>OY720430.1:211837275-221837275 GCA_963082735.1 Pocota personata | reverse complement strand
CCAAATTATGCAATTTTGTTTTTTTACGTAGCCGCCGAGCTGAAAATGGAAGATTTTTTCGAATAATTGACGTAAACTTAGGTCATTTTCGAAAACGTCATTTGATCGTCATTTTGATCGTCAATTTGATCGTCATTGCAGCACTTAAGGTTTGCGAACGTCAAACTGCAAACGTTTTTTGCTACCATTGATCTGTGTCGCCTCCATGACTTTTGTTTTTTGCAATCGCATTTGACGTTTTCAAACAGCAAAATGGAGCCCTTAACAAAATTTATTGAGAAAATTTGTAATATTCCAATGACTCGACCAATATTTGGGTAGAAGTAGGTGATGGAATTCTATAAACATAATATTTAGTTAAAAGAAATAAAATAATCGATTTCATTCAATCGATTCAGTAATTTTTCTTATTGCGCAGCGCAGCTGTCTGGCTGCTTTTTTGCAGCGCAGATGACGTTTATGAACATCTGCCCTGCAAACACTGCATTATCGAACGTGCTGCAAATGCAGTGCGATTTATAATTGTGTTTTCGAATAAACGACTTATGCAGCTTGCGTTTAAGAACATTATGCAAAAGCAATTTGATGCAGATGACGTTTTCGAAAACGGCCTTATTGATTTTCCAACACCCAATTGGCGTACATTTTGCACATTCTATGGTCAGTAGGCTTTAGTTGTTATATAAACTGGACCTTATAGGGATGAAGATGTTAATCCAATTGCAAAATACGCCAAACGGAGCTGTATAAAATACCAAATTGTTGAACGCAGCATGAAATTGTCAATTCAGGATTTTCAGCAACTGGATTACTCACAGCAGTTATGTTTTCAGCTGATCGAGCATCACGATGATGCAAAGTTCTTACGACATCACCAACACTACCGATTTGTTCGAATTTAGTGATCGTGTTTCGAATTGTTTGCTCAATTGGGCGATTCTGTCCTTATGTGGGAGACAGACTGCTGGTATTGATACCATGGTATAGCAATACTACGTTCTATACCACATGTCTGTCACTGCAATGCTACGTAAAAAGCTGGTATACCATGAAACATACCTGGTATTGAGATTCGCAAATTTTTGCTGGTATACCACCATCTCACTGATTGCAGCGCCAATTTCTCTCTATTGGCTAGTCTTCGTAGCTTTTTTGACAATTCTTAGGCATGCACTTTCGCTTTTAAGTATTTGAATTTTCTTTATATTCATCATTTGGCACAAAAGTGAATCATTTTTATTCATCCTGTCTAGAATTTTCTATTTTTGTTTGTTATGACAGACAACACAAACGTCAAAGTATACTACTTAACGCCAAAGTCATCGAATACTACGAAATGCAGTGTGTCAGGGGTCGTAGTATTCACTATACCATGGTATTCGTCTTTAAATACTAAATTTGATCTCAGGTATACAAAGGCTGCTTTCTGGAATTTTTTTTTTTTTTTTTTGTCCATTTTTTTTGATTAATTTGAAATTCCTAATACGGTCTTGCTTCTTTACCCCGAAGGGGATTGTGATCTCAAACATGCTTCAAAGTTAGCTAAATCTTGGTTTCGGACCAATCCCTATTATGGAATGGCCCAACTTTGGAGGAGCTCTTACATAATTCCCTTTCACAAAAAGGGTCCGAAGAATGAAATTTCCAACTACTGCCCCATTGCTAAGCTCTCCTGCGTTCCTAAGCTCTTTGAAAGCATTGTTTACGATACAATGTTCTTCCATTGTAAGTCTATCTTTCCCCTAACCAGCACGAATTTCTTAAGGGAAGGTCAACAACTACTAACTTGACGGAATTCGTATCTAGCACTCTGTGTGCATTAGAGGATGGCAAAGAAGTTGATGTAATTGCCACAGATTTTAGTAAGGCCTTCGATAAAATCTCGCACAGAAGCATTCTTTTTAAACTCAAATCCCTTGGCTTCCAACTGGGTTTCATTGGGTGGATTAAATCCTACCTTGAGGAACGTCAATACAAAATATTATTTAGATCGGCTGTATTCGACCCCATTAAAGCCACTTCCGGGATCCCTCAAGGTAGCCATCTTGGTCCCCTGATTTTCATTTTGTCAATTAACGACGTTGACTTCATCATCAAAGACTCTTATCTATCCATCTACGCTGATGACATGAAAATCTTCAGGCACATATTAAACTCTCGTTCACTTCAAGCTGACTTGAACAACTTTTCAACTTAGTGTCGAAAAAATCGCTCGGTTTTGTAAAACGCTGGTCTAAAGAATTATCGAACCCCTACGTCACGAAATCTCTCTACTTCACATTTGTTCGGCCAATCCTCGAATATGCTAGCCAAATATGGTCCCCATATCATGATACCAATTCCCTTCGAATAGAGGCTGTTCAACGCAGGTTCATCCGTTTTGCTCTTCGCGGTCTTCCTTGGTCTGACAGATATAACTTACCCCCCTATGAGAATCGTTTGAAATTAATTAACGTACAGCCACTTGAAATACGTCGAGAAATTGCTGATATACTCTTTGTACATCAGCTGTTAGCGGGAAACATCTACTGCCCTAATCTGCTCCAAATGATCTCCCTTAACACTAACCCACGCCTCCTGAGGTCTGTACCAATCTTCCGTCTCAATTTTCATCGCACCAATTATGGCTGCTCTTTTGATTTTCACTGTAGCAGATTTGCACTCAAAAAAGCCCTCCATAATTTCACTTCCACTCCTCCGCCCTAATCACTTTAGTTTTAGTTTTAAGTTTAGTTTTTAAGTACTTAGCCTTAGTCTTAAGTTGTATTTAGTAATAGTATAGTTTTAGTGTAGTTTTTAAGTTCTGCTTGAATTAAGCTAAGCTAAATAAATAAATAAATACATGAGCCACCGGTTTTAGAATCTTCTATTTTTTATTAAATATTTTTTCCAGGGTAAATTTTAAGAATGCCGGAACTGTAATTTTTATTTGCACCTATAAGGGCAAGTTTGGTTTCGTGATATAATTCGACCTCCAGATTTTAATCAATATCAAAAAAGTGGGTGCCGCAACTTTGTCTGTCTGTCTGTCTGTCTATATGTCTGACTGCAGCCTAAATGGGTTCACAACACCAGAATTGATGGTTGTTTACAAATGGCTGATTTTAAACAAAATAGATTCTCTCTAAAACGGCTCTAATGATTTTGTTTAAATTTAATATTTGAGTTACCAATAGATGACGTACTCATTTTTTGGAATACATTTTTTTTTTTACTTATTAGTGTTTTAAAAAAATGCTATTTCTCGGCTATGACTCAATCGAAATCAATATTTAAATAATGTTGGACATAAATAAGATTATGACTTACCAAGTTTTCAAAAACTTTTTTTTATTCTTAACCGATTTATCAAAAAAAAAAAAAATTAATTTTCAGATAAATAACAAATATGTAAGTAAATGTAAGTACGAGTACGGGCGACCTAGTCGTGCATTTTATTTCTCATTGTTGGACAAACAAATTCAAATAGTTGACTAAAAGCATTGTTCTTAATGAAATGAAGCACATTTTTTGTTTTTAACAGATGTGAATGTATCTTTTATCTCAAAAACTGGTAGAAATGAAGATGAATTGATATCACTAAGATTGAGTTGAGATCATTCCCATGACGGTCAAATGCAGTTAAATCGCAAGACCTCATTAGGATGAAAGGTGGCAATACAATTAAAGCGCACGGCTGGGTCACAAATACTTTCACTTGTTTGTTGTTTATTTGCAATTAAATCAGATTTGAATTTTAAAAAAAAATCGTTAAAATTACTTTTTTTCTTATAAAATCCTTGATATGCTCTCACTTAGTACATATACTCGTGTGTCAAATATTGTTTAGATATCGCTTTCAAGGAAATAGCCAATTTAAAAAAAAATATATAAAACATGCATAAAAGTTACAATCCATTTGGAACCGAAGGTATAATACCCCATCTTCTAACCCATCTCTAATAAAGTGGGCGTGGCACTGTGAACTTTTTGGTTAAAATGCAATAAAATCTTTCCACTCAGATGATATTCCCTTTATTTTTAACAGATTTTACCACATAATGTGTGGCTAAGCCTTTTTCTTATGAGAAAGTGGGCGGTACGATCGCCACTTGACACCTAAGATCAAGGATTCTGGAGCTATATTCACAATAAGACCTAAACATCACCGTAAATAGCTTTTTCTCAATATATGTTTTTTTTCAAGAAATCGGGTCCCAAAAGTGGGCGTGGCATTAATGTACAGGGGAATTGTCCAGAATGTAAAGGACATTTTTTTTTTTTTCAAATGTGGGCATATTTTACTTTGACACTCCCTTGTACTACTTCTACTCCTAAGAAGCTTATACACTAACTTCATTTTCCTAACTCAATATTTAAGCCCAAAAAGTGCTGAAATACGGACAGGTTGGAAGATGACGGATAGGGTATCTACTATACGTTTCAGATTTATTATTTGTACTTACACCTAAAAAGTTCTTCTTTCCTAATTTTTTTACATACGTACATACATATATATATTTTATTCACTCCACTTGAATTTATTTCACGTTACGCGATTTAATTTTTCAGACGCTATTTTGATGACGTCAATTTATGTTCCATCCCGCAGTAATAAAAAAGTGTAACAGTTGACATTGATACTTGCGCACGAATGCTCTGAACGGACGGAAGTAGCTCAGACATTTGTATATGAATGTATCCGATGCCCTAAATTCCAGGATTGGCATCATACATCCCATAAAATAAACAAGACCACGGGAGGGATTGGCGGATTTTTCATGAAGTTCTACAAAGTGTCACCAACAACATTTTTCTTCTGCATTCACATTCTGCTTCTGCGTCCACTCATAGAAAAGTTTTGTAGTACCTTCTTTGATGTCAAGCTCCCAAAGAAAGTCAAAGTAACAGAGTGCGAGAACTGGACTTGATGAGATAAGACTTTGCGTGCTCATCGCAATTTCTAAAATAATAGTTAAAATCACTGTCAAACACATTACCATATGGAAAGCACCCACGACAATGAGCAACCAGGTTTTCATTTTAACTTCGATACATCATTCTTTAGTGTAAATAAGACCAATGTACATATATAGCATTCAGGAAGAACATTCTGGAAAAACGGTTGTAGACTAGTTACGAATTCGCCTGAAGGAGGAATTTTAAATTTGAATCAGTATCCCGCAAGGCTGTATTCTATAGCCACTACTTTTTTGATGTTGATGAGTAACATTACTTCGGAGAACCTTATCAGTGGAAAGCCAAAAAATGCAATGAAGTCCTATAACCTACCTGAAACATCTCGATTGCACCTATAATGTACCACATGTACACCAGTTTAGTGACAAAGCAATATCTACCAGTGCTCGAGACAAACTCCAAGCTTGGTATTCTGCTCAAAAGTGTACTTGGTTCTGGTCCAATGCTGCAGCACCTGAAAAGTGACCAGGAAAGACATAAGCATTCTGCAAACCACTTTTGATTGATGTCCCAGATACATATTGCGAGTTTTCCAGCGGAACTCTATATAAAAACAATAGATCCGTTAAGGCGGTTGAGGAAGGTCTCGATTTGACTATGCAGATGCGAGAGTTGTAGGGGAATGTTTTTTTTTTAAGTTTTAAGTGTTTCATTAATACCACGGCGCTATTCTTATTTAGCCTTTGGTAAATAATTTAAGATTTTTGTTAGATTTAATAAAAAACTAGTAAAAGCATTGCAAATACTGTTACTTTTTAAATTTTAAAACATTTCGAAAAATACGTGAAATGTAATAAGGCCCAAGAAAAACGATTAGGAGTAAAGTTGAATTTTTTGTCTGACCTAATTTTTCGGAGCTATAGTTTGTAGTACATGTACATGCTCCTACCCAAGAAAATGTTGCGTATACGCCATAGACTGCATTGTCCTTACCAAACATTGCATAAGGTCTACCTGCACTTTTCTTGCGAGTAAGGGGAATCACATAATCGTGGTACAAGTATATGGGCCTTCTCAAATATGAACCACCCTGGAAATTTCTTTAACACGATGAGTGAACAAATTACCTTGAAAATTATATCAATATCCCTTGCCCAGCATTATTACACCCACATGAGACTCCTTAATCTTATCAGACATGTCACCCTATCACCAGACCGTAAAAACCCAACAGCATTTAATCACCTCCTTCCAAGGATAATTGAAAATTTCAATTAAGCAAAACCTACCCACACTATGTTAAAACTTGTCAAGAAAAAACCGCAACTATTCAAATCCACCTGATCACCCACCCATAAAGGTTTAATTTTTATGAAATAGTTCAAGAATACATACGAGTACAAGGAGTCTTATGGTGCATTTTCAAAAAAGTTTAAAGACAAATTGGCAAACATTCTATAGCACAGGAAGCGGAAGATGATGCCGAAATATGCAGTAGAGAACACTTATAGTAGGTTACTCTGCAGTGCAGAATGAAACACCCCCTCAAAAAAACCGCATGAATATGTCAACAAGAAAGTTTGGAAATTTACACCAGTGGCAAGTCCTAAAAGTCCTTAAAAAATCTTTTCCCCTCATGTACAATATTTTTTTTTTCGTTAAAGGAAAAGTTTGAAACCTTTTCTCTGGTGTCGTCACCTCAACAGGATTAAATTTAAATAGAAAAGATTTTTCAGACGCCGTTTGCTTACAGTAATCTCATTATTTTTTGAAGGGCACCATAAATATTTCATACACCGATCAATCTTCTTTGTCTCGACGAAAAGGGGTTGCCTTGGAAAAAAAAAATGTATCCTTTCTCACAATTTGTCCCTAAAGCCTTCTTTGTCCGCACACACACAAAGTCTCATTTGATAGAGGATATTTCTCTTTGCGTACTGCCAAAGGAATTTTCCTTCATTTTTTTTTTTTTTTTTTTCCTCTGAAATAGTTTTCCTGTGAAATAGACAACTCGTGGTGCAGGATTTCGTTCATAAATTTCCAGCCGGACGTTAGATATTGTTAGTGCGATGTTATAATATGGTTGGGATGACAGGAAAGAATAATACTTTGGCGTACGACGTAACGACGACGAACAAGTAGTAAAAAGAGAATCCTTTAGTCCTTGGACAGAAAGGTTTAATGTTGACTTTTAATTTGTTTCGTTTAGGAGGTGATTTATTAGGCCGTTCGTTTGGATAAGCCCCTGGAATTAAGAGAGAAATTGCCCGGAATTGAATAAATAAAAATGTCCTTGCCCTCGGATGAGGGTAGACAGTGATTTTCGATTTTGTTATTAGGTAATTGGACAGGCTTCGGTAATACTCAATGCGCCTTCCATCGACCTCCCACTTGGCGGTTAATTCTGTGTTAAATTCATTATATGCGGTGTCTTGTGTCAACCCTCAACGATTCTCATATTAATCAACGATTAATTACTTCGCTATTCAAATATTCACTAGCACATACACCTAAAGGACCTCATTAAAACAACTGCCTCAAGGAATGCATTCGCATAATATAAACGCAATTCCATTGCTAATTAAATCAGTAATTCATCTATTATTGGCTTATCTAACTACACACAGTCCTTGCCACATGCACACATGGTTTCCTCTGAAATCCCATTCCAGTGTATGCACTTGCCTTCGTGTTTTGTGTTTGCTCCTTCAGCTGGCGAATGGGATATGTACATATATCGCACAAACGTACTCACACTTAGACCTCATTTCTTGCGCTATGAATAATTGTTCTAAGGCTGCGTTGTTACCCAGTGGCCTAGAGACCCACAAATTTTCACATTTCACTCTTTCATGCTCTGTGTGAAGTAATTATGCCACTGGCATTTAATGCAGCACCACATGAGTGTACAAGGACACTTCGAATGCAGCCTTATCCGGTACTATGCATGCCCTTCACACAAACCAACCGGAGATCATTTCCAACACTTTGACTTGGGAAAATATTCACACACCGAAAGGGAGTGAAACAAATGAAATAGGAAAAGGGTATGCTCACAGCTGCAAATCCTGTTGACATACACATATGTATGCACATACAGCCCATACGTAGAAGCTTAAATACTTCAGCTTCCGTTTTCACTGAGCTCAATGATACTCTAGGTTTTGTAGAGGAATAGGGTTCCGTAGACGCATAGAGTGTGTGGTAGAAATACAGTAATAATGACAAGGTAAGACACAAAGAGGGGTCCTTCACTTAGAGTAGAATTAATTTGATAATTATTTTAATTGAAAGCCGCCATGACCATCCACAGATAATATTTGGTATCACATTGATTTTATGACAAGTGGAGATCTCCAAGGGTTTCAGTATATAGAAATCCTTAAACTAATTAGCCACGAAAATAAGTGAGATCTTGTTTCTATGTTTTTTTTTCAAGAATGTTCACTTATTTTTTGGATTGCCTCAAAAAATATGTTCTTAACGATAATTAAATTACCCGTACCGGAATAGAACACATGGAAGAGTGCAGGCTATAAACTGAAATACAAATACACTTTGACTGCTTAATTTCAGAAGTATGGGTAAGTAGCTCTTTACAAAGAAGTACACCTGGCTAACCTCAAAAGAGTTTATTTAAAAAGCCTGCGTTTGGAATACCAAACTTATCTAAAACTCAAAGGTTGTACTGCATTGAATATCTGATTATATCAGGTATCAGGACTGCTACGCAATTGTGTAAATTATATTTTTATGGGAGACCAGAAAATATCCTTGGTAACGACATTCTGAGAGCAACCATTTAAGCTAGAGAATGCAATCTCGGGATCCCGAATAAATATCGGAAAAAGATCTAAAAAGCAAAAATATAAAGAAGACTGGATTATAATCCCGAGATTGCAGCCCCTGTGAAGCTTATCTATCCAAATTAATTAGGTTCATTTCAGAGAGTCTGGGCATATATCCCCAAAGCTTGTGAATCGACGTCTATCCATTACAGGAAAAGTGAATAAACTCGAAAAGTTTGTACCGCACAAACTGAAACCTTGCGATATTTGAACATTTTTGCTTCACTGTTACTGGGGAACAAAAATTACCCGTTTTTGAAACGGATTATCAATTGTGATAAAAAATAGATCCTTTATGACAATCGCAACAAAAATCCGGACAGAGGCTTGACGCTGAAGATACGCCGAAACACAAACCGAAACAATCTCTGCGTCCGAAGGAACCTTGGTAACGATTTGATGGTGTAACGAAGCGTTACAATTTGCTCGCTTCTGTCTCCATCATTTACGTTATTGCGTACAGAGCTGTAAACGTTCTCAACCGTCGCTTTTATCGATGACCTGCAGCATGTGCTCATTTGCATAATGCCATATACCCTGTCTCCACTGTCGAATATACTTGGTATATGCGAATATTTGTATGCATAAACATTTGCTTTTGTTACCGAAACGAATTTAAATACGTTACCGACGTCATTATTGATGACCTCAGTATAGCATTTCACTTGAACATGATCTGTGAAATGCTGAGACGAAAGAGTTCATTAGCGTTTGAATATCCTACGGGGAAAGACGATATTTCTCGAGTGCTTGTTTATATCAAAACAAAGTCCCCCACTGTTTAAACGGTTTTGGTTAGCTTACAGTTTTCAGGAAGTACTCGAGTTGATTTCCACGACTGCCTCAGAAATCAGATGAAATGATTTCAAATGACTCATTTCGATGTGTTCTCCAATATTCAGGTCATTTGGTTTGACAATTGATAGAACAAGAGGACGATGCAGATTCAAGCACGAGAACATGTTAGGTGTGTAACTTGGGACAACCAGTTGTTACTGTTCCTATACGTAGGCCATCCTTGCCTACTTGCAAGAACATTCGAAACACCACTTTGCAAAGCTGGCATTTCTCGGTTTATATGTGTATCTTAGCTAATAATCAAACAATTCTGTGGTGATTGTTTAATTATCACTTCAGAGACGTCAGAAATGACACTGCAAAGAAAGCCATTGTTCCAATGTTAGAACATGGAACGACCCCCAAATGTCATAATTTATTTTTTTTACAGTTCTTCATTCAATTCGATTCAATAAAAGGTATTGTTACACTTCTGGGGGGGGGGTTATCGGTGGCGACCCCGGGCTGTAGCTGGAAGAGGGAGGAAAAAGCGAGAGTGAATCACAAAAAAAAACAAGAAAACGCACCGGCGAAGAAAAGAGAAAAACACTTCTTAGTTTAATTTCAGCAGATTTATTTCTGGTTCCCGAGAGGTTTTATTTTGTTGTTGTTAATTTTAGAAATGTTGTTGTTGTTCGAATTTTTTTGTCTGTGCTGCGTCTTTTCTCCGGCTGTCTTCGTTTCTCCGCGTTGCTCTGTTAGTCCGGTACTTCCGCGTTACTTCGGTCTTTCTCCGATTTCTTCGATTAAAACCCCGACGGACTTCCGAGTATGACACGATGACTATCACCAGCAAAAAGCCAATCTCTCTTGCCGAACGCGCTCCTTTTAAACGCTTCCAACTCTCCACCAAAATTTCCCTCGTTGAATCTATCCGTCCTCTCTTGTCATCTCACTCGCGCCTGGAAAGATTCCAAAAAAAAATTATGAAAATTTCCAATTACCTTCCAGCCTTTCGGATTTTTCCTCCGCCATTTTGGAAAATTTTCTATCCCAATTTTCCACTTGTCCACCTTTTCCTTGCCATCGTCACCCATTTTTCCTGATTGCCCGTAATTTTCCCTCTCCAACGAGGGGTCTATCGTCTCGGAGAACCTGGAGTTACTCTTGTAATTGCATTTTTCCTCTTTTTGCCACTTTTCGTCGCTTTCTTGCGATTAAAACGCGCTCCTGTATTTTCCCAACCATTCCCAATTATTTCCCTTTTATCCTACAGCACACCAATGTAACCCAACCCGCAGAATATGTGAATAGGAGCGCCGCATGAAAAAGTGTTCTGAACGTGCCCCGGATGACATTACTGACAGACGTCAGAATTCCCATTCTTTTTTTTTTTTCCGACAATTTATTTTTTTTTCCACCGCGCCGGGTATTTTCCGTGTTTTCTTGTGGTTTTCGGGCGTTTTCTCTTTTGCAAAAGTGTTTCTTTTTGATTCGGGAGTGTCTGCGTCCGTCCGACAATCGATCCAGGAAAACGTTCCGACACCAAGTTCCAGGAGAGTGCGGTTCCTCTTGGCAGCAGTCCCGCGCGGTGTACTGCGTCGACTTGGAGTGTTCGTTCTTCGAATTTGAGTGTTTTCGGGCCGATAAATCCAGGTGTTTTCCCGTCTGGGAGGAGTGCGAAGTCCACCCGCACTCCAATGAAGACAATTGTCCACACGCCACAACTTGTTGTCGGCTATAGTTGGATACCCTCTGCAACAGGTGAGTGATTAAGCTCTTTGTTTACCTTTTTTTTTTGTAGCCATTATTGCCTTTCTCGGTGGTGTTTTTCGCGGGTGTATTCGATCCCTTTGTTCCAGTAAACGAAACTGGATTCCTCGGTGGCCTATGCCATGGGGAAAGCCGACATCGTTGCTGTGAATCGAGGGGTCCGCGGTTGTGCCAGCGCAGGTGCAGCCGTGTACAATTGCGCAAGTTGAAATCGGGGTTGTTTACTTTTGTGCGGTGAAACTTTTCCCAGGTAGATATTGCGGGTGGGTTTCTTTTCAGGCGACTGCGCTTCGATGGTGTGATGGATACTGGAAGAGAACAGGTGAGTAGTGAGGTACTTGTGAAATTACCTTTTTAATTCATTTTTCTTTCAATAGGTGACGGCTGATGGACATGACGGAGGCGCTGGAGGTAACCCGCTGGTTCGGCGCTGAGGGTTGATGATGCTTGCTAGGGCAAGCAAGATGACTCTGGAGAGGTGGTGTGTTGGTGGAGTATTGGAAGGTGCCTAAAGTTGGAGGTGAGATTCATTACCTGTGTGTTAATTTTATTTTAATCTCGTGTCTCTTTAGGAAGTGAAGTGTAGGCGAGAAGAGAATTTCGCTGCGAATGGCTGCAGACAACCGGACGGGTGTATTGGACAACTGTGGGCGGCGAAGGCAGCGGTTGATGGCAGCGGATGATGGCAGCGGTTGACGACAGCGGTTTATTGATGTGAGTTTTTTTTTCTTCTTTTCTTGTAGTTTCTAGTAGTAGCACTAGTAGTGGTGGTGGTTCGACTTGGTCGTTCCCCACTTTTGTAACACTGCCCCCGTCTTAAAAACTCAAAGTTCCGTCTGAGTTTCACCTTGGGTTGCGTAGTTGCTAGACGATCGATGTGAACCGCTCTCCTTTTTCTGCTTCCTGTGGTCTGGATGCTGTAGACTAGATCCGATACCCGTTCGACGATTTTTACTGGGCCCTCCCAGTCGCTTTGCAACCTCGGGCATAAACCCTTCCGCCTCTTTGGGTTGTAGAACCATGCCTGTTGATCGAAATGAAAATTAGTAGAATTCGATTTCAGATCATACCTGGCCTTCTTTGCATCTGCTGCCATTTGAGGATGTATCCGTGCAACATCGTGGACTTTTTGTGGCCGTTGGCGGAGCTCTATCACATAGGTCGGTACGTTCTGCGATGTACCTGGTTGTCCCTCTTCCTCAGCCCTTATGCAGTGTTTGCCGCTTCCAATAGGTCTCTGGGATAGCGCGTCTGCATTGCCATGTCTGAGTCCCGGTCGATGCTGGATCTTTGCACTTGGCTCGAGCAAACTGTCGTTTCCCGTTACAATCCTCGGTGGCGGCATATCCAGTAGAGTCTTGGACTTTGATGGGAGCGTTTGTGGTAGAACGGTGGATAGGAGACCCGTTTGAGCGCTAGCCGGCACCTGTAAGGGCAGTTTCTTACCTTGGATCTCCAGCAGTGCCTCGCTGAGATTTACGCAGCATCGGTGCTCCATTAAAAAGTCGATCCCAAGGATGTTTGGTACCCTACGGTTCACCACCGCAAAAGAGTGGGAGTACTCCTTCCCGTCGATAACAAGGCTGACGTTCGCATTGCCCAGAGTCCAAATTGTGCCTCCCGAAATGCCCTCGATCTGTACAGGTATACCGGTTATACGCGTCTTTTCTGGCAAAAACTTCTCTCCCAGAATCGACACATTGGCTCCCGTATCGATGACTACTTTGCACAATTCACCTCCAATGTAAGCATCCACTGATACGCTGGTCCCGCTTAGTGCACCTACGAACTTGGATGCTGCCGGGGTCTGGGCCGAAAGGTTGCTGGAAGAAAGATTGAAATTGTTTTTATTGTCCGGTGGAGCGACACTACGCTTCACCACTGGTCTCTGCTCCTTGGGACCAGTGGTCTTTAGTTTTCCGACTGGCCCAGAGTCCCACGAGCCATCGGATTCTCCGTCTGCCACTCTTGATCCTGCCTTGAGTTCGACTGGTCAGACGCCATCCACACTGCCCGATGGTTCCTTCGCTCAAACCGCGACGTCATGTCCTGCGCAATTTGGAGGGCCTCCTGCAAGTTTCGAGGACGCCCAACGGTGACGAAGTTTTGTACCTGTTCGTCACGAATTCCCTCGATGAACTGGCTCAGCAAGATCTCCTCTAACACCTTCTCTCCGCAATCCGGAAAGGCGGCAACCGACAGTCGTTGCAGCTGGATGGCGAACTCCGCCAATGTCTCCCGTGGCTTCTGGATTCGGTTCCGGAGCGTAGTGTAGCTAGTATGGTGATCCAGACCGAACCGCTGCTGCAAGAGACTAGTGAGTGCCCCATACGATAAAGGCTTCCCTCTAGGAAGCGCACTTAGCACGGGCAATGCTTCTCCCCGAAGCTGCAAGGCCAGCCCGTTCGCCTTCTCCTCAACCGTCCAACCGTAGAAAGCAGCGATGATTTCGAACTGCCGTTCATAGTCCGCCCAAGACGATTGTCCATCGTACGGCTGCAATACCCCGAAATTCACTGCCCGATTTGGTTGCTTACCTAACGACTCCCTGGTGGTCGGCTGACAAAGAGCGCCTTCGTTTCCTGTGTTTTTGCGAGGTGTATGATATACCTCGCTTTCGTGAGTAGCTGGTTGCATGCTACAACCACCTTGCTCGTCGTCTGCTCCCAGCTGATGCGATAACATCGTCCGCTTAGCGTTGTCTTCGGATACCGGATGAGGCGACGAGTGCTGCTCGGCTGTGGGCGTAAAATTCCTGTCGCTGAAGGTGTTCTCTAACGCCTCCATTCGGTCCTCCGTCTTCTTTTGCCTACCGACTAGCTCTGCTTTAAAGTCCTCCAATTTCGTCTCCCAGAATGTGCGCTCGTGAAGACTTCGCTCTTGTAGCATAGTCGTCAGCGCAGCGAATTGTTGGCGAACCCCCTCAGCTTCCATGCTTCCGTGGAAAAGAACTAACCTTAGCTCTGTTCAGACAAACCCCACATCTGACACCAGTGTTACACTTCTGGGGGGGGGGTTATCGGTGGCGACCCCGGGCTGTAGCTGGAAGAGGGAGGAAAAAGCGAGAGTGAATCACAAAAAAAAACAAGAAAACGCACCGGCGAAGAAAAGAGAAAAACACTTCTTAGTTTAATTTCAGCAGATTTATTTCTGGTTCCCGAGAGGTTTTATTTTGTTGTTGTTAATTTTAGAAATGTTGTTGTTGTTCGAATTTTTTTGTCTGTGCTGCGTCTTTTCTCCGGCTGTCTTCGTTTCTCCGCGTTGCTCTGTTAGTCCGGTACTTCCGCGTTACTTCGGTCTTTCTCCGATTTCTTCGATTAAAACCCCGACGGACTTCCGAGTATGACACGATGACTATCACCAGCAAAAAGCCAATCTCTCTTGCCGAACGCGCTCCTTTTAAACGCTTCCAACTCTCCACCAAAATTTCCCTCGTTGAATCTATCCGTCCTCTCTTGTCATCTCACTCGCGCCTGGAAAGATTCCAAAAAAAAATTATGAAAATTTCCAATTACCTTCCAGCCTTTCGGATTTTTCCTCCGCCATTTTGGAAAATTTTCTATCCCAATTTTCCACTTGTCCACCTTTTCCTTGCCATCGTCACCCATTTTTCCTGATTGCCCGTAATTTTCCCTCTCCAACGAGGGGTCTATCGTCTCGGAGAACCTGGAGTTACTCTTGTAATTGCATTTTTCCTCTTTTTGCCACTTTTCGTCGCTTTCTTGCGATTAAAACGCGCTCCTGTATTTTCCCAACCATTCCCAATTATTTCCCTTTTATCCTACAGCACACCAATGTAACCCAACCCGCAGAATATGTGAATAGGAGCGCCGCATGAAAAAGTGTTCTGAACGTGCCCCGGATGACATTACTGACAGACGTCAGAATTCCCATTCTTTTTTTTTTTTCCGACAATTTATTTTTTTTTCCACCGCGCCGGGTATTTTCCGTGTTTTCTTGTGGTTTTCGGGCGTTTTCTCTTTTGCAAAAGTGTTTCTTTTTGATTCGGGAGTGTCTGCGTCCGTCCGACAATCGATCCAGGAAAACGTTCCGACACCAAGTTCCAGGAGAGTGCGGTTCCTCTTGGCAGCAGTCCCGCGCGGTGTACTGCGTCGACTTGGAGTGTTCGTTCTTCGAATTTGAGTGTTTTCGGGCCGATAAATCCAGGTGTTTTCCCGTCTGGGAGGAGTGCGAAGTCCACCCGCACTCCAATGAAGACAATTGTCCACACGCCACAACTTGTTGTCGGCTATAGTTGGATACCCTCTGCAACAGGTGAGTGATTAAGCTCTTTGTTTACCTTTTTTTTTTGTAGCCATTATTGCCTTTCTCGGTGGTGTTTTTCGCGGGTGTATTCGATCCCTTTGTTCCAGTAAACGAAACTGGATTCCTCGGTGGCCTATGCCATGGGGAAAGCCGACATCGTTGCTGTGAATCGAGGGGTCCGCGGTTGTGCCAGCGCAGGTGCAGCCGTGTACAATTGCGCAAGTTGAAATCGGGGTTGTTTACTTTTGTGCGGTGAAACTTTTCCCAGGTAGATATTGCGGGTGGGTTTCTTTTCAGGCGACTGCGCTTCGATGGTGTGATGGATACTGGAAGAGAACAGGTGAGTAGTGAGGTACTTGTGAAATTACCTTTTTAATTCATTTTTCTTTCAATAGGTGACGGCTGATGGACATGACGGAGGCGCTGGAGGTAACCCGCTGGTTCGGCGCTGAGGGTTGATGATGCTTGCTAGGGCAAGCAAGATGACTCTGGAGAGGTGGTGTGTTGGTGGAGTATTGGAAGGTGCCTAAAGTTGGAGGTGAGATTCATTACCTGTGTGTTAATTTTATTTTAATCTCGTGTCTCTTTAGGAAGTGAAGTGTAGGCGAGAAGAGAATTTCGCTGCGAATGGCTGCAGACAACCGGACGGGTGTATTGGACAACTGTGGGCGGCGAAGGCAGCGGTTGATGGCAGCGGATGATGGCAGCGGTTGACGACAGCGGTTTATTGATGTGAGTTTTTTTTTCTTCTTTTCTTGTAGTTTCTAGTAGTAGCACTAGTAGTGGTGGTGGTTCGACTTGGTCGTTCCCCACTTTTGTAACAGTATGTTTGCCTTGTTGAACTTTGATTTGATAAAAGTGTAGTTCCTTTCAAAGTACTCATAGTGGTGTAATTTTTTTTTTTTTTTGCATAGAAAACTGGTTGTTCGTAAAAGTTACTGACAACTGACCCAAATGGTGTTCCCTCAAAATCAGCTGGTAATTTAGCTGAAATCCAGAAATTAAGAAACAAAAAAAACTATTTTTCAACGCAAATAATTTGCAACTTAAAAGAAAAACAAACAAAATAACAAATTTAAAATAATGCAATATGCGAGCTACGGCTCGAGTAGATAAAACGTTAATCTGTGAGATTATTTCTTTATTTTCTAGTCTATAGAACAATTCAAGTTCACACTATACTATTCTTCGCAAATTCTTTCCTTACAAGGTCTCTTTCTTCTCAAATCACTTTATCTCATTCCAATTACTTAATTCACAAATCCAAACTAATTACTTCTTCTTGTTAACTCTTAACTTTCAATTTATCACAAAATTACAACTTTGCCGATTATCACTTTTCCAATCTCTTCGTGCGGTTCGGAAACCAACTGCCCTGCCTCGATCGCCATCTGTCCTTATATAGTCGTATTTCTGATAGCCAGAAACTTTTAGCAAATTCTTCGGCCACTGGAACAAGAAAATTCTGATGTAATAATTCCAAGATGACAGCTGCAGCCAATAATCTCTTGTGGTTATAATTCTCTCTTAATTCCGCGACGTCGTCTTAGACATAATCCGTCTCTTACCGTGGACACGAACCTTGAATGAAAAGACACTTCGGAATGTGTTGCATCTTTTTGGGGCGTAGTTATTATGCTACATTAATGCTTTCAGGATTTGATATCCTTTGCTGTCTGTTTCTTGCATTTGAATAAATTTTTCTAAAACCGACATATACGCAAGGGAATAGGGGAATAGAGGTGGAGGTAGAAAGAGTGAATAGTCAGGCAATCCTTTCTAGGTATACATGTGAAGTTTTGTGTTGATTTACCAATTAGTTCGCCTACAGTAAGGTCTGTGGTAATTTTAAAAATGTCAAATATTAAGTTCCGTGCAGTATTAAATTCCCCACAAAACAAGGAAAAAGTGTGGAAAATATACTAAGGGAAATGTAAACAGTCTAAGGAACTTCTTGTCCTGGTAAAACCATGGTTTACAACTGATCGGCATAAACTAGGTAGAGTGCCCTTTAAGACTAAGTATGGATAGATAAACTCAAACTAAAAAAATTGGAGAAAGGCTCAAAATATTCGGAACAAGGAGTTTCAAAATTCTTCACGTGCCAAGAATGCTTACGCCGCATTAAAGAAAAATATCGTGTGGAATGTTGTAACCAGTTTTCGGAGTTGTGTGGCATCAATCCAGCAGAAGTTATCAACACAATTTTTTACTGAAGATGAAACTTGGGTTAATTATCATGACCACCCTGATTTAAAGCAGGAGTTCATGCAGCGACATAAATGGGATGGTCTAACCCCCAAGAGGTTTAAGGTCGTACCATCGATTGGAAAGATCATTTTGGGACTCACAAGAGATCCTGTTAATAGATTATAAACAAAAAGACATAGTATTACAGGAGAATAATACGCTTATGTTCTCTGAAATGCTTAAGAGAATTTGTTAAAATAAAAGGAGGAGGAGATTAACAAAAGGCGTGCTCTTACTTTATGTGGCTTACAGGAATTAGCACATCTACCTTACAGAGCTGATTCGGCACCTACTTATTATTACCTGTTCCTAAATTTGAAGGAAAGTCAAAGTCTAATATTCTGCTTGAAGTATATAAATCTCAGTTCGCATGCATGAAGCCATACCAAAAGGCGAGTGTATATAAAAAAAACACGTTTGAAACCCTAAAAAGAATATCTTGCCGCTATTGGAGGATTTAAGATGATAATATAATCTTATCGATACACCAAAGCATAATACTAAATTTCACTAAAACTAATCGGGAGTTTCTTGACAATCATGGTGTTTCAAATGTTTTGGCGTTCAGATATTCATATCTCAGTTCAGTGATTCTTATGTTAAGGCTGAAATGCCTTACCAGTCACAAGCGATACAGAAATTCTGTATTATATTTCGTATATCCGGCTAATGGATGAGTCTTGTGGACGCTTTCATTTCGTCCTATACACTTCCACATATCCAGCGTCGGATATCCGTCATCCGATGCCGGATTGGAAAGACTTTTTCTGGCGCCTATTCCATATATGTGTGAACGCTCTCACTGGGTTGGATACACATCGAGTTGGTTGCTGGCGTATATCCGATGCCTAATATGTATAAAACGGGCCTTACTCTAACCTCCAAAACTTTTTTGTTTTTCTACTTCAGGACAACTCCAAATTTCAACCCAAAAAATACAAACAGACAGATAGATGGATCATCTAAGTTTCCCTGTAGGGTACAACAAATGAGGCAAGTGTGGATTAAAGATCTGCAACACCATGGGCCTCTGTTACAGGTTTTATACAGAATTTAATTTTTCTATGGGTAGATCATAGACTAGTAAAAATACCTGTGTTCAAACGTCCTCTGAGATCTTAGTCCGGCCCTGTTTACAACCAATCCTACGATAAATTCCTACACTGGTAATCACTACTTCAACTATTGGAATAACAAATCTCTATAACGTAGGGGATTTTGTATCTGATAAAGTATGCCAGGTCATACGGTCTCTTCGTAGTACCTATCCTACTTCAAGAGATTAAAATTCTCAAGGACAACCTGACACGAATTGAATTCTGTTTAACCGCCTGTTAGCCACACTGTTGCGCCATCATTATTGTACTTTCGACATCGTTTGCGGCAATTAAAATTCCTTTTCATGAATAGTGAGCATCAATTTTGACTCTATGGATAAACATATGTTGTATCCAGTCCTCTATTCAACGTCAAATGTAGCTACCTACGCCTACCCATAATCCTATCCTATCTCCGAAAACAAATCCGCCTAAGGACTGAATGACAAAAAAAAAAAAACAAAAATCACCATCATCGGATTGGAATTGGGTCATGATTTTCGTGTAGCCTTTAATGCATCCTTTGTCTCAACCCCCAGCGTAATTTATAAACAATGTGATAGCATGCAAATGGGGACATCGGATTATTGCGGCATGGCTGTCCTTTCGATGGCCCACCACACCTCTTTATCATGGTTTTTCACTCCATCGGAGCAACACTGGCCCCAGGGTCACAGGGGTTAATCCCGATTGAATCTTAAAATATTTTTCGCAGAGAGCCACAAATAGAAGGACAATCCACCGAGTGTGCGGTCGGCGCCATACCAAAAGCCATACACGGGATTTCTTGTGCTACAAATGAGAATTTAATGCTTGGCTTGGTATGACTCGGAAGGGCTTGGAATGTGTTTTGGTTTGGACCACTTTTCGATTTCAACGCTCATTGTTGGCTGTTTACAAAATAAATTTAAAGGAAAAACGAGAAATGCTGAGTAAACAGGAGGGATTTGCGGAACGGTTTGAGGTTCGCTCTCCTTTTCGGAGGCAGACTTGGATTTGGGTTTTTAAATTATTCTGATTTATGGGATCAACGGATTGTGGATTGCCCTAGGTTGTTTGGGGCCTTTTTTTTGTACTTTGTTTGGGGCTTTTGGGTTGGATTTCGGATGAAAAGGTCTTTGCGGTAGCATTAAGTGCGAGAGAAGAACTTTTTGTGTGAGTTTTGTGTTTCGTAAATATAGGTCGAAATGCATTTGTGAGCTCTGACTTTCCACGAGCGGGTTGGAGATGATATTCATCCTAGGGCTTTGCAATGGCAATTTATTGCCTACCGTAACTTTAGATGATTTTAACTTTTTCGCCTACAGTGGTGGATTTGAAATATTTAAATCTAATTTTGCTCCGTAGGTATCTGTGTGTGTTGTGTGTGATTGGTTGTCCTAGGGATTTGTGGCGTCAGGGTAGGAATGATTTAATATTTGTATGTTAACGAATTAACCTTTGCGGTAGGTATTTGATATGGGTTTAGGTCTTGTGGTGGGAATAAATATGCAAATGACCATCGAGTTATAAAGTAAATATTTAATAAGCTTCAAAGTCAATCAATTTTTCAAGCTTGCTTTGGGGTCGAATTCAAATTAGTTTCTGCATTTATACTTCATAGGTTCGCTTGAATTTATTTGAAGTACCTATTTGCTGTCCTTTTTTGATACTTGGCCTGAATAAAACATCATAAAAATTGCTGATTAAAAGAGATCGGTATTATTGAAGAAGCGGGAGTAGATGTCCATAAGGTGTGGATAGCGAACAAAAGTGGACCGTTTTGAAATCTCCTTAGTAAGTATTTACGAGCAGATAGGCTGTTAAAACTTTGACATTACAGGTAAGTTTATTGTCACAAAAGTTGATGGAATAAGAGCCTAATCATAGTTTAGAGGTGCAAAGCAAGGTCGGAGAACTTTGCATAAAGTGGTAGGTCTTTGAGTGAATGCATCTATCCTTGTAGAAGAATATCTGCGACAAGAGTTGTCAGATATCTAAAAAAGAGATTCTACTTTGCAAAAAGCAAAAAGCATCAGCAAGTGAAAAACTTTTCTATGGAGTGGTGTACACCAGTGAACAGCCCAAGCTTCGGAGGTGCATGCAAAAACTGGGATTGAAGATAAAATAGGCTACTTAGAGAATAGCACATTTTTAGATATTCAAACTAAGAATCTGAGGTTTATATGGATGATTATGCCAGGGGATAATCCAGGTGAACAATCTGGAAAAATACCGAGGGAATCTGCTACTGCGAAGTTTCTCAGCGTGGAGTGAAAGATACAGCCAGGCATAAGGATGTAGCGGTACAAGTGAATATAATTAAAGTATTGATATTTTTGGTCGTATATCAAATCATTTTGGAATCTATACTTTTTTCGATACTTACTCGCTATCAAAAGAAAAATACTCAGAATTGAATAGAAACATACCACTTTCACATGACGAATTAAATCCGGACTCGACTCAATCACGTCCTGTAGATTTTTGAATTCCCCTGTGTGCCATTTGATGGAGTTTAGTTTGAATTAATTTCTATCGCATTCCGTGTTTCAGTCTCTTCTGTTTCTCAGTTTCGAGTTCAATTTTCTCTCAAAACAGTATCTCTTCTTTGGGCCAGGGGGACTGATTTGGAATATTTCTCACTATTTGCGTCCGACGTTTTCTTTCATTCGTCTTAGTATGAACACTTAAGGGATTCTTTCTATCACTAAATGTAGTTGCCAAGATCACCTCTACCGCCACTGTGTGACATTTGTTCACAGCCATTGTCATGCCTGGCTGAATGAGCAGGTTATGTCCTTCTTGTGGCAACTTAAATGCTATTGGAGGCGCTATTTTCAAAGTGAAAATGAAGAATTCTTCGCCTAAGTTATCTCTGATAATATAAAACTAAATGTATGTTGCTAAGTTTAATCCAATGTACGCGTATAACTCTAGAACGCCTAAATAGATTTTGATGCCCTTTGCTTTGTTGATTACATAATTTATCTTAAAATATTTGTGGGTAGATAAACATTATGTTGCGCTCTGCAAATGCTGAGCGATTGTAAAGCATTTACGCCGCGCAAAAATTTCAAGTTCATACCATCAAAATACTCACAATACGATTTGAATATAATTTTTTTATCAATTAGGTTATTAATTATTGAATCTTTTACAATATAAATCATCTACGTTACACTGAAGCTGAGATACATATACTATACTCGTCATCAAATCGTTATCGTCAATTTTCAAGCAGTGAGTACCACTGCCATCAATGGTGCTGCAGTGGATAGCTTTTGATTTCTTCTCTATTTTTTCGTATCTCTTTTGAGGTGTATGTGAATCTGCATTTGAATTATGCCTAAGGCGGGAATAGACAATTAGATCTTGTTTGCTCTGTCGGGTTGGGCAGTTTCCAACTCCTATTGATAAAAGCCTCGCTGGAAGTTGATTTATTGGTGAAGTGGGGAATGAATTAACTGGATGCTCAAACGTTAACATCATTGCTCTTGAAAGATATGTTAGTCCAAAAGAAAAAAAGGGTTAAACAAATCCGCAGCTCCTCCCACTTAGACAACTTTTAATTGTGAATCAGGAGATAGTGTGACTGGAGCGATGTATCTGAAAAATGCATTAGGCACGTAATTTTTACAGAATACATTCGACTTTTCATACTCGATGTAGTGATTCAAAGATCTTTTTACATCGGCAATGAGATCAACTTCAAGAGTGCAAAAATACTAATTGATTTCAATAAATGGCGCCCAACGCTGTTTCAGCTTTTTTTACACACTTTTCTCAGGAAAGGTGCACCTGCATATATCACTGTAATAGTGGCATGTCTACCAAGCTGCGAAAGGTAATCATGACTACTTCACGGAGCCTACAGCAACATGTGGTGGTATCTCAAAGGGCGCCAAATGTATGGGTCCCCTGTCTACCAACTGCCGCTCAGATGCTGACCAGACGCACCCGGATTTTACATTTAGTTTAGAATTTCAACTATGATCGTACGGCCTAGGGAAGCCCAGCTAGGTTCCGGGGTCCCGAATAGAATTGATCATAACATTATTGGGGTTGCCTTCTCTTACGACTAATGGACTTTAGACCCTGATACGGCAGGCATAACTTATCTCAGGACTATTTTCGACCCCGACCATGCGGGAGTAAATCTTGTTTACCATTTTTCGTTCTCGATGATTGCGGTTTCCATTTCTGTAACTTTTCCCATATGACAGATCTGCAATTAAATTTTATGTCGAGGACAGAAGAAATAGGATTATGAAAGTAGCTGAATCGATAATCGTCTAATAACTATAACGGAAATCGGTATGGTTTTTACTAATCTCGTATGAATTTCATACCCTCATGTCCAAGTGTACACCACGAGAACAGGGCAACTTAACTTTAGGTAATGTGACCATATCGCTACCTCTAAGGAAATTGTATTTCATATCTGACCGTCTTTCCCCAATAGAAAGGAAGTCCAAAAAATAGCACATGAACAGTATTGCACAAGTGTGGAAGATTTTTCACTTGATACCACTTAAACCTCTTCAATCAGAGCATGTTCCCATATCTACATCCAGTGGAAAACAAATTTCCATTCCATAAAGCAAATTGTGCACCCTCAAGAAAATAAAGTAACACAAATTATTAAGTATACGCCACGGAGACAACACCCCCTCCAATCCGCCTCATTCTCATTACACGCTTATGAACTTGTAATTTTCCATTATCATACAAAGCGTCATTTTCAGTGCAAAGTAACCAGAACAAATTGCTTTATCGCAGGACAATCGCAGGACACATCCCCACTTCCGACCCTCCCCCCTTCTTTCGCTCCTGCGTTCAATATTCATTATCATTATCAATATTGTCCGACGCCATTGTAAAACAAACAATGAACAGCAAGCACACCATCGAATGTGTCCATTCTGGGTGTTCCGGGGTAAGTACATCATTTTTTAAAATTGAAAGGGAGCAAGACACCATCATCATCATCATATCAGGAGCATCATTTATATTATGCAAATGTAAAAGGATAATTTTCAAAAGTTCGATGCAAGGGACAGTATCAGGTCACTATACCCTTTTCATTAAAACATATTGCAACAAAAATGAGGGTGCTTTAAAGGGTATACCGTATACCCATACGAATAAAGTAGTTATGTTTCCACCCTCTCCGCTGTAGTTAGTATTCAACTTGAACTTTATGGCCCATAAAAAGAGGGAACTCATTCGTGAAGCAAGAACTATCATACATACTCGTAATAAGAAGAGGGAAACAGATACAATGCTTATCGGTTGGAGTGATACAAAGATTGAATGTCCTTTTATGTTGAATTAAAGTGAAATTCATTGAAGATAAGTCGAAATGATGGTCAGGAACTGAGAAGGGATGTGATGCGAATAAGGATATCCTTTTAGTTTAAAAAGGAACTGCGTTTGACAACTTTATCGCAGTGGAAGGATGTTGATACGAATACAGTTATTAAAAAAAAGTTCTCCCTAACTATACGGGGACTTGGATCGTATTCAAATAGGGCGTCATTCACTTTAAAGTTTTTGCCTTTAAAATAGTTTTAATGCCCAAATTATAAATATTAACAAACCTTTATACCATTGCAATATATTTTCACATTCCGGACAATAAATCAATGGTAGAATTGCTTTTGATCGCCAACAGTTCGGAAATTGCTGTGAAAAGGATAATTGGTCATAAAAATATCATCACGTCATAAATTGTTGCTTTCGCATTCGTTGCACATAAATGCGGCACACGCCCATGATACGATTCATTCCTGAATCGCGTGAATGGACATTTATAAATGCAGGTAATCGGATTTTTTTTTTTTTTTTTTCACTGCTACACTGCAATTTCAGGATTAATATCCTGCATTTGTTATTTGGACCTTAATGACTGGAGTGTACAGAATTTTGTGTCTGTTTAACCGAAAACTATGAGATTTTAATTGAATTGCAATAACCGGAATATATGACCCCATTAAATAAATATTTTCATATGTACAGTGCATCACAAGATTTTGTTTTAAGACATTTTACATTTTTAACATTTTTAAATAGTGAGTGGCATTTTGCTGGAAGTGAAAGGCATTTAGGTATACAGAAATTTCAATCCACAATATTCTACGTAGAAGGAGTGTTTCTAAATTTCATTCAATTTTATATCTTGTTGAATCCGCACACTAAAATAGAACACGGCTGGGCCAAAGTGCAAATTACTCCGTCTATCCAATATCTGCTGCTTATTCGAGACTGTTCAATGGTGAAATCATACTTATACAAAGCTAACCAATGTATTTAAACGCCGCACAGTGGTTCCTCCCATAGGCCAAAAGTCAAAATTTCAAAGTTAATCAAATTGTTTTTTTTTTTAATGCAGTAATTATCTATGATAACGGGACAGTTAAGTGACAGTAAGATTTCTGATTTAAAATTAGTTGTTGGTTGTCAGTCGCATCACAAAGTTGAGTGTTTTTCGCAGTTAAAAAAAAAAAAAAAATCTGAAAACAGGACTTAGCATTAATCAATTTTAGTAGATTGTTTAAAGTTAATTTTGGAAAAAAGGTGATGCGAGTAATAAAACAATATATAATGAAGGGATTTAAATGGTTTTCTGAAGATTTTTTTTTTTTTTTTTGACCTCCATTGGAACTGAGGCATGATTTGTGTTTTTTTTTTTTAATTTTTCTTGTTTTTCTAAAGAAAAACACATCAAGTGCCGATAAATGCCGGTTATAATTTATACATCAAAATTTAGAGCTATTTTTCTTCTTTCAGAATATGTATGGCTTTTTGAGCGCAGATTGGCGCAAACCTTAAAATTTTGACCCGAAGTAAAACACTGATTTCCACTTTTTTTTAGATTGAAGCAATATGATCAAGCGAATCGATATTTTTAACATTTGGCATTCGGTGAAGAAAGGTGGCAGTTATGGAAGATCTAACGAAACATGGACAATTTTTAAACAAATTTATAAAATCGAAGATTTAGAAGCAAAAAAGAAGATAAGTAACCTCTGTAAATCCTTTCAAAGAAGGTGGGAGGCTTGCTCAAAGAAAAAAAACATACTTTTACCTAACAACAGTGCCTGGCTCGATTTCCAGGAAGATTTTAGTTCTGTACAAGACCGAGCAGATCAGAATAATTCGCAAACACGTCAAGGCAGACCAAAAAAGCCATTTTTGGAAAGCTCGTCTAGAACGAAGAGGAGACGTATTGCAGAGATCGTTGACGTCATCGATGAAGATATCGCTTGTGCTTTAAAAAAATGTCAGTTCAAAGAAAATGTTCAAATTAAACAACTTGATTCAAATGATGCTTTGAAGCTTTTGGTTGAGGCAAAATTGTCAAAACATCAGTACCAAGTCATCAGGAACTTGGTAAACCAAAAAACTGAAGCCGATGTTTTTCCAAGCTATGTAAAAGTTCTTAAAGCGAAACAAGAATGTTACCCAGCACTTCAAACAATAAAAATATCGGATTCATTAGCTGAAGTTTCGCTTCAAGGACTCGTTAATCATACAGCTGAACGCATCGTAGAATCCCAACGAGAAATTTTTGAAAATTTGGATTATGATTTCGGTAATAAAAAAAATTAAAAACAAAGTTTTGTGTTATATTGTAAAACTTGTCCCTTCATTTTTTTACTGTGTTAGTAGTAAAAGTGTTTTGTGTTTGTTGCAACCGATAAGTTCAGTTGCCAATATAATAGTGCTGCTCGTCTGAATAAAACCACATGTTGTGTTCGTCTTTTGTAAAAATATAATTTCACTGCGGCTACATGAACTCTTGATTTAGGTAATCTAACTCTAATCGGCAAATGGGGCTTTGATGGAAGCAGTGGACAGTCCGAATACAAGCAAAGAATATCCAGCGAATTCAGCGATTCGGATATGTTTATAACATCATATGTTCCAATACAACTTTTTTCGCAAGAGGGCTCTGAATCTGAAAAGAAAATTGTATTGCAAAATCCTCGACCAGGATCAACTCGATACTGCCGACCCATACGTTTTCAATTAAAAAAAGAAACGGCAGACTTGAGCAGAGCGGAGCAAGAATATATACAGAGCCAAATAAACGAACTCAATGAAACAATTATTAATATATCGGACCGTTTTATCAGCGTAAAGCATATACTTAAATTGACAATGGTTGACGGTAAGATATGCAATGCCTTGTCACATACGGCTTCACAACAAGTATGCTATATTTGTGGAGCAAAACCTAGTAATATGAGTGACATTCGAAGCTCCTTAGAAAGAACCATCAATGAAGATTTCTTAGATTTCGGCATATCTCCACTGCATGCATGGATAAGATTTTTTGAATTCTTCATTCATTTAGCTTATCGGTTGGATTTCAAAAAATGGCGCACAGGAAGCAATGAAAAATATCTTTCGGACGCACAAAAAAAACGTATCCAAGGAGAATTTAAGAAGATTGGGTTGATAGTTGACAAGCCGAAACAAGGTGGAGGGAATTCAAATGATGGCAATACTGCCCGAAGATTTTTTGCAAACCCATCTGTATCTTCCAAAATAACTGGTGTAAAGCAATCGATTATCGAAAGATGTGCTGTTATTTTAAAAACTTTGGCAAGCTGTTTTGCAATTAATGCAGAAACTTTTCAAGAATACGCACACGAAACAGCCCGAGAAATCGTTACAGAATACCCTTGGTACCCATTGCCAGCTTCAGTACACAAGGTTCTAATTCATGGAGGACAAATCGTGAAACATTCCATACTACCTATAGGCCAATTTACGGAGGAGGCAGCTGAAGTTAAAAATAAAGATGTCAAGTTTTTTCCTTCAAAAAACACGAGAAAAATATCAAGGATTTCAACAAACACCGATTTGTTAAATAGATTACTGCTGACTTCAGACCCTTTGCTTTCTAACGAAAGAAATTTAAAAAAAAATCAAAAATCGACTTTGTCCAAAGAAATTTTAAATTTATTGATATAATTCTTTGCAAAATAAAATAATATTTGAAACAAATCACTTTTTTAATTATTTAATTTATTTTCCATCAGTTAAAATTAAATTTAGAGTTTTGACCGCACTTCCCATACAAATGGAACCACTGTGCGTCGTTCTGCTGTCCACAAACCGCAGAATTCCTCTTATTGTGGGACTCGAATACCAGGATCTGCTTGCACTGCTTTTATGGCGTATATCATATATACGTATATATCAGTAGATATACGCCATAAAAACAGTTCAGGTAGCTCCTGATATTCGAGTTAAGCTGTCACTGAATGGAGTACCATTCTCTTTTCAGCTCTGAGTGCATTCAATCTAATGAATAAAGGCACTGTCGTCAGTATAATCAGAGATTAGTTCCCACAATCCATATTACAGAACCACTAATCAGCAAAAAGTATTGCGTATTCTGTTCTGCTGACAAAAATGCTGCATTTAACGTATTTTTTGCTAAAGCGGTCAGTTGCAAGGCCAACACTTTTTACTTACTTACTCAATGGTCTACTGGTTCGTTAAGAGTTTCCGCGTAAGACAACGTCATTTTGGTAACTTTCTAAATTTCTCTAGACCAAGCTGTCTGGCATCCGCGATCATTTGATCTTTAAAACGGGGACTCGGTTTTCCTTTTCATCTCCTAGCTGGGAACTGAAACTCGAAGATTCTCTTCACTGTAGCTTTATTGTCCATTCGTTAGATGTGCTCAGGACAATGTAGTGATCAGGTCTTGCCTTTTCTAACTACATCCAAATTTTAGTACAGCTTATAAAACTTGCGGTTAACTTCACCTTCTTCGCATATGAGACCAAATGACCGATGAAGGATTTTTCTTTTGTAAGAACCTAATATCAGCTCTGCTTTCTTGCTTATAGTTCAGCACTCCACACCATACAGCAGAACTGATAGGATCAGCGATTTGTAGAGCGTCTACTTGGTTATTCGATTTAAAACTTTTAAACCGAACTTGTAGCTGTTTGTGAGATTAAATATTCTTCCACTTCCCGTTTACTCAGAGATAGTACCCAGTAATCAACTGTGACGTTTTGCCTTAGCTGGTGCATTGTCTTATCCTCAAGTACTTTAAGACCAACTCTCCTTACTTACTCTTCAAGTATCATGCAATGCACTATGACATCGATTTCACGTGCTATACGGACTTTTAAAAGACAGTGACTTAAAGGTTGCAGATTTGGAATAGTTCTGATCAACTAGCTGGACGAATTACAGCGGGATCCCGATAACGATGAATGCTTTTATTCGAGGTCTTCAACTTAGAATTCGTAGATCAAGTTTAATTTTGTATGAATATTAACCATACAATCAAAAAACGAATTAATCAATTAATCTATTGTCTATCTGTCGGACCCGAGGCTCCACTGGTACGTGTTGATTGGTGTATTACAGAAAGGTTCCAGTTACTCACACATTATGCTGGATAGGATCTTGTATGTGACATTTCTAGACGGGCATATATGGATAGATCTGATAATGGAGTCATTGAGAATGCTTCCATCTACTCACAATTGGTTGATGATTTGGTGCATGCACCCCACCAGAACATCGCTTATTTCTTTACAAAGCTCCCTCTCACTCTTAAATGGTAATTTGAGATTATATTTGAAGCTGTGTCTCCTCTATTAGTAACTTTTAGCTTTTTGCACAGCAGGGCAGTTTCCAATCTATACGTCTGTTTGTCGGTACTCCTTGGGCAAAATGAGCCAGATATAGTGGTGTCAGTGATCCCATAGGGAGTGCTGCCGTTTGCCCATCAATGGTTCATCCACCGTCATTTCTTCTTCGAAAACCCTGACATAAATCCGAAGTCTCCTAACAGTCCTGAGCTATAATATAATATAAATAATAATAAGTCGAAGAAGCTTTAAAACAAATATCCATTTATTCCATATATAAAATTCCTCCGCAGTCACTTGAGTGAGTTATAGTTTCATAAATGGGATTACAAGTTAATTTAACAGAGCGAACCCTTCGATGCGTTATCTTCATATCATCTAAAGCTATAGAGCAAATCATGAGAATTCAAAAACTCTCAAAATGCGACCCTTCACGTCAAGCCAAGAAAGTTATTAATTTCTCAGAAAAAAATGGAAGCTAATGGATTAAGCAAGAATTAAATTAGGCTCCTCTTCACCTGATACATCTCAAGCAACTACTATCCCAAAGAATTAACCAAAATGACCTTAAAAGTATGGCGACTTTGTCTCAAAACTCTGGTAGATGTAGAGCATATGCATTTTGGTGGTAGTATAATTTCATCAAACAGAATTCTGCAAAAGCGAATGAATTTTATGAAAAATGAAACTTAAAATCTAGGCTTGTGGGTATCATAAAAATCTGTTGATTTCCAGATCTCCTATAAATCCCCAAACCCAACCAACCCTCATTACTCTGACTCACTGTAGATTTCTCCTAATCTAATTGCTTTTGAGTTTTTCATTGCCTACACTGTACAACTGTGCGTTGCATCAATGGAGCGATAAAGTATAATACTTCATTCGCTCAGAGAACTTAATTATGGAAAATAACTTAAAATCACTGCGGTGCGAGTTTTAATTATAATACAGTCTGCATCGGAATTATAGTTAATTACAGTTTTTGGTCAATTTATTGCTGTTTCGGCGAGCAATGGTACACCAAATGCATATGGATGTGTTTACTTACTGCGGTGACCATATAGCAGAAATCATAATTTTTCAAATAAATCGATTTTGAAATTGTAACTCGTTTCAATCGAATGGAGTTTGTCGAATGTGCGTTAGAGTATATCATTATTTTCAAATTAAATGTGTTTTGTTTTGCAATAAGTTCATGACATAGCCGACGTTATGCGAATTAAACTTTGATGTTGAGGGTGGACTATAAATAAAGTGGTATGTTGATACAGAAATAATGAACCCTCCTGGAAATTGCACAATCTATGACCCTTCTGTGAGTATAAAGAATACAACAAGGAACAAACAAATACAAATCACTGCACTAATCCACCAGAAATTACTAAACGTTCATCCGGGAACAAGACTCTAGGATTTATTCTACCCACAAGCATTACTTTTATGGTATAACCACCTAATGCCAATTTTCGATTATTGGACCATCGAACACATGCTCGTAAAATCTTAGCACCACATCGTCCTCTTCGCAGGACCTACACAATTTCTAGTACACTATTGCACAAGCTGCACCCACAAAATACCCAGACACCATCGACCCATACCAAATTTCGATAATAAATATCGAATTTAATCTTCCAAAAGAGCACAGCAAAGCAAACGAACACGGTGAGATTGAAAAAAAATGTCCTAAAAGGACACATAACGTACTTTTTTCAATTAAATTCAATTTTCGATTCAACTTTGGGATTGCATTACCTACCCACTTTCAGTATAAGCCTATTTGTATATGTATCAGAGCATACGTGCAAATCGAAGTGCATCGCAAAGTCCTTCCGCAAAAAAAGAGAAAGCCCTCAGTAAATGCATGCATGCATCACTTAATTTTTTTTTTTTTTTTTGTCGTACGTCCTCCAGAGAGACCAGTCCTCTCTGCATTCTAGATCTGGCTATAACCAAGTTTCGAACGGGAAAATTGAGTGTTTGGTTGGATTTTTAGCCCTGTGTATCTGGGTGGATATGTATCCCGAGGCAGGATCGATTGAAAGATTTGTGAAATTCGATTTGTGGTCGCAAATGGCAAATGCATTCTACCATGGCAATGAACAAACATACGAATTTCGAAATTCGAATAAATGTTGAGAGAAGAATTTAGGTCAACGTATTGTTTATGATTTGATAGTTTGTGGGACTCTCTGGACGAGAAGGATTCTCAATATCTTCCGGTGGGTCGGAGTAATAGAACAAAAGCCTTATCGAAGCTGTCATTGTTGCGCATTCTCTGGCAGTGTTGATAGATGTAACGAAAGCCAACAAAGTGCGGTGTCAGTGTATAGATACAAAAAAATGTTACTTAATTGGTAGAGAAGGTTGAAAGGCAACTGAGGGCGCTTGTGTATCCTTGACATCATGACGGTACTAGAGTGTGGTGTGAGGTATCATGATAAGATGACTTTCGGTTGGTTGGTCTATTTTTCAAATATGTTCAGGTCAATGAGCAGCAATATGCTGGAGTGATTGACAGTCTTTTGTTTCTTTCAGCTGGCTGTGGGGAAAGTCAGTTTGAAATGGGAACGACATGTTGATGTTCAGTGATGGGAGGAAGTAATGTTGATGGCACGTGCACATAAAAACTAATCGAATTCTGTTGGTCTTGTTTGTTGTGTATTTTTTTAAAATAAATGAAAGTAAGCAATTTTGATCTCGAAAATGTGGTTTGCAAAAAGCTTCATGGAATTGTTTCGAAGCTGTACTCATATCTGTAGGTAAGGCTGCCTGATCGCAAAACTGTTAGCAGACTTTTGAAATGTCTATCAAGTTGCTGGATCTCAGGTGACAAGTAACAAGCACCCAACCAGATTAGCCACTTAGTAATAAAACGGCGACATAAAGTATCAGGAACAGACCTTGGATAAACACAGAATAGTGTTTTCTTATCCACCTTATATGACAGCATCCATATGATTGCATACTGCATCCGTTCGAGGCAATCGCATATCAGTACGCAATACCGACATGGTTAAGGGTCTTGTAGTGCGCCAACAATTTAATAATTTGACGGTCATCTAGAAATCGTATTATATTGCCACTCTACTTCCAGGTTCTCTATATAAGTCATATATACTGGCCTAACAAACAACATAGGGTGCCATACAAATCATCAGGACCTTATTGTTCAGTGGTCATATAGTCTCCACTACACTTATGTACCGCACGCATGAAGAGAAGTCAAAGCTATATTAATATCAGAAAACTAGAATATGGGGTGTCTCTCCAACTAAATATGCTTACATGAAGGGCAGATCGGTAGAGGCAGAGCTGAACTGGACATTGAAGGAGCCTTTAATAATGTTGAATGCTATAGAATGAGCTCTAAAGTCTTTGAAAATATGAAGACCGGTTACAAAATAAGATGCTTCAGCTTAGAGCTGAGACATTATAAAATCTATGGATAGTGGAATAAAAGCTGAAGCATACGACGAAGAATCAAAGTCTAAACGATGGCCCAAAACTGCCACCATCTACTGGATGTATAAGAACACCATCAAAGCCACTCTAACAGTAAAGTCTAAAAGTATTCATAAACTTCCAGAGATTGGCATGCATTGGCTACACCAGTAGTACCACTCTGACGACAGTACTTGAAGCAATAGGCAGCCCTCGGAGAGTAATTTCCTAACCAAATGAGCGAATAGTTAACAAAGTTGCCGAAAGTCTTTCTAGAATTCATTCTGAACTCGGGATGAAGGCGGACCTTGAGTAGTAATTTACCACCATTTTCGTGTTGCTTTCGTTTCTTTTCAATTCCTGTACTTGTATCTAACAAGGATACAACCACAACGGACAGCCAATTGTTACGCAGAGATCCCACAATAGCTTAACCTAACTAATAGAATGCAACGTCTAAAAATCGCCACTAGCTATGGGATTATTACTTACTCCCATTTCCTGCAGCATAATGAGTAGTATCTATGCCATCAAAACAAGAGAATTTCTTTGGAGAGAAAGGGCTTTCAACTCGGTAATAATCGCTTTGAAAGTTCTTCTACCCTTCAATCCTTGTATTCAAGACCGTTCTGTTTCCTTCCAACCTCTGTAAGAATGACAGATCGGAATCTTCTTTGAACAGAATCTTATTCAACCTTACCGAATCCTTAATGGTTTCAGTGTAATGTTGCAGGTCTTAAAAAGCGGTCAGAAATTGTACTTGTAGCAGATGTTGGAAATCACGCCAGTCATCCTTTTTAAATTAATAAGTCTTTGGTCCAGTACGGGAAAAAGGTTTTTGCTTTATTTAGCTAAACATTGGACTTGCTGCTCACACACAAGATTTATGGCTATTTCAAAGATGCAGATCTATACATACTCGTAGGATATAACTTTCTATGGTATGGCAATAGACCTCCTTTGGTCAAAGTGTATCTATGCACAGATACAGACAATGACCCTAACCTAAAATAAAATAGGATACTTTGCAGAACTTTTATTTTATTATTTAACAGAATTTCGTTCTATACCGTTTGGTTTGTATATTTGAGCATTTCTCAGAGGTAATTTAAGTGCAACAAAATATGTTTCGTTTCGCAAATGTTGAGCTATTGTGCGAATTCACTCCTCCACGTAATAATTAAACAAAACTCTTAAATTTGTATTCATATTAGAGAACGTTTAAGGTTCTAACTCATCAGTGTATTTAGATATTATTCTATGGCTCATCAATAGGCACACTATATTTGAATTCTGCCAACAGTGGTGCACCAGTGGATGAATTTATGTGGCTGCATGCTTTATTTTATTTCGCTAACATATGTTTTTGATTTATTGTTTTTATGATTAAGCGACCATGCGAACATTTGAAACTTTAATATACATAAATCTATTTCGTAGTCCGAACATCAAAATCTATAAGTTTTGATCTACAGAAGTTGAAAATCTAAAACTATTCACAACAGTTTTTATATTCTTTGATTTATATACCTTTAGCCAAAATGCAAGTTCTGGACTTACCGCGATGTGGTAGTTTATTATGTAGTGATTGCTTTGTAAAATCTTCATATTTTTTTTTTTTTATAATTTGCGCTCGCCAAAGGGGATATAAATACTCTTATACTATTTCAGGACACGGGCGTTTTTGAGGAAAGGGGAAAAAACAAAGATCTTCTTGCATTATGCTGACATTTATCGGTTAGTAAAACTTCAAGTTGGAACATTTAATTTACATTAAAGTACCTACGCAAGCTCAAAATAATCACCAAAAATATTCAACATTATTTTCATTGATGACATTTGCATGAAGAAGAACCACAATTTCCAAATATACAACCACCAACTTACGGATAAGTGTCACTCTCTTTGAAGAATCATAGAAATGCTACATTAAGCCCACCACCACCAAGCAGTAAGCACCATTGAATGAAAATCATAAACCTCTGAATCTCTGCTTTTATTTCCACATTAAATTCCCCCATTAACCAAGGACAAAAAAAAAAAGAATCCTCCTCCCTACTTCATACTCTGCGCATTCTCATTTTACTCAGAATTTATCAACCATAACCACACCAAACTAAATCCTCGCATTATACGAGTCACAGATATGGTATAAATATTTAAATTCCTGTTTGCAGATAATCGACTTCAAGCTTCATTAAGATCCTTTTTCGTTTTATTTCCCCTTTTATTTCATTTGACATTTTGGTACCGAAACAGGCAGTATAGATACTCCATTCAACATCACGAGCACATGAATCAATGAGAGCCCTGCAAACAGGGAATATTATTTCCGCTACACTTTTTGCATGTATCCTTTAGAAAAGTTGTCGCTTTGTCATCGGCATCGTTGCTGTCTGTTTGGGGTACAATAAAACGTGAAAGTGTCATTTCGCAGCCAGTTAAGCAATTCTGAATGAACGTATCCAAGTAACAGAATCATAATCATAAAAGGGTACGACTCATCAATAGTAGCACACGCAAACAAGGAGCAGCGCAGGATTCAAAGAACAAGCGCGATAACAGTGATTTCAGACACAAGGAGTCAAACATACACAGAACAATGTGCAGTATCATTTTGCTATCGAGAATGTGAAGTCATATTAATGCAAGAAAAGAGGAAATAAAAGTCTGCGAGGTCCTTTATTTTCGCTTTGTGAATTTTTTTTTTTTTTTTTTTTTTTTCTTTTAGCAATAAAAGGCAATATCGCGGAGTCACACAGAAGTCCTGGATGCTTTTTGTTACCACATTTGCACAGCATTAATTTTTGATTCACCGAACTTTATTGTTATCCTTATTTTGAATGCGCGAATAAAAATAAAGATTGTGAGTAAAATTAAGGTACTATAAAAATAATAACGCTGCATGGATGGATTGAATAAAAATATCATGAAAAAGGATGAATTAAAAATTTGTATGCAGATCCCTCTGATGTGAAATTATTGCCTGAAAAATATAATATATACAACTCCTGCAAAGTATCCTTATTTAAAAAATTGTCAGGAATTTATTAATACATACATAAGCAGTAAGCACATATTTCTTTTGTTAAGTATCCTCGAACGAACAAGGGCAAGCATCACCTTGGCGAATTGAATTTCCTTCCTAAGTGTCTATGTCCTGTGGCCCTTTGTCGATTGTTTATTTTCTCTTTTTGCATATCTTTTGTCTGAGAGCTTTATTGAATCGTAAAGATAAAAGAAAGTAAGTCGTCTCTCTGTCTCTTTGTGCCGGAGGAAGTTAAAAAAAGAGAAAAAAAAAAAATTCTTTCCGAAAAAAAGTGCAAATAAATCAAAGAAAATGTGCAGAAAAATAGGATATGAAAAATTCAATGAATGGATTTTTTCTCAACTAACTAAATTAAGGTTCTTACGAGTATTTTTACATAATTTCACGAAAACTATTTAAATTTAATTTTCCTAGATACATCTTTAACGTCATGTTCTATACGACTTTTCCCGGAACCAACATCGATCAATTATTAAGAGCAACATCAAACTCCCATTGGGAAGTCTGTCTATGTAGCAAGATGAGATTTAGCAAAATTTTTCCTTGTAACTCAGCAAAGATACATGTATCGCGATGTTACCATACTAAGCAGATGTCTGAATGAAATGTGAAGAGCGGCAGATTGAAGGAAGAGTTGATCTGATTTGGGAAACAGATATCGTTGGGGGTCTCCTCCACTAACTGAACTTAGCACGTCGAGATGGGACAAATGGGAGAAAACGGCAAACACCGATTCCAAATAGAAAGAAAATGAATCCATCAACTCAGCCTAAAATGAACCCCTAGTCTATAATGAACCGGATCGTGGAAATCTGCAGGGCCTATTTATATCGGTTCTCGAGTATTATTTTCAGCTAAAAAACATTTTCTTCATCTGCTCGATAGCATACAGAGACGAGCAATTCCCTTAATAGAAGATTCTTTCACTCATTGAAGACCTCACTGAAATGATTCCCAGAAATGAGTCATTTGAGCACCCTACAAGCTTTTGATGTCCACCGAGTAACAGTGTGAACATGTTTCTATCTTTTGTAAACTTTGAGCATATCGGAGCACTGTTACAGCGTCATAGATTCGCTTCTGCTGAGAGGAGATTATAAAAAAAGGGAACAAATTAATGCGAATAGAAGAATTCTGGGGAGCATTCAGCATAGCAAACCTTCGATGGAATGTACCTATAATTTTTTTTAAAGTTGTAGAAAAAACCCTAAGAGATAGTTCTGTAAGTTCTATAGCAATATTGTCTCCTCCGCTATTATAGGAAAGGAATTAAGGAAATCTAAAATAGTTTCCACACTGAAACCAGGAAAATTAGCTAATCAAGCGAGAAGCTACCATATAATCGTGCTTATTAGCATCTGCTGCAAGATCATAGAACGACAAATTTATAACAAAATCGAACAAGCAACAGAGACCAAGTCATCCCTTTAGGTTAGTTTAGGTTTGGTTAGAGTGGCTGTCTGCAACTATATACAGACACGCCGAAGGAGGTCCTTTGTGATGCCAAGAGATATATTTATCGCCTGAGTCGTCGAAGAGAAGAGCCCCGAGATAGAGCAGTCTTCTTTTGGATAGGGCTAGATACGTTCAAAGTAGTCTCCTCAGGAAGTCGTTTAAAAAGAAGCCTAGTCTTTTAGCGTTAAGACGTTATATGATAGTGTCCGTGAAGATACCGATGATGGTGCAGATCTGCGATAGTTTTAACAAAATCAATCTATTAAAGTATTTTTGATCTATTTTAGGACAGATCTGTCTGAGACATGACACGTCGCAAGAGTCTTCCATCAATGATTGGTCTTGCTGATTTCACCCAACTGGCATAATATTGAGGTTGGTGTCTTTAATATCTATGTGGCCTGGCACCCAACATAGGTGAATGTTGAATTACTCCGCCATTTCTTTGAGAAACCAGCAGCAATCTTGAGCGGCCTTTGAAGTAAATGAGCACGAAACTGGAGACTTTATTGCCGCTTGACTGTCCGCGAAAATGATAATATTCTGAACAGATATTGCATTGCAGGATAGTACATCCTTAATTGCCATTATTTACGCCTGTAATACGCTTCAGTAATCTGCGAAAGGAGATGCTCAATTCGTCCCGAAAAAGCAAATGTCCTGTCCACCGCTGCCACTTTGCTGCGATTGTAGCGAATTTGCTACACTTTCAATGAAACAGTTCCATTTGTTACTTTGCTACCCACTTTCATCAAATTAATGGATTTTGCTACTTTTTATACTTTTCCTCGGTTTGACATTTTTGTTTTTTAGCCTCACATGGACCGAATCCTGTCAGAAAGCGGTATGGTTACAAGCAATATCTGCAGTCATTAATAGCAGTGCTGACAAATATCCTCTTTGTTTTCAGTACGAACGCACCAAGCCAAAGAATTTAGTATGTGGTGTTCCAGTGGCCTAGAGAAATCACAGAAGCCTCTGCAAAAAACAGATTAAGAAGTTAGTGCTTCTAAGTTCTGTTAAAATGTAGTTATAGTGGAGTTTTCCTGTGAGATTTAATCTCTGATTCAAAAAGAAGCTGTAACTAGAGTATAGGAAACCTGACCAATGCCCACTAAAGATAGCTTCATAAGCTCAGGTCACTCTGATAGACCAGTCTGAATGCGAAAAGTTCTACCCGACAGGCAAATCTAAAATTGTTTAGTTTTGGTATTACTAAATCCAAAACATTGATTTGGCTGACATATTGTGTATATACATTGAATATTTGGCTGACATGTTATGTAGGACTGTTTAGATACACCTGCTAGGTTGGACTGAGTGTTTGTTTTGTTTGTCTTGATGGAAAGAAGATGACTTCGTACAGTTTGTCTAAACTTTCCGAACAACCTGTAAAGAATTTGACTATTTCTAAGCTGTACTACGTTTTGTCACCTTATTTTGCTGCGGAAAAATCTTTCCAAGGGGCAGCACTGGTCGAGTACTTAACGACCCACACTAAGGTCTGGTTGTCTGTTACATAATCTGATGAAAATAGTTTGCTGTAGAAAGATAATCCAGACATGTTAAGCAACCAGTCTTCATAAGCGAGACCAAAAGCATCTTCAAAAAATTTAATAACGACCTACCGCAGGTGTCTGTCCTCACTCCATTGCTTTTCGACTTGTTTCAACCTGTATATTGCCCAGAAATTATTGACTTTCATTCCCGCCATACTCCTATGTATGACAAAAAATCTGACCAACGCAAAACAAGAGAAATATACCTCCTTTGTGCTGTGCTGTGCACACAACCGCATAAATCTACCACTGTTGACGAATGTATCCGCTGATCGAATGATCGATTATTTACATTGATGACGTGATGATGAAATCGAATTTATTATCCTTATTGACCAATTTCAGGACAATTATCTGCAGCTTAAAATGGTACGACCATTAAGATTAATAGGTTAAAAACGGATTAAATTTAATCCAAAATTGCCAAGTTGTTCTCCAAGTCTGTGATAAATAAAAAAAATTATTTCGAACAGTTCCAATCCTCTTTTCTATCCCTTTGAGTTGGAGATGTATGATCGTTTGGACATCAACAGTAACTAAAGATAGAGCTAGCTAGAGAGACTTGTCGGTTGAGGCTCAGGTTCACCCTGGGCTCCAGTGTCATGGCCAAGTAAGCCAGTAAAGTCCAGGGGTTTGGGAGAAAATAATTCGTAGACTAATTTTTGGTAGACATCTTTTCTTTTCAAATCTAAATCATTGTCTAATATATTTAACTTTTCCAATTCCACGTAAAGCAAAATTTCGTTCGAGTATGAATATCGGGAGAATTTGGCATAGAACCATTTGCAAAACTGTACATACTTTGCCTTTATTACTAACTTAGGGCGATTAGGCTAAGTGAATTTGACGTTATTTGATTGCCGTCTACCCGATACGTACCGTGACGGGATTACCATCTTTTTTTTTTTTTTTTGTTCCTCTCCAAATACTTTCGTCAATTGTGGAAAACCATAATGAGAATATTTTAATCTGCATAATATCACGGATAGAAAAAATGGGAGAATGGAAAAACCTCAAATCCATTTCATCTCATTCGCATTACAAATTCAATCGAAGTAGAATTTACATTTCTATAATTGAAACTTTGCCATTCCAATCGGTATCCCTGTATCATAACTTCAAAATCGCTTTGACGGTAAAATTTACACTTAAATCTAAAAATTGGATTTATCCATAACAGAAAAAAAACTCAGAACACAAAATGCGGGTGGAAAGTGAGAACCGCAACGAGGAATAGCACCAACAATAAAATTGAATTTTCAATTGCTCATCTACAGGATACTCGTAGGTATCAATCCGTAATTTTTTACATTTTCCAGTCAATGTTTATCCTGTAAACGGGTTGGTGTTACATTTGCTATTTTTTTTGCTTTTCAATCTCATAAAATGGATTGGAGTATATAAGGCTGATGGTGGTTTGATAAATAACAAAACGCTCACAAATACGCTGGGAGTAAATCGGATGAAGGGATGGTTGCTTTCGCAAAAAGTATGCTGGTGATAAATTTCAATATTTTATCTCGTTACTGGATTGATTCGAATGTAATCCGATGATTTTCGTGCATACGCTACCAATCCAAACAGATGCTTTGGTGTTCTGTTTTCGTTGTGCAAACATCCATCGGATAAATTGCATTATGATTCGAGAAATGCAAAGAGATACGTAAATAAATCTTTGTTCAATTTTGAAATATTGAACAAAAAAAAAAATAAATTGCGATGAGATAAAGGAGAACTAGAGAACGAGACGAGTCTGAATTTCATACTGAATATCAGTTTCATATTGAGTTGGAATTCAATTTTAACTTAAAAAAAAGTGTTATGGGAAAAATATATAATATTGACAACGAAACTCGCTCTACATTCTGAAGCTGCCTTCAAGACTCGTGCTACTTCCTCTTTAGATCTTGCGCTCGAAAGGTGCCTCAACAAACTGCGGCATGAAATTTTAAACAATTTCGAGAGGCTGGGAGCAAAAATAAGAAGAAATGCTTTAGAAGGCCAAGATCCAACGCAAAACTTCATCGGACATTGGAAGAAGATCTTGTATGAGCAAGAAGAAGAACAATTTTGGCAGGCTTAGTGAGAAGAAGACTGGTAAAAGTTAGACCGGGTGAAACAAAAACCCGATTTTGCACTACGAATCGGGAACATTTATTCTGGTTTATTCACAGCACGTACATACATATATTGGACTCAAGAGATGCGGAACAATGTTATATTTTTCGATGTTCACGTTGCATGTCGGAGGTAGAAAACTCCTCGCATGGAGATAACTAAGACAGAGGCCTCAGAAAGATGCCCTCGCCTCTTGAGACCAAGTACAAGTTACATATATTTTGCTTACGAAAAATCGAGTGAGGAAATGAAACCCCAAAATGTATGAACCTACTGCGAGCATAAAATATGCTCTGTATTGCATGTGTGTCAATGAATTTCTTAAACTTCGACGAACTCATCTATTATAGTTGATCGACCTAAAGCAGCTACTGAGTTCTCTCTCTCATGTTATCTATGATGGTCGACCTACACCAGATGATTTATTTGGGATAACAATTCGGGAAGAGATTGACGAAATTCTAACTCTAACGTTAATTGACACAGGAATTGAAACGAGCAGACCATGAATATGGTCGAATTTTCATCTTGAGGAGCGAGGCTCAAATAAAATTGTCACATTTGGAGTCATGGAAATCCATTCCATCGAAATAACCAATGCATCTACAAAAGGTCACTGTTTGGTGCTAAGTTTGGGCCGGCACTCCATGACTGCGTAATTAGACCGTAATTCTACGAAAATTCTGCTGCTGTAACAGTCAATAGTGAACGTTGTCGGGGCATGAAAACAAATTATTTGTAACACCAATTAGACGATGTTGAAGTGGAAGACATGTGGTTTCGACAAGATAGAGTCACCTGCAACACAGTGCAGTTATTGCACACAATGTTTTCCGGCCGTGCTATCCCAACATTTTATTGTTATAAAAATATCAGCAGTTTGTCAAAAACAATGTGTTTTATTTCAAATTTAAGTTGTAACCTCCAATTGAATCACCCTTTACAAGTTTCAACCATTACGACAAGCGCTGATACCTACTAAATAACTGAAAGATCAGCAAAATATGTTTTCAAGAAAAAATAATTGGCAAGCAGAAAAATAGATCATCTACAAGCAAATCATTTTCAAATCAGCAAAAGGTATTTTTTTACCAGCAAAAAATAATTTTTCAATCTGCAAAATTCTTCTTTTCCTTCACGGCGAAGTTATGATCCGTAATAGAAGGATCACAACCCTCCCACTTTACTGCCTCCCTACTGGTCTGCCTGTGGGGTTTGCTGGTTTGATCTCAGGAAGTACCGGCAAACTTCCCAGTTTAGGATCACTTCGTCACTGAGGCCAATCAAATGCTGGTGTTTTCACATTTGTGTGATCCGCAAACTAACAAAAAATACATAAAAAATTAACAGAAAAAGTAAATGATCAGCAATAAGAGATGAAAGAATATTTTCTCAGTAAAAGTTTATTTTTTAATCAGCAGAAAGATGCATTGCTTCAAGAAAGAAAACAAAAAGTGAGAAGCAGTAAGGTATTAAAAACAAAAAACTTGAGCTATTGAGAATTTCAGAATAGACAAGTGCTACACCCTGGATTATGCCTAAAGTCTATTCACAACTAAATGCCGAACATACTCTCATCTTACAACCTACATATAACAGTCAGTTAGACAGTTGTTTGTGATCCGAGCTGTGCAGATTGACAGCACCCAGGAGCTGAATAAAAAGGGGTTTCTGTTTGGTAGTAAATGGAAAATTGAGGCTGAGAGCTCTCGCTAAATAAATAAATGAATAGCAAAAAATGCCAGTCAAACAGAAAATATTTTGCTGATCAAATAATTTATTTATGCTGAAAAAAACACATTTTTCTGAATATCTGTTAGCATACTCGTATGTATTTGCTAAACATCTATTTTTTTTTTCTCATCAAAAAATTATATTCTGCCGGTTAAATACATAATTCAATTTTGCTGATAAAATATTTATTTATCCATCTTCTATTATATTTGTCTTGCTAATCATTTAAGTTTTCTGCTGATTTTATTCTGCAGAAATTCCTGATGAATAAATGGTTAGACTCTGTTAATAAAATAATTTAATTTTGCTGATCAAAATAGACCCCATAGCTGATGGACTTTGAGAAATTGATAACAAAATAATTACTAAAATTCTTGCTACCTACAGTGACAAATGCAATTTAAAATGAACCAAACTTGAGTTGCTGCCAGTTGCTTTACATTTATCCGTAGTTCCCCTTCCATGCACAGGAACAACATCTTTTATCATAACCCATGCCCAGAGCTACCATAACACCGAGTAATTTCAGTTGTCACAACTTCTTCCTATTTTAGAGTGCATTAAAACTAAACGCACCCTTCGGAGTGTTTTATTCAATAAATTAATTAATTCAACTAACTTTGTCATTAACTATTAAAAAAGAAAAATTCAAAACTCCATTCGTTGTAATTCCAAATGTTGGCTCTGTGGTTAGAAAAAAAGACAATTCCCCAACTGAAGGACTCCGCCAACCCTTCACACAACGTTACAAAAGTTTTAAGTATTGTTTTAACACAGTTCGCCCCACAGTTTTTCCCCACTTCATTTGAGTCGCTCACCAAAAAACCCCATTAGCGGTTGAGCTTAATGGCATTTGAAAGTTTTGACGTATACAGTAGTAATTAACGCCGAACAATGTGTCCAAGCAAATTTCCAGCATAAATTTCCATCTCCCAACTAGCATAACTATTTGTGTCAGCGGAAACCAGACCTAGAGTTATCCTGAGCACACATACATATGTACATTTATACCTACATATGGTATGGTTGTCGGTCAAAGAGAAATTGCACGTTTTATACCACCCACCAGCACTATGCAAAATGGATTATTCACACCAAGCAAATTATGCACATTATATCGTTTCGTTTCTAACAAGACTTTCAATGGCCCACAACTAGCCGTAATGACTTGCAATTTGCATAAGTAGTAGGGCACGGATATGTTGACTCCTTCAGCCCCGGCGCCGTGACAGGATGCAAACGTTCAGAAAAAAAATAATCACCCACACCAACCGCAAGTAAAGTGTCACCAACGAACATAAAACTTTTGATTCTCTCATGCTGCGATGCGGGTGGATAAGTGCATGTGTGTGCTGATGACGTGGAAACTTTTATTTTATGCGAGAGACATTTTTTTCTTTTGAATCTTTTCCGACACACCATTCAAGGATAAGGCGAGAAAACTCGGCAAAAAAAAACATTTTTTTTTATTTTCGTCCTTGCTTCCTTTTCAGATGAATGCATAAGTCATAAATCTCGGGTGTCTCCCTGTTTGCACATGTGTATACACATGCACAACAAAAGGCAATCGCCAAGGACACGTATGGTGGGGGAAGAAGGCGCCCGCATTGTCGCTCTTTGTAGGGAGCGGAAAAAACCGAAATGTTGTAGAAGTTTCCTGTTCCAGGAACTGTAAGTGGTAGAGCAGCAGCATTGTGGTTATGATTAATTGTTTTTTCTTTTGTTTTTTTTTATTTTTCAAAGGATAACCAGAGGAAGGAGTTAATTTTTTGTTTTGATTTCACTTTTCTTTTACACTTTATGGTTGACAGAACTGAGTGCAAAAAAAGTTGTCGGGATTTGTTAACATATAGTATATCAATGGTAAGAAAACAAGGACCGTGTCCTATGTATGAATGTTGCAAAATAAAATAACCCATTTAGTGAAGCTATTCAAAAAGGATTGTATATGTTTGTATAGAGAGCCTTCTTTGGGATTAGAGGTAGATTGTAGATTGTTGGTTGGTCACTTAAAGCTCATTCAAGATGCCAGAGTTGGTGATGAATTCGACTACATTTTTGAGAGAGCAAGGAGATACATACATATGCATGTCTTCTGGTTCAAGGTATAATTTATCTAAGTAATGATGACGTGTGGATTGCCAATTAGTATGGCTAAAAGCTGTATAAAAAACTGGCTAAAAGAAAAAAAGCGGATCATTACTGGATGGAAGCTGAAGGTAACAGACAAGCCAAAATCTTTCTGACAAATACCTCCTAGGAGTCAGATCCGAATAGCCACAAGATTCCTTACAGGCCATTGTAGTGTCAAAAAACATTTCATGGCTATGGGGATAGCGCAAGATAACATATGCAGAATGTGCAACGAGACGAAGAATCAGCAGAGCATATCTCAGTTCTGCTTTTTGCCTGATTACTGATTGATAATCCACAGAATGGTTTGGCATCATAAAACTTGGTGCAGCTCCTGTTCTGGCTAGCAAGTTACATGTCGGCTGTGTCCTGGCACCCAAATGAGATGAACTCTGTTTATGCTGGCTATTGAGTTATGAGTAATTGAATGCAGCAAAATACTATTTTGGATGTCATTTCGTGAGCCTTAATTGCTAATAGAGCAACCCTAATACAAATGTTCTTGTTGGTAACAGATCTGTTTATATTTTCTCTGATGCGTATTTCGATGGCAAATATTTAGGCTTTGAATACGGAGTTGCATTTTTCTATACTCGAGTGGATGAAGGTCTTTGTAGTAGCCGGAGCCCCGTATACACCAGCCCTTCTTCTTCAATGAGACTTTTGCTGGTCATAATGAGATCCTTGCTTTGTCTGTGGCTTTTGTGAGGTACGAATTCCAAATAAATTATTCATCAAGCGTGAGGCCCTGGTATTTAACCTTCTTAGAAAATTATATTTTTTCACCAAAAAGTGTGGGTGCTCTTAACATTTTTCATTTTCTCATCTTCTTTTGGTGAATACAACTAAGGAGCTCTTTTTTGGGTTAACATTGAGGCAGACTTTTTGGCACCAGTCAGCAACTAGATTCAGTGCCCTCTGGGGGAGATCCGAGATTGTTTCTCCGAATTTGCTTCTAATTAGTATTGCAATATTATCTGCGTAGCCTTGAAGATAGAACCCTTCTTACTATAATGAACCACACTAAGGGGGAGAGGACTCCACCTTGGGGGCAACCTTTCGCAGCAGTGACTCTCAGTTTATTTGTTTATCTTTTAGCATGTATTTTAACCAGTTACATGTAATATTGTCCACTCCTGTGTATTGAATGCATCTGTATATCTATTATCAATAGTTTAACAAAGAGTATAAGAATGCCAGCGATAGTATGGAACCCTGTGGGATACCATTCCGCTGGCATAGGTGGATTTGTCAAAAGAAAGACCTTGTGGAGCACAAAATCAGCGATATAACCTAAGCCTATGTAAGTATTAATCATGCTCCTTTCGCCATTTGTAACTTGTCCTTGCTTTCGCTAACGCAAATATTAAAAACGAAAAAAAAAAAAACAGAAAAGGATCATATGATACCCTATCTTTCATCTTCCAAACGTAACGGCGATGTAATGTGTTTGCTATTCGACTTTTTTGTAGGAGAAAGTGGGCATAACTGTCCATATTTCCAACTGAAATTCAAGTATTTTGACTTTAAAATAAGACTTATGATTAATTTTTACTTTTGAAGAAATCTGAATGAATGTATTACTCTTGGATTTTTGTTTGTAATAGTTATTGTTCCTGATCGCAATATTTTATACCCTATTTAGGATATATCAAGTTTGATACATAGTCTGTAACATAAAGAATTAATAACGATAGACCCCCAAAAATACATATATATATATATTTATGATTAGCATCAAAAGTTATGTCGATATAACCATGTCCGTCCGTCCACGTGTCATTACTTTTTGGGCCTTAAATTTTGAGCTACTCGTAGGAGCATTGGTACACTTAGCGAAATTCTTATACAATAAAAACACTACAAGTTTTTACCATATGCATATGCACAAAATCAATAACTTCAATTATGGGTAGATCCTCCTTTCTTCGTCTCAAATATTCTATTTGGCATGGTATTGATCAAATTTTGGAGGGTAGTATTTGATATTGAGTTTCAAGACAATTTAATGGCTTCTTTGAGTTCTTCAACGGCGTTGTATTGTCATCCATTTGCGTATACCAGGCGAAATAATGTTCCCCACAAGTTTTCTATTGGATTGAGATCGGGACTTCTTGCCGGCCAATCCAAAACCTCAATATTCTTCATAGAAAACCACTCTTTAACTATTTTTGCGGAGTGAACGGCAGCATTATTTTGCTGAAACATACCACATAACTCTTCAGCTTTTTCCACCATTAAGTACTCTAGAAGCTCAATGTATTTCTGCGAGTTCATTTTGGTTGGCACGAAACCAATCTGTGTCTTACCAGCAGCACAAAAACCAGCCCAAATCATGAAACTACCCGCCCCCGAAATTTCGGCTAAACTGTACAACCTTCTTCATTCGTTGATCATGCCAATACATTGAAATACCATCGGGTCCATCCAGATTGAATTTCTTTTCATCACTAAACAAAACACTTTTCCATTGTTCATTCCATGACATGTATTTTTTTTTTTTGCGAAATCCAATCTTGCCAATTTGTGTCTTGTACAAAGTTGAGGCTTTTTCGCAGGTTTCTTATAGACAACATTCTTATCAGATCTGAGTATTTGTTGAACCCGACGTTTTCCAATCGGGAGATCATATTTTCTCACAATTTGTGAAGCTGAAGGTCTATTTGTTGCTGGATCTCGTCCAATTTCTCTAAATATTAGGAATTTTTGACGAGCGGTTAGTTTCGAATATCGACATATGGTCCCATATTTGACACCCAAATTCAGATAATTTCTAACAACTGTATGCGACCGATTAATTTTTTCTGCAATTTCTCGCAAAGAGAGTCCAGATTCCCTATACGCAATTATTTGGCCCTTTTCCATATCGGTTAAAACCTTCCCCCGTGGCATTTCTGAATATTTTCCTAAAAATTGGAAATTTGCAAAGGCAAAACGTATTAAACATTTTACATTGATCGTCTTATGTTTACTTTTTACAGTATTTCTGCAGAAAATGTGAAGTTACAAATCCAATTACACGAATTACTTGATTCTTTTTATAAGAACTTCGCGCACGATCTGCCCTATTTGCGAAACCACTTCGAAATAACTCGTTGCATCGCCCTGCATTTGGGATTTACCATGCAAATTGCATAACGGTTGTTTCACACAAGCGATGATGGTTCATTTAGAACAAAAAATGGAAATATTTTTAACGGAAAGTAACGGAATTAGGGGCTAAGCAGCTGCATAATGCAGATGTTTTTATAAGAATTTCTCTAAGTGTATACGTATAAGCTTTCTAAAATCCGAAGCAGAATAAATGTTAAAATTGTTAAAATCCACCCACAGACACGCCCTCCTTTAAAAAAAAAATGTTCTCAATATTTTTGCTAGAAACTGAGAGATATTGTCAAGTAGACGTTGACTTTCTCTATATTTCTACCATGCGTCTTCTTAAAAAAAAAAACATTGCTTTTCAAAGCTATTTACGGAGATGATTAAACCTTGTTGTAAATATCTCATCAGATTACTTGAACTTCGGTAACAACATATAGAATTTATTTATTGCAGAAATATCCTTTGTATAGAAAGATATCATTGCATTATTGCACTTTGTTAAAGGTGCGTTAAAAGATGGGAGAAAAGGCGTCATACGATCCGTTTTATATGTCACATGAAAGATTAGAATATTTAGCATTGCGTTGAATTCACACAAAAAACAAAATTCGTTAAAATCCGTTCATAGATAGAGGATTTTACGAGAAATAAGAAAGACACGAAGCGAAGACAGTCGTACAGATGAACAGACGTTTTTGCCGCACCTCGTTTACTCGTATGTTATAGGACAGAGAAAACGACTCATGTTCCTGTATCACGCTCTGTCTATGACAGCAGTTTTACTTAGAAACTCACCGGATAGATGGCGTAAAAGCCCTCAAACGATTTCCAGTAAATTTGTTTGTAAATAATAGGAATTGGTTCTGTTTATTTTGATTATGTTTATTTAGACGTTTAAATTTGTTTCCATTGAGTCTCAAAGATAATATCGGTCAAGTAGCTGCCGCCTTCAGGCTCATTTGATAGCACTTTCCATTACTTTTTCTCAAAACATCTGACGATAAATTCTCCATTTCTTGTCGGTTGTTCTCTTTTCAGGCCGCCAAAGTCTGTGGCTTGCTCGTATAGACGTGACTCCAAAAAAACCTCAGACAAAAAAGTCTGCAACGGTTAAGTCGGACGATCTAGCGAGCCAGTGCAAATCGCCAAAACAAGATATTAAGCGGCCTGGAAACGCTTGTTGCAGAATGTTCACTGTCTCTCGTGCTATGTTGCACAATACTGCTACCACATGTTCTCCAAACTCATCAATTTGTGGCAGCAAGAAGTTGTTGATCATGGTTTTGGAGCGCTTACCAGTTACAGTAACAGTGTTGCCGACGTCTTCCTCGAAAAAATATGTGCGAATTACCTTTAGAGAGGATGTAATGGCTCTTCGAGCATTACACGCAGGTTTTCAGTGCTCCAGAGCGATAATTATTCTTATTCACGTAGGTGAGCCTCGCTCATGGCACTTTGTATGCATACATTTTCTTTCACCAAAATTCTCTATAAAGACCGTCTATTGATGCCCAATTGAGTGTCATGTTACCTGGCTAATGTTTGAGGGTCCTCTTGGACACCTGCATCACAGCAGCGATATTCTCGATCGAACTGCTACTCCAGGGCCGGTCATGTCTGATACTGTCCCGTTTTGAGCCAGTCTTCTCGAGGTGAGCGTCTAACCGCCGCAGTGTTTGCTCAGTTGATGCCACACGACGATGAAATTCATGTTGCGCCAAAATCATTGACACAATTATTCCGCGTTCTTGAAAAGTATAGCAATCCATGATTTCTTTACGTGTATTCTGCTTCTGTTTACTTGACAAATGTCAAAGTCACGATGACATAAGATGCCATTTGCAAAAATGAGAGTATCTTCCGATATGTGATGACTTTTGCGCCAACTTGTAAAGGGTGGTTAAATTTTAAGGGCCGATGTTGAATGTGAACCACACCTAAACGTCAAGTTTTTTTCTGCATTTCATTTGACATTTCTCAATTTCAGACAAACTCAATTTGAACCATGGAAAGATACACAATCGAGCAACGCGTTAAAGTTATTCAGGCTTATTATGAAAATGGGCGTTCAAATCAAAATGCATATCGTGCATTTCGTGATTCTTTCGGTCAATTTAATCGTCCAAATGTGCGTACAATCGGAAAAATCGTGCAAAAATTTGTGCAAACCTGGTCTGTAGGAGATGTGAAAACACCAGTGCATGCTCGTACAGCTCGTACTGCAGAAAATATTGCTGCTGTTCGCGATAGTGTGGCTGAAGAGCCGTCCACCTCAACTCGTCGTCGTGCCCAACAATTGCACCTCTCACGCTCGTCGTTGATGAACATTATGCAAAAAGACTTGCATTTACGTGCTTACAAGGTGCAATTGACTCAAGAACTAAAGCCTCTTGACCATTTCAAGCGTCGTCAATGGTCACAATGGTGGCAAGAAATGGCAACAGTGGATGATCAATTTTCGAAGAAAATCATCTTCAGTGATGAGGCACATTTTCACCTCAGTGGATTCGTCAATAAGCAGAATTGCCGCATTTGGGCGAATGATAATCCAAGAGTGATTGTCGAAAAACCAATGCACCCACAAAGAGTGACTGTTTGGTGCGGTTTATGGGCTGGCGGCATCATCGGGCCGTATTTTTTCCAAAATGAGGTCGGTCAGGCAGTTACTGTGAATGGTGTTCGCTATCGTGAGATGATAACGAACTTTTTTGGAAGATATGGATGTGGAGATATATGGTTTCAACAAGATGGTGCCACTTGCCACACAGCTAACGAAACAATGGCTCTTTTGCGCGACAAATTCAATGGCCGTGTTATCTCACGTGGTGGCGATGTCAATTAGCCGCCAAGATCATGTGATTTGACACCGTTGGACTTCTTTCTTTGGGGTTATTTGAAAGAAAAGGTGTACGTCGATAAGCCAGCAACAATTTAAGAGCTAAAAGATGAGATAATTCGGCACATTAACGGCATAGAACCTCAATTATGCCTCAGCGTCATCGAAAATTTGGACCATCGGATGGAGGTGTGCCGCCGAGGTCGCGGCGGCCATTTGGCCGATATTTTGTTCCATACATAATTGAACCATACCAATATTATCATAATAAAAAGAAATGACAGTAATTTCCTAAATAATTTGTGTTTTATTCAAAATCAACATCGGCCCTTAAAAGTTAACCACCCTTTATATAACGAGTTTTTCAATAAGGACATAACAATTTTATATTTAAGTAAAATACAGAATAATTGAGATATCAGTCTGAAATTTATTTCAGGTATAGTACATATGTTAGGTTTAAGTATGGAATTGGATCTCGTTCATATGACAAGCGCGAACACGTTTGCAGCGATCGATTCTTTAGAGCCAATTTTCCACCACTCTTCCACACATATCAGCCGGAAAATTGGCAATTTCGAGTTCGATATTGTTCCTGAGCTCCTCTAACCTCATTGGCTTGTTGGCATAAACCAACGACTCAACGTAACCCCATAAAAAGAAATCCATAGGCGTTAAATCGCATGAGTCAGCTGGCCATTCGACCGGACACGATTACCGAATTTCCCCTTCAATAGATCAATTGTTTGGTCAGCTGGGTGGCATGTGGCACCATCTTGTTGGAACCACATATCACTGATGTCAAATCCATCCAATTCTGGCCAAAAATAGTCTTCCAACATGGCACGATAGCGAACTCCATTGGCCGTAACATGGCGATCATTTTCATCGACGAAAAAATACGCTCCAGCATGAAATCCACACCACACGATCACTTTTTGTGGATTCAATGGACTCCCTTATAGCACATGTGGGTTTGCTGCTGTCCGATAATGCATATTTTGCTTATTGACAAAGCTGTTAATCCAAAAATGAACCTCTTCACTGAAGATGATTTTTCGATGAAATTCAGGATTTTCTTCAAACTTTTGCAGAGCCCAATCGGAGAAGTATCGATGATCAAGAGGCTTCAGTTCTTGAGTTAATTTGATCTTGTAAGAGTGTAGGCTAAGATATTTATGCAAAATTCGCCACAAAGTCGACTGAGAGATTCCCAATTCCTGTGAACTGCGTGGAAACGACTGATTTGGCTATTTTTGAACTGAACCAATTACGTCTGAGATATTTTAGGTACTTCGACCGGTGCGTTATCTCACTGGTACAGAAACATTCAGTATTGAATGTGTTGACTCCATTGTAGTACGCACAACATGTCTGGTGAGATCATTATTACGACCGAAAATTGGAGTGAGCGCTCTTAAAGTTGCAACCATCGACTCAGAAATTCGGTAGTAATTTTTAATAATTTCCAAATGTTGCTCGTTAGTGAACTTCACCATGATAAAAATGTAAACCTTGACAGACATCTTGGCATTGACAGATCATAAAAAAAAGTTTAAGGGTGTAAAATTGTTATGTCCCTACTGAAAAACCCTTTATTATTCACTACGCATCAGTAAAGCCAGTGGGGGGTCCACCACCGCAAGCCAACTCCAACTTAAATTGCATATTCAATTCCATATCTGATTACAAAATCATTGCATCACATTCATATCCTTATATTTCTTTCACAACTCTCAAACTTGATCATATTGCATGCTTCCTTTCTGAAAACTCACTTGAGTCCTTGAACTCTCTAAAATTGAAAGCAATTCTCAGCAAAGAAGTAAACTGATTCCGTGTCATAAAATCATTTTAAGGAAACTTTTCGAAAACATCATCAGCTTTTCAAAGATTAACTTTTCCACTCGTTTGAATCATCACAATTATTTTCCACTTTTTATTGCAAACTAAGAGCATTAAAGGATCTCCCTCGCTACTGCTACTGCAGATGTTACGTGGCGTGTGTGCTCTGATTCATCGCATCAATTAATTGAGTTACATGCATTGCCATTTATCATTTCTCCATTATGCATACGTTTCAAAGGACCTATGTATGTAGAGATGCAACTGCCACTACTGATTGCACTTTGCAGACATGAAATGAGGTTATAATGTCAAATTTTCCAACACACTTCAATCACGACGGAACCCGAGCTCATTTCAAATGGAGGGAAAATATCAGATATGCGTATATGTGCCGTTTTAAATGAATTATGATAATGCACTTCCTGTGGAACGTGAATGGCTTTCAGGAGTAATTTTGCCGCCCAACTCTTGCCAGTCCTTTGGCAGTCATTATAACTCCAACGCTATTCCTGATTTTATTCCAGAAGCTAATAATTAAGCTAATTGAATTCATTAGCAGCTGCTTCGTTGCGTTCAAAGATTTTCCGGTTTTATATTCTCTCGTATTGAAAATCTAATTGTAAGGGCGGAAAAAATCTTCGACTCAATGATGCTCGGAATGATGATGACTCTATTGTACCATTCAAGGACGTACGTTTGAAGAGTGTTGTTGCGCTCAGTTCGGAGGGCTGCTTCAGGGGGAGGATTGTATTTCAGTTAATTAGCACTGAACATGTTGTAAAGAGTGCTAAGGACTCGTAAGGAAATGTAGTTCAAGCTTATTGAAAAGATTTTTTTGCTGAAGGAAATTAGAATGTCTTTTCAGGCAAAAGTTTGCTTATACTTTATTTTCTTGTTTATGAAATGGAAAAGGGCTTTCAGTTGGATGTAGATAGCTTTTGCATTAAAATTGACATTTGCTGTATCGTAACTTACGCGTTGATGTTATCTTCAGACAATGTTGAAGTATATTCTGAATCCGAACGCATACAATGTAGCCCTGATTAACCCATAAGCAAAGCAAGCACGTGTTTGGGGTATCAACAGATGGGGGGTAACAAGCCGCTAGCAAGTTCCCTATAACAGATCATTCCTTCTTCACTTCAAACAATTCAACACTTCTTCTCGAAGGGTTTGGTTCGCCATTTTAATTCAGGAAATTTCGTAGTGTCCTACAGCGAGTTATTTTTCCGAAACCGAAAAAGGCATAAAGTATCTTTTAGGCCAAAATTCGATCGGGTACTAAATTTTTGATGTTTTGCATTTTCATTTGCTTGTAACATTCTCAACCACCTCCATTTGACTGTAGATACGGCTTGCAAAGCCATTTGATTGCAGATACGGCTTCTAAGGCTTGCAGCTTTGTAACTTTATGCCGCCATATTATTTATTTATTTATTTAGCTTAATGCAAGCAAAACTTAAAACTAAAACACAGAAACTTAAAACAATTTTTTTTTCTTTATCTTATACTCGTACATGGGCCCTAGGGCCCACATAAGTTTTATTTTCTTAAATATAACTTACAAACTACATAGAGGACTGGGTAGACATGATCGAAGAGTGCCTTTGCTGCTTTAAAGTCAAAAATGTGTGTCGCATCATTTCATCTCCGCAGAATGCTGCAGATGAAATGATGCGACTTTGCATCTTGGTGCGTAGTACCTATAGTTAGTGCTATGAGGAGATATACGGAATATGGGAACAGACCTAAGGTTGCGGGGATTAATATTGAGAGAGATCGCTTGAAGCAGGGCGGGACAATTAATGTTACCAGATAACAACTGATGAATGAAAAATATGTCGGCAACATCAAGAGGTTTTTCCAATGATTGAAGGTTAATCAATCTAAGATGATCCGCATAGGGTGGTAGGTTAACATTATCAACCCAACCGAGACCGCGTAAGGCGGAGCCCATGAACCTGCGCTGCACTGCCTCAATTTTCATGGGCAGCATAATGGGGCGACCATACTTGGCTGGCATACTCGAGGAGGGGTCTAACGAAGGTAATATAGAGTTATTTAGTTACATATTGGTCAGAAAACTCATTTGGCTCTATTAATGACACATCGATGCGTGAAAGAAAGTTGAATTCACTATGCGTCAACCGACTACTCCTTGTGGAAAGCAACTAAGCGTCTAAAAACCCGCCCATGAAAGCACCAGACGGTAAATGGATCGGAAACCCGACCGAAACAAAAAGCTGACATCTATCGAACGTTTTCAAACTATTCTCGTCAAGTACAGCTACAGAAAATCTAGAGTTTGTTGATAAAAGGACAAAGCTCTTGTCACGCTCAAAGAAGTAAGAAGCATGTGTCAAGACCAGTTGTCAAATAAAAAAGCATCAGGTTACTATTTAATAACTGTCCAGGTCTTGAAAGAAATGCCATTAACAGCCTTAAAAAAAACTCCAATTTATAATAAACGCATGTCTAATGACCCGATATGTCCCACATCATTGGAAAATTGCTGAAGTAATTGTAATACCAAAGCAAGGAAAACCACCAACAGAAGTAACTTCTTATAGACCGATATCCCTTATACCAATTATGGCAAAGGTTTTCGAAAAATTACTCCTGAAAAGGCTTAGCAAAATCATCAAAGAAAGAAGTCTAATCCCGAATCATCAGTTTGGATTTAGAAATAAACATTCCACGATAGACCAAGTACACCGAATTACGGATATAGTGGAAAAAGCACTGCAAGAAAGACAAGTCTGTTCGGCACAATTTTTAGATGTTGCTCAAGCCTTTGACAAGGTTTGGCATGAGGGCCTTGAGTATAAACTGCGTAGGGATTTACCTAGACAGTATTACGAAATACTGAAATCCTATATTTCAGATCGACTCTTCCGAGTCCGATACGAACAAGAATATTCGGAACTACAGAAAATTGAAGCCGGTGTTCCACAGGGAAGTGTCTTAGGACCAACCCTATATCTGTTGTATACCAAGGATATTCCTGTGAACAATAATGTCATGATGGTCAATAGAGTAAGTGATTGGACGCAACAATGGCGTATCAAACTCAATCAGACAAAGTCAACTCACATAAACTTCACAAATAAAAAGATAAATAATCTTCCGATATTCATTAACAATAAAATTGTACCCTATGCCAATACAACAAAGTACCTTGGAATGAAAGAGAAGAACTTAACATTAAATATAGAAAAATGTACTGGTTACTAGGAAGAAACTCAGATATGTCTATCCAGAACAAAATCTTGCTATATAAGCAAGTATTGAAGCCTATCTGGACGTAAGGCATCTAATTATGGGGCTGCACAAAGAAAATAAATATTCAAACTATACAGACATTCCAAAACAAAGTCCTTCGTGGAATAATAAATGCCCCTTGGTATATAAGAAATAGCGACTTGCACCGTGACCTACAAGTAGACACAATCAACGACTGCAAAATCACATCAACTCCGAGGTAAAAACTCCGAGGTCTAAAAGCTATGGAAAGTACTTATAATTCTAAACTTTCCTCAACGTGATTTTAAATATAAGAAAGAAAAATCATTTGTCGATCATATAGTTTCTTTCGAAACTTGGTTACACTTTCGTAAGGGCACAGAACATGGACTGTGCTCCAGCCGAGCCTAACTCACGGTTTTTACTGGGGTAGGTAACACCGAACAACTGGCGTCTGTAATTCGATAAAAAAAAAAAAAAACTATCACAGATGACACCTAAATCGCGTACTGATGTGACTAAGGGTACAGGCTCGTCACGAATAAAGTAGACCCTAGGACCATTTGAGGGAGTAGGCAGTGGAATGACATTTATCGAAATTAAGCACTAAGGAATTTTGGTTACACCAGATGAAGAAACTATTCAGGTCATCCTGTAGAAGGTGAGAATCAGCGGGAGATGAAATATGTCTAAAGATTTTCATATCATCAGCGTAGACCAGAAGGTCGGAGTTCTGAATGATATGTTCGACATGGTTTATCGTAAGGATAAAGATCAGAGGTCCAAGATGGCTACCTTGAGGAACCCCCGAAGTTGCTATAATAGGGTCCGATATTGACGATCTAAAACGGACTTTATATTGGTGATCCACTATGATTTGATCCATGATATGAACCGCGGTTGGAAACCAAGGTTTTCTAGTTTAAAGAGAATGAGTTGGTGAGAAATTTTGTCGAAGGCCTTACTAAAATCAGTGGCTACAACATCAACTTCATTGCCATCTTCCAAAGCGTTCAGTGTACCAGACACGAATTCGGTTAAGTTCGTAGTTATTGACCTACCTTTAAGAAATCCGCTTTGCTTTGTGGAGAAGATTGGCTTACAGTCAAATAACATCGCATCATACACAATGCCCTCGAAGAGTTTAGGTATACATGAGAGCTTTTCAATTAGAAACTTCACTTTTGCAACCTTTTTTGTAGATAGGTGTAATATAAACGTCCTTCCATAATTGAGGAAAAACGCCTTCGGAGATTCAGTCTTGAAGAAGGGCAGTGAAAGGTTGTGTCAGATGATTCACACATTCCTTTTATACTATGGCTGGGATACCATCAGGAGTAGGAGAGTAGTCGTCTTTAAGTTGATTAATCTTATTAACAACCATTGACGGTGTTATATCCACGGAGACGAGGGAGGTTTAAGCAGAGCTGTTCAAGAAGCTGAAATAATCAAGGTCTGGTTCGAGGATGTGGTCAGCAAACGACAGGTTGAAGAAGTGGGCGAATAAGTTGGCAATTATTTAAGATTGCCACAGTTTGTTTCTTTTGTTGCGAAGTGAGCTTAACTCCTTGTTATGCCAAGGTGGAGAAGAAGTGCAATTTTTATTAGGAAGGTATGGCACCGATTGGACAAAACAGTCAAAGATATCAGAGTAGAAGATTGCGAGGGCATTGTCGATGGGTAAGAGTGTTGAGACGGGACTTATGTTAAGGAGTAAGCTATTGAGTTTGTGGAAATCTACTTTACGGAAATTAAAGCAATAAGAGTGTTCCGAAACTGGGTTTGAGTTAGCGTTGTAGGAAAAGGTTAGAAATAGGGGAAAGGGGATAAAAGTGGTCCACAGTCGAAAGAAGACGATTGCTCTCAGAGACTATAGAATTATAGGCATCGGAAGAGAAAATGAGGCCAAGTTGCCTATTCAAGTTATTTCGAATGCCACTTACTTGGAAAAGTCCAGAATCAGAGAGACAATCGGTTAGTAAGATTTCCTTTTTAGATGTGGACCCAGGGATATTATGCCCGCCATCTTGTATATTTTGCAGTTTCATATATTTTCTGTCAAGTTTTCAAAGGCTTTCATAAAGCGGATAATAACCTCCTGCCTTGACGACTTTTAATTTGTATCAAATATCTTAATATATAATAAAGCAATTTCTCCAAGAGTTTCAGCTTACAAACTTTGACCGCCATCTTGTCTGTAATGTCCTTCATTTGTCTGTAATGTCCATCACTTGCTCTAGTAGTGGATGAAAACCTTAAATGTGGATTGCCTCAATCATTTCAAAAAATAATAAATAATTCTCGAAAATGTCCGTCATATTGGTTATTGTATTTTACGGATTCTACAAGCATGAAAACCTCGTGTATCTTCGATTTTTAGTTTGTTTCAAACATTTCAATAAACAACTAATTTCTCAAAAATTGTGGCCGCCATATTGTGCCTGCCATCTTGAATTTGTGGGCTTTCTAATTTTTCTACGATAACGAAAACTAATTTCTAGTCTAGAAAAAACTGTTTATTTTGCAAGATGAATGCTAGCTTTAACTTTGACAGGATTTATAGACCTACCTAAATAAATGTTAAGTTTTGATTTTAGAGTACAGGGTGTGCAGTTAATATTTCCCTTCATCTTTTATATACGATTTCCCGACGTAAGTCTTTTCGCATCCATCCAAACGGATCCGGATTACATAGAGAACTGAAGCAAGGAATAATACAGCAGACCCCTCTTTTGATTTTTAAAATGCAGGGTGACTCAAGGAAAATTATTCTTCTCCCCCATTAAAATTTCAGATCTTGAGAAGCTCCCGGATAAGTTATATCTAATGGTACAACCTTGTGCACCGTAGTATGAACATTGAAGAAAAGTTAAAAATAGCCAAATTTATGATTTACGAAATACAAAGTTTTGGAAAATACAGTCTTCTTCTCTCCCACCCACAATTTTTCATCCCTGTGGGTTTTCTCACACATCTAGTATGATAAATAGACCGGATCTTAATGCAGCTGAATTTTCAGTTTTCAAAATACAGGGTGTTCCAAAATTAATTTTAATACTTCGCAAAGACGAATACAGTTCGAGAGAATTTGGTGATGGAAAAGAAAGTTTAAGCCGAAGCTTGTTTGCAAATTTTTAGATTGATAGCTAATACAACTTGTAATAAAAATGTATCTATCAGCCGATGTACCTACTATGAAAAATCTAAGCTTAGGTGTGGAAATTGTATAAATATGCTATTCTGTATCTTGCTGTAACTCGAAAACTATTCATCTGACTAAAAAGTGTTAGGGTAATAATTATGAGAAATTCAAAAATGTATCCTAAGACGTACTGCAGAGAGGATATTGCGAAAAACAACTAAATTGGGCGCCATTTTTTCTAGTTGACGGCTCCAGCCAGGATGAGGGAATGTTTAAGCTTTAGAATTTTTTTCAGTTGACCTACATAGGTCTATGACTATATCTAAAATCCAAACTGGCTCTGTTTAAAATTCAAACTACATATTAACTACATTATAACTAGTTTTATTTGATTTGCCGACTTGAAGCCAATAGCAATATTTCTACGTCGTAAATTCCCCAATTCCGTTCCTACCAACGTCTGGTAAGCAATAAATTTAAAATGATTAAATACGCAAATCTACCTTTTATGGTTTCTAAAAATAAATAAAATTTATTTCCCAAAAAAATCCCTATCTCACCCTCGATTTTTATACTTTTTGCGATGTATTCTCCTCGCTCTAACACCATTCTACATCCAGAGCCAACCCAACTTTCTACGAATTTCATTGTTCATCATCGAGCCTTGTCGTTATTTTTATTTCACAAAAGTTAATAGGAAACATTATACGCCCTTAGGCTCGAGCTCGAGTCATTCTCTCCAAACCCTCACTCGCGCGCAAGGAATATTAGAATTTTTAAGCAAGCAACTCGAGCAAGACGATGCTCAAGGGTACTTTCGAAGGCAAATAGAATCCAATTCATAATTTTCAAACAGAAAACGAATTTACTACCCATGTTCTCGCGTGCACTTAATTTCAATTACGGATAACATCAGCTGAATGGCTGGCTGGTGTACGAATATACCCCGGGAAGGACTCGTTCGCTCGCTCTTCTCTTCAGGATAAACGATTTCTATATATTTTTCTTCTTTTTTTTTCGTGACTCCATCTCTCGAATCGTGGGGGCGTTGTACTTCATAATTTAATGTCCACACAAGATACACATCCGCATCTACGGCGCAATAAAGCTGAATAAATACGCTGATAATGAAGATGAAAATTGTTATTCCAAAATGGGGGTTGGGCGGGCGGGCAGGGGGCGCGCACCTTTTTATCACCGCATTTGCAAGTGACATTGAATTTGCATGTGAATTACATCGTAAACGAAAGGGAAGGACGCCCATCTTGGCTCCTTAAGGAATATAATACACACGCGAGCGTTGAGTGAACGTTCGTTGTTTGGCCCATTCAATTGGGGTGGGGTAATAACAATATTTTACTTTTTTTTTGCGCTGTTACCCCATCGACCTCTCGCTTTCTGGTGGGAGCCATAATAATATGCAAACGTTATGATGATGGATTCTTTGTGTTGGGATACTAATGCGAATGCGAACGAAAAACATATTTTCTTTGTTACAGTCGCGTATATGGGTTGGGTTTGGGTTGGTATACGATGGTTATGGTGATCGATAGGAGCTTCGGTAGGGTACGTGAAGTGGTTTCTCGGTGATAGATGAAAGGCATTGTTCATCGTTATTCATCCTATTTAGGAGGTTAATTTAATTTTTTTTTTAAAGGCTTTTATACAAAGATACAACAGAAAAGCATTTGGGAAAACTTAGCGATGTATATTGTCAGATCATCCAAACTACGTTATAAAATTGATTAAAGTTTCTATTCACTTACAGAGTATCCGATCAGTGGCATTTATTTATTTATAGTACGGAAGTATCATTTACAATAACAATTGCGCAAACACTTAGACATAGGCTAACATATTTGGTATCTTAGATAAGAGCATCAGCTGTTAAATTGTATATATGGTTTCTATTGCCAGTTGGATACGATGTGGTTTATGGTTTGAAGAGGTACGCCGCAGTCACAGGCACTGGAAGTTATCGCGTCTCAATTGTACAGGAAGTCTGCGCAGCGGCCGTATTGAGTTGAGACTATGGGTGCCTTGGTATTTGAAAGTCTAGTACGCTAACACTGGGGTCGGCTATAATGTGAAATTCTGAAAAATCCCTCTAAGCTTTATTCACCCCTCATTAACAATATAGTTTGACTTGCGTAGTTTCACGGCTAATTTCATAAGAGGGTTGCGAGACTTTAAACAGTAGCGGACTTTATCGCTTATAAGCCTCCTGGATTCGGAGGTTTTGGTTTTGTTATATTCTGGCTTATTTTCTAATGAAGGCGGGGGAATATTGCTTAAAACTGGAAGCCATTGAATTGGCGTGGATCTGATCGTACCAGTGTACCAGGTCAATCTTTTTGGTGGGTGCACTGTTTAGCCAGATGAAAGCTTCATAGTTAGATATACAAGACCAGGGACGGCTGTACGTAGTATGAAGTTAGATGCGAATTTCTGGAACAGATTATTCCTAATTCTGAGTTTAGCATCAGTTTTCAGGAAATGTTGTCCAAAAATTTGATTTTCTGTCCATTGGAGCAGAACACCATTGAATAGGATAAGTGAGTGTAGGCTGACTTAGAAGTCTTCTGTGAGCGATTGTTCAATGAGTTCAATTTTGACTCTGCATTGCTAAAGCTAGGTCGTCCACATATGTATGTGAGATTTATAGAGAGCATTTAAGGCATATAGTAGATGTATAGCTCAAATAAAGGTGGGGCTAGGAGTAACTCTTGTTAATTTACACAGACCGATTGTTGAGCAAGTTAACTATTTTGATGAAGCAGTTTCAAAAGTTAATAAACCACCATACCAGATAGGCTGTGAGATCTATGAATATAACATCTGTTTAAGGCCAGAACCTGGTTGCAGCTGATACCTGATGGGAACGACTTCAATTATCACCCAAATCTGCAATTTTTTTTATAGATAAGACGTTCTAAAATCTTGTAGCAAATGCTTAAGAGAGCAATTGGTTTTTAACAGATGACAGGTCTTCTGATTTCGCTAGTTTCAGGATCCCAATGATCTTCGATAATTTTAATTGTTTAGGTAAGATTCCGAATGACAGGACTGCCAAGTCTTAGTATCTTTACTACAATTTTTATTATCAATTTATGGTAAATTTCGACAGTTCCTGCAGCCTTCCCAGGCTTACAGTTCACGATTGTAACTTCTAGCTCAGGTATTGTAAAAGCTCTAAAGTATTCAGAAGAACCTAGGGTCGCCGCTTTAAATTTTTTAAGTGGTTTCTTTATCGGGTTTGGAAAAAGATAAAACGGAAAGACGAGATTTCTATCTTGTGCCTCCCAGTTTTCGAAGCAAGCTCCATGATTTTCTATTAGATCGGGTGAAGTTCACGCTTTCGGCAGTTTTCTTCCAGCAATTTTAACGTGAATTGTCAAGGGATTGTCTACCGCTCTCTGCGCTCAACCATGAATTTTTTCCGGAAGCCGCGTGATATGTGTTTTTTTTTGCAGTGTTAATTACGGTACCAATGAATCTTTCGTAGTTAAAGTGTTATGCCGCACCCAAGACCACACAAGACTTCGAAAGTCGAATGTTAACAGTACATAGGATCATGTGGATCTCATGGATCTATTAACCGACTTCCCCGAGCTAGATATGCTCAGCACGGTTTCAATCATTCTACTTTGGTAGAAAGTTTGAGATTGAGATTCCAATCCGTGATATATGGAATAATGGCGGACCGTTGCTTGATCCAAAAGGAATCGTTTGGTATACAGATGGATCAAAAATGAATTCAATATTTGGCACCGGTGTATATGGACCCAAGATCACGAAATCACTTGGAAAGAGTCCTAGTGTTTTCCAGGCCGAGCTTTACGATATTGAGACTTGTGCAAATATAAACTTGCAATCAGGAATCAAAGGTGCCGCTATACACATACTCACCGACAGTGGGAGAAAGCACTGATCTCCCACCTAATCAGTTCAAAATCAGTTCTAAGCTGCTTTGACAATTTACAAAAGCTGGCCCGATACAATAAAATAAAATTGTGGTGGGTACCGGGTCATGTAGGCGTTGACGGCAATGAAACTTCGGATCTGCTAGCCAGGAAAGGTTCCTCTGAGTTGTTCATTGCACCTGACCGTTTTTGCGAAATATCTGATTCTGCTTTCAAACTAACCTTAGACAATTGGGAACGCAACATGTGCATTTCCCATTGGAATAACTCCCAAGGCCTCAAACAAGCTAAAAGAGCTGTTCAACCCTTCCAAAAAAGGCAGCTAATATCCTAAAATACAGCAAAAACGACTTAAGAAGGCTTGTGAGCTTCCTTACTGGTCACTGCCATTTACTCTACCACTTAAATAAAATACGAATTTCAGAGGATATCACCTGCCGCCTCTGCCTAGAAGAGGACGAAACTGCAGAACACATATTATGTGAGTGTGTAGCTCTGTGTAGAAGTAGGAGAAGCTTCTTTCTTAAGGATATAATAATATCTCCATTAGACCTAAGGAACTCCTCCGCAGCTGTAATTATAGCTTTCATAAGGAAAATTGAAGTTCTGCTGCCCTAATACGTGGTCTCTGACATAATAGATCTCTCTGGTCGCAGTGCTTACACGCCATTTGGGCGTGGCCACACTCCTGTTAAAAAAAAATCCACTTGAATAAACAAACGGTTACAAGAATGCATTGTATGGGTCAAATAGCCGAACTGACCTAGAGAGCCTATGATTTTATGGGTACATGAAAACCATAGTGGAACCATTAACACGACGGTAGAGTCATCCAGTTTTAGCAATCAAAAAGGCGAGTAGCCTATTATAAATAATAAAAATCGAAGTTAGATATAAATTAACGGGCGGATTTTTCGCGGCTCCATGATTTGCTATTGTGATTTTTTTGTTCGGTAATTTATCTAACATTAGTCGTCGGAGAAATACAGCAAATATTGGAGTCAAGCTCTAGGGTGAAATCTTACCAAGCTGCCTTATTAAAGTTCCACCTTGGTCGAGGGATGGAATTTACTTCCAAAATTTGTATGCCAGCTGGATATTTGCTGTGGTCTTTCACCGGGGTTGGATGTAGTAAAGTACTTTTTGAATAAAAACTGTCTGTCCTTAGCTTCGAAAATTAGTGCTAAGCGATTTGATTCAGTCCAATCAGATAGTCTTACATCATTGTCGTCATGCACTTGGTGCTTCCATAGAGTATGGTGTTGATACACAGGAAGAATTTCAAGAGCTATTCGGTGGTTTATAGATGTCCAAAAAAATGTATTGTTACCAGGAATATAGTATATCACCAGTGTCTTTGGTTTCTACCAGGCTTTCGTATTTTATGGTGGATCTTATGTACATGGCAAAGCTTGATGGTGAATGGCAGCTACGACTGAGTAGCCATTGAATTTTCCACTAACAATTAAATTTGAATCGTAATTGTAATGTGTTTCTTGCAGAAGTACAACGTCTATTATATTTTCCTCCTGTTGTCAACCTCAGATGTTCGTATTTTGCTCTGCTGATGCCTTCAATGTTCAATTGACAGATATGGATAGAGGGTCCCATATCTCTAATCAGAAAGCGCTGAGAAGAGCCTGTTAAATGGTTGGGATTCGATTGAGTGTACATTCAAAATGAAAAACCGAATGAATATGTATTTATTTTATTATATTGTATTGTTTGTCATTATTACAATTTGTGGATTATGTTGAACGAGACCGGCATTCAAATGTGACAGGTGTCTCTTCTGAGTTTCAAAGAAATTTCCGCATCCTATTGACTCATAAGCAGCTTAGAGATTAATGAAGTTTTGAGGCTGAAAATCGGAATTGCCGATTAATTGCAAAGTAAACATAAAACTTTCTCAAAATATGTCATTCTCGGATTATAGCTTAAGTCTACGACTAACACACTCTTGAACTCCTCCACAATTTAATAAACTCGTTTTTTTGGAAAATTTTCCCACCGACAAATCGCCTTAAGTTTAAAGTTTCTCCTTCATCCGGAAAACTTTTCCTCTAAAAAAAAAAAAACTTCAAAAAATTTATTTTTCCGATTAACTTTCTCCTCACCCGCCCAATAAGTTGCTGACTTCAACTTCCAAATGCTAATTTGTTTCATTCTTGCTAATGTATGCGATGAGTCTTCTAGCGCAGGGAAGCTTTGCAGTGAAAAACAGTCACAGTCTGAAAAGTTTCACCAAACTCTTGAAGTATCCTTAGTCACCATTTGCATAAGATGCAAATTTAAGTTCTAGCAAATAGGTGTGCTTTTCCTGATTCCCTCAAAAGAAAGCATTAGAGTTCTTCAAATAGTTTGAGGCTTAAGGATTTCACGACCACATCGTCTTTACTATGAAAAGTGAATTTGTAATTTCACATGAATCAATGTGATTAGCGAAAGTAATTTCGGCACCGGAAGTACAGTACAAAGAGAACCTAAGCTCATTAAAGGAAATTATTGCCTAAGTAGGTCAGTTGAGTCCTTTAATCTCTCAATGTGATATTTTATATTTATTAAGCACTTCGGTTTGAATTATATCGCCTCCCCCCCGCAAATAACCAACAAAAACTCCTTCGATTGATGAGTATCTCCGCAGAGTATCTTTCATGTTTATCTAGAGAATTTTCCTTTAACGACTGCTTGGGCTATAAAAATCGTTCAACCCCCGCACACATCCAAGTGCTGGCTCTTTAATTTACCAATTAATTTTCATCTCCGATTCAGGGGAGGACGAAATGGGACGTCAGCAAGAGCAGGAGCAGAAGCATCATTAAATTAAGCGATTAATCTGACGATAAAGTCACTTGAATACTGAAAGTGTTCGAAATTGCTCCGATGACTATCAAAGTGTTTTGTTGGGGATTTTATTGATTTGAATTTGCAATTGAATTTTATTGTTATTGATTGGCATTAAGTTTTCGGGAGCGATACAGATGGGTAGGGAGAGTGATTTTAATAGAGCAAACGAATCCCTTTTTGGTCGGAAGGAATTAGTTTCAATTTATCAAAGAAATTTGAGTATTGGATTGGAGTGAGAGGAATGACATTTGGACAGTTTTATTACTTACTCGTAGTAGCATTTGGTTCGGACATTGGTTAACTGCTTAAGGGCAAATAGTTTTAATTTGTTTTCGGCAGGAATTTAACTTGATTCCGTGTGTGTGGGATATTAAAGAAATGTTTTATAGTTCTTTTCAAGGTTCGTAAAATTTTACTAATGAATGTTTTCTATTGCACATTGTACTTACTGAAGTAATACATGACCTTATCTGTCAAACGAAAACGTGGACCAAACGAAGTTTTAAAATCGGAACGGATATCTGGGTATAGTTTCATTCTGAAAGGATAGAAGTCGCTAATGGTAAAGTTTTGTTCAAGTATTCCTCTGTCTAAAATGTCATCAAATACTGTATGAACAAAATTATAGAAATTGACAAGTAAACTCTCATCTACTAATCTTCAGACACTCGAAACTGAGCTTAAGAAAGGAGTACTGGATCAAGAACACTATTATATTTTGAGTGTCCCGGCAAAATAAAGAATATCTTTTTAGCAAAATAGGGGCATATTGATTGATTGAAGTATCTAGATTTATCGACAAGAGGGAATCGTAAATGATAGCAATTTTGAAGAAGATGACCCCTAAATAATGACTAAATTTTCAGGGTAAATTTTTGTATGAGACTTCCGGCCGCAATATTTTTTAATCCGCTGGTATCCTAAAAATTATTGATTGCAGATTTCTCGGGAAAAATCTGCAGCCACTTCTTAAGAAGCTAATCCAAGTATGCAAAGTGTTTTACAATTTTTTTATAGAACGCATTTTTTATTGAAATACTTTATGTGAATTAAAAAAGTACAAATGTTTCGAATAATTATAATTCAACCAAAATCATTAAAATAAAGTAAAATATTGGTGCAGGCGCGCTAAGAATTCAAAATTCCAGGAGTGTTCGTGAGAAGAAATTAGGCTGCATATAGACTGATCACCGATCAATCTACAAGTTTATCGCTGAACACGATCAAGTAAACTCAAGCATGTGAATAGAGCTCCAAACATGATGGTTATATTCAAGTTTCGGACGAACAAAAGCTTTATAGATTGTGGGCCGCTTCCACCTTTTAAGGAATCCTAGGCATCTAGCACCACCTTTCGCAGAATCAGTAATCTGCTGATTCCACCGAAAATTTGAGCTGAATGCAGAGATGTGAATGCAAGTATTCAGCTTTCCAAGAGGCGAAGAAACTGCAATCACATTTTTATCAGGAAAAGAGGATACAAAGAGGTCTACAATACTTTGGCTGTAACTCTTAAGTAAGGTTGTTCAACTTCGCGAAGCTCTCAGAGTATGGGCCTCCTAGTCTTGCTGAACGAGAGTAGCAAAGTCCATTAGGATGTTAATATCTCTCGCAACAACGATTTCTGTTTTGGGATTATAAATAAAAAACAGACTGGAAAGCTACAATTCATCTGGAACGGATCGTATGATAACCTGTAACCTAACCTTCTAACCCATCTATAGGTATAATAAAATGGACGTGATGTAGTGAAATGTTTGATTCAAATGCAATAACATCTTTCTACTCAAAGAATATTCTCGGAATTTTTAAGAAATTTTACCAGACAATTTGTTGCTAACATTTTCCTATAAAAGAAAGTGGGCGTGGTTGTCCCCATTTATAATCAAAAGTCACGCATCCTGGTGAAATATTTACACTAATACTTAACCATCACCGTAAATAGCTTTAAGAAAGCAAAATACGGTTTATGACAAAAACGCCCCCAAAATGTAGGCGCGGCCCTATATACTTTATTTGAAAATTGGGCGGATTTTAAAACTGTTTACAATTTTACTACTTCGGATTCTAAAGAGCTTGAATATAAAATTTCATGTGCCTAGCTCAAAATTGAAAGCCCGAAAACTGGTGACATATAGACAGACGATCCGTCCGTCTGGCTAAATCGAAATAATTTTCTTTTGCTTTTGGGGGTCTGTCATTATTATTTCTCTATGTTACGAACCATGTACCATGGTTTACGGTACTCGTATAAATATACATATTTCGACGGTAACAGCTCATGAATGGTTCGGCCGAATTTCTCTCTGTCATTCGTGCTGTGCGACACACGAACGGTGGGGATCCACAGTTTTATGTTTCCGAAGGCAATTTTTTCGATTGAGAGAAGTTTCTCATTGCAATTTCACTCGTCAGATTTTTGTTAGACATTCGCCAGAGGTCAGACCGTAGACAAACTTTTTAGTCTCTCGCTTAGTGATTGCGCACTTAACCAATCAGCCACGGCCGGCGCCCACCACTTCTGAGATTTAGGGGAGGCAGAAGTGGATGGAACGCTTTTCGATCGTAAAATTGAACCAAAAGAATTGAAGCAATAGGTTACCTGAGCTACCAAAGAAAGTCTGCAGTCGAGAGCTCACTGAGTGCGATATTTGCTACGATGTATAATCCGCTGCAGAAAATTCTATGGGATGATTATCCTTGCAAAGCTAGGTCTCATTTAGGTTCATTTTCATTAATACATTTTCTAATTTTCACTAAATGTATCCCAACATCAAGAAAATTGCTCCTTATCCCATGAGTGCTGGTTAACGGATGGACTCACTGTTCTTACTTACAGTAATGGTTAGTGGAAATGGAGAACCACTCCTTTTTCACCCGGTTTAAGGAGGGATTATGTGTGGAGGGTTTTTGAATAATAGCTTTTGAATTATTGTGTCCAATTGAAATGAAAAATACAGTTCTGTAATATACTTAAAAGTACCTTTAAAATGATATACCGCAATGATTACAATATGGTATTTATTTATTTTTTTAAGGAAAAGTCAATTTTTCGGATTTGATCCTTTGTCGGCGCCCTATGTACTATCTTTGTGCCAAATTTAATGATATTACTTTGATTGGATATTCCCTAAACATTTTGAGGAGCTTATAACTTACTGATGCATCATCTATTTTTGTAAACCATATTTAAAAAAATATTTTACTCATTTTATCCTATGTGTTAAAAAATAAGCGTTTTTTCTACATATTATGTCTTCAACCGCTTAAGTTAGAGTTGCTGGAAAACTTACAGGTTTACTATGATGCACCTTAATAGCTCTCGTAGTCAAGTATATAAACAATGAAAACAAAAAATCAAGTAAATCGTTTAATGTCATAATATATGTATCCCTTCTCTTCTCTTCTTCATCCCTTCTATATCTCTATGGTTTGGTGGCGGGTATCCCATCAAGGAGTTACTGCTCTCAATTTTTATCATCGAGCTCGCGAGAGCGGACTTTTTCAGATTAGGATAAAACTCATAATAAGCATTTTAATGTTTTGAAGACATACAGGGTGGCGCAAAATAACCTTTGTTTAATAACTTTTTTATTTCAATATTTTTTTTTAGAATTTTGCAAACAAGTCTTCGGGAATTTAATATGGAACGGTACACAACAGAACAACGAACAAAAAATCATTGAATTTTATTTTGAAAACCAACGGTCAATTATTTTGACACTAACACTGCCAACAATAAATCATCTGGTTGCACTTTTTCGGTAAGAAGGATCAGTAGGGAACCTCCCTGGTACCAAAAGACCGCGTACATTGCTCACGGATTAAAATATTCAACGTTCAGTAACATCAACAAGGAGACATTCATATGTTCCCACATAAAGTCCAGCTTGTAGAAGAATTAAAGCCGAAAAACTACAATTTGATAATGAGCGATGGCTGGATATGGGCTATGGAGAACCAAAAGAGTAATACATCAGCGAAAACTACACCCACTTAAGTATACTGTTTGGTACGGTGTATTGTCATTGATCCATATTTCTTTGAAAATGAAGCCGGTACCACAGTTACCATCAATGCTGCTCAATATCGGACGATGTTGGAAAATTGTTTAAGGCCAGCTGTGCAAAACCATCCACAACTTTGGTTCCAACAGGATGGAGCTACAGCACATACTGCAAGGACACAATGGATCTGTTACAGGGCATCTTCGGCGAGCACATTATTTGGCGCAGTAGCTATTTCAATTGGCTTCGGATTGTTAATTGCATGACTGTTTTCTTTGGGCCTATTTGAACGAACGTGTGTACATCAATAAGCAAGCGACCATCAGCCTACTGAAAACCATATTCGCAATGAACTCCGTATCATAACATCTGTAATTTTGCTAAAGATGATGGAAAACATGTTGGAAAGAGCACGAATCTGAGAAGCAGAAAATGGCCACCATTTCCTAGTACTTAAAAAGGAAATTTTAAGGAATACAAACCATAAAGGTCATTTTGCATCACCCTGTATAACTTTAAAAGAACTTACCTCATTTAAATGTAACTTATTTTGTCATTTACGGTATGAATTTAGAAAATATTTTAAGTTACGGGAACTGCGTCTACTTTTTGTTCGTCTAGTCCTTTCACAACCAGCGTGTGCCACTGCAAGTGCTTGACAAATGGGTTGGTAGTTTGGCTCTTTGTCATATCTATTTGTTGTAATTCTTACAGTAGGTACTCTCTTTAGGTATTTACTCGGAAAGTTTTAAAAAATATTAGGTTAGTAATGCAGAATTGTTTACCTAATAGTGAACGGAAATGATGCGCAGCATTTCTCACTTGAATCGGAAGGAAGTTAAACAAAATCATGATCTTTGAATTTTTCAAACAGGCTGCAATCTCTAAAAAGAAAGGCTACAGGAGTGTGACCGGTGGTCATTTGGCACGGGCGACTCTGTTAGTGTATTTATAAATTGGAAATAAAATATCGATGACATCTCTGAAATGACGACGCGGACCTCTAGGAGATCCCAATTAAGTAGGGTAGTCCATCCATCAGTCATTAGTAGTCTCAATAAATGCAAAAAAATGACTGAATTCTTTCTTCAAATCACTTCCTTTTACTTTTAAGGCAAGGAAAATTTTCTAAAATTCTGCCACAACCTAATTAAGCAATCATTCAATTATCAAAGTTGATCCTTTTGATGTCTTTTCCACCACCCATACCCAGATTAATTGATTCACTCAATTAACATCCCAGCTACATTCAATAGGGAAAAAAAAAAGAAAAAGACTTACGCCCATCACCCTTACAAATTGACTTACCAACCGTAGTGCTGCGATAAAAGTTTTTTTTTTCTCCTGGTAAATGTACTTCTCAGAAGCGCAAAGAAAATCTTGAAAACTTCTTCGTATCAATGAATCGAAAGGAAATTCGATTTATGAACCAAACCAAATACGGGATGGAAAAAAAAAAAAAAAAAAAAAATCTGCGCGAACTTCGAATTTCCTTGTCAATTGTGAATTCCGTTGACATTGACAGATTAGTAGGAAATCATTTAACGCCCTCGCATCAGCGATTTGCCTCTCCGATTTTTTTTTTAATGGTTTTTCCAAAACAAGCGCCTTTGCCTAGGATAAATGCGGGAACAAATTGGTATCCTGAAACCCTCCACTAACCTTGGAAATTTCATTTTATCAACACATCAAACTTTTACATGTCTCCTAAGTGGAACTGGGGTAAATGGGTGAATGGGTGTGGGATTTCGTAGAGTTGTGACAACATTAGTCAATGGATGGTTGGAAGACAAATTTGAGTTCTGGCATGTGCACAATCTTTTAAGTTTCACTTTTTATACGAATGCTGCGCTGCTGAATAGGAAATGAACTTTGACATATTAGCGCGAAAAGTCAATGAAACTTGACAGTTAAATGTCAAAGGGTGTAAGAAAGTAGAAAGTTGACGTCAGAGCTTGACATTATAATGTATAGTTAATCTATAAAATGTGTACATGTAGTCTTGTCTTATAACCGAACAAATTTAAACGAAATAGAAATGACTGCAATGCTCTCAGGATCTGATGAAATTATCCTTTGTATTAGCGAAATAACTTGGTCCCCTAATTTAAGTGTTTTGTTAATCTCTCCCTATTAAGTTCTGTCTGCAACGTCTAGGCGAGCTAGGGGCTAAAATTAGTACGGGTAGGTATTACAAGCCAATTTATGAAAGGACATTAAGTGCCTGCCATTCTACGATTATTCAATTGGAGGTTACCATTTATGTGGTTGTAGGTAAACTGCTGGTATTTTATGTCAATATAATGCTGGGATATTGACATTAACCATGAAAAATGATATCGGCTAAATGAGCGCCACGGCTGGTTTGCAGACTTCCGCCCGTTGCGTCGAATTTCGTCCTATAGCTCTGGAATCGTTTGAGTGCCATTGGCATATACCTTCTGTTTCACATAACCCGTGATATCGCACGATCTTGGCCAATTTTGATCGCCGAAACGAGTGGTAATGCGGCCGGGATACTTCGTGTGCAATAACTGCATTATTTCTCGCGCCATGTCGCAGGTAGTACCGTCTTGTTGAAACTACATGTCTTCCACATTAATATCGCCTAAAATAATAAGTTATCATATTCCGATGACATCACAACAGCACCACGATAATTTTCGAAGAAGTATGTTCCAATCACCCCGCCTTCCCAAAATCCGCAACAAACACTGACTTTTTGTGGATGCATTGCCTGTTCGTGAATTGCTCGTAGATTTTCAGGACCCGAGTCAAATTGTCACGAACACCCTCACTCACTTCATAATCGCGGCACGAGATGGATATATGTACGAGAATACCGACATTATTTGTTATATGAGCGAATCGTGTTGTTTAAATTTTCCCCATTTGGGAGATGGATCTTAACAATTAAAATGCGTTGTTCTTTCATATAGCCCACCATAATTACAAATGTCAATGCTTAGTATCCGCAGCTGTCAAATATCAGCTGTTTATCTTTGACAGAACTACAGTAGTGGGTGTGACCAAGTACAAATATGTACGAAATATAGAGACAATCAACGTCTACATATTTTATAAAGAAAATAATTATCAGTTTCTAGCAAAAATATTGATAAATGGACCTTTTTTAAAGTGTTTTGCTTTCACTTATACTGCTTCGTACTGTGCAAAGTTTATACATGAAATTCCGGCTTCCTAGCTCAAAATATTCAAGTCCAGTTGTAAGTGGAGGAGAACATTTTAAAAAAATGTGCTTAAAACAAATATAATAAAAGCAAATATTATGAATGCCTAAGAATAGAGAACGGCGTAGAGGAGAGCACAGCCTAAACGGCATACCAGCCCCGCTTCATGTCATTAGGTATGAAATAGCACATCATTTAAATGGCCGCCTCAGCTTCACTGGCAATGCATCAAGCGGTCGATCTAATTTTGGATGACACGGTCTAATACGTGCGGCATTACTAGATTTAAATTATGATTTTATTTCAAATAAATTCGAATATACGAGTATGATACAAATACATTATTTAAATTCTGATATTTGGAAATTGTTTGGTGACATTTTGTGTTTTTTATACTATGCGTAATAAAATAGTGTCAAATGCCAAATGGGCTTTATTAAAAATAGTTTAACTATTAGTTTAATTATTGGTGGGGTGACCCTTAAAAAGTAATAACACATTTGAATTAAATAAAAAAAAAAATAATAGAATACATTTAAAAAAATTACAATTCAAGTTAAATGTAAATCTTCATTGTATAGAAAAAAAGAAAAAGAAATAATATATTCTAAATTACTGTAATCAAATTGTAAGAGCCAATGTTTTATACATTTCTCAAACTTTTCAGGAATGGTTATTGATCTGAATGATTGGGGTAGTTTATTAAAAAGGCGGCATGATGAAACCAAATAAAAGTTACGAAACGCGGTGGTATGGGAAAACGGTATAGATACAACGTTCGAAAAATTTCTACGTAAATTATAATCAGAAATTAATTTAAAATTCCGATTCCCCTATCTGCTGAAAAAAGTTTTTAATGTGGTTTATAACTTAATTCGTGCGGTTTTTTGTCAAAATTTGAACGTTTTTTTAAGAAAAACATGTACAATAGTATTATTCAAAGTATTGCCCATCTGAAGCTATGACTTTTTCCCATCTTTCTGGCAATTTGTGGATCCCATCCCAAAAGAACTGCGCCGGCTTGACAGCCAAGAATGAATCAAGCCAATTTTTGATATTCTACTCTGATGTGAACCGTATTTCAGTGAGGGCGTTCTGCATCGACCGGAACAAATGGTAGTCAGAAGGGGCAAGGTCTGGGCTATAAGGCGGGTGGGGTAAAACTTCCCATCCACTGTTTTCCAAATAGTTCTTAACCGGAATAGCAACGTGGGGCTGAGCGTTGTCATGATGGAAAATTATTGCCTCGTGTCTGGTCGCATATTCCGGGCGTTTTTCGGCTACTGCTCTCTTCAAATGGATTAATTGTGTTCGGTAGCGTTGTCCATTGATGGTTTCACCCGGTTTTAGCAGCTCATAATACAGCACACCCTTCTGATCCCACCAAATACAGAGCATTACCTTCGCGCCATGGATATTCGGCTTTGCCTTTGATTTGGCTGGTTGGCCGGGTTTCACATATGATTTTTTGCGCTTGGGGTTATCGTAATGGATCAATTTTTCATCACCAGTAACAACCTGATACAAAAATGACTTCCTTTTGTGGCGTTCCAGCAGCATTTCGGACATGCAAAACCGCCTTTCGAAGTCTCTCGGCTTGAGTTCATGTGGAACCCAATTTCCTTTTGAATATATCCAGCTGCTTTAAACGTTTTGGAATGGCTGCTTGAGTGACACCCAAAGATTCTGCGAGCTCTTCTTGTGTTTGGCAACAATCTTCATAGAGTAATGCTTCCAGCTCTTCATCTTCAAACTTTTTTGGCTGCCCAGGACGTTCATCGTCTTCCAAGCCAAAATCACCACTTTTAAATCGTGCAAACCACTTTTGGCACGTTCGCTCAGCTAGCGCATGTTCACCATAAACTTCCACCAAAATACGATGACTTTCGGCAGCAGTTTTCTTCATATTAAAGTAATGAAGAAGAACTCCCCGCAAAAACACTTTTTCAGGCACAAAGTTCGACATATTTGAGTGAAAAAAAATTATTGTTGTTTACCCTTCAAATGAATGACATATACTGAAATGACGTACAATGACAGTAGCTTTCAAACGCATGTTTCAATGGAATAATACAAGTTACGCCATCTCTTAGCAAACCGCACGAATTAAGTTATTGACCCAATACCTTAAAACAAAATAAATGACGGACTAGAAGAATTCTCTTATACGGAACAATGGAAAACTAGGATGTCTGAAAACTAAAAGAGGCTGAATATTATTCAGATTTGCCCCATATGGTATTTGGCAATACCATATTGGAGCTTCGAGTGAAAAATTCCATAATAATTAATTCTTAAGAGTTTGTCAGAATAAACACTTTTTAAGTAGAAAAAATGACGGAGTGTGCAACAAAAATATTTTTTCAATGACTGCGTATGGTTTGCAAAGGTCATTTTAGAGTCAATAGTTAGCCCCAAGTATTTAAACCCCTCTTCTCTCTCAACTAAAAAAACACACCTCACTACAATGCAGAGTTTTACTAAAAGTGGAAAAAGATGAAGCTGGAACACATGAGCAGCATACTAGTTTGAATTCTTGGCAATCCATAGAATGAAAGTAGAGTCCGTTGAGACCGATAGATTAAAAAACATTATTTTAGTTTTAGAGCTAATCCTCAATCTATGTTCGGCGAACCAGATCCTTAATATGGGTTAAATCCCAGTTGATGTCAGAAACCAAGTTCGAGGCACTATCTGAACCGTAGGAGCAGCCCACATCATCAGCGAAGGCAGTAAGTGTACCTTTAAAATCAAGCTCAAAGAGTGAAGTAATGTAAACAAGGAACAGAATAGGTCCCAACACAGAGCCCTGAGTTACTTCCAAATTTAAAAACTGTACATCGCTCCTGATTTCACCGTTCTTAACTCTTTGAGATCTATTTGAAAGATGGGATCTGAACCAATCGAGCATAAAACCACGAAATCCAGCTTTTTCTAGTTTTTTCAACAAGATTGTGCGGTTAACCATATTGAAGGCTTTTGTAATATCCACAAATAAACCTGCAGTGAACTTTTTTGCATCAAGGTTAGAGAAAACATTCTGGCAATAGCATCTCGAATGTTGGCCTCGAGCTCGTCTAAAGTGGTTGGGTTGTTAGCGTAGACTAAGGTGTCAAGTCGCATGATCGCGGCGACCAATTAATGAACGCTCGCCATGAGATGACCCAGTCGCCAAATTTCTCCTTCACCACTTCGAGCGTTGCATAGCTTGTATGGCATGTAGCGCCGTTTTGTTGGAACCACAGCTCGGATATATCGATGTTGTCAAGCTTTGGCCACAGAAAGTCGGTTAACATCCCTCTTTACCGAGGACCACTGACGGTAACGGTGTCTCCTTCCTCATTTCAAAAGAAATAATGTCCGATGATGCCGCCGTGCCATAAGCCGCACCATATAGTCAATTTTTGTGGATGCATTGATGCTTGGTCGAACACTTGTGGATTGTGGTTGCTCTAATAATGGCAATTTTGCGTTGACTCAGCGACTAGAGCCAAAAATGGGCCTCGTCCGAGAAGATGATTTTTGGCCAAAATCTAGATCTCCGGCCAACATTTCCAGCGCCCAATTAACTAACTCACGGCGTTGTCTATGGTCGTCCGGCTTCAATTCTTGCGTCGGCACAATCTTATATGGATGTAGGCCCAAATCCAATCACAAAATAAGCCTGGTTGACTCTCTGGCGATGCTCAATTCAGCTGATCGGCACCGAATCGACATTTCTGAATCTTTTTCGATACTGACCGCTACGGCAGCTGTGTTTTCTTCACTTCGCACCGATCTTTATCTGGTTGGTCGCTTTAGATCCAAAAGAGTGTACTCACACTCAAACTTTTTCACAGTGCGACGAATTGCCTGCGCACTGAAACCATGATGACGAACGACCTCGCGACGAAATTCACTTTGCGTATTTACAACTGAACCTGAATTTCGATAGAATTTTTTAATAATTTCCACACGTTCGGGTGTCAAACGATGCACGATGAAATAGTAAACCTTCCTGAATATTTTGACAGCTGGATGTCATTAATAACTTTGATAGCTGCTGAAACATAATCACCCTTTACTACTGTCCTGCTTGTCGTAAGAGGCGACTAAAATCCACGTTCCGTATACCGAGAATAGTGTATACAAACAATGTAATAAAGAAGACAAATAGATACTCCTGATTGCAGTCCAGATTCACTGGAATATCCACTCTCTTCGAGAACAGTCTCTACGGATTCTGGGGAGAGGCATTTATTGCGTTCGTACGTTGCGCCCGACTACACCACTGCAAACTCTTAAATAAGCACCGTGACTGAGGTGAAGGTAACATGGGAATCTATTCCCTTGACCACATCCGAGAAATTGGTAGAGTCAATGCCAAAGAGATGTGCAGAGGCTCGACAGTGTATTAAGTAACGAAGTATTGGTAAAGAGTTTCATTGAATATTTTCTTATGAACCACATAAAAACATGCTAATCATTGCAATCTCTTGAACTGCAAAAGAATTGCAGAGAACTTCTGCATCCGACTGCTGAGTATACGCCCCTAACTAGTTATCAATGTGTATACAGTGGCCAAATGAACTCAACGTCATAAATAGTTGACCTAATGTTGGTTCACTAAGCTGTCATAAGTGTATGTACAAATGTACTCTTTTTGGTTGAATAAAAAGTCCACACAAATTGCTTAAAAAGATATATTATTACCAAAGTTATAGACTTAAGGTTGTCTTACAGTTTAACAAACTTTGACGAACTTTGAAAAAAAATTCTAAAATATACGAGGGTGGGTCAATAAGTCCCTGAAAATTAACACAAATTGTGTCGTCCCCTTTAATTTATTTTTTTTCTTTTTGTCAAGAATCATCTTTTAATAGAACGCACCCAAATTTTCAGTCAGATCTGTCAAATAGTTTTGTTGTGGCAGCCATTTTATATGCCTACTAGCATTTTCGTTAAAATGGAAAAAAGTGAATTTCGAGTGCTTATTAAACACTATTTTTTGCGAGAAAAAACTATCAAGCAAACCAAACAAAAGCTTTACAATTATTATGGGGACTCTTCACCACCGATTGGAACCATTCACCACTGGTTTACTCAATTTCGGTGCGGTCGTTCAAGCACAAGTGACGCCGAACGTTCAGGTCACCACACCAGAAATGATCGACAAAATCCATGGTTTGATAATGGACGATCGGCGAGTGAAAGTGCGCGAGCTTGAAGAGGCCACATGCTTATCACTTTCAAGATCGGTGCCACGTTTGCTCACAATCGACAACAAACGCATTCGTTTGACAACTTCAAAGGTGTGTTTGGCGATGTTCCAGAAAAATTCGGCTGAGTTTTTGCGCCGTTTCTTAACCGTGGATGATACCTGGATTCACCACAACACACCAGAAACCAAGGAACCGTCAAAACAATGGACTTCTCCTGGTGAATCGAAGCCGAAGAAGGCCAAAGCGGGTTTGTCAGTAAACAAGGTCATGGCGAAATTTTTTGGGATGCGCGCGGTGTTATTCACATCGATTACCTTGAAAAGGATAAAACGATCACTGGCGCATATTACGCAGAGCTGCTGGATCGATTCCAAACCGATTTGAAGCAAAAACGGACGCGAAGAAAAAAGTTTCTTTTCCCCAGGACAACGCACCGGCACTCAAGTCCGCAGTCGCAATGGCAAAATTGCGTAAGTTAGGCTACGAACTCCTCCCTCATCCAGCATATTCCCCAGATTTAGCCCCCTGCGACTATTTTTTGTTTCCAAACATGAAGAAATGGCTCGGAGGTAAAAGATTTGGGTCGAATGAAGAGGTCATCGCTGAAACAAACGCTTATTTTAGGGGTTCGAGAAATCGTATTATTTGGAGGGCATCAAAAAATTGGAGAAACGTTGGATGAAGTGTATAGAGCTAAAAGGAGACTATGTTGAAAAATAAAATGTTTTTATACCGAAAAGAGTGTTCCTTATTTAATTTTTCAGGGACTTATTGACCCACCCTCGTATGCCTGCTCTTTATAAAAATCCTCGAACTACTCGTCATTTGTCTTCTAATCACCCTCATTAAGGTTACAACTTTCACATATTAATTTGCACGGGCAAATACCTCAGCATGGGCAATACCTCAGCTTGGAATTCCATCAGGATAGCTTCAACTTATAATCCAATCTCTTGACTCCGAGCACAATTAAATAAATGAGCTGGCATAACTCTTTTCAATTTGATTGATTGGAACTTTTATCATAGTCCTTTCCAAACTGCGCGTACACCATGAAACTGTCATTTCATCTGGCCTTATTTATGGTTCCATTTAAAAACTGTCAAAATGTCCATACTACCAAAAAAGCAAGCACTCGACACTGAACTGAAGCTTGTTGTAATCAATTTCCAGAAAACAAGTTGACATCGGTGGCAATTTTATCTCGGCGTATCTTTGCCAAAAATCATATCAATATTAATTGCTCCATTAAGTGGGTCATTTATTCGAATGATCCGTTCCACGTGACAAAAATTCATGATTATTTCTGTTGGTCCATTTTTCAATATTTTACCTTGGCGTATTTTTAAATTAACAAAGTTTGACACTAAGAATATGTCGACTGCAGCTACTCTGGGATGACAATTAAATTTTATGGGTAATGGATTCTGAGAAAGTCCTTTCTGGGTGCAACCTGCAATGCGAAACTTTTACGCTTTTAGCATGATTAATATATTTACTTGAAAAAAAGGTAGTTTTGTGCTTCGCCCTTCACGATTTAACAAGGTGTTAATGAATTAACATTATCCAGTGGATTCTAGATACAGGCAGGTTGCCTCCTGGCAAACATCGGCACCGAGGGCGGTAAATGCAATTGTGCGTGCGTTTGCTTGCTACTCCAACTAGGATAACATAACAAATAAATTATGTGAATGCTGCAGGTGTACACGTGAACCCTTCAACTTGTATTTGTACAGAAAAGTTTTGCTGGTGTCAGGGAAATACCCGCGGCAGTCTGTGAAGTGGAAAAAAGTATGAAATACATCAGAAAACAGGTGCAAGGATTCTGTTTGCTCTCTTGTTTGGCGGGAAAACTTTTTGTAGTGAGCGAAGTACAACGTTCTTTTTACTGATGTTAGCCGAAGGGGGCATTTGTTGATACACGATAATTAAATTTTCAGAGTGATTGCATTTGTGAGTGGTGAAAGCGAAGTGAAGGAGAAAGGAAGGTTTTTTTTAAATGATTACTTCGAGTGTAGATTTGAGTGAATGGTGTAAACTACAACCCTCGGGATTAACCAAAGGTAGTTTTAAATATTTCACGCTGTACAGGCTTTGAACAGCGAAATAAAATACGTTGAGTTGTGAATAAACCGTTAAAATGAAGCTTAGAAAACAACCCGAAATGTGGAACATTCTATGAACTAGTATTCAAATATTTTTTGAGAACTGTTTATGCCAGAAGCTTTGTTATAATTTTTGCCTTACTACTCATAAATCTACATGCCCTCTAAACTTTTTTTTCAAATTTTTCGCATTAATAGTTTCAGTGATAGAGGGGGCGGCATCGCCAATGCACTGGTTTATGAGTTTTTTTGTTCAAGAAAAAAAAATTATTTATACCTTTTCACTCCTTGGAAGTTCCGCTTTAATATGTCGCACAATCGGATGCAAAATTATTCTTTTTTTATTGGAGTATATTACGCATCCAAAAAAGCCCATCAAAAAAATATTTTTTTTTAAATTTGTTTTCTTATCTATTTTTGGACTGTTTTTGTGCAAAATTTCAGTACTCTAGGTCAAACGGTTCGAAAGTTACAAGCGTGTAACATACTGGTACGGAACACTAAAAAGCGGTATTATCTCCAAAACGGCTCTGACGATTTTTATAACAATTCATATCTGAGATAACATAGCTGTTCGCAATAAGACTGCGTGCACAGTTTTTAGTGAATTTTATTTAAAATTAACATCTTAGTCATTTTTGGCAAATGTAAGAATATGGCATTGAAATTTTAGACATACATATGTTACAAAAAGTCTTTCTGACTATTAATGCAGTACCCTCAGTTTTTCATATTCGTTCCCTAACTCACGTCCTTGCTCTTCGGCCGTAAAAGGGGACCGGCAGCGTATGTTAAACACATTAAATTCCGACCTGGACAGCATAATTAAATGGAGTTCAATCAACAGAGTGGAATTTAATGCTTCCAAAACACAATGCTGAATTCTGTCTCTCAAGCGAAACCAAAACCCTCAACCATTATCCATGGATGGTACTTACATCATTGAAACCGAAAGTCTTGCCATTCTCGGTATATGTATTATCTTCGATGAAACGATCACATATTCGAGGTCGCCAAAAATGCTGCAAAATGTCTAGGATTCCTTAAACGGTGCAAGAAATATTTTACCCCGTCTGATCTGGCCTCAATGCATAAGGCATTCATCCGCCTTAAGCTAGAATATAACGCCCATATCTGGTCTGGTGCACCCAAGATCGTTCTGCACATTCTTAATAGAAACTTATAGGTGATAGAGACATTGTGAATTCCATTCATTCACTAGAACATCGGAGAAATGTCTCCTGACTCCCCCTGTTTTATCGTTTTTTTTTTATAAAAAATGCTCCAACGAAATAGCCAGCTGAATTCCCCCCCTTCAAAATTTCACCCGCAATACACAACATGCTTCGAATGCACATCAGTTCACCCTAAAGCCTAACTTCGGTCTTTTTTTTTTGTCGGGGCGGGTACACCCTACTGGAGCACTCAGACTCAAAAACAGGTCCATTGTACAACCAGGCAGAGAACCCCATTTTAATGTGTTTTTTTCGACTTCAGTGATGAAGAGCTAATCAGCACTCACCACATCAGCACCGAAAATCTGCCACCTGATCCGAGCAAAGGCAGGACAATCACATAGGAAGTGTTCCACAGTGTCATCGGTCTCTCCACAGGAGTCGCAGACAGGGGTAGCGCTCAAACCTAGTACATAGAGGTGCTTGGCAAAGGCGAAGTGGCCCGTAAGAGCTCCAGTAAGTTGTCTGCAGTCTTTTCTGCTAAGAGATAGCAAGAAAGCCGCGGATTTCTTACAGATGACGGGAACCATTCGTTTAGTTTGCCTGCATCCTGGAGAGTCATGCCACCTTCGATTGTGTTCACTGAAAACGCAGTCGTCAATGGAACCCCTAACCGAGGACGCTGGCAAACCCAACGTGGGTTCAGGTCCAGAGAAATTCTCTTCTGAGCCTTGTCTAGCAAGCTCGTCAGAGATCTCATTTCCTGTTATCCCTTTGTGTCCTGGGACCCAAACAAGATTCAGTGAGTTCAGCCTTCCGACCGAATTCAAGGATGTTGTGCATTCTCGAACTATTTTGGAAGTGGTTAAAGGATTGAGCAAGGCCTTAAACGCAGCCTGACTGTCACTACAGACGTAGATACTTCGCCCCTTCCACCTGTTCTTACATAATAATATAGTCCGCAGCCATTAGGATAGCATATATATCGGCCTGGAAGTGTGTTTTCCCAATGATAAGTGAAGCCTCATATTGTCGCATTCCACGAAAACACCAGCACCAGACCCCAGTCCAGTTTTAGAGCCGTCTGGCTCAGACTCCTGCCAAAGCCAATCCTGAAGATGGGGAAAGTTGACTTCAAATTAAAAAAGACTTCGGCCGTACTGTTAAATATAGGGATTCATTTATAAGCCGAACGACACGAATGTGGAATGATCTACCAAGCTCTGTATATCCCCATCACTACAACCTACAAACATTTAAAGCCAACGTGCATAGGCTTCTCCTCTGTTCCTCTTCCCCTTTCCTTAAAAGCCCGTGCTCTGTAACAGTATAAAGGTATTCATATTCCTTTTTTAAGCGAGCGAATTATAAAAAAAAAATGCATTTTTTTGAAAATTCAAATTTAGTTCGCTCTTTTCGACTTTGGAGGAATTTTAAATCTGAACAATATAAGAACGAACAGCAGGGATGTAGTAAGTAAGTAAACGACACAGTGATGCCCTTTATTTCTTTAATATTTGGTGAGGGCTAACAAATTAATTTATACCCTAAATAAGGATAGTTAAGATACCGTTTTGAGGTTTATTTTTGCCTTGAAATTGAAGCTATTTTTATTGAAAAAGTCACTGCATATAATTTGAATTTAATTTAAATGTACTTATTACTTAATAATGTTTACAAACTGAATTCTTCTCCGCCAAGGTTTTGCCAGCATTTCTTTGCCCGGAACAACAGAATATTACACTCCATAATAGAAGAAGTGCACAGAATAACAGCTAAATTTGAAAATCTTCTTGGACGTAGCACAGGCTTTCGACAGGGTATGACATAAAGGCTTACTCAATAAATTAAAAGTATATGTTCCAGTTCGTCCATCTAATGGAATCTTTTTAACATCACGATACCTCCGTATAAAGCAAGAAATCTGCTACTCTAAGCTGGTATAGATAAAAGCCTGAGTTCCTCAAGGGAGTATCCTTGGATCTCTCTTATATCTCCTCTATATCTAGCAGTGGGAGAGTCGACTCAAGAATTACAAACTTTTACAGATCAAATAATCAGGAGGACACAAAGATGGCGAATGAAACAAGATTCTAACAAATCTCCATGTATTGGTTTCACAAATAAATCTGTGTCGTAAGTCAGTGCTCTCAACACATAATAAAATACTCCTGTATAACCAGGTCCTAAAATCAGTGTAGAACTATGGCGCTCAACTATAGGGATGCGCCAGCCAAACCAATATTGCAGTTATTCAATCCTTCCAAAATAAATTCCTTAGGAGTATTGTGAATGCTACCTGGTAGATCAGAAACAGTGACCTGCATCGGTATTTATAAATTCCTACTAAATGAAATCAAAGGCCATAGCACACGAGAATAGACCAGGAGCATGTTAACGAGGAAGCAACAAATCTTCTTAACGTGTCTCCTACACCAAGGCGACTGCAACGTATAAAACCATCAGACCTTACCAGGCAACCGGAACTTTAGAATTAACCACATAGGCAACAGTGCGACAACAAGAAAGGGGCCCGGACTGAATGAACCTCCAATGCTTTGGATGGATCAAAACCCATCTATGTTCATGTTACGGTATAAATCAAAGTTAAGAACATTAAAAAATAAAAAAGTGTATAATCATAATGTACTAATTATTTAATCTTTTTTTGTATTTAATGTATCTAACCCGAAAAATAGCAAATTGTTAGCCATTTACTTATTTCCTTCATGATAAGAAAACTGCTCGTTAGTTATGTAGTCTGCACAAATTCTTGTTTGGCTGAATTTAGCTTGTGTAAGACCAGTAAATGTTGTTTTGCTCGAACAGCGTACTAGGCTTAAATATATATTTATTCATATGATACTCTGAGGGCCCCAATGAAATGTTACCGAGGGGCAAAAAGGTGTCTAATCCAGCCCTGCCTTTCGATGGTAAAGAAATTCGAAAAAACGTGCTTCGCAATTCTGTCTGCCCATCTGCGCGTCTATCTCTGTGTGTACTTAGATGACTGCAGTCTAAACTGCTGAGTTCAACATTAGAGTCAAAATAGTAATTTTCATTCCAACCCTTAAATGAACAGTACTTTACTTAAGGCCGATTATGTGAGAAAATAACAATATGAAAATAAAGAGTGTTTTTTTTTTAGAGGAATAGAACTTTAAAATGAAATAAGACACTCATCTTATGCCATTAGTGCTTAAATATAATTTAGTACATACGGGTGCCGTGGCTGGCTCGAATAAAGCGCAATCTGGAAGTCCAATTTTCTACCACTTTTCCGAGCAGCTGCGGACGCATGTATATCGGCAATCCAAGCCATCTATCGTCTCTGGTTTATCGGCGGAAATTAGCAACTTCACATGTCTCCACAGAAAATAATCCAAATGTATTAAATCACACGATCTTGGAGGCCAATTCAAAGGTCCATTTCGCTAAATTATGCGCTCATCGAATATACAGTGTGAATCGAATCAATAAATAAAATGATTGTGGCGCCCACTGTATGGCATGTTCCTCCATTTTGTTGAAACTACAGTTCCTCCACATTAATGCCATTCAATTGGGGACCAAAAAAGTCAGTAATCATGAATCTATATCGCTCTCCATTGATAAAAATAAAAAATATGGACCAATGATTTCACCAGCCTATAAAACACACCAAACAGTGACTTTTTGTGTATGCAATGGCGTCTCAATTTTGCCTATTGACGTAGCCATCCAACCAAAAATGAGCCTCATTGCTGAAATATTTTGATGAAAATAAGGATCAAGAGCAATCTCGTTTTTGGCCCATTCACCGAAAGTACTGCGCACACGATGGTCAATCGGCTTCAATTCTTGCACGAGCTGGATCTTATAAGCTCGTAAATCCAGCTCCAGTTACTATGCAGAATGGCGAATCAACTCATTCGAGTCCTCCTCAATATTACGCTCCACATTAGCAACTGCATATGAGTATATGGCATCCCTATGTACTTGTATTATCATTAGAGTAAACGTGGTATGAAAATAATCCATGGTTATTCGAATTACTTGCTCGGATGGATGATTATGTCCACCGTAACGTGGACGTAGCGCACAGTAAGTTTTGAACCACGATTTTCAAAATAAATTTGCACAATTGGCAAGCGTTGCTCTAGCGCAAATTTATTCATGATGAAATGGCAAATCAAACTGAGCACAAATGAGCTATTAGCTGTCAAATTGGCTGTCGCTGGAAAAAGTGTTGCCAATTCCAAAACAAACATCTACGAGTAGCAAAAATACCCTTTACTGATTTTTTTTTTAAATTAGCTATTTTTCAGTTATGCTTCGATCATTTTTATTCGAAATCAATATTTGAGCAATGTTTGACACATGCAAGTACATGCCATACCAAGTTCTAGTAAGTAGTAAAAAAGGGTTAGATTTTAACGGATAGGTACAAGTGGGCACCTTAACTCAGTGGATAAGTATGTGATCACTGAGTGGGAGATACCAAATTTGACTCCCAGAAAATACAAAAAAAAACAGTTTTCTCACGATTCCACCTCTCGCAAACAAGTCTGTTAATTTTCTTTTGACCGTACAACCAACCATATCCTCGACATGAACTTAACTAGATTCATGACTAAAGTTGTTGGCACATCTTAACGCGGACATCCTGCATTTCCTAAAGAAAGAGTAAATAAATTGCGATATTCCTACAATCTATCACGCGCTATACACTACAGACTGTAACAACCATTCAGGCCCTCATCAATTAATTTTAACAAGAATTTGATATGAAAGTTTTCGAAACTTAATATTTCCCTGATCTCGGCATTTATCAAGGAACTATTGTAATTGACAGTTTACGTCAACCAGTTACTTTATGCCAGCAAAATTGTTTCCAAATTGGGCATAGAAGAAGTTTCAGTTTACAAAACTAGAACATCCAAGATACTTTCAGAACCATGTTGCAGTCAGAAATCTTACGTATGATACTTCGTTCCAAATTGAATATACAAGAAAGTCATATCTCTGTTTGAAAAGGTCAGTCCAAAAGTTGAACTCAACCAATTTGGTTGGTATTATTTCGAAGAAATTGATGAATGTGTAGCAGAGAGCAATTAATATTGTCAGATGTAGACGTATCCTGCGCGTTTCCACGACAACGACCGCTTCCACAACGAACATTCTCTTCAAAGTGTGTACCACTCATTTTAAATCAGAAAATATTACCAAACACGGTTTACACAATCGTAGTTGTGCAAATATCCTTGAACTACGAGTATTTTCCAACATATGACAGATCAAAGCGAAATGCGTTTAGAAATTCTTTACAGAGAAACAACAAACACCATCCAAAGGAACGCACATAGAACACCAAAGAGTTTTAAAACAGCAACTGGAAAACTAGCTCCATTCACGGATGGATGACTGCCCAAGGACATGCTACTTCTATTCACAATCCCATCTGTACGTTCGGTACTGTTTATTGTTAAGCATACATAATGTCGGTGTGCGCTTGATATGAAATAATGTTGCAGCATGGGAAGCATAAGTGTGTGTCACACATTTTAGTTCCGGTCAGCTCCTCACTTAAGTGAAGAAGGATGTATCAACTTTTTTTGCGCACTTGTGCTTCTGTAATTCTTGGAAAATGCACAGCTAAGTGGCAGCATCTGTGAAATGCTTCTACTCAACATCCTTTCGTGTACTGTACCGTATTGTATTTACCCATCTCATCAGATGATGTTCATCCCTGTCATCGTCATCCTCCTTCTTGTTGTCATCATCATTATTGCCATTGTCCTTCTTTATGTTTTGTGCTTGATGTCGTGTGCTTGATGGGGATATAGTGTGACTTCTTACGATGACCCAAATTGACACACATATTCCATTGTTGATGGGATACATGAAATATTAGAAAAGTATCAAATGCAAGTTTCCTCTGCACTCCGTTATGGTGAAAATTGTCAATGGTACGGATATTTTGCTGCACTACTATCGAGAATTGACGATAACGAGGAAGTTTTAGTTTTCAAACGTTATTCATGGTGTCCAGGGAGAAGAGGAATTCTTGCGTAATTTCCTTTGCAAAAGTCTTTCAAACTTGTATTTGATTGTGCATTTCATTGTAGTTGCAAAATGCATTACAGTTGATTACCCTTTGTTGAAGGAAAGTACTCGTAAGTGAGATTGGAAAAAAAACCATTTCAAATAGTTTTCCTTTAATCGAATTGATGAATTGAAAATCATGCTGTAAATAGAAAACTTCTTACAGCAAAGCATTTCCTTTAGAAGATTTTTTAGACCGAGAAAATTTATTGTGGAAATCTTGAGCGAGCTAAGTTTTGTAAGTGGAGTGGAAGGTATATTCTTTTTTTTTTTTTTTTTATTGTGTTGTAGTAAGTAGTTTACTTAAATTCTCAATATTTTTGCACTATTCGGAATGGGATTCAATAGAACACCATTTTCATGATTGTGTTCTTGTCTAACGTTAAACTACAAATTCTGAAATTATGACCGGACGAACTTGACACATTCTGCAGAGTGTATACTTACGTATCAGGCGAAAATGAAGAGTCTCTGCTTGCGACACAGTAGCCTTCCATAATCGTTGATCCCATGCATGTTGCTTCCAGTTGTGTGTGGTCTTGTTGGGTCGCATTTACATCTTCGTACAGCTATAGAGTTCGCCTATAACTTTTAATAGTGAAGCAGCTCCCCGAGGTTCCTGTGGAAGATGCCTGTTGGTTCTTTTCTGGAATACTTGTACCTTCTCCTCTATTCGCCCTCTTCGCACACAAATATCAGATGAATGATTTTTCTTTCAAACGATTTTGATATCTTGTCAGCTTTTCAGCTTATAGCCTATAAATACGCTAGGCACGTCATAATAGAAAATTAAGGATCAACGATCAATCGATGTTGTTGTTTTGCTACACCGAACTATCATCGGTTTCTTAGGGTCAGTTCTCTTCGGAAGTTGTTAGGAGTGGCGTTTTGTCCTACACGATGGACAGTTGCTTCTTTTTATTTACAATATGTATTAGGGTTCATCCTCTACGATGGTATACTGAGAACGCACGATAATGTCAATATCGTCAACGTATCGTAGCATCTGAGTTGACTCTGGTAGTCCCTTCGATGTTGACACTTCTTCAGACTACCTGTTGCAGCATAGGATTTAAGAAACCACATGACTTCATGTCGGAATCCTATCCAAGTGTCAAATAACTCAGAGGAGTAGTTCCCTAATCGCCTTGAAATTCGTTGGACTTTCCAGGTTTTTAGTGACAATGGTGTCAATCTGACAGCTTTCCAGAGCTGCACCAACCGAGGGACTATTTCTCATTGACTTCTCTTTTTGTCCTATCACTTCCTCTATCTGTTGCCTATTTAGCAGCTGCTGGAAGAGCTGTTTAAATTATTACGTCTACTATTTCCTGTGCTGGCTAGATTTCCTTACAGTTTGGCTCTGCTATTAAGAAAAACCATGCATTATATCTGAGTCTAGCAGATGTCGCCTTCAAATATACATAAAGCTATGATCCCCTACGTAGCGTCTTTCCTAAAATGGGTGTCTACGAACAGCGTCTATTTCTCAAGATTAAGATGGCTAAAATCAGGAACTCACCAACACGCAGTGCTACCAAAAAATATCCTTTCCTCCTCAATCTTTAATATTCCCTTTATCCTATCTCCATTACTGCATCTTACGTGATACAGAATATGTATAAAAAAGTTTGTAGACCTGCTTTCTGGGCTTAAAAGCAGGAGCCAGTTTCTTATTAAACCTAAGAAGGACTGCAGGACTTTCAAAGTGTTCTCTTATCATTTCTTCGACCTGTCGACCAAGTTCCAGAAAGCAATCACAACCACATCAAGGAGACTACAGCCTATCCCACCGGGCGACAAGAAGTGGATTCCTGCTCCACCTGTTAGTCTCATCATAGGTATACCACAAGTTATTTTTTTTTTTTTTTTTTTGTGGTGGACGTTGGAAACTTTGAAGATGCTGCGACACTAAACTCAGTGACTTCTGTAGGCGGTGGTGGCTCATTAAAGAGTTTTTCACTTAGTAGCTCTCTGCAAATTCTGGCTACTCCAGTCATGCTGAAGAATCTAGCATTGAATTTCTTCTTCAGAGAGACTTGCAGCTTCTTTCATTGAAAACTAAGAATTTATATTCAGTATATCTTCTGCGTTCCTAACATTGATTAGCAAGTGGTCGATTTGATCTTTAGTTCGACTATCTATTTGCAGAGATAGCAAGGTTGCTGTGTGCATTCAAAGGTGAGGAATTATGATATTCTGCATTTCTGTAAGATCGATGTGTCGAAAGCCGTTATCTGTCATTGTGCTTTCCAAACAATCCACCAAAGATGTGTTTTTGCCGACTTTGTGTCTATCTGCCCGTGTGTCAGAACCGAACTACTGACGCATCAGTCTAAGCCAAAGTGTCAAATTTTGTCGAAATCCTTTCAAGAGTTCTTGAGTTAGTCGGCTTAAAATGATGACTTAATGATGTTTCCATTTCCCAGTCACAATTTATCCGATTTTGACAGGTTTTAGATAAAATGACTTAAGAATCAGGATATTATATACATAAAGGGGTATTTCTTTTGAGGTTGGGATTTTACTTCCCTGACATATGGCACCTGTCAAATCCATTATTCATTCATAGTAACAGGTAGTTAGTACATGACTTGCCGTTTTACAATATGGATCCTTTAACTACCGCTTAATGTATTAAAATTGTTGTATCTTACAAGTTGCCACCGATTTTTCGAACAAAATGAGACCTCTCTGTTCTATTTATGGTCAATTGATAAACAACTTTTTTGACCTGGTATGAGTGATATGTGGTTCCAACAGGATGAACAGCAGGTGGCTACTGCAGGAAATGTTCCCCGGCCGTCTGATTTCGAGATTTGGCTACAACAATTGGCCACATATATAGTGTGATCTGACCCCGTTGAATCTATTTTTGTATGGCTATTCTAAAGATCATGCCTACGCAGACAATCCCCAAACTTTGGAGGCAACCAACCAACCAACATTATGGCCGCAATACAGTCAGAAATGTGCCGAAAAGTCATCGAAAATTACCTCACAAGAATCGGAGTTCTCCCATGACATAACCGATTTTGTATACCATACATAATGGCATAGTCTAGAATTTGAAACAGTAATCATATTTAATTGAAATCTTTAACAATTTTTATTTTATTTAAATTTTAAATCCTAAAGCACAAAATGAATAACACTGTAGATACATACAAATTAGATTTCATTAATGTGTTCTCGACTTGACTAAACCTCTTGACACCACAGTTGAGTCTCTTCCTCTGCCGTCTGAATCCAAGGAATAGTGCCGCAATGGAAACACTCCTTTCCTTCTTGTTTGCTGCCATTAACAATGTACCAGATGGATTGAGAACCAATCTTTCTTTTCTTTTTCCCGTCGCTTAGTAAAGGCTAACTTTACCACCATCATAATAATTGTTGGACTAAAATAAAGAAAATGCCTGATTTCAGTCAAAAAATAAATGTCAAAGTCCTTATTGCCAGGCGGTCCTCAAAACAGAACTTTTCACTGTGCACGTGGAAGGCAATAAGGTCATCTGAAGCGGTGGAGTCATGTTTCTTTTAAAACTCTCAGCCGAGATAGTGAAATACAGTCCAAGTCTCGAATAGTCCAAGGCCCATGGGCCTGCAGCTAAATCTCAAAAGAACCTCTCAAACGCTCTTCAGTATTTTAAGTATCCTTAAGGAACATACCCATATGCTTTCGCTTATCCTCTTCAAAAGAAAATTTTATTATCATAACGACAAAATGATAAAAAGATGAATGGAGAAGAAGATGCTTAAAAAAAGTTTCTTAAAACTTTTCGCAATATTTGCGGGGTTTATACAAAAAAAAAAAAGATACATGTGTAGCGAAAAAAAATTGGAATAAAATTATTCGAGGGTTGATTCCGTTTTATTTCCATTTTTTATCTGCCGCTGCATTAATATGCCTGAAATGTTGTGTATACGTCCTGGTTGCCGGTGCCACTTTTCCCCAAAAATTAAATGCAAAACTTTTTTTTTTCGTTTAAGTTTTTTTTTGCCTTTGAAAACATTCTTAGAGAGGGCAAAGTTTAAGTTTTCTTTTCGGCCAAATGTGTTCGAGATACTTTTACTCTCTTTGTTTCTTTTTTTTTTTTTTTTTTTTTTTGGAAATAGATCTTTGAGGATGAATGGCATTTGATGGGTGATGGGTGTCATGCAAATATGCGGCATGCCTTATGGAATTATGTTACATTTTTTTCGATCCATTGGATTCTTTTGTGCGATAGACTTTTTAAGGGAAAATCAATAAAGTTGTTGAATAAACCAGTGGTTTTTTGGTTTTGTGTATTGAAGAAGTAAACTTTTTGTGATAATATGAACAGATGGGACGAATATCTTGGATGGATGTATATCTTTAGGTTTTCTTTTTTGTTCGTTTTGGTGTTTTGTGAATGTTGTATAAGGTTGTAGAACAACTCTAAAAGTTATTCATTGAAGTTTCTGGCTGGTATTTTGTTTGGAGAGATAGGCAAAGTCGTCCCTGAAGAGAATTTATTAAGAATTTAAATTTTTCTAAAGGAATTCTTTAGAGAGGAATATCAAAATAACGACATAACAAGTTTTTCTTCTATCGATGACCAGAATAATAATTTTTACAATTCGAAAATAGGGAGGATATGGAGAAAAGGAAACTCTACTGAGATGAGAAAGTTATTGAATAAGGACAGTATTGGGATGTTCTGGAGGGAATTCAAATTGTAATTTATAATAAATTCTTAAATTGTTTGGTTCTTTATTAATGGCTTTAATTTTATGTTATAATAAATGACATTTATATGGAAACTACAGGGTCTTCCAACTTTGACAGTTGATAGCGGCCATATTGTTGAAGCTACATCTGTCAAATTGGCTGTCATTTATTCAGTCTGTTTTGCCAAATCACCATGGACTGATGTAGCATTCAAATACGTGCAAATAATAAAATTGTTTTATCAAAATGGGTGTTCTGTTCGGGCAACGTTCCGCGCGCCTCGCCCATTTTACGGTCGCCATAATCGTCCTTCCGAGAGGACTATTCGCAGAGTGGTGAATAAATTTGAGTCCACTGGTTCAGTATACGATCGCCCATTTTACGGTCGCCATAATCGTCCTTCCGAGAGGACTATTCGCAGAGTGGTGAATAAATTTGAGTCCACTGGTTCAGTATACGATCAACCATACGTCGACGAAACGCAAAATTTGCCGAAAACATAGCCGCTGTCCGTGAGAGTGTGCAGGAGTATAAGAGGCAGTAGATTTCGCGTCGCTCACAAGAACTCGACCTTTCGCAGACCACAACTTGTCGAATTTTGCGTCATGACTTGGGCCTGCACCCGTACAAAATTCAACTGACCTAGGAGCTGAAGGTAAACGACCATAGCCAACGACGTGTGTTCGCTGAATGGGCTCTGGAGCAGTTGGAAACTGACCCTAATTTTCATCGAAAAATCATCTTCAGCGATGAAGCCCATTTCTGGATGAATGGGTACGTCAACAAATAAAATTGTCGAATTTGGGATGATACCAATCCACATGAGATCCAAGAGCATCCAATGCATCCCGAAAAAGTCACTGTTTGGTTTGGATTTTGGGTTGGCCATATTTCTTTGGGAACGAAGTTGGCCAGGCCATCACCTTTAACGGCTAGCGCTATAGGTCGCTCATTACCAACTTCTTTTGGCCTGAATTGAGTCTTATGGACACCAACGACATGCGGTTTCAACAGGATGGCGCTACGTGCCACACAACTCACGCCACATTGGAAATTCTGGACGAGCGATTCGAGGGCATGGTCATCTCACGTGGAGGTGATGTGAACTGGCCACCGAGATCGTGCGATATGACCCCGTTAGACTTTTTTTTTGTGGGGTATGCGAATAAGCCACAAACCATAGCGGCCCTCATCATTCCATCGGTCAAATTCAGCCTGATTTATGCGCCAGAGTCATGGAAAATTGGACATTTCGGATGCGCGCCACCCAGAAAACCCGCGGCAGACATTTGAACGATGTTATATTCCATACATAATGGCATCGATAGACCTTTCAAACAAATAAAAAATATCGATGATATCTTACAGACACTTTGTTTTATTTAAATTTAAAGATAGGAAGCGCTTAATGAAAGGCCCTTTACAAGCCGCTTCAAATGACTACTAAGGTAGTCTTTAGGTCTTTTTATATCTTAAGTCTTGTCATAGCTGATATATTGATTTACTATACTGTATCTAAGTGCATTTAACTTATTTACAATTGACAATCCAATATAAGAATGAAAGCAAATATAAAAAAGGTTTAAACATTAACACTTTGAGCCTAGATGGCAATGTTCAGGCTAGCACTTACCGTGTCCGTCAAATGAAGTTTTACCAATTCAAAATACTGTAGTTTCTTTATTTCTAAAGTTTTAATTTCGTATTTGATGACTATGTTAAAAATACATTGAATTTTATGAAAACCATGTCACTGTTCGATATAGCTTCCTCTAGCGCTGATGACGGTATCAATCCTTTTGATGAAGGCATTGCACGCTGCACGAATGTGCTCCTATGGGATTCGTGACCATTCCCAATAAAGCGCTGACTTTAACAATAATAATAATATTTTGGCGCTAGCAGCCCAATAAAGGGCTTGGCCTAGCTTTTCACAGCCACTTCTGCTGTGCGCCTCACACGAATGGTTGGGACCTATAATTTTATGCCGTTTTCGAGCAATTTCTTCTATTGAGAGAAGCTTCTGATAACAGTTTTACACTCTGATGTTTGTCAAACATTCGCGAGAGGTGGCACGGTAAGAAAACTTTTATTTTTTTATTTTTTGTGTTTTCTTGGATTCGAACCTTGAAACTCCCGCTCAGTGATCGCGCACTTAACCACTGAGCCACGGCGCCCACAATGTTTCTACACCTTAGCCTCCAAACAGTACCATGTGGAGAAGTCCATCGGATTCAAGTATGGCAAGTATGGAAGCCTTTGCTGCAAAGAAATGTTTTGCGGAACGTGATCATGTAAAAATTGCTGTGTTAGACAAGCTTTATGAGACCGTGCTGAATCCTGTTGGAATATCCAGCGATTGGCAAAAAATGTTCATGCCCATTAGAAATCTATATCCGTTCCATCCCACTTGACAAGAGTCATCTGGGTAAATAGCAAATTGCGATGGAAGGCCTTAGCTTTACTCACTCAAGTAGAAAAGTATGGAAATCCACTGAGAAAACTTGGAGGTGGAAATATAGCTAGTGCAGGAAAACCACTACTAAATCGCAGCGACAGTGCCAACCATATTCAAAAAATGTCTCGAATACAATCAGACAAACGGCATACGATTGAAATCAAGCGGAGTCTAAAGGGGTTAAAAGGAAAGTGCCCAGACACATTTCAGTATTCCAGCCAATCACAACCCATGAAATAATAGTAGCCTGGGCTTCTATTAAGATGGGTAAAGCAGCTGCTTTCGATAACTTATATATCCAGAATTCCTGAAGCAAGCAGGGCCCGATACCCGTCGATGGCTGGCGTCATTATTATCTGAAGTATTAGAGACGAGGGAACTTCCAAAATCACTACCGCTTCATTTCAATTCTGAGTTCATATTGCTAGAACTAGTTATCTATATATGTATATTGTACAAAACTCAATGCACCTATGTTTGTATGTATGCTATGGACTCCGAAACCACCGAACCGATTGAGGTTCAATTTTCAGGCAATCTTTGGTATTGGCCCGAGAGTGTTTCTGTGAAGTTTGGTCAAAATCAGTCCAGCAGTTTGCCAAAAAAAAAAACATGTGTTTCTTTTTATTATGCGCAGCAATGCACGGCCGTACTCGCTAGTTTTTAATAGAATCAGTCCAACCATAAGCGGGCATATTCCTATTGAATAAGCTGGCTTTCGAATTGATCACAGCTGCACCGATCAGGTGCTTGCCTTAACGATACACTTTGAAGCAGGGTTTGAATAATGCCCATACTCTGTTGCAAAATAACTCAACTGCTGTGAAACCTGAACTACCAAGTCTTCGTGAATGATGCTGAAAGTCATATGAAAAAACTTAAGAACAGACTACCGCAAGAAACGAACACTGTTCAACCTGTATATCTACGACATACCACCAACCTTGTCAAGAAAGTTTTCATATGCCGATGACAACGCTATAATCAGTCAACACAGTAACCGAAAGTATTTTGAACGAGGACCGTGAAGTGTTAAAAAAAAAATACTTTAGAGAATGACGTCTGTGTCCAAGCATGACGAAAGCTAAGGTTTGCTGTTTCCATTGGCATTTTACTAACCCACTACGTTGGAGTGACACTAGATAGAGCATTGTGCTACCGAGCTCATCTCACAAAATCAGCTGGAAAAGACAAGACATAACATAATCCAAAAGCACGCTAGGATGTCATAGGAAACTAGCTCTTCATCACTTCGCTATGCCGCAATCGAACTTGTGCATTCGGAAGCTGAATACTGATCCCCGGTTTGGATGAATAGCTCACGTACCTCACAAATATATGTACAACTTAACAACACCATGTGCATCATAGCGGGGACTCTGAGTCTACACTAATACACACGACTTCCAGAGCAAAGTCACATAGCACCACCAAATATCCGTCGGTCTCATGCACTATTCCGAAAACATGCCGAAATAGTAAACTACAACGTGCTGTAATTGTAATCACCATAATATCTCCATTCTAGATCACCCATCAAGACTCAAATCTAAAATTCCAACTCATACATCGCTGCCACTTTAGTCTCAGCCGAATTTGACATAAGCAGCGAATGGCTAACGCAGTGCATGAATAGTCATACACCTGGATCAAACCAAATTGTGTATCCCGAAACGTACTGATGCGACTCACCCGCTACGATCCAAGTGCAGCGTATATTCTGATACACTGCATAAGTTGGGTGTTTCAAGTTCACCAAGCTGTGGCTATAACAATCAGGCACATTGTAGCAGAATGTCCACTAAGGTCGTATCCCGGAAACCTCTCTGATTTCACAGACGCAACACCTAGCTCAATAGACTATCTCAAAGCACTTGACATCAATTTGTTAAATTGTTATAGTATACATAAATTTGTATTATGTAATGTATGTGACCAGATTAGCAATGATAGTCAACCAGGCTTATTTTGCGGTTGGGTTTGGGCTCCATATAAGATTGTGCCGACCCCATTAAAGCCACTTCCGGGGCCCCTCAAGGTAGCCATCTTGGTCCCCTGATTTTCATTTTGTCAATTAACGACGTTGACGTCATCATCAAAGTTTCTTATATATCCATCTACGCTGATGACATGAAAATCTTCAGGCACATATCAAACTCCATTGACTCTCGCCCACTTCAAACTACCTTGAACAACTTTTCAACCTGGTGTCAAAAAAAATTTTTTGCGCTCAATGTCAACAAATGTCAAGCTATTACATATTCCCGAAAGCGTCTTCCACCAGCCCCTGGATCCCACTTTATCTCTGACGAGCCCGTCCCTCCCGTAACTTTATTCCGCGATTTGGGTGTTACCTGTGACAGAGAACTTAATTTCCGCTGCAGAGCCAACACTGCGCTCGGTTTTGTAAAACGCTGGTCTAAAGAATTCTCGAACCCCTACGTCACGAAATCTCTCTACTTCACATTTGTTAGGCCAATCCTCGAATATGCTAGCCAAGTATGGTCCCCCTATCACGATACCCATTCCCTTCGAATAGAGGCTGTTCAACGCAAGTTCATCCGTTTTGCTCTTCGCGGTCTTCCTTGGTCTGACAGATATAACTTACCCTCCTATGAGAATCGTTTGAAATTAATTAACGTACAGCCACTTGAAATACGTCGAGAAGTTGCTGATATACTCTTTGTACATCAGCTGTTAGCAGGTAACATCGACTGCCCTAATCTGCTCCAAATGACCTCCCTTAACACTAACCTACGCCTCCTGAGGTCTGTACCTATCTTTCGTCTCAATTTTCATAGCACCAATTATGGCTGTAACGAGCCAATGTCTTGAATGCTACGTTTGGCCAACGGCGCGCTCAGCTCTTTTGATTTTCACTGTAGCAGATTTGCGCATAAAAATGCCCTATAATTCCACTTCCACTCCTCCGCCCTAGCCGCTTTAGTTTTAGTTTTAAGTTTAGTACTTCACCTTAAGTCTTAAGTTATGTTTATTAATGGTTTAGTTTTAGTGTAGTTTTTAAGTTCTGCTTGTATTAAGTTAAATAAATAAATAAATAAAAATAAATAAATCCCTCATGTAACTTGCCAACACTTCTTGTATATTTGTATCTCTATATTTATTTGTTCTCCATACAATTAAAAAAAAATGTAAGTTAGTATATTCTCTAAGTTGGAAGATGTCTTTAAGAGTAAAACGTGTCATTTTCTAGATATGGTGAAACAGATGCAATTTTCATTACTGATGACAAACATCTAGCACTCCATTTAGAGCGAAATGTTCCTCTGAGAAATAAGACAAAACTCATTTTTGTCAGAAAGTAGAGATTTCCCGGAAGTAGTCACCAATCATCATTTCAAAGAATGAAACAACCTCAACTCCCGATGTTCCATTTTAACTTTTCTATTATAGCGAACAAAAGTACCTCAAAACAAATAACAACTTCCCCCATGTACACGAGTACTTAACAACACACTCCTGATACAAAAAAAAAAAAAAAACAAATACAACAAATTTAATTAACCTCAGCGGCAACAACTCAGTGATAAAATACCAAATTATCCTTGTTCCACCAAAAAGAAAAAAAAAAAGAAGGACAAACGTCATTTACTCACAAAAACACACAAACCTCATCAGTGCAAAGGACACCCGAACAAACTTATCTCTCTGGCAACAACGCAAAGCGCAAAAAAGACATCATACCTGTATAGGTATAATGAAAGTGACCAGGGATATCATAAATATCCTTAAACAAAGTACCTTTTTCACTTTAACGAGCCGGCTAAGTAACCTACCTTGCCTGATGTAGCCTACTCGTATACGCCATCTCTGTGTTTGGCATTCTTCATAAATTCAAAATCCACATGCCACACCCGGTGGTCTGGCTATAAAACGAAAAATAGATACGATCCTTTTACATCGTAATGATGGTGAAGGTAACTCATCTACTCGTACAAGGAGTGTATGAGCATCTCATGGTTTTAGGCTGTTTAAGGTGCGTCTATCCTCCCATCGAAGAATTATAAAAAAAATGTTATTAACCGAAAACATATTTCATGGTTAACCACCGACTAGCCGGAGAGGGAAGTTGGAACCATCAAAAGAAGAGCAGCAAAGCCATGAGGATATACCTTATTGCACAGCTAATGGGACTTTCATGTAACAACTTCTGGGTACCTAAGTATTTTTTTTTTTCATTCCAGACAACATCTCGATGTATCGTATCGCATCGTTCATTTTAAAAATGAAGTGCGAATTAAATCATCGTAGTAAAAAAAAAAACACATAATATTCGCGCATTTTTAAGGATCCATAGTCCTTTTTTGGGTCATTTTTATGAGATGATGGCAAACAACAGGGGTGGATTGAAATTACGTGTAAAATCAGTTTTGTGGGGCCTGATGGAATTTTTAAGGGTCATCATCATCGAATAATGAGGCTTGGAAGAGGCCACAATTCTTCTTGAACAATTTTAGAATTAGCGATAGGAATTCGGGCATAAACTCCACACCTAAAAGTAGTCAGAAGGACACTGGAAGAAAATCGTTTTCTGCTGTGAGCAGAAAAGGTTTTGGTGAGCTTTTGTGGTAAGAAAAGAATGCGTCCCAACTCCAGGTCTTTGAAAATATAATGAAACCAACAAGGCTAGTCTAGGGTACAACGGAGAAGGAATTGCGTGCAAATTGGGACCAAAATGCCTGATACCAGTACAGTAAAGTGTGTCATAATCTAAAAGACTACAGCATCAAATCAACTGGTTGTCTCACTCACTTCTCTGGATCAAATAATTTGTGCAGCACCGAAAGTACCCCATACCATGAAAGTTGTAGAGATTAAAGGTTTGGGAAGAAAGTACCCTACGACCATAATAGCGGAGATAATCCCTGAACTAACCCAGGATAAGCCAAAAAGTCCGAAGTTACAAAGGTACCTAATAGCACAAAAAACGAAATGAGAGAAGTACGTCTTTAGAAGACTATTTAAATGCTGAAGACATATTGCCACTTATAGAAGGCCGTAAAGCAACCTTTATGAAGATGAGGAGTGCTAGAAGACATAACTCTTAATAAAAGAAGGTCCATTCAGGGATCTGTAATCTCTTATTCTCATCCGAGATCTTACTGGACATGGTTAAGAATACCCATTATTTGAATTTTCTCAGTGAGCTAGCAATATTTTTTTAAGAAATAGAAAGGCAATTCAAACATTTTCGACGCGTATAAAGTTAATACTCCAAAAATGTATAGGCCCAAATATCTAACATCTATTCTACTAGAGACTATCTATGCCAAGGTGAGAGCTCACTTACCTAAGATAGCTCTACACTCCGCGTTGAATCGAGGCAATTATATCAGAGTATATATGTTCTCACAGTACTTCTTTGAAGTTGAGTAATTTTATCGAAGTATCGAAGAATATCAACTCTTTCAACTGGTATTCCAGCAACTACTTGAGCGGATGAGTTACCTGCAAGGCCTGGATTTTTAATCTTCTAAGTATTTGTCTTCAGTCCCACAACGTGTAGATGCATGATCATGTGGGAGAGCAAGCACACGTCATCAGCATACTCGTAGTCCGGCAGTTTGAGGAAGGACAGAGCAATAGCGATAATCAGTATCGAGTGTAGCTTCAAGGTAGTGTAATGCTTGCTATTACCTTTTCAACATCAGAAAGCACGCGAATCCCGTTCCAGTTTCCAGACTCCTTTAAGTTTTTTACTTAGACAGTTTGACGGCCTTTCCTTCTCGTCCTCTCAATCTCTGTATGAGTGAATGCTGAAGGTCTACCATTTGTGTTGAGATATATTGGTTTTGCACTCTTAAATTCTGGTGCATCTGCGAGCTCTATTTGATTTAGAGGCACATTACCTACAAATAATCGGCTTAAAACCGAAAGGCTTCAAAGTCGATTTTTACCGCCGTGCAAAATAGTCGATCAAAAAAATTTTTTTTTCAATTAAATAAACATTTTACATTCTTCAGTAACTCAAGTCTCGGAAATTTTTTTAGGATGCAACTCAATGATACTCTAATGACCACCCATAAGCTATCTACCAATTCTGAATAACTCAGTTGTCGCTGCGCACTGTTTTCTCTGCGTCTGTAGCAAATTCATTGATGTAATTGCTCTTCTCACTCCACACGTTACGTTTCATTTCTGTCATATTCATGTGATATAGGACTCCTTTCTACTGCTGGGATAACTAGATCCTGTACGAGCTTTAAGTTGTTAAGATTCATCGGTCCATCTGCAGGTATCTAAGAAAAACCATCCATTAAAAGCTGAATGGTTGGCAACATTGAGGTCCCCAATGACAATTTAGAAATCTCCGTTGTGCTTTGAATTTTGTTCTTAAAAAATTCCGACCAATACTCGGTACGACATGACACTAGATGATGGTGACCTTTCTTAGGCCATTTGCACACGAAGCTACACAAAATTGAGATAAACCTAACCTTAAGTCACTACGAGTAGCTTGTAGATAATGTGTCACAGCTAATGTATTTTAATGGTGGTCCATACATGTCCCTACATTTTGCGAGGCATTTGTGATAAATTACTGAGGATTAAACATACTGGTCGTCGAGGTATTTCAGTTTCCTACTCAACCAAGTTTTTACCACATATCCAGAGCAGTATATCGTTGATCGCTATAAGAAGCTTCTTATATAAGCGTGCTGCAAAAATGAATAAATAAATATTTTGGAACTAACGTTTCGCTGCTATTCGTGCAGTACGACACACGAACTATACTGACCTATAGTTTGATGCCATTTTCGGAGAGTAAATTTAGATGTTTATCAGACGTGACTATAATCACTTACCAGTTTAATAACTCTGCGTGCAAATGGCTTCCGGAGCCCGTTAATAACGTATCGCTACGAGCTTTGCAGAATTTGAAACTTTTGCGTATTAGTAAGTAGAAGAAGACCTACTCCTAGACACATTCATATTTCGGGCGTCTTGAGATAACTTCTCTTCACCAAATCATCTTGCCTTACTTAGTCACACGAATTCCAAATCCATCTCATTGCCTCTCGCAAAAGGTGGAAGATTTTGTTCCTTTTGTCAGTAAAGAAGAGTCCGTGTACGATAGCTAAAAGTTGTCAAAGTGTAATTATTTCTGTGATCAAGGACACATTTATTATTCGGTGGCGCAGGATACCATCATTCGTCCTTAGACTAATATCATGGTACAAGTAAGACCACGGATTTGCAACTTTAGGCCACAAAAGAAGCAAAAATTTGCCAAAGTTTCAATTTTTCCTATCTGTGATCAAGGGTACATTTATTTTTAGGAGACGAACGATGCCATCATTCGTTCTAGGATTAGTATCATGGTAGAAGTCAGACCACCGATTTGGAACTTTAGCCCACATGTATAACGAGGTCGTTGCCGACAATCACAACGAGGATGTAAAGCAAACATCGGGTTACGAACTCTGTTGCTGCGCTATCGATTAAAAACCAGCCAGTCGCCACCCGATTCCGAACCATCAATTTGGTTTTCGAAGGCAGCACTCTACGATACAACAGGTACACAGAATTACGAATAAAATCGAAGAAGCACTAGAAAAAAGGAAAGTTTGCTCTGCTGTATTCTTAGATATGGCGCAGGCCTTTGATAAAGTATGGCACGAAGGACTTATCTATAAACTGAGATGTATGTTGCCAAATCAATATGCTTCTATTCTGAAATCATATCTAGATGGAAGACATTTCAGAATAAAACAACAGAGTACTTATTCAAATCTAAGAGAAATAAAGGCCGGCGTACCGCAAGGTAGTGTACTGGGCCCAATATTATACTTATTATATACTAGTGATATTCCTAAATTAGAAAACCACACTATGGCAACATTCGCAGATGATACTGCAATACTAGCAGTAGGAAGAACCAATGAAGAATCCACAGAAAAACTACAAATTACAAACAAACAAAATCTGTGAATGGACTAATAAGTGGAGAATCAAATTAAACGAGTCTAAGTCAGTCCATGTTGACTTTACTAATAAAAAAATTGATTATATACCAATTATTATAAACCAAAAAATAGTTCCATGCGCTAATATAGCGAAATATTTAGGTATGACTCTAGATGCAAAGTTGAGATGGAAAGAGCACGTAAAAAAGAAAAAAGAAGAGTTAGAAATCAAATATAGAAAACTGCACAGGCTGATAGGAAGAAACTCATCCGTATCAATTGGAAATAAAGTGCTTTTATATAATCAAATTCTGAAACCAACATGGACATATGGAATCCAACTATGGGGCTGTGCCAAAAAGACAAACATAGACAAAATACAACGTTTCCAAAATAAGGTGCTTAGAAATATAGTAAATGCACCTTGGTACATAAGAAATACTGACCTTCATCGAGACCTGAAGGTAGAAAGTGTATCTGCAGAAATTCTAAAACATGCAAAAAAACACAAAGAAAAGCTAGAAGAGCATATAAACATAGATGCAAGAAAACTAATGCATAATGAAAATCAATTACGAAGGCTTAAAAGAACAAAACCTCTCGATTTAACTTAATATATAAGAAAAATAAAAATGTATATACTTGCTTATAAATACATACACACTCGAAATAAAGGGTCACCAGGGGGTGTAACTCATACAAAGACTAAGATGTCAGTAAAAAATTGCTTATTAGTCCAAGTGACTAGATCGCAATTATGTGGGAGGTGGTTTTAGTCGGTAAAAATCCGGCATGCTGATTACTCGGATCATCAGTTTCTTTTGAAGATCTCCCCTTCCTCTAAAAAAAGAAAAAAAAAAAAGTCGCCACCCAGATTCACACTTGGTCTCTCTACAACATTTTTTTTTCGTAGACAGTCTTCTTGGAACGCGAAGATACGCACAATAGAAACTTTGAAAAGCAATCGATATTCCTTTGATTCGTAGAATAAATTCGCCCCGCAAAAATAGTCTAATTTCATCAACACTGTCCCATCATCAGCACACCTCCAGCCATCCCTGTGTATCCGATGCATTGCAATGAAAGTCCTTCAATTACGGATAACTTGCCCCTCGCCTATTCAACTGACTAAGATCCGCAAAATTAATTCCAAAGCAAAACCATTAATGCAAAAGAAGAGGGGAAAAATATCTAGCGGAAAATTAAAATTAGCTTATCTAACGGATGTGCATAAAAAAAAGGACCCAACTTTTTGACATTATGTCCCTTCGACTACTACAACTCCCTGATAAGCGAAAGAAGTCGTAAAAAACATTTTTTACTACAAGAAGGTGTCTTTTAAGAACCATCTTCCATCCACTTGAACGCAAGTGACTGAAAAGTATCTTTCAACCTTATGCTGTTTGCCAAGCACTAAACTTTAAATCCATATCCCTTTGAGATCCTTGAAGTGAATAATGGAAAATTATTTCTGCAAGACTACCAATGTCCATCGAATGTGTAAATGGATTTAATGTAGTGTGCGCGCCTAGAAATTGGGTGGAAGTATAAAAAAAGAACAAAAAAAAAAAAAACCATAAACAGATCAATAAAAGAAGAAAGAAAAAAAGGGTTAAAAGAAGAATAAGGGAATACACCTGTTATCCCATTTCCCAAGTAAATAATAAATACACATACCTACTGTCAGGTGCCAGAAGCATTTGTTTGGGTCCTTTTGAATTTGTTTCTTTCTTCTTTTTTTTTTTTCCTTAGAGAGGGTGGATGGTGGGCTTCCTTTATTTATTTGTCTCACTTTGAAGTGTTACTAGAAATGGAGCAAATATTTACCTTTTAACAATGATTGAAAGGAGTGAAAGAATGTTTTCAAATATGTATTGCGTTACTATGGAAAAGATACAAAACTAAGGGGCTTTGGATGAAAAGTATGAACAACAAATTGTACACACTATGCTGCTTGTGTTGGGTACATATGTAGTAAAGGGTGACCAGATAGTAATGATAGTCTTTCCAATTATTTTGTTTCAGCACTTGTCTAAGCTACCAATGGCATTCAGCTGTCAAAATATTCAGTAAGGTTTGCCATTTCATCGTGTATTGTTTGGCGCTTCTCGAACGTGTAGAAATTATTAAAAAATGTTATCGAAATTCCAGCTCAGTTGTAAATACGCAACGTGAATTTCGTCGTGAGGTCGGTCGTTATCATGGCTTCAATGCGCAGGCAATTCGTCGCACTGTGGAAAAGTTTGAATGTGAGTACATTCTTTTGGATCTAAAGCCACCAACCAGATAGAGATAGGTGCGAAGTGAAGGAAACATAGCCGCCGTAGCGGTCAGTATCGAAGGAGACCAAGAAATTTCGATCCGGCGCCGATCAGCTGAATTGGGCATCACCAGAGAGTCAACCAGGCTTATTTTGCATTTGAATTTGGGCCTACATTCGTATAAGACTGTGCTGACGCAAGAATTAAAGCCGGACGACCATAGACAACTCCGCGAGTTCGCTAATTGGGCACTGGAAATGTTGACCGGAGATCCGGACTTTGGACAAAAAATCATCTTTTGGGACGAGGCCTATTTTTGGCTCAGCAGTTATGTCAACTAGTAAAATTGCTATCATTGGTGCGACCACAATTCCACAAGTGTTCGACCAAGCATCAATGCATCCACAAAGATTGACTGTTTGGTGCAGTTTATGGCACGGCGGCATCATCGGACCTTATTCGAAATGAAGAAGGAGACACCGTTACCGGAAATGGTCCTCGGTAAAGAGCGATGTCAACCGACTTCTTGTGGCCAGAGCTTGACAACATAGATATATCAGAGCTGTGGTTCCAACAAAACGGCGCTACATGCCATAAAAGTAACGCAACGCTCGAAGTGGTGAAGGAGAAATTTGGCGACTGGGTCATGTCACGGCTATCATGCGACTTGACACCCCTTGATTATTTTCTCTGAGGCTACGTCAAGTTCTTAGTCTAAGCTAACAAGCCAACTACTTTGGACGCGCTCGAGATGCTATTGCCGGAATAACGCAGCATATATTAGACCGAGATATCAAAAAGTGGACCGACCGCTTGAAGAACTGTCAGCGAAACCGAGGATGCTATGAACGTAACTTCAAAATGAAGTCAGAATCAATTTGATATCTCACACCGTTGTTGTTTTATTTAAATTTATTTTCCTATCGTTCTTATCTGGTCACCCTATAGTATCTCTTTTACTTAAAATGACAGTAATTCGTAAAAATGTGGAAGAACCAACTGGTAGGTGCCAGGCTTAAAAATAAGTTAAAATAGACTTAAATTAAATTAAAAGTGTAATTCGGAGTACTATTCTGCAGCTGCCGCCATTTCTCCAAGAAGTTTTCCAATCCACCCTAAGCTTGGAATAAGTGATCAATTTGAATTTTTAAGCCCGTCACCACCTGTGTTCTTTCCAAGTGTTGAGCTGTTTCAACTTTCCGTGATTCTATTATCTACCTACTTGCCGCCCCTCCCAAATGCAATTGAAAAATCAATTTAAATTTATACGAAAGGACCACGGTCAAAACCGTCAAATTATAATAATCGCCAGCCATCCACACAAAAAAAAAGGACTCGCGGTAAACACTCTCGTCAAATTGTGTTAATACAAAGCAAACTCACTTTTGAGTCTCTGGAAACCCAGACGCGACAAGGACAACGTCAATGGCGTCAAATGCAAATGCAAAACAATTTTCCAATTTATATGCAAACAATTTCACTCCTGGCTGTCATTTAAATTGCTGTTACACTGTCTGTGCAGCATTACATACATTAGAGATACAGCAGCTGGGGGTGTCCCTGTGACACATCCTTGACAGAGGCGATTATATGGATGATGATGACGATGATGGTTAAGTAAATAGCTAACTGAATGTTTCAAACAGTTTTACGAGAGAGTGAAACGCCAAAAGGAGCCAGGATAATAGTAAAAATTACAACATCAAGCAGTCGTCAAAGGGAGAAGGACATATGCATGAGATTACTTTTTTTCTGCAAACATCCCCACCTCATACTCACGTAGTGAAGAAAAACTGGAAGAGATATTCTTCAGCACGGAGACAAACTTATTGAAATATGATATTTATTCAGGGCCTCGACTGACTTTTGTATACACTTGGTCCCATGGTCGCCTCCCCCTCGAGTCGGGTATATAAACGGTGATGTTGACATTCACATGTCACCTTTCGGGCTTGGGAGAGAAGTTGGTTTATTTCAACGCCCCAAAGGATGATATGGCATCTTTGTGCGGGCAGACGATGTTGATGATGACGATGAAAGCCACACGACAACGACGATAGTGTAGTGTCAAAGGGAGATGTTCTTATAGTCGTCCTTTTTTTATGTTTATCCTCGTTTCAGTTTAAGATATTTCTTAACCCGTTTGAATGCGCTGCCATAAGCAGATATCCAACTTGCAGATTCTTTTCATGTCGAGCCACTCGACGACTCTTTCATGTTAAATGGAATCCTTTTTTGGATCATCAGCTTTTTTTCAAACTCCTTGGTACAACTAGCATTTTTGTTGGTTTCTCTTTTTTTTTGTGATTATAGAGACAAATTGAAATGGGGAGGTATTATACAGTCACCGTTTGAAGTGCATATGCAATTTAAGTGTCAATCTAGAAGGAGTAGGGAAACCAACTTATTCTTCGGAGGTAAATTGGGAACAAATTTAATGAAATGGAGAATGTACGCCACTCTATTTAATAATATTGTCACCTAAATCTTTAATTAATAATGTCACCTAAATCTTTTGGTGTTTGAAAAGGTCTAAAACGCGGTGAAGCGTTATCAGAGGTACTATAAGGAACTCAACACTTGCCATTCGGACAGATTGTTAAAACAGACATCTATAATTTTGAGGTTGTAGCGCCGTTGTAAATTCTCAAAACGACAGCAGAACAGAGATTAAGCAAAAAATCACCCTAGCATACACTAGCCTATGAATTCGTGGCAACAGGTACTGACACCCTGTACTTCGGAAACAATAGGGACTGATATCAGGACACATACATTTTAACCAACTCGGATTTCTACAAACTGCGATCTCTATCAATACCTGTACACAACACTTCTTCCGCCAATGTCTAGCAATGGAGAGGTTGTAGCTGAAATTTGTTGGGAAACCCAATCGCCAATGGAAGCCCAGATCGAAGATGCGTGAAATTCGCCAGATACTTGTCTAGGAAGTTCATCGAAGACCTCTGATTTGGGACCCAAACAAGACTGTGTTCAACTTTGAGAGAAAACGTACCAAGGACGTATAGACATTATTATGCGAAAAAGAAAGTGGCAGTGGATTGGTTACACCCTATGGCGAGAAGACAACTCCATTGCGAAATATGCCATGCAGTGGAATCTGCTAACCCAGGCAGGCAGAACTACGGGACGCTCTAGGCAAACGTGGTTCTCCAATGTGTTGCAGAACTCCGAATAAGATGACGCGCAGTCATTATTGATGCCTCATACCCCTCGAAAGGTGAAAGGATTTAAGTAAGTAAGCACCTATTCTCCTCGATATAATTTGTAGCCATTGGGACAGCGTTGTTTAGAACTGGGTTTGAAGCCAACTACTTGTCTTTGCTATATGAAGCGAACTACAATGCCACCTCTAGTAAGTAAGTTCGCATTCAATATATGGTGAGTGTACCTTAAGCTTTACGAGTTACGAGTCTCATTGTATAACGAAACTTACTCTGAAACAGCTTCCAGATCAATTCGATTTGTCTTTAGTTTGCGCAAAAGCTTCAAAGTCTTCACTATGAGGGTTTCTGGTATTTACGTCGAACGAAACTCGTCGACAGGTAACTCGTCTCCTTATTTCTTTCTCGATACGGCATTGCCTTCTTAGACCAAAGAAATAGCGTATAGTGAGTCTCCATTTTATTTTCTGCTCTAATATCATTGGCAGAACTTCCGCTGCAATCTAATAAAATGGCGCCCTGTGCTAAATCCTGAACAAAAGTTATTATGATAAATATTGTAGAAGAGCCCATTTCTCATAATTACTATCTTAAAACTTTTTTTTTTGTCAGATACAACAGCTTGGTAAGCTGTATCTCGAAAACTATAGCATCTTTATACAATTCTTAGAAATGCCACATTTCTGCATAGACTTCTTGTGGTATATCATAGTAGTAGCTGGGCTGATAGCCAAGACATGTTAGGTATTAACCACAGTAAAAATAATATAAAGCTACAAATTTTCAAACAAGCTTCCGCAAATTGTTATGAACAAAATACCAAGGTCAGCCCAGACTAGAACGATTCACAAACACTTCTTCTCCATGGTTTTTGAGCTTCAAATTATGTGAGACATAAATATTTTTTTTACATATTCAAATTCCTAATGCTCTTAGAAATAGTTTCCAAAAAATACGTTTATAATTTGTTCCCTAAATTGTTTTCATTTCAACACAGTTCAAACAAGTGACAGACTTCTGTTTAAATGTTATAATGTGCATCCGTCAGTATGACACACCCTTGTAACTTTTGAACCATTAGACCTAGGAGTTAAAAATTTGCAGAAATATGTCTATACTCGTAGTTACTGTGAATATTAACAAAGGATTTTGTTTTATTTGATTTGGCATTCCTGCATAGTATTGCAAAATATTAAATATAAAATATGCTATTTTTCGCAGCTAATTCTGCTATCTTCATCACAGCTGCTGTTTGAAAAAATTACAGGAGCATAGGAACTATAGGTATGCAACTGTAGGTATGAAGTAATTTCCCCTAAATACACATGTAAACAGGCTCAGAAGTTAGTGCATTGCACTACTAAGCGAGCGGTACAGGCTTCCCAGAATCTCAGAAAACACCAAAAAGTTGTACAAAGTTCTTCACCTCCCGCGAATATCTGAAAAACCACCGAGACTAAAATTGCCATTACAAAGCTTCTCACTCCCATTCAAAAATGGCAATAAACACCATACAATTGACAAAGCCGTATGGTTAAGGCGTTGTGACAACACTTAGATGGTCGCAGATTCAACTCTTTGAAATGCAAGGAGTATTTTTGTTGTGGGTATTAATTTACTAAAAAAATAGCTAAAACAGCTATCTAAAAAATAAAAAATTAATATTTGGCGCAACAGCTCTTTAAGTGCCAGGGCCTAGCTTCTCGCAACCACTCGTATTGTGTGCGTTATATTTTTCACACGAATGGAAGGGTCCTACAGTTTAGTGCCGTATCCGAAAGGCAATTTGTTTTGAGAAGCTTTCTCGTGATAACAATACTCTCGGATGTTTGTCAGACGTTCGCGAGAGGTGGGATCGTGAAAAAAACTTTTTTTTTGTGTTTTCTGGGATTCAAACTTGGAACCTTTATGCGTAGTGATCCGACACACTAACCACTACGGCACGACGCCCACAGCTATCTAAGACTAGCAATAATGGCAGTTTTTCATAGCTAATTTACTCATTCACCTTTCGCAATAATAACAATATTGGCAAAAACAACTTGAATACCAGAAGTCCAGCTTCTTATGGAACACGACAAAATTCTTCACAGATGGCGACAGTATTGTGAAAGACTTCTGAACGAACAGTTCGCCGGGAATACTTTCCAAGAGCCGATCCTAACCATGACGAAATATCCGACATTACTGTCGAAGAAGTTAGGAGTGCCGTCAAATACTCCAAAAAAAGAAAGCAGTTGGGCTAGACGAGATACCCTCTGAGTTCTGGAAAAAGATGGGAGACATCGGGTCCAGATGGCTCATGATTCTTACCTCCAAACTTATGAGCGGTGATCCAATGCCTAATCAGTGGAGGGAAAGTTATCTTCTTCCTTTGCACAAAGGGAAGGGCGATACGCGAAACTGCGATAACTACCGTTCTGTCAAGCTGATGTCACACACCATGAAGATCGTTGAACGGGTATTAGATGGCCGACTGCGGCAAATAATAAGGCTATCTGATGACCAGTGCGGGTTTGTCTCGGGTAAATCAACAACAGATGCAATCCAAAGTATAAGGATCATAATGGAAAAACATCGTGATTCCTTAAATGACTTGCATATGGTGTTGGTTGATTTTGAAAAAGCCTTGATAGACAACCAAGAGATCTCTTATGGGTGGCGCTAAGACAACGAGGAGTTCCAGAAACCTACGTGCGCATGATCATGGACATGTATGAGGGAGCAAGGACAAGAGCAAGATGTCCCGCAGGAGTCACCGAAGAGTTGCCAATCAAAGTCGGTGTACACCAGGGTAGCGTCCTTAATCCTTTACTATTTATTGCAGTCCTTGATTATCTGCTTGAAGGAAAAGTGACGGACCCCCATCAGTTATTCTTCGCTGACGATGGAGCTATTATAAGCGAAGATCAAATGGCCTTGCAAAGGGCACTTGATGTATGGATGGATGTTTTGGAGGGAAATGGGTACCGTATTAGTTCTCTGAACCACACCGGCCTATTCCAGACATTTACTTGAATGGAAAAGTGCTTCCCAAGTGTGAAAAGTTCAAATATCTGGGATCTATGATCAATAGCGAAGCAACTTGTGATGATGACATCAACCATCGCGTAAGCGTAGGGTGGATGAAGTGGCGGGAAAACTCCGCTATCTTCTGTGATCGAAGCTTAAAGGAAGACTCTACACTGCAGTTGTATGTCCAGCGCTCACATACGGTTCACAATGCTGGACAATGTACAAAAAGTATGAGGGCAAATTAACGGCAGCTGAGATGAAGATACTTCGCATGACAGCAGGAGTAACGTAGATTGATAGAATAAGAAGTTCAAAGATTCGAGGAGGCCTTCATGTAAAAGAACCCATCACAAGCAAGATAGAGTACGACCGGCTCAGTTGGTATTGTCATGTTCAAAGGAGAGATCCTTCGAACCCCGTCAATAAGGCAATATAAATCAACGTTCCTAAGCAATCTCGCAAAAAAGGCAGACCAAAAAACAACTGGATCACACAAATGCAAAAACTCAGTGACGAAGTGATCCGAAACCGGGAAGCCTGTCGGTACTTTCTGAGGTCAAACCGGCAAAACCCACAGGCGGACCAGTAGGGATGAAATAAAGTGGGAGGGTTGTGATCCTTCTACTCCGGATCATAACTTCGCCGTAAGAAGAAGAAGAAGAAGCAATATTGGCTCATTGCTTATTCTAGTATAAGTAAAAGATAAAATAGCCATCGGCGATATTCTTCTCTACAATTTATATTGGTGATTATATTGCTAGTACTGCCACAAAAATATAAATCATCTATTATATAAATTCTTATAGTCCTTACCGGATATTTTAATATAACTAATAGCATATACGACTATAATATTTCACTATTCCTATTTTGGCTATTTATACTTGGATGCCAAAAATAGCTGGTGCCGCTACAAATTTGTTCAGTGCTGTAAGCCTTAAGTAAAATTTAAAAAAACAACCTTTTTTGGAGGGCCTAATGCACTCCAAGCAACAAAAAAATAGTCCACAGCGACATATTAAAAGAAAGCTAGACTCTCAAGGAATTAAAAGATGCAAAAATATTAAAAACAATTTAATAACATTTTCGGACAAAGTTTGTTGAACAAAAAGCCTTTAAAACGAAAGCAAACGGCATGTATAAATGAATACAAATGCGAATTGCCTTAAATAAATTGTACAATGAGCAAACTTTATGATAAATACAAACTTTCATCACCTACTGTAGAGGTCTCTTGACTGTCCAGTCACTTATTACTTTGCTGTGGAGAGTTACCAAAGGCGATAAAAAAGTTGCAAGTCTTTTCTATATTTACACAATGAAGAAATTGTTTACCAGCATTTGATTGACATCGATTGCTAACAGCAGGAAGACTGTAATTCTCTGATAAAGGAAAGACAAAGGAAATAAACACAAAAAAGAGTGGAATTAGTTATGAACATCTTTTGCCATATGGCACTCTAATAAATTACAGATACAAAATAAACTTCTCAATGAATATATATATGAAAAGGTCAAAGTAGATAACATATTCAGATACACCAGCAGATCTAAATCTGAAACACCTCTACAGGAGATCGACTTTTATATACCCAATTCCTTTAAGTTCATCTTTCCTTCTAAGAAGTTCATTTTCACACAGAGATACAATATTCAAATCGATTTTTTCCTATAACACGAAATTCTTTTTGCCACGTTCTGAGATTTACCGACAGTGAGCATACTCTATCTAATCCACAGAAATCGCTTTTTTTTAAATATCACTACCAACGAAAACTGCATCACGAAACCAAGACTAATTAAATTGACTTCATTCCGCGAAACATTATTACTAGAAGCGACCGTTGTAATTGCATTTCACATGGTCTCAATTGCTTTGAAAATTCAACAATTTGTATGCGTAGTGAGTGCTGCTATTTTAGAGCTTTGTGCGGTGCTTAATAACCTGTCATGTTCACGGTATATTAGGCTAATATGATGTTTTAACTTCTATGGATAAGTCATTATAAGTTATAATTGTGTACTTTGATTGTATCTTTTTTAGTATCTATTGAGGGTAGACACGATGTAGGGATGTACATGGTAGTGAAGCACATTTTATTTGTTATGTGGACTTATCAGAAATCTACAAGGTACAAGCAAAGTTTAACCTTCTGTGAGTTAGTCACAATCAGTATCTTATAAAATGTTTCAGTCACTTACTAGGCTTCATCTTTTGTATGCAATACCGTGCCAGGCTATTTTCGGTGCCTGGATAGTATGGAGGAAAATAAACTTAAAGATGAACTGACAAGAAATAGGGGAGAATTAACACCAAGCGCAAGAGTGGACGTTAAGCCTACGTGCTTTTAAAGGCAATTGTTCTAGATATGATTATTCGAAAGCTGGCCAAAGATGGTCTAGCATACAAGGCCTTATGGCTACCCTTAGATCGCAAGAGAATTAGGAAAATTCTTAAACTTAGCAGATTACTTTTAAGAATAGTAATAGAAATCCTGTCCAGACACCTTCTGAGAAAGCATACCATGAGACTATGACTTTTTGTCACGGACGTATGCAGATACTGTAACGTTATACATACAAAGCAGATATGTAAATAGCTATGTTACAATGAAATGCTGGACGCCACAATGAGTTGTGGTTGATGAACCCTATATCCCCTTTACTTTACTTTAGATGGCGCTACACCCCGGAGTGAACCTGGCTCTCAACCAACAAGTATCTTGTGCCAGCCACCTCCAGTTTTATACATGAAGTCGGTTGAGGTCGTTTCCTACTTGTTTGAGCCACCTTAGGTGAGGTCTTCCTTTACCGCATCGTCCCTCCGAGATGGATTTGAGATTTTTCCGGGGCAAAGCGATGATATTCATTCGTTCAATAAGTTCCAGCCATATCAGATGATTAAATTGAACTCTTCTGACCAAATAGATGTCCCTGTACAACCGGTATAGTTCGTTGTTGTATCTTCTCCCCCATTCCCTGTCGATGCAAACGGGACCTAAAATCACTCGAAGACCGAGGGTGTTTTCATCCACCTTTGATAATGTCCAATCTTCTACGCCATATAGCAGAACTGGAATAATGAGGTTCTTATATAAAGTCACTGAGAGGGCTTTCCTACTCAATTGACTTCTTAGTCCAAAGAAAAAAAGAACGATTCTTCGCTTGATCTCTGCGCTGGTGTTATTTTTCGAATTTACAGAGGAGCTTAGTTCGATCGAAGTTGCCGGTGTTGCCTGTCATTTTTTGAAGACCCTCGTTATCGATTAAACCCATTTTGGGCGCTCACTGTAAACAGGCGTACGCTAGTAGTTCTACAGACTTTTGAAAGATCATACCCTAGATGTGAGCTTGAGAATTTTGTATAATTCTTTCAAGTATAATGTTAACGAAATCACATTTCAGCGCATCACCTTGTCGTAGTCCTTTCCTGATATCAAAAGCCTCGATGATGTTGTTACCGGCCTTGATAGAGCAGCGTGCGTTCTCAATCGTCATCGTGCATAGATGGATGAGTTTTGCAGGGATGCCGAAACTAGATATGGCTCTGTATAGCTCGTCTCTATAGACGCATAGCCCTGGCTACAATCTTCAGAGTTTTTTGTTTAAACAATATATTTAGACTTTTTATAATATAATATACCTCTAACTGCAGTGATACCATGTGGGTGGAATTATTTCTAAAATAAAAGACATACAAATGAGTAACCAAACATATCCTTGTCAACTTGTCAGTCCTCTTATAATTGAAAGAGGCTTGCATATACGATGGAAACACCATTGCGTCAGGACAGAAGATCTTTTTTTAAATCTGTATAATAGTAGCGAAGTTGAAGGTGTATTTCTTACCAGCAAAAAGCCCGGCGTGAGTTGCAATAAATGAATTGTATTTGTCAAACAAATCAGTAGAGCGATATTTGACATTTGTCATATCCCTTTAAAGCATACTCATTGATATTACTCGTGCGCCTTCAATCGTAAATTTTTGGAAGTATCTATGCACCTTTGCCGTCACTTAGATTTCAATTTTTCAAAAGTTTCATCTCAATCGGATGAAAGGTCTTTGTGGTAAATGGGCACAAACATTCCCATACCGTTGAGTTCTGTATATATAGAATCTGTCATCTTCTTTCATTCAAATTCAAAAATATGACCGTTAAATCCACTAGATCCGGTTGTCTGACAAGTGACGTGACAACAGCAATAATAATTGTAAACCACAACGAAAAAGCTATCCGCCAAAGCTCTCTCACTCTTCAAAATAGAACTACCTACACGATTATACCTAATCACTGCTTGTACTTGGTGGGGATTCGAAACCAAACAAACAGAGCTCCGATCTTTCGTTGGTTGTTGTGGGTTGTCTTGTTGTAGAGACATTCCTCAGCTGCACATTCAATCGGGCACCCTTAATGGGTGAAAAGATCGTTCGCGTCATAGGAAAAAAAACAAAAAAACAAAACAAAAAAACAAAAAAACAAAAAAAAAACAACGTATCTCTGATCGTGCGCGTTTGTCTAGCGAGATAAAAAGATAGGTTGAGTTGAGGTATATTCTTTCTTTACTCAGTGCCGGCTAATAAGATTCAATTTCAAACTCATACACAAAAAGTATCTCAAGATTAGATACTGCAGATTCCATTCTCATGAGCTGCAGAGGTGAGTCGAATTTAAAGTGCCACTGATGAGGATTGCGTCCGGAATTCGTAATAAGTAGTGTGCATCAGTGCTGAACTCCATCCACACTCCCGCGAGTGCAACGACTTTTCGGTCATCGTATGTATCGTTGGACTGTCCGACCCAAACGAATCTCAACAACTATTTGAGGTGGGTATAAAGAAATGCATTTGGCGTGCCGCGTACAGTTATACTCATACTAGATGTACCACAGTGTTCATTGAGCTCTTTGGCAGTGCGACGATAGTGCAGTGGCTTTCTAGCTAATTTATTTCATGGATTTGATGTGCAACTACTAGTTGGTGTTCGCTCTGTTATAAGGAAATGAAAAGATATCTCATTGCCAAGAGTGTTTTAAGTGCATTCAGTGAACTTTAGTTAAAGTGAGAGTATCTAATACAACAAGTGTTTAATGAAATTCATAAATTATTCCCGTGTATCGATTAAACTCCACCTGAGTAAGTAACAATTAATTGTGAATGGAACCTAATTACGATGCATTTTTAATTCAATCCATCACCTGCGGGCGCACTACAATGTGGATTATGATTCTTTAACCTAGTTTGTCGATTTTCTAGTGCATACAAAGCACAAGGTAGTGTCTGGCTTAAAGAGAAATCTATCTTTCAGCGTTGTATTCGCTTATTCATGCTATAAACTAATTTTTAGCTTGGTTGACACATTTGTACATATGTACATTATATCCGGCAAAGAGAATTTTTTTTGTTGATGCCAGCGCAAAGTCATTAGCCAAGGTAAATAAATGAGCGGAGTAAAGAAAAACATGATAACAGCAAAGCCGAAGCGAATGATTACTTTATCATGTTTGGCTAATTAATATGCGATGACAAGTGATAATATAATTCTCTCTTTATTAACATAACAATGAGTGATGGAAAATTATTTCTTGTTGCCTTTAGATTTGGATAAAATGACAGAATTATAAAGAAAATGTCGACGGATGTATACATACATTCGAGATGAATTGCCATGTTACATTGCGTGACGGGTGATTGTAATGAAAAGTTGTGTGCTTTATACTTAAACGGTTGAAGTCAAATTGCAGGCACAAAATGTATCTATCTATAATCTCCGTATATATTAAGAAATCTTTTTTATGCTTGCATCAAGCCCTGTCAAGATGACAACCCTTCATCCAATCTATTCGTGATGCTCACAACAGAAATCTTTTGTGATACCTTTGCTTTGTTTTTTTTTTTTTTTTTTTTGTGGAAAATTTTCAAGTCAATTTTTTTTTTTTTTTATCTGGCAATTACATAAAGACGGCTGGAGTGCAACGTGTATAAATCACATAAACTTCGACAAACAATATTATTTCAGGTTATAAGGGTCGTAGCTATTAGTTACACATGCACTTCAGTTAATACTGTAAAAAATCAATCTATTCCACTTCACAGAAAATTGTTGATATCAATAACGCTAATCATTTATACCTTGTAAAATGTGTATCTTAAATAAAGTGAGATCCATTTACCATCGCCAAATCTCAACATAGGTAGGATGATCTCTCGGCATAGCTGCACTTCGATTTTACTTCGCAATTGCTTAATGAGCATAAACACCTTTTAGCTAAAGTTATTCTCGGACTGATTTTGAGGTCGATTCTGCTGACAAAATATGTGTTTTTTTTTATTTTCGAGAAAAAGTGCAATAAATTCTGGTGTTCCTCAAGGCTCTACTTTATCTCCGATTCTATTTCTCATTTTTGTAGCAGATCTCTTTTATCTGTCACTTTTAATCCAGTACATTTCTTTGGTCGGTTTCTCATATGCATTTTCAGATGTCTCAGCTGGGAAAATGAGACGGAAAATTATTATATATTCCTATCTAGGCAAACTGTACAGGTTTATTCATTTTGTGCTTTAGGATTTCGATTTAAATAAAATAAAAATTATTAAAGATTTCAATGAAATTCGTTTACGAGATAAGATGCAAACAATTTTAATGCGTCAAGCGATCCATATTGTAAAATTACAAGGTAATAATTAAACTACATGTCACCATGGATGACAGTTGAATTTGACAGATGGCATGGATGTGAAATGCGAACCACAAAATGAATAACCCTTTAGATTGGAACTTTATTCTTTAAATACTCATTGGTGTCTTCTGTGGTTAAGCGAAACTAGACCTACCAGCACTCGTCTTAGTTCATGAATGGCAGAACGTGTACGTTGTAATGATAACTTTCTTTGGAAAAAGTTTATAGGTTTTCTTAAATGATAGTACAAATAAAATGAAAGTATGTAAGTAGAATAAAGTACACTCAGATTCGAAATTTTGCATTTAAATTTAAAGAATAATTTAGATATCGAGCTGATTCCAGATGTAGTACACATGTTAAATTTAAGTACAGAATTTAATCTCGTTCATATGACCACCGCGAACTCATTTGCAGCGATCGATTCTTTGTAGCAAATTTTCTACCACCAAAAATACGGTCCAATTACATCGCCAGCATGAAATCTACACCGCACGATCACTTTTCGTGAATGCAATGGAGTCCTTTGAAACACATGTGAGTTTGTTGCTAATTGACAAAGCCAATAATGAGCTTCATCGCTGAAGATGACTTTTCGGTGAAATTCAGGATTTTCTTCAAACTTTTGCAGAGACCAATCGAAGTAGTTTCGACGCTTTTAATGACCAGTTCTTGAGTTAATTTGATCTTATAAAGGTGTAGGCCAAGATCTTTACCCAAAATTCGCCGCAATGTGGACTGAGAGATTCACAATTCCTGTGAACGGAGTGGAATCGACTGATTTGGCTCATTTTGAAATGAGGCACTTACGGCTGCGATATTTTCGGTAATTCGACAGGCGCGTTGTCTCACTCACACAGGAATATTCAATAGTGAATATGTTGACTTGAATTTATCCACTATAGTGCGCACAGCCTGTCTGGTGGGACGATTATTACGTCCGAAAATTGTACTAAGAGCTCTTAAAGTTACGACCACCGACTTAAAATTTCGGTAGTCATTTTTAATAATTTCCAAACGTTGGTCGTTCGTAAACTTCACCATGGTAAAAACGTACATCTTGACTGACTTTTTGACATTGACAAATCATAAAAAAAGTTTAAGGGTGCGTTTGTATTAAAATTCGAAATTGTTATGTCCCTAATGTTGAAATTCGAAAAAAAAATTTTCCCAAAGCTTGGTATACCTTGGCATTAGCTAAATATTGTGTAGATCCTAATTTTGACTTGTATGATGAACTTTATATAATAGCCAAAACCGCTTGACTGGTCCACTCATCACCACATCTCCGAAAACCCCGGGCGTAGAAACTTGAAATTTTGCATTGTGTTAATGGTTTTGCGAAATTTCAACTCTAAGGTGTGAAAAAATTGTTGAAATACCTAAAGAACACTTGGTTTTCCTTAAAAACTGTTTATCCGATTTGAATACAATTTAATTAGTTTTTAGATCAATGATCTCCGATCACTTTGATCTGGGTAAGCTTAAAATAATGTTTGATCTCTTCATCAAATTATAATCATACATTTTTCAATCAGCGGATACGATCATCCCATGCAAGGCTATGTTGTTTTTCCATTTTTTTTTTTTTTTTTTCATTTTTCTTTAGCTAGATTTTTGCTTGCAACTATAGGGATGAGTATCGGTTTCCTCAAAATGTATGATTTCGAGATTTTGATCAAACTTGACATTACTAGTTACTAGATAGAGAAACTCAATAAAGTGGGTCTCTCAGTTCAGTCTGTCTGTATGCACGACTGCAGGCTAAACGCCTGGATGGATTAGGGTCACAATTCAAGGCCAAGTCAGAATTTTCACTCCAACCCAAAAATTAACGATACTAATGGCTGATCTTGAAGCAAATCGATTTTCTCGAAAACGGCTCTTACAATTTTGATCAAATTTGATATCGGTTTCTGAAAATTGGCTATTTATCGGCTATGATCCGATCAACTTTGTTCGAAATCAATATTTCAACCATATTTGATATGTACAAGATTATGGCATACCAAATTTTGGAAAATCTTAAAAAAAATATATATTTTAAAAAAACTTTCTAACGAGTTTGTTTAATTTTGAAATCTAAGTGAATTGCAATTATACTGGTGTACATAGGTACATTGTGTTCATTTGCAAAACCTTATTCAATTTCGATGCGACGGGGCAGGAGAAGAAGAATGGGAAATGTGTTCATTTGTACGGGACATCCAAAACCAATGAAACTGTTACTTTTTTCCTTATTTTCCTCTCATATCTGTTTGTTCTCACACGCTTTGCTCGAGATCTACTAAATATATTTTGATCAAATTAGTTTCTTTCTAGTTTCGTCTATAAATTGTAAACCCTTTATAACTCGAATTGTCAAAAATAAAAAAAATACTGGAATAAGGAAATGTTTTGGTAATTGGAAAAACACGTATTTCGTAAAAAATAAATATTTGTATTAGGTTATTTCATAATAGAGGGTGTGTAACATTTCTTATTTATTGCTTATTAATAACAGAAAAGTACAAATTTAAGAAGTATGGAAGAGTTTGATACAATTATTTCATTTATTAAAACCTCCTGATATCAGTAACAAACCGTTATTTTCACAATAAGTAATAATTTTTAATTTTCACAATTTCAAATTGTTTTGCTAAGTGTGTTTCATTCTATAGGCCGCGTGAGTCGATCGAAGAAAATAAAGAACATGGTGTTATAAAGGGTAAAATCGAATAGTGTATGGATAAGATGACGGGTGCGGGGTTTCAAAAATCACCGAAATGAAATTTGGCTTTTTAGTTTAGACTGATTACATTATTAGAATTCATCAAGTCGTAAGCCTTCCTTTGATTCATAGATCACTTGAATAATACAAAATTATGAAATTGTTATTAGTACGAGTATCTACATACATGAGACTATTATTTAGACGATCTTTTAAATCTGTAAAATATTATTTCAATAGACTATTTACATTTCTCCAAATATCTCGGCATCATCTGGTTCAAATCCTGTTGTAAACAATCATCTATTTATTTCGTCTGAAATAAATAAAAAAGTCGATCAATTGCGAAAGCTAAACTCTACTGCGAAGGCATAGCACTGGCAGAAGAGCGGTCATATGGCTGAAAATGCAACTTGATCGTGATGATGACATCAGGAGGACGGAAAAAAATACTGTGAATCATGAGCAACGACAAAAGCAAAACAAACAAGCTCCCCAGTTATCTGGACGCGCTACCCTTGGAGTTTACAGTAACTTAATACCATCTAAGTTTCAAACCACTACACTAAATCTTTCTTTCTCTCTCTCTCCTTCACAAAACGCCCGTGTCCTGTAATAGTATGAGTATTCATATCCTCTTTGGCGCGCGCAAATTATAAAAAAAAAAAATTATGTTCTTGATTTTAGAGATAAGTCAAATAGCAACTTCAACGGCAAATTTTGAAGGTTGGAATCTTAGCTAACCTGATCAACAGATTGATCTTGGTTGGTTGGTTGGTTTGAGAGGGTGAGCTTATGCTCTTCACTTAGGCCTATATTGGGCCCGTTGTGTTCCCCTCATCTGCGTAACTGTAAGGAATAGTGATGTGTTTTGGGAATTATGTATTGAGAGGATTTAGGTCTAGGGATCATGGGTAGTATCAACTATATCGTATAGTGATCGGGGAATCGTAGTGTTCGTCTGGCGAACTCCAGTATATCCCCGATTCCTTTCTTATTGAGGTGTGTAATATCCGGAAACCTTGGAGATCCCAGGATTTTCAGCCTTAGCCTCGCTGTAGCGGGGCAGTGACAGAGGAAGTGTTCTATATCTTCCTCCTCCTCTTCACAGTTGGCACAGATTGCTGTATCAGCTATCCCGAGTCTGAACGAATATGTGTTGAGATTGATGTGCCCCGTTAAAAGTCCCACCATCAATCTCAATTGTGTTCTACTTGAGTTAAGAGCTCTTTTTGCTGTGTTGTTACTCGGTTTGGTTATTACAGATCTAGCCACTTTGCACGTATCTAGATTCGTCCAGTAGTTATTGAACTCCTGTCGTATCTTATCATTGATTATTGTTTTAATAGTTGTCAGAGGGACCCCTATTGTATTGCCTGCTCCTTTCCTTGCTAGTTCGTCTGCCTTTTCTTTACCCGGTACACCCTCGTGCCCCGGCACCCATTTCAACAGATTGATCTTAATCAATTGCTGAAATGTGCCACACGTCTCTTAATCTCTTAGTATGATGCTCCCTAAAGTATACCCAAATTGACATGCAAATTTCCACTGCGGCTTTCAGTTTCGAACTTAAGGCGGAAAATTTATTTCTGAAAATAAGAATATATTTTTTTCCTATTTTGCCTGTATAAAGAGGAAGTATTTTCCATCACAATGAGTCGTTTATATACCTTTAGCCAGCTAGATAGTTAGCCAGCTAGTATTTGCTTAATAACAATGATGACCTTCACATTAATTTCACATCTTAAGCCATTCTTTTCTTCTTAGCAATAAAATATTTTATTACCAATAACAGTACATAAACGTATTCAAATGAACACCTGCATATTTCGCGACATTGTTTTTATTAAACTAGCAATTAGTAAGTTTCGATCGCAGTGAGTTTCACAAGCTTTCGCTGCTATCTCTTACTCATTTGTATCAAAAACAATTGATTATAAATACGGTACACATCAAAATCCAATAATTGAAATCTTAAATAAAAGTCCAGTATTCAACCTTGTTTGATACTAATTTATACACATACTCATATGTATGATATGTATTGTCAGCTGACGTAGGAAATCAATTCGTTAATACCAAACTATTATTTTTGGCAGTAGGAAATATGTACATATTACATAAAAGGAGGAACATGGGTGACAGGCATTGTTTTGTATTTGTTTTTTTTTTTATTCATTGTTAACACTTTACATCCCCTAGGTGGTGTGATTATAGATATACTCGTAACCAGATCAGATAAATCACCCTCCCATTCCTAGTAAAGGATTATTGTTTTCAAGATTGGGTTATCACATCCCATATGACATCTGTCAAATCCATCTGTCATCCATAGTGACAGGTACTTAGTCCTTGCCTTGCCATTTTACAAATACGGATCGTTTAACCACCGCTCAACGCATTAAAATGGTAGCATATTACTATTGTACAAAAATAACATTATTATTGTTTGCCTTTTACAAAGGACCTAATTGAAAAACTATTCCATAAGAGTTCTATTTTTGGATGTTTGTCAAGACGATCACAAGAAGTACGACCGTGTAGAAACTTGTTGGTGTTTCTGTGTCCCGTGTATTCCACTCAGTGATCTACACAGTTAATCACTGGTTTTTAGTGCTTGAATGTAAAAGGGTGCTTCCGAAACTCAAATTTTCTAAATTGAACGATATGCCAATCGAAATAAAAACAAAGAAGGAACAATGTTACACGTAATTTGAAGGGAATGTATTTTTCTCTAAATATTCCGTTTAGAAGACATAATATTCCACTTTTATATGCGATTATTTTTGCTCAAAATTATTATATTCTATATAAATTTAAATCTGACATACAGTTACAGTTATCGTGAACGAAGATCATACAAAATAAATAAAATTTTCAAAGGCGCTAATCTGTTTTACACCAAAATACAATAGATCTTGAGTTCTGCTTCGGGTTAAAGTTGTCGAAATTATCGTAAACGAGGGAAAATAAAGGGGATGTCGCAGACACAGGCCGCGTTCCAAGCACACCAAATTTGGTAGCCGCTAGTAGCAAAAACATGGATGGACAAATAACATACTTGCACTTCCTTACACCAAATTGTAGTAAAGACTAGTGTTTTAAATTTTTATTTATTTGTTTACTATGTTTTCAATTTCCAGCCACAAACGAATAAACGAAATTTAATTCTACAATTTTTTTGACAGACGATGGTTTTTTGTTTTACACCTAGCGACTTTTAGTAACTTATTTCTCGCTACATCCCCTCCACATATCTCCTGTAAAGTTTTGACAGTCCTGTCATCCGGGTACAAAAAGACATTTACATTGTAGCAGAGTGCTTGGAGTAACTTTTCTTTACATTTTGAGTACCACACCAATTTATAGGAAGAAAGAGAGAATGGAATTTTGAAGCACTCATCGGACCTTTCTTTTATAGGAAACTTTCATGAAAACTTAGTTACTTGAAGCTGTCCAGTTACCGTTCCCTTTTGTTGATCAAGTGCTAACGACGAACCTGTAAATTATAATTTTATATCGTTATGATATTCATTTTTACCATATTTCGGGCTTGAAATTGACCACTTTATGGTAAATTTACCACAAACTGGCAACATTGTTCCTGAGTCGTTTTGGTACTAGTCTACATTGATTGGAGATAACATGAGAGTGTTCATAAAACAATGTCAAAAATGTAAGGACAGGCTTTGGTGATCTTAAGTCTACCGGTAGCCAAGTGTAATTAAACCAAAACATTGGCTTGCATTCACAAAATTTTCCTCCGCTACCTGGATGGAGTGGAAGAGTACCTTAGTTTAGTAAAAAAATTCATAATGAATTCATTTCTGTCGCATTAGTCTTCTTGGATCGAAAACTGAAAGAAGCTTTTCAACTAATCATTCGAATTTTCTTATAAAGCTAGGGACTGTACAAGTGCAAAATGTGAAACAAACACGTCAAATTGTTTTGTTCATTCCGTTGCTCACTAAGAAGAATTTTGGGCTGGGTTTACTCCATCGATGTTGCCGAGTTGACCATTAAGGCGGAACTATAATAGAAGAATGGTTTCGTACGACTACTTCTGAAACAGTGCGAATACAAAGAATTTGTATTGTGTGGCCATAATAGCTTTGCTCACTTAGGAAAGAGCGAATCAATTGAGGGTGTTCACACAGGACTGACGGACTGGATTTTTTTTTTTTTTTTGACGTTTACAGGCAAAGGGGGAAGTGGAGAGGTGACATGTTACGTCAACCCAGATTTTCAGGTTTTTTAAAATTTTAGTATTTTGTCTGACGTTTGAAAATGTCAATCGGTTGTCACTCGACAAAAGTGTTTAAAAAGAATTTGTGAAAATAAAAAAATGATTCTGTATCACTCATTGTTTAATTAAATTTCTTCAAATTTGCGAAGTAAGCAAGAAAAAGAAAAGAAAACAAACCAATTTAATGGACACTGACAAATAGTGTCCAAACACTCTATCCTGAGGCAACATACTCGTCAGAAATCAGAGTTGATTTCATTGACATGATTATCACTAAACGCTGCAACATTTTACGACACCGTTCAACACAATAACAATTATTTGATTTCTGATTTTCGGAATTTGTTTTCACTTTGTTTGTTTACTTGTTTTTAGCATCTCTTATCAATATTGGCATAAAATACAATCGTATGACAGGAATAATTGTGTTTATTATTTTATAGATCTCCGCCTGTGTATGTAAGTGTATGTGCACATTTCAATTTTACCTTCATACCTTTACAAATGATTGTTATATAGCTTTCTGCCAGCAATTTTATCTGAAATTGAATGCCTTTCTAATCTTATAGCAATAAAAATACATCTCCAGTCATAAACACCTAATTTATGTGAAGCTTTGCTTTTATTTTCCGACCTTATCAGAAGCCAAACAGTCTAGGTGTTCATTTGAAGATCGTCATGCAGAGTAGGTACGGATAGAACCTATACGTTTCAGATTGAGTTCAGTTCGCATTTTATTTATTTTTAAGAAGGTGAAAATCTCGAAAGGTTAAGAACTAAAATAGACCTCACAAAAAACAATTCTTGATTGTGTTGTATTCCATTCTTTTTAATGACATCTGTCACCGGGTCGATATGCAAGTCACTATATAAGTCGCTGGTTCCTTAGGTACTATGGAGCATTGACTTCCATCCACTTTAATTTTACATCTAAAGTCATTCCTAGGTACTTTACTGTGTTAGCATAAGCAACTATTCTCTTATTTGCAAAGTTAACGTGGGTAGACTTTGTCTCATTAAGATTAATACGCCATTGTTGCACCCTTATTGACAGCATTCTGCAGTTTAATAGTCGCTTTGCCTGTGCATTTATCGACTGCAAGTATTGCGGTGTCATCTGCAAAAGTGGCTACCATGACATTGTTGTCTACTGGTATATCCCTTGTATATAATAAATACAGAGTTGGTCTCAGAACACTGCCTTGTGGGACACCTGCCTTTATTTTCTTCAATTTTGAGTACTCTTCACCCTAAGGTACTCGAAAAAATCTTTCTGCTGCATAAGATTTTTGTAACTCATAGTATTGTCTAGCTAGGTCCCTATACAGTTTGAACTCCGAGACTTTGTGCCACACATTGTCAAAGGCTTGCGCTACGTCTAAGAATAATGCAGAGCATACCTGTTTACCTTCAAGTGCTTTCTCTATCACATCGGTAGTATGGTGCACTTGGCCTATTGTCCAATGCTTATTCATAAACTCAAATTGATGGTTCGGGTATAGTCGTCTTTCAATAATAATTTTGTCTAGTCTTTTAAAGAGTACTTTTTCAGAAATGTTTGATAATTTTGGAAGTAACGATATTGGCCTATAGGGATAAACTTCTGTAGATACTTATGTCCTGTATCCCCTTGTGGGTCCTAGGGCCTCTACAACGCCTACGCGCCATCGTGTGCGATTTCTGGAAATGTGCCTCAGCTCTCCCCAACTCTTTCCCAGTTGCCGTGCTTCCTTCTCAACTGTTCTGCGCCACGTACTCCTAGGACCGCCGCGTATCCTGCCATCCTGGGTAAGCGGGTTCCATTGCATCGCTTGGTTAGCTATGGACCTGTCACCCTTTCGGAGAGTGTGACCGATCCACTGCCACTTTCGTCGTCGTATGGTTGTGCCTATAGGTTCATGGCCCGTTCTCTGATAAAGCTGTTCGTTAGAGACACGGTTTGGCCAGAATATCCTTAAGATGTAACGTAGACACCTATTGACAAACGTTTGCAGCTTCCTCGTGATAGTGACGGTCACTCTCCAGGTATCACATCCATATAGCAACACGGATTCAACGTTGGAACGGAACAGTCGTAGCTTGGTGTTTAAGCTAATTGCATTACTTCGCCAAACTATGGATAGCATCCCAAACGCAGATTTTGCTTTACCTATTCGGCTGGCTATATCCAGTTCGGTTCCGCCATCGGTTGAGACAATACTCCCAAGGTATTGGAAACTCTCTACTCTCTCAACCGTTTGTCCAGCAATGCATATATGAGTTGATGAGTTTGGTCCTAGGCTGATCATTTTTGTTTTTGCCGAGTTAATTTTCAGCCCAACGACATCTGCTTCCCTCTCCACATTTGCTGTCATTTGGTGAAGGTCCATTATTCTGTGAGACAGTAGGCATACATCGTCGGCGTAGTCGAGGTGTTTGAGTTCAGATGTAAGAGTCCATCGAATTCCTCCATTTCCTGTTGATAAGGCCGCATTCAGCACATCGCTAATCACCAATAAAAACAATATTGGTGAAAGTATGCAGCCTTGCCGAACCCCACTTTGGACTTCGAATTCCTCAGACAGCCTTCCTCTGTGCAAAACGTGACATGTGGACCCATCATATGTAGCTTTGATAATTGCTATTAATTTATCCGGAATGCCTCTCCTGCGCAAGGCACGCCAAATAAATTCCCGATTGACACTATCAAACGCCTTTTCAAAATCGATGAACAACAGGTGAAGTGGTGATCGATATTCAACACATTGCTCGATGATGATCCGCAGGGTGTTGATGTGGTCGACACAGGAGGATCCAGAGCGGAAACCTGCTTGTTCGGCGTCAAGTGTGTCTTCAAGGTGTTCTTTGATTCGCTCCAGGATGATTCTAGCTATTATCTTGGCCACAGCAGGCAGCACGCAGATACCTCTCCAGTTTTCGCACTGCATTAGGTTGCCTTTTTTAGGGAGCTTGACAATCATTCCCTTTTTCAACTCATCTGGAAAACTCTCGGCTTCCCATGTTCTCCCGACAAGTGGGAACAGTAGCTCTGCCGATGCTGTTGGCGCAGCTTGAAAAAGCTCCGCGGGTATGCCGTCAAGTCCTACCGCCTTATTAGTTTTCAGTGCTTTGATTGCGGTAATAATCTCTTCTTTACTGGGGGTTGTGGTGCGAATTCGGGAACTTCTTTCTACGGACACTTCAGTCTGACTTGGGTGCATATTGCTGGCGAATACTCGGTTTAGAACCGAAGCAAAATGCTCCTTCCATCTCTTCAGTTGATCCTCATCCGATATTAGCAACGAACCGTCTAAGCCTTTCACTGGGTGTTGAGTAGAGCTTCGGCCACCTATAAGCTCTTTAGTGATTCTATAAATGGTTCTGCTGTCGCACCTCGCTGCTGCTTCTTCTGCTTCCGTAGCCAGCGCATTGATGTAATTGCGCTTGTCACGTCTCACGCTACGCTGTACTTCTCTCATCTTCATGCGATATAGGGACTCAAGCTCGATCCTTCCTGCTGCTGGAGTTGCTGCAATTTGAGCTCTTAGCTGTTTTCGTTCGTTGATCCTTCTCCAGGTATCCTCGGAAAGCCACGCCCTATGGTTTCCCTGTGATCGACCGACAATCCTTTCAGCACCTAATGTGAAAACAGTTTTCACAGCGCACCAATGGTCTTGGATGGTGGCGGGCAGGGAGCTGCTGATTGTTTCCACTCCACGTGAGAGATGGTCCCTTAATTCTTGGCGCACTGTGGGAACTCTCAGTCGGTCTACATTGAACCTAGGTATTCTTGTGTCGTTAGATCTACGAACGGCAGCAGTGCGTAGTCGGAGAGTAGCTATCATAAGATGGTGATCTCGTACCAACCCCATGTCGGCACCTCGCCTGTTTCGGACGTCTAGGAGACTACTTCTAAAACGGCGACTGATGGCAAAATGGTCAATTTGGTTGGAGGTTGCTTGCCTGTCAGTTGACATCCAACTTCTGTAGATGGCTTACCTCGTTTCAGTATTGCGACTACTTCAGCAATCTTCCAGTGATGTACATACCTTAGTTTAAAACATGCACTAATTAGAAGCTTGAGTTTTATTGTGGCTACTTTTATTTTTAAAATTTGCACGTGTGAAAGGGGATACTCGTATGAATACCCTTATACTAATTTTAGGACTCGGGCGTTTTTTGTGGAAAGAGAAAAAGACAGAGAAAAGACAGATTGGTGTAGTTGGTTTCAAACTCAGATATTATTAAGTTTCAGTGAACTCCAAGGGTGGCGTCCAGATAACTGGGGAGTAATTTTGTATTGTCGCTGCTTATGATTCACAGTATTTTTTTCCGTCCGGTAGTTCTTTCAAAATTTACACGGTAACAAGTCGTATCCTGGTGCTTTTTTATTAAATATTTTGAGCTTATACATGTGTTTCTTGTAGTGACATAGGGTATTTCTCCATCATCCACTTTAATCACAAATTCTAAATTTTCATTCACTAAGTCAGGTGTGAAAAGTATAAAAACTCCCGACAGCTGTTCTGCAAAAAGATACTCCTTCTGCTTGGAGTTTCCAACCCATTTTTCATCGGGTGCCTTCTAGAATAGTCAGTGTTTTTATCAATCGTTAAATTATTTTAAAAATTAATTCAAATCAATTAAATATTTAGATTAAAGATAGTTTTCTCTTCCGGATATCTGGTCATTTGCCACTTGGATCGATAGCATTTTTTGTAACATATTCCGTAATATAAACAATACAGATATTATTTTGTGAAGCAATAATAAGCAAACAATGCTAATTGTAAACCGAATGCTTCTCTTAAAAGTCTTACAATTCAGGATATACTCGTACGTCAGTACTTGCGGTTTTTCCGAATTTCTATAAACAGAATAGCTAGTAATACTTAAGCTCTTTACAAGCAAAAAAAAAAAATCACCTGTCTTGACTAAGTATTATATTTCACTTAATGTTTTTGTTGGAAGACTGCACTGATGTGGTTAGCCGCAAACCATTTAATTAATGTATAGATTCATTAGAAACGATTTGCGTGTTAATTTGCAAGTATTTAAATACAAGTACAACACAAAAAAAAGAATTAGGAGTTAATTGATTTTCGCGAGAAATAAAAATTACTAGGAACAATTAATGGTCTATTTCTAACCAAAAAGTAATATAAAAGTTATTTTAGTAAATTCTAGTATTAGAATAACAAATGAATGAAGTTCGTCTTTTTTCCAATATAAAATGAAAAGAATAGGTTTTACTGTATTTTTACACACAGCCTTGGCCAAAATTAAAGGTTATTCATTTTGAGGTTACCATTTTACATCCCTACCATATGGCATCTGTCAAACCCATCTGTCATCCATAGTGGCATTAAAATTGCTGCACCTTACCATAGACTGATCATAGAATGAGCAAAACATCCGCCGTACTGGAAAATCAACAAGTTGATGTTGATTTTTCGAACAAAATCTTCTTCGGCGATGAGGCCCATTACTCGCTTGGCAGCTACGTAAACAGAATCTACATTCTGAGAATCCAAATGTGATTGCTGAGAGGCCATTGCATCCACCACGGTTGACAGTTTGACACGCACTGTAGCCCGGATTGTATTTTTTTGAAAATGACGAAGACGCCACTGTTACGGTGAATTCACAGCACTATGCTCCAATGATACTGCAACTATTCTTTTTGAGCTTACTAGCCTGCAGCACTCGTCTGAAGTAATTTCGTTCCATTCTTGCTTCAATATGATTTTAAGTGAAGTTTTGATGTAATTGAGTGCTCCCGAATCTAACACTTGAAAATACCCCAAAGGTGCTTAATTGGGTTTAGATCAAGGTGCCTGCGCAGGCCATGAAAGCAGCTTAATGTTATTTTCGACAAACCATTCCATTGTGAGGGAATTTGACGTTTTGCGTGTTCGTATCCCCAAAAATCTTAGTAGCAGTATTTTTTCCAAATTTGTATGTACTTTTTAGAATGGTGCCTCCTGCTGTATTTCACAATTGGTACTACGCACTCATAGTTGTACTCTTCGCCAAACCTTCGTCTTACAAAATAAACACATGGGATACCATGCACGTCATCGAAATTGGTAAAGGTAGATATTTTTTTTTTTTTACGCTCCAAAGGGAATACTAGGTTGGGTCAATAATCGATCCAGCAGCTCTGCGTAATATGCGCCGGTAATCGTTTTACCCTTTTCAAGGTAATCGATGTGAATAACACCGCGCGCATCCCAAAAAATAAGCCTGTGGCCTCTTGAAGCTCGCGCACTTTCACTCGCCGATCGTCCATTATCAAACCATGGATTTTGTCGACCATTTCTGGTGTGATGACCTCAATTGGGCGACCAGAACGTTCGGCGTCACTTGTGCTTGAACAACCACACCGAAATTGAGTAAACCAGTGGTGAATGGTTCCAATCGATGGTGAAGAGTCCCCATAATATTTGTCAAGATTTTGTTTGGTTTGCGTGATAGTTTTTCTCGCAAAAAATAGTGTTTAATGAGCACTCGAAATTCACTTTTTTTCCATATTAACGAAAATGCTAGTAGGCGTCTATATAAAATGGCTGCCACAACAGAACTATTTGACAGATCTGTCTGAAAATTTGGGTGCGTTCTTTTGAAAGATGATTCTTGACAAAACAAAATTAAATTTAAGGTGGCGACACAATTTATGTTAATTTTCAGGGACTTATTGACCCACCCTCGTGTGAATACCCTTATATCAGGGCACGGACGTTTAGAAAAATGGGGAAGAGGAACAGAGAAAGGAGGAGAAGCCTGTGCGCGTAGACTTTAAATGATTGATTATAAGAGGGAGAGTGGTCAATCTAAATAATTATTTGGATTACTCACTTCAGGCGTGACTTTTAATTTATTTTTCGAGACCCATGGCTTTTTTCCCGCCTTACATCCTTTAAACCCAGCTTCTCTAAGTCTTCTTTTAACCGTTCTGGAGGAGATTTTTTCACGCTCCTCCGATAAAGCAGCAGCCAGTTCTGATGAAATTTTTTTTTTTTTTAAAGAAGATCATATTAAAATCTGGTCCTCCCGATGTGTAGTAACTTTTTTTCTGTCTGTTCTTTTATAACTCATGTGTGATCCGGTCTGTTGAAAACTTTTTATATCATTTTGTACGGAACAACGAGAACATTTCACTTCTTTTGCACTTTCATTTTGGTTCTTGCCTTTTTCATATAAAAGTTGAATTTTTAAACATTGTGGCAAACTAAGTTCACTTGTTTTTGCTTGCCATTTCTGCAAAATAATTTGATTCAGGAGTTGGTTATCTACTAATCTAGGGGAGTAACTTAGCGGTTGCGTACTAAGCTTGATAATATCATCACATAGTCTGTGGTTTAATTTCTAATTGGTTCTGCTGTCCTGAAAATATTGGTGCGGAAAACCACACATGACTTCCATGTAACAATATCATTTCGTCAGCCCTTGGAGTATGTACGAGTATATAAATTAGGAAGCTCTGGTTCAAATTCAGTTATGTCCAGTTTTCTGCTTTTTTTAGAATAGCATGAAACAAAACCGATTTCTTGGGAGTTAAGGATCACATGGAAATAATTTACCCAAAATAATGTCTAATTTACTTTCTACCATTTTAAACTAGAAATATAAAATTTTACAAACCTATAAGATTTTCTAATCTGAACAATATAAGTGTAAACATTTTTGAAATCCGTCCACTTTTCCAAAAATTTTGTTTTTCAATATTTCTACCAGAAACTGAAAAATATCGCTTTAACAAAATATATTAACGAACACATGCATAGTATAGGGACACGCCCATTTTTTGTGCCGATTTCTTCAAAAAGTTATATTTTCCTTCTGCATAGTTGTTTGCGGTTATTTAAGATCTCATCAGAAACCCTGAATTTTGTTGGTGATACTTACGTCCACTTTTTTAAGAAAAAATTCGGGCGGATCGGCCCGTGCCATCATTTTAAGTATATGTTTGTCGGGGCTCTTTTGAGAACCACTGAAGACATTTTAAAGAAATTTAATTTGTATGTACTCGTATGTATATCCTCATACGTAGGTCATTTTGTCTAATAACTGTCAAAATCAGATTAAGTGTCAGTGGGATTGAAATCAAATGGAGCTGAAATAAGGTATTATTTTTGGACACCCTGGAATTTCAGCTTTAATTTGATATATTGCATGATGTGGTGTAAAATCTAATTTTTATTGGGGTACATTATAACCCCGAAAGCCCCCACATTAAAAAATTGTTCACAATTTGTCCCCCTTGATTATTTTTGGTCCAGCACGTACTATTTTCGTGCAAAATTTCAGCTGTCAAGATAAAACCTTTCAAAAGTTAAAAGAGTTTGACAGACCGCGGACAGGCGGACACCGTATTGAATTCATTAGTATTCCTTTTATACCATTCTGGTACGGATCTAGATCAGATCAAAATAAACACCGTTTCACTCGAGAATCACTAAAGAAATGTTGATGAAACATGATTTGTATGTTCACACTAGGTTTGTCAAAATCGGATGGAGAGCTTGTAAGATCTGGCGGAGGTGTATTCATATTAATTGATCGCTAAGTCAAGAGTGTCAGAACAGATTTTAATGAAATTCGGCTCGTAAGCTTAGACCGAGCGGATAGTTATCTCATCTGAAAATGATCTAAATCGGATGAAGTGGGAGTATGCGGAGTACTTTTAAGAACCTTCGAATCATCCCTCTTATTTGGGGTAATGTTTAGCCACACGTCTACAAATTTTTTTTGTAAAAACGGGTTGCGCCAGGAGACCCCTTATATTTTTCGCGAAACCTTTTCAGGACTCTATGTACAAACTTCCTTAAACAAATTTCTGATGATTATATTATACCCTTGGATTGTATCGTAACTTGGGCCCTAAAAGATTCAAATTCATCAAGTGTGTCTTGCTTTCAGAAAATACTTATGGGTTTTTTGTATTAAAAGCTGTCTAATGGTACAAAGTGTCGAATAACACTTAGGTGCTTTTAACGTAGGACTTCCGTGAGTTTAAATTACCTGTCAGCTAGATTAGGTCTAATATTTCACTAAATTTGTTCATCAAAAAATTATTTTTTCATTGACGTAGGTAGTTCATTGCAAATTAATTAGCTGGCTTGTATCTGTTAGAAATTTGCATGTTAAATTAATCAAAGTGCATAACATGTAGTTAAATGAGTTTTATAAAAAAAAAAAAATAAGTAAGCACGCCCCATACAAGTCAGCGTCATTGACTCTTATTCTTATTCCAAATGGGTGTCAAATAAACTATTGCCTTACTCTGCTTTGATATGTAAGGTTTAATAAACCACAGAGAACTGCGCTCATCCAGACTTCGTCTTTTAACTCTGTCAGTTATTTTCTTTCATAGATCCAATCCACATAGTTCAAGGTCTTTCTCCTCCCTATACGTTCGGGTGATCGAACTTGTGCTCTATTCAAAAATTATCTGAAAAACTAAAATAGCCTACAACAAATGTAGATTTTTTTTTCTACATCTATACCTATATGTACCGTCTGTCTTACTTATCAGGAAGCTTACTTTATCAAGAAATGTAGTCTAATTTATGTATAACATATAACCTATAACTAAAGCACAGGTTAATGACATTTTTGGCTACTGAATCACTGCTTTTCTATAATTATCGCTTAGCTATAAATATTTTTCGCGCTTTTTTTTCTTTTAAATACTCGTATACTCGTAAAATCAACTACAAATAGTAAATTTTATTTTTATTAATTTATTCCTCCTGAACAAAGAAGGGAAGTCCGTAAACTTGACAAAGAAAGGCCACTATGTGCACTCAAGTAAAGTCTCACTATAATTAACTTCAGTCTGAAAATTGCTAAGTCTATTTTGCAAGGCTTTAACAAAAGTCTTTTTCTAACGTCACTCTAAATGAATTCTACAAATGTTATTATCTCTAGCCAATATCATACTCGTGTTAAAAGTCATTATTCAGAGGAGTATAAAATCTTAAAAATAGGTGCCAGATTGATCTCAAATGAATAGACATGCATTGAATATTCCTCGTTAAACTGCTGCTTTTTTATTATTATTTAAAGTCTGACTCTGCGCATTCTCGTAAAACTTCTACTTAAATGTACATACATAATTAATTAAAATTAATGCTGAGTTTATTGTGACGCAAGCTTATATGTATATCTAGTCGAGATGCAACTTAAAGATACGCTTTTGTTAGCCCGTTTTGGATAAACCCCAGACAACTTCCGTCAAAGAAATCCACAATGAACGACCGCTTGTTCATTTCATGCTATTGTAAGGCATATACCCATTTCCTCTTCTCTTCGATACAATCAATCCTCAAATCGATTGATTAAGTCACACCAGTGTACTCAACTTTGAGACCGCATTTTGCAATAACAAAGCTACAAAAGCACTTAAAAAAAGCACTCACAATTGTCCCCCACAATCGACAATAATTTTCACTTTTCATTCCTCTCTATCTCTCGCCTTTATCTGTAGTCACGCTTTAATATGAATTTTCAACATAGACTTTGACTTGTATGATGATTGTCCAGCAGCTGTGTAAATGTTGCTACTGACTCTTTAAGCTTTCTTCGTATAACAAGTTTCATAAGATTGTATGGGACAGTGGTAGGGAAAGTGTGGTCGCCGGAACGGCTATTGAGATATGAGGTCTTACTATGCTTACTAGTGGCGCTTGGGTGGATACAAGAAGGTTTTTGAATGCCACTCTACTCGCCGTTCTCGAAACCACACTCTTAGTATATTTTATTTTACAGACTTCAGAAAAAGCACCCACTTGTGTATATTCAAATTTATCATCCATACCAGCCTAAATCGTCTTAAAAACTAAATCAGTCATTCAATTAAAGTTTAGCTACATTGAATCTCCAAGTAGATAGCGCAACTGATCATCGTTTACCTCTCAATACAATACCAGAATTAGACTCAGACTCAAAAACATTACGAAACTGCAAGATCTTTGCTAACTTTTTGTAATCTCCTTGAATACCCCCCACTATACTGCAAACATAGCACCCTCATGGCTAGTTGCAATTTTTAGAAGTTACAACCTTGCCAAATAAAGCCATATGGATGTTGCCATTCGTGATCAGTAAAATCGTGGAAGATGCTATGGACTAATTAATCACATGAGCTTCAAGTTAGCTCTTCTGCACCAAAAACAAAATATCTTACTTCATCCTTCTAATCCTGGTAATATGCTCCAATGCGATTCAAGCTATGTACCTGCAGCGGTTATTTGAAGTATAGACTACTTTGTATTTCACAACAATATAGTAACCTCCTATCTCTATTAAATTCCGTTAATAGTTTGATTTTAATTTTTGCTTATAAGCATAAATAATGTATAACGTACGTTCTACCTAAGCTCGCTTTAAAACCTTTGGAAAAAAATTGGGGATTTATCCAAAAATAACTCTACGGACTATAAATGTGCTATGACTCTTTCCTACGCCCACTAGTCTTGTGGCCCTCTTAATTGGTGATTAAACTTTTAATAAACCTAGGAATATTCAAAGAACAGCAATAGACCACAGGTGCTGTCAGTAGTGTCCGAAAGACGGTGCAGCTACGTTCTTGTAGACTTTACCTATCGAGCAGACTTTAAAAAAAAAAGTGCACGACTGGATCGCATGTACATACTTGCACCTAAATGCTGTTTATCTGCAAAAACTCAGTTTTTAAATTTAAACAAAAACCTTAAAATATTTTTTTTCTCAAAAAAAAAATCTGTTAAAATTCGAAAAAAAATATTTTAAAAATTGTCTATAACTTGACATGCCATGACATTGCATATGTCAAGTATTGCTTAAATATCGATTTTAAATAAAATCTCCAGAATCATACTTGAAAACGGTACAATTTTCAAAAAGCGTATTTCTTACTAAAAACTTTGTGTGCCATCTGATAGCATATATGTATATATATGTATGTGTACCTTAACAATAATGTATGTAAATATAAAATTTTACCTATGAAGTTTGAAGAAAATCCATCCGGCTGTAATCGGTCATACATACAGTCAAATTTGATCAAAATGTCGAGATCAAAAATTTTCAAGAAACCAATACTTGTCCTTATCCTTAGGTGCAAGCAAAAAAGAATAAAACAAAACCCTCATAGAAAGAGTCAGTTGTCTGCTCGTCCGCCTCTCTGTCCGTTCTGTTCTCCCGTCTGTCAGTTCATCTGTCCGTCTGCCTGTCACTGCCTTGAAGATTAGAGTAAAAGCCGAAACAAAATGTATTTATGTATTTTTTTTGTATAAACACCGTAAAGGGATCAAATTTTAATTTGAATCTGTTACTTCATTTTTGAAATATGTCAATTTTTACTTTTTGAAAAATAAGTAAAAAGTATTTTCTCATTTTCGGAACAAAATTATATTCAATAGATTGCATTTGGTGAATAAGATAGAAAGGTAATTAGATGCTTCAAGTGAATTTCAGTGAAAATATATAAGCTACAAACATTTAATAGGTATACACACATAATTTATTTATTTATTTTGTTTCCATATTCTAAGAAAATAGAAGCTTGGTGTTGGGGTCGAGGTAAGGTCTGATTCTGATTTCACTTTACTCCAAATGTAAAGAACAGAAGAATTACGTCTGTTAGTCAGACTGTCCGTCTGCCTGTCTATATGTACATATAACTGTGGCATCCTGTTTAGTTCTCTTGTTCACGATATTTTCTTCAAAAATGCACCGATTTGAATTGTAAACTGATTACCAGCAGTAGCACTACTGAAGATCTATTGTATTGAGGTGTTAAACTGATAAATGGTTTCGAAAATATACTTAATTATGTCATTTTGCAACATTTTCGATCTGTAATATGTCTCCGATACGATGACGATTTCTGACAAGGACGAAATGGATATTTGACAGATACAAATTGGTGTAATAAATATTAGACTCGGTGTAGAAATGTAAAATTTTACACCACATTATTAAATTGCTGTAGCAAAAATAGGGTGGTCACCCCTACTGTAAATTCAGTATCACTGTGCCTTCTATTTTTATTTCGAATTATCGAATAAGTTCGCTATTTCCTTGTCATTTTCTCATAAAAATTTTTAATACGAAAATAAATTGTCATTCAAATTTTAAAGGAAATTTTGGCGTAACACACGCGAACATCAAGTTTTACAATTATGACAGCAAACCAAAATATTGGCTTTGCTCAGTGACTCTGCACTGCACAGTCCAGCACAAAAAATTACAGATTTTGAAGTTCAATGAGAAAATATCTCGTCCAAAAGTGTTCTTCTTTTTGTTCAATAACTCTGTACCGCACAATTCAGCACATGATTTTCTGCACCTAGTCTTGAGGTACAGTGAGAAGTGTCAAAATCAGCTGTTTTGTGTGGCAAGGCTGTAATTTTCTGTTCTAATGTATTCTGACAGTTTTCACAAACTTTTGCTGTTCTGTGCTGTGCTGTACTACTTAGGTAGTCATTGAACAAAGCTATTATATTATTGCATACCTACCAAAAATTATTTTGTAACACGAAAGTTATGTATGGTTATGTACATACCTATAACGATTTTTTCCTTAAAACCGAGGATGCTGTATTTTAAGTAAATTGTTTTGTTGCCTACAATGGCAGATTTACACACAATTTAGATTTTTAAGTGATACGTTTTAATACTTTTTTTGTTGTTGTTTTATGTGTGATACTTTTTCCCAGACACTTGCGGCAACACTGGTTGCTGTTTTTCCTTTCTAAGCAGGATCCGTTTTCCATTCAATTATTTTCAATTTCTTGGATCATGTCATAATCATAAATCATGATCACGACTAATAAAAACTTAAAAAAAACTCAAAGCTTTGGCAAGTGTATATATGCACATAATATGTAGATATGTATTCGTAGTTATGTAATTGTTTAGATTCAACAATGTACAAATATCTAAAACTGCATTGCAACTGTACTTATTTACCATCCACAAATAAACCATAAACACCCGGCCCGCCATCGCGCTGAAAAAAAGGTTCCCTCCCCCACCACCCCACTGATTTGAATACTAAGCGCACATACTCGCACTTTATCGTGTGCTTATTACATTCGAATCGCGGCACTCGCCAGTCGCCACCGCTATTCATTCTCTGTGTCTGTGACGTGCCTCTCTCCGGGCTTGCAGCGACTTTACTCAGAAGGTCGGCAATGAGATACACATCGTCGGGCCAGCTTACGATTTGCTTAAGCTTTGTGTATGTCTCTCCTCACGACGACGTACAATTTAGCGCCCCCCAGAGCGAGACAAACAGTAAACCGACTCCAGCTGCCCAGTCAGCTTAGAGCCAGCTGTGGCATATACACGATCTAAAATCGGTCAGCGGTTCGAAAATGTAGTACAAAGTGAGTTCAATAGTTTTTCGTTTTTCGCCATCAATTAAATAAATTCCATTCAATTTGTGTAAAATCCACGCGATAGCGTACTCGAATCGAATAAAAAATAAATAAAAAACGTGATTATAATGTCAGCAAATACAAAACTTCCAAGTAAACAGTTAACAACGCACCAGCTGCTGCTCGCAAAGTTATCGCTGCGAAGGCGCAAGAAAGGGAACGCGCGAAAAAGCTCGAATTGAAGCACTACCCGCGCATACCACACATAGATACATCGCGATCGACATTTATACATTCACACAACACAGTGTTGAATAACAACCAGCAAAACAAACAAAACTTGATCTTGAAATATAATATACTTACATATGTACGATCGCAACAACAACAACAACAATAAAACCAAAAATAAAAAAATCGAACAAACAGTGTGAGCCACTTTGGTGGTAAAAATAAAAAAAAAAATTAACCTTTTCGGGGACTTTTCGGTCGCGATCTTGTGAATTTGTGATATTTTACTTAGACCAGTGTTAACTGAAAGATCGAAAACGGAAATATGGAGCGATCGCGAAGCTATACAAACGTGATCAGTGACCCCCGCAATGGTAGTTCGCCGAAAAAATCCGGTTGCACCCCCCTCGCGATCGATATTATGCGCCCGAATATGGACAGCACCCACTGTGCCAGCGAACACAACGTCAGTAGCTGCAGCTTGCCAAACTTTATGCCAATCAGTCCGATAGTGAAGTGTGGTCCAGTTATTAGTGGAATACCAAGTCCGGCCACTCGACGGAGGGGTTTCCTAATCCGTGACAGTTCCATCCATTCGGACTCTAGCCATTATTCGAGTGTTGACAGCCTATTGGAGTCAAGAAAACCCGACCCCGAGGCGATTCTCATCAATCTGGGCTTTGGCCCCGTCGAATCGGAGGACATTCTGTCGCGCATACCAAAGAGGTTTCTCAAACCATCCCAAGTGCGGGGCATCGATACGGAGGCGTTTGTTAGACGCCTACAACTGGCCAGCCACTTGCACGATCATAGCGTATTAGGATATCGAGGACTGACCGGGAATCCGGACATCCCACCGTCGACTATTGTTGCCAAGATAATGGAGCGCTTCGAAGTGAATGAACGCAAAAAATCTCTGGGTTCGATTGATCCTCACTTTTGATGACTACTCCTCGGATACTGAGACATTTAATGAACGCTTTGTCTGTTTGTTTGTGTTTTTCTGTTTGTTACTTAATTATTATCATTTTTCTTGTCTCTCGTATGTACTTAGGGATTTTTAATTATTATTATTGTAATTTGATTGTTTTTATCGATAAGTGACTTATTAAAATTGTTTAGTACTTAAATTAGCAAAGATATATTGAAGTGGTTTTTATTTACTTTCGTATTTTTTTTTATTTTTTATTTATTTTTTTCACAGTAGAAAGTGTGCACGATGATGGTGTGAAAGAAACGTGCCTGATGATGGGAAGGTGTGCCATATGACGTAGATTTGATAGTATGTTTACCTTTTAATTTGGCGGATCTAATTTGTAAGGAACCGCAAGCGGACGTCAAGCGAATTTGATAAAATATTTGAACGTCATTAGAATATTTCTGTCTTTGGATGCTGTGATAATAACATAATCTTTCCTGCATAAATCTTGTTCGGGTTCTTATAAACATCATCAGTGTGGTAACTTTTAAAGGATTGGTGTGGTTTGGCTTCTTGAGGCTATCTACGCGTGATCAAAAGAACTCATTGTGGTATCAATATCAAGGTATTCTGGTACTTACAAATAATAATCTTCTCAGATAATTTTTCTATTAAAATGTCGGTCAAGCATGAGTGTGCTTCGTGTGGCGAGGGTTCCGGACCAATTATAATACACATATTATTAGGTATCAGAGAATTAATTATAGATCGCTATTTGTTACTGTTTTCATATGGGGATTTTCAAAAGCTAAGAAAATTGACGGGTTGCACATGTTCTTGTAATTCTACATGCACGTGATCAGCTTAGCACCTAAATGACTGAACCGATTTTCATGAAAAATTAACTAGCCATTTGTCTTATTATGAGGAGTGAATAAGTATGCAGCTATTAGATATAAAGTGCACGACTGGGTCACACGTTATTGCACCTTTGTATGTATGTACCTAATCAAGTCATAAATACTGGTACTGGAAAACGAGTGTTAAAACTTTAATTGAATATTTAGACAATATTTAAACAACTCATTCGAAATGGCCGCCATTTCCATTTATGGAGGCCTGAAGTCGCTCTGGCCACTCATCGATCGTAGCACGCATCTCGTCCATTGAAAAAGTGTTCAATGAAGAATAAGTGCGCGCTTCAAGGATCCAATATTTAGGTGTCTAAAAGAACAAGCCATCGCCTCTAAAATAGACCACAGCTTATAATCCAAAGGATTGAGGTCTGGACTGCCTGACGACCAATCGGCTGCTGCTATGATGTCCGGCGCATTGTTTTGGAACCCACCATTGTGTTATTTTTGCTGGCTAGAGGTCTTGTTTGAAAGTCCACTGGTTGTTTGAAAACTATAGTTGGTTAAGTCCCTTCGCAACCCCGATGTTTTTGCTCAAAATGTTCCTGTGACTGTTTTACGCGTACCGGTGGCATTGAGCTTTCGATCTCTCATTCCGTTTTTGCTTTAATTAGGCTGTGAGTAATCTTGTTTGATAATGCGAGGCATGGATTTCTGTGGTATCTTCGTTTCTCGTGACAAGATTTTCAGCTTTGATTACCTATGAAGTTCTGACAGTGCGAGGGTGTCCGGATTTTTGACGGTCAGTTACTCTACAAGTGTCCTCAAACATTTTAACAATACGATACTCAAAATTCCGTGTAATTCCAAACGGTCGCAAGGTCCGGGAAATATAGCCTATTTCTCATATTACACTTGCGAAGGCCAACACGGTTTTCAATAGCTCCTCACTCCAAACTTGCAAACAACTTTTGTGAAAATCTTTCTGGGAAGTAGAAGATCAAATATACTGACTTTGTTATATCATGTCTGCAGAATGGACAAGTATGACTTTTTACATCACTGGACCAACCATATCTATCGCAGGATCGTTCCTTACATTCTTTACATTTGAGATTAGAGAATATCTTATAGATCATCTGAAAATTTTTCTTTTTCCAGTAAAAGTTTATTAAAATATTTTTTTTTAAGCAGGAAATAATAGTTCAGGAGAAAAAATAAAAAAAATAATCTTCAAAGATTTATGTAGGTAGATACACATAAGATTTAATGGTGTGTTAGGAAAATTTATGGTTAATGCTGGTAAATACGATATTATCATGCTGAGCAAATAATTCAGTTTTGCTGATAAAATATTTCTTTATCCCATCTTTTATTTGTGAAATCATATCTTATTTTACATTCTGCAAATCTAATTTTATTTGCCGATGCTTTTTATTTTTTTTTGATAGCATATTTTGCTGATCATTTAATTATTTAGCTGATCACTTATAATATCAACGTAGGAAGTGTGTCTTAACTCTTCAAGTGAAAAAACTTTAACAATAAAAATTTTCTTCTTGACAGAGTAATCGTTAAAGTTCTGAACGCTCCTATTTGTCCACATTGAAAATTACGCAGGTGTGTCTTAACTTGAGCTTATGTATTACACTACTTTATGGATTGAATTGACGCTTAAGCCCTACACACACCAAGGCGAAGATAATGTTGGCGTCTCGGACATCCAGTATACTGGGCGAATGTCTTTCATGCAACCGAGTGACAAATGGGCCTCACTGCTGAAGAAGTTTTTCTTCGAACAATCTGCGTCAACTTGTTGATTTTCCATCTCTCAAAAGGCGTATGTTCTGCACACTCTATGGCCAGCAGGTTTTAGTTGTTGTGTAAGCTAGACCTTATTGGAATAAAGATGCAAATCCAGGAGCAAAATATGCCAAATGGAGCTGTATGAGCGCGGCGTAGAATTGATAATTTCGGGTTTTCGGCCGCTGATGCACTCACATCGGCTATATTTTCCATTGATCGAGCATTAGGATAATGTACAGGCCTTACAATATCACAAACACTACCGATTTGTGCGAATTTGGTGATTGTAGGCGATTCTGACGACCTTAATCTGTCCTTAAATCGCGGAACACAGATACGAGTATTAGAGAACTGTTGTTTTTGTAGTAAGATACCACTTAAACTACCTGTCAGTATGGATGACAGATGGATTTGACAGATGCCGTATGGCGGGGATTTGAAATCCTAGCCTCGAAATGAATAACCCTTTATAATATTCACCTTGGTTGACATCCATGAGTGGTTATTTGTACTGCCATATTTTGGAACTTCGTCCTATACACCACCACATTTCGTCCTTCTGACAGGCCGATCACCCGCATTCTGTTATTCTCCTTAGAGTGGCGCCTGCTATGTTTTTCAATTGATTCTTTTCTACCAAAGATTTCATCCCTTCCGATTTTTCTTAGCATCTATAAGGAGAAGTATTAGTTTCGTAAAATATTTCGACCTGGAGATTTTGATAAATCTTGGTATTACTACGGATATAATGAAGAATCTCAAAAAAGTGGATCTAGCAATTTTGTCTGTCTATGGTCGACTGCAACCTGACGGATTTTCATTCAAACTTCATATGTAGGGTCTGTGGGTTCACAAATTCAAGCCAGAATTGAAATTTTCATTCCAATCCCAAAATCAACGGTGCATTGTTAATGGCCGATTTTGGAAAAAAATCGATTTTTTCGAAAACGGCTTCCAACGATTTTGTTCAAATTTAATATTTGTGTTACAGGGGACATATGACAATAGATATCGTACCAAGAAAAAGTGGGTATAACGGTACTTTATTTACTAACGGTTTTTTTAGAACTGACTATCGACGATGAGTCCAAATTTATTCCAAATCAGTATTTGATTAATATTTGACGTATACAATATCATGGCACACCAAGTATTGCAAAATTTTCAAAACTTTGGAAATTTTATTCAACTATTTTGTTTAAATTTTAAATCTGAGTGAATTGCAGATAAACAACATATAAATACAAGTATGTGCGACCCAGTCAAGAACTTTATTTTTAAATGCATTCATCCTGTTCAATTTTGTTTCTTAATTCCTATTCTCTCACATAAATTTCCAAAAATACTTGTATTCTAAAACTCAAAAGCATATTTACACAATTTTTTCGAACCACCCTGTGTAGAATATTATTCCAAGAAAAAGAAAAAAAAAAAAAACAGTATTTCTTGTACAACTTTTATTTATCCCCGACGACGACAAAAATTATCAAGGAATGTTTTCACGTTTGGATAAACCACCTATTTTAGCTTTTGGTTATTTTAAACAATAGTTTCATCAACTTATCGAACTTTTTGGGGGTTTTTTATTTTTTGTTCATTGCTGACTGAACGTCTATACTCGTATTAATCTGGCACACTCCACAATACAATGAACTACCGGGTTAGTAATTTATTTTTCTACGTGACTTCCATAACAAAGAGCCAAGGCACTCGCATGCTCATTAAGAATACGGTGCAAATGTAATTAATTAATTCATATTCGAAACGCATTTAATGAGTGCCAGATAAATAGCAATAGTATTCGATTGATTGGAGAACTAATTTAATTTTTCGAAAAAGCTAATTCTCATTTGTAATGAACAATATAAGGAGACCAGCAACAGACGATATCTTGTGATGCTGAAGATATATTTTTTTGTATAATTACTCGAAAAGCTTTCTGTCAATGTGTAATTATAATTGATGGGCTGAAGTAGGTACAGGTGTATCTGGCGCGCAATTTAAATAAATAAATTAAAACCCCTACAAACGAAGCTAACAATGAATAATTGAAGTACGGTGATAAGTGTTTTTTTTTACGATTTTTTTTTTAAATTGTTGTACTTAGCTTTTAGAGAGGAAATTAAATTGAACAGAAAATTAAATACGACGGAGCATGAATTTTAAATTAATTTAATTTATTTATTTATTTGATTGGCAATAATTGGCGTATTTTGGCAACAAAGTTTTCGCAGTTTTTTTGATGAAAATGCAACTTTACTCGTATTGTGAAAAAGTTGCTACAAATGAAACATTCAAAGTATTACCCATCGCAGACTACAACCTTTTCCCATCTTTCTGGTAGAGCTCGAATACTGTTACGGTAAAAGTGTTCCTCTTTTGGGGCTATCCACGAATCAAGCCATTTTTGATGTCTTCATGTGAGTAGAACTGCTGATCAACCACACCATGTCCCATCGAACGGAACAAGTAATAATGGGATGGTGTAGGACTTCCCATTTGAGCGTTTCCAGGTAGGTTTTAACGGGTTTGGCAACGTGAGGCCGAGCGTTGTCATGCTGTAGAATCACTTTTTCGTGCCTCTGCTCGTATTGTGGCCGTTTTTCGTGCAGTGCTCGCCTCAATCGCATCAATTGAAGTCGATACCGTTCCCCAGTGATGGTTTCGTTGGGTTTCAACAATTCATAATAAATAACACCGACCTGTTCCCACCAAATACACAGCATAATCTTCGTAGCTTGAATATTCGGCCGAGCCGACGATGTAGAAGCACGACCGGGTAGTCCCCATGACTTTGTTTTCTTTGGGTTGCTGTAATGAATCCATTTTTCATCACCCGTCACGATGCGATGAAGAAAACCCTTCCTATTTTGGCGCTGGAGCAGTTGATCACAGTCCCTTGGCTTCAAATCATAAGGAACCCAAGTTCCTTGTTTTTGAATCATTCCAAACGCATGCCATCGCTTGGAAATTGCTTGACGGGTAACTTCTAGTAAGCAGTTCTTGCGTTTGGCACGGATCCTCATCGAGCAATGCCTCCAATTCAGCGTCTTTGAAGGATTTTGGCCTTCCTTCACGCGGACGGTCGCCAACATCGAAATCACCGTCTTTGAAGCTACAGAACCAATCGCGGCACGTTGTTTCACTTAGAGCAGCATCTGCGTAAACTTTTTGGAGCTCTCGATGCGCTTCAGCTGCCGTTTTCTTCCAATAAAAGAAGAAAATCAACACTTCCCGCAAATGGCGATTATTTGGCACAAAATCAGACATTTTCACACAACCAAAAGTATATGACGCCAAAACAAAATCACTAATGTGTCAAAACAGTTTGTTTACCATATGTCTAAGCTCGGTTCATGACGTTTTGGATATGTCAAAATCGACCAGCACTTACTGCTGGAGCCATCTATAGAGAACTTAATTGCGCACCTAATATTTTTTCGATTGAGAGAAGCTTATCATAACAATTCTACTCTCGGATGTACGTCTGATGTTCGCGAGAAGTGGGACCATGAGAAACCTTTTTTGAATGTTGTCATTCGAACCTTGAATTTCCCGCTCAGTGATAGCGCATTTAACCACTGAGCCATGGCGGTCCCGGTCCGGTTGTTTGCAATATAGAAAAATAATAACGAAGGATCTTCAAAAATATATATATATTTGTCACTCTGTCTGTATGTCACTAGTTTTTGGGGCCTAAATTTTGAGCTAGGGAGATGAAATTTGGAACATGAGGGGTCTAGAAGCAACGTTGGTAATATCCGGAAATCATTTGAAGTAAAATTATTATTCTTTAGGATACATGTGATCTAACTATGATCTTTTTGCTTATAAACCTGTCTAGAAACTTGCCAAGCCTTCTTATTTTAGAAGAAAAAACATCAAGGTATCTCATTTAGTTCCGGAATTAAAGGAAACTCGTAGCTCTCTTAAATATTATGCGATATGGACTTTTCGCAAGGGATATTCGATGTCCTGAAGTTCTGGAAATCTTCATAAACACCTTGATGACCACAAAGTAATAGCCGAGTATATGCTGAGTGTTGGCTCCTCATAAAGCTTGGACATCAAAAATACTTTAACTTGCATTGATCGAAATGCAAGGGTGAACCAAAGATACACTTCTTTGCGTTTAACTTGCCAAGCACCTCCTTAATACCAATTTAAGAACCTTTCTTATAAGTTGTGCAGAGAAGCTCGTAGACGTCGTCTTATATTCTGTGGTGGCGTGAGCCCATATTAGACTGATAATGGTGAATTTGCATTTGTGAAGCTCAAGACCTCTGTCTCATAGGACTAACTCACATCCAAACGCTGCGTCTCTTTCCGTAGCTCTTACCGTAATAGATACCGCATTACTGCTAATTGTTCGACTGCTAATGGCCTTTTAAGATTCCGAACATTCCACATGCAGATATGTTTTTATTTCGTTTGCAGTTAAATAAGCTTTATCCAAGACTTGTATTTATTGCTTTCATAAAAACATTTTGTCATTCGCAAAGGGAAATAATGTATCAAGCAGCTATTACTTACCTCTCGGTACACCACCCTTTTGAAGTCTTTTGTTAGGACTTTTGAGACGCGTGTTACAACTGGACAGGCTAATAAAATAATCTTTGCACCTTGCCGCAACTTCTAATTCATGAGTATATTCAGAGACATACTGGCCAATCTGATATCTAAAGACACATGCATACATACAAACCTCTGAAAGTTGACCATGATTTGATTGCATAAGACCAAGTATTCAGCTACAGTCAGATGGCGATCGATTGATCGGATGAATGCCATCTAGTAGAGACTATTTTTCTGACAACAATATTAATTGGTAAATGAGTTTGTTAAAATAGATTTTTGTATTTGCTGAAAAGCAAACGGAAGTCTGCTAAGAAACAAACTAAGAAATATAGACATGACAATGAATATTGCTGGCGAAAAAAATGCGTTCCACACATCTAATGGAACTAGTAGTTTCAAGAAAAATCAAATTTTACAAGTAAAGAGCATATATGATACAAGCAACCCATCCTCAGCCATTGAGGTCTACTTTGGACAAGTAGTCCACAAAAAGGGCTTAAATCGTTAGAAATTAAATGCTACTACTACAAACCGATGGAGGGCTGTATCCTTGCTATTCTGTGTTGTTGCTTTACCTACTATTTTTGACAACTCAAACCAACAAACCGGCTGTCGATGCCAATCGCTTTTAGTCCAGCTGTGGATATATTTCACAATGAAACACGCCTTACTAATCTTTACACAGCAGTTGCCTTGCAATCTTATTTCAAAACTGTTTAAAATTTACATTTACTCGTGTGTTGCAATACTAATCACTTGATCTGGACGTCAATAAGATAAAGAAACCTATACACCTGAAAGATCAAAGGAAAGTCTCGGCGCAGTTTGCTGATATACATGTATGTAGGTACCTTGAAAAACAGTCGGCAACTGAAGAAATCCGAGAAATCTTCTTCAGTTTATTTCAATTGAAATCTCTTTATCATTAAATTTATTAAGAATGAATAAATCTACGACATTATTCAACAGAATAATAATTTATTTGTATTTGCTTTTCAAAATGTTTTTGCCTCTCTAGTTTGCTTGTTCAAAAATAATAACATTTAATATTTCCTCTTGTCAATATTGACATGCAGCACTGTCCATAAAAATTCCTCCTTATCGTGTATGTCTGTGAATGATGCTAATCAGTTTATAGATCTTCTTCTTAAAGTATATGTACTACAATCATTCACCTCCATGATGGCCCCTTAACAAATCATCGTTATACAGCTCCACGTCCGGAATTCTATCTCAAATAGTATCTCTGTCTAATCTAAAACCAATAAAAACGCAAACCTCTTGCGCCATAAATTCCATAACTTCAACAAGCAATTGAGTTTATGATTCGCAAATTGTGGGGCATTAAAATGACAATGCGATGCGACGACGGACGACCGTGCTGTATAAAGCACTTGAATTCAATTGAAATTAATTTACATGCGTCTGGCGCCATTTACTGTGTGACACACAATTACTCTCATTTCAACAAAAATAATAACATCAAACAGATACAGATATTCAACAAATTTAACTGTATTTGTTGGGAAACTGATTCAAAATGTGTTCGCTCTGACGCATGATGAAGACGGATCGTTTTGTATCTAGAAAATTGGGAAATTCCAACAATTTTATTTTAAATCGCATGATTGAATGTATTTATTATCATACTTCACAGATAGTAACTTTTACTGGGGGGCAATTTGCATACCGCCTGCATTGTTCGAAATGAAGAAGCTCTCTGGCCGTAGACATTGAGCTGTCACCTTTTGACATATTTGCTTATTACGATTGTAAACGAGATAATTTAAGTATTCAAGTTGATAAGGCTCTGTCTCTTCGTTGTGACCGAGGGATTTCTGATTTCAGCTAGTAAATAGAAAATCTTGATTTTTTCCTGTTCAAAAATATGAAGGGAAAATTATACTTACGAGTACTTAATTACAGTGTCAGTGAGTAATAAATCACTTGGACGCATTAGTTTGAGAAGACCATGATTAAGTGAGATTCACGTAAGTTAGAGGTGACTTGAGCTTAGTCATTGTTAATTTGAGTGGCATGTGGTAAGTTAAATCAGCAAACAAACATCAGAACAGATCAGTCGGCAAATACTTATCACTGAAACACTAATATGTTTGTTTGGACGTCAAAACTTATGTCACTTAAAGTGTTGAAGATATGTGCAATAAATACTTACGTCTTCAGACAGAGAATAGATATCTGATTCACTTGAGAGACTCAGTATACTCGTATATTGATTCTAATCCGCAACAATTGTTTAATTAACAAACAAGTTATGATTGTCAAGGTTTGCAAACTCTTTTAGACAGCTTTCTGTTCCAACCTTCATATCATCCGAACAAATAAAGCAGACTGGTGGTAGTCACTCTTCCTTTACACACATAGTGCTTCCAGTAGTCATAGTTCAAATCAGGAAATGCGAAGCAGAAATCACCGTAATGGTTGGAGAAATTTAGATGCTTGGTTGGCTGTTGGTAGCTGTTCCCCACTCGGTCTCGAACCTGCCCATTTCGGGTCACAACCTCACCACATCAGTTAAACTTAGTAATTTTCGTAATAAATTCGGAATGAAGGTAAAGTTATTCATTTTGTGCTTTAGGATTTTAATTTTTAAAAAAAATTAAAAGTATTAAAGATTTCAAAGAAATTTTTTTACTGTTTTAAATTTGGACAACACGGGTTAAATAGCCGCCATAGGAGTTTTTGCAAACTTCGATTTTTGTGAGGTAATTTTCGATGACTTTTCTGCACACTTCTGGCTGTATTGCGGCCATAATTTCACGGATGTTGGTTGGTTGCCTCCAAAGTTCGGGAATTGTCTGCATAAACACGATCTTTAGCATAGCCCCATGAAAATAAATCCAACGGCGTCAGATCACACGATGTTTTCGTGCAATAAAGCCAAATTTACCTGTGTTGTGTGACACGCAGACCTGTTCTGTTGGAACCACATGTGGCTCACATCAATATCTTCACTCTCAGGCCAGAAAAAAATTGGTCATTATTTGACCATACCGCAGAGAATTCAGGGAGATAGTAGCGCTTTCGATTTTGTTAGAAAAATCGGCGTCATCTTGCAGATGCACATATTAGGTGTGCAACTAAGTCGATAGATGGCTCCAGCAGTAAGTGCTGGTCGATTTTGACATATCCAAAACGTCATGAACCGAGCTTAGACATATGGTAAATAAACTGTTTTGACACATTAGTGATTTTGTTTTGGCGTCATATACTTTTGGTTGTGTGAAAATGTCTGATTTTCTGCCAAATAATCGTCATTTGCGAGAAGTGTTGATTTTCTTCTTTCATTCGAAAAAAACGGCGGCTGAAGCGCATCGAGAGCTCCAAAAAGTTTACGGAGATGCTGCTCTAAGTGAAACAACGTGCCGTGATTGGTTCCGTCGCTTTAAAGATGGTGATTTTGATGTTGACGACCGTCCGCGTGAAGGAAGGCGAAAATCCTTCGAAGACGCTGAATTACAGGCATTGCTCGATGAGGATCCGTGCCAAACGCAAGATCAGCTTACTTGAGCATTAGGAGTTACCCGTCAAGTCATTTTCAAGCGATTGGATGCGTTTGGAATGATTCAAAAAGAAGGAACTTGGGTTCCTTATGATTTGAAGCCAAGGGACGTTGAGCGTCGTTTTTTTTGCCTGTGAACAACTGCTTCAGCGGCAAAGATTATGCTGTGAAGATTATGCTGTGTATTTGGTTGGATCAGGTCTGTGTCATTTATGATGAACAATTGAAAACCAACGAAACCATCACTGGGGAATGGTATCGACTTCAATTGAGGCGATTGAGCCGAGCATTGCACGAAAAACGGCCACAATACGAGCAGAGGCACGAAAAAGTGATTCTACTTCATGACAACGCTCGGCCTCACTTTGCCAAACCCGTTAAAACCTACCTGGAAACGCTCAAATGGGAAGTCCTACCCCACCCGCCATATTCCCCAGATATTGCGCCATCTGAATATTACTGGTTCCGTTCGATGGCTGATCAGCAGTTCCGCTCATATGAAGGCATCAAAAAATGGCTTGATTCGTGGATGGCCTCAAAAGATGAACACTTTTACCAGAACGGTATTCGAGCTCTGCCAGAAAGATGGGAAAAAGTTGTAGCTAGCGATGGGCAATACTTTGAATGATTCATTTGTAACCATTTTTTCACAATACGAGTAAAGTTGCATTTTCATCAAAAAAACAGCGAAAACGTAGTTGCTCACCTAATATATTACAGAACTGTTATTTTTGAAGATTCAATGATTTTAATGCATTACTGCCCGAACACAATGGTGAAGCTGAAGCTGTAGTACACAGCAAAGCTGAAATACACGTACTCCCTATAGCACGAACACAATGCGAAGCTGCAGCTAAAGTACGAAAAATAGCTGCAGCAGAGGTTGAGTCAACTTCAACTTCCGAACGAACTGCACTACTTTTTGACAGTTAAAAACAAAAACAAAAAAACCAAATTGACAGAGCCGTCTACGGAGAAATTGATAGCATGCGATTTCTTCTTCCCCAGTCATTATTATAAAATAAATCCACCACAAAAAATTATCTTTCCGTTTAGACAGCTTGAGCAATCGAGCTGCGCTTCACCATTGTGACTTATTTGACAGTTTGTACTACAGCGACTTCATCTGCTGCAGCGCTTCTTCATTGTGTTCGGGCAGTTAAGCGGTGGTTAAACGATCCACATTGTAATACAGCAAGGCAAGAAAGAACTACCTGTCACTATGGGTGAAAGATGGATTTGACAGATATGGCAGGGATGTGGAATGAATAACCCTTTATATCTTAATATAGTTCATCTTTGGTAGCCAGATATATGTTCATTCAGATTCCAGGCACCTCATTCACTCACTAAGATTTCTTTTTTCAGCAGAATAGAATCTTGTGAAAGATTAACTGCATTTAAGCGGCACAGGCTTTTTAGGCTTCAATCAATCTGAATTGTTTGTGAACTCACACAAGTTCCGGATAATCGAGTGCTGATCCTATGTAATTAATAAGACACTTCACAACAACTCTGATGCGCCCTCATTTATAAAATTACCTGGTACATCACGGCAAATTATCATACTTTTTTCTAGCTTGCTATTGTTTTCTTTTTTATTATTTTTGCATCTTCATAATTCATTATAATTATAGGTCGTAAAGTTATTTCTTATTGTAAATTTTTCCTTATTAACAAATAATTCCCGTCAGTCCGATGTTTAATATTCAAAATGCATACAAGACTTACACATGTTGTTTTCTTATAAGGAAACAATAAAACAATTAACAAATTTATCATTACAATAATAATAGACAAATTTATGGAAGGCAATGATGATATTTTGGGCCTAATTCTATATTTTTTGGTTATGCTGCCAATATTATGATTTTAAAATAAACATGGGATTGGAATAAGAAAATTTCCCTTTACGTTGAACCTGTACCAGAGTAGTTCATACGAGTAAATGTTGTAATAACATCATGAATCTGGAAGTGTGATCATGTACACAGCGTTTGGTAGAGAGCGTAGGCAAAGTATGTTGTCATTGGAATGATCAATAAGATACATATTCATAAGATATTTACCAGATAACTAAAACTCGTGACATTGAATTGGACACGTAATTTTTACTAGCAATTTGGGCCAACCAATTGTGGATTCATATCACCTTATTTAGTTCATTCAAAGATTTTTGTTTACAATAGTAGCCATTAAAGCTGAACAACATCTTATGTACTCTCTGGGGGTTTTTATGCGTCTGAAAATTCCTGTTTCAGTTTTTTCACTATTCACGTCAATCTCTTCGTCAATTTGATTTATGTACTTCTGATTCAAGAAAAATATATCCAAATTGTTAATTGATAAGTATGTATGTATAATATATACAAGGTGTTTCTTAAATAGAAGCCACTACTTCGGGTACAGGTTAAGCATTAAATTCTGTACAAAAAAAAAAAAAACGAGTGTGTTATAGGGTAGTGGGGGGACACTTACTCTTCTTAGTCTCAAAACTTTTGAAACGATTAATTTATTGTAGATTGAATTAGTTGCCTTAATTTATAGCTTTTCTAATCATCTATCTATGTAGAATACAAATGTTCCATTAATTACGCATTTTTTCTCAAAAAGTTATGTTAAAGTAGAAATTATAAGAAAATCGAGTTTATCTCGAAATTACAAGAAAACTGTATGCCATGTGTTTAAGAATGTTCTACAATTATACGACAGAACTTAGAAAAATATTTCGTCAAATTGGTTGACAAACAAAAAAAAAAACAATTTTGACATAATATCTTTATCCGTAAGTTAAATTTATTTCAGTACGTTTCTTAAGTCAGTTGACCCATCTTTCCAAAACACTATTACTTTTCAATTACGACATTGACTGCATTAATGACCTCCTCATTGGAACTTAAAACTCTTCTACTAATTTTTTAATATTTTTTTGAGAACAGTCAGTAATCACACGGCGCCAGGTGCGGAGAATATGGTGCTGAGCTAATTTCATTGAGACCCGAGGCCGCAAGAAAGTTGATGTAGAAAGTAGCGACGGAGTTGCCAGTTTTTCTGGTTTCCCAAAAAAAATTTTAAAACTTATGGTAAGCAAGTTTCAGTATACTATTTAGCATTTACCGTCTGACCAGTTACCAGTGAAATATCAGGATCCCCTGGTGAAGTAAATCGGTATCACTACTTTTATTACTGATTTTTGTGGTCTAGACTTAACTGGAAGATTCATCACCTAATGTAATTTTATTGAAGCAGCGCGACTCTCCGTTTTAAATTTTTTTATTATATTGGGTAAAACGAACGCGTGAAACCTATCGAGCCCACCTTCCGTGATTTATCCGGATCCTGTTGAGAGTCGACCAGAGTATGCTTAGGGATCATTGTCTAAAGTATACGTTGAGTTGCTCAAGGTCTAGCGTAAGTAGTAATTGCCAGGTCATCCGCAAACCCAAATTTCTTCGATGTGGTCGCAGGCATATCGCTGATGTACAAATTAAAGAGCAAAGGACCGAGGACGGAGCCCTGGGGCAAACCGTAATTAAGCTTCCTCACTCTGCTTTTATTATCATTGATGTAAACTTGTAGGAGGCGGTTTGAGAGTAGGTTGTTGATAAAACGCAATGTTCTAAGGCGCGGGATTGCTTTAAGCATGATTAAGTATTCAAGTAGTTTGTAGCAAGTACTTATGAGAGCTATAGGGCGATATTTTCTGGTAGGCCATTAGGTTTACCTAGCTTGAGAATAGCTATGACTTTTGTTTGTCTGAACGCGTCTGGTATTGTGCCTGATTCCATTATACTGCTGTAAAATTCCGCTAGCCATCGTCTTGTATTTTGTCCGCTTTGTGCAAGAAACTCCGGGTAAATGCCGCCATCAAACTCCGCCGCCTTTCCCGTCTTTACTGCTAAAAGACCGGTGTAAAACTGCCCGAAAGCTGTGATATCTATGGGGTGGTATTCTTGAGGTTCCTCAGCGCAGGTTTTATGGTGACTGTATATTCCTTGTCCTCGGGGGCGCAAGAAACGTCTACGATGCGGCTAGCCACCATATTCGGATTATTGCAGGAAGTAGTGGTCTTAAAGCTGTTACTCCCTCCGATTTTGCGTAGCAGACTGCATGCTTTCTGCTAGAATGGGTGAAGTTAAGACGGTTGACAGTTGATATCCATTTCTTGTCGTCAAGCGATCTCAGTAGTTCGTTGCCAATTCTGGGTTCTACAGATACATACCTCAAAGTTGTCATAGAGTCGTTCGCCTTCTTCTGTCCACCCAGGAATGTACTCGTCCGAAAACCACGGGGAATATGTTTCTTTTTGGCAGTTGCTATAACAATTCCAACAAATCTGTCTTAGTTCTGGGTCAACGGTGGAATGAACCTTAAGCATGAGTCGAACTCATTAGCTAAGCTATTCCAATTGGCCTTGGTGAAATTCCGTAGCGGCCTTTATATGGAAGCAGTTAGTGGGATTTGGATTCCGATATCGATCAAGACTGTGGGGGATTTATGAAGTTTATGTTTATGAAGTTTAAGATTGTTCGGTGAATGCAGGTTTCGCCTCGAATTGTTATCTGTAATGGTAAAAGTTGAAAGAGAAATTCAATGCTCCACTGTATCTCGAAGTAGCGGCCCTTATTTAAGAAATATTCTGTATACGTAAGAGTATGTATCTGTATCCAATCGCAAATTTGTTCCCTGTATGACACCACTTACAAAGGCAGTTAAGATAATTGAATTCTCCGCTAAACCCGGTGACGCTGATCGACTCTGTGGCATCGCTCATTGAATTCATTCACTGTGCTGTACTGACGACACGTGAAGAGAGTAGTGGAATTTTTCCAATTTTATTGCAATGACGAATTCGACTTCAATCGTGCAGTAGTTTCAGTTAATCATAACTCGAATTGACATGCCTACGAGTATGACTACAACCTCATGACAATGCAAATTATAGTGCCACGGTAATTTATTTTCACTCATATAGGTTTCATTTTTTTGTATATTACGTTGTAAATTATTATGAAATCGACAATCAGTGTAAATTGTTGTAGATTACATCTTTTCGTCTATAAGCTAATCATAACCAATATAGGGTTGATATTGATGCTGTTGACCTTTAGAATTTGTTAATTGTTTACAGGGAAGCGGAAGCTTGAAGTCGCTACTATTGTTTTGAACTAGATACAATATATACAGACAGGTGCTTTGTTAAAGCAGTGAATAAATCTGTCAAGATTTAACACTTCTCTGTAATTTGTTGAAGTGCGTATATGATTTTGAAGTGATAATTAAAATTTATATAAGAACCAAGTCGTGGGCTATGGATACAATGGTATATTATTTATAAGAGGGCGTTAAATTCGTGGGAATTAATAGTAGAGAGAAGCGTCACGAAAACACGTTGCATTGTAAGCTTTGTAGTAAAGCTATGCATTATTCAGATTGGCTAGGCTTGGAGTGCTGGCTTTACAAGACTATTATTAAAAATTTGTTGGTACCGGATTCTCTGATCGAGGGTATGTATAAATACATAAATACTTACGAGGGCAAGGTGAAAAGTTCTCGGCCTGACGCAGAGATGGCGTTCCAATCAGTAAAAATTTATGTTTCCTTCCTGGGTGCACTTCTCATTAGTTCGTATGACAAGTTTTAACTTGTTCTCTCAAGTAGTTTCTTTACACGAATTTTTGCAGTAGACGTCTTGCGTGTTTTTCGTTAAAATGGATAAACTTGAATATCGTGCGGTGATAAAATTCTTCGTTTTGGATGGGTTAACCTCTAAGGAAATGCTCCTTCCATGCCAACCGTTAAAAAGTGGTTGAATTTATACATGGTCGCACATCCCTCGAAGATGACCCACGTGAAGGACGGCCAAAAACCTCAACCACACCCGAAACCATCGAAAAAGTGCATGATATCGTGTTGGACGACAGGCGAGTGAAGGTGAGTGAGATAGCTGAGGCTGTGTGTATATCGGAAGAGAGGGTGCGAAACATCTTGCACAAAAACTTAGGGATGCGAAAGCTCTTGCTGAATGCGGATCAAAAGCAAATGCGCAACGATTTTCGCAGCAATCTTTGGACCGATTCAATAGGAATCCGACCGATTTTATGCGGCGATTTGTCACCATGAATGAGATATGGTTCCACCACTACACGCCAGAAACGAAACAGCAGTCGAAGCAGTAGGTGGAAGCCGGTGGTTCAGCGCCAAAAAAAGCGAAGTCGATCGCATCTGCCGAAAAGGTCATGGCCAGTGTGTTTTGGGATGCGAAAGGGATTCTGTTAATTGATTACCTTGAGAAAGGCAGAACAATTAGAGGCGAATATTACTCCAACCTTCTTGACCAGCTGGATGCCAAAATTCGCGAGAAGATGCCTAGCTTGAAAATCGCACTCTTTCATTGTCAGGCCGAGAACTTTTCACCTTGCCCTCGTATTTTTGGAATAGGAGCAAGTAACACCTCTCTAATTATCTCTTTGCCGAAGAAGAACTCTGGAGTTCGTATAAATTAATTTGTCGTGTTAGGAGATATTTTCGACACTAATTCATTGTTGTAAGGAAGGATATTGTGGTGGGTGTACCTGATAGCAGTGATCGTATCACCTAATAGGTTTACCCGATTTGGTACATCCGTCCACTTTATGGATGTGGCCCAACTGTTAGGGGATTATGCATCGCAATTACTTGCATTCCACGTGAAAATGAGAAGAAGTAAAATGTGCCATAAAGTCCTAAACGTGGGACTATAATTGAAAAAAAAAAAATAAAAAAAAAATCTCCCGCATCACTAAACCATACAATAAAAGTTTACACTACGTACTAGGGTTTAACATTGGAATGACGATGCAAGACTGAAACGGTAAAGCCAAAAAAAAATTTATAATACGAACGATTTCCCACAGGCTGGTAGCCTGCTAAGTAAGTACCTACTAATTGGACTTGGTTGATACACTATGCTGAATTATCAAGAAGAAAGTCCAGAATTCACACAGGCCGTCTGTTCATCCTGGGTTTCTACTTGAGTTTTGGAAGCTGCTATAGCAACCAACTTCTCCATCATCTGATTGCAAATAAGCTAACAACATATTATCAGCTTGAGACTATAGTGTGCTTTCACTAAGACTTTCCATTTTATAATGCATTATGGCGCCCTCCAGAATATTAATATTGCTCTATGTCTGTTGAGTTATATGTTGACTTTGTAACCTTATCTGGTTAAATATTTTAAATACGAAGTATAATTTTGTATAAAAGGGCGGCATGAAGACAGGCACAATCTAATTAGTAAGTAGTATACGTTATGTTAATATACATAAGCAATCAAATGGGTTATTTACGAGTATAAGTATCACTCAAAGAAAATTAAATACTTAAGCAAGTGCAACGATACTGACATCTTGTCTACTGTTACACTTTTTGGTCCAACTATCTTGTAGACCACAAGACCACCTGTGCTATGCTTACCTATTTAATAGCAGATTTGTATAAAGACCCCGCATCAAGGGTTTGCTGCCATTTGGTCTACAAACCAGGTGTAAGGCATACGTTCTTTACCCCCCCTCACTTCTGATGTCTTAAATTATAAATAGATTATCCTAAGAGGATTAGGACCTGCATTGGTACCTTTAAAAGGCCGTAGGAGTATAAAAAAAAATATCAGCCAATTTTCTCAACATTACTTAAGGTCCTCATGAAAGCTGTCTTTGGAAACAACACTAGTTAGGTTAGGTTAGCGCGGCCATCTGTACCTGTATACACAAACGCTTATACCAAGTAAAGTTCATTGTGATACCACGGGATCTATCGCTATTCTACCTACCTAAAAACTGACCTTCTAATGAAGCAGGTGAGACTTACGAATTCAAAATAAATGTATTACCTTCCTTAATACTCGGGTCTAATCGCTAGGATCGAATCATTCGAAGATTAATGTGTAGTCGTTTATGTGCTTATATTATGGTAGCAGGTGACTTTATTCCCATTGACGAAGTGACAGAATCTCATTGTCACCTTTAGTTTCACTAGTTCACTTCCAGTATGTGTCACGCATTTCCTCAAGTACATATCGTTAAACATGGTGATTTTAACAGTCTTTACAAAATAAATATATGATAGCTAGCCGATGCCTGCCAATAGAAGCATTTCAGATTTTACAGTCGAACTTCGATAACTCTGATAGTCTCTAGTTATAGAGGTTATGAATTACAAAATTCGAATAGAAAGTTAAAAATCATTTTTTTGGAGGCGGGGGTTCTGTCTTGTGTCATGTGTATCATGTCCAGTTGTTACATGTTTCTATAGGTATGCCATTTCATGGGATGTTCGACTTAATTCTAAGAGTGCATGACTGAGGTAAATTCTTATAATAGAGGTCGTGTTGTCCAGAAATACAGTTATATAGACAATATCTAATTGAAGAGCTATAGAGCGATTAGAGTTATTGAACGTCCGTTTTTCGACTTGTCTAGTTTTTGGTGTAAAGGTTTTCGGCTTAAAGAAGTTCGAATTTTCGAAGTTCATCTGTATTATTCTTACAAAGTGTATTTATGAGAATTTTTTTTTTATTAAAATTAACAAATTTACAATTTTTCTTAATCTAACGTTCCTCTGGAATAAAGGAAAGTGAAACGAATAGTTACGCAATTTGAAAGGTGATACAGCCGAGCAAGTAGGGATAATTTGTGACTTAGCAGAGGGTCACCTTGAACCTGGCTATTTTTCTCATTGTACATACTAAATAAATGTTGGTTCTGCACATTTACTCCCGCTTTAATAAATACTGTCTAACGAGTAGTTAACTTGACACATGGTTATGCATTGTTAAGGGTGTTAATAATTGCTAAATTATTAATGAGTGTTGTTTTGTATTTGTTTGTTTGTTTAATTTTGTACTATTTCAACCAATTTGATCAGTGCTCCCATTCTCAAGTTATTTCTATGGCACATGAGTTAATTTTTTTTTTTTTTGTTTTTTGTTTTTGTTAGTTCAGGCCACCGATGAGACAGTGGAGAAATTGTTGGTACTATCTTAGTTAATTAGATATTTTTTTCTTAAGCCAAAAGGTCATATTACTCATGACATCTGATTGACTTTGTACAATTTCGCGCCAATATAGGTAATTCTATTGCGAAACCTCGTTTCCACTCTTTATTCACAACATCCCCTTACCCACAACTATTTTTCACTCGTATTTTTTATCTGCTAACCAATACACTTATTATCTATATATCCGGCGACGAATAACGCGCCAAACCAAATGGTCAAAATGAGTCGAGATGAAAAGAAATGCTTAAAGTGTGAAGATGTTAAGTGACATTTTAAAATTTTTTTAGTGATACAATTTGAATACTTCTTCCACTATAGAATTATGCGCTTATTCCCCAACCCATAACAATCTAAATTTGTTACTTTACGCTTAAATGTTCAGATTTCTTTCGTATGTATGTACGAAGGTACAAATTTGGAATTTGTTTCAGGACCACCAACTCTCTAAATCGTAAAATACTTACGCAGAAATTGCTGGTGTGTATGTTCTTTTTTATTAATTTTGTTTCCTCTTGGTTGATGTTATCCTTCAACTGCAAAAATTATAATTATTTGCCTCTTACGTTCTCTCATCAAAATAAAAAGCATCAAAGTTCATATCGTTATCGTAACACTTGGGTTATAAAAAAAATGCAATACTAAAAATATCCACGTGCCAAGAATTATAACAAACGTTCAAGGCCAACATGCTGTCGGGCATATGTATTCTTTCAACACTCTCAATCGATAAATTCACCTCATTCGTGTGACAAGATGCACAAACCGCCAGCCGAGTCAACGTAAATCACTGACCGCTTAGGTAACTGAACTCTACATAAAGTGGTAATTTACCAACAGTTGGTTGTTGATTTTTCTATTATTTTTTTTTTTTTTTAGATTTCTTATATCGATTTATAGAACACAATTGGCAAGAAATCAATAACTATCTGAAAATAAAAAAATAGTCTTAAGCTGTTTTATTTATAAATAAGAACGAAGACAATGAGAAAAACTTGGCTTAAGACGTCGTATTAAGGTTTTCCGCAGCGTCTGCGAATGGTTGTACAGATTTCTTTGAGTACTTTGCGACGACTATTCTACGTCATGTCTTTCATGGTAATCTCTATCAAGTAGCGGAATGATCTCCTTGCAGGCGTAGGAAATTAAAGAATTGAACGTTTATAGGCCTTACATTTTGAGTTAGGAAAATTAAATTTGGTATATAAGCTTTCCAGAATCCTAAGCAGTATAAGTATTTTAAAACAATATTTTAAAACACGTCCACAGACACATCAACTTTTTTTTAAAAAAAGAACCATTTTCTCAACATTTTTTTTAAATTTGAGTGGTGATATACAGCCAGACGGAAATGGCTAGAACTATAATTATTATTTCTTTATGTTACAAACTATGTATCAAACTTTATATACCCTGGATAGGGTATAAAAATAAAAAAAAAATATCTCATGGTTCCAACTCGCGAATATATGATAACTTGTCTTAATCAAAAAACTGCCTTCGGAAAGGGCATTCAACTGTAGGTCCCTAGCCTTCTAGTAAACACAAATTGCTGCGAGAAGCTAAGCCAGGCCATGAAGACAGACACGCATGCAGACAGACTGACATGAATGTCATGTTTGATTAAAATCTCGAGATCGAAAATTTGCAGGGAACAAATACTTGCCCTTATGTATTTGCAAGTAAAAAACATACAGGAAAGATACCATCCGTGAAGTGAGCGTGGCGTTGCAACATTTTGAAGCATGTGCAATGATATCTTTCTATACAGAAAATATTTCCGCGATTTTATAGAAGTCCTCTCGTTTCTCCTCTCTTAAATTTTGTGTCAAGTGAACGTAAATTTTCCACCCTTTTAAAAAACTGTGGTAAGTTGCCATTTTCTATTTTCTTGGCAAATTCGGTGCAGTTTCAATGGTTTTGAGCTAAATAAAAATGAATAAAATTGTTGATAAAAATCATTGTTTTGAAAAAATTGTGTTCGATATAGGTTAGAACCTGCAGGTCGTCAGGGATTTGAATTCGGAAATAATCCGTATTAAACTGTAAATAGTTTCAATTGTTTTATTATGAATCCGTAAACAAAATATCAACGAAATTAAATTGTGTCGAGAATACTTCGTTAAGCTTCAATTTTAAAAACAAAAGTGTTAAGTCCTTTATTGCATTTTTTTTATTTTTTTAATTAAAGGTCCTTAAAGACACCAACAAATTTACTGCCAGTAAGCGATAGCATTACAAATTCCAACGAATTTGGACGTCATTCTTTATTCAGGAAGCACAATTTTGAGCGAGAGATAATTATAGTAAATTTGAAAAAGGATTATAAAAATGTCCAACGACAATTAGTAGCTCTTGACCTCTGATCAAGTACACGAAATTCAAAAAATAGAAAATGGCAACTCGTCACGGTTTCTGACACATAGACTCACATCTGAGAGCTAATTTTCTAATTTGACTGAAAACGTTCACATTTATTTGTGTACTAGTACTAGAGACTTTTTTATAGTTCATATCTGATTTTCACACACCCATTCCATGCGCGTACACCTTTAGCTTTTCTGCCACATTCTCACCTTAATGTTTCCATCGCCATCTACTGCTCATCGACAGCAGTAGCAAACATCGGCAATCGCTTGACAAACGTCAAAATTGACATTTTCCAGTCGTGGAATAAGAACAAGTGCCCCCATATCCGCAGAGAATCGACACGAAATTCTCATTACCCCCGGCTAATTTCAAATCTTTTTTTTTTTAGTTTTGCTTCAATTTTCTTATAATTTCCTCACTTGACAATCCGTTGCACTTATCCCATCACAATGGCTTTTCACAGAATTCCCGTACACTCGCAATGTCAGTGTGGACCACAACAACATCTGGCATAGAGACAGCCCTTGGATCACTTTCATCTCCGATTAATGGGAAATCTTCGAGTTGCCAACAACTTAATGGATCAGCACTAATCCCACCATCAACGCCAAATTCAACGCAATTCACGCATTTGCCAAATCAACTAAGTGGAACCAATTCCGCCGTAGCGCAATCACAGATTTCGATTCTAGCCAATTGGAAGCGAAACAGCCAGTCGCAGTCACAGCAGCAACTACAACAACAACAGCAACAGTACAATAATAAGGTAAGTAAATAATAATTTAAAAAAAAAATTGTATTTCATTTTTTATTGTCTTTAATTCGCTCTCTGCTTTGTCGGCAATATTATCGCGGGGGTGGCTGACTGAGATTTTGTTTACATTTTTTTTTTTTTTTTTTTGTTTAAGCGAATTTTTAATTGGTTTTCGTTAATTCGATTCGAGAGCACGAGACAAGGGTGACCATGGGTGCTTTTGCTTGTGTTTCTATGTCGTGAGAGACAGCTGGGGGCCCCTTATACGCTAGTGGTTACATTGACGCGGGGCATTTCCGTACATGAATTGCATTGGAGCGATTCTATCAACTCGAAGTTGATACAAAATACTTCCGTACTACTTTTAGGTGTGTTGGCGACTCTGGAGAAGATGTACGGACACATGTTGTGAGTGGGCTTTCTTTCCATATCAGACTGCAAATTTATTCGGCTAATCGCCTAATTGATTGATAATCAATTCCAATTAGAATGGCTGAAGTCTTAGACGCATCTATGGATGTTCGATACGATTGTGATAATTGAATGGCACTATACGCGCATACGACTCAGCTATTTTTAAATAGCAAATAAGAACTTTCCAGCAACAAAAACAATTTTTTGTTTTCGTTAAAATGTTAATCAAAGATTAAAACAGCAACAAGCAGCGATGACGGTGCGCCTAATTTACGTCAATTTTGGTGATTGCGATGACCTTAATGAATGATCGCGGAGCATCTTCAGAGCAATGATAACTACAACAAGTCCTGCGTTTGACTTTTCGTTGAAAGTTTTCTACCTATTAAATCAAATGCTTCTTCCACTCATTCCACCAAGTTACGCAAGTGGTTAATAATAAATTCACTGAGGGCATTTTTCCTTCCCAATGGAAATTCCCCCATTCGGGCGTCGTGGTTAGTGTGTCGGATCACTACGCAAGAGGTTCCAAGTTCGAATCCTAGAAAACACCAAAAAGTTTTTTTCACGATCCCACCTCTCGCGAACGTCTGACAAACATCCGAGAGTATTGTTATCACGAGAAAGCTTCTCAAAAACAAATTGCCTTTCGGATACGGCACTAAACTATAGGTCCCTTCCATTCATGTGAAAAATATAACGCACACAACACGAGTGGTTGCGAGAAGCTAGGCCCTGGCACTTAAAGAGGTGTTGCGCCAAATATTTATTTTTTATTTTTTTTAATGGAAATTCCCCAAAGTTATTCCAATACCTACAAACCCGAGCAATCATGAATACCAACCTATCATGTGAAAGACATGCATAAGCAAATGTCGCCATTCTTTAGTTCAAATAATTGTACCGACCTCGACATAGTAGCACAACAGCATTACTAGATGTAACTGATGAGGTTAGAGATGACTCCCAACCAAACCATCACAGATGCGGGATGATGGTCCCATTCGACCGGGCATTGACTCGATTCTTGAGTAGTAAACATTTTTTTATCCGTGAACAAAATTTTCTTGTGACCATTTTGCACGTATCAGCGGCGTAGAGCTATCGATCATTCATTCCGTTTTTGCTTTAATTGTTTTTTATATGAGTTGAGTGTAGACATGAATTTCTGCGATATCTTCATTTCTCGTGACAAGATTTTCTGCTTTTGAACCGGTTTCCGATTGATCCTGGCTTTAACACCATTGATCGCATGTGGAGTTCTGACAGTGCGAGGGCGTCTGGATCTTTGATGGACAGTTACTCCATCAGTGCCCTCAAACAAAAATTTAACAGTTGGATACGCAAAATTCCGGATGATACCAAGCGGTCGCAAGATCCGGAAAATATCGCCTCTTTCCATATTATACTTGTGAAGGCCTTTTAACAATTCAATGTCGCCCCACTCCTTTACACTTTACAAACGACTTTTTTGCGTGTTAACTTAGTATAAATGTCACTCATTGAATACCTGTCAATATAGAATGGATGTGTTCAATACTAGTCTCACGATGAGTGCGTTTAAGCGTGTACCAGCATTTATGACATGACAACATTTTATTCTGTTGTTTTTTGGTACATGTTAGTATGTACGAGTATAGTGTTGTCGAGAGTACCTATTTTCATCATATCATTGGTTTAATTTTCTGATTATTTCTTTTTAATCTTTATTTTTTATTGTTTTTCTTCTCTCTTGTATGGTTTTGTAAAATCCCTTAAGTAAAGCTTTGTTATGGACAAGATATGTCTTCTTAATATTTTAGCTGTATATTGAAATAAATAAATCTAAAAATCTAATCAGCTACATATTACCTTAATAATAAATCTGTCTTCTAGAAATCGAATTACCTAGTTACCTTCTAATTAAACGAACGGAAGAGCTCCTGCTTGAGACACTACAGGCTTTCGATAGGCTACAGTTTTGTCACTCATTCGCTCAATGAGTCCGATTCGTTAAATCAACACGGCGTGGATAAATCATTAGTGTTGTGGATAAAAGCAATGCTAATGAATAGAACTTTAGTTATGGATGCCGATTGTGGCCGATATGTAATGGAGGGGGTTATTAGGGACTGTCCACAAGGTGGCGTTCTTTCTCCATGGTGCATGTTGCTCTAACGTCTACGCTCAGGCATACGCGGATGATGTTGCCGTACTTTCGGTCGGTTCATGCTTAGATACTGTCAGCTACAAGGCGCAAGATGGACCTGGACGTGATCGATGAATGATGCCCTAGAAATGAGCCTTCGGTTAATCCTCTCAAAACAGGTTGTTCTCCTTACGAGAAGGAGGAAATTGGTCGGTCTGACTCAACCGGGGTTCAAAGGCGTCACTTACCGAATCTCATATGAAGCTAATTATTTAGGAAAGTAAACTTCTTTTGACAAGACATGTTGAGTCGAAGACGCCAAGGCGCTTCAGTTTTCTAGCAGTGTAATGTGCTTTCGGGGAGATATGGTGCTTATCATTAAAAAAACGTCCTATGGAACTATATGACAATGATAAGAGCTTTGTTAAGATATGTATGGGTGTCACTACTCCTTTTACCAACCTCAAAAGAACAATTTGTCTCGGCTCTAGATGAATTGTTGAACCTCCATCCCATTGTGATTTATATCATGAGCAGCACAATAAGAGTGATCTTCCAACTTTCTTTGGTATAACTCGCACGTAAGCTTCGACGACTTTGAGCGACACTTATCTTTCCACTCTCGTCTTATGAATATGCCATATGACACAATGACACCAGAACTCCAACTGCTTCGTAAATTTAAAGTAGACTTCCTTCTCGTGAGGGCCATGGCTCAGTGGTTAAGTGCGCGATCAGTGGGTGGAAGATTCAAGATTCAGATCCAAGAAAACACAATAATCAAAAAAAAAAAGTTTTCTCACGGACTCATCTCTTGCGAACGTCTGACAAACACTCAATAGAAAAAATTGTCCTTCGGAAACGGCATGCAACTGTGAGTCTAAACCATTCGTGGGGCGCTAAGCACAAGTGGCTGCGACAAGTTAGGCCTAGCCCTGAATGGGTTGCTAACACCAAAATATTTATTTATTTATATTTATTTAGTCCTTGCGCTCAGGACTAAATTTGGCCGGTGGCTCCAAATACCAATCATAGGTCTAGTGCTGGTGTCTTCGTGAAGGATGACATCATTAGGCTTCACTTGTCGTTAGGCAAACATGCATTTACTTTCAAGCCGAGACTTATACAATCCTAATAGCTTGTAGCTGCAGCCAGCTTTAAAGCCTTGCTCAGCCCTTTATTCACTTTTTTGTAATATATACTGCTTTCCTGCTAAACCTGCAGTACACGGAGCACCAAATTTGTCTTTCGGGTTCAGCATTCTGAAGCCAATTGTCGGATATCCCCGAGGGTGTCATTTGTGGGCTTTACTTTTACTTCGACATAGACCTTCTTAACTATATTCCGGTTTAAAATTTACGCATAACCTAGAATTTCAAAAAAATAAATGAGAACTCTGTCCTTTTCTCTCAGACAAAACCAGGACAAGTCTACATTCACTAGACAAACGTGAAGGAGTGAACGGATGGGTAGAGATTTGCTGAAATTTGAATTTCACCCAGGGTGACAACGCCCGCACAGAGCTATTTAGCGTACCTAGACCAGTTTTGAATGGTTCCCATTTCATTTTGATGCAGAGCAACGCTCGTTTAGATAATGCAAGAGTATCCTATTATGGAGAAGTCGGGACAGCCACTACGGATTGGCTTTCTAGGAATCCGCGTTCGATCAAGGAATCTACATGCGTATAATCTTTGTAGCCTGAATATTGCTGTGCAAGAGGAATGAAAAAATATCCCTCTGTAAAGTCTGCAATATCCTAAGCCGCTTCTTCTTATGATCATTCCACTCAAAATGCTGCATCTATTTTTTACTGGATTCATTTTTTTGTGTTTCAGACAGTATTTTTGAGACACAGTTTTGATATAGGAACAAGGCAAGCGATAGTGAACGATTCTGCCAACGGCTTGATATTGTACGGCTTTCTCGACTCATGTCAAATTCTACACAAAATCTACAAGGCAAGCGAAGTGAATAGGGTTGGGCACTGTAGTTAATATAATAACTCAGTGATGTCAACTATTGAATGATTTTTTTTTTATTTTTTCATTCATTTAAAAAGCGTGAAATATATTCATACGGTCAAGCATGAAATTGCTTCATATGCCGAGGGTTCCGTAGCAATTACAGGAAATATTTTACTAAATATTAAGCAAGTAGGTAGTATTACACTACTGTTTGTTACGAGTTATTATACTTTATACTATGCGCCCCATATGAATCATTCTAATTTGTTTTTTTTTTGTAGTTTTATTGTTTCAACCAACTAAGGCCAAGCTAAAATAATTTGTATGTGTTTCACGTGTTTGCGTGTGTATATACAGGGTGGCGCAAAATATGTGGATGTAATTTTTCGTTGTTTGTCGCAACGAAATCGCATAATCAGTTCTATGGTGGTAGTCTGTTGACTTCAATTCCTCAACAAGCTGGATGCTGTAAAATGTGGTCAAAATCCTCTGAACTGACTTCCACGATAGCCCGAGTTGAGCCGAACTTCTCCTTGTTGATGTTTCTGAACTTTTTTGCACACTCCTTAGTACACGTTGAATATTTTCATCTGTGTGCGCGGTACGTGGTCTCCCAGTACTTCGGAGGTTCCTTGCTGACCCTTCTTGCCGAAAATGTGCAACTAGTCGACTTTTTGTTGGTACTGTGGCACATTAAAATATCGACGATATGCACGCTGTGTCAAACCAATTGACCTTTGGTTTTCAAAATAAAGCTCGATGATTTTTGTTCGTTGTTCTGTTGTGTATCGTTCCATATTAAATTCCCCAAGTCTTGTTTGCAAAATTCTAACAAACAATTTTGAAACAAAAAAAGTTACGAGTAAAACGAATTTTAACCATAAAAGTCATTTCGTGCCACCCTGTATTACTGCTTAGTACCTAAACGGCTTGGCCGGTATTTACAAAAATGTTATGTGTCGTCTTATTATCGTGAGCTGTTGGGAGAAAAAAAAAAGATGGCGGGCATTATATGCTATTTTGTCTCTTACTCACATTTGTACGAATTTTTCGAAAACCGACATATGTATCAAAATGAACATAGTTTTCCTGTAATTTTTGAGATTTGAACATTTTCACACATTTTTCTGAAATGTTCAGTTCAGTAGTTTCAGAGATATGCGGGGGAACATACCATTTTTGGTAGTTTTTTTGGGTTTTTCTTAAAACCTGATAAACTAAAAATAACGGAATTGTATATTTTTCAAATGAGCGCATCGTAGCCTTTCATTTGATACCCATATTGTATTTATGCAAAAAAAAAAAAATTTTAACTTTTACTTTAAGCTCCAAAACTTTTTGTTTTTGAAGTTTTTCGTTTCTTCATCCGTCTGCAGATTAATAAAACTCAACTCTGGTCCAAATTTGAACCTTCTATGTATAATAGTTCAAAAGTTATGGGACTGTGACAGGTGGACGGACGAACAACTGACTCACTATAAGAGTTCCGTTCTTACTTTTTATTACCTTGTAAGTACTGGAACCCTGAACAAATCCTGCTGCTCGTACCGGAAGAACTTTATCGGGCTAGTTAATCAGCTTCGCAATTCTCTGAAATGTCAAAATGACTTTGTGGTACCCATCAAAGTACGATGTTGTAGTATCAAGCTCGTCGAGAGATACGCAGCAGTTTTTACTGCCTTTGGTCTTATTTGAGAGCTGCCTTTCGATATACTTACATAGCGATACAGTATAACCCGGCAATCAGTCAACTGCTTGGCGAACAGCAATGACTTAGACCTGAAAATCACTGCAATGCTGCGGAAGATTAAAGGAGAGGAAAATGCCCTGGCTCTCCAAGAAGACTTCAGTATCAACTCCGCCCTTGGTTTTGGACCCATTCGTAAATATTGACAGCGATTTATTTTGAGGAGGACAGTGCGTTGCGTCTACTCCGGTATTGAGTGTTAAAATCTAATTCGACGCCTAGGTTGAACGGTGACTCTGGCAATGTGTTGTTCTCAGCGCACCAGTCATGCTGAGATATACTACTCTTTGAAATTTCTCCAGTAATGTCAGGTTGGAATTCCTCGCTTGAAATTACGCGACTGACGTTTTCAACTGTGGCCGTGGTGTAGTGGTAACATCAACGCTTGTCACGCTCTTGGTTCACGGTTCAAATCCTGATCTCAACAATCATCTATTTATTTCGTCTGAAATAAATAAAAAAGTCAATCAATTGCGAAAACTTAGTCAACTCTACTGCGAAGGCATAGCACTGGCAGTAGGGTGGTCATAAGGCTTAAATGCAACTTGATCGTGATGATGACATCAGGTGGAGGGAAAAAAATACTGTGAATCATGAGCAACGACAAAAAGCAAAAAACAAACAAGCTCCCCAGTTATCTGGACGCCACCCTTGGAGTTTACTGAAACTTAATACCACCTAAGTTTCAAACCCACTACACCAATCTTTCTTTCTCTCTCTCTCTCTCAATTTCCACAAAACGCCCGTGTCCTGAAATAATTTATTGGTATTCATAACCCATTTGGTGCGCGCAAATTATAAAAAAAAAAAAAAAAACTTCTTCTATAAAACATTAAAACCGATCAAGTTGTCCACGAAGAGAATGCAGTGAATGAAATAATTCCCTCATAAGTTGGTCAACTGTAAAAGTTGAACGACATTTTGTGGCAAACTTTCGCAGGTTTCACTGTATAAGTCCTTCAACAATCATATAATGGTTGGCATAATATAAATTCACATATATGCCCACTTATCTCCTATTAATTTCGACTGATCCAGCTGCTTTTTTTTTTGTTGTCACCTCTAGAACTTTACTTCTAAAAATAAATGTGAAACTTGCTTCTTGGCAACCCTCCTACCATAAACAAAACGAGCTTTTTATTTATGTGTGGAGAATAAAAAAAAAGCTTTGCGTTTTATATCAATCAAATGGAAATTATTCAAGAGCATACTCGTACAGCTGTGGGAAATTCGCTAGCGCATTATCACGAGTTGATGGCACTTATTTGTGTTTGTAAACACCAAGAATTCGCCATTGCCCAAGTGTATCTTGCCGGTCATCGTTGTCTCGTATCTCGTGTGTCGTGTTCTTCTGCTTATTCTTTTCATCGTCGTCGCAGTCGTCTAAGCCAATTTTAAAAATAATCGCCACCACCATCACCGCTGCCACCGAGTATAGACTTTTCGATTGTCATATGGCCGAAATTATTGCTTTTGCTTCTGTGTGTTCTCGTGGTGATATACCTGTCCGTCGTAGTTGATTATAACTTTGTAACTCTTTAACATCGCACTTTTATAGTCGTTAGATCCTCAAAATATAATTGACTCCCTCCCCGCATTAAGCTTGTTTGCCCGCCCTAATACGATAGTAATAGTTGGTCGTTGCAAAAAGAAGAAATAACTAATTAAATCCAGAATGGGAAAACGCCGCCAGTGAACTTGAAAATCCAATACAGTGCTTGTTCTCAGGAAAACAACAAAAATAATAAATAATTCAATTCCGCGAGGCACTTGCCACCGTGTCCGAGAGACTACCACCCTTGCAGTGTGTGTTGAATACTAACCGCGACGCGCCGCCAGTCTCTGAGAATCGGGGGAAAAAAATAGTATTTAATTATTTTTAAATACCTGTGCATTGTTTTGTTTGTTCTAGCTGCTGTCGTTCTGTGCTTTTGCGTGCTCGTAAAATTTTTAATTAGGAAGAAATTGTGCACAAGTAAAGGAAATCCACCAGCACCACCACCGCCAGCACCTCCCCTACCAATTTTGAGTTGAGTGATTGAGCCAAATTGCCAGGCAGCCAGAGTTGGACAGCCCCCTGATGAGATTTGCTTAACCCAATGCATGTGCCCACCGTCACCTTTTCCTCAATATTCTGAGAATATCTCGAGAGATCTCGAGAAAAATTGTAAATAGTGAAACTAAACATTTCGTGCCTACCAAAATGTATTCGAGTCTCAGTTGTTCGCGATCGAATTTAAGCTGCAACACACGATCGGAGACTACGCCCTTAAATAACCTGGTCCATAACTTGCCGCACGATTATAATTTCTGTGATTGTTGTCGCCCTTTGCGTTATACGCCGACATCCCACGCGAATACACATTTTCCCCCAGCGTCAGCGCGTCTAAATAATCCATACCGCTTACAACCGTATCAATTTCGTTTCCAGCCAAGGCGTACAGCCAGCAGCAGTATGTCACAATCAGGAGAGGATCTACATTCGCCCAGTTATCTATCATGGAGGAAGCTGCAGCTAAGCCGAGCCAAATTGAAGGCATCGAGTAAGACATCAGCCCTGCTGTCCGGATTTGCAATGGTGAGTAGAGAATACATTTTTTTTTTAATCTATTTTTCTGGGCACTGTGACTTTTTTCCACGGCTGAATAAAGAATAACAATGAGTCGCATAGGTGGGATACATCGACAACGGTTTTTACATATTTATGTGTTATATTGTTTGCGATTTTGTTGGATTTGAATGTATAATTGGGCAGCTGTTTGGGGTAGAATATCGATGGGAATTTAATTTGTCTAACAAGGCTAATTAAACAGGGAATAGATATGTGCAATTAAATTAGTCATTGGAAGAAGAAAAATGTTTACAACATGTGAAGAGAAAAGTGTTTTACTTTGGTTTCTTCACGCTCAGTTTAGAAGTGCGTATTATTATTAAGTCTTTAAATCGTGTGCCTACACATTTTTATGGCATCTGTAATACTACTAGATCAATACGTTTGAAGAATCAGTCACCTTAGAAGTATACGAGTAGAATATAATTGCTGAATGTCGGGTACGGAAAGTTGATGGAAGTAATGGCCACCATCAAAAACAAAAAGTGACAACTCTACTGTGTTACAGAAAAAGGCATGACACGAGCATACAAAAGACATTAAAACTTTTTGTACAGATTTTTATCAGCTGTTATCAGATTAAGTCTTTTCCGTTTCATGAATTCTTCAAAAAGAATAGAGAGTGTGTCAATTCCACGTGTCAACTTTTTGTGCATTTCTATGACACCACCAATCGACAAAAACTCGGACAGTTTCTCAAGATTACTTTTATAACCACATGTCTGATCTGGCAACCTACGAGGGTAAGGTGAAAAGTTCTCGGTCTGACTCAGAGATAGCGTTACAATCAGCAAAAATTTATATTTCCTGCCTGGGTGCACTTCTCATTAATTCGTATGACAAGTTTCAACTTGTTCTCTCAAGTAGTTTCTTTACACGAATTTTTGCAGTAAACGTCTTGCGTGTTTTTCGTTAAAATGGATAAACTTGAATATCGTGCGGTGATAAAATTCTTCGTTTTGGATGGGTTAACCTCTAAGGAAATTCCTCCAAAGTTGACAAAAGTTTACGGGGACTCTGTTCCTTCCATGTCGACCGTTAAAAAGTGGGCAGCTGAATTTAAACGTGGTCGCACGTCCCTCGAAGATGACCCACGTGAAGGACGGCCGAAAACCGCAACCACACCCGAAACCATCGAAAATGTGCATGATATCGTGTTGGACGATAGGCGAGTGAAGGTGAGTGAGATAGCTGAGGCTGTGTGTATATCGGAAGATAGGGTGCGAAACATCTTGCACAAAAACTTAGGGATGCGAAAGCTCTGCGCAATGTAGGTGCAGCATTTGCTGAATGCCGATCAAAAGCAAATGCGCAAACGATTTTCGCGGCAATCTTTGTACCGATTCAATAGGGATCCGACCGATTTTGTGCGGCGATTTGTCACCATGAATGAGATATGGTTCCACCACTACACGCCAGAAACGAAACAGCAGTCGAAGCAGTGGGTGGTCAAGGGAGATTATGTAGAAAAATAAAATCATTTTTTAACTGAAAATCGCAAACTTTCAATGTCAGCCCGAGAACTTTTCACCTTGCCCTCGTATGTCGAGAATATGGTGTTCAATAATTTGACAACCTAGTATTTGGTAACCGGCAGTTTAACCAAAATCAACGTATCACGGAAATTAGTTCGAGCGAATTGGCGAACCGGTGCTTGTGCAGCATTCAGAAACAGCTATTCTCAAATAAAATTAAACCAATCAACGAATGATTTTGTACATAAGTAAAATGCAACCAGTAGTTATGTATTGTCAAGAAACAAGGAACATGCTCACCGCTGATTAACGTTTCTAAGTCGTGTTAAAGAGCCTGAAAAGCTCAAAACTCAAACACGGTAGTGAATAAAAACTAGACATTGCGAAATTGAGCTCTTGAGAATCCAGATGGAAGAAGGATTCAAGAGAAACAATAGTCTTGGTTGGACCAACATGTGTAGATTGATCTACAGATTGTTAGGGCCGACGCCCATAGCTACCTGTTTGATACCGCGACCTCTGAAACATAGCTATTCACATTTTATTGATTCGGTTTGCTGTGCCGACATTTACGAGGCTCAACTCTAACCTAACTTATGACTTTTTCTTATTCCTTACTTCGGGTACTACCTTTACTGTGATTAAAAATGGGAATATTGTATGATAAATCCATTTGCGACCCCTTGTTACAGTTTTATCCGCTCTCTTGGTACTTAACAAAAAATCCATGTTGTCTGCAGACGATGAATCACTGAAAAAAAAATAAGTTCCCGCTGAATATTAATGCTGCTGGAAGGGAAACTACATATTCTATGAAAAATGTGTTGTAAACTTGATTGTTTGATTGTGTTTCACTTAAATAGCTTATCGCGAAGATACTCAGAAGCACAAAATACTTACATAAAATGAAAACTACTGATATGGATGTACAACATCCTGTTACGCATTCAACCGATGTAAACAAAGCGCTTTCGTTTTGATTACCATACTGGAAGGACGGAAGCTGAAACGGAACTTACACCACAAATACAAACCGTATGAAATGGAAGTTTTAATATGTATTACAGTTACATATATTGTATTTGAAACAAAATCTGATCATTGCCCTTAAATAATTAATTTGAGTAATTCTCAATTTTCCCGATGCCTTTTCAACTGGTCTAACTGGTTTTTTGAGCGACCCACTTGGATCTGCCTGATTGAGTAAGTGAATTCCACTGCATGGGATATTTTGCAACGGAATTTTCTTCACGCGGTAAGAATTGACCGATTCATTGCCTCTTTTTCCATTCTATTGTGGTATCCACAGGTATCTGACCTGTTTTCCCATAAAACTGTTCAATATTCGATTCTGCCATAAAATCCTTACGATGATATGAAGACATCGATTTATGAAGAACTGAAACTTACGAATGATAGTGGCAATCACCCTGCTAAGTACTACACACAAACAGTAGTACTGGCACTACATTGAACCGAAACAGTCGCAGCTTAAATAAAGAAAATAGTTCTAGAATAAATAGTGTATTAAGTTTTTAAACCTGCTTGATCACGACCTGAATTTCTGTCCATAGGAACGTCACTATTCATCAAATCAGCAACTGCCGAATACTTGGATACAAAAGCGTCTGAAACTAGATGTCTTGTGTTCGTATAAAGTCAGCGTCTGAATTCGAATCCATCATGAATCCTAATGTTCAATCAGTCTTTTTTTATTGAGTACGCATAGACAGTGCGAGCAGTGAATTAGGTTCATTTTTCAATGGGCTATACCTACGAATTTGTGCCCTATAGACCTCGTGCAAGACGTAGTATGAAAACAAGAAAGGGTTTGTTTGATAATATTAAGGTTACGGGAAAATACTGCATCCACCTTATTTGGAGAAACAGATAAAAACAGTTAAGTACGAGGGTGGGTCAATAAGTCCCTGAAAATTAACACAAATTGTGTCGTCACCTTAAATTTATTTTTTTTGTTGTCAAGAATCATCTTTCAAAAGAACGCACCCAATTTTTCAGACAGATCTGCCAAATAGTTTTGTTGTGGCAGCCATTTTATATAGACGCTTCATTCGTTAAAATGGAAAAAGGTGAATTTCGAGTGCTCATTAAACACTATTTTTTGCGAGAAAAAAACTATCACGCAAACCAAACAAAAGCTTGACAAATATTATGGGGACTTTTCACCATCGATTGGAACGATTCACCACTGGTTTACTCAATTTCTGTGCGGACGTTCAAGCACAAGTGACGCCGAACGTTCTGGTCGCCCACTTGAGGTCACCACACCAGAAATGGTCGACAAAATCCATGGTTTGATAATGGACGATCGGCGAGTGAAAGTGCGCGAGCTTGAAGTGGCCACAGGCTTATCACATGGCTCAGTGATTTCGATTTCGGGGCTCGAGAAATCGTTTTATTTGGAGGGCATCAACAAATTGGAGAATCGTTGGATGAAGTGTATAGAGCTAAAAGGAGAGTATGTTGAAAAATAAAATGTTTTTATACCGAAAAGAGTGTTCCTTATTTCATTTTTCAGGGACTTATTGACCCATCCTCGTATATAATGCTTACGAATCAGTAGTCTATGTGAACAATTTGAGATCAACTTCCCCATCCCTACATGTGTAAGAGAGATAGTCAATAAATAAAAATTCCACCTAAACTTGGTTTTCCATTTCTCACTGGAGTGACATGAGCGTCGAAATCTTAATCACGTCAAGTTTAATTTATGTTTTCCTTAGTATTGTGCTTCTTTTCTAGCATAAAGTAGTGCACAAAGGGCAGTAATTCCCCCACGAGCTAGCATATGTATTTAATATGCACGATGATTCCAGAGTTCTTCAAAAATATATTCCCAAAAAAAATGTTCGTACAATTTTTAACATTTTTCATTTGCGGCTAAAAAATAAAGGTTGACGTAAATAGTGTTGGGCAGTTAATTTATTTGACTTGCGAAACATGCCTCACTCATAATTTTTTATTGCAACTTTATAGTGCTAAAGTATTTTAAGTGATTTAAATATAGATGTGCGGAGTAGATAAAAACATTCCAAAACAGTGTTGTATACAGTTGGGTGGGACACTTAAATGGCTCCCTAATTGTATCTCACCATAAATAACCATTGTACCGTTAATGAGCTAAGAAGATAAGTCAAAACAATTCTTTGCGTTTTCTAACAAGGATTTGGAGTACATATACGGATATGCATACCTAGTCATGTCAGAAACACTGGTACACCTTTAAGCGCACTCATCGTGAAACTAATATGGAACACATCCATTCCATATTGACAGATATTCTATGAGTAATATTTATACCAAGTTAACGCGCAAATAGATTTACACAAAGGTCGTTTGTAAATATGGGGTGGGGCGTTATTGAAAACCATGTTGTGGTAATTGACCTTCGTAAGTGTAAGATGGAAAGAGGCGATATTTTTCGGACCTTGTGGCCGCTTGGAATCACCTGGAATTTTGTGTACCGAATTGTTAAATTGTTTGAGGACACTGGTGAAGTAACTGACCGTCAAAGATCCGGACGCCTGGAAACCGCTGCGAAAGCAGAAAATCTTCACCGATGAAAAAATGTTTACTATTGAGGAATCGTTCATTAAGCAATATGACAGAGTTTATGACCGGTCATCCAAGTTAGCAATCGCACTAGCGGGTGCTAGGACCCTTGTTCACGTAAAAAAGTGAATTAAAGTGAAAAAGTAATGAAGCATATCTTGCAATCTTCAAATTTTTTTGTGAAAATGCAGCCTTGTTGCAAACATCCATATTACCTCAGATATACCTAAAAATATTTATATTATAAAATTGGCTCGTAATAAGTACCTTTAACTTTGAGTGGGAAATTATTTGTTATCAGTGATTCATCGTCTACAGCCAACATGGTGTTTTATTGGATAACCGAGCACTTGGATATCTTTGGTAACGAGAGAGCCCAAACATCCCAAATATGAAGTTTGAAGTAAATCTCAGACTCATATTTTGCTATGGTAACGTGATCCAATTCATCGAGCTCTCTTTTAACCATAACTCGGTATGTAGTCCAAATAGACCACCATTTCGACACAATTCTCGTCTCAACGAAACCTAGCAGCCCTACATATACTGGGGAAGTTTTAAAAAATGCTAGAAAACAAACTTTTCGGTTTAATTCAAATGCAAAATGTTGAAATCCATTTGAAAAAAGGGTTAATTTAATAGCAAATTACGATAATTATCCAACCATCAATTAATTCAAGTACGGCACCGTACAATTGTCAAAAAGAATTAAAAGTGGGCGCCGTGGCTCAAAGGGATGATCATATTCGAATATCAGAAAAATACCAAAAAGACATTTTCGGAGTTCAACCTCTTGCTTATCATGAGAAGATTTTCCATCGAAAATGTGTTCTTTAAAATCGATATAATACGCTTCTATTTATGTGTCGCACAGCACCAATAGTTGCAATAAGCTAGACTTAAGGGCCTTGGGCCCTATCTGGGCTATTCGCGCCAAATATTTATTTTTACTTACTCTCCTATGGAGTAATTCTCGCAATTCTGTCTGTCAATCTGTCTGTACCTCGGACTACACTCTAAACAGCATAAGAGATTTTCTTTAAATTTCATATCTATGGGCTTATACTCGTATTCCGAAAATCAGAATTTTCATTCTAACCTCGAAATTAACGGTACTTTACTTAGACAAATTTTGAAAAAGTACAATTTACTCGAAAACGGCTCTTACGGTATTGATACAAATTTATATCTGAGGTATTATATAACGGTATTTAATTTATTAGCGGACCTGCAAAATTTGGCTATATCTCGGAAATAACTTGGACGATTTTACCCAAAATTAATATCTACGTTATTTTCGACGTATGTATCATTATGGCATTCAAATTTGGTGCACATGATCAAAACGTTTCTTTAACTTTTGCACGCATTTTACGAAAATATTTAAATTTGAAATCTAAACAATTTGGGAGCGAACGGCACATACATACGTGCGACCCAGACGTGCCCTTTATATATTTTTAATTGCAAGTTGATCTAACCGTTAATGTAATGGTCATCGTGTATTTCAAACTTTAGCACCATACAATTTGTTCGCCTTATTTAGCATCTCTGAGATTTGACCCTATCAATTTATAAAATTTTACGTTTGGCAAGTTGTTACATAAAAACACCTGATTCCATTTTTCGTTTCTCAACGATTGTCATTTTATTCTTTGTATCCTCTTTTCAGCAGCGATTACAGAGCTTTTTGTCGTCTTGAATTCTAACGGATGGGCTCATCTGTTGGTTTCTTTTTAAAATTGAAAAAAAGAATCATTTAATATTTGTCCAAGCTTTTTGCTTTATTGAAAAGTTTACACTTTTCGATTATTTATGGAAAATAATTTCATTTAAATGGCTACCGCGGCTGGCTTGTCAGTAGCCCATCCTGTCATCCCAATTTTGCAGTATATTTTTGATGGTTCGGTGCTCTATTTCACGAAAAGTGTCTGAATCGTTTCTGGATTATCAGCATAACATCGAGCTTTAATGGCAAACCACAAAAAAAAAGTTCAACGGCGTCAAATCTCAGTTCCGCGGAGATCAAGCAACATCATCAAAACGGCTGATTACACGATCATTGAACTTAGTGCGCAAAAGATCGTTTGTTGGATCGTCTAAGTTAATTTCCTCAGTTTCTGGCCAAAAAAAAAAAATCGATTGTCATACCTCTGTAGCGCTCTCCTTTGACCGTAACGTTGTTGCCATCTTCATTTTCGAAGAAATATGTACCAATAATGCAGCCATTCCACAAACCGCACCAAACAGTCACAGCAGCAATATTCTCATCGGAGCGCACATGACGAACACGAGTATAACTTGTGTTATCAATTAGCATACCAATCTCCCTAACTTTCTTCACAAACTTGCGTACAGCAGGCACGGATGGTGCATTATTTCAACCGAAATTTTTTTTTCAAAATTCCCACTGTTTCGGGAACACAGCATTCACTTTGGAAATAAGTTTTCAATATTTACCAACGTTGTTCAACCGTTAATCGATTCATTTTACACCGCGAAGTTATAATTCTGTTTCTGTCAATTTTTTGAGCACAAAAGAGCTGTCAGTGTCAAAATAACATCTAATTTAAAAAGAAACCAGCAGATGGCTTTATTAAGAATCGTCAGTTTCGAAAAAGTTACAAAAAGCGATTCAGAAATCGTACGGTGATTTTCGAAATACGACAACAGTGATTCAGACATGCTTTCCTTCCTTAAAAAAGTTGAATGAGAAGATGTCATTTATAATTAAAAAAGCTGTTAAATAAACTTGACTTTGGAAGCGATTTAGTTAATTTACTATTAATAAACATTCTAGGAAACGTTTTTTTATTAATTCGGACATATGTATGTATCTAGTCACTATTACTCGTATACCGGCCGGTAATGTGTGAATTATCTCTATGATAATTCAGTTTGCCATTAAATTAATGTTTTGTGCGTGAGTTCGTTAAGGGCTTATGTAGAATTTATCAATGAGGAAGTAGTTATAATATTTCCCATAACAAATCATAAGCTCACCTTGAAGCATAATACGTATGGTAATATATTCAATAACTACATGTCTCATTTTTACATCAATTCGCTAATGAATGCAAATTATTCCAAAATAGTCGTTTAAAATTGTGTAAATTAAATAGTGATTATCGCGTTCTATGGCGATGATGAAACTTGCTCTAAATAAATACTAAAGAATTATTTCTCGGACCCCACGAAACCCCACGCGTAATTATTATATAGGTATAGCTATAGAATCCACGGAACTGTTTAAAATTGTCAAGCGATCAAAGATCTTGAAATTTTATTAGATAGTAAAGTTATTCTTTTTTTCTGTCGTACATTTTTATAGATTATTTTGCAAACTGAAATTGCTAAAATCTTTCCAAATGTTGTGTCTGTTTGTATCATGTCATGTGTTTTGAAATTTGCGAAATTATCGTTTCGAAAATTGAGAATTATAATCATTTTTCACCTCTTAAGAACGTGATGTGCTAAAATTGGCGCTTTTTGTTTAAATTTAAGCAAAAAAGTGTGAAGTGAATTGGCCAGTGAGTCATTTTTGGAGGCTTCCTATGTCCGGTAAGAGGATATGAATTGTTGTGGAAGGAAAATTAAGGGCTTTTCATAAAGAAAAATGGAAAAGTAGCAAAAACCCCTCATCCCTCCAAGCATTATGACCTTTTTCCAGGTGGATGGTGATTCAATATATAATTTTGTTTTTAGAATGTGCTTTCTTCTGTGGCTCGTATCACTGCGCTAATTCAGTAACATTGTTTAACACTGTGAAGTTTTAATCGTTTGTCGATACATAATTTTCATCAGCGTCAGCATCTCACGCATTGACGCCATTCACTTGATTTCGGCGGGTAACCTTTATAAATTATTTGAACTCCTTAATGTTTATTTAATGCTTTTATCATAACGGGAAGGCCCCCTACGTCAGTTCATGATCGTGCTTAGTTTCATTAAATGTTCCCATTCATTCTTAAAATAATTATAACAAAAATAAACTATCAGCAAACGATGGTCGTTTATATTACAGTTTCTTGCTCTCGCGTCAATTGCTGATAATTATTATTTTTTTTTAAATTTGTCCTCCAAGAGGTTGTTTTCCACACGCTCCATAAATCGACGGTATACACAAACTTGACATAATTAGCATTTTATTTTGATTAGAATCCGTTTATGATGTGTTAACTACATCGACTATAGATTTTTATAGATTGAGAAGCGCTTTCAGTTTCTATTGAACGTTGGAAGTGATTCACATCTCAGTTTGCGTTACAGAAACCTGAATTACTGATAACAAATGTGCATACCTACATTTAATGTCACCACAACAACTCAAATGTTATCTGTAAATATGATAGAGTTAGGGCAAGTGATTATTGATTAATTAACTGAGTGGTTTGATTGAATACTTCGCGGAGTATTTAATAAAAATATTTGCGAATGTGTTTGAGACCTAAAGTTAAAAATATCTGTGGCCACTTTGTATTTTTACTTTATTTTGCAGAAAAGCTCTCAATATTTTATGTTCGCTTAAATTAAATATTCATCGTTTTTTTTATTACCTAGAATTTGCATTTCCGATGAATGCCCGAGTAATCGTTTGTCTTGTTTTTTTTTGGCTTCACTTACTACGATAACGTTGTATACATTATTGCTTAAGTAAATAAGATTTCATTTGTAAAAGAAAGCAATTTTTGTTACTTTTGCGTGCATCTACGAATGCCTGATGTAATATTTGTTCGAATTTGTAAGCCAATGAGCTTATTTTATTCTCATTCCCGAGTAGGGACAAAAATATTTGCGTTGCACAGCCAAGAGTTAGTCGTACCCAGAGATTGACATAAAATTATTGGAAGATTAACCTCACGGTTCTTAGTTTATGATGATATGTATTTCAAATTTGTTAACGCTTTCGCCATGGAATGTTCTGATAAAGAGAATTGCATCGCTTCATAAGTGCGCTATGAATAAAGTTTAGACTTTCAAAACTCTGCAGCCGCTTATGCATAAAATTATTCTAGAATAATAGCGACACATACAAGTGGGTGCCGTGGCTCAGTGGTGACGTACGCGATCACTGATTGGATCAAGATTCGAATCCCAGAAAACACAAAAACTAATTTCGAACGGTCCCAATCTAGCGAACGTTTGACAAACATCCGAGAGTAAAATTTTCAGTCGAAAAAAATTGCCCTTCAGAAACGACATAAAACTGTAGGTCTCAACCTTTCGTACGGCGCACAGCACGAGTGGCTGCGAGAAGCTGGGCCTGGCCCTGTATAGGCTATTAACGCCAAAATATTTTATTTATTTATTTACTAGCGACATTAAAGACTGCCAGCAATCTGGTCGTCCACGCACGGTACGTATGCCACAAACCATCAAAGCTTCTAAGGCACGAATTCAAACAAATTCTCTTCAAAAGTAGATAACACTGGCTCGTGAGAACAATATAACTTGGAGCTGGGAGCTTCATACGCTATACTGGACAATTGTTGACTGTGATGCTTACAAACAAATAGGGTTCAGAAATCAAAGCGACTATTGTCGAAGAGCGCTGTTCTTCTGTACAGAAAAATGCTTTTTACAGACTAGAAAATCTTCACTTTATAGAAGAAATTTAACAAAGTGTTAAGGTCTAAACACCCATCGACAGTCATGCTTCGGTTCGGGTGTCTGGTATTACTGGGTAACTGACCTGCATATTTGCGAAAACGAATCCGTTGTGAAACCTCTAAGCCATACTCTACTGTAAAAACAGCCTTGAACATTCCGAAAAGATTCTGCATCACCCATACCTGGCTCCAGAGAAATCTACACCGCTTCATTCGTACCGAAGACCGACCTTCAGTTATCCAAAACCTTACCCGCTGGATCGCAAATTGTGAACTGTCTTAGAGGATATTGTGGCACAAAAAATACCCTAAAATGTAAGGACTGAAGCTGTGGCCAACTTTCCAATTAGGTACGTGCTGTGCGAAGCGATTATAGGCCTGCAGTAAGGCAAAAGGCAACCATTTTGAATAAACTTTACAATTTTGTGTTTTATTAAATTATTTTTTTGAAATCTTTGTTTTATAGTTTCAAACCACCGAATACCCCGCGCGCGTTGTTACGCTTTTTTTGTTGCCAAAACAACGCTGTTAACTTAAATAATACGTGGTTAAAATTTCATGATGATCGGTTGAAGGATTTAGCAGTCCATAGGGAACATACATACAGAGTTCCACTTTTATGTTTATAGTAAATGTGTGTAGCAGTATTTTTGTCCTTTCCAGGTTCTTAAGAACAAAAACTTAAATCATTGAAATTATATATTTTCTTTTCCGCCTTTCATGTGCTCACTTCTTATGGTAATTTTCTAACAACATCAATACGCTCGATTTCCTCAATTCGATAGTTTATACTAGAAATTGTTGGTATGTTTAAGGGATGACAAAAATCACATTAATTGGAATCCTCTTTGTTATTCTCAACGCTTTAGTCGATAGGGCAGTAGGGAATTTTAACAAAACCTTAGATACATAAGGCATCTCAGTGATGGAAAACAAAACAAAATCAATCTCTTCATCAGACAGTGGAAGATACCACCCTTCGAACTGTCCAAGTTAGACGTGACGTACCTTGGCACAATTCTGAACAGAAAATTGAACTGAAATTTAAACATACAGGAAAGAATTTTGAAAGTATAAATATGGTTTTATGTACACGTTTTTTATTTTGCCGCTTTACAGAGAAAACACCAAGCTGGAAATAGTGCACTAAGGCACTTACGCTTCTTTAATAACAGCAGCGCAGTGTACTGCTTCCTCTACATGCAGTGTTTCAAGCACTAGAATCGAGTGTCATCAGATCTGAAATAGTAAGGAAATGCCACACAAAGCTTACTCGTATTGCGTTATGTATGCAAAACCGTAGGAGGCTTATCAGGAGGCTTATATCAGGTTGACAACTAAGTAATTGCCGATTTCACACATAGATGTCTTTGGCCATATTTTTTAATGGCTTCTGCCAATGACATATTTATTTGCCTTTTGACATTTGTTAGCTGCCAGTTTTGCTTTGCTTTAGAAGCAAATAGCGCGTATTTTTGTGAAAAGGTATTAGTTTGGCGTCAGTTTTAATATGGAGTGCAAAAACGAGCATTTTCGTCATATTTTACTTTTTTATTTCCGTAAAGGAAAGAACGCAGCGCAAGCTGCTAAAAAGTTACGTGATGTGTATGGTGAAGAAGTCTTAAAAGAGAGACAGTGCCGGAATTGGTTTGACAAATTTCGTTCCGGAGATTTTTCACTGAAGGGTAACAACGATCAGGTCGACTAGATGAGCTTGATGATGATCAAATTAAAGCCATAATCGAGTCGGATCGTCATGTAACTGTACGAGAGATAGCAAAAAAAACACATATGTCACATACAGCGATTGAGAAACATTTAAAACGTATGAAACTCGTTAAAAAGCTTGATATTTGGGTTCCACATAATTTGAAAGAAATTCATTTAACGAAGCCCATCAACGCTTGCGATTTGCATCTTAGACGCAATGTAACGAATCATAACTGGCGATGAAAAATAAGTTGTTTACAGTAACGTCAATCGAAAACGATCTTGGTTCAGACTTAATGAGCCAGCACAATCCACCTCGAAAGATGATATCCACCAAAAGAAGATTTTACTTTCAATTTGGTGGGATTGGAAAGGTGTAGTGCATTTTGCTGCTTTCAAGGAATCAAACGATCAATTCGGATGTGTACTGTCAACAACTAGACAGATTATATACTGCGATCAACGAAAACGGCCAGAGTTGGTCCCTCGAAAAGGTGTTTTTTTTCTCCAGGACAACGCTAGGCCACATACATCTTTGGTCACTCGCCAAAATTTATTGGAGCCTGGTTGGGAATTGATGTTACATCCACCATATCGCCCTGATCTTGCTCAATCAGATTACTATTTATTTCGATCTTTTCAAAACTCTTTGGATGGCAAAACTTTCAATGAAGATAACGCTGTGATATCGCACTTGATTCAGTTTTTTGCCGATAAAGATCAGAAGTTCTACGAACGTGGAATTATGAAGTTGAAAATATTATGAAAATGGAAAATATTAAAGTTTTATTTATCTGAAAAAATCGGCAATTACTTAGTTGCCAACCTGATAGATCTCGCTCCTTTCCGGATATTGAAGCAAGGTCGTTCGCTTTTTTTACTTTCACAAACGGATGGCCATGGATAGCAAATCTGTCATTATTGTAACTTTATAACAACCAATTAAAACGACCCTTAGGGTCACTGTATCCACACATACATATATTTGGAAAATCTACAACTCACAGATAAAACTCGTAAATCCCAGAATGAGACAACTTTCCCTTGCCAGTAGCTAGTAAACTGGGGGCGATAACATTAAATGTTTATTACATATGTTGCTCAGTCGCCACCATATGACCTCTCTTTACAAAGCGTCAACGACATTGTTACAACAACACCCACATGTACATCGTTTAATTTCAATTTTGAAAGTAAACATACTTGTTTAGAATTAAAAATAAATGCTCGTTGGCGTCTATGGCCGCAAACAAGATCATCATTACCAATTGACTTAATTTGAAAATAAAATTTCAATAAAAATAAATAAATTATTATACAATGAGAGCAAAGAAACAGTTAAAATTGAAACACAATTGCTCGTATCGATATACAATGCAAACGATATTTATGTGGTTTTTATTAAATTTTCAGTCTTGAGACTCTGTAGTAAAAGTGTCAACATATCTGCCAAAATAATGTCGCCTTTTATTCAAAAATCAATTTGCTTCTATTGTGTTCAGCAGAGGCGGATAATAAGAAATGGCCGAGAACGGTGACGAGTCGAAACGTACTTATAAATGTATATAAGTATATATATTTAAATTTTTTTTTTTTTTTTTTTGCGACAAAATAGAAAAATGATCCTTGCCAAAATAAAAACATCTCATCAGTGATTCTCACCTGATGATCGCGATGTGTAGTGCGTTGACGACGATGCAAGCGTGAAAAAAAAGTGAGACAAGTTCTTGGCTTTTTGTCAAATGAGTGGAATTCAAAAAGTTTATTAAAAACAAAATAAAGAACTCATGTACAGTATGACTCAGTATGAATGAAGTCATATCTACGTAATGGTTTTTCTTCTTTGAAAGAGATGATTAGCGAAAATTATTTGAGAAATGTGGGTCATTATTAGAATTGTTACGCGCTGATAAATTGATATTTATGTTGGCGATGATTTGTTAAAAAAAAAAAAATATCACTCCAATATACAGCCTTGGTCATAAATGAAAGGCACCCTACGCAAATGTATAAAATGCCGTTGTATCTGAAAAATTCAATGCAAAAACAATTAGTGTATGGACGAACATTTATTATTTTTTATAATTTAATATTTAGTTGACTCTCCATTGACCTTTATCACTGCAAGAACCGGACGAGGCATGCTAGCAACTAAATTAAAACATTCTTCCGAGCTGATTTTTTCCCGTTCTCGTCGTATAGAGCTCTTCAGGCCTACTAAGGATGTTGTATTATTGATTTTTACCATTTTTTTTAGAAGTACCCACAGGTGTTCAATCGGGTTCAGGTTTGGCGATTTCCATCGCTTTTCGGGATTTATGGCAGGAGCATTATCTTGCTGAAAAATTGTCCTTCGGTGAGACCTGTTCCCAAATATTTTACGATAGGATGCCTTTAAGGAGGTCCCTAAAACATCAATATAGCTGTCACTATTCATTCTTCTCTCGCAGGTGAATAGTTCTCCTATGACTCCTGCCGTCATGCAACTACCACCACCAAACTTGACTGTGGGTACCACACCATCGAGATGGTACGCTCCTGCGAACGTACACTGCGCCAGGGGTCCCGAAAATGCAACTTGGCCCGCTCAAGACGTCGTTCCTTGTTCTTCTCAGAAAGCCAGGGTTTTTTTCTGGCCTTGCAACCTCAAAGGCCGGCTATTAGCCTTCTTCTAACCGTTTTCGCACATAGCGAAACATTTTGGCGTCCATGAAGCGAAACAGCTAGTTCAGAAGAGGGCTTTTGACGATTTTTTAAAGACTCCCGGGCAAGAATCCGATCTTCACGAACCGAAGACTTTCTTTTTCTACCTGGTCGCGGCTTAGAAATGTACTCTCTAGTCTCCCTGTATAGCCTTACGTCATATTGATCGGAAGCACGCGAATGCTTAGGAGTTTTTAAAATTTTTTTGTTGGGACATGCCTCGAGAGGCCAAAAGACAATTTGAGCTCTTTCAGCTTCACTTAATTCGTGTCTTTTTGACTTAGCTATCTTTAGGTTGATTATTCTTATTATTTAAACATAAAAAACTATGAATGAATAATAATATATCCGCAAGAACTGAAATCCAGAGTTAAAAATCGGGTGGATTCCACATAATTTAGTCATTAAATACTGGGATACTGGGAAGTCAAAAATATTCACCTACCTGCAGTAGTTTTTTTATAAAACGTATTTTATAGGCGGTGTTTTTCATTTATAGCCAAGGCTGTATCTTGAATTATTTCATTTTCTCAATAAATCGTCTCCAGCGTTGTCGCAATGCTAATTTTCTAGAAAGAAAGTGTTTTTCTCAAGATTTTTCAATTTGCTACTTACGAGTAAAAGTTAAAAAGTTAGAGATTTTGCTACTTTTTGTTCGTAGTCAGTGTACACGAAATTAAGTGCTCATTATGTTCCACTTGCGAACAAAAACATTAGGAGTTAACTTTTTATATGTACCTTTAACCTGGGGCAGGCCTTATTCAAAATGATTGGCATGTGGTAATCCGAAGGGTGCCCGTGGTGTAGTGGTAACATCATCGCTTGTCACGCTTTTGATTCACGGTTCGAATCCTGATGTCAAGAATCATCTATTTATTTCGCATGAAATAAATAAAAAAGTTGATCACTTGCGAAAGCTAAGTCAACTCTACTGTGAAGGCATAACACTGGCAGTAGGGTGGTCATATGGCGAAAATGCAACTTGATCGTGATGATGACATCGGGTTGACGGAAAAAAAATACTGTGAATCATAAGCATCGACAATAATAGCGAAAACAAACAAAATACTCCCCAGTTATCTGGACAGCCACCCTTGAAGTTTACAGAAACTTAATACCACCTGAGTTTCAAACTACACCACTCTGTCTTTCTCTCTGTCTCTTCCCCTTTCCACAAAAACGCACATGTTCTAAAAATTAGTATAAGGGTATTCATATCCCCTTTAACACGTGCAAATTATAAAAAAAAAAAAAAAAAGCTTGGTAATCCGAAAATCGGATTGCTATATTCGGGAATCGGACAACTATTTGTATTCGGCAACAATACAATTTCCTTCCGAAGATTGGCTCTTTGTAATTCGAAAGCTAGTGTCAAAGTGGCTAGCCTGCGGATTAGTTCATTTTTCATTGAAAGTGAAATACCTTCCCATAAAATACGAGAAGCATTTTACTTAAAAGGTATCAATTGATAGACTATAGTCACAAATTTGCATTTTATTGAGTTTTTGTAGACTTTTTTCTTTTGTTAATGGCGATAATTTCGCCAAAAAGTGCTTTATTTTCTGTGGAGCCAAGAGCCATAGTTCACATGAAATTATGTTAAATTTGTGTATTGAATAACTTCCAGTGGATGATCGAAATTCACGTTGACCGCCAAGAAGCTGCTAGCCATTTTATTAAATTGTTAATCAATTACAGAAACACATCGCTTAAAAGAATAATTAAGAAATATAACACAATTCAAACTAATCTTTTTTTGTTTTTTTAAATGATTGCTATTTTTTTTTTTTTTTTATTGTCAACCAAGAACATTTTTAGGAAATATGCAACACGCCCTCCTCTTCATCTACGTTGACATTGGTCACTGACATTTCCGAGTGCGAGACTCGCAACAAAATTTGGAAGTTGGGGAAGATGTTTAGAAACATATTGCATTCGTTTCGAAAGGGTAAGAGAGTGTCAAATCAAATTAGAATCGAAAAACACTTTCGAATAGTTTTTAAATTCGAAAGGGAATACAGAGTAGCGCTCCTGAGCGAAGGTCTTTTCAAGCGAAGTGCTTTGAATACCATAACCTTTTGAATAATAATTTGAAAAGATAATCCGCACAAATGGATAGGTGAGGTGCTTGGTTATACCCTATCGTTATCCCATAAGGTAAAATAATGTTGCTACACACACACGAAAAAAGTATTGGCACAGATACTATTTCTCGAAACAAATGCCTCCAGCTCAAAAATAAACAAACAATTTATACAAATTTGTTTGAGACAATATTCATTTATTAATTCTTTAACAAATTACAAAAAAAAAAAAAATAATTCTCAGCTTAACAAATAAATAAAAAAAAATTATTAATCAATCAGACTTCGTTTTTTCTAAGGAAAAAAGTAGGCTCAACATCAGTTTTTAACTATCAAGTCAGTTAAATTAACTGATAAACCTTGTTCTTCGTTCCTACAACAAGGAAATACCGTTTGTTATTCCTCCTGAGTGTTCTGTGAATTGCCGTCAGTCGAATTTTACGCATTGTTATTCAAGAGTGTAGTGACAAAATGCATGGCAGGCAAAGGAAAGGAAACTACTTTGTGTGAAAGAAAAATTATTTTGGACTTTCGTTCCAAGGGAAAAACATTAGCTGAAATTGGTGACATATCGATTTACAGTTCGTGGTGTTATAAAGCGTTTTATATGTTCGAAAACTTTAGAAAATTCACCCAAAAGTAGCCGCCCCAGAAAGCTGTCTGAAAAAGAAGAAAGGTCCATTGTGAAAATTATTAAGAAAACCTCAAAAACAACTTCTTCAGAAATAGCAGCACAGTTAGTTAGTTAGAATATTTCGATAAAACTGTTACACCCAGAACGGTGCGAAATATCATCCACAAGGCTGGCTACAACGCCAGAATATCCAGACAAGAACCATATACCTATTAATAAAGTTAACCAACACAAACGTATTGACTTTGCGAAATCATATGTCAACCATGATATGGACTTCTGGAGTAAAGTAGTCTTTTCTGATGACGGTCTTTCTATGGCGAAAAGCAAATTCAGCTTTAGACAAAGAAAACCTGCTACAAACGGTAAAACATGGAGGTGGCGGAGTGATAGTCTGGGGGTGTAGGGCGGCTTCTGGAGTTGGGGAGCTAGTATTAATCGACGGTATCATGGATAGAATGGTTTACATGAACATCTTGAAAGAAAACGTCAAAAAAGTTCTGAAAAGCTTGGTCTTGCGAGTAATTTCTATTTCCAGAAATATAACGATCCCAAGCATACCGCTCATATAGTTCGGGAATGGATATTATACAACATTCCACGCACTTTAAAGACCCCTCCACAATGTCCAGATATGAATCCAATCGAGCATTTGTGGGATGTGTTGGAAAAACGGATTCGAAAGCACCACATTACCAACAAATCCCAATTGAAAGAGATACTCGCTGATGAGTGGAGAAAAATTGAACCCCAAAAATCTAGTTTTTTCTATGCAAAATATGATAGATTATTAATTTCTGTGTATTGTATAATTTAGTCCAGTAAAATATGAACGGTGTCAATACTTTTTTCCTCAGAAAAAATGAGGTCTCATTGATTAATTTTTTTTTTCTGTAATTTGTTAAACAAACTAATAAATGAATATTGTGTCAAACAAATTTGCATACATTTTTTGTTTATTTTGTTTCGAGAAATGGTGTTTGTGCCAATACTTTTTTCCCTGTGTGTATGTAAAGCATTTTTCAATTTTTTTGTCTTTGAAATTGAATAAAAAGAGCTGTATATTAGGTATGTCCGAAATCCGTTAACTTAATTATTTTAAAAATACGAGGGTGGGTCAATAAGTCCCTGAAAAATTAAATAAGGAACACTCTTTTCGGTATAAAAACATTTTTTTTTTTTTCAACATAGTCTCCTTTTAGCTCTATACACTTCATCCAACGTTTCTCCAATTTTGTGATGCCCTCCAAATAATACGATTTCCCGAGCGCCTCAAAATAAGCTTTTGTTTCAGCGATGACCTCTTCATTCGACCCAAATCTCTTACCTCCGATCCATTTCTTCATGTTTGGAAACAAGAAATAGTCGCAGGAGGCTATTTTTGCGGCCGTTTTTGCTTCAAATTGGCTTGAAATCGATCCAGCAGCTCTGCGTAATATGCGCCGCTGATCGTTTTACCCTTTTCAATGTAATCGATGTGAATAACACCGCGCGCATCCCAAAAAATTGTCGCCATGACCTTGTTTGCTGACAAACCCGCCTTGGCCTTCTTCGGCTTCGATTCACCAGGAAAAGTCCATTGTTTTGACTGTTCCTTGGTTTCCGGTGTGTTGTGGTGAATCCAGGTTTCACCCACGGTTACGAAACGGCGCAAAAACTCAGCCGAATTTTTCTGGAACATCGCCAAACACACCTTTCAAGTTGTCAAACGAATGCGTTTGTTGTCGATTGTGAGCAAACTCGGTACCCATCTTGCGGAAAGCTTTTTCATGTCCAAATATTTATGTAAATTCGAAATCACTGAGCCATGTGATAAGCCTGTGGCCTCTTTAAGCTGGCGCACTTTCTCTCGCCGATCGTCCATTATCAAACCACGGATTTTGTCGACCATTTCTGGTGTGATGACCTCAATTGGGCCACCAGAACGTTCGGCGTCACTTGTGCTTGAACGTCCGCACAGAAATTGAGTAAACCAGTGGTGAATCGTTCCAATCGATGGTGAAAAGTCCCCATAATATTTGTCAAGCTTTTGTTTGGTTTGCGTCATAGTTTTTTTCTCGCAAAAAATAGTGTTTAACAAGCACTCGAAATTCACTTTTTTCCATTTTAACGAAAATGCTAGTAGGCGTCTGTATAAAATGGCTGCCACAACAAAACTATTTGACAGATCTGTCTGAATATTTGGGTGCGTTCTTTTGAAAGATGATTCTTGACAAAAAATAAATAAATTTAAGGTGACGACACAATTTGTATAAATTTCCCAGGACTTATTGACCCACCCTCGTATACGAAGACGAATCAATATTCAAAAACCGGTCAATAAGTAAAGTACCGTTAATCGCATTTTCTGCTAACAACGTGGTACGCTATCTGATAGCCATATTTGATCAAATTTGATCAAAATCGTTGGAGCCGTTTTCGTGCAAATTGACTTTTTACAAAATCGACCATTAGTTTCGTAGCGTTAAGTTTGGAGTTCGAATGAAAATCCCGAATTCTGAGCCCACAGACCCCAGATGTCAAGTTTGGAGAAAATCCGTCCTAGGCTGCAGTCGACCATACATTACATACAGATAAACAGAATTGACAGTCCTACTTTTTTAATATTCTCTATATTTGCCCTTATAGGTGAAAGTAAAAATATTGCCACAAGTTTTCAAGTTATAATATGTCTCGGTTTGTGAGTTTCCTTTGGTTAGGAATAGTTTTCTACCCACCGTTCTGTCTTACCTTTGTTTTGTCTAAAAAGTGTCTCTGTTGGCATGTAGCCAATATAGATGTCCAATGTCCATGGCATCGTAATAAAATTTTATTTTTTGTAGAAGTTTCGGATAAATATCCTTCACAGAGCATAATTATCGGCGCACGGTTACTTGCCACGCAAACATATTCAATGTGTTAGCTCATACTCTACCAGCATGCAATTCTAATTCCTCTCGACGAACTAATAATACATTTTCCAATTTATTTACTACAGCATGCTATAGAAATAAATAATAGATTACCCCCACGTGTTTTTAAACAAACAATGTGAGAGAACCGCGTACTGGGAACATTATGGTATTTTTTTTTTTTTTTTTATCGAATGAGATACTGATACATGTGCTATTCCAATTATACGTACAATAGTTGACCTTCTTTAATTTATGATGACAACAATTGTCTCTCACATATCTCTTGTATCTACTTACACGCTGAATGACCGTATTCTAAACGGCAAAGCTCTTAATAACAACTATTTAACGCATGGCTGGTTGGCTGTCACCCAGCTAAATTTGAAAACTATGAGTCGTATTTTATTTAATAAAAAAATAAGTGTTGCTTGTTCTCTTCTAAGTGATATAACTTTTTTATCGTAGAAAAACAGTAAGTGGCTTAGCTACATTGATGCAATAATGTTGTTGCAGTAAATGTTACTAGGAAATGTTTACATTGATTTATGAGCTACTATTAAACATTTTTAAGAGACGCAACAGCATAAACACCTGCCACAAGAAGAAAAGCGAACCCGCTTTTAATTTACAGTAGTAAAATGTACTTTTTATCAAGTGCGTTTCTTTCAATTATTTATCCAAAGCAATCTCTTACTGTGGATAAGACCCATAGCAAGCCGTTGTTGGCTATGCAGCAAATTGTTTGTTTTATTTTAAATGTAAATTTCTACCGTACTGTATATAAAGATTGTAAACAAACATGCCTAATGTTTCGCTCCAAATGTTTATACAGGGTGTCGACGGCACGTTTATTTTGAAACATCAAAGTGTGTTTTCTTGGGAGAAATCTCTATTGGCGGCATCTTCCAGAAAACATGTTATCGTTCTTGAATTATGATGCGTACATACATACATATGTAGTTGCGATTATATTCAAAGAAGTAAGCAAACTATGCAGTAACCCTTGAATGCATCTTGTTGATATCTCAGTCAGCGTTGTTCCGGCGTTGTTCTGCGATCAAAACGTCATATTTCCATGTTTTGCTCTTTTTTTCAGGAGGAGGTTAAAAGCAAAATGTCAATCGCGATATTGTAAGGGAAATGTTACGTTTTGATGGAATTGAACGATGTGACCGTCCATTTTTGACAGAAAACATTGCTATTTCTTGGGTTTTGAAAAAGCCAATATGTAAAACTCTATGTTGCCAGAGGGCGGACAAAATTAAGCAAAAAAAAAAAAAATACAAATGTAGCGCTATGATCGCTTGCTCGATATTTTAGTTTAAATTAAGTTCGCATTCAAGAATGGTTGCTCAGGAAACTCCATTTACCTATTGACGGCGTTCATTACCCGCCTTTCATAAGGTTATAAAAAGAACATGTAGATACTTGAGTGTAAATGCTTCAAATTCAAATTCAACACAATCAAAATTAACGCAATTTTAATTATTTATTTTTTATTAATTATTACTTGACAAACAAGCAAACCAAATTGTCGTTTACTAAAGAAAATTATTTTATGTGATTAAACCCACCTATAGATTTAATAGACATCTATGATGCACACAAGCTATTAAAGCTCAATGCAATAAGGCTTTTGGGGGAATTTCTACTCTCATTTTATTTTAAAAACATATTTCTCTTAGGAAAGATGAACCGATATGATTAAATGTTTAAAATCTGCCCACAGTCACACCCACTTTTTAAAAAAAAAAATCCTTTCTTCAATTCTTATACTAGAAATTAAAAATATCGCATTAACAAAATATATAGACGTTCACATTCTCTACAATTCCTTCATACGTTGTATAATACTACGCCTATTTTTTGGGGGCGTTTTCTTAAAAAAAAAAAAACCGTGATGGATTTACCTTATTTTCAAGATGTCATCAGATTAGGTATGGGTTAGAAGATGAGAGAGAGGGTATCATACGATCTGTTCCAGATGGATTGTACACTTTCCTGTTTTTTTTTTTTTTTTTTTGAATTAATACTAATTTATTATTCAAAATGCAGAAAAACAATAGATATGTGTGTAAATAATGCAAATGTATTTGCATGCATAGAAGCACGCACTATACGTTCGTCCAATTCTGTGTTATCTTCGATTATTGCTTGGTACAGCAGGATGCTGCTCGAAATCTATCCGGCCACAAGGAATTTAAACATAGAACAGAAACGTCGAATAGACAAGTGGTAGAATCTTCAGTAAGAAAGCATCCGTTTCGATTTCATGAGATAGAAGCACTGGCGCCATGGATACCCTTGACCTAAATAATATTGTCTCTTTCATAGAGCTCTAAGGCTATCCGCACACAGGCAGCTTTTTTATGAAAGCGAATTAAAAGCTGATGATTATGATTAAATTATGTACCCCCTTCTTATTATGGGTCTTAGGTTATCTACCATGACAATGGTCCTCAGCTACAACCATGTTTATCCTCTTCAATTGTCCTGCACCAAATTTTCGAGGATTTCCGCTCTTCTGGCCTTGTTGACACAATACTTAATACTGGCAATTTTATACATCCTTGATCTGTTGAACCGCAATACTTACTTGTGACATTGATGGGTTGTCAATAAGGCTGGTAATTTTGGTTTCGTCGGAGTTAATCTTCAACCCCACCAGGTTTGCCTTTGTCACCAAACCGGTGAACATTTGGTGCACTTTCATAATTCATCGTCAGCACAGTCGAGGTGTAAGACTCACTCACTGACCACTGATCACCACCTTTAAAATAACGGCGATAGTATGCAGCCTTGTCGGAGTCCGCTTCGAATTGCAGACCATGGCATTAGGTACCTTTGTAGCTTGCCTTGATTATATTCTCCAATTTGTCCGTAATGCGCACTGATACTGGAGAGATTGCTGTGTCGAAATCTTAGGTTTATTATAAAACCAAACATCCAAAAGGCTCTAAGTTGATTGCCCTGATAATCAGGTCAGTATGTTATTATATGCGAAATCGATGAAATTACTCTTTTTTTTAATTTGCACGTGTGAAAGGGGATTTGAATACCCTTATACTACACGGGCGTTTTTGTAGAAAGTTGAAGAGACAAAGAGAAAGACAGTTTGGTATAGTTCAGTGAACTCCAAGGGTGGCGTCCAGATAACTGGGAAGTATTTTTGTTTTGCTTTTATTGTCGTTGCTTATGATTCACAGTATTTTTTTTTCGTTCCTCCTGATGTCATCATCACGATCAAGTTGGGTTTTAGACATATGACCACCCTACTGCCAGTGTTATGCCTTCACAGTAGAATTGACTTAGCTTTCGCAATTGATCGACTTTTTTATTTATTTCATGCAAAATAAGTAGATGATTCTTGACATTAAGATTTGAATCGTGAGCCAACAGCGTGACAAGCAATGATGTTACCACTACACCACGGCTCAGGTGGATCTGGAAGAGATCTCCATATTTACTATGAACAAGCACAGAAACATAAGTTTATATTAATTTATTTCAACTTTATTTTTTTACTACGGGTTTTGTATCTTTGAACATAATACATAAATATTTATATGAAATTTTGATAAATTCCCTTCTATTCATTTTCAGGTTGCAATGGTTGAGGTCCAACTGAATAACGACACACAAGTACCTGCGGGAATGCTTGTAGCATTCGCCATATGTACCACTCTGCTTGTTGCAGTACACATGCTTGCCCTTATGATCAGTACGTGTATCCTGCCTAATATTGAAACAGTATGCAATCTGCATAGCATCTCACTGGTCCACGAATCACCGCACGAGCGTCTTCATTGGTACATTGAAACGGCGTGGGCCTTCTCAACGCTACTCGGCTTGATACTATTTCTTCTGGAAATAGCGATCCTTTGCTGGGTGAAATTCTACGACCTTAGTCAGCCTGCCGCTTGGTCTGCATGTATTGTACTTATCCCCGTACTGATTATATTTCTTGCGTTCGCTATTCATTTCTATCGTTCTCTGATGACACACAAATACGAGGTGACAGTGTCGGGTATCCGCGAATTGGAAATTCTCAAAGAACAAATGGAACAAGATCACATGGAACATCAACATCAACGGAACAATGGCCTCAATTACGGTGCCAGTGGAGAAATTGTCTAACAATTCGAATGATATTTTTATAATATGCCCCCGCATACATACTTTATACGGAAACAAATATGAGTGAAAATGTGATATTTGGGATGAGTCTTGAGAAGCTTGAGGGTCATTTACATTCTGAGGCCCAGAAATTTCCTGCAAATTAAGAAAACAAAATCAGAATCACGGAATAAGAATACAATAAGCCATCTTTTTTTACATAAAAAAAAATAAAAAAAAAAAAAACATTAAAAAACAAATGTAAATGTGATAATTATTACGCGATAGTAAGACAGTATTTGCGTTGTCATCAAAATAATAATTATTTTCTATTGTAAATTATATGATGCTTTTACTGAATGAGTGAATTTACTTTAAAGTGGATAAGAGAATATAATTTTACCATTGTCGATGTAGTCTTCCTAAAATGAAGCAATTATGCAAATATTTATTTTTGTTATTTCTTTTTTTTTTTTTTTTTTGTTTTTTTATTCACCAAGAACAATCCTTGGGAATTTGATGAATCTGTTTTTTTTTTTTTTTTTTTATTGTATTGTACTTTTTTTAAGCGTATAAGTGCGCGCTTTAGACTATAAGTACTTATAAGTGATCGTATGTTATTAACAACAAAAATAAAAATAAAACAAAGTTAATAAAAACTTACATTCTAATTTTGGTTAAGAAATCCATGCAAGTAAGATTCTGAAAAACAATGACAATGGTCGTTATTAATTTCAAGAATTGTTTTTTTTTTCAGATAATAGTTTTTGAAACTTATTCCTCTAATCTGATTTATCGACAGACTGTTATCTATATTCTGCTATATTCTATATAAATAAAATTATAACTAGGGTCGTGTCTATGCGCGCATCACGCAACAACTACTGGACAGATTTTAATAAAACGTTGCGATTCCATAACTTAGAGCTTGGTCATTATCACCAATTAGAATTATCACGATATTGCAGTGTCGGTCGCGGTTGGTACTTAGATGGGACACCTCTTGGGAACACCGCGTGTTGTGGGCAACGTGTCTTCTTTTATGTTAAACATTTTTTATATGAGATGGCGCACCCTGTGCCATCTTTTATGTCGGTATGTAAACATTGAATAACTTTGACATTTATCAACCGATTGACTGAAGTAGACATGTTTTTGAAACGTCAATTCAGTACAATTTTAACCATGAATCACTTCACACCAAAACAGCGCTCCAAAATAGTGACGCTGCACATTGAAAATTGTCGTTCAGTTGTGTTAACTCAACACTTCATCGTTTGGTGTCGAATTTTGTTGAGCACGGGACAGTGGGAGATTGTCGACATGCCGTTCATCAACCCCGAAGACGTTCCAATGAACTGGTTGAAGCGGTAAGAGAGAGGAAACGGAAAATCCACACCAGATCCATGAAACACCACTGCATGATCAAAAAGTTACTGTTTGGGCCGGAGTTGTCAATACCATCATTGGCCATTTTTCTTCAGAGAAGGCGAAACAGTTGATGGGAATCGATATCGGTGGATGTTGGCTCATTATGTCTGCCTACAAATGTGTGAAAAAGGTCTGGACGGTTACTAGTTTCAACAAGACAGTGCGCCATGCCACACTGCAAATGTCAAAAAATGGAGACATTGACGAGTAACCTAAATCTCCAGATTTGACCCCTCCGGACTTCTTTTTGTGGGATTATTTGGAAAGCAAAGTGTTTACCAGCAAACCTCAGACCACTGACGAGCTCAAGGCAAACATTCGTGACGAAATCATCGCTATACCGCCCGAGATGCTCGAAAAAGTGATGGAAAACACAGCAAAAAGGGCACATTTTGCTTTGGTCAATAGAGGCGGCCACTTGATTGATGTTGTATTCAAAAACTAGTCCAAATACATTGTAAAGGACCAAATTAAATAAAAATACCTCATATATGGCAATCGGTTTTTTTTTTTTTAAGTTATTCGATATTCACATACTGACATAAAAGATGGCGCACCCTGTACATACGAGTATATGTTTATATGTACACAGCTGGTCAAAGAAATATGTGTGCACCGTTTGCTTTCATAGGTTTTACTTTGAGGCCACTTAAAACAGTTATTTTGGCATCGCAAAATGTGCAACAACATAGAAATGTTTAGAGATTGTGATTTTACATTTTAATACTGGCACGTGCTTCTTCCTGTTTTTTTTAAATAAGCGTGGTGTTGATTTTTTTCCGTCTGAAAGTTGGTCATTAAAATAGATGCGTGTAGAGCTAAATCGAAGTTTTGCATATTATTTTATTAGTTTAATACTAATTATCTCAAAGTGAGTTTATTTTGATGATATCCAGTACATTTAGCTAATATTTCAATAAAATAGCGTTTAAATATGGAACGAAAAGCTCATTGCTCCCGAGAAGAGCGAAATTTGGTTCGACGACTAAGGGATTCAAGCAAAACGCACTAGTTTATAGCTGAAACATTGGGACGGTCTCAAAATCTTGTAACGAATGCCTTAAGCCTTTAAAAGTCAAGGAAAATAGGGGAAAGCAGAAAAAGATTGTCCAAATTTGAACTTTTTGTGTCTTAAAGGACGATTTTCGCATCATATCTGGTCTGGTGCACCCAAGACCGTTTTGCATATACTAGACAGAGTACAGAATCGCGCGTGATCCAGCGAAATAGCCAGTTGCATTCCTCCCCTTCAAATTTTCGCCCGCAATACGCGTCATGCTTCGAATGCACACCAGTTCACCCTTAAGCCCAAGTTCAGTCGTACTGTCAAATATACGGATTCGTTTATAAGCCGAACGACACGAATGTGGTAGGATCTACCAGGCTCTGTATTTCCCCATCACTACAAACTTCAAACATTTAAAGCCAACGTGCACAGGCTCCTCCTCTGTTCCTCTTCCCCCTTTTCCTAACGCCCGTGCCCTGAAACAGTTTAAGGGTATTCATATCCCCTTCGGGGCGCGCAAATTATGAAAAAAAAAAATCCAAAATATAGTAGATAAGTGCGCGCACAGTTCGTCGAAGGCTCAAAAACGCCAATATTCCGGGAAGAATTGCTAGGAAAGTCATTAATTGCTAGGAAAGTCATTAGCCATTAAGAGTGGAACGGACCTGAAGGAGTAAGAAAATTGCATAACATCCTTTGGAGTAATGCAACAAAAATCAATTTGTTTTGCTCGGATTCTGGACGTAACGTGCGAAGACCAAAAGGCAATGAGTTTGAATCGCGCTTCCCAAGAAAAACTATAAAGCACGGAGGTGGCAATATCATGGCGGAGAGTTGTTTTTCGTGGTATGGTATTAGCCCTATATTTTGAATAAACACCACCATGACCAGATTTGAATGCAGGGATATTTTGGAGGACATCATGCTTCGCTATGCCGAATAAAACTTACCCCTCCGATGACACTACCTTTAGGACATTGACCCGAAACACACATCGGGTCTTTTAAGAGATTGGTTTTGGGATCATCAAGTGTCTCCAAACTCGTGTCCCAGTCAGTCCCCTGATCTCAATCCAAATGAGAACTTGTGGAATGAGCTGAAACGGAGATTAGCGAGTCAGTATTTCACCAACAAGGACCAGCTGTGGGAAGTGGTTTAAAGAGAGCTGTATGCTATACCTTTAGCAACATGTCAAAAATTTATTAATTCAATTCCACGAAGAATTGAGAAAGTTTTGTTAAATAATGGACGATATTCAGGATAATAGAGTAATGAAATTAAAGCAGCTACGCTGCTGCTGTCATCATAACATTTTTGTAGGTATGAACTCAACCGTGTGTGTTCTCTTGCACTGAAAAAAAGGAGCAAGTGCTCATTCCTGTCTGAATGTTTGTTCCATCATAGATTTTAAAAGCCTTAATAGATTTTCACAAATTTTTGCTCACACGTATGTACATACATAATAGATATGTCTCCCACTTAGAAAGTGTCACTCTTTATATAGGACTTAGTCCACTTTTGACCATAGCTCCCATAGTTTGATACTTTAAAGGACGGAGCCTAATATTTATTTTACCCACAACCCACAGTTGGATAACTTTTAAATTGTATTTTACAGACTCAATGCTATGCTATGGGATTCATCTATCATACACTTTTTACCCTTTGTTCTAAACCACTTTTTAATAGACAAATCTACGCAAACAGGGCAACAGGCAGCAGTTAGTTTGGAATATATGAGCAATGGGTTCTTATGAAATAGTGCTTGTTTTTGAAACAGCACTATTTCAAAAGTCGAACAGGCTGTTTCAAAAAGGATAGGCTACCCCTATTTAGTCATCCTCTTCTCATCAAGACAAATGAATCTCAAACCCGTTGCACACGCTCAAGCAAACCTGGCAGGTCTGCCTAACCAGTCCTATAGTGCACACATACCACACGGTGCGGTTTAACCTGTTAGTTTTAAGTTCAGAAAGATCAGAAAATGTCACCAGTTACTGCAGCTCAGGCCGGAAAACCTCAACATTTTTGTATACATGTACATACGCCCTTTGATTTGCGTGACAGGTTTAACTATTCACGTTCAGGCAGACCTGTCAGGGTGGGCTGTACTTATTTTCTATTTTGGTTGCTGAGTTAATGGACCAACGAACCCATGACGTATACCCTCAAAGATCACACCATAAAATGATATACGAGTGGATCGATTACAGTTAAGAACAAATGGGGAAACTTTCCAGCACGGGATCAGAAATTGCTTCCAATTTAACTTCTACAGAACTATTGTAGGCTCATATGAAATATGCTCTAGGATGGTATGAAAAACTCAAAAACCTGGGCAAACTCACACTATATTGGGTGTCAGGCCACATCGATAATCTCGCAAAATAGAGAGGCAACAACCCCTTTGGTAGGACCAGAACCCTTTCGTGGGTATGGACGGACACATTATCTGACAAGAACCAAACTCTTTAGAAAAATCCCAGAAAGAAAACCAGTCCGAGGGAAACTTAACCGAACAAAATCGAAAATCCTCATGAGCTTAAGTAGGAATAGGCTACGAATACTTTCAAGCTTCCTCACAAGACACTCATCTCAGGAAGTTAAATCTATAAAACAACGGAATGTTCAGTTTCTGCGATGAAGCAGAAGAGACTCTGGACCATATTCTAAGAAACTGTGGAGTATTGACCGATAACAAAGTAAGCTACCTGTGGCTTACCAGAAAAATGACAGAGGATTCCCATCTCTAATGCGTGTTTTCATTTGTAATAAAAAAGGAAATAAATAACTCTCATTCTATGTCAAACGATGGCTAAGGATATGCGACACAACAAAACCCATTTTCGTTGCCATAACGACATGGGCGATCAAAATCGAAATTTAGCATTTACGATAGAAGGGGAATTGTCAAACATAATAAGGCCCTAGTCCTCCAATTCGTATGGAAAACTGGATTAAACGAGAAAAACTTCGATAGACCTCAGTTAACGCCAGAAAGGGCACAATAGACCTTTAGGTAGCCGTTTTTCTAATCTCTCGCTAATAATAATAATAATGGGAAATTTCTACGTCACAATTTTCTTTTTTCAAGTACATCGGGTAGGGTATGGCAATTAATAGGTTCATGAGAATACATGACAGCCCAGGATTCAACTGCCTAAGAAACAAAAGAGAACAAAATGTTTTCATGGCGTCAAAGAACTAGAATTATATACGAATACATTTCCAAATCCCGAAGCACTCTGACTCACACGAAGTCCATTCTACTACCAAACAGAACTGCTTTTGGTGTAGTGGTTGGAGAAACTTTGATTTTTTTCGTTTCTTTTTTATGATCGGTTGGCTGTGGTTGCTGTTCCCCGTCCAGGCTTGAACCTGCACAGTACGGGTCACAAGCGAACACACTACCCACCACACCATGGCCACCCACATACGAGTATATAGTTCACCGTCTAATATAATATAAGTTTGAAAAACGCCCTTACCACACCGTCAGAGAACTTAAAAGCAAACCTACAAGCTATGTAAGATGCAAAGATTAATTTTCACTGTGGTAGGTACATATTTACATATATGCCTAAGTACATATAATTAAAAAGACCTCACTTGAGATGACGGGAGATCTATGGGTTTAGCACTGATTCATTTTTACAAATTTTCACTTGACACAGGCACTAGCCAATCCCAATGGTCCAACAGTAGTGTGACCACTCCCAAATAGCGTGTAGGCACTGCGACCAGAGAGATCTATTGTGCGAGTATGGTCTAATTCGCAGCGCGGTATTGTCGACTTAACCTAAAAGTCATGCAACAACAAAATTTGCGCAAAGACCTTCAAAAGCTGAACGATATGACTTGACATGAGAATTTGAATATGCTTATATTTTTTACTTAAAGCTGTCCACCTTATATTAGAATTATTTAATTTTAGAAACCCATGCACCACGTATTTATTTAACAGCCCATGTTTGTCTTAAAATATATTAATTGCAAAATTATATACAAGGAGTGTTAATACATTACCTTTCCCGTTTTAAGTTTTAATTCTGGTAGATATTCTCTGAATAGATCTCTTACAATATTGTCCGGCTCAAATAGTTTGTTCTAAAAAACAAAAATACACTTCCCTTTGGAATCATTACATTTAAAATATCCACTCCACATACCTGAGGAATAGGGTAAGGCGTTGGTCTTTTCACTTGATTTCTAAACTCATCAAACATAATCGATGTTTTACAAATATCATAGAACCACATTCCCTTTTGAACTTGACCAGTCGCATTATGAAAGTACAATCCTTCGCCATGCTTTAATCCATTCTCGAAAAATCCTTCATATCTGTTACCATTGGTGTAAAAGAAAATTCCAGCTCCGTGATATAAACCATTCTCCCATTCCCCAACATAAATACTGCCATCATTGTACCACATTATACCTTTACCATGGGGCTTATTATCCTTCCACCATCCGTAATACACCCCATTTTTGTAGAACATTTTTCCCTCACCACATCGTTTACCCTTATACCATTGTCCAATATAAATCCGCTCTGATGTTCCATCATCTTTCAATCGACGCAACGTACCCTGTCCATGACATTTTGAATCCAGCCATTGACCATCATAGACTAGTTTTTTCTTAAAATACGTTTTAATACCATAGCCTTGGAGCTGACTCTTATGAAACTGTCCTACGTAGGTTCCTACCGAGTGGTACCTGACAAATGGACGAAATCCGTTTATGTACGCTTTTCTTCTAGCCACCTCTTCTTCACTGCGTTGCTTCATATTGAAAGAAGGAAATTTGGTAATACCTAATACACACACAGATATGGAGAGAACTCTCCAATTGAATTTGAATTTAACGCTTTACACCGAACACGAACCGAAAAGAAACAGTTTTATTTTGATGTGTTACACAACGCTGATTGTGTTGAATTAGAATTTGAAAGTGCTCGTAGAACTTTGGGGAGCTACCACCGAAAAGGACACAAAAACAGACACTAACAATCTAAGAATTCACTTGCGATAACATGTCGTGTCAATGTGCTATTTATTGTGGATCTATAATAGTTTTACTTCCCTTCTATTTATTTTGATGAGGTTTATCCAGGGACTTTTCGAAGAGCGGTAACCGCATTTGAGTGGGAGATTGTTGTAGTATAATAAGTTAGACTAATCGTCCACCACCGATTGTCTTGTTTACCACTGAATGTGCTTCCTTTCTCCCACTAACCGTCCAGGCTCTAATGACACTGAAAAGGAATGTTCTGATAAGCCAACATCTCCCAAAATAAGTCATCAAAAGTACAATCCTTCTAAGAATGTACCTACATACATACCAAACATGTACCTTACACCCGACACTTCTTATTTTTTCTTCCCTCTTTATCGGAAGACATAACATCAAAAATTTCGTGTTAAACATGACCTAGCCTGACAATAGACCTGGTACCTTAAAGTGCCACCACATGTGGTTTGGGATTAGAAATAGTGAAGTAAGAAATATGCAAAAAACGTTGCGTGTTCTGGGTTTATTTGGGGGATGAATCCTAAATAGAAATAGAATCAAGGTTTATGCAATAAGGTATGAGACTTTTATCTGAAGTTGACTGTAACTTTCACGTTTACATGTTGGCATGAAAGCGGCATGTTCTACATTACATATGTATACCTATAGTTTTATGATGATGGAATGTCGACATTTCTTGTGAGGGGAAGTACATACGTTAAGATAAAGTTACTTCAATTCAAATCCATTGAAAGAGTCTTGCATCCATTCACTTGATGAAAATTGGTATATTGATTGACGAGCATAGTATTCAACTGTTGATTGAGAACTTGTATTCTACAAGTATGTACTCGTATGTACGTATGGGCCCCAGTTCTACTAGGTTATTTTGTGCTTTAGGATTTTAAATTTAAATAAAAATGATTAAACATTTCAATGAAATTTATTTACTGCTCTCAATTTTGGACTATGCCATTATTTATGGAATAGAACATCGGTTAAATTAATGCTAGGGGAGTTCTGCGAACTTCGATCTTGTGAGGTAATTTTGGATTAATTTTCGGCACATTTCTGGCTGTATTGTGGCCATAACTTCACGGGTCTTGCTTTTTAAGTGCTCCAAAGTTTAGAGATTGTCTGCATAGACACCATCTTTAGCATTACCCCACCATCTTGGAATCGATGGTTGATTGATGCCACCAAATCTCGAAATTGAACGGCCCGGCAACTTTTCGTGCAATAGAGCCAAATTTGCCCTTGTTAGGTGGCACTTGGCTCCGCCCTGTTGGAACCACATATCGCTCACATCAATGCCTTCATATAATGGCATCTCAACGATCACATTGGGATTCTCAGAAAACCAAATTCTGCCTCATCGCTGAAGAAGATTTTGTTCGAAAAATAGACGTCAAATTGTTTATTCCAGCACCCAATCGGCGAATGTTCTGCGCATTCTATGATCAGCAGGCAACAATTTGAATGCATTGTTAAATGATCCATAGTGTAAAATAGCAACGCAAGAACTAACTATCTGTCACTATGGATGGCAGATGGCATAGGGCAGGGATGTGAAATCCCAACCTCGAAATGAATAACCCTTTATCTATTTAAACGCTTTTTCTGTTAGGATATGGCGAGTTTTTGTCTAGCTCTGTTTGAGTTTCAACTCTAGGATGTACATGACTTGTATGTTTTAAAGAAATGGAAATATAGTATGTGGAGTCCGACCTTAACTGTACTCAAAATTTTCAAAAATGTGGTTTTCCGCATGGCGGCTATGCGTGTGTCTGTCTATCTGTGGTTTTGCCTTTCGGCTTTTTATTTCAAGATAATTTCTGCAAAATGTACCGAATTGATAGATTCTTTTTGCACAGTGTTTACTTGAAGTAATACTCAAGATTTGTTTACGATAACTTGATCAAAACTTAACCAATTTTGATGATTCTGCTTGCGTGGTATTTGCTTTATATTTGAGAACTGGAGCCTTATTATTTTTGGTGCCAATCTGACTAGCGGTTTTGAAAATACTGTTAATTTTGTGAAATTTAGTCATGCCTTTCGTCAGTATCTTTGCAAAAGTTAACCGATTTCAATGGTTCTTTTTGCTGAACTTGAAAAATAAGTGCTTTTGTGTTACACTTGTATTTATTCACACATGGCTTGATTGTATAACAGAAAGAGGATCTAAAAATGCGTTACCTTATGAGGGGTTTTGTAACATTAAGTCTGTGTGCATACTTTTCTGAAAGAAAAATTAAAAACGTACATTTTTAGAAGTCGGAAAAGAATTCTCTCAGTTTCACTAAAAGTTACCCGTACGCCTTTCCTATTAAAACTGGAGAAACGTTAATTTAAGCAAACAATAGCGAATATAACGGCATACACGTTTTTCCAATTCGCGATGCTCGAATTTTGACCTATGTACCTTCTTCCGAAAAAACTAATTTTCTCGAAAACTAATTTTCGAAATTCGAATTCGAACATAAATTTAGAATCAACAAACAATAGCGATCCTACGGGATACAAATTTTACCTTCTTCCGAAAAAACTCATTTTCTCGCAAACTGATTTTCGAAATTCGAGCATAGATTTCGAAACAGCAAACTATAACGAGTTTTTTTTTTATAATTTGCACGTGTTAAAGGGGGTATGAATACCCTTATTCTAATTTTTAGAACACGTGCGTTTTGTGGAAAGGGGAAGAGACAGAGAGAAAGACAGAGTGGTGTAGTTTGAAACTCAAGTGATATTATGTTTCTGTAAATTCCAAGGGTAGCGTCCAGATAACTGGGGAGTATGTTTGTTTGTTTTCGCTATTATTGTCGTTGCTTATGATTCACAGTATTTTTTTCCGTCATCCTGATGTCATCATCACGATCAAGTTGCATTTTTAGCCATATGACCACCCTACTGCCAGTGTTATGCCTTCACAGTAGAGTTGACTTAGCTTTCGCAAGTGATCGACTTTTTTATTTATTTCATACGAAATAAATGGATGATTCTTGACATCAGAATTCGAACCGTGAATCAACAGCGTGACAAGCGATAATGTTACCACGGCCACCCTCAATCTAACGGCATACAAATTTTTCCAATTTGCGATGTTCGAATTTCGACCTACCTTTTTCCGAAAAATTTCATTTTTTCGAAAACTGATTTTCGAAATTCGAATTCGAACATAGATTTAGAATCAGCAAACAATAGCGAATCTAACGGCATACAAATTTTTATCATTGGCTACGTTTCAATTTTAAACTTCCTTCTTCCGAAAAAATTCATTTTCTCGAAAACTAATGTTCGAAATTCATTTCATTTCATTTATTTAATTAGAGGACTTCGCGATGATCTAATTTTGACCTACCTTCTTCCGAAAAATTAATTTTCTCGAAAACTGATTTTCGAAATTCGAATTTGAGCATAGATTTCGAATCAGCAAACAATAGCGAATATAACGGCATACAAATATTTCCAATTCGCGATGTTCGAATTTTGACCTATGTACCTTCTTCCGAAAAAAATCATTTTCTCGAAAACTGATTTTAGGCTTAACGTTTTCAATAAAATCAAACAACTTGCATTTATTTTATTTTATTAAAACAAATAAATACTAGAAAATACAGTAAACAAATTAAACTATTAAAGAAATATAAAATGTAAATTATAACTCGCCTATAGTAATGCTGCTAAAGAATGGATTTTATAAAATTGTAATTTTAATTTCTAAGAGTATTCCTAAGAGACCAAGCTTGCCTCGTTGTTGTATTATCAAATCCGTCTTCTGAGTAGTAATTTCGTTCGGGAATCGACTTCTCCTGACTTAGCAACAGCAATAGTTGCAGGCGGTGGCAATTTTCTCGTAGGTCCACGAGTTTTCGGTGTACATTCGACTTTACTGGCCGACTTTGGAATTTTGCATTTTTCTGTTGGAACTGGCGAATCATCATCATCGTCGATAATGATAATTGCGGCATTTAAATTTGGCCTACCACCTCTTCGAGTTGAGGTAACAGTGATGGTTGGCTTCTTTGGCACAACCTCGTCCAATTGAACTTGTTCCACTGTTTTACAGATTTCGTCAATCGCTTTATCAGTGTTCTTCTCTTTTCGTTTTGTACTCCTGCCTCCATCTCTGGCACGTGATTTTTGTACTGCAGGCGTTGTCGCTGGATCCTTGTAAATTATATTATCGATGTTTTCCCTAAGGGTCTTTGGTGATTCTTTTTTTGCTTTTCCTCTACGTCTCGTTGATGTCGGTTGTGTTGATGTTGGTTGCGGATCACTTGGACTAAACTTTAATAGTCTTCGTGCTGGAATTCTCGATTTGATAGGTTTTTTCTGCATCTCAGCTGTTGTAGATTCGGCTTGAATCGACAGATTGACATAGTAAACTCCATCTAAGGCATCCTTGAATTTATTGTACATAGCTAGGGAAGTTTCACTAATGGTTAGAGCGGCTTTTAAATTTCCCATTCGACGTAAGAGGTTTACGTATTGAACTAACATGGAGAGTTCGTATTCTCTAAAGTGGAATTTTGTGTGTGATTTGTGAAGAGTTCGGGCACACCATTGAACAGCTTTGGTGTAGAATAGCTCTGGTTCGGCGTAGACATCGCCGAGATACAATAGCCTTGCGTTGAGGCAACCTATTTTAAAAAATTGCCAGTTGAGGAATGTATGTGAGCACTTGTCGCAAGTGCAACGCGAATCGTGTGTAATGAGAAAACTCTCCAAATCTAGATGAATTGTTGGTGCTTTATATTTCTATTTGAAAAGAGCGGGAATAATGATTGCAATTTGTCGTAGGCTCAAAAGCTTTACTTACGATTCGGACTGGTGAGACAGGATTTACGTACACTGCTTTGCGTACAGCTTCTTCGCCATAGATACGGTAAGGTTCAATGGGAACGCTATCGAAATGATTCTTCAATTTTACGTTTAGGTTGGTTTTGACCGTTGATTTTGATGCCCGAGCGTTTCTGAATAAAATATCGATGAGTTCCAGTTTTATCTGTAAGTAAAAGTTTAGATGAAATTGATTTAAAGATCTTCAGAACTAAAGGGTTATCAGGTTTGATTTTGAAGAAGGAAATGGTGCCATATTAAAATGTGTAAGAACTATCCTGCAGTATAGGGAAAAACATGTACTTTCAAATCGGCAAAGAAAAAATCTTTTGCAAGTTAATAGAAAAGTACACTCTATACGCAACAATACGAGAATAGATTACTCATGCTAAGCCAATCAAGCAGCATAATTTTTAATACGATTACACGAAGGCATTGTTGATGATCTACACCCCACAAGGGTAACAGGACCAAAGTAAGTATTAAAAACCAAATAAAAGCATATCAATGCCCCAAATGACTGACTGACTGACTCTAGAAAACCCATACTATTCTGTTTGGCAAGTCAACAAGGTTGAAACTTTTAACTCGTGGAAGAAAATGTATGCTGTGCACATTAGTTCTCCTACCAGTTCAGTAGAAAATCATTTGATCTTGTGTTCGTAAAGGACGAATGAAGGAGACTTAAACACCGACGGCATCCGAGGCCACAAGTAAACGATATAGTGACAACGGCTTAATTTAACAGTAGAAATGTTAAATGAAACAATTGGCTACCAATGGGGATACCAGGGAAGCTTCCTATTGACGATAAACTTCCAGTTTCAAGAAAATGTAAGAACCTTCTTAACTAAATCTTACCTGACACTTGGCGACATTTTCCGACTGCAAATTGATATGCGTCCAGAGGCTCAAAAATTGTACAACTCTATATGCAGCACCCGCGTCCAGAGCCAACTTCAATACCATCTGAACGTATGGTAGTGTCGCTGGTTCACACAATCGATTCGTGGTAAACTCAGATATATCATTCACCACAGCAAACAGCAGAGTTGGAAAATTCAGAGAATCCTCTGAAGTGTAATACACAACAGCCCGAATCTCATCGAGTATCTTATCCACCTGAGAGAAAGCTTTCCTCTTTGATAATCCTTTCTGTAGTTTCCATTTGATGCGAAAGCTCACCGCTAAATGCGTTGCTCGAACCAGCTCAAATTTATTCTTTCTTTCTGCGAGCTCCTCGACCTTTCCCAGGGCTAAATCCAGAAGCAACTGACTCTCTTGGAAGCGATTCTTTTGCGCCAAATACCAAGCGATATTACACAAACAAGTGAGCACATAATTCTGCTTGCGTGGGGTTAGGAATTCCATACTCATAAGGCATTCATAGATTCCGCATTCTCTGCTCCTTATTTCTTCTTTAAAGTTAAACTCTGAATCGTAGAGTTCAACGAACAGGCATTCATCACAAATGGAGGATAGAGCTCTGATCTGATTGAGAATATCATTCAAGTGGGTGGTTATTTGGAGGAGTAGTCGCCAACTGGTGTACGCGTAGTCCAAGTAGCCACGAAAATGAAACAAACGAGCTAGCATTGCCAGATCATCGATTACCGGCTCCCAGTCGATAAAGAAATCTTTTTCTGGCAACGATTGTTGGGAGGCAAATTCGAAGAATTTGCTGAATGATTCCACACCCTCCATGCTTAGTTTCATGATCTGCATTTCACTAGTCAAATCCATGAGTTTCAGTTTGCTGGGATCCGATACCTTTGGCAGAGATTCATCACTGAGCTTCGGTAGATTGAAGAGGTTCTTTAGCTCGTCCATTTGTTCAACTGCTCGAATTTTGCAAATATGACCGAGAGCTAGGTGCTCCACTGCTGTTAGAGTATGGTTCGACTTGAGTTCGGCATATTTTCGGTCCAACTTCGCCGAGACATTCACCTGTGGACACAGACGGGCGATAAGAACAAAGTCTATGATCGATTCGGCAGACTTCAGTAGAGATGTGGTCGCAAGAATGTTATTGTCCCGCATTTTGCAGAAGACACCTGCCTCCATGGAATGTAACAGACGTCGACTGAAATCTGCTGGCTTCAAGGGGAATGCGGTATGGTCCAAGGTCTCAAGAATGCTTGTACAAGGCTCTATTGAGTAAAACACTCCAATGTATTTCCTAATTAGCTCTGTGTCCCCCTTAACTTCCACCAGATGGGCAATGTATAGAGCACACGCTTCTGCCTGGCCTTGGTTGTCTCCACTAGTCTTGTGCACATGCATGAGACACTTTGCCAGAGTCCTCACACTGTTTTCCGGCAAAAAGGATTTCGCTTTCGTAGTCAAAACCAACATTTTTACCAGCTGTTCAGCGTGTTCCTTCGTTTTCACATTTTGCGAACAACGCACCAATGCGTTCATTATCGATGCTACCTCGTAGTTTACCGTGCTGCACTTGAAGAACTCCGCAACAGCAATCGTGTGCTTCAGAATCGTATAGACACTAGAGCCAAGCTCATGTTTCGTAAAGCTCTGCTCCACAATTGACTCAAACATTACCAACTCCACCATGCAAAGCTTGAAGATGACGTGCTTCCGCACACTATTGCAACACGCCCACAAGCCGCTGTCGTAGTTCACACCATGAGCCAGCTTGACCAGTTTCTCAATCAGAGCGAACGCCGCCTGGTGGCTCTCCTCGTTCATTGCTTGAAGGAATGGCTTTTGTCCTTTGAAGGTGTCTAGGACTCGTGTTACCGTAACTATTGTGTCCATAAACCAAGGTTCACTAACCAGTTCAGAGCGATCGAAGAAGGCAGAGAACTTCCCAAGAATCTCGAGGAAGTTCCTATTAAAGTCGAGCGTATTCGGGAACAACAAGAGTTTGACGAAGTAGTAGAACAGATTCATTGCGTAGCTCTGATATTTATGTTCTTTAATTGATTGGTTCTCTTTGTAGGACCTAAGCAAGTTCTGAGAGAGTACAGTGTTCTTGTCGGCGACGTCCAAATGGATGAAGCTGAGCAGGAACTTCATTAGCAATACATACGTGTCGCTCAACTCACTTTGCTGGATTTTTAAAGCACCAATTGCGTCAAAGAGTCTATCGAACATCGAGGCAGCCTTATCCATGTGTTTGACTAGCACACTCTGCAGCATCGATGGGAAACCAAGGAAGTGAGTGTTGAAATCGATTATCAGATCCTTAAACTTAATTTCCTTGCATTTGACAAGGAGCACGCCAATACTCTTGAAAATTTTTTCGATTTCCTCTTCACTCATGTGCGTGTGACTGTAGTACAACTGGCGTGAATAGAGTTTCAAGTGGGATTTCACATCAGCCGGGGTGATAATCCGATCTGACCTTGCGAGAACAGCTAGAGACGCTGTCATCTTAAAGAGGCTCTGAAAAACACAAGTTAATGAATCAATTGAATGTACGGGACTATGCCAAACCCACCTTGGTATAGAACTCTCCAAGAATATAGCGCAACAATTCAACAAACATATTCCAATGGTAATCGGAAATGTTCGCCACCAACTTATCTATGGCATCGGCATAGATTTCGTAAAATACTCCATCGCCTTTGATTGCCATGCATATGGCGTGCACAGCATTATAGGACAGGCTGCTTTTCGTCTTAACATTGTCCTTACATTTAAATATTTTCATATAAATCTCGTTTAATGCATTTTTTGCAGTTTCGCGGGAACTTTTCAAATTGCCTACAAGCTGTTGCTGTGACATTTTCTTTTTGCAAATATATTTGAAGAACAATAACTGTATGGCACTACGAAATATAAAGCAATTTGCTAAGCAAATATTAGGAAATTATTTTAATCAATCTTTTTAATGGCACTTATTGGTCGATAAAGATAAAAACGAGAAAATAAAAATATATTTGCGTTTGAAATTCGGTTTCTTTTTTGAGGCCGTTAATAATCTCACATGCTGCCAACTTAACGATGAAATAAATTCAAACAAATTTGACATATGATGGTTAAGGGTGACGTCGCATTTTGTTGGTCAATAAGAATGGGTAGTGTGTTCGCTTTGTCGGACATTCGGGGCTGCTGATATCTTACTTTTTGTACCAGGATGACAAGGCTGTCAAAACTTTTCTCTACTAAATTAGTTTTTAATTTCGAAATTTTAAATTAATTAAATTAATTTCGTTTAAACGATTTCCGCGCAAAAAGAATATCGGGATATATTGGTATAAAAATATATATGTTATATATATATTGTTAACGCATTTTGATATTTATAAAGTTGCCTGCATTCCTAGTCAATTTTGAGTTTGGAATATATTAAATTGACCCGGCGGCAAAAAAAAAATAACAGAATGGATAATATAAGATATTTGATAAAATTTCAATAAGAAGAGGTGGATGTATTGCCAAGTGTTGATACTTCAATTGAAAAGTTATTATACAAAGCAAAACAGAAAATGTTATATACTAATTAATACATTGTATTCCCGAAATATATCCGATGAGGTGCCATTTAAATATAGCTTAATAATAATAACAAACGAGAGGTATTTCTTAGATTAATTCCAATTGAAGTGTTTATTTAAGTTTCATTGTATTATTTATTTAGTGTGTTTACATCTATATAAATAGTTTTCACCTTAGAATGAGAATGGAAAATACAAGCAATAAAACTTAAAAGATACTTGAACAGCATCAGAAAAAACTGAATTTCTGTGAGCAATATGATAATCAATATTTATGAAAGAACAACACAGTTAGAAAAATATTGACGAAACTCCATGTGCATATGAAACAGGTCCACTCAGCAGTATATTTTGCTCCCAAATAAATGCGGATAATTTGCTCAAGAGTAATAAAAAAAACAATAGAAAACTAACAATATTGCGGCAATATAATTGAACCGTGTATATTGAGGTGTCTGTCAATCTTTTGTGCACAGAATTTTTCTTCGATTATATTGTATACCCATATCTTTCCATGTTTTTTTCTGGTTCAGCAATCATTTAATTTCTTCTTAAAAGTTGCAAGTTTTTTACTTTTTATGTCATGTCATCTGCATATCATGTACGACATTTTTCAACAAGGGCACCACCCATATTTCGCAATTTTCACTTGATTTCCAGTGTAACGAAACCCCAAGCTCCGTGTACTCTCTACTCGTTACTTCCCCATGGAAAATAATTTTGACATTTCAGGATTGAATTTGTGTTTGTTTTCTTTGTAAAAGTAAATTATTTCTTTTCAAAAAGTAATCAAAATTTTAATGAAATAATGGGAACACAAGGCCCAGAAAAGAATCCAGATGTTATCCACTTAGATAGTAGTGACGGTGAAATTCAAGAGGCAGACCTTAGCTCAATTACAGTCCCAGATTCCCCGGACGCGGCGGTCAACTCAACTCAATCAGATTTGGCAAACACCACAAAAATCTCTGAATTTGACCAAGAAAATCTGCTATTTGAGGTTAATTTCAAATCTGGCAACGTATTCAATGAAATGGGTGAAATAATTCTAAATGGCTTACGTGAAACTCTCAAAGATTATGCTGACGTCACGATTGTAGAGGACGATGAAGCAATTCAGGTGTTCCGTGTTCCAGTGGTGGAGGACGTAGAAGAGGACATTGACATATCGGGATTGTTTACAGTGGACACCCAGCCTGCGGAAAAAGTTGATGCTATACAGATACCCTCGTACAAGCGAACAATAAAGGAAATACTCGATGACACATCGACGAAGAAAAAAAAGAAATCGGAGGATGATTGCGAGCGTCCAGCGAGGGCAACTAAATCATGCTTCAATTGTGGTGGAGCAGATCATGACCTCAGATCCTGCCCCAAGCCACGGAATAATACTAAAATCAACAAGGCCAAGAAAATGCATGCGTCCAAGCACGAGCGTTACCATGTGGACATTGAACAGCGCTTTGCACATTTGCGACCGGGCAAAATAAGTAAAAACTTGAGGGAGGCTCTAGGTATACGCAATGGTGAGTTACCCTTCTTCTTTTACCGCATGAGGGTGATGGGATACCCGCCAGGTTGGTTGGAGGATGCCAAAGTTGCTCATTCTGGGATTTCTTTGTTCGATTCTGAGGTGACCACAATTAATTGAGTATAGTTTCCAATGATGAACATTTGATTGCATTTTCTAGGGCCGATCTGTTCGAGATCCAGACGAAGAGGAAGGCGAAACCGACGTGGAGAAGCACAAATATGACGTGAGCAAGATAATTGCATTTCCAGGATTCAATGCGGATCCAGGACCACATTTTTATGACGTAAGTCGGGATAGGGTTCTTTCATTTAAGCTTACTGAATCTCTCTTTTATAGGACCATAGACACCACAACGTTCCACCATTAAATCCAGAAGACTTCAAAGATGAATTCATCAAAATGCTCGGTGACAATGTGGTCAAAGGCTACAAACGTAAGAAGATGAAAGAGCTGCCCGAAGCCGACAGTATTGAAAAGCCTGTAGTGGAAATCTCCGAAATGGACATGGAGATTGATGAAAACACTTCCATCGTTAATGTGGAGTTCACCCGGCCTCCGCCTCCGGCAACACCACCGAAAGAACAATCACCGCCTCCTCTACCACCTGCATCACGGCCATCACCTCCATATCGCTCTCCCTCACCAAGTCTTGAGGATCTCGAAGCACGTCAAAAGAGATTGCTGCAAGAACTTCAAGCGAGCGTCACCCTAATCTCCGATAATGATGATTCTCTAATTGACGACGTAATTGAACTTGAGGCCGAGAGTATTAGTGCGACGAGGACGCCAAAGAAGATTGGATTGAATATTGCATGTCCCATAGATAGTGACAAAGAAGAACTTACTAATGGCAGTGCAGCTTCAGTACCTCAGACCCCACAGACACCGGTGGCGAATGCAATGGAATCTGTGCTGGGGACTCCTCTCTTGAAGTTCTCACCATTCGATAAGCTTCCATGTGGGGATAATTTCAAAGTTGGCGTTAGTGACGTAATCAATTTTGAAAATCTTCCCGATTCCACTGGCACCTACGAGAAAATGAAGGGTGTCATCAAGAAGGTTCGGACTGTAGTCACACAGCTGAATAGCGAGGATACCTAAGCGCCATGGAGATGTGGTGGAGTTTTACTTTCTTTGAAACTTCTTAATTTTTAAACAAATTTAGAATATTGATTTTGGGAATTTATATGAATTAAAATTTAGACTTTAAGACAGTTTGGAGAGATTATTTATCCATTCCTTTGCATCCTGATGAACTAATGGGCCAAAATGGGCTACCGCTGGGTCTGTTTCTGCAAGTTAGGAGCGGCTGAAATTAGGAACTTACTAATATACAGGGCTAGCGCCGTGTTTCTAATCTGGCAAAATTTATTCTTCTCTTATATTTAATTCTCTTTTATACCCTTTTCAATGATAATAGTCATACACCTTCATTATAGCATCTGCCGGGGGGAATAGCCGTGCTCCATTTACGTATCTCAGAAATTTTCCTTCGATTCCTCAGTGGGGAATAATAGAATACAAGATTACGCATTGCCCATGCCCGACATGTTTTTTTTGTTTTTTCTGACAGCTGTGTCAGAGGGGACCTGCCAACTTTTATTCTCGTATTTTTTTGTGATATTTACAATAAAAACAAATAGCTGTCAAATCTCAATGTACAGCAAAAACAAACAACAGTCAAATCGCGTGTCCCCTGTGACGTCAACGACGATTTTTTTTTTATACCTAACTGCGCAATCTTGTATTCTATCATTCTTGAGGTGAACATGAATACTCCTCTGAGGAGGAAACTATTTGTCAAAAACACATGCACGTATGTTATCGTTCACTAAAAATAGGAGGAGCATTTTGTTGTGTCTTGTGCATTTTAGTAACTAATTCATTAATACGACCAAATGCAAAATGAAATAGAAAGTAAAACTGTTAATTATGTGTAATAACAAAAATCTATTCAACCATCAAATGTAATGTCATTTTTCATTTCTAAACGTCAAAATACTGTTCTCCTTCGGGGGAGAGTGAGGAGACGATCCAACAAATTTTAGCCTTAGAAATTAAGTGGAACCACGGATCTCTCAGAGGACTCCGAGGGTAAGTGGATCACGAAACCCAAAAATCGGAATCATTGTATAGGTATGTATATTATAGCTACATATACCTACTATATTTGCTTTTTGCATACACACAATGACAACATACGAGAGTTCTTTCTTAGTATAATTCTAATTGAGGTGTAAATTTAGATTTTATTATCATTATGCAAATGATCGATCATTGGACACATTCTAGTGTATCCATATCTGTATAAATTGATTGAACAGTTTTTAATTTTACAATGATAATGGAAGTGTTTAATGAATACGGGCTATCATTTGTTCGATTTTTCACATTCGACAATGATTTAAATTCCATATCTTCTCTTATTTTTAAAATGCTTTCCCATAGAAAGTTTCTCTGTTTCGCCGTTAATACTTAACGTCTATTTGTCAATGTAAGACAAATTACGTTGCAGCTGGCAGTTTGTCAAATGGATATAATAATTTTTTTCTAATATTTTTTGCTAAGTTTTCAATATTTCTGAGTATGCAAATTTCAATCAAGTCAATTGCGTAATATCCAGACTATGATTGACAGGAACAAATTTAATTTTTGGTTTGTTTTTTTGAAAATCTGTTGACATTAAGAAAACAAACCTTGCATATATCAATTTTTATCAAAACTGGTCATTAGTAAAATACCGTTAGTCTTTGGGTTAAAATGAAAATTCCGATTTGGCCTTGAATTGTGACCCCACAGACATCAGATATGAAGTTTGAAGAAAATCCATCCAGCCGTTTAGGACACAGTCATGCGTACAGATAGACAGAACTGCGAAACCCACTTTATTAAGATTCTCTAACAGTAATTTCAAGTTTGATCAAAATCTCGAAATTATGACGCGGTTGATGAGAAATTGTTTGTACTGTGAGAAGAATAGAATATTGTTGGGTTTCAAGATAGTGAGCCATCAATACTAAAAGCACTTGAACTCATATTTAATCTAAATTAAGTCAAAAACTTACACTGAAATTAATTACACAATTTAAAGAAGGATAAATTCATCACTGAATTTTAAAAATTCTTTTACCTAAAATTCTGTGGAAACAGCATTAGTTTATTTTGCAACCATAGAGCGTATTCTGATCATTCTCTTAGCAAAAAAATAATAAAAAACATTTTTTTCTGATGTGTCTGAGTAAGCACAAAATGTTTTTTCACAACTCCATCTCTGTTTTGGATTAAAAAAAGAAAAACGAATAAAATACTTTCAATTTTAAGTACAGGGGTACAATATGATATATACCCCTGTCCCTTACTGCAACCTTTGGTGATATTCTTACACGAAAAATGCAAACGAGAACTGGGCCTCTGAGAGCATTTTCTCCCAACATTCGGCGCGTTCCAAGTACTCTGCTAGAATGTAGCAAAACGACTTTTTGTACCAGGATGACAGAGCCGTCAAAACTTTCCGCTACTAGCGCTAGCGGGGAAATGTGGTGGGGATATAGCAAAGAAATTCTCGCTATAACTCTTAGCTAGGTAAGAACAAGAGAAAAACGTCATCTGTCAATACGAATACAACCCATTAGCGATGGGGTCTTCGATTGAAATCCGAAAACAATCGATATTTAAAAAAAAAGAACTATCGTTTACTATCGATAATTATGAATATATATTTACTGACTGGAAAGTATTTGTTTCTCAATTAAAATCTTCTAGGATTAGTCTACCACTGACTAATCTTTCTATTACAGATCAATGAAACTTGATTAAATTTCATTTTAGAATGCTCTTTGATATTTCAATGTCTTCTATGGAATGAAAATTCGAAAATCGATGGTCGGAAAGTGTTATCGATAGAATCATTCCATAATATGCCCGATTCACAATGCAGCGTGATAGCGAGACAAGTCTAGCGCGAGTTGTCAAAAAAAGTTTTGATCTATGCAAATGTATGAAACAATACACAATGATGCAAGATTCGTTCTATCGCAACGCATTCTTTTCGGAAAATTGAAAAACTCTTGTAACGAGATAGCCTGTCAGCAGCCTGATGCGACTTTGTTATGTAGCCAGAAAGAGAAAGGTGGTGTGTTGCCGTTGTTGCTTTTAGATAGATAATACAGGCTCGCTGTCAAAAGTATCGCCTTCATTGTGAACTGGGAAACGATTTTATGAGGACGAGGATTTCTCGCCTCGCTCTAGTCTCGCTCTCACGCTGCATTGTGAATTGGGCATTAAACAAGTAGACATTCTGAATTGTTGGTAACTAAAGTCAATAATATTGTGAATCAGTTTATTTGTAAAGAAATCTGCAGTATGAAGGCAATTATTATAATCTTAGAAATGGAGGCAATTTCCGATTACATTTATACAGGCGATCTAGTTCACAGAACAATATTATATATTGTTGAGCCCAATTATTTAACAATTTAGATGTTAAAGAATTAATTTACATTACAATACTTTGCCTTGTATAGTGCAATTATGAGTTGTAAAAATTTATGATATATAGTCAATTTAATTTTAATTTGATTTAAGCGCGGGAGCAGAGTTGTCAAAAATACTTCTCTCTTTCTTTCTTTGAAAAAAATAAAAATGGCGGACTTCCTACCATCGTCGCATACTTCAATGCATATAACAATCAGTGGAAAGTTATGATTACCTTCAGCTGTCAACAACAACTGTTGCATTTCTATAGATCTTTCGTTTGATTTATTTTTGAGAATTGTTTGTAGATAGTTAGGAATAAGTGTCATGTTTTTATGTCAGCATTGTAAACAAACCTTTCCATCACAGCTGCACATTACCGAACACGAGCCCAATTGCCAATCGATGCAAGGATTCACGATGCGTAGCAAAGACGGTCACATGAAATTCTTCTCACTTGACAACCTTCCGATTGAACGGGGTCTGTTTCAATACAAAACTCTAGCTCTGGACATGAAGGTCACTTCAAACACTATGGAAATTCCACAAGTCACCGATTCTGAAGCCCAAGAAGGACTGAAAACAAAACCATCATCAACCGATGACGAACAAGGCTCAAACATCTCAAGCAATACCCCAGAATACTTCCCAAAAATTCATGTAATACCAAATCAAATGCCAAAGTGGAACATTTCAAAATTCATGCAAAACTACAAGCCTCGCATTCATAATTTTGTTCTAATGGCATTAAAGGAACACCCCGCAGTCGAGTACAACATTGTCATGTTCGTAACATTATTCAAATACAAGGACCAGCTGTTCGGTTCGAAGTTCATCGCCGTGAAGTGTTTTTCCGAAATTGACGACACCATTGATGTCCTCACCGAACTTATCGTGCAGACAGCAGAATCATATAAAACAATTACGGGTTACTTCTACACTCTGGTCCACAAGCTTGTGGTAAACATAAGAAAGTTACCAATTCGAATCGGAACTTATCTGCCATTGCCAAAGGGCATGGTTAACGTAGTTACCAATGTAAAAAACTATGACAACTATTGTTTCAAATGGGCCATATTAATCGCTGTGTCTAAGCGTGTAACTGGTAAACCAAAATATCATCTCGATCGTCCGGGTTCATACGGAATAAATGATATTACCAACGATAGAATCCATCTAAGTCATGAGGGGCAGTCAGTGCATTTAGACTTCTCTGGCTTGACATTCCCTCACGAAGTGAGATTTTGTTGGATTTTCGAAGAAAGAAATCCGCACCTTAGCGTTAATGTATTTGGTGTAGAAAACGTGAACGGACAACGCAACCGGCTCTTTGGACCTCTATACCGAACACGGAATGAAAAAGAAATTCACATAAACCTTTTGTACCTTGAAGATTTGCAGGGCTACAAATCTCATTATACTTACATAGGGGATCTTGCACGATTGTTGGGCAAACTTTATATGTGTAACACTTGCTTGCGTAGCTTTAATCGTAAGAAAAAGCTTAACGAACATAAGTCTGACAAAACGAATTGCAGAGACCCTGCAACGCTTTGAATCTGCGATAATCGATTAGCATAAATTTGATACCGCCAGGAGTGGTAACCGTACAATTGTTAAATTATTGTAACATCCATTGTGAATGCCGTATGTGTGAATGTGCAACAGCACAGTTTCCAATCAGACTGCACTTAAATGGATTGTAGCGAACCAGCAACATGAACTCGAATGCAGACAGCAAACCGGAGAAGTTTTTGTTTGAAATCGATCGTGGCGGTCATTATGACCACATCTTTTTCGATAACTATGGGGCAGCTCAATCGCTGGTAAGAACTTATCAACGACAAAGAAATTGCATTGCGCACCAAGAATTTTCCGTAACGGACTTGTCTTCCACCAATTGCCTACTTTTTGTAATTTTTAACTTTTGAATTAATAAATCGAGTGTAATCATGACTTAACATACGACGTGTTTTTATTGACCCCTGAGGGTCAACAGTACATATCTTAATTCTTGAGTGTTTAGCGAGCGCTCTGAAGCTACACAATGTGCATGAGCACCAGTAAAAAAAAGGATAAAGAATAAAGAGGTTTGGAGTATAATTTCAAATTATAATAGAAAGTCAATTTAAGTAAAAACTGTTTTATCTTTTCAACCCGACCTGAAATATTGCATTCAATTTTGTATTTTTTTTTTTAGCAAGCTTATGTTTCAACCTTATGACACTCAGTCCTTCTTATTGGGTATCTTTTTAAACGTCTAAAGCTCCATAGTTGCATACACCATGAGAATTAGAAAACCAACACTCTTTGGAGAAACAAAAGAAAATGCTGTGTTGCGGCAACATAAAAGCAATTAGTTCAAAAAAGCAACAGTTTGGAATTACTGCTCAAATCAAATGTTGCAACATCAGCGCAAGCAAACGTCAAAACAGAGCAATCCGCACAACAGTTGTTGTGTTGTTGCTTTCGTTTGTTTTAGATAAACTTTTGTTATTATTATTTATTTTACTCTATACTTTGTTTAAAAGATGAATGAAAGGTAAGTTTTAACAATTTTAATGTTTTATTTACATAATATATGCAAATATTAATTAAATTTTTTATCAATGTCACCCTTTTTCGTTTCGAATTCCTTCTACTCTTTATAATATATTGCACTAAAAAATATTGTTTTGCGTCGAAATGTTCAGTAATATTAATAATATATAATTCTATTGTGTATAGCATTGCAACACAACTGTTTATAAATGTAAAAATAAATTGCGCAGGGCAACAGCAACAGTCCAGTATTAGGGCAGCAGCAATACAAAGCCTGTTGTGTTGCCGCAACACTCCAGTTTTTTGACGTTTTGAATTCACCCTATCTTGGTTTGACTCAACGATTTAGACGAACTGGACATCATGATGAGAATAAACAGCATGAATGTACAGGAATTTACAGCAGGTGAGGTGTTACATTTGCTCAGATCCTATTATACAGAAAACTTGGATGTTATATTGCATAACAATAAACAAAATAGAAGCTTTCGATAATATGGAGATAAAATGGAATAATCGGAAAACGTGAACTGGAGTACTTAGGTCATATACTCGGCAAAGTAAATATGAACTACTTTAAATTATCCTACAAAGGAAAATAAAAGTAAGGAGAGTAGTAGGGATTGCTTAATATCTCTCGATGATACTAAGCGTCACAAATAAACAAATTGAGGACGATAGTTTCCAACAAGACAACTAGCAACAAAAGACAACTAGCATCGAATTTCGGTAGAATGATTTGCTGCCATGCGATGTCTTCATTATTGTCTTAGAAAGAATTTTGCGTGATACCACTGAATACTTTGAAATCTTAAAAAGACCTGCAAGCTGTCCAACAGTTTCCTTATTGTTGTACTTGAAAAGGTGGTGCAAAACTGTAAGACCAACGCGTCAGGTATCATTTTACCAAAGTCTACTATGCGGATGGCATTATCTCTAAAGCCAAGTAAGAAGTTTAAGATGGTAGTGGTTATAGACGAGAATACGGCGAGGTGTTATAATCAAACAACGACTGCTTGGCCATACTTTAAGATGGACAGCTTTAACGTCAAAGTAGTCAACAAATGTCTACAAGACTCCACTGTAACGATGGTTTTTCTGTGGGTTAAGGAATTGAGGTTCTATCTACAATTGTTACGGCCGGAGAGTCATCGGTCCCTAAGGAACTGCGTCGAGGCGGACCATAACTTCGATGAAATGTATGTATCTGTGAAAACCTGGCTGGCGATTGTTTTGGTTGGTGAGGACTGAAGCGCCGCTGAGATGTGTAAAGCTACAAAGCATTTATTAAAATCAAAAATCGAACATGGAAATATGTAGTTTAGTTATAATTTTTTTGTTTATTCCAAATATTGTAAATAAGATCGGTTACACTTGAAAGTCTACATAACTTTACAATGCGCACTTCTTTTAAATATTGTAATATAAATTTTAAATAAAAACAAATTTTGATTTAGTACATCATTTAGTGAAAAATAAAAACATAAGGAACGCACTTGAAGACACAGTTGCCTATACCCAAAGGAAAAAAGTATCAATTAGACATACATTTATGTAAATAAGAATTAATAAGCTCTTGAGATTGATTTGCCAATTTGATAGATTCATGTGTTGTGATGGTGAAGTAAAATATCATAACAACTACGTGTGTGTCTTTTTATAATACGTGTCATTTGTCCGTCAAATAATTGTATTTGAATGTAACTGCAACGGATATCAGTTTACAGCTGGCGGTGCATCACCACTAGGCGGATCCTGTCAATAGAATAGCATTACATTAAAATAATACAAAAATGCATTCAATTTGAAAAATTACCCGTCCTCCTGATGACCGACCACCATCGGGCTTCTTGGAATTATAAATCTTAATTATAGAATTCGGCCGAATAAAATATAAAATCACAGCCAATATCATGAACATTGTCATCATGGTGAAACTTGTCTCCTCACTGCTTGTTGGGCTTGGAAGAATACTGGGCACTAAGATAGAACACATAAAACTTAGTCTAAATGGGATAAGGCCAAAAATAATACTCACGGTCTATGCATTCTGTGTCCGAGCAGTGCGCCTGGCTTTGCCGAATCTAAAATTATTGTTTTGGGAGTTTTCATTAGTATGGAAATTCTAACGGTTTTGTGATATTTCATTACAATCGACAATAATCGGCGCATTGCCATCTCATGCGTCCAAATGCATTCGCAACTACAATCGTCACTCATTGTGGAGAAGTTGTTTTTTTTTTTAGTTCGCTACGTGTTGAAGTCAGCGGCTAAAATGAAAAAGTTAATATTAATGTTGTAATTCCATTGTAAGGGCAGCTTAATTGCATTAGATTTTTTTTTTTATAACCTGCGCCCGCCGAAGGGGATATGAATACCCTTAAACTGTTTAAGGGCCCGAGCGTTAGGAAAAGGGGGAGAGGAACAGAGGAGGGTTCTGTGAACGTTGGCTTTGAATGTTTGAAGGATGTAGTAATAGGGAAATACAGAGCCTGGTAGATCATTCCACATTCGTGTCGCTCGGCTTATAAACGAATCCCTATATTTGACAATACGACTGAAATTGGGCTTAAGGGTGAACTGATGTGTATTCGAATCATGACGCGTATTGCGGGTGAAATTTTGAAGGGGAGAAGTGCACCTGGCTATTTCGTTGGAGCATTTTTTATAGAAAAAACGATAAAACAGGGAGAGACATAATGAGACATTTCTCCCATGTTCAAGTGAATGTATAGAATTCACAATGTCTATCACCTACAAGTTTTAACGCGCGATTTTGTACTCTATCAAGAATTTGCAGAACGGTCTTGAGTGCCCCAGATCAGATATGGGCGTTATATTCCAGCTTAGGGCGGATGAATGCCTTATAAATTGAGGTCAGATCAGACGGGGTAAAATATTTCTTGCGTGTAACTTGGTAAGCAATATCACTACGGACATAAATGGCGAGGTCACGGTGGAGAAAGAATAATGACACTAAGTTATATCCAAGCATTTTCAAATCGGAAGATTCTTCCACTACCTGTGTTTCGCTTAGTGCCAAAACAGCTGGTTTATGGGAATGGGCGCGGGCGTACATATCAAAGAAATTCGTTCGAAGCCCACGAATGCTGGTCAAATCAACCCTAAACTCCCTCATCACTACAACATAGAAACACAAAAAGACACAACTCTGACGTAACTAAGCGAATCTGTGAAGTGAAGATCCAAAGAATAGTTTTCCAAAACAAACTGTCGCAGGTGCTATGCCCAAATAACAATCAGCTAAGGTCCGCTATTCGGATAAACATTCACAGTCCGCTATGCATCAAATGTTACATTCCCGCAGTCATCGCAACTGGAAGTATGTACATATATAGCACGTGCTCCAATTGCGATAACAAAGAAGCGCAACAGCGAATGAGTGGGGGTGAAAGATGGGGAACACCGGCACTGAATTATTTTTTTATTTTTTTCCACTGCACTTGATGGCACTGGTTTCTTATTTATTTATTTTTCCACTGTAGCACACCGAAAGTAATTTGACGCGCGCGAACAGTTATTAATTTTGTTGATGATGTTAATAATTTTCTAACGAAAGTTCTGGTTTGTATAGGTATAACATGATAAACGATAGAAGAACTCTTCAATAAATTCGTCAAGTGCAAGTCGTAATTTTTCTCCCTGAGATCTGGGAAAAAGACCAGGCTATGAAAGAGTCAGGTAAAAGCAAAGAATTTGTGTGCTTTCGTGCTTGTCTGTTTTCACTACTAAGTATTTGAATGCCTTAGAATTCAGATTTATTTTTAAATTTCATGCGGACAATTGTCAATGTCTGCATGAGGACAATTATTATTAACTTCGTTTGTTAATAAACTCAACGGAACCCTACTGCAATTCCGGCCATCCATCATCTAGCTCTTAAACTACATATAAAAGATATTCAATTTGCGCTCATAGTGGATGAATGTCTGAAAAAATTGGTGTCTTCGCTCGTTTTTCCAGAGTACGCGACCCCCGTACTTGGAAAAAAGTCATGGTAATTGAGCATTTTCGAATTTATAAGTTTGGTATTTATACTCCAATTAAGAGAGATAACATTTCTTAAAGACAAATCCTATCCATTATTATAGTCTTCTAACAAACAAAATTTCATCAAAATCTGTTCAATAATTCGAAAGGTATACAAGAGAATGCAAACAACTGGCAGTAGGGTGGTTCTATGCCTGGAATTGCAGGTTGATCGCGATGATGACACCAGGATAACGGAAAAAATACTGCGAATCATAAGCCAACGACAATAACAACAAAAAATGCTACCCAGTTATCTGGACGCCACCCTTGAAGTTTCGTGAAACTTAATACCACCTGGGTTTCAAACCATAACACCAATCTTTTTTTCTCTCTCTCTGTACTAGCTAATGCAGTGTGGAGTTCAGGCATAGGCAACACAAAATTAAAAAAAAAAAAAAAAAAAAAAAAAAAAAAAAACGGGCGTGCATCGCGTTCAATCGGTAAGTGTTCTGTTTTACCATTTGGGTACAATTTTGTTTCTACTACTAGTTATGCAAGGCGTAATAAACGTGCTTGCCTTGTTATTATCTGTGGTAGGATAAACATCACCATGTCAGCCGAATGGAAAATTCCCGCAATTTTGAGCACCGCGCCGTGATAAAGTGAAAAAAAGAAAATCGCCTAAAGAAATTTTCGAAGACATGTCATCGACTCTTCAGGATTCTGGGCATTCGTATACCATGGTCAAAAAATAGGGTCGCTTATTTCAACAAGGGCGAGAGAGCTGTGAAAACGACCCCCGCCCAGAGAGTCCTGTGTCAGTGGTCACTGAAAAAAACGTCGAAAAAATTAGTTCTGGCCGACCGAAGAATAAAAATGTGGCAGCTAGCGGACATTTAAACATGGAAAAAAATTGTGCGCGCTGGGTACCGTAAATGCTCACGCCATTCGACAAGCAACGACGACTCGAGTGCTGCAAAGATTTCTTGGAGTTCGCCGGGGACAATCTCGACGAAATTTGCACCCACAGCCCAGACTTGGCTCCGAGCGATTTTTTCCTTTTTCCAATTTGAAAAAAAGGAGTTACGAGGACGGAGATTTGCGGATGAGAAAAAAATAAAGGCGGCAGTAGAAAGTCATTTTGAAGGCAAAGAAAAAGAATATTTTTTTCGGTGGTATTAAGGCACTGTATGCGATGTGAGAAATGCTTTTCACTCGAGGGAGATTATATTGAGAAATACAATTTTTTAATCGGACCTCTTCGTTCACTTATTGCCTTAGACCGTGAACTTACCAGCTGCCTTTTGTACATATTTGACTGTCTTGGCTACCAAGCACTGCTACTACTACAATTTGTTGTGCAAAAAAAAAAAAAAAATCACAAATTTTAAGTATTTTTCATCACAAAAAATTAACATGAACACTTGTGTAAATGTGCATTAAATAAAAACAGCTTACGAGTCGATATCCTATGCATGAGAGACTAGCATTCGCAATGTGACATGGTGATTGAAAAGACAGTGTAAATACAATAAATATGTTAAGTAAATACTAATTAAGAAGGCATGCTCCACCTTTTTCCTGAAAGGAAAGAGAATAATAACAGTTCTTTTATTATATATCAACCAAGTAATTGCCGATTTTTTCAGATAAATAAAACTCATCTTTTTAAATTCAATGATATATTTTCCATTTTGTTCGATGAGCTTTTGTCATCTTTCTGGCAACTTCATAATTCCACGTTCGTAGAACTTCTGATCTTTAACGGCAAAAAACTGAATCAAGCGCGATTTCACATCGTCATCATCATTGAAAGTTTTACCATCCAAAGAGTTTTGCAAAGATCGAAATAAATGGTAATCTGATGGAGCAAGGTCAGGGCTATATGGTGGCTGTAACATCAATTCCCAACCAAGCTCTAATAATTTTTGGCGAGTGACCGAAGATGTGGCCTAGCGTTGTCCTGGTGAAAAATTACACCTTTTCAATGGACCAACTCTGGGCGTCTTTCGTTGATCGCTGTATTTAATCTGTCCAGTTGTTGACATCACACATCCGAATTGATCGTTTGATTCCTTGGAAGCAACTCAAAATGCACTACACCTTTCCAATCCCACCAAATTAAGAGCAAAACCTTTTTTTGGTAGATATCAGCTGGCTCATCAAGCCTGGACCAAGATCGCTTTCGATTGGCGTTACTGTAAACAACCCATTTTACATCGCCAGTTATGATTCGTTTCAAAATAGGGTCGGATTCATTGCGTCTAAGATACAAATCGCAAGCGTTGATGCGCTTCGTTAAATGAATTTCTTTCAAATCCTGTGGAACCCAAATATCAAGTTTTTTAACGAGTTTCATACGTTTTAAATGTTTCTCTCTCGCTGTATGTGACACATTTAACTTTTTTGCAATCTCTCGTACAGTTACATGACGATCCGACTCGATTATGGCTTTAATTTTATCATCACCAAGCTCATCTGGTCGACCTGATCGTTGTTCATCTTTCAATGAAAAATCTCTGTCTTTCTTTTAAGACTTCTTCACCATACACATCACGTAACTTTTTAGCAGCTTACGCTGCGTTCTTTCCTTTACGGAAATAAAAAAGTAAAATATGACGAAAATGCCCGTTTTTGTACTGCATATTAAAACTGACCCCAAACTAATACCTTTTCACAAAAATACGCGCAATTTGCTTCTAAAGCAAAGTAACACGGACAGCTAACAAATGTCAAAAGGAAAAAAATATGTCATTGACAGAAGCCATTCAAAAATATGGCCAAAGACATCTATGTGTGAAATCGGCAATTATTGTCAACCTGATAATACATCGATGTTTCTAGTTTGTGTACATTAAACTATTACTAGTCGATAAGTTAATTGTATTTGTGAAAGGAACTAAAAGTGCTGATGAAGTTTACACATTCCCTCGAAGTCTAAAAAGCGGACAGAAAAAGAATCGTTGCCTCGATTTTATGTAAAGCAGTTGTGAAAGGATTTCTTTTAATTCGCTTTACAATCAGCGCAAGTCTAGAGCTTTTTCGACATTCGTTGACGATATTATAATATATCGATACGCGCAACCATAGGCACCAGCAAATCCATGGGACTTCTGCCAGCTCCACCGGCAAGGAAAAGCCCCCTGCATTGGAAAAGTTTTTATCTAGCCGCGACTGAAGATGAAGAGTCAACTAATTGCCGCTTGCAACTTAACATCTACAGTGTTAAAACGATCTTCTCAATTTCACTATACGCTCGAAAACAGGCTTTAAAATACAAGGAAGATGTTGCACTTGTATTGTGATTGAACGGACGGATTGATGAGACGCAACTATAGATTTCATGCGAACGCTCAGTATCCAACACTTTGGCGGTGTTTGAGCGACGGAATTTTATTGCAAATAAACTGATTATCGATTAATCTACATGCTTACCGCTGAACACGATCGAGTAAACACAAGCATGTGTGGGGAGCTGCCGCCTAACTTATGTGAGTTCTATTTAAAATTCGGTCTGTGAGTAAACAATTTTTTAAATTTTTTCAGGAATCTAGCTCCAGCTTTAGCAGCATCTGTAATCTGCTGATTACAAGCGAATGTCAGAGATTATATGCACGCCAAGCATTGACAAGCCATTGGAAGAGAAAGCGAAATCAAGAGTACTGCCGTCCGCGAAGGAATGAATTGGTGGTTTGCGAGTGATAAAAGACGGACATTGATAAAAATTAGAAACAGGGACGGAGAAAGGACAGAACCCTGGGGTACACCAATAATTCTTGAGAAGGGGGTTGAAGTACATCCATCTAATACTTTAAAAACTCGCAATCATAGGCTTGAAGCTTGTTTATGAGTGTGCTATGCCACATTCTATCGAATGCTTTGAAGATATCAGGATCTACTACAATACATCCACCATATTGTTGAATGCTTTCAGATAAGTACGAAGGAAATTTTGGGTGGGAATAAATGTGAAGTTTTGTTTTATGTTGATTTACCAATTATTTTGCCTGCAGTAGTCAAAATAATAAGTTAAAGTCTGTAGTAGTTTTAAAAATGTTAAATATTTAGTTCCACGCAGTAATTAAATTCACAAAACAAGGAAAAGAGTGTGGAAAATATATTAAGTGAAATGCAAACAGTTTACAAAACTTCTTGCCCTGGTAAAATCACGATTTACAAGTGGTTGGAATTATTTAAACAAGGTAGTGATATTAGAAGATGATGACCGCCCTGAAAGACCAAGTGATGTTACAACACACGAAATGGTAATAAAAATCGCCCTCATGGAAGATAGTCGACTCACAAACAAAAAGAAGTTGGCGAAAGGTTGAAAATATACGAAACAATAAATCAAGGTGAGTGCCGAGAATGCTTACACTGCATCAAAAAAAAGGTTGGAATGTTTTAAGCAGTTTTCGCTGTATGGCGAACAAAATTGTTACTAGAGATGAAACTTGTAACCCTGAGTCAAAGCAAGAGTCCATGCAGTGGCATAAAAGGGGTGGTCCCAAGAAGTTTAAGTTCGTACCATCGCCTGAGAAAATCATGGCAACAACGTTTTGGGACTCACAAGGAATCCTGTTAATAGATTATAAACCAAAAGGCAATAATACCACAGGAGAATACTACGCTAATGTTCTAAAACTTGTAAGAGAATCTATTAAAAAGGAGGCGGAAATTAACAAAAGGCGTGCTCTTACTTCATGACAACACATCGGTTCACAAGGCTCAAATTACCATGTCTGCTATGAAGTCATGTGGCTTAAAGGAATTAGCTCATCCGCCTTACAGCCCTGCCCTGGCACCTAGTGATTATTACATGTCTCCAAATTTGAAGAAAGACTTAAGTGGTAGTTGTAAACGAGCATTTTGAAGGAAAACCTGAAAATTACTTTTATGAAGGCTTAGACAAAATAATCTATAGATCTAAGTGCATTCATGTTCAAGGTTATATTGAAAAATAAAATTATAAAACTGAAATACATCCGTCTCTTTCTATCCCAATCGCAAACTTAAAAAATTGCCCTCGTATACCATTAGGGCGTCTGTGGAATCTGTTGCCGAAAACAGCTTTGATATCTCATAATCACCTTGGAAAGCAGATGACATTAAAGCAAATGGAAGTTAGAATGGCAGGTTTTATCGCCCTTTTTGGGAACTGGCTGAACATGCGCAAGTTTCCACTTATCGTGTAAGGTCCCCATGGAGTGAAAAGGCTTACAGAGGTGTGTATAGAATAAGGCACTCTGACTAAGCGAGCGTTTTAACAAGTCTAGAACAATTTTAAGACGCATCAAGGGGTACGTGAAAGCCATTCTTAAAGTCACAGAAGCTTGCTCCCACCAGGGATCGGTATCGCCAACAACAACACCCTACGTGTCACAGACTAAAGAGTTGAATACAGGCCTCCACTTCACATGTAGTTTATCAACTTCCAGAAGGGTTTTGATAGTGCAAATAGTTATGTTCTATACCATGTTTTCCGCAGAAATGTCATGCTTGAGGGAATTATATACCAAGGTGCTCCAGGGGACCTGCGTACGTCCGTATTGCGTTCAAATAGTAGAAAATTTACAAATGCTGAATGTGCACAATTGCCAATAATTTACTCAAGTGAAAACCTAATGCTGATAGTGAAATAGAAAAATAAACAACAAATTTAGCCCAAATGAAGGTAATCTCTTATCATTCTCAGTTCTAAATTGATAACAAAGTCTGAATAGTTTCATTTAGAGGAATTTTGTTTTTATAACAATCCACGAATATCACCCGCGTCGCTAATAAAAGATGACGACATCTTGTACTACATCGTATCATACACTACGAACAATTTTTTTGTAACATAAAATGGAACAACTTATATCACAGATAAATGTTTTAAATTTTTATTTTCCCTACAAGTAACCATATGCCGAAAAATATATCAGCAAAACTAATATAATTAGTTCCGTTTGTAGGTCACACATATTATTGGTACATACTTGTAGTAGTACGTAATCTCTAGACAACGCACAGCCGATTCGCAACTATTCGACGTAAAACAAGATAAAGAACAACTTTAAGGCAATTAATTTTCTATTACTGATCATCATCTAAATCGAAACAACAAAAACACACTTACATGTCCGACTAAATTGATTCTAAGTGCAACTCAGAGATATCTTGCGATCACTAGAAACTTGTGTGCAAATTTCTCTAACTTCCAGCGGGCAACGACAACAACCGACTACATACGCCCACTTTAGTTCGGGGCAAGCTATAAGGTCTAACAAACAAAAGCTTAATAATCATCAGCACACACCACTAGAGCAGCCGTGATCGTGAACGCTTGATAAAATAAAAAATAATTAGCTCAGCAGTCAGCACATAAAGCCAAGCAATTCGTGCTCCAAGTTGTTACCACAAAATGAGCGACATAAAAGTAAATAAAACAATGAACAAGTTGATAAGCGTAGTGTCTCGTTCCATAAACAGTATCAAGTTTGTAAATTCACTTGAAATAGCAGAAAACTAGTACCTATGACCTAGACTGAGTGAGAAAAATGAAGAGTTGCCGAAATGTGAAATTGAATAATGTCCCCCAAAATAAATATCAACAAAAACCAGCTGAGCACACGCCAGGGCGAAGTATAAATAAACAAAAAGAAAAAATATAAAAAGCGCTGCTAGGTGCTATAGCGTAAACAAAAGCCCACTGAAGCAGTCAGATACACAGGCAGTCAAGTGAACTTCTGCGATCACCGCAGAGAGGTAGAGAATCTAAACTGAAGCTACTAGCGATGTGGCAATTGTACCATAAATAGGGAAAGCATTTCTTGAGAGAATCTTTTCAGGTTTCTAATTTTTTTTTTTTTTTTACGGAGACTAAAGTTTTACAAAATCGATTTTGGAAAGAGGTTTTGGTTTCAAGATGACTTGGGTTTGAAAGAACTTACTCCTGTTTTTCTTTTTCGTGAAAGTTGAACCGAGATTACGAATTCTTTATTAAACAAACTGCATCTAGTGCTGACCGCGAGTTTAATTTAATTAAAAAAAAAGAAGATTTCTATCAACTCAACTTCCACACAAATCGGACGAACAAGTTGAAATGTCAAATTCGACTCCTTCGCAGTGCTGCCACTAATCAATATTTTTGCGTAGGAAATGGCGCAGAAAAAGTCAATCAGCGTAACAAAAGTCGGGCTCATATCTCATAACTTTTCAGACGATCGACGTCTAGTCGATACCATTAAACCCTATCGTCTATAGTTTCCTTCACTGGTCCATCACTATCGTGCCGTCTATTGTTTATTTTTTCTAAAGTTTGAGTACTACTGAGAACAATAGCCCAGAAATGAACATTGCCATTCTTCACTATTGTTGTTTTATCAAATGCAGTTTCAAGTGAATTTGAGAAATGTAAGCAATTATTAACGATTACTATAGCTGAAAGAATGCTTTTGGGCGACAAAGACCACTACTAAATTATCACCAATCTTGATATTTATAAATATTAGACACAATCAATACATAATTTTTGAAACGTTGAATGAAACTGAAATTATTAGAAACTTGTAGAATAACGAACAAATTATCCTCAATTATTCTTAATGCCAATACTTCTTTCTTAGAAGAAATGAAGTGCAGAGACAATGTCGACGTTCGCGACGTTACGACAGTTTACGCATCAAGCTGATAAACGCGTAAACGCGACGGCTTCGCGACCGACGCGACGCTTATGACGTTGTTATGTTGGTTCAATTTCAACTTTTAGTTCATTTTAGTTTAAATATTTTTTCTATTTTTAGTTAAATTTGAATAAAAATTAAATTTGAATAAAAAAAAAAATAAAAATAAAAAATTACCTTATGAAGTCTGCAGAATGTATTAAAACACTAATTTAGTAGCAAACAAATGGAAAGAAATTGAAGGATCATTAAGTATCGTTTGAGTCGTAATAGTCGAGATTGCCTCCACCATTACATGCTCAACGTTGTTAACATTTCAAACCGTCTGAGTCACATCCGTTGTGAGTGTTGAGATTGCTCCCAGCAAAAAGGACCCGATGCGTCCTTAAGTATTCTTCTCCAGCGTAACACTTCTTATTTGCTTTTGTTTTTTCTTTATTCGACACAATTTGATAATCTGGCGCTAAAAATCATTCCTGTTTGAATAATTTTATTAAACTTGGAAACTCTTACGTTTTAATTTATTTCCTGTGATGTTTGCAGAGTTATAGAAAGTGTTGTTCTCCATGCAAGAATATAATAATATTTGACTACTGTTAGCACTCAGCCCCTTATATTTTTCCGATTTTAGTGAAAAACTGAGGAAGAGTTTAAAACGTAGCAAAATTCATGAGTTTGGTGAAAGTGGGTTGAAAAGCAGAAGTTCTAATTTTTCTAAAAATGTAGCGAATCTGCTACGGGCGTAGCAAAGTGGCACCATTTTCCCAGCAATGGGAGGTAGAAGCGATATGCGAATACCGTGTGGATGTGAAATGTGTTACAACAAAGGGCAAGATTACATTTGTGTTTATTTATTATTTTTGTTTGCCGGTTATAAATTTGATATTACTTTGTGGAATTGTTGTAAATAATTTTGTAAATTGTTTTGCAGAATTATTTGAGCAAAGAAAAAGTTTGATGGAAAAATTAAATTGCATTGCATTAGCATATATAAATTTTGGTGCAAAATTTGTAACACAGAGAAATAATAACTATAGTCCTCCAAAAGTATATACGTATGTATTTTGTGTGATCAGCATCAATAATTATTTCGATCTGGCTATCTTTTGAGCTAGGAACATGAAATTTCGTATATGGTTTGTAGTATACTCCTACAGACAGGTTTACTTCTCAAAAAATGTTTTTCTCAATATTTTTGCTAGAAAATGTCTAGATGAAATATGTAGACCTTACTTTTTCTACATTTCGTCCGTACATTGTATGTGGCCAGGTTTACTTTTTGTGGGCATTTTTTTTTAGCTTTTGAAGCTATTTATGGTGATGGTTAAGTCTTATTGTAAATATCTCATCAAAAACAAGCTGTTTTAAAAATGTAGCAACCCCATGCCCAATTTATTAGCCGTGGGTTTGAATATGGGGGGAAGGGTATCATGTGATCCGTTCCAGACGGATTGCAACTTTCCTGTGCTTTTTTTTAATCTGAGCAGAATACTGAACAGATCTTAAGCACGTCAACTACGCTTTGAACTGAACCACCTCATATCACTCCGACTTGTTTATGGCGCGTTTGGTAACATGGTAATGGTACTATGGCGTAGCAACTCGTTGCATGAGTATTGCTGTCACGTATGGAGCTCGTCCAAAATATTTTCTTCATCTATTCGACAGTATACAGAGATGAGCAGTACGCTCAATAGATGATCTCTAACTTCAATTCAATCTCTATCGGTTGGTCAATCGAACGCTGGTAGCAGACCTATGCCCAAGGAGCTAGAACACATTACTTTTATATGATCGCTTGTCACGCTGCAGGTTCACTGTTCGAATCCTGATGTCAAGAATAATCTATTTACTTCGCATGAAATAAATAAAAAAGTCGATCAATTGCGAAAGCTTATGTCTACTCTACTGCAAATTCTTAACATTGGCAGTAGGGTAATCATATGGCTAAAATGCAACTTGATGGTATAAGGAGGATGGAAAAAAATACTGTGAATCATAAGCAACGAGAATAACAGCAAAACAAAAATACTTCCCAGTTGTCTGGACGCCACCCTTGGAGTTCACTGAAACTTAATACCACCTGAGTCTCAAACCAACTACACCAATCTGCCTTTCTCTCTGTCCCTTTCCACAAAAAACGTCCGTGTTCTAAAAAATTATTATAAGGGTATTCATATCCCCTTTGACACGTGATCAGCGTTCGATGGGCCATGAGCAGAATCAGGCATCTCCGCAAAATCCTAATTATCCTAGTCGTATTATGTGACGCAGAAGCATGTTATCAAAAGCAGATAAAGTTATTCTTCGGTACAGTTTGTATTGATGGAATTTGAAGGGAAATATTCGACGACGAACAGTACGGGTTTTACAGTGACATAGATTTGTTCAAAAAGGTGCAAATCCGACATCTAAGATAACTAGGAAATGTAGAACTTATGGACCTATGGAGAGACCTTCATTCCATCCCGGTTGGACCACACAGTTAAAAAGGGGCGTGCGATATTGACATCAGCTATCAAAGGATCCAGCTGGTTGGAGAATTTCATTTGTTGAGGTCCTGATCTACTCCAGCCTATTGCGCCATCTAAAGTAATGAAGTTCACAACATGGTTGTACGTACTTGCATCTATGTTATTTATCTGCAATCACCTAGATTAAAAATCTAAACAAAATCGTTAAGAATAAAAAGAATGTTTTGAATATTTTCGAAAACTTGGTATGCCATAATCTTGTATATGTTAAATATTGTTCAAATATTAATGTCGTAGTTAAGAAGTAGCAAATTTTCTAAAACCATCTATGTAATTCTATGCGTCATTTGTTGGCATAACTGAAATGTTGAATCCGTTTCGAGAATTTTTTTTTTTTTTTCAAAATCGGTACTTAGTAATGCATCGTTAATTTTGTCGTTCGAAGTTTGAATTAAATGAATTTAGCGGATCAGGTAGCAGTTGGCTACACACCCAAAAGCAGTTTTATCACGTTTTCATCTCTCGCGAATGTTTGACAAACCTCCAAGAGTAAATTTATTCCTTCCATAGGAAAATATAACGCAGAAAGCGATTGAGTAACGAAGCAACGACAGGCCTAGATAAAAGGGCTAATATCAGTATTGATGATTTCAGTAAACGTAATGAAAACAACTCTTTAAGGATCTAAAAGTGAAACTAACGGATCTTGAACAGACTGCGTTGTAGAAGATCAAATATAGTGAGGACACATAACCTCTATTCAGAACGTACGATGGATTGGAGATAGATGCTGTTAGAAGTCTGGCACCAGCATACCGAAATAGGAAATAATAAAACAATTGAAAAATATTGATGGCATTGACTTAAACTGATTGTTTTTGCTGCGGTGCAACACACAGTAGTTTGTAACACATTTCAATATTTTAAAGGCAACATAGGAGTCACTTGATCAATAGATATCTAATTGAACTTATAACTGCAAATAAACAGGAAAACAGTCTTCCACAGTACTGGATGTTTTAACTTCGTTTCAATATCGATTGAGAACATTACATGGTTGAAGAGAAAGCACATAAGTATTTATAGAATATCTATCCAGGTAAGGCACTTAAACATTCTCGTGTGCTACAGATTTCACTTAGGCCAGGTCGTACTTTGTTTCTACCGCCGATCTATACCTTTGGCTAAGTTAAGGAGCCACCTTACAAAAGAAATAAAAGTGTTTTTTGTTTATTTAGATCACTTAATGATTTTTTGCTTATAATTTAAATATTTGTAAAAAAATAGCTCACATTGAAATGTTTAGTAAAGTCGTCCTGAATGGTTACCTTCAAGCACTAGATATCACAACATTAAAAAACAAACTTTAAATAATTAAGGTACTTCAAAATGACACGCTCTTATAACGATCACGACTTCTACAAATGCAAATGGGGTCTAAAATGTTCTAAAACGTGTCGACACGAGCATCTAAGCAGCGTATGATTTATACAGTTTACAAAGACTGTTTGACCAATCACCGGAACCAACGTGGTGACATTAAATGTGTTAGCGTGGTATGAAGTATGGATACTCGTATATGGAAATATACTAAGTTTTCTGATTTGTTATCTTCTGTATTTATTAATTTGTTTACATTTTGCAAATACAGTACAGGGTGAAACTACAACTGTGAAGTAGAATTACAGGTGTGAATAATTTTTCTGGAAAGCCCGATAAGATCCGAATTAGGGGTCAATTAAAAAATAATTGTAGATTAGATTGGACCCCTTTTTTTAATTTTCAACTCCAACAGAAAAGCATCTGCTATCTGTCTTGATTTACATAGGTTGTCTATTATTAATGCTGTGGTGGATTCTAACAGAGACTTGAATCAGGTAAGGTAAGTCGCCTTTGATGCACTACACCTACAGTACAGCACTTCTAATAGTGATATATGTATCCAGGAACCAATTTAAATGTGAATTTTAAAATATACACAAATTTTAAAGTGCAATGAATAATTTCGATTCTGTAACCGCGAAAATGAAAATTAAAAAACAAATCGCGGCAATTTTATATATTTTTCTTTTGAATAAAACATTGAATTGTTTTCCAATTTTACGACGGGTTTTATGACTTACGTTGCGTTGCATGTCATAACAAAATTAAATAAGAAATTGTTCCTGTAATATTTCTATTGTATATTCAGTGTCCAAGTGTACACAGATAGTTGTTGAATCACTTGATAAATGAGAAGGAAATTAAACTCATTGTGAGTTTTCCATTTCGTGTGGATAACAATAAAAATGAGATGCAGTATTTGTGGAGTTTAACAAGAATTTTTGAAACCGCACTGCATACAGTTTTTATAATTTGTTTCTTCAAATGGGACCGCTTCCGTAAACGACCAAATAAATGTACTAAATTGAATAAAAAAAATTAAAAAATAAAAATTGAATAAACAGACCGACAGACAAATTGGCACCGAACGAAAAGTGTTTGTTTTGACTTTAAATTTAAAGATCAATTGGAAATTTGTTGGCTTTCAGAAATGATCACACAACTTTCTCATTCTCTGAATAGCGAGGAAGTAAAGGAATGTAAGGTTCATTCATATGCAAACGTGATATTACGCCTGGAAACATCTGCAAACCGTATTGAGAGACAACGAAATTGAGAAAAATATGATCTTTTCTTCGTTCAGTTTCTTTACGAGTAATTATCTTCCAGAGGAATTTCGTCCCACGAAAAAATTAAAATTGTGAAATGTGAAAACAGCTAATAGGTTTGACAACAAAAAGGATTTAATATGAAAAGGAACAAATTTGTAGAATAAATTTTAAATCAAAACATACCGGAAAGTTACAATCCGTCTAGAATCTATCGTATGATACCCTATCTCCCTCATCTTCTGACTCACCCCTCATAAATTGAGCGTCGAGTTCTGAAATTTTTAAACAGATGCAAAGATGTCTGTCTATGCAGAGGATATTTCCACGATTTTATGAAATTTTATCCCAAAACTGTTGTTACAACTTTTTCTTAGCAGAAAGAGGGCATGGCTCCCAAAATTTTTAACCGAAGTTCACGGATTCTGATGATCTCATCATTCACAATAAGACTTAATCATCACCATTGATAACTTTGAAAAGTAATATAACATATTTTAATAATATTGAGAGGACGACATTTTTTAAAAACTTTGGGTTCTCAAAAGTCTATGAACGAGATTTCATGTTTCTAGCTCAAAATTTAAGGCCCAAAAGTGGTGACATAAAGGATTTGCGGATGGACGAAAATGGCTAGATCGATATAACTTTTAACGCCGATAATAAATATTTACACTTTTGAGTATCTACCGTTATTATTTCTCTATGTTACAAACATGCATCGAAATAAGTGGTATAAAAAATCTTCATAAAGTTTATTTGATATAATTTATGCAATCTGCCATTTTTTGTTTGGAAAAAAAAACAAACGTTTTCCATTGACAATTTATTTGAAAACCACATTAAATTGACGTTTCTCAAGATTTCATACGAAAAACGTTCGGGTACTTTTCTTGAAATTGAGAGAATTCTCTCTCGATTTCAGAAACGCCCCGAAGACCTAATATTTAAAATATAACAGTATTCATAGAAATTTGTTCAAATTGAATTTTGGAGTACAGAATTTCGATCCGTTTTTCTTAACCGAGGAGTTCTGTATACCCCTGTTTTTGAGAATCCCGCAATGGATTAATTAATATTACATTAGATTCGAGTGGCGAGAAGGCAATCGTTGATGATCGCAAATACCAAAAATTTATTGTGATACCAGCAGCTAGGATTATGCCATGCCTATGCGTTTCTCTTAAAATCATAAAAATCAGATGGAGCAGAGGTAAAAAATGTTGGGGTTACTTTTTATCTCAAATATTTCGCTTTTCTTCAAAAATTGCGACTGTCAGACGAATTGTTATAGTTTTCCCGGTACCTTCTCATAATTTTACATACCCTCAATTTTGTTCAGATTTTTCGTGATAAATCTTTGGTAGATAGAGAGTGAGGGATATTGATTTTACGATAGCGTTTGAGCTTTTCCGTTCAGCAAACACTTGAATTCTTTAAGAACCGTTTTTCACACATCAGGCAACGGATATACGACTTTTCAATACATTTCGAGCCGTGTATACAATGCCGTAAATTCGATGCCGGATATGTGTGAAACGAAAACATGACCTTTTTGGGGTATTTGAGCTTCCAAAACATCCCTTTGGTCCAATGGTTCAAAAGTTACAGATGTATGGCAGATCCTATTTTGAGTTCATTAGTTTCTTTTTTACACTTTATGTATGGAACATTTAAAAAAAAAAAAACATCATGGCGAATCCAGAGAAACATCAATTTATTTCAAATTTGTTTTGCACTCCACTTATTTCTGTCTTCACCACTCTCTAGTGAATGCAAGACAAGGTGGAATTGTTTTAAAGAAATTACAGACTCAAAGAAAAATTGAAAATATTTGTTTTTCTGCAAGCAATTGTGACTGCTGTTAAAGCTGGCTAAAGTTTATTATGAGCAATTTTTGTGTTAGAAAGAATTTTAGCGAACTTTTGGTTAAATTCCGTCTATTATGTTTGGGCCTTTAGACTAAGCTGCCTGAAATAAAAAATATCGAAATAATTTATACGATTTGACAGAACTTAAATATGATTTCAGTTTTCTTTCTTTTGTTTTTAAAAACTATAACTACGAGTATGATAAAACGACTGAAAGTATACATGACTTTCGAAAGTAAAACTTTGAACTGGAAGTTGCACTTACCAGGCAGAAACTTAGGTTTGGTCGTTTCTTCTTTATTTTCGGTGGCTGTTGGTTGCTGTTTTGCTGTTCCCCGCTCGGGCTCGAACCTAAATAGCTCGGGACATAAGCAAATACACTACCCAATACACCGTGGCCACTTCTGTTGACTTAACCTAATGTCAAAACCGAACGAAAACCCCACTCAATGTCTGTCAAATGATCTAGTTACTCATAATTGACTTGAACAAACTTGAAAATCTGTCAAATTGCTAACGTTTGACATGGTTTCAGTGCAGGGGATGATAATTCTTGGATCTTGTAATAAAAGGGATAAATGTCCTGACGAAAATGAATAATCCAGAGAAGAGGAAAAGGTTGCGGTAAAATTTTCTTTTCACTCAAACTTTTCGTTTGCCCAATGAAATTAACGAAAACTTGACGAAACCGAGTGTAATCCAATTATGGTCATGAAATGCGATTGCATGTAATGTGATATTCGATTAAGCTGGTTTAAGCTCATTCAAGCTCATTATGCTTACCCCTTTAGGATTGAAGTAAACTGATCAGTGAATCTGTCTCGCCTGTAATAAGCTACAGTGATTTGGCAGGAGTAAAGAGATGCTGACAATTAGAACGTCGGAGAAAACTCCTCCTCGTGTAAAAGAGCACATAATCCTTTTTTCAGGTCCTGACTCCTTTCTCTTGTTTAAAGGGCATAGTGGCCTAGATTTTTATTTGCACTTGTATGGGCAAATCTTGGTTTCCTGAAAATTTTCAACCTCTAGATTTTGATTAAACTCGATATTACTGTAATAGAGACACTCAACAAAGTAGGTCTTTCAATTCAGTCTGTCTGTTTATATGTCTGTATGTGTGTTCCACTGCAACCTAAAACACTAGACGGATTTACTTCAAACTTCACGCCTGTGATTGGTGAAGTTACAATTCAAGGCGTAATCGGAGTTTTCATTTTAACCCCAAAATTAACGGTACTTTACTAATGGACAATTTTGTAAAGAATCGATTTTCTCGAAAACGGCTCCGACGATTTTATTTAAATATGAAAACAAATGGCGCACCAGGTTTTTGCCAAGAAATGCATATAACGGTATTTTTCTAATTAGCTGATTTTTGAAAACTTATTATTTTTCGGCTGTGACTTACCGATTTTGTTCAAAATCAATATTTGAACAATATTTGACATGTACAAGATTATGGCATCCCAAGCTTTGGAATATTTTAAAAATATTTTTTTAATGGATTAAAAAAAAAAAAAGACCATTGGCCGCTACACTATTGCTAGGCACCTCAATGTGCTAGAGATAAGCAACACCATCTGTGACGTATATGGAGAGGGTGACGATATTGCGGAATACTTCGCCTGCGATTTTTGCTTACATCAAGTGGCAGATCATCCTCTTTATCATGCCCCACTGATGCCTCCACTATATTTGAATTTATTTTCATAAGCCTCCTATAAGAACTAGCTTATCGATTGGTAATGTCAATAACACTTCGTAAACACAGCGCTCCTAAAACGTGACCATTGCATAATTTGCATCAAGGCTATCCAATGCACGTTGCTAGTTTACGTCGGTACCAGCAGAAGTTGACTGACCACTGTGGTGGTTGCATAATCTCTTGCTACCTGTTTTTGTAACCGTCTTTCTCCAAACATTCTTCAAATTCTCCATAAATTCTGCTGGCACCAACAGCTTCCATTAAAATTGGAACACTATATCAATATCCACAAACTATCTTTACAAATTAAGACGTTAAATTCAAATTTTCACTTTCAACTGTAAAAGGAAATGTCTGCAATTTCCTTTGAAGTTTGCATCTTTCATACAAATACTCGTCGGTTGTTCTCAGTTGAATTTCCTCTCACTACTACACACCTCCTATTTGGAGATGTATCTACATATAGTGCATTTCAAACTTCAGCCGCATGCGTTAACAGCGTCGATTTTGGTTCTTTGCGCGCTGCGAATAAACTCTATCGGGCGATTGTTGCATTTTGATGGAAGAATAGAAAATTTGGCACAAGTCGAGGGTATAAAAAGGTTGTTGCTCTTAAAATTCTTCCATTAGTTTAGTTGCCGTTGACTTGGACATATCCCTGGGAAATAAAAGGACCAACAATAGGAAAAGAAGGAGAAAATCAGTTGAAATGTCTGTTGGTTAAAAAAAAACATTAGTTTCGTCATAATTTTATGAAAAAAAAAACTTAAGTTATGAAAATTTATTAAAGTTTGAAAAGTTCAGTGTGGTTTAAGAGAGCGTCGATTAACTAAGTGGTTTGTGTTGGAAGTGCTTCGAAGATAATGTGTTTTATATAGTCCTAAATTAGGGCTGATAATATAAAGGTACGAAATAGGAAATAAATTTATCCACTTAAGACTCAATTATGAGTAGCTACGAAAAAATAAATAAATAAATACTAATCAACGTATGACGAAGATTTAATACCTTTCCCATTATTCTACTACCTGATTTAAGTAAATATAAAATTTTTGTGACGAACGCAAATCTGTGGAATGCATTTCTTATAAATAAAATAATAGACTTACATTGACCACTATTTTTTAGAAATGAAATTGTGTATATTTTGGCAAAAAATAAAATAAAAAGAATTAGAAGTGATAATTTGGAAAATTCTTGAAATAAAAATGCCTATGTACATCATATTCGTTAATTTACTTCCTCTATTCTATTTGACTATAAAATTATAAGAAACTTTAGAAAAATATGTGAAAGCGGATTTAAATTTGTCATATTTCGTTTCTGAACTACTTAAATTCAAATTCATAAAAAAATGGTGTGGCATTTACTCATGCAAATTTGATAAACGTTCCTTTAAAAATTCGTGCTGATTCCGAGAAAGCCTTAATTTTCCAGTACATAAAATTTTTTTTTCAAAAATCCGTCGGAATAAATTTTGTAATTTTTTTTCTCAATCACTCTTCTTTTCGCATAAAATAGCAAACTTTGTTCCAGGGTGAAGTTTTTTTTTTTTTTTAATCTTAATTTAAATCTTTTGATTATCGAATGAGTTTCTTAAAAAAGCCTTGCCTACTTTATTAAGGTGGATAAAGCTGAATTAAATTTATTGGATAGATTAAAGTGGGTGTGACAAGTCAACGATTTTTAAGTAAACCATTTTCACTTGCACTTCGTCAAGTATTGATCAATCTTGGTAATACTACATGTGATGGAGAATCTAAAATAATTGGGTCTCGCAATTATGTCTGTCTGTCTGTTTGTACGTACGACTGCAGCCTAAACGGCTGGACGGATTTTCTTTAAACTTCATATCTGGGTCTCATAATTCGACTTAAAGTCGAAATTTTCATTCCAACCCCAAAATAAACTGTACTTAACTAATGGCCGATTTTGTAAAAAATCAATTTTCTCTAAAACATCTCCAACGGTTTTATTAAAATTTAATATTTGAGTTACAGTAGACATATGCTAACAGACGGCTTACCAGGTTTTTGAGAAAAAATGTATATAACGTACTTTACTTCGATTTTGTTCGAAATCGATATTTGAACAACATTTGACATATACAAGCTTATGGCATATCAAGTTTTGGAAAACTTTAAAGATATTTAAAAAAAAAAACTATTTTTTTTAACGATTTTTCTTAAATTTCAAATGATTTGTTGTAGGTTCAAGTACGTACGTCCCAGTCGTGCACTTTATTTTCCATTTTTGAAAACTGAATTCGATCGAATTTTGAGGCAATTTTTAAAAATTGAATTTTTTTCCACAAAAAGGATTGTTTCTATAGTTAGAATTGCAATATCGAAAAAAAAAATTGTTTTTCTCTACATAGAGTTCTTTAAGTAGAATCCAAAAATTTTTTTTCGAAGTAAAACAAATTTGAACTTACAGTGGAGGAATGTTTACGAAAAATTACTTTCCGCTCCCCATCGCATTCTCAAAGTTCGTGAACCAAAGACCTGAATGAAATAAAAAAATGCATTTTCGTCTTATTTTGATATAAATGATCGAAATTTAGACTTAGAGGCTCTATTAGTCGGATTTTAACATTGTCAAAACGTCTGGCTGGTATTCTTTCGAAAGACGGAGAGTTAATTTGAACAATTTCTTTTCTTTAAAATATTTTAAAAAGGATTTACTTGATTCTATTTCAAAGATATTTTTGGAAATAATATCAACAAACTATGGATGGACGCATCCAATATTAAAATATCGGCGTATTGAGAACTGCACATGACTTCCATGTTGCAAAATCAATTTTCAAAATAATGTTTTGTATGTAAAATGTCGGGCGAATCTCTCAGAAAGTCACTGGTTAGGTGGGCTGGATGAGATTATGTACATTGTAGGTACATATACACATGCTAATATATGCTAAATTTGAAGGAACAATATTACAAAGTTATACATATTTTCAAAACTCCTTGACCAATTAGCATGAAATTTGGCACTCTTATCCTCTTTACGTTCTACAACCTGGAGAAATCTTATCCTCTTTACGTTCTACAACCGTTCAAATCTGTCCATTCTGACTGAAGTGAAAAATAATAATAATTATAATGCAAAATCGCGTACTTCCCTAAAACCACTAATGCAATTAACACTAAAATCAGCAGCAATTTTGAGTCCTAGTTGAGTCCCAGGAAAGCATTTTTATACCTTACCCCAAAAGTGTATATATTTGTGATCAGCATCAAAAGAAAGTTATGTTGATCTAGCCATGCCCGCCCGTCCATATATTACCATTTGTTGGGCCTTAAATTTTGAGTTAGAAATATAAAATTTTGTATATAAGCTTTCTAGAATATGAAGCAGTACCAGTGCAAAAATTGTTAAAATCTCTAAACAGACACACCCAAAATATGTCGTTTTTTTATATAATACATAGTACTGGTACACATATTTAGATGTTGACTTTCTCTACATTTTATATATCATATATTATACATGGCCATGTCCACTTTTTGCGGGCGTTTTCTTAAAAAAAGATCATATATTGCTTTTTTAAAGCTATCATATATATGTACGTATACAGTGATGGCTAAGTCTTATTTTGAATATCTTATCAGAATTCGTGAATTTCTTTTACACATTTTGGGAGCCACGCCCATTTTCTGCTAAGAAAATGTTGTAACAATAATTTTGTGATAACATTTCCTAAAGATCCTGGAAATATCCTCAACGCCACGCTCAATTTATTATGGGTGAATTAGAAGATGGGGAACAAGGTATCATATGATATGTTCTAGATGGATTGGAACTGTTTTGTATGTCTCAAAAATAACCTTCCAAATCCGTACATTTTTGGAAAAGTTATCATGAACTATACAAATATTGCGCAAAACTGGCTGTATTTTCAAAATCGCTTTTTAACCACTGAAAGAATAATCGGTAAAATGGGTGCTGTTTTGCACGAGTAATGATTTTTTGATTTAATTTTTGATTGATTTTCAACAAAATGGCTCGAGTTATATCCGAGAAATAAGTAAGTTTCAAAAATTCTGTAATGAGCAAAGTACCGTTATATAGCTTTTCTTCCAAAAATAGACATATTTATGTCCAACCCGATCCAAATTAAAATTTAAACAAATTCGATTTTTTTTCAAAATCAGCAATTAGTAAAGTACCATTAAATTTTAGTCTGCAATCCAGCGCACATACAGGCAGACAGAATTGAGTGAAACACTTTTTTGAGTTTCTCTATTATAGTAATATTAAGAATATTGATGGCTATGGTGTAGTGGGTAGTGTGTTCGCTTGTGACCCGAACTGTGCAGGTTCAAGCCCGGACGTGGAACAGCAACCACAGCCACCTGAGCATAAAAGAGAAACGAATAAAATCCAAGTTTCTCCAACCACTACACCAGAAGGAGTTCTGCTTGGTAGTACAATGGATTCCGTGTGAGTCTGAGTGCTCCGGGATTTGGAAATTTCCTTTTGGTAAAAAAAAAAAAAATATTAAGAATTATCAAAAAAATCTTCACGAAACAAATACTTGCCATTATAGGTGGAAGTAAAAATGTCCGCTAAAATTTCACAAATTAACTGCATTTTCAAAACCTAGCCCGATTAACACCAAAGTCGACAGGTTTTTAGTCCTATTTCAGATTAACAGTTACCAGAAAGAATTATTTCTATCATTGTAATGGTGGTAAACACATCCAAAAGTAATGATTTAAATCAAAGCCTTGTCGTAGAATTTACGAGTATTGTGAACGAAAGAGGTGAAAGGCAATGCAACAGATACACTTTCTTAAGTGCAATAAGCCACACTATAGATATACAATATAATATTTCAACTATAAATAGTTCCAAAGTATTTTTATATTTTAAATAAAAGTCAAGAAAAGGTGCCAAAAAAACTTCTGGTACAAAAAAATGTCAATACTTCATGGGAATATATGCATGCACATTTTAAAATTAAAAATATTTTGGTTGCAGATATTAGTTTTTGGAAAATTTAAATGCTTCATATACGACATACATAGATAGATAAATATAATAGATATAATTTTATTTCTCATTCAAAATTCAATAGAATATAATGATTCATTATAGAAAGAAAGTTGGACAAACATAGAATATTAAACAAAATAGGTACATATGTATACTACGAACACTATATAATGACCCGATGATTTTGTAAAATTTGTGTGTGGCCAGCGCTTTAAATATGAGGGATGGGTTATTACTCGACCTGTTTCAGATGGATTGTAATTCCTGTTGTATGTTTATTATGACTGTAATTTCTAAAGCCATGATGTTTTAGTTTTTCCAATTTTGAGCGCACCTAGAGCGATAAACCCGTACGAGTATGTTTTCTGACTATACGAGTATTTACGGCAATGCTGGTTCCACCAAAAGCTGCTACACCAATTGATTGGCTTTTATCTATCCGTTATTAATTTTAACATGTCTGATTCTAAATGTACATGCTAATTGGAAATATCTCCGGTGCTGTTCACTACGTTACTGATATGCGTTCGCTACTCCATCAAATACTCGTATATCTAATCTAACCAGTTTTAACAATTTGTTTATCCATTCGGCGGTATGCGCAAATGACAAGTGCCTTAGGTCAAAAAGCAGCAGCAATCCGATGTTGATAATTTCACAATACGATCAAACCAGTTTAGGCTATAAATCCTCTTAGCAAATAATGTATCTGTTAAACACATTTTGAGTATCAATCGATTACTTGTCCGTACTTACAGTCCCTGGCCATATTAATATGACCACTATCTGATTTAAACAAATTCTAAGTTTCTGTCCAAACTATTCTTATGTTGGTAGTTAATTTCATGAGAAAGTAATTTGGTTGTATTTTGGCATTATTTGCAGCACGGATACTGATAGCTTTGCTTACATATTATTAGCACTTGAAATGACGTTATCGAAAAAAGTACGAGTAGTTCGAAATGTAGGTAGTTAAATACTTTAATTTGTTATACTTTTTGGATGTGTAAGGGGGAAAAAATGCTACTTATATGTTTCCCATGCCTTCAAATATATGTTTGGTATTTTTGAAGGTATTTATTGAATTAAACTTGAGGTATTAAAGTTCTCATTGAACGGGTATATTATGTTTAACATCAAAATAAACAAGAGAACCCAAGTACCAAGATAAACAAAATGAAGTGCACCACTGGGGCGCACGTGCCTGCTCGTATACTTTGTCTATTTACGAATTACTTAGATTTAATATTTAAATAAAATAGCTAAAATTTAGTACGCTATAAACTTGTATACGATTATGTCAAATATTGCTAATATCTAATAGTCAATTTAAAAAAAAAAACAGTCAATATGGAGATAACATCTGGTATGCTAACGGTTTTTGAGAAAAATTTGTAAAGTACCATCAATTTTAACAAATTTAACAAAGTTTGGACAGGTCAGGTTACAATTTAAATTTGAAGTAAAACATATTGTTTTCAATATAATGCTGAGATATTAAACAAGATATTGATCAAATTGGCGCCAAGGGTAACCTTGCAGACTTTCGCCCTTTTGATGAAATTTTCCATTACTTTTCGGCATAAATCCTGCGGTAGTTTGGGGGTCATTTCAATACACCTTCTGCTTTACATAACCTACACATAATGCACTACTTTGGTGGCCAATTTTGGTCGCAGATGACCCAGCCGGAAACTTTGTGTACTGTATGGCAAGTGGCACTATCTTCATGTCGCGAGAATTTTCGAGAAGGAACGGTCCAATTACGCCGTGCGTCAGCCCAGAAACCGCAACAAACAGTGAGTTTTTGTGTATACATCGGGTGTTCATGAATGTCCCGTGGATTCTTATGACCCCAAATCCGACAATTTCGATTGTTTATGTAGCTATTCAGTTGGAATTGAGGCTCATCGCTGAAGATGATTTTGTTCGAAAAATCGCGCATCAACTTGGTGGTTCACTAACACCCAATCAAAGAAGTCATGAGGCCTTTCATAATCTGAGTCAATTGGATCTTATAGGGATGCGGATGCAGATCTTTTGTAAACCGACATTATTTTGCAATGCACGAATCGTTTTGGTTAAATTTTCCCCATTTCGGTGATGAGTTTTAACAATTAAAATGCGTTGTTCTCTCCTCTACCGCTCCGTAATTACAAAAGTCAATGTTTTCTTTTTCCTTAAAAAGGGAAATTTCCAAATTCCAGAGCACACGACTTGATTTTCGGTCCATTGTACTACCAGCCAGAAACCCCAAACTAACTTTGATTTGGTTAATTCCTCTTCTATTTTCGGTGGCTGTTGGTTGCTAATACTATTCTTCGCTCAGGCTCGAACCTTCACAGCTCGGGTCACAAGCAAATACACTACACCATGGCACCCGCTTGCTAGTATTCTCTTATGTCAAATATCAGCTGTTTAACTTTGACAGAACTACAGTAGTGCCAGATTTACGTTGTAACTTCCAATTGAATCACCCTTTAGTAATGCCAAGTTTGATTAAAAACTCCAGATGGACAACTCTCAAGAAACCAATAGTTGGCCTTATAGGCGCAAGTAAAAACAGATTGCATTTTAACCACCAACAACGTAAAGGGATTTAAAAAAAAAAAAAAAAAAAAAATTAGGGCATTTAGGTCTGAAAGAAATAGAAGTTAACATCAACATGAATGGTGCGCAGTCATCATATTGTAGATCCATGTGAACCTACATGCTATACTCGGCTTCCTTCTTAAACTATTTCAAGTGTATATACTTTGCTACGTGAAGGCTGTGTAAAAGAGTGAACAGATGCTTAATGGACAAAACATATTACGTTTGCATTGCAGGTATTAATGGCCTTGATAATTCTTAGACAAAAACGGACTTATTTTGAGTTGTTAATCTCAGTCAGTAGGTGTGTGGCCTTGGTCTTGATCTCAGTTTGCATATGTTCGTGTTTTGTATCATTTTATTGTTTTTTTATTCCCTGAAGAAACGAATTCTTATTAACCTAGGCAGATTCTACAAGGAAAATATTTTGTGATGGTTATCGTTAACTCAAGAGTGTCAACTGAGATATGTTGATGTTTTACTGTCCCTTTCCACGTTCGTTTTAACTTGTTATTGTGTCTTGTGATTCACAAATATTTCCATTATAGAGAAATTTTCTATGAAACTGTGATTAGAATGCAAATGGTTTTCATGAAATATAACCGGAATAATTTATTTTTTTTTCCTGCGAAAAATTTAGCATCTAGTCTCTAAATGGTATAACAGATTTTTTTTTTATATTAAATTTGTTTTACCAAGATTGTCACCATAAATGGGGCCATGTAAGGCTATCTGATTATAGATTTTATTACCAAGAAAATTATAGACAAATTAAAATTCAGTCAACATTAGTTAGGCAACAGTAGTCAAATAAATTTGCCCTAAGTCCCGGTTATTTTCTGATTCATTACTCTATATTTATTTATATGCACCTACATGGCAAATTGCTTTGATGCTTATATTGTTTTTATTGCAAAAACTTTAAAGCTGTGAAATCCCACATTAACAAATGAGAATTTATAACCAGTAGAGGTTATCAAGATATCAAGACTACATCTTTTTGAAAAGTAATTCAGCTTAGGAATTTATTAAGTCGATGAGTATATAAAGCAATATTAGTTAAAGAAAGCTCGTTGGGGTCTATCTCTCTCTCTCTCTTTCTTTGTACTGAACGGTGTGCAATATCCTTTAGGGCAAGTACAGGGTGTTTTTTGAGACTGCGACCGATTTGAAATTTGAATCATTTAAATAACGAACACACAAATCTTTGAGTCTTGTTATAAATGTATTATGTATTCAATGCCATTAATGATGAAAAATAATTTCGACAAAATGGGCACCACTAGTACTGTACAGTACTAACGTGTGCCCTTTCAATGATATTTTTTAATCAAATTCTACAGCATGTCATCCGGAATATTTGCAATAACGTTGCATATATTGTTTTTCTATTGTTGCAATGTTCTTGTTTTGGTAGGGTGCTTTAATCTGCCTTTGATAACTTCCGTGCTTATGCAGCAGAATGCAAATGATGAGGGTCTTATAAAGGGTGGTCCATCTGTTGGTTTAGATGGCTTTAAAAAAAATCCATTATTTTTAAATTTGCTTCATTGAAGAGAGTACACTTTCCAATTATTTATGGAAAATAATTTCATTTCAATGCCTGGCTTGGTAGTAGCCCATCCTATTCGGGGCTCTATTTCATGAATACCTCCATCACAACACCAAAACGGCTGTTTACACTATTATTAAACTTAGTGTGCAAAAGATCGATTGTTGTACGCAGCCTGTATGATACGTAATACCATCTTGCTGAGCTAGAGGTCATCCAAATTCTTTTCTTCATTTTCTGGCAAAAAACAAATTGATTACCATGCCTCTGTAGCACTCCTCGTTGACCGTAAGGTTGATGTCATGTTTATGTTTGAAGAAAAATGTGCTAATAATGCCTCCATTCCACAAATAATACCAAACAGTTGAACGCTGCGCCAAGAGCAGCAATATTCTCAGCTGAACGCACAGGACGAACACGAGGCTAGCTTATATAGGGTGACCAGATAAGAACGATAGGAAAAGAAATTTAAATAAAACAACAGCGGTATAAGACATCAAATTGATTCTGGCTTTATTTTGAAGCTACATTTATGCTTTATTATATATGGTATAGCACATCATTTAAATGGCCGCATCGGCTTTGCTGGCAGTGCTTCAAGCGGTTGGTCCAATTTTTGATTACTTAGTCCAATATGTGCGGCGTTATTCCGGAAATAGCGTCTCGAATGTTGGCCTCGATCTCGTCCAAAGTGGTTGGCTTGTTAGCGTAGACTAAGCACTTGACGTAGCCCCAGAGAAAATAATCGGGGGGTGTCAAGTCGCATGATCGCGGCGGCCAATTGATGAACGCTCACCGTGAGATGACCCAGTCGCCAAATTTCTCCTTCACCACTTCGAGTGTTGCGTCGCTTGTATGGCATGTAGCGCCGTCTTGTTGGAACCACAGCTCGGATATATTGATGCTGTCGAGCTCTGGCTACAGAAAGTCGGTTAACATCGCTTTATACCGAGGACCATTAGTGGTAACGGTGTCTTCTTCCTCATTTCGAAAGAAATAAGGTCCGATGATGCCGCCGTACCATAAACCACACCAAACAGTCGGATGCATTGATGCTTAGTCGAATACTTGTGGATTGTGGTCACTCCAGTAACAGCAATTTTACTTTTTGACATAGCCGCTGAGCCAAAAATGGGCCTCGTCCAAGAAGATGATTTTTTGGCCAAAATCTGGATCTCCGACCAACATTTCCAACGCCCAATTAGCGAACTCACGGCATTGTCTATGGTCGTCCGTCTTCAATTCTTGCATCACCATAAACTTATTTGGACGTAGGCCCAAATCCAACTGCAAAATAAGCCTGGTTGACTTTCTGGCAAAGCTCAATTCAGCTGATGGCGCCTAATCAACATTACTGGGTCTTCTTCGATACTGGCCACTACGGCGGCTATGTTTCCTTCAATTCGCACCGATCTCTGTCTGGTTGGTGGCTTAAGATCCAAAAGAGTGTACTCACTCTCAAACTTTTCCACAGTGCGACGAATTGCCTGCGCACTGAAGCCATGATGACGACCGATCGACCTTACAACTGAGCAGGAAATTCGATAATATTTTTTAATAATTTCCACACATACGGGAAACGTCAAACGATGCATGATGAAATGGGAAACCTTACTGGATATTTTGACAGCTGGATAACATTGTTAACTTTGACAGCTGCTGAAATATAATAATTGGAAAAACTATCATTGCTATCTGGTCACCCTATATTATCAATTAGCGCGATTTTTTTTCACAAACTTTCCTACAGCAGGCACAGTTGGTGCACCGAAATTTCTTTTCGCACAGTTTCAGGAACACAGCACTCACTACACTAAGTTTTAAATATTTCAAGTGTAAAGGGCTCAGCACTTTTTGATTCAAAACGGAATAAGTAAATCTTCAAAAACGGTCTTTGTACCACTTGTGAAGTTCAACTTAAAATAACTATTCACAGGCAGAGTTATGACTTTATTTCTATGATTTGAATCTGATACGCTGATTTTAACACCTAGTGTAATCTATAATCAAAGGAGCGCCTCATAATTCGTTATAAGTAAATCACATATAAACCACAAAAGTCACCGCCCGGTTCGTACTATTTAAAAACCGCATTTCCATTCACTAAAAGGTAATATCAACTTGCTCACCTAAAGATTAACACATCACTTAAAAAACTTGTTTGATGATAAACACTCTAGTCATCTGCATACCTGGGGGAAGAACATTTATCTCAAATAGGAGGCGCACGTCTTTAAACCGCAGACAAAATAATGCGAATATCTATAAAAAAAAATTAATAATAATAATTGCATTGCTACTGAAACGAAATCATGGTCAGTAAAGAATGTTCCACAACACTACCTCTGCCTATGGCCTTCCACTGCGGCGTCTACCACAGCCTTCATGGATCACTTCTATCAGTGGCCGCAAAAATCGTCTCAGTTCATAAAACGGTGCGCTAACGATTGGGCGGTCAAATAGCTATCTGCTGTCGTGACTACTTTACATAAGAGTAGTAGATTGCAATTCAGTCGTGGTTTGGGTTGGTTTGATTTAGTATATCCTCTCTTAGTCGGGCGTAATTAAACTCTGAAGTGCATTGTGGCTTGAGTTTGTAAACACAAAAGACGCAGCATATGGCATTATAGCAAAAGATACAAAAAGATTCAGATTTTTTTTTTTTTTATCTAATTAAAGTGATTTTACTATAGAGCAGTGTTAAGTGTGAAATAGCCATGGCAAAGAGATATAATTTCGACCATCATTTGGATTCAGGTAAATGAAATCAATCTAAATACAACCGTGGGTGGAGAAGTGGACAGTGTACAATTTTATGATGTCATGCTGGCTGGGGGTACATGTGATAAGTGTCATAAATTAATTGGTTAATTGTCTCCGTGTTTAATTCTGTTGCCATATCATGTCGTACTACTTAAGAAAGTTAAATGAATATTTGCTTACGTGAGAGGAAAGGGGCCTGTTAACCAGTGAAATAGATATTTAAATAAAATAACAGGTGCTCCTCAGATACAGATGTTATAATTTCTTTAGCGATTTAAATTGTTGCAGCGTATAGTGCATGCCTGGTTTAATAATAAATAAGGTGTAACCTCGTGAATGAATAACGATAATTTTATGCAAACAAACATGTTTAATATTTATTAATTCACTGATCTAGACAAATGATAGACAAATCTTTTTTAGTTACACATATTATGTGTCTGTACGAAAACGATAAACGGTTTCGATTAGTATATATCGATTGTATCCTCTGTGTAATTGTATCTCTATAAATTTTCACCAGTATTCTTAATCACAGACTGATAACCCGAGTGGAAGAGAATAACCCTCCTAGCGTTCTTCAGTCTGGTTTCTGTTCTGGACTGCCTACGGTAGATCAACAATTTTTCCATACGAGTATTCCTAAAATATACACGATAAGAAAAATAACTTATACGCCTAAAGGTTTCATTCGATAGTTTCAGTTTAGACTTGAAGGTTTCATTCAATAGTTTCAAAAAAGGGCCTTGGTGTACGGCTATCAGATATCTTTCTGTCCTTATAAAGGGTTATACATTTCGAGGTTGGGATTTTACATGCCTACCATATGGCATTTGTCAAATTTCATGTGTCATCCTTAGCAACAGGTAATTAGTTCTTGCCTTGCCATTTTACAATACTCGTATTATTCCTTTAATCTCTGCCCAATGCATTAAAATTGTTACTTACGACAAAAATAATAGTTCCGTGATTTAAGGATAGATTATGGTCCTCATAACTGCTAAACTGAGAAAACAATTCGAGCAAATGGGTAGTGTTTATGATATCGTAAAGCCTATGCATCATCGTAATGCTCGATCAATTTAAAACATAGCCCCTATTAGTGGCCATAACGCGAAATTGTTAATTCCGCTCCACAAATGGGCATTTCCTACAACTCCGTTTGGCGTTTTCGCGCAAGCAATTGCATTAGGTCCAAATTATACAACAACTAAAGCCTACTGATCTTAGAATGTGCAGAACATATGATTGGGTGATGGAAAATCAGCAAGTTGAAGCCGGTTTTTCGAACAAAATGTCCTTCAGCTATCATGCCTATTTCTCGCTCGGCGGCTAAACAAAGAAAATTTGAAGAATCTGACTCCATTGGATTTCTTTTTGCAGGGATATGCTATAGACCGAATCTACGAGTATGCAGACAATCTCCAAACTTTGCAGCAATTAAAAACCAATAACCGTGGCCTCAATACCAGACAGAAATGTGCCGAAAAGTCATCAACAATTACCTCACAAGAATTCAAGTTTGCAATAACTCACATGACGGTGATTTAACCGAAGCTGTATTTCATACATAAAGGCGCAGCTCAAAATTTAAAACAGTAAACAAATTTCATTAAAATCTTTAATTCTTTTTATTGTATTTAAATTTAAAATCCGAAAGCCCAACATGAATGACCCTGTACATTTTTAAGAGCGTATAGGTACTTATAACTAACTTACTTATAACACTATCGCGGCTGTGCGGATAATTTTGCGTCAAGTTCTTTCGGTACAGAGACAGGTGTCCCTCAAAGTTGTGTTTTCAGTCCAATTCTGTTTGTTGTTTTTATCGATGTGGTGTAAAGTTCTCTTCTACGTGGACGATCTTGTCATTCTAGCTGATAATTCCATTATACTTCAGCTGCAAATTAATAAGCTAAAAAGCTACTATGACATAAGGGACTTTGAACGTAATGTCATTAAGTCTAGACTAATGATTTGACTTTGGGTCGAGACTCTACGAGTATCGTGGTCGTCAAGCAGTTCAAATGTCTTGGTTTTCTCATCTCATACAACATCGATGTGAGACCCCGTGTTAAAGAAAAATATGTGGCAGCTAGAAACAGCTATCAACTTTTGGTTTGGTTTAACGTTTTTTTTTTCGAATGTATTTTTAAGCTCCCAACGTCAACGCTGACTTATACAATACACGTCAAATCCGGGCTTCCACAAATCTATTTGAAGCCCATGTAAACCAGTATGGATTATATAATCAAAGTTATGCGGATGACCGATAGAAACCTGAACAAACAAATGATGAAATATGAGCTTCAAGGTAGACTAAACCCTTTTCTAGAATGAAATGTTATTGCCAGTCTATCTAGATTTAGCTGATATCACCATCAATAATTGGTGGTCCAGATTCAATGCTTGTGTCACAAAGTCCGACGAATATTTTGGTGAATGGAAATTAGCCGAAAGTAAATTCGAATATAATTGAAATTAGTCGACAGGAAACTCGTTGAAAGGCAACGTATGCATAAGGTAGTATATGTATAATTGTATAATCAAATGAAATTTACTTAAATTACTCTGTAACCGAGACATTTAAAAGAACAAAATGCGACGTCTTTTCGGCTGCAACGGTTTTGATCCAATTTGATATTTGAGTTACAGTGGGCAAATACTATTAGGTGAAATACCAGGCTATCATAGGTGAATTTCGCTGCGACAGTGAATAGAACGTACATGCAGCGAAACTTAACCGAAAACCTGTTATATATCATTGCTCAAATGAATTATGTACATACATACTCGTATGTACTCGTATTGTGGGAATTATGCTTTAGGCACAAATTCTTTGTGCACAATTTGTATATGTTGTCAGATACACATACACACACTCCATGTTAACCTTAAGCTTAGACGGACCGTGCCATTCTCTGTATTCCATCAAATTAGTGGAATGGTGTTTTGAGATTTCGTTTTATTCCCTATTCTACATCAATGTTATTAAAAAACAAATTGAATGTGGAAGAGTGCTGCCAAAGTATTTAAAATTTTGAAATTAAATGCTTACTATTTGTTTTTTTTTCCCGAAAAAAGATTGGAAGTTCATGTGCTCATGTGCTATTATGGATGTGCTGCTTTCTCTTTTCATCAAAGTCTTACCTCTCGTTGTTTCGTAAGATTCAGTATGAATGCTGATGATGTATAGATACCGATCAGTCTATACTTTTGGACTAGTTATCCGGCATTGGATATACGGCGTTTTTCTTACGGCACGAAGTATAGAAACGTCGTATATCCGGCGTTAAATATGTGTAAATATACTCACTGAGTTTCCTGCACTTCGACTCAGATATCAGTCAATGTCGGATATGTGTGAAATGGGGCTCATGATACATAAATAAATCAAAAATCAGGAAAAGTGGTATAGTTAAGTGGATATCATTGCTAGTTCGTATTATTCATATTCTCACACTCTAATCAATTAATCAAATTAATTAATTAAAAATGCTTCTAAATGCCTGGTGATAATGCAATAATAACCGAAGTTTAGCACCAAATTAGTTCCCATCGTTGCTCGAGCCTAGGTAGTAATACGTACGCTTCGTATTAAAGTATCTTAATCGGTTTCATAAAGCAATTTCAATCAATTAACGAACTTCCGTAGAATCTACATGGGATTTACTCAGATTGTGCACTTAGCTAATTAAGCTTAGCATCAATGTAGCTGACACTCTTACACTAGAATACATGTGGTAATTACCACATTCCGTGTCTGCAACATATTAAGATGACGACTAAGAGGAATTCCAAGTAAATTTGTTTAACTGAAGATTGCATATATTGACACTAAGATTGTATTCTGATTATATGTGCAAAATTGTTCAATGCTATTCAACTTCGTAATTTGGGTCAATACCCCAAGATTAGGTTTCACGTGAGACAGAGTTACATAGGAATGATCAAACTGTCTCTTAAAGAATCTACCACGCAATGGGTAATAAAATCTTACTGCGGATCCAAATGGTCTCCTAAATGATGTTACATGGGATAGAGGTTTATGCTTTATTAAATAAGAGGCAATAATCGTTGTTTTTCTCCGTGAAAAAGTCATTGTTTGGCCTACATCAGCATTAAGTATTAAACCATTCTTATTATATTCGACAGCAAGATCATTGATATCGGACTGCAGAAGCTCTCAATCGAAAATGAAAAAAAAAAAATCGAACCCAAGTGACTGCCTTGTGGAACGCCCAATTTTATTATAAAGGGCTTGGAAAGGCATCCTCGAAATTTAACTCGATACAATCTGAATGCAGGATAAGACTATGTTCAACATGTGAAGGTATCTGGGAATCCTATAGGTAGATGTTTCTATGCAGTCAACCTGAAGCCATTTTTCGATCGCCGTAGTGCACTGGTTAGTAAAGGCCAACAGGTTAGTTATAGTGGATTTATTTTTACAAAAATCATGTTATTCAGTGCATATCATATTACAAATATGAAGTGACAGCGTATTACAAACAATTTGCTCAAGGAGTTTTGGAATGCAAAACTATAGTTTGTTATATTTGTTCTTTCACCTTTTTTTAATACTGGAGAAATAAACGATCTTTTTCAAATCGATGGAAATTAAACACTATTGCAAGATAGTTGGAGTAGGATAGACAGAGGCTTAACAAACGCATTACAATGTCACATGAAAAATAATATCGGCCAAAACGGCATCACGGATGGCCTTACAAAGTTCATAAATAACGCATTGAATCTCGTCCTTTAGCTCTTCAATGGTTTGGAGGTCATTGCCATATACCTTCTACCCCAAAGAAAAAATATCCAATGGTGTGATATCGCACGATCTTGGTGGCCAATTTTGGTCGCCTTAACAAGAGATGACGATGCCGGGAAACTTTGCGTGTAATAACCGCATTGTTTCTCGCGCAGTGTGACAGGTGGCACCGTCTTGCTGAAACCACATGTCTTCCACATCAATATCGTCCAACTGGTGCCAAAAATAATTCGTCATCATGTCTTGCTCACCATTGACTATTACAGCAGCACCACGAAAATTTTCGAGGAAGAACGGCCCAATCACGCCGTGCGTCGGTCCAAAATCCACATCAAATAGTGCTTTATTATGACCGTAAATGTGACAATTTTGTTCGCTGTTGTGAGCCTCATCGCTGAAGATGATTTTGTTCGAAAAATCTCCATCAACTTGGTAGTTCTCTAACACCCAATCAACGAAGTCAGGACGCTGTTCCAGGTTTACTGTCTTCAATTCTTGAGTTAATTGGATGTTGTAGGCATGCAGATGCCGATCTTTTGCTGCGGAGAGCTGTAGTAAAGGTTGGATTGGTGGGAAAGGTCACGAATACTGTCGATCACTAAGGCTACATATATTTATGCTTGACCGGTCACTACGAGGATACACTGGTCTTTGTATTTTTGCATTCATTTCTTAACCTCGGCACGAGGTGAGTAGTTATGTATACCGACATTATTCCGCAATGAACAAATCATGTTGGTTAAATTTTCCCCATTTCGGTGATGGGTTTTAACAATTAAAATGAATTGTTCTCTCGAATACTGCTCCACAATTACAAATGTAAATGCTTAGTATTCACAGATGTCAAATATCAGCTGTTTATCTTTGACAGATCAACAGTAGTGCCAGGTTTAAATTGTAATCTCCAATCGAATCAGAAATGTAATTTAGACGAAGCAGAAAATATTTTTCACTTAATGATAAGATGTCAAATATAAAAAAAATACCAGAACTTTATTTTGGTAAAGAGAAATTAAAGAAAAATGAGTTCTACACCATAATGAATGGCCAGTACGACAAACAACAATCCGACAGACAACAACATGTTGATGTCATTTTATTTTGTGAGCAATTTATCGTGAAATATCGTCATCTTCAGTTTCACTGAATGAATTCTTTTTTTATTATTACTATTACTGTCTAAGCTATTATACTAAACATTATACTAAATTAAATAAACACAAGTATCGTGTTTTACATTTAACTGGAATGCGGTGATGAACCAGAAAACTTATAACCAGTTTTTCAATAATTTTGCAATAAAAAAAACCATAAAAGTATTCAAAAACAAAAAAAAAAGATTTTTTTTTTAAGTACAATCCATGTCGATCCAATGTCCAACCCTTTACAAAGTGAATAGCATTCAAATTGTTCTCGCCCACGTTCGCATGGGGAACATTTTTAACCCAAACATGCAAATGACTTTAACAGGTTGTGAAGAGGTCTTGAATGGAGAAGTCAACGCTATTGCGGGATTGGGATGAGATTCAGCAGACTTATGACATATGAATGAGGTTCGCTGGTGTTTTTATTTTGTTTGCCTTATTTTTTGTTTGATGAGGGGTGAAATTTTAATGGACATCTGTCTTGATTGGATATGAAGGTTAAACACCTACGTTTATATTTTTTTAACTGCTTTTCCAGTGAAAACAGGTGGTTCTATTATAAAAAGGGGGTGGCGTATGTGTAACATATTTTTTTTTTTCATTTCGATTTGATTTCAAGGATTTTCGTTCTTGGTTTCCGTTTCATGTAATCAAATTATCATTGCTGGTTAAATCACAGACAATAAGTAATAAGAGATATAGATAATCGGATTAAAAATTAATATTTATCATTGGTTTTGTGGTTTAATTTTGATTCTCTTTTTCTTTGCAGACTTAGAGTGCGGCGTCGACGAAGAAAACGACGTCGCCTTGGCGATGTCACCAACAGGACAAATTGCTAAGACTCCTACTCCGCGAGACGAACCCTGTGATCCAGAGCAACGTGAAACATGGGGAGGAAAAGTCGATTTTTTATTATCGGTTATTGGATTCGCTGTCGATTTAGCAAACGTTTGGAGATTTCCCTATTTGTGTTACAAAAATGGCGGTGGTAAGTACAGAAATTGTGATATTTTTTCTTTTTGTGGAGACAGCGATATAACTTTCAAGTGATTTAAAAACAGGAATGTCATAGGGAATAGTCCTCGAGGAAACCATTTTAGATTTCCACTATATAGGTACCAGTTGGCGGACACTTAAAAGTTTTTTCATAATCAATTTGTTATTACTCATCAATGAAAGACTTACAGTAATGGGTAATGTAAAAGATCTCAATTGCTTGACTTATAGGAATAAAACCACATTAATAAGCTTCCGACCATGAAAACCTAAATAATGTCTCTATTCACCTTACGGCCTTCTGACTGTTCCGGACGAGTTAAGGCAAATCTTTTTCTGTTTTCATGAGAGCTTTAATATTTCATATTTCTTCTACTTTTGGCTCTCATTAGCTGCAAAAGTGTCTCATATCTTCAAAGAACGCATTCCGACTTTAAAAATTACTATCGTCTGACTTCTCCCAACTGCTTCATCCTATACTACCAGAATGTAAGAGGGTTGCGCACTAAAACATCTGCTGTATTTCTCAACTCCCAAGAGCACCCCTACGATATTTGTGCACCTTACTAAAACCAATCTGACTTCTGACTTCATTATTTTTTGGGATGATAGTCTTGAGAAAGAAGATGATTTCACTGGTCGTGAAATTCTTCTTTTTGACACAACACTCTTTAAAACCTCGCACACCACTAACTTTGAGTTCATCTGTGTTAAAGTAACCATCTCAAGGCGTAACTTCTATATCCTACATTCGACCTTTTCAACCAATACAGGGTTACCAGCTTGCTGTAGATGCAATCAATTCTACATTTAATGTTGTGGACAACTGCGATATTGTCAAAATCTTGGGCTAAGACTGAGGATGAGATCAATTTTGTCGCTTATTTTGCTTATTAAGTGGCATTACTAACAAGGTATCGAAGACTCCTTCTTCAGAATTAGAGGTAAAATGTCAACTGCCGAAACTGATGCCTTGTCCCTTATAATTTTAAGAGAAAATAGAGCCAATATTCCGTTCACGAATATGTTTATTGACTTAGTTTTAAGCCAGATTAAAAATCGGCTTGGGCGGTTACACATACATACCAATCTTCAAAAGACTTCTCACAGACCAACTTTGGAATCGTCTTCAGCTCCTTCTGCGAATTATCCTTTATTGCCTGAATCGTCTCAAAACGCTTTCTGCGAAGTGGTAACTTGAGTCGTGAGAATATGAAAAAGTCACAAGGAGCCATGTCAGGTGAATACAGAGCTTGCGGAACGGTATGAACGTTGTTTTTGATCAAATAGTCGCGTACAAGATGAAATGTGTGAGTCGGTGCGTTGTCGTGGTGAAGAAACCACGAGTTGTTTCTCCACAATTCTCGCCTCTTGCGATGAACATTTTCCCTCAAACGCTTTAATACGGTCACGCAATACTCCTTATTTACTGTCTGGCCTGGCGAAAGAAATTCAGAATGGACCACACCACGGCAATCAAAGAAATCGGTCAACAAAGCATTGATTTTGGATCGACTCTGTCGTGGTTTTTTGGGTTTTGGCTCGTCTGAGAAGCGGCATTCCGATAATTGTTGGTTAGTTTCGATGTCATATTCATAGACCAATGTCTCGTCACCGGTAATGATGCCATCGATAACATTTTGGGCGAAAGAAAGCATTTCTTTAGCGACATCAATGCGATGCTATTTCTGCAACAAATTCAGCAAATTCGCAGAACACAACAAACACTGACTTGTTTACGAAGTTATCACGCACAAACTCCCGACAAATGGCGCTAAAACAGATATTTGAGCATCAGATGACAGATGTGCCAACCTAAAAAAAAAACTTTTGACAATATCTCAAGCGCGGTTTGTTTGAATGGGAAATTCCGTGTACTTTTTGATCAGAAGGTAGGAACACCAGAAGAGGGAACAATACAAAGGAAAACAAAACTTAGGAAAATAAGTTTCTAAACTTATCTGAAGAATTGTATTCCGAGAAACTATTGAAATACACAAGGAATGCACACGTATCTTTAAGATATTCAATGAAACTTGAAAATACGTTGCGCTATTCAATATTATGCGGAGGTAATTGTCTATAGCTACGTCATGATTGTTTTAGAAAAGACTAAAATTGAATTTTGTTAATTCGTTCTTAAAATGGTTCTATTTATAGTAAATGTGTGCAACATCAAAACCTTCTATATTTCAAAACTGCACTTTCTCTTTACTTTCATCGACATCAATGTTCGTGATATTGAAAATTTCACAACATCTACACCACCCTTCGCTACCTTTCTCGAAATACTCACCCAATTACCCATTCTCCAGAGAAAGACATCTATGGCCATCAGGAATGGCCTCTTAAGCCATTCACATCCATCATCACTGCAAATGTCACCCTCTAGCTTCAGCAGCAGGCAACAGCATCCATCCAAACACATATAGCACCTTCACCATCACCATCATCATCAAGTGTACCATTCGATTTTAACACTCCACTCTCTGGCCTCTGGTCCCACCACCTCATATCAAAATTAACCCTTTTACATCAAAAGTGATCTAAAAGCGGAATAATATAAAAATTGCCGTTATCATCATCACCACCACCACCACCACCGAGTAGGGCTTGTAGGGTTGTAGGTGGAAAGGTCTCAGTGGAGAGATGTGCTCCATGTCTACTACTGAGCCCTATTGTCTTCGTGAAAGGTATCGATAGTACTTAACAGCTGCTTTTCAATTGACAACGGACGAGCTGGTGGAGTCTTCCCTTCCCCTTCCATCCATCATATACCATGAAATATGGTGAAATATTTTATTTTAAAATAAAAGATACGACTCCCTCCCATCCCTATCTGTTAGCACACCGCCACCTCCCCCTAAGGTAACTCAATTTGTGTGGACTCAAAGTAAAGTGTATATTGTTCGAAGGAAATTTGATTATGTGACGTCATTAAATGAATATCTATCAATAGGGGGGGATGGTGTTCATATTTTGCTAGAAATTAGATTTGCGATGTTACTCCCTGCCTCTCTCTCTGTCTATCTGCAGTGTTATTCTCATTTTGCATCTTTGAAGCTCCCGCTTGTAATATTTTTAACTTAAGTGCGATTGTCGTCGATTTTTGATTTTGATGACAGTTTTATGGTAATAAAATTTCTATCGAAATGATTTCTTTTGATTTTTAGCTAATTGAATGTACGCGCGATGACATTTAGATTTCGATTAATTTCGGAGAGTTTTTCTTTAAGTGTCACAAATTGTGACAGACCTAAAGCTAGTAGTCGTGGCGTCATCAATCCGTAAGAGGCAGGATGGACAATATAAAAGAACAAAGAATAGAAGCTCAAAGAAGGAAATTTGACATTTTCCCATTTTTCTTCTGACACGAACAATTATCGCACAGATAGAGTGACCGGAAAGACTCAATTTCCTTTTGGAATGTTTTGTACCCTGAAGATGCTTTGCATTTATTTAATGCTAAGGATTTATAAATGCAGAGGCAAGATAATCGGAAATTAATGTAGATAGGATTATTTAAATGGATTTCCATTTGTAGAGAATTACGTTCTTGTGGCTTTGAACTATTTGGCTATGTATGTTGCATGCCACAAGAACGTGCATGTACAGAAAACAAGCAAAAGGAAGGTATCGAGCCTAAAGGTAGTCTCATTGTTCCTGACGATACTCTTAATATACCAAACTACGAGTATAAGAGTTTTTCACTCCTTAAACGGAACTAGGTACACCTAGTTATGTCATAAATACTTGTAACCGTTTAAACGCACTCATCGTGGAATTGATATTGAACACATCCATTTTATATTGACAGGTATTCAGTGAGTGACATTTGTACTTAGTTAACGCGCAAAAGGATTTGCACAAAAGTCAGTTGTAAGTATGGAGTGGGGTGATATTGAATTGATAATTGGCCTTCACAAGTGTAATATGAAAAGAGGCAATATTTTCCGGACCTTGCGACCACTTGGAATCACCGGGAACTTTGTGTATCGAACTGTTAAATTGTTTGTCAGAACTGTCAGAACTCCACAGGTGATCAAAGTTGTTAAACGAAGGATTAATCGGAAATAGCTACGAAAGTAGAAAATCTTGTCACGAGAAATGAAGACATTGCAGAAATCCATGTCTCACAAACAAGATTTAGGACTCAACGCATATAAAAGACATACTGATCACTTACTTACAGCTTTACACCAGTACGCGCAAAATGGTTACAAGAAAATTTTGTTTATGGATGAAAAAATGTTTACTATTGAGGGAACGTTCAATAAGCACGTCTATGCCCGGTGATCCAAAGAAGCATCAGAATTCATTCCGCGCCAGCTCATAACACAAAAAACAACAGAAGGGTATCTTCAAAACAATGTGCGATCAGGAAGTCCAGACCTTAATCCTTAGGATTATAAGCTGTGGTCTATTTTAGAGGTTGTGGCTTGTTCTACTTGACGCGCACTTATCCGTGCTGTGGACAAAGTTCTAATGAAAGAGGTGTATTCTGAGATTGATGAGTGGCCAGAGGCTGCATAAATACAAATGGCGGCCTTTTCGAATTAATTGATTAAATATTGTTTCCTAAATAACCTACAAAAACAAAAAAAAAAATCAAAAAATACTTGTTCTTTTTATTTTATAACCAAATATGCGTGTACCAATATTTACGACTTGATCAGAATTAGTCTAACCTAGTATGGGTGACTTGTCTGATGCCTTAGAAAACTTTTCTTCATAATCCTGCTCCTGATTGAAAAGGAAGAAGATTGCATTTGTAGAGGTGAAAATCAGATTCGATTATAAGTCAAGATTCGATTCGGTCAAGACACTAAGGTTTTGTGGCATCCAATACTCAAGCATTCGTTTAGATCACTATGTGAAAACATACATAAGTTACAATCCGTGAAGAACGGATCGTGTGATACCCTATCACCCATCTTTTAGCTCACCGCTAATAAAGTGAGCGTGACATTGCGAAATTTTTAAAACAGATGTAATAATATCTTTCTCAGAGGATATTTCCACGATTTTTAAGAAATTTTGTCAAAAAACTGTTGTTACAGCTGTTTTTTAGCAGAAAGTGGGCGTGGTTCACAAAATTTGTAACCAAAGTTCACGCATTCTGACAAGATATTCACAATAAGTAAATAGCTTTGAAAAAGCAACATTTGTTCTTTTTAATAGAAACGCCACAAGAAAGTGGGCGTGGCTATATTTAATGTATGGACAAGATGTAGAGAATGTCAAATATTTTCACAGAATGTCTAGATATTTCACATAGAAAATATCTTTCAGTAAAAATATTGAGACAAGAGAATTTTTTTTAAAAATGGGCGTGTCTATGGTCGAATTCAACAATTTCTACACTTGTATTGCTTTGGTTTCTAGAAAGCTTATGTATCAAATTTCATGTTCCTGGTTCAATATTTAATGTAGTGACATACGGACAAATGGGCGGACATGGCTAGATCGACATAACTTTTGGTGATGATCACAAATAAGTATATAAACTTTTGGGGGTCTATCGTTATTATTTCTCAATGTTACAACTAGGTACCAAAACTTAATATGCTCTGAAAACCTTCAGGCGACATTAAGTCGACATTTGGTCAGTTCGCTAGGAAACGTAGCGAAATAGTTTGTCCATCTGACTATCAATCAGCTTGTCCGTCTGTCTGTACCTCGGATTGCAGCCTAAATGACTGGACAGATTTACTTCAAACTTTATATCTTCGGTCTGTGGGTCACAATTTGAGGCAAAATTGGAAAACTCCAAAATGGGTGGTACATTCCTTATGGCTAATTTTGTTAAAGATCGATTTTCTCGAAAACGGCTCTCACGATTTGATTCAAATTTATTATTTGAGTTACAGTGGGCATATGCTAACAGATTCGATGGCACTTTGCTGACGACGTGTGCCTACTCTCTAACAGGATTATGGATCTCTACCAAATGATAATAAATGTGGAGACTAACATCGTGGGGCTGAAGATTAACACTTCGAAAACGAAAATACTCAACCATAGAAATAACTCTCTCTCTCAAATAGATATTGCTGGACAACCGGTTGAGAGAGTAAAGAGTTTCCTATACCTTGGACGTAGAGTTTCAGTTAACGATGGAAGGCTATATCTCATATGCTACCACCATTCAATGACGAAAGTGGCAGTACATGGTGCAGAACAATGGATGAGGAGTCCCGGTAGCTGGGAAAGAGTTGGAGTGAGCCGAAACTTATTGCCATAAACCGTACACGATGGCGCTGAAGCACAGTAGAGGCCCTAGGACTCGCAAGGAATATAAATATATGCCAACAGATGGTGTAGCAGGTTTTTGTCGAAAACTGCATATAACGGTACTTCACTTATTAGCCGGTTTTTGAAAATTTGCCATTTCTCAACTATGACTCAGTCGATTTTGTTTGAAATCAATATTTGAACAATATTTGACTTTTACAAGATTATGGCGTACCAAGTTTCGGAAAATTTTCAAAATATTTTTTTATTTAAAAAAAAAATTAATTTTTAAGTATTTTGTTTAAATTATAAATGTGAGTGATTTGCAGATAAATAAAATATAATCGCAAATACGTGGGACCCAGTCGTACACCTTATTTTCTTTGCCTTAATCTAAGGGATCATCCCCCGGTGGGTTGGCACAAACAACCTTCTTCTCGCAGCCATTCCCGATTTGCGTGTTATATATTTAATACGGATGTAAGGGACGTACAATTTTACTGCCGGATGATTTTATACGCCAATGTTATTCTCCTTGATTTGTCAGACATTCGATAGAGAGTGAACTGATTTTTGGTGGTTTTACTCGGACCCTAAACTGAATCACGGGCTGAGTAGTCTAACAAACTGAAAACTGAGTCACGGTACCCACAGCAGTGGAATGGTTCCTTTTGATTCTGAAGCTAAATATGAAGAGAAGCACCCTATGGCCCAAGCTACTTTCCTTTCATTAATAATGAGGTATATTATATGATTTGTTGTACCAATAATTTGTATTTTGGCTTCTCATTTACATGTCGATTTCTGCTGTAAAACACCCCAGAGGGTGACCAGCATTTCTATGCACGAAGCGGTCCACGATGCATCCTGGGACTGACTGTAAATTTTGAGAAGACTTGACAGAACGTGGGGAATTCTGCCAAAGTCAGGCTTCAGGCTGTCAGGCGAGTTCACGGGTTGTGGATGATGGAAAGGTGTTTACCTAACAAATAACTGGTATTGGATAAGTGCGAAGAAATTTCATTTTGGGATTTCCTAAGATAATCCGAATGTTGGCAACTTGCCGATTTTTTCAGATAAATAAAACACATTTTTTTTAAATACAACGAATAAACTTTAATCAATGATATATTTTCCATTTCGTTCCATAACCTTTTGCACGCAATTTGCTTCTAAAGCAAAGTAAGACTGACAGCTAACAAATGTCAAAAGGAATAAAAAAATATATCATTGACAGAAGCCATTAAAAAATATGGCCAAAGACATCTATGTGTGAAATCGGCAATTACTTAGTTGCCAACCTGATACATGGGTCCACTATCGGCAAGGCGAGCAGATGTCGCCGTCAAATAAGCATTAAGGAATCATCGCTCTACAGAATTTTGCACGAATATTTTCTGGCTTTATCTAAAACTTTTTGTTTTTTTTTTTTTTGTAAAAACTGTGTCCTAATTTCCACGAGTTCCAAAATATTATTACTTCACTCACGTTAGTTTTTGAAACTAGTTTTTGCCATTGCTGAGGGTATGAAGAATATTCTAGAAAAAATCGAAGAAATCTGTTTCAACTTTCAAAAGTGTCAATTGCTTCCTTTCTTCAGACTCAAATGAGTTTGTAAACCTTGAAATTCATAGAAAATTTTAAGCTAAAATATAGAAGTCATTGCCGCTTTATAAGTAAAAATTATTTACACAGACATAACCAAAATGTTTCCACCTGCAACAAAAATCCAAAGTACTTCCTCCATATAGGCCAATTAGAGCCCCTTTACATGTGTTAACTGTTGCACACAATACCACCCCACCTAGTCAGCCTCAAAAGATAGAGCCATTAAATGCTTCCACACTTCCTCTGGCAACAATTTCACAAAAGTTAAGTGCTTTTGTGACAAGAACTAGAAGTAAAAAGAAAAAGTAGGATGCAGGGGGAGAGAAAAGAAAAAAAAGGACTTTGTCCCCACTCTTTTATTCTTTCTCTATGAATTTCGAGTTCTCCGCACGTCGACGTCTTAGTCGTTGTCGTCTTGTGACATTCAATGCCATGATATGTTGTGGCTTTAGCGCCTTAATCACTGTGATACAATTTCCTCTCATAATTCACTCAGACCCTTAAATCCTTTTTCCATTGTTCTATTGTACCTTCCCCTTGACTGAATCAACCGTCACCACTGTGGGATTAAGTACACGCCACAACTGACTGAATCTGATCCCAATGCTATGACTGAGATTGTCAGATGGCCAGAAAAATTACCCTTATCCGCATTATTCCGCAAAAGGAAATTCATATTCATCACTCATCGTAGATTTTCATTTTTTTTGCTGCCTTGGCGCTCCCTTCGTCCTTTTTCTTAGAAACAGAGAGAAGAAATTACCTTCTTCCAATAAGGATCAACAGGTTGGGGCGGTTGCCGGTTGAAGGACGAATAGGAAAGCTTTTAAGACTTTTCTCATGGGTTGTAAAAAAAAGTGATTGCCGAGTACTTCGTAGAAAAAGTGGCGATAAAAGGATAATTTTCCTAAGATTATACGGCGATTATACTTTAGTGAATATGAATGGAGTGAGAGGTACTCATTCTACACTGATTTCATTCCTTGTCATGGCTGTTAATCCTTCTTAGTTGTGATTCCCAAAGCAGTGGCGATTGAAATTCGAAAAGGATAAAATAAAATCTATGTCACAAGTGGTCTCATGTGCCAAATGATGTGTGAACTTTATGGCGAAAGTTATGAAGTTCACGCATTCGTTTAAGTGATTCCATTTGCTTCGAATTTAAGGTGCCAGTCTGATGCTATCTGGAGTGGTTTCAAATTAAATTGAGCGTGAAAGTATTGTGTGCATTTTAAATGTTCACATCCCATATATGAATTTCAATTTACAATCGATCAAATAAACAATAATTGTCCACTTAACTCGAGAACCAGAAAGGGCTGAAACTTTGTCAACGGCTGGAGAAGAAGGATGTCTTATTTGTCAGGTTTAAAGAACGTAAAGAACCTTGAGTGAAATTTTCTTAAATGAACCAAAGCGGGATATAATCTTGTGAATCGTGACCCATGAATACATCAGAAATAAATTGTCAGTTTGGCAAACCAGAGCTCCGGTACGCGGGAAATATAGTTTTTTAAAAAAGGAAGCCCGATCAATCGGCGCACTCCAAGCACTCTGCTAGAATGTAGCAAAGCGACTTTTTACACCAGAATGACAGGGCTCTCAAAACTAGCGCTAGCGGGGAAATAGCAAATATTTTTCACTCAATACATAGCTAGATAAGAGTGAGAGAAATGTCATCTGTCAATATAATTCGAATGAAAACCGAAAACCATCGATATTCAAAAAAGAAAAAAAAAAAAAAAGAAGAAACTATCGTTTACTATCGATAATTATGAATACATCCACTAAATGCTCGAAATTACTTGCTTCTCAATTAAAATCTCCTAGGATTAGACTACTGCTTACTAAGCTTTCCATTACAGATCAACAGATTTTGATTAAATATCATTTTAGACTGCCAATGTCTTCGATAGAATGAAAAATCGAAAATCGATGGCCGGAAGGTGTTATCGATAGAATCATTCCATAATTAAATTAATAAAAACAAGTAGATGTTCTGAATTATTGGTAACTAAATGAATGACATTGTACACTACACGTACATTATTCTACACACTAACTATTACTAACTGTATAGTTGACTGTATTTTAATCAACAAATTTAATCAGTTAGTTGGGAAAAAAATTATTATTTCGCTCGAAATTTTATTCTGAAACTAATTTTTACGATTCCCAGTCAATTTTTAGTTCAGTAGGTTAGGTCTTTACAAAATTTTGTATTTAGTTGAAATTTTAATGACAGTAAAATATAGTTTAACTTATTAAAAGATTCAATTAAAACAATCAATTGGTATCGAGAATTATCGAAAGGAATGACTACCTATAGTTACTCAGCTCTTATATGTAAATCTAGCTATCAACTGTTCTAAGGCCAAAAGGCCGTCCCATGTTTTTGCTACTAGCGGATAGCATATTTGGTGTGCTTGGAATGCGGCCAATACTCAGAAAGGCCAGACAATTTGTGAACTATATCTACCAACAAATCTTCCCACTAATGCCCGTGACTAAGAGCCGCTCTATTCCATGCAAAATTTCACGCGGGCATCAGTGCATGTTCATAGAAATAAATTGAACAATGCTGTTCATGACCTCGGCCTCTAGCAGTGCCTCAGGTTGTAAGATCAAAGTTGAAATACGAACTAAAGGTAAAATCCAAGTGCGTCTGCTACGTAGACGGGTGGCTGCTACATACACAGGTATGTTTGAAAGTTGCGCACAAATCAGACGTGGGTAGGTCAAATATTTTTCGCACGCATGAAAGTGAATGAGTTCTGGTACACGTGCCTGGCATACGTTATTTCTAGCGACTGTAATTGATACGACTTACACGGAAAAGCCACGATGTAACAGTTAACTGATGATTTTTGTTATAAAACTCAGTTAGAAGTGACAGTTATTTTCATACTTTTATTTGTTAAGTCAGCAATAAAAGTTATTCCTTGATTTTTATTTTCTTCAGTCAGTCATAACAGTTATATTGGGACCTTTATTTTGTAGGCCAAAAATAATAGCTTTTATTTTTTCGATCTAAAATAAAAGTTATTTCAGATCTATTTTTCTTTCAAAAATATGTCACTTAGTGTTAAGCAGTTTGTATTATTAATTGGTGAAGAATTTGGGCATTTTGTGGAAGGTAAATAATCTGTATTAGATTGATTTTGTTTAACATAAAAGTCCAATAATAACTTTTATTTCACATTGAACAAATATAAAAGTCTTCAAATATCTTTTATTTTTGACCCTGAAAATAAGAGTCACAAGACAACTGTTATGGGTGACTGAAAAAAATAAAAGTCACGGAATAATTTTAATTAAGTGTAAAATCCGCTGCAGTAGTTTGGTGTGTGCGAAAGATGATGGAGGTAAGCATTTCACCATAAAGCGTTATCTATTAACTCCTTCGTATCCTTTTCCGGAAAAATAACTAAATGGTCATTGGAGTTGATGCAGTACGAATACGATGTCAAACAAATACCGACCGCGGAAAACCAAATATGTTAGCATCATCTAGTGAATTACCGCAAAAGATCAGTATAATACTGATCCCAAGCCAAAGCTTTGCATTTAGACCAAATGGTAGGTCCGTTGTGACTGTCAGTAACTGGGTTCTTCAACAAAGCCTTTACAACAAAGCTGGCTGAGTGACTTGTGTCCCTCGGATTCCTTCTGAGATAAAATGGACTATATAACCGTTGCGGCTTAAACCTTAGGATGAATTAGATCTTCATCAGCTTCTACAGATTGAGCCTCAAATTCACCAATTGTGTACTTATGACGATGATGTTTTGTCTACAGTACAAGGCACCATCAGAATATCCAAGGGAGACAAGAGACAAGAGACAAAACAACGATCTCCCAGCTTGCCAAAAGACATTTTGAGAATCGAAATGAGTACCTACCCGAATTCATGATGGCGATCAGTTTAAACGAACTGGTAGCTATTATGCCGAGTAAAGACGAGAATATTCAGCCAAAATTTAACAACTCTCTTTACCAGAGATTGCCACAAGCTATAACCACTTGTTAGCTCTATGGTAACTCTGTTAAAGATTTTGCTATCGCTTCTACATGCACTTTATTCTGACTGTATCGTCAGGGGACATTCTTTGTTGAAATTCTCTTAATCTTCGTAGGTAGTAGCTTTGTAAATCTTAAGGTGTGTCTGCTCTTTGATCCACATATAGTTAGTTATCCAACTGTGAAAGCCAATAGAGCATCGGACGTAGTACATAGACCTCATTAGTCACTCACTAAAATGTTCAATGTTGCTGTCCTTTATTCACTAATCGAGGGTGGTTTTCGAATCCAATTTCGACTCTTGCATTGAAAGCTCGTACCTGATATCCATAAGCCGCGGTACATAGCATATGGTCACCGCATTAGTTGGCGGTATCTCCTTAGAGTGTAATTTTTTTTTATCTCTTATCAGAAGAGGTAAGCCAGCGTACTGAGATGTTTGTAGATGCCTGTTGATTCTGCTCTTGAATTGCTGGTGATTAAAGGTTTCTAGAAATAGACCTCCTGGGAGTGGATTCCTAAGTTTACTTGTAGTGTGGTAGAAGGAGTTCTGATAAAGGAATGTCCGCGCTTATGCCAGGTGCAGGTGCTTGCCTTATAGAACTCTTAAATATAAAATTTCTAGAAAATATTCCATTGAGGTCTTCGGAACATTTGCTACGATAGCATCCATAGTATAGGCATAGGTCTGCTACCAGTTTTCGATGAGCTAACAGTTGTAGAGTGAAAGTTAGTGCGGGTTCTTCTATTTAGCGAACTGCTCGTCTCTGTATGCTGATCAGAGGACGATAATGATTTGGGGCCGAACCCCAAACGTAAGAACAATACTCAAGTCCTAATCTAACTAGTGCTTTGTATAGTAGAAGGTGCTGTTGTGCTGCAAATGATCTCTTTGCTCTAAGAAGGCAGCTCAACTTCATGTATGCCGATTTTGCAATATTGTCTTTTATGCGCTTCCACATTTCACCATTGGACATTGAAGTTATTGATGACATAAACTTGAAATTATGTAACCTCTTTTTTTTAGGCGCTTTCCTGGTACCGTATTGCATTATGTTATTAGTTGGTGGTATTCCCCTATTTTACATGGAATTGGCCCTTGGTCAACACAATAGAAAGGGAGCGATTACCTGTTGGGGTAGACTGGTGCCACTATTCAAAGGTAAGTAAAAGATTTTCTCAATCAAAGCTCTTAATCTAAGAATATCTGTTTTATCCAGGAATTGGTTATGCTGTGGTGCTCATCGCCTTCTATGTTGACTTCTATTACAATGTTATTATTGCGTGGTCCTTGAGATTTTTCTTTGCCTCATTCACCAATATTTTACCATGGACATCCTGTACGAACCTTTGGAATACGGAAAACTGCAGACCAGTAAGTCAAATGAAGATCTTTGGCAAAAACTTTGCTTGAACGATTTTTCTTCCCACCACAGTTCGAAGTTGTACAATCGGTAACACCGGCAGTCAACGCCAGTCTGGATCTCCTCAATCAAACCCTATTCAGCAACGAAACCACAGTAGCTCCTACGGAGAGGTTCCAATCCGCCGCATCGGAATATTTTAAGTAAGTCTTGCACAGAGCATTAAAACATGATTTCACTAACTTTCTCCAATTCAGTCGTTACATTTTAGAACTCAACGAAAGCAATGGAATTCACGATCTTGGTGTCATCAAATGGGACATGGCCGCTTGTCTGCTGGTCGTCTATCTGATATGCTATTTCTCATTGTGGAAGGGAATCAGTACATCGGGAAAGGTCGTCTGGTTTACGGCTCTATTTCCCTATGTGGTGTTATTAATCCTATTGATCCGTGGTATAACATTGCCCGGATCAGCTATGGGAATACAATACTATCTTAATCCAAATTTCGATGCAATCTATAAGGCTGAGGTTTGGGTAGATGCTGCCACACAAGTGTTCTTTTCATTGGGACCTGGTTTTGGTGTATTGTTAGCGTATGCGTCGTACAATAAGTATCACAATAATGTTTATAAGTAAGTTAAGATGTGCCAAAATTTTAATCCTGATTTAAACAAGTGATTTTGATTTCATTGAAGGGATGCACTATTGACGAGTTTTATCAATTCAGCGACCAGTTTTGTTGCGGGCTTTGTGATATTTTCTGTGCTTGGATACATGGCTCATTCTTCGGGTCAACACATTGAAGATGTTGCTACGGAAGGACCTGGATTGGTGTTCGTCGTATATCCGGCAGCCATAGCAACAATGCCTGGAAGTACTTTTTGGGCACTGATATTCTTCATGATGTTACTCACATTAGGGTTGGATAGTTCGGTGAGTAACTTTATAATTTATTAGCCATGTAGGCTTAGCTGATAAGGTATTTGAAGGTTAATTGCGTTGCTGGTATTGGATTAGTGGTGCTGGTGTAGTTTATTTTCTAGCATCATAGAGATTTGTAGACTATTTGTTATATGTGTGTTCGAATTTTTCTCTTTAAAGATAGCTTAAGTGGGAGAGAGACTGCTGGTATTGATACCATGGTATAGCAATACTACGTTCTATACCACATGTCTGTCACTGCAATACTACGTAAAAAGCTAGTATACCATGAAACATACCTGGTATTGAAATTCGCAAATTTTTGTTGGTATACCACCATCTTACTGATTGCAGCGCCAATTTCTCTTTATTGGCTAGTCTTCGTAGCTTCTTTGATAATTCTTAGGTATGCACTTTCGCTTCAAGTATTTGAATTTTCTTTATATTCATCATTTGGCACAAAAGTAAATAATTTTTATTCATCCTCTCTTGAATTTTCTTTTTTATTTGTTATAACAGACAAAACAAACGTCAAAGTATACTACTTAACGCCAAAGTAATCGAGTACTACAAAATGCAGTCTGTCAGGGGTTGTAGTATTCACTATACTATGGTATTTGTACCATGGTATCAGTACTAGCAGTCTGTCTCCACTATTACCAAGGGCTTAGCTCAATGCCAGCTACATGAAACCAATGCACCAATTGTACAATTTCGTGAATATGCACAACCAGCCGGGAATGTGAACAACGTTTCTATTATTTTTATTAGTCCAGACAGGCTACTACACGGTTATTCATTTTATCCATTAGAATTTTAAATTTAAATACAATAAAAAGTATTAAAGATTTCAATGAATTTTTTTTTAACTTTTCGTACGACAGAGCCAAATTTGCCTACTTGTGTGCACCTGTCCTGTTGGAACCACATTTTGCTCACATCAATGCCTTCAATCTCAGGCCAAAAAAGTCGGTTATCATTTGACCATAGCGCAAAGAAATGCCCCTCATCGCTGAAGAAGATTTTGTTTGAAAAATTGGGCGATTATGACGACAATAAAATGTATTTAAATCGCGCTGCACAGATATTACAAAACTGTTACTTTTGTAGTAAGATGCAATCCGTTAAGGGGTGGTTAAACGATTGACGGTGTTCACACTAGACGACAGGTTGGATTTTTTTTGACATTTCGTGATCACACACTGATAGTCCTGTCTGAATACTTCCGCGGATTCTTTTTAATATATTAATTGTCAGTGTTTAACAAATTGGTTTGTTTTTTTTTTTTTTTTTGGTTACTTTGCAAAGTTGAAGAAATTTAATTAAACAATGAGTGTTAGCACTGATACGGAACTACTTTTTTATTTTCACAATTTCTTTTTAAACAGTTTTGTCGAGTGACAATCGATTGACATTTTCAAACGTCAGAAAACATCCAAACATTTTAAAAAATCTAAAAATCCGGATTGACGTAACATGTCACCTCTCCACTTCCCCATTTGCCTGTAAATGTCAAAAAAAATCCAGTCCGTCAGTCCTGTGTGAACACCCACATTAATATTGTGAAATGGCCAGGCAAGAACTACTACCTGTCACTATGCTGTCATCCATAGTGACATTTGGATTTGACAGATGCAGTATGGCAGGGATGTGCAATTTCAACATCGAAATGAATAACCCTTTATGTTGTGCAACCGTCAGCTCGAAATTTAAATAAAATCGTTAATTTTTTTTTCTTTCAAAAAATCCATTAAAAATCAAAAAAAAAAAAAAAAATATTTTGAAAATTTGGTTTGCTATAACCTTTGACATATAACAAATATTGTTTAGATATTGAATTTGAGTAAGTAATCGAGGTCGTACTCGTAAATTTGTAGGAAACCAATGCTTGCCCTTATAGGTGCAAGTAGAAATTATCCCATTTAGAAGCTGTCAAGTTCTTAACGCGTCCATTTATATACTTTCCTCTCCATTTGGAATTCTCTTTAAATCCTATTTAATTGTTTAAAGAGTTTTGCTCGAAGTATACTTGAATGAACTTTGTATCGCACCTCAAAGGCAGAGATTATGTGCAGATACGAGTATGATGAGGATAAAGTCATTGAATAAAAGGAAAATGCTTTGTTTGACGTAACCTGTAGTTCTGTACTCTAGTTTGTTGGAAAGACTTGTCCTTTACCTTAGAAGATTCAGTTTATTTCAATTTGAAATACAATCTGTCTAAATAAAATATCCTCTGATGACAACAAAAATTTCTTTCATTTTCAGTTTGGCGGTTCAGAGGCTATAATCACAGCTCTTAGCGATGAGTTTCCTAAAATCGGCAGAAACCGTGAAATATTCGTAGCCGGTCTATTCTCCTTGTATTTTGTTGTAGGCCTTGCCAGTTGCACACAGGGAGGTTTTTACTTTTTCCAACTCTTGGATAGATACGCAGCTGGATATTCCATCCTGGTGGCGGTATTCTTCGAAGCTATAGCTGTCTCATGGATTTATGGTAAAGAAAATAATTTATTTTTTCACTGTCTAGTAAATAAGAATGATTTGTAACTTTAGGAACCAACCGCTTCTGTGAGGATATCCGCGATATGATTGGCTTTGCTCCAGGCACTTACTGGCGCGTATGCTGGAGGTTTGTAGCTCCTCTGTTTCTACTCTTCATCACAGTTTATGGTCTGATTGGCTACGAGCCGTTAAGTTATGAAGGATATACATATCCTGGATGGGCAAATGCTCTAGGCTGGTGTATAGCTGGTTCGTCTGTGGTGATGATACCTGCTGTGGCTATATTTAAACTTATTACTACACCGGGAAGTATTAAACAGGTTAGTGTTACTATCATCATATTTTCAATTAATTCTTCCTCTATCGTCCTTTATTATATTTTTCTAAGCGTTTTCGAACCCTCACCACTCCATGGAGGGATCAACAATTGGCTATTAATGGCATCACTGTGGAAGCTACGCAAGTTCGTCTAACAGCCTCCAAGGATGGTGCAGAAGTCTGAGATCGACCATTTGCCAGATTTCAAATATACTATGTATAGATATTTTTAACACAAAAACAACATACAAATAACTATAGCTACGTATGTATATTTAAGTTCGTACTTAGGTTTCGTTACACAAGGACACTTGTTATCATACATATAAACGTTTGTAGTTCAAAAGGAATCAAAAAAAAGCTCCAAAAACTTAGCCGTACATATTTGTTTAGGGAATATACTTATACATGATTAGAGGCAATATACCACATAAGTATTTAAGTTTATAGTAAACAAATTAGCTTAAATTTATATAAAATAAATAAATTATTATTATAAACAATATATATTTACAATGAAAATGCTGTGTAGATAATAGTACCAACAAAATAAACATTACGATAATATTATGCTTCAAATTGTTTATAGATTTCTGATACTCATATACTTACCTATAGAGGAGATACATAAGCATAAACCCACCATATACATACACTTAATATTAATTTTTCTAACAAAAATGTTATAAGAAGTTCTTAATTTTAATTTATGTAAATAAAATCGGTGTAACTGAAGCTTTAAATTACATTAAACTATAAGAAAAGTTCGTAATATGGGTAAACAAAATCATCAACCTTTGTAAATAGCGGTAATTCAACTTTGAAATTGCTGAAATTTTGTTTTATAGTATGATCTCAAAACGTTTTCGAACAGCCATGGAAATGTTTTGAAGAAGTGCAAATATTTTTAGGAATATTTTCGAAAATTGTTTAATATTTTTAAAAGTGTTAAGTTTAATATAGGTGCGCGGGAAAGGTATCGTCTTACAGCCATAGACTTTGTCTCGCCCGAAACCTTTACTTTGTGTATTTTATTGTAAGTTATGCTCATTTATTCCTTGAAATTGCTGTGCAAATTGAAGTTTCAATCAGCCATTTGGAAGTTCAATAACTGCATAGTAAGTTGCTCATTGTTGTAGTTGTAAGTTGACAAAAAAATGTACCAATTTTTCTATTTGTTTTATATATACATACATATTATATAGTTTTATTGAAAATAAAATTTATTTTCTGTTTTAGAAAATGTACGAGTCTTATTTTTAAAGGGTCGAATCGAATAGATCTGGGTATTTCAGTCAATTGTTCTGCGAGGTTAGGATGTAACATCTCTGCCATATGTCATCTGTCAAATTTATCTGTCATCCATAGTGACAGGCAGTTAGTTCTTGCCTAGCCATTTCACAATATGCAACGTTTAACCACCGCTCAACGCATTAAAATCTTTGCATCTTAATAACAGTTCTGTAATATCTATGTATATCTATTTAAGGACAGACTATGGTCTTCATAATCACCCCACTGAGCAAACAATTGGAAACATAATCACCAAATTCAACCAAATCGATTGAACTGAAAACATAGCCGTTGTGAGGGCGGGAATTACCGTGCTCAATTGGGCATTTCCCATAGCTCCGTTTGGCATATTGTGCGCTTGGATTTGCATCTTCATCCCTATAAGGTCTAGCTTAAATTTCATCAAAATTTCTGTTGACTCGACTTCCACTTGACTTTTTTTTTGCACTCGTTAACCGCTAAACCTATTTTATATTGATGAAGTAGCATGCGCATACGGCCGAGTTTCGCAGCGATGCCAAAAGTAAGTCTCTATAAACGCTATCATAGGCGATTTTAAAATCGACGAAAATGTGATGGGCACTGATTTGGAGCTCCTGTGTTTTTCCAAGATCTGCCGTAATGTGAATGTCTGCTCCAGCAGCCTTCTTGGATTTAAGCTTAGATATTGCTATCTTCACCTCACTTTGGTCGGGTTGACGGAATTGTTAATCGTTATCGCCCGGGTTAAATTACACGTTCTGCCTGAAAGTGAAGTTTTGGTCGTCACCGCCATGAAACAGTCTCCAGCAGTGATCGTTCCAAATTCTAAGCTTTGACTGCGACTCTACTACTAAATTTGCTTCTTCATTCCTATAGACTTTTGAATAGACTTTCTAGCTTTGGCATGCTTTTTTTACTTTCGAATATCATTCCTACTACAACACCTCTCCATTGACTCAATCTCACACACTTCATATTCTTTCTTCTTCGTAAGAAAGCTCCTATAGTTACTCTATAAAGCGTTACTTTATAAGCCTCTTGTTTGCTGCGTGCGCTTGACGGTACTCTTCGTCTAACTAGGGGTTTCTTTGTGGTAATTGTTTGAAACCCAGCACATTACTGGAGGCTTTTTTCATGGCCTGCTAACAATGATTATTGGTCATCTGCGCTTGGACTTCTTGAGAGGTTCAGGAACACTTATAGCCGTTGAATTTTCAATTTTCTCCCAGTATTTCTTTGGTGTTTGGGATATCTGCATGCGTACCTTGACAGCAGCAAGCTAGTGATCCGAATCAATTTTGGTTGCTTGGAACTTGCGGACATGAGTAGTGTATTGCGTCAATCGCAACGTGATCAATTTGAGTGATAGTTGGTTGATCTGGAAAGAGCCAGATCCCCTTATGAATATTGCTACTCGTAGCTACAGTGATATTTCGAGCCGCTGCATAGTCCATTAGCCTGAGTCCATTTCGGAAGTGCTATAGTGCAAGTTGCATTTCCCGACATCATTAAAGTCGCCAAATAGGATTTTAACGTCATATCAGTAAAACAATGAAAATGGAGCATCTTATCCATATGTTGCTTTGCTGTTTATTTAAAGCTCCATTAGTTACGTCCTCTGTCTTAGAAAATCTTTTAATTGCATACCAAATTTCTCATATGTTACGTCCTTCTCTGATGAAGGTGTTTCGGTCGTAGTCCCAAGTAACGTCGAAGTGGAAGAGGCAAGTAAACATATAAAGGGTGGTTAAATTTTAAGGGCCGATGTTGAATGTGAACCACACCTAAACGTCAAGTTTTTTTCTACATTTCATTTGACATTTCTCAATTTCAGACTAACTCAATTTGAACCATGGAAAGATACACAATCGAGCAACGCGTTAAAGTTATTCAGGCTTATTATGAAAATAGGCGTTCAAATCAAAATGCATATCGTGCATTTCGTGATTCTTTCGGTCAATTTAATCGTCCAAATGTGCGTACAATCGGAAAAATCATGCAAAAATTTGTGCAAACCGGGTCTGTAGGAGATGTGAAAACACCAGTGCATGCTCGTACAGCTCGTACTGCAGAAAATATTGCTGCTGTTCGCGATAGTGTGGCTGAAGAGCCGTCCACCTCAACTCGTCGTCGTGCCCAACAATTGCACCTCTCACGCTCGTTGTTGATGAACATTATGCATAAAGACTTGCATTTATGCGCTTACAAGGTGCAATTGACGCAAGAACTAAAGCCTCTTGACCATTTCAAGCGTCGTCAATGGTCACAATGGTGGCAAGAAATGGCAACAGTGGATGATCAATTTTCGAAGAAAATCATCTTCAGTGATGAGGCACATTTTCACCTCAGTGGATTCGTCAATAAGCAGAATTGCAGCAATTGGGCGAATGATAATCCAAGAGTGATTGTCGAAAAACCAATGCACCCAGAAAGAGTGACTGTTTGGTGCGGTTTATGGGCTGGTGGCATCATTGGGCCGTATTTTTTCCAAAATGAGGCCGGTCAGGCAGTTACTGTGAATGGTGTTCGCTATCGTGAGATGATAACGAACTTTTTATGGCCCGAATTGGAAGATATGGATGTGGACGATATGTGGTTTCAACAGGATGGTGCCACTTGCCACACAGCTAACGAAACAATGGCTCTTTTGCGCGACAAATTCAATGGCCGTGTTATCTCACGTGGTGGCGATGTCAATTGGCCGCCAAGATCATGTGATTTGACACCGTTGGACTTCTTTCTTTGGGGTTATTTGAAAGAAAAGGTGTACGTCGATAAGCCAGCAACAATTCAAGAGCTAAAGGATATGATAATTCGGCACATTAACAGCATAGAACCTCAATTATGCCTCAGCGTCATCGAAAATTTGGACCATCGGATGGAGGTGTGCCGCCGAGGTCGCGGCGGCCATTTGGCCGATATTTTGTTCCATACATAATTGAACCATACCAATATTATCATAATAAAAAGAAATGACAGTAATTTCCTAAATAATTTGTGTTTTATTCAAAATCAACATCGGCCCTTAAAACTTAACCACCCTTTATAACTTTTAGTCTTCTTGCAAGTAACCAGTTCTGGAACTTGTTTGGTAAGTTTTCTCTTCAATTATTTAGGGACCTCAACTTTGTATTTCTATCCTGGTGCATCACAGTCGAAAACGTCATAATACGTTTGGGATTGGAGTTCTTAATACAGTTCTTTGCAGACTGTATTCTGCCTTGGTCAAGCAAGAGCCTTTTGACTTGTCTAGTCTAATGGCGGAAGTATGTAGGGATGAGTCAGTAGTAGCTGAAAAATAAGATGCTAAAGCATTTAAGACAGCCGGATTTGTATAGCTCAAGTATCCAGTATTCAACCTTTACAGGTAGGTTAACTTTCGCTGAAATCAAATGCCATTCGTTAAATTTCCACCCGAATAAATCCATTTTGCAGACTGTATTCTGTCCAATTTTAAGATGTCCCGTATTGACGAACATACTAAAGGGTATCATAAAATTCACGCGAGATTTGAATTTTGCGCCATTTGTGTCAACGAAAAAAAAGACAACTTGACTGATGACAGTTCAGGGTTATTTATAGTCGTTCGCCACAAAACATCGAAACAGTTCGTGAGTATTTTGTTGAGAGTCCAGGAACATCAATTCGTCACCGTGCATACAAAGTGCAATTGACTCAAGAACTGAAGCCTACTGACCACGCACAGCGAAGAGAGTTCGTTGAATTTATTATGAAACAACAACAAGTGGATGCTGATTTTTCAAACAAAATTACCTTCAGCGATGAGGCTCATTTTGATCTTGATGGCTTTGTTCGTGGAAATTGTCAAATTTGGGGTTCAGAAAATACACGAGTGATTGTTGAGAATCAAATGCATCTACAACGTGTCACTGTTTGGTGCGGATTTTGGGCTGGAGGCATCATCGGACCATTCTTCTTTGAAAACGCGGCTGGTCAGGCAATAATAGTTAATGGTGCTCGCTATCGCGACATGATAATCCAGTTTTTTGTGGCTGAATCGCAAGATATGGCTGTGGACGATATGTGGTTTCAACAAGATGGTGCCACATGTCATATAGCCCGAGAAACAATTCAATTAGTGCATGAGTCATTTCCTGGTCGTGTAATTTCCCGTTTTGGTGATCAAAATTGGCCGCCCAGATTATGCGATTTAACGCCATTGGTCTTTTTTCATGCCATCAAGCCCACGACCACCCCGCTTTGTAGGAGCAAATTGAGCGCTGTATCAACGAAATTCAGTCACATTTAAGCAAAACGGTCATGGAAAATTTCGACAAAAGAGTGCGTATGTGCCAGCAAAGCCGTGGAGGCCATTTACCCGATATGCTATTCCATACATAACCCTGTACTGTATATTTTATGAATCAATGAAACATTTACAATTTTTAATTAAAAACCTGTATTTTATATCAAAATTATTTCTTACGTGAACTTTGGGAGACACCCTCTACTTATTCTGGTACCTTTTTTTAACAAAGTGGAGAACCACTTCAAATCGGTTGAATCCATAAACACACATAGAATTGTGTCGATTCAACATCGTGCAATTCGTTAAGTTCGTGCACATTCAATAGCAGTGACAAACACCATCAGTAAAAGCTTTTGGTTTTATGAAAAAAAAAAGCTTTAGCTATTTTATAGCGATGGAGCTTATGATTCCTATAACACTTTTACAGCGACAGCGATCCAAAAGCTTGATTTTATAGTAATAGAGCTTATGCTGTTTTATAAGAATAACTTTTATAATTTTTATAGGAACATTAACGAAGGAAATCTTTATTTATTGCATTGTTGTAGGAAGCAAGAAATATTGCCCATTGTTCTAGATTAACAAATAAAAAATTGTTAATTTAATAAATTACATACTTATTCAAAATTTGTGTGTAATAGTATTTGTTGAGTACAATAAGTGATCACTAAAGCTAATATAGCTAATAGATATGTAAATTTGGTGTTTAAACTTAATTTTTTTGCCATACAGTATTCAAATGTTGATAGGTGACGTAAGCGAAGCGTTGTGCATAATGAAAGTGTATGCAGTTTTTAGAGCAATTTTTCCTGCAAGAAAAGTTTTTTATGCTATAAATACTTTTTGTAGTCTTGTAGATAGTGAAAGTTGTAATAAATTGGTATAGGAGTTGAAAACATGCTTATTATTCGTTAAATTTGTGTGAAAAAATTCAAATATTCTACTAGAAGTGGAAAGTGTAATAAAGGGAAGTTTACATGCAAATTAAAGCTCGTCATTGTAAAAAATTGTCACATCTGTTTTGTTGGAGAACCTGTATCTTAGGTTAAGATAGAGCTTTTTAAACTTTCAACATTATTGAAGTGGTTCTTGCGTTAGCTAATATGGTGAAATAAAACCCTAAAATAAATAAAATTCCAATAAATTTTTAGTAAATTACATTTTATTTAGAATTTTTTTTTTTGTTTTTATTATTTTAAATATAATTAAATACATGTGGAATTATCTAATAAAATATTAACAATTTTGGGTTTTAATTATTATTTTTCTTTTAACATAAATATAATTCATTTTTGAAATATATAGGTACTCAATGACATTAGAAGAAAAATATATTTTTTAAAATAAATTTGATTAAAATAAAAAAAAAAAAAAAACATTTTTTATGATTTTTTATTTAAATATAGAAAGAAATTCATTTCACCTAAAAAGAAAAAAAAAAAGGAGAAATATTTCTCATTGACATTATTTACAAATAGTAAAAAACTTATTAAAATTTCCTCTTTGTAAAATTATTATTATTTTCTTTTTCTTTTAGTTTAACATCTAAAATTGTTTGTTTTGTGTTTGGTATATGTATGTATTTATTTTCTACATTTATAATATATTTCTATCGTTTTTTCGGTGCAATTGTGAAATTGGTCTTTCATTAAAACTTATGTGCAGTAAAATTGTTGGTGCTAAATCTAAATAAATTATTATTTTTAAGTGGATGTTATATCTTATGCATGAATATTAGTGCATGAGTCATTTCCTGGTCGTGTAATTTCCCGTTTTGGTGATCAAAATTGGCCGCCCAGATTATGCGATTTAACGCCATTGGTCTTTTTTCATGCCATCAAGCCCACGACCACCCCGCTTTGTAGGAGCAAATTGAGCGCTGTTTCAACGAAATTCAGTCACATTTAAGCAAAACGGTCATGGAAAATTTCGACAAAAGAGTGCGTATGTGCCAGCAAAGCCGTGGAGGCCATTTACCCGATATGCTATTCCATACATAACCCTGTACTGTATATTTTATGAATCAATGAAACATTTACAATTTTTAATTAAAAACCTGTATTTTATATCAAAATTATTTCTTACGTGAACTTTGGGAGACACCCTCTACTTATTCTGGTACCTTTTTTTAACAAAGTGGAGAACCACTTCAAATCGGTTGAATCCATAAACACACATAGAATTGTGTCGATTCAACATCGTGCAATTCGTTAAGTTCGTGCACATTCAATAGCAGTGACAAACACCATCAGTAAAAGCTTTTGGTTTTATGGGGAAAAAAGCTTTAGCTATTTTATAGCGATGGAGCTTATGATTCCTATAACACTTTTACAGCGACAGCGATCCAAAAGCTTGATTTTATAGTAATAGAGCTTATGCTGTTTTATAAGAATAACTTTTATAATTTTTATAGGAACATTAACGAAGGAAATCTTTATTTATTGCATTGTTGTAGGAAGCAAGAAATATTGCCCATTGTTCTAGATTAACAAATAAAAAATTGTTAATTTAATAAATTACATACTTATTCAAAATTTGTGTGTAATAGTATTTGTTGAGTACAATAAGTGATCACTAAAGCTAATATAGCTAATAGATATGTAAATTTGGTGTTTAAACTTAATTTTTTTGCCATACAGTATTCAAATGTTGATAGGTGACGTAAGCGAAGCGTTGTGCATAATGAAAGTGTATGCAGTTTTTAGAGCAATTTTTCCTGCAAGAAAAGTTTTTTATGCTATAAATACTTTTTGTAGTCTTGTAGATAGTGAAAGTTGTAATAAATTGGTATAGGAGTTGAAAACATGCTTATTATTCGTTAAATTTGTGTGAAAAAATTCAAATATTCTACTAGAAGTGGAAAGTGTAATAAAGGGAAGTTTACATGCAAATTAAAGCTCGTCATTGTAAAAAATTGTCACATCTGTTTTGTTGGAGAACCTGTATCTTAGGTTAAGATAGAGCTTTTTAAACTTTCAACATTATTGAAGTGGTTCTTGCGTTAGCTAATATGGTGAAATAAAACCCTAAAATAAATAAAATTCCAATAAATTTTTAGTAAATTACATTTTATTTAGAATTTTTTTTTTTGTTTTTATTATTTTAAATATAATTAAATACATGTGGAATTATCTAATAAAATATTAACAATTTTGGGTTTTAATTATTATTTTTCTTTTAACATAAATATAATTCATTTTTGAAATATATAGGTACTCAATGACATTAGAAGAAAAATATATTTTTTAAAATAAATTTGATTAAAATAAAAAAAAAAAAAAAACATTTTTTATGATTTTTTATTTAAATATAGAAAGAAATTCATTTCACCTAAAAAGAAAAAAAAAAGGAGAAATATTTCTCATTGACATTATTTACAAATAGTAAAAAACTTATTAAAATTTCCTCTTTGTAAAATTATTATTATTTTCTTTTTCTTTTAGTTTAACATCTAAAATTGTTTGTTTTGTGTTTGGTATATGTATGTATTTATTTTCTACATTTATAATATATTTCTATCGTTTTTTCGGTGCAATTGTGAAATTGGTCTTTCATTAAAACTTATGTGCAGTAAAATTGTTGGTGCTAAATCTAAATAAATTATTATTTTTAAGTGGATGTTATATCTTATGCATGAATATTTTATGAAGTATGATATGAGAAGGTATTATTATTTTTTCTTTTTTATATATATATTTTAAGCTTGAAATGGGAAGTCAGAAAAATATTAGCACCTTTTTAGTAATCTCTTTATTAAAAAAGACAAATTTAGAATTTTCACAGAAATGTAAGGAGTATCCCATGGGAGCAAACAACCACCTTTTAATTAGCAGAATCCTTAAGTGGCAGTTATGATTGTGTTTTAAAGCACCTCAAACTTCATTGTCATGAAGCAATACAACTATCTGATGTGGACTTACATATATTAAGTAAACCATTTGGGACACCCTTTTTAAAGTTGTAGAAACAGTCTAAAGTTTTTTTTTTTTTTTTTCTTTTAACAGAGTTTCAAATATAACATTAATTTTTGTTTAGAAACAGAAATTCTTATTCATATAGATTTATTTGTCGCATTATCTAAGATTACAATACATTTGTATTTGTTTTTTTTTTTTTTTTTTTTGTAATATACGCGCCTAAATCAAAAATAATTTGTTTATACCATTCGCTATTTTCTTTTTAGAATTCTTAAGCTACTTAGGTACTAAGTTACATTTAATTGATAATTTTATTTTAATTTAATTTTTCTTTTTTAATTACATCATACAATTATAGGCATTTAATTATAGTCTTTTCGCTTTTATAATTACATTAGTATTGGAAATCAATTTAAAATTAAATGTAAATATGTAACTGAAGTGATTTTAATGGAGTAAGTGTTTAATATTTGTATGGGTATCAATGTGTATATATTTTCAATAAGAATTTAATTAAACATGTGGTTGTTGAACAAAGAATATAATTTAATGGAAATAATGGCGAATAAAGTTGTTCGTGACTCAACAGGGCTAACAAAATATTTACGTAAATAATGAGGGCGAGGTGGTTTGATTTTCAATTTTTTTATTTTAATTTTAATGAGTGAATCTTGAATTATTGATTTCTGAAGTAATACAGTATTTTTACTGTATTTGGCAGCTTATAACTTTTCTCTTGGCATACAAATATTAGTTTAGTTAAAGAAAACCGATGAGTTCGTTTGAAGCTACACCGTTTTAAAATCCAAATCGTGCAAAAGAGTAAGCTTTAAGTACCTCTCTAGAATATCATAGCCTAAGGTAGACCGTATAACGTTGACAAAATATCAGTTTCTTCTGCGCAGACTACTATTGTAATTTTAAATAAACTTATCATCGTATATTTATGTAACCTCATCGTATATTTGTTTCCCCATGTTCAGCATTGGCTTTGCCAGAAGTCTGAGCCAGGAAAGGAATGTAGTCGCATTTTCACGGACGGCTCTAAAACTGGACAGGGGCCTGGTGCTGGTGTTTTCGTGGAATGCGACAACATGAGGCTTCACTTCTCATTGGGAAAACACACATCTGTATTCCATGCAGAGATATATGCTATCCTAATGGCTGCGGACTATATTGGTAAGAACAGGTGGAAGGGCGAGGTATCTGCGTCTGTAGTGGCAGTCAGGCTGCGCTTAAGGCCTTGCTCAATCCTTTAACCACTTCCAAAATAGTTCGAGAATGCAAAACATCCTTGAATTGGGTCGGAAGGCTGAACTCACTGAATCTTGTTTGGGTCCCAGGACACAAAGGGATAACAGGAAATGAGATCTCAGGCGAGCTCGCTAGACAAGGCTCAGAAGAGAATTTCTCTGGACCTGAACCCACGTTGGGTTTGCCAGTGTCCTCGGTTAGGGCTTCCATTGACGACTGGATTTTCAGTGAACACAATCGAAGGTGGTATGACTCGCCAGGAAGCAGGCAGACTAAACGAATGGTCCCCGTCGTCTGTAAGAAATCTGCGGCTTTCTTGCTATCTCTTAGCAGAAAAGACTGCAGACAACTTACTGGCGCTCTTACGGGCCACTTCGTCTTTGCCAAACACCTCCATGTGCTAGGTTTGAGCGCTACCACTGTCTGCGACTCCTGTGGAGAGGGCGATGACACTGCGGAACACTTTCTATGTGATTGTCCTACCTTTGCTCGGATCTGGTGGCAGATTTTCGGTGCTGATGACCTAAGCTCTTCATCACTAAAGCGTTTACTCGTCTTTTTACGACGAAAAAAATACATTAAAATGGGGTTATCTGCCTGGTTGTACAGTGGACCTGCTTTTGAGTCTGAGTGCTCCAGTAGGGTGTATGTAAAAAAAAAAAAAAATGAATTGCTTCAAGCAGCCTCAAGTTCTCGCGAAAAGAGTTCGAGGATTTTCCTTATAGCCACAGCTCTAGATAGAAAACCGAAGTGTACATGAGGATCTACTTAAGTCCTTATTTAATAGAACAGTTGTTAGTGGAAACTCACTTCCGTCGGTTTAGGTAAACCTATTCTTGATTAATGTCCTGTACATTAATTCTATAGATAAATCCTGCAATAAAATCTGTGAGAAGAAATTGAAATACGTAGTCATCAATTTTGAATTATTTAAATAAAATATTAGCACGCACTCCTTTCTTCTTCAAAGAGAAAGTCTTGGATCGCTGTATCAAAAAATGACAAATACGAACCCATTGAGACGGGTATCCTCTGGAACATCGATCGCTCTTTTAAATAAGATATCTGCAATGACTCGATGTTTTGAGTTCTACGTAAGCTAAGAGCAGAATAATTTTTACCACTTTTGGTAATAGCTCAACTAAGTAAAATATGGCACCACTTCTTGAGTAGAAGGCTATAAGGATCAAGTGACAGCCGGTGACAACAATTTATCTTTCATATAAAAGAAAACCTTCTGGTAATACCCGTACGATATTAAGAAAAAGAATTAAAATTTGTCGAGCGTACTACACATAATGGAGCCAGTTGGATCTGGAAATCAGAGCCAAAACGGAGGGCCAACCCCACTAATCAAGTTCCCCACTCCTGCTCCCAATAGAATATAGGCAGCCACGTCGAAGAGCTACTCGTATGTACCTATACAAAGACGTCCATGAAAAGGAGAACAATTGTCGTCGGATCTATACTCTATGGGAATAAACCCCCGATGTTTATACTTACTCTAATCACCGCCAGTATATTGTGTTTTTTTTATAGTTTGCGCGCGCCAAAGAGGATTTGAATACTCTTATACTATTACAGGACACGGGCGTTGTGAAGAAGAGAGAGAGGGAACGAAAGAGTTAACTTAGCTTGCGCAATTGATCAACTTTTTTTTTAATTTTTTTCATGCGAAATAAATTTATGATTCTTGACACAACGATTTGAACCGTGAACCAACAGCATGACAAGCGATGATGTTACCGCTACACTACGGCCACCCTCCGAAATAACGAAGTTCTCACAGTAGTTAGGTTATAAGAGGGAGTCAAAGGGAGCGGAAAGAGTATCTTGCTGTGACCTTTCCTTTAAACCCTTGACACCGCAATCGAACGTAGGGCTGATGAAATTTATCAAATAAGCGAGTTCGAAAGGGGATGGCCTCAATGTGTAATACTCGGATAGATTGTAAATTGACAATGAATCGGGAACTATCATGTATTACCTTGCAATCTACCTATATATGTAAACAGAGCAATTTGTGATGCATTCCAAGTGCGGGCCTCTGTCATACTTAGGGACGCGAAAGAATTGTGCACCCGATTACTCGTAGTGTTGTCATCAACTTAAAATTATGTCACCATGTTGATAGAATTATGTCACGTAAAATATTTCTCCACAAGACGAAAAAAAGCCAAACTCTGCTTCTGTCTTGTACCTTTCTTCCTTCATCCACTGAACAATATCAAAAAATATGTCACCTCGACGTAAATTAGCCCAATCGACAAAAAAAAGAACAAATGCACAATATTCTCGGTACAAAATGTATATATCCTATCCCAACCAAACGTAAGTGTTGGTTATATGAAAAAAAAAAAAAAAAAACAGAAATTAAGACTTGTCAATCAAATTAAAATTATGTCACACATTCTTAGAATGCTAAATGTGTCGCTTAGTACGAGTATGTCAGCATAATTTGATTTTGAAATTATGTCACTATCGAAATAATCATGTCACCAGTGATATAAATTATGTCACGATGACAACAATAACATTTGCTTGGACAGTCAAGTGACCTTGAAAGCTCAACAAACTAGAAACTGGTAAAAGAATGAAAACGAACGTCAGTATCCTCCCAGCAACTTTCTGCCAAGTAAATATGATAAAGCGGCCTATTTGTTTTCCAGCAAACATATTTACAGTAGTGATGATGAACTTTAGCACTTGTCCAAACTACCTTTGCAGAGTAACAACGGTTTTGAAAAATTTCTTACGGGAAAGATTCAGATTATTCCCTTCTGGTTTGAATGAATTGTATTTTGTCTGAAAAACAAGATGCATCTTGCAACGACTTACAGTTCTGAAACTTTTAACTGAAAGTGGAGAAAGTAAAAGTAAAAACAATTTGCTTATCTAATAGACAAGGTATATATAATCTATAAAGGTAACCATGCGAGCTAAATTTTTTAACTCACTCGAAGCACTTAGAGTACAAACGTAGGTGATTTATTTATTTTAAAAAAAAAGTTTTCCAACAAATTATAAAAACGAAACTGGTTATTTCAAAAAAATATAAGTATTATAATATAAATGCACATTTGTTTTTTATTTAAGATTTTGTGTTTCAAATTTGTGTGTAAATAGTAAAAGCTTTGTGTTTATACAAAATATATTTATTTAAAAAAATAATTTTTATTTTTTAAACAATTCCAACTAAATCTAACCACAAATTGATTAATAATTTTGTAAATATACTCGTACTTCATCGAAATTTGAAACAATTAACAATTAAATAGCCAAAGGTAAATTATGAAAATTTATAAGATAAAAATATTTTTATTCTTTCTTTTTAAATCGGTGTCGCACCAGGTTTTTTGTTTTCAATACAATAAATTACTTGTAATAAATATAATTGTTAGTATTGTATAATATATAATTTCTTTTAAATAATTATTCTACATTTAATTTAATAATATATATAATTTTAATTATACTACCATATTACAGCATTTAGTTTAACCTACGTATTTTGTTTGTTTAATTTTATTAATTTATTTAATTAAGACTGCTGAATCGAACTTAAAAATGCCGGATCGACAGAAGCAACTTTAGCTGTCAAAAATGCATGCATACAAAATAGCAAACTTTGCAGCACTTGGCATTCTAATTCCTGTAAAAAAAATTACAAAAAAGAACGAAAAATTATAGAAAATTACAGATTATAGATTTTAACGTTTTTTTTTTTCTTTAGTTTATTACGTAAATAAAATTGAATGGAAATTGTACTAATAAAAGAAAAACAGAAAATGTGGGCACAATAAAGAAAAAGCCTTGCAAAAGTGACAACAATTGCGGTCCATTATGCGGCAGTAAAATAGAACAGCTGATCTTCTATCTAACACCTTTATAAAGAGCAATCATGAGGACCTCAAAAGTAGCACATTTTCTTGAAATTCCAGACATAAAATGATCTGAAAATAATTTTTCGTGAAGGGACTGGAGCAGGAGTGTCCGCATCAACAACCATCGTAAGCAAGACAGGATATTTATGGTAGACAGCCAAGCGGCCATTAAAGCTCTGAGCTCTTAGGTAAAGAAAAAAGCTCTAGAAAAAGTTGGTAATGTCAATGTCATCCGCCAGTGCCAGCCGAACTCGGGGAAATACTCCCAAACCTGAGAAAATGGTAAGACTATCCTCAAGAAATTTAAGGCAAAGTACACAATGAAGGTGGAATTGTTCTAAAACACTGTTTTTTAGTAAGAATTCTTTTTTTATTTTTGGAGCAAAAATTCTTGTAGGAGCAAAACTCTAGGTAAACAAACTTAGACAAACAAAATCTTTTAAGACAGCTAACACAAGAGAATAAGTCAATTGGTCTATCGGATAGATGTTCTTCAGTGATAACTTATACAACCAAAATTTTAGGCTTTGAAGTTCCCTACATCCAATAAAATTTTTTTAAGATTTTTGAAAATTGTGAGCGAGGCTATGTTGGAAATTTTTTTGAGTGGAAATATCTCGAAAACTGTGACAAATATTAACGATTGAAATTCTAGGTCCTGAAATTCTCTCCGAATATTTTCTTTAATTTTTGAAAATTGTAAGAAAACATCGAGCTTTTCTCAGAGACTAATGATGGAAATCGTTTCTAAGTGCGAGTATGTCAAAAAAGGTGCCGTACAAAGTGTAATAATTTTGTTTGTACGAGCACCACCGAAATTTTAGGTCTTGATGATTGAGATGGAAAAAAACTCAGTGTAAATGTTCGACTTCACCTAGAAGTTAATGGTGGAAATTGTTTTGAGTGCTAACATCTCAAAAAACGGTACATGACACGAAAAAAACTGATTGGAAACGAAATTTTAGGCTTTGAAATTCTGAGCAAGATAGATGACAAATTTGTTAAAATTTTCTAAGTACGAAATCCTCCAAAATATTGGATTTTACCCTGAAAGTAATGGTTGAAATCATTTTGAGTACCAATTTATCGACAACGGTGCCTCGTATGAACAAAATTATTATGATCAAAATCTAAGACTTCAGAAGTCTCTATAAGATGGATGCCACATTTTTTGAAATTTTTTTACATTATATATAGAGGGTGGCCGTGGTGTAGTGGTAACATCAACGCTTGTCACGCTCTTGGTTCCCGGTTCAAATCCTGATTTCAACAATCATCTATTTATTTCGTCTGAAGTAAATAAAAAAGTAGATCAATTGCGAAAGCTTAGTCAACTCTACTGCGAAGGCATAACACTGGCAGTAGGGTGGTCATATGGCTTAAATGCAACTTGATCGTGATGATGAAATCAGGTGGAGGGAAAAAAATACTGTGAATCATGAGCAACGACAAAAAGCAAAACAAACAAGCTCCCCAGTTATCTGGACGCCACCCTTGGAGTTTACTGAAACTTAATTCCACCTAAGTTTCAAACCCACTACACCAATCTCTCTTTCTCTCTCTCTCTCTCAATTTCTTCAAAACGCCCGTGCCCTGAAATAATTTAATGGTATTCACATCCCATTTGGCGCGCGCAAATTATAAAAAAAAAAAAAAAAAACTTTATGTTCTCAAATGTTCGACTTTACTCAGAAATTAATGGCGAACACGGTTTTGGCGTGCGAATATCTCGAAAGCGTTACATTGTACGAAACAATTTATTGCGAACAGAATTTTAGGCTTTGAAATTAACATTTTTTAAAATTTGTAAGTACGCAATATTTTTGAAAATGTAGGACTTTACCTAGAGATTAATGGTGGAAATCGTTTTTGAATGAGAATATCTTAAATACCTTACCACAGTACGAATGAACTTATTTCGAACGGAATTTTTGGCTATAGAATTCCTTACAAGACAGATGCCACATTTTTTTAAATTTTCTAAATTATAAGCACGCAATCCTCCAAAATGTCGGACTTTACCCTGAAACATTTCGAAAAAAATCCAAAAATAATACAAGAGAAAAAATTGTACGAAACAATTTATTGTGAACAAAATGTTGAAATTCTTGAATGATGGATGCTGAATTTTTTTGAAATGTTCGAAAATTCAAAAATGTTCCGCTTTACCCCGAGGCTAATGGTGGAAATTTTTTTTGAGTGGAAATGTCTCCAAAACCGTGAGCCATACGAAAAATATTTTAATAACCAAAATATTGGGTTCTGAAATTCTCTACAAGATGAATGAACATTTTTTAAAATTTGTAAGTACGTAATATTTTTCAAAATGTAGGACTTTACCCAGAAACTAATGGTGGAAATCGTTTTTGAATGAGAATATCTCGAATACTTTACACTGTTATTACGAAATAAATTTTAGGCTTTAAAATTCTTTACGAGATGGTTCTGAAATTCTCTACAAGACGAATGAACATCTTTTCAAAATTGTACTCAATATTTTTGAATGAGAATATCTCGAATACCGTACGCTGTGTGAAAGAACTCGAAAACGGTGCTGCACACGAGAAATATTTTAACCATTAAAATAGTAGGTTCTGAATTTCTCTACTGGATGTACATATGTCAATTTATTCAAAATTCTATGTACACAATCCCCGAAAATGACAGAATTTCTCGGGAATTTAATGGAAATCAATTATGAATATTTGTTCTTGAGTGCGAGTACCCCGAAAAGGTTTTGTCTTCTTTTTTTGTAATGTAAAATTCCGATCTCTTACGTCACGACGAACTACTGATCTGTATAAAGATGAACGAAATCATTCGGTAGTGGAAATCATTAAGTTAATAACTAGCGATAGTCGAATTCATTCGTAAGTGTCCAAATCTAGTTCACAGTCTCTCTTTCTTAACTTGTTTCTAATATTATTATTATTTTTATTTTTTTTGTATCTTAATGGTAGAGAATAAACCATTTGGTCTGCAGAGGTCATTCACTTGTCCCTACCTAACCAACACGTTCCATTAAACTGCTTAAAAATTTATTCAACTTTTCGACTTTTCAAAACCAAACAAGAAAACAAGAATAAACATCAGCAATTAATTTTATACTCAAAAATAAAATTTTTTTTTATAACTTTCTGCATTAAAGGAAAAACTTTTTTTTCTACTATAGAAATCAGTTGTGAGGGATAAGCAACTTGTGTTTTAAAAACTTCTCATCTTACTCAAGCTAAAAAGTTAAAAATAAAACGCAAATAAAAAAAAAAAGTTCTACCAAATTTGAAAGTAAAAGAAGAGAAAGAGCGAAAAAGAGTAATAATTTTGTGTGTTTGTGTGTGTAAAAGAGAAAAAGAAATAAACTAAATTAAAAATCAGTTCTACAACACTCACCTTTGTTTCTATAGCACGGGTTTCGTGATCTTGAAAATGAAGTTTTAACTTTGATTTACCATCATCGCTGGAGCCACGTAATTGCGAGAATTTATACTGCCAAACTATTGACGAGTCCGCGCCTTCGGCTAATGAGAATCCTGATTGCCAGTCAAGCGTTAATCCACCGCTTTTGCCATGATGTGAAACAGCAAATGTTTTCCGCTGCAAAATAGCACAGGAAAAAATAAAGCAAAACACAAATAAAAAGGATATTATTCAATTCATTTACTATAGGTAGGTACGAGTATTCAGGGAATTCATCAGGACAATGAAATACGAAGTGGTGGACGGGGTTGTTGAAACCAACAAAAAAATGGGGAAATATGGCATTGTTAACTATTCCTAGTTAATAATGAAATATTTCCAATATTATGGATAACACATGAAAAAAGGAATGTTGTTGGTTCCTGATTATCGATTGATTTGTTATTGGTATGATTTGAATGATTCTGGCTAGGTTCCTCCATTGAGAACGAACTTTGGGAAACTTGAAGTTTTCCACTTGAAAAAGTTTAGATGAATTTTCTAAGAAACCGATTCATGTGATGTATTCAAAAGATACGATTCTTGGATATGTAAAATCGCTCGCATCTTTCGTCTCAAAGAAAATTCAATTCCTACAACTAACCTATGTATTCTAGAAAAAAATTGAATTCATTATTTCATCCAGATGCCTACTCTTTGTGCAACAATTTCAATTCATTGATGCGAAGGAATTCATATGAGGACGTGCCGACTTGGCTTTTAATGCAAGCAATAGAAGGCAATAATAACAGTTTTTTATTATCATCGATGATCAATTTAAATCTCATTTAAGATGCATTATAACAACAGTCAGATCTAGCTATATTCGTACATCCATTGAAGAGAAATAAATTAATGGAAAACGATGGGTTATTCATTTCGAGGCGGGTATTTCACATCCCTACCATATGACATCTGTCAAATCCATCTATCATCCATAATGACAGCTGGTAGTTCTTTCTTTGCCATTTTACAATATGGATCGTTTAACCACCGCTTAACACATTAAAATCGTTGCGTCTTACTACAAAAATGACACTTCTGTAATATTTGTGTATCCTGTAAATATTGTGTATTTGAGGACAGATTATGGTCGTCATCATCACTCAATTCAGCAAACAATTCGAAACACAAATCATCAAATTCGATCAAATCGGTAGTGTGCATCATCGTAATGGTCGATTGAATGAAGACATGTGGTTCCAAGAGGACGGTGCTACGTGCCACATAACGCAAATTTGGCTCTATTGCACGAAAAGTTCCCCGGCCGTTTAATTTCAAAATTTGGCGACATCAATTGGACACCAAGATAGTGTGATGTGACTCCGTGGATTTCTTTTTGGGGAGTAAGGCTATAGATAGTGATTATGCAGACAATCCCCAAACGTTGGAGTACATAAAGACAAACATTCGGGAAGTAAGGGCGACAAAGCAGCCAGAAATGTACCGAAAAGTAATCGAAAATTACCTCACAAGAAGTGAAGTTTGCAAGAAACTCCCATGACGGCATGTATCCGATGTTGTATTTCATACATAACGGCATAGTCCGAAATTTATAACCGAAAAAAAATTTCATTGAAATCTTTAATACTTTTTATTTTATTTAAATTAAAAATCCTAAAGCACAAAATGAATTATTCTGTACGATTAAATTGGCCGTAACGTCAAAGTCGGAACGCGACATTTCGATATACAAAACATCCGTTACTGTGTTGTGGCGAAAAAACGGTCAAAAACTACTATGAAGTTGCTCAAAAACTATTGAAGTCGGAGCGCCGTGACGCAGCATTGGGATTTAGCCTTTATAATTTTATTTTTGTTTTCAAAAGCGATTTTCAATGAGCAGTGATCCTCAGTGAGCAAATCGGGAAAAGAGCAGTTAAGGACTAGCAGTGATTTAATCACTCTTAAGATAACAGTTTATAGTTGATTGCTTAGTTTTTTTTTTGCTTTTTTGTATATGCTCGTTGCGCTTTTAAGAGATCTGTTGCTTGTGTATATTGAATAAAGGAAAACATAGTGTACAGCGTTTCGGAACATAATTCTTTTACATATGAAGTAGGGCAGGATCGACCCAGTAAAAAGGATTGAGCAGCAGAGCGATTATTATGTAGAAGAATCGCAACTGTTGAGGAACAATGTGGAAGCAGTGAGTGTATTAAGTGTTGGCCGTGTAGGTTTATGCGAAGAATAGAAGAACAGAGTGATGAGTAGCAGTGATCGCAATCACAGACTCACCTTTATGAATGACGGTTCAAATATCACTCCGATCGTGTGTATTTTTCAGTAAATTATGTAAAAAATTCATGTGGATTTGTATTACTTTTTTAAATTCTTAAGCCTTAAAACGTTTGCTAAAATCGTTCTGGGGCCAGTGCACGACTTAAGGTTTAATTGAATCTTAGTTTTCGTCAATCGTTTTTGGGTTTTGGATTGTAAAATAGTTCAAAAAATATGTAAAAAGAAAATAAGGTTCCAAAAATCGAAAGCAACCGAATTTTTTTGATAAACATCTCGAGTAAGTCCCGAATCATTTCCAATTTTGGTATTTGAAATGTCTAGGTCAAAACCTACTTTCACTGGACAATTAATACTTTTACAATTCTTTACTTTTGTATTCCCTTGCGTGCAAGTGCTGAAGTAAAATATTCGCCCGACACACAAGCCATACGCAGTTTTCATTACGAGAGTGAGTGTAAAAGCAGTGAAAGAGTTTGTATGAATTCTAGGATCAATATAGCGTGTTCATGGATTTTCCTCATTTAAATAAATAGAAGGTACTACGAAAATCGTTCTGTGAAAATTGTTTATTCAATCTAATCACAATCTTAATTTTTCTTATTTTTTATAAACCGCGATAGTCTCCTAATCTGGGTTACATCTTAATTGTATAAAATTCACCAACATGTGTATATACCATTAATCCATTACTATCTTATCTCCTGTCTACTTTAAGCGGTCAATTTCCACTCGTAACCCACTGAGTAATAAAATGCTTCGAAGTACATTGGCCTAAGTGATAAAAGACAATTATCCCTCCGATGGTAAGAGGGATAATATTTTACTGCTTCAAAAGGGGCTTCAAAGAAGGAGTGCCTTAGATTTAACACGCTCTCTATACAAAAGGACGAATTAACCGTACGTATGTAGATACTTTTCTTTTTATTCTAATCGGACCTCAGAATCATCTATTACATGGTAATATCGTACGTTAGAAATTATTTATGACAAACAAGTTTTATTAGAAGAACCCAGTTGGCTAACCCTGTTGCCCACTTGAGTCCATGTTCCTTGTTCATCGCCATGGGTGAACTTTTTATAGCTTCTTCTCGTTTTTGTTTTTCTTTTCGCTATTTTTACTTGTTTTGCTTTTCTTTTTTTTTATGGGTGGAATGAGTTGATTTACGAACAAAGCGAATAAAAGGACTTTTACGACATCAGGAAGGTCACTCGTGTGACTGGTCATCAGCACACTGGCTGAGAGCAAAGTTTATTATAACAAAAGTTAGACGGAGGTGGTCGAGAGGAGGGGGTGAATTTTTTGTTCTCCCCTGTGCATATAGGAGCGTGAGCATTGTGAGCAATAATATGCTCTTGTAGGAGTTTAGAGCTTCTAAAAAAAAAAAATACGGACACAGGACATGAATGAATTTACATACTAATTACGAGAATGAAATATTCCACTTGGGTGGGTTTTATTTTGCTTAACAGAGAAAGAACAACATTTTGAGTTGGAAGGAGTTGACATAGTACAGCATAAAGCAGCTACATATGACATGAATAATTTAGTTGAAAAGTATCAAAGGTAATTAAGGTTGTTGTACAATTTGGTACGAGATTACGTACATGTATTCATTAATCACGAATATAAATCACAAATTAGAGAGGTAGCATACAATTCAACGGAAAATACCGCAGATCGTTAAAGATTTTCAAAGAATTAAAGTTCGCAAACTAACCAAGCTAAGTCCTGTCTCAATACCAAATGAAAGGAAGAGAATCTGTGCTTAGGGTACGACGAGACAAGCAGATCAATGAGAGAACGAACAACAACAGAACTGCTCTATTCTTAGGATGTTAAGCAAAAGTTAACTTTAGATCTGGAAGGATATTTGGATATCCTTTGACTTTGCTAGATGAGTCCCCGGATATACGGACCTTCTCAAGACAGTCAATTTGGTCCTTATTGTATACAGTCTGTGATACTAAACGCGGGCAATGCACAGGTGGGATTTGTATTCATTCGCAGGACAGTAAATTGCTTAAAATCCACAAAAAATATGTCAACAGCGAACCAATCGACAGGGTAAGGCTTCGTATTGAGCTAAAGAGTCGAATAATAGATTACACAAATGCAAAGCTTTTCAGATACAACATGGTTTGTGCACAATCACCCGTCAAATGCTTGGCTTACTTGTTTTTCAAAGCCTTGTAATAGGAATAACGAAAGGTTTATAGTCGTAAACTCTTAGGAAGGTTATATCTTTGATGGCATGAGACTGAACCGTTCGGCCTAGTGTGATTTGTATGGAGGATAATTTATAAGAAAACATTTTTTTTCAGTGGTCGTCGTGGCTTAGTGATACTGAGCGAGAGACTCGAGGTTCGAGTCCCAGAAAATACAAAAAAAAAAGAGTTTTCTCATGGTCCCACTTCCTGCGAACATCTGACTATCAGAGAGCTAAATTGTCATGAGGAGCCTCTTTCAATAGAGAGAACTTCACAAAAGTTATAAAACTGTACATATGTAGGTTCCAACCATTCATGCGGCGCGTAGTACGAGTGGCTACGAGAAGCTACACTATACGCTGAATCGTCAGTTAGCACTAAAATATTTATATTTTTACAAAAAAAAGTGAAGTGAAACTTCTGAGGTATAGCTGATTTTCAAAAGTACTGTTGTATGCATTTTTTCAAAAACTCAGAATGCCATTTTGTAGTAAGCATCAAAACTAACTAAAATACCAAAATCGCTGGATTAATTTTCGAGAAAATAAACGTTTAACTTTCTGTTACACTCAAAGCGTTACATTCGAGCAAATTTACTCAAAGATAAAAAAAAAAATTCAATGAAATTTGGTGGCACGTAAAGCAAGCATGCAACGAGAATACCAAATATTTGGTGAAAATCGTTACAGCCCTTTACGAGAAAATAAACGTTTCAATTTAGCGTTACATCTTTTTTCGTTACACTTGAAGAAAATGCACGATGGGAGTTGTAATCGCAAATTTGACGAAGGTCAGTTGTGGCTAGTAGTCGTATGTCTGCTACATCTTTTATATCGTCAGAAACCTTTAAATATGATGAAAACAATTCGTTACAGGTTTAGGGCAGGCACCACCAATTTATGACCTACAAAGACCCATACAAATCCTGCAGCCAGATGTTGACGCAATCTGCGACCATCTATCAGCTCTGATGTGACTCTGTATACAGTTCTACTCTCGCAGATGGTTACTCCTTCTTCGGCTTCTTCAGTCAGTGTATTGATGGAATTTCTTTCATCATAACGCACGCTACGTTGGTACCGGTACTTAAACTTCTTTCTACCCTCTGTGTGAGCGGCTACAATGAAGACTTTACCGTTTCCGCTTCTCGATCCGTCTACAGACATAGGAGTATACGGACAACCATGTGCTATACTAACTACATTTATCTTTTCAGCAATCCAGTGCTCCTACATGTTCAATGGCATGGCGCTACTAATTGCCTCCGTTTCTTGAGCAAGATCATCTCTAAACTGTTGGCACACTACGGATTCTTTTATTCTATTTTCGTGTTTTCGGTTGTTGAGATGGCTACAGCATGAAAGCGGATGCAGCCAGGATAATCATTTTGAAAGGATGGTTGGTCTATTATTTGTGGACATAGAGTCTATGAATCTACACGTCGCTAGATTAGAAAGTAATGAAATCAAATTTATGACCATCAGGCAACCTTATTGGAAGTTGCAGTCAAGAAATATCCGGAAGGGTTTCCAGAGCTGTAGATGGTCATAAGCGCATGGCGTATCTTTAAGCTCTTCGCAGTGCATTTTGAGCAGTGACCTGTTCAACCTTTTTCTAAAGAAAAACTAGTGCAGGGATTGTCGGAACAATTAGGTATAGTAAGCCCATTGGATTAATATATTTTTGACTGCAAGGCACTATTGCACCAACAGCTTATCACATATCACTTATCAAATAATCAAATAATTTTCTTTTTGCTAAGAATGAGTAATAAGCGTTGCACGACAGCATTTTGGATTTCACTCAATTATCACTTTTGAAACTATCACTTGTCTGCTTAGTGATAATGATAACTGTTGTATAGAATAACATAACTTTGCAGTATTGTTATCACTTAGCAGCAATCCGACAAATTAGTTCGTTTTGAGTCTTATTAACACAAGACACGTTGGCTGTTGGAAGCGATTGATAAATCCTTGTTTGCCATTAGAAATATTATTTAGAGTTGCACATTTATATCAAGAAACTGAAAAGTTAACAAATCCTAAAGAGAAATAATGGCAAAATATATATGGCCACCGGTGCGCCACATAGTACAATATTGATGTCACCCAATCTAGCAGATTGCCATTCACGGTTGCCAGATTGGGAGTTTTTTTTCCCCCTAAAGTGGGGACCGACTGCTTTGAAAATCAATTTTAAAATATAATTTTTTCTTAGCCAAGTTCTGTTTAAATTATCAACATATCTTATGACAAGTGATGGGCATAACAAGTTGGTGCAACAGAAATAGGAGAAAATTAGAAACTCGCTAAACTTATCACTCTCCAATTGAATATTTATCACTCACTAAATTTTTTTTTGGTTCAACGCTAATCTGAAAAGTTAAGCAGTAATCACTTTTCAATATTCAGATAAGTTCTTTTCAAATTTATTTTTGGAGGAACAGAAATTAATCAAAAATTATGATAAGTTGCTTAGTGATAAGTTGTTGGTGCAATAGGGCCCAAATCTCATTATTTTCCAACAAGTCTTGAGTATAGAGCCAATGTTTCTCGACTTAGAGTTTGGAATCCAAGTGAGTTTTTTCTTGGTTACCTCTAATTTTACCAAATCATCGGCATAATATTGGGTAGTAAAATCGGTGTTGTTTATGCCATTCAACAGTTTGTCGATAAACAATGGACCCTAGCAGGGAAGAAAGATTTATGTCTACATATTAAAAAAAGACAAAGGCAAAGCCATCAATTAAAAATCAACTTCCTTCAACAATTCCATGGAGGCCGACAGCCAAGTAGCGACAGCCGGTAGCCAAGTTTATGTCTGTCAAGTGTGATGGTGGATTTCATTAGTTATGAATTTAAAATTTACTGCCACCAAGAGTGACGTGCTTTATTTTTACCGACACCTAAGCCGGGCCCCCTAAGACTTCCACCAGAATAAACACAAAAAAACAATAAAAATGAATTACAATAATGAACTTAAATATAGTCATTAACATTTCACCTTGGTGAATATAAACATTTTTAGAATGCTCACATTACACTGGGAAAATTCTAAAATAAAACATTAATTTCCACTTACCCCAAGTTTTATGACACTCGTAACGATTGCCGCATTCCAACTGTTCTCGATTCGTAACAATTCCTGCCGTGTCTCCACACTCAAGTATCGTGGCTCGTGTCCTGAGCTCTGTAATAGGAAACAATGTTGACGGCTGTCCACAGTCTCCGACTCTTTAACTACACGAAACATTGTTTGATAAACTTTATAGACGACGAGCGCTTTAGACAGTCCTGCGACATTTAGCTGCAAGAAATCCAAGTGAAAATATTCAACGAATTAAATTAGAGTAAAGGACACTAATGCACATTTAAATTAAGTAAAAACTTGAGTTCTATTGTTGTCTTCCCTTTAGAAATAGACGGTGTCCTTTGCCTTTGGAAAGCAAGTGGTGTGCTCCAAAATTTTCCATGAGAAAAAAAAAAAAAAAAGAAGGAAAAGCAAAAGCAAGTACCCACGAGTAGGCTTGGCTGTCTAAAGTTCCACGAAAAAGGGATGTGCACATGCCACATAGAAAACCACAAATTGTCATGCGAAGTTATTTGAGGTTATATTCGTTTTTCATTTCATCAAAACGACCCACGAAAGTTCATTAAACTTGCAAAGGAAATCCTTGAGATTTTTTTTATTTTTTTTTTTAATATAATTTAGTTAAAGGGTTTTCGTTCAAGTGGGCGACAGCGACAACAGCGTTTGAAAAAGGATATATCTGAAGATACGTACATATAGATGAAGAAAAGAATGAATCCCTCCAACACACATGTAAATAAAATTACGAAAAAAAAAAAAAAAATGAGAGAAAACAATTTCCCAAGATGAGGAGGAAATCGATATGATGGCAGTGGTTGTGGTGGCGGTGTGGTTTCCATTTTCACAGAATAACGACGACGGAAGAATTAATTGACACAGTATTACAGAGCATGGCGTCAAGCGTAGTGGAACTGTAAGGGGTGCTCATATCAATCAAACACTGACAAGAAGACAATGACGAGGGAAAGTGATGATGTGGATGCTCTGCGATGATGGTGAATCTGATGTTGCCTCGTGAATCAATTTGATTCCTTTGCGGGGTTTCCGCTTTTAAATAACGAGAATAGATTGATACAATTCAGTTTCATTACAAAGAGACAGTTTATGTTATGGAACTTGTGGGCGGGGGGAGCTGCGGGCGTATGAACCTTTTATGCGCATTTGTGGGCAATTCAAAACCGCAATTATACTTGCGTAACTAGGTGTTAAAAAGAGTGATTATTGTTTGGTTAATAAATCGAATTGTATAAATGGAGTGAGTTGAATTAATTGAGTAAGAGGATTAGGTTGGCGAATAAACAAATATTTGAGTACTTTTATGGCATTGAGAGGTGGAGATTGTGCCAGTTACTTTAAGTGATGGAAAGCGTATGTATAGTTTTAAAGTATGCAGCGAAATGGGATATATCGGAACTATCTAAAGGGTGTTTTTTTGATAGAACTTTCAGTAGGGATAACTGTTAAACTAGCTGTCAATTTTGGCGGATGTACGAGGGGCGTCTAATAAATTCGCGGCCTAAGAACGAGTCATTTTCTCATTAGTGATAGCAATACTTGCGGCACTCTTTAGTAGTATAAATATCACCTTGATTCAATAATAATCTCATTCTGTTATTATCTGAGTTAGGATAAACATCACCATGTCAGCCGAAATCGAAAATTTTAGCAATTTTGAGCTAAAGTATTTCGTGGGGAAAATCGCTTAAAGAAATTTTCGAAGATATGTCATCGAGTTTTCAGGATTCTGGACCTTCGTATACCATGGTCGAAAAATGGGTTGGCTTATTTCAACAAGGGCGAGACTGTGAAGACGACCCCCACCCAGGGCGTTCTGTGCCAGTGGACACTGAAGTTAAAAAATTAGTTCTGGCCGACCGAAGAATAAAAATGTGGCAAATAGCGGACGAGTTGCACATCAGCATTTAAACATGAAACAAATTTGTACGCGCTGAGTACTGAAAATGCTCACGCCGTTCGACAAGTAACGTCGACTCGACTGCTAAGATTTTTATGGTGTTAGCCGGAGACAATCTTGACAAAATTTGCAATCGAATCGTAACTGTAGATGAGACTTGGGTTCACCATTATGATCGGGAGTACAAACAAGAGTCCATGCAGTGGATTGAAAAAGGAGAGAGGCCGCCGAAGAAATTCAAGGTGGAAGAGTCGACTTCGAAGCCCATGGCGACTATTTTTTGGGACAGAGAAGGTGTTTTGCTGATTGATTACCTTCGACTACGATGAATGGTCAATATTAAGCAAATTTATTGACTCAAGAACGTGAAGCGGTCGTACGAAAGCGACGTGGGAAACCCAGGCACGGAGTATTGTTTTTGCAGGATAACGCGCCTGAACACACTGCGCGGGTTTCGCGACACGCCTTAAAAGACATAGGTTTTTCAACAATAGATCACCTACCCTATAGCCCAGACTTGGGTCCGACCGACTTTTTCCTTTTTTTTCCAATTTGAAAAAGGAGTTACGAGGCCGGAGATTTGCAAATGAAAATGAGATCAAGAAGGCAAATAGAAAGAATATTTTTTCGGTGATATTAAGGTACTGTATGTCCGATGTGAGAATGCATTTCACTTGAGGGAGATTATATTGAGAAATAAAATTGTTTAATCGGATCTCTTCTTTCACTTACTGCGTTAGGCCGCGAACCTATTAGCCACCCCTATACTATATGACATTTTTGTTCAGTATACTTTGGCAAATCATCATGGAAAGACTCATGCTTCAACCACGCTTACGTGTTTTAGAAAATTATTTTCAAGATTCGTGTTGTGTTCGCCAAACTTTTAAAATGCAGTTTGGTGCGGTCCTTATTTCTTCAAAAATTAGGCCGGAGCTCGCTTTACGGCCAATGGAGATCGTTACTGGAGTATGCTCAAAAAATATTTCTTTCAAAATATGGATGAAATTGATTGATTGATCCGAACAGGATAGCCCTACGTGTATGACCAACTGCAACTCAAACTACCGATTTATTGAAATCGAATTGGACCTATCAATTGGCCTCCGAGATCCTACGATCATACGGGCCAGCTGACGGCATTGGTTTATGCGAATAAACTAGCAACTATTGACCACTTGGAAGCCAATATTGTGATTGCTATTTACGATGTTATTTTATTTTATTTATTTTACTGACAGGATGACCTTGATAAAACGTATTCGAGGTGATCATATGCTCGAAAATTTATTCAAATATTAAATAAAAACATGGACATTTAATTGATTTTTGTGTGTTTCATTTCAATTTAAAGTTTATCCCTGTAAAAACACACCAATTAGAGATGTCAATGGCAAAGCTTAAAAGATATTCGGGGGACATACATAACAATAAGTTTATGTTGAGTTTTCTTGTTGAATTGGTTTCAAAGCCCTTGGTGTAGACTTTCCTTTAAAAGCAAAGAAAATGCTCTAACGCAGCTGTATTGTGGCCTTTCTGACTTTGACGTAAAACTCGTTACGCCATCAAGAAAACTAGAGGAAACTGATTTTTTTTTAAATGGAAATACCGATTTCACCTAGAACTGTGACCCCACACAGATATCAAGTTGGAAGCAAATGTGGTCAGTCGCTTGGCTGCAGCCATGTGCACATACAGACAAATAGACAGACAAAATTAGTAGAGCAGTTTTTTCCAGTTCCTCTATAGTAATACGTATCTACCAGAAATGAGCTAAATTTCGAGAAAACATTTCTCATGGAACCAAAGCTTTCTTGGTGGGGTATACATTTTTGTAGATGGTCCCGCCCAGGGCTCGAACTTTTAGTCATTTCGGGCAAATATAGCCCGAAAAAATTCAAAAAATTCTTTTCTAGCACTTCAACCCGGGCAACTCTAATCTAACCCTTTTCTTATTTCTACCATAATTTGAAATTTTCATCTGTGTGCTTCGTCAAAACTTCAAAATAAAAATTTCAACCTGTGTGCATTCATTTTATGGATGCTATGAAAATCATCAGTACTGAGAGTCAAGCAATCTTATGCCGTCATGTTCCGGGTAAATTGATAAATTAGTCGAAGAACTTTATTCAAATTTAAAATCTAGCCCGGAAATTTCTCTTTGTTCGCTGATTCTAGCCCGCATATAGAGACATTACGAGTAAACCCGAACCATGGTCTCTCTATAAACAATTAAAAGCGAATTGAACGTCAAATGAATTTTGATAAATACGATAATATTTGGGTTTGAAAATCATCTAAATCGGATGAAGTTATTGTGTGGGATGAGGTTGCAAAAATCTTCGAAAATCCTAGTGCCTAAATTAGTTTACTATCATAGTTTGGAATGGTTTTTATTTTAGATAGTTCCATATGAAAACCATACAAATTAAGTGGAGTGGGGATAATATAACTATATAAGGGGATGGGTTTCAAAAACCTATATTAAACGCTTAACTGAAGAAATACTGAGCGAATTTAAATGAAATTTGGATCTTAATTTTTGCTCTGATGGAAATGGAATTCTAAAAACGAGCAATGGACGTTGAGCTATGAACGATGAAGCGGTGTACCACACGTTTTTCAGGGTTTCTTATATAAGTAGACCACAGAACCATACTGCTCACTCATTCAAACGATCACTCTCACTTATTCGTCCATCCGTCCATACGTATGTATGATTTTTACACAAGATATCCATATGTATACAAATTTTGGAGGTGACTTCAATACAAGCAAAAGTCGAAGGTGGTGGGTCAATAAGTCCCTAACAAATTGTGTCGTCACCTTAAATTTAATTTTTTTTTGTCAAGAATCATCTTTCCAAAGAACGCACCCAAATTTTCAGACAGATCTGCCAAATAGTTTTGTTGTGGCAGCCATTTTATTTAGACGCCTACAAGCATTTTCGTTAAAATGGAAGAAAGTGAATTTCGAGTGCTCATTAAACACTGTTTTTTGCGAGAAAAAACTATCACGCAAACCAAACAAAAGCTTGACAAATATTATGGGGACTCTTCACCATTGATTGGAACCATTCACCACTGATTTACTCAATTTCGGTGCGGTCGTTCAAGCACAAGTGACGCCGAACCTTCAGGTCGCCCAATTGAGGTCACCACACCAGAATAGGTCGACAAAATCCATGGTTTGATAATGGACGATCGGCGAGTGAAAGTGCGCGAGCTTGAAGAGGCCACAGGCTTATCATATGGCTCAGTGATTTCGATTTTACATAAATATTTGGACATGAGAAAACTTTCCGCAATATGGGTGCCGCGTTTGCTTACAATCGACAACAAACGCATTCGTTTGACAACTTCAAAGGTGTGTTTGGCGATGTTGCAGAAAAATTCGGCAGAGTTTTTGCGCCGTTTCGTAACCGTGGATGAAACCTGGATTCACCACAACACACCAGAAACCAAGGAACAGTCAAAACAATGGACTTCTCCTGGTGAATCGAAGCCGAAGAAGGCCAAGGCAGGTTTGTCAGCAAACAAGGTCATGGCGACAGTTTTTTGGGATGCGCGCGGTGTTATTCACATCGATTACCTTGAAAAGGGTAAAATGATCACCGGCGCATATTACGCAGAGCTGCTGGATCGATTCCAAGTCGATTTGAAGCAAAAACGGCCGCATTTGGCGAAGAAAAAAGTTTTTTTTCACCAGGACAACGCACCGGCACTCAAGTCCGCAGTCGCAATGGCAAAATTGCATAAGTTAGGCTACGAACTCCTCCCTCATCCAGCATATTCCCCAGATTTAGCCCCCTGCGACTATTTCTTGTTTCCAAACATGAAGAAATTGCTCGGAGGTAAGAGATTTGGGTCGAATGAAGAGGTCATCGATGAAACAAACGCTTATTTTGAGGGGCTCGAGAAATCGTATTATTTGGAGGGCATCACAAAATTGGAGAAACGTTAGATGAAGTTAGAGCTAAAAGGAGACTATGTTGAAAAATAAAACGTTCTTATACCGAAAAGAGTGTTCCTTATTTCATTTTCAGGGACTTATTGACCCACCCTCGTACTACTTCATCTTAAAACAAATAAATCACCCGGAATAGATAACGTACGTGCAAAAAACTTGAAAGAAAATGCTGAAATGTAATATCGCATCTTGTTAACCTGAGTTTGAACCAATCTTGTGTACCTGATAAACTAAAGCTTGCTGTAGTTCGCCCAATATTCAAAGCAGGATCAAAAACGGACGTACTTAACTATAGACCTATTTCCATCCTCCCAGCTATCGATAAATTATTGGGAAGAAGTCATGACGGATAAAATAAAGGATTATATTCATCACTACAGGATCATTAAAGAAAACCAATTCGTATTCACAAAAAAGCAAAAACACGAATAAACTTCTAGCGGAATTTGCTAATTTGATCAATAAAAAATAATAAAGACCATAATGTTCTGGTCATTTTCATACGAGTAGGTTTTAAAAAGGCTTTTGACACCCTATCACATGAAAAAATAATTGAGAGATTAGAAAACATTGGAATTAGAGGAGAAGTTTTGGAGTGGTTTAGAAGCAAGAAACTACAGCCAGCAAGAACCAATAACGTATGGAGTGCCTCAAGGCTTAATTTTAGGACCATGATTATTCATAATATGTGTAAACGATATGCTAACAGCCCTGCGAAAAAGTGTGAGATTTGCTTATGCGGATGATATGGCAATAGTAGTAAGCCACAAAGATTTAACAACAGCAGTCTATACAGTGTCCTGAAACAAGTGTACTTTTCACTATTGGAGTCTGTACTAAGATATGGTATAATAGCATGGGGAAATACGACTTTGTGCTATTTGACGAATGTGCAATGATTGTAGAACCAGATTTTAAAAATTTTAATATGCGCGAAATGTGGACCAAATTGGCGAAGAAATAATAATAATAATAAAATCTTTATTTCATGCAATATTGGACCAAGAAGGTTATCTATAACACAATGGTCATATTGGAAAAGCCAAAATTTAATATTTCTTAAAAATACTGATTTCACTCTCTCGCATCTGAGACTTTCCGGTAAGCTATTAAATAAACGGGGTGCGGTGACGTAGTAAAGGTGTGAAAAGTGTGATTTTTTAATTGTAGGTACAATAACGAAATTCCTGTTATTGACACGTAAATTGTAGTTTTCATGGAATCTAACAGCATAATATCCAGACTTATCAAAAAAGATGTCTAAGACTTTGTAGCAATATAAAAGTGCCTTAATGTAAGAATTTTTAGATTCTTGAACAACTCAAAGCTAGGAGTTCTCCGGTTAACCTTACAGATGATTCGAATTGCATGTTTTTGTTTAGTAAGCATAGTCTCTATTTTATTTAAGTGTGTACCACCACAACAAGATACCCCATACTGAAGCTTGGATTTAAATAGACCATTGTACAACAAATTTAAAATTGACGCATTACAGTAGAGACTAAGGTGATATAGTTGTCTCACAACTTTGTTCAGATATTGCTTCAAGTACGTAGTATGGTCCTTTCAACTAAGCTTAGAATCCAAACTGATTCCCAGGTATTTAAAGCATGTGACACGTTCAATATTGAAGCAACTATCTGAACAGTTTGCATTTTCGTTAAAAGATGGGAAGCAATGGTCACGTGTAAAGACATTGTCTATAGGAAATCTGGACCAACTGGGCGAGTGATACTGCAAAACCATATCATTACTGATTGAACCTATAAGATTAAATAACATGAATTTAGTTTTGCTACTAATTACTAATTTGTGTAGTTTAAACCATCTCTGCAATATATCCAAATCATTGTTCAAATCAATATATATATTGAAGCAGTTCTTGTTTGAGTAACTCACAGCTGTATCATCAGCAAATGCTGTAATTTTACCTTCAAATGATTGGAGGAATAATGAGTTCACAAATATAAGAAATAAGATAGGACCCAAAACTGAGCCCCGTGGGACACCTAAATTAATATAATTCCCAGAAATTAGAATATTTCTTACTTTGGTCCTTTGTTTACGATATTTTAAATAGGACATGAACCAATCATGTACAAAGCCTCTGAAACCCGCATTATACAACTTCTTCAGTAACAATGCGTGAAATACCCAAACGCTACATTCTAAAGTCGCTTTTAAGTCTTAAGTTATTGAGGAATACTACTATGATCAACAGTGTAAGTGGCCTCTCGAACACGATGTTAACACCAGACGAAGAGCACAAGGTTTCCTGCAAACACCAAGATACAATAATTCATACGATAGACAACAATTATCAGTTATAATTCCTAACGTTGTCAATAGACTACGGGAATTACACAACGTGTCATCAGAGGGCATTTGAAAAAAACTTATAAAAGCACATCTATTGAATACATAATATCCATACGTTCTATTGTATTAAATTTCCATTAATAAACTTGTTTTTATATTAATAAGCACTTAAATAATCTTTAGAATTTGTGTATTTTCAAATTTATTATTTTTTGTCAAGAATACATTGTAATGCATATTTTTAAAAAAACAACCTTCTGCAGAAAAACCTCTTAAGGGCTTCGCAGATTCACCCTGTAAACAATTTTTGAAGAATTGAATAAAGAATAAAGAATTGAAAAAAAATAAAAAATTAATATTGCGATAATAGTTTTTAAGTTTTCGTACATATTTCAAATAAATTTTTTTTTTTATTATTTTTTTTTAATTCTAAAAAATTTTAAGCCGATTGGTAATATCGCAAAAATATTTTTAAATTTTAGTAAATTCTTTAATACTTTTTAGAATTGAAAAAAATAAAATAAATGTGTCTCTCATTAATACTACCGTAATAGACTTTAGGATTTAGTAAAATATTTAAGATTTTTAAGAATTAAAAAAAAAAAAAAAAAAATAGTAAAAATTAGAATAATTTCGCGGAGTCATTGCCTAGTCTGATCCTTTTCTTCCACTTTACTTAACTTTCTCTTTTTTTTAGTTTAAGTAGGTAGGTAGAAATGGCGGTTCTGTAAAAAAAAACCCAATTAGCACTAGGTGCCGTTTTGATACCACAAACTCATGTAAACCTGGCTACTAAGGTGTGTTGATGAGAAATCTCTAAATCCAATCTGTGGAATGTAAGAAAGTTATTAGTTCTTTAATATTTTTCTCTGAGATCTACTCGAGAGAATTGAAGAAGAGTTTGCCTAATGCTCATTGTCTGGCCCTAGCTAGAGCCGGACAAGCGCATTTATAGTGGGTGAGGGTTTCTTTTTACGGTTGCGACCTTGCAACTGCAGCAGTGTGTATTATGTGGAATACTTAGTCCGTCCAGTATCCCGTGGTGATCGCTGTAATTCTGGCGATGTCTTTACGCATTCTGTTTAGGAAGTTGTTTGTCTTTGCCTTGTTGTAGTTTGGCCACATCTTTCTAGATATAGCCTATCTCTAAGGAAGATTGAGGAGATTTTTGCCTTGACTGCTCCCAGCGGAATGTGAACTGATTCTGCGAGTGAACAGTGAAGGGCTGAGCTTTGCCTATCCAGTCTGTCGGCTTGTTCATTCCCATAAACGTTACTATGCCCTGCAACCCAAATCAGGGTTATCCTGAATTAACCATCTAGCGAGGCTAGCTCACTTCGGCATTCTTTTACTAGATTGGATGATATAGTAACCAAGGCAATAGCTTTGATAGCTGCTTGGCTGTCAATAAATATAGCGATCTTTTGCTTTGGTTTTATATTTGTGTGTAGTTTGATTTGGCGATGTGAGGAAGTCTTTATGATTTTGAGAAGTTCAAGGATTCAGAAAACACACTCGCACCCACTCCACAGTCCGTCTTTGAACCGTCTATGTAGATTGTTAGATCAAAATCCTTGACCACCTGTCCATCTTGCCATTCTATTCTTGAGAGGAATTGTACGTCAAAACGTTTTGTAAAGATCATTTTGGGGATAATGTAATCTGTTCAGAATCCAAAATATTACTATCGCCGTAGGGTTTCGCAGAAGAGATGCAGAAGAACCGTAAGTACATCTGATGGTGTTGATCGTCGGGCGCCTGTGATGCCTATACATGCTGCTCTCTGAACCTTGTTAAGTTTGGTTATGTTGTAGCCTTTTCGCTATACTATTGAGCCATATGGGAGGAAAGGACGTACCATGGCTTATTGACCAAAGTGTTTACCTTACTCAGAGCATTTTCCATGATTTCGCTTATTACGGAAGGAAACATTCCTGAGACCTGTATCACAACCTACTTTGATTCTTTCTCTGTCTAATTGTAAAAGGATTTTATTGATGACTTTGAGCCATAGTAGAGGTGAAATGACACCGCCCTGAGGTGTTCCCCTACTGGCAAATTTGGTTATATTGCTATTTCCTAGTGTTGCCTGAATAAATCTAGTGCTAAGCATATAGACAATCCAATGACTCAGATAGTTCCTTTTAGTTTACTTTAAATTTTTTTCTATCATTATTCTCTTGTTCATTCACTATTTTCTCAGTTTTAACATCCTAAGATTCTTAATTCGTCCAGGCAGACAAACAGACGCTAGAGTCATTCTTTAAAAGTTTTATGTTCATATTTAATATCCATGAGATACATGATACAAATAATTTTTGTTTCAAGGCAGAAAAATATCTCCACCTCATTCCGATGAGCTGTCGCCAAAAATCTCTAAGACTGTCATTCTCATTGCTATGGGGAGAAACAACAACCTACTCCTTTCAGTTACGCAGTTCAGCAAGCAGTATAGACTATGTCGGTCTGCCTCTTCAACGTCTGGAGACATAAATCCATTAACTGCGAATTGTGAGTATCGATCTCATGTTGAGTTAGATGAATGTCATTTTCCACCCTAAGCGGTCCTGACAAAGATCCACATATAATGTTCAAATATTAGACTTTTATCAAAAAGTGCATATTTTTTGTCGTTTCGAATAAAACTCCTTTTGAAACTAAATTTCCATTGAACCAAACTCCATTTCGCTTTCACTCAATTTAACTACAACTTCAATATAGGGTCAGAGCATCTGGCACATAGACTGTGACATCTCTTTTAGATGATTGTGGACATTTCAACTCGAGACAACGTACAAATCTACTTCAATAGTAATCCGTATTCGATAGATAAATGCAACAGTATGTACCACCAGACAACCGAGTTCATTTCAAATCTCATCGATTATTTGCTGACACTTCACCCGTAATCTGGTATTTCATCCTCTTCCCATTCGAGAGTGAACACCATTTGCAAGACAATTAAGTAAAGTGTTCCACAAGTTTAGTTCACCAAATATTTGGAAAAAAGGACATTCGTCAAATAGAATCAACAGTTAGTAATATCTATTATACGGTTTCATAATACCCTATCGGTTCTGCAATCAAATCCTTCGGCAATTGAGGCAAATTGGGGCTATTAGAGTTACCACACTGACTTCTAATGAACAGAGGACCTATGTATAAGAATCCTCCTTGCCTCATTTTTCCAACTTAACAAATTCGCCCAAAAAAGTAATCCATTCCGATTTAGGTAATAACCATTCAAAAGCAAACAAAAAAAAAAAACAAAATTATTATCCTTTCATGCCAAACAACTGACTGTGAAGCCGATAAGATTTTCTTCACCAAAATAGCAGGAGTAATTATTTTAAACGATTATTTGTGTCCATAAATTTCTCATGCAATTGGCTATTACTTTGGGTGTGACACACCCGATTGTGTATGTGTGTCCTGAAACCCTTTAATTTATTATAGTTGTGTGTATACTTTTTGTCGAATAATAGAAATTTATGTCCTTGACAAAGGTAGTTTATTACAACTGCAATAGAAATGGTGGCAATAAATGCCATGAAGTTTAAATTATAAGTTGACTTTGGTGGCAGTAGAAATAGGTGATGAGATACCTAACACTGGAGTGGTAAGTAATTGATGTCAAATGGTGAAAGGACCTCTTGAAATCGCTGCTTTTAATCCACGGAGACCAATTCTCTTTTTATGCTTTGTGAGTATACTCGTACTACCCCATTAGAACTTATATTGTGGCCATTATACCCCCCAGAATCGACCTAGATACTAAATTCCGAAATCGAACCCTTGCTTGCTGATATTGTTTGTACAAGGATACTCGTATGTTTATGATTATGTAGAGAGCAGACTGCGCGCCATCAAAAACGTGTATCTACTAATGGAAACTAAATTATTATCGATCCGCTGGATATCAACACGCGTAAATACGGATACATCATTTGGTTGTACGCAATTCCTTTCGGTGCCAAAGGATAAAGGTTAATGATGGCCCTGTTGATGAGCCAAATTTTCACATACTACTCGTCGTATCTTCATGAAATTTAGGATATCACATTATTTATGTCGCCTGTGGTATAAAGATTCTTATTATCTTATCCTTGGCGGTTGGTAGGAGGCGGATGGGTCAACAAGACATGGAAATGCGGCGCCAGTAAATTATGTCAATAGGCAGTTTGTCGGCGGTGATAATTGTGTCATGACAATATATATTTACGGGCATCAATAAACCAAGTTAATGAAGGCATTTTTGTGGCCATCATCTGTAGCAGGATAAGAAGGACATGATTGAGGCGCGACAAGATTTTTTATCGGCAATAGAAATGGCAAAGTTTAAGGAGAATGATGTGGAATGTCAGTAGAGAAAGAATTTAGGTGAAGTGAATTTGTTGAGTGTTCTGACTGTATCGAATTCATTGGATAGGAATTCAGAAAATTGTTTACTTCAAAATTTGAAACACTAGAACTATGCAGCTCAATCAAACTTTTCGACTACAGTAGCACTTTCCAAGTGATTCACCAATGATGGCAAATAATGTCATTAACACTTCCTAACTTCACTAGAATGTGGTTAATTATGAATTTTTCCCGCGACCTATGAAGTATTCTAGACAAATACCTCCTCGTTATGGCGCTACCTAACCTAATGTTGCCGAAAATTTGTTGACTATAGAAAACTATTCAGCTGTTAAGGCGTTTATGGCGTATATTAACCTAGACTCTTCCAGAGCATGTTCACTGAGGCGCACAGTTTGCAGTACTCTGACCTTCCAGTAAAAATCCTGGGTCAACCAGTAGGTCCAGATACCTTTTGATAAACGAATTGGTACTCTTGCTAATCTCTGTACTTTTCCCAAAGATTTGAAGGAATCGACATTTCTTAGAAAGAAGATCTCCATCAGTTTAAAGGGAGAATCAGAATAAGCCGCTGACTACAAGGTGGTATCCGAGTCTTATTACGTAGGACCAGGGTGTGTGTACCGCTAAGTGAAGTACTCAGTTTCGAGTCCCAGAAAGTATCAAGAACGTCTGACGAAATCACGAGAGAAAAATTCTCACGAAAAGTGAGTCACATGCACTGGTGCGTGTCGCACAGCACGAGTGGCTGTTTGCGCCAAATATTTATTTTTTTTATTTATTTAAGACTTCAAAAAGCGAAAATGGTAACTGTCTCTATTGTTTATTTGTTAATTTTTTTTTAACTAAATCATCAGTATTTATTGGCAAATTTTGCTGAATCAATAGACACCAAATATTTTATCTTCTAACAACAGACTTGTTTCTCTAGCATTTGCACAATTGGTCCAAAAATTCACTTGCTATGCACGAAACTTCCTATAAAAGGGCGGAATTAAATTTTTTTGGATCATTTTAAGTACGAGTTGTGTAAAGGAATAATCAGTAATGGCGTCCAAATTTGGATTGGAATTGATCTTCCTTTCCTTGTTGAAAATGTTAAGCGTTAGTAGTGCTCAATATTATTCAAGTCCCCCGTTACTTCCTGGATGGACCACGTCACCATGGTACCCACCTCCAACAAGCACCCCGTTACTTCCTGGATCGACCCCGCCACCAACCTACCCACCTCCAATAAGCGGCACGTCACCTCCTGCATGGACCTCGCCACCAACGTACTCACCTCCAACAAGCGGCACGTCACCTCCTGCATGGACCTCGCCACCAACGTATTCACCTCCAACAAGCGGCACGTCACCTCCTGCATGGACCTCGCCACCAACGTATTCACCTCCAACAAGCGCCCCGTCACCTCCAACGTACTCACCACCAACCTACCCACCTCCAACAAGTTTCACGTCACCTCCTGCATGGACCTCGCCGCCAACGTACTCACCTCCAACAAGCGGCACGTCACCTCCTGCATGGATCTCGCCACCAACGTATTCACCTCCAACAAGCGCCCCGTCACCTCCAACGTACCCACCACCAACGTACCCACCTCCAACAAGTGGCACGTCACCTCCTGCATGGACCTCGCCGCCAACGTACTCACCCCCAACGTACCCACCACCAACGTACTCACCTCCAACAAGCGCCCCGTCACTTTTTTGATTGGCACCGCCACCAAGATACCCACCTCCAACAAGCGTTTTATCACCTCTTGGCTGGATTTCGCCGTCAAAGTATTCACCTCCAACAAGCGTCCCGTCTCCTCCCGGATGGACTAAGCCAACTAAACCGCCTCCCACCACTACACCTCTAACCCCAGCTCCAACTATACCAGCTAAAACTATGCCACCTCCAACTGGACCAAGTCTGTTCTAACAAATCGAGGTCTAAAATTGGTCGTGAGATGTATTTTTTATATGTACATGATTTTTTTGATTATAATTTCTTCTAACTGTGCATGTGCACATTTGTTATGAAGCACTGTATATGGTTCGAGTTTTATTTTCGGCATTTCATTGTCCTAATTTGAGGAAAGGCTGGTGTAAAGTATAGGATGGGTCATCTGTTGGTTTCCTTTTAAAATTGCTTTAGAAAAAAATCCATTTAATATTTTGCAAAGTTTTTTGATTTATTGAAGAGAGTCCTAGCCCATCCTGTCAACCCAATTTTGTTCTCAGTTTAGTCGCGCACTTTCAGCAATAGCAGCAATTTTCTCAGCTGAGTTCACAAGACGAACTCGAGTATAACTTGTGTTGTCAATTAGCATGAAAATTTCACGAACCTTATTCACAAACTCGACCGAAATTTCTTTTCGCACTGTTTCGGCAACACAGCATTGATTTGGAAATAAGTTTTCAATATTTCCCAACGTTATTCAAGCGTAATTCGATTCATTTCGTACCGCGGAGATTCGATACTGTGTCTCTGTCAATTTTTTTGAGCGCGAAAGAGCTGTCAGTGTCAAAATGAAATGTAATTTAAAAAGAAACAGCAGATGGCGTTTATTACGTATAAACGCCATCTGCTGTTTCTTTTTAAATTACATTTTATTTTGACACTGACAGCTCCTAAAAATTCCTAAAAGCTATTTAAATGACTAAAAAAAAAATTTTGTTTATAGATTTTCTTAATTTATTGTTCATTTTGCAGTTTTATAAAAAAAATTTAAGTTAGCAACTTTCTGTACATTTTTTTTAAAAAAAAGTCCACGTGGCTCGAATAAGCCCGATGGTACTGTAGTGTGATTTTTTTATTACGGACGGATAAACACTAACCCATAAAGTAATTAATTAAAAAAAGAAACATTTGTTTAAGAGATTTAAAAAAAAGTGCGTTTTCCATAGTTTCTGTACCAAAGCGACTTTAAGAAATTTTTAAATACAAATGTAGCTGCATTCCTCATTGAACTGTAATGAAAGTATAACTTTTTGTCCCAACTACAAAATTTCGAGATTCTGGATAAACATATGTATTTCTGATATACGGGCAGAGGGTATCATCCAATCGGATACGGACGGGATCGCTGATGGACTTTCGCAATATCATGCTCATAGACTTCTCAATTTGGGTGGTTTGAACTTAGTGGTTATTATTCTAAAGGCAGTATAGACCTGACTACGTGAGTAGGTGCCATGTGCCTCAACATACTCAGATAAAATTTATAATCAAAGAGATATTTAATGTATTGCTGTTGGTCCTGCAACGAATTTAAATTCGTCAATCAGGAAACACTATCTACATATATAGCACACTTGCATACCGGAGATTAACAGCAACTTCGATGACTCTTCTCTGAACCCCTTCAATTGCCAGCCAATACTCATGGTAGTCTCTTAATCCTGTTGTTGCTAAATTTCATGTCCTCAATTCTGTTCTAACAAATCTAAAGTAATGACTCTTCAACTTCTCTGTCAAATTCTCCAAACAAATATGCACTTCAACTTAACTTTTATGTATGCTCTGTTTGATATTGTTAGCAAAAGAGATACATTGGCAATTTATCAGAACTTTCTGGGTAAGAGTGGCACTACGAATGGCAATTTTTATATTTTTGTATATAGAACACAACTACGAGTATACCCCTATCATAAAACTGAAGCAACTTTTACGACTTCTAAATTCAACACACAGATGCAGACAAAAATCCTGTCAATTTAATTTGTATCTCCTCATGTATTCGTTACAAACAACATGACCATAACAAAAATACTATCCTCTTCCCCATCAATTGAAGAGGAAATATAGCACACCACCACACTCCGGCATCGGATGCTGTTATGAGCACTCGATTTTATCGGGTATCCTCAATTCTGTTCCGGATGCAAAACAACGCGTGTTCATTTGATAAATTGGACTTCTATCCGCACTCTGCAAAGCATTCCGTGCTACCACACACGTTCAACATAATTTCGAGTACAAACTGTCGATTCCTCTTCAAAATATCCGGCAACGAGAACAGTTTTTTTTAGTCCTTGTTCCCATTTACAAATCCTTCGTTTTCGTCTACCCCCCCGCACGTTCCCAGAACAACACCCCAGCTCATGACCTACATTTTCATCATCACCATCATCACCATAGCACTACCACAGTCCTCCCGCGGCATTGGTACTAGGACTCCGACGGCCGCTTTTCAGAATTCAATGCAAACATGGAAAATTCCATGTCAACAATAACAACCAGCAACCGTGGGAACGCCGTTACCGTCGTCCTCTTTAAAAGGATGAACGAATTTTAAACTTACTCTGAGGAGGAAAATAGAGTCCTGAAAAGACACTCCCTTTCATTGAGAGCCCAACAGCAGTACCCAATCAATAAAATCAAAGTTCTAGTGTTATACATACCGGCGGTGTTTCGAAGAGCATAACCTCGGTTCCTTTTAGCACCAGGAATCTGGGCTTGTAGCTCTGCCACGAGATGTTATTGTTGATGACTCCTTCGTTCACCCAGCCCATGTATTCGATTCGTTCACCAACGGCAAAGTTTCGATTGTACAGCTTCATCTGGAATGAAAATTGGCAGAATAAAAAGGTTATAAGTATGTATTGCCATAGGGATGTGTGTTGCCATGGTTTTGAAGTTCATTGTTATTTTATAAATTTCTCCCTACATTTTGCTGATGGTGTAGCGCTGCACATTCAGTTGTTAGTACTTATGAGGGCAGAGGGTTAGTTTAAATAAAATTGAAATGTCGATGGGGAGTTCAATGATTTTTGGATTGCAAATCTCGATTGGATCGAAGTTAGGGTTACAGTTATTGTTTTTCTGGATAAATTGGTTCAATTAATTGCTGTGACGGTAGGGCTTAAATATGCACAAGCACCTCGAGGCTTATGATAACAATTTTTTTTTGTGTAAATATCACTGCGGATGCAATGACAGCCGAGTGGTCCGGAAATTGCGGACAGCATTTGAATATACCTCAGGTATTTTATTTTTTATTTTTTTTTATCTGCATTAATTTAATGTTCGCCGGATGAATTATGGGATTTTTAAATTTTAAATATTTTTACAATTTCTAAGCTTTAAATGTGTAGCCTTTAATAAAAATATAGAAAATTTAATCACTCAGCATGCCTGCTGGTCGTGCCATAGTGGAGCGAAGAACAACCAACCTCAATTCTCAAATGAACCCTTAGATCCTTCAAAAACTGTATACTAAAAAAAAAAAAAAAATTGCACCATCACCAGCTATTTCAGGGGTAATGGAATCTATTTATTGTATTACAAACATTTGGCCGGAATTTATACTACAGACTTCTATTTTTATAGTAAAGCTGTCTTAGCTTTACTTATATGAGAATTTAGCTATTCCGGTACAAGGAATAGCTATGAAAAATTGTCCTTATTGCTATTAAATAGCTAAAGCAGCTATTTAGCTTTAGCTATTTTCATTTTTAGTAAATTAATTTCAAAAAAAGGAAAAAAATAATGAATTTGCTCACGAGACGTCGAGCGAATGGCCGTTGAGGTGTTGACGCAACGCCTCAACTATCACGGCTAAGGCGGCTTTGCTTTTGGCTATGGCGGAAGCTTGTATTCGTCCGTGATATGACTTGTTACATTTTTCGCGTGCACTGATTATTTCAATTGGCTTTTTCGAGGGGTTTTGAGATGCTCAGTAGTGACAATTTAAATCCTTAAACATTTTGTTGGTGTTTTCTGGGATTTGTAATCTGAACCTCTCACTTAGTTGTCCAAATGTCCAAAACACTTACCATTGGGCCACTGAGCCACGGTCCAAATCATAAATTTCATAGTAACTACGCAGTTACGCCAAAGGTATAGAAGCAATTACTGCAAACCCCATAGCAAATCTTAAAAACAGCACCTGTACTGTAAATAGCTGAATAAGCTATGAGCCATAAGCTAAAAAGATAAAAAGCCATAATTGTAAGTCTTAAATAGCTGTTTTAGCTATTTTTATTGGGAAAATTGCAACAAACTTAACTGCAAATTGTTATGTAGGTAAGCTGAAGTATACTGCTTAAACTTATACCAAACTTTTCTAAAAGAGCGGTTCTAGCAATGAAAAAAAAAACAGTATTCATAACCTTTTTGTGACACGCTGCTATATAAAATAAAATTCAATGTTGTGAGCAAATGGCAGTATTTGCAATTTTTAATTCTAACGCTGTCTTTGCTATAAAAAGTTGTACATTACTAGAATTTTTGCCTAAGTCTCAGCTATATAATGCTTAATACTTTAAATGCCATATTAAACAGCGGACTACATAAATCGTGACGTCCTTTATTAACACTCACAGATGCAGCCATATCCTTAATTGTTATGTCAGTGTAAGTGAAATTGCTCAGCGTACTATCCTATTCGAAATTAGGATTATCGTGTAATGAAGGAGAGTCTAGGATCTGAATGGCTAGGGGCTTCAATACCTGTGGCTGACATTTCCTAGGTACTCGTAGAAGCCCAGATTTAAAGCAAAAAGACATTGATCTGGAAAGCGAGCATCACATGTCAGCGTAGGACTAAAACTTCCTCTTCATTCTGAGTGAGTTAGTGAAATGCGGCTGGTGCATCAAGTTCTGAGGATGCAGATTCTATTAATCTTTGCTAAGAGGAGCTCCATCCAGCATAAGAAGTGATAAGGCACAACAGAGTTGCACCTAAATTATTGCGAACTCTCATTTGATCAACCATACTCGTATGTTAGTTCTGCCAGTTTTACAAAATTTCATTACAGTACGGATCCTAGCTAAACTGTCGCAGCAGATATACTGGGAATTGCTTGATACAGCAATACCTTACGGAACTCTCCTTGTGGGCACCAAGCAACGACAGTCCCAAAAACGATGACGGAAATGGCAGACATGCACTCCTACAAAATCAGTTTCAAAGAAAATTGAAGCTGAAACTTAGAAAAGTGAGAGTGATCTTCAGTCACACAACACCAAAACATTACAGGCCATCAGTTTAACTTTCTCCAGCCAGCTCGATCCTTATCTAGCTCACTCCATTTTCGCACAAAAAATTGGTGGATGTATGCACCTTTTTATTTGTAAGTTGAATTCGAGGACTCTTCGGGTAGGAGAGTGCTATCCATTCGCTGAATATGTCTTAGCCAATACAAAAAGGACCAAAAATCAATCGAAGAATTTTTTTTTTTAAAATCACCAAGACCACAGGACTTTGGTGAAGGGACTTCTAAGCCTAATGAAAAAACTTTTAACAGCAGCAAAAATAAGACAACAGCTTGTCACCTTGTCCTATCATTATGACTTCTGGCTGAAATATCATCAGAAATGTCAAAAAATGTGCTGTAGATTTGTTCTCCATGGGCGCTGTCCAAGGATTTCGAAGTCTTAGGTATGCTCGGCCGTCATGCGATTGATAGACTTTTCTAGACTAAAACCACACACACGAGGACCAATTAAATTGTTGATGAAAGGTTAAAAGAGTTCATACGGTACAGCTGACAAGATCTTATACACAATGTCGAGGAGCGGTATACTAATAATCATCAAAGTTGAATCATTTATTCTGCCTGATAGCTGCCGTGACTCAATTTGATCCATTGTACTATACGGCAGAAAACTTTTTCTGATTAACTGGTTGGAGATACTAAGATTTTGTTAGGTCTCTTGTGTGCTCGTCGGTTGTTGTCCTCCGGTGGCGCTCCAACCAGTATTGTTCGGGTAGCAAACAAACACACTATTCACTACACCATGGTCACCTACTAACTTATGTATCGATATCAGGCTGTGCAGAACTATACACCGTAGCTCTACATCTATATGTGGGTCATTTAAACCTTCGGGATGTTTTTTGGTTAGTTTATTTTGATCCTTGCAAATTTGTTCTGATCACTTTTTTAATATGATATCAATCGAATGACGCAATGTGCCCGTGTTTCGGCATTTCCCATCACTTTTCGAAGTGTTTCGGGCTGAATAGCGGCCATTTCCTGTCACATATTGTCTTTCAAGGCTTCTAGGGTCCGTGGCTTGTTGACATAAACTTTAGACTTCAAATAACCTCACATGAAGAGTCAACATCACCATTTTTCGAAATTAGGCGTCAGAGGAACAAAGGACGCAATAAAGCGATCGTGGCTCGAGCTGTATGAGCTCTGGCGCCATCCTGTTGGAACCAAAAGTTGTCCATGGCGTTATCAATTAGAATTCGAATCAACAAATCTGTTACGGATGCTCCAGCATCGTCTTCGAAGAAGAAGAGTCAAATGATTCTTTCCACACAAATTGCAGCCCAAACAGTCAGGCATTGGTTGTGGAGAGGTTCTTCGCGAATTAATTGAGGGTTTTCATTGACGTAGAACCGACATTTTTGTTTATTTACGGTCCCATTCAATCACTCAATATATTTCTATATGCACGTTGCGTTTTCACAATTCGGAACATGTTTTGAATGTAAAACTGCACGATGACAGCGTGCTATGGTGGCGTGTACTAGTACTGTTCTCTGGCACAAATTCGCATAAGCCGATCTGAAAACAGATATCAAAGTTACAGGGTTGCCAGATGCCGAAAGTTTAAATGGTCCACCATGTAGATCCCGGCTCGGTGCCAATTTTCCTAGCATCCCCTATATCTTGGTCATTAAATCAGATGTTCGGCCTTTCTTGTAGCCTCGCACCATGTATTTGGTTTAGAAGCATTGTTGTTCAGCCGTACTACGTCAACATTTTGGTACAGCTAATAGAATTCTCCTCGAGCACATGACCAAGTATCCGACGAAAGATTTTTCTCTCCAAGGCACCTTAGGTTCCCTGATTATCGTCTGTATAACAAAACTATAATAAAATTGGAAGAGTGGTCAAGCTGTAGTGCGTCGCGTAAATTTCGTAAGTTCTAGTTTTTAGGGATATTAAATGCTTTGATCGCAATGGGCCTACCAATATAGTATCTAATGTCCTTTGTTAACCCTGCCTAGTATAACCTACCCAAGTAGTTTTGAGTTCAGTTTTTTTGCTAAACCAAAGTAGCAGGGGTGGTCTGGTGTCGTCGTACCTATCTATCCTATTGCTGCGGAGAGTGACGTTATCCTATTGTATGCGGCGCCACGTTATATGCCTCTATCTGTTTGTCGGAATTGTTGCATCAGTAAAGACCCAATCGAAATTTCTGATGTCTAGCGGGTATTGTTACCACTGATGTCTTGTAATTTATTCTGGCAGAATTGTACTTCTCAAGCCATTAAGGAACCCTTGATAGTCAAACGCTCTGTCAGTTTTGTGCGATTGAAGTCATTCGATTTTCAACTTCATCACAGTGGCGTTGGTTTGACATTCAAAATAATGGAGACGATCGCTGTGTGTTTAATCTGCATGACCGTAGCATAGTGGACAGCATATCTGCTTGTTGAAACAAATGCTGTCGGGGCGAGGACAACTTTTCTCTCAAAGAAAATAAGATCTAAAATCTTCTATGACTTTATTATGTACGTTCTGCAATTTCATTTAAATTGTTCACCCCCAGATGTAAAAACAATTGTCTTTCCATTTAAAATATGCACTTAAGAAGGAGCAACGGATGCATGTGTTCTGTTTAAAACTTGTCGATCGAGTACCAGATGTATTGCCCAAATTGCAGAGCAATTAAATTAAGCTTAGCATAAGAAGAATGAGGTTTCATTTGATTCATTTAGCAACCAAATCTAGAAGTGGTGCTACGAGTACTTTGAGAAATCTACTTGCAGTGTTTTGTTTCCTTCATCCCCCTATAACCACTTGCATAACAAAAACAAAATGTTTATAATTAATTTTTCTCATGAAACCACATCGTACTTTGAAAATACTTCGTACAATTATATTCCTTTCCCCTTCCCCTTCCCCTGTTTCTAATATTTCATGGTGCATACGAGTATTTTCAAAGCTTTAGTTCTATCTACACTCACAGCTGTAACAATTCCTAGACGTCTCCCTCTGATTGATGTACTCCGAACGTATTTACGTGCCATCATCCTCACAAAAACAGTATCCTTCTTCCATTACCCTCCGAGTACTAGTAACATAATCCTTTCACATACCATATTCACCGGAAACAATGGTAGGAAGAATCCTTCTCCCTTTCACATTCAACGACGACGACAATTCTTCCGGCTGAGAAGAGACTCCCTCGAGGATTACAGTCCCTGCAGCATACCTTTTCGGTCAAATAAACGACATGACGACGGGATGTTAGCTTTCGAATTTTTGACCAAAACTCGTAATCCCTTTCGGTTTGGATTATGTTCTCGTCTGCTATAACAATTCCCGGTGATTTGTTGGTCCTTTTTTTTTTTTGTTACTTATCTGACTTTTGGAATTTGTAAAGATCCCTCCCCCCCCCAGGCAAAGGATATTTTTGCATTGATTTTGCATTCACCACTCACCTGTAAATGTGTTAATCCGACCACATTGTCCGTTATTAGTTTCAGCCATTGACTCAGAATCGCTAGATCATCACAGTGTATGATGCCCGTCGAAACACCATTCAGGCCACGTACTTCGAAGGCATTGGGTCGCAGTTTATCCGTGCCATAGATATATCGAGTCACGTAGGCCATCATCAGGGGTACTGCAGCCCGTTTGTGTTGGTATCCATCCACATCCGCAAAACCAAGAAGAAAAGAGAACAAAAAACAGAACGAAAATGGATAAATTGAAATTAGTTTTGCAACTCTCGAACTGAGGGTCATTTTGTTAATTGTGGGGCACTTCACCCTATCCCACCATAATCCAATTATCCCCAATGTGCAGTTTGCCAAAAATCTGTTGGCCAGGATGTGAAATTTGTGAGAGTGGAGGGTACACGGAATTTAATGAAGAACGACGGAGTTGGTGTTGTATATGGAAAGTACTTCTCTAGTGCAGTGGAACGTTTAAATTTAATTAGGGGGTGCAACGTTAGTTAATTAGGATGTCAGGTGTGTAGGGCGATTTTTGAAGTGTAAACAGTTTTCTGCAAATGAGGACTTGAAAGAGTGTGCTTTTCAAGAGTGTTTTGCAAAGGAGCAGACAAGGAAAACAGAGTAATTCACATGGTGACCAAAATATATACAATCTATGCAAAGTGACGCAAAATAAGAACACCCTTGGCGCCATCGAAGTACTTCTGGAAGAGTCTATTTTATTCAAGTTCATTCCAAGAAATTAATAATGAAGCGTATTTTAAAGTGTCTACTTAAGCTGAACTAATTAAAAACGTGCCTAAAGGAAAATTCACAAAAAGCTTTTGTCTTACTGGTCATAGGGAATTGTTAGGAAATTTCTCACGAACAAAATCCGCAGGGCGCACTTACCACTAGTAACACATGAGTCAGCTTTATTTGACATTCAGGGTATTGTCGAAGATTTATGTCAGAGATTAGGGGTGAGTACACGCTTGCATAAGAATTTTACGGAATGAATCGACTTTAACGACTCCTGACCGATTTTGATAATTTTAGTCTCATTCGATGGAGTTTTTAGGGCTTTTTACGGATATGATCAATACCGCGGGAATATCCGGGGAAATTTGCCGTTCAAGTACCTTCAGAGTACATTGGTAACACTGACGCTTTTCCAACGATTCAATTTGTTTTCTTTTTATTCGACGTAGTTATTACCCCTTATTACGAAATTTAACCGCAGGAATTTATGGTCCAAAACTATCTTAAGGGTAAGTAACGGATGGACCATCTGCTGGTTCTTTTTATATGTAGTTTGGACACTGACAGCTCCTTCGAGCACAGTATCATATCTCCGCGGTACGAAAGGAATCGATTTGCGCTTGAACAATGTTGGGAAATATTGAAAACTTACTTCCAAAGTGAGCTATGTGTGTTTGTGAAGAAAGTTCGTAAGATTGGCATGCTAATTGATAACACAAATCATGTCGTTACTAAGGAAATGAACTTGGATGATCTCTGGTTATAGCAAGATGGGGCTACGAGACATACAAGCAGTCCAACAATCGATATTTTGCGTTACGTTGGCCCTTTTTTTGTGGGGTGGCGTTAAAGTTCGACATCATGCTGACAATTCAGAAATAGGTCCCCGAATCATCGAAAATATACTCAAGATTGGGTTGACAGGATGGGTAATTTAAATGAAATTATTTTCCATAAATAATCGGAAAGTGGGTGCCGTGGCTCAGTGGTTAAGTGCGCGATCATTGAGCGAGATGTTCAAGGTTCGAATCCAAGAAAACATAAAAAAAACAAAGTTTTCTCACGGTCCCACCTCTCGCGAACGTTTGATAAACATCCGAGAGTAAAACTGTCATGAAAAAGCTTCCCTCAATCGAAAAAAAACTACCCGTCGAAATCGGCATAATACTGTAGGTCCCAACCATTCGTGCGGCGTACAGCACCAGTGGCTGCGAGAAGCTAAAGTAAAAAGTAATGACACCTACCGATACCATCTTTTAAGTATCCATAGCGGGACAATTTTTTTCTTGTTTTGAACTCCAGAATCATCCCCCGGCGGATTGATCTGGTTCAGCGGAACACCCTGTATATCCTTATGGTAGTTTCGGCCAACTTAAAAAGGCTATAACTCTTGAACCATATATTTCCGTGAACTATTTTGTTCACATTTGTAATAGGGAAACAAACTACGTCCAACAAAGAAACAAAAAATAAAGTGCACGATTGGGTCACACGTACTTGCACCTATTTGTTGTAAATCACTTATATTTAAATTTAAAAAAAATCGTTAAAAATATATATACATAGATTTCGAACAAAAGCCGTTGAGTAATAGCCGAGAAATAGTAAATTTTTAAAACCAGCTAATAAGTGAAGTAGCGTATAACGTATTTTTTTGATAAAAATCTGTTACGCCATCTATTGTAATATTTCCACTGTTTTATTTTTTTTCACCAAATCGTCGATTTGTAAAGTACTTTGAGGTTGGAAAGCAAATTTCTATTTCGCTTCGAATTGTGAGTACACAGACCTCTAATATGAAGTTCGAAGAAAATCTGTAGACGGACAGACAGGCAGATAGAATTGAGACACCGACATTTTTGAAATTCTTGGTTATAGTAATGCCAAGTGTCATCGAAATCGAAATCGAATACGAAACTGATACTTGCCCTTTGTTAGTGCAAGTAAAACGGGTTGAAGGATCTTAGTGTTACCAATTTGCTCTGATGGTAGTTTTGGTTAACTTTAAATAGCTATAACTCTTTAAGGGTATACGAGTATTTTAATGATTTGTTCATATTCGTAATAAGCACTTAAAACCACGAATGAGGATAAAAATTGCCAAATCGGTGGCTTTCGGACTTGTCATTCCTATTAAACATATACAACATGTTCTTAGACTGGCGAGATATCAGAACCTTTTATGTGTTTATGTGCAGGGGCTGTAAATGCTGGTGCGAAAATGAAATACTGCGGAAGCGTATTCTCGTAGATAGTCTGTGCAGGAGTTCGTTCATTTCATGAGATTTTTAAGGAAAGTTGGCACGCGATCTGAAAACCATTACATATGAGAGAAAGATGTACAGAGCTGAACATTTTTCTCCTGGGATCGCGATAAAAAGGAAATAAATTTGCCTACAAGATAACTTCGGGACACAAATAAAGAGAACTAGCATCAATCGGCGACATAACTAATATTTACTTTTTTTTGTTTATACAAATATTGTACTAAGTAATGTCATAAACACACGTTTGAACGCACTCATCGTGAAACTAGTATTGAACGCATCCATTCTAATATTGACAGGTATTCAATGAGCGATACCAAGTTAAGGCACAAAACGATTTACACAAGAGTCGTTTGTAAATATGGAGTGGGGCGATATTGAAACCGTATTGTAGTAATTGTAATTCATAAGTGTAATATAGAAAGAGGCGATATTTTCCAGACCTTGCGACCGCTTGGAATCACCCGAAATTTGTATCGAACTGTTAAATTGTTTCAGGATACTGGTGGAGCAATTGACCATCAAAGATCCGGACGCCCTCGCAGTATCAGTACACCACAGCTAGTATCAGTACTCCACAGCTGTTAAAACCAGGATTAATCGGAAACCGCTGTGAAAGCAGTAAATCTTGTCACGACAAATGAAAATATCGCAGAAATCTAAGTTTCGCATTATCAAACAAGTTTTGGGACCCAACGATTATAAAATATACACTGGTCACTTACTCACAGTTAAATTAGAGAAAAAACGGAATGAAAGATCAATAGTTTTACACCGCCGGGAAATTTTAAGTAAAAACATCGGCAAACCGATGTTCTGGAAGTCATTGTGAAGGACCTTAACCAACAATTTATGACTTGACTAGGTATTTGTCTTCATTAGTAAAATATTAAAAGTCCTGACCGATCCGACTTGAACTATCACGCAAGGCACTTTTCTCCGATTTTTAAAATTATTTCAGAAACTGTTGATCGTTGGTAAAATTGAAGGAGTATAAGATTTCCTCCAAAATAGCTGCCTTTTCTTAGTGCTTCTCTTGCCAAGTAAAAAGGTGAAGCAATTTTTAGTCGGAAATAATTTGCGATTACCCAATTTTTTTTCGTTCTTTAAAAACTCATTAGATCTGGCACTACTGTGCAAACAGCTGATATTTGACATCTGTGAATACTAAGCATTGACATTTGTAATGATGGAGCGGTATACAAGAGAACGATTCAGTCAAAACCCATCTCCGAAATGGAAATAGAAATTAATGGAAAATTAAAATTCCAAAATTCGGTCAGTGTTGGATGCGCAAAGATTAGTACGTTCTCGTAGTGACCGGTCAAGCGAAAATATAGCCCAAAATATAGCCTCGAAAATACGTTTTCAGCAATTGAACCTTTCTTACAGCTCCACGTAGCACATTTTAACAAAAGATCTGCATATGCATGCCTTCAAGATTCAATTGGTATTGAAGCCAGCAGATCATGAACAGCGCGTTGGTTGGGTGTTAGAGAATCACCAAATTGATGGCGATTATTTGAACAAAATCATCTTCAGCAAACAAAATTGTCACATGTGGGACTATGCAATTTTACGGGTCAGTCATGAGCAACCAATGCATCAACAAAAGGATACTGTTTGGTGCAGATTTTGGGCCGTACTTCTTTGAAAATTCTCGTAGTGCTGCCAATGGTGAATGTTATTGAGACATCATAATTATTTCTGGATTGGACAATGTTGATGTGGTAGACAAGTGGTTTCAGTAAGACGGTGCCACCCGCCACACTGCGCGAGAAACAATGCAGTTATTGCACACAAAGTTTCCCAGCCGCATCATCTCTCGTTTAGGCGACCAAAATTGGACACCCAGATCGTGCGATATCATACCGTTGGAAGGATGAGTCTCGACACATTATTTATGAACTGCCGCAGGACTAATGCCGAAAAGTAATGGGAAATTTCATCAAAAGGGCGGAAATCTGTAAGGCCAGCCATGGAGCCTATTTGGCCGATATCATTTCCCATGTTTAATGTCAATGTCTCAACATTATACTGACAGATATCAGCAGTTTATCAAAAGTAAATGTGTTTTCTTTAAAATTTAAATTGAAACCTCCACCTGAATCACCCTCTATGCATGTATTTTTAGATATAAAGACACAAGGGCCACACTTTTTCGAATACCACAAGTATATCACAATTAAACAAAATTTCGAAATGGAAATTAATACTTGCCCAAGTAAATTGGATTACAAATAACGGAAGGATTTCAACGGGATGAAATTGAAATGCTTTGTAGAGGCACAATGTTCCAAAAAAAGATACAGGACTTAATGAAGATGTCTACATTTCATATGTCTAGTTTCTGGGATACGTAGGAAATATTGAAACCACCGGGCTCTATATGATAGTTGAAGATTGGTTTAAAAGTGTGGATCTGTCCGGCGTCTAGGACAAACCGTTTCTGTCGAGTGTTATAATGTCGAAATAGCTCATCTACCGCAAAGTAAAAGGAAACCGCAAATGACTTCCTCGCGGATATTCGGCGAAGACCCACTCTATGAAATTGCTGATGCATGCATTTGACAAAATAGCTGGGCTTATAACTGATTCCAACATCAACCACCAGGTTTGACACGACAAGAAAGACTGAAGACTAAGCGATCGCGTATTTCAGGAAGATTGGCTAAGCGAAGATGAGCAGTGTGTCCGATAAAGACTATTCGGGGTCGGGATCCCGATAAGGAAGTATGTAAGCTAAGTACCTACGTGTGGATGTATAGATAAGACTTTTATACCAAATCTGGAGATTCCTAATGATCTTATCTTAATAACTGAATAGAACAGCTCCCAAAGTCCTTCCGGTAGGTGGGACGAGGCATTTACAGAGCAAACTTTACCACTTTTACCATTGTTAACAAATGCAGCTCGTAGACCTTGCAATTTAGAAAAAGGAAATGCCCACCTAGAGTTCAATCATCATCCTCAACAAAACATCAGAAGTAAACCTTTTTTTATGCAGGGCCCAAAGGCGAATTCCTGTTGTTAACAAAAGTCCTCTATCTAGGTTCGAATAAATTTGAATGAATAATCGAAATCCACTTGGGTAATCTATTACTTACAGTTCGTGAATGATTAAACCAGGAAGATCAGTCCCACTGAGACTGAGTTCAACTATAGTCAACTTCCGTTATTCAACATTTTCCATTGCTCCAATTTATTTCAAAATAGATACGAGTACTCCCTAACAATCCCTTAGCAACTCGTATCTTTTGTCTAACCGATGAAGCAATATTTCAATTTTTCAATTGAACACTCCACTCATCTACCGTCATCGGGGAAAACTCAATCAAACGAAACAAAACCCGGGCAATGTTCAGTCAAACAGAGAGAGAGAGAGAAAAAAAAACAATTCTTTCTATTTTTAATGAATTTTACATTCAGGACTCCAACTCCAAAGCCAACCGCATCCAACCACAGTAAACACACACAGACACAAATATTTGACGAGGGCGGCTTCACTTGACCTCTCTAGAATCCTTTCTAGCTCAGTTAGTAGTAAATGTGGTATAAAACAATTGCTAACGTTATCTATGACAGTAGTCCTTTCCAACTAAACGTATAAACAAACAAAAAAAAAAAAAAAAACAGAACGTCAAGGATGTGTACGAGAGAAGAAGGAAACGCTTTCCGCATCCTATCCTCTCTGATGCGAGACGAGAATCGAATGAGGAAAATGAATATCATCTCATTGCAAATTGAAACAAAAAGCAGAGAAGCGAAAAATACAACAAACACACACCCACCCACCTACCCATCCAACTCACCTGAAACAACATCGACCCACTTTTTCTCTGGTTCTGAACAAATTGACATAGGACGACTACAGCTCCTGCTTATTGTGCCATTATTCACCGAGGATTTGAATCCTTCGTCAGCCTTTAGTTCCGCACATGTTGCATCGTTGTCTGAGTCGGGGGTGTCCTTTGTAACTATTTGGATAGAGAAAAAGAAAAAAAAAAAAGATACAAAATGACAATGAGTATCTAAACACACGCACATAGGACCGGAAGGAGAATGCATTTCCATTACTAATTACCAGTAACGGTAAATGCAATTAACTCCATCATCACCCTCATCCTGACGTACATAGCGACGGATGAATGTCTAACCGTCCCGTGTGGCTGTGTGTATTTGTTTATCCTACTTACGCTGTTTTTGCAGGAACGGTGTGGCGGCTCGGTAATGTTTCACAGTTAAAACAACAATATCACCGGCGTTACGTAAAATGTTAACGGCATCGTCGTGCGGGCACGCCGTTATATATTCCCCGTTCACTTTAATAATAGCATCGCCTACAAACAATTGTCCAGTAATATCGGCCGCTTGATCCTTATAAATGCGGGAAATTAGAATGGGTAGCTTGTGTTCTGCACCACCCTTTATGCTAAGGCCGAGACCGCCCATTTTCTGTCGGGTTATTTGAACCATTCGCTCCTAGAGGGGTGGAGATAACAAGAAAAACAAGAATTTCATCATTTGATACATTTTCAAAGCGAAACATAATCAATTTGTTTGCCAGGATAGTGCGAAGGACGGGCTAAAGTAATTCAATTTTGTTCAGAGATATGCTTGCTTAAAGTAGGCAAAGAAGGCGGGCTAACGAATACGAGGCGGTGGACTTGTTTATAAATAAAAAGGGTTTAATGTTTTCTCACTAAAAATAAGGTCAAAATGAGATTGTAATCCATGGAGAGGAATTGGATTACAAAAATGAGGTAGTTGGGGGATTTAACCTTTGGTAGTATCTCTGGCGTCACACAAACAATTTTGTGGAATAAAGTACTTAATCCATCAATGAGATGACCTTATATACTTTATTTCACGTAAACTATAGCATGGGGGTATCATCATCCATTTATATTCATTATTCATTTCGAGGTTGGGTTTTCACATGACATCTGTCAAATGCATCTGTCATCCATAGTGACAGGTAGTCAGTTCTTACCTTGCCATTTTACAATATGGATCGTTTAACAACCGCTCAGTGCATTCAAATTGTTGCATCTTACTACAAAAATAAAACAGTTCAGTACCTGTGTATCGCGATTTTTCGAACAAAATCTTCTTCAGCGAAAAGCCTCATTTCTCGTTCGGCGGCTATGCAAAAGAACAAAATTTGGGGTTCTGAGAATTGCATCCACCACGGGTGACAATTTGGACCGGCATGTTTTTTTGCAAACGACGAAGCCACCACTGTTGCGGTGAATTCTCTGCGCTATGATCAAATGATAACCAACTTGTTTTGGCCTGAGGTTAAAGACATTGATGTGAGCGACTTGTGGTTCTAATAGGACGGGGCTACGTGCGACACAACACAGGCAAATTTGTCTCTATCGCATGAAATTTTCCCAAGCGACATCAATTGGCCACCAAGATCGTGTGATCTGACCCCGTTGGATTTCTAAAACCTATGCTAAAGATCGTGTCTATGCAGACAATCCTCAAACTTTGGAGCACTTAAAGACCTGCAAAGTTGTGGCCGCAATATAGCAACAGATGTGTCGAAAAGTCATCGAAAATTACTTCACACTGAATTCATTTTGTTACTAGATTTGCTTTTGGAATGCTTTCACGAAGTCTGGTACACTATATTTGCATCTTTCTGTAGGATATTATTAATATCCTACAGAAAGAGGATACAGATACAAGAAGAAGACAAATCTGGTTCATCATTTAAAGTTATGCTACCTACTGTTTTCAGTACATTCGCATGGCTTATTTTAACAGATTGCAAGAACTTGAAAGCATTCTCCCAATTGACTTTTGCCTAATAATCAAAATCTATCTAACCGTCCAACATTTCTACTTCAAGTACAAAGACGATTACTTAAAGTTTTATACAACACGAGCTGGAGTTCCACAAGACAGCATTTTATACATACATCAGAGATATTCCTCTTTCTACATAGATGTAAGATCGCTACGTTCGCTGACGTATTTATCTAGTGCCGTCTAGACAGATATGTAAATAATACTTGGGGGCAAAAAAAAAAATAATTTCATTGCCAATAGTGTTGGTTTAACAAATTCCTTCTACATACAGATGCTTGGAATTAATGGGGTTTTAACAGGAAAAAAACCTCCAAGTCTGTGAACCGAAGAAGTAATTTGTTTAATCTTTCTGGGACCGATACTCAAGAATGATCCTACAGCTGTGTGTCTTTTAGTAGACAGAAACAAGCAGGAGCAGTGGAAGTGCTCAAGGACCAAGTTGTTATACCAATCTTCTTTGCTAGAGATCCTCGTGAATTAGTTTTTTTTTTTTTGTCAAAATTAAAAGTAACATGCACCCTTGAATTAAATACTTCCATATCCTGATATTGTGGACTTCCAGTCAACATCTTCTACAATTCGAAGGACACTTTTTAAGACTATAATCGCCAAAAGATAAAGTTAGTGATGTTCAAATGCAAGATTAATGTATTCTACTAGCAAAGTTGCAATAGTTTTTTAGTTTAGATTTATTCTTACGCTCTTCTTGGGATGGATCTTGCAAAAACTTCAAGACCAAGACCAATTTTGATCATCGCTAGATACAGTGGGCGCTCTTGATCCTTGTTTCTTTATTAAAAAGTATCAGCTTCTAGTCCAGTTTTTATTTTTGCATCTAAGGAAGATATGCCCTTTTTACCAACACGCCTAACGTTTTAATTCCTTAATTTCTTGTGATAGGAGAGGATTCCGTCAAAGCTATATTGCACGCAAAGTTCAAAGTATCGTTGAGCCTGTGTAGGTCTATCTACGCGTTTTTTGGGAAAGGTTACGCCTACCAACTCCTATTGTAGATCACCTCCTGTCGGTTGGGCAATTCATTATTACAAAACTACAGTTAGTATATACGGGGTATAACCCCTTGGAGGATGGTAGATACTATTCGTATGATGTGCATTAGTGTTGCGGCATAAGCGAATCTTTTACAAACGCAGCCATTTGTTCGTACTTCTAGTTTCTGTTCTCGGCTATGAAATTAGTCTACGAATGGATTCCCCAATTACTCGCTAATTTTCCTGAATCAAGTTAAATAAGGCATCACGTGACAAACACAAAATGTAGTTCGTTATTCAACTCTCGAATAGACATACAAATTTGAATCATGCCAAGTTATATAAACAACACTTCCAAGATTCTTGTAGTCCTAAATTCAAATTGAAAACAAAAAAAAAAACACACACCTGCCGTTCACCTACAAATGAAAGATTCTTTTGTACTTCATTTTATAGAAACCATACACGACCGTGTTCCTGGTAAATAAAATGAGTTTCTTGTAAAGAAATTCCAATTCCTATCATGACGCAGCAGTGTTTATCCATGGTAAAGTTAACAACGATGACTTGGCATGAATGTGAAGGAAATGGGTCACGAATTAAATTATCCGTTTAAACTAGGCCACCGTCGGGTAGTATCGATTACCGCAATTCCTAAGAGGGCTATAAAATATTCTGTTGGCATAGGTTGTTGGCATGAGTGAATTTAAACAAAATCGATTAAAACTAATCGCAGCGAACATGGTGAAAGGGCTTTCAGTTCGCATGGATAAGTTGGGGGTAATTTGATGGATTAAACATTTGTGGTTTTATGCAATGATTGAGGGTTAAATGTTAGTAGAAAATGAATTTACTGCATTTGAAATTTAATATTTTTAAAATTAGATTTTCAAAAGTAAAATAGAAAACCCGCGGTAGTATATTGCCCTTTCATCAGAAATCCTGGTGCTGATAGTTGCTTTGCTAAGATCTTTCTTAGTTTTGCCAATTTGTTTACGAATGGATAGAATCCTGGTCCAAGACATTGGATTTCCTATTAAAAATACACTTTCCTGCCTCTCAAGTCGATAGCACACTCCAAAGCACTAATAATAATGCTAAATCCCCTCCGGCTATACCTGCTCACATAAAATACATAATTGATTATGATAAGCAAACAGTATCTTCGACCCTCATAATTCAGTAGGATCAGATGGATGGACTGCCTATTATGTTGGACATCTTCTTCTATAATGTGTCTGAAATATATGTTAAATATTATTTTTTTTTTTTTCGTACTCGTCATCTGTCTGGTGGACACAACCACTCTATTTGCCAGCAAGGTACGTTCTTCGTGATATCGTGCACATTGGAACATGATATGTTTTGCATCCTCGACTGCTTCCGTGCACGTTGGGCAATAAGTTATAAGAGTTGTCTTCGTGCCCAAATCTATGGAAGTAGGCTAATTTGAAACATTCATGACCAGTAAGCATTTGCGTCAGATAGAAGTTGAGCTCTCCATGCTTCCTACTGATCCAAGGGTCTATATTGGGGATCAATCTCTGCGTCTATTCGCCTTTGTCAGAAAAGTTTCATCTCTCTTGCCATTCTTCGCGGATTGTTCTTGGTGGGACACTTCGACTCGTCGCTGTTGACACCAGTGTCCTGTTGGTACGATATTCCCGTTCGGCTTCTTTAACGAGGAGGTCTATTAGCACCATTCCAGCAACTACGCATGCCGCATCATAGGAGGTTGTTCGAAAGGCACTGCACACTCTCAAGGCGTACGTTCTGTAGACCGCCTCCGTCTTCCTTCTGTACGATTTCGTCTTCATGGCACTTGCCCATATTTGGGAGCCGTAAAGCATCATCGACGTCGCAACTCTTGCTAACAGCAGTCACTTCTTCTGATTAAAAGTCAAATCTTGTATCTATAGTAACGCTAAGGTACTTCAGCTCTGGTTTGGAAACTACAACGTGATCCACGGTTACTTTTATAGTCTCCATAACTCGTCTGCTGCTGATGAGCACTACTTCGGTCTTCCCCCCTGCTAGTTTAAGGTCCATGCTTACTAGCTAGTCCTGTACCATCATGTTAGCTTCATTACAGTCATGCTCCAACTCCTCAAGCAATTTGGTCACTACAACGATCGCTATGTCGTCGGCGAACCCAATTATTTTCAAGGAACTCGAGATTCGAAGCCTGAGGACGTCATCGTACATTAGATTCCACAGCAGCGAACCTAGTACGGAGCCTTGGGGGACACCGCCTGTGACGTTATACTGCCTCATTCCGTCGTCAGTTAAAAGGCTGGTGCATAGCAAAAGAAATATTCATTCCCCAAGCGGGTAAGCCAAGTCCAACAACAGCCAAAGACTACCAGCCAATCAGTCTCCTTCCTACTGAAAACTTTAGAAAGGCTCCTAGACATCATCTATATATAAACTAAATATTGACTTACCAAAGGGCCTGCACCAAAGGCCCGTACTGCACGAAGTGGTTTCAACAGTTGGAAGGTGCTTTCAATAATGTCAAGACTCAGATAATAGAGAAACATTGAAAAAAAAAAAACCGGTGGAGACTCAGAAGTACTCCTATGCGGATGGATAGCAGAAATGCTATGAAATCGTATAAAGGAACGCCATAGGGACTGGTACTATTGCCACTCTTCTGGCTGGGAGGGACAAGTGTAAAACCTGTTACATACGTAGATAAGACCTGTTACCTATGTAGTAGGCGAGATTTTACAAAGCGCGCTGAATGAAAGTAGTAAGTGGGCAGGTTCTTAGGGCCAAGGTGTTAACCCAACCAAAACCACATTAAATCTTTTCGCTAATAGGAAATCCATTCCGAACTTTATACTACCAAAAATAAAGGACAAGATTATTCCTCTATCACACAGTGTAAGTAAGTAAGTTGAGTTGAAATGACAAATGACACTCTACACTTGTAACAGGATCTGTGGCAAAAACTTGAAACAATCCAAGAAAATTAGGCATTACTTGTACATAGACATAGTGAGAACAATACGGATGCTTAGTCTGGGGAACAGCAATGAAGAAATCCAAGCCCTGACGGGAGCCTTAAGGTCAATGTCTACAGCAGACCAACAAACCATGCTTAACCTAATGCCACTAGATTTGTATGTAAGAGAAACTGCTGCCAAATGCGTGGTATGCTTTAAAGAGACCGGCAACTACAAACCGACCTTACCTAGACTTTAAACAGGAGTTCTCGATGGATACCCAACAGGGAGGAATGGGCAGCGAATACCGTCATCCCTAACTCAGAAATCGCAATATACACAGACGGATCAAATATGAAGGAAGTAGCAGGTCTAAAGAACCTCAGTATCTCCACCTCCATAAGTTTTCCGGATTTATGCAGCGTCTTTCAAGCGGAAGTTTTGGCCATTTTTGCAGCAAAACAAAGTAACTACTAATATCACTTTTTGACTATAAGGCTGTTCCTGGCGAATGTCCTTTGCTATAGAACGCTTCACATCAATAAATCAGTTTTGATTTTAATAGAAGAAGAAGCTAAAGCTCAGAATGATTCTAATATCCGGAGCCGATTGAAATCCTTCTGTCGCAACTTTTTGGAATAAGTTTTAACTGTTTTTTGTACGATTTTTTTAACTTTTCTAGTCCATTCCGAATTTTATTTCATTCTTTCCTTAACAAATCGAATTCGTAACATTTGCTCTACATAAACCATGAAAATCCTACAAATTGAAGTTACAGGTATAGCCAAGTCAACAGAAATCTCGCACACATTCCTCCAGAATCTCAGGCCATAGATTCACATCGATTCTCCTTAAAACTTTTAGAGAATTTAGGATCTTTATATGAAGGATTGCTATCCAAAATCGCAACATACAAGATGGGCAAATCCATTGAGACGTCTCCACACTGTATTTTATGATACATCTATCCAACAACGTTAAAGCTGAGTCAATTATCTGTACTCTTTGGAAACGTAATACTTGTCACCCTATTTGCTTTATTATCGGGCACACACTTAAGAGTGATCAATAAATTCATCGAAAATAGTTCTGACAGGAGATTAGCACATCGAGACATGCCTCAAAGGGGTGTGCTACTCCTTTTGCTATAGGGAATCTGGGTGCCATGTTTTGTGACTATACCTACGGATGACATTCTGTGTCACATGGAGGTCGTGACGAAAGCGTCAACTTGATCACGGCAAGCAATAATAAATCCCACATAGTCTGGATGTCTCGAATAGACAGGAAATTACCAGAAAATTGTTGGCAACACTGTATTTGATTTTTTTTTTTATTTACCTACGACTATAACAATCAACAGGCTTCGAAAAATTCATAACAAATTCAGTAATTAATTTACATTCATGACTTAACTTAAAATTAACAATAGTGATGACTTAAATTGAGATCTGGTCACAGAAACATCTAAGTTGATATATACTAAGTTAAAGAGCTTACAACATTGGGCAATAGGCTCACGTAGACCATAAACGGTAGAATATGAGACTTCAAATAAAAATGGCCTCTGTCTGAGAACTCTAGAAGGAGCATATATATTTTTTTGTAGATAGAAATATTTATTTTCTTTTTATAGTTAAGTGTTGATTTAGCACAGCTTGCATAGAGATATGATTATTGATACCTTACTACTGAAAGATACAATTGATTTTTAAATGCTTTTTGTATTCACAAGTATATTGGGAGGAAAAACTATAGAAAAAACCTCCATATAAAGGAAGAGAAGGAGCATATAAATTTATACAATTAAGCAAATTTGAACTATCGACCGTGGCACATAACAAATCACGAATAAACATACAACTGAATGTTTTTCTTCTCGTTTCAAGGGATTGCATTCCCAATAAAACATCGATAGGGGTGATGAACATTGGGAGCATTATCGCGAAAAAAGTGACGCAAAGCAAAACGTAAAAAAATTCTTTGTACCCTTTCAATTCTATCAATATTGTTTTGGGCAATAGGATTCCAAACAACACAAGCATATTCCAAGATGGGACGAACAATACTACAAAATAAAGATTTCAGGGTGTAACGATCCTTAAAATCAGAAGAATTTCTCTTAAGAAATCCCATGATTGAATTGGCTTTAGAGCTTATTTTCAGATCAAATTTAACTTTGATATCAAAAATTAAACCAAGATCTTTAACATCATTCACCACTCTAAGAGGTATATTATCTAAGCAGTATAAAGGAACAATATGATGCAGTGTTCTATTATAGCACATGGAAGCACACTTACTTATATTTAATTGTAAGTCATTCAATTTACACCAAACTATTAAACTATCCATGTCTTTTTGCATCAAAAGACTATCACGAACTGTTGAGATTATGGAATAAATCTTATCAGCATACATAAGACAGTGACAGTGTTTCAGTATGCCAGGTAGATCATTGATGAACAGCAAAAAAAGAGGCGGGCCTAGATGACTGCCCTCGGGTACTCCCGACAGGAACCCCAACTTTGAAATTTATGAACTTGAGGCTCGATATGTCCAGATCTTTTTTTATTAATTTGAAACGCAGTATCTCATCTTCTGCGATATTCAATTTCCTTGACTTATATTTCTTAATTGCATTCTTAGAAGTTATAGTAGAGAATTTTGATACTTAATGCGCGAGATAACATTCATATCATCGGGCAAAGCATCAGCCCCAATGATAAGAGAGCGATTCTTACGACGTTTGTTTTGAGCCACTTGCCAGTTTGACTCATACTCGTTGCTGCTAGCTGTGGGAGGCACCGCGCCAGGACAAACTGTATCACAAATATGCAAAGCAGAATTCTTAGTACACTTTGTCTTAGTGATTTTCGGGACTCTGGGTTGCGATAGAATAAGATTTCGAGTCGAGGCCGGAGAATTAATACAAATATCTATAGAAACACCCTTTGATTGCTTGGCCTTAGCTTTGCACGTATGATTGTCACAACTACCGCAATTTTTTGCAGTAACACCAACACTGTTTAAAGTTTCACTCGAAATATGTTGCAGAGAGTTGAAATCACACAATTTCTTTGAGAGAGTGTCAACTGGACACTTTAAGCATTCGGAGCAATGATAAACGATTTTGGAATTTGACTTTCCCAATTCTCCATAATATGTTTCCGGAACAGCAGCGCAAATCTTATGGAAAGAGTTTCCACAAAACAAACCACACTTAATTCCATCATCGAGAATAGCATTAGAATACTTAGCACACTTTAACTTAGCTTTATCGCCTGACATCATAAAAACACGACCGCACCGCTTGAAGAGAAAACTATTGTACTTTCGCAAAGTGGTTCAGGACTCCACATGGGACTCCGAATCTTTCGTTTTTGAGTCTACAAAGAATGTTGTCTTCTATGTGCAAATCTTTGTTTGAGTCCAGTAAATTATTCGGATAAGGTGAGTGCTCCCTATCAAGTTATCCATTATGACACCCCAGTTTCGTTTACAGTGTGATTCTATGGAAAATTCCAATCCATACTTTTCAATTCAACTCAACCCCTTCCCAGACCATATGTTCTTCTGCATCTACACCTTCTGGATATGCTGACATACGTTCCTTTCGAAATCTTGTTTATTTTCTGCAATGTAGAGCTCTCACTCAATAGAAACTTGTTTGCATCTTAATTGATTCCAATTTCCGATAACTTGCTAAAAACTATGCACGTTCACGTTGGTCCTTTGTGTGTTTGCGCAGGTATCCGACATCCTTTTCTACAACTTATTTGCAACAAAATTACAATTGCATCCCACCTAAGCAAGCAGACTCTATTTTTATCCACTAACATCTGTTAACATATTCCATTTATTTTGCTGGACACTGTCCTACCCACATTTATCATCACCATCCGTGTAGAAATTTCCAACAAATGTGTGCCATTCGTTTGGTCTTCTCCTTTCATGGCGCAGATAAAACAAAAAAAAAAAAAAACTGCACATAGCACGTCGCTTGCAATTAAGGATGATGAATGACTTTCACCTGGATATGGGGTACATTTTTCTCCCTTTTCTGTGTCCCATATTGAAACTAAAAAGTAGAAGCCCCCGCCATCATCCACTCTTGCGTCATTGAGCTTAGTCCGTTTTTATTATTCGCTCTGCTCCTTTGCAGGACTATTCAATCAGACGACCATCACTTTTGAATTACAGATTACCAAACGCTCAAGTTCCGTTTTTTTTATTTTCCTTCCGGCTAATGGGGCAAAAATAAAAGCGCATAACTCTACACAAAGATGAACTACTTTACCTACTCACTGTTTGCTCTGTTTGTGCAATTTGAAGTTTTACAATTCCAATAGGAGAACTGTCTTGTCTCCGGGCCCACTCGATGCATTCAAAGGCTAGATGGACTTTTTTCTATTTTTACACAGAATTCGAAATTGAAAAATCGACAAAGCCATTCAATTAAAAATCCCCCAGGCATTAGGACACAACTGGCGAACTTTTTGAACACATCCCCCCATCGCACAAAAGCACACAGACAGCACTTTATTGATCTAAAAGGGGGAGGAGACACGAGGATTCCCTTTTTGGGTGCTTCTAGGTACCCACTGCTGCACTAACTCCATTCCAAAGTCAGTCAATGGAATGTGGGTCAGCGGCAGAACACGAAAGTGACACCTATCGTACCGCATTTTGTGATTTTTATTCATCGCATTCCACTCAGTACAGTCGATCTGTGTTTGTGTGTGAATATCTAATGAAATAACGAATGAATCGAGAACGTGTGCCTTCTTTAATAAAACATTTTTAGATATTCCGAGTGGAGATGATGGGGTAGCTTGGCATACCCCATAGTTAGATAAATGAATAATGATGTAGTTTTGCCTTCTTCTTGTTTCGTTGTGTGCGTGTGCCTGTGTGTGATACTGGGCTGAATACCGGAGCATTCTTGTTAGGGGTTGTGTTACGTTGCTGCAAGCATCATCGTTCTAAACTGTAGCTTTAAATATTAATTGGAAGTATAATGAAGCACTTCCTCTGCACCGGTGGCATTCAACCGTAGGGACATGGTTGAAACCATGTGTTCTAGAAAGGATGGTATTTGTTTCTTATTCCTGTCAAGTGGAAGCATTCTGTGCGAGTGGGGTTTGCACAATATTTGGTAGAGAATTTATAATTATTACTCGTTGCTGTTTAGCTGGCACGATGGTCTGCTCGTGAGAGTAGAATAATAATCACCGTCTAGGGTGTTAATTGTCAGAGTTATGCATGTCGTTAGAAAACGTAAAATTTTTAAATAATCACATGCCTAATGGAAAATTGTGTAAATATTATTCTTGGTCTACTTAAATCATAGTCAGTTGTGGAGCTTTTCATTTAAGTACAGGGTGCGCCATCTTTTATGTCAGTATGTAAACATTGAATAACTTTGACATTTATCAACATGAAAGACATGTTTTTGAAACGTCAATTCAACACATTTTAACCATGCATCGCTTCACACCGAAACAACGCGCCGAAGTAGTGACGCTGTGCATTGAAAATAGTCGTTCAGTTGTGTTAACTCAACGTGCATATCGTCGAAAATATCATGGCCAACAAGCACCGTCTGACAACACTATTCGTCGTTTAGTGTCGAATTTTGTTGAGCACGGGACAGTGGGAGATCGTCGACATGCCGTTCATCATACGTTCCAATGAACTGGTTGAAGCGGTAAGAGAAAGTGTTGCCTTATCGTCACCGCGCTCAGCATTTTGGCGTCAGTGGAACCACCTTGCGGCGCATTTTGAAGGATGATTTGCATTTGTTTCCGTATAAAGTGCAATTGACTCAAAGAATATTGCCGACAGGCCGGTCACGTCGTTTGGAGTTGCTCGAATGGTTGACACTGAACCTGATTTTTGGAAGCAAATTTTGATGACTGACGAGGCCCATTTCGCATTCTCTGGGGCCGTTAACAAGCAAAATTGCCGCATTTGGGGAACGAAGAATCCACACGAGGTCAATGAAACACCATTGCATGACCAAAAAGTGACTGTTTGGGACAGCGTTTGCGCCAAAACCATCATTGGGCCATTTTTCTTCAGAGAAGGCAAAACAGTCGATGGGAATCGATATCGGTGGATGTTGGCTCATTATGTCTGCCCACAAATGTGTAAAAAAGGTCTGGATGGTTACTGGTTTTAACAAGACGGTGCGCCATGCCACACTGCAAATCAAACAATGCAGTTTCTGCAACGAAAATTCCCTGGACGTGTGCTGTCAAAAAATGGAGACACTAACTGGCCACCCAGATCTCCAGATTTGACCCTTCCGGACTTCTTTTTGTGGGGTTATTTGAAAAGCAAAGTATACGTCAGCAAGCCTCAGACCATTGACGAGCTCAAGGCAAACATTCGTGCCGAAATCATCCCTATACCGCCCGAGATGCTCGAAAAAGTGATGGAAAACGCAGCAAAAAGGGCATATTTTGGTTTGGTCAATAGAGGAGATGTTGTATTCAAAACCTAGTTCAAATAAATTGTAAAGGACCAAATTGAATAAAAATACCTCATATATGGAAATCGGTTGTTTTTTTTTTTTAAGTTTTTTAATATTCACATACCGACATAAAAGATGACGCACCCTGTATGTATCATACGTGGATATCTTTTCATTCCAGAATATGTACCTACAGACTTTTTAATTTATGCAAACAACTAGGCTGCGAAATTTTGTCATGTGTGATTTATTTGTAAGTAATTTGTGGCCAAATGTTCACATGCTTCTTTGGTTCCAGGAGGCAAGAGAAGAATTTCCCTGATCCCGAAGGAATCAGCGATGGTGTCTACCAATAAGGTTGAACTACTTGGTGTACGCCTTATGTATACCTAATGGACTTTTCTGTCATGTCCAGAACTTAGCTTTATAATATATTTTCAAGACTGAATACAAGTTTGTAAAAATTTAACTTATTTTGTAAGTTTTTGTTTCACCAAATAAAAATACTACAAATTTGTTCAGTGGTTGAAAAGATTTTACAAGAAAAAGATCGTGTGTCGTTCAATTTTTACTCTGCCAAAGAAAAATTTTAAACGAAAAATGAATGCATGAATAGAGGTAAAAATGTTTTTAACTAAAAAAATGTGCTACAATTTGAGATAAAAATTAAAAAAAAAAAATAAAATAACTAAAAAATGCTACTGTTTTGGAAATGTAGTTGCATTGTATCCAAAGCGGAAAATCTTAAAAAAGTGCAGCACTAACTGTTGGCCTATACACTAACAAATCTGTCAAAAGTTTTATAATATTGCTGCTGATTAATTATTTTTTATTTTTATTTTTTATAAGTTATGCCATGCGTTTGAATCCTCACTCTACGAGCTCTTACAAATTTGGAAAAAAAACACTTGTTATTTACAAGTCATGCAAAAAACCGAAACAGCAGCAAATTTTTCCGCTTGTAATCTACAAGTGTATTTTCCACAATTTTCTTTGCTATTTATTATAAATTTTTTGAAAATATGTTTGTAACATGTGAAACAGATATTTTAGCGTTACAAATTTGTAGTAGTGATTTACATGTACAAATTAGTGATTGTAATTTGCAGCTTGGTGAAATAGGAAACAGAAAATTTGAAATGGAATGTTTTTAACTCTCTAGTTTCAAATATAAAAACTACAAGGGCTTAAATTAAAAGCAATTTATATACGTTAAGTATGAGTGAATAGAAAACACAGTGAAAAAAGGCTTTAGGTCTAAAATTCGTAGTAACAACAGTATAAGCAACAAAATATAAGATTTAAGACTTCTTCAATAAAACTATTTAGATTGAGACTTGGGTAGAAACAGTTTTGAAAGAATGACTTCTTCTTCTTCTTCTTACGGCAAAGTTATGATCCGGAGTAGAAGGATCACAACCTTCCCACTTTACTGCATCCCTACTGGTCAGCTTGTGGGGTTTGCCGGTTTGACCTCAGAAAGTACCGACAGGCTTCCCGGTTTCGGATCACTTCGTCACTGAGTTTTTGCATTTGTGTGATCCAGTTGTTTTTTGGTCTGCCTTTTTTGCGAGATTGCGTAGGAACGTTGATTGATATTGCCTTTTTGACGGGGTTCGAAGGAACTCTCCTTTGAACATGACAATACCAAGCCGGTCGTGCTCTATCTTGCTTGTGATGGGTTCTTTTACATGAAGGCTTCCTCGAATCTTTGAACTTCTTATTCTATCAATCTTCGTTACTCCTGCTGTCATGCGAAGCATCTTCATCTCAGCTGCCGTTAATTTGCGCTCATACTTTTTGTACATTGTCCAGCATTGTGAACCGTATGTGAACGCCGGACGTACAACTGCGGTGTAGAGTCTTCCTTTAAGCTTAGGGGGCATTTTTCGATCACAGAAGATAGCGAAGTTTTCCCGCCACTTCATCCACCCTACGCTTACGCGATGATTGATGTCATCATCACAAGTTGCTTCGCTATTGATCATAGATCCCAGATATTTGAACTTTTCACACTTGGGAAGCACTTTTCCATTCAAGTAAATGTCTGGAATAGGCCGGTGTGGATCAGAGAACGGGCAGCACAGATACTTTGTCTTTTTCGAACTAATACGGTACCCATTTCCCTCCAAAACATCCACCCATACATCAAGAGCTCGTTGCAAGGCCATTTGATCTTCGCTTACGATAGCTCCATCGTAAGCAAAGAATAACTGATGCTCTTTGGGGTCCGTCACTTTTCCTTCAAGCAGATAATCAAGGACTGTAATAAACAGCAAAGGACTAAGGACGCTTCCCTGGTGTACACCGACTTTGATTGGGAACTCGTCGGTGACTCCTGCGGGACATCTTACTCTTGTCCTTGCTCCCTCATACATGTCCATGATCATATGCGCACGTAGGTTTCTGGAACTCTTCGTTGTCTTAGCGCCACCCATAAGAGATCTCTTGGTTGTCTATCAAAGGCTTTTTCAAAATCAACCAACACCATATGCAAGTCCTTTAAGGAATCACGATGTTTTTCCATTATGATCCTTATACTTTGGATTGCATCTGTTGTTTATTTACCCGAGACAAACCCGCACTGGTCATCAGTAAGCCTTATTATTTTCCGCAGTCGGCCATCTAATACCCGTTCAATGATCTTCATGGTGTGTGACATTAGCTTGACAGAACGGTAGTTATCGCAGTTTCGCGTATCGCCCTTCCCTTTGTGCAAAGGAAGAAGATAACTTTCCCTCCACTAATTAGGCATTGGATCACCGCTCATAAGTTTGGAGATAAGAATCATGAGCTATCTGGACCCGATGTCTCCCATCTTTTTCCAGAACTCAGAGGGTATCTCGTCTGGCCCAACCGCTTTTTTTTTTTGGAGTATTTGACGCCATTCCTAACTTCTTCGACAGTAATGTCGGATATTTCGTCATGGTTAGGAGCGGCTCTTGGAAAGTATAGCCGGGGAAACTGTTCGTTCAGAAGTCTTTCACAATACTGTCGCCATCTGTTTAGAATTTTCTCGTCTTCCACAAGAAGCTGGCCTTGAGCATTGTTAATGAACTTTGGGGAACGAACCTTCTGAGCATTTCTTCTTCTCTGGGCGGCTATTTTGAAGATAGTTGCTCCCTTATTCAAGTTGTTTTGTCGAAGCTCCTAGATAGCCTGGTTTTGAAAGAATGACTTAATTTTAAAATTTAGAAAAATGGGTTTAAAAGTGATGGGACCGCACACACTCTTCACTATGTATTGGTTTATTTTCGGTGGTGCCTACTGCTTGGTATACCTTCTGTAGTTATACCCCAGACGTGCTTAATCATTCAAACAACTAAATTTCTACATATAGCCGGGGCGATCAAAGTTTGCGCTCTGAGTGTTCGCACATCCAATATGTTGGGTCGAATGCTAATCTCCAATCGAGAAACACAGTTTGCTACAGTATTCGCAGTTTTAACAGGAAATTCAGTGATCTTTTCCCTTCTATCATTTATTGCACCCTGCGCATATTTTCTGCGCATTAGAATCTTGTCACCGTCAAGGTGGTATGATGGCGTATTTCGAAGTTTGCGCGCTAAGTTTGCTTAGTCTCATTAGTTCAAAGTCGATATGTGCAACCCTAATGCCCCTTCGGCGTCGTTTCTTTTCCAACGGACAAATCTTATCGGTGAGTGGTCTGCTAATCACAGAATACTCTCAAAAAATCGGTAGATGAGTGCAATATTGACGCTGAATGGTTTCAAATTGAAACGAAATACGATTTCTGTATACTTTTTTACATTCGAGCTTTCCTTAAATACGCATAATGATTCATAAAAAAAAATTATATACTTAGATACTAAAACCTGGGCAACTCCGGTCTTAAATGTTACTTTCTTTCGATGATATTGCGGGCAGTGTTGCCATGTGTTAACTTGACAATTTGGGTACTAATATTACATTTACAACCAATATAAACCTTATAAACTTATTTATTTTTAGGAATTGCGAAGCTCTTCAAAATTGTGTAGAATGTGGCTGTAATTAATAATTAAGAAAGTCTAACAACTTCGGCAGGGGTATATGCGAAATGTCTATACATTTTTGGGGATTCAAATTAACACTGAAAGCAGCGTTATGGCAACACTGATATGTGAGCTCTACCATTGGCCATCGGTAATTTGACATTAAACATGTACTGATTGATTTTCTTAGTCGATTTTTATTATTTTACTCTCGAGATCTGAATAATTTGCTTTGATAAAAAAAACTAGTATTTCCCCTCTTTTCTCGAAGTAGAAAAACTCCACTCGAGCACTCAGACTTGATACCGGTCCATTGTACTCGTATGTACTACCAGTTAGCAGCCCCCTTTTAATGAAATTCCTTTGTTTTTCTTAGAAAGGCGAGTAAGAGCTTCAGTGATGAGGAGCTTATAGTATAAGCACTCACCACATCGGCTCCAAAGATCTGCCGGGCAATCGCAGAGGAAATGTTTTGCAATTTCGTCGCCCTCTTCACAGGCGTCATAGTCGGTGGTATCGCTCAAGCCTAGCACATTAAGATGCTTGGGAATAGTAGGTTGTTTGCAGCCTTTTCCTGTGAGGGACAGCAAGAATGCCGCGGATTTCTTACAGACGTTCGCGAGCATTCATTTATTCTGTTTACATCCCGGAGAGTCACCCACGATTATGTTGGAAGCTCCGACCGAGGACACAGAATACATGTTCAGATCCTAAGAAATCCTCCTCCGAACCCTTTTTAACAAGTTTATCGGAGATCTCATTTCCAGTAATCCCATGACAAGACTCAGACCCAAACAAGACTCACTGAATTCAGTCTTGTGACCGAATTGAGAGGGCTCTTCCATTCTCGAACTATTTTGGAAGGCTGAGCAAGGCCTTAAGCACAGTTTGGCTGTCGCTACGAACACAGATACTCGTCAACTTCACCAATTCCTTCAAATATAGTCTATAGCCATGATGATTGCAAAAGTCTCCGCTTGAATGACAGACGCATGTTTATCTAACGAGTGAAGCCTAATGCTGTCATTCTCCACAAAGACTACAGCACCAGACCCTTGATTGGTTTTGGAGCAATCCGTGAAAATTCGATTACAGTTCCTTCCTGGCTCAGATTCCGGAAAAATCCAGTCCTGAGCGAGAGCAAATTCAATTTTAAATTTACAAAGCAGTTGGAGTTCTGCTGTCATTGGGTCAGACGAGATATTCATAAGACAAAAGTCGAAAGATTCAGTGCAGGTTATACCAAAAGACACCTCATTTAGGATGGAAGATAGCTTTTATTGTACTGTCCATGATATAAATATCAAGAGGAGGGAGGTTCAATAATGTAACTAGAGCAGAGTCAGGTGTGCTAGACAAGGACCTCGTGCAGCATAGACACATTGTTCTTTGGAGTTTAGTGAGAGAAGCAATGACATATTTTCGCGTAAACTTTTGTCGTGTAGATCCATAGGACCCTTTTAGGTGATATGCTCCAGGTCTTACTGGAAGCACCCTTACATTGCCAGAGAACTGAAAGCGCCTTGGCTGTCTTTGACTCAACATGTTTTGACCAAACAAGTTTACTACGAGTATCTTAAATTAAATACTTAATTTGAGATTCGGATAGTAACGCCTTTAATCACTGGCTGAGTCAGACCGATCAACTTCTTCCTTCTCGTAAAGAGAATAACCACAGTTTTGAGAAGATTAACCGAAAGCTCATTCCTATTGCACCATTCATCGATCACGTCTAGGGCTATCTGCGCCTTGCTGCAGACAGTCTCTAGGCAACATCACGTGGTGTAAAGACGTCATCTTGCGGGCATCCCCTGTTAACCTCTGGCATTATATATTGGCCATAACCCGTATCCACAACCAAAGCGCTATTCATTAGCATTGCTTTAATCCACCACACTAATGGTTCGTCCATGTCGTGTACTACCCTTCACTAGCTAAAATTATATTGCATGCAGTACTATAACATCTTTTACTATTAAACCAACTTCTCCATAAGATTTTTGCATATAACGTCAATTACCCGAAGTGGTAATCAACAACACTTAGTCAAAGGATATCACTTACGACTGCCAATTAACTTTTGCTATACTCATAATTTCACGCAGAGTAGTCTAGACTTTGCATTTCCTTTAGTTGCGATATAGGTAAAACCTCCATATGTTCCATGAACTAGCACCTACCAAGCCTTATATTAACTCTCTCCATACCAGCTGACTGAGATTATCTTGCACGCTATAGTATGTGAAGGAACCACAACCACTTATTACCGCACCTTACAAACTCGTTCGCCTTGGCACCACTTAACCTGTGGCAAAAACAAATCAAAAAATGTGCAAAAACTTACTTTAGATTCTGTGGGCGGCCCATTTAGCATGGGATTCGTGGGCGTAACGATTTCCAATTTTTGCAACGTCAACAGCTCCATCGTCAGATTCAGTCTCAATGGTTCAGGTTTGCTTTTCCCATCGCTGACAGTCACCATGCCAGTTCGTATCTGCAATTAGTAAATAAATATAAAACTGAAGTCTTGTGTATCTGTGTGTAAGTAACAAATGTGAGAAATTGAAAATTAAATTGAAGCATGAAACCAAAGTCTATATTGTGTTACCAAAGCGCGTGTGACATGCTTCAGAAAACTCAACAGAGTCACTGGAGCAATGAACAGAACGCCAAACAATGATGAGCTAATAGCACTACACATCGTCACGTCAGGGTTTAGAAACTCCTTCAGAATGTGTGACAATCCGCTAGGGTGTACGAGTATGTGGGGTTGGGGGTTTTCCAGGTCGCCGGCGGTAATGCTTGTATTTAACAACCCCACGTGTGCAAACGCCGTGTGGTTGGGTTATTGCTCCGACCCGCCATTCAAACTCATACGTGTGTCTGCGGTTCATAGTCTATTAAATCCAATTCATGCTCATAATAGCGCCGCCTCTGTGTGCGTGGTGTTTAATTTCATCACTTTAATTATTCCCGTTACATAAAAAGGCTTTCCAGCCAATTTGAATGTAATTAACCACACTAGATGCGCAGCAGAGAATCCCCACCTATGGAACACACCCGATGGCGGTAGCGGCAATGATATCAGGTGCACACCGTCGCACGTTGTATCTCATTCAGTTTTATAATAAATTTATTTTGGATTTAATTTGTATTCCTTTTTGCAAAAGGTATCGCCCGCTGGTGGTTGCGTGGGGATGGACGACGACGATGACGACGCCGTCGTGTTCAATTAGTTATGCATATTAGCTTAGTAATATTTGAACAGATTGCTCACATATGGCAATGCGGACCGTAGCGCTGGTGGTCCCTGTGGTTTGAGCTTTTGTACGGCATTTGGCTATGATGGTTTCCCTGGGGTAGGAAACATAAACAAATTGGATTAAGGATGATATGATCAAAATCAGATTGAAGCTTTGTGAATGAGGCAGTGAAAATAATTGCATCAGATGTGGCAAACTGTATTGAATGCAATCCAATTGTCAAATGTTGATAAATTGGCTTGTGGACTGAACAATGAGATGGTAGAGATGTTCACTTCTATATTGGTATGGTTTGGATATGTATTTCGTAGTCTGGAGTTCTGGGGGAAGACATAAGCTAGTGCGACTTAAAGCAGAACGGTTAGTTTTTCCCAAAAGCTCAGGTGCATTCATTGCACTTTAACTTCCCAAGGGATAGAGATAGAATTGAGTCCATTTCTGTGACAGCCCAAAGTTATAATCCTATTTTCTTGAAACCAGGACACTGACAGGGAAAGTGCTCCATTCGACGCACATGCTGGGTCTTAAAAGATTGCCATCCTTGTCATTTGATGACCACATGTATTGTATCCTATGATTGGTTCGATCACACTTATGCAGTCCTTACCTAAATTGAAAATGAATTTCGCAGTGTCAGGATCATTTCTGCAGCATGAAACTAGGAGAAGGGAAGAACACCAACTTCTTCGAAGGAAAAAAAGAAAGATCAAAGGAGAGCTTTACCTGTAGGAATAATTCTCATCAAAGCCACAAAGACCAAACAGTGTAGACCAATAAGGAAATCAGATGGTTATGACGACCAAGACTCTACTGCATTCAACCGGGGCTCCAACTATCAATCGGCACCCAATCTTAGTAAACGGAAGAAAGCCACCACATAGAGCCACCGATCTAGCGCAAACATTTTTGAGGCAGTGGGGGATGATTTGATATGAAGCATACATCAAAAAAATATGAATCAGGCGAAAGTATGCACGATGAAAGGAAGCTCAGAATCAATTGTCCGATTCTCAAGAACGGGGTATAATTCTTAACTAAAGTTTGAGCTTCAAAAGCATCAGTTTCCTCAATATTGCATATTAAATATTGCCTGGTATATTCTGCAAAAAGCCTTAAAAATTTTAATAGAAAAATAATTGTTCAATAGATCACTGATGGATCAAACTTTCATATTTCGGCATATCTTGCCTAGGTCCTGTGTAAGCGTTTATAGAAATGGCCTATTCAGAGTTTTGGCATCTTCGTCAAACTTGTCGCTCTATGCAGGATAACCATGACGAAACCTTTGACGTTTAGAAAATGGCTACCATAAGACGACGCGACTACCATGTGATTTCTTTTACATCATACTTGAAAGGAATGTATACAATTCTCAAGCCAACATCAAGGATAAGATCTTCCAAAGGTCTATACAACTACTCGAGGACATTTGTTAGCCAAAAATGATTGACATTATTGCCTGCCATTAGCTGTCAACTGACAAAGTGCGGCTATGTTCGTGAAGTAGAGAGAAAATAAAAGTGTTTAAGTTCTTTTAAATAAATATGCTTGAGCGCTTTTTATGGCATTATCCATCATTTTTCTCACTACGAGTACTTTCGTCGGTGTGTTCTCTATTTGTTGTCCTTCAGTACTGCGAGAGTCTGTGACTTGTTCACATAGACTAATGACTTCATCATCTACACAACTACTCGAGGACATTTATTAGCCAAAAATGATTGACATTTTTGCCTGCCATTAACTGTCAACTGACAAAGTGCGGCTATGTTCGTGAAGTAGAGAGAAAATAAAAGTGTTTAAGTTCTTATAAATAAATATTCTTGAGCGCTTTTTATGGCATTATCCATCACTTTTCTCAATGCTTTCGTCGGTGTGTTCTCTATTTGTTGTCCTTCAGTACTGCGAGAGTCTGTGACTTATTCACATAGGCCTTGGGTGATCTTGCGGGCCAATGCAAATTGCCAAAGTGAGAGATAATACGACCTGGAAAAGTTTCCATTATGTCGTCCGCTGTGTGTGCAGTAGCACCGTCTTGTTGAAACCACATGTACTTCAACCCCAATTCATCCAATTCGGGTATCAAAAAGTCACGTCCAATGACAGCTATCGTGTTGTAAGCAGAGTCTTTGAAAAAATAGGGCCCAATCACCCTTTTAGCATAGACGTCACAACGCACTGTAACTTTCAGTGAATGTAAAGGAGATTCTTAAATAATACGCGGGCTTTAAGTGTCCCAAAAGCGAGCGGTTTGTTGGTATAACCGGAGATATCGAAATGCGCTTCGTCGCTCACGATTAATGTTGAAGGTTTGCGGGCAGCATCTGATGCCCCATCTGAATTTTATAAACATCTTCAAATCTGCCACCAAAATACGCTGCAGACACCACCTGAAAATGCCCAATTGCGTAGCCCGTCGTCTCGTTGATGTTTCTGGACACTCTTCAACATCCTCGCGCACAGTATTAATATTCTCGACCGAACGGCCTGTTCTTGGTCGGCCAGTCCTTGCTCAATTTCGTGTTGAGCCAGTCTCTTTAAGGCGTACAGCTTGGTGGCGAATTGTGCAACCAGTCGGTGCCGAACCGTGGGAAAATTTTCGACGAAATTCATGTCATGTTCTTATCACTGATGACATTCTTAAGGAGTATAGCGTTTCATTGTTCATCGTCGTGTTTTTCGCATCTCTTTACTACACATCTGTCAATATCACTGTCTGGATAGGGTATACGAAGAACACCAGCAGTAAGTGGTGGTATTTGAATCTTTTTCGTAAAACTGGTTTAGGTTTTTGGAATGAAGTCCCATGGGTTTTCAGTTGCTGTGGGCGATGTCGAGCTCCAAACCTCCCAGGCATTACTGAAGAACTACAGATTCAGTTTTGAGAAAAATGTTCCAGGAAAGGAATAAGGTGCTCCATTTGTTTTATTAAACTTGACGGCGAATACATCTACAACTGCCTGCAGAATTTCACTGGAAGTATCGAGAAGCTCATAGTCTATTTCGAGTTGCATCGCTTCCAAGAAGGCCCTTTGTTCGTTTGAGAAATGATCTTTGAGTGAATCTTTGGGGTTCTTGCCTTTCTGCTGAAGACGATGACAGGAGACATCCTTGTCTTTAAATCGCGATACGTAGATATAACACAACTGTTATTTTTGCAAAAAAAATGCAACAATTTTAATGCTGTCCATATTCTAAATGGCAAACTAGTTGTCATTATGGATGACAGATGGATTTGACAGATGCCACATGGCAGGGATGTGAAATCCCAACCTCGAAATGAATAACCGTAAGCACACAATTTATCTGAAAAAAAGGATCAAATTCTCCCACTCACCTTCAAATTTTGGTCCACTTTTTCCTCAATCGGAGTCGCCATTTTTGCATTGATCTTCATATTTCCTGAAAATAATTGAAAAACAAAAAAAAAAGAACTGTAATCCAATTCAATAACAATATTCATCTGTCATCTGTGTAATTCTTTCATTCACTCCGCATACAGCAATTCCAATTCACATCATACAATCCGCACACAAGTCACATGTGTCCTCGCATCGATGCACTTATTGCAGTTACTCGAACTCAACAAAAGGGAAATTGCAAGGCTATCGAACCGAAAGGTCTTCATCCTGCCATTCTCTCGGTGCAGTAGACCCCCTTGTATCAATTGAATTGAAATTTAATAACAATCCGTGCGAGAAATCCGGTAAACGGGGGAAAAAAAAACAGGAAACGGAAGAGGGAACAACATTAACCTGGCGCTGATCCTGGATGAAAATTGAAAATTGCAGTCTTGCATGGCCTCCACGTTCCATGCTCTGCTCACAGCAATGCTTCAGAATGACATATTAAGTGTTATTGAGTGGTGAACGAGAGGACTTCGATTGTGCTCTTATGTCGTTATTTCGCATGCCAATGTCATTTTATTGCAATTAATTACATTAATTAAGGGCTTCGGTGACAATCGAAGGATGCATTTGTAGGTGAAGAGGGGAATGGTTCGTTGAATATCTCTTTAAGTCAACGATTGGCAACGATGATGGAAGGGTTTTGAAGCATTTTCCTGAGTGGAAGAACTGCAAGCGACATATTTTCCCAGCGCCCTCGATTAAAACAATATTTCAGAGACTCCAAATAAATTGCCTCTAAGGAGGTAATCCTCGATGACGCAGTTCTTTACCGTAATTGAGAGAACAGCAAAGCAGGCAATCATTAGGATCGCAATACTAGGAATAGGGAAGTCGGAAATCTGTAACAAATTCCCAGAGATAAAACAAAATCCACCACGAAATTGAGTTATAAAAACGAATGAATCAATGAATCCCTCTTTATATCATTGAAGCACATGAGCACATGAACCCTCAATCTCGTTTCAATAACGTCACATAAATATTTAATTTCTGAATTTTAAATGCACATTTTAAAAATATTCATTCACAATGCATTTATTTTCATGTAAATAATGTTGACAACGACGCCTATCACTAACATTGTTGCAGAATAGTCATTGAAAGGGAATGAAATAAAATTGTGAAACATACTTCCATATCTTTCTGGAATGAGTAGAATGGCACATACTCATCTCAGTTTAAAGTTAACATGAAGCGCGTGTATACTGCATAGCTATGTTGCTTCAATTTGGAAAGGTGCACACAAAATTTGTGCCTAAGGCATAGTTCCCATAATGTATGTAATAAACTTCGGTAATTGGAAATTGCACAATTTTTCTACGTCTTGCTATTGCAAAAAGCTTGAATTTTGCAGAATGTTTGAAAATTGACATGGTTAGGTTTGAAAATTGACAGCAAGGAGTTTTCCAAAATGTTGGACTTTACCCGGAAAACTTTGAAAACAACCATATTTCAGTGCAAATATCTCGAAAATGATGCGTCGTTCTACGAAAAAAATTATTTAAAACAAAATTTTAGGTTTTGAAATTCTCTCCAAGGTAAATGCCGAGTTTCTCAAACATTTTCAAAATTTGAAGGTACGCAGTTTTGCAATATATCTGACTTTACCCAGAAATTGGGGGTATCGCGCTTTTGTGAGTTTCCTACGAAACAATTATAGCAGTCAAAATATTATGTTTTAAAGTGCTCTACAAGATGGATGCCAAATTTTCAAAAATTCAAGATATACAATCTTCTAATCTCGAAAAGTGTAGCTACACAAGCTTCCAAAATGTCAGACTTTACCCGAAGTTAATGGAAGTTGTGTTAGAGTGCAAAGGTCTCGAAAACGATGTGTCGTATGTAAAACATTATTACAACAGGAGTTATAGTTCCTGAAATTTTCTACAAGATGCGTGCCGAATTTTGCAGTATTTTCGAAAATTTCAGGAGCGCATCCAAAATGACATACTCGTATTTTACCCCGAAGTTATTCGAAATCATTTTTGAATGTGTACGAGTATATCTCAAAATTATCCCTAATTGTAGGCTTTGGATTTTTCTAAATTTGTCTGACCTTATCCGAACTTAATGGAAATCGATTTTCAGATGGAATATTCTAAGCCGCTACTGTCTCAAAGACTCCATCGGAAAGTGTGCCACTCCACAGTAAATATCGCAGGAAAGACATCGCGATTATGTCATATTGGATCTTTAAGATTTGTTAGAGTGCCTAAACAAAATAAAAAAACTAGACAAGATCAACAATATTACACTATACTGTGTGTCAGGCCACATTAAGGAGGATGGACCCGGCAACCACGTTCATAGGACCAGAACTTTTTTACTTGCCTCGTGTCTCAAACATTTCGGTTATATACTCGTATATAAAGGGTCTTTCATTAAGCACTTCCTATCTCTAAATTTAAATAAAACAAAGTGTGTGTGAGACATCATCGACATTTTTTATTCGTTTGAAAGTCATATCGATGCCATTATGTATGGAATATACATAACATCGTTCAAATGTCCGCCTCGGCTTCTCTGGGTGGCGCGCATCCGAAATGTCCAATTTTCCATGACTCTGGCGCATAAATCGGGCTGAATTTGACCGATGGCATGGGTTATGTTGGCTTTGAGAGCCGCTGTGGTTTGTGGCTTATTCGCATAGACCTGCGACTTCAGAAAACCCCACAAGAAAAAGTCTAACGGGGTCAAATCGCACGATCTCGGTGGCCAGTTCACATCACCTCCACGTGGGATGACCATGCCATCGAATCGCTCGTGCAGAATTTCCAATGTGGAGTGAGCTGTGTGGCACGTAGTCACGTTGGTGTCCATATGATCCAATGCAGGCCAAAAGATTATGGTAATCATCGACCTATAGCGTTCGCCGTTGACGGTGATGGCCTGGCCAACGTTGCTCTCAAAGAAATATGGACCTATGACGCCGCCAGCCCAAAACCCACACCAAACAGTGACTTATGCATTGGACGCTCTTGGATCTCATGTGGATTGGCTTCGTTCCAAATTCGACAATTTTGTTTGTTGACGTACCCATTCATCTAGAAATGGGCCTCATCGCTGAAGATGATTTTTCGATGAAAATTAGGGTCAGGTTTCCAACTGCTCCAGAGCCCATTGAGCGAACACACGTCGTTGGCTATGGTCAGTTCCTGGGTCAGTTGAATTTTATACGGTTGCAGGCCCAAGTCACGACGCAAAATTTTCCAAGTTGTGGTCTGCGAAAGGTCGAGTTCTGAGCGACGCGAAATCGACTGCCTTGGATTCTCCTGCACACTCTCACGGACAGCGGCTATGTTTTCGGCATGTCTTGCATTTCGTCGGCATACGGGTGTTGGTTGATCGTTTACTGAATCAGTGGACTCAAATTAATCCACCACACTGCGAATAGTCCTCTCGGAAGCCCGCGGAACGTTGCCCGAACAGAACATCCATTTTGATAAAACTTTTGCACGTGTTGTTGAACGCTGTATCCACCCATGGTGATTTGGCAAAACAGACTGAATAAATGACAGCCAATTTGACATATGGAGCTTCAACAATATGGCGGCTATCAACTGTCAAATTTCGTCCTATTGGAAGACCCTGTACATATAAACATAACTTTTCGAAAAGTTAGAGAAGCCATAACATTTAAGGATTTCAGCTACTTGCTATATTATCCTCAACTTTCTTTACGAATATGTGAAAACATGTCCCTGCAACTTGTAGCCCATCTCAAATATATTTCAGGGATTTTAACCGGTAGAGTACCAAAACTTGCACGAGCTACTGTAAGTTATAAGAACATCTCTGGAAACTAGGACTTCTTCAGAAGGAATCGAGATATCCGATGTCACTGGCGGACACAGAATTGTCATCAACAGGATTTCAAAGATTGATCGTATTTGAAAACAGGGACGTTTTACACGAGACCAATTTTTTTGTTACCCAGACGGCGGGTAAAAACGGGAATCGCCAAACAGATGTCATATCCAAAATTGTGGCAGCATTTAATAAGACAGTAGGGTGGCATTTTTCTTGAATGGAGAGTGGGAAATATTAGGAGTGTTACGGTACTGTCTTGGCGTTCCTGACATCTTGATCTAATATCGTGTTGGAGAAAGGAACATGTCCCACTAACCCGTGTTTGTCTGCAAGACCCTGATCCTGAACTTCTCAATGTGCGGGTCCTGTTCTTCAAACTCTGTATCATCTTTAAAAATAGACGTCTAGTCTGAAATTTTAGCCTCTGGCGGTGCACATTGTAAATTCTAATAAATTTTGTTTGAAACTGATAACGTAGTATCAATTGAAGGGTTTTAAAAATTCGCGTCTTAATAAAAAAAATGACTCAAAGACTTGAGAGCACATTTGGTGTATCCTTGATCACCTAAGATGAAATGCTATACTTAGAGATAGATCCCTCCTTACAAGCTGACCATTTATCAAATAAAAACTTTACTATTCTGTTACTAATTTCATATTTCTAACTACGAGTATCTTACAACTACGAGTAACAATTGAGTTGAAAGAAGTTAAAAGACATGCAAAATCTACCAGAAACAGGTCACTCCGTCACCTTTAATCCACCAAAATCGCTCCTGGAGCAAACGAATAAAACACTTTGAGATCAAGTGGTGATGTTATGCAGCCACATCACTTTCCTTTATCCTGACCACCACTCCACTTTCCAGTAGTCCACACTTTGAACAGAGTGACACAGATTTTGTTTATGCACGTGTAAACAACATTGTCCCGATTCAAATTGTCCCGGTTATTCAATCTGCAGAATCGCCCCCTTCCCACTCTTCAGTAAATGCAACCGCACTGCATGAGTAGAACAAAGGATATATTCAGGATACACAAACAGTGTTTTGGAGGGTGAATAGATAAATTAACCTAAAGCGTATTCAAACGATTCCCCATTGAAAGGAAGCCAGGACAAGATAAAGAAGAAGATTTCTCTCACTGCTTGTGTTAAACTTTTTCTATTTAAGAATTTTTTTTATTTTTTATTTCTTTGCTCATCAACGCCTACAGTCATAGACTTTATTTGCTCTTTGCTGCTTGAATAGATGAGACACTTTAAAAAAGAAAATTTCCAGAAATGATGATGCTGTGGGAGGCTCCCACGCGTGATGTCCTTAATGTTAAAATTCTTTACGTTCGTTCGGACCAGGATGAGGGTTAATTGACTTTTATCTGGGTTGGAACGTTTAATATCTTTTCCGAGTATTTTGTTTCATATTTTTTTTTCTCCGGTTTTTCTGTGAACATGGAATGTTGTTCTCGTAATTGTTTGCTAAGTGAAAGCTATTCGACGGGAATGGGGCGAAAGTGGAGATGTTCCTTCGCACTTAGGAATGAGAACGACTCTGCGTTGTTATTTAAATGACCCAGAAGAGAATTTAAGGACGAAGAACGCAATTATGGAAGAATATCTTTTTTTGTCGAATGATGTCCATAAACGTAATTGATATTGGCTGGACGAAGAAATATGCGAATGGAAATATTTATGAAAGGGAGCTGGGGAAAAAAAAAAAAAAAGAGTAATGGGGAATATACAAAGAAGGAGGATTTTATCCTATTCATACGCTTTGCATGTATTCATTTTGATTCGGTGCTGTTTTAGGTGTTTGTGAAAAGTGATTGCAAATCATTTTGTAAAAGAGGGCACTGAAAAGGATCTTTATTTATCTAGGGCTTCTAAAGGGTGGTTAAGTTTTAAGGGCCGATGTTGATTTTGAATAAAACACAAATTATTTAGGAAATTACTGTCATTTCTTTTTATTATGATAATATTGGTATGGTTCAATTATGTATGGAACAAAATATCGGCCAAATGGCCGCCGCGACCTCGGCGGCACACCTCCATCCGATGCTCCAAATTTTCGATGACGCTGAGGCATAATTGAGGTTCTATGCCGTTAATGTGCCGAATTATCTCATCTTTAGCTCTTGAATTGTTGCTGGCTTATCGACGTACACCTTTTCTTTCAAATAACCCCAAAGAAAGAAGTCCAACGGTGTCAAATCACATGATCTTGGCGGCCAATTGACATCGCCACCACGTGAGATAACACGTCCATTGAATTTGTCGCGCAAAAGAGCCATTGTTTCGTTAGCTGTGTGGCAAGTGGCACCATCCTGTTGAAACCACATATCGTCCACATCCATATCTTCCAATTCGGGCCATAAAAAGTTCGTTATCATCTCATGATAGCGAACACCATGTCTGACCGGCCTCATTTTGGAAAAAATACGGCCCGATGATGCCGCGAGCCCATAAACCGCACCAAACAGTCACTCTTTGTGGGTGCATTGGTTTTTCGACAATCACTCTTGGATTATCATTCGCCCAAATGCGGCAATTCTGCTTATTGACGAATCCACTGAGGTGAAAATGTGCCTCATCACTGAAGATGATTTTCTTCGAAAATTGATCATCCACTGTTGCCATTTCTTGTCACCATTGTGACCATTGACGACGCTTGAAATGGTCAAGAGGCTTTAGTTCTTGAGTCAATTGCACCTTGTAAGCGCGTAAATGCAAGTCTTTATGCATAATGTTCATCAACGACGAACGTGATAGGTGCAATTGTTGGGCACGACGACGAGTTGAGGTGGACGGCTCTTCAGCCACACTATCGCGAACAGCAGCAATATTTTCTGCAGTACGAGCTGTACGAGCATGCATTGGTATTTTCACATCTCCTACAGACCCGGTTTGCACAAATTTTTGCACGATTTTTCCGATTGTACGCACATTTGGACGATTAAATTGACCGAAAGAATCACGAAATGCACGATATGCATTTTGATTTGAACGCCCATTTTCATAATAAGCCTGAATAACTTTAACGCGTTGCTCGATTGTGTATCTTTCCATGGTTCAAATTGAGTTAGTCTGAAATTGAGAAATGTCAAATGAAATGCAGAAAAAAACTTGACGTTTAGGTGTGGTTCACATTCAACATCGGCCCTTAAAATTTAACCACCCTTTATATAAACGCAGAATGCACTCAGTTAAAAAAAGCAAAATGTCTACTAATTCACTTAGAAGAAAAATTAAATTGGTTAAACCACTTTTTGCCTCCGGAAAGGTAAAGGGTTATTCATTTCGAGTTTGGGATTGATAGATATCCCTACCTTATGGCATCTGTCAAATCCATCTGATGTTCATAGTGACAGGTAGTTAGTTCTTGCCTTGCCAAATATGGAACATTTAACCACCGCTCTACGCATTGAAATTGTTGCCTGCTAACCATACAATGGGCAGAACATTGAGTGCTGAAAATCAACAAGTTGACGCTACGTAAATAAACCAAATTGCAGAATTTGGGGTTCTGAGAATTCTAATGTGACCGTTGAGAGGCCATTGCATCCACCAAGGATGACAGTTTGGTGCGGACCGTGGCGTGATCGTTGTTCTAATTTGCTCACTAAAAACTTCTTTGCCTCTTAAAATGTGAACCCTCCGATCTTGAATTGAAATAGTTGCTGTAACTATTGTATTGTGGGCGCCGTGACTCAGTAGTTAAGTGCGCGATCACTGAGCGGGAGGTTCAAGGTTCGAGTCCAAGAAAACAGATAAAAAACGAAGTTTTTCACGGTGCCACCTCTCGCGAACGTCTGACAAACATCCAAGAGTACAAACTGTCATGAGAAGCTTCTCTCAATCGAAAAAATTGAACTTCGGAAACGGCATAAAACTGTAGATTCCACCCAACTATTCGCGGCTGCGAGAAGCTGGGCCAGGCCCTGCAATGGGCTGTTAGCGCCAAAATATTATTATTATTATTATTAACTATTTTGGGGTCAACATGATTCACACCAAAAGTAGGAATACAGAGCCAACCTTGCAAGCGTAGCTTTGGACCATGATGGCTACAAGAGCAGCCATATGAAACTTGTCAAGAAACACCAATAAGACTTCTGGAGCAGTTTCTGCGAGAGAATTAACAGCATGACGCAATCATATAGACTGCGAATAGCTTTCTCTAAAATCCCAACAACTATATGGTTCCTGGAAGGAAACTGAACAAAAATTACAAGTTTTTAACGGACGATTCTATACGAAGCTGAATTTTTTAAATCATTCGAAATCGACTTTACTGCGAAGGTAATAGTCCAGAACATTTTTGAAAGCGAATATCTCGAAAACGGTGTATCTATCTCTATAAGATGGACTTAAGATCTTTCAAAATTTTCGAAAATTTTAGGAACGCATTATTCCAAATTGTATGACTTTACCGCGAAAACTATTTTTGACTGCCCGAGCAGAAGCCTGTAAAACGGCGGTGACTATCAAAACTCCGCTGTCATGCAGAATGCTCCATTCAACACGGATGATGACGAAATTGATTTTACTGCTAAGGTAATAGTCTAGAACATTTTTCGAAGGGCATATCACATCTATGCATCTATGTTTTAAGATCTTTAAAATTTTTTGAAAATTTTAGGAACGCATTATTCCAAATTTATTTACATTGCGACAGATACTGGAAAAACACAGGAATTCCAAATCAATACTCATCAGCTTTTCATCGATTTTAATATCTAGAGAGATGAGCCATGTCTAGTTTTGGAATCCCTGCTAAAATCGTCCGTCTGTCGATGGAAAATGCACGCTGGTAAATAGGTAACAGTATCCATAAAGCGTAAGCTTTTGATGACAGATGATGTCATACTTCAAAGGATTGTACAAAATTCTCAAGCTAACATCAGCCGACGTTATTGACATAATTGAAAGAACGCAGCGAGTCGTGGTTTGTTTGAAAGGAATATTCCTCGAATGACGTTTGGTCCCGTTTGTATCAATGCGGAATAGAGGAAAAGTTACAGCAACAAACTATACTGGTTGTACATCGAGATAATTCTGAAAAAAAAAAAAACTGTAGGTCCATACCGAAACTACATAACACGTTACATCACGAACGAATACGAGTATGACCTCTGACATACCCAATAGCAATGCCAAGGTATCTGTAAAGGTTAAGGTGTTACGTCAACATCTTAATGGTCTTGAGGCAATGAGTCTTTTTCAGTTACATTAATTTGTTAACAAATAGCTAAAACAGCTATCTAAGAGTAGCGACAATGGCTATTTTTCGTAGCTATTATATATTACAGATAATTCTCCTATAAATAATATCTAAAATAATTGCATTGTAAGACATTTAAATAAATAATGACAGGTTTGAGCGACATACTTCTTTACAATTGGCATTGCTGCGCAGTTATTTTGTTGGTGACTGCTTTTACTACACAAATCGAAGGCTCTAGTACAAATTCTTGCAGTTCTTTTCAAATAACAGTGATGTAATAAATACATAGGAATAAAATATTCCACTGTCCCTATATCGACTTTTTTTTATAGAACATATTTGGAAGAAAAAATAGCTGGTGGTATTGAAATTTTATTTTAATGAAGCTCAATAACTTTCGAAGGCAATTAATAACGCTTTTTTTTGTTGCTCAGTGTTATTCAAAATAATTATACATAATTGAATAATTATATAAAACCCGATTAGATGCCTGTAGGGATAAAAAAGGAAATCTGCAGACTATTAAACGGCCGTGACGGTGGCGGTCCACCTGATCAAAGTGAAATAAAGATAGCAATATCTAAGCTTAAATCCAACAATGCTAGAGCCGACGGTCTTACTTCCGCACTATTTAAAGCACCTGAAGATTATTTGGTACGGAGTATACAACAATTCATCTGTAAGATATGGTCGGATGAAAGTACTCGTATGCCCGACGAATGGGACGTCAGCATCGTTTGCTCGTTTCCTCAAGAAAAGAGACCCTCTATCGCGAAAGATTCTATCTGCCATATCATGTGAACGCCTTAAGCCTTTTGTGTCAGCAATCTCATTAGTCCGTATCAGTGTTATTTTAGGCCGGGAAAGTCCACTATAGATCAGATATTCACAGTATGGCAGATCTTGGAAAAAAGCCAAGGAACTTTAAATCGATACTCACCACCTTTTCATTGATTTTAATGTCTCCTATGATAGATCCAATAGAAATGAGCTACACAAAGCCATGTCTAGTTTTGGTCGGTAGGAACATCATAGAAGATTTTGACGACAGAACAGGACTACGATAAGGCGACGTGATCTTTCAAAGGTCTGTAAAAGTACTCGCGTACGCCGACGATATTGATATAATTGAAAGAACGAAGCGGACTGTTAGTGGTGCTTTCGTGAGTACTGAAACAGAAGCGGCGAAAATGGGCTTAGTCGTTAATGAGGGCAAAATAAAATATATTCTGTCACCAAAAAAGGTACAGTCTGTGGTGTAGTGGGTGGCCGTGGTGTAGTGGTAACATCATCGCTTGTCACAAGTTGATCAATTGAGAAAGCTAAGTCAACTCTACTGCGAAGGCATAACACTGGCAGTAGAGTGGACATATGGCTGAAAATGCAACTTGATCGTGATGGAACAAAAAACTGTGAATCATGAGCAACGACAAAAGCAAAACAAACAAGTTGTCTGGACGCTACCCTTGGAGTTTACAGAAACTTGATACCATCTAAGTTTCAAACCACTACACTAAATATTTCTTTCTCTCTCTCTCTCCTTCACAAACGCCCGTGTCCTGTAATAGTATAAGAGTATTCATATCCTCTTTGGTGCGCACAAATTATAAAAAAAAGTCAACATCGGCGATTTGGGCAGAAAGTCAAAATAGACAGCAATAATTTTGAAGTAGTTAACGACTTTGTCTACCCTAGGCTCCACTGTAAATTCAAACAATGACACCAGCGCAGCGATCAAGCGAAGAATCGCGTCTTGCTTCTTTGGGCTAATAAGGCAATTGAGTAGCAAAGCTCTCTTACAGACAATTAAGTTGACTTTATATAAGACCCTCATCATCCCAGTCCTATTATATAGAAGCATATTGTGAAAGAAAAATTCTTCGAGTGATTTTTGGTCCCGTATCGACGGGGAATGGAGACGAAGATGTAACAATGAACTGTACTGGTTGTATCCGACATCGACCTAGTCAGAAGGGTTCGACTTCATCGCCTGAGATGGCTAGGACATGTAGAACGAATTAACATTAATGCTCTGGCTCGCAAAGTCTTCAAATCCACCCGCAGAAACGACGCGGTAATGAAGGACCCAATTAATTCTAAGAACCAAGAATCATTGGGACCGCACCAAGTTTGATTTGTCTAGCTCAAAATGTAAGGTCTTCAAAACCTGTTACATGTGAACGGACGGACGGAAATGGGTCAAACAATTTCACTAATGATACTGATCTTATATATATGCTTATAATTAACAGGGTGTATACTACTTTACTTTTACTTATGTCCTGTATCCCCTTGTGGGTCCTAGGGCCTCTACAACGCCTACGCGCCATCGTGTGCGATTTCTGGAAATGTGCCTCAGCTCTCCCCAACTCTTTCCCAGTTGTCGTGCTTCCTTCTCAACTGTTCTGCGCCACGTACTCCTAGGACCGCCGCGTATACTGCCATCCTGGGTAAGCGGGTTCAATTGCATCGCTTGGTTAGCTATGGACCTGTCACCCTTTCGGAGAGTGTGACCGATCCACTGCCACTTTCGTCGTCGTATGGTTGTGCCTATAGGTTCATGGCCCGTTCTCTGATAAAGCTGTTCGTTAGAGATACGGTTTGGCCAGAATATCCTTAAGATGTAACGTAGACACCTATTGACAAACGTTTGCAGCTTCCTCGTGATAGTGACGGTCACTCTCCAGGTACCACATCCATATAGCAGCACTGATTCAACGTTGGAACGGAACAGTCGTAGCTTGGTGTTTAAGCTAATTGCATTACTTCGCCAAACTATGGATAGCATCCCAAACGCAGATTTTGCTTTACCTATTCAGCTGGCTATATCCAGTTCGGTTCCGTCATCGGTTGAGACAATACTCCCAAGGTATTGGAAACTCTCTACTCTCTCAACCCTTTGTCCAGCAAATATGAGTTGATGAGTTTGGTCCTAGGCTGATCATTTTTGTTTTTGCCGAGTTAATTTTCAGCCCAACGACGTCTGCTTCCCTCTCCACATTTGCTGTCATTTGGTAAAAGTCCATTATTCTGTGAGACAGTAGGCATACATCGTCGGCGTAGTTGAGGTGTTTGAGTTCAGATGTCAGAGTCCATCGAATTCCTCCATTTCCTGTTGATAAGGCCGCATTCAGCACATCGCTAATCACCAATAAAAACAATATTGGTGAAAGTATGCAGCCTTGCCGAACCCCACTTTGGACTTCGAATTCCTCAGACAGTCTTCCTCTGTGCACAACGTGACATGTGGACCCATCATATGTAGCCTTGATAATTGCTATTAATTTATCCGGAATGCCTCTCCTGCGCAAGGCACGCTAAATAAATTCCCGATTGACACTATCAAACGCCTTTTCAAAATCGATGAACAACAGGTGAAGTGGTGATCGATATTCGGAAACCTGCTTGTTCGGCGTCAAGTGTGTCTTCAAGGTGTTCTTTGATTCGCTCCAGGATGATTCTAGCTATTATCTTGGCCACAGCAGGCAGCACGCAGATACCTCCCCAGTTTTCGCACTGCATTAGGTTACAGGGTGTATGCAATGTATGAAAATAATTATACGAAGAACACCAGCAGCAAATGGTAGTATTTGAACCTTTTTCGTAAAACTGGTGTAGGTTTTGGAGTGAAGTCCGGTTGGTTTTCAGTTGCTGTTTCTTGAATGAGGGCGAAGTCGAGCTCCAAAATCTCCCAGCCATTACTCAAGAACTACAGATTCAGTCTTGAGAAACATTTTCCAAGCTACCATTGGTCATAAGTGAAGAAGAAGGTGAAAAAGAGTAAGGTGCCCCTTAGTCTCTGTCTACAACTGCCCGCAGAATTTCAGGAAGACGGACTGCCTTCCTTTTTTTTAAATCAGTTGGCTATAAATTTTAAACCTGAGCAGACCAGGCTTAGGCCAGGCTGTTAAGGTTCGCAGATGGTTTCAGTTGGGCAATGGTTTTAGTTGGGCTTAGATTTTTAATGGTAGCAGAACGTAGGTGCTGTCAGAACTAGGGCTCGGACTTCATGTCTCTAGAATATGCAGGCTATATGGGGCTAGATTTTAAATTTGAATAAAGTTCTTCTCCTTATTTGCTAATATACACCGAACTGATGATGCATGCATGAATGCATAGAATGTGAAATTTTTATTATGAAGCCTTGACGAGGACCAGATACAAAATGTGCAGATTTTAGTTGAAACTTTGTGGAAATAAAAAAAAGGACTAGATTTGAGTTGCCCGGGATAGAAATGTGATTTTGTTTTTTTAATTTTTCCTGTCTAGATATGTCAAGTGCTGAAGTGACTGACTTTCCGCGTTATTTAGATGTGCGATTGGGGATGGACGTTTTGACAAAATATGAACAGGTGAATCTCCAATCTCTTTTCAAAATATCCCACGTAAAAACAAATTTTTTAAATTCTATTTTCTAACATTCTTGCAGAATAGATACTGCACGGCAATAAAACAAAATCCCGAAATATTCATCGAAGTCTCTGGAATGAGTAGAATGGCACGTGCTCAACTCAGCTAATGATTAGCATAGCTACGTTGCTTTTATATGAAAGAAAAAAAGAAAAAGAAAAAATGTTTTAAGCCTTAAAATTCTCTACGAAATGGATGCCGAATTTCTAAAAGTTTTGAACATTTAAGGTATGTAATCTTCCAAGATATCGGTCATATATTTAGGATGTGAAATTCTATACTAGATGAATGTCGAGTTTTTCAAAATTTTAGAATATTGAAGGCAGTCTTCAAAAACGTTCTGCAAAGTTAATGGAAATAATTCTTAAGTGCAAATATCTCGAAAACGATGCGTAACACGAAAACAAATTACTACGATGAGTATTTTACGTTTGAAAGGGCTACAAACAAAAGGGTGAACTTGTGTTATTTGTTTTTTAACTCTAAAATAATCGAATGAAACGAATTATATTTAAAATTCCGTTCGAAATATTTCCAGTATTATTTTCGAATTTTATAGTCCAGCTCTAAAGAAGTTGATGAGTGATATAATTCCAGAATGTAAACGCCCAAAACAAAATGTCCCGAGCCCTCACTTCGCGATTATCCTCTGTATGAGTACGTTTTCTGAAATTATTGCACAATGGTGGCGTTGTTAATAGAGTTGCTCGAGCTTGGCCTTAGTTATGGAGAGATGTAGGGGCATGGAAGGGGATAAAGGACATGGGTTTTTTTTTTTAAATGTTGAATTTGCAGACGACAAATCAAGCCAGTCTACACAATTAATCATGAATAAAAAAAAAAAAACTCTACCAAGGCGCTATCGATTTAAGTACATACTCGCAATAGACAGCAGATAGATCCCTACTTAGACAGTGATACCTACTTCAAAAGTTGAAAGCGTGATAAATGAGTAAGCAATTGAAAAGCATTTAAGTAGATCCACAAATTTGATTGCCTGTCTCTTCTTAAGTATAATCATTCTAAACCCCATAACAAATAATAATAAAAAAAAAGAAACCTCTTCACAATGATGTTATCGCTGACTCCCCTCATTGCAACCCCAAGAAAATCCCCGTCTTCTGTCTAAGAGATTTGTCACCAAACCAAACAAGCACATTATATCCCCAAAACCAGTTCAGCTTAATGCCACTCAGTCGAGACTCTAAAGCGGAAGTAACACTTACGTTCCACCAAGTGAAACAATTTTTTATATCCATCCAAGCATAGTCATCGTCAGCAGCATACAGCATCATCAACATCCCATTCATTGATAACAATGATTGTAATCGCTCCTTAAATAGGGCTTCTCATTGTTATTGCAGCTCGTCCCGTTCCGGTTTTTATTATTTCAAAAGCCGCATGCATCCTAAAGTCGTGTTTATGAATAAAATTAAGCGACGAACAGCCATCACACATGTGCTGTATCGTCTCGTTGTACCACATCTCGGATTCATTGTCATCGGTATCCTTGTCAGGGAATTAAGGGCGCGGCGATACCATAAATGTGCACGAGTGAAATGTATCGTGTATCCTGTTTTTTTTTTTTTTTTCACCATCCACCCCCTTACTGTTGGGGGTGCCGTGTGTAACTCAAGCAGGGAAAGAAGTGAAGTGCCATCCATCTGGTTAGGGTTAAGCAAACGTGCTTATGGTGCTGAGCCCATAAAGTGTACTACAAGCACACTATGTCCTTAAATGTCTGCTCTAAAAGGGGAATGAGTTCTTTTTTCTTTTTTTTTGTTGGGGAGCAGCAAAAGTGATGGGAAATAATTTTGCTACCGCTACGTTGGCAATGTGCCAATTGAACTGGTTGGGTAATTTATTTTTATTTTATTTTTCTCCTGCTCCCTTATTTTTCTTTATTTCCAGGACGATGTAGTTAGGCTTAGTAGAAATAACTTAACACAGCAAAGAAGGATGAGTAAGCAAAGCAGAATTAACAGAGAAAAAAAAGTACAAAGTACGATGCGCGTAGAGTTTTAGTGGAGAAAGTTTTCCCTCTTTCGGGAGTTTATTGGAGGCAAATGAAAGTTTGAAGCAATTTCCCTGGAGAGGGGAAAAGTAAAAGGCCCCAGGGTTGGCGGATTACAGCAGATTGTATAGGCCAATGAGGCCCAGGGCGACATCAAAGAACAAATGAGGAGGACTGAGATGATATTTCTTTTTGTTGTTGCCTTGCTGCCAATGTTCAAGTGTTAGGGCCGAGGAAGAGGTACTTTACTCTAGAGAATCTATCAAGTATGACGCTAAGTAAGTTGCAATTGGAAAACTCATTTCTGAGGTTTACAATCAGGGAAGATTAGCAGCTACATTGCAAGACAAACTGTTGGGAATTCAAATGCCTGTCAGCCGTGAATTGGGGTATTTTCTTGATGAGGAAACCTACTTATTTCAGTTATACTCTTGGGCCGGTTGAAGCTTGTGATTTGGGACATTTGATCGTCCGGACGCAAGCTTCAACTAACCTAGGAAGGTTCCTGGGTGTGCTAAATTTTGACTGGCGTTACGTACCAAGGGCGACTGTAGCACAACCCTTTTGCCCCTCTCGAGGAAGCGGTTCCCTTTTTCGATTATACTCAGCATGATGGTGCTTAAAGCCTAGGATTTATCGATTCGATGGTGTCTATGCGATTTTCATTGAAGTATTTGAAAACAGGCGAAGAACACTCAGTCTTTGTATCTAAGATATACGTACATTTATATTTAATAAGTGTCAGAACCTTAGTGATGAATCTTTGGACAATTCTGCGCAATTTTTTTAAATTTTTGTTTACAAAATGTGAGTCACAATCCACTACGATTAGGTATACACCCATCATTGGAACCGCCCTATTAAATGCCTCCCTGGCTAGCAAAAGATAAACCACGAAGCTAATAGCCATTAGAACCAGTTCTCAAAACGATACTTTGGCTAAAACCCCTTAACCTACACACGTAAGGATCAGCATGGAAAAAGTGCTCTACGTCGCCAGAAATCTATAAGGGACTGGGTAAAGATGGAAATAACAACTGGCTATTTAACGCCATAATACCACGTTGGTTCCGAATCTCAGAATAAGATTCAGCTCAATATAAAATAGGGCTCAAAAAAAGGTCTACGGGCAATAATGTGGCTTCCGAAATTGTTTCGATAGTTCAAAGTGGAAGTTCTAACCATCTCTGCAGCTTCTCGAGAATTACCTTCGCTAAAGCTTCCGCGAAAAGATATCGAATTTTGTAGTGATTTCATCACAGTGGGCTAAGGTTTCTCAACTCTAAACAATATGTCACATTTTGACAGAGACAGCGTCTCTGATAATATGAAGGCCAAAGAATTACAGAGATACATAGAGGGCATGGGAACTAGACCACCAAAATTTCGATCATTCAGTTCTAACATCCATGGAACTTCCAGAATTAAGCATAAGTTTGGATTTCCAAAAGCTTACCACAAAGGTCACACTAAAATTCATTTTGAATCCGGGATAATTCAGGGAGGGATAATTTGTATTTTTGAAGGAATACAGCCAAGAACGGATCTGAGTCTTAGTCAAGAGGAAATCTTAACATAATATGTTCTCTGCTCTCTGCGCTGCTGTAATTTTTATAATTTCTGTGGCAAAGCAGACAAAGTTTTTAATTACCTGCTTCAAGTCGAAAATGATGTTAACAAGGTCACATGACATATGCGACGTATTGCCTTAGAAAATTTCCGGCAGCGAAATACTCTGTAGTTTTAATAATATTACTAACCGTTGTGGAGCTGCTTGCTTTCTTTCTTTATCGTAATATTGCACGGATATAGCCAAGAAAAATTCGCCATAAAATGAGAGAACATATGCTGGCAAACCTTGTAGGTTCAACCAGAAGCTCAAATCCAAATCAATAATCATCCTGTTCTCATCATGAAAGTGCTGTTTCCAAATTCTTATCACTTTTTTTTAGTCCTTGTAGAATTCTCTAAAATGTTTGAATATTTATAGCATTTATAGCATCCTTCTCGTGCTCTCTCAGGGTCTTTTTATAGTACATACGCTTGCCGTCCCTCTTCGTCTGTACATCACATTTAGGGTTCAAGATGGTTTGCTTGCAATATTTTTACCTGCCCTTTAGATTTACATTAAACAAAGACCATATCGCAAGGAACTGGATTAAAATCGTTCGATTAAACTTCCCTAGAGTACTTTTTTATGTTGTAAAGCTTTAGATGGTCTTGAAACCTACTTGGTAGTGGCCCGAGTCTATCTACTGCATATCGAATAAATTTTGCGAACAAAATATCGTTTGAAGCTCACTTTAATATGAAGAAGTTCAGCGTGTACGGTGGATATGAATTTGCGAGCTCTTAAAACATTTTTCTATTACGTTCCAGCTTCTGTCGTCAGTTTCAATATACTCGTACTTAGTCTTTGGATAAATCACAATTTGAGTAAACCATTCCTAGATCCGACCCAGAGTTAGGCAGAACGGATTGCCGTGTAGTCATCTCAACAAACTAACCTAACCAACTTAGGTAACCTCATCCCATTGTATAGGGTGACCAGATAAGAACGATAGGAAAAGAAATTTAAATAAAACAACAACGGTGTGAGATATCAAATTGATTCTGACTTTATTTTGAAGCTACATTCATGACTTATGTATGGAATAGCATATCATTTAAATGGCCGTCTCGGCTTCGCTGGCAGTACCTCAAGCGGTCGGTCTAATTTTTGATAACTCGGTACAATATGTGCGGCGTTATTCCGGCAATAGCGTCTCAAATTTTGGCCTCGAGCTCGTCCAAAGTGGTTCCTTGTTAGCGTAGACTAGGGACTTGATGTAGCCCTAGAGAAAATAATCGAGGAGTGTCAAGTCGCATGATCGCGGCGGCCAATTGATGAACGCTCGCCTTGAGATGACCCAGTCGCCAAATTTCTCCTTCACTACTTCGAGCGTTGCATCGCTTGTATGGCATGTAGCGCCGTTTTGTTGGAACCACAGCTCGGATATATCGATGTTGTCGACCTCTGGTTACAGAAAGTTGGTTAACATCGCTCTATACCGAGGACCATTGGCGTAACGGTGTCTTCTTCCTCATTTCGAAAGAAATAAGGTCCGATGATGCCGTCGTGCCATAAACCGCACCAAACAGTCAATCTTTGTGAATGCATTGATGCTTGGTCGAATACTTGTGGATTGTGGTCGCTCCAGAATCGTCCGAAAAGATGATTTTTTGGCCTAAATCCGGATCTCCGGTCAACATCTCCAGAGCCCAATTAGCGAACTCACGGCGTTGTCTATGGTCGTTCGGCTTCAATTTTTGCATCAGCACAATCTTATACGAATGTAGGCCCAAATCAACCGCAAATTAAGCCTGGTTGACTCTGGCGATGCTCAATTTAGCTGATCAGCGCCGAATCGACATTTTTGGGTCTTCTTCGATACTGGCCGCTACAGCGGCTATGTTTTCTTCACTTCGCACTGATCTCTGTCTGGTTGGTGGCTTAAGATCCAAAAGAGTTTACTCACGCTCAAACTTTTCCACGTTGCTTATTTACAACTGAGCCGAAATTTCGATAATATTTTTTAATAATTTCCACACGTTCGGGAAGCGTCAAGCGATGCATGATGAAATGACAAACCTTACTGAATACGAGTATTTTGACAGCTGGATGTCATTAGTAACTTTGACAGCTGCTGAAACATAATAATTGGAAAAACTATCATTGTTATCTGGTCACCTTTTATCATCAGATTTTTAGTAAAGAAATGATAAGCCTTTCCAATTTTTAAATCGAGAAGCCAAACAGATCCCCAATGGAAATTCGTGGAAATTCGTGTTCCCGATAAGGGTATGCTATCTGCGCAGAAACAAAATTTATGTAAATACATCTTTGCTTAAAAAAAACCGTTTATCCTAGACATGGTAGTCTGGAAGAAACATGTATTGTAGCCTAGCCACCACATTCCATAAAAGCGGGGGGCCACAATGTGGTGGGTATTGTGTTTGCTTGTGAGTCGAATGGTGCAGCTTCAAGCCCCACCGAGGAACAGCAAATAAATGAATAAAATCTAAGTTTCTACAAGCTTCGGCAAATTTTAAGCTGACTAAGAAAGCGCTCACAATCTGCATGCAAATATAAGCCTGTCGATGACAGACGATCAAAGATTCAAAAGTTCCATTGCAATTTCTAATTTTTGTACATGAGCTCAGCTATGCACTTCCGGTGTGCTTGACTGTAGTGAGATTCCCGTGCTTTTCACATATAGAGACTCTGTAGCCCTCGGAAAGACAAAATTTACATAAATTTTGGATTCTGTGCGACATCCTGTATTTCGAAAATGAAAAATCGAGATCCAATTTTCCAAGTGCGAGGATTAGAAAGCCTTAGGGGACAATATAACACTCACAGTCTCATGCGTATTTTTAGCATTCACCTTGATATACGCCATATGCTTCTGAATTTAACATTTTCTCTTGATTTGAAAACATTTTAATTAATTAATGTACGCAGATAAAATTGCAGAGAGATTTTCGTGGAATTGTGATGAAATTTGGAAATTTAAATTCACAAAAACGTGGAGTAGATTGTAGCCTGGGTTACACACAATATCATACATACTTGAGCGATGCTACAAACTGTCATCTCCAGAAATTGTATCAAAATTTCCGAAAAGCAATATTTTCCTAAGTAAAACACAAACACATGAAAAAAAGTATTTAGATGCCTGTGAATATTTCACGGATACCAAGACCTTATTACGCTTCCAATCTCCTTTAAGCCTTATAAAGTGACATTTTTACTGAGAATTTTATTCCCTTCAAGTGATGTTTCTTAGTGATTCCTTTAGGTACTTGTACTTGTTTCCCGCCTCCACAAAAGGATTGCCAAATTGACTTTTCAGATGAAATTCTCCAGTCAAGGACTTCGGGGAAAAGTACACAAATCTCAAAGTATTTGTACGGAGAAAAAAAAAAAAAAAAAAACACGTGGAAATATTAGTGTGGAAACAAATAAGAAAATCATGACTAAGTATGCCGCTGAGGGGTATATCCTTGAAATTTATCTCTACAGCTCCTCCCAATTGTAGCACACAAGTTCTCTTCATATGGGTGTAACACAACGTATGAATTATAAAACACTCTGGAGAACAAGCATTTTTTTTTCTGTTTACACATACAATATTTTTCAGTGCGTTCCCACCTCCATCCTTCGAGTTCGCAGTAAATGTGTGTGTTCGTCCTTTAAAAATGTTAAATCTGTCTCATCTCCCCCAGTTCAAGTTGTGTAAGAATTTCCGTGTGATTTGGTCTCTTGTCATCCATGAAAAATTCAAGGATAATTAGGACAAATTCTCTGAATCAATTTTGTGTTGCAGGCAGGCTAATGTACAGCGAATTAGTTGATTTGAAGGGAAGAGCCTGTTATCGACCGAAGAGGGAAAACAAAAGTCAGAGAAGTTTCTGCTTGAAGCCAAAGTATTATCGTGCAAAAGTATTCCCCTCATTGCGCACAAACTGGATGTGAAGTTCAGATGTGGAAAGTTTAGGTGAGAAAAGTTTCATTCTGGGACGGGCAGAGAAATTACCACCAGAGCCGGAGGCGAAGTTGTAAATATCAGGCGATATGCTGCCATGGCGCCCGTTAGATAAATAACCACTGAAGGAAGAAGTGCGTTGTTAACTTTTAGTTCATTCGTCTTTCTTTGAGTTATTTATCGACTTTTAACAGTCGAAGATTTTTATAGCAAAGCTGGGTTCGACAGAAGAGGAAAGAATTATTAATTTGTAGTCGGCTATAGGCTTTAATAGTTTTATACGAAGGCCCCAATGGAGTTCTGCAATAGTCCTTAACTTTACATCAGTCTAACTAACGACGTAAAGCATCCGGTTTTTGAAAGTTTCTAAGGTCACGCATCTATACATCACAGATATGGAATTGTTGACCTCAGACTATGTCATTCCATACCAAGATTTCAATAAGAATTACTACACCCTTATTCCCAAAAGACACAAATGGGAGACCAGCACATTAATAAATGAACAGGACATCCAGCTCTAATGGAAATAAGAACCGGAGCAGGAGTATTCTGCGAACCCTTACAGATTAAAGACTCATACAAACTGCCAAATGAATACAGTGTCTTTCAAGCTGATAGCGCAGCGTTGACAATCCTCACAAAGAAAATAAATCTATCTCGGATTACAATTTTTGTGAACAGTCAGGCAGCAATCAAAGCACTGGACAGCGAGACAATAAGATCTATGACAGTATGTAAATGTCGTAAAAGCTTGAACAAACATAGCAACATCTACTTGGTCAATCTCTGCTGGGTTCCCGGATATAGCTGTATAGAAGAAAATGAAATAGCAGATGAACTAACCAGGAAAGGATCAGGGAACGAACCAACTCTGCTTGGTTATCACGAGGTGATTGTGTTATATCTTGCAGGCTATGGTCACAATTAAATGATGGGAGAACCGAATGCTTACTAGCTATGAGGAAAAAGGAAATTCGCATCTTGGTAGGTATACTGATGGGACATTGCGCGATCGGAACTATGGACAAAGGGCTGGGCATAAACTCCTCGGACTACTGCAGAAGCTGCAAAGATAAGAAAGAAATAAAATCCATCAAACACCAGCTCTGCGAATGCCCAAATCTCCTCAACTGTCTCCTCGTCTATATGGGAAACAGAATCTTCGGAGAACTTGGTGAGTTGCCACTTGCATCGCTGATGGACTTAACGAGATTCATAAGGAGCTCACGCTGGTTCGAGCAGGAACCAGTTAACTAGAAACAGTGTTAGATGCGGTAACATAACCCAAGGGGAACCATAATGGACCAATAGGCTCCCGCGTAAGCACATTTCGAGATGCACTGACCCCCCAACCTAACCTAATTAACAGAAATATACCATCTGGCACCTGTTTTAAACGAGAAAAAGCTAAGGAAGTCTACGCCATATTGAATGTCATTCCTACGCGACTCTTCTTTTTCCAATAACGAGGATAACAAAGAATATGCATATCCAAGGAGGAAGGATTTTGTTGTAAAAACCCCTTAAAATTCATTGTCTGAATTTTTATTACAGTTCGCTTAGAACCGAAGTAAATGGATGATGACTTTTTCTAAGATCTGGGTGACGATTGGACGGCTTTGACTGGTTTTAACCATCTGATGTTGGGCTTGGTCCATTAAAGCGAAAACTAGTTGCACGACTGGAACGTAGATCGCATGGTATTGTGTCTTCGATACGCCAACCATGAGTCCGATAAGAAATGATCATGAATTGATGAATTTGATGACAGAATGAAAGTTTCTAAAATGTGAGCATCTAGATTATGGCAGAGAAAGCTGAGTTCATGCGGTATGTGTTGAAAGTTTTGGGAATAAATGAAATGAGGTGGTAAAAAGCGGCTGAGTTACAGCTTTTCCAGAAAACTGTCGGAATGTGTGCATGAGTCTGGCATCTCATTTCTACGGAGCCTTTTAGCAACCGGTATTGACTTCTAGAATAAGAAAAAGAGTCGAGTGTCACATCCCGACGAATTCAGCGATTGAGGTAGTGCATAGCTAACATAGTCATTGCGTTGAGGGACTTAAATTTCGAAGTAAGCAACGAAGGGCTTAGACATGTCCTTTGCGTACGCGATGACAACGGCGTAAAAGCAAATCAATCTCAATGTTATTGGTGGCAAAATGTATACAAGTCCTGTTTTAACCACATTTGGCGTCGACTAACTTGGAGGGTAGTACCAATCAATCTATCCATAAGTGGATTGAGTCCAATATAAAGAGTGACACTTTCTAAGTTGAATACATGTGAGCAAAAATTTATCAAAATCTATTGAGGCGTTTAAAATCTACGATAGAACAAATACTCAGACGGCAAGAGAACATGCACATTATCGCCCAACCTTGTTACTACTCTAATTTTAGCAACAATGGAGATTTTGAATTCATGTATACCTACAACAATGTTATGGTCACATTAGCAGCAAAACACTTTCATTCCACCGACTGCCGATAAATTTAAGAAATTATGGATTGCCAGGTTGGGATGCTATTGTCAAGCCATCCGCGGTAGCCATTTAAATGAAATTATTTTCCATAAATAATCGGAAAGTATAGTCTCTTCAAAAAAAGCAAACAACTTTCAAAAATATTAAATGGATTTTTTTATACGAATTTTAAAAACAGTTCAACGGATGAACCACCCTTTACTAAATCACCACCTTATTTGTAGGAAAAACTGCAAATTGCGCGCTCTACTAGGACTTCCAAACTAATGATGTTCAGTTCATCACGTTTATTTTTTATTTACACTAATAAGCTATGAAGCTACTTAACTTTAAGCAAATGTCGAGGAAAACTAAAACACTTATTCGTACGTATAATACTCTCATAAGACCCATTCTCACTTACGGCTTTCCCATTTGGTTTACAATTCCACCCTCAGTAGCCAGGGAAATGGAAACGTTCGAAAGAAAATTCTTGAGATTTTGCTGTGGAAAATTAAGAAAATCGGACAAAAAATACTTTTCTAAAGCAACAAAATGATCTACCAAATGAAAGTTCTTTTAAACAAGATGGGACGAATTTCAATTTAATTTTTGTATAATTTTACACTCTACTACATATTTCTATTTCCCTACGAAGCCAAACCGGCTTATCTGCAGGATGTTAATTCAACAAATGCGTTTTATTTTGACATCTAGTGGTCCAAATCCAAAATAAATAAGAAAAAGGAGGCAACTTGATGTTATTTAAATAAAAGGAATGATATTTTAAATTCACGTTAGGTTATTGTTTCCATAAAATGTTGTTTTAATCAGCTTTTTCTCAAATTTAATTCGACTATGTTTCTGAGATTCTGGGAAAGATTATTTAAAATGCTCGGTATACTTCAGACGTCTCTTCCCGTAGACATTGTTGAAACTTGGAATGTGGTAAAGGCCGGGAGCGATGATCATCATAGTAGTCCAACGCGGCTGTCATTTCGAACATATTCTTTACATTCAAGAACTTTACTCGATTTCCTGCAGTTTGCCTTGTTGATATGAGTTTCACGGGTCTGTCTAGGATGTATTGCAATTTATCAATTTGCGTTTGCGCTGCACCTCCCCATGTCAGCATACCATATCTCAATCTTGATTCGACAAGAGCATTGTGAATTTGTTTGTGTACACAGTTTGTTGATTTATATTGCAAGCATGCCAGCGCAAATAGCGATCCTTTCAGCTTATTACGTAAGTTACTAATGTGTGGTTCCCAGAGGAAATGGTTATCAATGGTTACATCAAGGTACTTGTACGTATCGACTATATCAATAACTTCACAATTGCATGAATCTCTTTTTAATATAATTTCTGATGCTGGAAATTGCGGGCTACATGGCCATTATCGTGACACCATTTAACAACTTCGTTGAATTCTGCCTGCGTCATTTCCATTGCTTCCTCTACTCTTTTGTGACATACAACGATCGCCGTATCATCTGCATATGCGAACGGAAAGCTCTTCTGGAGACACCTAAACATCTCGTTTGTTTGCAGTATAAAGATCAGGGGTCCGAGATTTGAATCTTGTGGAACTCCATACTGCATTTTATTTATACTGCTGAGTGAATCTTTTATTCTTACTCGAAATTTCCTCGCTTTAAGATAATGTCTCAACCAATCTGCAAGTTTTCCTCTAATTCCGATTTTTTCTATTGATCTACGAATTTGTTGTGGTCAAGGGTATCGATAGTCATGCTTAAATCGAGAAACAATACCATTACATGATGACTTTCACTTAGATGGTAATAAGATCAATAAAATCGGCAAGAAGTTGATTCGTACTTTTTGCTTTTTGAAATTCTCATTGATTTTTGCTTATAGTGCTGTATTTTTCGAATTGATTCTAATACTGACCAAGGCTTAAGTGATAACTATTATTTATCTCCATTAAATCTTTTAAATGAACATTCCATGTTTCTGTTAAGACCAGATGCAGGCAGAACACTCACTTACGAAACCACATCTTCCCTCAACTTAAGGGGACGATATTGATTTAAAAAAAATGCATAAAGTTAAATATCTTCTTTGGGTAGTAAAGGGTTTTTCAATAAGGACATAACACATTTGTATTTAAATAAAACAACCAATAATTGAGATATCGGACTGAATTTTATTGTAGATGTAGTACATGTGTTAAATTTAAGTATGGAATTCGACCTCGTTCATATGACCACCGTGAGCACGTTTGCAACGATCGATTCTTTGGACCCAATTTATCAACACTCTTCCACACATATCGGCCGGAACGCTGGCAATTTCGGGTCCGATATTTTTCTTGAGCTCCTCTAACGTTGTTGGCTTATTGGCATAAACCAACGACTTAACGCAACCCAAGCGAGCTGCCCATGTGTGTGAATAGGGGTGAAGGGAGAAAGGGTTGGGGTTAGTACAAATTATTTATTGTCCTAGGATTGTGGGGTTTCAAAAATCCTCTAAAATCGTCACAGTACGTAGAATCTAGTGCAAGTAAGCACTGTGCCATCATTTGGTAGATGTTTTGATTCAATCAACCAACAATTTTCACTAATTCTGACTCTGACTCCTATTCTAAACTAATTTAATCGCTCCTCGATTATCATGAACAGATTCGTACGTAATATTCAATTTCCGCCAAAAACAAATTTCAAACTCTATCAAAACTTTTCCGCCGAAAAAATGCCATCGCCAAAATTGTGCTCCTTCAACATCCTGTTCCACGCTGTTTCACAATTATTAGAAAGTGTAAGCCGAAAACCGAAAGCCGAAATGGGGAAGCTCTTTTCTGGTTATCCAAATTGAAAACTGTTTTCAGGAAACATCAATTTAATTGGATGCGATATGCCAAGTATAGTGGAGAAGTGGTCTCTGGTGTTGGAGCGTTGAAACACTTGTACGAATGCCTAGATGAGATAGACTTTCGTCGAAAACTTTCTCAAGAGAAAAAAAAAAAAAAATAAACTTCCTCTTCAGGAAAAGAAAAAGTGTGAGAATCCAAAACACTACACCAACAACAACTGCTAGATGAAGGCATTTCAAGTAGTGACCTAAATTCTGCCTTGAATCTGCATCAGGGTGCATGGTGGTAGTATTTAAATTCCACAATCCACCTCACCTTCACTCTCTCATTTTAGTTTCTTTTTTTTTTTCAAAAATAATGAAGGATAAATGATTTCCTGGATTTTGTTTCGAGGAGCAACGACGACGACAGACGAGTGCAGAAGCAAATTAAGCATATAAAACAGCGCATACAAAAAAAAAGCAGGATTTGAGGATTTATTCAGTCAAGGATAGCCAACTTGAACTAAATAACAAGGTCAACAAGAGTAAGGCATGTGAATGATGCTAGTGTGTGGTACTTCAAGGCATTAATGTGCAAATATAATTGTGATTACATAACTACCCTTGAGCATCTGTGAGTACACATTTTGGATACAATGAATGAGATTTCGTATCTAAAGGAGATAATTAGTTAATTACACTTGAAGGAAGAATTTTTGTAATGTTTCATGCAATTAAGTGGGTTCTACTACAATTGTTAGTTTCAGCAGATTCGGAGCATCTTACGAGAATTGACTTAAATAAATTCCATTGACTAATATCGAACATTTCCAGGTACATAATTTGATTATTATTTGTGGGTTTCGTAACACCCTCTACCCTCGACTAATGAATAACTGATTTGTTCGCCAAAAATAGAGCCTCGCATAACAACAAAAAATCTCATGAAAGATGACTTATGGCGAAAAATCCACGCATCTGCGAAAAATTAATCATTTCGCGTTGAATATTTCATCGCTCTCTTAGGCCCATCCCGAGGATAAACCTCCGGCCCCTTTTCTTGCCACCCATTGAAGCCACTACCCACTTCCTAATCGAATGGTAGACTTTGGCGTACACACAAACATCATTATCTCCTTTTATCTATCCAAGGGAATCACTTAGTGATACTGTAATTAATGACACATTCCGTTTGATATAACACATGGCTACGGCATGGCACTCGCACTATCCTACATCCTGATCCCCACTCCTTGCCACAGGCAGTCTGTGTGAATCCTTGAGTGCTGTCATAATAGATGAATGCTTACGCATCACTACGTCTGCGTTTTCATCATTTGTTTGTTATTATTGAGAACCTTTGTTAGTACCACCTACCCTTCAATCCGCTTGATTGTGAAATATCCTGGCAAAAGTTCGCCCGGCACGGTAACCCGTAGGGATATTGCAATATTAACACCAATACACATACCCTTAGAAATCGAGTCGTAAATCACGAGGTTTTGAATGGCAATAATAATGAAAATACTGGCCACCTTTTAGCAGTAGTTTGGGTCTACAACGTGCGGCGGAGCCATGATTTACACAGTGCGGTCTAATTATTAGGAAAGGGGACTTTACTTCTTTGTTTTTTTTTTTTTTTTTTTGAGTAATATTTTATTATGCCTAGGTACACGTAATACGAAAAGAAAAAGATACATGTATATTTAGGCCAGGGTCACAAAATTGTCACATGATTTGCGAGGTGGCAAAAAAGCTATTGCCGTCGGGTTTGGTGTATCACATATAATCCCAAAGGCCGTGCGGTCCAGGCCTTAATCCTCTTTTTCCTTTTGGTTCAATTTTGCACAATTACTTTCCGGATTTTCCGTTGGATTTTCTTATAATTTGAAAGAAATATCTTTGCGACAGAGGCCTGGGCCGTAACAGAGGAAGTGAACCTCCTCTTCGCCGCAGGCCCATCAAAGGTAGTTCTCATAGAGTTTCATTTCCTACAAAAATGGATAAAAATGGATAAAGAGTCCCATGAGCCAAGATTTCCTCGTTATTATTCGAACTTATAGAAAGTTCCACTTTTCATTTGTTGCTAAGAGAGACCAAATTAATGCTTCTTGCTGAAGTCTGCAATGCGGGTCTCTAATTGATTTGCCATTATGAATTGGGTCTATTTCCCTAGCACACCGCTGTGAGTAGGTACTTAGTAGAGTTTTGCTTTATGCTGCGTACCAAGAACCTTAAATCTTCATAATAGCACTTTACAAGGTTTGATTTTATAACAATACTATGTCAGAAATAGCTTTTATTGTTGCCTGACTGTCAATGAAAAAGGTGATAACATTACGTGGAATTACCTTATTTGAGGTATCATGAGGTGGCTATTGTTACTACGAGAACCTCTGTCCGAAAACACAGCTATGGTCCGACCTACTCGGATATAGGATAAAAATTAGCCGTGCTTAGAACTACGAATAAATGTAGGATGTGAGCGTGCCCCGTAGCGCTCGATTTGCAGCTGCTCGCTTGGCTGAGAGCCTCAGGGTAATTTTTACAATTTAGAGTCTCGCAAAATTGGTCTATAGGTCTGACGTCAACTTCAAGACCCGCTCTCTGTGTGATTTCCATTGCACCAGCCTTTGTATCCTTATGATGCTCAAAAGATTGGAGGTTTTACTGTCTGAACTGAATTTGCCTGTTGCTAGCAGTGCTAAAACATCTACATAAGCTGCATCCCTGACTTCACTATATCCAAAAAGAATCCGCAACTGAAGGAAATTTTTCAGTTGATCTATTAAAATAATTTCTGATTTTCTACATTTTCTTTTCATTAAAAATGTAACTACTGCTATAAAAAAATGATATTCTGCTGATTAAATAATGAAATTTTGCTGGTTAAAAACACATAAAGTCTTTGCAAACAATTTTCTGGCAAAATTACTTAAAAATTGAGGAAACACCCTCCAAACAGCAAGATATCTTTGCATTTGAATTACAAATTTCACAACACCACATCTACATACTTTATTAGGCATGGGATTGAACATGAAGGATAGGGACGAACCGTTTCAAGTGGATTGTAACTTTTCTTTATCGTTCTTCTTTTTTCCTTCAAATGGAATGATATAGTGCAAATTGTGAAAGTGAAGGCCAAAAATTGTTTGTAGTTATCAGCATTTTTATTCTCGGAATAACGACAAAGCTCACACTTTTACTTATAATTTTGTAGTTCGAGAATAATTTTCCGAATGGAATATGACAGAAACGTCCACGTTAGCGCAAAGTATTCCTTTTAACGTCAGCACACACACATTGCCCTGTTGTTCTCACTTTTTGTAAAAAGCGCAAAATGAAGTTAACTCTCGGTAGCACGAAACTCTAGGCGACTGCCTCTTTTGCCTTGCCCAAAGACCGTCTCTGTGTCTGTCTGTGTGTCTGTCATTCCCTTACAACTTTTGAACCATTTGACATAGAGAGTTAACGTTTTCCACAAAGTATCTGGTGAACTAAAAATAGTTCCAAACTAATTTTGTGGGTGGATTTGAGCACAATGTGCCCAAGTGAAATAAATATTTTCTCACCACGTAATGTGAAATATCAAATGAAAACTGAAGAAGGAATTCGAATAGTTCAGTCCCATGAGTTCCACCTCGAAATTTTGTACGAAAACCTTGACATTACCATTACTAGGAAATGCCATCAGTATCAGCACCTGCCACATTAATCTGGGTGTCGAAGTCTCATTATATCTTTTTTATTGCTCGAAAACATGACTTTAATTAATGGAAAATAACTTGTTCACGTAATTATACTTTACTCATACGTCATTAACAGGAATAACCAACAAAACACTGCAACGTAATTAAAACTGTCCGCAATGTTCCCGCGGATACACCATTATACCAGTTGTGTGTATAGTGTAGCTATACTTTAACTCAACACACATGTTACCCGTTGTTGTTGGTACGAGGATAACGGTGTTAAATTGTAATGACTTTCAAAAACGAACGAAAGCATCCTGAGTAGAAGTCCTTCACCGTCTTTCTCCTACACCGCATCCAAACTGAACCTTTATACAGCCTTTACAAATATACATACACAAACAATCTACGAATGGAGTAAATGAAATCCGGTCAAAAGGTTCTCATTAGAAGGAGAATCCAAAAAAAATAGTCGTTGGTTGGGTTGGTTGTGTATAGTGAAGAAAAGTCTTCCACAAGTCGAACCCTAGAAAAGCTAGAGAGTCGCTTTTCCTCCCCGAGTGGGAGAAAGTGCAAATAATGTGTGTAGATACATATACGCCTGCTCGTTACTATATGTGATGCGAAAATGGGTGAAACATAATGAGGATGTCCTAAAAATGGAGGGTCCCCTCTGCCACATCTACCTAGGTACATACTCGTACATGTGGAAGGGTTTTTTTTCCCCTTTGTTCACTCAAAGGCCTTTTGGAGATTTGACTTCAAAGATTAAAAATTTAAAGTGGAATGCTGAACAAAAAAAAAACGGATCCGCTCTTCTGTTCAACATAAAATATGGAACACACGTAGGGAGCAAGAGAGCTAGTGACTCATGCCCTTAGCCTTTAGTCACACTTGACATTAAATAGTTCGTAGAAGCATGTATGCAAGTGGAGCTAATTTACAAAACCCCATGTTCTACATGCACAAAGAGATTGAGGTTAAACCGAGATTCCCATTTTTTTGCCTTCTTCTCTGTGTGTATGTGTGTGTTCCGCTATTCAAGTGCTGATTGTGTGGTCAGGAATGGATGGGTGGTATTCACTTAGTGGTGACACTGGTATTGGGGGATGATAACAAACATCAGTCCCAAACAAACAATAGAAAATGCGAACGAGTAACGATATTCAGGTCGAAGAACATTGATCCTAAAAGTTGAGTGTCGGTTGATTGGATGGGCGCCAATTTAGTGAGAGCTGATAAGCACAGTGGTGCAGTGGGTATAATTAAGTGGTTGCGCAGTTTTTTTTTTTTTTTTTTTAAAAAAAATATGTTTAAATGAGTGTTGTTGATATGAGGCGAGATATCGTTCGGTGTTAGCACTTTGGTTGATGTCTTGTAAAGTTAATTAGTAACCATAGGTAGTCTGTTGGCAACTACTTAATTAAACGTATCCAGACGTAAAAAAGACGATATATCTACATCTGTTCGAGGGAAACAAAGTGAGGAACAATAACAATAACCAGCATTTCGTGTCGCTTTCACTACTAAAATGCGTATCTAAACTATTTAATCAAGAAGAAAACGGAATAAGTTAGAATTCGGGAAATTCCATGAATTAAATCAGTATTCTATAACGTAAATCGAAAGGTAAAACGAAAAAAACGTAAAACTGGGAAAAGTAAATAGGGGGAACCATGTATTATGGTATACTATGCCTATGATGTATATACGTGCTTAGAAAAGCATCTGATTTCGTGCTGATGGCCGATATACAGCTCATTAGAGGCGGCATTCATCATGGTTTACTGAAAATGGAAATCTTACAAGATTTAGGCAAACTCGATTGGCAAAGCACCTGTAGCCAATGTGAGGCTTTCGGCATTGAATTTCATACAGAATCTTTTCCATTTGCTGGTAGTGTTTCGAGTCCATTTTAAGGTCGCATGAGTGACTTTCTTCGACCGCGATGTGATCAAACTTTTTTGACTGTTTATTAATCAGGAGCCCGTCAAGTCTCACTTGTTAACTTAGCTTCCAAAGATGCCCTCCTTTCCTACCTTGTAAGTAAAATCATCAATGATATCGTCATTTGTCATCAAAGATATTCGTCGAGAAGGTAATAGAACAAATCATTGGCGACATGGGAATATAGCTTTTATTAGATTGATGTTGGCAAATACGGCCTTAATGCAACTTGTCCTCAGGTTGGGTCGCTTTCGATGACAAACCCGCAACTTACTTCTTTTCGTAGTAAGGGCTGAAGCTAATGCCTTCTTGTACGAGTATAGAGCTAAGGGTACCTTAGATTTATACTCGTGCAAGAAGGCCATTGGTAAGAAGCGAGAAGTAACCTCGCGTAACTTATTGGTTCTATGTACCCGTATCAGGTCCACACTTACATAAGTACGGCGTGATCGTTTGGTGGCCAGCTTTCTTCGAAACTATACACGGCAACCAGCTATGTGAAAATACAGAGATCAGCTTGTCTGTGCATTAGTGGTGCACTTAGAACCACTCCTACGAATGCACTAGACATTCTGTTAAATCTGATACCATTAAACCTCTTTGGCAAGCAAATAGCAGCCAGTGCAGCCATTCGACTCAATACCTCCTCAAAGTGATCCACGCCACTCCACAATTCTTCAGAACCTAGAACTTATATCAGAAAACACCGACTACACCCTCTTTCAATAAAAACTTGACTGGGAGGGAGACGTATCCCGGACAAAGAATCATTACACCTCCACACGGATGGTTCGAAGACAATCGATGGGGTGGACGGCGGGGTTTTCTCCGACAGGCTACCCGTTAGGAATGTAATATGTGCTAAGGATATTAGCATCTTCACAGACAGTTAAGTAGCTATTAAATCTCTGGAATCGATGTTTTCCACATCAAATGTCGTTCTAGATTGCCGCACGTCTCTTAACGAGATGGCAGAGCAATTCAATATTCACCTGTGCTGGGTGCCGAGCATAGGGATATTCCAGGGAACTGTAGGGCTGATGATCTTGCCAGGCAGGGCACAAATTTACAGATTCTACCAGAAAAGGAGAGTCTCGGTATGCCTCTCGCTACATGTAAGCAATTGCTCAAGCTAATCAAGGAGACCAACTTTAGGTGAGAGACTGGCATTAAGGGTCATGTCACTAGACAAATTTGGCCTGAGCTGGATCAAAAACGCTCGAAGAGGTTGGTCTCCCTTAGCTGGAAGTATATCAACACAATAAATGGTGTCATTACGGGACACTGTCTAATTGGAAGGCACGCCAAAAGGCTTGGTATTTTCTCCAACAACTTTTGTAGAAGCTACGAGGACGAGGAGAAGGAGGAGACAACTCTTCATCTCCTCTGCACTTTTCTGTCAGAAGAAGGCTTCACTTGGCAGCTTACTTTTACGACAGCCTCTGTGGAATGGCTAACACGAGTGTTAGTAGAAGCTCTAATTGGTTCTAAAGTAGGATGGGATAAATCCCCTGATCACCACGATGCATTTGGCTTAAGTATGTCTGTGCTTAGGGCGCAGGTAGCTACTTGAGCCTAACCTAACCTAAGACCTAGAGCGCTGTGACACTTTAACAACAAGTTCAATCGCTAACCGCGTCGAGAGCTATGTTCCATTGAGGTACCCAAGTCATACTGAAAACGGCAAGTTATCTAGTAAGAGAATTCATTGCCTCTCTTGGCAACTTTCTAGATAAGTGTTTTCGGATCTTATAAGGTGCAGCTTAAGTTCTCCTTTCATGGGCCTATTTAGTATTTTAGTGTGCGTGTGTCGTCACTTCACACCCTCCTTCCAACTGAGCTTGAAATTTAATATTACGATCAGATATTTTGATAATTTGTAAGTATTTCGCTCAGCATCCGCATAATCCATTAAGTTGCAACCTGATAGTATTTTCAGAAAGTCCACAATCACTAGAAGCCATATAAAGAACACGCAGCCCTGAGGTCTAGGTGTTCCTCTGCTGTTTCCAACTATTTATGTTACGAAGGACCAATGTTGAGTTGAGCCTTCCGCAAACTGCTAAGACTGATGCCTTCTCAATATCGAAAAGGGATTCTGAGGTGAATTTCTTATACTGTAGCTATCACTATCCACAGATCTACCTTGCATTATAAAGTAGGCACATGGTGTGATTTAGAAAAGAAGCTGTCTTCAATCATCTTCGCATGTACTCGTATACATACATATGTGTGTCCATAAAATGTTTCAAAGTTTCAGCAAAGATTCTGAGAAATTAGTTGGTTAGTAATGCTTACCTCATCTTAAGACGGCACCTGTAAATCCGCTTGATAGGCAGACCAACAACTTTGTTGTAATTCATGCAGCATCATCAGTTAGTGTTATTCTTTAATGGGATCTGCACAGTAGAGTATCTGAAAAATTACTGGAACATTTTCGGGATGGATTCTTCAGATTTTAAAGGAGTTTAGGTCCCTGAAGGTTTTCTCTCCTTTCCGCAACCAAGTAGATTCCGAAATCTACCAAATGTTTCCGGGGTATAGACTCAGAATCAGTTTCAGTTGCCATTTGACTATATTAGGCAACTTTATTGCTTTAAAAGAGCTAGGATGCTCTACTATAGCTTTCATGTTATTTGGTAAACGAGTATGCAGTTTTGACAGTGTAGCGATACTAGTTTTCAAGCAGATATCAAGATCTATTCCAAATGGTTTGCACGGTTGAGCGGTGATAACTGGCAACCTCCTTTAAACAGATGAAAAGTGTTAACAGTGCCACTTCGTTCGTTCGAAATTATGGCATAGAAAGCAATATTTTTTCCAGTATTTATCTGCACCTGACTGTTGAGATTTTCATCTTTTTAAACCACCGTTAATATTCTATTTAAACGTAAGTATTTGTCTGCTTCTGTGCAAGGCTGTTCCACTGCCTCTATTTCTATGTAAGATAAACTGGAAGAGTCGAAAATGCATTCTGGGAAGTGGGTAACTGCCAGCAGCTCTAGTGTCTAACATGCGGCAGCTCCTTATATTCTGCCTACATTTCTAATGGTTGTTCGTCAGAATCATTAGCATATCCTCAAAGGACTCTGGCTTTTGTATTATGTATATATATGCATAGAACCATGTCAATCCTCAGGCAAGGTGTTTTAGTGGCGGATAAGAGCATACTTAGTCGCTAGTCTAATCTCTTTCTTGAAGAATTTCATACGGTTTCATGTGGTTCACTTCAGAGCCTAATACTTAATGTAAAAGTAAATCTTTACATTAAGCTTTTCTATGCTTTTTTGTGTCCTTCGAATCAGAAAACATTCCTTTTATTAAGAAAAAGTGAGAGCCTAGTACATATTTGATTCCATGAGTCTCATCCAAGTTGTAAGAGAATTCGCACTGCAATAATATGTAGAACTGAATTTCTGTTTTCCTTCAAAGCGATGGAATGGAGAATCTTATTCACTGCCTTCAATTGGCATTACTGACTTGGAATGTCAAAGAAAATCCAATTAACAACATTTCCAAGAGTTTTCTTTTCCCTTTGACTTTGGCTTACAAAAAAAAAAAAAAACAGAAGGCTAGATCCTTTTACAGGCGAAAAAACACATTCAAGCATGATAATCTTTTCGAATGCCAAGGATGAATAATCCCCCTCTAAAGGTCGAGGTCATCTTATGTGTATACGAGTACATTTTCATATCTTGTCTGACACAATTGACATTTGCACAAAACACTCAAGTCGACTATTGAAGGTGTAAGTGTCTATAGTGCTAAGGATTCTTCCCTAAGGGGCTTCAATTTTTCTTACATATTTTACACGGTAATGGTCATGTGAAATCCCCTTGAAGAGAACCCTGATCATTTACTCTGTAATGAGATTTACTACGATCCAGCAAATGCATTTCAAACATGTGCGCACCAGTAGAGGGTAACAATAGTGTCAAGGACGAGAAATTATGTGGCAAAGTGCATTCGGATCCTATGATGCAAAAGTAACTTGCTTTTACATTTCACTGAACACTTAATCAATTAGAGGTGCATGACGATGTTATCAAAAAGCATGTAGAATGCGCTACATATCGGTTTACGTGTTGTATTTCTTAAAGCTCATTGCAAGTGGTTTCAAAGGTGTTAAAGTCCTTGTAGATTAAGTCGCTGTAGGCGCATGCAATTTATTCTTTTTTTAATTACATGGAAGTGAAATGATTTTAACCAGATTTACTTTGCCAACAAACTACCCCCCACTGCAGATCCACTTAATCATAATTTAAAAGCTACAGCTAAACCTTTTGCGGATTGTCCACTGTCAAGATACCCGCAGTAATTAAAATTCACAGGTATACTCACAATAGAATAACTTCTGTGGGGAGATTTAAGCTACGATGAAATACTTATCTTCGACGCCTGACCTATTTCGGTGGCACATCTCAGATTTATTTTGTAGGAAATTCCAAAAACACTTTATGGCGCACTGCCAAAGCCAACGAATCCGGAATCCATGTTTTCTTTTTTTTCACTGTGAAGCAAATAAATTTGCAGCAAATCCACGCGATTATCCTTGAGGTAAACGATTAAATTACAGTGCAATCTAGACGAACCTAGGGAGAAGGGTTATTATATCCCCATAAATGGAAAGATCTGTGACCCAGATGGAATCCATTCAACTCAATAGACATACGAATGCTGATACGGCGCCAGTAAGCATTTATTCATATTCCGGTAATTTTATTGATATCCTGGGATTAACGTCCCATGATTTATCTTCTTATCTTGTCGTTGTGAGTTGATGGTCGTCGTCGTAGTCGATATTGGATGACGACTTTCCGTCTGGGGCTATTCGATGTGCCTCGGAGACAAATGGTGTTCACAAACGCCGCTCCGGATAGAATAGTCAATCTTGGCGATGATTAATATGATGATGATGACGACGATGGCGATGGTGAACATGAGACGGATGATTGCATTAATGTCCCGGGGGTTAACAGCAGATGCATTTGTTCTGGAACTACAAGGATGCCAAGTTTCGTAATGACCAGCTGCCAAACCGGAAACAAATCAATTTGAAAATGCAATAGGAACATGGGAAAGGGATGTGAAGCCTTCTCTGTTGGAATGACGTAAAATGATTGCAGGACATTTTAATGGTGTTATGGGCAGACACATTGAATAGGAGGCTTGAGTGACCAAAATCTATAAAAATCCATTACTTGGCGATTGATCGCAAATTTCTAGTTTCCTACGTCAGATTTTTGAACTTTTGCAAATCTATTTACTTAACTATAAACAGGACATAAATTAAAGACTTCTGTTAAGAGGTAGGAGAAGACTTTGGATTAAGTCAAGCATTACAGAAGTGGTTTGCATTAATAGTATTGTAACATAATGTAGCATAATAACTACGCTCCAAAAGTATGCAACACATTCCGAAGTGTCTTTTCATTCGAGGTTCGTGTCCACGGTAAGAGACGGATTATGTCTAAGACGACGTTGCGGAATTAGGAGAGAATTATAACCACAAGAGATTATTGGCTGCAGCTGTCATCTTGGAATTATTACATCCGAATTTTCTTGTTCCAGTGGTCGAAGAATTTGCTAGAAGTTTCTGGCTATCAGAAATGCGACTATATAAGGACAGATGGCGATCGAGGCAGAGTTGTTGGTTTTCGAACCCCACGAAGAGATTGGAAAAGTGATAATCGGCGAAGTTGTAATTTTGTGATAAATTGAAAGTTAAGAGTTAACAAGAAGAAGCAATTAGTTTGGATTTGTGAATTAAGTAATTGGAATGAGATAAAGTGATTTGAGAAGAAAGAGACCTTGTAAGGAAAGAATTTGCGAAGAATAGTATAGTGTGAACTTGAATTGTTCTATAGACTAGAAAATAAAGAAATAATCTCACAGTATAACGTTTTATCTACTCGAGCCGTAGCTCGCATATTACAGTATAGTCTCAATAGGCCGACCGTAAAGTTAAGATTATGAGCGAATATAGCGATGTTTGATTTGGTTGTAAGATTATTCCTAAATGTCAGAAGAGACTTGCGTTTTACTAGTAACTCCATCTGGAAGACGCTGGTTGAGTTGAAAAAAAAGCACTGATCCAAAGTGTATCTTTGAATCATCGCGCCCGTGCAGATGCTGTTTCAAAGTCCTTCATCAACCCTCAGGTTCTCTGAGTCTGACTGCGCTATGATAGTTTTAAAATACAGGACAATAGGTAAGAGGTACAATAGCACATTCAGAATATTACTAACTATGGTAGTACATCCACAGAAGTTTTTCTTTTTTTCAGGCATTGAAAGCAATGTACTCCTGCAATTAGTTTCTTAACTCTCTGTCGTGCGTTTTGTTTAGTTCCCAGCTTCGCATTGGATCGAGTATGACACCTAGGAGGTATGAAGGTCAGTATTTTGGTATCGGTGTAGGCTACGTGATTACATTATCAAAACCGTTCACGATTTCTCAAATCACGGGGAGAAAAATCTTGGCACTAGAACATTATAACCACGTAATAATTTTTATTTTTTATTTTATACTAAAAAAACAGTGCTCTATACCAATAGATATTGAATACTTTCATGTGTTTCACTATCGTCTCACTGCAAAATTAAAACAAACATAGTTTTGATCGAAAAACTGTTGTCTCCCATTTAATCTTGCAATTTCATTTTCCCTATTTGTCAGGTTCAGGATAAAAGGAAGATGATTTTTGGCTTAAAATGATCATTAAATAATAGCTTAATCTACGGAAAAAAATACATTCAAATTCCCTAAATTTCGCGAGCATTTTGACCGTATAACTTTCAAATATGTGGGTGGCGCGTAAATTCATAATGATTGCTCAGCTCTTGCAAAAGTAAAGCGTAATATTTAGCTGCCTATATACAATCTCAGGGAAATTACCTAATCAACAAAGCAAATAGCTAAGAAATCGGTTCAACCGTCCCTGAGTTACATGACTACAACTCGTAAAACCGAGCAATCACTTATTTTATATGGCTAAAATTAAATCGTTCAACCGTTAAGGATTTTATGATCAGCAGAATTAAATTATGTGATAGGCAATTAGTGGTTTTCTGATTACCAGAAAATATTTGTTGATCTACAAAAAATAGGAAACAAATCCAGCAGAATGATTAGCAACACATTTGATGAGCAGAATATAACTTTTTGTGAACAGAAAAAAGTAGAAAATCAACAAATATGTTAATAGATAGTCTGAAATTATTCCTTGAATAACTGTTTCTTTCTTTTATTTTTCTTCAAGCATTATTTCTTTCTGCTGATCAAATAATTAGTTTTTGCTGATTGGAAAATGATTTTTTTTTGTAAATGATTTATTTTTCTGCTGATTATATATTTTGTTTGCTAGAATATGTTGGTACTTTAAACTGATCACTAATTATCATATATTAGCGATTTTATATTATTAGAGATTGACTAGCATTCAATTCATTTTACAAACTGCAAGTTGCTACAAAAGTAAGAGCGGTGCATTCAAAAATAAACATTGTGCATACAAACATGCGAAACCATTCTTGTTACATTTTTCTTAGTAATGAAAGGGACTTGCGATCAGAACGGCAGAATTGAAAAGCAACAAATTTAGCCTTGAAATTTTGCGAAACTAACATTCGAGTCACTTTCGGGGACTAATTCAACCCTCTATCTAAAGATCGGAGTCTCGTCGTCGGACTTTAGTCAGCAAATTCTGATCTAGGATCCATTAAAACTCCAGTTTTTTAAGTCAGCAAAGTCAGGTTGAAAATTTTCAGCAATTTTCGCCATAACAATGCTTGGAATGCCACGAGAATTTTTATGGGGTTACAGCTATAGCGAGCATTTTTTGCATACAAAATGAGGATGCAAATGGTGCAGAATACGAAATCTTTTCACAGGATTATCATTTTTGCATGTCTCATCTCATATTTTTTTTTTTTTTTTTCTGAATTTTTGCATTCACTTCGCAATACTGCAGCATATGAGGTTTTTGTTTATACATGCAGGCATATCGAAGTAACATTCGATGAAATGTGTTCTCTGCTGTATTTTAACTGCATTGGCTAACAATGGATCAGGACCAGGAGCAGAACAGATATGCATATTTTTCGTATGCACTTAAATGGTTTTTGTTTTGACCATTAATTCACTAAAATCGAAGAACATTTTATTTTCATTCCATTTATTTATTTTTAGTGAGTCCTTGTATCATTGATTGAGAGAAGTTATGAATTGCTATAACAGCGAGGAGTTAACTGATTTTATTTACTTCTCGTGTTGCATGAGATTAAAACTAAACTTTTTGTACAATGTTATGTTAAATTTTTGAAGGTTGTAGTGGTAGGGACGTACAGAGCCTGGTAGATCATTCCACATTTGTGTCGTTCAGCCTTATAAGCGATGTGCATTCGAAGAATGACGCGTATTGCGGTTGACATTTTGAACGGGAGGAATGGAACTGGCTATTTCGCTGCAGCATTTTTTTTTTATAAAAAACGGAAGATAAAATAGGAAAAGACACGAGACATTTCTACGATGTTCGAGTGAATCTATGGAGGTCACAATGTCTCTATCACCTATAAGTTTTAACACGCGATTGTTTAGAATATGTAGAACGGTATTGAACCAGACCAGATGTGGGAGTTATATTCCAGCTTCGGGTAGACGAATCCAGGCCATATCAGACGGCGTAAAAAAATTCCTTCCGCCGCTTAAGGAATGCTAGACATTTTGAAGCAGAGAGGCAGAAGCATGAAATTCCACTCTGTTGGTTAAACCCAATTTGATTATGGTGTGCTGGTTAATTTAATGTGTTGAACATACTGTAACATAATGTAGCATAATAACTACGCCCTCGAACAGGCAACAAATTCCGAAGTGTCTTTTCATTGCTTCCTTTTGAGGTTCGTGTCTGAAATTAGTCACCACAGCTCGGATAATATCGCGGATAAAAGAGAACAAGAGAGAATTATAACTGCACGAAATGATTGTCATCTTGGAATTATTATATCAGAATTTTTCTTGCTCCAGTGGTCGAAGAATTTGCTAGAAGTTTCTGGCTATCAGAAACTTCTGCTATATAAGGACAGATGGCGATCAAAAAAAGAGACAGTTGGTTTAGAACCGTGGCGAAGAGATTGGAAAAGTGATAATGGGTGAAGTTGTAATTTGGTGATAAATTGAAAGTTGAGAGTGAACAAGAAAAAGTAATTAGTTTGGATTTGTGAATTAAGTAATTGAAAGGAGATAAAGTGATTTGAGAGGAAAGAGACCTTGTAAGAAAAGAATTTGCGAAGAATAGTATAGTGTGAACTTGAATTGTTCTATAGACTAGAAAATAAAGAAATAAATTTCACAGAATATCGTTTTATCTACTCGAGCCGTAGCTCGCATGTTACATTGGTGTCAGAAGCTGGGATAAAACTTATTCTGTGAATAACTATTTCCGTGGTGTGAAATTGCACAAACAAAAAAAAAAAAAAAAACGATTTCTGTGTTGAGTTAATTAGTTGCGCAAAATGGGTCGCAAATTGGGAAAACTAACTATAACTCAACTAAAGGCAGAACTCAGTAAGCGGAACCTCGACACAACTGGGGGAAAAGATGCCCTACTGATTCGTCTGGAAGAAGCAGTAACGCAGGAAGGTGAAAATCCGCACGACGTAGAGTTTGACGTGGAAGAGGAAGCAGTAAGTACAGCAGCCGACCCGGGTATAACAAGTCTGCTCCTGCAACTTAAGTTAGTCATGGACGAACAAAAGAAAGCAATAGAAGATCAAAGGAATTCTCTAGAACTTAAGCTGGACGAACAAAAGAAAGCGATGGACGAACAAAAGAAAGCATTGGGCGACCAAAGGAATTCTCTAGAACTTAAGCTGGACGAACAAAAGAATTCTCTAGAACTTAAGTTGGATGAACAAAAGAAAGCAATGGACGAACAAAAGAATTCTCTAGATGCTCTGGAAAGTAAACTTGATGAGCAAAACAAGAACTTGGAATCCAAATTCGAAGTGATCGAAGAGAAAATCGAGAAGGTAGAGACGCAACTCGAAAAAGTCGAAACTAGATTCGATGAAAATTTTGAGAAACAGGAAACTCAGTTCGGGAAGATAGAGATTCAGTTTGAAAAAGTGGATACGCAATTCGAGATAGTAGGAAAGCAAGTCGAAAATCTTGCTAAGGAGCTCAGCAACGTGAAGAGACAGAAAGCACGGGAATATTCCACTGACGGTCTGAGAAGAAAGGAGATGCAGCCTCCTATCTTCGATGGTCAAACATCATGGCCAATTTATAAGAGGCAATTCGAAGCGGCCGCAATGACCAATAGCTGGGACGATGAAGAGAAGTCTATTGCACTCACGCTTGCACTGAGGGGTCCAGCTGCGGAGCTCTTGCAGACCATCCCGGAAGATAAACAGCAGAACTACGACTCTCTGGTTCAGGCTATCGAGATGCGGTTTGGGGATGAACACATGCAGCAGGTGTACAGGGTTCAGCTGCGTAGTCGAGTCCAGAAAAGGGGGGAAACGCTCCAACAGTTGCAAGCGGATATAGAGCGACTAGCCCATCTTTCATACCCTAAAGCCGGTGAGGAGCTTATCAACGAAATGGCGGTGGAAGCTTTTATTCAGGCCATAGAGGACAGACAACTGCAAATGGCTGTAAGGATGGCTGAAAAGCGAACACTCCCCGAGGCATTGGCATTCGCTTTGTCAATGAAGGCTGCGGACCAAGCATACCAGGGAATACACCGTGTCAGGGAAATGTCCGTCGTGGAATGCTCATGCCAGAGAACAGCCGTCAAAGCTCGCGGAAGTCAAATCCGTTGCTGGAATTGCAACCAAACCGGACACCTACAACGGCAGTGCAGAAGTGCACCTAGACGAGGAAATTGTCCACATTGCGGAAGTAGGAGAAGCAGAGAGGAAGCATCCTGTCGGTCAGACTTCCCAAAACCAGCAGTCGGGAGATGCGTAAGGACCAACTTCGCGGGGCAGAAGTTGGTTACTGGAATCGAGGCCCCCAGGACCACCATTCAAGTTTCGCAAACCAAACGGGGTAACAAGAGCCTGACAGTGGAGGCACTAATCAACGAGAAGAAGTGCGTAGCCACCATCGACACAGGTGCCACTGCCTCCATTGTAAGAAGAGATATCGTCAAAAGCTCCTGGCTGCACAACACCAACAGCTACTGCCTGAAGACTGCAACAGGGGAAATGGCGAAGGTATTTGGAGAAGTTCGACTTACGATTACTCTGGCAGGACTGACGTTCTCCCATGCGTTTCTGGTGGCAGATATATGCGACGAGTGCATCATCGGAGTAGACTTCATGAAAGCAAATGAAGTAATCTTGGACATCGGGATGCAAGTACTGAGGTATCGAAATGTGGAGATTCCGATGGTGTACGGAAATGAGAATGCCGTAACTCTCAGGACAGTCATCAGCAAAGACGAAGTTTTGCCGCCGTCTTCAGAGACAATCATTTGGACGAAGCTGGAAGGTGATCTTGGGAGCCACCGATTCTACATAGTAGAACCAGACCCAGAGAAGAATTCTCAAGACTACATCGTGGGAAAGACGTTAGTCGAACCAAAGAACACCATGGTTCCAGTAAGAGTTTTGAACGCAAGACCACACACTGTCAAACTAAGGCGAGGGGAGGTGACTGGAAAATGCACGCCGATTACCGCCGTCGCAACAATATCTGAACGTGATGCTCCAAAACCTCTCCCATCACCTTGGACAGCGGAAACGAGAGAGACGATTCTCCAGTCCAGTGAGCTGAATCAGGAGCAGCGAACTATGGCAGAGAATCTTATCAATGAGTACGCTGATGTATTTGCCTCACAGGACGGTGAATACGGCCGAACACACCTGGTAGAACATCGAATAGACACTGGTGATACTAGACCAATTCGTCAGCCTGCTAGGCGCCTTCCATTGGCAAAGCAGACAGAAGTTGCAGAGATGGTGTCGGCAATGGAGAAAGAAGGTCTGATTGAAAGTTCCAAAAGTCCGTGGGCATCACCGGTTGTACTGGTTAAGAAGAAAGATGGCAGCACGCGGTTCTGCGTGGACTATCGGCAGCTCAATTACGTCACCAAGAAAGACAGCTACCCTCTGCCACGGATTGACGACACGCTAGACACACTATCAGGAGCCCGATGGTTTTCCACTCTCGACTTGAAGAGTGGCTACTGGCAGGTACAGATCCATCCAGAAGACCGGGAGAAAACCGCCTTCACCGCAGGAAATGGGCTATGGCAATTCACGGTAATGCCATTCGGGCTGTGCAATGCTCCGGCGACTTTCGAGCGATTGATGGAATGTGTCCTGCAAGGGTTAACATGGAAAACCTGTTTGGTATACTTGGATGATGTCATCGTCGTAGGAAAAACGTTTGCGCAACACCGAGACAATCTAAGGGATGTATTTCAAAGGCTTCGAAGTGCCCACCTGAAGCTCAACCCCAAGAAGTGCGCCCTGTTTAGAGCGGAAGTCAAGTACCTGGGACACATAATTTCAGCGAAAGGAGTGAGAACCGATCCGGAGAAGGTCGAAGCGGTGAAAAACTGGCCAGTCCCCAAAGACAAACACCAACTAAGGAGCTTCCTGGGCCTAGCCACCTACTACAGACGGTTCGTGAAGGATTTTGCCGGGATCGCAAAGAACCTGCACCAGTTGACGGAAAAGGGAAAACAATTCAAATGGTCAATTGAGTGCGAGAAGAGCTCCAAGGCACTTAAACAACGGCTATGCGATGCCCCGATACTGGCTTACCCCACTCCCGGGGAAACGTTCGTTGTGGATGCAGATGCTAGTAATGTCGGGGTAGGAGCCGTACTCTCCCAGGTGCATGACGGCCAAGAGAAGGTGGTTGCGTACTTCAGCAAGGTGCTCTCTAAGCCAGAAAGGAACTACTGCGTGACAAGGCGGGAACTTCTAGCTTTGATCTTGGCTACGAAGCATTTTCACAAATACCTCTACGGGAGGAAGTTCGTTCTTCGCACAGACCATGCAGCCTTAAAATGGCTATTACAGTTCAAGAGTCCTGAGGGTCAGGTCGCAAGATGGATCGAAAGGCTGCAAATCTACGACTACGAAATACAGCATCGTAAAGGAAAACTCCACTCTAATGCGGATGCACTGTCCCGGAGACCATGCAGAACGGATTGTAAACATTGTGCGCGTCAGGAAGAACGGGAGCTGGTTTCCATCCAAAGAATGAGAGCCGAACCTATCGCCGGCTGGAGCGTAGATGAGATCCGGAACGCTCAGAAGGAAGACCCGGATATCGAGCCGATTCTGGCCTGGAAGGAGAACATGGAGAAACCGGATCATCAGGACATCTCTCACAGAAGCCCGACCTTAAAGGCATATTTTGCGCAGTGGGACTCCCTCCATGTCCAAGAAGGTGTTCTGAGAAGAAAATGGGAATCCTCCGACGGAAAGTCGTTTGTAATGCAGCTTGTCGTACCACGGACGAGGGTCAAGGAGGTGTTACAGGAAATGCATGGCGGGGCGACCGGAGGCCACTTGGGAGTGAATAAGACGTTAGAAAAGGTACGAGAACGTTTTTATTGGTTAAAAGCGAAGGAAGATATCGAAGACTGGTGCAGAAAATGCGACGTGTGTGCAGCTAGCAAGGGTCCGAGAATCAAAACTCGAGGTAAGATGCACCAATACAACGTGGGAGCACCTTTCGAACGAATCGCCATTGACATCGCAGGGCCCTTTCCGGAAACCGACAATGGTAATCGGTATATCCTCGTAGTGATGGACTACTTCAGTAAGTGGCCGGAAGCGTTTCCGATCCCTAACCAGGAAGCCAGAACCGTGGCGGAGCAGATCGTCTACAATTGGGTTAGCAGATTCGGTGTGCCCTTGGAATTGCATTCTGACCAAGGGCGGAACTTCGAGTCAAGAATCTTCCAAGAGATGTGTCAACTACTCGGAATCAAAAAGACAAGGACAACCCCGCTTCATCCACAGTCGGACGGTATGCTGGAGCGTTTCAATAGGACTTTGGACGAACATCTCTCGAAGGTCGTAGGTGACTACCAACGGGATTGGGACCGGCAGATTCCCTTGTTTTTGATGGCCTATAGAAGTGCCGTGCATAGCACTACTCGACATACGCCGTTCGAAATCTTATTTGGTGGAATAGCTCGTTTACCCAGTGAGGTGAAATTTGGATCTCCTACCAATGAGCCCAGAAATGAAGAAGAGTACGTGGCGGACCTGAGGGAAAGGCTTAGGGACATACACCAAAGGACCAGAAGCCAGATTAAGATGACGAGCGACCGCATGAAGACCAGGTATGATGCCAAGGCAACAACGTCAGGATTCCAGGAAGGAGATCTAGTGTGGCTGTATAATCCCCATCGCCAAAAGGGGAAATCACCTAAGTTGCAGCAGAACTGGGAGGGTCCCTACAGAATAATAGCCCGCATCAACGATGTTGTCTACCGCATCCAGCGAGGACCAAGGGCCAAAATGAAAGTGGTTCATGTGGACCGACTGAGTCGATACAATGGCCGAAGTGAGGACACACTTGTTCGGGACGAACAAGTCTAAGAGGAGGGCAGTGTAACATAATGTAGCATAATAACTACGCCCTCGAACAGGCAACAAATTCCGAAGTGTCTTTTCATTGCTTCCTTTTGAGGTTCGTGTCTGAAATTAGTCACCACAGCTCGGATAATATCGCGGATAAAAGAGAACAAGAGAGAATTATAACTGCACGAAATGATTGTCATCTTGGAATTATTATATCAGAATTTTTCTTGCTCCAGTGGTCGAAGAATTTGCTAGAAGTTTCTGGCTATCAGAAACTTCTGCTATATAAGGACAGATGGCGATCAAAAAAAGAGACAGTTGGTTTAGAACCGTGGCGAAGAGATTGGAAAAGTGATAATGGGTGAAGTTGTAATTTGGTGATAAATTGAAAGTTGAGAGTGAACAAGAAAAAGTAATTAGTTTGGATTTGTGAATTAAGTAATTGAAAGGAGATAAAGTGATTTGAGAGGAAAGAGACCTTGTAAGAAAAGAATTTGCGAAGAATAGTATAGTGTGAACTTGAATTGTTCTATAGACTAGAAAATAAAGAAATAAATTTCACAGAATATCGTTTTATCTACTCGAGCCGTAGCTCGCATGTTACAATACATACGTTGTCGTTCCTCTTCTAAGGCCGAAGAGCAAGAACGTGAGTTAGGGTTCTGTCGTCAGCAGACAAGAGATCATTTATAAAAATAAAAATATGAGGGTGGCCGTGGTGTAGTGGTAACATCATCGCTTGTCACAAGTTGATGGCAGTAGAGTGGACATATGGCTGAAAATGCAACTTGATCGTGATGATGATATCAGGAGGACGGAACAAAATACTGTGAATCATGAGCAACGACAAAAGCAAAACAAACAAGCTTCCCAGTTGTATGGACGCTACCCTTGGAGTTTACAGAAACTTAATACCATCTAAGTTTCAAACCACTACACTAAAACTTTCTTTCTTTCTCTCTCCTTCACAAACGCCCGTGTCCTGTAATAGAATAAGAGTATTCATATCTTCTTTGGCGCGCGCGAATTATAAAGAAAAGAGAGTCGGAGATAACACAGAGCCTTGGGGAACACCAGTATTTATGTGGTGGATTGCAGACTTGAAGCCGTTCAAGACAACTTTTATTGAACGTCCCGAAAGGTAATTTCTAATCCATTGAATAAGAGACTCATCGACGCCATATGCACGTGTTTTCGATAAAAGAGCCTGATACCAAACTCTGTCAAATGCCTTTGAAATATCAAGCGCAACCACCTTAGTTTCGCCGAAGTGATGGACAGATTGGTTTAAATTCTCGGTGAGGTATGCCATCAAATCAGGAGTGGACATGTTGCTACGAAAATCATACTGCCGGATATTGAAGAGTTTTCGTGAATCAAGGTAATTTCATGATCTAACAATTCATCAGCGTTTCCATGACCTTGAAAAGAAGGGTGCAATGGCTCGGTAATTGGATAGGGAGGAAGATTCAGCCTTTTAGGGACAGGTTGGACAAATGCTATTTTTCATCTACTCTATCTACTCAGCGTTGTTACAATGACCGTAGTTGACATTGGTATTTTTGTACGAAATTTTTAATGTCGTCTTCGATGGAGGCTATTCGTCATTCCGAACATACCACGGTGCGTTCACTATTCCACTTAGCACTTCATTTTAAAAAAAATGTTTAAGGGGTTTCTATTTATTTTCTTGATATAACCCAAGAGTTGGATGCCATACGTCCACACGGGGTTTACCACTTGCTTATATAGAAGCAGTTTGTTCTGGATATCGAGCTTGAAATATCGCCCGAGCAACCAATACATTTCTCTGTTCTTGTTCTCTAGCTCCAATTGTTTTCTTTTTTACGTGTGCCTTCTATTTTATTTCATATCGAGTGTCATATTCAGGTATCTCACTTCGTCTGCGTACGGAATTTTCGTCGAGGTAATTAGGATGGGTACCTCGTTCACTTTTTTTTTGTATGTAAAATTAACATGGCTCCCTCCATTGAGTACAATGGGCCAAATTGTTGTCCAATCATGTACCTTATCTACAGCTTTTTGCAACTTTCCGGTAGCTTCCTCGATCATGTTTGCCGTTTCCAATGCGCCAATGCAGCTATAATGGTGTCTTTTAATTGCGGTGTGTCTCGCGTGCATAACAAGTATAGAATCGGACCAATAACAATCTCTTGCGGTATACCTGACGCGATTTCTTTCAAGTCGGAGTATTCGTTACCTTATGCTTAACACGGAAGAGAATATTACATAGCGCTCCGGGAAAGACCTGACAGATCTTCAGTTCCAAAACCTTTTGATATGTGATATTTGCATTAGGATGACCGCCAAATGTTTTGAAAATTTTTTCTAAATGCGCGAAAATATTTCAGCCTTCTTCTCTACCACATTTATATACCCCATTGGCTTGCTTTATTGGAGGTACTTGCTTTTGGGCTTTTTTAACGTTCTTCATGGCTTTCCAGAGTGAATAATTTCTATCTTTTTCCGCGGTTAACCTTTCGAAATAGTTATCTTTTGATTTTTAAAATCTTTTATCGTTTCTTTCTTTCTGAGTTCATTGCACAGACGGTTTAAGTATGTCTTGAGCTGCGGAGTACGAGATTATTGCCACGTCCTTAGATATCCTTTTAATAACAAAAAAATCTATAAGATCAGGTATTTTATTTGGAACGAGGGCCAATAGTTGGGTCACCGATTGAGTACCTTATCGGTTGTAGCTTTAACTGGAAATTTTTCCCTTACAATAAGGGAACTCGTGAAGTAGACAAACAAGGTAGGTCTCGCAGTTAATGCCGCTAAGACCAAACTGGTTTTGTTCACAAGAATGTAAAAGGTTCCATGTATCATCCCTCTAAAGCTAAATGGCACGGAACTTCAATTCGTCATCTGAATTTAGATGGCGTTAGTGGGTCGCTACTCTGGCGAACAGCACTGGACAAAAAGTAACCCTTATCGTCTAGACAAAGTGCTTTTAAAACAACTCCTTCCGCTGCGCTGGAGAGGGTGCTTCAACATTTCCTGTTGATGTCTATGGAAGGCAAATGGAAGCTAAAACAGGATCCTGACTGGCAAAAATAATATTCTTAGTAAATCGGACCACGTAAGTGAAATACAAGACCATAATTCCTAGTAAGTGTTTAGTAATCTGGGGGGCATCTGTATGAATATGCGATAAGGACAGACATACCTATTCATAGATGAATCGAAAACAGCGTATGGAACGTCTTCTCCAGTGCACCTGATGTAAACATTACAAGACACCGCCAGATCACTGAAGTGTATTTCAGGCAGAAATTACGGCAGTCTGAGAGGATGGCACTATTATATCATACTATACATAGTCGATAAAGCCTTGGAATTACTGACAATACGAACCAAATTGATGAAGCAATGCCGCAGATCTCCGGATGAGACAATTGCCAAATATTTTCCCTGTGCTGGGTCGCTCCGGGCAAATGCAGGACGAACGAACTGGCAAAGGAAGGTGCGATTCAGAACCTCTCTAAATAATATAAAATCAATAAAGTTCCGTCCTGATACTGAAGGCAGGAGAATGGCAAATAACAGGTGGTATAATGTCAGCACTTGTCTTTCATCGAGGCAGATCTAGCCCAAACTGGATTTAGAGGTAACGAAGAGACTTCTGTCTATAAATAGACAAAAAGTGCATAAGGCGTAGTATTAGGAAGAGCAAGAGACAATAACTCACCATTCTGTGTACTATAAATATTGAGAAGAAAAACACCCGAGTGAAGTACTTCTATGAAGATCTCAGATATTTGCAAAATAAAGACCTTTGCCTCTGTCTCAAAGCGATTCCATACATAAATGTGGAGCAGGAAGCGTTAACACAATTACGATTATCCACAACTGTCTTCCTTTAGGAAAAGATTCATCATTTAAGATTCCTGGTGGTGGTAACGCAGTATTCTTTCTGGTATCATAATGGAACTACCTTTCTGATCTAAGTGTGTTCCTCTCAGCGGCTGCCCCCGCACTTAACTTAAGCTAACCTATACTTGTTTGTTGTCCCCTAGGCATTGCAATTCCATTTCTTTAAACAAAATTTGGTATATCCTTAAATTCATTACCTAATTCCCATCTACTGACAGCACTTAATGCATTTAATTTGATTAAAATGTTTATTTGCGACGATTTTAATCAACAATTTCCCCCAAGAGAAGTATCTATTTATATACCATAGTTGTGAAAAGTTTCTCCATCCGTTCTCTCAAATGAAACCGGATCTCAGTAACCATTATGCTAATGAGACTTTGCATCGAATTCATTATTTACTAAGTGAATCCGTCGAACAACAAAACTGTCCCCAAAACTCGGTCGATGCTAATAAAGTTTCTGGTCAATTTTCAAAATCAGATACGAGTAAAGGCCTGTTTTTGTTGTATCCTTCGGTTACATTTTATGACTTTCAAGGTTTTTCACTTAAAATTAACGGCTTGCAACTGCTGCTGTTCAATGGCACTTCACCATGTTCGTGTTGTGGTTTTTGGTTAAAATTCTATTAGCATCAAATTTAAAAGGATACTCTCTCTAGCGCTAATCGCACTTGAACTGGTTGGATAGAGTTACTTTGCCTTGGCCCCTTCTATCAGCACTAATTAATCCAATTAAATCGATTGTATAGCTAAACTGTGAGTGTAATGTGTGTTGACACTTTTACACGCGTGAAAAACCACAAAAGGCCATTGAAATGCAGGCCACGACAGTGGTTTTAGCGGAGGGTAGCAAGAGTGTCATTAGTGTAAACGTGTACATAAATAGATATAAACGCTCGAAGAGGGTGAACAAAATTTTTTCACATTTTTCTCATTTAGAGGACGCCCTAAAGTTCTGTCTGAAAGTGTGGCGCCGAGAACACTTAGAGATGGATCTAGGGGCTGAAATGTTGAATCGATATTAATTTGAGTGACGTAGCATGGTGGTGGGGCTGGGCTGTTGAACTCTCACAGTTAATGGTGATGAGTTGTTTCTGTTTCTTGTATTTATTTTTATAAATGTTTATGAATTATGAGGGCGGCAGAGAGTTTAATAGTTTTAGGTGGCAGATGTGGGAGACTGAAGAAAAAGGCGTTGAGCCACTAACAGCAATATATCGCCCTTTGTTTATGGTGGAAGTGATGGAAGCGAAGAATCACTTTTAAGAAAGTGGATGAAATACGTTCTGTATCGATGGATGTTATTGTTTGTTTGAATTAGGATGACGGTGAAACAATATTTTTTTTTTACTTTAAAATAATTTTCCGCAATTCTCTACAAGCAGGAAACACAATGTGTACAGCTGAAATTGAAAATATTACACTTTTGGGATTTTCGTCTTTTTTTCTATCCATTTCACTTCTCGACAATCAATAGGAGTTTTAACTGGTCGCTATGCTTCCTCGATAGCGACGTGGATGCCGCAGCTGATATGATCACTAACACTATCCTCCTAGGTATGAATGACTTTAAAAACCGGAAAAAGTTTAAACAAGCCAGATAAGACTGCAATGCCCATATTCGACGTGTAAAATTCTAACATGACCAAAAATTGAGGCAAAAAATCCTACTATGTCCAAAAGGTAGTAACAATTTTTGGTCGTTCGTCAAAAATATTAAAAATCCTGCCTCGTCTGCCATCGATCAGCTCCTTAGACAAAGCCAATCTGCTTGCTGTTCACTTTGCAGCGAACGCTGCCAGATAATGCTTTGTCTCCCACCTGTATATGAGAGCGTCAAATTTTCCTTGGGACAGGTCCACTTTCGCAGTCGTATAGTTGCAGGAGTACTCAAAGGTCTTAACATACACAAATGCGCTTGTCCAGATGGTATCCCCCCATAGTTCTGAAGAGGTGTTCTTCTACGCTGGCAAAACCTCTGCGTAAGTTTTCTGTCTATCTTACTTTTCAGGGCTCTTTCCGAGTACAGCATTTGTCCAGCCCGTCCCTAAAAAAGGCGAATCTTCCTCCCTGTCCAATTACCGACCCATTGCACTTACGTCCCTCCTTTCCAAGGTCATGGAAATCCTGATAAATCGTCAGCTTATGAAATATCTCGATTCACGAAAATTCCTTAATGACCGGCAGTATGGTTTTCGTAGTGATTTGATGGCATATCTCACCGAGAAGTGGAACCAATCTCTCCATCACATCGGCGAAACTAAGATGGTTGCGCTTAAAATTTCAAAGCCATTTGACAAAGTTTGGCATCAGGCTCTTATATGACATCGATGAGTCTCCTTTTCAATGGATTAGAAATTACCTTTCAATACAAGTTATTTTGGATGGCTTCAAGTCTGCAATTCACCAAATAAATGATGGTGTTCCACAAGGTTCTGTTATGTCTCCGACTCTCTTTTTTATTTTTTTAAATGATCTCTTGTCTGCAACTTCTAATCCAATTCATTCCTTCGCTGGTGACAGTACCCTCAGTTTTCACATTCGTTCCCTAACTCACATCCTTACTCTTCGGCCGTAGAAGGAGAACGGCAACGTATGTTAAACACATTAAATTCCGAACTTGACAGCATAATTAAATGGGGTTCAACCAACAGGGTGGAATTTAATGCTTCCAAATCACAATGCTGTCTTCTGTCTCTCAAGCGAAACCAAAACCCTCAACCATTATCCATGGATGGTAATTCCATCCTTGAAACCGAAAGACTTGCCATTCTCCGTATGTGTATTAATAACCATCGTCGGTGGGACGATCACATATTCGAGGTCTCCAAAAATGCTGCAAAATGTCTAGGATTCCTTAAACGGTGCAAGAAATATTTTACCCCGTCTGATCTGGCCTCAGTTTATAAGGCATTCATCCGCCCTAACAACTTATAGGCGATAGAGACATTGTGAATTCCATTCATTCACTAGAATATCGGAGAAATGTCTCATGTTGTATCGTTTTTTTTTTTTTTATAAAAAATGCTACAGCGGAATAGCCAGTTGCATTCCTCCCTTTCAAAATATCACCCGCAATACGCGTCATGTTTCGAATGCGCATCAGTTCACCCTTAAGCCCAATTTCGGTCGTACTGTCAAATATAGGGATTCGTTTATAAGCCGAACGACACGAATGCGGAATAATCTACCATCACTACAACCTTCAAACATTCAAAGCCAACGTGCACAGGCTCCTCCTCTGTTCCTCTTCCCCCTTTTCCTAACGCCAGTGCCCTGAAACAGTTTAAGGGTATTCATATCCCCTTCGGCGCGCGCAGATTATAAAAAAAAATACATGAGCTTCAACAATTAAGTGATCATGACATCAGGAATCGTACCTTAATCGGACTGCTATCGACATCCTTTAAATGCCCAACAAACTACATTTTGCTCTTGAATTGACGATCATGATTCAAATCATGTCCACCGGTTTCAGCACCCCATCCAGTTTCTTTTTGTAAGCGTCGAGAGGAGTACTCGTAATTGGGTCATCGTACGGTTAGGATTGGTCACTACTTTTCATATTTTGATTACTCATAGTTTTATTTTGTAAAATTTGTTTTGAAAATATGAAATCAAAAATTTTGTCAGTGTAGCTACTTCTTTGCACCCCAATTTAATGTAAACAACTAGCGGAAACGTTGATTTCTTTTTTATAAAAAAAAGTAAGATTTGCAAAAAAAAAAAATTTCAAATACAAAAATTTTGAATCTTTCTCGTTCTTCTTTATGTCAAATATTGTTTAAATATTATTGAGAAACCAGCTAATAAGTAGAGTAGCGTTTTATCCATTTTTTGTCAAAAATCCACCATGTTATGCCACATATGGTCCACTGTAACTGAAATGTCAAATTTAAACAATATCTTTGTATCCGTTTTCGAGAAAAACGGTCATTATTAAAGTACTGTTACTTTTGGGGTTGGAATTAAAATTCAGATTTTGCCTCGAATTATGGACTTACGGACTCCAGATTTGAAGTTTGTAAAGAGTGTCCCAAAATTCACGCAAGAAGTAATTTTGACAGAAAACACAGCTTTTTAATTAAAAATTGTAAATGTTTTATTGATTCATAAAGTATACAGTATAGGTTTATGTATGGAATATCGGGTACATGGCCACGGCTTTGCTGGCAATAACGCACTCTTTTGTCGAAACATGACTGTTTTACATAAATGTGGCTGAATTTCATTGATACAGCGTTCAATTTGCTCCTTAAAGACGTGGGCGGTCGTGGGCTTATTGGCCTAAACCTTGGACTTTAAAAAATTCAACAAAAAAATTCCAAAGGCGTTAAATCGCATGATCTGGGCGGTCAATTCTGATCACCAAAAAGGGAAATTGCACGACCAGGAAATGGCTCATGCAGTAATTGAGTTCTTTCTCGGGCTGTATGGCACCGTTTTATTGAAACCACATGTCGTCTGGAAACTGGATTTTCATTTGTTTCTCAACAATCACTCGTGGATTTTCTGAATCCCAAATTCGACAATTTTGATGATTAACAAGGCCATCAAGATGAAATGAGCCTCATCACTGAATATGATTTTGTATGAAAAATCAGCATCCACTTGTTGCTGTTCCATAATCCATTCAACGAACTCTCTTCGCTGTGCGTGGTCAGTAGGCTTCAGTTCTTGAGTCAATTGCTTTTTGTATGCATGAAGATGCAATTCTTTCGTGAGAATATGCTGTAGAGAGCTTCTCGAACTGTCCAATTTTGACCACAGTAGCGAATTGATGTTCCTAGACTCTTAACAAGCCTCTCACGAACTTCTTCGCTGTTTCGTGTTGAACGACTAGTTGAAGGTCGGCCAGAGTGTCTAATATCACTAATTGATCCAGTCTGCATGAATTTTTGAATTAATCTCTTCCCAGTTGATGAAGTTAAATCACTATTCCGACCATTTTTTTTTTACGAAAATTGCGGACTATACTGAACTGCTCAACAACGAAAACACGTTGTTCTTTCATGTAGCACTCCATTTTCAATAACCCTGAACTGTCAGCTGTCACGCTTTCTTTTTTTTTTTTTTTTCGTTGGCAATACTTTACCACACAAATGGCGCAAAATTCAGATCTGGCTTGAATTTTGGGACACCCTTTAGAAAATTCGTAAAACTGCTTAGGTTGCAGTTGTGCGTACAGACAGACAGACAGAATTGCGAGACCCATTTTTTTTTTTGCGATTCTCAATTATAGTAACCAACATTGATGAAAATCTCGAGGTTGAATTTTTTCACGAAACCAATACTTGCCCTTATAAGAGTAGGTGCAAATAAAATGGAAAAGTGTAAGTCACGCTAAATTTTTATTTTTTAAATTTTACGTTAAAAAAGGGTGTTTTTTATGGTCCAGGTCGACTATGTTTGGCCCCAATTTTGGTTTGGTTGGCATTTGACGGCCGCGAAGTGCAGTCGATAGCAATATAATATGGAGAGACCAACGCCTCAAGAATGTGTTGAAGTTATTAAAACATTTTATCTAAATAATCGTTTAATTCGTCACTACAATCCAGGACAAGCTTAAGTCCATTTTTGCTATTAGGAGAGTCATTTAAAGTTTTACTCGAATCGTTTTAATCATGCAAAATGATGTAAAGTATGCACGGGAAAATGGCATTGCGCGGCATTTACGTGAGATAGAGACTTATTTTGTATATCCAAGCACGCTAAATATAAAAGGCTTCACTCTGATCAACATTTTGAAAAAACACGTAATTTGGACTAAGAATTGTTCTACATTGTAGTGACGAATTGTGAAAACACAAGGAAATTTGCAAGCAAGTCAACCATTCAGCGTATAATAAATCACTCTGAAACTCAGTATAGGCAGGTAAAGTGAAGTCCGGCCGAGTTCGTAAATTCGTCCAGACAGCCAAGCAGCAATCAAATCATTGGAATCATCCTCAATAAATTCTTTAGCAGCTCTAGGCTGCCGATCGTCTCTTATAGAGATGGTGGAGCAGTTTAATATTCACCTAATTTGGGTGCCGGAGCAGAGGGATATTCCAGGGAATTGAAAGGCTGACGAACTCGCCAGACATGGAACAACAATACGCATCCTTCCAGGCAAAAGTTCAATGCGTATGCCTATCGCTACATGCTATTGAAAATACGAATTCTAGATGGACAAGGGGTACAACTTGTCTAGCGACAAAACAGATTTGGTCTAAGCTGGATCTGAAACGGTATAAGAATTTCTCTCAATAGAAAGCATATCAGCGTTGTTATAGGTATCATAACTGGACACTGTCTAATAGGCCAGCATACAACAAGGCTTGGTGTCTTCACAAACGATTTCTGCAGAAGCTGCATGGACCTTCCCAGCTCTCTCCCAAAGAAGGAAACTCCACTTAGGAGCCTTCTGTTTCAACGACCTAAATGATCTAAATAATTGACGTTAGGGACCATCTACGCTTCATCAGAAGCTCTAAAGGCCTATTACTGGTCTAAGTGTGTTGGCTTTTTTTGCTGACAGCCTAACCTAATCTAGTCAAAAAAACATCGTCCTGGAACATAAAAAACACCCTGTACCAGATGACCCGCTTCGCCCGAAAAAATTAATGATTGTGACCTGGGGTGCATCTAAGCTGGTAAAGAGGTATGTATCTCCCAGACCCAATGATTTCCTATCCAAGTGCAAAATTTAAAATAAATATGGAAATTTTTTATAAAAGAAAATAATCCTCGCAAATTAAAAAAAAAAAAATGTGTACATACTACATGTACTACAAGTTTTAGTTTTTAATTATTTTATTTATAATTCAAAAGAACTTAGGGTACGAATGTGGACAAAAAGAGAAGATTAAAAAGGGGAACTCATTATTCTACATACATACGTCGTCGCCGCCGTCGTACTCCTCGTGCTTGCGAGAGTGTACCAACATTCGGGATAAAAATGTTTTTTTGACGTTTGTTTTCTTAGGGTCAGAACACAAAAAGTATAAGTGGCCAATCCTGTCCTAACGATGATTTAACGATTGCACATGGTGCTTACAAAAATATCATTGGATAGAGTGCTAACAAGGAAGATGTGTCCAAATATGACATGCACTACCCAGACTTGCCAACCGTATGGTTTTCGGAAATCGGAAACTTTTGCATATTTTAATTACAAAAAAAAATCGCACTGAATTTAGGTATTTAGTTTTTTTTTTAATAGATTTGACAATTGTTGGAGAATGTTAAGTTGTACAGATGGCTCTCTGAATCAGATGAAATCTGCAGAGTTCTGATTTTTGACGTGAAGTCGGAAAGTTCAGATTTTATACGACGTACGTACGATTAAACTTAAAAGTATGGTTTATTTGACAGCTTAAGTAAAAATATAGGAGTGACCAGATTTACAGGGGAAATTTGTTCTTCGCTTTCTCCTAGTACATGAAAAGCTGCAGTATATATAGCGCCCTAGAGCATTAGCAGTGCTCGTTAACATAATACATTTTATTATTATAAGTATACTAATTTATTTTAGCCTATCGATAGATATTGGTGTACTGATTGTAATACTTTAGACTTTTTTTTGTATCGCCCTTAATTTGCTCTTTAAGGAAGTAAGTGAAAATTGATTCCATCTATGATTTGTTCTTTGTCTCAAAATGCTTAGACTGCCAACTCATTTCATTTGAATGTCTCATTGTTTCGAACTTTTACTCTTTCAACCTGACTAGCTTCTAAAAGACTATGGAACTCGCTTGAGAGTGAGCCTTCATTGGATGCGGGACAATTCAAAATTGAATTTCAGACTGCTGAGTTAGCTTATACTTTGTCGCATTTCACGAATTCTGAAACATTCTTAAATTCTATGAATATAAAAATAGTAAGCATACAAATGGTAGTTTAAAAAGAATCTACCCACATGTAAACAAATAACAAAGTCCATACGACCTTACAAAAATAATCAAAATAACAAATAATTTTGCCGACCAAATATGCCGTTCCCCGTAGAAAACTAGTACATTACATGTACCGTCAAACCAATTTCGCTCAATGGCACGCAATACCACAGACGTATCCTATTCATAGTAGTTATATCCTTCCCTCGACTAGTACACTCTAAATTACTAATTCAAATTGTCAATCTCACCCAACGAAAAATAACACACACTCACTCACTACATTGTTGGGTACACAAAAGTATTTCACAGCTTTAAATAATAAATTAGTTTCATTCAACCACCAGGAGACAATTACCATTGCCACCCCACAACAACTACCTCCCACCAAGGAAGAAGGTCAAAACGACATACCTTCAAGCGGTTTATAACTTTCTTGTTCTTTTCGCCACAAAAAAGAATTGTGAACCGGAACCACTAGTGACCATTAATGCGCTGCAGTTGTTCGTTATTCTTTCTACTCCGCATCCTTCCAGTCGGTGGAAACGTGTCCTGAAACAATACCATCAACAAAAACAACAACATTGTACAACTGTCTGACGTTTTTCGGCAGATTTCTTTATTTTAAGTCAAAATTCTTGACAGAAAAATGCTTCCGCAACTATCGTCCTCGGTATTGTGTAACATTTCTATTGTGTGTCTCAAAGGGGAGTCCTGCTAGGCTAGACGAAAAAAAATAAAATGAAATAAAAGCAATCTAATAACCATAAGAATCATTCCACGCTATGTTAGCATGAAATTGCGAAATTCCCGTCCAATGTGAACCAATGAAAAGCTTCCACTCACTGCAAGGACATCATTTTGCTCGCACCCATCCTCCATGGGGTAAAGTAAATGTCGCCGGGGAAAGTTGAGAAATTATGTCAAATTCTTTGAGACCGAAAACGTTGCTTCTTATGCAACTCTGTTGCCAAACGGAGGACGATAGAAACTTCCTCCTCCTCATCGACCCCAAACTGTGAATCATTGTTGATGGTTTCTCAACCAAGTCTGAATAGATACGTGTCGTCGTCGTCTCACCCGTCTGTACATGAAAAAAAGTATTCATCCACCACCCACACCTCCTTGAAGAAACTTTCCGCAATTTTGCTAAAATCGTCAAAATCCCATGCCCAGGTGCTGGGAGCGTTGAAGCTCGACACGGTTTTTGTGTGTACTCAGGCGCAAAGTCAGGTGAAAAATCGTCGAGGTTAAGTTAAATAATTTACACTTGCGGCGGATGGACGTGCATGTGTTTGTGTGTGTGTTTAGGAGTCCTTGCTCGGAATACTAAAGTTACATTTCTATTTATGTCTAGATAACTTAATTGGAGTTTCGTGTGTTTTGGGCTGGAAGTCGACGCGTAGTTGAATTAAGTTGTAGGGTTGTACGCGGCACATACTCGTAGTTTGTATGTTTTTGGGTTGGGCTTGATGACGCTTTGGAGAAGATTCGGAAATTGAAATAAACGGTTGTAGGGTTGCTGGGTCTTAATTTTCCAAAAAGTTTTCATTTTATTCGGGATTTCTTTGAATATTCACAAGAGGGGGCAATGGTTATGGTTAGAAAGTACCATTGTACCATTAATTGCAAGCCATTAACAAGATAATACGTGTCTACATATGTATCGGTGGATCTATTTACGCGTAGTTATCAAAGATCGGAAAGCAACATAAAATAAGCTGGTACTAGTCCTTTCAATATCACTTCGAAAGAAAGCAAGTAGTGAAGTATGTTAGGCATAGTCACCCGGATCGATTTGATTCGCAGAATAAACACTCCTGGGAGATTTAAATGCCATATTACAACACCCTCGGTAATCGAAATGATGACGCCATACCTTGCCAAGGATTAACACTTGCCGTATGAATAATTAGGTTAGGTGTCAACCGATGAGCAGGGTACATCCATTTTCCAACTTATGATAGTTCTCATATGTCTTCATACTGTATGCGTTCGATTCGTTTATAAGCCGAACGACACGAATGTGGAATGATCTACCAGGCTCTGTATTTCCCCATCACTACAACCTTCAAACATTTAAAGCCAACGTGCACAGGCTTTTCCTCTGTTCCTCTTCCCCATTTTTCTAAACGCCCGTGCCCTGAAACAATATAAGGGTATTCATTATTCTCTTTGGCGCGCGCGCAGCGAATAAAATCATTCAAGATTCCTTTTATTCATTTTATTTCACTCGATTGTTCCCTGATTAAGTTGGGTAAATACGCAATCTTCCAAATTGTCAGACTTTACTTGCAAGTTAATAAAAAATATTTTTGAGTGCGAATTGCTTGGAAACCGCGTATTCTACGGAAAATGCTATAGGGTGACCAGATAGCAATGACATATTTTCCAATTGTTATGTTTCAGCAGCTGTCAAAGTTACCAATGACATCCAGCTGTCTAAATATTCAGTAAGCCCGTTTCATCATGTATCGTTTGACGCTTCTCGAACGTGTGGAATATTATCGAAATTCCGGCTCACTTGTAAATACGCAACGTGAATTTCGTCGTGAGGTCGGTCGTCATCATGGCTTCAGTGCGCAGGCAATTCGTCGCACCGTGGAAAAGTATGAGCATAAGTACACTTTTTTGGACCTTAAGCCACCAATAAGACCGAAATCGGTGCGAAGTGAAGAAAACATAGCCGCCGTAGCGTCCAATATCGAAGAAGACCCAGAAATGTCGATTCGGAGCCGATCAGGTGAATTGGGCATCGCCAGATAGTCAACCAGGCTTACTTTGCGGTTGGATTTGGGCCTATATCCATACAAGATTGTGCTGAAGTAAGAATTGAGGCCAGATGACCATAGACAACGCCGTGAGTTCGCTAATTGGGCGCTGAAAATGTTGGCCGGAGTTCCGGATTTTGGCCAAAAAATCATCTTCCAAAACGCAATCTTCTTCTCGAGTGCGAATTTCTAGAAAACTGTGATTTTAGGAAAAATGTTATTACAACTAAAATTCTAGGCTTTGAAATACTCCACAAGATTTATGCCGAATGTTTTATAATTTTCAAAAATTTTAACTTTGTCCCGAAAGTTAATAGTGGAAAACTGTTTTTGAGTGCAAATATCCCGAAAACGGAATAATACAACCGAAATTTTTGGTTTCGAAATTTTCTACAAGTTAGATTCTGAATTTTGTTGGGTTTTCGAAGAAAGTAACCGAGTTAGATGTTCGATCACTAATCGGAAGAATCAACGTTCGAGTCTTGAAAAATATGAAAAAGTTTTTCCACAGACCCACCTACCGTGATCTTCAGACAAACATCCAAGAATAAAATTGTCATGAGAAGTTTCCCGCAATCAAACAAACAAATTGACCTCCGGAGGCTTGATACAACAGTAGTTCCAGCAGCGAGAAGTTAGGCCAAGCTGGGATGTTAGTATCAAAATATTTACTTCAATCAGAAATATCTCGAAAAGGTACATCGTATGAAGAACATTATTTCGATAGGAATTGTAGGTTTTGAGATCCTGTGTAAGATGGATACAAATTTTCGAAAGTTGTTGAACCGCATCTTAAAAGCCCGACTTTACCCCGAAGTTATTGGTTTCGTTTTTGAATGCGAATATCTCAGAAGCGGTGCTACAAAAAATTATTACGATCCAGACTGTTTTGAATTTTTCTAGAAGGTGTTCGACTTTCTGTGCGAATAGTGGGAATTTCTTACTTTTTTTTTGCAATGTGACCCCGATCCCATATGACACGAGAAGCAACTGATTGAATTGAAAGTAAGATAGAGAAGGATCTCCAATATATTTAAGTAAGAAAAGTATCTGAGGGAGGACAGAGAGTTCAGGACCACAGGTATTATTTACTAATTCGATTACTTAAAAAAACTAACGAACTACATACTCATTAGCATCCATTGGCGACGAAACTTATAATTCATTTTTACTGCATCAATAAGGACAAGTATTGGTTTCGCTAAGAAATTCGATTTCGAGATTGTGATCAAACTGGGTAAAAAGTGGGCTCCGCAAGTCTGCCTGCCTGACTGTTTGCACGCACGACTGTAGTACGGATTTTCTTCAAACTTTATACCTGATATCTGTGAGCTCATTCTAGTCTCAAAATTAACGGTACCCATGTAATAAAAAAAATCGATTTTCTCGAAAACGGCTGCAAAGATTTTGTTCAAATTTGACATTTGAGTTACAGTGGACATGTGACAATACCAGATTTTTGCATGTTTTATGAAAATTAGCAATTTTTCGGCAATTAATCGATTTTGTTCAAAATCAATATTTGAACAATATTTGATATACGAGTTTTTTTTTTAAATTTTAAATCTGAGTGATTTGCATTTAAACAACATAGCAAGTATGTGCGACCCAGTTGTGCACGTAATTTTTCGTACGATAATTCTGATCGTCTTTCAGAACAATATAACGAAAGTGTTTACTCATGCAGTAAAAAAAATCGATTTTCTCGAAAACGGCTGTAAAGATTTTGTTCAAATTTAACATTTGAGTTACAGTGGACATGCGACAATAGATGGCGTACCAGATTTTTGCATATTTTATGAAAATTAGCTATTTTTCGGCGATTTATCGATTTTATTCAAAATCAATATTTGAACAATATTTGATATACGAGTGTTTATGCCAAGTTTTGAAAAATTTTCAAATTTTTAACGATTTTGTTTAAATTTTAAATCTGAGTGTTTTGCATTTAAACAACATAGCAAGTATGTGCGACCCAGTTGTGCACGTAATTTTTCGTACGTTAATTCTGATCGTCTTTCAGAACAATATAACGGTAGTATTAATTTTTGTCGGAAAGCGAAAACTGGTTAAATATTGTATATAAAATTTAATAAACAATGGCTTAATGCCGTCTTTTTTCTGCGATGATGCATCTGGGTGTAGAAACACAATAAGCTCATTTTGCAGAATCAGTATATCATCTGAACATCTGCTCCTTACTCAGAACATTTGCATTCCCTATTGTTCGGCGTATATCATTTGTACACAAAAAAATGCCTTATATCCTCTCTCTCCCACATATTACACAGAGTGCAAGTAATCGGCAAAGCTTCACTGTGCGGAATGTAGTTAATACTTAGCATCCCTTCTTTTGCTTGGAAGATGGTCGAGATCGCTTCAACTGTCATATCCATGGTGTAGTGGTAGCATCATCGCTTGTCACGCTGCAGGTTCGCGGTTCGAATCCTGATGTCAAGAATAAACTATTTATTTCGCATGAAATAAATAAAAAAGTCGACTAATTGCGAAAGTTTAACGCTGGCAGTAGGGTGGTCATATGGCTAAAATGCAACTTGATCGTGATGATATCAGGAGGACGGAAAAAAATACTGTGAATCATAAGCAACGATAATAACAGCAGAACAAAAATACTCCAAAAAAGACGCCACCCTTGGAGTTTATTGAAACTTAATACCACCTGAGTTTCAAACCAACTACACCAATCTGTCTTTCTATCTGTCTCTTCCCCTTTCCACAAAACGCCAGTGTCCTAAAATTAGTGAAAAAAAAGAAATTCTAAGCTTCAAGTTAGTTTAACCTGGTTGTAGTAGGTGCGTACATAGACGAGCTTGCTGCGTCCAGAAACTTCTGACGATACATCTTTTACAACAGTAAGTAGAACCACTGTTTTCAAATTGCTGTTTTTTTTTTTTTTTTTAATTTCAAATGCAGTATGTAGTGACATGAATAGGCTCCAACAATTTCTTAAACCAGTAAGTTTTTCGGCAGATGATGTTTTCTGCAATTTTTCTTGGATTTCTGCGGCTACCCCCATGCAACCTGAGAGTTGTTACTCCTGTTTCAATTTACAACATTTAGTTGGTGTGGATTGTGGGAGGCTATGTTTTTTCTTAGACGAGGAAAATATGGTATGCCTTGTAGGAAATTTATTTCTTTTTCGATTTTGTCCTTATCAATTTTTACATAAGATCAAGGATTTGAGAGATAATTGCAAAAAAACAGAGGAGGTACTCCTGGATCCACTGATTTTCCAAGATAGCTGACGTTACAGAAGTCGGATCGGTGAGCAAATCTAATGCGACTGGATTTTAGTCGGATTTGCACACTTGAATGGACTTATAAGGAGTGATAAATTATTTGGAAAAGGATCCGCTGCAAATTCACTTTAGTAAGTTATTTCAACAAATTTTAAAAGTTGCAAAGTTTCTTGTATAAACTCAATTAGAAGCACAGATGGTATCCGTACCTACCAGTAAAGTAAAAGTCAACAATGCCAGTTTAAGTTTTTGAGAATATTTCTAACCAGACGTCTCCTCGAATACAATCACCCACTTTTCTGGTTATGTCCAACCCAGCCACCATGCATATACAAAAGGATATGTCTATGAATATGTATGGTACGGAATACAATAGTATCTTCCCCAGAAATATCGTTTGTGTATATTTTTACTTATCCTCCTTTTCGGTGGTTCTATGCAGTTTCTGCTTATTCATGTTAAACTATACAATATGCAATAAAATATGCACTTTACTGCTTGTCAACTGGGTTGGCTAGCAAGGGACAGATACACACGCTGTGGAAAAAAAGAACGTAAAATGGATATTTTTAAAGCAATTGCGAGTACAATTCTCTTTTCGTGAAAGCTCTTGTAATTTTGAATTTGCTTTTATTTCTACACAGTATTAACTCGTTTTCAGTATGCAGTAGCGTATGATAGCATGGATTCGCCCATACCCCGAAAGAAGTATTTGTTATAAATATTTTTGAAACTCCATTTAAGTCTGTTTGCTATCCCATTACATAAGCATCAAAAATCTTTAAATCATCTTTATAAGCCATCTATCTCAAGAACTTCTGAATGGATTTCAATGAATTTTGCTTGTAGACACTGACACGTTATTGGTGCCAGCATATAATTGAAATCAAATGAATCTCATACGGCTAACTGAAGAACCACTTAACGGATTTTTATGAAATTTGGGTCAGATGTGTGGACACGTTTTTCTAAAAAAAAAAACATAAAAATCGGACGGAGACGGGGTTAGCTATGGGGGTGACTTTTCACCCCACGTATTTCAATATTTTTCAAGAACTGTTTGTACCAAAAGATTTGTTAAATTTTCCTCTTAATTCCTCATAAATTTAAATACCCAAATTTTTAATTTTGTTTTTCGCAAAATTAGTTTCGGAGATAGAGGGGAGGACATCGTCTATGTTATGGTTTACGAGCTTCTTTGTTCAAGAATCATATTTTTTGGACTCCTTGGAAGTTCAGTTTTAATTTAATATGTCGCATGATGGGGTAATAAATATATTTTTTGTTTTGAGAACATTATGTCCCCACAAAAATATTTTGTTCAATTTTGTTGGTCCACAACCTAATATTTTTGTACAATATTTCAGCTCTCTAGTTCAAACGGTTCAAAAGTTACAAGCGTTTGACAGACACACAGAGTTTCGCACGGAACACTAAAAAACAGTTTCGTTAAATGAACAATAAACATGAACACATTTATCCACTGGTGCGCTATTGATTGCAATGTGATTTTAATTTTTTTTTTTGTTTGCTAAGACTTGAATTTATGTTTACTATTTCGGTTATAGAAATCACAGATTAATGATTAATATCTCAAACTTTTCAACAATTAATGAGTTAATCAGAAAATTAATTTATATTCTAAACGGTGAAGCCATTTTGTAGCTAGATGCATGTATTCGTAAAGTAAAACGAAATGTGTTTTAAAGCACCACATAAACGGATTTGGGAGTCAAAAAATGCATTCTGGATCCTTAATTTACTTGTGTTAGCTGCTTCTTTCCATGAAAAATCAATTGATATATAGCACGTTGGGGTATCGTTAACCTACTTACTTTCCATAGCGGACAACCATAAAATATGCATTCTAAAATGTATGTAAATATAGAAGACCTATCCATGCATCTATTCCAAAAATATTTATCCTTCTACGAAATCTAGGTATTTTCATTATTTATGCCCTATGGTCCTTAAAAGCGTAATCAACTCCTTTTTTCAATTAACCTACCTACACTACCCATTGTTTATTTAATCCTCAAAGAAACAATCCCCCAAGCATATTACAACATAAAAGAAAATCCAAAGCGGAACCATTACATTTTTATATATCGTGAAACTATCTTATATTCATTCGCTGCTCGCTTTATTTTGTAGTTTCCATCAAATCTGCATGGTATACCTGCCGCTCCTCGTACAATCACAATGAAAATGATTTACTTGCAAATTCACTCATACATGACATTTATTCTCACGTACTTGCCTTGCATTCCCCCAATGTTCCTTGTTTGCATTGCATGCTACCAAAGCATTGTAATACACTCAAAATCCTTGTTGTAAGTAACAACAACAATAATCGCGCCGCCGACAAATAAATAAAAGGATACAAGATGCCATAACTTTTCGCTTTTCCACGTTCTTTGTTGAGAGTTTTCTTCGCGTAGGTATTACTTCCTTTTTTTTTACATCACACAACCGAAAAAAATAAACGGAAATGAAAAATCTGCAGACATTGCGCTTTCAACAAAAAAAAGGACTAAAAAATGTGAACATTGGCAGAATGCATCGTTAAGCAAAAAAAAAAAAAAAAAAATTGTAATCGAAAAAAGAAAACAGAAAAAGCGCAACCGAAGTGAACAAGAAAAGCATGTAATGAAAATCCATGAAAGGAAAACAAAGAAAATTCTTCCACAATTTCCATGCGGCTCAGGAAAAATAATGGAAATTACTTCTTAGATGTGCAAGGTGGGAGGGAGGCTCTTCATAAATGCAATTTCACCCCTTCGAATGGATGGGGGCGTATACACAGGGTGAAGTAGGTATGTTTCCATTTGCTGCTGCAGTAGTAACTAAAGGTCTCTAATGGTACTATGGCACTTTAAGGGTTTATTTTAGTATCTGAACGGCCGCCGCCGCAACCAAGTTATAACAGGGTAGTGGGAGGCCGATATTTTTTTTTGTCGATGCACTTTACATCCGCGGATGTTTACATAAGTTTTTCCCCCAGAACAAAGCCACTTTGAATCTGTTAGCGTATGGATGTATTTGCAAGTAATATACTCCAAGTTAAACGAAAAGGTATTTGCTTCCTGTTGCAGCTGTTTACAGGCTGTGCACTCTAATGGAGGAATGCATTACATTAGACGGCGGCATGGGTGATCTCGAAGGAGATGTAAGCAATGAAGTGGCAGAGCATAGCATAGTGATTTCAAGGGCACATTAGTTGTTGTGAGAGGGATCTGAAAGTCTCCATCGTCGATGTCGTTGACGTCGGTGAAGGCTGTTATATCGAAAGGAGTAATGCATTTCCTAGGAACACAATAAGTCTGAAGGGAAAGTGGAAAATCTCAGTCTGATGAGTTGGCACTCTTTGAACAACATATTGCCAATATGTGTCTGGTTGCGATCAAGTAAAGTGTCTGGTTTTTCCTTCGTTTCCTTGTTTTTAAATGAAAAACCTTCTTGTTCTAACAGGTCTGCTGTATAACCAGTTTGTAGCAAGACATTATTTTACTAGATACTTTTTTTGTTCCACCAGTGTTGTTTCTCCGTCTTAATGAGAGAAATCTGAAATAAGAAATACAGAGTGGCTCAAAACAATTTTTTTTTTCTTAAAAAAATGTTTTTCCAAACTTTACTTTACAAAGTGCGGCCGGATTGACACTTTTTCAATTCAGAGCTTCTTTGACTATTCTAAAAGAAATAAAACGAGGTAAAATGAGATTTTATTTGCGCATCTTTATTAAATGACAAACAGACTGACGAATTTCTAGACCCGCTTTTTCTCTATCGAAATCTCGTGATCTAACATTTTTTTAATGGAAACAATAGTAACCCAGTGACATTAGACCTTTTACTAGAAAACATCTGTGGAATTGGGGACTTTACGTGAAAATGTGTAGATGACATGACGATGTAAGATTCCTTCCCACTCGAATTCCTGATTTTTGCAAAATAAGGTGTTGTAAAAAAAAAAATGTCCCGCTTTCATATGCACAATATTTTGCAACACCCTGTATTTACAAAGTACACAATTCTAGGTCAATTCCACTTTTCTAGGTCAATAAAAAACATATTGTAAAAAGCACGAATAATGGACAAAACTCCAAGGCGGCTAGATTTTTAATTTTGTGAATACAGGGTGTTGCAGACAATTTTCTGCATATAGTGGGGAGAATTTTTTTTTTTTATAATTTGCACGTGTTAAAGGGGGTATGAATACCCTTATACTAATTTTTAGGACACGGGCGTTTTTTTTTTTTTAGGAAAGGGGAAGAGACAGAGAAAGACAGATTGGTGTAGTTGGTTTGAAACTCAGGAATTATTAAGTTTCAGAACTCCAAGGGTGGCTGTCCAGATAACTGGGGAGTAATTTTTTTGTTTTCGTTATTGTCGTTGCTTATGATTCACAGTATTTTTTTTCCGTCATCCTGATTTCATCATCACGATAAAGTTGCATTTTAGCCATATGACCACCCTACTGCCAGTGTTATGCCTTCACAGTAGAGTTGACTTAGCTTTCGCAAGTGATAAACTTTTTTATTTATTTCATGCGAAATAAATAGATGCATCTTGACATTAGGATTCGAAACATGAACCAACAGCGTGACAAGCGATGATGTACCACTACACCATGGAATTAAAATGTTTTCTGTATCTAACTTATTAACAATTTGGCTACGTTGGGTACAACTCTGTTTTTCGTGCTATAAGTGTTGGAAGTTTTTTAAAAGTAGTATTTGTAATGTACGAAGACTAAATGTATGTTTTTCTCTAGTAGTGAAAGGAAACGAGTTACTAATGAACATTTTATATCACACTTACTAAAAAGGGACGCCGTGAACCTAGGAGTGGAAACTTTTAGTATGTATTTGCTAAAACTAGTCTCTACCATTACCTGTAAAGTACCGAGAACTATTATCAAGTCTAATTTTATATTGTGACTCGTTATGTAAAGTTGTGGCATAGAAAGACGTTGCCGCTATCTCATTACAAGCTTTTAATGAGCTAGTCTTTAATAGTAGCAACCGTTATATACACGGCATGATCACTAACCAGGACACTCAAGGTTCGAGTTCTAGAGCATACCAACAAGTTTTGTCACGGTTTCATCTCTCACAAACGTCATTATTATCAGAAACTTTTCTCAATCGAAAAAATTGCCTTTCGGAAAATGGAAAAAACTGTAGATTCCTATCATCCGTCTGTGTCACACCATGAATGGCTGCGATAAGTTGGTCAGGCATTGTATGCGTTGTTAACGCTAAAATATTTTTTTTTTTTATTATTTACATAACAGTTTAAGGTTTCTACCTCAAATTAAACAAATACTACCTTACCACTTTTATATGCACAATCGAGGGATCGAGTTGGGATTGAGTTGAGATTTCGATCTGAGTCTTTCTACACACCAAGTCGAAAGATTGAAAAATTCAAACGTGGTTGAACTGACAGATAAGTATAGCAGACATTCTGCTTTTGATTGTGTTAGTGCTCTGTTGTGTTAGATTCGTTATCTGAAATCACACACACACAGAGACAACATGTCAGTTCAACCCCTCAATTCAGGTATACATGCATTTTTCTAACTCGATCTGTTAGCTAACTCAGCTGAGTCAAGTTGAGTCAATCCTTTTTCAACTCGATCTGCGTTTATATGAATTTCAACCCGGGTTGAAGCTGGTTTCAAGTATGCATATAAACGTAGTACCTGAGACTCAGGGAATAAATTGACAGCAAGCTATTCAATATGTGATGAGTGATTCCATTTCATATGGTCAAACTTCGGGCGTCTATTTCCGCTCCCCACATTTCACATACTTTTTAAAAATCTAGCATTAATAATCCATTCAAACTCTTCAACATATATTTTAATGGGTTTTGTCCATTAAAATTGCAGAAGGCAGTATGCACATACACTCATTGACAAAAGTCTACATACACCATGGTTTGTAGTGACATTGTCGTATGTTTCATAAAAAAAATCGATTTAATTAAAACAAAAAATATATTATTATTTTCAATAGACTTCATAGTACAAAAGTAACTAGATTTTTTTTTACAAAAACAAAAAAAAAGACTTAAAAAAAAATAAAATTCTTTCAATTAACAAAAAAACGGTGAAAAAAATCTACGTACACATTGAGAAAATTCGTTCTCACAAAAAAAAAAATAGCTCGATTAGTAAGGCGTTGCATTTCCTTTTGAGGCTATGACTGCTTTCATCCTTTTTGGCGTGGAGTCGACGAGTTTTCTTGTGACAGAAGGTTGAATTTTAGCCCACTCTTCTTCTAACGCCATTTTTAATTCGGTTTTATTTTTGACGTATCTGGTTTTAAGCCTGCGTCCAAGTTCATCCCATAGGTGCTCTATAGGGTTTATGTCAGGAGACTGGGGTGGTGTTTTTAACTGTTTTGTGTTATAAATCAGCCATTCTTGAACAAGTCGTGAGGAATGTTTGGGGTCGTTATCTTGTTGAAAGATAAACGACTCTCCCAATCCCATCTTTACAGCACTATCTTTCAGATTGTTTTTCAGGATGTTTAGATAACCAAATCGATCCATAGTTGACTCTATAAAAACCAAGTTTCCAACCCCAGCCTGCGACATACACCCCCACACAAGCACATTACCTCCTCCGTGTTTGAGGGTACCAACCATATTCGCCTTTTCAAGTGCAGTGTTGGGCTTGCGCCATACTTTTTTTCCACCGTCGTTATTGTAAATGTTAAATTTACTTTCATCGCTAAAAATTACCTTATCCCAGAACTCATTTCCATAATTTACATGGGACTTAGCGAACTCCAACCTCTTCTTACGGTTTTTTTCACTGATGAAAGGCTTTTTTCTGGCTTTTCTACTGCGATACCCCTTCCCCTTCAGACCTCTTCGAACTGTATTTGGATCGCAGGACTTACCCGTTTCTTCCAATAACTCTGCTGCTATTTCCGATGCAGTTAATTTTGGATTTTTTTTTATTTTTCTTTCTATGGAGCTTTCCTCACGCGGTGTAAATATTTTTGGACGTCCTGAACGCGGCTTAGAACTAATTGTGGGTGGCCGTGGTGTAGTGGTAACATCAACGCTTGTCACGCTCTTGGTTCACGGTTCAAATCCTGATCTCAACAATCATCTATTTATTTCCCATGAAATAAATAAAAAATTCGATCAATTGCGAAAGCTAAGTCAATTCTACTGTGAAGGCATAACACTGGCAGTAGGGTGGTCATATGGCTTAAATGCAACTTGATCGTGATGATGACATCAGGTGGAGGGAAAAAATACTGTGAATCATGAGCAACGACAAAAAGCAAAACAAACAAGCTCCCCAGTTATCTGGACGCCACCCTTGGAGTTTACTGAAACTTAATAACACCTAAGTTTCAAACCCACTACACCAATCTTTCTTTCTCTCTCTCTCTCTCTCTCTCTCTCTCTCTCAATTTCTTCAAACGCCCGTGTCCTGAAATAATTTAATGGTATTCATATCCCATTTGGCGCGCGCAAATTATAAAAAAAAAAAAAAAAAATTGTGCCACTTAGCTTAAAATTTTTTAATACGGTTTGGACTGTTGAATGGCTTTTATTAACGAGTTTTCCTATTTTCCGCAGAGATTTACCTTCAGTATGGTACTTTACTATTAACTCTCGTATATCGTTCGAAATTTCTTTTCCTTTTTTATTCATTTTTATAACAAAGAACAATTTTCAATAAAATAATTACTTGTTGCGCTTTGATAGACTCCTTGAATGTTACTGCACTATATTCAGGCGAAACAAAGCGAACTGGAGGACACTAAGACTGAAATAACGGTCAGATTAAATACGTGTATGCAGACTTTTGTCGCCTTAATTTGGGTACTTCGAAGAAAAATCTCCGTTTTTTGTGTCTGAGGTTGATTTAAAAAAAAAAAAACTTCTACGTTTAAGTTGCTAGATACAGTTGAGTACAAAAATATATTGTTTGTTTAAATTGAATTAAACATTGGTAGGAATTATACGGCCAAATCATTGCAATGCATGGTGTATGTAGAGTTTTGTCAATAAGTGTATGTATGTACATATCTACAACCGTTTCAAATAAAGAAGCTACGTAAGAACTGCAGATACACGATACAATAAATGTCCCAGCTTGGGGGTTTGAATTACGCATTAAGTAATAACATTTGGACTTTTAACTTTGAAACGGTTGTAGATCGGTACACACATAGTGTCTGGAAAAGAACAAAGGAAAAACATTGAAACCTTTGGATGGATTATTGGCCTGGTTTACACCGCTGGTTTGGTCTGGGACCTATATTGTTTGGGTCAGTTCACAAGGTCAGTTCAGTGTTTGGTGTAAAAACAATGGACTTGCGCTGGACCAGACCAAATTCGGTAGTGCAAATTAGGCTATTAATGCAACATTTTGAAAAATAGGAAATATTTTATCTGTCGCATATATGTAAATGCAGATTTTGAAGCATTCTGCACTCATTAATTTACGCTATACCATTAAAGAGTATAAGTGGTTTGAGTTGAAACAAACTTCTAGAAGTTAACAAACTTCTAGCAACCGTAGCTCGGAACGGGTGGAGCTGGACTCCCCCATGAAAATATTTTTTTTCTTGTCATAGTGTAACCTATCACCTCCCGAAGTTTGATAGTCTGAAGTTGAACCAAAGTTGTACATCGTGGTGGTGGTTAGTTTAGTATTAGCCTACTTAATATGTATAATCTAAAAATATTATTTACAAAAAAAAAACTTACAGGGATGCAAGTCTCTGATTTACCTGTGATTTGAAAGTCTCTCCTACAGAACCGCTGCAAACCACACTTCTCTTAATAGGTACAGTCGGAAAATAGGTAGCCAGTCACATGTCTATCCCTAGATTTGGAAAGATCTAGAGGATTCCTAATGCACTTCTAAATTGACAAAAATTATCACTGGATATTGCATCTATGGAATATATGTTTCAAATTCTATAGACCAAGGTGCGTGGCATCGGCGATCGCTTGCGTTTTAAAGTGGAATCACGGCCCTGGTTTTCTTAAACCTGAGGGCTGGGATTCGGAGATCCGCTTTGCTGGAATAATGTTGTCTATTCACTCGATGCGAGCGATGGTTTTTTGAAAAAATTGCCCATTAATTTTCTGACCAGCTTGAAAGAAATGCACGGACCGAAGACGAACTGAATTTCTAAAGAAACGGTCAACAGTTTTTTAGAAAGTCATAAACGGACAATCGAACTCAAAATTTAGCCGCTAGGTAATTTGGAAATTACAAAAAAAATTTCTATTTAGAGACTACGAGACAATTTGATTGAATAAATTTTATGTCCCTCATGTGTTCCTCTGTCTGTCCGTTACTACCTTTTATCATAAATGCTATGTAAAGGGTGGTTAAGTTTTAAGGGCCGATGTTGATTTTGAATAAAACACAAATTATTTAGGAAATTACTGTCATTTTTTTTTATTATGATAATATTGGTATGGTTCAATTATGTATGGAACAAAATATCGGCCAAATGGCCGCCGCGACCTCGGCGGAACACCTCCATCCGATGGTCGAAATTTTCGATGACGCTGAGGCATAATTGAGGTTCTATGCCGTTAATGTGCCGAATTATCTCATCCTTTAGCTCTTGAATTGTTGCTGGCTTATCGACGTACACCTTTTCTTTCAAATAACCCCAAAGAAAGAAGTCCAACGGTGTCAAATCACATGATCTTGGCGGCCAATTGACATCGCCACCACGTGAGATAACACGGCCATTGAATTTGTCGCGCAAAAGAGCCATTGTTTCGTTAGCTGTGTGGCAAGTGGCACCATCCTGTTGAAACCACATATCGTCCACATCCATATCTTCCAATTCGGGCCATAAAAAGTTCGTTATCATCTCACGATAGCGAACACCATTCACAGTAACTGCCTGACCGGCCTCATTTTGGAAAAAATACGGCCCGATGATGCCGCCAGCCCATAAACCGCACCAAACAGTCACTCCTTGTGGGTGCATTGGTTTTTCGACAATCACTCTTGGATTATCATTCGCCCAAATGCGGCAATTCTGCTTATTGACGAATCCACTGAGGTGAAAATGTGCCTCATCACTGAAGATGATTTTCTTCGAAAATTGATCATCCACTGTTGCCATTTCTTGCCACCATTGTGACCATTGACGACGCTTGAAATGGTCAAGAGGCTTTAGTTCTTGAGTCAATTGCACCTTGTAAGCGCGTAAATGCAAGTCTTTATGCATAATGTTCATCAACGACGAGCGTGAGAGGTGCAATTGTTGGGCACGACGACGAGTTGAGGTAGACGGCTCTTCAGCCACACTATCGCGAACAGAAGCAATATTTTCTGCAGTACGAGCTGTACGAGCATGCACTGGTGTTTTCACATCTCCTACAGACCCGGTTTGCACAAATTTTTGCACGATTTTTTCGATTGTACGCACATTTGGACGATTAAATTGACCGAAAGAATCACGAAATGCACGATATGCATTTTGATTTGAACGCCCATTTTCATAATAAGCCTGAATAACTTTAACGTGTTGCTCGATTATGTATCTTTCCATGGTTCAAATTGAGTTAGTCTGAAATTGAGAAATGTCAAATGAAATGCAGAAAAAAACTTGACGTTTAGGTGTGGTTCACATTCAACACCGGCCCTTAAAATTTAACCACCCTTTACATGCATTTTACACAAGTTATGTAAAATACTTCTTTTTTTTAACAGCGTAGGTGAAAATCTTTCATAATATACTGTAACATAATGTAGCATAATAATTACGCCCTCAAACAGGCAACACATTCCGAAGTGTCCTTTCATTCGAGGTTCGTGTCCACAGTAAGAGACGGATACGACGTCGCAGAATTAAGAGAGAATTATAACTGCAAAACCGCAAGAGGTTATTGGCTGCAGCTGTCATCTTGGAATTATTACATCAGTATTTTCTTGTTCCAGTGGTCGAAGAATTTGCTAGAAGTTTCTGGCTATTAGAAATGCGGCTATTTAAGGACAGATGGCGATCGAGACCAGGCAGTTGGTTTAGAACCGTGGCGAAGAGATTGGAAAAGTGATAATGGGCGAAGTTGTAGTTTTGTGATAGATTGAAAGTTAAGAGTTAACAAGAAGAAGTAATTGGTTTTGATTTGTGAATTAAGTAATTGAAATGAGATAAAGTGATTTAAGAAGAAAGAGACCTTGTAAGGAAAGAATTTGCGAAGAATAGTATAGTGTGAACTTGAATTGTTCTATAGACAGAAAATAAAGAAATAATCTCACAGAATAACGTTTTATCTACTCGAGCCGTAGCTCGCATATAACAATACTATGAGGACCAGCAGAGCATGCTCATAGTACAACCGCAATTAGTACTACAACTAAGTAAATCTAATCTAGTAGTTTACATTTCATATTTTCCACATTTTGCAGGTGTCTTTCAAACGTAAGTACATGGTCTTTACTGAGCTAAAACACTGTCATTCTCCAAAATCTGAAGGGCAGCTTTGTTATAATGACCATAGAGCCGACATTGGTGTTTTTGTGCGAAATTTTAAATTTCGTCTTTAACGGAGAATATTCTAAAATCTCATTTATTCCGAACATACCGCGGTACGTTCACTATTCCCCTTAGCACTTTATTTTAAAAAGTTTGTAGGAGGTTTATATATTTTTTTTTGATATACCATATGTTCGCACGGGTTTTAGCACTTGCTTGTATAGAAGCAGCCTATTCTGGATATCGAGCTTGAAATATCGCTTGAAATTTGCTCTAGTCCCAATTGTTTTCTTTTTACGTGTGCCATTCATTTTATTTCACGTCAAGTGTTATACCCAGGTATTTCGCTTCGTTTGCGTACGGAATTGTCATCGAGTTAGTTAAGATGGACCTGGTTCAATTTTTAGTTTGTAAAATTTACATGAGTAGATTTGGCCTCGTTGAGTACGATGCCCCAAATTTGTGTCCAATCATGTAGCTTATCTACAGCTTTTTGCAATTTTCTGGTAGCTTCCTTAACCGTGTTGCTCATTGCCAATATGGCTGTATCGTCCTCAAATGTGGCTACAATGGTGTCTTCTAATTGCGGTGTATCTCGTGTGTATTACAAGCATGAAATCAGACCAAGTACAGTATCCCTGTCGCGATTTTTTTTAAAGTTGGAGTATTCGACGGAAAGTCTATCTCCAAAATAGAATTTTAGAATATTACATAGTAGGGTGGCACTGACCTGTTGTATCTTGAGTTCCAATCCTTTGTGCCACACCTTATCGAAGGCTTTGGAGATATCAGTTAATGGATCTTCTCTTTCTACGATTTAAAGTTAAGGTGTGTCAGCCAGGGGCTTTTAACGGATAAGGAACCGATTTTGCAATTCAAACATAAACTCCTTCCGGTTCATGATGATATGGATCTATAGGAAATATCTATCTTATATCCGACTCAATGTTCGTCTGTTAACTCATTTTCGACGTCGAAAGTGTGTAAAGTTTTCTGAAAATCGGGTATAAATGTGAAACTGCTCCGATTCCAGTTTTTGGATCAGACCACTCAGGAACTCGTAGCGATTCTAAGTTTCAAGTCTAGATTCCAGCAAGGAACAACATTTAAACCTTTATTAGACAAATCTATGAACGAATTTGGTGTACAAAGCAGTCTACCAAGTGCTCTTTCCCAAACTTTAAGAAGGGGATTCATTTCATCTTTAAGTTTTTCGGTAAACAAAAGACTTCAAGTACAACCTGAAGTACTGACACTTTAAAATGTATCGCCAAAGTTTCACTGTGCTTTTATTTTTGGGCACCCACCAGGCTTTTCCTTATTTTATTTCCTGTTGTTTATCTTTCCAATGGACCAACACGCCGCACTCAATTTTCGAGCGTACACATTGAAACTTGCAATAATATTTGCTTTGGTAAAATGGCTGTTCCCGGCCGCATACAGTTTGCTTTCAATATTTCGGCTTTAGTTTGCTCAAGTTCGACGTACATATCCGTATATGGTTCTGTGCATATGTGCATAAAATTTGGTGAAATGCATTCATGCACTCACCGATTACATCGATAGAAATTTATTATTTCATTCTAATCGATTTCACTTCCTGGTTTCAGTGTTAATTCGAAACGATACCAAGTGGCTGTGGCGTCAACACACCATGAAATCTGAACTGATTCGTTGGTGTCATTGGATAATAAAATCTCACGCATCGCTGGCAATGAAAGGGAAATTATTGTCTTTTGTTGCTTTTGTTTGTACCATCCAGAGCGTTACATTAAAATAGGTGTGCTAGGGTTGTATGTCAGTTTCCACGACAATTAGTCGCAGTTAAATGCATTTAAATTTGTTCCACAGTGGGAGGTCATTGTCATTGTTGTGGTTTTTGATTAGTAGCGACGGATGTATAGCTCTACGAATGGACTATCAGTATCGGTGTCAAGGTAATCTACAAGCAATTGCGGTTTGCAAATCCTGGCATAGTTGGTATTGAAATTTTAAGTGACTCCAGTTTAAAGTAATAAATCGAAAGCCGATCCAAATTTGGCAAAAAATTATCGTTTTTTTCTTCTTTATTAAAGCAAAGTGGTTTTGTGTCTCGGACTTGTAAGCCTTTTCGGCAAAACTATATTAAAAACAAATATATAGTACATACATGTACATATATAAAAAACCATAGTCTTAGCCCACTATCCCGAGCAACTCAATCCCGTGCACTAAAAGTAAATACATCTCTTACTATGTATCTGTAAAAAAAAGGAGTTTGTACCATCTTTTAACGAGCGAAACAAAAAAAAAATTGTGGGCCATCTGTTGGTTTCTTTTTAAAATTGCTATACAAAAAATCCTTTCAATATTTTTCAAAGTATTTTGCTTTATTGAAGAGAGCACACTTTCTAATTTATGGAAAATAATTTCATTTAAATGGCTGCCGCCAGTAGCCCATCCTGTAAACCCAATTTCGCAGTATATTTTCGATGGTTCGGGGTTCTATTTGTGCTCGATGTTGTACTTAAGTACCTGAATCGTTTCTGGATTGTTAACATAACATCGACCTTTAACGGTACCCCACAAAAAAAGGCCAAGCAATATCACCTGATTACATGATTATTGAACTTAGTGCGCGAAAGATCGATTGTTGGATGACTTGTATCGGACGTAGCGCTCTCTTGCTGGAACCAGATATTGTCCAAGTTCATTTTCTCAGTTTCTGGAAAAAAAAACTGGTTAACATGTATCGGTAGTGCTCTCCGTTGACCGTAACGTTATTGCCGTCTTCATTTTCGAAGAAAATTGGCCAATAGTGCCGCCATTCCACAAACCACACCTAACAGTCACACGCTGAGGATGCATTTGCTTCTCTACGACTACTTGTGGGTTTTCCAAGTCCCAAATACGGCATTTTTGCTTGTTTATATAACTCCCAAGATGAAAATGCGCCTCATCCGAAATAAATATTTTTTATAGCAAAATCGACATCAACTTTGAGCGCTCTTAAGCCCAAACAGAGAAGCGATAACGAATCGGGTAATCATTTTGCTTTACTTCCTGAGTCAGTTGGACCTTGTAACCCGAGGTCTTTTTGCATGACTCTCCTCAGGCTACTGCGGGTAATGTTCAGTTGCTGAGGTCTGTGGCAAGTTGACGTTCTCGGGTTTAGAACCACACTTTCGGCAACAGCAGCAATATTCTCGGCTGAGCGCACAAGATGAACCCGAGGATAACTTGTGTTATTAATTAGCATGTGAGTCTCAGGAACTTTCTTCACAAACGTGAGTACAGCAGGCACGGTTGGTGCATTATTTCGACCGAAATTAATTTTCAAAATTAGCACTGTTCCGCAACACAGCACTTGGTACTTTTGAAATAATTATTCAGTATTTTCTAACGTATTTTACCGCGGAGATATGATACTGTGATTCGATCAATTTATTCATTCATTTATTATCAAATGATGTCACACACCATGAAGATCGTTGAACGGGTATTAGATGGCCGACTGCGGAAAATAATAAGGCTATCTGATGACCAGTGCGGGTTTGTCTCGGGTAAATCAACAACAGATGCAATCGAAGGATCATAATGGAAAAACATCGTGATTCCTTAAAGGACTTGCATATGGTGTTGGTTGATTTTGAAAATGCCTTTGATAGACAACCAAGAGATCTCTTATGGGTGGCGCTAAGACAACGAAGAGTTCCAGAAACCTACGTGCGCATATGATCATGGACATGTATGAGGGAGCAAGGACAAGAGTAAGATGTCCCGCAGGAGTCACCGACGAGTTCCCAATCAAAGTCGGTGTACACCAGGGAAGCGTCCTTAGTCCTTTGCTGTTTATTACAGTCCTTGATTATCTGCTTGAAGGAAAAGTGACGGACCCCAAAGTGCATCAGTTATTCTTTGCTGACGATGGAGCTATCATAAGCGAAGATCAAATGGCCTAGCAACGAGCACTTGATGTATGGGTGGATGTTTTGGAGCGAAATGAGTACCGTATTAGTTCGAAAAAGACAGAGTATCTGTGCTGCCCGTTCTCTGATCCATACCGGCCTATTCCAGACATTTACTTGAATGGAAAAGTGCTTCCCAAGTGTGAAAGTTCAAATATCTGGGATCTATGATCAATAGCGAAGCAAGTTGTGATGATGACATCAACCATCGCGCAAGCGTAGGGTGGATGAAGTGGCGGGAAAACTCCGCTATCTTCTGTGATCGAAAAATGCCCCCTAAGCTTAAAGGAAGACTCTATACCGCAGTTGTACGTCCGGCTGGACAATGTCCAAAGCGTATGAGGGCAAATTAACGGCAGCTGAGATGAAGATGCTTCGCATGACAGCAGGAATAACGAAGATTGATAGAATAAGAAGTTCAAAGATTCGAGGAAGCCTTCATGTAAAAGAACCCATCACAAGCAAGATAGAGCACGACCCGCTTAGTTGGTATTGTCATGTTCAAAGGAGAGATCCTTCGAACCCCGTCAAAAAGGCAATATCAATCAACGTTCCTACGCAATCGTGCAAAAAAGGCAGACCAAAAAACAACTGGATCACACAAATGCAAAAACACCAGCATTCGATTGGCCTCAGTGACGAAGTGATCCGAAACCGGGAAGCCTGCCGGTACTTTCTGAGGTCCAACCGGCAAACTCCACAAGCGGACCAGTAGGGATGCAGTAAAGTGGGAAGGTTGTGATCCTTCTACTCCGGATCATAACTTCGCCGTAAGAAGAAGAAGAAGAAGAAGATTAGCAAAAATAAATTATTTGATCAGCAGAATATAACTTTTTCTAATTTATTTTTTTTTGACTAGTAAAACTAAAAATTTAGCAAAAATGTTAAAAATTATATACAACAAGAAAACGAAAAGAAAGAAACAGTTATTCAGGAAAAAATAGTAAAGATTTCACTGGAATAACCGTTTCTGTCTTTTCGCATTTTTCTTCCAGAAGTATTGTTTCTTTCTGCTGAGCAAATAATACATTTTTGCTAATCAATTTGTTTTTTTGTTGTTTTTGTTTTTGCTAAACGAGGAATGAGTTTTTTGCGGGTGAATTTTTTTTTATGCTGATTAATTATATCGTTTGGTAGCATATTTTGCTGGTCGTTTAATTATTTAGCTGATAAATTATAATATAAGCAATTTCTAACTATTATGTTGTTAGATTTCCATAAATTGGAGGTATTAATTAATTTGAGTTCGAAAGGAATCATTACATATTATTTTCTTTGAAATCAATGAGTTAATGAGTTTTGGATCAGTAATAATAGGAGACATCGGTGCTTCAGTGGTACTCGTATATCCATCCACGAAGTGCTGTATTTGAAAATCTTGCATGCACGAAAGTCTGTATATTTTATTAAGCTTTTGAATCGAGACGACTGTATTACTTTTTGCCTGTATACTGGCATAGTATTGCAAAATTTTGTTCTTATTTGTTAACCACCTGACGGAGGCAACGGGTTCATGACGTTCATAGTTCCGTTTGGTATAAGCCCTATTATAAGTTCATTTCTTTATCTTCCTCTCTAAATGGTACCTAAACGCATCGACTTGTAACTTTATTTGCTTTTAGTTCTTTCACAATGCACATTCATCTTGATTGCATCAATAGGAAAGCTTAAATTGAAGTGATGAACAATTAGAACAATCAGTTTCTTCTGCTTTAGTTTACTCCAGTCAAGTAAGAGTTTGTAAATGATTAAAGGTATTTGTAAATATGTGCAATGTGAACCCTGCATTGATTTGCGTGCGTTCGACAAACAAACTGACAATTTATTTATACAACTCATTGAAAGAATAATTGAAGGTGTGTATCGGAAATAGTTTCAATCTTTATTTCCCTTCAAACTATTTGATTCAAATTAGTGAGCGTCTGTACCATGCTTGATACATAAGTGAATTTTAAATTGTGCTAATAACCAGAGGAACCAGTGTCAATATTGTCTGTAAGTATTCTAAAAACAATAATTAGTTTGTGCTATAAATACTCGTATTTATAGCAAATGGCTGTTGTAAAGAACAGCTTTATGATACAATCTTTTGTGATTCAGTCATTTCTGATTCAGGCTTCTGTTGCAATTCCCACACACGGGAATATTAATCAGGTAAGATATACTAAAACCTGGGCTGTATTGAAAACTGTCAGATCCCCACAGAATTCTCTCAATTTCCATGTCCGCTGGTGACCAACCATAGATCAGGATTGTTATAGCTTTTCCATCTCCAAGATTGACAAGTAGCTCTGAATTTAGCATCATGTACCAGATGCAGATTGTTTTTATCAGCTCAGTCAATAAGTTTTCCATCTGTTCCAGTGCGGCTTCGAGTGGTAATATTTCGTGAATTATAAGAGTGAATTTCTCTTATCCAAGCACGTTTATTTATTATCCCTTAAGACTTGGTCCAAATATAGATTGACTAGTATCACATACTGGTTTAATTGACACTTTCAAGCGTTTAATGTGCTGTTGGCACTCCCTCTTTCAATATTACTCGCCATAAAATCCATCCTGGTTAACCACCTTATTGACTGAAACCATCGACCCACCCTGTGCATTTGTGAAAAAGACTAGAGAATAGTCAATGCCTGTAGAAGTTAGGTCACCAATTCCATCCGGATCAACTATTCCCAGCACGTTCGCATCTCATAGTATTGCGTAAAAGTTCCCATTAAAGATGAATGAGGAACTTTGGCGACACTTTTTTGTTCGTTCGCACATGCGAGCACATTTTGCCGCCACAACTCTTGAGGTTTAAATGTCTTCTTGACTTCTCGCCCAGCGAGTGGGCCAAATCCAGTGTTACCATGGCACATCCACATAAATTTCAATGTCCTTTTGTGGCTCTCGTTATGGATTCTTCTCTTTTTATATGCAATCCGCAAAAAAGGTCGATATAATCTTCTGATCTGGTTACGAATGTGTTGTTTGTATCTATGGACCAAAAAGTATCTCGACACCGGCGTCAAGTGAGATATGTATAGAATAGAGTGAGAGTGGGGAGCCTACGCACAGAAAATAAATTGGAATGTAAGATTTCATTCCATATGTGGGCATAATGCTGTCGAATCTACTACACATACTCGTATAGGGAATCTTTTTATAAGCCTCGCAGGTGGAGGATTTCGTGCGTTTGATTAGATATGATTTACATTTTTTTCCATCTCTCTTATGTGCGTCGAGGTGAGTGTGGAGTAGAGAGATACTTTGGAAAGCGTGTTCGATTGGAAGTATTTCTGGAGATTATTATGAGATACTTTTTTTTAAAAAAATAAGGGGAGAATGCGGAAATGGATTGTACTGGAGAAGGTGTTAGGCGATTGGAAGGTGGTTATAAATAACAGGAAATGATACTTTAGTGGAAAAGTGGAATACTTAACAGACTGACATGAGTAATGAGGGTGCTTTTGAAAAATTTCAATAAATCTGAAGTACTTGTAGCATGGGAAAAGTCCTTGAGTAGATGAATTTAGAATTTTATGCTAGATACCCTAAAGTGCATTCAGTGAAAATGTACCTACATAAAGTCGAAAATGTGGTACGACTGTAAAATAAAAAAAAAAGATACTCAAAGGTTTTATGTCAAAAGATATCAATTTCACTTTTTGAGTTATTTAAATGAGGTCAACGACCTTTGTGGGCGCCCTTTAGATGAATGAAATGATGAGTATCTCTTGTTGGATGTTTTATTGTCGAATGAGTTGAAGTCATTAAGGGACTTCTAGATGCTAGTAATAATCGTAACAAGTTGAGCTTATATTATGTCTCAGTTCAGGACGTCATTTATTTTTAAGGATATATAGGTAAAAATCGTAAAGGGGCTGGAAGCTCGTATTCAGGTAGGTAGGTGGGTACCTGATGGTTTAAAGGAAGACAATTTGCGCGCATCTCATGTGGTTTGATTGTTGATGCCTATTGCTGGGGCTTAGTTCGAACAGATTCCATTAGATTTATCTTGGAAAGGCATTATTTCCGCAATTCTTTTTCTAAAGATCTATTTATGGTCATCAAAGAAGGTTCTGCCTCCTGCACATTGTCTACATCTGACTAGTGCCAGATATCTGCAAAGGAATTGAACAAGAATTTATTTTTTATTCCTACAGTTGAGGTAGTCTGTTGCCTACAATTTTGGAACTCAGTCCTGCATAGTAGTTCGTTTTTTGCCGTCAATTTATCAGACCATCGCAGCTATACATAGTTAGCTGTTGGCATGCTTCACCTGCTGGCAATCAATAGAAAGTATGAAACCGTATATAGTCCTTATCAGGTTAAAGCGAAATGTTAGCTCGCAAGGAAACTGCTAAAGACTGTTCGTCTGTCCGCTTGTTTCTGCAGGTGTCACTGCTCCACAAGTTTGGCGAATGCAATAACCGAATCTATGATTTGTTGAGGAACCTTTAGTGAATTTTTTTCTCTATTTCTTCAGGATATTACTGCGACCTTATGGTATGGTAGAATATTTTAAATGTGGTGTCACCTAAGCTTTGTACCTATATATTGCGGTGCTTGGCAAAAGAATAGCTGCCCGTGGCAGGCTTACAATAGTAAGTTTTCTGCAGTCTCTTCTGGTGAAAGATAGCAAAAATGCGGCAAAATTTTTGCAAATGTCTGAAAGCAATCGTTAAGTCTATTTACATTACAGAGCATGCCAACTACGGTTGTGTTCACAGGAAATCCAGCTATCAATGGAAGTCCTAACCGAGGAAGCAGAAAGACCCAGTTCAGGTCTTGAAAAGTCCGCATCTTAGCCTTACTCGTATGTACCTACCAATTTAATCGGCGGTATATATCATTCCACGTAATCCCATTGTGATAGTGGATCCAAACAAGACTCAGTTAATTTAACCTTGTAATCGAATTCAGAGAGATCTGAATTCATTTTGGAACTAGAAGCGGTAATGGGTTAAGCAAGGTCTCTGCAGAGACGTGAAAATTCGACAACATTTCCTGAAGAAAGATGACTTTATGACATTTGCGCAACAATCGGTAGGACATATGACACTGAAGTTGATCAAAACTCCAGTGTGGATTGTAACAAAAGTCAGCTTCTTTTAGAGGGAAGTTGATAGTGCTTCCCGATTCATCAATGCATCTAGAGAAGAGCCAGGCATTTTAAGGAAAACTCCCAAATAACCGCAGGGTCTTATCATTGATAAAGTACTCATATACATATATAGTACTCTTTTCGATTATAAGCTCGATGACTTGCCGAAAAAACCCTTGAACTGCCAGAAAATGTTACTATCCACGATATACTTAGCTTAGTGTACATTCAAAAAATTGTCTTTGAGTAGATTCCGCATTTCTTGCCAAAGGTTCTGTTCCAGGCATACAAAGCCCACTGTTCTTTGTTAAGTTTGCAGCCGAACATTTGTGGTGAAAATAAATATCGATATAAGAGCACTAAGCATTGAACATTCTGGTGGTGTTCAAGAGAAGGGATTTGGCTGCATATAGACTGATCATCGAACAATCTTGTCGCTGAATACCATCAACAGATGCTCGTGGCGAAACATACGAGCTAGGTATATTCGAGTTTCGGACAAACATAAGCTTTAAAAATTGTGGCCAAGTCAGGGAGTGAAAAACCGTTTACACTTTTTGAGGAATCCCATATATTTAGCACGACGATTCGCAGCATGAGCAATCTGCTATTTCCACCGAAGGTCTGGGCTAATATAAGAGTATGTACCAAGCATTGACAAACCATTAAATTCCTCAACATCAACACTACCCATTCTAAGTTTGACCAGGTTTAATATTCTGCTTCATAGAAAGGAGACAGCTCTAGGGTTTTGAGGCGTTGAACTCAACATCAATGTCAGATCAATTTGGGATCCTTGCCGTGGTATCGTTGAGAAGAAGCGAAGTTGAGAGCTGTCATAGGCAAAGAAATGAATCGGATTACTAGTAACAGAAATGAGGCCATCGATGGAAATCAGAAAAATGAAATGAGTATTTGTACCCCATTTTCCTGCATATTTTTTAAAAGCAGTTTCCATGATCTCACTGATCAAGAAGAGAAACTTTTCTGAAACCAAGATCACCACTTGATTCGCATAAGCAACCACGTTAACCCTATCTCGCTTTAGTGTTTGCAAAATTAGCCCTATAGGAAGGAAAAGAACCCCACCCCTAGGTGTGTCAAAGTATTGTTGCCTGAATAATTGTTATTTTTTAAGGTTCTATATCCAAGAGCCTCTATACACCTCTATATATGTACGTCTGTGGATACATGCTAAAATTTTTATCTAAATAGAATGCTCCTAATATGAAAGAAAGAGGTTCAACAAAGAAATCCTAAAATCTATCGCAGATTCATGACCAGTTGTTGAGGATAAGCACGACTTAAACGCGCCTTAAAGTTCGAGGTACATGGCTTAGTACCTATATGATGCAGTTTTAGTCAGCATAATAGGTAGTATTCCGTCAAGTTTAGAGGAGAGGAGTCGTCCGTTCAGAGCGAAGCTATTAATAGCCCATAAAGTCGTTTCTTCAGTGATAATGAATTTGCAGACTCTGTATCTGTGTACTCAAAAGGCATCAAGCGGGCTTTCGTAGTAGTCGATCGTGCATCGACCACATCAACACCTTGCTTATCATTCTCTAGCAATCAGCCGAGTTCAAGTCACCGCTTTACGTCATGTTCATGGATTTCGAGAAGGTCTTTGACCGGGTGGGCGTCGTGGCGTAGTGGTTAGTGTGTCGGATCACTACGCAAGAGGTTGCAAGTTCGAATCCCAGAAAACACCAAAAAGTTTTTTCACGATTCCACCTCTCGCGAACGTCTGACAAACATCCGAGAGTATTGTTGTCACGAGAAAGCTTCTCAAAAACAAATTGCCGTTCGGATACGGCACAAACTGTAGGTCCCTTCCATTCGTGTGAAAAATATAACGCACACAACACGAGTGGTTGCGAGAAGCTAGGCCCTGGCACTTAAAGAGCTGTTGCGCCAAATATTTTTTTTTTTATTTTTTATTTTCTTTGACCGGGTAATTCGCGAATGCATATGGAGATCTCTTCTTCGGAGAAGAATCCCCCCAAAAATAGTTGCTATTATAAAGGAGTCCTACCATAATGCAAGGTATTTCGTTCTGCTCTCCGACTCTTTCGAAGTGCAACAGGGAGGGATATTCTGTCGCCAATCCTCTTTCTACTGGCGATATACGATGTACGAGTACTGACTACCACTGTAGGTTTATCTGAGAGACATGGCATCCAATGGAAATCATTTGCAAGGCTAAGTCATTTGGACTATGCCGATGGTGTCTGTTTCCTGGCAAGTACCATCAGCGGTGAATGGAGAGTCGACAAAAAGTCAAAAATAATGTCCACAAGCCGCTCCACAATTGAGAAGGTCGAAGGTGTGCGATATATTCTAAAGATTCGATGGCCGCAAATTGTATCCAACCAGGAATTGTGGCGGAAAATCAGTCAGAAGTTGTTGGATGTCGAGATAAGACAGCGAAAAATTGGGCTGGATTGGTAACATACTGAGGAAGCGAAATGACAATATTACGAAGCAGTCCTTCGAATGGAATCCGCAAGGTGAAATTTCACAGGTTGAAAGACCGAGAACAAAGATGGAAGAGATTTGATGTTACCCTGTGCCCCACACGGGGTTAAAAGAAATATGATGATAATAAGTTTCTGCAGACTCTGAACACTGAAAACTGCATGGTTCTCTTTTGCTGCATCCAGGAAAGTGGGTGTTTTATACAGGCTCCAGAGATTCTGCAGTAATTTCCGTACACTGTACAGGGTTGGAGTATTCTTTGGACAGAATCCTTAATTCTTTTCAAATCCTGCAAACCCTTGCTGTCTTAACGAACTTTTTGTCTGTGCGGTTGAGATTGGAAAGTACTTCACTACACCAGAAGACACAAGACTTTGGCAGGTAGCATTCACGATCTATTCTTACCTCCCATTCGAATCGGAAGGTTTTTCATTGGGTATACAATAAAAGCTACCACCAGCTGAAGTTGTCTGATATGACTTCAAAGGTAAATCGCTGAGATACTTGCGAATTATTTTCAAACTAAATCCAAATTTTCTAAAACTTCAAAGGCCCCAATTAGAATCTCATTTTCAATATAATCGTCAAAAGATTATAAAGACAATCTCTTACTTTCACTCCCAAAACGAAAGCCCCAAACACAACATAGTACACAGCTATTTCACTCCAGTTCAAGTTATCAGATTTAATTTCGAATCTATGGAAAATCCCCTTAATCCTGTCTTTTCTATATCAAAAGAACTATTCTAAAATAAAGTTTATACCATAAATCATTGATAAATAGCATTTTAATTAATTAAATTACTTAGAGTTGCAATGGGAATGGATGTCGGGTATCTCCGTAAGAAAACTTTTCGGCGTTCTGGGAAGTTCATTAAATTGTATCCCTTTGCAAAATGATACTTTCTATTCATTGGGAGTGCACAAAAGACGTTTTACCGCAAGGACCATCAATGCTTTTATGTCAGTGAAATATACAAATGGACAGAGTGGTAAAGATAAATATGGAAGTGGCGTCACCCTGGGTATTGAGCAATGACTATGATTTTATGTGCTCGTAACTTGGAAGGGCGCACTTTTAAAATGTCTTCGAGGACATTTTGTGAAAATTGAAAATTTATCTATGATTCAAGGAGAGCCTTTGAATTATGGTTGTTTGGGAGTGGCTTTGGAATGACCACCGCCAGTTCAAATTAGGAAAATCTTTTTGTATACACGAGTATGTAAATAATTGGCCCTGAAGTGGTCTACATATATTTGAAAGGACTGCATTAAGATACATGCATAGAATAGAATCAAGTAAAGATATACGAGTATAATTGGAGATTTTTTCCTTTGTAATAAGTATTCTTCAGATCTCCGTCTGAGGCCACCTTCTTTTACTTTGTATAGGACATTATGAAAATTATTTTCGTTTTCTTCGACAGTATGGTATTTAAAGTTACCTACATATGTATGGGAGTTAGGTTCCATTCTACCTTATGGCAGTGGTGGAAATTTTACTTAGTACCTAGAAACCTATTTTTGATTATGCTGTTGTAAATCAGGGATCTTTCTAGTTGAAGTTCCCGAGGAGCATCTTGACCTTTCTTGACAGTATGGTTTTGATTTCGACAGTCATTCTTCTACAGCCCTTCTCGATTGATGTGTCTTTCGCAAAAATACTCTAGCCAATAACTCATATGTGATTGATAAGTCATCCTCTATGAGATGCAGGGCTACTCCTCTTGAGAAAGTATTCTTCTACAGTAGCTCTTTCGATATGGGCATGGGAAAGATATGCGCAGAAGAAGCAAACTATTTTTCTACTCTTCATCGCCTCTAAAGCTTCTGCAAAAGTAATTGCTTGCAATGTTCAGTCTCGTGAGCATGGCTGCTAATTACGCAGTGTCCAGTGTGCTCTACAAAGTCTTAGCGGTATATTTTCCCTGTTAAAGTCTAGCATTGACTAGGTAGTTAGGTAAAGTGGTGGTTCAGAAGAACCCAATTAGCGCTAAGTGCGCCGTTTTGATACCACAAAAACTCGTGTACCCTGTTTGTTAACGTGTGTTATTGGAGATAGAAAATGCAATTAAACCCAGCCCGTGGAGTTCAGAAACAAGATTAGTTCTCCAATCCGTTTAGAGGCTATCTCTCTGAAATCGTCAAAGAAGGGTTTACCTAGCGTGCGTTGTCTAGTCCTTGCTAGGACAGGACAACTGCAAAGAAAGTGGAAAAGAGTTACTCTCGTTACTGTCTTTGCAGCTGCGACAGAAAGTGTTGTGAAGCTTGGCCGCGTGGTCCACTATAGGCCAGTGGCCTGTAATAAAGGCTACGATTCTGGAAAGCCACACTTGCTTTCTTAACCCGCTGCTCTATGTTAAGTTTCCAACTAAGTTTCGGATCTAGAATCGTGCCTAAGTATTTTGCACGGGAACCTAGTGAGAGTGGTTGACCGTTTAGCTTGGGCGGAGTGAATTCCTGTGGCTTGGTTTTTGTGGTGAATAGCATCATTTCAGCCTTGTCTGAATTTACTCCCAGACCACATCTCGTAGCCCAAGAGTGTATCTTATCCAGAGCACTTTCCATGATTTGACTTATCGTGGAGAGGAACTTTCCTGACACTAAAAGAACCACATCATCCACGTACGCAACCACCTTAACCCCCTCCCTTTCAAGTCGCACCAAGATTTTGTCGATTTCCATTATCCATAGCAAGGGTGAGATAACACCACCTTGTGGGTTTCCTCTATTTACGATCTTAGTTGTACTGCTGTAACCTAGTGTAGCTTTAATTATTCTAGTATTAAGCGTGAATATAATCCAGTGTCTAAGGAAAGACTCTACACCTACCTCGGTGAGAGACTCTTGAATAGCTTGGGTATGAATGTTGTTGAAAGCCCCTTTTATGTCTAAGAAGGTAGCAAGTGTGTATTCTTTATAATGAAGAGTTTTTTCTATCGATAGCACTACTTCATGAAGAGCCGTCTCTGTAGATCGTCCTTTGAGGTAGGCGTGTTAGGATTTCGACAGTGGAGAACTCTCCAGGGTTTTTCGTATGTAAAAATCAAGGATACGTTCGAAGGTCTTTAGTACAAAGGATGACAGGCTAATAGGCCTAAAATCCTTCGCGGATTCATGACCTCGCCGGCTTACCTTCAGAATAAAGACCACCCGAACAAGTCTCCAAGTTTAGGGGACATCGTTTAAGTATAAGCAGCTCCTATAAATCGATAGTAGCCAGGGAATAGCTATGTCTTGAACATTCTGAAGCAAAATAGGCATAATGCAGTCAAGGCCGGGTGATTTATATGGAGAGAAGCTGTTTATGGCCCAGGAGATTGCATTGAATAAGGTAGCCTGGCAGTGTTACAATAGTTAGTAGTTCAGTTTTCCCTCTATATCAGCGTGACTCAGGTATATAGGTACTTGACAAATGACATCTTCGCCTTGTCTGAGGATGGTGGACTGATCAGAGATTCACTGCCCTAGCTTTTACTGAATTGGCAGTGTGCTATTTGATTGCTGCCTGACTGTCGATTAAGATTCCAATATCAGTTTTCGATATTAGTTTCGACTTTGGATCAGAAAATACTACAATGGCTCGGCAGGTTGAAGGATAGGTGTACATCTAGGTAGGTTGAGGCACCAAAGTCCTCTTTTTATTACAGATAAATATTCCATCATTGTGAAATATATTTTTATATTTCCACACTCCTCTGTCTGGTGTTAGATGCTTGAAAACCAAGTTGAAGTCGATTCGGTGGGCAGTAAATTTGTAGTATTAATAAAGATACTAATACGGGGGATCTAACAAAAGTTCGGTAAGTATTTATTTTATTAGTTTTTTGATAAAAAAAAAGGTTGGTTGTCGATATCTTATAGGCTAACGATATTCAATTTCAAAATTCAAAGAAATCGGTAAGAATGGAGACGGGAAAACGGATAATTAGTGATGTAAGGACGGTAGAAATTCCACCACCAACACAGCTTTGCCATTCTTTTCGGTCAACTGAAGCCAGTGCAAATTATTCATCAATACCAAACTGACAAAAAAAAAAAAATGAACCATCCCTTGTAACTATGTTCCAGGCTGGGCTGGATGAACCTCGTGAGGACCGAACCAAATCTTCAACCGATACAAATGTGGCCCTGGTGAAGGCAAAAATTGACGAAGAGCCAAGAATGACCCAGGAAATTATAGATGATAAGCTGGCTGTGTTACGAATATCAAATCATCACCTGAAATACTCGATGGGTTCCACAAATCGTACGAGGGCAAGGTGAAAAGTTCTCGGCCTGACGCAGAAATGGCGTTCCAATCAGCAAAAATTTATATTTCCTGCCTGGGTGCACTTTTCATTAGTTTGTATAACAAGTTTCAACTTGTTCTCTCAAGTAGTTTCTTTACGCGAATTTTTGCAGTAGACGTCTTGCGTGTTATTCGTTAAAATGGATAAACTTGAATATCGTGCAGTGATAAAATTCTTCGTTTTGGATGGGTTAACCCCTAAGGAAATTCATCCAAAGTTGACAAAATTTTACGGGGACCCTGCTCCTTCCATGTCAACCGTTAAAAAGTGGGCAGCTGCATTTAAACGTAGTCGCACGTCCCTCGAAGATGACCCACGTGAAGGACGGCCAAAAACCGCAACCATACCCGAAACCGTCGAAAAAGTGCATGATATCGTGTTGGACGATAGGCGAATGAAGGTGAGTGAGATAGCTGAGGGTGCGAAACATCTTGCACAAAAACTTAGGGATGCGAAAGCTCTGCGCAAGATGGGTGCCGCATTTGCTGAATGCCGATCAAAAGCAAATGCGCAACCGATTTTCGCGTCAATCTTTGGACCGATTCAATAGGGATCCGACCGATATTGTGCGGCGATTTGTCACCATGAATGAGACATGGGTCCACCACTACACGCCAGAAACAGCAGTCGAAGCAGTGGGTGGAAGCCGGTGGTTCAGCGCCAAAGAAAGCGAAGTCTATCGCATCTGCCGGAAAGGTCATGGCCAGTGTGTTTTGGGATGCGAAAGGGGTCCTGTTAATTGATTACCTTGAGAAAGGCAGAACAATTACAGGCGAACATTACTCCAACCTTCTTGACCAGCTGGATGCCAAAATTCGCGAGAAAAGGCCTGGCTTGAAGAAGAAAAAAATCGTCTTTCACCAGGACAATGCACCTGTACATAAGTGTGCGTTGGCGATGGGAAAACTGCGGGATTTGGGGTTTTGGCACCCTCAGACTTCCATCTGTTCCCAAACTTGAAGAAATTTGTTTCTGAGAAGCGCTTCGCATCTAATGCAGAAGTTGAGACCCTCTCAGTAGAATATTTTCACAGGCTTCCATACTCTCACTTCCGAGAAGGAATACTGATGTTGGAGAAACGCTGGACCAAGTGTGTTGAAGTCAAAGGAGATTATGTAGAAAAATGAAATCATTTTTTAACTGAAAATCGCAGTCTTTGCCCTCGTAATAGGTTATGAATCATGATTTTATAAGTACAACCCGGAAACCAAATAGCAGTCCATGCCCAGAAAGTGCAAATATCCCAGTTAAAGCGATGAAGCCGATTTACTTCACCAAGGTGAAAATTTTTGCTGTTTTCCCCCTGGAAACTGGTCAGACCGTAACTGCTAAATCGTATTTGAAAACTGCCTACCAAAAGTTTTTAAAAACTTGTTGGGAAACCAGAGAAATGGCAACTTCGTCGCTACTTGTTCGAGTATCTTTATAGAGGATTTCCTAAAAGTTCTACATAAAGTTATGCCATAGATGAGCACAAATAGAACTACCGAGGTGTATAACCAGTGCATAGTCAGTTCCTTTTTCAACTTCCCCTCTTAGCTTTCACTATCAATACTCAGCAACCTCATCCCTCGCACTCTTTTAGCATATTTTGTTGGATAGGGAATTTTTCAGGGAAGATTTCCAGTAAGTTCTGTTATGAAAAATCAGTACGAGTATATGATATGATACGTGGGCAAGTGATATGAACAAGTTGTAAAAATTTTCTTGGGAAACAACAGGTGACAGCATAATCTAATGCAGAAGGAAATATGTCAAAATTTAAAACCCTTTGATGGAGATTTTGTGTATTTAGTTTAGTTTAGTTTAGTTTACTTTATTCCATCTACCGAGCTTAACTCTAACAGATATCAGATAAATTAATAAATAAATTCAAGTAGAAGCAAATATATGCAATAATAGTAATTTAAAATTGAACCTATCATAACATAAATCAATTTCGGTATACACTGAGTTAAATAATTTTATACATTTCGTTATTGGCTCATTGAGACCATAGTTATAAACATGCCTAGGATTTAATAAAAAATTTCTGGTACGAAGTATTCTTTCCGGTGCATAGAATTCAAAGTATCTAAGTATATCAGGACATATTACACGGTAAGAAAAGACATCATTAATAAACAATATACAATGAACATTTCGCCTTTTTTCCGAGGTATCCAAACCGATCAAATCACATCTAGTAGAGTACGAGGGCATATCATCAAGATTCCATTTCAACTGTTTTACAACAAATCTTGTAAAAGACTTTTGGACCCTTTCCAATCGCATTATAGAATTACAGTAATTAGGACACCAGACTATAGAGCAATATTCAAGGAAAGGACGTACTAAAGACATATAAACAGACTTAAGAGCATACGGGTTAGAAAATTCAGCACAAGAACGTTTAAGAAACCCAAGCATAGAGTTTGCTTTAACAACTACATAATCGAAGTGAAACGAGAATGTAAGCTTTGTGTCAAAGAGCACACCAAGATCTTTAACGTCAGTTTTACGAATTAGGGCGGTCCCAGAAATTGTGTAGTCGTAAATTATTGGTATCAATGTACGATGAACAGAAAAAGAATGACATTTATTTATATTTAATGAAAGACAGTTTATTCGACACCAATCGACTATTACATTTAATTCATTTTGAAGACTTAAGCAATCATAAATGTTATTGACATTTGTACGAGACAAAAGAAGTGGGCCGCGTCAGCAAGTACAAATTAAAATTCGTTGCCTTCTGGACCTAATTTTGCATTTCCTGCATTCGTAACTTTGTTCACCGAAACATAAAATGTACTCACTTTCGTGACAACTAAGTAATAAACTCAGTAACATTCGCATGATGAGATAATAAATTTAAATGCACATAACCTCATAACTGCAAATTAGAATCACATACATTGGGAGACCAACTTAAGAAAATGTCTTCCTTGCACTTGGGAACTAATAAAACTTAGGGAACTCACATCCGCAGTCGCATTCCTTTTGGCTGTTGCCACCCTCAGCATCACCCAGCCCAGCTGACTGGTATAGTGGCATTCCAACATAACATTCCTAATGGAATTACCCCTCCATGTGTTGTGCATCCATGCTACAAGTATTCAAAATGAGAATTGCTTTTGACAAATGGTAAATTAATGTGTAGCACTGGAAGTGAAATTTATGACCTGGTGGGAGCCGGGGGAGATGGTTCTAAATATGAAAATGTAGTCCGTATATAAAATAGTATGTAGCTTGCAAGCAAATGGGGCTAATAAACATGAAGGAAATGATGCAGATGTACCTCCAGTAAATTCATGGTGGCGAGAATAAAACTCGAGACAAATGCATACATACGAGTAGGTATGTGAGTGATTTCCTTATGTGGGGCTGCCTTCTGTTTGTTTACCAAAGAACTCAGCAAACAAACAGAAGGCAGCCCCGTCTTCATTCAATATTTTTGACGACACTGAGAGGCTGTTCGGCACGGACCTGCTGACGCTTCTTCAGAAAGCAAAAAAGGTTGTTCCTAGCAACTATAGTAGCCTTGATGATAAGGCAAAAACAAACATATTGGGAAGACTTATTTGCGAAATATGTTCCCAATAAATAACATATCATTAATAACCTACAACGTAAATTCTATTTATTCCACAGCCAGAAGAATTTCCTTGAACTTATTTATTAAGTCAAGGAAACCAGATATTCTTTTTTTACAGGAAACCAATTTGACAGCAAGAAATTCATTCAAACCCGATGGTTACAACATCTTCAGAGAAGACAAAACAACTGGAAGAAGAGGTACTGCGATCCTTCTCCGAAAAGTATTTAAGGTTGAGCAGACAAGGATTTCCGGACTTCTATCCATGGAAGCGACAGCAATTGTTATCCAAGTTTCTGTAGATGAAACTCTGCTGCTGATATCCGTTTACAACAGTTGTCAAGCAACGAGGGAAGATATTCAGAAGGACCTCAATACCATCAACGTCGCCGCAAACCTTCACAACTACTGCGTGATTGGCGGAGACTTCAACGCAAGGCACCCACTCTGGCAAGACGATGTAACCTCACAGCAGGGAACTGCCATTGTGGATTGGCTGAATGGAAACAGCCATCGTCATTGCCTTGTGGCTATTTCTCAGTCAAGGAAATCTTTTCCCAGAACTCCGTCAACACTTGACTTCTTCTTGGTGTCGTCTAATTTCGTCAACATACTGCCCGATTTTCAAAATTACTCATGTCTAGCACATGACAGTGATTCAGATCATCTAGCTGCTGAATTGAGAATTCGGCTAAACCGAAGAATAATGACAGAGAGACCTGCACCTGAACTCCACACCATGTTCAGTAAAGTAAACTGGGCCCGATTTCGATCGGATATCGAGGCCGAACTCCCAACAACTTCGAATGCGGCTAACCTCAGCAACACCTAGATAGACAGCGTCATCAACGGATTCAATACAGTTGTCATTAACACCGTGGATAGGCAGAAAGTCCCCCGTACCAACAGGAACAAATACGCAAACCTTCCAAGTTATATCCAGGCTATCTATGCCCACAGGTAGCGGCTGAGGAAGAGGCTCCAGAGGATCTTTCACAGGACATGCAACACCGTGAATGATGAATATCGTAGTGTGCACTCGCAACTGCAGTGTACTAATCGATGTTCTTCCAGGCGGTGAAGAATTACAGGGATAACGAGTTCACCAGGCGCCTTGAAGATATCAAACCTGGTCCCGACGCCTTCAAGAAAATTAACTCCCTGGTTGGTAGATCTAATACCTTACCTGAGACCATCAATCACGGCCAGGTAACAGCAACAACTCCTGACGAGAAAGCTGAGGCATTTGCCAACCACTTTAAGGGTAACTTCACCGACCGACCTCCAGAGCACCTTCCCGACTTCCTGGAGGAAGTAGAAACTGAAGTTCATGAAGCCACAAATTCCTGTAATCCAATAACAACATTCAACGGGGATAACCGAGCTAATGATCCGTTAAGCAGTGAAACCTTCACTACCACAGAAGAAGTGATGGAGATAATTCAAAGCAGCAATGCCAAGAAATCTGCTGGAACTGACCAAATCTCCAACTTTTTATTAAAAAAGTTGCCAAATGTGGCTATTTTACTGCTGACGATCATCTTCAACAACTGCATCAACAACAGCTATTTTCCAACTTCAGGGAAAGTGGCCAAGGTTGTTCCAGTACCAAAAAAGTCGAACCGTTCGAATGTTGATGGATATCGACCAATCGCTTTGCTATGCTGTGTTAGCAAAATATTAGAATCAGTGATGTTGAGGAAGATTAATCACTTTTGCTCAGAGCGAGGAATAATTCCCAATAACCAATATGGTTTTCGAGGAAAGCACTCAACCATTCACCCTCTGCTCAAGCTACATAGCGATGTCACCCATGGCCTGAACAAAAAAGAGACTACCGTAGCCTGCCTGCTAGACATAGAGAAAGCCTTCGACAGCGTTTGGACCAAAGGACTGGTTTTCAAGCTAATTCATTTTGGTTTCCCCAATTATCTGGTAAGATTAATTTTCAATTTTTTAACCCAGAGAATTTTTTATGTACAGGTACATCAAGCAAAGTCTTCAATAAAACGAATCAACGCTGGAGTGCCCCAGGGATCAAGGCTTGGACCAATACTGTTCAACATCTTCACTGCAGACCAACCACTGAATGCAGCAAGGACCAGAACAATGCTGTATGCGGATGACTCCATCACTTACGCTATTTCGCTTTCCCCGGAAATAGCAGCTAGGAGAGTTGAAACCCACGTCAAAAATCTTTGGGAGTATTACCTCAAATGGGGAATCAAAATCAACAGCAGCAAGACGGAACTAATCTGCTTCAGAAATTCAGTGACAGCTACGAGGGGACGCCGAGCGTTCGCAACTCGCTGCCACAACATACGGATTTCTCTTCCAGATAACACCGAGGTGCGAACCAAGCAAACCACCAAATATCTTCGAATCCATTTCAGCGAGAGGTTTAAGTTTAATCCTCACGCTGAAATCATCCTAAGGAGGGCCAATTATGCGTTGCATTTAGCCCACCCATTACTCAGAAAGAGAAATGGGCTCAGCAAGAAGACTAAACTGCTCGTATACAAGCAGCTGATAAGACCAGTTATCACATATGGCTGCCCCATATGGTTCACCATATCGCCCACCACCATGAAGAAGATTCAAATATTCGAACGGAAGGTCCTTCGAATCTGTACAGGACTGTGGCGAAACCCATTCACAAGGAAGTACCACCCTAAAGCTTTTCTTTACGAGAACGCCGGTGTGAGCCCAATCGACCAGTATATGATTCAACTTTCAAGTATACTCCTGCAAAATCTTGATGACCACCCTAACGAGGAAATACAAGACTACATCCGACAGCAGATCGATCCAAGCCACCGATACCTGAGTGCACGAGCAATCATCGATTCAAGATTTGAAGACATAATGAACAACGAAGAAACACCGTTCTACCAGCTTGCAGACAATGCCTATTACCGGGGATAGTCCCCTTAATAATATATTTCTTTATTTAACAAAAAAAAAAAACAAATTTTCCAAATATATTCTCTTATATAAAATATTCATGTAATACATTAAGTAGCCATTAATATAGGTTTTTTTTTAAAAAAAAAAAAAAAACCTTAGCAAACTAGCCAGTAGATATACGTTGGGCCCCTATTGTTGAGCCAACATTAAATTTATAGTAATAAGTCTAGTTTTAAGCCAATTTGTAAATAGAACGACTGAATAATAAAAATTCCTTAATCTGAATCTGAATTCCTTATGTGGATTTACATTGAGACCACAATCAGTAATATCGACTAATACAGACAAGAATATACAATAAAGTTACAATCCGTCTAAAATGGACTGTATGGTACTGAAATAATATGGATCTATGCCGTTTCGATTGAGAGAAGCTACTCCTTACAATTTTACTCTCGGAAATTTGTCAGGCGACCATGTAACATTTTTTTTTTTTTTTGTATTTTCTGGGACTCGAACCCCTCAAGCATCGGTACGTGAATCACATTCATGCTTGAACCTCTTTTTTATCCCCAGATATCCAGATTCTTACACAGAGTGGTCTAAGCTGCTGCTAGTTGCTCAGAAATTTTGACTTACGTCGATTAAAGATAGTTTTGTCCTCCATATTTTAACTCACCCCTAATAAGGTTAGCGTAGCGTTGCGAAACTTTTAAAACACATGCAATGATATCTTTCCATACAGAGGATATTTTCGCGATTTTTAAGAAATTTTATCACGAAACTGTTGCTACAACTTTTTCTTAGCACAAGTGCTAGCTTTGCAAAACCAGTATGTTTTTTTTACGAAAACACCCCTAAAAAGTGGGCGTGTTTATATATAATGTACGCACGAAATATAGAGAAAATCAGCGATTACATATTTCACCTAGACAATATTTTTCAGTTTCCAGCAAAAATAATGATAAAAACGACATTTTCTTAAAAGTGGGCGTGTCTGTTGGCGGATTTTTTTTTTAAATTTTACACTTGTACTGCTTCGAATCCAGAAAGCTTATATACCAAACTTCATGTCCCTACCTCAAAATTTAAGGCACAAAAAGTGGATGACAAACGGACGGACGGGGATGGCTCGCTGCTGATCACAAGTGTGTATACTTTTGGGAGTCAATCGTTATTATTGCTCTATGCTATAGACTATGTAACAAACTTAATAATAATAAATATCAGCATCAAAGACTGCACGAGACGAGCTCCTCGACAAGGAGAAATATGAAGTAAAGACAGTCGTGGACGGTTTTGATGAATAGTGAATTCTTAAGTTCAATCGTTCAACTTGCACGACAACACATCTGGATTAAGGATCAGTGTTGTCATCGACTTATTGGCAAATTTATGTCTCTGTCTTATATCTTCATTTAAGTATGTCAACTTGTCATAATTTAGTCCAATCGACAAAAAAAAGAAACAAGTGCACAATTTCTTTGATGTTAAACTTATTTCTTAACTTACGAGTATTCCAACTAAACCTGTTGTGTTGGCAGCAGATACTCGTATTCCGTTCAGGTTTTATGAACAAAAAAGATCAACGTAATAACTTGTCGGTCAGTTTTTTTGTTTTACATTTTTGATTAAAATTATGTCACTTATTCTGACAATGTCAGCATAATTTTATTTTGAAATCATGTCACCACCGAAATAATTATGTCACCACTGACATAAATTGTGTCACGATGACAACATAGCTCAACGTCATCGAGCGGTATCCTGCTGATCAACAAACTGTCTTTAATCAACGTACGAGTAAGTCAAAATTTCTGAGCAACTAGCAGCTACTGCGACCACTCTCTTTAAGAATATGGATATCTGGGGATAAAAGAAGAGGGTCAAGCATGAATGTGCTTCACGTACCGAGGCTTGAGGGGTTCGAGTGCTAGAAAATACAAAAAAAGAGTTCATGATCGTCTGACAAACTTCCGAGAGTAAAATTGTAGGGAGAAACTTCACTCAATCGAAACATTGCCCATCGGAAACGGCATACAATTGTAGATCCATGTTATTCGAGTATTGCACAGCACTAGTGTCAGATCCACCGGTTCTGGGTGATGGAATAGCCTTTAAATACAAATTGGCTGTGACTTCGAGTGAGTGGATATGATATCTGTGGGAAGAATTTGCAGTTTGTGTCTGGCGCTGAGTGCAGGAAGCTACTGCGTGTGTGTTCTTCTGCCAGTGCACATAATTGTTCTCATTGTTGGGATCAACTGAAGGTCGACTTCATGACATGAGCTGGTCAATTCACAGGGGCAGCGTATTTAGCTGACGAGTATAGTATGCTGAGTGTAGCGCTTTACATGGACTTGCGGTGTCCCCCACGATGTACTCGTACCATGTGATGTATTAGCTTGTGAATGATATTGTTCCTTGTCTTCAGTTCAAGATGCTATCAAGTGTAACCCCCTAGATACTTAGGATGAGTATTATGATTCAGACCTACTCCGTTGAAATTCAATTTAAGATGGCTGTTGGCCAGGTGGGTGCTGAGGTTAAAGCAAACTGATTCAGTTTTTCTTATTAAGGCAACTTTTGGAGGTACATGTTCAGCGAAGATTGCTAAATTGGTACAGAGGGTTGGTTGGTTTGTTGGTTATGGAGGATAAGGACAAAAATCTACTCACGTAGGCCGCTATTCGGGCTTGTTCTGTTAGTGAAAGGTAAATAGTGTGGGGATGGAAAGTCGGGTGGAGTTTAGGAAACCGAGAAACGTCCTGTATGTCGAGTGAATTCCAGGAATTTGCCGAAACTAAAACATCTAAGAGAATGCAGCCCGAACCAGGTCGCCCCATGAATAGATATTTATTAGTCCCCCGCGGCGGGGCTATCACAAAAAAAGGGCTCAAGGCTCTCCTTCTCGTAACATGTACAGGTGCAGGACGTCACAAGTCAGAGTCTTGCATGCTTGTTCAAGTTGATGTGCCCGGTGTACCTATATAGGGCTACCATTAGTTCCAATTGCCTTCTGCCTAGATTAAACGATTAAGCGTCTTCATACTTTAAAAAGAGCTAGGGCCCTCTATTATGCCTTTGGTAGCTTTCTAAGTTTGCATCTTTCTATTGTCCATTCCAGATGCTATTGTCCTGGGTTCCGGTATTAAGGAGTAGTTCCGCGCCCTTGAGTATAGCAAACACTTCTACCTGAAGTTACGAACGTTACAGCATATCCAAATTTTCTTGATGTGGTGTATGGCATGTATAAGATGTAGAGTGTAAGGGGACCAACTCTGATTCGTATGCTTACTGCACAAATATTTTTGGAGTATGCAATTGGAAAGCATGTTGTTTTCACTCTCCAAAATCCCGCTTCAATGAAAGTTATCAGTGCAAGGATCTGGTTTGTGCAGCTCATTGTTGTTCTAAATCCGGCTTGCTCTACTAAAATATAGGTGCCGCTAATCAATCCAATACGGTTGTATAGCAATTTTTATCCAAGTTTATAACACATGTTCAGTAGAGCTCTGTCACTTGGTTTTCCAGGCATCATCACTTTTGTTCGGTTAAAATCGCACCAGTGGTTGGCCAATTTCTTTCTAGGGTGTTGCTGAAAAAACTAGTAAGCCGCCTTGTATTGACACCACAGTTACTAAGAAACTCTGGGTTCAGTGCGACTAGGCCTACTACTTCACCATTCCTGAGAAGTTTCCAAGCTCAACTTCACTCTCACTCAATTTCAAATTCGACAAACGAAAATGGCTTGAACAGTTCATAGAGCTATTGAAAGTTAGGTAGCAGTGGCAGATTTATAGGCATCAACGCTAAAATAAAGTACGGAGTGTTTTTTGGGGCTACGACGGATTTGAAATTGGCTCCATTTCTCACAGAAATAGTTTTATTATGTGAAAGTTGGCAGTAGTGTTTAGCTGTCAATGCCATTTCATCATTGAGAGTTTGACGCCACAACAACTTGTTTTAGTGATTAAGACATTTTATCAAAATTGTTCATCAATTATTGCAACACAGCTTAAATTACGAGCACTATTCAAAAAATTATCCACAATTTCGAGAACCTTTACACAGTAAAAGATTTACCGAAGCCTGGACCACGTCGCACAGCGCGTACACCACAAAACACTGATGCAGTCAAGGACAATGTCCGGAAACTTCGATTCGCCGTCATACTCAACAAATTGAGATTTCTCCAACGTCTACGAGTATGTAGAAAATTATGCACCGCGACCTGCATTTCTTTCCGTACAAATTTCAAGTGACTTAAGATCTTTAAGAAAATGACCTCTGGAGTGCATGACGGGACTGAGGTGCAAAAAATGTACCAACTGAATAGAGATGACCCTGAATTTTTTCAAAAATTTATTATTGGTGACGAGATGCATTTTGACTTGAGTGGAGCTGTAAACAAACAGAATAGCCGAATATGGGGAGCGGAAAACCCAGAAGCAATTTATGAACGACCTCTTCATCCTCGTAGAGTGACTGTTTGGGCTGGACAATTGGACAATTTTTTTTCTTCTAAAATGACGATGACGAAACTGTTACTGTTACCGGCGATCGATATCGTGCGATGTTATAAAATTTATTTTTCCCTGAAGTTGCTCGGCTCGTCTAAGAAACATATCTGTTGCAACAAGCAAAATCCGCTAAAGTCGAGTCTAGACGAAATTGAGTTTTTGATACCATTAGATTCAGCATGCCCAAATCTTCAAGATAAATTTTGTTCTACTATAGCTCTTTATCTTCAAAATTGCAGCTACAATGTAAAATGTTTAATAGATAGTCTAGAACCGTTTGTAATTTTAAACTTTTTAGCAAAACGTTAATATGCTCTCCTGAAAAATTATCAAACTCGACTTTAGCGGTTTTTCCTTGTTGCAACAGATATAGTTTCAACAAGACGGTGCACATTCCATACATCCAGATTAACAATGAAAATTGTGAAACAGGCACTTCTTGGGGATGTTAATTGGCCGCCGCCCTTATCAGATTTAACAGCTCGCGACTTCTTTCTCTGGGGTTACTTGAAGGACCGGGTGTAGGCTACCAAACCAATAACATTGCAACAATTTAAAGACAATGTACGCAACGCAATTCCAGATGTTCCGTATGACATGCGGCAGAATGTGATTGAAAGGGCCCGCGTTTAAGCCAGGGTTAGAGGTGGCCAATTGGCCGACACTATTTTTCACCATTAATGGCATTGAATGCATAATTGCATTTATTCGAATTTCAAATCGGCAGCAGTCTCAAAAAACACCCTGTATATCAAGGCGGCTAGAGCTGTCAGCGTATATACTTTTCAAATCAATTCATCTATTTATTTCGCATGAAATAAATAAAAAAGTCGATCAATTGCGAAAGCTTATGTCAACTCTGCTGCGAAGGCATAACACTGGCAGTAGGGCGGTCATCGGCTAAAATGCAACTTGATCGTGATGATGACATCAGGAGGACGGAAAAAAATACTGTGAATCATGAGCAACGACAAAAAAGCAAAAACAAACAACCTCCCCAGTTATCCGGACAGCCACCCTTGGAGTTCACTGAAACTTAATACCAGCTGAGTTTCAAACCAACTACACAAATCTGTCTTTCTCTCTGTCTCTTCCCCTTTCCTCAAAAAATACCCGTGTCCTAAAAATTAGTATAAGGGTATTCATAACCCCTTTCACAAATGCAAATTATAAAAAAAATAGGTAAAGATCTTTGGTATGAAAGGACAAAACTAGGTCGCGCTTACTAAGTAGAATCGCAATAGACGTTTTTGAGAAATGGGAATTTTCGAAAAATGGGTTAATACTCGTATGTTACAAAACTTTTTCTTTCTTTTGTCCAAAATTGGAACATCATGTGATATTTGTATGCCTGAGAAAATTGTCTGAGCCGTAACCCAGGCTTATTGCGAAATCGTTAGAACTGTTTTGAAGGAAATCGAAATTTTTGAAAATTCAGATTTTGTCCCGTAGTTTAGGACCAAGATTTCGAGGTCAATCCGCACAGTCGTTTAGACTGCAGCCCAAACCAATATACAAACAGACGAGTTCCTCTTTAATAGTAACACGAATACCATTTTTAATCAAAATCTTTAGAGTGCAGAAGAGACTGTGAATTTCTTCTAAAAGAAAAGTTCAGATTTGTGCTCATACCTATGCAGTTGGCGGATGACGTAAAAAATTTATTGCACCCTATTTGTGACATTCACTTTAGCTATGCCTTTTATGGCTAAAAATCAATTGCAAATTCCTTGACCGGAAATTCTTTAGGCCCGCCATCTCAGCGTGCCATCATAACGACTTTATTTTCGTTAAACCAACAATCAGATACGTCAATAATGTCCCCACCAAATCCTTTGTATTGCCAAAAGAAAATCTAACAATTCCTTGGCACGATTTAATTAAACAAAGACATTCAAACTACGTGACCAGTGTCCAAAGAAATAGTCCATGGCTGATACAAACAATTCCATACAATATGCTGGCCAGGGTAGAAAATACGAGTATCCTAGCAGTTGCAATTCCCCCCTACTATCTCGGTACTGTCCTGTCAATATGCGATCAAGTGAAACAAGAAAACTCCAGACATGTGCGTTTTGCCAGATGTTACTGGAACAAAACTATCTAGCACGTGATTATGTTCTGCTGCTTTGAGTGACACCAGTCTAATTGCCCAGTGAAAAGGAGGAGCGAATCCTTTAAAATGTTTATTTTTAGCAGCTGTCAAGTGCTTAGAAGAAAAAGGTCGGCACTGTAAATAGAGGGTCAACCGCAGGATATAAATTTTTAAGATTCAACTTTATTACATTGAAAACCCGAGCGTAAAAAGGGTACCTATTTGCAATTAAAAACTTGATCCTCCTCCGGCGGCGGCGTATCTATTACGCACAAAGGATATTATTCTAATTTCTCCTCTGTATCATCCTACTTTTATCTCTCGAAGGGAAACGAAAACTTTAGCAATCTCAATGACAACGTCGGATACCATGCAGCATGTATCAGTTAAGAACTCTCAAGAGCTAGTGTATTTAATGCCCCAACCTTCTATGTGGCTGTACATCCTTTTATGTGCGTTTCGTATACATTCAAAGCAGATCCTTTGCAAGGTGGTTTGATGCTAATTACATTCTGGTTTATTCTACGCTGACCATTACCTACCATCCGCCGCCAACTCAGACACAACATTAGCCAAGGATCTTAAACTAAATGACAAGCAAGGACAAGGACTATATTCTGGGGTAGGGGTCTTACGACCTTTGTAAACGATTAGCTTTTACGAAACATTTTTACCCTCTGAGTAGGAGTGTTTGCACACAACCGATGGTAATTGCAAGGATTTGCCGGCACACCATTTATTTCTTCATCAAGGATGCGATACAAAATTATTTTTATTTAAAGTTCGTCAAACATTTAAAACTATCAATCATTTCGCTGAAGCAGGAAACCTGTCAAAATGTCAAACGAAAATAATTTTTCTCTCAAGGTCGACAGGACGATGCATAATTTAACCGCTGTAGATATGGTGGGGTGTTTTTTTGGTTTGGTCGACTGTGCTTGTTGACAGGATAATTTTTCACTAATGACTTAGAAGTTGTTTTACAATTTGACGCCTCGCTGAATGAAAACAGATTGAAGCGAAACGGGATTGATTTTTTTTTTTTTTTTTTTTTAAAGTTTTCTTAATTGTACGAGTAATTGGAATTGTGGGAAGAATGTTTGACTTTTCATTTCTAAAGACGTCTTCTCTTTAATATAGATTCGAGCATAAAGACGATGACAAAGTTTTCTTGGAATTCACGGTTAATTTTCGACATATTTCCCCCTTAATTGAAGAGAACAGCTAAGGAATTCTAGAAAATGTCAGTTAATAATGATGGGGGTGGCATAATGAAAAGGTCGAAGCTAAAAAGGCGGCCGGCAAGACATTTGCTTAAGTAATTCTCGTATATCCTGCGAGGGCGAAATAGGTCTTCAATTGAATAAAAAGGATATAAATTGGAGTGAAGATGGTTTTATTGTTCATTTGCGAGAATAAATCTAAATTAAGGTCTGGATAATTGGAATCAAACGTGCTGTTGTAAGAGTATTTTCCTTTTTGACAGGGTTCTTATAATTTCTTTTCAAATGTAGTTCGCAGCATTCCTACGCAGAGTGAAACAGTCCAGTGAGCCAGCTATAGGAAAGAGATTGAAAAAGGGACGTTTACGTTGTGGTATCACTTTGATCTTTTAGAAATGAAACTTCTATAGCCACGGTAGAGTGAATTTGCTCGGGTGTAACGAAAAAAGTTGTAACGCTAAGGTAAAGCGTTCTGGCGAATGTCATCAAATTTGGCATTTTAGTTAGTTTAGGTGCATGCTCTAAAAAATTCTGGATTTTTGAAACGCTATTTTAAATAAATTCAATCGAGTGTAACGAAAAAAGTGTAACGCTTCGGATGTAACGAAAAGGTGAAAGGCTCATTGTCTTAAAAACGGCTACGATTTTGACAAAATTTGGTAAATTTGGATGAATGGGACAAGAATTTTTTTTTTTTTTTTTTGAAAAAGTGCATGTAACGGTACTTTTGAAATTTTAGCAATGAATGATAATAATAAGTCTCAAATTCAGAATTTCAGTTCTTTGTCTTATTCTCATCGTTGCCGGTCTCTCTGACGCGAGACACTAGGGCGGCATTCATGCTAATATTGGCAGATTTTCTGCATCCAAAGCTTGAAGGGGCGATAACTTTTCCGAAGAGTTGAAAAATAAAATGATCGTCAAACTCCTAGAGGAGGAAACTTAATGGAATGTAAGGGTAGCAAGAATAATTTTGGAGAAAATAAAGAAACATATTGCAGATGCACTCGATGCTGAACAAGTAAATTACGATATGTGTCTTCATGTGTCCACGCTCAGTTGTTAGAGCATTGGATTATTGCGCAGAGCTTTTTCACAGTCCAACCTGTCGTGAATGTCAGGTAAAATCGTCATGAGCTTCTTACAACCTTGCCATCCAGATCCAAATAAAACTGTTGCTCAACAAATGGCAGCGAGATGTTAGGCCAAGCATTACATGGGCTCTTTAAGCCAAATAGTGGATGACTGTTAGCCATTATTTGCATCGCGCTGCTTAATCGACCAGTAAAGGATCAATTTAATGGACTCTTCAAACATGCGGACTACATCGATATGATCAACGTACTCCTTCACACAGGAATATATGTAGATCTCTATCAAATGATCTTAAGTGTGCAGTGCTGGACAACTGCTTGGGAGAGTAGATTGTTTTGACATCTCTTAAAGTATTATCTCGTCTAACGGTGGAACCGAACACGATGTCATCTGCCAACATATGATGGAGCAATGGGATCAGCTAAATACCAATCTACGACTATCCCACTCCAATGTTGAATCCGTGCTGTTATATACTACACACATGTGTAGGTATCCCCATCCTGCGATTACAAAAGCTTAGTCCTCCCATTGACATATGAACATTCTCGTAATATAGTTACCAATTCTTTCGGGCGGTTAGTAAATCACATATCATTCACCTTTCGAATATATGTCCATATTTCCCAGATGCATACAAAAATCCTTTAACCAACAAAAAATAAACATTTCATAGAGTTCGGTTCATAGTTGCAGCCACTATTTCAACTAGAGATACACAGAAATAGGTTAACCAAAACAAAAGAAAACAAATCTCTCGCCTCTGCACTGTGCTGAGTACACACTACCGCAAAAATCTATCCACTGCTGCACCGCTGTTGCCAGTGGTGTTTGCTAAATGAAAACTGGTAATCTGATGAAGAAATTAAGCGCAGTCTCTCAACTACATTCTGAATATGTCGTCTTGAATATTCCACGACACATAAAAGCCCAAAGTCAGTTAGCTTTGATTTCATTAAAATATACTTCTTGAATCCCAGACCACTAGAATCCATTCAATTCTGACAAAGTGTTATTTATGTCGAAAAAGTACTTTCAAGATAATAATTACCAACTTCGCAAATATTTCATTCTTCGTGGCACAATCTTTAAGAGCAATCTCAGACTAACACATGTACACGCCATGATATAGACATTCTAACCCACTATTGCCGTGACCCCGAAAAACAACCCCCACCAAAATTCATTAGTCCCTAACACAAACACAGACAAAAATACAGCTACTTACTGTGAGAATGCCTTAAAAAAAGGAAAATCATACGGAATTTTATTTGATATCCTTTCAAATCCTTTTCTCTAGCATCCTTGCCCTTTATCCTTTTAAATTAATTACCTATCTATCTAGGATGGATAGAAAAACACAAACAAAGCAAATTCTAAAATAATATTTATTCCCTCGAAGGATTAGATTTGACAGAGACAGCGTACAAGTGTGAGAAAGAAAGCATGATCCCCTACGAGGACAACAACCACCCTTCGCATCACACATCTGCTTTAAAGTGTCCCTATTTTTTTTTTGCCCAGTCTTTCCCTGACATTCAGTATTTATTTTTTTTATTTTTTTGTTACAAAATACTAATATTCGCGATATCTCTTCATCACTCCCCCCTGCCACTATGCCCACCCATCCGACCGTTACGCACTGTATCGATTTTTTTTTTGTTCACTCTACGCGAAAGGACATTGTGTAATTTATTTGTCTGTCGTCCTTGTGCGAAACAATTTATGATTACGTTGTATCGTATACACTTATGCGAGCATTGAGAGTCAAGATATTTGTGTATTGAAGGATAATCCCACACACAGAGGGTGGGTGGGGGCAGGTATACAATACCAGAGAGCACTTAATGCGCTTGTACCTATGTCAATAATTTATTAATTATTCCATTTGTCCTTAATATTTACTACTCACAATTTTATCCTCGAAAAGTGTGCGTATTTTCTCTCTTTCTGGTGGTACTATTGGCCCGCAAAGAGTTTGTCTCCGTTTCTCCTGCGCGGCGCTCCTCCTTGGGGCTATGTGTACACAGAGTAACCGTCAAGTGTCAAGTGCAGTAACAGCGATCCAAAAATATTCGAAATTCGCAGGGAAAGGACGAGAATGATTTTTTTTTTTTTTTTTTTTTGTATGAAATGGGGAAGATTTTTCCCTGATTTTTATTTTTTTCGCACTAACAACACCGCACCCAGGATTAGGTGAAAGGATTACACCAAAACAAACTCACTTTTTTGATTTTATATATAATTTTCTTTATTTTTATTAGATAATTTAAAAAATTTGATTTTTCATTTTCTTCCATACAGGATATGAGTGGAATAACATAGAAAACAGGACTCACTGCATAAAATAGGAAAAGAAGAACAAAACACTGGGAAGCAGAATATGAATTGGATACTCGCGGAGCAACTCACTATTTGCATCGATTCCTCACGCAGTTCACGGCCGAACTGGTTGACAGTTGATTGTCGTAGGCATACACACAAGAGACGGTCGACAGACTGTGTGTGCTGCCATTCAGACCAAGTGTTGAGAGTTTTCCTACTGCCAGAAGTGTTGTGGTCTCTTTTGCGTCTGTTGCACTCTACGGGAGTAATCCGGAAAAATCCAAAAATAGAAAAAAAAAAAAAAATGAAACTCGAGGAAAATCTGCGCAGATTGTGGGAAATTTTCAAAGTTTCTATTCGATGATGGATTCGAAGTTAACGACGGCTATGGGCTGGAAGAGGGCGACCGCATAGGAAACGGAAGTGAGAAAGCTGAGCTTTAATGGTGGATTGGACTTAAGAATGTAGTTGGTGAATGAGATGAGGTCCGGGTGGGTTTGAAGATGTGGAAGGGAAATGCCTCTGCTCTACTGTCGACTAACTAGAGGGCGGTCATTGAAAATTGGGTCTAGGGTTTCTTGAATTAGCTTGGGTTACAACCAAATTTGGACTTGCTCTTAGTTTACATTTTGCCGTGAAGGGAGAGCTGTCATCACTTAGTTAGCTGGGTTTCATTCATCAGTTTTAAATTCAAATAGGCAATGTAGTTGATAAATGGCCGAGTAAAAAAAAATAAATATAAATATTGTATAATAAATTAATTAATATTTTGTTTTAGTGTTCCGTCAGAATAGTATAAACAGAACACTAATGGATTCAACATGGCGCCTGTCTGTCAGTCTGTCCGTGTGTCTGTCACACGCTTGTAACTTTTGGACCGTACTGAAACTAGAGTGCTGAAATTTTACATAAAAATAGTATACGGTGGTCCAAACATAGTTAAGTTGTTGGATACCACAATGCGACATAAAATATATAAAAAAAACTAATTTGTTTGGATAAAGTTTCGTGAACGAAAAAAGTCTAAAATCAGAGGATGTCTCCACGCTATCTTTCAAACTAGTTATTTGAAAAATTCGAAAAAACTCAAATTGGGATGCAAATTTAAGACGTGGTAAGGCGAAAATTATAACAAATCTTCTAGCAAAAACAGTTTTTGAAAAATATTGGAATACGTGGGGTATAAAGTCACTCAACCATATCATTCCCCGTCTTCTTCCGATTTCAATGCAAACAAACATACGAGTATCTAAATATCGGATATATGTAGCTCAAATCCCGAAATTTCATCGAAATCCGTTCGGTGTTTCTAGAGTTAGGAGTGTGAGAAAAATAATTTTGAAAATGTTTTAAGCCACCCTTTGAAAACGATCAATTGTCTGACCTATGGTCGAATAATAACCAACTTTTTTTGGCCTGAGATAAAGGAAATTGATGTGAGCAACATGCGGTTCTAACAGGACGGGTCTACATGCCACACATCACAGGCAAATTTGGCTCAACATAATGCGCAAAACATACTCCGATTGGGTGCTGGAAAATCAACAAGTCGACGGCGATTTTTCGAACAAAATCTTCTTCAGCAATGAGGTCCATTGTTGCTGTGTGTACACTGGCACCGTCTTGTTGAACCACAATTCATGCAATTGGGGTATCAAAAGTCACGTAACATGGTTCTGCAATGCTCGCCAGTGACAGTTATCGCGTTGTCAGCCAGTCTTTCGAAGGTAGAGCCTAATCACCCTTTCAGCACAGACACCGCACCACACAGTAACTTTCAGTTGATGTAAAGGCGATTCTCGAATAATACGCCGGCTTTCATTGCCCTAAAAGTCATGTTCGTTGGCTTGTTCGGAGAGATGGAAATGTGCTGGGTCAGGATTAATTTTGAAGGAAAATCGTTCTCTTCATGGTTGAGGATTATGATGCGCTGGCGGGCAGCAGTTGTTGCACCATCTGAGTTTTATACGGAAACATCTTCAAGTCTTTTACCAAAATATGCTGCAAAGACCAGCTGGAAATGTCCAATTGCGTGGACCGTCATCTCGTTGATGTTTCTGGACACTCTTCCATATTCACGCGAACAGTATTGTAGCATAATAATAACTACGCTCCCTTAAAGTATGATGCAACAAATTCCGAAGTGACTTTTCATTCTGGCAGAATTTTGGTTCGAACTGTCCTTTCATTCGAGGTTCGTGTCTGGGATGAAGTCTCCACTGCTCATGTCAACGAAAGAGACGAATAATATCAGGGATAAAAGGGAATTATAACTGCAAGAATTATTTCTCTTGTTCCAGTGGTCGAAGAATTTGCTAGAAGTTTCTGGCTATCAGAAACTTCTGCTATATAAGGACAGATGGCGATTGAGAAAGGAGCAGTAGTTTCTAAACTGTGGCGAAGAGATTAGAAAAGTGATAGTGGGCGAAGTTGTAATTTTGTGATAAATTGGAAGTTGAGATTTAAGAAGAAGAAGTAATTAGTTTGGATTTGTGAATTAAGTAATTGAAAGGAGACAAAGTGATTTGAGAGGACAGAGACCTTGTAAGAAAAGAATTGCGAAGAATAGTGTGAACCTGAATTGTTCTATAGACTAGAAAATAAAGAAATAATTTCACAGAATATTGATTTATCTACTCGAGCATATTACAGTATTAATATTTTCGGCCGCACGGTCTGTTCTTGGTCTGCCAGCCCTTGTGCGAATTGTGCGACCAGTAGGTGCCGAACGGTGTGGAAATTTTCGACGAAATTCATGGTTTGTTCTTATCACTGATGAATTATTCCGTCAAAAAGTCAACACAATTATTTCACATTCTTGAGAAGTATAGAGTTCATCGTCGTGTATCACAATGACAGGAGGCAATTTTTCATTATTTTTGCGCCACCTTGTATGTATCCCAGGGAATTATTCCTTTCAAGATTTAGGAAAGGTGTTTATTAGTCTGCAGTTTTCATCGTGCCTGAAGACTGTGCAGCTCTCGTGGCATATGATAATTTCTTATTATTTTGTAGAAAAAACTCCGAAGAGCATTCTCTATACGAGTTCAACACCTCTGGCCTTTGTTTCTATGTGATCTGTTAATGATTCCAGAATTATAAGTGCAAAGCAAAAGGTCAATTTCCTCAAATTATTAAAATGAGTTATTTCGCTCACAGAACTACCGGTTTCTGAGGGCTATTCCTTAGGACTTCGTACAGAGTGGCCCCTAAATATTTAATGCATTTTTATTCCACTAGAGGTGGCCACGGTGTAGTGGGTAGTGTGTTCGCTTGTGACCCGAACTGTGCAGGTTCAAGCCCGGACGGGGAACAGCAACCACAGCAAAACAAATAAAATATAAGTTTCTCCAACCACTACACCAATAGGAGTTCTGCCTGGTAGTATAATAGACACAGAAAATTGAGTCTGTGTGCTCCGGGATTTGGAAATTTTCTTTATAAAAAAAAAATAGAAAAAAAAAGCATCATGGACTATCACAAGGACGTAAAGGAAGTTCTAGTTTACGAACTGTGCTGTTGCATTGCTGGTCTCTATTTTTATATTTCTTGCTGGCTATGACAGCCAGTAAATTTTTAACCCAAATTCCAAATCTCCTCCATTTGTGACCTTTAAACCTGCAATCTTTTCTAATAAAATCCCCAAATCACCTCATTCTACCATTAATCCTGCAAAGTCCTTTGGAAAAAAATCAAATCAAGTTCCCCGTTCAACATGATAACACAAGTACAATTTTTCACGTACGGTCCTGATGTTATTCTACACTTTCGACGTGTTCGTCCTCACTTTTTTTATATATCTAATATCCTTCTGGCAAATCCTTCAATCAACTGCAACATATTAACGTCTTGAAAATTGCCAACATTCAGCAAAATAATAAAAAAAAAAACAACATCAAGGTAAATAATGTCTTAGCGCATGGGAGTACGAGTATATTGTGTGCTCTATCCTTGCCACAGCCACACACGTTATAACCAACACCTGCATCCTGTAAATTCCCAATTTTCAAATAACACCGCGTAAAAGCGAAAAAAAAAAAACAAACGAATTGCTCCCGAAATTGGGTGACTTAATAAAAATCCTTGCTAGCATCAGGAGTCATCCTGCACAAAGTGTTTGTTTGGCTGAATTTGTTGTTGATGTTGTGTTCTCGTTGTTGTTGTTGATGGTACTGTTTTTTTTTTTTTTTTTTTTGTTTCTTTGTCGTCCTTTTCCACTAAAATAGGCAATTTCGGGACGTGATTTCGTTTAATTTCCACACACATTCGTCGTTCCCCTACGAGTATATGCGCACAGGATGTGTGTGCGTACATTCAATTATTTCCTTTCGCTTGGTTACACATCGCAATCTAAAAGGAATTTGCGCGATGTATATGCGATGCGGTGGCGAATGGTGGAGGTGGTGGTTGCGAAAAATGAAGACGTCGGAAAAAAAAGGATATTTTTGTCCTTTGTATAATTTTGGCATTTCCAACACCTGTTGTTTACTCAAGGATAAGGCGCGGTACACCCCCATTAGGGGTTTCACTTTTAACTTATGCGCGTGTGTGTAAGCGCGAAATGAAAACATTCACCAGGTGACGCTAAAATCAAATTACCACCTTCAATCAAAAGCAAGGATATACAGTGAATAGGAAAAAAAGAAAACGAAAGCTTGGTGAAACGTAAATTGTAACAGTTTAAGGAAAAACACAAACCCCACAGGCTGAGACTGAGAGTAGAAGGAATGGTTATCCTCAGCTCGCGCGAATTGGGTGCTGCAAATGAAATGCGTAAATTACACTTCAAAGGTGTTTCACACGGATTCAGGATCGCGAATGAATGTGGGGCGGGCACGCAAGGGTGTGCTGGAATTTTTATGTTTAACAATTTTGTAATTTCTGTGCCGAAAATTACCTCGGCAAGCAGTTTCTTTTCTTTTATTGAAATCCTTAAAACGGATTTTACGATGCCATCAGATGTTGTTGACTGGGCGGTTGGGCCCGATTAATTTGAAGACCTCGGGGGAGGGTGGTAGTGGGTAATAAAATGACGGGCGATATTCAAAAGGTTCATTTTTCGGAAAAGCGCTTAAGACGTCGTTAAATGAAAAGCCGTAAATGCAGAGAGTCCCTTTCGGCGCTGTTCCAGTGAGTGAATGCAGTAAAGAGAATTATTTTCAATGCGGAAATCCTTTGATGACAGCAGGAGCTTAAATAAGGAAATGACTCATTTCTTAGTTGCAAAACGCTGAAGAGTTTAGTTGCCAATAAAATCAAAAAGGTGTTAATATTGGCGTGGGATCGAACGAGGGTTGTGCTAATTTGTAATGCTTTTGCTACTGATGTAGAGCAGATTTACAGATCTCGTGATTTTGTAGTTACATATACATGTACTTTCTTTAAAGTATGAATTCTCCTTCCATACACATGCTCCTGTTTGACATAATTGCCAACCTCACATGGCTTAGAATTACGATCCGGAGCTTTTGTGGACGATTAAAGGATATGCATACGAGGTCATCTACTGATGGGTTAATTTGGTTTTTCCGATACCAATGCTTAGTTATCAAATCAAAGGTCATACCCGATTCGCACAGATGTCACTTACTGCTGTCTCATGCAGGAATATGTTAGCCCTACTCGTAGTGGTATAGTGAGTAATTAACATGTTACACATCCTTAGACTAAACAGATCGCCTTTGTATGACCAAAGCTCATACGACAAAGACCATTGAGCCTGAAGGAGCTTAAATGCTCGGAATGCGTTCTAATTGTAACAATATATCCTGCTGGCCTGATCTTACAGGGTGACCCATAAACATTAAGCGGATTTTAAATGTAGGTACATGAATAAATTTGTATTAAATGAATGAATGAATGATAGAAACTAAAAAAAAGTGTATTAAGTGCGCGATCACATAGCGAGTGCTTTCAAGGTTACACTTTTCGCGAACATCTGAAATAATGATGTTTTGAAAGAGTTCTCCCTGACTATCGTTAACGTTTGTGGTGTCAACGCTCTTATTTCATTTGTGACCCAAAAGTCATCTCTCTATCGGAAGATGCTCCTATGTTTGCAAATAATATTGCAACTTTGACATTTGTGAAATAAATTGAAGCAGAATTCACGAAGACAAATGCAGATGTCCAAGAGGACCCTCAAACATCAACCATACTCGTACAATGAGCCATGCAGTTGAGCAACAATAAGACTTGAGGATGTACCCGTACAAAGTTCAAACAGTGCATCATTGCCTGCAGACCACAAATCGTATGTAAATTATAGCCAAGCTCTTATAAACTTCGACCGCGATAGGGATAATTGAACATCATCTTCACCGACGAGGCGCATTCTTAAATATGCGCTTAACCCCTTCGCCCCTGAGTTTTTATTTAAGAACCAGAAACAATTATAACCACTTTTGTGGAAATTCTGGAAGTATAATTGCAAAGAAAATGTTTTGTGTATATTAAGATAACGTAGTCCTTTTCGTTATCCTGGGACATATAATCCCAATAATATTTTAAGGTGGGCCGTATATGTCCCGATAATGAAAATAAGACAAGGTTTTTTGTGCTGGGACGTATTGTCCCAGTAGGGGCGAAAGGGTTAAGAGAATGATCAAAATTATCGCTTCTATGGCACTGAAAATCCGAGTGTAATACACGAAGAGCCATTACATCCTCTCAAAGTCACTGTTTGGTGTGTCGTTTAGGAAGGAAAGGTGATTAGCCCATATTTTTTCGAGAACGGCACCAGCAACACTGATATTGTGACTAGTGAGCGTCACAGAACCATGATCAATGATTTCTTGCTGCCTCAAATTGACGAATTGGGTTTGGAGATCATTTGGTTCAAGCAAGATGGTGCAACCGCACACACAGCAAAAGCGACAGTGGACATTCTGAAGCAAGCGTTTCACGGCCGCTTAATCTCTTTTTTTTGGCGATTTGCACTGTTCCGCAAGATCGCCCGATTTGATCATTCCAGACTTTTTTCGTTGGGATTTTATGAAGTCTTGGGTCTATACGAACAAGCCACAGACCTTGGAGGCCCTGAAGAATTTTAGGAATTACAAATGTTTGTTTACACTGCGACTAGTTATTTTAGCGAGAGAAAAGTAAATGGCTAACAGTTTACTATTTTTAAGGTACATTATAATTGTAATTTGTTGTATGTTAACTTTTAATGACAGTAACAAGAGCACAGATGGGATTTAATTCATCCAAAGCGTTGGAGGTTAAGTTCACTCCGAGCGCCTCTTTTTGCTCGTTGTTGTCGCTCTGTTACTATCTAGTAGAGTACGTGATAAGTCCTGTCACGGTTGCCTTGCAAGATCTGACGGTCTTATACATTGCAGTCATCTCACGCCATATACGTTTAGAAGAATTGTTGCTTCCTCGTTAATATGCTCCTGAAGTCTCTTCCCGTGTGCTTTAGCCCTAGAGTTAATCTCTTCAAGAACAGTAGGAATGCCTAGGTCCCGATGGAGGTCGCTGTTTCTGATGTACCATGGAGCTTTCACAATACTTCGAAGGACCTTATTCTGGAATCATTGGATGACTGCAATATTGGTCTGGCTGGCACATCCCCAGAGTTGAGCGCCATAGTTCCACACTGGTTTTAGGATCTGGTTATATAAAAGAATTTTATTAGTAATTGATAGTCCTGACTTCCTGCCTATAAGCCATTCTAATTTTCGCCATTTAATGTCTAATTCTAGTCTTTTGATTTTAATATGCTCTTTCCAACGAAGCTTGGCATCTAGAGTCATACCTAGATACTTAGCTGTATTTGCATATGGTATTGTCGTGCCTGATATTGCTATAGGGGAGTACGAGATAGACTTATTTGTGAAGTCAATATGTACAGATTTACTCGAATTCAGTTTTATACGCCATCTTTGGTCTGCAGCAGCTTGCAGTTTTTGCGTCGATTCTAGCGTTGTATCTCCCACTGCTAAGACTGCCATGCCGTCAGCAAAAAGTTGCAGTCTTGGTGTAGGGCATTGTAGGTAGGTCTGCTAAGTAAAGAAGGTATAACAGAGGTCCGAGGACGCTTCCTTGAAGAACTCCGGCTTCGATCTGCACTAGATTAGAGTAGTAGTTTTCTTGTTTTACACGGAAGTATCGCGATGTTAACATAAGACTCCATTAGGTGAAAGAACTGTTCTGGTAGGTACACTTTTAGTTTATTGAGTAGACCTTCATGCCATACTCGCCCTGAAGAATAACAGAAGTTTTGAGAAATGCCATGCTGTGGAATGAGCCCGAATGTACATCAACTCTGACAGCGGCCACTTGACCGATATTATCTTCTTGGACTTAATGGAAACAAATTGAAAAGTCTAAATAAACATAATCAATAAACAAAACCAATTCTTTGTATTTACAAATAAAATGATTGCCTTAGTAAATCGAGTGAGGACTATTGCGTCACCTTGCTTATTTGCGTAGACTTTATCTTTTGAATAACCCCATAAGAAAAAATCTGGAGCTATCAAGTCCAGTTCCTTTTTCTCGGAAACAAACAGCATTCATAGAGCTTTTAACTGATTTCTATGCTTCCTTAAAAGAGACGTGCAGCCGACATAATATTGCTTGGAATGCTCTCTTTCACTACAAGTAAATCAGTTGGTCTTAAAGTAAAAAAGAACCACGGTTTAACTCGACTTGTGCAACTGCTATCCGGAAGAAAAAAAAAGAGGCTTTCGCGTTATGAAGCCGAGGATAACCGACGGCTAAAAGGGCTTGAAACGACTGTAACATCATTTTAAAATGTGCTAAATTCTTGCGAAATCAAAGAGTGCGAAGTGCGGTGTCCTAAAGTCTGTAAATCCCTTTGGTTTTTCTTGGAATCATTCACCATTCCGTCTCTTGTCCACAAAATATCGCCCCAAAAATAAATCTAATCGGCTAGCTTTAATATTCCTAGAAAAAACCACCTATGCTGAAATCGGTTCAATATTCTTTTTAACCAATATTTTTCCGAAGCCCTTCAGGGCCAGATGAGATTTTTGCGATTATCTTAAGGAAGTGTTCTTTTACCCTGGCTATGCCACTGCATAAGCTCTTCCACGTATCGTTTTCCATAAAAAATTGTCCAGACACACTTGCAGGCAATTCCGAAAAGAGGCTATATAACCTCCCCATCTATGGTTTCCAGCAACAGTGATCCACATGGGACTTAATGATTTACCTACTCTCCTTAATAAGCTTGAAGCTCATGGTGTCGGTGATATTTTCATGAATTGGATCGCAAGTTTCTTAAGTGGTCGATCAATGCAGGTGTTCCTCAGGGCTCAGTACTAACTTCGTCCATTTTCCTGATTTACGACAATGACCACCTTTTTGTTACTAGTAATCCGATTCATTCCTACACGGATGATAGCACTCTTGAAGTTGCCTATTCGAAATAGTCGAGTCTTAGCGGCAGCGAATGTCTACCGAACTCTACTGCGACATTAATGCAATCATCAATTTAGGATGCGACAAATCGTGTTGAGTTTAACGTGGCAAAAACACAGTATTGTCTCCTGTCTATGAAGCAGGACATGTACAGGGTTAAACTCAGAATGGATGGAGTTGATTTTAAGGAATCTAATGGCTTGTCAATGCTTGGCTTAGATCTACAATGGAACCAGTAGATTACTGATGCTGCAAAAGGAGGCGATAGATGCCTAGGATTCCTTAAAATGTGTAAACGGTTTTCCACTCCTGCGAACTTGGTCATAATCTTTAAAGCTTATGTACATACGAAACTTGAATATAATTCTCATGTTTGGGCGGGTGCTCGCATCACATGCTTGAGTTTACTTGATCGTGTTCAGCGATGTGCATCCAAACCCCTTTGCTCGAACACCGACTGAATGTTGAATGCTTAGCACTCATGTACCGTTATTTTCAACGTAAATGTTCGAACGAATACAAGTGTTTTTTAGTCGTAATATACGTGTAGACTATCCTACACATGAGTGTATTTTAGAGCTTAGTTTCGCCCGCACCGATAACCGTAGCTATTCAACACCCTATCCCTAATATTTCCAAAAACCTAAGATTTGCAAAGATTTAAAATTAACTCTCTCTCTCCTTATCTGTCCGCTTTTTAACTCTTCCGCATAGATTTTCCTTGGGTTTTACAAAATTTAGAATTATCCTAGTAGGATTCTACTAGGAAGATGCGCTGTGGAATCGTCCCGTGTTCCATGATATGAAATGGAAATTTATACCCTAAAATTATTAATTTTTTTAATGCATTTAATGTTTATGGACCACCCTGTACTTTGGTTATGGGACCCATTTTAAAATGTGCTTCCCATTCTGGTGGAATATTTTTGAGAAGGAACCGTAATTTTTTTTATCCTAAGCACGATTCCAGGGGCAAACTGTATCTGGACAAGTTGATCAGGCAATGAAGTCTATGCTAATGTCGTTGAGCTGGTTGGACTCTTACTGCAGCAGTGTGCCAGCTAAAGTAGCTAAAGAAAGTGAAATTATAGTCATTGTCACCCTCGGACAAACTGGTATTTCTTTTACAATGAAGCACCCAGGAGGTTCACTACCAGAATTCCTGACAGAATCCACTGGATAAACCGGGAAGATGGACTGGTCCTCTATACTATTATAAAATAAATGTCGGACAGGATTTGCTGCGAAGCTTTAGGACTCATCTACCTAGGCTATGGTTAGCCTGATATTTTCCAGAAAAGGCTCAGGCCTTCAACGTAGTTCCTGGTGCAGCTTGTTTAAGAAAATTTAAAGAATCGGAGATTCTTTTAAGGAATATAAATTATTTTCGCTTCTATATCCTAGTCCCTTAAGAACGCGCTATTCACACCATCAGTAGCTATTGAAGAGTCAATTTTTAGGGAAGTTTTATTATGATCTAGTAAGGGTTGTGTTTGGATGCTCACTCGGAGCTTGCCATCATCGCTGGAACCGTGACTACTACGAGGTATATTGAAGGTATCCTTTAAGAGTACCTTCTAGTTTAACGGGCTTAATCGAAGGTAAAGGATTGTTGATTGAACCACATTCCTTGGAGTGCACCTATTACTGAATGTGACAAGCTTCTGCAACTGAGGCCTAAAACCTGTCTTAGAGGAGTAAAGCCGCCTCATGAACAACAAAGGAGACACATCACTAAGATGTGACCTATTATACAGGTGTCGTAGATCAAAGATGAATAAAGTCAAAAAGAATTTTCTGAGTGATTTGTATTCTCTTTTATATTGGTGGAGTATCTTGTGCTCCCTAAATCCTAGCGAAGACGATATCACTGTCATGACCAAAGCACTCAAAGTGAAAAAACCCAACAATATCTGGATCTACACATAAAAGATACCCGTGGGAGATTGGAATGGCTGTCGTGCTCCCAAAAACTCTGATTAATAGCCAATATAACATCTGATGGCAGGTAGGTACATCTGTGAAGCACTCCTTCGGTTACCACATCAATGCCTTTAGATCTCCGTTACAAGAAGGCTCAAATTAACTAATTATCACGTGCAGAAGTAGGCTTTCAGAAGAAGTTACAGTATAGTTATTGTCTACTCCAGGAGCGTGGCGTCCATGAATGTTGTGTTTACATTGCATACGACACGCAATTATCATATCTTCTTTGAACGTTATTGGGGGTATGAGATCTTCGTCCATTGGGTTAAAGGGATGCAATAAGAACTACGCAATGCCGTAATGCAATATTTGATACTGACCGGTCTTCAATCTAATCCAAAATGCATCTGATTTGAAGTCATTAGCTTTACCGTTGCAGGGCAAACACCAATTGCTGTGAATGTGCTTAAACATCGAAGGACTTTACCTAAATCAAATCCAAAGTCAAATGTTACACAATCAGCTGCTGGTCTCACGCGGTAACACTTGAGCAAAATTTACTCAGCTTGCCGTGTCGCCACCATGACAGCCCGAATCTAAGATACGACAATTTGTTGATTCCATCGATCATTAGTAGAAGGCAGCTTTATTTACCCAGCAGCACAGCTTTGAATAGTGTACACCTTAACCATTATCGTTGACGAAGTAAACAACTCGTACTGCAGCATTCTGGTTATTTACCCAAAGTCCGGTCAAGCATTCCTTAACGCAAATTACCCAAAGAGTTGTCCATGTTGATGTTTCAACTATTTAAACAATTTCCCTTGGGAACATTCCTTGCATATCGGACAGTTAAATTCATCTAAACAACAGAACATCCTTGCAAATTATAGACCAAACAATTATCCTCATGCACTTTGTCCATTTACCAAGGAATTCCAAATTCGAGGTGTGGTTTTGTCTATTTGAATAGTTCAAGGCGAATGCGGTGTGGTCCTCGTCGTCGGTTTGATTTTGCATCTGCAGTCGTTGTCACCATCAGACCGGCAAATGTCCACCTTTGAATAATTAACGCTAATTTCCTCCCAATTTTCTGCCACCATACAGACGGGCGAAAGGATATCATATAGAACGACATATATATGACAAAGTGCTTTGTCTGAATTAATTTCGCCTCGCACCCTGTACAGTATACCGGTGGAAATTAATTAGCCCATAATCAAGTGATTTAAATCGCGTTTTGCTATGAAAGGGGAGGGAACTGGCGGCGTAATGCTATGTGAAGTGCCTTAGTGTTATATGATACTGATTGCTTTGGAATGAAGGAAAGGATTAAGTTCTGAAATACATACTCAACATTCAATTCATTAATGTTGAATTAATTAAGTCTAAATGGGAAAATGATGACATAGAGCAGTTTGCTTAGGTTTTCCTACAATTTTCGAAAATTTAAAAAAATCCAGCATCCATCTTATCATCATCATATTTCCTTTAATAGGGCGACAACAAATTTCTTTCATCGTTCTCGGTCTGCAGCCAGATATTTCAGTTGTGGCCACGTTTTCCCCTGGGTCGTTGTTTCTGCCAAAACTGTTGTTCTTGGTCTTCCAACTCGTGATGCACTGTGAGTATTCCATTCGAAGGACTGCTTCGTGATGTTGCCATTTTACTTCCTGAGGGTGTGACCAATCCAACGCAATTTTTGCTGCATTATCTGGATATCCAACAGCTTTTGACTCATTTTACGCCATAATTTCTGGTTGGATATAATTTGCGAACAGCAAATCTTTAGAATGCAACGCAGACAGCGAATATCGAAAGCCTGTAACTGTCTCGTGATGTTTGCCTAGACCTTCTAGGTTTCATAGGCATACAATAGCGCAGGTTTAACATTGGCTTCAAAGAGTCTCAATTAAGTGCGTATTTGACTGGATATGCAAACTGGAGACAGGATACCAAAGGCAGCACTGACTTTATTTATTCTACTTTTAACATCTAAGTTCTTTCCGATGATACAAAACTTCCCAGGTAGATAAACTGTTAGAGCTTTTCAATTGGCGTCTGTTTCAGAATAATACGGCTGTGGAGCGGCTTGTGGTCATAATTCTTGTCTTTTTGCCATTGCCGTTAGCACAATCAACTCTGAATTCGCCTGCATTGACTGACACATCTTATCTAGTCCGTTGATGGTACTTGTAAGGAAACACATATCATCGGCATAGTCCAAATGACTTAGCCTTTCAAACGGTTTCCCTTAGATGCCATGTCACTCAGTTACACCAACGGTGGCATGGCAATCAATAGAATGAGGATTGGCGACAGTATATCCCATAGTCTCACTCCCTGTTGCACTTCAAAAAAAGTCGGAGAGCTGTCTATTGTGCAAAACGAAATAACTTGCTTATTATAGGACTCTTTTGCTTCATTCTGCTTGCCGAAAACGTCATTAAGCAGGGCACAAAAATATTCCTTCCATCTGAGTAGCTGATCTTACCAAAAGAGTGCTGTCCACATCCAGTACAGGATGGTTGGTGTTGCTTTTTTTGCCGACAACTTCTTTTGATATTCTATAGAGTTCTCTGATATCTCCCTTCTTGCAGCGTTTTCTGCATTTTGCGCAAGATTGTCCAACTTCGTTCTCCTGTCACGTCTCACACAGTGATGAACTGTTCTATGAGTTATCCGATATTCGCCTCGAAATTCTACCTTCCGTTGAGCGTCTGGTTAGGCTTTTATTTTTATCTTCAATGATCTACGATGCGCGATTTTGTCTCAGGTGTCATGACATATCCAGGAGTCTCTAGCTCTAGATTGTCTGGCAAACAGTTTCGTATCTAGCTTCCATAAGTACACTTTTTATTCCGCCCCACGATTGGAGGTAAATGCATTGGGGTGGACCTCCAATTTCGTTTAGGGATGATGCTCTGTCATTGAGGGTAGTGGTAAAATTACGACATATGTTGGGGTCATTGAGAGCATTCGTGTTGAATTTGGTTATCCTCGCTGTATCCTCTGAGCGCCGCTGCATAGCTGCCATTCGTAACTTAAGACTTGGAAGTAATAAGTGGTGATTACTTCATATGCCTGCTTTTCTTTCATTACAAACATCACATAGTGACTTCCTCCATCGCTGTTGCACCATAAAGTGGTTAATTTTGTGTTCTGTTTACCATAAGGAGACACCCAGGTGTTTTATGTCTGGTCTTATGTGGAAATAAAGTCCCACAAAACACAAGCCAGTGTGCGTTACAAAAGTCGACAAGCAATCGCCATTTCGTGATCCTACTTGGGCATTGAGCTTTGCGACATCGGTTCTCGGAGCATTACTTTACACACCACCTAAGATGAGTATAGAAAGCGGTTTTCTCTTCCTCGGTCGCTTCATTGATAGGGGCGTAGCACTGAATAATGGTGATGTTGAGGATTTTCGAATAAAACCTCACTGACATTAGTCTCGCAGAAATTGGGGCTCAGAAAATGAGATTGCGCCTTGCTTCTTTGATTAATATAATGCCTACACCATGTAATCTTTGGTCAACCTCCTTTTAATCCTCACTCCTTTTAATCAACATTCTCGTTTGTCTCGTGTACTCAGCTCTTCTTCTCCAATTGGATTCGCTTATGCCCAGGCTGTTTTTACCTGTTCCTATCTCTCCACACAGTACATCCGTCTTATAGAGTATTTTAAACCTCCGAATTTTTCTTCGTAGGATGGACCATTTTCGAGATATTTCCACTCAAAAACAATTTTCAGCATTAGCTTCGGTGTAAAGTTAGATACTTTGGAAGATTACGTGCTTTTGACAGCTCTTTATCTTATCCGGACAAAGGTTTGTGTACTAGTTGCTACAATTTTTTCCCAGCTCTGCAGTACTCATCTTAGCTCGATTGTACTGCTCCTTCAAAGTTCGTAAGAAAATGTGTTCGGGCCATAATAAGATGTTCATCACGTAAAATTCCGATGTCGTTCTCACACTTCTAAAATCTAGAAAACAACTTTTGAACCGCCGCCGGTTGATGGTCAAGTGGTTAATTTATAGAAAACTCACAATAAGCATTTTAGTGTTTTGTAAAGATTCACAAGTAGCTACAATTTTCGAATGGCTTAGTACATTTCAATGGCGGAATCCGGGCGGGTCTGCTAGTGTTTATAATATGTTATGGCAAAGCCCCTGCGAACTTCTGAAGAGTTTCCCGAGTAGACTTGACGGTGCCAAGAAAGTAATTCGTTGCCATACAAGCACTGGGCAGATCATCTCTTTTAAACATCCTCAGTTCAGAATTGTATCTAAGTTAAATTTTGTAGACTGTTTGATGCTGAACAAGCCACACAGGCTCTAGGAGCAACCAAAAAAATATTTTTTTGGGGGAAAATTTATTTACGGGTCTCGCTTGCAGTCGTGATCGCCATTGAAATATTTCCACAAGATTATCATATTTACTACTCCTGCCATCTCAACGAATGCCTAAGGGGATATTCTATTTTCCTTTCTTAAATAAATATAAATAAATATTTTGGCGCTAATGGCCCAATACAGGGCCTGGCCTAGTTCTTCGCAGCCACTTATGTTGTCCGGCCGCACGAATTAAGAAAAGCTTTTCATCATAATTTTACTCTCGAATGTTTGTCAGACCGTTCCCGAGAGGTGAGAGTTGTCTGTCTTGCAGAACTTGATAGAGACGAATGAAAACTGGACTAGAAAAACATAAGCGACTACTAGTTTTGGAATAAAGCAACGATAAAATTAATTGAACAAAGAATAGCGTTTCCTAAATCTGCGCGCTGACAAATGTGCAATGTGTGATGATATTGTCTGATATAGCGCAAGGATTCGTCTTTCTGTTTTAACGAATTGTTTTGATTTTACTATTTCAATACTAGATTTGAGGTTAATGCTTCCGGTCTGCCAATTTCGATTGATTGCCATTGCCACTTTAACTTTGTTTGTGTCCTGATTTTCTTAAAAACTTTCTAAGTAGAGGCATTTTTGAAAGATTTTTGGTTTCGAATTTCAATTCCAGTCTACGAAGTGCGTCTTTTCTATTTTTGCCCACAATGACTATGCCATTCTTTCTACCCTCATTATATAGACGGAAATTCCTATCTGAAATAGTTTCCCCTTCTATGTTTTCTGTGGTATATAAAACGAATAGAACGAAAGCCACACCTTTTCTTTTGGTTTTCGAGGTTTATCGTTGAACAACATTTTGTTTTTATTACATATTCGAATTCTGTAGAAGTCGTTTTCTTTGGGGTATATTGTGCCCCAAAAAGCCTTTCAGAAAAATATTTTTTTTTGAATTTGTCTCCCTAATAATATTTGGTTCACCGCAGAACTATTTTTTTGCAATTTCATCTCTCTACGTCTAACTATATTACAGGTGTATGACGTACTGACGGACGGACAGACAGACACCATGTTGAATTCGATAGTGTTCCGGATTCCGAATGAAAACCTGAATAATACCATAATGGTAAAAGCAGGCATTGGTCCTTTTAATATATTTTCTGCTCCAAATTCAATGCTCCAGCAGATCTCGAAGTAGTGGCCTCTATTTCAGAAAAACCATGTTTTCGAGTTGAGTTTTCGCCATCAACTGCATCATACACTGAACAACCAATTCTCATTAGAACTTACTAGTGCAAGGCGGATATCAGAATACGAGGGTGGGTCAATAAGTCCCTGAAAAATGAAATAAGGAACACTCTTTTCGGTATAAAAACATTTTATTTTTCAACATAGTCTCCTTTTAGCTCTATACACTTCATCCAACGTTTCTCCAATTTGTTGATGTCCTCCAAATAATACGATTTCTCGAGCTCCTCAAAATAAGCGTTTGTTTCAGCGATTTCTTCACGTTTGGAAACAAGAAATAGTCGCAGGGGGCTAAATCTGGGGAATATGCTGGGTGAGGGAGGAGTTCGTAGCCTAACTCATGTAATTTTGCCATTGCGACTGCGGACTTGTGCGCCGGTGCGTTGTCCTGGTGAAAAAGAACTTTTTTCTCAATGTATGTAAAATCGAAATCTCTGAGCCATGTGATAAGCCTGTGGCCTCTTCAAGCTCGCGCACTTTCACTCGCCGATCGTCCATTATCAAACCATGGATTTTGTCGACCATTTCTGGTGTGGTGACCTCAATTGAACGACCAGAACGTTCGGCGTCACTTGTGCTTGAACGACCGCACCGAAATTGAGTAAACCAGTGATGAATGGTTCCAATCGATGGTGAAGAGTCCCCATAATATTTGTCAAGCTTTTGTCTGGTTGGCGTGATAGTTTTTTCTCGCAAAAAATAGTGTTTAATGAGCACTCGAAATTCACTTTTTTCAATTTTGACGAAAATGCTAGTAGGCGTCTATATAAAATGGCTGCCACAACAAAACTATTTGACAGATCTGTCTGAAAATTTGGGTGCGTTCTTTTGAAAGATGATTCTTGACAAAAAAAATAAATTTAAGGTGACGACACAATTTGTGTTCATTTTCAGGGACTTATTGACCCACCCTCGAATGCTTGTTAAACAAATTTCAAAATTTATTCGAAACTATAATGCGTTCGTCTTCAGGTCAATTAAAACTAAAAATTAAGCTTTATGTCCTTTCTGATATGATTTAGAGTTTTTTTTAAAGTTGACTTGCCCATGCCCATTACGAGTATAGGTTTTATTTTCTATGCTATTGGTTCATCCTAATTGTGTAACCTTTTCCATTCGTGAGTCATGCGTCATAATAACCTTTAACCCTGTGGGTATACAAATTCACAGAAATAACCTCGAGGGTGATTTCATGATCTCTTGTAAACCCTACTTTCTACTTTCCTTACTCATTTCACCTTCACATCTCGTCTGATGAAATAACTATCTAAATAACTTTTCTACCTCAACGTGATCAAACAGTAACCGAAAAAAAAAAAAAAAAAAAAATTGTAAATTTTCCAAACTACATGGGATGTATGTACATATGATGAGCTGTGTGCTGTACATAACAATTTCCGTTACAACTTTCAATTGCAATTGGTAATCTAATTGTCAGGACAGGCTACGCAAGGGGGGCCAACATGGCTGTCCCTCTGTTTTTGCTAGTATGTGTGGGATGTACCTGAATTTCGAAAAATGTTCTCTCGACTAAATTCAATGAGAACAGAAGAACCACCAATCTAGGGGATGGCAAGACCGGATCCAACTTTTCAGGGGTAGCTTCGTGATATGTGCAGTTCACTGCTTGGCAATTCTATGAAGCGAATCCAAAAGTTTTCCGTGCAATCATCCGAACGTGCAACATGAATTTTCGGTGAATGGAGTTTTTGTTCACTTTTTTGTTTCTGCCTTTTTTCGAGAGATCTACGAAATACCAACTAAAAGTAACGAAATTTGTAGACTTTGCATTGTAAATGTGTGAATATAGATTCGGTTGTTAACGAATTTCAATATTAACTTGAATAGTTTTCAATGTTGGAACAAAAACTGACCCAATAAATTTTGAGTTAAAGTCTTACGTTTATGGTGAATTAGTCACAGTGGATGTGACTGTGCAGAGTGGGTTAATTCGGAGACACAAAGATGACAAAATTTGTGTGGTAATTCTTGTTGTTGATTGTGAATTTATTAAGTATCTGTAAGAGTGTGTTGAAATGAGTTGGAAGTTGAAGTCAGATGTAGCATCTACTAGTTGACAATGACATACATAGCTGCCCTGAACGAATTGATGTCTAGACATGTCTGGAGCCTGATTAGTTTTTGCCAGTTGTCTGATTTGCTTCCAACTTTTTATACATTCTACATCCAAACTAATCAGAAATATTGTCAATAAATAGAAAGAAAAGAAATCTACTCTTAAGAAAAATCACACAAAAATGAAAAAAAAACCTTCTACCAAACTTCCCTCTAAATGGAGCTCTCATTTTATAAGTTGTACTGATAAGGAAACGACTGTTCTTTTCGATACCTGCCCAAGTAGAAATGAACTAAAGTTTAAAGCCCGTTAAAGTCCATTTCAAATAAATCAAAACGATAAAGTGTTCACGACAATATAAGAGTCATAAGGCGGGTAACTACAATAAGAGCAATCAGTCTACCACTCTCATCTGAAGTCAATTAAGGGCTTAAGAAATTATGGTCGTAAAATGACGAAATTGGTCTTAGGTTTCTTTGAAAAAAAAAAAACTTCTCGATTCTCTTCAAACGAACCGACGAATAAGTTAAATCCCATAACTCAGCAAAATTTTTCCAAGATATCGTGCAGCAAAAAAAAAAAAAAATAAAATAATTTTCACACACGAAAAGTTGCAGCTACTTTCGAAGAAGATCTAATTCGAAAATATATTTCGAATTAGCATCAATATTGCATCAAAATTACTGCAATCATCCGAATCCAAATTCGATCTAATACGAATGTAGACTTCTAATCAGGACATTATAGCGGATCTAACGACAACAAAATTATTGCGTTCAGCGTAGTTCGAATTTTGAAAAAAAAAAAAAAAAAACGGTTGTAAAATGACGAAATTAATCGTACCACTACGAGAGTTTACAAAAGGATCGTGTTTTGCTTTACTCCTGCTATACCCTCGATTCTTTTCGAACGAACAGACAATTAAGTTAAAAGATACGGTGCAGGTACAACTTTCACACACGAAAAATAGTTACTACTGTTCGAAGATCGGATTCGAAAAAAATATTTCGATAACACAATAAAATAATGTAACGACCACAAAATTACTGCAATCCTCCGAATCCGAATTTCGACTTGACCTTCTTCCGAAAAATCTCAAATCCTTAAAAAAACTATTTTTCAAAAATCGAATGCGATCTTAGATCTATATTTGGCACATAACAATGAATGCAAAGACATCAAATTATTTGTGACCAGACCTTCTTACGGAAAAGCAACAAATGTAGATTTCGAATCTGTACATAATAAAGAATTTACTGACATAATGCAATCCGCGTAGTGCGAATTTTGAATTGAACTCAATTTCAAAAACTACTTTTCGAAGGTCATATTCGATCATAGATCTTAATTCAGCAAATAACATTGAATCTAGATACATTAAATATATTGCAATTGGTGAATTCCAAATTGTGACCTGATCATCTTCTGAAAAAAACTCAATTTCTCGAACGCTACTTTTCGAAGGTAAAATTCGAAAAAAGATTTCGAATAAAGACATGATAGGTAAGGTGTCAAGAAAACTTCTGCTGTATAAATTGCATCAAATGGGTATTTGCACCAAGCTTATATGTATACTTCCTAGAAGGTGTCTATACAAACACGAAGTCAGTTGTATGGACAGGTGAAGATATATTAGATAGTTTCTATACGCGTTCAGGAGTAAAGCAGGGTTGCTTGATGTCACCTCTTTTGTTTGCACTCTATCTAAATGACTTACATGACTACCTTGAGGTATAGCAATCGTTAATCTGAATATTAGACTATTGTTGTGTGCAGATGACATAGTAATTATGACTGATGACGTAGTTACACTACAGAACATGATAAAAAAAATTAGAAGTTTATTGTGATAGGTGGAACATTGAAATCAATTATCGAGATAAGTCAGAATTCATGGTGTTTGAAAGAGGAGGTGTACTTTCAAAGGGCAACTAATAAATATAACATCGGAGTATGCCAAAAATGATCTTCTGAAAACATCTGGAAATAGGACAAGCCTTAGAAAAAATCAGTATCAATGCCAATATAATAAAGATGGAATAACTTAAAGCGTAAAGTGGCAGTGGCAATGTTTCAGGTAATATGCAGAGCTATATAATGCTATGTAGCTCAAATATGGTGATATACTCTAATTGGAGAGGTAGATAAGTTGCAGATATATTTCTTAAAAAGGATATTAAAACTGCCGGAAAGCACACCAAATTATGCACTTGTAGCGGACCAGCTTCACTTCGGAACTCTTCCTCTACACATCGCTATACTTCGGAACTCTTCTCTACAACTTCGCTACATTTCGGAACTCTTCCCCTACACATCGCTACACTTCGGAACTCTTCCCTACAACTTCGCTATATTTTACGATGCATCAGGTCTTTTACTGTGGAACGCTACCAAAGCAGTTCTTGGCTTTCCATTAATTTTTTGATCTTGGTCATCTTTCTTCTGGATTCAACCGCACTACAGACAACACGCCTTTTTTGTATTTTCTTTGAGTGTGAATAGTTTTTGTTAAATAAACATATTTTTTTGTTGGAAGTAAAATTCACAGTGCATTTTCTTTGACGCACTTCTGGGAGACGCATTTACTTTTACACACTCATACTAGAGGCTGAGCTGCAAAGCGGCCATATACTATATAGTATCCATTAGAACTAAACCGAAACTCCATGCATAAAACTCTTTTTGAATACAATGAGGAGAGGCACCCTCACAAATTTTGGGCAAAATAAATTAACCAGCTAGGTGCAGAATACGGAATCAGGTGGGAAGCTGAAAATAATCCGGCAAGTAATATCCAATTGCAGAAATATTCTACTTAGTGAAATAAAGCAGAAAATTGAACAAAATACAGGGTGCGGCAACATAACTTCCTTTTTTTAAAGGCGCGCCATTAAGGTGGTGGGGGGCGTAGCGGAGTGGGAGTAGTCTTATCACGCATGCTTGGTTCTAAAGTTTGTTCCCTCTCCCGTTCAGTCGCCATCATGCGTTGGAACCTACTTTTCTAACGGAAGTTCTGTGTGCAGTCACTTCAATGTAGCCCCGTTGGGCCTTATCCCGGATGGGAAATAAAATTGTTACATGGGTCGCTACGTTCAGACAAACCGCGAGTACAACAAGACAAAGAACTGGAGTCCCTCAGCCAATCAGATTACCTTAGAACATTGAGGCAGTGAGAGCTTCAATCTTGCGATCCCCACGGGGTTTTAGGAGATTTTTTTTTTCCACGGCTTGATGAATTGGACTTTGGGGACATTTGGTGCCAACACGACGGAGCAACGGCTCGCACTTCAAGGGCATCAATGGCTGTTTTGAAGGCCAACATCCGGGCAGTAATTGCCAACATAGCCGCTGATATGCTGGTTTATAGGCGTCACCTACCTAATATGATTTTCAAAACTGTGTAAAACAAAACTTTAGATATGTACGAGTATCTACATTACAAAAATTAAATTAAAAAATTTCTGATTCATAAAATGGGATTTTGCGATTTGAAAAAGGAAGTTATGTTGCCGCACTCTGTATGATACAAAAAAGCGCTAGGTACGAGTAGTAGGACAAGGATGTACAAATACTTAGACCATTATATTGGAAGACATTACTTAAACGAAAGCAAAAACAGAACAAAGTCAATGTGGATTTTTAAGACATCGAAAATTTTTTGGGTTGATGTTCTACGAATATCTTGAACAAATTTAGTGTTAAATATTTCGGGAAAACTTAACTATGTCAGGAAGAAATGATTGATGTTCTAAATGGCATAAATGATTATAATTGGAGTAAATCACGTTACTAGTGCTTTAGCGTATAGAAAACTGATTATAACTGAATCAAAGTTTAATTAATCAATTATTAAAGTTGCTAAATTCTTCTCATTTTATTAAAATATAAATAATAACGTACAATTTATATATATTTGTATTTTATCCCCGTATTGTGGGAGCCGTGGCTCAGTGGTTAAGAGCGCGATCACTAAGCGAGAGGTTCAAGGTTCAAATCCAAGAAAACACAAAAAAAAAAAGTTTTCTCATGGTCCCACCTCTCGCGAACGTCTGACAAACATACGAGAGGAAAATTGTCATGAAAAGCTTCTCTCAACCGAAAAAAATTCCCCTCGGATACGGTATAAAACTGAAGGTCCCAACCATTCGTGAACCGCACAGCACGAGTGACTGGTTGTTAGCGCCAAAATATTTATTTATTTAGTTATATTTATAATTACGTACAATAATATAGGGTGACCAGATAAGAAAGATAGAAACAGAAATTTAAATAAAACAACAACAATCAAATTGATTTATTTTGAAGCTACATTCATGCCATTATGTATGGAATAGCACATCTTTTAAATGGCCGACTTGGCTTCGCTGGCAGTACTTCAAGCGGCCGGTTCAATTTTTGATGACTCGTCCAAAGTGCTTGGCTTGTTAGTGTAGACTAAGGACTTGACATAGCCGCAGAGAAAATAATCGAGGGGTATCAAGTCGCATGATCGCGGCGGCCAATTCATCAACGCTCGCCGTGAGATAACCCAGTCGCCAAATTTCTCCTTTACCATTTCGAGCATTGCGTCGCTTGTATATCGATGTTATCGAGCTCTGGCCACAGAAAGTCGGTTAACATCGCTCTATACCGAGGACCATTGACAGTAACGGTGTCTCCTTCCTCATTTCGAAAGAAATAAGGTCCGATAATGCCACCGTGCTATAAATCGTACCAAACAGTCAATCTTTGTGGATGCATTGATGTTTGGTCGAACACTTGTGGATTGCGATCTGATCGCTGAACCAAAAATGCGCTTCGTCCGAGAAGATGATCTTTTGGCCAAAATCCGGGTCTCCGGCCAACATTTCCAGCGCCTAATTAGCGAACTCACGACGTTGTCTATGGTCATTCGGCTTCAATTCTTGGGTCAGCACAAAATTATACGGATGTAGGCCCAAAATCAACCGCAAAATAAGCCTGATTGACTCTCTGGCGATACCCAATTCAGCTGATCGGCGCCGAATCGATATTTATGGGACTTCTTCGATTTCTGGTTGGTGGCTTAAGGTCCAAAGGAGCGTACTAAGTCTCAAACTTTTCCACGGTGCAACGAATTGCCTGCGCACTGAAGCTATGATGGACGACCGACCTCACGACGAAATGCACGTTGCGTATTTAAAACTGAGACGGAAATTCGGAAATATTTTTTAATAATTTCCACACGTTCAGAAAGTGTCAAGCGATGCATGATGAAATGGCAAACCTCACTGACTATTTTGACAGCTGGATGTCATTGATAACTTTGACAGCTGCTGAAATATAACAATTGGAAAAACTAACATTGCTATCTGGTCACCCTTTATAATCCACAAGAAATGTTTAGCTTCCTGAATTTAAAATTAAATTATTTACAATAATAGTCCAAACCACCTGCACACGACATTTTGTCATAGTGTGTAGTTCACATATTCAAACAATATAAATTTTGCAAATTTATGTTTGAAATAAAGAACTGTTGTTATTATTATTAAAGACATGGTAGGGAATCCAACGTCATGCAAATTATTGCGATAATTTTCCGAAAACAGTTTTTAGAAGATCGTATACAAATATAGATTTCGAATTAGCGAATACAATGATTTCAAAATTATTGAACTTCCTCCAAAAAACTTTAATTTATCGAAAACTACTTTTCGAGAATCGAATTCGAATATAGATTTCGAACCAGCACATAAATTCCAGAATTATAGCAGTCGATTGGCGGTAAGTGTACTAAACACTAATTTAATCGTAAACATCAAACAATATCAATTCTCATAAAAATTCAAACTACCTCATTGAAAGCAAAAATCACAAAGACTGGAGTCAGAGAAAATGCTACAAACACATTGTGTAAAATAATTTTCACTCAGCTCTCAATGCCAATAAATGTCGACTCCGATTTATTCTGAAAAGGATATAAAAGCCGATTAACTTCCAAAAACTACTGCAACTTCGAATCGGAATTGGAAAACTTTTCACATATATTTCGCTGAAAAGTTATTTGTAATCGCCGCCACCCGCACTTCACCAGACATAAGGAAAATGTTCACCCCACCTATTCACATAACACTCTTCTGTTTAGCTTCAGGATATCGTTCTCAGCAGTAGCTCCGACAAGCAACAGGATTCTCCCTTAGCCCAGCATCCAGAGGAAGGAATGGAAAGGCAAACAACAAATGCGAAATCCAATGACAATCGAAAATTGTTCTTCTTTTCGAGAAAACTTTCCCCCACAACGCATCCTCACGTACAACGGCAACAGGAGAAAAGGAAAACAAAAAGGATCAGTTTTAAGGTACCGAAAAAGGGGAGCCTATAAAAATATTGTTATGACATCGACTTCGGGGGGGTAAGAAAACCTTATGTGTGCCGCAATAACTGGGGCATTCCTCGCACACATCACGTCATAATTATTATCCTTGTTGAAAGGGACGTGGCGGTTCCCGGAACACAGAAAAAGAGTGTTGATAGAAAAACTTTATTTTTATGTCTACCCACCTCATTCGGATGGCGGGATGAGGAGGGTGAGGAGGAGGTTGGACCTAGCTCGAGATGAATTCTTAGATCCTTGGTGTGGTAACCAGTACATTATCCCGAGCGAATGGCGTAATGAAATGGACAAAGGAAGGGAACAACAAAAGAAATTTGCTGTGAATTTTTTTTTTTTTTTTTTGAGGCGTAGATTCTGTCTGACTTTGCAAGGATTTCATTGTTTTCTCGCCTTGTGAAGGATCTGCCGTCGGCGGTGGTGAAGTGGTTAGTGTGGGTATAAGTACATCAAATGTTAGCATTAACTTCATGAGGCGTGGAAAGGGAGGAGATGTGGTGGCAAAGAATGAACGAAAATTGGAAAGTTTTTCGATTTGTTGTGTCGAATGACGGGAGGCAGGAACACAGATTGGTTTGTGATTGTGTATCAAACTTCTTCTGGCTTATTAGGGGATAACCACAAAAGTAGCCAAATAATGGCAAAGAAGTTGAAGGAGTCCTGTGTACGTAGTGTATTCTGCAGAATAATAAAAATAAATTAATTAGTCAGCGAATTATTGGATTAATTATGCATTAAGCGAGGTTAGTTGTGTTGATGCTGGTTTAAATGGAGTTTTTTTCGATGGTGTGGGAAGGTAATCTTGAAAGTTTGTCTGATGAGAGAACATCAAATTGAAGTTGAAATGGAGGGCGCAAAGTTACAAATAAAAGCATAGTTAGACGTGTCAGGTCTCGTATAGTTTTTCATTGCCTGTGAGGTGCTTTAATTTATTTAGTCAGCTGTTTTGTTTACCAACTTTTATATGAGATTGTGGCAGTAAGTTAGGTTAGCCTTACCGATCTGCATATACATATGTATATACTATCGCAATAGGATATTTAATAACGTGAAGCATAGAGGAAGAAGAACTTAACGTATTGTTTAGTCAACAATCGGCTTGATTCACTCTTCAAATTTATTATGAATCGTTTAGATGAACTGACTTCTTACTTTATCTTCTCTAGACGATGGCGTAGTCTGGAACGGACCTGGGCCTCGATTAAGATACCTCTGAATTCTCAAAGAATCTCGATCCTTACCTACCTGGCTATCGTTTTAGACAACAATTTCATTTAGATCTTCTTACACTTCCGCAAGACTGTAGACTGACTGAATAAGAGCTTTTGGACCTGTAAATCAGAAGAACAATTAGCCCTCGAAGTCAAAGAGTACGAAATGGAAAGGAAAGAGCTCAAGAAGTCTTAAAAGTAATCAAATTCTTCACAAACTCGATAAATGAGATGCTTTATTGCAGGATCATCAACTAGAGCACTCTGATTCTTCATTATCTACCCCTGGACTTGTTCATTAAAGTTTCCGATGCAACAATGGATCTCAGCAGGGAACTGAGAGAATCCACTTCACAGAAATAGACCACATATGGAATCGTGGCCATATTAGTGGTCATACAGAACACGAGGAGCATGATTTTGAAGCCAAAATCATGTTTCCAGCGTGTGAAAGAAAGAACTGGGGGTCAAGTAACATGATAAATGACTAAGAAATCACAGGCTTCAATTGTGGAAAAAAGCAACCTACCCATTTGAAAACTACCATCTAAGTAGGCAGTCGAGTCGCTCTAAAATGTGTTTATTTTCATTGTCCTGTCTCGCGGCATACGTAATATAATTGTTGGAAAATTGTTACTACAATAAAATTAAAATTTTTGGAAAAATTATTGCTTAACACATTTTTATTTTTAAGTAAAAGCTGCAACTAATTACGGTTGTAAAACAGTGGCAGCCCGGGGCATTAGTCACTTTACCACAGTAATATAGAAGGGAATGAAATAGGGGAGAATGAAAGACTCTGTGGTCGACTATGAGCATCAGGAAAGCAAATACCATAATACTACCAAATAATGGTGAAAAATGAAACCAATTTCTTATTGCATCGTGATCAACTGTGTTATATCCTGTATTCTTTTTTCAGAGCTAAATTCACAAAGAGCCTTTTGGTTCTCTCTACATATATCCTCTCCCCAAATCTAAATGCCAATCTCACGAAATTTATTCACAAACTTGGGTACAGCAGGCACAGTTGAAGTATTTCGATCGAAATATCTTTTTCAAATTGGCACTGTTTTGGCAACACAGCACTCACTTTGGGAATAAGTTTTCAATATTTCCCAACGTTGGGTCTCGAACTCTTCCGAGCTTCTAAGACACAAGCATAATAGCACATTCAAATGCCCTCGAGTTTCCTATATCCGGGAACCTATCATATATATATATATATATGATATGATTTATGATATATTTTCCATTTTGTCATAATCTTCATAATTACACGTTAGTAGAACTACTGATCTCGGCAAAAAACTGAATCAAGTGCGATTTCACAGCGTCATCATCATTGAAAGTTTTACCATCCAAAGAGTTTTGCAAAGATAGAAATAAATGGTAATCTGATGGAGCAAGGTCAGGTCTATATGGTGGATGTAACATCAATTCCCAACCAAGCTCCAATAATTTTTGGCGAGTGGCCAAAGATGTACGAGTATGTGGCCTAGCGTTGTCCTGGTGAAAAATGACACCTTTTCGATGGACCAACGCAGGCCATTTTTCGTTGATCGCTGTATTTAATCTGTCCAGTTGTTGACAGTACACATCCGAATTGATCGTTTGATTCCTTGGAAGCAGCTTAAAATGCACCACGCCTTTCCAATTCCACCAAATTGAGAGCAAAATCTTCTTTTGGTGGATATCAGCTTTCGAGGTGAATTGTGCTGGCTCATCAAGCCTGGACCAAGATCGTTTTCGATTGACGTTACTGTAAGGTTAGGTTAGGTAGATGGGTGCCTTGTGACAAATAGTATCACTGCTCACTTAGACCATTGTGCCCAATCGTTTAACCCTGGAAACGTTAAAAGTCCGCTGTTAGAACCACCCAGATAATGATATAAATCTCAAGAGGTCCGTAAGCTCTATATTACCTAAGTCCTCCAATTCTGAGAAAAAGACTGTAAAGAACCCATACATCACGTAACTTTTTAGCAGCTTGCGCTGCGTTCTTTCCTTTGCGGAAATAAAAAAGTAAAATATGACGAAAATGCTCGTTTTTACACTCCATATTAAAACTGACGCCAAACTAATACCTTTCCACAAAAATACGCGCAATTTGCTTCCAAAGCAAAGTAAGACTGACAGCTAACAAATGTCAAAAGGAAAAAAATATGTCATTGACATATGCCATTAAAAAATATGGCTAAAGACATCTATGTGTGAAATCGGCAATTACTTAGTTGTCAACCTGATAGTTAAAAGGAAGTAAATATGCTTATACGAGAGTATACTGATAAACTGGACAACAATAAACATGAGATAAATGTTAACATTTCACGTCCACGAAATATTAAGTATAATGCAACAGGTGGTGCTGTTCAATAGTTATAGAATCTAACTTGAATAAACTGAACCAAAAAAATGTTTGGCCATAATTCGAAAATGGATCGCAATGGACCTTAACTCTAATATATACATAAGTAAAAGTAAAATACATAGTTTTTGAGCTTGTAGAGCTGTAGTTTGTTAATGGTTCTTCAAATCGCGAAAATGACATCTATTTTTGTGCTCCTATAAGGGCAAGTATTGGTTTCCAGCAAATGTTCGATCTCGAAATTGTAATCAAACAAAAATAGGGAATCTCAAAAAAGAGGGTCTGCGAATTGTGTTTGTATATATGGCCTACTGCAGCCTAAACGGTTGGACGGATTTTCTTCAAACTTCATATCTGTAGGTCCATAATTTGAGGTAAAACCATAATATTCAGTCTAATCTCAAATGAACGTAAGCTTAGAAAATTCGTGGCTGCCCTAGACTCATCCAAAAAGGACGTAGGCTTACAGCCAAACAAAATCCACTAGATTTACACTTCCGTCAACAGGCCGATTCTCACATAGGAATTCTAACCTGAAGTTGCATTGAGATCTACTGAAATAGCGGGGCTTCAATCCATGCTGAACTTTATCCAAATCGACATAGTGGGCAAACAACTGGTTGCCAGCTCATCATTAAGACTGAGAGACTCCCAGCAATGGAGAGAATAACACACTAGCCATACCAGTATCCCATTGATTTATTATAATCTCCCCAGAGTCATTGCCTACTTGCCCACTAAATTAAATTTTCACTTCAGCTTAGGAACCATCTATATCAGACAGATCAGAGTGAACGCATCGCGCTGTCCTCCCCACAGAATCGCTGTAAATTTTCACGGTTGTGTCCAAAATCAAGGACGGAGTCGGTTCTGGTGTCTTCTCGGAAGACCGGAAGACCTGATCATTCACTTTTCCATTAACCTTCCGAGCCATTGTAGCATTTTCTAAGCCGAACTCACCGCTGACATATCATTATTTATATCGACAGTCAGGCAGCATTATAAAATCTGGGCAATAAAACTGCGTATATCTTAATGGTGTAGCTGGACAGTACAAGCTCACTCTTTGCTGGGTACCAGGTCACTGTGATTTTGAAAAAAAAAAAACGTTTTTCTTGAAAGCGTTTTCGACAGGTGGTCAAGGGTTTTGATCTAACAATCTACACTCGGTTCAAAGACGGACTATGGAGTGGGTGCCGGTGTGTTTTCTAAGTTCTTGAACATCTCAAAATCATATAGATATCCGGACACCGCCAGTGTTTTCCGCGAATGCTGCCGCCAGATCAAACTACACACGAATATAACGCCAAGGCAAAAGATCGCTATATTTAGTGACAACCAAGCAACTATCAAAGCTATTGCCTCTGTTACTATATCATCTAAACTAGTAAAAGAATGCCGAAGTGTGCTTACCTAACTAGATGGTCAATTCAGGATAACCCTGATTTGGGTTCCAGGGCATAGTAACGTTTATGGGAACGAACAAGCCAACGGACTGGCTAGGAAAGTTTTCACTGTTCACTTGCAGAACCAGTTCACGTTCCGCTGGGAGTAGTCAAGGCAACAATTTCTTCAATCTAATAAATACATCGCCAGAATAACGGCGATCACCACCGGACTCTGGCCGATAGGAGACCATGGAGCTATACTAGGTATCCCACATAATGCAGTTGCAGGTCGCAACCGAAAAAGAAACCCTCACCCACTATATACGCGCCTGTCCGACTCCATTTTTCAATTCACTTGAGGAGATCTCAGGGAAAAATATTAAAGAATTAATAACTTCTTAAATTCCACAGGTTGGATTTAAAGACTTCTCATAAACACACCTTAATAATCAGGTTTACATGAGTTATGGTATCAAAACGACACCTTATGCTAATTGGGTGCTTCTTACAGAATCGCCACTCCTACCAACCTACCATAATCAGGAGGTGTCAGCACAAACTAGCTACTCATCGAATCTGGATATTCTATTCCTCAAATCAAAGATGCAGTCTCTATATCATACTCTTTTTTTCAATATTTTAAGAATTGGGCCGCACAAATTCGCCGTTTATTGGAAAGCATTTAGCAGTTTTACACTCCACCTATTAAAATGCTATCTTTTCAGGTATTAATGACTTTATTCAGAATAAAATCACAAATCTGTCCGCCCGTCTTATACAATTTAATACTTCCAACATAGTCCCATTCAATAACTCGCTATATTAAGAACCTTACCTACACCAATTACGAGTATAAGAAAATCTCTACTTTTCCAATAACTCGCAGCTAACTTATTTAATTTTTCCAATTATATCGCTCCGTAACGTTCCTAGATTTTATTACCCCAAGAACCTGAACTTTTAATTCAAGAAGCTGGCTCGTAAAAAGTTTTTCTCGCCCGCTCTCTACATCCGTATAACAAAGTTTCCATCCAAGATGAAGGACTTCAGAATTGGAACTCATCCACAAATTGTAACAGATGCCATGCAATAGTGAATATATTTTATTCAACTCTCCTTGCATTTATTTCGAACGCTTAAAATAGGTTTTTCCATTTTTCCTTACCTAGATTTCTTCCTTCGTTTTACGTGGCAAAAAAAAAAAAAAAAAAAACAAAGAACAAACGCAGAAATTATTCTCAAAAATATCTGCGTTGTCGCGCTGCTTCTTCGCTCAAGATGGCGAAATCCGCTAAAGTATAAAAAAGTTTTTTAATTTAGAGCTTTAGTTAGAGGCAATTATTCTCGAACCCGCTCGTATTTCCTTCTCAGAACTGGACTTGAAAGTATCTTGCTCGCTTTTTCTGAGGTAATAAATTCCCTCAGGCGTATTCAAAAGTAATCAAAAATCGACGACCATATGCCACCAGGATGGGAGTTTAGTTCGAAAGTATCTCTGTGTTCTATTCGTATCTGTAAAGCATATTTAAATGCTAATAACGGTCTACTGAGTGACTTGCAGTTGTAAAATTATTTAAATTGATTTGCAAAACAATTGGTCGATCACCCACAACATCAATTACAGAGGAAGCCCCCCTACCCATATGTATCTGTGAGAGAACGATTGCATTTTCATCGAACAGTGAAAATTTCTATTCAATTGCATTCATTTAGAAATTGATGTCAATCGAGCGGAAGATATTATATTTTCTCCGTGAAGTTCTTTCAAATTCGTATGCGAAACTCCATTGAAGGGGATTGAACTACACTTCATCCGTGCTGCAGGATGCAGGTGGCCATGTAAACGGGGGCAGTTTATATCCATTATTGCCAATTCTTATGGCAACTGACCCCCGCTTACAGTGAATGTTTTATGTATTGATTGGACATTGAGGAGCCAAAGTGGGGGGCGTAAATCGCTTGGAAAAGTACTACTCGACGAACCCTTATTTAAATAAATTAGTTTCATATGTGCGGATAAGGATGGAGGGTTGATTTTTTCTTTTCTTTTTTTTTTGAAAGGGGTGCATGTGCTGGAGCACCATGATGAACAATATCAAAGGAATACGTGATTTGAAATCGTTCGTCTTGTCTTGATTGGAGGGATAAATAAAAGGAAAATAAAAATAATAATAAAAACTCAGTCAAGCGAGAATTGCATTTCATCGGAATCTGTGTGGTGGAAGTGGGTGCTTAAGTTTGATTTGAATGGTCGAGGGAATGATGACTACAATTACTTTAAGACTAAACGAAGATAAAATGGGATAGAAATCCGTGCAAGTTTCTAGACTTCATTGTGTGTTAAAACTTATAGAACTAGTTGTGAAGGTCTGTAACATCTATATACCAAACCAAGGGGAATACCTAGGATTGCTTATTTTAGCTAATGTTTGCCCTTTCCCAAATCCTCAATCTATTACCTTGTTATCGGATATAATGAGCACCTCATGGATATGGTGTAGTGGTAACATCATCGCTTGTCACGCTGTTGATTCACGGTTCGAATCCTGATGTCAAGAATCATCTATTTATTTCGCATGAAATTAATAAAAAAGTCGATCACTTGCAAAAGCTAAGTCAACTCTACTGTGAAGGCATAACACTGGCAGTAGGGTGGTAATATGGCTAAAATGCAACTTGATCGTGATGATGACATCAGATGGACGGAAAAAAATACTGTGAATCATAAGCAACGACAGTAATAGCGAAAACAAACAAAATACTCCCCAATTATCTGGACAGCCACCCTTACAGTTTACAGAAACTTAATACCACCTGAGTTTTAAACTAAACCACTCTGTCTTTCTCTCAGTCTCTTCCTCTTTCCACAAAACGCCCGTGCTCTAAAAAAATTAGTATAAGGGTATTCATATCCCCTTTAACACGTGCAAATTATAAAAAAAAACCTCAAATCTCAACGACCTATCATGTACTCGTAAATAAAAAGTGCAGTACAAAGGACAGCTTGCTAATGATTTTCTATTAGATACTCAAGCTTTCATATTGAGCCCGTACAACTATTCCCAGGTCTATTCTTCAAACTAGATCCTTCTTTGCTTTTTCCTTTGTTGACTCTACACTTCGGGATAGACTTGGGTTCAACACTTGGCAGCACACTCCTTTTACAGCTTTCGCTAACTGCAATGCCAAGTTGGTGCACAAAAAATTTAAGAAGCCTTTTCTGCTTACTCCATCTGGCATGTATTTGATGACATCTCTAAACTAGACATAGGCTGAGCACTAAACACTAGAATGCCTCAAACTGGATTAAGTACTACATTTACGTGGTCTTGCGTAGAGCTTAAGGTTCTTTGCGCTGAGCATAATAATAAATTCAATGGTATAACAGACAATGAAGCGACCTACGAATTGCGCGAGGAAAGGTTTGTCATATACCGAGGGGAAGCTGTGCTAATCCTCTTTAAAGTATATAAACTATTACTGAACTGATAAAGGTATTACCGCATTACACAAGATCGAATTTTGTAAGTTAAATATCCGCAATAATGCTTTAAACTGACCAACTTCTACATCTGAGTTGCCAGCTTTCTTTGAATTTACTAGAGCTGCTGTGATTGAGACAAACGGACGACTATTTGACAGCAGGATTTCAGTTTTCGTCATCACTTAACGGAATTTCAATTGCACGTCACTTTCACCATTAGGTATGCCTTCTTGCAGGCACTTGTCTTTCATCCATTTCCATTCGCCGAACATTGGTGCTACAGCCAACATTCCATACTTCAGGCACACGTCCATGAATTATGATGTACGAGTATATCTTGTTACCTATCTGTAGCAGTGTCAGATAAATACATCCGGAAGATTTGTTGAGAAGGTAAGGTAGGATAACTCCTGGGCAACAATTCCTACCCGCGCTTAGTGAGTAGGAAAATGTTGCAGGTAAAGATCGCAGTTCAGACGCTCGTCTCCCATGGAGACGGTAGAGCAATTCAATATTCAATGTTGTCAGGCTCATCAAAAAAGGCGTCCACATCAGAATTTTGAAGAAAGGCAACATTAAGGCAAGCCTCTCGATACATGTTAACATTTACTCATGCTGGATACAATCAGCAAATCCAATCTTAGATGGAAGAATCTGAGAACGTGTCAAGCCTAGGCTAGATCGAAAAAGGTTTAAGATATTGGTTTTGCTAAAACGCTCGCCGATCAGCATTCTCAGCGGTGTTTATGTCTTATAGGTCTACATGCTAAAAAGGCTAGACCTCTTTCTAAAAGAAGACTTTCCAAAAGAGACTACTCCATCTGGCAGCTCTTCTCTTTGAAAACTTCGGTAACCTGGCGAAAATTGATATTAGAAGCTTCCTCTGTTTTGTACGCGAATTATGTGTGTTGGTTTGTTGCATCGTTCTTACAAGGCTCACGTCCCTTTTTATGTTTTATGTGTTTTTTTACCTCATATTTAGAGTGTAAAATGGAAGCAGACCGAAATGAACATTTTAAATAAGCGGCTGATTTAAACAAGCTTAGGAAATACACCTGACTTAGAATTTATGTTTTTTTATTGCTTAGCTAAAGTCAGATACGATTACAATACTTTGTTGGGACTCCTTTTGCCATTATTACCTCTGCACTTCGGATAATTCATAGATCCTGATAGGTTTTTCCATGCTGAAGAAGATATGGAGTCTCAGGTGTGGATTAACCAATTTTTCACAACTTCTGTTGATTCTGGGTACTGTAGTGCTTCACATTCATTGTTGACCAGATATTTTAAGAAGGATTATTTTTTTTATATAAATATTGTAATCTTTCATTTAAAGGTGTCAATCAACTGTTACTTATGTCTTTCGCTGTATGGCATGAAGAACTATTCTGTTGAACAATTAGGCTGGCAGTTTCGCCGAAGAGATCTAACACGCGGAGTTCTAATCATTATGTAGATCCTGCATGTGAACTACTATTATTCTTGAGTATAGATAGCACATATCCGTAGCAAATTGCACCTTCAGCTTTCGGCGGTGACCTTCGGAGATATTTCCTTCTCTCCGTACAGGGATTCTTCCATCTCCGACATGCAAATTGAACTTAAACTCATAGGAGAAGACGATGTTGTTCCACATCTATTTAGTTTAAGAAGCGCACTCTTGAGCCCAAAGTGAACGTTTCTGCCTGATCCGTAGTAGAAAATATGGCTTCTTTACTGGTTTAAATGTACGCAATCCAGCCTTTACCAGTCTTCTTCTCACTAAGCTTTCCAAAGTTCTTTTTCATGTTTCTCCTATAAGATCGTTCCTAATCGTTCTGAATCGTTGCCGGTGGCTTTTGTTTTCTGGGCCTTCTAGAGCCTTTCATTCTATTTATGCAATCAGTTTCTATTCCATGCCACAGTTTGTTGAGGCTACTCAACTAATGGCTAAAATCAATATATTAGATTTAAACTCCTCATTTTTTTCACTAAAATTGTAATTAATAATAATACTTTGTTCCGCATTCACGAGCTAAATGCACCTTTCTTATATAATTCGAAATATCTATAGGAACCAAACTATATTTTGCTACCTAAAATATATGTAGATACCCTACTCAAGAACTGCAACGCCATTTGGAGTATCACAACTGACGTGATCTTGACTGTTAGATGGTGATAACAAGTTGTTGAAAGGAATCGGTTTCAAATCCATCCTGTGGCATTTCAGAAACTGATCAGCTCTGTGATACTTTTCTCTGAAACTTCCTTAAGGTTGTCGAAAATAGGTTTGCCGAGAGTTTGATGTCGCGTTCTACTTAAAGCCGCATACCCGCAGAGAAACTGCGAGAGAGTTTGCTTCTTATTTACATTTTTACAACTGCGGCAGTGTGTGTTAAGAGGAATGCCCAGCTCAGACGCATGGCCAGTGACGTTTGCTGCTAATCGCTTTTGTCAAGTTTGTTTGTTCTGGTTCAGTTGTAGTTCGGCCAGATCTGCCTAAAAAATGAAACAACTCTGCAAACTGTTCCACCTTTTGTTTACCACTGATAGAAAGTGTGAAAAGATTTCGTACTTCACAATTCCCATCGGAACAAGGACTACCCCGTTCTCACCTGCACGTTGGTCCATTCTTTCCCCTTTATGTTGCTATGACCTGGAACCCAGAGAAAACTGATTTTTGTCCGACAACCTAAAGGCGAGAACTCTTCCCTACACTCTTTCACCAGCTGGAAGATAATGTTGTTGAAATCCGGGCCTTGATAGCAGCCTGACTATCAATGAAAATGGAGATATTATCAATGGGTGTACACTTGTGCCTTGTTATCCAACACGCGCCACGCATTGCCAGAACTTCCGCCTGAAAGTCACTGAATGAATCGGGAAGGCGGAAGGATACTGATATTTTCAGTGTTTCTGAAAAGATTCCCGCACCAACCCTACAATCCATCCTTGAACAGTTGGTATGAATTACTCTTTTAAAATTCTTTATGACTTTACCTCTTTCCCAGTCTGTCCTGGACGGAAAATCGACTGTGAAGTTGTGTTGAAAATTCAGTTTTTGTATAGTGCATTCGGTCAGAGTTTTCCCGAGTTCTCCTGGTAATAAATCTAGAATCTTAGTGTGTCCATAAGGTCTAGCAGACCAACACGCTGATTCTCCGATTCTGACTGTGCTAAATGCTGAAATGTATTTAATACAGATGTTCAGTATTAGAAGATGCAGAAGCATATTCAAAGCTTTCGTCGAACGTATCCCGTAGTGCCTAAGGCGGAGGTTTCTTGCTCTTTGCTTATCAGTTTAATGTTTGTAGCCTTTACTCAGGGCAGGCCACCAAACTAGTGACCCATACGTAAGTATTGGCCGTATTACCGCTGTATACTATATTCGATTGAAGTCCGCACTTCTTACCAGGTTTTACTGCAAGCCTTGAAAGCTATGCTTTTTTTCCCCATTGTCCGATGTTTAACATCCAGTTGAGCTTAAGGGAAGTAATTAGTTGTTTGGCCGTGAAGACATAAAGGTCGGTATTTTGCTTTTGGTGATAAAAAAGCATCCGTTCAGTGTTATTTGGATTTACACTGAGTCCACGACTAGTGGCTCAAGCGCTTAAATTATCCAACGCTCCTTCCATGATTTCACTAATCACTGAAGAAAACATTCCCGATACTAACATTGCCACGTCATCCGCATATCCGACAATCTTAACACCGTCTTTGTCAAGTCTTGACAGGTTTTGTTCATTACCATAAGCCATAGAAGAGGTGATTAAACCCCGCCTTGAGGTGTTCCCCTGGCTATGAATTTGGTAAGAATGACACTACCTAGGTTTGACTGAATGATTCTGTTTTCTTAACATGGACTAATAAAATCCTCAACACCCAATTTGATGAGGGCTTCGTGAATCGCTTCAGTTAGGACGTTATTAAACGCTCCTTCCATGTATAAGAAGGTAGCTAGGGCACATGGTTTACACCACCCTATGGAGGACCGTTTCTATGGATCTCCCTTGATGTACGCGTGCTGGGATTTGGACAGTGAGGGAGTCTCGATAGTTTTTCATATGTGAGCGTCTAAGATACCTTCCAGCTACTTAAGTAAGGACGAATGGGCGTAAATCCTTCGCGGATTAATGTCCACGCTTTCTAACTTTCGGAATAAAAACCACTCGAACGTGTCCCCAGCTCAAGGGGACGTAAATTAATGTGTACATAAATTTTGCATATTTTCTTGTTTAGCGTAACGTTTTCGAGATATTCGTTATCAAAACGATCACCATTAACTTCGGGGTGTATTTTGAACGATTTTTACCTACAACTCTCTAAAGTTTTAACAAATTCAGCAAACATCTTTCCGCAGAACGTACCCTTTTAAGCACTTCAAAAACGGAGCTCAAGTCAGTGAAAATTTTATACGAAATCCAAAACTCGTTTGCAGTAAATGTATTACCTTTTGTGACTGTTTTCAAGTGGTTTCAAAGATTTCAGACTGAACACTTCTTTGTGGAGGACGAACCTCGTGCAGATCGTCCCAAATCTTTGACCGACTTTGTAATAGTCGTTATTTTGTTAGTCCCCTCGTGCAAAGTACCATGTAAACTTTCAACAACATAGCTTAGGTCCTAAGTGATGCAGAGATTTCGATTTCATTAGTCTTCACGGCGCTGTCTTTTGTTTAGCGTCCTGAGTGTCAGCGGTCCTTTTAATTCATTTGCTCTGTGTAAAAGACGTTAACACTAACATTGCCATTTAAACTTAACTCCAGCAATTGTTTTTCTTTGAAAAGATTTTAGAACTCAGAAACTCTATCACGTACAACTTTCATGGAGTTTTCTAACGCGCCTCTAACTACCTCCGGTATTGTGTTGTATTCTTCAACATTCCTCCAACGTTCCCTCAGTTACGGAACACTTTCCTTTAAAGTTCTATCATTAAATACAACTTAATGCATTCCCCATTTAAAGTTGCCAACTTTTTTCTTCTGCTTGCTCTACGCGATGACACGAACAGCATCCGTCCGGTTTTATTATTTTCCTTTTTTAATACACTTTCTCCTGCCCCTGTCTTCTTTCTTAGAGTCTTGCCTGTTCGTGATCGGTCCGTCTACCATCGTAAATAGCAACGTTGTAGTTGTATTTTTATTTAATTTCCACTTTGAATGGACACTTTTCTTTTAGAGTAAATAAAAAAGGACAAACAACAAACAAAAAAAAGGACAAATTAATCCTCTTTTGCATTCATTATGCCATAATTTTTTCTTGGGGACATATCATAATAATCAGTCTGTCGCTAATTGAGAAAGGACTTTAGAAGGGAAATTCTTTTCAACCGAGTATAAATATGAATAATAGACAGGAGAGTGAGGTGAATTTTGAGATCCACTAACATGTGGAAAGTGTATGAAACATCAAAGCAAACGACAGGGAAAGGCATATCACAAATCCATAAATGGAATAATTTAATTACACTATCCTTACAACCATCAAGGGTGTCAGCAAAGGGTATCTCCTTCAAGCCATCATTATCCTCATCATCATCGGAGGGAACAACACTGTTTGCTGACCCCAAAGGTTTGTTGGGTTAGGATGTGTTAGGGAATGCAAGACAACAAAAGTCTCGGCCCCTCGACAAGAACAAGGATATTGAATTCATACCAAGAGGGTATACTTACATATACTCTTATGTGTTGCTGTATAATCAAATAGTTAGTCCATAGGACAACACCCAAGTACCAAGTAATAAAATCAAAGTCAAGACACAGGCGAAAGCTAAGGAAGCGAAGAAATTGCGGTAATAGCATTGGAATGGGTATAGAGGTAGAAAAAAGGACTTTCTCATGGAATGAGGGAGTTTCCTTCTTCGTTATTATGGAGCGCAAGAAATAATAAAATCACCAGATGATGGTCATTAGACCGAAAAGTAATTTCATTTTATGAAACTTCAATCTCTTCACCGACCGAGAATTGGAACCTTTTTATGAAACAGGACGAAGCCAAGATCCTTAGGAGTATGTACAAATCTACATCACTTTACTACTGCTGGCTAAGAAGCAAACAATCACCCAGTTTATAGATTTGGAAAGCATGCGCTTACGGGTGATTTTTCTCATCCACCACACTCCGCCTAGGAAGGTCCTTACAATGTGCCAATGGCGACCATCAAATTCGAAACACCATAGTTTAACACCTGAGAAAATAATGGAGAAACAATAAAATTTCTTCCGCCATCGTGAAAAAGGACGTAAATTTGATTTTAAAATAAATTTTAATAGAATTCCACCAAAAAAAAAAAGAAAAAAAACAACACAAACAAGGATACACAGCAAAGAGTATAAAATCTCCCTGCAATAGTCCTTACCTGGATGAGATCCAAAGTCGCACAAAATTGCTTTACTGTTCAATTTAAAGTTTTTAAAAGGTTTTCAGTTGATGTTCTCTCCTTAGCCCAAGGAGTAGAAGTATATTTTTGATGTCCTTGTATTGAGAGCAGTAGAGTGTTGTGTTACTTTTCGGACGAAGGACAATTTGACAATTCAATTATACGGAAACAAAAACGATGCTAACTTATGAAAGCTGGCATTGGAATCATTGATGGTGTGTAGCAGAATAAAATCCTAACAGGGGGTGGGGAAATCGTTGGAATAAGTGAAGTGAAAGCGTTTTATGTGCGCGCGTGAGAAAGGTATTCGGTTAAATTGTGTTAGCGTCTTCTTAATAAGCACAGGTGTTGTTGGTTTCAAGTAAGCGAGAGAGTCCTATTACGGTATTTTATTAGAAATTTAATTTGGAAAATATATCACGATAGAAGCAGAAGGGAATGGTAATTAAAATGTTCCAAATGAGTTATTTAGCGAAGAATTTCTCATTTCAAATTATTATTATACTGTTTTTTGGGGAATATTTTTGAAAAGTAATCAAGGATGTTTTTTTGTTCTTTAAGGATGTCGTTAAGGGGATTTCATTGCTAATTATATTTAAGTAACAATATATTAAGGGAATACAAGTGAATTTGATTGTCCTGGCGTGTGTACGGCTTTGAAGATGGGGATCCTAGTTCTATTAGAGATTCCTAAAAAAAGAAAAGGATCTATTTAGGTTTGTACTCATACAGCCTTCTCGGCGAATGGTACTGTGTTAATTACGATTATTGTTGAGTTCTTGCGATTGCTGATTATTCGTCTTGCTTGCTTGCCATAGAACACCTATGTTGGAGGACATGAATACGAAACGAGAGGTGACGCGGTGGGGAAACTTTGTGTGTAATAACTGCGTTGTTTCTCGCTCATGCCCCCATAACGTTCACCGCCGACCCAAAATCCCCACCAAACAGTGACATTTTGGGATTCATTGGTTGTTCGTGAATGGCCCGTGGACTCCAAATGCAATAATTTTTTTTGTTTACGTAGCCATTCAGTTGAAAGTGAGCCTCATCGCTGAAGATGATTTTATTCGAAAAATCGTCATCAACTTGGTGGTTCTTTAACATCCAATCAACGAAGTCAAGACGCTGCTTATGGTCTGATGGCTTCAATTTCTGAGTGAATTGGATTTTGAAGGCATGCAGATGTAGATCCTTTGTTAAAACGCGCTGCATGGAGCTGAAGGAAGGTGTTGTGCCCACACACACTGCTGTCGCATGGATCCGATTGCTTCGTTGACCCAAAAAGTGCACGAAAGACATGGTTGAAGCATAAGGAATGATGACAAAGTCAGCCTTGTTCAACATCTATAACTGCCAAGTTGCTATTAAAACTACCGTTAAACTTTTCTCGTTCGTGTTTTCTTATCTCAACTCAACGGCAACTACAACAAAGGGCTTCAAACGCTGGGAACGTATTTTTGAATGGATTTTGAGGGATTGTCAGGAACACTTGGTTGGTTGGTTGGTTTAAGAGGGTGAGCTTATGCTCTTCACTTAGGCTTCCATTGGGCCCGTTGTGTTCCCCTCATCTATGTAACTGTAGGGAATAGTGCTGTGCTTTGGGAATTATGTGTTGAGAGGATTTAGGTCTTGGGATCATTTCAACGGGAAACTATATCGTATAGTGATCAGGGAATCGTAGTGTTCGTCTGGCGAACTCCGATATATCCCCGATTCCTTTCTTACTGAGGTGTGTAATATCCGGAATCCTTGGAGATCCCAGAATTTTCAGTCTTAGCCTCGCTGTAGCAGGGCAGTGGCAGAGGAAGTGTTCTATATCTTCCTCCTCCTCTTCACAGTTGGCACAGATTGTTGTATCAGCTATCCCGAGTCTGAACGAATGTTTGTTGAGATTGATGTGCCCTGTTAAAAGTCCCACCATCAATCTCAATTGTGAACTACTTGAGTTAAGAGCTCTTTTTGCTGTGTTGTTTCTCGGTTTTATTACAGATCTATCCACTTTGCACGTGTCTAGATTCGTCCAGTAGTTATTGAACTCCTGTTGTATCTTTTCATTGATTGTTGTTTTAATAGTTGTCAGAGGGACTCCTATTGTATTATCCGGGCTCAGTTTTGTCTTGCCCGCTTTCCTTGCTAGTTCGTCTGCCTTTTCGTTACCCGGTACACCTTCGTGCCCCGGTATCCATGTGAGACGGACTCTATTGCGTCTGGCAAGTAAGTTCAATTTAGTTTTGCACTCACTTATTAGTCGTGATTTCGACATGGGGCTTGTAATCGCGCTAATTGCTGCTTTGCTATCCGAGCAGATGTCGATTTGCCTCCCTTCGCTGGTGTCTTCTGCGAGTATTTCAGTTGCCTTCATAATTGCATAGACTTCTGCTTGGAACACCGATACAAATGGTTCTAGGTGAATAGCAAGTTCAATCGGTGGGTTAGCACTAAAGATGCCAGCCCTTGATTCCCCTGATATGTTAGAGCCGTCTGTATATACCGATATCCCATTGGAGTTTCTTGTCGTTCTTTCATACGTCCAATATTCTCTTGCGGGGAAAATTGTTTCGAAGTTGTTGGAGAATGTATACGATTTTTCAACAACATCGCTGGGGCATTCGATGAGTAGTGTCATTACATCTTTGCACTCCAACACTGATCCGGTTCGATTGAATTTTTCCATTAATTTCTTAGCCGCAGCACAAGATGGTCTGTTAAGTATCCCGACATTATTTTACAATACGCGAATCGTGTTGGTTAAATTTTCGCGATTCCAGAGATGGGTTTTAACAATTGAAATGTGCTATTCTCTTATATACCGCTCCATAAGTACAAATTTCAGTGCTTAGTATCCACAGATGTCAAATATTAGCTGTTTATCTTTGACAGAACCACACTCATGCCCGATTTAAATTGTAACCTCCAATTGAATCACCTTTTATTTCCAAAAATATCCTCCTGCTGTCGGTCCTTGATATACGAGTATATGGACGTATAGTACGAAAGTATTTTCCCTGTCCCAGATCCCAAGTGCAAGTGAATTACGAGTATGATGTGTTCATCTCCGCCTGGCATTGTTGTTCGTTTCTTTCTCGAGGGATACAGTGTTATAGCAAATGCGGACAATATTACGATAGCCATATCGGGAAAGTTTCCTCTTACAATAATAGATCTGATGGGATCGGCTCTTAATAAACTCGTAAAGTGGACTGAGAAGATTGGTCTTTCAGTTAATGCCTAAAAGACGGAACTGGTTTTGTTCACAAGAAGTTACAAGGTACCATATATCATGCAAAGCTAAATGGTATGGAACTTCAATTCGTAGACCTTGGGGGTCATTCTCGTTAGGAAACTCAATTGGAAACTGAATATACAGGACCATGTCAGGAGGGCTTTCGTTGCTTTTATTCATGCTGAAGGGTTTTGGGCCCAAAATGGGGCCTTTAGCTTAAGTAGATCACTGGATGTAGATGGCAAGATGATGTGGGAAGTACTAGTCTGGTGGACAGCACTGGACAAGAAAAGTAAAACTGATCTTCTAGGGAAACTTCAGAGGTTATCTTGCATTTGTATAACGGGTGCTTTAAAAATAACTCCACCGCTGTGGTGGGGACAATGCTCCATTTGCTTTCTACTGATATTTATGGGAGGCAAATGGCAGCTAAGACAGCATTGAGGCTTCGGGAATCCTCACTAATTCGAGTCACCCCAGAATCTTGAACGGCAAAAAAGGTATTCCAAGCAAGACAGACTATATTGTCCTTCACATCGTCTTGAATGTTAAGACCAGAATTCCTGGCAGAAATGTTTGGGAATCTGGGGGTATTTTGAATGATTCTGTGATAGTGATATACACACACGAATCTAAAACCATGTATGGTACGGGGGCAGGAGTTTTCTCCAGTGCACCTGATGTAAACTTCTCCAAACGACTACTGGATCACTATAGTGTATTTCAGGTGGAAATTACGGCAGTCCGGGAAGAACTTCTCTCTGCCTGTGGTCAGCATACATTTTTACCAATAAGCATCTGAGCATAGCGAGTATTAATATAAAAGAGGAACAAAATTGTATCGAATATGTAACGCAAACCTCCAGGGAGGTTTATGTAAAATTGTCTTCATGGAATGACAAACTCTTGCATTTGATATGGTTATTAATTGCGTAGTTACATAATGGATGTCCAAAGCAATATTGCTCATTTCGGTTTCCTATATCCCTCCATTTGTGTTTACGTCAAAACCATTAAATGTCTTTGACATATTATTATTCTCTCACAAAGTTCAGCCTCAAGCTTTCTGTGCTGGAAATATTGTGTGTTCTTTGAACCAAACCCCCCTCTTGAACAATATTTGAGGATTTATTGCAAATGCCCTCATTTCGGTCTCTTTAATCTCTTTGCAAAGGCAAATTTGTGCAGATTTTGTTTAATTGCACCCCTGATGACAAATATACAAGCAAACAGTATACAAATCTGAATTCAGGATGCTTCTGCAGAATCGGAATCCAAAAATTCATCATCATCATCATCATCATCATGATCATCACCATCATCATCAAAATATTGTTGTCCTATAACTGAGACTACTTATAAAACATCGTGCGCATTCACAGCCGCATTCCTTTGAGAACTCTAGTAAATAATGCAAATTGCTTTTCAAGTTTGTTCATCCTGCCTAACCCAGCCTCCTCTGCCCACCCAGTAATAATTTGGTCTAAGTTGTAAGAGGAAGGACATCGTCTGCATACTTCCTTAAGCAAATAATAATTTCCAAGAACTTTACCCGTGGCTACAATACCAGAATGATATTTCCCAACCAAAACCCTTTGCCACAGTAGTACTCTGCCCTTCTCGGTTTTATTGTCGTCCTACAAACAAATAAATAATCGTACCAAGGTAAACGCTCAAAATGTCCTTCGCCCTTTACCTTATCGTTGAGTGTGTATTTGTGTATCTGTCTTTAGAATATTATAATTGCTCCCTGCTAATGGCCTCCTTTCAAATAGTAATCCCATTGGCCAATTGCATTTTGCATAAATCCAGGATTCTGACTCCTTGCAGTTGCATTTGCGTTCCATATTTCAAACAGAGCCCCGGGGACTACCACTGAGTGCAAACACACTTTGGCAATTTTATTTACCATAATAACATATTTGTTTGGTCAACAGCGACATTTATGAGGTGATTACATTGGGATACCCCCTCTTGATCCTTTCTACCATCATAGGTCAGGGGAAAGATGCACCTAAGAAGAAGAGAATGCGCCAGCAGCATCTTCCCCCCCCCCCCCCCCCCCCCCCCCCCCCCCCCCGTATTCACTCAAATTGTATGCACATGTTTTCGGTTGGCCACACTCACAAAGGTGTGAGCCTTAATCTGATGAAAGCCCTTTAGGGTAACTTCGTCCTTATCATACAAAAAGGTGAGCTGTTGTCCGTCCTACTCAAAGAGTTTGGGCAAAGTTTTAAGGGTTTCCTACCCTTTTATATTGGAAAGTTACTCAACCATCGATAAGTACATGACCGGATGTTATGTTTGTTGTTGATGTTTCGGGCCAACCTATGGAGCACCCTAAAATGTTCTGCTGGTGGTCATCAGAAGGAGAGTAAGAACATACCTAGCCACTGACTGCCAAGGAGAGGAACGCCCCCAGATGTGGAAGTTTTTATGTGTTGGCCAAGTTGTCTTTTTGCTTATTTTTGTGTCCGGAAAAGGTGTTGAAAGTACTTTTGAAAGAACATTGAGGATTATTTGCATCACCCCTGCTAACAAAAGGACTAGTGCTGAATAGTAGTTCGCCTCCACCTTTTGCAATTATGCTTGTTTGCTCAAGTGGGCGGTGGTGGACCGCTGGCTACTACTACTCTGCCGGACATAGATAACATGTATTGGAAATTGAAAATGTAATCCGTTTGTTGTTTGGATTGCACGTAAAACTTTAGGGGATTACAATTGGGATAGTGTTTGCTGGGCAGCTTGGAACTTTACGAGTATATTTCTTGTACCAATGAATATTCGTCTATTTGCGGAGGATTTTGCAGCACGACTTACAGGCGATTGGTTTTTGGTTTTTCATTATTAAAGTAATTTATTGGCGGTTGGTGCAAAGCGAGGAAGAAAAGACTCGACTTGTCTACGACTCATTGCTGTAGATATTTTTGTAGTTGAAGATTTCACAACCATTTTTGATACGTTATCTATAAGACAGTTTATGGAAAAATCCCATAATTTTTAGACTAAATGAACTCGAATAACAAATTACCTTATGCTATGTGTACGAGTTATTTCGTCAATTATCTTCTTTACCGCGGTACGGGTGCTTAAATAAAGCTGGAAATGCAGTCATTTCGATTGAATCTCATGGTTTCGAAAATAAAACTATAACCAAACCTACTGAGTTTCTCTCATTCTCTCGGTCCCGTCTTTAGCCCTAGCAGCCGTGGACTTATCAGAATTTAAGGGTAGAGCTAAACAGTAAAAAGCCAATATCCCAAGGTATCTGTAGAAGCTCCGCATATGTAGATGATGCCGGCAGCGAATGTTTAATTCTGTCTGATGAAAGCACTTTAGAACATGGACTGTAGAAAACCATCTATTTTTTCTTACAAATCCCAAATTGGATAACCTTGGCAGAAGCCATTGAGTTGCGAGATATGTGCACATCGCTAGCCATCTTAAACGCTGGCGGGGGATGGATATAAAATGGGAATGGCACAAAAGCTTAATGAACTCTGACTATTGAGATGTAGAAGCCTCGAAGAAGACGACCAAAAGTATTACAAAAATCTCTTCGTAGAGATGGTCGTGGAGTAGTAGTGGTCAAGTTCGACGATAAAGGGAAGATTTATCATGCTACATAGTAAAGGCTTACGAAAAGCGATGTAATGAACGGCTATACCACAAATCTTCACATACCTTCTGACACCAGGTCTTTGTTATATCGATTGCGTGGAAGTACCAAAACTTAATCAATCCTTCTATCAACAATATTTGTCAAATCTGGCCATAAGCCAGATCGAGGTACTAGAAAGAAGTCCAATTCGGCATGGGCTGAGAACCTGATGGAATCCTGTTCTTCAAGTAAAATACTGAAGACCACATTAAACTCCAAGAAAGCTCCCCTATGATCTACATCTCCGCCGAATTTATTCTTTTGCTCCTGCTAAACTTCTGATATGATATCGTCATAATCCAAGAACAAGGTTAAGGATTGAGAGCTCCTAGCTTGCTGTAGCTAGGTTCTTTACGAGCATCTCATAGATATGGTCAAGTATATACAAAAATATACACCTCTGGTCTGGGCAGCATGACCTAGAGCTAGACGTGTTCACTAGGGCAAATAAAGTCCTAGACCCAGATCTCTCGAATAGCGCTAGCTATTTAGGAATCTAAAATGGATGGATCATATTGCGACTATAATCTCCATATCATTGAAGTGAATCCAGAATAGCAGTGATGCAAGCTGTCGCAGGCTACCAATTTGATTTAAGTATACTAGAAGTGCCAGAATTTCATTAATGAACCATTATCTTCCTGATGTTACTCGTGCTCACCAAAACTGATTCGAGCTACAGACATTCAATACGGGACTAAGTGTCTCAATGTCCTTTATAAATACGTATAATCACTGCCGATTTTTTAGAATGTGTCCAAAACCAAGGACGTAGTCGATGATGAAGTTTCTTTGAAGCTCTGCAGTATTTTCCAAAAAAAAAAACCATCGCTATTGGTCAAGCTACCGTCTGGCTAGTTGTATATTCCAAATCATAAACAGATTGACGATAGTCAGATGGACTCCAAGTCAGTGTGACATTCCAGGCAAATGTGTGTCCAAGAAAATATCTAGAAAAGGTTTATAGGGTATGAATTGCATAGGTACAACCAACATTAACAGCATTCTACAAATACCTCATCTACTCCAACACGCCAAACCACATATGTAAGCATCTGGATTCCTTTAATGATATGAGTACTATACCATAAGAACACATAGGAAAGTTTTAATCCACCTAGAATGAATCGTATAACACCCCATTCACCATTTTTTTTAATTCACCCCTAATGAAGTGAACGTAGCGTTGCGAAATTTTTACAACAGATGCAATGATATCTTTCTATACAGAGGATTTTCTGAGCAGAAAACGGGCGTGGCTCTCAAAATTTGTAACTGAAATTCATGGATTCTGATGAGATATTCATAATAAGTCTTAAGCATCACCGTAAATAGCTTTGAAAAAGCAATATACAATAACGGGCATAGTAAACAAAATTCTTTGATTCAAAACTGCTGAAGATTTAAGGACAGACTTTGTACAGGCTCACGGACTGTAAGACGAAGGCTTCAAGAAGTTGGATTGAACGCAAGAAGACCTGCCAAAATAACATTTCTAAATAAACGAATGCGCCTAAAACGTTTCCATTGGGTCCATGAAAACTGGACCATTACGGATTGGAAAAATGTGATCTTCTCAGAAGAGTCCAAGTTCAACATGTTCGACTCTGATGAAATACAGTACGTGAGGCGAAGAACTGAAGAAAGATTCAATGATGAGTGCGCGACAACAACCGTGAAACAAGGAGGCTCAAGGATGATTTTGGGATATCACGACGTTGGGCGGCTGGCAGTGAACGCAGAATAATATAAAAAAATATTGGAAGACAATCTGCTACCATCTTTAGAAGAACACTTATCATACTCAGATAAGCTGATTTTCCAAGACGATTCTGCGCCTTGTCACCGCGCGAAATTGCAAAGTGCCATTTTTTTACCTTCCCCAAAATAATAGCAAAACGTTCGTAAAGTTTTATTATTGTAAATGCATTTTTTCATTCTCTCAAACTCGAATAACAATAAAAACTATCATTATGCTTACACATTTACTCACTGGTTTTTTCCAATGAAACTTAAAACAATTTGAAAATGTTTATATTAAAGTCCTATTCGGAAATTGGTTTATTGTTTTCCGAATACTGAAATGTATTTCAACAAATTAGTTCGGTAAAGATGTATGCTTTTTGTAAAAAAAAAATTGCAGCAAAAAGTAGGCGTGGCCATATGTAATGTATGGAATGAATGTAGAGAAAGTTAACGTCTACATATTTTATCTAAACAATATATTTCAGTTTCTAGCAAAAATATTGAGAAAAATTACTTTTTTTAAGAAGTGGGAGCATTTTAAAAATGTTTACATTTGTATTGCTTCGGATTGTGGAAAGCATACAACCCAATTTTATGTTACTATGTAGGTAGCTCAAAATTTTAAGCTCAAAATTTTGAGATAAAAATTGTTGACATACGGACGGACGGACATGGCTAATTCAACGTTATCTTTTGATTCTGATAACATTTACTACATCGATTGTAGTGTCTGGCCTTAGCAGTAGTTTTATTCCTATTAGTATTGAATTCCAATTTAATTTCTTTCTCTAAGAGTGAAAAAAACATTGAATGCCATTTGATAGCATCCACCTTTTGCTTCAACTTTTCGTTACACCCTTAATGTTACATTTTTTTTTTTTTTTTTTATTACAGGCAAGCAAATTTACTCGAAGTATCGTTACATTAATTTGTTTTTTTCAAAAACCCTGAGTGCCATTTGTCGCATGCATCCAGACTAATTTTTTCAAAATTGTTGGAGCTATTTTTCGAGAAAGTATTGGGTTTATAACTTAATTCGTGCGGTTTTTTGTCAAAATTTTAACGTTTTTTTTAAGAAAATCATGTACAATAGTATTATTCAAGGTATTGCCCATCTGAAGCTATGACTTTTTCCCATCTTTCTGGCAATTTGTGGATCCCATCCCAAAAGAACTGCGCCGGCTTGGCAGCCAAGAATGAATCAAGCCAATTTTTGATATTCTGCTCTGATGTGAACCGTATTTCAGTGAGGGCGTTCTGCATCGACCGGAACAAATGGTAGTCAGAAGGGGCAAGGTCTGGGCTATAAGGCGGGTGGGGTAAAACTTCCCATCCACTGTTTTCCAAATAGTTCTTAACCGGAATAGCAACGTGGGGCCGAGCGTTGTCATGATGGAAAATTATTGCCTCGTGTCTGGTCGTGCCTCGAGGGTGGCCGTGGTGCAGTGGTAACATCATCGCTTGTCACGCTGTTGATTCACGGTTCGAATCCTGAAGTCAAGAATCATCTAATTATTTCACACGAAATAAATAAAAAGTCGATCACTTGCGAAAGCTAAGTCAACTCTACTGCGAAGGCATAACACTAGCAGTAGGGTGGTCATATGGCTAAAATGCAACTTGATCGTGATGATGACCTCAGGAGGACGGAAAAAAATACTGTGAATCATAAGCAACGACAATGATAGCGAAAGACAAACAAAATACTCCCCAGTTATCTGGACAGCCACCCTTGGAGTTTACAGAAACTTAATACCACCTGAGTTTCAAAACCACACCACTCTGTCTTTCTCTCTGTCTCTTCCCCTTTCCATAAAACGTACGTGTTCTAAAAATTAGTATAAGGGTATTCATATCCCCTTTAACACGTGCAAATTATAGAAAAAAAAAATATTCCGGGCGTTTTTCGGCTACTGCTCTCTTCAAACGGATTAATTGTGTTCGGTAGCGTTGTCCATTGATGGTTTCACCTGGTTTTAGCAGCTCATAATACAGCACACCCTTCTAATCCCACCAAATACAGAGCATTACCTTCGCGCCATGGATATTCGGCTTTGCCGTTGATTTGGCTGGTTGGCCGGGTCGAAGTATCGTTATATTAATTTGTTTTTTTTTTTTCAAAAACCCTGAGTGCTATTTGTCGCATGCATCCAGACTAATTTTTTCGAAATTGTTAGAGCCATTTTTCGAGAAAGTACATAAAGCTTCTTCTAAACGTTACACCTGAGTAAATTTACTCTACCGTGGCTAAAAGAGTTTCACTTCAAAGATCGTTTCCAGTCTGCAGGACTAAACTTAAAGCAAATGGTTCCAGAAACAGGTTGGGTCAACCACCTTGTCGTCACCTAGTGCCAATACAATACTCGTAGCAGTACTTTGTTTTGTCATCAAAACAGGGTGGTCATTATTAATGCATTTATATTTTTTAATATCACTGTTAATACTTCACTCTAGTGTAGATATTAATAAATTTTGAAGGCTTTATTAAACTATTTTCAGCCAAAAACTATCCATAACTCTTAATTTTGGTTCATAGGTACGGTGAATATCCCAAGTGTTCTCTTTTGGCACGTATATTTCGGCCACAATACTATCATAATCAAGGGACACAAAAACAGTCGTAAACAAAATAATTTGCAAATACGAGTACGAGCACGGCCACAAAACCGCAATCAACACATTTTTTTGTATACGTTCCAACAACGTAACCATAGTGATGAGCTGCTGCAGCTTCCCCATTCACCACATATATCAGGAGCAGACAGGAGCATCACAGCGTCGTGCTTGCTCACCAATCAAACATTATCAACTGAGTTATGATAATTGTGACCACAATTTTCAATAAAAGCACGAAAATAATTTTCCATGTTTTGATTTGAGTCCGTTGCAGGATTGGTCTGCATATCTGTGTTACTTTTACCAGTTTTGACCTGTCAGCATTTACCAATTTCTGTTGTATTCCAACAGAAATTTGAAAAAAAAAACGATTTCATTTCGAAATAAAATTTATTATCAACCAATCGCGGTTATTGATTTGAGTTCCAGTAATAAACAGACTGGTAGGTTTCGAATTGAAATTAAAAGGACATCACGAACAGGACTCACTTATAAATGTATGTATTCGGACAGAACTCACATCACACGTCACCAGGATTGTTAGTGAATATATTGCATTTGCATACTTAAATTTCAAAGCTGATTACATTTTTCAATTGAGTGTCGCTGAGCCGTCCGATGATAATACCCTCGGGCTGGGGCCACAAACATTATGAAATATTTAATTTTTATGCCGCACTCTGAAAGTGTGTGCAATGATAATATCTAGTGCATAGGTTGTGTTTGGTTAATTTATTTACCTGGAAGAGTAAAAGTCAGATAATGCCATTCAATAGTGTAATGTTGACAAATATTATCGCGTCAAATCCGCCTCAAACCAATTAAATGATGGATTATGTCATGTAAATCTTTTTTAAATGCAACCACATGGATATGATGCAGATAGGTTAATAGAAAATAATTATTTGAACGCATGGTATTTGCTTTTAATGTGGATATTTGTTTACATATATATATGGAGTGTATGCTTAGGTAAATTGTTGTGATATGAGGAAAAGCGATGAACCTTAATATAGGAGTCAGGACTTGGTTGTTGGTTGAGGAGCAAACCCTTCTAGAGACAATAATGATAATGCGAAATTGTAGCATTTTTTAGTTGCATCTTACAAATGCTGGATTATTATTGACCACCGGCCTTGGTCGTGTGATTATACAGGGTGTCTGCTTCAAAGTATGCTACAACTGTATTGGGAAATCTGTGAATAATTCTAAGGCGAGAATATGTACCTAACCTATATAATAGTTTTTCTATGACCCGTTGAAGAATACGTCTTTTTTAAGATACCCTGATTCGGTGTTTTTAAATTATCTTTAAAGCTGTGCTTTAATTATAAATACAAGGGGCGCAAGAGTCCTCACTCGATTTCCTAAGGCAACAACTTTGTTTGTCAATCAAAAAAAATTGGTTCTGTGTGTTGATTATGTTTACTTAGACCTTTAAATTTGTTTCCATTAATATCGGCCAAGTGGCCCGCCGCCAGAGTCTCCTGGCTTAAAAAAATACCCCAAAACCAGTCGGGAATGGTAAAATCGGGTGATCTTGCGGGGCAGTGTAAATCACCAAAGAGAGAGATTAAACAGCCGGGAAACACTTACTTCAGAATGTCCACTGTCGTTCGTGCTATATGTGCTGTATGATTGCACCGTCCTGCTGCAACCGCATGTTCTCCAAACCCAATTCGTCAATTTGCGGCAGCAAGATGCCGTTGATCATGGTTCAGTAGGGCTCACTAGCCACAGTAACAGTATCACCTACGACGTCGTCGAAAAAATATGGACCAATCACCTTTCCTCCGTAAACGGCGCACCATGCAGTGACTTTGAAAGGATGCAATGGGTCTTCGTGGCCCATTGTCTGGTTGACGTTTGTGGGTCCTCTTGGACATCTGCAGCCACAACAGTACGGTTGCTTCGGATCGGCCATGTCTGATACTGTCTTGTGTTGAGTCAGTCTCCTCGAGGTTAGCGGCTAAATACCACAGTTTTGCCCAGTTGGTGGCCACACGACCAGGGAATCGACGACGAAATTCCACCTACCGATTATTTGCCAAAAATATTGACACAATTATTCTGTGTTCTTGACAATCCTTGATTTGCCTTCGTAGACATAAGAGGCCATTTGTAAAAATGAGAGAATCTTCAGTTAGGGTGATGACTTTTGCGCCAACTTGTACATATCATTTTTTGAGCATGTTAATGAAAAATTATTAATAAATCTACAAGTCGGTGTACCTACAGCCTATCATACAATGGCTTTCGCGGCTGGCTTGATAGTAGCCTACCCTGTCAACCCAGTTTTGCAGTATATTTTCGATGGTTCATGGCCCTATTTCACTAATAGTTTCATCAATATTGTGCCCGAGGCCAAGCAACATCACCATAATGGCTGATTACACAATTACTGAAAGCTTGTATTGCATGTAACGATATCTTGTTGGAACCAGAGATCGTCTAAATTTATTTCCTCAGTTTCTGGGTAATTTGTGTTATCAGTTAGCATGCCAATCTCACGAACTTTTTTCACAAACTTGCATTATTTCGACCAAAATTTCTTGTCAAAATTCACACTGTTTCTGCAACACGGCACTCACATTGGAAATAATTTTTCGAATCATTTCGTATTGCGTGATTCTGTCAATTTTTCGAGGGCGAAAGAGCTGTCAGTGTCAAAATAATATGTAATTTTAAGAGAAATCAGCAGACAATCTAGGTAAACCGATTCAATGTACTTAAAAACTCCACGTATTTTTCAAACAGGCCATATTTATAAAAATATGCCCTAACTAGAAAATCATTATCATGATATTTAAGCCTTTGAAATATAAGTAGGTTAACTGCAGAATATAAATATAAATTGTCGAGATAATGCTAATTTGCGTGTTTTTTCTATCTGTTTCATTAAAACGATTCCTAACCAACCGGTTTTTTAATATTTTGTTTGTATTTAAAGACTTATATTCCTGCCTGCATTCATAATGACATTAACCGTCAACTGTCAAAATATTTGGCACAAGAAACAGCTATGTTCGTGAAGTATAGCGGCCATATGAATACAATTATTGACCAAAATTATAGATTATAAATATTTCATTCATGCAACGAATTTTCTGAAAATGGCTGTGATTCAATAGCTACGTTTTGTTATTCAGCTGATTCAGTTAAATTGTTAATGTACAAAACAATAACAACACCAGAACCGGCTCACTGCGCTGGTTAACGTTGGCAGATATGTTTCCTATTTTTGTTTCCAAATCTAAAGATGGGATAGAATTTTCTCTAAATGTTTGTCTGAAAAGTAGAGTACTCGTAGATGCAAAAAATTATTACTTACTTACTTACTTTAGGTGGCGCTACAGTTCGGGGTGGACCTGGGCCTCTCCAGTAAGCGCGATCTTTGGCTAACTGCCTCCAGTTGCGCACTCCAAGTTGGTTGAGGTCCCCTTCCAATTGTGCGCGCCACCTAAGGCGAGGTCTTCCTCTACTGCGTTGTCCCTCCGGGTTGGAATCGAAGACTCTTCGGGCCGGAGCGTTGGTGTCCATTCGCATGTCCAACACATGTCCTAGCCATCTTAGACGACTGATGCGCACTTTTCTGACCAGGTCGGTGTCGCTGTACAGCTCGTAGAGTTCGCTGTTAAATCTTCTCCTCCAAAGCCCGTCAACGCAAACGGGACCGAAAATCACTCGAAGAATTTTGCGTTCGAAACGACCAAGAAGATCTTCATCCGCTTTTGCTAGGGTCCATGCTTCTGTGCTTCTCTTATATAGAGCCTCCGTAGAGTTTCTTGACAAGGCCTTACTAATCAATTGCCGTCTTAGGCCAAAGAAACAGCGGTTGGCGAGTGTAATTCTTCGCTTGATTTCTGCTGAGGTGTCATTATCAGAGTTTACCGCGGAGCCGAGTTAGACAAAGTCCCTAACTAACGTTCTGTCCGATTCGTCGATGTTGTGCGTCCCTTCTTGTTGACAGCGTATATTTTGTTTTACCCTCATTCACCACCAAACCCATTTTTGCCGCTTCTGCACTAATACTTGTAAACGTAACAGTGACAGCTCGCTGTGTTCTGCCAATAATGTCAATGTCATCAGCGTATGCAAGAAGTTGCACAGACTTTTGGGAAATTATGCCCCTGGTGTTGGCTTGTGAGTTTCGCACAATTTTCTCGAGAATGATGTTGAAGAAGTCACATGACAGCGCGTCACCTTGTCTAAATCGTTTTTTGACATCAAAGGTCTCGGTGAGATTATTTCCAACCTTTATGGAGCAGCGAGCGTTCTCCATCGTCATTCTGCACAATCTGACAAGTTTGGCAGGGATGCCAAAACTAGACATGGCTCTGTATAGCTCGTCTCTATAAATGCTGTCATATGCGGCCTTAAAATCGATAAAAAGATGATGAGTATCGATCTGGACTTCTTGGGTTTTCTCCAGGATCTGCCGTAGTGTGAATATTTGATCGGTCGTGGACTTACCGGGCCTAAAACCGCACTGATAGGGACCTATCAGATCGTTGACGAATGGTTTCAGGCGCTCACACAGTACAGCAGACATGATCTTATACGCAATGTTCAGGAGACTGATGCCTCTATAGTTGGCGCAGTTTAGAGGGTCTCCTTTCTTGTGGATCGGGCAAACGATGCTGAGGTTCCATTCATCAGGCATACTTTCTTCTGACCAAATCTTGGAGACGAGTTGGTGTATGCTCTCCACCAGGTCATCTCCCGCCGCCTTAAACAGCTCGGCAGTTAAGCCGTCCGGTCCAGCAGCCTTGTTGGATTTAAGCTTAGATATTGCTATCCTCACTTCATTTTGGTCAGGTGGACGGAAATCTTGGCTTTCATCGTCCAGGTTGAATGGTTCATTCTACCTGACGGCGGAATTTGTGTCGTCTTCGCCGTTTAGCAGTCTGCAGAAATGGTTTTTCCATGTCCTCAGCACCGACTGTGACTCTACTACAAGGTTTCCTTGTTCGTCTCTACAGGTCTCTGTTCGGGTCTTTTTGGCACGACACGTTCTTTTTACCTTCTGGTAAAACTTCCGAACATTATTCCTGGAGTAGCACCTCTCTATATCCTCGATCGCGCGCTTCTCATGCTCTCTCTTTTTTCTCCGGAGGAGCCGATGTTCTTCCCTCCTTTTTTGCTCGTAGAGCTGACGAGTTGCTCTCGTCCTTCTATGCAGTGATGCTTCGTAGGCACTTTGTTTTGCTGCATGTGCTTGCCGACACTCTTCGTCAAACCAGGGGTTTCGTGGGGGTGGACTGGTGAAACCGAGCACATCAGTTGCGGCGTTTTTGATGGCTTCTTGGCATCGACGCCACTGCTCTTCGGCATTTGATGCTGGCAGCATAGGACTTCTCGAGAGGTTTAGGGATACGCGATCGGCAAAGGTTCTGGCGGTTTGTTGCGTTTGTAGCCGTCCAACGTTAAATCTCCTCACAGTATTTTCTCGTTGTTTTGGCATCCGGGATATCCGCATCCGTACCTTGTCTACAACTAGGTAGTGGTCCGAGTCAATGTTGGCCGCTCGGTAAGTTCGGACATCTAGAATACTGGAGGAGTGCCTTGCGTCGATCGCAACATGATCAATTTGGTTGACGGTTTGATGATCTGGTGACCGCCATGTTCCTTTGTGGATATTAAGGTGAGGAAACCGTGAACTAGTTATGGTAACATTACGTCCCGCAGCAAAATCAATCAGCCTAAGTCCGTTTCCAGACGTGGTGTCGTGTAGGCTGTACTTTCCGATTGTGCTACCAAAGAGGTCCTCCTTTCCTACTTTGGCGTTGAAATCACCTAAGACGATTTTAACGTCATATTTAGGGCTTTGCTCATATGCTTTATCGAGTAGCTCATAGAAACAATCTTTGGTAGCATCGTCTTTATCTTCTGTGGGGGCGTGAGCGCATATAAGGCTGATGTTGGCGAATTTAGTCTTGATGCGAATAGTTGCAAGGCGTTCACTTACGTGTCGAAAGCTCAAGACTTCTTGCCTAAGTCTGCCGCTTACAACGAACCCGCATCCAAATTAAAGCTGCTTCTGTTCCCTGTAGCAATCACCGTAGTAGATATCACAGTTTTTCATCTTCCTTTTGCCCGGCCCATCCCATCGCACTTCCTGGATGGCGGTGATATCTGCTTTGTAGCAGTCTAGGGCCTCCGCTAGTTGTTCGGCTGCACGCGGTCTATTCAGGGTTCGAACATTCCACGTGCAGATCCGAACGTCATTATCCTTATTTCGTTTAGCCGGGTCGTCAACAGTAAATTCATCCTTATCCGAGGCTATTGGTCGCTTCGTAACAAAAATTTTTTCCGCGGTAGGGTTGTTAGCCCCACGCACAACCCCCAACCTGGAGGACGAGGTCCTTTCTGCGACCCCTTGGACAAAAGGTGCCGGAATATTCCGGAGTCAGTAACCCGCTGCGGGGATGTGAGAGCTGCCGTTGATCCATTAAGGGCTCTTCCGCCACCATCTCTATTTCAACACCCTGACTAGTGTTGAAAAATCCTCAATGACCTCAGCTCCAAATACGTCGAAGTAGCTCATTGAGGTATCTGCCATGTTGACTGTTGACGCCACCGTTGATTCAACCATGTGAATTCATCTGCCGTACGTCCTCTTTCTGAGGGGCTTATGTTAGACTTCTGAGACTCGAGCAGACAGTCAACTCCGATAGAGCATTATAGTGTTGCTTTATTTTCTACTTTATCAACACTCGCACTTATAAGTTCAGCAAGTCAAGTCCGGATGGACATAGACCAGTACCCGGTGGTGAACACGGGGAGGTAAAATAAGCACAATTGATGAGTGTGAGATAGTTGCGACACTGGACATCGCCAGGTTGATGCCAATCAGATGCCCATCCCTATTCACACAACATCCAACCACTTTGCACTAATTTTAAGGGCATTTTTTCTTGTCTGTTCCCCCTAAATTTCAGTTAGTGGAAAAACGATGCTGCCAAATTACTTTCAAAGTATTTTTTTAACTCTTGATGATCTGAACCAGTCCAGTCCAATAACAAAACGCAGTTAGGAAAAGTAATTTGTAAAATAAATTTATGATGACCAAATGTCATTCCTCAACCTAAAAATGATAGAGGGTTATTCATTTTGTGCTTTAGGATTTTCAATTTGAATAAAGTAAAAACTGTTAAAGATTTCAATGAATTATTTTTACTGTTTTAAACACTGAACTATGCCATTATGCACATCGGTTAAATGGTTTCTGACATTTTGTTCAAACAATGTTTTTTAGCTTTTTAATGTATTTTAGGAAAAATCCACTTTATCGACTTCTTATCGATTTTGCCTAAATTTTAAATCTGAACAATATACAAACGAGCAGTATGTGTGACTCAGACGTACTCTTTATTTTATTTTTCACTTTAACCTATATTTTTGAGAAACGATACATAATACGTCTTTAATGATGATGCCAAAGTTCATTGACCAGTGGGTCCGGTCAATGAACTTCGTCTTTTGCGTAGGTCATAGATGGTGAACGAATATTGCAGAGTTTTACGCTCCGGAAACCAAAGGCCAATAACAGATAGAATAAAGAGAGCTGGAGAAACTGTCCAAGAAACGGACTAACCCCGAGAGTCTCCAGGAGTTGTTTCCACTGTCAAAATGCATTTTCAATTAGGTTAAGTACAGGTAAGGTGGATGGCCCTGAAGTAACCAGGCGCACTTAGAATGCTATGTTGGAATGGACAAAATCAAAGAGTAATAAGTGAAGTGAGAAACCGGCTACAAATGACAATACTAACTTAACTGACATGCTTGCCTAAAATTCTGTTTCCTGTTGGATCTCCTATAAGTTTTCTAAGGCGCTATATTCTCTTGAATCGCTTAGATTGTCTATGATTGTATTTCAGTTCAGTTTTAGTTGAAGCAGGTAGAGCATTTATAACAAAACCGAGGTCTTGCTGTGTGCCATGACTGATAACTTCCTATGGTAGGATATCTAGGAGTGACAGGTCTTTAAAGTTAGATCCCATAGTTTTTTTTTTTTTGTTTTTTTTTTATAATTTGCACGTGAGAAAGGGTTTATGTATACCCTTATACTAATTTTTAGGACACGGGCGTTTTTGAGGAAAGGGGAAGAGACAGAGAGAAAGACAGATTGGAGTAGTTGGTTTGAAACTCAGCTTGTATTAAGTTTCAGTGAACTCCAAGGGTGGCTGTCCAGATAACTGGGGAGCTTGTTTGTTTTTGCTTTTGTCGTTGCTCATGATTCACAGTATTTTTTTTCGTCGTCCTGATGTCATCATCACGATCAAGTTGCATTTTAACCATATAACCGCCCTACTGCCAGTGTTATGCCTTCGCAGTAGAGTTAACATAAGCTTTCGCAATTGATCGACTTTTTATTTATTTCATGCGAAATAAATAGAAGATTATTGACATCAGGATTCGAATCGTGAACTTGTAGCGTGACAAGCGATGATGTTGGAGATATCAGGGTATTGGTAGTAAATAATCCGTCGAAGTAAAGGGTGGTTAAATTTTAAGGGCCGATGTTGAATGTGAACCACACCTAAACGTAAAGTTTTTTTCTGCATTTCATTTGACATTTCTCAATTTCAGACTAACTCAATTTGAACCATGGAAAGATACACAATCGAGCAACGCGTTAAAGTTATTCAGGCTTATTATGAAAATGGGCGTTCAAATCAAAATGCATATTGTGCATTTCGTGATTCTTTCGGTCAATTTAATCGTCCAAATGTGCGTACAATCGGAAAAATCGTGCAAAAATTTGTGCAAACCGGGTCAGTAGGAGATGTGAAAACACCAGTGCATGCTCGTACAGCTCGTACTGCAGAAAATATTGCTGCTGTTCGCGATAGTGTGGCTGAAGAGCCGTCTACCTCAACTCGTCGTCGTGCCCAACAATTGCACCTCTCACGCTCGTCGTTGATGAACATTATGCATAAAGACTTGCATTTACGCGCTTACAAGGTGCAATTGACTCAAGAACTAAAGCCTCTTGACCATTTCAAGCGTCGTCAATGGTCACAATGGTGGCAAGAAATGGCAACAGTGGATGATCAATTTTCGAAGAAAATCATCTTCAGTGATGAGGCACATTTTCACCTCAGTGGATTCGTCAATAAGCAGAATTGCCGCATTTGGGCGAATGATAATCCAAGAGTGATTGTCGAAAAACCAATGCACCCACAAAGAGTGACTGTTTGGTGCGGTTTATGGGCTGGCGGCATCATCGGGCCGTATTTTTTCCAAAATGACTGACCGGCCTGTCAGGCATGGTGTTCGCTATCGTGAGATGATAACGAACTTTTTATGGCCCGAATTGGAAGATATGGATGTGGACGATATGTGGTTTCAACAGGATGGTGCCACTTGCCACACAGCTAACGAAACAATGGCTCTTTTATCCTTGCGGTGAATGTGAATTCACTGATAAGGATCGAGCGAAGAACCGTACTTTTTAAGTTGTTAGAAGATCAAAGCCCTGATGTGCTTTTGGTTAGCGAAACTAAGCTATCCCAGAAACACAAACTGAGCCATAATAAATACAATATTATAAGAAGAGACCGACCCGACTCTACTCAAGGAGGAGGTGTTGCGATCTTCATTCACAAAGACTTGCGACATAAGGCCGTGTACAGCGGTGAAGTGCGGAGATTCCAGGAGCTGGAAGCATGTATCGTGTGCATTGCTCTCCGTAGTGGAAAGAGGATGTACATGGTCGCGGTCTACGCATCTGGTTCTACTCAAACTACGTCATTTATTACAGAGCTCGAGACACTTTTTCGATGTCTAAGGCTGGAGTCGGAGGAGAATTATTTCCTCATTGCCGGAGATTTAAACGCCAAACACAGCGATTGGGGAAATAACATACCAAATTCTAGGGGGAACCTACTATTCAATTGGTGGGGTCAACACAATGTCGAGTATAGACTCGATTTGATAGCTACAGATAGCCCGTCGTATCCTAGAAGCGGCTCCTATTTGGATCTTATGCTGTTCGATGTACGGTTACAACTGACCAACACGAACCAACAAACGAGAAACTGCCTACACACTTTTGTGTATGACAGTGACCATTGCGGACTCAGTGCCGAAATTACAATTCCCAACGAAATTGCGGAATTGGACGAGTTTGTTCAAACGTACCCCTACAACTACAGTAGGATGCGTTGGACACGCTTCTCCAGAGCTATGACAAGAGCACTCTCCTTGAATTCGCTCCACCCACCGTCCAATAGGAACCTGTCAAACGAGGAGATTGACAGGTACCTAAGACAAATGGACGAGACAATCAAACGAACGATGGACAGTACGATACCTCGTTATCAACATACTGACAACGCAGACATATTCCGCAATGCAACAATCGACGCACTACACCAACAAAAAAGTAGACTTCTGTCAAGACTCAAAACCTTGTACAGACAGTTTACGGACAGACAAAACTCGGAGGTTAGGACACTGAAGTCGTTGATTAAAAATCTCCAACAGTTAATTAGAGAAAATTACAGACTCTCTGTAAATCTGCATTGGAACAACAAAATTCGGGCTGTAAAATCCAACAACCCGAGTATGTTCCCGCAAATAAATAAAATTTTTCGGAGGAATAATCAAAACGACCTTCCGTGTCTTAAGATCCCTCGAACGACGAACAACGAACAAATACTAATAACAGCAGGCATAGATCCCGGGAACGCTGTCGATGATGACAATTTTTTCATGATCGAAGATCCCCAGGAGAAAGTAGAGGCTATAGGAGCGACTTTCCAGGAAGTGTACAAGGTGAATGATAGCATTTGCCCGAACCACGACCTGGAAAGTCGAGTCCTTGTGCACAACGTCTACCTTCGAAATGATATAGAGCACTGGCGATCAGAGAACATAGGTTTTACCGAGTTCAATGACGATAACATGGCAAATAATGTCGTTGCCAATGAAATGGTTCACTCCCCGTACGTATCGAAGGTAGAACTCCAAACGATCTTCGCATCATTGAGAAAGAAGAAATCAGTGGGAATTGACGGAGTGTCGAACATTGTGCTTCGACATCTCCCTCTAGAAGCGGTGGACATTTACACCACTCTGTTTAACAATGCGCTGAATAGTGCACATTATCCAGCGCATTGGAAAACAGCAGTGGTACAGCCTATTCCCAAAAGAGGTAAAGATACATCCAATCCGGCGAATCTCCGGTCGATAAGTCTCCTTCCGAACATCAGCAAGGTATTCGAAAAAGTGGTCAATAGAGCCCTGACTAAGTGGGTTGAGGACATGCATATAGTTCCGGATAACCAATTCGGTTTCAAGGCGGGTCATGAGACTGTACATGCCGCGTCTAAACTGGTATCTGATATCCAATGGAACAAAAGTAAGAAACAATGCACGGGTGCCTGCCTGGTTGACTTGGAGAAGGCGTTCGATACCGTATGGCTAGAAGGACTCTTCTACAAGTTGAACAGGCTGGGTATAAGTAAACCACTGCTGTACATGCTCTGTAATATGCTCACCAGTAGACAGTTTATTGTGAAAAATGGCAATGTGACTTCTGCTGGGACGTTCGAAATCAAAAACGGTCTACAACAAGGTGCGGTTAATTCGCCGATCCTCTTTAATATTTACACGAGTGATCTCGTAGGATCTCTTCCCCATGCTATCGCGTATGCAGACGACTTGATCGCGTATAGGTCAGGGCCAAAGATCGAGGTCATTGCAATACTCTTGCAGCGTGATTTCGATAAGATCAGGATATACTGCGACGACTGGAAGCTGAAGATCAACTTCCAGAAGACAGAGACTATTCTGTTTAGAACGTCGTTATCTGGGGCCTCCAGGGATACCAGAAAGAATTGGCGAAAGTTCTTAATCGTGGGACAGCACGGGCAGCCACTAACGAGTCGAAGTGTGGTTAGATACCTTGGGATTTGGCTAGATCAATATCTATATTTTAACAAAAATATAGATGCTGCTCTGGTCAGAGCCAGAGGTGTTTTTGCCCTTACAAAGAGACTGTTTTATAGCAGCCAACTCGACGCAAGGGTGAAGGTAATCTGCTACATGGCCCTTATTAGGCCCATGCTCGTATATGGATGTCCCGTGTGGTTCAACGTAGGAGCAAGCTGGATGGAAAGGATTCGGGTGTTTGAGAGGGCTTGCCTTAGGGCTTGTCTTCAGTTGTACAGAACACCAGAGTCCCAGTACATAAAATTCTATTCTAATGAGGTCCTGTATAATAGGGCGAACATAAACAGAGTGGATAATTTCCTGGTCAATATGATTCGAAGGCACACTGTAAGAGCAATGTCCTCGATGAATAACCTGATCTCCGGGGCATACTACCCCAATGATTTGTATCACGAGAGCGTGCGTCTTAACGGCTTCATCCCCCCAGAGGCGTTCCTATATTTAGATAGGGAAGGTCTGATACAGGATAGGGTAGCGGTGCCGCTAATCTACCATGTTGCCCGAAATGCTGCGGACAGGCGACTTAACTACGACCGACACGTCGCACACAGCACCACGGGGCGTCTCCGGTTTAGTAGAGCGGTATCAAGCCGTGATTTGGCAGATGTAGTGAGACAGCACCAGAAATTCTGGTGGCTCGGAGACGTAGAGGGAACTCCCTCGTCGTTTCCTTTTGATTCGGGGTAGCCTCCGAAGGGGCAAAGTCGGTATAGGTTTTATAGCCTGGCCGGCTTACATAGTTTTTAAGGTCAGTTTAAGTAGCTTTAAAATAAAAAAAAAAAAAAAAAAAAAAAAAATAATAAAAAATAAAAAAATACAAAAAAATACAAAAAAAAAAAAAAAAATTATACATGTGTATGAATGTATGTATACTATATGTATATGGGAAGGTATACAATATATCTATGTATATGTACATATATATGTATATCGAAAAAAAAAATTTGCGTGTTTAATCACGTACCTTAGAATAAGTAGTTTTTAGATAGTTTATAAGTTTTATATATAGATAAAAAATTCAGTTCATATACTAAGTTTTTGCTTACAAATTTTTTCTTAGTTTCTCAGTATTTGTAAGTATAGATTTAATAAATATTTTAAGTTATGTTACGTCGAAAGACATAGTTTAAGCATTAGGTTTAGCTTAGAGCGCCCGCATAGGGCCATTAAGCTAGTATATAACATAGTTAAGTTAGTTAAGCTAGTTTTAAGCGTTTTTTGTGTCTAGCTGTTAAGAGTTCATAAATTCCGAAAATAAAAATGCACTAAAAACAAAACAAACAAAAACAATGGCTCTTTTGCGCGACAAATTCAATGGCCGTGTTATCTCACGTGGTGGCGATGTCAATTGGCCGCCAAGATCATGTGATTTGACACCGTTGGACTTCTTTCTTTGGGGTTATTTGAAAGAAAAGGTGAACGTCGATAAGCTAGCAACAATTCAAGAGCTAAAGGATGAGATAATTCGGCACATTAACGGCATAGAACCTCAATTATGCCTCAGCGTCATCGAAAATTTGGACCATCGGATGGAGGTGTGCCGCCGAGGTCGCGGCGGCCATTTGGCCGATATTTTGTTCCATACATAATTGAACCATACCAATATTATCATAATAAAAAGAAATGACAGTAATTTCCTAAATAATTTGTGTTTTATTCAAAATCAACATCGGCCCTTAAAATTTAACCACCCTTTAGATAACAATGCCGTAAGACAATACTGGATTTATCAAAAATCATTTGACAGTCTTCTGAAAGTCAACTCGTAGCTATGAATTTGCTTTGCCAACTCCATCACTTCGTGAAAAAGATTTTGTTAAAAGCTATTTTTGGAGTAACACAGTCCGTCTTTTCCAATAAAGGGTGGTCTTGAATTGAAATTATGCTTTGTCGATATCCTGTCCAATATCTCTTGAAAAATACTGCTCGAGGACATATCAAGCAGTAGGAAGTATAGAGTGCAACTGTTAAAGTAAGGGGTGACCAGATAGCAATGATAGTTTTTCCAATTATTATGTTTCAGCAGCTGTCAAAGTTACCAATGACATCCAGCAGTTTAAATATTCAGTAAGGTTTGCCATTTCATCATGCATTGTTTGACGCTTCCCGAATGTGTGGAAATTATTAAAAAATATTATCGAAATTGCGACTCAGTTGTAAATACGCAACGTGAATTTCGCTGTGAGGTCGGTCGTCATCATGGCTTCGTCATGGCTTCGTCATCATGGCAGGTAAGTCGTCGCACCGTGGAAAAGTTTGAGAGTGAGTGCACTCTTTTGGACCTTACCTCACCTGGCTTATTTTGTGGTTGGATTTGGGCCTACATCCGCATAGGATTGTGCTGCCCCAAGAATTGAAGCCGGACGACCATAGACAAAGCAATGAGTTCGGCAATTAGGTGCTGGAAATGTTGGCCGGACATCCTGATTTTGGGCAAAAAATCATCTTCTCGGACGAGGTCAATTTTTGGCTCAGCGGCTATGTCAACAAGCAAAATTGACATTATTTTAGCGACCACAATCCACAAGTGTTCAACCAAGCATCAATGCATCCACAAAGATTGACTGTTTGGTGCGGTTTATGGCACGGCGGCATCATCGGACCTTATTTCTTTCGAAATGAGGAAGGAGACACCGTTACCGTCAATGGTCCTCGGTATAGAGCGATGTTAACCGACTTTCTGTGGCTAGAGCTCGACAACATCGATATATCCGAGCTGTGGTTCCAACAAGAAGGCGCTACATGCCATACTCGTACAAGCGACGCAACGCTCGAATTGGTGAAGGAGAAATTTGGCGACTGGGTCATCTCACGGCGAGCGTTCATCAATTGGCCGCCGCGATCATGCGACTTGACACCCCTCGATTATTTTCTCTGGGGCTACGTCAAGTCCTTGGTCTACGAGATTCGATTCGAGACGCTTTTGGCGGAATAACGCCGCACATATTGGACCGAGTCATCAAAAATTGGACCGACCGCTTGAAGCACTGCCAGCGAAGCCGAAGCGGCCATTTAAATGATGTGCTATTCCATACATAATGGCATGAATGTATGTAGCTTCAAAATAAAGTCAGAATCAATTTGATATCTCACACCATTGTTGTTTTATTTAAATTTCTTTTCCTATCGTTCTTATCTGGTCAAGAGGAGTTCGCAAAGCATCCATCATGCTTACTCTAATGAGCCTCTGAAAAAAATTCTGCAGTTCTTTTAACACATAATGATACTTAGTCCACAGCCTTTTCCTTGCCATAAAAGGATCGCGTCTTTCATTTGAGTAATTCTCTTATCAATACTTAACTGGAAGGGTTGGTGTGGGTTAATAGAACCCTTCTTAATGTCATTTGAATATTTCTGAATGCCTGAATTTACTTCTTTTAACAGGCGGGGCATGAAAAATTGCATCTGAATTTCCAATTCAAATTTTGTGAGTGAATCAATAGATGCCTCTATTGAATTTAGTTTATGTGTATTTTTATATCTACATGCGATGGAACATCTACCTGAATGCAAACTCAGTTCAAGCATTTTTTTTAAAACCATCATTTGTCCATTGTGGTTGCCACTTGTTTCCTGTATCCAATTTTTTATCCTGAATATTTTCCTTTAAAAAAAAATGTATATGCAAATACTGAATTTGGTTTACTATCTTGCTAACATTGATAGTGGAGTTTTTTTTGTTTCTGTTGTAGCCGTTAGTATTTCCTCTATGCGGTTATCTAGGTGGTCCACAAGAGACAAAAACCTCGTTTTTGCCTCTAATTCCGATCCAGCCCGGTGTGCAGTGAGTGGCGGCGGCAGCGTTGGGAGAACACAGAAACCCTGCAAAAGAAACCACACTGCCAATGGAATTTGCAAAATGCTTTCCGACCACATTTCCATGCAAACGAACTCAATCTACTCTCAATGAATTTATTCCAATTGAATGATTGTGTTTTACCCGTGTTGGAGATTGGTGGTTGAATAAAGGTGGAAACACAGCATTTGGTTTCGCAATTTTTATTCAACCAATACGGGGCACAAAACCTTAAAACCTAGGACATAATTAGGACATCGTAGAAAGCTCCAAATTTTCAAATATTTCAGTTTGGTTTACTTTTTAGATACTCGTAGCAACATTTTGAATCAGGAATCAATTATTTGCTTTTTCTAAAGGCAAAATGCAATGCATTCGTGTGACACATCCTGACCATGCATTAGGATTAAAATTTTAGCAAAACCACAACCAGGTTAAGTGCATTCTCTTGTTGAGAATGTTACGTTTGATCATTGCCTCAAACATCAGTTGCAAATTTCAGCTGAAATTGGTCACCACCTACCACTACCCTCATGTCAGTTACCACATTGGAATTGGCAGCCATAAGCCTTATTGCAATATGTGTACTCCATACCTACTCCCAAATGTCATGAGCCTTATTTAAGTTCTTTGTAATTCATTGAATATCCTTTACAGTATCCTAACTTGTACGTACAAGTCGAAATGGTTGTAAATTAATGATGATGACAGGGTGTCATTGAAATTGATTGTCGGGTACTGATTACTAATTCAAATACTTATTTTATTATGCGAGTACCTGCTGATGTCAGCTATTATACATAAGTGCAGAAGTCTAAGTGAAAGATAGTAATCGATTTATTTGACTAGATGAGTTCGGTTGCGTATAGGTTGAAGTTCAATTGAAAAGGATGTAAAGGAAAGATTACTTAATTTTTTTTTTTATTTTCTCATAATCTACTAAAGTAGATGAGAGTATCTCGGATCATCACATGGTAATACGAGTAAAATGAAAGAGTGCATGTTCTAGTTGATGATGACTTAATATTAGATGCAATTTGTCTGCAAATTATAATATCTGTATCACACGAACTAGAATGTTGTCAAACAAATTTTAATTTAATAGAATTAGAAATTATTGTAAATCAGCTCAATAAATAGTTAACAAAGAGGAACGAGAGACCGTGATAGCAGTCATTGTAGCAAAGTTCTTGAGGATAAGATTTAATCTCTTTTCACAAGGAGTCCATCCCAAGGTAAAGGTTGAGTTTAAGACTGGTTTCCGTATATGAAGGAACTTCTCAGTAGCTCTGGCAATTCTGCTTCATCAAGAAGCCTGTTATGCCGTAAATGAAATCTAAATCAATTCATTCACTCCAGAGGCCATCAGGAAGTTATTCTTGGGGCCTTTCAATAGAACTTAAAAAAATGGTTCTTATCTCTCGAGGCATAATCTACAGAGTGTATATGTTGAGAAGTTCATATGGTGTACATACGTGTTTTTTTTCAGAAGGCAGAAGGCATTGATCATTTCAGATGATATTCTTAGGTCTATCGACGATCAGTATGAAGCTAGATTTCCTTTGTGAGGGCTTAGTGTAGACTAACCCTGAGCTGTATTTTTTATCAGTAAATTATGTCTTTCATTTACCGCAAAATCCGCTGTATTCGGAAATCCAGTAAAGGATAACCACATTGCTACTTGCCTATTAAGAGAGCACCATAATTCTTCCATAACGAGCTTGGATTGACTATCTGAAAAGAAAATGTTTATTTTGTCTAAAGTGTTGGAGGTACACTTAAGTCACGACTGTCTATCAGGTCTGAGTGAAAACTCCACACAAGGTGATTCTCCAAATAGATTGGATCCAAGTTCGTTCTGGAGGGTTTTTATTGAAGCACTATTTAAGCAAGATGATATCTAAAATCATCTTGAATCACCTCTATGATCACCTGGCAACCGCGTGGACATCCCATTATTAAAACTTCTTCTACTACAGGACAAGTAAACTTTGGAATTCACTACCAGAAGACATTTTTCCAGAAGCCTTTAACCTCCTCCAACAACTTAAGACATCTCGAGGCTATGGCCCAGCGTTATAGGTTCGCTCTCTTGAAAGAAGATTATAAACAAAATAAAAAAATTAATCCGCTAATGAAAAGTCGGTTGATGCTTAGTCTAACTTCCATGCAGCATTTGGGATGGTGCGTAGACAATCTGGACTCGTTCTAATTTTCTAAATGTGTTTGTCCGACGAACCAAAAATTGTAAAAAATACTTTTTCACTACAGCTGACTTAGCCACAATCTATAAAGCTTATGTTCGTCCGAAACTTGAACATAAGTCGCATATTTGGGAGGAAGCACCAAGATCTATATCAATCAGCGATTAGTTTATATGCAGCAAAATTCCTTCGCTCGAACACCACCGGAATATTGGATACTTAGCGCTCCTGTACCGGTCTGATTACTCGTAATGAAAGTAAAGCCGATTCTGCGCACATATGTACCTTCGATACTGTTATCGCGCGCATCAATCACCGTAGGAGATCGTTTTTTAGCTATTCTACACGAATATGGAATAACTCGGTTTCCCCCCCTTGCATGACCACTCCTTAACCCTGCTCTGTACCTTTTTCATTTCACGCTTGCACTGGGTTTTACAATCTTCAAAGAACATAGTTCTAAGTGGGGGAGAATATTAAACAGAATAAATTAGGAATATGTATCTCGAAAACGGTATCTTCCATGAAAAAAATTACCTTGGCCGAAATTTTATGCTGGCGAGTGCGTTATACGAAATACAAATTTTGGGTTGAAATTTTAGGTTTTGACATTTTGTACGAGTACCAATTGAATATTAAGTTTCTTTTATTTATTTTTCAAACATGTACAGATTTTTGTAAAAATTGAGTTCTGAGAACAGAATTTTGTCAAAATTATACGGAGTATTACAAAATATTGAATTTTTGTGCGGAGTTAATGGAAATCGTAATGAAAATGAGTGCTGATATCTCGAAAACGATGCCTCATTGGAAAATAATTATTATGGTTGGAATTATAATAGGGAAACGCCAAATCGCCTTGTGAATGTTGAGGATTCGAAATTGAATTTTCACACTACCAGCCTCAGTTGGTAAGCTATATTTGTGTTCAAAATGCAAGAAAACGATTTAAATGCTCATTTCTTCTGTAGGGTTCTTGCTTTAATCCTGATGACAAAGCAGTATCTGGATGGATACCACTTGGGTTGCTTGCAGCAATATCATGGTTAGTAATAGTAGTAGTGGTAGTAGCTGTAGTAGTAGTGCCTTGCCTCAAGTTTCGTAACTAGTTGTAACTAGATTGTAAGGAATCTGTTTTTGTAATACACCAAAATGTTAGAAGTCTGCGGAAAAATTTTGATTTATTAGTTAGCAATCTTGAAGCCCTTGAAAACTTGCCTGAAATTATTTTTGTATCCGAGATTTGGATTTATTCTTATGAGATCAACGATTACTGTATTCCTGGCTATAATTTTTACGCAAATACCAATGATTCGTATTCTGCAGGTGGAGTGGATGCTTTTGTGAAAGATTTGTATGATGAATGTGATATAAAGCGTTATAGTTTGTCGAGTGCTGACGTCATAAAAATCTCTTGTTTCATGTGCAATGAACCATTTACCTTTGTTTGTGTATATAGATTTAATTCACTGTCGTTTAACGTGTTTCTTGATGAATTCTTGAATTTTTTGTGTAATATGAAAGCAGCGAATCTTGTAATATTAGGTGACTTTAATCTGGACTTGTTAAACTCATGCCCTTCATTAGATTTGTACCTGGCACTTATCGCTGAGCATGGATTAACCTCTTTTGTAAATGAGTTCACAAGACCAACTGCTGGTACCTGTCTTGATCACGTATTTGGTCGTTTCTCAAAAATTCAGTCAAATCAATGTGCTGCTACTAATCTTGACCTTAACGTTTCTGATCACTGTATGACAGGTATTTTCCTTCCTATCTTGGAAAGAAAGAAAAATGGTAATGAACAGCCTTTGTCTAGAGTAAATAAAATTAACTTTGATCACCTAAATAGTATTTTGCGCTATTATAATTGGGATGAGGTCTATGCTGAAGAAAATGTTTCTAAGGCTTATAATTTATTTATTAATATTTTAAAAAACTCCATAGCTGCTTCCAGCTATGTCGCTGTACTGAGAAAATCAGAAATAAGGCTCAAGCCCTGGATTAACCTATCCCTCCTTAATAAAATCAAACAGAAACATAAACTGCGGAAGAAATGCAGTAAACATCCACTACATTCTTGTTTAAAAAATCGTTATAAACGCTTGTGTCATCAAATTAACAAGGAAATCCGTATGTGTAGGGAGAATTACTACCAAAACCAAATAAGAATTTCTCAAGGAAATCTTAAAAAAGAATGGAAAGTGGTTAACAGTATTATTAATCGAGATACTTTCATTACATTAAGCAGCGGCAGTGTAGTTATTTCGGATCCTACAGCAGTTGCAAATGAATTCAATGAATTTCCAAATGATTTTTCCGAATGATTTTTATAATAATTATTATGCTGAGCATAGATATGATCCTGTGGATGGTGTTCTTCATAGCAACAGCTTTTATTTTGAACCAATTTCTGGTCTTCAATTATTAAAAACTATAAACTCTGCAAACAACTCGAATTCATGTGGTAATGATGGTATCTCTAACTTTGTGCTAAAAAAATTGCACTTAACGTAGTTGATATTTTAAAACATATTTTTAATTTGAGTATTATCAATGGAAATTTTCCTGAAGAACTGAAATGTGCTAATGTTATACCACTTTTTAAAAAGGGTAGCAGGAAAGAAGCAAATAATTACAGACCAATCTCGTTGTTACCTTTTATTTCGAAAACATTTGAAAAAATAGTTAAGTGTAGGGTTTTGAAATATCTCAAAAATAAAAACTTTTTTAGTTCGAGCCAATTTGGATTTAGAACAGGCCTTTCTACTGAGGATGCTCTCTTGGAATTTTGCTCATTTATACACAAAGGATTAGATGATAAAAGATTCTGCAGTGGACTTTTTGTAGATATAACCAAAGCCTTTGACATGGTTGATCACAGCATTCTTTTGAACAAATTGTATAATGTGGGCTTCCGTGGTTGTGTCTATGATTGGTTTACTTCTTATCTAAGGGACAGAAAGCAGAAGGTCAAAATAGGTACCAGTCTTAGTAACCCTAAAACTATTAAACTTGGCGTTCCCCAAGGGTCTGTTCTTGGTCCTATTTTATTTTTAATCTACATCAATTCTATTTTTGAACAACCATTCGCTGGAAAAGTTACGGCCTTTGCAGATGATTTAGGAATCGCTTATAGATCAGTTAGCCCCTTGAACCTACTAGCTGATATAAATCACGACGTTCATTTACTAAGAATTTGGTTTGCTCAACATAAACTATTGGTTAGTAACAAAACTAAACTTATGTTTTTTAGCCTTAGTTCAGAAATGACCCATGATATTGATGTTACATTCCATGCATCAAATTGCGTAAGGTATAACTTGTTTTCTGTTCTTAATTCGAAAGACTCTTTTGATGCGAACGTCGCTTGTAACGTTAATTGCTTTAAAATTGAAAATGTTGAAAACTTCACATACCTAGGCATTATAATTGACCGAAATTTGAGTTGGTCCGAGCATATTTTAGGTCTAAAGCAATATCTTCTTTCTACCATTCGTTGTTTTTATCGCCTTAGAATGTTTTGCTCTAATAATAGTTTAAAAAGAATATACTACGGGATTTTTCATTCTAAATTGCAGTATGGAATAAGCTGTTGGGGGGGGACGCATACCTGAATAAATTTCAGCAGCTAATTGTGTTACAAAAATATGCAATAAGAAAAGTTTGTAACTCTACCCGATTTGCTCATTCCTTGGATCTATTTAGAATTACAAAAACACTTCCAGTGAGACATCTATTTTATTACAAGGTACTTAGGATTTTCTTTATGAGAGGCGGGTACTTGCAGAGTCCAATATCTGATTTATATATTTTACGAAGCGATTCCCAGTCTTATGTCCCAATCCCTTCCTTTCGCACTACAAACTTCAGAAATTCATACTCTATTGTCTCCCGCAAATTGTTTAACAAACTCCCTGCTGATATACGAATCATAACATCTTTGCCCTCTTTTTTGAAAAAAGTTAAGTTTTGGCTTCTCGGTTACGAACATAATGAAATTGAAGTTTTACTGCGTTATGTTGTTTAGATTTTATTTTTTTTGCTATTAATGATTATATTTTTGCTTATTTCTTCAGTTTTACTTTTAATTACTCTTTAATTGTTTTTAATTTTTTTTTTTTTTTTTTATTAAATTTGCTCACCCCACAATGAAATATTTACTTTGAAGTGGCATTACCTCTATTTTTTCATGAAATACAAATGCCACTAACTATTCTCTGCTTACTTTGTGAATTAAGTTTAGTATAAAAATGTACCTTCATAAAGATTGTAAAATGAGAATAAAGAATTACATTATTATTATTATTATAGTCGTAGTAGTAGTAGTAGTAGAAGCATTAACAGTGGTAGTAGTAGTGGTAGTAGGAGTAGTAGTAGCGGCAGTAGTAGATATCATTTAGCTCAGCCCATTGATCATAGCCCAACGTCCATTGAGCTTGCTTGGTTTTTTACTCTTGGCTTTTCTACAAAAACTGAATATTTAGTTCTGAAGAAATAATTTGTCTCACACTATGCATCACCCTGTAGTATCTTCATTTTAGTCACTTACGCCCTAATAAATTCCAGTATTTCGACTAACCCAAAATACCATCACATTTGTAACTGTGTAACTATCATTGAATTAACCTGTATTCAGCAAACCACAGAAGTTCATCACCATCATCATCAGTATCCTCATGCGCACACAGCCATACATATCCGTACGTTGTTGGGGCTACTGATTGCAAATGGAAATCTGTTTTCAAGGATCGAAACCCAAAGATAAGGACGATTACTGTGTGATGATGGGAGCATTTGCGTTGATTAGATTTGATGAGATGAGGATTCCGAGAATCAGAAGAAAAGAGCATTACAAAACGAACTTAAAACTATGCTCACAACCACCCACACAGCTGGGTTATTTTGGCCTTTGGCATGTATTTACAGGTTTTATCCCGGGTAGCGATGGAAGTAACGAAGTGAAGTCCAATCTTCTTATCCAATATACGAGATAACGCAATTAAAGAATAGTGCTTTCCCTTTCGCCAAATTCAGCCAGTCAGCTACCAGCCACCCAATCCTAATTCGTAATTCAATTGATTAGGTGATTTATCGAAGCGTAATGCTGCTCGTAATGAATAGTTTGTCAGTTAACAAAGTTTCGTTGTAATTAAGACTTGCACATACCAAACACATGTGTGGATAGAAGCAGTAGATACAGTGAATGTTGAATACTTGAGCGAGAGTTTACTAAACGAATTAGAAAAGTTAAAAAAAATATATATTACTTAGGAGATGAAGACTTTAGATGACAAACGAGCTAAATTGAATTTTAAAGTTTATTTGCTACAGTGGTGTCAAATTGAAATTGAAAGATTGCTAGTGAAAGACATCAATTGAAGCAGATTAGGATGAAACTTTTTCGATCTTAAAGCGGTTAGAATGAAGTAGATGAAATTTGATTATGAAAATTATTAAACAGCCCAACTGTGGTGTCGCTTCCATAAATCCTAGTATAGTCACGCCAAAACTAACTCTCATGTGGGTATATTGGAGCAGGTAGAATTGCGAAGGCTGTCTAACGTGCTTTGCTCTTACGCACTTAATATTGACTTATGCACCAGTGAAAGAATTTTCCAGATGCGATCTGCAAATCAATTTTAGTTGAAGTATTCATCTAATACGGAGCTCATATCTGTAAGATATTTTCAAGACAGAGTCAAGACATTTGAAAAAAAGCATACAGACAAATTTACACTCTGTCTGAAACGGATCGTATAATACCCTATCGCTCATTTGCTAACCCATCCCTAATAAAGTGTGCGTAGAGTTTGTTAAGCAATTCTATCAGAAAAACTAGTTTTTCTTGGAAGAAATTTAGCGCCACTATCACCATTTGTAAACGAAGTTTAAGGCTTCAAAATGTGGGCGTGGGCCTATACAATGTATTGATGTATTGTAGAGAAGGTCAACGTTCACATATTTTACTAAAAAATTATTTTTCAGTTTCTAGTATAAATAATATTGATTTCACATCCCTGCCATATGTCATCTGTCAAATCCATCTGTCATCCATAGTGACAGGTGGTTAGTTTTTATCTTGTCATTTCACAATATGGCTGATTTAACCACCGCTCAAGACGTTCAAATTATGTAAAAAGAATTCACAGAACATACGCCGATTGGGTACTGGAAAATCAACACGTTGGCGCCGATTTTTCGAACAAAGTCTTCTTCAGCGGCCCTGCAGTAGACCATACATGCATACACACAGACCAATAGACTGACAGACACAATTGAAAAACCCACTTTTTTGAGTCTCGAAATAGCAAATTTTTCACGAAACCTTACCCTTTTAGATGCAAGTAAAAATAGTTGGTATGCGTCGAACGAAGGCGTAAACTATAAAAATGTTACTTAATTTCGAAAGTTAATTTGACACAAAGTCTAATACTCATGCATGAAGGTACATTTCCAAACATACTTTTACCGTCCTGAAGCCTCAACTTGTTTTTAAGCCAAGGTTAGGTACCGGCTTGTTTGTAGGAAGTGTGCAGTGCATCATTGGTGTAAAAAGGTATCCAACAAGTAAAGTATTTTAAATGTCGAATTTCCTGCAGGTACTCAACGTATAGTTCGCTTCACCTGGTAACTTACGAATGCTCTTTCATTTTTGCACAATTATTTTTCCCTAATTACTCCTGACGGTGATGCATTAGTTAAAAGAAAAAAAAAACAAGAGCAACTACTAATGCAATTTTTTTCCATTCCTAAATTGCGAAGGTAATCATGGTCCTATTGAAGTTGGAATACTACACATTTTATGCCAACGCCAAATTGAAGTGTGAGAAAAAAAAGGAGAAACCTGTGGGTGTCAGTGTTTCCGCTTCACTAAACTTGTACTATTTTTCCTACTTTTTTTTATTTTCTAATGTAATTTACTATTTTACTACAAAAAATTCAGGTTGATAAACAAACACAGACATTTCAAATATAAAAGCTTTCTGACTGGTTTTATGTAAATTTTTCTATGGCTAATTGTTTAGAGGAGTGACAGGACATAAGTAGATATTATTAAGTTTTTCATTTGAACTGGTACACTACGCTTTGAAAATATGAGTTGGGAACGTTGAATGGCGAAATTTTCTTCTGGAAATAATTTTTTATTACCAGCAATTACCATCACCCTCCGTTCTTCACTAACGGAGAACAAAGGTGTAAAATTGCACACCATGACCTCTTCAATTATACACGTAGATACGTTAAAGTCTACACGGAGTGTAATTAACCGATTTTCTTGTGGCATTCGTTACTCTGGATGGGCATTGCAAGGATTTTTTTTTTCGTTCCTATACATATTCCTTTTGCAAAGGATTGTTGCGCGGTGAAGATTATAGTATAAAAGAGGATTGCACCGAAAAAACCACCGGAGCATATATAATGGCCAACTCATGCGAAAGAGAGCTCATTGGGAATGCAGAGGATGGACTGCCGTATGCCGTTTAATTCATGAGAACAATTAAAATTGTGGGATTTTTATTTAATAATTTTATAATTGTCTGAATTTCACAAACATGAAACGGGTTTGCCAAAAGTGAAAACAGAGTACAGATTAAAGGGGCTGCAGGTGAACAGTGATTGAAAGAGGGGTCCTTATGGCGGATTTCATGTTGATTTAATTGAACTTTTCTTTAGGGCGATTACAACGGACTCCTTTAAGAGAGCTAGCGGTATACCAGCAAGCTTTGATTCGCGTCATTTGGAGCCATGTACCTAAATCTCTTTCTTCCAGTTTTCGTACACCATCATATAAATAAATAAATTTCAGAAATTCCAGAACTAATTAGAATAATGTAGTGAGTTAAACTAATATCCCCTTCAAGGCAACTCATTTATTTTTTCACTCGAACTACTCACACTTAGTTAAGCGCATCTTAAACGAAAATATGCTTACAAGCACTCTTATTATTTTAAATGCTAATTCAAGTCCAGATTCCAGAGAGGAGATGCCCAACATCCATTTTGAAACTTTTCCCCAATATCCATCGACTTAAACTTTCTGTAAGCGAAATTGTATAAATCCTCTTTTGGAGAACGACAGTGTATCTTATGGATATTCATGAAATTCTTTGAACTCTATGGTAACAGTCATTAATTACAAACTCAAGCAAGGTAGTCACTAGTTAGATATGCAGATACAGTACAATGTATGTAGTTTAATTTGGAAAAACGTTTTCCCCCTGTCGTTGGTGGAACAGTTCTCGGGTTTTACCTTTTCGATGTGCAATTGCTACTAGCAACCTGAAAAAGGACCAAAGATGAAACATTGTAGTGCTTGCTAATTGAGAAGATATGTACGATTTGACTGGCAGGAAAAGATTTATCTGTGGTTACATTCATTTCCAGGATTTATTAAACAATTTCGAACTTTGACATTTTGTGGTTTATAAAGTTTGCAGCTGATTTTGTAATTTGAAATTTACTGAGAAATTTTAAATGGAGAAACAGTCTTTAGATCTGCTACCACAGCTCTTAGTGCATAAATGGTAAAACTAAATATTTATGGCAACATCAAACCATTTGACCTATAAAGCGTTGTTGAACAATAATAGTCAACAAGATTTTGTTTGTTTTCGAATTTTAATTTATGCCCCAGTTACGAAATATTTAGGTTATACATTTTTAGGGCAGTATTTTTTAAAACTCCTTGAAAAATACAAGAAATAACAGACCAAAAGTTCCCAAAAATCCAAGCAGAACTGAATTGTTTATCATAGCAAATAATTAGGAAAATAATTTAATTTGTTCGTAAACTGTTAAAGTAAATTGAAGGGATGACAAAAGAGGAAAAAAGTTACCTGGGTCGATGAATCTGAAGTCATAATTTCAAAACTAGAAATGGTGGACAGAAGAATGATTCTTCGTAGATTAGTGAAGTAAATCAAAGTACGTACAATGCCAGTCAACACATTCTCTGCGTCGCTAAATCCAAATCTGAAGTTTATATTTCAAAACTCAAAATGGCGTCCAACAAAATTAAAACAATTTTGTAAAAATTCATATCGATTAGTCCACATACTCATATGCATACGTCAATATGGTCACCGAATCGAAATGAATCCTTTCATCTCAACTCAAATATTTCGACTACGCTGACAAAGTATGCTTACTTTCAATCGGGATAAGAGAGACAAACGTCGGGACATAAATAATGACAAAATAAAAACCATTAGCTCAAGTAAGCATTGCTGAAAAAACGATGGAGAGAGTAGAGAGTTTCCAATATCTAGATAGTATTTTGTCTCGGTCGAAGGCGGAACGGAACTGAATACATACAGCCGAATCAAAGTCAGCGTTTAGTATTTTGTCCAAGATACGAGTATGGAGAAGCAATGCAATTAGATTTAACACCAAGGGCTATTCCGTGTTGTATTAGGATGACAAAAGAGCAGATCGATCCAGAAATACATTGCACAGAACAGTGAATGAGGAATTACGGCAACTGGGGACAATTTGGAGTGTTACTTACTTACTTAACGGGCTCCCGACCCGTGAAGAGTCTCTGCCTGAGACACTGTAGCCTTCCATCCTCTGCGATCTCGGGCACGTTATTTCCAGTTATCCAGACCAAGCGCTCTGGCATCCGCGATGGCTTGGTCTTCGAAACGAAGGTTCGGTCTTCCTTGTCGTCTCGAACCTGGCGGCTGGGATTCGAAGATCCTCTTAGCTGGAGCATTATTGTCCATTCGCTCGATGTGGCCGAGCCAATGTCGTCGACGTATTTTGGCCTTTTGGACTACATCCACATCTTGGTACAGCTCATACAGTTCGCGGTTGTATCTTCTCCTCCATTCGTCCTCCTCGCACACAGGACCAAAAATCCGCCGAAGAATTTTTCTTTCGAAGGAGCCCAGTATCAGCTCTCCCTTCCTGCTTATCGTCCAGCACTCGGCGCCATAAAGCAGAACTGGCAGGATAAGGGTTCTGTAGAGCATACATTTTGTCCTTCGAGTTATGAGTTTTTGAAGTAGCAGAGGTTTCCTATGGTAATTCTTCGCCGGATCTCCACTAGGATGTCATTTGTGGAGTTCATGTTTACTCCGAATTAGATAAACTTCTTAACTACTTCGAAATTGTTGCTATCAATAGTGACGTTTTGTCCTAGGTGGTGGACAGATGCTAGTTTGTTTGTTGATAGCATGTACTTAGTTTTATCCTCATTTACTACAAGGGCAACAAATTTCGCCTGTTCTTCAATCGCCGTAAAAGCCTCTACCACGGCACGCTGGGAGCGACCGATGATGTCGATATCGTCTGCATACCCCAGGAGCTGGACGGATTTGTTGAAGATAGTGCCTTCCGTGTTGACACCTGCTCTGCGCACTATCTGCTCTAACACGAGATTAAAGAAGTCACATGGTAGTACGTCTCCTTGCCGAAATTCGATGCATGTTTGCAATAGTTCGGAGGAACTACTTTCAAATTGCACGTTGCAGCGCGTTTTTTCCAGCGTCACGCTACAAAGCTAGATAAGTTTTGCCGGGATCCCGAGTTCGGCCATCGCCACATAAAGCTCCTGACGATGAATGCTATCATATGCGGCCTTGAAGTCGATGAATAGGTGGTGAGTCTCGACTTGAAATTCATTGGTCTTTTCAATTTACAATTTGGAGTATGTTAAGGCACAACCATACAAGATGCCCCACTTAGGCATAGTAGAGGCCCTAGGATTCACAAAGGGAAACAGGATATAAGCTGAATCCAAATCAACAAATGCCATTCAAAAAACATAAATAACTGCAACATTTTGAATTTGCAAATTCTGACTAACCGATTAGTATGTCATATTTAATATTGAATCTGCGGATTTTGACTTCGGATTCGTATTCAGAGACACCAAAAATATTTCCAATTATATTGTTATTTGATGGACTTATTAGTTTGTGAAAGTAGCAGATCTCGAAATGTTGATCAATCTTAATCTTGAAAAACTCAAAAAAGTGAGTCTCTCAATACTGTCTGCTTGTTATGCGTTGAACTACAGCCTAAATGGCTGAACGGATTTACTTCGAATTTTATATCCAAGCTGTGGGGTTACAAATCGGGACCGAACCGTAATTTTCATTCTAACCCTAAAATTAACGGTACTTTAAAAAATGGCTGATTTTGAAAAAAAATGATTTTCTTGAAAACGGCTCGATTTAGATACGGTGTACCAAGTTTTGCTGAAAATAGTTATATAACGGTGCTCTAATATTTGAAAAATGTTTGAAAACAGAAATTTGTTGAAAAGTGGGCGAACTGAAAATGTAAGGCCCACAAATGTTTACGTTACAAACTATGTGTCAGGAAGTTACAAAAGTTTCACCGGATCACAAATAGAAAGCACAATATGATTTTCTGAAGGAAACGCCCCCAAAAGATGGGAGTGGCACTATGCGATGTATAAACGAATTGTGGAGACAGTCAGGGTCTGCATACGGGACATTTTTTAAATTCGAAGGATGAGATAAGTTGGAACAGATATGTTTCAATTTTAAAATGTAATCTTGAACATAAATACACTTCTTAGATCATTTACGGCTACCTGTAGTGCCAAAATGCTTTCCAGGTAAAACTTTATTGAAATTTGGGAACAAATAATAATTACTGCGTGCCAGGTCAGCACTATAAGGTAGATGAGCAGCCAATGCTAATTTGAGCCTTGTAAACTGGTGTGTTGTCATGAAGTAAGAGCACAACTTTTCTTAATCTCTCACTCCTTCTTAATTTCATAGATTCTCTAAAGCATGCGGGTGTCCTTCGGTTTACATTAACAGGATTGCTTGTAAAGCCCAAGACACTGTTGCCATGATCTTCCTACCCTACATTTTTTGGGCGCTGGATCAATCCTTTTATGCCACTGCATGGACTCCTGCTTTACGTCAGAGTCATAATAATGAATCCAAGTTTCATCTTCAGTAACAATTTTGTTGATAACTTCTGCTACATAGTTTCGAAAGCTACTTACAACATTCCGCATGGTAATTTTTGGGTTCCTGCGTAAGCATTCTGTGTACCCACCTTGATCTGATCGTTGACATCCCAAGAAAATCGTGTAAAATCTTGAAACTCATTGCTTCAGATATTTTGAACCTTTCTGCAATTCCTTTTAGTTTGAGTCGACTATCTTTCATGAGGGTATATTCGACTTTTCGAACCATTTCACGTTGTGACGCCTCTTGGTATTCCAGGACGGTCATCAATTTCTAATGACCCCGACCACTTGTTAAGCATGGTTTTACCACGGCAAGGACTTCCGTAAACTGGTTGCATTTCAGTTAGTACATCTTCCACACTTTTTCCTTGTTTAGTGAGGAATTTAATTACTGCGCGGAACTCAATATTCGACATTTTTAAATTTACCACAGACTTTAACTTATTCTTTTGACTACTACTGGCGAACTTATTGGTAAACTAACTTGAAACTTCACATTTATATCTAGAAAAGATAAAAACAAAATAATTTCAACCCCTCTCTACCTTCACCTCAACCTATTCAATCTATTAAACGTGCTTAAAAAATCCCCTCCGTACCTATATTTTTCAAAGACAATATTTTTCAGTTTCTAGTAAGAATATTAAAAATAAATATTTTTCGAAAAATGGGCGTGTTTATGGGCGGTTTTCAAAAGTATATACACTTCTACACATTTCATTGCAGTTGTTGTTTTTTTTGTTTAGTCCTTTGGGTGTATATTTTTAATACGTGCACATGTAGTTACCTGCAATATGTAAAGTATGACATTTGAGACCACCAATTTCAACAGTTTGTATATGTTTTCATTAACTTTACATAGATATTCCTTCACCGTACCGGTATAATAGGACGAGTAGTGAAAACACTTCACTTCATTCCATTGATTAATTAAAAACTCCTCTTTCACTTCAACTTGAATTAAATTTTCTGGATAATTTCACACATCATTGGCTCATTAAAAAAATACCTTCGGGTGGTGTTTCGGTTATGGATTCCCCATCACATCAACCCAATTAATCGTCTACCCACCGATCGCCGTCGAAAGTATCGATACTGGTATAGCCATGATAAAGAATGCTACAACGTACCTAGCATTCTCAAAAAGGGAGTTAATCTGAACATCAGCTCATTAAAACCGACAAAAAAAATATACAACTTAAGTACTAAAAATTCATATTAAATCGTCATGCATGCTCAAACAGTTGAAATACATGGAATCATCGGTTAAAAAATAAAGAATAAAAAACATTTTGTGTAATAATTAAAATTTTGCGGCTTCGATACTTCATTGTGAGATTTTGGTATACCACCACGCCCACCAGCAGCTTCAAGTGGAATTTTAACCTTTTTTTCAATACCACCAGCAGGATTGCAGTCGACGGAATGTTAATGCACCGCACGCACAAGGATCAGAACGTGGTTGTGTGGAAATGTAATTAATAAAATAGGAATTTTTAATTTTCTTCTTATTATTGTTTTACGAGTAATTACCGACGCGTTTTTGGCATTCGAAAAAATTGCATATGTATTTTTTTCTTTTCTTTAAAGAGATAAATACCCCCATGCTATAATATATTGGTTGCAATGGGAATGAATGTAGGTATTTATTTGTAAAAATGTATAAGAATGGACTTAATGGTTTTTAATTAATTTTTCAATAAAAAATTGAATAAAACATGGAATAAATTGATGACTTTTGCAATGAAGAGCAGCATGGAATGCTGCTGAATTGGATTATCAGACTACTATTCATTAAAATAAGCTGGATTCAAGGAGTCAGAAAATACATACATACGAGTACTGCTGTGTTAAAAAAAAATATCAGTGAAAATAGCTAAACTCTATGTTTCATAAATTTTTATGTATTTTTCGATTGAAAAACTTGTTTTTGTATTCCTATAGTGCTCTACATTTATATAAAACGAAAATACTGATTTTTGTTGTATAAATATCCACTTTTAAATAATAAAAAAAATCCTCTAAATTCAATGGCAGTGCACATGCGAGGAATCGAAATAATAACAGTAAGTAAACACTTTACTTATAATAAAGACTTAAGAAACATAAAAAAAAAAAATGAAACGTAACTGTAATAACTATTCAACTTAGAATTTTGTCATACTGATGGACAAGGGCTGACACCTCTCCAGCGGTATTGCTTTCCATGAACGATCGAACACGATCTAAAAGCCTTGGATAAAATCCTACCTTAAGGAACTTTAATACAAAATTCTCTATAGATTATCTGCATCCGACAACATTATAGCACAGATAATAAGCTACCAAGATGTCGCACGCCCATATAAAAAAATGAAGCATATTTTTATCGTGGCAGACAACGTGGTAGCAGACAAAGAGCTTTCAGAATAAGTACAACAAATAAAGCTTTTTCTTTTTCCTCACGCCGTTCGCTCGTGTGGGAAAAGTTATTTTTCTCATCGGGGTGAGGAAGCGTAAAGGGGTATGCGGGAAGGGGCATGAAGATGCATGACGGTGTGATTTCCATACCACCGCAGCAAAAGAATAAATGTTCATGAATGGAAGTTTTGCAAACGCGTATGTGTTGTATATGAAAAGGTGTAACTGAAGGGCGGGAAAAGTCAAACATTTCGTCGCACTTTAAATGAATTGCCTGATGGAAAATTATTTAAATTTCCTAAAAAAGGAACAGTTAAATACGATGAATGGCTAGCTTTAGCAGAGGAGTCTCGGGAACACATAAAAAGCCTTAAAAAGCAAACATTTTAAGAATGCCTTTATTGGAAAGAAATATTTAAAAAAAAAATGCTTACCCTTCTCTCTTGTTAAAACCAAGTGTTGCTATATCTGATGACGAGTTCATTTGTTTTGATCCGACGAGAGCTAAGGTTACATATGAAATCTGCAATAAATTAGTACTGGATTCGAATGATGTTACAGTAGAAGAACTAAACTTATCTTCAAAAAGGTTATCAAGAAAAAGATTCAATGATAACGTTGAATTTACTTGCGCCAACTGTGAGACTCATATTTATAAAAAGGCAATCTATTTATATTAAAAGAATTGAGAGGCTTAAGAAATTTAACAATAGCTTAAGGATAACAATAAAAGGAAATCGCAAATCGAGAATAAATTTGCTGCAGTGAATTCATCGTTTAAAAGAGGACAACAAAAAGGCTGCAAGTGCGTGAAAAGCAGAGTATCCAAGAGAAAATTGATTTATTGCTTGGTATTGATCAAAATACTAAGACATTTTCGAAGCTTATTCTATCTGAGAGTACAAAAAAATACACCGAAGAGGAGAAGTGGATTTCGCAGTGCATTTTTTTCCGTTCGTCTTCCGGATACAATTTTTTACGGGACCAGCTTGGATTACACTTGCCGCACCCGTCTTCATTACATAGGTGGATTAAGATTAAAAGTCTGTCACCTGCAATAAACATAAATGTTCTAGAGGAAATAAAGAAAATAACTTCGACATTATCACGAAAAGAAAAAGAAGTCGTGATTATCGAAGATCTAATATATGCGCTAAGTCTGTGTGTGTTTTTATGATTCGGAAATTTTAAGCAAGTTTTATATCATGTCGTTTGTCCAAGCTATATACCTATGAAACAACTTGAGATTGAGGTATATAATTGTCTTGATATATGCGCGGAGCTATTTGCTGTAATCAAGGACCCACAATTCGTAGTTTACATAGTAAATTTAATCTAAATGAAAAAAAACTTTAACTTTATGAAATGAAGGATTATATAGTAAACATTGGAACCCACAAACGCAAGAAATAGATCATAATGTTTCAAAGGCTTGGCCTTAACTACTGAAAGCGTTTGAAGAATAAGAGACACATTATTCATGGATCATGGTTGGTTGGTAGTTTATTATCTCTGATTATAGCCACTTTCGGGGTCCCTCAAGGTAGCCATTTTGGTCCTACGATTTGCAATTTGAAAATCTTCAGGCACAGGTCAAATCCCGTTGATCCTCGCGGGGCTGCTCGGTTTCGTGGAATGCTGGTCTAAACAATGCTCTAATGCCTACGTCACAAAATCTCTGTGCTTCACATTTGAATATAGGCTGTTCAACGCAGGATCATCCGTTTTGCTCGATATTCCTTGCTCTGACAGATATAACTGACCTCCCTATTAGGATCGTTCGAAATTAATTAACGTGCAGCCAGCAACAGCATTAGCTGTTAGTAGGAAACATCGGCCGAACTGCACTGCTCCAAATGATCTTCCTTGACACTAACCCACACCTTGTGTGGCTAAAGACACGCAAAGCTCTTTTGTAGCAGATTTGCACTTACAAACGCCCTCCAGAATTTCACTTCCACTCCTTCTCCGCCCTAGTTCCTTTAGCTTAGTTTTTAAGTTTACATATACTTAGCCTTAGGCATAGCTTGTATTAAGCTTAATAATAAATAAATTAATTAATAAATTTGATTATTAATGAGCAGTTTTGCCACAAAAATAGTTTTTTCTACATCTGCTCAAAATTTTCAATTGGGTTGAGGTCAGGAGATTGAGCACACCAACCCAATTGTCTTGTTGAAACACCTATTTGAAAGGCATTTGAAATTCAGCATAAGAAAGCACGATTCGGTCGAGGATGTGAACGCATAAATGCTAATCAATTGACTATTTTATTCAAAACATTGACCCTACGCCGTAGTACGAGATGCTTTAACGTTTTTCTCGTATATCTCGGATTGTACTCAAAGTCATATTTTGGAAATACGCGTCCTAGATAAGCTTCGCTACTATCGTGTACTATTTGAGGACCATTACGGTGAGTTTGACCCTTCTCCGTAGGTAGTCCCGTCCAAACAGTTCGATTACATGCACCTCCGCTTGAAAGAACATGTTTTCATCCTGAATCAGTAAATTGCCTTCTACGGGTATGTAAAAATTAATATCAAAGTGTTCATCGAAAACTATTTAACATTTGTCTACCCACAGCCTTCACTTATAATCACTCAACAAGAAACCTAGCCTCCCATCCAAGTGAATATTAAATCATCAAACTCTTGTGTCTGCCTTCGAATCTTTCTCTGTTTATGAATAAATATAATTTCACTCCATAGATCGATCCGTATTGCATACCCACTGTATCCGGTTGTTGTATGCTGCAAAATGATATAAATGTATCTCAGAGTACATTGGACATTGCGATAACCACAGCACTGCATACAGACATTTAACAAACCATCATGTTCATTTGCATGTTAACGACACCACCTGACAAGGTGTTTAATGCAGATAGATACAAACTATGTGCAATGGAAGCGAAGTGAAAGGATATTGGGTGATGGTGGTGGTGGTGGTGGTGGTCCTTCACATCCTCACTTCTCAAATGGTAACCAATGCAGCCTAACTTTCGGCCAAACGCCATCCAATACTGGTTGTACACAACCAAAACAGGATACCACTGAACGTATAATCGAATTTAAAGTGCACTAAAACATGTTTGTCCTATCGTCTATCTAAGTGTACTTCCTCCGGTCGGTGTCATCTGACTAGAGGACCAAAGAAATACCTACACAGGGTAACGAATGCTGGCTCCTGGATTACCGGTTGCTTGGCGCTGCATATCATAGTCGTCGTCGTCGTCGTCGTCGTCAATTCATATCTCGTATAATTGTGGGTTAACCATGTTGGGGCTGATAGATAATGTCTCTGGTGTCTTTGCCAAAATTGGGGCGCTTCAAACGAGAAGGATGACAACGATAACTGGCTACCACAAACGGGGCTGTTCGGATTCAGTTGTACTGCTTATAGCTTCACATTGAAGAACGATGCTATTGTTAATAAAGTTTAAATCTAGGTATTACGAGTATTTGTGTTAAATGTAGACGTATTGCGGTAGACATGTACGAGTATCGGTGTGTGTCAAATACACAATTACCAAGAGATTTGCATTTTTATTTCGAATATCCAACCCGTTTGGTGTTTCTGGAAACAATCTCGAATGGGATTACGTTTTAATTGTGACATATCCGACTGTGTCACTTTACCTATCCTATCGACGGTGTTGGAAGTTGAATGGGATTTGTGTGAGATTTAGTTGGATTTCATTTCATATCCTTGCGGGGAAATTCAATAAAATGAATGTGAGATATGAAAGTGACATGCAATTCCGATTTCAGTTATTTTCATTTCGTTATCTAGCTATTCCGTCATGAAGAGTGGCGTCTATGGAAAAGTGATTCGAATTGATTGCGAATGAAGATATTTGTTTCGATGCACATGCAACGCATATTAAATTGTGGGGATGTGCTTTGCAAAGAAAATTTATTTACAAAAATAAAGGAGTAGGTAGGGATATACTCATACAATAAGCTACGGATACACTTTTTAAAGCTTGGCGTTTACTAGACGAGTTCAAATGTCGTTTTATAGGTATCACTTCAGTATTCCAGCTTTGTTTTTGGAGGGGTGAGTTGGATAGGAGTGCTATCAAATTTTAGTTCTGTGAATAGGTACAGCACAGACGGATATCTACGGTATCTGGAGTCAGATACGAGTATCTTAGGAATTTGCCAAATTTTTCAACATTATTCTTTTTTTTGGATTTGCTTCTTTTAAATAGTATTTGATGCAGGGGTTAACAGATTTCATATCCCGGAGAACTTTTACTGACCGAACCTTTTTAAGTTCTGTATGCCTTCGTCTGAATTGTTCTGTCAGTGCTTTGAAGCCCTTTTTAGGCTGAAAATATGCAGTAGACAGTAGACAACGGTGTGAGATATCAAATTGATTCTGACTTTATTTTGAAGCTACATTCATGGCATTATGTATGGAATAGCACATCATTTAAATGGCCGCCTCGGCTTCGCTGGCAGTGCTTTAAGCAGTCGGTCCAATTTTTGATGACTCGGTCCAATATGTGCGGCGTTATTCCGGCAATAGCGTCTCGAATGTTGGCCTCAAGCTCGTCCAAAGTGGTTTGCTTGTTAGCCACCACGAGCGTTGCGTCGCTTTTGTGGCATGTAACGCCGTCTTATTGAAATTCCAGCTCGGATATATCGGTATTGTCGAGCTCTGGCTACAGAAGTCGGTTAACATCGTCCTATATCGAAGACCAATGACGGTAACGGTGTGTCCTTCCTGATTTCGAAAGAAATAAGGTCCGGTGATGCCGCCGTGCCATAAACCGCACCGAACAGTCAATCTTTGTGGATGCATTGATGATTAGTCGAACACTTGTGGATTGCGGTCGCTCTAATAACTGCAATTTTGCTTGTTGACATAGCCGCTGAGCCAAAAATGGGCCTCGTCCGAGATGATTTTTTGGTCAAAATCCGGATCTGCGGCCAACATTTCCAGTGTCCAATTAGCGAACTCACGGTCTTGTCTATGGTCGTCCGGCTTCAATTCTTATGTCCGGATAATCTTATACGGATGTAGGCCCAAATCCAACTGCAAAATAAGCCTGGTTGATGCCCAATTCAGCTCATCGACATTTCTGGGTCTTCTTCTGTACTGGTCGCTACGGCGGCTATATTTTCTTCACTTCGTACCGATCTCTTTCTGGTTGGTGGCTTGAGATTGAAGAGAGTGTACTCACGCTCAAACTTTTCCACGGTGTGACGAATTGCTTGCGCACTGAAGCCATGATGACGACCGAACTCACTACGGAATTCACTTTGCGTATTAATAACTGAGCCGTAATTTCGAAGCGTCAAACAATGCATGATGAAATGGCAAACATAGCTGAATATTTTGACAGCAGAGGTTTCCACGAGATTAAGTATCTAGTCTGGGTCGATGTAATGGTGGACGATTGGGCATTTTTGAAATCTGTGAAAAGTGGTTTGAATATGAATATGAGATGCCTACAATGGAGGTTTCTTCTTAGAATGTATTTTCCACGAACTTTAGAATTCGTAATAGTTTTGACCTAGATTTGCTAGACAAGTTTTATCCAACGAGGCAGGCTTTTTATTGCTAGAAAAACCGCTGTGTATTGGATTCCACTAAAGGATGATTGTGTTCGAAGAGAATTCTGAGAAAACAACAAAAGTTTGCAGAGGAACTTATATTTCATTTCAGGTGAATAAATTGCTTTGAGAATAGCCCACCTTTCTAAGAATATAAATATGGTTTTGAACCGAGTTTTGATAACTTTTCACTGACTAACTTAAATATTAAATCCATTATTTACCTTTAATTTTGGGGTTAAGATGAAAATTTCGATTTCGCCTCAAAGTGCGGATAGGAACAGATATGAAGTTTAAAGAAAATCCTTTCAGCCATTTGGGCTGCAGTCGTGCGTATATGGTCTCCGACAAGGCACAGTAACAGCACCGCTCTTCTTTAACATCTATGTAGCTCCAGGTAATCTGCTCAGAATGGAATCATAAGACGCAGAAAGTCGAATTTGAGCCGAAACTGGAAAGATCTGCGAATCACGATTTCTAATGGTCTTCGCTTCTAGTCAAAGACTGTTGTGAAGTATTTAGGTGTTCATTTGGATAAATGTTTGTACTATAAAGAACTCATAAATATGCAGTTGTAAAAGGCAATAGCGGTATTTGTCTCCCAAAAGCTCCAAATATCTGAGATCCGATGTAAAGGTCAAATGTTACCAAGCTTTCGTTCGTAATAAGCCCCTCGTATATGGAAAAGCTTGAGATAATTGAAATAAAGTGTGTCCGAGCGCACATTCTGACTTTCGGCATTACGTCTCTAATAAGAGACTATTGGATGCTTTCGGTGTGTCCAGAATAAATAATGTTATTCTGGATATTGTGAGGAATCATTTCGCGTGGTCAGCTAACGTTACTGAGAATGAATTTAAAACCGGCTTATTTTACTCTAAGCCTGGGTATTTCAGAAATACTTTGGAGAGTGACTATACATATACCACCAGAAGCATTCTTCTATCTGGATGCACATGGCATAGATTTGACGAACGAGAGGTAAGCATACCTGAAAGGCTTATAATTTACATCTACAGGCTGAATAGGGAGAAATACTGGTGGCTCGACTGGTTTGAGGCTAACGTTTAGGTTGAAGTAGGTCTAGGCCCATTTGAATTTTAGTCCACCAATGAAATAGTTGAGTGGATGATACCATTATCGTCCACAAGGCCATGGTATCGACGGACTGGAGATCACATATCTAGGCCCAGCCCTAGGCCAAGTTAGTTTTATATATTAGGTGCGCAACTAAGTTTTCGATATTTTTTTGGTGAAAATGCAACTTCATTGTGAAAAAATGGTTACAAATGAATCATTCAAAGTATTGCCCATCGCTAGCTACAACTTTTTCCCATCTTTCTGGCAGAGCTCGAAAACCGTCACGGTAGCTATCCACGAATCAAGCCATTTTTTCATATCTTCATATGAGCGGAACTGCTGATCAGCCAGACCAGCACAATCTTCGCAGCGTGAATATTCGGCCGAGCCGACGACGTAGAAGCATGACCGGACAGTCCCCATGACTTCCTTTTCTTTGGGTTGCTGTAATGAATCCATTTTTCATCACCCGTCACGATGCGATGAAGAAAACCCTTCCTTTTTTGCCGCTGGAGCAGTTGTTCACAGGCGAAAAAATTACACTCAACGTCCCTTGGCTTCAAATCATAAGGAACCCAAGTTCCTTGTTTTTGAATCATTCGAAACGCATGCAATCGCTTGAAAATGAAATGACGGGTAACTCCTAATGCTGAAGCAAGCTGTTCTTGCGTTTGGCACGGATCCTCATCGAGCAATGCCTCCAATTCAGCGTCTTCGAAGGATTTTGGCCTTCCTTCACGCGGACGGTCGTCAACATCGAAATCACCGTCTTTGAAGCGACGGAACCAATCACTGCACGTTGATTCACTTAGAGCAGCATCTCCGTAAACTTTTTGAAGCTCTCGATGCGCTTCAGCCGCCGTTTTCTTCGAATGAAAGAAGAAAATCAACACTTCCCGCAAATGACGATTCTTTGGCACAAAATCAGACATTTTCACACAACCAAAAGTATATGACGCCAAAACGAAATCACTTATGTGTCAAAACAATTTGTTTACCTATGTCTAAGAGCTCGGTTCATGACGTTTTGGAGTCAAAATCGACCAGAATACATATATTATTACATTGGACAATTAAACAAATAAAACCCTTAAAACTAAAAGAAAATGATGGAACTACTCGTATGTTCCCGTAAATGTCGAAATATACAGTAACGGACATAGAAATCGGGGAAGGGTAGAAAATTCTTTAACTTTAATTATCTTGAGAACTAGCAGGTAGTTTTTTAGGATTTTGCATAAAAAGGCTTTAATGACGTGATTCAGTGGCTGAATTCATCAAAAAATTCGAGGCAACGGGCTCATTGAAAAGAAAAAAGGGAACGGGTCGCAGAAGAAATATCACCCGCGCTGAAGATCGGCTTTTAAAACGAATAAGTCTGCGTGATCGATTCAAAACTGCTACAGATTTAAGGGCAGACTCTGTACATTCTCACGGAGTGTAAGACAAAGGCTTCAAGAAGCTGGATTGAACGCAAGGACACCTGCCAAAATAACATTTCTAAATAAACGAATGCGCCTAAAACGTCTCCAGTGGGCCAAAGATTATGAAAACTGGACCATAACGGATTGGAAAAATGTGATCTTCTCAAATGAGTCCAAGTTCAACATATTCGGCTCTGACGGATACAGTACGTGAGGCGAAGAACTGGAGAAAGATTCAATGATGAGTGCCTGACAACAACCGTGAAACAAGGAGGCTCAAGGATGATTTGGGGATGCTATCACGGCGTTGGACGGCTGGCGGTGAACACAGAAAAATATAAAAAAATATTGGAAGACAATCTGCTACCATCTTTAGAAGAACACTTATCATACTCAGATAAGCTGATTTTCCAAGACGATTCTGCGCTTTGTCACCGCGCGAAATTGCAAAGTGTCATTTTTTTTAACTTCCCCAAAATAATAGCAAAACGTTCGTAAAGTTTTATTATTGTAAACGCATTTTTTCATTCCAAGTCAAAATTTTTCTCACCAAGAATAGTATTGCAACATTGGAGTGGACCAGAAACAGCCCTGACCTGAACCTTTGGTGCATAATTAAGGCTCAGATAGCGAAGAAGATGCCAAGTACAATAACCGAGTTGGATAAATTCATTGAAAAATTGTAGTATGAGGAAATCGCACTGGATACTTTACACAGCCTGATTACGTAAATGCCCGACCGGATAAAAACCGTAAAAAAAGGAGGGACTACAAAGTATTAACATCTTCAGTTCTCGGAAGTTTGAGAAGCCTATTTCCTGTAATAAAAATCATAAACTCGAATAGCAATAAAAACTATCATTATGCTTACACATTTACTCATTTGTTTTTTTCAAGCATTTTCGTTAAAATGGAAAAAAAGTGAATTTCGAGTGCTCATTAAATACTATTTTATGGGGAAATATTATGGGGACTCTTCACCATCGATTCGAACCATTCACCACTGGTTTACTCAATTTCGGGTCGCCCAATTGAGGTCACCACACCAGAAATAATCGACAAAATCCATGGTTTGATAATGGACGATCGGCGAGTGAAAGTGCACGAGCTTGAAGAGGCCACAGGCTTATCACATGGCTCAGTGATTTCGATTTTACATAAATATTTGGACATGAAAAAGCTTTCCGCAAGATGGGTGCCGCGTTTGCTCACAATCGACAACAAACGCATTCGTTAGACAACTTCAAAGGTGTGTTTGGCGATGTTCCAGAAAAATTCGGCTGAGTTTTTGCGCCGTTTCGTAACCGTGGATGAAACCTGGATTCACGACAATACACCAGAAACCAAAGAACATTCAAAACAATGGACTTCTCCTGGTAAATCGAAGCCGAAGAAGGCCAAGGCGGGTTTGTCAGCAAACAAGGTCATGGCGATACTTTTTTTGGGATGCGCGCGGTGTTATTCACATCGATTACCTTGAAATGGGTAAAACGATCACCGGCGCATATTACGCAGAGCTGCTGGATCGATTCCAAGCCGATTTGAGACAAAAACGGCCGCATTTGGGGAAGAAAAAAGTTCCTTTTCACCAGGGCTCGAGAAATAGTATTATTTGGAGGGCATCAACAAATTGGAGAAACGTTGGATGAAGTGTATAGAGCTGAAGGAGACTATGTTGAAAAATAATATGTTTTTATACCGAAAAGAGTGTTCCTTATTTCATTTTTCAGGGACTTATTAACCCACCCTCGTAAGTGGATAAATAATTGCAATAAAAAAAAAAAAAAAATAGACAGAGAGATAGATGGACCCTCGAGATCGAATTTTTCACGAAACTTATACTTGCCCTTATAGGTGCAAGTAAAAGAGGATCTGTCAAATCTTCTACGATATTGGCAGCAAATGTTAATGGCATGCACTCTCCTAAGATATTCTGTTAACAAACTTATTGGGAAACATTAGTCTTAACTGCCTTCTGTTGGAACTTAAAGCTCACCATATTATTGTTGACAGATCTAGTTTCTAAAACCCTATCGTTTCAGCAAGCTTTTGTTTCTTGTTACAATGTTTTACTGCAGTAATTTTTTTGTTCACTCTTCCGTGGGCAAATCCACAGGTCGTACGAAAAGTTTTGAGCCTCAACCTGAAGATGAAGTTACTCTTCAAGACTATTCTGGTTCTGACCTTTGTCATGAAACCTCTGAAAATGTCAGCCATTTTTTCGACTATCAACGTTTGTATCAGGCTATGATAGTGATTTTGTAAAAATGAGAAAAATATAATATTGTCCTGAAATTAAATTGTTACATTTAAAAAGGCAGTACACCTGCGCAAATCAAAAGTGGGTTGGACGCTATTTACGGGAACTCTGCTCCATCATTTGCCACCATAAAAAGATGGACAGCTGAAAGGTGGTCGTACTACCTTGGTTGATGATGATCTTTCCGGATGACCAACAAATGCTACCACCACTGATAATGCCAAAAAAGTTCACCAAAAGACACTGAACGACCCTCAAATCAAAGGTAGAGGGACCTGACCTCCTGCTGTTTTTTTCTATTTCCTAAGCTTACAGTCTGGCTCGAACGATAGAGATTTTCATCGAACGAAGAGGTCATCGCCTCCGTAGGTGCTTATTTTGCAGAGTAACTACTATTTTGACGGGTTAATGAAGTTGAAAAAAGCACTTGAAGAAGTGTATCTAAATCAAAGTTAGAAGGATTTGGGTATTGGGATCCGCCCCCTGTGACTTTTTCTATTTCCTAAGCTGAAAGTCTGGCTCAAAGGATAGAGATTTTCATCGGATGAAGAGGTCATCATATCCGTAGGCGCTTATTTTGCAGAGCAATTACTACTTCGATGGGTTAAAGAAGTTGAAGCATTCCTGGAAAAGTATATTTAATTAAAATGTTTAAAAAAAGATTTGAAAATCTGTTAGGTTCAAAACTTTAAATGACCCATTCTGGACGTCAGTAAGATTGAGTTTCCATTTGCACAACCTGAACTGAATCCAATACGTTCTTATTGCTATCAGGCAAAACCCAATTGAAAGCTGGTCATGACTTCATTCCAACACGGATAAGGCTTAAGACCCAAGCTCATGCCTGAGGATGAACCTGGCTAGGATCTCTGATTACCTGCCTGGCATCTAGCTTTTTCTATCCTGTCCCGAACTTTATTTCTTTATAGATTTTCGATTACCTATAGAGATTCTCTGTCTTTTGGCCTTGCAATTGGACAGTCTTATCTAGTCTACAATGAAATATAAAATTGTAACAGTCATTGAACAAAAGTGAAAAGATAGCAATGACAAGGATTCAATGACACAGTAGGCTTCGCCTTCAGCGCTTGAGATTAATAGTTCATGTGGGGCGGGTGAACACCAATACTTCAGAGAGTCTTTGAATTCATCACCAGAGAGATGTCACAGAGGCAGGCATGAGATCGTCTTAGCTGGGAAGTTTGGTGGTTGAAGGTCAGGTCTTCCCGGACTCCTAACAACATTCCTGGGAATTTGCATATACAAATCCTGACAATCAATAAAAAAGGATTTCTGTATTCCTAATCTTCTTCCACGCAAACAACTTGCAGTTCTTTCGAAAACATTTCCATAATCCTATTCCTAAATCACCATCTTTGTGGCCCACCCACTTCCTATCCAATATGCCACATTTTAGGCCAAAAACAACTGCAGAACGACGAGAAAAACAATGAAAAACTTTTAAATTAAAAACAATGCTTTATGACCCTTGAAATTTTTATTTTCAATTGGCTCCTTAGGGGTGGCCCAGTCGTTACCATTTATCTCTGGCTGGCATTCGGAGAACGACATCACGGCCACAGACTTGGGAACGCACAAGTTCATCAGTGGTAAAGGATTCGGGAATTTGAATTCAAGAGCAAAAAAATAACTAAGAAGTTCCAGACGGACGACGTCAAAAAGTTTTGCCTCCATTTGCTCGTTGCTTGGTTCCCCCTTTTCTGCAAGTTCTCATCTCCTTGTTGGATTTGTTTTTTTTTTTTTCTCTCAGCTCCTTTCAGTCGATATTTCGTAACTGATACCAATTTGTTGACAATACACATGGTATCTAGGATTCAATTGTCAAATCATGCGTAGATTGTAATCATAAAATCCACTGACTTGGAACGATGGCAGCAAACAACCCTTCGATGGCAGTGCCTGAGAAAGAAAATTTATGACCCTAGTTTTTCCATTGGAAAAGTTTTTTTTTGGAAGCAGAACAACCATGTCTCTGTGTCGAGCCCGTCCGCCTTATTTTCTATGTCAGTTCATTGTGGCGAATGCTGCTGGTTGTTGTTAGTGGCGGGACAACGAAAAGAAATAAAATCATAGTGGAGGGGGCTGTGTGGAACATACTCTCCGCTCCGCCCATCTACTCTACTTGCAGACGTTGATTTAGATGTTTTATACGTCTGCCAAGGGTTTATTGGCTTCGCATCAGATAAGAGTTCGATTGGCACTCTATTTCTTCTCTATTTTCCTGCTTTTCGATTTTCTTTTTGTTTCCTTCCTTTTGTTTGATTGCATCCTTTCGCAGTGAAATTCCTTTGTCTTCAAACACTTTAATGGTCTGTAGTGAAAAGTTTTGGTATGTTGACCTTTCAAGTGACGAGGAATCATGCTTCAAATCCATCTCAAGGAAAGATGTCTAAGTTAGTGCGAATTGTTTAAAATAAATTGTTTAGGGATGACCTTTTGACGTACCTGTATAAGAAGCAGCCAGACATAATCCTGCTAAATGCTCCGTACAAGTGAATATCCAAAATCCGAAAGATGGAGACGTGGTTGAGGTTGAGTAAACTTTTGTTTTATACCTGTGTAGCTTTTCGAGCCCCATGGGTGGTTTTTTTTTTTAAAGAAAAATACCGACAGACTTTGAAGTAACAATTCAATGTCAACTTTCAGCAAGAAGATGAGCTGATGTGATCTTTTCAATTTCAGGTTCAAGAGCAGGTGTCTCTCTTGAGGGTTGGCACTTTATTTTTAACAAATTTCTAATTTGACCGATTGAAAGAGAAAATAGAATCTTGAAATGGAAAACCATTCAGATAAATATACAGATATCGATAGCTATAGCTATAAGGTAGGTAAAGATTTAATGGCATCATTAACATCATATTGGCATTGCAATGGTAGACAGGTTTGCCAGCTTTCAGCTAGCTGCTGGTAATTGTGCTTATCTAGGCTTTTGAAAGATTCTACATTTTGGTTACCTTTACTTTACTTTAGTTAAAATGGCACTAAATTTTAGTTACCTTACTTTAAAAAAAAAAAATTGGGACGGCACTAGAGGCATCTTGGAGTCTTATCAGAGCATTATAGATTCACCTATCCTGAGAGAAGTTTATTAAAAGAAAAGGAAGTAGACCCTATGATTTTGATTCAAATATATGTCTTTTTGAGGCACCCTTGCACTTGCGTTCGAAACATCGGAGTCATTTTCCTCCCAATAGGGCAAATCATGTCATGGCAAGTGGATCATATGACGGTAGTCTAGAGCAGTGCGATCGCCGAACATATTTTCGAAGGAGACTTACTTAAATCGAAGGGGTTAGCCGCAACCAATTACCCTGCAACGAAAATGTCTTCCTGATCTATTTTTTACGTCGTTCATCGGGCTTAAAATACAATACGAAAGGGAAAATCATGTAATAGAACAACAGCTAAAGTCGGATTTGGATGATTTTACTTTTAGTGACCCTAGCAAATGAAATGAGAACAAAGATATGCGATCCTTACGTGGAATGTTCGAACCTTTAACAGACTAGGTGTAACTAAAACTGCCATAAAGCAGACATCACTGCCTTCCAGGAAAAGCTAAGGGCCATGCATAAGAAGCATGGAAAACTGTGCAAGATCAAATGCACTGTGTATTCGGATGGAGGGAGGATGATTTCGGCAAGAAGTATTAAGCTTTAGGCATGCTAGCGAACACCTGCATTAAATCAAAATCCAATAATCTAAGACTGATAAACGATTGATTCTAAGAACTCTTTCGTGGAACATAAGAGAAGTGCCTCAACTATGGCATTCAAAACATAAAAAGATTCCTTAACGACAAAACAAAAAAGGAATGTACCTTTGGTGGCATGATAATCCATCTGGAAACAAACTCATGTTAATCAATCTTGCGGTGGTGCAAAATGTCTATGGTGATAACAAATAAATTACCATACCTAGCAACTGGTGGTCTCCGCCAGTATCTTGGATGATCTAACTTGTCGCAATCTCTAAAATATGCTGTTAAAAGCTTTAACGTCGATCGGCTTCAATCGCAATAATCTGTGAGAATCTTCGCCGATCTTGTGTTCTTTAACCTCTCGAGAAGTCCAACCACCCCAACATCAAGTGCAGAACACCAGCCAACAGGCAAGAATTGCAACATCGATCGTACTTTACGGCTCCCAAATATGGGCAAGTGCAATGAAAACGAAATCTTACAGAAAGAAGACGGAGGCGGTCTACAGAACCAATGTCTTGAGAGTATGCAGCACCTTTCGAACAACCTCCTACGACGCGGCATGCATAGTTGCTGGAATAGTGCCAATAGACCTCCTCGTTAAAGAAGCCGAACGGACATATCGTTCCAACAGGACAGTGGTGACAACAGCGACGAGTCGAAGTGACACCGAAGTACCACCAAGAACAATCCTCGAAGAATGGCAAGAGAGATGGAACTTTTCTGACAAAGGCAGATGGACTCAGAGATTGATCCCCAATATAGACCCTTGGATCAGTAGGAAGCATGGAGAGCTGAATTTCTATCTGACGCAAATGCTTACTGGTCATGGATGTTTCAAAGCCTACCTCGATTAGATTTGGACACGAAGACAACCCTTATAGCTTATTGCCAAACGTGCACAGAAGCAGTTGAGGAGACAGAATCACGTATCACGTAACGTAACTTGCTGTCGAACACACTGAGTGTGGACTTAACACCAGAGAACAGTACCAGACTGACGACGAGCACGCAAGAAGCTTGGGAAGAAGTAAGCGAAACTGTGGCTACCATCATCAAGAACAACGAAGACAGAAGCGACAGCGAAGCATAGCGCAGACGGCTGGCAACAAGAACGAGCCGAGTATGTAAGGCTTAAGCCCCCCTTGCGGTGAAATGTTTGACAGCAGTGCCGCGAGGAACAGGGGTAGGAGGGGAGGTGGGTTTAGTGGATGAAAATCCCACACTGTTACTGAGTTTCAGTTTCGTCTTTGAAAGATTCCCACCTCCCAACGCAAAAAAAAAAAATAAAAACAGCCAAAAGGTTTGCACACCTGGTTTGACAAAGAGTGCAGGCAAGTAAATGCAGCAATGCAGCAATGCAGCGCTGCAAAAAAGAACGAAAATACTACATGCCAAGGCGTGGGAGACTGAGGGAACTAGCGTTGGCCTTATTTGGTTCGGTTAAAATATGATAGTGTTTTTAGGTTGTTGTTTCCAGCTTGTCGAAAACTACTTCCATAAGAGCACTCATGCCGGATATACATACTTACATCTGAGTGTGTACCTGCTTATGAAATCTTTGTCGACCTCGAACAGGATTGAATCAGAATTGTTTCCTTCCTTTGTAGATAAATTAGAGTTGTTTTTTCCTTCTTTCAATAACTCTTAATGGAAACCATTTAACTGATCAGCAGTAAAGGTTGTTTTGACCAGCAAAATGAAATTTTTTATTAGCAATTTAATAGGTTTTTAATCATCAGAAAATGTTTTAAGATCTATGGAAAAAAAATCAGCCGAAATGTGTAGTATTTTGTTCAGCAAAAAGTTAATTATTTGATCAGCAAAATATAATTTTTTGGTGAACAGAGCTAATCTTTTAATAAGCAGACAAAGTAGAGGATCAGCAAATATATTTTGATAAATCATCCGAAAAATTATATTTTCAGCAAAAATTAATTATTTGATCAGAAAAAAAAGTACAAAAAATCTACAAAAATGCTAACATTTAATATGCATACATGTATGTATGTATTGCATATGTAAACATATGTGTAAAACGTGGAGGTATATTTATTGTTTGTTGGAGAACATTTCATTGATGTCCAAGTGAAGATATTTGGGTTATGTGGTGTATTGTTAAGTAAGAAACAATAGGCCACTTCAGTTGGCCTAAGCACAACGATCAATTGCACGCCTTAAGTACTAATGCTTAAAGACGAACTGAACAGAACTAGCACTCAATTTTATTTTCCACTTCACGCTGGTAAGTTTTCTAAGTTTTCTTGGATAAATATTAATTATTTGTTTACAAAGAAGAAGTACAAGAGCCGTAATCTAAATTTGAGATCAAAAAAGACACTTAATACACTTTTTGTTCACTTCATAATTCATGTTACGTATAATATGGTTTTCAGTGAGCCACTGCTTCAAAAATAATGAAGCGCTTTAACCAAATAAACCGGCTTCAAGAAAACGAAAAAGAAAAGAAGGAGAAAATTATTCATGAAAAAATTCTAGTGATTGCGAATTTTAGAAAATCATTCACTTTTACTTTTTACTTTCTGCAGATCAAAAAATTACTTTCTGCTGGTCGAAACATTATTTATGCTGATTGGAAAATGATTTCCTTCCAGATGATCTATTTTTGTGTTGGTTATTTTGTTTGTTCCTAGAATATATTGCCGATCGTATATCTATTTAGCTGATCAATAATAATAGAAGCGATTTTTTACTTCAAAGACAACAGAATCACAAAAATAAAAATCTAGTTTTGCTTTGTTTATTCACAAATTATTGTACTATAACAAATTCTTCTTATCCACTCTTTATTTTTAAGTACCCATTATATATCAATATTGCTTAATTTATACTTAGAATTAGTTAGAATAAAGTATGCTTCCGATGCTCAAAATCAACTGTCACTGAGCAACGTATATTAGCTGAGCAATTTTATGTTTTTTTTTTAGAATAACTCTTTTAACGCGGAAGTGGTCGCATTTCATACCCATTCAATTTCCTGTTAGAATTTTAGAATGTGGAACATTCACTAAATCAGATGATAGCTACATAAATGAAAAGTTCGCTCGAGCAATTGTTATCTTCCTCTTTAACACACGTACTTTGAATTTGTTTTTTTGGCGATTTAGCAAATATTTTTCAGCCAATCTTTGCTAAAATTTCCCCTCTAGTAGACATGACCAGTTACCATTTGTTTTCCCTAGAGTTAGATACTCGTACATGGAACGCGCCCAATGCCATGCCATTCCTATCATCAGCAAACAAGTTACGCCTAAATAATAAATAAATTCCAAACAGTCATAATTGTTAAACGCATGACAGCAGAAGTAACAAAGATTGATAGAATAAGAAGTTCAAAGATTCGAAAAAGCCTTCATGTAAAAGAACCCACCACAAGCAAGATAGAGCACGACCGGCTCAGTTGGTATTGTCATGTTCAAAGGAGAGATTCTTCGAACCCCATCAAAAAGGCAATATCAATCAACGTTCCTACGCAATCGCGCAAAAAAGGCAGACCAAAAAACAACTGGATCACACAAATGCAAAAACACCAGCATTTGATTGGCCTCAGTGACGAAGTGATCCGAAACCGGGAAGCCTGCCGGTACTTCCTGAGGTCAAACCGGCAAACCCCACAGGTAAACCAGTAGGGATGCAGTGAAGTGGGAGGGTTGTGATCCTTCTACTCCGGATCATAACTTCGCCGTAAGAAGAAGAAGAGAAGTTATAATTGTCAAACTGTATCCAATATTCGAACCAATTATTTGTATTACCAATATCTGATAGGTGTCACTGGTGATGGATGTTAATTTTAGGTGTTGCTACTGTACATCACTGAAGTGTTTTAACTGGAGTGGCCACTTTGCAATGACATTTATGATACGGATAGATATATGTATAACAATAAGTAACCTTCAGCAGCGGTCATATAAACTTGAAAACCAAATTTAAGGTTCAATATAGGTTTTCCCTTTATTTTTACTTAAGTTTCTTTCCTATTTTCTTTGAGCAATCTTTACCCATCTCCTTCCAAAACAACGTCAACCTTTCCTAACAAAATACGAAAACAATTTGTTTCTGTCCCGAAAATTTACTTACTTTCGCATAAATCTTCTTCACACTTCCTGCGACCTGTGTATACTCGTATACCTGAAGTACTTGGATACCGCATTTCGATTAAAAATTTATTTCTAACGCAATATTTAATTTTCCGAACCAGTGAATATATAGCGGACTTTGGATCTATCCGCAGCGTTCATGTAGTTTTGCGCATACTGAAAGAAAATCCTTTTTCCAAATTTTCTACTACTCTTACCACAGTGTGACGTTAAAAAAAGGACGCACCAACATAGAATCGTGTAGACCCGCTTTGGAAAAAAAAAACTTTTCACATTTTGGGTGGAAAATTAATTAAAATTTGTTTGCTACTAGGAGTTCAACGAAAATAATCCTACCGCACAGCAGTAGAGAACGAGTAAAAAATAACAATTCTAGTGCGAAATGCGGCTCAGTTTTCCAACACCTGCTAACTAGAAACTGTAGAAACTGCAGACAGGATCAGGAATCGCCAAAAATAACATCACTCCTCACACACATCATCCAACGGACGATGACGACGACGACTACGGATAAGGTCGTTGTCGGAGTATGAAGGCACAAAGAGAAAAAAAAAAAAAAAAAAAAATAAGAAGAACGCATTTGCCTCCAGTGAAAGTGCTGCAGACACCGAAAGACTTGAAGGGTGTCTAGCACTGCAATGCTTTTACAAACTAACGCTATCCTGAGTATGTGGTGTGCTACAGCTACAAATTCCCGGTGATGTTCGAAATTAATGGCGAAAATCCTACAGCCATAATTCAGTCTCTTGAAGTCCTGAATCCTTATTAAGCGGATTAAACGCTTCCTGATTTTAATTGTGTGTCGGAGAACAAATTTGCGGACATATGAATTCCTGCTACCGACACCGCACCTTGGAGTTGTGTTTGGGCTGACAAACACCGCCCCGTTCCTCTAACAAATAAGCTGTATATGTTAAGGCAGCACCAGGAGTTGGAGTTTTGTTGCTGGAGCAGCTCTCTTACACTTGAAAGCATTACAATTAAATGTGTTGGCGTAGATCCTTTGCATATGCACCGGCACACACAGCAAGGATGTTAATGTCTATCCCAAGCATCAGGAACGAGCACGACACCACTTTAGAGAATATACACTACCAAAGGAGATTGTTGAATCTTGCGTCTAAGTTGAATCATCTTCTCCTGGTAGTGGTTTTACCGAAATCAGGCGAAAGGATAACACATAAACCACCAGTGCAACCAATGTAACATTACAATGAAAACCTTACGATTGTCTAAACTCCATTCAGTGCCACACACAGCTAGTTTTTTCGTAGTTGTAGTGGTGGTTTGCTCTAATATCTTCTTGAGTTGCTCCTTCGGTTGAATGGCTCTCTAAAGGTGCCCGAAGATAAATTTTCCCTTGTTGAACGCCCCGAAATTACCTGATTTTCGCAGCATAGAGCTGTGGCCTGGTAGTGGTGGTAGGAACGTTTCACCATGGATTTAGGAGGAATGTTTGATTTGTGCTTAATGTCCTGGAAGGATGAAGGAAGAACGAACATTTATGTTTTTTTTTTCTTCTTTTCTTCGAATGGAAATGAATGGAAAATAATTGGAGCTGAAGTATTCCTAGAGATGAAATTAAAGATGTGGTTGTGTGTGGTGATGGTGAATAAAATCGTAAATTTCCTTAAAGGTATCCATCCGTGAAGGAAAAAAGTGCGAGCTTGGGAAAAGTGGAATAGAATCTGAAGAAAAAGGAAATTTAATAAGCACCTCCGGCATGTTTGCTCGAATGATAGAATATGGAATAGAGGTGTTCTTTAATTTGCCAGTGGTATCAGAAGTTGCGGTGTGAAGCATCCATCTGGTTTTGAAATATTTGCAAAAGATTGAATAAAGGAATGGGCAACCTTCCAGCAAATTTACATATTATTACGGTAACATGAGAATATTTGGTTTCAAAGTTGTTCTGATCAGTTACTTTGTCTCTGCATTGCTAGACCAATATTGTTTGCCTCCTCTGTTGATTTTAGTACGATAGTGAAATCTGCAAGCAATTTGTACAATTTGTAAGGGATTTCACATCCCTGCCACATGACATCTGTCAAATCCATCTGTCATCCATAATGACAGATAGTCAGTTCTTGCGTTTACCCACAGCTCAACGCATCAATATTTATTTATTATTTTATTATTATTATTTCATCTACAAGCATAGCTTTACAGATTATAAAATTTTTTAAAATATATAAAAAAAAAAGATAAATTAATATATTGTACATATATATATATATATGTAATGTAATAAAGTTTTTATAGCCCTTAAAAAAAAAAAAAAAAAAAATGAAAAATAGAAGGAGGAAAGCGATGACAAATTAGTACAATAATAAGGCAAACAAAATGTTTTTAAAGCGATCTCTAGAGTAATGAAAATCTACATCTCTACTGATTTCATTAAAAGACATAAGAGCTCTAGAAATAGGCTCATTACGACCGTAGTTTGTTCTATGTAATGGTTGAAAAAACACGTTTCGAATTCTTAGGCGCCTTTCGGGAGCATAAATGGGCACCTGATATAAAAGGGCAGGGCTATTTATGCGGTAACACAAAACATTTCTAATACATCGTGGGCATATCTTCTCATATTAAGGGTAAGTACACCCAGTAATTGGCAACGTGCGCTGTAAGAGGGCTCAAAGTGCCAACGCATTTTTTTGAAAATATATTTTGTCTATCGCCTCTGCTCTGTGAATCGCCTCTGCACTCTTTCTATACGATCTGAGTGGATCTGATAAATGGGGTTCCAGATAACATCGGCGTATTCAAGAATCGACCTAACCAGTGAGATGAATAGACATACTAAAGTGTGTGGATCAGAAAAATCTCTCGAATTTCTTTTGATAAACCCAACAAGTGAGTTAGTTTTGGCAACTATGTACTCAACGTGAGGAGCAAAGGTTAGCTTGTTGTCGATAATGATCCCAAGGTCCTTCATTTGATTAACCATTTTTAAAGGAGTTAAATCAATGCAGTAATCATAGGTGTATTGCTTTTGCGATCTTAAAAAAGAAATTGCCTTGTATTTTTGAATATTCAGTTTCAAGCAATTATGAATACACCAATCGGATAGGTTGCTAAGTTCGATTTGCATCTTTCCACAATCATCTAAACTTTTTATCTTACGAAATAGCTTGACATCATCCGCATACATTAAACATTAACAGAATTTGATGCAATGAACAATATCTTCAACAAAAATTATGAAAAGCAGAGGGCCCAAATGACTACCTTGCGGAACTCCAGAGGTACAGGAGATTAGTCTTGAACAGCAGTTATCTATGTAAACTTTTTGGAATCGAAAACGATGAAATCCACTTCAGCATTGCAGAATGAAATCCAAAATGTTCTTTCAAATTTCTTTAGCAAAATCTTATGATTCACTGAATCGAATGCTTTGCTAAAGTCAGTATAGACAGCATCAACTTGGCATCGATTTTCAACAGTGTTGATAACATAGGATGTAAAATGGGCTAGATTTGATGTTGTCGAACGTCCAGAAACAAAACCATGCTGAAACTCAGACAGATGTTCTTTTACATGAAATTCTAAATTATGTTTAATGATGCTTTCAAAAAGCTTTGGTATAGCGGACTATTTGCATATTCCTGGGTAATTTTCAATGTTATTCTTGGATCCAGATTTAAAAATAGGAACCAAAAACGACAGTTTCCAATCATCGAGAAAAATGCCAAATGAAAGGGATGCATTAAAAATTGTGAGTAGAGGTGTACACAGGGATTCACAGCAGTTTTTTAATACAATTTTCGGGATACCAACGGCACCAGGCTTAGAATTTGGCTTGAGGATGAGAGCCGCAGACTGTACATAAGACCAGTAGACCAAAATCAATCTTGGACATTGAATACACCTCAAAACTACTGGGTATACTGCATTTCGAGAAAACGGATTCGAAAAATTGCGCAAATAATTCAACTGTTGTATAAGTATCATTGAATTCAACATTTTTATAAACCATTGTTTTGGGCAACCCAATAGAACATCTTTTATGATTTATAAATGACCAGAAATACTTGGAATTACGTTTTAGTTTATTTTCTACGCTATTAATGTGTAGATTGTGCAAGAACTTGCTTAGGACAGTCAAATCTTTCGGAGATCTTTATCAATTTCATTTCCAGAAATTATAAATCTTTTGTGTGCTTTATTTTTTAAATTCTTTAAATTAAGAAGCCGCCTATTATACCATGGGGGTTTCGAAATGTTTCTCTTCACCAAGCATGGAACAAACGTGGTAAATCCAATTTTCATATTTGCAATAAAACGACTGTACATTTCAGAAAGACATAGATTTTCAAATTCGAGATCCCACTCAAGTGAATTGAAATATGAGTTTAATCCACCAAAATAACATTTTAAATCGTATCCCTCTTAAGATAATTATATATCTCAATTTCATATTATATATATATTATTACATCTTACTATAAAGATAACAGTTCTGGAATATCTGTGTATCTGTGGATTTAAGGACAGATTATGGTTGTCATAATCGTCCAATTAATCGAACAAAATTAGCTTCAGCGACTACGTAAACAAAGAAAATTGTAGAACTTGATGATCTGAGAAACCAAATGTGTGCATTGCGTGATTGAGCCAAATGTGATCATTGAGAGGCCATTGCATCCACCACGTTTGGTGCACGCTATGGACCGGCGGAGGCGTGATTGAGCCATATTTTTTTTGAAAACGGCGAAGGCTGTTATGGTGAATTCCCTGCGCTATGTTCAAATGATAACAAATTTTTTTTGGCCTGAGATTGAAGACATTGATGTGAGCATCGCGACGGGGATACGTGCAATACAACACAGGTAAACTTGGCTCTATTACACGAAAAGTTCTCCTGCCTTCGAATTTTGAGATTTGGATTTCTTTTTGCGGGGCTATGCTAAAGATCGTGTCTATCCGTGAAAATCTCAAAGCTGCTGAATTGCTTGAGATACAATCGTTATATAACAGTGACACCGCGCATTTCAATGAAATCACCAAAATGGCTGGACTAAGATGGTCTAACATACAAGGGCATAGGGTATCTACGGCCTCTGGCCAGCGCTAGATCATGAGACTATAACTTTCAGATATGGATGTATGCAGATACTGGAATCACCTATACGTCGCGTCATAGAGTAAATGACACATAAACAAGGTGGCGCAAAAGTTATGACCTTAAATTAATTGTCTATAATTTTTGTAAATGGCGTCTCCTGTCATCAACTGTCAAGTTGAAATACTATACTCCTTAGAACGTGGAATAATTGTGTCGATTTTTTTTTTTGCGGAATAATTCATCAGTGATTAAAACTCAACTTTATTAAAGATTTCTCCACCATTTGGCGCCGACTGGTCGCACAATTCGACGCACGGTTCGAAGAGACTTGCTCATCACGAAGTAGGGCAAGGGCTGGGATACCAAGAATAAGTCGTTCGGCTGAGAATATTAATGTTGTACGCGAGGATATGGAAGATTGTACAGATACATCAACGAGACGATGGACCACGCAATTGGGCATTTCCAGTCGGTCTCTGCAGCATATTTTGGTGAACGTCTTGAAGATGTTTCCATATAGAACTCGGATGGTGCATCGACCATCATAGCCATTAAGAGGACGATTTTTCTTTAAAACTAATCATGGGTGATGATCTGCGGACATGTTAATAAGCGGACATGTCAACTAGCAATACTCACTTTTGAGGCAGTGAACAGAAAGTTACTGTACGACTTACGGCGACTGTGCTGAAAGGGTGATTGGACTCTGCTTTTTCAAAGACTCTGCTGACAATGCGATAACTGTTACTAGCGAGCGGTAGAGTACCATGTTACTTGACTTTTTGATATCCGAATTGGATGAATTGAGGTTGGAGCGGTTTCAACAAGATGATTCACACACAGTTGGCGACACAATGCTCTTAGTGAAGGACACTTTTCCAGGCCTTGTTATCTCCTGCTTTGGCGATTTGCATTGGCCCGCAAGATCACCCATTATTACTTTTGCACCACCTTATATGAGCAAAAGCAGTATAATTACAGGAAAAGTGGGCCAAACTGTTTTTTTTTTGCTGATATTCAGCGAGGGAAGACGTCTGGAAGCATCCGTTTTATCTGGGAACTTAACCGTCAATAGAAGCCCTGACTGAAGATAGAAGAAGTTCTAATAGAATTACCGAGAAGTCTTGCATTCTCAAAATTGTTTGGAAACATTTAAAAGATTGATCAAGGTCTGAAGCACATCGTAGGTGTCACTACAGACGTTGATATTTTAAATTTCGAAAACCCGCTCCCCACAAAGTAGTTGATATCCATTAGAATAGCATAAATATTAGCTTGAAAGAGATATATATACGTTTTCTAACTAGAAGTGAAGCCTATTGTTGTCATCTCCACAAAGGCACACCTAACCCAGTCCTGAAGGCGAGGCAGACGGCATGAGACAGGAGTCGACGGGTAAGTGTCCCGCAAAGTTATCATAACTTCGGTATAGATTTTTCCACAAACCACCTCGTTTTAGGCGGAATGTAGTTTTGAGGGAGATTCAACAATGTACTAGAGCAGGGGTAGATATAGTAGGAAATCGTCAAAGAAGGGTTTACCTATAGTGCGTTGTCTGGTCCTTGCTAGGGCAGGACAACTGCAAAGAAAGTGGAAAAGAGTTTCCCTCTCGTTACTGTCTTTGGCGCTGCGACAGAAAGTGTTGTGAGGAATGCCAAGCTTGGCCGCGTGGTCCCCAATAGGCCAGTGGCCTGTAATAATGGCTACAATTCTAGTTCCTAGTAGCTCATTTGATTTAGGTTTGTTGAAACTGGGCCATGTTTTTCTTGATATGGCACAACTGGTTTGTTCCACCCGAGATTGGCTAGCTGGAGGAAGTGAAGGTGTCAATTGCCCTTAACGACTCCTATCGGAATATTGACTTTTTCCGCTAGCGAGCCGTTAAGGGTTGACCCTCGCCTGGCCAGCTCGTCTGCTCGCTCGTTACCTGTGTTCTGGGACCCAAATGAAGGTAATTCCAGGATGGATACTTTGTTCGTTTTATTTGTTCTTGCTCTACCAGTTTTGAGGATATGGTAACCGAATCAATGGCCTTGATTGCGGCTTGGCTATCAGAAAAGATACCTATATTTTGGTTGGACGTTGGGAAATTTTTCAGCATGCGGCAGGCTTCCCGAATCGCAAGAAGCTCCGCTTAAAAGACACTTGCAGAGTCTGGGAGACGGAAGGATTTCGATATATTCAGTTGGTCCGAGAAAATGCCTGCGCCAACTCCGCTTAGGTCATCAACTATTGAATCATCTTTATTCGTGGTTCACTTTGCCATGGTACGGCAGTTACTCCTATGCTCAGTTCTAAACTTGTAGGGCCAGATCTTTAACTGAGGCCAATAAGAGTTTATGCACCAAACTCTATTTCTTTAAAAATTACGACTCAGTCCAGGTATTCACAAAGTAGTTCAACTTGATTGAAACTTTAGACGTCTGTAGGCAATATTCTTCCACTGCAAACAGATCCAAGAAAGGGTGATTGTAAACACTCGTTCGCTTCCACGAAAGACCTTCTTAAGGGATTGAAGACCAATCTCTGGCCGAGGTGATATTAGCCAACCTGACTTCATCACGTGGAGGTGATGACCTGCGTCTTCATAAATTTCAAGTACTTACCCTTTCAAAGTCTATTCATAAGAATGATCATCCGTATTTGAATATCATGCTCAGGTAAATCTGTCAGATACGTCGAAAACTCAAATGAACATTCCCAGAAGAGATAATAGAAATATTTTATAGTTATTCACATACATAAGCTAGACACTGTCAGAAGTTTTCGGAATAATACCCATCCCTCACTGCATGTGAGTTATACCCTCGGTTTAAAAACCAACACATTTGTGCAGTATTGTCAAAAACGTCATTTTCAATATTTTCCCAACCCCCACAGCGTCGAAGCACCACTTTAACATTTCAAAAGTATCTCCTTTTCAATTTAATTTTCCAGTTAAATGAGTAGAAAATTATCCAATTGGTTTGTGTGGCAGCATAAACGACTACGTGCGCGCTGCGTCCATCCGAAAGTGATTGCAAAATGCAATGTTGCTGACGCTGATGGTCGTGGCAGCAGCGGTGATGACGATGGTGTCTCTATTAAAAACTAACCGTAAGGATAGGGGTTGAATTTTCGAATCTATTCGTTCGGCAGGTACATAGAAAAAAAAAAAAAAAAACAAGTCAAGGAAAGTGATGTTCAACACGCGATCTTATCTACTACTCGTATATGGATATACTCGTACGCCTGCACTCTCTTGAAAAAAACGCTCATAAAATGTTCGCTCCCCATAGATATACTCATCACATCACGACATCTCATTGCCAACCGCAAACGTGTTAAAGATAATTCAAAGATAATTTCCGCACACGGTAAAACTTGTTCCTTACGCTCTACAACTTAGTAGCATAGAAAAAGATTCCTTCATATCCTTGAAGTAATCGAAAATTTAAAAATGTATGCGATGCAAACGTGTTCTTGAAGTTTTTTTTTTTTCTTTTAGCTTCGCTCCTTCGGAAAGTATCTTTAATCAGTCTACGATGTGCCAGGATGTTTCGCTATGAAATATGAAATAGGAAATTCTAAAAGGCGGGAGTAGAGTATACCCACCGTTCGACACATCGCCAAATAACCGTTAAATGTCTCATATTTTAATAAAGTTAGATTAAATCCTGCTTCGCAATGGATTTTTTTCAAAAATTGCTGAAGCGGAAAACAGCTACGGCTTCTTTATTGTTATTATGAGTTTTTTTTTTGGTTTGGTTTTTCTGTTCAGGATGCGCATCCTATGGAGGCTGTGTGAAGTAGGTTGAGGGGTTGTTATCGCGTTCCGGTTGATTATACAGAGAAGCTGGTTTTGAAGATGTGGTTGCGGTTGTTGGGTATTAATTTTTGTAGACCACAAATGGGGCTTATTTTTTGAAAATGTTTTTTTTTTTCCGTCGGCCAAGGAATAAAATTGAATTAGGGAAGCGAAGAAATCTCGCGCCTGTGATGAATGAAGTTATTGAAGGGTAGACTAGCTAATTTGGTGGAAAGAAGGAAAAAAAAAAGAAAAGCCGAGCCGATGTGGAAAGCTTTGCATCAGATTAAGTCAGTCCGTTGAAATATAAGCAAATAGGCTGAAGGCAAACGTTGATTGATATGTAAGAAGGCTTATTTATGGCTGAAGGAGCAAAATCGTTAAGTCTGCTTCAAGGCTGTCATATTCCTGTCACACACAGCGGATCTTAGAGTAGACGCCTGTCCAATGAAAGTGAGGGTTTCATTAATATTTAGGTTGTCATCGTGGGGAAGAAAGGGAATTTTGTTTTTCCAGTCAACAAGTTTATCTTTTTATTCAGGCAGTGTATCGAAATCGCTCCAATAGAGGCTTTGCTTTTCAATAGCAGTGCTAGATATCGTAAATTCTATACTCCCTTAACGTGTTGTTTAGGAATACATAATTAAGGCCTTTATTATTTTATAAGGCCTACTTTTTTTTTTTTTATAATTTGCGCGCGCCAAATGGGATATGAATATCATTAAATTATTTCAGGTCACGGGCGTTTGAAGAAATTGAGAGAGAGAGAGAAAGAAAGATTGGTGCAGTAGGTTTGAAACTTAGGTGGTATTAAGTTTTTCAGTAAACTCCAAGGGTGGCGTCCAGATAACTAGGGAGCTTGTTTGTTTTGCTTTTTTGTCGTTGCTCATGATTCACAGTATTTTTTTTTTCCCTCCACCTGATGTCATCATCACGATCAAGTTGCATTTAATCCATATGACCACCCTACTGCCAGTGTTATGCCTTCGCAGTAGAGTTAACTAAGCTTTCGCAATTGATCGACTTTTTTATTTATTTCAGACGAAATAAATAGATGATTGTTGAGATCAGGATTTGAACCGTGAACCAAGAGCGTGACAATCGTTGATGTTACCACTACACCACGGCCACCCTCTACTTTTATTAGGGTTTTACGTATCTTGTATTTCCAGCGCAACAAAGTTGGCCTCTTTCATCATTTGATATAAGTTCATGGTTCTGTGCAATAAAATACAATTGAACAGTGGTTTAAAATGCTACGGAAAGCTTGACAATAGTTCCCTTCTTTCGCCGTTCAGAAGAAGTCTCCGTGCTCCAAGTCGTTTTTATGTGTCGATACAGACAGTGTATCTGTGAACGTATAGATAGGCACAAATGTTATGCAACCATGCCGTCTTCTTTGTTTTTATTTATTTATTTATTTTTTTTTTTTTTTTTGGCAGACCAAAATGAACCTGTCAGCTGTACTACTACACGCTGCGGAAATCTATTAGATTTTTGGTTGATTTCAGTATGACTTGGCGGCGCGAATCATGTCATTGTCATGTCGCATTTGCACAGACACGGTAGCCCTTTTGACTTGTTTCGAGTCAAATTTTCTTTTCTTTTGCGGGTTGACTTGAAGAAAAACTCAAATGAATTAAATTTATTAAAAAAAAAATATAAATTTTAGTACTTTAGAAATGTTGCCAAAACTTGAGAGTTATCTAAGGAGTGAAGTGACTTTGGATCAAATGCTATAAGTGTTGCAATACACCATCAAAATTTACTCATAAACAATACTCGATTTTTTTTTTTTTGTATAATTTGCGCGTGCCAAAGGGGATATGACCCTTATACAGGGTCCTCCAATAGGGACTTCCGAACTTTGACAGTTGATAGCGGCCATATTGTTGAAGCTCCATCTATCAAATTGGCTGCCATTTATTCAGTCTGTTTTGCTAAATCACCATGGCCGGATATAGCGTTAAACAACTCGTGCAAATAATAAAATAGTTTTATCAAAATGGGTGTTCTGTTCGGGCAATGTTCCGCGCGCTTCGCACATTTTACGGTAGCTATAATCGTCCTTCCCAGAGGACTATTCGCAGTGTGGTGGATAAATTTGAGTCCACTGATTCAGTAAACGATCAACCAATACCCGTAAGTCGACGAAACGCAAGATCTGCCGAAAACATTGCCGCTGTCCGTGAGAGTGTGCAGGAGAATCCGAGGCAGTCGATTTCGCGTCGCTCACAAGAACTCGGCCTTTCGCAGACCACAACTTGGCGAATTTTGCGTCGTGACTTGGGCCTGCACCCATACAAAATTCAACTGACCCAGGAGCTGAAGGTAAACGACCATAGACAATGACGTGGATTAGCTCAATGGGCTATGGAGCAGTTGGAAACTGACCCTAATTTCCATCGAAAAATCATCTTCAGCCATGCGGCCCTTTTCTGGATGAATGGGTACGTCAACAAACAAAATTGTCGAATTTGAGACGATACTAGTACACATGAGATCCAAGAGCGTCCAATGCATCCCGAAAAAGTCACTGTTTGGTGTGGATTTTGGGCTGGCAGCGTCATCAGTCCATATTTCTTTGAGAACGACGTTGACCAGGCCATCACCATCAACGGCGAGCGCTACACTCGTAGGTCGATGATTACCAACTTCTTTTGGCCTGAATTGGATCATATGGACATCAACAACATGTGGTTTCAACAGGACGGCGCTACGTGCCACACAGCTCATGCCACCTTGGAAATTCTGCACAGGCGATTCGAGGGCATGGTCATCTCACGTGGAGGTGATGTGAACTGGCCACCGAGATCGTGCGATTTGACCGCGTTAGACTTTTTCTTGTGGGGTTTTCTGAAGTCGCAGGTCTATGCGAATAAGCCACAAACCACAGCGGCCCTCAAAGTCAACATAACCCATGCCATCGGTCAAATTCAGCCTGATTTATGTGCCAGAGTCATGGAAAATTGGACATTTCGGATGCGCGCCCCTCAGAGAAGCCGCGGCGGACATTTGAAAGATGTTATATTTCATACATAATGGCATCGATAGGCCTTTTAAAAGAATAAAAAATTTCGATAATATCTCACACAGACTTTGTTTTATTTAAATTTAAAGATAGGAAGCGCTTAATGAAAGACCCTTTACTATTGCAGAGCACGGGCGTTGTGTAGATTGACAGAGAGAGAGAGAGAGAGAAAGACAGAAAGATTTGGTGTAGTGGTTTGAAACTTAGGTGGTATTAAGTTTCTGTAAACTCCAAGGGTAGCGTCCAGACACCTGGGGAGGATTTTTTTTTGTTTTGCTTTTATTGTCATTGCTCATGATTCACAGTATTTTTTTCCGTTCTCCTGATGTCATCATCACGATCAAGTTGCATTTCCAGCCATATGACCACCCCCTACTACCAGTGTTATGCCTTCGCATTAGAGTTGACTTAGCTTTCGCAATTGATCGACTTTTTTATTTATTTGTATTTCATGCGAAATAAGTAAATAATTCTTAACACCAGGATTTGAATCGTGAACCAACAGCGTGACAACCGATGATGTTATCACTACACCTGAGCTCGTGGACGGTTTCAGTTGTTTAATTATTCGTTTTCATTTGGAAACCCTCCTGTATGTCAACACAAAAACCAACAAAAGTACGCGTTCATGTCGAGTAGTGTTGCGTTATTCCAATTATCTATGGCCCTTAGAAATATTTCGGTTTTTTCTTTGCCTTATTTATTCTACTTTGCCATATTTTAATTCTTTATTTAAAAAAATTGTAAAATATGTCTATTAGCTTAGATTTTACTAAATTTTAAAATAAAATTCAAGGCGTATCAAACAGTACTTGGGTGGTGCTAGAAAAAAAAATATAGACATCTGTTCTACTCATACACCGGATGGCTTTCGGCCTCATATGCTGGTGCTCAAGGCTACGTAGCAAATGCACTACTAAAACCCTTCTCGCTGTCGCATATGTGTACCAGAATATAGTGAGTAGGGCTGATGAAAACGAAGTCGAAAGTGACTTAAAGATATTTTTTAAATTTACTCAAACTTCAAAAAATCGATTATTTGATCAGCAGAATATAGTTTTTTGATTACCAGAAGTTCATATTTAGATGCGCAGAATACATTAAAAATTATCTGAAAGACTGTATTTTCAGTCAAGAAAAATGTAATTTCAACAGAGAAAGTTAGAATAATCGTTTGTGTTAAAAGTATGCGAACATCTTCTTCTTGAAGCATTGTTTCTTTCTGCTGATCAAAAACGTTATTCATTTTACTTTTTCTGCTGATTTGATTTTTTTTCTTTATTTTCTGTAGAAGAATGCATTTTTTGCCGGTGTTTTATTTTTCTGTCGGCATATTTTGCTGGTTTTTAAATTATTTAGCTGATCACTAGAAATAATGATATCTTTTGCATGTTACTCGTTTTATTGGATTTATTTTAATGTTTGACTTATTTTTTTTTTGAGTGACAACACTTCCGAATACTCATAGCATACTGAAACTCTTGCTGGCTCCACCTAGCGGAAGTGACTGCACAGCACTCAAGATTTTATAAGACGTTCAATACATAAGACGGCCACCAAAATAATTGGATACTGCGCCGTCCTTAATTCATTTGAAGGACATTTTATTTAAGTCATCTTATGTACTAATTTTTTTTTAAAGCTTCACTTTCTCCAGTCAGTCATCAAAATCAGTTCGACGTGGCGGTATCTTTTTCTAAACATTTTTCAAAATTGCTTATCGTTCGCTGGTGTCCTCGAAGCATTAAAATTCGCAAACGTTGTCAAATTATTATCACTCCCTCGAATTGCTCACTTTCGCTTTAGCAAGTTTGCACAACAGATATCACTTTGCAAAGACAATGCTTCAACAATGGTCTACCTAATCAGAAGTAAACTTTCTCCGATTTCCAAAAAAAAAAAAAAAAGAATCCAACCAATTCTTATCTTTCCATTTGGTTTTGCAAATATATTAGCACAGGAAGGAAGCAGCAGCAGCAGTAGAATACTGGGATGCCTTCATCATCACCACCACCATCATCACCACAAACAGAGAGCAAAAGGAAAACCAAACCGAAATCAATTAAAACTCCGATTCGGGACTATGGCATTAGACATTCGTACTCGCAGCACTCCCACCTCCTGAGAAAATGAATAAATTATTGTCAGCGATTTTATGTGTCGATAAGAATGGGAGGCTGTACCCAGCCTTCTTGATTTCTATTAAGAAAGAAGTAGAACTACGAATGCTGCCGGAAATCTATCTCTCATTGTGCACACACCTTGTGAACGTAAAGAATGGCTTTTAATTAATTCTGGAACAACCTGGTGATGAAGGACCCAGCACCACCACCACGACTGAGGAGGACGGGTGGCAAAAAGGAAAAGGAAACGTTGTCTTTTGAGATGCGTACACAAAGGCGCAGCACCTTTGTTTTACTTCCGCCAAAATTGCGCTGAGACTTCTTATGCCCAGATCACACCCTCACAAAGGAGCACCATGCCGCACCACCCGCTCCTGGCGGCGAATTAAATTCATTGTTTTGTTTGGGCTGTGTTTCTTAAAATGACATCTACTTATCGCATTTTGAAATTTATTTCCAAGGAGATAATTCCACAAAGGGCTGAAAGTGCACGTCCTGTCGTCTTGCGTAGGATACATTCATCCCGGTGTGTCTACAGTCCTGGCAACTAGCGATCGCTTTTATCTTCTAAGAGAGATATGAAGCGGAATGGAGAGACGTGTTCTGATGATTTGCCCGAAAGTTCTTCCAAGTAAAATGGACCAATTGTTCGCCTGACTAGAGACGTTGATGACGGTACTGGGGAGGAACGAATGCCTTGGGGGTGATTTTACTTTTCCTTTGCCATCCCCGTGTCCTGCTTAAGTGTTAATTTCGTGTTTCAGCCGATTAAAAAGTGAAATATTGTTGTTTTTTTCCGCCCGCTTGGGATTGGGCCATTTAAATTTAATTAAAAGTGATTTTTTTTTTTGTCGTGAAATTTGTTGCTATAGCGAACGAACGAATCGAAGGCGGTTTGACATTAATTGAAATGGGAGCGACGTAAGACCTGGAGGGTTTTTGGAAATATAAAAATTTTATAAAAATGAGGTGGTGTTTTTACGTAAAGAGGCTTTGGTACTAGTTTGCTTATGATGATGTAAAAGTTGCCATTAATTACACTCTCGATGATGCTGTGGGACGGGAGTAGGTCATAAACGTATTGAAGGAATTTTTCCAGTAATGCGTACTTTCATGTCTGCCATGACTTTGATAATATGTGCTCATTAACCAACTCTACGCATAACTAAGGCGATTTTACTTAGCCTTTTCGTAGCATCTTTTCAGCTTAATTTTATGTCATATCGTTTTCTATCTATGTATAGAGAAGTATTGTTTTTTGAGAAATCCATGATTATTTCCGAGTTTGTTTTACCCCCTGACAGTTACTACTTTAAGATTCCGATATGGAAGGGACTTTTCAGTACTTTCCAGTTAATGAAAGAGCCTCTGCCTTCGCTCAGCTGCCTCCAGTTGCGTATACCATGTGTGATGAGATCGAAGTCTCCGATGTGGAGTATTGGTATCCATCCACGAACGGTGCGTTCGATGTTGGCTTCCAAGGCTGGAATCGTTATAGATTAACGACTTCCCACAGAAAGTAGTCCAGCGGCGTTAAATCACACGATCTTGGAGGCCAGGCCACAGGTCCATTTCTGGAGATAATTTTGTCATCGAACACTTCCTTCAATAACTCTATGGTTTCGCTAGCAGTATAGCATGTGGCACCATTCTGTTGAAACCATATATCCTGCAGACCATGTTCACGCACTTTTGGAGACAAAAAATCGTTGATCATGGCTCTGTGCCGGGCGTCATTGATGGTGACATTTCGATTTTCTTAATTTCTGAAGAAGTAGGGAACGATGATGCCGCCAGCCCATAAACCGCACCAAACACATTTTTCGAGGTGCATCGGTAGGTGATGGATCACCTTTGGATTTTCCTTTCTCCAAATCCAACAATTTTGCTTATTAACAAAGCCACTGAGACAGAAACGACCCCATCACTGAACAAAATTTGACGGTTAAAAGTGGATCGGCTTCCAACAGTTCAAATGATTGCGCACTGAACTCACGACGCAATCGATGATAGTTCAGCTTCAGTTCTTGCGGCAATTAAATCTTGTAATCAAGATCCTTATGCAAAATCTTCCACAAAGTAGATGGACACTGCCCAAGTTCTTGCGCACGATGACGAATCGATGAATTAGAATTTTCCTCTACACTGGCCTCAACGGCGTCGATATTTTCATCTGTGCATTCTTGTCGGTGGCTTGGAGTCCAAAAGAGTAAATGTAGTTCGAGTCAGTTGGTCGATTATGTTGACCGTAAAAATGGCGCAGAGCTTTAAAAACATTTTTTTCTGAACACTGATTTTTGAAATAAATTTCAATAATTTGTAAACGCTGCTCGGACGTAAGTCTTTGCACGATGATTTGCCAAACAATACTGAATAGCAATATGGTGTCAGCTGTCAGATTAACTATCAGCTGTCTGAGTGTTGCTAAAAAAAAATACCCTTTAGTACCATGGAATATTTGGATCTCGAGAGTAGTTGCTAGAAATGTCATTAACAAGCAAAGCCTTTATTTTGATTATCGATTGTGAAAATGATAAAAGCGTGGCTGAAATCCAAAACGTCAAAAAATGCTCATTGTGAATGCATTACTGCCACTGTGATGTGATGTTATGATGCTCTCATTTTGCGATGCGTTGAGGTTTTTGACATTTTGGAATGATTTAAATTAAAAAAAGTTCTTTATGCTGAAAAAAAAAAGTTTATTGGTCGTTTTTAGCAACAAAAATGTCTAAAAGGCATTCATCATCATTTAACACGATACTTAATAAATGTGGTTCATACAATGGCGTAACATACAAACATACCCTGAATAAGAAAAAGAAACAATTAAAATTAAAATTAAAAATCGATGCCATGGAAATTATTTGCGTATATCCTTAAAGGCATCCAATTTAATCACCAATATCTTAGTTTAATGCATACTAGTTACTAGTAGACACGTCCGGCTTCAAAGGACCATAAAAATGTGTTGAAGATAGGAAACTTATAAAGATTGATTGTGTGTTAATCCTCCCGCAGCAGTTAGAGCTACTACTACTACTTAGCTACAACTTTAGCAACAGATTTTTTCACGATTTTGTTCACGTTTATGTTCGTCAGCCCATATTCCTTTATACTGCTACGCATAAGTGCATTGAAAATACCAATACACAAAGCAGAGGTAAACAATCGAGCAATGTTATCGGGCATTCCTTGATTCTTACACCAGGGACGTCAAAGATTTCCCTACAAGTCACGTAATTGCCCCTGTTCTTGAATAAGTAAATGCACTCCTAAATGTCAAATAAAATCCTTTGGGTCTGGGTGGAAACACTTAAGTGAGATTTTGAAAAAAAAATTCTACTAAATCAAAATCCTGGATTTAGTAGTATAAACTTTAATGAATTCGATTGCTCAAGCCAGACCCAAAGCGAACTTTGTTAATTTCCAGTTCTTACTCCTTACAAAACATATTTAGCAAATAAAGAAGTCACTATTTTTTAATTTAAAAAAATTGTATTTATTTCAATATTCAAAATTTAAATGCATAAGAAAACGAACAAGTCTCATTTGAAAAAACGACACTACCTATTTTCTGTTAATTATATTTAAAGTTATTATAAATGCTCGTATATTACATGATTTTCTTTCTTAAATGCAAAACAATTAAATTACTATGTGCTTAATGTATAATGTTAAATATTCTAATTTACAACTCCACTATGCTCTGTTTTTCATTTAGCACTTTTAAATGATAATTAAAAAAAGTTTATATTTATTTTATTTGCCTTTATACTCTCTTTTTCCGCAACTGAAATTTGAACTGCTTAAGCTACTTGCTTTTATAGATTTACTACATATTTTAAGTTTAAGCAATTTCATCTATTTTATTTTTAACGATCAATTATGGAATTAAATGTTCTCATTAAATCTTTCTTTTAATAGTTTCGATGGACGGAACTCCAATAAAATAAGTTTTTTTTTTTTTAATTTGTATGAAATTTATTAGCTGAAGCGAATAATATTTAAGATAATATGTCCGAGTTGTACACCAAAAATGTGGTGAAATTTAAATTAGGAATGGGAATGCGAACAATTCACAGTAAGATAACAAATAAAATAGAAACAAACCAAATAGGGCACTCACCACGAGTTTAATCTGGAACAAAGGCTGTGCTTTAACATGCCTTCAAACAAGACGAGGCTGGTTTAAATTCTAAACACTACGAAAAGACAGTGAAACGGCGAGTCAAGAATCAAGCTGCGGTACAAACTACTGGTTAATAGAAAACACATGTATTTCAATTGATCAACAGAAAACGATAAGTTAATTGTACTTTTCGAATCTAAAGTATCGATTGCATCGCAGCTTGCCTCTTCACTTCCCGCTTCACTTTTAGCACAGGGATTGTATGTGATGGCTGTATTAGGCACTACTGTAATAGACAAATAAGGTGCCTTTTAAAAGTGCAAAAATAGGTCTTAAAAACGTGTCTCTAGAAAAAAATCATTTCTGACTTTGCACAATCTATGCCAAGTAGGTATGCACGTAAATTAGATAAAACAAAACATCTAAGAACGATATCCTGTGTCCGATCATGCTGGTGCTATTCCTTACTTTTGATTGAATAACTGTTGGCCGCTGTTACAGATTAATCATGCAAAAGAATAAAACCGTTCAAACCAGTCGTTTTATTGTGTGTGACGATTCTCGTTACCTAGCTATCGTTAATTCAAAATTACGACAGTCGTTGCTCTTCATTTTTTGACAAATGTTAATAAAAGCGAAGGTAGGTCGCTTCACATTGTATGGATTTTTTCAACATGTTTGCAGCAACATTTCTTGTCACCGTCCTGGTCATACATAATCATTACAAGTCGTTGGTATCCATCTGTGTATTCTATTTAGACTATTCACCAATTCTCACATCACCTTCTGCTTTACGAACCACAATACTCAAACCACTACCAATCTACAATAGTAAGTAGTAGTTTTGATTTTTGGCAGGATCTGCTAAAAAATTTGTTGGTTTTGGACTACCTTGGGTTAGCACCACCATCTTGAAAAAATGGCGCAAATTTTCGGAATGTTTGCTATATCTCCTCTGTAATATGTTTGTAGCCGGAACGAGTTCGACATTTTTTTTTTCCCTTCCAGAACGAAAACGAAATAAATAAAGGGCATGACTGGGTCGCATGTACTTGCGCTGTTCGTTCATGAATTGTACAGATCTCAAATTTGCCCTTCTTTTCTTTTTTTTTTTTTTTTAATTCGGCGCACTTTAGGCCCTACACGAGCGACTTATTGTCGCATGATATTTTTGTCGATTGATGAAAGGTCATTGTCATTGAGCGAATAATTGTCGTTCTACATTTTTATAATAATGACAATTGGCTCATTCAGTTGACCCTCATCGCTGCAGTAACTTCCTGCAATGAAGCACGCTTTGTTATCACTTCAATATTTTGCAAGCTGAACTCCACCAATGAAGAAGGCGGTGAAAGCTGTTGAAGTAAAATTTGAACTTCAACAGTTGTTAACTTTTTGTCGCGGGGCCTGCGGAAATCGCCGACTCGGAAATTGTCGCTCAATAGATAGCGCGGCAAAAAAGTCGTCATCACCCAGTGAGTTGTCTCGAAGGTGGTCACATTGTTTTGTGTGAACTTAGGGATCCCTAATGCAATTTAAGAATTTAATTTAATGAATTATTTCCAAATTTAAGTCCCTGACGACTGATCTATATCTATTATTCTTTAATTTGTGATTTAAACGCGTAACCATAAATAACTAACTTCAAATATACTTTTTATTTACAATTAAATAAAACAATTGAAAGTGCTCCGAATTCGACAAGAAAATAGAAAATTAAAATTTGCTACCGTTTCTGACAGCTCATTTACCAAAATGGCCAACAATTGAAGTGCACATACACAGGCCGACAAAATTCTTCGTACGATAGATAAATTTCCAATATATTCCACATATATTTATGAATCTATTGTTTTATTATTTTTTTATTTCCTATCACTAAAGATGTGTTTAGTACCCATATCCTGTCCCTCATTCCATCTCTTTTGTTCAAGTTATTCATAAAAGCAATAAAGTGCGCTGCAGTGCAAACGACACAATTCATCGTACGGCGATTGATTCCGTTAGTTTTTCTGTTTGTAATTACAGTTTTAGCAAAATGCATATCATTCTGTATTCAGCCCTTAGTGAGTTAACATCTTTTGCAAAAAAAGTGATCATGTCAGTTCAACAAAGGAGAAAAGAAACGACCCAAGATTTCCGCCAAGCAGAAATTGCACGCAAAAAGCAAATCAACTGTGCAGTACATCGTAGAAACGTTCATAAAAACAGAAAGTGTTGAGTACGCGCGAAGAACAGGCCGTCCACGCAAATTAAATGAAAGGGACGAAAGGGTCATTCTGAACACAGTGCGAAAAAACCCAAGAACTAATTGCCCTACCATAAAACAAATAGTCGCGGATACATGCAGGACAGACGTCAGCACGCGTACAATAGAAAGGACCCTCAACAGACATGGGTATTTTTCAAGAACACCAAGGAAGAAGCCATCCATAAGTGAAGCGAATAAGAAAAAACCTGAAGACTTTGCCATGATGATCTTTTTTTTTGGAAGAAAGTTGTGTTCACCGACGAGAGCAAATACAACATTTTTGGTCATGACGGTCGTGCAAGAGTTTGGCGAAAGAGCGGCACTGAAATGGAAGTTCAAAATGTAAGAAGAACAGTGAAGCACGGTGGAGGTAGTGTTATGGTGTGGGGGAGCATGGCTTGGTCTGGCGTGGGAAAGCTGGTGTTTATTGAAGGTAACATGGACCAACACATATACCTCGACATATTAAAAGCAAATCTACGCCCATCAGTAGAAAAATTAAGTTTGGATACCTGCTGGATATTTCAGCAAGACAACGATCCTAAACACACCGCTCGAAAAGGATTGGTTGTTATACTATGCTCCAAGACAGCTTAATTCTCCCCCTCAGAGCCCGGACTTAAACCCAATAGAGCATTTGTGGGACTATTTCGTCAAAAGCGACTCTTAAGGAAGCCCTCCAACTAGAATGGGATCGTGTACCCGAAGATTATACGAAAAATCTGGTCTCTTCTATGCCACGTCGACTACAAGCAGTCCTTAAATCTCGTGGAGGCCCAACAAGTTACTGACAGCCTGATTTCTTCAAAAAATTAAAGTCGAAACTAGTCGTACGAAGAATTTTGTCGTTTGAGCCAAATGTGTTTTTCCTTTTTGTTTAAATTTTAAGAAAATAAAAAGAATTTTAATTTAATCTAATATCTAGATAATATTTGTTTTTTGTTCTGATTCTTAAATCCTAGTCCTTTTTTGATTGAACTGTGTAGGTACCGAACAACAGCGTTCATATATGTCGTACGATGAATTATGTCGACCTGTGTATATGCCGAGAAGTCTAAATGGAAGTGTTTCATTTCTAGGAATTTTATAAATATACGCTTCTTTACCTCAAAGAAGATGTGAAAAATACCAAAAATTGGTCGCCATTTTTTAAAGCCGGCGCGTGCAAATTTCATAAGTTTTTTAGCAGGCGTAGGTTTATGATCTTGCCAAACATCTCATTAGTAGTGTAAGGACCTGCTACCCATTACTTCTGATGCTGAAAAAGATGAATGACTTGTACTGAAATGTTCTGTAAAAATAAATTATAATATCAATATCAATAAGAATTGTAAAAAGAGATAGTATACGTCTCGATTAATATTTATAAATTCACCACGTTTGACCACAGGGTTTACTAAAAATATTTATGCTTCTAAAATTTATTTATATTTTTCGTTGTTTTATGATAAAAATATTTTTTATATAATAATCTTGTTAATATAGACAAGCAACAAAAATAAAATAAAATTAAATGACGAAAAAAAAAAATATAATTATTTGCCAATCGAGAAATGAAACCAATTTGTTTTGCTTTTTTTTTTTTAATTTAATATATTTTTATTAATAATACTTTTTTTCTTTAATGAAATAAGGAAATTTTTTTTCTTAAATCATAAAAAAAAAAAAATTATACATATAATGCCAATTTAATGGGGACAAATTTTCAAATCAAATGACAAATTCAGAAATTCTTATACAAATAAAAGTGAAAAAAAATGTATTTTCTTAATTTTAAAAGTAAACATATCGATATCTGTGCTATAGGAATTCAAAAAAAAAAAAAAAAAAGGATGAATAATTATATGAGTACAATAGAAGAAAGTATACAATTACATAAATAAATTTTATGAAAACTTAACATCACATTGCTTGAATTATTAAATTGTATTTGCTTATGTACCTCAGTATATAAATGATTCACTTACTTAGTTAATAATATAATGTATAGTAATATATATACTTTTTCTTCTTCTTTATAATCTGGATTTTATTTTATTTTTATAAACTTTTAGAAGATCTCCTGTTAAAAGTTTATTACTTTAATTCGATATGGAAAAATTACTGAGAATGAGTTGGTTTTTTTTTTTTTTTTTTTTTATATATATATATATTTAGAATTCTAATAACAAAAAAAGCTGCAAGAAAAATGTTATTAATTTGTGTTAATTGTTTTTATTTTATTTTATATTTCTCTATTCTGTTGATGATGATGTTGGTGTTGATTGTTGATTATGAAAAAATGTGATTATGATTTTTTTTTTTTTTTTAGTTTGTAATATAAAATTTCTTCATTTATATCTATTTTGTTAATTATATGATAAAATAATTAAATTAGCTAAAGTTTTAGTTGAGTTCTCATGTCACTGTTTAGGTTTTATGCATGAAAAATTAAAAGTGAAAGTTATATGTCTTGTTATAGAAATAATAGTTTTCAACTTATATCTATCAGTACTGCGCCGAATTTAAGAGTGGTTGTGTATGTACGTGTATCTATGTGATACTTGATGTATTTTCCAGTGGTAGTTGAAGTTTTTCTCTACTCTTTGTTTTTCTACATAGATGGTGGCTGCTGATGATATTGGTTATGGCGACATTAAGTTGCTATTGTTGCTCTGTTGTCGTTACCTTTGTTCAGTACTTTTTGCGTGGCTTGGGGAGTGCTTTTAAAAATGCATGGACATAGCACTACGTTAATTATTTTCTGACATTGTCATGTCCTGTTGTTCTTTGATGTGGGAAGAGTTTTTTTTTTTTTGTGTTCAAGGGGAAAACGATATTTCATTATCGTCGGGACGAAGGAAGGATTTGGAGGAGGATTTTTTGTTTGATGTGGTAAATAACTTATTGGAAAAGTTTTATGGACGAAATTGAGAGTTTATTTTGATATCAGACATTGTTTTTACGGAATACTTCGTTGGGATGTTGATTGCTGAAGTTCTGTCGGGTGGAGCATTGCTGAAAAAAAATAATGACAATTGACATATTAGGACAAAGAAGTTAGGTTTAAATAATTTTCATAGAATCATGGCTGTATCTGTAAAAAAAAGACAGAGACACATTCGTGAAGGTATTAAAGATAAACCAAACTGTAAGTAAGGACCGAATATATACAGGGTGGTCCTTAAATATACCATTATATATCAAGCTAAAAATATGTTAGAAGGTTTCTATGTTTCTTTTACCATCTTCTTAACTTAGTTCTGTCTTCGCGACAACTGTACCGATTTCAACACTACACAGGGTGCTTTACAAACCTACAGTTTCCTTAAAAATTTAGAGATAAACTCGATTTTTCTTATGTAGAACTTCTCCTTTGCAAGATACATAATGATATAAAGTGCTCGTAAGAAGAGCCTTTCTGTCCAAGTGATCCCATAAAAGCTCAACTGGGTTGAAATTTAGCGACCGTGTTGATTAACATCCCTTTTTCTTCCTTCTGTTGCAAAAAGCATGAACACAACTTTGAAGTATGTTTACTGTCGTTATCTTGTTGAAAAACGAACTCTTCTCCAATCAACTGAAGATCAACTCTCATCTAGAATGGTTCTGTAGCCTTCTTTATTCAAAATGTTTTCGATGCGAATGAGATCATTGGTTCCTCTGAAAGAAAAGGTTCCCCACACCAAAATCGATATGCTTTACGAGTATGGTGGGCACAATACAAGGGGTTCTGCGGAACGTTGAACGAAAACCCTTCTTTTCGTACCAAACAGTTCGAACTTGTATTCGTCAGTCCAATGAACTCTTCTCCAGTCCTCAATGTTTCAATTTTGGTGAGCTTTAGCCCATTCTTCTTACTTTGCGCCTAAATAAGGTTTTTTTTTTTTGGAAATACGTCCAAACAAATTTGCCTTCTAAAAACGCCTTTGATTGTTGTAAAGGAGACTTAGATTTCCCTATTCTGGTGCCGTAAGCCACGCTTGCTGGTAATCACAATCAAAATATTTACCCGCTTAGTGTTTTTTCTTGTACGTCCACTGCTAGGTCTGGGATCACTGCTTTAGTTTCACGAAATCGCTTGATGGTGTAAAGGATTTAGTAACATAAAGTTCCTAGGGGAGCTTCGAACGACCCTTCTTGTTTTTTTTTTTTTTAACCTTTCACTTTGAAAACTGATAGTTGACTTAAAAATGTATCCTGTACAACCCTTTTATATAAGTCCTTTGTAGGCGAGATTATACCTAATATTATCAAAAGTATTTTTACTATCATCAAAAGTCGGAAGTAGCTCACAATTTGTTATTGCCTTTTTTTAAAAAAAATATTGTTGGACAAAATCTTTACACTGAGAAAACCGATTACCCCGAACTGCCCGAACGCAATGAGGTAGCTGTGGCGTAGTTCGTCGCGGGAGTAAGGGGTGTCAAAAGTAGAAATATATAAACGCAATAGTGCGTCCACAATGAGTAGCTGTAGCGGTACGAGTTGGTTTACTTTTAACTTTTGCAGCACCAGAAGTTTAACAGCTCGGTAAAAACAGAAAAAAATGGAAGAAGACGACGTTGAAAAATTCGTTGAATCTCTACAAAAATAAAGGGAAATAGTAAACGTGGTCTCGAACCCACCATCTCCGCTTTTCTTCTTTTAATAGCTTGTATACAAGATAGCACATCTGAACCACAGTCAGTAAAAATACGGCTTCTTCTTGTTCATCCATTTTATTTTGGATATAATTAAATGTTTAATACAAGAAAAAATATTTTTCAAAATATATTTCCCAAAACTAAACAACAAAATAACAAAGCTGCATTTCAAGTGACAATTAATTTGACATAACGCGGTCCACCATTGTTGGCAGCGCCACATCATTTGACAGCGCGTACTAGTGCTACTACTACGCCACAGCTACGGGCTAAGGTTACTACATATTGCCACAATGACTGAATAAATAAAATAATAACCTAACTGCAAATAGTCGTATTAAACTCATGTCAAATATTATTTAGATATCGAATCTGAAAAGAATCCCCCAAGTCATGTCCGAGAATGAGCCAATTTTCTAAAACCAGTCATAAACAGAGAAACAGACAGGCAGAATTTAGAGATCCATTTTCTTTAGATTCTATATTATAGTAATACCAAGATTAATCAAAATCACGGTTCTACGTACCAATTACAGTTTTGCGTACCAATTACAAATTGTACAACAAATAGTAACGTCTGTGTAAGATAGATTTAAATTGTTTTTTTCTTCTAAGGTTGGCTACTACGAGGAGTAACTCTATTTGTAGCTATTATTAGAAACAAGCTGACCGTTATAAGTAATCTTTGAGCAGCGATTTATCGTTATGGCTATTTATTATATAACAAAAACTGGTAAGAAGTGCACAAATTTATACTACAGATTTTTATTTTTATAGTAAACGCAGCAATGTAGTCACCAACAAAATGACTAGGCTAGCAATATAAATTATAGAGAGGAACACATCGCCCATAGCTGTTAAAGCTTTTATTTACAACAGAATTAGCTACGAGAAGTTGCCAATATTGCTATTTCTGTGTAATTAAATGGGTGAATTAGCTATGAAAAATTGCCATTACTGCTATTCTTAGATAGCTATTTTAGCAAATTTTGTTTGTAAATTAAGATCAAATAAAAAAAAAAAAAGACAACGCCTAGCGTGCTGTTGACGGCGGCGTTGCTCTTGGCTATATTTAATATATTTGTATTTGCTCGTGATGTAACCTGTTATATTTTCTCCGTCTACCTGTTTTTTTGGCTGTTTCCGAACGGACTTGTCAGATATTCGCAAAAGGTGAACAACTTCAACAAGACTTTTGGTTTTTACTGGCATTCGAAACCTGAACCTCCCGCTTAGTTGTCTGACGCACCGTGCAGTGAGCCACGACGTCACTATGTAGGGTCTTTGTTTTCACCACATGGTTACGTAGTCATATGTATAGTTGTAATTGCTATGCTTAAATTACATCTCTTGTAATTTTTCAAAGCAGCAGCTGTAATGTAAATAGCACAATGAGCTATGAAAAATAGCCATTACTGCTATTTATGTGAAATAGGAGAATTTGTCAAGGCCGATTTGAATATAATGTACCCTGAATTAAACTACGATGATGACGCTGAATGCATCCACTATTGATTATATTAGCGCGTTCATAATTTTAAATTTGTAGTCTAGCGCTAAAGAAGTTGTGTGGATTTTTGTGTTTTTCAGTCCTCCTTTGTTATTTCTGGATATATGATGCTATTTTCAATGTCAGTTCTATAAATTTAAATACAGGTTTTGTTCACCAGTTAATGTATAATGTTGTTAATTGTACCTAAGACTGTTAACAATTTGTGTAGTGAAACAAAATTTGAGAATCCGGGGCAGATTCGGTGCCTGGGGTGGGGGCACTTTCAGCAGCTGCCGAATGTGCCCCAAAATTGTAAATATGGACAAAATATTTTAATTGCAAACTATGCGGAATCTGATCAATCTATGGGATCTTTCTTTGAAAATTAAAGCTGTCCCGATATCGAGTCTAAAAAACTTGAAAAATTAACCAATGCATTGACTGATGACCATACCTCGGTAGAATTTGGAAACTACCTCCTAGTTAAGTTACAGGGATATAAAGGGTGGTTAAGTTTTAAGGGCCGATGTTGATTTTGAATAAAACACAAATTATTTAGGAAATTACTGTCATTTCTTTTTATTATGATAATATTGGTATGGTTCAATTATGTATGGAACAAAATATCGGCCAAATGGCCGCCTCGACCTCGGCGGCACACCTCCATCCGATGGTTCAAATTTTCGATGACGCTGAGGCATAATTGAGGTTCTATGCCGTTAGTGTGCCGAATTATCTCATCCTTTAGCTCTTGAATTGTTGCTTACACCTTTTCTTTCAAATAACCCCAAAGAAAGAAGTCCAACGGTGTCAAATCACACGATCTTGGCGGCCAATTGACATCGCCACCACGTGAGATAACACGGCCATTGAATTTGTCGCGCAAAAGAGCCATTGTTTCGTTAGCTGTGTGGCAGGTGGCACCCTCCTGTTGAAACCACATATCGTCCACATCCATATCTTCCAATTCGGGCCATAAAAAGTTCGTTATCATCTCACGATAGCGAACACCATTCACAGTAACTGCCTGACCGGCTTCATTTTGGAAAAAATACGGCCCGATGATGCCGCCAGCCCATAAACCGCACCAAACAGTCACTCTTTGTGGGTGCATTGGTTTTTCGACAATCACTCTTGGATTATCATTCGCCCAAATGCGGCAATTCTGCTTATTGACGAATCCACTGAGGTGAAAATGTGCCTCATCACTGAAGATGATTTTTTCGAAAATTGATCATCCACTGTTGCCATTTCTTGCCACCATTGTGACCATTGACGACGCTTGAAATGGTCAAGAGGCTTTAGTTCTTGAGTCAATTGCACCTTGTAAGCGCGTAAATGCAAGTCTTTATGCATAATGTTCATCAACGACGAGCGTGAGAGGTGCAATTGTTGGGCACGACGACGAGTTGAGGTGGACGGCTCTTCAGCCACACTATCGCGAACACCAGCAATATATTCTGCAGTACGAGCTGTACGAGCATGCACTGGTGTTTTCACATCTCCTACAGATCCGGTTTGCACAAATTTTTGCACGATTTTTCCGATTGTACGCACATTTGGACGATTAAATTGACCGGAAGAATCACGAAATGCACGATATGCATTTTGATTTCAACGCCCATTTTCATAATAAGCCTGAATAACTTTAACGCGTTGCTCGATTGTGTATCTTTCCATGGTTCAAATTGAGTTAGTCTAGGTGTGGTTCACATTCAACATCGGGCCTTAAAATTTAACCACCCTTTATAAGCAACAACTATTTTATGTCGGACAAATCATTGAAAAGTTTAGCGATACGGCTTTTAATGTAAACTTTCTTCGCAGGGCATATAATTTGGAAACTGATTTTGTTGAACCTCCGGTCGAGGACACATCGGTTGTTTTCAAAAGTGAAATAGAGCTAAAGCTACCTGATCCCACCAATCCAGCATCAATTTCTAGATGCCGAAAAAAATATAAAAAATCTTATTTTCTCTTTTTTTCGTGGACCGACTACTTGTTTTTCATAATCTTTAAAATTAAATTCAGCAAACATGCTGATTTTAACTTGAACGTTTTACTTTTTCATCTGAATTCAACCTTACATTATTTTTTGATTTGTTTTTTGAATTAATTTTTATGTTTTGTTATGTATTGAGAAAAAAAAAAAAAAAAAAAATTGAAACAAAATCAGTCATATTTAGTTCAGTGCTGAATGTCGCCCATCAAATGCCGGAGCTGCCCCGGGTTGGGGAACTTTTAGCAGAATGACTTGTGTTTTTGAAATAAGGTTTTAAAAAGTAAATAATATATACAAACTATTTATTGAATATCCCTCTTTAATAGCTAAATTGTCTGTATCTTCTAAGAAATTTGCATTTTATGCATTAATAATCGCAATACGAAGATTAAAAAAAAAAAGGAATGTGCCCCAGTTTACAACTTATTACAAGCAATTATATGGAATTGAGAGTGAAAATGGCAAGCAGGTCAAATCGCACTCACTCACAGTAGCCGCATCCGAAGTTCACCAGCAACATCATCAACACTAACAATGCAACATCTCCGGCTGCATATTTGTTGCCAATGGATGATTTTCCTCCTCTCCAACGTGTGGATAAGGTAGCAAAGCACATCGCCAGCAACAATGTCCAGCAGCCAAATGCATGGGGAAGTCTACGAGTGCATGATGTTGCTCAGAGTATAACAATAACTTCTCAACGACCTCTACTTGTGCGTGCTTTATTTTCTATGGAGGAACTCAATTCATTGGTAATGGAAATGATTTCAAAATTAAGCAATTGTAAAACTAAAATAGATCAATTCAATGCCATCGCTCAGTTAGCCATTAAATTTGTATATGCTAATGTTAAGTAATATGGTAACTAACTATCTGAATTTAGTAACTTGGAAATCCAGAAGCATCAAAATAAATACATTGAATTCAATGATTTTCTAGATTCTAAAAATATAGATGTAGCCCTAGTAACGGAAACATGGTTAAACTCTAAAACTAGATTGTCCTCTTCGAATTTTAAATGCTATCGTGTAGATAGACCAAATGGAAGGAGGTGAAGGTGTTGCGATTTTTATAAAAAGATCCATTCGTCACACATTGCTTCCGGTTATTAGAACTCGCTGCGTGGAAAATGTGGGTATAAAAATTATGTTGAGTGATGGGAGGGAAATAAGCGTAGTGTGCGTATACTTTCCAGGTAGAGCTGCATCTACAGTTAAAGGAACAAATTTTGAACGCGATTTACGAAACATTTTAGTTAGAAACGATGATTACATAATTGGAGGTGACCTAAATTGTAGGCATCGCGATTGGGGTTGTAATCGAGCAAACGCGTGGGGTAATATTCTTTCGAATTTTTCAAATTTGCTTCCGTTTTCTGTTCATTATCCACTTAGTCCATCATACACAGGTCGACATAATTCATCGTACGACACGCTGTTGTTCGGTAACTACACAGTTCAACCAAAAAAGGACTAGGATTTAAGAATCAGAACAAAAAACAAAGATTATCTAGATATTAGATTAAATTAAAATTCTTTTTATTTTCTTAAAATTTAAACAAAAAGGAAAAACACATTTGGCTCAAACGACAAAATTCTTCGTACGACTAGTTTCGACTTTAGTTTTCTGAAGAAATCGGGCTGTCAGTAACTTGTTGGGCCTCCACGAGATTTAAGGACTGTATTAGTTGACGTGGCATAGAAGAGACCAGGTTTTTCGTATAATCTTCGGGTACACGATCCCATTCTAGTTGGAGGGCTTCCTTAAGAGTCGCTTTTGACGAAATAGTCCCACAAATGCTCTATTGGGTTTAAGTCCGGGCTCTGAGGGGGAGAATTAAGCTGTCTTGGAGCATAGTATAACAACCAATACTTCACTTTTCGAGCGGTGTGTTTATGATCGCTGTCTTGCTGAAATATCCAGCCGGGATCCGAACTTAATTTTTCTACTGATGGGCGTAGATTTGCTTTTAATATGTCGAGGTACATGTGTTGGTCCATTTTACCTTCAATAAACACCAGCTTTCCCACGCCAGACCAAGCCATGCTCCCCCACACCATAGCACTACCTCCACCGTGCTTCACTGTTCTTCTTACATTTTGAACTTCCATTTCAGTGCCGCTCTTTCGTCAAACTCTTGCAGGACCGTCATGACCAAAAATGTTGTATTTGCTCTCGTCGGTGAACACAACTTTCTTCCAAAAAGAAAGATCAGCGTCCTTGTGTAAAGTGGCAAAGTCTTTACGTTTTTTCTTATTCGCTTCACTTATGGATGGCTTCTTCCTTGGTGTTCTTGAAAAATACCAATGTCTGTTGAGGGTCCTTTCTATTGTACGCGTGCTGACGTCTGTCCTGCATGTATCCGCGACTATTTGTTTTATGGTAGGGCAATTAGTTCTTGGGTTTTTTCGCACTGTGTTCAGAATGACCCTTTCGTCCCTTTCATTTGATTTGCGTGGACGGCCTGTTCTTCGCGCGTACTCAACACTTTCTGTTTTTATGAACGTTTCTACGATGTACTGCACAGTTGATTTGCTTTTTGCGTGCATTTTCTGCTTGGCGGAAATCTTGGGTCGTTTCTTTTCTCCTTTGTTGAACTGACATGATCACTTTTTTTGCAAAAGATGTTAACTCACTAAGGGCTGAATACAGAATGATATGCATTTTGCTAAAACTGTAATTACAAACAGAAAAACTAACGGAATCAATCACCGTACGATGAATTGTGTCGTTTGCACTGCAGCGCACTTTATTGCTTTTATGAATAACTTGAACAAAAGAGATGGAATGAGGGACAGGATATGGGTACTAAAAACATCTTTAGTGATAGGAAATAAAAAAATAATAAAACAATAGGAATATATTGGAAATTTATCTATCGTACGAAGAATTTTGTCGGCCTGTGTATGTACCGTCTGGTTCAAGAAGTCGTCCATCTGTTATTGATTTGTTCATTTCAAACGCGTCCCAAATGTGTTCGCAACCGATATCATTGCAAGAGTTGAGCTCAGATCATTATCCTGTTTATTGCAAAATTTCTAAATCTGCACAAACATATCAACTGGGGTAGATTCCGATCGAAACTGAACACAATATATAGGAACTTGCCAACAGTTATTGATGATGTGAGCTCAAATGATGTAATCGATGTGATTGTCAAAGATTTTACAGATAAGGTATTGGAAGTAATGAATTCATGTACTCCTAAGAAAAGAACACAACAGCACTTCTTCAAAATGCCTAATTATATTTTAGAATATATCCGCATACGCAATTCAATTAAGAGACATTGACAAATTTATTCGCTTCTACATTTCTGAAAAACCATTCTGTGTCCCAACATCTAGGCAATGCCGTCACCAATCAAATGGTTAGTGATGCTACTAGCAACTTTATTGCGCAAACTACTGAAACGCCTCAAGATGAACTCATATCTCAGCAGAGCATTGAAGACATTTTGTGTTGTTTGTCATAAAGAAAATCCGATGGCATTTATGGTATCAAAAATATATGCCTAAAACATCTTCCCAAACCAGCCATTGGATACTTAACGTTTATTTTTAATGTCTGTATTAAAATCCATTACTTTCCAAAGGCATGGAAAATACCTAAGATGATACCTAGCCCAAAACAAGGAAAGCCACCTGATAAAGCAAACAGCTACAGACCTGTTAGTCTGCTGAGTAGTATTAGCAAAGTGTTTGAGAAAGTATTAAAAGGAAAACTTACAAGAATTACTGAAGAAAATGATATACTTCCAAATGAGCAATTTGGTTTAGTACTTAGAGTCTGCCAGCATATTAAAAAAAATCATTCCTTGGGAAAATCAACTGGCCTTGTCTTGCTGGACATTGAGAAAGCGTTTGATTGTGTGTGGCATTTGGGCCTTATCTATAAGATGTTGATACTCCGTTTTCCCCCATACCTCATCAAACTTGTCCTTAGCGCTCTTTCCGATTGTGTTTTAGAGTTTTCGGCAATTACCATTATTCTGTTTGTCATAGTGTCGTTGCTGGTGTGCCTCAAGGATAGGTTTTTGGTCCAATTTTATACAACATCCTTATGTCTGATATTCCAAGACTTCCTGATTGTGAAGTAGCTATTTTTGCGGATGACAAGGCAATATTTTCTTCGCATGAGTCTAGTCCCAACGTAGGGACAAATTTACAACATACAATGCTGGAAAATTAAACTAAATGCTGAGAAGGTGCAAGCTATCTTTATCAGTAGGAAACGAAAGACTTGTTTTCTTCCAGGCAACCAGTTAATAATACATGTGTTAACTGGGTTCCATCTGTAAGATATTTGGGCATTCATCTCGATGCAAAACTCACATTTAAAGAACATATTGCAAAAACAATACACAAAGTAAATATAGCGATAAACATGCTGTATCCGTTTATAAACAGAAAGTCTTTACTAAGCAACGCCAATAAGAGTACAATCTTTAAAGTAATTTTTCAATCGATCCTCCTATATGGTTGCCAAATTTGGGGAAATTCAGCAAAATGCCATCTTAAAAAACTGCAAGTTTCCCAAAATTAAGATGATGCTTAATCTTCCCTCGTATCACTCAACCGCTGATCTTCATAGCAGGGCAAATGTTGACTTGATTCATGACAGAATTACCAAACTAACAACACGGTTTCTCCACAATTGTGAGATCTCCGAAAACCCACTTATAAACCAACTAAATGTTTAATCATGTTTCTTTTGTTAATTTGTTGAATATTATTTATTATTTAGTCACTACAATGTACCTGCTTAGTTTTAGCTATCTTTTTCTTTGTATTGAAGGTTTTTAACGCATTTTTCCTTCAAAGTTTATCATTGCCCAATTTTTTTGTTATCATTATTTAAAATAATTGTTCAGTAGAAAGATATAATTAAAATATCAAATCTCTGTAAGTAAACTGCGCGGTGGCTCACCAAATGTAAATTACAATACGAAATAAAGAATCTATCTATCTTATTTTCTTACGCTATTTTTGATGTAAAAAATTGATCAACACCAGAAATTTGTGAGCCTCAGCTATTTGATGCCCAACACTTTGTAATACTAGAAATGCCATATTAAAACAACAGAGACACTGGTTTGAAACTCAGGTGGTAGTTAAGTTTCAGTGAACTCCAAGGGTGGCTGTCCAGATAACTGGGGAGTATTTTGTTTGTTTTCGCTATTATTGTCGTTGCTTATGATTCACAGTATTTTTTTTTCCGTCCTCCTGATGTCATCCTCACGATCAAATGTACACGGTGTCTGTCTGCCCGTCAGATTTACAGAGCAATTTAAAATATTTTTGAGGAAGATTTTGGGGTGATAATGTATTCCCAGAAAAACAAATATTTCCCCACCTCAACGTGCGACATATCATATTAAAGCTGAACTTAGTAGGAAATGCTGAAAAAAAATTAAGTTTCTAGAGTCATGTAAAGGTTTCATGAGAAAAAAGGGGTTCTGGCACACGCGGTTTTTTAAAAAAAAGTTGGAAGACGAGAGGTTAAAAATCACCCCACTACATCTTACAAACATTTACATTTCCAGCTTAGTTCAAGGTCCAAAATTTCATCAAAATCCGTTAAGTAGTTCTTTAGTTGGATGTGTGAGAAAAGATTTTATCTACCGGGTCAGCCTTAGCTTACGAGCTGAATTTCTTTAAAATCTATTCAGAACTTCTTGAGTTAGGCGACCAATAAATATGATTTAAATATTTATACTAGCACTCCATTAGATTTTGACAAATTTTTTAACGAAGCTACTATACGACTCGCACTTAATCAATTTTGTTTTTTATATATCATCCTTACGTAGTTAGAATAATCCTTTAACTAACGAATTTCGGTTTATAATGACGATTTTAAAAATTGGAACTTATAGTCCGTGAGAAACTTCCAAGTCAAGGAAGCACACGACACGAAAATCGTCTCAGGCGTTCTACAGTACCACAGTACCATGGGAAAAGCCGAAAAATAAAACCACTTTTATTTGTACGATTCAATTTCGGTATAATATACCTTTGAGTACATGTGTAGTTCAAGGTGCCATCTTGTCTACAGCACATATCCCGAAGAGCTTTAGAGATCAATTTCGGGACTTCTATCCCGGAAAACTGATCTGAGGCTGTGCAACATTTCATGGGCACCAAGTTTATCAGAAGTAACCCTAAACAGTCAGAAAGTAAATTTTACGACAGCAATTCGTCGATTTAGAAGACACCATTCGTCTCTGTTCCAAAACGGAAAAAAAATAGATTACTCGCCAATTGTTCATCTCTATTGTTATGATTGTAAATTTATTTTTTAAGCATGTCACCCTGTTTATGTGATATGCAAACCTTTGTCCTTCCAGTCTCATTACAAATTAAAAATTCACTAAATTACCCATGGACATTGAACTTCTTCTTACACAGGGCTGAACAAATGTTGAAATGTATTTTCAATATCGTTTTCCAAATTAGCCATATGGCGATATCCCACATAAGAACATTAAAAACGCATTAAATCCTTCAACACTATACATGTTGACAAGAACCATATGTCATACGGACAAGTGAACCCTTGGATATTATTCACTCGTCGCAATAAAGTACAGGAATTCATTCAACCCCACCCAACCCCCATCAGAGCTTACAGTAATGATTTTCAGTTCGATTTTAACTTCAATCCTTAGAATGACAAAGGATGAAGCACCAGGACACATACTCGTAAGTGTGTGTACCCCTCCCATACTCGAACAAGTGCTAAATTGGCTTTAATTGCAATATAATTGTCCCCTAAGGGTGATTGCGTTTGAAATCAAATAAGAGTAGCAACACACATTGAAAACTTACCGCTTGCGTCTTTTCCCAGGACTTCATGGCCGACTTGTACTTTTCGAATTCATGACACCAGTCCGCGTAGATCTTCTGATAGTCATTGCTCTTGTTCGGCGGTGTGCACCTGCAGAGAGTGAGAGAAAGACATAGAAAAGGTTAGTTAACTGAGTGAAATGAGCGTATGGGGATGGTGTTTGGATACTCAATTAAATAGAAACATTTAAGAGCGTCCTGTCACTGAACATGACATGGGTTTTAACGTACTCGCAGGATACACAGACGGCGCTTGGTACGGTGGCACAGGAGAGATAGCACAACTTGCTGAATAATTACTGAGTGAGTGACACCGTCACTATCATCACAATACATTAAATATTCAACGTTTGTTCTAAGTGGAAGTGTTTTTTTTTTTTTTTTTTGTCAAATGCTAAACGATCCACTCTATCCGTAATCTCTGTGTGTGTGTGAATGGCCGGGAATGTGGCGAGTCCTTTTAACTAACTATTCACGAACGGAAGGATGATGGAGTTTTACTTACCTATGAGCATCAACGGTTATGTTATAGCTGCATAGAAGCGATCCACCGAGGTGACAGTCATAGCGACCACCGTCAGCTTCGTTGACAGATACAACGACCAGGCCGCGTTCAGTGGTTTCAATGTACTTTGTTGGGCTGTATTTAATTTCATAACTGTAAATTTAGAGAAGGTAGAGTGTTAATTAACGGTTTGTGGATGAAGTTGGAAATGTCATCAAGAAACCCACCGGCCCTTATCCTTTGAATGATGATACCAAGTAACCTGTTCATTTTTCAACACTTCTGGTATCTTGACGAAACATCCCAAATGTACACTCTGCCCATAGGTGACGACAATTTTCTTCTTCAATACGCTCGAATCGCAAATGTCATTGGTGCGATTGCCAACATCCTGCGGCACACAACAATGAGATACAATTTAGCATAATAAGCACATTGGGTGGTGCCATCACATTTTTCTGATAACTTACCTGTAACAATCCCATTTTGTATGGACTGCACACTTTTGTATCCCTATCCCAGCCACAGTATGGGTCACGAACACATCGGAAACAACTGTCGTATCTTCGGTTGCACATCGCCAAATCGATTTGTTTGATGCGATAATCTGTGGCCACATACAGTGACTTACGTGTTTGGCTGATTTCCATCACTTGAATAGCCTCATTAAGAGCAATCTCAAAGATATCGAGCAATTTCGACTGAGACTCCCCATTGCGGTAGTACTGGACGATTTTGTAGATACGACCGAGATTTGTACCCACATAGTAAACAGTGTTCTCTTGATCAATTCTGTGGAAGATAGAAAGGACATTGATTAGGGAAATAATAATAACAGGGTGCCAGACAAAAACTATGAAAAAAATAGTTTGTCACCGAAAGAAAAAAAACCTTCACGGGAACAAAATCACCAAAACTAGATAACAATCCAATACTTGATGGATGTATGCATAAAGAAGCAAGGATTAGATTACCTACCCTAAAAACGAGACGAGATATCGTACCTATGAAGCCAAACTCTTGCAAATGTATCGGCATGTGCTCTGGTAACGTCTGCTGTGGCTGCAGAACAAACTTCGAAAGCAGCACGTATTAGAAAAATGCAAATCACCGAATGGAGTTTAAAGCTTCTGTCGCAAGCGAAGCGAGTCATCTACTCTGAAAATGGTACACCCAAATGCATGCGCAAACATAAATGCATGGAAAGTGATAGTGCCGAAAACGAAAATGAATTGGAAAGAGTAGCGAGCGACGGCCCGCAAGTAAAATACTAGGTTGTTAAGTCCTCAAAGCGAAGCAAGCCACTCGCTCCGAAACTAATGTAAAGGCAAAGGCGCTATAATCAACAACTAGGAAAAATGCGAATCACCGAATCAAGTTTAAAGCTTCTGGCGCAAGCGAAGCGAGCCACCTACTCCGAAACTAATGTAAAGGCAAAGGCGCTATAATCAACAACTAAGAATACGTGAAAGTAAATTATAATTTTATTGATTTTTTTCATTCATGACCGTGGTAGTGGCAAAATGTTTTCTTGGAATTTCTTGGGTGGGTTACACCTCTCCTTTCGTTAAAATCTGTGACGCAATTGTAGTCAATGAAGAAATAGTCGTTCAAACCATAACAAACGACACGTAGTGTTGGCAAATCGAATATACCCCGCCACAAAGAATCGAATGTAAGGCAACACTATGAGGAAGAGATGAACAACAGTTTTCCGTGAGTGCAATGTGGGATAATATTCGCAATCGAATTCAGGACATAGATGCAAGGACAGTAGGAATGTCACAACAATTCGCAAGAACTAATGAACAAGAAATAATAATAATAATAAAAAAAGAAATGAAGTTACCAGAAGGCAGAGATACAGAGAGTGGTAGAGATGTCCCAGCTGAAAGATACTTAAAATATGTTTCAAAAAGTAAACTAGCTGCGAGCTGAGTATACTCGTAAATCTGTAACGAAATACTGTAGAGATGGAGACGTGAATATGCTATAAGGTACTTAAAAGGTGACTCTTCGACAAATGAGCAGCAATTTCAAACAGCCGCGCTATAAACAAGTTAAAGAACAACAAAGTGCCAGGCACCGACAACCTGCCAACCGAGCTTTTCAAGATTGTAGAACACAGTTTGAGGAATGAAATCTACAAACTAGTACCACACATCTGCGTTCACCTGCAGCAACTACAGAGAAATCTTGCTGCTCAATGTGGCCGACAAAATCTTCGCACATATTCTGTTCTCTCGTATCTTACCTTATGCAGAAGACCACATCGCAGAATACCAATGTGGGTTCTGAAGCAACAGATTCACAACCGATCATCTATTTTCTGTAAGTATATTCGGTGTTCCGTCCAAACTCATGTACCTGGCCAAATTAACACTAACATATGTTAAATGTAAAGTGAGGATCTGCTCTGACTTGTCTTTTAAAACCAAAGAAGGTCTAAGACAAGGTGATGGCTTAACACTGCCAAACTACTCTTACTGGGTATGGACTCATTTTCGTCTTTGAAAGATTCCCACCTCCCAACGCAAAACAAAAAGAAGTGATTAGAAAGCACGCTGTGACACACAATCAACGATTACAAAATCTCATTAACTCCGATATAGAAACCATCTTGGAGATGGTACGAGACAATATCGGGAGATTGAGAAGAACCAAGCCTCACGAGCTTATGGTCTAAAAGCTACTTAAAACTTTCCTTAAAGCGATTTTAAATATAAGAAGTCGATCTTTCGTAGATTGGTCCTCAATCTTTTAGTGGCGTAAAGTGCCGTACTACTTTGGTAACTGAGAACCACCAAGTGTTTTTCGAGATGTTCACCTTCGTTACAAAAAAAAAAGTCACCTCATGTCAGAAGCTAATTCTGTCAGCTTGAAGTCAGAAATCGTAAATGTTCCAACTCAGTTGTAGCCGCACAACTCAGTAACAACCAATTTATTATTTAGCATTCCTCAATGACTGAAACTATAATTTCCTGAATATCTTTCACAAGAGCTACTCCAATAAACAATTCAATTTCGGCCAATGCCTATCCTGCAATTTCCAATCAAATCCAATTTCGTTGAAATACCTCCACAAAGGCATTAAGTCCTTTTAAGCTTCCACTTAATGTCTACACACAAGCTCTATGCCCAATTCAGTAAACAATTGAAAATGCATTCCACAAAATTCCACACAATCAATTATGCATTTCGAATTGCATCAAGTGCTTAGCAACAAACCCTAAACTTAATCAAGTAATGAAATTCATCATCAATTTCGTATTGATTATCTAAAAAAAAAAAAAAATAACGACAGTTCGAATCCAAACCGAATCACAACCACAATTCGCCTCCTGCTCAATGGCCAACAATTAATTTGCACACCATAATCACATATTAACGATTAATGGCTGCACTGAGTCCTAATTAAATTAAAATTCAATTTAAATCAGTTCAGTTCCTCGTCGCAATGGTATAGGACTCCTCTTCGGTTTCACCAATGCACAGATACATTTAATAAATCGCAAATTAATAACACAGCTTAAGGACGACGATGCGTTTTCCTTCTCGTACAGGCAGCAGGGGTGCCAGTCTTTTTTTCCCGGAGGAGACACAAATGAGTGTCGGTTCGGTGCTCTCTGGTTATTGGAAATAATCTTTTCCTTTCGTGGTGGGGCGGGTGGGCGCTTCAGAATGCTCTTATAAAATATTAAATAATAAATTTCCACAGCGTAATCCAGTTCATTTTATTTTTGTACCCCGACCCCATTTTTTTTTTTGTAAAATTTAATTCGCAATTGTTTGGAGATTTATTATTTTTATTTTGTTTTTTATTGTTGTTGTTGTTGCTTTATTAATACCATCTCCTGGGAGATATTTTAATCCATTTCATTCTCTACTCAGCCATGACTACATATGACAATTATATTTCAATGGCACTCAGTGGTGTATGAAGCTCAGCACCCTCTCTCTGTTGGTGCTTTAAGCCGCACCATGAGAATGAAAGGATTTTAAAATGTGATTGTTGCAAATTGAGAAAAAAAGAATTCATTTTACCACCGCGTTTAGCTCCCAGGATACTTATTAATCATCATCCCAAACATACCCATATATATATTTTGTTTATACTTTAACTCTTCAAAAAATACGAAGAAAATATGTATACTTTGGGGAAGAAAAAAGGATTCACTAGAAGCAGAGAACCAGGCTACCATGGTGGAACACCAGAACAACAATAACCATAAATAAATTGGCATCTAAATTAAAAACCCATTTTCTGCCGGATCCTTGTGGAGGTGCGCGCTTCTGGTTCTCTTCGCTATTGGCGCATCAATTTCGAAAACAGCATGAATTCGGCTGTCTGTACGAGTTAAAGGCAAAAGCACTGCTGTTGCACAGTCAATGTTTTTCTATCAGAGTCTTGTCCCCCCTCCTCCAGTGTGTGTGTGTTTTATACACATTCATCATATCAGGGATAACGCCCGGGAAAATATGAGAAAATTTATGTGTCGACCATGATGGAGGCGGTGTAGAACAAAGGACCGATTAGAATGCCTGAAACACTAGAGTTATTCGTGTTGTCAGGGTGAAAGTATCTGTATGTACTGAAGAGTATTAAAAGAAAATTAATTAAATTCGTTTTTAAGGCAAATAAAAAGGGGAAGAGTATCTTTGTTAAATACTAATTTAATAGAAGACGTGTTTAGATATAGACTAGAGTCTAGCACTACCAAATCGAAAAGGAAACACAGGCAAATGAATATATTTGTGTGACGTATGTATGAATGAAAGGTATACACTTGTACCTACAAAATCGTTGATAAACTCTCAATCTACCCACTGAGTGCTTTCCAGATACTTAAGTATTGTCTAGTATTACATATTGTTATCCTCTAGCTGATAGGAACAGATGCAAAAGCATGATCAAATACTGACGAACACTGGCGAAATCTGGAGAGGAAAGCAACTTTGGGTAGTCAAGGTAATTAGTGGATGCCCACGGTAGTGTGTTTGCTGTGCAAGTTCGAGCCCCAAGCGGGGAATAGGCTCCAAAAATCGACATTTTTCCAACACCAAAAACGGGTTTCAACTGGGTGGTGCAATGGATAGAAAATGAAGAATATTTCCTTCAAAAAAATGTGTACGGTAGTGCACCGCGAAATTTTTCAGCAACTTGTGCACTACCGCCTCAACATTTGTTATGTTTATGTTTATGTTATTGCAACCGATTTCCGTAAGGCTTTTAATAAGATATCTCACCAACTAATCCTTTTCAAACTGTGTGCCCTTGGCTTTGAACCCATATTGTTAAAATAGATATTTTCCTACTTGGAAAACCGTTTTTATAATGTTCGCTTCAAGTCCGTCCTCCCAGCTCCTACCTTGGCCACCTCTGGTGTTCCACAAGGCAGCCATCTGGTACCCATTCTCTTCATCCTTACTATAAACGATTTTGAGAGGGTCATTCAAAACGCCTCCCTTTCCCTCTACGCTGACGATATGAAAGTTTTCAAAGCCAGTTCTTCACCCCAAGACTTTGGTCTCCTTCAACAAGACCTCGATAGTTTTTCCATTTGGTGCCTCAAAAATCGCTTAGAGTTCAACATCGCCAAATTTTAATTTATTACCTTGTCTCGTAAGTGCAACAATTCCCCTCCACGATTTTACCTTCTCCAAGGTTACCCTATAACCCTAGTTAAATCTCTTCATGACCTTGGTATATTGTATAACAGGGAGCTATTATCTCAGGTAAGATTTCTGTTCAAGTTATCAACTGGATGGCATTTGACAAAGTATCGTCTTCTGACTACTGCTTGATACTTCTCCGTGAGGGTAAGAACATTTTTGAATAAAATAAGCAAGTTACTCGTAACAGACGAGCATGAGATAGTTTGAGCAATAAAATCATTTGCTCTATGTTGGACATAATTAGTACGAATTTCAACGAATTCTAGTCTAACTCTGTTCCCTAATGCAATAAAAAAAAATCATAAAAGAGAGAGTAACAAATGCACTCTCAGTGCTTTGACTCTCTGTCAAAGCTTATTAAGTACTCTCTGTGTTTATTTGGTGACCCAACAAATCCCATATATGGAGTTTGAAGTAAATCCGTCCAGCCGTTTATGCTATAGTCGTGCGTACAAATAGACGAACAGACAGACACTCTGTTCCTAAATTGCTGTAGAAGCATATTTGAGGCAATTTGGAAACATTTGTTCGGTGTGGATGCGATTTTTGTTTCTCAAATGTTTCACAAATGTATCTCAAATGTTTTTCAATTTTTCCATTCACGACGGAAGCACAACAAGCTGTGTAAAAGTGGAATCAATGCTTAAAATAATGAAAAATGACAAAAAAGTCGTGGGGTCATGAGGAAATTCTTCATTAAATAAAGTTGTATCACCTGATTTTGAGCTCCTAATAAATTTAAACCTAAACATCTATATTTCTTAAAGAAATGCATTTTCACAGTATTTTTTTCGCTATACTTCATGGGTCGATTACCTTAAATTCTTACTGCGTAAATGAAAAACATTCCAGTTTTTTGTTTCCCGAACCAATTGGCAAACATTTAGGAAACATTTGGAAAACAGTAGAGAAACGAAAAAAATGTTCTTGAATGTTTACTTAAATGCTTTTGAAACAAATGGAAAACGTTTTAAATGTGTGATCACGGAGCTCAAGGGGGACTCAAGGTTCGAGTTCCAGAAAACACAAACAAATTTTTCCAAGGTCTCACCTTTCGCGAGCGTATGATAAACATCCGACAGTAAAATTGTCATGAGAAGCTTCTTTAAATCGGCGTAAAACTTAAGGTCCCTACCACCCGTGTATCGCACAGCACAAATGGCTGCGAAAAGTTGGCGAAGCCCTATATGGGCTGTTAGCGCCAAAATATTTATTATTAATTAATCACACTACTTTTAAGGGTTATAGGTCGATTAGCCTGACGTTCTTTACATTGAACAACGTTTGAAAGAAATGTACGAGCATGTTAGGAAACTGGTCATAGATATTATAGCATTCATAATGCTTTACATCAGAGGGCTACATCATACCTCCGAGCCACCGAGCCACCAAAAGAGAAACGAATAAAATCTAAGTTTCTCCAACCAGGCCTGTCTGGTAGTACAATGCTGGACCGTAAGTCGAGTCTGAGTGCTCCGGGATTTGGAAATTTAATTTCTTATAAAAAAAGTCAGGTATAGCTCTTTGTTAGTGTCGAGATTCTGAAAATAAGCTGACTAGAAATTTTCGAGAACAAAGCGATATAATTTTCATCATCATACAAGATGCCGTGCCGTCGCGAGATTTCGTTAACATCATTTTTGAAATATCAGAGGTACGGTATTTCAAAAACCTGGGCAATTAACAGCGTACGCCAACGGTTTATATACCTTTAGGGACAGAGGCGCAAGAAAAGGATTTTAGCAATTAACGAAGGTAGACAAAATATACATACATATCTCATCGAAAAAAAAAAAACGCTCAGCACTAGTGACTCGGAATAATTGTCAGAATATAATTTTGATGTAGTTAGAGACTTAGTAAATTTTACTGCTAAGAGGAGGGGTTTTCGAATAAAATCCTCATTATTCCAGCTCTGGTTTATGGAGAAGTTTTTATCAAATTTGGAAGCAAATATTTTTGGTAGATCCGAAATAAATTTCGAATAATTTTCAGTCCTGTTTGTATTGGTGGAATACGATACTTAGTTTCTAAAGAAACAATCGGGAGACATTTCAAAAACAATTGAAAAACATTTCAAAAACAATTGCGAAACATTTTTGTTTCTTACATGTTTCTAAAGTGTTTCCAAATTGTTGAAGGAACGTATTTGAAAGAATTTGTAAAAAATTTTTTCGGTAAGGAAGCGACTTTTGTTTCCCAAATGTTTGTCAAATGTATTTTAAATGTTTCTCAAGTATTTCATTCATAACGAAAGTATAACACGCTATTCAAAAGTGGAATCAATACTTAAAATAATGAAAAATTAAATTTTTTTTTCTTTCTTTGTTTTTTTTTCAGATCGTTGTTTTTTTTTTACTACATAAGATGACGCTTAATAGCTATATCTCTATGAGTCGATCATCTTGAGTTCTTACTGAATAAATGAGTTTTTTGTTTCCAGAAGTAATTGGCAAACAGTTAGGAAACATTTGGAAAACAACAGAGAAATGAAAAAGTATTCTTGAATGTTTACTCAAAAGTTTTTGAAACAATGTTTCTCAAATGCTATTTTGTGTGGATATACGAGCTTAATACAGCCAGGATGTGGAAAGGAACATCAAAGTTTCAGCCGGAAGATTCTTCGAATCTATCCCTAAGTGGAAACTGGAAAACTGGAGGATCCTCAACCCGCCGGATTCTTTCAATATTAATGAGAATTTATATTGGAGTAAGCCAACAAGACGCCCACTTTTACCTGAAAATCACGCTGGGGCCACCGTTTCACCGTTTTACAGTGTCAAGCCCCAGTAGATGCCGTAGCTGGTTCAAATACAAACCGGGGGCAATAACTTTTCTTTCAACGAACAATATATAGTTTCAAAGAGCTGAGGGGATTTGTCAAACTATACTATCTTACTACTTATAGAGTGCAGAAGCTGAAAACACATTTGCGTTCTTCCAGTAGTAAAAGAATGGGTTTGGAACAAATCAGAAAACGCCTGGACACAGACTCAACCCTTAATGGCGAACAAGCGGATTTCTGCTTGAGATCTTACTGAATCGATCTTGCGATTACTTTAACGTCGAGAAAGCTTCGACAGCTTGAATTAGAATTTTATTCAGCGGTTCTTTTCTTGGGCTGTTCTCACATCTAGATCTAAAGGGTGACCAGAATCCAATTGTTATGTTTCAGCAGCTGTCACAGTTACCAATGATATCCAGCTGTCAAAATATTTAGTAAGGTTCGCCATTTCATCATGCATCGTTTGACGCTTTCCGAACGTGTGGAAATTATTAAAAAATATTATCGAAATTCCGTCTCAGTTGTAAATACGCAACGAGAATTTCGTCGTGGGGTCGGTGGTCATCATGGCTTCGTCATCATGGTAGGCAATTTATCGCATCGTGCAAAATTTTGAGCGTGAGTACACTCTTTTGGATATTAAGCCACCAACCAGATAGAGATCGGTGCAAAGTGAAGAAAACGTAGCCAGTATCGAAGAAAACCCAGAAATGTCGATTTGGCGCCGATCTGCTGAATTGGGCATCGCCAGAGATTCAACCAGGCTAATTTTGCGGTTGGATTTGGACCTACATCCGTATAGGATTGTGCTGACGCAAGAAATGAAGCCGGACGACCATAGACAACGCCGTGAGTTCGCTAATTGGGTGCTGGAAATGTTGGCCGGAGATCCGGATTTTGGCCAAAAAATCATCTTCTCGGACGAGGCCCATTTTTGGATCAGCGGTTGTTTCAACAAACAAATTTGCCATTATTGGAGCGACCACAATCCACAAGTGTTCGACCAATTATCAATGCATCCACAGAGATTGATCATCGGACCTTATTTCTTTCAAATAGAGTAAGGAGACACCGTCATTACCGTCAATGGTCCTCGGTAATGAGCGGTGTTAACCGACTTTCTGTGGCCAGAGCTCGACAACATCGATATATCCGAGCTGTGGTTCTAACAAGACGGCGCTACGTGCCATACAAGCGACGCAACGCTCGAAGAGGTGAAGAAGAAATTTGGCGACTGGGTCATCTCACGGCGAGCGTTCATCAATAGGCCGCCGCGATCATACGACTTGACACCCGTCGATTATTTTCTCTGGGGCTACGTCAAGTCCTTATTGGACCGACCGCTTGAAGCACTGACAGCGAAGCCGAGGCGTCCATTTAAATGAAGTGCTATTCCATATAAAATGCAGCATGAATGTAGCTTCAAAATAAAGTCAGAATCAATTTGATATCTCACACCGTTGTTGTTTTATTTAATTTTCTTTTCCTATCATTCCTATAGTATTACGTCTAACATAGTGGTCAGGTTTTGAAGGACTTTGAGGTCCAAATAGGATTACCAAAAGGTTGCATATTTTTATTACTCTTCTTTCAAACAAGGAAAAGCTGAGAAATAATGTGAACATTGATAAAGGTGTGACAAATTCATAAATGCCTGCAGTTTTTTATGGTAAAGTCGGATTCATGTGCTGTATTAATAAATCAGCACGGATTCTACATTGGGACGAAGTAGTCATAACTTGTTGCTTAAGCTAATCACATTGCTTCGCTATATCTAGGACAGCATTCTGAATGCACTTGGCTTTCCACCGATGACTTCACCCTATATAGCTATATACGTACTCTCTCGACTGGTTATCCAGCTAAGTTTACCCGGGCGGATGATCATATTCCCTATAATTTTTAAGTGCTTCCAATTTTTTTACATTTTGGACTTTTCCACGTTCCTATCCAAATTTGTACCAATTATCAAGCTGAATATGCTTATAAAGTTTTAAAAAAAACGTCACTGAAGTAAAATAACAAATCAACAGTTAAACCGCTTTGAATCACTCATTATGAATTTTATACGCGCGCTTAAATTATGTACTCTGTCAAAAATTAAGCCCTACTTAACGTTTCCATAAATATTTAGTAACGATAAAAATATACACATTTCCATCATCAACACCAAAATGAACGTGGCACAGTGGAAAAAATATTAAACTTAATCCCCACATCCACTTAACAAAAATACTGATAATCCTGCCACCGCAAACGAGTTTCCAATGCCTGCAGCTCGAGCAGTCTTCCCTGTAATCCCTCTCAAATAAGGCAGTTTTTGATGAAAAAAAAAAAAAAAAAAAAAAACCATACCAACACCCTTAATAGAAACAAAATGCTCCAACCATCGTCGTTTGCTTCCTCGGAAATAAGGATTAACACCAAAGACACAACCAAAAACAGACACATCAACCCAAAAAGGAATAAAAATCATAAATCACACACAATCGTACTCACTTGTCAACAACCAGCTTAGTGAAGACCAAATCCCTTTTATAATAAACAGGATTGTTGTGCTCATGGTTGACGGCCTTGTCCATAAGCGGATGAGATCGTATGAAATTAAGCACCGTGTCCGGCAGATTTGATGTTTCAGTGACGCACGTACCGGGCCGTGGATCTGGTACTCTTGAATTCAAAACTGGCAGCCATGCTGAGTTCGATGAAGACTGCTCCTTGAATTTTCCTGTGCACAAGAGATGGATATGTTTAATAATTTATTTATACAAACACACACAGAAAGAGAGAGAGAGAGATAGAGCAGACAACGTCGAAGCATCAAGGATAATCCCATAACAATTAAATCAATTTCCCACAAGGATTTCGCATTTCATCTCTCGTATAACCCGGCAACACATACGAGTATACACAACACTAGTACACCACCAAGCAACCACCACTAGACAACCGACTGTGCTGCATCACCACGGCAATCAACATTTATTAAGGATTTGCCTTCACTTTAGAGGGTGGTTGTGTGGTTGTATGCTGGTGCATGCTCTCGACAAAACAAAGTCAAAGGATGCGTGCACTTTCCTAATGTAATCCATCAAAATGGATTTTCCGATTATGCTAGCCTGTACAGCAGTATAGGAGCATGCTTATTAATAACACGGACTTATCCTTGTAACTAAGTCGCTCCTTGGTAGATAGACGACAAAAAAAAAAAAAAAAAACCCAAAGATACTTTCAAAAATACGAGTATATCCTTTGGAAAATATGTCGTTCACTCAACCGTCCATCAAGTTGCATACATACCATTGAAAGCGGCCCGGACCTCGTTGATGTCGAAACTGCATACAGCTGACCCAATCAGGCCGTTCGTGCTGGTCGTGAATGTCGCATAGAATTTGGTCTTGTCCATCGGCAGCTGATAAACGGATTGAATCTCATTGAAGTAGAACGGGAACTCGCCGGATATACTGCAATTGAGTCGAGCCTTCAGATAGGTCGCCCAATTCTGTGAGAGGAGGTTCTTGCCTCCGGTGTCCTTTTTGCAGACGCGTGCAATGCGCGAGTATACAGCTTTGCCGCAGTTGATGTATTCGACAGCGGTTTCACGGAAGAAGAAATACACATAATCGTCAATGTCGAAGGATCCAACGAAATTTGGTTCTGCGAAAGATAACGTGAAAGAGAGACATGGGTTAGTGAGTTTTTTTTTCTGGTTTTTAGCGTTTCACTGATTCGTCGAGAATTAATTTTTGGGAGAAAATTCATGTTTTTGACGAGAGATGACTCTGTGTGGAGTGATTGGGGTGATACGATGGTTTGGTTATGTAAATATTTTGTATGGCAGAGTGAACATCGATTTTAGGGACAGCAAACGGGATGGCAGGATTAGGAAATGGAATGCTTCACATTCTGGGACTTCAGGCAATTCAGGCGGAAGGGAATCGTCTGAATCATGAGGATGCTACCATGACATTTAGATACAAATAGAAAGGAATTTAAATGGCATCATAATACTACTACTGTCAAGTGAATGTGAAAAAGCGTATTACTTCAAGTTCATCAGGGAAAAGGCAGGATATATATGATAGGGAGTAGGGGCTATTTTTTTTTTAAAGAGAATATAGTGAAGAGCGACACTGCAAGCCAAGATTCTCCCTAATGCCTGTCATTTTGTACTGAAGGTTTATTGTATACGAAAGAGAAAGAAGAAAGAAACTGCTTATTAAGACTAAGCTTCGAAAGTGTGCTTCATAAGGAGTTGCCTTAAGTCAACAGTTGAAAAGTTGCTTGACTCTATTTATTTAAAAATATGTATGGCTGCAGCACTATTGCTAGTGACACTTTCGAATTTCTTCATTTCGCTGCAGTTCATTATAACCTATATTTTCGCCTCCAAATACCAACTACACAAATCGAACCAAGGATTAGTCGAAGAATTTTTTTTTTAAATATCCACCTTGGACCGTAGTCCATAGAACAAAATTATCAACATTTTCACATGGATGTCCTGAAAACTGTCGTAAACGATAGGTTGTTCAATATTTGGACAGTTTTAAAAAAACCAAACACTTTTAAAACTAAGACCCATAGTCCCTGAATTTAAAGGAAAAATAGGCTCTGGTAGGAACTTTCAAAATATGCCTTAGTTAAGTGTACTGAACAACATACTAAAAGTCCCATAATTTCATGGTTTTTCCATAAACAGCTGCGAAACTAGATTTTTTCCTTCAGTTTAGCTAATTATGGTCGGAAAGATTTTAAATTTATTATCACTAAATAACTTACTCTGATTATGCAAAGATCCTGTATGATCCATTGTACGAGTGTACAAAACTTTAACTTCCCACGTTATCCGAGGTATTCTTGAGAGGATCGAAGAGAAAAAAAAAAAAACTATTTTTGCGACACCTTGAGTTTCGAAATTCAAAATGTTTGCTTCTAAAGCGTGTAAATCTACACTTTCGTAAGTCATTCAGAAGTTTTTGGAGGGGTGCTGAAAAACACACTTACATTGGAAAATTGTCAGAAGAAAAATGTTCACTGTAACACCCTGTATTTTAAAAATCAAAACTTTTCAGTCCATTTTCTAATTTTGCAGGAGCTTCTGTGCGAAAAATAGCAAAAAAAAGGCTAGGAACGCCCATATTTCAAAAATTATAAAATAGGTTGGACTATATCTTTGGCAATTTGGGTGCCGGTGCATAAGGATAATCCAGGGAATTGTAAGGCTGACGAACTTGCCAGACATGGAACAACAATACCCATCCTTCCAGACAAACGTTTACTGGGTATGCCTATCGCTACATGCAAACTTAAATTAAAGCTGGACAAGGAGTACAACTTGTTTAGCGACAAAACAGATGTGGCCTATGCTGGATCTGAAACGCTCTAGGAATTTGATTTCTCTAAATAGGAAGCATATTAGTGCTGTTATAGGTGTCATAAATGGATACTGTCTAATAGGCAAGCATGCAACAAGGCTTGGCGTCTTCTCTAACGATTTCTGCAGAAGCTGCATGGACGAGGAGGAGGACGAGACTATTCTTCACCATCCTTGCACCTGCACAGCTCTCCCCCAAAAAAGGAAACTCCACTTACGAGCCTTCTGTTTCAATGACCTAGATGATCTGAATAATATTGACGTTAGGTACATTCTACGCTTCATCAGAAGCTCTAAATGGTTCAACGAGTAGGCTAGAGGACGCGTCTCAAACACCCTATTATTGGTCTAAGTGTGTTGGCTTCTTTTTGCTGACAGCCACTTCAACTTAACCTAACCATATCGTTCGCATTTTTAGTTTTATCGGTTATTTGAGACCTTTGAGAGGGATCTCAGGAGAAAAATGTGTTGTTCAAGACACTGTATTTCGAAATTAAATACTCGTAATATGCCTACGCTTTGTTCTTCTCCATAATCCGTGTTATAAGATTGTGAAGTTCCAGTTCCCAGCAGTCTTCCGAGAACTGCGTGAGATCTCACGGGATAAATATAAATCTGTACAACACTCTGTACTCCGAAAATCCAAAATTCTCTTGCGTTATGTTCTTCCACGACACCCGCTCTTTAAGTCCGCACAGTTTCAGATTTTTATGACTGCGGAGAATTTCTTGGGCGGCATGGAAAAACGCAAAATCTGAAATTTTGATAATGTTGCTCCATTTTATTCCTCCTATAAGTGTGAAAGTTTTCTATGTAATTTGGGATCTTCTGGAGGCATGCTGTAAGATCAGATTTTGTTGCGGCCTTTACTATGTGCACGTAAAGTTATATCTTTCTAGGTCATCCCTAGGCTTCCGGAGATAGCTATAAGAACATTTAAAAACGAGATACAATCTCTATGCAAAAATAGAGTAAATAATAATAATTAGTTGATGGCTTATCTTCCCAACTTTAACTGATTTTAATGGTTCTTCGATGGCACCATCAACATCTTAAACAAAATTCATCAAACTTCGTTCAATAGTTCAGGTACGATTAGGAGAATTTTGAAACTACCACCCTCTCTATATCTCACCCCCACTTCAACATAATTTTGAACTTATGCACAACACTGAAATTGTTGACCGAACTTCATCAAAATCCGTTCAGTAATACAGGGTGTATCTTTAATATTTCTCTATGCTACAAACTAAGCATCAAAATCAGAACTTAAAATTGTTGAAATTAATTTAATATTTCGCTATGCTACAAACTATGCATCAAAATCAGAACTTAAAATTGTTGAAATTAATATCGATTAGGTACTCAGGAGGTACTACTGATTTTTATATATTTTTCAAGGCTCAACCGAAAATGTGTATCTTTCGGAGGAATATAGCCAAATATTGCATCGTTCTCGATTTTATCAGGCACTCGCATTCCGACATCTTCTTACAGAACTATGAATAATAATAATTCATTTAGTTTTCGAAATAAATTAATAAATTAATTTTCAGCCACAAAAGCGAAGGCAAAACACTGATTTGCATAATTAATCCGCCTTGAGAGCGTAAAGCAGGGAGTCCCTCTTCTTTTTGTTTTTTTTTTTATCCTCAGAAATACATCGCGGAATACTAATCTAGCTCATTTTGAATTTGTATTCCATTTTGTGTTGTTTTGTAGATTTTAATAATTTTCCAGGATTACCACTGCCTGCCGCCCCCAAAAGTTGACTCGCTCTCCACGCCGCGTTGTTGACGCTAAGTGGGTATCATAAAATTTAATGAAATGCGGCGACATCTGCCGCCGTGAATACATTTGTTGCGGGTGCTTATTAAAATTGTCCCTATGACCCGTGTCACTGTGCGCGGGGGAGGGTATATTTGTGTATCCTTGGGTATGCCATGCCTCTTTGCGTCTATTTACCACTTGAGCGCGCGTATTACAATAGTTTATTGTGTGCCTTTTTGGGGCGAAGACTCTCCCACACCCCACGGTCGACGACGGCTGTACACACAGTTGGAAAGTCAAGTCAAGTCAACTCCTGTCAGACGACGGTTCGAATTAATTAAACAAAGCCAGGACGACGATGAACAGAAGAGAAATAGAAAAAAAAGAAGCACGAAACATCTGTTGGAACAATCGTGCCAAATCGAACGGATAAGAAATTACTAATTAGCTGGGATTCTGTTCTCTTAATTCACTCTCGTATCAAGACCAGCGTTGTGGTAGAGGTGATGGTAATAGGACCCCATTCAGCTCCACCCCCGTCTAGCACCCCACCCGCACATCATATTAAGTCGCAAAAGATAATTGATTGGTCGGGAATTGAGGAGGAAATTGGATAAAAAGGAAGAAATTCTGAGATTTTATAAAATCTATCTTGTGGTGGAGCGAGAAAGATTGGACGATCGGAGGAGCGGTAGCTAACTATGATAGTGCTTCGACAAAAATAATGAAATGTGATTTTAATCTCTTGGAAAGTTTAATCAATTTATAGTTTAAAGCTTATAATTGGAGAATTAAAATTTAATTTTATCACTTTTGTGTTCTTTCCACTGCGGAAGAATCCGTAGAGAATAGAAAGCCAAGTCGGTCGTTGCAGCAATGGCTTACTGTGAACATTTTAACTCGATTGTGTGCATTGATTTTGTTTCTTCCTCCTGATAAAGAATTTTAAAATTAATTATAGCGACACGGTTGACATAAACGAGTGGAAATGAGATTGATATTGATAGCTTTATTGTCATGACGTCCATAAGACTCGCCTTGACCATTAAGAGGCAAATAAACTGGCCGCTCTTAAATTTATGTTTGTTTATCTACCCTCTATCCACTAGCACACATCCTCTAGCACTACCCACTTGTAGTGTGATTTCAAAAATATTTTTTTGTGAATTGAAAATGTTAAATTTGAGCTTCTAGTGGAGGACTGGGATCACTTTTTATCGTAGGCGCCACTTTGTCTATATTCCATGTTTTTTAAAAAGTGTTTCGAAAATAGATATTTGTATAAAAATCAAACTCAAAAAGCTTTCCTGTAATTTTTGAAAGGTGATAAATACCGATGAAATTTTCACAATTTATCGGTTCAGTAGGTTTAGAGATTGATACCCATATTGTATACTGTGTACAGTATGTATGTATAGTATACATATATCATATACAGAGTGAGTTTTTTTTTCTAAAATTCATCCGTTTCATTTGGAAACGGCAAGAGCCTATCTTAAGAAACATTTATGAGCAAATTTAGAGAGGACGGAGAGGAACGTTATTTTGTGACCTTGAAAGACCTTCAACCCTATAGTGCATGGTGATTCATATATGAATCATTACGGTTTTTTAACGATTTTTTGTAAACTACTAGCCAGAATAAAAAACGGTTTTCTGTTTTTTGATTCCTTGAACTTTTCTCTTCCACGTACGGTTATTTACAAATTCCACATACACACATTCCTTTTCATTTTGTAAGAAGTTTAGCGTGCGGCGCATGTGGTGAGTAAGTGAAAAATTATCCTTTTGCAAGTGGAAAAACGTAATAATCTAATTAAAAAAAGTGAGTTAAAAAAATATTTTCATATCCTTTGTGTTTTTGGCTGTTGATCTACTTTTATATTTCATAGATCAAGAATAATATATTTGTGCAATACTGATTTTTTATAATGATTCATAAATGAATCATCATGCATTAGGACGTTTTTGTTTTTCATACTATTTCATTGTAATAGTAAATCAATGGTCAAGAATAGCTGTTGTATTTTATGATTTTAGTGGTGAAAATAAAAAAAAATTCTAGGTAATTTTGTGAAAAAAATTAAATAAAATGGAGTACAAGCTAGATGGGAAAATAATATCTGAGGATAGAATACGTGATTTGTTTTTACGTGATATACCAGATGAAAGTGAAGATGATGCTGAGGATTCAGAGCTAGATGAATTGATTCCGAAAGAAGACATAGTTTCAAAAATTCTTACAGAAAATGATTTGGAGCAGTTGCTTGGAACACAGGAAGATTCAAATGCAAATGCCCTGGCAAATGAAATTACTGCTGTTCAAGGAGCCCAAATCGGAGAAAGTGTTGGTATTGATATCCCTTGCACTACGCATACCCCAGTAAATGCAAAAAATCTCTTGTGGAAAAGGAAACATTTGATTTTAGACGAGGAGAAAATAGCTTTCAAAGGTACAAGCGAACTTTCAACAAATATCTCTGACCTCGAAACCCCATACGAATTTTTCAAGTACTTTTTTGATGACAATTTGCTCCAAAAAATAGTCGATGAAACGAATTTTTATTCAACGTCAAAAAATCCGGTACAGAACTTTACCTTGAATGTTATAGAACTACAAAAGTATTTGGGAATTCTCGTATTGTCGTCTTTTATTAAATGCGTCAATATTCGGCATTATTGGGACACGGAACTTGGGATTAATGTAGTTAAAAACACAATGACCGTTAATCGTTTTGAGAGGATTCGAACTGTTTTACATTTTAACAACAATATGTTAGCAATAACTGACAAAAACCACCCGGACTTTGATAAACTCCACAAAATTCGTCCAGTTATCAACTCACTTCAGAAAAAGTTTTTATCGGTCCCAATGGAAGAGTGCTTGTCAGTCGACGAACAAATCTGTGCTTCCAAGTAAAAACATCACCTAAAGCAGTATCTTCCGGCTAAGCTGCTTTTCAGTCGACGAACAAATCTGTGCTTCCAAGTAAAAACATCACCCAAAGCAGTATCTTCCGGCTAAGCCTCACAAATGGGGCTTTAAACTTTTTGTTTTATGTGGAGTATCTGGCTACGCCTATAAATTTGAAATATATACTGGGTTGGAAAATAAGGAAGCTAAGAGATTAGCTTCAGAAACGGACTTGGGAGCTAGCAGTAATATTGTGGTAAGACTTACCAGGGAAGTTCCACGTTATCAACATTTCAAGCTTTATTTTGATAATTTCTATACTTCCATCGCGCTTCAAATATATTTGGCTCGTTTAGGTAAGTAAAGTGTATATACTGAACATAATGCTTCAAATTTATTTTATATAACAGGAATCTTATCTTTGGGTATTTTAGTAATTAGAAGGAATAAATTGCTAACAGACCATGACTTTAAGTCTCAGCTGAGAGGCACTTCTGAAGAATTCGTTGCTTCTTACGATGAAAATGAAATTACTTCCATAGCTTGGAAAAATAACAAATGCGTAACATTTTTGTCAACTTTTGTGGGTGTTCATCCTGAAACCGCATTGCAAAGATTTGATAGAAAACTAAAAAAGCAGATTACTATAAAATGTCCAGCTATCGTCCAGCATTATAATCAGCACGTGGGAGGTGTTGATTTGTTAGATAGCATGATAGGAAGGTACAGAATAACAATGAAAAGTAAAAAATGGTACATGCAAGTTTTCTATCATTTGCTGGACGTTTCTATTGTAAATGCGTGGGTACTGCACAAAAGAGTGTACAAACAGAAGAGACTCCAAACTATGAAACTAATTGAGTTTCGAAGAGCATTAGCAATTACGTTATGTTCTCTGGGTGCAGCAACAACAACAAAAAGAGGAAGACCATCGACTTCAGTTCAAAATCAGCACTGCAAGAAGAAAAAGGGACCAACAGAAGCCATACCTGCCACTGAAGTCAGGTGTGATGCGAAAGCCGACTGAGGTGTAAAAAGCCCAACTGCGTCGGTCAGACGTTCGTAATATGCTCTAAATGCAAAAATGCTCTATGCCTTAACAAAGATAGGAATTGTTTTATTGATTGTTATATTGAAACGTAATAATTTTGCTATTGTTTTATCATAATTGGAGTATATTATATGCCTCCTTACACGCCTTATTCATATGTATGTATGTACATTCATAGCCAGGTTGTACAATATTATCAAGAGATATTAATTTAATTATTTTATTTAAAACACTTTGAGTTCTGAATCTATTGTTTCTAGTGAAAGATTTACTTTACTTTTCACCTTGTACTTATCTTTTTCTTCTATCATATTTATTTTGTATGGAGTTTTTTTTTTTTTTATTATAAATTATTTTATTATATTTTTTTTTTTTTTTGTTTTCTTTTATTTATTTATTTATTTATTATTAAATTTTGTTTTACTTTGTATTTTTCTATGAAAATAAAGTAAACCTCTCATCTAAGACGTTTATTTGAGACAGAGTGGCCTTAATGCACGGTGATGCATATATGAATCACTACGTTTTTTTGTTTTTTTTTAATACTAAATCACAAATGTGTGAATTTTTCCAGAACAAACTTTGTTTTCTAAGCGATTTCCTTTCTAGAAATATTTTTTTTTTTTTTTAAAGAAAAAATCATGCATCAGAGGGTTAATTTCGAGGATATAAATTAAAAATACTTTTCTCATATGGGTACCCATGAGATAGCCAATCCAAAGTATCATACAAAGAAATAAAATCATCTTTTACATGATGAAAGTTGCTCGAAGAAATTTTCAAAAATTCTTCCAAAAAAATGCCGGTTTGTATAGAGCTACTTTGGTTTTGAGTTCGAGAGACCGTGAAATGAGATAATTCAACTTGAAAACGCAAATAACTTAAACTTCGGGTTTGTAGATTTTAATAAAATTAGTTTTGGCTTTTAGAGCCTTTCAGAACCCAGATTATAAGCCCAAAATCGTATTTGTATGTTATTTGGAAGCTGAACAATATCAAAAATATAATACTGTTTTTCTCTTTCTGAGATCAGAGCCAAATGGCTGACAAATGAGCGGAACGGATGGTGCTGTTCTTGTTTCTACTTGTTACTTTTCTCTTTCTGTTTAGTAGATATATGTGTGTGTGCTCTGATCGATGATCAGCGTTCCCACTTCGTATTTTTTAAAAGCGTAGTGAACTAGGTAAAAAAGCGTAGTGTTGCCTTACAAATTGTAGGGAAATTATAAAATGGTTATACATTTCAGCAAGAGACTACTCTTGGACTCATTTAAACAAAATTGGAATTAAGTAGTACCATGACGAAATTAATGCATTTTAGAATAGGCAGGCCAATCAAAACTCATGTAACTCTATGCAATTATTTCGATTTTTGCATCAATTTGTCTTTCTGAAAATAGTAATAATTCAAAAATGTTCGTAGCGACATAGTGAAATAGATGGAGAAACAAAAAAGTGTAGTGAAACACTACTATATTGTAAAAGTAGTGAAAATTATAACTTTGGTGATAATGATGTTTCATCAGTACACATAACACAATAGCATACGCCAGTCGTTGAGCTACAATACGCAGCAGCAATGCGTTTATAATATACAATATGGGTATCCATGGACTATAGAGAGAAGAAAATATAATACTTCTGTCATCTTAAAAGTTGCAGGCGAGCACGGGTCATCTAGTCTAGAATAATCGATGACAATTATAGCAATAAGTTTATTTAATTTTTTAATTTTTTGAGCGCCATTTTGAAGCCGACATTATGAGTTTTTAAATTTTGACTCCCGATAAGGATTCAGCAGCCTCGGTTAATATTTTGACTATATTTTCCATTGATTCACTTCATTATTTTACGAATAAATGGAATTTGTTTATTTCTTAGGACTTTTCTCAGCTATCTTGAATCTGTCATTTTTAGTGTTCCGTACCAGAATGGTATAAACGAAACACTAATGGATTCAGCACGGTATCTGCATGTCCGTATGTCTGTCACATGCTTATAACTTTTGAACCTTTGAACTAGATTGGTGAAATTTTGCACAAAAATAGTATGCGATGGTAAAAATACTTTTACTTTTTTTTGGATAAAGTTTCTTGAACAAACAAACTCAAAAACAATTGGCGATGTTCCCCCTCTATCTCCCAAATAATTAATGCAACAAATTTATAAGGTAAGGCGAAAATTATAACAAATACTCTGGTACAAACAGGTTTTGAAAAATCTTGGAATACTTGGGATGGAAAGTCACCCCGTCATATCTCGTCTTCATCCAAATTCAACGATTTCAGAACGTATCTATGTACATATCCGACATAATTTAAAAACCAAATTTCATCAAAATCCATTTGGTGGTTCTTAAGTTAGGCGTATGGAAAAAATGATTTGAAAATGTTTTAAATTTCTTAAAACTCCTACCTTCCTAATTGGTCTCGATCAATTACAAGAGGAACTACTAACGCATCAGTCTAAGTCCATGTGCCAAATTTCATGGAAATCCGTTTAGGAGTGTTTGAGTTAGTCGGCTTGAAGACTTTTAAAATCCCGCCTCTCACATTCCACTCACACTCTGATTTTGACAGTTTTTAGACGAAATGATCTACGTATCATGATGTACTCGTACATGAATGCGAAAGAAATTGCATCAAAATGTCTTTCATGATTCCCAAGCGAGTCGTGTAAGAACAAACTTATGGGCAGGCATGGAACAAAAAGTGTTTGCCTGACCTAACCTTTTCAAATATGACCATAGCTTTCTCTTTTTCTGCAATTTAACGAGTAAGAACGAAAGAAAAAGAAAGGAAAAATACGACTCGCACTTGACGAATTTTTAAATTTTTAAAAGAGGACTTATGTTGAGGTCGGATAGGCCAATTTTTATGTACCAAATTGGCCCGCAATATTTTCATCTAGTGGCAACACTGATAACACAACTGTAAGAATTCTGCTGGAGACTTCGTCTGGATGCAATTAGCAAATCCTACTGCAGATAAATTCAACCTAAGCTAGCAGTTGGGTTTGCTAAAGGAGCAACGCAAAATTATTTTCCAAGAAAAATAAAAGTTTTTCGGATATGTTGCGCTCTTTACTTTCCTAGTTCGCAGAATGTGGCCGAAAATTCAAAATTTTTGCCAAAAATCAAAATTTTCACATTTCTTTTAGATCGTCCTTAGTGTTCTGAATATTGATCTAGACAAAGTGAATTTTTTTTTTTTTTTGTCGAGGCGGGTACACCCTACTGGAGCACTCAGACTCAAAAATTGGTCCATTGTACAACCAGGCAGAGAACCTCATTTTAATGTGTTTTTTTCATCTTTTGTAAAAAGACGAGTAGACGTTTCAGTGATGAAGAGCTTAGGTCATCAGCACTCACCACATCAGCACCGAAAATCTGCCACCTGATCCGAGCAAAGGCAGGATAATCACATAGGAAGTGTTCCGCAGTGTCATCGCCCTCTCCACAGGAGTTGCAGACAGGGGTAGCGCTCAAACCTAGCACATGGAGGTGCTTGGCAAAGGCGAAGTGACCCGTAAGAGCGCCAGTAAGTTGTCTGCAGTCTTTTCTGCTAAGGGATAGCAGGAAAGTCGCGGATTTCTTACAGACGACGGGGACCATTCGTTTAGTCTGCCTGCATCCTGGAGAGTCATGCCACCTTCGATTGTGTTCATTGAAAACCCAGTCGTCAATGGAAGCCCTAACCGAGGACGCTGGCAAACAAAGTGAATAATGTTGGTTCTACTTAAGCTTGAATAGCTGTAAGCACAAACAGCTTTTATAACTGTTGCATCCACCTTACAAAATTACACTTAAGTCCAAGTTTCCAGAGAAACAATGTACTTATTAAGAGTACACGCTCGATGTAGCAAAGTGAAATAAAGGCTTATTTTGTATTTACATTAAATCGCATTCAACACTAGACACAGAGTCCATTATCTTTTTCAAAGATATACAAATAGATGAATAGATATAAATTGTACTTACTATCCAACCACTTAGAATCATACTTCAGTGTCCGCTTAAAATGGAAGTCCTTCCGTTTCGCTGTTACATTGTATAAATCCGTCCTGAAGATCACTGTATCCGCTTTGGTGAACTCGGCATTTGTCCCTGAGTACTGCGACATGAAATGAAATCATAAAATAATAAGCATTAAATCCCGACCACCAATTGCAGAGCTTAGGGGACCTTGCACAGAATAACAGGAACGAAACCGCTTTACTCTCAAGTGCACATTTTAAAAAAAACGTTTAATATTGTATTCCAGATGAAAGGTTCGTGTTTTCCCCTTTTTTCCTTGCCCCCATCGACAGATACACAGATAAAAGATAATCCTCGAAAGGATACCATCCACAAGAATGATTAATATCTTTGAAATAGGCAAAGAACGATGGACAAAACAGAGGAACACAAAACAGGACAAAACAAAAAACCCGAAGCTTATTTTCTCAAGTGTTGCATCAAGGTAGGTATCTCATCGATTGCATCATCGTTCATGTTATTCTGTGGCTCCCTGCTGCTGGTGCTGCAGTAGGATAAGAAATTCTTCTTGGGAAATAAATCTCATAATATACATACCAGACCAGGTAGACCTCCCGGATTTCCGTTCTCAACATAAATTGCTGTTGAATTATCAAGTGGATCGTATGGACACTTGGCGATACCCAAACCGATTCCTGGCACGTACTCCGATCTTGGTAAATGGGTTAGATTCGACTGCATGAATAAGGCAAAAAAAAAAAAAGTGTAGAAAGTAAAGTTTCCGAAACAAAAATGAAAAGGATAAACAAAAATAAAGCTCACAACTTTGTATACTCTTTGTATACGCCTTCGACGACGTGGATGTGTGTAGGAGTAGGTGGTCGTCTCTTCCTTTCGAAGCAAATATTATCCGCTGCACGTCTTACAAATAATCCCCCGTTTACTTTTCTCAAGGTGTTCGAGACGCGATACAGCACCAATGTAAAGAAAACGCATCAGTGAAATGGGTCGCGCGTTTCAAGTATTTCAAAGAAGTTTAAAGTTTAAAGCATCTCGACTAAAGTTTGTGCAACGGCGCCGCGTGCTGAGTTTTGTAAGATGATCCTGAACGCGTCGGGATTTTGTTCACTTTAAAGAAAAACTTCGATAATTGTGCTCGTCGGATACATGGTTGTCGAGGAAAGTTTCTTCTTCTTCGGGTATGGTGGTGTTCGAACAAAGTTTGCGGGTAAAATCACGATGATTCTACTTTAATGGGGGATTAATGGGTTTTCGAAAAGGTCGCGATGATGATAGAATTGCACGAAATTTTCAAAGTTGTTCCGAGAGCGTGAGGGATGTTTCTCTGAGTCAAGAATCGGTAACCGAAAATGGATTTTCAATGGTGCATTTGAAAACGTTTAAGGAGAAGTCACAATTAACACCTTCCTTCGACAGAATTACTGATTGCTTTTGGATGTGAGAACTGGTGTTACTTGCACAAGCAAGGTCTCAAACTGTATACTCGTATACTGTAGTAAGGTAGAAGTATTCTAATTCATTTGAAACCTGAGAAAAACTGTAATTACCTCTCAAAGGTATTCACTACGTTAAATGGCGAGAGAGGATTGGAATAAATTGCCAAATGCAATGGAGTTGAGAAAGACGAAGACTTGCGATGTTAACTATGGAGACGGAGCATGGAGAAAAAGCGTTTTTTTTTTGTTTTAAGTCTTCAGTCTTCTTGAGATAGTACCTGGATATAGCATCCAAAAACGTAGCCGTGGGCACTTAAGAACCGTAATAGTGATCTGGAATAGTTCAGCGGCAGTAGCAGCGTGGAAGATCTATGACAACACTGGTAGCAGGCCACCAAGTGTGCCAATAGACGAATAGAGTTCTCATGCGTATACAGAGAGAGATAGAGATACTCGTAGATAGATGGAGAGAAAGAGTAACAAAAGTTGGTCTCACGAGAAGCTTAGTATTTCCTGCAGCAATCGATGGGTCTTATGGTAGGATGTCCACTCAGCGTTGTGCGAACAGGCATGCTTGTTCATTGCACAAATCTAGCTCTAGCTAGAGCGCGACCTTGCACAGGAACAGAAAAACTTGAAGTCGAATAAAATTTGGGAAACCTAGAGTTGGAATTGGTTTTTCTGATTGCGGGCCTCCCCCTCTGATCAAAATTCCGAAAAGAAATTATGACTACCATAGAAGTTGCAAGTTGTATAAAAAGGTTTAAAAAAAAAGCCTAGTGGCTTCCTTGGCAAAATTTCTGTTGTAAAAGATTTTGAGATTTCAGAATATGCTTTCTTTTGGAACTTTTACGCAAAACATGAAGGACTGCAATTGTTTATAGAAATATTTTCAAGGGTGCAACGATACTAAAGCGTTGCATGAAAATCGGTACAGAAATAGGTCCACTGACGGGCAATTGTAGTCATAAATATTCGTTGGAAATATTGTCCAGAGAATGTTGGATAATTTTAGGACAAGTACACCATTATGCGTACTACTGGAGCGGTGAAACGGACATCGAGCTGAATTCAAATCATTAGTCCAGTAAAAAAGTCTATTCACTGAATGAGTGAAGTGAGCAGATCCGCAAATCCAACTTTATCCCAAAGTTGATAATGGAAATTGTTTTTAAGTGCGAATATCTACTCGTATCTTGAAAATGGTTAGTCATACGAAAACAATTATCTCGATCAAAAATTCTGGAATTTTTTAGAAGATCCTTCTTGGATGAGTAGATCTGCAAATCTGATTTTACCCCGAAGTTAATAGTGTAAATAGTTTTTGAGTGGGAAGAACTATCTCCTACGAACAAAATTATTTTTATCGACATTTTTTGGAAGATCGATTTTTACTGAGTAGTTCTGCAAATATATTTTGAAAACGTTGCGTCCGACGAACAAAATTATCTCGATCGAAATTTCAAGTTTAGAAATTTTTAAAAAGATCGATCTTGAGTGAGTAGATATGCAAATATATCTTGAAAACGGTGCGTCCTACGAACAAAATTTTTCTTTCGAAATTATAGGTTTAGATTTTTTTTTTTAGAAAATCTCGAAAACGGTACAAATATATCTCGAAAACGGTGCAATTTTAGGTTTTGAAATATCGTACAAGATCGATGATGATTTTTTAAAATTTTTAGAAAATTATAGGTACACAATCCTCCTATAATTTTCCCCGAAGTTAATAGGATGTACTCGTACTTGAAAATATTATTATTATTTTTTTTCGACATATGAACTCTCGTGATTTGAAACTGGGTGCCGTGACTCCGTGGTGAAGTAGGCGATCTCTGAGCGGGAGATTCGAGGTATGAATCCCAGAAAACACAAAAAAAAGAAGAAAACAAACAACTCTCGCGAAAGACTGACAAACGTCCGAGAGTAAAATTGTCATGAAAAGCTTCTCTCAATCGAACAAAGTTGAATATTTCGTCTTTATATCATCATCACTTATTTTCAATGAACGGACACCATCGTCAACAAAGTTGGATAAGGGGCAGTAGAACCGTTCGTAGGACCTGCACCATTCTGCGGAATAGGGAATCATACTCTAGAAGAAGAATTCAGGAGAATGGTGAAGGAAAACAAAACTAGGACATGGAATAACCTTCATGGACTGAGGGAAGCTAAGGAACTCTATAACCGAAAAAGATTAAAAGCATGTATCAGCTTAAATAAGAATAATCTACGTATGCTAACAGGATACTGCAAACTTAAGGATCACCTAAGAAAACTAAATATAGTAGATGACGTACAAGGCTTTCAAATATAATACTGTAAAGAATTGTATGAGGAGAACCAACATTTTCAAGGTAGCAGGCACAATAGACCAAAAGCTTGCAGTGCAAGATACTCTTCTCACAAATAATAATAACAGAGATTCAATAGTCTTGGAAATAGTCTTGCTTTTTTCGGTTTTGTATGTTCAGGACAGCTCAAGGGCGGGAGATTCGTCTTGTCTTGGTGAAGTTCTATATACGTACTCGTATGTTTTGTTGAATGTATGTATCATTAGATTTAGATCTAAAGTCCATGGTCAATAGAATTGCATGAGTGGCCACTACTTTCCGGATGGTAGGTGCACTGTGGCCGTATTTAATGGTCGAATTAACTAGGAATTGGCTATGCAATTTTCTACACACTGCTCTCCAATCACTTGGTCGTGGAGCGGATGAAGAGCGAATGAACACAAGTACTTTGATGAAGAGAGTCTGCAAATCTACATATACTGGAGGGACTTCAGATCATGGCGATCCCATCTGACTTGTTGCATGAAACTAATTAACGATCGTGGAATATGTATATAGCTAGGATTACGATACAGGATTTTTATCTCAACTTGGCACAACATCACATCCTGTATCTTATGAAGCTTTTAAAAATCAAGCTTTTCAAATTGATTGAAAAGTTTATTTACAAAAACCCCAAAAACCAATAGAGAATCTTAGTGTTACACATAACCCTTCCAGCACCAAAATAAATTAGAAAGGATTTCACAGTTTTTCGGAAACGAAATACATTCAATAGTCCACATTACCCAGATGCGGATGGTTTTCTTAAGACTCTGGGCATTCTTCCACGGTTAAGACTTAATATTATCATTTTCACGTGTCGGTGTTAAAAAGGGATAAGAAGCTGTAATACATCGCACTGCAGAACTTTACTAAGATGCTCTGCTATTATGACTCTGTTTTCAAATCTAAGGCTAAGGTTATATTTTTAAACTGAATCTCTAATGACAAGGATTCCTCACATCATTATCTTGCTTTAGTCCTTGGGCCTAGTGCCATCACTTGACTATGCAAATTTTCACATCACTTGATTCCCTTAAGCACGTGCCCTGACAATTCCAAACGTACTCGTATAAAACAACTTGATTCACGCATCACTAATGTAAACAAAAAAGAAAAAAAAAACCCACACACAATCTATTTCCATTTCCATCTTGATGATCCTTTTTCTTCTATATCCTTGCACAATAACGAGATTTCCTCTGCATTGTTCCAATTCATGAGAAGGCTTTCTTGTACATACTCACTATCCTTGAAGCCACTGCAGTCTTTTTATGCTCTACCATACCTACCCCCGCATTCATATCTCATTCGGTTAAGTCATTTTTAAAAATTCAAATAGAAATGTATGCCAGTGTACGTTAATGTCACAAGGATACGACCGACGCCAGCGGATAACTTAAAAAAAAAAGAAGAAAGAAACGAGCATATCCCACTCTATAAGTTGGAGCTTTACTCGTACCTCCTCCAATGGAGGTCGTCGTCAAGAGTGACATATTGCACCACCATTCAAACCAAAATACTTACATATATGACATAATCCTTGGGATTGTGAGCATTTGTGCCACAAATGTACAGCCTGTTGCCGTTCGCCATTGATTGAATGACACGAATGTGGTTCTTACAATCGAAGACCTGAAATGAGATAGAAAATGAGTTGTGGTGATAAAAAAAAGAGAAAATGCAATCCACGGAATGGAATCGTATTCGCTGAGGGAATACGAGCAGGTTTAAGGAGATAACTACGCAGCAAATATGATCAGGATGTGCATTATTGCAATGCTTGGAATGGAATATATAAAAGCGAATTTCTTCTTCTTCCATACTCATATCCCCTTCTAAATCCATCTCTACTTGTGCTTCCTTCAAATCCTATCTTTCCTTTTTATTCTCCACAAAAGTCAGTAAGTAGTTCGCTTTATTTTCTACTTCGAACTATAAATATCCTTTTCTCTGGCTTAGAATCAATTTTGAAGTAGAAGAGATGATGAAAAATTGGTACATCTTCCTTGGTAGCGTGTGATTGCCTGTGGCAGTGGTGAGGCATTAAAGGACATGCACGAGTATACACATCCAAGCGAGATGTCATGTCTTCCGATGATGGAAGGAAGACATACACGTGCGCGCATCCATATATGACACAGGGTGAGCCTTCTGTGTATGTCCTGATATAGACAAATGCCTTTATTTGTGAGAAGAAAATTGAAATCGCTTTGAAAAAGGATGGCAGCCAGGATAAGTGATACATTTTCTGGTTCTTTTTTTTTGCCTGTCGCTACTGCTATATTTTCTATTTTTATTTTTAGAGAATCTCCTGTGCGGAGAATATTGGAAATTGACGACGAAATTGAAATCATTGCATTGCACCAATAAAGCGAAGCAGAAGCACTTCTTGTGATTGACTGCGGTTCAGATAGGAGCACACACTGGAGATGAGAACAATGAAAAGAAAGACGGGATTTGCGATTGCGGTGGCAGTAGATAGATGGATTTAGGGTTACAACGGAGGTTTTTATTTTTGCTTACCTGACTTTTGCCCTTTGACACACAGGATCGTACATCATCCATGGTGGGCTCCAGCTTGACAACGTCTCTCTATGAATTACAAAAAAAAAAAAAAGAACAGGTTGTTAGAAATTGTGGAATAATTAAAAAAATTGAAAATGAAACTTTCTATAGAAGTGAGCTGGATAAGGTGGGTCTGCTAGGCTGCCATACACCTCTGGGGGAATCAAGATTTTCAGTACACTGAAAATCTTTCTCTGTCCCCCAATTCTTCTAAACTCCAATTGACAAGGCATATCGGACCATCAGTTCGCATTGAAAGCATCTGTAAGTCTAAAAGAGAATAGCAAAGAATGTGAAAGACAACGACATTGACGTAGTCGTTATTGAAGACACGCATGCTACAACAGAAGAAAGTCTAAGATCCCGAGCGACTAACTTAGGGTACTCGTTGATTGGTGCAACATTCTCTGAAAATAATGTTTCGATCAATGCTGCTGGACTAAATATCATGAACGTATACAAGCCACTAAACATCCCCTGGACAACCAACGTCGTACATGTGCACCGCAAGTCCACTGTGTACATTAACGATTTCAACAGCCATCATAATTTGTGGAAGTATGCAGCGAATAGGGAAGCACTAGCTGATTCGGCCGATTCTACCAATATGAACTTATTCTTCGATTCTAAAGACCGAGCGACATTCCACTGTGGAATATGGCGCCGCATTCTTGAAATGTCCCGAGCACCATTAGATATACTGAACACCATCAGAGTTAAGCGGGACCTCAAGACTTTGAAACAAGAATGCCTAGAGACATCGACGTATTCAAGGGCCGTTACATCGGAAAAAGTAGCAGCTGCCTGGTTCCATGTGAAGACAAGCAAAGTAGCCGATTTCGGCAATATTTACCCAAAATTTCTTAAACATGCTGGACCTAATACTTAACGATGGCTCGCGTCGCTCTTTTCCAAAATAATAGAGACGGGAACACTTCTCCAGCATTTCAAAAGAACAAAAATCATCGCGCTCCTTAAACCCGAGAGCTATCGCCCAATCGCTCGCCTTATCTCCTGCTACAAACTTTTGGAGCGAATTATCTCAACCATAATACAGTACATTCCCATCGACCAAGCCGGCTTTCAAATTGGACTTAGCTGTACAGACCAGGTACTGACCCTAACGACACACATCGAAATAGGATATGAAAACATGCAAGTAGCATTCATAGGCTATGATACGGTATGGAGGAAAGGTCTAGTCTAGAAGCTCATGAGGGTGCTAAAAGTGACAGACAAAAGCTTAGCAATGGTATACCGCAAGCGTCAGTACTAGCGCCAACTCTATTCAATCTGTACATTTACGATATACCTCGGACTGTGTCAAGAAAGTTCTCATACGCAGATGACATTGCTATAACCACCCAACTCCTACTGAGCGTATCTTGAGCACCGATCTCCAAGTTCTGAACACCTACTTCAGAGAATGGCGGCTGTGTCCAAGCATGTCGAAGACCGAGGTATGCTGCTTCCATCTGAATTCTAGAATGGCGTCTTATAAATTGAATGTGATCTTCAATTATATATTCCTGAACCAAAACCCAAACTCAGGATACCTTGGAGTGACGTGGAACCACATATTCAAAAACTTGCCGGTTCGACATGGGGAGCAAATGCATCATCGCTTCGCTTGTGTACTCAGCGGCGGAATACTGTCCTCCGCTGTGGATGAACAGTGCACATACCACAAAAATAGATGTACAGCTCAACAACACAATGCGCCTCATAACTGGAGCTCTAAGATCTACATCAACACATTGGCTTTCTGCCATATAACACCACCGAACATGAGTTAATTCAGGAGCATGCACAAATTGCTGATAACTCTCCATTGTCAATACACGATGGGGATATCACTCACCTTAAGTCAACCCACGAGACTTAAGTCAAGAAAACTCGATTGGATTCAGTGGACGGACATTCATACACCTGACCTGATTCCAAACGAAAACTCTAAGATGTCACTCGCTGGCTTCTGTGCATCTGTCCTAACACGCTGCATAAGTGGGGCGTTTCAAGTTCACTAAACTACGATTGTGTAGCAGAGAGACAAAAAATTAGGCACATCGTTGCAGAATGCCCAAGGAGATGTAGAACGAACAAAAAATTGTGGTTTTCTGATTGTAAAAAAAAACTATTAAATTGCTAATCAAATAGTTTTATTTTGCTGATCAAAAAACCTTTTACTGGCGATCGAATAAATGGTAGCCTTACAACATTTTTTTTGTTTTAAATTTAAAATAAACAAATTTGAATGTCAAAATCCATTCATAAAATGTCGAAATGTTTCCAGTATTTTCAACTATTCGGACGCTGTCCCATCAGAGAATTTGATGAGAGTTACAATTCACACTTTTTTTTTTTCGAAATGTGAACCCCCATCCACTGCCTTCTACTACCACTTTAAAGCCATAGGACTCACTTATAGCAAATCTGCCTTACATTTTGTAACCGGAAGACGTTTTACTTTTGAGAAAGATATATGTAGTTAATTCCGTTCTAATTAATTTAAACTTAAAACTCCTTTTAAGTTTAATGAATGCTTCCGCATAAAATTTTTGTTTTTATATCTAAAGACGACAATTTCCAAGTCCACTATATGTTGGAAGTCCTTTACTCTCGCATTTTCCTTTTTTAGCATCCTTTTCATAAACTCCCTTTAGATTAAATACCAACCACTACTTTTTTTTTAAGAAAAAAAAGAAACCCTTATTGCATCCTTTCAACGACAAAACCTCTGTCTTTAGGTACTTTTCTCCGTCACGAAAATAATTAAATAGAAAAACTGAGCAAAGTAGAAAATCCTTTCACACAACTTTTCCTTTACAAAATTATCATTAAATACAAAAAAAAAAAAAAAAAACTGCAACAAACTGTGCATATATCCTTTTATGCACAAAAAAAAAAAAAACTTAAATTCATTCATTTACATACACCTACATAAAATGTATTTTCCAATTCAAAGGATCGCTCGATGGAAATTCAATTTTTCCTCTCAATCCACAACCGATGTCATTACAAACTTATAAAAGAAAACCTGAACGAAATGTTAATGGCAAAGGATGAAGGAAAACACACAAAAAAAAAAAAAAACATCATCAGCTCTCAAACTGTTCCCTTACTGCTCCTGTACAGAGTACCGCTCAAAGGTGTGACAAATCTGAACAACTTTGAATAAAATTAAATTAAGTGTCCTGGGTAAACAAATTGAATTTGTTATGAGACGAGACACGGGGACTACACTGTGATGACATATGCGGTACACACTTAGTCCACATGTACAAGAGAGATATCCTTATTTTTTTTTATTTTTTTATGCAGTTTCTCAACACCAACCTCATTAAATTTTCCGTACGTAAATAGGTTTTGGTGGAGAAGAAAAATGAGATAGTAAAAAAAAAAAAAAATTACAAATTAAGGACTCTTAATAGAATGAAATACAAAAAAAAAGAAAAAGAAAAAAGGAAGCGCTCCCAGAACATTCAGGTCAAAATAAACCATAATTTGAGGAAAAATTGGGGGCGGTTGAACGGTACACACAACTTTCATCAATTTACCCTTTTCCGCGTTGTAACGAAAGTGTAAAACGATGAAATGTGTTTCTACCCAGCATATCCTTGAAGGTATCTACTAAGAGAGAGGAAAAAATAAAAGAAAAAAAAAAAACTTTAATTATTAGTTTGCCAAGTGAACTTCCAACAGACCTCTTACGATCTTCTACAAGTAAATTCGACACAACAACGTTACACTTAACGTTGTACGGACAGTGTAGTGTACGGTAGAGAGTAGCCTTGAAAAGAGTTACAGAGTGGAAAGCAGCACTTTAGCAACAAGCGTGTTGTGGCAGCTTATAGCGGCTACCGGCTAGTGCTACAACCAATTAAGTGGTTTTCCAACTTTATTTTCTTTTCGCCTTTATTGGCCCTCAAGGTGGACTCTGAAAAATTGCACCTTTCTATGTAAAATGGAAGAAGCTTCACCCGACTGAACTCTGTGCACTTAGTAACGTGAACTGGAGTGCAATTTATGAACTGTGTACCGCAAGTGCGGCTCTTAATTTTAATAAGTCTTAAAAAAAAGGGTACCTACTTCATCGTATACAGATGGGTGAAGTAAATGGTTCCTCCATTACCAATCGATTATGGAGGTGAGTTAAATGAAGGGAGAATATGCGGAAATTTCTGATGATTTACTGCTAATTGGATGGAGAATTGAAAGGAGGATGCAATATTTTTTTTAAAAAATACGTTTTAGTAGAAAAACTTAGCAATTTAAGAATCTTGCATGGTTGGGAACTTCACGAAATGGGTTGTTCATTTTAGAACACCAATCTGAAATTTTCTGAATGATTTTGACACACCCTTACGAGTATGAATCGAAATTAAAGCGAGTTTTGAAGTCTTACTGATGTCTTACAAATCACGTTTTAGAAACGCAACCGAACAGTTTGTAGCTCTGACGGTTTAGGTGTGGGCCAGATCTTTTCGATTCTCGAGATGAATTCATGCAAAACTACATATACCCCCAAATTGAACGTGACCTTGGGTCTACTTGGGACTAAGCGAAACAAGTGCTTCCGTCTCTAGTTTTACACCTCGGCAGAAGGCGACATTGAGGACAAAAAGGACATCCTTTATGGCTAACTGGGAGCGGCCACCAACTCAACAAGCAATGTCCTAACACCATCGTCGTGAAAATATCCTAATACCACTAAACAATCAAGCAGTAATCGTATGGAGCGGACGGAAATTAACAGATTACTAGCACCTCAAAATAGTGACACTCGCTTGGGTGAAGGTACACATAAGGATCGAAGGAAAAGAGAAGGCAAATAAATGCCTTAACGAAGCAGTAGTCAGCCCAGGAATTTCTCAATCCTGAACCTTTTGCTGCTGTAGATAGGCAGAAGAAAGATGAGAGTCTCGTCCAAGGAATAAGCCTCTAATAAACACCGGAAACGATGCTCAAATGTGAAGAAGTGCAATAATCTAGGAGAGAAGTTCTAGGAATGAAGCGAGGAAAACTCAACCAACTGACGCTCTAAAGTAGATCGGACTTCTTTCTTCACTACTTAACATTCTGCCAGTGCACCTCGAAGCGAAAAAGATTGCCGGTATTTCAGCCTCACGGCTTAAAACTATCGGCCATTTCACCGGTGGTGCAAATACGGGACATCGAAAAATCACCGAAATGATAAGAGTAATGACACCACTCATCGATTGCCCCAGTGATGTTGTTGGGAAATCGTACACATTCTCCAACAACTTCGAAACAATTTTTCCCGCAAGAGAATATTGGACGTATGAAAGAACGACAAGAAACTCCAATGGGATATCGGTTTATACAGATGGCTCTAACATATCAGGGGAATCAGGGGCTGACATCTTTAGTGCTAACCCACCGATTGAACTTGCTATTCACCTAGAACCATTTGTGTCGGTGTTCCAAGCAGAAGTCTATGCAATTATGAAGGCAACTGAAATACTCGCAGAAGACACCAGCGAAGAAAGGCAAATTGACATCTGCTCGGACAGCAAAGCAGCAATTAGCGCAATCACAAACCCCATGTCGAAATCACTACTAGTAAGGGAGTGCAAAACTAAATTGAACTTACTTGCCAGACGCAATAGAGTCCGTCTCACATGGGTACCGGGGCACGAGGGTGTACCGGGCAACGAAAAGGCAGACGAACTAGCAAGGAAAGGAGCAGGCAATACAGAACTGAACCCGGATAATACAATAGGGGTCCCTCTGACAACTATTAAAACAATAATCAATGATAAGATACGACAGGAGTTCAATAACTACTGGAAGAATCTAGACACCTGCAAAGTGGCTAGATCTGTAATAACCAAACCGAGTAACAACACAGCAAAAAGAGCTCTTAACTCAAGCAGAACACAATTGAGATTGATGGTGGGACTTTTAACAGGGCACATCAATCTCAACAAACATTCGTTCAGACTCGGGATAGCTGATACAGCAATCTGTGCCAACTGTGAAGAGGAGGAGGAAGATATAGAACACTTCCTCTGTCACTGTCCCGCTACAGCGAGGCTAAGGCTGAAAATTCTGGGATCTCCAAGGATTCCGGATATTACACACCTCAATAAGATAGGAATCGGGGATATACTGGAGTTCGCCAGACGAACACTACGATTCCCCGATCACTATACGATATAGTTGATACTACCCATGATCCCTAGACCTAAATCCTCTCAATACATAATTCCCAAAACACATCACTATTCCTTACAGTTACGCAGATGAGGGGAACACAACGGGCCCAATGGAGGCCTAAGTGAAGAGCATAAGCTCACCCTCTCAAACCAACCAACCAACCAGATCGGACTTCTGGAAGACAATAGCAGATATTCACTGATATTCTGTTGATTTGCGGCATTAGCAAGCATGTCATATGGCAGTTTTTTAATTTTCTCGAACCTAGAGCTGGAGCTATCCATTTATTAAATTAGCGATGATACCAATATTGTATTCATAAAAAAAATTTTTTCTTTGCTTTTACTCTAAACTCCACACTTTTTTCGTTATCCACTTTTTTCAAAATTTTACAACTGTATACGATAAAACTCAACTCTGGTCCAAATTTCACCCATCTCTGTCTAACGATTTAATAGTTATGAGGCTGTGATATAGATACGACTGACACTCATTATAAGCGTTCCGTCCTTATATTTTTTTTCTCTTGCAATTATCGGAACCCTGAAAAGTTCCGCGCCTTTGAATTGCATCCTGAAAGGCAGCAAATAGACGTGACAGTGATACCAGGGTTGAAATCGAAACAATAAAGAAAGGGTGTAAACGGTTAATTATTTCGATAATTATCAACTCAATTCAGAAAGTCTTGAACCCTATTGGCGAAATTGGGACCGAACTCATTGATCACATAAACATATGAAAACTAATATAAGCTCGTTCGCCTAGTAATGTGTTCAGCAGGCAAGTGTTCGCCGCTACAATAAACACATAAAACATAATATGTTCGCGGTTATATGTTGACTAAACAATTTGTTCGCCATGAGCTTGTTCGCCTAATAATGTGTTCAGCAGGCAAGTGTTCGCCGCTACAATAAGATTGAGTACAACTCATCGATGGGCCAACTTTGGACGAAAATCTTTTGGTGTAAACAATAATAAATAATAAATAAAAAATTGGGACCGAACCCAATTAAGCTAGCCCCTACTTTGACCATATAAACACATGAAACCTAATATGTTCGCGCCTATATGTTGGCTAAACAATTTGTTCGCCATAAACTTGTTCGCCTAGTAATATGTCCAGCAGGGAAGTGTTTGACGCTACATTGAGTACAACTCAATGGACCAATGTGCGTAAGCCTTTAACCCTTAAACTCCTTCACTTCTACTACACTGATTTGACAGCAAGTGAACATAGCGAGCGACAAACCCGTGAACCCTTGTGACGTAGTGTGCGAAGCAAGCAAGTCATCCGTAATTAGTATACTGTGAGTGTAAACTATTTGCGTGAATTTCAATCTTTTTTAAATTTTTTTAATTAACACCCATGGGACCCTATGAATATCGATGAGTTGTACCCAACTCCATAACAGAGACGAACACTTGTCTGGCGAATACACTACTAGCCGAACAAGTTGCCGGCGAACACATACTACCTTGATCAAAAAGTTTCAGGAATGACTACCGTGTGGCGCTTTCAGTCATCTGATTCGAGTTTTTTTTTTTAGGTTGACACATCTGTTATTAACATTCCCTCTAAATGTTAGCGTCGTAGCTTGACATTTGTAAAAGCTACGCTGTCGAGAGTTTTACGATTTTAAAAATGGGATCAACTTTGCAACAACGAGTTTGCATCAAATTTTGCGTTAAAAACGGATTCAAAGGTGCTAATCCGACCCAGCATTCGTCAAACGCATAATTACTGGAGACGAGACGTGGGTTTATGAGTACGAAACGCAATCCAGGCATCAGGCGAGTGAATGGCATACACCGAATGAGCCAAGACCGAAAAAAGCACCTCTTTTTCAGTCGAAAAAGATTATTAGAACGGTGTTTTGCATTATGAATTATTGCTGTTATGAGACGTTTGCGTGAAGCAATTCGCCAAAAAAGACCGGATTTGTGGCAAACAATTCATGGGTTTTGCACCACGATAACGCACCGTCGCACAATGCCATCCTTATTCGTGAGTTTTTGACCAAAAACAGTAACCAAAATCCGATTATAAAAAATTTTTCAAGCGCTGGCATAAGTGCGTTTCAGTCAATGAAAAGTGCTTTGAAGGGGACAATATCTATTATCAAGAATAAACTTGTATTTTGAATTTTCTGAATAAATTCCTGAAAATTTTTGATCAAGGTAGTATGCAGTTGGTGAATAGATTGCCTGGGGACCACATGCCGCAAATATATAGTGGCAAACACATTACATGGATTCACTGTGGATTGTCAATAGGGATGTAACGATACAAGTAAAGTATCTATACTTTTGTTTCACTACCCATTACCTTTGGCATCGTTACTTTTTTTTAATACTTATTGGGTATCGAAAGAAAGTTGAAACGGGGTAGACTTGACTCGTTCACACCTTGTGGATTTTTGGATACGGGCGTGTACCGTTTGATGGTGTTTAGTTTGAAATAGTATTTATCAGATTCGCTGCTTAAATTTCCTCCCAAAACAATATCTCTTGACCATTTATCATCCAGAAGCGGGTCTGATTTGGAAAGTTCTCGCTTTTGAGCGATTCACTTTCCATTTTGACACCCTATTCGATTATTCTTAGTATGTTCATGTATGTTGATCACCTCTATCGCCACTGTGGGGTACATTTGCACTTTTTAAAGTATTTTCCTTGGCTTCTTTGATCCAGACTTCTGCCCCATACGTAATAAAATATCTGACCATCATAGTATGCCTGTATATCTATCTCAATGCACAGTACGACTGGGCTGCATTACTCCGAAATGTTCCTGCATACGTTGAGTACTCGAGTGGGTTTAGCTACGACAGCTAGTCTCTTAATAGCATAACAATGTGATTTGATTTCTATTTACTTGTTTGGTAGTATTAACAGTGAGTTAGATGTAGTTTATTCCGTGTCAAACTGTCAACGACTTCTGAAAGCCCCACAAACGTAAACTAAAGAAAAACGGAATAAGTATGAGCCTTCTACTTATTTGTTAAACTCTGTGCAAATTTTAAAAGTGGATGTCTTTCCCAAGATTTATGAGCAAGTCCTTTTTGCGCCAACTTTAATGCTTTGATTCGATACTACTACTAATAGGTACTGATACCTCAAGAGTATCTTTACGACCCTAATTGACGTAGAGCAATGCGTCGAAGATCTTTGCTTTATCTACTCAAGGAGCCAACACTATACGAGCTGCATGGTGTATGGGAACTGTGTCTTGTTGAAGAAGATTTCACTTTCAAGTACCAGCCGGATATAAAAATGTATCTTTTAAACAAAAAAATGGCCTCCTACTGGTTACGATGTCACTGCCACTGGTAGGGAACTAAGAGGAAAGAATAAAATCGATGTCTCTCAAAACACTACATAATAAAAACAAAAAGGTATTTCAATCAGATCCTGAAAAGAAATACTGCCGGTTGCATCCTTATATTTGGAAATGTAAAACACGTAATTCTAAAAAAAGAAACCCCACGAAGTTGGTAGCACTGCTCCCAACCTTGCACATAGCGAATTTCCTTTGATAATATTCCGTCTGCATTCATCCTCCTTTTCAAATGTGTCCTTCTACGAGACATAACACGAAAAACCAGAATACACCATATCCATAGCAATAACACAGCACTTACAGCAGTAACACAGTCAATCTACCTCTTGACAAGTACTTGAAGCTATCTTGAAATATGCAGATAAGCCCAACAAAAGTTAACAAGGATAACATACTTCTAACGACTTGGCGAGACACGCCGGTGACAATGGCAAAAAAAAAAAGAAGAAAGATTAATGACAACAACACACTACGCCGCCGTCAGCGATGATGTTAACGATGACAATGACAATTATACTAGCTCTCAGCATGGTGTCGCGAGTCATGTCAAATGTCAGACAGGCTCACAAAAAGCCTTCAAGCAGCTACCGGCACGTTACTTCGATAACTCAACGGCATCATCCGAAAATGACTTCCGAAGCAATTTTGTCGCAGTACACGCACGCATATACGTCTCACATAAGCAAAATCCTTAAGGAGTCAATTCAAAGTATGCAAACACACGCAACAGCAATCAGGTAAAAGAGGTGAACTTTTGTAAATTGTTTTAAGTTACTTTAGGTAGGGAAGGGACTCATGCTTAGTTGTCAACTCTAGATACCGCTGCACCATGCTATTTTGCGGAAATTATGTTGCCACTGCATCAATCACAGTGCGTACAGGATAAAGAAGAGTGACACTATGCTTTCTGATTTAATGGAGTCGGCGGCAACGACGATGAGATGATTTTGGTGAAGGTGAAGGTGGTGAGCCGGTGATACCTGACATCCTCTTTCTAACATGGAAATTCAATTTATTGTGATGAATGTGCATCTGCAGATACTCGTATACCATTTTCACATCAAATCAATTCAAAAATGCCCTACTTTTCTATCTAATTACTTCAATTGAGAGACAGGAGTGATATTCCACTGCGGAAAAGTAACACGAAAAATGCATCACAAGATGGAATAAATACTATAATTTGATGCGAAGAAAGTGAAATAAAATTAGTTGCTCTTGACAGTATTTAGTTAAATATAATGGGGCTCATTGTGTAGATAAAGTTTTACAGGACGAAGCTAGGATATCCTAATGAAGATAGAATTGACTCGAGGAAATTATTCATTAAGTTAACAGCTTCTACAATCAGAATGCATCCTGATATGCAAAAGCTTTCATGGCAACATTAATCATAATTGAAATAAAGTTCTTAATTGAAATGTTGATAAGGATATCTTAAATGACGTACCGAATGACAAGCATAAAAGAGTAGCAAAACAAATCTGCATACATGTCTGCAAACTGACTACTACTCGTAAGTGCAGAAGCAATCTAGAACTGGATTACATTGGAGAGACGTTTATTGTTGCAATTACAGATGAACATGAATCTATCGTCGCGTTAGATCTACAATTAAGCTAATGGATGGCTTAATGTTTAATTAAGCTAAACGGGACGGAGAAGTTAGGAAGGCTAACAGAGAGAGAGATTTAGGTGTGGAAGCTTCTATGTCACTAAAGAACACGCACGGCAGCTAGTTATGCATAAGTCGAAAAGGAAAGGGCTGTGTTGCTACTACAAAGTAGGTAGATACAAGGTCCAACAAATCAAGCAGGGTGGACTGGAGGCTGACTGTCAATATCTATATGGAACAGTGACGGAATTAGACTATAATTACGTTCAAATAACTAGGTGCAGACGGCAATTGTCATGCATGTAAAAAAAAAAAAAAAAAAAATGAAGACAAAGCCCCACCTAAAAGGTATTTTTATTCCAAGAGTGGCAAGTGGACCACTCATCCGGTGGAGAAAGCTGTAGCAATTAAATATATCACAACAAGAGTCTACACACCCGTTACAAAGCATGCCAGACTGGCAGATAGCAATAGCATACTAACTCTGCAGAGAGAATACTTGTGGTCAAAGGAACGGCCACATGTATTTTCCTGAACAGGGAAGAAACTATTGACAACAAATCACACGAATCCGTAAATAAATCTCTGTCAAATAAAGGGCACAACTGGGTGAAACGTAATCGCCCATATGTGCTGTTCGTTCGTATATTGTTCAGATTTAAAATTTATGCAAAGTCGAAAAGAGGAGACAAAATATGAGTTTTCGAGAAAATGCGCTAGAGGACTTTGGTGACCATATGTCCAAAATTTTAATACGATGTCCTGTGGGAGTCGGACAGAATCCCGAAAACCCAAAATCCCGAAAACCCAAAATTCCGATATTCCACAATCCCGAAAGGCCAAATTCCCGAAAATGATGGATGGATGGATTTTGGATTTTCGGGATTTCAGTTTTCAGGATTTTGACCCCAACCCTGTCCTCGCATACGTCGAAAATTACTTGGATATCAATTTTAAATAAAAGCGATACGAGTACAGAAAATTACGCAAGTCGTATGTACAGTTATTCGATTTCCTTTCTTCTTATTCTTTTTGTCAGAAACTGACTATACAGTCTTATTGTCAACATTCATGTTACCTCAGATATGGATTCTAATCGAAATCGTATGAGTTATTTTGGAAAATACTGCAATTTTCAAAAATTGTCCCAAAACTAAATTTTGATGCTAAAATTAAAATTTCGATTTCACCGCGGGGTATAGGCCTTCAAACCGCCAGATGTGAAGTTTGAAGTAAATACGTCCAGTTGTTTATACTGATGTTCGAGATACAAACAGACATACAGAATTACGAGACCCATATCCAATTTTTCTATTATACAGGGTGGCGCAAAATGACCTTGGCTTAAATTCGTTATAACTTTTTTATTTTTTTTTTTCAGATTTTTGCAAACAAGACTTGGAGAAATTAATATGGAACGATACACAATACTCGTAGAACATACATCATACACCTGAAAAATCATTGAATTTTATTTCGAAAACCAACGGTCAATTGTTTTGACGCAGCGTATATTTTAGTGTGGCATCAACAGTGCCAACAATAAATTGTATGGGTGCACGTTTTCACCAAGAAGTAGGGAACCTCACGCACACGGATGAATATATTCAACGTTTACTAGAGAGTGTGCAGGATAGCTTAGAAATATCGACAAGGAGACGTTGTGCTTAACTCGAAGGTCCATTCAAATGATTTTGGCCACATTGCACATGTTTCCATACAAAGTCCAACTTGTGCAAGAATTGAACCCTACGCAACGTCATTTCCATTTGATAATGAGCCATTTTTTTTTTATTTCCCGAGGGTAGGTAAAAAATCTTCTTGAAGACACTATGAAGATCGATAGCGCATGCTCATAGTAGAGTCCGATTTTTACTCACTAAAAAAACCTCCCTTCGTAAATTTCTTTGGTTACTACAACTAAGTTTTTACTTATCCACCAGTTTTTCTTTCACGTAGTGAGATCGTTTGGCAGGTCCCTTTACATTGAAAGTTCCTGCTTGTTCCGCAAATTAGACGCGGTTTCTTGCTATTGCGTTAAGTCGAAAGGTTTAGTCCTTTGTAGACGACGCAGTAGATTCCTCTCATCTAGAATTCGAAGGACTTCATTGTTAACGTGTCCTTGTAATCTGTCTTTATGCTTATGCGCGAAGTTTTTGATTTCATGTTCGACTGTTGCAATTCCTAAATCTCTATGGATATCGCTATTTCTAATAAACCACGGTGCATTAACTATTGATCTTAGCACTTTATTTTCAAAAGTTTGTAAAATATTGACATTACTTATTTTGGTACAACCCCAGAGTTGTATTCCATATGTCCATATCGGCTTTAGTACTTGCTTGCATAGAAGCAGTTTGTTCTCTACATTAAGCTTGGAATGTTTTCCAAGTAACCAGTACATTTCTCTGTATTTGGTATCTAGTTGTTTACGTTTTTTCTTCACATGTGATTTCCACTTCAGCTTAGCATCAAGTGTCATTCCAAGATACTTAGCCTCGTTTGCAAACGGAATTTGAACCGAGTTTGAAAAGATAGGCGAATTATTTATTTTCTTATAAGTAAAATTGACATGAACAGATTTGTTTTCGTTTAAAGCTAGTCGCTAAATCTTTGTCCATTTATTTACTTTATTCAATGCTTCTTGCAATTTTTCAGTCGTTTCTTCACTCTTTTTACCTGTTGCCAGGATGGCAGTGTCGTCGGCAAATGTAGCTAATACGGTGCCTTCTTCTTGCGGTATATTGCGAGTATATAATAGGTACAAAAGCGGTCCAAGGACACTTCCCTGCGGCACACCAGCCCTTATTTCTTAAAATTCTGAATTTTCATTTCCGCGTTTGACTCGGAAAAGACGATTCGTCAAATATTTTTCCAGAATATTATATAAGTGTTCCGGCAGAACTTGTAGTAATTTATATTTCAATCCTTCATGCCAGACCTTGTCAAAAGCTTGAGAAACATCAAGAAATACGCTCGAGCAAATCTTTTTTTCTTCGTAATGAGCCATTTCCATTTAAATGACTTTGTTAACAAGCAAAACTGCAGGATATGGGCTACGGAGAATCCAGCAGCAGTTCATCAGCGACAATTACACCCACTTATCTGTACTGTTTTGGGTGGGGTTCTTTGAAAATGAAGCCGATGCCGCAGTTCCCATCAATGCTGCTCAATAGCGGACGGTGTTGGAAAATTGTTTGAAACCAGTGGTGCATCCATAACTATGGTGCCAACAGGATGGAGCCACAGCGCATACTGCTAGCGACATCTTCAAAGATCACATTATTTCGCGCAGAAGCAAGTTCAATTGGCCGCCGCGTTCATCGGATATAACCGCTCTCAACTGTTTGTTGAGCCTATTTGAATAAACGAGTGTACGTCAATAAACCAGCGACCATCCCCCAATTGAAAACCAATATTCGCAATGAAATCCGTGTCATAACACCTGAAATTTTGCGAAAGGTGATGGAAAGAGCACGAATGTACGAAGCAGAAAATGTCCACCACTATTTACGAGACGTAATCTTTCACGTTTAGATCAATTCTATACTGTACTTAAAAAAAAAAATTTAAATTTACTCGGAAATAAAAAAGTTGTAAAGAATTCACACCATAAAGGTAATTTTGCGCCACCCTGTAGCAACGCTAACATTATTAGCGACCAGCATATACAATTATTACAATTATTACAATACTTACAATATGCCTGTGAACAAAATAATTAAACAGCAGACAAATTATTCACCAGCAAAAGTTAATTTTTCACTAGCAAAAGTTAGCGAAGTTTTTATATCATTTCCAAAAATTTTTTTCTCTTTAATTTTTACTTTTTCTGCTCAAATTTTGTTTTTGCTGATCAAACAGGAAATAAGTTCTGCTGATCAAATAATTTGTTTTTGGTAAAGAAAAAGTATTAGGTGCGCAACTAACTTCTTGATGTTTGTCAATAGATGGCTCCAGCAGTAAGTGCTGGTCGATTTTGACATATTCAAAACGTCATGAACCGAACTTAGAGATGTGGTAAACAAAATGTTTTGACACACTAGTGATTTTGTTTTGGGGTCAGATACTTTTGGTTGTGTGAAAACGTCTGATTTTGTGCCAAATAATCGTCATTTGCGGGAAGTGTTGATTTTCGTCTTTCATTCGAAGAAAACGGCGGCTGAAGCGCATCGAGAGCTCCAAAAAGTTTACGGAGATGTTGCTCTAAGTGAAACAACGTGCCGTGATTGGGTCCGTCGCTTCAAAGACGGTGATTTCGATGTTGACGACCGTCCGCATGAAGGAAGGCCAAAATCCTTCAAAGACGCTGAATTGGAGGCATTGCTCGATGAGCATCCGTGCCAAACGCAAGAACAGTTTGCTTCAGCATTAGGAGTTACCCATCAAGCCATTTCGAAGCGATTACATGCGTTTGGAATGATTCAAAAACAAGGAACTTGGGTTTCTTATGATTTGAAGCCAAGGGACGTTGAGCGTCGTTTTTTCGCCTGTGAACAACTGCTCCAGCGGCAAAAAAAGAAAGGGTTTTCTTCATCGCATCGTGACGGGTGATGAAAAATGAATTCAAAAGAAAAGAAAGTCATGGGAAATGGCCGAATATTCATGCTGCGAAGATTATGCTGTATATTTGGTGGGACCAGGTCGGTGTCATTTATTAAGAACTGTTGAAACCTAACGAAACCATTACTGGGGAACGGTATCGACTTCAATTGATGCGATTGAGCCGAGTACTGCGCGAAAAACGGCCACAATACGATGCACGAAAAAATGATTCTACAGCATGACAACGCTTGGCCTCACGTTGCCAAACTCGTTAAAACCTAAATGGAAACGCTCAAATGTCCCACACCACCCGCCATATTCCCCAGATATTCCGATTATTACTTGTTCCGTTCGATGGCACATGGTCTGGCTGATCAGCAGTTCCACTCATATGAAGACATCAAAAAATGGCTTGATTCGTGGATAGCCTCAAAAGATGAACACTTACAGTAACGGTATTCGAGCTCTGCCAGAAAGATGGGAAAAAGTTGTAGCTAGCGATGGACTATACTTTGAATCATTCACTTGTAACCATTTTTCACAACAAGGTTGCATTTTCATCAAAAAAAAAAAACAGCGAGAACTTAGTTGCGCACATAATATAATTTTTTATGTGATCTATTGTTATTAACATATTGTATTTGCTAATTTTCTACCTTTTCTTCTCTCAAAAAAATTAGTTTTTGCTGGTCAAAAAATTAGTTTCTGCTGATCAAATAATTTATTGTTTGTTAATCATTTACTTTTCCTGCTGCTGGTTTGGTTTTTAGTTTTCTGCAAATCAAAACATAATTTTTCTGATGATCAAACCGCTATATAATTTTATTTTGCTGATCAAAAAACCATTTACTGCTGATCGATTAAATGGTAACATAATAGTAATACCAATATTGACCAAAATCTTGACATCAGAAAGTTAGCCTAAAAAGCGACGGTACCTATAGGTAGTCACAAAAATTGCTTAATGAAAGGCCGTACGGTTTCCACTGCAAAAAAATCACTCGTAATTCGATGCTATGCGACACTAAAAGGCCCTATTCACGGCATCTACTTACTAATTTATCAATTTGTCCGGAAGACATTATAAAACTACCTACTTTCCGAGACAATTACTATATACGAAATCTTGCCTAAAATTTAAAACCTAGAAACTCCTACGCACCTCTATCTCTAGTTTCAAATATCAAGGTTACACACAAGAGGAAACCTCCAAAGCCAAAGCTTATCTTTGGATAAAACCTCATCAACCTCTAAAGCAGTATTATTGCTGTTGACTTTACATTCCGTGAATAGCGCTCGACAGGATGATTTCCCTTTCTTAACCGGCAATGATCAGCACAATACAAAAGTACTCATCTGCCAAATGTACTGTGCGTTAGCTTTCAACTTAATTGATTTATAAATCACGTCATGGTTGCCGAAAACCGTAAACAACATGTAAACCAAATCATGCATTATTTACATAGGAATCACCAAGCCCAGCAGGCAGGCAGCAAACGCACATCACACTATCTCCTCCTCGTCGTCGTCGTCGTAGTCCCTGTTGCCTGGTGGCAAAATTTTGAGTGTTAGGTCCCAAAAGAATCTGCTCATGAATAGATTTAATGGCGGAATTTTATAGGCAATTCCCAAAGCAGCGGTACTATGTGCCTGGGCCTAGACCATAATAGTCCTCCTGCCAGCTCTCAGTCAAAATTTAAGACTCTCTACTGTGTGTCTACGTTTTGGGAAATATTCCTTACGTGCATTCTGCTTGATGCACGGAAGGAAATTCACCTGGCGAACCTTTTACCGCTTTTGTTTTAATAATTAATTATCCTAGTGCTTCTGGTGCGGAAAGTAACGCACACAGACACCCGCCACAGATAGACAGTCAGAAGTATCTGGATATCCTGGGGGGATGTATGCGCGTCACTTCGGGAAACTTTTGTTGCGTGTCATAACGAAATGTTCATTAGATTCCGGTTTACGTTACGTTTTTTTTCCCCCCTCTGTTCTGGGTGGGGGTTTCTGTTCGGGTGTAATTCTATTTGGTAACGGATGGGGGGTGGGTAGCAGAGTATGCCTCATTGAAAATTTATGCGATTGCGTTAACTTTCTGTCAGTGGGAACAAATCCTACTCCAATGGAACGTGCATACTCATGCCTTTGAATCGGGAAGCAGCCACATCCTCTTTTGAATGATGGCTCAAATGAGTTCATTAATCATCTGAGGTTTGTGTATCTACAGTTGGCAGTTGAATTTACCAGCTCAAAATGTTAAATCCCTGTGTAAAGGGTGTTTCTTTTTGTGGTGGGGGTGGTTTGGTGTATACACTTACATCACATCCTGACGCAGAGATGTTCTTCAGGCTCAGACGGAAAACGTTATCCCTGTGGAGCAGAAAGACAGAGAATAAAATGAATGTGTTATTAATTTTTTCCTGAATTTGATTTAATGTGATAAAACTTACATTGCTCCGACGAAAAGTGAATCGCGATCTTCGTCCAAATGGAAGGTTCTGTAGTATAGTTTGCCGCAGTTGAACTCGCGGACATGATCTGAAATGAACAAAATAAATAAATATGAGTTTTTTAATAAACAGCTGCTGTTAGATGTTTTCTTCCAATCACTTAGTTAAAAAAAAATAGAATTGATTTTCGTTTTTGTAGTTCTAAAACAGATTTGATGCACCCTGTTAAATTGTATCAAGTGCAATTGCATCCCCAGTTGCACCTGTCAGCTGTCATTTTCTAATGACATTAGAGAAAGGCGCGAAAATTTTTATATATATTGTATGAAGTTTTGGTAAAGTCTTAATAGTGAATAAATCTTTGAAGTAACATCATTAAAGTTATATCAAGTGGTGACGAGGAAGTTAGATATGGACCCGGTTGTTGCCATATTTTCGTAGAAGACTTTGTCTCAGTGTGTGTACTAACAATCTTCTCTTCCACAGCGAAAGTTTGAGAGTAGTCATACCCGAAAAGTTGCAGCAAAAGGTACTGGCGCCTCTACATCAAGGCCATTGGGGAGTCACCTGGACGAAGCAAATGGCCCGAAGACATTGCTGGTGGCCCAATATCGATGAGGTTATCTCGCAAGCAGAGGCTCAGTGCGCCGCTGGTTATCTCCGGAAGAAGTTAGGGTGCGCATCCACATCGATTTCGCCGGACCTTTTCAAAAATCTTTGTGGTTAATTATAGTAGACTCAAAATCGAAGAACCCTTGGAAGACGCATGTATCTGGTTAAGACTAGCAATGATACCTGGCGACGTCATCAAAACCAGATCAGACCTCGAACAGCGAAGTGTGGCGAAACGATCTCTGTTCCTGCGGACGACACCATCGATTTACAACAGGCAAGTAGTCAATATTGCAATTCTAACCGTGTTCCAATTCCCAGAGACTCACCTTTGAGAAATCAGCAAGCGGAACTTGATTCAGAGATTTTTTCGTACCCACTATCTAGTTCTCAAACTGTGGATTTGGATTCAACTGCGGAACCTGGTTCTTCAACTCCAGAGGCTAAAATTCGCCGAGATGTTTCATCACCAATCAACTCACGAGCAGCAGTCGAGCCAGTGACAACAATGCAGAGTCCTAGAAGATCTGAGCGTCTGCGTAACAAGCAGGTCAGATTCGTCCCAAATTAAACGTGAGGGTAATTGATGCACCCTGTTAAATTGCATCAAGTGCGATTGCATCCCCAGTTGCACCTGTCAGCTGTCATTTTCTAATGACATTAGAAAAAGGCGCGAAAATCAATGATTTTCCAGCGCAAATATTTTTATATATATTGTATGAAGTTTTGGTAAAGTCTTAAGTGTGAATAAATCTTTGAAGTAACATCATTAAAGTTATATCAGATTAGTATACGATTTCAGGTACCAACGTTTTCATAGAATTTCAGTCCACAGCCAGGGCAAAATAATGTAAGAAACTTTTGCCTACGTGGATCTTATTTTGAACAGTAAACTAAATTGGAAAACCAATTTAATAAAACGCTTTAAAAAAGAGTTAGTACAGCTATTTACTCTTGTAAAAAAGCTGGGGTATGAAACCCCATATCATACTTTGGGTATATGGGGTATGATGGACGGCTCTGGAGAAAGCTGTACACCTGGAGAAAGTATTTGCATCTTGGGGGAAGTACCCGTATGCATATGCATCAGCGGTGTACTAATAACCACTCCCTCCGCAGCATTAAACATAATTCTCCATCTATTACCCATTGCCATTGACATTGCTGGCATACAAAAGGCCGATAGTGGCCGATTCGTCTCAAACCCTCCTCTATTCGTAACAAATTTAATTTTATACCGAAACTGAGATTTGATCGCAACTTCCAGGCAACAATTCCTGCGCATGATGAGTGAAACTACTATGCTGTCACTGAGGACCAAAGTTCAGTTCAATACGCAGACGGTTTTAAAATTGCATATCCTTCCGCCTCCCAGATCATTGTAGCGTATTTCAGATGCAAATAAAGGCGTTTAAGGAGGCCCTGTCCTAGCTTAAGCATGATGCAATATCTAATAAGGATATTTGCATTTTCAGGGACAGCCAAGCGGCAATAAATTCCCTGGCATTGTACCCACTTACTTCAAAGAACGCTCTTGATTGCCGCTCGCCTCTCGTGGAGAGGGCTGAGCAATTCAACAATTACCTATGCTGCGTGCCTGACCACAGAGACATACCACGAAATTGAAAAGGTGACGAGCTCGCCAGAAAAGGCACTACCCTTAATATTTTGCGAATCAGGGAGATGGTTTGCTAGACCCTACGGACACAGTAAGATTCTAGATTCGTTACCAGGAGAACTGGGGAAAACTCTGACCGACTGCACCATACGCAAAATGAATATTCAAGCCAACTTCACAGTCGATTTTCCGTTCAGGACAGACGGGGAAAGAGGTTAAGTACCAGTGCGCAGCAGCAACCACTCCTACCTACCTACTTACCTAGTATTTTGCGAGAGAAGGATACTTAGGTATGCCTCTCGCTATATGCAAGCACTTACTCAAGCTGGATGCTATTAGCAAAGCCAAACACAGATGGAAGCATGGTACGACAAGTCTAGTATCTAAACCGATCTGGCCTAAGCTAGATCATAAACGTTAAAATGGACTGGTAATGTTTAAACGATCGCAAATCAGCTCCGTCATCAGAGTCTTAAGATGCTAAAAGACTAGGCTAGAATTATTTTTGCAGGAGCTTCAGAGACGACAAGGAGGAAAAATTAATCCTCCACTTTCTTTGTACCTGTCCATCCGGGTCCAAAAGAAGATTGCTTTAACTGGGAGCTTCTTTCTTCGATGATCTCAGCGATCTAGTAGATACTGACGTTAGTAGCACCCTTTGCTTTATAGATAGATAGATCTAGTGGTATCACAATGGACTTCCTGTGGTCCAAGTGTAACTGTATCCTAGCACAGACAGCCACCCTTACCTAACCTTTGCCCATAACAAAGTTCGCAACAGCTCATACAGGGTGTACGAGTATTACGGCAGGTTTATAGATACTGCTTGTTCCAAGTTCATTCAATCATAATTTCAACTTAAACGTGCATAACCACTTTTCAGAAAATAATTAAAGTATAGAGCGTTCACAGAGTAGACAAGAGCAAGTGGGATACTGACATAATTAAGGATCTACTAGGTCGGGGTATATGCCCCGCCATGGGAAAAAACTGATTACAAGCTAACTGCAAGTTCAGGAAACGAAATGAGGAAAACGAGTTTCCAATCTAGACGTGGAATGTTCAGACCCTTAACAGAAAATGTACAGAGTAACTAATGGAAGCTCTAGACTACTATAAAGGAGAAATGAAATTGAAATCTAAATTTAGCTCCACGACAGGACTTACGAGCAATGTCTTAAATATCACGTTAAGTCGATTTTTAAAGTAAAATTAATAAAGGAGGATATTTTTGCCGAAGCCTGAGTCCCGAAAACGGACTCAAGCTAATCAGCTTAGTGTACATAAGGAAACTTGGAATTCTCTTGATTGCTCACTCTGCGACTGACGCATGTATTTGAGATGTTCGCAAACGTTGACTCAATCCACTAACTAGTTGCTGTCAACGGAGATACGTATGCAGATATCTCGAAAATCACAACATGAAAGAAGTACTGTCAGAGAGTTTAACATCCAAGGCACAGGCACACGGGCAACATATGGTCGCGCAGATGTAAAGAGAACATGCCAAGACTACAAAGTCAGAACAGAAGCCTGCAGGGATAATGAAGGAAAACTAATTACAGTCACAGTCGATGACGACTAAAACTCTGCTATCAAGATGACAACCTACATTTTCGTTCACTCGAACAAAGTGTAGATAAAAATATCCTAAATAAAAGCTTAAATCCAACAAGGCTACCGGAGCCGATCAACTTTCTGAACCAGCGGAAAAGGATTTTGTAAAAACCATGCATCAACTCATTTGTAAAATATGGTCGAATGCTATTACGCTTGATGAACATCGCCTACAAGATCTTATCTACCGTGTTATGTGAACGCACAAAAAGCTTTCGTCGATTGGTTATTTTCAGTGTAGTTTTAGACCAGGATAGTCCACCGTTGAATTGTTCATTTTACGGTAGACTCTGCAAAAAACCCAGAATCTCTTTACAAATTTTGAGCCCGAGACGAGCTATGTCTAGATTTGGCATAAATAATAATCTTCTAAAAGTCGACGACGTTAACATATTAGGAAGACCGTGAGTATCAAGAAAGAGCGGCTAAAATGGATTCAACAGTGATCAAGGGCAAATTCGGACAGAACGTCGGTATAGACTCAGTTACAATTTTGAGGTAGTTAAGGGACTTTGTCTGCCTAGACTCCGCAGAGCAAAAGAAGAACTCTCGCCATCGCTATTTGTCTGCGTTAAAAGTGTTATTGAGCAGGTAAAACCCTGCCAAGAACAAAGAAACAAGTAAGACCTTCATCATGCCAGACCTGCTCTACGTTGAAGAAGCATAGACATTAACAATGGCGGACAGAAGTAGTCATGTCTCTGCTTCGAAAGAAAAGTGATTATCGGTACCATTTGCATTAATAAAGAGTAAACTACTTAGGTGCCACCTAGTCAAACAGATTTGTATCCAGCATCTAAGATGGCGACAAGTAAAGTGCATAGACACCAGTGACCCCAGCATGAAGAGTCTATGATTCCATCTTAGAAAAACAGCGCAACATGTAGAGAACGACCTGACTTTAGGTGATTGCGCCAGAACCAACTTGTTGTATGATACTGGAGGCATATGGCTAATGATCGAATTGGCTGGAGAAGTATATTGGTTGAAACCCACGTACACGCCAAACAAAAGCGTCACGACTCGTCAACTGCGAGTCGGGCCTCGTGCGGTAAGTGTTCTGTACCGTGATTTTGACTGCATCGTAATTTAGCTTAACCGTTAATTCAGAGAAAAACAGTATCTATGATCGGAGAGTCAAGACAAAATCCAAATTTTTTTTTTCCAAGTCTGGTTGTTCCCAAGAAGTCCGGATGATTCTCAGAGACGCGACTACCAACTAGTCATACAGGAAGCCTATTCAGGAATGACTGCCGATGACTAGAGAATTTCAAGTACCTAAAACATCAAACAGGAGCATCACTTCGATGTCCATTGTAGATCAGCTTCTTAAAGTGTTCCACATTTAGCAGCCAAGATGCCATACCTACACGCTCATCTAAAATAGGAAGCAACACACTGCAGAAAAAAAAAAGTCCACATCACCCTCGGAGATTAAAGATAAATTCAAGCCATTTGAAAATAACAAACGACCACACTTGTACCTGTTTAACTTTAAAGTTTAAGTTTCATCTTGCAGAATTTTGAACCGAAACCATTAAAACATTTTCGACGACACAGGAAGACAAATCTCCCCAACATTCCCCCTCCACCAACAAATCTCAAATGTCAATCAACTCGCCAGAAAAGTAAACTTTTCTGATTTTCACATCCGTTTTTGTATGTCCTCTGCACGACTGGCAGTCACCAGGACAAAAAAAAACAAATAAAAACACTTGATATCCTTTCTTCAAACTCCTCCCCGTATACAACATCACCACAACAACAGAAAAATATCGGGAATCTAATTTTAAATAAACTTTCGTTGTTCATTTCCTGTTCCTGTCAAAACAAAAGAAACACGAAACCAACTTAAACATTTGAAATGCCATATCTGACATAACAACAACAACAGCAGCAGCAGTACCACTATGAACAAAACAAGGACCAATAACCCCCATTAAAAAAAAAAAAAAAAAAAAAAATACAAATAAAATAAAGCACCGGATTTTATTTCAATCAGAGATTTTGAAGAGCGAATCCTTGACCATCACACAGCTTGCTCAATTGATTTCTTATCCCCTTTTTTTTTTCTCTTATTCTGGCAGTTGTCCTTTTTGTAGGATACCTTATCCTTCCACCCCCTCACCGTATAGATGACACGCCGATTGACGTTAACGTTAATCATGCTTATTGGGTTTAGTCTTTGATTGTGCAAATATTTGATAACCTCTTACATGTCCTGCACATAACTATACTTTTATTCCTACTCTTCTGCTATTGTTTCTGTTTTTATGTTGGCTGAAAGTTGGAATGTAGCACGGGTTAGAAGAATTCACGTGGTTCCTTCGCGTGTGGTTCTCTCGCAAATTATCGTGCATCAATTCGCTTTTTGTTGACCTTTGCCAAATTGTCGTCCTTGTATGGCGGTATCTTCTACAGAGCTCTGATTTTTTTTTTTATTCGTCCTTTTTCATACTAAAGCTCATTTTGAATTACCGGAAACGATACGAAGGACATACAATAGACGGGACGGACAGAAAGAAAAACCTCCTTGCCAATCATATTTATTACATTCGAAAGGAGCAATCACATGTCGTCCAGGACATTTGTGGACAATTGATTGGACCTTTGCCTTTCCTTTCAGTGTCCACTGGACATACATATATGTATGTAGGCAGACATACATACAAACGGCGTCACTTAGACATAAATATTCGCCAATATTTTTTTGTTGTCAATTCATTTCTCGTATATTGACCATTTTAGTAGATCGTTCAATTTTCAGGGACAGTGTCGTTGTTGTCGTCGTCGTCGTTGTCGTCCTTTTTTTGCCGCTGCCCATCAATGTGGAGGGAGCTTTATTGGCATTCGTCTAATGGATGTTTTATTTACAAAATCTATTTTCCTTTCTCTGTGTGATGGATCGGGGGATTTGTGTCGTTGTAGTCCTTCGACTCCCTGTAAGTGGGAGGAAAAAAGAAAAAAAATAAACATCATGGGTTACCCTCAAAGGACAAAAAAAAAAAAAAAGAATCGCCTTTCAGATTGTCCTGGATTGAATGTCTGAATAGGCGCATAAAATTACAGCAAATAAACTCTTTTTTTTCTTTTTGTTGTTCTTTTGATATTTCACTGGGGAGTGAAACTCGATACACTGGACACACTCGTCATTAGCGTGTTGCGGAAAGGACACAAACCTCTTGTTTGTTTACCCGGCCGGATCCAAAACGTGCTCTTTGTTTACAGCGAAACGATTTACGAATGCAAATTAGATTGTGGATTTCGACTCGTTTTTTGCGAATTTGAACTTTGGATGTCCTTTTTTCGGGATTTGCCGGATTCTTTCGATGAGTTTTCTGATAGAAAAACCGTTAATTGAAAACAGTTGTGGGAGAAAAGGAGTATACGAATGTAATCATTTTAATCTACTAGAGGATTTGTCTAGAAGTGCGTAAAGTGGATTTTGAGCTTAATTTGCTTGTACTTAAACGAAGTAAGTAATATGTTCATGGGGACATTTGGGGCGTAATATTCGTAATATTTTGGAGTAATATTCGCGGGCCACGTCCACGTCTACAAATACAAGCCAGCTGTTTTTGTAACTAGTGAATATAATTTAGTAGGCAGGTACAATACAGGGTGAGGATTTTATTTGAGAGCAGATTTGAAAAAAAAAAATCCGGTTAAGGTCTCGTGAGTTAAGTGGCCATCAATTTGGTGTTATGGACATTTAATGCCATACATTCCTCAGTCGTCCCGGCTTAGTGCGCTGACTCAGAATTCTGCTGGAACTCACACCGTCTATCCACGGCTTAACAATTGGGATTTTCTTGCTGTCTGAACGAAACAGTCATAACATCGCCTCCATAGACCTACAACTCGACGAGAACTTTGTGAACAAATGATCGAGCGCATTTCAAAGAGCACGATATTTCGAGATCACTGGCATCTGCACGTATGACAACAATCACGGAGTGTCTTTTCATTTCTTGAGTTAGTCTGCAATCAAAGCTAACAACACTACGACATTAAATAGCCTCTGCACCCTGTAAATATACTACATACAGAAGGGTAATTTGTATGTTCCAGTTCGATATTATTTGACTGCCATTTTGGTTTGGTTGGCATTTGTCAGTTCGCTTTTGACAGCCCTGAAGAACAGTCGATAACAATATATTATGGAGCATCTAACGTCTCAAGAGCGTGTTGAAGTTATTAAACTATTTTATCTAAATAATCGTTCAATTACTGATACGTAGATCATTTCGTTTAAAAACAGTGCACATTGGATGTTAAATCTTCCTCCCATTGATGAGTACATACGATGCATAGCAGACCAAAGTGCGATTCGCCTTAAACAATCAGGCCCGTGGAAACAAAGCTCCTATGGATACGGATCTGTACTTCACAGATACAGAAAAATTGACCTCTATAGAACAACAGACTTCGACAATAACTACTCCATTCTTATTCCTGAAAGACAAGAGTAATCAACATGACATCCAACTCTATTCTGGCGGGCCTAAAATGGATGTAGAAGTCATTAAGTGTCATGTTACTAGAGAAATTTGGCCTGAGCTGGATCAGCAGGAAGAATATCAGCGCAACAATTGGTGTCATTACGGAACACTGTCTCATTGGAAGGCACACCGAAAGGCTGGACCTCTTCTCTAACGATTTCTGTAGAAGCTATAGGGACGAGGAGGAGGAGGAGACAACTATCCAACTCCTATGCACTTGTCCGGCTCTCTCTGTCAGAAGAAGGCTTCACTTGGGAGCTTACTTCTACGACAGCCTCGGTGAACTGACTTACTTGAATGTTAAGAACCACCATCGTTTCATTAGAAGCTACAATTGGCTCTAAGGTAGGACGCTATCCACATACTCACCGACAGCCAAGCGGCACTTGAAGCACTGGTCTCCCACCTGATCAGTTCTAAGCTGCTTCGACAGTTTAAAAAACTTGGTCCGATACAATAAAGTAAAATTGTGGTGGGTACCGGATCATGTAGGCGTTGACGGCAACGAAACTGCAGATCTGCCAGCCAGAAAAGGTTCTCTAAGTTGTTTATTGGACCTGAACCCTTTTGCGGAATATCTGATTCTGCCTTTAAACTGGACCCTAAACAGTTTGGAAAGCAACATGTGCAGGTCTCAGACAAGCTAAAATAGCTGTTCAACGCTTCTAAAAAAGGCAGTTGATATCCTAAAATACAGCAGAAACTACATAAGAAGGCTTGTGAGTTTCCTTACTGGTCACTGTTAATTACTTTACCACCTTAATAAAATGAGAATTTCAGATGTCATCAACTGCCGCCTCTGCCTAGAAGAGGACGAAACCGCAGAACACGTACTATGTGAGTATGTAGCTCTGTGTAGAATTTGGAGAAGCTTCTTCCCTTAGAAGATAATATCTCCATTAGATTTAAGGAACTCCTCCGCAGCCGTAATTATAGCTTTCATAAGAAAAGTAAAAGTACTACTGCCCTAAAAAGTGGCCTCTGGCACAATAGATCTTTCTGGTCGCAGTGCCTACATATTTGTGCGTGGCCACAATAGTAAAAGTAGGACTGGAGAAATCCCTTGATCCTGTGATATCACAATGGACCTACTCTAGATGTCTAGATGTGTCTGTGCTTAGGGTGCTGTCAGCCATTTGAACCTAACCTAACCTATTTCTGAAAAAAACAAAAGTGAGGATAAAATATAACTATTAATCAACAGGACATCCAACTCTATACTGACAGGTCTAAAATGGATATAGAAACTGGCGCCGGAGATTTCTGTAAGCCACTCAAGATAAACGACTCCTACAAATTCCCGGATGACTGCAGTATATTTTAAGCTGAAATCAATCAATCCATTGAGAGGGCAGCACAAACTATATAAAAAAAAAAAAAAAAAAATCCTTCCAGGATTACAGTCTTCGAGATACACACTGCAATTGAGGCACTAGACAGCGTTACAATTAGATCTAAAGCAACTTCCAGTTTCACACAAATCTTGAATAAAACATGCGCTACCCACAAGGTCGATCTCTCCTGCGTTCCCGGACATAGTGATATAGAAGGAAATGAGGCGGCCGATGAACCAGGTAAAAGAGGATCAACATTGAATACAGAAAACACTCACACATCAATAGCAATTCTTATCGGCATACTGAAGATACGGATAGACCATAAGGCAAATGAAGTAACAAACACCGCCTGCTCAATGGATACAAGAGAAACTCGTATCTTAACAGGTGTACTGTCGGGACACTGCGCGATAGGTGCAATGGCTAGGCATCAATTCATCTGACTGCAGGATCTGACAAAATACGGAATAAGTAGCAACTATCAAACACTTTCGCCTCTGTTACATGGGAAACAGACTGGATGACCTTTTTTTATTCAACATTGGTTATTAGAAATACAATTCCTAAATAGATTTATCATATTTTTAAGTCCAAGTATTTTAACCAATTAACGGCGTCGAGTTTAAGGTTGTGGATGTCGGTAGTAGTTCCTCTAAATAGACTTCGCGGGCAGTCCGATATGATGTGTTGTATTGTCTGCCTTGGGGCACCGGAGGATATGGTTGGTGCGCACACGATTTAGTCTAGTCTATAGATAGGGTCGCAGATTCTGATCTGGAACAGGAACAGTTGGGTCTTCAATTACGATATTGTTTGGTGGTACAAAGCTTCTCCACTGTGTCTTCCATTCCTCATTCAGTTGAAACCTCGAATCTGTAAGCGTGTCCCACTCTTCATTGGAGGTTTTCTTGATTTGAGCCGCAGACGTCGATTAAGGCAGTCATGTTAGGCCTTGGTGTATAGGAAGTTCTGGATTTGCGCGTATTTTTTCGTACTGACTAATCAGGGCGTTTGAGCATCTCATATTAGGTGGTGTGTGGTAAGAGTCATGTGGTAAGAGTTGATGTTAATGTTGATTTAATGGTCAACATAAGGTTGCTGACTATTGACTTTTTTGATATGCATACTGTTGGTCCATCTTGGTGCGCCATATTCCGCGGTTAAAAATACCAGACCTAATGCAGCTTTTTGAAGCGTTGTGGGTGAAGCACCGCATGTTGTCGTCGGAAGTTTTTGGACGAGTACTCGTACGGTCGAGTGTAATCCGCAGGTATTTCGGGTACCAGTTGTGTGGAGGAAATGGTATTATTGAACATGACTTATATTAGCTAGGCTGTTGTTAAGATGAAAACAAGCTGTCTCGGTTTTGTTTAGGTTAATTTTTAGTTTCCAATCTACGAAATATTTGCCTAACCTCTTGAGAACTTCTTGAAGTATTTCTGGTCTGCGTTGTTAAAGCTATGTCATCAGCGTATTGGTACTTTATGCATCTCGTTTCGGGCATACCCTTCATACAGAGACACCCTCCATACATAGATTTCGACAAGAACTACTCCATTTTTATTCCCGAAAGACAAGACTTGGACTCCAACACATTAATTAATGTACAGGACATTCAGCCGACGGGTCTAAAATGGATATCGAAACTGGCTCCGGAGTTTTTTGCGAGTCACTTAAAATCAACCACTCGTACAAACTCCCGGATGATTGTAGCATCTTTCAGGCTGAGGTCTTCGCCATTAATAAGGCTGCACAGACTATATAGTGATAGTCAAGTGGCAATCAAAGCACTAGACTACGTGGAAGTCAGATCGAAAACAGTTTCCAGATGCCGTAATACGTTGAACAGAATATGCAACACCCATGACGTAACTCTCTGATGGGTTCCTGGACAAAGCAATATAAAAGGAAAAGAGGCAGCAGATGCAGATGAACTACCTAAAAAGGGAACAGCATTGGATTTTCAATATACTCGGACATCAGTAGAAACTCTAATAGGTGAACTAAAAAGTAAAATAGACCTAAAAGCAAGAGAACTGATTAACTCCGCATTGTCCGCCAGAACCGACTGTGTCATATCTCGCAACTTATGGCCTACAGTGGATGAAAACAGAGCAAAAAGCCTACTGGCGATGAATAAAAAAGAAATTCGTATCTTGATAGGCGTGCTAACAGGACACTGCGCGATAAGGGAAATGGCTTAGGCATCAACATACCCGACCACTGTAGGTGCTGCCAAGATATAAAGGAGACAGAAACTATTAAACACGTGATCTCGTACAAGTTCCACTTAGGAACATGATAGGCTTCATAAAGAGCGTAGGCTGGTTTGCTACAGAACCCACCGCAAGATAAAGGTTTATAATATAGGTTCCACATAACAAAAAGGTAAACACAATGGACCGTATGGCCCCCGTGATAAGCACTTAGGTGAACTTCCCTCCAACCTAACCTAACCTAACCTACATATAGAGATTAAACAACAGGGGTGACAGCACTTCCCACATCATCTATAAATCCTTGGAATGGGTGATTACTAAAACATGTTGGTTATACGATTTGCTATCTTTTTGCAGAGTATTACTTTGAGTAGTTTAAAGATCGCTCCAGTAAGCCATACGGTATCATTTCGACGGAAAGATCTACGACGACTGCTGATGTCTTAAGCTTGTTTTGGCACCCGTTCTCGATGTTGGTAGTTACTTGACTCGTTCGGGTTGTTTCCCAGGCTTAAGGATGCCCATTATTTTTGTTCTTTTAAATACTCTTGGCAAGATTGTTTGATGTTTTTGCTACAGTTTCTTAGAAATTCTTGCCATATTCCATCAAAATCATTAGCTCTACCCTGTTGTATTTTTTTTTCTTAAAGCTGTATCTAAATCTGTGATGAAGAAAACGGGTGAGTCAGGTTTTGATGCTTTTAGGCTGGTAAGCTCTTAGAATTGATACCATAAATAAAGGGGGAACACAATGGCCGCCGTGCAAGCAAACCTAACTTATCCTAAGCTTGGTGTTTCAACTTCAACCCAACTAAAACCTTTTAAATACCTTACTGATAGTTGTGATAATAAAAAAAAAAGATTAACAATCAATGCCGGCGCTCATTTACAATGACACTTCAGCTGAAAGCTCTCTAGTCAAGTAAAGTCAGATTGCTGCGTACTGTTTAAAACATAATATCCACAACTGATTTTGATGTAAAATAAAACAGTAATGAACCTGCCTTGAGGCACCCAACTGCTGCGGATGTATTCGTGAAGGTTTGCTCTCATCAAGTGAGTTACAAAACCTTCTAATTGTCACTTGGTTACATTAGGACTTCCAAATTCGTCTAACTCATACACCTCTTGTAAATATGAAAATTCCTTTTTGTAATCACATTCCTAAACACATTTCAATTACCATTACGATACCGTTTTATAGACTATTTCAAAAGGTTACATTTGTCTTCCAAATGCAATCACTGAGTATACACCCTAGACCTAATTGTTAGCAAACAATGCACATTGAAGATTATCAATCATCCGAGTGTGTTGTGTGTTTTGTTTTCCGACAATTACACGCATCCACAGACATCCTTTCCACATCGACTTCCAGTACAATCGGTTGCATTCCGAAACAAAAGCAAAATTCCATTGTGTCGCAACATTCAAAAACCCACAAACTACAATCCCACAAGATACGCACAAAATGCATTCCGAAAATTCTTTAGCGTAAAACGAATGACTTTCGGGGGACATATCGCCTGTCCACATAATCAGACACCGTAAAGCACATGCCTAGCTGAACAATACGGACCGACTATACCTACCACTGTTATGCCACAAGCTTGAGGATCAACAAAAACCAAGGACACAATCAAATACTCAATGCACACCCAAGGGTAATTACAAAATGGAATGGGCTGAAAATTGCACACACACATGCATAGAAGCAGTCGCCATCACCATCGTCATCGCCATCATCATCGTCAGCAACATATCACGTTCGTTCGTCAAGTCTAATGGATTACCTAACGAAATCCGTAAAAAAAAAACTACAAATTCCAAGACCACATGAGAAGGAGTAGAAAGTTTTGCAAAACAAAACGAAACATAACCATCAGCACTTCCTGCTGACATTGTAATGCATGTCAAGGATTTTTACCCAAACACACACCCACACAGAGAGATACGAAGTTAGTCAGGCATTAGCTGCACTGGCTGTTCTCTCCTTTGTATGTCCAAAGTGCATGTTGTTTGAATGAACTTGTGAATGCATACTGTCTGCCTGTGTACAGGACGACGACGACGAATGTGTCCTCGTATCTGCTACTACAAACAGTACATTCGTATGCAAATGAAAGTCCTGTTTCTGGTTATTTCTTCCTTAGAAGGACAAAAAAAAAAAAAAAAAAAACAAGGATACACGTATCCTTGCACACACAACAATGGTTGAGTGGAGGTATGGGGAGAGAAAACTTTTGGACATTTCCAATTCCACAAGATAGGATAATAGAAAACATATTCAATCCAAGGATGTGGGTATGTGTGCTCAGAAAATCGTAAACGAACACAAAAGTCCAAACAAAAACTACGTTCCTAAGCTGCAACCAACAACTGAGTTCAGGGATGCAGTAAAGAAGGATCAGATAAGAAATGACGTGACATATGTACCTATATGGATATTGTGTCCTGGTGGTGGGCTATCTGTGTCGGCGTCTATTCCAATGTCAAGTTTATGGCCTGTCAAAGGCTCAGTTGACAATGAGTATCCCTAAATGATGTCTGGTGTGGTTTGGTACAAGAAAACATACTATAGGCATAAATACTGGCATCTGAAGTTACTTGGAGCAGGGACAATGGCCAACACCTATTACTGTGGTTTAGAAACAATTTTCGGTGCGTACAAAGCGGACACATGGGAAATTATACTGCAGAACAAGTGAATATTCAGTGAAAACTTGGTTATGTACGAAAGTCCAAAGGGTATCCGTAAACAATGTCATCACAAAAAGAAAATCTAAAAATTAAGGATGCAGCCACCGTTGCCTACAGATACTTACACTTCTATAGAGGACCCAGATAGCTTAGAAAATAACTAATTAATTGAATCCAGCCATTGGCACGAGATGAAAACAAATACCAAAATAAATGTTCTCAAACGGAGAAATTCGAAGCAGCTTAGGGTTGCGTTAGAGTAATTTCAGAAAGTAAGTTTTGCTAGATTCGTCTTTAAAAGATTCTCACCTTGCAACGCAAAAAAAGCTTCCATAACTATATAAAATTTTTAGATCGGTTCTGACCTAACTTAGACCAAATCCGTCTTTTGAAAATTATGCGTAGTGTAACTGAAGGGCTGGTCTTCAGTACACCACTAATGCATATACAAGCTGATCTCTGAAAATTTCTTAAACCTCAGCGGTATACGTGTTTATCCCAAAGTAGTTCACCAATTAGTCAGGTTCACAATAGTATGGGCCTAATAAAAGATACGTAAACTCAACGAGTTTTTCGAACATTATCGAACCTTTCTCAATGTGTCCATCGAGCCTGATATGCTCTTCTGGTGAAGAGGACTAGATCTATTTTATGAGGGTTTATGCATTCACATCTGCAATCTCCCACTTAAAGTTCTCCCACATCAGATTCCAGGGAAAAACGAGTAAGGCTTGACCTAAAGGTGTGTCCCTAGTGTCTTGTGAAAAACCTTCTAACGACTGAAATGCGGTCCCATTTTAAGGGTCCCTTGTCATTGCATGCAACATGTTTAAGCGCTAAACCTGTCTCAAAATAAGTTAGGTATGGAGCTTTCACTACGTGACTCGTACTCAAAAAATTAACAAAAGAATTAACACCTAAATGCAACCGAGTACTTTACTAGAAAGTTTAGTCGGAATAAGCAGAATTGAAATAATCTAGCTTCACAAGGCAAGATGCAGTAAATTTGTGTTCAGGGACTCGAACCTGAGTCTCCCCCTCACCGGTCCAAGCAACTACCAACAACTAAAAAGTGTGATACCCTTCAGGGGTGGCCATGGTGTAGTGGGGGTAGTGTGTTCGCTTGTGACTCGAACTGTGCAGGTTCAAGCCCGGCCGGGCAACAGCAACCACAGCCACCCGAGCATAAAAGAGAAACGAATAAAATCCAAGTTTCTCCAACCACTACACTACGTAAAAGGAGTGCTACTTGGTAGTACAATTGACTTCGAGTGAGTCTGAGTGCTCCGGGATTTGGAAATTTCCTTTAACAATTTCCTTCTAACCCTTCCCTAAGAAAATGGGCGTGGCTTTTTAAGCAAATATAGTTACATCTTTTGACTCATAGTATATTCTCAAGAAATTTTTAAGAAATTTTATCAGAGAAACGTTTCGTTACAACTTTAAAAAAAAAAAAAAAAAAAAAAAATGGGCGTGGCTGTTACTATTAGTAACCGAAGTTCACAGATTCTGATGAGATATTTACAATAAGACTAAAGTATCACCGTAAACAGCTTTGAGGTTTTTTTTTTTTTTTAAGAAAAATTCCCAAAAATAAGGAGTAGCCCAGTGTATGCACGAATTGCAGAGAACGTGACTGTCCATATAATTTGTTATTATTTTTCAGTTTCTAGTTTGTGAGCGGATTTCACAAATTTTTACGCTTGTATTGCCTTAGATTCTAAAAAGCTAATATATAAGTTTGGTCTTTCTAGCTCAAAATGTAAGGCCCAAAAACTGGTAACATATAGACAGACGGACATGGCTAGGTCGACGCAACTTCAATTACAAATACAAGTTAAAAAACAAAACAAATGTATAGGTAGAGCTTTGGCCATAAATGAAAAGCACCCCCTATAAAATACGTTTTTTTGATTTTTGACTTCCCAGGATCTGTTACCCATTAATGACTAAATTATGCGGAATTACCCCGATATTTAACTCTGGATTTTTTGTGTGCAGTAAAATTGGTATCATTTCAAAAATAGTATTGTAAGTGTGCACATCAGTTTGTGCCGATACGAGTATCTTATTATTCATTCATAGTTTTTTGTGTTGAAATAATAAAAGTAATCAACCTAAAGATGGCTAAGCCAAGAAGACACGAATTAAGCGAAGCTGCAAGAGTCGAAATTGTCCTTTTGGCCTTTCAAGGCATGTCCCAGCAAAAAAAAAATTCAAAAACTCTTAAGCATTCGCATGCAGCCGATCAATATGCCTTAAGGCTATACAGGGAGACTGGAAAGTACATTTCTAAGCCGCGTCCAGGCAGAAAAAGAAAGTCTTCGGTTGGTGAAGATCGAATTCTTGCCGCGAGTCTTTAAAAAATCGTCAAAAGACCTCTTCTGAGCTAGCTGCTTCGCTTCAGGAACGCCAAAATGTTACTCTACCTGTAAAAACGGTTAGAAGAAGGCTAACAGAAGCCTGCCTTAGAGGTTGCAAGGCCAGAAAAAAAAACTAGGCCTTCTGAGGAGAACAATAAGAGACATCTTGAGTGGACCAAATTGCTTAAGAATTGGAGCCAAGTATATTGTATACGGACATTGGACATTTTTTAAAATAAAAGTAGGGCCCAAATTAAGACTAAATCAGATGTATCTTTTAAGATTTTCAGGACTCCTGGCGCAGTCTACGTTAGCAGGAGGAAGGGAGAACAGTACCATCCCGAAGTTTGGTGGCGGTAGTATCATAGTGTGGGATTGCATGGCGGCAAGAGGCATAGGAGAGCTATTCACGTGCGAGGGAAGAATGAATAGTTATGGCCATGTTGATGTTTTATGGACCTCCTTAAAGGCAGTCTATAGTAAAATATTTAGGAAAAGGTCTCATCAAAGGATAATTTTTCAGCAATATAATACTCTATGCCATAAATCCCGAAAAACGATGGAATAGTTTTCAAATCAAAGCGTTCAGGTTCGTGGAATTAGCAGCTCAATCACCAGACTTGAACCCGATTGAACACCAGTGGGCACTTCTAAAAAATAGGATAAAGAACAATAATCCGACATCCTTAGTAGAAAGCACGAAAGAATGTTTTAATTTAGTTGCTAGCACGGGTCGTAGGGTTCCTGCAGTGACAAAGGCCAATGGAAGTATAACTAAATATCAAATTATAAAAAACAAAAAATGTTCGTCCACATACTAATTGTTTTTTTTAATTTATACGCATTGCATTTTTCAGATACAACGGCATTTTATTCATTTGCGTAGAGTACTTTTCATTTATGACCAAGGTTGTATACACTTTTCGAGGTTTGTCGTTGCTTATGTTACAAAATATGTACCACTATTAATATACCCTATGTAATGGGAGAGGGTATACAAAAATGTCAATATTATTAGTGATCAGCTAAATAATTAAACGAACAGCAAAATATGCTAGTAAACAAAAGTATTTCACCATAAGAAAAATAAATAATCCACAAGAAAATCATTTCCAGTCACCAGAAATTCAATTTTTTGACCACCAGAAAATAAAAACTGAAAAATCATTTGATCAGCTAAAAGAAACAATGCTACAAGAAAAAGAAAATAAAGGAACAGTTATTTTAGAAAAAACCCACCTCAAAAATAATAGTAAAAAATTCGCGAAAATTTTCTGCTCATTACAAAATTAGCTTATGCTCATCAAAAAATTATATTCTGCTGATAAAATAATTTATAGGTATTTTTGCTGGCAAAAAACATATTTTTCTTTAATTTGTCTGGCATTTTTTTTTTTTTAGTTATTTACTTTTTTTGCTGATTTTGTTTTTAGTTTTCTACCGTTCAAAAAAATAATATTCCGATTATCAAAAAACAATTTAATAGCTAACAAAATAATTGTTCTGCTGGTCAAAATGTATGCTCCGTAAGCATAAATTTTTATCGCTTTTATCGATTATTTGTGGACGAATGCAAGAATGTTAAGATTTTTGTTTAAAGTTTTGAAGATTCAAAAGTAGTAGACAACCTATAAGTATACGTAAATTTAGTAGATCTACTACAATTGTAGATGAGAATGAAAGCTTTCAGAATGATATACAAGTGTACATTTCGACCTCTTCCCGAGCGTCTCTGTGCAAGTAGTACCTGTTTGGGGAAGTTGCAATAAGCTGTATTCGTTCCTTAACGGATGGCTTTGTATCTTATAAGGATTTAGACTAAACCATATTTAAAGTGAATAGCTTTTTACTGAGTAAGGGGCCCCAGCTGTGATGCGAAGAAAATTTCTTTACAAAATATTCCGTACAGTGAAATCGAATTATAGAGTCAACCACAATACTTAGTGGATGCCCCCAAGCAAAGGTGGTGTAAAACAGGTAAACATGACATAAAGAGCACTAGAAATGAACGAACGAAAAATGCTAAGACTTGTTGAATGTTTGTAGTTTTCAATTGAAAGCCTTCCTTGTGAACTTAAGGCATCCTTTTGGATTTTATTGCCTGCAATGAGTATTTCACTAAAATCTTTAAGTTTAAATATTCAAAAGAAAATTATCTATGATTTAGCATAGTCCATGGAATCAGCACGTCGCCAATTTTATTTAGTACAGATATCTAACGAAAGTAGCTATTGAACTATCTCACAGCTCATAGTTCTGAGCATAAAACTATCTACGATAACTTTTTATTTGAAATTATGAATTGTGTTTCTGATTTCGAAGCGAATATCATGGCGCATTTATGGTTCTAATAAAACATTTATCCTCTTTCAGATTACAATCGCCCTTTCAGTAAAAACACACTACATACTCCCTGGCATGCCCTGTTGTTATGTTATTCCAAACGACACAATAAAAATAACAAAATAACGATATGACAATTCGAAAATAAGAATAATAAATAAGTAAATATATTTTCCCATTCGGTGGATAGTAGTAGTAGTCTCCAAAGGAGGATTACTTCTTTCTTGCTTTCCGCACGAATGGATTCTCCACAGGACCCCATCACTGCAAGGATTTTCTTACAAACAACACTCTGCTACTTGGCATATGTTTCGGGCTGGCTGTTGGAATATGTGTGCTGCTCCAATTGTCTGTTTGGTTTACAACAGTAGTGTAGTGTACTATAGTGTGCTTATCGTGGCATTTTAATATTTCTTCCTTCAAATATAGCACCCCTTTCGGAGTAATACGCGTGGGTGAATACATATGATGACATATCTCATCCCTTCTAACAGTGTTTTGGATTCTTTCTTTGAAAAAGGACTACCATGTTTAGTCCATGTAGAAAGCAAACAGGGACCAATAACGAAAAAAAAAAGAAAAAAATGTTTGCCTAAAATATGTTGCCTCTCGTGTGTGTAGATACTGTGCAAAGGGGGCGGATAACGCCGGCGTTTGGTTTTCCTTCGACGTTGTTTTTCGGGCGTTGACAAACGTCTTAAATCAATTTTCAATTTTCGACTTGATTCATGTGCTTGGGGAACTAAGAAAAGGGGTGTGTAAATGGCAAACAATTGAAGACATATTTTTGAGTTAATGTTGGAAAGTGACAGTGTCTCTGTTGGCAGGGTGGCATACGAGTATGCTGGGCGGCATTATGTCACAAAAATGACGTCTTTGACGGAACTAAACGTTTGTTTTTGTTTTTCATCTTTTGAATATTTTATTTCGATTCAATTTGGAGAAAGGGGGGGTGTGTTATTGGATTCAGTGATAGTAACAATTTCGAAATCGTTGGGTGGACAAGTCTAAAAAAAAAGAGTGTTCGTCACAGTGGGTAAATACTCTGTTGATAATTTTATTATTAAATGTTTCTAGGGGATATGGGTGACGTGGCTCTGTGGTTGATCCCTGAGCGGGACTTTTTCACGGTCCCACCACTACGTGAACGTCTAAAAGGCAAACAATAGAGAGTTGTGATAAGAAGCTTCACAAAATATAAATAAATAACTTTCGGAAACGGCATGAAACTGTACTAACACCTACCATTCGTTGGCTGCGAGAAGTTAGGCTAGGCGCCAAATTTTTTATTTAATTATTCAGTTTGTATGGCGTACAATTTTTTTATTCTCATTGTTTGCTATCTTCAATATTATAGACTTGACCGACCATGGCATTCCGATAACAATGTCCACTAGGTACTGCAATTTGAACACTACTCGTATTTCTAAGTCACTATTCTGTTGCACATCCTTCTTTTTATAAGAGAATTATGAAGGTCTCTAGTACGACGTAATTTGAAAAAAAGAGGGAGGAAAAGATTCTTGGTGTAGAGGCTAGAGAAACTTAGATTTTATTTGACCATCTTAATAACCCACGTGTGTTAGTCTGGCCGCAATCAGCAGGGAGTTGAATCTACAACCTTCGGCATAACAGACTAATGCTTAGAGGCTAAAGAGCAAATTCAGTATGCTACCAGAAGTAGTTTATATTGTATCAACCCTTAACGGAAAAAAAGTGATTGAGGAGATCAAAGGGAACAGTAAGTCACGTGACCCGACAATATGCAAAACGTGTGGTTAAACAAATATTATGCACCCCATGAGACAATCGAAACATACTTCTCAGAACTTGTGGGAAAAGAATTTGATTTCTTGGAACACTCTTACTCCAAAAAGCACTCACCGGGATGCCGACCGGTGAAGTCTCTGCCTGGGATACCACAGCTTTTTAGCCACGTTGAGCGCAGGTGCCTCACATCAAATTGTCTAGGAGACTGAACTTAATACGAGAAAAGTTTATAGAATAGAACATTTTGACACCTAATTATGTCGACGAAGCAGCAAAGGCCAAAAGACTATTTATAAACGATAAACGTTTGACAATGCAAATGGATGTAAACCTGTAGCGAAGATAACTCAATAAAAAGTAGCAACCTACTATCAGCTTGTCTCTCAGACAGTACCATATTGGAAATCGGAATGAGCCAGTTCGGTAAGGATTCGCCTCTTTTGGTTAAGTAAAAAGCCAATAAAGAGCTTCAGCATAGCGCCATAACAATACAATGAAAAAACTTGTACCGTGAAGAGCAAGTTGGAAATAGCAGAAATAGCAATATTCATCACGAAATATATAGAACGGTGTAGGAGATTTTGCGTGTATTTCTAAAGTGAAGCGCTCGCAAAATTCATGTGAAATACCTTGCGTCGCCGTGTTGCTTTTCTCCACTGTTTTTAGTCTTCAGCAACCAAAGAAGCTTGATCTTAAAATAGTACTGAAGGTACCTATTGCACGCAGATACTTGCAACAGTACAAAAAATAGCAATCTTTCCAAACACTATAATAACGCCACAGCCCATCATAGGGGAGTCATAGAGGCAGAATTCTAATTCCGGTACAGTGAGTGTACGATTGAATGAGCTTTCTATCGTACATAAGTGTTTGAGACATGTTGAAGACATGCAATGAGATGGCGTACAGGGTTTTTGACAAAAATTTGATTTTGTTCAAAAGCTTTTGAAAACTTAGGTTTAGCCTTACAATTTAAAAGTCTCGGAAGTGTAAATCGAATTCTTTATTCTAAAGATCTGTATATACGAGTAATAAAAGGATTTCGGAATTAGAAAAAACCCGCTAATAAGTAAAGAACGCTTATACGAATTTTTAGCCAAAAACTTGGTACGCGGCGTTAGGATATTGGCGGCTACCTAGAGTAAGAAAACTCATCACAACTGTGAATTTTTGCAATTCCAATCGCCCTGTTAGAGGTGGACGTGGAACAATGTTTGAGTGTAAAACCTGAAACAAAGTCAGTTGGAAGTAGGTACCCTTAAACTGATATCCCAAGAACATCCATTCAGCCAAATTGATCATTTTTCGGATTAGTTCATGCTTTAAAAGTTATCTCCTGGAAGTCGATAACAAGCGAGAATCTAACATCGAATTGCTGGTGACATTGTCTTTTGGTGGCTTATACACAACTTCGTACTGTTTCAGTTCGAAGACAATGTGACATCACTCGAAAGAATTTTGAAATACTGTATGAGATGATTATGACGTGGACTTTCGTAGACAAATGTAGATGGATCGGAGAACGTAAACAGTTTAAAACTAGCATTATAGTTGTCACAGTAATAGCGAGGCGGCGCAAACTCGAGGTAGAATAAGTAACTGTAAGAGTAAACTACATAAAAGCGTTGATTGCGCAGAGAAAACATACAGAATCAACATACTTCGAGTGATTACCAGTTTTAAGGACAAAGGGAAAATATCTTCACCGTTTTAAACCAAGTATTCCCCAGTAGAATGCTTCCAAATTGTGCACTCCGACACTCCCAGTCAAGACATCACCACCAGTGTGACGAGAAGGTTCCTTCAAAATGTTCCACTTGCTGGAAAAAGTGGAATATTTATACATTTATACAAATTCTACTCGGGAAATTTTTATATTCCATTTCGCTTTAAAATACTCGTAGTTATTATCTACAAAATATAGAAATGTTGAACTTGTATGATAGCTGATATTTAATTATCTAATGATTCGTTTCCACAAACTTCATTTTTTAGGGGCATACGTCGAGGTTACGACTTCAAGATGCTGTACGTGCCTTCGTAACAATTTTTAAGATTTCAGTAAATCGTCTGTTGGCATATGTTTACCATAACTCAAATATTAGGGAGAGGTTTCAAAATTGTTCACTAGAACAAATATATTGACTGAGTTGTTGTCCCTGTTCATTGCGAAGCTTGTATCCCCTAAGGACCACCGTTGTGATCATACGCATAACACTTTGTACCTTCAAGAAGCTTAGAACTTCTATATTCGAAAATTAAGTTAAGCTGAGATGTCAGTGGACATACCACTGCCACCAAAAGTGTCTTTGAAAACAAATATTCTTTGCAAATAGTTTGTCCGTCAATCATTCACCCAACAATATACAAACCCAGAAACAATTTTCCCCTAAAGAGTGTATCATTTCTCATTCCAGGAGACTAATGCCAGAATTTTGCCGCAAAAAGGAAAACATAATCAATTATCTTCATTACTGAGGAGATTTCCCCGGCAAAAACAAATATGTATCTATTAGTCCTTTGGACAGAAAATGGCCCATTACGTTTTAATCATAATAAGTCTAATTGGTTCTTAGCCTCTAATCGATCATGTAAATGACGCCACTTGGACTCAGTGCCATACCACCAGTTCCTCCCAACTCATTGCCATTTCAATTTAGCCAACTTGGTCATCAATTTATCTTTTCATAAATAATTTTCCAAAAGCAATTTACTGACCTCACAGCCAGACTCATTCTTCCAGACCAATTTCCAGAAACGCACACAAACTTCAGACAAGCCCTCCCATTTTCCATTCCACTTAAAGATTTAGGTTGTAACGACAGAGAAACACTTTATCATCATTCGGAAAGAGACTAGGCCAAGAAACATCTGACCAAATAAAATCAGCATTGTGTGCACCATCGCTTTGGTCCTACTTCTGTTCTTTTCTGTTTTTTAAATAAATTTTAAATAAATAAATTATTCATGCACTTTTAGTTTCGTATTTCGATTGCAGCATTAAATCAGAATGCAATGTCCAGGCTTAAGTGTTCCCACGAGAGCTGTGCACGGATTGGTGGCGTATTATTGCTACAGTCAACGCCATTTCTGCATTTTTCCGATTGCATTTTATGTGTGTATGGGGTTTTAAGGGGTAGAGGGTTGAAAGAATGAAATCCATTATGATAACTGAACTTTCTAGTGGAAAACTGGGCCGGATTGGGAACGCTTTAGAGTGTCCACTAAATAAATCAACCGTCTAGAATGTGAATTTCAATTATTCTGATAAGTGGATGATGAGAGACGAGAACTGGCAAAATGATGGAGAGCTGGAGTGAACTGAATCGAATGTCAAAAGCAAAGTGTTGAGTCATTATCGCGGTCAGTGGGATTTTTTTTTTTTTTTTGAACGACAGGAGTGTCAGTTGAGTGAAAATCGATGCAAATGAGTGCGTGCCGCAGAGTATTGACAAAGAACTTTAAGTCTTTCGTCTGAAGTTATGTACTTCCGCGATTGTATTGTTTTCAAATGCATAATTGGTCTTTTTAAAATTTGTAAACAAAAGAAACTATTTCAAAATTTTAAACGCTGGAGCATGCATGATAACTCTTTGCATGCAGGGGTCAAATGGCATTTAAAATTTCCAGAAAAAAATGTCCTTTCAAACGGATATAACATCGCGGGTAAGAAATTATCACACGTTGTCTATTTTGTTGGATTTGGACAATTGCGTAAATAAAATTTGGGAACGGCATCCATCTAGTAGAGAAATTCGAAGCCTAACATTTCGGCCGCAAGAATTGTTTCTGCATGATGTACCGTTTTGCATTAAAAACAATTTTCACAACTAGCCTCGGGGTAGTCTTCGTCTTTGGAAACCCTACGCGTATTTGCGCTGGGCTCGAGGAAGGTTTACAAGTGTAGCCTCCTCGATGTCAACACAATGGGTGGGTTTAGTTTTTTGTTATCTTTATCGTGAGGTTTTCTAGATATTAGAATTAGAATCCGATTTCCACAATTAGCTTCGGAGCAAAGTCGGACATTTTCGAAGATTACGAGTATATACTATCGAATGAAATACTTATAAACTGAATGAAATAACGAACGAAAATGTTCAATGAATCAAAATACAGGGTTTTTCAATAAGGGCATAACAATTTTGTATTTAAATAAAGCACAGAATAATTGAGATATCGGGCTAAAATTTATTACAGGTGTGGTACACATTTTAAATTTAAGTATGGAATTCGATCTCGATCATATGATCACAGCGAGCACGTTTGCAGCGATCGATTCTCTGGAGCCAATTTTCCATAACTTTTCCACACATATCGGCCGGAACTTGGCAATTTCGCGGTCGATATTGTTCCTGAGCTCCTCTAACGTTGTTGGCTTCTTGGCATAAACCAACGACTTAACCATCGGCGTTAAATCGCATGAGCGAGCTGGCCATTCGACCGGACCATTTCTCGAGATTACACGATTACCGAACTTCACCTTCAATAGATTAATTGTTTGACCAGCTGTGTGGCATCTGGCACAATCTTGTTGGAACCACATATCACTGATGTCAACAAGTCCATCCAATTCTGGTCAAAAATAGTCTTCCAACATGGCACGATAGCGAACTCCATTGACTGTAACATGGCAATCACTTTCATCGACGAAAAGATACGGTCCAATCACACCTCCGACATGAAATCCACACCACATGGTCCCTTTTTGTGGATGCAATGGAGTCTCTTGAAGCACATGTGGGTTAAGCCATTTAGCCAAAAATTAGAACCCAATCAGATAAGTTTCGACGCTTCAAATGATCAAGAGTTAATTTGATCTTTTAAGGGTGTAGGCCAAGGTCTTTACGCAAAGTTCGCCACAATATGGACTGAGAGATTCCCAATTCCTGTGAACGGCGTGGAATCGACTGATTAGGCTAATTTTGGACTGAAACACTTACGGCTGCAATATTTTCGGTACTTCGACCGGTGGGTTGTCTCACTGGTACAGGAACATTCCATAGTGAATATGTTGACTCGAATTCATCCACTATAGTACGCCTGGTGGGACGATTATTATGACCGAGAATTGGATTAAGCGCTCTTAAAGTTGCGACCACCGGACTCAGAATTTCGGTAGTAAGTTTTAATAATTTCCAAATGCTGCTTGTTCTTGGACTTCACCACGAGAAAAATGTAAACCTTGACTGACGTTTTGACATTGACAGATCATAAAAAAAGTTTAAGGGTGCGGTTGTACTAAAACACAAAATTGTTATGTCAATATTGAAAAACCCTTTTAGTAATGAACGAATATTTCAATACTATCGAATATGTCGATAGTTTCGGTTACTGCTTGATACAGACTCAAATAAATTGGAAAGCATCGCTTCCGATTCTTCTTTGTATTTCTTTGTAACCATTTAAGTTAGGTACGCATTTCAAAGGAACCTCTTCAAAATGCAGATCTTCATCAAGACAGTTACTGGAAAGACTATTACCTTAGATATAAATTAAATTAATCGCTTTGATCTGTTGTTATGCTTTAATCACTTTGTACATAACATACAGGGTATTTCAGTTCAAGAAACAGCAACTTCGAGTGGTTATCTCCACCGTATGTAAACATTTTCAAAATCCGCCCAGAGACACGCCCACTTTTTAAAAAAATATAATTTTTCTGAATATTTTTGCTCTTCTTCCTTTCCTTACGGCGAAGTTATGATCCGGAATAAAAGGATCACAACCCTCCCACTTTACTGCATGCCTACTGGTCTACCTGTGGGGTTTGCCAGTTTGACCTCAGGAAGTACCGGCAAGCTTCCCGGCTTCGGATCACTTCGTCATTTTTTTTTTTATTTTGATACGTGCATACTCCTGATTTTTGATTTATGTTTGATCTTACTTTTACAACACCGGTGATCTCCAGTCGTGTCAACCCACGGATTCGCATGTACACTTGCGGGCCAGTTTTAAGATGGTATATGTGTCGCTAGGCTCACCTGAATATTGTAAAAATTGCCTAGTTGTGATTTTCCCCTTAGTCACGTTCTACGACAAGTGCTATGAACAACATTATCTTTACAAAATATGTATCTTTCTCTACATTTCGTCCGTATATTACACATGGCTACGCCCACTTTTTGAGGGCGGTTTTCTTTAAAAAATCATGTAATGCTTTTTTTCAAAGCTATTTACGGTGAAGGTTAAGTCTTATTGTGAACATCTCATCAGAATCCGTATATTTTGGTTACGAATTTTGGAAGCCACGCCCACTTTCTGCTAAGAAAAATTTGTAACAACAGTTTTGTGATAAAATTTCTGCAAAACCACGGATATATCCTGTGTATAGAAAGATACCTTTGCATCTGTTTTAAAATTTAGTAACGCAACGCTACAGGGTATAATACGATCCATTCTAGATTATAATTTCCTGCATGTTTCAACAAAAAGTGCGTTTTTAGGTTTTCTCTTGAGTGACGGTTTGCGTGAAATGCATTAGTGCTAGGAGCAATATATACCTTTTTCTTATAAGAAGACACGATTTAGATCCGCCAGACATCACAGTTGGATGGTCCTGTTGAGTATTGCTATTGTTTTTATGATCTAAGAAAAAGAAAACTAATTTCCAATCGAAATCACAGTCGACGGTAATCTTCAACTGGAATTCCCGAGCACTATAAAAAGCAATACAATACAAGTACAAAACCGTACTCGCACAAGTATTCCGAAAAAGGCAGTTATACAATTAGAGAAAGTGGATAAGAGATTTTCAGATTTACCTTAGGAAGTGAGAAAACAGAAATCTCAAAAATATTCCACATACGCCCTAGTTTTCGATGTGGTTGGGCAAACGCTTTTACGAGAAGAAATTTACAGCAATCAGTTGCTACTAGAGAATCTGCCACTTATTAAGCTTCGTAACTGCAGCTACCCTCCCAAGGGCTCTTCAAATGCCTTTCGAAAATGATCATATATCCGAGGAGAGATTTTTGCTTGCATAATGCCTTTACGGCACAGTAGCTACATTAATGAATGCGTTGCGTTATTTGCCCCACAGGTTAATACATGCCAGAATTAAATGGTCCTTGTTGGTGTTGGCCATCACTTGGACAATGGCATCCTTCAGAGCTTGGATAGTATTATGAGGATGTTTTTTTGGTTTTATATTCAACACAAAGTAATCCAAAGTGAACTGATAATCATGGAAATTGATCGCCATCCAGTCCTGAGTCGTTACGAATTTGTGCGCCAGCACAGAATACTGCTGAAACAGGTATGGTCTTCATTTACTCACACTGTCTATCCAGTGCTTAACAACTGCCTCTAGCAGTTCGATGTATCTGGCAGTATTCCCTCGAAGACCTTGTGGGAAAAACTAGGGAGGCGTAACATGACTTTCAATGCTCAGTATTGCAACGACCATCACACTGGCAGAAAACTTGGTGTGCATCACACATGAGACATCGACACGCATCTGCCGTTCATTCTATTGACCTTCTGATCCTGGTCGAAATTTGTTTCATTGATGCTTTAACTTATTGAGGGGCCGCCTTTCTTGGAGCGCACGCTGGTTTTTCATTTCCTCCAACATAAACTGACTCATGGCATAAGATTACGAGTTCATATATCGGAGGTTTTCATGAACCACATCGACGTTCTAATGTCCTGGTGAAAGTTCCGGGTTTTTCTTGCTGTCCAAATATGTTGACTGCTTTTTATGTTTCAAACAGGCGAACATCGCTGCCAGAAGCCTTCAACTCGAGGCGAGCCTTGTGAACAAACAGTAGGGCGACATTCAAAAAGCTCGTTGGTCTGCATATGTATGGCAACAATCACGGAGTGTCTTTTAATCTCTTGTGCTAGATATTTGTCTGACAATGTAGTCTCCTCAAATAGCCACCGGACCCGATAAATACGAAATATTGGGTAATATCTTCCGATCACAATAGATGTGAGGAAGTTAACTTCTATGAGTCCTTACCGAGTGGGTTTGTATCTGTTGACAACTTATGGGCAGTGCATTATTAATCACCCAAAGGTGCATGAAATGTTTGTGCCAGCCGACGTTGGGTTAGATTTGTTCGTGAGTAGCAGTTACGCCATATTTTTTCTCCACATTTTGAAGGAAGCTTAATATAATAAATATAATAAATAAGGACAGGGCAGAATTATGGCACTTGAGGAAGTAACATTAACGATTCATTAACAAGACATGTTGGGACTAGATGCAGAAAGATTGGACTGTCGTCTTGTTCCATCATCTTTTACATTTGTCTATATAGACTCTACCTAGTTAGTGTCTTTACTGTGCATATCGCCCAATAGGGTAATCTCAGACGATTAGCACATACCTACCTGAAAGCAATTTAACCAGAGAAATTTGTTTCTTCTTAATGCAAACAATTGTGTACCTAGTCATGCCATAAATACTGGTACACGTTTAAACGAACTCATCGCCAAACTAGTACTGAACGCTTCCATTAGATCTATATTGACAGGTATTCAATGAGTGCAATTTATACTAAGTTAAGAATGGGATAATATTGTAAACCGTGTTGTGGTAATTGCCTTCACAAGTGTAATGTGGAAAGAGGCAATATTCTCCGGACCTTGCGACCCCTTGGAATCAACTGGAATTTTCTATATCAAAATGCTAAATTATTTGACACTGGTGGAGTAACTGACCGTCAAAAACCCAAACGCTCTCGCACTGTCACGACTCCACAGACGATCAAAGCTGTTAAAACCAGGGTTAATCGGATTGACTTGAGTAGGTATAATTATTGTCTGTACTAATAAAAAGATTCGCGTAGCCTTGTCAACGTTGTTTCTGCAGAAATACAGAGCTATTGTATAAAGTATAATCTCCAATGCTACTCCGGGTATCTGTCGCATAAATTATGCAGGATATCTATTGAATCTGAGTTTGAAATCTGCAACTACGGTACAGATTACATGCTTTCAAGTCATAACCACCGACCCACTTAAAGAAGCCCAAAATCTATTACTTTTCCCTGAATAAATATTGTTCTTGAGACAAAGATACAAGATAAATTGCAGTCTACCTGCCGCTCTTACCAAGGCGGACACATTTTTCTTACGATTGATGTAGAGTTTCTAATTTGTATCTGAAGCGCTACATCCGATTATAAAGGATTTTAATAAACGAAACGTCAATTTCTTCTCTTTTCCTGATTAATCGTCCAGCGGTTTGGCAATTCAGGTAATAACCATCCGTCATGTTAGCTCGAATTTAATAAAACAATCTAAACCGAATACATTTTACCGGACACAATGCAAAGATATAAATTTTCCTTTCGCATAATAACCAAAAATCCTATTCTTTTTACTGTTTGCTACCGTTAAACCAATACCAAAAATGCCAACATAAACAAAGGAATACAATTTAATTCCCACATGCAATTTCACATCCGCATTCATTCTGGAGGTCCTGGAACAAAACAACCCACCTCCAGTGTATTCTTTCACTAGAAACAAAAAAAAAAAAAAACGAAAAAACTTCGATGGCCATCGATTCTCTGAAACCGGGAATTACACCCTCAAAGCATTATTTTTTTTTTTTTTTTGTTTCTGTATCTGTGAAGTAGATTTCTGTGGTTAAACTGTGCTTTTTATTTTATTACTTCGTGCCCATTGTACAATGCTTCATTAATTCATTTTTAGCTAGTGGAAGGGGATGAACAAGAGCCATCCCAAGGACACCCATGGATACCCATTTAATAATAATTTCATCCCTAGATCGGTGTATGAAGTGGGTGGATAGGATTATTTGTGGGTCCCAGGTGAATAGAGAACACACCGTGTGGCGCAAATATTAACACTCGCTCTACTACATCCAGGCAGCACTCATTTTATTGGCCAAGGTTGGAGAAAACCGAACTCATATGGGACCATATTCCCGATGCAGGATGATTGAGAGCGGTTGGCGGGAGAGCCAACTATAGAACTCTGATGTAATTGGGTGGTAAAAATTGCCAACAAATACACATAGACAGGACATCAGCATCTCGCTTGGTGCGGGCTTTTTGTTTATTTTAATCATAATCCGAAAATCGTGTAGAGATTAAAGATGGGGGGGGGATGATGCCCTTACCATTCTCTCGTTGAGAGGTGGCTGTTGATATTGTCTCTGGGGGTTTGTTTTTGTTAGTCCTGTGAATTGCAATTGTATTCGTTTTAAAATTCATGAAAATAAAAGGAAACAAAAAAAAAAAAAAAAAAAAACAAGGACAATGCCCGGTCGGGCCGGGGAATAACGTTACACCATTGTGTGGACATTGTTTTGTTGATTTATGTTTTCAATGCTGATGCGGTGCAGGTGGTGTTAGCTTGGGTAAGGGTAAGAGATTAGCTTAATACTGCCGCGGCCCAAAAAAGAGTTGTACTTCTGCATTTTTTTTGAATGAATTTTCACAAAATTTCAATTGAAAAAGATATTCAATTGTTCTCGTTCGCGCATTAGCAATGATTTATTTGTGTAAAATTTTGCCAATTAAATTGATTTAAGTGCTATAGTGGAGACAAGTGGATTATTACGAAACTGGGAATTAGTGACTTGATTATTCAATGCAGAGGAGATTAAAAATTGTGAGTTATAGATCAGTAAGTTTCCAAATTGCCTTGGTAAGGTAATCCTAGAAAATGAAAATTTAATTTAAGGGACATCCTTTTTAGCCGCACTCATAGCAAATATAGCCTGCCTACGGTCGTGTTACAGTTCTAATTTTAAAAAAATATGGTCACTAATACTGCTTGTCAAGTACTGTCAAGAATACGATTATTGTTTGGTGTACAGAATTTCTAAAAAGAGGAAGGTGTATGAGGTTTTTCTTTTCTAGGCCTTAATTTTGATCCCATCAAAAGGTTTAGAAACACCATATCGACTATGGTCAGCCATTAATGGTTTCACTCAAGGTACGATAATTTTAATCTCATATCAGTGGACATTCTCATCTAAATCCAAGCTATAGCAAGATCGAGGTCGAAGTCGATATTGTCCTCAACACTTTTGCTGTCTACCATCAGAGGACTTGTAGTAGCATCATCAGCTCAGTATTCGTCATTTTTCAGTTTATCGTCGTCAAGTAAAGGTAACGATGTGCAGTGAATGCACCATAGGCCCAAATTTGGTTCACGTACGTGGGAGGAGGTAAACATGAATTTTACCCGTTTCCGTTTTCCGTGACTGAATTGATCACCATTGTTATTTAGAACGCTTATAGCTAAAGCTAGAAAATGTAGATAGTTCTTTTCCAATCAAAATTGGGAAACTTTTGATTGTCCAAAACATAAATATGGTTTGATGTCCAACAACCAAGTTCACAACTAAGTTGCAGCTGTAAGTGGATGCTTTGACTTGTAGCTATTCAACAGAAGAATCAACAGACGTCAAAAGACATCGCGGGAAGTTGCGTTAAGGATTCACCTACTCTGAGAAAACGTAAAAAAAAAAAAAAAATATTACCAATCTAGGATGGAGGGGTCGTAGTGCATTTACCATGAGCAGAAGTTGACGACTCTTGGCCATCGTACCCTGTCATAGTTTTACTTCTAAAATATGAGGAAAATCATCAACGTTGTGCAAAAAAGGGGTCCCAAATTCCATGTTCCTTCAAAGGACAGAGTTAGTGCGGTATAAGGGCATCATCCCCCCATCTTTAAGGCGTAACACTATCTTACCCTGTCAGTATCATGCAAGATGTAATGGTGAAGAATTTAAGGATATGCTGAGACGATGAAAGAAACATTTTTCAATAATTCTGAGTTACGCAGTAGAACACAAAATAAGATCCGATGTTCAAAATGATCGCATTCACAAAGCACCTCCCCAACTAAGAATAAAATCAGTGCCGCGATAAAAGCACATGAAACAAACAAGGTGACACAACTTTATGCACTTTCTAAGGAGCTCTATAACAGCAAATTCGCCAACAACACAAGCCTCCTGAAAGTCATAGGGACAACTCGGGATACTTCCTTTCCTTTTAACAGAACACATCCGAAGGGTACTTGCGTGCTTCCCACAACTGCAAAGAAAAATATAAATATGTCTCACATATGGACGTCATCCGTTGCCCTCGAGAGCTCAAAAGCGTTTAATAGAGTCTGGATACGAGCCTTATTATGCAAGGTATCCTATTGCGGTTGCTAGATTCTCAGCGTATGACTATTTGGTATGGTTTGTGAAATGGCAGCATTATTGGCTCATTTTTCCTCGAAGATAAAGATGGCAACAACATTGCGGTCAACGGAGGCATGATAACCGATTTTTGTTTTTGCAAAAAAATGAGGAAATGAACTTGGCCGATTTCTGGTTCCAGCAAGATGGTGCTCCGTTCAACAATCGACCTTTTGCGCACTAAGTTCAATAATAGTGTAATCAGCCGTTTTGGTAATGTTGTCTGGCCTTCGCGGAGCTGCGATTTGACCGTTGGACTTTTGTGCGGTGTCGTTAAAGATCGATGTTATGCTGACAGTCCAGAAACGATCCAGGCACTTGACCACCATATTGATCGAACTATTCGTAAAATAGAGCCCCGAACCATCGAAAACATGCTGCCAGCAGCGGCAGCCATTTAAATGAAATTATTTTCCATAAATAATCAGAAAGTGTACTCTCTTTAATAAAGCAAAAAGCTTTGAAAAATATTAAATACGAGGGCAAGGTGAAAAGTTCTCGGCCTGACAATGAAAGACTGCGATTTTCAGTTAAAAAATTATTTTATTTTTCTACATAATCTCCCTTGACTTCAACACACTTGGTCCAGCGTTTCTCCAACATCAGTATTCCTTCTCGGAAGTGAAAGTCTGGAAGGCTGTGAAAATATTCATCTACGGCCCTCTCAACTTCTGCATTGGATACAAAGCGCTTCCCAGAAACAAATTTGTTCAAGTTTGGGAACAGATGGAAGTCTGAGGGCGCCAAAACCCCAAATCCCGCAGTTTTCCCATCGCCAACGCACACTTGTGTATAGGTGACAAATCGCCGCACAAAATCGGTCGGATCCCTATTGAATCGGTCCAAAGATTGCCGCGAAAATCGTTTGCGCATTTGCTTTTGATCGGCATTCAGCAAATGCGGCACCCATCTTGCGCAGAGCTTTCGCATCCCTAAGTTTTTGTGCAAAATGTTTCGCACCCTCAGCTATCTCACTCACCTTCACTCGCCTATCGTCCAACACGATATCATGCACTTTTTCGATGGTTTCGGGTGTGGTTGCGATTTTTGGCCGTCCTTCACGTGGGTCATCTTCGAGGGACGTGCGACCACGTTTAGATTCAGCTGCCCACTTTTTAACGGTTGCAGAGTCCCCGTAAACTTTTGTCAACTTTGGATGAATTTCATCCAAAACGAAGAATTTTATCACCGCACGATATTCAAGTTTATCCATTTTAACGAAAAGCACGCAAGACGTCTACTGCAAAAATTCGTGTAAAGAAACTACTTGAGAGAACAAGTTGAAACTTGTCATATGAACTAATGAGAAGTGCACCCAGGCAGGAAACATAAATTGTTGCTGATTGGAACGCCATCATATTTAGAGCAATTTCTAAAAAGAAAGCCCATTGCCCACCCTATAAGTACAACAGCTTAAAATGGACAAGTAAATCTACAAATTCCAAGAAAACTATGCATCTTTACGGCGCCACAAACAACTCCGGTGCTACTTCCCCGCCATGTATAAAACAAAAAGATATTTCACTTCGGCGCAGTTCCTTCTCCTATGCAACGCACAAGGTAGACTGTGAAGCTTGCGTATTATTCAGACAAATAGAGTTAACCCCCAAAATATTTATTTTTTAGTACATCATTCAAAGACAAACATTTTCATTAATAGAAAGAATATCCCGAATTTAAGTCTATAATGTATTATAGAACCCAATGATATGCCCTCTAGAAATTCGACATTTCGACGTTCGAATAAGTGTCCCTTGAAACCTTGGAATTCGCTCCCAGGTGACATATTCCCAGAAGCTTTCAATTTTCTTATTATTCATAAGGCATCTGCTCAGCGGACATTTCTGGGTGCTGTCACAGCATTTAAGTTCGCCCCTCCTGAGAAAAGATTCTTTTTTTTTGTATATACAGGGTGTTTCTTTAACAGAAACAGTTTCATTGTATCGGTTTTACTTTAACCTTTGTGGAGCTACATGTACCGGTTTTTAAAATTTGGTTATAATTTTCTTAAATTGGATCTATTTTCACCAAATCTATATCAATTTTAACAATTCCACTTTTAGTCGATTGAAAAATTCTAGAATACTCTGAAATTATACGGCCTACTTTTTTCTTATAAATTAGAGATACAACATAATTTCTTTAGAAAAATTGCATAATTAATTATTCTTTATTGTCTCACAGTGTAAAAGGCAATCAAAGTAGCTAAAAATTATGTGAAAGTGTTTTTAATGTAGAACCTACACTTTGCAAGATACATAAGAAATAAAAGTGGCACATCACAAGTCTCAGAGCAATTTTCCGCCGTCTTTATTTGGTTGGGGCACTCGCTTTGAAAATGTTGCTCCAGAAATTATTATGTTTAAATTTTATTTGTTTTGCACCTTTTAAAGTATGAGTTTTACATACAAATCGCATTAAACAAATTTGTTACTGTTTTAAGAGTCTTTCAAAGTGTGGAACGAAAAAAGGTAATTAATTATGTATTTTTCTCAAGAAATTATGTTAAAGTGAAAATTATGATAAACCGCAGGCCGTATATTTTCAAAATGTTCTAGAATTTTGTGAACTGGATATTTTGTATTCGATTATAGTGTGAGTTGTTGGAATTGGTGCAGCTTTGGTGAACATAAACGCCCAAAGGTAGACCCATACTTCTAAAGGGTTTTTCAATAAGAACATAACAAGTTTGTATTTAAATAAAACACAGATTAATTGAGATATCGGACTGAAATTTATTCCGATGTGTAGTACACATGTTAAATTTAAGTATGGAATTCGATCTCGTTCATATGACCACCGCGAGCACGTTTGCAGCGATCGATTCTCTGGAGCCAATTTTCCACCAGTTTTCCACACATATCGGCCGGAACTTTGGCAATTTGGCGTTCGATATTGTTCCTGAGCTCCTCTAACGTTGTTGGCTTGTTGGCATAAACCAACGTCTTAACGTCTTTACGTAACCCCATAAAAATAAATCCATCGGCGTTAAATCGCATGAGCGAGCTGGCCATTCGACCGGACCATTTCTCAAGATTACACAATTACTGAACTTTCCCTTCAATAGATCAATTCTTGGTTTGTTGGAAACACATATCACTGATGTCAAGTCCATCCAATTTTGGTCAAAAATAGTCTTCCAACATGGCACGATAGCGAACTCCATTAACCGTAACATGGCGATCATTTTCATCGACGAAAAATACGGTCCAATCACACCTCCGGCATGAAATCCACACCACACGGTCACTTTTTGTGGATGCAATGGAGTCTCTTGAAGCACATGTGGAGTTTGTTGCTGTCCAATAATGCATATTTTGCTTATTGACAAAGCCATTAAGCCAAAAATGAGTTTCATCGCTGAAAATCACTTTTCGATGAAATTCAGAATCTTCTTCAAACTTTTGCAGAGCCCAATCGGAGAAGTTTTGATCTTGTAAGGATGCAGGCCAAGATCTTTATGCAAAATTCGCCACAGTGTGGACTGAGAGATTCCCAATTCCTGTGAACGGCGTGGAATCGACTTACGGCTGCGATATTTTCGTTACTTCGACCGATGCGTTGTCTCACTGGCATTTTATTAAAATACAAAAATGATATGTCCCTATTGAAAAACCCTTTATTATATTTAGTGCATTCTGTATGTAAAACCACACTTTGTTAATCATACATTAGATACGAGTAGCCCAATCTTAAATGAGGAAGTTAAAGAAGCTCTAACGCGATTCAAAGATTCTAAAGCTCCTGGGTTCGATAGAATCCCCGCAGGATTCTACAAATACAGCCCGTCGAATTTATAACTACCCTAACAGCAGTCTTCAGTAATATACTTGAATCTGGAGACGTGCCAGAGACCTTTAAACAAGTGATTGTATCCCCAATTTTCTAAAAAGACGACTCGTCCGACCCATCTTATTACAGTGGAATCTCGCTCTTATATGCTTCTGCAAAAGTTTGCACAAGTGCTCTACAAAATCGTTTAATATACTGGGATCTGGGAACACACATATCTGGGGGAATTCCAAGAAGGTTTTCGACCTGGTTATTCCACGTCTGACCATATCCTTGTGTTACGAAAAATAGTAAAGACTTTCATAGAACGGAAACAAAGGCTATACGTCTTTTTTATAGACTTTAGAGTGGCTTTTGATACCATAGACCGGCAAAAACTATTCTACAAGCTTTATCAATACGTTATATCTCATAAATTCGGCAATGTAATGGAAAACTTGTACAACAACACAAAAGCAGCGGTGTGGAACGGAGACAGTTTGTCCGAGTGGTTCCTTACAGAGGTAGGAGTTAGAAAGGGTTGCAACGCAAGTCCGATACTATTTTCTAGTTCTTTACATTGAAGACATTACTGATGCGGGTATCCATGTTAAGGCTTTTCTGTATGCTGATCACGTTGTCCTATTATCAAGTTCACCAGAGATCTTGCAACTCATGATAAATCGACTTTACGACTGCAGCGTCCTGTGGAGTTTACAAATAAAGTTGGAAAAAAAAAAAATCAAAAGTGATGATTTTCAGAACCACATTTGCCTGAAAAACTTCTGCAATCTAAAAGCAGGTGCATTCTATCTACGAAGGACATTTCGATTGCCTACAGCTGCACCTAACTACATGCTCATGATTGAAACAGGACCTGCCCCATTGTTCTTACAAACACTCAAATTGAGCATTGATTATATTCTTAGCACATTCAGGGTGGGAGAAGAATGATTACGAAGGGTTGTTACCAAGTATGCAGTAAGTAAGAGAAGTTTGTGATATAATGAGGTACTAAATTTGACGGAGAGTTATGAATAGTGGAATGCGCAGAATAATTGGAAGGATAGACTATATGACTTCCTAACGCAAAAATAGTTTAAGCAAGCAGGTGCGTCAACCCATAGAGAAGATCTATAAGACACTACAGTTCAACCTTGGATCGCTGAACTACTTTAAAGATTCGAATAAAATAAATTAAATTTTTTGGGGGCGAAAGCCCCCATTTATTTGGCTTGTTACAAGCTACAACTAACTTAAGGCTAAAACTTAAAACTAAAACTTAAAACTAAAACTTATAAGTAAAACTTAAAACTAAGACTTAAAGCTAAGGAGAATAGTGAAGGAGTTCGGCTTTGATGCAGGGAGTGCTGAGGTTAAAATCAAAATGGGTGAGGTTTGAGTTAACTTTCGCAGCATACGGAAAATTGGTTCATTAGATCCATATGAAGTGCGGTGGGACGGTAGATAGAAAAGACGAGGGCATCGTAAATTTCGTGGGTTAGTATTGAAGAAAATTTAATTATAAAGAGATGCGTAATCGTCAGAGCCTGAAAGAAGTCGATGAATGAAAAGAATGTCTGCAACATCTCTGCGTTTCTCTAGAGTACTCAGGTTGATGAGGTTGAGTCGGTTTTGATAGGGAGGCAAGATAATTGGATCGTTCCAAGGAAGACTTCGAAGGGCAAATCGACGTTGAATATTCTCGATTCTGGTCACATGAACTTGCTGAAAGGGTGACCACGCTTGACTGCTGTATTCAAGGAGGAGGCGAACATAGAGGGATCTGGTCACGTAAGGGTCGGAGAATTGTTTGGACCATCGTTTGACCAAGTCAAGTGATGGGTTAGCTTTAAGAATTATCTCATCAATATGTGAACGGAAATTTAGTTCCCTATAGTACAATAATCCAAGATCGCAGAGAAATTGAACGATGGATATAGATTGACCATGCAGAAGGTAAAGGCGGGCGGAGGACACGTGGTGCATAAGTGATAAGGTAATGAATTGGCATTTGGCGATATTGAGCTCTAAGCGATTATGTAGGCACCAGTTCGAAAAATTATCAAGGTCTTGTTGAAGAAAACAGTAGTCATGTGGTGAAGAGATGGCTTGGAAAAATTTGGTATCATCAGCCTACAGAGAGAGGAAAGAGTGTTTAATAACCTAGATTGCTGCCTTGCGGAACACCAGACTTGGCCAAGAAAGGAGCCGATAAGACGGATCTGAAGCGAACACTGTCAGAACGTTTTTCCAGGTAAGAAAATATCCATTTTAACAATATGGGTTCGAAACTGAGGGCAGACAATTTGAAGAGGATTAAGTTATGAGATATCAATAGCGTCGACTTCTTTGCCATTCTCTAAGGTAGACAGGGCGAAGGACACGAATTCGACTAAGTTAGTGGTAGTTGAACTACCTTTCAGAAAGCCGTGTTGGGTGGGAGAGATAAGAGACTTGCACTGAAAGCTTAAGACTTCGTATAAAATATTTTCGAAAAGTTTGGATAGATGAAAAAGTTTAGCATTGGGGCGATAGTTTGTTACTTCGTTCTTTGATTCCTTTTCGTGTATGGGGGTTATGAAAGAGGTCTTCCAAATTTGAGGGAATTCTCCTAGTAATAGAGAAAAACAGAAGAGATGAGAGAGGGAGAGGGAGAGAATGGAAGAGCATTTCATAAGATGGCAGGGAGACACCATCTGGGCCGGGTGAGAATTCATCGTTAAGATATTGTAGTTTATTTTTAATTACAGTAGGATCAAAAGGCAGGGACAGAAAGTGGCCAACGGATTTAGAATAGGATTCATCTCTATAATTTCTCGCGCAAGGGGACATAGAGAAGACCTTATGGTTTTATATTCATTGTGTAACATATCACACAATTCATAGGGATTTGTCCGATTTTCCGTGATATTAGGAGGTTCTGCTTTGAGAAAATCATTTTGTCAACTGAAGAAATCCAGGAAGGGTGGCCGTGGGTGTAGTGGTAACATCATCGCATGTAACGCTATTGGTTCACGGTTCAAATCCTGATGTCAAGGATTATATTTCGCATGAAATAAATTAAAAAGTGGATGCGAAAGCTAAGTTAACTCTACTGCGAAGGCATAACACTGGCAGTAGAGTGGTCATATGGCTGAAAATGCAACTTGATCGTGATGATGACATCAGGTGGACGGAAAAAAAATACTGTGAATCATGAGCAACGACAAAAGCAAAACAAACAAGCTCCCCGGTTATCTGGACGCTACCCTAGGAGTTTACAGAAACTTAATACTATCCGAGTTTCAAACCACTACACTAAATCTTTCGTTCTCTCTCTCTCTCTTCTTCACAACGCCCGTATCCTGTAATAGAATAAGAGTAAAAAAAAAAAACTACTAAACGGGTCTAATTGGAAAGCTCTTACATCATACTGTGAAACAACTTTAGCTTACCGAAGAAGAGTTATGGAGGAAGATTTTTAAATGAAATACATATAAAAATATGTTGATAGTCTTTGGCAGATAAGTTTGATATCTCTTTTTTGGTAATGAAATGGAATGAATAAAATCTATCTAAAAATATTTAGTGCTCTATTAAATCCCGAAGCAATGGCCAATATATTTAAGAAACACCCTGTATTTACTTAAGCGTATGTACCATATGTACATAACAGATTTCGAATCCAAATGGTTTCCTGAATATGGTCTGGTTTTGGAATCAAAAGGCTTATCATTGGCTTGATGTTCTGAAGGTAGTATGTAGGTTCAAGTACCAACCGAGGACAACATTTAACAGATTTCTCTTTCACAAAAAAAAAATAACTTTCTCCAGCTAACCAGCTAACCCCAATTTGTTCTGTCATTTCTCTTTTCAATCCAACTTGCATCAAGCAAATGTAAAGTTGCATTAAAAGCGTTAACTCTTAGATGTTCATAAAGAACAATCACTGCACCTTGATTCAGAGACCCCTTAAGGTCTTAGCTGTTGACCTGTTTTCTAGTTATGTTAACTTAAGGGATATCATTGTCCCCCAGAAAAATATTCATCCTGACAAACTTTGTTTCCATTTAAGGTGTAATTAACCTACTGCGGCATTTATAAATAACTATTTTTGAAGCAACCTTGGTACAAAAACTCATTTCACTTGCATGTGTAAAATAATTATCCACCGCATTTCATGGAAAATCTTTTAACATCTATGGCAACTGCTTTGATATAATTCTTTTAAACAATTTGTATAAAAACTCCTCTTAACCGTTTTACGGATTTTTACAACACTGTAATGTCTGTGTGTGTGTATTGCATTCACAATCTCAGTGGTAGAATATATGACTTTTTTTTCTCATCCTTTTGTAAATTCCTATTTAATTTTACTTTTTTTTTGGGAGGGAAACATATCCTTACTGCAGTCGTTTCTGGTGATTTTTTTTTTTTTTTCTCACAAAACTCAACGCGATAAAGGATAAACAGACCGCATGTAATGAAATTAATCCTTTGGCAGAAGCGGAAAGACTAGAAACTGCTCTATAAGAGCATTTACACAGAATCAACTTAATGGAGTTTCATCTAAGAATCCTCTTTCTTTGTCATTCGCATGTCTCTGCTCTCTGTGAGTGAATTGCTTTTTTTTTTTCTTTTTTCTACACTTGTTCCTTTTTTCTGTACTGCAGTTTATGCAGTAAATTAATTTTTTGTTTCCTGCATTTTTCTGCATTCTATGTCCTTGTTAATGCAATTTCTGCATTGCATTACTTCCTGAGCTAATAAAAGATTTTGTCGATGGAGGAAGAACAAAAAAAAGGACAAAAAGGAAGAAAAAGAAAAGAATTATTCAAAAGTAATGAGAAAATCATTAGCACAAAAAAAAAATTTGAGATAAAATAATTTTCTTTAATTAGAAGAAGGACGAAGGACGAAGGCACTTGAGGCAGAGTTGTTTAGGAGTGGGGTTAAAACGGAAACTAAAAACGAATATTCCGTGGCGCACAGTAAATTATTATCGAGGAAATTTTCAACTTAAAGGAATTTTTTGACACAAAGAAAGGGTTACTGATGGTGATGATGGAAAAAGTGTGCTGCAGGAGGAAACACACAAAAAAAAAAAGAAGAGAAATCTTAACAAGATAAGTTAATTAAGAAATTTCTTTTGAACGAAAATAAGGATAATCATCGAAGGGAAGCAGTAGCTTGAGCGATGCATCGTGCTCCCCAACTTGAACTTTCCAATCGGAAATAAGAAGGACGAAGGAAAACTTTTATGATTTCGGTTGCGGATAAATATTGTTTCTTTTTTTTTTTGTGGAGAATTCTTTTATTTACTCAGCTTTGAGTTAATGAAGGTTCTCTACGGGTTTTTGACAGAATTACATTTCAAACACTTTTGGCGAAATGAACATGGACGCATAGGAGCATGTTTTCCAAGAATCTGTGGCGGACGGGAATGTACAAGGTAAAGAACACCTTTGATGGAGTGTGGAAGATGGGAATCTTGAAGGGTCACTATAGATGTTGCCGGGGTTATTTGTGGATAGTTACCGTAGTAAGGATAAACTTAGATAGGTTAAAAGTTACCGATTAATTCTTTACAAACTTAATTCTTTAATAAACTTCAACAATTTGCACTCCAACTTGCTCAACTACTGGTCATAAGGCTTTGAAGTTCATTGCGACTCTTTTAACTGCAGAGTAGCGGGTATAGGCATCTGCAGATAAGATGATTCGCTTGTTTTCTGATTCCAGTTGAATTTATTCCTGAGAACCCCAGTATATTAAGTAACTACTACAGCAATATAAGGGAGTCTTACTTACAATTTTGATTCCTCTTTTTGAGAAGACCCACTCAATATTATCCATGTTTTCATATACTTACAACTTCGTAGAGAATATATTAATGACAAAAATAATATGTACGAACCTGAAAAGAAAAAAAAGCGAAAAATTGATTTAATACTTGCATTTAGCATGGCTATTTATTTAATTTCAAATATGATAAGATGTACGTACGCAGGCATAGAACCAGTATCTAAAAAGTTTAAGAATTAGAGAAGCTTATTTCTTAATTAATTTGTTAACTATCTGACCATTAGGCTTCGCTATGTCCAACCAGTTCAAAATCACTGTAAATGCGCTAAACAAACAAATCAAATGTTTGATAATCTATCTAAATATATATTTTTTTAGTGTTCTGTGACAGAATTGTATAAAACGGAATACTAATGGATGCAACTCGATGTCTGTCTGTCTGTATGTCACACACTTGTAACTTTCGTGTTAGACCTAGAGACTTGTGGCCTTATTATATGTGAAGATTTTCGTTACCTGGATATCGTAAATATAAAATTTCTATTACGATTTCTGTCGACTATATCGTTATGGAAACGAAGATGGTTAGTGCTTTACCACACTTTCTACCCTGTCGTTTGTGAGAGAATGGATGTTTTTTTTTAAATAACTAATGAAAACAATCAGTCCTTAAAAAAATAAATAAATATTTGGTGCCAGGACCTAGCTTCTCGCAACCACTCGTGTTGTGTGCGTTATGATTTTCACATGAATGGAAGGGACCTACAGTTTAGTGCCGTATCCGAACGGCAATTTGTTTTGAGAACCTTTCTCGTGACAACAATACTCTCGGATGTTTGTCAGACGTTCGCGAGAGGTGGGATCGTGAAAAAACTTTTTGGTGTTTTCTGGGATTTGAACTTGGAACCTCTTGCGTAGTGATCCGACACACTAACCACTGCGCCACGACGCCCACAATCAGTCCTTATTTTAAATTATTTTACAACTATTTACGAGTATGAATTTGTAAAAACACAAAAAAAAAGATTCGATGTCTGGTAGAACTGCCACATGAAATTCAACATAACACAATTTATGCTTCATTTAATATTTCCTAATTTTGTCGAAGAATTATTCTCTATTTCTAAACATTTTCATGCAATTTTGACACAATTCTCTTTTCTTTTTGACAGAATGTCAATAGACGTGAAGATAGGTGCGGTTATAGAATAGAATAGATTTTCGTCTTTGATCAACATGTTTCCAGCAACATTTTTTCTCACTACTCTCGTACACATAATCATTACAAGTCGTAGGTATCGTTTGTCAGCCTCTTATCTTGTATTATTCTCATTATAAAGTCTCCTGAAATTTTGCAGAAGTAGTTAGGTATGTACCTAGTCATGCCATAAACAACACGCTTAAATGCACTCATTGTGAACCTAGTATTGAACACATCCATCTATGATATATTGACATGTATTCAATGAGTGACATTTATACTAACTTAAAGCGCAAAAAAAATTACCCAAAACTGGGACGATATTGAAGACCGTATTGTGGCAGTTGGCCTTCACGAGTATATATGGAAAGAGGCGATATTTTCCGGACCTCGCGACCCCTTGGAATCACCCGGAATTATGTATATCGAACTGTTAAATTGTTTGAGGACACTGGTGGTGTAACTGATCGTCATAGGTCCGGACACCCTCGCACTAAGAGAACTCCACAGACGATCAAAGCTGTTAAAGTCAGGATTAATCGGAAACCGCTGCGAAAGCAGAAAATCTTGTCACGAGAATTGAAAATATTGCAGAAATCCATGTTTCACATTATCAAACACGATTTGGGACCCAACGCATAGAGTCAATTAGAACAATTAAAGCAAGAACAGAATGAAAAATCGAAAGCTCTACGCCTCGTCTCGAGATTCAACATTTTCACAAAACCAATACTTAAACTTATGTGACCCGAAATTCTATATGACTGGCCTCTTTCTTAGACATTTGGCGATTTTAAAAATACTCAACTTGCAGATCGAAAGTTCGGAGTTTGAATGCATTCGTATTTGAAAATTAATCCGCGCGTTGGTTTGAAAAATCGACTGCAGATAGATACATTTAAGACGAAGAACTGTTCGGTATATCAGACATTTGAAATCCTCATCTTCGAGAGTTACGTTCACATCACAGCTGTAATCCAACAAAATAGCTGCAACGACAAATTTACTGGTTCTCCCGGAATATGGCAGAGTCGAAAGAGAGACATGCAGAGAAAAGCTAAAGTCAGCTTAGGTTATCGAATTGTGAAACAATCACCACACTAGCCATACGAAACTTTTTAAAATTGAATCTTACCAGATCCTCAAGGAATTTGGATGTAAAAATGCGATAATCTTCTCCTGTCGATCTACGACGAATCCAAATTGTTTCTTAGTGATTCACAAACTTCTAAAGTTTGAAAACTACTGTTTTATACAATTGAACTATTCTTATTCTTTTTTTAAATGGAGAACAAGCGGATACACCGTTGAGACCGGGAGAAAAAATAAACTTTAGCTACCATCATCAGACAGCCTTGAATACGTATTATGAGTACGAGCCTTTACGGCCATGCCTACATTTTATCCCGATGGGGGACTACCAGCAGATCAACAGACACTAATTTCATGACCTCTACGCTAGCTTTTGAAAGGTGATTCACTATAAGAATTCCTGGAGGAACCGAAGAACCATCAAGAAAAAGGAACTGGCGTTCTATACCGCCGGTTCTAAGATGAACGTTGGCACGGGAGCCGGAATTTATTGTGAGGTCCTAGGAATAAACAACTCCTTTAGAATAAGCGACGACTTCAGCGTCTTTCAGGTCGAAATCACAGCCATAATCAGTTCCCTAACGAAGAAAATAGAAGATGAAACCACCGATCGAGCAAACAGATAGTGGATTCGTCTGGAAACATGCGCAACGGCCAGGGCGCTATGGCCGACCTTCAGCAAAAAGAGATCAACTTCTCTGGTAAAAATTAGTCGTTATAATGCACGGGTCGTTTGTGGAATAATTACTGGTCATTGTGCCATTGGCGTTCACGCGGAGCGACTTAACGACTATTGTAGAAGTTGTAGGGACGAAGAAGAAACTGAATCAGTTCATCACCTACTGTGTGATTGTCCTGTCCTATCCGTTATAAAAATGAGGACTCTCGGAAGATACTTCTTCTCGGAATTGGAGGACTTAGGTAATGTAGAGCTTACGGACCTCCTGAGATTTATATCACTATGTAAGTGGTTCTAACAGCGGATTTTACAGCGTTTTCAGGGTTAAATGATTGGGCACAATAGACCCGAATTGTAAGTCTAAGTGAGCAGTGACTCTATTTGTCACAAGGCACCCATCTACCTAACCTAACCTATACGTATTATAAAAACGAGTCATTAGTTCAAGATACAAAGTTTCCAGGGGTTCTACAACTAGCTAAGTCCGCTTTTTTAACTTGCCTCTGAGACGAACTCTTTGAATGCAATCATGCCCAGTTAAATTAATGTCGCACTTTTAAATAAGGGTTGTTATTTTAGTTCTTCATAATACCTACCTACCACACTTGCACCCCCGTGGTGAAATCTGAATACATGCCCGTATATTAAGTATCTTTTGTGCGAATTCATACAAATCCTCATATTTCCTTAAGCTAATAGATAAAAGCCAAAGAGAAAGATACAAAAAAAAAAATTAAATCTAAGCCAACAAGCGATGCGATATTAATTTCCAAGAATAACACCACCACCCAGGACACAATCTTAATGTCTCAGTGATCCAATAAAATCCTTCTTAGTGTTATTCTTAAAATTTTCTTCTCCACCCTCTGCCTAGCAACACCACCTACTACTACCACCATCAGGACAAAGCAAATCTAATTTCCTTTTCATAATAAAACGAAATTTCCCATTTTCTAAATAAATACTCTCGTGTGTAAGCTATAAGCATATGGCCCGAATTCCAGAAATGCGGCGTCTTAATCCCGGCATTCGAAAACTCATCTAATGGGACTGTGCGATAATTTTACGATCCACACCCGGTCGGAGCTGCTGTACACTGGATGAGGATGTGATGCCAATGGCCCGTGGAAGGTTAACTCAATAAAAATATGCTAAGACCAAAAGAAATCAACCCCAAGGATACGAACAGTGTTTGCGGGAATGTATGCCGCTCGAGTGGATATGATAAAGAGCCACCAATACACACATGTATGTGGTGCCACATCTGATGATGAGGATATGTAAAGTGAGAGCTACTGCTGCCAAACCAAGAAAATCCTCGATCCTATTACCAGTGTCAAAACAGTCAATGATTTATCGCCATAAGGATGTAGTGGGTTGGCGACTTCCCTAAAATTCACAGGGAGTGGGTAAAAAAAAAAAAAAATTAAATAAATATTTTCCTATACACAACGCTTCCGGAATGATGAGTAAGGACACCACCGATGTCGATAACGATGATGATGATAATGACGATGAGAACGTCGACGAATCCTGCCAAGATGAGGTCGACTTTTGCAGACAATTGCGCCATTAAAATTACTCAAGTGGAAAACATCCGAAGATGATGTGATTGCCTGCCTGTGTATATGGGTTCCGTTGCTCTTGGGGGTAGTCCTTCTTCCCACTTAGGGGTGAACGAATACGGCAGCGCGAGCAGAGTTAATTTAATCGAAAACGCGAGGACATAATCCAAATATTTGCACAAGCCAAAGTTTTTGCACACAAAAACCTCTCATCTCCCGATGAGCGGTAACAAGAGTGGGTGGATTTCTTCTTGAATATTCAGACGAGAAAGTATCGGATCGGAACGATGACGACAACGACGACGAATCAACGAATTTTTCCAGAAACACAATGTGTACATTGAAATAGTTTGGGAACGAGAGCACGATGACGATGACGATGACGATGACGATGACGACGAGGCACAGTGTCAGGACTCGATTTCTAGGAATTCAATTAAATCCTAAGCATGAACCTCCATGCCACCACACACACGAAATGGCTGCAAATTATGTGATCCTTTTCTTTTTCGTGTTTAAATATTATCCTTGCCTAATAATGCGAAATATTTTCGAATTTGGATTAGCGTCAATTATTTGGAATTTTCTGTGTGGAAATTTTATTAATTTCAATGGAATTTTTGCCAAATGGAATTTGAGAGATCTCTCTTGTGCGGGGAGAGTTTTCCGATATCATTGACAGGAAATTTTTGGAAAAATTAGTGCGGAAAGTGCATTTTGCAGTTTTGAAATTGATTTTTTGGCGAGGGGAGATTGATCTAGGGTATGGTGGGAATAGGGGTTGATATGAGAACTACTTTTTGTCATCGAGTGAAAGTTGATAAACTTTCTGAAACTATGTGACATTCTTACGAAATTTGTTCAGTTTTTATTTATACAGGTAATTATCAAAAGATAACTATATCTATGAAACCATGTGAGGATCAGACTTTAGTCAATTTTATCAGTGTGGTGACGTGTTTGGTCAACCAAATCTTTCACAAGGCGATACCGAGTGTCTGGGTTCTATTCCAAACGAGCTACAAATCTATCAGCCAAAGCTTCAAATCTATCAGCCAAAGACTGGGTCTCATTTTCTGGCAGGTAAAGTAAAGCATCAAAGTTGCAGATATGAGGCTCTTCAAAATCTGAACAGCAAGCACACTAATTGTAGGTTGAGACAGATACAACATAATACTATTTGATTTGCTTGCCAATTCTGTATCAAAAACTTAACACAAAAAATCAAAAAATGCTAAAACCACAAAGCTAGCCATGGACTGAAAAAGCTAAAAGGCCTATATGAGACAACTTACAACAGAATCATCATGGAAGTATTTTCCTACAATTGCCGTTGGAGTCTGTCTTGGTATTAATGCAGTGTTAAGTGCTGGATGTGGGTCTTTTAAAGATCCTGGAAAAAAATCGCTGTCTGAAAAATATCCTCTGTGAACGTCTTACTTCGAAAAGTGTTACAAGTCCGCAGATATCTTCTGTATTGAGAATAGTTGTGCTTCGTGACTAGAAAATACTGCAAACATTTCGATATTGTATAAGTAAACACACAAAAGGCAATTTTATATATATCCGGCACAGGATATATGCCGGTGAATATTCGGCTCGAAGGGTATGAAACTCAATAGAGCGTTCACACATTTTCCTTGCCGGATTTACGACGTTTCTGTACATTTCGAGTCGGATATACGACGCCATTTTTCGGATGCCAGATATATGTGAAAGGAGACGAAGTGCAAAGAAGAAAATGAGACCATTCAAACGATTCATCTGTTAGTCGGATACACAACGTTTGATACAGAATTTCTAAGTTGGTCACACGTATCCGATGGCTTATATCCATATGACTGGCTTGTTGCTGCCTTAAGGTAAGAATTGATATATTGTGTACGTAATTTCGTCTAAGAATCATCAAAATTGAGTGGATTGAGGTTAAAGTTATGGATGGCTGAGTACCAAAACTTCTCAAAAACCATGACCCGATGAATTTTGATTAAATCTCACCTTTGTTTGGTATACTCTTGAGAGCCTTCTATCTAAAATTCACTAGAATCGGATGGATTTGGGGAGATCACTATCATATACACGGAGTCTGTGGCATATATCCAACACCGGAAAGTGTGAAAGTTCTCATAAAGTTATATACTTCTCGAGCTGGATATCCAAATTTAAATATTCGGCGTCGTATATCTGAAAACTACTAAAAAAAATTGTTGATCCAATGGTCGATAATATATTTTGTTTCCTAGTACTCATCGTTTGCGAGATATTCTCACTTAAAAATAGTTTCCATTAACTTGCCGGTCAAGTGGGACATTTTGGAAGATTGCATACGAGTAACTTAAATTTTTGAAAGAAAATGTCTTCTGCTGTTTTGCCGACTGCCAGAACCCATGTGTCATCAGGGAATATAGCGATAATGTTGTCAGGTGAGGCAGGTAGATCATTGGTAAAGAAAATGGAGAGGGTTGGACTACCCTGTGGAACTCCCACTTTAATTTCCCTTAGTTCGGAGTACGTATCTTCGTGTTTTATTCTGAAGAAACGGAGCGTTAAGTACGATTTAATTTGTCCACTACTGACTTTGTCGAACGCTTGCGCTACGTCCACAAATCTGGCAGAACAAATCATTTTCTCTTCTAGCGACTTTTCTATGATATCAGCAATTCTATAGTTGAATGGCTTTCTCTAAAGCCTAACAACTGGTGACTTGGTACTAGTTTTTTACGCTCAATTGGTTTTAGGCGTTTCAGAACTATGCTTTCGAACAACTTTGACATGATTGGGAGTAGGGATATCGGCCTCTTACGGTGATTTACGAGTACTTGGCTTAGGTAACATGATCACTTTGGCAACTTTCCAGTGACAGAGGACGTGATGAAATCTGAATGAGGCTTGGCTAAGGCTGGTAAACTTCACCAGACTTTCCTGAGTAAGTTGTTTTAATATTTCACCTGTAATTAGATCATACCCTGCGGCTTTATTTGGCTTGAATTGTGTCTTAATTGCTTTACTAACTTCAGACACAGAGACTGGTGGAAAGTCTTTGTTTTCTTGGATTTTTTATTTTAAGCGAGTAAAGGTACAGCTTAAGTTCTATAACCCTTGACAGTTTACTTCTAGTCAAACTTAATTCTTAAAATATTAGAATAATTCTCATATCCTTCCACACTATGTATTATTTATTTAAATTTATATTTATTTATTTACAATGTTTGCTTAATAGCTAGTATAAATCTACATCAAAACCTGAGTGAGGAAGGCGAAGAAAGGAAGTTTCTAAGTGAGTTTTTGATGCACTGAAAATCAAAAAGGTTATGGCAGTCATTAGCCATGCGTAGCATTCGAGACATACCGTAATTCGTACGGTGAAAATTGAGGCGGAAGAGAGGTACTGACCTCAGAATACGCGAATTGGTGCTGAGTGAGATTGTTTGGAGCAGCATAGGACAATCAATGTTGCCTGCTAATAGCTGATATACAAATAGTATATCTGTAACTTTTTCACGCTTTTCAAGCGATTGCATGTTCAGCAAGTTCGAACGATGCTTATAAGGAGGTAGGTTGGATCTGTCAGGCCACGGGAGTCCACGTAGAGGAAAACGGATGAACCTCCATTGGACACACTCAATTCGATACGAATGTGTATCGAGATAGGGAGACCAAACTTGGCTGACATATTCTAGAATTGGTCTTACAAATGTTAAGTACAGGGATTTCGTGACGTAAGGATTTGAGAATTCCTTGGACCAGCGTTTCACATAACCTAGCACAGGATTTGCTCCCCTAATAATATTATGAATATGACTACGAAAATTAAGCTCACTGTCGCAAATGACACCCAAATCACGTAGAAAGGTGACAGTATGAACAGGCTCGTTGCAAATCATGTACATTCTAAAAGCTGTCCGAAGACGCTTTCGGGAATTGGTATTTATTGACATTCTACTCAAAAAAGTTTTTATTACGCCAAGTAGAAAAGCTGTTCAGATCAGAGATTGAAGTGCACGGGAGTCAGTTTGTAGTGGAGAAAAAAACTACGGTAGGTACACCGTTCGGGCCAGTGGAGTACTCGCATTTAAGTCTCTCGATCTTTTCTGTCACGAGAGCCACTGTTATATTGATTGAAGTTAATGAGGTTTGGGCACAATCTCTCATGTAGGAGAAGTAAGAATGGTAGGGCTCTGATGTGTGGTTGGATAACGACTGACTAAAGAAATGAGCGAATAAGTTTTCTATTATTCATGGATCGCTAAACGATGTATTGGAGAATGTCAGAGTTGATGGGTAGCTTTTCTGATTTTTTTTTTTTGGTATTAATAAAGTGAAAAAATCGTTTGGGATCAGCGATGATGTCAGACTGAATACGGTCAATATATTTGGTATAAAGAAACTCACAGAGTTCGGATAAATACGTATGTGCAAGGAGGTAATCGGAAAAGTTAAAATCAGAACGAAATTCGAGGTAGATACGCCAGAACTTATTTCTTCTGTTGGGAAGTGAGCGTAATGACATCCCATGTAAAGGGCGACCAGATAGGAGATTCAGCAGCTGTCAAAGCTACCAATGATATTCAGCTGTCAAAATATTCATTAGGGTTTGCCATTTCATCATGCATCATTTAATACTTCCCGAACGTGTAGAAATTATTAAAAAATATTATCGAAATTCTGTCTCAGTTGTAAATACGCAACGTGAATTTCGTCGTGAGGTCGGTCATCATCATGGCTTCAGTGCGCAGGCAATTCATCGCACCGTGGAAAAGTTTGAGCGCGAGTACACTCTATTGGACCTTAGGCCACCAACCAGATAGAGATCGGTGTGAAGTGAAGAAAACATAGCCGCCGTAGCGCCCAGTATCGAAGAAGATCCAGAAATGTCGATTTGTCGCCGATCAGGCTTATTTTGCGGTTGGATTTGGGCCTACATCCATATAAGATTGTGCTGACGCAAGAATTAAAGACGGGCGACCATAGACAACGCCGAGAGTTCGCTAATTGGGTGCTGGAAATGTTGGCCGAAGAACCAGATTTTGGCCAAAAAATCATCTTCTCGGACGAGGCCCATTTTTGGCTCAGTGGCTATGTCAACAAGCAAAATTCGCATCATGGACCTCAGTATAGAGCGATGTTAACCGACTTTCTGTGGCCAGAGCTCGACAACATCGATATGCCCGAGGTGTGGTTCCAAGACGCAACGCTCGAAGTGGTGAAGGAGAAATTTGGCGACTGGGTCATCTCACGGCGAGAGTTCATCAATTAGCCGCCGCGATCATGCGACTTGACCCACTATCAAGCAAAGAGTGGAAAATACTCACCTTTCGAGTATATAAATATATCTCGGAGCAAGACTTAAATGTCAATGTCTAATGGAATATCTCTCAGTGAGAAGCCAAATGAAAATAAAGGCTTAGAGTTATATTAGAGCTCTATTTGCAAGTATAGCTATCCAAGGATAGATATGAAATGGCTATAAGAAAAATAAATATTTATTCGCTTGTCCCTGGATAGCTATATATGATTTTATTTACTTATCCGCTTGTTTGGACAAATGGGATTATTTAGAGATGTCCAATGCAAAACAAAGAATGTTACCAATAAATATCTATTCATGTAAACATAAAAGTATAGATATCTTAATTGAAACATGGAATTGCCAACGATTTAAATTCACCGTCATTTCAAGCCCCCACCTAGTCATAAATATACCCGTTCACGACGTGCCTCCGCTATTTATCGGTTTTAAAATCAAATTGAAATTAATATTTCATTAGAAATCCGAATCTAAATTCCCAGGAATCTCTGAAATATTTAAATTTCAATTTGCGTGCACCGATGTACATGAACTGATAATATTTCGTTGCAATTTGAATATTTTTTTTTTCCATTTTATTTGTCTCGTTTTTCCATAGTTTTATAACATTTATATATATTTTAATTCCCTCCACTGAATCAGCCTTGACCTGATGTTTTTAGAGATAAAAAAAAAAAAAATACCCCACCCACTGTTTAACCTGTAACCGATATTAAATGGAAATAAAAAATAAAAATAAAACACAAACACACAGGGGTACCTTACCCACACATAAATCAATAAATCGCAATCTAACGAAATTTCGTTTACGATAAAACTTCAATCAGCAAACCTCGAGTATGGAATACACATACCCGTATCTGTGTGTTCGCTGCCACAAAATGTAATCCTTTTTGGAGTTACAATTTTGACGATGTCAAAAGTCAAAGGACATGGCAGTGGAGGTTTATGTCAACCGACATTTTTATGGCAGCAGGGGGTCTTCGTCTTCGGTTGATGTGCTCCCTCTGACATATCCTTAAAGTCATACGCATACACGTAGTAAGTATTTTCGTATTTTTTTTTTTTTTTTTTTATTGCAATCAAGGATGCGTTACTTTTTATCGTCCTCTCAAGTATCGGCAATTCGTGTACTTTTTTGTGAGAGATTTTTTTTTCGTCATTTATTGCCCGGGGTTATTAAAAAGGATTCTCTCCTTTGGATTGCTCCTTGAAGAAAATCATCGTATTCAACGTTGAAAGGTGGAATCATCGTAAAAATCGCAAAGGAAAAACGTAAAATCCTAAGGGAGGAGAGAGCAATTCTCGATCGTATGAGTAGGTATGAATCCTTAAAAGACTTTCTATTGGATGATTTAATGGTTATTCTTATGGAGGCAGAAGAGGAGGAGAATGACTTGAATTTGCTTTTTTTGTTGCAATTTTTCGTTTATAACTTCGTAGCAATAAAAATTACTTCATTTTGAAAAGATCATAAAATTTTTTCGACTGATTGATGACAGATTAAAAGGATATAAAATTTTTTGAATGGAAAATAAGAAAAAATTAAGATTTTATTGTTGCAATTTGGAGAAGGGACACCAAAGACCACAGGGATCATACATATACGAGTATGGGATTGTGCTGCTGCAGGTAAGCTGTCACAATTCGAAAAAGGGTGAATCTTTTGGAGTCGTAAAAGAGTGATTTTAAAGTGCATCCTCTTTGGTTCCTTTATTTTATTGGAAATTGAACATCAAATTAAGTTTATACGAGTATGACTTATGTACATATATTGGGGATATAACATGTAATCGGGGGCATAACCCTTGAGTCTGTAGAGAGAATAGTCAAAGGGAATGGATTTTGAGGTATTTTATTGTTGGCATAAGGATTCCTAAGTTGTGATGAGAATTGGAATCTGTTAGGAGGAGGATTTTTCTTTTAACAGCTTTTATGATGTCACAAGACAAGATGTTGTTAAAAGTAGCAGATGCTGTTTTTATTAGCAAGTGGTTCATCATAAATAATAGGTTTATGTACTCAAATTTTAAGTAGCCACGTATAGATAGCACTAATGTTTCCATAGGCATGCATTTTTATTTCAATGTGTTGAGGCGGTGGAGTGAAAAAGGACACTGTACAGAACAGGTTTACTATTTTAATGTAAGTATATTTAACAAAATGAACCTGATAGCCCGAGCTGACCCCATCTCCATCCTTAGCTAAACAGATTCACACGACAATTTGTTTGGGATTGACTCCATTTTCGTGCACGGTACTTCTTCGATTTTGATAGCTTGGAACGTCCAACAACCAAAATGAATCAATAGAAAGCCTCAAACATGCTAAGGATAACGATGTTCGAGTACATACGTGAAACGTCTGCACTACCACACGACATAGCGCTAGCTCCAGAATTGGTATAAAGCAGATAGACCAAGGCTTAAAAATGTAAAAAGGTTATGAAAAATGGTTGCTACTACCAGCAGCAGAAATATTGTTAATTCCGGTGTGGATTTGTAGTCGAGGCCGGCTTAGGCAAAATATCTTAACAATGAAGGAATGATGACAAATAGTAGCAAAGGCAAATTCATTCTTCGGGCTTCTTGACAAGACCCATGAGCAATGCCCGAAATATGACGTTCTCTTGGAGAATTCTTCGCTAATGTCAGAAGGGAAGACATTTTTTTTTTTTATAATTTCCACGTGTTAAAGGGAATATGAATACCCTTATACTAATTTTTGGAAGACGGGCGTTTTTTGTGGAAAGGGGAAGTAACAGAGGGAAACACAGATTGGTGTAGTTGGTTTGAAACTCAGGTGGTAGTGAAGTTTCAGTGAACTACAAGTGTGGCTGTCCAGATAACTGGGGATTATTTTGTTTGTTTTCGCTATTATTGTCTTTGCTTATGATTCACAGTATTTTTTTCCGTCCTCCTGATGTCACCATGACGACCAAGTTGCACTGCCAGTGTTATGCCTTCACAGTAGAGTTGGCTTAGCTTTCGCAAGTGATCGACTTTTTTATTTATTTCATGCGAAATAAATAGATGATTCTTGACATCAGGATTCGAACCGTGAACCAACAGCGTGACAAGCGATGATGTTACCACTACTCCACGACCACCCTCATTGCTTACACGACACCAAATCTGGAAACGAACTGAAACTGATTTATTTCACCGCGAAACCTACGATAGGCAACCAAATTTGTAATTTTGCGATCAATGAAAGACAATGCTTAAAGTGTACTTGATGTTCCAATATTGTAAAGTACCAACATTGCCAACAGATTATTACCTGATTGCAGAGAAGCTGTCAGTGTGTGAATATACAACGACGCAACGTACGTGACGAAGTTCAGCGTTGAAAGGTTAAATCGCAAGGCACTGCTATGTAGATCATTAGACTATCGACAGGGTTGACAAAGACACAGAGATATACAACAGAGATTTCAGATGCTATTATCAAGCTTATTTTTATATCGGGCACTCTACCATCTCTAGAGAGGATCCATCAGTACTTCTGCGGACATATTGCCAATGTTGTGTGAATCACTTTTGCGTACTCGTATACTATTCCTTTATTTGCTGTAGATATGTTCCTTGAATCTGATGAGGCTTGAACCATGAAAGAATGTCTCAGGTGCTATGCATCTCGGAAGTCTTTGTGAAATACTTTATGTCGTTAGGTTGAAGCAAGCACGTCCTATGTGCATTCTGTATAGAATTAACTGACCGTGAGATAAGAATGAAAGCCGTGCACTTTTATTAGAGTGGCTTTAAAATCGAAATTGGGATGGGGAGAGGAGTCTTCTCCAAAGATCTAGATTCACCTAAATTTCGTGCAGATCAGATCATTGTAACGCTTTCAAGGCGGAGATTATGGCGATCAAGGAGGTCTATCGTGGTTGAAATATAATGTAATATCTGCACGGGATATCTGCGTTTTCACCGACAGCCAAACCACGATTGGGCCCTAAAATCGGTCTCTTTTAACTCTCAAATAGCTGGGCAGTTCAACATTCATCTATTCTAAGTGACTAGACATTCTATCGATAGATGACAATACGCGTCAGATTACTAGATAGATTTGTCCTAAATTGATTAGAAACGCTTTAGTAGTTATTTTCACTGAAAATATTACACATCATCAAAACGAACTGTGTCAGGCACTGCCTCATCGGAAAATACGGCAGAAGACTTGGTTTCTTCTTAAATTATTTCTGCAGGCACTGCAAGGACGAAGAGGAGGAGGGACAACTCTTCATCTCCTTTCAGCCTTCTTCATTAGAAGGAATTTTGATTGTCGATCATACTTCTTCGACAACCTTGGTGGTGACCTGGCAAATATGGGTTTCAGGTGCCTCCAATGCTTGATATGAAGCTCCAGTTGGTTCTGCGGGTCTATTCTGGGAAATACCTATATGATTGTGGTATAGCAACAGAACTTTTTCTAGTCTAAGTAATGTCTAAAGCTGGAATGTACAGTTCATTCTAACATGTGTATGCATGTTAAACACATTTTGTCGCAAAAACCCTATGCTTTTCTATCATAGTGAAAGAAAATGGTGTACAGTGACTGACGTTTAAAATTTGTTGCAACTTAAAACCAAGTAATTTCCTTAATATAACTAACCAAAATTCTAAAAAGTGATTTTATAACTACCCTAAGCTACTGAGCTTTAATTTAAAGTCTAAAGTTTAAGACGGATCACTTTGTTTTCAAATTAAATCTCATTTTTTAATAATTGTGCAAGTACTACCAGCCAAGAGGAAAATGTCTGCTGTGCATTCACCACGAAATTTGAGAACAAAAGTCGGACAACATCCATCGCCTTCTATTTCTCTATCTACGAAAGAGGAAAAAATGTTTAAGTCCCTTGAAAGTCGATTAAACAAACGCATGAGCGATTGCACTTCGGAGTTGAAATCACTTATTATGGATGTCAACAAAAATCTATCCGACAAATTGGATAAAATTGTCATCGACTTTAATAGCCGTATAGAAGACGTCACCAACACCATATCCGCGCTGACAATTAGAGTAGACGAACTCGAAAGTCAGCAATTATCTAAATTCAGAGAAACAACACAAAAAAATGCGGAATTATCTCGGCTTCAAGGAACACTAGATTATATGCATCGTGAACAAATTGCCGCTGACGCATTATTACATGGTGTACCACAAACTGCAGATGAAAATCTAGCCAATATATTCAATACACTGTGTACGTCTATTAAATGCCCTGCTTCACTAGCTCCTAAGCAGATCTTTCGGATGAGGCCGAGAAATCACTCAACAGATGCAGGTATTGTTATCAAATTTCAATCTGTAGCAGACAAAATCGCTGTATTAAAATCCATAAATGAGATCTATAAAACATCAAAACAAACGTTATCCCTCCGTCACCTGGGAATGGATTCTGACAGTCGAATTTATTTGAATGAGAGTCTTACTCCTCATAACCGCATAATTCTCTCTCTATTCTCATGAGTCAAGGCGCTCTTGGTAACAATAGCAATGGCTTGAACACGAATTTGCGAGTCTTAATAAATATTTTTTGCAAACAGCGCGATGGACTTCGCGTATGTCATATTAATGCACAGAGTTTGTCCTGTAAAATCTAAAAATGAATTTAGAAAATTGTTTGTTGATTCTTCCTGTACTGACACATATATTTAATACTGTTTTAATGACATCTTGCTTTCCTTGTGCCTGGAAAACAGCTAAAATAGTACCTATTTTAAAAAAACCTGGTACCTCACAAACATCCCCTGAATTTCGTCCAATTTCAATCTTACCATTTCTGTCTAAAGTTTTTGAGAAAATTGCTCATATCCAAGTATCATCCTATCTGCAGGACAATGCTTTACTTTGTAGACACCAATCTGGTTTTCGAAAGCAGCATAGCTGTACGTCTGCGCTGTTAAAAGTAACATACGATTTAAGGATAGCAATGGAAAAAGACTATATCTCGCTGTTAGTACTTCTGGATTTTTCTAAAGCCTTTGACACAGTAGACCATTCAAAACTTGTATCAAAACTTGTAACGCTATTTAATTTCTCATCTTCGGCAGCCTCATTGATATACTCCTACCTCTCTGGCAGAAAACAAGCAGTTGTGACAAGTAATTCTATGTCGAATTTTATAGATACATATATGGGCGTCCCACAAGGATCTTTATTCATAAATGACCTTCCCGACAGCATTACTTATTCTTCTGTCCATATGTATGCCGATGATGTTCAGATGTATTTTAGCTGTAAATTAGGACTTATCGAGGATGCTATATTCAAGTTCAATAATGACCTTGAAAGCATCTCTCAATGGTCAATTAGTAACAATCTCTGCCTTAATCCAAAAAAATCTAAATGTATTTTAATATCCAAAAATGGTATAGATGTGAGTGGCTTCTCAAATATATATTTAGGGAATGAACAAATAGAACTAGTTGAGAATGCTAAAAATCTCGGCATTTGGTTTGATAAATACCTAAGATGGGATCTCCATGTTCGTAGTATTGTAGGGAAAATATATGGATGTTTACGTAATCTGGCTACGTCACAGTATTATACCCCTGTTAAAACAAGATTAATGTTAGCTAAAACTCTTATTGTCCCAATTTTATCATTTGGGTCTGAAGTGTCAATGTACTGCAATGCCGAATCAAAAAGAAAACTTAATGTCGCCTTTAATAATGTTACTCGTTATGTTTTTGGTTTAAAGCGCCACGATCATATTTCGGCATACAAAAGTAGTATCCTGGGATTACCATTGGATAAATACCTTGATTTTTGTACTATAAAATATTTACATAAAATTGTTGTTTCACGTCATCCAGAATACTTATATGAAAAATTAACTTTTTCAAATTCATCTCGTACTCTCTCGATAATTTCTCCTCGATCATATTTCGGCATACAAAAGTAGTATCCTGGGATTACCATTGGATAAATACCTTGATTTTTGTACTATAAAATATTTACATAAAATTGTTGTTTCACGTCATCCAGAATACTTATATGAAAAATTAACTTTTTCAAATTCATCTCGTACTCTCTCGATAATTTCTCCTCGTGCTACATGTATTACAAAACGAACGACAATTTTGTGTTCATGCAATTCGCTTATGGAACTCTCTTCCTCTGGACATAAGAAGACTCTGTTTTGTTGATTGTTTTAGTGTTTCTCTCTTCAACTACTTGGCTGGCAACTATAGGCGTTAGGGCTTTTAAACGTTTGATCACTTAGTTAAATTTTTATTTTTACTTCATTGTTAAATGTTATCATTCAAATTGTTCACAAATTTTTTTTTTATTTCCTTTTTTCTTTCTTCAAATATTATATATCTTTTAAAATTTATTTTCAATAAACCTTTAATCATATAAAATTATATTAAAATAATTATCATGATCACATTTACGTCATTATAGATACTTCTTTGTAATCTTTGTAAATGTTTGTTAAATTAGTCAATAAAATACTAAATACTAAAAAATACTAATATACAACTACAATAGGCTAGGCTGGACTCTCATAAGTCAGAATAGAACGAACAAAAAATAAATAGCATATGAACTTAACATGGTATCTCAATTGTTGTAGTACATTCCTACTGTATGATGCAGAAGCATTGACTTTACCAAGGTCACACGAAAGTATCTACCCTTGGAATTTTTTATTTCATTATTATTTGTGAGAAGGGATCTGCGATCTTTTGGTCTATTGTGGCCCCTACTATTACCGGTATTAGAGTTTCCCTCGTATTACAATTCTTTACGGAATTATATTTGAGAGTCTTGTACTCTGACTTAACCACCGTCTCTAGTCCAGTTTCTCTTAGGAATCTGAGTATCAGAAGCGGGTCCGTGGTCGGCATTTCTTTATCTGATATTTGGTTCTTGTTCAAATATTTCACTCTTTTGTGAAGAAGATTTCAGAATGAGTTCCAGAGTCTCATTGAATTCATTACAAAATCTGCAAAGGCTGTTCTATACTCTACCTAGTTTTCTTAGGTCTTCCTTAAGTTTGCAGTGCGCTATTAGCAATCCGATTAATATGCTATGAACCTTTTTCGGTTATAGTTCCCTTAAAGTTTCTTAGCTTGCCTCAGCCTTTGAAAGTTATTCCAGGTCCTCCATTCAGTTGAGTGTGATCCCATATTAAGAATGGTTCCAGGTCCTATGAAGTGTTATGCTCCCTCTTGTCTTGCTAGCGAGTTTGTGCAGGCATTTCCACACATGTTTAGACCCAAAAACGTGGGCGTCATATTTCTATATTTTTTGTAAAAATTGATTTGGGCCCATTTATTTATGGCGTATATTTCGGGCTAAAAGATGCGGGTACTAATGCCCATAGATTCGGAGTGCTTCGTTCTTGGCCCAAGCACTGCTGCCTCAGTCCCTTCCTCAATTATCGAACCCGTCTGTACTCGTATGTTTTATTGTATGGTGGCCCAGTCCATTGATTATGGATTCATCGCTCTAGAAATTTTTTTCAAAGTTGAATTTACTGATACTCTCATCCCTACGGATTTCCAGGTGGAAGAGTTTTTCAAGAAGTACATAGGGTTCTTTTTTATTTAAGATTATTTTGATTGTAAATTCCTCAACCATGAGATGTTAGGCATGTTCGCATGGTTCCAGTGATCCATAAGCCGCATTTGTTGAGTGTCTCCCTTGTTAGGATTAGACTGGTTGGTTTCACCCACGCTACTGCTTCATATGTGATCTTAGCTGTGGTTGTAGTAAAATTATTTAAGTATGATTCATGGTCCTGTTAGCGAAAGAATTCAATCATGTACAGGCTGTACAGTGGCATCGACCTGGTGATGAAAATATGCACTCAGCGCACGTTTGTATCGGGAATATCTATAATATAATAGTAGTTAGTTACTTGGAACGCAATTTCTTCTATTTTCCTTAAAGATTCAGTTATCTGAAATAGTTGTGGAGTAAAGGACCCAGAGCCTTGTAAAACAAACTGATTTCTTGTATCCCCAGGAAAATAAAACTGTCGTTCAAGTATATGGGTAGGGCTCAACTTGGATTTGAACATTTATTATAGCCCAAGCTTAACCGTTAAAGGAAAGACTCAAGGTTCAAGGCCCAGAAAATATAAACAACAAATTCACGGCTCCACCTCTCACGAACGTCTGACAAACATCCGGGAGTAAAATTACCTTGAGAAGCTTCTCTAATTTAAAAAAAACTTCGGAAACGGCATAAAACTGCAGGTCCCTATTACTCGTGTTTCAAACAGCATGAACGGTTAGCTAAGCATTGCGTGGGCTTAGCCAACATATTTATTTATTTATAAACTTAACATATATGGGTTGCTTAATTTGGTTCAAATTACAGCTGTATTACAGACCTCCTTAGGCATTAGAGGCTACGTCTTATTAGATCACTCATGCTGCTATTAAAAAAGTTATATTCGGCCATATTCCACCATAAACAAAATTTATAGTACTCTTGTCTCATTTGGACTTATCACGAGTTTCGAAATATCTAGAATATTGCTAATAATTCATAATCCTTCCCCGGATCATGGAGGACAACTAAGAGCTTTCACGTATACATTCCTATGTAGGTATCTAATTTCTTATTAAACAAGTAACACCCTCCTTTCAAAAGCCTTTAATAAGATCCATCCTTTTTGCTTAATTCCTCTCATAAATTGCAATGACAAGTGGAACACCTTCCATTTTAATTTGATAGCAACCTATTTTCCCACTCGACACTTATTGTTTATGAGATAGATCCGCATCTCTCTTCCGCCTTTATGACAACAAAATTTCGTTCCACCTGGCATCCATTAACCCAGAGGCTAAATAATTTTTCCCATCATCACACTAGGTGGCCATAAATCTTAAACCTCCTTCGCAGTTTTAAATGTGTAACGTGCCGAAAAGTGTTCAACAGATGCCGGCACCTGTCGCAAATAAAACATTTTAGAGCGGCCGCTAAAACTCTTCCCAAACAAAACCAATAACAAAACACGACATCAAATGTAAAACTGTCTAACAATGAACTGAAAGACTACAGCTCATCGAAAGCTATGGCCTCGTAAAGCGTATTAAAAATCATTTTCATATATCACCACCCTTTTTGGCCAGGATTTCATCCATAGTACGCAACAATTGACTTTGTTGCTGAAGTGTGGGTGCGTTCCACGACCATTAAATTATGAATTCGCTAAAAAGTTATTAAAAATTAAATTTCATTAAACATAAAGCCGCTCAGGGTGCCTGCATAAGGATTTGATAGTTCGAACTTGTTCCCATGAAAACCAGTTTACTACTGTTGTGAGTACTTTGGCAAAAAAAAAAAAAAAAGGACTGCATCCGCATCGTAAAGTTGTTTTTACTGAAAAACCATAAAAGTCGTGTTTCCTGTCGAAGGACGAAAGGAGGATGTGTGTTGTGTCGTTTCATATCGTCTGCCTTATTACTCTGGTTGGAGGGAGCTTGCGGTTTATTTCGTGAGAACGTAAAATTTTCGTTATTTTGTCAATTTTTCGGAGAGAAGCTACGCTATGACACGAGCCTTGTCCTGTATCCCACACCAAAATAACATATCCTCGACGTATGAGGTTTTTAAATTTACTTTATGTGTATGAAATTTTATGGTGACCGTAAATTTTCCTGTGAATTCGGCTCTGCTAGTGCACCTTGTCTTTCTAGGAGGAGAGGATTAATAAGACGTGCCATGGTGAACATTTGGCAAGCGATACGCCGTTGGTGGAAGGGATAAGGACGTGTTGGTGTGTGTGTGTGTGTGTGTGTGTGTGAAAATTGACAGAGGAAGGATGTACAAAATTATAGAAAATTGCAATGGATGTACTCGTACTGTTGGATGACGGTGTATCTGGAATGCGAACTGGGTGTAACCATAATGTTGTCCGCTGCACTTTAATGAGAAAAGGTTACAGTCTTGTATTTTTTTTTTTTTTTTTTGCTTAAAAGTTGTTTACTTCTGAAGTTGAGAATATGGAGGAATTGCATACGAAATGAGATGCTTTATGAGTCCCAAATGAAGGTATTAACTATTTTAAGTTCTCTCGTGGGAGAATCCACTTTTACATCGCTACAGCATAACACAAACAATTTAATGACAAAAAACACGACAAGATTCGGATAGGGCTAGACGACCATATCAAAATAAATAAAGACAATGATATTCGGTTCAGCTTGTGGGATATTTACAAGTAGAATAATATAATAATTGTTTGATCTGCATAAATCAACAAAAAAAATCAGCAGAAAATGAATTATTTAATCAGCAGAACGAAACTGTTAAGTAAGCCAAAATGTGCGAATTTTATACGATTATTCTCAAAAGTTTTTTTTGTATCTTTTTGCATACAAGTACATGCTTAATTCTTAACATTTTTCCACATTATTTTCTTAATTTTTCTGCTAAAATTAAATTTTTGCTAGCGAAAGATCTGTTCCCTGCTGATCAAATAATTTATTTCTAGTGAAAAACCTTTTCATATGAACTATTAACATATTTGCTAATTTTCTACTTTCTCTGTTCATCAAAAAATTTGCTTCTGCTGATCAAAAAATTATATTCTGCTGATCAAATAATTACCATTCACTTTTTCTGTTGGTTTTGTTTTGAATTTTCTGCAGATCAAAAAATAATTGTCTGATGATTAAGAAAACTATTAAATTGCTAATCAAATAATTTTATTTTGCTAGTCAAAAAACCTTTTACTGCTGATAAATTTTATGGTAGCCTTTTTTGATTTCTCTGTGCATATAGCTATTGTTTCAACTCCAGAAATAATTTCCCTAGAAAAGAAAAAAAAAAAAAAAAAAATTCATCGCATCCTTCTCATCATATAAATTTGCATTCTATTATTTTCCTTATTATTCCATCTAGGACATCGTGATAAGGCAGCCAATTGCATACAGTTGGTATTGTTTTCATATTCCCCAGTTCATTATGAAGACTTCAGGGAAAAAATATATCTGTCGACATGAAGTAGGTCCTTGATTTTGGTGCGGATTATTTTAATTTAATTTTTTTTATTTTTATTTTTTTTTAATCTTTTCACAGAAAAGGCGAACCTATAATGCTGCAACAGCAAAAGGGCGTAGTAGATGCCTGTTGATTCTACTCTTGAATAGCTGGAGATTAAAGCTCCTGGGAGTGAGAGTTCCAAAGATTATTTCTCCTTCAGTAGAAGGAATTATGGTATACCTAGTAGAACTCTCAAATGTCACATTAAGGTCCTCGGAGTAGTACATATATATAGAATAGGCATAGGTCTGGTACCAGGATTCGATTAGCCAACGATTGCGGATTAGATGTTAGTACGGGATAATCAATTAAGCGAACTGATTCAAAAAAAAAGTAAATAAAGTCAAAAATAGTCAATGCATTCTGTTCGAATTTTTAAATAACTCCACAACTCATAGGCAGAAATGCGGAACTTGCACAGAATGATCAACTAACGATCTCACCTTTACCTCATTTAGCTTATTGATACCACCAATAAACTAGATGATGTAGCCTCATCGCTGTCTTTGGGAAACAAAAAATAAAATTGAAGAAAGTATCCCTGGGATACTGATATCAAAATGAAATTCAATATGTCCTTCAGTGGCTTTGCTTTTTCAATTCCATTAAAGAATTTTTTTTTTTTTTTTTTTATAATTTGCACGTGTTAATACTAATTTTTAGAACACGTGCATTTTTGTGGAAAGGAAGAGACAGAGAGAAAGACAGAGTGGTGTGATTTGAAACTCAGGTGGTATTAAGTTTTTCTGTAAACTCCAAGGGTGGCTGTCCAGATAAGTGGGGAGTATTTTGTTTCGCTATTATTGTCGTTGCTTACGATTCACAGTATTTTTTTCCGTCCTGATGTCATCATCACGATCAAGTTGCATTTTGGCCATATGACCACCCTACTGCCAGTGTTATGCCTTCACAGTAGAGTTGTCTTAGCTTTCGCAAGTGATCGACTTTTTTATTTATTTCATGTGAAATAAATAGATGATTCTTGACATCAGGATTCGAACCGTGAATCAACAGCGTGACAACCGATGATGTTACCACTAACCACGGCCACCCCGTTTCTGCGTTTCTGGTTCTGCTGAATCCTGGGCTATGTATGAGGTGTGTCTTCTTCTACACCGATTTCGGAAGGAATCTAGCAGGTTATGATCTGGTCTAGTAGGATGCCGGTTTTGTACTAAGCGCAAGGAGCTCTTTTGTTATTTTCTTGAGTTGCACTGTGCCCATAAAATCCTTGATATGAGGCATCCTTCATAGGCCTGTTTAACGAAATCTATGTTTATACTCACTTTCAGTTGTAACATATGATTCAAAATTGAGTACCAAGTCCACCCTATTTGATTTAGTACCGATCCTACTCCGCCAATGATGATGTACTCAAAAATGCGCAGTACTTGAAGATACAAATGTTTTCACGCATTCTCTGTCTACAACCTCCTACTCTGTGGTTGGCTGCCTAGTGCCTTAATCGAAATTTAGAATTTTAGATACTGTGGCAGCTCTGGGACAGTGTATTTAACACTCTTCCTTTGATCTAGGAGCAGCCCTTTATCAGAAGTGAGTCAGGGTTTTGAATAAACGGCAGCACTCGTATCACCTGATATGGTTACTAGAACCACTATATCTGTCCTCTCCTAGTGGAATTAACTCAGAAACTGGAAATGTCTTACCTTATTGCTCAGTAATGAACAGTGAGCCTGTTAGGAAAATAAAAGTGTCAGAAACACAAGGATCGTCAAAAACAATTTCCCACTTCCGGCATATACCTATATCCCATAACAATTTTCATTTATTTCTAAATTTCTTAACAATGCAATCAGACAGCTCGTGTGTTTCTTATCTTCAATCTAATTTAAAATAATTAAATCTCAGTACCCCCACAAAAACCCGGTTATAAAGAAGAGTCCCACTCGTGCAAAAACGACTTCAAACCTAATTACAAATTCAATCATTTCCTGCCGAAAATCTTCCCACATACACATACGAGTAAGTACAGAGCCAACCATACGTGATAATAAAACTTTTCCCAGAAAAGTTGAAAATTTAATTCGCCATAGATAAAGTCATCTTCCGCCCATACACACACGTACACATCATATACCTATACATATGTAAAAATCCTACAAAAACCGGAAATTACTTTTAATTAGCAATTTTGCTTTCGGTTTTTTTGTTTATTTCATTAAAACAAAACTGTACAACTTGTAACATTCGCCTGATGTCATATCACTTCATAAGGGACTACAACGAGCAGTGTATACAATTTTTGTATCCTTTTTTACTGTCTGTGAGGTAGCCCCCATCAGAAGCATTTCAACTTTATGACATTATCCTGGTGCGTTCCTAGATGAAAACTCACGATGCGAATCGTCAACCAGCTGCAGTTTTTGCTGATCAAGGACCAACTACACTATCATGAATGTCCTTTTTTCATGAGGACTGCCATACAGAGTGGCCGCCGACAAGTTGTTGGAAAGTTCATTTTGGATTATTATTAGCTCATCATGAAGTCTACGAGTATTCCCTTTCATGTCCTCGCAGAATGGGAATCTAGAAAATATGCTGTGCAGTTTACTTGTAACTTTAGTGAATGGCTTACAGTTTTTTATGTCCATCCACCACACTAATGTGCGTATGCATATGTAAAATGTCTGCTGTGCTGATAATGATGATGGTGACATCCTTTTTGTCCTGGCTCGCGCATAATGCAAACTGGACGTTGATTTTATATTAATGTGCAATTTTCAAAATGAAAATCTCAGTCATAGAGTCCTGTCACTTGCTACGAGTACAACTACTGCTTGAATGGTTTTTAAACAACACGCTGTCAATGTTACCCGATGACGATAACGATGATGATGATGTGGAAGTGCCGATAAAAGGTGGCTAGCAGGACATTGATGACAGCAAGCTAACCGATTCTGATCGAGCGACGAATCTATAAGAGGAACTTCGAAGGGCAAATTTATTACTTTTCAGGATGTACAAGATGGAAGGGAGGACAGTAAAATATTCGATATCCTGTGGTCTGTGTGACAGTAGTAAATGATTTTTTTCTTTTCTTTTTTGCAGGACAATGTGGATGGTAAGTACTGTGAAATGGTCGTTTAAATGGTTCTGTCATTCTAGAAGACTATCTATTGATTGACATTGGTCGAAGTATATATGTATGTATGTATGTTTTCCCCTTTGTTCAATACTGTAAGTGGAATTTGAGCATATGAATGAATAATTTAAAATCATTCTTTTGTGCATTTGATGTTCAGCCAGGATAGTTGGACAATTGAAAGGGTCTGCTGCTTAAAGATTTAAGGAAAGTTAACTGTTGGTTTTAAGGGATTAGAAGGATTGCCATGAATGAATCATATTGGAGAACAAAAGTACTTATCCTGAATTCGGTTTAAGAGATGTCTTTATTTGAGTGTTGCGTATGCTTACCTGAAAAGAAAAAAAGGAAATAATTTGTTAGTAAATATTTTATGGAGTAGAAGTATATGATTTAGGATTATTTGTTGAGTAGAAAAATTCGTACTTTATAATATAGGAACCTTCAGAGTGACGACTATCCACCATGACATGGTGCTGAAACAAGTATGGTTCACAGCTCTGGGAAGACCACCCAAACCAAACAGAATCAGGTTGAGAAACTTGCAGTATGTATGTGTAGCACTAGATGCCAGCACAACCGACTGGACATTTTCGGAAGAGAGAGCGAAAAAACTCTTTGGAGAGTCTTCAGAATTCATCAGGTTTACTACGAAAATTGAAGTTTCCAATCAACTGATAGGAAAGGATTCTGTGATAGGTAAGTTCACTCTCTTGAGATAAGCATCTAAAGCGATAGCGTTCGATGTTAACCTCAATTTTAAGATCAGCAAAAAGAACGCAGTCGCTAAGATGCATTAAGGAAGATCAAACGGAAGAATAAGACAAGGGACAAGGCTGACACAAAATAGACTACTGCTTAGGCGAATATTTTTGGGTAACGATAGAGCCAGGCAAGCGATACCAAAAGAAGTAGTTTGCTTCCAAGAGAAGCAGACCATCGGAATTAGGAAAAAGTTGTAATAAAAGGATATTAGGCTGACCTCAAAACAGTACAGCAGGACGATGAAAAAAAAAATGCCTGTATTCGCAAGAATGCTAAACCGATTCCACCTATGGGTCAGTATATTGGACTGCAAGCACCTTTTTTCGTACCGCTTCGCAAAAGTATGAGATGCTGCATTCAAAAGATAAAGCTTTGCATCCTGAAAGTATTCACTTATGAGACTGTCAACTCTCGTAATCCTTCGATAAATATTAAAGCCAAAGGGTTTAGCATTCCAATGAATATGATGTTGCTGGTTCGGTGCAAATGTACCCAGCCAGCCGAAACCCATGCTTTTCCAAGGGAAACAACAAACCACCAAATGAACCGCAAACTCTGCATGCTTGATACGGCCCTTAAAGTCCTAGAACTTGTAATTGTTAACAGATTGGAAATAGCGATACAGGTATCGGGAGGACTGTCCGAACAACAAGATGGCTTTAGGAAGGCACACTATGGACGCAATTAAAGTCGTAGTGGAAGCAGCGGAAAAGGCAATACAGATAAGAAGATGGAAAGTAGGCTCCAAGAAATATTGTGCTGTGATAACCCTCGACATTAGAAACGCGTTTAGTAGTGCTAATTGGAACTACATCTTACAAGGACTCAGGAATACGATGGTACCATCCTACCTAATAAAAATTGTGACAGACTACTCCTATATAACACCGACCGCAGCTTGAAGGAATACAGCGTGACTGGTGGGGTACCACAGGGATCCGTCCTGGAACCCATACTGTGGAACATTATGTATGTCAGCGTGCTGCAGCTCTCAATACGCGCAGAGTCAAAAGCGTTTTGTTTTGCTGATAATATCGCATTTGTGGTTACAGCCAAACCTTTAAGTCTTGCTAGTTGCAAGGCTAACATTCAAAGAACACCTGTCGAATGTGCTCTACCGCGCATTATGCCAAACACCAGAGGACCAAGGCACAGCCGAAGGCTGTTATCAGCAAGAGTAGTAACGTCCATTATTCTGTATGCCTCACCAGTATGGGCGAGAGCTACGAGGATTAAGTCATACAATAGAACAACTGCACAAGTATACCGATTAAGTACAATGAGAATGTCGTTCCAGTCGATATATTAGCTGACGAACAGCAACGGCTATACTATGTAAACAACCTGGAAAACCAGGGCAGTACTGGTACTAGCAGAGAATATCAACGTAAAATTGAAAAAGCTCGAAGCATAACAAACTGGCAAGAGCGCTGGAGTACCTCGAAAAAATGCAGATGGACACACCGACTCATACCGCGTATCCAGCAGTGGATCGAACGAGTGCGACCCAGCCTCTGTACAAAAAAAAAAAAAAAAAACGAAACCCGACAGTAGCTATAGGATGCATAATTGTGACTACCAATGAAGGTAGTACAAATCAACCTACTCCAGAGTAAAATGGGAATCATGAATTCATAACAATGACGGGATTAGGATCAAAAATTAGAACACAGCGGGACGATAGATACACCGTAGAATCCACATACTTGCCATTCGGTGACGACAAAATCTAGTATTAGGTCGTAATGGTAACGTTCGTCATACTTTATCGGGTAGCACCGATGTCAATGCAAGAGTAGAGGCTTTTTTTCAATCTTCTTGTATGTAAACGAGACAACGACCCCGGCACGTAAATACTATTTTTATCGGCAGGACTAATAAATACCATCGAAGTATTTTTAATTTGTCAGATTCAGAATATTATTTGCATTAAAACTAATATAGCTCATTTCAAATCCAATCAATGCAGAAACAAACTATTCCATTAAATCATTCTTCAAGTCTTTTCAAGCATTGTACACGGATAAGGCACATACAAATTCGTCGAGCAGTACTCCGTGCGCGGAGAGTCTATTTTCTATGCGAAAAGTATACAGGGTGTTTCGTCGGCCGTTTTATTGTATGCATAATTTTTAAATTATTGAACCGATGTTGGCGATTTTTTTTTTTAGCTTGTTGATTAGAGGAGAGATTTTGTTTCGGTCACTCCCTCAGAATCATTATATACATACATACTCGTATGTATATATATATATTATATCACGCAAATTAATTGGAATATATATTTCTCTTCATTTAATTGAAGCCAATGTTACGAATAATATTTTTTTTTTTTTTATCAGTTTAAATAAAAAACTTTTAATAATAATTATAAAGCTTTTACAAATATTTAGAAAGAATTATTTTTTAATAAGAAAATTAGTCTGGATTTAAAAGAATTTAAATTTTGCAAATTTTGGACCGAAATTGAATGGTGGATAATCGAGTCCATCCACCCTAATAAATTAAAGATAAATAAACAATTTTAACCCTCTCGGAAACCATAACATTTTGTTTTTATTTCATTTCTCGTTTTCCGCTTAATTTTCGCCGATTATCCCGCGTTCGTATTATTAGTATTATAAACAGTCAGTACACAGCTTATTGATATATTTCGACGAATTCTACTAAGAAAACCAATCTTTTTAGATATTTTTAAACACAGTTTGCTAATGTGGAAATTAAATTTCAGTTTATTGTCAATGAGCACACCTAAGTATTTAATTTCTTTGACACACTCTACTATTTCACCGTTCATTTCTATTTTCGCGATTACATCGCCACCGTTAATGCACATACATTTAGTTTTTTGTAAGTTAATCATAAGTTTATTTTTACACAGAGAATAAAATATCCCCCTCAGTTCCCGCTGTAGAACAGACTCACAGATATTTATATGGCTCCTGCTAATAAAAATTAGAGTATAATCCGCGAAAAGACATATTTTTGAGCTTTGTAGGGAATGACAACAATCATTGATATATAACAAAAAAAAAAAGTAAAACATCCAAGATTGAACCTTGGGGCACACCGATTGGTATTTGCTGCGCATTTGAATATGTATTATTCACCTTCACCCTCTGCGTTCTGTTAGACAAATAGCTTGTAAACCAATTTAGTTTTTTCCAGTTAAAATTATAGGCTTAGAGGTTATCCAAATTATAAGTTCACTTAACAATTCAAGTTCGTGTGGTACGAGAAATGATGGTATTATCCTTACAAAATAGCATTGAGTATAGTCCCGCTCAGTTTCGGTTTAGAGAAGGCTTTTCTAAAGAAGATGTCCTCTTGGAGTTCTGCTCTTTTATTTATAAAGCACTGGATGATAGAAAATGTTGAGCCGGACTCTTCGTGGATAACAAAAAAGCTTTTAACTTGGTTAATCACAGCGTTCTCTTAAAGAATTACATTGTGTAGGTTTTCGTGGCTTTGTACATAATTGGTTTGAGTCCTACTTGAAGGCAAATGATTGCCATATTCATTGATAGCCATGGTGCTATCAGTATATCCTCTAAACTAGTGTTAGAATGCCGAAATGTGCTAGCCTCGCTAGATGAACAATTCAAGGTAACCCCGATCTGTGTACCAGGGCATAGTAAAGTTTATGGAAAAGAACTTGCTGATGAACTGGCCAGGCAATGCTCAGCTCTCCACCGTTCACTTGCGGAATCAGTCCACGTTCCGCTTGGAGCAGTCAAGGCAGAAATCTCCTCAAAATTCCTTATAAAAGCCAACCTCAGATGGACTAGGCTAACAAACTGTGTCATTTCCAGAAGGATGTGGCCAAACTACAACAACATTAAAACAACCGACTTCCTAAATAGAACGCGTAAAGACGTTGCCAGATTAACAGCGAACACTACCGGTCAGTCAAACTAGGTATCCCACACCATACACACTGTTGCAGTTGCAATGTAGCAACTGAAAGAGAAACCCTTATCCAATATTTATGCTGCTGTCCGGCACTAGCAAGAGCCAGACAGCGATCATTAGGAAAATTCTTCTACAATTCCCTACAGGAAGTCTCAGAGAAAAACATCAAAGAACTTATTACTTTTTTGAATTCCACAGGTTGGATCTATAGACTCCTCACCAACACACCGTAACACCCAGGTTATATGAGTTGTGGTAACACAATGGCACCTAGTGCTAATTGGGTTCTTCCATATATACCTACTTGAAGAATAGAATACAAATACCTACCTACCTACCTAGTTGAAGAATGTAAAACAAAAAGTCAAAATAGGTGATTTTCTAGGTAGCTCGGAAACTTTTAAATTGGGTGTGCCCCAAGGATCAGTTCTTGGTCCCATACTGTTTCTAATCTACACACATTCATTATTTAGTCAACCATTTATAGCAAAAGTTACAGCCTTTGCTGATGATCTACCGCTCAGATAATCCTTTGAATTTAAGTGCACAGCCTATTCGTCAGTATTAAAACTGATGCACTTTAGTCGAAATATGCAAGAGTCTCCTGACTTTGAAATCTACTTTCATGCAAAAAATTGTGATAGCTCCATCGTGCCAAATTGTGTTGGTACAGTGTTTAATAATCAAGCATCTTGTGACACGAATTGTTTTAAAATTAAATTAGTAAAGCAGTTGAAATATGTATTTAACTATTGACTAAAATATGTAAAACAGTATGGTATGCTGGGGGGGGTGCCTACCAAACCAACCTCAAATCAACCTTCAGCCATTATTTATTTTACAAAGGTGCGCCATCAGAAAATTATGTGGGGCAAATCGTTTTGCACGTTCTATTATTTTGTTTAGAGCAGTGAAAATTCTACCACTAAAACAGTTCCTAAGAAAATCTTTTAGAAATTCATTTCAAATCCCCAACATAAAATAATATCTTCACCACTTCTGGGAAACATAATACGTAACTACATACAATGAAATCAGTACTCTGTCGCCCACAAAATGCATTACTTGACTATGTCAAGTCAAACAGAATTGATCGCCTCCTCAGCTGGACAATTCTCAAAGGGGACATCTGAACCATTTGTAGTTCCAGAACATGGTCAACACAGGACTAAAGAGGAAAAAAAAAGACACAAAAAGACAAACCTGAAACCATTGTTCCAACGTTTTTGTATTTCTTTGTTAAATTTTCCCACAGAGTCTGACGATACACACAGGACCCAACCGATGTACACCAAACAATCGAACACATCCAATAATGGCCTAAAAGGCGACTGGACATAGCACAGCAACGGGAAAAGCACATACGAGAAGTCCCACCATAGCCATAGCCTCAAACTCCTCTCGACATATAAAATCCACTTTACTTCGCTCCAATTCACATCACAACAATCCAACTACATGACACACAATTCCGATATTGATTTCCCACGCGATATAAGGAGACACATCGCATATCCTCACTTTGGTTTCGGTCACTGACGACGAGCCTTCCAAAAATACATATGTTTCGGGCACTTCGCTCCATTTCGGGAAATTTAGTCCCACACCATAGCACCATTCATCGTGTAGCATCCTTTTATTTAGACATTATCCTCAATTCTGAACCCAATATCGACATTGTGTGATATTCCTATTACTACTAATGATTTTATTTGGTTTAACTTCGAGACAAGGACACATAACCCGAGGGTTTGAGTTGATGTGACTGAGTGCGACGCGCGATCAAAAAAAAAAAAGAAAAAGGACATCACAACAATCTCTGAAAATAAAAGGCACGACCGAAGGACCATGAACGTGTTCAACATCGAAGAGGCGGAGAAGTTCGTTTAAGTGGTTCCAATCATGTCCTTGTGTTATAATAGGACATGAGAACGCATTAAATGAATGTGTACTCTGTGTATGGTATATATTTTGTGTGAAGTGTCCTGTTTTGTCTTTTCCCGCTTGGGGTTGGTTAGGGTGCTCGACCAACAACAGACCCACCGACCCCGTCATCATCATCATCATCATCATCATCATCATCATCGATTCATGGATGGCTCTTATGAATGGAATAAGTACGAACAAAAAATGGGATATCATCAAGGATTTGAAACGATTTATAGTACGCATTGTGTGTGCTTTCTCACTGTATTTGTGTGTGATGTGAACGAGACACATGTTGATGGGATAAATATTTGCGATAGGATAATTGAATATTGCTGTTATCGTTGTTTCGTATTTTGTTGCAAGGACAACGTGTTTTTTTTAGCATTTTACGATAGATCCCCGACGGAAGTGGCAAATGCATTTGAAGCCATGGAAGACAGTTGTTTGTAGTGGAAGATGTAAAGGATAAGTGACATTTACTAGATAAAAGCAAAAAATGCAAAACAGCTATAGTTGACAGACTGCCGTTGGTTCAATGACGTAAGTAATGAATATTAATTCAATCCTAAGCACCTACTTAAGTAACGTAAAATGGCTTACCGGAGCTTTTAACTAGGACACTTGGGTCGTGTAAAGGTTTACGCTTCATATACTATCGTTAACGAACCAGAGAGGTATCCTATATATTCCACGATAATGTGTCGAAAGATTTTGAAGTTCAATGCGGGGTGCGACAAGGTCATATACTGTCACCACTGTTATTCTTGGTCATTATCAGTGCGTTTTGCAGCCCTGACGAGCGAAAACAAGGAAATTTAAAATCGACAATGATATTTTACCTAAGACATCTAGGCTACGCTGACCGTACAGAATAATAGACTTGCACGTAATGGTCAATAGTTTAGAAGCCAAAGCAGCCAAAGTGGGGCTAGAGATTAATACGGCCAAGACAAAAGCATTCAGCCTTTCAAACTTCGCCGCTCAAGTAGCTACATGAGCATTGCGGATTCCGATGAGGAGATCGCAAAAGGGAGGAAATTCCAACTGATCCCGGAAAGTGAAAATAAATATTTGAAGGCAACACGGTATTCCGGCGGCAAAGGATTTGTCTAAATTTGTCACAAGGCCGCTGCCGCTGAGGAAAGTAGTTTTCTTTTTTCGACTTACAAGGTAATTTGGTATACCTACACATACTATCAGCTAAAATGGTTCTAAAATCATTATTCTTCAGTACAATATCCTACTTTCCAGACGATTTTTGTGGTCCTAAGGCCAGAGGATGTGTTGAAGACTTCCTCTTCAAGGCACATTACCTCTCGTCCTCGAAAGCGTATCTCTTTTCTCTGTTTCCTTCATTTGTATAAGTTCTCCGCAGAGTTGCCTATAGAAGTCCAACTTTCCTCGCTTTCATTAATTATTTAGACTTTTTGCATAAACTGCTAGAAGGTCAAGTCATCTGCTTTTCAAGTTTCTAGTGTCATATTTATAGATTTTCTGGACGTTTTGTCTGACCTTCTGAAACTCGGTGTTCCACTAGAAAAGAGATTAGTTTAAATTAGACCGCAGGGGGTGGAGAGCGTATAAGCAGCTAAGGCACTACGGCTTTCCCATTAAGTTGAAGACAGGAAGTCAAGACGAGTACGCTGCTGAAACGATCTCCTCTCCGAATATATAATAGTATGAAGAAATGTTCCATTGTCCTCAAGGCAAAATCTGCACAGTGGATCTGTTCCATGATTTAGTAACAGTGGCCACTAAATATAGAGGCCAAGACTCTCAATTTCGAACTTTTTTTCTTGGAGAAATTCCGATAAAATATATGTTTAGTATATGCTTGATCCGAAGTATTTCCTTATTTCATTGTGTATGGCTTAGTTTTGTATACATATACCTATACCTATATAATGATTCACTAGTCTTAGGCATCGAGTCTGGTGTGTCATTTTACCTGTAGCAGTAGCCGTACAGTCTTCTTCTGAAATTCAGAAGAGCATTACAAGATTATTATCCGCCAACTCAAAGATTACCGTGTAGGTTTCTATATTTTATTACAGAGTCAAGGGCTTTGAGTGCAGTATTTGTATCGCGGTTGAATTTGATCGAGTATTTGCAGAGGCAGACTGAGAGATTTTAAAAATATCCCCATGCACATCTTGAATCCATCCGGGTACCAAACAAGGTCATGCTGTGATGGATGTGGCTCAACTAAATAGTTTCTTTGAAGCAGTGGACACAAATACAGAATTCCTGTTCCTGCTCTAGTTTAACGAGAAAAGTAGTAAGATTTTTGGTCGATGATACGTGAATGAAAAAAGTCGACGGATGTTAAGTCATGCTTCCATTATTGTGTGGCATTACGGGCATTATATAAATTTCAGCAGTGCGCTGGACGCGTTCTGGCCTAATGATTGTGGTGACTTCGTTTACTTGCATCCACCAGACAATTACGGCACATGCAAGCACAGGTCTAACAACAATGGTGTACCTCCTGAGTTGGGCATAATCAATTAAAAAGTAATCAATTACTCAAACAATAAACAAAATGTTTGATTTTAATCGCAATTGCTTAGTAATAGAAATATTGATTACATGTAATTTTGATTACAGGTAATCAGTAAATAATTACTATGATTACTATTGTTTTTGAAATTAATTTACTGCAGTAAATATTCATTTAGTTGACTTTCAAGGGGTTGCAAGTTGAATTATTAGGGATGTAATTCGTTGGACTTTTTATGATGTGTGGGTAGAAATCCATTAAGCCACATACTTTAAACTCAATCACAACCCTTACATCCTTCAAAATATCAAACACCTGAGCCCCACTCTTTATCCACTGGTACGTCCTCACCCTTCATACTCCATATACACTCCAGCCAGCACATATGTACATCCTCTTGAAACTGATATGTAATTTTTTTGTAATCGATTACGATTATAATTACAAACTACAGTAATTGTAATCTTCTATGATTTCCAGATTACTTCGTAATTGTAATTTCGGTAAGATAATTACGGATTACAAAAAGTAATCATAATTTATGAAATGCATTAGATTACATTTCGTAATCATGTAATCTGTAATCGATTACAATTTGCCCAACTCTGTGAAAAGCCAATGAATCATCTTAAGTCTAAGATTCAATTGTCTGCAGACTGGTCGGTATTAGGGATAGGTTCTATCGTGTGGACAATTCGCTGTCCAGGATGATTCCTAAGTACTTGGGTTTCTGTGAGAGATGGATGATTTATGTATACAGGGTGGCACTTTTCTTCTTTTTTTTGTAAAACGGAATAATTTTTCTGTTCCTTTCGACTGAACATATATATCCACTTGACTTAGTAAGATCGGACAAGTTAACTGTGTAAGTTATATCCAAACTGTCAATGGGTGGCCCAATAAAGTGGTACAAGCAGCTAACTTGCCACAATGCTATGAGTAAGGTATCGAATATCTTTTGATCCTATGGTAGGTATGCCAATGTCACACCGTGATGATCTGCAAATGGAAGAGATGATCATCGCCTTAGAGAACGAGAGAAACGATATGACACAGAAGGAAGTATAAAAACCTATAACAACTTGGTAATTTTAACTATTCAATAGAGACAAAGAACCCTAAAGAAACCGCTTGCAAGACGGACCAACCAAAAAAGTATCAAGTGAAACAAAACAAGCGTTAATAATGTCGGTCATCAATTCATCAACAAATAACATTATTTACCTAAGACCGTCTAAAATGTCTTGCGTGTGAGAAATGCCTGTCAAATTTTATCTATTAGAGTTGTTTGATTGCTTTTCAAAGAAGTCAACCCATGAAATCCCAACTGAGGACAACTTACTCGAAAATGCCTAATTAAATTCCACTGTGCACTCACCATCACCTATTAGCAACTATCGGTTGGTCTTTGATCTTCAACCGTATCTTGCCATACATCTGTCATCGACAGGTAGACACTAACATCGATTCCCTTTATTCTTCTTCTACCTTTAGAAAGGTGTCTAAAAACTAACAACACTTGCAGGTGAAAACAGCACACAACAGCAGAGTCATCAATAATAATTGGTTTTCAGTGCGGCTTCACCTCCGTCTACCGATACCATCTGTTATCGTTCGAAGAAAAACGTATACGTAATCCCTATGTGATCCTGATGCATCCTTTTTTCAATGCATTCCATTGTCTGAATTTGATGACATTCGTTGAATTATTTACTGTCCATTCTTGTTCAGCTACCTGACTTCAGCCACTAAATTAGGAGTCTTCTTACGTCCTTAGTCCTTATAAGTCCGAGAGAACGTATACCGTTTTAATAGACAACAGGAAACACTTAGTTGCCAGAGAGAATAAAGTGTCCCTGAGAGGAGACTAAAATGCAACTAAAAGTATCAAGTGTAAAGGAATTCTCCTCGGTGCTCCTCCCATCAGGATCTCCTAGACAAATTAAATTTCCGATTATCACCGATGTGAGTGCACACATTTCAGCTGAAGTATCCTGCTTAGCATAGAGGAGACCCAGTGGTGGTCCTATGGACACTTTTTTTATGTGTTCAACTGTAGCAAGTACGGAAGTCGCAATTTAGGTGGAGATCCTTTCGGGGGATTTGCGGCAATAAAATTCCTCTGGAAAAAATAAAAATACTTTTTGTCGTAGCTATAAAGTCGCATGACTTGGAAAATTTATTCTCCTACCTTTGGTTGGGGTTTTAGGATGTTTTTTTTGTAAGGATCTCTCTGATCTCGTATAGGACCGATATCATCGATACCTTGACTGTGACTCGTCGCTGTCGTCCGTTCGTCGTGTGTCCTCTTGTCTTGGGTGTCCTTTTTTTTGTTGGAAATCCAGTCACGTAATGCAAAGTGCTATACTATGTCTGAATTATAAGTGCTAAATGTTTGGGATACGTTGTAGAGGACGACACATAGTCCTCCCATGGAATTTCTTCGTTTGCCTGCCAATTTCTTCGTCTTGAATTTGATGTCGTTTTCTGTTTTTGGGTTTTTTTTTTTATCTCCTTGTCTGTTGTTCGTATTGCGGGGACATGTAATCGACATTTCGTTAGTTTCGTCCTTTTCTAGTTCTGGCCATGTGGACAACATACACGGAAAAGTTGCCTCTATACTCGCTTGGGATGGATTTTCAAGTAGTGGGAGCGTGTTTACATGAATTTTATATCCTTGGTCTTGTTCTTGTGCTACTTTCCGGGGAATACATTATTCAAGGAGATGGAAAATATTCAGGGAGAGAAGACACAAGTAAATGGTAGCTCGGTAAACATGGGAGCAGAAAAAAGGGTTGAAAATGAATGAAATGTCCTTTTCCTTAGGAATTCCATCATGAAACATCATTACACACGTTTTGTCGTGACACTTTTTCATGTTAGAATTTTCGATTTTGCTCCATTTAAGGTATTTTGGCCAAGTGAAGTTGTTAGTTTTCGTTCACTGTTTTCTTTTTCTTTTTTGTGCGCCTTGCGACAGAAGGTCTTGAATTTTACATCACAGTCACGGTATACCCGTTCAAATGGTAATTTCAGCTGTTTTGCGATGATGTGCATTTCGAAACTATGTATTAGCAGACCATATAGAATATTGGAATAGGTCGGAGAATGACTGTTTTTTTTTTTTTTTTGTAATCTACCTGGTTTGGTCTACGTTTCTTCAAAGGTCAAAGCGTTTGGCTATCAAATTAAATAATAAAGTTCTGCAAACCTTTACAATCTTAACCACCATTAGGCCTTTACCTTAGACTGATGATCTACTATGTATTCACTGTCATGAACATGTAATTTTCCTTTACTCGCTTCTCAATAAAAATGTAATGAATACCTAACTAATACTAACCTGGACGAAAAGACTACTATCACTCTTTCACCAGCTCAGACAGTTTTATACCGACGAGGGCTGGCGCTACGTAAGTTCAGTCCGATTTATAGGCATACGTAAACCAAAGGTTCTCTATTGTGAAAACGATATTTAGATTGTCCAGCCTTAGTCGCAAAGCAAGCCAATAAGAGCTTTGAATGAAGAGCGGGAGGATCATGACGTCTGCTCTCAAAAAGAACTGACTTCTAAATGACAAGACTGGACAGGTACAAGGGAAATGAAGATTTGTGAGCTCTCCCTCTCTGTCCTCGCTTACAGCTCCTGGTTGATTATGATTATTTGGATATGTAATTTGTTTCCATTAAGTCGGGAAGATAATAGTGGTCAATGATTTTTTCGAATTGCTCGTTCCACAGCATTTTCCATGACTTTTCTTAAAATTTCTGGCGGTAAATTCTCCACTTCTTGTCGGAAGTTCTCCTTAAAAAAAAAAACCAAAGAAAAGAAGTCAGTAACGGTCAAATCCAACGATTTTGCGGGCCAGTGCAACTCGAAAAAAAAAGAGATTGAGCGGCCAAGCTGGCGCACTGTTTACTTCACGTCTTGCACCAAGATTCATTGTAAAGACCGTCTATTGATGCCCAATTGTGTGGCCCGTGGTTGATGTTTGAGGGTTCTCTTGGATATCTGCAGCCGCAGCAGTGATTTTCTCGACCGAACGGCTACTCTTGGGCCGGCCACATCTGATACTCTCCTTTGTTAAGCCAGTCTCCTCGTCGCAGTGCTTGTCAAGTTGGTGCCACATAACCACGGAATCGACGATGAAATTCATGTTGAGCCAAAATCACCGACCGGTTATTTGCAAAAAAAAAACTTGACACAATTATTCCGCGTTCTTTAAGAGTATATAGCATTCCATAGTTCGTCTACGTGCATTCTGCTTCCGTTTACTTCACACATGTCAAAGTCGGGATGACATAAGACGCCATTTGCAAAAATGAGAGCATCTGTCAAAAGGGTCGTGACTTTTGCGCCAACTTGTTTATGTAGCCAATACTTTGTCTCTAAAATTTTTAGAAAAGTTAGAAGATATTACGAGTATGCTCTACTCTACCTAAGGGAATTAAACGAAAAGGACGATAATTATTGTCAGTTAAATCTATATTGCACTTTGGTAATACGGTCAAATCAGGTCTTATGTCGAGAGCTGAAAATGGCGCAATGGAACAAGCCTCAATTGTAGTAGAGACGATCATCGACCAGCGGCACAAAATCTACACGTTTGGGGCCTTACTAGTTTAGGAGTAAGGCAATTGGTTGTTACAGGTTTTGAGTTTTGCTGCAGTATTCGTAAGGTGCTGCTTAAATGACAACGTTCGATCCAGCGTAACCACAAGGTATTTTGGTGTGAAGTTGTGGTTCGGCTGAACGTTGTTGAAAGATACTGACAGTTTTGATTTGGCAAGTTTGTTATTGAGGTGAGGTTACTTCCGTTCTGCCCATGTTTGGACACAACCTTGATTTTTTTAATCTTTAAAACTTTTAAGTAAAAATCAATCACGGATTATAATTTATATTGTTTTGAAGCAAAAAAATAAAAATCGGACAATGATTTATATATTCTTGGGTCGGAAAGAAAACGTTATAGTACCTAACATCACACCGCCGCACATACTATATTTATAACCTCTTTTGGTTGAAAAAACAATGATTATTATTTGATTGTTTTTCTTCTTAGATTCTTAAAAGTAAAAATTATGAATTAATTTTTACTTTCAATTTAAGAAAAAGGAAAACCGAAAATATGACCAACAATTGAGGCAAAAAATCCTTCAATGTCCCAAAGGTAGTACAAATTTTTGGTCATTCGTCAAAAATATTAAAAATTCTGCCTCGGCTGCCATCCCCACGCTCATTTACAATGACATTCCAGCTGTCAGCTCCTTAGACACAGCCAATCTGCTTGCTGCTCACTTTGCAGCGAACTCCACGCTGCCAGATAATGTCTCCACCTGTATTCGAGAGCGTTAAATTTTCCATGGGACAGGTCCACTTTCGCACTCGTACAGTAGCAGGAGTACTCAAAAGTCTTAACATACACAAATCGAATGGTCCAGATGGTATCCCCGCCCATAGTTTTGAAGAGGTATTCTTCTACGCTGGCAAAACCTCTGCTTAAGTTTTTCTATCTATCCCACTTTTCAGGGCTCTTTCCGAGTAGATGGAAAATAGTATTTATCCAGCCCGTCCGTAAAAAAAAGGCGAATCTTTCTCCCTGTCCAATTACCGACCCATTGCATTTACATCCCTTCTTTCCAAGGTCATGGAAACGCTGATAAATCGTCAGCTTATGAAATATCTCGATTCACGAAAACTTCTTAATGACCGGCAGTATGGTTTTCGTAGCAACAGGTCCACTGGTGATTCGATGGCATATCTCACCGAGAAGTGGAACCAATCTCTCCATCACTTCGGCGAAACCAAGATGGTTGCGCTTGACATTTGAAAGGCATTTGACAGAGTTTGGCATTAGGCTCTTTTGTCGAAAATGCGTGCATATGGCGTCGATGAGTCTCTTCTTCAATGGATTAGAAATTACCTCTCGGGGCGTTCAATACAAGTTGTCTTGGACGGCTTCAAGTTTGCAATTCACCAAATAAATGCTGGTGTCCCCCAAGGTTCTGTTTTGTCTCCGACTCTCTTTCTTATTTTTATAAATGATCTCTTGTCTGCGACTTCTAATCGCTGATGGCAGTACCGTCAGTTTTTCATATTTTTCCATAACTCACATCCCTGCTCTCCGACCGTAGAAGAGGAACGGCAACGTACATATGTTAAACACATTAAATTCCTACCTAGACAGCATAATCAAATGGGGTTCAACCAACAGAGTGGAATTTAATGCTTCCAAAACACAACGCAGTCTTCTGTCTCTCAAGCGAAATCAAAACCCTAAACCATTATTCATGGATGGTACTTGCATCATTAAAACTGAAAGACTTGCCATTCTCGGTATGTGTATTAATAACCATCTTCGATGCAAAATGTCTAGGATTCCTTAAACGGTGTAAGAAATATTTTACCCCGTCTAATCCGGCCTCAATTTATAAGGCATTCATCCGCCCTAAGCTGGAATATAACGCCCATATCTGGTCTGGTGCACCCAAGACCGTTCTGCACATTCTTGATAGGGTACAGAATCGCGCGTTAAAACTTATAGGCGATAGAGACATTGTGAATTCTATTGATTCACTAGAACATCGGAGAAATGTCTCCTGTCTCTCCCTGTTTTATCGTTATTTTCATAAAAAATGCTCCAGCGAAATAGCCAGTTGCATTCCCCCCCTTCAAAATACGCGACATGCTTCGAATGCACATCAGTTTAACCTAAAGCCTAACTTCGGTCGTACAACCTTCAAACATGCAAAGCCATGATTAATTTTTACTTTTAATTTTTAAAAATAAAAATCATGAGTCTTACTTCCGATTTTTATACATAAATTTCTATAAATTTTTATTGATTTATATAAATAAAAATCAGAAAATAGTATTCTTACTTTTGGCCTTAAAATTCTACGGCACCGGGGATGATCATTTCAAAACAAAATTCAGACAGTGTATAGCAATCGCCAAATGACGAATAGAGAAGTTCCGTGGAATCAAAGCTAAACGACTGTCGTTGAATAGTTTCTGAAAATTGCAATCTTCGGGTAAGTTTTGTTCCAGTTGTTTTAGTAGAATGGAGCCACTGAAATGCTTTAGCTGAACTCTATTACCCTCAAAATTTTGTATGAGCAATGTGCAGTTTTTGAGAGTCCATCCTCAAAAAACTTAAAAGAAAATATCGATAACCAATGGGTACGGCTGTACTCGTATCCATAGATATAACACATTTTACGTGATGTGTTACCATGTATGTAGGCATTATACAATACATTCAGCCAAAAAGCTAGAATTCGGCTATAATATTGTCATCGTGCGATTGGTCAGCTTTCGGTAATGATCTTTAAGTACCTGCCACGAGGAAAAGTGAACCACGATTTTAGGATACTGGAAGCAGCATGGGAGGCTTTGACAACCATGAAATGCTGCCATTCTCACACCAGAAGATCATTGGATAGGACTTACTTAAAGTTAAAATTATTTAGTAAGTTAAGTAGTAGATAGATAGGCCTCATAAGTACGTCTTTGACATTCCAAGAACCGAAAAAATATGCAAATATGATGTATATGCTGCCTTAATATAGTGGTATGTCTAGCAGGCAAGAAAAACTAAAGGCTAGATTCCGTTGGAACCATCTATGTTATGTTGTTTTTTTTTTACACAAAGGATACAGCATAGAAATACAAAACTTTTAATCAAAACCACACAGGTGTTGCTGGAAATTTTGTTTCATCCTGTGTCTACGAGTACTCTACATCTTCAGAAACATCTGCATAATGCTTTCCTTTTATACGCATATGCTGTGACCTTAACCTCCATTCGAAGAAGTCCTTATCGCATTCTTTCATGAGAGTTCACTCGTTGTTGCAATCATATTATGACATAAGTTTTGTTCCACATAACCGATAACAAGTTACACTTCATCTTTAAGTAACTTCACTGCGGTTCTAAGCAAATGCGATAAAAAGAAAAAAAGAAGTAAAAAAATAATACGTTTCCGCTTATACTGCAATTGCCAGCCACATAATTATTTCATTCTGTTGTCAAACAATAAGATCCAACATATTTTTGAAGTTTTTTTATTTGAATTCCAATAAAAGATACAAAATCTCACAGCGGTCACCATTGAATGAATTTCCCTTCATCAATTGTTCACATGGAACCGGTTTTGTAGTCATTTACTGTGAACAAGTATCCAGCAGTGTTGTAGCGCACCTCTCACTTCGGGTTCACTTCAAAGAAACTATATAAAAAAAAAAAAACAAAGAAAAGAAAAATACACATTCAGGCGCTCCCAGCTCAGCCCCTGGCAGTCGAGCAGTGCTGCTAGTGCTGACATTCCTCTCCTTTTGCAGATTTGCAAAAATAGTACCAATTTCGAAGAAATGCCGAAAGCAGATACACACAGGAAACATGTGCGTATGAAAATAAGATGTTATTTATGACTTTTAGTGGTGACACTGAGTTTGTGTACGTCTGACTGAAATAAAGATTGATGTGATATTTGGGAATGCTGTTTCTGTTTGAGATTCGATTTTAGTTGGAAAAACGAAACTCATGGATTGTCATTGTGTTCCATTAAGGTTCAGAGCATAGGATGGGGATTATTTCTGAACTTAAAAGACGTTACAACTGACGTAATCATTCAAATTATTTACCGGGTGTTGCCGAAATCTATGACCTGTAACCGCTTTGGTGTTGGTTAATGATTTCTTTTTTTTTAATCACGATGCATTCTACACCTGACATTCCTCATCTTCATATGACTCAAACTCGTCTCAGGTCTCTGTGTGGGTAAGTGCAACGCAGGCTTTAAGTTGTTTCCTCTCTTCGACTTATATCTAGATATCTGTGGGCAACTACATGACGTGCTACAGGTCAAGCAACTTACTTCTTAAAGTAAGGCCTTCTTAAACACAAACACGAACCGGCGTCACACTCTGGCAGGCTTCCCAATGACTCACTGTAAACTTAAGGTACATCTCAGGTAACTGGGTATAGAGGAAAAAGCAGACTGCAGATTTTACATGGATGTTGAGGAAACTCCAGCGCACCTCCTTCAATAATGTGAAGCACTGATCTGCAAAATAATGTAAAGGGTGACCAGATACTCGTAGCAGCTGTCAAAGCTACCACTGACATCCAGCTGTCAAAATATTCAGTTAGGTTTACCATTTCATCATGCATCGTTTGACGCTTCCCGAACGTGTGGAAATTATTAAAAAATATTATCGAAATTCCGGCTCAGTTGTAAATACGCAAGTTAATTTCGTCGTGAGGTCGGTCGTCATCATGGCCTCAGTGCGCAGGCAATTTGTCGCACCGTGGAAAAGTTTGAGCGTGAGTACACTCTATTGGACCTTAAGCCACCAACCAGACAGAGATCGGTGTGAAGTGAAGAAAACATAGCATTCATAACATGAATGTAGCTTCAAAATAATGCCTGAATCAATTTGATATCTCACATCGTTGTTGTTTTATTTAAATTTCTTTTCCTATCGTTCTTTTCTGGTCACCCTATATTAATTAGGGTCTATTAGCTATCAATAGGAGACTTATCGTCGTTTTATTCACTCCAGCTACTGCAATTCATAAAGGCAGCTGACCTGGAGAAGCTCTAAGTCAGATATTACAGAACTGTTTTGCAGGCAACAATTTTGGTGGTGGTTAAACGATCCATATTGTAAACTGACAAAGCAAGAACCAGCTACCTGTCACTATGGATGACAGATGGATTTGACAGATACCATATGCCAGGGATGTGAAACCTTCGAATATATTCAAAAATCAAAACCCTTGAAAATAATTGAAACAAATGCCAATAAAGTAAAATATAGCAAATATGTTAATAATTGGTTATTAAAAGGTTACAATCAATGAGAACATATTAATTACCTCCTTTAAAATTACAGCACGGTTGCTCATAGTAGGAACTCCATGTATTCTCATAGGAACAGGATACATTGATGGTGTACACCACCAATGCTATTAATAACAGCCGGAACATATTAAACAAATTATCGATTTCAAGAGACACACTTTTGCACTATTTATATAAATATATATATTTTTTCAATTTATTTTACCTTTAACATTAACACAATTAATTCTCTTGTCTCTTGAACAATAACACGATATTTTTTTTAATGAATTTTCATTTACACGTAATTAATTATTACATTTAATAAGGTATAAAAAAATTACAACCTGTGGTCATTAATAGATAAATAAAAAAAGATACACAATATATAATATTGAGAAAAATGCAATTTATTTTATCTGTTTGTCATTAAATTTTCCATTGAATTTGTTTCTTTTTTTTACAAAAAAAAAAAAAAACATTTAAACATTTAAATAAAAAATAATTCTTTATTCTTCTTTCATAAATTGATAACAGACGCCGACATGGATACACATTACTCGTATGTCCTTGGATTTGGGGCGATTTAATTTCAAAAACTTAATTTTGTATATTTTATTTTACAAATTTATTTAATGAATTAAATTTTGAAGAAAATCATTAAAAAATAAAATCCTTATCACTACTATTTCCCCGACATATCGGTGAAGTGGATAACGAACAATTGGGCCCAAAATGCGTTCGGCTTATCGTATTTTCCACTTACGAGTAAAGTGAACCAACACTTCGACCAGCTGCTGCTGTCGCTGAACGAATGAATGGATTTGACTGACTGACGTCACTCCAAAGTTTCTATGTGATGATTAAAAATAAATATTTTTTCCTCTTTGGTGTTTTTTTTGAAAATGAAACATTTTCAGAGTTTTCCCATTAAAAAAATTAAAATACCGAATGCACATGTTTGCAAGCATATTCGTAGCTACTAAGTCTGTTAATAGAACGGATGTCGGTCTGGTTTGGATGCAGTGGGAGAGAAGCGGGATAGCTAGTGAGTAGATAACGAGGGCACAATGGGCGAGATGTTGTGCATTCAAATTGATAATGTTTGTTCTATGAAATGTTTATCGAATTTCGATTGAATTTTGCACATACGAGTAGTGATGATTTTAGAGGAAAAGTTTGAATTTAGAAAATTAAATGGATTATGCGTGGTAATGCATGATGATCTGGAAGAACTTGAAAAAGAAAAGTTATCGGCAAATTCAATTTGAGATTTTCGATTGATTGCAGTTTTACTTGGATGTAAACAAGATAATGTTTGATCTGCTTGAAAGTAAAAGTTATGGAATGACGCAGGAATAGATGCTGTAGTGCTAGGGCCCTTCTTGGGGTTTGCCTAATGCACGTTTTGTCTGCCTTTGGATATTGCCGGATATCTGCAATGGAAGTGAACAAGAATTTATTTCGCAATTACATCTGTTTAGCTACAGCACTGTGTATTGTGATGGATGCCTGACTCAATGCCTGACTGATGCTACATGGCCTCTAATTAACTAATGGCTTATAAAGGGTCTTTCATTAAGCACTTCCTAACTTCAAATTTAAATAAAACAAAGTGTGTGTGAGATATCATAACAATTTTTTGTTCGTTTGAAAGGCCTATCGATGCCATTATGTATGGAATATATGTAACATCATTCAAATGTCCGCTGCGGCTTCTCTGGGTGACGCGCATCCGAAATGTTCAATTTTGCATGACTCTGGCGCATAAATCAGGCTGAATTTGACCGATAGCATGGGTTATGTTGGCTTTGAGGGCCGCTGTGTTTTGTGACTTAGAAAAAGTCTAACGGGGTCAAATCGCATGATCTCGGTAGCCAGTTCACATCACCTCCACGTGAGATGACCATGCCCTCGAATCGCTTGTGCAGAATTTCCAAGGTGGCGTGAGCTGTGTGGCACGTAGCGCTGTCCTGTTGAAACCACATGTCGTTGGTGTCCATATGATCCAATCCATTCCAAAAGAAGTTGGTAATCATCGACCTATAGCGCTCGCCGTTAACGGCGATGGCCTGGCCAACGTCGTTCTCAAAGAAATATGGACCGATGACGCCATCAGCTCAAAATCCACACCAAACAGTGACTTTTTCGGGATGCATTGGACGCTCTTGGATCTCATGTGGATTGGTATTGTCCCAAATGCGACAATTTTGCTTGTCGACGTACCCATTCATCCATCGCCGAAGATCTTTTTTCGATGAAAATTATGGTCAGTTTCCAACTGCTCCAGAGCCTATTCAGCGAACAGACGTCGTTGTCTATGGTCGTTTACCGTCAGCTCCTGGGTCAGTTGAATTTTTGCAGGCCCAAGTCACGATGCAAAATTCGCCAAGTTGTGGTCTGCGAAAGGCCGAGTTCTTGTGAGCGATGCGAAATCGACTGCCTCGGATTCCCCTGCACACTCTCACGGACAGCGGCGATGTTTTCGGCAGATCTTGCTTTTCGTCGACATACGTGTGTTGGTTTTTCATTTACTGATCCAGTGGACTCAAATTTATCCACCACACTGCGAATAGTCCTCTCGGAAGGACGATTATGGCGTCCGTAAAATGGGCGAAGCGCGCGGAAAGTGTTGTTGAACGCTATATCCGTCCATGGTGATTGGGCAAAACAGGCTGAATAAATGGCAGCCAATTCGACAGCTGTAGCTTCAATAATATGGCCGCTATCAACTGTCAAAGTTCGGAAGTCCCTATTGGAAGACCCTGTAGAAATTGCAAAATTAACTAGCCTTCTTCACATGAGGTTGGCTCTCGATAGGCAGTATGAAACAGGTCCTAGCGAAATGCTGACTCTTTTTGCCAGTGATCTGTTAGGCGATGAGCTTCGTTTGTATAAAAGTGACTTCTGGGAGTAAGAAAAGTCACCAACATGAAGTGCAATGATTTGGCAAAATACGCGATTGATGAAGAAAAAGACACATTTTTTAGTCAACAAAATGTCGCCAACAACTCAATACCCGAAAGGAGGCATCGCAATCGAAATGAAGGGTAAGCAATGAAAACATACATAATGCTAAAACATATGATGCAAATCACAACAATTCGGCGTGACACCATCCAGACCATCGGACGTATTCTAAAATAGGCGCTGGTCCGGTGTAGCTGCCAGTGCTAGGTCCATGACCAATAATTGTAGACTACTTTGGAATGAAGTAGTGAAATGCAACCGACACCCCTAAAACGTACTTAGGAGAAAATAACAGGTAGGTTTTTTTTTATAAATTGCGCGCGCCAAAGAGGATATGAATACCCTTATATTGTGTCAGGGCACGGGGTGTGTGAGGACAGTGAAAGAGACAGAAAGGTTGGTGTAGTGGTTTGAATCTCAGGTGGTATTAAGTTTCAATAAACTCCAAGGTGAGGAGCATTTTGTTTTGTTATTATTGTCGTTGCTTATGATTGACAGTATTTTTCTAAATAGATAATAAATAGAGGATTCTTGACATCGAGATTTGAACCGTGAACCTGCAGCGTGAGAAGCGATATTACTATTACACAACAGCCACCCTACAAGGTACTTTTTTATGGATATTGAAAACGGTAATTTTAAAACCAGTCTAATTCGTAATGATTAGGACTAATGGTTAGTAGGACTTTTGTTTCCTTTAATATAGTAAGTCCACCATTTTCGACCAGCTTGTAGAAGCTTTTTTTCCCGTCTTCCTTCTTAAAAATCACCAGGATTCGATGGAATAATTCCGATAGAACTACAACAAGGCCTTGACATATAAAATCCCCGGGCCCACTCCATCTTTTGAAGCCGTCTAAACTTTGACTTCCTTAGATAGAGGTGAGTCAAAGTAGACTTCATACCGAAAGTTGCTATGACTTTTCATACATCCTCTTAAGTATTCAAGCCCATTTTCTTTGCTTACAGAGTTCCCATAAATACTGATCTCATATCGGATTCTCAGAATACAAATCGGAAGGGGAAATTGGCGGACATTGTCCATTCGCTGTTACGAAGTACGTCCTACCGACATATGTATCTATTCTATTCATATGTATCTATTCTTGTATCTATTCTTGAAGCATTGTCACCAATGTTAGGTTTTAATAAACTCTTTTAAGTGGGCAGACAAAGTTGGCCTCGGAGTCAAGCATATAATAATCAAATTGATCGCCTTTAAACCAACCCCCAACTCCGAACTGGAAACGATGATCAACTCACTTTCTGTTAGCATCTTTCGGAAGCAACTGGAGGTCAAAGCAGGAGGTTAAGAGTCTTTACAGCTGGCCTTACTCTAGGATGCAGAGCGACAATAATAGTATTCCTAGTAAAACGGTTTATACGTCCCCACATATTGTCTACAATGATAAGCACAAAATTGGAATTCCCAGCAGAAGCAATTGGGTTTCAGAGGAAAGTTTAAATGCATCTGGGATCGTTCTAACATAGCGTATTAAATTGGAAATGTTGACCCATGGTGTCTTATTTCATTCGATTGTGAAAGAGATGAGTAGGTACGCAATCCTCTAAAATGTCCGACTCTACTCCAAAGTGATAATCTTTTTTGAGTGAGAATATCTCGAAAACGGTACGTACTGCGAAAAAAATTATGTCGACAGAATTTTTAAGTTTTAAAAGGCGAATACCGAATTTTTTTCTTAAATGTTCGATTTTACGCTGAAGTTAATTCAAATCATTCTTGAGTGCGAATATTCAGAAAGTTGTGTTCTATTTTGGCAATGTGAACTCCCGACCTTATACGTCACGATCCGCCACTGATCTGCATACGCATTTTGTTAACTATTCCCCGCCTGGAGGAAGAATGAATCTTCCGATAGTCGAATTTATTCGATAGTTCCTAAAAAAATGCAACGATTTCTGTAGGAGCTGTTCAGACGAAAAGAAGAAAGAAACCATAATTTATCTTGTGCGCACATGTCCAGCCCTAAAATCCTTGAGACGGAAATCCTTTGGGGAGTACTTCTATGAAGACGTTGACGACCTGGCCAAATTCGATATATACAGATTTAAGACCTCTGTCTCTGTGTCAAAGTGTACTCAAAATTTGCTTGATCCTGGTAATCGTTATCCATATGTGGTAAATCACAATGAACCTGCCTTAAGGTTTGCCACATGACCTAACCCAGTCTTTCGGTTAAACCTAAACAAGTAGTGTTGGCAATCGATTCGAGAAAAGAAACAGAAAAATGTCCACCTCTCATCCATGAGGACCTTCAAACTTCTGTGAGTGACTTATGGTGTAGTTTAAGTAACTTAGCATTATGCTAATTAATTCGAGCCAGGACCAAAGCATTGTTCACTGGCAACATGCTTTGTAGTTTGGATTGCTTACATTATAACATCGAATTTACATACATAAGTAAACTCGATTTAGGTCAACGAATTCCTAAATATCCAACACAAGTTTGTCGGTATGTTTATGTTCTGTTCAACACGATATGTTGTAAGCCACTAGGTACCATTGTAATGGAATTACCTACATACTTGTTGTGCCGGTCCTTTCTATGGCTCATTAAATCGGTTTGTTATCCACAAATGAACAAGCGTAACAGCCTGGGGGCAATTGTTGTATTTCAATAGACGCTTGCTCCGGTCACCGACCTTCCATTCAATTCAATTCTAAAAGTCGATCCACAACCATCAGTACATGTCAAAACCCCATGAACCGTGTGCTATAAATCACCTATCCCCTGTCATTATTTCCTAAAATAAATTTCAACTTCACATTCAAAGTTCAATCGCATTGAATACTTTGAATGTACCGCAATAATTCACAAAAATAACACAAATTTAACACTTCTAACGCCTGGCAACATTGCACCACACAACAAAACAAAGGAACATCAAAAAATGTGCTGCATATGCATCTCAACAAAACACAATGAACTGCAGCACTGCCAACACCAAAGCCCTTTCGGCCTAATACTCCACAAAAAAAATGCTTTATCGCTGAACAACCAAAAAATAGTTAAACACAAGCATAAAATAAAATTTGAGAAAAACAAAAGAAACACGCCGCATTATTTCCCAAAATAAATTCACTTTGTACTTCATTCAGTGCCGCATTTTGTCGGACATTTTTTTTACCAAAGGGGGACCAGGCCATCAAAAAGAGATAAAACTGATCCACAAGGGAGATTCAATGGAAAAATTTAATGATCGACCACGATTATGAAAAGATTAAAGCATCAATTTATGTATTTCGCACCATCTAAACAATAAAATAATTAACAACAAACAACTGTCATAAAAAAACAAAAGAAACCGCACGAGTAAAAAAAAAAAAACGTCAAATTCGAAGATCTATCTACAAAAAGCGTCGATCGATGGCAACATCGCGATCATCACTGACTCCCATCTCACTCTTGCACGTTTTGTTGATATTCCTGCACTTTCCATTTCCAGGGAATGAAGTTGTCAAACAAGTGCAGGAAGGGGAAGAATGGAAATGGAGTACAAAAGCACGTGAGTGAGAGAGAGAGAACTGACAATTCATTGGAAAGATCAGAGTTGGGTGGGGGTGGAGTGGAATAGTTTGTTGATGTTTAACACACACACATCGTCTGTGACTGGTATTTTTTATAGTTTTTATGACCGGCGAAATTAATTACTGAATGAGTTGGTGTGTGTGTGTAAAACAATTTTGTTCACGATAAATGGATTTGTTTGTACCGAAATGGATATTGTATTAATTTCCCATAATGTTTGGAGAAATATTGGGAAATTCTAAGCAAGTCATTGCCAGTTTAAGGAAATTGTAGAAAATTGCACACTTCGATCATTAAAATTAATAGCAAAGGGTTATTCATTTTGATGTCGGGATTTCAAATCTCTGCCATATGGCATCTGTCGAATCCACCTGTTATCCATAGCGACATGTAGTTAGTTCTTGGCTTGCCATTTACCAATATGGATTATTTAAACGTCGCTCAACGCATTAAAATTGTTGCTTCTTAATACAAAAATAACAGTTCTGTGATATCTGGACAATCACCAAGTTGACAAAAATTTTTCGAACAAAATCTTTTTCAGCAATGAGGCCCATTTCTCGCTCGGCGGCTAAATAAACGAACAAAGTTGCAGAATTTGGGGTTGGGGTGACCATTGGATTTCTTTTTTTGTGAAGCTATGATCAAGATCGAGTCTATGCACTTAAAGCACTTAAAACCAACATCCGTGAAGTTATGGCCGCAATATAGCCAGAAATGTGCCGAAAAGTCATCGAAAAAGTATCGAAGAGTGCAAAAACTTCAATGAAATGTTTAATACTTTTCATTTTATTCAAATTAAAAATCCTAAAGCACAAAATTAATGACCCATTAGTAGGTACAGATAGGTGCTATAACTATTCTGAAAGTGCTAAACAGTAGGCCCAAGCAGGTAGGTAGATTTTGTAAAAAGCTCAAATAGAAATTGCTTAGAATGCCTAAACTTCGACTAAAATTATCTAAGCCGTAACCGAAATAGGACTCATTTTATTGAGCTTTGTGTTTGGCATTAGTACAGAGGAACATAAAATAGTGGGTGACGCAATTCTGACCGTCAGTCCGTCTCCATGTACCTCGGACTGCACCCTAAATGGACGGATTTTCTTCAAATTTCGTGTCTGTGGGCTAATATCCAGAAAACAAGTTGGAATTTGCATTATAGAACTCAAAACTAACGGTACTTTTTTTATGGACAATTCTGAAAAATTGCAATTTTCTCTAAAACGGCTCCGACAATTTCAATAAAAATTAGTATCTGAAATAATGTGGATATTTGCAAAACAACTGCACACATTTGCGAAAATTCGATACTTTTCGGATATGGCCTGATTGATTTTATTCAAAATTGGCATTTAAGTCATTTTTGACACATGTAACATGGCATTCAAATTGTTGACCTATGATCAAATTTCCATATACATTATATCCACGGTGGAACACCCTGTACTTGTATTCACATAATTAAAACTCTGACAGCTTTGGAGTTTTGCCATTGTTTTTTCGAGAATTAGCACTCATATTTCTTAGGAAATTATACAAATGTATGAAACATTATGTGTATTATAAATAAACTTAGTTTTTACCCATAGAATAGCAACTGAATGTAATAGAAGCTCCATGTATGCAGCAATAATAGAGGGTGTTAAGGCAAATAAAACAAGATTAAACATGCGCCGCTAACTTCTATCGTTAGTAAGATGCAACAATTTTAATGCGTTGAGTTTAATAATCCATATTGTAAAATGGCAAGGTAAGAACTAACTACTTGCCACTATGGCTGACAGATGGCATATGGCAGGGATGTGAAATCCCAACCTCGAAATAAATAAACCTTTACAATCCATATACGCAATTTGCTAAGAAATTTCCTAATACGTGCTTTATATCCCGCACCCTCCAGAGGCCTACAGGTGACCTATAGAAAACTGAGATTTTGAACACTTATACTGGGTGGACCAAAAGTCTCTTTCCTATGTAAAAAATTATTATTTTTTTTTTGTTTCAGACATAAGGTTTGCGAGATTTAGAATGGAGCACTACACGATCGCACAGCGAACAAAAATTGTTAAATTATTTTTTGGAAAATAGCCAGTCAATAATTTGTACTCAACGTGCCTACCGGCAATTTTATGGCGTTAGAAACGTTCCAACAGCACCCACTATTCGTGCTGTGGTGGCCAAATTTGAGCAATATGGGATCGTTGGAGATGTGAGGCGTACGCGCAGGCCTCGTTTTGGACGATCGATCGATAACATCCAGGTCGTTAGGGAAAGTGTTGCAACCGATCCTGAAACATCGACACGACGACGTTCAACACAGTTAGGCATACCGCGTAGCACGATTCATCGGATTTTGAGAAAAGATCAACACCTATACCCTTACAAGATCCAGTTGATCCAACAGCTCAATCCTAGTGACCCACAAAAAACGTCTGGAGTACTGCAGAACTGTCCTAAATATCGCCGAGAATAACGAAGAATTTTTGGAAAATTTTATGATGACCGACGAGGCACATTTTCATCTGAGCGAGTTTGTGAACAAGCAAAATTGCAGATTTTGGGGCACACAGAATTCCAAAAATCTCCATCAACGTCCCTTACACTCACTTCGTGTTACTGTTTGGTGTGTAATAACCTCGCGTAAGATTTAAGGGCCATATTTCTTTGAAAATGATGCGGGTGCTAGCGTTACTGTCAATGGGTGCTGCTACAGAACAATGCTTCAGGACTTCCTTTTTCCACTTGTGCAAGCACATAACAATGCTGAGCTGATTTTGTTTCAGCAGGACGGAGCTACCGCTCACACCGCTCTTGAGACAATAAACTTGTTGCGCGAACAATTTCCAAATCGCATTATCTAAAAAAAACGGTGAATTTGAATGGCCGCCGCGATCGCCTGATCTGTCGGCTCACAACACTTCAAAAAGTCATGGAAAATGCCATAAAAAGAACCCATGAGTGCATGCATTCCAATGGTGGTCACTTAACCGATATGATTTTCGATACATAATGTAAAAAATTTCTATGGAATAAACTTTTATTTGTAATTTATTTCATTAGTTTTTATCTTTTCATTCAAAAGTTATTCCAGATATACGTAGGAAAACGACTTTTGGGCCACCAAAATCGAGAATTTTAGAACAATTTCAGATTTGTAGAAACAATTTTTTTTTTGTTTCTAGTTTTTTAATCTGTAAGTTAAAAAAAAAATAATCTTAGTGTAATTTGGTAGAAAATTTAATTCAGAAAAATATTTGTCTTTGGTATTTAATGACAGTAAATTTTTTTACGATTTGAAATTCTCAACAAGATGTCCCCAAAATTGTTTTACGCATCCAAAATGCCCGTCTTTACCCGTAGCTAGTGGAAATCCTTTTAAATGTAACTATATCGAAAACTGTGAGTTCTACGAAAAAAATGTTTTTGGTTGAAATTTTAGGTTTTAAAATTCTCTACAAGGTGAGTGTACCCACTTTTGAAAATTTTTAGAAAATCTTACAAAATCTTTCAAAATGTCCGACTCTGTCCTGAAGCTAATGAATACCATATTTGAGCGCAAATATCTCGAAAATTGTAGGTTCTACGAAAAAAAATTATTTTATTTAAATTTTAGGTTTTGAAATTCTCCAAAAGGTGGGTGTAATTTTTCCAAAAATTTTACAAAATCTTTCAAACAGTACGTCCTACAAAACAAATTATTAGTCGAAGTTCCAGGAAATTCTGGATTTTAAAATTCGTTACAAGGTGGTTAACAAAAAAGTTATGAATCCGTTTGACAAAAAATATAATAAATAAAAAAGAGGATGAGCTTTAGTCAAACAGTTTCTGATTTCTAGATAAAAAGCATATATCTCATCTCTTTATCGTACTTCCGGGTACGAGTGTATTTAATATTCAAGTTTGTATTTAGTTTACGTAGATGCGCGCATACTATGTTATTAGCATTCAATCCGCAAATACTTGGTGCATTTTAAGTTTCATATTATTTTTTATTGATACTGTTACCTGATGCATATTGAAAAAAAATCAAGCTACCAAAAGAGAAAAGGAATACGGAAAAAAAAAAACAATAAAACATGGCAAACATGATAAAGATAAAAATGGAAAGGTACGTAACAATGTGATGTCTGTATTTTATTGCTTCCACTGGGATGGTAAACAAACAACACTTTTTGTTTTTTTTCCAGTGAACTTCCCATGAATGCACTGTGATCACTGGAATTTTTTTTTCCAAAGAAGAGTTTTGCTTGACAGAATTGCCAGATTAAAAGTACAATTAATTTGAATTATTTTTATAAGTAAACCATTTGTTGCATGGTAAATTCATAGACGTGTTAGTATATGTATCAGTTAAAATATATATCAGATAGAAATAAATTCGTAGACACAAAAACCCGTCCCAGACAAATTTCCATCATCGTTAAAAATTTAACAAGAAACCTCATTAACTAGCCCCCGAGTTCAAAATGTGGATACCGTAAAGTTATTCCCCAAAAGGAATATCCTCTAATTAATAATTCCATCGTCAGCGATGACGAAAAATCCGTCGTCTGTCATAAATTGCAAAAGTTTTTCAATTTACCCCCAACACACACCGGTGTACTCGTATACTAGCTACAACAACACAATCGACCTCAGAGTTCCCTTGGTTCGCTTTAAATTCCCTTGAAATAGTGCATCCAAACAAGTCAGTCAACTCCATAAAACCTCCTTTTGCCGATATTAAATCCGGACGCAGCTGTTACCATGCGTCCCTGAAAAAAAAGCCCCCCTCACAAGGATAGCAAGTAGTATACAATGCCGATCGTAACCTTAACATTCATTCGTTAACCAGGCGAGCACGAACGTTTACAAATTCCAGACATCCACGGTGATGATGGTGTAATCTGAAGGGAAATATGAATGAAACTCTATACCCCTATTGCCGACTGTTGCAATGTTTGTGTTCCACAACTTTGTCTAAATGGCGGCACGCAAATCCTTATTCAAATATTTCATGGAACCATTCACGGATTCTGCAATAACAAAGGACAATTACCGAGAATGCTGCACCTAAACTCTGAATACCAGTACCACTGGAGCACCAGACGACCAGACGACTACAATGAGACGATGACGACGAGACGACCGCGAGACACATCCTTTCCACCCTACATTCACAAGGATTATTTGTTTCAATTGGAAGCAAAAAATTACAACGACAGGATATCCAGCTTGGGAATTACTCCTTCAATAGATGCTGAGAGCTTACATACATACATATACACGTTGAAGGAATAACAACAAAAAATTGCAGATGGAAAACGCGGCATTAAATAGTTAGTTGATTAGTTTTCATTGGCCTATTGCTATGCCATAAGGTTGTATAAAGGAATAATCACAAAAATGGTTTCGAATACTGATATTATTCTTTTAATTATACTTCCCCAAGATAATTGGAACAATTAAGGATAGAAGGTTGGAACTGAAAGCTATGACAATTCTAGGGTATTCGGTGACCAAAAGAAAAATGTTTAATGAGCACCATAGTCGTTCCTTTTTCGATCATTAGAGACCGGCCCTATATTTATGCATTTATCGGACATTTACAAGTCCGAAACAATATTCTGGATGAGAGGAAATTGTTAGCGAATGCGAGGAAGTCTAGCATACTAAACCGAAAGCAACGTATCCAGGATCGAGTTTGTTGTTAGCCCGAACTACTGCGATCTGAAAGATCTACTTCAGATCGTGTAAGTATGAGTCGACGCTGTTCGCGGATAAGGCACTTCGTTTAGCTTAGTTTCTCTTAGAAAACTAAGAACCCAGATCGAGTCTAAAGTTGGAAGATTTCTCTCCTCTATCTGGTAGACTCTATTGCTAGTCAATACTCTGCAATTCCTTAGCATATGGCGCCGGCAGAGCCTCATCCGCTTTTAAGGCCTAGTTCCGAAAATGATATTAATGCTTACAGATTCGCATGAGGGCGCCTATAATTATACGTAGCTTATTCCTACTTTAAGACCTTTTCCTGTTAAAATTCCCTTTGTTTTGCGAGTTCCGTAAAGAGGTTAGTTCTCTGCCCATCCCGCGGAAGACTTCTTCTCCTACAAAAGGGGATATCATCCCCTGTTTTGCTATCCTATCGGCCCGCTAGTTACCATCCACCTAAACCTAGCCTGGCATATAGCATAGGGTAATATTGTTGATCTTGGTAATAGCAGTAGGATTTGGACATAGATTGCGAGTGTTTAGTTATTGGCTCGGATACTCCTGTCCCAGTCTCAGCAGCTGTCAACGGTCTTTGAGGTTAGATATATGTGTACCGTAGATACATTCGTCCATTCTTTTGTAGTGCTCAATTTCGTGTATGAAGCCTGTATCTCTTGCTTATACTATGTCTAGGGTTTGCAGCAGTGGTGATACTTTAGTGAAGGAGCCCCGGTCTCTAAGCTCAATTTATTTCTTGTTTTCCTTCCGATACTTGGATAGAGCCATTTGCGGCTATTCAGTGTCTGTATGAGTACTTTCTCGAAATTATTCCCCATCGTTTCCAGTTCACTTCTCTTGGACCAAGCCAAAGTTTCATAGGTACGCCAACCGATAAGTTATACGTATATATAGTAGGAACATAATCTTCTTTTCTTTTCCTTATGGCGAGGTTATGATCCAGAGTAGAAGGATCACAACCCTCCCACTTTACTGCGTCCCTACTGGTCCACCTGTGGGGTTTGCCGTTTGACCTCAGGAAGTACCGGCAGACTTCCCGGTTTCGGATCACTTCGTCACTGAGGCCAATCAAATGCTGGTGTTTTTGCATTTGTGTGATCCAGTTGTTTTTAGGTCTCCCGTTTTTGCGCGATTGTGTAGGAACATTGATTGATATTGCCTTTTTGACGGAGTTGAAAGGATCTCTCCTTTGAACATGACAATACCAACTGAGCCGCTCGTGCTCTATCTTGCTTGTGATGGGTTCTTTTACATGAAGGCTTCCACGAATATTCGAACTTCTTATTCAATCAAACTTTGTTACTCCTTAGTAGGACAACAATATGAAGGAAAATACCATTCACTTGCTTTTCGATTGCAACAAGACGGACGCCTAAGCCAAGTCCATAACGTTGGCTTAAAAGCAAAACTGATTATCTCAGGAATACCAGCCTAAGCGAAGTTACATCTACGCATTGCATTGTCCATTTACAGAATGCGATAGCGACTTTCATGCAAGCGTGCAATAGCTAAGAACTATCTACATAGACAGCTGTAGCCAGTTCACTTCACACAAAGCTGCTGTATTACTTGAGATGGAATTGTTATCCGCTGCGCTCGGGGCATAGAATCTGGTGTAATCAGATTTGAGGTAGTCAGAATTTGCCGCACAGTATTATAGGCATTATATACGCACAACAGTTTCAAATTATGTTGGCTACCTGGGCACAAGGAGGGCAGAGAGTTTATGATGTATGCATTCGGAGAGACATGACACATGTCCGGGTAGCGAAATATGGGAAATTCTGCGAAAACCGAACTGCAGGCTATCGGATAGGTTCACTGGTCATAGATAGTGGAACGGTCTTTACATATGAAGGTTAGCTGTGAGTGAGTACGTATTTACAAGTAAAGAGTCAAAAATAATTTGTAGTTTGGCTCTCCGATTTTTTAAGAAAAATCCGATATGATGTCGCCTTCAAATAAACATCAATGTGTTTAAGAAGTTATGTAGGCTTTGTACGTAACCTTTATAAGTAGTTAACGCTGCCGCTGACCGATCCATTAAACTTCGAAACCATAGAATCCAAGCCAATTGTCAACGAAGTGATACGAGGAACTTTCACAAAACGGCGTTAATATAGTATTTCCGTATGCAAGCTGACTGCGATCAAAGACATAAACACAAAATCTAAATCGTTTTCATAGAGAACTGAAAGTCCTCAGTTCAAAACCAACGTCTCACTGTGCTGGGCTTCAGGAAACCAAGGAATATCTGGAAGGGAAATTAATGTAGAAAAAGTATAGGTGACCATTAAAGCCTGTATCCTATTACCCAACTAAGAATGAGAGATTTTTGCACACATTTTGATGCCCAATGGGGGGTTGGTCCCAGTTTCTGTACTGGGTTCCTATCTTACTGCACGTTGATGATTAGGGTCTCCAACCATTGTGACGTCCTCAGAAATCTGGAAAGATTGTTTAGTGAAATATCAGACAGTTCTGGCATGTCCTGGAAGTAATGTTTTACTAAAGTTTTGTTCCTCAAGCGACATAGGCTTGGGCAGTAGTAGAGAAAGTGGGGTATATCCTCGTGAGCCTCTTCGTCACCTCAGCCTCTATGTATATTGTTATCGTTGAGTTTAAGTTTCATTGTGTGGTTTCCTAGAAGGTTGTGGCCAGTGAGTGCATCTATCAATATTGACAGCGATTTTCTGTCATTTTTTAAAAGTTTGTTGGTTTTGGCTTTGCCGCATTTTAGCCAAAGCTTCCTTGATATATCACTGGTGGTAAGCGAGTTCCACCTATTGTGGGCTGTCATTAGAATCTTACACTCAACTCGCTCTCTAAGGTTACAGAGTAGAGGCTTAATCCATTGGAGTGCTCGATTGTAGTCTATTGCAGACCCTTTCTTGCAAGTTCGTCAGATATCTCATTTGCATTGTACTGCAAGCCAAGAACCTTAGCTTGGACTTGATTTAAGTAGTAAAAATGTCTCTAATGGCCACCTGTCAAAATGGTGACATCATCTCTGGTTGCCCATGTCACTGCCATGATCGACGCTTGGAAAACACTACTGTGGTGAGGGAGTCGAATTGAGCTGTGTATGTTTCGTTTTTCGGAGAATATACCGGCGCCCGTTTCTATATCCATCTATGACCCATTCGTGTAGATAGATATAGACTTGTCTTTTGTTGGTTAATTGGTTTCGCGTTCTTCTCTACTTGGGAAAGTGCAGGAGAATGGTTTTTTATAGTCGAAGTATGGTGACGTGTTTATGTCTCCATTTACGAGTTTCTTTAGAATCTGTGCATGTCCTTCGAGATTTAAGTTCCTGCTGCTTGATTGACAATAAAGTTTAACGATGACCGTAAATCAAATTTTCTTTAAGAAAACACCCCTAAAAGTGGTTCCAGGTGTGTACGTGTACGTTTGTACATGACAAGTCAAGGTCGCCATAGTTTGATAAAAATGAACTAAAACTGTGCAAAACTTATGCAAAATACGGGTATTATATGTGCTTTCACTAATTTGGACTTCAAAAAAACCTTTTTAATTCGAAACTGAATGCTCAACAATTGATGCTATATGGTTTGATGGACAAACAGGCAGACGTGATTAATCGAAATAAATGTCTACTAATATAATTTGTATACCCGGCCCCACCTTTATTATTTGCCTATTTTACAATTTCGATATTAAAATTAGTATACCCTCCTACACACAGTATTACAAAAGTTGAAAGCACATTAGAGATAAAATAGATACAAAAGCAAAAAATAAAAACCGAAACGAGCAATAAAATAAATTTAAACTAATTTGGTGATTTGCATATTTATTTTTTACATTTGTTCGGATCCCAACAAATTGCTTGTTCTGGCTTTTGTCTCGGGATATGCCTATTCACACCAAAGCAGCGGGTATGCGGAGACCTTTTAAAGAAGATGTAATTAACAAATAGTGGCCTGTGGGGATTACATTTGCATATTTCTTTTCTTTCATTTTATTCATTAAGGTTTTGAATTCCTTTTAAGATATGAATGAAAGTGAGGAATCACTTTTGATTTGAGATTCGTTTTTTTTTTTACAATTAGTAAGGTTAGATAAGTAAGTGGATGGAGTGGAGTTTTTTTTCCTTTAGTTAACTTTCAAGAATTATATAATATTTTTCGGGATGCATGAGCCTTAGGACATTAATCGGAAATAATTATATCAACGGTAGAATCTCAGCAATTCCTAAAAAAGCAAACAAATTATCAGTGGCTAACAGCATGTCAGGATCAAGAGATAAACTAAATTCATTTGATTGTCTAACAGACAAGCCGTATCCAAGATAATATCTAGAATTAGAATAGATTAAAGGACATATAAATGCAACTCTCAACATCAAACAGGCAGGCTTTCGAGCAGTGTGTCGACTTCGAGAAGGCTTTCGATAGCTTGAATCGAGATGCTATCTGGTTGACCTTGCACAGGAGAGGCATCCCAGAAAAACTCATAGACATTATGAATGCTATATTCGAGGGTAGTAAATGTCACGTCTTACACAATGATAGGATGTCGGAGGATTTTGATATCCTAAGTGGAGTACGTCAGGGGTGCATACTGTCACCGCTGCTATTCTTGGTGGTCATCAGCGATGTACTCCGTGCAAGATTGACGGAGGGTTGGTTCGCTGGACTATAACATCCTACTTTAAACACCTCGACTATGTTTGCCTACTTTCACATCGGATAATAGAGCTGAGGCAAACCCTTCTAGCACCCGCGCTCAAGTCAACATTGCTGGACAGGAAGTCTAGGAAGTATACAACTTTTTATATCAAGGAAAGGTGGTCTCCGCTAACGGCAGTGGCATCGAACTGGATGTGTGCAGCAGAACCGAAAGGTGAGGTCAGAATGCTGTCCAAAATCTGGAGAAGCAATGTTCTCAGCACAAGAACCAAGTTGCTACTGTGCAGCACTGCTATGTGGGTGCATTACTTGGAATGCAGATACTACTAACACACGCAAGCTGCAGACCTTCGTAAATAGATGTCTAAGAATCATTTTGAAGATTTTTTGACCGGAACAAGGACATTACTACACCAAGGAGAAAGTGGCAGTAGATTGGACACACTCCATTGCGAAATATGCCATGCAGTGGAATTCGTTCACCAAGGCAGGTAGAACAGCGGGACGCCCTAGGCAAACGTAGCGCAGAACAGTTGAGGAGGAATCAAGCTCTTTGGGAACGAGTTAGAGGCAGCTCAAACGCGTTGCAGAACTCCGAACAACTTGGCGCGCAGTCGTTGTGGAATTCGAGGGGTGAAAGAATTCAAGTAAGTAAGTATGTAAGTCTGTTACTTCGTCGTCTGCTATAGCGCTACAGGCTGTCCCAAATTGTTCCAATCAGAATTTCAAGATTTGTAAGTTAAAGTGATATAAGAAACAACAAAGAAACAAACTGTTCGGGTGTGTGTGTAAGGTTTAAGCTTTTGATGTTATTTTAGCTCCTCTGGAAGGAACGAAAAACGACACATATTAGATGTATATCATCAAAGTCTACCGATGGGGCGAATTATTTTTCGCCTCAGCCAACAAGCTTATCATACCAGTGAAGTTTTTGCGTTCTTGCTGTCCTATAGTTTCACAGCGTAAATTAAAAAAGTGACTTCGCAACATCCTATGTTCCGAAACCACATAGTAAAACAATTGTTCTAAAATCGCTTTCTATGTTTATCGGTTTCGCGCAATGTTATTGCGTTAGTAACACAAGAACTGTGCACTATTTGTAAATTTAAACTGGGTTGAATCCTGAATAGCATCCGTATTTTTTTAATTAGCATCTCAAATAGGTCCCAAATCATTTCCATTTGTTATTTCAAATAGATACACCAATATTTGAGCAATTTTGACTTGACCATGATTCCAATTTTCACAGTTGTCGACGAATTTCCAGTCGACGTGTTTCTTTCGACGAAATTGCCTTCCTTTATGTTTAATTTTATGTAAGCTAGAGCTATAATCTTCTGAATACTATGGTAGATAGACCAAAAAAGTGGACAGAAAGTGTCCAGTCTGCCATTATTGTCACTTTGTTGTCGTTAGTTAAAGTAGTCTCGATAATGCTAGTGAGATTGAGAAACAACCCTTTCCCTTTTCTAAATTGCCTCCATTAAGCGGCTTGTTATTGTACCGAACAAACCAAGTGAACCTAGCTTACCTAAATAGATCAGTCGCGATCCTCAGGAGTCCATACTACTTCCTTTTCCTGATATGGTCAATACTAACTTTGCTTGTCAGCTATCTATTGAAGTCTCCAGGTGTTGAGGCACTTAGGAAAATAATTAAAAAGGCAATTCCACCAAGCAGACCAACAACGATCAAAAATGTTTGCAAACAAAATTGAAAGCAAGAGAAAATTCCTTTGCATTCTTAAGGTTACTATATTATTTTAAAGAGCGAACACTGATTCTAAGTGCACAAAAAAGATGGCCCACGAGCATCAAAATAATGCGATGCTAAACAGCGCAGAGTTTTGGAGAGCTGTGAAATATTTAAACAAGCAAACAAATGGCATCGCCACGTTAAAGGCGCCACACCCTAATATGCAGCTCCTTTATTTCTCGACGAGTCTTTGAATGCAACATTTATAACACTGGAAGTACAAGAAGACATCGAAAATGCCAAAACAAATGAAGTCGAATTCCTTTCGAATTTTACAAAAACTGTTCAACGGCAATATATATTCCGCTTCACAAGAAAGGTGTCTTCAGCGAGCCAACAAAATACAGAGGAATATCTTTCTTGACTTCGGCTAAGTTGTTCACTGCTTTAATTTTTAAGAGGCTTACAAAGCGGGTCAAAACCAAGAAAATTTTATCTGAATTTCAAGTAGGGCTGTATGCCTGAAATTCTGTATCAAAATTTTTTTGATAATGGTATCCAACCTGCCCCACAGACGTTGGGGTCTATTCAGTGAATGCTTTTTGACTCTGAAGTGATTTGTTGAATCTTCACCTCTCAGATTGCGGTCATCTGTCGAGGTCTCGGAGGACTAGAAGTTAAGATCTAGTCTACTTCCTCTGCTAGTGATACTCTAAAGTCGTCTGTAGAATACAATCGGATGATATTTCATATTTCATATTTATTAATTAGCTTCAACATCATTTACAGTACACTAATATAATGTATGTATGTATGTATGTATGTATGATTATTCATTATTCTCATTTATAGAATTCATTCAACTTACATCTATATTAACAGTTTTTTTTTAAATCTATGAGAATAGTTAGTGGCACTTTTATTTTTTAATAAAAATAGAGCAAATGCCACATTAAATTTAGCAATTACATAGTGGGGTGACTAAAAGAAACATAGCGTTTTACAATAGGTTATATTTTAGAAAAACAATTATAGGAGATAAATTATTAATTAATTAACAGCCAGAGAGCAAAACAAGTAAAATTGTGCAACAATATTTCGATTTCATTCATATCATACACAAAAAGCCACGACTTAATTCTTTTTAAAAACAAAGACAGATTCGTAATGTTTTGTATTGTTTCAGGAAGTTTATTGAATAACTTGCGTGATATTACAGAGTAGGAGTTTCTATAGAATGTAGCCCGAAAACGTAAATATGGAAAATTACTAGAATTGGTTCTCAAGTTATATGATCCAATAATGGGACTTTGCCTATAACCACTTCGTATAAAAAACATTTTTAAAACCTTGTAGTAAAAAAGGTGTCGTACAGGCAAAATTTGTGATTTACGACAAAATTCCATTGAATGAGCAAAACGAGTAGAATTGCAAATATTTCTTACTTCTGCAGAACAAGCAATTGTTGCAATCTGTTATGGTAAGCACACCCCTAACAACATATCGAATTAAATATCCCGTAGTATACAGATTTTAATAAAGCGCTAGAACAAAATTTTCTCAGATTGTATAGACACTGAATTGTTGAAAGAAAATACTGTTTAAGATTCGAAATATGTTCGGTCCATTTAAGTTGTTGATCAATTGTTACTCCTAAATATTTTAAGCTTTTAACCTGTTCAATTCCAAAGCAATTTTCCGTACATGCCGCATTTGGATTAAAAACTGTCTGAGAACTTAGTCTAAAGCAATTCTTGCTAAACAACTTGAATCTTAAACAATCAGGTGAATGAAAGCTAATATCAGTGTTACTCAACTCTTTTGCGTCAAGGCTAAAAAACATCTTATTACTTATACAAAGTTCATGTACCGCAAACCACAACCTTAGTATATGGACATCATAATTCATGTCTGAAACTAAATTTAACAGATTTTCAGAATCATATACAATTGCAAAATCATCAGCGAAAGCCTTAACATTCCCAACAAATGGTTGTTCAAAAAGAGAATTAATGTATATTAAAAAGAGAATAGGTCCAAGCACTGATCCCTGAGGTACACCCAAATTAATAACCTTCGAGTCGCTTAGAACATTATTCACTTTAACTTTTAGGGTTCGATTACTCAGATAAGAAACAAACCAATTATAAATACAACCTCGAAAACCAGAGTTGTAAAGGTTTTTTAAAAGAATGCTGTGATTAACCATATCGAACGCTTTGGTTATGTCAACGAAAAGTGCACCACAACATTTTTTCTTATCAAGACCTTTTTGTATATAGGAACAAAAATCCAACGGAGCATATTCTGTTGATAATCCTGATCGAAAACCATATTGTAGGGGACTAAAAAAATCTTGATTTAACAAAAATTGCAAAATCCTAGTTTTAATGATTTTTTCAAAGACTTTCGCTATTGTGGGTAATAATGAGATTGGTCTATAGTTATTTCGATCTTTTTTGTTGCCTTTTTCAAAGGGAGGAAAAAAATACTGTGAATCATGAGCAACGACAAAAGCAAAAAAAACAAACAAGCTCCCCAGTTATCTGGACAGCCACCCTTGGAGTTCACTGAAACTTAACACCAGCTGAGTTTCAAATCAACTACACCAAACTGTCTTTCTCTCTGTCTCTTCCCCTTTCCTCAAAAACGCACGTGGCCTAAAAAAATTAGTATAAGGGTATTCATAACCCCTTTCACATGTGTAAATTATAAAAAAAAAAAAAAAAAAAAGGTATAACAATAGCACTTTTCAGATCATCTGGAAAGAACACTCAAATTAAAAATGTATGCTAGAACGTCAACTAGATTCAAAGCAGTTTTTTTAACACAATGTTCGAAATACCATCCTTACCACATGAGTTAGTATTTTTGAGAGCGTTTATTGTTTTGAAAATTTCCTACTAAAGGCTCTGCTTAAAACACCAAGATCTGTGCAGCAGCTGCAAGGTAAAGTACAACTACTAGTAGGTGCGTTTTTACCAACTGTTGTGAAGTGTTCATTGAAAAGATTAGCTATTTCTACCGGATCTGTAACATCTTTACTATCTATTACAAGTGATATATTTTTAGAATTGTTTTTAACTTTTCTGTTTAACATGTTGTTAATAACTTCCCATTCTTTTCTGGAATTCCCTACCGAACTTCTTACTTTATTATGGTAATAATTGTCTGTACATAATTTGATCTCATTGTTAACTTCTTTAGACATTTTTTTGAAACGTAATATTAAATTATTGACATTAATTTTTTTGAGAAGTCGATTATTTATCCACGGTTTTAATTTTGATTTAATGTTCTCATGGATAGTCTAGGTTTAACTACTGATATAACTTTTAAACTTTTCAGAAAATAAGTGATACGCCGTGGAGGGGTTTTCCTCAGCGTATATTTCTTCCCAATCAGTATAAAGTAGTTCATGATTTAATTTGGAAAAATCAATTTTAGGCGCCCGGTGATCAGATACAGATTTATTTTGCAATGTGTTTTTTAAAGTTTTTAAAAGTATACCCGTCATGCAATGATTTGTAATACCCAGATCAAAGACAATCTTTAGGTTATAAATGAAGATGCCATTTGAAAATTGAATTTAATTTACATGCGTAATAGTAACAATTCAGAATTTTGTAAAATTAAGAAAACGATTGGAAAACATAAATTTGTTTTATATTTAATTTTATTAATTAACCGCCATATGGATGAAGAGAGTGTGATCAAAACAATTCACATAACAAGATCGTCTTATGTTGAGAGGAAATGCATTCTAAATGCAAAAATTGACGCTCAGTGCAAAGATAATAATACCGCGGGAGAACTAAAGTCAAAGACCGATTAGACTGCGCAAAAATTAGTTTATTAAGCAAATACGAAGGCTGTGTAGATATTATAATTCTGTGAAGACATTTAATAGTGCAAAATTTCAGATACTGGTCTAATGTGCATCCAAGGATATTTTTGGCGTAAACAGAAAAGTGAGAATAGCATTTTAAGGCATAGACATATCGAATAATATTGTTGAACGCAACATTAAGTCTTCACTTAGTATTTGCATTTACGCAGTAGCAGATTTTACACCCATAAGCTATGATGGGCACGAGAAAAGATTTTGCTAGCATAAGTCTAGTTTTAAGTGGTGTCCATCTTTGGGATACCGACAGATTCCTAAGAGAACCATACATTTTACCAATTATCGTATTAACATGATCATCCCAACTTAGCTTAGAATTGAAGCAGATTCAGAGGTTGGTTTTTAGCCAACTAAAATTGGATTATCTCCAAGGCATATAGCAGGAAAATGGTTTACATCTGATTCAATTCTGCTAATGACCATGCATTTTGATTTAATGGGATTCAGTTTCAGAAAGTTTTCTTGAAAATCCTGCGAAGTTTTCCTCTTTTAAAATCCTGCGAAGATTGTCGTTTAGCTTGATTATAGTTTCAGTAGGAAGCCCAGACTTACAGTTGAGGTATAGTTGAACATCATCTGCATACATGTGTGCTACTGAATATTTAACTACTGTAGGAAGGTCATTAACAAAAAGCATGAAAAGAAGAGGACCAAGAACTGAACCTTGTGGAACGCCTGTTAATATTTCAATGAATTTGGTAAAGATATTATTGTAGAAAACTTTTAACAAATAAGGAAGAATCGCAACTGGTATGTACTCAGCCATAGAGTTAGCTGATGCCTTCTTTTTCAGTATCGGAATAATTCTTGCCAATTTCCATGAAGAAGGAACCTGGAAGATGTTATTATGTTACTGAAGACATGAGTCACAACCGGAAGTATGAAGGGGAGTATAATTTTGACAAACGAAGGGTGGATACAATCAACTCCAACAGCTTTAGACTTAATTTCAAGTATTGCCTTGACAACATCAGTTTGCTTAACTCTGTGAAATTCAAAGGAGCTGTTCGGGGCGGTACTGAGAGGCTGGTTTAATAAAGATGTTGCTGTTTCTGACATCTGCAAATGTAAACTGCCTATTGAGGTGGTTGGGATCAGAGTCATCATCCTCCCGGACTACCTTGCGACCGACACCCAGCGCACGCAAATTTTTCCAGAGGGTTTTTTAGGGATGACTTTCATCAAAATGATTTTTATAATATTATATTATATATAATAAGGTAACCAGGTTTAGCAACTGGTGGAAGGTGTTATAAAACTCAGGGAGCCTATAGCCCTTCCACCTGTTGTAGGCGCCATCACGTTTGTTCCTCAGTTCATCAATCTCTTCAGTAAACCAACTATTATGCACACATTTGACAGGCTTTGCTACAATAGGAACATATTTGTTAAATAAATGCATAATTGTACCTTGAAGATAATCAGCTTGAGCATCAGAATTAGATTCAAAGTATATAGGTTGCCAGGAAATTCTTTGAAGATACTACGGTCGGTGTTAACAAAAGTAGACTCTCTAAACTGCCCAATCTATAGAGTACTCGTAATCATTATTCATAATCTGGTTTGTCATGTTATGTGCACGTCGTAAGCCTTTGATTCGTATCAGCACCATCGACCAAATGTTTGCATTCCAGCAAATTCTGGAAAAAAAAACAGACTCTCCAAATCGAAACTCGCCATCTTTTTATCGATTTTTTAATAAGCTCTACAGGGCCAATTGTTGTTTAGGCATCCCTAGTCTCTACTGTCCACTTTAGGGTACCTCACTGTGTACCGGGATCACAGCATTCTTTCTGCATTTAAAACTAAAAAAGTAGTAAAGAAAGACCTCCAAAGGGGTCTGTAAAACTGTAGGCAAATACGTAACAATTACGCTGATATGAGAACCTTGTTAGTTGAAGCTAAAAATAAATTTAATTCGGCACACCAGCAAACTTTGATGGCATATATGTACATAGAGAAGATCCTGCACTAACTTTTTGAAAATCTCAAATTACTTCAGAACTTTTTAAAGAACATCACGCATCTGTCTAAATGGTCTTTCATGTAACAGTCATTCCAATCTGATGTGAAAGCGATTATAGCCATATTATTAAAGGTCAAATGGATTACTATAGCGACCACCAAAGTGAGTTTCAGTCTTCTCGTTTTCAAAATTCCTTCAATAGGTGCTTAAAAAACCATCCTAAATCAAAATTAATCCTTGTTATACGTAGTTTCCTTAATGTTCTTTCAAATATCCTCTAGGCGAAGTGAAACCCACAGTTACCTTTGACTAGCCCATCAAACCCCCCCGATATCTACCCACTGTGCCAGTACTTTCAAAAACGTGCTACTCTGCCATTATTACCCCCTCGATGTTCGTCAAAACAACCATAATGAAAATTGAAATCCACTACTATGACAGCATCGTCTCTTAAATTTTAATTAGGGACCTCCCCTTTCACTCCCCGGAACTATGCGAGTGAAGGTGTTTGTTAGGGCACGTCGTCATCTCAATGGTATCCTCTCTATGTCTACATGCATCTTCTAATGCACAAAGGTACATAATGCCACTTACGAGTATAGTTTGTCATTATTAAAACTTCACATACCTCCATGATGATACCCGGTAATCATAACAATTCTGCTAGTGGAAAGTTTCCCAAGGATTTTTCCACACACACACACACACACACACACACACGGGCAATCATAAAGGCTCATGCCAAGGTAAAGATGAAAACGACTCGCATATCACATCACGCACGTTCTACCCTAAAAGTATGCTTCTAATTACAGCGATTCTCATCTACTAACATCGAGGAGTGAGTCCTTTGAGTTTATACCATGCCACGACCACCCCCTTGGCGCACTAATTTTATGTTTCAATTTTGCGCCGTTAAAAAGTGGTGGCTTTAGTTTCTCCGAGCATTAATGACACTCACAAGGACACACTAAAACGTTGAGGTGGTGACATGTGCATTTAATCATCAATGTATGATGAGGGGGAGATCCTTTTCGTTGTTAGGAAGACGACGACGAATTGTCTTTTCTCATTCTAACTCGGCGTATATTCTGTATCTGTCCGTTGAAGTTCAAACGGTGTAATTACTGTCTGAGCATCCTGGCCGTGTGTCCTCATCATCATCATAAGCAACGACTGGGGCATTACGGCAGACGAGCTAAATGTCCCTTTAAGAGTGCTGGTTGAGTGTATCCTTTCTTTTTTTTTCGGCCAAAAAAGTGAAATCAAGGAAATGGAAACTAGGATGGTTATTCAGAGAGTGGTTTTGAGGTGACGACTACGATGATGGTAACGACGATGTATGCTTCGCATTATTGTCGCATTGTGTGCTGTGCTGCCATATTTTGGAGGTGTCGACAGAGGAAGAAAGGATGTCGTACAACGGAGCACAAAGGGTAACCAAAGCACCGGCAGTACCAAAGCACGGAACCAACAAAAAAAAAGGGACAAAACACTTTCGCATAATGGTCGCAACTATACCATCATTATGTAGCTTAATTAAGTGCTTTTTAGTCCTTAGACATGGGTTATGTCTCTCGAATAGTCGGGAGTGTTGATCCCTGTAAGTGCTGTTGCTGTATTGTGATGGGAGGTGGTGTTGGTGGTAATTTTGCGGAAAATGTCGAGTGAAGGATTGTTGTGTGCCCGCTGTGTGTAAGAAGAGTGTTAGCTTAAAATCATTTTTACCAACTGATCTTCTGATGAAGGGATGAATTACACAGAACGAGCTGGCCCAGGATATATTTTGACAGCATATCTCTCAAAAGGCTTAACTGGCTGCTTGTAGCGGAAAATTGTGCATTCTTGCAGGATATTTATTTTGAAAAGTTGGATATTCAAGAGAATGAAAGACGCGTTTATATTTAATTTATATTCAGGGTAAAAGTCTTTTATAGTAAACGCAAAGCTAATTTTCCAATCAAATTCGAGTCATATCCCTAAAAGGCTGTTTAGAGGTCTCATAGCGTAATACAAAACTGACGGGCTTTTGCCTTACATCAACTATTTAGAGATAACTTTGTCAAAACGAACCAAAATAGTTATCAGCTCGATTCAACCGAGTACTGCAAAGTTATTAAAAACTTTCTTCTTCAATATTTTTATTTTCCTGATTTGGAGTTTGGAAAAGAAAGTTATATTAAAAAGGCATTGAATAATAAGAAATCATAAAAACCCGATAAAATATCACGTAATAGAGATATAGCACAGGCATATCAACTTCATATTTTTCTTATTGCCTAGGATATCACAAATAATGTGGAATATTCAAGGGCGATGATTTGAAAATTTTAAAAATTGATAACAGGTTTTTTTACCTGGTACCTCATAGTTTTTGAGTTAATATGTGCTCGTAAAATTTTGATACTACCCCAAACTTGTATCCGCTTGAAGCTAGCTCAATACCCACCAATATTATTAGCAATCAGCTAAATAAATAATCTACCAGCAAAATATTTTTTTCATTTGCAGAAATTAAAAAACTAAATCAGCAGAAAAAGTAAATGAATTTCAGCAAAAATTAATTATTTGATCAGCGAATGCCTGAAGAAGAAAAAAAAAAACAGTCAAGGAAAAACTTGAGCGTCTGTGAATTTCAGAAGAAACGATAAGTTTTTTCTTAAACTTTTTTTTGCGGATTATTTTTCACTTTTCTGCTGAAATATTATTTTCCGCTGTTCGCTGATCAAATAATTTACTTTTGCTGGAAACACACTTTTTCAGAGAATCTATTAACATATTTTCTGAACTTCTACTTTTTTTTTGCTCATCAATAATTAGCTTCAGCTTATCAAAAACTGTATTTTGCTGATCAAATAATTAATTTGCTGATGGAAAAAAAATCATTTTACTTAGCTCACGTTTTATTTGTCTGCTGATTTTGGTTTCAATTTTCTTCAGATCATAATTAAAAAACTATTAAATTGTCAATCAAATAATTTTATTTTGCCGGTCTAAATATATTTTACTTTTGAGCAGTTAAATGGTCGGACAAAGTGTATGATAGATATGATATACAAGTATATCATTAAAACTGGAGAATATGAAATCAGAAAATCATGAATTTTGAAACGATATCCAACTCGACCAAGTTGCGGACAAAATGTATTAGTTATATCTGATATATGCAAACTGTGATGTAAACAAAAAAAAATATAGAGAAAAGTTACAATGCGTCTGAAATGGATCGTATGATACCCTAATGAAGTGATCGTGCTGTTGTGAACTTGTTCGCTCAAATGCAGTGAAATCTTTCTACCCGAAGGATGTTCTCTCGGTTTTGAAGAACTTTAACTGCAATTTGTAGCTAAGACTTTTTCTAAGAAAAAAATGGGCATGGCGGTCAATATTCGTAACCAAACTCAAGAGAATTCTGATAAAATATTCACAATAAGACTTAATCATCACCGTAATTTTGAGAAAGCAAACAAATTTTGAGAAAGAAAATACCGCCCAAAAGTGGGCGTGGTAGTATATGATGTATGGATGCATTGCAGAGAATATGAACGTTAACGAATATTTCGTTAAGGCCATATTTTTTTCAGATTTTAAAAATGTTTACACTTATACTGTTTCGGGTCCTGAGAACGTTATATGGTATATCAAATTTCATCTTTTTTAGCTCCAAATTGAAGGCCCAAAAAGTGGTGACATACGGACGGATGTATGCAAATGGCCAGATAGACATAACTTTGATGCTGATCACAAATATATATACTTCTAGGGGTCAACCTAGGCACCAAAATGAGCCCAACGCGATCCCTGAGGAACTACTAACTAAATGCGAACCTAATTATTCATCATACGAAGTTTCAACGTTTCTTAACAGAGAATAGAAAAGGCTGATGAATGGATAAGAAGAACTTCAGTACTAAGCCCGCAGCAAGCCTTCTTGCACACTTAGACACGATGCAGAGAAAAGATCATTAGAGGAGGCAAACGATAAATTGAGTTTATTAAGCACTTGTGTGGTAACAATTAAATTGTAACATCTGTTCAACAAAAGAGGAACTGACAGTAAATCCCTATCTACTTTATAGAATTGCTGCGGTATCTTATGAAAAATTTAAGAATAATTGAAGAAAACCTCAGTACAAGTAGTTGCAGTGAGGAGCCCATGAGGAAACAACTCAATTTCGTTGTCATTCCTTAGGACTCTACCAGCAGGATATCGAAGATCTATCCGAAAACCCAGTGAACGACATCTGCAGATATATTATATCCACAGAATGATTTGTATTAAATGAATAGTAAGTTATAATTTACATTATATGCATTCCAAATATTTGGAGCAATGAATATTTTCTCAGTTTTCTCCCAATGGGCATAAAGAAGAGTCTCTGCTGATCATAGTTTGGAGTATTTCTGCAACCCACTTACATTATCTGACCTGAAAGTGAATAGCATTCATTTTTTGTTTGTCATACAATTCATAAGCTCATTAACTTTTACAAGTTAAATAGTAAGACTAAGTACATTCAAATCGGTTTAGCCATTCTCGACTTTTCTGGAAAGAAAGCAAATTGAATGCTAAAATACTCAAAACAAAGATTATCCAGCGAAATTAGGCACGTGCTGTCGCTGACTTTTTTTTTGTAAAATTGTTTCAGTTCTATGAGTCTCTCATACACTGTTTTGACATTCGATGTTTCATGATGTAATATTCGACTTCATACAGTATTGACGTCGTGATATAATTTATGTCATTGGTATTATTATTTAGGTGGTGACAGAATTTGTGAATTTTCTAAGAATAAGTGACATATTTCTAAACAAAAATGCGAAACAAAAAATTGATTGACCAGTTGTAGTTTTAAATTTTATTTTTGTTCGTAAAACCTGGATGAAAATATTGTGCATTGTTGTTTTTTTTTTTTTTTTTTTTTTTTTGTCATACAATGTGACATTTTTTTTTTTTAATTTATTCGTTAGATAGAGGAAGAAAGGTATGTGAAGGACTATGTAATGTGACATAATTTTGCCAACAGGGTGACATAATTTTTTTCAACACACTGTTTCCGTACTCGTATGGCTTTAGGGCTCAGTGTTACCATACCAAACGGTAGTAACATATAGCCTAGTTCGAGGAGATGCTCGAATACTGGCATTTTTCAGTTTTTTGTTTTTTAAATTTGTAATAATAGATTATGTAGAGATGAGAAAAAATGCCACCTTTTTTATTTAAAGAAACGCAAAAGTGTTTGGATACTTTATTGATTTATTTATTCACTGTACTCCTGCGACCCATCAGCAATTTTTATAAATCCACGAAATTCCAACAAGAAAACTAGCAACAGATCACGAGACGGAGTACTTTGAATTTGCAGTTTGCTGTTGTCAAACGCAAGATACTTTGAAGGTTTGTTCCATATAACAACATAGAGCCAGACAGGTACAGTGGAAACTGTTCTTCATGGTCCTTTTAATACATTTTAAAATTTTTCAATAAACAATAATTATGAATAAAAAACCCCCACGCCCACAAAATAGGCGAAATTCTACGATCTGACAACAATCTTTAAATCCAACTTGAGTAGGATTAAATTCCCATTAAATTTCAAAGTCTTAAGCGAAAATAATTTCCGCCGAATCGCAAAAGGAAACTCCTGCTGAAGGCTCTAGTGGTATGCATAATTAAAAAAAATAAATAAAAAATACGCACAATAGTAGTAAAGTCGACAATTCTCGAACAAAAACTATTTCAGACACAAGGAACCGGAAATTCCTTTGCCATGATGTGAGTAACGCACACAGGTTCATGTACGACTGCTCACATTTCTTTGTAATATAAGAACGGCACATAAACTAACCATACCATGAATAATGAAATATTATTCTCGCCCACTTTACCATAAGAAAAGTGGGTTTTGGTTCAGTGTATGGATTTTCTACTTAAGTACTTCACATCAGCTTTGACAGATTGACTTTAGGTAAATTGTTTAATTTAAATGGTGTTCTTGTAATTGAAACTATTTTGTTTGTAATATGAGAACAATCGGGCTAAACTTTTAGAAATGGATTACTTTGCCTAAAACAGGTACAAAATTTAAGATTTTATTCCCCTGCCAATCTGATCCTTTAATTATAAGGCGACAAGTTGAGTGACCCCTTGTCGCTAATTATCCTGAATTCAGATGTTTCCCATCACAACAATGACATCATAATTAATATTTCATCCACTGTCATATATCAAAACCAAAAAAATGTCCTTTCACGCAAAGTACTCATCTAAAGGACAGCGGATACCAATCCGTTTATACTCAGACTCGTCTGAATGCCATAAATGCCGTGCAAACATCAAATTAATGAAAATTAATGGCCTCAGATTTCCTGGTGAAATTCATACATAAAAATTATTTAAACGAGGAAACGACACTCAAAATTGTACCACACAGTCAGAGTAACGAAAATAAAACGAAGAGAAGAACGACAGACAGACAAAATGGAAGAAACAAGAAAGAACAAACACTACTCGCCATTCCCATTCCATACGGAAAATAAAAACATTAATTTCACTTTAAAAAGGACGAAAGTTTATTCCAGCAAAGGAACAAAATATACAAATACTAACGGGGCCACGAGAATATAAAATAAAAAAAAAGAAACAGAAAGGCACACAATCAGGAAAAAAATAAAAGGAAAACAAATGATGTTCCTACACAATGGTCGTCGCCGGTTGATGCTGCTATTGCTATTTGCGGGTGCTGTTGTGTGCCGCTGTTGTCCTTAAGTTCGCGCAGAGTTGCCTCCATCAATGTGTTTCCTGTTGGAAGGGACAACGGCAACGATGCTAGTATATGCTTCTAAATGGGAAAAAAGAATTTCGTTACATGGAGGGAAAAATTATTTTCATTCTTTTTTATGGAGTTTAGCTCGATTTTGTTGACTAGAGTCCTTCATTTGTTTAGTCGCTCATTTAAATGTTTCAACTGATTTGTTTAGCAAACAGAGGGGATTTAATCTGTCTCCAGTCAAGTGTATTGTCGTTGTTAGTTTTAGCATAGGAATAGGTATCTCATGTTGGGAATGTTGTAGGCCTTGAAATTATTAAGAAAATATTCAAAAGTCACGCGTCCTTTTATTGCAATGCCTCCGGTTATACAAAAGGTTAATTTATTTACATCATAGCCACAGCGATGGTAATCGTTTAAGTAAAGTGCACGACTGAGGCTTTTTATCTACAAAATATCAGTTTTGAAATTAAAAGAATATCGTTAAAATTATTTTTTTTTTTGAATTGGTGGACTCATATTTGAAAACGAGCTGGTTTTCGAAAACTGAAAAAAATAAATAAAATACCGTTATACGTACAGGGTGCGCCATCTTATGCAAACATTGAAAAACTTTGACATTTATCAACCGATTGACTTGAGTAAACATGTTTTTCAAACGTCAATTCAGTACAATTTTAACCATGAATCGCTTCACACCGAAACAACGCGCCGAAGTAGTGACGCTGTGCATTGAAAATAGTCGTTTAGTTGTGTTAACTCAACGTGCATATCGTCGAAAATATCGTGGCCAACAAGCACCGTCTGACAACACTATTCGTCGTTTGGTGTCGAATTTTGTTGAGCACGGGACAGTGGGAGATCGTTGACATGCCATTTATCAGCGCCCAAGACGTTACCGAGAATGCACATGTGTCGTATCATCACCGCGCTCACCATTTTGGCGTCAGTGGAACAACCTTGCGGTGCATTTTGAAGGATGATTTTGCATTTGTTTCCGTATAAATTGCAATTGACTCATAGAATATTGCCGACAGACCACCCACGTCGCTTGGAAAACGGCCAAACAGTCGCTCGAATGGTTGAGCAAATTTTGATGACGGACGAGGCCCATTTCGCACTTTCTGGCGCAGTTAACAAGCAAAATTGTCGCATTTGGGGAATGGAGAATCCACACGAGATCCATGAAAGACCATTGCATGACCAAAAAGTGACTATTTGGGCCGGCTTTTGCGCCACAACCACCATTGGGCCAATTTTTTTCAGAGAAGGCGAAACAGTCGATGGGAATCGATATCGGTGGATGTTGGCTCATTATGTCTGCCCACAAATGTGTGAAAAAGTTCTGGACGGTTACTGGTTTCAACAAGACGGTGCACCATGCCACACTACAAATCAAACAATGCAGTTTCTGCAACAAAAAATTCCCTGGACGAGTGCTGTCAAAAAATGGAGACATTGACTGGCCACCCAGATCTCCAGATTTGACTCCACCGGACTTTTTTTTGTGGGGTTATTTGAAAAGCAAAGTTTACGCCAGCAAGCCTCAGACCATTGGCGAGTTCAGGGAAAACATTCGTGCCGAAATCATAGCTATACCGCCCGAAATGCACGAAAAAGTGATGAAAAATGCAGCAAAAAGGGCACATTTTGCTTTGGTCAATAGAGGCGGCCACTTGATTGATGTTGTATTCAAAAACTAGTCCAAATAAATTGTAAAGGACCAAATTAAAAAAAAATACCCTATATATGGAAATCGGTTTATTTTTTTTTTAAAGTTATTCAATATTCACATACCGACATAAAAGATGGCGCACCCTGTATTTTAACCTCGAATTTTAAACTCACTGATCCCAGATATGAAGTTTGAAGACAATGCGTCCAGTTGTTTAGGCTGCAGTCGGGCATAGAAACAGACAGGCAGACGGACACAATTTCTAAAGTTTGATCAGGAAATCAAGAAGCTTTAAGAAGAGTGATCTGTTGAGAGTTCCAAGGTCAGAAATTGGGGGTGTGTGTGAAAGTAATGTATTCGGTGGTATTTAAATAACAAGTTATCCATCTTCCACACCTAACTCAAGACCCACTTAACAGATTTTCATGAAATTTACGATCTAATTTAAGTCGAATATGTCGATACTAGGTTTTCTTATTCCCCAGGATTTCTGGAAACAATTAGAACGATCTCGGGATGTCTATAAAATTCAAAATCTAAAAAAGTATTTCATTATTTTAAACATTCGAATATTTCAATAACCCTAACTGTAATTTTCAAAATAATATGTATTCATTTAAATTTGTATTACAGATTGATAAAAAGCACTCCTCGATATGTACTTAAACCAACATACATAGGTCCATTGTGATACCACTAGGGAGTAGGGGATACGATGCAAATCCACCCCTGGAATTATTTACTCCTTTTGATGAACCCATTGATTTAAGCAATGCAGGGTATTCTCTTAGTATTCTCTTAGAGTTCCCCTTCTCATGTAGGTCAGGGAAAAACATGCACGGAGGAAGTGAACTATAGTCTCCTTCTTATCCTGGTCTCTGAAACTTCTGAAGATATCATTACTTTCAATGCCCAGTCTCTGAGAAGACGTTTGTCTGCAGATGACGTTTCTGAGTTTGGAAGTGCTATTCTCTACACGCCTGCTTACTGAGTGAATCTTCTTCATATCGCAATGATCAGGTACCCAGCACAGAATCATACTCGCATTATGCACTATTTTAACTAACATAACTTTAATTGTTTTAAGTTATAACAGCATGCAACATCAAGCTGATAAGGCTTTCGCACAAAATAGTACCGAATATTTTTCAATCCAGTATACACAGACATTTTGTTCGTGTCTTCCGAACGATAAATAAACTTGCTTGTGACTTACTGTTGATGGTCAGGCAAATATTACAATAGCAGACTGAGATCTTGATAAATGGTTCAACAGCAGAACTGAAAAAATATGTAGCTGCAGTCTTCGACATAATTTTACAAGTTGACCATCGAAAGCATGGTCCTTTTTCCAATGAAATATGTATTCGTAATCAGCGTGGATATATTTTCAAATATTGTCAAGATGCCCCGCCAAATAATCGCAGAAACTGATATGAGGGCTTTGAGAATATTTTTGCCTGATATGATGATCTCAGATAATGGACCACCAGGGCATTTAAGGGCCCTGATCTGTTCAAGTTCAAGAGAATAGTCCAAATATATTAGTAAGCTACGAAAAAGCTGCAATCTAAGAATAATAGCGAATGAAAGGCTTTGCTAAATTTGTGGGTTTTGGGTTTGGATTTTACAAGAGCTTACGATCTTCTACGCGAGAATATATACACTTCCAAACTGTCCTATCGTAGTAAGCTTGTCGTAAAGTTAGACATGCCATGATATTTATCTACTCGTACTATGCTTGGAAAAAAAAATTCGAGGTCTAAAATATCACAGAGCCTGACGAATATAATCCTTCACAAACCTCAGAGCTGAAGTATACCGCAAATGATACCCTCGTGGAGACTGGAAAAAGATGTAAACCGCTAATTATTAGGTCTGGCAAAACTACAAAACTCTTAACCCGAGGAATAAAATTGATACCCTACAGAGTAATGATCCTGTTAGTTGCATTACTTTCAGTGTTGGATAAAGCATTGCATGGCAAAAAAATTTTTACTTTTTGCTAGAATTCATTCGAAACTACACCCAAGTGTGTCGGCATGATTAGCAGTCCAATTCCATTGAATTCAATTTCAAAGAGAAGACTTTTTTCAGATATTTAGTCCACAAGGAAATCCGTATCTTCTTATTAACACCAATCATTCGCAGAAACGTGAAACAAGTAACTTACTCGAGATCGACGAGAATGTGAGGCTGTAGTGTCTTTGGCTTGGCTTCTTCATGGCCTATTAGCCCTATAAATTATTATTAGAACTTGAGTCTCGCTAATTGCCTTTATTTAGTTTCCGTATTCACCTGAGGCAGTATTTCTTCTCCAGAATCCAACTATATACATATGTAAACATTTGACATTCGAGCTATAAACTTGGGGACTATATTGCATAGGTATACCTTTCAACTTTGCCTGAAGAAGGTTTGCTCAAAACGCGCCACTTTGTACAAACTAGGAGTTCGCAGTTATCATCGTCCAGTACCAAACCGACCAAACCGACCAAACTTTCAAAACTATTTTAATCTATCTTGTTCCCATTGTGTTGCTTTCATTTCACAGTGCCCCCCGTGTGTAGGTTCTCATATTCATGCGATTTGATCTAAGCCAAGTATCTGTAGCAACAAATATTTTTCAAACTCTCACTGAAAAGTGTATCCATGTTAAAATTCTGATGACTGTGGCGTATGTGTATTTTTTTTGCCTTAGAATTTCAACTCATTTATTTTTATCCGTTTTCTAAGAAAAAATTAATGACAAACCCAATTTAAAAATAATATTCCTACTTGTTTCCTTCGTTATATCATGAAAAATCTTTGTGTATCCTTCTTACGTCCACTGACAAAAATTTACTCCATAATCCTTTACGAGAATTGGAATAATTTAAATCAAATCACATATCCTGCGTTATGCCGTCGCGGAAACATTTCCCCCATTTTATATATCGCAGTTCGCAGTTCACAGAATTCCCGCAACAAGAGTTGTTGCAAGGATATTGCCGCCACTAATAATTTGCTTTCTTTTTTTTTCCATTCCGTTACAATGATGCAACTAACTACACGACAAACTCATATTACCGGATGTAAAACATAGAAGAGACAAAACAAACGAGCGGAAAAAAATGAAGATGAGAGAACACTTCTGTTTCCGAGAGAATATACAAGTGCCAAAAAGAGGATTCGGTGATACACACAAACAAACACAATAAACGCGAGAATCCTTCGTACGCATGTACAAAACAATTTTATGCAAGGATAATAGAGAATAATAAACGAGGTGTATACCGGTCTAACGCCACTTGTGATGAAAACCGAACTGAGTTGGTAGAATCGCATTCGGGAAATGTTGTCCTTGATTTTCCAGGATAATGGTTAGTAGTTTTGGGGCCAATAGTATGGGATGATGAGTGTAGACTGCACAATGAGAGAAAATGAGAAATGAAAATGTGAATTTATTTTTTGAGAGCGAGAGAGTGTATGGAAGATAGAGTAGTGAGTAGAGTATATTCCAGAGAGTTCGTGGGAGGACTACTAGAAAATTCTTGCAGTCGAGAGATGAGCATTTTCCATTTAATATTTCCCGGCACAATGACCATGACATGGAATGAACTAGGAAGTGAAGTGCACCATTGAAACAGCTGGTTGTATGTACCTGTATACTCCACATGATTTTAATTTTATATTTTGTCAATTTTGTGTGTTTCGGATCAAATAAAAGCTCAACCGATATATGGACACCTACGAGTATCTAAAAATAAAATAAAGTTAAAGTCAGACCTCAAAGTAGTTGAAAATTTATTTTCAAAAATGGCGCATCCTACGAAAACAATTCTTAAGATCGGAATTTTTGGTTCTGAAATTCTGTACAAGGTGAGTATCCAATTTTTCAAGATTTTTGAAAATTGTACGAAAACTTAAGTGTCTGGCATCAAAATCATTTGTAAGTGCAAATATCTTGAAAACAGTCCTACGAAGAAAATTACTTCGATCGAAGTAGGGTTTTTCAATTTTCTATAGGTGGGTACCAAATTTTTGAAATATTTTTGAAAACTGTACGAAATCTTCCAAAAAACCCGACTTTTCCGAAATTAAAATCATTTTTCAGTCCAAATATTTCTAAAACTGTCTTACAAAAAAAAAATGTATGACCTATGAAATCATTTTCTGCACAAATATCTCGAAAACGGTTCATCCTGCGAAAACAATTATTAGGATCGGAATTTTAAAAATAAATAAATATTTGGCTCTTTAAGTGCCAGGGCTTAGCTTCTCGCAACCACTCGTGTTGTGTGCGTTATATTTTTCACACGAATGGAAGGGACCTACAGTTTAGTGCCGTATCCGAACGGCAATTTGTTTTGAGAAGCTTTCTCGTAACAACAATACTCTCGGATGTTTGTCAGACGTTCGCGAGAGGTGGGATCGTGAAAAAACTTTTTGGTGTTTCTGGGATTCGAACTTGGAACCTCTTGCGTAGTAATCCGACAAGGTGCGTATCGAAATTTTCAAGATTTTCGAAAATTGTACAAAATATTAATCTAGGTCATGGGAAGAAAATTACTTCAGTCGAAAATTTAGGTTGGAACCAAATTTTGCAAAATAATTAAAACTCTACAAAATCTGACTTTACCCATCGAAAATAATTGATTATAAAAATTAAACCACAAAACATTTTGGTGTGGCCATTGGGCTACAGAGGCATGCACGGTTTCGGAGGGTATGAACAACGCTGTTGTGGTTAAAGTACTTTTTAGACTCTCCATATTTCGGTGGTGAAAATTTTGTTCATCCGTAAAAATGATATTTCGTGGCCGTTGACGAGTACAAAAATCGCTTTTATCTTTCAAACCTAATTTGCTTTGAATTAGGCCAGTTGACCGATGAAAGGTTTTCATGTTAAGATCATCCCGGATCTGGTGAATAAATCCCGCTCACGTGGCATAATTTTCTATTTTTGACGGGGATTTCTTGGAATTCGCTTGCGTACAGCTTTTAGAACAGCGCTCATACAGCAACGCACGGACGAACACTTCTTGATCTGTTTTCTGATTGATATCATTCAACAAATTAATTAATAGAACGGTTAGCATTTTTTCCGCCCGCACTTATGCAACGCTAAGACAGCAATAGGGTTTTCTTTTATAGCCCACTCCACAATCAGTATCTGAAATCAAACTAGTTTCTGAAAAAAATGAATGATACTATTCCCAATGTTATGTTCATACAGCCAGACTTTCCCGCGAAGTATTGTAAATAAAAATAATTTTCCTGTACAAATATTTCGAAAACGTCTTTAATATATGAACGAAGTCTAAAGTTTTGAAATTTTATAGAAACAGTTCAAATATTTTGTAAAAAACTAATACGAAATCCTAAAAATTGTCTGAAAACAAAGAAAGTCTACTTTTGTGCAAATATCCCGAAAAAGTTGCATGCTATGACAGCAATTGTTGAGGTCGAAATTTTAGGTTTTACATTTAATACAAAGTACTTTAATTCGAAATTAATTGAAAACATGTTTTAGTGTAAATATACCAAAAACAATGCATCTTATGAAATAAAATTCACAACTGTATATGCGTGCTGTTTATTTCTTTAAATAAAATCGTTAAAAACTTCTTTTTTTGTTTAAATCTTTAAAAATCGAAAAAAAACATATTTTGACAATTTTCCAAATATTGTTTAGATATTCATCAATTGTTTAAGATCACTTGAAACATATCTGAGAATTGGTACATTTTGTAAAGCCAGCCAGAAGTAAAGTACCATCATGAGTGTTAGCATATGCCCACAGTAACTCAAATATCAAATTTGAATAAAATCATAATATCCGCTTTGTAGAAAATCGACCTTTTTCGAAATTGGTCACTAGTGAAGTACTCTCAAATTTCATCTCGAATTGTGACGCCACAAATTACAAATATGAATTTTGAAGCAGCCTTTTAGGCTATAGTCGACCTTATACACGTAAGATAGACGGACCGAATTGAGAAACCCACTTTTTTTTGAGTGTCTCTACTATAATAAGACTAAGATTGATCAAGATTTCGAAATAGAAAATTTTCAGGAAACCAGTACTTGTCAAATAAGGAATTACTCGTATTAAGAATGACAGCATCTGGCAAAAGTTTACTGGGTATGCCTACCGCTACGTGCAAACTTAAATTAAAGCTGGATGCTATCAAAAAGACAAATTCTAGATGAACAAGGGGTAAAACTTGTCTAGCGACAGAACAGATTTGGCCTATGCTGTATCTCAAAACGCTCTAAGAATTTGATTTGTTATAGGTGTCATAACTGGCACTGTCTAATAGGCAAGCATGCAACCAGGTTGGGATCTTCTTAAACAATTACTGTAGAAGCTGCATGGACGAGGAGGAGGAAGAGACTATTCTTCACCTTCTTTGCACCTGCCCAGCTCTCTCCCAAAGAAGGAAACTCCACTTAAGAGCCTTCTCTTTCAACGACCTAAATGGTCTGAAAAATATTGACGTTAGGGACCTTCTACGCTTCATCAGAAGCTCCAAATGGTTCAACGAGTAGGCTAGAGGCCGCGTCCCAAACCCATGTGGTATCACCATGGACCTATTACTAGTCTTAGTGTGTTGGCTTCTTTTTCGGTGACAGCCACCTTAACCTAACCTAACCTAAAGAATAACAGTTTATGTCCTCCAAAAGATCAGACTTTTCCAAGAAGTTAGTTGAAATCATATAAACGGTGGGTCATATGCTGGTTTCTTTTTAAATTATGTCATGTTTTGACACTGACAGCTCCTTTGCGCTCAAAATATTGACAGAAATACAGTCTGTGGTAAGAAATAAATCAATTAACGCTTAAACGTTGGGAAATATTAAAAAAGTATTTCCAAAGTGAGTGTTGTGTTTTCAGCAATACAACACTCACTTGAAAACACGAATTTTGACAAGAAATTTCGGTCAAAATAATGATCCAACAGTGCCTGCTCTACGCAAGTTTGTGAAAAAAGTATGCTAATTGATAATATAAAATATTGATAATAAAATAGTGTTAGTCCTATGTGCTCAGCCGAAAATATTGCTACTGTTGCTGAAAGTGTCCAACGCGTACGCCTATACCCGAAAATGTCAACTCGCCACAGATCTCAGCAACTAAACATTATCCGCAATAGTCTGAGGAGAATTATACATAAAGACCTCGGATTATTCCCTTACAAGGTCCATCTGACTCAGGAATTTGAAGGAAAATGGCCATTAGCTTCGTTATCGCTTTTCTGTTTGAGCTTAAGAGTAGCTCGAATTGTCGATGTTGTTAAAAAAAAAATTTAAATCACAAGGAAAACTGCCGCATTTGGGGCTAGAAAAACTCACACGTAGTGGTAGAGAAGCGAATGCATCCTTAGCGTGTGACTGTTTGGTGTGGTTTATGGAATGGCGGCATTATTGGTCCATTTTTTTCAAAGATGAAGATGGCAATAATTTTACGGTCAACGCAGTACGTTACAGAGGCATGATAACCGATTTGCTTTGGCCAGAAACTAAGGAAATTAACTTGGAGGATCTTCGGTTCCAGCAAGATAGCGGTAAGTGCCATACCAGCCGTCCAACAATCGACCTTTTGAGCACTAAGTTCAATAATCGTGTGATGTTGCTTGGCCTCCGCGTAGCTGCGATTTGACATCATTGGACTTTTGTTTTTGGTGAACTGCCATTAAAGATCGAAGTTATGCAGACAACCCAGAAATGATGCAGGCACTTAAGCACAATATTGATCGAGGTATTTGTTAAATAAGAGCCCTGAAATATCGAACATATACTGCAATTGAATTGACAGGATGGGCTGCTTCCAAGCTAGCTGCGGCAGACATTTAAATGAAAATATTTTCCATAAATAATCAGAAAGTATACTCTCCTCAATAAAGGAAACAACTTTGAAGAATATTAAATGGATTTTTTTTATAGCAATTTCAAAAAGAAACCAGTAGCTGGCCTGCTCGTTATATGTACAAATATCTTGAAAGCGGTGCATCCTAGGCAAACAAAATTTTCGGCTTTTCCCCGGAAGTTAATGAAAACAATTTATTTGTGCATCTCGAAAAACATTCTACAACAAAAAAAAATAATGGTTAAAGTTTTAAGTTTTGAAATTTTGTACAAACTTTCCAAAATTTAAAAAAAAAAAACAATAAAAATCAGTTCTTCTTGAAAGTACGAGGGTGGGTCAATAAGTCCTTGAAAATTAACACAAATTGCGTCGTCACCTTAAATTTATTTTTTTTGTCAAGAATCATCTTTCAAAAGAACGCACCCAAATTTTCAGACAGATCTGTCAAATAGTTTTGTTGTGGCAGCCATTTTATATAGACGCCTACTAGCATTTTCGTTAAAATGGAAAAAAAGTGAATTTCGAGTGCTCATTAAACACTATTTTTTGCGAGAAAAAACTATCACGCAAACCAAACAAAAGCTTGACAAATATTATGGGGACTCTTCACCATCGATTGGAACCATTCACCACTGGTTTACTCAATTTCGGTGCGGTCGTTCAAGCACAAGTGACGCTGAACGTTCTGGTCGCCCAATTGAGGTCACCACTCCAGAAATGGTCGACAAAATCCATGGAATGGACGATCGGCGAGTGAAATTGCACGAGCTTGAAGAGGCCACAGGCTTATCACATGGCTCAGTGATTTCGATTTTACATAAATATTTGGACATGAAAAAGCTTTCCGCAAGATGTGTGCCGCGTTTGCTCACAATCGACAACAAACGCATTCGTTTGACAACTTCAAAGGTGTGTTTGGCGATGTTCCAGAAAAATTCGGCTGAGTTTTTGCGCCGTTTCGTAACCGTGGATGAAACCTGGATTCACCACAATACACCAGAAACCAAAGAACATTCAAAACAATGGACTTCTCCTGGTGAATCGAAGCCGAAGAAGGCCAAGGCGGGTTTGTCAGCAAACAAGGTCATGGCGATACTTTTTTGGGATGCGTGCGGTGTTATTCACATCGATTACCTTGAAATGGGTAAAACGATCACCGGCGCATATTACGCAGAGCTGCTGAATCGATTCCAAGCCGATTTGAAGCAAAAACGGTCGCATTTGTACATGAAGAAATGACTCGGAGGTAAGAGATTCGGGTCGAATCGTTGAAACAAACGCTTATTTTGAGGGGCTCGAGAAATCGTATTATTTGGAGGGCATACAAAAATTGGAGAAACGTTGGATGAAGTGTATAGAGCTAAAAGGAGACTATGTTGAAAAATTTAAATGTTTTTATACCGAAAAGAGTGTTACTTATTTCATTTTTCAGGGACTTATTGACCCACCCTCTTATATACTCGTACATATATCGAAGACGGTGCTTTGTACGATAAAATTACTGCAATTTCTAAATTTTAGGTTCTCAATTTCGCGATCAAAATTTAAAAAAAAGAAAAAATTGTTCGAAGTTTTTCAAAACAAGATAATGAAAATATTTTTTTTTTTTGTGCAAATATTCCGATTTAATTTTTTTTTTTTTGTAATGGTTTTATTTTGAGTTGACCCTTGCCTGTTTTTTTTTATATAATTTGTTCCAAAGCGGATATGAATACCCTTATATTATTTCAGGGCACGGTCGTTTGGGAAAAGTGGGAAGATGAACAAAGGAGATGCCTGTGCACGTAGTCTTTAAATGTTTGAATGTTGTACTGGAAAATTATTCCATACTGGTGTCGTTTGCCTTATAAACGGATCCCTATATATATATTTTTTTTTTTATAACTTGCACCTATGGTTATGAATACCCTTATACTAATTTTAGGACACAGGCGTTTTGAGGAAAGGGGAAGAGACAGAGAGAAAGACAGATTGGTGTAGTTGGTTTGAAACTCAGCTTGTATTAAGTTTCAGTAAACTCCAAGGGTGGATGTCCAGATAAATGGGGAGCTTGTTTGTTTTTGCTTTTATCGTTGCTCATGATTCACAGTGTTTTTTTCCGTCCTCCTGATGTCATCATCACGATCAAGTTGCATTTTAGCCATATGACCGCCCTACTGCCAGTGTTATGCCTTCGCAGTAGAGTTGACATAAGCTTTCGCAATTGATCGACTTTTTATTTATTTCATGCGAAATAAATTGATGATTATTGACATCAGGATTCGAACCGTGAACCTGTAGCGTGACAAGCAATGACCACCCTCTATATTGGACAGTACGACCGAAGTTAGGGGTTAATGTATGTGCATTCGAAGCATCATGTGTATTGCGGGTGACGTTTTGAAGTAGAGGAATGCAACGGCTATTTCGCTGGAGTATTTTTTATAAAAAAAAAAACATAAAATAAGAAAAGACACGGAATATTTCTACGACGTTCGAATAAATCTATGGAGTTCACAATATCTCTATCACCTATAAGTTTTAACGCGCGATTCTGTACCCTAGAATGTTAAATATTATTGAGTGGGAGTTATATTCTAGCTTTGGGCCTTATAAATCGAGGGCAGATCAAACGGGGTAAAATATTTCTTGCACCGCTTAAGGAATCCTAGACATTTTGCGGCATTTTTAGCGATCGGTTAGTAATACACATACCGAGAATGGCAAGTTTTTCAGTTTTAGCGATGCAAATACCTTTCATCGATAATAGTTGAGGATTATGGTTTCGCTTGAGAGACAGAAGATAGCATTGTGTTTTGGAAGCATTAAATTTCACATCGTTGGTTGAACCCCATTTGATTATGCTGTCCAGTTCGGACAGTGTTTAACATACTTTGCCGTTCCTCTTCTACGGCCGGAGAGCAGGGTGAGCCACAAGCGGATGACAATGGATTAAGAGATGCATAGGGTAAGAAAGAGAGTCGGCGATAAAACAGAGTCTTGGGAAACACCGGCATTAATGTATAAGGTGAATTGCAAACTTGAAGCCATCCAAGACAACTTCTATTGAACGCCACTACACGAAATTTTAGGTTACCTACTGATATCAGCACTTAAAATGTTCCACGGTACTGCGGTTCTTAGCTACCCATCTTCAGCAAAATGTAAGTTCAGTATAGCCCAAGGTACACTCTGCAGACACCTGTTTAAATGAACGGATCCATCTCTATAACTTGATGGCTTATTTAGCTAAGAAACCCAAGGGTATTTTAGTGGTAATGATTCTATGATAGTAAAAATTTAGGAATAAAACAATGCTCAGTTGGGATCCTAACAGACCGTTTATCTCTGCCACTTAAATATCCAAACCTGAACCTAACACTTGTAGCAGTCAAGCTGAAACTGATAACATAAAATCCAATCTATCAAAGAGCTCCTGTTCCAATTTAAGGTGATAGACTTTCATTAAAAAGTAATTTTACATCACCCAACTGAATTAAATCTATCCCCAATAATTGAGTTCTCAATTTCATTTCAACAGCATTGATTTGTCAAAGTTAAAACTTTTCCCATACACACATACTGTGTATATTGCATTAGAAATTGATTTCTACACAGGAAATAGCATTAAAATCAAATTCACTTTATAGATTTATAGATTCAAAACCAAAAAAAAAAAATCCAATTTGCCCAGAAATCGATAAGAAAATTGCATCTTGATTGAATATGTATTTTCTAAATCAAATCACCTGCATTTCAATCATTCCACTACACAGAAACAGCAAAAGAAAAAAAGATTCAAATTCATTCAAGACAATTCCATTAGGTGTGTATGCTGTTATATAGAAATATCTGCGTTCCGAAACACTCTTTCGAAAGGATATAATCACCTAAAAGTCCAACTGACAGATACATTGGCTTATCCCATCTGTTGTGTACTGCAGTTTCCCCACATCTACTGTATTCTGCTTAGAAATTGTATCATTCCCTCGACGTCGTCATCGGTGTCTCACTATTATTGCATTACCAACCTGTATATGTGTATTTCGTATCACTGTGAAATGGAATTCACTATTGGATATTTCCAAATACCCGCCGTACTCCACCTCTGGCCCAAAGTCCAAAGAATTTCCCTATACCTCAGCAAAATAGTGGAGAACTTCACATGTCATATTCAGATGCAGATGAAAGCGAATGCATCAGCAGCATCTCACAGATTCGGTGTTCGGAATGAAATCCTTTTGCATTATTTTGGGTCAGAATTCAATTACTGGTTTCTTTCATCCTGACAAGGATTGATATCATAAACATATTTGCTTTCTCATCATTCCCAGCACTCAGGATCAGAATGCTAGATGCACTGCCCATTCAACTTTTGACCACTGCCCATTCTGACAGGAGCGAGCAAATTGAGATTGAGCTATGTACTTTTCTGGTGATTGATACTTTGCAGGTACATACGGATACCTACACGTATGCATTTTGATAGCTTTGCAAGGATAACTAACTCGAAAAGAAGACCATCAATGTCATGGAATGGATATACTCGCATGACAACTGAAGGACAACTCTACTTCATTATTTCATTGATATTTCCACTGTCGACGGGGTTCTACTCGTAAGTATCATACATTTGAAGGACATCGAGGCAAAAAGCTAATTACTAGACTGCAGTTGACAGCAAAGATATAACCTGCCACTGGATTATTGAATATCCTACAGCTACCTACCTCTCGCTAGATGGATAATCAAAGGCAACCGACTCTGGCATGTTTGATAATTATATTTGGAATTTCGAGTTAGCAAAAGAGTGCATGCAAGGTGGGCTGACAGGATACATGTTCAGTGCACGTTCGTTCTCTTTGGCATAAGTGCTCGTCGTCGTTATGCCGGGATCCAAGGACAATGAAATTAGAATGTTAATTTGCTTACGACATTTGCATTCGGCAATTAACCTGCATCCAGCATTGATGGTCAGTCAGGTGCTTTGTACTCTCTCTTTGGTTGGGGCTACAGATGTTCAAAAGGATTCCTCAATTTCGTGTGTGTATGAGGATGGCATTTTCAATTAAATTAACAAATTGTTGCAAAAGCAATTTTCGGAAATGAAGTGAGCATTGACTGCGAGGACTTTGGTAATCATTTAGAGCCGACATAATCAAGGGGTATATCTAAGCACCGCATACTTACCGATTGAGTTCTTTGAGTAAAATTTGATATGTGACAGCGTGTTCTTACCTGAAAGGAATAAAAGAAAAATTAGTTAATTAATTAATTTGTAATTGCATAAGAGAACAAAAGAGGCTTCGATGAACATTGAATCAGAAATTGTAATACATTTTATATCACAAAAGGCTTAGTATCATTTGGTTAAGGTGCGAGTAGGAATGGTGTAGCATTCGGCGACGTCCAGTAATTGATCATGGTCTTGGGATTGACCATTTTGAATTATTTTTTATTATAAATAAATATTTTGGTGCTAGCAGCCCTATACAGGGCCTGATCTACATTCTGTAGGTTGGGACCTGCAGTCTTATGCCGTTCCGAAGGTCAAGTTTTGTCGATTGAGGGAAGTTAGCCATGACAATTTCACTCTCGAGTGTTTATCAGAAATTATTTTTTTATGCTTTCTTGGCTTCGAACCTTGAACCCACCGCTCAGTGCATTTAACTACTGAGCTGAACCAGTTAGAGATAGGAGGATATGGGATGTACAGAACAGAGGATGGCATTATTTGGCGACCTTGAATGTCCTTGAATGTTTTTGATTTTGAAACTTAAGTTCCTAATATAAAGAGCGAGCACTGTTTTCATGAAAAATTCGATCTCGAGATTTTGATCAATCTTGGTACTTACTTTATTTTACATTACTTTAGATGGCCATACTCGTACAGTCGGGAGTGGACTCTGGCCTCAACCACCAAGTGTCTCCAGCTAGCTCCATCTTGTGCCGGCCGCCTACTGTTTTGCACACGAAGTTGTTTGAGGTCCCTTTCTACTTGTGTGCGCCACCTTAGCTGAAGTAAAGGAAGCTTTACCGCGCCGTCCATCCGAGATGTATTCGAAGACTTTCCAGAGCATTAATATTCATTCGACCTACATACCCTAGCCGTCTCAGACGATGAATTCAAATCCTTCTGGCCAGGTCGAAGTCGCTGTACAACCGGTATAGTTCGTTGCTGTACATCCTCCATTCCCCATTCTAGGTGATGTTGTTACCGACCATGATGGAGCTGTGCGCATTCTCCATTGTCATCCTGCATAGACGGACGAATTTTGCAGGGACGCTATCACAGGCGATTTCAAAATCGATAAAAAGGTGGTGAGTATCTAGTTGGAGTACAACTCATTCGCGAATTGCTCGAGAATAACTTCGAATGTTCTGCGCCATGTGTAAGAGGATTCCACTGCATGGCATATTTTAAAATCAAATTTTATTTGCGCCGTAAGGTGACTGCCACTTCCTTCGTCGAATTGTGATATCTTATTTTGTCACGGTCCTATCTTTCGTGATGTCTGACAACATTAGGGAATCTTCTCAGTTACTATATGGAAATGTAGGTCCCGTCTATTCGGAAACATATCACGCGTAGCACAAACTGTGTACCCCAAATATAAACTAATAAAAAAACAAAAACTTTTTGACGTTCAAAGCGTTTCAGATTAATAATATTAGTTGAAAGTTGATCAGTCTGACCCAGCCAGTGCTTAAAGACGTCACTATCCGAATCTCAAATGAAGCTAAGTAATTAGGAGTAATCCTGGATGGTAGACTTCTTTGGTCAAAACATGTTAAGTCGAAAACAGTCAAGGCGATCTCAGTTTTATGGCAGCGTAAGAGTGCTTTCAGCAAGATATGGGGCTTATAACCAAAAAAGGCCCAATGGATCTGGTTGGTGGTCTCACTAAACTCCAAAGAATAGTTTGTTTCGGCTGCAGGGGGCCTTCTCTAGCACACCTAGCTCTGCTCTATATGCATTACTGAATCTCCCTCCTCTTGATATTTATATCACGGCCAGCACAATAAGAGCTATCTTCCGTTTTAAACGAGGTGGCTTTTGGTGTATCCTGCACTCACTGTAGCTTCGATACCCTATACCGCGATACATCTTTCGGCTCTTGTCCTACAAATATGCCACCTGACGCAATGACATCAGAACTCCAACTGCTTCGTAAATTTAAAGTTGGCTTTCAGACTCGGGACTGGATTTTTTCGGAATCTGAGCCAGGAAGGAATTGTAGTCGAATTTTCACGGATGGCTTCAAAACCAATCAACAGTTTGATGTTGGAGTCTTTGTAAAGGATGACAACATTAGGCTTCACTTCTGATTAAGTAAACATACTGCCTGTCTTTCAAGTGGTGACTTATGCAATCCTAATGGCTATGAACTGTATTTTAATGAACATATGCGTCTGTAGCGATAGCCAGGGTGCACTTAAAGCATTGGTCAGCCCTTTAATCACTTCCAAAATACTTTGAGAATTCAAGAGCTCTCTGAATTCGGTAGCAAGGCTGAACTTAGTGAGTCTTGTTTGGATCATAGGTTACAATGAGATTACTTGAAGTGATGTCTCAGATGAACTTGCTAGACAAGGTTCGGAGGAAGACTCCTCAGTACTTGAACCTGCATTGGGTTTTCCTGCGTGCTCGGTGAGTGATTTCGTTGACGGTTGAGTTTCCTATGAACATAATCAGAGGTGCATGTGTCCCGGGATGTAGACAAGCTAAACTAATACTTTCGAACATCTGTAAAAAAAATTCGCGGCATTCTTGCTATTCCTCAATAGAAAACACTGCACACAACTTACTGGCATTCGTGTCATTTTTGCATAAGCATCTTAATATGCTAGGCTTAATAGGCATCACTATCTGTGAGACTTGTCGAGAGGGCGATAATTCTACGGAACACTCCTTCTGCGATTGGCCTGCCTTTGTTCGAGTCAGGTGGTAGACCTTTGGAGTCGTAGTGATAAGTGCTGATTCCATAAGCTTCTCATCACTGAAGCTTTTACTCGCCTTCTTGGACCGGTATCGAATCCGAGTGTTTCAGTGGAGTTTTTCCTATCCTGAAAAATATAAACCCCACCTCGAAAACTCTTCGAATCTATAATACTGTAATATGCGAGCTACCGCTCGAGTAGATAAAACAATATTCTGTGAAATTATTTCTTTATTTTCTAGTCTATAGAACAATTCAGGTTCACACTATACTATTCTTCGCAATTCTTTTTTCTCTTTCTTCTCAAATCACTTATCTCCTTTCAATTACTTAATTCACAAATCCAAACTAATTACTTCTTCTTGTTAACTCTCAACTTTCAATTTATCACAAAATTACAACTTCGCCCATTATCACTTTTCTCAATCGCCATCTGTCCTTATATAGCATAAGTTTCTGATAGCCAGAAACTTCTAGCAAATTCTTCGACCTCTGGAACAAGAGAAATTCTGATGTAATAATTCTTGCAGTTATAATTCCCACTTATCCGTGATATTATCCGTCTCTTTCGTTGACATGAACTGTGGAGACTTCATCACAGACACGAACCTCGAATGAAAGGACACTTCGGACCAAAATTCTGCCAGAATGAAAAGACACTTCGGAATTTGTTGCATCATACTTTTAGGGAGCGTAGTTATTATTATGCTACAATACATATGTATCTGGCAGTGACATCGTCTTTCGCATCATCGATTCTGCAGAATATTTGCCTGAACTAGAGTTATACCTGTTGAACGTGGTATCAATCCGACCAGTAGATGGTTTGTGCTTTGCCTTAGTATCCGCAAAATTATGGATCAATTTTGAAAGTACAATTGTTCCAGTATCCTCTACTTACTTACTTATGTCCTGTATCCCCTTGTGGGTCCTAGGGCCTCTACAACGCCTACGCGCCATCGTGTGCGATTTCTGGAAATGTGCCTCAGCTCTCCCCAACTCTTTCTCAGTTGCCGTGCTTCCTTCTCAACTGTTCTGCGCCACGTACTCCTAGGACCGCCGCGTATCCTGCCATCCTGGGTAAGCGGGTTCCATTGCATCGCTTGGTTAGCTATGGATCTGTCACCCTTTCGGAGAGTGTGACCGATCCACTGCCACTTTCGCCGTCGTATGGTTGTGCCTATAGGTTCATGGCCCGTTCTCTGATAAAGCTGTTCGTTAGAGATACGGTTTGGCCAGAATATCCTTAAGATGTAACGTAGACACCTATTGACAAACGTTTGCAGCTTCCTCGTGATAGTGACGGTCATTCTCCAGGTACCACATCCATATAGCAACACGGATTCAACGTTGGAACGGAACAGTCGTAGCTTGGTGTTTAAGCTAATTGCAATACTTCGCCAAACTATGGATAGCATCCCAAACGCAGATTTTGCTTTACCTATTCGGCTGGCTATATCCAGTTCGGTTCCGCCATCGGTTGAGACAATACTCCCAAGGTATTGGAAACTCTCTACTCTCTCAACCGTTTGTCCAGCAATGCATATATGAGTTGATGAGTTTGGTCCTAGGCTGATCATTTTTGTTTTTGCCGAGTTAATTTTCAGCCCAACGACGTCTGCTTCCCTCTCCACATTTGCTGTCATTTGGTGAAGGTCCATTATTCTGTGAGACAGTAGGCATACATCGTCGGCGTAGTCGAGGTGTTTGAGTTCAGATGTAAGAGTCCATAGAATTCCTCCATTTCCTGTTGATAAGGCCGCATTCAGCACATCGCTAATCACCAATAAAAACAATATTGGTGAAAGTATGCAGCCTTGCCGAACCCCACTTTGGACTTCGAATTCCTCAGACAGCCTTCCTCTGTGCAAAACGTGACATGTGGACCCATCATATGTAGCTTTGATAATTGCTATTAATTTATCCGGAATGCCTCTCCTGCGCAAGGCACGCCAAATAAATTCCCGATTGACACTATCAAACGCCTTTTCAAAATCGATGAACAACAGGTGAAGTGGTGATCGATATTCAACACATTGCTCGATGATGATCCGCAGGGTGTTGATGTGGTCGACACAGGAGGATCCAGAGCGGAAACCTGCTTGTTCGGCGTCAAGTGTGTCTTCAAGGTGTTCTTTGATTCGCTCCAGGATGATTTTAGCTATTATCTTGGCCACAGCAGGCAGCACGCAGACACCTCTCCAGTTTTCGCACTGCATTAGGTTGCCTTTTTTAGGGAGCTTGACAATCATTCCCTTTTTCCACTCATCTGGAAAACTCTCGGCTTCCCATGTTCTCCCGACAAGTGGGAACAGTAGCTCTGCCGATGCTGTTGGCGCAGCTTGAAAAAGCTCCGCAGGTATGCCGTCAAGTCCTACCGCCTTATTAGTTTTCAGTGCTTTGATTGCGGTAATAATCTCTTCTTTACTGGGGGTTGTGGTGCGAATTCGGGAACTTCTTTCTACGGACACTTCAGTCTGACTTGGGTGCATATTGCTGGCGAATACTCGGTTTAGAACCGAAGCAAAATGCTCCTTCCATCTCTTCAGTTGATCCTCATCCGATATTAGCAACGAACCGTCTAAGCCTTTCACTGGGTGTTGAGTAGAGCTTCGGCCACCTATAAGCTCTTTAGTGATTCTATAAACGGTTCTGCTGTCGCACCTCGCTGCTGCTTCTTCTGCTTCCGTAGCCAGCGCATTGATGTAATTGGGCTTGTCACGTCTCACGCTACGCTGTACTTCTCTCATCTTCATGCGATATAGGGACTCAAGCTCGATCCTCCCTGCTGCTGGAGTTGCTGCAATTTGAGCTCTTAGCTGTTTTCGTTCGTTGATCCTTCTCCAGGTATCCTCGGAAAGCCACGCCCTATGGTTTCCCTGTGATCGACCGACAATCCTTTCAGCACCTGATGTGAAAACAGTTTTCACAGCGCACCAATGGTCTTGGATGGTGGCGGGCAGGGAGCTGCTGATTGTTTCCACTCCACGTGAGAGATGGTCCCTTAATTCTTGGCGCACTGTGGGAACTCTCAGTCGGTCTACATTGAACCTAGGTATTCTTGTGTCGTTAGATCCACGAACGGCAGCAGTGCGTAGTCGGAGAGTAGCTATCATAAGATGGTGATCTCGTACCAACCCCATGTCGGCACCTCGCATGTTTCGGACGTCTAGGAGACTACTTCTAAAACGGCGACTGATGGCAAAATGGTCAATTTGGTTGGAGGTTGCTTGCCTGTCAGTTGACACCCAACTGATTTTATGGCAGGCTTTGTGCTCAAACATGGTGCCAAGACGATTTGCGTTGCAAAAGTCAACAAATCTTTCGCCGTTGTCATTCCGATTGCCTAGTCCGTGCCGTCCCATAACATGTTTGAGCCCTTCGTTGTCGCAGCCTACCTTGGCATTCAGGTCCCCCATCACAATGACAATGTCGCCATTGGGTGTTGCATTATGAACAGCTCCCAACTGGTTGTAGAAGTTCTCCTTTTCTTCCTCAGACGAACCATCCGTGGGGGCGTAACACTGTATGATGGTGACGCGACGTACTCTCGTCCAGAATCTGGCCGTTAAAATCCTATCACCGTGCGGTTGCCAGGTAATTAGGCCTCTGCGTGCTGTTGGCGTTAGCAGCAGTCCAACTCCATATCCACGGGGGTTTCCGGTTGGTCTTCCGGAGTAGAGTAATACAGTATTACGCGTTGGGGATTGGTACTCACCCGCATCTAACCATCTTATCTCGCTTACTCCCAATATGTCCAGCCTATATCGCATGAACTCATGCTCCAATTGAAGGAATCTGGCGTTCTGAGGTCCTTCACTCTGAGAGTCAAGGAGCGTCTTCACATTCCAGAAACCAATCTTAGTCCGGGTACGATAGCCAAAGGTCGTCAACGTATTATAAGTCCTTATCCGAGGCATTGTGTCGGTTCCCATAGCTATTGTAGTATCGGTAACGCGGGTTGCTGGCCCAGGTTACCTAGCCTAGGCATAAGACCCTAGACAATCTCGCACTTGCAATTTTGGCCTATATGTATAAGGATTTATACATGCAGTTGCCCGGGGACCACCACGAGGAGGTAAAGCAAGCACTACATTACGAACTTGATTGTTGTGCTACTGGTCCAATCCATGTTTTGGACAGTCAGTAGTTTCCCGATCAATCGCCATGCAGATCCCCAATCTGCATCCCATCCTCTACCTATATGCTTAAAAGTTTTAATGCAGATAAAAGTTCTTGCCCAGTTAAATTTCTTTTTTATTTTAATTTAATTTATTAATTAATTAATTTTATTAATTTCTTTTTTAATTAAAGTGAACATTTGCCACCGTTACGGGAATAGTTTAAAAAAAAAAAAAACATTAGTATCGAACAGTTTCGAGCGACTTTTGTATCTGTTCTTTTGTTTGGTACAGACTATGGGAGTTATCGCGGCCAGGTATAATACTGTAGTGTGACCATATTTGGTTGAAATGTCTTACGAATAATTCAGCAAATAGATATAAATAAAGCATCTGTGAAACGGGCCCTAGCCAGTGCTGACTATCTTATGAAAGCCGATACCATTAGATCTTGATCAGGCTTGAAAAGTAGCATATCATAAACAAACTTGCTTTGAATGTCACATAAAGGGTATGGCTTTTTTTATGCAATTGTCACCTTAATTTGGAAACTAATAGCAAGATTAATAGTCGCAACTAAGTTTCAGTCAACGTATTACTTTCGGGAGCAATACTTTCAGCTGCCTAAGCATAGTTCTAAGTTCAAGTCAAAAAATATGTGTACTTTGGTGTGGTAGTTTTGTTTATTCTATAGAAAATCGTTGATTGGACAACAAAGGCGACTTAGACCGGTCTAAGTTTCTAATTGCCCTAAAAAGATATCTTGCTGATTTCGAAATTTTCAAGTGAACTCGACCGATTTCTGCAAGTTGGTATGTTCCTGGTGAAAAGCAAGATCTCAGTTTTTGAAGGGTTTAATTCCCATATGGTGTCATCTAATTGCACATTATTTATTGTATAATGTTTGGAATGGAAAAAATTTTCTAGTCAGAGTAGATCATCAGGTTAACGATAAGAAGTCGTACGAATGGCTTTGCTTTTAACTTCTCCTTGGGTCATGAAAAGGTAAGCCCAATCGCAAAGAACTATGTTACAGACTGCGAAGTATAGCATCAGAGCTAACATCGAGGGGTGCTCCTATACACTGCTATTCACTTTGGGGAAAGTACTCGGATATTAAGAAAATATGCTTTTGGATTTCCGAGTATGTAGCAATACCTCCAATAAGACAAAACGTCCGACTCATAAGTCCTGAGATATCGTATGACTAGACTAGCCTTGAGGAAAGATTACTTTCATTGTATGAAGATACAGCGCGGGCAACTTTGAAGCATGATACGAGTATGTTAAATGCACATTAAGTAACAATTTTAATGGAAGAAAACCTTGAAGCGCTGTTTTTTAATACAGAGATGAGAATTCTGGAGCTTTAGCCCAAAAGTTTACAAGAAAAAATGTTCAGTACATCTTCAAGCCATACGTTTCATAATTTAATTAACAAACTTTCCATCACTTTAAAGGTTACAAATTTCTATTCTTTCTAAGCTTTAACTCTTTCTGCGTACAATTATCAGTTCTATACATTCTGTTCCCTTTCATAATAGAAAAAAAAATTTAATTTTCTACACCATAAAATACAAAATCTTTTCACAGATTAAGTCTTTTTTTTTCTGCTCCTGCAAGTATCGAGGTTCTCATTGGCACACGCCCCACCATAGACTCACAAAGCATAAAACACTTTCATCTTATTTTCCACCATCGCCTGCAGAAATTTCCTTTGATTGTTTCTTCCTTCTACCGCCAGAAGCCATACGTTCAACTAAAAGAGTTAAACCTCCTTATGTCGGTCTTGCCGGCCCTCAAACCAAACACCATCTTACCACTTGACGTCTTTTACCATCGTGCTGCTCCTTTCTTCGTTCGATGTGGTTTTACTGGATTATTTCTTTATCGTCCTTTTTTCCCCTTTCGCTTAGCCTACGTAGTTGCTGTTCATTTTTGCCAGACACACAAATTTCCACTTGAATAATTGCCAAGTATTTAGCAGAGAGGCAAGCACATCCTGATGAGGATTTTTTTTTTTTTTTTTCACAGGAATACCAAAAAATTCCACTTTACCTTGTTCACCTGAAGGAAAGTGAAATGATAATGTTTACGTTTGGACTGCATCTTATGCGCTGTCTCTTACGAATATACTCCGCACAAAAATTCCTGATTTTGGATTTTTCCAATGCATTCACTTTCATTACCATGATGCTCTCATGGGGGCGGTGGGACCACTTTAAGTTTCTCGACATTTTCTAGTCTGGAAAGCAGCATCAAGCAACCGAAGGTTATTGTTAAGACTATTGACGGGAATGGGATATGGGTACTCTGGCATGAAGTCCTTCTCGCTGATGATGACAACGAAGGCACGGTAATAACGACGCACATGCACAAGAGATTAAATGATTTTATTTCCTAATAATAAATTTCCCTTTGTCTGTGAACTACAGGATGACGACGACGACGATAGTTCAAAAGCTTACTCTTGTTTACCTTTCATCGTCACTTTTCGATGGGTGGAGTACCATGGAGGTGGAGAAGGGAATGATTTCTTGAGTCATTATCGATGAAAGGATACTCGTATTTTATTTGAAGTTTCAAAACTAATAGCATGGTGATGGGACGTTCAGTCTAATGGAATGCTTAACAGTGTGATGTAAAAGAAAGGTCATTGTATTCTAATTCCCTGTAGAATTCTAGACTCTTTGAAGACAACCATTGGATTGCTAAAAGGTAAACAATTTGAATACTATACGTGTTTCTTTTCTAAACAAGTTCCGCTTCAAATTTTGTAAAGTAAGATCTTTTATGGTCGCAGACAGGAACAATGCTACGATTTATACGAAAAAATTCAAGAGTAAATAATAATTATTTTTTGATTTTAATTTGTATAAATCAATTTTTATTTTTTCAAATTAAGGGTACAAATAAAAATCGAGTACTTTACTTTACTATAGATGGCGCCACAGTCCGGAGTGGACCTGGGCTTCAACCAGCAAGCTCGAACTTATGTGTCTGGAGAATCTTACAGAGTCCTGTCTGAACACAGCGGTTACCGCAAATACCTCCACCGATTTCGACACGACAGTTCACCATTCTACCCCGAATGAAGATGAAGATACGGAGCACGCAGTCTGTCATTGTACACGCTTCACGGCATTTAGAACTACTCTGCCCAGTCTTTCGGTACTCCTCGACCACATGTTGCGGTCGAAAGAGAATTAGATGGCAATATGTAATTTCGTAGCAACTCTTCAAAATGAGCTGCGGAGAATAGAAAAGCTAAGCAGAGCAGCAAATGCAACAGAAACAAGAGAAGCTACAGAAGCAACAGAAGCATCAGAAGGAGCTAACACAAGACACATAGCATGATTTGCTACCAGCCCCGCGAAGTATTACCTAATGGCAGTCCTGCGGGGACAGTGGTAGAAGAGTGCTGGGTGTGGATTAGTACGTAGGCGCATTCCTATCGATTATTCGGGTTTGCGAATCGTGCATGCTAGTAGCCCGGGTTACTAGTATCCATCCATTGGCGCAACCAAAAAACAAAAAAAAAGCTCGAACTTGTGCTAGCCCTTTCCAGTTTTACACACGGAGTTGGTTAAGGTCCCTTTCTCGCATCGTACCTAGGAGAGGGATTCGAATGCTTCTGACTAGGTGTATGTCGCTGTACAACTGGTATAGTTCGTTGTTGCATCTTCTCTTCCATTTGTTTGAATTTACATCGTGGCCGAACGAATTTCCAACAACTGTAAATTAATCAGTCTCAGACGACCTTCGTAGGGTGGTAAGTTATAGTCATCAGTCCAAGAAAGACCGTAGCGAATCGGATAAACCTGCGCTACACAGATTCAATTCTTATGATATGGACACGGTAAAAATGGGACCATACTTGGCTAGCATACTCGAAAAGGAGCCTTACAAAAGTAATATAGAGAGACTTTGAAACATAAGGATCCAAAAATTCCTTAGACCAGCGTTTCACAAAACCGAGAACAAAAGTTGAGTTCACTATCATAGATAATACCGAAATCATGTGTTGAAGTGACTGAGGGTACGAGCTCATCAGCAGTAGTTGATAAGTATTTAATTATTTTAATGTCATTAGCTCAGACGAATAGATCAGAGTCCCTGATGATACATTGAGTATCGTTGATAGCTAGAATAAAGATCAATGGCCCAAGATGGCTGCCCCCGAAGTTGCTATAATAGGACTGAAGGTCTTCAATATAAATTCATTAAGCATATATTCTGTGTTCTCTTGGATAAAAGATGATAAATCGCAAATCCTAGATTTTGTTTATTTGTAAGGTTATGGTGATAATTTTGGAAACCTATAACATGGAAGGTTTGTGGATTTATGGACCTTCAACCATTTTGCACAATGCGCACAGTTAACAGTTGACTTATAATGTTCAAACCAAATTGACTAAATGGCTATTAATCGACGATTTATGAATTATCTTTTAGGCATTCGAAATAGAAGTGGAGCTGATATCAGTCTTCATATTAGCGCCATCGAAACAGTTGAAAATGTTCCTCTTTGATAAACCAAGTATGACACCGCTATAGCTAAGAGACTATCTCGTTTAAAGAACAGAGGCGATCTCTAGCGTCATGCCACAGAATATATAGAAACTCTGGAGCACTGTCAAAAATGCTTTTGTAGTCGGAACAGTAAGCATTGTCAGGAGATCAAAGAGAGGTGGTCGCACTTGGTCGCTCGTCAATATCTGCAGATGGTTCAAGGGACAGGCACAATTTAAATATTGCATTGCAACCGCTAAAATAAGGTGGAGTAAATAGTCGAAGGTTAAGTATAGGTAGTATCGGTCATTAAAGGTTGACAGTATAAAGGAGTACTTCATCTCCATTGCTAAAGACTTCAAAGATTCTTCACGAGGTGAAGTTCGTTTGTCGAATCCTATAATCAGCTGTCGGTCTGCCACATATGGTGTTCGAGTGACGGAGCCTCATACTATCGAAAGCAGTCAAGAAAAACATATGAAGCACATTCATTTGTTCGTCGCATGGCAGAGCATATTATAACGATTCAACATCGAATGACATTAAATTAGATTGGTCGTTAATTCGATTCCAGCAATTTTTTTTGTTGGCAACATTTCGCAGAAGCTGCAGAAATTTAAAGTAAAGCTCTCACTTTAACATGCAAACCTCATGAGCTGATATAGAAGATTTGCGAATATACATATATGGTGCTACTTGGAAAATCTCTGACTTCACGCTTCACTTCCTGAGTGCTTTCAAAGTAGATTCTGGTCCATATAGCTGTCCCTAAAAGGTTCAGTAGAACGGCATTCCATCTTCTGACATAGACAATAAGATCGATCAGTCAATTGAATTGTTTGTGATTGTGACTATCAGACTTATGATGGTGTTAATGCCGCCCATATTTGCTACCTCCTTACCTTGTGAAAGAAGGACATTGATGTGGCTTCGGTCACCACGTCTAAGCTGTACTTCTTTCCCCTTCATGTAGAACTGAAATTCAAGTTCGAAAGTCTCATTTTTACTGCTAATATAGATAAAATTCGTACTTCATGTGAAAGATCTTCTATTCATTTAAAGTATCTGCAGTTGTACCGAGTTGCTGATTTGTTTGCCTTTTCAGTGTTGGTTTCATGCTTGTATATCGTAATATTGACTTTCGATGAAAACTCAAATAATTTTGAAACATGCTTTACGTCTGAAAAAATATGCATCTCATCACAGCTCATATAACCTCGTAGTTTGCTCTTCAAAACCTGACTGTTTGTTACATGCTTGAGCGTAATGTTACCATTACCTACTATTTAGGTCAACTAGGGGAATGAGAATGTCCCTGTTTAGTGTTAATCTGTTTATTCTTTTCATCCCCATTCACAGTTTTTATCCACCAATAGGGTTGAGACCATGAACAAAATTGTTGGTGTCTCTGCAACTTAAACTTGAGTCGACGCACTTAACCACTGATCCACGAATGTGAGTGCCGGATAAAATTATGTTCCTTAAAAGCATTTGCATCAAACCTCCAGAGAAGACTCACCAGAACATCTGGAACCAAGATTATATATAACTCTTACTAAGCCTATCCAAAATAGGTACACATCTCCATCACGTAAATATATCCAAACTCATATCCGTATCCACTTGCTTGTAGCACAAACTGCAATTAAAATTCCAATTGTATATATGTCCAGAGTGCGGCCCGCCAGCGAAGTCGTTTCAACTTCAGTTGGCATTATTTGAATATCGTTTTGCAACTCACACAGACGAACTCAAGTTATATTATTTATCGTTCAGATATTGAAATTGAGAAGTCGGCAGCTCTTGAGACAGATCGCGATAGTCGCGCTTTGACTATACCTACTCCATTTAGTCATACTCCTGCTCCGCACAAAAATGACCAACGTCGTCATAGTCCACTTGCTGACGTTGGCAAAAGTGGAAAATGAAATTCATAAATAATTTCCAGACCGGCCAGACGCAGAAAAAACGCAGATAGGTGGAAATGATATCCTTTTTTCCTTGCTCTTGAATCGTGCATGTGATATGTGCCTGAGGTCGTTTCGTTTCGTTAGGAATTCGGTTGAGTTGGTCCTTTTTTTTCGTCTTACGTCAGGTACACGTTTGCAACGGGTTTTGCTTACAGTCGTCCAGTGAGTGTTCCCTGTTGGGTGTAACAAACACAAATTCCATTTACATTTGTTTGGTCCTGAATAACTTCCATCGGTCATCGTTGTGAGATTTGTGTGCTTGATGTGCGTATACAGGCTGGAATAGTGTACTCGTACAATCCATTTTTTTTTTTTACTGTGTCTTGTGCATCCTGCATGGAAAAGTTACACACGTTGCAGACAACTTCAGTTACATTGAAGCAGAATCACCGAACTAGGAGGTGGCGAAGGACGTGCTTAATTCCAAAGGTAAATTTGCAGTTGATTGATGGAGTATTCTCTGTGTTGAGTCCTGGAAGTTGGATTTTGGTTTCAAGGTACTTTTTTCGCCTGATACTTCTCGTTGGTTGGTTGGCCATCAACGGTATACACCGCACATGGATTTGATGAATGAAAATGCACTGAGGTGAGTGAGTGGCTGGAGTTCATGGTAAAAGAGCTTTGGATTACAGCTAAGTCCTCGAGGATTTCCGCTGGCGAATGAAGAGGGTAAGTAATGAAAAGTGACTGTTACTTCTTGGGAAAAAGATAATTGGATAAGTAAACAATGTACCAGTGGGTTAGTTGACTTCGTGGAACTGACTGAATAGAATAGAAAATAATGGTTATAATGTTGTTTGCTGAGTATAAAAATGAAGGGCGAAATTTCAGAACTTGTTTTTCATCAGTGTAGGATACTTTTTATAGAGACTTTGTAACTGGTTTAATTTTTAGAGAGTAGCGTTTAATATAAGATAACCTGACTATCTACAACCCACGTATTTAATCAAACCTATCTTGACAACAACCTCCTATGCTGGACACTGAAGATGTATTTTTCCGTCTTAAGGATCATTGATTATGTATGACAGGAGACACAATAAAGATATTTTCTTAATAAATAGAATGCCCTCTTTCTTAATGCAGACGCGTTAATTTGTAAACAAATGTAGGGGCAAAACGCTGCCTTGCCGAATTCTGTAGAGGTGATCCCGGTATTGTGTGGTACATCCGCTTTATTGTTTCTTTATTCTGAAAGGGAATGCTTGATGCATTCCCCTCATATGCTACTTCTTTTAAAGTATCGAATACCTTCAATAAAAAGTGTATAGTGGAAGATATTTGGGTGGCAGTGGTCACGACTGGTCATTGTATTGGACTTTCTGCCCTGACCTTTCATAGCGGATGGAGGAACTGATTCTTATTTGACTGCAGTTGGGTTCTATTACTCTCTCACTCAATTCCAAACCGACTAAAACTACAGTGATACCTTTCAGTTAAAAGACATGCAACTAATCCTAATAAATGGGATCAGGGTCGATCCACAACAGCAAAGACTAATTCGAGCACTCATAGTGTGTCGGAATATATCAGGAAAAACTTGGCGTTGCGAACCAACAGCAGTATATGATGCTCGGACCGGTAATTACGTACGGGGCACTAGCCTAGGTCAAAGGAACCAGACTGAGCACGACAAGGAAAACCCTTGGAAAATTACAAATTCTTCCGCATAACAGGAGCTATAAGGCTAGAAAGAACAGCCCAAAAGGTGATACTAAGAATAATCAAAAACCGCACAGGGAAAGGAAGATGCATGGACAAGGAATGATATGGTCCAGAGATACAAATTGAACTCAAAGTTGAGCTGCAAAAAAGACTAGAGCCACGGATCTGATAGGTACCAACTCAACACGAGAACTAGGACAGGTGTGTACGGGCTCAGAACTAAGTACTTGAAAGCCCTGGAAACATTGCTCTGTATTTTCTCTCTTACTTGCCATAAAATCGGGTCGAGTCTGGTAAGAAGTGCCTCACAAAGATAAATAAGCTAGGTCCGAGAAACAAAGCCAGAGCACATGGTAGTAGTGCGAAACTGATAAACTAGCAAAATACAAAAAGAACTGAGAGTGGATGAGGAGTGCAAAGGAGTTGAACTTTGGGAAGATATCCCTAATAAGGTCCGTAAGGGGGTCTAAAAATTTCTCCTGAGAAGGGTCTTTGGCCTCGTCAGTAAGGACATGTACACATAATAAGCTGCTGTTGTAGAAAGTGTGTCTAGTGCGGTGCGGATCACAACCAGGCTTAGACCTCATCGTAATATATGCAGTCTCTTATGGTAGCTGTAAATGCCTCAGCTTGTTCTATTTTGCATTCCTGTAATTCATACTAATATCTGCCTTAAATTACGTGAGTCAGTTGGCAGTTTTTGAGAAGCATCCGAAGTATATAAGGTGCGTATATACATTCCGCGTTGGAAAATTAGGGGTTCATCTGACACCATCTCTTTCAAAACACTGTCTCAATTTTTAAGACTTTTTATGATTCGAATAAGTCAAAGTAGCCCATATAAGATATTCATTAAGTAGCTGAACCTGACTGGAACTATTGACGCCACTGTTGGTTAAGACATAAAGTTTGCAATAAATCTTTGCCCTTGTATTAATTTCTACCAAAAATAGATGGTTGACAGGGACACCCCCTTGTTGCTCACTTTGATACTACTACACCTTGTTATGCGCTCTATGAGATAGTCGCGATTACTTTTCGGAACTTGACAATTGGGCTCGTACTGGAGCTATTACAGCATTTGCCTATTCTGAGAGAAGGTCTTCTACTTCTCATAAAAGGTCATTTTTCATGGGATTCCATAAGGTTCTACTATTTCACTTGTACTGTTTATGTATGCTGGACGAAAAGTGTTCTTAAATTCGTTATTCTGTAGCATTATGTACAATAGAGTAATTTTTCATTAAATAAGCATTTCACTAAAATTACATTTAATCAAGGACCTTAACCTAATTCTTTTACATACCAGGATTAACTTAACAACTTGCGTAAACAAGAAACTCCATCAAACAAATGAATCGTACATAAACTGTCAAATAAATATTCAATTCCAAAAAAAAAAAAAAAAATTAAAGTCAGCAGAAAATACTTTCCAATCATATACACTGTCAAATAGTCCCTATTAATCCACCATATTTTACAGCCAATGATCCCTTTGCGATGTCCTCCCTATTTCCTAACAATAACCTCGCATATGTTCAACCAGAAAACTAATATCCTATTATCCCCACAAAAAGGATCCCATCCAGTCAGATTAAGTTCATTTCAAACCAGTGTATGACATACTAGGGTCGTGTGGGGGTCAAAATGACATCACCCCATATAAAGATGTAAGAACATGCCATCGAATCGAAAAAAAAAAAAGTTTAATTAACCGAGTGGCAGAGAGAGACCGAAGAAGGCAACAAAAAAAAAAAAAAAAAAAAATCAATTAAGGATGAGATTGTCTCCTTTCAGTGTTTACCCATATTACATGAACGGCATAAGGATAAGATCCTCCACACACCTACACATGGTTCTGTACGTGCTCAACTAAGACGATACACCTAACAACAATTTGATATCTTTTACTTCCTTTCAGATGAAAGGCCACGGTGTTCTTATACCTTTCGCAGGGAAAAGAAAATAAAGAACATGTCCTTAATTTCTCGGTACGCCAACGTCAATATCAACGATTATTTCCTACTCCGCTTCTTCTACCTCCTCGTCTTTCTCTTGTTTCTGCCTTCAAATAAAAATAATAATCAATTTAGGCTCAGACCTAAAGACAATGAGGAAGGTGAGGGTAATTTTGGTCTCCACACCAAGGGGCTGTTTTAGGTGAGGCTTAGAGTAACGAACCAATATCAAAGGAAGGACTTTGCATGAGAATATCATCGTGAGCTGTGTAAGAAATTGCGAAAGATTTAGTCAGCTGTGTTTTCGTGGGTGTGGCGACCGCCGCACTGGTGGTAGTGAAATTTCAACCCCTAATTCTGTTCTTCTTTTTTCCTTCTGAATCACCCAAAAATTCCAGAGAATAAAAACGAAAGGGAAAAAAAAACCCAAGCGATGACGGTGAGATATGGCAGGAAACCTGATGGAGTCTCATTGTAATTTTTTCGCGTTTCTTTCTCTTGTCCTGTGTTGGTTGGGGTTTTTTTTTTTTTTTTTTTCCTGGTAGACGAAGATAAGACAGAAAAATTATTTATCAAGGCATTTTTCGCACGGATGAAGTTTGATTATCGTACCGAACATAAATGAAGAAGGACTTCTTTGTTGTTGTTATTATTATTATTTTTTTTGTGGGTGAAGAGAATGCGCCACTGAAATTAACTTTGAATAAGAAGAGAGGAAAAAAAAAATGCTGATCCTTAGAGAAACCCCCTCCCAAAAAAAAAAAAAAAAAATGAAACGAAAACAAATTGAGGAAATTTTCCTGAACGTTTATGCTAATAATTGATATAATAACGGATAAAAAAAAAATATCTAGATATAAACGGATATACCCATCCGAAGGAACATCCCACATTCGAATCAGTGTGCCTATGAAGTGGTTGTGGGCGCAAAGAGTGAGAGATTGGTGGGGATAAATTTATTATGCAAAGAGGTGTTCTCAGTTGATCGAAAATTTCCACGACGATGATGATGATGGCGAGAGCATCCGCATCACGCCGCTTTGACTAATTTCGGGGGAATGTTCTTGTTCAATGTTCTAGTAAATTAAAAATAATGGAGTTTTAATGGTTTTGTGGCTAGCATGGTGTTGTATTGGAAAAAAAAGGGATACAAATCATGCCACTACTCTTAATTCTATACAGTCGGTATAGTCAAAATAGTGATAAATTGCTGCCGCAGAGGAGGAGTTTCATCTGCCTAGAAAAATACGTACTAAAAAAGGATCTAAGTTTCTACAGCTCCTTGCTCGAGACGATGAAATATGGCAGAGAAATTGTTTGTTGTTAAAGTTTTATGTAAGTCAGCCAAAATCAAGCAACAAAGAGACTTGGAGACGAAACGAACGTAAGCTAAGACAAAGGTCTTGTTCATTGTGATATTTCAAAAACCTTGGGATTCCTCAGAACTACCCGCAGTATCAGTTGGAACTATTCGTATAGGACACCTGACAACCAAACTTTCCCGGTCACCAATTTTGTCGAACCGATATGCAATAAAGTTGATAACAATCACTTCCTCCTCATCTTAGCAGCTTCTATAGAAATCATTTGAGAAGAGACCACATCTTTGATGTGCTACCTTTTTACTCAGATTAAACTTCCATAGCGTTATCAAAACTGGCTAAGACTGCCCATCTGCTATTGGTTTTGCCGATTGGATTTACTTTGAGTAACACTATTTAAAAGACATGAGACAATCTAGAGTGATCATTTAATTAAAAGGGATTTACAAAATTGGTGAAAATGCTAAATCTCGGACATACATACAAGTATATTATGCTCCAGATTATCTTCGCCTCAAAAATGCTCCAATTATCTGATCGGCAAACAGCTTATTAATCTGAAATCTTTGGAATTTATGTGATAGCTTTCCCCACCTTAGGTGTAAGAACCACATCGACCTTTGTCCACAACTTGGGAATGTGAATTTAATCTAGACAGCCTCTGAAGACGTCATCAAACCAATAGAGGCTAATATCTGCTGAACTTCTATTTTACAATTCGGTCCTGATGGTTAATGGTTTAAAACTGCGTATTGCTAAGAGAATTTCACTATTTGTGTGAGGATTGCCGGACGGGGCCTACTTCAACGCCAGCCTCCCGATTCACGATGACGTCCCTTTAAGCCAATCTACCAGACTAAGGTCAAGAAAAATGTCACTGAGGAAGGCCGAACAAATGCCAGCCTGAAATTTTGAAGTTACCACAGCCTGACAAAATGCATGGAGTAATTCACCTCTTTACAACCAAGTTCTCATTAAGAACCTTGCAAACGAAGTGCCTGACTTCAACTTTCACAGGCAACTTTGGGTCAAGCTCAACCGCCTCCGGAGTAACCATGATAGTAGTGGTAACGACCTCTTTAAATTGGGAATGGTATTGTCACCAGAATGCGACTTAGAAGCACCATACCAGACAATGCATCACATTTTAACTGAATGCCCCATCCGAGCTCAGTCGGTGGATCCAGCAGACACCTTCAACGTCACCGCCGAAGCAATTGATTGGCTTGACAATTTTATACATATTTCCTCCTTTTGTTAGTTTATTCACTGTAATGTCATACGCTACTAATAATAATAAGACGTAGCAACTTCGGAACGGCCAGGAAAGTGATCTTCTACACAAAGCCTAAGATTTACATTGGACTTTTCTCAGCTCTAGTGTCAAGTTCCAACCTGGGACACGACAGAGTCACTTCTGAGGAACATCAAACGATTGAGAATTAGGCCGAGAATAAGTATCTATGACACAAATAACCTTTAAAATCGCAGTTTCTGTCACTGGGCAGGTTGACTTCTAAAAAAGAAAGACTACCAAGCATGCTGTATACCAAACAAGTTGTGTTAAACTTCACCGTAAAGTCAAAGAACTTATATGTAGGTACTTACTCGTATATACACACTTCACATGGGCGCATGTATGTGGGTACATTCCACCTTTTAGCACCTAAACGGCCAAATCAATTTTTATAAAAATATTATTCGGATGCTCGGAAAAAGTAAAAAAATAAATTGGTAATGAAAATTAGGTGGCATTTAAAATTCCAAGATTTCTAAAGATATGAAAACATAGCATCGCTGACAATAGTTCAAGCCGTATCGAAGGCAAAATTTGCGTCTCTGTTAAATATATACGAACATTGTGCCCAGGACATTATTTAAAACCATGGCCATATTCCATTGGGCTGGAGTACATGCAGGTAATTCCAAGTAGAGTGGATGAAACCCACTTTTTATTACCTAACCTCTATTACGTTAACTCTTTAATTTATCAGCAAAGGTCTTCATTTATTTAACAAATACAAAAACCCCCTCATGTTTTTTTTTTAGCAAAGGCATTAACCTATCTAAATTTTTATAAGGAAAAATCCGCTGCCTTTAACTATAAGGGCTCCGTATAAATTGCACCTATAAAGGCAAGTATTTGTCTCCTGAAAATGTTCGATTTCCAGTTCTTGATCAAACTTAACATTACTATATTAGAGATTAGATTTTAGATGACTATTATTTCATAATAAAAATGTATTACAAGTTAGTTATACTTAACTCTTATTTAGTTTGTCCTAAACCGTCCACCAAATTAACAATATTTTTACCTATTTATTCGATAATAGACTAAAAATGAGTCTAAATAATTTAAAAATCTCCCTCTATGATACGTTCTAGGCTATTTCTCCGTTCAAAACGTTGATCGTTTCCTCCATACTTACTATGTAAATCCCAAAAAAACGAAGAAGAAACTCTTTGAGAATCGGACATATTGCGACAAGATGAAATACATCACTTACTCTCCTTCTTACGTAAATAATTTAAATAAATAAATATCTGGGCGCTAACAGCTCAATGCAGGGCCTAGCTTACACAATATCAGTAGCTCCTCTCGATGTGGAATATAGTTAAGGTTAACTAATTCCCCTCTCATTTTGAAAGTTCTGCTTATCATGTCCATTGCACTGCAAGATTACGTTCATTCTTGAAGATTGTGTTTCATTTTACTGTAGTACATTCTATACTGAGATGACTGAGCTTCTTGCAAGTACTTGACATAAATGGTACTACCACTGTTCTCGAGTATGGTGTTGAACTATATTTAAGGACGTATGCGGACTCATTCCATAATCAGACGCTAGGCGTTCCCACCCCTTGACAAGGTGTCCTCTAGTTGAGAAAGAACTACAACAATTTAGGTATCCTCGCTCGTTCCACTGCCATTACTTTCTGTAATCTGTAATCTGAATGTAGCCTCAAAGTATCTAAGGTGTAACATGTAGTTGGATATACTACTTGGTAACCGAAAGATACGCTTGAGAAAATACCGTGAAAATTTCTCTACTTCTTCCAAAAAACAGACAGGCAGGTGTTGCTGTTGCACAAAATATGTTTTGCTTCGAGGAGTGGGTCATATATTTATTTTGGATGCAGCGTCCCCAAACCGAAGAAACTGCCCGCTTGGCTTCTGTTGGTTTTGTTGCGAAATGTTTTTTTTCAAATTTATTTATACTCTCGTACAATTTCGATGTGTTCTCCTTGATGGACTCATTTTTTGATTCGACAATGCCTGCCACCATCATTCCTGAAAACTATTATTTTAGACTTTTATAGGTCTTGCAGTACTCCTCAAGTCTGTTGTTTATTAAATGCAAACCATCAACTGTTTCGATGAGGAAGACGATCATCCGCAGACATGAGCGCAGGAATTTTGGTACGACTAAAGTCGATTCCACCTTCAATAGCATCTGGTATATCATTAATGAACAGAATGAAGAGTAGCGTACTTAGAACGCACCCCTGTTTTACCCCCATTGATGTTGCAAATTCTTCAGACACAAATTTGCCGTCCCAAACAAAAGCTGTATTACTCGTATTATCATACATCGCCCTAAGAATATTGACGACTTGACTTGATCTTGTGTACTTATAGAGTTTATAGACTAGAGCTTCATGGGCTATGGAATCAAAGGCCATGCGGAAGGCCACACAGAAGACACATAATTTTGTTTCCTCTCTTTTTATAAATACCGGCAATATTTTGACAAGGGCAACAATTTGGTCTACCCTAGAGTAATTTTTTCTGAATCCAGCTTGGTATTCGTGCAAAACGCTCTTACTTTCAGCCCACTGAGTGAGCTTGTTGAAAATTAAGGCGCCGAGAATGTTGGCCGAAGTATTTAAAAAAGAAATTTTACTATAATTAGTTGGATCATTGTTATCACCTTTCTTGTGTAACAGATATAATATGATTCTCCTGAAACTTTCTGGAACATCTTTAGTTTTGACTGTACGACTAAATTCAAATGTGAGGGCTGTCACGCATTCCGGAATACAATTTTTGTAAAACTCGAAGGCCATTCGATGCGGCCATTTCCTGGAGCTTTTTTTATCTTAAATCTTTCGAAGACTTATTGGTAGAGTGAACTAGTCAATGATCAAAGGCACTGTATATAGAAAGTCTGGTGATTTCAGTAAGCGCATCAATATGGAGTTCTCCATTCATATTTTTTTGGAACAGGCAGAAGATTTTGTGGTTAAAGATTAACTTCGGTATCAGTCCTAGTTGCTTTGTATTTTCAATATGCATATTTCCAACACTTTAGGCATAAGATGGGAGAATGTCTCCGACGCTACCCGAAAGTCTTCTATAAGAAAATGCCACTTTCGAGATATGAAACAGTAGTCGAGTACTGAGAACACTGTTCCGCTAATAAAGGTGTACTCTTCACTAGGATCGCCTTAGCAACTTTCATTAAGGATCCGGCAGTCAAAAGCATCTGCAAAAAATCGATAATCCTGGACATTATTGTGATAGAACACTCAAAAAACTGTGTCTCTTAATTATGTCTCTCTGGCTGTCTTTCTGTATGTATGTTTGTGCGCTAGACTGCAGAATAAGCGGCTGGATGGATTTTGCTGAAACTTCATATCTAGTGTCTGTAGAATCACAAAACTTTACTAGTGGCCTATTTTGAAAAATATCGATTTTCTCGAAAACGGCTTCAAAGTTAGGTTTTTGACAAAAATACGTATGATGGTCATTCTATTCTTAACAGGGTTTTTAAAATTGGGTACTGAATGGGCTGATGAATTCTTCTTTATTTATCGATAGAAAGCAAGTCTTAAAATGAAGAAGCTTAAAGCAAAAAGTCCTTTTCGTAGATATTTTGATAAATTGTTCGATGACTATGCCCTTACTTGTGAACTCCATATTGGTGCATCGTCATTAAGTTAACATCTCCCTGAACAGGATTAAACATATCGAAAATTGTCTTTGAACAAATCTAGAATTTCAAAGGGAAAAGACACTGATTTGGGCATTTTCCTGAGGTATACATATTTTTTTTTTTTGGACGGACGAAGCTTGGTATATAAGATGTGAGGTGTTGTATAAACTTTACATAAATTTACTGCAGTAACTCATATTTGGCATCTTCAAGATACTATATTCAACAGTTGAGTAATTCCAATCTGTAATCGCCAACCAAAATGGAAGTATTTTCATTTTTTAAAAGTTAACTATAGCGAACGAACCACAAATAAGTGGAACTTCTAAAGAAAATCCTTCAACTAATTAGCTAACAACAGAATATACTTCAGATAAGTTTCCAAATTAACTACATGCTAAGTGGTTAGAGAAATACAGCACTAATGAATGAATACTCGGAAGAAAAAAATTAATCCTTTCCTTACGAAGACCACAGAGCTCTTTCCCGTAACAGCGAATAGCACTCAAGACTACCAACAACCCTTACCCTACCCATCCCGCTTGATCTAACCGAATAAGAGATCTTTGAACTTAAATTCGACAGGTAGCAGAAATTGCATTAAAACTCATCAACATCTTGTCAAGTTGGAAATATTTGTCTGAATAACGTTGTCCCTGCATAATATTCCTCTGTTAACCAGTATTGGATGGTACCTATTCCCCACTGGCTATCCCATTCAACCGAATAGTATTTCGTAAATGAAGGATTAAAACAATTTTCAATTTCAATGTTTTGTTTCGGTGGTATTCCTTGGGAATACATGATGGGGTAGACATTTATGCATTGCTATCCTGTCTGTCTGTGTTGGGATTTGCGGTCGGTTGAGGCACATACATGGGTTTCCTTATACATCTAATAGATGTACTGTACAAAAGGTATTCCAGACACAACAAGATACAGCAGTTGTTTTATCGTATCGAATGTTGAAAATGGTAGTATGAGTTAGATGAAGGATGTTGAAGAACACAATTGTTTTGTTTAATTAAAATGGGAACTGTCAGTGCTTGAAGATTTTTGATTTAGCTTAAAGCCTTAAATTGGGGGGTTTGGCATCGAATTGCCAAAATACAGAATTTTGACAGAGCAATGGAGGGAGAACGCTGTCCTGCGGATTTTCTACAATCTCTATTGAATCTTTATATAGGTATATCCGTCAGGATATTATCAAACTCTTCTGTATACTTGAGATCTTTGAAAGCACTGTTTACAATGCAATGTTCTTTCACTGCAAGTCTATCTTTTCCCTTAACCAGCACGGATTTCTTAATGAATGATCAACAACTAAGGGAATTCGTATCTGGCACTTTGTGCGCATTAGAGGATGGTAAAGAAGTTGATGTAATTGCCACAGATTTTAGAAAGTCCTTCTATAAAATCTCCCACTAAATCATTCTTTTTAAACTTAATTATCTTGGATTTCATTACGCGTATTAAATCCTACCCTTAGAAAACGTCATTATAAAATCCTCTTTAGATCGTCTGTACTAGACTCCATTAAAGACATTTTGAGGGTCCCTCAAGGTCTTGGTCCTCTGATTTTTTTTTTTTTTTTGTCTATTAATGACGTTGACGGTATCACCAAAGATTCTAATTTATGCATCTACGATGATGACATGAAAATCTTCAGGTACTTCATCTCTCCCACTTCAAATTGACTTGATCAACTTCTCACCCTGGTGCCAAAAAAATGTCCTTGAGCTCAATGTCAACAAATGTCCAACTATTACATATTTCTGAAAGCATCTTCCACCAGCCGCTAGATCCTATTTCATCTGTGGCGAGCCCGTCCCTTTCGTAACTTTAATGCGTGATATGGGTATTGTCTGTAACAGAAAACTTAATTTCTACTGCCATATGATAACATTGTCAGTAGAGCCAACTCTACGCTCGGCTTCGTGAAACGCTGATTTAAAAAATTCTGAAACCATTGCGTCACCAAATCTCTCTACTTTCTACACATTTATTAGGCCAATCCTCGAATATGGTAGCCAAGTGTGGTCCCCCTATCAATATACCCATTCCCTTCGAATAGAGGCTGTTCAGCACATGTTCATCCGTTTTGTTGTACGCTCCCCCTATGAGGATCGTTTGAAATTAATCAACGTACAGCTACTTGAAAAACTTCGAGAAGTTGCCGACATACTCTTTGTACATCAGCTATTGGCAGGAAACATCGACTGCCCTGCTCTGCTCCAAATGATCTTCTTTAACATTAACCCACTTCTCCTGGAGTCTGTACCCCTCTTCCGTCTTAATTTCCACCTCACCAATTATGGCTGTAATGAGCCATAGAATAGAATGCTACGCATGGCTTAATTCGCGCAAAATTCTTTTGATTTTCATTGCAGCAGATTTGCAGTTAGAAACGCACTCCAGAATTCCAATTCTACTCCTTTTCCACCCTAGTTTCTTTAGTTTAGTTTAAAGTTAGTTTTTAAGGGTATACTTAGCTAAATAATAAATAAAGTATCCGTAGTTACTACCATTGTACTTTTCGTTATACAAATATCTACTTAGAGACTCAAAACATCCCTTGGCCGATCTTTTCAAAAGCTACAATCTATTGTTGAGTTATTTTTAAACCAAATTTTACATTCTAGTCCATAAAGCCTATCCACTTTATGATTATAAACTCCAACCAATAGTCCATCTATTACCATGTAACAATAAAATTCAAATAAATTACAAAAAACAGAGAAAAAAAAAGAACGCAATGGTCGTCTCATAATTAAATGATAGTCCGAGGCCATGGCCAGAAAAAAATGCAAATTTCATCCATTTAACGGTCTATGATCAGCGTGCACAGCATGTGAAAAGCTCTTTATAAAAGGTTCCATCATAACAGTGGCCAAGAGGAATCAGAAACATGTGGGAGTTGTGTTGGTCTACTGCTTGTGAATTCCCACTCCGTTTGGATCACTTTTTTTGCGTTTTTATTTTATTTTTTAATCTCTTTGTCTGGCTAAAACCCGCAGGTGAAAAATACAGAAAAAAGAGTTACGTGGTCATTTTGTTTGTGGCCCAAATCGATTGTTAAAGTGCAGCTATTTGTTATTGTTCATATTTCTATTTCTTTTTATTGCTGTTCCGGTTTTTTTTTTTTTTTATTATTATTATTTGCACTACAATGGCCAACAATGAATAATTGGAAATTGTATTTATCCTTTGTATTGATGTACCATTTGTTAGAAAGTCAGTTGTACTTTAAAAAATGCATTTGAAGGTTTTAATTGGGTTACGAATGTGAAAACAGAGGGGATCAACATATTTTTGCATTGGATTTGGAAAAAAAGGTTCTGTTATTTCTCATTTGTTGTCACATTGACAACCTTTCAGAAAGATTAAGTACCCTCTAGCAAGTTAGTAGCTCATTTGAGAATTAGAAACTGTTCACTGAAAAAGTTCAAAGTCCTCGAAAAAATGTTACGTATACGCCACGGGATATTATACGTAGAGTGAAATTATCCAAATTTCTGTAGACATATCTCGTCTAAGGGTGAGGCATTGGTTCCCAGTATCCACAGGTTTGGAGACGTGCCGTCCCATCAGTTTAATGTGAAAACGAGCAAAACTTTATTGGACATACACATCAGGAGTACTTTGGAAAGTTCCGCAACTTTCTACGCAGATCCCTTGAGGGCGCACTTCATTATCCGATAACGTATCTTATAGAATCTAAAATAAAATATACTACTGTGAGCCTTCACATTACGAGAGATGCCACTACATATATGCGGACAAGTAAAATTAGTCGACTTCGATGCGAAGAAACCCCAATTCATTGCTTTTTGCAGAAGGAACTCATCTACTGTACCACAGCTTCAAATGAACGACCAAATTATACATCCCACTGAAACCGTGCATCTTCATGGTATCATAGTCAACTCTAGTGTAATATTGCACGACTACCTATACACATCCAACATTGCAAAATCGGCGAGCTACCTATGTAGAGCAACGAGATACTTTATTGAACATTTGCTTCTTCTCCTGTACAAAACAAAGTTAGACCAGAACTTGAGGTTGTTCTCACGTTTGGAGTTCGGCTCCAATATATTCTCTGGATCAGCTCGACAGCATACAAAGATGAGCAGTTCGCCTAATAGAAGTTCCCACACATTTGCTCCAAGAGCAGGGAACGATCCTGCGAAAGATATGAATTTATCCACCAACGCTCTACGCCCTAACTTACAATCTTCAACCGTTAGCTCCTCAAAGACTAATAGCACACCAATGCCTATACTTTAGATACCATCATGGCAGATGTTCTCAATTCATCAATGTAATGAACCCTAGAAATGCGATATTTGAACGTTATACGAGGCAAGTCACCAGGGCCCATCACCGTGGTAATGACGTAGACATGTCCTTATCAAAACTCATTCTGCTACTCGACAAGTATAAGGAGGTATATTTCCAAAAGTCTTGAATCTTCAACAATTCGAGAGCAGAATCAACAGACATCTACAAGCATTTCGGGGAACTGGCCCAGCGTTATAGGATGTCCTCTCATGAGAGAAGATTAAAAGCAAAGAATGAGCCTTGGTACACGATAAAATGTACAAAAATCAAGTTCTTGAACACAGCTAGACCAAATCTCATAAGTAAATTGTATTTACAGACAGATCCAAAATGGATGTTGGTACGGAACCTGGTACTTACTGTGAGTCTCGAAATAGACTCTTTTAGACTTAAAGATGGATGCAGTGTTTTTCAAGCCGAGGGTGTCGCAATAAAGAAATCTGTGTCAACGTTGATAGTCAAGCAGCCATTAAGGCGTGGCAATCAACTTCGATATGATCCAAGCTAGTAAAACTTTGCAAAATAAAATTCTATGAAATATCAGCAATCAACATGGTGGATCTATACTGCTAGCTGGGTCATATGAGTGTCTGGAGTAACGAAAAGGCGGATGAACTAGTCAGAAAAGCGCCCGGCATGAATTTTTCACAGGCTCTGATCGAGGTTAGCACACCGCTTAGCACACTATATAGGGAAATAGACATAGACTCTATCGAGAAGGCTAATAAGCACTGTATTAATTAGACACATTTCCTACAGCTAGATCGTTATAACTTTTCTTCGATAAGCTTAGTGAAGCTTAGTCGTAAAGAAATGCAAACAGTCAGTGACGTTCTTACTGGACACTACTCGATAAGTATCCATGCACCTCGGCTGGGTCTTCTATACAACGACTACTGTAGAGAATCTACGTAGGGACGAAGAGGAAATGAAGTCTGTTCGCCATCTACTGTGCGACCGTCCTGCACTGGCCCACAGCTTTTGGCAGCAACTTGGACTAGAGAGTAATAAGAAATATCGAGCTCAATAAACTCCTGAGTTGAGTTCATTTATCTGGGTGGTTTTAACTAGCAGTTGTCCTTAAAAATGTTCAGATTCCCAGGATATTTGAACATGGGCACAATGGATTATATGTAGTCTAAGTGAACCGCTAACAAGCACCCTCATACATATGTATATACATCGGGAGACGGCGATGTTTTTGGCTATACAAAGATTTTGGTTTCTGTCTGAGCAGTGTTTTGAATGTTTGAAAAAGTAATAGCACCGATAGCTCAGTTGGTAGAGCATTTGTGGCTTAAACCAAATCTGTCGTAGGTTTGGTCCCTGCCTGTGTATAAAATATTTCTTTCTACCATCTGAGCAAAAACTCAATTGATAAGTGGACATTGCGCCAAGGTTGTCAAAGAAACTTCGTTCCTTTTAATATCCCAAGAGTGGCAAACAACAGACTCTAGTTGATATATAGAACCTACTTCCAACACATTATCCACTGCACCACGGACATACCAGAATGAAGCTTATATCCGCCTTGGTCCTGCAGCCATTCAAAGCAAGAAAAATAGGCGTAGATATTATCGTCCAACTCACAAAATAGGGTCACATTGAAAAAAGAACCTCAGAACAGAAAACCACACACAACCCACATGAAATAAAACTTGCAAGGAGCAGCGAGGTCAGGATAATACAATGCTACGAGGTGTTATGCATGCTTTCCACGGGTCCTATATTATTGAATCTTCTTTAGTAAAGCGATTGATTTATACCTAATGGCTTAAAACTCAAATCCCAAATGGACGAACCCGTCTGACTTATGCTTAAGTGCCATTACATCTAAAATGACCAATTCAGCCCCGACTAATGAAGTCAAAAGTGCACACACAGTCAAATCGTAATTACGACCAATTTACATATCTGAACCATATGCTGTGGACTACTCAAAAATATGTTTCAACTGTCTATTTTTCCTCATTGAAAATTCCTTTTATGTCTCAATATACGCCGACGAGCTGGACCAACTTTTATGGCCACCCCTATGGCCACATCCATCAAGTGCTCGTTTAGTGGCAAAAATCCATTCGCCCTCTTGTATCTCGTCGCATCTCTATCCATCTGTGACATCGTTGAATTTTAAAATGTCCCATAATTCCCCATTAAGCAACATGTTGCAAAGTTACACATACATATACCCACTCAACAAAAAAAAAAAAAGGATCCCTCCGTGAAAAACGCATTAGCAACAGGAGCAGACCACTGCCAGACAGACCACCACCCCTCCACTTACATTCCATGATGAATCGGTGAGGATGAGAAATAAAAAAAACTACCCTAATAGTAGAACAGCATGGAATCCACCCATCCACAGGGTGGACATGAGATTAATTCGACAACTTCAGCAAAGTGTCACCCCGATTCTTCATTCAGCAGGTTGGTCCCTACTATGTATTCTTGTATTCAACGGTCAAGGTATCATCTCACACTCCATCCCTCTTCTTTTCTCCGTCTGGTGCCTCGGTGTCTCTGCCTTGACAACGTAATTGCCCCCTACTTATATGGAAAATAAATTACCCACAATGGACAAGGAAAATGGATATTTATGAATCCTTTTCACTCAACAGGACATTCGCGCTTAGCAGACACCTTTCGGTTGACTTGGGTTCGGTACGGAATTCTTGCGTGTGCCGCAGTGGACAAAGAACATAGAGAGATGAAAATATCATCAAAAACTCTAAATTACACTCAAAGGACATTGGTGGGGAAATGGAAAACTAAAATACTTTTAACCCTCTCTCTGCACTCATTTCGCTCCCTTTTGTTTTTCGGGAAAGATGTGAATGACGGAAAGACGGTCCCTCGAAATGTGTCCATTTGCATTTTTTTTTTTTTCGGGGAGCCTTCTTCCAATTTTTTTCTTTTTGATTTTTTAAAGCAGGTCGTTATGCCAAAGGGAGTTGCAAATTGTTTCGCTTTTGGTTTTGATCCTGGCCTCTCTGGGGGTTGACGAAGAAGAGACATAATAAACCGCACCTGTTACAAAAGTATAATTTTTCGTCAGCAGCGTTGGTGGTGCTATTTTCGACTGGATTTCTTTTGAAGTTAAACAGTTTTTCTTTTTTTTTTTTTTGTTTGAGATGAAAATTAAGACGCTCTAGGGCTATACGGGGTTTTAATGGAATAAATTGACAACCTGCTGTTGAAAATATCTCTCTCTACTTTCGACGTGATGGGACATTGGGTTGGTGTTGTTGTCCGAACTAAGTGCTGTATGATGTTCAATGTGTCGGCGGTTATAACGGACGGTATTTGGTTGTAATTATTACTGTCCTGGGGGTCCTTTGGATCCGATGTGGCTATCTGGCCCGAGAGTACCTGCAAAAGGTGTCGCATTTGGGGGTTTCGAGGGTTCGTTGTTGTTTTCGGTTTAATTAAATTTTTGTTTGAGATTTCCATTACATGAGCGGTGAGATTGGATTTGTTAAAGACCCTCAGGGTACTTTCTTTTTGGTTCGGTTAACAGTCCCAAATGTAAGGGGTGACGATTGCTAATATCATGTTGAATCTAGACTGGTTCGGGAGGGTTTGTATTTGTATTTGTTTGAGCCACAGCTTAAGGAGTTATGGACCGTTTTAAGCTAATTTTGCGTGACACATTGGGTTAATGAATTAACAAGCTGAAAGGGTTTTCAGCCCTGGTATTCTTAACTCTAAAAGATATGCATTTTTTTTTTTTCAAATCAGGCTAAGACTAAGGGATGGTCGAACCAGGATGGTTTGACCGTCATTACTGTAAAGAACAAAAGTCTAGAGTTTCAACCTTTGACACATTTTGGAATCTAAATCATGGTTCTCAGGAAAGCTAAGTATCTGAGATACCAACGTGGAATTATCACGTTGAACAGAAGTCCCGGAAGTCGAAAAGTGTACAGGCAAAGATGGAAAGTATCACCAAGGTCAGCAGTTATCAAATATCCTCAGTTGTATGGTAGCATAAAACGTCCCAAAAATACGAAAAAGGGCACTTGGACAGGGTACAGATACTATTCCAACTTTGCCGCTGGATTTCGTTTGTGTCGACATATTAAAATCATTGCGCTCGACAACAATGAAAGAAAGGACTATGGATGGCATGAAGAGAGTGTGAATTACCAAGATACATCACAAAACTATAGTTGAGGATGGGGAACACTTCAAGTGCTCTAATGGCCAGAGTTGAGAGAGTTGATGTCTACTCGGAAGAACTTAATCTAGCATGTCATGAGACAAAGACCTCAATGTAGCTCTACTGCACGCGCTTATAGCATTAGAGAATCATGAAGCTGATCAAAATTAGCACATCACTGGTAGTACATAGAATGTGTCCAGAAGCTTAATAAATATGCAGCTCAGATACTAGCCTCGGCAAAGTGACACATAATGGTAGAAGGAAATAAGTCTAGAACCATAGACGTAGTAACTTTATGTGACTTCTGGAAGACGATCCTTGCAGATTATGCAAGGATGTAGAAACTTCAGCTACTACTGTTTGGAAACTGATAAGATCAGCCACATAAAGCTGGCAAGCAAATGCCAGCATTGACGCTAATTATCGAAGTCAAGGAGGAACTCTAGACATATCCTGGCTAAGATGATTCATTAAATAGAGACTAAAAGGTCCAATATCTCTTTAAATAAAGGTCCTCCTGATGCAAGGTCTGACTTTCTTCTTTGAATTCGTTCCTGTATTCAATCCAATGCAGTCCTTTTCTGAAGAATGGACACACTTCATGGCCACTGAATTTTTCTGGTTGTACTTTTCTCTAAGCCATTTGTTCTATGAATCCTCACATCGCACTGTAATACCCTTGCTACGAGCTCTGTCCCACGATTAATAACCTTCTTTGAATAGGACATTGAAACAAAAACGCTTCTTGAATTCAGTTCAGCACCTTCTCCCATATTACCGAGTAATAGTTTAAAAATTCTTCACCGTATTCCCTTAGGCGATGAACCTTTTCCTTCACCATTAAAGGCTACTCCATGCCACCTCATCAAGTATTCCCATGCTCTTAAGGATGGAGTTTCAGCTCACCCCACTAACGATGAATCAAATTGGATCTCATGCTCACAGTATTAGTGTAAAAAAGCATCAACAGATTTTTCAATACAAACTGAGGTTTCATCAGCTCAGAGGTACTGGCACTTACAGCTGGTTTTTCAAAATGTTTGTGCAGATTCTGGTGAGTCATTGAAACAGTCGTACTTCATTGATGTTTCGTGGTATCGAAAACTGTCGTCTTATGTCGGATCGGCTTCAGTCCATCCTAGTTCATCTAGGCACAAAAATCACGAGCTGTCATTATACGTCTTCTTTCCCTATTCTGCTACGTTTGCAAATGAATTCGGTCGTCATTTGTCGTGTATTGCGAAAAATCTCCTTAAGCCTGAGGGCTTGGAAACCACAATCTGTCATTGCTGTCTTTCTTCTTCGGTGAACCAAATCACTCAGGGCCTATAACTTCTGTCCATTTTCGACTGCTACAACCTTCGGACGCTCCTACTTGACCAATATCGTATACTTCATTACCTCGTTCATGGAGTAAAAGATGGAAAAGCTGTTGAACCTTACCTCCATCTTAATTTGCAGTTGGTCCAGGAGTTTTCTCCCAATTATCATTGAATAAGGCTACCTACTACCGGGAACTACTAGCACCTCACCAAAAGGGACCGTGTGTAGTTTAGACTTCCACTATCTGCATCCAATCTGCGAAGGTCTATTAGTTTTCTTAGTCTTATTCAAGATTGAATTTAGATTTATCATTTCAACCCAGATTACATCATGTTTGAGTGCAGTCCATTACCCCTATAATCCTAGGCAACAGAGTATGTAAGATAGTTGTTCGATTTCATTGAATTTTTGAACCAGTTAGTCGTCGAATTCTCGAAAATACGTTCTAACTCATTATGGAATTCTTTAACCATCTTCAATTCTGCTTATCAGTTCTACAAATCTATGTGCCTTCAAAAGCCAATGCACTGTAACAAGTCGTGAACGAGTATTTCGCAAAAGATTAATTGCTCTCATGAATTGTGTCGAAAACATCCAAAACTTTTTGGATAACATACTGACACTACTATAGTCCAATTTCCATACACTTGCCATAATCCGGAAACATCTCCTCAATTGAAACTTGCAATCAGTGCAATCAGCCGCTACAATTCGTCCATCAATTCCCTGTCCATCTGCCTCCACCGGATTCTGCATAAAAGTTTTGCCTTCTACTGGCCGCAAATCCCCATCATATCTCCGTATTAGTTATTCAACATTTCTGAAAATATTCTCCGAATCGCAACTTCGTTCCGAAAGTTCCGACTACTAAAGCGTATTTCCCCCGTGCATAAGCAAACCGTGCCACAAGGACGAAACAATGCCATACATTGTGCGCGATGGCTGTGTTTGTCTTTGCTGCATAATCAGTTTGAATTTTGCAAAATATTTTGCTGAACGCGTTCCGGGAAATTATGCTCAGTGGCAAAAGTTTCAAGTGCCCAAAACATACAATCATAAGGAAACAGTTTTGCAGGACTCTGACAAATACCCAGTGTCCTTGCTGATTAAACTGATGCGGAAAAGCTTGAAGCTGTAAAAAAAAAAAAAACTTCCAACAGATACACTCATACTAAATGAATTGCCATATTATACATGTGACGTATCTGTTTCATACTACAATATAACACTAGGAATACTCACTGCATGTTAAGTCTATGGCCCGTGGTGGTATTTATAGGAAAATGTTTCCATCATTCATTTTCCACGGATACTAAAGTATCTACCGCTGACGATGACGACGACGATGATGATGCACTGGCATCACTCTGAAAAGATTGGCATCCCCAGGTTAAATGGTGGTCTCTCGTTCAACGACAGGACAACAGGATATGAAATTTCAGCCTTTTGGCCATTTCGCATTAATTCACCTTTCGACGTCATTCTGGAGTACGACGACGACTATAATGATGATTCTAGTTATATAGCCAAGCTATACCCCCTCGCATGCTCTAAGCTATTGTTGTGAACTCGCGTGTATCTGAGTCATACCCGCGGGGAAAATTCGATGTGCATTGTATCATATGACGGACTTTGTATGAACATTGATGGGGCTCTGGCACATGGCGGATGATGACACTCAGTGAAGATAGTATCAGCTCAGTGAAAAGTTGATAAATCTTTTTCTGTTATTCTTGCCAGGGATATATTTTCGAATGCCAACACCCTGGTAAGTGTATGTGATGCGATGATGATACCCCGAAGCTGTGTGAAGATATTTAAGGTATAATGGTGGTAATAAACTTTGGGAATGTCGCGATAGATACCCTGGGGTTATTATTCAAAAACGATGACTTTTCGCAAATAATTTTTGAGCTCAATGAAGAGTGAGCAGGAGTGCAGTAAGAGAAACGAACTTTCTTCTGTCATAATTCTGTAGAACGCTTGGCGTTGTTCTGTACAGTTTGAGATATTTATTGGAACCAAGGTTCATCACGATATTTAGTTCACAGTAGGATAAACACATTGAGGATAAACACACGTTCTCTAGTCAAATAAGGCTATCCTTAAACTTGTTTCTGAATGAGAAATCTTCAGAAATATAAGTGCTTTGTGGATAACCATAGGTAACAGTACATAGTGCATGGAAACTTTAGACTTCTGAGTTATTGAACCGATTTTGGTGAATTTTTTTTTTTAAGGATTTTCTTGGAATGTCTCAAGATAAAATTGTTTTCTATGTCGCTCCTTTAGACTCACAATGATTACAAAAAATATTATATATGTACCGCATACAGGACATAGCATCACAATTGGATGCAAGGTTTATATATCATATTATAACTAAGATCTATAATAGCAATAGACCACGAAAAGTGTATGTATATATCTGTGATCAGCATCGAAAGCCAAGTCAATTTAGCCATGTTCGTCGATCCGCCTACTCGTCTGTGTAGGCCTTAAATGAAAGATGAAATTTCATATATTCGTGTGGGATATATGTATATACAAAATTTATATACTACATATACATATTTTGACTTTCTATACACTTCATCCATACATTATGTCATATACTTTAGTCCTTCAGACCTATTTATGATGACAGTTAAGTCTTATTTTGAATCCGTCGCCTTTCGGTTACAGCCACATCCTCCTTCTTGAAAGAAAACTTTTTTCTGACAAAACCTCTAAAAAAAATTGAGGAAATATTTTCTGAGCTCTGAGTAGAGAGATGTCATTGTATTTGCTACCGAAAAAAGCGTTAGTTAAGTTACTCTATATTATAAATGCTTCATTGAGACTTCTATATGTTCCAAGGCAATGGAAAGTCGCCGAAGTAATAATGGTTCCGAAACCGGGGAAATGTGCAAACGACAAGAAATCATATAGACCCATTTCGCTTCTGCCGATAATATCTAAGGTCTTTGCGAAACTTCTGCTAAAAAGATTGCACCCAGTAATTGAAGAAAGGCGATTGATCCCGGATCATCAATTCGGGTTTCGGGTTAAACATTCCACAATCGATAAGGTGTATAGAATAACAAATGAAATTGAAAAAGCTCTAGAAGGGAAAAAGATATGCTCTACCGCTTTTCTCGACGTATCGCAAGCGTTCGACAAAGTTTGGCACGAAGGCCTGAGATATAAGCTACGGGTAATCTTACCAGATAAATTCTACAGAATATTGGAAACTTACCTTAATACCAGACTCTTTCGTGTTAAACATGGGGCAGAATATTCGGAATTCAAAGAAATCCATGCCGGTGTTCCGCAAGGAAGCGTTCTCGGCCCAATCCTGTTCCTGCTCTACACAAGAGATATACCACAAGATGAAGGGACTGTCGTAGCAACGTACGCAGACGACACGGCTATCCTTGCAACAGATGAGTCAGTCGAATCATCAACTGGAAAACTCCAACGAGCTTTAAACAAAGTATGCGAGTGGAGAATCGTCCTTAACGAGATCAAGTCAACGCATGTCAATTTTACGTACTTACCTATTTCCATTAACTCTGTACAAATACCGTACGCAAACGAGGCAAAATATCTAGGAATGACACTAGACGCAAAACTTAAGTGGAAGCCACATGTTAAAAAGAAGCGCGACGAGCTCAAAATCAGACTTAGAGAAATGTACTGGCTACTCGGGAGATACTCGAAGTTAAGCGTATACAACAAATTGCTTCTGTATAAGCAAGTGCTAAAACCATCTTGGACATACGGTATACAACTTTGGGGTTGTACCAAGCCAAGCAATATTACTGTTCTGCAAACATTCCAAAACAAAACACTAAGAGCAATTGTGAATGCTCCATGGTATATAAGGAATAGTGATATTCACAGAGATCTAGGAATTGCTACCGTGAGGGATGAAGTAACAAACTTTGCTCACAAACTTCGTACTCGCCTTCATGATCATTGCAATAATAAAATAATCCGTACTCTGGACGTGACAAACCTCGAGCGCCAACTACAAAGAACAAGACCATATGAAAGTCAATATTTCAACAATTAATGGCATACCAAAAAATTTGAAAAATAAAATTTTTTTTTTTTTTTTATTTTTAATTGATTTCCTTTTTAATGTTTTCAACGATTTTTGTTGAAATTTTAAATCTGAGTGAATTGCAGATAAACCAAATGTAGATGCAAATATGTATATGCATCCAAGTCGTACACTTTATTTCATCGAAACACATATTTTTTAGTTTTTTTTTTTTACAAAATTCGTCACAGTACGTCATTTTATGTTTTCATCCCTTAGTAAAATAGGTATCGCACTTGATTGTCCTGAAGCTAGTTAAACTTGCTAAAAACTGTAATAAGAGAGAGTTGTCTGATACTTAGCACGATTGTGGCTATGTAAGTTCTTCAAAAAGTAAAACACTCTATTAAATCTAAGAGTCAAGAAGCGTATGTACCAATATTAAGTCGTTTAGCTCAAAACCGAAGGGCAGAAATGTTTAAAAAAAAATATACAAATACCTACCTACCCGGATAGATATCTTGATTTTCTTTTTAATTGAATATCTCAGAGAATTTTTATTCTAATCTCAAATCTCAGTAACTAAATATTCAACTTAATTATAAAAATACAAAAAATATATTTGTTTACTTTTTACACGGTTTTTTTTTTTTTTTTTAAATTTTGTCACTTTTTTACGTAAGTGAACAGTATATACAGAGGAATGTGCACAATTTTTTCATACATTTTCTTTGAAAGGAGAAAGTCCATCTGTTCGCTATTATGTTCTCAGTCAATTTGACACAAGATCTAGAACAAACAGAGTCACTAACTACCCCGAACGTCCAGTCATCGTATAATCCGACACATTGCATAATCATCTGGGTTGCATAAAGGGAACAGAACCTGACAGATTATTAACCATAGTCTTCAAAAACTGTGCACCAGAACTGACATCTAGTCTTTGTAGTCTTTCTATGTCTTATTCGCAAAAAATGTTTCCTTTCTTCGATTCTCAAATAAGGAAGAAATGCCCATAACCCACCTATGGACCTCAGCCATTGTATAGTACGGGGAATAAAGAGCTGCTGCTCGGAGAATAAAGAGCCGCTGCTCTGAACATCGACTGGGTTTGACGAAGCGCCCTATTAAACCTACTAATCTGCTATGAACTGCCACATCGGCTCTGCAGTTGTGTGTTTTCCCACATATTTGCTGTAAACGCTGGAGTACGTCAGGGTTCTATACTTTCACCAACGCTTCTACTCCATTCCAATGACAACAAGATCTTTAGTTTTGCCGATGACAGCATTCTAATTTAATTTTGCTCTAACAGAGAAGAAAACCCAATTTACTGCCTTTTCCAGAAAGAACTCTACTACTACTGTACCACAGCTTCAAATGAATGAACAAATTATCCATCCCAAGTATTTTCTTGGCGTCACAGTCAACTCATGGCATGACCATCCAACATTGCCAAATCGGCATCCATGAAGTTGAGCTACCTGTTTGGAGCGCAGAGGCAGTTTACAGCGCCTTCTCCTGAACAAAGCACAAGTTAGATCAGAACTTGAGTATTGTTTTTGCGTTTGAAGTTTGACCCCAAAACATTCTCTTTATCTACTCGATAGCATACAGAGACGAGCAGATCCTTCACTAACCTCCAATCTTCAAACAGTAACTCATCGAATATTGGTAGCAGACTTATGCTTATACTAGATATTGTCATGGCAGATGTTCCGAAATTATCTCTAGAAATGCGATAGGTAATGGAACCACCAGGGTTCGCCGCCCAGAGAAGAAGAAATGCTCAGGAGATTCGTTCCCCAAAGTTCATTAACAATGCTCAGGACAGCTTCTTATGGAAGACGACAAAATTCTCCACAAATAGCGACAGTATTGTGAAAGACTTCTGAACGAACAGTTTCCCCGGATACACTTTCCAAGAGCCGCTCCTAACCATGACGAAGTATCCGACATTACTGTCGAAGAAGTTAGGAATGCCGTCAAATACTCCAAAAAAAGAAAAGCGGTTGGGCCAGACGAGATACCCTCTGAGTTCTGGAAAAAGATGGGAGACATCGGGTCCAGATGGCTAATGATTCTTATCTCTAAACTTATGAGCGGTGATCCAATGCCTAATCAGTGCAGGGAAAGTTATCTTCTTCCTTTGCACAAAGGGAAGGGCGATACGCGAAACTGCGATAACTACCATTATGTCAAGCTGATGTCACACACCATGAAGATCGTTGAACGGGTATTAGATGGCCGACTGCGGAAAATAATAAGGCTATCTGATGACCAGTGCGGGTTTGTCTTGGGTAAATCAACAACAGATGCAATCCAAGGTATAAGGATCATAATGGAAAAACATCGTAATTCCTTAAAGGACTTGCATATGGTGTTGGTTGATTTTGAAAAGCCTTTGATAGACAACCAAGAGATCTCTTATGGGTGGCGCTAAGACAACGAAGAGTTCCAGAAACCTACGTGCGCATATGATCATGGACATGTATGAGGGAGCAAGGACAAGAGTACGATGTCCCGCAGGAGTCACCGAAGAGTTCCCAATCAAAGTCGGTGTACACCAGGGAAGCGTCCTTAGTCCTTTGCTATTTATTGCAGTCCTTGATTATCTGCTTGAAGGAAAAGTGACGGACCCCAAAGTACATCAGTTATTCTTTGCTGACCATGGAGCTATCATAAGCGAAGATTTAATGGCCTTGCAACGAGCACTTGATGTAATGGGTCCCGTATTAGTTCGAAAAAGACAGAGTATCTATGCTGCCCGTTCTCTGATCCACACCGGCCTATTCCAGACATTTACTTGAATGGAAAAGTGCTTCCCAAGTGTAAAAAGTTCAAATATCTGGGATCTATGATCAATAGCGAAGCAACTTGTGATGATGACATCAATCATCCCGTAAGCGTAGGGTGAATGAAGTGGCGGGAAAACTCCGCTATCTTCTGTGATCGAAAAATGTCCCCTAAGCTTAAAGGAAGACTCTACACCGCAGTTGTACGTCTGGTGCTCACATACGGTTCACAATGCTGGACAATGTACAAAAAGTATGAGGGCAAATTAACTGCAGCTGAGATGAAGATGCTTCGCATGACAGCAGGAGTAACGAAGATTGATAGAATAAGAAGTTCAAAGATTCGAGGAAGCCTACATGTAAAAGAACCCATCACTAGCAAGATAGAGCACGACCGGCTCAGTTGGTATTGTCATGTTCAAAGGAGAGATCCTTCGAACACCGTCAAAAAGGCAATATTAATCAACGTTCCAACGCAATCGCGCAAAAAAGGCAGACCAAAAAACAACTGGATCAGACAAATGCAAAAACACCAGCATTCGGTTGGCCTCAGTGACAAAGTGATTAGAAACCGGGAAGCCTGCCGGTACTTTCTAAGGTCAAACCGGCAAACCCCACAGGCGGACCAGTAGGGATGCAGTAAAGTGGGAAGGTTGTGATCCTTCTACTCCGGATCATAACTTCGCCGTAAGAAGAAGAAGAATGGAACCACCAGGGTTGTTTGTGCTTGCGGTTTGATCTAGTGGTAGAGTTGCTTTCGCGGTGTCAACTTCTCTCACAATACTCGACCCCACTGTCTAAGAGTCTGAAGAACAGTAAAATCGTTTCGCCAAATATTTGTTTTCATGCTATTTCTACCTCAAGACATGGACAAAGTAAAATTGGACCGAGACAAATATAAAAACTGTTATTGTTACCTATACAAAAAAATTTATGAGATTTATTTGTATCTACTTGGCTAGATTTTTCTCATGTAAGAGAAATATAAGATGTGAAGGATGTACGAGTATATACGTTGCATGGTATACAAGCAAAACAACTACTATGTTGTGTGCAGTGTGGTGAGCACATATAACTATTTAGATTCAACTGCTCCTACACGGCGGTTGGGATGATATTCGCTGGTAATTTGATGAAAAAATCTGACTTACTCTGCATATTGCTCTGTTTCAGGATAACGTACAAATATAATTTATAGCTTAAAATGATTGCTACTTAATTTACTAAAAACACATTAAATCTTATTCAAATCAGATACTTATTCAGTTATTAAGTGCGTGTAATAGAAAATTTATGTTCATGGTCTAAAAGGAAGCACCGTCCCTAGGTCTAGTGGTCTTTCGAAACACGGAGCCAAATGATCCATTTCGTTTATATTAGTTGTGAGCCTTGTCTTTTCATGTTTCTGCAAGGTAAACAAATTTAAGCAATCTTGTAGAATTAGAACTTTGAATATATTGACCATTTCAGTAAGCATCTCCAAACTAAATAAAATCTGTCACTATACTGCTCCACGAACGCAATCGCAAATTTTGTTATGATGTATGCTGTATACTGTTAAACATCTACAATATCAAATTTCATCATTATTTAGCAAAAGGACAAAATACCTATGCCACAAACACTCACCCACAACCACTTGCACCCTAAAACAAATGCGCAAGGTGCCAAAGCAAACTTTCCTAAAATGAAATACTTCCCGAATGCTCAATTCAAATTCAATTCATTTATGGCCACCGTACAAACACATACATGTAGTCCTTCCTGCAGGCGACAGGAATTCCTATTTCTAAAACGAGACATTCAAAACCAGTCGAACCGTATCGAATTCCTTTTGCTGGCTGCATAAATATACTAGACCCCAACCAATTCGCTCAGGTTATCCTTTATCCTTTATGCATATGAGGTAAAAGTTATCATAATCTAAATGTGCATATGTGTGTTTGGAGAAATAACACAATAAAAGGTAGAATTTATGATTAATGTCCATCATACCATAACGTTGTGTCTCATTGTTTCTCCAGCATAATCATGATATTTGCACCTTAGTGCAGTTCGTGGTAAGGTGTGGGGTTGGGTCAATGGATAGACGACAACCAGGCTAAGTTGACTGGAAGAATATTGAATTTCCAGTGAACGTACTCTGGTAATGTAGGAACTATCACCGACCAGAGGCGACATAAGGACGCTCTGTTGTTTTTACCGGAATGGACAAATATTTGAGGGTCCAGGTAATAAATTCATAATTCTCTTGTTTGAACGCAAATTGAACATTTCGGAAACCGCATATTGTGGCACAGGAATGAGTTGAAGATTCATGCATGTCGCATTCTAAGGGTTCAGGGAATGGGAGGCAAAAACAAGATGGACTGCAGTTAATATGACGGAAAATAACTGTGGACAGAGAATTGTAGGACATTTTATAGTGAGATATTTAGAAGAACTTTAAGGACTCGTGTTAAAGTTTTTTTTTTTTGTAGGAATATTTCTTTAAAATAGCCATATACTTTCGGTTGTTTAGCGTGCCAAAAAGGCTGACATAATGGGGCATTCAAGACGTTACAAGTAGGTTACATATATGCTATTTGTTGAAATGTTTGAATCAAACTAAAGGGTTATTCATTTCGGGGTTAGAATTTCACATCCCTACCAAATGACATCAGTCAAATCCATCTGTCATCCATAGTGACATATAGTTAGTTCTAGCCTTTTACAATATGTTACAATGGTTTAATACAAAGGTTAATATAAAAAGAACAGTGTCGTGATTTAAAGTGTGATTATGCTCATTATAATCGCCTGTGCATAAAGGCCTGTGCATCATCGTAATGTTCGATCAATTAAAAATATAGCCATTGTGAGTGCCTCAGTGGCCTAAAACCCAGAATTGTCAATTTTATGCTAACCTTTTTTTGACTTGAGATTAAAGTCATATGTAAAAGTCGTATGCAAAAAGATGAGCACGATCTCAGAGTCAGAAATCACGATCACATCGATCGATTGTGCAAAGCGTAGCTCGGACTCAGTTTCATATGCAAAAAAAAAGAGATCGTTCTCAACGGCTCTGACTAGATGGATTTGAATCAGAGCTCAAAACTCTCTGTCTTATTTAGTTGTGATTAGAATTTCTTAGCGGAAAGTTGAATAAAAAAAGTAGAAATGTCTTCTGAGAGTGAAAAAGAGAGTGTTTTTGGTTAAAAAACTGAAGGAAAATAAAATTTTGAGGGATGCAGTGCTAAAAATTAAAGCTGCTTACGAGTATACAGCCAAGGAAAATCTTCACCAACTGGATACCTTTTATTTTTATAAATTCGATTTGTAACGAAATTTAGCTGAAATTCGGCCATCTTAACAGTTGTATATGAACTGAGTAAGGGGAATGCTTAACTATTTATGAGATCAATTTCGTGCAATCAATAGTTTTCTTATCTTTTTGCATATCAAAACAAGCTCTGTCTCACATCGAGCTTTCAATTTATGATCGATGTCAACACTTTGAGATCGAGCTCACAATAAGAGATCTAACTCGGTCAGTGTATTTTCTTTTGCATACCATGTTAAGAAAGATCTCAGTAAAGTGATGTGAGCGACATGTGGTTCCAACAGAACGGGGCTATGTGCCACACGACACAAGGCTCTATTGTAAGAAAAGTTCTCCGGCCCTTTAACTTCGAAATTTGTCGACATCAATTGGCCACTAAGATGGTGTGATTCAACGGGGTCAGTTGAATATCTTTTTGTGGGGCTATGCTAAAGATCGTGTCGATGCAGATAATGTCCAAACTTTGAAGCAATTAAAAACCAACATCCGTAAAGTTACGAACGCAGTACAACCAGAAATGTGCCTAGAAGTCATAGAAAATTACCTGACAAGAATCGAAGTTTGCAAAAACTCCTATGGCGGCCTTTTAATCGGTGTTGTATTCCATATATAATGGCATAGTCCAACATTTTCAACAGAAAAAAAAATTCATTGAAATCTTTATACTCTCTATTTCATTTAAATTAAAATCCTAAAGCACAAAATTAATAACCCTGTATAAGATGTAGACCCAAGCGGTTTTCACCTCCGCGTAAAACAAAGCTGGGAACTTTACAGAAAAACTTTGAAACCGTACAAAATCCAAGACGGCAGGCACTATTTTATGGGCCAATCGGAACTATTTTATAGGCGGATCGAATAATGTCGATCAGAATTTGTATTTAGTTATACATTTAAAAACTAAAGTAATCTGTTTAAATCTAAATGTTTTGAGCAAAACTGGCTACCTGCATTTTTCAGTTTTCCGAAAATGTATGGAGAAAATTGTGCCAAAACTGACTCCCCTTTAGAAAATGGCAAACTAGTCGTCTCTTATGTTGACTAAATGATTTTAAGAAAAATAAAATTGATCAATTGCGGGTCGGGCCTTACGCGGTTAGTGTTTTGTACCGTTATTTCAACTGTATCCTAATTTGATTCCTAGTTAATCGGAAGAAAAGGAGTACCGACCATCGTATTTGTAAGGAGCTGATCAAACATAGGTATGCAGTTTCGAATGAAAAGTGTCAAAGTCGGATGGAGTGCGGGAAGTCGAGTTTGACCGCCTAACTCAGAATATCTGAACAGATTTCGATGGAATTGGATCCACCTGAAAATGTTTTCAATCAGATAAAGTGGGAGTAATATATGGGGGTTGGTTTAAAGAACTTTACTTTTGCCTTGGCTTTTTAGTTTTTCTGTTCAATGAATTTTATACATAGATATTCGAGATCCCTAGAACTCTAGCTTTTATTTTATATATCACATGATAAGGGTCAAAAATATTTTGTCTCTTACCGCATCACAATCGGTTCAGTAGTTTTCGAGTTTACCGAATTCATAGCCACAAAAATGCATCATTTTGCATCCTAAGGAGATATAAATTCATTAAGTATCAATATTCGTAGAAGTAAAAGGTATGAAACTCGGTAATTCTGTCGAATAAATTGGTTTTCCCTTGTTCTTTTCCTGGCATTATTACAAATATACCAACACTTGTTGGCCACATGTCATCATCATCTTTTAATATAAGAGTTGAATGCTTTACCTAGAGCATCAATCCCTAAACGCGGTTTTAATGAGCTAATTAATGATTTTGCAGATTTTTTTTTATAATTTGCACGTGTTAAAGGGGATATGATACCCTTATACTAATTTTTAGAACACGTGCGTTTTGTGGAAAGGAGAAAAGACAGAGAGAAAGACAGAGTGGTGTAGTTTGAAACTCAGGTGGTATTAAGTTTCTGTAAACTCCAAGGGTGGCTGTCCAGATAACTGGGGAGTATTTTGTTTGTTTTCGCTATTATTGTCGTTGCTTATGATTCACAGTATTTTTTTCCGTCCATCTGATGTCATCATCATGAACAAGTTGCATTTCAGCCATATGACCACTCTACTGCCAGTGTTATACCTTCACAGTAGAGTTGACTTAGCTTTCGCAAGTGATCGACTTTTTTATTTATTTCATGCGAAATAAATAGATGATTCTTGACATCAGGGTTCCAACCGTGAATCAACAGCGTGACAAGCAATGATGTTACCACTATACCACGGCCACCCTTGCCATGGATTCAGCGTTGCACTATTTTCAATAAGATAACCCTTAGTCTGGATTTTCTGATTTCAAGTTATAAACTGTTAATATGTATTAAACATAACACATTAATATAAAAAGAAAAACGCATAGACATACTGACAGGTTCTTTCATTACCGTATCTCAGAAAATTCCAAGACCTTCAAATTTAACATTTTACATGAATTTTTCTATTAGGCTCTTAATGAATGATAGCATGGTATTTCTTCAAATATGGCTTCTAATGGGTAAAAATGGTACTGAAAAACCTTAAAAAATCGCTTTTCGATTTACCATGGATCCAGCACTATACGCTCAAAAGTTAAAACGGATGGTTCGATTGAAATTAAATTGAACGCGTTTTAAAAACATACGAGTGCATACATGAAAGTATTAATCTGACATATAAAATGATTATTGGACGCTATCCTGAAATTGACCAAAGAGCACAGGTAATTTGTTACTCTCGTCAGCTTTTGCTCAATATTCGAGTACCAATGCCAACAGCAGTCCAGCAGTGGATGGGTTTATGTCGTTGTATTTACTTAAGTACTCTGTATATGTAGTTTCTTATCCCTTTTTTTTAAATAAAAAAACACCATCAGGTCTGTGGAATGTGTCATAGAGTGCTTATTACAAGCAGCTACCATGACCAGAGATTGCCAAAGCATACTCAATGCATCCACATGCATGCATGCATTTATTCTATGATACGAGACATGCAATAAGCCCAAACATACTTAGATTTTAAGATCTCCCAGGTAAAAAAATTATTTCATTATTTATCCGTCTTTGAGACAAAGGTAAGATTTGTAAAAGTTTTTTTTACAATTTTTATGTGGACAACGATTTAAGTTCTCATTTGAGCAGTGAACCGATTTTAATGAATCCTTGTTTCTGTTTAGATTGTTGATTTTTCTGTACATATGAGGAAACAAATTTAATAAACATCTCATATTGAATGATGTATTTATATTCCTTAAAAAACTTCGTAGTAAAACCAAATGATGGTTAAAGAAGTGATGTATAACATCTGACAGTGAGGAAAGTAAAGGGTGTTTTTTTAGAGGTTTGTTTTTCAAATTGACAATACTTTTCCAGCGACAGCCAATTTCACAGCTAATTCATGCTCAGTTTGGCTTGCAAATTGTGAAAAATTATTTCGAAAATCGTTGTTTAAGAATTGAAGCCACTTGACCATCGTGTGCGTCGTACGTTAGGTGAATGGGGCGAAAACAAGATTGCTCTTAATCCTCATTTTCACCACAAAATTTTGTTCAGTGATACGTTAATGGCTACGTCAACAAGCAAAACTGCCACATTTGGAGTGAAGAAAATCGAAAAGCCATTATTGAGACGCTGTTACATCCACAAAAAGTTACTGTTTGATGTGATCTGTGGGCTAGTGGAATCATTAATCCATATTTCTTCAAAAGTGATGTTGGCCAGAACATTACAGTCAATGGAGAGAGCTATAGATCCATGATTACTGACTATTTCGTTCCCCAATTGGATAGCATTTACATGGCACAAATGCCATCCATCCACACAGCACGCGCCGCAATCAATTTATTGAAGGAAACATTCGAAGAGCGCATAATTTCGCGTAATGGACCTGTGAATTAGCCTGTAAGATCGTGTGATTTAACACCTTTGGATTATTTTTCGTGAAGTCGCTGGTCTACGCCAATAAGCCAGAGACGATCGACGATTTGAAAGCTAACATTCGCCATGCCGATATACGGTCCCAGCTGCTCGAAAGTGTTTGGAAATTGGACTTCCAAATTGCTCTTTATTTGAGCCAGCCGCGGAGCCCATATGCCCGATATCATATTTAAACACTAATGGCATAAAATAATCTTTCCCATGAAGCCAATACTATGGCCATTACCATGATTTGTATGTATTGTATTTCATTTTAAAGTTATATACCTCTAGAAAAACCACCCTTTAGTATCAACTAACTTGGTTGTCACGTTCTTGAAGAAAGACAGCAGAGTCTATTGCACCTTTAAGACCTTTTAACCTAGTCCACTTTTAAACTACCCAAATAACTTCTCAGAAAAAAAAACAAATTTACGCGATGAAGATGCCATAACCAGTCTGAATTAAAGCCCGGAGATCTTCCTTGGGAATTTAAAAACAATGCGTAGGCACTAAGATATGAGTGGACGCTCATCAAAGGGATTTCATCGAGGAGACTGTACTCGCTAGCATTGCTAAGGACGATTAGGTTTTCGTACTTTCTTATGCATTGTAGAGTCTTAAGTTTTTCCTTACTGTGTGCTTTGCAGTTACCTTTAACAAGTCACAAAAAAGGCGGATTGATTTTGGACTGTTCTTAATTTTTGTTATTTTTGCACGCTTCTGAAGGTTTATATCAAAGAATTCTCACAACTGTTTTGAAAACTACCAACAAATGAGTGAAAAGTCAGTCGAAAAGCTTGCTAATTTCATTGTGTTCTTTGGTTTCATTTTTTCCTTAAATTTAATCCTTTTCGTTCCATTCTACTTGGCTTTCTGTTTAATTGATTTTTACTCTCATACGTGAGGTTGAATAAATATTTAAAATATTGTTGGTGGAAATTGTGAATAAATAAAAAATACAGCCTCTTGTTGATTCAAAGGGGCAAGCAATCGAACAATGCATTGAATGTCGGCCAAGGAAAATGTGTTATTGAATGCAAAGTTATCGCAGTTTTACATAAAAGGGATATCGTAAGGGGTGCATAAATATTTCCTTCTGATTTTGCGTGAATAATCCAAGTACTGCACATTGACAGGGTGAATTGCGATTGGAAAACGTTAAGAGGATTGTAATACTTGAAGAGGGAAATTCTTATTGTTGCAAATATGAATACTCGGACAGGATGTCCCATACATTTTTTTTCCAAGATATATCTCTTTCTATTTGAATGTGAAGAAAATTTATAGACGTAGTGAGTTATGCATTCAGAACTGAATTTTATTTTCAATGGGTAGTTTTGGTCAATTGCGGATGTCGTTAGTTTAAGTGCATTATCGGATGTGCAGGGCGATTAAGACTTTATTCTATGGGGTAAAAACGCTGCACAACATATCGTATAAAAGAATAGCATATCGCGTCCATTGTATCAACCTCAAGCATTGCTTACATTTTACATTACCAATATAGCCCTATGACCTTTTAATCAACAACCATCCTAATTTAATGTAAATGGAAACAACTAATCACCTTAAGGTCATCTTAATTTAAAATTACGCAAACAGGATATACAAATAAATCGCTTCTTATTCCGAAGCATTTTAAAGAGTAATCTCACTACTACCACTCTGATAATTATTATTCCTAAACCTAAATTGAGACTATATCCTGTTTCATGTGCTTGTTTATTATTTTTATGGTTTTTCTTTACCTCTCACTGTTGCTTCATCTGCGTCCTTGTAGCCAGACAAAATACAAATTTTCTTTGTAAATACATTTTGGTATCCAGAAAGAAGAAAAAAAATTAACTAACAAGCGAAGCCCGCTCTTTTTTTTTTTTTTTTTTACTCATCAGACCATTAAATAAGACGAGAATGTCCCTTGGGGGATACTGAATTGAAAATTCCTCACAATTAAATCGACGGTACACAAAATTTCACGTCAAACATATACGGACTGGGTAGAGGTTGTTTCAAAAATTGTTTAAAACTCTCGTTAAAAGAAGAATACCCAAAAAATTACAAAAAAAAAGAAGTAAAACGAACGTATTTACGTTTTCGAGGGAGACAATTTTATTTGACGTGCAACATCACACGAAATTCAAAGGACATCTTTTTTTTTCTCTTCCTTGTTGTTACGTTTGTATAACAGGTTTTCAGATGGTTGGGATAATTTTTGATGCTTTTTTTTACACCAAGTTACGCTCTAATTTTGTGGTCATTATTTACATAGTCATTTACAGATACGACATTTTAATTACTCACCACCTAGTCTTGTACTCGTTTTTTGGGGAATTTTCGGAACAGGCAACGTTTCTTATGTGGTATTTAATTATGTGTATTTTTAATTTGGATTTCAAATTCATGTAAAAACTATAGATGTATGAAAGTTAAGATTTTCCCTTGAAATTTAAAAATGGTTCACCTCAACATAATAGCTACGTGTATGTAGATAATATTGAAAAGACTGGTGGGGCAGAAACCCATTTCCCTAATATTGAACTAGCAATTAAATCAGGTGGCGGCAAATATCACTCAACGGGAAAACCTACCCACTGGCCAACAGGTAGGAATAAGACCCTAGATCTTGCTGACTTATTTATAACAAAAATTATCTCTTCAAATAAAATAAATGTAGAAGAAGGGCCAGATCTACAATCCTTCTTATACTTGGTGATGGCTGGTTGGTTGGTTTAAGAGGGTGAGCTTATGCTCTTCGCTTAGGCTTCCATTGGGCCCGTTGTGTTCCCCCCATCTGCGTAACTGTAAGGAATAGTGATGTGTTTTGGGAATTATGTATTGAGAGGATTTAGGTCTAGGGATCATGGGTAGTATCAACTATATCGTATAGTGATCGGGGAATCGTAGTGTTCGTCTGGCGAACTCTAGTATATCCCCGATTCCTTTCTTATTGAGGTGTGTAATATCCGGAATCCTTGGAGATCCCAGAATTTTCAGCCTTAGCCTCGCTGTAGCGGGGCAGTGACAGAGGAAGTATTCTATGTCTTCCTCCTCCTCTTCACAGTTGGCACAGATTGCTGTATCAGCTATCCCGAGTCTGAACGAATGTTTGTTGAGATTGATGTGCCCTGTTAAAAGTCCCACCATCAATCTCAATTGTGTTCTGCTTGAGTTAAGAGCTCCTTTGGCTATGTTGTTACTCGGTACCCATGTGAGACGGACTCTATTGCGTCTGGCAAGTAAGTTCAATTTAGTTTTGCACTCCCTTACTAGTCGTGATTTCGACATGGGGTTTGTGATAGCGCTAATTGCTGCTTTGCTGTCCGAGCAGATGACAATTTGCCTTTCTTCGCTGGTGTCTTCTGCGAGTATTTCGGTTGCCTTCATAATTGCATAGACTTCTGCTTGGAACACCGATACAAATGGTTCTAGGTGAATAGCAAGTTCAATCGGTAGGTTAGCACTGAAGATGCCAGCCCCTGATTCCCATGATATGTTAGAGCCATCTGTATAAACCGATATCCCATTGGAATTTCTTGTCGTTCTTACATACGTTCAATATTCTCTTGCGGGAAAAATTGTTTCGAAGTTGTTGGAGAACGTGTACGATATCCCAACAACATCACTGGGGCAATCGATGAGTGGTGTCATTACTCTTATCATTTCGGTGATTTTTCGATGTCCCGTATTTGCACCACCGGTGAAATGGCCGACAGTTCTAAGCCGTGAGGCTGAAATGCCGGCAATCTTCTTCGCTTCGAGGTGCACTGGTAGAATGTAAAGTGTTGAGGATTGTGCTCCTGTAATACCTAGGCAGACCATACGCTGCACCTTAGTTAGCAAGTCTCTTGCATACTTTTTGCTCATCACTGGCCATCAACAACTACACCGTAGAAGATGATGGGTTTTATTACGCATTCGTATATCCAGTGGACCTGTTTCGGTTTCAAGCCCCATGACATCCCGATGGCCCTCCTGCATATCCAATATGCTCTCTTGGCTTTGATGACTCTTTCTTCCTTGGTGATACTCCCAAAACAACAAACAAGATAAAACAAAACTCTTACCCTCAAGAAATATGTGAAAATATTACAAGCTAGAAAATGTTGGCAACAGACAAGGGCGCCAAGCGACAAAACCAAACAATAAGCTCAGAAAATCGGTAAGAGAATTTAATAATGATTCTTGGAAAACTTACCTTACTAATCTGGAAGGCAACAAAGAAAATGAACAGGCTAATAGTTCACATTCCGCCAGTAAAAACCAGAGAAGATAACAGGGCAAAAGGCAAACATTATAAAGATAAGGATTGTCAAGGAACGAAAGATTCAGATGTCCACGGTTTAGTGGGTAATGTGTCCGCTTGTGACCCGAACTGTGCAAGCTCAAGTCCGGACGGGGAACAGCAACCACAGCCACCCAAAAATAAAAGAGAAACGAATAAAATCTAAGTTTCTCTAACCACTACAACAAAAGGAGTTCTGCCTGATAGTACAATGGACACAGAAAATTAAATCTGAGTGCTCCGGGATTTGGAAATTTCCTTTTTTTTTAAAAAAAAAAAAAACAAAAACAAAAAAACCGAAGAAACGTGCAAAGAAAACAGACCTATTAGGCCGGTTACAACTAAAGAATTAGCACAGATTATAAATGCTGCATTCAGGTTAATTTATGTGCCAAGCATGAGTAAAGTCGCGGAGGTAGTAATGATTCCAAAACGAGGCAAACTACCTTGCAAAGTAACCTCATATCGCCCAATATCGATACTATCAAGGTTTTTCAAGTTATTCGAAAAGGTGCTGATGAATTGCCTGGAAAAAATAATTGAAGAAAAATCGCTAGTGATAAACCATCAATTTCGCTTTAGAAATAAATACTCTACGATTAATCAGGTGCATCGAATCAGAGATAGAATCGAAAGAGCATTTAAAGAGAAAAAGATATGCTCTACTATATTTCGATAGAGTGTGGCATAAAGGACTGATTCACGAATTACAAAAAACAACTGCCGAAGCAGTATTCAAAAATTCTAGAGTCTTATATATTACAGCGATTCTTCAGAATTAATCAAGAAACAGAGTACTCAACATTAAAGGAAATTAAAGATGGTGTACCACAAGGCAGTGGTCTAGGTCCAGTACTTATTATTTACAAGCGATCTACCAGAAAGTGAATACATCACTATAACGAATTTTGCAGATGATAATGCTGTACTTGTTGTGGGAGAAACTATTGAATTAGAAACAATAAAGCCTCAAAAGCCAGTAAATTATATCTCAGAATGGACTAAAAAATGGCAGATTAGATTAATTAATCTTACCTATTAAAATGTACCACACATTCTAGTATACATAAATAACAATGTGAGATCTTCAAATGCAGCCAAATACCTACTCGTAGCCGTGACTCTAGACACTAAACTGTGCTGGAAAAGGCATGCAAATAAAAAAACGAGATGAATTGAACATGCGCTACAGTAAAATGTATTGGCTTATTCGGAGATCCAACTACAATAAGCTATTGCTATATAATTTCTAAAACCAGTATGAACCTACGAGCTCCAGTTGTGGGCATGCACATGCCAGACAAATTTACAAAAAATCCAAACCTTCCAAGATAAGGTACAACGAAACATTGTTATGGCACCTTGGGACATAGGAAACGCTGATCTACATAGAAATCTAACTACTGAAATGGTTGAAGATGATATTAAAAAAGTTGCAAAAAGACACAGAATTAGGCCTGTCAACCACATCATTTTAGAAATAATGCAAGAATATAATCAGGAGACTAAGATGGGTAAATTCCCTTTATCTATAATAGTTAGTAAGATTATAAAACAAAGCAAAACTGAATAGTATCTCAAGAAATTAATACTTTCAAACAAAAAGTTTAGAAATCTGACAAACGGCGCACATCTTTTCCTTTTAATTCTTTAATTACTAATATGATTCAAAAATAAATTGTTGATTAGTCCAACGACTATCGCACCTAGTCGAAGAAAGGTGTTAGTCAGTTATCGAGTGGTTTTTTAGGGGATTAAAGTCCCTCACTATTGGAGAGTGTCTTTTGATGATTTTTCCTTCTAGCAAACACCCAAAATAAAAATTTTAGCTACCTACTGTATAGACTAGCAATTCGCAGCGTAAGCAGTATTGAGCAGACAATTCAACAGAAAAACTTAGAATCACATCATTTCTGCAACAATTGAGAACCTTCATGTTGTAAAAATTAAAATTGAAAAGAAACAAGTTCCGATGTAATGGTGCTATAAAGTTAAACTCTATTCGACTTTGACCGTTGGGTCACCGGAAAACACACTACCCACTGTGTCGAGGAAGTAGTTCGGAAAGTTGCTAAGGTTCTCTGAACTTAACAAAAAAAACCTGGGCATGCAGTCCCAATATCCTGCCCTGACATTGAGATCTATAATGAACTATGGAGCGGTGGCACGGGCTAAGAGAACTTATCTAAGCATAGCCAAATCAAAATAATTAATCCGAAAGAGAACTGCGAGTTTGTAAAGTCATGAGAAGGATAAAGGTAGCGTAAGCAGTTTTTAAAACAATTGGATTACTTTTTTACCCCATCATAAAAATGCATATAAACTTGAAAACTTAACTAAAACGCTAGATTTTTAAAACTCCTCTTACTCTTACTCCATTCGATTTCTATAATTTTCAAATGGGACTACTACTGTATCAGTGGAAGTCTACTAACTAAATAACATTACAATCTGTTTAGACGTTTTTGAGTTAGTCGGCAAAGGAAATATTATTTAAATATTTTCGAACTCCAACATCCCCCACATTTTAACTCTTAGATGTTTGTCAGACGTTCGCGACAGATGAGACAGTGAAAAACCTTTGCTTTCCTTAAACCCTGAATCTCCCATTCAGTGGTCTCGCATTTAACTGCTGAATGATGGCGCCCACATGAAATATGATAGTCATGTGTTTAAAGATTGAAACACTTCCCTTCAAAACTGATTAAAACCTCAGAGTGAATCTACATATAGTAATTTCCTCTACTGTATGTTCATTCGAAATTAATAACTTTTTCAGGGCTTCCACATGGCCAACATATCCACTTCAGAGCAAAGGGCAACATAATATTCTTATTGTAGGATACTCTGAAAAGGATGCAAACCCTCAAACTATACACGAATATACTAACAAAATACAACCCCATTGATATGAAAAGTGTGTGTATGCAATCTGCATGGATTGCAGTTTTAATGCAATAAATTCGTTTGCCATGCAAACATATATGGAAAACGTTCATAAATAACACACTCATTTGGTAGCCCCTCACCGCAAACCCCCCTCAACCCCTTCATCCCCTTTATCGCTTCATATTTGTGTTATTTTAGTTTTTCTTTTCTTTTCTTTTTTTGAAAAAGGATTAAGGGTTTATTTTTCATTTTTCAGTACTGGAATACAGAAACGTTTTTCTGACGTCGGTCGTCGATTCCGTTTTTTGCAAAGCAACATCATCCTCTTTCGACCAAGTCGAGTGCTGAAAAGCTTCCAATTGCGCTGACCAATTCGACTCTTAATTTGAATATTTGATGACTTTGCCAGGAAGAACTACTGTGTAGAGTACACATGTTCGAAATGGGGTGGCGGTCGGTTTATTGTGTGTATTGTGTATGTTCGCCTTGTTTTAAATAAATAAACTCATGCAGTGATATAATGAAATATTTTGTAGCGTTGCAGTTGCAAATGAATATTCGGTTCTACGGTCTGCCATCTTCGTTGAAGCGGCCACTGCAATGTGTTAGAGTACAGGGAAAAATTTTAAATTTTATTTTATATTTGCATAAAAACTGCAATAGTTTCAATAAACAAAAAAATAACGAGTTGTTGTAAGGTAAATCTATTCATTAGTATGAACTTTGTTACAATCTGAAGGCAAAAATGTGCTTCCTTGTATCGCAACGACTAATAACGAGTTCCACATAAGGAACTATATAGTATACAAACATATATGTTGAGCTTATTTTAGGCCTACTATTAACAAGGACGGAAAATATTCAAAAAGGAAAAAAATACTTCGACCTACAAATCCGAAGTACACAAATTAGAATACATGAATTACAGAACAGCTTTGGTGGTCAGAGGCCTCTAGCTGCATTTCGGTCAATTTTTTTTTTATTTAGACCAAAGTACTAAAACCTTTCCTGGGTGCACAAAATCTATTACTAAATTCTTAAGTGACAACTAGTGTTGGACACTATTTATTGAATTTGACTATCGAATGAATTTGACTGACGAATGATTTCGTTCATTCATTCATTTATCCGTTCATTCATTTATTCATTCATTTATTCATTCATTCATTCATTCGTTCATCCATTCATTCATTCATTCATTCATTCATTCATTCATTCATTCATTCATTTATTCATTTATTCATTTATTCATTATTTCATTCATTCATTCATTCATTCATTCATTCATTAATTCATTAATTTTTTCATTCATTCATTCATTCATTTATTCATTCATTCATTCATTCATTCATTCATTCATTCATTCATTCATTCATTTATTCATTCATTCATTCAATCATTTATCCATTCATTCATTCATTTATTCTTTCGTTTATTCAATCAGAAATCGGGGAATATGTACTCGTATAAACAAAACTCTGTATGCAAAGCTGTGGCGCCTCGTGACGTATGAATTCGCGAGTTTACATCACAAAAAAATGCTTTTCGAAATATTCGCACCCAAGGACAAATATTCATAATACATTTCCCTTAAAGTCTGAAAATTTTTGAGGATTTCGTACGCAAAATTTCGGATAAAATCGGGATCTATCTTGTCCATCTAGAGAATTTCAAAGCCTAAAACTTCAATCGTCATAATTTTTCTCGCATGGCGCACCGATTTCGAGATATTCACACTCAAAAACAATTTCCGATATTTGGTTCGGGGTAAAGTCTTACATTTTCGAAAGTGGCGTATCTACAATTCTTATAAAGAATTTCAAACCCCAAAAATAATTTCAAAAATCAAAATAATTTTTTTCGTGCGACGCATCGTTTTCGTTATTCGCACTCAAAAACTATCGCATCGGGGTAAAGTCTGATATTTTGGAAGATTGCGTATTTACGAATTGCGAAAAATTTTAAAAAATCGGCATCCATCTTGTAAAGAAATTCAAAAACACACATTTCGATCGTCATAATTTTTCTCGTATGATACACAGTTTTCGAAATCTTCGCACTCAAAAACGATTTCTGTATAAAGTCGGACATTTTTGAAGATTGCATACTTATAATTTTCGAATATTATAAAGATTCCGTATCCGTCTTATACAGTATTTCAAATCCTAAAACTTTGGTCTGAATAATTTTTTTCATACGACACATAGTTTTTGAAATATTCACACTCAAAAACGACTTCCAACATGAGCATACTATCAAATGAAATATACTGAATGAAAGAAGAACTAAATGAATGCAAATAGTAATAAACGCAACTGTTCAATGAATTTATTTCCCATTATTACTGGCAGTCATCTATCTCTATTACTTTAAAGTTTAAAAATCTTTAAAACCCTCCACACAAATAAGAAAGCCTTCCGTTAAAAAAAAAAAAAAAAAAAAAAATCCAACACTACCTCTCTACGTCAGCCTATTTGGAAATATTCCCATATCTATTCTCTCAAGAGTTCATTTATCACCACATTCAACCCGGCAACAATTCCCCACCCACTTACATTCTCAGAAAAACATCGTTTTCCACTTTTTGTTTGCGGTTTTTGCCCGAAAACCACAAAATTCATCATCATCAGCATCGAATTTGTGGAGAGGAGGATGATCGTCATTTGCCCCACAACACTTCAATATCCTTCACAACCCGAATACTCGAACACCACTCGCATACAAAACTGACAAACAAAACCGAGAACTAATGTTTAAAATTGTGTTCCTCGCTTGTCCTTATTTCGTTGGGTCATTAATAATGAGCCAAGAGCTGTGTGTCGTCCTTACGCGCGCAAAAAACTTCTTCTCCCTTCATTCGGTTAATTTACCCTACGTAAACGGTTCGTTAAATCCTAATTCGATGGTTGTGATTTGCTCTCCATCCGAACACAGACCAATATCCTTATTCGTCCTCTGGGTGTCACCTTAAATTTTCCACAAAAATCACAAAACATAGAGAATCCCATTTCTCAAGCTAAATTGCGAAATTACTTCACTTCAGAGGCAAGACGATGAAGAAGAGGTTGTTGGATTCGAGTGAGCTAAGTGGAAGGACAACCTCATGAACTCAATATCTTATTATTATTATGATTATGAATGCAAATGGAAAATATATGAACCCCTAGACATGCCCATGCTTAGGACATTAATTTCGCCACCATCTCGATTGTCCTTCGAGAAACGCACATTTGGCATTGCCAAGAGTGGCAAATGGCAAATGGATAGAACAGTGAGATGATGAATGCGTATAGGCTTTGACCCAAATAAATTTGTCAATTTATCATTCGAGAGGGAGAAACTTGGGTATTCTTCGTTTTTGGCAACCGTCGTCGTCCTTCCAAACTGAAGTGAGAGACAATTTCTCAGAACACCTAATGAAAGGGAAAAGATTTTTACCGTGAATGGGAATAAAGGGATTGTGAACAGAAAATGGAAACAAACTTGAGAGTCCTTTTATGGTCGTTTAAAGTTTTCCTTCTTTTTTTTTTCCAGGCCTCCCACTTTGGGGAAATATTGGTTACAGTTTTGGGAATTTTTATGAGATACTCTTGCCTTTTGACAAGTTTTCAAGGTTCTTCTGAGATTTTGCGAGGTTGAAGATGTTTCTTTTGTAACTATTGTATATACGTTTGAGACTACTAAGGAGAGGAACGTAGAAATACACGTGTGTACTTATGGGTAGATAAGTGGTCAAATTATTTTTACTCAAAATTGGGAGAACCGAAAAAGATACGACATTGAATTATTTTAATACTTACCTAAAATAAAAATATCCTTCTATGTGCTTGTTGGTTTTTTTTTTGTAACTGCAGAATCAATGAAATGATTCTAACGAAATGTTTTTTGTTAGTTTGAAGAGTTTTGTAAATGTAATGTTTCTTGGAAGAAATCAGCTCAATGCTTATTGTTTGTTTATTTGTTCCCACCAATGGAGACAAAAGGGGCTTAAATTGCATCGAATCAGTGTCCGGGTCATAGACCAATGAATCTTGACAAATATTCTGAGTTTGGAACATACCAAATCGCACAGACCCTTCTTGAAAGAATGGCGCCAAATTTTTATTTTTTCACTATAAAGGATATATTGTAGTATGTCTTAAGACTAAAATAATTGTTATGAATAACGTGATCATATTTCTTGAAGCAATATGCAGAGTCAATTTATGAAAGATATATTTATTTAATGCAGTCATTTATAATTCCATTTTCAGCGCCCAACTGGCTCTGTCTGGAGAAGATTGTAAAAGCCTAATCACGAGTACTGCATTCAACGTCATTAAATGCAGAAATCAGTGTATAAGTTCTAATTTACGAATAGCAATAGCCGTGTTTCTTTGGAACTATATACAGGTTATTTTTTGGGACTGCGGCCGATTTGAAATTGGCGCCATTTCCCACAGACCCGGATTTATTATACGCAGGTTGGTAGTAGTGTTTAGCTGTCAATGCCAATTCATCGTGGAGAGTTTGATGGCACAACAACTTGTTTTAGTGATTAAAATATTTTATTAAAATTATCCACAATTTGGAGAACCTTTACAGAGTAAGTGCTTTACCGAAGCCTGGACCACGTCGTACAGTGCGTACACAATAAAACATTGACGCTGTGAGGGATAATGTGAGTGAAAGTCCAGAAACTTTGAATCGTCGTCGTGCTCAATAAATTGGGATTTCTCTGTACAAAATTTAAGTGACTCAAGAACTTCGGGAAAATGACCACCATGGACGGCGGAACTGGAGTGCAAACATTTACCAATTGAATAGAGATGACCTTGATTTTTTTCAAAAATTGATTATGGACCTGTAAACCTATAGAGATATAGGAGATAGGGAGCGGGAAACCCACGAGCAAACCTCGTAGAGTGACTGTTTGGTGTGCGATTTAGGCTGGTGGGATAATTAAACCATTTTTTCCGAAAATGACGATGACGAAACTGTTACAAAATTGTTTTTTTACCCGAAGTTGCTCGGCTTCGTCTCCAAAACATGTGGTTTCAATAAGATGGTGTCATATACCACACAGCCAAAAAACACCCTGTACAAAGTTAAGCCAAGTTTGGCAATGAAACTATTATATATGTTATTTATGTGTATTTAAAATTATTTATAATTATGATAAAGTCACAGATTGGGATTCAGAGAATTACTATTTCTACAATCGTCCCACTTTTCTCTTGTTAAGTTAATCGTTCAATGATTTAACACTGAACAGAATCTGAAATGACTCTTTCTTCTTTTCTGTCAACATTCCTAAGCGAAACATATTCGATGGCGACATCTGTAGCCCGATAGTCGAAATGTACTATACACAGTTATCGATAACTGTGGATATTATTGAAAGTTACTGACACTTTTTACCCAGTTAATGGTTGTTTTTGCTTTAGATGCAAACTTTTATTAAGCCGACAAAGAAAAAATATTAATAATAATAAAAATAATAAAAATATTAATAATATTAATACTCCTACTACCATTCAAGGTTTGTATATACACCCCGCGCAACAAAAAAAGCCGCATACGTGTTTTCCATTTTTTTGCGCTAATTACCTTTAAGGGATTCGCCGAATTATATTTTATTGCTTCCGGGTTAGGTAATGCACATTTTGGAATGTGTCAGAATTCATTCTGGCAGTATTTAACAGTGCGTGCAGTTGTATTTCTTAAATAAAAGTGAAAAGAGTATATCGCGATGTCTAAAATGGTACAATTGAGTAAAGAAAATAAGGCAGTTATCGTCGCCTTATCCAAACAGAATCAGTCATTTCGTGAAATTGCTCGACAAATTGGATGCAATGAGAGTTCTGTAAAAAGATTCTGTAACAAATATCGTCGGGATCACAATCTGGACAGAAAAATTGGCACAGGATTGAAGAGATGTACCACTGTTTGGGAGGACCGGGAACTGAAGAGGCTAAGCTTGAGAAACAGGTTTAAAAATGCTTCGGAGTTAAGAGCTGACCTGCGAGAAGCTACTGGGCTGAAGTTAGCGTCAGAACTATCCAGAATCGTCTCAACGAGATGGGTTTGCTAGCAAGGAGACCAGCGAAAGAGCCACTTCTGACCAGCAAAATGTAGAAAACGCGCCTTAGCTGGGCTAAGGAAAGGCAAAACTGGAGTGTTCAAGATTGGTCAAATGTGGTGTTCTCTGATGAGTCCAAGTTTAACCTAATCGGACCGGATGGGAAGCAGATAGTTCGTCGTAGAAAAGGGGAACGCTACAGCGACGAATGCATAGCTCACACCGTAAAACATTCTCCTTATGTTATGGTGTGGGGATACATCATCGCAATCGGAGTTGGATCTCTAATTATGCTCGAGGGCACTGTTAACGCTATGCAGTACAAACAAATTATCTTAGATGGTGTTGTACCGAGTATGGAAATGATAACAGCAGAAACATCAAAACCAATTTTTCAAGATGATTCGGTGGCAAGGTTACCGAGCAAAATCTGTGAGTAATTCGAGTTTTTTTTTTCATATTTATGGGTGTTTTGAAAATCTTATGATTTTAATTTTTAAATTTCCTCCACAGATTAAAACTTTGAAAGAAGAATTAGGAATAGAATCCCTAATTTGGCCGGGAAACAGTCCAGATCTCTGGGCTCTTATGGGAAAGAAGATCCAAGATAAAAAAAACCAAAAATCATGCAGCATCTAAAGAGCATCATTGAAGAAGTGTGGTTCAATGAAATTAATAACAATTACCTCGGTAATCTCTAGCCTCCATGCCAAACAGGGTTCATGACGTTGTTAGGGCGAAGGGTGGTGCTACGAAATACTAGAATTATTTTTTAGTATTGTGAAAGTCTTAAATTATGTTAAATGGTTTCTTAGTTAATAAAAATATGAAAAAAGAAATTTGCTTTTCAAATTGTTGCTCTTTTTTTAATTTATGTATATTGATAGTACTTGGGTAATATCTGATATTTTGTAGTCTGATCTTCACGATCATTACTTTTTTTCAATTAGGCTACGAAATGTATTGTCAAATTGGGGAATGTGTTAACTTAAATTTTAAACATCAAAAATACAAAGTAACTACGCAATGATTAGTCACCATTTATTAGATTTCTTCCATTTTGTTAAAAATTACCATGTGCGGCTTTTTTTGTTACGCGGGGTGTACATACATAATCCGCTCCTCTTTTACCCTAAAGTGTCGAGGTTTCTCCTGTGCTCTGTCTTCCTTTCTTTCACGAAATTCTTCCATTTGGTTCTATCTCTTGCTATCGTTTTTCACGAGTTCCACGTTTATCCCTCTGTTACTAGTATATTTTCCAGTGTCCTGTTCCACAACGTTTTGAGTCTTCCTCTCTTGTTTTTCCCTAATGGTCTCGCCTCCCAGATTCTTTTGACTTGTCTGTCTTCTTCCATCCTTATGAGATGTCCAAACCATCTTAATTTTTTGTTCTCCATTACTCTTCCGGCTGATTCTATTTTTAATTCTTTTCGGATATCTTCGTTTCTTCTTTTGTCTATTCTTTTTACTCTTAATACTCTCCTTAGATATTTCATTTCCATAGCTTGAATGCTTTTATATTGCCTATCTGTAAGAACCCAGTTTTCTGCTCCATGTAGTAAGACGGGGAGATACATTGCTTTGTAGATCAAAATGTAGATGAATTTCTTCTGCAGGACTGTAAAATTTCGGTTTGCCATTTTGATTCTCGTTCTTAGTTCCATTTCTATATCTCCCTTGCTATTGAAAATGCTACCCAAATATTTGTAGTTGGAAACTTGTTCTAATCTTACTCCATCAACTGTCACCTCGATGTTCCTTTCTTCTCTGCCGATTACCATTACTTTCGTTTTCTCGGTATTAAGTTGTAGATTTTGTGTTGCCATGATTTTATGTTTTTCTCTAGATTTTTCTCTGAGTTACCAGAGAGTATGATATCATCGGCAAAGGCGCAAGCATATAATAATATTGGTTGAAGCTGTTTGTATCCATCCAGGAATCTCTCCATGTTATTTTTACCTTGACTTATTGCTTCATCCATTGCACATATGAAAAGCAAAGGGCTTAGTACGCTTCCCTGTCTCACTCCTTCTTTAGTTTCGAACTCTTCTGATAAGATATTACATGTTCTTACTTTGTTGTATGTCTCTTTGTATATTCTTTGGATCGCACCAGTGAGATCTTCTCCGGCTCCTTTGTTACATAGACTTTCCCATATCTTCCGCCTGCTTATCATGTCAAAAGCTTTTTTCATGTCTATGAAACAGCAGTATAATTCCTTATGTTTCGTTAGATTTTTTTCAATGATTTGCTGAACTGTGAAAGTATGGTCCTGGATACTGTGGGCTGGTCTGAACCCACTTTGTAGATCAAGGAGTTTTTCTTCTACGATACCTCTTAATCTTTGTTCTAGTATCTTCTCATATGTCTTAAGTGCAATGGGTAGCAGGGTAATTCCTCTATAGTTACTACAATCTTTTGTGTCTCCTTTCTTGTAGATAGGTAGAATTATTCCGTACTTCCATTCTTTTGTATATGGTCACATTAATGATGAATATTGCATCTAAACACTCTTTTTTTATAACACTTTCATTTGAATTTTTATTGATATTTATTACGACTACTAGATACATTTTTGTACTACAAGTTGTTATCAACCAACTGGGCTTATAGCCAACAAATATTTGGTATTCAGAACTGAAATAAGACAATGCAGGGTTGTAAGAAGGCCCCGAACTTGCTTCGATATCCACGTCTTTTTTTTTAATTCTTTAAGTTCACACATAACTGAGGCTTTACTTTTTCTCTGAAGGTAAATTCACCTGTAAAGTTGCTGGAAACTTATGCAAATACTTACTAACATAATGAATCTATGCTTTGGTATAGGTGTTTGTTCTTTTTATATCAAATGGGAATCTGCTCTAATAAATAGAAGGCTAGCGTATTTGTCGGCTTAACTTGTACTTACTTGCGGTGCAAAGACTCTTGACTATCTATTTTCTTTTATAGAAGCTTATTTAGTTTATAAGGTTATCTACAAAATATTCCAACTTTCTCTTTTTCAAACATGCACCATGCAGATATCTCTTGAGTGCCTTCACATTCTGCATAATAGATACTATATCAGCGGGGCCTTCCTAACAATTTAGTCTTAAGTTCTACCAAGTTGTTTATACATATGTATATCTTCGCGGCAACATTAGAATTTAAGAGAAATGGCTGTTATGCTTGGTTGTGATCTAGTGACAGACCTTTCAAATCGGAAGTATTCGATTCTTCATCCAATGCAAGTTTAAGGTATATTTTTTCCTTTGGCAGTTCGGCATTGAAGTAAGTGGAATGAATTGAAACCCTTCATGCAGCCCTACATTGTGCATAAATTTCATGACATGAAGCATTGGCTCCCTATTTAAGTTGAGTTGGAAAACATTTTCTGAATACAGTCAGTAGTTCAAGTTTGCTGACTCAGGTCAAGACCTACTTACTTAGTTTTTATGCGTGACACACCACCTTTAGTTACTTACAGGCATAAAGATCCTCTTCAGATATTTATTCAACAACCTTTCAATAGTCATACAATGTTTTATTTCTTCTGGTAAATAAATCACTTGATCTCATTTCAAAAAATAGAACTCCATCTAACAGACACCATCCTGAGGTGCAGCCTTACAATGAAAATGCCGAACAAAGTAAAAAAAAAAAAAAAAAGTAAAAAGAAACCTTTTAAACACCACGTCGCAATCGTCCATTCAAACAAACAATTGCAAGGCGTCAACACCACCTCTCACTGCCTCTCTCTCGGAATGGACACAATGATTTGATTGTCTTCTGCGATAGGGCTGCCGCTCTAGTAGGAACTATCCAGTATACAGTGCCAGTGAATAAATTCAATCGGCTGTAAATTTCTTAAATTGCAAATGGTGGTATGGCTTGCTACCTTTACAATGCTTTTCCACTGCCACAATGTGCAATGACACAAAAGAAAACTATCATCTGGCAGTGAAATTTATTGCCAACAACGATGCTCCTCCGCCCACAACTCCAACCTATGGAACAGCCATACCGCCAGTTGCACATCACAATAAAAACCAAGAATGCTACCCCTTTCAGCGCATGTACCAGTGCAAACCTTGAAGAAAGAACAAACGTGGAAAAATTCTTTTCGCCGAATATTTACCGCCCGAAAGCATAATTTATAGAGCAAGAGTGCCACTAAGCTATATCGGTAGGTTCATAGAGGAATAGAGACTATGTTCGTCCTGCGTTCTGCCTGGCTGAAGTCCTGTGTGTGAACATTAAATCGACCAAAGATTTTCTTCTAGCAAAAGAGCGAGGTAAAACTTTTTCGACGATTTATTTCGGGATTTCTTCCTTTTTTAGTGGGTTTTTGTAATTTTTATCGATTCGTCCTTTAGCCAGGAACAAACTGCATTGCTCGATGTTTCTTTCTTATTTCGAAGCAAAATTGTGAATGCACCACCGTCGAATGAATGAGTTATATCTAGGTACCTACCGATACCAGGTTGTGCTGTATGCCTTTAGGTAAGCGATTTTGGAGAAACATAAAATTTTTCACTCAAAGTATTGGGGAATTCTTTGCGCGAATAGGAATCGCTGAAGCGAGCAAAAGGTGATAAACAGTACCAATTGGCAATAAATTTTATTTCACAGCAGGAAAACGGAAGAATTTACAGCGCACCATGCCAAGGTAATGCCATTGACGACAGTTTGAAATGGAGGAGAACACTGCATGGAGCAGGAAACTGGCACTTGGAAGCAAGAGTAGTTTTTCAATTTTAAGCTTGGAATTCATCAAACTCAATTGCCTTTGGGGGATTTTAGTGGTAGCAGTACGAGTAGTGGTGGTGATGGAAGTTTATTGAATTGTCGAGTGTGGACAATTTAGCGAATGATATGAAAAGTTTATGAGCTAAAGAAATGAAAAATGAAACCAATTTGAAGGTATTTGCGGAATCAGAAGCAAAACAGTTCCTTAGATGCGGTTTGTTGAGTTACTTTTTGTCAATTGGCATACATACATGTTTGATTCAGGAGTGGACAAATAACTCTTTCGGTTTTAGGAAAGTAATTTCAGTTTTCAATTGGGTCACGCAAACTAAGCAAACGAATGTTTTTTTTTTTTTTTCGTTGAGATTTGTACCACAACTTCTTCGTACGTGTAGAATGATTTTGTATTAATAAATATACGTAGATACTCGTACATGTCAAATATTAAAAAAATTAATTTACTCTTGAATTATATACAAATAAGGTGTTAAAAACTAAGATTTAAAATTAAATTTAAATAAGAACTGTCATAGAAACTGGGGTACTCTTAAATACTTTTGATTTGACATATTGTAGCATACAAAAATACTAGATATAGACCCCCAAAAGTACACATTTGTGATCAGCATTGAAAGTTATGTCCATCTAGCCATGTCCGTCCGTCTGTTCATATATCATCACTTTTTGAGCCTTAAATTTTGAGCTAGGAACAACTTTCTAGAATCTAAAGTAGTACAAGTTAAAATATGCACATGGACACGCCCACTTTCCTAAAAAAAATACAGCTTTCTCAAAATTTCTGCTAGAACTAGAAAAATATTGTAGAGCCAAAATATGTAGACTTTGCCTTTCTCTACATCTCTTCCATACAAGGAATCGCCCCTTTTTGGGGTCGTTTTCCAAAAACAAAAAACTAAATGGTGACCAGATAGCAATGATAGTTTTTCCAATTGTTATTTTTCAGCAGCTGTCAAAGTTACCAATTACATCCAGCTGTCAAAATATTCAGTAAGGTTTGCCATTTCATCATGCATTATTTGACGCTTCCTGAACGTGTGGAAATTATTAAAAAATATTATCGAAGTTCCGGCTCAGTTGTAAATACGTAACGTAAATTTCATCATGGCTTCATTGCGCAGGGAATTCGTCGCACCGTGAAAAAGTTCGAGAGTGAGTACACTCTTTTGGACCTTAAGCTACCAACCAGACAGAGATCGGTGCGAAGTGAAGAAAACATAGCCACCAAAGCGGCCAGTATCGAAGAAGGAGAATTGGGCATCGCCAGAGAGTGAACCAGGCTTATTTTGCATTTGGATTTGGGCCTACATTCGTATAAGATTGTTCTGACGCAAGAATTGAAGCCGAACGACCATAGACAACGTCGTGAGTTCGCTAATTGGACACTGGAAATGTTGGCCGGAGATCCGGATTTTGGCCAAAAAATCATCTTCTCGGACGTGGCCCATTTTTGGATCAGCGGCTATGTCAACAAGCAAAATTGCCATTATTGGAGCGACCACAATCCACAAGTGTTCGGCCAAGCATCAATACATCCACAAAGACTGACTGTTTAGTGCGGTTTATGACACGGCAGCATCATCGGATATTATTTCTTTCGAAATGAGGAAGGAGACACCGTTACCCTCAATTGTCATCGGTATAGAGCAATGTTAACCCACTTTCTGTGGCCAGAGCTCGACAACATCGATATATCCGAGATGTGGATCCAACAAGATGGCGCTATATGCCATACAAGCGACGCAACGCTCGAAGTGGTGAAAGAGAATTTTGGCGACTGGGTCATCTCACGGCGAGCGTTCATGAATTGGCCGCCGCGATCATGCGACTTGACACACCTCGATTATTTTCTCTTTGGCTACGTCAAGCCCTTAGTCTACGCTAACAAGCCAACCACTTTGGACGAGCTCCAGGCCAGCATTAGAGACGCTATTGCCGAAATAACGCCGCACATATTGGGCCGAGTCATCAAAAATTGGACCGACCGCTTGAAGCAACGTCAGCGAAGCCGAGGCTGCCATTTAAACGATGTGCTATTCTATACATAATAGCATTTGTCGGGCTCCGGCTTTGAATATGGGAGTTACAAATGAATATTTCCATTCAACTAAAAACGTACCAGAAGTTAAGGATAAATTGAAGATGAATTTTAAAGGAAAAGACAAGGAAAAATTACATTGTTTAGGAATATCAAATGGAATACGATCAAGGCCAGCACTTTGACAACAGTTCATATATTGTATGCCTTGCAAAACATCATCAATCGAAAGATAGAGTGATCCTATACATGCACTACAATCATTTATATCATTATCGAAAAACGTACTAAGATTCGTGTGATCAACATAAACTGATTCAAAAAACTTTGCAAAGAGCTCACAAGTTGAATCAATGTTACAAGAGACAGCACCTTCAATTTCAATATTTTGCAGAATACCATTTAGCTTTGTTTTCCTGTTCAAAAATGTCCAAAAACCCTTTAGGATTCCTTGAAATTTGAGACTCAGTGTTCCTTACATATTGTTTATACAAAAATGTATTCAAAAATTCATATTCGCGGTGCAATTGGCAAAAAGAAAAATATAAAAAAATAAAAACATAAAGGAAAATTACGACCCTTCTGGAAAAGGGCGTATGATACCCTATCCCCTATTATAATCGTGGCGCAGAGGATATTTCCGGGATTTTTAAGTAATTTTATCACAAAAATATTGTTACAACTTTTTCTTAGTAGAAAGTGGTCGTTGTTCCCAAAATTTGTAACCGAATTTCACGGATTCTGATGAGATATTCATAATAAGACTTCACCATTACCGTAAATGGCCTTGAAAAAGATATATATAGGGTGACCAGATAAGAACGATAGGAAAAGAAATTTAAATAAAACAACAACGGTGTGAGATATCAAATTGATATCTGGATCCTTTAAAATTCATCTTCAATTTATCCTTAACTTCTGGTACGTTTTTAGATGAATGGAAATATTCATTTGTAACTCCCATATTCAAAGCCGGAGCCCGACAAAAAATTGAAAATTATCGTGGAATATCTGAGCCCTCAGCTATTCCGAAACTGTTCGAGTCAATTGTTACAAAAAAAAAAACTTTATTTCACAATCAAGGAACAAATATCATTGCAACAACATGGATTTGTATCTCGCAGATCCACATTAACCAACTTGACGCTGTTTACGAAATATCTTTTTGATTCTGTTGAGTCGAGATATCAAGTTGATGTAATTTTTACAGATTTCAAGAAAGCTTCTGACACAGTATGTCATAGTATTCTTATAAACAAATTAAGACCATTTGGCATTCATTCGATGCTGCTTAAGTGGATTTCGAGTTACCTTTTAAATAGAAAGCAGTATGTAAAAATTGGTTGTTCTCAATCTAGACTCATTGAGGTCTTATCTGGCGTCCCCCAAGGTAGCCACTTAGGGCCCTTGCTCTTTAATATTTTTATTAACGAGATTCCTTCATTGCTTAATTGTGCTAACTGCTTGATGTATGCCGATGACCTAAAGATCTTTTTGCGCGTTAAAAATATTTATGATTGTGAATGTCTTCAAAATGATTTAAACACAATAGTCAATTAGTGTGAACTTAATCGACTTACCTTGAACATAAATAAATGTCATTCTTTTTCTAAGTACCATGCATTAGTGCCTGTTATTAATGACTATACAATTTCTGGGACCATCCTTTCTCGAAAAACCGAAATTAAAGACCTTGGTGTGATTTATAAAACTTTTTAATTCTGTTTGTACTGAAATATATTTATGTGATGATAGATCGAAATCTAAATTGTCTCTATTGAATATTAATGTGACCTAAAAGATTATACCGCTAAATATTAATGTATCTTGAATTATTATATCATTTAATCCAAAGTCTGTTAGAGTTAAGCTCGGTAGATGAATACAGAATAAGGAATAAATAATAAATTTCTCATATTTAGTAATTTTTTTTACAAGGGCAAGTATTGGTTTTGTGAAGAAATTCAACCTCGAAATTTTGATCAATCTTGGTATTACTTTAAAGGATAATCAAAACAAAAAAAGTGAATCTCGCAATTATGCCTATCTGTCGGGCCTCCTATCTGTCTGTCTGCCTGCATTTATCACTGCAACCTAAACGGTGGGACGGATTTTCTTTAAACTTCTTATATGGGATCTGTGGGTTCCAATTCCAGGTGAAATCGGAATTTGTATCCTAAAACTTAATGGAACTTTACTAATGGCTGATTTTGAAAAGTTACATTGGACGCCAACAGATGGCGTACCATTAACTGCGTACTTATTAAGTGGTTTTGAAAATTTGCCATTTCTCAGCTATGATCCAGTTCTGGAAAATATTATTATTTCTTTTTTTTTTTTAATTTTGTAAAAATAAAGGAACTATTCAACGATTTTATACAGCATACAGTTTCAGGAACTTTCAATATTATCCACACTTACTGAGCACTTTTGCTCAGGAATGTTGGGGGACAAAAAGTATTTCATATCTTTAATTAAATATTATGTTCAATATGAAATAATTGAATGCAACTGGTGCACACAATTTGGTTTGGTAATCGCGGAAATGAAATTGCAGCTGGCTCAGCAGTATAGAGTATCAAGCTTGGAGCAGAGTAAGGTGTGATGAACGAATCGTGTTTTAAGCCCTTGCTCCTTAAGCTGATAGATAGTGAGAACTCCAAACAACATCCCAGTAGTGGCGCCATATACAGGGTGATTCAATTAGAGGTTAATTTGAAATAAAAAGACATTGGTTTTTGATAAACTGCTGATATTTGTTTGTTAATATAATGTTAATGTTAATATGTGCCCAATTGGGGGCCATGGCTAGCCCAGCAGAATACCATTCATGCTATTAAATAAAACGTAGAATCTCCTCCCTTAGCTCTGGAATCGATTGGCATACACCTTCTGCTTTGCATAACCTCAATGAAAGCAATCACACGGCGTAATATCGCACGATCTTGGTGGCCAATTGGTCGATTTGTGTGTAAAGAATGCAGTTGTTTCTCGCGCTGTGTGCTTGTTGCGACCACGTGTCTTCTACATGAATATCGTCCAACTGGTCCCAAAAATAATTTGGTATCATGTCCCGATAATGAGCACTATTGGCTCTTACAGCAGTACCACGACAATTTTCCAAAAATCTCGGTACAATCATGCCGACGCTGCCTTCAATTCCTGTGTTAATTGGTCTTGTAGGCAAATCTTTTGTTAAAATGCGTTCAATTGCTGGGAACGCTGGCGATGGATTTTGAAGAATTGTTACGAAGACTATCACTCACTGCGGCGATATTTTTGAGTAACCGGCCAATACGAGGACGCAGTGGTTTTCTACATCCAATACTGATCCGGTTTGTTCGAATTTTTCCATTAATTTTTTAACAGAGTTGCAATGCTCGAATCGTGTTGGTTAAATTTTTCCCATTTCGGATATGGGTTTAGCAATTAAAATGCATTGTTCCCTCGAATATCGCTCTATAATTACAAATGTCAATGCATAGTGTTGACAGATGTCACATATCAGCTGCTTATCTTTGACAGAATCATAGCAGTGCCAAATTTAAATTGTAACCTCCAATTGAATCACCTTATATATCTGCAAACTTTCGGAAAAGACCGAACTGAAGTCTACAGTTCAGAAGAAGTTTTTCCAAAAACTTGTAGCTTTTATTAAAGCTATTAATTAAATTTCTAAGTGTCACGGCAAAAGACTTTGGCGTACTCAATCGGGTAAGGCAAGGTGGTATACTATCACTCCAGTTATTCCTGCTCGTTATTAGTTACTTGTATGTTCTTCATGGAGTCCTGAAGTGGGAAAGCTGGAATACAAAATGAACAGCACATTGACTATGTGTGAATTCACATAGTTCATATACCTACGTATTTACATTACATAGTGGGGCGCACTCTTCTGCAACTCAACATTTCATTTCACCTTTATTCACAACAATGCCGGGGTTATCCTCGAAATATATAAACACGCCATCCTTCCTTCTAAACAACTTTATTTGCAAAATTACTATAGCATGCATTACATTTTTCCTGAGCTCAGGCTTCCTCTGATAGCAAGGTTAGCCATCAGAATATTCGAAAATCATAACACACCCAATATGATGAAATAACATTCAAAAATTTTACCAAAACCACTCCTCACAAGGTATTTACTTGTAGCAACCTCGTAACAGTAAGGATTATGTATGCAAGTAGTGCAAGGTTACACTCTTCTCAATGTTAGGTAATTGCATTCTACATGCGTCTAGGAAGTATATGCTTAAACTTTCATGTAAATTCTCTTTTCTGCAACGAACTTCCAACTAGATTTATAAATTATTGAAATCATGATCCTCTTCGAAACTACTGGCATCAATTGGGCATTCTATGATATGCTCGTACAGATATCCGCATCAGCGTAAAATCGTATTCAAGTCGAATGCAAAATCACATTATACGATTGGAAGGACTCTTGTGCCGCTTTTTTCCATTTAGAATGCCTCGCCCTTTGACATACTTGACATCATGAATAATTTATCAACTACATAATATGTACTGTAAAAGTGTTTTGCAGTATACGAGTAAAAACAAACAAAAAAAAAAAACAAAAAAAACACCCAGGACACCTACATATCCTTAAAACTGATCAAAAGTTATTGAAACATTCCCAAGGTAGCAGAGAATGTGTCGATACACAGATAAAACGATAAAAACTTCATAGATACTCTCTGAAAAAATGCTTAGCAAAGTTACAAAACTAGAACACACACTTACCTGGTGACAATTCTTCGGTAATCGCTCGAATTGAGGACATCATCGCTAGCAGGACAACAATGATGATGCTCCTGCCATAGCTAAGGGCAAAAGGCATAGCGCCGCCTTTTGTATTCACTCGTGGTACTGCTATTGCTGCCATTGTATCCACTACTGTCATGTAAAGCAAGTGTTTTAATTTTCCTTTCACTAGGAGCAATGGGCGATGTATGTGGGCGTGGTAGAAGGACGTTGCTTTGCCTTGTCAGTCAGTTTTGTTAGTTAGTTAGAAGTGGGTTGAATTCTTTGATCCTTGGCCACTTGGGTTGGTGCAATTGCAGTTCTTGTGGTGATGCCAGAGAAGGGTACACTTGGCTACTGTTGCGGATGGTTTATCAGACTCAGACTCCTTTTGATAATTTTATTTTTGTATATCCTTTAGATTTTCATCCGAACTGGTTGCAGCAGCACAAAATTGCACTTCAAATACACACAACAGGCAGCTAACACGAGAGTATTTTCAAGCTGACAGCTTCCTGAAAACCGTAAAAAATATCCTTTTAATTTTTTTTTTTTCTTTTGTTAATCTTTAGAAGAGATACACGATTTATATTGTATGTGAGGAAATAGTTAAATTTAGTGGTCGTGGTGAAAGAAACAAGCTAGTGGAAGACGTCTCACTCTAGTAGGTAGATACTTTTGTAAAATTGTTACATTTATCTTACTCGATGCAAACAAAGAGGAAAGTATAGGGTAGGAAAAGAAAATCAAGACAGTTGATAGACTGTTGGGAGCTGCCTTTAACAGAGTCAGGAAATAGAAGTATTCATTCACGGGGAATGAAGTGCATCACCTTTGGGAACGATGAGCAAATACAGTTGAAAGATACGGCATGTGTGTTGCGTCAGGGTTAAAATTTACGACTTAATCCTGTCGACTCCATTTGGTGTCACAATAAGGTACAAAGTTAACTTACCCCAGGCCCTAAAAACAAAAAAAAAAAAAACAACAGAACACAGCTTGTAGAGCTATATACCTGTATACGCCAGGTTGAGGAGGATGATGTTGCAATAAAGAGTAACACTTTCATCTTGTATTTCCAAGCCAAGCGCTGCATCATCCATATAACCTCGCTGAATTTACGTTTGAGTGGATTAAAGTAGTTCTCTACATATTTGGTAATACACTTGAGTTCAGTGCTTAACTGAGTCGACTGCACATATCCTTCCATAATTGAATTCATGTGCGTAGTGCAGTTTTAAGCCCATTGTATATTATTCAGTAGTAAGACATAGAAGAAATGTCATATCTCTGTGCAAGCTATGTAAAAAGAAAAAAAATCCAAGTTGTTATGCATTATACTATGAAAATAAATATATCTATCTATCTATCTATCCAATTTGGAACCACAGTCGATCGAGAAAATGGTACCAAAAAAACTTTGCGCTCCGAAGGCTGGATACATAAAAAATGTAGAGTTGCTAATTCTTTCTCTACCACCAAGCGGGTAGTGTAAAAATTGTCCAGAATAGACTAGGACTAGTCCCGTGATGGCACATAATGATTAATGTGGTACTGATGTGCAATCTTTTTTTAGTGAAACCAAGACACTTGAGCTTTTTGAGTTTAGTCAAAATAAAAAAATTAGCCAACCAAAGACAACTCCTCAAACATATAGAGGGCTATGGATTAAATAAGGTGTAGTGAGTGTATTCTAGGGTTCCCTGCATCTGGCGTTAAGTCGAATGACTGTCATCTATCTGCAAAAATTGTTTAGGAATTTTAGGAGTTCCTAAGATCTCCAATAGCAACAATATTCAAGGTTACATTCTCTACTATAGCTACCGAAGCTTCTTGGGGAATTTTTGGATATAGGGATTTATATCCTTACATCCAAGTTTGAATGGAGGGAATTCCCAAATATGCGGTTTACCTATGAATTTCAACTTCAAATTAGTAGTCTTGCTCAGCTGCTCAATTTCTATCCTCCAAGTTGATCAATGCAATTGAGTTTTATACCAGCGAGTGCATTACACGTAACCTCAGAAGATCCCAAGTCAATATCTTTCAAACTTGGCTTGACTGGAACTGTTTAAATACCTTAATGAAGGTTACTTCTCGCAACTAATTAGACTTATTTTAGTTCGCAGACATGAGATCTCGGAACCCGTAAATGGATCGCCCATCAAGCTCAAAGCTAAAAATTCTCGGGAATTTAAAAAAAAAAACTCTCAAAATAAAACTCAAATAAAGGGCAACAAGGATAGTAAAAAATGTATCAAATCTTCAGACATAAAAAGAAGCAAGCGTGACGCAATGCTTTGAACAGATTTCCCCACTCGTTGAACTATCATCTCAGCAAACTAACTAAAAGCTGCCATAATCGTGGACAAGAAACTGACTTTGAGAGAATATTTTGTGAGTTTAAATCATTTAAATCGCGTTTAACCGTAAATATCTTAAAAACGGTGCGTCCTACTTCTCCACAAGATGAATGTGGATTTTTTCAAAATTTTCAAGAGTTGAAGGTACACAATCTTTCAAAGTGTTTTACTTTACCGGAAAGATCGTTTTTCAGTGCGAATATCTCGATAACGGTGTGGGCTATGAAAAATATTATTTGGGTTGAAATGATAGATTATTGAAATTCCCTAAAACAATTGTTGCCGAATTTTTAAAAAATTTTTTAACGATAGGCAATCGCCTAAAATGTCTTACTTTACTCGGAAGTTGAGGAAAAAATCGTTTCTGGGTGAGAAGATCTTACAAACGATGTAACCTGCAAAAATAATATTGCATTCGAAATTTTAGACTTTGAAAGCCTACAATATGGATGCCGATTTTATTCAAAATTTGTAAATTTTTAACATAACCAATCTTCCAAATCATTTTTGAGTGGGAATATCTCAAAAATAGGGAGTTCTTAAAAAAAATTGTATTCACTCTAAAATTCAGGCTTTGAAATCCTGTACAATATAGATGAAGGAGTTATTGAAATTTTGAAAAATTGAAGAATAAAAGAATAAAAATTGTTTTTTGCTCAGTACGAATCCTACGAATCCAACGGTCCTACGAGAAATTTTCTTATGGTGAAAATTTTAAGTTTCAAATTCTCTATGAAAATATGCAGAATTTTTCAAAATTTTCGAAAATTGTAGGAATGCATCCAAAAAGTCAGATTGCAAGTGCAGGAAATTATTGAAAATCCTTTACCCGGAGGTTAATGAAAAATTGTTTTTGAGTGTAATTATCTCAATAATGGTGCGCCGTTTGAAAAAATTATTGGTACACAAATTGTGGGTACGGAATTTTTAAAAATAAATTTTAAAATTTATTCGAAATCGTCCAAAATATCAGATTTCAGTGTGAACATTCGGAAAAGTTTTTTATGCTAATGTGAGTCCCGGAGCTCATATGAACCCCGAGCTGCCACTGGCGTAGAAACATATATGTACATATATGCTTGGAAAAATTTCGACAAACTGCGCCCAAAGATGTAATATCAGCCTTTTCCTCTACAAAGGCTCTTCCTCTTCCTTGTCACCATATCTGTTCCAAAAGCGCAATAAAAGTGAGAAGATATGAGTAAATTATGCAAACTATCGAAAGCCCATTTGGAAACATAAAAACAATAAAACAAAAAGTACGAGTATAAGACTAAACTTTATAGATCCTCAATCCTGAGTATTTGCTTGAATATTCTCATATCCTTTTCTGGTCCTTTACATTGTTCAATGAATCCACAGACAGCACTCTCCATAAAAATATAAAGCAAACAAATAAACCAAATCAAACATGGAAAGCTATCCCACGCAATATAGTAGTATATGGTGCACTCGATGATCATTATTATTATGATAATGATGGAGATAGAATGTAAACACAAACTTTTGGTTGAGTTTCGAAAGGGAAAACTACAGATTTCCAAGAATAACAGATTCACAAAACTACTTAAGTGCAAGATGATGTTTTTTCGTATCTCAGCATTTTGTTTTCCATTCTCTCTTCAATTCAACCATAGAGGGTCAATATGAAATCTGTGGTAACAGTTCATCCAACAATATCCTTGAGAGGGTTTTGAGTGCTTTTAATGGAAATATGAAGGTTTTTTCTGTGTTTAGGTATGTGAAGTGAAACAAGGGATAGTTTTGGACTGAATTGTGATAAATCAAACACTAATGTAACTATAACTATAGATGCTGCGAATGGTTTATTTTCATGGATATTTAAGTGACCATAAGTGGTAATAATATGCGTGTTAGTACAATTATTACGAGTATAACAGTTTTTAGTTAAGTAATATTCAAAATTCGAACATAGCGAATTGGAGAAAAAAAATTGTATGCCGTTAGATTCGCTATTGTTTGCTGATTCGAAATCTGTATTCGAATTCGAATTTCGAAAGTCGGTTTTCGAAAAATTATTTTTTTTCGGAGGAAGGTTAGATCAAAATTCAAACATCGCGAATCGTTAGATTCTCTACTGTTTGGTGATGCGAAATTTATATTCGAATTCGAATTTCGAAAATCAATTTTCGAAAAATTTTATTTTTTCGGAAGAAGGTTAGGTCAAAATTCGATCATCGCGAATTGGAAAAAATCGGATGCCTTTAAATTCGCTATTGTTTGCTGATTCGAAATCTATAAACGAATTCGAATTTCAAAAATCGGTTTTCGAAAAATCTAATTTTTTCGGAAGAACGTTAGGTCAAAATTCGAACATCGCGAATTGGAAAAAAACGGATGCCGTTAGATTCGCTATTGTTTGCTGATTCGAAATCTATATTCAAATTCGAATTTCGAAAATTGGTTTTCGAAAAAAAAATTTTGTTTGGAAAAAGGTTAGGTCAAAATTCGAACATTGCGAATTAGAAACAAATTTCTGTGAAATCTGCACTGTCCGACAGTTGCCAAAAGATATCTTTACGTAATCGTAACACAATTTATAACCTTTAGACATTTAAATTATTGATGCCCTGTCAAAGGATTCAAAGACCTTTCTTTCATCATTCGAATGCACACATATCAAATTTCAACTAAAAGTCATAAAAGCCTTCCAAAGTCACCATCTAAACAAATTTTAAAGAAAACACCACCCGCTTATCATTCATTACAAATGAAACTCAATCCTTGCACTCTTTGGCGCAAATACACCCTAACTTTAACCCTAACCCCTCCATCAAAGGGAGAGCTTCAACTTAAAAACCCCCGTCGCCATAGTCGTTCAAATGAACACAAGGGCAAGCATCCTTAATCATCGGTAATATGAACCCGTGTCAAGAACATCCATCACCGTCAGTGCCCGATTGTTCACAATTTCACATACCAATTATTATCAATTGAGTTTTAAATTGAAAGTAATTTTTCATTCTTTTCCATTCCGTTCCATCGTCCGTCTGTCATCGTCGCCCCTTTGGCGCGGGCGAATACTACTACTATGTGGTGGACTGATATATAAAAAATAAAAATATACAACAAAAACCGTTAAATTGCAACTGAACAACACACAAAATCATTTGTCGTCGTAATGACGGAATGAAAAACTGTTACACAATGACTGTGCTTTATAGCTAAAAAAAAAAAAAAAAAAAAAAATAAAAAAAGTGGGTGGAGGAGAAGGATTGCAGGAAAAAAGGACGAAACCAACAAATTTAATACCCGCCAATACATCAGTGAGATGTCGGGCCCGGGATCTCTGTTCTCATTTCGTTAGCGGGTGCGTACATGTAGTACTCGGGAAAGAGAGAAGGATGTTGCCATCAAGGACCATATGTCATTGGGAATCGATGAAAATTTTCCCGTTTTCAGAAATTAAACGCAAACTATATGTAATTTTTCATGTCAATGTGGATAGGAATCCGATATCATTGATCGTCGGTGGAGGAACCTTTATTAAAATGGTCTCACTGGCATTTTCGTGTGTGTCATGTGTGTACGTTGGCGTGTCCTAGTAGAATGTTGAAATGACAGCCAAGGGCAAATGATAGAGTATTACGAAAGGAAAGCAGAAAAAAGAAAGTGTGTGACAACTTTGAACCAGTATTTAGCTCGTTTGCGACATTATCAATTTCGTGGTTTTTGAAAGATGGTTATTGGCTGTTGCAATATTGGACAAAAAACACGAACAATGGACTTCAAAAAGAAGCAACGGGGCTTGAAAAATATATAAATATAAGTGCCAAATGTAAACAGAGTCTCGACTATTTAATATCTCGACAAAAAAATTAATTCCAACCAGTTTTCTGACACCAAAAGATGTAAATGTTCGTGAGTCCGGAGTGAGACTGCTGCTGACGTCAACGACATGCAAAAGCCTTGGAAGCGAAGAAGACAATTTTTATGGCAAACTCTGCACCCCACATAACCCTACATTCATCAACAACCTTAATGTGCATTGCCTTTCGGAAGAATGGAAGAAGCGATTGGTGTTCCAACTCAAATAATAAAGTGCACGACTAGTTCGCACGAACTTGCAACTACACATGTGCTTTTCACTTGGATATCACTCAGATTTGAAATTCAAATAAAATCGTTAAAATATTTGTTTTTTAATTCTAATAAACTTTTTGGAAAATTCTGCAAAATGACCATGACCTTGAATGTGTCAAATATCGTTAAGATATCGCTATGGAACAAAATCACCCGAGTCATATCTGAGCATTAGGTAATTTTCAAAAATCTGTCAACGAGCAAAAAACCGTTATACGCATTTTTTTTTAGAAAAATCAGGTACGCCATCTATTAGCATATATCCACCATAACTCGAATATCGAATATGAACAAAACCGTTGCAGCCGTTTTCGAGAAAATTGAACTTTATCGTAGTTGACCATAAGTAAAGTATCGTTAATTTTGAGGTTAGAATGAAAATTCCGAATTTACCTCGATTTGTGACCCCACTGATCCCAGATATGAAGTTTGAAGAAAATATGTTCAGCCAGTTAGGCAGCAATCGTCCATGCATATGCACATACATACAGACAGAAAGACAAACAGAAGAAATTGAGATTTTCTTAATGAATTTTTGTTCTGCAAATGTTAAATTTGTTTATAATGTTTTCAGATTATGTTTAACCCGGAATTGTTTCCAAACTAAAATTTGAAATTATTTTCTGACAAATACAATGTATTTAGTTTGGCACAGCAAACTTCATACAATTAACAAAGCAAAAATAAATATTATTAGGTATATTGCGCTGCTACAAGTACTCCTCTTGAGATATTCTAAAAAATATTGTTAATAGCCATTTGCTTGTGAAATGCTCTTTCAGGGCAGTGTTTCAAGTCCCAACAACCTAACAAAGCTGATATTTCTGACGTCTTTGAATGAACAATCAAACAGTGCTCCGGCGCATTGTTTGATTTTTGCGATTTTTGCCACACACACTCATATTAACACTGTTTGACTTTCTGCCGAAGACGTCAGAAATGCCAGCTCAGTTGGTTTTTGGGAGTGTGGAACTTGTCCTATGCAATGTCACTCTTCACTTGGCATCCAATCTAATAACGCTAACGAAAAGAACATTTTGAACATTTTGTTCTGGGATGACAGCTCAGTCGTAACCTGAAAAAATTTGTGCTAGAGAGGGAATTTGATGTTAAGTTAGCTGAAATATACTTGCTAAATCATAAAAAAAAAAGAGTTTGCTTTAGAGAAGGAAGGAATAATTGCTGTCGGCTGTATTGAAGGACTTATCAAACTTTGAAACATCAGATATTAGAAAATGTTGTGCACACAGAACGCTGCCACTATCAATGTCAACAAAATAGAAGCAGTCAAGCGCACAAAAAAGTCGTCATCGCTATGGAGTTAGTTCAGAGCTGTAATTACTTTAATGTACGTCGAACTCCCTTCATAAAATAATGCACTTGTTGCTTTTTGTTTCTTCCGCTTTTGAGGGTGATTTCCAATATGGGAACACTGGTTTGGTGGATAACGAAAAATAAATAGACAGATATTTGCTGTGTTTTTGTCGTTATGAAAATAAGATCTAAAAAATATTAACCCTCTATGTCGAACAAATTTAAATGAGCTATCCGAACTATAAACACCTGAATTCGCAATGAGCCACCAAGTTAGACAGAGATTTTAACCGCGATCAGCGAGAGGATTAAAGCGATGAGGCTTGATGGTATACCTTCCGAGCTTTTCCAAGCCGAATGCCAAATGTATCTCACAAAGACTCTTTGGGAAAATGAAAGCTTTTCGGATGATAGAAAGAACGGGATGATTACAAGAGTCAACAAGACTTTTACCAAAACTAATTTTTTCTAGAGACTTTTCTAGTTAATTTTTCGCTGTTGATTGTAGAAATATCGATACAACATCTCAGCTACGAAATATTTATTACACACTTTTAGATAGTATTCCAGTCTAAGAACGAAAAATAGAGGGTGGATCTCGTAGTGTCTGCAACTCAGCTAATTTTCTTCTCAAAACTCCTTAAAAATTGCAGGAAATATTGTATAATATTCAAAAGTTTGGAAAAAATCCGAACATTATTTAATTATTTATTACGCTAAAAAAATAGAAAAATATAATCCAATTCCATTTATTCGTAAACTGTTAAAGCAAAAACAAAATTTGCTTTTATCATCTTTCTATAAAAGCAAAAGCGTTTTTGACTTTACAGAATCTGAATCCGAATTAAAAATGAACGACAAAAGCGTAGTATGTACATAGGTATATGTGTACATATAAATTAATTCAGTTACTTCGTAAAATAATAAAGTAAATAAGAAGGACAATGTTAGTCAAATCAGAATTTCAAAATTGAAAATGGTGCCTCAATTTTTAAAAATATTGACATCAATTAATCAAGATTATGTATATTTTTTCGAGGTCACTGAATCCAAATCCAGCCCTTTCAAAATAGATAAAAAATTACGCCGTTTTTTTCAGATTTGGAATTAGGGTTTTCGAAAATGAACTAATAGATGTCTGAGTTCTCAAATTCTGAATTTGGACTTGATTTCACAGATCCCCAGATCATTAATTTAGAAAAAAAATTCATTTGTTTATATTTTTGGTATTTTGTGGGTCACTTTGAATCCTACATTTTTTTTCTCGAAATTCTGACTCGATTCAGAGGCGGCGACCCATAAAACACTTTAGCTCTCTTAACGTCTCTTCGTTACGAACAAATTTAATTTATTTATATTTTTCTGATTATTTGTAGTAATGACCAAATTCTATATTAAAAGTAAGACTAACTGGATTTCTAATAGGTCAATGTGAGCTTAGAAAAAAATCCCATTAAACTGGGTAAGAAGGAAAGCGGAGGCTGAAGATTTTGCAGGGACGTTCAGAGCACCTATACGAGTATATGCACAATATATCTTCTCCTACCTATATCAGAAGTACTACTCTAGAAGGTTTTCTTCAATGACTTCAACAAAACCTGCACTGCCAAAATCAAAGGATTCATCAATAGGAGTCTATGTGGTATCAAAATGTGCAACTCATCGAGGCCACTTTCTAGCTATTTATCTACCTATGAAAAGTATTTCAACACTAGTGCTGTCTAGTTGCTACTGCGTTTATCCGAAGAGAAGGCAACTTTATAATAGAATATTAACAAATGACGACGAATGGATAACGAAAATGTCCGCCAAAGGTCTTGACCACGGAGTCGATGACGAACACGAGTGAGATAAAAAGAATTAGTGGGGCAAAACTGTACAAATTGCGAAAGGCCACACACAATGCCAACTTGCATAAGTAAGGGAAAAAATCAAACTAACACAGATAATTTGGAACGCCGGCAAGATATGTAGATATAGATACATTTCAGCCACACGCACTTGTCGGTTTTGCGACCTGATTTCCAGTACAGATACGATTGCAATTCATTTTTCGTATTAATACTGCTTCTGTTGGAGCTGCTGTCTTCTTAGTTATTTCTCCAAAGAAATTGGCCAACTTGTCTGCACAGAATGTCGTGACGATAGAATTATCCTTGCCATTGCGAATCTTCTAGACCGCACGTCATTTGCCTGACAATACTACAAAAAAAAAACCAACAGAATACTCGTAATATTCACCAGAATCTATAAATATTACTCATAAATACGAATTTTATTGCTCATATCGCCTTGTCGAACATATAATATCTCATCAAACTTATTTGTTTTCACAGAAATCCATAAAGTCGCCTGGCTGTTCTATTTTATAGCCAACCCTTTGTCAACAAGCAGTCAGACGAGTCCTCGCTCTGAACTCTCTATGCTCACCCAAAGCACATTATCCATGTCCGTGTGTTCTACTTAATTAATAAATTTATATCCTAGTTTAGCTTTGCTACACGATTATGATAAGCCAACCACTGAAGCATAAAAATAACTGCACTCCTTTCATTACCCAAACCTCGTAAACCAACAAAAACTTTTACAAAGCCGTGTTCCTTATACCCCTCACTGCATTCGACGGCATGGAAAACATTTCGCCAAAAACAAAATGACTTTTCTTTTATTCATCCGGGCGCACAAATAACATGATTTAATGACCTAAATAACATAAAAAGAACCTCAGGTATCCTTCAGAGATGTACCCTGCTACACATATGGATAAAGATCCTTTTATAGCCTTCCCTATACATAAATATCAATGAACAGCAAGCTATAGTCCATAAAAATGGGCTGCAAATTCAATTTGACCTATGTGACCTTTGGCAAAGCCTAGCTAAATAGAATCCATTTCGTTATTACCGCTAAATGCAAATTCACCTGGGCGAATAGAACATGTTCCAAGACTAATAGGAGAGCCCATAAAATCCTTACGATAACGAGGAGTAACCTATTTCTTTCCATTTGCTTCTTTTACTGTCGTCACTCGAACGGAACTAGTAGTCTCGTGATTTAGTAGCCTTGGTGTAATTAAATGAAATTTCCTATAAACTTCCTATAAAAGATTCACTGCCTCTACAGGATGTGCACTATAAAAAAAAAAGAAAAAAAAAACTGGCGCGTTTCTCCACTAATCGATTAAATAAAATTCAACCCTTTAACGGTTTTATACGAAATAAAATGGCAAAATTATGTTACAGGCCTGCGAAATTAAATTGATAAAATTTAATTAAAAAAAAAAGTATCCTTAAATAGGAAGAAATTTCCTTTTATTTCACTTACAGATGGGCAATTTTACGATCGTCCTACAATCTACTTAAGGTTCATCTCTGAACGAACATCTTCGATTCGAAACAACCCGGAAGGAGGACAACAAAAATATGTATATGCATTAAGGATGAGGATAAAATCGAGGAGAAAATGGCAACTAGGCAGCCAGCACATGATTTGAAAAAGGAAATAAGAAAATACACAGTTTAAAGGCTATTAAAATTCAAGCCATTCCTTCTTCTGGTTCTGCTTGCTGGAACTGTAACCGTATTATCCTTGAAGGCAATTAGAATATTTGTTCATTTTATTGTATCTAGGCTTTTGGAATTTTAATGCGAAAAATGGTTACCTTGTTCGATGAGGGAGAAATTTTTGCGCGAGGGCGGCGACGAATCGAATGGAATGGCGGCAGAGGTAGAGGGGGTCCTTCGATTTAAGTAGGCACGTAAATATAATTTTAAGGAGGTATACCAAATGAAGTTGTTAAGTAAGATTTTTTTTTCTTTTTTCTTTTTTTGAATTGAACATAGATATTTTTGGGTAATCTTGGTGTAGACCTAGTTAGATTCCTTCGAATTGAATTTTGTAGGACTGAGAAAGGACACTTTGGAGAACATCAATATGGCACAAAGTCAGTAGGTAAATAGTGCATATAACCGAAATAAATTTTAAGAGCTGCTTAAGAACACGTGCCTGGAAGCTGTAGGTTGTCTAGTAAATGCTTCAAAACGTAATCAGATGAAGTACCAACATTGCCAAATTTCTCGGTACATTTTATGTAACAATTTAAATTTGAGTCTTAGGCTACACAGCCATGGCTAGATACCTAGTTTAGTCATATCGTGTCCAAGTCCTAAGTGAGTCGCCTAACTATCGACTATAAAATTCGAACTACTTCTCTTTGAACTTGTAAAGCCTAGCACGCTTAAAAGTTACCAATCCACAATCTACTGAAACTCCAAGTGTGTAAAAGATGACAGAGATTGTAGAGCTTATTTTCAGCCAGCGGTTAAGTCGGAACTTCAATAAGGAGGAGCCTTTCGAGTAGACAACATGCAAAGTGCATGAAACTCCTGGCCAGAGCACTAACGCCACCATCTTCTATTGAAAGTGTCAATAGCAGGAAAAGCTGTAGATTCTGACGACAACCTAATTTCCTCGCTACACTGAGATATTCGAGGATTGTTCACCTATCATACGAGGGTTGGTCAATAAGTCCCTGAAAATTAACACAAATTATGTCGTCACCTTAAATTTATTTTTTTTTTGTCAAGAATCATCTTTCAAAAGAACGCACCCAAATTTTCAGACAGATCTGTCAAATAGTTTTGTTGTGGCAGCCATTTTATATAGACCCCTACTAGCATTTTCGTTAAAATGGAAAAAAGTGAATTTCGAGTGCTCATTAAACACTATTTTTTGAAAGAAAAAACTATCACGCAAACCAAACAAAAGCTTGACAAATATGATGGAGACTCTTCACCATCGATTAGAACTATTCACCACTGGTTTACTCAATTTCGGTGCGGTCGTTGAAGCACAAGTGACGGCGAACGTTCTGGTCGCCCAATTGATTTTCTTCGAGTGATTTTTAGTCCCATATGTATCGACGAGAAATGAAGGAAAAAATGCAACAAGTTGTACAGCGACAATGACCTAGTCAGAAGGGTTCGAATTCATTGCCTGTGATGGCTAGGATATGTAGAGCGAATGGACTGCGGTCCTTAAAGTCTTCGAATCCAACCCGGAGGCGCAACTCGGCAAAGGAAAAGATCACCTAAGGTAGCGCACATAAGTGAAACCTCAACCAACTTCATGTGCAAAACTTGATGCGGCTAGCACAAGATTGATCTAGTTGGAGACGCTTGTTGGTTGAGGCCCAGGTCCACCCCCGACTGTAACGCCATTATAAGTCAGTAAGTAAGTAAGTTTTGTTATTGCTGTCCATTTCCATTACTTCAGTAGATATTAATATAAATAATAAGGTAGATGAAGACTACAGTATAGAACTACTTCTGGACGCAACAAAAAAAAAAAAGGAAGAAAACCGAAAGAAAGATGTATCCTGTGCAAACCTTAAAAATGAGTGTCTAGCCCAAGCTATACGAGTGGGTGATATCCTTGTGACACTTTGGTACTATCGGGGGTGCTATTTTCAAAAACGGGAGCGAAAAAGAAGAATTCTTCTCTGTTTTTAAGGTTCCGATACTTACGAGGAAGTAAGTACCATCTGTCAGCCACAGCCTCATAACAGTTGAACCGTTATATGTAGAATACAGTGCTAAAGTACAATTTCAGTGCTAAAGTAAAATTTCGGAAAAGTGAAAAAACAAAAAAGGTATTGGAGGTTAGAGTAGAAGACAATAATTTTTTTTTTATATATAAACACCATGGTGTAGTAGTAACATCATCGCTTGTCACGCTGTTGATTCACGGTTCGAATCCTGATGTCAAGAATCATCAATTTATTTCGCTTGAAATAAATAAAAAAGTCGATCACTTGCGAAAGTTAAGTCAACTCTACTGTGAAGGCATAACACTGGCAGTAGGGTGGTCATATTGCTAAATTGCAACTTGATCGTGATGATGACATCAGGTGGATGGAAAAAAATACTGTGAATCATAAGCAACGACAATAATAGCGAAAACAAACAAAATACTCCCCAGTTATCTGGACAGCCACCCTTGGAGTTTACAGAAACTTAATACCAAACTACACACCACTCTGTCTTTCTCTCTCTCTTCCTCTTCCGACAAAACGCACGTGTTCTAAAAATTAGTATAAGGGTATTCATATCCCCTTTAACACGTGCAAATTATAAAAAAAAAAAAAAAAAAAATATGGGTGTCAAATGAAAGATGATGCGCAGATTTCGAGCCAAGAATTTTGATCCCCACGTGTAGACCGACCGATTCTCCATTCACCTGCAGTGATTAACACATATCGTCTACCTCGCTGTTTACTAGTAAACAGATATCATCGGAGTGGTCCAAATGACTTAATTTTTCAAATGTTTTTCATTGGAAGCCATGTCTCTCAGATACATCTACTGTGGGAGTCAATACATCATCTATCGTCAGTAAAAAGAGGATTGCAGACAAAATGTCCCCTTGTCTCATTCTCTGTTGCACTTCGAAAGAGTCGGAGAGCTGATCATTGTGCAGAACGAAACACCTTACGTTATTGTAACACTTCTTTATAAAGGGTGACCAGATAGCAATGATAGTTTTTCCAATTATTATGTTTCAGCAGCTGTCAAAGTTATCAATGATATCCAGCTGTCAAAATATTCAGTAAGGTTCATTTGACGCTTTACGAACGTGTGGAAATTATTAAAAAATATTATCCATATTTCGGCTCAGTTGTAAATACGCAACGTGAATTTAGTGTGAGGTCGGTAATCATGGCTTCAGTGCGCAGGCAATTCGTCGTACCGTGAAAAAGTTACCGTTACCGTCAATGGTCCTCGATATAGAGCTATGTTAACCGACTTTCTGTAGCCAGAACTCGACAACATCGATATATCCGAGATATGGTTCCAACAAGACGGCGCTACATGCCATACAAGCGACGCAACGCTGGAAGTGGTGAAGGAGAATTTTAACGAGCTGTCTTCAATTGGCCGCCGCGATCATGCGGCCAACCGCTTGAACACTGCCAGTGAAGCCGAGGCGGCCATTTAAATGATGTGCTATTCCATACATAATGGCATGAATGTAGTTTCAAAATAAATCCAGAATCAATTTGATATCTCACACCGTTGTTGTTTTATTTAAATTTCTTTTCCTATCGTTCTTATCTGGACACCCTATAATAGTAAATATTTCAAGGGGATTCCTCTTCCTAGAAAAGATTTCTATATTCATTCACGATACCAGTAGTTATCGAATACCTACATTTCGTGAGTCCTGTCAATAGTATCGATATCGAATGAGTAGGTACAGTTAAAATCGTATGACCTATCCGTAAGATATGGGATCTAAAATGAATGATTGCTACTACATTTTTCATTGAATATCATATACCACGCACCATTTTGCTAGGGAACATCTATAAATTGCCTACAATTTCTTTAAACATTTATCGAGTACATAAACAGTCCATAAATCATCCGTCTAATGTTCCCCGAAATGTATATTTAATACCAATTGTCTGTATGTACAACTAGCGTAAGCCCTATAATCTGTTACATTACCATTTGTCATCATCGCAACAAAACACCAAGTGTAAACAACAATTTTATTGCATGCCCCTTAGCTTTGAAAGTTATATCCTTTTCCTTTTTGAGTCGTTTTCCCCAGAAAACAGGAAACAATCACATAGGCAAACACAGTTAATGTCAAGCACATTTGATTAATCAAAAAGTCTCGCCACACAAACAAACACACACACACAGTACTTATTAAAACCTAACAAATCGTTGAAAAACAAAAACAAAGACTGTGACGTCGGTTACAACAACAACAACTAGCTCCACTGGTTGACGACAGGAAAGAAATCCTTTCGACTCATATCCGAAAGTTAACAGTCGACAGGGATTTTTCGAGGGTAATGCATATTAGCACATCGTAAAATATTAATGCCCCCTAATTAGTGTACTTTGGGCATTAACAGAATCGGGGAAATTAATTTTCCACCGAAAGCCCCCCTCCCCCATTGGGGGTTGAGTTCACATCATAGTTCTGAATTCGACAATAAAATTGAGCAATAAAATAAAATAGCTGCTATCGGATCACACACGGAGTGAAGTGGGTGTAGGCTTTGAGCATCAAATTAAATCGATTTTCTAAAGCGCAATAATGAGAAGTGTTTACTATTTATACAGAGAAAAAATGATTGCCTGTAATTTTATCCTGCAAGGGTGGCATCGGGCATACCTACGGTAAGAAATGAGCGTAGGCTAGTTATTATGTTTGATTAATGCTTTCGGTGAATTTCCAAATTGCAGATGTAAATTAGTGAATATCCGATGCCAAAATGGGAGACCACCCTTGGGTAAATACCTACTTCAGGATAATTAGGAGTTACAAGAGAACGGGCTGCTTGATGGAGGTCCTGTGCGTTTATTTGAATTGCTTTCTTAATGAGTACTACGATAATAGGACTGACACTATTAAGTAATTGAATGCAAATGTATTTTCATTTGAATTAAAAAATTAAATATTCATAGAATGATTTGGAAGAGATCACTTAAGATATGAAACCCATGGAAATCTTATTCTGGAGATCGCACGTGCACGCAAAACCCTTGGCGTAAGAGCTTTGCTTAACTTATTTATTAATCTTCCTAAGATTGCTTTGTCAGGAGACACAGCGTGTGTATTTCTTTCAAACCTGAGATGTTGAAAGACCTGGAAGGAAAATGTTGCACAGTAGCTCATAGCTTTGCAAAAGAAAGCCATTGGTGAGAAGTGGAGCATGCACCATCAAAAAACACACGAACTTTATGTATCAATACAAATGTATGACGTGATCGTTTGGTTGATCGCATTAAACAAAGTTGTACACCGCTGCCATGAGTGTAGCTAGTCTAGGCATTGAACGTGCTCCCGGGACCACTGAAATGCATCCATTCGACTCAAATACTCTACTCAAGGGTCCTACCGTGCTATCCATTCACAAAGAAAAGTCGATTGTACTATCCCTCCCAGATTAGACTGGGAAGAAGGAGTGACCTCACAAAGGAAATCTGTGCACTTTTACACGCACGGCTTCGAGGGCAGTATGGGAGTTATCTTCGATGATCAATTTTAGCATACGAGTATCTTACCACCTCCCAGCACACTGTAGTGTAGGTATGTACATATATCAGGAGGAGATAATTGCGATCAAGAAATCAAGAAGACCTGGTCATGACTGAAGTTGGGTGTAATATCTGCCCGCTTTTTAACAGCGATCAGATCCTTTGAATCAGTCCTCTTAAATTCTAAGGCCGCTCTTGATAGTCACTTAGCTTTTAACGAGAGGTTGAGCAATTCAACATTTAATCAGAGAACTATAAGGCAGACGAACTCGCTCTTCTACCGTAGAAGGGGAATCCCGGCAATCAGCTAAAGTAATGTGCCAATAAGCAGATGATCTAGATCAAAAATGCTTCCTGAAAACTTTAGATCTCAGCACAACAGGGTCATAAAGAGATACTGCCTTGTTGGCTAATACGCTAAGAGGCTTGGCTTCTTTTCAAACAATTTCTTCTGGTAAGGACGACGAGGAGGAGACTGTTCATTATCTTGTTTGCATTTGTCCAGCTTTCTCTATTTTTAAACAACTTATTTGTAGCAAACTATACTGTAGTATATTTTCACGTACATGTCCAAAATGCAAGGGACAATTAAAGTGCCTCTGCTTGAATCTCAGCTAGTTTAGGAAGCAACTCAGTCAAAGCTTCTCACAAGCAAGTGCTTATTTTCCACCATCAAAGTGGTACAAAATACAAAATCATATATCGAGTTGAAAAGCTCTGAAAGTGAAATGAAAATGTTGCCCACCTGCGGGCCGATAAATGTGGTGCAAAACTGGTTCACTTCGATCTCCATGGACGCATTTTGATCCTTGCTGTGGAAATAATTCAAAATTAAAACACAGAGAAATAAAGGATTACTATGAAACCTTCGTGAGTTTAGGAAAAATTTCAGAATATTTTGCACAGTTTAACGACATTTATCAAAGTTATTCTCAGATACTTGGGCGTTCACCCTGTTCTGGATCGACATCGCCGTATTCCATGCAGAGGTTTGTTATAAAAAAAAAACCAATGTTAGTACCCACTTTCAGTTGTTGCAAAGGATTCAGAATGGAGTAATGACCTTTTTGATCTGCATAATACAAACTTTTTCCTAGACAAAACCAGTTCTTCACCCAGCAGGTTGACATATCGTATTCTAACTGATTTCTGCTATTTATCATTTCAACTTAATTACGAAGCATGAGGCAGTTTTGATTGTGCACTGCCGTTGTGTGAAAATTTTATAGAACAGCGGTTTTATTTTGTACTCCTTTTTCTATTTATCAGGAAGGAACGTTCCGAATTCGATTTGGTAGTGAATATATGAAATAAAATTTGACTGTCGACAAGTCGAGAAAGCCGTACAAAAGTAAGCCGGAAATAATGGCAGTGTCGTCCGCATAGATGTCGAATCCTACAAAGTCTGCATTAATTACTTAACCGCGTGTCGTAAATGAAAATATGTAGATACAGTTCAACTTCCGTAAGTCAAAATCGTAGTAGGGCCAGGAAAATAAATTACGTGACTGTGTCGCACTTACTTGCTCCTATAGGCTGTTTATCTGCAAATCAGATTTAAAATTTAAACAAAATCATTCAAAAGTTGTTCAAAAGAAACCGTTAAAATTCGGGAGAAAAGATATGAAAATTTTCCAACCATTGGTACGCCATAATCTTGTAAATGTTCAAAAATTGATTTAGAACAAAATCGATTCATTCTTAGCCAAGAAATAGCAAATTTTCGAGCTAATAGGTAAAGTACCGTTAGCATTCGCCCACTGTAATTAAAATATTAAATTTGAATAAAATCGTAAGATCCGTTTTCCAGAAATCGGCCGTTAATTTTGGGGTTAAAATAATAATTTCGATTTCGTCTCGAATTGTGAATCCACCAATCCGTTCAGGCTGTAGTCGGACATACATACATACAGACAGACAGATAAAATAGAGAGGCCCACTTTATTGAGTTTCTGTATCATAATAAAGTGAAGTTTGATCAAAATCTCGCGATCGAAAATTTTCAGGAAGAAATGTACCTTATTCTACCTTAGGGAGACCAATTCCATTTAAAAGCAGACTTAAGCAAAAATTCGACTTCAAAAAATCCGACGTAAAAATTTGATTTTTTTTATATTGAAATCAAAGCAGAATACATAGGTGAATGAAACAAAATCGAAAAGATCCTACCACGAATTGGCTGGAATGGGTAAAATGGCACGTACCCACGTCAGTTTAAGGTGACATGTCTACTAATATATAATAAATATTGCATAACTACATTACTTTTATATGCAAAGAAATTGCGCACAAAAAATATGTGCCCAAATCAAAATGCTCACAATGTAATTCGCTAGAGAAATAGAGAATTGCAGCGATATTTTAAGTTTCGCTATATGCACTTTTTTTTTACTTTCGTAATTTTAGGTTTTAAGATTCTCTACAAGATAGATGCCGAATAAATCAAAATTTTCAAGAATTGAAGGTTCGACTTTACTGGGAAGTTATGAAAAATCGTAATATAGTGCGAATATCTGGAAAACGGTGCTTCTACTAAAAAGAACAAAACAAAATTTTCAACTAAAGGTAGACAGCGTTCGAAGATTGCGAATTATTCAAAATTTTGAAAAATCTTTCAAAATGTCTGACTTACCATGAAATTAATGCAAGTCGTTTTAGAGTCCGAATATCTCGAAAACGGTGCTTAGTATGAAGAATATTTTTACAATGGAAATTATAGGTTTTTAAAATTCTCTAAAAGACTAATGCCGAATTTTTCAAAACATGTCAGACATTACCTTGAAGTTATTGTAATTCGTTTTTGAGTTCATTTTCTTCTTCTTCTTGGTCTCATCTTCTCTTTTAAGGTAAGGTGTCAAATAAGGCAATTCCATTTTCATTTTGCAAATCTAGCAATCCTACGGTGACCTAGTTAGCATTTCTTCCAATTGTTATATTTCCAGAGAGGTAGAGTGCTTTCGTCGACACTTCTTTTATACGCAGTTCAAGCAGTCCTGAAAGAACTATATCGCGGATGGAAACGATGGTGAACAATTAGGTGATACAGGCTCTGCCCAATTATATTTCCTCCACTGCCATGCATTTGTTGGAAACCTTGACTCAGCCTTGCGAAGACCATATAGACACAAGCTCCAAATATATTTGCAAACATGCAGCTAGACTACAAATTTCCACCAAATGTTCTATGCACGACTTTCCCAGTCAAAAAGGATATGCCCATACCCAACCAATTCAATTGACATTTGCACTGACTGATGACATACATATTTTCCATTGCCTTGCGTGCTGCAGTTCAGACCAGACAGCCAATGCCCTCCATCAGGTGAACGCGAACAGAAGGTTCACCTGTGTGTTTGTGTGCAACCCCACCACACCAGAACGAATAAATCAAACCACACAGGCAGTAATTTCACTACATGTCCTAGAATCAATAAATAAACGTCTACCATTCCCCAGCAAAGTCCTGCAGTCCCAGTTCAGTGATACTTCCTCACCAACATATGCTAGAGCAAAACTTCGGGGTGGGGAGTATAAGAAATGAAACAAAAAATATAAGAAAAGGGTCGTTTTTGACAGCTAAGAGGAAGTGAGGTTATGCCAACTGTCAACAGAGGATTGTTGGAAGTCTAGGCGTTAATAATGACATCTGACTTGGGATGGGGCAGCATTTTTACAAATTATTGCAACTCAATAGAGTTTAATGGAGTTCCTTGACATAGTTACCTGAATTATCCTTGTAGGAACATAATTCTTGTCGTTCCTTCTATTGTGCACACCCGAAAGATAAATGTCAACAATTAGGATACAGACAGATACAGAAATTTTTACGATTCTTATGAATATTTCAAACCGTTCTAATCGCGAAAACAAGGATACAGAAATGGATTTTCACGTTAAACATTCAACTCGAATGAAATTGATGGCAAAGTCCTTTCTAATTGTTATTATTTTCCTTTCAGCTTGTAAATATACACAAACCTCATAACACCGCGCACTCATACACACACACGCACGAATCGATGATGGACGAAGCGAACACGAACACGAAAACCCGGGAGTCCTTAGAGTAGGACACAATATGTGTGTTTGATTACAGTGAGAAAAATTGTAAAATATTCATAAAACAAGGATCGTTTTCGATAGGAAAATTCTGAAAATAGTTAGAGAATCCTTTAAGGATTCATCTAATCTAGTTTTTTAATTGAAAAACTCACAATATGCGATTATTTTAAACAAAAAATTACACAACTTTCAGGAAATCACGAAAAACCGAACCGACACACAAATTTTAACTGACGAGCCTAGAGAGAATGCAACGTAATGGAATGAAACACAAGGGTGTTACTGGCGGTTTCCACCCTTGTTAATTTGCACGGAATGGGTAAAATTGAAATTAAGAAGATGTCCTTAATGAAATTGACTACCGATTGAGGGTTTTTATTTTTTTTTATTTTCCAATATCAGTCAGTTTACCTTGTGGAAATTTTAAATTTTGTTCAAGCAAATGGGAATGAAAAAGGATATCATCTCTTAAATTTTAATTCAATGTTGTTTCTCTTCAATTCCATGTGGTGAAGGACGAAATTTGACAGGGCGCTGTATTGTTGTCAGCTGCATGTGGCCGAGGTTATTTTCTATACTGCGCATGTCCTTGGAGTGGCAAAGTGTGTTCTCTTGGAGAGGTGTTTTTTTTTTTTTTTTAGTTTGCCTGATAGCAATTGTTGTTATATCCTTTGTAGGTAGCACTTTAGATCCTTTACCTGGGATTGGGATTTGAATTGTTTTCTTTTTGGAAAGATAAGGGTTGTTTTGATTCGCACCCTCATGCGAATCCCAGGGAAAGTGGCTCACAGCGGCGTACGAAATTGATTAAATGCATCAAACTGGTGTATTAGATGATTAAGGAGTATAAGGAGGTTTTTTTTTATATGGAATGGATACTGGATTGTATTTCGTTAGAAATCGAGGTTGTAGGGGTTGAATTAGTAAAACTGTTTACGTTTTATTGCCGTGTACACGAAAAGGGGTTAAATTAAAGTAATGCTATGTGGTGGTTCGTTTTGTATGAGTTTTAACGGATACGAGCTTCATTACCATATCCTGCTAAAGGCGTGAAATCATGCAATGTTTTAAGGCATACTAAGGTCATAGTGGATATATTGCAAAGAGTAATTGGTGGACTTTTGAAGGAAACCGTGAACACAATATGGCGAAACATGACCGGTCTTTGCAATGATCAACTTCCGCTTGAATGAGTAAAATCCAACCCTGGCTGCCTCCTGACGATTTGATCACCGCTGTATTATTGGATGTACGACCTTTCAGAGGGCCAAATGTAGACTATGACTACTTCTTGGTTTCATCCTGCTTCAGATCTCGGATATGTAACGAAAGGATCTGCCCAGAAGAAGTAACTTGATAACTTAACTTTAGTTTTTTCAAGAGTTGTAGGTTAATAAAAAATCGCGGCCGAGCAACTGGAACCTGAGTTTAAGCCTGTAACACAAATTATTAGAAATAGAAAGCCTTTTTAAGATTTTAGGCATTGACTTGTATACATGATTCTGTCTTTCATACTGTTTGCCGGATCGTCCATGTAGCAAGGCAACAAAACAAAATGTTTATACATTACTGCCCGAACACAATGGAGAAGCACTGCAGCATATGAAGTCGCTGTAGTACAAACTGTCAAATAAGTCGCTCACTGAAGTACACAATGATGAAGCGCAGCTCGATTGCTCAAGCTGTCAAAACGGAAAACAAATCGCGCTGAGTTTCGCGAAAATGTTTTTTGTGGTGGATTTTATAATTATAATTTTTATAATAATGACTGAGGAAGAAGAAGTCGCATGCTATGAATTTCTCCGTAGACGGCTCTGCCATTTTCGTTTTTTTGTTTTTGTTTCTAACTGTCAAAAAGTAGTGCAGCTCGTTCGGAAGTTGAAGCACGCATTGTGTTCGTGCTATATGGAGTAAGTGTATACTTTGACAGCGCTGCGTACTGCCGTTTCAGCTTCACCATTGTGTTCGGGCAGTTAATCAGTACCACTCGTCAAAAGAATGTGATTTTTTCTCAAAGCACTGCATTTTCCTTAATTGATAATTATGTATGTACGTCCTTTTAAAAGAAAATGTTTGTAATCTGGGAAGCTTTTGCCTGAGCGGCGATGTTTGCTACTTACTCTCTTTAGATGGCATTACAGTTTTTTTTTTTCCAGTTTTCCAGTTTGTACGCTTCTTCAGACTTTGCTGACATCGAAGTTCTTGATATTGTTATTACCGATCTTGATGGAGCTGCGTTCATTCTTCACTGTCATCCTGAACAGATGGGTGGATGGCTTGAAATAAGCCCTGAAGAAACAATTTTAAATATCAGTTGCATCTGGCTTTTGGTACAACAACTCATTTGAAAAGTATCAGCTTGCACAATATTAGGTATGCATATTTCGTGAGGACATCAAACCTTTTAGTAATAGCCCGACGGGTTATACAAAGTGGCGCAAAAGTACTCACTCGATTTCCAAAGGCAGTATCTTGAATTGTAAATAAAAAGAATTGGTTCTGTTTATTGATTATGTTCATTTAGACGATTAAGTTTTTTTTTCCACTAAGTCGCACACATTCGGGCTCGTTCCACATTTTCCATGACTTTTCTCAAAACTTTTGGCGGTAAATTCTCCACTTCTTGTCGCGTGTTCTCCTTTAACCACCTGTAGCTTATTCGTTTAGACCCATGACTACAGAAAGCCCCAAAGAAAGAAGTTTGTAACTGTCAAATCGGCGATCTTGCGGGCCAGTGCAAATCGACAAAACGAAAGATTAAGCAACCGGGAAACGCTTGCTGAAGAATGTCCACTGTTGCTTGTGCTGTGTGTGAGGTTGCACCGTCGTGATGGGACCTCATGGTTTCCAAACCCAATTCGTTAATTTGCAGCAGCAAGAAGTCATTTACACTCACCAGTCAAAGAAATGGGCAGAACACAATGTGGCGCTCTCGCGATCGCGCGTTTGACAGGCTTTCTACTGACGATAATATTTGTCACAACGCGCGACCTCAAAATTTGCAACACAAAATGTGGCTTCAAGACGGTCGGGCGTTGAGAGGTTAGGAATATGACAGAATTGTGTTCTGTTCCCTCAAATTTCCCACGCATGATTTCGCTGCAGAAAAAAGAGTAATGTACTCTTTTTATTTTTATGGTTTGATTAGGAAACACTAATATAAGAAATAACTTCGCAAAGAAATGTGTATTAATAAGAAAATAAAAAAAAATGGAAACCTCTGCATACTCTAACATAATTAAATTGTGTTCAAAAAACATTAATTAGCAATTAAAATTTCTTACATATTAAATGCTAACAATTCGGTGTACATACACGACACAATGACTTACCTTGTTGCTAGAATTGAATAAGTCAAAAATAATGTCAATCCAAAACAGCTGTGAGCTGTCAAAACGCGCAACAATAGTAGAGAGTAGTTCTACTCCGACGTTGAGGTGGCGCTTTCGATATTTACGAACAAAAACCGACCAAACGCCTGAGGTCAAATTTGGTGTTACCCATATGATCCCATTGTGTTTCTACTTTAACTGAAATTTTTGACCAAAACCCTCAACCATTATCCATGAATGGTACTTGCATCGCTGAAACCGAAAACTTGCCTCTCGGTATGTGTATTAATAACCATCGTCAAAATTGCTGCAGAATGTCTAGGATTCCTTAAGCAGTGCCAGAATTATTTTAACCCTTCTGATCCTCAATTTATAAGGCATTCATCTACCCAATAGCTGGAATATAACGCTCACATCTGGTCTGGTGAACTCAAGACCGTTCTGTATATTCTAGACAGGGTACAGAATCGCACGTTAAAACTTATATAGCATTGTGAACTCCATACATTCACTTGAAATTTGTAAAAATATCTGGTGTCTTTCCCTCTGTACAGGCATCTCCTCTGTTCCCCTCCCCCCTCTTCTTAAACCTGAAATATTAGCCCCCTTGGCGCTCGCAAATTATATGAAAATAAAAAAATAAAAAATACGTTTTCAGGTCTTTCACCAAAATTCGCTGTAAAGACCGTCTATTGATACCCAATTACGTGGCCCCTCGTTTGGTTTCAGTATGAGGATCTTTTCTGACATCTGCCATCGTAGAAGCAATATTTTCGACCGTAGTTGTCCCGTGTTGAGCCAGTCTCCTCGAGACGAGCGGCTAACCGCAGCAGTGTTTGCGCAGTTGGTGCCACACGACCAGGGAATTGATGACGAAATTCATGTTAAGCCGAAACCATCGGCCGGTTATTTGTCAAAACATTGACATAATTATTCCGCGTTCTTGAAGAGTATAGTTATCCATAGTTTGTCTACGTGTATTCTGCTTCTGTTTACTTCACAAATGTCAAAGTCGCGATATCATAAGACGCCATTTGCAAAAATGAGAGCAACTTTCGATAGCGTGATGACAATTGAGCCACCTTATATCATTGTTATATATCATACATATGTATATTATTATTATAAAGTTACGAAACCTTCAGTTTAGCGAAACCAAATGGGTTGCAACACATTACATACATACTGATGATTCTTTAAAACTTGTAAGAACTCACATTACTGCCCCCTCTTCAAATTAATGCCTATAATTTCTTTGAATTTTATTATATTTTATTATTTTTTTTATTTTTCGCTACCAGCTCCTACAGGATCTGACCTAGCTTCTCGTAGCAACTCGTGCTGTGCGTGTTATACTTTTGTATACGAATGGAAGGAACCAACAGTTCAGGAAGGCGTAATTGGGGAGCTTCTTCACGATAGTGTTTACCTTTCGGTTGCTTGTCACACATTCGCCAGTTATGAGACCTTATTGGTGTATCTTGAACTCGAATAATCTACGCTCAATAATCTACCACTGAGCGACGATGCAAATACTCATTTCTAATTGGAATTTTTTCCGATAACTTGCACATTTATGATTGAAGCATTAAATTAAAAATTCAAAACCATTCAGTCGCCAATGGGCAACTCGATTTCATACGTAATATACATCACCAGAGCCATAAACAATTTCACTTTCACATTTTGATTTGCGGTCCTTCATTCGCATTCATGCTGTGTACGCTCCTAAAGAAACATTTTGACAAAATACCGGATGGGTTTGGCGTATTCGTTGATCCATTTATTCAAAATGGAAATCCTTTCGTTATAGTCTCAATGTTTCCTTTGCGTTTCTTGTTTGTTTCTCCAACCCACAAATAGACTGAAGGACTCGTCGAATGTCTATTGTAATAGACTTAGCTTTATATATACCTACCTAACCTACGCACAGATATGTACGTAGATAGATTGTAACACTGCGAACAATGGATTGAAGTTTGTCTTTCGACAAGAAGCAGAGAATCCTTTTTTCTTTTTCTTTTTTCTTCCTCTCGTTTCAATAAACAGACTTAAATTAAACTCTCGATTGTGTTCGTCTCGTGATTCCGCCGTAGTCACAGTTATCGTTGTCGTTGTCCTTTCGCTTTTCTTTCGGCATCGGCACAAAGATTACCATACCCATCGATGCCAAACATTATATTCGAACGTTCAACCATATACGAAGAACATCTATCCCAATGATCCTTCCATCCAAGCATCCATCCATTCATCCATCCATTCAACCATCCATCTATCCAGTCAGTCATCCATTCAGTCATCCAGTACGTGGCCTTATCTCTTAGATCGTAAAATTGAATTCATTTACAAGGATTTACATATTCAATCAAAGTGTGAAATAATATGCAAATTTCCCTTAGCGGTGTGGTGCGTATACGTAGATTTATCTATGTGGATATGTATCCACATATAGTTGGAACTTTGTATGCACATACATATATACGAATGTATTGTGCCGAAGGAAAGGAAGTAACCGAACTGAACAGGGGATCTGTGTTCACACTTGAAAGGACACATGGTATACCTGAATTTTCCTTTTTTTTACCCCACCCACCCACCACCCCACACTCTATTTAGTGGCGGTAGTGGTTGGAATGATGGTGGATGGCGGTTGAGTTGGTTTGATTTAGTTGCAGGCGGCTGAAATCACATTTATCCTTCTCCCGGTTGAAAGGGAACCACCACCCACGGAATCATCGCAGTGTCACTGTTGTGTTCGCAGTGTTACACGTTTTCCTCTATTTGTACGTCAACAAAAAGGTCGATAAGAGCGAAATAATTAACTTCCTCTTTGGCTCTTGCATACTCGTACGTTGAACTACAAGAAGACGAAATAGACATACATGCAGCGATGTATTTATTTTGAGAAGTGGATAAGCAGTAATGAGACGTTAGACGTGAGAGGAACTTTACTTGGCACCTGAGTTTAATTGATACATAAGATCCTGAAGGTGAAAAATATATGGCGGTTTTTAGGTCTAGAACACGTCTATGGCCTAGATTTTCCCCGGTGAAATGATTTCATGTCATCCATGAGCCTTTTCTAGAAAGTAGAGTCCTCGATAAAGTACAGGCCAAACATTCACTTTCTTTCAAGTTCCATATCAGCCTGGATGAAGCAGCTGTAGGCAATGAACTAATGCTTCTATGAGCTTCTTAAGATGGCGCTAAGGTAAAATTGAGCTTGCAAATATTTTTTAAAGCTCAAAACTGTGTCACCCCTTTATAAGCTGATTCCTTCTCAAATGGTTTTCGCCTCTTTAGGTAGTAACCACTTTTCTGCTGGACTACTCCAATTTTAAAGTGTGATCAATCTGTTGGCAAAATGTTAGTTCGTCAGAAAATCTTTAAATGATTCGAAGACAACTGGCAACGAAAGAGATGCAGACTAGGAACCAGAAAGTTTCAGTTGTCTTCCACGCACTACTCCCATAAGGCAGTACTAATTCTGCATTTCAGTAAAACAATCGCAGTTTGGATTTTATACATCCCTAGCAGTGGGGGATCACATAAAAAAACAAAATAAAAAATCTCAACATTGATCTCATTTTAAACCGTTTGAACTATAGTGTTGCAATTTTGCACAAAAATAGTACGCAGTAGTCTACAAAAAGCTGAACAAAAAATTGTAAAAAAACAAAATATTTTTCTGAGAGGGCTTTTGGGGACATAATGTGCTCCAATAAAAAAATATATATGTATATATATGTGATTACACCCCACCACGCGACATATCAAATTAAAACTGAAAGAGCCCAAAAATATAAAAAATAAAAACAAAAGTTAAAGTTTACAAATCAAGGGAAGATATGGCGAAAATTATAACACACCCCCTGGCACAAATACAGGGTCTTCCAATAGGGATTTCCGAACTTTGACAGTTGATAGCGGCCATATTCTTGAGCTACATCTGTCAAATTGGCTGTCATTTATTCAGTCTGTTTTGCCAAATCACCATGGACGGATATAGCGTTCAACAACACGTGCAAATAATAAAATTGTTTTATCAAAATGGGTGCTCTGTTCGGGCAGCATTCCGCGCGCTTCACCCATTTTACGGTCGCCATAATCGTCCTTCCGATAGGACTATTCGCAGTGTGGTGGATAAATTTGAGTCTACTGGTTCAGTAAACGATCAACCAACACCCGTACGTCAACGAAACGCAAGTTTTGCTGAAAACATCGCCGCTGTCCGTGAGAGTGTGCAGGAGAATCCGAGGCAGTCGATTTCGCGTCGCTCACAAGAACTCGGCCTTTCGCAGACCACAACTTGGCGAATTTTGCGTCATGACTTGGGCCTGCACCTGTACAAAATTCAACTGACCCCGGAGCTGAAGGTAAACGACCATAGACAACGACGTGTGCTCGCTGAATGGGCTCTGGAGCAGTTGGAAACTCACCCTAATTTTCATCGAAAAATCATCTTCAGCGATGAGGCCCATTTCTGGATGAATGGGTACGTCAACAAACAAAATTGTTGAATTTGGGACGATACCAATCTACATGAGATCCAAAAGCGTCCAATGCATCCCGAAAAAGTCCCTGTTTGGTGTGGATTTCGGGCTGGCACCGGCCGTCATCGGTCCATATTTCTTTGATAACGACGTTGGCCAGGCCATCACCGTCAAAGGCGAGCGCTATAGGTCGATGATTACCAACTTCTTTTGGCCTGAATTGGACCATATGGACACCAACGACATGTGGTTTCAACAGGACGGGCCATTGTGGCCCATAACCGACGCATGTTTTTTTTTTTTTTATAATTTTTTATGAACTTCGACGGATAAAGTAAGTTTACTTTCTACTTTTTTAGTCCGGTGATCCGTTGGCAGTCGGCAAATTGGTGGAAGCATTGAGAGAGAAGAGAAACTGCCATCGCCGTTGACAATCGGTTGACATTTCAATCTGTCAACTAAGGTATGCGTATGCGGATTGTAAGGGACTGGTCCTACCGGCAATACATGAACGTCACTTCAACCTTCAACGGAACGACGTCGACGGATTCTATGGGTCGGGGTCTTAAGTCTACTGCCAAATTTCATTGAAAACCTTTTAGGATTATTTGAGTTAGGCGGCTGACAAAGATGATTTAAAGGTTCTTTTTTTTTAGTGGAAGGGATCCACGTTATGGGGACTAGAAATTTGTTTTGCATTTTAGATAACCAAATGGAGCAAAAGGATAGTTTACTCTTGTGAAGCTGGATGACGTAGGGTTTCTTCTTAACCTTCATCTAAATGTCCATTTGATTTGGCGGATACTCCCAGCGCGACTTGTAATGCAGCCTTGAGAATAGAATGGGTCGCAGCAAGATCTCATTAAGGTATACATATATAGCTGGACGATGACCGTCAACTAGCAGCGTATACTATGCTGCTTGAAAACTCCAAAGGAAATAATATGCTTTCATCGCTTCATAAGAAAGGGTGCATCTGCATTTTGGTTTTAAAGTTAGTAAATTAAATGTTGCCCTTTGAACTGTGCCACTTTTGTATGGGACTTGACGGATACAACTTCAAAATTTCAAGGTCTTGAGACAGTTCCAGATGCTTGTATTGTATAATTTATATATTGTAGAATAATAGAGATTTGTTTGTTGCTTACTATTTTTAAGGTATTGGACCAGCCTTTTATAAACGGAACAATGATGGATTCAACACAGTATCTGTCTGTCCTCTGTCCATGTGTTTATCACACGTTTGTAACTTTTGGAGATTTTAACCTAGAGTGTACACATTTTGACAAAAACAGTACGTGGTGGACAAATCAAAAAAATTAAATAATGTCATACGACATATAAAATTAAAGCAAACCGAAAATATATTTATTTTTTTTTTTTTTTTGAGAAAGTTTCTTGGACAAAAAAAAAACTCAAAAACGCCCTCCGAAACTATTAATGTGAAAAATTTTAAAAAAATAAAAATAAAAATGAGAGCATGTATACATACATATCTTCTGGCACAAACAGTTCTTAAAAATATTTTAATACGTGGGGTGAAAAGCCACCCCACCATATCTTACTCGTCTTCATCCAATTTTGATAATTGTTCGACATAACTCAAAACCCACATTTCATGGATAGGACAAACATAAACTTAAAATATAGGTACGAAACACTAACAGCACGCGGTCCGACTCTCACTTTATTTATACATAGTTCAACTTTTGGCATTTAGACTTTTTGTCCTTAGCAGGGCAGGATGCAATAACCAATTGCGTTGACGAGAGTCCTCGGGAGACTGTTAGACCTGTCGATTTACGGCGAGATGAAGCCTGTTATTGTAGAGTCAGTAATCATAAACTTCGATAAAGGGATTGATTTTTCCGTTCCTTCATGTTTTACTGTCCATACCGGAACCTAAATATCGATGTCGAACATTTTCACGGAACCAAGATGCGCCCTTCCTAGAACAAGTGAAAAGTCATTATTATCTGCTTATAAAGGTTTATCAAGGATCCCAATCTGACAAGTAAATGTTTCATTCATAGTATGTAAATCATCTTCGTAGCAGTAATCACCATCCCCATCGATGCAGGTATATCAACAGCCCTCTACACTTCTAAGGGAAATCTCATCTCATTCACCCGTCAATCTTTCGCATTTCTCTACATAATCACTTTACACTTACTTCTCGTGCGAAAAAGGTAAACCATTTCTCCTTCCTCATTCTCTTATGCTAATCAAAATCCTGATTTACCATTCCAAAATGTATTAAAAGCGAATTTACAAAGTAAACTTTTCCCGCTGGCTGATGCGCGAAATCCTTTGAAGTTGAAAACAGTATACAACCGTAAACTGTCAATCCATCTTGGATCAACGTGAAAATTGTTGACTATTTTACCACCCTTCCTTCCATCCCCCACCCGGAAAATTGTCAAACAAAGAAAAGAAACTCTTCACCTTGTCACAGAATCGATTAAGAGATAAACGTAGGATAAAGGAACGAAGTCCTTTATACAAAAGAATACCCATCCAAAGTTTCTCTAGGAGGTGTTTCTTTTATTTTCTTTTTTTTTTTGCGAATAATACGCAACAGTGTAACTGCGATAGGATATGGAGTTCCGTGTGACAACAGTTGATTGAATTTGAATTTTGAAAACCCCTTAATGGGTCGAAAGGGATATCCGCCAAATGATGTACCTATACATACAGTAAATCCCTACGACACGACGTCGACGACAACGATGTGTCGACACCATCGACGTTGTTGTTTCGTATTATCCTTTTGTAGAAAAATTTACATAATTATTCAATCAATTGTTTATATTGTTAAACATTGAGGGATTGCAAAATGAATGAGGATGACGATAACAATGGCGGCGTTGTCGTCGCCTCTCACACAATGGTTAATGGAAAATGTTTGCCATGTTTAAAGGTGTTAATCACGGTCGGTCCTGGATTGGGGGACGCTGGTGGGTGAATGAGTAAAATTAGGTTATGCTGCAAATCCCTTTTTGATATTGCCAGAGAGTGGAGGAAGATTAGAACAAAACAACTTTCTCAAGAGTCCTTCATTAAGATTCCAAATTACCTTTTTGTGTATATGTACCTGCCTGTTCGATATGGGTTAGTGGTGACTTAGTAGTTGTAGTTGGGGGGTAATGTGTAGGCATTCATGATGGGAGGCCCGGAATAAGCCAAGTTTCCTAATTAAATTCCAAAACTCCTTGTGATTTTCATGTGCGACGTACCCTATCTGTGTCGTTATACATTTGTACGCTCTTTGTTATTAGTACGCATCGCCGCCCCTCAAGGCATTCACACATCATCCTCATCCTCATACGTATCTGAAATGAAAGGGATGTATGTATGTATGTATGAATGTATTTATGGAGGACTGGAAGTAAAATGGAGAAACAAATCCTCGATATAATTGAAAATGAAAACCCAAAAAAGTTTGCACTTTGCCGAGGAGGCAAGTTCAAAAGGAACACCGAATGACACAGACACACACGCTTCCGTGTGGGGCGGCGGAATACGTAGAAGAACTGTTTGCCTGTACAGAGAGATAGAAAGACAGAATTCAAATTGTAAACTTTGCACTTGCAAAAAACAAAGTTTTCTTAATTAATTCTTGATAACTCGACACCCGACGCCCATTTGTTACCTCCACCCACGCCAAACAAACCATTCATCCCTGCGTTGTATTTATTAAGACTTGTGTCTTTTTTCCTTTTTTTTTTTTGGTTGCCAGACCTTTTATGGTGTTTTTTTTTTTTCTACTTTGTGTGATTTTTCGGTCTTGCCAGTATATGTTTGCCAGTCTGTGCAATTGTGGCCGTGTGAATGTGGAATAATCAAATTTTAAGGCTTTGAGCGATGCGGGTAAATGCAACTTTTTCTTGGTTTGGTGTGTAATTCAATTTGAAGTGGTAACTAGCGATGGTTGCAACGATATTGCACACTAAAGCTTCAAAAATGTTTTATAAGAATGTTTAAGGTACCTTGCTTTACCTTACCTTACTGTATAAACAACTTAAAGCATAAACACCAATAAATTATATGTGGAGCTAAGAAATTAATTATTTAAATGTTTGTTTGTTTATGAAACTCAAAACTGGCTTTTATGTGTTTTAACAAACTCACAAGCACAGCACAATATCACTGAAAAGACGAACACGATAAATCAGCCACCAATAAATTTAGTTTTATCCCGGGTTTCGGCACCAAAATTATTCGTAATGCTTAATTTTACGGACCAGCGGTGAGAAGTGCGGTTTTGCGAAAACGCATCCATATATAGAAGGGTACGGATCCATTTTGTGGCGAGTCCTGTACAGTTAGGATAGTGGCCTGAAACTGTTTGTAAAAATGTAAGGTGTAGTAATTTTTTTCTATAATGGACTGCAGGTTTCTCAGAGTCGTGCAGGGAACACTGTCTTTGAATCAAATGGCTGCACAGCGAATTTAGGTAAGTGCCAAGAGCCAAGGTGTGGCTCATTGGTTTCCTAATAGTAAGTGTACAAAACTCTATTAGACCACTCGAACTCCATACCGGTCCATTGAACTGCCAAAAACTACCGCAGATTTATCCTGCTCGTTAGCATTTCATTGATCAATATGCCAAGCAAAGTCTCTCTCTACCCCAAAGTTTGAGAGTGCACATGTTTTCAAGTTACTAAAAGTTGCTTTAAAGAAGGCAAACAAAGGGTTTTCCTTACCATGGTACGAATAAGTGAGTGCAGAATTTTGTCCAATTAGTTGCCTTCCAGTATGTATGTATATTGAAACGTTGACAGAATTGTTGGATCAATGGTGCACCGAAAATGGATATCAATCAATGTTTCCGCGGATTTCAAAGTAAAGCTTAATTATTTAAGTACCTTGAAAGAAACCCTCCTGTCTTATGTATGAAGACTTCATCAACCACTGTCCACATCTTAGAAATGTGAAGTTCTATGCTCACCAACATCAAATGAGGGGTCCTTCCACAAATGACTTTCGCGAGAAGTGAGACCATGAATAACTTGTTTGTTGTGTTTACTGAGATTTGAACCTGGAATTCCCCGGTCAGTGATCGCGCAATTGACCACGTAGGTCAAAATCTCTATTTTAAACACCAAGCTATTGCGAAAGCCAGGCAGCTTGGTCTAGAGAATTGGAAATAATTTTACCGAGACCGACAAGGATCTCTGGTAGAGAGACTCTTTACGCGTCCTGACTGGCCCGATAAGACCTTGATACTTCGATTGTAGCCAGTAGTTTCTTGATAGCGACAATGTACAATGTACTGTAAGTACAGAACAGGAATGCTTTTGGATTGCACTTTGTAATGAAGATCTTGGCGTATCTTCGTACCTTAGGTAAGCACCTAACGACCCATTAATAATACCATCCCCGTTTTAAGAAAGACAGAGAAAAAAAGCCTGAGAAATTCATTATGGGCGGCGCTTGATGCATATGGAACAGAAAGTTCCTGGGTCCAAATAAAAATTTGCTGCTCCATTAAAAATACTAAGTAAAAATTTGTCCAAGCCTCAGACAAATCGAAAATGAAGTGAGAGTGACTTTAAATTAATATAAGTACCTACCTCTTTCTAGCTCTGGTAAAAAAGTGAAACCATTACTCAACCAAAATGAATCCAGCAAATGCCCATACACCACCGGTACAATCAGAAATAATGTGGGTTAAGAAGAAATTCTAAAAACTCTGCAGAGTAGAGCACTCTGGGGAAGTTTTTACTTCCACCCCTTCAGGCGCACAAAAAGATACTTTTTCCTTGAAACTCAAAACTACAAATACTCAGAAGTAAATAATTCAATAGAAGAACACTCACTACCTAGATCCTAGTAAATGAAATCAATTGAAGAATACAATAACAAAAATGAATATTTATATATCATAGATAAAACAAAAAAGGAACACAAGACTTTATCCTTCCCTTCCTCCATTCAGAATCGACAGGAAAAATCCCGCAAGAAATAGTATCGCATTTCTAAAATTCCATTTCCATTATCCCTTTGCATGTTCGACGACGGCGAGTTCTACATCTCCTTCGTTGGTGGCCATCCGCACACCACCCAACACAATAAGGGCAGCATTCGGTTTAGGGGCCATTTGGAGTGCTTCTATCCCTAGCAGGGTTTAAGTATTTCTTCGGGATTATTTAAATTGCTCGGGCATCGGGATAAATTGTAAACGAGCCTGCAGTACAAAATGTTTTCACTTTTTTTTGTGTTGGTTCGGTTTGGTTTTCTTCTCTTTTTATTTTTTTTGTTTTCGGTTAAAAGGATGAAAATACTTTTCCGTTTGGCATCCATGTACCCGCAGGATGATAAAAGAATGGACGGGACAAGAAGGACACTCGTAGAGGAATCCACTGTAGAAGACTAATGAATGGCACTAATACTCGTACTCTTCTGCACAGTTTCCACACTTCTTCTTCGATTTTCTAATGCAAGGACGTCACAAGCTGATTTTGAATGGAATCCTTGTTTTCCTTTTTTCCAGTTTTAGTTGTTTTCTGTGTTTTTTTCTTTTCTTTGGTGATGGTTAAGCGGAGAACCTAGTTTTGGTTTTTGGTGTTACTTGGAGCAATGGGTCGAACGATGCCTTGGTCGACATGCGGATATTCTTGTTATTTGTGGCAAAGGAAATGAGGAACTTTTTAAGGAATTTTATTGAAAATATAAGGTTTTGCAAATGTTTTATTGAAATCAGTTTAATTTTAACGTTTAACGGACATCAGGAAAAAAATGTTTGGTTGAAGAGAGATTTCGGTTTGTAGACGTTCCAGTAAAGTCACAGGAGTGATTATTCTTATTTTGGCCATTTGCACCATTCGTCGTGATTAGCCCTAGTTTGGTAAACATAGGCGCGTTACTGCAGTTTCTGTGAGAATCAAGCTACCCTTAAAAATGTCAATTACTCGTATTTCATTCCAGAGGTAATTAACATGTTTCCTGTGGCTTGCTGAAAGCACAGTTTGCTAGGAAGAGAGATATGTACGAGTATGGTCGTTTTCTGTAATGTCGAGAACAGGTCGTTCAGAAAGAGTGTGGAGTGGGATATCGTTACTTTCTAAGCCACTAGCCGAAGCGTAATACATGTCGTCCGCGTTCTAAAGTGTTGTTTCCGATCCGGTGCGGAAGTTTTACCGCTTGAAAGAAGTGACTAAACAGATTCCTTAAGCAACTTGCCCTAATTGGCACTTTTGATTTGTCGGATATGTGGCATTATATAGGAATTCCTTTTGATTCTAAAGTAAGCATGGTCATGCCATAAAACGGCTGAAAATTCGAGACCTCAAGTCGTTGTTTAGATAATTCCTGCATGGAAATAAGCACGACTCTGTAGATGGAACACCTTCCGATTCTCACCCTCACGGTTCCTGGATATTCAGTCTTCTTGTACATACTTTTGAATCGAGGTTGTTTTGACAACGGTGTTTGCATCATTATAACAAATACTATAAGAGATTCTGCTAAGGACTTTCATGACGTGGTATTGTATGCTAATCCACCGAAGGAAACAATTTTTTCTTCTAAGATGTGGTGGATATATGTATATCTTTTTTTTATTCTTTAAGAACCTGGACAGATTCAATATAAATAGCGTCGAACCAGCTCTTGAAATAGTCCTCTATAATCTTACAGTATTGAGGTATTCGTACACCCGACATCGTATATCCAACATCCGAAAGTAAATTTGTCACAAAAAGCTTCTCTCAATCGATAAAATCTGTGTCGCCCAACACGAATGGTTGCGAGAAGTTAGACCTATATGAGCTGTTAGCGCCAAAATATTTTTGTTTTACTCGTATGTCACGAGGGTCTTGAAAATCCCTGTGAGCCATTTATTCAAAACCGAACTACATAGCTCTGAAATTGAGCTTGTCTATAGCCAAGACGTCGGTAGTGTCTCCAATCTCTGATGCAGAATTCAGAATGATGTAATCAGAAGTAATGAGACCGATTGGAAGTATGTAATTCCATCCTCGGTTGGAAGCTCACGTAGAAAAGGATGTTGACATTAACTTGCGCGTATTCCAACAAGTAGAACTCAGAATTTGTATGAGACCTTAGAATTCTGAAGGAACCTGGAATATAATTTGTAATTAGAGCTCTGATGGTTTCCTCCGTAACGGTGTGTTTCTGGGGAGGACATGCTCTGTTAACTGTGGGTAAACTGCATCTGAAATTGGTTGGTCCCAATGAATTCTATTTCTGATTGGAATCTAACAAAAAACCCATAAAAGTTGTAAACAAAACAAACAGAAACCGCCAAATGCATATTCAAAGGTGCGCCGAATCACAGAAAGTGACAGTTTCGTAGATATTCATGTTGGGTGTATGGAACTCAACTGCCCTGGGTAGTACAATCCACATTGGGGTAGAAAAGTAAAGATATGCTCAACTTTTCACCGAACCTGGGGTAGGTAGTCAACGTATAGAGTCAAAAACGTGCGGAATCGCGAAAGCGTATTCTGAAAAATCGTATACATTTCAATTGCATTCGGAACTATTCGGCTATGTTTCGGCATGAGCTATATGGAATCTTAATACGCCTTTCCAATAACCGGAGCCGTCAGATAAAATGTATATAAAACTTTCAAACCTCCAGAGACAATCCCGCCGTTTGCGACGCTGTTGTGTAAAAGTTATGTGATATAGAATAACACGGATAAAAAAAAGTCCTGACTTTGTAAATTCAACTTTTCAATATCCAAATGACAGTTACTTGTTACTTGGTGAAAAAATCTTAATTTGCATATATCATGATAAAAAAAAATATTAAATTGGATTAAAATAAATAAAAATTACCTAATAAACCCACAGAAAGAATTTGAATGATCGTCGAGATCACCTCCAACAACCGTCTGCGTGCGTGTCCGTCGTGAGCAGCGAGATTGTCCCCAGCATTAAAGTTTATCTGTTTCTTATGATTTCTCCTACATTAAATATCTAAGACTTTCGTTCATAGCAAACACAAATAACGCTTCCCGTATTTACTTAGCAAATGAGAGTTTTGTTCAATGACGAAATATAAGTGCAGAATAGCTGAAATTAGTGAAAACTATCAGAAACAATTGGAATCAAAGAATACAGCCTTCTGTTCAATGAGTTAGAATATGTCTCGAAGTGTTTTATTCATCGAATGTAATTTGCAGTTAATTAGCGCTGTAACTGATATGAAATGTTATTTCTTAAATCTTAAGAAAGATCTATCGAAACGCAAGCTAAATTCAAGGTAAGCTTATTTCAATGCAAACTAAATTAAAAGAAAGTGAAATAATAATGTTCAACTTGTAATTTTCTGTCCCGAATTGTGCAAAATATCATCACTGAACAAAGCTATTCTAACATTCTTCCAGCTTCGATTTCGACTATTCACTAGCAACACTGCCGATGTTGTTTTTAAATGGCACTATGACACGACACAAAAAAATGACACATTTTCACATTTATTATTATTATAACTTTGAATTCTCTTGTTTCCTTAAGCTTTTTGCTCCTCCTAACGATTTGTACATTCAAGTTCGGTAGGTATTCAATCATTTCATTATTTTCAAACTTTCGCTTTGCTATTTTGTGAAATCATGGTCGGTTTCGTCTATGTCGTGTAGACTGTCCACATACGAAGAGCTTTCTAATTGAAATTACCTACTGTTTTCATTGATAATAAATAACTCAAAACTTTTTTCAAATAAATGTTAATTTCTTTTATATTGTACATTTAATTTTATTTAAGTTAACGTTTATTTAAAATTATGTATTACTTTGTAGTATTAATGAATTAAAGAAGACAGAAAAAACCCTTCTGTTTATTGTACCTAGCTATTATGGACAAATTTCTTCTAAAAATAGAAGCGGCACCACTTAGTCAAAAACTTCAGCACAACAACACTGCTAAACAGTCTGTGGGAGTGATATATGCCTTATTTTACTGAACAAATTCTTTCACAATTTTGTTTGGTTGTAATCTGAAATTTTTGAAAGATTTATTTACAAACATTTATTTACATTTATATAATTTCATATATTAAATTTATAATTGTGATTAATAATTATTACGAATTAACTAGGGCTAAACTAGATGGTTGCAAATGACTCATTTCGATTGGTTTCCACTATTTTTAACCCATTTGGTTTGACAGTTGACATGAAAAGAGTGCATTCAAGGTTCATGCGCTTGAACAGATTAAGTGTGTAACTCTGGACGAACAATTGTTACATCTCTCATAAGTGAGTTACCCTCGTCTATTTGTAAGTGTAAGTAAGCAGTCGAAACAACAATTTACAAAGAGGACATTTTTAGGATTTACATTGTCTACATGAGGTAAAATTCAGTGCATACATGACACTGCAAATAATGCTACATATTGCTTCTGTGCTGGAACATGGAACAATGGTAAATATTTCTTAGTTTTCCATTCCATTAAATTCAATGAAAAGTATGTTGGTATGTACTAATTTGACATCTCATTTGCTGGTAATGAAATAGTTTAGCAAGTCAGAAGGTGTTTGGGAAATAAGACAACTTAGCCGAAATCATCTCATTTGGCTCTAAAGAAAACTTAGTATTACACAGGAGTTAATTTTATTAATACTATTTGGAATGTGTATAATTTCTTTTCCACCCGACTGTTGGATATGTCATCGATGGATGGTTTCAAATGGGTTCCACAAGAGGCTGCCTGACGAATTCTGCTTTGCGCATGTCCGTCTTCTTATCGTCTGTGTTTGTTGTTATTTTTGTTTGGTTTATCAAATATATTAATTCTATGCAAATAAATCGATCAATAATTAGTTAAACTAACTAAATGTAGACTCCTTTTGGAAACTTAAACTCAATAAACTCATTTATTTCGTAAAAGTGTGGGAGTGGCAAGTGACTTGTACGTGTAAAGTGAATGGCGCCATTCTGAATCTACAACAACAAATCTGTTGCCGTGTGCAGATAACAACCACAAAAGAACATGTCCTCTGAAGGCACACAACAAGGACACTCTACCAATTCGTTGGACATCTTAAGCCCGTCAGCAGCTGAGCAGAGTCCAATTACAGAAGGCGCCCCTAGCCTAGATGGATCCAAACCACACGATGACGACCCAACGGATCAAGACGAAACTCCATCATGTACCTCGTCATTGGAAAAAGAAGAAGACAAACCCCATTGGGATGTTGGTGACGGTGATATAGCAATATACAATGACATACCCAGTGATCGAAACATTGCAAGGTTCCTTCAGAGATCTAAGCCCGAGGTTATATCAATTCTTGAGTCTGTCTTGTTGAGGAAAAAGAGAATCAAATACAACATTGTTCTCCAGGTGAGATTTAGCAATAATTACAGCCTCCCACCTACTCCATTCAAATCTAATTACATTATACTGGAAAGTGCAGCTGCAATTGATGACACCTACGACGTCCTGACGCACCTGATTCTGTTGAGGACATACAAATTCCACTCTGTCTACCAAATTCTGCGAGTCGAGGTGAATATCAAGAATCTGCGACCTCGGTGTGGCGCATTCATTAATTTGCCCACCAAGCATCCTTCATTCAAAGCAGTGATCAACTTTCGAAACCAAGACAACTACTGTTTCAAGTACGCCCTACTGATGGCAGTCAAATACAAGTTAAGGGACCCTGTATTGGCATCTTCAAAGTTCGACGATATTGAAATTAGCAGCGATCAGATCACCTTTGGCGGAATCTCTTTGAACTTTTCCGGGCTGACCTTCCCCGTCGAAGTGAGGGATGTTCGAATTTTTGAGGAAAACAATCCCACGCTGAGTGTAAATGTTTTTGGTCTTCAAAAGAAGAAAACTCAGCACACAATCGTTGGACCACTATACCGAACGAGAAGAGAACAAGCGACACACTTTAATCTGTTGTTCTTGGAAAATGTCCAGAAAAACATGACGCACTATGCGTTCATCACTCAACTAGCAAAACTGATGCGACGCACGACTAGGAGCCGTAATTTGCCGTACTACTGTAATACGTGTCTAAAGATGTTTACTGCATTTGGCCTGTACCAGGAGCACAAGGCGGACAAGTACGGGTGTATAGTGCTTAGAACGTTGTCCTGAAATATCGGTTGAATTCTTGTAAATAGTTTTTTTTTTTGACTGCTGCATGTGGTAACAGGGTTGATCGCCTTAATAAAAGTCATTGTATGTATTTTTGTTTTGTCCCCTTGGCAATGATTGTAATATTTGTGTATATTTGAGAATAAAATGTAAATTAAGACTGTAGCCGTGACTATTTGTTGTTCGTTCTTACCATATGTAGGGTTGTTTCCCATCCAATTAGATTTTATTCGAATGCAGGACTGAGTTTAGATTTGCATGACCTATGGTTCGATCTCATAAGATTGAGCTCTGAATACATCAAATTAAGCCATATGAGTGCTTTGCAATAAATGTTTACTAGAAAACTATTCAGGATCTTAAGCCGAGACTTGCTGACTTGTGCAACTGGTCGCGACTGCTCTACCGGTAGATACCCAAATGTAAAAAGTTAAAATTTGGACTAGAGACTAGTGTTACCTCATCTGTAGTCCAAATTTCAGATTTGTACGTTAAACCGTTGAAAAGTTATAAGGCTGCGGCAGACAGGCAATGAGGCAACTCCATCCTTATTTTTTGCTTATCGGAACTCTGGAAAAGACGAATATCAGAGAAAAACACTATGTAGTCCTTCCAGCATCAGGACTTTTTTCCTGTTCACGTCTAGAAGCAATTAAGCGATTAAAGTGAAGAAATATAAAAAAAAAAATCTTTTACTTTTTGAAAGTTATGTCTAATTTATTACACTATTCGTGGTTTCCTTATTCAATTATTTACAAATATTACAACCTTAAGTTTAACTGTACAGCTTAAGTAATCCTTAGAACTAGAAAATAACACGTTCATTCGTAATTGATATTCTATCGCATTCTCTATCACAAATTTCAATTTTAAAGTAATACCGTTATTTAACGAGCATCTTACAGATATTGCCCTTGAACAGCTGAGATTTCTCCTTAAAACACTCCGTAATGATAGGCTGTGACGATAAAATTGAGGTACCTTATGTGGTCGTTAATCCGGTTAATAATGGCACAACGACAGAAGTCGTTACCATCGAGCACTAATCAATGTCACCGACTTCAGATTCTAGAATTATAAAAAAAAGTACATGTCTGAAAAATAGTGTACGTAAAGTAGTTTTTTTTTTATTTTTATATTGTATATAATTTTAACGTAGGCGCTAATTAGATTTGCACCTACAAATGTGCTCTTCAATTGCAATCTCTCCGATTTCAAATTCAAGCGAAATTGTTAAAATACATACTGTCAGCGTCAAAAGACACCTTCTACGTTGCATTTTTAATACTTTATATTATTTAGTAATTTGTTTCTCAAAAATTTGGCAAACAAAACTTAATAAAAAGAGTTACAATAAAAAGGCATACTTCATTTTTTATTCGTAAAAAGAAAAGTGTACTATTAGAGGCACATACTGTAACAGATTCTGCTAACCGGGAAAACACACGTTAGATTCGTTTTATTTTTATTTATTTTGTTCTGCTTTGCCTGGGTCGAAGGGATACTTCTTGTTGTTTAGTACTTTTACAAGGAAAGTAGCTTGATTTTGTGTTCAAAGCAGATCGTTCTTAGAATGGGAGAACAAAGTTGAATTGAAACGCGAAAACTTGTGTTAAAATTTAAACAGGAAAGAAAAACCTTTCCGGGACATAGCAAAAATAGTTGGCTTGCCTCTGCAGAGTTAAACAAATTTTAGATAAATTTGAGAGGTTTAAAGAAGTTAAAGATCGACCTCTTCCTGGTAAGGGAAGTGCAAAAAAAATCCAACAGCAAGTGCAGTGAAAATTGCGAGAGACATAAGCCGAGCTTCTGAAGTTCCCATTACAGTGGAGACAAACTGCTGGTATTGATACCATGGTACGAATACCATGGTATAGTGAATACTACAACCCCTGACAGACTGCATTTCGTAGTATTCGATGACTTTGGCGTTAAGTACTATACTTTGACGTTTGTGTTGTCTGTCATAGCAAATAAAAATAGAAAATTCAAGACAGGATGAATAAAAATCATTTACTTTTGTGCTAAATGATGAATAAAAAGAAAATTCAAATACTTGAAAGCGAAAGTGCATATCTAAGAATTGTCAAAGAAGCTACGAAGACTAGCCAATAGAGAGAAATTTGCGCTGCAATCAGTAAGATGGTGGTATACCAGCAAAAAATTGCGAATCTCAATACCAGGTATATTTCATGGTATACTAGCTTTTTACGTAGTATTGCAGTGACAGACATGTGGTATAGAACATAGTATTGCTATACCATGGTATCAGTACCAGCAGTCTGTCTCCCACATTAGTGAGAGTACTGTTCGCCGGCAGCTCCATAGTAATGGGTTACATGGCGTAGTGCCTATATTTCCGGAAAAAAAAAACGGAAGCAACGACTGCTTTACGTTAAAAAAGTATTAAATTGAGCGTTTGCCACTCTGAAAAAATGTTGTTTTTAGTGATGAGAGCAAATGTGAAATATTTTCATCGAAGAAGCCGCCTAAAATATGGACAAACAAAAAGAAAGCATTTGAAAAAACAAATATAAATTGAATCATAAATCAAGGTGGTGATTCGGTTATGGTTGGAAACCTAGTCTTTATTGACAGCACAATGATCAAAATCTCTTACTTCAACATTTTAGGGGAAAACTTATCATCATCCAGCAGGACAACGACCAAAACAAACAGTCAAATTGGTAAAGGAATGGTTACTTTATTGGACAATTAGGCAGCTGGATCATCCTCCGCAATCCGCAGACCTTAGCATTTGTAGAACTACCTCGATAGGCAGATTCCAAAACTTGTCATAACCAGCAAAGACTCGTCAAAGACTGTTTTATTGGAAGAATGGCAACAAATTCCAACAGAATTCATCAAGAAGTTGGTTGAGTCAATGCCAAGAAGACTAGAGAAAGAAAGAAGACTACAAGAAAGGGAAGCAGCCAAAATACTAATTTATAGTTTTTAACTTGTTGCAACAAATGGAGGTGTACATTTTCTTTTAACACTCACAGTATGTACCTATATACATATCGCTCATTTACTTAAAGACTGTCATAACTCAAAAAACGCGATTTTTGAGTTAATAATGCAGAATTATTCGTTTTATCATGCTTCATACTCGTATTGTGTAAAAATTCCATATTAATATCTTGTATACTCTCCGCGTTAGAAGAGAATATGCCATTATTCCATTTCATATGAACCAACTTTAGTTCTTTTGGGTTTCCCAAAAAGCAGCATATTTCGTTGTGTTACTGAGGTGTTGAAATATTTTACTTGAATCAAACGTTTTTTTTGTCTCAATAATAACGACACATTTTAACTTATGACACTCAAATGAATATATTCTTGCAACAATAACGTCACAATTCAAAGTAGATTAAGTTTTCGTTCAGGAAAAAACCGTAAATGACTATCTGTTGTCGAGATTTACTTTTATGGATATATTAAATATATAATATTATAGTTCACTAGTTAATTTCGAAATTATAAGATTTCTTCTTTTTTCTGCAAGGTGGTATTCAATTGAAAACTTTAAACGCGTTTTCTGCAAAATCGGGTTTTTTTGAGTTATGACAGTCTTCAAGTAAATGATCGATATATTCCTCTAAATCCGTTAGAGTACAAAAACTTATTAACTATGACAATTTACTGAAATTCGGTATGCCATATGCTTGCATATGTGAAATATTAATTAGATATAGATTTTCAACAAAATCAAAAACCAATTTTTCAAAATTCTGCTGTAAGTAAAATAGCGCCTCATAAACTTTCGAAAAACAAGGTAGCCATCTAGTGACATATATATGTACATATGTAAATTCAAACTAAATTGGGTAAAGCCATTTTCGAACGAATCGATATTTAAAAAAAAAAACTGGTCATTAGTAAAGTACCAGTAATTTTGGAGTTATTATGAAATTTCGATTTCGCGTCGAATTGTGACCCCGCAGACTCCAGTTATGAAGGAAGATAAAATTTTGTCTAGTTTCTTCTGCACTAGAAATATCAGAATTGATCAAAATATCGAATCCATTTTCTCGAAACTTCTGCAATGATTTCATTTGAATTTATTATTTAGTTAGACTAGATGGCGGACCAAGTGTTTGGTCCGCCATCCGGTATTTAACTTATCCACTGAATTTTTGAAAATTAATTATTTCTCGGATAAGATTCAAATGATTTTATTGCAAGACGACATGTAAGCAATATTGGACATATGCTTACCAAGTTGTGGAAAATTGTAAAACAACATATTTTTTCCTTTTTAAGGAATTAATTAAGTGCGCACAGTTGCTCACTTTTTTTCTTTTTGGTACAATCTTGATATTTGATAGTTATAGCGATTAAAAAAGTGCAGACATGGCACAAAACTGCCAGTCGAATGTTTACTTTTGCAGACCGTCGACATTTTTTTTTTTTAGTTTTTAGGTTATCGTTCTCTTCTCTTTTTCAACTTGCACACGCGACCTCCAAATAATTTCCCCTTCAAGTTAGGGTTAAAAATTCGACCTGACATATATGATACATAGGTGAACAGCTGATCTATTTTCTTGTCGCGTTTCGTACTTATTCTTTTACTAAAATATGATACAAATAAATATGAAGAAAATATTGCCGCCAAAAAGGCAATATCAATTAACGTTTCTGATCGCGATAACTGAAGCCTAACCAAGCATACCTACGTAATAATTCAGATCAAACAGAATCATCGAAGCAAAATGTGATAATTACGAGTAAAGTCAACTTTATTTTCTGAATAGCGTACACAAAAGGTAACAAAACCCATCCACTGAAATATTTAGTTTTTCCACAGTTCCACTGTCAAATAAAAAAAATTGTTTCAGCTATAATCTAAAGTGGACGATTGGGTCACACGTATTTGCACCTTTATGTTGTTTATCTGCAAAAACTAAGGTTTCTTTTTTTTTTTAAATCCGTTAAAACTAAAAATTAATTTTTCACAGTTTTCGATTGAGCCATGACCGAGAAATAGTAATTTTTAAGACAAAGACAATAAGTAAAATACCGTTATACGATTTTTTTTTAATCGGTCATTAGAAAAGTGCCTTTAATTATTAATTAAAATGAATATTCCGATTTCGCCTCGAATTGTGACCCCACAAACCACAGATATAAAGTTGGAAGAAAATGAGTCCAGCCGCTTAGGTTGCAGTCGCGCGTACAGACTGACAGACAGAATCCATTTATAGAGATTCTCTACCATAGCAATGACAAGTCTGATTAAAATCTCGATATCGAACATTTTCAAGAAAGCAATACTTGCTCTATAGGTGCAAGTAAAAAAGTGTACGATATAAAAAAGTCAAAATTCCACTGACTGATTTTTTCTGATTGCTATATCTGCCTGAGCGAAACCAAAGCCCCGATCGCGAGATTAGTCCGATAAATCCGTACAGGTGACTGTGCCTGCCGCAAATTGACGTCTGTTTCATGTGGTAACATTCTTCAGATATGTCATTTAAGGCCCCGACCCATAGAATCCGTTGATCCGTTGCTGCGTCGATTTTAACTGACACATAGATAGAATACACATATTCTTATGAAAGGTGGTCCATAACCGACGCATGTATGAACTTCGACGAATAAAGTAGGTTTACTTTCTACTTTTTTAGTCCGTTCATCCGTTGGCAGTCGGCAAATTGAGAGTAAGCACTTTCATTGGTGGAAGCATTGAGAGAGAAGACAAACTGTTATCGCTGGTTGTCAATTGGATCAGACAATCGGAAGCAGGCAACTCGCATTTTTGCAAACATGGAGAAAAGTGAATTTCATGTAGTGATAAAACAGCTGCGAAATCCAAAGCAAAGTTGGATAAACATTCAACTCCAATTGAGGTCACTACACCAGAAATGGTCGATAAAATTCATGGTATGGTGCAGGACGATCGGAGAATCAAACGACGAAGACGTCACTGTTTCGTTGAATTCTCTGCGCTATTGTCAAATGATAACCAATTTGTTCTGGCCTGAGATTGAAGACATTGATGTGAACGACATGTGATTCCAACAGTTCACGGCTACGTACCCCACAACACAGACAAATTTGGATCTATACCGTTGACTCCGATGCATTTCTTTTTGTTGAACTATGGATCGTGTCTATGCAGACAATCCCAAAACTTTGGACCACGTAAAACCCAACTTCTGTGAAGTAAGTTATGGCCGCAATACAGCCAGAAATGTGCTGAAAAGCCATCGAAAATCAAGTGTTGCAAAAATTCACGTAGCGCCTATTTAACCGATATTGTATTCCACACATAATGGCATAGACAACAATTTAAAACAGTAAACAAATTTCATTGAAATCTTTAGAAACTTTTATTTTATTTGAATTAAAATCCTAAAGAACAAAATGAATAACCCTGTATATATAATCCCCGCCATTCTGAATGAATCAATGAACAAAATAGTTCAATAGTTGGAAACCACTCAGTTACCAACGATTGAATCATTCGATAGTGCGCAACACTAAACTTTAGCGACCCATACTATCGATGGCAAACAACCTTTGTACCACTAGTTTTATTTATCCTTATCACTTACCTGATTTTTGTTTCTTTTCCATCTTAACAATTTCTTGTAGCACTAAAGCATGCGACCTCTCCACATGTGACCAAAGGTTTGAGGTATTCCCATTCGTTTTTATTATTCTATAACACAATTTGCACTTCCACTCATTACAACCTGATGGTTTCTCGAAAAAGTCCATAACACGTATATTTGGTTTCGCCCGGGCGCGCAATAGTTTTGGCAGATATTTAATGAAAGCGTAATGTGTTTTATTTTCCTTAATATCGTCGAGAAATAAGAGATTTACGTGTAACTGTTGCTTCTTGCGCGTACGGTATAGCTCTCCGGCGACAGTGCATTCAGAGCCTCTGCCTTGCAAGCCATATACGCTAATGCTTATATGTGGATTTCTTTCTTCGAAAATTCCACAACTACTGACTTTGAGGGGAAAACTTAAGCCCGAGAAATCAAAGTCTACTCCACAATACTGAATGTGGTCAGCACTAATATCGCCATGATATTTGGTTACGTATTGCATTTTTCGCCACGTCTTAGACTCGTCTCCGTACTTTGCCACGGCACTTAGTAAGGCCCACTTGAAGCAATAATCGTCGTAGTTTTGTACAATGAATACCGATTCATAGATTTCCTTTGGCAGCGGCAAATAGCCCCCCGTGACAATTGAAAACTGCTTAATGTTCAGTCTGAGTGTATGGACCTTAGTTTCAGCGAAGATAGAATTTTGTTCCTCTAATTCTATTGGAATTATCTCCGAAAGGACATTAATGGTATCGTCAATTTCGGAACAGGACCTTAAAGCCATGAACTTTGACTGGAATAACTCAATTCTGGTGCTGGAGACTTGAACACGCACCGAGATGTTGTACTGGAACTGATGGTATTGATCTAAAGCGTTTAAGAGAATTTTCTGAATATCTGACTTGGAACTCTGTATGAATTCCGACAAGTCCTGTTCTATAGTGCTGTTTGTTATTTGGTACGAAATTGGTAAATCTTCAGGGTCAGGGATAGACTCTATTGGAGGAGGTTCACATGCGTCTGCATCGGTTGTGGAAGTTATGTTATTGTCTTGCGCAACACTGGCTGAACTATGAAACAGGCAACGGTGCCTAGGAAGTAAATTCGTTTTAAAAACTTCATTGCAACCGTCTATGTTGCAACCCTGACGACGACCCCTTTGGGTGGCTGAAGCACTCTTGTGCTGGTCCAGGTGCTTGATAAAAGAAAACTGTGAGGAGAACCCTCTATCGCAATACATGCAATCGTACAAATCTTTAAGTTCTGTTAAAGTAGAAGACATTATTCTAAGATTTATGAACGATTCTTAAAGATAAACTAAAAGCACTCGCGTAAACCAAAAGAAAACAATCGAAATACATATGTTTTTGACAGCAACGAAACTTCAAAACTTATCACCCACTCACCCTCGTAGTGGAACGTATTCGCAGTCTGTGTTGCCATTGTAATACGATTTTATTCTTTTAATACATTGCCTTAGAAATGGTACAGACGATCAATCAGATTGAAGACAAAAATGTGCCCAAATGATTGTAAAAAAATCATACACCTTCAATTTTCAATGTGTTAACATTGCAGACATTAAAAAATGTTTCTAATAAATTACAAATTCTAGTTGAATTTCATGAATCAGAATCGCCAATTTCTGTACATTAAAGTGGGAGCAAATTTGTGCTCAGTTATAACGTTGTTAAATCATTTAAAAAAAAAAATTGTCGTCAGTACCGTGCTTTATGAATGCAGCGTGATATTGCGTCAAATATTAATAAAGTACCCTTTAAGCAAAGCGTAACGAAAGAGTGCCATGAACTAGAACCATTTTGTTCTAATTCACTCTGTCGTTGCCAATTATACTTTTTTCATATTCTCTCATCTATATAAATATGTTTTTCTAAACGAAATTTCGCAAAAAGTGAAGAACAAAGGGGTTTGGTGTTTACCTTACAATATAATCAGATTTTTCGTTCTGTGTACTTTGACATAACTGAGCAGAACACGCCCATTAATTGGTTTTACAAAGAATCTCGACCATTTAATTTATAATGATTTTCGAAAGGCACTGCTCTTCCTCTGATACCATATCTGGGAATTTTTTCATTTTCAAAGTGATGTCGGAATGGTGAATAGAATCAGCTGATAGCAAAAACATTTTTGTGGTCAATTTTTACATTGTTGAAATAGGTTATTGTCTAATTCGATTATTTCGTTGTGGAACAGAAAACATAAAAAATGATCGTAAATTCATTTTTAAGAACATTCTTCATTATAGAATAAACCCTACATGTATGTAGCCGTATAATAAATATTATCTTCGCGATTATTTTGTATAATGACAAGATGTTTCTTTAGTAATAGATATATGTAGAACAAAATATCAACGTACTGTAATTTGTGCGGCAATGGCCATAAAATAAATTTAATGCGAAAATAAATATACCCCTACCTAGTATCTACTAAGAAAGTGTATTGAAATATACAATAGTAGTTAAAACGGGCACGCTGTTTAAGACACAGTTGATTGTGGTTATGTCGAGTGGAACTTCCATCAAGTCCTGCGCTGTAGGATGTCGATGGAGTGGAAGGTAATAATTGAATGATTGGTATTTCGTTATTACAATGACAATGTTATGACATTCTAACGAAAATTGTTAAAAAAGTGTATTCTGTCATAGTTAGGACATGCCTAGGTACTTTCATCTTATATCCTTTTCCAAATGTTTGTGAGTTCAAAACGTCAGTTTACGAAGACTGACATTTCGCGTTTTGTATTGTTTTGTTTATTATTTTAAATTACCCTCGCGAACAACATTGTACCCACCGTAGGAAGTAACAACCGCTATTGCTTTAAGTCATTTTTTAGTGTAACCGAAATGAATAGATTTAAAATACATTGTTGATAAATAGAACTTTGCTTTGTTCCTGAGTTTAATGCATCATATGTATCAACTGTCAAAAACTTTGTTTTATGTAATTGTGGGTCATCTGCTGCTTTCTTTTTAAACAACATATTATATTTTGACACTGACAGCTTTTTCGCGCTCAAAAAATTGACAGAAAGACGGTGTTCAAACTAGACTGACGGACTGGACTCTTTTTTGACATTTCGCGAGATTGAATCAATCGATCGTTTGGGCATTAAGTTCAATAATCATATAATCAACCCGATTACCTTAAAAATCCCTAGACGCTGACTTTTTCTACATTTCATCCATACTTATACATGGCCACGCCTACTTTTTGGGGGCGTTTGCTTTAAAAAAGTATTTCTTGCTCTTTCAAAGTAATGTTTAAGTCTTATTGTGAATATTTCATCAGAACCCGTGAACTTCGGCTACAAATTTTGGCAGCCATGCCCACTTTCTGCTTAGAAAAGTTGTCACAACAGTTTTATGACAGAATTTCTAAAAAAAAAATAAGGAAATATCCTCTGTACAGAAATCTGTTTAACAATTTCACAACGCCACGCTCACTTTATTAGGAGATGGGGGATAGGGTATCATACCATCCGTTTTAGACGTTTGTAACTCTCCTGTATGTTTTTTTTTTTTAGATTTTTTGTTAGATATTTTCCCTTACTTTTTCAACTTTTTTTTTTTTTCTCAAATTTTTTGTTTTTACTTTTTTTACGTTTATAAATTTAATTCCACGTCGATTTTATTTCAAGGCACGTCATCTTGTGTTCTTCCGTAGTAAAATAGGTGCAGCAGTTGATGTAAATTATCGATATTTGCACATAAATATCATGAAAACTTTCATAAAGGAGAGATTGTTCGATGTTTAACGCGATTGTAGGAATTTCTCAAAAAATTCAATACCCTACGAGTATATATTAAATCTTGGGTCCAATGAACATTTGTACCAAGTTTGGTTTGTCTAGATCAAAATTTAAGGACATCCCAATTTACTTAGTCGGTAAACAGCTGGCAGCCAGCTCAGGATTAAGACTGAGAGACTCCCAGCAATATAGAGAACACATTGGTCATACCAATATCCTATCCGTCATCTCTCTCGAGTCACCAACTACCTGCTCGCCAAAATTAAATTTTAACTTGGGCTACAAACACTCAATACCAGGCAGATCAGAGTGGATGCAACGCGCTGTCCTCCACACCGAATCGCTGTCAATTTTCACGAATGGGTCTAAAACCAAGGATGAAGTCGGTACTAGTGTTTTGTCGAAGGACTAGGACATTCACCTCTCCTTTAACTTTCCGAGCCATTTTACCGTTTTCCAAGTCGAAGTCACCGCTGTTCACCAAGCCTCTGACTGGCCCTCGATTAATACTGTATCGCAGACCGATATCGTTATTTATATCGACAGTCAGGCGGCTATAAGATCTAAGGCGTTGAAAGATTGCCGTGTATTTCTCAAAGAGTAGCTGGACAGTACAAGCTCACCCTTTGCTGTGAGATTCCGGGGAATTGTGAAGCTGATGAATTAGCCTAACAAGGTTCTTCCGTTACGAATAGCATTGGTATAATTGAAATCAGGGCCCCAATGTCTTTTGCTATGTACCTTATCCACGCCGATGTGTTAGACAAGGCGAACCGTAGGTGATTTAGATAGCCGTTATATAACCGCCAGAATACTGTGGCCAAAACTAACTAACGTAAGTTAGGCATGGGTAGGCATCCCCAACAGTGACTTCTGCCCTATCCAACATTAGAGAGGCAACACTAGGTGAATACCTCAACAACGCCTTCACGGCTAAAATTACACATTTTGTTATTAAATTAATTGGTTCCAAGGCTAGGCCGAGTGAACCAACCATTCTTACTCAGTGGCAACACAATGGATTAACTTTTTGCCTTAGTGTACCTAGTCGAGGGCCACTTCAAACCAACTAACCAACTATGTTCTTAATTTAAATCATATGAGACAAACTAAGCTTTTTTAGACTAAAACGGTAAAATTATAACGTCGTGCAAAGGGGATGGACACCTCTGCTTATGAATCCATTTCAGAGGGACAAATGCTGCCTTAAGCGTTGCCAAGATGGAATCCAGCTGAATACATGCACCGGTGAAAGCTGGCTGCAATCCTACAGATGCCGAAGTTCGTGAGCTGAGCCGTGGATTTGCCCCAGAGTGTCACGCCATCTAAATTCTTTTGACTGTAATCTTCCACTCTTACAATTTATTTATGTTTATTTGTTTTCCACTCTCACAACTCCACACTTCCTCCATCCATTCTGAATCTCGTAGAGCTGTCGCGATAATTTCGTACGTAGATACATTATTTTATGTAAAACTGCTTCCTAAAAGCCTTTTCTTCCATTCAACTGCTGCCAAAACTCATTTTATAGTAGAATCACTTTTAGCCTTTTATCCTCCTCTTTCGAATAGAAGACTCTCTAACTCAAAATGTCTATTCCACTGCAACTAACAATAATAAATACAAACAAAAATAAAAATGAAAAGATGACTCCAAGAACCATAAAGCCCCTTACTCCGTCGACTGCAAAAAAAAAAGAAAGAAAATTATGACTATCCGCCTCAGGCCGATGAAAAGAAGTACAGCAATCATCCCGAGGAAAAATGCTACAAATCGTCCTGCCATTATTGTTGCATTTCGCTCCTCCTAAGTCGTTTGCTCGTCGCAGTTGGCAGTCCTTTGCTATTTTCCATCGAAAGAAGCCAATATTTGTCCTTTTGCCATTCAATTGAAAATCTTCTCTCTCGGTGTGGGCTGAAAGGCGATGAACATAATCGTTATGCACTATGATTGTCCAATAATCGTCCTTTTGATAGCGGCTTTATTGAAAGATTTACTTGTCTAACGATTTATGGAAAAATTGTGTTATCCTTGAAGTGTATATTCCCTCTCTTCCCAGTTTTTTATTTTTTTATTTTTATCACTCACCACACAATGTCACCTTGAATTATGGTCCTTCGTGTCCTTTTGCCAGCAGAAAAGTAACAAATAATTCAGTACGTGACGAAATTAAAAGAAAATATTTTCTGGTTGCGCTGTTAAGCGTGTCGAAACCACATTCGTTCAGTTCCTAATTAGATTCCAACATCCAACAAGGACTAAACGGAAGGATATGAAACGCCATTCGCCTTTCAGCATACTACCCCTAAAGGTATTCGTACTTACTTTTGGACTCATTTTAAGGGCTAATTAAGATGAAGGCACTACTTCTCCATCTTCGTCTCATAAATGGAATGCGGAACACGCTGTTTGACGCTGTATATAACTGTTTATTATCCTGGGGCAGTATTTCATATGTGAATTGAATTTTTATTATAAACCCACACACACACTCAGTTCCGAGTGCATGAATTAATTCCGTGTTTTTTTTTTCTCATTAATTATTGAGGACCGGGAACTTAACTCTTGCAGGACCGCAATTCCGGAAGGAAAAGTTTCACCATTTCGTCTGAAGACATACACAACCAAACACATATGCACATCCGTTTCGTACAGGCATGCAGAAAAGTTTTCCACTGACTATTGCAATTAGTCCTGTTCGTCGTGTATGAACATAAATTACCGATGCCAGGACTTTATTTATGGGCGGTCGAGCTCTTAGGACGAACTTTTCAAAAACTCTGAGAACTCGATATAGGGGAGAGCAACTGTCGTCGGGGTATAAGTGTGGTGAATCTCTTCTGGTTTTCGAGGCGCCCGTGCCATTGTTGGTTTTCTCTGATGGGTGCTGGGTTGGAAGAATTGATTTTCGGTTTTTCTTTTTGAGAATTTAAGGATATTTGTTGGATATTAACTGAAATTAATGTCACTTGGAGTTTGGAAATTTTGTTGAATTTATGAGTTGAGTTCAAATATTGAAAATAGTTTTTGAAATTAAAAAAAATATAGTGGTCAACAAACAAAGGCGGTAAGATCACTAAAAAAAAGATGTAATTCCACCCGAAACCATCGTTTGCAAGTTCGAATTCTAACGAAACAACCACAAGCCTCAGGAATTTTACTGTTGACGATCCCAGAAAACGAATTAAGGACAACGACCTTCGAGCCTGCATGTTGAATGTTCGGACCCTTAACTGGCCACGTGCAGTCGTAGTCCGCTACAAAGCAGTAGTAGTAGTGCGGTGAGATTGATCGGACAAAAAGCGAACGAAAAAGGTCCGCGTCTATTTAGAAGCAGCTTTATTTTCAGAGGCAAACATATGAAAGAAGTCTTGCGTTTCAAGTATGTGAACGAACGCCTGACAATTATTCGCATCAAGGCTAAGATAAAGGCGACGAGATTGATCTTATGAGATCCCCGACAAGACTAATGAGGAATGTCATAAATAAGATCGTGCTTAGCAATTTTAATACAAAAAAGGGGGGTATTTTTGTTAGCACAGAAAACAACTTAGCCTCCATGATAACACATCCCAAAACGGACTCAGACTAATCTACTTACAGTGTGGCGAAACGTCATTGTATCTGGCACACAATTTTCACATCTCAATATTCATAAAACAAAGTGCCAGTCTTTTGATCAACAAATTATGAAGTACGAACGCAGATATCTCGAATAACATCAAGAAAGTTGTCCGTTAAACTCTCAGAAAGTCCAATGTCACCAACATCAAGTCCAGAAGACCAGTGATATCATTGCCAGCAATCCATTAGAAACGTCACTAAACTGTTAAATAAGGAGTACCACCAAGCGCAGGCAAAAAAGCACATATAGAGAGGCGGGTGGCCAGAAGGGAAATTGCCTGAAAGGAAAATAAAGCAGAGCAGAAGAGCGCAATCGAGTCAACAGAGAAATGTAATAGTAGGAATAATATTCGAACGTTTTGCCAGAGGGTGAAGAAGCAAAGGTAGAAGTTAAGGCTATAACGCCTGCAAGGACCAATAGGGACATCTAATAGAAGAGTCACGGTCGGCACTGAACATTTTTAAAAATTATTCTTGCAGGCAGTTAAATGGTGATGATGACAAAAACTCCGGTAGAATGCTCAAACCGGGTGTTAACAATCAACAATTGCATCTAGCAGATCAAATTGAGGTGAAGACACAAATATCCAAGCTCGCATCCAACAAGGGTGCTATAGCCTATGGTGTAACTGCCGACTTACAGCAGGGTCAGCAGTGAATAGTTTGGCCCAAGTGCACACCAACTCATCCATAAAATGTGATCGAATGAAAGTATGTCCAATGAATGGAACCTCAGCATGATTTGCTCGATCTTCTGAACTGCACCTCATCAGTATACCATATTATGTGAAAGCCTTACATTTTATATCAACAATCTGATCGATCAGTTATCAGTTATCAGTTATTATCAGGCCAAATATTCATATTTTGGCAGATTATGGGGAATACTCAGGAGCTTTAAAGTGTCACACAAATAAAACTCCACACCCGTGTCTTAGACAGAACCCCATCACAGATAGCTACAAATTTATGGTAGTCAAGAACTTTATCTCTATCTAGGCTCCGCAGTAAGTTCTCAAAACGAAAAAGATGAAGCAAAGAATCTGCCAACTGCGTTTGCTTTGAGTTAAGATGGCAATTAAGTAGCAAAGTCATCTCATAGATAAATGGGGACATTTTACCCAATTCTCCTAAACGTGGTTGACTTGAAAGAAAAATTCTTCGAGTAATTTTTCGATCCTATTTGCATTGACGGAGTATGCAGAAGAAGATACAACAACGAAATCAACATATTGTACAGCTACATTGACTTAGTCAGGAAGGTTAAAATTCATTGCTAAAGATAGCTAGGGTATGTAAAAGAATGGAGTGTCTTCGAATCCATCCCAAAGGTTTAACCTCATATAAAGTTATCATAGCGTTATCTAATCAAACAAACAACTTTCTACAAAAAAATCTTAAGTCAAGACGTAGACCATTATCTTGAATGCTCTTATTAAGTATGATGAAAGTCATGACTTGAATGAAGAATTATACAACCTTGTCACGTTCGAGTTAGGCCCAAATTGGGTTTAGAAGCTCTTACTGCTCATATGTGACTGCTCAATGAGATGCTGTAAGTAACCACAAAAGTTTGGTCAAAGCTATAAACTTTAAAATAAACTCCAGAGGTTGAAGTCCGACCATCAGACCCAACTCTGATGACTGTTATTATAATCAAAAATGTAACATACAAACATCAGTAATAAATGACTAAACCTAGGACAACTAGTTACAGTGTTCCTTCCACAAGTGATGTATCATATACCTTAGTTACCTACCATAAAACGACCTAGATCCTGGTGATAAATTACAACCATGATCCCAAAAAGCTTAAAACTAGAATCAAAGCTAAATGTAACTATAAAGTCAATAAAAGTACACTGTGCTCCATAAAACTCCGGAAAACACCTAATGAAAAACTTTTGAAACTCGAAATTGCCATGTTTTACTATACAGCCCTGACCTAACTTCCTCCATAATAAATAGAAAAAAATTAAACTAAAATATCGAAATAAATCTTTCACAGTTTTATCTGACAGCAGTAAATATTAAACAAAACTAACAGCACTCTTTATGACTTCTGTCGCTTGTTACCAGCAGCAATTACAACTTCCACCTGCAATTAAATATTCCATTATCACAAATCGCACGTAGTCGCTACATTGCCCATTTCCATAAAACAGTTCGGGGGCTCCCATTCAGTTCCTGTATCCTACATTATCTCCCCACTTACGATATATCCCAATGGGCCATGTTTAATTAGTCATTTAATGGGCCCCGCAGTCACATGCTATGCGTCCAATCCATTCATTAATTTTCAACTAATCATCAACTTGAAAAGTTTATAAATAAACTTTTCGCGAATTCACCATCCTATCCGAAGTTTGAGTTAGCCTCCGGGGTAGACCTACTTTCATATTCGTCCCAAGTCCATTAAAACGAATTCTTACACGCATCCTATCGGGACCGCTGGTGATAAATCCTCGGCCAAGTTCAAATCACACACTATCGCTAGTAAAAGTCAAAAAAAAAGAAAACTTTTATCTCATCTCGAACAAGCTTATTAAGAAACCAAAGATCCTTGCGGTATCGGAATTAAAACGAAAAACTGCGAATGGAATGAGAAATAAGGAGGTACGATATGGAGCCATACTGTTCATGTTTCAAGTTGGAATGGAAAGTGCGCTAATTAATTGCCGGCCATAATACGCAGAGAGCCGCAATTAAAGTACGCCAAACAACGCAACGTATAAATATGTATTTTGATTTAGGCAAGGATATTGGCAGCGCTTTATGTTGGCGCATAAATTAAACATGACTACTGTCATTAAAACACTGGTTTTCTTTTTTTATTCTTTATTATGTGTGTGGTATTCTTTTGGGTACAGTGAGCGAAGTGATTAATGGGTCACTTATATATTTTGAAAAAATATAATTTTATTATGTGATAATAATCTGAAGGTATGTTCAAATATTCTTATGTAGCCCATTGAATCGACAAGTAGGATATAGGATAAATAGAAAATAATACGCTGCAGCTTGCCTTATAAACTGAACCAAAATATGGACATACTTTTAAGAGTAGATGTGTAGAGTGAGAATGCACCCTTGTTTTACATAAAGCGATTGCGGGTGCTAGGGAGATATTAAGCAAAGTCTGACGTCTTAGTATCATGATGTAGCGCTGTACTATCCACATGGATGAATTAGAGGGAAGGTTGTCCATTAGAACTAGTAGAACTTGTAGTATGTAAATATTCGTATCATGAATAGTGAGCGTACATAAAGAGCTATTGAAGAGACGCCAAACAAGAAGAACAAGAGGGGTATCTCCAGTCAGAAGAAAGGAGTAGAACAGAATACTTTGTAAAATAAAGAAGCCACTCGCGATCGAAACAATATCTGGAGGTTATGTAAGAAATCCAAGAATGGTGTTGATTTCAATCACGGGTAATGTCCTATCATTCATCCCATCTCAGTTTTAATTTTTCCATCTCTCCCACTATAATTCCTTAATTCAGTTCTTAATACCCTGGTAATTTCAAATCTCACCCCCTTTTTCTGTGCAGTGATTGGATGTACTTCTTATACATACATATGGGTGCGGCAAAAGTAACTATGATGTAAATAATTTTTAACTTCTTTGTTTGCGAATATTTCATCTTTTTTTTTTTCCTATTTCACAGATCAAACTTGGGAGATATAAAAATGGAACACAATTGCCCAGTTCTTTGGAATTCTTAAGAATGTTTCTCTATTTTATAATTTTGCTGAATTCGTGACTGTTGAAGATTTAAGATGTACGGGCAGAAAACGAATTGACAGATCGGTTAAAAATCGAATAATTTCCAAATACTGCGATTTGAGTCTGATTTGACTGCTCTGGATTTTTTTCTTGTGGGGCTATCTCAATGAAAAAGTGTATGTGAATAAGCCTCAAATCTTGCAGCAACTAAAGCAGCTTTGCTCTCACAATAAAATTGATCTTATACCACAAGAAACACTCCACAGAGTTATGGAAAATGCCATAAAAAGAGCAGATTTTTGCATACGAGTAAATGGTTCTCATTTAAAATAAAAATAAACTTTTAATAAACTCTTTTAAAATTTAGACTTTTTCATTTTCTTATTCCATTCCATATTTATTTAAAAAACAAATCATATAGTTACTTTTGCTGCACCCTGTACATACAAGAGAAAAAGGAAACATGCCTTATTTAAGTTGCATTTGATAGAAAAAAACAAGGGATGTTTTTTTTTCTTTTCTTTTTTGCTAATGTTTATAAATAAACAGTGAGCAATTAATAGATTTCTGATTTGCAGGATATAGAAAAAGTTAATCATTTCGCGTACAAAACCTAACCAGAGTAATGTGTGAAATAATATAAGAGGAATAGCAGGAAAAAACTGGCAAAGGAAACCGTTTCAAAAATAAATTGGAAAGCATTAGGGACATGCAAAATCGATTTGTAAAATTAAATAAAGCATTGTATATTCCAAGTGAACCTATTGCCATTACCAACACTGTAATGACCAACACCTCTAAAGCCACCGACAAACCCACACTCTATACATCATCTGACTGTAGTACAAACTACGTGAACATAAATCCCTACTCAATAGTTCGTCCGAGGTCTAGAGAAGCAAAACGACCGGTCAACAGTTCCTAGCACGAAACTTCTTGTTTTTTTCCTTTCTTCCTTCGTTTACTGCTTATTTCCATTCCACTGAGTCCTGATGGTATCACGTACACCGACTGCTGACTAGTTAACTCATAATAATGGCATAACAAGGTATTTAGGCTCCTTAACTAGCCGCACACTAATAATAACTACGCAGAGAGTGCCGAGTAAGGAGGGGGCTAGGGACAGGGCACCGGGCCCGCCAGGACGAGAATAAAAGCGGACTCGTTGTATTTTGCTAATTTTTAACATTTTGCGATAAAAACACACAACGAGCATAATAAACACGAAATACGTGATAACAGTTAGCAAGTAGGGAGGGAGCGCCACAGGACCTCCACAAACAAAGGAGTAACACTGTAACTATAGTAGTTACTATTTCTATACAATCCACCAGCTAGTGTGCCTAAGGACATATTTCTATTTTGTGAATCTTCGCGTTTGCGAATGTCCTTGTTAATCAGGTCGCCCATTAATGAATGAGAATTCTAATGAGTTCACCCTTGCTCACGCCACCCCCACACAGCATTATATTGGGGCGGAAGGAGTTAATCAGCGACCCTCTCCTGTCGGAGATGGTGGTTTCCATTTCGTGAATAGGTATTTTTTAGCAGCTTTATGGTGGCTGTTCGGTTCGGTGTAATGGTAATAAATTCCCGGTATTTATCCAAAATCGTAAATCATGTGTGTTGACGGGTTCTGTTTTTTTATGAACCCTTTTTTTTGTTTTCGTGTGGCCCCTCTACTGTGGATTCCTATTGCCAGGCAGAGATTACGTCGCTCATTAGAATATTAATTGAATATGAAATTTGATTTTATTGCGAGCCATTTACTGATTGTTTGCACTGTGTACGCAGGGTAAACTGTTAGGTATTTATGAGCGCGTAATGAAATGTGAATTTGGATTTAGAGCGATGGCTGGTGTATTTTGAAGAAATTCTCTCCACTAACGCGATGTAATTAAAATGATTAGTTTTAGAATGGGCTAGAGGAAATCAAACAGCTTTTATGACTAAATTGTCATTGTGTTGGCGGCATAGTTTGACATTGACAAGACTGGAAGGTATGGTTTTTTGGAATGTAGCACTAATTTATTAGGTTGAAATTATATTTCAAAGGATGAATAAAATTACTTATTCCGATGGTTTAGATTAAAATGAAAACAGTTGGATGACACCAGCATAAGATGAGATTATTTCAAAACCTGACTATTCCACTCTTATCCTTTTTGCGCCATGTTTCCACATTCACATTTTACCATCAGCGTTGCCACCCTATTTCTATAGCAATAGATTTACTGCGCTTTCTTCGAAATGCAAATCTACTGCGCAGTAAAGCAAATCTATTTCAATTTGCAACTTGTGTTTAGGAAATTTCAATTCTATTTTGTGTATTATTTAATTCTTTTTCTTCTTTTCTTTACGGCGAAGTTATGATCCGGAGTAGAAGGATCAAAACCCTCCCACTTTATTGCATCCTTACTGGTCCGCGTGTGAGGTTTGCCGGTTTGACGTCAGGAAGTACCAGCAGGCTTCCCGGTTTCGGATCACTTCGTCACTGAGGACAATCAAATGCTGGTGTTTTTGCATTTGTGTGATCCAGTTGTTTTTTGGTCAGCCTTTTTTGCGCGATTGTGTAGGAACGTTGATTGATATTGACTTTTTGACGGTGTTCGAAGGTACTCTCCTTTGAACATGACAATACCAACTGAGCCGGTCGTGCTCTGTCTTGCTTAGGATGGGTTCTTTGACATGAAGGCTTCCTCGAATCTTTGAACTTCTTATTCTATCAAGCTTGTCATGCGAAGCATCTTCATCTCAGCAGCCGTTAATTTGCCTTCATACTTTTTGTACATTGTCCAGCATTGTTAACCGTATGTGAGCGCCGGACGTACAACTGCGGTGTAGAGTCTTCCTTTCAGCTTAGGGGACATTTTTCGGTCACAGAAGACTGCGGAATTTTCCCGCGACTTCATCCACCCTAAGCTTACGCGACTTCGTCATGGTTAGGAGCGGCTCTTGGAAAGTATGCCCGGGGAAACTGTTCGTTTAGAAGTCTTTCACAATACTGTCGCCATCTGTGGAGAATTTTGTCGTCTTCCACAAGAAGCTGGCCTTGAACATTGTTAATGAACTTCTCAATGCATTTCTTCTTCCCTGGGCGGTTATTTTGTGTATTATTTAATTAATTTTGTTAAGGGAGAGCATAGTACAAAATAGTACTTAATTAAAAATTAAGGACTATAAATAGTGTGATATTTTTGTAACAGAGTTTTGAGTTTGATAGTATCTAGGGTAGACCGTGGACAATAGTAACATATTTATCATAGTTGCGGGCGTTGTAGGGCTTAAATAATAGTATTTATTAGGTGCACAACTAAGTTTTGATGATGAAGATGAAAATGCAACTTTATTGTGAAAAAATGGTTACAAATGAATCATTCAAAGTATCGCTACAACTTTTTCCCATCTTTCTGGCAGAGCTCGAATACCGTTATGGTAGGTAGGTACCGTTATGGTAAAAATGTTCATCTTTTGAGGCTATCCACGAATCAAGCCATTTTTTGATGTTTTCATATGAGCGGAACTGCTGATCAGCTAGACCATGTGCCATCGAACGGAACAAGTAATAATCGGGTGGTGCAATATCTGAGGAATATGGCGGGTGGGGTAGGACTTCCCATTTGAGCGTTTCCAGGAAGGTTTTAACGGGTTTAGCAACGTGAGGCCGAGCGTTGTCATGCTGTAGAATCACTTTTTGTGCCTCTGCTCGTATTGTGGCCGTTTTTCGCGCAGTGCACGGCTTAATCGCATCAATTGAAGTCGATATCATTCCCCAGTGATGGTTTCGCCGGGTTTCAACAGTTCATAATAAATGACACCGACCTGGTCCCACCAAATACATACATAATCTTCGCAGGGTGAATATTCGGCAGAGCGGACGACGTAGAAGCATGACCGTGCAGTCCCCATGCATTTTTTTTTTGGGTTGCTGTAATGAATCCATTTTTCATCACCCGTGCGATGAAGAAAACCCTTCCTTTTTTGCCGCTGGTGCAGTGGTTCACATGCGAAAAAACGACGCTCAACGTCCCTTGTCTCCAAATCATAAGAAACCCAAGTTCCTTGTTTTTGAATCATTCCAAATACATGTAATCGCTTGGAAATGGCTTGACGGGTAACTCCTAATGCTGAAGCATGCTGTTCTTGTGGTTGGCACGGATCCTCATCGAGCAATGCCTCCAATTCAGCGTCTTCGAAGGATTTTGGCCTTCCTTCACGCGGACGGTCGTCAACATCGAAATCACCGAACCAATCACGGCACGTTGTTTCACTTAGAACAGCATCTCTGTAAACTTTTTGGAGCTCTAGATGTGCTTCAGCCGCCTTTTTTTTCGAATGAAAAAAGGAAATCAACGCTTCCCCCAAATGACGATTATTTGGCACAAAATCACACATTTTCACACAACCAAAAGTATATGACGCCAAAACAAAATCACTTATGTGTCAAAACAGTTTGTTTACCATATGTCTAAGCTCGGTTCATGACGTTTTGGATATGTCAAAATCGACCAGCACTTACTGCTGGAGCCATCTATTGATTTAGTTGCGCACCTAATACATTAGAGCAGTTTAGGCTTTGTTCCTAACAAATTGTTAGTAAAATTGACGTGAGTTATTCGGGTAAAATTGCCTATCCTTGGGACAGCTGTAACAATTACTGGAGATAATTGTTATTGTGCTGTGGGCCTTTTTTAGTTCGTTTGTATTTCTTGGCGCGCGGGAGTTTAAGAAGAAGAAAAGTGCCTATGTAAAGCATCTGTATTTAGTACCGATTGGAGTACGAAGATGGACAATTATAACACAGAAAACAAAAATCCACTTCTTCTTCTTTATAAAATCTCAACAATTATGGTCGACGTCAAAATAAGACTAAAATACAACAAAAATTTATATTTCTTGTTTACGAAATAATTTAGTTTGAATATTTAAAAAGTATTCTGCCAAGGTCCACTGGATGCAGAGGCAAGGGGGATGCTTAAAAACAGATAGTGCTCTGTAAGACGGTTTAGCTCCGATAGATTCGAAAATATGGCGAGTGTTACTGACAACTGTCTCTTGTTACTTTTGTCCCTTTTAATTCAATTTTACTTTGCTTTTTTCGTATTTTTTGTTCGTTTTCTTCAGTCAGTAAGAACTTTGAATTCTTTGTTTTAAGTTCTTTTTTTTTTCTTTGAGTTGAAATAAATACTTCCTTTTGCCACTGTATCTGTACTTTGCTATCCTTACGAATTTACTGTGATGAATCTATCCAGGTGTGGCAATGCTGCTGACCATGTAATAATGATTGTGAATGATTACATTTTCTTTTCAAAATCATTCTAGTACAGAAAACGATTGTACATAAAGACCAATGTTTCCTTGACCTTATAGTGTTCTAGAGAACTAAAGAAGGTGGGTTTGTCTGTCTGTCCATTTGTATGTACTAATGTCACTACTTTAAATAGGAGTGAGTGCATGCAAGCAATGTATTTACTTTATTTTTTACTTCAGCATAGGGCTGACGATCTTTTCCGAAAGAGACAATTTTTAGTTACCAGAATGGTATAAAATGGAGCATTAATGTCTGACTGCCCGTCAGTATGTCCCTTGTACATAATTTTCGAAATGTTTGATCTAGTGAGTTGAAATTGATTACAAAAGTAGTACGTGCTGAACAAAAAATAATTAGGAAGACAAATTGTAAAAAAATATTTTTCTGTGGGACTTTTGGGGGCATAATGTATCCCAGGAATATGCAACATATTTTTCCACTGCAACAAGTGATACATTAATTGAAAGCCAGAGTTTCAATCAATTTGAATATGTAAAAGTTTGTTATACAAAAACTTCAAAACTAAACCATGGCGGTGTTCTACTATTAAAATTAATGCGGAAAAAAAAGAAAAGAGTTTGTAAAGTCATGAGAAGGTTGCGTGTAAAATATAAATAGGGTCCTGGTACAAACAGTTTTTGAAGTTGTAATTACCCAACTGCTTCATCGTGTTTGAATGAATGAATGAGGCCACAGTTGCACTTGACAATTTGTTTGATAGAAACGCGACAAGCCTCGGTTAAGAATGATTTAACTGTTGACGCACTCAGTAAATGAAATAAAAGAAATGACATTCGGGTGTATTTTAACTCTAAACAGGCAAGAGCCCTGTAAAAGAGCTGGCAAGTGGTGATTGTCAATTGATGGTCGAGGAGGGAATTCATGGACCTTGCGCCTTCGCAATGAGCAATAACTATTGGTAACCATTTACTGGGTTAAAGAAACAATTTTAGTACGATTGTTTAGGTTTTAAAAATACCACCGTAACAACTTTGGTTTTGTGACATTCCCCATTCTTTCCCTACACGTCTCTAGTGCAGAGGACAAGTGGCAAAATTTTCATCAGAAATACAGACCACAACGATTCCCTTATCAAATATGACGGATAAAAGTATGTCTCATGTATCTTAACATAGTTTGTCTAATATTCATCTGAGCTCTGCCAACTACAGAGGTAACAGTCTATTCAACATCTTTCGTTTGAACTTTAGACAATAACCTGATTGTTTCGTAGCAGTATGGTTTGAAGCCAGAAAATTCCACCATCAGTCAAATATTTACAATCAAAAAAAATAAATAAAACTTTGTCGGAAGTATTCCATAGAGCCTAGCTTCTAACAGCAATTCATGCTGTATGCTAAAAGGATGAAAGGGACCTGCAGTTTTATGCTTTTTATACTTTCGAAGTAAAATGTTTAAACTGAGAAGCTTTTGCTCTCGGATATTTGAGGACGTTCGAGGTGAGTATGTAAAAAAAAATTGTTATGCCTTCTCTTCTTCTCTTGGACTCGTACTTAACTCCAAAATTTTTTTTAACTCAAGTTGGATTTCAAGATTGCCAGCTAGATATCTTTCCGAAAATGGTCATCCAGTTGAAAATGACGACGTTGATGGCCACCTTCAGGTGAAGTTTCAAGTTCGATTAGGTCTACACAGAGTACAAATTCTCGCAGTGACTTCAAGGTGTTGCCAGGTAGCTTGACTGAAATTTACCTGCAACTTAGCAAGAAATTACCACCTTTTACGAAAATTTATAACTTTTGGCTAACAATTTGGATTATGTAGTACATCATTCCTACGTAGTATAAAAGAATCGTATCCCTTTGCTTGTCTGTGGGTCTATATGAATGCGCTAATCTCAAGAACCATTGAACAGATTTTGGTGTGGTTTTTAACATCCTTAGTCGATGAAGTCCGTTTACAATTGCCTTCGATGACCAAGAAGTGGAACAGAATACTACGTTACAAATACGTACATATGTGCAAAAAGTTGTGTTCTGAACTGTTCAAACAGCTATCAATCAAAAGCGGAAAGCTCTGGTGTCCTCGAACGGCAAATCTTGTACTTTAATGTTCCAAGCAGTTGGAAAATGGTCACCAAACATAGCCTTTTATATGTTTAGAGACATTATGTAAAAAATAACGAGAACAAAGAACTGTGGATACAGGGAAGCAACTTTTCGTAGACGAATTTTTCGACATGTAGTTAACTTAGTAAAATTTGTTATCTCTTTTCAACAAAAATTACCTTTTATATCTTCCTATTAAAAAATCAGTCTGGCAACAATTTTTGAAAGTGTTCCATGAGGAACATCTAATCAAATAAAAAATATACCAGGTTGCTGCGTCGTCAGGACTACGCACGGCATTCTGTAAAGAAATAAACTGCACGACTGGGTCGCACTTACTTGCTAATTTGAAATTTAACCGAAATTGTTGATAAACCGACTTTGTTATTGCATTTCTACAGAAGGGAAAAGTATGACATTTCACACCGCTAGATTAACACCACTGTATCCGAAGCGGCTAAGACGCTGCATCAATCATTTTTAACCTCTAGATAGTGAGTTCTACGATACCGTAAATTTTGAGGTTGGAATGAAAATTCCAATTTTGCTTCGAATTATGTCCCCACAGATCCCAGATATGAAGTTTGAAGAAAATCCTTCCAGCGGTTTAGACTACGGTCGGCCATACTTACAGATTGAATCGGCAGACCCACTTTTTTAAGTTTGAATTCCAACATTGATCTATGCTATGGACTCAATGAAGAGTACCCACGGTGTAGCAATACAATGCAAGCCAAATTTATAGAGGAGAAATACATTTGACTATGCCCGTAGTTACCTGGGTATTGAAAGCGAGACAAGTAATAGTAAAGATCTCTTTCCATTTACAAAAAGTTTCGGCCTATTCTTTGGCATGAATCACGAAAGTTGACGTATCGTACTGATACGTCCAGGGTTGGAGATTCAAGAGTCCCAGAAAATACAAAAAACATTTTTTTACTGTTCCACCTCTCGTGAACATCTGACGAACATTTGAGAGTAATATTGTCATGAGAAGCTTCCTCAATCGAACAAAAATTGAGCTTCGGGAACGGCATAAAACTTAGGTCCAACCATTCATGCGGCGGCACAGCACAAGTGACTGCGAGAAGCTATGCCAGGCAATGTATAGGCTTTTAGCGACTAAATATTTATTTACGAGCATATCATATATTGGGAGTTAAGATCCCGTTGGTGGGTCATTTTTTCCAACCTTCTGGCTTCATTTCGGGTCACATACTAAATATTTTAAATAAGTATCAGCTTGTTGCTGCAAATATCTAAGCTGTTGGGGAAAGTGTCAGCGGACCCTAAAGGCAGTAGCTTCCCCCCTAATGACTGAGAGATGGAGCCACCGCCATGTCAAAGCTGTCAAACTCCATTTTGTATTACACGGCTTTTCCGGTGGCCTTTGTTTTTTCTTTTTCTTTGGAGCCGTCATCACAAGTGCCTCGTGTGCGCTAAGCTGGAGAAATAAACCCCATTTTATATTACACCATATGTATAACAATTTAGGAGACTACGTAAGTTAGCACATAAGAGGAATCATAAATTAAGTATCTAATTTGTATTATATTTAAATAAAGGTTTTGTAACTTGGTAACGCATAAACTTGGGTTTACTTTGCCAGTTTCATAGAAGAGTCTCTGTTGCGGCCAAATTTGCCGCAACATAAGCTAAAGACTAACTTAAATGACCTGTGTATACAACACAAACAGGCAGGCATATTCCGATATTGCATTATGTTCCACGAAAAGCTAGTACGGAGTCTATTTCTGTAGCAGATTATTGCATGGGCCAAGCTTCTGTATGTGATATTATGATGGACTTTTCTGGCTTCGTTCTGCACTCGAAATTACCCATTCAATTTCTATTCCAGAGTTAAGGTTAGTAGCATTCGATAAAACTATAAATGTTCTCTAAAACTCTGTGAAATTAATCATAAAGCCCACCGCATGGTCTTGCTTGACCGACAATAATCAAATTTTATTTAATACCAATTCTAAGCCTTTGGCTATATAATAAAGATAGACTCCTTCTCCTTCTCCACCTACATCTATACCACTGTGAAGTTGGTAAAACTATCAAATTGAAATAAAATGATGATTCTCAATGTCTTGTCCTCCCCCTGAATACATTCCAAGCATACAATTTGCCAAATACACTCGTTCGGAATTCATAATAATTTCCGAAGGATTTTTGTTTCGTTTTATTGGTTTTTATTGGACTTGAATTCCCAAACGAAACATGAAGCCATTGTACTCATCCTAACAGCCGACATACGATACACTTAAATGTGTGTGCCCATATATGGTGAGCAAGAGCATATCCTTTGCACTTAGATCGTATCCCAGCTTGTTATACTGGATGCCAAAAAGCCATCTCACATCTCTATGATGTTCTTTCAACTGAAGGATTCACAAGGAAGCAATGATAGGCTAGAGTAGAGATGCTATACGTCTGTGTGTTTGGCGTATCCTCAGATATTTGCACGTAATAATACTGCACATCTTTTGGATGTGGGTAATAGCCGTTGCTTGGTTATCCCCCCAAAGGAGTTGGTTATTTGTTTCGCGCTCTTTTGAAAAAAAAAAAAAAACGGATGCAAAAAAGCAAAACTTCAGATATCCGATACGATGCAAGTGTGCAAGGACTTTTGATAATGGGGTAGTGGCCTTCAGTTACCGATGTGAAGACATACGTTCTGTTATTATTCGAGAGTTGGTTAAACTTTTCAGAGACCGAGTAGGGCAATGTTTTGTGTTTCCTGTTGAAGCTTTTTTATGTTGTTCCCATTGTTTTGGGAGGTCCTTGTGAATAAATATTAAATTTTGAGGATGTGCCAACGAAGAACTGACATGGAATACTGGAAGAAATTTTTTTTTTCATTGATGCTGCTCTTTCATTTGTTCGTAATTCATTATTTATGAAGTATGTATTATTGTTTTCAAACACTGAATGCATATGTTTGGTCCTTGAAGAAGAATGACCTTCCTTTGATTTTGGCGTATACAACGATGAATATTGGAGATGAAGCAATTAGTAGTCTTATGCTTTATTCATATGGAAGCAAATAATTCAATTTGATTGCCGATGGTATGATTTTATTTTGACTTTGAATACATATATTTCTCCAGTCTTGCAGAAGTAATGCATTAAATTTGATCACGAATCATATAGTGGCTGAACCCAGCAAGAGAGTTGGATAAAAATGTGCCCTTATTCAATTAGGTTACATGAACCGTCAAAGTGGGGAATTTGCTAGATAGACTTGCTAACAGTCACATAAAGCCTGTGTACTCAAAATCTGAACAAAATATTACCATCAGCGTGGTGCACAAACTGCGTTAAGATGGGTCACAGACACCATTTTTGAGCTACTGTATAGACTGGATAGCCAGTGTTGACTGAAAAATGTTTCGTTTGGAAGAACTCTAAGTTGCAGATGGTTGAAAGATAACAAACCTTGTAGATAAAAATGTCAAAACTGTGTTGAAATTGGAAAAATCGAACTAAGAGACGACATGTAGCTTATCACGATATAACTCGTTTTTTTTTCTTTTTTATCACAAAACACACTCGTAGTCGGTTACAGCTAAGAGGTTTTAGCAATTTTGAAATGGGAATTTTGTAGATAAAATAAGATGTCAGGAAAGTCTTTACGATGTGATAAACCGTTCGCAAGCAATAGAGAGTCGGATTTAAGAAAAGTAAATTTTGCTCCAACTCTACGGGACACCGATTTGATCAATCATAAAACTAACGGCCTCGGCGTAGGAAGTGAACGATTAGCACGAATTTCTCTCTAAACTGGTTAAAATATTTTGAGCCTATCTTGTCCGTTAATGCATCTTTTTCCCGAATAGTTGTTCATGCAATGACCAAGGGTGATTAAACTGCTGAAGATGAAGGTAACGAACCCTGCTTATTCGCTTAAAGCTAAGTAAATAGGTGAAAACGAACCACGGTTGTAACGAACACATACTCGTACATACACTTACGCCAAAGGAGTACGCTATATTCGAGTTATACTGTAGTTGAACTTGTTTTGAGAAAAACAGCACCGGATCAATACAAGACACTTATGGATTATACAAATTCTGCTGTCGAATTATTGAGGAGGGTAAAAAAAAGAATCAAAAGTATTTACAGTTGGTACAATTCTAGCTTGCTAATTCTAATTTCCAATGTACAATTTAATTTCATTATTCCAATTTTCTTGCAATCTTTTGTTGTCAGAGCTCGAACTTGTATCCTTCTCAAACAAATATAGCCGGAAAAATTAAAAAAAATTAATTTCTAGCCCCGGCAGCTTTGTTTTAACAAAATCACTTTTCGTTTGCTTTCCTCCTCAAAGCTTCGAAATAAAAATTCCACGTTGAGTGCATTTATTTTATTGCATGTTAGTCGCACGAACTTGCAATAAAGGCAATATTAATCAACGTTCCTGCACAATCGCACAAAAAAGGGCAGACCAAAAAACAACTGGATCACACAAATGCAAAAACACCAGCATTTGATTGGCTTCAGTGACGAGTGATCCGAAACTGGGAAGTCTGCCGATACTTCCTGAGGTCAAACCGGCAAACCCCACAGGCGGACCAGTAGGGATGCAGTGAAGTGGGAGGGTTGTGATCCTTCTACTCCGGATCTTAACCTTGCCGTAAGGAAACGAAGAAGAAGAAGTTCAATTGTAATTCACTCAGATTTCAAATTTAAACAAAATCGTTAATTTGTTGTTCCTTAAAAAAAAAAATCAGTTTTTGAAAATGTTCCAAAAATTTTGTGCGCCATAATCAAAACCAACAAGAACAAAATCGATCGAACCATAACCGAAAATAGCTTATTTTCAGCAACCCGGTTAATCAGCAAATAACCATTAAATGTATCTTTTTGGAGAAAAAAAAACTGCTACAACATCTGATAGCATATATTCACCGTAACTCAAATATCAAATTTGATCAAAATTGTTAAAGCCGTTTTCAATTTTTTTCAAAATCGGCAAGAAGTAAATTATCGTTAATTTCGGCGTTAGAATGAAAATTCTAAAATCGCCTCGAATTGTGACCCTACTAATCCAAGATATGACGTTTCAATACAATATTTAGCGGCTTAAATAAGAATCATCATTCGTTAGTAATTTTTATCGATTTCAAGAAAGCCTTCAATACCCTTTGCCACAAGAAAACAATTCAAAGTTGGAAAAAATTGTAATTCGAGGTAGAATATTAGAATGATGTGGTAGTTACCTTTGTGATAGAGATTTTAAAGTTAAAATTTCGAATAGCTTAAGCTAACTTCAAGACGCCTCGTTCGAAGTACCCCAAGATTCTACTCTAGGACCATTTGTTTTTATCATTTATGTCAATCAGTACTAAAAAATAGCATCGGTTTACAATATACTGATGATACTGCAAGTATTGTGAGAAATCGAGAAGTGAGCTGTGCAGTCCAAACAATGCAATTAGAATTCGATGAAATAGTTCATTGGTCTCATAATAATGGACATCAATTCCAAAATGCATGTCGGACTTTAGCACAGCTTTAGAATTCCAATAAAAGGAAGACTCCATAAGTTTGAATGTCTACATAGGAACAATAGCCAATAATGTATTAACCAAGCAGATAAGTGCAATGATTGTATTGAAAATGCAAACGTATTGTAGTATATCGATACCTTGGAGTTAAAGTTGATTCGAATTTTAAAAGGGACACACATAAACCACCATGGAAACACATGCGACAGACTACGTACTCGTATGCTTAGCAACTATACGTCATTTCCGGTTCTCAAAGCAGTTTATTTTTCCTTGGTTGAATCGATTTTGCAATATGGAATAGTTGCATGGGGTAATACATCACAATATATGATAATAGACTTGCAGTAGCTTCAAAACCGAATTTCCAAGATTCTTCTGCAAGCGAAATGTGGTAGTCGGTATGTGAACTTCAAGCTTCCGATACAACATGATGTTAACACCAGGCAAAGGGCACGACTATCTTTAATCAACTTCCTCGTGATAAAGAATAGATTTTTTCAAATTCATTCAATTTATCTTATAACTATTTATCCGTCGAGTTTATAAATTAAGTAATTTCCAAGAATTATTCACTATAAATTTAATATCTGTGGTACGCAACGTTCTGCAAACAAGCCTCTCAGGATTCGCAGAAACATATTGTCTTATTGTTGATTTATTTGTATAGAATTCAGAGAACAACAAAAAAATACGTCCAGCCATTTAGGCTGCAGTCGACCATACTTACAGACAGACAGACTAACAGACAGAATTGATAGACCCATTTTTTTTTTGAATTTATCAAATGTCAAGTTTGATCAAAATCTCGATACTTGTCATTTGCAGGAAACCAATACTTGCTCTTATAAGTGCAATTAAAAATAGGTTTTAAATTCGGATTACTCAATGGACAATATGAGAAAAACTTCAAAATTTAAAACCTAGCTCCCAAATTCCCCTATTTTTTTGTTGATTCTAGCCCGAATTTCGAGGCAGAAAGTCCGTGCCCTGCTTGTTGTTGCTGCCAGTGCATGCATCATGCATTGTAAGGATGTTTTTTTTTTTACAGAATTGAGTACATTTCAGACCAATAGGAGAAGTAAGATGCCTACGGCCGATCGTGGTGCAGTGTTACATCCCTGCTTGTTCACGGTTCAAATCCCGACTTCAAGAATATTCTATTTATTTCGCTAAATAATAAGACACTCCACTAATTCCTAAGACAAGAAAGTGTGCGTACCATTTTCCAAATCTTATTGAATCATTTGGTAACAGAATGTACAGAATGTTGATGGCAGTGAGACCGCCATAAAATAATTTCTGAAGAACCCTTAAGTTAGGTTAGATAGATGGGTGCGTTGTGATAAATAGAGTCCACTGCTCACTTAGACCAATAGTTCGGGTTCATTGTGCCCGATCATTTAACCCTGGAAACGTTGTAAAGTCCGCTATTAGAACTACCTAGATAGTGATATAAATCTCAGGACGTCCGTAAGCTGTACATTACCTAAGTCCTCCAATTCCGAGACAAAGTAACTTCCGAGAGTCCTCATTCTTGTAACGGATAGGGCAGGACAATCATACAACAGCTGACGAACTGATTCAATTTCTTCTTCGTCCCTGCAGCTTCTACAGTAGTCGTTATGTAGCACAGCGAGTCGCTCCGCGTGAACGTCAATGGCAGAATAACCAATAATTATTCTAAAAGCAACCTGTGCATGATAACAACTAATTTTCAACCAGAGAAGTTGATCTCTTCTTGCTAAAGGCCGGCCACAGCGCCCTGGCCGTTACGCATGTTTCCAGATGAATTCATCGTCTTTTTACTCGATCGGTGGTTTCATCTTCTATTTGCTTCCGTAGGGAACTGATTGGGGTTACTGCAAAAGAGAGAGCCCGCGATAAGTACAGTGACGACCCTTTCCTAGTAAGCTCGTCAACAATTTCGTTTCCTTCGATATCCATATGCACTGGTACCCAGCAGAGGGTCTCCGCATTGGCTCTGGATATCCCATTTAAGAGTGAGGAACCCTTAATTTCTTGTTTTGGGAGAAAAACCGAAGACCGTGTGGATTTTAAAATTAAATGCCAACATGAAAATATATAAATATTTTATTTTATTAGTAATGTGCGCTAGCTCTTAATAATACTCTTAATTCCGTAATATTGTTGTACTGCTTTCCACCTGTATATATAATACTATATTGCTCGGCCAAGCTCTCCCTACATGGTCTCAATTATATTTATGTCGGGTGATTTTGCTGGCCAGTTAATAAGGGATATGTTTTTGGAATTAAAGTACTCCTTGACTTAGCGAGAAGTACGGATTGTCGTATTATCCTGTTGAAAAATGTAGTTTTCCTCGGCAATAATTGAAGCAAACTTCTCAATTTTTTGGTCAATAAGTGTAATAGGTATATCTGGTGCTATTAATTCTACTATTGACAAATTTTTGTTGGGTCTTCCCGTTGTAGCAAATTCTAGCCCATACCATTACAGAACCTCCTTCCATTTGACTGTAACTTAAAATTCGTGGCTTCTTACGTAGATCGTGAAAATTCCAACCGTAATTCCAACCATCAGGTCCATCTAAATTAAACTTTTTTTCATCTATGAATATGAATTTTCTCCACTTTTCTTCCAATGACGGTTACTGCGAGCTAACTCTAAACAGCACGTTTTGTGAGCTTCGGTTATAGGTGGCTTCCGAAACAGTTTTCGCCTTTGGAGATGGTCATATTGTTGTTAAACTCTCCTAAAATTTTTTTTTTTTTTTGTTGGTTTTAACTTCCGCTTTAGCTGCGATTTGACTAGTCGTTAAAGAAGAATTTGAAGTAATGTTGGTGATCTTTCAGGAAACTTTCTTTTGCTATAATTTTCGGGATCGTTTATTAAATTTGTCACTACTGCAGCCTTCACTCCGAAATTTCAAAATTACAACATTTTTCCTCTTTGGCAAATGATACGCACTTTTCTTTTTTTTTTTCTTAAGAATTTGTGGATGTGTCTTATTATTTTGTCACAGGGTGTATGTCAACTGTACTCCGAAGACACAGCACTGTATCAACGGGTGAGGGGTGGTCATATGGGTGGCAATGCAAAAAGATCGTGATGCTGACATCGGGTGGATGGGAAAAAAAATGAAATGCTCCTCAGTTATCTGGACGCTAGCCCCGGAGTCCACTGAAACTTAATATCACCTGAATTTCAAAGTATGTACTACCATCTTCTTTCTCTCTCAATGTCTGTCTTTCCATCGTGCGATTAATAACCTAATTAATTGCTTTCAACGGACTGCTCCCCGCGCATTCATACATACATGTGTATGCATACCACAGCTCGGACTTTATGTTTTCAAATGCGGAGTGGAAGAATCAATGAATAATGAGGCCCACTGAACAATTTCCTGGCGATTTGAAGTTTGAATATCGTTTAATGGTTCTTTGACTTATCACAAATCTTATACTAATATACAGCAGGTGAATGTTCTAATATTTTCCACGATACTCAATGCGTTAAGTGCTTAATAGATATAAAAAGCAAAATTAACGAAATATGATGACCTGTTAAAACTCTGTTAACATTTAATTTAGTCGAAGTCATGTTCTCCTCATTTCCTCATGTTTTCACAGTCTCTGCCTCATTTAAGCACCAAAAGCACCCTCGCTTCGTGAAAAGTATTTAAGTACATGTTTATCGCAAAATAACTGACTCACAACCTACTTCGTCTGTTAAGAGTGTTTTTTTTCTTCTTCTTTTTTTCACATTTTCATTCTTATCGATGACAGAAGCTTACGTAGCAAAGCAATCTCACACCCCATTCAACTCTCCCCCAGACATCCACTGAGTCAGAGTATCGCAAACAAAACGAAAAAGAATCTAAGGCAAGTCTCCCGCCCGCCTTTCATCGAGTCGATTTCCGTAGACACAGTCTCCGTTATCAATTTGCTGAAATCAGAGTCATACTTGAAGCGTCTTAAAAATCCATAAAGGAAATCGCTTTTGCTACATATTTATGGCATGGAACACTGTCTCACCGTACTTTCGAACCGTGCTCCTGGCCAACATGACCCTGTTCTTCCGGCAACAAACATTTATGTACCTAAGTGGATATGAATACGAAAAATAAAAAGAAACTCGACGACATGCAACAGAGAAATGTGAATCAAATACTCGTAGAAAAAAAAAAAAACCCACAAAGAAGAAAGAAAAGTTGATGATAAAAAATGTGATTTTTATTCAGAGTGTTCAATGTGATGACAATCTCAGATACGAGATTTCTATCATCCATTTACAAGTCTCAGTCAGTCTCTATCCGGAGGAGGACTTCTTAGGGGAATCCTTCGAGCGGGATTCCACACATTATATCGTAAAGAATCAACTAGAAGAGAGGGTGTCCTAAGACAAATAAACAACATCGAGTATGGGGGAATATGGTGTGCAGAGTTCAAAGAGGGACGCCCCATAGAGGGTGAAAATTATGCGATAAAAAATGACACACAATTTTCATAATGGAGGAGTAAAAGATGTTCCTGTGAATAGGGTTAAGTGTCCCTAATATTTATTAACCCATTTTTATGTTCTCTTTCATTTCCACTTTAGGTTCTGTTTTTGTTTTCTTTATTTTATGCCACGTGGCAGTGAAGTCAGAAAAGATGACGCCATGTTACATGTCAGACGAGTAACTCATCCATTAGATGCATAAGACTTAGATCGATTGTCGATTAAGATACGTAGGTAGCTGGTCTTAAGCTGGTAAGGTGACATCCGAATATCGTGTATTGCGCTGTCCTTGAAGGTTATACTGAGGACATTCCGAATTTACCCAGAATTACTAGAAAATCTAGAGTTTGGGGCAGATACACCTAAAATATTAACTGCGGTAAAACCTGTGATTAGAAATGTTTCTTTCTTCTTTACTAAGTACACACAACGTAGGGTAATGGCACTAGTGTCTGATTATCCTCTAGTAATAGGCCACTTTTACTCCTTACACCAATAAAATCGTACAAAATTGGACGCATGGGAAAATGCAGATTTGAAGGAAATTATATCTCAAATATATGTATTATATGTACATGCAGACAAATTAGAACGATAATGTCAAAATATGTAGTAGCTACTAGACAAGGACCAACACATGCCTAACCGTGGAAGTGTGAAAAGTGTGTAATTTTTGTTTTGTGGTTAGTAAATAAGGCTTTAGATCAAATTAATTTTTTTACTATTAATTGCGTAACTAAGTTCTGAATAGAGCTCCAAAAAGTTTACGGAGATGCTGTTCTAAGTGAAACAATGTGCCGTGATTGGTTCGGTGATTTCGATGTTGACGACCGTCCGCGTGAGAGAAGGCCAAAATCCTTCGAAAACGCTGAATTGGAGGCATTGGTCGATGAGGATCCATGCCAAACGCAAGAACAACTTGCTTCAGCATTAGGAGTTACCCGTCAAGCCATTTCCAAGTGATTGCATGCATTTCGAATAATTCAAAAACAAGGAACTTGGGTTCCTTATGATTTGAAGCCAAGGGACGTTGAGCGTCGTTTTTCCGCATGTGAACCACTGCTCCAGCGGCAAAAAAGGAAGGGTTTTCTTCATTGCATCGTGACGGGTATTGAAAAATGGATTCATTACAGCAACCCAAAGAAAAGAAAGTCATGGGGACTGCCTTGTCATGCTTCTACGTCGTCGGCTCGGCCGAATATTCACGCTGCGAAGATTATGCTGTGTATTTGGTGCGACCAGGTCGGTGTCATTTATTATAAACTGTTGAAACTCAATGAAACCATCACTGGGGAACGGTATCGACTTCAATTGATGCGATTAAGCCGAGCACTGAGCGAAAAATGGCCACAATACGAGCAGAGGCACGAAAAAGTGATTCTACAGCATGACAACGCTCGGCCTTACGTTGCTAAATCCGTTAAAACCTTCCTGGAAACGCTCAAATGGGAAGTCCTACCCCACCCGCTATATTCCCCAGATATGCGCCATCCGATTATTACTTGTTCCGTTCGATTGGCTGACCAGCAGTTCCGCTCATATGAAGACATCAAAAAATGGCTTGATTCGTGGATAGCATCGAAAGATTTTACCATAACAGTATTCGAGCTCTGCCAGAAAGATGGGAAAAAGTTGTAGCTAGAGATGGATTTCCGATATACCTACACGGTTAGCAATTTTATGCTTTAAAATTTTAAGTTCAAATAAAATAAAAAGTATTAAGGATTACAATGACAGTGGAAAACTGTTTTAAACTTTGGACTACGCCATTATGTATGGAATGCAACATCGGTTAAATGTCCGCCACGGGAGCATTTGCAAACTTCGATTCTTGTGAGGTAATTTTCGAAGACTTTTTGGCACATTTCTGGCTGTATTGCGGTCATAACTTCACTATTGTTGATTTTTAAGTACTCCAAAGTTGTAAGATTGTCAACTAGGCACGATCTTTAGCATAGCTCGACTAGAATAAGTCCAACGGGGTCAGATCCCATGATCTTGGTGGCAATATAGTCAAATTTTCCTTCGTTGTGTTGCACGTAACTCCGTCCTGTTAGAACTACATGTCGCTCACATCAATGTTTTCACTCTCACTCCAAGCAAAATTGCCTATCATTAAAATGGCCAAATCAAAAAAAAAAAAGTACGGACCGATCACGCCGCCGGTCCACAGCTCGCACCAAACTGTCACCCGTGGTGGATGCAATGGCCTCTTACCAATCATATTTGGATTCTCAGAACTTTAAATTCTGCAATTTTGTTTGTTTAAGCACTGCCGATCAAGAAATGAGTCTCATCGCTGTTATTTTTGTAGTAAGATACAACAATTTTAATGTATTGAGCGGTAGTTAAACGATCAATATTATAAAATGGCAACGGAGTGGCCATCTATATGTCATAATGAAAGACAGATCGATTTGACAGATAGCATATTGCAGGGACGTGAAATCCCTACCTCGAAATGAATAACTCTTTAATATTAAAAAAAGTGAAAAATAGTTAACATTGGGCTTTTAAATGGGGTAATCGGTTACTTACAACAACATTCTAGGGGTGATTTCAGCATCCAGCGGTTTTTGTGCATCAGTTAGGACTCTTTCTGCAACTGTTTTTCCATCAAACATAGAAAATCTCCTTAATACAGTCAAAAGCAAAAACAAAACATCAGCCAAGTGGTGGTTCAGTTCATCCTTCTGCTAGCTAGTGAACTATTTTAAACAAAGCACATCTAAAAATCTCAATTCCTCTCTACCTTCATGCCCGGGCAGCCTTAAAAATCAAACTTCATAAAATCCATTCAGTGATATATGAGTTAGGCACATACTCGTATTAGAGTAGATATTTAAAGAGTTTTGAAACGCCACCTAACATTAGTGGGGTTAAAACCCACTAAATTCGATTTCGAATTTATTAAAATTCTATTAGCCTTGTTATAAAATGTGTGAAGATTTTTCAAATATCTTTCCGTATACTCGTATTTTACCTCCCAAAATTCTATTACCACTCGTCAAATCGGCAACAAAAATTTGGCAAAATTCATGTAATGGCTCTTGAGCTAGGTGTGCGGCATAGACTTTGTTGAGAAATATTTCTTACAACCCCTTTCAATGATTTAAATGATTTTTAGGTAGGACCATCTACAGACGGTTTTGGCAATATCGAAAATTGTTCTTATTTGATTCACTTTCTTAGTTTAAGAAGAAATTCATTTTGTTTATAATTCATTGCCTCCCTACTACGACATCTGTCAAATCGAAAATTGTTCTTATTTGATTCACTTTCTTAGTTTAATCAGAAATTCATTTTGTTTATAACTCATTGCCTCTCTGCTACGACATCTGTCAAATCCATCTGTCATCCTTAGTGACAGGTAGTTACGAGTAGTACTTGCTTTGCTATTTTGCTATATGGATTGTTTAACCGCCGCTTAACTCATTAAAATTATTGCATCTTACTATAAAAATAATAGTTCTGTAATATGTGTGCAACAGTATCGCTATTTAATGACAGATTATGGTCGTCACAATCGACCAACTGAGCAAACAATTCGAACCAAATTCGAACAAATCGGTAGTGGTCCCTGTGGACAGGCGGCATGAAAATTTCATTGAAATCTTTAATACTTTTTATTTTATTTAAATTTAAAATCCTTAAGCACAGAATGAATAATCCTGTACAAACATTTCGGGGTTCTCAGTTAAGCTAACTTTTGGTATTGTGGACGTTGCGACGCATTCAAGGAATAGCCGTTTGTTCCATGCGCAGCAGTGCTCTTGCAACCATTACACGCCGCAAGAAATTTTGTTTGTATCACCAATTCCGAGATGCGACAGCTGACGGTTTTACTTGATTGAGATTGTATTGTTCTTTTCGTTTCTCGAAGGTATCTTGTAGTACAATTTGTATTTTAGGACAGCTCTCGAACAGTTTTCGGCTTCGGAAAATTTTTCAGTTTTTTTTTTTTAAATTTTTCTTCGAATGTTTACATACGACATCCACTGATTGCATGAAAAAACAATTTCTCTTTACCCAGGTGTCATTTTAAAAATCTTTTTCGTACTGTTCAACAGCATCCTAGGCAAATTCCAGGATGCCAAGAACCTCATGCATTTACTTATACACCTTAGATTAGTTGTCAGTTCGCAAAGTCTATGACGGCCTAAGTTTGGCGATCACACCTGAGAGTCATGTATTAATAGGAAGTAGTATTAGAGCGGCATTCCAATATAATTTGTAAATGGCTTTTTTATAAGAGCTACTTAAATAGTAAAAAAAATCAAGGCATCAATGTATGTACTCGTATGTTTTCCTGATGCCCATTGGCATTGATAACAGCACATCCCAAAATATAAAGTGGAAGAGCTTCTGAGGAAAGGTATATTTCTAATATTAAAATTCAACAAGTGCTGACAAACAGATATTGTGAGACTTTTTGCACTTTCAGTGTAATCTGTACACAGGACTCATCTTTTCCTTAATTGTCATGTAGATGTCATAAACTATCATCAACTCTCAACTGCCTTCACAACCAGACAAATGAATAAATTCGAGATTGCAAAAGAATTGCTTCATGAATATTAAATGCAATTGCAGCTGTATGTCAATTGATTGCATGCACATTGTCTCTATCTGTCCGGCATTGCAGCGACGAGCAAAACAACAACTGCACCTCATCAATTTACAATTCAGTATCCGAATTCTGTACCAACACCAAGGGAAACTTCACTTAAATTCATTTAAAACTTTACCCTAACAAGATTTTAGCTTAATCCTTAATCGTCCTTCCGTTCGCCCTTACTGTCAGAGCACTCTTATTGCAAATCAATCGCAAGGCACACCAAGTATATCCTCTAAAATCGTCAACTTCCAAACTGCCAACATGAAGAATATCCTCGCTTCCAAGGAGGAGCTTGCCCCAAAAACCAATTATTCAATTCCAAACTCCTGAAACTGTACTTGAATAGGTATTTGCATAGATAGAGCTTACGGAGGTAGCAGCAAGTTATTCCTTTTGTCTCCTCTAATGATGATTCCGCATGATGACTTCTTACCTCGGTGCAGTAAATAAGTGGCATTCACCACCAGAACCGCCACCACACTTCCTAGCACTATACCACACCATTGACTATAGTCCTTATCACCTGATATACCACCGTAATGTAGACATCTTCGAATTTGTTACTCCTGCCGAATGGATTGCAAATGCATCTGTACTAGGAGGTGGGGGTCGGTTCTTCGTCCTTCTCTGTCACCTTCCGATATTCAGACTGAAGATGGAATATAAACCGTTTGTCGGAATGTGACTGCCTGTGTGGAAATAAGAGGAGATACGTTTGCAAGTTAACTCGGAGAGATCTCTGTCGGATGTCGGACTTCGGCACCAGCTCTAAATGTCAGTCGGACGAATTGTATTTGTCGGAGAATATTGAATTCAAAATGCGAATTGGTTTTGCATATTCAATCAAAAGTTTTCGGTGCAAATGCAAATATGGATGTGGAAACAGTTAGCTTTAATGCATCTCTACTGCCATAACCACTTCACCGGTGACCACAATCCATCAGCCATTGAAATTCCATTAGTTCCATCGAGACTGGGTGGGTGGGTGATGGGTGGTGGCGGCGCACCCACCATTACCCTCTACCAAGGCGTTCGCATTATTGTTTCACACTTCATGAGTTTCGAGAGCCTTAGGATCGATTTTAGTGGAACCAACGCTAGGAGCATTGGTTGTGAAAGCGTCTCTAACGCCGCTTAGCTTCCGGCTTTTGGATTGGAGAGAAAGGTTTTGATGGGTTATTAGGTAAATCATCGATTGGAAAGTTTTAAGTTGAATAAGGAAATGTAAGTAAGTTTTCAAATGGATTTGTGGAGACAAGAATGATAATGCATTTGCCTAAACGGTATTTTGGTGTCCTAAACGGCGTTTTTGATCGGTATGTGCTGTTAAAGAATGGGTTTCTATTTTTATTTGAATGTTTCTTAAGATTTTTCTAACCATTTTTGTTTTTTACCTCAGAGATGCTGTCTGATTTCATACCAGGTTTTTGACAAAAAAAAAAAAAAAAAACTATAAGGGCTCGGACACATGAAGCGCTTTTTAGCGCGCGCTTTGAATATATTAATTTGAAAATTTATAGAGGAGGTCTACTGAACGGCCGACACGACATGCAAACGTATTTCGATGTAGACGAGTCATATTTCGATGCGGACAACGGGGTATCTGCAACTCGCGCAATTTTTCCCCCAAAATTTGTCCAAAACACAGAATATGTTTATTAGAGCAATTAAACAAGTAGAACATAAACAAATCAAACTTCTTCCGAAACTATTGAAGTAAATCAAGAAACACTTACTACTTACTTACTTATGTCCTGTATCCCTTTGTGGGTCCTAGGGCCTCTACAACGCCTACGCGCCATCGTGTGCGATTTCTGGAAATGTGCATCAGCTCTCCCCAACTCTTTCCCAGTTGCCGTGCTTCCTTCTCAACTGTTCTGCGCCACGTACTCCTAGGACCGCCGCGTATCCTACCATCCTGGGTAAGCGGGTTCCATTGCATCGCTTGGTTAGCTATGGTCCTGTCACCCTTTCGGAGAGTGTGACCGATCCACTGCCACTTTCGTCGTCGTATGGTTGTGCCTATAGGTTCATGGCCCGTTCTCTGATAAAGCTGTTCGTTAGAGATACGGTTTGTCCAGAATATCCTTAAGATGTAACGTAGACACCTATTGACAAACGCTTGCAGCTTCCTCGCCATCGGTTGAGACAATACTCCCAAGGTATTGGAAACTCTCTACTCTCTCAACCGCTTGTCCAGCAATGCATATATGAGTTGATGAGATTGGTCCTAGGCTGATCATTTTTGTTTTTGCCGAGTTAATTTTCAGCCTGACGACGTCGAGGTGTTTGAGTTCAGATGTGAGAGTCCATCGAATTCCTCCATTTCCTGTTGATAAGGCCGCATTCAGCACATCGCTAATCACCAATAAAAACAATATTGGTGAAAGTATGCAGCCTTGCCGAACCCCACTTTGGACTCCCAATTCCTTAGACAGTCTTCCTCTGTGCAGAACGTGACATGTGGTCCCATCATATGTAGCCTTGATAATTGCTATTAATTTATCCGGAATGCCTCTCCTGCGCAAGGCACGCCAAATAAATTCCCGATTAACACTATCAAACGCCTTTTCAAAATCGATGAACAACAGGTGAAGTGGTGATCGATATTCAACACATTGCTCGATGATGATCCGCAGGGTGTTGATGTGGTCGACTCAGGAGGATCCAGAGCGGAAACCTCTTCAAGCTGTTCTTTGATTCGCTCCAGGATGATTCTAGCTATTATCTTGGCCACAGCAGGCTGCACGCAGATACCTTTCCAGTTTTCGCACTGCATTAGGTTGCCTTTTTTAGGGAGCTTGACAATCATTTCCTTTTTCCACTCATCCGGAAAACTCTCGGCTTCCCATGTTCTCCCGACAAGTGGGTACAGTAGCTCTGCCGATGCTGTTGGCGCAGCTTGGAAAAGTTCCGCGGGTATGCCGTCAAGTCCTACCGTCTTATTAGTTTTCAGTGCTTTGATTGCGGTAATAATCTCCTCTTTACTGGGGGTTGTGGTGCGAATTCGGGAATTTTTTTCTACGGACACTTCAGTCTGACTTGGGTGCATATTGCTGTTTAGAACCGAAGCAAAATGCTCCTTCCATCTCTTCAGTTGATCCTCATCCGATATTAGCAACGAACCGTCTAAGCCTTTCACTGGGTGTTGAGTAGAGCTTCGGCCACCTATAAGCTCTTTAGTGATTCTATAAACGGTTCTGCTGTCGCACCTCGCTGCTGCTTCTTCTGCTTCCGTAGCCAGCGCATTGATGTAATTGGGCTTGTCACGTCTCACGCTACGCTGTACTTCTCTCATCTTCATGCGATATAGGGACTCAAGCTCGATCCTCCCTGCTGCTGGAGTTGCTGCAATTTGAGCTCTTAGCTGTTTTCGTTCGTTGATCCTTCTCCAGGTATCCTCGGAAAGCCACGCCCTATGGTTTCCCTGTGATCGACCGACAATCCTTTCAGCACCTGATGTGAAAACAGTTTTCACAGCGCACCAATGGTCTTGGATGGTGGCGGGCAGGGAGCTGCTGATTGTTTCCACTCCACGTGAGAGATGGTCCCTTAATTCTTGGCGCACTGTGGGAACTCTCAGTCGGTCTACATTGAACCTAGGTATTCTTGTGTCGTTAGATCTACGAACGGCAGCAGTGCGTAGTCGGAGAGTAGCTATCATAAGATGGTGATCTCGTACCAACCCCATGTCGGCACCTCTCCTGTTTCGGACGTCTAGGAGACTACTTCTAAAACGGCGACTGATGGCAAAATGGTCAATTTGGTTGGAGGTTGCTTGCCTGTCAGTTGACACCCAACTGATTTTATGGCAGGCTTTGTGCTCAAACATGGTGCCAAGACGATTTGCGTTGCAAAAGTCAACAAATCTTTCGCCGTTGTCATTCCGATTGCCTAGTCCGTGCCGTCCCATAACATGTTTGAGCCCTTCGTTGTCGCAGCCTACCTTGGCATTCAGGTCCCCCATCACAATGACAATGTCGCCATTGGGTGTTGCATTATGAACAGCTCCCAACTGGTTGTAGAAGTTCTCCTTTTCTTCCTCAGACGAACCATCCGTGGGGGCGTAACACTGTATGATGGTGACGCGACGTACTCTCGTCCAGAATCTGGCCGTTAAAATCCTATCACCGTGCGGTTGCCAGGTAATTAGGCCTCTGCGTGCTGTTGGCGTTAGCAGCAGTCCAACTCCATATCCACGGGGGTTTCCGGTTGGTCTTCCGGAGTAGAGTAATACAGTATTACGCGTTGGGGATTGGTACTCACCCGCATCTAACCATCTTATCTCGCTTACTCCCAATATGTCCAGCCTATATCGCATGAACTCATGCTCCAATTGAAGGAATCTGGCGTTATGAGGTCCTTCACTCTGAGAGTCAAGGAGCGTCTTCACATTCCAGAAACCAATCTTAGTCCGGGTACGATAGCCAAAGGTTGTCAACGTGTTATCAGTCCTTATCCGATGCATTGTGTCGGTTTCCGTAGCGATTGAAGTTTCGGTAACGCGGGTTGCTGGCCCAGGTTACCTAGCCTAGGCATAAGACCCTGGACAATCTCGCACTTGCAATTTTGGCCTACATGAATAAGGATTTATACATGCAGTTGCTCGGGGACCACCACGAGGAGGTAAAGCAAGCACTACATTACAAACTTGATTGTTGCGCTACAGGTCCAATCCATGTTTTGGACAGTCAGTAGTTTCCCGATCAATTGCCATGCAGATCATTTAGGAAACATTTAGGAAGCAAAGGTGTCTCCAAGGCAGCTGAACGAAGTCAGAATTTCAAAATTCAAAATGGTAAATCCAGATTTGATAGACGCCTTTCTATGCTCTTACATCTGCCAATTTATTTCTAAACAATTTTCGTTTACCTACCTACTGTAATTTTGACGATTTAGATATATCTGTTTAAGATTGAGATTGAAATATTTTTTTTTATTCTCTCAGGATAGACGAATCTATAACGCAGTAAAAGCTCCCTGGCCCGGACATTACTGTAGTCGCGACTACATGACGGACATACCTAAATATGTATATGTAATATGTATACTTTTTGGAATCGCTGTTGCACGCTGATTCGTTTGTTGACCCACATGATAGATTTCAAACATTTTAGAGAATTTGAATTAGACAATATGACGTCTACGAGTATTGTCCGCCATATTGCTTTCTTTCAAAAATAGCTAGTGTCACCCTCGTTCAGTGCAAAATGACGCGATGTTAGATACGTGGTCATGTAATGCTTTACCAAAGTTGACTTTGACGTTAAGAAGATGCATGAAACTGTGGTATAGTAGAAGTATAGAAGGTCGCGAATCGGATTTCGCATTGAAGTCCACTAAGTTTGCTTGTCCCGGGCTGCAGGATTTTTAGCGAATGGATTTGGTCGCATTCCTGATGATGTGGGTGTTTGTGTTAACTTTTCTTGAGGCCAACTAGCCAAACAACTTTATAGATTGTTCTAAAGTTCTCTCTAAAACTTGCATACTCTTGTGAATCTGATTCCCACTCAAATTGCCTTTTTTAAAGACCCCCATTTGAATATAAATTAAACCCCTGTGCTCATATACTATCTAAGACTGCAATAAACAAACTTCAATACCACGATGTACCGTTTTTAATGCATCCCAATGGAGTTAAGTGATAGATTTCTTTATTACGTCAAACAGTGTATCGTGCTGTACGATATAGATTTTAATCCATTGTGCAGTTTCACATTCCACTACAATCTGTTACCCATTCGGAACGAATTATTCCACCGACAAATGTTGTGCTCACGATTCTGTCAAAGGACTAAGCAATAAAATCGCCAATAGTCCTGCGTCCCGAATGCTCTGTACTCTTACACCAGCAAATACAGATCAGTAATTGCACACTAGTGGTTCGGTCGCTTGATAGATGACCATTTGCTCCCCACCTCCGCATTGCTGGCCGTTAACGCCACAATTGCTCCGCACGCTGTGTCCTTTTTGGCGAACCAAAATTACAACACCAGATACAGAGGAGAATCGTTCCTACTCCTTTTTCAGTCATCCCCTCGTTACGAGTATGTGCAAAGGAAAGTCCATAATTGCGAATCCGTATGCGTATAAATGTTCTTTCCAATGTGGTTGGTGAAAACCGCAAAATTCTGCAACAGACAAGGACGCTGATAAAAAAAGAAATGCAATCATTCCACGCACATCCGGGAATGATTTTCTACGCGGCAACAGCAGTGGTGGCGGCAGCACAAAAACCTCTGAATCAGTCATTCCGTTGACAATTTTAACGAATTTCGTGCGGCCGAGTATCATTGCGTTTTGTAAATACGAGTACACGCCAATGTCACCAACAGGAACAGCAACCAAGTGCCAGCAGTGGTGGGGTAACATCAGCAAGTCATTCACAAAGGCGCAGAGCTGTTCGTCAGTTAGTTTGTGTAGCTAGTTTGGTAGTAAATATCAAGACTTGGGGAAAAGCGTTGGATTGCACTTTCAGTTGGCGAGTTCTTGTTTTTTTAAGGATTTAGTCTGAAGTACGAGCAGTTGAACAGATTTAAGACTTTTAAAAGTCTTTTTAATACTTGTACATACGCTCGGCTCCGCGAAGTTAGGCCCTAAAATAAAAATACCAAGAATTAATTGACAGGGGCTTTATTTCGTGAATTTTTAAATTTTTTTTTTCAGGGTTCCGGCACTTACAAGATAACCAAAAGAAAAGAACAGAACCTTTACTCCTATAGTGAGATCCAGTTGTCTTTTGGTCAGCCCGTCCCCCATTCTGACCGCCTTTTGGTCACAGCCTTTTAACTTTTGAACCGTTAGACTTAGAAATCTGAAACTTAGATTGGAATTGGGTTTTATTAACCCGCGAAAAGAAGAAAGTTTTGGATGTTAGAGTGCCGATTTAAAAAAAAAAAGTTATTTTAGTTCATTTTTTGCTATAATTAGAGCGTGCCAGGGATATGAATACCCTTATATTGTTTCAGAGCACTTGCATTTGGGAAATGGAGGAAGAGGAACAGAGGAGAAGCCTGTGCACGTTGGCTTAAAATATTTGAAGGTTGTAGTGATGGGGTAATACAGACCCTGGTAGATCATTCCACATTCGTGTCATTTGGCTTACCAACGAATTGCTATATTTAACAGTAAGACCGTAGTTGGACCGGGTGAACAGATGTGCATCCGAAGTATAGGTATACAAGGGGAGGAATGCAACTGGCTATTTCACTGAAGCATTTTTTTTTTAATAAAAAAACGATAAAATAGGGAAAGACACGAGACATTTCTACGATGTTGAAGTGAATGTATGGAGTTCACAATGTCTCTATCACCCACGAGTATTAAGTTTTAAAGAGCGATTCTATACCCTGGCTAGAGTGTGCAGAACGGCCTTGCGTGACCAGACCAGATGTGGGTGTTATATGCCTTATAAATTGAGGCCATATCAGACGGGGTAAAATATTTCTTGCACCGCTTATGGAATCCTAGACATTTTGCAGTATTTTTAGCGACCTCGAGTATGTTGTATTAATAACACAAACCAAGAAAAGTCTTTCGGTTTCAGCGATGCAAGTATCATTCATGGATAATGGTTGATGATTTTGGTTTCGCTTGAGAGACAGAATTATGGTATGGTATGGTATGGTATTGCATGGTATGGCATAGTATGGTATGGTATTGTATGGTATGGTTGATGCCCAGTCTAGCTACCATTGCACCTATCGGTATGGTAAGGTATGGAATTTGTAGTTAATGTATCGAGCGGATTAGTCAGCAGAAAATTGAATGAAGCCCAGCTATTTGGACGAATGAGCGGGAAAAAACCTCTTCTGTCAAAAAAAAATATTCGAAAAGGTTTATCCTTTGCCAGAGCCCATATATGTAAATAAAGACCTACACTTCTATAAAAAGTGGTATGGATCGACGAAACCAAGGTAAATAGAATTGGACCAGATGGTAGGACAATTGTCCATCGTCCAAAAGGTCAAGCTTTGAATTCCAGATACACGCAAAAACCATTAAGCATGGCGGGGGAAATTTAATGGTCTGGGGGGCTTTTTCTTGGCATGGAGTAGGACCACTTGCAAAAATAAATGGAAAGATGGAAAAATTTCAGTATCTGGATATATTACAAGATACGATGGAGCCCTATACTTTTCAGTTTATACCAGTAAATTGGATGACCCAAAGCACTCATCTAAAATAGTAAAAGATTGATTCTCCCAAGAAAATATTCACGTTTTGGATTGGCCAACACAGAGTCCCGACCTTAATCCAATAGAAAATTTGTGGAATGATGTTAAGGTAAAGATTGGTCAGTAAAATTTCAAAAATAACGATGAACTCTGGGATGGCGTAAAGGAAGCTTGGTATTCTATCTTAAATGAAAGATGTCAGAAGCTTGTTAAAAGTGTGGGGCGGAGATGTAAAGCAGTAATCGAAAGTTCTGGTTAAAGTACAAAGCAATGAAGAGGTAAAAGACAAAACAGAAATATTTTAAATAATATTTTGAATATTTCTTATGTAATATTCAGAAAACTAGTTTTGTGCTACTTCTGTCCAGACAAAATCTTACTTATTTTTTTCATTCTGTTATGACTTTTATTCTATTCACACTCAAACATAATTTTTTTAAGTTCCTTACATTCACAATTAATACTGTTTCCGAATAAAATTAAGTCCATCGTCGTTTTTCGAATATTACTTCATACAATTCTGTGCATTCAGGTAATTATGTCTGAGCTATTTACATAAGGCGGAATAAAGAAATGGAGACTAGTAGTAGATTTCCGTAAACTAAATGACAAAATAGTAAACGACAAATTCCCATTAACTAGAATCGAGGACGTATTGGATAGACTAGGTAGAGCCCAATACTTCTCTACACTCGACATGACTAGTTCTTTTCATCAGATACCACTAGAACAAGAATCAAGACCAATGACCAATGGTCACTATCAGTTCACGAGACTACCATTCGGTCTTAAAATATCATTCAACAGTTTCCAAAGAATGCTAATAATAGCATTAAGCGGTTTGGAAGCAGAAGCATTCCTTTATGTCGACGATATTATAGTTTTTGGATGTAGTATAAACCATCACAACCAAAACCTAAGAAACGTATTTGATAGACTAGAGAAATATAACCTAAAACTGAATGCTAGCAAATGTCATTTCCTTAAGTCTGAAGTAGTATTGGGCCATTTAATAACAAGTTAAGGCGTAAGAACAGATCCAACAAAATACTGTGTTATAGAACATTATCCAGTACCCAAAAACGCAGATGAGGTTAGGAGATTTATAATATTTTGCAACTAGTACAGAAGATTCACCCGGAAGCTCGCAGACATAGATAAAAGTCTAAATTCTTTGCTAAAGAAAGGTCAACCATTCATTTGGTCAGAGGAGTGTGGAAAAGCATTCAGCATTCAGGTAATGTTTGGTAATGTTTGGTAAGGTTTGGTAATGTATGGTAATGTATGGTAGCGTATGGTAATGTTTGGTAATGTTTGGTAATGCTTGGTAATATTTGGTAATGGTTGGTAATGTTTGGTAAGGTTTGGTAATGTTTGGTAATGTATGGTAATGTTTGTTAATGTTTAGTAGTGTTTGGTAATGTTTGGTAATGTTTTGTAATGTTTGGTAATGTATGGTAATGTATGGTAATGTATGGTAATGTTTGGTAATGTTTGGTAAGGTTTGGTAATGTTTGGTAATATATGGTAATATTTGGTAATGTTTGGTAATGGTTGGTAATGTTTGGTAATGTTTGGTAATGTTTGGTAATGTGTGGTAATATTTGGTAATGTTTGGTAATGTTTGGTAATGTTTGATAATGTTTGGTAATGTTTGGTAATGTATGGTAATGTTTGGTAGTGGTTGGTAGTGGTTGGTAATGTTTGCTAATGTTTGGTAATGTTTGGTAATGTTTGGTAATTTTTGGTAATGTTTTGTAAGAAAATATTTAATTTATGATTCGCTTAACATTCAAAAGCATACTTCTTGCAGATCAAATCAACTAAGGCAAAGGAATGCAGCTATGGATATTCTCGTGATTTTAATTATCATTGAAGCATTTTCACCCTGCTTGGAGGGAGTGAACTTCTGAGATCTGTGCCGAGGGAATTAGATCCCCGTGTTTAAAATTAGCGTTTTGGCGTAGGTTTTAGTGTCACATTCTAAATCGTTCACATTTTTTAGACGAAAGCCGAATGAAAGAGTTTATCTCGTTTGCTGACTTAACAACGGTGTTTAAGACAGAAGTAGGTATACAGCATAGGAAGTACTAAATCAAATTCGAAGCCAAGCCAAAAGTCTAAAGAGACTTTAACGATATAATTGTATAATGTTTTCCACATATTGCGATTAGCTGCAACTTCATAGATTTAAACGAGCACCTGAAAGACATCATACGTGAATGTCCAGCTTTCACTAGAATCAGGCAGGTCGCCGTTAGAAATGTTATCTAATGCAAAACTGATAAAATCTAATAATAACTATATTCTGCGATATTCCAAAATTCCCACTCTTAAGGCTCTTGAAACTTTAGTGAATAAGGGAGCAGCCTTGTCCTCTTGCTCGAATTGGCAATTGAACAGAGGAGTTGCCTTATTATAGCTGGTACTGAAAAAGACTCCTGGGAGGAGCGTACATTTCTGAAATCTTTTCCCTATTGGAGGTATTTCGACCCCCCATTTGAAGGAATAGTCTTATCAGCTTCAGTGGATTGACGGATTCGATATCATAAGATCACAAGATCGCGATAAAATAATTTAAGCTGCCATTACAATTAGTCTGGCCAAGGTAATATAATTTTACGCGTAGATCTGAAAAAGTGTCATCAAGCGAATGTCCACAGTACTCGTATCTTTAGTTCCCCTACCACGGAGAAGCAGCCTCAGGACACATCGTTTTTTAGAGAAAATGTCGGCGTAATACTTGGACTTGGATTCTGGAAACCTTAATGAAAGTTACAGGACTCTTTGCACTAACAAAACTTGACGTTCAACGATTTTTAGCCTTAGAGGTTTCAAAATAGAATTAGAACCCAGTTAATGAACTCAACCAACAATTCAATTATTGACTGCTGGTATTGAAAGTATCTTAATTTAAATCAGATACGAGTAGCTATGTTATGAAAATACTTTAACAATTATCCTTCCCAATCGGGGCTGATTTATTTAATTAATTCGCCTCATTGCACGAACATCGTAATTTGTCATTCCATCAGATAGTGTCGTCGAACGCGAGATATTCCATTTATGCTATGCATACACATTTGGGACATCATTAAATAAACTCACCCACTGATTTTGCTCCTTTTTTGCTGGTAACCTGTCATTTTACAAAAAAAAAAAAAAACCTCCATATAAGCAACCTGTTAACGCATCCTATATCCAAGAGCCGTGATTTTTCTCACTTCCATACAATTAAAGATGCAAATCGGAGCAATTTTTCCATTCAGCGGTGCAGCAATTTAAATCTGTTGAATAATAGCTACTAATTGGATATACGAGTACAGAGGAACGTTGAACGAGTGGCAGCTACTCATAAGGCGTAAAATTGGCATGTGAAACAGCAACACACATGAAAGGACTCGTTGGAAATCAAAATATTAACTTTTTTTTTGTTCGTTGACGCCTCCGCTCCCCAGTTTAAGGATTAGTGGCTTAATCTTGTCTCTAATGTATTCTCCCGCATCCATTATGTTCTGCTACAAAATTTTCATTTGCCTAATGGTAATTGAGGCCATTTGGAGGATCGTATATCCTCTTTCCACTCATCCATCCATCAGGACATGTTAATCATGCAAAAATTTGTTAAAACTCCCTCAATCTCTTTCCCTCTCTAGAACTGGTGCATTGCATTTGGATGAGGATGAGGAGTCCTTGAATCATATGTGATTCAAACACCACTATCGGTTGGCCATGCAATCGCGAGCTGCAGCACAGATTTTGAAATTGACTGTTCAAAATTAGATTTCCGACAACTAGCGATTTCAATTTGTGCGGTGTCAATTGCAGGACGATTTTTTTTTTCTTTTGCTTCTGCATCCAACTCAGCTTTAGAGTTATCCTATTTGAATTGCGAATTGCTTTCAATTTAGGGAATTAATGGAGTTGTGTGCTCGCGGGTGTGGGTGCTGCCAGAGAGAGAGGTTTATATAAAAAAAAAAAAAAAAAATTGGCTACCAGATGCATGGCATTGTAATTGAATCGACATTTTGGACGGTTTACTCGTATATAGAGAGAAAGAGAATATTGGAGCTCTAAAGTGATTCGATTTTTGGAAATTTATTTCATTTAACGTTGTTCAATTTGGCTGATGATTTCAAGGGACTGCTTCAATTTTGTAAGCCCAAATCTAGTTAAGTACTAAAGGGATAGTATTTAAGTTCAGTTATACTGGGTGAATGTCGAATTATACATGTGTAATCTGTAGTAAATATACTTGAAATATCGAGCTACATACATAGGTGACCAATGGCTGACGAATTTCGACAGTTTATAGAAATTATGTTCGTTTCTTAGTGTGCGGCCTTGATCGGATTTTAAATTTGAGGAATGTTAGCACCATACTGGGAGATGTTATTAGTCCCAGATTGTGTTTTATCTGTTAACTCCAATTTCTACCATACCCACTTACTTGAAGGTGATCATCGCCTCATGCTATCACCGTCGCTACTCACTGGCCTCTACTTTTTGTTGTGAGATTATTCGTGTGAGAATATTAGTCCACCCCACGACTTGCGAATGGTAGTGCGGATTTTTTTTAGCAGCTGAGTTAGTTGTGTCACGTTGGATAAGCTTAGCGATGGTGAAGATGCCCCGAGGATTCTTAAGTTGCCATGATTTTGACTTTTCATGATGGTATAGTGAGCTTACCAAGGCCTCGATCACCAAGGATAGTCAATGAGAAAAAATATTAAAATAGAAGGCTTTTTTGTGCGTCTTATATTTTTTGAGCGAATTATATGATTGTTTGTAGAAGTTCTACTGATGTTATGCGAAGCTTTATAGAGCTTCGCGGGAATACCGTCAAGCTCTGCCGCTTGTTTTGTGTACTTTGATCGAGATAATGATCTCGTCCTTGCCGTGAGGTGTGATGTAAATCCTAGAGGTTTGGGCACCAGTTATCTCATTCCTACCTTCGGGCACATCTCTATCCACAATGTGGTACTGGAAAAATATTCACCGGAAACGAGCAGAGAACTATCCAAATTCTTCACTAAATTTTGAGGGAAGCTGTGGCCATCGGCTCGTCGATGATTCTGTTCATGGTTCTGCTGTCGCATATACTTACTGCTTCTTTAGCTTGTCCAGCTTCTCATCATTTCCATATAGAACTGAGACTCAAGTTTGCTTAGTTTTCCAGGTGGGTGTCATCTCTAGGTATCTGAGGGCGAATAAATACGTGCTATGGTCTATTTTTGATCTTCTGGCAATAAGTTATGCTCTTTTATATTCGATGGCATGATGCTACTGATTCTCTCTGCTCCTTGGTCAAGAATGGTTCTTAAGCTGTAGCTGCACTACAGAGTCCCTTAACCTGTCGATGGGTTGTCGAATTGGACAGCTGCAGTACGAAGATGAGTATAAGCTACCACAGGGTAGTGATTTCATTTCATTTCATTCTGATTTCAACTCCACCGCTATTTCGGATATCTAAGATGCAATTCCGAAAGATTTAGTTGGCAAATAAGTAGCCATACGCCATTGTCAATTTTGTTAAAACTGCACCGTATATCAGGCGACATTCAGCTGATGTTATCGGAGACCTTTGGGCTTATTACATGGCGCCAGCTATGACAAGACGGTTGGCATTGCAGGAATTCACAAAACTTTCCCCAATTATTATTGCAGTCAATGTTATAGCCTACCATGACATTAAGATCCCCCATTAAAATAATGATATCTCCCCATCCATTTGATAGATTATTTTTGTAAAGAAATGGTCCTTTTATCTTCAGATCCTGATTCCATCGGAGAGATATACTTTCTTTACATTTTCTTGCCCTAAATCTGGAAGTCTACGAATAACGCTAAAAGTGTTTCACTTTACATGTATCTGAAGCAAAAATTAACCAGACACACATGCACTTTAGGACGGTTTTTCCATATAGATTAAGAGACAGTTACGAGTTGGAGATTTGAACCCACCCACCTTATTTCACTGAGTTTCGAATGATGTCCTTCCAAAGAAGGTCCCAAAATCACCTTGTATATGATAGGCAAAAGTCATCAACGTGTGTTCATTTTTTACCTGAGGCTTGGTCGCTTTTCCGAAGGCACATTTGTTTTTCGGAGAAGTAAGATACGGATGCCACGTTGCCAGAGTAATATGTTTTTTTTTTAGAGCTTCTAGAACGTTCTTTGGGTGCTGAAAAGTATACGAAAAGAAATGGAAATTTCTAAAGAATGAAGCTGTAAATCCTGAAGACATCCTGACAAGTTTTTTTTGTACAAATACGGCCACAGTCTCTGTGGAACGCTGAATAGTTTGATACAAAATTTTATTTCTGCGTTTTACACATTATATACGTCATCAGGAGATGAGGTACTGGTGAACATATGCGAATGCTTTTGGAATAAGTAGTCCCAAAAATTGACTGACTGAAGTTAAAGATTAGATTTAGATTAGATTTTATTTTCTCTTTAAAAATTCAACAATATAAAAATATTTAATAAGCATAGGTACAAAATAACGAGAAATTTTAATGGCATTAGATATTTAAAGAAAATAGAATTAAATGCCACTTCTATAAAACTAAACAAAAATAGAAAAATAAAAAAATGGGTGGGGTGACCCTTCAATAAAAAACATAAGGTAAGTATAAATTAATGAAAATTGATTAATTAAAAAAAGAAAAGAATCATAAATAAAACAATAGCAGAAGGTCAAAAGAAAAGAGATAAAATTAAACATATTTCATCATTGCATCAGAACATCAGAGAGAATGCTAAGTCATAACATGTAAAAGTGATTCCAAGCTTACAAATTCAAACTCTAGAAGCCAACATTTCAGATATTTCTCTAAAGAACTATGAAGTCCTAGTGTCCTCAGAGATAGAGGTAGTTTGTTAAATAAGCGATATGAAACCACAGTATAAAAATTGCGAAATGCAGTAGTGCGAAAAATGGGCACAGCACAAATATTCTAAAATTAAGATTCCCCGATATAACAAACAACTCCTTTAAAACTTTATAACAATACAGATGACGGACGGGAAGAATTTTCAAATCACGAAACAATGGCAAACTAGAATCCAAGCGATTTTTATTGCATATTCTCCTTAAAACAAATTTTTGTAATAACAGCTGTAATTTACTAAAATAGGTCCCTCCCCAGCAGGTAATACCATATTGCAGTTTGGAATGAAAAATCCCATAATAAATAGTTTTTAAGAGCTTAGCCGGGCAAACAGTTCGCAAATAAAACAAATTTTGTAGCGTAGAACGAAAGTAACGAGTTAGGGAATCGATGTGAGTAGCAAAGCACATCTTAGTGTCAATAATAAGCCCCAAATATTTAAATTCATCGACTACCTCGACTTGAAAACACTTTTCACTTCAGTTTTTTTTTCTGACACTCTGCCGCATGGAAGAAAATATCAGCCTCGAAACTAGCTTGCCCTGATTAACTGAAATACATAATTTTAGTTTTAGAAATAATCAACAAATTATGCCCTGCAAACCAGATTGTAAGTAAATTAGGATCAAAGTTTATATCTGAAAACAAATTTAAAGGGCTATCTGAACCATACACAAAACCAACATCATCCGCAAATGCTGTAGGTACACCTTTAAAATTTAACCCGAACAAAGAATTAATATATATTAAAAACAATAAGGGTCCCAGTACAGACCCTTGGGGCACACCTAAGTTAATAAAATTAATACCACTCCTAATATCATTAATCAAGACTCTCTGCGATCTATTAACCAGATAAGACCTAAACCATTCAAGAATAAAGCCACGAAAACCAGCTCTATTCAACTTCGCTATCAAAATATCATGGTTAACCATATCAAAGGCTTTAGTTATGTTTACAAACAAGCCAGCTGTAAACAGTTTCCTATCCAAGTTAGAAAAGATTTTGGAACAAAAATGGAGTAAGGCATCTTCAGTTGATTTATCTTTCTGAAATCCGAATTGAACGGGACTAAAAAATTTAGTTATGTTTTTACAACTCTATTTTTTATTGTTTTTTCAAAAATCTTGCTGATCAAAGGAAGAAGGGAAATGGGTCTATAATTGGATATGTTGTCAGCAGCTCCCTTTTTAAAAAGCGGCAGAATGTCTGCGCGCTTAAGGGTCTTTGGAAAGACTCCAGAAAAAACACTTTTATTAGAAATATTGGCCAGAACATCAACCACAAAACAGGCTATATTTTTTTAGTAACCGATTTGAAATATCATCATTACCAGTCGAATTAGAGTTCTTCAAAGTGCCAATAATATTTAAGATTTCAAGGGCGGTTATAGGCTCGAAGACGAAGCTGTTCCTAAGAAAGGGCTCATCAAAGTTACAACACGAATAGCAAGATCTACAGATCTGTAAACTGGAATGAATATTTAAGGTATATATTGAGGCGAAATAATCATTAAAGTAGCTAGCCATCTCAAGTTTATCCGAGGTAGTGGACCCATTAAAACGAATGATAGATGGTATTTTAGGGGAGGTAGTTTTATTCAGAATGGTATATACTATTTTCCATTCACCTCTAAGATTCCATTTCATTGAACTAAATTGATTACTGTAGAATCGATCCCGACATAACGGAATTTCCTTTTTTAATTGAGCACACAATTTTTTATACCTTTCTTTTAGAACGAGATTTAATAACCTGCATAAAAAAAACAACCAATATCTAGCTGCTCTAACTAGAAAACGATCCATTTAACACATTCGGTCGTAAAATTTATATTTAGTGAGATATTTGAAAAAAAGATAATTTCGACAGGAAGGGGAAAAAGTAATGTTTTTAACGGATTTCTAATTTCTAATTCAAATCCCTGGTACCTTGTCTATGAATTATTTACTAAGGTAGGTAGGTAGGTAGGTGTGGTTGTGACAGCATGCTATGCTGAAACATAATTAGCGCAGAGGCGCCTTTTTAATACCACAACTCAAGTGACCTAATTTGTTGTAAAAACTGACGTTTGACTTGTGGGAAAGGAGAGAAAAGATTATTTAAATCCACCCGTGGCATTGAGGAAACTGATGATGTCCCCGATGCTTGTCTCCGCTAACTAACTAATATTATCAAAATGGTGTCTGCCAAGTATACGGTGTCTGACCCTACTAAGGGCCGGACACTTACAAAGGAAGTGAAGGATTGTTTCAGGCTCGTTGGTCATGTTGCAGCTACGACAAAGTGCATTAAAATTAATGCCCAGTCTGGCTGCGTGGACCGCTATGGGCCAATGGCCAGTGCTAATTGCCAGAACTCTAGCAATATCTGCCCGGTTTCTTTTTAATAGCTCTTGTGTTCTGCGCCAGTTATACTTGGGCCACATCTGCCTGGATATGACACAGTTCTGCAACCCTCGCCATCTATAACCAGCATCTGCAAGCATTCTATAACCAGCATTTACTAAACGTGCTCTTCTTCTGAAAGCAAAACTAACTACCAACTGCTTATCACTCAGTCTTAGCTCGGAACTTGCGATATTAAAATGGTCTTTGCCCTTAATTCGGCAGTTGTCGGCTGAAGTTTGGTTCTGATGGTCCTGACTGGTTTTACTGATTTAGCTGTGTTTGTCATTACTTTAAAACAGAAATCCAAAAATCATTACTCATACTGAATTAAATTACATTAAGACTGCTATAGACGTGTTAAGTAGATAAGTAGCTAGTTGGACTTCAACTTCCAAGTAATTCTGAAGAAACTGACTTTGTTACTTCCGTGGTTATTCGAATGCTTTCAAGTTGTCATCATTACCCTCTCATATTCAACTGATTAGCTATCCTAAACTACTTTCATGATGCAAGCACCTATCATGTTCAAGTCCCATCTATACATACCTCCCAACACAATTTTACAGAGCCAACAAACAGAACAAGTGAGTCATTATACTTTCACCAGACTTCAAATAGGTACCTGTCTCTGCATCCGGTCTCCTATTTTCGGATGCTCTCATGCCCCTTGGACACTTCATAACCTGTCCAGTCATATCCTACACAGCCACAGAACACTTGTGCAAACCAAGTACCGAAACTCGTCTCTGAACAATGACAAAGTTTCGCCCCCCAACCTCTGAATCACATCACCCATCTCTATAGGTATACAGACCATATAAGAGCTTACCAACACATCCCTTTCCTATTGTCAAAGAGTGTTCTCGCAGAAATATTACATAGTTGAGCATTCCAAAAATTTCCAACATCGTCCATTGAAAATGTCAAAATACCACAAACATTGTGTTGGACATGCCTTAATTGTGGTCCTGATCATGATACCAGTGGGGGTGGGTTGGCTGTCCTCTCCAGTCTGCGTTGCCCAGTCATTAATGTAACAGCGGTTCACGTTATGTAAATAAATTTCCCCTTTTGACCTCCACACTAAGGTTGCGTGCAATTAGCTGCAGTTGTCAGCAACCCCAGGGTGCAACTGTTGTATCCATTCAGCAAACCCCGCTGACGGCCCTCGGGAGTCCTTTTTCGCGGGAATTTAAATTAAAATTTTTGGATGACATGTAGTCCTGGCTAACTAATCAAAATTGTAGGATGTGTGTGTGAGAGTGTGTTTGTGCATTTAGCCATAAATCGGTAACCGTATAAAGTCCATTGTTTTGGCATTTTGTTTGTTATTGGGTTTTGAGAGTTGAGCTTGGGGGAATTATGTCAAATAAATGAATGAACAGCGATGACGCAGATTTGCAGAGCATGACCCGAAGCATTTGACCATTCACATACAGAAAACATTGCAATAGGATTTTCGTCTACATGATGAATGCTTGAAAATATCCTGCGGCACATCAGCCCGTTTTTGAATGGAAATAACTAGCTAAAGGATTCAAGATACATGCCTTCAATGTTCGGTTGATAGATTTTAGGCTATACAGTTAGGTAAGAATGTAGGAGCGAAAAATTTCAAAATACAACAAAGTCCTCGAAGGCTGTCAAAAATGTATTTTCATATTTTCATCAAAAGCTATTGGCAAGAGCTCTTTTCCATTTGCAGATACTTGTTCTAGATGGATTGAAGCAGACGCCAGGTGGAACTTTATTCTGACTTAATAAATGACAAAAGTCAAAAGTTATGAATAATTGACGCACAAGTGTCACTGTCATAAAATGCCCTCCATTTCATAAAATTTCCAACTCCCCTTGTAAGATTTTTTTTTTTTTTTGTGCAATTTTTTACTGAATAAACTTAATCAAACTATGAATGTACGAGCTACCCCTCATAGTACTAAATGGATTGAAATTTATGACACTGTCATTTATGATATATTTTCTTCCGTCAACGTAACACAATCCTTATACCCAGGAGAATGCAGCCCCATGCCCAGTTAAGTCAGCCAGCCCATGCCACTTTAAAATTTCCCTGGACAAATTCATAATTTCCTTTCAGATATTTGTCAAAACACTTTCTTATTTTTTCACCAGAAAATACAGGGGTGTTTGCTTCGCATAAATTAGTACCGACAGTGTTAGGGAGATACATTCAGTGGGTGGGATGTCCTTGCACAGATGCAATACGCATTAAAGTCTCTGAACATCCCATCCAATTGACTTTGAGTGTTTTTTTTTTTTTTTTTCTTTTTTTGCTCCTGTTCATATTGTGCTATTGTCCTTTTAGTGTTTAGCTTATTGCGATTTCTATATTCTAAAAGAAGGGGAGCAACAGAAAAAAAAAAATTTAAAATGAACAAAGACACTTTGGTTGATACTCTGTGATGGTACTCCACCAAGTAGAACTATGACAGGCACCGAGGGTTGATTCCTTCAGCATAATGAGAATGAAATGATGGAATTATTTTTCCATTTCAACGAAATGAATCATGTCCTTTGTTGTACTTATAAATGGGGTAAGAGATGGATGTCTTTTTTTTATTATTTTCTTCCCTTCTTATTTTAATGTTAGGTCAAGCAATAAGAGGTCCTTGCAATTAGAATGCATTTGCAAAGATAATTTGTTACAATTAGGGAGACTAATGCATATTAATAACTGTTAAGGGAAGGAGTAAGGATAAACGAGTCTGTCTAGTGGAGCTAAAGACATTTGTCTGGCCTATCAGACTGTGCTGCTCTGATGGCATCTCTTTACAGTACTTTCCCCATAAAATGTAGCTGAACTGAAATATTTTCGATTAAATGTCATCAAAAAAAAAAACCAAAGGAAATACTAAAGAGAAATCCGAATAAGAATTTAACATTACTTTAAAAACCTGACTCCAATCTCTGAAACGAACTACTCGCTTTGGAAAACAACAACAAAATCACCTCTGAAGAGAACGGAAGAAAACTGGGCATGAAAAGGCAAATGCCCTATATAATACAACTTCACATTCAGAGGACTACTAACATATGATCAGATCTTTTGACAGAAGAAATACTTAACAAATTACCTCCAATAGTACCTCAACACCTTCGAAACATACATATGCATATAATGCGATGTTTAGACTAAAGCATTTTCCAAAAGTCTAAACAGTTGCCGATATAATAGCGATACCAAAATCTGGAAAAGATGCAACCAAAACAACTTCATACAGACCAATCAGATTAAACCCTGTCCTGTGAAAAATTTTCGAAAGACTATTATGCAACCGTATGGCACCCATATGGAATAGACTAAATACAATATCTGACAACCAGTTCGGATTTCGAAAATAATACTCCATAATCTAGCAAATGCACAGAGTGACTAACCAAATTTCAACTGGCTTGGAGGAGAAAAGATTGTGCGTAGGAGTACTCGTATTCCTTGCCGTTGCTAAAGCCTTCGACACCGTATGGCACGCTTGTGTATTGCTAAAACTAGAAAATCTTCTACTAGCTGACTTCTATCTGATGATTAAAAGTTACTTACCCGATGGATACTTCTATGTCCAAATATAAAGACGAAAACTCAAAACTATATACAGTACCAGCTGGGGTCCCTCAAGTCAGAGTATTAGGACCACTACTGTACAACTTTTATACCAGAGACATTTCTCTTCCAATACCGACAAGATCGACGATTGTCGCTTTTGACAATCTGATGACACCATTTTACTTTACTCCCACAAATGGTTACAAACAGAAACTACTCAACTACAAACAATTCTAGACGAGACTACCAAATGGGTTGATGACTGGCACATACAAGTAAACGAAGCCAAAAGGTCCAGGTTATATTTACTACGAAGACAAAATTCACACCTCAAGTACTAAGAGTGAACAACAACGTTATCTGCCTCGACACGGTAGCCCAATATAATACCTAGGAATGTATCTAGATAGCAAGCTAAATTGGACATACCTATACAGTAAAAGCGGAGTCAAATGACTCGTTTTTACAACGAGACTCGTATTATATAGAGCCATCATTAAACCAATCTGGACTTATTGATCTCAAATCTGGGGCACATCAAATCTAAAATATTAACGACGAACAATACTCGTAGTTGACGCTGAATAGTATTGTAACATAATGTAGCATAATAACTACGCCCCAAAAAGATGCAACACATTCCGAAGTGTCTTTTCATTCGAGGTTCGTGTCCACGGTAAGAGACGGATTATGTCTAAGACGACGTCGCGGAATTAAGAGAGAATTATAACCGCAAGAGATTATTGGCTGCAGCTGTCATCTTGGAATTATTACATCAGAAGAATTTGCTAGAAGTTTCTGGCTATCAGAAATGCGACTATATAAGGACAGATGGCGCTCGAGACAAGGCAGTTGGGTTTTGAACCGCACGAAGAGATTGGAAAAGTGATAATAGGCGAAGTTGTAGTTTTGTGATAAATTGAAATTAGTTTGGATTTGTGAATTAAGTAATTGAATGAGATAAAGTGATTTGAGAAGAAAGAGACCTTGTAAGGAAAGAATTTGCGAAGAACAGTATAGTGTGAACTTGAATTGTTTTATAGACTAGAAAATAAAGAAATAATCTCACAGAATAACGTTTTATCTAGTCGAGCCGTAGCTCGCATATTACAGTATATAACAAACAGCGACATAGTGTGGGATATACATTTGCCTAGTGTCGCTTAGACAGATGTATAATAAATAATAAATACTTGAAAAATAAAAAAAACATAACTTTCATCAAGTTTAAGTTGACTTATATCGTTAAACAGCGAAAACTCAAAATTCATCGTTTTCGGTTTCAGGCGGTTTCTCTATCTTTTTTGGGTATGTCCTAGTTTCCTTCTAGCTGTTTCACAAGCTGTAATCAACCCGCTGCTACTTTCACATCAGTAGATTTGCACCTTTGGCACCATCGAGATAATACTTCCAAGGTACTGGAAGTTCTAACCTCTCTCAACCTTTTGTTCAGCAATGCTTAACTGATGGGCTGCTTAGAATTATGGTTTTGACTGGGTTTATTTTCAGCCACATTATGTTTTCATTTATCTCCATAGCGATAGGAGGTAAAAACTATCGGCGTAGTCGATGTGTTTGAAATAGATTGTAAGACTCTACTATTGGATTCCATCACTTCGCATCGATAAAGCACTCGGAAGACGTCAGAGATCACTACACAAAAAAGTATAGTGGTGATGGTATAGAGACTTATCGGATACTGGACACTACGCAGCAGTTTATACGAAATGCTTGTCTAGGGTATGGCGAGTGATATGAACTTTTTGGTTATAGATACCATCGAATGCCTATTCGAAGTCTGTTATTCAAAGTGGTGAAAAAATGCATCAAAACCAAAATAATGAAATATCTGCAGGGACAAGGACTAATAAGCGATCAGTAGCATGGTATTTACAGCCGTCATTTAACTGGAGACCTGCTGAGTCATGTAAACCATCTATGGATCTCCGATATGTTGCCTTGGGCATCTCAAAGGCATTCAACCGCAGCTCAGTTCTAGATCAATTCTAGTTGTGGTCGATGGTGTGTCTTCCGATACCTTTGCTGTAAATTATGGAGTGCCTCATAAATTCATACTTTTACCAACTATGTTTTTAATACATATCAATGACCTTCTTGAGTCGAGAAACAACATCTTTAGCTTTGTCAATGACCCTAGTATAATCTTGCTTAAGCAAGATGCGCGCGAATGCAAATATCTCACTTCCTCAGAGATGCGACCAAATTCACTCAATAAAAGAAAATCTGTAGGAAATCCTGCAGTTGAGAGAAACAAACTTATCAATGCGAAGAAAACCCATTTCCTCAAGATCAGATCCATTATATCCAAATCCAACGTTACACATAAATCGTATATTAAGAGCTACCTATTTATGTCAAAGATACACTTTAACCGAACCACTTCTTCTTCTGTAGAAAGCATAAGTTAGACTCAATATCGTTCTTACTTTTGAGGTTCGGCCCAAAACATTCGTGGAATGATCAGTAGAATATGACATTTAAGCATTCTACTAGGCTAACTACCAAAAAGGCCTTGATAACCTCGCGAACATTTTCTGCTACAAAACAAGTAAACTTTGAAATTTATTCCCAGGATACAGATTTCCATAAGCTTTTAATCTACAACTCCCCAAGGGCAGAATTAACATGCATCTACAAACATATGGGGGTGGTATTCACGGGTTAATGGATCGTTTCTTCTGAGAGAAGATTATAATAAAAAAAAAAAGTTCTTAAAGGAGATTCATTAGAGCAGGGCTCATTGATGATTCGTGAATTGTTAATCTGGTCAACGCTCATTGTCGAGAGTGTTTTCAGGATGTTCTCTACTGAGCTCGAGAACTATTTTGGCTATTATTTATCTGCAGTTTTAAGTATTAGGTAATGTCGCAAGATTGGAAATGCAAAGCATCTGAAGTCATTGAGGTGAGAAAGAACCTGCCAAGCAATATGCGCCGCGGGTTCCATCCCAATGCGCTGACGTTTTGTATTGTGGAAGTACGACCCCTTAATTTGGAAATTAGAGCAATGGGACCAATGAAGCGATGCACTTACGGAGCGAAGTGGAAGCGACGCATTGTACGTAGGTATCTTTATTGTAGACATTTGATAGGTTGGCTAGGTGGGTAACAAGTTCACAACAAAATTGCGGTGAAAGTTCCAAAGATCTTCGGTCATACTAACTCCGGGGTATGAGCTGGAAGTTTCCTTTGAAGGCGTTTTGTGTTGGTCATTCTGCTCTAACCTAAGTTTCAAGTTTTTTTTATCCTTAAACTATAGTAGGCTGCCAGATTTGATTCTACGTCGAAAGTGACATTTCGTCTTTTGTCTTTTGGATTATACTGAAATCCACGCAGAAACATCCTCTAACAATTTTTCGAGTGGATAACTCATTTTACACAATTTTAAAGGACGGTCTAATAAATTTCTCAAAGAAACCGAAATGTCAGAACCTTCTATAACAGGAGAGGTTATAGAATAGAATATTTTTAAAACCCGGATTGGCTTGACTTATACCGCTTTCAGTGATCCGCATTTGAGATCAAAGGAAGCAGCAAAATATAACATCAGACGTCTTATTTACGATTCATTCCGACTCTAATCCATCAAAAGCAGCGTATTAAATTGTCCCAGGCCCCCACACGATAAACCGCCTCTTAATTAGTATTTTTCAATAAACAGCTTTCCATTGGATGAACAAACATTGTCAACCTTTATCAATACCATCCCTTCCTGCTCGTGCTCTTTTTTTTATCCTTCTCTTTGTTCGTAAAAAAGAACGCTTCAACAATAATCTCATAATTCATGCCGATAAGAACTGCGAAAATCATCATTTCCCGTCACCGAAAAAGAACACACCCATCCACCCACTACAACGGATGTAATATCCAATTAAAGTCCCCCATTTTACGACTGTTTAATTGCCAGGATAACAACCCAACTAATGCCATTTGAAATTATTCCACAGACAGATTTAATAACGACAACGACGACGATTCCAAAATGAGCATACTCCACCAGGCAATGGCAACGCTTCCCAACCAGATTTGGGATTTGCCTGGAAAAAAGGTCGCTTTTTACGATTACCTCGGGTTTTTATCTCCGAATCCCGATAATGAGATCGCTTATCTCTGAACCAGTCGCCTTAACTCTCCAGCCGCAGTCAACACCACTGTTTACCCTTTACTGTTGTTTTTTGGGGCTGGCCGTGAAAAATTTACACGCATCCGGATGCGGATGCTTTCTGTCTGCGAGTATCTATGGCCATGCCACAACTACCGCCGCTGCTAGACTTTCATCCTCTAAAGGGAATCGAGTGGTGATAGCTAGCTTGCCAGGTGTAGACTCTGCTTAGAATAACAAATGAGCTATCATCGCCATAAAGGAAGGACACAAGTTGAAAACCCATACGTTGACTAACGCACTAGATTCGGTTTTTTTTTTTTCAATCTCCCCCTTTGTATGGAAATAGAACAGGACTAGAAGAGACAGAGTTAGATCAGAGAGGAAAAAAAAAAAGAAAAACAAAATTTATGCGTAGGGGAAATTAAATTTCCTGCTTTAAAAGGCTCAGAGTTTCCTGTATTCTGGGGGGAAGAGCTATAGACAACGCTCGTGTGTGTGCGTTGTGTCTGATGGCTTTGGAATATTTTTCACCATTCTGGGGACATTTTGGTTTTTTTTTTTTTTTTTTTGCAGGGCAGACTCAGTGTGGATGTGCATTATCCTAGTTAGGGATGTAATTTATGAAGCCAAGTTATGTGATACTCTCTGTGCTAGAGTGTGAGTGTGGATTAGACTCAGAATTAGTTGGATTGACCTGACGGTGGAAATTAATGTTCAGAGATTATAATCATTTGGCAATTAAGAGATTTTAGGGAGTTAGGCTTAGGAGATACGAGTGTGTATTTGTTTGAATAAGTTGCTGGGGAGTTTTTTTTTATAAGTGGGGTCCAGAACCCAAAAATTCAATGAATTTGGGGAAATTGCAGCAGAAGAAAAAAATAATTGCAGAAAATACGCACGCTTATCTCTGGGTATTGGGTCACGAGCACGGTATGTATCTACCGATGAAGGCTTTTGTTTTAGAATTAAAAACATCTTTTACAGCATTCCAATGCTCTTGAATGAATTTTCTGTAATACTTGCGCTAAATGGTATTATAAAAGTTGCAGTACTGAGGCGTCCTTAAACAGTAGGGTGCAGTATGATGTTATATAGAGCTACCATCAGACAGTAACCAAATACGAATACTATACCGGCTCATCGCCTATTGCACCTATAACACTGCAACTACTGCTGGACTTATCGACAAATGAATATATTTGCAGGCGCGCCTGTGGCAAGCAGAAACCGATTTTTGAATGCCTGGAAGCAAAGTGATTTGTGGATCGTCCTGGGACTCGTTATGGATTCCACTACTTTAAACGAGCATCTGAAGACTGTTGTGATGTTTGAAAAAGCTCAGCACTACATTCCAACCTCGCTAATATCCTACGATTTACAAAGGGGTTGTTCAGTGGTAAATCCCTTAAGTCCTGCGAGTGGGGAAATTTATAACCGAAGTGTATAACCCAACAAAATACAAGCATCTTTGTCAATGTCAAACACAGTGACGAGTCATACTATACATACGAGTAAGCTGATTTTCGATTTGTCCGGTTTTTAAGAACTGAATACATAAATGTCGGATGATATGCAGGAAGCACGCCGTCTTGAAGATCAAGTTCGTAATCAATGCTGTGCTGCCATATAGAGGGTGGGGAAAGTGGATTAATAAATGGAAAAAGAAAACTACATAAACAACTCACTCACTCAGTCTAACGCCTTTTAATTGCATCAGAGCTAAGTCATTAAAATGAGCCCACTTTTGGCACAAATTTTAACTAAAGACAGTGTCAGCGAAAATGAAGATTCACGAGTTGCTTAATGGCACCTGTAACCACTGCTTGAAACATGATGTCAAATTTATCTTCGATGATTTAAATTTTGAAAGATTGGAAAATAAAGCACTCACTTGTGCGCGTTTGCGAATATCAAATTAGAAGTAAGGAAGTGGGTGAATTATTGGTGAACAAGGACAATACAAATAACATTATTGAGAGCAACAGGCTATCCCAATGACACCGACTGTAAATACTACCACCATCGGTGATTACTATAGTCCTGGCTACTGCGGTCAATTAGGCTACCGAAATCAGACGAATAATATATTCATTCCAATAATAAATGCCTCAAAAGCTCAGAGCATAGGCAGGCAGTACAATCTCATCTCTAACGGTCGCCAAATGAGAAAAGAAGAAGCCAAGTGTTGAACGGTCTACAAAAGCTTGATGCTTAAAATGGGGATGATTTACTTAAGATTGAGACAGTTCTGAGGAAATTAGTAAAGTTCCTCGGGTCTTGCAAAAGCTGCAACTATGCTCCGTAGGTTCTGATTTATTTTATTACAAAAATTAGATTTAAATTCAAAAAAACTAAACATTGCTATTACTTACATTTTTTTAGACCCCCACTGCCCAAATCCATACACACACTCTACCAAAATAATAAAATGTTCCGGTTTGAGGATATGAAAATCTGGTCACCTTGGCTATACATATGCATATGCTCGGGCTCAGAATATTCGTGCTAAAAGTGATTTCATTTAATTTCAGGTAAAGTCGAATATATTGGACAATTTTGGACCGCGATATTTATTTCGTGGGACTCTTTTCGAGATATTCGCACTCAAAAAAGATTTCCAATAATTTCGGTGTAAAGACAATTTTCAAAGATTTTGAAAATTCGGCATAGTTCTTGGAGAAAATTTCAAAACCTCTATTTCATATCGAAATATTCTTTTTCATGCGACTCACCTTTTCCGAGATGTTCGTACTCTAAAACGATTTCCAATAATTTCCGGATAAAGCCGAACATTTTAGAATATTGCGTATAGCTTAGCTACACTTTCTGAAAGTAAAAAGAATTCAGCATCTATCTTGTTCAGAATTTCGAAACCTAAAATTTTAATCGTAAACTTATTTCTAAATAATAATTTAAAGAACTTAAAAAAATAAGACGTTTACAAGGTTGATTATGCTAGTTTCTGCAATTTAGTGTGCTCAGTATGTTTCTTCATAACAATTATATCATGGATATCGAAAGCAAGCTAGTAGCAGATAGTAAAATCTTTTTGGAAATACATTAAACATTAACGTAACTCCTATGGTCCCGGAAGTAATGGTATTCGAAAATATTGAATCTAGCAACGTATAATCGTCCTGTCCATTCAGTAGTCAGTGTTAACCCTAAAGTTGATATAGAGTCTATTAATATAAACTTGTCACTTTGGCTCTTGACAGTATAAAATCATCTGCAAATGCAGCGGTTCCTGCCTTTTTTTCTGAAAAAGTGTAAAAATAGTAGTAACACTCAGTTATTTATTTCTAACATGTGTCTTAGACTTTAATTTTTTTTGTATGAATGGAAAGTTTCATTTTTGTTTCCAATTTTCCAAGCTAACTACAAAAATGATGCCAAGAACTATAGGGCAATCTGCAAATTATCAGCAACTCCAAAACTTTTTGAAAGTATTGTCAAAACAAAACTTGAATTTTATGTGGAAGAGCATATTTCCGAGTTTCAACACGGTCCACAGCTTCCAATTTCTTCTCTTTTACGTCGTTTCTTCTTAACTCGTTTGAAGAAGGTCATCAGGTTGACACAGTCTACACTGACTTTAGTAAGACCTTTGATTCTCTGAATCACAATGTAGAGATGGAAGTAAATCGTCAAGTTGAATCCGGTTATTCAAAACCATTAGACTGTTGTTTAGACGTACCTGAAGGTAGTCACCTGGGGCCCTTGCTTTTAATATTTTTAATAAATGATATAACATTTGTTGTAAGCTACAGTTAGGGTTTGCTGATGATTTGAAATTGTTTCTCAGAAGTAAAGGTTCCTCCATTAAGCGCTTCCTATCTTTAAATTTAAATAAAACAAAGTGTGTATGAGTAATCATCAAAATTTGTTATTCGTTTGAAAGGTATATTGATGCCATTATGTATGGAATATAATATGGTTCAAATATCCGCCGCGGCTTCTCTGGGTGGCGCGCATCTGAAATGTCCAATTTTCCATGACTCTGGCAGATAAATCAGGCTGAATTTGACCTATGGCATGGGTTATTTTGGCTTTGAGGGCCACTGTGGTTTGTGGCTTATTCGCATAGACTTGCGACTTCAAAAAACCCCACAAGAAAAAATCTAACGGGGTCAAATCGCACGACCTCGGTAGCCAGTTCACATCACCTCCACGTGAGATGACCATGCCCTCGAATCGCTCGTGCAGAATTTTCAATGTGGCGTGAGCTGTGTGGCACGTAGCGCGGTTCTGTTGAAACCACATGTCGTTGGTGTTCATATGATCCAATTCAGGCCAAAAGAAGTTGGTAATCATCGACCTATAGCGCTCGCCGTTGACAGTGATGGCCTGGCCAACGTCGTTCTCAAAGAAATATGGACCGATGACGCCGCCAGCCTAAAATCCACACCAAACAGTGACTTTTTCGGGATGTATTGGACGCTGTTGGATCTCATGTAGATTGGTATCGGCCCAAAATCGACAATTTTGTTTGTTGACGTACCCATTCATCCAGAAATGGGCCTCATCGCTGAAGATGATTTTTCGATGAAAATTTGGGGTCAGTTTCCAACTGCTCCAGAGCCCATTCAGCGAACACACGTCCTTGTCTATGGTCGTTTACCTTCAGCTCCTGGGTCAATTGAATTTTGTACGGTTGCAGGCCCAAGCCACGACGCAAAATTCGCCAAGTTGTGGTCTGTGAAAGGCCGAGTTCTTGTGAGCGACGCGAAATCGACTGCCTCGGATTCTCTTGCACACTCTCACGGACAGGGGGATGTTTTCGGCAGATCTTGCATCCGTGGACTCAACCAGTGGACTCAAATTTATCCACCACATTGGGAATAGTCCTCTCGGAAGGACGATTATGGTGACCGCAAAATGGGCGAAGCGCGCGGAACGTTGCCCGAACAGAACACCCATTTTGATAAAACAATTTTATTATTTGCACGTATTGTTGAATGCTATATCCATCCATGGTGATTTGGCAAAAGAGACTGAATAAATGACAGCCAATTTGACAGATGTAGCTTCAACAATATGGCCGCTATCAACTGTCAAAGTTCGGAAGTCCCTTATTGGAAGACCCTGTATAAGCGATTGCTCAAGGCTACAATCTGACATTGACGCTCTCTCAATTTAATTCAAAGAAAATTGTCTTTTTGTCAGTCTTCCAGCACCGTTTGAAGGATATCAGCACTAGAAACCATTTTTTCATTAATTTACTAGTAAAGGCGGACATTTTGGAAGACTACGTACTTTAAGTTTTGGAAATTTGTATTCGTCATACTCCATATGCCATAAGAGAATTTCCTACGATAAATTTAGAAATTTAAATGCTGGCGTGGGTTTTTTTTGAAACGAAGTTGGGGTGTTCACGTGCTCATGTGCTCCTATGGATTAGCCGCCATTGATCAAATATTTGAAAAATCATTTCCTATCATTCTTCGCCTAAGATTGACACTTGAAAATAATGCTTCGTATTAAAGTCATCATAAGTAGGTATTTTAAATCCCATCCCATAGATATTCCTACAACCATCCTCCATTCTCTTCATCATAAGTTCTCACCGCCATTTTTAATGTTCAATCCACATTCCCGCAAAGAAGAAGAAAAAAAAAAAAATAAAAAATCTCGAACATTAAGTTAAGAAATTAACCACTCAAAGCAACCAACACCTACTCCATCATTTGAGGTCGTCCTTTATCAGAAATTATAAACTTGAAAATTTATATCACCACATAAATGACAGCCCGCCACCGCCACCGGCGTTGTCGACTCCAGCGTAAAGAAATCTTTCCCACAACCGAAATTCCTTTTCCACATGTCCTGTCTCCCACTCCATCCATATGGAGGAACCACTTTATCCTCGCTCTAACAAAACATGCTCCTCTGTCGTCGTCGTCGTTGTCGTTGTCCTCCTCCATGGCAACAATGTTCGTTGGGCGCCACTAAAACTTTCATAACTTTTTGATGTGACATAATTATTGTTTTCCATCTTCTTTCGGTATGCGTGTGTGTGTGCGCGTGTATTATGTGCTATTTTGGCTCATTGTTTGTGCGGTTTTGTTTGGTATTTATATATCATTCACCCTGACGCACACTGAACGGTACAAACATTTTCTAATTAAGGGAATTAAGGCGGTAATTACAGGCACTTGTACATCATGTACATCGTCATCATTGTGACTCTTTTTAAGGAGTATAGATAGCTTACATTTGTCATTGTCCTGAGTGCATTTTGTAACATCCTTAACGTAGTACATTCAAAAGGAGTCGTTTTGAAATATATATATATTTTTTTTTTTGGGATTTGTACATGTCCTTGTTACAATTAGGCGTCTTGCATGTGACTTTAGGTTTAGTTGAGTTTTCAATTGCCACTGCGTATGTGTGTGTGTATATCCTTGTTATTATGTGACAAAGTGTAATCTTCACTCAATGACACTTTGAGATGGTATAACTTAATTACAAACAGTTATGGATATGAAAGCTAAATTTTGCCACATGCAAGGATTGAACAAAAGGGACTCCTCACCGAGAGAGCGAGTGCTCGGCAGCTGATTTTGACTTAATGATGCTCATTAATTATAAGCAAATGCTCGGAACAAAGCGTTTGAGTATGTGAAAGCAAGCGATTTTTTGTTTGCCGTGCCTTTTGTTGCTTCATTAATACCCGATGGGTGGGAGCTTGTAGGCCCAAAAGTGATTTAGGGATAATCATTTGTAATACAACCACCAGAAAATAATAACTCCCAATGGTGTGCTTTATTAAGAGCGGACGATTTTTTTTTCCCGCCAGTTTTATTGCAGATTTGAAAATGAATGAAAGCGTGTCTAGAATGACGGATGGGTACGCTCAGGACAACCGGAGCGCGCTATGACTCTAGAGCGCGAGGTGTTGCATGTATAAGCATAAATATTTCGTTCATTTTTCAAGCGGGATTTATTGCGTATCTAGGGTGTAATTGCATAATAAAAAAAAAAAAAGTGCGTGCTATAAGCTGATGTAATAAATAATTATAGCCCTATGAGTCTAGGTGTGAACGAGTTATTTATCTGTAGTTGGGGAATGTTATAATGTGACAGGATGAGTTATGATAAAGAGTAAATTGACGTTATAAAACAATTATATCAGTAAAAAAAAAATAAAAATTAGTGAATAAGTAGAATGAGCGGCTGCACGCTTTTTTTTAAAACTGCCCAGGCAAATTTAAGCTGGGTGGTTAGAGCCGCACACAAGTGGTTCGAATTCTTAAACACATTTCACACTGCGCAAGGACTATGCGACTAAGCGTAAAATGATATTGGTAGGAGCCGAAGAACTGTCAAGACTAGTTGTCAATCTCATTCAGGCCGTGAACTTTTACTTTTGAATCTTTTTGAATTTTTAGGTAGGTAGAGCGACATTCTCTTGTGAGCCGGTGTAATATTAATTTTTAAAAAGTGTTCCCAAGCAATTTGCAATCCCCTCCATCAAATTTTTAACATGTCGCTGTCCTCCGGTATTTTGCTTGATGAATAGAAGTCGTCTTTTCTTATTCCAATTTTTAAATCTGGATCTAAGAACGATATTGAAAATTACAGAGGAATTTGCAAGCTATCCGCTTTGCCAACGCTTTTCGAAAGTATGGTTAAATCAAAAATGGAATTTTGATACACAGCATAGCTTCGTCACTGGCAGGTCCACTACCACTAATTTAGCTTGCTTGTCTCATTATGCCATCAATGCGATCGAAGATGGTTATCAAGTCGACTGTGTTTACACTGACTTCAGTAAGGCATTTGACTCCGTCAATCATCTCAGCAATGCTTGATTGGTTAACATCTTATTTGATTGGCAGGACTCAAAGAGTCAAAATAGATAATTACTTTTCACGATCTTTTGGGTGCAGCTCTGGAGTACCACAAGGTAGTCATTTGGGTCCGCTCCTCTTTATAATTTTTATCAACGACATATCGTGTGCATTAAAATATTGCCATTGCTTGATGCTTAAAATCAAATCTTCACTTGACAGCGAGTTTTTACAATACGACCTAAGAAATTTATCTGTTTCGTGCGTCAACAATTGTCTACATTTAAATATTAGAAAATGCTATATAATATCCTTTTATAGAAGTTTTTCTCATTTTGAGTTTCAGTATGAAATCGCCAGTATTGGATTAAACAGAGTCTATGAAGTGAAAGATCTTGGCATTATAATTGATTCGAGCTTCACCTTTGTATCTCATGTTGATCACGTTATCGCTAATGCAAATAAGCTTTGTGGTTTTATAAAACGAAATAGCAAGGAATTTTCGGATCCTCATACCCTTATTTCGCTTTTTATTGCGTTGGTTAGATCTCTGTTTGAATATGTTGATGTTATATGGACCCCATTCTATAAAATTCACTCAGATCGCCTTGAAAAAATCCAGAGGCGTTTCACAAAATACATTTTCCGGAAAATGAGCTGGGAGTTTGAAATTTCTTACCGGACTCGATGTCAATTGTTAGGCATATCAACTTTATGTTCTAGAAGAAAGCTCATGACATCATGCTGATAAGTGATTTATTATGCTATCACATTAAATGTCCATCTCTTTTAGCCTTAGTACCAATCTATGCCCCAACTAGACCTTTAAGGGAAAGAAACCTTCTTCTTCGACCTGTTCATAGAACTAAATATGGCCATAATGAGCCTATGTCCAGAGCTATTGTTTCATTCAACGATGTTTATATTTTTGTTGATCTATATTTTTCTCGCGATCGCTTCAAAAGTGTTATACTTAATTTGGCAGCATTATCATAGTATTAAGTTCATTGTTTTTTTTTTATAATTTTTATATTTATTTTGTAATCTATATAGTTTAGCTAGTAGATGAAATAAATAAATAAATAAATACTACTACATCTTCCTACAGGATCCGTGAAGTAGTACCGTGATTATGTTTCGAAGCTTGGCAGATGGAGCTCTGTCACGGCTTTATAGGTTTGCCTGAGAGAAGGAATAGAGGCCAATCAAATGCTGGTGTTTTTGCATTTGTGTGATCCAGTTGTTTTTTGGTCTGCCTTTTTTGCGCGATTATGTAGGAAGGATCTCTCCTTTGAGCATGACAATACCAACTGAGCCGGTCGTGCTCTATCTTGCTTGTGATGGGTTCTTTTACATAAAGGCTTCCTCGAATCTTCGAACTTCTTATTCTATCAAGCTTTGTTACTCCTGCTGTCAATGGAAGCATTTTCATCTCAGCTGCCATTCTTAGCTTAGCAATACGCGTCATGCTTCGAATGCACATCAGTTAAGCCCAATTTCCGTCGTACTGTCAAATATAGGGATGCCGAACGACACGAATGTGGACTGATCTACCAGGCTCTGTATTTCCCCATCACTACAATCTTCAACCATTTAAAGCCAACGCGCACAGGCTCCTCCTCTGTTCCTCTTCCCCCTTTTCCTAACACCCGTGCCCTGAAACAGTTTATGGGTATTGATATTCCCTTCGGCGCGCAAATTATATAAAAAAAGGATCCCAGATATTTGAACTTTTCGCACTTGGGAAGCACTTTTCCATTCAAGTAAATATCTGGAATAGGCCGGTGTGGATCAGAGAACGGGCAACACAGATAGTCTGTCTTTTTTTAACTAATACGGTACCCATTTTCCTCCAAAACATCCACCCATACATCAAGTGCTCGTTGCAGGGGCGTTTGATCCTCACTTATGATAGCTCCATCGTCAGCAAAGAATAACTGATGCACTTTGGCAGATAATCAAGGACTGTAATAAATAGCAAAGGACTGAGGACGCTTCCCTGATGTACACCGACTTTGATTGAGAATTCTTCGGTGACTACTGCGGGACATCTTACGCTTGTCCTTGCTCCCTCAAAACATAACAGAGATTAACAAAAAATACATATAAAGGTTGTAACTGGACGGACGATTGGATGCGAACATTGTGCCACTTAAGAAAACTGTTCAGAGGGCGGTTTTGAAGGCAACAGTGACATCTATGGAAGGATAGATGATTATCAACGTACGAATTAAAGCTTCATCCTGTTTGGTGTAAACTTAAAGGACTATAAACTAAGCCACTGCAATTGTACCGCACACAAATGTTCTTCTTAGATTTTTCAGCTTCAATCCAGCTTCAGTAAGAAGGATTGTTAACCAAGTCCTGTTCTATAAATGTACAACGTTTCAGATTTTTATTTCATCGGTGGTTATCACGTAGCGAGAGACTCAGGAAAAAAATAAAGTTTTTTACGGGCCCACCTCTCGCGAAAGTCTGACAAATATTCGAAAGAAAAATTGTCATGAGAAGCGTTTCTCAATTGACAATTGAAAAAAAAAGTCGCTTCGGAAACGGCATAAAACTGTAGGTCCCTATGATTAGTGTGTCGCACAGCACCAGTAGCTGCGAGAGCTATGCTAGGAATTTTATGGGGTTCTTTCCTACATATCTTCTCTGAAGCTTTATAAAACAGCGCATAAAGAACTGCAATAGGGAACAGTACCTCATAGCCCTTCTAGGGGAGAAACTTACCAATGCGACCAAGTAAATCAATGCTTAACAACAAAACTTAGGCAGAGAATAGTGGCACCTTCGACATTTTTAAAAAAATATACGGCCTGATCACGCCGCCGGTCCACAGCGCGGACCAAACTATCAAAAGTGGTGAATGCAATTATATCCTTAAGTAGTCAGACTGCCCTCAAAGTACATACTATGCTCATCTGCCATAAAATCAAAACATGCTCTAGAAACCTTTATGCAGCAACAATTTCTGATTCTAATAGATGAAACCAGTGGTCACTGTGTCTAGGGAAGAATATCTACTACACCACAGGAATCTTTCAACAGATCCATTTTGTAGACTCTTTACCACAAGATTGACAACATTCTCATGCCAATCGACAACTTAAGCTCGCAACTACATATGTATCTAAAATGGGATCTGCAGATTCGTTTCGAATGAATTGTAAGTTTTTTTTTTTTTTTTTATAACGACAATAACAGCATTTAGTTATTATTAGAACTCCCACTGTAGACAGCTACCAGACCAGTTGCATGAAGTATGAATGACTGACAGTTCGATTGGCAAAAATTGAAAAGATTCATATGAAATTCTCAAGATGCTCATCTGTTTATCACTGCGCATCGTTCTGGCCTTATATAAAAATGACACCTGACAAATAGTGCCGGTGGAAATTGTCATTCGATTCAGTATCCTATCTTCCCTTTCATATTTTTCCAATAGTGAAATGGTACATCAAAAAATACACCATCAATGTTTCCAACCTAACTACCCACCTCAGAACAACAAAGCCATCCCCAAGGATGTATAGATACATAGAGAAAAAATATGAATTTTCCATTTTGCAATCTTCGTTTGACAGGCCAACTGTCATTCCGTTTAACCAAAAGTAATAGAGTTTGCATAAGGTTCACGTCCTTGCTTGTCCACAATCTCACATTTATAATATGAAACATGCTGCTCCAAGAGATTTAGCAAGGAGGGGTGGCAGAAGCCACACATAAAAAACTATAAATATACTTTTCTTGGCATCATCTTAAGACATTTGAAATTATTTCAAGCATAAAACCGGGATTCATACATCCTCCCCTCACCCACCTATCCATCGTCCCCATTTGTGTGCCCATATTTCATCTGTACATACATGGTATCGTGTCTTGCCATGGCGCAATAAGGGACTTAGGTCCCTTTACCATCCGTAAGTCCCAATTCGTATTTGCGCTCAGTCAACGAAGCAGAACAGAACGGTGGGCAAACATGACGGAAGAAACTTTTGCTTGGGAATTTATTTATCTTTCCCTTCAGGCAGCCGGAACAAGAGAAAGAGAGAGAGAGAGAGAGCGAGAGTTTAAATGGGGGTCCTGACATTTTGGCGTTCAAAGGCGATTGCAAAAGTCGCGAAATGAAAAAGATCATCGGATTTATTTTTCTTAGTTTTCACTTCGAAATGCGGGTCGTCGATTCGAAATGAGGATGTCAAAATGAAGTGCAAATATTTTTACAGATGCAGAAAATCAAAATTAGTCGTAAGCTTTTGAGAGCAGTGGGTTGTGCGATTGATATTTGAATTAGGAGCAATATGTCAATAAATAAAAATGTTGAATTAAAGTTGTTGATTACAAGAGACTGAGGCACGACTCTTCCGAGTTTATAATGTAGGTATCGTGCTAGCTGGGAGCACTAGAAGTCGAAAGATGAAAGTCCCCTCTGAGGCGCACTTGGCAGCTAAATAATTCTTCAGATGTGATCAACAATGGCACATAAAAAAGGTTATCCATTTCGAGGTTGGGATTTCACATCCCTGTAATATGGCATCTGATAAATCCATCTGTCATTCATAGTAACAGGTAGTTAGTTCTTGCTTTGCCATTTTACAATATGGATCATTTAACTACCGCTCAATGTGTTTGCTAAATCTTACTACAAAAATAACAGTTCTGTCCTAATTTGTATATCGAAATTTAAGGACATCGTATATAATGGTCATCATAATCGCCCAACTGAGCAAACAATTCGAAACACAATCACCAAATTCGAACAATCAGTAGTATTTGTGATGTCGTAAGGTTCTGAGAAACCAAACTTGATCGTTGAGAGGCTATTGCATCCACCTCGGGTGACAGTTTTGTGAGTGCTATGGACCGTAGCAAAAACTGAATGAAAATAAAAAATGAAAACTAACTTTTTTTGCCTGAGATTGAAGACATTGATGTGAAAGACATGTGTTTCCAACAGTACAGAGCTATGTACCACACAACTCCTTTTAATTTGGAGATCTGACCCCGTTGAATTTCTTTTTGTGGGGCTATGTTAAAGATTGTGTCTATGCAGACAATCCCCAAACTTAAAAACCAACATTCGTGAAGTTATGGCCAGAAATATGCCAAAATGTAATCAAAAATTGTCTCAAAAGAATCGAAGTTTTAAAAACTCCCGTGGTGGCTATTTAACCGATCTTGTATTCCATACATAATGGCATGTCCAACATTTGACGAACGAGATGCTGGCAGATGAATCCTTAATGGCGAAACGATAGGGGTAACTGGCATCGTTATACCTCTCTCCTTATGGTAGGCATTTTAACTAAATATCTGACCTTTCAAAAATTTAGGCATGATGTATTTTTTTAACATATGTACATCTAGAAATGCATCTACAACAACACCGTACGTGAAGTCGACCACATTGAGGAGGCCGTAGTATGCAATAAAGCAAACATCACTGACATCCAAATAGTGCGGTGGTCAGACCGTGCAATAGAACAATGTTTTTGAGGGACTACGATTGCTACAAACAGCAGAAATAACGTTTATTTGGATGTGAATTTGTCACCAGAGGTAGACTTTTTTAAGCCGGCTAAAGCGTTCAGGGAATTGAGAGTATGCACCGCTGACGTACTCCACCTTGGACTGCAAAATCTTCTGACACCTTACCATTGTTTAAGACGTGACACTTACTACCCTCTAATGTAGCCTTGATAATAGCTATGAGTTTTTCTGGGATGCTTCTCCTGCGCAAGGCCAACCAGATATCATCTCGATTCAAGTTGCCTTCACGAAGTCGATAAAAAGTAGATGTAGCGGAGACTTGTACTCGACTTATTGCTCTATTATGATCCGTAAGGTGTTTATGTGGTCGAAGCGGGATTATCCAGGGCTGCCTGTTCGACGTCGAAAACTGAATCTAAATGTTCACACCAGATTAGGTAAGGGAATTCTCAGAGTTCGTTATTAAAATTGGAGTTTTCTTCTGGGACGAAGGAAGGAACATTCCATAAGGATCTGAAGAGATGTTTTGTCGCCCTCAATGTAAAATATGCATAGTGGGTCTGTAGCATGTTTTAGTCGGTGTAGATATTTCTTCAGGGTACAGTGACCAGTGAATGTCCAAGTCAAGACTATCCGGTTGTTTCTGCAAAGATACAGATCCCTAGTAACACGTGAAATTGTTTAAAAAAAAATACTATTATTGTATGTAAAGATTTAATTTCTAGATTTTAAAAATGAAACACTCTTCCACAATTTCTTGTTTACGTTTATACAATGTTGACAACTTCTACTAATATTGTTGTAGAATAGATACCGCAAGGGAATGAAATCAAATCGCGAAACATCGTTCCACTATTGTCTGTAATGAGCGGAATGGCATGTGCTTATCTCAGTATAAGGTTAACATGGGGGTGTGTTTTATATGGAAACGAATTGTGCACACAAAATGTGTGCCTAAAGCAATATTCCCATTCGATCAATGGGAAATTTCAGGGTTTTTTTAAGTACATTTTTTTAGAATTCTTTGCAAGATGAATTCCGTATTTTTCAAAATTATCGAAAACTGAAGGTTGAAATGTTTGACTTTAATCGGAAAGGATGAAAAAACCTTGCAAAATGTTCGAAAAAAAAAATTAGAATTAATAAAATATGGTAATTTCTTCATGGCTTTCGGAAAGTGTAGCTAAGCAATATTCCAAAATGACCGACTTTACCCTGAAGTGAATGGAAGTCGTTTTTGAGTACGAATATTTCGAAATAATTATCACGATCCAAGTTTTTAGTTTTAGATTTCTCTACAAACTGGGTACCGAATTTTTAATATTTTCTGAAAATTGTGTGAACAATCGTCCAAAATATTCCACTTTATCTCAGAATTAAATAGAAATGGCTTACGAATATCAGCGCGAATATTCCGAAAAGTGCCACTGCTAGTACAAGCTTGACTCGGAATAGTAAGCCAGAATTATATGATTTTTTTGCTGATACTGCAGAAAGTTTCGGGAACAATTAGAGGACCAGATGCACCAGCCTTGGCTAGAGAGTCAGCCGTGTTATTTTCACTATAGCCATAGTGAGCTGTAATCCCGAAGAGAATGCAAAACTCTTGTTTCTTGTCTTGGTCTGAGCTTAATCTTGCTCCATCTGTATCTGTACTTAATTAATTTGAAAGCCCAAGATGAGATTTATGGGAGTTTATGCAGGGTAAGTAGATAAGTATACAAATCGTTCAGGCTTACTAATGTAACTTCATTAGAAGTTATATGTAGGTCTGGCAACAAGGGTGTACAGGTCTAAGACCACCAATTTTTTCCAAAAAATTGTAGGCAAATGCACAACGATATCTAGCTTTTCGATGGATTCCTCATATAGGAAGGGACGTACATATATTAGATTTTTTATATTGTAGTTTTTTTCAATTTGTGTAATGGGACAACGATTGTGTTTTTGAGCATGGACAAGTTCCATTTGCTTAAAGTGGCTGATAGGTTAATGTTAATAAGAGCTCTATTGGTGAAAGCATAGTATGCGTTATGCTGTATTGAAAGCTACATCAATATCAAGTATGGCGACAAGACAGATTTCTTCCTGATTGCTCATTAAAACAGACTCAAAATGGTATGAAAATTGGGTTTCGCACAATAAATATGGTCAGAGATAGTCCATACGCAAGAAAACTGCTCAAAAGTTTTGATAGGATGGACCCTACTATATCAGCTCTCTGTTGCAGTAGCACCGGAAATATAGCATCTTCATCTGCTGATATAAAAGGGCTTGCAAATATTTCTTGCAACTTTTCAGTTTCCTCAGCTCTGCAAGCACGTCATTGTAAGAGGGTTAATAATGTTCGGCGCTCGGAAGAATGTCCTAAGCATGAGCTCCAGAGTCTGCCTTTTAATTTATGTCCGACTTCCATCATCCAACCTAAAGTGAAAGGTTTGTCAGAATACCTTACCTTTTTAGATTTGTTTCATAAAATCCTCGAGAGGATTTTTTCCTCGCTTTGTTTAATTTTTTTTATTATGATTGGTGAGAGCACTTGAGTAGGACTGTAGTCTTCATTGCATTTGGCTTTATTAAAGAGCTTCCTTACTTTCGATTTAAGTCGCTCTTAAGATTATTCCTCCACCAGGTAAGGTATGAGTATATAGGTCTATCAACTTTAGACTCTGTATCTAGGTGCTTGTGGTGCAAGCACTTGGTGATGAAACTTTCAGAAGGGCCTGTGATAGACTTTTCCATAGTGTTAGATGATCTTGCTTGCTGCAATTTGTTTGATGGGATGCGTGGTTTATGTGGATACTAGATTTAAGGCGCAGCTACCGACACGGAAATAATGCTTTGATACATTTTGATACCATATAATGGTCCTTTTAGCGTTTTAGCTTCTTCTACTCTGGTGGGGGTTGGGTATTCCTGACTTTGAAGTTTCTGGGCTGGAAATTCCTTATTCCCAGTGATTAAGACTTTCAGAGACAAATGGTAACAGAGCGGAGATACTATCGGAATCATCCAACTCAATCAGTCAACTGCTACCCCGAGTATGGGCGTGGTAGTGGTTATGCAATCGGTGATTTGAGAGTTTATGGTTGGACCTCTCTGAGCTAATGTAGACGCCTTAGTCGTCATCGTCGTCCCTTCTTCTCTGCCCGACCGTGACCTTGAAGCGTTGTTGGCAATGAAGGAATTCTTCCCCCATTGAGCTCTTTTGCTGCTTTGAGCAGGAGTGTCTTCCCCCACTTTTATGATCATGTTGTGTTGTGTTTTATTTTTGTGTTATTGTTTCTTTTTCGTTCAATTGTAGATCTGCACAGAATACAGCGTAATGCAGACAAGCCAGAGAACGCCTTAATGACACCATTAATCCAGACTGAGAGAAAGGCAGTAGGAAGAGAGATAATGGGGGAGACAAAGTATTGTTAATCATCACTTCGTTTTCAGAGCCTCATAGATGGACTCTATCAAACAAATACCCTTGCAGGAAACTAGTGCTCCCTTCAACATTATGTCAAGGGTTATTGGCTTCTTTTAAAGCACTCCTGGGGCACTTAGACTCAATTTGATCCATTGTACTACCAGAGAGTCTCGTTTTTTGATTCGATTTTATTCGTTTTTCTTGTGTGTTCGGTGATAAGCAAACTCACTACACACTATACCGTGGATACCCAGCCTTTACTTAAGTCTCACTTGGGTTTGACTTCCATAAACAATAATATTCAGATCTTTTTAAACTTCAACGAATCAACACTAAACTAGCTTTGCAATATTTTGTCAGGGTTTGATAACATTTTTCAACAACTGCAGCCACTGATCGTCGAGTTTAAGTACCCTGAAATTATGGGTTCTACGTTATTGAATCTTTTATGGTTCAATGAAGACAATATAGTATACAGGTAAACAAAGGAAAATACATGAAGGATATTGGTCATTAACACGTCCTATGTAGGAGTTCCTTGTTTATACTGCCACTCGCTTCGAGGTTTCCGTTAAATTGAAACTCCTTCTTCTATAGCATAGTCCTAAAATAAATTATTCTTAAGGATATTTATAGCATCTTACATTACTTTCCTTATCGTCCTTTAAGCATCTGGCAAAGAGTACTATTCGAGGAAAAACATTCCTTGTTCAACTGGCATAACATATGGAAGTGCTGCATCGAAATAAATAAATAAACAAACACAGTTTCTAGGAAGTTTCCCTTTAGAGGCGACTAAAATAGAGTACTAAAATCTAAAGGTTGCGATACTGGGAACAGTTCTCTACTCTATGCTGCGCATGTCCTTGCTATGTCATTTTGTGCCAATATATTCTCTTCCTCGCTGTGCAACGATTGAGAGTGAAAGTCTGCAAAATGTGTTTATAGCATCTGCATCATCATTCAACTGTTTAAATACCTTAGCCAGCCTATTATCCGACACCACCAAGTCAGTCAGCCATCCTTCACTTGAATCCCCCCCCCCCCCCCCCCACAACCACCCACTATCAAGGGCTAAAGTTAATAGGGGGAGAAAATGGCAAAAAAAAGAGAAAAATGGAAAAAAAATAGGAAAAAAGTACTCTGTCGACTCGACATTGTACCTGGGTGGTAGAATGCCGGTAATTTCGTTTTTATCCCATTTTATACGATTTGAATGGAATCCAGGCGGGGGAGCTTGGATTAGAAACATACACCACTAGTGTACCTACCTACATCCAACTAAACGCACATGAAACGTAAACGTATGTACGTCTGTCGTTGATGTTGTGTTGCTATAGAAAGCGCGGTTTATGGATTTCACTTTTGTACACACGGATGGATGAGCATTGTCTGTCTGCACAGGGTAGTATGCTGCCTGTGGAGCCCTCTTGCATGCCTCTTGATCTGTCTGGTGGCTCTTTGAGTCCCGCATGTCTGTCTGTCTATCTATCTATCTATCTATCTATCTATCTATCTGTCTGTCGGGTCTGTTTATTTGTCTGCTGGTGGTTGGTTGGTTAGTTGACTTCGTCGGGGTTACCAATTGTTTGGGGGTGGAAAACAGAAAAAAAGCAAACAAAACGCTTTTACTTTTATTTTCAAGTTTATCTGTTCTGTTATTCTTTTTGTCTTTCTCTGCATGAGGCCGAGTGTGTGTCGCAACTGTCGAGAGTTACGAGTAAGTGCGGAGGTTCTGTTTAGTTAGGTTCCGCATTTAAGTGGGTGGAATTGGTGACAGATGGTATGTAGAACATTTGGAGGGTTAAGTTAAGTCCGTATATGCTTACCTGTTTCCTACGGAATTGACTAATTGGTTTGAGCCTTAAATGGTTTCGAAATTGCTAACTATTACCGTCAGACGTAGACGGTTTAGTGCCGGTAATGTGTTACATTCAACTTTTTTCGTGTGGGTGCTCATTGTGAGTGCACGTATATAATATAAGCATTGATGTTTCTAAATTGGTTCTGGTATGTTAGGTATTGGGCACGTTGATGGCTGAAGGTGGAAAGAACTATTTATTGTTCTGTAGATATCAGTGGCGTGGGGTGAAATTTCAAGAGAGGGACGCCGAAAAAATTTTAAGGAAAATGTTTTATTCAAGACTTACCATTTTGGTGCTTATTCGAAACACAGACTTAATATATGCAATCAAACCTTTGTTATACTTTAAGTCATTGGAATTTACGTAGACAATGAGCTCATCGCATAAAAAAGTGGCTTCGAAAGAAGCCGTTCTGGGCAAAGTAATCTATATAAGTTATTGATAACTCGGAGCGTTGTTAAATGTAATAAATTTAGCAATTACAATTATGTACTACCTATTTGTACTCTAAAGCTATTCTACGATTCTTTTTTATGAATTCTGCTACAACTCTTTCATAAAAATTTGAGTTATTTTCAATTTCTACAAGAAGGTGCTTTTCGATAGATAAAAGTGCCAGGTCAGAGAATCTATCTTCTTTGTGGGAATTTCTTAAGTGTGGACTATTTTCAAAATTGAAAAAAGTTTTTGGACAGAGGCTACGGTCAAAGGCAGGGTTATAAAGATTTCACACAATGTTAGAGCAATGTTAGAAGGGGAAAAGTATCTCTAAGCATTTCCGTATTAAGATGCTTATAAAGTTGAAAAACCTCAAGCTTTTTAAGTGAAGGGGTAGTGTAGCAAACTTTGAGTTCCTTTTTTTTGAAGTAGTAAAATTAAAAATTCCATGAAATAGGGTAATTAAAGGAGATATTTTGTCATCCGGCATATTTTGATTTGTTTAATAAATCAAAGAAAATATATGAACTAAATGAACTATACCTATTCTTAATCTGACTTGTAGCATTATCTATAATATTTGAATAAATATTAAGTAGTCGGCGTTTGCGTGGAGGTTCTGAGCAGTTACTTACGCTCTCATAGATTGAGTCAAATGAGTTTAAAAATTCAGAATGAATCCATGACTCAAAACCCTCGATCTCTTGCTTTTCAAGCTCTATGTCAGTTTGTTTATTTTGAACTAAACTAAAAAGAATATCAGTTTTTGCAAATATGACCGAAGTAACATGCAAAAAAAAAACAGAATTCTTTGTCCTGCAGTTTGTACAACAAACTTTCGGACATAATCAGAGTCTCGTTATCCCATTCTCCTGGTTCACATAAAATCTGTTCAAAAGTTTTTATAATATTGTAGCATAATGTAGCATAATAACTACGCCCCAAAAAGATGCAACACATTCCGAAGTGTCTTTTCATTCGAGGTTCATGTCCACGGTAAGAGACGGATTACGTCTGAGACGACGTCGCGGAATTAAGAGAGAATTATAACCGCAAGAGATTATTGGCTGCAGCTGTCATCTTGGAATTATTACATCAGAATTTTCTTGTTCCAGTGTTCGAAGAATTTGCTAGAAGTTTCTGGCTATTAGAAATGCGACTATATAAGGACAGATGGGGATCGAGGCAAGGCAGTTGGGTTTCGAACCGCACGAAGAGATTGGAAAAGTGATAATAATTGTAATTTTGTGATAAATTGAAAGTTGAGAGTTAACAATAAGAAGTAATTAGTTTGGATTTGTAAATTAAGTAATTGAAATGAGATAAAGTGATTTGAGAAGGAAGAGACCTTGTAAGGAAAGAATTTGCGAAGAACAGTATAGTGTGAACTTGAATTGTTTTATAGACTAGAAAATAAAGAAATAATCTCACAGAATAACGTTTTCTACTTGAGACGTTTTATCTACTTCTCTGCAATTGAATAAGACGTTCACTATACGCGAATGATATTGCCATCGAATGCCAGCTCTTGTTTTCCTAGAAGAACTACAGTGTCTATGAAACGCTTCTATTATGAGCCTCGTAAGAATTCCCTAAAGAAGTCTCTATGCGATATTCGCCAAATTCATGCAAATGCAAGCAGCTGCGTATATGCTTTTCCGTTTGAATATGTTTTTTGGAAGAATTAATAAAATTGTTTATATCCAAGAAACCTGTGTGACTCCAAACACTAGGAGAATTAGAAAAAAGAAGACAAAGAAAACAAAACATTTTATTTAATTTGCAACTGCCAGTCAGCCATGGATTCTTTTTGTAAAAAGACTCATGAAAATGTTTCTGATAGCCATCCTTTCGCGTATAATCAATTTTCATTGATGGTGTCGAGAGACCTAGTTCTATAACTTTTTTTTTTTTACAAAAAAAGAAAGCTTACTGAACTCGTGGGTTTCTTTTAGAAGAAAATCAGTTAAACAACACTCAAAATTAACTAGAGGCATCTTGTCTAAGAATAATAAGAATGTTCAATGGACCACCTCTTGAGTAGATTTATAATTACTTACTTGGTATATAGCTAATAACTATTCACTTAGCTCACTCACTATTTTATAATAATTTAATAATTTAAAACAGTCACAAAAATCACAAAAATTTGCATTCGAATTTTCAATAAATCACGCATAATTACACAACCGATTTGCAATTGTCATTTCATATTTGCAAAAAAATTATACCCAACAAGTTTAAGAAAAACTTCAAGCGCCGTTCGAACCACTACATCACCCAATAACCCGATTTTCGTCGGCTTATTTTGTTGCCTACAATAAAAAAAAAAAAACTCCCTCGAACTAAAACCTTTCTCCTCCAGGAATGTTCATCCACAAAAGCCGAGAAATCCCGGGTTATTTTCCTCATAAGCGATTGTATGTTAGACAAAGAAATCGCAAATAAACTTCTACTATATGCCAGAAAGGAATAGAGTTGAAAGTTCGTACTGTGAAGAAATGAATGCATAAGCCAGAAAATAAACGGCATCTCAAAAAAATTCATTGCACAAAAATGGTTTGCTGAACAAATAATTGATTGTGATGGTTGGCAAGTGGCAAAATAAAAATTGTTGATATTTGAAAAGGGAAGCCGGAAGGAATCGGCTTGTATGGACCCCACGCCACTGGTAGATATTTATACTCAAGTCATAGAAAGCTGAAATGTTCATACTACGTATGAATGAATGCAGGTTCCCATATCATTTGCTCCAGATGTCCGAAGTTTAGTGTAGAGGGCGTTTTTTTTCTGGCGATGACTTTTCGAAAACCAAAAAAAGTGTACCATTTATCTTTTAGAAAAAGCACTTGGGTATGCATCCTGTGGAAAATTTCAAAGCTAAAAATTTCGATCGTAATAATTTTGTTCCTAGGACGCACTGTTTGCGAGATATTCACCCTTAAGCTAGAAAGTTATTTTTTGTATTAACTTTCTAGTAAAGTTAAATATTTTTGAAGATTGCTTAGGTTTTTGAAAATTTTGAACAATTCGGTACCTGTCTTGTGGAGAATATCAAAGCCTAAAATTTCGACCGTAATAACTTTTTCCTAAGTCCGTTCTGGAGATATTTCCGCATTTAAAAAAGCAAGTCTTCAATTAACTGCAATCCGAAGGTTCATATATGTTACCAGATGGATGGACCAAAATTTACCTTTAACTTAGCAAAAAATAAGAATTTATCACTTTCGATTAACATGTTGCATTTCGTAGCAAATCATCACTATACGTTATAAAAGGAACTATTGCTATGACTGTCAGTCTGTTTGTATGAACGCTGAATGGATTATGGTATGATTTTCAGTATCTGTCAGCATACGCATAATAAATTGAGTTGATGTTGAGGAATCAAATGATTTGTTAATCATGCACGTAAGTCCAGGCCTTAGCTGGCTAGAGCTAGCTACGATTCACATATAAAGGTCGTCTGAGATTTGTAGTTCACATGTTTGGACAAGGGCTTCCGCCACATTACTCGCTAAGCTTACTCGATCATGTTCAGTGAAAGGCAGATAAATTGATCGGTGATCTGATTATTTACAACCTAATGCCACATCGCCAGTATGTTGGATGCGCAGCCCTCTTATCCAAGTGTATCCACCTTTATCATTCGAATGAAATCTGTTTAATCGTGATACATATAAGGCGTCTTCTGTACATCCATTATATACAGAGCTAAATTAAATACTTTCAGAGTTGGGGGTGCTGATTTTGAATTTGTAATCCGTTTTGCTCTATCATGTCACGTTTTCGAGATACGATAAGAGAGTATAAGAACGAAAAATGTTTGCTATTTTTATACCTGAACTACAAAATAACGGTACGGTACGGTATACATACGGTACAGTATACATTGTGATATACTTAAGGCTTTTACTAACTAGTCCTCTATAACTAAACTTTCTAGCAGATGCTCCTTCCTCAGACTGCATTGCTCCAAGCCTCGCTTCTTCAGCTCCTCACGCAACTTGCCTTATTTATATTAGTTAGAAAGAAGTGTGGGACAATAACTTTGTCCTTGCGAAATATACAAAGGTAATTTACACCGACGATAGTTCCAAACTTAAAGAGGGTATTTATGTGGGTATCTATTTCAGTAGTACCTTAGGATGAAGTCGTGGTCATTTGTAGATTTGAATTAGTCCAATACTATCTTGAAAGACTAGTGAAGCTGATTCAGTGTTAATTAACGGTTGCCGTAAGCACTTAGGATGCTTCTAGCAATTGCGCAAAATTAAATTTTGTTAACTAAAGGGTGTCCCAAAATTCACGCAAGAAGTAATTTTGATAGGAAACACAGGTTTTTAATTAAAAATTGTAAATGTTTTATTGATTCATAAAGTATACAGTATAGGATTATGTATGGAATAGCATATCAGGTAAATAGGCTCCACGGCTTTGCTGGCACATACGCACTCTTTTGTCGAAATTTTCCATGACCGATTTGCATAAATGTGGCTGAATTTCGTAGACACATCTTGTCGTGGGCTTGTTGGCATAAACCTTAGACTTCAGAAACCCCAAAGAAAAAAGTCCAACCGCGTTAAATCGCATGATCTGAGCGGCCAATTCTGATCACCAAAACGGGAAATTACACGACCAATAAATGACTCATGCAGTAATTGAATTGTTTCCCGGGCTGTATGGATTGTGGCACCTTGTTGTTGGAACCACATGTCGTCTACATTCATATCTTGCAATTTAGGTACAAAAAAACTGGATTATCATGTCGCAATAGCGAGCACCATTAACTGTTATTGCCTGACCAGCCGTATTTTTAAAGAAGAATGGAGGCATCATCCTCCAGCCTAAAATCGGCACTAAACAGTGACATGTTATGGATGCATTTGTTCCTCAACAATCACACGTGGATTTCCGAACCCCAAATTCGAAAAAATTCACGATAACCATCAAGATGAAAATGGGCCTCATCGCTGAAGGCGATTTTGTTCAAAAAATCAGCATCCACTTGTTGTTGTTCCATAATCCATTCGAACTCCCTTCGCTGTGCGTGGTCAGTAGGCTTCAGTGCTTGAGTCGATTGCACTTTGTATGCATGAAGATGCAAATCTTTCGTGAGAACACGCTGTAGAGAGCTTCTAGAAATATTCAATTCTTGACGGTGCCAAATTTATGTTCCTGGATCCTCTACAACACTCTCACGAACTGCTTCGATGTTTTAGATGTCTAAGATCACTAATTGATTGAGTCTTTCTGAATTTTTTAATTAATCTCTTAACAGTTGATGAAGTTAAATCACTATTCGGACCATATTTTGAAGAAAATTGCGAACTGTAGTTGCCAAAGCTTTCATTGTTCTTTCGTGTAGCACTTCATTTTTAATAACCCTGAACTGTCAGCTGTCACGCTGTGTTTTTTTTTTTTTTTTTTCGTTGGCAACACTTTGCCGCACAAATGGAGCAAAATTCAAATCTCGCATGAATTTTGGGGCACCTTTTACTAGTAGCAGATTCTATGCCGTGTCAAAAGCAAAGTCGGTAATTCTAAATTCTCTTACTATGCGAAGAAAAGCTGAAAAAAAAATTCATTCCGGTATTATTGAACACCTAGAGGCTGGAATAATAGAATTTCCATCATAAATTCCCGTCTCAAAATTCATTGGTAGATAGACTTTATAACTTTTAAGGATTTTCCCTTAAAACAAAAATAATTCCGTTTAAGTAAAAATCCTCTTACCACACTTAAATGAATCTTAACCATTGTCTCAGGCTATTCAGTTGGAGGAACCTTTATTTTCATGTTTTGGGGTTTCTTTTTCAAACTGTTGGTGTTTTTCATTTTCTTTTTTGTTTGCAACCCCTAAAACAGCGGCATCAATCCCCCCAGCGCGCACCTTTATAGACCATTTTCGTAGGGAAAGCCTTTCGTAGGTTCATTTTTGTTGTCCCCCGACCATTATTTGTGCTCTTTTTTCCTCCCCTTTTTTTATGGTTTACACAAATTTCACCGTAAGACAAGGGTTTGGCATTATCCTTAAAGCAAAAGGATAATGATGAATATTTCATTTGTCATTAGACGCAGCTCTTTGGGTTGTGTCGTGTCCAGAACGAGAGTTACCCAGGGTATACGCTTCAAAATATAAACCTTAAGATGGCATTAAAAAATAAAACAGAGACTGAGAGACCAAAAAAGAGAGACACTATGGGATTACCGCCATGTCTCGGTGTTAGTTGGAATTTAATGCCTGAAATTACATAATTAGCAGTCATCTGATGGAGCAGGTTGATGCGGGGAGGCACAACAAACACCGACAATAAATGTCACCGGATAAAAGGGTTTCAGTTTTCAATTAGGAGAGGATGATGTCAAAAACCCATTTCACTTTTGTTGCCAAGCTATAAGATGCTTCTGGGATGTTGTTGTTTTAAGTTTTTACTACCGGTAAGCTTTAGACGTTTAGATGAACATACCATTAGCGAGTTTATAATTTATTTGCAACGGTGTAGTACAGTAGATGGCTTTGCAATTAAAAATTCACAATAAAACGCAAACGAAACCATGAATCACCTATGATGAGTGTCACAGGAGATTCGTGTATCTCAGGTGGCTTTGAGTAGGATCATCTATTTTTGGACCTATAATAAATGATGCCAAACTTTCGCTTTTACCTATCCACGTTTAGACAAAAGTGAAATTAAATTTTCTAACTCTCTCTCTCTCTCTGTGAGGACGTTATTTTGACAGTCAACTCTACAATTTAGCTTCAGCAAACTTTTAATCACGTAATTCAGTCTGGCGCCATTGAAAACGTCGGGTTAATAAACATAATAAACATAATTTATTGCACAGAAAAAGTACACCCGCTTATATCAAATTGAAATAAAAAAAAAAAACAATGTCGCTTCAAAAATATGTCTGTCGCCCCCTTAGGATCCCCGGGACTACTGAATACCAGCGATACATGCATGCGGAATGAAATAATCAATTATCGCCACGAGTATCCTGCGACATGAACCCATGCTGGCGGACTATGACTATACGATAACCATGCCAGCCAGCCAGCTAGCAGTCAGCGATTCATTTTCAATGGACGGATATCCTTTAACCGAGTCCATTGTGTATGGATGTTGCATGCAACATACATATATGAGACTCTAATTAACAAAAGAGATGATGGAAATGACAGCAATAATTGCTTTACAAAAGCCGAAAATAAATGCAACAATCTGATTCAGTAGTGTAAACGTCCAACAGAAGCAGACCAGCAAGCAGTGGGTGGGCCACTGCAATTCTAGCCGAAGCCGAAAGGATACTTGCTCCACTATTGGCGGTTTTTCATCGCTTTTTTCTCTCTGTTTCTGTTTCCAGTTCTCCGAATGTTTTATTTGATTAATGCGTCTGCATTGCATGTGAGCAGTGAATTCAAAAATTGAAAATCGTTATAATTGCACAGTTATGTACAGATATGGTACATAATTGTTGACTCTGTATGCGGGTGGTGCGTATCTGGATTTAATCAGATACAGTTTCAATTGCTTTTCTTTTTTTTTAATTTTAATTAATTTATTGTGAAAAATTGTGAAGGAAATATGTACTGGAACAGAAGCTAACTTTTCAAAATTAATTTGGTTACAATTTGCATGGTAAGATGTAACAAAGTTTCGGTAACAAAGAAATACAGCTGTAGTCTTCATTTACGTTTCAATTTCTGAGACATCTATGTAGCAAGTTATGTACCGAGTACAAGTACGGAGGGTATTTTTTACGTTCGCGGAATACGTGTGAATGTAGAAAGGGGTTTTCCATATCAAGAAAGATATGGCCCAACTACAACCAGGCAAAAACAAACGATCTCCTAAATAGAACGCTCGCATATATCGCTAGAATAACAGCTATTAGCAGGGGATGGATATTGGCCGATTAAAGAGCAAGCAGCCAAACTAGGCATCCTCCATAATATACACTACCCCAGTTGCAATGATGTAACTGAAAAAGAAACTATAATCTACTTTCTATGCGGATGTCCGGCACTAGCTGGGCTAGACAACGGGCACTAGGCAAACCATTCTTAAACTCGCTTGACGAAGTCTCAGGAAGAAATATTAGACACCTAATATCTTTCTTAAATTGAGCAGAATAGATTTAGGTATTATATGAAACTCGTAAGCTAACACCAGAGGTACAATTTTTCAAAAAGCCAATTCTGACGATATTGAAATTATTGGAAAAACGCAGGGGGCTGTCAGAGAGGCAATTATAAATAATGGAACAGAAGCAGCAAATACGGGTATGGCTATGAAGGAAGATAAAACGAAGTATATGCTGTCAACAAGAAAGGACGCACATCATCGGTTAATTGAACAAAATTTGCTGCTCACTTTGCAGCGAACTCCACGCTGCCAGATAATGCTTCGTCTCCACCTGTATTTGAGAGCGTCAAATTTTCCATGGGACAAGTCCACTTTCGCACTCGTACAGTTGCAGGAGTACTCAAAGGTCTTAACATACACAAATCCGCTGGTCCAGATGGTACCCCCCCCCCCCCCCCCCCATAGTTCTGAAGAGGTGTTCTTCTACGCTGGCAAAACCTCTGCGTAAGCTTTTCGGTCTATCCTACTTTTCAGGGCTCTTTCCGAGTAGATGAAAAACAGCATTTTTCCAGCCCGTCCCCAAAAAAGGCGAATCTTCCTTCCCGTCCAATTACCGACCCATTGCACTTACGTCCCTTCTTTCCAAGGTCATGGAAACGCTGTTAAATCGTCAGCTTATGAAATATCTCGATTCACGAAAACTCCTTAATGACCGGCAGTATGGTTTTCGTAGCAATAGGTCCACTGGTGATTTGATGGCATATCTCACCGAGAAGTGGAACCAATTTCTCCATCACTTCGGCGAAACCAAGATGGTTGCGCTTGATATTTCAAAGGCATTTGACAGAGTTTGGCATCAGGCTCTTTTGTCGGAAATGCATGCATATGGCATCGATGAGTCTCTTCTTCAATGGATTAGAAATTACCTTTCGGGGCGTTCAATACAAGTTGTTTTGGACGACTTCAAGGCTCTGTTTTGTCTCCGACTCTCTTTCTCATTTTCTCTTGTCTGCAACTTCTAATCCAATCCATTCCTTCGCTGATGACAGTACACTCAGTTTTTCATATTCGTTCCTTAATTCACGTCCTTGCTCTTCGGCCGTAGAAGGGGAACGGCAACGTATGTTAAACACATTAAATTCCTACCTAGACAGCATAATTAAATGGGGTTCGACCAACCGCGTGGAATTTAATGCTTCCAAAACACAATGCTGTCTTCTGTCTCTCAAGCGAAACCAAAACCCTCAACCATTATCCATGGATGGTACTTGCATCATTGAAACCGAAAGACTTGCCATTCTCGGTATGTGTATTAATAACCATCTTCGATAGAATGATCACATATTCGAGGTCGCCAAAAATGCTGCAAAATGTCTAGGATTCCTTAAACGGTGCAAGAAATATTTTACCCCGTCTGATCTGGCCTCAATTTATAAGGCATTAATCCGCCCTAAGCTGGAATATAACGCCCATATCTGGTCTGGTGCACCCAAGACCGTTCTGCACATTCTTGATAGGGTACAAAATCGCGCGTTAAAACTTATAGGTGATAGAGACATTGTGAATTCCATTCATTCATTAGAACACCGGAGAAATGTCTCCTGTTTTACCGTTTTTTCCACAAAAAATGCTCCAGCGAAATAGCCAGTTGCATTCCTCACTTTCAAAATTCCACCCGCAATACGGGACATGCTTCGAATGCACATCAGTTTTCCCTAAAGCCTAACTTCGGTCGTACTGTTAAATATAGGGATTCGTTTATAAGCCGAATGACACGAATGTGGAATGATCTGCCAAGCTATGTATTTCCCCATCACTGCAACCTTCAAACATTTAAAGCCAACGTGCATAGGCTTCTCCTCTGTTCCTCTTCCCCTTGTCCTGAAAAGCCCGTGCCCTGTAACAGTAGAAAGCTATTCATATTCCTTTTGGCGCGCGCGAATTATATAAAAAAAAAAAAAAAAAATGTCACCTTAGACAACCATAAGAATTTTGTCTACCTATGTTCTGCGATTCACTCTAAGAACTACAACGCTGAGATCAAACGAGGAAGTAAGGTCCTCTCTAGAATGACTAAGGAGACATTACGGATGTGTAAGACTCTCATAATACCAGTCCTGATATATGGCTGCAAATACTGTTGGTTGTTTTGAAAGGAAGATTCTTCGTGTGATGTACGGTCTAGTTTGTATTGACGGTGTGCGGATGAGAAAATTGAACGCCGAACTGTACGGGCTCTAATGCAACATCAACCTTATCAGAAAGGTGCGAATCCAACGCTTAAGTTGGCTAGGACATGTACAACGTGTGGACACAAGCGTACCGGCTCAAAAAATCTATCAGTCCACCCTGGTGGGACAACGTAGTAGAGGAACTGGAGAGGTTTGTTGGCTGTGGCCCTGTTCCACCCCGGACTGTAGCGTCATCCAAAGCAAAGCAAGTACGAGTAAGTAATTAAATTAACTAAATTTTTGTTAATCCTATGTAAGATAGTCTTAGACCAATCAGACCAATTAATCAAAATTAAAAATTGAAATATAGCTGTGATGGAACACAGTGTATCTCACTGTTGATTGTACCCAGCTTCTCGTTGGGCGCCAATTTTAATTCCAATTGCAGTTAACAAATTCATTTACCCATGCAAACTATGCAAATTTAAATGTTTAAGCCTATATTATAATGTCCTTACTACGTTAACACCATTTGGTTGTACAAAAGTTAATTTCCCACAACAATTTCCGTCGGCCTGTCAAATTTTCTCTGCCTCATACAATATTTCATATAAAAGAAAAAAAAAATGTCGGTTCGCATTCTTGTTTATGCCACTTTTTGCATTGAAATTCTGTAAAATTGCAATCGTGTCTATATGTGTGGACAAATACGAGTATGTTGTCGATCGTTTTGTATTTAGATTCTCTGTGATGCTGTTTACGTTCTTTTTACCATTTCATGGTTAAGTAAATTGTATGCAAGTAAAATATTGAATTGCATGCATGACAGCATTGAATAAAGTGCAAGCACTCACACAGAGTCACACACACTCAGCAGACCCTTCCTGATACAGAAGCATTCGGAAAAAGGAAGACTCTGGGAAGAAAATAAATGCGAGACAAAGTGCAGAATTGCATGAAAGTATTTCCCAATGACGACGACAGCGACAGCAGAGCAGAGAACTATAGATATTCAGCGTCAGGATTTTCGGTCCTGCCATTACTAACAACGCACAACATCACCGACCAGAAAAAGGTACGAGGAAGAGGAAAGACTGAAATCCAAGTTATGAGAATGTTACCGGAGCGGATACAAGTCGAATGTAAAAGTGTGTGCAATATTTCCTCGCCATCGTCGTCACTCTCAAGATGCATGCTAAGGAATTTCCGCTTCGTATTTTCTTCTGATTTTTTTTTCCTTTCTCGTATTTTTTTTTTTTATATATTTATTTTCGTACGTGATTTGATTCAGTGAAGCGTTTTTGATTCAAAGTTGATAGAGAGAGAAACGGAAAGCAACGGAAGAGATTTTCGCTTTCTTGTCAACGAGAATGCATTTTTCTTTCCCCGAGTTATTATGGCGGATCCATGAAGGAGGTGGTGGAAAAGTGCAATGTAAATAATATTGGAAAATATTTTCCATTTCGATTTATTCTCCATGAATTAATGCGTCGTCGTTGGTACCTACGAATATGGAGAAGTAATATGTAGCTTCGTGTAGATAGCAGGAAATTGACAATGAGAGTTCCTTCGGAAGCGATGGTATTCGGTCTGTGATTTTATTTGCTTTGAGATGCAATAGCGAGTCATATTAGTTGAAGGAAATTGCTTAAAAGAAAATATTTCCGCTATTGACAAACACAAATATGAGCCGAAACGTAAACACAGATGCAATTTATGAGTTTCAGCGCTTTCACCATCGTAACATCTGTTCGAAGGACAGTGATCAGGTAAACGCAATCAACTATGGAAACAACTTGCATACTTCAGTTGATTTCTATCAATTTGTAACAGTTTATAACTCAAATACTGAACTTTATACCTAATAGTCGGTCGTTGTTGAATACACAATGGGATTGTTTTCTGCCTGCCTTTCCTTTAAAAGTCGTACTTTCTTTAGAAGTACTATATTCACCAGAATTGGTATTGTTTCGTTACATTTTTTTTAACAGAATATCGTGGACCTTTGCCGATTTTGGTGGTATTGTTAGTCACTTGCATTCAGGGTAGCTACATCTGTAGCTAATTTAATTGCATAATTACCAATTCTTTAATACGAAAGAGTGCATAGCTCTTCATACTTTCATAAAATAAAATGTAGCAGTTTTTCGATTGTATAGGCATCACAGCTGCTATGCGTCCATGCGCAACTGCATCATTTAAAATCCTTGAAGATCGTGCCCTTGCACACGAAAGAATCAGTAAGTCTGCCGCAGCTTGTTCCATAAAGTTTTATACCTCAGTGCGGCTTGAAATCTTTCGACTAATCTGGTTATTTGAAAATTCTTAGTATACTAGGGCAACTTCCAACTCCGTCGCAAGAAAAATAGATTTGAGCATGTCCGAATAAAGGCTCAATTTTCGGGAAGTCCTAAGAATATAGTATGACGATTTTTGAAAAGTGAAGAGCGGTGGCCATGTGTTGCTGCCTCTGAAATAAATGCACCTCGGGGGTTGCTCGCTACACGTTAGGTAGCATGCTCTAAGATCCTACTCTATGTTGTCGCCATGCTACTTTAGTCGTAATTAGAACCATTTTGACGTCAAAAATGGCCTTATTAGATTCCGTTAAAATGTTTTCAGACTTTTTGATACTTTTTCGTATAACACACATTTTCCAATAAGAATTCCATTGACTCATCAGCAACATTCGGAACCAAATTGAAATCTGGAGATGGAATATTATCACGAAACCAATATTTAATAACAATAAACGATTATTCATTTCGTGGTTGCGATTTCACATTCCTGTCATATAGTATTTGTTAAATACACCTGTCATCCATACTAACAGTAATTAGGCCTTGACTTGCCATTTTACGTCTAAATAAAGTTCAATGCATTCAAATTGTTGCATCTTACTACAAAAATATCTGTGTATCGCGATTAGATGCTGGAAAATCCACAAATTGACTCCGATTTTTCGAACAAAATCTTCTTCAGCGATGAGACCCATTTCACTCTCGGCAGCTACATAAACAAACAAAATTTTAGAAGTTGCGGTTATTAGAATCCAAATGTGATCTTTGGAAGGCCATTGTAGCTCCACGGGTAATAGTTTGGTGAGCGCTGTGGACCGGCGGCGTGATCTAGCCGTATATTTTTGAAAATGACGAAGGCGCCACGGTTACGGTTAATACTCTGCTCCATGGTCAAATGATAACCAACTTTTATTGACCTGAGATTGAAGACACTGATGTAAGTGACATGTGGTTCTAACAGGAAGGGGCTACGTGCCATATTGCACGAAAAGTTCCCCGGCCATTTAATTTTGAGATTTGGCGACATCAATTGGATTTCTTTTTGTGGGGTGTCTATGCCCAAACTTTGGAGCACTTAAAAATCAACACCCGTGATGATGGCCATAATACAGAAATGAAATGTTCCGAAGGTATTCGAAAATTACCACAAAAGAATCGAATTTTGCAAAAACTCCCGTGGCAGACATTTCACCGATGTTGTATTACATACTTAATGGCATTTTCATTTAATTTTTTCTTGGAACTTTTCAATATCTTTTAGCGGCAACATTCTGTTTTATATTTTGAAAAATTCATGGTATGTACCACCTTTAAAAAATTACAGGAAAGCTATTTTTTATTTTTAAGCATATCGTGGCTTTCTAAAAACATTACGAGTTTTCGAAAAATACGTTAAAAAACATAAGACTTGGAATAAAATCATCTCAGCCACATCCGATAAATAACTAATTTTCGTAAATTCCCTAATAAGTACCATTATTCAAACTTTTAGCAGTTCCATTACAAACATTAATATTACCCCAGATATGAACGTTATAGCCGTTTTCGAGAAGATTGCAATTTTTTAAAAATTACTCTTCGTCTCGGGGGTATATATATTTTATTTTTTATTTTATTTATTTTTAGATTAATACAAGCAGAACTTAAAAACTACACTAAAACTATACTAGTAATAAATATAACTTAAGACTAAAGGCAAAGTACTTAAAAACTAAACGAAAAAAAAAAAAAAAACTAAAGAGACTAGGGCAGAGGAGTGGAAGTGGAATTCTGGAGGGCATTTCTGAGTGCAAATCTGCTACAGTGAAAAACAAAAGAGCTGTATGTCAGCAAATTCCCGACGTATTTCAAGTGACTGTACATTAATTAATTTCAAACGATTCTAATAGAGGGGTAAATTATATCTGTCAGACCAAGGAAGACCACAAAGAGCAAAACGGATGAACCTGCGTTGAACAGCCTCTATTCGAAGGGAATGGGTATCGTGATAGGCTCACATACGACGTATATGAAGTTTAAAGTAAATTCGTATAGTCAAACAGACAGACAGACAGATAGATATACAGACAGACGGAAAGCATAAAGAGTTGTATAGACATCTGCAATACGTTCCACAAGGAATGAGTATTCCAACACCAGTGGAAGAAACAATGCTAGTTCTTCTACCAAATGGAAAAAATACTGGAGCGCGTCATAAGCGATAGATTAGAGAAGTCTCTAATCTATCGTTTGACCTCCAATATGACTTCCGAAATGTATCGACGCAAGGGTGGAAGGGTGAGAGCAAGCAGTACTGCGCCACCGTCATACTGGATGTCAAAAACGCCTTCAACACGTCAAACTGAGGAAACATCTTGAGAGCACTCAACGCTAAAAGAGCGTCTGACTACCTGTAGAAGATTATGGCAGACTATTCCAGAAATATTGTACTGGTGTACGATACCGACGATGGAATGAGGTAGTACAACATCACAGGCGGCATTTATTAAAGCTCCGCTACTGTGGAATCTGATGTATGACGACATCCTTAGATTGAGAACCCAGAAGTCATCAAATATAACTGGTTTCGCTGACTACATATAGCAATCGCCGTGGTATCCAAATTCCTGGATGAGTTGGAGCATGACTAAAATGAAACTATCAGAATAATTCGAGATTGGCTGACATGCATGTGTCTACAACTTGCAGAGGACAAAACAGAATTAGTGTTCATCGGCAGTAAGAGAGTGGTGGAGACTCTAACATTATCCGTCGGCGATCATGCATTGCTTGCATTATTATAAATGCAAGATTGACACCTACAGCATGCAGCTAACAAAGACGCAAAGGCAACCACTGCCAAAATATAGGAGAAGACTGCTCTTAACAAGAGTTTCGGCATAAATAATGATCTGTGGGTGCCATGAGGACGAAACCTTACAGGACGAAAACGGTGGCATCATGTATTATAGAATTAACGCGTTGAGAGATTTACCACCATTAGAATAACTTCTTACAACGCCAATCGATCTTCTTGCAAAAGAAGCACAGGGGAAGTATTTCGTCAGTAGAACAACACCATCGTCACTGACCACGCAAAGCAATACCCAGTTATCACCAAGGGTAACAAGTTTGCAAGAATGGCAGCAGAAAGATATATCTCTCTGACAAAGGCAGACGAAAGCACGGAGTGATCCCCAACATAGGCGCATAGGTCAATAGGAAGCAGTGAGCTGAATTTCTATTTGACTCAAATGCTTGTATACCATGGATATTTTATCACTGATTTGTGTACGACGGCTAATCCTACTGCCCAACGTGGAAATTGCCATATTCCATTACTCGTGGTACGATGAAGAACAGCATCGACTGCCGATGAGGATTCAACCACAGGAAACATTACCGGGCAGATGAAGAGCACGAGCAATGTCTGGCGCAGTTTATGACACTGTGACAACACTTATGAAGAAACAGTGCCGAGAGGAGTGATAACGAAATGCAGTGCGGGAGGCTACAAAGCCATACGAGTGAGTCAAATGCTTAAGGCTGGAGCCATTCTCGCGATGAAATGCTTGACGGAAGTCCAGCGAGGACAAAGGGCAGGAAATGGGAGGTGGGTTTAGTGGGTGAAAATTCAAAACTGAGAAAGATTTCTACCTTCCACCGCAAACAAAATACACAGACAGTGAGATAGACAGACAGACAAACAAACAAAATACACAGACAGTGAGATAGACAGACAGAAAGAATTGCGAAACCCACTCTTCGAGCTTCCCTTGATAGTAATGCCAAGATTAATCAAAATATTGAGATCGAAACAATGCTTGCTCTTTGCAGGAGCAGGGACAAACCAAAAGGACGTTTCATCATATCTTTGTTGCTCTAAAATACAGAGGGACTATACTAAGGAATTAAAGCCTCTCAATTTAATTCATTTTCGTGTCCCACAGTCAAACTTTTAAAATTTTTCAAATGTTTTAGTTATCCTACTTCAAGGTCCTCAAACAAATTGCAGTCTGCATTCTCCTTTCTTCTTCTGCTACATAAAGAATCTGAGGATTAGTTCAAAATCACTGTCAGTGCCAATTGTTTCAATTAGCACTTCTAAATGTAACCCCATCCTCCACAGATAATAATCATCCAGTAATACCGTATTCTACGTTAAATACGAACATCCTTTGTTCTATCTGTTAATGAATAAACAGGATTTTCGAAAAAAAGAAACGAGTAATACGTGGATCTTACGACTTGTCAGATTATCAGTGGAATACACACATCCACATAGAGTTCCCTATTCGTCCTCATCTGAACTTAACTTGAGTCTCTCTCCTTCAGACATGATGAAGTTCAGTACAATACAGTTTCGAAATTACTTTTTTTCTTTATCCATCTCATCATCTCCAGCTAGCTCTGCATGAGTCTGACAAGTGATAATCATACAAATCAGAGTTTTTACTTCAAGATACTTAAATAAAATGAAGGATATTGTCGACAGCTTTATAGGGAGTACGTAACTCGCCTTGGAAATTAAATTAAAAATAAAGTTTTAGTGTTAAAATTTAATACTTACTCGTATGCACCCTGTCCTTAGGTGGAGAACCTGTCACAATCAGTTTCCTATTCCGACACATCACACAAGAGATTTCCGAGACTAAATTCTCGAATGGAATTCAAGCAAGCACATAGCAAAACCCTAACGAGCCACGAACAAAGCATTCCATTTTGTTTTCATTCATTCTACGATATCCCTGCAACATCGTTCCTCATTTCTTCAAATCTCGTTAATTCGTTAAAGGAGCAGAATGAAGGATTGTATTTGGCAGCTAGAAGCAACAATATCCTGACTGTATGTGTGGGATTATCTAAGAAACAACACATTAAGTTCACAAGTGCTAATTGAACCAATTGACTGGTATAGAGCACACATAGCTAAGTAGGAATCCCTTTGAAGTTGGCATGTTGTCTGAGTGGAGCGCAAAGTAAATTAATTTTAATCAAGACGATGGCGGGGCATGCAATCAATTTTGAGAAGTAACCACCATTAGGCATGCATAGAACCAATTTTCCAAAAAAAAGAAAGGTTATTCCTCTTGGAAATTCCTAATTACCCGAAGTCCTAACATGCAATAACCATGAAAACAATCCGCCGCAATCCACAGAGAAGAATAACAAAACCAATTGAACATCTATCAATTATTCAATTATGTGTCAATCCGATGTCCCATTTGAAAGCCTCGGCTCTACCCCGGAACTCTTGTAACCATCTGGGATAGGCAGCAAATGGAGAACATGTGTTCGAGACCGATACATACATCAGCAATTATACCAGGACGGTGTTCCTCGGTGAATTTGTATTCCCAGCTCTCTGGTACGCACTTGTACTGCAATCACATAATTTAACCAATTCTCGCCTGAGGTATACATTGCGTATACGCAATGTGTGCTCGCACAAGTACAACCGTTCCAAATGGGGGTTTTGTGGAAGGAGCAACGAACTCCTTTTCTTCTGGCGTGTTCAGCAAATTCCAAAGAATTCCCACAACATAAACACGTTCAATACAACTGTTAAGTTGAAAATCAGATTTTCTTTCAAGGAAGCAACTTAAGTGAAAATATTTTTATTGTTCCTTCTTGTTCCTTCTTTTGGTTGGCTTGGAAGCAATTTTTCTTAGGAGACGTGTTTCATTAACTTTTTTTTTGCAGTTTTTCATAGAGGCTCCCACTTCATTTCGTTTAAGAAGTTTATGATTTCTCTAGTGCACTAGTATTGTTTTCAGCAATTGCCAATTGCGAACGATAGAAAGAGTACGCATAAAGGAGGCAACAAATAAAAGCGAGTATCCCAGTCCAGTTTTTTGTGCAGAAAAGAAAAATCAATTCAATCAGAGGAGGACTATACTCTGTCTTTGAAGGAACTCGGAGTGCTGATTGTGATTTTCTGTAGTGTTTCAATTTTGCAGCTTATACCATTTCTAGGAGTGAAAAACCTACAATCAAGCTGTGCAGCACTTGTTCCTTTGAATGGAATGAAAAAATTGTATCAATTAAATTTAATGAGCAGATAGTAAAAGACGATTGTAAAGAAAAGGTGATTACCTATATCAACGAAATCGATTTATTTTAAAGATAACGATAGACTGCTTTAGCTCCCAAGTCCATCTGCTTGTCCTCATAACATATTCTAGCATTTGCTTACTTTACTTTAGATGGCGCCACAGTCCGGAGTGGACCTGGGCCTCAAACAACAAGTGTCTCGATCTTGTCCTACCCGCCTCCAGTTTTGCATGCGAAGTTGGTTGAGGTACCCTTCCGCTTGCAGGCGTGGGTTATTCCTTTACCGCGTCGTGCCTAGGCGATGGATTCGAAGTCTTTCCGGGCCGGAGGGTTGATGTCTATTCACTCAACCTGTCTAGCCATCGATGAATTTGAACGCCATTCTCCATCTACATATATAGAAGGGACAAAAATTCGCTCGAAAAATACTTTTACAAAACAAAGAAAGGTGTTTTCCTTCCCCTTTGATAACGTCCATGCTTCTGCGCCATACAGCAGGATTTGATGATGACGGCCTTAGCTGCCTGTGAGAGGACATTTCTACTGACTGGAAAATTACTAGAATTGGTTCTCAAGTTATATGACCCAATAATGGGACTTTGCCTATAACCACTTCGTATAAAAAACATTTTTAAAACCTTGTAGTAAAAAAGGTGTCGTACAGGCAAAATTTGTGTTTTACGAAAAAATTCCATTGAATGAGCAAAACGAGAAGAATTGCAAATATTTCTTACGGCACACTTCTGCAGGACAAAGCAATTGTTGCAATCTATTATGGTAAGAACCCCCCCAACAACATATACCATATTCTAACCACGAATTAAATATCCCGTAGTATACAGATTTTAATAAAGCGCTAGAGCAGAATTTTCTCAAAGAAAATACTGTTTAAGATTCGAAATATGTTCGGTCCATTTAAGTTGTTGATCAATTGTTATTCCAAAATATTTGAAGCATTTAACCTGTTCAATTTCAAAGCAATTTTCCCTACATGCCGCATTTGAATTAAAAAGGGTTTGAGAACTTAGTCTTAAGCTAACCAACTTGAATCTTAAACAATCAGGTGAATGAAAGCTAATATCAGTGTTACTCAACTCCTTTGCGTCAAAGCTAAAAAACATGACTTTAGTCTTATTACTTATACAAAGTTCATGTACCGCAAACCACAATCTTAGTATATGGACATCATGATTCATGTCTGAAACTAATTTTAACGGATTCTCAGAATCATATCCAATTGCAAGATTATCTGCGAAGGTCTTAACATTCCCAACAAACGGTTGTTCAAAAAGAGAATTAATGTATATTAAAAGAGAATGGGACCAAGCACTGATCCCTGAGGTTTTTTTTTTATAATTTGCGCGCCAAAGAGGATATGAATACCCTTATACTATTATAGGACACGGGCGTTTGTGAAGGAGAGAGAGAGAGAGAAAGAAAGATTTAGTTTAGTGGTTTGAAACTTAGATGGTATTAAGTTTCTGTAAACTCCAAGGGTAGCGTCCAGATAACTGGGGAGCTTATTTTTGTTTTTGCTTTTTGTCGTTGCTTATGATTCACAGTATTTTTTTTCCATCCTCCTGATGTCATCATCACGATCAAGTTGCATTTTCAGCCATATGACCACTTTACTGCCAGTGTTATGCCTTCGCAGTAGAGTTGACTTAGCTTTCGCAATTGATCGACTTTTTTATTTATTTCATGCGAAATAAATAGATGATTCTTGACATCAGGATTCGAACCGTGAACCAACAGCGTGAAAAGTGATGATGTTACCACTACACCACGGTACACCCAAATTAATAACATTCGAGTCGCTTAGAATATTATTCACTTTAACTTTTAGGGTTCGATTACTCAGATAAGAAACAAACCAATTATAAATACAACCTCGAAAACCAGAGTTGTACAGGTTTTTTAAAAGAATGCTGTGATTAACCATATAGAACGCTTTGGTTATGTCAACGAAAAGTGCACTACAATATTTTTTCTTATCAAGACCTTTTTGTATATACGAACAAAAATCCAACAGAGCATATTCTGTTGATAATCCTGATCGAAAACCATATTGTAGGGGACTAAACAAAATCTTGATTTAACAAAAATTGCAAAATCCTAGTTTTAATGATTTTTTCAAAGACTTTTGCTATTGTGGGTAATAATGGGATTGGTCTATAGTTATTTCGATCTTTTTTGTTGCCTTTTTCAAAGAGAGGTATAACAACAGCACTTTTTAGATCATCTGGAAAGATGCCTGAAAGAACACTCAAATTAAAAATGTATGCTAGAACGTCAACTAGATTCAAAGCAGTTTTTTTTAACACAATGTTCGAAATACCATCGTTACCACATAAGTGAGTATTTTTGAGAGCGTTTATTGTTTTCAAAATTTCCTACTAAAGGCTCTGCTTAAAACACCAAGATCTGTGCAGCAGCTGCAAGGTAAAGTACAACTACTAGTAGGTGCGTTTTTACCAACTATCGCGAAGTGTAACATCTTTACTATCTATTACAAGTGATATATTTTTAGAATTGTTTTTAACTTTTCTATTTAACATGTTGTTAATAACTTCCCATTCTTTTCTGGAATTGCCTACCGAACTTCTTATTTTATTATGGTAATAATCTACAAAATTTTATCTTATTGTTAACTTCTTTACACATTCTTTTGAAACGTAGTATTAAATTACTATTTTGCGGATACTTGTGACATTTATTACGCAATTTGTTCTTGACATTAATTTTTTTGAGAAGTCGATTATTTATTAAAAGTTTTAATTTTGATTTTATATTTTTATGGATAGTATAGGTTGAACTACTGATATAACTTTTAAATTTTTCAGAAAATAAGAGATACGCCCTTGGGGGGGGGGGGGGGGGGGGGGGGGGGGAGTTTTTCTCAGCGTATATTTCTTTCCAATCAGCATAAAGTAGTTCATGATTTAATAAGGAAAACTCAATTTTAGTCGCCCGGTGATCAGATACAGATTTATTTTGCAATGTGTTTTTTTAAAGTTTTTAAAAGTACACCCGTCATGCAATGATCTGTAATACTCAGATCAAAGACAATACCTTGACAATCGCCCTGGGATATACTTGAGAAACGGCAAAAAACGTGGTCAAGGCAGGTGCCTGCAACAGGCCTTGTAGGTTCGTTAACAAGGGATGTAAACCCATTTTGAGACAACATTACATTATATAAATCCAAGGCATTATTTGAGACTAAGAGATCTATATTCAAATCACCCAAAATTTAAAGATTATGTGCACCATCATTATTTAGAAAAACAGAAAATTCTTCAATAAACTCTTGAATTGATTTTGAGTGAAATCTATAAACGCAATCAAAATTGTATTGGGTTTATTACTTAATTCGTGCGGTTTTTTGTCAAAATTTGAACGTTTTTTTTAAGAAAGAAATGTACAACAGTATTATTCAAAGTATTGCCCATCTGAAGCTATCACTTTTTCCCATCTTTCTGGCAATTTGTGGATCCCATCGCAAAAGAACTGCGCCGGCTTGGCAGCCAAGAATGAATCAATCCATTGATGTGAACCGTATTTCAGTGAGGGCGTTCTGCATCGACCGGAACAAATGGTAGTCAGAAGGGACAAGGTCTGGGCTATAAAACGGGTGGGGTAAAACTTCCCATCCACTGTTTTCCAAATAGTTCTTAACCGAAATAGCAACGTGGGGCCGAGCGTTGTCATTATGGAAAATGATTGCCTCGTGTCTTCAAACGGATTAATTGTGTTCGATAGCGTTGTCCATTGATGGTTTCACCCGGTTTTAGCAGCTCATAATACAGCACACCCTTCTGATCCCACCAAATACAGAGCATTACCTTCGCGCCATGGATATTCGGCTTTGCCGTTGATTTGGCTGGTTGGCCGGGTTTCACATATGATTTTTTGCGCTTGGGGTTGTCGTAATGGATCCATTTTTCATCACCAGTAACAATCCGATGCAAAAATGACTTCCTTTTGTGGCGTTCCAGCAGCATTTCGGACATGCAAAACCGCCTTTCGACGTCTCTCGGCTTGAGTTCATGTGGAACCCAATTTCCTTGCTTTTGAATATATCCAGCTGCTTTTAAACGTTTTGAAATGGCTGCTTGAGTGACACCCAAAGATTCTGCGAGCTCTTCTTGTGTTTGGCAACAATCTTCATAGAGTAATGCTTCCAGTTCTTCATCTTCAAACTTTTTTGGCTGCCCAGGACGTTCATCGTCTTCCAAGCCAAAATCACCACTTTTAAATCGTGCAAACCACTTTTGGCACGTTCGCTCAGCTAGCGCATGTTCACCATAAACTTCCACCAAAATACGATGACTTTCGGCAGCAGTTTTCTTCATATTAAAGTAATGAAGAAGAACTCCCCGCAAAAACATTTTTTCAGGCACAAAGTTCGACATATTTGAGTGAAAAAAAAATTATTGTTGTTTACCCTTCAAATGAAATGACGTACAATGACAGTAGCTTTCCAACGCATGTTCCAATAGAATAATAACAATGGAATAATACAAGTTACGCCATCTCTTAGCAAACCGCACGAATTAAGTTATTGACCCAATATTAATGTTATCGGCGTACGAGAGTAGTTATACATAAAGACTACAGAAAGATCGTACCCCTGATGTAAGCTGAAGAATTTTGTTTGAATGACCACATCTTTGCATTACCCCCAGTCTTGGAGAAGAACAATATATTATATTTGTTAGTTGAGTGTCGATGACTCTTATTACGCTATGTCTAGTTTTGGCATACCTGTCTAATGGCCACTGCTCCGTCAAGTATGGAAAAGACACCACCGAGTCCTTCAGTACCATCAGATGTTTCGTGAAGTAAATGGTGTTGAGCATAGTGCACATAGGCCTGTAAAGATAGTTCTTCACAAGTCTGTAGAACTACTTGATTACGAGGACGACATAGACATCATCGGCAGAATGAAGTATCAAATCAGAAGCATTTAAGAAGGGTCTAGTTATAAACGAGGATAAAATGGGGTATATCCTGCCAAGGTATAGCATATACATAATTTTGGGTTTTGAAAACGATTTTGAATCACACTGGCAGCTGTTTCTTTGAGCTTAATAAGTAATTCAACACTTCTCGCGTATAAGTGTCAATACACAGACACACAGACAGACGTTACTGACAAGATTTGTTTGAAAAAATGGTCTTATCAAGCCCAGGTAAGTAGTTATGTAGTCAGTGGATACTCCACTACGACCTCGATTTACAACTGTCTGGTTCTTCAGAACAATTTTAACCGCAGCCTCCTGTATAAAAACATTTAAAGAAAGTAGGATAGGAATAACCCAGTGTTTTGGCGTTGCACTGGTAGCACCAATGCACGCCAGCCTGTGTATCTTTAGACTGGTAGATTGGTTGAGGTGGGATCTGGTCACCTTATCACTGCGGCCACTATTGGGATTATTATGATTTCCTTTAATCACAATGCTGATTCAAGATGCCAGAGTTGGTGATAAATTGAACTATTCTTGAGTGAGCTAGCAGATATCATTCTTGCACATTCTGCATAAGTTGTCTTGCACTATTCTCATAGCCATGAGATGGTTTTTGACTAGACAGTGGCCTGTGAGGAATCCAGTGGCTATTCGAATCTAACTCCTAGTTAGCTGTAGGAGTTGTTTCTTTCTTTTACCTTCACCTTCACCTTTAGTTTCCATCCAGTAATGATGCGCTTTTTCTTTTAGCCAGTTTTTTATACAGCTTTTGCCGTACTGACTGGTAATCCACAGAATGGTCTTGGCGTCATTCAGCTCCCATTCTGGCTAGTATGTCAGCCATTTCATTTCCCCCATATCTGTTGTGTTCTGACACCCAAATACATACTTTACACTAACTAACTTTATACATACTTTTTCAAATACAAGTAGGATGACCCCCAACTTCTTTAACGTTATCTGAATTTCGCTAACCATACCTTCCAGCGGATTTTAAGGTATAACGCAAAAATCCTTTCTATTTATAGAACTGTGTTTCTACATACCTCTAATCACCCATCATTCTAAACTCACTCAACTTACGAAATCTAGTCCTGTTTAATCATTTAAGTACGGATACTCGTGCGTAACCATTTGAATTAGCCAACTCCGCATGGAATAGCTCCCGGACTTGAATGCCATCTTCAAAATAACTTTCTCTCTCTCACTTTATTTAAAGAGTTACTCACTAAACCTTCAAAAAAGGTCATCCCCATAAGTCTTCACCACCACATATCAAAGCTAAGCAGTAACTCCCGACATCACTTGGCTATGAATTTTTCACTAACACACCTTTTCATCCGCCAACAAAGTTAAACCTCTTTGCATCCCTTTAATTATTTTGTGGTGATTTTAAAATTCACAATGGAATCAGACTTAAGCTGCCAACGATTACGGAATCAGTGAGACGAGAAGGAGCAAAAAAATGGGGAATACCTTCCCGTGACACAAAAGATAAATGGTTGTGAAATTGTAAACGGAAATGATGTCTACCAAAACCCCTAGAGGTGTCTTAACTTTTGAGAGGATTTCCTTATGGTCTGCCAGATGTAAACGGCACTTCTAATGCATTTTCAAGTTCTTATGTGGTGCGACCTTGGTGACAATGTAAAACTGGAAACAAAAGTGATAAGCTACTGAAGTGTTTTGAGGGTGACAAATATGTTAATTTGGTGTTCCTATGGCCGCGTTCCTATCCGTATCCTTTAAATAGTTTCTCCCTAAAAAATAAATTCACATAGCCGACTAAAAAACGCTACAACAACAACAAAATTTAAGTGAGAATATTTGACTCAAAGGCTAGAAAATATTCGCAGCAGCAACCATCCCCGAGGATAATTCAAAATAATTTATTGTTTGCCAAAAAAGGATAAACATAATAAGGATATTAGAAATTTTGAAATCTTCATTTCATTTCTTAATGTTGCACACGAACATCTCAAGGCGGAACAAAAGAATTCCAAACCGGGTAAGCAGTGGCAGCTGTGGTTCCCTTCCTTTTCATAAATCCAACCATCTTCTCCACCAATTTTCGGTACCGCTACTACTACTACGTCGTCGTCGTATTTCACATCCTTTCAGGCGCTCAAATTTCAATTGAGAATTTTCGTACAGCTTACGGAGCCAATTTAAGCAAGACAAAGCTTTTAATCCGATTTGAGTATTTGCTTTTGGCAATCAAACATGGATTTAATTGGTGCAGATTCTTCTCTAGCTCCATACCATCCAGGGATGGGAGCTACACACTTAACAACAAAAGCAGATTCAGGCAGCCCGTCGTAGATATTTTTATTCGTTGCCTTCGTTTTTTGGTGAAAAACAATGGAGAAGGCAATGAGAGATATAAAACAATGAATGGATGTAGACGTGGCTTTCAAAAGAAGTTAAATAATGTACTCAAAAATTTGGTAGCAAACAAAGGCAATCACACGCACACAGTTACAGGCATTACTCCGTATGATTTGGTTAGAATTCCATTTGCAACGTTAGCGCAATTACATTCGCACTAGTGTTGGGAACACACTGGATAACAGCCACTTAAGTTTGAACTCACAAGTCAGTTGATATCCTTGAATTAATGGGAAAGGAACTTATTTTCTTGCTCATTTTTCGGCTAGCGAAGGCGGGAAAGTGTGCAAAGTGAGTTGAAATAACTGGCAGGTTTAGAAATTGTGGCAAGGATTCTGCGAGAAGAGGTGATATTATAGTAATATATGTACTTACCTATATTTGTAGGTAAGACATTGTTTGTTAATCGAATTTTAAGTTCTTTAGTTGGATCAACATAGAATCTTGAGTGTTTTGTTTGTTTCGAAGTTGGAAATCCACATTATATATCTTTACTAGATGCCGTGATTGGGATATCAAGTAGACCCACAATCGTAACAGAGGCTTGGCATCTTGTGGTAAATAGTGGGTCGTGAAAATGGGAAGAAGGTTGAGGATCGAATTAGTCATGAACGCGGCTTCAGCAGGGTTTCTAGAAGACGAGACTGTCAGTGAGAAATCTTACTTTTTCAATCAAAAACTATACAATACCATTCACAACTGATAAATCAGAAAGAGAAATAGTATGCACATTATAGAGCTATGCCACGTTTGATAACATCTATAAAAGAAAGAAGGCCCATTGGGACACAGCACAGGGTAGTATTCGTCACCATTACTATGCAACCTAGTCGTAAGAGAATGTCTTTTTACCCTGCAGGATGGTTGAATATATGAACGATGACTCAGTGTCGGGAAGATAGCGTCAAACATTCGCTGATGCTATATTTACTTTTTTCCAGCTGTTGTCATGGGCTTAGAGATTTGGGCTGAACGTCAATCTAGCTATCATGGTTTTAAAGTATTTGTAGAGATTTTCGAGGCCTAAAATCTTAGCCATAATATTTTTTTACGTAGGACGTACCGTTTTCAAAATATTTTCGCTCAAAACAATTTCCATCATCACCTTCAGAGTAAAATCAAACATTTTGAAAGATTGGAATTTCAAAACCTGGAATTGCGGTCAAAATATTCTTTTTCTCGAGATATTAGCACTCAAAAACGGCCTCCCAAGTGTGCTACAAACCATACTTCATTTATTCCCAGTAGACTCACTTTACATCGTAACCTCTCTTACTCCATAGGTCTACTTCCCAATAGAATCAACTTCGATCTGGTGGGAAGTGTGGAACCACCAAAAAGTCCTTTACAATTAGCCAATATCATCTTTACGAATGGACTCGAAACAAACGCAAGAGTCGGTGCTAATGCCCTAGACACATCCACCTATCCTTTAGCCTGTAGGATCTTAGCTGAAATCGGTGCTATTCATCAGGCTGTTATCTATTTATCGATGAATTCAATATTACGGACAGACATTGTAATTTATATTGGGGCTGTTCAGTAAGGCGCAGCGATGAACAATTTCTTCATCGCTGCCACTGATTCGTTTACTCTCTTTCTCACTCTACTTTACTAATTTACATATTCTCTATTTCTTACATGTGAACGATGTGACTCGAGTGCAGCACACCGTTCAGCATGCCAAAAGTAGCGATACAAGGGAATCGCTTCCGATTTTACAGCGATACACTGTTATGAACAGCCCCATTGATAGCCAGGCAACACCAGATCCCTATGACAGTGAAGAAGAGACAGTTAAACAGTTTAGTGTCATTTTCTGCTGGGTACCTGATTATTGCTATATCCTGGGAAACTATGCGACTGATGAATTAACTCGTCCATGCTTAATCGGCACAAGCAGCAGACGTATAGAGACTGTCAAAGCATGAATGTCATCTGTCAAGTACCTGACATTTGCTGATGCAGTTGAGAAGGTAAACCATATGTTCATATATTTTAATAACTGTAACAGTGCCAAGCTAATATGATCAATCCTTAGTAGGTGAAAGATACTGCTAAGACACCAAATAGATAACAAACTTCAAACACGCAAACGTCATCACCGGACACTGCATTATATTCAGACATGCTCAGAGACGGGGCATTGGAGACACGGGAAATGTAGAAGTAGGCTATATTTGGCTTCTACTTCGCATGTCCTTACATACTAATGATCGGAAAGACTTGAACCTGCACTGCCAAAATCAATGGATCGTACTTCCTGCTCCACAGTGGTATCATAATGGACCTATATTTTTGTAAGTACATCTCATCTACGACTACATTCTATCTATCGATTTATCTATCCATCTAATTAGTGAACAATCAACAGTTTATGACGATCACAGATCGTGATATTGAGGACTTCTCCATATAATTTATTTCCTGCTTTAGTAGGCTTGGCTAAGCTCCGTACATGCGCTGAGCCGGAAGTAAGAAGCAAGTGTGATACAATGCATAGGCAAAGGCAAGAAAGGGATCGCTGACAAAGTTCATAGGTCCGGAACCTTTCTGCGGCATTCCAAAATCCGCTTTTAGATCAATCGCTAACAAAAAGCACAAATTCCATATTCCACTGGGAAAACACCCAAGCCATCTACAGTGGAAAAACTAATTATGTCCTGCAATTTAAATGGGGGAATATCAGATGGCAAGTGGGCTAGGGCCAGAGCTCTTCTACGAAATGGGAGGACCCCATTTCCTTGTGAACAAGACTCCATAGTTCGCTTTTTTTTTTTTAGATAATTAACTCCAAAGCCATTCCATTTTGAAATAGTGTCGCCATAGTGAAATTTTTAATGGAGGTCTAATAAAAAGAAAAGTTTTAGAAAAATCCAATGTAACGCATTCTACATCGAGTACATCTGTAGCTCTTCCAGTCTTCTGTTTTCCCAATAATTCTTGATATGTTCAGTAGTTTAATTGTCTTGATCCTAAACTGCCATTGCTAGGAGGTCGACTAAAATGATAAGACCACTGAGAACATTTTGTTTTTCCAGATTTTATACATATTGCTTCATCAATATGAGTTGTGTACGAGTACGTCAGAAAATGCAGAAGAGAGTGGTGTACGCATTGGCAACTAAATTCGCTTTTCAGGATTCTTAAGAGTTTAGTAACGCAAAGTGTGGCTAATAAAGGGTCTTTCATTAAGCGCTTCCTATTTTTGAATTTAAATAAAACAAAGCGTGTATGAGATATCATCGAAATTTTTATTTGTTTGAAGGGCTTATCGATGCCATTATGTATGGAATATAACTTCGTTCAAATGTCTGCCGCAGCTTCTCTGGGTGGCGCGCATCCGAAAAGTCCAATTTTCCATGACTCTGGCGCATAAATCAGGTTGAACTTGACCGATGGCATGGGTTATGTTGGCTTTGAGGGCCGCTGGTGTTTGTGGCTTATTCGCATAGACCAGCGACTTCAGAAAACCCCACAAGAAAAAGTCTAACGGGGTCAAATCGCACGATCTCGGTGGCCAGTTCACATCATCTCCACATGAGAAGACCATGCCCTCGAATCGTTCGTCCAGAATTTCCAATATGGCATGAGCTGTGTGGCACGTAGCGCAGTTCTATTGAAACCTCATATCGTTGGCGTCCATGTGATCCAATTCAGGCCAAAAGAAGTTGGTAATCATCGACCTATAACGCTCGCCGTTGACAGTGATGGCCTGGCCAACGTCGTTCTCAAAGAAATATGGACCGATAACGGCGCCAGCCTAAAATCCACACCAAACAGTGACTTTTTCGGGATGTATTGGACGCTGTTGGATCTCATGTAGATTGGTATCGTCCCAAAATCGACAATTTTGTTTGTTGACGTACCTATTCATCCAGAAATGGGCCTCATCGCTGAAGATGATTTTTCGATGGAAATTAGGGTCAGTTTCCAACTGGTCCAGAGCCCATTTAGCGAACACACGTCGTTGTCTATGGTCGCTTAACTTCAGCTCCTGGGTCAGTTGAATTTTGTACGGGTGCAGGTCCAAGTCACGACACAAAATTCGGCAAATTGTGGTCTGTGAAAGGCCGAGTTCTTGTGAGCGACGCGGAATTGACTGCCTCGGATTCTCCTGCACACTCTCACGGACAGCGGCGATGTTTTCGGCAGATCTTGCATTTCGTCAACGTACTGGTGTTAGTTGATCGTTTACAGAACCAAAGTGGACTCAAATTTATCCACCACACTGCAAATAGTCCTCTCGGTAGGACGATTATGGCGACCGTAAAATGGGCGAAGCGCGCGGAACGTGGCCCGAACAGAACACCCATTTTGATAAAACAATTTTATTATTTTCGCATGTTGTTGAACGCTATATCCATTCATGGTGATTTGGCAAAACAGACTGAATAAATAACAGCCAACTTGATAGACGTAGCTTCAACAATATGGCCGCTATCAACTGTCAAAGTTCAACCGCTGTTGATTCACGGTTCGAATCCTGATGTCAAGAATCATCTATTTATTTTGCATGAAATAAATAAAAAAGTCGATCACTTGCGAAAGCTAAGTCAACTCTACTGCGAAGGCATAACACTGGCAGTAGGATGGTCAAATGGCTAAAATGCATCTTGATCGTGATGATGACATCAGGAGGACGGGAAAAAATACTGTGAATCATAAGCAACGACAATAATAGCGAAAACAAACAAAATACTCCCCAATTATCTGGACAGCCACCCTTGGAGTTTAATACCACCTGAGTTTAAAACTACACCACTCTGTCTTTCTCTCTGTCTCTTCCCCTTTCCACAAATTTAATATAAATATTCATATCCCCTTTAACACGTGTAAATTACATCACAGCCACTGGGTATCATTATCGCAACAAGATCGGGACGGTTGGCAGTGGCTGATTGCTAGCTAAAGGCTTCAGTAAAATATGGTGCCCACTACAACAGTAGCCCAAACGTTTAGAAATTTAAATATGAATCATCTACGAGTATGACACAGTAATGTTTATGGAAACGAAAAAGCTTACGGAATGGCTAGACAAAGCTCAGCCCTTCATTGTTCACTTTCATTTAGGAGCAGTTAAACTTTCTTATCAAAGCCAATCTCAGATGGATTAGACTAACAAACTATCACACACCTAAAAAGATATGGCTAATCTACAACAATGCAAAAACAAACCACTTCATAAACAGAATGCGTAAAGACATCGCCAGAATAACAGCGATCACCACGGGACACTGGATGATAGGACACCATGCAGTCAGACTAGGTATCCAACAGAACACACACTGCCGCAGCTGCAATGTCGCTACTGAAAAGAAACCTGCATCTACTATATATGCGCCTGTACGGCACTGGCTACACTTTTCATCAATACACCTCAACAGCCAGGTTACATGAGTTGTGGTATCAAATCGGCCCCTAGTGCTAATTTTGTTTTTTCACAGAACTGCCACTCCTACCTGCGAGTATGCTGATTTGTTACCTCCTTTTTCTTTTGAACTTATATTTTAGAAAGCATATTCCGCTATGGAAAGCAAGCAGGTTAACGATACCCCAACTTATAAATCATCAGAAGTAAAACCTTAAATATCAGCCACTATACGACGACGCTTTAGTTCCAACAACAACATAAAGTGGAAAAAAAAAAAGAATCATATTTGCAATACTGCCGCCCACAGTTTTAAGACTAGCATTTTACGAGAGTAATTTCGACTTAATAAATGCGACCGAAACCACAGACGGCCTTAAATCGAAAATTTATTAATTCAATTTAATCCTATGCAAAACCACCCGGTTAACCAGATCCTTAATTCAACAAACCCCAATAAATATCCACTCTACTCTATATTCAAATGCCGTAAAAGTCTTTATACGCATCAGTCGAAAAGGAGCCTTGTGTATCTGACCAGGACCACCTCACACACCATGTAGTAGGGCCAACAACAAATTGCTTTGAATTTATTTCTCGCCCCAATAAATTAAGCTTTCTCAATAAATTGAAAACTTGAATTTACATTTAATTAAATTACCATAAAAACAAACTACACAACCATCACTTAAGGGTAAAACAAAAAAAAATAAAAAAAAAAGAGAAGCTCTTTTAGCCTGAACATTGAATTTAATCCGTTCGACCACCACTAACATCATGTTAAGCCGTAAAACGGTCCAATATAACAAATGAGCTTGATTACGAAAAGCAACTGACTTTAAATACACATTCCCATCGAATGGAAGCGGATAAGGCCAACATGGTGTTGTCCAAATGAGTTTAACGGCGCGAATGTCCCTAATCTCATCACTTAGTTTAATTGTTTCGGGATCACCCGTTGCAAATGCTAACCGTCATTAATAAGGACCAGCAGCAATGGCTACCAATGAAAAATTCCAACATTTTCTTCTTCTTTAATAGATACGAGTACAGGCAGGAGGAGATTCCTTGAAGATGGCTTGAGAGGTGTAGCTACCTCTACTCCACTCCGTTTCTATAACAAATGTTCGAAATAATTGCCTCTGTCAGATGAATGCCAGATAATTATTCACCTTCAATGGGATTATTTTCCATTTTTCAGGTGTATTCCCATAAGTAATCTTAGCAATATAGTCGAAGTGTGTTGTGTGCGCTTAGGAATTCAGGGGGGGGGGGAGGGTTGAGTTTACTACAAATTTTCGATTCGATTTTCTTGATGGTTTCATAAAAGATTTACAAAGATACGAGTCTCTCCAAGAGTTGGTTGATTTAAGGCTCTGTGTGAATGTGTGTGTATGGTACATTGGCATCCATTAGTTTAATGCTCTTGAAACGGAATTAAGATAAATTGATTAAAATTAGGCGCGTAACAGCCAGAGCATTGTTCCAAAATGGAAATCGAAAATCGAAAGAGCTATACGAGTATGCTTGCGGGGGATGGTTGTAATAGGAAGCCGAAAAGTTTGTGGTTCCATTTAAGGGAATGATGGTCGATTTAATGTTGGGGGTAAGTGTGCCGCTTTCATTTGTTTACATTAGTTTATGTGAAAAATTATCCTTTAGATGGCAGGCCATTTAGAGAAGTAGTTTTGAATGAGAATAAATAGAGCTGGCAGGATGGGATTGTGTGGGAATAGGCGGTTTCTTAGAAGGTTTCTAAGATGAATGGGAAAATTGTATTCGATTCGGGTACAAAATCTATTGCTAACTTCGTTGTGTATTTATAATTGAAAGGTACATTCGGATACGCACATTGGCTACATAACGTTATAACTAATTGAACATATTTTTCTAGGATCAGACTTACATTTTTAATGGAGCCTTGACATTTGAAGGAAACAGTTTATGGTAACGTCCTTCAAAATAATGCCATGCTTTAATTCTCTTGGAAGCCAGCCAAGGAAAGAGGGAGTCACTTTTAGATGTTAATTAATACATAATGGTTTCTTTGAGTTGTGTCACTTTTATTGTCCAAAATCACGAATATTTCATTTTGAAATGTGTCATTATTCGCCATTTACCTCAAAAGAGTTTTTCCATTCGGATGGATTTGAAGGAAATTTATGCTTACTGTCTGTGAGTACTGCAAGGACAGAAATGTGAACGGTTATACGAGGTGGCGCAAAAGTCATCACCCTATCGGAAGATGCTCTCATTTTTGCAAATGGTTTCTTATGTCATCACGACTTTGACATTTGTAAAGCAAACGGAAGCGGAATACCATGGATTGCTGAACTCTTTAAGAACGTGGAATAATTGTGTCAATATTTTTAACAAATAATCAGTCAGTGGTTTCGGCTCAACGTAAATTTCGTCGTCAATTCCCTTGCACCAACTGGGCAAACTGTAGACTGGCTCAACACGAGACAGTATTAGATGTGCCAGCCCCGGAGCAGCCGCTCGGTTAACAATATCGCTGTTCTGGCTGTAGATGCCTAAGAGAACCCTTAAACATCAACCCGATGATGGGCAAGACAATTGGCCATCGATAGACGATCTTTGTAGCGAATTTTGGTAAAAGACTTGAAGAAAGTGCAAGCAGTGCATCAGCTATTGCCTGCAGATCGGCAATCACATGTAAATCACGTTTTGGCGGTTTGCACTGGCCCACAAGATCGCCCTATTTAACCGATTCATACTTCTTTCTATGGAGTTTTAAAAGTTACGGATATATACAAACAAGCCAGAGAACTTGGCAGTCATAAAGGAGAACATCCGACAAGAAGTGGAGAATTTATAGGAAGACGGTTTGAGAAAAGTCATGGAAAATGCTGTGAAAAGCGTCGGAATGTGCATCAACTCTGTCGGCGGCCACTTGACCGATATTATCTTCGCGACGTAATGGAATTCAATTTGAACGCCCAAACAAACAAACAGAACCAATTATTTTTATTTACAAACAAAGTTACTGCCTTAGGAAATCGAGTGAGGACTTTTGCGCCACCTTGTACAATAGATACATTCATTGATTTCGTTTTCGATTAGGATAGGCCTACCGTTTTATTCCTGAGAAGTAGGTTAAGTTGCATCATCATCTCCGAGTAGTGCCTTTCGATAAACAGATATAGAGATCTGCATAGTTACTTATACTGTTGACTAAACAATAATGGATGCTGACGTGGGTTTGGTGAAATATCACCGACTTTTGTATCAACCACACCGCCTCCAGGGAATGACTGACAAACTTCCGGGAGTATAAATAGATATAGAATAGAACAACACGTAAAAAAGATATAACAGACAAACAATGAATGGTTGTGTGAAATTAGGGGTTATTGGCTGTTTGTTAGATATAATCCTTTGAGAAGAATGATGAAATGCGAAATTTTCTTTTAGATACCTACTGTGGGCAGTGGATTTACTGCCAAATTGAGATACATATGTAGGTACAGGAGTAACCACAATGCATATTGAGATTACTAAAGAACAAATGATAGCAAAAGAGATTGTTTCAATAAGATTCTGGAGAATACTGCCCGAAATACGACATTTAAGTGGCCCTAGAATCATCCTCGTCATACATCTAATTCAAGAACCACTTAACACTTTGGCTAAGCTGGACATATCAATGTGTTTGCTTTAAAACCATCAATATCGGATGAAGCAGAGGTAATTTATTGAGGGGTGATTTTCAGCCCCAAATCTTTCAATATTTCTCAGAAAGTGCACGTAATCTTGCTATGACTTTAGAAAATTTAAATTGTCCCACATTTGTCTCGGTCATTCTTTCGGCGGTAGATTACATATTCGAGTACCATGGAAGTTGCTGTACACTATAACTCTAAAGCTCCTACAAAAAAATATTTTTCAAGTATACTATGTACTATTTTTGTGCAAAATGTAAGCTCTCTAGGTCTAACGATTAAAAAGTTACAAGCCTGTGAAATACTGACGGACAAACAGACAGACACTGTGTTGAATCCATTACTATTCCGTTTTATATACTATTCTGGTACTGAATACTAATATGATAATAAGTAACGTGAGACCGAGAGAGTGGCAAGATCTTGTTGCAGAAAAAAGAAAGGAATCCAAGGACGGATCACAGCAGAAATGAAAAACGCCTAAAGACAAGTAAAGCTGCTGCCTCAGTTCGTCTAAAAGCTGAACTATTTAAAGTTATGGCAAATGACTTGGAATGAAAAGCAAGTGGTTTTCGACAATCTTTTTTTTTAAAAAAAAACTGCGACCAAAAAGATCTAATGTGCCAGAGACCACTTTTTAGGTCAGCAGTACTTCAACTTTCCTTATGAAAGCTATAATTACAACTTCAGAGGAGATCCTTAGGTCTAATGGAGATGTTATCTCCTTAAGCAAGAAGCTTCTCCTACTTCTACACAGAGCTACACACTCATATAGTATGTGTTCTGCAGTTTCGTCCTCTTCTAGACAGAGGCGGCAGGTGATATACTCTGAAATTCTTGTTTTATTTAGATGGTAGAGTACGAGTAATTGGCAGTGACCAGTAAGGAAGCTCACAAGCGTTCTTATGTCATTTCTGCTATATTTTAGGATATCAGGGTTGGACAGGTCTTTTAGCTTGTCTGAGGCCTTGGGAAATGCACATTTTGCGCTCCCAATTGTTTCAAGTTAGTTTGAAGGCAGAATCAGATATTCCGCAAAAGGGTTCAGGTCCAATGAACAACTCAGAGGAACCTTTTCTTGTTAGCAGATCTTCAGTTTCATTGCCGTCAACGCCTACAGGACCCGGTAACCACCACAATTTTACCTTATTGTATCGGACCAAATTTTGTAAACTGTCGAAGCAGCTTATAACTGATTTAGAACTGATCAGGGGCCGCTTCGCTGACGGTGAGTATGTGTATAGCAGCACCTTTGATTTCTGATTGCAAGTTAATATTTGCACAATAGCGTAGAGCTCGGCCTGGAAAACACTAGGACTCTTTCCATGTGATTTCGTTATCTTGTAATTCGGTCCATACACCGGCGCCAACTCCTGAATCCGTTTTTGATCCATCGGTATACCAAACGATTCCTTTTGGATCAAGCAACGCTCCGCCATTATTCCATATATCACGGTTTGGGATCTCAATCTCTATAGTGATTTGGGCGTAAAGTCAGAAACCGTGCTGAGCATGTCTTGCTTGGGGAAGTCGGTTAATAGATCCATGAGATCCACATGATCCCATGTAGTGTTAACATCCGATTTTCGAAGATTAACTGCACTGTGAATTGCCACTTTTTTTACAAAAATGTGTAACGGCGTAAGTCCGAATATGGGTTCTATGGCTATTGTGGGACAGGTGTGCATAGTACCTGTAATTCCGAGGCAAGCTAATCTTTAAAGTTTGCTGAGTTTACTGATAGTTGTGGCCTCCTTGGTTTTCGTCTACCAGACAACGGACTTACATACGCAAGGATGGGTCTTACCACCGTGGTATATAACCAGAATATGACTTTTGGGGACAGACCCCAGGTATTGCCATACATACGGCGACAGATCCACATGGCAGTGGTTGCCTTGGCAATTTTATGTTTCTTATCCAGGACAATTCCTAGATATTTTACCTTGTCGGAAAATGAATGGTTATGCCATTTAGAGTCACTGATCAGTGTTCTTCTTCGTATTCTTCTTCTTGTAAACGGTACAACGACTGGTGGGGATTATCGACAAGCCCTTGCCAGCACACCAGTCCGAGACTACGTGCATTTTATATTGTCTACATGTTTGCCTTTGATGATGATCACAAGATCATCTGCATAACCTAGAGTTGTAAAGCCTAAACTATTCAATAATTCATCCACCACGAGCGATAATAAGAGAGGCGAAAGGACGCCGCCTGGAGGCAGCCTTTAGCCGCGGAGACTGTCAAATCCATTCTTTAGTCAGTCATTAGCTTAAGCGTCCAGTCCAACTTCACTTAAATAATAACCATTTGCAATATGTTGTACACTTGATCCCGAATATCTAATATCTCTCTCTCCTCTCTAGGTAACTCCTAATTTTGCAAGTTTTAAGAGTCCATATCTTGGGTGCATAAGTCATCATGGTAAAGCACACTGGTTAAGTTTTTTTATTTTCTTTTTCTAATGCTGTTAAGTGGACTTTCCGAAACTTTTCGGACTTGAATAACATAACTTTTTTACAAAAAAAGTCATAACGGAGTACCCATTTCGAGAGACTACAACCAGTTATGAAGGGAAACCATCGACTAGTACGAATTACCACCAGAAACAAGAATACCTACCAATTACACCAAGTGACTAACATCAAACATTACTGAATACCAACCACTAATAACTGCCAGAAATAACAGGCTACCTGCGATTCCCACCCTCTACCACAAAAGTCTTGGTTAAGAACTACGATGTACGATGTTGATGGTGATGTAATGGATTAAGAAAAAAATCATGGCAGTATCTTGAAATAGATGTGAGTGAAAGATGAGGATTTTCGGTACTAAAATAACTTGAAAGTGTCGATTTGAGGAATCTTTTTATAGTAAATGAGTTCCGTGTTAGCTGATCGCAATATTTTAGAAATATCCATCGAAATTATTGATCCTCATTTGAATGAGCCGGTTGGCAGTTGGCGTCCAACTCGGGACTACATGAAATTGAACTTCGTCCGATAAAAAAATGTGCAGTCATCCCAAACATTTTAATCTTCATCACAAAGCCAAAAAAAAAAAAAACAAATATTAGCTTCCAATTAGAACCAAAGGACCAACACTAGCCCCCAACACGTGCCAGTGACAGCTTTGTGAGATCATCATCCTGTCGACTGTGTCACGTATGCACCCACGCACTCCTCCTTGTTATCCCCATTCAGAGAAGCCTTCCAACTCTCCATCTGATGGGTGAAGCTTGTGCTTGTGACAGTCCACCATCACCAGTTAGCTGAAGTTATTGCTTACCAACCAGTTGCTGCTTTGACATGATATACTGTACACATTCAAAGAGGATAATTCACTGTATCCCTAAAAAAATCCTAAAAAAAAAACGATACTCCATGAGAAAATCAAATTAAACATAATGGAGTTTAAGAAAAACTCCGGCGTGAAACGTCTGGCTTCCTTTTCAGTCATGCGATACCATCTTTCTAGCTGTCAGTCACATATTGGAACGCACTCAACAAATAAAGGATTCAACAGAGAGCGTGGGAGACAGGGAGCACTACATATATGTATCTCCATCGTATAGAAGTGGATAGCTCACGTTGCTACTTTTTGGAATTAAGTAAATAATTGCTACTTAAAATTCTCGCATCGTTTTCACTTTGAGTTTGACTACTCAACTCTGGAGGTGGTGCGGCGGTATCAAACCCAAACTGAGAGGCAGGATGATGTGTGAAAGTCGTAAGGCAAATTGCTTTGGCAGTTTTCTTTTTTTTTAGTTTCCGCTGCCGCTGTTTTAATGTTCGAGTTCTATATAAGGTTTTTTTTTTTTTTTTTTTTTTGTTGGGTATCTGTGCGGAATGGGAGACTGATGCGTGCGTGCCATGAATTGACGGGTTTTTTTCTTCAGTTTTTTTCGGCAGGCCGAATCTCAAAGAGATCCTTTGAATGGTGTTATTCGCTTTTAAGGGATTTGCGGTGTTAAATCCTTTAGTCATTCCTAAAAGTGGTTAGGTGAGATATGTTAGCGTTTTCTATAATTAATGAACTTAATTTAATTTTCTCTTTATAGATAACGATGCGTGTTTTAATGGGGTGAGAAATGAATGAGGATGGATGCCTACTTTTTGCGGTTATTATGTGGGCGCTACCATCAAATAAAATATATTGGATGGTAGCTATTTCATCAAATAATAATTCGAATTGCTCATAGACTGTAAATTATTTTTCTAAGCGTTTTTGACATTGGTTAATAAAGTTTTGTTTACAGACTTTAATTAGCGAGTTGAAGGGCATTTGAGATCTATAGATATACTCGTATAGATATATATATACTATCACTGCGGCTAAAATATGAATATTTTTAAATTATTCGGTTAGAAGTATCCTTTAAGTCACATTTCAAGAGCTTTTCCTTGAATTTCCAAGAATTAATGGCTCGTGGCTAAGGCGTAAATGAACATTGTTAACCTTGTCTGGAAAGTTCATCTGCCATCTCATTTTCTTTAAGATTGTTCTAGAGATATCTACAGCTTAATAGGTTGTTTGCTTTAAAAATAAAAATAGATTAGTCCCGTGGTTACTCCTAATCATTATAAGATTAAGTAATTTTGTTGGGTTATTTATGGGTTATTCAGGTATTGGAGGAAGAGATTTGAATTATCGGGCTGATCTATCTCATAACAGCTTGGTATATTCCTTTAATAGGAACACTTCACTATTCAATAGAATAGTATGTAGTGCTACCAAAAGCAAAGTATGAAGTGTTACCAAATTTGTTGAACCAGCTGAGGCAAGGCAGCATCTTTATAAAGAAGACCTGTTGTAGGTCTGAATTATTTTGGAACTGAGGAAGATTTATGTCAGCTTTATGGATACAATATAAGGTACAGATATATACCTAGTTGACAACACAGTAGAAACTTGCTAGGATGAACTATTCAAAAAGATGAAACCTCGAAAAAATGACCGCAATATTTTTTTAAAAAAACTACCGTTTCAAATTCGAGGGTTTGAAAAGATGAACGCTCTTTGTTGTGACGTTCTGTTTTGTTCTGTACGATTTCGTTTTGCTTGTCTGGAAAGCTTCTGTTGAATGCGCTCTCATTATGCAGGTGTTCCATGGTCGGTATACCACCGGTAAAGGCAAAATTAAGTTCTTAAGTTTGAAGCAAAAGTGCGAGGTTCTAAAAGAACTGAAAAATCGTGCATCGGTATCAGTATCTTGCGAGGAAATTTGGAGTGCGAAATCGACCATTTTCGGTATAAAAAAAGAGCACTCTAATAAAAACGCGAGCTTTGAACTGTATAGGAACAGAAACCCGGAAAACACTTAAAAAAGGCGAGATGCCAGCAATATATAGGTGGTTCCTGAGGCAGCGAGACCGACATGTGCCAATATCGGGGAACATGATTAGAGCTAAAGCCAAAAACCTACATTCAGTCTACAAAGAAACGTTGTCTTTCAATGCCAGCGAAGGTTGTCTGAAACATTTCAAGGCAAGGTATGGAATCCTAAGCTTGTAAATTCCTGCAAAACCTGCATTTTCAGTTCATTTTCTGTATCATTTGGATTGTTTAGAGATTTAAAGATTTCTGGAAAATGTTTGTTTTTATGTAGCAGTTCCAAGGGTTTTATTTTGCCTTTACCATAGAAACAAGCTATGTAATCAGATCCTGTAAAAGCATGGAAGCCGGGCAAAGCAAGACATAAATCTTGGCCAAGATTTTGAGATAAAGAGGTGCAGTTTATGTAACTGACATCTTGTAAATTCGATGTGGCGCTCGTAATCCAAATTTCCGAATGTTTTAACTTGTGTATGTGTATGCCTTAACAACTATTTTTGATTTAATTCTCAGCTTACTCATGTGAAATATTAGTCTTGTATCGGCTTCTTCGTGATTGCATTCGAACTCTGTTTCTTCAATTTTAAGAACTCTATCACTCACAGATGTAAATGAGAAACATCGTTCTTCCACGGTCATATAGATTTTTTTGTTACGCAATTTTTTTGCCATAGAATCTCTTGTCCAATCCTCACCCTAAAACTTCACTAAAGGTTCTTTGAATTTAATGTTTTTCAAGCTCTTTAAGAAGTCATTAGGACGGATTTGTGATGGGCCCAAGATGTTGTGTGGAACATCGTTCTCTTGGCGACTACGGGGTTCGATGTCTTTCAACGATGGTTTGAAATGCCTATCAAAAACTAAATGCACTTCTGAAGCATCCGTATTACAAATTTTTCTCAAAATCATTTCCGATAATTTTTCAAAAGTTCGGGGCAAGCTTAAGCTCAAATGATGCAAAAAATGAAATCCATCACCAGGCTCGGAAAAAGATGAAATTTTTTTTACCAGGACGGACTTATTAGTTTTGAACATTTCACCAAAAGGATCACAAGGCTGGTGGAGCAGGTGACAACGGATATGAAAAATATATTTCCACATCAATTTTCTTTTCTAGAGACATTGCCAGTAACCTTCCAAATATATCACGCTCCATTTTAATTAATGCTTGCTTTCCGTCCCTACTTTTTTGTATTTTTTTAATATTTTCTAAAGCAAAGTTGTTTATGCCTTTGCGTTTGATTGGCTTTCCGAACCGGGAACAATCATTATAACATTTCGTCTAAAAATTTCAATTTTAGAGCTTCACTGCTTTTTTTCATATTTGAAAAAAAGTAAGTTGTTTTTTCCGATGCTGCTCTGCCAGTTGTAACATTGAATAGGTGGGTCTTTTTTCAAGTTTAGGGTGAATGGATTTGAGTACTGATTAAAAGTACAAATTATATTGCTCAGTGCTTTGTTATCTTTTTCTATTCTGCTCAGTTGTAATTCCTATGAGATTAACTCTTGCAGAAGTTTTGAAATTATTCTCGTCCGAATACTATGACCTAAAGCCCATCGCTGTCGGGCTGATATAGAGTTGGTAAAATGACTAACAGCTGTTTACGAGTTAGCTGCATCTGCATTAATGGTTTGTTCGAGCGTAAGATCAACTGGAGCTCTCGCTAAACCGCCTTTGGGCCGCTTGACACCAAAAGCACCACGCTTGACTTCTTTAAGCAGCTGCGAATCATTTTTTTTTTAGTTTGACCAAGTCGTTGTGGTACAATAAAATCCAATTCAGTCCCACAAATGTTCAATTTCACCATACTTAAATTTTTTACTTTTCCGGTATCATTGCGCAACACTTTTTAAATGTTTCACTTGAAAAGCACTTCTTCATGATAGCGAAAAATTTTAATATTAATATCAGACACTGCTCACAAAAGTTTAACAACAAGTCGACGACCTTGTACATCGTTATTTATAATTTTGAGATAAGATAAGATGTAAGCTAGGTATGTGCTGTGCTGCGCGCTTTTTGTTAAATGCAAAATAGTAAAAATAACTATTTTTCGCGTAAATTATTTTTTTTTTTTTTACTGGGGACAATTCTTTAAGCAGCTGCCAATCGGAAAGAAAAATGTATGATTTTGGATTGGAAAAAACAAGAAATCATAATTAAGCAACTTTGTATCAGATATAAACAATCTCTTTAAAAAAGTTAAAACGCATTTCGTTATTCAAATCTGAGGAAATGGGATCAAAGCTTACATGTTCATGGAATAATTTATGGTCTGTCACATATTTGCAGCAAGGTAAGCTAAGGCAGACTTGGTTTTTTTAGAAGAGCAAAGGGTGAGGAAGAACCTTCTTCTTACTTCGTGACGTAAGTACTCGGTCAAAAAACAGTTCCTTCCGGCTGGTCTGCCGGAATTTTGCGGCAGGGTAGGGCAAGGCAGACCAAGTTATTCTTGAAGTACTTATTGACTTATATCTCTAAAAGACATTTTCATTTATAGGTGTCTTATGACATAAGTACTCGTCCACAAAAAAGCGCTTTGCGGCAGGACAAAGTTAGGCAGACCGACTGATACATCTCATCACACCATCTACTTCGCATTGATATTACATTTTTTTAGGTACCCGATGACGTAGGTGATGTGACAGTCGGCTCTCCGTCCATAAGTAGACTCTACCTCCAGTACAATTATTTTCTTGTCTTGAATCAACCCACAAACCCTGAAGTTTTGATTCGATAAGCGGAGTTCCTCTGCCTGATGTTTATGAGAAAAACAATTTCGAATGCCAGAGGAGAGATATTTGGAAATCTGAAAATCATTCGAATCGGTGCTTTTTTGCAAAGAAGTGAAAGACATTGTCACTAAAAGACATACACGCACAGTTGCAGAAAATGATTTTAATCAAATACGATCGCAATATTTACTTCCATTTGCAGTATCAGTATCATGTGCAATGTGATTTGGTGAACAAATTATTTTCACTCGGACAAATAGGATTGTTTTCCCGTCATGTTACGACAATTTTTTTTGTTTTCGAATTTTCGGTTGGAAGATTCAGAGAGGCAGCTTTAAAATGGCATCATATCGGAGTTATTTAGTTGTCAGTACACTCACTTACTTCACATGAACCTGGTCGTTTTGTAATGTTTCTTTTATTGTTATCTTTTTCCCGCGTCCTAAAATATCCCTTCAAACTAACGCTCCATTCCTTTCCACTTCAACGGTCATTTCGTCACTCCAAAGTTAATATATCCATTTTATATTCTCTTTATAGCCGTATAACATCCCAATAAAGGACCCATAACCCTTTTGGCAGTTAAAATGCCAAGTAAAACATTAAACATCTTCCAGTTCCCGAGTTCTGTTTTTTTTTCGCGAAAAATGCCCGAACCTACAACATTCCTGCACAACATTCATTTTATATCCACCCCCTCAGCCCATCTCATCTCTAGTGCATCGATTAAGTGCCGCACCATGACGCAATTGGATTAAATTGAAAAATTCTTGTTGTTGCTGTAGTTCAAGTCCATTCCAGACAGTAGACTCACAAACTGCCATCACAGGACGACGATTCCAAATCGAAACAGGACTAAAACTAATTGCATTACATCACTTATATCCTGCGCCCTTAAAATCGGCAATCAAAAAAGGGTTGTTGTGTTGGGTACGCCTGGTCGTATCCATCTATGCCGTCCGGGCCTTTTGTCATACAGACTATGGACGGGACTTTAAAAGGGGGGATCAGCATACCAAAATACTACCGGCGCATTTGACTCTTGCCCGGCAAGCAATTTCCAATAAACCAAACGATGGATGATGAATTTTATCCTTTCGCTGGAGACACCCTCTTCCATCCTTCGTCACATCACGTATTATGGTCCGCCAATATGGTGCATTATGTTGTCAACTATTTCTTAGAGAGAGTGCTGCACACATGACTTTTATTGGCCAAGGGTAATGCTCCAGTCGCTGATACCGGGTGGCCTTTGTCCGATGCATCATGTCTGTGTGTCCTGCTTAATGTTGCATTTTATTGTCACCTATTGATTGGTTGGGTTGTAAAGATGCAATAAGGATCAATAGACCAGACGAAACTTAAAAGTCCGCTAACTACAGTCGAAATGGCTCTGATGGACATTTATGATCGACAAAGTCATTTAGTGGGTGATTTGGAAGCAATTCTCAGGACCTTATCCGACTGCTGATCATGGATAATAATTTTGTTATTTTCATTGAAAATTCCTTTTACAATCCAGATAATTGTATTGCAGTTCGGTGGAGGGACGTTTTGATAGAGTGGAAATGGTATTGTGAAATCGGGTGAACATTTTAGACCATCTGGCCTGGATCCAAGGTATAATAAATTTTAAGCAATTTAGCTCTAATGTGAGTTTTAATGTGAGTTGATTGCGAATGTAAGTGGGCAGTTTGTGGGCGGCATTTATTGTGGCAATTAAAATCTAGAAATGCCGATGGGATTTGCGATGAGGTCAGGCGAAGTGGCGTTTTGGGTTTCTTAAATGAAATTATGGATGTGGACGTACAACCTCATTCAATTAAGTGGCAATTGTAATGAACGTAAATATGTCTGTGGTTATACAAGTAATGGGTGTAGATTGCAACATCCGGACGAAGGTTGTAAATTTACGCAAATAGTTTTTCTTAAGGCGAATGTAATTATTTCAATGACTTCTACAACAAAAGATATGGCGCCCATTGGCTATAATTTAAGCATATTGCTTTCAGGATATATCAAAGATGCGTTAGAGTGATTTTTTAAGATCTATATTCTATGGCGAAGGTCTCTACTATTTTAAAACATACATCTAAAAATTATAGCATAGCTAGTTGTAAAGGATAAAGATGATACCGAGTACCATATTAACAAAAAATGCCGGCCAATCATTAATTTACTAAATACAACTTATCTATGCAATCATGTTCGTTCTGCGCAATGGACACAGCTGTCCGACTCTTTCGAAGTGCAACAGGGAGTGAAGCAAGGGGATATTCTGTCGGCAATTATTTTTATACTGGCGATAGATGATGTACCGACTCTCAACGTAGGTGTATCTAAGAGATATGGCATCCAATGGAGACCGTTTGAAAGGCTAAGTTATTTTGACTACGTCGATGATATCTATTTCCTGTGAAGTACCATCAGCGAGTTTTTCACTAGATGTGTCATTCACTGCAGGTTAATGGAGAGTCGGTCGGTCTAAGATAAAAATAATGCCCACAGACCGCTTCACACATTAGCGTATTATTCTGAGGCAGTCGTTAGTTGAGGAGGTTGAATAGTTAACTATCTGATGGCGGAACCGACTTAGACGCTAAAAGCAGAATAAATAAAGCTCGCACTGCCTTTAGTGTCCTGTACCCAGTTTGGAAATCCATTCAAATCTCCTTGCGCACTGGTTGGTTGGTTGGTTTGAGAGGATGAGCTTATGTGGTAACATCATCGCTTGTCACGCTGTTGATTCAGGGTTCGAATCCTGATGTCAAGAATCATCAATTTATTTCGCATGAAATAAATAAAAAAGTCGATCAATTGCGAAAGCTAAGACAATTCTACTGTGAAGGCATAACACTGGCAGTAGGGTGGTCATATGGCTAAAATGCAACTTGATCGTGATGATGACATCAGGAGGATGGAAAAAAATACTGTGAATCATAAGCAACTACAATAATAGCGCATTCAAATAAAAATACTCCCCAGTTATCTGGACAGCCACCCTTGGAGTTTACAGAAACTTAATACCACCTAAGTTTCAAACCCACTACACCAATCTTCCTTTCTCTCTGTCTCTTCCTCTTTCCACAAAAACGCACGTGTTCTAAAAATTAGTATAAGGGTATTCATATCCCCTTTAACACGTGTAAATTATAAAAAAAAAAAAAAAAAAAACTTAGGCCTCCATTGGGCCCGTTGTGTTCCCCTCATCTGCGTAACTGTAAGGAATAGTGATGTGTTTTGGGAATTATGTATTGAGAGGATTTAGGTCTAGGGATCAAGAGTAGTATCAAGTATATCGTATAGTGATCGGGGAATCGTAGTGTTCGTCTGGCGAACTCCAGTATATGCCCGATTCCTTTCTTATTGAGGTGTGTAATATCCGGAATCCTTGGAGATCCCAGAATTTTCAGCCTTAGCCTCGCTGTAGCGGGGCAGTGACAGAGGAAGTGTTCTATGTCTTCCTCCTCCTCTTCACAGTTGGCACAGATTGCTGTATCAGCTATCCCGAGTCTGAACGAATGTTTGTTGAGATTGATGTGCCCTGTTAAAAGTCCCTCCGTCAATCTCAATTGTGTTCTGCTTGAGTTAAGAGCTCTTTTTTGCTGTGTTGTTACTCGGTTTGGTTATTACAGATCTAGCCACTTTGCACGTGTCTAGATTCGTCCAGTAGTTACTGAACTCCTGTCGTATCTTATCATTGATTATTGTTTTAATAGTTGTCAGAGGGACCCCTATTGTACTATCCGGGTTCAGTTCTGTATTGCCTGCTCCTTTCCTTGCTAGTTCGTCTGCTTTTTCGTTGCCCGGTACACCCTCGTGCCCCGGTACCCATGTGAGACGGACTCTATTGCGTCTGGCAAGTAAGTTCAATTTAGTTTTGCACTCCCTTACTAGTAGTGATTTCGACATGGGGTTTGTGATTGCGCTAATTGCTGCTTTGCTGTCCGAGCAGATGTCAATTTGCCTTTCTTCGCTGGTGTCTTCTGCGAGTATTGCGGTTGCCTTCATAATTGCATAGACTTCTGCTTGGAACACCGATACAAATGGTTCTAGGTGAATAGTAAGTTCAATCGGTGGGTTAGCACTGAAGATGCCAGCCCCTGATTCCCTGATATGTTAGAGCCATCTGTATAAACCGATATCCCATTGGAGTTTCTTGTCGTTCTTTCATACGTCCAATATTCTCTTGCGGGAAAAATTGTTTCGAAGTTGTTCGAGAACGTGTACGATTTCCCAACAACATCACTGGGGCAATCGATGAGTGGTATCATTACTCTTATCATTTCGGTGATTTTTCGATGTCCCGTATTTGCACCACCGCTGAAATGGCCGATAGTTCTAAGCCGTGAGGCTGAAATGCCGGCAATCTTCTTCGCTTCGATGTGCACTGGTAGAATGTTAAGTATCGCTTCCATGGCCGCGGTTGGTGTTGAGGATTGTGCTCCTGTAATACCCAGGCAGAGCATATGCTGCACCTTAGTTAGCAAGTCTCTTGCATAGTTTTTGCTCATTACTGGCCACCATACAACTACACCGTAGAAGATGATGGGTTTTATCACGCATTCGTATATCCAGTGGACCTGTTTCGGTTTCAATCCCCATGACTTCCCGATGGCCCTCCTGCATATCCAATATGCTGTCTTTGCTTTGGTGACTCTTTCCTCCAGGTTCTTTCTCCAGGTCAGTTTCCTGTCCAATATAATGCCCAGATACTTGACGCTGTCGCGGAGTTGTAGTGATACTCCTCCTAGTTGTGGAATGTGAAAGTCACTAGTTTTGGTTTTCTTTGTAAAGAGAAGTTGAGATTCTTCAAATCCAATGTTAATTCTGTGCGGTTGTATGCCTGTGAAACCTTGAATGTCTCGGCAAACATCACGAGAAAGTTACAAGCTTTCGTGATACATTCTAAAGATTCGCTGACAACAAATTATATCCAAACAGGAATTGTGGTGTAAAACGAGTAAAAAGCTGTTCGATGTCTAGACAAGGTAGCGAAAATGGAGCTTGATTGGCTACTGAGGAAGTGAAATGACAACATCGCAAAGCAGTCCATCCAATGGAATCCTCAGGGTGCACGGTGGGTTGAAAGACCAAGAACCACGTGGAGGTCAAGTTTGCAATATGCTTTTTACGGTAATTTTTTAATCGAAGACAATATGTTCCTATCTATAATTGTTTCCATTCTAAAGTTCAAGGTGCAAGGTTTAAATTTTTTTTGGTAGCCTGGAGGTTAATGGAAGTAGTGAAAATTCGCACGCAGGCCTTGAGATATTTAAGAGATACAAACAAATTTTTTGTAACAGAAAATCGAAATTCTGGCTACGTAAAATTCTACACCGTGGTTTGTTCTGTAAGAGTAAGAAGGACACACATTGGGATAAATTGTATTAAATAAATGTTAAAAATATATTATGTAGCACACTGTGTTTTGAAAATCCAAAACTCGTCCACATTAGAATCTACCCCGTGAGCCGTGTTGTGTACTCATAAAGTTACATCTTTCTAGGTAACCCGGAAGGTCCTGAATTGGAAAATTACGATAAGTGTTCAAAGTTTCAGCTTTCTAGGTCATCCGGCGGCTTCCGGAGAATTTGGGTGTGGTGTGAGCTAAGCCAAATAAAGCGATGCTGCACAAGGTGACGAGAGGAGCTTCCGACACCTAGAAGCAGAAGGGAAGGGAAGTGCACCAGCTTCTAGGAAAAAAGATGAAAGAATATGGAGAAAGTCAGATCCAGTCATTGGGGAGATGTTATAGCAGGAATGATGTTCGAAAGTTTTACCAGAAGGTAAAAGGAGCATGCCAATTCTACAAAGTCTGTAGGGATGAAGATGAAAATCTAGTAGTAAAGTCACAGTCGGTGCAGACTGTTAAACGGCGGTGACGATCAAAAATTCGCTGTCAGGCAGAATGCTCCATTCATTTATCATGATCTCCATGAGGTGAGCCATCCAGCCGATCAAAGTGAGGTGAAGACAGCAATATTTAAACTTACATACAACGAGGCTACTGGAGTTGACGGTCTAACAGGCGAGCTATTTAAAGCAGCTGGGGATGATTTGGTAGAGAGCACACATCAACTCATCTGTAAGATATGGTCGGATGAACGTAGGCCCGACGAATGGAACCTCTGCATCGTTTGCCCGAACCTCAAGATTGGAGACCCTCTGCATTGCGCCAACTGTAGAGGTATTACTCTCCTCAACATCGCTTATAAGGTAATATTTGCCAAATTATGTGAACGCTTTTGACCTTTTGTCAGCGATCAAATTAGTTCGCATTAGTGGTGTTTCAAGCCACGAAAGTCCACCATACATACATCACATATTCACATTGCACCAGATTCTGGAAAAACCCAGAAACTCCAAATCGATACTAACCACCTTTTCATCTATTTTAAAGTCGCTTATGATAGTATCGAGATGAGCTTAACAAAGCCATGCCTAGTTCTGGCATCCCTACCAAACTCGTCCGTCTGTACAGGATGACGATGGAGAATGCATGTGACAAGTGATTTCTTTAACATCATACTTGAAAGGATTGTACAAATTTCATCAGGGGCACGATCTTTCAAAAGTCTGTGCAATTACTCGCGTCTGTGCAAAAACTTCTACGACATTGACGTAATTAGAAGAACGCAGCGAGTATTGAAACAGAAATTGCGAAAATGGGTTAAGCGGTTAACGGGATCAAAATAAAACATCAGCAGCTTGGACAGAACGTTCAAAAAGTCAGCATCAATTTTGAGGTAGTTTAAGGACTTCTACCTAGGCTCCACTGTAAATTCAGAAAAAAGAAATATACCTGCTCAGAGATCAAGGGACGAATAACTCTTGCCAACCGCTGTTTCTTTGCACTAAGAAGGCAATTGAGTTGCAAAGTGCATTGACAGACAACTAAGGTGAATTTATATTAGACCCTCATCATCCCAGTCCTGCTATACTGCACGGAAGCATGGACCTTATAAAAAGAGAAGCAAAACACCTTTCGTTATTTTGGAAAATAATTCTTCGAGTGATTATTGGTACCTTTTGTATCGACGGGGGATGGAGCAGGAGATATAAGAATGACCTATCCCGGTTGTACAGCAACATCGACCTAGCAGAAGTGCTTAAATTCATCGCCTAGAATGGCTAGGACATGTAGAGCGAATGGACATCAACTCTTCGGTCAGGATAGAGGGACGCCGAGGTAGAGAAAGACGTGATCTAAGGTGGCACACACAAGTGGAATTTGACTTCAAACAACTTCGTTTCCAAAACATGTTGGGTGAGGCCCAAGTCCACTCCGGACTGTTGCGCTATCTAAAGTAAGTAAGTAAGTAAGTAAGTAATTAAGCCAAGAGAAGGGGATGGTAGCAAAACCTGTACATCTTCAAGAAGCTACAAAATCTGAGTTATTTTTGCTTTAAATGATGTCAGTTAGACAGTCTATCCTCGTATGTATTCCCCAAACACCCAGTAACTGAAACTTTAAATGGGATAGAAATATTTCTGAATTTACACTTGCATATTTTTATCAAATGCTATAAATAACCCCAAATAACATATTTGTCATAAAATCTTCTTCATCTTACGGCGAAGTTATGATCCAGAATAGAAGGTTCACAATCCTCCCACTTTACTGCATCCCTACTGGTCCGCCTGTGGGGTTTGCCGGTTTGACCTCAGAAAGTACCGGCAGGCTTCCCGGTTTCGGATCACTTCGTCACTGAGGCCAATCAAATGCTGGTGTTTTTGCATTTGTGTGATCCAGTTGTTTTTTGGTCTACCTTTTTTGTACGATTGCGTAGGAACGATGATTGATATTGCCTTTTTGACGGGGTTCGAAGGATCTCTCCTTTGAGCATGACAATACCAACTGAGCCGGTCGTGCTCTATCTTGCTTGTGATGGGTTCTTTTACATGAAGGCTTCCTCGAATCTTTGAACTTCTTATTCTATCAATCTTCGTTACTAATGCTGTCATGCGAAGCATCTTCATCTCAGCTGCCGTTAATTTGCCCTCATACTTTTTGCACATTGTCCAGCATTGTGAACCTTATGTGAGCGCCGGACGTACAACTGCGGTGTAGAGTCTTAAGCTTAGGGGACATTTTTCGATCACAGAAGATAGCGGAGTTTTCCCGCCACTTCATCCACCCTACGCTTACGCGATGATGATGTCATCATCACAAGTTGCTTCGCTATTGATCATAGTTCCCAGATATTTGAACTTTTCACACTTGGAAAGCACTTTTCCATTCAAGTAAATGTCTGGAATAGGCCGGTGTGAGTTGGAGAACGGGCAGCGCAGATACTCTGTCTTTTTCGAACTAATACGATACCCATTTCCCACCAAAACATCCACCCATACATCAAGTGCTCGTTGCATATTGATAGCTCCATCGTCAGCAAAGAATAACTGATGCACTTTGGGGTCCGTCACTTTTCCTTCAAGCAGATAATCAAGGACTGCAATAAAGCGCAAAGGACTGAGGGCGCTTCCCTGGTGTACACCGGCTTTGATTGGGAACTCTTCGGTGACTCCCGCGGGGCATCTCACTCTTGTCCTTGCTCCCTCGTACATGTCTATGATCATGCGCACGTAGGTTACTGGAACTTCTCGTTGTATGCAAGTCCTTTAAGGAATCACGATGTTTTTCCATTATGATCCTTATACTTTGGATTGCATCTGTTGTTGATTTACCCAAGACAAACCCGCACTGGTCATCAGATAGCCGTGTTATTTTCCGCAGTCGGCCATCTAATACCCGCTCAACGATCTTCATGGTGTGTGACATCAGCTTGACAGAACGGTAGTTATCGCAGTTTCGCGTATCGACCTTCCCTTTGTGCAAAGGAAGAAGATAACTTTCCCTCCACTGATTAGGCATTGGATCACCGCTCATAAGTTTGGAGATAAGAATCATGAGCCCTCTGGACCCGATGTCTCCCATCTTTTTCCAGAACTCAGAGGGTATCTCGTCTGGCCCAACCGCTTTTCTTTTTGGAGTATTTGACGGCATTCCTAACTTCTTCGACAGTAATGTCGGATATTTCGTCATTGTTAGGAACGGCTCTTGGAAAGTGTACCCGGGGAAACTGTTCGTTAACAAGTCTTTCACAATACTGTCGCCATCTGTGGAAAATTTTGTCGTCTTCCACAAGGAGCTGGCCTTGAGCATTGTTAATGATCTTTGGGGAACGAATTTCCTGAGCATTTCTTCTTCTCTGGGCAGCTATTTTGAAGATAGTTGCTCCCTTATTCAAGTTGTTTTATCGAAGCTCCTGAATAGCCTGATTCCTATCAGATGCCGAAAATGATATTTCCCCCAACTCCCGATAAAGGCCTTCCATACTTTTTGCTTGAAATTGGGCGCACTTCTTCTTCGTGAGACCTTTGCAACATCTATATATCACTTGAAGGCGAGCTTTTTCATCTCTTTTTTCTTTCCCGTATCACTACTTTAGCTTCATCTGTCCACCACCATGTTTCTTTGGCGTGTTGGCAGGGGCCTTTCGACGTTCCAAGCAGTGATTTGGCTTTCTCCAAGCAAGATCGCTGTAGGGAATCCCACATATCTTGTGCTCTGCACTCCTCATCACCGACCTCATCGATGATGGTAAAGAGGTAATTTGTCATGTTGGTAATAAAAACTTCGCCTTCTCCTTTGTCCAGCTTGTACCAATTGATTTTCTCAGCCACCTTTGTTTGTTTATTTGTTTTCTTCCCCGTCTCCATAAAAATTTCTGTTAGGAGGAGACGGTGTTGCTGGGCAATCGCCTCTCCCAGGATCACTTTGCAATCTTTAACCCGGGGCTTCATGAAACTGGCTACCGAATGGTAGTCAATCTGTGTTTCATTTCCACCACTGCTGTAAGTGATCAGGTGCCGGCTTTGTTTGACGAACATGGTATTTAGCACGATAAGACCGTATGACTTGCACATTGGTGCCGTACCCCAGTCCTACATGGCAGTTCATAGTCTTCATTTGTTTTCCCGACATGTCCGTTCAAATCTCCGCCAACAAACAAAAGCTCTTCCTTTGGGATGTTTTTGATGAGGTTGTGAAAATCCAGCCAGAATGCATCTTTTTCCCTCTGTTCGCATCTGACTTGGGGAGCATATGCGTTTACAATATTCCACACCTCACCCTGTATCACCAATTTGAGAGACATCAAACGGTCACTGGATTTTGAAATGGTCAAGATGTTGCCAAGTAGCTCTGCCGCTAGGATGATAGCAATTCCGTTTTTACCTTGTTCCGATCCATAGTAGAACATCTTGTAAGCTTTTGTCTTAACGACCAAGAAACGCGCCCGATTCCCGGTGTTTCGCCATTTCGTTTATTGTACACACAAGACGTCCACTCGCCTTCTAATCATCATTTCTTCAAGCTCGTAGCTTTCATACTTCCAAGGTTCCAACTCGCGACTCTTAGGTTATATTTGTCATAAAATATTTATATTAAATCACATTTACTTCACAATAAATTTGTGTCGTAACATATTTATATCACAATATATTTGTGTCGTAATATATGTATTTATGTCCATAATATTTTAACGCCTTAACATTTTTATACCATAATACCTGTTATAATATTATTTGTCATAGCACAATTATTTCATAACATTTTTATATCATAATAGCATTTCTATTTCGCAATATTTGTATGCTACAATATGTTCATTTCATACCGTTTTCAAGTCAGCATATTTACGTCATAACATAATTATATCACACAATAATATATTAGTGTCATAACACAATTTCATAACATTGTTTTGTCATACAATTTTTATGTTTTCGATTAGCAAGTTTTGGGACAAGTGATCGTGAACGAAACCAGGGCCTGAAAGTGAAAACCGGTTTATTTTCTCGAAGCTACTGATCTGTCAACCAAACCAGAATCACCGGATATTTAGTAATATGTCAGGATATCTTCTCTTCGACTTGCTTCATTTGTTCCTTAACCATATTGTTCCAACGATATTTTTCCATCAATCTGAGTTTGAAGAAGGTTAGCAACCCTAGAGCAAATTAGCAATTTATACCGATGGCCAATAATTTCATTTAAGAGCTACCCCTGGTAGTACCATCCAACACACCCCTTGAGGTAAGAATTATGTCTCTCACCGGCATTTAGGTCACTTGAAACAATGCCAATTAAATACTCTTCAAAATACCACTATAAACTGACCCTGATTAACCCCATTCCTTGTTGGTCGCAGTCATTTCACCCACAATCGCATTGTGGTCATTTCAATTCGTTCCAATTCAATTCAACTACAGCGCCGTAAACGCGCACACTTTCCGTCCGCAATTAACATAATTACGTTAATTTATTAACGTTAAACGGGAATTGTTTTCGCATGCAATCAGATCACCCCGCAGCATCTGCTTATGTTGTCGCGATTATTTTTTTCATACGGATTTCAAGAATTTTCGCCCGCGCAAACCCATACGTGTTTGACTGCAGCCCCGAAGGGATTAAAATTGATTTACGCATCGCCACCCGGCCCCACTAAAGTTATTAAGGGAGCGAATTATTCTGTTATTGTTGTCACATTACCTTTATCGCAGTGTTTTTGAGACACGATTATCGCATGTCATTGTCGCGCATGTGTTTACTGCTTGCGATACGAAGAGAGACACGTCGCATGATATTAGAACGTCAATCCCCTATTCGCATTTATGTGGTTGGGGTTGGAAAATTATTTTTGCTCTGTGAAAGTTTTTCGATTAACTTTGTCAGAGTCGCCATCGCTCTGTAGTCGTATAGTCTGTTGGATAATTGCTGCAGGATGATTTGGCCAGAAAGTGAATGGGATATCGTTTTGTACCAAACGAAGGGCGCTCACTTCACTTGTCAATTGGATTTTCATCAATCATCCCCGACACCCACCAGCCAGCGAAGAAATTAACCATAAAATGGGAAATGCATACGCAAAAGGTTTCTTTTGCCGGAAAACTGCCTATTAGCTTTCGGCCAGACAAGCTGCGTCATCCCCGGGGGTAGTACACAGTAGTTATTGGGTGTTTGGGGTAATGACTTTGGGGAGATTGTTTTGGGAGGCACCACCGGGGTGGATTTTAGGGGGAATACCTTGGGATTTGGCCGAGATTACTCGGTCTGACATGACATGATGAAACGGTCATTGTCATAAATCATGTGCGTCTGTCGCCATGCAACATGTGATGGCGGGTGTGCCCAATTCATGGCTATTTAAGTCTAGGCGATGAAAGGCACTCATGTGTCCCAAGTAATTAGAATGTTGACATAGAGGTGACGAGTTAAGCGTTGATTGTTTTTTTCTTTTTCAGTTCTTTATCTATTGAGTGAGTGGTAAATTGCCTCCAAACAGATACAAAAATAAAAATCCTCCACAAATCAATTTGCAATCCCATTGTACGAGGAAAACAATTAGACAAATAGTAGTGAAGTAGCTCCTGCCAGGACGATAAGCTCTACCATCCATTTGATGTGAAACTAAGTGAATTGCTTTCTATCGAACACTTGGTGTGGATTCCTTTTGGCTCAACGATTAAGTCTTCCTGCTGCTAACGCCTTAATGTAATTAGATGCAAATGAGTGTTGCTGCTGCACAGGACGAACCTTGGTGCAATTAATTAGTAGATTGTTTGATTCGATCCTCGGAAGCACTAAGGACCAATTCACAGCCAAGTAAACAAGTTGAATTTTGAGTACATCACGTTAACGACAGCATTTGAAGGATACGAGTATGATACATGCTCTTCGTTATCCTATTTTCGTGAAAGGTGCAACGAATGCAATTTAAACAGTGGCATCAGATTATAATCGTAGAGCTACGGTATAAATCAGGTATTATCCTCAGTTGTATATGGTTTACAGAAAAGCAAGCAAATACTTGGATCTCACAAGAGGTAATAACAAGGAGCACAGCGCCAGTGTTCATCTCATTATAAAACATCATCAGTAGTGTCGGTAGCAGTAAACTCGAAAGTCATCAAATTAGCATCAGACTAATGCACTAACAAGGATTTAAGACTCATTTGTAGACTCCCATTTTCATAAGTTTTTGATTCAGCGGTGGATTTTGAGGAGACTTGACGATTTGTAGAATTTGCTTAGAGATGAGGTTTTGGATGTAATAATTATCTAATGTGGGCGCCGTGGCTCAGTGGTTAAGTGTCAAGACTGGGAGATCCACCTCCCGCATACGTTATGAGGAAACTTCTCAATTATGGCATTCAAAATTGTTATCAAACTGCAGGTTTCTTAAATTTGCTTGCAAACAAATTTAAAATCTTGAGTACAAGTGCCTGCGAGAAGTGAGGCCTGGCCTTGTACTGCTACATGGGTACCTACTAGTGGTGAAAGTTGATAGTTCTGACTCGTTGATTAAGAAGAGGAGTAACGTCCATAGGGTAGGTTGGGTTAGGTACGATTGATACAATACCATAAGACTTAAGTATTCTCCCGTCCTACCATAGAACCAACTGCAGCTTCTAATTGAACGTTGAAAGGGTTATTGTAGCAATAAGCTATACAGCTGAAGTTTTCTTCTGACAAATAGCTGGACAAATATAGAGGAGATGAACAGTGTGCTCCTATACCTTAGGAGGTTCCTTTTAGCAAGACCAATCTACTGACTGGCACTTAATGCCATTTCCCCACCTGCAGGTCTCATTAATTGCATTCAACTTGAGTAAATGATTGCAAGTAGCGTGAGAAATGCCGAGATACTTCTCTTTCGGTAGAATCTGCAAAGTGTCATGTCTAGTGAGATCATTAGTGCTGCTATTGCCTGGAATATTCCAATGACAAGGCCATCATTACAGGTGAATATTGAAAGTTCACAAGCGTCGATAAGATTATGTTTATCGCTATCCTCTTCGGCATTCTTGGACAGAAGAACGAGCGGAATCGAGGTGTATACTATCCAAACAGTTTTGCTGAATCTCCGCCGGCATTTCTTGGCTAAGATTCTGAAAGTGGCGATTACTGCAGATAATCATTTCATTTTCATTTTTAAAGGACTGCTGGACCTCGTGGGCTACAACCTTAAAAAGTTGATTCTTAACCGATAGACATGCCATCATTTGAGAGGGAAAGCAATGTCCGGGCGGGACAGTGAAGATTCAGTGCTCGAATTCTCCTTCACTTGAATGAAATATGTTATAAATTTCGACCTTCGAAGACTGCAAGTTTATCGTTGAAGATAGTAGCAGCAAACAGAGGCTGGCTGTGGTTACACAGTATGGGTTTAATGCAAACCAAGTGAACCATATGAAGACGTGAATCGGATTCCAAAAATAGTGATGCACTTCGCACCTTCAGAGTGACCAAGAATCATTAAGTTCCTAAAGACCGTTTCATCCAAGACGTTGTAATGGGGAAAGTATTTTATTGTAGACAGGGAAAGCTTCCGTTAGGTTATGTAAGTCTTACCTCGTCAAGGATACTAATTTAAGTTATAGGATACGTGCCATTGAGCGGAGTTATCTGAAATCGGAGTCCTCTCGCCATTATTATGGTGCTTTGTCGTGGATTCAATCCTCAATAAGCTGATATCGAAAACTCAGATTGGACTAAAAATTAATTCAGGATCTCAAAATTTTTGGGTTGTGTCAGAAAATCTTTGGTAAAAGCTTTGATTTGAGACTTGTTGGAGTGTACAACCATACATAGCAATTACCAATATTCATTTACGCATCTGTTCTGTGAAGAACAAGTGTAGCTTTAAAATCTTTTTCCTCTAGGAATTCTCTTCGGTTGTAGAGGTATACTTTGCCTAGCAGTTATCACTTCCCGCAATACTTTAAGCACTTTACTTAATTTGCTACCACTTCGTGCAACTATCCAGAAGGAAGCAATGAGAACTATAAATTGAGCCAGAAAAAATACAGTTTGATACGAGGTAATTGACTTCAGAGCGGAACACTATTAGTGGTCATGGTGTAGTGGTAACATCAACGCTTATCACGCTGCAGGTTCACGGTTCAAATCATGATGTCAAGATTCATCTATTTATTTCGCATGAAATAAATAAAAAAGATCAATTGCGGAAGTTTATGTTAAATTTACTGGGAAGGCATAACACTGGTAGTCATATGGCTGAAAATGCATCTTAATCGTGATGATGACATCAGGAGGATGGACAAAAATACTGTGAATCATAAGCAGCGAAAATAACAGCAAAAAAAACTGCTCCCCAGTTATCTGAAACTTGATCCACCTGAGCTTCAAACCACTAAACCAATCTTTCTACCTTTCTGTCTCTACCCCCTTTCCAAAAAAAAAAAAACTCCCGTGTCCTGAAAAGTATAAGGGTATTCATACCCCCTTTGGCGGACTATTTCATAGTGTTGTGAAGAATTCAAATCAGATCGCTTCTAGCCCGTTCATCCGCCTTTTCGTTTTCGCAGACACCTAAATGTTCCGGCACCCAGCATAGGTTCACCATGTTGATTGTTGATATCTCATTCGAGATTCATTGCAACGCCTTAATTGCTGCATGACTATCAACAGAGATACTGATTATTTTTGCTGAAATATTTTACTCTGTATTCATTCCCACTGCTTGCTTTATTGCGACAACTTCGGCTTGAAAAAGCTGCCTTAGATACCAGATTCTGTTACCGACTTCCCTAAGTCTTAATGCAGTTCTAGCTGCCAAGCTTTCACAATATATGTCTAATCTTGTTGATATCATCGATTCTGTCACCCCTAAATAGTCTGCCCGTTGAATCTTCGTAACACTCAACAATAATTCCATAGGTCTTTCTATATAGCCAGTATACCACTTTTGGTCTAAAACCCCATGTTTCCCGAAAGAACTTTTACATGCATATAGGCCTAGTTTACACCAAGGAACAGTACAAAATGAAGCTTTAGTCCATACATTGATCACCATCTACCCATCGATAGATGTCACTGTTGCCTTTGAAGCCGCCATCTGACTGGTGTGGTTTTTTTGAGAATCCCATTCATAAGAGCATACTTAAATGTTGCTACTGACCTTCTCTTAGTGAAAAGCATTAACTTGGTTTCCATTGTGTTCACTCTCAGGGATCGTCCTTTGACCGAATTATTTACTTATAGCAAAAGTCGTTCGGTAAGTACGGGAAGGAATTTAGCGGATACCAGCATAGCAACATCATGAACGTATTCTGTTACTTTGTAACCATTCGTTCTATAATCTCGTCGACGACTAGAAGTGGCGACAGGACTCCACCTTGGTGGTACCTCGGTTAATTGTTGTCCCTATTTAAATAGTGAATTGGATATCAAAACAGAAAGTATTGGCATGGCTTTTGCAGTCACAGTTAGACTGCTTTCAAGCCGTCACTTAAAGACTATTCGGAAATGGAAGAATGAACCAAACGTATACCAACCTCCAATCTGTTTTTTGTCTTTAATTTCCGATGTTGATAACATTGAGAATCTGAGTATTTATACAAGCATGTTACATACTGCTGGAAACTTCAACCTAATTTCTACCGATGGGAATCTTCAAAAGATACTGCAGAAATAGTTGGTTCAACAGCATACCAGTTTTCTAGCGACTGAAATCACCTCCCCTACTCTCCCCTGTTCCCTATGGTACCGCCATTAAGCATTTCTTCACAGGGGGGGATTTTTGTATTGGCTGTGTGCTCACATTCTTGTAGAGTTTTCTCCACTCTGGCGCCTTTCTCGTTCAATGTTTCTTAATTGTATCGCGATTTCTTTTGCAAAGTCACATACAGCTCATATCCTGTGATTGTGTCATGTATTGCACTATATTCTCGGGGGTTGGTATTTCTCCCAGTTTATTCCTCAGTGTTTGCTTCTCGGTTTCGAATCGCGGACAGTGGAAGAACTCATACTCCGCATCTTCCGCAGTTTGGATGCAGTACGGACAAAAGGGGGAATTGTCGTGCTTAAATCTGTAAAGATACACTCGAAAAAATCCATGCTGACTTAGTAGTTGCGTTGTAAAGAAATCAACTTCACCATGTTTCCGACTTGTCCATGTCTCAAGAAGCAGTATACGACGATAGGTCCATTGACCTTTACTTGATGCGCTCCATCGTTGTTGCCATTTTGCCATGCTGATTGCTCTCTCTGATGGGTTCGCTTCGTTTTCGATTAACACAGGCTCCTGATTCCTAGTTTCATATGTTTTTTGCGATTCCACAGCCAGTATGTCAATTGAAAGTAAACCTGCGATAGCATAGGCTGCCTCTTCCGATATTGTGCGAAATGCACTGCATACTCTAATTGCGCAGAGTCGATATGTCGATTCAGCTCATATTGGTGCCCCATAGAGTATCACAGATGTCACTACTCTGGTTAAGAGCCGGCGTAGGCTGCATCTTGGTCCTCCATTATGCGCATTAATGCATTATTCACTCCTGAGGGCTTTCCACTAACATATTCCAGGTCATTAAAGGAAAGCCTTGTATCAATCATGACGCCTAGGTATTTGATGGAGTGCTTCGATGTAATCTGGTGTCCTCCTATCGTAAGAGTGATTGTTTCCATCTTCTTTCTGCTACTGATTAGTACCGCTTCTGGTTTATGTTCTGCCAGCTCTAAACCCACAGATTGCAGCCAGCATTGAACTATCCCGATTGTGTCATTGTTTAGTTGAATCACTTCTTCCAGTAGCTTGGCGACCACGACTATCGCAAGATCATCGGCGAATGCCACAATCGTAGTTTCTTCTGGTAAAGGTATACATAAAGTTCCAGAGGAGTGGGCCCAACACAGATCCCTGCGATACCCATCCTGTCACAGGACGGGTATCGCATCCTTTGTCTGTTGGTACCCTCCTATTTCGAAAGACTTCCAGTATGTGGTTCCAATTTGCGGAGTTAAATTTATTTCGGACGACAAGTGTCCTCTGTTTCGTCTGTCACAATCATTTTAGAACCTAACACTCAACTTCATCTCATTTCCATCACACCTACCAAATAACTCACGTTTCGCATAGAATCAAGAAAAAAAAAGATAAGTCCTCACCAAAAATATAATTAAACTTCTTTCATTATTTACTTTGCTGTCATCCTATTATTCCCAAAAAAAAAGACAATTCCACAACGAAGGTGCGAATGCCAATGTGATATGAGCCTATTTAAAGTTTCTTAATTAACAAATTCGCTCAGAATTAATTCAATTTTCGTCCTTAATTCAGTCGCTAATGATCCTCTCAGCCATTATAATAACTCCAAGAGGAGCCCTAAACTTCGCATTTACCTCATCACTCTCTCAGTCAAATATTAGTTAGTCCTCGTCAGTTTGGATGGGTTGGCTTGGTTTTTTTTTTTTTTTTTTTTTTTCGGAGGACTTAGATCCGTTGGAAACTTTGAGCGGAATTAGCAATTTTGTGGAACGAACAATGTAAATACAAGGCCACTCTTAATTAATTCACCAATCTAAGGAGCTACCTCTTTGTGTGTGAAAGACTACAGCTCCGTGTATGTATTGTTTGCGCGTCAGCAAAATGTTAGCTTGATGCCATCGTCTATTATCATTCAAAATTGACTTAACTCCTCTCGCAACATTACAAGATAAGTCGTCAATTTTATTTGAATTGCTTAATAAACGGAGCCTACTCGAAAGGGGAGGAGGAGCGCCAAGTTCCTTTACCACTCTCTGTCTTATCCTTTTGTGTTTTAATCAAAGAAAGGTCATGTTCACTGTATATTGACAAGAGTCTAATACCTGTCCTGGCTTAGTGGCTTCTTCTTCTTCTTCTTCTTCTCTCAGGAGGGTATGCTCCCTCACTGTTGCGTTACTAATGAAGTTGTACCTCTGTATCTGTGTATCTATGGGGCAAACTGAAAGTGTTTATTCAACATTTAATCTTGGTAAACTGTTTTCTTTTGTTTTACACAGTTCTTGTCTGTGTTCTGGTGTGCATGTGGCACTGTGGCAGGTGGAGGTGATGGCGGCAGCTTCATTGTGTTCCTCTTCTTAATGCTATACAGACACACACAGAAGTAGAGAGGTGAATATTTGAAATTAAGGACACTATTGTTCGTTGTAATGAGTGCCATTAGGAGAGATTCTAAATTGTCTTATCAAATCGCATTTCATTTGCACAAACTGCTTGAATTTTTTGGGAGGGGTAGTCTCCCCTAACGTACCCCAAGGTGAATGGTTTTATAAATTTCATTACTTTCCATTACGCTTTGTGCTAAACTAATCGTTGATAACAAGGATGATGTAGCACAATGAAATTTATTTAAATAGAGATGGCTTCGACTAAATTGGAGAGGCAATTAAGAAGATCGTTGGTATAATGAAGTGGTATGGCGTATCCGAGTAAGAGAAACAGGGCATGATTGTCAGTAAATACAAAGCTTTATGGTTTGAGGCTCAGATTTCATTTAGATTGGAGCGCCATCTGTGCATGATTTCTGACTGATGAATCAATGAAGTGAGGTAACCAGTCCACCAAGACTTTCCTGTTAATTGTGAACGTAAAAATTCATCTAAATCTAGGAGTATTTGGCGTATTGTTACACATCTCGTGGTCTCCATCTTGTCATCCCGAGTTGTTTATGGTATCTGCTATTGAAAGTGGTATTCTGTGTAAAATATTGAAAGGGAACGCAGTGGCTGTGTGTCTGTCACATGTTTGTTACTTTTGAACTGTTTAATCGAGCTGAAACTTCATTAAAATCTGTTCAGAGGTTCTAAACCAACATGGAAGAGAGAGTGTTTATTTTGACCCGACCCATTCAAAAATTATCATAGATATGTCTGATCTCCGGATTAACGAAACAGCGACGGTACAGAGTACTAACGCCACGAAGCCCCACATTCACTACGCAAATTTTTAGCCTAATTTTTTGGTCCTACAGAAATTTAGCACAGCTTAAAGTGAAAATGTTTTCTTTTGTAGTACCTCTATAGAGACTTGGGTAAAATAACGCAAACGGTTCTTCCTTCTTCACGACTGCAATCGAACAGATAGAATTGAACTGGAGTTCTTCTAGGTAGTTGTCTTACCGTATATGACTTATTTAGAATAAAGGAACGCAATTGGCCCCTTTTAATATTGAGAACGGTGACATCTTCGTAATTCCACGAAACTGAATCTTTGGAGTCTGGCTGCAGTTGTGATCAGATAAAAGGAAATTAATAACAGAAACGGACAAAATAAAAACGGACAAACATAAGACTGCAATTTGTCCGTTTATATATCTTAAGGTATTAATCAGGTTGGCAACTAAGTAATTGCCGATTTCACACATAGATGTCTTTGGCCATATTTTTTAATGGCTTCTGTCAATGACATATTTTTTATCCTTTTGACATTTGTTAGCTGTCAGTCTTATTTTGCTTTAGAAGCAAATTGTGCGTATTTTTGTGAAAAGGTATTAGTTTGGCGTCAGTTTTAATATGGAGTGCAAAACGAGTATTTTCGTCATATTTTACTTTTTTATTTCCGTAAAGGAAAGAACGTAGCGCAAGCTGCTAAAAAGTTACGTGGTGTATATGGGGAAGAAGCCTTAAAAGAAAGACAGTGCCGGAATTGGTTTGACAAATTTCGTTCCGAAGATTTCTCACTGAAAGGTAAAACTTTCAATATTATTAGCGGGAGAAAAGTAAATGGCTAACAGTTTACTATTTTTAAGGTACATTATAATTGTAATTTGTTGTATGTTAACTAACTTTTAATGACAGTAACAAGAGCATAGATGGGATTTAATCCATCCAAAGCGTTGGAGGTTAAGTTCACTCCGAGCGCCTCTTTTCGCTCTGTTACTATCTAGTAGAGTACGTGGTAAGTCCTGTTACGGTTGCCTTGCAAGATCTGACGGTCTTATATGTTGCAGTCGTCTCATGCCATATACGTTTAGAAGAATTGTTGATTCCTATTTAATATGCTCCTGAAGTCTCTTCTCGTGTGCTTTGGCCCTAGAGTTGATCTCTTCAAGAACAGTAGGAATGCTTAAATCCCGATGGAGGTCGCTGCAACTGCCGTGTCGTCGGCAAAAATTGCAGTCTTAATGTAGGGCATTGTAGGTAGGTCTTTAGTGTAAAGAAGGTATAACAGAGGTCCGAGGACGCTTCCTTGAGGAACTCCGGCTTCGATCTGCACTAGATTAGAGTAGTAGTTTTCTAGTTTTATACGGAAGTATCGTGATGTTAAACAAGACTCCATTAGGTGGAAGAACTGTTCTGGTAGGTACACTTGTAGTTTATTGAGTAGACCTTCATGCCATACTCTATCGGAAGCCTGTGCTACGTCTAAGAAAATTGCAGAACATACTTTTTTTTTCTTCTAGTGCTCTTTCGATTTCAGTTGTTATTCTGTGAACTTGTTCTATTGTGGAGTGTTTGCTTCGAAAGCCAAACTGGTGATTTGGGATTAGGTTTCTTGACTCTACGATTGGTTTGAGACGCTTAAAAATCAGTCTTTCAAACAACTTTGATGTTGAAGGAAGTAGAGATATTGGTCTATATGAGGATACCTCGTGAGGGTCCTTACCTGGTTTAGGGATCATTATCACGTTAGCTCCTTTCCAGACACTTGGTATATACTCAAGGCTAATTGCTTTATTCATTAACCAGAAGAGTTTAGCTAACCCTTTGTTTGGCAGTCGCTTCAGGACTTCCGCAGTGATCAAGTCAAAACCTCAATGATGATGACGCTGTGAAATCGCACTTGATTCAGTTTTTTGCCGATAAAGATCACAAGTTCTACGAACGTGGAATTATAAAGTTGCCAGAAAGATGGCAGACGGTCATCGAACAAAATGGAAAATATATCATTGATTAGAGTTTATTCGTTGTATTTAAAAAAATTTGTATTATTTATCTGAAAAAATCGGCAATCACTTAGTTGCCAACCTGATACATAATATGCCTTCGAGTCATCGATTTTCGGGCATTTTATTACGCTCCTCCTTAATTACAAAGAAAAATCTAGTTTTTCAAGAGCGAAGTACTCAACATGTATATGAGAGAAAACTTTGCAGATTTCTGGTAATATTTACTTTTAAGCAACTAAACCCAAATATCCAAGTATTTTTCAGATGTTCAGACATTTTAGCTGTTATCTTGGCGATTGCGAGAAACATGAAAATAACACTCTAGTACTGCACTCTGATCAGTTGCCTGTCATGCAACCCTGACTTTCTACCAGTGGTAGAAGGAAGGTATGCCAGTGTCGTTGGTGAAATTTTGTCGTGGTCGACAGGAATGAAATCAGGTAATGTCGCCTTTTTTGCTTTGAGTTTTCCCATCGCAGTAATGATCTGGTCCTACTAATGAGTGCTATGCAAATTCGGAAATTTCGAGTATCGATTCTGACTCAAAAGCGCATAAACGTACCCACGTCAACAGTGAAAGAATACTCCTTTCATCTTCTTATCTGAACGTCACCTGAAACCGGGTCTTTGCGTAAGAGATGACTTCTTATGCAAAGACCCTTTGATGAAACTTCTTTTTAGTTATGGCGCATATTGCGCTCGACTGCTCTTCTCCTTAGACGATACTGGAAGTCCAGCTCGATTCTTCCCTCTAAGTGCGGCGGTTGTAATGAAAACTTTATGTTATTTCTTCTCTTTAATCTTCCTGCAGGTATCTGCGAATTGCGTGCTATGGCTTCTTTTTCTAATATCCAGTTGCAATTTTATTTTCCACAAAAATCCGCAGGTCAATCTAAAATTCGTTCATTTGATGGTTTATTTGAATATATTCGTTCGTTCGAACTATCATTGACTAGTACAGGGTGTTCTACGGGAAGTTATAAGACTTTTTTTTTATGTTGAGAGAAATTCGGACAATACAAACTGTCTAGCACAGCAGCAATATTTCCACACGCTCCCGGAAATCCGCAACTGAACCTCTTTCTTCATTCACGCACTATGCCTTAGACAGACGTTCTTATTGTCACATTATGTATTTCGTCCCAAATATTCCCGTAATTTTCGTATGGTTACAGTAATCGGCGACTAATTTTGACAAAAAAAAAACTTTTTAACCACTAAAACACGTTGATTTATCAAATATCGTTCCATGAAATTTTTCTGCATCTACACTTCCCGAATGCCAAATAAAACTGTCAAATCTAACTTATGGCTGCCAGTCAAAGTAGTATACCTTTCCATAAAACACCCTGTAATTTCGTTCAGCATCATTCTTAACCTTTGTGTCTACACCCACCTACCCGGGTGTGTTTTTCATTTTCAGATTGATATATTTTGAGTTCTAGGTGCCGTATCGACTTGAAATTTTGAAAAGCCTCCTAAAATATTGTTTCTTTTGGGTCAAAATTTGCAAGTAGTTCTTGCGACTTACCCCTTCTATCTATAGCCAGCACACCCAGGTGTGCATAGAAAAATGTCTGTAAATTGTTAGTTAGAAATGCAGAAAAGTACTATTGTTTCATTATAAATTCTTATTTTTTATTCATTTGACATTACGAGTATTTTTTTATTTTGTTTGGAGAAAAAAAAGGAAAATATTAAATTTTATAAAAAAAAGTGTTATTTTAGGATGGACATCTATCACATTGAGTTATATCTACTGAATGTTCAGCACAAACTGGCTTTTTTGCATTCTTTGCACACTTTTCGTGTTGGTCTTCTTCTGGGACATAGATTCTGCCAGAATTGTCACGTTCTTCTTGAGTCCTTACTGGAAGATTTTCAACAGTCGGTGTTACTGGGTGGCTCAACATACTTTCAATTCCACTACGTGATGGAAAATTTCGCATGATTTGTACATTTTGAGAACGATTCTGGATTTCTGCTATGGCTAATTGTTCACTCAACTGTTGTAGGAACAACCTTCTAAGGTTTGTTGATGTCTTCAAGTGTGGATTATTTTCCATGTAGATCACATCTACAATGTTATAAAAAAAAGCCAAAGGCCATCTCTTCGTTCTTCTCTTCGTTGTATATTCACCAAGGCATTTGTCCATATTGTCAACACCTCCTTTGCTTCTGTTGTAATCGAGTATCATTTTTGGCTTCTTTTAGGACCTTCAATTTTGATACTATAATGGGAAGTGGAAATAAGCACAACCGATTTGTTCTTTTTTGGAATATATGAACACATACTTATGTATGTTGCTGCTGAATCCAAAGATTGATGATTCTACTGCTCTTCCTTTTGGATTAGAAAATTCGGCTGGTACAAATGTTCGTCTATTAATTTACAGTGCCCAATATTGACAAATTGTAGTCTAACATCACAGTAGAAGCCAAATGATAGTTTGTCAAAAAGTTGTCACATACGATTTTTCGAGCACTTTCACGGAACAGATTGCAACACAAATCTGTGACCACACGTTCACCTTGATTTTTTTCTCTTTCTCCAGAAGGTGCCATACAAGTATAGATTTGTCCTTTGACTGGATAAGAAGTAATAGCGTCACATACCCACCAAACCTTAATTCCATACTTGGCCGGTTTTGAAGGTACATATATGTATATTGAGTGAATCCGGTGGCACCACGATAAGGATAAAGTTGTTCATCAACAGTGACGTTGGCTCCTGCTTTATAGTTATCCTGGAGGTTTCTATTCAACATAAGGAAAATGTCAGATATGGTTGCTGCTTTGTCAGTTTGTTTACGTAGCTGGCGCGTATTTCCATTATCAAATCTGATAAAACGATTGATAGCCCAAAAACATTGGAGACCCATTGAAGCACGATACAACGGATGTGAGTTAGTTTTCCATAGATCAGTTGTATGTATATAATTAGAATGTTTGACACCAGCTAACAAAAGTATGCCCAGATAAGTGTCAAATTCAGTTGAAGTAATAGGTTTCCATATACGAAGTGGTCTTGCTGGGTTTTCATCATGTTCCCGTTCGTAACACTGGGTTGCTTTCTATTGGTGTCGCGAATTATTATATCACACATTTCAGCTGACATTAACATTTTGAATGTTTGTATAATGCTAAGATCTTTCGTTCTGCGTGCTGGTCCCGTATTCGAGCTTCTAAGAATATCATGCGCCAAAAATCGGCGAGGTTGTGGTGGTTGGTCTGACCAAATTGTACCATCTCTAGCTGTATAATTATTTGCAGAAGATGGAGGTACTTCCAATTCTTCGTCCGAATCAGTCTAGCAGGATCATATTCTGGTAACTACAATCCCTCTGCATCTGAATCTTCTACATTCACATTATTGTATTCACCATCGCCCTCATCTTGTGCCAATGAACGTCCATAAGTATTTTGCTCATCTTCACTATCATCTTCTAAAAGTTCCTTTGGCTTATGCACTGTTCTCTGCCTTCAAAGCTAAGTTCTTGCAATTGCCGAGGAGTTAACCATTGACCATCAGCCATAATATAATTTTATTTTATTTTTATTAATAGTTACTTTAAAAACCTGTAAATAAATAAAGAAATAAATAAAAAATTAATAAAAAAAATGTATGCTTACTTCTTGAAATATTTTCTCTCAAATGCGTTGCGTGAAAAATAAAAGCGTCTTTGTATCGAAATGCCGTAACAAATGTTGTAACAAGAGAAAACACTTCAAACAATTTTAAGACACAATTGACAGAAACACAAGCAACTCCTTCCGACGCCCATGTACATACAAAAAAGTATGGGACACCCGGGTATTTTTGGCTGTAGACACAAGGGTTAATTATTACATTTTTCTTTGATTCAGTTTATTTCATTCGATAGTTCGATATATAATCTGAGTAGGTGGCAATCTTTCGAAATGCCTGGCATCAACCCGAAGTTAATGGTGGAAGTCGTTATTAAGTGCAAATATATCGAAAACGGTACATCTTACAAACAATATTGTTACGAAATTTTAGTCTTTGCAATTCTGTGCAAGGTGCATTCTGACTTTTTTTTTTAAATTTTCGAAAATTGTGACTAATCCTTCACAAGGTCCGACTTTACCCGGCGGCAAATGGTGGAACTCGTTTTTGAGTGGGAATATATCGAAAACGGTGCATTCTCTACAAGATGTATGCTGACTTTTGTTTTAAATTTTCGAAAATTGTATAATAACTACGCAATACTACACAATGTCCTCCTTTACCCAGAGGCTAATGGTGGAAATCGGTTTTGAGTGCGAATATCCCGAATGCGCTGCGTCATACGAGTACAATTGTAAAAGTTTAAATTTTGGGTTTTGAAATTGTTTACAAGAAGCATGCTAATCTTGTTTCTAAATTTTTGAAAATTGTAACTAATCCTCCACAATGTCCGACTTTACCCGGAGGCTATTGGTGGAACTCGTTTTTGAGTGCGAATATATCGAAAACGGTGCATTTTACCAACAAAATTGTTGTAATCAAAATTTTAGGTTTCGCAATTCTCTACAAGATGTATGCTGACTTTTTTTTATAAATTTCCCAAAATTGTGTAATAACTACGCAATACCACACAATGTCCGCCTTTACCCCGAGCCTAATGGTGGAAAACGTTTTTAAGTGCGAATATCTGGAAAACGGTGCGTCATTGGGGAAAAATTGGAAAAGTTGAAATTTTAGGTATTGATATTTTCTATAAGATGGATGTCGAATATTTTAAAGCTGAATGTGCACAATGTTTCAAAATGCCAAAATCTACCCCGAAATTAATGGAAATGATTTTTGTTTTAGTGCCAATATTTCGAAAAGAATTTTTTTTTTTAATTTGAACTCCCGATCTCATAATTCAAGAAGCTCCGTATTCCACTGATGGTGTTTTCCGATAACCTGTTCTGAGAGTTTTCATTGCCATTGCCTGCATTGACGATATCATCAGCAGCTTATTACAGAAACTGACCTTCGTCGGATGGATGATGATAACGTTCTTAATATGACAATCAATATGGAATCATTAAAAGGCTTCCAGAGTCTATAGCTGAAAGAATATCTGCAACAGATTAGCGCACTTCCCTTTACCATTTTACTTTGTCATAGGGTGCCCACTTCACTACGTATGGATTCTTTCTCTATACTTAGCCAGAGGCATCTCCTTTTTGCAAGAGCAAAGGAAGATCGTTATCTCATTTCAGAAAATATTGCTGTCCAAACACACATTTTTTTTTTTTTTTTCAAAACGTGAAATTCGCTTCTAGACTAAGCCACTTTGGGCAGGGACTGTTTGTTGCACTACTCGCCTAAACCATGTTTTGGAATGGCTACGTGCTGTAATAGTCGTAAGAAAAATAATTTCCAACATCTCGTTGGAGCTAATAAAATTTATTCAAGTTGCATTGATCCAAGGTTGGAGGTGCAAAAAAGAAAACCAAATCGATTTTTAGAATAATCTTTCTATTGCCTGTTTAAACAACATTCAGTATTGTTTTGTAGATTAGGTTACCGAGATTAGCCCCCTTAAAAACAAATATACCAACAAACCCATCTCAGGTCATCTTCATCTAACATTAGAAACGAACTCAAATATTGATTTTATTGATTTGTTACCGGAAAATCTCTACGCCCATCTCACCCTAAACGCTTAGATTACCTTCTAAGGCCGATTACCTTCCTATTTCATCCACTTTACCTCCCAACAAAGATAAAGGCGCTTCGAAAAACCCAGCATGTCTCAATTTTTAATAAGGTAAACAGCCCATTGTGTAAGTAGTGGATACGAATGAGTATCCTCACCAAAAAAAAAAAAAAAAAATCTCCTTTACCACTTATCCTTTTAAGGATAACAAAACAAAACGTGCTCACCGATTAGGCTAAACAAAGTACTCTCCTCGTACTATTACCTGATGGCGGCGGCGGCACCCCTTTTGGCACGCACTTTTATCCAACCGAGAATCCTTTTCCCCAGTATCAATGGGTGAAGCTTACCTCCCCCCCCCAGCAACAACAACTGTGTTTGCTTTGTTCCCTTACTGCTTATTTTTTTGTGAACAAGGACTTTGCGAAAAAAAGGATTTTTATGCTTGAATAGCAATAATTTTAGAATCCTTTTGCGATTCAATAAAATTTTATTATACCGACCACCGACTGAATTTTATGCGTACGAAAGGGCCAGGAGATGTGATTTTCAAGTGGATAAAGGATTTCAAGGATTTCATAGGCATGACTACGCACATGGTGGTGGTAGGTGGCAGAGAGTTACTTATATTTTATGGCACACGCTTTTATTGTTCGTTTGTGGCTTTCAATCGAACGACGCTGAGTATGGACTTATGAAAATGTTTTTTTTTTTCTTTCTGTTAGAAAAAAAAAGGACGAAAAGTGCGTTTCTATGATTTTTCTTTCAATCGGTGTATGGAGAAATGAAGATTCATTGATCTGCAAACGCGTTGCTTTTAAGCCAAAATCACATCATGGAGATGGAGTATATGTAGGAAGCATCATTGAAATTATGAACAAAGATTGTGTACTCGTAACTTGGCTTTCTTTTCGCATTCGGCCCACCAAAGTGCGAAATTTTCCAGTAATACTTTATTAGCGTGAAATTTACTTTGCATTGCTCTTTGGAAACAATGTGCGCGTGGTGGCGATGGAGTCGCGCATAAAAAACTTTTTTTGTGCGAAAATTTTAAGCGATTTGAAACTTTTTCTTAGGAAAAAGGTTTTTTCTTGCCAATACCATGCCACGAAAAGTTTTGGTGTTTGGGGCAAAGATTCCATCGGCAGAGTTCCGGTTTTTGTTCTAATGGGACAGGAGGGCAAACTTTTTTTTTTTACGCGCCAAAGAAATATGTTTATGTGGCCCTAACATTGTTTCTAAATTATCCCTGCGAAGAAGGGTAATGAAATTCGACATTTTATGACTTTGTCGGGGGGGAAAATTTCATTCCCGAGGGATATACAAATTATTTTTCGGCAAGGAAGCGCTTTGAAATGAGTTTTCATCATCATGTGGATGTTGTGTTGTGGAATTGATTTGCTTCGGTGGATGGTTGCCAGAAGGGATATTAACTTGTAATGTCGGTTTCTTTTTTTCTTCTTTTTGTTGGTACTTAGGGAACTTTCACATACTCAAACCATTCGAATGAGGGACCTTTTATTGGAGGGATGGATGATTGATTTTATTTTATTTGCCAGGCAATACGATTTTTCATTTCGCACAATAAGCAGGTTATGTGTATTCATGGCATGGCCCACCTGACTAAGTGCTTAGTTTTTATTTTTCTAGAGATTTGATTTAATGGCGGTGAAGGAGCGTGGCAGATTACAGAAAGGACTCATAAAGTTTTCTGAATTTATTTCTTTTGTAGGACGCTTGGCCGGATGTAAAGGGTAAAAGGAATAAGGCTTAACTCGTGCTGTTCGTTAGGGAATAAAGTCACATCGTCACATCCTCGTGGGGCTTCTATTAACGATGATCTTTGGATAGAATGCGCAGCTCAGTATTATTTGTTATTAGTTGGCAGGGCTGTGACAGACTAATAAAGTCTGAAATAGCACTACACGCTAAAAGATGTATTATATCTGCGTAAGTAAGAAGTTCCAAATTTATTTTCTTATAGTTCCACTCAGATAGCTGCTCTTATAATCCAACGTCAGATAGGTGATGGGTAGGCCGCAGATTGATTAAATGCCAAAGAATGGAGATTGTGAACCTAGTCCATTAAGTCTATCTGTCGTCACAATGAGATGTGTTTTGAAAGCCCTGATATCCGATAACCAAAGTGAGTGAGAATTTCTTGTGAGCAGCGAACTGATTTAGGGTGATAACTTAAGACCCAGATTAATAGGAGTCTAATCAAGGCTATCGGAAAATATATTTATGTGTGAACTATGGAGCAAAAAAATTGATGCAGCCTAAAATTTTGAAAAACTGGTTCCGCGTACGAGTAAAGTTACTTCAAGCAGAGTACGGTGTTTGAGCAAAGCAAATGGCCTTCAAAATTCGTCGACAAAATCCAACTAAATTGGGTTGGTAGAGATTTTTCCCCAAACTAAAAGTCGTTTTTTAGTGCATAAAAGTCGATGTTATTATGAATTAGAGGTGCATTTAGCTCGTGATAGCAGTCCGAAACGAACCGAAGTAATTTAGTGGAATAAATGGGAAAAATCAGTTCGTAGTGTGTGAGCGCAACGACATCTACCTGTCGATTATTTTCCTCCTTTTTTTCTTGCCATTAGGCACCATTGGTTTCTGTGTATTTTACTATGTCATATTACTACGTAATGAAGAATTCAATTTTAGTTTTTGGAAAAGACGCACGCCTTTGATTTTCTTTTAACACGCAATCCTCATATTGCACCACGAATTTCATAACAGAGCCACACTGTTACATAGTGCAAAGCTAATATTTTCTGTCTGTCACGTCTCAATTTGACAACACGTGAAATTTCTAGAAGATTAAATGTTGCTCAACAAACTGTGGCATGAAATTTAAAAAAATATCTTGAGACCGGGACTACCAGTAGGCTCAGGGAGGCCAAAAAAGACGACCCCAGTGGAAGATCGTTTTTTAGTGCTGTACAGCCGTCGGCATCGGTTCAAGACTTCGGTGGATCTTAAAAACGATCTATGTAGAGCCACAGGAAAAATAATTTCGTCAAGCTACTGAAGCCGGATTTTCCAAAAAGAGTCAGAGAAACACGATTGCTCTGGGCTCAAGCGCATCTTAATTGGACTCAAGACATGTGGAACAATGTTATCTTTTCTGACGAATCAAAGTTTAAGCTGCATGTTGGAGATGGGAGGATTCTTGCGCGAAGAGAACTAAAGGAAAGACTGAGCTCCGAATGCATCTTACGGATGCCCCAAAAACTGAAGGTGCGATGGTCTGGGGATGCCTCTCTGGAGATGAAAAAAAGGTAGAATGGTCTTCTTAGAATCGAAAGTCACTGCAGTAGTTTACCTACAGGTTCTGGAAAATGTATTAGAGCCCTCTGCGCTGTAGCTTTTTGGTGACACTTGCAGATTCATTTTTCAACAGGACAATGCTCCTTTTTTAATAAGAAAGACTAATATCAAGCTTTTAAATAAGCTGGAACTTTCATGACTAAAAATAATATTTGCATTTTTTTTTTTGTATTTCTTAGGTTAAAAAGTACTTCGAAGAAAATAATGTCGATGTATTAAGTTGGCCTCCATACAGTCCAGATCTCAATCCAATTGAGAAAATCTGGTCAATAATGAAACTTACGAGTAAGGTTGCGAAGAAGCGTCCAGAGTCAATTGAAAACTTAAAAAATTTACTTATCAGGACCTGGAACACCATACTTGCTTCCACATGGAAAAACCTATCTGAGTCAATGTCTCGCCGATGTGCAGCTGTAATAAAAGCAAGAGGAGGTCCAACAAATTACTAATTAGATAGAGAATGTTTCTGAGTGCAATAAAAAAACAAAAACACTGCACCAATAAAGCATTTTTCTTTAATCCCTAAAAATGAGGCAGGTAGGGGAGGATGCGGCACAGAGGACCACTTAACGTTTGCCGATTTATTAAAATATACTCATCAAAGAAAAAACGCTCAAATTTCCTCACTGCTTACCTTAAGGTGTTAACATCAACTGCGTAAATAATTGCTGTCGCAACTTTATGAGTTTTGTTCTTAAAATTAAGAGTGTATAAAAAGTGGTTGACTTGTTGAAGGTCTGTTGTCTACACTTGGCGATAATGGATCACTGATGATTTGGAGGCTTGTACTTTGCTCAGCTGTGGTCAGAACTGGGATTTGAAATGTGATCACCTGTTCATCTAAATTGTCTGCTGCAGCTGGAAGCTTTAAACTCACTCCCTCAGGTTCTGGCAACTCTGTTACTTCTGATGGCAAAAAGTCCTCATCAGAGAAGATATCTGGATCAAAGGGGATGGATTCCAGTTACTATAAACCCTTTTACCGCCTTTTCTGTAGTTGCTGCTCTTAAGAAGGCTTTTCCAAATATTTCTGCTATGTCGTCGACCCTTATCCATTGTGAAGGGTGGTTTGTCATCCAGAGATCACATTCACGAGCGTGTTGACATTTCAGAGAGCTGTAAAAGCAGACATCTAATGGTTGGAGACGATGACTTGTGTGTGGGGGTAGCGAAACCATTATTATATGGTTGTCACGTGCGAAGGTTATTGCCTCAAGACTGGAGTGGCTGGAGTGGTTGTCTAGAATAAGGAGAGCTTTTCTATCTTCGGAGGGCTTGGCAAATTTCGCAAAGTGTTGTAAATATTTGACATACTGGTCTGAATTCATCCATCCACTACCATTTGCATACCCAGCCGATCCCGGGGGACTACCTTTCATCATGGCTGATGACATTCATTTCTTCGGAAATAGGAGAAAGGGAGGAATATATAGTATTGCCCTATTGCCGATACAGCGCAAGTTGCAGTTATGTTGAATCCGCGCTCTGCACTGACTATCCGCCCAACTTGCTTGCGCCCTTTTGTAGCAATAATCTTTCGCGGCTTAGGAACTGTATTAACTCCTGTCTCATCCGCGTTAAAAACTTGATCTGGCTGAATTTCGTACTTCTCCAACACTTCTTTTAAAATATTATAAAATTTAGTTACTTGAACCCTATTAAAGGCAGCTGCTCTTGCCACACTTGTTGCCTCTGGTTCCATGATTGAGATTTGGGGATTCCGCCGTTGAAAACCTGAAAGCCAATCTGGTCCAGCAACACCTTTCTTTTTGTTAAAATTGTGTGAAATTCCCATTTTTTCGGCAAGTTCAAAGGCAAGCTTTCGAACATCACGAGGAGTCAACCCATAAAATTTTGTTTCCATATCAAGCAATTGTGCAACATGTTATTTTTCTTGATCCGCAGTAAAAACTGATTTAAATGTATCATTTCGAGGTCCACTCCAACCTTATTGCTTTTAAGCCGTCTAAGAAGGCATGTTTTCGGGGTTCCGTATCTCTTGGCTGCTGCATTGATGGAAACATTTTTTTTTTTTTTGACAGCTGCAACTGCTTTTTCCATCGTTACTACTGTCCAGCCTGGGTCTGTTTTTTTTTTTTAATGTAGTTCCGTACCATCTGCAACAAAACAATTAAAAATTAATCTGGTTCATATTCTATAGGGGGCACATAGGACCACCTTAGTCCTCTGTGCCCCAATAAGCTTGCTTTCTAGAAAGTGCTATTGACGTGTTTCAGCGCAAATATTTCACAAAACTAAAATTGCACAAAACACCACTAAACTCAATGTTTACGATATAAAAACTTTAAATTCTTATTTGCAAAACATTAACATTATAAACACGCACACTTTTATACATTTTTTTTTATAAACTTACTCTAAAAAACAATTTACGTTAATTAATTCCACTAGAGAGAACTCGTACACACGAAAGACGAACACCAACTGAATAGCTAGATGGGCGCTTTTATTATTCCTTTTCATTTTTGGATATGTCACTTTGCGTTTTAAACAGAAAGTCCTCTGTGCCCCGTCCTCTCCTACCTAAAAAACCCATTTTTCGGTCTAACAACTTGCTCTCGTGACCGAGTGTTGAAAATTTTAACACTCTAAATGTATCATGAAACGATTGAAACCGCATAAGAAAACAAATCCTCATTAAAAAATATGAAGTTATTGCAACAAATTTGACAAAATTCGAAGAAAAAAAAGTTTGACCAACATTTTTCGAACGGCACTGTATTTTTTCAATTCCTACAATTTCAGTTCTGCTTTTGCTATTTGTTTAATCTATTATTCATCGATGATTCTTCAAGGCAGACTTCAGGAGCAGGGATAATTTTATCCAGTTGTGTCGCGTTACTGTACTGTACCAAACTATTGCAAACACCAGAAGGAGGTGGGAAGTCATTTAGTTTCTTCAGTGTAGTGCTGTAGCAGATATGGTGCAAGGCAGGTTCGTTATGCTACGCAGACGATATTTATCTATACATCATCGCACGTTTGTAATAGAGGCGACTACGTCTAGTATACTGAAGTTTAAGTAAATAGTGTTGGTCTTGAAGTAAGTGAAGAGAAAAATAAATACTCGCTTTGGGCATACAAAGGGGAGTCTGTTCACTGACTGACTGGTACAAGACTTTACTCTCGACAGCTAAAAGTTCAAAGTTATTCAGGAGTTTATCTACCCCGGAGTAGGTTCAACGGATACTGTAATGGAGATTCGATAAGGACTGATCTGGTGACTACTCTTGTTTGGCAAAGCAAATGACTTTAAATTAATAACTAGGAAATGATTACTAGTCATGGATAGATTTGCTCTATATTGATCGCGACAAAATTAATAAACTAATATTTTTCGTTCCATTAATATTCTCCTTCAACATCATATCAAAAGTCCTCACCGATTCAACTTGTGCAATGTCCGCCTTCTTGAAAAAATGGTGGATTAGAGAGCATTTACCTCTAGTTTGTCGCACTTATCTCCGAAACCCTTCATTTTACGCAAAAAATTATAATGATCTTCCTACAAGATACCTTTTTTGATTCTTCTTGGCAGCGTTTCCTTGCCTAGGAAAAAAAAATATATAAAATCGAATCAATCGCTAACTTAAGTAAAAATTCTTTTTTTTTATTCATGCGGATATTGTAAATACCCTTAGCAACATATTAAAAGTTATCACCGATCCGACTTGCTGAATTACTGGAAGTAAATCGGTCGAGTTTTTTCTTGATTAACTTTTTCTTTCTTTTTACTTTCACTTTTTTCAATAATTGCGTTTTCTGCTGATCAAATAATTAATTTTTGCTGATGAAACATGTTTGTATCTCATTTCTCTGATTTTTCTCTCTATCCATTTACCTTTTCGACTAATTTTGTTTTTAATTTTTTGCAAATCAAAAAATTATTTTCTGCTGGTCAAAAAATGTCTTTTTGCTTATTGATTCTGCTGTATTTTGTATTGTGATCCCACTTGACATTACTGCGATAGAGAAACTTGAAAAAGTTTGTCCCTTAATTCTGTCTTTCAGTATGTCTGTCGGTCTGTTCGTCTGTGTTTATGTATGGCTGATTGCAGCTTTCATATCTGGGGTCACAATTCGAGATGAAATCAGAATTTTCATTCTAACCACAAAATTAACGGCTGACTGCGACTAGCTTGGCAGTAGCCCATCCTGTCAACCCAATTTTTCAGTATATTTTCGATGGTTCAGTACTCTATTTAACGAATAGTTTGATCAACATTTGTGCTTAAGTACCTACATCGTTTCTAGATTGTCAGCTTAACATAAATGGCACCCTACAAAAAAAAAGTCCAAAGGCACTGCTTTGCAGCTCCGTGGAGGCGAAGCAACATCGGAGCTTGTACCACAGATCGTACAAGTTTATAGTCTCATAACTTCTGTTTTCAGTAACTTTTTGATGCATTATTTCGACCGAAATTCCCACTGTTTCGGCAACACAGCACTCACTTCGTTATTTCCCTCAAGCCCTGACATACATACCTATTGCGGTGATTCACAACTGCTTCCATATTATTGTACGTTATCAAAGTAAACTATGCAGCATTACTGTGAGACTCACTAACTACCAATGTAACTACCCCTGGTAAATAGAGCTGCGCAAACAAATAAAATGGGAGCCATAAATACGCTAATTTTCAATCGCAATTGAGCTTAAGCGAACCCCATTCCATTTCATACTCTGAGCAACCCGCATGCAATTGCTTCATTTAATATCAAATTGAAATTGGAAAATAGTAATAAAACGGAAATATCCTTCGGGCTAAGCATACAGACGACGACAGCGGCAACGACACACATGCAGATGCTTTACCACTTGCAGACGCACTCATAAAACCAAATAAATCAACCTAAGCAAACGGGGGGGGTTGCTCTCGCTCTATAGTGACTACTCTACGACAGCACGGCAACGCAAAGAAATGTCATAATACATCCGCCAAAAGCAATTCAGGGTCATATTTGTGTCTGCCGGGGGAGACAGCACCGAATGTAAACATCAAAAAAAGACCCTTTGCCTTGCCGCATACACTACGCTGAACGGAAAGCGACCTCCGCAAACACGAACAATAACAAAAACAAACAAACCTATTAATAAGTCGATTGTATTGCGAGACGGCCACCCCTCCTAGTGGCGAATACATTACCCGCAATTCCTTGGAATCGGTTACCTATTAAATGATTTTCGTTCTGTTTCCTATCGCTGAGACAATGCGCCTGGTTCCGTTTATCATGGAATGCCATCAAAGCGCGGTATGGCGTGTCGCCATCGACATGCAACTGGAGGGTGCAGTTGGGTTTGCAGGAATTCCACCCCCCATGGCTTAGTCATTCAGCGCCACCCCACAACCCGCCATTCCATTCGAACGATTGCTTTCATTTTCCTCTACTTGGTTCGTTTTGTGGAATGCTGCCGCTAAACGGTGCCGGGGCCTCGTAAAAGTGTGTTCACGCGGGGGCTTAGTAAAAATTTCCCTTTCATTCTCTTGGCGATTGTTTGATTTGAAATTTTCTTCGTCGTCGTTCCGAGTGGAGACATTCACAGGCACATTGCGTCCGTGCGTGCTGGCATGCAACGCATTACAGGAGTGCGCACCGCCGCAGTCACCCCGCTGTGGCGCATTGTTGCTCAGAGCATAATTCAATTCACTTTAAATGTCTGTCCGCATATGTTTTCGATTTTTTCTTTTCTTTATTGCTCCCTTCATCCATTTTGGTTTGCTATTGTTTATGCTGCTTGCAAGGGGTTGAAGTAAATTTTCAAGTCTCACCCTTAGCTGGTGTATTTGTTTTCTTTCGCCTCCTTTTGAAGGATCATTCATAACCCCCTTCGGTGAGTGGGTGAATGCTTTGCTAGGACATGCATGTGTGCTGCTGGGTATGGATAGCTCATTCATTACAATGTTCCGATGTTTTGATTAAATGAAATCGAAACGGAAACTAATCGAACGGAATGAATTATTCATGTGAACTCTGAAGTGGACGAAGCCTGTTCGAGTGGCAAGTTGTAAAAACAAAGCTCTGTTCTGTGTCCGGTATATGGGTATTGCTTAGAGTGCATTGTGGGTGTATACCCGCTTCTCTTTCTCTCTATGTCAATTCATCGGAATGAAGTTTTTGAAATATTAATTTCCTGTGACAGTGATTAGTGGTAGGGGGGTGGTGTTGAAAGTCTCAGTCCATAAGAGTAGATCTCAATCTCACTCTCTTTTACGTTCGAAGTCTTGCTGTTTGTATATTGCTTGACGTTTGCGGTAAGAGTTGTTATTTGGGTCAAGTTAGAAATCATAGATATGTACCTAATTAGATTTGGAATGTGTAATTTATTGAATTGAGCAGACCGTGAAATAGGTCAATATTACAAATTCTAAGCGAGAAGAAAGGAGAAGGGCGAAATGGTCTTCCAAAAGAGCAGGTGGCTTTCAAGTTGTTCTCTGATAATCAAGTTCATCAAGCAGATGTTTTTTGGACCAATTATTTTTTTATTGACTGATTATTTGACCTGTTGCAGCGGTGCATATGCATGAGGTTATTTCACTAATTTCTTGAATAATGTTATCGTTTAGCATTGGAATTGTGGTTGGCTTGTTGCCGTAGACCTTTTCCTTCAAATACCCTCAAAGGAAGAAGTCGGGGGTGGTCAGATCAGGGGATCGAGGGGATATCACTTCTATCTGTTTAACATTACGGGCCCGGGAAAAGTGTCTCGCAAAATATCTATAGTATCGTTAGCTGTATGTGATGTGGCACCGCCCTGTTGTACCACATACATATATTGTAAATCTAATCGATCCAATTTGGACAACAAGAAATCTTACAACATGTCATGACACCAGTGATTGTTCAAGCACATTTTTGGAGTCTGGAAAGAAATGTGACCCAATGATGCCGCCAGCCTAAATGGCGCACCAAGAGTAACTATACGGTCGCTGGTGTATCTATCGACAATTTTCAGTGCCCCAATAGCCAATATTTTATTTATTAACAAAAACAGATAACTCGAAATGAATTTCGTCGTTCACAATGTTTTTTTGTCAAAAATTGGGGTCGTCAATACAGAACTTCAAAATCTTTTCACTCCCCTCTCGCCGGCGCATATGGTCAATTTCCATTAGTTGTCGAGTCAATTAAATTTTATACGGGTAAAAATGCAAATCATTTTTGATTATTTTTAACAAACTTGCCGGAGACATTCCAAAATCTTGTGCACGGAGGTACCCGAAGTTTCATCAATATTGTCCCTCACTGCAGCAATATTTTGTACCGTATGTACTCTACGAACTCGGCCGTTATTCACTTTACTTGCCAGTGTATACTGAGTTTCAAAGTTATTCATTATAAGCTGAATGATAAACTTTCCCCGTCACACTCAGGTCACTACAGACCCATTGTGATACCCATTGGAGGATCACCCGTGAGGTTCCTATAAAAGAATACTTGACTTTACTTACTGTTCTTATTGAACAAAAAATCATTTGGATTTGATGAAGTTCAAGATGTCATTCACCAGTTTGCCAAACAGTTTTTCTAGATCCTGGAAGAAGTGTCGTTCGAGGAGTTTATTTATTTGATGATAGAGCAGTGGCAAAGAAAGTGCGTTGTATCCTCGTAAACTTCTTCGTGACCACAACTCCTACATACGTATTTTTCCGTTATACGTTATCATATAATATCGTCCCGTAATCACTCCTAGGATAAGGATTTTTGGCGACACAAGTGTTAAGAGAGGTTCACCTGTAGATTACCTATATTAGAGCTTTATTCCCTGCTTCGACCTTTAGTTTTCAATGCGGGATGTTCACCGAGGGGTCAGATTGGTCAGGGCTTAATGCCGAACCTCTTTTTGACAGTTCGTCCATTTTCTCATTCCCTGGTATGCCTTCGTGTCCAGGAATCTAGCAGACTTTTACTTGTGTTGTATTTCAAGAACCTTGAGCTCTTCTCGACAGTACTTCATAAGCTTTGATTTTATTTCCATAGTAGTAATGAGGCTTGGATGTTCCATAATATATTCTTATCGACTGCTCTTCTAAATCATCAAAAGCGAACTGACATATGGCAAACAAACCAAAATGGCGAAACATATACTCGAAACATAAAGGACACCCTGTATAATGTGATAGGTAAGACAAGAATCAAAGACCGTTTGTCCATAGGAGCACATGATCCCGTGAACTCCCAAACTTGTTTCAAATATTCTAAATATTTCTAAAATACTGTCTCGCAATGCATTTGTTTAAATTTACTTACATAATGTCGACAACTTTTTTACTCCTTTTACTAACACTGTAGCAGAAAAGATATTGCAAGGGAATGAAGCAAAATCGCGTATGACAAGTACTCATCTCAGCTTAAAGTTAACGTGGAGTGCGTGTGTGTCCGTTAACATGAATATTACATAGCTACATTGCTCTTGGTCGTGCAATTGTGCTCAAAAAATGTGTGCCTAAAGCATACATAATTTCCATAATGTAATTCACTTGTGCAATGGGAAATTCTACCGCTTTTTTTTAAGATTTGACGGTTTTATAGCTATTTAAGCGAAATTCGTGTATGATAAAAGTATTTATAACGTTGACGGAAAGTTTTGTGAGTTGACATTAAGAAATGGAATGAGCGGAGGTTGTCGATACAATTTTCACACCCATTTTCTATTCGCCATTCCAATCCAGCAAAAAGTTAACCAAGTGTCAACTTTTATCTTTCGCCAGCAAAGTTACATGCTTTTATTTACTTAAAATCGAGATTCGGTGTACCTTGAAATCTCCAATTTGAGGGTGGAACATATGTTTTTTTTTACAACATCCACATTTTGAGATATGTATGCATATTCTGTACATACATAGCTTATATTCGCCAATCTCACGCTTAAATGACAGATTTTGCAGAGCCTATCTATCGTCCAAATTTGACTGGAAGTACAAGGAAGTGTGAGTTATATTGCCACGTAACTTCTAACCCTATTATTATTTAAAATATCTTGAGATTAACTTAATTCCAAAAGTAAATAAATAATTTCTAAAGCTTATTAAAACTTTTCCTCAAACTAGGCAACCTAACGAACGCAGTATCTATTTTAGCACCCAACATCATCTCAAAGTGCCAACTCTCCGAACTAATTAATTTGCAATTTTAATTTCTAATTCTAATTCTACAAAAAAAAAAGAAGAAAAACAAAACGAATTTCCTCTTCGAAGACAACAACACATTTCCAATTCCAATTATACGAAAACAGATTTGCGAATCAAAGCCGCATTCAAAAAGTCCAAACACCAAAAAGTCACAAAATCAACAGCGCTACAAAAATTCACACCCAATTCAACGCCTACACTTTCCACACAGAAAAAGGAAACCAAAAGCGAAAAACCGAAAACGGAAAAGTCCTTCTAATGAAGACTGCAAAAGGAAAGAAAAGAAAAAAAACCATCATCATCTCGAAAAAGTGATTAAGCTACTCAAAATATTTGGTCGAAAAGTTGGCCAACACTCTACCACCTCAAGAGAGAGAGATAGAGAACAGGAGTTAAAGCAAAGAAGACGTACTTACTTCCCTTATTTTCTCCATAGGAGAGCCTGCTCCTCTCGAATAGTTAAAGATGAGACGCATTACCCACCCAAAGATACATCTCGTCGTATAACGCGCGCCGCGTAATGTTGGAAAATCCATAAAAATTAATCTGTGGAAAATTCTTTGGCAAATTATATTCGAGTTTCTTTTTTTTTTCGTCTCTTTTTTTTTTATTTCCATTTTATGTGCGGAATGTTATGAACCATAAGGCGACCAAATTTAGTAGGAGTCACTTTGTTGAGGGGGGGCACATCGCGCCGCTGTAAAGACACCCCAAACATAGTCACTGGCAGGGTAACAGAAAAAAAAAAAATTCTGGAAAATGTGTATTATATTCATTTTAATTTTCCACTTGGATGATTGCAAAATTAACCTATTGTACGTGGAGCAGAGGGTGATGATACCGGTCTCCGTTCTCTGTACATAACGACGCGCGACAACATTAGGAACAAACGAAAAGCGAATGGGAGTTTCTTAATGACACTGTTTCTAGCAAGAAAATATATGTATCCTGGGGTACCGTCATAAAGCTGATGGGTTACAAGTTTGCGGATACATGCATGTTATCATTTTGCATCCTTTTTCTATGCAAAGTAAGGTTCATAGTTTTAAAAACAGCTTTGAAGGCCCTTAAATGAAGATACGGCTTTAGAGCTTTGAAGATACTCGTAATAGCTTATTGAAAATCGAGCTTTCTAGAATTCAAAGCAGTTTTCGAAATCAGCCCAAAAATAAGTACAGCTTAGGATTATGTTTGTCACAGAATGACAATAAGAACCTAAGAATATTTAAAGCAAATATTTTAACAATCATTGTTCGTGGGTTTTCCGCTCCCCAAACCCGGCTATTCTGTTTGTTATGTATAGCTCCGCTCAAGTCAAAATGCGCCACGTCACTCATAATCAATTTCTGAAAAAAACTAGAGTCATCTCTATTCGATTGGTAAATTCAACTAAAATCCGTTGGTGAGGCGTCAAACTCCCCACGATGAAATGGTATTGACAGCTGAACACTGGTGCCAACTTTCACATAATAAAATCGGTCGCAGTGCCAAAAAACACCCTATATAAAGGGTGGTTAAATTTTAAGGGCCGATGTTGAATGTGAACCACACCTAAACGTCAAGTTTTTTTCTGCATTTCATTTGACATTTCTCAATTTCAGACTAACTCAATTTGAACCATGGAAAGATACACAATCGACCAACACGTTAAAGTTATTCAGGCTCATTATGAAAATGGGCGTTCAAATCAAAATGCATATCGTGCATTTCGTGATTCTTTCGGTCAATTAAATCGTCCAAATGTGCGTACAATCGGAAAAATCGTGCACAAATTTGTGCAAACCGGGTCTGTAGTAGATGTGAAAACACCAGTGCATGCTCGTACAGCTCGTACTGCAGAAAATATTGCTGCTGTTCGCGATAGTGTGGCTGAAGAGCCGTCCACCTCAACTCATCGTCGTGCCCAACAATTGCACCTCTCACGCTCGTCGTTGATGAACATTATGCATAAAGACTTGCATTTACGCGCTTACAAGGTGCAATTGACTCAAGAACTAAAGCCTCTTGACCATTTCAAGCGTCGTCAATGGCCACAATGGTGGCAAGAAATGGCAACAGTGGATGATCAATTTTCGAAGAAAATCATCTTCAGTGATGAGGCACATTTTCACCTCAGTGGATTCGTCAATAAGCAGAATTGTCGCATTTGGGCGAATGATAATCCAAGAGTGATTGTCGAAAAACCAATGCACCCACAAAGAGTGACTGTTTGGTGCGGTTTATGTGCTGGCGGCATCATCGGGCCGTATTTTTTCCAAAATGAGGCCGGTCAGGCAGTTACTGTGAATGGTGTTCGCTATCGTGAGATGATAATGAACTTTTTATGACCCGAATTGGAAGATATGGATGTGGACGATATATGGTTTCAACAGGATGGTGCCACTTGCCACATAGCTAACGAAACAATGGCTCTTTTGCGCGACAAATTCAATGGCCGTGTTATCTCACGTGGTGGCGATATCAATTGGCCGCCAAGATTATTTGATTTGACACCGTTGGACTTCTTTCTTTGGGGTTATTTGAAAGAAAAGGTGTACGTCGATAAGCCAGCAATAATTCAAGAGCTAAAGGATGAGATAATTCGGCACATTAACGGCATAGAACCTCAATTATGCTTCAGCGTCATCGAAAATTTGGACCATCGGATGGAGGTGTGCCGCCGAGGTCGTGGCGGCCATTTGGCCGATATTTTGTTCCATACATAATTGAACCATAACAATATTATCATAATAAAATAAATGACAGTAATTTCCTAAATAATTTGTGTTTTATTCAAAATCAACATCGGCCCTTAAAACTTAACCATCCTTTATATGGACTGTTACGCACATTTGTACTATGAAACAAAGACCGCAAAAGATAATTTCATAAAACTTTCAATATCTATTCATACATATATTCTGAACACAAAAACTTTTATTAAAATGACTTTATTTAAAATGACTTCTGTTGGCCTTAATTCAAGCCTAATTAATTCGTGTCGTTCGGCTTATAAATGAATCCCTATATTTGACAGTACGACCGAAGTTGGGCTTAATGAACTGATGTCCATTCGAAGCATGACACGTATTGCGGGTGAAATTTTGAAGGGGAGGAGTGCAACTGACTATTTCTCCGATGTTCAAGTGAATGTATGGAGATCACAATGTCTCTATCACCTATAAGTTTTAACGCACTTCTATACCCTGTCTAGAATGTGCAGAACGGTCTTGGGTGCACCAAGCTTTGGGCGGATGAATGCCTTATAAATTGATGCCAGATCAGACGAGGTAAAATATTTCTTGCACCGTTAAGGAATCTAGACATTTTGCAGCATTCATACACCTCGAATATGTGATCGTTCCATCGAAGATGATTATTAATACACATACAGAGAATGGCAAGTCTTCCGGTTTCAGCGATGTAAGTACCATTCATGGATGATGGTTAAGGGTTTTGATTTCGCTTGAGAGACAGAAAACAGCAATGTGTTTTGGGAGCATTAAATTCCATTCTGTTGGTTGTACCTCATTTGATTATGTTGTGCAGATCAAAATTTAATGGCGCAACATTATAGTCACATAAAGTAGACTTTAAAAAGATTTTAGCTCGTAACAAAGTCAAGGTTAGCGGTTTCCTATTTATAGTCGACATTAATCCACTTTATAGTTATCAGCTCGCGCTAACTTTAAAACCACCAAAAGTATCTTTTAACTTTTAGACTGGGCTTTTAACAATCTGTCATCTGTCATTTTTTCAAATTCAAATTTCAGCCAACCAACGGATGTAAACAAATCGTTCCATGTTCGATTTCTGTTCGATCTGTCAAATTCATTAAAATTTGATACAACATTATCCCTTAAACTGTGTTTTTGTTCTCAAACTTTAAATTTGTGGGTTTGACTAAAATTTGCTGTAAGTCAGTTCTAAGCTGTAGGTAGGTTAAAAATTGTTTATAATTCAATTCATAGTTAAGTACTGCCTTTAAAATAAAAGGTCTGTTACTTAGTGGCTACAATCATTCTTTAAAATCAGATGAGTATAATTTTGCGCCAATGTGCTTAACGTTGCTGTTCTTCTTCTACGGTCGAAGAACAGGGATGTGAGTTAGGGAATGAGTATGAAAATCTGGGTACTGTCATCAGCGATTGGATTAGAAGTTGCAGACAAGAGATCATTTATAAAAATAAGAAAGAGAGTCAGAGACAAAACAGAGTTTTGTGGTGGATCGCAGGCGGCTTTTAATGTCGCCCATATTCCCGAAGAATTTTATACACCGGTATGCAAACATTAGGTGAACACCTAGCTGCTCCAGTTCCTTGAATATCAGAATTTTATATACACCACACTTATGATGTGATTCACTTTCTCAATCCGTTCCATAGTGAAAGCGTAAGCAAATTCGAAATCTTTTTTTTACAAATGAGCAATTGCGAGGTTAACTATTACAAATGTTATGTCAGTCTCTGGATACGCCTAAGTCTTGGCCGCGCAATGGGTGCAACAAATGCAGTAACAGTATTTTTGTCCCTACTAGGTAGTGTGAGGTCACAATTCGACTTGAAATCGGAATTTCCATTCTAACCCTAAAATTAACGATTCTTTGCTAATTTTTTAAAAAAAAAACTTCGATTTTGTCGAAAACGGCTGTAACGATTTTGCTCATAAGTATTTTCCACCCATCAATAACCTTTTCCGAGATAAACAAAGTGTAAACCTTCGTCTTTTTTTTTAAAAAAAACTTTACAGTACCTAGTTGGAAAATTGCTCAAAGAAGAGAATATTTGATCCAAGGGCAGGGAACGTATGTAAGTATCGTCAATTTTGGGGTTAGAATGGAAATTCCGATTTCGTTTTGAATTGTGAGCCCACTGATCCCAGATATGAAGCTTGAAGAAAATCCGTCCAGCCGTTTAGACTGTATTCGACCATACATACTTACAGACAGAAAAACTGACAGACAGAATTGAGAGACCCACTTTTCTAAGATTCACTTTATAGTGATGTCAAGTTTGAAAAAAAATCTCGAGATAGAACATTTGCAGGAAACCAATACTTGGGCTTATATGTGGGTACAAGTAAAAAGGAAAACTTGGTTCATAACAAATCAAAAACATTAAAGGCCATTCCAGGCAATATTTAAAAAAAAAACTCACCCCGTGAAATCTGAAAATACAAACAATTTTTTTTCACAATATCTTCCAAACCCCGTAACGGATATACATAATTTTTCTTTTGTTAAATTTACGAATATTTGTATACCTACAGATTTACAAAGTGACATCTGAAAAACATTAAAATTTAGGAAATATTATTTCAAAGACTAATTCTTCCACCGATCTTCCACCGTACTTACATCTTTGAACCGTCGATGATATAGTCATGAAAATCAGTTTGGGTGCGATGTAGTTATTGCTAAATTTCCTGGGAATCCAGAATATTACTATTGCCGTATGGCTTACGAGTAGCAAACCAATACCCAGATTCCATGAGTCTGACTGTGCTGCACGATAAGTTGGGAAAAGTAAGAGGTGCAGGCTTATATTCCGAGTTTGGGTCGGAAATGATTGTATGACTCCTGTGCTGTCTACTGCTGATGTTTTTTTTAAACACTGGTGAGCTTTTTCACGCAGTCCTCAAGGTGGACTTCACAAAACCATCCTTGATTGAATCCCATTACTTTACCACATCATCGAATGAAGTAATTAGTTACCCGGGGAGGCGTAAAGGAAGCTATTTTGTTTTTCGTAGTAAAAAGAATCAGTTCAGTTGTGTTTGGCTTAACACTAAGCCATGGCCCACGTGTTAAGCTTATGCAAGAAGCCTTCAATGGTTTCACTAATCATGAAATGAATCATCACCGACATTTGAATTACCACATCATCCGTATATGCGACCGCTTTGATTTAATTTCTGCCAAGCCTTCGATTTTATTAATTACCTTTAGCCATAAGGGGGAGATAAAACTACCCTGAGGTATGCCTTGATTTGACCTACGAAAACAGTATTGTGTCAGATAGCAGAAAGTATCTTGCAATTTAGAGAGGATTCCTCCTAGTGATTTCCTCAATATGACAGAGCAGTATGAACAAAGAAAGTACTATCTTTAATGAGTCTGTTTAGGTCCTTGGTCATGCAGACGATTATTAACATCATCGTGTGAGAAGATTTGGTCTTTTCTAAAATCAAATGCAGGCCATCGACAAACAAATGGGTATATGTCTATCGATCAGGACAATACGTGATTGTCGACAACTGCATGCAAACTCCAAGTAGTTAAAGGTCCGATGATGATCTTGCCAACAGGATCATCAAGAAAAATAGGAAGAACGAAACTTTATTTCAAAGGCCAAGTGATTGTAGATGCCATTACTGTGAATTGGAACGATATCTTTAGCAAGACTCTTTATCTGAGAATACTACTTCCAGGACTATTGAACTGAGTTTTTCCTTCTCTACCGACTGTACCCCATATTTTAAGAACCATACGTCCCATTGCAGAAAATTGCTACAAACTTACTATTTCGACCAAGATGAGTTATAAAAAAAATATTCAGTATTACAAAAATCTTTTTCTTTTAATAGAGAAGGTGTGTGCTTTCTATCCAGCCTGGCGCTGCCATATTTTAATGGTTAATTGAATGAATGTGTTCCACATCGTCGACTGGGGCCAGTTGGAGTTTTTGTGATTCATTTTTATTTTATTTTTTCCCCTCGGTTTTTACGAGGTGTGCAGCATTAGTTGGAAGGGAAACCGCATTCAGCTATTAACCCTAATTTTATTGCGACAGAACGGAATTTAAATTGTGACATTTTGAGTTCTGGTTTTTCCTGCCCAGAAGCGATTGCATGTTAATAGTGCTGCTGCATGTGTTTATCCTTTGGACTAATCAGCAGGATATATAGGAAGTGGTTTGCAAAAAAACTGAAAATAATAAAAACTAATTTAGTGTCTCTCTCCGAGTAAGTGTTTGCGTGTTGCAGAGGAATGCATTCTTCTGTATTGCACTGCAGTAAATGGGTCTTTTGCCAGGGGATTAGCTGATATAGGGTGATTTTTTTGAACATATCATGCTCAGGCGATATTATGGAGGAAATTTATTTTTATTATCTCTGTGACACCTTTTCGGCAAAAAAAAAACAAAAAAAAAAATATTAGATTGCACGTAATTGGGTTTGAAATGGGTTTTTGGAGACAGTTAGGCGAATAGGGGAGGTAATTTTTGTTGAATCTACTGATGAAAAGATATGTTTTGAGGACACTTACATTAATGAAACTGAAATGAGGTCTGTTTGTTCAATACCGAAACGTTGCTATTTAGCAAAAACTGGTGCCGATTTAAAATAATACCGGATGGGATTGATTGACTGACTTACAGCTAATGGAGCGTAACAAGCTAAAATAAGCCGAAGAGCCATACATTCGTCACGTGAAATTAAGGAGGATGATTATCTCAAATATATCTTTCGGGGTTCGTCATTTCTGGCACCAGATATCGGTAAGTTAAATGACCAAGAGTTTGATTCTCATTCTCCTTGTTACGGTTATGGTAATTTACATTGTAGCGGTTACCAGTGGTCCACAACTAGCTAATGGATTTTACAAATCTACACAATGTCCATATGAGAGTTTGTTTGTCGTCACCCTGCTATAGGCGAGTCTTTCTAGATATAGCGCAATTGATGTTGGCCCCCCTGATGTCTTGAGATTTCTATAAGCTAGGGCATTTTTAAGAAGAAGTTAAGAGTATCTTTCTTTACATCAGGGTCTCTGCAACCTCTGCAGATATGCTGCCCATTTCTGGTTATGTCCTGTTATTTTTCTGGTTGCTGCATCGATGTGGGCACCGTGGCTAAGTGTTTAAGTGCGCGATTGCTAAGCGAAGGATTCGAATCCCAGCAAATACAAGAAACAAAAGTTGTATCTTTTTTGTCATGAGAATTGTCTCTCAATCGGAAATAATTGCCCTTTGGAAAAATTATAAAACTGTAGATTCCAACCATTTGTGTGGCGCACATCATGAGTGGCTGCAAGAAGTTAGACCAGGCCCTGTATGGGCTGTTAGCGTCAAAATATTTATATTTATTTATGCTTGCTACATCGATAATCTGTTTAAAGAGTGTACTTAACCTAGTCTCTTTGTTTTGTTGTCATCTACAATAGGCCATAAGGCTTGCGTAGTTCCATAAGGTTTGAATATTTACGACCGTGTTCTCAGAAATTTTCCCGCTACTTTAAATTTAATATATGAAAGGGGTGTGTGGACCCTTAGATCTGCTACTGATGCATATCGGTCGGACCCCATTCTGGCCAATTCATGGCCTGACACCGCAATTAAACATTGCTTTACCTAAGCAACTATCAGTTCTGCAAGATATCCTCATGACAAATATTCAGTACCTTCGCCTCTTGGTCGGCTCCTAGAATGGCTAGAAGCATATAGAGAAGCATATAGAAGTGGAAATAACCCTTTGTCAAAACAACTTTTGCTTCCTTCTTCTATGAGTTACTTCTGTCCCGTATATTGAGATCTCTGAGGGGATGACGATTTTCGACGTCCATTCTTTCCTGCTGTTTCATGTCTTCTGCAACGATATGTTGTTGTCGACCATTTGCTGGTTACTTTAGGGGTACCACGTATTTTGTATCAATTTTTTTTTTTTAAATGTAGTGGCACTAGGCTAAACATGGTTTCTAAGACCGCGGTACGATTTCGCTTTAGAATGCTTAATAGGCTCCAAAGACTGTACTTTGAATTTTAGCTACCAGCATGCAGTTTCTGGATTTGTTTATTGTCTGTTCACCAGACTCGGCATGCGTACGTTAGAAATGTTCTCACTATGGTTATGCACAACCAGTGCCTAGTTTTAAGCTATTTCTCTTAAGTTTCATCACAGATCCTGTGATCACTTATCTACATTTATATTTCTTCGAGCTCAGCTTAAATATTCTGCATTTTTCGAAGAGAAAAAATGACCTTGTCTTACATTATCAGTACTGCATCGTCCGGGATGAATCTCGAGAATTCTGAATCTGAAGAGCATTAGTCCGGTCTTATTCCGGTTTACCCCTACACCACAAAAAGCTGTCTTGTACATTCTAAGTAGGAGGAAATCCCCCTTCCCTTTTATTACCCTATTATTAACCAGATTTCATTCGTGACTAACAGCCAGAGACTCTTACCAACACTACCATACCACAATCGTCCTACTCTAACGTTATTATCTGTTCTGCAAGACAATCATGTTTACATTCCGCTAAAATCTGAGAAAACCCACAGTAAAATCTTTCCAGAATTTCACCTTAGGGGTAGTATAATGTACAGCAGATACAATAAGTTCCCGTAATGAGTCAAAATATTGTTGTAACTGGCTTAGCAGGACTCAAGTTCAGTACTGCGTTGCAGGATACAGTACGATGTTTTGGAGTTGATAGTGATTCGTAAAGTGCAATGTGCTTTTACTAAAGCTGCAAATATCACGTCGCATCGCAAAGATTCAATCAAGTAAGTACCTAAGGGTAAAGGCGGTGTGGGCACGGAAGATCCAAGGTTCAAATCACAGAACGTCTGACAGACATTCGCGAGTAAGTCCTGACCATCCTAACCATCCATGCCGCGCACAGCACTAGTGAAGGCGAAAAGCTATGCCAAGCCCTGCATGGGCTGTTAACGCCAAAATATTTATTTTATAAAGGGGAATGGCGAGTTTTACTCGATTTTGTTCAAGTTGGATATCAGGACCACATTCGTTTAATTGGTCGTCGTCTCCTTCTGTAAAACACCGCAGTGAAGGGTGTTAGTTAAATGACTATATATAGGGTTGCCTGAATAGAGATATATATTGTTCTCAGAATGGAAATAATGCACTGACTAAAATACTATTCCACATACTCGTATTACTCACTAAGTAATTCATGAAGCCCAGTGTATGTATTTTGCATGATGAATTGTTTGCACAATCGTTAACACTATCTTGTGAAGAGTTGTCTTCGTAGATCTTCCTTAAAGTATGCAATGCGTCCTAAGAAGCTCTCATTTTTACAAATAGCGCCTTAGTCATTGCGACTTTGATTGGCGGTGAAGTAAACAGAAGCAGGATACACGTAGATAAAACCGTGGATTGCTATACTCTTCAAAAATGCGGAATAATTGTGTCAATGTTTTTGATAAATAATCGGTCGCTGATTTTGGCTTAATGTGAATTTCGTCGTTTATACCCTATTCGTGTGGTAACAACTGTGCAAACACTGCAGCCTTTAGCCGCTCACCTTGACGAGACTGGCTCAACACGGGACAGTAGCATAGCTGGCCTCGAGCAACCGTTCGGTCGAGAATAACGCTGCTGTGTCTGCAGATGTCCAAGACTGCCCTCAAACATCCACCGGATGACGGCTCACGCAATTGGGCATCAATAAACAACCTTTACAGTGAATTTTGGTGAAAGACTTGAAGATGGAAATCAGCTATTCCTGTAGACCGGCAATCTCGTGTAAATTACAGTCCTTCTCCCTCCTCCCGACCGCTTTTCTCTCTTTTTAACGATTTGCATTGGACCTCAAGGTAGTCCAATTTGACCGTTCCAGACTGACGGGCCATATAAACAAGCCCCAAACCTCGGCGGTCCTAAAGGAAAACATCCAACAAGAAGTGGAGAATCTATCGCCAGAAGCTTTGAAAGTCATAGAAAATGCTGTGGAAAGAGCTCGAATGTGCATCAAATCTGGCGACGGCCACTTAACCGATGTTATCTTCGAGACTTAATGGAAAACAATTTAAAAGCTCAAACGAACAAACAGAACCAATTCTTTTTATCTACAAACAAAGTTACTCCCTTAGGAAATCGAGTGAGGACTTTTGCTCCACCTTGTATAAGCTCGAGGTTTTAAGCGCGAAAGGGATTAAGCTAATTGGTTTGTCGTTTTAAGACGTCACTTTTCGAACAAGCATCAGCCAGATTTGTCTCCAGCTATGGGGGTTCAGTAGATTTCACTTTCCAAAAATCGCCACTAATCATGGAACTGTACCAGTTTTTGCAGTCAGAGGTAGGGGTTATCTACATATGGACCGTGTTTATATTCCAGGAAGTCCTTTCTTTTCCTTTTTCTGTAAAAAAAAACACCCTGAGAACTGGGTTTATGTATGGCTACTTCCCTTGCATCCGCAATGTTTTATTAGCAAATTTTGCTATTTTGAATTTTTATTTCATTATTTTAGTCAGTCGTTAAAATGTTAACCTTAAACAATCAACCTCTATGTCTATTTGTTATTCTCAGTCATAAAAATTTTGTTTCACTTTCTGAAACTGCAATAAATAAATGAATAACCAGCAGAGTACGAGTACTTTACCAGACAGAGCATTAAAACACCTATTTCCTTTTGTAATAAAATTTCATTTACGTTTCCTTCGGCAGAACATCGTTACCCAGTATCCTTGGTAAATTGCCTCCGAACGGAAAAAAAAAAAAGTGAGACCCAAATGAAACATTAAAAAACCGCATTATGTCGACATCAAATGCGATTTAAATGTGACCAAGTGTGACATCTGTGAACGTGAAACGTTGGTTTAATGCCGCCATCCACATTGTTTTTTTTTTTTTTTTTTTTTTATAGTATAAGCCATTATAGAGCCCTGAGCCTTTCAATGATAGCTGCTCCAGAGGTGGAGGTACTTATTTTCCAATTGCTGAAAAGAAAAAAAAAAAAAAAAAGTACAGAAGCCCACATTACTTTGTACTATTTTTCTCCTGTATATGGTGCTATTTGGTGAGTGATTTATAAGGCTTGCCGTACCCGACACACCGATGTAAAATTTGCATTTTTAATATTATTCTGCTTTTTTTTTTTTTTTTTTGCAGCAATATTGTGCCGGCATGCATTTGTGGGGAAGATCTATAGATGGGAGGAGAAAAAAGATGGAAATTCAATTCAGCTTTTGGTAGGTATCATTAAAGGATATTAAAATTGCCATCAGGTTTCGTTTTGCAATTTTTAATGGTTTTCCTCCGTTTTGGAGTTATGCGGTAAAAATTATTTGTAAAACATGTCCGTCTGCTCATCAGAGTTCGATTGTTTGCAACTGCAACTATTCAGTGCATTCAAGTGAGGAAATTGATTTTTTTTTTGCGTTGCCTTATCAACAATTTGTAGCAGGAATTACCAATTCATGGAGCCAAATAAGAATGATAAATATTTCGATGTAGTAGTGGTCTTAAATGTTAAATTTTAATTGAAATTTGAATAAAAATAAAAGCTACGTGAATTGGTAGAAATTAAAAAAATGACGGTCAAGTATGAATGTGATTTATGTGCCGGGGATTCCGGACCAATTATAATAAAAATATTACCTAGTAATAATGATACTAGTAACCGTTATTTGTTGCGGTATAACCGATACTTTTGGAGAGCAAAAACGCATTGTTAACTCTCCGCTGCACGGTGATCAATTCAAATTTTTTGTTGAAATTTTTTATTTTTTTTTATCCGATGGAAATCTTCAAAAGACACTCGGTAAGAATCGGTACCAAGTAGTGTGGGACACTTACCGCACTAAAACCACCGGTGAATCAGGACCAATCTATGAAAGATCGACAAATGATTTTTCTTTCTTAATTTATAAATTGCATTGGGGGAAGTTTAAAGTTATAACACTTTCCCACAGCTTTTAGACCACCAGCTCATGAGGCTTGGTTCTTCTTACATTTAAGACGGTCTGCATTTCGGAGTTGGTATGACTTTGCAGTCGCTGATTGTTTTCTTTTTGATGTGCTCTTTCCATTTAAGCTTTGCATCCAAGGTCATTCCAAGGTATTTGGCGGTATTGGAGTAAGGTACTGCTGTACTGTTTATAAAAATTGGAACATTGTTATGTTTTTGCGTCCAATCACTAACTTTATCGACTGCATTTTGCAATTTTTGAGTAGCCTTCGTAACGGATTTATCTGGCACCAATATTGCAGTATCATCAGCAAAGGTGGCCATGATAGGGTTGATGTCCACAGGGTTGGTCCTAGGACACTTCCTTGTGGTACACCGGCTTCAATTTTCTTTAGTTCCGAGTAATTTTGACCGTACCGTACTCTAAAGAGTCAGTTCGTTTTTTTTTATAATTTGCGCGTGTTAAATGCCCTTTAATGAATACCCTTATACTAATTTTTAGAACACGTACGTTTTGTGGAAAGGGGAAGAGACAGAGAGAAAGACAGATTGGTGTGGTTTGAAACTCAGGTGGTATTAAGTTTCTGTAAACTCCAATGGTGGCTGTCCAGATAACTGGGGAGTATTTTGTTTGTTTTCGCTATTATTGTCGTTGCTTATGATTCACAGTATTTTTTTTCGTCCTCCTAATGTCATCATCACGATCAAGTTGCATTTTAGCCATATGACCACCTTACTGCCAGTGTTATGCCTTCACAGTAGAGTTGACTTAGCTTTCGCAAGTGATGGACTTTTTATTTATTACGTACGAAATAAATAGATGATTCTTGACTTCAGGATTCGAACCGTGAATTAACAGCGTGACAAGCGATGATGTTACCACTACACTACGCAGTTTGTACTCAAGTCTCAAGTGCCAAACCTTGTCAAAGGCTTGAGCAACATCTAAGAATAGAGCCGAGCATACTTGTTTTTCTTCCAGCGCCTTTTCCACAACATCCGTAATTCGATGCACTTGGTCTATCGTGGAATGTTTATTTCTAAATCCAAACTGATGGCTCGGAATTAGTCTTCTTTCTTCTATTATTTTGCTAAGTCTTTCCAGGAGCAGTTTTTCGAAAACTTTTGCCATGATTGGTATAAGCGATATTGGTCTGTAAGATGTTACTTCTGTTGATGGCTTACCTTCTTTAGGTATAACAATGGCTTCTGCAATTTTCCAATGATGTGGCACATATCTTAGTTTAAGGCATGCGTTTATTATAAATTGGAGTTTCTTGAAGGCTATTGAAGGCATTTCTTTCAAAAACTGAGCAGTTATTAGATCGTACCCTGGTGATTTTTTGTTAGACAACTTATGTTAACACATGCTTCTTACTTCTCTGAGCGCGACAAAAGGTATTTCACATTCGTCGTTTCTATCAACAAACTGTAAGGGATCTGTAGCTGTGTTTGCTGTGAATGACTTAAAAACATTCGCGAGATGTTCAGCGAAGAGATCAGCGTTTTGTTTCGGGTTTCCGATCCATTTACCATCTTGAGATTTTATTGGCGGGTTTTGAGTCTGAGGTCTTTTTAAGCGCTTAGCTGCTTTCCATAAGGAGTATTCGGTAGAAGCATCCGTCGTCAGACTTTTCAGGAATCTACTACTTTTTTCCAATATCAGCTCCTTTATTTCGACAGGATATTTTATTTCTGTTTCTCTCGAGTTCGAAATAGTTGGAGTACTTTCTTCTGCAGCCTGTTGCACATCAGCAATAAATTGTTCTACTTCATGATCAATTTGTTCAATTGTTTGCATAGGGGATCTTACGTTTATAAAACTGTCAAGTTTGTCTCTGAATTCGTTCCAGTTTGTTCTTTTATTCAAGAGCTTAGGATTACTTTTTTCTATTATTTCAGTAATAAAATTACTGAAGTATGATCTGACGATAAATCGTAATTACCTTCGACATTTATATGATTTCGTTTAATACCTTTAACTACGAACAAGTCTATAAGGTCTGGTATTGTGTTAGTATCAGATGGAACCAGAAGAATAAAATTCGCAGTTGAATTTGCGGCCTGCTTGGTATAGCCGTTTACCTTTTGTAGTTGTGAGCCTTGATCCCCAGTGGATGTGTTTAGCATTGAAGTCGCCACCAACAAGGAAGTTAGGTATGTCCTAATAAATTTAGGAGTTCTGCAAAGTCTTCTTCAGTTGGAGAGCGCCTCAGAGGGCAGTATATAGCTGCTATTTTAAACTCTTTCTTTTTTATACAAATACTATTTGTTGTTACTTGAATGTTTTCATTAGTAAACATTGGTTCTTCATACTGTTTCAAGCACTTTTTTATAAGTATTGCTGATCCTCCCCTAGCTTTGTCAGCTGGGTGCGGAGCGGGATAACATGTGTAGTTTGGTAAACCTGAATGATAGAGGACAGGAATACGCCTACGTACTAAATCATACCCTGTACACTTCGAACCACTCTCCCAGCGGGACTGCCGTTACGTGTTACTTCGTGGAGTTGGTTACCTTTTTAGGCTATGTTCTCTTCTACGCCTTTTGTATTCTTGGGCGATTGGCACTTCACTGTTCGGATTATTCGCGTTACGTTGGCGCTCTAAGATGGTCTAGTTTTCGTCATTCTGAAATCATGTAATTTCCGACATCCTCGGGAGGGAGGCCACTCCCCAAATTGGTCCCGAAGGTCCCTTTCAGTTTCATACCATGGGTAATGGAAAAAACATGTGCTCCGCTTTTTCCGGAACATTTTCAAAATGTGGACAGTTTGGGATAGTTTCATGACTATTCGCTAAAATAGCCATGCCCCGTCAGAAACTGAATCATTTAAAAGTTCGTTTCACCGTATTTCCCGTTTTATCCATACATCGATCGCTGTTGTAAAGCGGTGCGTCCATCTTCCCTTTGCGAATATGTTCCACTGTTGTTGCAAGGTTCCGCTACTGCAGATTCTTTCATATTTTCTTCTTTCGTTGCCTACCTGACCATTTCGAACTAAGTGGACATAACCGCTACGCAAGAAGTATGATGGGGTGGGTCAGGTAGAAGGAGTATGCCAAACTGCGATATCTATTTGGATGCGGATTTGTCATTGGAAGTAGACTTAGGCAAGAAGTCTTAAGCTTCAGACATGTGAGCGAAAGCCTAGTGACAAGCTGCATCAAGTCTAAATTCGCCAATATCAGCCTTATTACATGCGCACACGTCCCAATGGAGGATGGGGAAGGCGTCAACAAAGAGTGTTTTTACGACCTTCAGGAGAGGATTTATGAGCCGTGTCCTAAGTATGACATTAAAATCGTGCTTGGCGATTTAAATGCAAAAATAGGAAAGGAGGGCATCTTTAGTAATAACATCGGAATACATAGTACATCCCGAAATGGAAACAGACTGATCGACTTCCCCACTTGAGAAAACATCATCAGGTCTGCGAATTGTGCATGCTAGTAGGCTACTAGTACCTTTAGAAGATTACCACATCAATTGGCGCATCCATAACAAAAAAGTCATATGGCAGTCCTCTGATCAAAACTTGAAAAACCAGATCGATTGCATTGCGAACGAAAATCCATACGCATCCAGTATTCTTAACGTCTGCACTTTCCGAGAATATCCCGAAAAGTCCAATGCCAAGAAAGTACTGTAAGAAAGTTCAACGTCTGCAATAGCAATAGACTTCAACCTCTCGAGAAAGCCTGTACCACCAGTATCAAGCGTAGAAGACCAGTGGCAGCGCTGTCAGGAAACCATCAGAAGTACCGCCTTTGATGTGCTAGGTTACACAAGGCGACAATGAAGAAGAACATGGAAGAACATGGTTTGATGAAGAAGGCATATCTTGGATGCTGCATGCAAGGATGAGAGCTGAAAGGGGGATTGCTCACGACACCTATAAGCAGAGGATAAAAAAGAAGAGTCCAAACTTCTCCGAAGCAAAAAGAGGGAATTTGAGAAACACGCGGTCGAGTCGATAGGGGGATGCAATTGCAAGAATGAGGTGTGTTAATAAAAGGTAAAAAGAACAAGTCAAGGCTGCAAAACCCGAGTCGAAGACTGCAAAGATGAACAAGGGAACATACTCGTAGCAATAGAATCGCAGATGGTGCTGGAAATTTGGTAGAACCACTTTTTCTAAAGCTTTTGTCTGCCGTATTATATGAGCGCTTAAAACCAATCGTCAACAACCTGGTCCTTATCAGTGCGGTTTTACGCAGCGAAAGTCTATCATCAACCAAATATTAACATTACGACAGATCTTGGAAGAAACCCTGTTCATCGATTTTAAAGTTACCTATGATAGCGTGCATTGAGACGAGCTGTACAGAGCCATGTCTAGATTTGGCATTCCTGCAGGATGACTATGGAGAATACCCGCCTTTCTATCAAAGTCGGTAAGAACACCACCGAAGCGTTTCATGTTGGAATTGTACGAAACTCGTAAGTCAACACCAGACGTACAATTTTTCAAAAGTCTATACAACTACTCGCATACGCCGATGACATTGATACAATCAGAAGTACTCAGAGGCCGTCAGTCGTGACAATTGAAACGCCAGTAAAATCCGCGTCAAACAGTGACTTTTTGTGGACACGTTATTTGTAGTAGTTCATAGTATGCTGGATTCAATTCCTGGGTCAATTGGATCTTACGAGTATAGGCATGTAGATGCAGAGCTGTACGAAATTTTCGCGTGACCGGCCACTTCGCACTGGCGTTTGCACATCCAACACTGACTCAATCGAATTATTCCATGAATTTCTTAACAGCAGCACCAGATGGACGCTTATATATACCGACATCGTATTGGTTAAATTGTTCCCATCACGGAGATACGTTTTAACAATTAAAATACGTTATTCTCTCGTGTACCGCTTCATAATAACATATGTCAATGCTTAGTATTCACAGATGTCAAATATCAGCTGTTTATCTTTGACAGAACCACAGCAGTGTCAAATTTGAATTGTAACATCCAATTGAATTACCCTTTATATGGAGTTCGAATATTTTCGCGAAAAGAATACTTGCCATATATATAGGTGTAAATAAAAATATTATGCGACGACTCCAACTAGCACATTGGAGTAGTCCCTGGTGGGACTTGAGCGCGTTTTTCTGTCAACAATTTTTTATCAAGAAAAAGATGTGAATGTTAAATTTTAAAGTGAAGTTTAAGTTTGTGTGTAATTAATATATATTTTTTTATTACGTACCACATGCACATACGCATTTTGGGGTGACCTAGGTGACCGCCTAACTAGCCTATTGTATAATACGCCACTGTGCGCAGCCTATTGTATAATACGTCACTTTTATTACAATCGTCATCCATCTTTAAAGTTAATAAAAACATGAAACCCATGAAGAACACTTCCCAGTTCACACACCCAGTCTATTGAGAATGAGATAATGTTATGCGCAATGAATTCCTTTTCCTGTAAAAACAAAAACCAAATTCATTCACTTCCAACCGCATTTGCCATTCAGATTTATCATTAAGGAAATTCATATCCTTTCTTTAAATAAAACTTGCTCAGCCCTATGTTTACATAGGGAATCACAGAGTAACATCTTCATCTGAAGGCTCACTTACCGCTGCATGACTGGCAAAAAAGAAACGTCTCAGCCTTTTGCCAGTCTTCTCTTCGCAAGTTAAAGCAATTTCACAGCTTCCTTCCTCCAGGCTAGAGTATCATTTTAATCAATTAATAATATTTTCCGGGTTTAGTGTCTACTCACTCAATTCACACATCACATAACCCCCGGTTGCAGGTCTCATCCTTCCAGTCTACCGCCCTATCATGTTATTAAGTAAAGATGTTACCCTAGGGTGGGTAAAAGAACACAAAAAAAAAAAAAAAAACTCCGAATTGAGTGGTATATGTCGGAAACTGTGTATCCCTTTGAATCCTCTTCATATTAGTTGATATCCTTTCCGCTTTTCGCTCACATCTCCATTGCTGCTGGTGCATCTTTCTCGTTTTCTTTTCGGTTGAAGTTTAATTCAAATTGAAAACACGATCACTTTCCAACTGAGGAGATACTCTTGTGGAATATCAAATGAGAATACAACCATAGTCATTTGCTTCCTTGAGAAGGAACAAACCCAACTACAGCAAGGAAGCGAGTGAAGAAGTAGCAGTTTGCTCAAACAAAGAATCCGTTACTATTTTTTGAGGCGATTTGTGGGATGACTACAGGAATCCTGGATGAAAATGACTACACTGGGGAAGTTTCAAATGGAAAATTGTTTTTTTGGGGAACATTTTCCTTAGCTGTTGGGTTTTTTTTTAGTACTCCCATTCCCACATATTCGTCGGGACGGGGGAAGAATACTTTGTAATAGATGCGAAGTAGTAGAAGGATAGCAAAGTGCCTGAGGAGATTCTTGTTAGTCTATTAAATTATCTCTTGCAAGTTGTGCTTCCACTTTTTTTTTCTCGCTTTTCTTTTTTATGGGATCTCCTTTGCTGGACGGATTTTATATTTTCTGTTGGGGGTTATGTTTACTTTGAAATTAAAACGATCGAAGGGTGAAATTCACAGTGGAGTGGATACCAAATCAATTTTTCTGTTGTCTATTTGACTTTCGAATTGAAGTTTTACTGTGGGCTACACAAAAAATAAAAATGAAAATAAAAGTTTACAACAATTTTTTGTTAATTGCGCTAAAGCTAAGGGCAGAGTGGAATTACACAATCAGAAAAAGGTTTTATTTGTTCTAGAGTTTATTTGTACTTTCCAAATTGGTTGGGTTTCGTTTAATACCTAATATAGTTTACAGCTTAGAGAGGGAGCAATGTTTAACTTGAGAAAATAAAATTTAACCATTTCCAACTGCAAACAATGGAATAGGAGTGGAGTGATGTATTTAGTAGCAAAATAATTTTCTGAGGAGTAATCCAATCAAAAGCAAATCAGTATTTTGAACAGATTTTATATCTAAACGTGCGGCGATAAATTGGGTTCGCATCCAAACTTCAAACAATAAAGGTTATTACAATTTTTTTTACCGAATATTAGACGGCATTTTAAGAGCTCTTTTTTTTAAATGATCCAGCAATTGTCCAAGCACAACAAATACTTGTGATTCTATACATACGGGCATAAGTATTATAACAAGAATATTCCAACAAAGTCTCTAGGAAAGTCCAAATGATACGACCGGGGTAAGAAAAGGAATCAGCCAGATTGTTCAAGCTAACGTTGCCAACATGGTGAGTTCAAAGAATACCGGAAAAGTTGAGAAAACAATGTGCAAAAAGCAAAACCAAGTAACAGATTGGACCCCATGGGTTTTCTTTAAAAACCATAGACAGAATCGTGATATGAATCCTAACTGTTTGACACCCAGCTGCAGCATTAAACGCAATTATTGATATAAGGCTGGTATTTTTTAAAATTACATACCTAGTGGCTGCCGGGAACATTAAATTTTACAAGTAAAACAAATGCAACAACCGGCTGGCTACGAATTTTGCTTTTCGTCTTAGCTAAAACTAACTCCTCACAGATAGGTGGGGCTTGTTCGTAAATACCGTTTTATATGAATCTCGTGCAATGGCTCTGATTGGCCAAAAATATAAAATGTTGTTAACTAACGAACTAGTATTACGCGTACTATATGTGCTTACGTTTCTTATATTGTCTTTATCACTTAATAAAGAAGTACACATAAACTAACGTTCGAGCAAAAATTAATTTTTACAAAATCTTTCTATGAACTTTTTATTGAAAACGTGGTACGCCATCTAATAGCATACGAGTACATTCAACTTAACTCGAAAATTAAATTATAGCAAAATCGTTTTAACCATTTTAAATAAAACCAAATTTGAATAAAATCGTTCCGGTCATATTTGAGAAAATTTAAATTCAATTCTCCTTTTATTTGTTTAATGACTTCTTTGTATTTGGTGCTAGTAGAATTTATTGTAAAGGTTATTATAACTAAAACGACGAATGAATAAAATCCTTATCATCTCTAATTGTGCTCCATTATTTTCTTCATAAATATTTTGAATACCGTCCATCATTTTCACGGTCGCTATACTTCACGAACGTAGCAGATTCTTGCGGCGGACATCTTGACAGTTGACATCTAATGTCATTATGACTGCAAGCACAAGTACCAATCTTCAGAAAAAATAATTATAACAATATCGGTTGACTGGGAATTGATTTAATGGATCAGCGGCTATGTAGCTAATTGCAAAAAAAAAAACAAAAACACGTAGTGAATATTGAAAAACTTGATATGGCAATCATTAGGTACAAGTCAGCTGATCCAGATTACTTATAAACATGGTGTTAAGAAATATGTTTTGTTAACACCCTGTTTTAAATGAGTTAGCTATGTGTAGTCGAATTCTTCTCATAAAAACAAACAAAAAGGTCTTAGCTAACATTCATTCACCATATTACCAAGTTTCCAAAGATAATCAACTGAAAGAACCTTTGGGGGGCTGGAATTTAACCTACACATATGAACTGGTGATTCTGCAAGAATCAGATGAACTCTCTGTTCGGCAGCTCAAACAAATTTAAACATTCTCAGGGTGGGCTAGCTTCCTAAAGATCTACAAGAGGTGTGTCATTTTCCATTTCATAGCTGGGAAATTTAGTTGCATTAGCATCAGGAGCTACAGACTATTGTCTGCCTTTTCAACTCTGAAACGTTTGATAGACAAGTTACATATTTAAAATACATGCACAGTAAATACATGCGACATTGAAGGTAGATCATATTGATTTACTCTTGCATAAGTATAGGTAATTTCTCGATATTCAATGTGGGGATTCCAACAATGTTAGCGTCAACGCTAGTCTGTTCAGAGCACAACAAAGGTCTTTGCGATTAGAGTGGGCTTGTGCCAAGACCGAGAGTGATCGACACGAAATTAAGAAACACGAATAGCAGAAGATAGGTCAGTGGAAACCTATTTGTAAAATATTCAAGCCCCAGGCCTTCAAACTTATTTTTTTATTCTATTGCACCCTTTTTTTTGTCGGGGCGGGTACACCCTACTGGAGCTCTCAGACTCGAAAACAGGTCCATTGTACAACCAGGCAGAGAACCCCATTTTAATGTGTTTTTTTCGTCTTTTGTAAAAAGACTAGTAGACGCTTCAGTGATGAAGAGCTTAGGTCATCAGCACTCACCACATCAGCACCGAAATTCTGCCGCCTGTTCCGAGCAAAGGCAGGAAAATCAGTGTCATCGCCCTCTCCACAGCAGTCGCAGACAGGGGTAGCGCTCAAATCTAGCACATGGAGGTGCTTGACACAGGCGAAGTGGCCCGTAAGAGCGCCAGTAAGTTGTCTGCAGTGTTTTCTGCTAAGAGGTACAAAGAAAGCCGCGGATTTCTTACAGACGACGGGGACCATTTGTTTAGTCTGCCTGCTTCCTGGCGAGTCATGCCACCTTCGATTGTTCACTAAAAACCTAGTCGTCAACCGAGGACGCTGGCAAACCCAACGTGGGTTCAGGTCCATAGAAATTCTCTTCTGAGCCTTGTCTAGCAAGCTCGTAAACGATCTCATTCAGTGACTTCAGCCTTCCGACCGAATTCAAGGATGTTTTGCATTCTCGAACTATTTTGGAAGTGGTTAAAGGATTGAGCAAGGCCTTAAGCGCAGCTTGACTGTCACTACAGACGCAGATACTTCATCCCTTCCACCTGTTCTTACCAATATAGTCCGCAGCCATTAGGATAGCATATACATATTTCTGCCTGGAAGACAGATGTGTGTTTTCCCTATGTGTTTTTCCTATGTTAAAACATTGAAAACCCACTCTCCGCGAGTGCTAAAAATCTAACTTCACTTAGAAATCACGATTGGACCAGTTTCCTTGCGGGCGTCCCTCTGCTTGGCCACTATTTGATTGGCAATGCGATCCAAATCACGTTGTCCGATGGAGGTCAGTTTACGGCCACCATCTGGGTGCTTTTCAGTCAAGCGGGCATGTTCCAGTGCTTGAAGGGCCTTGTGTGCACAACCATCAGCAGAGCGACAGAAATGTGATGGATGGACTCCGTTACGTTTGCGTCCACCGTAGATCTTGGTGATTGAACCAACACCAGCCGGACTGCGGTGGTACAAGTGACGGAGGATCGATGCACAACGAATGTAGAACCAATCAAGATCATATGGAGAGAGTTCCTTGAACTTGGCGGTCTTGATGATGTCCATCTGTTCTGGAATCTTTAGCTTGCCAGTCTTCTTCAAGAAGACAACAGCGTGTTGATCAATATCCTTAACAGTTACACCAGGCATCTCGCTTGGCAAAGAGAACCGGAAGAAGCATAGGACTATTTTGTAAGCTAGACGCTAAAACCATATTTTGTATGTTTTTCCACCTCAATTTCTCGTGCGGTAAAAGGAAAAATCAAAATAAGAAAAACCTAAAAAGCAGTAATCCGACAATTTAATGGAAGTTGGCAGTGCTGAACTTCATAGCCAAAGCTGGGAAAGTAAACTACGAGTATAATACTGTTAAAAACGGTCGATTAATAAGTCTAAATACCTTCCTACTAAAACGGTAGAACGGCTCACTGCACACAGATAAGCACCAAAATTCATCCAACACGCATACCAGCAGCACAGGCACATATAAAAGGTAAATCAGTTGTAACAGTGGGTGGGCGCCGTGGCTCAGTGGTTAAGTGCGCGATTACTGAGCGGGAGACTTAAGGTTCGTGTAGCATGAAAAAAAAAATTGTTTATGGTCCCACCTCTCACAAACGTCCACTCCCAATCGAAAAAATTGAAAACGGCATAAAACTGTAGGTGCCTACCATTCTGCGAGAAACTACTCCAGACCTTTATGGGCTGTTAGAGCCAAAATATTTATAATTATAAATCAGTTGTTGCGTCCCTACAAGATAAGGTTTCGACAGTGGAGAAGTCCATGTATTTGTAAGAATGTATCTACCATCGCTGCTTTTCCCGACTTAAAGAGTGTGTTTGACAATGTGAAGACAAAAGCAGCATTTATATTTCTGATAATAAAAGCCCGGCTATGAATTTAATTACTTACATATATGTAGTACCTACCTATCACAGATAATTCTGTAAAGAAAATAAAATGAATATTTAGTGGTAAACTTATCAGTTTTAAGTGCCTCGAAAACAGTAAGAAATTAAGCTCTACATATGCCAATTTGTTTTGATTCGGCAACCAACTGACTAATTCTACCACAAATTGAGGGATCAAAATGCATAGAAGGTAACACATATTCGGTTCATTAAATTGTGGTTTACGGGTATATTTTTGGAATCGTTGTTGCAAGTTCTTTCGTTTCCTATCTCAAGTAAGGATTTCAAGCAATACTTAAGTCAGTATGGAACCGAAATTATTCGTTATGCGTGGGCGAATAAAACCGTATTCCAGTCAGACTCTGAAGAAGATGCTGAGTCAGGAGGCTGTTCAGAATAAAAATGAAATATTTACATCCATTAGAATAGAGAATTTCTTATTCTTCCAAGCCGAAGTTCTACTCATATAGGAAGTTGCTCAAAGAGCGAAGATATTGGACATATCACAAGATTATATCTACACTTACGTAGGCAGTCTGGTCGCCTTAATGATCTTGCAGCTATAAAAATAAAAATCTAGAATAGTTCTGTCGTGCAGACCTTCAGATCAAACAATGGCAAAATTCTTTGGGTAACATTGACGAACGAGCCAAAATAAGCTCAGGCCGTTGTGCACCACTAGTCCACTAGCTCCACTATCATATGCCAAATAAAAGAATACAAACAGTTTTAATAAACATTGCGGGAAGTAGATGGGAAAATAATAAACTATCCAAACCTACGGCCAAGCTTAGGCCAAATCAAATCCATTACTACTTATTTTCCAAAATCGAAACCATACAGGATGGGTAGGAGACCTCTAGGCACAGATTTCTGGACACTATTTTACATAGTTCACAGCTTAGAACTTAGTTCCATTGTCAATCTTTTGGAAGAGCTGTCTGTTTAGTTTTTTGAAGCAATCGATTATACGGGCCTCAAAGAAAATTGTGTCGAAACTCGCAGAGGGGTTTTTTAGTATTTTGAAAATACAGAAAATTTATAAAGTGTACCCTAATTCCTAAAGAGGAAGATACCGCAATTCAAAGCACCTTCTGTTGCAAGCACCCCCCTCAGGATCTATGGCAGTGCAAGATACCTGGGACTTGTGCTTGCCAAAAAAGTTTTAAGAATTAAGAAGGCCTTGATAGCTTTCCAGTCGTGTAGTGGAATATTCGGTAAAACCTGGGAACCTAGTCAAAAAACATCCTATGGATGTATACGACTATTGTAAGGCCTACACTTACCTATGGCAGTCTGGTGTGGTGGCCTGCACTATATGTTATTATCAACCTGCTTCCATTAGACCTTTTTAAACAAGAATCTATGGCAAGAAGTGCTCTGATAATCAGGTAAACAAATAACTGGAAGCCAAGCATGACGGGACATACACGCGATGATATCACCTTTTTCATCGATAGCTATGCTGGGTCTCTGGACATGAGGGTATACCAGAGAATGAAAAAGCTAACGAACTGCGCTGATCACTCAGTAAAAGTCCCGATGTGTAAGCTTAAACACCAAACACGGATTAGGGCTCTTGAGGAAGCAAAAAACATATGACGCTCCCTGAGCACTTTTAAAATAACGAGACGTTGGCCAGATCTAATGCAATGTTGCAGAAAGACAAAATGCATCTTTCCACTCTTGTAGAAGTGATTACAGGGCATAATTCTATGCGACATTATATGAAAAAGCTAAGGCTAAGTGAGGATGATTTCTGTAGGAGCTTGGGGGACAAGGAAGTCAATGATACAACCTACTTTCTACGTCTCTGCACAGGTCTCTGCCATCTCATAACCCTTGAAAGACATTTCTTCTAGGATATCGAAGAACTATTTAGCATACCATCTGTGGGTTCATCAAGGCTTCAAGGTAATTCGAAACCCGAAGGCAATAGAAGAGTGCTTTACGGATTGCTCCGCGAGCAAGGGATACTTCCATTCAAATGAGTGTGGCACAGAGGGATCTATTCATCTCAACAACCCCAAGAATGTGATTTTCTTCTTCTTCTTCTTCTAATTTCTTTTTAAATGAACATTTTGCCAGAAAATATGGTTGACAAGAAAGATATAATGAAGGACTGTCATTTAGTATTAAAAACAAAGCTCCACAAAAGTACCTACATATGTTAAACATTTCAAAAAAGACCTCCCTTCTCTTTTAATCCTTGTTATTCTAGCTTCTCTATTGCTAAACCGAGAAACAGAAAATTTCATTACCAACATTAATTTGATTAAAAACTTTTTCCGCACGCAAGACTGATGCACAGATCCGTGATCCATTCCACATGGATTTTTCTTCCATCCACCGTGCAACTTTTCGCTTTTCATTACATTTGAAAGGATGCAAGTTAACTGTAACGTTGATTGACGTTAACGTTCGTACTATGTGAGAAATATTTTATCCTTTAACCTGTCTGCAGATACACATGCTAGACGTTGATGTCGACGATGATGATGAACATGATGATGACACCCAAGCAAAAATATTCACAACTCGCACCCCTATCGGCCGCCCTCTGGTGTACAGTATACCGTCGGCGCATATCACGCATACGTTCAAGCTTTCAAAATACTTTGAGACAGTATTATTCCAACCCCGAAGGATCTAATTTGCATTAATGCTTTATGAAAATTAAAATTAAAATTAAAATCTCATGAACCGTACTGGTGAGAGACGAAACTCTTGGATATGTCAAGTTTAAGAAGTTTTGTGCGTCGACAAAGTTCTTTCTTGAGTGTACGCGTCACACCGTGGTCCTTTTTCAGTTTTTATGTATGTTAGGTTCAGGTTCATACTTAAAAAATGACTGCTAAAAGAAAGACGATGTTTTGTGAGGCGGTTTGAAGGATGTGACATGGATACGACGTTTTAAAAATAGAAAAACCGTGAAAGAAACCTGACATACACAAAAAAAAAAGGTTCCATCTCATCCTTGGAACAATTCCCACAATTTAATTAGCCTTGTAATGATATCCCGAGGGATTGTTCTCTGGCAAACAGGAGAGGACGTTATATGTTTTTTTTTTTCTCTCTCTTCTCCTGCTGTTAATAACAGGATCCCACTCTTCGAAAAGTTTCCCACTTCGAGTTTTCTGATTTTAATGTTGGAAACATTTTAATTGGAATTTTTTGACGATGATGGGATTTATGACCCGTAAGCTGATTTTAAGAGCCAAGTAAATACATTTAATATTGGCAGACACATACACTCCAAGTGAGTGGGTTATTAATAAACGAAGGAAGACCTGGGCATGTACTCACACCATGGAACAAATGACTTTAAGAGTTCTGGTATTTCGTAGATAATTTGAGTAGCATATCTAATAATTAGTATAAGAGCGGGTGCATAAGTGAATTTAAAAGAAAGTTAAGCATACACTAGTGGATAATAGTTAAGGCTCTTAGGTATATTTTAGATATTTTTTTTTCTCAAATCGAACAGAGGGCACAGACCATTAACACGCGGTATGCAAGCCTTAGTCCTTCGGAGAGTTATATCTAAATATCAATGCCCAACATGCTGTTTAGGGTATTCATTTTGAAAACCCGATGCGTGAGGTAATCCTTGCTCTATCCTCGTGCTCTCTTGGAATTTGTTTAGGAATCGCACACGGAAGTACTTTGTGGTGGCCGCATGAATTATTATTACTTATCTATTTAAATGTAAATAATTTCTGTCTCGCACTGGAACATAACATTCTTGTCAATTTTAGAAAAGTTGCATTCTATTCAAATTGACGAGTAAGTGGTATTACGAGTATTATTGTCAAGCTTTAGACATTTTCGTGAAGAGTCACGGTTACTTTACTATGCCTGGTGTGGATTAGCTCAAGAGAAGCATGGAGCTGTAGAAAAAATTCCAGGACCTGCACTGTTCCTCCCAGTAACAATCACATTCTTACCGCAATCAAACTTATCAAAGCAATCACACTATGGTTAGGCACTATGGATTACTGGCCAGCAATCGAATTTATCGACATCCTTGGGGTGTAACTAGGTTGACCATCCATCCCGGATTGGTTGGGACAGTCCCGGCTTTTATTTGTTGTTTCAGCGTCCCTGCCGGTTTCGGATTTGCACCAGTTTTTAAGAATGAAACAGATAACATCACCATCCAACAGAAAATATGCGCCGACTTGGAGAAAAAATTCGCAATCAGAATTAATGGATGTGGAATCGACGACTGGCGTTAGACTTAGGCTTTTCAACTGAGCCTACTATGTATACAACAACGGAAGGTAAAGACTTTGATATCTTTGACGCCAAAATCTGCCCTGGCTAAGATCGGGAAAGTAAATTCAGTTACATCGGAAAAGCGGATCTTTCTGGTAAAACTACGCTACAAGAAATGTTAGGATTAGTAGCACCACATTCCTACACTCCCTTAAACACTAAGCAGCAATGCTGATGACTTTGCGGTCAACGGTAGGTGCATGTAATCATCAATGCAATACAATTTAGGTCCTTCAAATGCATGAATAAAACTCATCCACCCACAAAGGAGGGTGCAATTGCAAGAAACTACCTTTAGCTCAGTCACTTTATCTTCAAATTCACTTGATCTTCGAAACAAGGACAATACAAAGAAGACTGTTGAACGGGCTATAAATCTAACAATCCAACTCATTGAATAAGAGCTAGATTCGAATAAATCTATTATGACGTCATACATGGACTTCGACATATATGCATAAGCAAATGAAAATGACCTCAAGAGAAGGTTGGGCGGAAAAAGGAGTCGTAAACATGAACAATATTTTATGTATGTATTATATCTTCGCAGGTGGTTACAAAATGCTGGAAGGTATAGGCTTGGGAATCATTATAGTTCTTATATAAACCTTCTCAACACCTGTGGGTCCCATTTCAATAAAACTTCTAAAATGCAGCAAAGCCTTTGATTTCCAAAAGCTCGTTGATGAGAGGTCATGCAGTATTTCAAGGAGGCTGTGAACACACACATCTCTTCGGGACTGTTGCAGATTACACTAAACACTTCTAATACATAAAAACAATGCGAATGCCCAAGGCTCAGATGGTCCTCGGAGAATACATCTTCAAATAACCTAAAAGAATAGTCACCGAAAGTCATCCTCAAATTCATTTGGACATCAGGATCGTTTAGAGGGACCACCCCCTCCAACACCAAAGTAAGTCACTGATCCCTTTAAAAAAAAAAACCTTTTTCGGAGCACCAAAAATATCAGGCATCGAGCGAAACTTTATACCGGGTTTTGAATCAAGCCGTGACAATTTTTAGCTCTTTGACAACAATTTACATGGTTCTTTTTTTTCTTTTTTTTTATATAATTTGCACATGTTAAATCCCCTTTAATGAATACCCTTATACTAATTTTTTAGAACACGTGCGTTTTGTGGAAAGTGGAAGATACATAGAGAAAGACAGAGTGGTGTAGTTTGAAACTCAGATGGTATTAAGTTTCTGTAAACTCAAAGGGTGGCTGCCCAGATAACTGGGGAGTATTTTTTTTGTTTTCGCTATTATTGTCGTTGCTTATGATTCACAGTATTTTTTTCCGTCCTCCTGATGTCATCATCACGATCAAGTTGCATTTTAGTCATATGACCACCCTACTGCCAGTGTTATGCCTTCACAGTAGAGTTGACTTAGCTTTCGCAAGTGATCGAATAGATGATTATGGACATGAGGATTCGAACCGTGAATCAACAGCGTGACAAGCGATGATGTTACCACTACACCACGGCCACTTCTTTGGTTTATTCAGCCCGTTGATGATTTTAGTTACTGTCATGGCGTACGTTGCTGGAACTTATGTTCGGTTCCCGCTCTTATTGGTGGCATGGCGCTAATAATTGTCTCTGTTGTTTCAGCAAGCTAATCCCTTGGCTGATGGTGAATCACAGAATCTCCGTTTTCACTTGTTCGTTCAGTTGCAAATTACTATGAACCTAAAATTGATTTGAAGATTTGGTGCTCGTATATGATGCCACGTATACAAAGCGGTTGGTGTTGCAGAAATGCATAAATCTTTTACTGAAGTCATGCTCTCCGATAATATTCTTCTCATTGATGTCCCTTGACAATGTTAAATTGTGGGTGGTTGCCTCTAGTTACCTGAATTCACTTAGTTCATAAATTGCATGCACTATTGCCTCAAACCATGTTTATACCGTATGCAGGGATTATTATTGTTGATTTTTTTAACACAGAAAAGCAAGACCCCCAAATGTGTATATATTTGGTGATTTGTATGTCACCACTTTTGGGACCTTAAATTTTGAGCTAAGAAGTTGAAATTTGGTATTCCACATACAGTGATGCCCACTTTTCAAAAAACATAGTTTTTCTCAATACATTTGCTAGAAACTGAAAAATATCGGGTAAAATATGCAGACGTTGATTTTTTCTACATTCCATTCGTACATTATACATTGACACACCCACTTTTTGGAGGCGTGTTCTTATTTATGGTGATAGTTAAGCCTCTCTGTGAATATCTCATCAGAATCCGTGAACTTCGGTTACAAATATTTTGGGAGACATGCCCATTTTCTGCTAAGAAAAAGTTGTAGCAACAGGTTTGTGAGAAGATTCCTTAAAAATCGCAGAAATATCCTTTGTATAGAAAAATATCATTGCATCTGTTTTAAAAATTTCGCCAAGCCATGCTCACTTTATTAGGATTGAGTAACTAAATTGAACGGTTAGTAACTTTTAGCTTTTTTTTAATCAGTTGTGGAAAGTATTTCTCAAAGTAACATCTAGAGTACCCCTAGGATGGCTCTGGAATGCATTAAATAGCTTAACGTCCTTCATGTAACAAAATATCGTTCTTTATTATTCGTACTCACTTTATTGAGGTTAAAATGACGAAAACACCTGCTGTTCACATTGTTTTATTGAACAGAAGAAAGTGTTGCGTACCTCGTTCCTTGGCAATTAATTTTTATCGACTACAAAATATTTGTTATTTCCTCAGTCCTGGTGAACTCTCCTTATTGCGTTCGTTTCATAAAATGACATGAAAGCTGTCAGTGCAAACTTGTGCAGAACATTGATAGCTAATACCAATCATTTAATCCATACTCTAACGACGTGTTCAGATAACCTTCAATTAAAAAGCACAATCCCAAGAGGAAGAACTAAAGAAAACTGTAAAACAAAATCAGAAATTACAGTGTGCTGACAGGACTAAATGACTGGGAATAAATCCTGACGGTAGCAGATGTTTTTTTTTTTCGCAAGGTAATAGTCTACAAGTTTTATTAACTTTACTAATTGATAAATTATATGGGAATTGTATCGTTGAACTTTACTGTTTGAACGGAAAAAAATGGATAAAATAAAATAAAAGTGTGGGATTTTTTTAATTCAATGAGAGAACTTGGTCTGGCGTTTCACAGACCCTACCAAGACTCTAATGCCGTATACCATTAAAACATTTGAATATAAATTGAACCCTGTAAAACTCAATTAACATACTAATGCCAATACTAATCTTATATTGAATGTTAACCCAAAAAAACCACACCAGTTTAAAAATTAATATCTGATCACTTGAATCTCAAACATTTAATACAGAAATTAGTTACGGATATTAATCCGCAATATTCAATGAGCGTACTTCCATGTTGCAGCATGTGGCGTGTGGTTAAAAATTCATTTCGTACACTACAACTCTGGCTAATGGAACTTAAATTGACCAATTGGCAATGATACGAAATACATTATTGCATTCTGATACTTAAAGGACAAAATTATATTCATGTGACCGCTGACCATTCTGGTTGGTGCTGCTGGAAATTGGTTGGCAATCTCTAAAATTGCAATTAAAAAGGAGTGGTAGCGCTTTGCTACTGCAGCTGTCCGAAACATTGGACAGCCACCTGAGGTGGACCCCTCGTTTCCAGCATTTACATCGTTGCGCTGCCATGCCATGCTAAGTGGTAAATTTACTCGCATTTTTTATTGCTCGATTAATGTAATGTGAATTAAATCTGAATGTTTTTGTCACTAGATGAGTACTACAATGGGAGGGGCAAGAAAATGGTAGATAAATGGGATCCCAGAGAGTAGAATGCTTGGACCAGTTCTTTTGTATTTTTGGAAGGTAATGTATCTTTTGGAGCGGTTATGGTATGGACTGTGTATAATTTTTATAATTTTGTGATGTCCTAGATGACAGGGAAGTGACAGTATTCGAATAATCTCCTGAAAATGTAGGCATGGTTTTCAGAATTTTTGTTGAATATCTTTCCGTCACATTTCTTGTTGCACCTACTGCAACTATCCTCCCTGGTTAAGTGTGCAATTTTACAGCTTTCGTTTGCACTCTACAAAGTGGTTGGTCATTCATATGGCCGAGTGGACACCACTTGGTCGCGCGTTCGGACATTTTATTATGAAATATTTAAAAGTGACTGACTACACTCTTATATCGTATTGATGCATGCAAATTGAATGTGGGGCGGCACTTTAGCTTTTTAATCCTCAAAGGCTTGAAATTGTCAATTTGTTTTAGCCATGCCACAGAGTATTAATTTTACATAAATTATTTCAACCCCGGACTTGACATTTTGTGTATATTTCAGTTGAGTGGAGTGACCGCGATGATGATTGGTTATATGAAGGTTTGTATGTTTTGTCGGAACAGCACCATGGTTTCGAAAGAGTGTGCGGGTAAAAATCACTTCATTTAGAATTCTCCTTAGGGGTTGTTTTTTTTTTTCTACGAATTTTTATGCGTATAACAAGACAAATTGTAGGTTTTATTACAATCGAAAGATTGCAAGAAAAAATACGCATGCAATAAATATAAGTCGGTTATAAGAAACAAGTGGTGGAAACCGTGACTAATTTTTCACTATGGTGTTGTTCTAATATTCTATAGAGGTAAATGCACATAAACTGTAGAGTAAAACAGCTGTTACCTCCATCATTGTAGGGTGAAATTTAATATGCTTATTGCTCGGCTTCAGGATAACGTACAAGGATGATTTATACTTTAAAATTTTCAATTAAGTTGTTTTCGGGTTACGACCATGAAGAATAGAAAATTGTTAAGATTTCAATTCCTTTGCAATTCAGTGTATAATAGTCATGGGTCAGCGAAGATGAACAGTCGGATTTAAACTACCCGTAGCACCTTTAAGGAACCCGCCAAGTTGCAACCATTCAGATACTGATAAGAGTATAAATCTCATGAGGTTATTCGGCTTAATGTTGCATTCTTTAGCTCCACAAAAAAGTAACAGTTCGTCTTTCTTTTGGCCAGAGTGGGCTTACTCAAGTCACAGCTCAATTTCTTATTTCGTGGGTCACAAAACCATACTTACAGAGCTACCAGAGTTCAATATGTTCAGAGTTGTCTAGGACTTTATTTTTGACCGAGAAACCTGCGCAGAAGTGGACAACATCACTCGATCCGAAAGTACTCGTAATCGTGTGGCATACTGATGGCTTAAAAATGGACACTAAAGTCGATGCGGGTATTCTTGAGCTTAAAAGCAAAATCTCAAGTCGCCAGAAATACACCACCCAGTTAACATTATCATATTCATCTTAAGCCAATCGGTGCTGGGGGTGAAGTATCATTTCTTACTTTTTAAGCTCAAGAATGATTGAGTGGTGCTTCAAGAACTATCAGCTCATATAAGATCAAGCTCTGGTGAGTACCAGGGCATAATTCTCAGTTGAGAGAAATGAAATTGCCAATAAACATGTAAGAAAGGGATCTATTATAAGGCTCACCAGAATCTTTCTGCAGGATTCCAGAGCAATCCTCAATATAAGGGAAAGCTCAAGTTGCATGCCCCTACCTGCAGTAAAACAAAGAATATTCGGATATACTGGGAAGAAAATATTAGAAGACTATAAGGCTTTCTCTCTGTTTTCAGTTCAAAAACTGAACTATAAAGATAAGAATGTCGATCGTATTCCACTATGTCATTAGGTAACAACTCTTTCAGAAAAGTATCATCACCGCTGAAGATTGAAAATGGACAGATTTCTTTTATAAGGAAGGCTGGCTGTCTCTTGGTGCCTGCAACACTGCAAAAGTTATTGTGGGCTACAATCATTCGCATTGAGACGAATTACGCGGTGCTAGGAATAAACAGAACAAAGGATGTCTTTTTGTAGAGTATTGGACAATTTTTTTGCATTTTGCCGCTAACATTCCATACAGGCCCAAGCTTTTCGCAGAAACACATTCTGTGCGCCGAATTAATGGTTTGAACCTACAGTTTTAAGCCATAGGGCAATTTTCTCATGAAAATATTTTACTCTCGGATGTTTGTTAGACGTTCGCGAGAAGTGTTGTTTCTGTTTTCTGGGATTCGAACCTTAAATCTCTCGCTCAGTCGGGATCACTCAACGATTCACTTAACCTCTGCGCCAGGGCGTCCATCAAAGTTTCCAAGTTGTTCGTTGATTTTCTTGTTCTTAGTGCTAAATTAGACACTCATTTGGGAAAGAACATGGAAGGAATGCATTCCCGAGGCCTTCTTGCAAGTTGATCCATATTTCCATTGATCTGCAGTCAACATGGAGTTACCGCATTGGTTATATCTTGATCTAACTGTAGTTAGTTCCAAATCCATTGCGCAATTCCCGCTGTCAAACCTTTTATTAAGGAGTGAGACAGAGTTAAAAATAAGCTTTTTAGCTTGCTCGAAGCCCTGCCCAAGACAAAATAGTGTGACCATAGGTTGTTGACATCTAAACTCATTTTTCTTTGATTTAAAGTGCAGCTCTAGCCGCCTTTCATTTGAAGTTGAAATTAGTTTAAATTAATCTTTGTTAGGATTGGGAGTGTGCACCTCGAAAGTACTTACACGGGAGCCTATTGGTGGTATTCTTGATACATCGCATTATGTCCATCATCTTGACTTACACAAGCATTCCTAGTTCCTCAAACAGTATGTTTTCGTTGTTTCGAAGGCGATGGACTTGAAAATTTGGCTAGTCATAGGTCCAGTATTTGATGGTCCCTACCTCTTCTGTACATGATAATAAATTAATATATATCTATACATACTTCGTCTGGTGGCCATTGAGCTGATAGCGCAGTGTGCCGTCAGTACATCTATCAAGATTCCCATTTTCGCCATAGCCAATAGAATTCCGGTTAATCTTTTATATATTGTTAATCCTGTTATCTGTGATCTGCCATTTGGAGCCTTTGTCAAGCCTTGTCAAGATAGAATTTCATTTTAAAATCTTTTTATAGTAAAGTTTTTTGGTAGGATTGGTCATACACCTGTCTAGTTCAAGCAACCACACTGGATTCCAGTCACCATTACAAAACACTAATGAGCAAAAGGTTTAAGTATTAAGATTGGGACATATTTGTATTGTAATTTTCTTGTTTTTTAATCTTCTCTTAGGAAAAACGAACCTATAAAGCTGGAGGTACCTGTAGTTTTGCTCTTAAATAGCTGGAGATTAAAAGCTATGGTTTTGAAGTTTTTGGAACATCTGCCATAGTAGTATCTATACAAGAGTCTGCTATCGGTGTTCGATGAGCCAATGGTTGGAGATTGGATGTTGGTGCGGGGTCATCAATTAAGCTAATCCCTGTATGCTGTCAAATAGGTGAAGAGTATATTTAGGGGTCGAGATCCATACATGAGAACAATACTCAAACCGCGTTCTAACTTATACCTATACTTTGTACAGAAGAAGGTGCTATATCGTTGTGAAGTATCTTCTTGCTCTAAGCAGACAGCTCAACTTCATGAGCTCCGATTTTGCGATGTTGGATATCTGGTCGTCCATACCAGAGTTGACTGTAACGCCGATAAGATGTATTGTTTCCTTCTTTCGTTCTTTTTAAGCTGTGGTGCACGTAGACGTTTTTTTTTGGAAAAGATGATGATTTGGGTTTAACTTCGATTGAAGAAACCAAGTTAGCTTTTCCCCACTGCAACATTTTCTGCAGATTTTCGTTTAATAAAATGTTTTTGTCACACCATTGAGGATGTGATGTGAATTACATTCAACGGCATGATGTTCGAGCGAGATGATGGGTGCTGTCATCAGTAGAACTAGATATTTTTCTTATATAAATTTGGGAAGTCTATTTACAGTTGAATTAGTGAAATAGACAAAAGAACAAAATTAAAAATTAGGGCTTACAAATTAATCGTTGTAGGTACCGTGATTTATTATGCATTAACTTACAATTTAACCCACCCATATATGTATGCATATCCACCGCCTACATATCTCCAACACATTGAAGAAATATGCCTACATTAAGATGAAAATCGCGTTTGTGGTTTTTTTTATCTACCTCGCCCCCTTTGAACATTATCATCCCCAAACTTGTATCCATCACCCATCCGGTTACTAATCTAATGCAACCCCCACGTAACCGAAAACGCACTCACCTTTCGGACAAAGCTCGGCATCCGCTCGGATGTCATAAATTCGTTTAATGAGCCAACGCATCGCATTCCACTTGGATATTTTCGAAGTTAGCAATGGCAGCGGTAGTGACCACAGCGTCTGCATGCGAAAGGACTGTCATGTTTTCCGTTTGCTTCTATTTCCTGCAAAGCAACCGGATGTGTACACCGATATGAAACAATAACGTACACTGTGCACTGTCCTCTCGAAAAACACCAGGAATAATAATCATCGTCGCGGCGTGTTAGATATCCTTTGTTGTGTCCATACCCATTGAACACTGTAACACCATATGAATGTGCTTAAGCTAAATTCCAAAGGCAACCGCGAGGTGGGAGGGTGCGTGCGATTATCTGCGAAACAAATGAAAAGGGTTTGTTCGATGTCACATACAGGCACAGATACAATATTGGTTGTCCGTGCTAGACCGCTAAATTTTATAATGTTTCCGCATTATGCGGGTGGAAACTATTATATGCGGTTTTTGAGGTCCCAAATGACCATTGAAGGGGCATTGGTGATTAGCTAAAAATGGCTGGTCATGGTGGCTTATGACAACCGGAAAATGTAAAATACATATTTGGGCATCATTTTTATGAGGTTATAGTGGTTGCCTTGGAGTTACTAAGGGACTCATTTGGATTAGGCCAAATATAGAAGAGGTGACAAAAACTTTCCCTCACAAGTCGCAAGAAGAACAAAAAGGAGTCTCTATAGTAATATTACCATCTCATATCGATCGGAAGGTGAACGTACTAAATGATTTAAAGAATAAATTCATACGCAGTCCAGTGTCAGTAGACAGAAGAATAGTGGCAAACCTCAATGAAGATAAGTGTCTTTTCAGCAAAGCAAAACATTTAAATTAATTAGATGACTAAGTCAGAGATTGGTAACATCCTTACACATCATCTCTCAGATCTAATGCTTAACTATACTAAAAATTGATACAGTTTGACATGCAAATGTACCATATCCTAAGGATAATTTGCAGAAACTGTTAGACAGTCAAATAAAATTATTACTCCTCAAACCCAAAATTGGGCAGTGCACAGTTTCTCCTTTTATAAAAATCATCAGAATTCAATGAAATAATACCTCTAGAACTGCAAATTGCCTTTGAATTAAGTCCCTCCATCTTTAGGAAATCTTTACATTTTGGCTACACGTCTAGATCCTGAAAGAGTGTAAGAATGATGTTCATATCAAAGGCTAGTACGTCCTCTTATACATCCCCTTACGACTTATTGAAATCCAAAAAAAATTGAACCGTAGTTCCATACATTTCGATATTTTAGCAAGCGCGTCGTAAGCAAAAGTCGGTGCAGATTGCCCTTCATTCGTTGGTATGCAGAGTGTTATAATATATGAGAATGACGAGAATTATTCTTACAATACCTAAGTTATACAATAAATAAACGCAGTAGAAGGACAGTAAAAGTTACTCTTAGAATCAACAACTCAAATATCGAATTAGTATTGTTCACGAGAAGATACAAATTCAAAGGCATGAAATTTCAGCGAGATAACCCTAAATGCAAGAAAGGCCTCGGACAGCTCATATATGGATGCATCTGTAAAAAAGACTGTGTGCCCGAAGTGAGAAATCAGCCTCGAATTGAACACTGGATTGTACCTATTATGTATGTAAAACGTGATCATATTTCTTTTAGTAAAATAATCGAAAAAGGGTATTTTACGATATATTTATTTAGCGCTAATATTATTAGTGATCAGCTAAATAAAAAAACCACCAGCAGAATATGCTAGAAAAATAAAAGAAGTCTTCCACAAGAAAATGAAAAAAAAAAGACAACAACAAAATCAGCAGGAAATGTAAATGATTAGCAAGAAAAATTAAAGATGATGGCTGAAAAAAATATGTTCTGACTGACGGCTGATCAAATAGTTAATTTTTTCTGACAAAACATTTTTACAACACATTTTTTAATTTTCTTGCTAATCATTTATTTTTTCTGCTGATTTTATTTTTAATTTTTTGATTATTTTCTGATATTCAAAGAACTATTAAATTGCTGATCAAATAATTAAATTTTGCTGGTAAAAAATTCCTTTGCTACTGGTCGACTAAATGATAGATTTAAGGTCATATATAATAATAAAATAATTAATCTGATTCACAGTCATCGCCACCAGTATTTATTCGTTATTCTAACTGTTGACGAAACTGTCCAGACAATAATGAAGAAGCATCGGTAATTCATCTTCCATAATATATTGCTCTATCAAAATCAGGAAGACAAACCTTAGGCGTTTGCTTCTACGAAGACCTAAGCAACTTGGCTGGACTTAGCATTCACCAAATCAAGAGATTCGTCAAAATGAGAAATTATCGAGCAAAAAGGTATAACAATAGCTGTCTTCCACAAAAGGTTCCTGGATCTATTATTTGGTCTAAGTTTGACCACCTAACCTAACCTAACCTAAGAAGGGGAATGGATGGAGCTGAGATAGATTGGGTCGAGGTGCGTCCTCCAGAAACCTAATTAGTCAATTGTACTCTCTTGTCAGCAAGTGGTCAATCATGATATACCCTTGATATCGATTGGTGTTGGCGTATTTACATACTCTAAAATGAATAAAACGTATAAACAAATTGAGTCTTGAATTCTCTTATTTTTTCAGATATCTTCTTTATCATTCTACGCACTTGATTTAATTACTCAATAGCATATGTGGGCACGTGCACGTGTTATCATCTTCCTCATGTCATCCATATTAAGCACTCACTTATTGGCTCAAGTGTTGTCTCTGAAGAAGTATCGCACGTTTTAGACTTCCACTTTAGTAATCTCAAGTAGTCTGCATTAATGTAATAATTGTGTTGATAAATCACTTCAGATGTTTGCATCCAATTCAAAATTCAACCCACCCGCCAAGTATATAAACTCAAACCCTCCCACATCACATCAGTTTATTTTTACACATTCAACCAAGTTCATTGCTCAAAATGCGTTTCGCTTGTTTCGTCTTGCTCATCTCAGTAGCAGTTATCTCTGCTGCGGTCCCAGAATCCCGACCAGCTGAAGTTCCTCAAAAAGTCAGTGATACCGAAGAGTTCCAGAATGTTGTTGATTACTTGAACGAGAATGCATCAGGCAATGATATTTATGACATCCTCGAATGCTTCAGTGATGCTTTAGATGACATGAATGCTGAAGATGGATCTCGCTCCTTCAGCAGTGTGGCACATGAAGTTTTCAATGAAATCCCATGGGCTAAGGTGAACCAGTACATTCAGGGAAAACTTGCCGGTCATCCTAAATTTGCCAAGATCTATTCCATGTTGAACGATCCTAAATTCCAAGATTTGTTGAACAAGGCTGTGGTAAGACGTCCTAGTATCTTGAATGTTTTGAATTGTTATTTATATTTTTCTTTTATAGAGCTCTCAAGCTTTGAGGAACTACGCCAAGTCAGTTGAATCTAATGGCTTCACCTGGTCAGCATTTGTTAGCTTCGCATTGAAGGCTATTTGCGATACAGCTATTGTCTCACATCACGATGTTTATTCGGAGGGAGTTTGCAAGGCTTTGAAAGATTTGTAAATTATTTGGAAATAAAATTTAGCATGTGGCTTGCATTAAAAATTCGAGTTTTAATGGTAGGTAGTCACAAATTGTGTGCATACCTCATATGTGCTACATCGACGCAGAAATTCTCAACTGTCTGTAAGCAAGTTATTGTTCAAGTTATTTTGAACAGGGCACAGACTGACCATCAGGGATTTTACGGGAACAATTGAAAACTAAGACGTTTATGATGTTTTAATAGGAAAGAAATCCGAAATTTTTAGAGAACTGTAAAGAGGATTTCACTTCCCAAACTGAAGCCAGTAGGGACAATGAGCACCATCTGATGAGATCATTTGTCCAAAATTTGGTTGGAGCCTGGAAAATCGATACTTGACCAAATCTTTACATTACGTCTCGACAGATACATATAGCTTCGAAATAATCAAGGAATTAGCCTTGCCATTGGTATCAATGTTAAAATAAAATGGGTTTCGGGCTAAAGAGTGCTGTAGTATGAAATCCTTATCATTCTAGTCCTATTGTATGGTGTAGAAGCGTAGTTAAAATTACTTTAGGAGTCTTAAAGAGAAAAGTTGGGGTCCTGTCTACATTGCTATCATTAGGAGTAGAAAGTTTAACCATGGACCACCACTTTTGAAATTTATTTTCACTACTGCGATACCAACAAACTTTGAAAGGAATCCTGTTTTGAAGCAGTCAATATATTTAAGATTTTTCTACTGCCGTACGCACTTATGTATATATATAACGTATCCTAGAAAACTGGTAATATCTGTGAAAAATCCATAATTACAATGTCGCCAACAGACCGCAGACTAATTAAAATTGCCACAAAAGGATCATCGTCTCTTGCCCAAAAATCTAATTTTCTAAGAACTTCCGCAGCACTGATTACAAGATGAAAACCCTTTTTCCTCGCCAATTATAACATCTTACACCGACTCTGTCAAATTACAGCATCTATACTGAACGTATCTCTAAAGCTATTGTCAATTTGCTTTGCAAATTGATTAATACGCGACAGTAATCAGCTTTGTTACACGAATTGGCAGCAAAAATAAGAAAATGTTAAGCACAACCGAGTTGTCATAGTATTCTCGTCCTATTTTCTTTCAAATACTCGTATATTGCACACCTCAACTAGCTCTTTTTGTGTCCTTGCTCTTCTTTGTGCAATATTCCACGCAACACGGCTGTCTGGCAAATATAAAAAAAAACCGAAGATCAGAAAAGAAAACATGAACTAACGACTAAAGAAACGATGTCCTTTTGTTCCGTTCCACGGTTCTAGCAACGGCGCGGTTGAGGTATTAATTAGAAGTTTCAATTTCTTTTGCCCTCTCATACTCCTTCACAGAATACAACAGTGATGACATCAACGATGGCACTTGCTGCTCCAGAAAAAGGATACCCAAGGATAAAAAAGAAAAAACCTTAACCACAGCAAGTGGAGGGAAAAATAAATACAAAAAAAAAAATACGAAGGGAAACTTTACCAATTAATATTCCTGAAGGATTTCCGCAGCTCCATAGAAACACGGTTTTTTTTTTCCTCATTTTCATAATCTTCTAACACGAGAGGAACTGTGGTGGTAAGTAAAGTGGGTGGGGAAGGGTTTTATTGTCACAAAACTTATTCGGTGGATTTGCAATAACTTTCATTGGCTTTGAGACCTTCCCGTTCAAAAATGTTGAATTGCAAAAATCAACTTAAAGGGATATTCCTAGCTGAATATAGGATAGTAAAAAGGACATTCATACTCAGTAACAATCCAACAAAAAGCTGCTTTTGAATTGATTTTTGGGCAAATTTTATCAGATTTTACATAAACTTTCAAAATATGAAGCAGTACAAGTGTTAATATTTGTTTAATTCGCCCACACACCCACTTTTTAGAAAATGTCGTTTTCCAATATTTTTGCTTGAAACTGAAAAATATTTGCGTTACCATTTATATGCAAGATATTGACTTTCTCTACGATTCGCCCATACATGAGGCACGCCCACTGCTTGGGGACGTTATGAACAAAAAAAAATATTTATCTTTTTGAAAGCTATTTACGCCACGCCCAGTTTATTAGGGATGGGTTAGAAGCAAAGTGAGTAAGGGTATCATACGATCCGTTCCAGACGGTTTGTAACTTTTTCTATGATTTTTTTAATGTTCCGTATCAGAAGGGTATAACCGGAGCACTGTCCGTCTGTCTGTGTATCTGTTATACGCTTGTAACTTTTGAACCGTTTGAGCTAGAGAACTGAAATTTTGTGGGTACTGGACCAAAAATGCAAATTTATGGGGAGATAAGAGGACCAATATAATAAATCTTCTGTCGCAAACAGCTCTTGAAAAATATTGGAATTCGTGGATTGCAAAGTCACTCCACAATATCTTACGCCGTCTCTCTCTGATTTTCATAATTTTCAGGAACGTGTCTACACATGTGATTAGAACATTTTTTAAGCTCCTCCCCATTCGATTTCAATTATTTTCAACTGACACTTAGTAGTGTAGGTATCAGTATAAGTCTACGAGCCAAATTTCATTGAAGTCCGTTCTGGAATTCTTGAGTTCGCCTATACCTCAATCAAAATTGATCCGATTTTGAGAGTTTTTAGTCAAAATGACTAACATATCAGGACATACCTTTAGTGGTTTTCGAGCCTGCCGAGTTAAAACAAACATTTGGCAGACAACAAGATTTTTTTTAAAACTGACCCCTTCAAGTACGAGGCATAGCCTTCTTTCTTTCCGCGGATTAAGGAGAAAGCTAAATAAGGACACAGTTAAAATAAAGGTATAAAACACTAACTGCACGAAGTCCGTGTTTGATTTTTTGTGGTCGGCATTTAGGATGATCGTTCAAAAGGAAATACCTAAAAGAGTCGTACACAATTTTTTGTTTTTTTAAAGTTCAACTCTATGACTAATGCCTCAAAAGTTATAAGCGTGTGACAGACATATGGTGAACAGATGAATTCATTAAGTCCTGTGCACACCATAGCAATATCGGTAGCAAATATTTCACTCCAATCAATAAAATGTTTAAAATATTTATAGGACATACCTCATTGCTAAGTCCTACTGTATGAAACGTAGATGAATGTCAGTCATTTTGACACCACTTCAGAATTGCTCTCCAGACTAGAATAATGATTTTCATGAATAGCTAAAGGCTAAAACAATCAACTCATCTTCTGTGTCTATCCCCGCCAGACAAACCACAAATTTACATCCTTCAAATCAGGACGATGACTGACTGCTGGAATAAAAACATTCAAACAAAAACAACAAGATAGAAAAAGGAACAAGTAAACTACTGGAACTTTAACAATTTGCCGTCAACAAATAGAGAAGAAAAAGAACTGATATCCTTCAGAAATCCTCTCACCATCACCTCTCACTCACTATAAAACATCAGGATAATCGTTAGTAAATTATTTTTAATCGATTTCGGGTTAAACACTTAATTCATCCGTTCAACTGGAAGAAGAATCCTTTTTATATTTCATTCCTTTTTGGCAACATCCTATTTGCCTGCTGTGTTCGGAATGAACTAAAAGAAATCCTTTTATTCTCTTACTTTCCTTCTCTAGAGATGCAAGAAGGTGTTGAGGAGTAAGGGGAAATCTTTTAAAAGCTTTTCCGGATAATCGCTTGTCTGTGGAATTATTGAATTGGATTTGATTTTGTGCGAAGAGGATAAGAATATCACCGTATATTATTCCGTAAATACAAGGGACACAGAGAGTGTCTAGGGAGGCTGTCATTTGGTTTGGTTTTGTTCTCCTTTTTGCTTCAAAATATCTACTGATACTACTGAAATGGTAAATTAAAATGCATTATTTGAAATAGCTTCTTGCGAATGTCATTATGCTTTGCATCGGAAGGCTTCTTCGTTAATCTGATCAAGGGGACATCGTCTCTAATTTTCTTATCGAAGATACTAATTAGAATTCTTATATATGTACATAGGTATTCTTATTGATAGGTATCTCTTAAATGGAGCTAAGTTTTTATATATCCTTAACTATAGAACAATAAACTTTACTTTGACTACACTCACTGAACATAGATTCGACACTCTTGGACTGGTTCGACGGTATGCTGAAGAATAAGCGAGTTAGCTCATAACTGAAACCTTTCCCCTTTGGGACTAGAAAACTCTTTTGTCAGAAAAAATTATTATTATCCCCGTTTCAATTTGTATCAACATTCTTTGGTGAATTGACACAACACACTAACCATTGCGATTCTTACGCGAAGCCTCTTGCGGCCCAAGCAAGGTTGTGAACATACCCAACTATATCACTTAAGTATACAAAAATGAAAGCAAAAGCAGGCCAATTGACCTCATACTCTGGTAGCGTTTTCCAAGCCGAAATATAAGTTATTACCGAGTCATTACGAAACCTGTCTCCACTTCCATGGAACGGAAACATAAATGCCAATTCGTCTATAGGTTTGCCTCAAACTCTAGGTTTAGAACAGAATGTCTCACTTTTAAGGTTGCACGACGTATGAATGTCCATGGAAAGGAGGTAGGTCAATCACTCAATCCTGAGCCCTATGGAGCAACTACAAATAAATATTAACATGGATTTTATAAAACTTTCGGATTAACAAGAACGTGAGGTTAGGAAGGGTAGTGGTTGGAAATCTTATGGTGTACTGTGAATGGTTGTGTTTTATCAGTTCGTAATCTAGTTCGTGACCGCAATTTTTATTTTGTATCTTTGGCGAGGAACAAAGACAAAAAGTTCGGAATTTGGTTAAAACTTCGTAGAAATGAGAGTTTCTAGTTTTTCAAGTTAGATTTGCCGAAAGAGCTAAAAGTCCGGGTCCTGATACACCTATACATGTACATGCACGTACATATGTTTTCATATCTACATATCGCACGCCCCTTAGGGAATGTCACATGAGTTCAAGATACTAACGATAACAACTCAACTCAGGTCTGAAGTAGTTACGCTAAAGATTAGAAAACATGCTGAAATGAGAAATTATTTAGGACAGTAGTCAGTATGACTGAAGTATTAACTTGAAATATAAGTAGATATTAATTAGTTTTTACATTACTGGGCAAATTTATGTAAATAATAAGTTATTGGCATATTTGCACGATTGTCAATATAGTGTGCATCGACGGCGATATCTTTAGAATAAAGTGAAGTACATTAGCGTCTCGATATGATATTACTTAATTTTAATTTGATGCAGTGCAGCCATGGTGAGTAGGGCAATAGGTGCGACTATTATGTAATATCTACTCGGTTCAATTTTAATATATAGGTATGTAGGTCTGTTTGTAACTTCACCCGAGAAATTGTTTCCATGGTAGAGATATTCTGGAAGTATAGGGTGTTTTTTGGGACTGCGGTCGATTTGAAATTGGAATAATTTAAAAAACAAACAAATAAATATTTGGGTTGGCCACCTCTATCACTGGCACAAACACGTGCCCTTTCAATCATATTTTTCATCACATTCTGCAGCATGTCATCCGGAATATCTGCAATTGAGTTGCGTATATTGTCTTTCAATTGTTGCAATGTTATTGGTTTCGCAGCGTTCACCCGGTCCTTTAAATAATGCCAGAGAAAGAAGTCGGGGGCTGAGGTCAATTGATATCCCAAATTTCGACGTGACACTGCCTGGAAATGCCTGTTTCACAATTTCCATTTTTAATCTGGCTGCATCGCATATGGCACCGTCTTATAAAAACCATATATTTCGGAGACGATGTCGAGCAACTTCAGCCAAACAAAATTTAATAATAATAGTCATTTTCGAAAACAAAAATGGTCCAATTATCCCACCAGCCTAAATCGTACACCAAACAGTCACAGTACGAAGATGAAGAAATCGTTCATAAATTCTGTTTGTCACTCATAAATTTTTGAAAAAATTAAAGGTCATATCTATTCAATTGGTAAATTTTTGCACTCCAATCCCGTTATCCGTTGTGGTCATTTTATTGAAGTTCTTGAGTCACTTTCATTTTGTGCGGAAAAGCATTTTCCACATAGACGTTTGAGAAATCCCAATTTCTTGAGCACGACGACGGATCGAAGTTTCCCTACTTTCACTAACATTATCTCTCACTAAATCATAAATTAATTACTGTGTAAAGGTTCTCGAAATTGTGGAACATTGTTGTTTGAATAGTGCTCTTTACAGGCACTCCACGTCCACCAAAAACTCTCCATGATGAAATGGTATTGACAGCTGAACACTGCTGCCAACTTTCAAACATAATAAAAACATCTCTGTAAAAAATGGCGCCGATTTTAACTCGGTCGCAGTCCCAGAAAAAAAAAATCTGTACAAAAGTCTCTAATTGTTACAATAAGAGTCTTTAGACTTTCTGCTCTTCAAAAGGGCACTATGCGATTTTTCGACAACATTTTCTACTCCGAATTCTCCAACATTTTTTGGTTCACTTTTTTTGCACGTTGAGTGTTATGTTAATTAAATTGCTGACATTTAGGTACTTATTAGTTAAAATTCTGTGGTAACGAAACGGTCATCCTATAAGTTTAGGACAGATAGTAAATATTTAACTTGACCAAACAAGAGTAAAGCTATTAATGTGTACATTTCAAAATAGAACCTATTCATCTTTGATAGATACGCATGCGATTAAACACACTTTGGTAGTAAATGTTATCAGCTCAAAGCAAAACCTTTGAAGTTGCCGATTCATTTGACGGGTGCCGATACCATTCACAGGCAAACATGTTTGTATGTCAATACCCTTTATCGATGACATATTATAAAATTAATTAATAGAATTATATATTTGTAGTTTACATGACAAACATTTAACCCACATTAGGTCTGCTTGAAGTTAATATGCTTTAAAACAGTTTTGTCATACATAGGTAATGGGGCAAAAGTTCACTGGGTATGCGTATCGCTAAATGCAAACTTAAATTAAAGTTGGAAGCTATTGAAAAGACAAATTCTAGATAGACAGACAAGTGGTACAGCTTGTCTAGCGGCAAAACAGATTTGGCCTAAGCTGGATCTGAAACGTTCTAAGAATTTGATTTCTCTCAATAGAATGCATATCAGCGCTGTTATATATATGGACACTATCTAATAGGCAAGCATGCAACAAGGCTTGGCGTCTTCTCAAACGATTTCTGTAGAAGCTGCATGGACGAAGAGGAGGAGGAGACTATTCTTCACCTTCTTTGCACCTGCCCAGCTCTCTCCCAAAGAAGGAAACTCCACTTAGGAGCCTTCTGTTACAACGACTAAATGATCTAAATAATTGGTTACAGACCGCTTCCCAAACCCATGGTTTATTACAATGGTCCCATTACTGGTCTAAGTGTGTTGGCTTTTTGCTAACAATCACCTCAACCTACCCTAACCTAACCTAGGTAATGGACAGACAAAACTATTAACCAGACTCCCTGTTTAATTACTTAGCATACCTCGTCAAGGCATAAATATTGAGCATTGAGTCACATATCAATCCCAGTACTGACCTCATGCATGTGAAAGTTGTCCACCGAATGGATAAATGAACACTTTAAGGACTTAATATCTGGGTGTCGAGTAGAGCAAGCTATGTCTTCTAAAACAGACCACAGCTTATAATCCAAAGGTGAAATTAACTCCGGGACACTGCTTTTGTGTTGTTCTTGCCTTAAGAGCTGGATCCGAATCTTTTTGGAGAGTCTATTGATTGTTTGAAAACAATGTTTTGTCGATGTGTTAACTCCTTTCTCACAGAAATGAAGGTCGGGTAACGCGGTCAAGCCATCACAGATGCTCTACTATCGGAATGTGAGCCTCTATCATTCTGCTATTGAATGATTCTTCAACAGTAAACATTTTTTCATTAGTGTATAAAATTCTACTGCAAGAGTTTCGTAGAGTTTTTATTTTATTTTTCTTCCGCTTTTATTGTAATTGGGGTGTGAGCAAGTGACCTTTTGAATCTCAAATCTTGTTTAATAACGCGAGACATGGATTTAATTTTTCATGACAAGATTGTCTGTTTTCGCTGGATTCTGTTTTGAACTACTTTGATTGCTTGTGCAGCATCTTTTTATGGTATGTGTTCAATAAAGTCTTATTTACGGCTGTTAAAAATTCAAGTATCCTCGACAGCTATATTTGTTTCGCATAGTTTGTCAACTTTTAGATTTTCTGTAATACCGATTTGTTTATAAATAAAAGCAGTAAACGTGGCAATGATTGACTACTTTGATTTCACTCGTAAATAGTGACATATACTCGTATCTATTAGAATTTTCCTTAACCGCTCACTTAGACCACATAGACTCAATTTGTTCAATTTGTTGAAAGAGAGACCTAACATTTGTAAGTCAACTCATTACATCTAAGTCTTACTAGACTAATAGATTTCTTCTTATCGAAGACTTGTGATAACAAAATAGCTGTAGCACATATGCCTAATTGTCTATTAGTCTTCTCGATGGATTCTATGTCCATTTATCTGTATAGTGTGCTAAGCCGTGTGCTAGTTTCGATCAGAGCCTGTGTAAAATGCACTACCGACTCGTTTCGGCTAGTTCACCCGCCTTTTCGTTACCGGAGATACCTGTATGATGCAGCACCCAGCATAGTGTTTCCATGTTGATTGCTAATATCTCATTAAATTTTATTTTACAAAGTTTTACGAGCTTGAATCTTATCGAAGTTGGTTGCAAAGATTTTGATTATTTTTTTCTGAAATATTTCCCTCTATAATTATTTCCACGGCTTTCTTTATTGCTATAACCTCAGCTTGAAAAACACTGCATCCATTTTTAAGTTTAAAAGAGTGATTTATACTTCGAGACTCACAGTAGACAAAAGCTCCCGCACCAACATTCATTTTTACTATGTGCAGAAATACAAGAAATTCTCTTATTAAAGGAACTATCCAGTAAACTCAGCGGCTCTTTTGATAGCGCCTGTCCGATAAAGCATACAAGCAGGAGAAATTACCATAGTGGAATGCAAAAACAGCAGAGCCTTTACGTACCTCAAGTTATTGTCAATACGTCTTGAGAGAACGTCAAACTGTTTAAGAAAGAAATAAGGTTTACAAAAAAAAAAAAAAAAATAGAAACTCATGGGAAAGTTTGTGTGGCTCTATAGAATTTACTACAGAATCGACACGTTTGAATAAGGTCTTTGCCAACTGATGCCTTCTATCAAGGACTAAGATGAAAGCTATATAGGCTCTTATGAAAGTACACTGGAAACACTTCTGAAATGTCACTTCCTTTCTGTTAAATAAAAGACTTCTACTCGGGTTAACTTCAAAGAATAGAAGAAGGAGAAAAAGTATACGGTTTATTTGTACATTATAGCTTGTTAGTGTATTAGTTACATTCATATATCGTAAACTATAGTTCAGTACATTTAATAAGTGTATTCAAAGTAAAGTACAAATAAAAGATAGAATTTAATAATGTTTACTCAACACTTTCGATTCACTCGATAAAATCATTGACGATCAGAAAATGTTGAAGGCAATCAAATCGTTTGCTCTCTATAAAGCACCCGAATTTGGCGAGAAACATCCTTTAATATTATACAGATCGGAGGTATCTATTATTCTATATGTGAGCGTATACAGATGGATTGAACAGATAATTAGTACTCGCATAATAAACTCGACTCTAGGATATGCGAATACCAGGAAGAGAGTCAAACGGGGTACCCCCAAGGTGGAGTCATATCGCAACCTATTTAGCTCCTAGTTGAAATTGTAAAACTTCTGGAAATGAATGGTTACAACGTAATGGCATATGCTGATGATGTTGCCGTACTGGTATCTGGTAAATTTCTTCCTATACTTAGCGAACGACTATTGGTTAATAATAGGGCAAAAGGGTGAGGTCTTAGAGTGAATCCATCGAAAATTGTGTTAGTGTTTTCCACTAGGAGAAGATCAATACCCACATACAAATATCCCATTATGAACTGATGAGTTGATCTGATTCCCAAATACCTCGGCGTGATATTAAATTCCAAACTAATTTGGAAAGAAAACATTGACAAAAGAATCAGGAAAGCCTACGTGTTTATTTATGCATGTAAGAGGGCTTTTGGGAAAACATGGGACTTTAAACCAAAACTGGTGTACTGGGTATACACAGCGGTAGTAAGACCGATCTTAACATACCGATCGATTGCCTGATGGAAAGCGTTTGCGAAGAAATGCCGTGTCCAGAATGTCGCAAATATTAATTAAATATTATTGTATAAAATATATCTGTTGACCAGTGCGGGTTTGTCTCGGGTAAATCAACAACAGATGCAATCCAAAGTATAAGGATCATAATGGAAAAACATCGTGATTCCTTAAAGGACTTGCATATGGTGTTGGTTGATTTTGAAAAAGCCTTTGATAGACAACCAAGAGATCTCTTATGGGTGGCGCTAAGACAACGAGGAGTTCCAGAAACCTACGTGCGCATGATCATGGACATGTATGAGGGAGCAAGGACAAGAGTACGATGTCCCGCAGGAGTCACCGAAGAGTTCCCAATCAAAGTCGGTGTACACCAGGGAAGCATCCTTAATCAACGTTCCTAAGCAATCGCGCAAAAAAGGCAGACCAAAAAACAACTGGATCACACAAATGCAAAAACACCAGCATTCGATTGGCCTCAGTGACGAAGTGATCCGAAACCGGGAAGCCTGCCGGTACTTTCTGAGGTCAAACCGGCAAACCCCACAGGCGGACCAGTAGGGATGCAGTAAAGTGGGAGGGTTGTGATCCTTCTACTCCGGATCATAACTTCGCCGTAAGAAGAAGAAGACGAAGATTAATTAAATAATATTAAAATTGCTCTTCTTAAAAGTTTTCTATGCACTGCATTCCTTATTACTTACCACTGGAAACACTTAGTTTCTGTTTTATTCATGAATACGTGCCTCAGTGTACGAGTACCTAAGGGCGGAGCTAAAAAAAAAAAAAAAACAGCCCTGCCTGGGGCTGTTACTCCTGTTCTTGTTTTTTTTCAATTTTGCTATGTCCGGCATCATTTGGTGCTCCCATCTTCTATACGTGGATTGGTTCCAACTCTGGTGCAATTCATGCATGCTTCCAATTCAGCCTTTTTGTTTTCTCTAGCTGATAATTAGATTTCCAGGTTACTGGTATTTGTCCTTAATGATGATGCATAGCTATAGGACCGATTGCACTCCTCTTGATAGAAGCAGAGTCCAGCTTCTACGGGTCCTCCGATATTTACCATTATTCTCGACAGAGTTCACCCGAGCGGTTTTGTCGAACAATCTTTCTAGGTTTTCCTTGTAGTTGAGCCTTATGTCAACTATCACACCCAGAAATTTGATGTTATGCTGTGGTCGTCCACACTAAGTGCAAGAAACTCTATTGTCCCCTGTTTCTGACTATCGCTGCTTCAGTTTTCTTTTTATCAAGTTCTAGCTCTACTTATAACAACCGGCACCTGACTATCATTGAAAATCATTATAATTGCTTTAGCTTCATATGGAATTTTGAGTATCAGAATGCCGTTCTATATCATGTTCAATAAGATAGGTTCTATCACCGACCCTTGCGGAACTTTACCAGATATAGGGTACTCTTGTACTTCAATATAAGTGTCTTATAGGAGCACCTCTCTTTCGAAGGAATTCTACACCAATTTCATTAAGAACTGTGTCATCATCATTGACTTATGGGATTCTATAATGTGTACGCATTTTTGACGTCGAGTGCCGCGACTGCACCAATCTCTTCTCCTAGATGTCTCCTTCCATCGCTTCAGTTACACTTCTTTTGACTCTCTGACACTCTGTAAGAAAAAACTTCCTCTAGGTACTCGTTGTACAAGCTAACGAACAGTTTTGGTTTTACAGTGACAGCTAGCTTAAAAGATTTGTTTGATATCCCATTTAGGAGCTCAGTTTGAATGAAAGGTGGAACCTTGTTAACTCCTGCGGAAATTCCATGATGCAAATAATCCTGAGATAATGTTTCACATAAGTAGAGGGCAAGAATTCAAGGGTGCTTCCTTCGAGCTTTGGCATAACTTCTTTACAGATTTTTGATAGAGACTAAAACCAGTAAAGCGATGTATATTGCGTGTAGCATACTGCAGGATGAGGATTTCATGCGGCTCGAACTTGTCAACTGTCTTACTAGTCACCTGGAAGAAAAAGTTCTACAGTACGACGAAGTATCTGGCTAATTGAATCCTTTTATCAGTATTCGTATTAGTAAGCGACTCAATATTTATCAAACGTTTATAAACATATTTGACCGTCACTTACTTAGCGCGGTTCCTTTTCCACCATACAGTTTTCTCTTTCGAGGAATTCTTTGCTCCTCAGAGTCAATGTGACTTAAACATCTTGATCACGAAATGGTATGTAACACGGAGAGGACTCTTGTTATTAATAGTGACTATAAAAAGATTGCTACTTAGTGCCGTTGCGTGATTATTAGTACCAATTTCTTTATTGAATTTGATCAGGTTATTTACGTTGAATCATTTATGTGAACTAAGTCCATGAGTCAAGTTAATGTGCCACACAAACACCGGTAAAAGCTATAAAATGCCCATTAATGTATCCTGGCTAAGTGAACCGGTACACGATAAAGTACACACACTCTTAATACGCCTCATTAAGGAGTTCAATTCTATAGAAACGACAATATAGGTAATTCCATGGCACCAAGAAAACATACCCATGCACGCAAATTGCTCTATCCAACGAAGCAATCATTTCATAGCTTCGTGTATACCCAGCATCCTCCTTTCGCCGAGGCCACCAGATTTCGTACGAGTAATTAACGAATTTATGCGATTTTATCCGTTATATTGCCCCATGGAGACCAACGACTGCCCCAGTCTTCTGAGTGCAATAATTATTGCTGCCATTCGAGATACAGTTGTACAAGTACAAGTACAAGTACAGCACGCGTATAAACTCAACCCCGCGGCAGGACTGAGAGATGGATGTTTCATTTATTTTCAGAAACAATACGAAAAAAAGGATATAACTCTGTGGGGTGAAAAAAAAGCGAAGTTATTAATTAAATCAATTTCGCCTTGCCTCGAGGGGAAGCAACGGAGGATCGGAAGTAAAACTGATAAAAATATTTATTTCGCGTCGCTATTTTTTTCTTTGCCCAACAAAGGGACATGGCCCATTCTCTAATTTCATTTTGAATGGCCCTAACAAGTTATCGAGAACATGACATGGTTGTGTGGAGTTGATTGCATCTACTGTGCGCCCACCCCATTATTCGGATAAACTAACCAGCGATGGTGGTCTATTTGCCAGTGGTGATCACCCGCTCCTCGGTTGATGGTGTTTGCTGGAAAATATCCCAAAGCGATATTCACTCACTCATTTGGTTGTCCTCGGGATGTCGATGTGTGTGCTTTTGCGTTCCGGAGGATGGGGCGATGTATCCATCATGTCCGTCAGTGTAGTACATACACTAGCGACTTCAAACTCCTATACACCATTGCAGCCGTGTGCACTTTGGCTTTTGGTAAACACCGTGGTGGCAAATGATGCCTATGGTGTAGGTTAGGTGGCTAAACCCAACCCTACTTCTCGCGGTAAATTTGTTTCGCACAGGAAGCAAATATTGTTTATCGCTCGGAAGGTTGTTGCAATAAAATGCAATACTAGGAAACAACATAGCACTAATACTATACCACCTGCTGCCCCTGCAGCAGCTAATGTGTGTTGGATGTCCTTTGAAGCCATTGCGTACACAGAATGTACTAAATTAATCTCGTATCGGCGGCGCGACGGTCGGTTTCCTGTTCAGCTCTCCCAAGGGGGCTGTTTATGCAATTAAACTTACGTGCATACACACGAGTTGCATTTTGTCATACGGTGTATCCTGCCCTGGAAGGCATAATATGAACAATAAAAGAACGAAATGAATCTATGGCATTTAGAGGCGCGGACAAAGTCACTTGGATTTTAACTGATATTAGTGCCTTCAGGTGGACTGCAGAGCTTATTTGAAATTTTAAGAACGTGTACGCATTCAGTTTTGTTTCTGAGCGAATGCATAACATCCGCATTACTATGCAGTGGAATTGTCCTCAAAACAAAGAGAGATCATCAGCAACATGTCCTGTTCCAAAAACTGCCAATAACCCAGCACTCCTGTCGAGCGAGAATTATTTGTACACATTAGACTGAAAGTCTATTTCCAAAGGCCGAAGATTATCGGAGTAGTACATACGTAGCTACAACTATGAAGAAATCTTGACCGAGAACACTGCCTTGTGGGACACCGATATTGGCATATAGGAAGTAACTTTTGTAGATGGCTTACCTTGTTTCGGTATTACGACTACTTGTGATCTCCCAGTAATGAAGTACATGTCTTAGTTTAAAACAGGCATTAATTAGAAGCTTAAGTTTCATTACGTCCGGTAGTTTTTTCTGAATTAGCGTGGTTACAAGATCATAACCTGGCGCTTTTGTATTCGATATTTTAAGCCAACATATTCAATGAGTTTAATAAGCTACGACATAAAAATGGTGATTCAATCGAAGGGTACAATTTCCGCCCTTTTGATGCAATTTTCAATTCCTCTTCGGCATAAATCCTGCGGTAGATCATAGATAATGCGTCTACATCGTCCCTTACCTCTGAAATCTGTTGGGGGTCATTAGTATATACCTTCTGCTTCACATAACCCCAAAGAAGAAAAATGCAATGGCGTGATATCGCATGATCTTGCTGGCCAAATTTAGTCGCCGAAACGAGAAAAGCGACCGGCAAACGTTGTGTACAATAAATGCATTGTTTCTCGCACTGTGTGGCAGGTTTAAAGTCAATATAATATCACAGCATTATACTGACATATAAATATAAACAATTTAGTAAAACTCAATGTATTTTATTTCAAATTTAAATTGTAAGCTCCAACTGAATCACCCTTTAGTAGTGAACTGGGTGTCAACGTGCCCAAGGAGGGGCTAATACTATTCAAAACAAATTTCAATCAAGCTAGGATTTATCAAATAATGCTATCTTCAGCGGGCTCAGGCTAGACAGGAATCCAATATTTGACGGTAAAAATTTATAGGGACACGACTCAGCTAGTAAGATGTGTCGGTATCGCCGGACCTGGAAACGAAAATGCTGTCTCAACTATAACAGGTTGTGGTTTATCCAAATTCAACGAAGTGTAAAAGATACACTAAGCTACTATTTCCTAAACCCTCAGATTTTCAGGTCCCTAATCTACCTCAATACAAACAGACTCAGAGTTCTGAAAAACATACCTACACTGTATAAATAACTGATTGGAAAGAACACCCTCTCTATATTCTAATAGAAGCCAAGCTTACATCTGTCCTAGAAGGCGGACATTCGGTAATGAAGCTATCTCCCTGTCATTTACCTCAGAGCAGATATTTCACAGCTTAAAGCACGGGATGACATTATGGCCAATTGATAATGCCAAATCTCGAAATTAAAGGGCCGGAGAACTTTTAATCTGTCTGTGTTGTGTGGCACGTAGTCCCATCGTGTTGGAACCATATATCGCTCACATCAATGTCTTCAATCTCAGGCCAAAAAAAGTTGTTTATCATTTGACCATAATGCAGAGAATTCACCGTAATAGGGGGGTCTTCGTCGTTTTTAAAAACATACAACACTCTTAACTCCTAATTTTCACCCGGTGTATCAAAAGACAAATTGCTCACCTCATGTACATTTCTCTCTACCCTACCATTTGTGCATCGTACGGGCTGTTATATAGGCTGTTATTGCTCATATACATATGTATTTTATTTGATGCTGTTTTAAGAAAATTTGAATGCACAGAATTCAAGAAATATCGGTGGTCTTAAAATTGATAATTTTGATCTGCACGACACTGCAGTCGACAACAGAATGAAACTGAGCGAATTTAATCGTTTCACGAGGTATGACGATGAGTAGCATAAACTCTCACACCGAACTATCCAAAAATCAATTTGCAATCAAATAATCAAGAAACTTTTAATCAAATTGATTAAATTCTGATCGACAGTAAACATATAGATATTCGAACCTAAATAGGTGCCAACATTGACTCTTGATTATTGTCTTGTTGTAGTCAAGATTAAAGCTCGCACATAAACTGTTCGCAAATGAAAAATAATTGTCAGAATTGGCAACGATTGTTACGATCGATATCTCAAGAATGATTAAAAAATTCGATCTTCATCTGCGGAAGAGTTCTAAAAATATTATTGTATAGCCGAACACATCAATAGATCTGCCAAAAAAATAAATCAATGAAAAACGAAGAATGTTGTAGTGACTTTCAAGGAGAAATCAAGTTACTTAGGGGCTCTACAAAGAAAAGCAATAAAGGATACGCACTACATAAACAAATGTGAAGGGAGCATTTATTCTCAGATTGATGAACGATTGGAGCATATCTTATAGGGATATAGGCCACCAAACACAATACACAACCTATAAAGCTCACGATTTTGATGGGTACACTCCACCACGAGATAACCCGTCATCAAATCCTAAACTATGAGCTCGATCCGTCCTTGAATGAAGTCAAAAAAAGTTCATTGGCGATCTCATTTCCAGTAATCTTGTGGTGAACTGAAACTCAAACAAGACTCACTGAGTTCACCCTTGCGACCAAATTCAGAGAGCAAGATTTTAAGCGCAGCCTGGCTGTCGCTACAGGCGTAGATAACCCATCGCCTCCACCTATTTCTTAAGATTTAGTTCATAGCCACTAGGATTGCATAAGTCTTCGCTTGAAAGACAGACGCATGTTTACCCAATGAGAATTCAGGCCTAATGCTGTCATCCTTCACGAAGAATCCAGCAACCGACCGTTGATTGGTTTTGGAACCATTCATGAAAATTGGATTATAATTCCTGCCTGGCTAAGATTCCGAAAAAATCAGTTAAAATCGCGTATTTCCCAGAAGACTGATGCGAAATACTTCTGGTACAAGCCAGCGCAACAATTCGCCTATGCTGATGGTATCCACAGTGTTGAAAGGACTAAGCGGGATTTCAGCGTACATTTTGCTGGAATTGAAGAACATATGGGCGAAATGGGTCTGATGCTATTGCTTAAGTTTGTCTACTTACGGGGTTTTCATTGCTGGGACATAGAGTGGCTATATAACTTTGTGGGAAACATAATTCATTTTGGAACTAATGTGAGCTAAGGCAATGACAACAGATACTAATTTGAGGCAAGAGATCAAGATGTAATAGAAAGCAGAGTCCCATTCAGAAGGATGAAAATGGTCCCATGCAAAATTGTTATACTTCCAGTCATTCTCGTAGATCGATAGACAGTGCTTACGCATGTTTGTCTGGAAATGTTGTGCACTATCAAAGTCAAATGGAAATTCTCTAACGTTTTACACAGAGATACACAATGAAAATAGTTGCAAAATTCAAAAGCTTAAATGGCTACACTTTTCTTTAAATCCAATTCGGATGATCAACGTGCTAATTGTTAACTTTGTTAAGCATTTATATTTTCTTTTCATGAGTTAATGGCATCCTCGACAAAATTGCAAAATACAATCTAACCAAATTGCAAAACTGTTGATTCCTCAACTAGGAACTCAACGACATCAAGTGCTATTTCAGAAACTGATTATCTATTCCAAATGCAATTGAAATCACTGATAACTAAATGTATTCAATAATAATTGTGTTGACAAACTACTTAAAGTACTTGAATCTATGCTATTCGAAATCCAATTTATTCTCAAGCTGTTGGAAGGTATAAAAGTCTATACTCTCTCTAACCGCAGCAGTTTCTTAGTAGAACACTAAAGTTTTCTGATCTCTGAAATTTATTTCTACAATGCGTTTCGCATGCTTTGTCTTGCTGCTATCAGCAGTGGCAATTTCTGCTGAACTTGAATCGGAATTAGCTCCGAATCCAAGATTCCGTCCAACTCTAAACTTGCACCGATTACCCTCCAACATCAAGATATCAGGCAGGGACTTGAGTGGAACTCAAGAATTCCAGGACATCGTCAACTATTTGAATTACCATTTGTCTCCAAATGACATTCAAGAAATGTTGGACACTCTTCCAGAAGCATTGGAGACACCAATCGATGAAACCGAGCAAGACTCTGTAGCAATGCCAAGATCAGTTGGTAGTGTTGTTAGCAATGTGTTCGATCATATTCCATGGAACAAAGTCACTGACTACCTGAAAAAAATGTCTAAGAACAATCCAAAGTTCACAAAGGTTTTGAATTTGGTCAACGATCAAAAGTTCCGAGATCTCGTTAAAAAGGCTGTGGTGAGTATAAAAGGCTTTTACTGAGATACAAAATTTATTGATATCCTTTGTAGAACTCGCATACATTGGCTGAATTTGTGAAGGATGTTGCAGCTCACGGCTTCAGCTGGACTGAATTCTTGCACTTGTTGTTGCATGCTCTATGCTCTACCGCTACAACAATTCAACATGATAAGTATTCCGTTGGTGCTTGCAAAATTCTACAGAACTTGTAATAAATAGTTACGAAATAAAAGAATGATATTACTCCTGCAAAAATTGTTTTATTTGTATTTCTTAACTTAAAATAAATACTAAACAAGAAATAAAGAAAGATTGAAACTTTGAAGTACAATTCTGCTGAAACATATACAAAAGTTATCCCATTTTGGTGAAAATTCATATCTTCGCCAGTTTCGATCGACCTATACCAGCCTTGGACTTCAGGTATACTACCCTATGTTATTACAATGGACTTCTGGACTAACATTAACCCGACAATAATAAAGTACCCGCAATGTCCAATCAATTCGTGATAATATTTTCACTCGTATCGCTAGATTGTCGTTCACCCCGCTTTCATCTTGTTGTTGGTAGAAAGACTTATGTACGGATTCTTACCTTGCCTTATTGTCTAACAAACCGTGCCTCCAATTAGCTCAGCCATGAACTGTGCACACTGCTAGTACTGTATGAGTGGACGTTCTCTAGCCGTTCGTATGTAATGGGGATATTGGCAACCTATTATTGTATATCACCAACTCAGCAATGAATGGCCTGCCCATCTAGCTGTAGAAAAAACTGGCAGCAAATTAGATAGAATTCGCCCATATTGATAAATTGCTTATCAAGTAATTAAAACTGAACGTCACACTATTCATTTAGGCTCCATGAAACATAATGGTGTGTATATTTCAAAACAAATTCGTACATAGATAGATAGATAGATAGATAGGTTGATCTTGATCTTTTAAAGTCGCAATTACACTCTGACCTTAAAAGATCAATTTTACTCCACCGACCTTGAACTCTAGTGCAACTTTCTTGATGAAACGGAGTATTTGGAGTAGATTTAGCGAAGGTAGGTCTGCTTCTGATTATTGATAATCTCCAGATAGGCCCTGAGAGTGTGCCGGGGTTTCCACAACATATATTATGTACCTGTGGATAAAACTCAACAAGTATATTAACTGGATACAATCTAAAAATTTAGCCAATTTTATACTGAACGCTTAAGTTACCCCGATTGACTGTATCCTTTCCGCACTTCTCTTTCTTTTTTAGCCTTTCTCGAATTCTTTTGCGTCCTCAGCTGACCATATGTTGGTGGTCTGTTTAAGTTGGCACTTATTGGATTCATCCAGTCCTTATGTTACACAGCTATGAGGCCTCATTAGACCGATAAATCTGTTGTTCCTTCTGCTGAAAACTCTAAAATTGATGGTATGCACTTATATGCATCACAGCATGCGAAAGTAATGCTTTACTATTAAGTAGTTTCTACAGTAGAGAGGTGACTATAGCATAAGGAATTCGCTATAGTCACCTCTTCAGTGAGCTGTTTTGAAAGGGATATGTTCTAGAAGATGCCTGCATCCTAACACAATCTCTCCAGTAACTTCTGTTTATCATTTATTACTCTAGCTGCTGAGGTTTTGTTGTTCCGGGGAGCTACTTTCTGAGACATTTCATTAAATTTGGGGTCACATTCTACAGTCGAAAAAATGAAGGAGATAATTTTCGTCAAATCGGTTCGATCAGAGCTGCTGGGACAAGAACTGAATCCTCACGCAGAGCTGTTAAACGAAGATCAACTTGAAGAAGAAGTACTCGTCTTTACTCAACAGATACAAAGAGCTGCTAGGAAAAGTACTCCTCTAATTAAAAAGAAAGAAATTGGTATTAGGTACCCAAAACATATTTTAGACTTAATATCACAAAAAAGAAATATTCGAAAGATATGGCAGCAAACAAGGTATCCTGTGCACAAATAGCAACTCAACCAACTCACTGAATTAGTACGCAACCAAATAAGAGAGCTAAAAAATCAAAGTATTAGCCAATATCTAAGCGGGCTCACCGCAAATAAAACAACTGAGTATTCTTTGTGGAAATCTACAAAGTACCTTAAACGACCTGTACAGCATAAACCACCTCTTAAAATGGCTAATAATTTATGGGCCAAAAATAATTTGCAAAAGGCAGATTTATTAGCTGACCACATGGCAAAAGTATTTCAACCCAATGAAAGCCCAAATGAGGACACTTATTTAAGAGAAATATAAAGGAGTGCTGAAATCCCTCCAGCCACACAAAATGAAATCGAAGATATTATTTGCAAGGACCTACAACCGACAAAATCTCCTGGTTATGATCTGATTACTGTGAAGTTGATGCAACAGCTGCCTCAAAAAGCAATATGCAAGCTAACAGCGATAATGAACGCCTGTTTGACAGTCAAGCATTTTCCTTGCTCTTGGAAAGTCGCTGAAATAATCATGATTCGAAAACCAGGAAAGGACCCTCATACCCATGATGTCGAAAATATTTGAAAAGATTTTCATCAAGAGACTAAGACCGATTATTGAAAATGAAAACACGATACCAACTCATCAGTTTGGTTTCAGAGAAAAACACTCAACCATTGAACAGGTTCATAGAATAACCGACGTTATTGAGAAGGCTATGAAAGATAAGATGGTATGCTCAGCCATATTCTTAGACGTTGCTCAAGCGTTTGATAAGATATGGCATGCAGGATTGCTATACAAACTTAGATCACTCTTTCCCACAGAATATACGACAATACTGGAGTCATATCTCTCAAAAAGATACTTTCGTATCAAGCAAGAAGATGCTTTTTCCTACCTTAAAGAAATTAAGGCTGGAGTACCGCAAGGAAGTATATTAGGCCCAATACTATGTCTACTCTTTAAGAGTAGACATACCCCTCCAAGTAGTACAATAGCCACATTCACCGATGATATAGTAATACTTGCAATCGAGAAAAGCGAAGTAGAGTCAACCAGAATCCTTCAAAATGCTGTAGATACTTTAGTCAACTGGACCAAAAAGTGGCGTATAAATCTCAACAGTACCAAATCAGTACACGTTAATTTCACCAACAATAAGATTCAATTCCTGACTGCAACTCAGCAAAATATGAACCTAGATGCCAAACTTAAATGGAAAGAACACGTAAAAAAGAAAAGAGATGAACTGAACATCAAATTGAGAAAAATGTATTGGCTTATTGGTAGAAGATCGCCCTTATCTATACATAATAAATTGTTATTGTATAAACAAATTCTAAGGCCCGTGTGGACATACGAAATTCAGCGATGGGGATGTACGGCTAAAAATATTTTTTTTTTAGTAAATGCGCCATGGTATATTAGGAACGTAGACCTTCATCGCGATCTTAAACTGAAGACTGTAGTAGAAACCATTGCAGATTACGCAGGAGTTCATGACCAAAGGCTGAGACAACACATGAACCCAGAAGCAGTGAAACTCACCGATACAAGCGGACTTACTGGAAGACTGAAGCGCATCAAACCCCATGACCTAATTGTTGGCAACTAAAAAGGCGATTATATGTTTTGCAATTTTGTATGTATGTATGTAATATATGTTTTAAAATATGAACTGCTCGTTAGTGTAAACTAGTTGTAGTGTTATAAAATGTAAACATTTTCTGGAGTCCTATTGCAAACGACTGATTATTTTCTTAGTTACTCCAACAAGTGCTTCATAGACCGCCCATCCATCAGCAGAATGAGAAAGGTCAGCTTAGGGAATTTCATGTTGCAGGAAGAATAACTACGCTCTATCTTTGGGTTTTGCAGAAAACTATGTGCAGGTCTATGGCCAACGTCCAGGTGTAAATCACTAGACTCTGTTGATATCCAGGGCGGTTAAAATCGAAAGATTCGCAGAATGACTTTAGAGCTATGTTGTTCCTGATTTCGTGCATTAAATTAAGTAACTATAATAGCCCTATTTTTATCTGCATATTCATATAGCAAAATCTACAAACATCATATCAAAATCCATTCAATCCTATGAATGAAAGAATTTAATATTCTTCATAGAACCGAAAACCCCTTAAAAAATTCCAAAATTCAATTTACCACCTCCATTCTATGTCATTAATGTGCTGTTGCAAGTCTTAAGCTGATTCTAATCTATTTGTGTCACTTTGAAGATGTATAGACTCCTTTTCGCTGAAGAAGGGCATCTTGACAACCCTCCTTCTAACAATAAAGCCAACTTACCTTCTCATAGAAAGTTAACTCTAAAGAAAGTTCCTCACTTGGGGGGAATGGATGCTTAAATGTCACAAAAAAAAAAAACACAACGCTCTCATTCCACTTGCAAAAATTATAGTGTCAGTTGGGAAATGAGAAAATACCAAAAACGCTGAAAGAAAATCCATGTCGAAGGAGTGACAAACACAAACAAAAAAAAAAAAAATCCTTTTACGCTGGGAAAATTATATTTTCCTCATCTCTCGAGGGGTACATCGTCTCTCTCAGCTCAACACGCGATAGCTCATGGAAAGTGTCGTAAAAAACGTGGAATACAAATCGCTTGTACCGCACCACTATGCCCGTGTGCTGCTGCTGCAATTGCCTTTCTCTAGACTCATCCAGATGAGGAATGTCTCTGAAGATGCGTACTTATTTTCACTTAGAGAGCCGAACAAAAGTGAAACTTTTGACGCGTACCATACAGACAGAGTCCCCCAAGTAGATTAAGGACTTCACACACTAAAATAACAAATTTAAGAAAATTTCCCAAGCACTCGAAACAAGGAGCTATGTTACTCCTTGCGAGTGGTGTTGTTGTTATTATTGTCAACCGCGACCCCTCTGGGTGGTATTCTTAGATTTTTTTTTTTTTTTTTTACTCAGTTTTTTAAGGAATAATAAACTTTTGATGTTGGGCCTGACTGGAGTGTTATTCTATGATGCTTTGATGATTTTTTTTTTCGTTGCGGTGATGAGGGAAAAATAGAAAAATGGAGAGGCAGAGGGATGAAAAAAAAAAAAAAAAATGAAAAGAAAACGAAAGTGTGTAGATGGGTGGGTGATGGATTTTTGACACCACCCAAGGAATAGTAAAACCATAGAAAAGTGAAGGAGGGTTTGCTTTCGGAGTGTGAGTGATATTTCAAGTTAAATGAGATTGGTATAAGCTTTATCCTTCCTTCCTTCCGTCGTCGTCTTTCAAGTTGATTCCTTCTGTGATGATTCCAAATCTCAGCCAACGAGATTGACGCTTACTGATAGGATGAAAGTTTATGTTTTTCTAAGAACTTTTTTTTTTTTTTTTTTGGAGTTTTCCTTTGATAAAAATGTTAAAAGAGTTTTTTTTTTCTGGTTTTACTGTTCGTCTCTGGTCCTTTAAATTGGATTAGCGTGAGAGTGTCGAGGATTGTGGAGGACATTTAACATGTTTTTATTTTCAATTTAGTTAGGTAATTGGATTTATAACAGCTACACAGTTCCGTGTTTCCAAAAGTGCTTTGACCATTTGGAATGCAATCATACATATGGTTGAAACGTGCCTAGAGTTGAAATAGTGTCCTTGTAAGCCAAGAGGGGATCGGAGTTTGTCTAAACCGGGAACTGGATGACTAAAGTATACGAGTATATTGTAATATGCGAGCTACGGCTCGAGTAGATAAAACAATTATTCTGTGAAATTATTTCTTTATTTTCTACTCTATAGAACAATTCAAGTTCACACTATACTATTCTTCGCAAATTCTTTTCTTACAAGGTCTCTTTCCTCTCAAATCACTTTATCTCCTTTCAATTACTTAATTCACAAATTCAAACTAATTACTTTTTCTTGTTTACTCTCAACTTTCAATTTATCACCAAATTACAACTTCGCCCATTATCACTTTTCCAATCTCTTCGCCACGGTTCTAAAACCAACTGTCTTTTTTTTGATCGCCATCTGTCCTTATATAGCAGAAGTTTCTGATAGCCAGAAACTTCTAGCAAATTCTTCGACCACTGGAACAAGAGAAATAATTCTTGCAGTTATAATTCCCTAATATTATCCCTAATATTATTTGTCTCTTTCGTTGACATGAGCTGTGGAGACTTCGTCCCAGACACGAACCTCGAATGAAGGACAGTTTGAACCAAAAATTCTGCCAGAATGGAAAGTCACTTCGGAATTTGCTGCATAGACATAGGCGCGTAGTTATTATTATGCTACACTGCCCCCCTCTTAGACGTGTTCGTCCCGAACAAGTGCATCCTCATTTCGGCCATTGTATCGACTCAGTCGGTCCACATGAACCACTTTCATTTTGGCCCTTGGTCCTCGCTGGATGCGGTAGACAACATCGTTGATGCGGGTTACTATTCTGTAGGGACCTTCCCAGTTCCGCTGTAACTTAGGTGATTTCCCCTTTTGGCGATGGGGATTATACAGCCACACCAGATCTCCTTCCTGGAATCCTGACGTTGTTGCCTTGGCATCATACCTGGTCTTCATGCGGTCGCTCGTCATCTTAATCTGGCTTCTGGTCCTTTGGTGTATGTCCCTAAGCCTTTCCCTAAGGTCCGCCACGTACTCTTCTTCATTTCTGGGCTCATTGGTAGGAGATCCAAATTTCACCTCACTGGGTAAACGAGCTATTCCACCAAATAAGATTTCGAACGGCGTATGTCGAGTAGTGCTATGCACGGCACTTCTATAGGCCATCAAAAACAAGGGAATCTGCCGGTCCCAATCCCGTTGGTAGTCACCTACGACCTTCGAGAGATGTTCGTCCAAAGTCCTATTGAAACGCTCCACCATACCGTCCGACTGTGGATGAAGCGGGGTTGTCCTTGTCTTTTTGATTCCGAGTAGTTGACACATCTCTTGGAAGATTCTTGACTCGAAGTTCCGCCCTTGGTCAGAATGCAATTCCAAGGGCACACCGAATCTGCTAACCCAATTGTAGACGATCTGCTCCGCCACGGTTCTGGCTTCCTGGTTAGGGATCGGAAACGCTTCCGGCCACTTACTGAAGTAGTCCATCACTACGAGTATATACCGATTACCATTGTCGGTTTCCGGAAAGGGCCCTGCGATGTCAATGGCGATTCGTTCGAAAGGTGCTCCCACGTTGTATTGGTGCATCTTACCTCGAGTTTTGATTCTCGGACCCTTGCTAGCTGCACACACGTCGCATTTTCTGCACCAGTCTTCGATATCTTCCTTCGCTTTTAACCAATAAAAACGTTCTCGTACCCTTTCTAGCGTCTTATTCACTCCCAAGTGGCCTCCGGTCGCCCCGCCATGCATTTCCTGTAACACCTCCTTGACCCTCGTCCGCGGTACTACAAGCTGCATTACAAACGATTTTCCGTCGGAGGATTCCCATTTTCTTCTCAGAACACCTTCTTGGACATGGAGGGAGTCCCACTGCGCAAAATATGCCTTTAAGGTCGGGCTTCTGTGAGAGATGTCCTGATGATCCGGTTTCTCCATGTTCTCCTTCCAGGCCAGAATCGGCTCGATATCGGGGTCTTCCTTCTGAGCGTTCCGGATCTCATCTACGCTCCAGCCGGCGATAGGTTCGGCTCTCATTCTTTGGATGGAAACCAGCTCCCGTTCTTCCTGACGCGCACAATGTTTACAATCCGTTCTGCATGGTCTCCGGGACAGTGCATCCGCATTAGAGTGGAGTTTTCCTTTACGATGCTGTATTTCGTAGTCGTAGATTTGCAGCCTTTCGATCCATCTTGCGACCTGACCCTCAGGACTCTTGAACTGTAATAGCCATTTTAATGCTGCATGGTCTGTGCGAAGAACGAACTTCCTCCCGTAGAGGTATTTGTGAAAATGCTTCGTAGCCAAGATCAAAGCTAGAAGTTCCCGCCTTGTCACGCAGTAGTTCCTTTCTGGCTTAGAGAGCACCTTGCTGAAGTACGCAACCACCTTCTCTTGGCCGTCATGCACCTGGGAGAGTACGGCTCCTACCCCGACATTACTAGCATCTGCATCCACAACGAACGTTTCCCCGGGAGTGGGGTAAGCCAGTATCGGGGCATCGCATAGCCGTTGTTTAAGTGCCTTGAAGCTCTTCTCGCACTCAATTGACCATTTGAATTGTTTTCCCTTTTCCGTCAACTGGTGCAGGTTCTTTGCGATCCCGGCAAAATCCTTCACGAACCGTCTGTAGTAGGTGGCTAGGCCCAGGAAGCTCCTTAGTTGGTGTTTGTCTTTGGGGACTGGCCAGTTTTTCACCGCTTCGACCTTCTCCGGATCGGTTCTCACTCCTTTCGCTGAAATCATGTGTCCCAGGTACTTGACTTCCGCTCTAAACAGGGCGCACTTCTTGGGGTTGAGCTTCAGGTGGGCACTTCGAAGCCTTTGAAACACATCCCTTAGATTGTCTCGGTGTTGCGCAAACGTTTTTCCTACGACGATGACATCATCCAAGTATACCAAACAGGTTTTCCATGTTAACCCTTGCAGGACACATTCCATCAATCGCTCGAAAGTCGCCGGAGCATTGCACAGCCCGAATGGCATTACCGTGAATTGCCATAGCCCATTTCCTGCGGTGAAGGCGGTTTTCTCCCGGTCTTCTGGATGGATCTGTACCTGCCAGTAGCCACTCTTCAAGTCGAGAGTGGAAAACCATCGGGCTCCTGATAGTGTGTCTAGCGTGTCGTCAATCCGTGGCAGAGGGTAGCTGTCTTTCTTGGTGACGTAATTGAGCTGCCGATAGTCCACGCAGAACCGCGTGCTGCCATCTTTCTTCTTAACCAGTACAACCGGTGATGCCCACGGACTTTTGGAACTTTCAATCAGACCTTCTTTCTCCATTGCCGACACCATCTCTGCAACTTCTGTCTGCTTTGCCAATGGAAGGCGCCTAGCAGGCTGACGAATTGGTCTAGTATCACCAGTGTCTATTCGATGTTGTACCAGGTGTGTTCGGCCGTATTCTCCGTCCTGTGAGGCAAATACATCAGCGTACTCATTGATAAGATTCTCTGCCATAGTTCGCTGCTCCTGATTCAGCTCACTGGACTGGAGAATCGTCTCTCTCGCTTCCGCTGTCCAAGGTGATGGGAGAAGTTTTGGAGCATCACGTTCAGATATTGTTGCGACGGCGGTAATCGGCGTGCATTTTCCAGTCACCTCCCCTCGCCTTAGTTTGACAGTGTGTGGTCTTGCGTTCAAAACCCTCACTGGAACCATGGTGTTCTTTGGTTCGACTAACGTCTTTCCCACGATGTAGTCTTGAGAATTCTTCTCTGGGTCTGGTTCTACTATGTAGAATCGGTGGCTCCCAAGATCACCTTCCAGCTTCGTCCAAATGATTGTCTCTGAAGACGGCGGCAAAACTTCGTCTTTGCTGATGACTGTCCTGAGAGTTACGGCATTCTCATTTCCGTACACCATCGGAATCTCCACATTTCGATACCTCAGTACTTGCATCCCGATGTCCAAGATTACTTCATTTGCTTTCATGAAGTCTACTCCGATGATGCACTCGTCGCATATATCTGCCACCAGAAACGCATGGGAGAACGTCAGTCCTGCCAGAGTAATCGTAAGACGAACTTCTCCAAATACCTTCGCCATTTCCCCTGTTGCAGTCTTCAGGCAGTAGCTGTTGGTGTTGTGCAGCCAGGAGCTTTTGACGATATCTCTTCTTACAATGGAGGCAGTGGCACCTGTGTCGATGGTGGCTACGCACTTCTTCTCGTTGATTAGTGCCTCCACTGTCAGGCTCTTGTTACCCCGTTTGGTTTGCGAAACTTGAATGGTGGTCCTGGGGGCCTCGATTCCAGTAACCAACTTCTGCCCCGCGAAGTTGGTCCTTACGCATCTCCCGACTGCTGGTTTTGGGAAGTCTGACCGACAGGATGCTTCCTCTCTGCTTCTCCTACTTCCGCAATGTGGACAATTTCCTCGTCTAGGTGCACTTCTGCACTGCCGTTGTAGGTGTCCGGTTTGGTTGCAATTCCAGCAACGGATTTGACTTCCGCGAGCTTTGACGGCTGTTCTCTGGCATGAGCATTCCACGACGGACATTTCCCTGACACGGTGTATTCCCTGGTATGCTTGGTCCGCAGCCTTCATTGACAAAGCGAATGCCAATGCCTCGGGGAGTGTTCGCTTTTCAGCCATCCTTACAGCCATTTGCAGTTGTCTGTCCTCTATGGCCTGAATAAAAGCTTCCACCGCCATTTCGTTGATAAGCTCCTCACCGGCTTTAGGGTATGAAAGATGGGCTAGTCGCTCTATATCCGCTTGCAACTGTTGGAGCGTTTCCCCCCTTTTCTGGACTCGACTACGCAGCTGAACCCTGTACACCTGCTGCATGTGTTCATCCCCAAACCGCATCTCGATAGCCTGAACCAGAGAGTCGTAGTTCTGCTGTTTATCTTCCGGGATGGTCTGCAAGAGCTCCGCAGCTGGACCCCTCAGTGCAAGTGTGAGTGCAATGGACTTCTCTTCATCGTCCCAGCTATTGGTCATTGCGGCCGCTTCGAATTGCCTTTTATAAATTGGCCATGATGTTTGACCATCGAAGATAGGAGGCTGCATCTCCTTTCTTCTCAGACCGTCAGTGGAATATTCCCGTGCTTTCTGTCTCTTCACGTTGCTGAGCTCCTTAGCAAGATTTTCGACTTGCTTTCCTACTATCTCGAATTGCGTATCCACTTTTTCAAACTGAGTCTCTATCTTCCCGAACTGAGTTTCATGTTTCTCAAAATTTTCATCGAATCTAATTTCGACTTTTTCGAGTTGCGACTCGACCTTCTCGATTTTTTCTTCGATCACTTCGAATTTGGATTCCAAGTTCTTGTTTTGCTCATCAAGTTTACTTTCCAGAGCATCTAGAGAATTCTTTTGTTCGTCCATTGCTTTCTTTTGTTCGTCCATTGCTTTCTTTTGTTCGTCCAGCTTAAGTTCTAGAGAATTCCTTTGGTCGCCCATTGCTTTCTTTTGTTCGTCCATCGCTTTCTTTTGTTCATCCAGCTTAAGTTCTAGAGAATTCTTTTGTTCGTCCATTGCTTTCTTTTGTTCGTCCAGCTTAAGTTCTAGAGAATTCCTTTGGTCATCGAGCTTATGACTTTGATCTTCTATTGCTTTCTTTTGTTCGTCCATGACTAACTTAAGTTGCAGGAGCAGACTTGTTATACCCGGGTCGGCTACTGTACTTGCTGGTTCCTCTTCCACGTCAAACTCTATGTCATGCGGATTTTCACCTTCCTGCGTTACTGCTTCTTCCAGACGAATCAGTAGGGCATCTTTTCCCCCAGTTGTGTCGAGGTTCCGCTTACTGAGTTCTGCCTTTAGTTGAGTTATAGTTAGTTTTCCCAATTTGCGACCCATTTTGCGCAACTAATTAACTCAACACAGAAATCGTTTTTTTTTTTTTTTTTTTTTTGTGCAATTTCACACCACGGAAATAGTTATTCACAGAATAAGTTTTATCCCGCTTCTGACACCAATGTAATATGCGAGCTACGGCTCGAGTAGATAAAACAATTATTCTGTGAAATTATTTCTTTATTTTCTACTCTATAGAACAATTCAAGTTCACACTATACTATTCTTCGCAAATTCTTTTCTTACAAGGTCTCTTTCCTCTCAAATCACTTTATCTCCTTTCAATTACTTAATTCACAAATTCAAACTAATTACTTTTTCTTGTTTACTCTCAACTTTCAATTTATCACCAAATTACAACTTCGCCCATTATCACTTTTCCAATCTCTTCGCCACGGTTCTAAAACCAACTGTCTTTTTTTTGATCGCCATCTGTCCTTATATAGCAGAAGTTTCTGATAGCCAGAAACTTCTAGCAAATTCTTCGACCACTGGAACAAGAGAAATAATTCTTGCAGTTATAATTCCCTAATATTATCCCTAATATTATTTGTCTCTTTCGTTGACATGAGCTGTGGAGACTTCGTCCCAGACACGAACCTCGAATGAAGGACAGTTTGAACCAAAAATTCTGCCAGAATGGAAAGTCACTTCGGAATTTGCTGCATAGACATAGGCGCGTAGTTATTATTATGCTACAATATGTATATTTTTTTTTAAAACTTTTCTCAAGAATGCGAACCTATGAATGCATGTTATAGATGCCTGTTTATTCTGATCTTGGATAACAGTAGATAACTGTTTATGAGTCTCCATGTTTAGATGGCGGGAAAGGCTGTAGTAATAAACATTGTACCAAATTTCCTGGAAAAAAATCCATTTCTTTGAAATGCGTACTTAAAAATAAAAATTCGTCAAGCAAGACTCCGCTCGCCCACAGAGGGTTGCGCTAATTTTTCGCTGACATTCCTCCACTGTGAACTCACTTTTAATTTGAAAAATATATTTTTGGACTCTGGTCCAAGAGAGAGAAGGTGGTGATAGACGGACAGACGCCTATGTACAGAACGCTAAAAAAAGATTACGATACACTAGCAGCGCCAGCTGGACAGCTACATCATTTACAATGATGTGATCCATCATTTGAGACAGCTGAGTTTTTCTTCACGGAAAGTAGGGGGCTCTGTAAGGGGGTCCTCTTCTATATTTGCAGTTATCGAACATTTAAGTCCTTTACTTAGAAGGTAATGAATTCCGAAGATTTGAATTTGCGTAATCGCTATTATCGGCGAAAAATACGTCAATAAAAAAGTCGAGCTAAAATCGATTTAGACACTAGTCTCTCTACCCAGCTTAATTTTTAGCTAACCGTCTCCAGTTTTACAGATAAAGATTGCTGAGGACCCTTTCCGCTTGCTCTAAAAGCCTCTTGCGACTACAGCAGTTCGATACAAAAATTTGTTTCAGGCAGAGTTCGGCATATCCATATTCGTACCTTAGCAGCAACTGGTAGGAAATACTAGTAGAGTGCCTTGCGTCGATCACAATGTGCTTAATCTGGTTGAAAATTTGTTGATCATGAGACCATCAAATCTGTTTCTGAAGGAGAAACTAAGAAAGAATGTGTTTGATGTAAATCATAAAAAGGAACGGAGAGAGTACTGCGCCCTGGGGAACACCACCTACTCGTAATACAACCAGTAGTGATGTGCCCTGAGGACGATCTGCTATCGCTTTACAGCGTGTTTGATCTAATTTAGAATAGATCTGTCTAGAGACTTGACAGGTCGTGAGACCTTTGCTGATTTCATTGACTTAAATTTTGCATTTCCGTTTCCCGGAATGGCTGTGTGGCCTGGCACTCAGCATAGGTGAATTTTGAATTTCTCCGCCATTCTCCATGAGAGGCGAACTGCAATCTTGAGCGGCCTTTGTAGTAATTGACCATGATTACCGCTGGACCGTGAATATGTTAATATTTCGAATAGATATTGCATTACATTTCAGGACAGGACTTCCTTAATCAATATTATTTCCCCTGAAATAAGCTACAGTAATCTGGAGGACAGTAGGATATGCTCAAATTGAGCTTCTCAGAGAGAGCACCTCCAACCAGCCAATTATCAGTTTTGAAACCATCTGTAGAAGTGTATTGAAACACTACCGTTCACGACAACATTTTCCCATTTTTTTCGCTCGGTTTCGGTAGGGTGTAGTCAGTGTTCTCGCATGTAAAATGTTGTAGATCAGGAGTGGCCAGCTAAGTAGTTCTACCACAATGAGGAGGCTTTTAGACGTACGCATTGGTGGTCATTTGTTTGCCGAGAAGGCTGTCTACTTTTTGTCTCATATCTGAAATTCTAAGTACATATTGTTTTTGTGTTCGACTATGATTTTTTGGCTGTAAGCTAGCTAAGCTATTTGTCCTTAGAGTATGTCTGAAATTCAAGAGTTCATCTTTATACATTAGACGAGTCTGGCCTAGCATTCACCCTCATTGCCATGAATATTTAATTCTAAATATCTTTCCAATGTGAAACAACAATTACTACCCACATATTCACCTCTATGATGTATATTGAAACATCAAAAAGAAAATGCACTCAAATCTCATTCCAATTGAGTATGCATTCTACAATTAACATCACTGGATGCTGCACCCCATAGCAGCGAAATACAGAGAGAAAAATGTTTAAATTGCTCTTAGAAATTCTATGTGTCAGAGAGCCGCCTAAAGTCACATCTATACTGTACACAATACAGCAGCGATTAGTAATTAACCTCCTGTCAAATCCACAATAGAAACGACAAAAGAATTAGTTAATGACTACCTCCATGGCTACCACCACCACTACTGCACTCACGTAAGTCATTCGCAGTTCAGAGAGGGGGCGATGAAAAAATGTCACTAAAAGAGGACCAAAGGACGTAAACAAAAGGCCAACCTGATATACCTCTTTTATTTTCCGATCAGGCCACGTTAATTACACAAAAGAACACACAAACAGTTGGCCGGGGGTTCGTTACAGTTTGACCTATCGAGTCAATGTAAGAGCCCTTAGACTGCCCAAAAAGTTCTATGCTTTCATCCATGACCAGTTATCGACGTTTCGATTAACTTTTATCTTTCGCATGGAATTCGGGGGTAGCGTGCAGCCGCACGTGTGATAGCTTGCAATGGAATTTGAGCTCTCCTGTGCGTGTTCTAGGAAACGCACGAAGGACGTTCAGGGCGGTCATAAAGGGTTAATGAAAATGAAAACGCTTGCATATCTCTCTAATCGTGCACACCGCCCCAGCGGAAATGCCTGGTCATATCAAGGATATGCTCCAAATCCTCTTTCAAGCTATATCAAGAGAGCAAATGAGGGCACAAAAAGCCAGGCACAAAATAAAAACTAGGTAGCTATGCATCCAAGGATAATTGGAAATTGAATTTGGTGTCAATGGCAGTTTCATAGCTGCCGCCGCTATTGCTATCGTCGCGCTCTGTCTGTTGTGTAATTACTTTGAGAGCGAATTAGATGGACATTCTCGAATCGCATCTAGGGTGATGGGTAATATGGGGAATGTTGCTACACTCGTCGTCCTCTGAGCATGTGGCATGCAAAGATTAGTTAATAATTGTGAATGTTTTTCGTTTTCGATTGGACGACGGACGAACAACTTCAAAGAATTTTTCCATTAAGCGATTTTGATGCAATTAACAGTGAAAAGGGTTCTTTCATATACATTCTAGTATGGCGACGGCGGAGTACTCGTATCCTTTTGTGAGACGACATAAAAATCAATGGCACTGATGAGATTTGTGCAATTTGGAGTAATACTTTTGAAAATACTCCATTTGCTGGGTTGTTAATTGTGATTTTAAAAGGGATTCATTTTGGTGTCTGGCAATGGGGATGAAGGGCAAATAAGTGGTGTTGGTTTTGTGAATTAAATTTGTTGGATTATTTAATTGTTGTTGGTGGGAGAGTTTTTTGATCTTTAAATAAATTTAAGAATTTCTTAAATTTTCAGAGACTTTATTATAGAATCTTAACATCCCCCTTTTTTGGAAACGTAATTTGATTATAAATTGGGACAATTTTTATGGAATGTAATTGAGCCCGTCAGCTGTTCAGTTATTAAACACACTTATAAGGTTGTTTACTTTATTTACGTTATCATCAAGAAGAAAATCAGCAAACCGAATTTTTGTACCAGGATGAAAGGCCGTCAAACTTTCCGCTACTAGCGCTAGCGGGGAAATGTGGAGAGAATATAGCAAAAAAATTTCTCGCTACAACACTTAGCTAGAAGGGCTGAACAGAATGTATGTCTGTGTCTGAGTCTTGCAGCGCTGCCAAACATCTGCCGCGCTGCTTGCGGTTAAAGTAAACACAATGAAAGCCACGATACAAAGTATTCAGAGTAGAATGTTACACAAATTAAGAGTGCATTCTAAATCGGGTGTATTATCTACTAATGTATTATCTATAAAAGAGACAAATACTATCGTGTCATATTATAAGGACATATTGCTTTGTTAAATATTAAAATGTACCATTCAGTGATAAACTTCCTTCATTTCGTTCAAGAATGTACGAACGAAGCCCATACATAAATTCCAGGCGATTTGGATGATCATATAGACCACCTTTATATCTAATCGTTCCAAAAAAATTCTCTAAAACACTCAAGCCAACCTTCGGAACTTAGCTCAACCTAAGTTCCAGCGCGCATAATAGCTTTAGAGATGGTGTGTGAAAACAGTTTTGTTGCCAGCTTTACTTTCTGACGCTCTGCACCTTTAACATTCAAATATGTTAGTGATATTTTATAAGCAATACTTAAATCAGATTTATCATTAGTTTTCGAAATCAGCTCTTGAATAATTCCTTTAGAGATAATTTGTTCGTCCAAAGTAAAACCGTCATGATCAACAACATTGTTCCGAATTAATTTTATAAGATGTGGCACATCAGCAAATACATAAATTTGCTTCGATGGATCGGTTGGATTCGGGAAAAGGAATTTGTAATCGTGATTTGGAGTTCACATAACAAACTTTGACTTGTTCCCCCGAGATCACAGGGATTAACTGGCACAAAATCACTTTCTTCAAAATGTTTGCAGCAAATTCGCGCTGTTTTGGTATTTATTTTGTTTTTTCGGCGGCACAAAAAAATCCATTGCTAGCAAATTTTTTGTTGTTTTGGGAACGAAAGAAAATAAATCTCCCCATTATAAGTTTTTATTGTTCACAGAACAACCATAAATAGCACAACGCATTTTTAACACTTTTATTGCACAACTTATACTTTTAACGAAATAAACAAAATTTGAAGCAAAATATTTCCTTTACCGTCTCTTTATGGGTCACAGCTGTCGGCCATATTGCGAAAAAATGACAGATGCGCAGAACGTTACTAAAAATTTTGCGCCGAATATATTACCTTCTTTTCATATACCTTGAATGAAAGCGACTGTCAAATTTGCTTTTGTGTACAAATTCATAAACGTCAAATTTGCATCGTTGCTTGAAGTTGAACAAAATCTAACTTCGCGATTCACGACACAGACGCAGACACACATTGTGTTGCGGCTTACGGCTTTCCATACATTTAATATTTTGGCAGCTTGCGACTCAGACTCAGACCCAGATGCAGATACACATGCTTTTCGGCTCTTAAAAGCAAGAGAAAAGCGTCATCTGCCAATACAATCTATTAGCGATGGAGTATTTGAATGAAAGCCGAAAACAATCGATATTTTAAAAAAAATTATCCATAATTACGAACACATCCAGTAAATGTTCGAAATTATTTGTTTCTCAATTACAATCTTCTAGGATTAGTTTGCCACTTACTAAGCTTTCCATTACAGATCAATGGAATTTGATTAAATTACATTTAAAACTGCTCTTTAATATTCCAATGTCTTCGATAGTATGAAAATCGATTATCGAAATGTGTTATCGATAGAATAATTCCATAATTAAGTTAATTAAAACAAGTAGAAGTTCTGAATTGTTGGTAACTGAGGTCAAATGACATTACATTATTCAAGATACTAACTATTTAGTCATAGCTGATTCATAGAGAGACCTTGAATCGATTAGTTGACTGTATTTTTCATAAAAATTCTGACTGACATTTTAGTGAGTTGTACAAAATATCGAAATAAGTTCGTCAGGAAAAAAAAATGTTATTTCGCTTCGGAATTTTATTCTGAAACTAGTTTTAAATTTTAATTATATCATACATTAACGGAAACGATTTCAGCGTAGAATTAATGACAGGATAAATTGGAATAAAACAAATTGCACCACTGGACATTTACGATGTTGCCTGCATTCTTAGTCAATTTTGAGTTCAGTAGGTCAAAGGTTCAAATAAATCAATCGAATGGTATCGAGAATTATCGAAAGTGATGACTACCGATAGTTGCCCACCTCTAGCAAATCAAGCGAGTTTCTAGCTATTAGCTGTTGTAAGGCTAAACGGCCTTTCTATTTTTTTTTTCTAATAGAGGATGGAAAAGTTGGTGTGCTTGGAACGCGGCTATTTTATGACTCGTGGTTTGACAGGAATGCCGATTTTGCCCCCGAAAGTACGAATTTGTTTGAAAGGATCATTTAACCGTTTTAAGGTATTTTCGGACTATGTAACTCTCAACGATGAATTTAAAATATAAAATGCTTCCACTAAACGGCAGCTATATGATCAATATTAGATAATGCATAATATTGTTGATAGTCTCTAGTGTAATGTTACACGTTTTTACTATTATGGGTGTATGGTCTGTGGGTACTATTGGTACATTTTTTTGTGTGAAAGCCTTAGTGGGTAACACTTAAATTAATTTTCGAAAACTTCTTCTTTTGATTTTTCAAGTCGTCGGTGAAACAGCCAGAAGGTGTGAGCACGATAGCGGTTAACCTGAGCGATCTGAATAAAATTTGCAATGCCAAAAGTATGTTTTCATCAAAAAGAGTAGTTGGTTCCAGGAGTAGATATGGATTATAATCCCTGGTATCGGAGACCAAGTATAATTTCTAGCGAAGAACTTAGTACGCAATATTGCAATCGTACATATAACCCCGGATATGAGTTGTTGTAAGGCCATATGAATTTTTATCGAAATCATTGGAGCGGTTTTTAATAAAACATGATTTTATTAAAATTGATCCTAAGTAAAGTACTGTTAATTTTGAGGCTATAATGAAAATTCGATTTTGGCCTGAGTATTAATACTCGTACACAGACATTTGGTATGAAGTTTGAAGAAAATCCATCCCACCGTTTAGACTGCAGCCTGAGCTAGAGACAGTCGGACAAACAGAATTGAGAGACCCACTTTTGTAAGTTGCTATATTATAGTGATGCCAAGTTTAATTAAAATCTCGAAATCGAAAATTTTCACAAAAACAATACTTGTTCAATAAGAGTCATAATTTAAATCTTCCATTACTGTGGTTCTGTCAGAGATAAACAGCTGATATTTGACATCCGTTAATAATAGGCATTGACATTTGTAATTATGGAGCGGTATACTAGAGAATAAGTCATGTTAATTGTAAAAACCTTCTCCAAAATGGGGAAAATTTAGCCAACACGATTCGCGCATTGCCAAACAATGTTGGTATACGTAACCGTCCATCTCGTGCCGCGGTTGGATGTGCAAAGACCAAGGCGTCCTAGTAGTGGCCAGTCATTTAAAAAAAAAAAAGATCTGCATCTGCATACCTACAAGATCTCTGACTCGCGGGAATTAAAACCGGCAGATAATGAACAGCTTCGTGACTTTGTTGATTGGGTATTAGAGCACCACCAAGCTGATGGCGATTTTCGAAAAAAAAAAAAAAAAAAAAAAAAATATCTTCAGAGATAAGGTTCACTTTCAACTGAATGGGTTGAAAAACAAAATTCTCGCATTTGAGGTTATGAAAATCCACAGGTTATTCACGAACAACCAATGCATTCACAAAAAGTCACTGTTTGGTCAGATTTTGGGACGGAAGCGTGATTGGCCGGCCTTCTTCGAAAATTATCGTAGTGCTGATGTAATGGTGAATGGTGAACATGCTGCCACTTGCCACACAGCATGAGAAATAATGCAGCTATTGCACACAAAGTTCCCTGACCGTGTCATCTCTCTTTTCGACGACCAAAATTGGACACCGCAATATCACGAAGTTGAATTTTTTCTTTGGGGTCATGTGAACCAGAAGCTTTGTACAAATTTCCACCGATGGATGCCGTGTTTTTCAAAATGTTCGAAATACGCAAAAATCCGATTTTAGCCGGAATTAATTACTGAAATTGTATGCCGTTTTTTTTTAATTTTCGAAAACTATAGGTGTGCGTAATTTTAAAAAATATTTGACTCGAAATTAATGGTAGAAATTGTTTTGAATGTTGGCTTCGTAACAGAAGAAGCAGTAAACAGCTGTAACTGCAGGGCCATCTATAATATCACCAAGGAGCTTACAGGAGGCCGATGCTCCAAATAACACCCGGTAAAGAGCTTAGACGGTTCCCTTTTTATTTCAGATGAAGATTAGCTCAGGGGAGGGAGAGAGCATTTCGCATCAGTTTTAAACCATTTAGACGGCAGCGTAATCGTCTCGAACTAGATTGAGCAACAAATTACCGTATTCGCACCAGATCTTCTAGCAACAAAGAGTTTGCAACTGTGATAAGAGCCCTCAAATCGACTTGATTTGGTTGACCTTGCGAAGGAAAGACAACGCATAGAGGAGCTAAGTGTTGCATACTGGACAAAGGTAAGGAATCAGAAAACTTTGAAGTCCAAAGCGAGGTGCAAAGAGCTGCATATTTCATCATCCATGACATCGAGCTACCGCTGACAATCTTTCTTAGCGTAACAGAGTACGGCTGAAAATAAATACGGCCAATACAAAAGCACTGAGTATTTCAAACTCCAACGCTCAACTAAATATTGCTGGGCAGAAGGTCGAGAAGCGCCTTTCTTTATTTAAGAAGTATGGTCTCGGCCGATACAGTGGTACTGAATACTGTTCAATATAAGCGAACCAGCTATTTGGTAAGATGTAGTTTGCTGCGAATATTTCAGCTATCAAATTATCCACGATTTTAGAGTCCATTACATTTTTTAATTACAGATAAGGGATGAGCCATGAGACTAAGCCTTTCATTACTTTCACGAGGGACCAGCTAGATTTACTGCCTTTAGTACACTAAAGTGTTTTTTAATTAACTTTTTGATCTCGCAGGTCGGATTGAACCAGAGTTGTCTTAGTTTGAAACTGAATAGTACAAGTAAAATTCGGTTTGTAATTATGGGTATAGGTATCAACGGTGGCACTTACGTCCCTATTGAAGAAGCTTGGAGGCCAGTTAAAATAATTAAAAACGAATTGAGACCATTCCAATCGGCATTCTCTTTCTTTTAAATTGTTCTTCTAGGCAATTTTTTGTTAACAAGGAACTGACATTCCAAATGGGGAAGAAACTACGACTGAATAAATTATATCTATAAACTGAGTAAGATTGTTCAGGTCAGCTCCTTCATTCTTCCATGCCTAAAGGGACGGGGAGGGACATCGTGAGGCACCTTGTACTAGTTATTGAAGCATTCGTCAACAAATGAGGAAGATTCCATATCCACGAAGCACTTAGGTTCAGACGACAAGCATTTATTTTGCAAAAGTTTCACAGCGACAATACTTTTAAAAATCGTTTTAGAATCCATATTGAAAGGTTTGGATGAATAAGATGCATACCAACCCCGAATGAATAAGTTTGTTAAAATAATGCAAAACAATCTTCCGCTTTTAAATTTTCCTTCATTTTAAGTCAAATTTCCATCTCAATAACTTAATTACATGATGGTTCCATCCAAGTTCTCTGGTTCTAAGAGCCCATCCCGCGGCATAAACTCTGGAAATTTAACTCTGTCTAAAGTATGCAAAAAGTATTCCGTTAACACTGTCACAGTATCATCACAAAAATTATTTTAGACACCGAAAGCACTTAGCAAAACCCCAAAAATGTTACTAGAAACTTTTTCAAGAGTGCTTACTGCCGTCATAATGTGTACATGCCAGGAGGGTGGGCCCGAAGGACGGGGTTGTTGAAGCGTTCACATTCGGAAATCATTAGGGTTGTACGAGTACAAGCCCACAAATATTTATCGGTCATTATTGTCACAAGTAAGGGACGAAGTGTATCCCTTAAAAAATGTCAACCTTTTAATGACTAGGTATAACCAGAAATCTTTTCGAAAATTCCTCGTAAAATACGAGTAGTAGAACCACAACTTTATTTATCAAATCCATCTTCATGTAGGCAACCGAAATGTAAGGAAAGATCGTCTCGCTAGATTATTTGCTTTCTCTCTTTGTGTGTGTCGCTAACCCTTTGGAACTTGAAAAAAAAATAAAAATAAATTAAAAACTTTTCTAATTTTTCTTTCGAAACGCACGCAAAAAGGAGAAACTTTTCGTCCTGTGCGGAAGAAAACTTTTATTTCGCAGCTAGATACTTTTAATCCTTTCCCAATTTCCGATCTCGTTGCCATATATTTTCCCTTTTTGCATACGTAAAGGAACTTATGGTTATTATAGCTCCATCCTGTAGAGTATGCAAACTTTTAACGGTCATGTTGGAAGCAGTAGTAATGGAGACAGATTTTATGGAACATAAGGAGAGTGGGTCAGAGTTAAGGTAGTCACAAAGTACTGAAAAGTCCAGTTTTCCAAGTTGGTCATCATGATGAAGTCCTGATTCCGTTATGGTTATCATTTTGAGGATTTAATTGTTTGCGTTCGGTAGGAATTAATACAACTCATCACAAAGTAAAGCTTCTCTATGCGTTTTATTACTTTTGCCTTTCTTTGGCAATATCCTTTCTTGGATTGTGATTGGTCGAATGGCTTTTAAGTTTACTCTATGTGCTTCCTTTCGAATATATTCACTTGTCCCACTTATTTATGGTTTCTTTTCAGATTAATTGCATCCAAGGAAGATGGGAAAAAGTTTTTTGAGAATGGGTTTCAGGATGATTTTTTCTCCTTCTTCCCGACTATATGTAAGTATGCCGTACTTAATCCTTTCCAAAATGAATCCTTGGCACCGCATTGACTGGGAACTAGACGCAGAGATTTAAAGAAAAGTAATGAACTTTGCTAATGGTCTCGTTCTGCATTTTTTTGTTTATTGTGTTTTTCTTTTTTAAGTAATTGTAAATCCGAGTGGATTTGTGGTTGCCGGTGGTGGATTGAAAAGCGGCCAGTCGCTGTGGCCAGTAATGATGCTAACCGCATTTATAATAATGTACGTGGCATTATTTAATGATTAATGAAAAAAGAAAAATATTCTTTTTTTATTGTTATTACGCGCTCATCAAAAATTCAATTTCCATTTAACAATTATAAATTTCACATTCAATCAGCCACAAATGAAATTTCCAATCAGACGTATTAATTAATTAATACTTAGAGTGTTGTTAATTAGTCGGTGGTTGTAGTTGTAAATGAGGATGATGGACGTTAAACGTTTACAACTTTAAGGCTGATTGTGTTAGGTAATTTAATGAGAAAAGACTTCAACAACCTTTCCTCTTTCTTTTTTAGACTGTATTCACTGATTAAAATATCATTTACTATATCACCCACCCCAACTGACTCAACATGGTGGGGTTTTTTTTACGTGATCCGGTGATTCTTGTTTTTCAATTTGAAATAATGCCTGTGGACTTATTTTCAAATAGCAAAATTTGAATTTGTTTTATTTAGAACTAGCTGCCCCGCTCGGCGTTTTCCGGGCTCACTGAAACCGCACAAAAGTATAGGTACTCATATAACTCACAACAATTATTCTAGGGTGTCGAAGAATATTCATACTAAATGCGGATGCGTTGAACAATCAAACGTTGCAAACAGCGCAAACCTGGTTCCAAATACGAGAGTATACCAATATATTACCGGACCGCGTAACCTCAATTTGTTTGTCAAACTCGAGTGAAGTAATGCAATGAGGTAGACAGGGATCAATAACTAAGCCGTCAAATTTTTGAGTGGATCAGCATTAGGAGTTACCCATCAAGCCATTTCCAAGCGATTGCATGCGTTTGAAATGATTCAAAAACAAGGAACTTGGGTTGCTTATTATTTGAAGCCAAGGGACGTTGAGCATCGTTTTTCGCCTGTGAACAACTGCTCCAGCGGCAAAAAGGGAAGGATTTTTTTTGTCGCATCGTGACGGGTGATGAAAAATGGAATGATAACAGCAACCCAAAGAAAAGAAAGTCATGGGGACTGCCCGGTCATGCTAATACGTCGTCGGCTCGGCCGAATATTCACTCTGCGAAGATTATGCTGAGTACAACGAAACCATCACTGGGGAACGGTATCGACTTCAATTGATGCGAATGAGCCAAGCACTGCGCGAAAAACGGCCACAATACGAGCAGAGGCACGAAAAAGTGATTCTACAGCATGACAACGCTCGGCCTCACGTTGCCAAACCCGTTAAAACCTACCTGAAAACGTTCAAATGGGAAGTCCTACCCCACCCGCCATATTCCCTAGATATTGCGCCATCCGATTATTAATTGTCCTGTTCGATGGCACATGGTCTGACTGATCAGCAGTTCCGCTCATATGAAGACATACAAAAATGGCCTGGTTCGTGGATAGCATTAAAAGATGAACACTTATAACAAAAACTGAAAGCTGCAGTTCAGAATAAACGACCTGAGAAACTCAATCATGATAACGCCTCACCCCATTCGAGGAGGCAATGTCGAGATGTTTTAAGAGAATTTGCTGCACAATTTTCTCCAACCCACCCTTTAGCTTATATTTGGCTACATTCAATTACTTTTAGTGTTCCTTACCAGAATGGTGTAAACGAAATGGATTCAACACGGTGTCTCCCTGTCCGTGTCTCCGTGTGTCTGTCACACGCTTGTAAATTTTGAACCATTTGAGCTAGAGAGCTCAAATTTTATACAGAAGTAGTAGATGTTGGCACCCCAGAGAAAGAGCCCGTGGTATGATGATGAATGCGTAAGCGGGAAAAAGGTGACAGAAGATGCACATATGAAGACGATGCAGCGCAGAACAAGGGCAGCGAGGGAAGAGTATCGAGCCAGGAGGAGGGAGGAGAAGAAAATACTGCGTAGAAAGAAGAGGGCCTACGCATTCTCCCAGCTCAAGGAGATCGAAGAGTCTCATGATCGAAGCAACATCCGGAAGTTCTACAAGAAAACTAAGCAACTGGCTGCTGGCTTCAAGGCCGGAACACAGGCTCTTCGAAACAGCGAAGGAAATCTAGTCACCGAAGCGCTGGGAATAGTAGATGTGTTTAAGCAACACTTCCAGCAACTGCTAAATGGGCATCATGTAGAGAGAGTGATAGGGCAAGGAGAGAACCCACGTCCAGTCAATGAAGAATCAGTTCCAGCACCCAGTATAGAAGAAGTTGGCTTAGCAATAAAAAAGCTTAAGAACAACAACGCCGCCGGCTCTGATGGTTTACCAGCGGAGCTTTTCAAATACGGTGGTGATGTTTTGGAAGGGCGCATGCACCAAATCATCAACCAAGTATGGGTGGAAGAAAGCATGCCCGATGACTGGACTATCAGCTCCATATGCCCCATCTACAAAAAAGGCGATCCTATGTGTTGCAAGAATTATCGAGGCATATCCCTGCTTAATGTCGCATACAAGATCCTATCCAACGTACTGTGTGAACGTCTCAAACCATTCTGCAACACACTAATCGGCATGTACCAATGTGGCTTCCGGCCCGGCAGATCGACTATAGACCAAATATTCACACTGCGGCAAATCCTGGAAAAGACCAATGAATTTCAAGTCGAGACTCACCACCTATTCATCGACTTCAAGACCGCATATGATAGCATTCATCGTCAGGAGCTTTATGTGGCGATGGCCGAATTCGGGATCCCGGCAAAACTGATCCAGCTTTGTAGCGTGACGCTGGAAAACACGCGCTGCAACGTGCAATTTGGAAGTAGTTCCTCCGAACTATTCCAAACATGCACCGGATTCTGGCAAGGAGACGCACTATCATGTGACTTCTTTAATCTCGTGTTAGAGCAGATAGTGCGCAGGGCAGGTGTCAACACGTAAAGCACTATCTTCAACAGATCCGTGCAGCTACTGGGGTATGCAGACGATATCGACATCATCGGTCGCTCCCAGAGGCTTTTACGGCGATTGAAGAACAAGCGAAATTTGTTGGCCTTGTAGTAAATGAGGATAAGACTAAGTACATGCTATCAACTAACAAACAAGCATCTGTCCACCACCTAGGACAGAACGTCACTATTGATAGCAACAATTTCGAGGTAGTTAGGGAGTTTATCTACCTCGGAGTAAACATGAACTCCACAAATGACATCCTAGTGGAGATCCGTCGAAGATTTACCCTAGGTAACTGCTTTATGGCGCCGAGTGCTTGACGATAAGCAGGAAGGGGAGCTGATACTGGGCTCCTTCGAAAGAAAAATTCTTCGGCGGATTTTTGGTCCTGTGTGCGAGGAGGACGAATGGAGGAGAAGATACAACCGCGAACTCTATGAGCTATACCAAGATGTGGATGTAGTCCAAAAGGCCAAAATACGTCGACTACATTGGCTCGGCCACATCGAGCGAATGGACAATAATGCTCCAGCTAAGAGAATCTTCGAATAACAGCCGCCAGGTTCGAGACGATAAGGAAGACCGAACCTCCGTTTCAAAGACCAAGCCATCGCGGATGCCAGAGCGCTTGGACTGGATAACTGGAAGCAACGTGCTCGAGATCGCAGAGAATGGAAGGCTACAGTGTCTCAGGCAGAGACCCTTCACGGGTCGGGAGCCCGTTAAGTAAGTAAGTAAGTAGATGTTGGACCAAAAGTAATCTGGAAAAATCTGTAATCTGTATTTTTTTATGTGGGGCTTTTGGTGCATAATGTACCCAAAAAAAAAAAAAATATTTTTATATCCTATTCTAATTAATTCTGAACTTCCAAGGAGTTCAAAATATAAAAAAACATTTTTTTTTTTACAATAAAGTTTCTTGTACGAGTACACAAAAGCTCAAAAGCCATGAAATATTCGATGTCGTTTGTTTGACCTGACCCTTTCAAGTATGACCATATCTTTCACTTTTTTGAAAAATCAAAATTAGGATACAGTTAAAATAACGGTACGGAATACTAACTGCGCGATACTCGACTCGCACTTGACCAATTTTTTTTTCGAATTTTATTTCTAAATCTCGTAGGAAAGAATTCCAACAAAAATCCAGAAGCCTAATCACGATCAATAGAGCCCACCTCTGGGGTATTGAGTCTCGTTGTCGGAAGACCAAAATCCTTAGAGTACCGAACGTCCTGGCAAACGAGCAATATCTAGTTCGCTACGTCACAGTAAAACACGACGTCGGGTACACGAAGTTTCTGAAGATACAATTCTTGCATAGCGAAATCTTTTATGACTATCACCTTTTCAATCTGATACCAGGCTGCGTTTGAATGGCTATCACTTTTGGAGCTTATCTTGAATAATATACTTAATTTTGAAGTCATACTGGAGCAGTTCTATTGGTCAGAGTACTACTCAGTCTAAAAGTAATTTAATCGAATTCAGTCAGCGCATGATTGAATGGCCAGTGATAATAGGAAATGGTAGCCGTCGAGGTAGTATACTCGTATACACGCATACATTGTATACACAGTGGCCGACAGCCCCTTGGTGGATTAATCTACTTCTGAGTCTCTTAAACTTCGACTATGCATGACTCAATCATTCAGCTTTCGGAAAAGTGTTTTTTTTTCATGAATTGCAATCTCTGCTGTCAATTTAAACTATGAAAAGTCGACCAAAATGTCAATATCCAAGAACGTGAGCTTCCATCAAATTCTACTGTCTCTACTCATTTCATAGAACGATTTTATTTATGAAGGTTTGTTGCTGACTTTCAGTTTGTAGGTTTTGTTATCTTCTACTATTTTGCAAAAAGCAGAATATTTTTGTGAGACACCCAGCATTCTCTCTTCCAGAGAGGAATAAAATACCTCCATAGTCTGTTGTACATAAGAACAGCGTCTGCAGAATTAAATATTTACATCGACCAGGTAAATAAGTTCAATTGTTCAGATAAACTTTTCAGACATTTATCTCGAGTTTAAGTTTAATTATTCAGTCTATTTTATAACCTCTTTGACCTTTTTATGCTTTGTTCCTCTGGCCTAACAGAGGAGGAAACTTTCTTAACGGCCGCTTTGACTTTTCGGCATGTTGTTTAGAGACCGCTGTTTGGGCGCAAACATTGATCTCGCACAAATGAAATGAATTATTAAACAGCCACAATCCGCAAAGGAATTCATTTTTTTTAAATGTAAATCAAAGGTATAAAACGATTTAATAGAAATAAAATGTTTGACGATTTAAGGCTCTGAATACCAACACAAATGATACAAAAAAATGTATTGAAATATGCTTTACGGAAAAAAAGGAATGATTACAATTGTCAAAAGGATTTTTTTTTTTTTTTCATTCATTATTCGTGTATATATTTTTTAACATATTTTCACAATTGGGTTTACTTAGGTTTCCATAACAATATTATATAAAGAACAGCTAGTGGCATTTTTATTTAACTATTTTAAATAGTGATAAATGCCACTTCATTGATAATATATTCATAACAAAACAACTTCTTAAAAGGAAAACTTCAATGTAAAATAGCAAATTTAAATATAATGTGGAAATAATGAGGAAATAATGTAGAGTGAATGTGCAAAATATAAATTTTTTTTTTTTAAGTTATATATTATATACTAATGTTACACAATATAGGGTAGCAAAACTTCAATTAGTTCGTGATCAGAATCAAAAAGCCATGTTTTAACTTCGTTTAAAAATTCGGACAGTATTCTTAACAACCGTAAATCCGTCGGAAGTCTATTAATAAGTTTGCAGTGAGAGGTGCGAAAAGTCCGAATGCTGACAATGGAGCCTGAGTTGCTACGCAAATTATGTTCGTCAGAGATTGGGCTAGCCACCTCTCATAAAGAAAATCTTCAATATTTTGTAGTAGTATAGATGTCTAACTGGCAGAATTTTCAATTTTTTAAATAGCACCATAGAGTGGGCAAAACGGTTAGCAGTACACACTTTCCTAATAGCGCACTTTTGCAAAACAACAAGTGGCTGAATTTTCGTTTAGTAGCCGCCCCCCCCCCAACAGGTTATTCCATATTGTAACTTAGAGTGGAAGAGACCAAAGTAGATCCTACAGACACAAAAAAACTACGGATGACTGAACGAAAATATTGTTTCAACGAAAGAATGTGTTCAGACCAGCTCATATTTTGGCCAATTAGAATACCTAGATATTTGAATTGCTGAACTACTTCAATTTTGAAACACTTAACGTTACAAGTTTCATCTTCATTGTATGTTGCCTTAAGATTTTCTCCACTGCATATACAGTTGAGCAAACTATTCCGAGCACAATCCTGTGCATGAAAGTAAATTGGAAAATCTAAAGACTCCTTTATACTTAGGCTGAAAAACATGAGTTTTGTTTTATTACTAACAACTAATTTGTGTTTCGCAAACCGGATTCTTAGTAAGTCAACATCAAAGTTTATATCCACAATGAGATCCAAAGGGCTTGTTGAACCATATGCAATGCCAAGGTCATCTGCGAAAGCGGTTACTTTTCCAATAAATGGTTGACTAAATAACGAGTTAATATAAATTAAAAACAAAACGGGGCCAAGGACAGAACCTTGCGGTACATCTAGGTTTATTACCATCGGGTTACTAAAGCAGTCACCAATTTTTACTTTTTGTATTCTGTCCTTTAAATAAGACACAAACCAATTAAACATAAAACGGCGAAAACCTGCATTATATATTTTGTTCAGAAGAATGTCGTGGTCAACCATGTCAAACGCTTTTGATATGTCTACGAAAAGAAGTGCATCTTCTGTAGAGAGACCCTCCCTAAACCCATACTGCGCACGACTAAAAAAATGTATCCTCTTGAGGTGATCTAACATTCTACTCTTAACAGCTCTTTCAAAAATTTTAGAAAACGTAGACAATAGAGAAATTGGCCTATAGTTGTTTTTCTCCTTTCTATTACCTTTTTTAAAAAGAGGTTTCACGTTAGCAAACTTTAATTTGTCTGAGAAAATTCCAGTTAAAATACTTAGGTTAAAAAGGTGAGCCAAAATGTTTACTAAGTTCGGAGCGATGCACTTGAGGGTGATATTAGAGAGCCCATCTTCACCACAGGAGCACGAGTTGTTCAGAGAGTTACATAATAATGCGTAAAAGTTCAAGTCCAGTAATCTGTTCTTTCCACTAAACTAGATTCAGTGCAACGAATACAATATGCGGGGCATTCTCTTATTGACAATTGTCCTACTGAGCCAAAGAAGTCATTAAATTCATTGGCTATAGATGTAGGATCTAATAGTGCTAGGAATATTATCACAGTTACGGTCGATGATACTATTTACCACTTTCCATTCATTTCTAGGGTTGCCTTGGGCACTTTGAACTTTGGAATAATAGTACCTATCATCCTAATTTCCTTGTTAACATTTTTACACATTTTTTTGAAACGAGTTAACAATATTGAATTAAGTGGATGTTTAAAACATTTTTTCCGTAGATGATTTTTGAGTTTAATTTTTTTAAGGATAGTATGGTTTATCCAGGGTTTTAATCTAAATTCTGATTTTTTTTTCGCCCCACATTGTGGCTAGATGATCTAACATAGTTTTGTAGGATTTGTTGAAAAAAGGCATAAGCCTTCGAAACATTGCCTTCGGCGTAGACTTCCTCCCAATTTTCTACGCAAAGACTACTGTTTAAAAGATCAAATCTAATCTTAGTCATGGTGGGGGTATGAGTGGGAATTGCTCGCTTTGCATTTCTCAGATTTTTTAACAAGATGCCAGTCATGCAGTGATCAGTGATATGAAAATCAAAGTTAATACCGAAACATTGAGGTAAGGGTATTTTCACGAAACGACAAAAAACGTGATCTGAACATGAACCTTAGATTGGTCTCGTGATTTCATTTATAAAGGAGGAAGGTCCATGTTCAGCAATTAGACCTAGGTACGAATCTGATACACTGTTCGAGTTTAAAATATCGATGTTGAAGTCGCCTAGGATAACAAGATTCGCCCCTTTCTCACTGCTCAAAAAGATTGAAAATTCATTCAGGAACGATTGAACGTTATAAGATTGTAATCTATATATTTTACCTAAATGCCATTGGTATTTTGTTTCAATTAATTTGTTGATGCTGATTACAAAAATAACAACTACGAGATATTTACTTTATACATTTTTAGATAATGTTCAGTCAAACTACGAAAAATAGGGATAGGTGCGTAGACCACAGAGTGTCTCCAACTCAGCTCAGTTATTTTTTCAGAATTTCTTAGAAAATACACAGAATAGGGTATCAAAATTTAACAGAAATCAGAGCAGAAAAATATAAACAAATCCAAATTGTTCGTAAGCTGTTAAAGTAAGTGGAAAGATGATAAAGAAGCAAAAGCTTTTTCTGGGTCGCTAAATATGAATTCGAAGTCTGAATTTCAGAACTCGAAATGGAGAATTGAAAACGGCGGACAAAGACCTAATAAATAAAATAATTTAATGTCTTTGTAGATTAATAAAGTCCATCAAAGGATAAGGTGCGCCAAGAGGTTTTAACCGTCGCTGCATCTAAAAATAAAAAAAAGGTCACTTAACCCAAACCTAAAATAAGAATTCTCAAAATTAAATTAGCGTCCAAAAAAGTTTTTTTAAAAAAAAAAAATGAATTTCTGATCTCAATTTAGCGGCCTCGAAAACTCATATATAGACTAATCGATGCAAATTTTCGCAGTATTATTTAATTTTCAGGACGTCATTTTGTATCTGTCACTTTAAATTTTCGAATTTTGACTTCGGATACGAGTTCAGAGACCCCGAGAATATTTTTACTTACACAAATATTGAGTGCCACTGTGTAGTGGGTAGTATGTGCTGTGCAGGCTGTGCAGGTTCGAGCCCGAGCGGGGAACAGTAACCACAGCTAACTGAGCAGAAGTGGATTAGAACTTTCCTTTTTTTAAAAAAAATGTCTTTTGACTGAATTCATTAGCTTACGAAACACTGACATGAATTTGCGTATATTTTGGATTTTGTATTTTGAAATTCTGACTCCGACTTCAGATTCAACGACCTCCCTTTATTTACTGCAATAGTTTACGAACATAATTAGTTCGTTTATATTTCTTTGTTTAATTGTGGGGAAGAACATTTTGAGCTTCATTTTTTGGAAAAAAAACTTAACGGGCGCATAGATTGGACTGGAATTTGTGTGGTTCCTGTAGTTGCAAAATTCCTACCAAATATGGTTTTGAAGCGCATGGAATACAACTTTGAGATTCACTCGATTCCGACTAAATATACACAGATTCCCAGACTTGTACAATTTTAACATCCGATTTGCATTGAATTTCGGGAAAATAGACCAAACGTCCAAATCCTTGGGCCGAGAAGCACCCATAAACATGTACCTTTGCGGAATGCTTAACTGTGCCTTGAACAAATTCCACACCTTTTTTTGACCAAACACTTTTAATTGGACTGGAAAGAAGATTGGCCTGTAAAAATAATTTTGCTCCAATCAATATCGAAATTCTCCTGAGCCCACTAAAATCGTTTTTGAATGAGTTTTTCGCCAAGAAATAGCTTCTTTACTGCACTCTCAAAAGAGACACTATTTTGCTCTAGTCGCTGCCTAATCGTGTTTAGGGATACATTAATACTTCGTGTCGAGAGTTTTTTTTTGGCTTCCCTCAGCCTCAGTGTGGGATTCTGCTTGAACATTTCCACGATCATCTTATCTTGCCATTTTTTGGTTGTCCGTTTTGATTCTCTACCTGGTTCATCATCGACATTTCCAATTTTTTCGTAGGCATTGATTGGCATCAACCTGGCGATACCCAGTACTGTAACTGTTACTAAACATCAATTGTGCTTATTTTACCTCCCCGTGGTAACCCCCGGGTTCTTGCCTCTGACGTGCTAAACTTATAAGCGCGAGTGTTGAGCAAAAAGAAAATAGCAACACTACAATGCTCTATCGGAAATGACTGACTTTACGAGTCTCAGTACTAGGACGTACGGCGGATGAATTCAAGTGTTTAACCAAGGGTGGCGTCAACAGTCAGCATGGATGAGCTACTTCATTAAGGATTTTCAGAGCTAGTCAGGGTGTTGAAATAGAGATGGTGGCGGAACAGCGGCAGCTCTCATATCCCCGAAGAGGGTTACTGACTCCGGAATATTCGTACAAGGGATGCCTCCATGGGGTTAACTACCCAACCACGACCTAACATATTGCAACCAAAAGCCTCGGATAAGAATCAATTTACTGCTGACCACCCTGCAAAACGAAAAAAAAAAACAACGATATTCAAATCTACACGTGAAATGTTCGGACCTAGACCGCTATAAAGCAGATATAACCGCTAATTCAGGAAGTGCGGTGGGATGGGCCGGGCAAAAGAAGGATGGAAAACTGTGATATATACTACGGTGAATGCTACAGAGAACAGAAGCAGCTTCTTTTTTGGTGGAGATTTTTTATAAGCGGCAGACTTAGGTAAGAAGTCTTAAGCTTTCGACATATGAATGAACGCCTTATAACAATCCGCATCAAAGCCATATTCACATATGTAGCAAAACAACTCACATACGAAGCGGCGCTGCACAGAAGGACGAGGGTGGCTCATGAGCTCTAAGAGCAAAAGAGGAGGGAGGTACATCAACTTCTATGGATGAAAAAGAAAGAATATGAGAAGCGCGATCGAGGAAATAGATAGGTGCTACTCCAGGAACAATATTCGGAAGTTTTCCAAAAGGTAAAAAGAACGTGCATCGCAACAAGACCCGAACAGAGACCTCTACAGACGAACCAGGAAACTTTGTAGTAGAACGCCCTTAACCTTTCATCAACAACCTGATTGGCACCTATCAGGTTTAAGACCAGGAAAGTCCACTGTCGAACAAATTTTCACATTTAGACAGATCCTGGAAAAAAACCCAAGAAGTCCAAATCAAAGCCGCCTATGACAGCATCTATAGGGACGAGGTACACAGAGCCATGTCTAGTTTTGATATCTTGATGATGAATAATGTTCGCTGCCTTTGATGTCACAAAAAGAATTTACACAAGGCGACGTGTTGTCATGTGACTTCTTTAACACCATCCAAGACACAAGGTACGATCTTTCAAAAGTCTGTACAATTACCTGCATACGCCGACGATAATGGCATAATTGGTAGAACACAGCGAGCTGTCACCGGTGAGTATAGAAACAGAAGCGGTTAAAATAGGTTTAGCTGTTAACGAGTGCAAAACCAAATATATGCTGCCAACAAGAAGGGACACCCATTGACATCGACGAATCGGGAAAAACATTACTATAGACAGCTATAACTTTGAGGTAGTAAGGGACTTTGTCTACATCGGCTCCACTATAAACTCTGACAACGACATCACAAAATCAAGTGAAAAGTTACACTTGCCAGTGGCTGTTTCTTTGGCTAAAGAACGCAGTTGAGTAGTAAGGCCTTGTCAAGAAACACTAAGGAGACTCTTTATAAGACTCTCATCATTCTAGTGCTGCTCTATGGGGCAGAAGCATGGACGTTAGCAAAGGCGGATGAATATATCCTTAGTTGTTTTGAATGTAAAATTCTTCGGTCCCGTTTGCGTTGATGAGTTTTGAATGAGGAGATTTAATAGCAAACTCTACGAGCTGTAAAGCGACACCGACATGGTCAGAAAAATGGGCATCAGTCGTCTAAAATGGCTAGGACATGTAGAGTGAATGGACACCAATGCTCCAGCCCAAAGAGTTTTCGATTCCAACCCGGAGAACAACACAGTAGAGAAAGACATGGCCTTAGGTGGCACACGCAAATGGAAGAAGACCTCAACCAACTTGGAGTGCGCAACTGAAGGCAATTAGTCAAAGCCCGCATTAACTGGAGAGCAGTATTGATTCAGGCTCAAGTACACCCAGACTGTAGCGCTACCTAAGTAAGTAAGAAAGTATTTTTATACCTAATCTTGCCATCTTCTTGCCTGATAGTCCCCTAGTTCGTCCGTCTTCCATTTCGAATGTCTTCTGTTCCGGTAATCTTCAAATCTCGTCCGTTCATTTTGTAGTTCAGCCGTTCTGCAGCACAACATTTCTGTAGATCGGTCAAATTCTAATACAACAGTTTATTGGTTCTCTATTCCTATGGCTCATCAGAAACAGTTAGACGGCACAAAATTGTACAATGTCATTAAAGGCTTTATCATATGTACAAACAAACTACAGCAACATTCCAAGCTCTGAACTTAATCCGCCAAGATGGTCCATGACATTTTCTAAAAATTCCAAAATCTTAAAAAAAAAGAGGACTTTTAATCAAGAACGCATTCTTTCCACCAATTGCCAAAATTCCTAAGCCTAACCAAAAACTTCTAAAGAAATATGTTGCCCTTCGGCCATCCATTTATTTCCGCGTGCCCAGCAATGGAATTTCGCCAAAAATTTGTTGATAGCCTACGTCATGACCTTTGGTGCTTTCGCCTTTTATGGTAGCCGCGACAACAGAATAAAAATAAAACAATTGCCTTCCAAAAAAAAGAGAATACAATCCCCACCCCCCCAGCTAGGATTACAATGGGTGACTTTTATACCAATCGTAAATAACAACAATTAAACACCATTCCGCGCTGCTGCTGACCCTCGAGGGCTGTTGTGTGAGTTGGGAAATTTATATCGCCACATATTTTCAATTTTCCTTGCAACACGAATGAGAACACGAAGAATTAAAACCCTTTCGTCCTCGCTGCAGACAATTTTTCCGGTGACAAAGGACAAATTCCTTTGCTTGGGAGAACCGAACAGGGACTGAGAGACTGAGAGACATTTTGGCAACAATTTTCAGCCGAATAATGTAAACCACCAGCAAAAAAAAAAAAAAAAAACTCTTTTCCACTTGATAATTTGTGGGCAACATAGGGCTCGCGCAAGAGGGTAAAAAAGGACACCATCAACTTCTGTGTGTCCCGTGAAAATACGCGCGCAAAAGAGAAATTCCGTATTTGGCATTCCGATCGTTGTTTCGCTAATATCAGTGAATTTTTCATTTCCTCACCAATGAAAATGGTCTGCTTGTCTCTACGTCTTCTACTGTACTCTCGCTAACTAACGGTTATGGGAAAAGTTTGGTCATTCAAAATTCCAGGAAGTGAGGAGTTCCTCCACCATCGTCACTAGCACCAGCACCAGCAGTGGCGATTACTTTTAGTGGATAATTTCTCTGGCAGCGTGTGGAATTTACACAGTTTAGTTGATGACGAGGAGCAGGATGTGAAGGAAGAGGCGGACATTTTCCAGAATACTCACAACCACTAGCACTGGGGGCACTCAATAAAATAGTAAAATAATAATAATAATTTGGTGGAAATTAGAAAAGTTATTGGTGATTGTGAACTGATCATTAACTGCTGCAATTGAGGTTGTAAATTTTCAATTTTTGCAGCGCACTGAACTTTTTACGCTCCCTGCTCACTGTTATTTTACGTGTTACTACTTCAATAATTGTACTATAGAGGGGGCATTTGCGGAACTGGAATGGCGTAGCAGCGTGGTAACAGCGTGGCGGTAGCGAAAGTTTCGTGTTTGTGATTTTAAACTTTTTCTCTGCTCAAAATTGAGTATCTGCTGGGCGGAAATGGAAATTCGAAAGAACAGTTTATAATGAGTTCACATGCTGCAAGCAACATAAACGTGCCGATTATTAGGGTACTTTGCTAATGGTTGGGTCCAATATTTCACTTACAAAGAATTTTATCGAAATCAGCAAATTAAATTTGTACTTTTTAAATAGCAATGAACCGTCATAACTACATGTTATGGCGTTTCAAACGCCAACAAACTTTGCACCCTTTTTTTCTGAATCTAGGCCGAACAGTTCTAAATTCTTATAAGATTGCTGATTGGTTCAATTTTACGAGTTCGTAACCAATAGCTTTAAATGAGGGCAGGCATCATACCTGCGTCCTAAAAAGTAAATATGTATGGCTTCGAACTACCAACAAGGTATAGATTTTGTAAAACATGCGCGTTTTAATGGTTGTAGGAGTGGCGGTCGTGCAGGCCTCATTCGAATCTCCATGGATCCATGGTGTTCACCGTTGTGGGATGAAAATAAAAATTTAATAACTTTAAAGGTTTCCGGGCTCCCTAAATCAATTTAAGTCCAAAATGAATTTTAGAATGGTTTTCGGTGGCTTTGCTGACAATTCACCCAAATCGTTGAAGATGTATTCGCTTGAGGGCTGAGGCTGTGTTCTTATTATACTGTATCAATAACTTCCTTGGGGTGCGACATGGTGGAAGTGTGTACCATCTTTCATCGGCCATCTTTAGGAAGTTCGTTCATATGTTGGACTTAATAAGTTCCATTGCAGGTTATTCGGCTTTCTTGTTTCCGGGGATACGTCTATGACCCGGGACCCAATAGATGTGACACTGTGTTGTGCTCTAAGAGTCCTCAGCACGTTTCGACATCTTTTTTTGTTTTAACTTTTATCACAGTGGATTAGATGGCTTTGATTGCAGCTTGACTTTCTCTCTACCAAAACTAGTGTCAATACATTTCATATTGCTTATTCGTTGAGTTTCTAAACACATACCAGGAGTGGCAGTATTTATTTTCATCCGCTCCATGCGGCTGATTACTGTTTGTCTAATGCTATCTTGATATTCTTCCAGACCAACTAACCCCTCGAAATAAGATGACATGTTAAATAAATCCCCTCCGAGAATTTACATCCTCAGGCTCTACCATCATGGAACCATTCGTGAAATAATCCATTCCTAGACCGCAAAAGAAGTATAGGCAACGTTGAGCATTACAACAACTGCGACATAAATAATTTGCAGCACCCTATTATGGTACTTAGGTCAATAGCAATTCGCAAAGTTATATAGCAACAAGCCAAAGTCGATGCTGAACGAATAAATGAATTGCGGCGGGCTTAGGTGCACTGTGATTTAAAGGATCTATTGTTCCCTTCTTGGTGCCAGCCGAAATTATCCTATTGCTAAGGCACCTCGTACAACTCACTTTCCCTTAGGAACTGAATATCTTGTATTGGGTTAAAAGATGGATAAGTTAGGTTAGGTTACTGGGTGCCGTTGTTGACAGGGTTGTCAACAGCTCACTTAGACCACTAAGAGTTCATTGTGCCCAATATTTAGAACCTTAGGAACCTAAAAATGACAATCTTCAACCACTAGGCTAAACCACCCAGATAAATTTATGAATCTAAGGAGTTTTCTTAGCTCAATGCTACCTAGCTCATCCAGCTCTGAAAAGAAGTATCTGCCAAAAGCATGGCTTCTTTTGATGGTCAGAGCTGGACAATCACATAGGAGATGATAAACGGATTCTATTTCCTCTACAGCTTATCGTAGAGTCGTTATGAGGTAACCTTAGCCGTGCTGCGTGATTACCTATCACACAATGCCCTGTAACGACACCAACAGCTATACGGATATCACTTCGAATTAGTTCTATAAGATTAATAGATCTCTTTTTGTAGTAGACTGGTCATAATGATTTGGCTGTAGCGCATGTATCTAATCGACATCCGCGTTCATTAACTTCGTCATTAGACTAGATGTCTATCTGCCTGTATAGGGTGCATAGCGGTACACCAGCCTCGGAAAGGGCCCGCGAAGGTCTTATAAGCAAAAAATTAAAGGTCTCTTTCTTGGTCAGAAAACTGACTCCACTGCATACAGCAGTAATGCACTGACTCAACATTAGAGCAAAACCGTGGCAGCTTAGATTTTGTGCTGAAAACATTTTTCTGATTTTCACAGCGTACCCAATGACGTTGCCCACATCCAGTATAGTGCTGCCATCCTCCGAAATAAAAATTCCAGGATAAAGAATATTGTCATTGAAAGGCTGAGAGCTATATCTAAGGCTACATGCAGAACATTACTCATGGATGACGACCAAGGATTTCAGCCATTGTGCAAATTTGTCAAATCTAACTTTGGACTTTAAAGTCCCTGTCTTGTAGGTAGCCATTATTTTAAGTAGGGATACCTCCTCTGTTGAAAGTAAAGCTTTTTCTGAGAGTTGTTAGGTGCTGCTCAAAAGGTATGACATCAAGCTTCACGAGGTACTTCACTTTTCTTTTGGGTACGGATTCATATGTTTCTGACTTCCGATGACTCATTTAAGTCTGATCAATCTGGTTGAATGTTTCCTGACTATTTATGTTATGCTGCAATACCTATAGTTTGCAATTGTCATAATGGTCATCGAGGCCGAGATTTGAACTTGTCATTTAAATACTCCATTACAGTGAAGATGTCCCCGTTAGGTATTGAATTATGGACAACTCTTTACTATAAAAGTTATCCACTTCATCCGTAATCTCGGATTTGGTTGGAGTCTAAGACCTAAGACCATCATACCATCTTAACCGCTTGGTCTCAAGATGTTGATTTTACAGCGGATGAAAATTGGCGTTTTGTGGCACTTAACTCCTTCTTCTTCTCATGCTGTGTTATCCCTTGAACGGCGGAACAGTATAAATACGTGAGAGCCCGGCTTCACTCGAATCAAGATGGTCACCTTAGTTAGCTCTAACTTGCTGCTAATGGAGCTTAATGGAGCTCAACCATGCTGATATCTTTTTTTTTGCAAAATAATACCTACAACTGTCGAATCACTTTTTGGATTCATCCTTCTTATTGACTACGCAAAAGTATGACATCCTGCGAAAGTATTGTAAATTTATTCTCATAATCAAAACGCAATTTATCGCCCAGAGTTCCAAGTTTTTGTCCCCAAAAAATGTGAATTATCTTCCCAAGCACCACATGGCCCGCCCGTGAACCAGATTTCACTTCGATAAATCACCAAAACAGGACTCTACTCTCTACACAGTTAATTTAGCTTTCGTGGTAATTATTTAACCATTATCCTTTGAAATAAATCAAAATGTTTCTTGTTCCATCAAGAAAACATGGCGTACTTAACTGAAAATTTGCCAGGGTGGGTAGATCCCTTTTTGCCTAACGCACAATTCGCGCTTTTAAAAATAGATCTCTCAACATAACTGACAGTAGCTAGTCGACTTGAATCCTTTTATATCCTTCAAAGTGGTTATTTGCTATTGCCACCCTCCTAAAAAAAGGATTGCAATAACTAAATTGATTTAAAATGATTAGATTTCAACAATGGGGCATTAACGAACATCAGAATCCCCCGTATGGAGTGGACGCTTATTTAAACCTCCCACTACCAAATCAAATATGTTGAGTCCTTAGCCGAACACTCTATGACGACCCTTAGAGCTGTGTGCCTGTCAACAACACATGCGACAACAACGGACTACGGATATACTATATATGTCGACGACTTGATGACTACATCGTCTACATCGACGATGACGCGTATAAATTTGCGTTTGTCAAATAGAAAATTTACAGCATAATAATAGCGGTACAATACAATAACACCCTAACTCCAAGCCAAGCGGTAACGTCTGCAGTTTTGATTTTTGCATACATAAATATTTATGAAAATATTTAGCTGCCAATACACAACAACACATCCTTTTCTGAGAGAAAAGGAGGCAGAGATCCTTGAAGCCATCCCTCAATTGAACTCAGTCTGCACTGTAATGACCAGCGCTACGAGTACCTAGAGAGTGAGTGGTCTACTACGCTGGTCCATGTGTGATGTCATAATCACCAGAATTAACATTCGTTGATTTGATAGCGGTTGGGCGGATGGTAGTTCTGAAAATTTAAAGTGGAACCTTGAGTTTTGAATAAGGACTCAACTCGACTCGGCATGTCAATGACAGGTGATAAGGCTGTCCATGTGATTAACAATTGAATATGACTGAAGTGTTGACTGAAATGACGAGAAGAAGAGTGTGTTTAGGCGGAAAATTTAAGTACTCTTACCTTTCAATTGGAAAATTGGATTTTCATATGACAACAAAAGGGATGTAAAGCAGGGGATGTCCTGTGAGGCATGTTATTCCTTTGTACCTGTTTCTTCTATTGTTAGAATGTGTTCCGTTTGATTATGCTCAAGTAGTAGGCAGTAGATAGAAGTGACCTCTCATTGAAATTGAAATACTTGGACTTCGGAGAAAATATTTCATTTTCCTTTCTTTGTATTCTATTGGGAGATACAATTCAAGATATTTTTGTTTATTGAAAACTATTTTTGTCAACTCTGCTCAAGCTTGAATTTTGTGAATACCAAATATTGATTAGGGCCTATGTACATGTTCCGACAATACGATCTCCAAAATAAAAGACACATTGAGTCTACATACCATAGGTGTCCACAGGAGAATACAATGATGTCACCTAACAAATTATAAGAAAGTGTCCATCTCTTAGGTTCTTAAACTTTTTGAAGCCACTTTTAGGAGATGACAACTAAAACTCCGCTGCGCAAACCGACGGCTTAACTATCGAACTATGATATTTAAAGTAGCTAGGTATGATTTGGTATGGAGAATAGCCGCTATTCTGCACAAATTGGTCTCCTTTCATTTAGATTAACTAAAATCTTGGTCGAACCTTTTCTAGCAGTAAATCAAAAGATGGTACTGACATACGCATGTAGTCTCAAAATCGGTCCGGATATTTACGAAGATTTGTATATAAGTGATAAAATTCACCGTAATCCGATCTTTCTCGATTTATAGGATGTACAACTTCTCTCTTCTTTTTTGGACCGTATAAACAATCAATAAATATGAACACGACTTTCCAGTAAAAGACTATGACGTACAGGAGTCGACAACGACATTTTCACTACTAATCGCTCGAGCGACGTCGCTCAGTAAAAGGTCACTCGTCGCGCAGACTTGTCGCTCTATCGCTCGTCGCTCATTGCTCAATCGCTCAGTTGCTCAGTGCGTGGCGCTAGCCTTAGGCTGCAAATAGTGTGAAGTGACGGCATATGCTAAAGGATATTGGATTTACACTACAATTCTCTCGAAAACTACTCCTACGATTTTGTTTAAATTTGATTTTTGGTTTGGATTAGGCATGTGTCGCTAAATGGCGCTAAATGGCGATTTCGAAATAATAGTTGTATAACGGAATTCAACAATTTAGTTGAAAATCGATATCTGAGCAATATTTGACTTATGCAAGGACGTGGCATACCAGATTTTTGAAAATTAAAAAAAAAAAAATTATTTTCACTTTTTAATGCATTTTAAAAAAAAAACTTTAACATACACCATATTGGTACATTTACGCGCAACACAGTCATGTCCTTTATTTATTTATTTTTTTCAAAAACTGTTTGAAGATTTGGTATAATTTTCCCCGTACCCGATTTGGTATATTTGATGCCCATTTATATTTTCTTAGATTTTTCGCGTTAATATTTTCATATATCGCGTAACGGGGTAGAAGATTATTTAACAATTTGCCTCTTTGATTGTTTTCGTACGTCACCACGTACGTCATCCTCCTAGGTGTAATGTTTCAAAATTTGCAAGTCTGTGACTGATACATGAACAGACAGACAGCCAGAGACCTTGTTGAATCCACTAGTGCTCCGTTTTATACCATTTTGGATGAAACATTAAAAAGAAAAGTGTTTGGTAGGATTTTTATAAGCCTTATAACGAGATAAGTTCGAACTACTAGTATAGTCACGTAGAATTATCATATGGCAGCCCTCAATGTATCATTTTTAGTGTCAAACACTCATTCTATATCTTTTCAACTTCTGCATTCATACCTCAGCCGAAAATATTATCTGTATCAAAAGTATTGATTTCTATCCGCCACAATTCGGCCACAAAATCTACCATTTTCGAAAAGTATTAATTTTCAAATGTCCTCTTATCCACCACATCGACTGTCCATATCCGTGTTTAGAACATCCACAAGAGCAGTCCTTTCTATTGAGCTGGCCCACGCCCAACCAACCGGCCAGCACTCGAAACAAACATCATCTATGAGGTGGCTTGTCCCTCTCGAGTTGTCACGGAAACCCGGTTCAGCTCATGTAAATAATTTCATGAATGACATACAGCACCGCAATGATTTTGTAGGTAACTTTCGCATCAGGCAGATTTCGAACACAAGGATATCGTTTGGTATCGACAGTAACGTCTCATGTCTCTTAAGCCAGCTGCAGCATCCTCCCACATTTCAGTGTGTTACTTAATCAGAAAAACTGTTACTTGGTCGGTAACTACAACTGACATCAAAGAGACGTTACAGGACTAGCAGCCTTCATAAATGTGAAAGCCGATATTCGTTTCTCTTAGACTGCATATAAATGACGAAACGATATGACTGACATTTGAATTGTGGAATGAGGTTGTGCTGATGTCTATTTGTATACGTTTAGAAATTTCAATGGAAATTGAGAATATCCGGAATGCAACGTTCGCAAAACGGATGGCTTGCTTGGATAGGGTGTATAATTGAACACGTATACATGTAGGTATGTAACGTATGGGTTTACGTAATTAATTGTAATGTATAAATTAATGCAACTATCCAATGAATTGCCAGACACAGTGAGCCCAAATGGAATTTCTGTGACCTAAATTGGATATCTTTTAACCCTTCCAATACCGATATTTTAATATCTTTGAAGATTTCATTCACATTGGTATATTCGTAAAAAAAGTTAAATATGTATTGAATTTTTACTAAAGTTAAATTTTGGGGATCCTGAAAAATCCTACCCGCAACTTTCCGTTGGTGAATTGAAATTTGAGCTAATTACACAAAAATATGTAATACTTACCTTTTTTGATTAATACAAATAAGGAAGGACTCTAGGAAGTTGTTTTTGTCATCTTTACGGCTGCTCGTCCTTCCGCTGCCCATATAACCGTCTTTTAGAGTGTACTGTGAACTAAAACCTTAACTCCATACTTTTTACCAAGAATATTTTATTTATAGATTTTGACGAAAAGGTTTTAAAACTTGATCTACTATTGATATCTGACATTCCATCGAATATTTTTCCCAGCCCATTATATGCGATGCGAACTTCACAGCACTATCTGAGGTAGCAAGGATTAAAGATATCAAACAAAGGAATGATAATATGCATATATGCATTGTAGTATGGAATACAATTAGTACCTACGAAAGAAGCCCGGAGGTGGAGAACAACTTTGATCCACCATACGCTTGCTTTATGAAGCAATGAACACATTCATTTTACTCCAGCGGAAGTCAGGTTACACAAAATCAACATACTATAACTCCAAATCTACTTTCCACCTGTAAGACACTTAATGAAAATTATTAGATGTCCGCGCACACCTAAAGAGTACTAGACTTAGCTTAGCCCTTGTCAGCATGCACACCAGAAGGGTAGACTAATGAAGAATGCCCAGTACCAGCTAAATGAACCCTTGGGGTCGAAGTTAATGCCAGATGCATTTTATTGACTTAAAAAAAAAGTATTTAGCAGCATTTAACGCGAAACCGTTGAGAGGGCGTGGACTGCATAGATGGTATTCACTAAGACTGCTAATACACTGTGCTAATGTTCTGTCTTATTGTAAGTCTTCTTGATACGAGGGTGGGTCAATAAGTCCCTGAAAATTAACACAAATTGTGTCGTCACGTTAAATTTTTTTTTTTTTTTTTTTGTCAAGAATCATCTTTCAAAAGAACGCACCCAAATTTTCAGACAGATCTGTCAAATAGTTCTGTTGTGGCAGCCATTTTATATAGACGCCTCGTAGATTAACAACTAACAACATAAGCACTACATGTTGTATGGGTATACAACATCGACAAAATGGCCGCTACCGCAGTTTCTCCAAACTTCGACTGTTGTGAGGTAATTTTCGATGACTGCTCGGCATATTCCTGGCTGTATTGACTTTCGCGGTTTGTTGGCTCTTAAGTGCTCCAAAATTTGAGGATTGTCTACATAGACACGACCCTTAGCATAACCCCACAAATGGAAATCCAACGGGGTCAGAACACACGATCTTGGTGACCCATTTGATGTCGCCAAATCTGGAAATAAAACGGCCGGAAATTTTTCGTGCAATAGAACCAAATTTGACTGTGTTGTGTGCCACGTAGCTCTGTCCTGTTGCAACCACATGTCGCTTTTGTCAATGTCTTCAATCATATGCTAACAAAAAAAAGATTATGCAACGAAATGACGAATCTGACTATCCGTTGGTGGTAGTCAGTCGGCTTCAATTCTTGCACAAGCTCGACTTTATTTAAATGGACCTCCACGATAGCCCAAGTTGAGCCTTGTTGATGTTTCTGAACTATCCTGCGCACTCTCCAATGCACGTTGAATATTTTCATCCATGGTACATGGTCTTCCGGTACCAGAGACGTTCCTTACTGATCCTTCTTGTGCGATCCGCAAATTAAAATATCGACGATATGCACGCTGCTCAAAACAATTGACCGTTGGTTTTCAAAATAAAATTCTATGATTTTGGTTCGTTGTTCTATAGTGTATCGTTCCATATTAAATACCCTTGTTTGAAAAATTCTAAAATAAAACAAAAAAAAAAAAAAAATATTAAAGGTGCGACAAATTTAAACCATAAATGTAATTTTGCGCCACCCTGTAGTAGTATAAAACCGAAAACAGTAGTACAAAGTACAAACTTACCTCTAAGGTTTTAAAATGCAATTTTTGAAAACAATAATTTTCGTACTAAAATTCGCCCATTTTGTCGAATTTTTCAAAATTCCATTTTCAAAATTAATGTGATATTTTCGTTATATCAATTTTTTTTTTTTTTAAAACTGGAAATTTGAGCAATCTGTTTTGAGTATCTTTAAAAAACACCTTACCTACCTAGAAATTATCGAGTAACTCAAAATGAACAGTTTTAGCCAGGAAAAATGCATTTGGTGTCGCTGTTTGACAAACGAAAACGAAAGGTGTAAGGGCCATTGGCTATGAAGGCGGGTATCGGTGGCTGCTGCTCTTGCTATTAATTAGGCTTTTCCTGTGAGCGGATGTTCATAGTTAACGAGGAGTGCATTCAAAAGAAAATCACTGAAATGGAAATGGAATTTTCTTACTCGTGAAGTTGAATGGTGTATGGTGTATGGTGTGTATTCCGTGTGTATGTGTGCATGCAACTTTGATTAACGATTTTGGATTTCGAAAATTTAATGATCAACAACAGTCGATGGAGTGCATTTGGGGGTGAAAATGCGTTTTAATTGGTTTATTTTGGAGTTAAGTTACCGACAGAAGGTTAATGCTTCAGATTTTCCATTCGTAGGCAAGGCTGCAGGAAAGGCAATGGAAGAGGTATGTCTTTTTTGAGTTTTTATAGCGAGAAGAACCCGGACAAACTTTCGCAACGATTTAAACAGGACTGGCAATATTTAATTAATATTTGAAGTGTTTCGCTATTATATCGAATGTATGTACATAATTGGTATTTTCTGTGTGACAGCGGAATTTAGATCTTCGTCAATATCCTTAGCTTTAATCCGAGCTACGTATTGGTTCAACATTCACTGCTTAGAGCTTTTGCTATAACTAGCTCAGTCAGATGTTATTTTATCCACTTTTATGGATGTTAAAGTGCGAAGACTCCATTACGTTTCTTCTCCCCTCAAAGCCGATCCACCAGTGTCTCTTCCCGGAAAAAAATTGTCTACTGTTATATCCAAGAAATTTAATTTCCTTAATCGTGCCATTACTCTTTTATCGTTGCTACTCGAGAATTTCTGGTTGAGTCAGCCAAATTGAGAGCTTCGAGACGGCTTGGTGGTTGAACTGTCATGTTTTGCCCTTAAGGATGAATTTCTTACAGGGTTCCTGTAACCCTTTGTAATGCATAAAAGAAGAACGCCATTGCCTATATTTTAGTCAGTTATCCGATGTTCCATTTTCTTTGTAATAAATGACGGCCATTTGAAGGTTTTCTTAAGTAGATCAGCCAGGCCGTGATGGGCGGAGATATCGAGTAAAACGTTTTTTAAACCATGCACTGTTGATTCACTTCTTTTCTCTTATTTTTTTTTAACCCTTTTAAGGATTTTGCTGACCATTGGTTTCTTGACTGCGAAGTTGAGTGGCAAATCACTGGTCTCCTTTCGTATGAGCCTGATTCTCTCTCAGAGTAGGTCTCTCGATTTTTTTTCTGCCGGTGATGGCATTCCTTCTTCACTTTGCATACCTGTGGTCAGAAAGGTCCTGGCCTTAACTGAGCTTTGTTTTCAGGATTTTTAGTGTTCCAGAGTGGGATGTACCACTATTATCAAAAGTGATGACTTTAACCAGATTTTCTTTACAGGGTGTTGAATTGGGCGGGAATTCGGTGGCAGAAAATTTAACGAAGCCCTACCCAGTTTGATAGCGATATAATACATTCTGCTAAGTGTAGCATCAGGGGTTGTCCGGCAACTTGAGCCCTGCTGTTAACGACAGTTTTTATAACGGCAGAATCAAACCTTGACATTCATAAATGTCCTATTGTAAGTCTCCCAATAGCGACAGTACGATAACTTTTCGTGAAAAAATTCAGATCGGCTGGCAAATGAAACCATCGACAATCTGTGAATCAATTTTTTTCACCCAGCCTGTTCTTTTCCAAGACCCTCTTCGGTCTTGGTAGCTACGCGACACTTTCTCGGTCGCCCTTTGTTGATTATCCCCATGGTGCCCGCAAGGATGTGATGATGTAATTTTAACGAATCAACCTTTATGCGTCCAAAAATGGGCATTTTTTTTAGCCTTTTGAAAACATCGTTATTAATTTTCTAGACAGGATGTCTGCTTGAGATATTATTCGGCCGTTACAAGACCAAAGCAAAGACTACCATGTTTTCCAGTAGCGTGAAATAGCATGAACAGAAAGAGTCTTTCAGTTCGGTCCTATCCTTGCTCAAATCTTCCGGGCTCGTTTTGGTATACTTACTCAGTCATGGTCTTGTAACTTTTATTCATAAAATCACTCCTTGGGAACCTGAAACCTAAAAGATGCACACAACGCAACTTCCTAGCCATTACTACAGCAAAACGTTGTCTATGTGGCACATACAACCACTCCCGATCTTTATCATCCATTTGGTAGGCACGTCACAGCATCACACTCATTGTCACAAGAGTAGGCTATGAATGCCCGTTGAGATAGACGAACGAAGTTACCACTGTTGCTGTTAAAGTAGGTACGATCTCAAGCATCGACAGTAGTGATATTTGATATTTGATATTTATTGGTTAGCAAAAAATCGCTGTACATGTAAGAGCAAAACACTTATTAATAGTACAAGTAAGTAGGAAGTAAACATATTGAAAAACAAAGATTCCAGGAAAGCTTATAATTCATATAAAATTAAAAAGAAGAAAGGAAAGATACAAAAGTAATTTAATGTACACCAAGTAGACTAAAAGAATAAAAAAAAGGAGTGTGAATAATTTCAGTTAGGATACAAAATGAGAAAAACACGTCGACGAAAATTATCTATATTCGATTATAGACCGCACCTGGTGAGGCAGCTGGTTCCAAAGACGAACAGCATAAATAAAAAACTGCCTGAGGGATGTCAAGCAGGTATGTATAGATGAGTTTGAGATGAAATGAGTTTGTTTTAAAGATACTCAGGTTGCTGTCTGTGAATAATCTTGAAGAGCAAGATACAAGGCCGATATTTTAGGACCAAACCAAGAAGTTTGCGACGTTCTGCTGAAACATGGTCATATATACGAAGATTGGAAACATAGCGAGCCGTGGAATCAAGTGCCCTTCTTAGCTTTGGAAGGGAAGTGTAATTACAGTCAGCAAAGAGTACACAGCCAAAGGAAATAATAGGCACAATAAGTGATTTTGCATAACTTCAGCAGGTAGTATTGCTTTGCTGACTGATAGACCTTTGAGCGAAGCATATATTTTGGATACTGTGGGACAAATATGGTTGTTCCATGTTAGCTCACTGCTAAAAATTATACCAAGATTCCTTACTTGGGTGACATATACCACATGGATGGAGTATAGCTCAATAGGAGGAATGATGTTTAGAGATGGGGAGAATTTTGTTTTTTTCAGGATTATGCATGAGACCATTTTGTGTGGGCCAATCCATAATAGAGCGTAGATCATCATTCATTTTTGCTACAACATCTTCCACCATACCAATCGAAAAGTTTAGGTGAAGCTGGATCTCGTCCGCGTACATATGAAAATTACAATGAGACAACACAGCTGGAAGGTCATTAATAAACATAGAAAACAGTAAAGGGCCAAGTAAAGATTCTTGCGGGACACCACTATTAACGGCACGGAAGGATGACATTTTGGAGTTGTTAGAAACAGCTTGGATATCAGAACAGAAAAGTTAAATTGTGTGGACAGTTTGTTACAGAGAATAGACGGATTAACACAATCGAATGCTTTAGAAAAATCAAGCAAGACCAAAAGAATGGTTTTATCCCCATCAATAGCCTGCCGAGAGACCAGCATGATCCATACACCGATTGATCTTTAACAGAAGTAACAGCGCCAAGTAATCTTCAATTGAATTGTTTTAAAAGACAGTCCTTCGATCTGCGTGTTGCAGATGATTTGAATACACATCGAACCATCAGTTCATCGCCAGTCTTATAAGCCAAATGGTTATTTGCCAGTGAGCAGCCCAACGGCTATTGTGGGCCGTTCTTTGAATGGATATAATGAAGATTCTGACGGAAAATATTTTTGCGGAACTCATGTTTGGTTCCATTCATGTAGCAGACTCTATGCTTTTGAATTAAATGTGAATTAAATAGTGACTTTCACAAAGACCAGGGAAACTAACGTAAACCATATATGGATCAAGTTCGAACACTTCATTTGGAACATCATTATGAGAGTAGTTGTCATAGACCATATTATAAAGACCATAATATGAACCCAATAGTGTGTTGTATCACCTCATTTCATAACGAACTGGAATTAGCATACAGAAAGATGGTTAATTTAGTGATGGTTATTTTAGATATGATTGATCTCTTCCAAACGCAACTTATTACATCCCATACTAAGGAGTATTTTCGTTCCAGTGAGGGTAAAGCTCTTCACGTCGAGTAAGATTGATTGAATCTCGAGACTTTGTTCTTGCGCCATTAACTTCTAATCAGGTCTCCTTATATAATTATTTTAACGGGATAACTGGTACCAGTTTCAACTATCATCGAGCCACCATAGTAATCGATACGGGAACGGCTGGTTCGCTTATAATACCAAGCATAGAAGAGTTCGGCAATTTCCGCATAGGGAATGTTAAGGTTCCACAGAACCGAGTAGGCTGAGTCCCATATTGGAGGTTAGCTGCTATCGTACATATAGAGCAACGAGTAAAGCACAGACTCTCTTAAATTTAATAAATAAATAAAAATATGTGTACAATCCAGCGAGTGATCCAGTTCAAACGAGAGCTCTGGGGCAACTTAACTTAACTTCTGCAAAACTTAATGTAATAATCTCTAGTTCAAACAGAATTCAGCTTCACTTTAGTGACTCAAGTCTATATTCTACAACTGTTGAACTGTTCCCAGAGCTTCCTCTAAATTATTCACTTTACTGTTTGTCACTCAAGGAGCCTCTTCACACTGTATTCTAAAAATTGCTTAGATTTCAACAGCACACACAAGATCATTCTCTGATGTCAACATTCCAAAGGATACTCAGTCATTAGTTCAACTATTTCGTGGTCAAAATAATTTCCCCTACGTGTCCTTAGAGAAGGGAAATCCGAATTTTCATTTTCCTTATCCTTTATAGGATAATTGCATTTCGTGGACAATTAATTTCTCTTCCATTGCCCATTTCGTAGTAATTAAATTGCAAATGACTTCCTTTTTCCAGAGTTAAAGTAGAGTTTTACAATTCTTTTCCCTCTTTGTCTCACGCTCACTATCTGTACTAAGTCTTGCCCTTTTTATCGGACGGCACTACTTTTTTTTTCCACAATTGGACGAGGCTTCAAGGGAAGACAATTCGAGGACATTTGTTCACGGATATCTGTTCAAACAACGGCTGTGATGACGATGTAGTGCAAGTAGCGCAATTACAAATCTGCGAAAAAAGAACTTTCCACTTTTTTAATTAAGTTCCTCGTCTTTTTTTTTTTTAATCTTCTTCTACTTTGTTTTGTGTTTGAAATAGTGCACCTCATTATGTGAGGCATCGGTGATGCTGCAAATGCTTAAAAAAATTAGCAACTGCAGCGAAGGACATCGGCGGTATGCAGGAGGTTTTCAAATACTATATTTCAATTAATTTTAAGTTTAAGAAAGGGAATAGAGAGTACTAGGGTAGCTACTGCAGTACCTACATAGATAAATTTTCGTTTTAAAATAAGGAAAATATTTAATCGTCCTGGCCGTCTGTAGCCTGGGCATTGTTTGTTATACTCACCTCTCCACTTTACATTTTCAAAAATTGATATTCAAAATCTTCTGCTAGAATAACAGGAAGGGAGGTTTATAGACCGAACCATAAGCTTCCAATTATCTCAGTTTAATGGAAATACCATCAGCCAGAGTGAAAATTGAAAAGTAATACAGATGAGTCCTTGAACTTTAATCCTACATCATCAGCACTCTCCAAGGATGACAAAAGACAACAGAGATAACAAAAAGACAAAGAAGACGAAGAAGAAAAACGTTGGACCTTTTAAATGTGCAATGAATAAAAGAAAATGTAAATCCATTAATGTCCTTTGCCTTGAGCTGATTTTAATGTCCTTTCGTTTACCTTAAGATTGGATTGCATTCAACGAGATGAACGACTACGGCAGTGGACATAGTATATGTACTTTCTCTTTCCAGGTCTTCCTGCCCCCCTAGCTTTACCATTAATTCTCAATTTTTTGGAAGAAGACAGAGGTGATGGCAGGATAACTGAGAAAAACAAAGAAAAAACAAAAAAAAAAAGGACAAAAAGTACAACTTTTTCCAAAGTTTCACCTGGGATCTTATTTTCGTTTTTCTCTTTTAACGTAGACAGGTTGTTGGCTCACTCTGATTAGCCATAAAGTAAACAGAGGGTAAAGAGGGAGGACAGAAGTGGACTTCCAAAAGTACCTACATACCTATTCGTATGTATGTAACTATTGTAGGGAATTAAAATAAGATTCATCTCTTGTGCTCGAGAGATACTTGTAAGATAGTTGTTTATGTTGTCGCCCACATTCGGACGTTGAGGTGCTTTATTAAAAAAAAAAGAAAGCATGTGCTTAAGTTTATGTAGATTACAAGGAAATTAATTTAATTGCAATTTCCCATTTTCATTATCTTCCTTTTTTTCTGTGAATGTTAAATGGCTATGCATTGAGTGAAAGTGTTGGCGTTAAAGTTGGTAATTTTGAAGATGACATCCAATCTGTGGCTGTAAATATATGTAGGGTAGATTCGAGCACTTTTACGCAGAAGGTAATATGACATACAATTCCGCTTGCAATGTACTCGTACATATATTTACTGAGAAATTGTCTACTTATATAATTGTCTTTCCGAATCCCGCAGAATTTCTCGGATGACCTACAAAGCTTAAATTTCCTAATGTACGTACGTCCCTTTGTATCAAATATAAGCGACGATTTTCTAAGATTACATAAGATTTTCTCCAAATCCTTACACACTCATAGTATGGAATGAAGGCCAGGAAATGCAGTCCTACCTTGCTATTAAATAAGACGGCCCACAATATTTCGCTAAATTTTGTCACGATTTGGAGCCTATTATTCAAAAAACTTTATCCGAACAAATATTTTCTACATAATGTGGTCTTTCAGCCTTAATGTGATATGTCGTTGGTGTAATTTGTACTCCAAAATAGCCCCCGAAAATATAATATTCTATTCTATTTTTGTGCAAAAACTTCAGCTCTCTAGATCAAATGGTTCAAAGTTAGGCACACGGACAGACAGACGATTCTGGTTTGGAATATTAATACAAAGTTTATGTGTGTTCGTTGCCCGAAGTTTGAGAGGGTGAGAAGTGTTTTTAGGGTTCCACAATAGAAGAGGTTAATAGCGCTATCCGCCATGATCAATTCAAATTATAAAAGTAGCGAGATCATCATCATTGTCATCAACTTGGAAAAAATTATGTCACCTTGTTGGTAGAATTAAGTCACACGACATAATCCTACACAAAACTCGAAGACCAACCAAAAAAGTCAAACTTTGCCACTGTCTTATATCCTTCTTCCTTCATCTAATGAAAAAATATCAAAAAAAAAAAAAAAAATTTCGCCTTGGCATTACATATTTAGCCCAAATGACAAAAAAATAAAAATCACAATATTTTTGATACGAACTACATTTCTTTATTTTATCCCAACCAAACCCAAGGGGTTTTCCAAAGAAAAGTTACAACTTCTCGATTGATTTCTTTGTTTCGCATTTTTGAGTAAAATTTGTTCACTTATTCTGAGAATGCTAAAATATGTCACTTATTATGTCAGCATAATTTGATTTTGAATTATTTAACCACCGAAATAATTATGTCACCAGTAGCCTAAATTATGTTACGGTGACAACACTGGGCGTCAAACGCGTAGCCATTTTGAAAAATGGGTTTTATATGCTAAAATTGTTTTTTTTTTTTTTTTTTAACTTAGAGAGTGTTTCAAATTATTTGGGTGCCAGGTGAACTTGTCGGGAAGAGAAAAAATAGGTGAAATATATTGCACTTTATATGTTGCAATGCGTTGCTTTTATACATGTACAGAAAATGTGTGTCTAACATAAAATTCCAAGGATTCACGAATATCAACGGTGGCCGTGGTGTAGTGGTAACATCATCGCTTGTCACGCTGTTGGTTCACTTTTCAAATCCTGACGTCAAAAATCATCTATTTATTTCGCATGAAATAAATAAAAAAGTCGATAAATTGCAGAAGCTAAATCAACTCTACTGTGAAGGCATAACACTGGCAGTAGAGCGGTCATATGGCTGAAAATGCAACTTGATCGTGATGATGACATCAGGTGGACGGAAAAAAATACTGTGAATCATGAGCAACGACAAAAGCAAGACAAACAAGCTCCCCAGTTATCTGGACGCTACTCTTGGAGTTTTCAAAAAACTTAATACCATCTAAGTTCCAAACCACTACACTAAAATCGTTCTTTCTTTCTCTCTCTCTCTCTCTCTCTACTTCATAACGCCCGTGCCCTGTAATAGTATAAGAGTATTCATATCCCCTTTGGCACACAAATTATAAAAAAAAAAAATAGTGCGTTCCATGTAAAAAAAAATTAGGGCCGAAATTTTAGTCTTTGATTTTTTTTACAAAATTAATGATAAATAAAAATATTTATAAAAAAATTTATAAAACAAAGGTAGGCAAGGCAATCTTCTAAAATTCTCGATTTTTCTCTCAAGTTAATGAGAATCGTTTTGAGTGTGAATATTCGGTGCTTCCTAAGAAAAAAATTATCAGTGCAAAATTGTAGGCTTTAATATATTCTATAAAACGGGTGCGATATGTTTAAAGGTATTCGAAAATTCGTGTTTCAAAATGTCCAGCTTTTCCCTAAAGATAATGAAAATCGTTTTTGAAGGAAAGTATCTCGCAAACGGTGCATTCTACGAAATGAAAATTTTAGGCTTACTTCCTTTTTTAGGCTTCACGAAATTGAAAATTCGAAAACTGTAGGTACGACAGTTTTTCAAATCTTGGTATGCCTTGTATTTATCAAATTTTTTTTTTTTTAATATTGGTTTCAAACAAAATCGATTGAGTCATAGCCAAGAATGGACAAATTTTTCAAAATCAGCCAATAAGTAAAGTACTGTTATGCAAATTGTTCAATAAAAACCTGGTACGCCATCTGATGGCATTTGTCTACCATAACTTAATATTCAAATATGAACTTAATTATAACAACATAACAATCATTTATGAGAAAATTGATTGAAATCGGCCACTACCGTTAATTTTAGAGTTAGAATAAAAATTTCGATATGGCATCGAACTGAGATCCTACAAATCTCAGGTATGAAGTTTGAAGAAAATCCTTCCACCCGTTTAGCCTTCAGTTAGCCATACATACAAACAGACTGAGTTGAGAAACCCACATTTTTTGAGAATCTTGAGATGGACAAATTTCACCAAACTAATACAGGGTGACCAGATAAGAACGATTGGAAAAGACATTTATGCCAATATGTATATATAGCAAATCATTTAAATGCCCGCCTCGACTTCGCTGGCAGTGCTTCAAGCGATCGGTCCTATTTTTGATAACTCAGTCCAATATGTGCGGCGTTATTCCGGCTATAGCGTCTAGAATGTTGGCGTCGAGCTCATCCAAAGTGGTTGGCTTGTTAGCGTAGACTAAGTACTTGTTGTAGCCCCAGAGAAAATAATCGAGGGGTGTCAAGTAGCATGATCGCGGCTACCAATTGATGAACGCTCGCCGTGAGATGACCCAGTCGCCAAATTTCTCCTTCACCACTTCGAGCGTTGCGTCACTTGTATGGCATATAACGCCATCTTGTTGGAACCACAACTCGTATATATCGATGTTGTCGAACTCTGGCCACAGAAAGTCAGTTAACATCCCTCTATACCGAGGACCAATGACGGTAACGGTATCTCCTTCCTTATTTAGAAAGTAATAAGGTCCAATGATGCCGGCGTGCCTTAAACCGCACCAAGCAGTCAATCGTTGCGTATTTACAGCTGAGCCGGAGTTTCAATAATATTTTTTTAATAATTTCCACACGTTCGGGAGGTGCCAATCGATGCATGATGAAATGGCAAACCTTACTGAATATTTTGACAGCTGGATATCATTGGACAGCTGCTAAAACATAACAATTGGAAAAACTATCATTGCTATCTCGTCACCCAGAAGCGACGTAGTGATTTTAGTGTTAGGGAAATTCCTTTTCATAATTCATGAAAAAGGCTCTGGACAAGGTAGGCACTTGATCCATAAGCTGTAGGCACGGGGACAATCCGAGCAGAACTGAACTTATGCTTTTTGCCACGAAATCCAAAATACCCGACTGTGTGCTAGATACTCGTAGGTAGATTGAATGATCAAATACTCTCACTATCGTCCAAAGCTTAACTGGAAAACAAACATGTTATGATTGTAACAAAACCTTTGGTAAGAACTTTGGACTTCGTATAACCAAACTTGACAGGGTTCAAAGAACAGCATATATAAGCACTACAGGCGTCCTGCAGTTGGCCCCATACATGCTCTTACTATAATATATTCCTGCGACTCATTCCTCTCGACTTGCATATTAAAAACACCGCGGTGTGCAGTGCAGACAGGTTCAAAGAATATGGGTACTGGTCATTGCAATATCCTATATTCACTTCTGACTGAATTGGTTGTGTTTCCTACAGATTATATCACCACCAATACATGCGAATGCGAATCGTAATTCTCCATAAGGGCGAAATTGGAGAACGGTGAAGTGGTTAGACTTTTCGACACAGCAACCTCCGCCCACGGCTTAAAAATGGACTTCTGTGTCGGTGCAGATGTATCGGAAACTCTAAATATCTCAAAATACTATCGACTCTGCCAGTGTCTTTCAAGCAGACCTACTGGCAATCCGTGAAGCCAGCCAGCAAGGTACAACAGCAACGTCGTCTGCTATAGCTGTCTCGGGGAAGCATCTGACTAGTCTAAGTAAGTTGCTGAAGAATGCTCTTACTAAACTCTCCAAATGGTCTGATAAATGTGGATTGGAGGTAAATCCTCAAAAAAATGAATTGATCCTCTTCACCAGGAAATATAAAATTCCTTACCTAGTCTCCTAAAATGAATGGAACCAGCCTCTTTTTTAAGGACAAAGCAAAATACCTGGGTCTTATTTTGGATAGGAAACTTAGCTGGAAGCCCAACATCCAGGAACTCATTAAGAAAGCTACCTTAGCTTCATAGTCGTGCAAGAAGTCCATTGGTAAGAAAAGGAGCTTATAACTTACATCACAATTCTTCAGAACCTAGAATTCATTCCAAAAAACACCGACTACACCCTCCCCAGGTTCTCTTTCAATAAAAACTTCCGGGCCACTATCCCATCTTGACTAGACTGGGAGGGAGACGTGACCCCGGACAAAGATTCCGAACATTTCTACACGGATGGTTCGAAGACAATCGATGGGGTAGGTGGCGGGGTTTTCTGCGACAGGCTAAACGTTAGCATCTCTTTCTGATTCCCAGATCATTGTAGCGTTTTCCAGGTGGAGGTAATGGCGATCAAAGAAGCTTATCCTACCTGAAATGGAATGTACATCTTCACTGACCGTCAAACCGCTTTAAAATCCCTGGAATCGATCTCTTCCACATCAAAGGTCGCTCTAGATTGCCGCTCGTCTCTTAACGAGATGCATAGTAATTCAACTTTCACCTGATATTCCAGGAAACTGTAGGTCTGATGATCTTACCAGGCAGGGCACTAATTTGTAGATTCTAGCGGAAAAGGAGATACACATGCTTCCATGTATACCTGTCGATACATGTAAGTAATTGCACAAGGTTAATACTATCAAAGACACCCACTACAGGTGGGAGACTGGCACTTAGTCTCATGTCACTAGACAGATTTGGAACAGAACCGCCCGAAGAAGTTGGTCAATTGGTGTTATTGCGGGACACTATCTCATTGGAAGGCACACCAAAAGGCTTGGTTTTTTCTCTAACGACTTTTGTAGAAGCTGTATGGACAAGGAGGAGGAGATAACTCTCCATCGGTTTCATTTTCGAATTAAATGTTAAATGACCTGAATGCTTGAATGCCAGGCAATGTATGTAAATTGTACTGAACTTGTCAACGATTTTTGTGACATTTGTACTTAAAAAAATATACCCTGTGTTATCCAGACAGATGTATAAATAATACTCGGGAATAAAAAAAAAAAAAATTATAAAATGTTTCCAGTGATTTCGACTTTTGAGATGCTATCCTTGTCAGAGTCCACCTGTAAATGAATTGCAACGTGATGTAGCATAATACCTATCTTGAACGCAATCAGTCCTTGGTAGATTGAAAGAGCTCATATATATTATGTATAGAGCCATTTCACTTTGAATAAATCTATGTAACTTACGGCACATGGCTTCCATCATATTACATATTTACATAGTACCTACCAGAAAATTTCTAGCTTACCTATAATAGAACCCATTATACGTATGTACCATGCGTAACTCCTCTCTACGACCTGTATAAGACACTCGCTTTCACTCGTCAATTATTAAGAATCAAATAAGCGGACAGCCATGTCGTAAATTTTTGCCAGAAAATTCATTTCACATGAATGTGTCTGAACAGCTATTGTCTCTAAGACATGAAAATTTCCAAAGAACCCATATGCCGCAAGTGCTATACACATACGAGTATCCTTCTTATGAGAAACAAAATCTTTTTACCAAACTCTAAAGTGTTCCATTACATAGTCGAAAAAAAAAACATGTCCATCCATCCATCCATCTACCTTTCATCACCAAGAAACCCCATTTTCAACCAGTCCCCACCCTGCAGAGAACCTCATACGCTTCATAATTCCGTTGCGCTGTTCAACAGAAAGATGAATTTTAAAAGCAAGAACATGTTCTAACTTTATGATAATGGAACTTCCATAAACCAGGTGAAAGGTGCACAATACAGCACCACCAGAACGCCACAGTTCACCCCTCCATTAGTAACAAACAACACGACAGCAACAAAAGTCTCTTACATTGTATTGCCCATAAAATCACATATGCAAAATGATATAAAAGAAATTACTAACCCAGCCACCACCACCATGGGCAACCCTGCACGACATAGGCTTGTGGTCCCGTTCGTCATCATCATCCCGGTCGTCATATGCTAATCCGTGTGATGAAAGCCGCTTTCAAACGAAGGAGGATAAACACACCCACCCAAGGTCTCTCTCTCTTAAAAACCCATTTTCGAAAAGACCTTCCAGCCTCGTACATGTTTATGTATGTGTGTGTCTATGTACAGTATTAGTTGGCAATCATAATTTCGTCAACATATTTATTGTGATAGTGAAATGCATGTAAATGGCAGCAAAGGACAAAGGACTATAACTTTATATGCGAGGCTTCCATGCTATTCATCCACCAACAAGCGATGGATCTTTTTTCTCTCCTTATCGGGGGGTTGCAAACCCAACTGGAGTGGCGATAGAATTCCATATGAAATATTATGCAAATTTCATGACATATAAGTTGAATGACGATGGTATCCTTTTACTGTTTTCTTGGGTGTCACAGGCTGCTGTATAATATTGTACAAGCTCCTCATCATGCAAATGGATGCTAAAAAAATGTGTTCCTTCATTTGTTCATCCGAAAATCGGATCAGTGTCAATGTTAGTTGCATGTGTATGTGTGTTTATACGGGGGTAAGTGAAAAATATGTGGGCACACAAAAAAAGGATTAAATTTCAAAACCCGATGAAAACAGTTTTTATATTGACTCAATAATGTTGAGAAAAACTTGTACTCACAGTAGAAGAAGTAGTATCTAGATACACGATACCAGGATACACGGCTAAAGGGATTAGTTTGATGATGTTAAGGATTTGCATTTGCATTTCTGATGATGCGAGGGGAGTAAAGGAGCAGAGTGTGTCCTTTCCTTTTACGATGGTAATTGAATAAACTTTCTGGATGTGCGGTTATCAACGGTGTGCTTTGGTGTTTTCCTTACGAGGGTCTAAGTTGCTGTTTTGGCATTTGCATAAGTAGGATGCAATTTAATTATCGGATTAGAATAATACCACCATCACCATCATCAACGCGCGCGTGAAGGGTGTTTCGTCTTCTCAAGGCTCCCTTCAAATGGAAATGTAAATGCAAATTTTGAAAGATTTGCGGACACGGTGATGTTGTACTGATTGCTATGCAATGCCTTTGAGTTAAAGTTGTTTAACTCAATGTGGTGCGGTTTTGGGTTAGGGATAATAAAAACGGCTGCGAGACATGGGAATTGGAACAGATATTTGTGACATAGAAGGCAATTCTATTGAATCATGAATTAACCATTGTTAATATTATAATTAGATGTTGGGATAACTTGGACGGATTTACGTATGTTGTGAAAAGAATTTCGCTTCCTAAATCCCCTCCTTGAGTTTTAAACAACTTTCCCATACAAGGCGGGAGTGTTATTATTCAGAAGTGGTCGAATTTTAATGAAATTATGTGCGCAGAAATCAAAAAAAAAATTGTTTTTCCATTTGTATTCTTTTGTCTGTTTGTCGGTCCGTACTCGGATTTTTAAAATTAGAGTTTCTATCTTCCAATTGAAGCCAAAGCAGACAGGACCTTGTGGAGTTAGATAAAGTTCACACTTCTGACTGATTTAGAGGCAGTTCTCAACTTTCCTTTTTTTTTTCCTTTTAATCTAGTTGTTGGCGCTGATTGCGAATATATCCATAGCCATGATATCGTATCAGCAAATACTCGTCCACTCAGTTAAAGAAAAAAACTCCTAAAAGAAAAGTATGGCAATACGAGAAAGCTGGAATGGCCTTAATAGCTTCTTTAGGAGATTTAAATGGTCGCTAGGTCTTCGATATACCGCTTCTGATATGACCACTGATACTATTCTCTTAGGTATTCCTAACAGAATAAAGAGCATTAAACCTAAGGCAAACTCGTGGTATGACCAGAGCTGTAAAGAGTCTATCAGGTTGAAAGAAGTAAGTTTTCCGTCTTATAAAGCCAACAAAACTGAAGAAACCCGAAAAAAGTTTAAACAAGCCAGAAAAGACTGCAATGCCAATATTCGACTTGTAAAATTTTTACATGACCAAAAATTGAGGCAACAAATTCTACAATTCCCCAAAGGTAGTAAATATTTTTGGTCATTGATATTTTGACAGCTTTCAGCTTCTTAGACAAAGCCAATCTGCTTGCTGTTCACTTTGCAACAAACTCCACACAGCAAGATAGTGCTTTGTCTCCGCCTGTACTTGAGACCATGGGACAAGTCCACTTTCGCACTCGTACAGTTGCAGGACTGCTGAAAGGTTCTAAAATATATAAATCTGATGGTCCAGATAATGTCTGCCCCATAGTTCTAAAGAGGCGTTCTTCCAAATTGGCAGAACTTTTGCGTAAGCTTTTCCGTCTATCCTATTATTCTGGGATCTTTCCGAGTAGATGGAAAACAGCACTTATCCAGCCCGTCATTAAAAAAGACGAAACTTCACATTGCATTTACGTCCCTTCTTTCCAATGTCAAGGAAACGCTGATAAATAAATGAATTCACGAAAACTCCTCGGCAGTATGGTTACAACAGATCCACTGTTGATTTGATAGCATATCTCACCGAGTAATGGAACCAATCTCTTCATCACTTTGGCGAAGCTAAGATGCGTGATATTTCAGAGGCATTTGACAGAGTTTGGCATCAGGATCTTTTGTCGGATCCTGTCTTCAATGGATTATAAATTACCTTTTGGAGCGTTCAATACAAGTTGTCTTGGACAGCTTCAAGTTTACAATTCACCATATAAATGCTGGTATTCCACAAGGTTCTGTTTTGTCTCCATTTGTCTTTCTTATTTTTATAAATGTACTCTTATCTGCAACTTTTAATCCATACCATTCCTTCGCTGATGACAGTACCTTCAGTTTTTCGTATTCGTTCCCTAACTCACGTCCTTGCTCTTCGGCCGTAGAAGAGGAACGGCAACGTATGTTAAACAGATTAAATTCCTACTTGGACAGCATAATCAAATGGGGTTCAACCAACAGAGTGGAATTTAATGCTCCCAAAATACATTGTTGTCTTCTGTCTCTCAAGCGAAACCAAAACCCTCAACTATTATCTTGTACTTGCATCGCCGAAAGCGAAAGACTTGCCATTCTTGGTATGGGTATTAATAACCATCTTCGATGAAACGATCACATATTCGAGATCGCCATAAATGTTGCAAAATGTCTAGGATTCCTTAAACGGTGCAAGAAATATTTTACCCCTGATCTGGCCTCAATTTATAAAGCATCCATCCGCCCAAAGCTGAAATATAACGCCCACATCTGGTCTGGTGCACCCAAGACCATTCTGCGCATTCTAGACAGGGTACAGAAACGAGCGTTAAAATTTATAGGTGATTGTGAACTCCATAGATTTACTCGAACACCGTAGAAATGTCTCGTATCTTTCCTATTTTATCCCTTTTTTTATTATCCAGCGAAAGAGCCAGTTGCATTCCTTCCCTTCAAAATTTCACAGGCAAATTCCCAAAGTCGGTCCTACTGTCAAATACAGGGATTCGTTTATAAGCCGAATGACATAACGTATTGTCCCATCACTACCCCCAACGTCATTTGTTCCACTTTCCCCTTTACCGAAACGTTTGTGCCCTGAAAGGGCATTCATAATCAAAAAAAAAAGTGGACCCGCTAATTTTTTTGGAGTGATCACAAATAGGTACTTAGGCTTGTGGCAATTACCTTCTAGGCTTACATATTCTGAGCGAAATAGCAAAATTTGTGGAAAATCCTTGTAGCGCACAATGAATGCTTATGCACCCACCACAAGGTAGAGACATGAGATCGTCCAACATTGAGTCCAACTTCATGGCTTGGAAGTGAGGCCAAACTTCGCAATTCATTCTAATTGCAAACACAGCATCTTACTTGGTTCATTCTCCCTGTTGAACTAAGTTGAAAAGAAATACCCATCTGCACCACAAAACATAGTCCGTTAATTAGAAGGGATGATCTACCGTTCGTCTCATATGACCAATTAAACTCCTATTTGAAAATTGCATCGTAACAACATCATCAGCATGTACACCAATGTACAACAGCCACTTGACGACGGGACAAACCACTACGACTAGAGATAGTCCTTTCGAGTCTCCTCTTCTGTACAGGTACTACCGATGCCACAATTCCTGAAATAGAGACATCTTGCAGGTGTAAAACCTGTGCACTGGGCCAGGAGTTTCAATTAATCACATACCTGTAAGGGAGAACCCCATTACAACAGTCCAGCAGATAACTACCGTCTAACGATGATACACATGTGTAGTGTGTTCCGGTTTTTCAATTGCTGATTGCTACTGTACATAATACAATCAGGAATCCTTGAGAAATTGAAATCCAACTGGAGGCTAGGTGATTCAATACAGGAAAGGTTCACAAAAATGTCCATTTGACTTATATCCGAAGAAGAAACGTTTGCAAAATAATTGGAGCAGCAAATGCATCAGCTTTGTATTCGGGAAAATTGAATATCGATTCTTTTGAGTAATCTACGCATCTAGTACTCTGTTAATTGTGTTCATATTCCTTCTGGGAATACAGATACCTACTGTTGATTGAAAGAGTGATGATTGTGTAAAGAAACTTTTCACACAACTTTGTATGTTGAATGAAATCAGAAATTATTTACGAACACACTCCTGTGGACTAAAAATTAAATTAACTTTTTAACCCCCATCCCGCAGCAGGGTGCACAACAGCTTTTACACTTTCACAATCAGCATAGTTGTGTGTCCTTTTTTGTTCGAAATGGTAACCACTGTTTTAGTTATGACACACAACTCACCGACAGGAGGTGAGGGTAGCTACAAAAAACCCAATTGTCCCCCGAGTCCATGCATTACTGAACTGCACAGCAGCAGCAGCACACACACACACACACCGAGAGTGAGAGTTGGCCAAAAAACCAAAGGACCATAAGAAAACTTATCGTACACACAGACTTCAAGCCCATGCCTACATAAAAACAAGAGCAGAATGGTAGATGACAACTGCAACTTGTGCGGGAATAGAGTTTAAAACCAATGCATGGTCTACACGGTCCGCAAACTCTGAACTTATAAATCATAACCTAATTTTGTTTTATGTTTCTGACGTCCTCCAGAGATTTTCCATATACATACAGGCACTCGTACACATACTCGTACTGAGGGGGGTGGTCCTAGTTTTTCCGGTGGTAATAGTGGCTTTCTGCTCTAAATGGATTTTTTCAATAATTCTTTAGTCTCGATTGGGGGGTGGTGGTCGGTCAGCACCCCCGTGGGTAGCGGGGATTTTGCAATGTCACACACCTTCGGTTTTTGTTGGCCGGGAGGATCAACATCTACTACATCATCATCATCATCATCGTCATCGTCGTCGTCGTCGTCGTCGTCGTCGTCTGTGCCGTGGTCATGCGAGTGACTTTACATGAGGGACTGCCAGAAAACGCACCGAAGGATGTGAAGGATATTAAGCTCATAAATTAGAGACTAAGGGGAGGACAAGGAAGCAAGAAAAAAAAATCTCTGAGTCTCGATGCAATTGCGCCTCCCAGGGGAGCACGCGGTGTAATTGATTAATGGCGGTTCGATGTTCACTAACATTCGGCCACAAGGGGTGGCACTGAGAGAACATAGATTTTTTTTTCTTGTTAGCCAAGCGGATGGTCACTCAATATGTCGGAGGGTGGACAAAAATTGAATTTTTTTTTCTAGTTCGACTGGTGACGGTATACCGTGTGTGGCAGCAAATCACCATATGGGCGACAGCAGTCTGACAGGTTTTATGGTCTGACATTTGGCTTTGGCTAATAGTTTTATACATCATTGACGTATTTTTTTTTTTTTTTTCTAATTCACTATACAACTTGAAATAATTTTTTGGGAGGGTGACATACGACAGGAGGGTGAGTGAGTCATGTCATTGTGGTGAGATAGCGTTGTTTGTTTGTTGTTTAGAATCGCATGATGCTGGTAGCTCGTCGCAGGGAGTGTGTTATCCCTGTGGATTACAATGTTATTTGTCAGTAGGAGAGTAAAACAATTGATATGGAAGCTGACATTGATGATGTTTGGACATTGGATTTGGATGGTGTCATGGGAACATGTTAATCTGTTTGTGTGGGTGGGAATATTATTTTGCTTTGATATGTAATCCGGCCACATAAGCTAAAGGGATTGCATCGAAATTGATGTATTAAACGACGGCAAAGGCTATCTTCTTTAGATAGTATCTATCTGAATTCCTTCAGACATCCCAAGGGCTACAAAGACACCCGGATGATCTACGTACGACCTCAGAAGATGGTTTTTGCGGAGCCTGATTCTTCATTTTCGAAATATATTGTGTTGCAGAGTATCCGTAGAATATAATTTGCTAAGAAACTGCCTCCTAAATTCTACTTTTTAGGTCTATAGGGGGCCAATGAGTGGCAAGTAAGGGAATTTCACTACAGTGAAGTATTTATAGAGAAATGACAGTCCAGTTTGGACGTAAACTATTGAAACTTTCATCGCCTGTTATCGATAGGCTTATCCACTATTGAAATAAACCAAAAGGCATTCGATTTATATGAGTCTTTAGACGCGCAGGAAGGTATGGTGTGGATTTATGGGTTGACGAATAAGACGCTCACATGGGCCCACATGTCTAAATAAACCCACTGTGATGACCACTGAAGTCTGTCCGTAATACCTGTCAACCATCCGGTCGGTTTTGCAAATCTCCTGGAAGTACTGAACCATGATCACTATGTTTTGGATTACTAGGCATAGAGATAAACATTCAACAATTGCCAACCTATTTCTCCACCTTAAGGTCTCATTATCCTGATAGTTGCGGGTTGTCGAACGAGTTTCACCCGTCGCGGTCAGGACTGCTTTGTTTAAGTAATTATTTAGGCGGCATCACAATGGCTTTCCTGCGCTGTTCCCGTGAAAATAATATTTGTATCGACTGGCAACGGCAAGTCACAGATTTGCGTGGTTGAATTACTAACAGTCGGCGTTATTGTTGATGATGGTTTCTGCAAAGAAGGCCCTGCCAACTCTTTCCGCGAAATTTTTTCCAACGAATTTCAAACAGTCCATTAACTCCCTGAAGAGAGTATGATGATCGTTTATAAACCGAACGACATGAATGTGGAATGATCTACCAAGCTCTGTATTTCCCCATCACTACAACCTTCAAACATTTAAAGCCAATATGCATAGGCTTCTCCTCTGTTCCTCTTTCCCTTTTTCCTAAAAGCCGTGCCCTATAACAGTATAAAAGATATTCATATTCCTTTTGGCGCGCGCGAATTATAAAAAAAAAGACAGTTGGACCAATGTTATGAGTCAGGGGCAGGCCACGGAGGCATCTTTGGTGCCACAAATTAACTGCGAACAGGGCTGGTTCTTGTCTTCTTTTACACTTGCACCACCTGCTCAGATTGAAAGACCACGGACAGACTAAAAAGAAGAGGAGAAAGGAATGTATGTACATGTACCTATTACACATCTTATAGCTAACCGAATCTAATCATATCCACGGAGTTACTTCGGTGTAAAGTCGATGATAAAAAAACTACCTCCACCCGACTAGCTGTATCGAATAGCTGCGAAGATGTCGCCATCCTCCAAACACACGTTGACCAGTTTTAACTCTGTTCACTAGAATGTAAGGACCTTCCTTGATTCTGACAAATAAAATATGCCAAATTCCTTCAACAATGTATTCGCAGACTTTATGCGGTACAAGCTCGGTAGCTTGGGACTAAATTAAGTGCATTTGTGCAAATAAGTATGAATTATCAATGGCAATGGCACATATCTTGGAAACTCCTCCTTGATTATCGTATACTGAGGGCTTCATTTTTGACTAGCACAAGGTCCATCATCCAACGCAACTGCTCGAATGAGCGCTATTTCTCCCATCTGTTGGTTCAGTTTCCACCATTAAATGGAAACCTTAAAGACAACGTCTTCGAGTCACCCTATTCTTATAGTACCTGGTATTTGGAATTTACATTGGACCAGTTTGATCTGGACGATCAATCTGTAGTCCAAATGAGGTGTCCACTCCTGAAACTGTGGCCAGGGTCTAGAATTCAAGGTTCAAAGATAAACAAGAGACCTATCGGCAGAGAGAGGAGGACATTCAATTTTCTACTCGTAGTTTGCATCGAATTGTGGCCGATCATCTCATAATTAATAAGCTTTGCACTCTCTGGATACCTTACATGAAGAACAAGATATGGGTCTTTGAAGATGAGAATATTTCGACTCGACCCCGAAGATCTCGTATATTTCAGAAGGATGAGTTTACCAAAAGATGGTCTCTCTGCCAAGTGGTGTCTTCTTCAGTCGGTGAAATGCCTCACAAATCTGCAGCCAGGCGGTGCACGACACGGTACACAGAACAACAGAACAGGGCTCACTGCATTCTATTTGATATATGTCATGTCTTAAGTCTTTTAGCTCTTTGCAGCACAGATCTAACCCATTATGACTTTGGTTTGTCCCCCTAGGTTGAAATGCTCCCGGAAGGCCTTCAGTTTCCACCGAAGACGAGCTATTTAGGGGTCAAGGAGTTTGATTCAATATCGAAGGATAGCTGGGAATACTTGTGAAGAAGGGCATTACCAAAAATGATGCGTTTTTTTCTAAAAGTCTAACTGACCTAAGTCAAACGTTAAAAATTATGCAAGTAATTTCAGATTCAATGCTAAAACCGATTTAACTCTCCAGCTTTAAAGCATCGTACTAAAAAAAAAACACATGCATTCGTATGCAATTTAACAACCCTGTGGGGACACGACTTTAACCTCAAAATCAATCTATCTGACGTTAAACAACCAACCACTTGATCAATGGTAATATTTCATCCATTCCATCAAAACTGTCAGTGACATGCTCCTCTTAACCTTCTCAAATCCTTCAAAAACTCCTAGTAACTGCATTATGTTGAACAAACCGCCTCCGAGCTAAACAAAAATACAATCTGCACATGACAATACTACAAAAGGACTACACACATAAAATGGTTGAAACAACATCGCCCTCTTCCCCCGTTTGAACAGATTCCCTACAAGATCCCATCTTCTTCCACCCACCATCTGTGTATCTGCATAGATAAATCGGTCGTTGATGACTGTTGTATCACTGAGGGCGAAATCCTTTTATTTCGCCATTTTGTACCACACAATGTTTGCATTTTCTGTTAATGCAATTGCTGCAAAATTATGCAAATTTGTCAAAAGGGAGCAGCAGCTACAATTCACCATCAGCACCACCCACGCTAAATGGGCGTCGGGGGAGGCTGACGATTCTCGCTGAACTGCTGCCGCCATCGCCCCCATCATCGCCATGCAGTCATCATCTGAAAGGTAAACATTTGCCCACAGCAAATATCCACAAGGTTGACAGGATTCCCTTTCTACCCGGTCATTTTTTTTCGTCGCCATTTTGCCTCTGTTTCGTCAAATCATTCTTCGTGGTGAGGTTGTTAGTTGGGAGAGTTCCTGTCCCTGTCCCTGGACGAGTATATTTTCGCTCATCCTGTTTTGTTTTCGAGGAAATTTTTTTTACAGGTTCATTTGTTTGTTTGAATTTTTCAACATTTCGTCCCGATCCTGGTTGAATGCACAACGACAAGTAATTTCATATTAGTGCTGATTTTCGATTTGACAAACGGGCGAAGCGATGCTCTTCGGTTACTTTGGGAGCTGTCCTTTTTTTTCGGACGGAGAGGTGTGGTAGGTATATCGAGCGAGCACTGTATTCCAGAGATAATCGCATGGGCAAACTGTGTAAACAGATGGAGGTCTCCCACATCCCTTTGATGTTTCGCGTGCGCCCCTTTCTGTTTGCTGTGGGTTGCAAATCAAGTCTATTTGTACCTGCAAATCAACCAAATGTTGACAATTTGTCTGGATGTGTTCTGTCGCCGGGTGTATGTGTGTTTGTGTTTGTTGTTGTTTTTTAAATGGCTTTTTTCCTGCCCTTTATCGGATGTTTGCAAGTTTACCTTTGAGTCGGTTAGTAATTGGGTAAATTGCTCTGGAACCCGGGATTAGGTCTTTGCTGACATTTGGTTGCTAATGAGACGGATGTCGTAGGGAATGAACCGCTTTCCTTGGGAATTGACTCGTTTGTGTTTGTTGTGGATTGGGGAAGCCATCCATTGCTAAACGATGTGGTGTCTCTGATTGCTTAGGTATGATTTTGAATGACGTTCAACATTGATTGACAGCGGCAAACACGCAATATTGGAATGGAACTTCTAAGTCAATCCGGGAATTGTAGCTTATGGATGTAGATATATACATAGATTGGCGTCTATCAATACCTTCAAAAATACTGTACCTATGTACGTAGAAGTAACAAACTGGGTAAGAGCTTACTCTGTTTTCTATGTGGTGACATCTTCAGTTTCTTCAGATAAAAAGTAAAGCGCGCAACTGGATTTCACCGTCACATTCATAGATCTCCAAACAGCGTATGACAAGGTATAGAGACATGGAGTTATCCACAAGCTCTTGGAGTATATACACTGCCATAAGAAAGCTCAACTCCTCAATAATATCGGATGCATCAAGTCTTAATAAATGGTATCAAGAGTATTCTTACCGCAAGGATCAGTGCTGTAACCTTTTCTTTTCAATTTATACACTTACAACACTATAGCAACTCAACACCAGATTGTAGCACCAACCGAACTTATCCGGAACACTGACTTTTGAATACCTACTTTAGGTAATTTTGACTATACCCACGGTTTGCTGCTTTCATCTCAACTCAAAACTGACGTCACACATACTGGGAGTGGTCTTGGCTCACTGCTGAACCACAATCTATACTCGAAGTATCTCGGAGTGGCACTACTTCCTAATCCACCTTATAAACTTGACGGGTAAGGAAAGACATCTTTTAAAAAGTTGGGGAAATTCGTCGGAAGATAGCGCATAAAACATTTCGTCCCTAAGTCGACTTTAGAGACTGAAATTTGAAGTAGTGCTGCATTAAAACCGACCGAAGTTAACGACTAACAATGGCTGGTGTAAGTCTCTTAGTGAACTCGATTTGCCTGCTGACGTACATAAGTCTCTTAGTGAGCTCGATTTGCTAGTAATTTATGCGTCCGACTCAACTGCGGCACTGACACACCAAATTGTGACTGCTATACTGAGCTACAAACAATTAGGCACAATTCTTACCGAACATGTACTTAGATGTACACTATCGAGTAGGACATGGGACCTGCTTTAAAATGGCCCTACTTCATACTCGTAAGCTGAAGAAGCAACAAGTAAGGATCATGTATAGAATGATCAGGATTTCAAACAATACCCAATGAGAAGTTCCAGTATATGCAGTGAGGAAGAGCTTAGAAGGAATAACAATTCCGCCGTGGTTCTTGCTGATAGAGTATCATTTTGTTCTGAATATATTGCTCCGAATTACATCCTATTAGCGAGTAGGAATAGCTTTCTATATTTTATATTTAATTCTTCTGCCTTCTGTTTAACGTGTTCCTTCTACATTCATTTGGCATCTGTGGTCATTCCTAGGTACTTTGTTGTGTTAGCAGAAGGAACTATTTGGTTGCTGATAAGAACGGGCAGAGAGCTTATTTTATTGTTTGTAAAGTTAACGTGGGTGAACTTTGCCGCATTAAGTTTAATGCACCATTGTTGCGCGCAATCTAACTCGTACTCGAAAAAATCTGTCTGCTACATAACCTACCTAAGATTTCAGTATCTCATAGTATTAACATACATTTACCAGAAGAAGTTACGATTAATCCCACAATCGCCGATGATGTTGCGATAGTCGTGGTCGCCAAACTACTGAAAGAAGTGATTCAACTAAGCAATGACATAATCGGGATAGTTCAACGCTGGCTGCAATCTGTGGTTTTAGAGCTGGCAGAACATAAACCAGAAGCGGTACTAATCAGTAGCAGAAAGAAGAGGGAAACAATCACTCTTTCGATAGGAGGACACCAGATTACATCGAAGCACGCCATCAAATACCTAGGCGTCATGATTGATACAAGGCTTTCCTTTAATGAACACCTGGAATATGTTAGTGGCAAGCCCTCAATAGTGAATAATGCACTAATGCGCATCATGCCAAACCACGGGGGACTAAGATACAGCCGACGCCGGCTCTTGGCCAGAGTAGTGACATCTGTGCTACTCTATGGGGCACCAATATGGGTTGAAGCTATGAAAGTTAAATCGTATAGGAGTAAAATTGAATCGACATATCGACTCTGCGCAATTAGAGTATGCAGTGCAATTTCGCACAATATCGGAAGAGGCAGCCTATGCTATCGTAGGATTACTCCCAATTGACATACTGGCTGTTGCATCGCAAAAAAACATATGAAATTAGGAATCAGGAACCTGTGTTGTTAATCAACAACGAAGCGAACCCATCAGAGAGAGCGATCAGCATGGCAAAAAACAACGATAGAGCGCATCAAGTAAAGGTCGATGGACCTATCGTCTTATACCGCTTCTTGAGACATGGACAAGTCGGAAACATGGTGAAATTTATTTCTATACAACGCAACTACTAAGTGAGCATGGATGTATTCGAGTGTATCTTTACATATTTAAGCACGACAATTCCCCCTTTTGTCCGTATTACATCCAAACTGGGGAAGAAGCGGAGCATGTGTTCTTCCACTGTCCGCGATTCGAAACCGAAAAGCAAACACTGAGGAATAAACTGGGAGAAACACCAACAGTGAACGAGAAAGGCGCCAGAGTGAAGAAAACTCTACAAGAATGTGAGCAAACAGCCAATACAGGAAAGCCGAAATCCCCCCCTGTGAAGACATGGTGGTACCGCAGGGAACAGGGGAGAGGAGGGGAGATGGTTTTAGTTGGCAGAAATCCGGCATGCTGTTGAACCGACTATTTCTACAGTATCTTTTGAAGATTTCCACCTTCTATAAAAAAAAAGTATCTCATAGTATTATCCAGGTAGGTCCCTATGTAGTTTGAACTCCAAGCCTTTATGAAAAACCTTGTCAATGGCTTACGCTACGCCAAGGAATAATACAGAGGTATACCTTCGAGTGCTTTCTCCATCACGTCAGTAATACACTTGGTCTATTGTTGAGTGCTTTTCAGTAATAATTTTGTCTAGTCTTGTAATCAGTTTTTCAAAAAAATTTATAACATCGTTAGTATCGATATTGGTCTATAGGAACTAACCTCTGTAGATGGCTTACTTTGTTTTAGTATTACGACTACTACAGCTATCTTCCAGTGATAAGCTACATATCTTAGTTTAAAAAGGGAATTAGTTAGAAGTTTAAGTTTTATTGTAGCTACGTCCTGTAGTTCTTTCAAAATTTGGATGGTAACAAGATCGTAACCTGGCGCGTTGTTAGTCCATATTTTAAGCCTGCACATGTTTCTTATTTTCATTTCGCAATAAAGGTCAGTACTTGGAGCATCATTGGCTTCAACATAAACTGATTTGAAGAACTGGCTAAATAATTGGCAAGTAGACAATTCTTCTAGCTCCATCATATTCCATAAATATTGGAATACCATTGCTTTTCCGTTCAAAGTTAATGAAGCACTAACAAAATTTACTATTTTGCTTAATTTTTGATTCAACGGATAAAACGTACTGCCTATAGAAGGAACGATGTAAAAAATCTTTACGCAGCCGAAGGAAATAATCCCTATCGTATGGATAGTTACTTTCAATTTCTTGTACGCTTTAGTTTCGATGTTTTCCACATTAATCAAACCCTTTTTATATCAAGGTTTAAGATTTCTAAGCCTTCATAAAAATAATTCTCCGGTTTTCTAGATTCATTATCATCAACATGCTTTCAGGTAATAATCACTAGGCGCCACATTAGGACTGTCAGGTGGATGAGCTAATTGCTGGAATGACTTTATAGCAGTCATACCAATTTGAGCCTTGTGAACCGGTGCATTGTCATAGAGTAAGAGCATGCCTTTTATTGATCTGCCCTTTATATTACTTTAATAGATTTCCTTAAGCGTCTTAGAACATTAGCGTAGTATTCTCCTGTGATGCTGGTACCTTTCTGTTTATAATCCATTAATAGGATTCCTTGTGAGTCCCAAAACACTGTTGCCATGATCTTCTCAGCCAATGGGAAGATTGGGCTGGATCACCTCTTTTATGCACTCCATGTACTACTGCTTCGACTAAGGGTCACAATAATGAACCCAAGGCTAATTTTCAGTAACAATTTTGTTGATAACTTCTGCTGGATTATCGCCACACAACTTCGAAAACTGCTAACGGAGTAAGCATTTTTTGACATTCCAAGATGATCGTGTAGAATTTTGAAACTCGTTGCATCGGATATTTTGAACCTTCCTGCAACTTCTTTTAAATAATAAGCCTGAATAACTTTAACGCGTTGCTCGATTGTGTATCTTTCCATGGTTCAAATTGAGTTAGTCTGAAATTGAGAAATGTCAAATGAAATGCAGAAAAAAACTTGACGTTTAGGTGTGGTTCACATTCAACATCGGCCCTTAAAATTTAACCACCCTTTAGTTTGTATCGACTATCTTCCATGACGGAATATTCGACTTTTAGAACCATTTCATGTATTGTGTCATCACTTGGTCTTCCAGGCGGTCATCATTTTCTAATGGTTCTCTACCTTGTTTAAATAAGCCCGACCACTTGTATATTTTCCAAACTATTTCCTAGTTTTGTGAGGAATTTATTTACTGCGCTGAACTCATTATTTGAAATTTTTTCAATTAACTTATTCTTTGGCGAAAATAAAGCTTCACATTTTTATACTTAAAAATGATTTCTACTTTCAACCCTATTTCAGCTGTGTAGGAAACGAAATTTTCTATTAACATCTAAAATATATATGTACTTAAATCGAAAAATAAAGTTTCGAAGTTCCCTACGAATTGGATGCCAAATTTTTCTTAAAATTTTTGAAAATTGTAGGATTTCTACTTAAATGTCAGAAATTACCCCAAAGTTATTGGAAACCGTTTCTTAGTTCGAGTTTTTCTACAAAGACGGACGGTACAGAATTTTTAATATTTTTTTTAAAAATTCCAAAGACTTTATGTTCCCTTTTCAGTTTTTTTTTTTTTTTTTTTTTTTATTGGAACTTTATAAAAATGTTCCCATTTTATAATACTACAACTAGTTTACACTAACGAGCAGTTAATATTTGAACATACATTTTAAAACATAGTATTACAATATATGCAAAATTAGAAAACGTATAATCTTTAATCATGTGGTTGACACGCTTCAGTCTTCTAGTAAGTCCGCTTGTATCGGTGAGTTTCACTGCTTCTGGGTTCATGTGTTATCTCAGCCTTTGGTCATGGACTCCTGCGTAATCTGCAATGGTTTCTGCTACAGTCTTCAGTTTAAAATCGCGATGAAGGTCTACGTTCCTAATACTTTATTTTAAAAACGTTGAATTATATCGATATTATTTTGAGTCGTTTGTTTATACAATAACAGTTTAGGGTGATCTTCTACCAATAAGCCAATACATTTTTCTCAATTTAATGTTCAGTTCTTCTCTTTTCTTTTTCACGTGCCCTTTCCATTTAAGTTTGGCATCTAGGGTCAGTCCTAGATACTTGGCTGTGTTGCAGTAAGGGATTTGCATTCCAGAGATTGTAATCGGAAGCCGTTGAATCTTTTTATCGGTGAAATTGACATGTACTGATTTAGTGAGTTGACTACAGTATCTAGAGCATTTTGAAGGATCCTGGTCGACTCTACTTCGCTTTTCTCTATTGCAAGTATTACTGTGCCATCGGCGAATGTTGCTATTGTACTGCTTGCAGGGACTGGTAGGTCAATCGCAAAGAGTAGATATAATATTGGACCTAATATACCTCCTTGCGGTACTCCAGCTTCAATTTCTTTAAGGCATGAATAAACATCTTCTTGCTTGATACGAAAGTATCTTTTCGAGAGATATGACTCCAGTAGTGTCGTATATTCTTTGGGAAGGAGTAATATAAGTTTGTATAGCAAACCTGTATGTCATACTTTATCGAACGCTTGAGCAATGTCTAAGAATATGGCTGAGCATACCATCTTATCTTCCATAGCTTTGTCAATAACCTTGGTTATTCTATGAACCTGCTCAATAGTTGAGTGTTTTTTTCTGAAACCAAACTGGTGTTTTCATTTTCAATAATCGGGCTTAGCCTCTTGATGAAAATCTTTTCAAATATTTTCGACATCATGAGTAGCAGATAAATGGCTCTATAAGAAGATACTTCATGAGGATCCTTTCCTGGCTTTGGAATCATAATTATTTCAGCGACTTTCCAATAGCAAGGAACATGTTTGAGTCTCTGTTAGCTTGCGCATGGCTCTTTGGGGTAGTAACTGTTGCATCAGTGATCAGATCATAACCAGGGAATCTTTTCGGTTTCTTTCCGAATAATAACTTCGATTTAATTTTGTGTGACTGGATGGATTTCAACACTTCTTTGTACTCCTGTTGGACAATTTTCTTCACTTGTGCTTTCATTAGGCTGAAATACTTTTGTCATGTGCTCGGCAAATAACTCTGCCTTTTCTAAATTGTTTTTAGTCCATGTACTATTAGCTAATTTAATAGGTGGATTATGCTGTATAGGACGCTTAAGGTACTTTGTTGATTTCCATAATGAATACTCAGTCGTTTTATCTGCAGTTAGCCCGTTTAGATATTGGCTAATACTTTGTTTTTTTAGCTCTCTTATTTGCGTATTGATTCAGTGAGTAGGTTGAGTTGCGATTTGTATAAGGGATACCTTGTTTGCTGCCACTTCTTTCGAATCTTTCTTTTTTGCGATATTAAGTCTAAAATTTGTTTTGGATATCTAATACCAATTTCTTTCTTTTTTGTCAGAGGAGTACTTTTCCAAGCTGCTCTTTGTATCTGTTGAGTAAAGACGAGTACTTCTTTTTCAGGCTGATACGTGTTTAGCAGTTCTTTGTGAGGATTCAATTCTTGTTCAAGCAGGTCTTTAACATAATTCCAGTCGGTATTTTTATGAGTGAGATAGATTTTGTCGGATTTCATAATTAGATTTTCACTTAGTCTCATATAGATTGGAGAGTGGTCGGAACTCAAATCTGTTCCTTTCTCTATTTGTAGTACGCTTATTTATTTCGTTTGTTCCTTTTCAGTGTGAATATTGAGGTTTTTGTTTTGGCAATGTAAAAATCCAAACCTATATGGCACGGATCTTTGCTGATATGAGTAGAAACATGAAAGCAGAAGATAATTTCGGAATGCTACCAGAAATTTGGTGAAGCAGAAGAATCAAACTGCGACCGTTTTGCTCGAATGTTAAATCAGTACAGTACTACTGTATGCATGGTACTAAGACGAAGGTGGCTGGTAGTCTGAATACTAACAGGGGTAATCACCGAACACTATGCCATTGGACTAATTCTCTGCAAATGACAAATTGGGTTCAACCATATCTGCAGGAGCTGCCGAAACGGGGAAGAAATACATATGTACCTATAGAAACGATTCAACATTACCATTCCAGATTCTTCGAATATATGGTAGAGCTGGAAAACTCAAAGACATCGAATTTACTGAATTTCGGAAGGTTTAAGAGGTGGTTTATGGACTTTTACCTCAAAATTATATGTTAAGTTCTCGAAACCACGAATTAATTCACAATGAACCATAAGGGCCGACATGATGTGTTGAAACTTTTTGTTAACATAACCTGGCTGCAAAATCTAAGATACATATTATAACTGCTCGTTAGATCTATCATAATATTTCATATACATTTTGTGAAGGATCATTTTGAAGTTACATGTCTAGAGAAAATACGACAACGTGAAGTATCTTGGGATACAAACTGATGTTAATAGTAATTTCTTCTCACTAAGTACAGGACATTTCGCAATACCTTCTTACCAAATCGAATGGATTTGTTATACCTAGAATCAAACAACATACGAGACTTTGCATACGAAGACGAATGTGTATATAACTCATGGTCTACGAAAGAATGATCTTTAAAAGTCATATTCAGCAACAGAAATCGAAACACATCCTCATCCTTAAACTCTTTTGCGCATGTTCAAGGGATGACTTGTAAGGTAAGAGACATTTTTGTAAACTCGCAACTTAAAGTTGCGTCATATGCCTACTTTCCAACTCACACCCCATACCGATAAATTGAAATAAATCATCCAAATAGAATGAAAAAGGGAAAACCGGCTCATGATATGACACATTTCCCTTATTTCACTCGGAGACTTAATTTAATTAAAACAAATGATTCCACTGTGCCGCGCACTCAAAGCAAAGCAAGATTTACACTGCTCCGGCGTTCAGTAGCAGAGCAGTAATTCCACCCCTCTTCCAAACCTGTTCGCTTAGAATTATAGCTCGTCTCGTACCTTCGTCTATCCTTGCATGCTAACGCAACGTTTACCAAACTCACGATGGCCAAGTGAAAACCTGTATTGGTAGCGGAGACGTTAATGGGCTGCATCATAAAATAAACTCGACCCCTTCTTACCACAGATGAAAACTTACGGGACCCCCACATAAGCAGGGGTGAATTATGCTTATTACCACTGAATTTTAGACACAATGCTGCCACTTTCGTGCTAATGTGCGTGCGCCTTTACAAATTCACCGACCGCCCCAACCACTGCATGTTTTGTGCAAAACGAATCCAAGAAGTCATTCACCGGATACATGCGATTAGTTTAAGGATACTTTTATTCCTTGCTTTTCTACAATTTATTGTGTTGTTTAATGTAATAAGTGAATTATTATTCACCCCCGTGTGTGTGTGTGTGGGTGTGTGTGTGTGTGTAGGAGGGGAGCTGACTATCAAGTTCGTTCATGTGTGTTTGTTGGTGAGGGGCTGCGGGTTGCTAGGAAATTAATGATTTGCGATGTGATTTAGATTAAAGGATATCACTACACCAGACGAACGGCCAGAAGTGTCCGTATATGTTTGTGCCCTCGTAAGGGGAACTCACTTGGATGATAAAGTATCATAGTAGGATCAATGTTTCAATTGTAGCTAATGGCACACTGGCAAAGGTGTGGACACTGTGCAGGGGTTGCGCTGGATTATGCGTTAAACACACCTTTAGACATGTTTTGAGAATAATTGCTTTTCGTTTCGAGCGACTTCACACTGGTCTTATGCTTAAAGATTATTTGTGGTTGAAAGTGCGTTTTTGAGCAGCTGAAGGGAAATTTTAGTCCGACATTTCGATGTCATCATGTTTGGATATATGTCAAGACAAATTTTTTTATTTATTTTTTTAGAAATCCCGGAGCACTCGATTTTCAGTTCATTGCCCCTTTTGGTGCTAGTGTTTGAGAAACTAAGATTTTATTAATTTATTTTATATGCTCGGGTGGCTCTTATTTGCTGTTCCCCGTTAGGATATCCAATGCTCAAAAACAAAATTATAATATATACGAGTATTTAGTTAAAGGATAAGTTCGGATTCGGTGAGCGATGGTTTTTGAGATTTTTTTAAGAAAAAATAGGTGGGACCTACAGCTTTACGGGAGGGCCCTACACCTTCACGCCGTTTCCGAAGGTAAATATTTCGATTGAGAGGAGCTTCTCATGACAATCTTACTTTTGAATGTTTGCCAGACGTTCTCGAGAGATGATACCGTAAAAAAAAGCTTTTTGGCATTTCCAGAACTCTAATTTTGAGTCTTCCGTGCACTTAACCATTAAACCACGCCGCCAAGGTGCATAACATACTTAAAGAAAAATAATACTTAATTCCACAATAATTTGAGTAAACCATTTAAAGTTTAATTTTTCTGAAGCTGTAACTCTGGTACACCCAGGTTATATGTTATGTGGAAGACCCAAGCTAAATAAATAGTAACTTAACTATTTAGGGCCAATAATCTACTAATTCTCGCATAACACATCGATGAAGTTGAGATTGACCTCGATTTACTAAAGATTAACTTCAAACATTTTGTTTATTAGAAAGGTATCACATTTTAGATACTGGAGAGATACAAATTCGTTTATAGCTAGACTTTTCTTTTAATCGATGATGAATTTTAAACCGGAAACAATTCTCTACTAACGCCTTATAAAGGGTTTTTTTCAATAAGGACATAACAATTTTGTATTTAAATAAAACACAAAATAATTAAGATATCCATGCCAAATTTAAGTATGGCACGTCTGCAGCAATCGATTCCTTGGAGCCAATTTGCCACCACTCTCCCAAACATATCGGCCGGAATGTTAGCCATTTTGCGTTCAATATTATTCCCAAGCTCCTCTAACGTTGTTGGCTTGTTGGCATAAACCAACGACTTAACGTAACCCCATAAAAATAAATCCACCTGCGTTAAATCGCATAAGCGAGCTGGCCATTCGACCGGAACATTTCTCAGCTGTGTGGCATGTGGCACCATCTTGTTGGAATCACATATCACTGATGTCAAGTCTGGTCGAAAATAGTCTTCCAATATGGCACGATAGCGAACTCAATTGACCGTAACATGGCGATCATTTTCATCGACGAAAAAATATGGTTCAATCACATTTCCGGCGTAAAATTTACACCACGCGGTCACTTTTTTTGAATGCAATGAAGTCTCTTGAATCCCATGTGGGTTTGTTATTGTCCAGTAATGCATATTTTGCTTATAGACAAAGCCATTAAGCCAAAAATGAGCTTCATCGCTAAGGATGATTTTTCGATGAAATTCAGGATTTTTTTCAAACTTTTGCAGAGCCCAATCGAAGAAGTTTCGGAGCTTCAAATCATCAAGAGGCTTAAGTTCTTGAGTTAATTTGATCTTGTAAGGGTGTACTGAGAGATTTTCAATTCCTGTGAACTGCGTTTAAACGACTGATTTGGCTCATTTTGAACTGAAGCACTTACGGTTGCGATATTTTCGGTACTTCGACCGGTACGTTGTCTCACTGAATATATTGACTCGAATTTATCCACTACAGCACGCACAGCCTGCCTGGTGAGACGATTATTACAACCGAAAATGGAAGTGAGCGCTCTTAAAGTTGCGAACACCGACTCAGAATTTCGGTAGAAATTTTTAATAATTTCTAAACGCTGCTCGTTCGTGAACTTCACTATTTATTACAAAACTTTTGTTTACAACTTTATCTTAACAGAAAGTTTGCGTTTCTACCAAAATTTGTAACCAAAGTTCATGGACTATAATGAGATATTCACAATAAAACTTAATCATCACCGTAAATAGCTCTGAAAAAACAATATGTGTTTTTTTTTCTAAGAAAACACCCCAAAGTGGGCGTGGCCATATATAATGTAGGGATGAAATGTAGAGAAAGTCAACATCTACACATTTTACACAGAAATATTTTTCAGTTTCTAACAAAAATACCGAGAAAAACTATATTTCCGAAAAGTAGGCGTGTCTGTGGGAAGTTTTTTACGATTGTACTGCTTTGTATTCTAGAAAGTTTGCATACCAAATTTCATGTTCCTAGCTTAAAATTTAAGGCTCAAAATGTGGTAACATACGGACGGACGAACATGGCTAGATCAACATAACTCTTGATGCCGATCACAAAAGTATATATTTTTGGGGGTCTGCCGTTTATATTTCTCTTTGTTACAAACTGGCCATCAAAATTAATATATCCTGCTCAGGATCACCATCATCTCAGTTCAGAAGAATTATCCGCCGAGTATCAGAAAACGAAGAGTATACCTCATGCACGTCAGTAAAGTCAATACTCTTAAGAGCGACCGCAAGAATAGCAAGAGCGAGGTTTCTAATTATTTTGCAATAAAGTTCTCATAAAACTTAAACTAACTAACCTTTTCAAGAGCAACTTGTATGGTACAAATTCCTTTTACTGCAAGCTAATCCTCTTCACAAAGCACGGATTCCTCAAAGGTAAGTCAACATCCACCAACTTAACCGAATTCGTATTTAGTGAACTGAACGCTGTGGAAGATAGCAATGAAGTTGACGTTGTAGCCACAGATTTTAGTAAGGCCTTTGGCAAGATTCCTCACCAAGTTATTCTTCTCAAGCCAAAAGCCCTTGGATTCTAACCTCTGTTCATCCGATAGATCAAATCACACCTAGTGAACCGCCAATGCAAAGTTCGTTTTAGATCTTCAATATCGGACCCTATGATAGCAAACTCGGGGTTCCCTTAAAGCAGCCATCTTGAAAAATTAATCATCATTCTTATAGTAAATGATGATGAATGAATGATGAATCTGGTGTTATAAAAATTTCCTAGAGCTTAATGTCAATAAATGTCTCACACCACTTTCTAGGGTCTACTTCATTCGTCGAGGGCATTCACCCGCAGTTACATCATCATGCGATTTGGGTGTTATCTGCGCTAGTGAACTTAACTTTCGATCGTACATCGACAATGCCATAAGTAGAGCCAACTCTTGGCTTTTGGAAACCCTGGTCAAAGGAATTCTCTGACCCTTACGTAACAAAATCCCTCTATCTCACCTTTGTTAGACCCCTTTTCGAGTATGTCAGCCAAGTATGGCAGCCCCATTATGCTGCCAATACCATAAGACTCGAGGCTAGTTCATTAGCTTTGCCTTGCGCGGCCTATTTTGGGCTGATAACCTCAATATGCCGCCCTACATCTTAGACTGAATAATCATCAGTCATTAGAAAAACGAAGTGATGTTGTGGACATACATTCATCAGCTATTATGTGATAACATTTCTCTCCCGTAAGATCTTTAGGTCTGTTCTTCTGCTCATCGCACTAACTAAGGTTACAACAAACCAATGTCAAGAATGCTGCGCAAATTAAACGATGCAGCACTCACTTTTGAATTTAATAGCAGCAAAAACACACTCCGTGATCACAACTGTGAGCCTGACTCCCAATCATCCCTCTTTTCCACTAGGTTTTGTATAGCTTAGTTTAGTTTAATTTACTTTAGTACAGTTTAATTATAAATCTATTTATCTTCAAGTACTTCAATGCTTGTATTAAGCTTTAAATTAAATAATAGCAAGTGCCTAAGTTGCTTAGAATCAAAATCATTGATTGAACTCGTTTATCTGCCTGTCATACGTATTCGTCTATACGAATCGGTCTTGACCTACTACCAGTTCTCAATTTGGTCTAGTGCTTTAGAATTTTTTCCCATGCAATTTTTAGTTCTGTAAGAGACTCTGAAGCATTTAGATTACCTCTATTTCCATTTAGTATTCATAATTAGACTGCCAATTGACCATTGAATTTCTTTGAATCCCGATCTCCTTCAGATAGCCCACGCTGCAACCAAGGGGTGCGAAATCTTGCAGTAGTAAAAATATAAGGGTGGTCGTGGTGTAGTGGTAACATCATCGCTTGTCACGCTGTTGGTTCACGGTTCAAATCCTGTTGTCAAGAATCATCTATTTATTTCGCATGAAATAATTAAAAAAGTCGATCACTTGCGAAAGCTAAGTCAACTCTACTATGAAGGCATAACACTGGCAGTAGTGTGGTCATATGGCTAAAATGTAACTTGATCGTGATGATAACATTAGGAGGACGGAAAAAAATACTGTGAATCATAAGCAACGACATTAATAGCGAAAACAAACAAAATACTCCCCAGTTATTTGGACAGCCACCCTTGGAGTTTACAGAAACTTAATACCGCCAGAGTTTCAAACTACACCACTCTGTCTTTCTCTCTGTCTCTGCCCCTTTCCACAAAACGCACGTATTCTAAAAATTATTATAAGGGTATTCATATCCTCTTTAACAAGTGCAAATTATAAAAAAAAAAAAAAAAATTCAAGGTGTTCTTGAATACCACTTTGTTTATGTTCAGTGAGAAATGTTGGTCCTCTAGCCGGTCAAAAAACACATAAATCCCTCTCTTTTATTAGCATTGCAACATCTTTAGCTTTACAGAAATTATTTATTCACTTTTATCCTCAAATATCTACTTCTGCTTATATTTCTCAGAAGGATCCGGCTGTTAGCTGCTAACAGCTGGGCCACTTTTTTTTTGTCGGTGACTGCGTATTAGATACGAATGCACAAGTAGTTCATTAGCCTGAAAACAGAACACTACATCACATTAAAGCTAGCTTCGGACGTCATCCTTCCTGCATACCTACTTGAATCAACATATAAATTCTTCACAAACACTACAGCAGTGTCTGAAAATGCAGACCCATCCCATTTATATTTTACATTAGCTATTCATTCATTAACTATTCATACTCATATTATTATTATTCAAATGTGTGTTTTCGACAACAACAAAAATTAACACTGACTCACAAAATCACTTCGGGACCTGACCGGGAGGCCTTGCCCAGCTTCAGTCATCATTGTGTAATTCTGTCGAATTAATATTCATAGTCCGAGCGTGAAATGAAATAATAATAAAACAATTTCGGTAAACATTACATTTGGAGAGTAGTACCAGTGCTATTCATTGTTCCATGACCATCAGCGTCCAGAGTCACTTTAATCCGCAATAGTTTCACAGTTTCCCATTGTTCCAAAAGAACACGGTTGGCAGTACATATAGAATGCATACCCATTCAGTACAGCTCTCATTTGCAATTTTTAATTGCAATTGCAGTTGCGGTAGCGTACAAGTGGTACCTACCGCACATCATCCGCGCGATCTTGTGCCACTCAAAATTACATTAAATGCATGTGGAAATAGTTTCGAAACCCCAGATGTGTGCCTGATGACCGCCATTCAGTGCCACAGATACTTTTGGAAAGCGTGTGGCACCTGTTTGCTGCTGCAGCAGTTGCAGGACGCGTAAACAAAACACACACAAATGTTGGCAGCAATCTCCAGGACGATAAGCAGCATGAATATAGTCCGGTTATTTTGAATTGCTCATCTCCATGGTGTGCGGTCAGTATGAGTATCATAAATGCATGGAAACGTTTATTGCCACATGGCCAATGTCCATGTTGTGAATTATGGAACAAACATATAATAACCAGGATGCACAACTACGTACAGATTCAGTTGGAAAATTATTTTTGATTAAATTTGCATAGTATTTGTAGTGGTGGTGAAGAGTATTGGGGATTGCAGGTCCTCGAACCCGCAGTTGGGACATCTGATCTAGTTTTTGACGCAGCGGAATTGTGAAATTAATTGAATTCGATTATCTCGAGTGGAAACAAGCATTTTGTTTGTGTAAGCATGCAGCAATGGACTGTGTTTTAGTACATCTTGATATCCTGTTTGATGCTGTTTGCGATTATCGATGAATACAGGCACTATCCGATTAATTATAATAAATAAGTATTTTGGCGCTGACACGTAATATACTTATGTATAGGTGAGAGTTAAATCACTCTGCGGACTCCTAAACAAGCACAACAGTTTATGGGTAACCTTTGCTTTCTTCGAAGATACTCTACAGTTGCTCAGTTGCCCCAGTCCCAGACCTCAATACAAAACCATGTTAACATTGTTGACTCTTACAGAACTGAACGAAAGTTGCCTACAATTTATTAATCTTCTTCCTGTTGAATTGCCGGAATGCATAGGTTTTACAGATATATTTGATGACTTTTGAAAAAAAAAAAAAAAAATGATGCACTTGTTTTACCGACCTACAAAATATTGTGTAGATTGATAAGCCTTGTTTGACAACACCCCATACCATAGCATTTTGTACCCCATACCATAGAATATATTAACTCTGATACATAATTTGTAATATAAAGAAATAATAATGATAGACTTCCAAAAGTACATACACAAGGTGTCGCAAAAGTCATCACCCTATCGGAAGATGCTCTCATTTTTGCAATTGGCATCTATGTCATCTCAACTTTAACATTTCTGAAGTAAACAGAAGCAGAATACACGTAGAAAAAACCATGGATTGCTACACTCTTCAAGAACGCTGAATAATTGTGTCAATATTTTTGACAAATAATCGGTCGGTGGTTTTGACTCAACGTGAATTTCGTCGTCGATTCCCTGGTCGTGTGTCATTAACTGGGCAAACACTGCGGCGTTTAGCTGTTCGCCTCGAGGAGATTGGCTCAACATGGGACAGCAGCAGACGTGACTGGCGCCTGAGCAGCTGCTGCTGGACCCTTAAACATCAACCAGACGACGGGTCCGCATATGGGTATCAATAGACTTTACATCTTTTGGTGAAAGACTGGAAGATGTACCCATACAAAGAGTAAACAGTGCATCAGTTATTGCCTGCAGACATGTGTAAATTACAGTCAAGCCCTCCTAAACCTCGACAATCATCATGAACAACGAGACACATTTCCACATATGCAGGTACATAAATAAGCAAAATTATAGCTTCTGGGGCACTGAAAATCTGCGTGCGATGCACCAAGAGCCATTACATCCTCTCAAAGTGATTGTTTGGTGCGGCGTTTACGAAGAAAATGTGGTTGGCCCATATTTTTCCGGCGTCAGCAACACTGTTACTGTGACTAGTGAGCGCTACAGAACCATGATCAATGACTTCTTACTGCAGCAAACTGACGAATTGGGTTTGGAAAACATGTGGTTCTAGCAAGACATTGCAACTGCACACATAGCATAAGTGACAGTGGACATTCTGCAGCAAGCGTTTCCCGGCCCGCACTAGCACTAGCCCGGAGGATCGCCCTATTTGTCCTTTCCAGACTTTTATCTTTTGATTTTTTTTTTTTTTGAAGTCATGGCTCTGTACGAACAATCAGCAGACCGTGGTGACACTTAAGGCGACAATCTGACAAGAATTGGAGAATTTATCGTCTAAAGTTTTGAGAAAAGTCATAGAAAATGCTGTGGAAGGATCTCGAACCAATATTATCTTCGCGATTTAATGGAAAAAAATGTAAACGTCTAAATAAATATAATCAACAAACAGAACCAATTCTTTTTATTTACAAACAAAATTACTGCCTTAGCAAATCGAGTCAGGAGTTTTGCGCTATCTCATATACATATAGCCATGTCCGTCCGTCCGTCCGTATGTCACTAGTTTCCGGACCTTAAATTTTGAGCTAGGGAGATGAAATTTTATATACACGGTTTAAGAATCCGCAGTAAATTTTTAAAATCCGCCCACAGACACGCCCACTTTTCAAAAATTGTCGTTTTTTCAATATTTTTACTAGAAACTGAAAATGATTGTCTTAACAAAATATATTTTTCGTTCTCTACAATTCCATAGTTTTGTCAGTGGTGACACATTTCACTTCATCGATTTGTCTTAAGAATCAAGCATTCCACAAGTTTATAGAATTCTTGGTTCAAGTTTATAGAATAACCAATGAAATGTAGAACGCCCTGAAAGGGAAAAGATATGTTTTAGTACTTTTCTTAACGTCTCTCAAGCTGTCGACAAAGTAATGCACGAAGGATTGAAGTACATATAAGCTAAAACAGGTTTTTACGGAACAGTTATACAAGAGTTAAGAATCCTACGCGAACAAACTTTTCATACTAAACACGGAACTGAATACTCTGGAAATCGCTGCTGGAGTTCAGCAAGGAAGTGTCCTTGGTCCGGTCTTGTTCTTACTCTAAACTCGAGACTTTTGCCAAGTAGAAGTCACCGTTGTTCGCGGACGATATGACTATATTGGCAATAGAGTTATTAGAGAGTTTGGATCGTGATTGAGCAACGCACGATTAAGCATCCGGCGAAATTACACGTTTATGGCAGATTTTCTGCACAATATATTGGAAAGATGACAGCTTTTGCCCGAAAACGAAATGTTGAATTTGTGCTGACATTGTATAAGAGTAGCTGATAATTAGGACTCATAATGATTGCAAACACCAAAGTCACCCTAACAGGTCCGGAAAAAAAAAAGAAAATATAACAACATCTTTAGACTGTCCGTTACAAATATGTGGTCGCTAATGAAGAATAAGCTGAAAGGAAAGAAAATAAATACTACACAGTAACTTATTCGAGCTATTAAAGGAATATGACAAGGTCTGTGTAAATATTATGTTGAGAAATCAAGTGAAAGTTGTACCTGAAATTACCAGGCAACTACTAATAAAAATGTTGACTGAACTTCATATGTAAGAGTGTGCTTCCTTTTTTCCACCACCACATGGCTCAAGGTTGGTCATTTAGTCAATTGCGAATACATAAAATGCATGCCACTCATCGCAATTAGCAATAGCTAAAATCAATTTAGAGTATTCGAAATATGAAAATTCCATTATTTAGACCAACTTTCCTTGCGATCATGTAGGGGTAAAAAAAAATACAAGAATGTGTAAATCCTACGATCTAACATCGCTGGCTTCGGAATGAATGTACGGCAAGCTTGCAAAGTATCAATGTTGGTGACAACGCTTTCAAATCATTCCAGACAAGTCCATGCGAAAAGAAGTATCTGTCGCAACCACAGTGTGCTGTTTATGTGAGTCAAGCTTAACCGTCCACATTTTAATTTTGAAGCTCCAAATATTGAAGATCTTAGTTGAATACTTCAACTGAAAATTTGATTGCTCATCGACAAGTGGGTAAAACTGTCAACGGTCCAGTCTTACTCATTTACTAAGGGGCACGTAATTTCATCAAAATCTGTTCAGTATTTTTAGAGTAAGGGGTGTTAAAAGAAACGGACAGGTAGACGAGAAGTAAAAAGTATTTGTTTTGAAATAAAATGGCCAAGTCTAAATCTTAAGATCAAAAAGCAAATGTTTTCGCCGTTTCCGAAGGCCAAATTTTTTACTAAAAAAGCTTCTTATGATAATTTTGCATATTTGTCAGATGCTTGCCAGAGGAGGACCTTCGGTAAAACTTGTTGGTGTTTTCTGGAAATCGAATATTAATTCCTCTCTCAGTGGCCCATGCACTTACAGAATATTCAGAGGAATTAGGAAAATGGGAGAATGGCGGTACGAAACACTATCAGTGCAAGACTCGACTTGCACTTGAGATTTTTTTCCATATTGCTCTCCTCAGGGCAAATGCCCCAAAGGCTAAAATTATGCGAACTTTCAGTTGTCGAAAGATTTGTAGACAATTTTTACCAGTAAATGGAAGGCAATGAGATTACTCTCTAGGTTTGCTCCAGGTCTTGGAATATGAGGAATCGGATGTATCCAGGGGTAGGTATAAGTGTTAGCACTGAATAAGTATGTGTCTGCAAATAAATAGTCCCGAACAAGCAGCGGATATTGGATAGGTGTGGAGGAATTTGCAGTTTGGCTCTGCGGTTTATTAAGAAAACCCACATATAAATGGATTCAATATCGCCTTGAAATAAGAATCAGTCCATGTTCCCCTCCGAAGTGTCTGACCCAAAATGTACGGGTGCGAACAGCGTTTGTTTCTTCAGGTTAGAAGGGGTTGAAAATACGAACTTGCCAATACGCAGGGCTAGCGCGGCTTTATTAATCTAACAAAATGTTCCTCTCTAATTTCTTCTATATCCTTTTCCCACCACTATATCCTTTCCTCTCTCTACAGCACTGGGCTAGTGAACTTTAAAAGACATAATCTAAAGTTATGCCGAATGTCGATAAAATGTATGTGCACGCCAATCAGTCGACCAAAGGGAGAACGGAAGATAGGTCAGTTTATGGTCTATATGGCATGCATTTTCTCTGAGTGTGCGTGTAAGCCTTAAACGTTTACAAGCATTCTGACTTTACGACAAAGCTAATTCAGTTCAGTGTGACAAACATTGTGCATCCATCTAGTCGATATTATATTTTGAAACAACCTGGACTTAAATACCTTTGTTGAGTTAAGCATTCAAGTGTACCCTATATTTTAATTGATTGTTGCTGTTTTTTTTTCATATTGAAAACCTCTATTTCAGCACCTTAAACCTCAGTCGCTAAAGCTATGGGGTTTCCTTAAAAGCCCCTTCATATTCGATACATCCTCCAACACCAACTGGAAATATTGTTAACCCAACGCTAAACCAAGAACATCAAACCAAAATCATTTATTTTCTACAAATACGAGAGAATACATAAAACAATTTCCACAGTGATTTTTCTATGCAAATATTGGTGCAACTCTACCCTTGAGTGCTTGCCTCAGTAACCCTAAAGCGTAACCCATTATTTTCCACCGCCCACCACAAAAGTAGTGTGACATTAAAAATCGTCACAGGTGTAAGAAAATCCCAACATAACGACACTCTGAGCCCAAAAACTATCGCACATAAAGCGTAACCTTTTGTGTAAGAACGGTGCACCCGCTGCCTTGCCATTCTAGGAAATTCTATCACAGCAAGTTCTGTGCGGTTTTAAGTAAGGAACTTCCCAGGCGAGCACAACGATGCGATGGCAAAAACACATCGTCGTATACGAGGAACAACAAACGCTGGCATGGGACAACGTTAACATCTCTCCGCTTTCAATTTGCTCAATTTGCATCGGAAATTATGTAAATATCACAGGCAAGTGGAGACCTGAGCATAGTTAAAGCCATTCCGACGCCACTCCTGTGACACTACAACACCCGTTTCAGGCGTAGCGTACACAGCAACAACTCACAAGCAATAGCCCTCAGAAATAACTACGCTGGGTATTAGCATTAGCAAAACAAACTTTTCCATTTTCCAAGAAATTTACATGTAGATAGTGTGTGCGATGGTGATTCTTCTAAAGGCCGACTTGTATAGTATGGGTTTGTCCTTTACGAGTACACGGAGAGCCCCGCAGCGGAACACAGAACTCCTCGTCGCTGTTGGCGTGGAAAAGGACAAATTTGTATGGCGGATGTGTGGTGCGAATGTCTTATTTAGTTTCTCATATTTCTTTAACAATCCAGCGGAATTGTTATTAGGACAACGGTAGCTGGGGATGTGTCCGGGAGGATTGGGTAACTTGGGTTGAGAGTTTTTTTTTTTTTTTTTTTTTATGGGACTTATATCAAAGCTGAGGATAACATGTGGCTAACGGCTACATATGTTGGATTATGCGTGCGAGAATATCTATTCACACACCGGCGACTTTGACTGCCTAAGCAGGGATGACAACATAATGAAATCTAGAAATTTTTGCCGATAGTAGGTACCTACCCTGTGGAATTAATAAACAAAGAACAGTGAGGTCGTCGTTGGGAAATTTAAGCTAAACGTGCCGATTGGAGATGTAAAGAATCGCTTTTGATATAGTCAATCGCGACAATATCAATCAGATGGCTGGTATCAGGGGAGCTTCTATCCATACATTGACGGACAGCCACCAAGCAGCGGAAGTGCGGATTCGAGAATTTTATGCTTAGGTCTGGCTTGGGATCAGATTATCTACGAATACACGGTATAAAACCGTAGTGGAGTATTAGTTCCATTCTTTGAATTGGTTCTCATTCGAATTAAGCAAGGTTGTTCGGGTCACTACGCACTTAACCGTGGCCACACCGCACGTTACTTGCACTATGAAACTCGAGGTCACTATTCCCTGCTACTGGGTAAGTTCTAAAGCGATCTTTAAGTCATTTACATACTTCAATCCGTTTCCAACGAATTATAAATGGAGTATTGGTTCTCACCGTTCCAATACTTTTCGGTGGTTGGTGGCATTGAACTGTTTTCGATAGATAGTCGTCTAAAAGTTGTCGCTCTGGTGGATGCCTCAGGCAGACGCTGTTATAAATCTGCTTCCTGAGGCTTTGTTTTGTACCATATGTGAGCAGTCAATTTATTTCAGGAGGCATTTTTTTTAGATATTCTAGCCGTCTTAGGCGATGAATTCAAATCCTTCTGATTAGGTCGACTTTGCTGTACAACCGGTATAATTCGTTGTTGTCTCTTCTTCTCCATTCACCATCGATACAAATGGGACCAAAAATCACTCGAACAATTTGTCTTTTAAAACAACCAAGGATGTTTTCACTTGCTTTGATATCGTCCATCCTTGCGCCAGCTCAAGGAAACAGCAGTTAGTATGAGTGTTTCTTTGCTTAATCTCTGCGCTGGTGTCAATACTTGAATTTACAGCGGAGCCTAGATACCTCAAAATTGTTGCTGTCTATTGTGACATTCTAGCCAAGTTCCCGATGTTGATTGTTCTTTTTGGATGACATCATATATTTTATTTTGCCCTCGTTAACCGCTAAGCCCATTTTCGCCGCTTCTGTCTCAATACTCACGAAAGTACCACTAACAGCCTCCTACGTTCTTACAAATACTCGTATGTTATAGTCATCGGGGAATGCGAGTAGTTATATTAACTTTTGAAAGACCGTAGCCCTGATGTCAGCTTGAGAATTTTGTATAATCCTTTTAAATATTATGTTACATCACATAACAGTGCGTCACCTTGTCGTAATCCTAATGAAAAGCCTCGGTGATGCAAGCTGCTTCACATAATATGACAGACAAGATCTTATACGCGATGTTTAGGATACTGATAGCTATATAATTGGGGCAGTCCAAATACCCGTTACATATAGATGCACGAAAGGACATACATGTGTGAATATATACTTCATATGGTATATCTTCAGTATTTCTCTTTGTCTCCCAGTCTGCTGGATTCTCTTTCATTATTGGGACATTCTGCTCATTACTTAACTTCTCCCACTCTTTGAAAAACTACAGCTTTCGACTAAAAAGGGGAATAGTTACAATTTTTGGAAATCGATGATTCGGTAAGTTTATTGCTCTTGTTGTATAGCTGAAGGGCATCTTCAGTGTAAAAATATATAAGGGTGGTAGTCCAATTTCCAGGTGGATCATGTAGGTTGGCGTGTTTGCTAGTAGGCGGAATATTTTTTTGATGTAATATTTCAACAATTTCTCCACTTCTACAGATTGGAAAATGCACCAAACCTGCACCGCATAGCACATAATGGATCTCATGACCGCTTCAAAAACTTTATACTTTGGGCTGGACGCGATGTTCTTTTTGCCAAGAAAGCCTCTCCACTTACAGTTGATGGGTTTTTTCGCATCCTTCAGTTTTTCTTCGAGATGTTTATTAAATGATAGTCGTGGTGTAGTGATGACTTCGAGGTATTTGTATTCCTTCACCTTTCCAAGCTCCTTGTTCTCCCAAATCAATTTTTCATTTCTTGCGTATCGCCCAGACCGTTTTCGGAATACTACCATTCCTCCTGGCAGTAACGTTGTCAGATCATCTAGGAAGATTGAAAACAGTACAGGACTAGAAGAATCATTGAAAAAGAGCGGGCGATGCTTGTTAGGGTAAATATGCTGTCAACAGTTGAATACTACTTCCTGAAGCCATCTTGGAATTCACTTAACAAGTTTTTCAAACGTATCCACTCTGTTAACCGTTCTAGGATTATTCTTGTAAAAATTTTAGTTATTAAGCTCGGAAACGATATGCCTCTGTAGTTTTTGGGATCGCTTACATCTCGTTTTTTTTTTTTTTTTTTTTAATGCGAAAGATTATATTTTATCTGAAGGTTATTGCCCGTATTGAAAATAAAGTTGTTTACGACAGTAAGTTTTTGAAGGATACGTTCAGTGACAAGTGTAAACAAATTTTTTTAGGAATACTGTCTTCCCCTGACGCTTTATTTTGTCTGCAGAGGAGTATGACCCTGGATACATCTTGCTTTGTAATTGTTCAGTCTAGAGTATGGGAGCGCATACTGGTATTGGCTTACTCTGCATGGCGTGTTTAATGAGTTTTGAAAACATTCGGCTAGTATAGATGTTTCAATCTGAATACTCCACGCAAATACCGTTCCGTTCATCGACGTCGCTGATTTTCAAAATGTAGTACTATCTCTGATCTCTGTTATCGCTGTCGTGAGGCTTTGGATGTACTCTTTATGCTTTCCTTGCACATGATTTTGCATGCTTTGTTTGCCAGAAGGTACATGTTTTTAGCTAGTTTTGTACCTCAGTTTCTGACTAAAAGAAAGTAAACAAACGACTTTTTCCTAAATAATTCGTATTTTTGTCACCAACCCAGTTAATAAAAAATGTAAGAAAATATATACCTACACATATGTATGTAAATGATCAGTACCAGCGGCTGAATAGACTGACCTAAGGCAGTCCGCATGTTAGGCCCTTTGTCAGCAGTTTTACTGCCTTAAGTTTTGAACTGGAAAAGGAAATTTTATACACATACATATGTATAACCCTTTGGAGCCCTAAGCATTACACGTGTAAAATCATTATTAAAATCTGCTAACAAGAAAGCCCACTTTACTAAGGAGACGAATTGAAATTAAAATTCTTCGACAGATTTACTTGAAGAAAAAAAATGGCCCTAAAAAATATGCAGATTCTGGCCTCCTTTACAATTCATCTGTACATTTTTAAGGGCCACTCCATTTCTTGGTTGTATTTTCTGGAAGATCATGATTTTGCATTTTTGAAGCTACATATTTATTTTAAAAATATTGGAATCCGAGACAACTTTTGTTGTACTAAAATGTGCTGTCTGCCGAGTTTCTGATCAAATCTTTAAAAAATAGGGAAAATAGTAACTGGGTGTAACCGTATTTCAATCACAAAAGTTACAACGCCTAAACTTTAGGGTTGGGTAAAACTATTTCGGTACGGAATACCACACGAATTTGAAATTGCATGACCCTTCTTTTTTTTACAGCCACCACTGTGTTGTATCCAAAGTGAGGATAGCACATAGGTACATAGTTTGTTGTAATGTCGTTCTTTTAGCATCAAAACATTTGTTAGTCGTTCTTTTTTTTGTAGATGGGACAAGTATAACTTCCAATCTACCTTTGGGGCAGTCACAGTGAACGAGGCAATTTATATTCTGATGGATACGCCACGAATTCGCATAAAAATGGTCGGGGGAATGGGAAAAGTTTTTGCGATTTCATTTCATTTTATTTCAGAATTTCGATATTTCGTAGGGTGACCCTAACCCGGTTATTCCTATCCCTTCCGCATTGCTTCAATGCGATGGTGTCTAAAAACTAGACCACTTGTCACAGTTGGACCAAACAACAAAACACACACACAACAAACAGACCAAAGGGCGGAAACTGACATAAAAAAAAAACTAACACCTTTCCCCCACCAACGCGATGTATCGGTGGAGTTGTTGAAGAGCTACTCGAGGAATGAGAATCGGAATTGAATTGACACCGGTTCGAGGGAAGTAAGTGTGAATGTAGATTAGCTCGTGGAAAAATGGTGATTTTAGTATGCAAATGGACACCGATTGGATTCCTGGTTTTTTCAATTTTTGCTACCCTACAGGATGATAGGATTGGGATAGTAGTTGGATGAATACAATAGGTATCCAGGCGGCGCGGTGGTAGTCCCGTGTGGGCATATTTCTAATTTGCATTTTTCCAATTGACACTTGAGAGGGTGTGGGAATGAAGAAGGGGGGGTCTAGATACAAAAAAAGGTAAAAACAAATCATTAAGACTTTTTCGATTTGCCCCTTCGGGCTAAGGAAAGAGGGATTTTTTTTCTTTTTAGTTGCCATGCAAACTGTTATTGATTTCCATTTGGTAGTGGCCGTTTCGGGCGATGGTAAATATTTACGGTACCTTTTGTGAAATTCTAATTCGGAATGTTGGGCTACCGGACTATGGAGGGCCCCCGAAGAAATGACAAGTTTTTCAATGAATGTCCAATATTTGTAATGGTCCTTTTGGAAATGTTTTGCATAACAGGAAGATAATAACTAAAACTGCGTGGGAAATGGGATGCAATATTTGTTTAGTTAAGAGGACCCGTTCGTGTTGTCGGAATAAAAACAGGCATTTTTTTTTTATTTATCTACATCTGATCTGCGTAGTTACACCCTGCATCAGTCGAAGGCTCACAGTCAGGAATTTGTAAAGGGGTTCTATTTGTTATAATATGATGCAATCTATCTTTAGATTTTCACAGCCAATAGCGTCCAAAGCGACCCAATTTCCTTGAAGAAAAGGAATGTATCTAAAGTGTAATCAAGCCTAAAATCATATCAACCGTAACATTAGGTACAGTCTGGACGGAAAGCAAACCGTAAAGCGAAAAACGGTAACTGAAGTTGCTACACACCGTATCGTAAATTTGCATTTAGTTTTATCTGGAAAAAACGACGTTTCCAAGTAGGATCACTGGATGATTTTTCAAAGATGACTGTGCCAACAATACTACTGCTGCTCTTAGAACTTCCAGCGGTCATTGGCTTAGTTGAAAATGATTAAGTTTGCTTCAAATCCTGTACGGTTATCTATGTCAATGGTTCCCAACCGTGGTATGGTTCGTGGAAATCTTCAAGATGGTTCACTAAGTCTAATCTCCTACTTTTCCTACCTAATTCCTCAAGGGCAAGGTCAATCAAAAAATAATTAAAAATCCTCATCCTTGGCCAACAACAAAATAACCAAACGGCAATATAGCCCCCGAATAGATAACTTTGCTTTACAAATGTCATATAAAGTGTGGGCCATTGCATGTTATTTTGACACGGACAGACCTTTCGTTCTCAAAAAATTCACAGACACACAGTATCATATCTCCGCAGTACGAATTGAATCGATTTACGCTTGAACAACATTGGGAAATATTGAAAACTTATTTCTAAAGTGAGTGCTGTGTTACCGAAACAGTGTTAAATTTCAGTCGAAATTCGAGTAATACACCAACCGTGCCTGCTGTACGCAAGTTTCTGAAGATAGTTCGTGAGATTGGCATGCTAATTGATAACACAAGCTATTCTCGTGTTCATTCTGTGCTCTCAGTCGAGAATATTGCTGTTGTTGCAGGAATTATGCGCTTAAACCCGAAGACCGCAACTCGCCACAGATCTGAGCAACTGAACATTAGGTGCACTAGCTAGTCATCGAAGATGAAGATGGTAACAAAGTTACGGTCAACGGAGAGAGCGAGAGAGGTGTGGTAACCGATTTTTTTTCGGCCAGAAACTCAAGAAATTAACTTGAATAATCTCTGGTTCTAGTAAGATGGCGCGTAGTGTCATACAAGCAATAATAGTACAATCAGCCATTTTGGTGATATTGAAATGATTTAGGCACTTAAACACAACATTGATCGAGCTATTCGTGAAATAAGCCCCGAACCATAGAAAATATACTGCAAAATTGGGTTGGAAGGATGGGACTGTCAAGCCAGTCATTGAAATGAATTTATTTTCTATAAATAATCAGAAAGTGTACTCTCTTTAATAAAGTAAAATTTTTTGAAAAGTATTAAATGGATAAAAAAATAAAATAAACCAACAGATGGACTACTTTTTACTTCACCAAAAAATGAAAAACGAAAATCAATTGGACCCGCGTTCGAAGAGATCTACGCGCCTCAACTTCGGTTATATTGTCGGTGGGTTATAACGACATACATTGAGCCCTCATAGTACTCAACCGCCGCTGTCATGTCGAATATCTGCTTAGCTGTTAGAACTCTTACGATTATGGTGTCCCTTCGTGATAGTAACTTAATCGCCCACGGGAAGCTCCTCTTCAAACATCTTACCATTTCATTCGTATCCAATATGAAGTGTAGTGGACCAAGTTTTGAGCCTGGCGGAACCCCATAATGCACTTTTGTTCATTGTTACAGCAATCCTTGATTTTTACGCAAAAGCTCCTTCCTTCTAGGTAATCGGTTACCCAGTATGCTAATTTCCCCCTTATTCCAGCTTTTCGGATAGCTTCTATAAGTCAAGAAACAAAACTAATACATGATGTCGTTTGACTAAAGTCTCCAAGGAGTTGGTTAGTGCTTCCACCTTTTTTGAAGCCATATTGTTTATTGCATACTAAGTCTTCCTTTCCGAATAAATCCCGACTTCGATCTGTAACTATTTGATGGTAGGCAAGTTCCCAATTGACTTCCCTCGTATATTGGTCGAACAACTCGAGTGTCGACCGCCCAAAAGAGACCGGACCTTTTTATAGCAACGACGCAATGGTGCCTTGAGGAGGTAGTTCCGTGAGCCATGGAAACTGCAACATCTGGTTTTGCTACACAAAGTAAACCTTCCTACCCGAAAACATTCATCGTATCGACCAATATGCCTCGTGGGAAAGATCCCAGAACGTACCATATACGGCTGACTTATCGCGGTAGCAGAGGATAGACGAGGTCTCTTAGATGACGCGTATGATTTCAGAAAATCACATTCCGCCGTCGACGCCAAAAAGTTGATAGTAGATACAGCAGTTGAAGCAATACTGGGGAGAAGATGACGAGAACGTACAAAGTTAAAAATGCTTTCAACTCGGCGAACTGATCATGCATTACGAGATCCCTGGCCAGAATAGATACGCCATACTACCTGCTGAAGATAGTTATGAACTACTTCACCAACAGAAAGTTGAGATACCAGACCGACGATGCCGTTAAGTACTTTTCCGCGGGAGTTTCACAGGGGTCATAGTCTTTACGGCCACAACAGCATCCTTAATCTGCTACCTCGGGAGTCGGCGGCAAATCTGACCGACTAAATAATTCCCAGGGTGAACTTTCGCAATGATGTCACTGTGAGATTCCCTTCCAGGGCGGAATGGTAATGTGGCGCGGTGACAAACGAGTTCAAAACAACCATTTTCACTGACGGGTCGAAAATGGACTGCGGGGTAGGGGCGGGAATCTTCTCTGAATCCCTCAATATCTCTAGTTCATTCCGTCTACCCAATTCATGCAGCGTATTCCAGGCGGAAGTTCTTGCTGTACGAGAGGCGTGCCGTCTCCTCAAACATACATCGATACAACTTAACACCATAGCCATTTTCATTGATAGCCAGGCCGCAATCAAAACCATCGTATCTGCGGCTTCCTCCTCCAAACTTGTTGAACAATGCAAAGAGGAGCTTGCCGCACTCGGTCATCGGTCTACGATCAGCCTAATCTGGGTGCCCGTCCCGGTCATAGTAACATTGACGGGAACGAAAGGGCTGATGAATTATCAAGGCAGGGATCTGCCCTTGATTGCTCCCGTGCGGAGGAGGTCAACATTTTCTTGCAGATGCTGGTAATAGATGGCGAGGGTTGCAGAACTGTGTCATATCCAGGCAGATGTAGCAGAACACAAGAGCTACTAAACAGAAACCGGGCAGATATTGCTAGAGTTCTGGCAATTAGCACTGGCTATTGGCCCATAGGGGTCCATGCAGCCAGACTGGGCATTACTTTCAATGCACTTTGTCGTAGCTGCAATATTGCCAACGAGCCTGAAACAATCCTTCACTTCCTTTGTAAGTGTCCTGCCCATAGTAGGGTCAGACACCGTACACTTGGCAGACACCTTTTTGATAATATTAGTGAGTTAGCTGAGACAAGCATCGGGAACTTTATCAGTTTCCTCAATGCCACGGGGTGGATTTAAATAATCCTTTCTCTCCTTTCCCACAAGTCAAACGTCAGTTTTTTACAACAAATTAGGTCACTTGAGTTATGGTATTAAAACGGCGCTTTTGCGCTAATTATGTTTCAGCATAGTATGCTGTCACAACTACACCTACCTACCTACTTACCTACCTTAACAGGGGTCTGTCATTAGACCGCTCCTGTGGAACATATTGTATGACGGAGCTCTGCGCTGCTCCGGGCTGTCCAGTCTGGGCGGGGGCATTCACAACGAAGGAAACAAGAAGGAAACTCTTATCTGCATACAGGCTCTGCGCAATTAAAACTGTAAGCACTTTTCGAACAATTTCCGATGAAGCTGCCTGTGTTATAGCTGGTATGATGGACCTTCTCGCCAATGAGATGCAAAGCGATTACCTTAAGCGAACCGCTAACTATCAAACTAGCTGATCCCCACCATCGAGGTCTGGATAAAGAGAACATGCGGGGACTACAACTACCACCTTACGCAGTTCCTGTCCAGGTAAGGCGGCTATTGAAAATATCTCCACAAAATTGGACACGATAGTTCGCCCTTCTACCCAGAATGCTCAGATGAAGAATAAGACTTGTAGAGGGAAGATGCTTTGCAGAGGGAAGAATGAACCTGCCAAGCCCACAGCTTCTAAGAGGTCAGGGGACGACTGGCTGGATATCTGTACCTTTATAACGAGCATACAGAATGAGCTAAGAAGAGTAGAAAGAATAAGAAGAGCCGAAACCGCAAATGCAGATGATATATCACAAGTTGCTAAGCAGCCCCGTGAAATAATACGTGACGGCAGTCCCGTGGAGAGGGTGTTAGAAGTGTACAGGGTGTAGATTAGTATATAGGCGCAATCCTGTCATCGATTACTCAAGTTTGCGAATCGTGCATGCTGATAGCTCGGGCTATTAGTATTACCACATCCATTGGCGCATCCAAAAAAAAGAAGAAAAATCAGTGTATCAATATTTTTTTTGATTTTTAATTTTAAACTTTTTTGATTGTCTTCTGCTTGTTTTTCTTAAGAATGAAATCGACAAATTCTAAATCTTGAGGAGGCTGATTAAACTTCTACTTTGGGGTACCTAACATTACTAATGGCACAACTTTTTATCCCCACACTAACGAAAGGTTAAAAGCTTCACAGTATTAGACATTGTTGATTCATAGTAACCAATAGAGTGATCCGTTATCTAAACAGATTCATAGAAAGGGCCCCAAACCACCCACTGTGCTGTGAGTTTGTTTTTTACTCAACAACAGAAATTAAAAAGTTTCCAAAAAAACAAAAAAAAAAACAAAAAAAGTAAAAAATCTAATGAAAAACATGTCAATCAAATGCCAACTCTAATTTGGTAATTTACAACAATCAAAAAAGTTTTTTCTTTGAGAAGAAACACCACTTCTTGTACATGTCAACGAACAAGAAGATACGACAAAACAAAGTCCTTCAGCGTATAGAATACTGAAATACAAAGTATGTCCCAATCCACAACCAATCACCCCCAACATACCTTAGCCGTTAACTTATTCACGATAACTTTTCTTACGGGGTACTACCTTCAGTGAGTAAAAAGAAAAAATCTGGTACGCACGTAGAGCATCTTTCAACCCCCACCGCACGCTCATACTCACCTCAAGTTGCCGCTGAGTTTTTGACACGTTTCGCAAATATTTGAACACGTTCTGGGTTCAAGTTGACCATTTCCGCGGTTAAAGTTTCCTGATTGTCTGTTAATAACGATGAGGTTGGGTGTGTGCGCGGAATTTGCCATTTTCATCAATAGTCTTTATGTATCCGTTTCACCTTTCCTGGCGTGCGGCGATGCAAGATATCCACACAAATTACCAGTGTTGAACTGTGTTTGTATTGCTGGAGAACTTATCGCATCGCTGCATCTGGAGATGTGATTCTTTCGCCTCAAATGATTGTAGATAGTTTGAAGTTGAAATGATATCTACTGACTTGTCAGTCTATCAATGTCTAACTTAATCAGTCTGAGGGCTTCTAATTCAATTTTAGAGTTCCTTGATTTTGTGTCAAACTTTCCCTCCTTAAGTAGATCGTGAGTGAAGGTACCTAACTCAAAAATATACTCCATTCCACTTCTTAACCTATGAGAGTATAATACTTCCGGCACTCATCATCTACTTTAATCCGCCCATTTAGTTGAAAGTTTTCCGGCCGAACACATCTTCGTCTTCGGGCATGGTACCGTCTAGCACACAACTCGCTTACACATGACAAATGACAAAACTTAATCATCCAAGAAATAGCAGCGTTGGTAGTTAAGGAGAAATTTACCGTTAGATCAAATACCATTATGATATACAGGTGGGCCTTAAGTTTTAACCATCCACCCGTATACTCGTACGCCACACAGTTAGCATTGAACTGCAATGAGGTACGACTTGTTTAAGAACTCAGAACGTAACCGCATGCAGCCTGGTACGCCGGTTATGTCTGAAAAGTTTTTGCCTCTCACAGCAACGTCTTGAATTTAAGGATATGTGAGCAAATTTACAAGAACAAAAAGAAGGAATAGGAAAAATGTGTACACATATTCCACAGAAAATCCAGGTGGAAATGGCAGACATTAGTCGTAGCTTTGGTCGTGGGTATAGTCCCAACCTAGTTTGACCATGCTAACGCAGCACATAAATTATCATAGTTTGAATAATGTTGATCGTAAAAGGGACGAAAGTGAAATACGCAAGGATATTCTCGGCCATATTATAGGCAGACAGAGAGAGACATAACGACAAACGTTTGGACATTCTCAGTGCAATAGACATTAGGCGGTACCCATAGTCCGATACTCATGGAGATTAGAGAAGACGAATAGGCCTAGTTCATAGCTAATGGGACGGAAATTTCAACCTGGACAGCAGCAACTAGGATATGACCTTAAGTGAAGATAGATAAGATTATATTTCGGGTGTGAGTTTGAAGGATTATTCCTTAGGGACAAACAACACCTATTTCATGGATAGTTGCGGCGGGCGACCGAGCAGGAGATTGGAGGGTTAATATGAATTGGATGTGATTTGTGTATGGGAACTTCCCAGGTGGGTGCAAATGAAGATGGGAATGGAGTACAGAGACCGAGAGAGCTTTGTTTTAAAAGGATGAGAGCCAAAAAACGACCTACTTTTGAATGACACTTTTAAGGGCAATTACATTTAGTGGGTTGTTTATTGATTTGCTTATCTTGTGCTGTCACGTACATACTTGGATTAACAGTTGGAACTTCTCAAGGGTTGAAACTGTGTTCTTGAAGACTATACTTGGCAGAGTGTAAGCATATGATAGGAGCTCTATTTTAATGTATATCAAAAGCACGTTAGGTAAATAAGTGCTTAGAATAACATAGATTTCATTGTATAACTGAATCCATAAATTTCTACACAGGTAGTGAGAGTTTAGACTTGTCCCTACCAACAACAAACAAGACCTTACTCATGTAGTTAATATATTGTAGAAAGTACTCAAAATTGCGGCTATCAGCATGTGGGTGTTCAGTGGTTAGAGCATTTGACTATTGAGCTGGAGGTTCGCAAAAGTTTTACAAGGCGAAAAGGCGAACGTCTGATAAACTCACTTGTACGGAGGCAAGTTTTAAAGTTCGCGGAATAGTGGTGAAGGTAGAAAGAGGTTTGAATTCATGTTTTATTGTCAGGTAATTGCTTTTAGGTATAAATGTAAAGTTTCATGTCGATTTACCTATTAGTTCGTTAGTCAAAAGAATAAGTTGAAGTCTGTGGTAATTTGAAAAATATTAAGTTCTGCACAGTAATTAAATTCCTCACAAAATAAGAAAAAAGAGTGGAAACTATACTAAGTGAATTTCAAACAATTTACGGAACTTCTTGCCAAGGTAAAACCATGATTTACAAAAGGTCGGGCTTACGATCTCGAACGCTTGAGGGTGGCCGTGGTGTAGTGGTAACATCATCGCTTGTCACGCTCTTGGTTCACGGTTTGAATCCTGATGTCAATAATCATCTATTTATTTCGCATGAAATAAATAAAAAGCCGATCAATTGCGAAAGCTTATGTCAACTCTACTGCGAAGGCATAACACTGGCAGTAGGGCAGTCATATGGCTAAAATGCAACTTGATCGTGATGTTGACATCAGGAGGACGGAAAAAAATACTGTGAATCATGAGCAACAACAAAAGCAAAACAAACAAGCTCCCCAGTTATCTCGACAGCCACCATTGGAGTTCACTGAAACTTAATACCAGCTGAGTTTCAAACCAACTACACCAATCTGTCTTTCTCTCTGTATCTTCGCCTTTCCTCAAAAAAAAAAAAGCCCGTGTCCTAAAATTAGTATAAGGGTATTCATAACCCCTTTCACACGTGCAAATTATAAAAAAAAATTTAAATAAGGTAGAGAGACATGAGGTAATGATGACCGCCTTTAAGACCAAGTGATGTCACAGCACATGAAATAATTCAACTGAAGTACACACAATTTTTAAATTCACGACTAAAGGCTGAAGTATTGCAAAAATATCGAAAGTCAGTGAAGAGAAATGGAACAGTAGTGACAAATTTAATAAACGATCTCGAAAATTATGGCAAAAGAAAGTCTCCTGGAAGACCGCCAGCATTAACTCCAGAGGAAGCTTAAATTATTCTTTAAAGCCTTATCGAATCTTGGCTAAATCGGGAGTTAAAACCGACATAAAAACTGGAAGGACCGTTTTACAACAATGCAAACATCTCCAAAGGCGAAAACTAATTTGGAAGCCACCATTAACTGCCGTTTATAGTTTGCTCGCAGGCATTTCCATTGGAAGGAAAAGTGGAAAACAAGTCACATTCAAGATGAAAAAACTTAAGTTTAAATGGACCTGATAGCTGGGACTTTATTTTTGCGATCTGCGTAAGCAACGAATTTTAAGTCATAGTCAAATCGGAATAGTATGGGCTGAAATTGACTACAACGGGAGGACCGAAATAAAATTTGTCAGTGGCATAATTAACAGCACCAGATATATTGAACTTATTAACGAACAAATTTAGAGATTTTCTTCAATTATTTTCAAGAAAAACTTGATTTTTCAACAGAATAATGCGGAATCTATAATTCCATAAAACGAAAAGTGAGGAATTGTAATTCTAAACCATCTGAGTTTCCACGATGCTAGTCTATAAAATTCATATTATTTTAGTTTGGAATATTGGCGTATAATTCGGCCATGATTCGTAGTGATAAACACAAGTTCTACTTTACTTTCTTAAATAGACTTTCGATAAGTGGCTAACTTTATCATTGGCACAAGTTGAGCATTTAGATCTCTCTCCTTTTCGTGACTGAATACCTAGTTACATGATTTTTTTACTGAAGAACCTGCATTGTTTTTAGCATTAGTATTTTTGGTGAGACATCAATAACACAAAATACAATTAATATGCTAGATAGTACCTTAGGTTCTTGACCCATTTTTTCTAGAAATGTGTTATGTACTATGTTTCTAATTTGGAATGAAATGAGCGGCTCTGGAATCTACATACCAATGCCATTATAATTATATTCTGAATGATGATATACTCGTACCACAATGAATAACATAGGGCCACGCCAGCCCATTTTAGGAAAAACACCAATTACCAGATTTTATTATTAGTTTACACCCTAAGTATAAGGTGACCAAATAGCAATGATAGTTTTTCCAATTATTTTTTCTCAGCAGCTGTTAAAGTTACCAATGACATCCAGCTGTCAAAATATTCAGTAAGGTTTGCCATTTCATCGTGCATTGCTCAGTGCCTAATGAGCGTGTGGAAATTATTGAAAAATATTATCGAACTTCCTGCTCAGTTGTAAATACGCAACGTGAATTTCGTCGTGAGGTCAGACGTCATCATGGCTTGAGTGCGCAGGCAATTTGTCGCACCGTGGAAAAGTTTGAGCGTGAGTACACTCTATTGGACCTTAAGCCACCAACCAGACAGAGATCGGTGTGAAGTGAAGAAAACATAGCCGCCGTAGCGGCCAGTGTTGAAGAAGACCCAAAAATGGCAATTCGACGCCGATCAGCTGAATTGGGCTGAGAGTCAACCAGGCTTATTTTGCGGTTGGATTTGGGCCTACATCTATATAAGATTGTGCTGACGCAAGAATTGAAGTCCAATGAGCATAGACAATGCCGTGAGTTCACTAATTACGCGCTGGAAATGTTTGCCCTGAGATCCGGATTTTGGTCTAAAAATCATCTTCTCGGACGAGGCCCATTTTTGGCTCAGCAGGTATGTCAACAAGCAAAATTGCCATTATTGGAGCGACCACAATCCACAAGTATTTGACCAAGCATCAACAAAGATTGACTGTTTGGTGCGGTTTATGTCATGACGGCATCATCGTACCTTATTTCTTTCAAAATGAGAAAAGAGATACCGCTACCGTCAATGGTCCTCGGTATAGAGCGATGTTAACCGACTTTCTGTGGCCAGAGCCCAACAACATCGATATATCCGAGCTGTGGTTCCAACAAGATGGCGCTACATGCCATACAAGCGACGCAACGCTCGAAGTGGTGAAGGAGCAATTTGGCGACTGGGTCATCTCACGGCTAGCATTCATCAATTGACCCCCCCTCATTGACACCCCTCAATTATTTTCTCTGGGGCTACGTCAAGTCCTTAGTCTACGCTAACAAGCCAACCACTTTGAACGAGATCGAGGCCAACATTCGAGACGCTATTGCCGGAATAACGCCGCACATATTGGACCGAGTCATCGAAAATTGGAACGATCGCTTGGAGCACTGCCAGCAGAGCCGAAGAGGCCATTTAAATGATGTTATATTCCATACATAATGCCAGATTCAATTTGATACCTCACACCGTTGTTGTTTTATTTAAATTTATTTTCCTATCGTTTTTATCACCCTATACTATCTTCTTATAAAACTTTTATGGCTCTACGTATATGTTGATTGGAAATACCCTGTACATTTTGACGACCTCGCACTATATTTTTAAGTCACTCTTTCTCATCTATATTTTAATAACCTTATTCAAATGTTCAGTTTTCTTGAACTAGTGCACCAATTTACAAAAAAAAAAAAAAAAAATGCTGGTACACCCTTGCCCTGCCCATTTGTTCGAAACCATGTCAATAGGTCCAGTTTTCTAATTGTTTCATGTGTCTACACCACAGCTATTGCCTCTGTACTAATTTCCTAGGCTTTAATGATCGGTGAGTGAGTAAAAATAACTTTTATTCTGAAGTCTTATATCTTAACAACAACTTAAGCTAGAATCTTTCAATTCCAACATGGTGTATGTAGTTTTTATTGGAAGCCGAATTATAGGGAAACAAGAATGTCTTAAGTTAAGGGTACTAGTAAGTTCTTCAGCAACTTGTACACTACCGTTCATTCGAATACAGCCCAGTGGGAGAAGACAAGAAATAAGAAGAAAAGCGTTGGGATTGTGATGAAGGCCACTCAAAAGTTTCCAAATATTATCAGACTCTATACCGTGACAAGAGTTATATGTAGTAACGCAAAATATCAGTTGATTAACTACCATCCCAAGCACAACTTAACTCCACGACCTGATTGCATCATTATTTCTTTTTGTTTTTTGTTTACCATTAATTTATTATTTTGAATCTGAAAGTAATTTTCAAGTACCATACATTTAAGTTTAGTTTGGCATCCTCATCATTATCGTCTCACCTTCTGCCTCTCTCGGGTATGTAAATTCCACAAATATGCACCTAATTGAAAGTGTATGCTCTTCACAACCACTCCTCCTTCCCTCATGTCAAATTAATAATTCCTAAGTACATAAGCACCCTGTTAAAATTGTTGGGGGTCGAAATTGTATGACTCCTACTGGCAGACTTCCCGAATAAATTCCACTCTCCCCAGTGATGAGATTTGATTAAAGTGAATCCAGCTTCCATCTAACCGAAAGGTACTTATGTTAGATTAGTTAATTTGCTCCATCTGCCGCATAAACAATCTTACGTTCCGCCTCTCCATGTGTGGAAAGTGAGTGCGAGCACCCACCACATACGGTCGGTTGGCGTGAATTTAATCATAGATCTCACATGGATGTGGGGATGCCGTTGCCCAATGGCCCGCGGAACAAATTACTCGAGTAACAGATTCGAGGCTTTAATTCAATTAGTCGGGTGTTGGGATCGCATTCGGTCGCATAACGGTTGTCGTTTGGCTGCGGTAGTGACTTTTGCGGTTATTTGTTCTTAGTGGGGAACCTACAAAATCCTTAACCATGTTGATCAATTCCTTTGGCCAACTCTTTGTCCCTCTTATCTGCCTAGTTTCGAGTGTTCGAAGTCGAAATTTGGCCCATATCTCGGGTAGTCTGGGTATTATCGATGATATTATGCATTACGGGAAGCACAACGTAACAGCTGCCATTCAGGATAGTCTCAGTAGTGATCTGAAATCGGATGATTTGATTTTTGTCGAACCGAAACCCATCGATCGAAGTGACTTTGTTCACTGGAACTTTGATGACGATGAGATTGTGAAAGTGAAAGATGGAAAATATGTTTGCGACGACCATCGGATTGATATGAGTGATTTTGTAATGCTGGTGCCATCGCAAGAGGTTAAAGGGATTGTAGCGAGATACTATCAAAATGACAAGGAAGTGCAGAGGAGCTATTCGTACTTGCGAAGCAGTGATTTCATTAATCTGAAGGATAAGATTATTGCAATTCCCGAAATGAATACATTCTTGAATTACCTCAATAACAGTGGATTAGATGTGGTTAATTTTGTATACGCATTGACCAATATAACTGGACGACCTGAGGAATACACTGCTGAAGTTGGTGAGTTAGAATATAATACGCATATTGTTGGGATATTAAACATAAAATTAAATCAAAATGTGACCAATGTGTTGAAAGAATATACCCGTACATATATAATAATTAAATTTCCTTCTTTCCTTTGCAATAAGCAGGACCTTTAAGGAAATTCCAAGCCTCACGCACACGATTGTGATTATGATAATCTGCTTCCTGCTTAGCTGTATGTATGCCTCGATTAAAAATTTTATAATATTTGTTACCTTGCTAATATCCAGTAATAGTGTGCTTCTTCTTAAGCACTTCTTTAAGTCAACTGGTCTTGGCATCATTAATTTTGATACTTGCCATGTTTTGGCTAATTCATCTGCTTTTGCATTGCCTTCTGCTGGATAGTATTATGAGCAGTTGTAGATAGTCCCAAACTAGTTTTGAAGTTATTTCACAAGCTTTTATTGTAATATATGCCACGTTGCTATCGGAGAGAATATAAAGCAGTTTCAGTAGGTTTTTTTTTTTATAATTTGCACGTGTTAAAGGGGATATGAATACCCTTATATTAATTTTTAGGATATGGGCGTTTTTTTGTGGAAAGGGGAAGACACAGAGAGAAAGACAGATTGGTGTAGTTGGTTTGAAACTCAGATGGTAGTTAAGTTTCAGTAAACTCCAAGGGTGGCTGTCCAGATAACTGGGGAGTATTTTGTTTGTTTTCGCTATTATTGTCGTTGCTTATGATTCACAGCATTTTTTTCCATTCTCCTGATGTCATCATAACGACCAAGTTTCATTTTAGGCAGTGTTATGCCTTAACAGTAGAGTTGACTTAGATTTCGCAATTGATCGACTTTTTTATTTATTTCATGCGAAATAAATAGATGATTCTTGACATCAGGATTCGAACCGTGAACCAACAGCGTGACAAGCAATGATGTTACCACTACACCACGGCAACCCTATGTGCACATATAACTGTTTATTACAATCTCAGCTAAACGAAATCCAAAATTTTAGCCCCACTATAGAAAAGTTGAAGAGTTATATATCTCCTTAGAGACAGAGTCGCTTTACCCAATATGCCGAGTAAACACATTGGCTAGACTGTAAATTTGTCTAAATCGTTAACGAAATAAAATTACATATATGTATCTACTTACTACTTGGATTATGGTATGACGGTGAGATGCAATTGGCAATACCTATGTACATACCAGCATTTTGGAGTTTGAGAACAAATCGATTAACAACGAATATCTCTGCGTAAGTACTTTTGACTATGCTGTTTCACTGGAATCTTGGAAGTCCTGACCCAAAAAAGGTGCAGAAATATTTGAAAATCGAAAATCTGTTAAGCATATTGTTTTTATTTCATCTATTAACTATTTGTTGTTTTTTTTTTAATTTTACGTGAAGTCGGCTGGGTATCTTTGTACATTGAGTGGAGTCTACTTGAGGGCATGTCTTTGTTCAGTCGTAGTGTTGATGACGTTGATAGCAGACATTTATATTTTTCCCGGGAACAATATCAGATAAATACCTAACATAAGAAATGAAAAGATACACCGTGATTATTGCCATAAGTATGGACCACAGTGATCTCTAAATATCGAGTTTTTCGAAAGAATGATCGTTTGTTCACAAGGTTCGCGTCGAGTTGGAGGCTTCTGGCGGCGATGTTTCATCTGTTTCGAGCCCCGTATATTTTGCATAAAAAAAGCTAGTTGTCTACTGATCAGAGTCGACTATTGATTAGAGTTGAAGGTCCAACATATGGGTCCGAAAATGAAAGTAAATCATTCTGTTGCGAACAGCAAAGCAATAATAGTTTCAGTACTTTTTGTAAGCAGATATTTTCGGTGCGTTGCAACACATTTAAAATTCTAATACAAGCGTCCAACTGATAAAATGATCTCAAAAATTAATACAAATAGAGCTCACGAATTTTTTAAAATGGCGCTGGATAGGATTCTAACTAAGTAAGTAAGCAGGATGTTCTATCTCCACATTAGTATGGAATATAGAATTTCACGCAGATGATTTTCCGGTCAACTTAATTGATTCCTAAAATTTTAAATACGGGTAACGATCTTCTTCTAATGAAAATACAATATCGGTCTTTGAATGGTTACTTCTTAGACCTCGGCCGCTGACTCGATTTATTAGCGAACAACTAAAAGAAATTAATCTGAGGATTGAAATATTGTCAGCATAGTTTGTCACTTTGAAACCCTCCTATTTGTCAAATTTCATCTTCCACAAGCAGCCATATGAATACGAGAGGACGCCGCAACTATTCCTGTCACCTAAAGTGGAACTAAACGTGCTTGATCCATGTATAAGCTCATTGCTAAGGGGCCATGTAGGTTTATATGAGCTGTCACCTAATCTATCGGCAACCCAGTAGCCTAATCCGTTCATAAATTCTCGGATATTTGTCAGACGTTCGTAAGAGGTGGAATCGTAAAAAAACTTTTTTTTCTGGGACTTGAACCTTGAGTCTGTCGTTCACTGATCACCACTGAATTCAAAGTCGTTAAAATTAAAATTATTTTAGATCATGGCAGTCCTGGTCTTTGTCTTAAATTTGAACGTCACTTGTATCAGCCATATTTTTCAATCGGATAATATCGAATCTAAGATTTAGTAACATGCTTCCTAAATAAAAATTAAAGTTTTTATTTGTTATACGGAGGACTTTGAGAGTCCAAAGACGCAATCTTCGCTGTCTGATTAACAGATGATTTTATGAGTATATATCAGATATCTTTGGACAGTCATTTTGTGCGAACTTCCAAATCAACCTTGAAAAACGTTCATCCGCAATATTAGGCAGACGTATAGGTCAATAATTATATGAGTTGAGTATTAAGACACTTCTTACACTCAAGGCAAAGCCATATTTATATCCTCAGATATTCGAACTGCTGTCAACGTGTATGTACTTGACACTCCTGGCCCTAGGCCCTATTTCACGAAACTACAAGTCTGTTTTTACAATTTTCAGAAAAATTACATTATAGACGTTTCACAAAACAACAATTGTGAAGTTGTAAGTTCCGATGAATTTTTATAATTCTACAGGGATTTTTTAACAATTTTACAGATTTTTTTTTTTTGTACAGATAAGCAGTACAGCCATTTGCTCAGACATTTACGCACGGATTGACTAAACAAAATGAAGCTTTTATATAGTGAAACCTAATGAGTATTAGGCACCGCATTGACCCCGATCAATTCCAATACTAGAGCCATAAACATATTTCATTAGACAAATGAGTAACAGTTGTGCAGAACACAATTACAATAGCACCAGCAACAAAAATCACAAAAGTTTACTGGGCTTTTTATAAAAGTTTATCAAAACCTTGGATAAAATTCTTAGCATTTCAAAGATTTGAAAGTATGTTTGAAAAAAACACTATAACTGAAAAACTGTAGGTGAGAGAAAAATATTGCTTACATCCCACATTAGAAACATATTCAAAGATACGTGAGTCATGAAAAGTGTTTCACAGAGATCGTTCGCAAGTTGGCTAAAATGTCAAAAACTCGCATTTTAAACACTCTATAACTCAAAACCATTTATAACTTTTATGGTACCATGCTTCACAAATGACAGAAATATCATTCTTGTACAATACTTCTGTAAAATTTAGACTGAGCACTAGAGGCGGATGTATCTATACAATTCTAAGTTGTAGTTTCGTGAAATAGGACCCAGCTGACTGCAAATATTAGTCTTCCCGCACTTTTTTTCAGCTTACAATAGATTCATTGGTAGTAAATTGGCTGTATTTCTGGCCAAATCTGGTGCATTAATACCCTTCACGGGTATTTAATTCTGCTGAGCTACCAGCAAACGTGACAATAGTAGATATACATATCTGTGGGAAAACTATCTTTACGGAAATCCAAATAAAGTATGCCTAGCCACCAGAGGGGTATTTACTTTTTCTTACGGTCAGAGATAAGAAGTATATACCTTAAAGTTATCACTGCAATGATATATGCCCACCAAATGCTGAAAATAAACATCAATTCTGCGTGGATCTCTTACTAATCCTTTTTGCCAATTTTACATCGAAACTGGAACGTACATATCTGTTGATATCATAGATTTTTGACAACCTCTGGAGAGGACAAATCAGTCTAGACTACACAATAGGCTTCTTAATAGACCAGTTGTGCCAGAGCTGCTCTCTCATGCACCAATCCAATTCAAGAAGACTTTATAACCAGAATATTTGATCAGTGGTATAGCTTTTGCCAAAATAGATACTTAACGAAGGTAAGCTTCTTAACAAATAGAAGACAGTTCTATAGTATTGATGAACATTTTTTATTCTCCGAAAAAAAACTAAATTCCTGCTCGATTTTAACATCTCTAAAAAGAAAAACCTTTACAGATGCCCTAGTTACTACTCACCTATCCATAAATAAAACCCAAATCACTCAAGTTCCCTCGCTCGTCCGTCGGCTTCATTGAATTTCCTAAGCCCCCCCAATATAATCCTAATTGTTACTCTCCTAACACTACAATACTAGGTTCCCCATAAAAGCGTATTTCCTTTATTGTCTACCACAACACCGGTATGTGTACCACCTACCGCAATACAAACACAATCCCGATTGTCCTTCGCACAGATATCTCTATAGGATTACATCGTTTGGTCACCTTTTGTAATAATGTATAATCTCTCCAGCCATCAGGAGTAGGTAAAGCGTCCAAAAAGGAACTACACATAATCCACATTCTGGAAAAAATAAAAAATTCAATTCACCACGTTCTCTTCACAATCCCGCATTGGGGTGGGGGACTGTATCCCTCGGCTGAGCTCGTAATCTATCTGGCGACGTGCTAAAGCAGTCCCATGTCCTTGCTAATGAAATGGAAATGAGTGTCTGGCAATTTTTTGGTTATTCTGTCCGCGTTCACAATGGATCTCGGATCGTTTGTGCGTTAAGTTCCCCTCCCTATAACCGCCCGTTGTAGGCTACCAGCCACCTTAGCCGGTTCATATTTACACTCAAAAGGTGGACGACGGATATCCTTTTTTTTTATTAAAAACTTTTAGGTTTGAATTTCTTTCGACGCTTGGGCTGTGCAACCACACGTCATAAATATTAAAATCATTCAAAATTGGTATTTTTTTTTTTCTCTCTTTTTATGTCCTTGGACAGGATTCAGTGAAAACTCTCGATAGAGCGAGTTGTCCTTTGTTTGCAGTGCCGACTTTTATTCGTCTATATAAGTTGAATACTTTCACGCCCTTTGATACAATGGAAGCTTTTGTTTTTCGTCCTTTGGTCTCTTTTTCAATATTTAATTTTGCACATTTTTAATCCTTTTTTTTTTTTGTGAAAGGTGATAGAGGAGTAAATAGCATTCTAAAGTGGAGGAAGGTTTATTATTTTCGACAATGAAAGAGGATAACTTTTCCTTTTATTCGTTTTAGATAAAAATGTAAATTCAACGATGCCAACTGAAAGCCTAAATGGACTCCATGGACTGGTGGACAGTATCCTTGATGTACTGCCGCAGGATCAAATTTTGTCGCTGTTCTTTGATAAACTTGAGACGAATGAGGAATTTTCTAAATTGGTCGAGAATATTGGAAGTCCGGAATTTGAAAGGATATTGCATAAATTGGAGGTAAGTGGGATGGGAGTATTATATGACAAATGAGGGTTAGTTTTGAGTGATCATTGGAACATATACATACATACTGAATATTGACATATGTATGTATGGCTAGTTTGCAAAAAATCATAGCGTTTTTAAAATATGTTAAGCTTTTCTAACTTTGTTCGCGAACCTAGCAAGGTCGTCAATATTTTCGGTAACCTCCTACCCTTAGCTGTTTTGGATACGTGAACTATGCTATTGTGTAAGACATTGGGCAGTATTTCTGGCTTATTTTATTTAATGAGCTCAAGAGCTTCTGTCTGTGCTACCAAAGACTTCAATCCTCGAAAATGAGTGTGCGTGCACTAATATCCAACTGCGTTGGCCACTACGTTGGGCCATTCAAAGGTGTATCTTTCTATCTGACGCCGTCTTGAAAGGATAAATATGTTGAATTAGGTAGCCCTTATTAGGTAAACTGTAACTCATTTGATCTGATTGGGGCTGGAAATGCCAATTCCCCTGATTGAATTAATCAGGGGAATTGTTCAAATATCAAGGCATCTTCTTCGCCCCATAAGGTATCTAGCGCATTATTATAAATTTGTTTGTTCGATACATGAAACCAGAAACTATTTATGACGATTTTAAGGCATCTGTATATGAAGAACTCTAGCTTACGAGTGACAGTTGGAGTATTGCAATCATACAGCAACTCTTCACTGGAAAAAAAATCGCAACTTATGTTTCGTGCTGAAAAAAGAATGCAAGCGAAAGTGATCTGCTTTTGCAGATTGCTTTTCCGAATTTTCTACCAATGGACATATGAAGAAAATTGTCAACTTTTTCTACCTACTCTCAGGCGGTAAAATATGAATGGCAGTCAATTAAGCGGAGGTGTTTTTTGTAGATCGGAAAAAGCAGGTAGAGTGCAAATTCTCCTTTATTATCGGCTTTCCATCAAGTAACCCTTCTTTGGTAATTTGTTAACAAACCTCTTCTTCCATTCTTTTGAAAAGGTTTCACTTGTACGCAGAAGCTTTGCCAATTCATTTGACGAGAATTGAATAATCTCGAAAGGTACGCATGCAATCAAGGCTCGGTACTTTTTTCCTCTTGAAATCTTTGTGTTACTGGAAGACCTGGACCGAATTCGGATGTTCAGCTGCTACAAATACTTCCTTTGAGTTTGGAGCCAGTGTGATTGCTTAGACTGTTCACAACTGTCTCTTTAACTATCTGAGTTCATTTTCGTTCAATATCGGCAAAGAATCGGAGTTTTAACCACCTATCTACTCCTTAGATTATACTCTAACACCTATAGTGAATCGAGGTTTTTGTTGCTGTTTCATTTGTCACGTCTTACACTACTCTGTACATCTCAACTTTTCATGCGGTACCGAGCTCCGATCTCGATTCAGTGCAGTTATTTCAAACCGATGTATGACAGCTATCATAAGATGGTGATCGTATCCAATTCCAAATTCGGAGAAATTCATGTTTTGGACGTCTAAGGGGAAGCTTTACACATCGTTTTTCATCCAATTAATCTTATCTAAGATCACCTACTGTTGACCATAGGCATTTCTATTTCGTGGGCTAATCCACGGCTACCCTTGGCGTTAAGTAAAACATTATATTGACAAGGTGAACCCAAAATACAAAATATGTATCCCACGTAAACATTTCATTTCTAAATTTTAATATTTTTAATACACTTTTCTACAACGCGTTTATTTTCATTTACATAATGTAGCCAAAGGCGCCTTGTAGACAAAGGCGCCTTGCATTGATTCATTAATTGATTAGAATGATTAGTATGGCACATCCTCATTTCAGTTTAAGTTTAACATGACGCGCGTGTATGTCTTGTATATTCAATAGCAACGTTGCTTTTATATGGAAACCCATTGTGCACAAAAAATGTGTGCACAAAACATTTTCTAGAATTTCGCTACATGCACGATTTTTCTCTGTCGTAGCGAATGTCCTCTGTGGAAGTATGGCACTGACAGAAAGAGTTGTGCTCTGAAATCTAAAATACGTAATTACCTTTGGTTTGCAGTTAATGAAAATCGGTTTTCACCACAAATATTTCGAAAACAGTGCGTCGTAGGAAAGAAATAATCTTTCACTTAAAAATTCAGGCTTTGAGATTCTGTGCGAGGTGGAAGTTGAATTTCAAGGCGTTAGGACTTGATATGTATTCCCGCAGAGTTCATACATGCAGCGCCAATAACATCGGCTGAACCACTTATAGAGAGAGCTTGGGAAGCTAAGCGCTTTACTGATGAGTGGAAGAGGGAATGATCATCAAGCTTCCTAAGAAATTCGAGGGATACCTGTGTGCTGCCTCCTGTAGATAAGATATTATTTAAAATCATCCTGGTGCGTATCAAACAACATCTCGAAAACCCTCTCAATGTCGAACAAGCAAGTTTCCAATCCGGATTCTTCTGTGTCGACTATATCAACCCCCCGGTGATCATTATGGAGCAGTGCTTTGAATATAGATCGCCACTTCACCTGCCGTTCATAGCTTTTGAGAATGCGTTCCATAGTGTCAACAGGGAGGTTACACAAGAAAAGTATTCCCGATAAGTTAAATGGTATTATCAAAACTACATATGTTGGGTCCAAATGTCACGTTCTGAACAGAGGAAGGTTGTGTGAGGAATTCGAGATCCAAAGTGGGGTAGGGCAAGGCTGCATTCTTTCACCAATACTATTCCTATTGGTGATTAGCGATGTGCTTCGTCCAGCTTTATCGACAGATGAATTCGATGACCTCTTACATCCCAACGATGTATGCTTACTCTCTTACAGATCTCCACAAATGACAGTAGATGTAGACAGGGAGGCAGGCGTCGTCGGGCTGAGAATTAATACATACGAAAACTAAAATTATCAGCCTTGGAACAAACTCATCAGCTCAAATATGCATTGCTGGACAATCGATAGAGAGTAGAGGATTTTCAATATTTTGGGAGTATTGTCTCGACCGAAGGTGGAACCGAATTGGATATAGACAACAGTATCGCCAAGGCAAAGTCCGTGTTAGGGAAGATGTCCAAAATGTTCCGCTGTAACGTTGTGTCCCTACTGTTGTATGGATGTAGCACATGAAGAGTGACCATTATTATCACGAGACAGCTGCAAACGTTTGTTAACAGGTATCTGGCAAAAATGCGACAGTTCCATAGCTTACCATGATATGCAATGAAACATTTTAACCCAGTATGGCAGAATACCTGGCGGTCGGAGGAGAATATGGCGCAGAATAGTCGAAAAGGAGGCACGGCATTTGGGAAAAAATATTACGGTTTCAGGTTTATAATTTTTTTCACAATACATGTACGAATTGATACCGAATTTTTCAATACTATCAAAGTGGAAGGTACTATCGAAAATTTTAGGTTTACAAATTCTCTGGAGAATGGTTTCAAGACTTACTTACTTGTGTCTTGTATCCGATTGCGCCATCTTGTACGGTTTCTGCCAATGTGTCTCTACTCTCCCCAACTTTTCTCCAACTGCCGTGCCTCCTTCTAAACTGTTTTGTGCCATGTTCGTCTCGGACCGCCAGGTATTCTGCCACTCTGGGTAAAAGGTTCCTGGATTAAAGAGTTTCAAGGCTTCAACCTACTTAACTTTTGTCCTGAAACTATTTTTTTTTTTTTTTTTTAAAACTTTGTCAACAGTTTTGAAACTTTTGGCATAGTGTTTCTTGTTGGTGTATGCTGATGCTACTCTATTTGCCTGGGTTTTAAGATATCACTTTTGTATAGCCCTAAGTCACTCCGAAATTAAAGGAATCTAGCATTTTTAGGGACCTTTTCTCTTAGAGCCTAGAAGAGTCCAAACGTTCCTTATTCATAAATGAAGTATGTTTCAACTTCCAAGGCATTTTCATTACACGTTACAGAACCTAATCGAAATTGACCCTGCTATTTGGAGCAGCCCTAGGCGAAATAACCTTTCGATGATTTGATGACCATATACTTACGTCAACCTTCATAAATAGTAGCACACTTTCCATTCACACGCACTTCTGGTTGTATTTACATAAATAAATGTATTCAGAGCATAGCAGGACATTGTTATGCATTGGGAGTTGGTATTCTCCCTATTCGAACCGTCATGTTTCATTCAGTTCCTAAGGATGTATGCCTGCGTGTATATTGCATGAACTCTCTGTAAATTGTATATACCTACATTATTTAAGTAATTATCTGTCCCAATCCTCCCAAGGCATTTCTTCCACTTGTAGAAGAAAAAAATCAAAATACTCGTGAATTGAGAGCATTTATATTTTAATAATTCATTTTTCACCTCTTTTCAGGATTCGATTGCGCTCCGAAATTTAGTCTACACTCTGCATAATAATGGCATTTATATCACAAGAATTGTCGATTCGCTGAAGGCGTACTTTTTCCTCGGAACATTCTAAATAGGCCCCCTGCACCCAAAAAACGGACATCACCAACAGTAGCAGTGGTACTATGGCGAAACGTGTCCTTCTTTGAATCCTTTTTTTACGATTTCGCTCTCAACTTCTATCGGGAGGAGAGGAGCGGAAAATAAAATAAATAAAAGAAATATTTTTATGATAAATAAAAGCGAAGAAAACAGCGCGAAAGAAGAGTCCTTATTTCGTCCTCTTTTCCCGTCTTTTCTTCTTCTTCTTCAGCAAAAGGGTGCTATGAATTTTTGATTGGCTCTCAACTCAAAACGAGAATAACAACATAAAAACTCTCTTAATAGCACATTGGTGAGGGGATTATAGCAAGATAAAAAGATCCAAGGATAAGCTACACAACAAAAAATAAAAAGCGCTAAAATTGTGACAAGCGGACCATTAAAGCGGATTCTTAAAGCGCCACACTCTTCCAGAATGTCATCTGACAACGACGTCGAGTTCTTTACACAAAGTTTTGTGCATTTTACCGCACACATCCTGGAGAGTAATTAAATTATGATCCACAAAATCCGACCAAACTTGCCACTGCACCTGTGCTTTAGGTACAAAGGACATCACCGCCAAGCAAACACAAGCTTGTGCCATGAAGTGCTGGAGCGACAGCAAAAATCCACCATTCCTGTGCATCTGTTTCGCATCTATTTAGTCAATTTGTTGTTGTTGTTGTTGTTGTACTGCAGGCTGGTTGAGTTCTTTAACCCTCTTTTGGAAATTAAATTTTAAGACTCACTTGGACTATGACATATAGTTGGGAGGAAGGAAGTACCCAACGCAATGCTTTTGGCTAAGAGTGTGAATTGTTGTTGTATATTTTTCTGCTATTTCAAGGTATCGGGCTAGATGCAGGGATTGAGAAGGCACAACATTACCGCAAATTAGCAAAACTTTAGTTTGCCATAAATTATGTCCACCCGTCGGTGCTGCTAGGATAACTACAAGGACGACTACCAAAGAAGGAGTTTGTAATGCCCTGCGTGCGGTAGACTTTCGTTGTAATTTATCGGCAACCGTTCTTGAGAAAAAGTTTTTTGGGAAAACTCTCTCTCGCAAACCAATGTCGTCCGGTAGGAAGGTAGGTAGGAAATTGGCGACTGGAATGGCAGCAGCCTAAGCTCGTATTTTATTTTGGCAGCCTGATGTTTTAGAATATGTTTTCTAAGGAATCGAGTACAGGTTTTCTTGGGCATCCATTAGTTTACCGAAAACGCCCGCCGTGGTTGACTTGGAAAATAAGGTGAGAAGTTTCAGATTTTAAAGATGGCCATTGAAGTTGCCATAACAGCTGGAGTAAGTACATTTAATTTAATTAAGACTGTCGTATAAGAAAATGTTGCTGCAGGATTTTTCGTTAATGGGTGATAAACAAAAAGGTTCTAATTTGGTGGTTAATTTGGTTATGAGATTAAGATGCCTGGAGAGTCTAAAAAGGTTTAATGGCATCAGTTCGAATATAATTAGTCAAGAATTTTAAGGGTGAAGTGTGTTCATGCAAACAATAGCGTATCCTGTGATAGTTTTCTCGCATTTGGTCGCAGAAGACCGACTATTTAACTAACGTTTTCAGTCTCCCAAGTTTGCACATTAATGGCTATGGAATTTTGAACGTTTTTCTGAAAAAAAAGAAAACTCAGAACTGCATTGAACGTTATCCCTGGTGTATGCCAAATTTCCAACGGATTATGTTTTACCAACTATAACACTCGAAGTGATTGTTCTGCAATCCGGTAGTTGTAGAACTACCTTGCCCAAGTAGGTTAGGTTAGATTCGAATGGCTACCTGAACCTGGCCTCAATAGCTAAGAAGTAGGAGAACGTACCTACATTCAAAACTTTTAAAGGCTCATGAGCTCACGTTCTATAAATTACACAAATCCTATGCAGGTACACTTTTAACTACAGATTCAGAATCCCTTAGTGATCAGGTATTAACAGCCAGGCTTAGGTTACGAGTAATTAAGTTACCATCATTCAGCGTTACCCTCCGATGGAATCAGTATTGTATATGAAATTGAGAGAAGTCCAGCGTACAGTGACATGAGAGAATAGAAATTTTATCAACACAGGAGGAGAAGGAGCAGTAGAAAGGATAGCAAAACCGTGTATTGTATAGTCACCAAAGGCTGATAGGTAGTTAAGTTGGATTCAAAAGTCGGTGAAGAATTTGGATAGTTCTCTGCTGCTTTGTTTTCGAATGAGGATCAGGTATTAAGATAGAGGAAACATTTTCCACAATTTTAAACCAATTTGTGGACGAAGGAATTCCCCAAAGGCAGAATGAGCTGCCCAAAGCTTTAGAAAGTTCGCATCACGACACTCAGCAAGGATGAGATAAGGGGTCAGGGCTTGACGGCATTCTCGTGGAGCTCTACAAAGCTTGAGAAATGGAGGAAAGAAATAAAGTCTTATTGCCAACCCATAAAACTCACAAGCAAGCATTGCTGACCAACAGTTCGGGTGAGTGCAAAATTGGCGATACTTTTTCAATTCACGGTAGTAAGTAAGCACTTGTATCGCGAAAGTATATGTTGCATTTGGTACGAGTATATTGTCTAACATCTAAAGAAGCAGTGAAGTCAGCTGAAACTGATACTATTCTGCTCAAAAGTTTAGTTGGTGCAGCTACCCCAATTTGGATCAGAAAGCACCAAACTTTTGGTAATCATTGCTTCAAAAACGCATTACTTAATAAAGAGGTCAGAATCATATGGACGTGATAATTCATAAGCGAAAGTAGGATTGGATTAGCCAAACACCACACCATGCGAAAGGATAATATTGTATTTAACTCCATAGATCGCTAGGCCTTACACAAAAGGGCAGTAGAGCGGGTCAACAATGAACATTTTGCCATAACTTTTATTTTAGATTTGAAAAAAATAAAAGTCTTCAATAAACTTACATTTCTTACCTAAGAAATAAAAGTCACAAGACAACTGTTATAGCTGAAAAAATTCAAGTCATGGAATAATTTTTATTACTGAACTGGCAAATTTAAGCCTCAACATAATTGTTTTGTGATGACTTTTATTATAAAAGTCTTCCGTGAACTCTTACAGTACCATATAATGAGGAATGGGGTAAATTCGATACATGCAATCATGCGAGACAGATATGGCCTCAGCTAAGTCGGCGCAAAACGATAGGTCTGGTACTAACTAACAGAGCACACATAGGCGCCCTTGTCGACATACTAACAAATCACTGTGTATTAAGCAGACATAACGTGATGCTTATAATTCAGGCCAATAACTTTTGTCGCATCTCCATGGACGAGGAGGAAGAGGAAACACCTCTTAACCTGCTACATACCTGCCTCGTGATATCCTCAGCAAGAAAACAAATTCTAGGGGAATACTTCTCCGAAGAACTCATGTGGTAACACAATAAATCTAACCTAACCTAGTCTACAATCCTTACTTAAGACACAACCCTGTTTAACCCCATTTTGATAGGAGACAAATTGATCCAGCCTCGTTGGCCCCATATACTATGACAGTGTCCCGGTAGAGTGACTTTATGATGGAGATCATCTTTAAAGACATTCCTTACGTGGACATTATTTCAAACAGGGCTTCTGATGTGTTGAATTCAATGGTAATGCTTCTGGCATTCATGCATCCCCTTGGCGGGTGGTGTAATTGAAGTTGTCCGGAATAAGTTTAGCTTCCGCCAGAGAGTAAGTTTGTCTTTTTACAGACAACTTTTGTCGCAGCCTTGATTTTTAAATGCCTGCCGACAACTTCTATCTCAACACATATCAAATCAGTGGAGCTCAATGTATAATACCTAAGTAGTTTTTCTACATCATTGATTTGATGCCATAACAACGATAAATAAATAAATAAAAAGGTTATTGCCAGCAAGGTTTTTTTTTTAAAAAAAAAAAGAAAAAGAAAAGTTAACGCACGTGTTCAACTCAAGCTCCACAAACTATTTTTGTTCGTAAAATTTTAACGACCAACAAGTTGGCCCACTCTAGCGAATATGGCTTAGTAGATATAACTTTTCCACACTCATGCATATGATAATATTTTTCTGCTTACAGCAGACTAATATTCATAAGCCCTGTTAAAACATAGTGAGTGTAATAAATGAGTAGAACATCGTCATCGTAAAACATCAACTCGTAAACTCGCAAACTTTTAGTGCCACCTCGAAAATACTAAAAAGGCACGTAAACTGATTTTTACTCCTTCTGAAAGTTAACAGTATTCCATCCCGGATTCGCACTCTCTCTTTTTGTCTGCAACCATGCGACATTATCAATGCCAGAGATTTATGGAACTCGCCCCAGAACCTTCATTCATTATCACGTAATTTATGTATGCAATTGTTTTCCAAGCATACGTATACGTATGTATGTTGTTTCTGTGTTCCAGGATACGAGCTTCACATTTCCACCCATCCACCTTATTGACATAAGAACGCGTGTACGATTAGGGACACCAGTGAAAAAAGGGTTCACATAAAAACACTTGCAATGGTTGTATTGCCACTGCCACCCACTAAAATACTTGAGAGTGCTTCATGGCACGCAGAATTTTACAACACATAGCGATGGTGTGCTGCAAGATCCACTCTCCATAGTGAGACAGTGCAGGACTCTTACAGGAAGCTCTTAATGTGTTCTTTTGGGTATTGTCGCTGCGAACGCTTGCAGCTACATTGCAAGAGCGATAATGTTCGTGGATAAAATTAATTATTCAGGGGTTAAATGTGCGTAAATCATATCTTATCGGGTATACAGCGACGATAAACAGCATATGCATGTATATATAAGTGTACCTCCAAGGAATTGGTGGGGGGGGGGGCGGGGGCAAGAAATTTTATGACAATGGGCTGGTAGGTACATACATAATTAGATTTCGGGAGTGGAGAGTGTTTATGATACCGCTGAGATTATTTATATGCAATCAAAATAATTACATATACATTTTTTAATGTATGAAGTGCTATGTGGAAGCCGTATTTAATGTGTGCTGTCATTATAGGCAAGGGATATTAAGTTTTCACCTCGGAAGTAATATTCTGCACTTATACTAGGTACACATGAGTCCTGCTGTACATGCAAGAAATACCCTGCCGGCTGGGAAACTAAGAAAATCGAAAACCTGGCTGGGTAGGATTCTGGTCATTCTACAAATGCACCAAGATTCAGTTCATAGGTCATTCGGTGTATCCTTTAAGAGTTTGAGAAATTGTATATGCTCATAAGTCAAGAATTTCTTTTAGCACTATTTTTTTTAAATTTAAATAACTTTTGATCTGATGAACGCATTCTAACAAAATCAGAAGAATATCGAAGCTTAATCTTTGCTATTTTTACGATGTTAAGAATGGAAAATAATATCCTCTAGGTAACCGCCAGTTTGGTTTTCGTAAAACTCCAATCAAGGCCAATACATGGGACTTAATGTTCCCTTTAAGGTCTGCAATAGACTGGGGATTATTCTTGTAAACCTTTTCCCTTTCCCCATAGGAAGAAGTTAGTAAGTCCAGAGAACGAGCCGGCCAACCAATGTATCCATTTTTTTTGACATTATTCGGTCTGGCAACATTTCTCGAAGAACAGTCATCGTATCTCTGGCTGTATGGGCAGTAGCGCCGTCTCGTTGAAACCACATATGGGCACGGGATAGGTAACGCAGCATGTAAAAAGTTTTCGAGCATTGCTCTATACTCGTCCCCATTAACCGTTACTGGATCCCCATTTCCGTCTTCAAAGAAATAGGACCCTATGAACTTTTCAGCTTAGATACCACACCATACTGTCACTCGAAGTGAATTATTTGAGGGCTTTCCCCACTGTGTCTGACATAATCAATTTCTCCAAAAAATAGCTACCTTGATTTTGTTTTTCAAGCAGGATAACCAAATTCAACACAAAAGCTCCTAATGACCCCAACATTTATCGTAATTTTACCACCACCCCCAACGACAAAGCATAGACCCTAAATGAAATTGGAGATCCATCCATTGACGAGATGTGGGGCGAAATAAAAAGCATACTCGTATTTATGCAAGCTAGATCTGAAACTGTGCCCGGGCAATCTAGAGCTAGAAACTCCTGGATATCCCAAGAAAAAATGGAGCATTGTAGATCGTAGAATGACGAGGGTGGATTTATGAATCGGATATCGGATAGCTCATAGGACAGTTCACCGTGGACATAGAACAGTTCAGAAGTGACAGAAGGACGAGGTTGGCCGGTCTTGCTGAAAATACAGAAAACGCTGCAAGAAGGGGAGAAATCAGAGAATATCCAAAGAAATTGTAGGCCAAAAAAGCAACACTAACAATCCTGCACTAGATGTGAACGGCACTCTATTGGTATCAATTGAAGATGGAAGAAACATTTTTGTGCTTTGCTTAATAACGTTTCTGGCAAGCAGAGTGCAGGACTTCCAACAGTTACAGAAATCCAAACTGCGATCAATCTCCTCAAAGCTAATAAAGCAGCTGGATTTGATGGCATACCAGCTGAGTTCCTTCCACAATGGTTAGTATTCTACTTTGGGAAAGTAAAACCTATCGCAGGGACTAGAAGGCAGGTGTTATTGTTAATATATCAAAGAAAGACGATTATAAGCATAAGATCGTGCATCGACCACATCAACACTTTGCATATCATTCTCGAGCAATCAGCCGAGTTCAAGTCACCGCTTGGTGGTTGGTGAATTTCGAGAAGACCTTTGACCAGGTAAATCCCGAATTCAAATCGAGATTTTTTCAGGAGAGGAATCCCCCAGAAAGTAGTTCGTATTTCGTTCTGCACAACGGACAGCTCTCCGACTCTTTCGAGGTGGAACAGGCACTGAAACAAGAGGATATTCTGTCGCCAATCGTCTTTCTGCTGGCGATAGACGATGTACTGGTTTCTATAGTAGGTGTATCTGAGAGACATGGCATATAATGGAGACCGTTTGAAAGACTAAATTATTTGGACTATGCCGACGATATTTGGATGCTGAATTCATCACACACTGAGGAAACCAAATGACAACATCGCGAAGTGGTTCTTCGAATGGAATCCTCAATGTGAAGATACATAAACAGTCTTGGCAGAAGCAACTACACAGAGGAAAACATGGCCACGGCTGAAATATCTAGAGGCAGACCGAGAAAGACGGAAGAGATTTGTTGCCGTGACATAGTGTCCCACCCGGGATTAAAGGAAATATAACGTTGATGATAATTCAAAAATCAAAACGTTCACTAGCACCATATATGTCGACAAACAAATATTCGAGTTTGTAGTCCTTACTAAGTTTATGCAAAGATGACTTTCTAAATCATCCATAAACTTTCGAAATTAGCTATAAAAAGCATGTACTTTACATAACGTCTTAAGTAATTTGTGTTCAGAAGAAAGATACAATCTATGCAAAAATAGAGTAAATATGCTTCAGTGGTTCTTAGAGGATACTTTCAAACTAAACTTTATAAAAATCCGTTCAGTGGCTCTTGAATTAAAGTCTTCACAAATGAAAATTCTCAAATTTAAACCTAAAATGTTTTCAATTTTCAGCAATTATCTCCTCTTCTATTCTTTTTTTTTAAAATTTAGCAAAGTCCCACGAAAGACTTGCTAAAAATATCAACTTTCATTTAGCGATTAAATTATTTTTAGAAAAAAAATTTTGTTTTCGCAATTTTTCGTAAAGTGACACGCAATGTGTAATTTTGCGACTACGTACGTTGTTTACTACGCTTACTCGTAACTAAGGCCTATTTCGGCATTTTTAACCCTTCCTTATTTATTCCTAGGTGTGTCCCGAATTTCTCCTTAAATGCCAGCGCTAATCATTGATTAAGTTGATGAAGTTAAGAAAAACTTCCTCTTTTCAGACAATTGGCATGACATTCTCGCCGTTATCACTTTTTAGAAGCAAAATCCTTTACCTCATGGTTGCTGTAAGTCGTTTTCAAAGCTGGAATCCAACTATACCTAAGAACATTATATTTACAATTTTTAGGACTCCATATATTTATAAACGCAGTTCCTTCTGTTCTTCACCACTTTTAGCCTCCTAAATGATTTAGGCTGTGCATGATTTTCACATAAGTTACATATAAACAACCCAAAGACAAGGCCAGTGATATTTTTCAAGAAACGGTTTTTTTTTTGTTGTAAAATATTGGCGTTACTCTGAATCCGAATTTGAAGTCCAAAAAAAAAGCGATAAAAAGTTTTATCTGTAAAATATTGTCCGTCATTAAGGTACACTTAAGGGGTTGTCCTAAGTAAACGTTTTCATCGATTAATTTTTTTTTCTTTTCTTTTCCTTACGGCGTGGTTATGATCTGGAGTAGAAGGATCATAGCCCTCCCACTTTACTGCATCCATACTGGTCCGCCTGTGGGGTTTGCCGGTTTGACCTCAGGAAGTACCGGCAGTCTTCCCGGTTTCGGATCACTTTGTCACTGAAGCCAATCAAATGCTGGTTTTTTGCATTTGTCTGATCCAGTCGATTTTTGGTCTGCCTTTTTTGAGCGATTGTGTTGGAACGTTGATAGATTTTGCCTTTTTGATGGGGTTCGAAGGATCTCTCCTTTGAACACGACAATACCAACTGAGCCGGTCGAGATCTTGCTTGTGATGGGTTCTTTTACATGAAGGCTTCCTCGAATCTTTGAACTTCTTATTCTATCAAGCTTTGTTACTCCTTCTGTCATGTGAAGCATCTTCATCTCAGCTGCCTTTAATTTTCCCTCATACTTTTTGTACACTGTCCAGCATTGTGCACCGTATGTGAGCGCCGGACGTTCAACTGCGGTGTAGAGCCTTCCCAGCTTAGGGGACATTTTTCGGTCACAAAAGATTGGGGAGATTTCCTGCCACTGCACCCACCCTACGCTTACGCGGTGATTGATGTCATCATCACAAGTTGCTTCCCTATTGATCGTAGATCCCAGATATTTGAACTTTTCGCACTTGGGAAGCACTTTTCTATTGCAGTAAATGTCTGGATCAGGGAACGGGCAGCACAGATACTCTGTCTTTTTTGAACTAATACGGTACCCATTTCTCTCCAAAATATCCACCCATACATCAAGTGCTTGTTGCAGGGACGCTTCCCTGGTGTGCACCGAATTTCATTGGGAAGTCTTCAGTGACTCCTGCGGGACATTTTTTTCTTGTCCTTGCTCCCTCATACATGTCCATGATCATGCGCACGTAGGTTTCTGGAACTTCTTGTTGTCTTAGCACCATCCATAACAGATCTCTTCGTTGTCTATCCAAGGCTTTTCCAAAATCAACCAACACCATATGCAAGTCCTTTAAGGAATCACGAAGTTTTTTCATTATGATCCTTATCCATTATAATTCACATAGATTGATTTTTTTAAAAAGGTAAAGTTCAAAACTGCGCCTTTATTATGAAAAATATGACTTAATATTTACGGTCTTATACCACTCAAGATAAAAAATCGTCTTAAGTCAACTTATCGGTTACAAAATATTACCCTAATATTATACAATGATTCTGCGTTTTTCGCATGAATTGACTGCGCAAACAAATCGTGCATAAGATATCTCAGCAGATTTCACTTTTCACATAGTCGTGGTATTCAGCGCCTTCTTTTTACCATGCTGCTCGAATAGTGACGGTGTAATTTCTGTCAGCAGGTCTTTTGATGAAAATATCTTGCGTCTTCCTGCGACTCCTTTTTGTATAAATCGGGAAAGCAACTTCGATATTTTCTGCTGCATGTGTTCCAGCACAATAAAAAAAAAGTCGTTCAATGGTGGAGTTATTACCCTTCTTTGTACGGTATTCCCAAGTTAAGAACCATGTTATTAAAACATTTACGCTTATGTCCTCTAGGCAACTTCTTGATTACGGTATAATTACTTTGCCCGAAATTCGATTTTAATGACCCTTATTACAATTATTTCTATTTGACTATATACACAGTGACATGCACCTTGTTAAGTAATCACTACAAAACTAAGCACTAAAAATGGTAATTTGTAAGCAATTTCAATAAGTGGACCTCAAATCCAAATCATTGGCCTAACTCATTTTTTGTTTGCGTCGTTCTTTCAGTGCGTTACATAGGTATGCCGTATGACCAATGAGTACCTATTACATACTCATTCAACCTTCTAAATTTCTTATGAACTTTTTGTTAGATTTTCTCCTCTGTGAATTCATTTATACTCTTATTCGACAAAAGAATATAACTAAAGGTCTGCTCTAAATATTTTATCTTACTTTAATTCATTCAAAAAGCAGCTTTTGGTAGGCTCCAGATGGAGTCCAGATGGAGGTTGTCTTCACGCAGGAGTGAAAAGGGACATTGCTTTGCAAAGGGTAAATATACATAAATTGTCCACTCAAACAGTACCGAGCGATATCATCTCTGAGACAGACACACTGGTGTCTGGTACTACTACAGAATGCACGGCTGCTACTGGAAGGTCAGGAGGATTCACTATGTTCCGTCTCAGCCAACAGAGTCTGGAGTAATCTTGGAAAGCAGGAACTATTTAAGACAGATAAAATATGACACGAATGTGTTGATCCGGGTGAGGAATAACGAATGTCCACTGACAGGTGACACAGCAGAAAACTACAAATGCCTGTAGTAGATAGATTTGGTGTCGAACTGGTAGTTTGTCAAGAGATTACTTTTAATTGCATATTCTTAGGCTGTTTTCTCATGAGAATATACAGCAAAATAGAGATTTTCCACAATTTGTTAACAACTTTGAGTGTGCTGAGTCCCTGGGCTTTAAAATGAGGGATCATTAAAATCGATCCAATCGTCAGGATTTTAAAAACCAGAAAATGGTTTTCCAACATTATGACTTTCTGCAATAGACCCCAGCTCCGTGTTTATCTTCAGGTTTTGAAAGCAAGAAGGTATTATAATATGTGAGCTACGGCTCGAGTAGATAAAACAATATTCTGTGAAATTATTTCTTTATTTTCTAGTCTATAGAACAATTCAGGTTCACACTATACTGTTCTTTGCAGTTCTTTTCTTACAAGGTTATCTCCTTTCAATTACTTAATTCACAAATTCAAACCAATTACTTCTTCTTGTTAAATCTCAACTTTCAATTTATCACAAAATTACAACTTCGCCCATTATCACTTTTCTAATCTCTTCGTGCGGTTCGAAAACCAACTGCCATGCCTCGATCGCCATCTGTCCTTAGATGGTCGCATTTCTGATAACCAGAAACTTCTAGCAAATTCTTCGACCACTGGAACAAGAATATTCTGATGTAATAATTCCAAGATAACAGCTGCAGCCAATAATCTCTTGTGGTTATAATTCTCTCTTAATTCCGCGACGTCGTTTTAGACATAATCCGTCTCTTACCGTGGACACGAACCTCGAATGTTGTCCGAAAAGACACTTCGGAATGTAATTTTGTGTTGCTTACTTTTGGGGCGTAGTTATTATGCTACATTATGTTACAGTATTATACATCTAAGCTTGATAGACTACAGGAGATCTTACTAACTAAAGCCTGGTGAAAAGTAAGAGTTTTTGCGTTAATGTTTTAGCTGTAACATTCTCACGCTAGGATACCCCACTGAATCATCATTCTATAAAAGTACACTTTCCACATGGGTATGATTTCTAATTCTCCGATTGCTTAGATGATTTTGCAAAGCTTCTGAACAGATGATAATCGCTGATGGTAATGTCAGGATAGTACGCCGGATAATCCATAATTATCCCTCGGCAGTTGATCAATACTGGTCGTTATTTTTTCAAGAGCTGCTTTCAATCGGTCTGATTGTTGACTACAATACTCCTTTGTAATGTTTTGGCCGGTTGGAAGAAGTGCAAAATGGACAATACCAGGCATTTTTCACCAGGCAGAGAGCATTACCTTTTCGGGAGGAGTTCTGCCTTTTGTACTTACTTCAGTCTATGTTAAGGACTCGGTCACTGCTTAGAATATTGAACGCACTCATAAAGAAAAAAATATTTTCACCGGCAGTTGAGAAACGGATCAGTTTAAACGAGAACGAAGATTTTTCTCTTAAATTGTCTGATACCCATTATCCGAACTTAGACACTCTTCCAAGTGCTTTTAAGTGTACACTGGTGAACTGAAAGCATTCACTGTCTCGGATAATTCAAAGCAATACGTAATTATCTATAATTTCCTTCACGGAATTTGTTTTAACCATCTTTTGGACCTGGCTTTCACCTATGACGTTTCTGCCATATATGTACTTCACACAATTTACGTGCAACTTTCACTACATTACGATTTTTTTTTTAATATTCACAAAGCCAAACTTGGCGAATATGCTCCTTGGTATCTACTCACACTATAAGGTTTATGTAAGAATCTCCCAGCGACCCAAAAGTATAAAAGAATTTGGTCAACTAATATGATGAAAGTGCTTGTGTACGTCAGTCCGTCTTTCTGTCTCTCTGTCTGCTTAACAATCTAAAAAAATTTGGTACTTGACCAGTGTCTACAATCCCCGAAATCCATAATACACCTCTGTTCATACATTAAAAACAATGAAAATAACGTTCCCATAAATTTTTAAATGCAAATACTTTGACTTTTCGATCCCATTCCACATTGATGTGTAAATCAAATTAAATTCCAATAAGAAAAGTGCCACCAGCTAATAAAGAAATTAAATGTCAAAAACCTGCCAGCAATTGTCATTAAAATTTAAAAAAAAATCCTGTTTCGTGAAATATGCACCTCACCATGGAAATAGCACGCCCTATTCTTACGTATCGCTTGAAAATTTAAAATTATTTCCCTCCAATTAACTTTGTCTGATTGAAATATCACAAGGACTTCTCCATAACCCCCATGCCACCATATTGAACATTTTTCAAAAGTGACATTATTCCATATCACAAAAAGACAAAACGAAAAAATTTAACAATTCAAGCACAACTTCCAATTTCGGCAGTTGGGGATGGCAGGCATTGATAAAGTATAATTACATTTTAATTGAGAAATTGTGTACCTCAAGCGTGTATAAGGGTACCCACATACGTCCTTGCTCCTCTACCCAGCCCATCTACCATCTATGTAACACCAGTCAAACAGCCAAACTGAACCATTATCAACCGCTACAAGGAGAACACAATAGAAAGGATATGTTCGACATGATTCTACAAAAAAAATTTCGATGAAGGTTATTGGGGGTGGGGTAAAACTCTTATCGCACGCAAAGTTCTCCATTTTTAGAATCCAGTTTTCTCTCCCCGTTCCTGCACCAGGTTTCCCATGTTTAATTCGCGGCTTTCTCTACTTTTGTTCAATCCCCACATTGCAGCGCGGTAATGAATGATTCTAGGATATAATAATGTACAATTAATGTGTTCGTTTGTACGTACCCCCAGTCAGTGTGTATCCGAACGGAAAAACTCCTGGAAATTGTGTTGAACAATGAAATAAAAAATAAGAACCTCCCAACCACGGTTCGAGGGAAAAAAAACGTGCCCCGAATCAGTGGAAGGAGATAAATGATACCTGTGGAAGGAAAATATTTGATTATGTTCGAAGGAAATTATTTAGAGGACATTGCCGTCATACGTTGTGATTACGTGCAATTGATGTGACAAAGGACATATACGGATGAGACACGAAATGGCGTGGCCGATGGAGGCCGGTGGTGTAAGTCATTTGGCTTTGGCAGTTTGTCGTCGCTGGTAATTGGATGATGAAGAGTAATTATTAGCTTAGGGTTTCGAGCTTACATAAGATATAATTCAGGGATATCGTCTGTCTGAATAGGTACAAAAATCAGTTTCATTTTTTATGGAATACTGAATAACGTCAATTAAACGTAATGCGGTGCCGATTTGTGTAATTAGGAATGTAACTTTTTTCAAATTAATAAATCAGATGGGATTGCGGGAGGAGTGTGATATACACGAGTAGAAAATTCTAACAAAGGCCACATGTGTTGGTTGTGATGTCTTATCTGATATTGTAACTTTGTCGTGGAGTACACGGCCCGAAGGGGGAAGGAAAATTCATATATGTACATATGTAGCTGGAGCTGCCTAGAGAATATTCTCGTTTTCATTTGATTTTGAACTAGGATAGCATTTATTTATATCTAGGTTATAAGTTAGCACTTTGGTGTTACCTCTTTTGTTGCTGGCCCACCTAAGGAAAAAAAATGTCTAGCTTCTCTTGTTATCATAATTAATGTGGATGATCTGGTCTTTAAGTCTGGATTTCTGTTGCAATATTTTATAAAGTACGGCAATATGCATCCTTTGTAATATAAAATTAAGTGGTATGTTGCTCAGTTTTACGCGTTGTAGCCATGTAACTCAAGAACGGTTAAACCGATTTCAATCTTGTTGACTTTGTTGATTAGGTAAATTTTCGAAAAATATTTATGAATAGCTAAATACTACAGTTCGCTCAGCAAAAGCTAAGCATTTATAATGAATTTACCACGCACCAACAAATTTTAAATTTATATGATCAAAGTGCTTACAAAAACTTTGAATATATTTTATTCATGGACTTATTTATTAATTAGTGAACATTTGAAGCTATACATCATACAGAATGTATCCTTTTTCTAAAGCTAAAATCACTATGTTATCTAAATGGCTGGGGCTTCATATACTCACTCGCGAACGGTAGTATTCCGGACATTGTGCCTGCTCTGATTCATCACTGAATTCATCCCATAAGCAACAAGTGGAATCAGCTTCTCTGTTAGCGATGGACTTGGAGATAAACTTATAGACGCCCCTGTGGATACCGCGAATGTTTCGTTAAAGACAACTGCGGAAACGTGCATATCGGCGTTGCTATTCCTGTCATATGAGTACGATACTGGGGACAGTTCGAAATTAAAGCGCAACGTGAGGAGTCGGTTGGTGAACCCAAAAAGCAAAATACAATGACGGGCTCTCCTACAATTTTGGAGGGGGGACAGATAAACACTGCCGACAACAACGCGTCAGGCCGGGCTCCCAACAGACAGAGGAATACAACAGAATCAGAAATTCAGCAGGAGATTGCTTGGAGAACAGCGGAATCGACAAAGCCAAACCTGTATTCGAAACGGAGCTCAGAAGGGCTATAATCATCGAAAAAGGGGTTTTTCCACTACAAAAATATTTCAGTATACTTGCGACACCTGGAAAGTGACAGCCAAAATAACTAGAAATCTACCGGCGTTTGTAAATCGATGTCTGCAACATATTTTATTAATTTTAACCTAACCATACCTTTAACGAATACTTTTCTTACTAGAACCATTCAATGGTCACACATAGTCACACATTTTGAAGGCGGTAGTTCATAGACAGCTATGCAAGACAATGAATAAGCGAACCCTAAGGGTAAGCTCGACTTAAGTAAGTTATTAAATACTCGAGTCAGCTTTACTCTTTTTAAATTTAAGTCAATTGAGTATCTTATACTGACAAGAATATATGTATCTCTGGTGTACTATCCACAATCATCAGTGACCTTGAACTATTGACGCAAAAACCTTTCTCGTGTCGTCTTACCATTGGAACAGCTCCAGTCATAAATCATAGCAACGGATAAATCATAGAAACCGAAATGCAAGCAAGTTGTAACATCTCTGGAACACATGTTTCACATATGTCGTTCACAAAACTGTGTCAAAAATTTGAAGACTGTTTCCATATGTGAGTGCGTCGCATTCACTTGCATCTCAGCACTGATTTGACACTTCCAGAATATGGTGCACAATACCACAATTCAGAATCAACGCCCACTCATTGCGCCCACAATGATTTATCATCCGATAATAGAGCTTGATATGTCGCAAACTTGATTGATGTGATGCAACGTTCTAAGGAAGTGATAAGTTAAAGGATTCACATAAAAATATTCGCATCCACAAATAGACACCAACTAACGTTTCCTTGCGGTGTGCGGTGGTAATTTATCGATGTCCTCTGTTAGATATATTGTACTCCTGGGAGCAGGCCGCATGGAAGAACCCATACCTTAGCATGCTGCGAAAACTAACACGCATGAGGAATTGCAGAATTTACAACCCACCGGTCGGTAAATTCGCCCCGAAAGGTGTACCTAGCTATGTGTGTGGAAATTGTTCGTAAGAAGATGGTGGATATCCACCTAACCCCTTGATATGGTTGAAGTGAATGCCAAGAAAAGGAGCAGAGACGCGGAGCAAAGTACATTTGCCATTTTCTTTTGTTCTATAGACGAAGGCAAATCGAAAGTTCCTTTGATTTGCTTAAGAGCGTCCCGCGGGAGCAGTTTTAAAAGTGTTTGGGGCTCATAAATTGAGTTCCTTCTACAAAATTACGGAATAATCTCTGGCAAAATGGCAGCTGTGATGGGGCATGCCAAAGGAATACATATGTCTGTTTGTGTGAGTATCAAAGGTGGGGAAGGAAATTCAAACTAATTGTACTGAAATAATCGTAAATTTATGGTCGGAAGACGGTGATGGGATGGAGATTTGTTTCCAATTAAATGGAAATGCATGCTGAAGGAAACGGATATTAAGCCAAGTGTTAGGTGTTCGGATTATGGGATTAACAATCCGTGTTATGATATATGTTTGCCGCTGTAATTCAAATCGATAGCAAAATATATTTTATCTTTCGACTTTTAACGTAAATATCGGCAATTCAAGTGGATTTCAAACAGATTGAATGGCCAACATGCTTTTAATGGAAAATGAAAGAAATTATTATGCGGAACACAACCATAAACATTGAAGGCGTTTTGAAGATTTTGAAGATTTTGAATTACAAAAAATGGTAAACATTATTTATGCTTCAGCTATGAGGAAATAGTCTGTATACGCAAATGAACCTTTAAAGAGGTGGCTCTGACAAAAGTCTGAGGTTTTGAATTTTTTATTGCGATAGGACTCAAACACACACAATGGGGAAGCAGTGACATCAACAATTATTGCGTTTACATGCGGGGTTGAACCTAGTTTCAACTTGAATTGAGATTTATTTAAATACGGGCCGAGTCTAAACTGAGATACTAGTACATAACTCGACTCAAGTTCGAACTGAAAGTCGAAGCGAGTCGATATTGGATACTTACTTGTGTTGAGTGGGTTTTTTCACTATCATTTGACATTTTTAAACACACTTTCAGAAAACAAAGAAACAACACTTTAACACAGACAAAAAGAAAATAAATTGTAGTTCATCTATCAGATGAGTGGGTCAATAAGTCCCTGAAAATTAACACAAATTGTGTCGTCACCTTAAATATATATATTTTTTTTTTTTTGTTTCAAAAGAACGCACCCACATTTTCAGACAGATCTGTCAAACAGTTTTGTGTGGCAGCCATTTTATATAGAAAAAAGTGAATTTCGAGTGCTCATTAAACACTATTTTTTTGCGAGAAAAAACCGTCACGCAAACCAAACAAAAGCTTAACAAATACTATGGGGACTCTTCACCATTGATTGGGACCATTCACCACTGGTTTACTCAATTTCGGTGCGGTCGTTCAAGCACAAGTGACGCCGAGCGTTCTGGTCGCTCGATTAAGGTCATCACACCAGAAATGGTCGACAAAATCCATCGTTTGATAATGGACGATCGACGAGTGAAAGTGCGCGAGCTTGAAGAGGCCACAGGCTTATCACATGGCTCAGTGATTTCGATTTTACATAAATATTTGAACATGAAAAAGCTTTCCGCAAGATTGGTGCCGCGTTTGCTCACAATCGACAACAAACGCATTCGTTTGACAACTTCAAAGGTGTGTTTGGCGATGTTCCAGAAAAATTCGGCAGAGTTTTTGCGCCGTTTCGTAACCGTGGATGAAACCTGGATTGACCACAACACACCAGAAACCAAGGAACAGTCAAAACAATGGACTTTTCCTCGTGAATCGAAGCCGAAGAAGGCCAAGGCGGGTTTTTCAGCAAACAAGGTCATGGCGACAGTTTTTTGAGATGCGCGCGGTGTTATTCACATCGATTACCTTGAAAAGGGCAAAACGATCACCGGCGCATATTATGCAGAGCAGCTGCATCGATTCCAAGCCGATTTGTAGCAAAATCGGCCACATTTGGCGAAGAAAAAAAGTTCTTTTTTACCAGGACAACGCACCGGCGCACAAGTCCTCAATCGCAATGGCAAAATTGCCATTTTTTGCTACGAACTCCTCCCTTATCCAGCATATTCCCCAGATTTAGCCCCCCTACGACTATTTCTTGTTTCCAAACATGAAGAAATGGCTCGGAGGTAAGAGATTTGGGTCGAATGAAGAGGTCATCGCTGAAACAAACGCTTATTTTGAGGGGCTCGAGAAATCGTATTATTTGGAGGGCATTAAAATATTGGAGAAACGTTGGATGAAGTGTATAGAGCGAACAGGAGACTATGTTGAAAAATAACCCACCCCCGTACCACGTTTGGACTCAATTTTGATTCAACCTTTCGACTCGATCTCTCGACTCTGTATATAAACCTGGAAAATTGACAAAAGTCATTGTCCAAGTTTATAATACAGCAGACCTCAGTCGTACACAATAATAGGGGTATTCACGCTTCCTTGTATCTGGTCTTGAGTCGTTGTAAAATTATCAAAGTGTATAATTTTTTTACAATATAACAACAAAATATACTGGCTGTCATTTTGTTACACTTTAGCAATACTCCAAACCTGTTGTTACGGAGAGTGTAAAAGTGTAACATTGAATTGAACATATGCTTTTGATAGCTGGTTGTTGCCGCTTGGTTCTCTCAATTAATAAATTTGTTTTAAATGGAGAAAATTGGCTGAAATAATTTTACTTTTATTGTTTCGTTTTTTTTTTTTTTGTTGGCATTGTGTATTGATCTTAGGACATTGTGATTTTATAAATAAAAATTAGCTGATTTTGACATAAGCTTCAGTGTTCATCAAAATAATTTCCAGAACGTTTTTCACGCAGCTTTTGAAAGTAATTTGAAACAGATTGTGATGATACTCGTACCTATACATAAATTGGGTGCGTTCTACATGCACTCAATCCGCTAGCCACTAGACAGCAAGTCCCCCAGAACCCTTCCACGGAATAGGTGGACACATCATCCAAGGTAAGCTATGGAAAGAGGAGGAAATGAAAAGACCCAAATTCTAGAGAGAACTCCCAAAACTGAGGCAGGTAAAAGCTGTCCTAAGAAACTAAAATCACCGAAGACCTAAAGCCTCAGTGTTGGTATTGGTTTCCTGAAATTTTTCGATATCGAGGTTTTCATCAAACTTGTCATTAGAATCATAGACAAACTCAATAAAGTGGGTCTCTCAATTCTGTCTATCTGTCTGTCTGTATGCACGACTGTGGTCTGAACGGCTGAACGGATTTTCTTCAAACGCCTGACTCTGTTCTAAATGCATTGCTGAACCTCTCTTCTCTTGATATGAGAATTTATATCATAGGCAGGATAATAAAAGCTATCTTCCATCTTAAAAGATATGGCTTTGGTTATAACCCGCACTGGAGCTTATGACCTTGGGCGACACTTATCTTTCGACTCTTGCCTTATGTCGTCGGACGCAATGATACCAGAACTCGAATAGTATCGTAAATTTAAAGTCGACTTTCCTTACTGTCAGGACTGAATTTTTTCGGAATCTTAGCCAGGAAAGAATTGTAGCCGAATTTTCACATATGGCTCCAATACCAATCGAAGGTATGCTGCTGGAGTCTTCGTTGAGGATGAAAACATTAGGCTTCACTTCTCATTAGGTAAACATGCGTCTGTCTTCCAAATGAACTATATTTTAATTAATAGGCGCAGGGGTCGAAGAATCTGCGTCTGCAGCGACAGCCAGGCTATGCTTAAGGCTTTGCTCAGCTCATTAATCATTGCTAAATAGTTCGAGAATGCAAGAGCTCTCTGAATTCTGTCGCAAGGCTGAGTTCAGCCTTTAGTATTATTTCCATCCCAAGTCACCATGGAAGTACTGGAATTGAAATCTCTGATGATCTCCTCCCCCATTGGTGGAGGATTTCTCAGGACTTGAACCTACGTTAGGTCTTTCTGCGTCCTCGACCAGGGCTTGTATTGACGGTTAAGTTTCCTATGAAAATGATTGTAAGTGGTATGACTCTCCTGGATGTAGAACGTCTGTAAGAAATTAGCGGTTTTCTTGCTTCACTTTTGCACGGCATCACCATCTGGGACGCCTTTGAGGAGAACGAAGATACTGTGGAGTACTTTTTCTGCAATTGTTCTGAGTTTGCTCGTGTCAGATGGCAAATCTTTAGAGCCGATATGGTGAGTCCTAACACGATAAGCTCTTTGTATTTCAACCAAAGACGAACAAATTTCGTTAACAGGGGTTAACAGGAAATTTCTATAGAACAGGCATAGGTCTGCTATCAGTCTTCGATGATCCAACGGTTGGATACTGGATGTTATTGAGGTCATAAATTAAGCGAACTCCTTACTTCCGTATGCTGTCGAGTGGGTGAAGAAAATTTTTAGAGGCCGCGCTCCATACATGAGAACAATACTCAAGCTGCGGACTAAATTGTGATATGTGTAAAAGAAAGAGCTGTATCGCTGGACAGTATCTCTTCGCTCTTCATGGACGCTAATGTGGGATGTTGTATAGATGATACACCGGAGTTGACTGTAACGCCAAGGAGATGCAATGCTTCCTTGGGCTAAATGGTTTCTTTGTTCAATTGAAGTTCTGTTACAGTAGACGTTTTCTTTTTGGAAAAGGCTATGAATTGGGTTTTACTTACACTGAAGCCTACTAATTTAGCTGCAAGATTTCCTGTGCTGTCACATTCAAAAATTCCCTCCCGCAGGTGGATGAAAAAAAAGATAACTGCATGTAGTTCTTGTTTACATTTCGTACATCTCAGACTTCTGAAGCACTTTGTAATTGTATTCTAGTAAAACCGCCAACAATGTCATAAAGTATTAAAACGATCAGACTGTTTGTGGGGATTTTGGCATTCATCGGCATTTAACATTCCGCAGAAATATTCTATGCAGATTTTCAAATCTAATTGCATATCCCCTACGATATTCCAGTTTTTGTCCTTGCAGTCTCATATTTGGGTAATCGCCATCAAACACCTAAAAGTTACATTTAAAGCACAACCAATACAAGCTATTTAGTGAGCATAATGTCGTTCATAAAGTAGGGCACCATAAACTCCCCCATCACACAATCCACTGTGATACCCTTCACAGCGTGTGATTGCAGTGGTCGGACACCTTGTTAAGTCCTTTGCCTGTTTGCTCTTTTAAATGTCATATCCTTGTCACCTTCCAGAGCATTGCAAATGAGCCTCGACTACGATTTCATCGCATATCGTTTGCAGTTCATTAACTCCCCCACTCCAGGACTCATAGTTGGCCACCGACCGCGCCATGTGTCAATAGTCCATTGCCATTGAATAAAATATACGCCGATGTCGTTGTTGGTTTCGTCGCGCCTAAAACTATGTAGTTTATCGTTTTATTACTCATAATTGACAGTTGCAAACCGTTCCTAACAACTCTGATCACACAACCACCCTGTGGCTATTTTTGTTTCCACTAAACACAGATAGAGTCATAAAGAGACCCATTATATTCATTGTAGTCTGCTGCCGTGTTCCACCACCACCCAACAACAACAGTATTGACCGCGCACTAATAAATGAATCGCATGCAGCTAATTATCGGTATAGTGTAACAAAAGTGCAGCTTGCAGCTTTCTAACTTTTGAATTCGATTGTTAGCCACAGCCCACATACATCCCCCCTGAGGATAGGAAAGTCCTGTAATTGTATGGCCACACTGGTGCCACTCTAGCTGAACTGGGCTAAGGTGAAACTGCCAATTTGTGGAATTCTCCTTTGAACCATTATAAATAAGAAAATAGCAAAATCCAACAACACTCGATTGCGATTGCATGCGATCTCAGTGTTTGACTTGAGAGAGTCCTTTTCTCCATTTCTATTGCAATCGTGTAATGCACTCTGAATGGGCACGAGATTGCAACAATATAATGGGAATGGGAATGGGAATGGGAATGGAATGTCATCCTTCTCCGTGTAGGATGGCATGCAATTTTTGGAACCAAAAACAACTGCGCCAAACAGTGCTTGGCATGGTGTTTAAGTAAATTATTATCGACCATAATTTTAATGACAGCATGCCGATTTCAATTCGTAGTAATCGCATGAGGGTTATCGGTTTGCAATTAGAGATAGAAACCGAAGCCTTTGTGAGTGAGCGTTTCGAAAAATAAATGGAAGCTAACCAATGGATAATTTTCTCCAAGAATAATTATAGCGTCTGGGATGATTAGAGTCGAAGATTTTAATGGGAGGAGTAGGTAAGCCAGTAGTCGCCATTAGTGATAATTTTGCAAACAAGCTGAATCCTTTCATTGATCGTTAAGTGAAGTTGTGGCAAAAGCATAGTTGGCTACAAGTCTCACTAGCTGTGACACCTCAGTTCTCTCTCACGAAGTAGAAAACTATGAAATGAAGCGCCCACGAAGCGCAAACGTGTAGAAGACAGCGATCTGTAAGTGGAATATTCGAAGTTTAATTAAAATTGCATTCGGATCCACACGGTATTCAGATGCGATTTTGCTGACAGAGGCAGACTTAAGTAAAGACTTGAGTATTCGCCATGTAAGGGAGCGATTTATCACTATCTGCTTTGAAGGTAAATTCTACAAATTCCTGATCGACTTTGCGACTTTTTACAGTGAAAGATATCTACATTTCAAAACAAGATATCAGTCACCTGACAACTCTTGCCTGCGCACATTCTGCAGTGATCGTATGCGGAAAATCAGTGGCATCACTAATCATTACAAATACTGCAAGTGACGTGCTAGATGTCATCCGTTGACTTCCTCGGATTGTGCCCTGGCAAACGCTGGAAAAATGAAAGCTTAGAAAGAGGTCGACAGCGTTGCAAAAAAGGGACAAGGCAAGAGATGTTCACGAGTTTTGCGTACAACAACATCTATTACCGATTACACAAACAGAAGACTCCAAGGACAAAAAGTGGAACACCATAGCCATTGGATTTAAAATTCTGCAGAGACCAATTCTGCGGAATATTAACTGCCGATGAAAGCTAAAATCTTCTCATTAGGCAATCTAACCGTTTCAATTTGAATGCAATTAAACGAAGCTGAAGCGAAGTCAAAGCAACTATAGCAGGGGTCAAGTCAAACAAAGTCGCTTGGTCAGACGGTGATGATTAAAATCTAAGCACAACCTGATTCTTAAGGTATAAGCCTCCTGAACATTGCCTCCTATGAGTTACCATCTGATATGCATAATGTCTTATGAAATTTAACAATCAACCAAATCATATGTTCACGCAATTGTTACTCACCACTAGATTCTGACGGAAACTGAGTTTAGGCCGAAACCGAATATGGGTACTTTTGGAGCAAATCATCACCTTAGTAGCAAACCCAACGACGTTAAACAAAAACAAAAATGCGAACAGAACAGAAAACATGCAAAAACGTTTTACCTGAGAAACAACTGTCAGTGATAGTGATGTTTGCCCGCAAACCGAAACTTTGTCGAAACGTGTGTTTTTGACCGAAACCGAAGCCGAACCTTTGATAGCAAGCTACCAATCCCCTTTTTTATTAAATTTAGGGCCGCGTATGACAACGTACAAAAGGGCTAAACCTGTATCATGACAAGTAGCTGGTATAGCTCGGCAGTCGAGAGATATAGTCTGCAATGTAAGAGGTGTCAGGTTACTGAAGTTCTGTAACGCATTTGGTCTACTAATTCAAAGCAGAACCAGTGAGAGCCATAGAAATGGAAGCTTCATAGGGGGTGATCTCATAGGGGGTGACTGGAATACGTACATCTTCCAATAGTTATAACATTCGAACCGAAATCCGAAATCTGAGAATAATAGCACCAAGGAACTTTTACCCAAGTTGGTGTGGAATATCACAAAAGCACTATTGTATAGGAATCGATTGGATATGTTATTGCAAGTTGAATATCAATGAAATTTCTTGGAAATACAGAAAGCATTAAACCATCCTGCTGGACCTGTCAGAAACAATAAAGGACCCTGTGTGGAACCATGGTTCTATGATACGTGTAAAAGGGCAAGGCAGCGGTATTGAAGCGAATGGCAAGTTTAAAGTGAATGAATCTGAGGCTAACAGACTAATACGATATAGTAATGCTATATCCCCAACCATACAATTTTGAAAAGGGTCCTAGTGTATTCAGAATGAAATATGCGCCAGTATGAAATCGAGGTCTGGCATCAGCGGCGCCTCCATCCGTTAACTCAAATATAAAGTACTGCGCTCCTACTCAACGGTCTCTAGCTTTGTCGAGCGTTGTACATAATGAAGTTTAGTAATTCTTGTGGGTATCACGGTACGTAAGCATTGAAGGTAATAAAATGACAAACTAGCTTGAATGGGATATTTAGGCTAAATCTCAAAATCTGCTAGCAGTATTACGCTAAATAGTTGGGAGGAGAAAAACTGCTCTCTAAAGTCTCTACTCTACAGTGTAATAAAAATTATGTATTTAAAAATTCTGTTAATAATTAAAGACAGAAACATAGTATTGTATCCCCGCGGTACGAAATGAATCGATTTACGCTTGAAGACCATTGGAAAATATGGAAAAATCATTTTCAAATTGAGTGCTGTGTTGCCGAAACCATGCGTATTTTGAAATGAAATTTCAGTTGAAATAATGCACCAACCGTGCTTACTAAACACAAGTTTGCGAAGAAATTTTGTGAGATTGACATGCTATGATTGACATGGTCGTAATTGATAACACAAGTTATGCTCTTGTTCGTCCTGTGCGCTCAGCCGAGAATATAGCTGCTGTTCCCGAAAGTGTGCGCCTAAACTCGAGAACCTCAACTAGCCACAAATTTGCGGTATTATTGGCCCATTTTCCTTCGAAGACAAAGATGTCAACAAGCTTACGGTCAACGAAGAGCGCTACAGGGGCATGATAATCGAATTTTTTGACCAGAAACCGAGGAAATGAATTTGGACGATCTCTGGTTCCAGAAAGACAGCCCAACGTGTCACTTTTTTTGTGTGGTCTGCCGTTAAAGATCGATGTTATGTTGATCACCCAAAAAAGATTCAGGCTCATAAGCACAATAGTGATGGAGCTATTCGTGAAATTGAGCCCCGAATTATCGAAAATATACTGCAAAATCGGGTTGACAGGATGGCTACTGACAAGCCAACCATTTAAATGAAATTATGATATTTTCCATAAATAATCGGAAAGTGTGAAGGCAAAAAACTTTGAAAAATATTAAATGGGTTTTTTTTTAACGAATTTTAAAAGGAAATAGATGGCCCACTCTTTAGAACTATGACCCCAACCTCTTATTCACACAATTACTTATTAATTTTACTCCCATTCTATGCCAACTCAATTTGCCTGCAGAATCAGTATCATCGCGCTTAAAACTTGATAAATATTTAAACACAAACATTTGTCAAACTCAACTTTAAACTTTCAAAATCAATAGCTCAACTTAAACTATGCCCCCGTTGTGTAAAAATCAGATCACCATCCAATGTTTACAGCACAAACGTCCTTCTCCATCAAGTCAATCCGTGGAAATGTCAACAAAACTATCTCATTGCATGGAATCCTCCCACTTAAAACTTACTTTCATCTGTCTGAGTAAACTTCCGTCGATCGAAAACGACCCCCTCAACATCGTTTTTGACGAAAAATCCTTTTCGAATCCTTTTACTATTCAAATAACAATAAAATCTCAAATGTCGCATCATTGTCATGAATCAAAATGAATATTTACACACTGAAATTAAATTAAAACTCGAAACTTGTCGCAGAAAAGGATAATATCAAAATAATTCACCCATTCACTCAGTCGTCGTGTCGTCGACGGTTCGTCGTTCCCCCAGACCTTTTTCTCTATCGCTTTTGTTCACCATTCCCCGGTCTCTTCACAATTTGAGTAACGCTAACAAAATTATTGTCAAAAGCAAATCAGTCCTGTCTAACTGGCAAAATAAACACGAGAGGTGGAGAAGAAACAGAAAGACGACAACGAGAAAGTTCAAAAGGATCCATTTTTTTTTTTTTTTTTTTTTTTTCCTGCAACCATCACCCGCAAACCCCTTGCAAAGAATGACAACTTTGACTGAGTACCGTTGAATATGATAGGATAAATTCCTAATTTCTATCTCTCCTTGGATTATTTATCACGTATTTTGATTTGATGTTGTTATTTGCCAAATAGAACGCGAATTTAAGGACTTTCTTCCGATTTTCTATTTTCTTTTTTTTTTCTTTCTTTCTAAGGATAATCAAGGAAAGGTTGTACAACCCGATAAAAATAAATCAGATATTGGTAGAAGACAAATTTTATCGAGAAGAAGAAGAAAAAAAAAAAAATAAATACATCTCTGAATTCGTCCTTGACTCCATCCCAGGCTCCATTTTCTTTTTAACGAATTTCCGATTACAGCAGGGAGAGTCAAGAAAAGAATTCCATTTACATTCGAATAGGTTTCCAGCTCGAAATGTAACATCTGTACAAGAGCCGATGTAAATACACAACTTACAAGGACTTGTGTAAATCTGTTCCTGTTCTCTGGCTCTCAGGAAGAAATCACTCATGTAAACAGCGATCCTTTTGGTATTTGACATTTAAATGCAACACAATTACAAAAGTCTTAAGGATTAAGAAAATAATTTTTTTTTATGATTTTTTTTTTTTTTTCTTTTCCAAAAAGTAACACCTGATTCAGTTTTTCTGCAAAGTCCTTTTTAGTCCTATTCGGAAGGGTTCAAGGAAAAAAAAAGTGTTGAAATCTATGAAAGTTTGTCCCAACGACACTCAGTTAAATAAACGAATCACCTCCGGACATTTAAAGCATTTTTCGTGATAATTGCGTTAAAAGTCCTTCCTATTCTTCGTCCTTCTGTCAGAATGGAAGCATGGCGAGTTGAAAGCGACAATAAAACGTAATAATACGAAGAAGAGAAAAATCCTTTAACAAAAGATGAAGGTAGCGTGGGGTCGCAAGTTGTGCGGATCCTGCAAAGTGCTACAGAATTTTGTTGCCTTCAGGGGCGAGCGCGTTATATGTGCGGAGGAGTGAACAAAGCCTTGTCAAGGATCTTGTGAAATATAATTTTCATTGCGCCCGCCTTAGCAAGGTGCTTTCAGACATCTAAGTTACATTGGAGGTGGATTTCAGTGGCGGTGCGGTACAACTTTGTTCCTTTGATAATTAAGCCTTCTTTGCTCTGGGAAAATCCTTTTAGCACATTTTTTTTTTATTTTTTGTTTGCAAAAATAGTTCTGTTGCCTCGATTAGTCCTATTTGTATGATGATGGTGATGATTTTCCCGAGTAGGTATACTGAGAGACAGACAGAGAAACACCGCCGAAGGCTAGAATTCTCTTCTCTGCGTAATTGTCAGGAATAACGTTGGTAATTTGCACTCGGTATTATTGAAAATTTTATTTGATTGGTTGAGTTGAGATCCTTTACTGAGGAGCAGAGACGAAGTGACAATATACCTATACAATGTCCACGGGGCGTGTTAATTTATTTTGTGTGTAAGTGTAGTTTACATGTAAACTGATTTTGTCTCGAGGGCATTCTCAATTGTGAAGGATCTGTTGTTGATGAATGTGATTAGTTGAAACAATGCTTTGGAAATGGTTTCGTTAATGATGTACATCCCCGGGGATAAATTGCATTAAGTTTTGTGGTGCAACTGTAGAAAGCTCCTTTCTAGTTGACTGCTTATGACGTTTGTTGAAATTTATGATACTGAAGTAAAAATAGACAATGGAAATGTTGATTGACGGTTTTCTGCTTATAGATGGATACATTACACATAGTCTACTCAAATTTGCAGTGGAATCTAGGTACATATCTTTGGTAGGTACCTGTTTTAAATATACATATAGTTTTTGAATTGTATGCGCTTTCTATAGATGTGACAGGTATGAAATTTTTTGAAAATGGTCTACAAGCTTGTCCAGGCATTTCGATCGTTTCTATGATATTAATGTCATCCGTATAGCCAAATACCTGCACTGGCCTGTGAAAAATATTGTCCTTTACTTTGGTTTGAAAGTTTCGCATTACCTTTTCCAGAGGAACATTAAAGAAGCTGTATTAGAAAGGATTGCCTTGCACGGAACTTCCGATTAAGTTCATGCTTTCGATGGTACCTTCTCCAAATTTGACTTGAATTGTGTATGCAAATAATAGAGGTGCAGTATGATATATCTCGTCCCTATTCACTCTGTCGTACGTACATGACATGAGTTCTTCGGAACTGGCATACTAGGAGCTTAAGCTTTCGATGGTACCTTTTCCAAATTTGACTTCAATTGTGTATGCAAATAACAGAGGTGCAGCATGATATATATCGTCCCTATTAACGCTGTCGTACGTACATGACCTTAATAGATAGGCATATGCAGTACTGGCATAGTAGAAGCTTATATATTACACCACTGGGGACAGTGGACATAAAACGGCTACAATTGCAAGAGATTCTCAGAGCCTTTGCCAACGTCTCGAGGAACGTTATGCGTAGATGAGAAACCACTATGATGAAGAGTGCCCTAAAGCGGATGCAGCAAACCTAGACAACAACAAATGTCAAGCTATTACATATTCCCGAAAGCGTCTTCCAGCCCCTAGGTCCTATTTCATCTCTGACGAGCCCGTCCCTTCTGTAACTTTATTACGCGATTTGGGTGTTATCTGCGACAGAGAACTAAATTTCCGCTGCCATATTGACAACATTATTAGCAAAGCCAACTCTGCGCTCGGTTTCGTAAAACGCTGGTCTAAAGAATTCTCGAACCCCTACGTCACGAAATCTCTCTACTTCGCATTTGTTCGGCCAATCCTCGAATATGCTAACCAAGTATGGTCCTCCTATCATGATACCCATTCCCTTCGAATAGAGGCTGTTCAACGCAGGTTCATCCGTTTTGCTCTTTGCGGTTTTCCTTGGTCTGACAGGCATAACTTACCCCCCTACGAGAATCGTTTGAAATTAATTAACGTACAGCCACTTGAAATACGTCGAGAAATTGCTGACATAGTCTTTGTACATCAGCTGTTAGCAGGTAACATCGACTGCCCTAATCTGCTCCAAATGACCTATCTTAACACTAACCCACGCCTCCTGAGTTCTGTACCCATCTTCCGTCTCAATTTTCATCGCTACAGTTATGGTTGTAACGAGCCAATGTCTAGAATGCTACATTTGGCCAACACAGCTTGGCACAGCTCTTTTGATTTTCACTGCAGCAGATTTGCACTTAGAAATGCCCTCCAGAATTCCACTTCCACTCCTCCGCCCTAATAACTTTAGTTTTAGTTTTAAGTTTAGTTTTTAAGTACTTAGCCTTAGTCTTAAGTTGTGTTTAGTAATAGTCTAGTTTTAGTGTAGTTATTAAGTTCTGCTTGAATTAAGCTAAATAAATAAAAATAAATAAAAAATAAATAAAATAAATAAAAATAGATGGTTATAGAGCGACACTGCCTAGAATGACCAAAGGAGCTCACAATAAGAGAAGAATTTGCTTCTAAGATATAAGAAGAAATAGTCCGATTCTTGAAATATTTACCAGGATGTTACCCCTAACGCCTCTCTTCCAACTTTCTATCTCTCACGGAGTTTTCTCCATACGTTTTAAGACCTCTTACATAATACTCTTTCACAAAAAATGTCCTAAAAATTAAATTCCCAACTACCGGCACATCGCTAAACTCTCCTGCGATGTGTCCTGTAAGCTCTTCGAAAGAATTATTTATGACAATATGTTTTTCCACTGCAAGTAGTCTCCAAACCAGCACGGGTTTCTTAAGGCAAGATCAACAACCGCAAACTAACGGAATTTATATCTTATACTTTATGCGTATTGGAAGATGGCAAAGAAGTTGATGTAAGTAATTGCCACTGATTTTAGTATGGCCTCGACAAAATTTTGCACGGAATCATCCTCCCTAAACTTAAAGCTCTCGATTTATTGCGTAGATTAAATCATAACTTGATAACAGGCAATACGATATCTTCTTTGCATCTATTGTATCTAATCTCATTAAAGATACCTCCGGAGTCCCTCATCCCGTTGACTGTATCATTGAAGATTCGTATGCATCTATCTGTCTATGCTGACAATTTGAAAATCATCAGGCATATATGAACATGGTATATTTGTAGCCGATTCTTGGCGTATATGTCACTAATTAATGGTCCTTAACCGGTATTTGTAGATCTCAGTTTACAGGTATCTCCAGGGCAAACAAATAAATCACAATGGGCAAGAATTTCCATTGATAATTTTGTCATGTGAGCGAACGATCGGAAGCCACTGTAACTACTAGGTCCACCTTCTCAAAAAAAGTAAGCAACCAAACACTCGAATCGTAAACATTGCAACAAACAGTGACAAATTGTGTGTGTTTAAATGAAGGGTGACCATGGTGTATTGGGTAGTATGTTCTCTTGTAACCCGAACTGGGCAGGTTCGAGCCCAGACGGGGAACAGCAGTATACACCTGTACTAGAATTTTTTCTTTATTTTTGGACAACTGAAGGTTGTCAATTTTCAAAAATGTTCGACTTTACTCTGGACTAAATTGAAATCATTTTTCTGAGCGAACAGAAAGAAAAACATTATTACGGTCAAAATTATAGGTTAGGGACTCGTTTATAAAAAAAAGTGGATGTACTTTAGTCTTACAAAAGTACAAGTTTTAACTGTTTTTTTACTTTAAAAGAACGAATGAAACGTACTACATTTAAAAACTCTACTAAAGCATTATTCAATTAGTGATTACAATTGTAGTTCTGTCAAAGATAAACGGCTGATATCTGACATCTGTGTTGCGGTTAAGAAATAAAAACCATTCGATCTAACCACATCAGTGTTGGATGTGCAAAGACCAATGAGTCCTCGTATTACCCGGATTGACAGTGTACCTGACAATCCAAACCCATTCGCCATCGTTCCCAGCAATTGAGCCTATCCTACAGCTCCACGCAGTGCAATTTAACAAATGATCTAAGTCTGCGTGCCTACAAGATCCAATTGATTCAAATTGATTGAATTGTACCCAGCAGACCATAAATAGCGTCTTGACTTCATTGATTGTGTGCTAGAGAACCACCAAGTTGATGCCTGTTTTCGATCGAAATCATCTTCCGTGATAAAGCTCACTTTCAACTGAATGTCTACGTAAACAAACAAAATTGTCACATTCTGGGTCCTGAAAATCTACGGGTCATTCAGAAACTACCAATACATCCACAAGAAAATCACTATTTAGTGCGAATTTTGGGCAGGCGCGGCGGAGTAATTGGGCCGTACTTCTTCGAAAATGCTGCGTGATGCTGCTGTAATAGTCAATGGTGAACGTTATCTGGACATGATAACAAATTGTTTTTAGCACCAATTAGACGATATTGATGTGGAAGACATGTAGCTTCAACAAAATGTAGTCAACTACCAAACAACGCGAGAAACGGAAGTTATTGCACACAAAGTTTCCCAGCCGCGTCATATCTCGTTTCGGCGACCAAAATTGGCCACCAAAATCGAGCGATATCACGCCGTTGAATTTTTTCTTTAGGGTTATGTGAAGCAGAAGGACCCCCAACGCTTCCAGTGCTTTCGACGCGTTATTTATGAACTACTACAGGATTTATGCTTGAAATATGGAAAATTTCATCAAAAGAGCAGAAGCCAGATATTGTTTTCAGGATTCTGGGTATAACCACGGAACCGTATTGCTCTCTAAAGCGCGCCCTGTCACCACCTTCTAGTGAATAAACTATGAAAGCTAAATGCACCATTTTCACATCAGTCATGTACCTATAGAATAATAACTCAAACACAATGCTGGTACTATTTTTTTAAAAGACCACTATATTGGAGGTGCGTTTTCATCGCAGCAGAAATACACAATTTCTCTAATTCGTAAGTGAACACCAGAATTATGTTGTTTATTGCTTAATCCTGGAAATCAAAGTTGCAAACTTCCATCAAAGGAATGGCACGGTGTTACGATTCGGATATTGAAAGTTGTAGATTAGGATGTCAAAGTTGTAGAAAGGGCTTTGTACGAGGGTGGGTCAATAAGTCCCTGAAAAATTACATAAGGAACATTTTTTTCGGTATAAAAACATTTTATTTTTCAACATAGTCTCCTTTTAGCTCTATACACTTCATCGAACGTTTCTCCAATATTTTGATGCACTCCAAATAATACGATTTCTCGAGCCCCTCAAAATAAGCGTTTGTTTCAGCGATGACCTCTTCATTCGACCAAATCTCTTACCTCCGAGCCATTTCTTCATGTTTGGAAAAGAGAAATAGTCGCAGGGGGGCTAAATCTGGGGAATATGCTGGTTGAGGGAGGAGTTCGTAGCCTAAATCATGCAATTTTGCCATTGCGACTGCGGACTTGTGCGCCGGTGCGTTGTCCTGGTGAAAAAGAACTTTTTTCTTCGCCTAATGCGGCCGTTTTTGCTTCAAATCGGCTTGGAATCAATCCAGCAGCTCTGCATAATATGCGCCGGTCATCGTTTTATCCTTTTCAAGGTAATAATCCCAAAAAACTGTCGCCATGACCTTGTTTGCTGACAAACCCGCCTTGGCCTTCTTCGGCTTCGATTCACCAGGATAAGTCCATTGTTTTGACTGTTACTTGGTTTCTGGTGTGCTGTGGTGAATCCAGGTTTCATCCACGGTTACGAAACGGCACAAAAACTCAGCCGAATTTTTCTGGAAAATCGCCAAACACACCTTTGAAGTTGTCAAACGAATGCGTTTGTTGTCGATTGTGAGCAAACGCGACACCCATCTTGCGGAAAGCTTTTTCATGTCCAAATATTTATGTAAAATCGAAATCACTGAGCTATGTTATAAGCCTGTGGCCCCTTCAAGCCCGCGTATTTTCACTCGCCTATCGTACATTATCAAACGATGGATTTTGTCGACCATTTCTGGTGTGCTGACCTCAAATGGGCGACCAGAACGTTCGGCGTCACTTGTGCTTGAACGACCGCACCGAAATTGAGTAAACCAGTGGTGAATGGTTTAGATCAATGGTGAAGAGTCCGCATAATATTTGTCAATCTTTTGTTTGGTTTGCGTGATAGTTTTTTCTCGCAAAAAATAATATTTAATGAGCACTCGAAATTCACTTTTTCCATTTTAACGAAAATGCTAGTAGGCGTCTATATAAAATGGCTGCCACACAAACTATTTGACAGATCTGTCTGAAAATTTGGGCGCGTTCTTTTGAAGGATAATTCTTGACAAAAAAAAATTAAAATTAAGGTAACGACACAATTTGTGTTAATTTTCTTCATTGATTGTGTGCTAGAGAACCACCAAGTTGATGCCTGTTTTCGATCGAAATCATCTTCCGTGATAAAGCTCACTTTCAACTGAATGTCTACGTAAACAAACAAAATTGTCACATTCTGGGTCCTGAAAATCTACGGGTCATTCAGAAACTACCAATACATCCACAAGAAAATCACTATTTAGTGCGAATTTTGGGCAGGCGCGGCGGAGTAATTGGGCCGTACTTCTTCGAAAATGCTGCGTGATGCTGCTGTAATAGTCAATGGTGAACGTTATCTGGACATGATAACAAATTGTTTTTAGCACCAATTAGACGATATTGATGTGGAAGACATGTAGCTTCAACAAAATGTAGTCAACTACCAAACAACGCGAGAAACGGAAGTTATTGCACACAAAGTTTCCCAGCCGCGTCATATCTCGTTTCGGCGACCAAAATTGGCCACCAAAATCGAGCCAAACACACCTTTGAAGTTGTCAAACGAATGCGTTTGTTGTCGATTGTGAGCAAACGCGACACCCATCTTGCGGAAAGCTTTTTCATGTCCAAATATTTATGTAAAATCGAAATCACTGAGCTATGTTATAAGCCTGTGGCCCCTTCAAGCCCGCGTATTTTCACTCGCCTATCGTACATTATCAAACGATGGATTTTGTCGACCATTTCTGGTGTGCTGACCTCAAATGGGCGACCAGAACGTTCGGCGTCACTTGTGCTTGAACGACCGCACCGAAATTGAGTAAACCAGTGGTGAATGGTTTAAATCAATGGTGAAGAGTCCGCATAATATTTGTCAATCTTTTGTTTGGTTTGCGTGATAGTTTTTTCTCGCAAAAAATAATATTTAATGAGCACTCGAAATTCACTTTTTCCATTTTAACGAAAATGCTAGTAGGCGTCTATATAAAATGGCTGCCACACAAACTATTTGACAGATCTGTCTGAAAATTTGGGCGCGTTCTTTTGAAGGATAATTCTTGACAAAAAAAAATTAAAATTAAGGTAACGACACAATTTGTGTTAATTTTCTTCATTGATTGTGTGCTAGAGAACCACCAAGTTGATGCCTGTTTTCGATCGAAATCATCTTCCGTGATAAAGCTCACTTTCAACTGAATGTCTACGTAAACAAACAAAATTGTCACATTCTGGGTCCTGAAAATCTACGGGTCATTCAGAAACTACCAATACATCCACAAGAAAATCACTATTTAGTGCGAATTTTGGGCAGGCGCGGCGGAGTAATTGGGCCGTACTTCTTCGAAAATGCTGCGTGATGCTGCTGTAATAGTCAATGGTGAACGTTATCTGGACATGATAACAAATTGTTTTTAGCACCAATTAGACGATATTGATGTGGAAGACATGTAGCTTCAACAAAATGTAGTCAACTACCAAACAACGCGAGAAACGGAAGTTATTGCACACAAAGTTTCCCAGCCGCGTCATATCTCGTTTCGGCGACCAAAATTGGCCACCAAAATCGAGCGATATCACGCCGTTGAATTTTTTCTTTAGGGTTATGTGAAGCAGAAGGACCCCCAACGCTTCCAGTGCTTTCGACGCGTTATTTATGAACTACTACAGGATTTATGCTTGAAATATGGAAAATTTCATCAAAAGAGCAGAAGCCAGATATTGTTTTCAGGATTCTGGGTATAACCACGGAACCGTATTGCTCTCTAAAGCGCGCCCTGTCACCACCTTCTAGTGAATAAACTATGAAAGCTAAATGCACCATTTTCACATCAGTCATGTACCTATAGAATAATAACTCAAACACAATGCTGGTACTATTTTTTTAAAAGACCACTATATTGGAGGTGCGTTTTCATCGCAGCAGAAATACACAATTTCTCTAATTCGTAAGTGAACACCAGAATTATGTTGTTTATTGCTTAATCCTGGAAATCAAAGTTGCAAACTTCCATCAAAGGAATGGCACGGTGTTACGATTCGGATATTGAAAGTTGTAGATTAGGATGTCAAAGTTGTAGAAAGGGCTTTGTACGAGGGTGGGTCAATAAGTCCCTGAAAAATTACATAAGGAACATTTTTTTCGGTATAAAAACATTTTATTTTTCAACATAGTCTCCTTTTAGCTCTATACACTTCATCGAACGTTTCTCCAATATTTTGATGCACTCCAAATAATACGATTTCTCGAGCCCCTCAAAATAAGCGTTTGTTTCAGCGATGACCTCTTCATTCGACCAAATCTCTTACCTCCGAGCCATTTCTTCATGTTTGGAAAAGAGAAATAGTCGCAGGGGGGCTAAATCTGGGGAATATGCTGGTTGAGGGAGGAGTTCGTAGCCTAAATCATGCAATTTTGCCATTGCGACTGCGGACTTGTGCGCCGGTGCGTTGTCCTGGTGAAAAAGAACTTTTTTCTTCGCCTAATGCGGCCGTTTTTGCTTCAAATCGGCTTGGAATCAATCCAGCAGCTCTGCATAATATGCGCCGGTCATCGTTTTATCCTTTTCAAGGTAATAATCCCAAAAAACTGTCGCCATGACCTTGTTTGCTGACAAACCCGCCTTGGCCTTCTTCGGCTTCGATTCACCAGGATAAGTCCATTGTTTTGACTGTTACTTGGTTTCTGGTGTGCTGTGGTGAATCCAGGTTTCATCCACGGTTACGAAACGGCACAAAAACTCAGCCGAATTTTTCTGGAAAATCGCCAAACACACCTTTGAAGTTGTCAAACGAATGCGTTTGTTGTCGATTGTGAGCAAACGCGACACCCATCTTGCGGAAAGCTTTTTCATGTCCAAATATTTATGTAAAATCGAAATCACTGAGCTATGTTATAAGCCTGTAGCCCCTTCAAGCCCGCGTATTTTCACTCGCCTATCGTACATTATCAAACGATGGATTTTGTCGACCATTTCTGGTGTGCTGACCTCAAATGGGCGACCAGAACGTTCGGCGTCACTTGTGCTTGAACGACCGCACCGAAATTGAGTAAACCAGTGGTGAATGGTTTAGATCAATGGTGAAGAGTCCGCATAATATTTGTCAATCTTTTGTTTGGTTTGCGTGATAGTTTTTTCTCGCAAAAAATAATATTTAATGAGCACTCGAAATTCACTTTTTCCATTTTAACGAAAATGCTAGTAGGCGTCTATATAAAATGGCTGCCACACAAACTATTTGACAGATCTGTCTGAAAATTTGGGCGCGTTCTTTTGAAGGATAATTCTTGACAAACAAAAATTAAAATTAAGGTAACGACACAATTTGTGTTAATTTTCTTCATTGATTGTGTGCTAGAGAACCACCAAGTTGATGCCTGTTTTCGATCGAAATCATCTTCCGTGATAAAGCTCACTTTCAACTGAATGTCTACGTAAACAAACAAAATTGTCACATTCTGGGTCCTGAAAATCTACGGGTCATTCAGAAACTACCAATACATCCACAAGAAAATCACTATTTAGTGCGAATTTTGGGCAGGCGCGGCGGAGTAATTGGGCCGTACTTCTTCGAAAATGCTGCGTGATGCTGCTGTAATAGTCAATGGTGAACGTTATCTGGACATGATAACAAATTGTTTTTAGCACCAATTAGACGATATTGATGTGGAAGACATGTAGCTTCAACAAAATGTAGTCAACTACCAAACAACGCGAGAAACGGAAGTTATTGCACACAAAGTTTCCCAGCCGCGTCATATCTCGTTTCGGCGACCAAAATTGGCCACCAAAATCGAGCCAAACACACCTTTGAAGTTGTCAAACGAATGCGTTTGTTGTCGATTGTGAGCAAACGCGACACCCATCTTGCGGAAAGCTTTTTCATGTCCAAATATTTATGTAAAATCGAAATCACTGAGCTATGTTATAAGCCTGTGGCCCCTTCAAGCCCGCGTATTTTCACTCGCCTATCGTACATTATCAAACGATGGATTTTGTCGACCATTTCTGGTGTGCTGACCTCAAATGGGCGACCAGAACGTTCGGCGTCACTTGTGCTTGAACGACCGCACCGAAATTGAGTAAACCAGTGGTGAATGGTTTAAATCAATGGCGAAGAGTCCGCATAATATTTGTCAATCTTTTGTTTGGTTTGCGTGATAGTTTTTTCTCGCAAAAAATAATATTTAATGAGCACTCGAAATTCACTTTTTCCATTTTAACGAAAATGCTAGTAGGCGTCTATATAAAATGGCTGCCACACAAACTATTTGACAGATCTGTCTGAAAATTTGGGCGCGTTCTTTTGAAGGATAATTCTTGACAAAAAAAAATTAAAATTAAGGTAACGACACAATTTGTGTTAATTTTCAGGTACTTATTTACCCACCCTCGTATTTATCATATCCGTTCTTCCGAGATCTAACGGTTTTCGCTACAGACATTTTTGATTTCTTTTGAAGATAGTTTCCTGCATTGAATTCTCTGTATCTCCAAGGGTCGGCGTTGCGCGTCTGTCACAAAGCCATTGATGGTAGACTCAGTGTTTGTTATCATACACTTTCCTCAACCCACATTATTCCCGGTAATGACCATGACCTACATTGACTTAATCCTCATAAAAACTTCCTTGGTATATGAGTGCGCCTAGAATCCGCTTCAGAACTCTTCCTCCAGACTCTAAGTTTGATGTTCCTGATATGGGCATGTATTGACAAAGCTGCATTGCCACCTCAGACTTAAATAATAAAATCCACATCCGTTTGTAAAAAGTTCCTCACGCTGTTATAACAAGGACTCATCTAGGCTTCGTTTTCTTTCTAAGAAAATCATGAATAATGTCATTTGTAACATCCCTCAATTAGGGCTAAAGAAACACAATTTCAGCAGCAACAATCAGCTTAAGACTTTTCTATTTCTTCATTCTTAAGCTGCTAACACAAAAGTCTTGTTAATATCGCTTTCATACGAACCAATTCAATTTTCATTTCCTAATCATAAAAATGTAGAAGGAAGCATTTATTCCTTGAGTTTTTTTTTTTTTTTTTCTTCAGTATTTATTCTTCAGATTTTAATTTCCCTCTCTATTTCCTTGAAAAAGAAATCACAAGGAAACCGGAAAGCAAAAGGAGAAACACACAAAAACTGTGCAAACATTGCTCCAGGCGAAAGCTATGGCAGGCTACTTGCCTTGCCTTGAACACCCTGCCAACACAAATTAGGTGCGCGCTCCTCAAATCATCTTGTGCAAGCAAACAAACTGTTGCAAATTGAATTCTTGTATTCAGTGGGCGGCGGTATATACGCGAAGGAACAACATTAACTAGAGAAAGTCGGTAAACAGTACCTACACCATAACTGTTGGCAACACTGTAATCAGTAAAATATGCACGTATACTCTGGTAAATTGAATGTTGTTTTGGTTTTTTTTTTTTTTTTTCTTGTTGCTTCTCCTTTTTTTCCATCCACGAGGAATGTGAGATGAATGGAAAATTTTCTTTTTAAGGATCAACATTTTGTATCTACAAAATGAAATTGTCCAATAAGTACCTACTTCTTTGGTAAAAATGTTTAATTACCAGACTTGGAATGCAGCTGTTTAGCTTAGTGTATCATAAGCTCCTAACACCATGTATCCTTAGATCATGGATAAAATTTAAAGTTTCACCAATTCCATGGCAACAGCAAATTTGAGTCATTTACCTACCGTCACCCAGACAAATAATGACCCACATTTCAAAAACAGTTCTTCTTGTTTTTGTTTGCTCAAATCCTTCCCCTATTTATTTCACTAAAAATGATTTTCATTAAATAATATTCAATTGCCTCTAGACCACAATGAACACTATTACATGCCTAAGCTGTGTTCACAACTCTAAAACAATATTTTCCAATTAATTTGTTCCCCAGAAAGTTTTATAATCCCAGCTGACCTCTTTAAAAGCCATTTCACTCACTAATGACATACAAATAGCTTCCGGAATCCGGAGTGAACTAAACAGTTCACATTGCATCATCAGCATTTGCTGGCTTACTGCCTCAGTTTGTGTACCAAATAATTATGAGTAATTGGATTTGTTGATAGTCCTAAACTAAAAGTCCATTCAACTCGTTCCAACAAAAAAGTGGAAAGGAGGGGGGGAAAAAAACAAGTAGAAAACTTTTTAACTGCCTCATTAAGGCTGCCAAAACTGAGAATAAATCTCCCAGGACAGTACTACTATGTATTTCAAGGATATTTTTTTTTTTTTCGTTTGCTCCTTTTTTGTTTGCGTGACTAATTAGCCAACTGCAATCAAAAGTAGATAATTAAACGATTTAGCAAAATAAGTTGTAGGTATTGCGGTTTAATTTTAACGAAAAAAAAAAATTATATATACTCGTAGAGATATGCAAATTTTACTTCATTTTCTACTTAAGATGGATAGGGAACTGATGACTAACTGGTCTAGGGGCACATTTAAATGAGGCTTCTTTGTTTACGTTGCAGGGCAAGTACTGTAACTAAGTGACTGAAAATCCATTATTTTGAGTAACAGGTTTTTGTGCGACAACTTTTCTACTTCAATCATTGAGACTGTATTATTTCTTAAGGTATTAAGATTTATTAAGGTATTTTAAGTTGTAAATACTTGTCAGGAAATGAAGGTCATAGAGGTCAACCAACCATTTGCGAAACCCATCAACAATTTCATCAATCCATCTACCAATCAACCAATAATCCAACCACTCTATCAACTAACCAATAACCAACCAACTCACCATCCCAGAAACCAACTAATAATACAACCTATTAACCCACCAACCAACCCATCCGTTTTACTATTCAACCAACCAATTATCTATCCAGCCAACTCATTTACCAACCAATCTTTTAACCAGCAATCCAGTCTTTCAACCAACCACCAACCAATCCGTTGCTCCACTTCATCCTCTTTTCCAGCTTGAATGAAGGTATATATTTCATTAAGAAGAAATTGAACCAGACTAACTTACCATATACATAGCAGGTAGTTAACGTCAAGTTTGCGGGTCACAAGGCTACACTTTAATCACTTCAGTTAAAAAAGTATCTAAATAAAGACTGCAAATATCGTCAGCTTACCCTAGTGATACTCAAGTGGAAATACGATTGCTAATAGTAGGTTCCGTTAGGCTTGGCGAAATCTGAAAACCACACCGCTTACTTGCACCAGTGGTTGTCAACTTTTCATACTTGTGGCCCGCTATTAGCTTGTTATCATCTAAGTTAGTTTTCACATCTTGTGATATGATATGGCATAATAGTTATATTCTTACTTCAGTGTCCCGCTTTGAGTAAGGGCTATAACATCAAAACACTATACTGTAGTTAATGCAGGAATAAGCACCTCGAGAGTCATGCCGTCATTTCTGATCAAAGCTCTAAATGTGCTTCTGCACGACTCGCCTTTTAGCCGAAATATTAAAAACATTGTATCGTGCAGCGCAAGTCGACTCAGAGAATTTGGCGTTGGATTGGTTAGCTAAGTTTTTATGGTCATTCGTTACCAATTGATCTGAAACGTCATCCGCCAAGTTGATATAATACTCGTAGATCGCCTTGTTAGAATATCGGTTCAAGATCACTCTCCTCTGGGTTCCAGGTCGTATTTACATAGAAGGGGTGGGCGAGCTATCCACTCGGAGATAAACGCTTTACATATCAATGGCAGAAAGAGTTCACCTTTAAGCTGAGAGCTGTTAAGGGAAAAACATTTTTGTATTTTCTACCAAAGGCCAACTACGAGTATAGGTGGAGAAATTTAACTTACTATGTTATATCCAGGCCCGCCTATAATTGATGATTAGTACAGGCGACCGTAGGTACGTACAAATCTGGCCAAACTACACTTTTGCAAATGTTCGCCACTAGTCAAAGCTAGATACTTCACACTTTTCGCCGCCGGGATTAATCTGAAAACTTTAATCGAATAAAAACGTAACAAACACACTTTAACATCCAGGCCACGTAAGTTGTGATTTTTGAGGTTTTTTATAATTGCTCAAAAGAGCTAAATCGGTTCTTCTGGGATCGCCCCGAAAGCCACTGTTTTCTACCCTACGAGTATCTTGGGGCATAATGTTATCGCTCCTTGACCGAAGAACATTTACACAAAGAAAGTGACACGCCCTTTTGCATGATACTGCACCGATTTGCTCACTTTAATCACTAGTTTCCGTTCTTGGGCATAAGTAGGTATTCCAGCTGCACTGTATCATCCTGAAAATTCCAGGAGCGACACAAATAAGTTCCTTAAAGCTGAGAGCAATATTTATTGTTTTTATTATTTCGTAAGGACAAATGCTGGTTTCATGAAAATGTTAGATGTCGAAATATTAATAAAACTTAACATTACCCAAACTGATATTTTTTTTATTTTGTCGATTTCGCAAGCGCAGCAAATATTCAAAATAATTTGTTTTGATTTTTAATTGATTAAAGAAATTTCTTTCAAATCCTAAAGCCCTTTGCACACCAAAGCAACGTGAGAGTGACATGGCGTGTTTGTTGTGCTTAGCTTTTCTAAAAAGGCCTTCCCGTTGGATTTCGGCTCGATGTTCACCTATGACCTGAAGTCTGAGAATATTTCCACCCAACCTCCTACCTTTTTTTTTTTCTTCATCTTGTCAGTTAGTCCAAATATAGGGTGCCACAAATGACGTTTATGATTTAAATTCGTAACTGTTCTATTGCAATATTTCTCAGAATTTTGCAAACAAAACTTGGGAAATTTAATATGGAAAGATACACAACAGAACAGTGGATAGAAATCATCGAATTTTATTTTGAAAACCAACCGTCAATGTTTTGATGCAGCATGTACATCGTCAACATTTTAATATGCACCCCCTTCGGCAAGAACTGTCAGTAATGAACCTTCCGGGTACCGGAAGATCACATACGGCGCACACGGATTAAAATATTCAACGTGCACTGGAGAGTTTACGGGACAGTCCAGAAACATCAATAAGGAGGCGTTCGGCTCAACTCGATCTATTGCCGAGGTCCGTTCAGAGCATTTATCATATTTTGTTAATACGCAAAACTGCAGGATATGGGCTACGGAGAATCCAAGAACAGTTCATCAGGGGCAATTACACCCACTTAAGTGTACTGTTTGGTGCGGTATATAGTCCGAAGGGATCATTTATTTCTTTGAAAATGAAGCTGTTACCATCAATGCTGATCAATATCGGACTATCAACTACGGTTCCAACATGATGGACCTATAGAGCATATTACAAGAGTTACAATGGCTCTGGTACGGCGAGGCTTCAACTGACTGCCGCGTTCACCAGATTTAGCCGCTCTCGACTGTTTTCTTTAGGTCTATTTGGAAGAACCAGTGTACGTCAATAAGCCAGCAACCATCCCCTAACTGAAAACCAATATTTCCAATGAAATCCGTGTCATAACACATAAATTTTGCGAAAGGTAATGAAAAATGCATTGGAAAGAGCACGAATGTGGCCATTTGTATGCTGTACTTGAAAAAATATATATATATTGTAATTTACTCTGAAATAAAAAGATATAACGAATTCAAACCATAAAGGTCATTTTGCACCATCCTGTATTTTTTTCTGTAAAACTTTAAACAATATTTAAACAAATGCCGCCATTTGCATATACATATGTAGATCTTGAGTCTCTCTGGCCACTCATACATCGCAACACGCACCTCATCTGTATTGGTAAGTGCGCGATTCAAGGACTCAATATTTGGGTGTCGTGTAGAACAAGCCATCGCCTATAAAGTAAACCACAGCTTATAATCGAGACTACCAGACGGCCAATCATCTGCTGCTAAAGACATTGTTTTGAAGCCACGCTTGTGAGATTTTTGGCTGACGAGTTCGACTCGCGGAATGAGTTCTTATACTTCTTAGAGCATATACTCTCTTATTTTGCTTATTGAGCGATTCCTCAACAGATCTTAATCCGTAAACAAAATGGTCCTGCAATCATTTTCCGCATCCTGGCGACGTAAAGCTTTCGATCTTTCATTCCATTTTTGCTTTAATTGGTCTGTGAGAAAGTGGCCAGTGTGTCTTTTATATGTGTTGAGTCTCACATCTTGTTTGGATTTCATGGATTTCTGCAATACCTTCATTTCTCGTGACAAACTTATCTGCTTTCGTGGCGGTTTTCGACTAATTCTGACTTTAAGAACTTTAATCGCCAGTGGAGTTCTGACAATGCAGGGCGTTCGAGACTTTGACGGTCCATTACTCCACCAGTGTCCTCAAATAATTTGATATGATAAGCGGTCGCCTCTTTCCATATTACACTTGTGAAGGCCAATTACCACAACTCCCACTCCATATTTATAAAAGAGTTTTGGGTAAATCTTACTATAAATGTCACTCATTGAATATCTGTCAAAATAGAATAGACGTGTTCACTACTAATTTCACGATCAGTGCGTTTGAACGTGCACCAATAATTATATTATTGATTACCTGCTGATACTTACTAATGGTCGACTTTGATTATATAAATCTATAAAACAAAAAGATGTAAAATAACAAAAGCAATAATAAAAACACCATTCATTTTTTTTTCAAGGAATCTTATCACATTTATTGACATTTTTTTTTAGTTAAAAGTGTTTTTTTTTTTTTTAATTTGATTTTGTGTTCTGCTTACTATTCCATCTCATTCATTACTTCTTATTATTTCTTAAAATTTGTTTTTACCCCGTTTTCATGAAACTTTCTCGGTCTTGTAATGTGTTCTGTTCTGTTTTAATTTTTTTTATAGTTTATTAAATTTTCTTTTTAACTATTTTATATTTTTTTTTTTTTTGTTCACTTTTCTTCATATTTCTTAGAAAACTTCCGTCATGTGATTGTCATACAAAACATTTCACATTAGATTTATTATATTACAATTATATATATATATACTTTTTTTTTTCATTTGCTACACTCATTCAAAAGGCCGCTCACAACATTTCTTTTTTTTATTTTTTCTTCCTTACTCACATAAATTTTCAATGACCTCATTCATACACACCACAGAGTAAAACTAAACATTTTAGCAATTTTTTTACTTTGTTTAATTTTTCAAAAATTGTATTCAATTTTTGTTTCTTAATATTTTCTTTTAGTAATATATTTTTTTTTATACACATTTAGCGCCTAGAAAAAAGTAAACATCTTGTTTTTAAAAAATACTTAAGAGTTACATATATTTTTTTATACTAAGTTTTATTATTTGAAATTTTTCTGTAATTTTAGTTTTATTTAAGTACAAAAATTTGTATTGTTTTAAAGTTTAAGTTTTATTTTAGTTCTAGTACGGATTTTTAATGAATTTGTGCCGAAAATTGTAGGCTTTGGATGGCTGTGGTTCTATAGTTGGATGGAAGGTATCGAGAAAAAGTGATGGAAAGATAGATTTTCGGAGAGATGGTCTTGCAAACTACTAATGTGTAACAGTATCCTTTTTTAAGGTTTTCTAATTTCTCTCATTGTAATTCAAATAGTGATCCGGTATCAAATATATCAACTCAACTCATATTATCCTGGAATATTTCTCCCTTAAAACATTTCAATTTGGACGAGACCTTATAGAACGAACCATTTATAGAACCCCATCCAACCAAATCGCTATATAGGTTTCTATTGGTTTGGCAAATTTACAATAACAGATTTTGCTATTTACTATTTTGAAAAAAAGTTATTTTACACAATATATTTTCATTTTTACTTTTTTTTTAATCGTAAAAGCTTCAGTAAATTTATTTATTTTATTATTGCTTATCATAAACATTACATTGCCTTATGCAAAGGAATCATCCGCCACTTTGATAGAAGTCTCTCTTTTATTCTATATCTTTTAGCATCCGTTTTTCTGTTGTAAAAATGAGCAAAATTTTATCCTGGATTTGTATATATATATATTTTTTATTTTTTTTTTTTGTAACGATCCACCTCCTACAAAGTATTGAACAACCATTTGCAAGCAATTGTACGTGAACGAGATAACATTACAAATTAATTCACAAAAATATTTTATGCTTGTTTACACGTATAATATAGATTTTTTCTCATTTTTTTTTGTTTTTTTTTTTTGTTTTGTTGTAGTTTCATTTTACTATTTAAATTGTTTTCTTATTGCGCGTTGCCTTTTAATCTGTACAGCCAAAATAAAAGAGAAATAAAATGTGAAACTAAAAAAACGCATCATTGAAAATATTTATTTATTAATTGCTAAGCTTAAGTATCTATTAAAAAAAAATTTATATTGTTTTTCCTTCTATTTACACTGATTTTTTGTTTTTCTTATTTTTTATATAACAAATTTGCAATTTAAAATCATCTACCTCTCTGACAGCTCGTGTTGGTTTTTTTTAGGTCCTCTTATATAATTTTTTTTTTTTTTTTACATTTTTAGTTTTTTTTTAAAATTTCATTTTGCAAAAATATCTAAATAAGAAACTTAATTATACTTACAGAGTAATTTGAAAAATAAATTCTTTTCATTTTCATGTTTTTTTTTTTATAGATGCTACGGTCTTCTCCTCTATGTGGGATGAATGTATTGTAGCTTTCTCGTATGATTTTTATTTTTGTTTTTCGATTTTTTTGTGGGCATTTTTTTGTAGTTTGACATTTTTTTTGTTGCTGTTGAATTTTTTTTTTTTTACTTTTGTTTAAGGTGGTGCGTTCTGTTTCGGTTTGTTGCAGTGTTGCACAGTGGGTCAATTCAGTGTGATTTTGGAAAGAGGTTTTTGTTTTATTTTTGTGCAATAATAACAGGCTGTAGGCAAGTTGGCAAAATAATCGGTTTTTTTTATCGAAGTATAGAGAAATATTGGCAGGAATTGTTTTTGTTTATTAAGTTGGTGTGAGTATGTGTTTTTCATTTGTTGAGTGTGTGTGTGTTTTTTTTTTTGTTTTTTTGTTTTTTTTTTTGTTTAATGAAAGTTTATACTGTTTTCGTTATTTATTTTTTCGAAAATAAAATTGAAATATTGTCTCTCAAAAGCTAAAATGTCAGTCTTTTGTTTGTTGTAATACTGCCTGCAAAGAAAAAAGATTACATATTTAAATATTTATAAGGAAAATGCAACAAAAAGGGTCTTTGGTAGACTATCAAACTCATAGGACTTGAAAGATATGAATCTTTATGTCAGATCCATCCCCACACATGGCCATTAGCCGACTCCCCTTGCTTTTAAGATCATTAGAATGGAACTTAGACATTACCACAGGGAACAACTTTCTGTGTTGCTTTATGTAGGCTGATCAGTCAAATCCATCGAGAAAACCTTGCATGTAGATATTATTCTAGTTAAGATCGAAACAATAAAGAAAATACTGACTAAGACCGGTGCGGCTAAGGAAGTTTGCGAATAAGTGGCGGTGATTCTGAAGTATTGCAACATAACATCGCAGACAACATCGCTGTAGACAACGGCGCTCCAATCCAACCCAGAAAATAAGATTTAGCTTCATCAGTCTCTGAAGCTCATGTAAATTAGACTGCCTACTCCGCGAAGAAAAAATACTACGAGAAACTCACTAACAACTTCCTTCAATACCCCGTGTTTTCTGGTCAATGGGAATTTTGATTCCTTTTCCACCAGTGAAAGAGGACGGATCACTAGCCACAACACCCGAAGAAAAGTCTGATCTTTTTGCAAACATGATTTCAGGCATTAGCCACATTTATTTATCATCGATGACTATCCTGATGCCAAAGTTTCGAGTAATGTTGAGTGAATTACCATCGATATCTGTCATTCTTTTAGATAAATGTCAAGGGTTAATTTAAGAAGAACAACAAGACTTATAGGTCATTGTTTTATAGGAAGACTTGTAGGAAAAATAGAAATAACTTCGAACGATTTTTGCAGAAGTTATAGAGACGAGGAGGAGCATTTGTCCTCAAAAATGGAAAACCCTGTGTGAGTACTTATGTATTTAATGACTTAAACGACCTGTCAAGTCATAAAGTCTGCAGGATTGAAATATTTGTATGTGGACCCAAATTTCTCCAAACGCCTTTAAACATTTGGATTGCAAAAAAACAACCAGCCAAAGTCCTTAAAATATGTGCACCAAACTTTTTTCAATGCCTTGCTCACAGACTTGCAAAAAAGGAAAAAAATAAAATAAATAAATATTTCTAAAATAAATGAGAAGCTTCCCATGACAATTTTACTCTCGGGTGTTTATCAGACGTTTGCGAGAGGTGGGACCGTGAGAAAACTTTTTTTGTGTTTTCAGCTGCCCAGGACTCTTCCAAAGAAGGAAAATCCACTTAGGATCCTTCTGTTTCAACAACCTAAATGATCTGAATAAAATAGACTTTAGGGACCTTCTACGCCTCATCAGAAGCTCCAAATGGTTCAACGAGTAAAGGCCGCTTCCCAAACCCATGTGGTATCAAAATGGACTTATTACTGGTCTAAGTTTATTGCTTTTTTGCTGACAGCCATCTCAACCTAATACAAGAATACTGGTTTGAGCGTAGCTTCTATTCAACTAGTCCAGATCCTTAGCAGGGCTACCCTAGGCAGTACGTTCATAGTTAAAAGGCGAGGCTGAAGATAAAATGCAGGTCCGTCTGTCACATAAACGTGTTATACTGGTCATCGTCTGACGTCAGATAGGAGGCTGCTACGTACTAGACAGCGTTTCGGAGCTTGGCAGATGATCTGGTACTGAAAGCATCTGTCACAATATTATAGGTTCGTCTATCCTCACAGAAGTTTATACAAAAAAAAAGGAAACGCCACTGATATGCTTTGAACTCCAATTGTCCATACATAAAAGAAGCTATAAAAGGCGGATAGGTAGGTATTCAAAAATATATTTTGGTGTATGTAAACAGGACAATAGAAAACTCCCAGGCTCCCAAGAGGCACTGTCCTGCAAGAACTAAATTCAACTAATGGTAGAATAAAGAAAGAATGCAAATCTTGGACTGAAGATGCTTTAAAAGGAAGCAAGCACTCCTAGTAATACTAAAATAACAGCCTCCATATGGCCGTAAAACATACAAGGACACTTAAATCCACTGTCTCGCTGAATGAAAACGTTTGACGAACCATAAAGCCACCTTATAAATTGCTAAATTACATCCTTGAAATATTTTATTATAAAAACAATTTAAGGTAACTTACCAAGAGGTCAGACTGTTGCCTCATCACTGAGAACATCGTTTATGTGTTTGCTATTCTTTTTCTCTTTAGCATTGCATTGCTGGAAGTAAAAGAAAAATGAAAGAATATAAACATTATATAATTTGTAAATTGTAATGTACACAGTTTCTTCTGTATGTGTTATTTTTTAAAATAAAACCAATAAGCAATTGTTTATCATTTTTACTAACCTCCTGCGTCGCCTGCCACTGCTTCATCGCCGACTTGTACTTCTCAAACTCGTTGCACCAATGCGAGTATATCTTCTGGTAATCATTCTTCTTCGATGGCGGTGTACATCTAAACAAACGAACAAAACAAAAAAAAAAAAATTCCCAAAAATTCAAATTTAATTAAAAAACCGTAACACATCGAAAAAGTTCATCCAACATGTAACGAAAATCGATCCCAAAAAATGTAAAACGAGCACTCTTCAAGCTAACGAGACGAAAAATGGAATTTAATTACAGCACAACACATACGCAACGTTAGAGCCAGCAATTAATTTAATCACCATAGTCATTCGATTTAATTGAAAAGCGACAGTTGACAATTTTAAGGACCGATCTCTACTGGGATAACGTGACGACCCCTAATCTCTCCAAAGACTCGATTTACAGTCGAACAAATATAAAAAAAAAAAAAAAAAATGAACTTCCAAATTATCTCAATTGCCCAGGAAAACTTCCAAAAAAGTTCACCCTCCTAGTAAATAGGCAATACAAGGAGAACAAAAATAGATAGCTACCGGTTGTATCTAGAGATACGTATGTCAGTTAAAAAAGATATTCCAAACACTCACCTGTGCGCATCGACATTCACGCTGTAGCTGCAAAGGAGCGTGCCATCCAAATAGCTGTCATAACGACCGCTGTCGCCCTCGTTTATCGATATCAGTACGAGACCACCCTCTGATGTTTCGATATACTTTGATGGTGTATAAGTGATTTCGTATCTAAGCACAGAGAGAAAGTGAAAGAAAGAAAATAAAATAAGAGAAAAACAAACAAATAAACATCGGATTTTAATTAGTTTTTACCCCGACATTCAAAAAAGGTAAGACCTTGGGGGTGGTTTAGAGGGGGTTGGTGCATGTGAAAATGAAAACAGGGAAAAGTTATACAACACATACTTCTAATTTAACACTTCAAATTGCCTCTCCCGTAGCCAGTTTGAAATGGAAAAAGTTTGGCGTTTAGTACTTAAGATGGAGGGGTGGGTGTTAGTGCCAGTGTATGAGTGATATTATTAAGTTCTTTGGCAGATATACTCGTACTTTACCTCCGATTCCATGGAGACAACAGATGTTTTTGAAAGATTTGTTTTAATTTTGAAACCACCCCTTGGTTATCAAAATGCTAAATATAGAGTGCTATATGGGTTGTCAGTGCATAACTTCCTGGAGGGTGTGTTTGAGTGACACAAAATTGCTTATATCTTTGGTATCTTTTTGTGGAGTTGTGATTTCTGTTGATGGTATTTTAACCCTGAAGGAGAGTTTTGTAATGTACCAATAAAATTAGAGAACTATTAAGAGATTCAAAGTTACAAAGACTTTAGAGTTCTCAGGTAGATGAAAGTTTCGATGGTTCTAAGTATATACTATTAAACTGAGTCCACCAGTTCATCGGTTATCATCTGAGTCTAGGTGGAATATATCCCTATAAGCTTGCTTATCTGATTTAATTAGAACGGGTAGATGGACAAGGCAGGAGATATAGTTCAATGTTGAGAGATTATGTACAGGACTATAATGATCACCTACTTTTTGTGAGACAAATTTGTTTAGGAACGAATTAATGAAGAAATAAGATGTATTTGCTGTACGATGACATTTTTAAAAGTATTTGTGAAAAGATGCGATGTTGCCTACAGAATGAGTGCAGAGCATAGAGCAACGTTAACGCAGTTCTGAATTATTAGCTTAGTACTCAGCCGTTAAACATCGTACCTGGTGGGCACTATAAATAATGAAATCCTTTTTTTATCAGTTGAGGTTAACACGAATATAATAAAATATGCTCAGTGCCTATTAAGAACTGCAATAGAAAAAAAAAAAACCCCAGATGGTGTAAGTTTGAGAAGTATGCCGATGTATGATAGTGTCAAACCAGTCCTATTGAGTGAGCTGTCAATGCATTAGCAAGGTCCTCAGAAAAATCTTTATGGAATCATTTATAAAACCAACCAAATATAATTTTATAAAAATCTACTCTGCCTCCAGAAAAAACCTCCCCCTCAGCTGTGAAAAAATTATAGCAACTCAGGATGGCAATACTTCTGTCTGAACTAGCTGAACCAAGGAAATGAATCAACGACAGCCAAAGTAAGCAGATAAAGAGATCTTCTCGAAAGTTAAGGTGAAACCTTGAACTAACTTAAAATCCCCAATAAATTCAAGCAGCCAATCAGTCATGCCGACCCGACTCTGGAAGCAGACTAGTTGACTGAAAGTATGTAAAATTTTAAGAGTTATAATAGCGGCAAAAGAACCAAAAGTCATAGACTTTGACGAAGTCTACAAATACATTACTATCGATTGAAAATCATTTGACTATCGTCGACTAACCTTATCTCACCAGATACGAGTATATATTGAAGATAAAGTGGAAGGAATAACCCATTAACATCTTATCCGATTACTAGGCTAACTTTCCAACGCTGATCTGTATTCCTGGATTCCTGGTACACCCAAAAATGAAGAATCTGATACGCTAGCTAAAGCATAATCAATAAACCTCATTTGCACGTCTTTAGCTAGTTATTAGCCGCAGTTCATCACACTTTATTCACAGAAAAGTTTAACTGTTGCGACTGATAGGCGAAAATGTTCGCAAAGCAAGTCAGAACTAAATTTCTGCTAAACTGAGAAAGAAGTGACTTGACGATTCAATCCTTTTAAAGAGCATTTAAGTATTTAACTATTGGACTCAGAACCAGGGGTCTTTGTGATATTTACCTCGAGGAAGATAAACATCTGTAAATTCCTCTTTAGATTCTCTGCATCCGACCCCTTTATAGCCACATCCGGAGTGCCTCAAGGTAGCCATCTTGGTCCTCTGATTTTCATTTTGTCTATTAATTATGTTAACTGTATCATCGAAAGCGCACAGTTCATCCCCCGCTGACTTTCGCCCTCTTCAAGGTGATTTGAACAACTTTTCAATCTGGTGCCAACAAAATTTTCTTGAGCTCAAATGCCAAGTCATATACTCGTAAGCGTAACCAGTCACTAGATCCTATCTAATCTGTGACGAGCCTGTCCCTTCCGTCTCTTTATTGCGTGATTTGGATGTAATCTGTGACAGAGAACTAAATTTTTGATGTCATATTGATAACATTATAAGCAGAGCTAATTCCGCGCTTGGTCTAAAGGATTCTCGAACCCTTATGTCACGAAATCTCTCTTTTCACATTTGTTTAACCAATCCACGATACCCATTCCCTTCGAATTGAAGCTGTTCAACGCAGATTCATTCGTTTTGCTCTACACGATCTTCCTTGGATCGACAGATATACTCGTAACCTACCCCCTTGTGAGGATCGTTTAAAATTAATAAACGTACAATCACTTGAAAAACGCCATGAAATTATCGACATCCTCTTTGTACATCAGGTATTAGCAGAAAACATCGACAGCCCTTCCCTGCTACAAATGATATCCCTCAATATCAACCCCCGCAATCTGAGATCTGTACCCCTCTTCGGCCTTAACTTTCACCGCACCAACCTATGTCTAGAATGCTGGACATGGCCACCGGTACAGGCTCCTTCGACTTTCAGTGCAGCAAATTTACACTTTGAAACACCCTTCTTAATGTCACATCCTCTCCCTCTCCTCCTTAATTTTTTAGTTTAGTTTTTAAATTAGCTTTAAGTTTGATTTTTTTTTTTTTTGCTAAATTAGGTTAATTTAGCTTTGAACCTATAGCTTGTACTAAGCTTAAATAAATAAATGAAGTTCTATCACCTTCGAGCTAAACAACTTGTAAAGAACTGCAGCAACAATTTGCCAGGTGCCTATTCTCTAAACTAAAATCAACAACTTCTGTTGACTAATAGTCGGCATCACATGAAAATCAGATCTATCTTGTGGAACCCTAGATTTAGGACCAACAAAAAGCCAAGTGTCGCCAGATACACCAAAAAGTCTGGTGGTTCGTGGACGCAATAATTGTGCTGACCATAGAAAATTTTTCCAAAATTACTTGTTGGCATATAGAAACTATGGAGGGAGGTAGTATTAATGTAACCGATAAATCTCTAATCGTTTCTTTTAAGAAAACAACTTAGAATTACTTATAGACTTTTGTAAATACCTACATCAAAGATATAACATTGAAGAGAGCGATACACGAGGTTGGTTAAACACTACGAAAATCACTATATGATTACGCATAGAAAGGACCATCGGCAATGTAAAAATAGTAGCAGTTAAAAGAGCTCTAAGGGACTAGAGCCGATTTTTTAACTTAACCTTGAAAATACCCACAGTACGGAGATTCATTCATCTCTATGTTAGCTTTTTATTGAATACGAAATCCCCGCACCTGAAATGGAGGACCTGTTCATATCTTTCGTCTATTTGTGCTAATCACAACAGATTGCAAATATGGTCTTGGTCTTAATACTTGGTACAGATCTTAAAGCATATAATCAGCTTGCTTTAAATATATATATATTTTTTTTGTTGAGGACATTTTCAAATCCCGGAGTGCTATCAGGCAGGAAACCATTTTTGGTGTAGTGGCTTGAGAAAATTAGATTTTAATCTTTTCTGCTGCTGTTCCCCACTCGGGCTCGAACCTGCATACCTCGGGTCGCAAGCAAATAGACTACGCACTACACCGTCATCGCCACCCACCTTTAAATAGATACCAAATTTAACACGTTGACTGCCAGGACAGTTTTACTAGTGCGTACGCCGTACGCCAACTCTGTTGAAAGATACAAGAAACAAGATACTTCTGCGAAACATGCCCCGAAAAGCCAGCTCTATGTGTGGATAATTGCTTTAAAATCTACCACCAAAAGTTATAAAAATTTCTCTTAATTGGGGTTATTTCTATTGCCACTTTGAAACTAGAGAGTCTAGCCCTGTAGGCTACAGAAAAAATCACAAATGAAAAATCATCTACCAAGTACGACTATACTCGTAGGTGGCGTACTGAACCAGGCGCCTCACTACGAGTATACTCGTAGTTAGCAGTCAACGTGTTAATAGATATCGTTGGAGCAGTTTTCGAGAAAATTTCAGTTTTCGGTATAATTTTGAAGTTAGAGATCTGAAGAAAATAATTTCTCAAGAGACGAACATTAGTAACAGAAACTTGGACACATCCACAGATAGCAAACAGAATAGCTAACAAAAAGACACACTTTCTTGAGTGTCTTTTTGAAAATCAACCCCAACCAATGTATCTGCAGCACAAAGTAAGCCTTAACTGCATTGCAAACTTCAAGTCAAATTTAAGTAGCAAAAGGTCCCAATTCAGTGACCGTAATTTTAAAGACATTTTGACAATATTTAAGGACAATGAAATAACATCATTAAGTTTACCCTGTTTCACTCATTTTCTACGAGTATCTCTATAATGTCATATGTCTGAAAAATTCCAAATTAGATTGTCCTTTGTCGGAAAGGATGTCAGACAAAAAATGAAGAAAAGAAAAATAACCAAACCATCCACCAACCACACCACTTCAGGACAAACAGGACATAGTCTACTTATCTATCACTTACCTCCCCTTTTCCGTTGAATGATGATACCATCGTATCGCTTTCTGTCGCAAAACTTCCGGCAAACGAACGAAACACGACAAATGCAATGTCTGCCCATACGAAGCCGTTATCCGTTTCTTCAGTACACTGGTATCACAAATACCCGATGTCTCATTGCCCACATCCTGCAGTGAAAATATATAGAAAGAAGGAGAAAGAATTTTTGAACAGTTTAGTCAACATTTAGCGGGGTCGTGACAAATCGACAAACTTCAAATCGCCGATCAAAGTATACACCTTTTAAGAATACAAATCTATATATCTATAACGCACCTGAAGCAATCCAAGCTGATATGGACGACAAGCACCCACATCCTTGTCCCAGCCGCAATACGGATCTGTGATGCAACGGAAGCAACTGTCATACCGTCGATTGCACATTGCCAAGTCGATTTGTTTCACACTGTGTGCTGTCGCTATATATAGCGAGCCGGTCTTTTGGCTTAGATCCATCTCTCTAATGGGCTCATTTTTCGCTATCTCCAGGATATCGAGCAAATTGGAATGGCGTTGTCCGTACTTAATGAATTGGACGATTTTATAAATGCTACCCGTATTTGTGCCAGCGAAATATACCAAATACTCCTGGTTAAGCTTTTCTATTCGGATCCTATTATGAGAAACGAAACGAAAGGAAAGGAAAGTTTTATTTTTATCAAAAGAAGGTCCTTTCTTTTCTTTTGTGTGGTGAAAAAAATGCTTATTTGGCGTGTGCAACATCAGTTGCAGTGCACGTCAAAGATGGCATCCTTAAGAAGAGGGAACACAAAAAGCAAATAATAAAGCACTAGGTGCTCGGTGCCAAGTCATAACTTACTTGTCGACCACCAATTTGGTAAGGATAATATCACGTTTGAAGAACACTGGATTGGCAAACTCATGATCCACAGCTTTATCCATTAACGGATGCTTTCGTATGAAGTTTAACACCGAGTCCGGAAGGCTAGAAGTGTCGTTGATACATGAGCCAGGACGTATATCTGGCACTTTTGAGTTCAACACAGGCAACCAAGCGGAATTGGATGAGGCTTGCTCTTTGAATTTTCCTGAAAGTAAACAAAAATTTGTTTTTCTTTTATTTTGTTGGTCTTCAAATTAATTTATTCAGAATGGTTTTGGCAAAGGATATGATAGGAGGGGGAATTTTATGTTTTTGTTGAAGTTCTTGCATATAATGTGAGAGTTAAGTTTTGGATTTATGCTTACTCGTAGAGAGATTGAGTTGGATTATGTAAAAAAGTTTACCTCTTATGGAAAATCTAGGTAGGGACTTAGAAAAAGAGGTGATTTCAATATAGTACCCTTTATAGATTTAAAACTCTGTGAGCGGTTTCTTTGGGTTGATTTATAATAATAATTAATTGAAGGCGGCAAATCAAACATCGTAGGCAATACCAATCACACAAATTGTAAAAATTTGGAAGATATTGTAGCATAATAATAACTACGCCCCCTAAAAATATGACGCAACAAATTCCGAAGTGACTTTTCATTCTGGCAGAATTTTGGTTCGAACTGTCCTTTCATTCGAGGTTCGTGTCTGGGACGAAGTCTCCACAGCTCATGTCAACGAAAGAGACGAATAATATCAGGGATAAAAGGGAATTATAACTGCAAGAATTATTTCTCTTGTTCCAGTGGTCGAAGAATTTGCTAGAAGTTTCTGGCTATCAGAAACTTCTGCTATATAAGGACAGATGGCGATCAAAAAAAGACACAGTAGTTTTTAAACTGTGGCGAAGAGATTGGAAAAGTGATAATGGGCGAAGTTGTAATTTGGTGATAAATTGAAAGTGGAGAGTAAACAAGAAAAAGTAATTAGTTTGGATTTGTGAATTAAGTAATTGAAAGGAGATAAAGTGATTTGAGAGGAAAGAGACCTTGTAAGAAAAGAATTTGCGAAGAATAGTATAGTGTGAACTTGAATTGTTCTATAGACTAGAAAATAAAGAAATAAATTTCACAGAATATCGTTTTATCTACTCGAGCCGTAGCTCGCATATTACAATATTTATATATAAGGGTACCTAGGAATTTTTTTTTCGAGACATTATCCTAACCAGGCGCGAACGCAAGAGGGGGTTTTGGGGGTTCAAATCCCGCCCGAAATATCTGCCACCGTGCTACTAGGTACTAGGAAATTGCCATGGCAAAAATGGACGATCGTGCCACATCAGCAATGCGGATGCTACCACATACATATACATATGTATGTATACTTTGAAAGTTTATCGAAAACTCATTCTTTTTCTGCCTTCGTGTAAAGTAATTTGGAGAGTTCGAGTGCAAACGCAAGATATATATGTTATCGAATTCAAAATGAAATTATTGATGCTGCAGGAAAACTAATTACGATGAATATTGTGCAACGAATCAACAAATCTGAATCTTTTTCTGTTATTGCTGACGAAAGTACGGATGTTAGTGGCATTGAACAGTTTTCAATATGCGTTCGTTATGTTGATACAATTGACAACGAATGTACGATTCGGGAAAACTTTTTGTGTTTTGTTCCTGTTGATGTCATTACTGGAAAAGGGCTTGCAAATACGTTGCCGACCACGATGAAGGATATTGGCATAAATTTGGCTAATAAGAGAGGGCAAGGTAAGTGTCAATAATTCACACTATCTAAGTAAATAAAACTGTCAGTTAGGCAGATTGGTAATAAATTACATTACATGTTTAGGGTATGATGGGGCCCGGTCAATGAGCGGAAAATTCAACGGCTGTGCTGTCAAAGTTAGAGCATTGTATCCAGAAGCTATTTACGTCCACTGTGCTAATCATAGTTTGAATTTGGCCATTACACACCCTTGTAACATATCGTCCATACGAAATTGCATAGGAACCATTAAAGAGGTTGTTAATTTATTCCGATTATCTAATAAAGCAGCTCTAGTTTTAAAAGACAAAATTCAGGCATCTTGATCAAAAGCAAAACAAACGCGTCTTTTAAAATTTTCCGAAACGCGTTGGATTGAACATTTGAATTCACTCAATTTGTTCTATGATGTCTATGAATATGGCTATTGCTCATTAGAATATCTGGATGGACAAAATGTGAAAACCGAAGGAGTCAAACCTCATGTCCTACTTGCAGCTATACAAACTTCTCAATTTATAATATCCTTAACAGTGATTAAGCCAATTTGCAGCCTAATGACAAATGTAAGTGAATTTTTACAAAAAAAGAATGTGACCTCAGTTGCTGTATGGAATATGCGAACCATTTACACGAGGAAGTAAATGAAATGCGTCAAAATTCCGAAGTTAGATTCAGTCACATATTTGCTGGAGCTAAAGAAATGGCAGACAAAATGGATATTCAGTTAGTAGTCCCGCGGCAAGTTGTAACACAAAAGAACCGTCACAACTATGAAGGAGGTCCTGAAGAATATTTCCGTCGGTCCATCTTTGTTCCTTTTTTGGATCATCTATCGGTGCAACTAAAAACAAGATTTCTTGACCACCGAGAACTCCTTTCTAAAATTCAAAATATTCTACCGGAAAAGTGTTCTAAGCTGAAAACAGAAGAAATACGTAGCACTATCAATCATATTGTAGCATAATAATAACTACGCTCCCTTAAAGTATGACGCAACACATTCCGAAGTGACTTTTCATTCTGGCAGAATTTTGGTTCGAACTGTCCTTTCATTCGAGGTTCGTGTCTGGGATGAAGTCTCCACAGCTCATGTCAACGAAAGAGACGAATAATATCAGGGATAAAAGGGAATTATAACTGCAAGAATTATTTCTCTTGTTCCAGTGGTCGAAGAATTTACTAGAAGTTTCTGGCTATCAGAAACTTCTGCTATATAAGGACAGATGGCGATTGAGAAAGGAGCAGTAGTTTCTAAACTGTGGCGAAGAGATTAGAAAAGTGATAGTGGGCGAAGTTGTAATTTTGTGATAAATTGGAAGTTGAGATTTAAGAAGAAGAAGTAATTAGTTTGGATTTGTGAATTAAGTAATTGAAAGAAGACAAAGTGATTTGAGAGGACAGAGACCTTGTAAGAAAAGAATTGCGAAGAATAGTGTGAACCTGAATTGTTCTATAGACTAGAAAATAAAGAAATAATTTCACAGAATATTGTTTTATCTACTCGAGCCGTAGATCGCATATTACAATATCATATCATCAAAATATGTGCTGATGATTTTATAGGCGAAATAAGGATGTGGTGCAGGTAAAAATGTCTTTCTTTCATTTTCGTGATATTTGTTTGAATGTTAAATTAACTATGGTTGCAGACATTGCTTAAATATTACAATAGATAAATGGCCAAAAAATTGTATAGATGCTCTCAATTGCTGCGATTCGACTTTGTACCAATCAATACATCGCTTTATGCAGATCGGTGCAACACTTCCCATATCTGTGGCATCATGTGAACGGTCTTTTTCTTGTCTTCGCAGATTGAAAACTTATCTGCGTAGCAAGACTGGTGAGGAGCGGTTAAATGGCTTGATGTTGCTTAACATACATAGAGATCTTGACGTGAAATACGAAGAAGTTTTGATATGATGGCTAAAGTACCAAGACGTATGGATATAATTTTGTAAAATATTCCAACTATGAATTATCATATATTTATTATAGTATATAATACAATAATAAAATAAGACATTATTTATGGAACATTTTTCAAAAGCCCTCCCCGAAATTTGTTTCTGCGTTCGCGCCTGATCCTAACAGATGTTAGCCCCCTCTCGAGATAAAGAGTGTCAAAATAAAGCCTCTAGAGATTACGTCATATATCGATTTTATTGTGATCCCATGTGCTACATACACAAGGTAAGGTGTAGATTACAAATGCTTGACAATTTTCCAAAACTTGGTAATGCATGGTCTTGGGTCATGTCCGAGCACTAAACAATTTTCAAAATCCAGGCAATAAAGTGGTAACGTTATATGTGACCCTGGTGCACCATCTTTTAGCATATCTCCACCATAAGTAAGGTTTAAGTAAGGGTGGCTGTCCGTACTAGGAGTGCATCAGACACCCTTAGACTAAAGAGGTCTATTGTAATACCACTGGAATTGCTCATCCATCTCCACGAGAGACGAGCAGAAATCTAGAGCTGCCTTAGAAGTAAGTGAGTACGATACCAGAGATGCCTAAATAGATATTACATTACATTCAAGCCTGAAGAGGGCTCCGTTAATCACCATTATTTCCCCCTGAAATGCGCTACAATTATTTGGGAGGCGGAAGGAGAAGACACCACCATCCACCCCAGGTTTGGCTTTCCAGTTTAGTCTACTATCAAGAAAAAAAAACCAAAAATTTTGCCTTGTCAGTAAATGTGAGACTGGTGCCATTTATAGTAAGAGGATCTATAGGAGAAACCTTTTATTTCCTAGCGAAGAGGACCAATTCGGTTTCGTAAGGACTTATACCAAATCCACTTCTTGAGGACCAATTAAAGAGCAAATGAAAAGCGTGTTGAAGTCATCTGCATAGATGATCGCTTTGCATCCTGTCCATTCCAGGTCGACCAGTGGCTCATTTACTGCCAGATTTCAAGACTCTCAGACTTAAAAGTGCATTAGTAATCGCTTTTGATTTCACATTCTTAAAAGCTCCCCCAATGAAAAGAAAAACTGCCATGGTTTATACGTACTCTTTGATGCTCAATGATTTTTCAATGGCGCACCCGAGCGAGTGCGAGGCCATCTCAACTGACTTTCTTTTGCAATACGCATGTTGCGATGCAAATAGCTTGGTTGAGCTGATGCTGGTGCAAAAGTGAGTCTTAATCAATTCAAAGGAAGGGAGAAACACTGATGGGTCGGATATCGTTTGGGTTAACATGAGAGCTTCTATCTGCTTTAGATATGAAAACAACTTCAAACTCGGTCGAAATTTTGAGAATATAGACAAGATTTAGATTCGGATTACGAAACTAAAGCTTCATTGTGTTGCAACTGCGTAAGAACGGGTGGTTCTCACCACCTACCCTTGGAACAAATTACTTTTTGTAATGAAATTTGTAATTTTAGGCATGCAGGAGTTATTAAAACCATTGAGATTATTGAAAGGTATTCACCAATCGTAGCCTTTCTAATATTGGTTACCTGACTGTCGTTATAAATACCGATATCAATCTGCGATGCACTATAAACCGCCAAGCGGTCAGCTGCTTGGTATCTTCGGCACCAACTCTGCCCTTGGTTTTGAACCTGATTCGGTGGTGGAGGACAGTGCGATGCGTGCACTCTGATCTGTCCTGTAGTGAGTGTTTAAAATTGAATTCGGCGGGCAGATAGTCGGTGTCTGAGCTGGTAGCTAGTTGTTTGCTAGCTATGTCGATTGCGATAAGGCATGATTTTGAGCGCTGCTCTTGGAGAGGTTCTTAGTGCATCGGTGATATTGAGACTTTGCCACTCGTTAAGTGATTTCCAAAAACTTCAGGTTAGAGCTCTTCTTTAGGGCGGTCCACCACCGAAGTTTACAACCAGTGCCAAGCGTCGTTAGTTCTACATAAGCCCCCTATACCACGCTATGGTATTTCATATCCAGTAACAGATACATAGATACAAATCGATGGAACAAATATAAGAGTGGAAATTTATTGTATTTCAAATGGATGTAAGTTCTCTTAAGAGTAAATGAATCTTTTTTTTTTTATACTTCTGCCAAAATACGAACACCTTGATAGGCCCCACATTTTACCTTGTTTTATCCGAAAATTCTATTTAAAGAGGATAAAATGATTGCGTTGTTTAGGAATGTAAGCTTTTTAGTGAATTTTCATTCAAAGGGTAGATAGGAACATGGCTAATGAAATACAACAAAGTTATCGAAAAAGGAATTAGTAGCATTCGGACAAGCGCTATAAAAGTGTGCTTTGTTCTCATATATCCTGGCAGTATCCATGTCACTATCCGGTTGACAAGAGTTGATTTAAGCACAAGCGGGAGGTCGAGTTCTTAGAAAATATACTAGATAGCAAAGTCTTCTTGCTTTGGAAAGGCTTATCGAGTAAAATCTTTCTGAGGATCTCATCTTAGTCGAAAATATTTGTGTTTGAAGTTTACTAGGATAAAACCAAATAAATCATGCGCTCGACACAGAAACATCTGCAAAGCATCTTAAGACAAACCATCACTGCCAGTAGCTTCGAATTAAAAGTACCCGCAATCAAATGACACTCGTTGGGATAAGACGAAGACTGGTCCTATTAAGCTGCTTCTAATTCGGTATGGAAAAATATCTGGATTCAAAATTTAGACAACAAAAATGATGCTCTATTTGAGTTCTGTTAAATGGTATCACATGCTACAGCACGTACAAAAAAGAATCCTTTTTCTGATACTTGGTCCTTCCTGCGAAGATGGATGAAAATATGTAACTAACGAGCTCTATGCAATGTACTAAGATGTTGATGTAGGAGCAGAAAACAATGCAAGCAATCAATGGTGAAAGCCATAAAGCTTGGCTAGGTGAACTGGAACAAACTGTTTGACGTCGAAATGGAATGATACTGTCGATGCGGTCATCCGAATTCTTGAATAATTTATCTTGCCAACAGGACACTTAAAGTCCGAAGATGCTGATTGGTCGGTCTTTTTTAATTCTCTTTAGGGGTGCTAGTGCTTTAATGTTACATTCTTACCTGCCAGACGATTTCGCCCACGCAAAGATACGAATCGACAGATTTCAAGAAGTCACTATTAATATTTATCATTTTCCAGTAGCCTCTTTGACCTTTTTACTAAGCAAACCGTCCCGATTGTAAGCTTACTTTCGAAATAAACTTGACAAGTGGAACTATCATATTTTTGTCTTTCATATGAGAGTAACATCTGACATCAAACACCACAATGTATCCGGGTATCAACTCCCCTTACAATAGTTTCCAAACTACACCAAACTGAATTATCTATGACAAAAGGAAATTTTGAAAAATATGAAATGTCACAGACAGCGCAAAAATAAAAACAAATAGCTATGCTACGAATGCTAACCAAGGTACATCTAACAATATCCTTACTCCAGCAAATTCTTTCCATTTCCGGTGAAAACGAACATAAAATGTTTCGTTCGCTTACTGGCATATACACTATCCACCGTGTCGTGGCAGTAAAATGCGTGCAAGCATTACAAATGAATGTCATCCATCCAGAACCCAGCACTCCCATCCCTACACCCTCACGAACTATCGGGCGCCGCTGGCTGGGGGGGATAAAAATACACGGAACACCTTCTGAGGTGTGAAATCCTTGATATTCCATGCACACATAACATATCCGGCTGCTGCTGTTATTGCCAGGTGTCATTCACTACACAGCACAAAAAAAAAAAAAACATATCGTAGTTACACGTATAAGGTCCTTTTGTACTGGCAAAATCCCAGGGGATAATTTTTCCAACGAGAAAGCGTGCAATAAAAAAAAACATAAAAAACTGCAAAAACCGCGAAAAAGTGTCACTTGAATTTCTGCTTCCGTAGTGCATCATCGGATCCACACCATTACCGACCCTATTCGTTGAATATGCTAGAGCTGGCACATTAGAGACAGTAGGATGAGACACCATCCTTTCGGTTACATCTTGCTCTCTTGTGATGTGTCAAACTACTTCACAAATCAACCGTATGCGAAAAAACTACAAAAAGGACACCACCGCATCGCAGAGGGATAAATAGAAAAAAAAAAAAAATCGTGGCATGGAAATTCAACCACTTTTCAAGTTGTTGGCTGCATTTCTAAAGTCAGTAAGAGATGTTCGTTGCGGCTGTCATATCACAGGGTGATGTGACATTTGTCTACACATCTATCCACCTGCATATAACATTGCCATAGCGAGGAGGAAAAGCTCTTCACTGAATGTGAGGTACTTGTACATATGAAGGAGAATCCTTGCTGACTACGCAATGCAGATAACGTACCTACGAGTATTCCTGTATCGTACTCACCTTCGAATGCGGAATTGATATCCTTAATATCGTAGCTGCAAATTGCTGATCCCAAGATGCCGTGAGTGTTCGTTGTGAATGTGGCATAAAATTTCGTATCATCGTGCAGCATCTTGTAAACAGATTGAATTTCGTTGAAGTAGAAGGGGAATTCACTTGAGATGCTGCAATTGATGCGCGCCTTCAGGTAAGTGGCCCAATTTTGGCTGATCATGTATTTGCCACCCCGATCGTTTTTACATACTCGAGCTATTCTCGAGTAGATTGCCTTGCCGCAGTTTATGTATTCTACAGCGTGTTCCCGAAAGAAGAAGTACACATATTCCCCAACATCGAAGGCGCCCACAAAGTTGGGTTCTGGAAAAAAAAGAAGAAAAATAGGTTAACAAATAATTTTAATATGAATATCTGGAGGAACATTTGTCAAGGTGAATGAATGGAATCTAGAATTAATCTTAATTATGCACAAAATACGCAAGTGCCCGAAATCAAATTCGGACTTGTTGCATTCTCTTGTTTGTGTTCTGCAAATGATTTCTAGCATTTTTTTAAGGAAACATTATTTCTGCTAGACTGAAGCACAACCAGTGGCAGTTCGTCCATATGTGCACATGCGCACGTGAACCCCTAATCTTGTTCCAGTAAATTCCATTGCAAGGGAATGAAACAAAATCGCGAAACATCTATCAACTACTTGTCTGGAATGAGTAGAATGGAGTACGTATATGTCTACCAACATGTAGTTGTAGATACATTGCATAGCTACCTTGCTTTTATATGGAATGAAATTGTGCACAAACAATTTGTGCCTAAAGCATAATTCCCATACCGCAATATTGGAGTTTATTTGTATGGCTTTTCCGCTGTCGTGTTAAGTGTTTGTGAGTTAAAATTTAAAATGATGTACCATCGATTGCAGTTAATGGAAATCGAATATCTCAAAAATGGTGTTTCCTATGAGCAAAATTATTTCGACTGAAATTTTGACTTTGAAATTTTCTGCGAAACGGACACAGAATTTTTTTAAATTTTCGAAAATCTTAGAAAATGTGCGACTCAACCAACAAGTTAATAGTTAATTTTTTGAGTGCGAATGTCTCGAAGACGGTGAGTCCTACGAGACAAATTATTACGATCGAAATTTTAGGTCTTGAATTTTTGCACAAAATGACTGACGAATTTTTTTAAATTGTAACAAAAAAACAGTTTTATGAGGAATGGGAGCGACTAGCAGAATTCTGTAGATAAACATTGAGAATGAGTACTGGAAACGTCACTCAATGGAAAGATGAGTTTTACAATTTACTTTCGGCACGCAGAGGGCATTGAAAACCAAGAAATATGTGCAAGTCTAAATCACAATTTATGTGAAAACAATTACTTCAACGAAAGGTACTCTAACGATACAATTTTTTTTTTTATCGGATCAAGAAACGTTACACTGGACCATTCAGATGCAACTGGTCCATTGTACTGCCAAAAATCAAACCTATTTTACTCATATTAATGGAATTTCCTCGTCTTCCGGAGAATGCCGAGTAAAAAAATGAAGCCTGTCCTGTAAGAAGACACTGTTGTGCCCACACACAACGCTGTGCCCACACAAGACGCAGCGACCTAACCAAATTCGACACATGTCATTCATATCACTATTTCAGTGCAGACATGCAACTGACCTACTGTGGCGACACACATGTCACCCTACCCCATTCCACGAATATGCAACTGACCCACAGCGGCGACACACTTGTGCAGTCACACTGACCCACTCAAGTGCCCGCAACAAATAACCGAAAAGGTCACAAAGTGTCGATTACAAATGTTACGTATTCTTGCGACCACTTGTAAATAAACTACTGCAAGAATACGTCACATGGATCGAATTACTTTGATGACCCATTGACGGTACAATGGGTAAGGTACGAACAATGAGACATAGAAGAAACATAGGAAACGATTGGATGGACAGTGGAGTCTCAACAGCCAAACAGATTTCACATTTCAACTTCAAAAATCGACTCGATGATTGGTTTTGTAGCCATCAGTGAAGATTCGGCTACAATTCCTTCCTGGTAGAGACTCCGGCCGAAACCAGTCCTAAAATTGTGCAACAACCGAAGTTCTGGTGTCATTGCGTCAGACGGCATTTCTATAAGACAGGGGTTGTAGGAGAAGTGCCGCGCAAGGTTTTCGAAACTCCAGTATGACTTGCACTAAAAGCTACCTCGCATCAGACGATAGATTGCTTTGATAGTACTGCCTATGATATAGATATCAAGAAGAGGTAGATTAAGCAGTGCCAGGCGTACTCGGAAAAGCTCCCGTACAGTCGAGATAAACCGTCCTTTGGTGTGTAATGCAAAAGGCAGTCACATATTTTCGCAAAAGCCCCTTTCAGGAAAAAAAAAAAAAAAAAAAACGCATATGCTAGGTCTGATCATAGCCGTATAGATCCAAATAACCTTTTTCGGTGATAAGCTTAATACCTTGCCGAAGCACCCTTACATTGTCAGAAAACTGAGAGCGCCTTGGCTGGCTTCTACTCGACATGTTTTGACCAAGAAAGCTTTTTGTCAAGGATGACTCCAAAATATTTGCCTTCATTGGAAATCCGGATAGTGACGCCGTTTAGCACTGGCTGAGTCAGACCGACCCTTCTCATAAAAATAACAACCTAGGTTTTGAGGGGATTGGCTGACTTAAACTTTATTCCGCATAGGGAAGATTTACAAATTGTTTGCTGGCTGTGCAATTTACGAGAGAGGGAGAACATTTATCACTCCTTGGGTAGGTCTGCTTTGTTCTAAAGGAGTTCAGACTCGACTTTGCAGTTTCTAATTATTTGAGAACTTCTGGGACGTGCAATGGTTTATTATTATTTTGGCTCTAACCATCTACATACGATTTAAACAAATTCAATTAATACCCACAATCATGGCAAAAGTTTCAACTTGTTAACTATTAATATCCTTTTTGAATAACGCTTCCATGCAGTAATAAATTCAAATAATTACTTCTAAACTAGGTCAGTAAATTTAAAAAAAAAACTCAAACCAATAAAGTTAACAATTTTATAATCACAAACCAAACATCACTGTGATGATGATGATGATGAAAATGTTCGAAAAAATCACTTAAATTCAGAATCCTTCCATTTCATATCCGTTTTCGAAAATTGTTTCCGGTCGAACAACGACAACGACAAATTTCATGTTTTTTTTTTTTTTACTACTCACATAAAAAGAAATAAAAATAAAAAAGGTACACCCTCCCATTTTCGTTTCAATTAATCCCGTCTCCCCAGCGCACCGAAAAAAAAAAACCATCCGCTCTGGTCCTTTTCGTTGATGGATATTTGGTTGGCTATCATTTTTATCCCTACCGTATGTATGGGTATTTTTTTTTTTATTAAATTGCTTCCGATTGAACAAGAGACAGAGCAGCAAAAATTCTTCATCTGAGAAGAATAAGAATTAAATAATAATAATAAAAAAAAAAAAAAAAAAGAATTTAATATTTTTAACCACATAACCGAACGCGAACAAAAGACCAAAATCCATGACCTTTTCATGTGAAATTGCGTTATGAATCCCATTTATTGTCACCCCAGATGGAAAGAGAATGAGATGAGAGCAACAAAAAGAAAAAAATCTGTGAAAATCATTTTCCACCCAGTGAATTACTTAAAAATTAAATCCTTGAATATGTATGTAGTGCTCTTCAGATTCGCAATCTCTATTCAAACCCTAGGCTCATTCATCAACAGGAGAAGTTAAAAAAAAAAAAAAAAAAATTGAAAAAATAGCAAACTTACTGTCAAGCCATTTGGAATCATATTTGAGTGTCCTTTTGAAATTATGCTCCTTTCGACCAGAAGTCAAGTTGTACAGGTCCGATCTAAATATTACCGAATCAGCTTTTGTGAATTCTGCATTTGTCCCGGAGTACTGAAAGCATAGGATAGATAAATTAAAAATGTTTACAAAAGTATGAGCGAGATAGAAAAGGGATGTGGAGAATTGAATGAAAATTGACATCGCGTCAATATCCTTTGATTGGTAATTTAATTTCGTATCCCTTTTAGGATTTCGTCTCAGTCAACATACTCTATGCCACCACGCGTTAGATGTATTTTCAAAGCCAAATCCTGCTGAAAGCTTTTTTTTTTTCTCTCTACTCCCACTCCTTTTCGTTTGGGAAAATTCCCTGTAAAAAAATGAACAGTCGGGGCGGCGATGGTGACTCACTTACCAAAGCTGGCAAATCATGGGGATTGCCTTTTTCCACATAAACGGCTGTCGAATTGTCCAATGGATCGTATGGACATTTACCAATGCCTAAACCAATTCCTGGCACGTATTCAGATCTGGGTAAATGTGTTAAGTTCGCCTGAAGGATTTCATCATCACACACAGGGCAACAACAATGTAAAGAAAGAAAATAAAAGAAATTTGTTAGTAGAGAATAAAAAAAAGAAGGACATTCCAAGCAAGTGAAAAAAAAAAAAAAAACTTACAAATATCACATAGTCCTTGGGATTGTGAGCATTGGTACCGCAAATGTATAAACGATTACCCAAGTCCATCGGCTGAATCACACGTATATGATTTTGACATTCGAAATTCTGTCAGAAAGGACAAAAAAAAGAAAAGAAAAGGAATAGATGAGAACACGTGTTAAAGCCATAGAAGAAAGTCATATCTCTTTTGTAACAGAGATATATGGTACATTCTAGTTTTGTAGATACATTATTCATTTCATGAAAACTTACCTCTCGTTTGCCTCTAGATACACAGCTAAGAATATCAGAACCAGTTGGCTTGAGGATGATAACGTCTTTCTATTGACGAGATGGAAACAAACACAATTAGGCATTACAACTTGGAATTAACAATAAGAATTAGTTTACTGTAATCCTTTAAATCATTCACATGTCCTGGTTTTGTGTTCCATTGTTTCTTTGTTTCTATTGTGCACTGCGTAAATGGATAAGTCTCTTTTGGTAGGTCTAAAGACAGATACACTATACTTGATTACGCAAAGATTTGTGTTTTGTCGATTTTATTACCCACATAGAATTTTGGGATCGGATTCAAAGAAGGCAAAAGGATTTTAGAACATTTTTGTAAAGGATTTCTCCATGTTTCGCCAGAAGTCTGATTCTAGAAACATATGACACATTCTTGTTGGGAAATTAATTTATGGTATATTTTACGGATATTTTACTGTACATTAAAGAATTTCTCCTGACTAGCATTCGGAATGAGGTCAAAATATTTAGGCCAAAGAATGAAATGTTCTGCTGACGAGGAAGTCTTATAAGCCAATTGAAAAACAATGCTTTCTAAAGGCCACCAAAAAAGTTGAACTATTAATAAAAAACCGTTGCTAACGTTGGTCATTGGTTGCCTTCCTATCTGGGAGAGCTGCTCTGCTGGTTACAGAAAGTGTTGCAATTAAAATTGATTAAAATTGTGTAATTGACGGGTTGGTTGATCCAACGATAAAATAGAAGATCAAGCCTGTCGTCCTAATTAAACTAATTTCGATGGATATCGCTGCAACAAAAATCGCGTATCCAACGGAATAAGAAGTCCGCAGTAATGATTCAAAAGCAAGACCTAGTGTGGAGAGAGTGAAGAATTACAAAACCGTAACACTTTTCCAGTCAAACCAGGTTCGTGGCAGAGTAACGCATGATCGGCTTCCACTAGGTACTTATTTGCAGAGTGGAGTGGAAGGGTAAAGTACTGATAATTGTCATTAATAAGGGTTGCAAAAAGCCATTGCGAAGGAAGGTAATAACCTTCCATGACAGATTCAAGAGAATTTCAGGCCATTGTAGAAAAAAACGACCCGGTAACCCTGAGGAAAGGAGTGCCGATGTTAAGGTTTGTAACACTATCTGAGATAGAAATGGTGGCAATCAAAGGTTTGAGTTGTACAATACTAGTGCTCCTGTCCGGATTCGACCGAACTGAAACAAAAAGTTGATTGTGAATCCCCCTAACATAATGCAATGTAATGTAACTTCTGCACATAATTTTTATGAATTTCCTATAGTTCTGCCAACGCCTTAAATTATTTTTGCGCCAACTGCAATTTTTTCCGACTTCCTGGACGTTTGTGTTTACTGCTTGATCGCCTAAATTAATTACAAGAAAACCAGAAGCGAACAATGAGAAACCAAGAAGTGGAAGTTTTAGGAAATTCTGGGAGTCATCGGTATCACTGCAAAAAATTGATGACTACTTGCTACAAAGACGGTATTTCCTGTCCTACTATGAAAAGAAAACAGCCTGGCTTTATTCAGTATGAACTAAAGCGATTAATGTATATTGAAACTTCACTACTACTTTGACTTAGGTTCAACCCGATTGTTGTGGGCTGGGTGGACAATATGTTGAGACCAGAGGTCCATAAAACATACCAGAAGCCTTTCAAGTCTTAGGGATAAGGTAAGTAAAGATTGTCCACAGTGTGATATCCTTTTTCTGTTGGACGTCATTGTGGACCAATGTCTACCAAGGAAAAGACTTGAAGAAACGAATAGCAATAGGATGCAGATTCATGGACGTTACTCCAACTATCATAAGTAATGATAATGATAAGCAATGATGTCCAAAACATGGTCTTACCCTTAATGCGGGAAGACAGATTTGGAGTTTTAATCCTCGACAATCTATGGAATTGAAATCAAAGTGTTTAGGAAAGCTTAGCATCTAGGACTTGCATGCCGGACTGACTTGGGATAATCACGTTGAAAAAGATCCTTATTAGGTGGCGGGAAAAATCCTTATTGAGATTAGCACATTACTGGCAATGGAATAGATCGAGAAACATGAACCGAGGAACTCTCAAAAGTATTCTATAGTAGCGATATCTGCGGGGCCTGGTAACTTTACATTGATCGAATGAAGATGGGTCTTGTAGAAAACGACACCTTCAGGTTTTGCCTGGTGGATATGGAGTCAGCGTCAAAGATATTCTGGCAGAAGAAGTGATGCAATAGTCTTTAAGCAAATGCTAGCGTTGACACAAGGAATGAAGATTAACGAGGAATTGTGTAGAAGGGGGACGAAAAGATGTAAAGGGTGTTTTTTTTTCGCGTGAAACACTCAAAAATCAATTAAATAGCCAAGTTATATTTTATTTAATTGAAAAATGTTTGGCATTTAATGTTTGAATACGATTTCGGGCATATGACCACATCGACTACGTTTTACAAAGGTCAGTCCAATTTTTGACCACTTTTCGAGTAAAAAAAAAGCAATCACAATATTGGCTTCCAAGATAGTTGCTTGTTTATCCGCATAAAGCAATGCCTTCTGATGGCCCAAAAGAAAATAGTCGAGAGGTACCAAATCGCATGATCTGAGGAGCCAATTGACAGGTCTATTTCGCCAAATTCTTTTTTCAATACATCGATGGTTCGAGTTGCTGGATGGGTATTGTCCAGTATCGTAAACCGTAAACGTGGATGTTAACTTATCGATGGTTCTACGAAAAGCTTGCTCAGACGGACGATTATGCGCACCAAAAAATGGACGAAGCTTACCATAAGTTTGGCGAACAGAACACAAATTTTGGAAACAATTTTCCACGGCGCGTAAGCGTTGTTGATATGTGAGGCTTTCCATGATGATTTACCAAAGTATACTCAACGAAAATGTCATACACATCTGCCAAATTTGATACTTTAACAATTATCCCTACTGACTAAATTAATAGCAATTATCAAAGCTACATATGATGGGTCCACATGTCACGTTTTGCACAGAGGAAGGCTGTCTGAGGAATTCGAAGTCCAAAGTGGGGTTCGGCAAGGCTGCATACTTTCACCAATATTGTTTTTATTGGTGATTAGCGATGTGCTGAATGCGGCCTTATCAACAGGAAATGGAGGAATTCGATGGACTCTTACATCTGAACTCAAACACCTCGACTATGCCGACGATGTATGCCTACTGTCTCACAGAATAATGGACCTTCACCAAATGACAGCAAATGTGGAGAGGGAAGCAGACGTCGTTGGGCTGAAAATTAACTCGGCAAAAACAAAAATGATCAGCCTAGGACCAAACTCATCAACTTATATATGCATTGTTGGACAAACGGTTGAGAGAGTAGAGAGTTTCCAATACCTTGGGAGTATTGTCTCAACCGATGGCGGAACCGAACTGGATATAGCCAGCCGAATGGGTAAAGCAAAGTCTGCGTTTGGGATGCTATCCATAGTTTGGCGAAGTAATGCAATTAGCTTAAACACCAAGCTACGACTGTTCCGTTCCAACGTTGAATCCGTGTTGCTATATGGATGTGGTACCTGGAGAGTGACCGTCACTATCACGAGGAAGCTGCAAACGTTTGTCAATAGGTGTCTACGTTACATCTTAAGGATATTCTGGCCAAACCGTATCTCTAACGAACAGCTTTATCAGAGAACGAGCCATGAACCTATAGGCAACTGGGAAAGAGTTGGGAAGAGCTGAGGCACATTTCCAGAAATCGCACACGATGGCGCGTAGGCGTTGTAGAGGCCCTAGGACCCACAAGGGGATACAGGACATAAGTAAAGTAAGTATCCCTACTGAAAGTTACATATATCACTCCAAAAAAAAACCCTTTATATCCGTCGGTTCCACCATTCAGAGGGAAAGCCATTGCTCTTTTGAGTTCGTGTTGGATCATTGGTGAAATATAAAAGCACAATAATCCAGATACTCGATATTTAAAGCTTTAAGATATTTGATCTCACAATAATGAATCCAATTGGCTCTTTGTAGGTACTCGTAGACATTCATTGAAAATTTGCTAGCAAAAAAAAAAGAAAGAAGAAATCTAATCTTAAGAAGCACTCCAGCAAATAGCCTTCTGAAGAAGTTTCCCACAACAAGGACAACCAAATTTTAAAGTCAAACTCAAAGCAAATACTTCAATCCGTAAAGAAGCCAACAAAAAAAGCAACTGGAGCGCATAACATTTAGCATTTGAATGAGACTGGAAAAATTAAAAAAAAAAAATCCATTTAGCCGCGTGGAAGAAAATGAGAAAAAAAAAATCAGGAATTCCTGCAGGATATTGATTCCATTCCTCTTGTTTTTTTGTTTGCCTTTCTCTTATTTGCTATCACAAAATGTCCTATCACACTATAGTGTTCCATCGTTTTCCTTAAACTATGTCCACATTAGAAAAACTATGGCAAAGAAAGGAAAAAAAAGAAATCCATGGGAAAAAATGACTCTAGAACACACTTTTCTTGTGTGCGCAAATGGCACAGGACACGTCTCTGATGATTGTCTTATTGATGGAAGGAAAATCGCTAGCACATCGAAGGACTTGGGTGTGAAGTCTTCCTCGTTGTCGTTCAATTGCAAGTCGCTTGGTTTTCTTCTTATTTTTTTCCATCTTCTCTTCCTGGTCGTCTTTATTTTCTTCAACGACATTTTACGATTTCCTATTAATCCTTTTGCCATCAAATTGAGTGAAGGCGGTACTGTATGGGCTGAGAAAAAAGGCCAACCGAACGGTTCTCACTTGCAATAGAAATTTTATTAAAGTGCACAAGTTGTGGACATCGTGAATGGGGCAAGTAATTGCATTTTGCGCGGCAAGTGCAGTTCAAATAATTGCAGGTCAAGGAGAAATACTTTGTTTGTTTTTTTTTTTTTTCTTGTATTGAAAACGTAGAGACGTCTTGTGAAGGAAAAAGAAGGATACCACATTAAAATTGAGTGAAAGAATTTGAAATGGTCAACGATTTGTTTGATATCAATTGAATTTGATTGAGGCATGGATAAAGGTCAACTAGTTAGGAAGGTAAATGCAGGTCATGTCAATATCGCTTTTGTAGTATTTGTTAATGATGGGAAGATTAAGGGGCTGTAAACGAAATCAGAAAATGCAAAGCTTTTGCCTTCGTTCATATGTCTGAGAGCTAAAATATGTTTCTGACAAATTTCTTTCGTCTCCACATATCTCCTTGGCTGTTTCATATTCTGTTCAAAATTAGTAAATTAACTCCTTACGATATAACAGCCCCCACATACCCCCTTGTCTGTTGAATATACTGTTCGTAATTAGATAACTAACTCCTTACGAGGTAACAGCCTATACCCATAGAATTCGTACAGCTTTTCATGATAATCAGAAAGAGAGAGATGCAGACTATACAGCACTTAAGCATAGGCAGTAGACTTGAATTGCCTACAGAATACGCTGACATAGATCCGAACCTCTAAATAAAAATCTCAGAGCAATGCCTTCACAGAAGGTCTAAAAACAGATGAAGTTATAGGATGAGACCGCAATTGACCGATGAATAAATCTTCCAAACCTAGACAGTTTGTTCCAAGCGTAAGTTGTACCAATCGCCGAGTCTTCCCGAAACTATCTTTACTAATATTTAAGCCTTTACATAGGCCACCAAGCTGGGTGGTTGGGTGATCAGGACTATCTCATCTACAGTGATTAAGTCAAAACTAGTTGAATTTACGCCTCGAAATGCAAGTTCTTCCCCTTTTGGGTCTTGGAACAGGGTAAAATTCACGGTAGCGATAAGGCCGATAAACTTGCTAAAATATGAGCCGAAATTGGTCCAGATAGTGATCGATTACTTAGTAGTGACTCCCTAGGAAGAATTAAAATTTTACATAGGCATCGAGGATGATCACGGATGATCAATGGATCAATATCATAACAGGCCAAGACCTTTCACTGATCAACTTAAAAACAATACCTTTAAGTAGAACTGAACTCTGCAGGGGATGCAGCGAAGAAGATGCAGATTACGGTAAGTCTCATCTGCGAATGTCTAATCCAAGTCCGAATAGATGCGTGGCAGTAGCTGCAGTGAAGATTCAAGGGAATGATGCAAACTTTTTCTCCTCTGTTGACCTTTGCCAGATCATTGAGCCCTATCTTAGAATAGCTCTCACAACCTCCATACATCATAAAACCAATGTAGCTAACGTCATTTGAATCTGCTGGTATTACCGAAGATCATTTTACATGCCTCGCATGGCTGTTTAATACAATGGTCGCCATTCTCATTCTAGCAAAGTTTGGAACCTATAGGTAATTACGCATAGATACGAGTATCTTTTACTGTATAGCAACCAATGACTTGCTGTGAGTTTTATCCACAGTAAATACAGATTCAGGTACATTCTTCGGATACACAATTCGGAAAGAGCGTTGACTGCTGAAGAATACGTTTTAGAAGCTGCTTAAAATTAAGGGTAGTTTTTTTTTTTCATTCTTGTGGCGTGTGCTTTTGTTGTTGTGTTCCTTTTTATTTTTGACAGTACGAACCCAAGTCATGATTAACTCCAAGATTTCACTGCGAATTTGTAGCTTTTTTCTTTGAATGCAATTAACTGGGTTACTAATTGCACGACGTAGCTGGAGAGATAGATAGAGAGAGAGAAAGAAAGATTGATGTAGTGCTTTGCAACTCAGGTGGTATTAAGTTTTAGTAAACTCAAAGGGTGGCGTCCAGATAACTAGGGAGCATTTTGTTTTGTTGTTATTGTAATGGCTTTATGAATCATAGAATTTTTTTCGTCCACCCTACTACCACTTTTATGCCTTCACAGTAGAGTTGACATAAACTTTTGTAATTTATTTCATGCGAAATAAATACGTAAATGGTTCTTGATATCAGTATTGGAACCGTGAACTTTTAGCGCGACCAGTGATGACGTTACCACTACAACACGTCCGCTGCTGTAGAAATATTTAGCACACCTATTGTCATGAGAGAGTTTCCTTGAGTTATTGCCCTGTCGATCAATCTCTTGCTACTGAAGCAAGAATGATTGTACGTCCAACCACAAGGACGTGGATACCCGTTGAAAAAAGTCTGCAAGGATTTATTACGCTATAATGGACTTTTAATTGACTTCTTCATGGAGATATTTACCTCCGGATAAATAAAAAAAAAAACTTAAATATGCCATACATGTAGAATGTAGGAAAGAAAATCTGATTTCCTAATCAGTTTTCAGAGTTCTGGTACTTACAAGCTAAAGGCTAAGGGAATGAGAGTCGTCTGGCTGCTTGTCTGTCACGGCCTCCTAACTATTAACTATTGATCCTTTCGATCTAGACAGTTGAAATTTGAACCAGAGATGAGTTTTTCTAACCTGCAGATAGTTTCTCTTTCGCCAATTTATCAGCATCCTCGTTACCATTCATTCCATCGTAGCCTGGCACCAAATATATGGTAAAATCGTTGATCTTACCTATGTTACTCAATTTGTCGAGGCACTTCCGTACCGTTTCAGAACTGATTTGGTAGAAATTCGATTTTTCATGATAGTTTGCTTCTCTCAAATAATCTCAATGTGTTGTTTGCGATAGTTTATGTCGCGGTTGAGTTAAACACACCTTTGACGAGGTTTCTCTTTGTCGTACTCAGCTTTGTTTTCTTGACCCAAGCCACCGTGGTATAGGTACGTAATTTTTGTTCTCACTAATTATAATGTACACCCGTTGTAGAATACTGGGACAGCATTCCCAGATCTTGGACGCTACGCCCTTGAAAGAGGGCTCAATTGGCTCACTACTTCTTCTTCGAGTTCATTCCATATTAGCTTGCTGCCCAAAATAATCCATAGGAACTTAACCTCTCATTTTTACTCAGAATCAATTTCTTTCAGCCAGATTGGTCTTTCTTTCTTTCTAAGAAAAAAGTATCACCCTTGGTTTAGCTAGGTTCATGTTTAGCCCCACAGAGAGACAGAATTCAGCCAGATTGGTCTTTCTTTCTTTCTAAAAAAAAGGTATCACCCTGGCATCTAGCATTTGCACTTTAAAAATCCAGTTTTTTTTTCTCTGGCTGTCATAATGCCATTGAACCCTATTTTTGTTACTATAAGTTGAATTAGCTAAAAACTGCTTCTAATTCATGAATAATCGTAGAGCATGGATAGGAGACAATTGCCATTGCTTTTTTGAAGTCCCTTTGACCTTACAAAGTCACAAGTACATATCGGTTCTAATAGCAAATCTATCCTTTGGTTCAGTAGGACAACCAATAGCAACAACAATGATTGATATCTCTCTGCAATCATTTTGAACAAGCACCCTATTAACACGCAATTATAACACTTCCGTTTTACTTAACATCCGGTTTAGTTCAAAAGTTACTCCCTTAAAAGTCATCGTTTCCGAAAATATTAATGAGTCTAATAACCGTCCTCACGTTTCCCTTTGAAATCGTTCTATCGCCGTCATATTTCACCCAATCCCCCGCCTACGAGCAAAAATCAATCGACACTGAATTGGAATCCAACATTTCACCATGAATCGTGTGAATTCCTCCTCCTCCCTGGCAGACAAAAAATCTATTAATTGTCAAAAAGAAAACGAAAAAAAAAACATAAATTCGTGACTTGTTCTTATCCGCTTCATTGAGCATTTGCATCATCAAACGATTGCCCTAACCCTTAGTGCTGCTGTCAGCAGCACCACCACTAGCCGTCGTCATCCTCCACGCAGAGCAACAGAGAGAAATCGAATTAAATAAACAAATTCAAATCGTGAGCGAAATGCAGAATGAAGCTGCTGTAGCTATTCCAGAGCCACTTGAGGAGTTGACTCTAGAGCCTCACACTTCCCAGTTTCATACCATGCCGCCAGATTCAATAAACATTTTATCACGATTTAAATAAAACAACTTGTACATGGGTTTTGCTCTGGCTATGCCCCCATTCTATGCGCGCTTCAGTCCTTGAGCCTGTTTCGTAATCGATTGGGAATTCCTTCACACACAGGACTTTTAGCGAAACGCGACATTGTACAATTGTACGCGACGACCGACGATTCTGTGTGCATGCGACTTTTCGTCCTTTTTTTTTTTGCCTGTCTCGGGCGGCAAATAGAATAAATTTTGAATAGCGCTGCTGCGGAGTAAAAACTCTAAAGCGCCTTCATGTACCCAACTTTTCTTTCGAAACCCTCAGCCCATCCCCCAATAAATGAATCGAAATAATTTTTATTCGTGGCACGTGATCAACGATATAAGGACGTGGTAAGGAATTTTTTTTAAATACTTTTCCGGGGGTTGGTATTGGTATCCCCAATTCAACGACGAATGCTTAAAGAAATAAATATTTACACCCTTTTTGGGGCTCAAGTTGATTCGATGAGAAGTCGATCCCTTAGGATAACACAAGGAGAACAGGATCCGATGAAATCTCTGAATAGAGTGAAATTCTCAAAGAACAACAAACACCTACTATACTCGTAGGTGTTTGCACCTGTTAAAACTTTTGCAAATAGCCCCGGAAATTTTTTTTTTCCAAAAAAGAATATAAACTCCAAACCAATCCAGGATCCTTTTCTTTGAATTTCAAAACTTGAATTGATTTCTACTCTCGGGATGTTAGTTATACTGGACAATGAAGAGTGTGTGTGTGATATATGTGTAGTGCATGTGAAACTTTTCAAATATCCGCCGCCTCCATACCCCCCGAAAGGAGTTCATTTCAACTCGCATCGCACACACACCTTATACTTTTAAACTTAAGAGATTCTCCCCATGCACTCAATCCATAGCCCCACTGGTAGGTATCTGTCCTTCGTGGACAGAAGAACATTTATCCATTCGTACACACACTCGTAGGAGAGAGCCCGCATATGTTTGCAATTCGAGTTAAAGTTTATTTTTCTATGGCGGTAGAGAGAAAGATGTCCTTAGGAAAGTTTTTCTTTCACAGAGAGTAGTTTGCTTTTCCACCCCGTTTCTTGGACACTTTTTTTCGTTTCGTTTTTGTTCTCCTTTCATTTTGAACGATTTGTGTGAATCGTGTACATAGATGTTAAATGCATATGAGAATATTATTGAGAGGGGGTGGATGAGGGTGGGAGTTGGGCGGCCAGTTGTATATTACTTCTTGTGTGACTTTTATTTGCTTAAAGTTCACATGAAGATAGGCAGTACGAGAAGTTTTTCGTTTTCAATTTGGTTTTGTACGATGAGAATCCCAAAGGCCAACACAAAGTGGTTAAAGTTGGAGGTGGGTATGGTGCGGGAGGGTGGTCTGTGATTTACGGAAAAAATGCGATTCCATTAAAGGATACTTAGGGGGACGATTGGATGGGGGACTGTGGCGACTGCAATGTGGTATAATGAAGTAATGGCTAAGAGCTATCAACTGATAGTGATATTTTTTTAATGAGGCTTGCCATCAGATTGTAGGGACTTCGTAAGGAGAGGGAGGAAGGGAGTGTGGTGGTGATTGGACTTCCTGGTGTTTGATTTTGAAATATGGGTTAGATTGTTTTTTCACTGTCACTTGAAGATGCGGGCGATTTAAATCGATAAATCAATGGAAATAAAACCAGGAAAGTGGTTAAAGATTCACAGATAAATAGGTGGCAAGTGTGTACATACCTCACATATCGATTGGCTGATATTCTGCAGATTCAGTCGAAAGACTCGATCCCTGTTGAAGATAAGAAATGGAAAATCATTCATTAAATGGCGATTAAGATAGTTTCTACTTTAAAATAACGGCTCTATGGGGCCTCTTACATAAAATATATAATCTCAAGACTTTGCTGCAGTCACAACACCTGAGTCGTCTGTGGAATTTTGCACAAACACTCGAGTGACTCAAAGGGGAATTTAAAATCTAAAAATCTCTACGCAATTTTAGTCAAAAAAACAAATACCTATGCCTATAGTGTATACCCACTATAGATGTGCATGCATATCCATATCTAAGTATATGATCCATCTAAAAAAGCACCAGCAGGCCCTGGGCTAGCTACTCGCCACATGAATGGTTGAGACCTGCAGTTTTATGCTGTTTTTTGATAGAGAGAAGCTTCTCATGACAATTTCATTCTCGGATATTTGTCAGACGTTCGTGATAGGTGGGACCGTGAGAACATTGTTTGTCTTCTGGGACTCAAATCTTAATTCTTCAGCTCAGTTTTCACGCACTTAACAACTGAGCATTGGCGCCCACAAGATCTATCTACAAAAGTATAATTCCATGCATATTATTCTAAAATCTACTATGGAATGTTTTACACCCTCTAACCGACATGCAACACTAGAGCCCTACAGATCGCAATAAAACCAATTCTGTACAATGCCAACTAATTTCATGTCGAAACTCTTCATCTATTTAACACCACAACCATTCATCGTCTAGAGCTCTATAAGCCGATAGCGTATTTTCGTTATCCCGATAAATTTATTGAAAAAAGGTACACGGTCTACTTTGCAATTCGGGCAGGGTTCATTTGAGCTTTACATCCGATTTACTAAAGGAGATGTGGTTTCACGTGACCTATTCAGCCTCATGTTGGAGCAGATCATTCGCAAAGCCGGTGTTATCAAAAACGTCATTATCTTCCATAAGTCTATTCATCTGCTTTTGATGTTCCCTATGAGATGCTTTAAGGTCAATTGAAAATCTGGTGAAAACAGTTTACAGGACAGAACAAAACCCAATGCATGCTCTCAACACACAAATTGGTAAGCATTTATCCACTGGATGAAGCGAAATATCATCGCTAACAACTTTTAATTCGAAATATATACCTCGGTGTAAAACATATAATACCCTGGTGAAGATCCGCGGAAACCTCTATGGGCAAACAATTGGATTCAAAACTCCTAATTTTAAAACCTAAATTACTTCTCTTGCACATGCAACTGCTGGATTTTAAAAGAAAAAACAGTGTCCCCATAGGATAGGGTACAAATTTGACTGAAAATGATTCTGAAAAAGTTTTTGAAACTAAGGCACAAAGTTTTGTTATAGGAGACAGTAAATAGATATCTACAGTTCAGATACCACACGTCTGATCAAAGACAGAATATGGTGTAAATCCCTATTTGCGGTTGTACTAGCAGTGTAGACATAGTGCGTATTGAATCGTAATACTAGAGAGAATTTAGGGCTTTCATCTGCGCACACATAACATTTGCCAAGTGATGGTACAGCGCTTCCCTGTGCTAAATTTTGCAAATACATATGCATTATTTCGAAAATATTTTCGGAAGCACACTCCAAAATTCTACTTACAATCCCTCCGATTTTGAGGATTTTTGACAAATGCGTTGACTGCCGATCGAAAAATCGTTTTTATTATAAAAAGTAAAAAAAAAAGTCAAAAAAGAAATGAAAATTAAAGAGATATGAAAATAATATCAAAATCGGGGCGATCCAAGCATTCTGCTAGAACCTAACAAAACGACCTTTTGTATCAGGATGACTTTGTCGTCAAATCGTTCCGCTGAAGAAATTTCTCGCTGGAACACTTAGCTAAATAAGAACAAGAGAAAAATGTCATCTGTCAAAACAATTCATTAGCGATGGGGTCTTCGAATAAAAGCTGAACATCGATATTTATGAAAACATTCAACAAATGCTCTAAATTATTTGATTATCGCTTAAAATTGTACAGGATTAGTCTACCACTTACTAGTTTTCCATTGCAGATCGATAGAATTTGATTAAATCGTATTTTAGACTGCTCTTTGATATTCCAATGTCTGATAGAATGAAAAATCGGAAATCGATGGTCAGAAAGTGTTATCGATAGAATTATTCCATAATTAAATTAATTAAAACAAATAAATGTTCTAAATTTTTGGTAACTAAAGTCGATTGACATTGTACACGTACATTACACTAGACACTAACTATTTATTCGTCGCGAATTCGTAGACAGTCCTCGAGTTGACAACAAAACTACGAGTATTTATTTTTTTCCAGTAAAACAATCGAATGCTATCGAGAATTATCAAAAGAGACGGCTAACGATAGTTACCTACCTCTAGTAAATCTAGCGAGTTTCTAGCTATTAGCTGTTGTAAGGCCAAAAGGCCATTCCATGATTCTGTTGTATACTGGCAAGCGGAAAGAGTACGCTTGGAACGCTGCCATTGTTTCTTTAAAAAAAAAAAAGACACACGGGAAATCGTAAAAAAGTGTAGCTTATACGCTACGATTGTAGGAAATTGATTGCCATTTACAGCAATTTACAGGAATCAATTTTTACTGACACTCATAATTGGCATACGTGGAGGCACATCGAATGCTATTTTTTATTGCACTCCTGAAATCAGGACAAATTTCCAGGCGACAGGCAAATTTCATAACTTCTCCCCTTATTTCCTTAATATGATGTGATTTGCTTCAGTTACCATCGGGCAGTCAGTAAAGAGATGGGGTGTGACATATTATCATAATAAATGTTGGAAAAGAGGAGAATTCTTTGCGCAAATTGGAACATGTGTAGGGTAGCAAAAGATTTCTAATACCCTACAGATTGGTTCCGTAAATCGGTGTGTGAGTAGGCACTTTACTGGGACATGAAAGAAGCGTGATTATTTATTTTGCTGCACAGTTACCGTTCTATGGAGTGATCAATCAAATGTACATTTGTCTTGGGTGTGCCAGATGTCCAGATTTCTGCAAGAATATCCCGATTCTGATCATATTATCATGTCCCGATTTCTGTTTCACCTAAAGTATTTTTCGTCCCGATTTGTCTCAAATAAAATCAGACTACAAAAACCCTCATCTATCTGGTTATACACAAAATACGGTCACTATTTTGAATTCGTTGGATTAGACGGCCACTTGCTCGAGAGTAAGATTCTGGACATACCATGAAATTTCTGGACAATCCAGTTCAATCCTGGCCACCGGCAACCCTAGGTGGGATAGTATGACAGTTAACGTAATCATCAGAAAGATATACAAAGCTTGAGGCTGCCTTCACTTTGAAAGTACAACTATTTAGGTAGAAGAGCGATATTGTCCCTGATTTTTAATTTCTTCTTAAGTTTAAAAAATATCATACATACTTCTCTTTTGAAAGGATTATTGAACAGAAAACAATTCACAAATTTCCTTTGTCAAATCTATTCAAAACAACTTAGTAAACAAATTTTGGGGAGAAACTAATGTATGTATGTATTTCCCAATTACTTGAAAATGAGTCATCCAATAAATACTAAGGGGACATCTATCTTTTGTTGCTTGACTTTTGTGCGATATTTAATGGACAGTGAATGCAGTAAATATTACTCCGTGACAATTGATATATTTAACTTTAGAAATATTAGTCATCTATTACTTTATATTTAGAGAGAGTGAGGTTGATGAGTAACCAAAGTGCGCAGTCACTGTCAGTACTATGCACATACTTCACCATTCAAGTGAACCTATATTGAATACACATTAGCTAACCTGCATCTATCCGTCCATCGCAAGGCAACGCTGCAAAGTAAGGTCTCACTTAATTTGTTTACTCAACTAGAAACTAACTATGGAGGGAGCTTCTTTAGAGTCAAAATATCTGGACACTTTCATTTCCATTTAGCCATCAAAATTCAATTAATACCTTAAGAAAAAAACAAGTTGTAACTTATCGTTATCAGCCCCTTGAAATTCCTTGTTGGATACATCCTTCTTCTACGGTTCCCCAATATTCTTTAAATGCTATTCGCGTTTTATTATCTTCATATTGCTGGAAACATTATAAGGCTTATATTTCATGACTTAGATGCTTAAATATCACTGCTAGAAATCTGCTGCAGCCCGAAATACTGTGGCATACCGGACTTAACAATTACCCTTAATTTGTCAAGTGCGTCTCAAGGAAGTTGGATTCTCCATAATAGCAATCACATATGACTATCCGAGATAGGAAAATTACCAGTAGGTCATATGGGAGAAACATCCGCAATGTTAGCCGTTCTTTCATAGAATTTCGCTTTGGCAGGACTACTATTGCAATTTCTCCGATAACTCACAAAATTTTATAAAATTTTCCCGCACGCAATTGCATAATTCCAATATCATCTCTCCAAAGGAAATATTTTTCGTGAGAATGGGTAGTTTTTTCCTGCGAATATACTCGTACTACATCAATAGTGTGGAGTCCTGGAATTTTTCAACGGATGCATCGTGTGTGAGAGACTTGCAACATTTGAGGGAATATGAAGGTGATCACGGCGCACAGATGTAAAATTGCGCTTTCGACACCGTAGCAACTGCCTGCAGTTATGTAGATGAGGGCAAATGCTCAGCGTAAGTGGTCTTTTTGGGCGCTTTGCAGATGTTCGCAAAGGAACGTTATATTTGGTGACAGAAGTGTAAACATCTCTCAGCGAGTTCGATAAGGGTGGTAAGGATAGTGTCCGGTGAAGACTTTAAGCTGTCCCGTGTTATTCTTGTAAAACTGACATCATTCGCTTTGACAAATAAATCCTCTAACAATTTTCTGATGGAAAACAAACAATCACAAATCTTTTCAACTTTACTTTGAAAAGTTGTTAATGATAGTTGACGAGATTCTCAACTATATTTTCATCCCTTAGATTATTCTACTGCCGTCTAGCCAACACACATTTCCGGATGAGCAAAAAGGTTTCACTCTCTAAATTGTATTGCGAGTCGTTAATCACTTCGAAATCCGTCCGTAAACCTCATTGAGCATGTACAACTGTCATTTTTCAAATGGCGAACCTGTCAAAAAAGACGAGACTCTCAAAAGTTCACCAACAGGAAATATAATCGTCGCCTATGACAGGTTTTTGCCAAAAACCAAAGCAGGGATGAATAACGAAGACGACGACTACGACGACGAGGAAGAGAAAACTCAGCTTAATGACATCCCAACGGTAAAGCATCCAGCAAATGATTGAAAAATGAAAATCATTTTTCATTAAACTTTGTTTTCCCTCCACTTTTTGACAGTCTAATCACCCACCTGCTGGATGAATGCACACGCCGCCATCGCCGCCGCCACATCAATGAATCATTTCCTCACAAGAGACACCGCACCACATCCTTCCGTCTGTCATTCAACGCGTCTCCCCTCTTCTGGCCAAACAACAAACGACTTGAGCTGTCAAATTTTGAAAAATGAACCAAATGTTTTCGAAATTACAATAATTGTACGAAATTAAAAGCCTCCAGTTAAATTTGAATCAATCATCCTATCCTGTGTGCCATCAAGGAGGGGTGTTGTGTACCTACTCCAAGGGATCTTTTTACGGAACTTAACTCAACCGAGGCTATAAGGTCGGTCACAAGAGTCGATTCATAACTTTCCAACTCGTTGGCTAATTATGAGATTCGTCCTTCTCTCTGGTTGAAGGAAGGATCTAACTATGTGCTGCTCGTGTGTGTGTGTGTGTGCGTTTGCTGGTGCAGCATGGGGGTTTTAAAATTCATTTATGAGACCAAAGGAACGAGACGACGACCATGGCATCCTTAAATTGCCATCATTAATCTTCATTCGTGATGCTCTTTAGCCGGGAGTAACTTCCTACACACTAATTCATAATTACGAGTAGCAACATTTCAAGTTGGCGGACATTTGTATTGTTCTGCGGGGTTTTTGAAAAACGGTTTCAGCAAACAAAGCGCACCATGGAGTATAGAGTATACAAAAAGAAGGTCACATTGCTCTATGGGTGGTTATTAAATGAATACGCATACATTCGCTTTCAGTTTGTGTGCAGCAGTCTCGCAATGGCGATAATTATGATTTGTTCTAAGGGTGTTAATTCGAGTTAAGTAGGTACTTACATAGCGCCCACGAACAGGGCATTGTTGGCCTCATCAAAGTGGAAAGTCTTGTAGTAGAGTAGGCCACAACTGAAGTCTCTCACGTGATCTGAAATGAAGAAAAGATGATTAAGTATTATTAAGGAGTATCTCAAGTGAGTTAAACAGGCGTTAAAATTAAAATATGTTTTTATTCTACTCAGAGTCGTTTGCCTCTGATGCGATTAAGTAGTTGTAGGACCAACATACAAAGATCAAAGGTTTTTGTATCGTCTTCTACACTATACTGTGTAGGATGTACTTACTTTGGTGGAATTATGAGCGACTTGCCATTGTAGCATTGAGAGGAACCTATATGTATAAAAAATATACTTCCCAATGGAGCTTGTCATTCGTAATAAACTAATCAAATTATTGCCTACCTACACTAAATTGGAATTAATGGCATCAACATGTGTATGTTTTGTCTGCAAAACTTCTAAAGAAACAGAATGACTGTCGGGACAGTAGCTGGATTCTAATAACCGTCAAGAAGCCATTTGATGGCCACGACACTCTCCACAACACTTGATATAATGCAGTCGTATGACTATCATTAAATTCGGAAGGGCAATTCGATTTCCATTCTTGTTTTTGTATACAATTTTAGCTCAGAAAAAATCAGCGTCTCGGTTTCGAGTCTATCTAAATTAGTAATGATCAAAATTTGTATTGGTCTCGGTGCTATACTTTTTTTAAGACACAGGCGAAGCCTAAAAATAAATCTCCAGCAAGAACAAGAGGGTACTGCAAGACAATTGAAGTTTTGCTATTAGTTTTTTTTTTTTTTTTTTTCTTTTATAATTTGCACATGTTAAAGGGGATATGAATACCCTTATACTAATTTTTAGAACACGTGCATTTTTGTGGAAAGGGGAAGAGACAGAAAGAAAGACAGAGTGATGTAGTTTGAAACTCAGGTGGTATTAAGTTTCTGTGAACTCCAAGGGTGGTTGTCCAGATAACTGGGGAGTATTTTGTTTGTTTTTCGCTATTATTGTCATTGCTTATGATTCACAGTATTTTTTTCCGTCCACCTGATGTCATCATCACGATCAAATTGCATTTTAGCCATATGACCACCCTACTGCCAGTGTTATGCCTTCACAGTAGAGTTGACTTAGCTTTCGCAAGTGATCGACTTTTTTATTTATTTCATAAGAAATAAATAGATGATCCTTGAAATCAGGATTCGAACCGTGAATCCACAGCGTGACACGCGATGATGTTACTACTACACCACGGCCACGGCCTTGCATTTAAACATACCTAATCCAGATGGCTTTACTGTATAGCCGAAACAGCAAGAAAAAATTCGGTTTGTATTGGGGGTTTATAATCCGCAAAAAAGTGGTCCCACCGCATAGAATTGTATGTACATCCAAAGTGGTGCAAAAGTAACGACCAAATTTGATTTAGATACAACTTTCTTTTCTTAATTAAAGAACGATGATTTTATTTTTTATTATTTTCACTTGGACCTTGAATTTTATTCCATTAAGTACTATTGGCCTCGAGCGTTTATGCAAATTTGAGGCTTTTTTGTGGCATTTTCCATCACTTTTCTCAATACTTCCGCCGGTATGTTCTCTATTTCTTGTCTAATCAACATCTTTCTGGCTGTGAGAGTCTGTGGCTTGTTTACATAGACCAATGACTTCAAATAGCCCCAAAGATTTGCATAGCGGGCCAATGAAAATCGCCAAAACATTCATCTTCTAGAGAACTACAAAACTCAAAATTTCAACTGAAACAATTTTTTCGTAGTACGCAGTGTTTTTGAAATAGTTCATAGGACTCAAGAACGATTTCCATCAACTTTCTGGTAAAGTTGGCACTTTTTGAAAGAATGCAATGGATCCCGAAAAATTTGTGATCCATTTTGTAAAGAATTTCAAATTTCAATGAAAAACTGGGTACTTTAAATCTTTGAAAGTTTTGAAAAATTGGACTTAATCTTGTTGAACATTTTAAATCCCAAAATTACGCCTAATAACTTTGACCCTAGAAATTATTTTCATATTGGAGATTAACCCTCAAACGGTGTAAAATGGACCTGTTTTTGAGTCTGAGTGCTCCAGTAGGGTGTACCCGCCCCGACTACTTCATTAACTTTCTGGCAAAGTTGGGCTATTGCATGTCTTATTTTGTTTTTTAATTTTAATAATTCGAATCCATCTTATCTTTTTGAGAATTTCAAAGAACTACATTTTGGCCTCCATAATTTTTATTCGTAAGACGTAGCGTCTTCATTCAAAATCGATTTTCATGAACTGCATCTTCAAATGTAAACTCACAAAGCCAAACCAAAAAAAAAAAAAATGGCGCAATTTAATTCCAATTTAGCTTTAGGCACACACTTACAAAGGAAGTGAAGGATTGTTTCAAGCTCGTTGGCCATATTGCAGCTACGACAATGTGCATTAAAAGTAATGCCCTTGTCTGGCTGCGTGGACCCCTATGAGCCAGTGCTAATTGCCAGAACTCTAGCAATATCTGCCCGGTTTCTGTTTAATAGCTCTTGTGTTCTGCGCCAGTTATACTTGGGCCACATCTGCCTGGATATGACACAGTTCTGCAACCCTCGCCATCTATTACCAGCATCTGAAAGGAAATGAGCAAAGATTCTACCCTTAAGGGCCCCTAACGGAATGTTGACATCCTCCGCACGGGAGCAGTCAAGGGCAGATCCCTGCCTCGCCAATTCATCAGCCCTTTCGTTTCCGTCAATGTTACTATGACCAGGCACCCAGATGAGGCTGAGATCCTAGACCGATGACCGAGTGCGGCAAGCTTCTCCTTGCATTGTTCAACAAGTTTGGAGGAGGAAGCCGCAATGAAAATGGCTATGGTGTTAAGTTGTATCGATGTATGTTTGAGGAGACGGCACGCCTCTCGTACAGCAAGAACTTCCGCCTGGAATACGCTGCATGAATTGGGTAGACGGAATGAACTAGAGATATTGAGGGATTCAGAAAAGATTCCCGCCCCTACCCCGCAGTCCATTTTCGACCCGTCAGTGAAAATGGTTGTTTTGAACTCGTTAGTCACCGTGCCACATTTCCATTCCGCCCTGGAAGGGAATCTCACAGTGACATCATTGCGAAAGTTCACCCTGGGAGTTATGTAGTCGGTCGGAGTTGCCGCCAACTCCCGAGGTAGCAGATTAAGGATGCTGTTGTGGCCGTAGAGACTATCGCATCAGCTACCTGTTTCTCTTAATCTAACCGCACTACATGCTGATATGTACGTTATGTGAAGGTCGAGTGGTATAAGGTGAAGGATTACGTTCAAGGCTTCAGTTGGGCATATTCTCATCGCCCCCGTAGCACCTAGAGCCGCAGTCCTTTGTTGATGAGTTTGGCAATGTATGCTTTATTTACCTGCGGCCACAAAACTAGCGATCTATAGGAAATAATAGGGCGCACCACCGCAGTATACATCTAAATGACCATCTTCGGACGGAGTCCCCATTTCTTACCGAATGTTTTGCTACAAGCATAAAAAGCTACACAGAGGCTTTCTTTACTCGCTGTTCAATGTTAAGCTTCCAGCTTTATTTAGGGTCAAGTACCACACCTAGGTACTTAGCACTAGATGATAACGAGAGTAATTGGTTATTAAGCCGTGGAGGCGTGAAAGCCGGTATTTTGGTTTTTGTGGTAAAGAGCATCAGTTCAGTTTTGCTCGGATTGACGCTAAGTCCACATCCAGTGGCCCATGTGCTAATCTTATCCAAGGCTCCTTCCATAATCTCACTGATCACAGAAGGAAACATCCCCATAAGCCAAATAAAAGGAGAGATAACCCCACCCTGAGGAGTTCCCCTTACAACGGATATGGTGGAAACACTATTACCGAGTGTCGATTGAATGATTCTGGTTTGTAGCATAGCCCACTTGGTACTGCAGTGACAATGGAAGGAACTACCATAGCTATGAGCTAGAATTGCTGAGAATTGAAGGCGATATTCATTTTTCACAGACATCCCTTCACTGTGAGCCAACATTTAAAATGCCTAATTCGAGAAATAATGTTTGAGAATTCGGCTCTCTTCAGCTATAAATCAAATGACTCTACCTATACTGCAGTCACGCCCAAAATACATTTTTTTTTTCCAAAACGACACCTGCATTGTATTTTGATTTTTTAGGGACTTTTAGGGACAGAAATTTCAAGGACGGTCCTTGTAAAGAATCTGAACAACGAAAGTGACCGAAAGAAACGAAAACTTTGTGAAAAAGCTTTAAAAGTAAGATCATAGTGGTAGCTCTCTCCAGAATGGGTCGAGTGATGGTTCCAAATTCTTATAATGAGGACGATGAAGATGTTCTGCTATACGATAAGAAGACCAAACAGATGAGCAATGACGACAGTCAATTGAAAAAACACTCCGATTTTGTGCACCCACACAGGTGTACTCAAGCGAGCTATCTGATATTTACTCTAATAGCTACGTGCAACGTCAAAAGTGACGCAAAACCTCCTAACCTACTCTAAAATCAAAGACCAATATGACTCGTAAATTATAAAATAACCTTGCCCTTATTATAGACCTAACATTTCATTCTTCTCCCTTGGAAATTGCTGAATATTTCTCCCACTTTGAAGGACACCTAGAAAATTTTCTGGGAATTCTTTTCTTCTTAGTATTTTATATCGAAGCCTGTCATCAGACTTTTAAATTTAATTATATACCTTCATCACCCGAAATTTGTGATTCTTGGGGAATGCGTTCCCATTTCATTGTCAATTTATGGACATTTTTCGATCAATTTTGTGAGACACTTTTTTAGCAAAAGGATAAATCATTTAATGCCCAATGTCACAGGTCATTGAAAGGGTACGTATCTTACACTGTAAATTTTCTCAGAAATTTAAAAGTAATAAAGCAAGCCTTCCAGACACCTAAAATTCTAGAACTATTTTTGTGAAAAATTCAACAAACTTGCTTGCGTTTTCTGGGAAAAGCTGGTGACATGCTTGTTTAGGTTCTTTTTAGCTAAACTCTCAGATATAGATGGAACCATGACAAATGACAAATGCACCTGGATGTAGTAGAATACCTCCATACATTCCCGTGGGTGGAAACAAGAATCACAAGGACACAACTTGGACAGAGAGAATAAAATCAAATGCTGTTGAAAGCAAAGCAAATAAAAAATAAAAATAAAACAGATGGTGAGGAATCCGGAGAGAGAGAGAAAAAAAGTTTACAATGACACTGATGATGAAGACAGAGGACCCCTGAATCAAGTTTATTAAGACAAATGGTTGCTGATGGCTGTGTAAGGTGCTGCTCCTTTCGTTGCTGTTAGAATTCCCTATTTGGGGACATTTTGCTATTCTCCTCCATACAACAAAGGGTAGTAAAACGTTAAGCAAAGGGCACGAGAGAGGTTGTGACTCCTCATTTGTAGAAAAAGTCAGAGTAGGTGCCCTTCGACGGGATACTCCTGTCAGATTTGTTTCTACTTTAATTTACTTCAACTTGATTTGAACCTATGTCGCATTTCTCTCGTACAAATTAGTTTTACTTATTTTTTTTTTTTTTTTTTTTGTTCCCTTATTTTGTCATCCCCGTGGAGTGTGAGTATCCCTACCATAGGATCTACCAGAGTTGTATGCGCTTCTTTTAGAAGGAAGGATTCGTGACAGTTGACAAACGAGAGTCATTAGGAATGATTCACGTTTTATCTTTAAATTAACTTTAAAATTTGATTTAGCCCAAGTAAATTGGACTCGGATGCGACTTGGGATTTTATTGTACAATGTACGTATAGTGGGGTGTAGAAAAAGGATGTTAGACACGACGAACGAAGGAAAGGTTGCAAGTAAATTTAAGCTGACAGTAATCCGGATGGACTTATTTGCGAACTGAATATATCAACTGATTAGCAATCAAATTAGAAGGGAATTGGGTAATTTGATTCTGTAGAGTGAAGCATCTGTATTAATGAATCCCGAATGAGATTTTTCAGTTTTAAGATAAGTCTTTGAATAGGTGTTGTATACAGGGTACTTGCCTTTGGTTAATTTATTTAACATTATCCAACTTTCAGCACTGAGATTGAAGACATGAAGAAGCCATCCACAGGTAGATAAACATTAACGAAAGAAGTGCGTCGAAGTTTTCCAGAACAATTTTACGGATTTAAATAAGAATTATATACCTTCTGTTGGATTTCATTAACTCCAATTTTGGAAGAAGTTGAGTGATATTCTCCTTGCTATACAACCCATCTAATAATGACCATAACCTTGTCAATCTCCACTGAACTTTAGCGCAAGCCAACTTCGTTGTGAATGAGAGGGCTGACTACTTTGTCAAGATAGGTGCACTTATGCTGCTTGTCAGTCCTTAACTCTTTTCTGGTGTAAACAAAAACCATCCTCAAAGACATCTAAAGAACCTGTCTTTCAGTGAAGTCAGTCTAAAGTACCAAAAACCTATTTGCTAGGTTCTCACAAATAAATAAAGGGTTCAACGTCGTCGTGAATGTAGGCTGGTATTACCTTAAAATCCTCAGCCCAAACAAATATACACGGCATGAGTCTCTAATTTTTTACTCACTGTTACTCACTGTTTGGATTTAATTTCAGAATGGATTTCGAAATGACCATCGCTGGTTTTAATGACAATACGCCCAGTCAACTGAAGAAATATTCTTTGAACGCTGCCTGTCTTGTGAGTTATGCAGAGGTTCGCAAAGGAAGCGGACAATGCCATCTACTATATCCATGTCGCCGCAAAAGCCTGTTATACGTAGACGCATATTTTTCAGGAGATCCACGTTGATATGAAGCGTTTTCCATACATATACCCGCGCCCTTAGGATATAGTGACAGGTAGACTTTTGTGTGATTTTAAAATGAAGGATTGTAGCTCATTATGACAACCGCTCACCAGCTTAGATTGATTTACTTTGGTAGAAAAAGCTAGGCCATCTACGAAAAAAATCAGTGTAATGTTGTGAAAGATATCCAAAATTTCGGTGTGAATTATATTACAGTGGCAAAGGACTTCCAACCTATTTTATTTTCTTGGCTGCAATATCTCACCCATTTGTGCAGTTAGCACATTAATCCTTTCACTGCCATGCCAGTATTACTACGGCGCTTACTCCACTGTGACTTAACTTACACACGATGTCATTTGCAATGGAGACCCATACAAATTGGGGGTAACACTCCTTTTGATAGGTCTGTCTTGGATGTGAAAGCTTTCATTTGAGGATCTCACGTTTGATCCAATCTATTGATGATGATGGGGCTTGTTTAACTTTTCTACTTTCAATGTTATTGAAGCCTCTCTCAATGACCTGGGAGGCTGGAAGATTGTATTCCTTATGGTGGAGTGATTTCTAGATTAAATTAATCAACTCATGTGCTATTAACTTCAAGAATTTGAGTCCAATTTAGAGAGAGTGTGCATGTGGATTGAGTGTCGAAAGGGTAGACGCAATACATGAACTTCTGTCTACCAATTCTAACACTCCCGGGGTGTCTACTTTCTCGAGTGGAGATCAGAATTGTTCTTAATTTTAGTTTTGCACCTTTTACAAGACTAAGAGCAACTTGATCTTGAAGATCACTAGATAGGGTTTAAACCTATTTGGAAGTTTGTTAGTGGCAGCAAACGAGAAAGAATGAAGGGTGTTGCCACTGACGCACACTTTTGAAAATTTCTCCAGATGAAATCGACAATGATGTTTACAATTCCAATCATTTGAATTACTTAGGGTACATCTTACCTTCGACATTTTTAGAGCTGAGGTCTATAATTTGATTTTAAAACTGAATCACAACTTTCTAAGAGAGAGAGAGGTGGAGGCGGTGGAAACCCCAATGAGTCGCCAGCAGTACTCTCAATTTGCATTGCCAAATGGGAGATGGTGGAATGACCTCTTATTCTAGGTTAAAAAAAAAAAAAATGAAAACATAAGACCGAAGATTATTACTATTACTGTCAATCCGGATCGACCGATGTATATATACCTGGAATCGACGAAGATGCAAAGACATTTCATGGACTGGGCGCCTGATGAAATAAGTAAGTGTAGGTAAAACAATTAGTCTTTAAGAGAACTTTTTAACTTGAAGTGTTTTTGCTTGTTGAGCTTATATGCTTCTGAATATTTGTACTAGCCATACAATGAAGTGTGATTTTGTCATCCTCCGAATCTGGTCCTGGCGATTTCTAGGGAGAAAAAGAGTCGATAATCGATGACATTTCCTCTTCACCCAAAATTCAGTTACCTATGTACTAGTTTGTAGTACCGCGAAGTGCCGTGTTTTAATATTTCTTCTTTTTATCCGTGCTTCTTATAAAATACCCCAAGAATTACATGCTAATACCTAAGGACTTAAAGCTATTCAGTACAGTCCGCACACCGTCCTGCATTTTTATAAGCCCTGGGACTGGATGCATCCTTGAGAGGTCTTTTCTTTGTCCGGGAGGTAAGTGAAATTTTGTGGATCATTAAGATGATGTTTTGGAAGAAATTGAATGCAACAAGTCGCGACATCGTGGACGATATTTCTTAGGATATCTGACGATCAGCATTTTATTGAGATTTTTATTAACTAAATGCAAATCTTGTGAAGATGACGATATCTAAGTGAAAAATATGAGAGGATAACAGGTAGTGGAGCGCCGAGCTTATGGCTAAAACGGACAATGTATCTACCCAATGTCTCTCGAAGTTATTATGTTGTTCGACTTTCTTATTAGTGAGAAGAAGTGCATTTCATTTAACTTTCAATTGCATGAAGATGTAGATGTCATTCCTTCCCAAGTCAAATGCAACATGGTCTCTCTCTCTGTTATAAGAAAACTTAAACTCATGTAAACCTAGTTGCAATCCGCGAAACTTCAAAACTTTTTATACTATAAACAGAGCTGGTTCCACATGTAAAAGTTAAACCAATCAACAAGTATCTAAAACTGGAGTCAGTATTTTTCTAAAATAGTGAAATTACCACAATAATATACGCTAGCCTACGGTTTAACTTTAGATTTTATAGATTAGTCCTATTATTAGGACAGATCTAGAGATTATTCCACCCATCATAATCTCCCTTCAAACCGAAATAAAAATGTTAATCCTAATCGATTAAAGCTTATTCCGAGCCTCCTACGCCTACGACCTTCCTGAATTGTTGAAAAATACACCAAAATATAATATCCTTATCAAATGCAAATTCGATTTATACCACACTTCCCATTATGTACCCACTCACTTCCTAATCCTATAACATTTATATTATGAAAGCATAAAAATATCCTTTTACATTTCCACAGAAAATAAGTAAAAATCATTCATTCATAAACATATTCAAGAACTAACACGCAACACGCGCCACTTAAGCGACAACTGACAGCTGTCAAAATATTTACGATAAAATAGAAAAAAAAAAAAATCAACTCTTAGTAGGTCCTAAATACAGAGAGTACTATGTACATACATAAGCCATATGCAAATGAACCAAGCAACTATGCCACTTGGCATAATGTATCTGTCCACCCACCAACATCATACCCCTAACCGTTGTTACCCCCCCATGAAACCCATCATCATCACCGACATCAATCAAATCTCGGAACAAGGCAGCAAACACTGATTTCCATTTTGTGAGTCCTATCAAAAAAAAAAAAAAAAATTAAAAAAAAAAAGAATGAAAGTGTTGCTTGCCACGTTCGCATACCAAGGACGACGTTATCGTATGTACCTCATCCCTATTACCATTTATTCGGAAATATACTACCATATTGCCAAACACCCCTGTCAGTCAGTCAGTCAGCCAGTTTGCCATGCTGCTACTCTACTGTGTTGTAGTCAGATTCAGAATCAGAGTCAGAGTCAATAAAGGAGCATCACTACACTACTCTACTGCCTCCTCCATCATCATCATCATCAACATCAGTAGCATGAGATATTTTTGTTACATATTATTTGATCGTATAATTTAACGGCTTTTGAAATGCCGTTTCTCAAAATGTGCCACAAAAATTCACAGCTGAGTGGGGGTGGAGGTTAGAAAAAAAAAAAAAAAAAAATGTTGTCTCCTTTTTTTTTGTATCAGCAGCAACAACATCCCTTCGTCATCTGCAGAGAGAAAATTCACAACGAAGGATGCGAAGGATTCCTTCATTCTTTTTTCTCTAGTTGTTGTTGTTGTTATTCTTTTCTATTGTTGATGACATTATTTTCGGGCAAAAACATCCAGAGAAAGGGAGGGAGGGCGGATCCTTGAGGGTATGAAGAACTTAGAATTTCAGATGTTCTTAAGTTGACTTAAGCTAATTTGCATAAAGGTCAATATTTAACCAGGACACACCAGGAAAATATTCATTGGCATGCAAATCACAAGGATTTTCTTCTATTGTTCTCCTATTTCTTCCTCACCAGCTCCCTTCGTCCCCTCTGATTACTCTCTGACAAAGGCATCACGATTTCGACCGACTTCCTTAGGACAATGGGTGTCCTCCACTCATTTGCAGAACTCAGACGAGTATAGCAAAAGAAGAAGAGAAATTTATTTGCCGTAGAACGGGTAGGTTGGCTTACTAATGATAATGGTGCTGACACATTTTTTAATGCGTGTCACAGACCAACCGCCCATCCTATTAAAAGAGGACACAACAAGGCTACACCACAGATGGAGATGTTGAGGACGCAAAATTGACAAATTTTCGATGAAAACGCCTAGGCTTAGTACTGTCATGGAACCGTAATTAGCGTACTGGATTGATGATGATGGTAGTACCATGGAAATCCTTTTTATTTGGTGTTTTATTGTTTGTCATTATATCGGTCGGTGCGGGGGTGAGGAAGGATGCATTGTTAATAGAAGACTTTTGGTGTCGAAAGACTTAAGACAATAAAATTTTGCTTTGATGTGAAGATTCTCGTTTTTCTGACGAGTCGGTGGTCATCATGAATGTTAATGGAATGAAAAATGGTCTTAAGTAAGTGCTGTGTGGACAATTAAGAGTGACGTTAATTGACTTGGGAATGAATTTGAGTGTATTTGCCAATTGCTTCACTTTTGATTTTTAATAGCTTTTTCGTATGATTTGGGAGGATGGACGCAAAATTTAGGGGCTATTTACAAAAGCAAAGACGGAATATATTTTACCATTCCCCATACATATGGATTGAGTGATCGCACAAAGATGATGACAGTCTTAACAGAGGACTGAAGGCGACAACAAAAAAAAACTCATCGCAACTTCTGCATTCAAAATTTGAACTTAAGACAGTGTATTTAGAGAGATCATACATATCGGGTAATAGTGAGTTATAAGGGCTGTTCGTGGATGATTTGAAAATCCTCAGCTTTCAAATAAATTATGCTGTCAATACCTTTCTTCCACACAAGTCTGTAGGATATTTTTTCTTTCTTTTAAGCTACTTCAGGGTGGCCGTGGTGTAGTGGTAACATCATTGCTTGTCACGCTACAGGTTCACCGTTCGAATCCTGATGTCAATAATCATCTATTTATTTCGCATTAAATAAATAAAAAGTCGATCAATTGCAAAAGCTTATGTCAACTCTACTGCGAAGGCATAACACTGACAGTATGGCCGTCATATGGCTAAAATGCAACGTGATCGTGATGATGACATCAGGAGGACGGAAAAAAATACTGTGAATCATGAGCAACGACAAAAACAAAAACAAACAAGCTCCCCAGTTATCTGGACAGCCACCCTTGGAGTTTACTGAAACTTAATACCAGCTGAGTTTCAAACCAACTACACCAATCTGTCTTTCTCTCGGTCTCTTCCCCTTTCCTCAAAACGCCCGTGTCCTAAAATTAGTATAAGGGTATTCATAACCAATTTCACACGTGCAAATTATAAAAAAAAAAAAACTAAAAACTCCGGTCCATCTACATATAGGTTAGGTACATGCATTCTGGCAAAAGTCGTGGAAAAATACTTTCGACATCACAGCTCAAATGTTCAACCAATAAAAATATAAGCAAAAAGGTTAAAGGTTAGCATTCTTAAGTTATTGAAGAGGCTTTCGGATAATATGCTGCTCATTTTCTTGAAATTTTTGAGTCACTTCAATTTTGTACGGAAAGAAATGCAGGTCGCGATGCATAATTTTTCACACTGACGTTGGAGAAATCCCATGTTGAGCACGACGACGAATCGAAGTTTCCGGACTTTCACTCACGTTGTCCCTCACCGCAATTTTGTTGTGTACGCGTTGCAGGACATGGTCCAGGCTTCGGTAAATCATTTACTGTGTAAAGGTTCTCGAAATTGTGGATAATTTCAATTTGAATGAATAGTGCTTTTTACAGGACCAAAACAATCAAGTAATTTACGCTGTATTGCAATAATTGATGAACCATTTTGATAAAATGTTTTAATCACTAAAACATGTTATTGTGGCGTAAAACTATCCATGATGAAATTACATTAACAGCTGAACACTACTGCCAACTTTCAGATAATAAAACCATCTTTGTGAGAAATGGAGCCAATTTCAAATCGGCCGCAGTTTCAAAAAACACCCTCTATACGAGTATATGTAATATAGTTGGACAACCTCTTTCTGATATAAGAGTTGGGCTACATACTTTTGCTTATTCTAAATAATTTTCGTACTGCTCTGGATAGTCTTTCCCGTAACAAGTTTCGAACAGCTGATCTATTGTACAAAGCTCATTGATGTGCCTATGTACATCCTACTCCCATTGCAGATGAATACGTTACCATCAAGAACAAGTAGTAGGAGAAATCAAGAAGATCTCGAGTTTTGAAAGCACGATTTTAAAGAGACACCTAGAAAAATAAAAACGGAAAAATTCGCTAATGTTTTACGAATGCCTACACATTTTTATATTTACAATAATTTTGAACTATAATTAAACAAAAAATGTCAATTTGGACCTGGTCCAAAGCAATTGCTGTCACCATATAAAAGAACGATCAACTACTGTTCGTGGATAATAAACAAAATTTCAATTGAAACTTATAATGTAGTCAATAACAGCTTCCAACCGCAGTGCAGTGTCCATCAAAACAATATTATTTCTTTCCCCAAATCGCTTCCGGTAACCCTGACCACAACTTCATGCAGGCAGGGTCACCCCTTCATACCCTCCAGTACCAGAGACAATGTGCACAATTTCTATGACCCGATTCTCGTTTATCGAACACCCTGCCCCAAAAACTCAATTCAGGTTCCATTGGCGTACTGAACTCAACCGAACTTCGAGAACAAAAAAAAAAAAAAAAGCCTGAAACACTAAAACAAAAGCCATTTAACTTTATCCACAGTAAAATTTACGGTTATGGTCAATTAAAAAAAGCGAACAGCTTGGAAGGCTAAAAAAAGGAAATCAAGTAAAACAGCGAACAAATATTTCCCAAAGGCTCTCGATACCTACCTCTTCCGTTCGATCGACATACACACCCATTGCCAGGTGCAGAACAGAAAAATCGCCTCCAATTTAAATAATCCTTTGAAGAGAATGGGTCTGATGGAGAGGAAAGGTACCATTAAATGAAATTGATTTTAATCCCATTCGAGAAAAAAGGAATAGCGAGTCCGAGTTCGACGGCGGCAGCATGCAACCTCACGATAAGGAGGTAAATTTTACTTATGCATATGAGGCCAATCTGAAAATATATAATCCACAAGGACCAAATCACAGGAAAAGAAAAAAAAGAAAAAAAAGAAAAAGCAAAACAAATGGTGCATATTATGGGTATTTTTTCTTCATCCTTCTCAGATGATTATACGCAGGATAAGAGGGAAGAACAAAATATCCATCAACCACATCAAATCTTGTACTAAGCAGCCATCACTAAGTCCTCTAATAGGATCTACTTTAAATCTATATATGCAAATGGAGGAGAACGAATCACCTGTGTTATCCTGGCACGCATATGAATGAAGGTACATCAAGAAAAAAAAGAAAGAAAAAACAATAACAAATCCACATGATAAGAGCGAAGGATAAAGCAACAACAAACCCCCCGGCTAAAAAGGTGAATCCTTGTATCCACTTAAACTGTGTGTAGGAAACAACAAACGCATCCTGACTTCTTCCGCAATATGCCCAGGCCTCCACAAACCCCAAACAGGCACACACATACACACGACATAGCCTATCTAACCTAACTCCTGAATTGTGTTCTTTGCAGATAAATGGGGCAGGTAATGGTAAGGTTAGGTTCGACTCCTCTGTTTTTGTGGAGAAAAGGACGACAAACAGAAATCACCAGCAGAGAGCACTACTATACAGAACAAAGTTTGCTGGTGCTGGCTGCCATGGTTTTACCTTCAGCAGATGAAAAATATCCTGGATTTATTTATTCTTAAAAGCCCAAAACAATTTATTTTCCCTCTTCTTTCGTATTCTTTCGTATCTTGCTTCTGCCGGTTGCCAAAGCAAAGCACACTGACATCCGCCCGAGAAGGGAGGACATAGTACCTAGTCGCCTGCAAGCAGAGACTAGGACATGGACCAGGACCAGGATACGTGTGTAGGTAGGTTATCATCGGATGAGGATAACTCTTAGCTTTATCCCGAAAAATGGATGTCCGAAATTTAAGGATCACTTTTACCTTAATGTCCTATAATGCTATAGCGAGAGAGATGTGTACACACAGCAGATGGGTGGAATGTGGAAAGCTAACATAGAGTGCACAGGATAAGTAAAGTGAGTTGTACCAAGAGATTTGTCAGTGTACAGTGAGGCAAAGGACGGTTGTTTAGAAGAGAGGAAAAAAAAAATGAAAAATTGCAACTGGATGATAAATTGGTTGCAGAGATAGTAATAGACGATTTTATTTATATAGGTCAGAAGTGGGTACTTTTGATACTGTAGTAGACATATACTGTATTATGCAACCACAAGCCACTTTGGTGTCATTGTATGACACTGAACGGATAATTTGCCATTCAATATGTTTTTTTTGTGATATTTTGAAATAAAATAAGCAAATCGGATGGTGAAGTGGAAAAGGTACCCAAATAAGCTGCTATCAAAATACAAAACCAACAGTTTTGGGTTCAATTTTCAATGCTGTCAAGCTCTCGGCATTTATGGTTATCCAGTGCTTTGGAGTGGAACATGTACATGTAAAGTGCATACGGTATAACTATATGTGAAGCTATTGTCATAATGTTTACTTAGCTTATGTTGGACAGCATGGTTTTGAGAGCCAGGGTCGAGCTCAAGTGAGTTTTTCATTCCACATACAAAAAAAAAATATAGGTAAGCGAAATATAATTAGGTACATATGTATAACCCATTCAACGTCAATGTTAGCAGAGATTTCACTGATAGGATTTGCTGACTGTATATGGTACTCATTTTGAACAAAATGCTGTGTCAACATTAATGTGGCGCATGTCAGATTCCAACACTGAACCGGAGATCCTCAAAATCCACGAGCTATCACTGAGTCACACCAACACACAAGAATTTAGTTGAGGAGTTTGCTTCTGTCACCAAACTAAAGGAGATTTATTGCAAGTCCATAACTTCATGTGATAAGGGGCAAGCACCAGCATAGGCATGGTGTCTGATTTAGTTTTTAATCTTTATTGGAAGGGCGGAGCTTCGCAGCGAAATAGGAATGTCATTAGTTATCATCAAACAAATTTAATACAATTCCGAAATGTATTACTGATTCTCATCCGAAACCATAAAAATAAACATTAAAGATCTTCACCAGATGTTGAATCAAGCTATCAGATATTTTGTGACTCTACAAATGACTCTGTAGTTGCACGGACTCGCTCGCTCTAGGATATAGCGACGATAAAATGTCTTATGGTGACCACAGACATTGTTTTTTCTTTACCAGTAGCATTTATTGTCAGAAGAACGCAACATACATTGCAAGTTTTGAATTCTATCACATTCAATATAAAATTCCTGAATTGGTCTGGTAACTAATACTACTACAACAACTACTACTACTGCTACTACTACTACTACTACTACTACTACTACTACTACTACTACTACTACTACTACTACTTCTGCTACTACTACTACTACTACTTCTACTACTACTACTGAATAACCACCGCTGAAACTGCAGGATGCTGGAGGACGATTATCGATAAGGATGAAGGAAAACTTCTCTGTCTTCTCTGCACTTACTAACATTTATATTTCAAACATTTCAAAGTCTGCTACGAATGACTGAAGCAGATATGGTAAATATGAATTTTGGTGAACTAGAGTTCACCTTGCTTGCAGCTGAAGTTCAGTGTTCTGTTTCAGTACGGTTTAAAAAAAATACGATTTCTGAAATGATTTGAATTGTGGTATCGTTCTTGCACTAACAGTTAACGTTTCTTTTATTTAATTTATCTGTGAAAGTTATCAGTTTCTACACAAGATCGAGCAATTAGTACCGAGGAGCCTTAAAATATTGCTTTTGTACTGCTTTCTCTGCATATATCATGCATAGTGTATAGTCAATCACGCAGCGCTTTTAATCCTCAAGGCAGCATCTTGTTTGGCATTCATAATCTATTGTATTCTATGTCTGCCAATTCATTAACCATTTAGTAAAAACGCCTGTCTTAAATGACACATTGTCCTCGTAGAGTCCAATACTAGAGAACATATTGATTACCGAAATGTATTTCGCCAAAATTGAGTCCTATCTACTACGAATATATCTTTCTTGATATCTTTTGCCCCAATTATTTTTTATTTATTAAACCCAAATCAGCTAATAACTGACCCTCAACAGCAATGCAATGTTGAACAAAAGTTGACAGAGTATAGAATTTTAGGTGTCTTAAGTAGTATTGTCCCGGTTCACGGTGGTATAAAACTGAACAAGATCCACAAAAGCAGTGCAATAAGCAGAGAATCACGTTACATTTGTGCAAAGTTATCGTGAATGAAAGAGGCGAAGGCCAATGCCACAGACAGACACAGAGATACAAGCAGAGCCGTCATGTAGAAAACTACATTTTTGGACATTTGAAGTATAATACCGTTAAAATCTGACCTTATCTCAGATACGATTTTTTGACAAGATCACCATACCTTCATTTCCTTAGAAAATGGAAGTAACGAGCATAAAACCAAGGCGTGACTGTTCCGCTCAGTATTATATGGATGCAAATACTGACCACCAAAGTCGCAAAGAAGCTGCAATCTTTGTTCCAGAAATATATTTCGGATATTCTAGCTGAATCGCATCTTTAATAAACAGATCTATAATATACTTTTCGCAGACCTTTGCGAGAACACTGCCCAACTTCCTGTCTTGGGAGATAAAGCATTACCAATAATGCATTACACACTCGTTCCTCTTCCAAATCCTTTTCTAACAACTCTACATTGGAAGAATTACGCTTCAGATGCAAGTTAAAAAGATATCCAGAGAAAAATAGCAAAAGTCATAAGGCCAAATGGAACTTCTGTGAGTTTATTGGTAGAACAACTTGGGAAAAATCGGATGAAAAATCGCTAAATTTACTAATGAGCTAGCTCAAAACTTGTCCTTGATGAAAGTCATATGCCCACAGTCCTGTCCTGCTGTAAATATGTGATCAATTGTTAAGAATCTTTTTCAAATCTCTAGAAGTGAATTGTATCTTCCTCCTGTTACTTTAGAAAGGCTGTAAATGTAGAATAATAGGACAAATTCCGATTTTCACTTTGGGGAGCTCATAAGATCACATCAGATCATAGATCACAGTCTGTTTAGCTATACCTTCTCTACTCCGAAATCTGTTGAAATTCATTAGAGACCAACATTAGGCTTCTAACGGAAGACTTATGCTATCCTATATCATAAAGAGCATGCATATGCACAAATTATCTGCATACGTGTCAAGTTTTTTTTTATTATTTTTTACCCTAAGGTCTACTCTTCGAAGACAAATATAAGCTGCTTTAAAAGTATTCATAGGGGAAATTCCCTCAAGATGCGTGGATGCCTAAAGCTTGAGCTATTTGAGCATTTTACTCTAATTTATGTACACTAGAATCTTATATTCACTGCCGAACTTTTGCTTCACTGTACCGTCGTGCTGATGGGCTTTCACTTTGCCAATGACTCACTAGAGATATTCCATATGCACATGAGCCATGTTTTATTTACAAAAATAAAGGAGTATTACCTGCCACATGTACCGTTTATATAAAGCATCAAGTGGGCTCTATAAAAATGGACATTACCTGTCGCAGGCTCTGCAAATAAACCAAACAAACTCCTTAGACGATATACAATTTCCAACTGCCACTAGTTCCATGCACTCACACCATTTGTGTATACCGGTACACAAGAGGAATATCTTCCAACGCTAGAGATGTGTTTGTGTTTTGCCTACTTTACTCTATTCCGCTGTGAAAAATTCATAGATTTAAGTAGAGACTTTGGGCTGAAGCACGTTGCCAGGATTTGCCACACAACATCAATTTCATCCGACTTGACGTCACATCCTTAGAGAATGTGTACACATTATGTACATGTATAAACGTATTTCAGAACCGGTAGGTAGACGCCGCGCGGCACAGCGTAAAAGGGGTTCGCAGTGGAGCAGTTAAATAAGATGAGAAGTGGTAGAGACTAAGCTTCCCTTAGATATCCCAGCGAAGGTACTAGGAACAGGAAACAAAAAAAAAAAAAGTCTGAGAAAAACCTGGCAGTAGGAATTATCCAGAAATTGGATAAAGCTCAAGAGGTTTACTTTGCCTTTGGTCCTATTTCTCTTTTTTCGTGTTGTTTGTGTTTTGCCTTTAAGGATGTGGGAGGTGGATGGGGAGAATTTGTTTCTTTTTTCTTTCATCCCTGCCGCTTGTGTTACCTTCCAAATCGCATTCAAAGCGACTATTGCCCGTTCCACCCACTTGACTATCTTCATTCCAAGTTGTGTCGTATGCTGCAAGATGTGAAACTTACTCGTACCTCTTCCAAATCCTAGGCAACTGCCATTCATGTTGTTCAAGTGGGTGGGTTGGAGTTAAAGAATGTTCGTGAAGTCTCCGGCCCGCGGTAATATAGCTCATTCATCCCTTTGTACTGCCGTAGCTTCCGCCTTAATGTTGGCATAATATCGATTTACTATTATACGACTCACATATGGCAAAGACAAATGGTTCAATTCGCTAGAGCACAGCCAAAAAGCAAGCAAGGACATCAGCGGAACAGCGAACATGTATAAATGTTACATGAAAAAAAAAATTGTAGTAACGCCACTAAAAAAGGATTTTTTTCGCCCTAGATACTTGATACCATACATACCACGTGAGTGTGTGTGCTCTTGACTGTAGGTAGTTCGGGAGTTTCTCCTTTTTTTTCGACCGACAAAAGGATGCAGAGCAAAGGAACATCCTGCAGCCAAGCTGACTGGTATTCATAGTCCTTTTACACATTTCTCCTTTTTCCGGGTGTTTTACTCCAAAGAGAAAAGGGTTTTTTGCCGAATTCTTCCTCTGGTGAGGTTTTACTGCCTCGTTGGTCCTTGCGGGCGTTTTTACTATCAGCCCACGCGAAATAGTGGTGGCAAAGCACAGACCTCATGCAATATTTATGGTGGTGCACTATTTCATGTGGCAAAAGATTTAGGAAGCACCTGGAACTTGTGACATACAAGGGAACGTGTATATGGTATTTTTTTCGCGGCCATATTTTTTTGTGTTGTAATATTTTGACAGAAAGGAAGTAATTCTTTTAAAAGATGGTCGGTCGGCTGTGTGGTAACGCTTAGCTTAAATAATTAAAGAGCTTTGCGGTGGTTTTCTGTAGCGGTATTTTCAGTTGATTAGATGTGATATTCGGGCAAAGATATGAATGGAAAGGTGCCACATAATATTTACTTTGAATTTCGGGTATAAACAGAGCTAACTCTTTGGGAGCCATTCAAGGAACGCCCTTTGAAGTGAAGGAAAGGATTGCAATCTTGAGAGATAGCTTAATTTTCTTTGCCGAAAAAGCTATTTAGCCAGCTGAATGGAAACTGCATTTCAATTTGCCTTTAACAAAGCATTTTTGAAAGGGCTTTTAACCACCGCCTCTACTTACACCTAGCATCTCATGTGACTACGAACAGTTTTTCTTTGGAGAGAAGACCACTTAACCTGCATCCTAAATTACTTCCAAGAACAAAAAAAAAAGAACAGACAAAGAGAAATCCTGAAGAGTATTCACATTAAGTTTTTTCTTTTATAATCTTCTCTGAAGATGGGCGAACCTATAATGCTAGGGCAACACCCTAAGTTGGCTGAATACCGAAATCACAATTTGTTTTTTTGTCATGTATGATAGTTAAAAGGCTTATCATATACTTTGGGTATGACTTCAGGGTATGTTTTGATTTTTTTTTTAATTTATTAATGGCGCATAATATCCCACCACGGTGAGGAAGTTCAACTTAGAATTGCCACAATTGAGAGACACTGGCATACCATTTGCCGACTCAATGAGCCTAGAACTCTCGAAAAGCTGGACGGCAGCAACAAAACGTAAAGCTTAATAATATTCCAATTATTCCCTGGAACTGATGTGTTAAATTTCACTCGATCTCCTTTTCGAAACCTCAAGTTCGACCTCAACCTCACTACCAGATCGACTCCACCTAGACAACAATAAACTCCTATTCCCAACCACTACAGTTGTATGGAGTTTAAGAAGCTGGCTATCGCATCTTAATGTTCCAAGCTGTATGCTTGGGAGTCATTGTCTTGACTAAAATTGTAGTTGTGATGAAGACCCATTTTATTTGCACTATATTGGAGATGGGTTTTGAGAATGCTGATATACTGTTTGTGATCCATTGAAACTACCAACACCTTTGGCACTCTCACAACCCCACACTTAGACAGATCCACCCCTCATGCGGCAGAACTGCTTGCTTAGGCGATCCAACAACTGAATTGTTTAAGATTGTGGAAGATGGGTCACCGTGCACCGGGTCACCTTTTGTGGCGTAGGTGCCTGTTGGTTCCAATACTCTTGGTTTAAGCACCAGTTGGGGAAAACAATTTTTTCTTACATAAAACCTCTAAAATAACTCTAGTGAATGCGTAGGCAGAACTTACTTGCAATTGGGTATGTGGGTTGGATGAAGAAGAAAATCGTAGACCCATTGTTAAGTCTATTTGTGGTAATTCTAAATTTTTTTAATTATTGCCCTTCCTAGAAGTGTGGATCCGAAATAGAAGTCTTCAGCCAGTCATATGTTTTTACATATCTAAGAGGGATATTTTAGATAGCTATTCAAAGTCATAGAAGTACTAGCAAAGGTTAGGTAGATAAAGTCCGTAAACCATATTACAGCGCGTCGGCTTATCTTAGACCTTTTCTAACACCAGAGGTTTCAACGTAACGTTATTACCGACCTTGAAAGAATGGCGTTCATTCTTTATCGTCATTCTGCACAGAAGAATGAATTTAGGGGGGATGCAAAAACTAGGCATGACTCTGCACACCTATAAGCTCTATCATAGGTGACTTTAAAATCCACGAAAGAATGGTGGTTATCGGTCACGGTGTATTTATTTATTTATTTAAGCTTACAGTGATTAAAGATCAACTTATGCCGATAGTACAATGAAATTCGAAATTTGGTCCCTTTTTTAAAAAATGCTGGTTATCAGTTTGGAGCTCCTTTTCTACAAAATGGACTTATTATGGACTTTCATGACCTTTCTCGTTGATGAGGACCAAACCAGTAAATACGATCTTATACGCAAAGTTGAGGAGACTAATTCCTCTGTAATAAGACGGTCTCCTTTCATGAGAATCTGGCAAAAGTTGCTGAGGTTCCATCCATCGGGAATACTTTCATCCGACTTATAATTTGACTTATCTGTAAAATTTGGTAAAATATCATCCCCAGCAGTTTTAAATAGCTCGGTAGATTATGCGTGCATCGGCTTTAGCATCCTTGTCGGATTTGAGCTTCAATATTGGTATAAATGTTGCAATGATACTTGAAATGTTGATTGTCATCATATGGATTGAAAGAAGCTTTCTACTCGACGGCGAAGTTTGTCATATAGTTACCTACACATGGGCCTTAGTAGGCATTTGAAGCAAACAACCGGACTTACAGCTATATATCTATATGTACATGATGAATTAATGCAATTCTTTTGGTTAGGGGTAAATAATGCTTTGCGGTAACGATACTAATACATTTTTTAATGGGCTTCTCTGTAGTCGAATCCCGAAGGTTTTCACCTCGGAAAAAAATAATAAAAATCCTATTTATGGCCGGAAAGTTTACAAATGTAATTGTAGTATATAAGAAAAGGAAACTTGCGGGAAGAAAAATAGTATTCGCATCACCCTAGTATTCGTGTAACCTAGAAAACTATGGAAAAAACTCTGCCTTAAGATCTGTTCCATGAGTATACAAAGTTTCAGTGTTAAAACACTTGTGTACTTTAGAAAATTGTACTGTAAGTCTGAACGAATCAAATTGTTTGCAGCACCTTATGTTCCGAAATTTAAAAACTTGTTTGAGTACAGTTTAAGTTGAGTACAGTTCTAAGTCCTAAGTCATCTAGGAGCTGCTATAAGGAAGCTGAAAAAATGTCAGAAAAAAAAGTCAAGTCAACTGTAACACCCTGTATATTTTAAATCGAAATTTGGGTCTGTTTTACAATTTACTTGGTACATACTATAAGTCTGCCAATTTTGAGCTTTATACGGGAGCTTCTGGAGGAGTGCGGGAAGACGAGCACGCGTCGCAAATTTGTACACAAGTTGAACAAAAACTGTCCTGTGAAAAGCCCTGTATTTCAGAAAATTAGTATTTGGGCTAGACTGTTCTCTTCCACGTCATCTGCTTTATAAGTTTGCTAAGCTTCAGCTTTTTACTTTCATCCAAAAACTTCTGAAAGCGGAGGAGCTACAGAAATAAGCAATTCATTACAATTCAGGAGAAAAAGTTCTAGGTAACACCCTGCATTTTCAAATTCAATAATTTTGCTATGTTATGTTCTTCTGAGTAAAGTTTTCAAGTTTCAGTTTTTTTTTCAGTTTCAGCTTTATATTTTATAATCAGAAAAAAAAATCTGTACATCACACTGTTCTTTGAAAATCTAAAATCTGACTTTACGCAGTTTCAGCTTTTTAGGTTATTCCAGAAGTTCTCGAAAACGTTAAATTTTCGTCCGACTTTTAGAAATCATCTTCATTTCTCCGGATAAACCATGAAGCAATATTTATTTTTTTGTTTCCATTTAACATCGTCCCATGTAGAAACTTGAAAATGCTTTCAAATCCATTAGCGCATTACGGAGCTTGCTTGGAATGGTATATTACCAGAGTACATATGCATTCATAGCAGTTGAAATCGATAGCTAATTTATTGATGGAATAGTCAACATAAGGAAACAATGTTATTAATCTACAAAAGCTTCATACGAGTACACTCTCCTTTTGCAGCGTCCTTTCAAATACAATGAAATTTAGTGCTATTGAGGACAATTATTTAATGCAGTATCGGGCTTAACAACTGTCCTCCTTCTTATAAAGAAGGTTAATACCCGTATTCCCTTGAAACCTATGTAATTAAAAATCCATTAAGGACCAGCGTTTCTTCGAATCGTACTGAAAAACCTTGTTAAGACAAAACCGACATGTCCTAGTTAACCCAACAACACCCAGTATAAACTGCAAGGAGGTACATAATTCTTTATATGAAACACTTACAAAAAGTAACTACAATGACAACGCAAGGAACCTGTTCTCACATATATAACATTCGCTCAAAGGAATTTCCTTCGCAGGAGGTGACCAAGCACATCAACACTCTAGCAAAATGGATATAAACAGTCAATTTATGATACCTTAAGTGGGGTAATATCATTTCATACTGACCAACATACTGATATACACTGGACTTTCTTTGCCCGCTAGTACGAGTAAGTTGGCAGTCGATTTTCACTTCAAGTATCCCGAACGTCCGAACGTCCTGCGACCAACAAAACATATTCACACACTCATTTTCGATGTGAATGGCCCGTAAATTTAAGTTGCGGTTGACCATGTGACGTGTCCATTTCAGTGTCCTTTCGAACACAGGTCATATAGGTATTTCTTTTTCTCCTTAATCTTGTGTGCAGGACCCTCTAGGTATAAGGTGACTCGGACTCCCTACTGCGTTGGCGGTGAAAGAATATGAGTTTATGAAATTGTCTCATTGTCTGAGTCGATGAACGTTTGGTAGATAGGGGTCCCCATTTAGTCAATTGACTTACTTCACTTATTAACGATGTGGGGGCAGTCCAACAGCACACGGAGGAGGTTTAATGTTGTGAGCTTTCATGTTATTGATTGTTCCGTTTGTTGGCCATACCTAATATGGTGACATGATAATAGTCCTTTTGGTATCATATAAATTGTGTGCGTAAATAAAATCGAATGTGTCACGTGGAATCGTGGCGATAGATTAAATTATTCGGTGTGTATACTGTAGCATGTGGAGGAAGTCCTTTGAATTATAAATGCAGGATTAACTTGGAACCTTTTTAAATGGCAAACGTTTATGTAGGAAGTTTTAAAGTTAAAATTAGGAGAACAAAGTTAGCTGAGGATTTAAATTGCTTTCGAATAGAAGCTAATGGCCACATCATACATTTTTAATAGCAGGTCAGTGAACTGCTTTAACTTACGAATATAAATAGGAATCCCTTTGTTGATAGGTATAGAAGTTTCGTGTGTCGAGAGGGTCAATTTTAGATAATTTCAGTTGGGATGACATTCTACTATCGAGAACTGATTTTTGTTTTTGTTTGTATTTTGAGCAGAGCACCGATTTATGATATTTAAGAGTCAAATTAGGGCATCAAGGTAAAAACAACCGGCTGCTGTCATTCCCTATGTTAAGCAAGGGTGATATGCGCATTGAGTGGAATGGTTCGTGCCAAGCGACGTTCGTTGATTGGATGTTAGAGCTTCAGAGTTGAAGTTCACTTTCAACTGAATGTGTACGATACAAACAAAAAATTGTCACATTTGGGGTCATGAGAATCTACGAGCCATTCACGACAAACCAATACATCAAAACAAAGTCACAGTTTGGTATGAATTTTGGGCCATCGGCTTCATTGGGCCGCACTTTTTCGAAATTGCTCGTGTTACTGCTGTAACAGTTAATGGTCAACGTTATAGGGACACGGCAACAAATTATTTTGACAATATTGATGTGGAAGACATGTGGTTTCAATGAGACGGTACCACCTGTCACTCATTGCGAGAAACAATGCAGTTATTGCACACAAATTCCCCGGCCATGTCATCTCTCGTTTTGGCGACCTAAATTGGCCACCAAGATCGTGACACATCACGCCGTTGAATTTTTTTCCTTTGGGGTTATGTGAAGCAGAATATGTATGCCAATGACCCCCAAATGCTTTCAGGGCTAAAGAATGAGATTCGCAGGGTTTATGCCCAAAAGTAATGGAATATTTTATTTAAAGGGTCGGTAGATCTACCCGTAGCGCCCATTTGGCTGACGTTTCATGTTTAATGTCAATCAACAGTTTATCAAAAACCAATGTATTTTATTTCAAATTCAAATTGTAACCTCCAATTGAATCACCCTATAGATTCGGCTTTCCTGAAAGAAGTTTTATAATATCACAAGCTGCAAAAACGATTCTCAAAGGTCTCCAGTCCTGATCTACTCTCGATCGAGCTAAGCTTCTGATTATTTCGCCTGCTTAATTCGAAGAATGTTGGTATTCCACCTAGGAATGCAAAACGATTATTCGAATGGATGCAGAATGAAGGCGTATCTACATATGATATTACTTTTAAACCCCCGGTCAAGTGGTCAGTTTGGTTGGATGTTTCCTTGGTATCGGCTGAGGTCCAACTTATTTTGTGACAGGTCTTGTTGCCAAATAGGGTTATATTACGGAAATCTGCATGTCGTTGGCCATTGTTATTACTATTTCCGAAGCCGTTAACAGTTTTTACAGGTGTGAGTTGCTGTCCCACACCCCTGTTATTAGGGGTCGAGAGCACACAACTTACCTACCCCTGTGCTGAAGAAAAAAAATCAAATAGCTACATACCTAAACGTGGAGATGCGAATAAAACTTATTAAGGGACCTGTCAGGTGACAATTTCTTATAATTTTGTAGCACCTATCGAGAGATACTACTTCTATAAGTACTTTGTTTGTTCGTCACATCACGAAATAATCACAGCAATTATCAAGCCATGTCATGTATCGTACAACTGCCAGGTGTCGGAAGACTTTAAAGTCGATAGAGGGGTGTGACAAGGTTGCATGCTGTCACCACTGTTATTCGTAGTGGTTGTTCATCGTGTAGCACTAAGGGCCCGGGGAATACAATGACAACATCTAACCTAAAATATTTAGACTTCGGTCAAGACCTTTTCCTTCTTTGCGCATTGAAAAATTAACTTCTACCAAACGACCCATAGTTTGAAAAACAATGTGGGTCTAAGATAAAAATACTCAGCCGTTCAAACTTCACCGGTCAAGAAAGTATTACCGGACAGCTTATCGAGAAAGTCTTTTAAGGTTTTTTTATCTATAAAGTTATCTGTATCCGGAATCCTGTCTGGAAAAGCAATGTTTTTAGTGAAAAATCTAAGCCGTGATTGTGTTGCCCTAATGTTAGTCAGTACTACTAGGGGTAGTATTTGGAAGATGGTAGCAAATATCAGTCTTAAGCTGCAGTCTTCATTACTTATTTGGTTTGAGAATCTAGTAAAATGCCAAAAAACGATTACGTTTGGTGTATCTTCTTGTTCTTACGGCGAAGTTAGGATCCGGAGTAGAAAGATCACAACCCTCCCACTTTACTGCATCCTTACTGGCCCGCATGTGGGGTTTGTCGGTTTGACCTCAGGAAGTACCGGCACGCTTCCCGGTTTCGGATCACTTCGTCACTGAGGCCAATCGAATGCTGGTGTTTTTGCATTTGTGTGATCCAGTTGTTTTTTGGTCTGCCTTTTTTGCGCGATTGCGTAGGAACGTTGATTGATACTGCCTTTTTGACGGGGTTCCAAGGAACTTTTCTTGGCTCTATCTTGCTTGTGATGGGTTCTTTTGCATGAAGATTTCCTCGAATCTTTGAACTTCCTATTGTGTATAATGTTTTAGATTTATCTATGTGTCCAGATTTAATGTATTCGTATTTTTAAAGGCCCATTAGTAGAGCCCAGGAGAATAACTCTGTCAGTCTATAGGACCACTTTTAGCAAGTAAATATTTTTCACTCATAAAGATTATTACCTCATCTATGTATGTATGTATGTAGGGAGTTCTGTTAACGACGGTGAAACTTAGAAAATGATAAACTGCTTGGAAACCCCTCCCCCAACTATGATTTAATTACTCTGGCATTACAAATTTAATCAATCTGATTACTTGCACCAATTCCTTAACTGCTTCTTGTTCAGAAATGCAGCTACAGTAAATTCTGTGTAATGGAGGCTACCTAATGTAATACTGTTTCCACGAATTGGCTTCATTAACTAGCCACCTAACACAGATGAAAGTCCAGCGTTCTTAAAGGAAAAGATGAGTGACTAAATGGTCTAAACGTATGTTGGTCACACATTCCACTCTCCTCACCTGTCTTTCACGTATCCTAGCTATAAATAGCCTTAGAAGGTTTAAGATATCCTGGAACAACTGCATCCGCGGATACAACTTTAAGTAATCTCGCTAGTTCTCAATGGATTCCCAAAACTTATTTCAGGATATTTTTTTTGGTTTACTTATGGCTCTCATACTCAAATTCAGTCCGGACCTTTAAACTGCAGAATTTCCCTCTTTTCTGCATTGCCTAACCTTGCTATGAAGTTTTCTGACTTTTACTTTATGCTTTTCGTCCACCAAGTGACCTTAGTGAGATTGCAATTGCGAGTGTCGAATTTTGTTCATATTTTCACCTGGAAGTGCATCAGCACATGAGGTATCCGTTTGTATATAAACCTAAAGAGAAATTCAATCGAGAATAATTTGACTCAGATACCTTAACTCCTTCTCCTCTTCCTTTAAGAACGTTTCCACGTGCTACACTTTTTGCTGAACGTAATTGGTCTCATTACAAAAAAAAAGAATTCACTTTACTACTCGAACCCGATGACCTTTGCTTTTTCAAATAAATCAAAGAATCCCCCATTAAAAGAACTACCCAATTCAACATCGCCCCTTGGGCTTCCTAGGAATCTACCTCCCTTTCTAATTTCTTCTCGCATCTCTTCCAAAAATCCCCATCACCAGTCCTCCAATAATTTCAAAAAAAAAAAAATAATAATTTAATTTAGAAGGCAAACAATAACCTATGAATAGAAGATGTCCTACATTCACTGCTAAAGTAACTTCCTGGAATTTCCTGGAATGTTCCAATGCCATTGTTTGGTCTGGCAAAACCAATCTCCAGACTCATCTATCATCTGCAAGATATTTCTTCTGCGTCACTGAATTACGATTCGAAATGAATTTATCAGTGGGACACGTTGTGGTAAATTGAAGATTTTTTTTTTTTTTATTCTCCCTTCCTCTTCCTTGTTGTACTTTATTTTCATTTCATCATAGACACACACATACATATACTAAGCTACGCAAAGATACCCAACAAGGCGAAGAGAGAGAAAAAAAAAAAAGTGCGTTGCTGCTGTTGAAAGATGTTTATCTGGAAAAATTTGCCCTAAAAACAACCATCCAGCACGTCGCACCCATGACATTTTATTTACCTCAAGCGAAGAAAATCCTCCTCAAAGATTCAAGGATCCTACTGAGTAAGAGGAGACGAGAAAAAAAAATTGGAAAATTTAATTTTTCCACACTGTCAATGTCACGTCGTTGTCGTGCCAACTCTTGGGTCCCCGGACCCACATTGTACGTGTATATGTGTTGACACACATATTTCGTTCCTGCTGCTGCGTCAAATTATGACATCAACCTTCGAAGAAAGGATCTTAAGTCCTTTCGCCTAGATAGATGTGCTGCGAGAAAAAAAAAGGACTAGAATCGGCAAAAAAAAAATGCATTAGAAACCGTTCAGACTTGAGCGGGCTTGAAGGGATCAAAGGGAAAGACGCATTCACATACACTGCCTTGGCACAAGGAACCATTGAAGAAACCATTTTTATGGACTCCATGACAGTCATGCAAAGGAGCAAATTGCGTCCCAATGGAGTGATGCAAGAGCTGGCTGATGTGCGCTTTGGAAAATTATATGTTCCGCTATCGTTTGGAATTTTAGATTTTATTCCGGAGAAGTTACCCTTCCAACCCGACGAGCCCCACATCCAGCCATACTGTATTCCTTATGTGATGCCACATGCTGGGAGTATTTGTGGGCCGAAGCGATGGAACTTTTTTTTCCCGCAGACCACGTTAGTCGGGGATGGTGGTCGTTTGCTTTGCTCCCTGGGGCAAAAAATTATGTAGAGAGAAAAAAATTCCAAAATATAGAGAGTGGAAGAGCATTTCTTGAATTTTTATGCTATTCTCTGTGTCTGCATTTTTTTAACTCCTTTTTTTGGATTTTCTTTTTTTTTCAGTTTTCTCTGAGGTTCTTTGGGGTTAAAAAGGATGAACGTTTGAATTGCGGAGGTAACGGATATTCTATACGTCCGCTTGCTTGCTTTTTACCCCCTACCATGGTATGGGTGGATAATTACACTCATCCTTGGGCGGTGGGGGGTATCCTTCAAAGAGGTTCATAACTCAAAGATGCGATTTTGGTTTCCTTGAAAAGTGGTTGAGAGTGGATGAGAGTGGATGAGAGCATTTCACTTCAATCTTCAAGAACGATTGAAGGTGTCTAGACGAAACTAATGCTTGATTTTGTTTCTCTGTGTATGTGTGGTTTTGACTTGGAAATCTCTTGAGGGATCATGTTTCACAAGACGGATAGTTTAATGGATTTTATTGGTGTCGGTATGGGATGACTTACTTTGGAAATATTTTGGATTTTATTGCTTTAAGATTTGGTGTTAGTGTCGGGAAATATTGTAAAGTGATAAATAACAATCATAATTTATAATTTCTCGATTCATTGAGACTTTTGTAGTAACCCCGGATTCAACGTACGTAGCTTAGGTATACGTACTAGCCTAGGTAATGAACCAAAGTTTAACAAAAATAATAAAAATAGCCAGACTAGGACTAATTTTGTGGGCATAATATACCCCGACAAACAAAATATTTTGTTCTCACATCATGGGGAAAAACCGACTCGCCACTGCAGTGCTAGTAAATACGCTGGATGTACCCTATGATGGTGAGATTTATAATCAACTACATATGTATATGGGGTGGCTTGGACTGAAAGAACCCAGCTTTACACAATGAAGAACAACAATTCAAAAATTCAAGGTTTGCTCGGGTATGTAATACAAAGACCTCACTGGTCATGTGGAATAGCGGCTATGTAGGTTATATTTCATCTAACACCTCACCTCTACATTTTGAATAGGGGTAGTTCCTAAAGGAGCCCTCATAATTATTGCCAAAGAGGGCGTACGTGTTTAATAATTTACCAGATAAGAGAAGTCTTATACCACAAATTTTCTTGGAAACCAGAATGAATTGTGTTAATGAATACACCAAGTAATTCTTCAAAACCAGGGGTAGGAATGTTAGGGCTTAGAACCAAATACTCGGAGCCAATGAGCAAGCTCTGCAAAATCTTCCAAAATTAGATTCACAGGATCTGAAGGTGTACTAACTTAAACTATTGCAAGCAAGACTGCGAATATGTTAGATAACTAAGCCGCCATAAAAGCAAGGGGCATCTACTCAATTAGCTCAGAGTTGGTGTGGAAATATTTATTCAAACACAAAACCTAGGCAGGAGGATAGGTAATAAAGAAACCAACAAGCTGACCAAAGAGGAAGCAACTTTATCCTTTCATGCGGCCAGAATTGACTGGAGGATGAGAGAACATATCAATTGATAAAAGTTACGGATGAGGAGACAATACAAATTCACAGAGTTTAGACCTGATAACAAGACCTCGAAATTCTCTGTCTCAGAGAGAAAAGACTAAGGATATCAACGCGCTTCCTCATAAAGCATTGTAAGCTCAAAAGCCCTGAGAGGGACACTGCCTACGGATTCTTCAACGAAGTAGCGAAAAGCCCGGGCCATTTTCTAGGAAACTACGGGGCAGAGATTCAAAATAACTGGCTGTCTGGAGGTATAAGAGATTTTGACAAACGAGACTTCCTCCCTAGACAGACTTATTTCAGCTATCTACGTAAGACTGGGCTCAGTTGATCTCTTTGGTTCCTAACTCAAGCATTATTGACTAAAGATAAATAGATTTTCGTTTCAAGTCGTTTCTGTCAACATTTATAATCTCAATGTACTGAAGGAGTTCACTCTCTGGCTATTTGGCGAATGGTAAATTAATGCTCTGTTTGAATGCATGTTTGAGCAGATGTACCACTTCGATGGATACAAAACGTTCAAGTATCATTCATTGAAAAATTAAACAAAATTAGAGACTAAGCAGTTACGGTTACGCCCGGTAAACTCAAATATGCTACATGAATACACCACTTGAGCCCGTCAATCAATACTTTGAAATCTGTTTCTGAATACGTATTTAACCTTAGATTAGGTAAAGGCACAGTAAGTTGAAAAGTTACGTTCATTGTAATGTCCCGTATTACAGTGTATTACTGCAGAGGTTAGGTTCTACTTGCAGGGAACCATGTCCTAGAAAAAAATTTCTTGGTTTTGAAGCATTGCTAAGATCTTCAAAGAAGTACTCACCGATGGTTTACACTCCTAACGCTTATAGGACAGGAACACAAAATGACATGACGCAAAATAAAATTTAGAAATTTTGGATCACACTTCTGTCACTTCTGAGTTTTGACTGAGTGAAAGAATAAAAACAAAAATTTAGTCTTTAAATTTTTATTTTCAAATCCGTATTGTCGACTCTTTGGAGTGACGACTGAAACAAAAACTGAAAACTAATTACAATTTCTATCTCTAGAATCTTTTGACGAGCATGAAAAATGTTTCGTCGTCAATAAATGTCCACTTTGTGTTCTCAGGGTGAAACGGTTGGGTCCACACCGATTAGTGTATTTTTGCTTTATAAGCTCAAAATCGGGAATTTATTTAGGTTCGATATCCGAGTTAGTGTCTGGAGCATTTCCTTTATGAACTGAGCCTTGGAGCACTGTGGGAACTTATTGATAATACAACTCACGCACTTGCATTAATACTATTGATTTCCAAATCACTGCGTTAAAACTAGAAAAATTTAATAACAAATTTTTCAAAAAGTTTTAAAAAACCATTCATTAAGTAAAATACCGTTATACGTATTTTTGGAAAAGAAACCTGTCACACCATCCTATAGCATGTTCCCACCCCAACTGAAATGTGAAATTTGATCAAAATCGTTGGAGTTATTTTCAAGAAAATAATTTGTTTTCAAAATCGACCTTCAGTAATGTAAAGTTAATTTTGGGGTTAGAATGAAAATTCCATGATCCCCTAGTCCACAGACCTCTGATAATAAGTTTGAAGTGCATCTGTCCAACCACAATCTGACCAAAGGCTGCTGTACGATATACAGACATTTAGATGGACTGAATAGCGAGATCCACTTTTTGCTTGCACTTATTGATTTCGTGAGAATTTTAGAACTCAAAAAAGTGTGCCTCTCAATTCTATCTGTGTGTCTGTCTGTCTGTCTGTATGTATTGTGCGCTGAACTGCAGCTGGACGGATTTACTTCAAATTTCACTTCATTCCTGGGGTTTGTTGGGTCACAATTCGGAGCTGAATTTTCATTTCAACCCCGAAATTAACGGTATTTTAAAAGGCCGATTTTGAATAAAATCGATTTTCTCGAATAACGCATCTTACTATTTTGTTTAAATTTTATATTTGGATTGAGTTAGACATATCTCACTAGATGGCGTACCAAGTTGTTGGAACAAAAGTCGTATTTTTTTTATGGAATTTTTGAAAATTAGTCATTTCTCGGATGATTTAACCAATTTTGTTAAAAATCGATATCTAAGCAATAATTGATATGTACAAGGATATGGCACACCAAGTTTTGGAAAATTGTTTCCTAAATTTAAAATCCGATTGATTTGCAAATGAACAGAACAGAAGTGGAAGTATGTACGTCGCAGTCGTGGACTTTTGAATTTCTCTATGATAGTACTACCAAGATTAATGAAAACTTCGATAAAATAAAAAGGATGCGGTACAACACAATCCATTATGGATGCATTTCACAACATTTTTTAATTTTGTTGCCATACTACTACAAGAAATCGTAGAGGTAGATACTCATATCATAGTTTGAAAAGGAGGTTCTCTGATCTTCATAGTCTATAGACCGTCGAAGACCACCTCACACTGCGATGCGACCTAAAACTTAGTTTTGCGTATGGTTCAGTGCTGTCGTTTCGGTTGCTTTCAAAGCAGTACAATTGGGGAAAAAAAAGTTTTGTATTTTCAAAGAAAGAGTCCTCCCTTTGTAATGAGCGCCCAGATTTACGTGTACCCTCATTAGGATGCTTCGCTTCAGCAACCGTGGACAATATACCTGGATTTTTGCATTGTAAGAAGTTCTTATACAAATTAACGAGAATCTATACCTACAATCCCACGTTCTCATTACAAATAATTCAAACATAAATTGTGGAATATTATTGTTCCATAGGATTAGTATAATATTTGGGTTCATTCAGGTTGCCAGTTTCCGGTAAAGCTTCAAATACTTGGCAAAAACTGTAGCACATAATTAAAGATCTTCCTTAAATGTAAAGGAAGATTCGTATTTATTATTTATATTATGTGTCATCTAATAAAACATGGAAATCTAAGACTGAAAGACTCTCATCTAAAGCTGCAAAGGATTACATTGTTTTTTTTTTTTAATGGACAAATTTCGCAAAAACAATCGACCTTCAAAAAAAGTAGCACACAATTAAAAGGAATAGTACAGTAGTATAGGACGACTAAAAGTAGTACAAATACTACTATAGTAGTACAAATGACAGCACTGATGTAGATCAATGATCAGTGATTCTACCAGTTTGTTGCAGTTTCGAGTGGATAACAAGCTAATGATTTCATTCGATAAATACATATGTGAAAGCCCGGATTTTTTATAAGCTCTACAAAGATGTGGCCTAAGTCCAAAAATGTAATATTCGATTAACACCAGCGTTCTGTTTAAGAGCGTCTTCGATTGCCCATCCCCAAGTTTTAGACGTTAAGTATGACCGAAGCTCTGTTGTAAATCTATGTTGTTTCGGGCAAGGATTCATCATTTTCCAACCATTGAAAGTCGATATGAGGATTAATCTCTTTCATGACCTCAAGCAAATAAGTTCTTATTAAAGACTCCTATTCTTGGAGAACAGTCAAGGACGATTAGGTATAAAGTTTAGAAAACTTCCCAGATGTTTGCGTTTCTCCTCGAGAGTTTTCCGTTCTGAGTTTGTGTAGGTATATCAAACAAGCAACCCTGAAACCTCAAAATTTATTGAACCCCTTTTTTGGATGTCCTTGCAGATAATTTTTTATACCTAAAACGCTACACACAGATTCTACCAGTCGCTTAAAGCTTTTATTAAATTTTCACCTAGCCAACTTTAACCGGAACCAATGTCATGTCCTGCTTGTTAGATCAATATTCACACCCGACAATTTTATCGTACAGTAAAAGCGATAATATTTCGATATGGCCGCACCAAACATTCCAATATCCTTAAATGACACGAACAATATACCACCGACCATCCCCCGGTCACTGGTTTATGTTCCATTGAACACGAATCCAACCATTCAAGTCATTGACTCTCAGCACCGCAATCAGCTACGAACAATCTAAACTCTCTCATATGCTGTATCGGTCGACCATACATAAACGCACTGAGTTGGCCTACTCTTACTCACCTACATGTACCTACCATCATCCCCATATACAGCCAACAACGGAATAAATTTTGTATAAATAACCTACAACATCATCATAATCATCAGCCACCCACCTACCCACACACTCACCCACAAAACAACACCATTTGCAATTTGCTATCGATATGCTGCTGTTGGCAAATATGAAGTTCCAACACACATTCCACAAATTTGCCAGAGAATGAACCCTCTCCATGGCAGGACCATGGGAAATTGTCTATGTTGCATTCCCCATCGCACCCTCCCCCAGTTCTTATCATCAACCTGCCACCCATCCACCCCATCCCCGACATTTCTAATCAGAATCGTATAAATGAAGACCCGATATTGACTTTAATAATATTTCATTAAAAGACGACCATGTTCATTTCCACTGATAGTCCTTTAACTATTCTATCCCTACCTCCTGCTTCTGGTTCTTCTTTGCAATAAAAATAATTAATAACCATGCAAAGTCCTTCTTCTTCTTCATTCGTGTATTGTTTACTGCATTCGGGTCAATCGATATCTCATGTTATGTGTGTGCAGAACTGAGCAGATATGTTTTGAGAAGAATTAAGTAGTCCTTTCATTTTCTTTTCTTCCTTTCTCTACGAGTACAGTTGATTGTGTGTTTGTTTGGTTTCAGGGATTAGTTCGTTCGATATGTGTACTTTTCGTTTGGTATGGTTCCGTGTTTAATTTGTTTTTACTTTTACTCGTGTCCATCTCCTCGTAATTCAATTACCAGTCGATATTTTATTATGTGTTACCGGACAACACGCAGCAACACGAGAAAAGGGATATCGTAGGGCGAACCAGTCTGAATCTGCCAAGGATGAAGGAAAAATAAAATAGAAAACGAACAGGAAGCGAGAGAGAGAGAGAGGAAAAAAAAGGTGCAACTATAGATTACTCGTATCCAGAAGGCCACATGAAAATATGTTCGATATTAGATCATGGGTCCTCGTCCTCCGACAGGGGTTGATTATTTTCTATTTGAATGGAACTAATTGCTCTTTTTCCCTAGCAACATAACCACCCCCACCACCATCACCGCAACCACAATCAACCTGCCCTACCGCCGCCGCTGCTGGTGTATGCTGGGCGCGTGTGGGCATTAAATTTTCCGGATTATTCCTGCGGCACGATAATGACATGTTTTGTACAATTGACGTTCGAAAACAATGGCGGTAATTTAATAGTGAGTGCTCTCCACCTCTGTACCTATACACTTGGTATTCTCCGATTCATTGTGTGTGATGAGGGTGGTACAAGTATATACAGGCTTAGTAGGCCGCAGGCAACATGGTGCAGGATTGATTGGTTTGAGGCAAAGGAATTGGGTAAATTTAGTTTGTGGTTTGCAATTTAGCAAAAATTCAATTATGTAATTGGCAAGTTAATTACAGTTGCCATGAGGAATGTTTAATTGACAGTTCGACAAGTGATCCTTTTTTTTCAGGAGACTGCCAAACATGAACAACTTTTGTCGTTGAATTAATTTTGAATTAGAACAACCTTGTTGGGGAAATTGTTTCCTTTCAAATTGCTCTGTGTACCTATTAGAGGAAATAATAGTTTCTCGTTAAAAAGGAAGAAGCTTCAATGTCGAAATTCTCGCGAATTCATCTCCTGACATTTGAAGTTGAAATAAAATCAACTTTTGAAAGAACTACCATCGTCAAGTGCGAGTCGGACCTCCCGCTGTAAGTGCTCTGGTGGTATCTTAATTTTTCGTTTTCGTTAATTCTGAGAAAAAGAGAAAACTATGGTCTTACTCGTACTTGAAAGTGTCAGGTCAAGCAAACGCTTTATGCTTGCCCTCCACGGCTCGCTTGAGGGCCAGTAAAGACATTTTGATGAAATTTATTCCGTATCCTGATGCTCGTACGTGGGTCATTTTGTCTAAAAACTGACGAAATAGATCCAAGTGTTTCAGCCGACTAACTTAAAAAAGTTTTACCGGATTTCGATGAAATTTGGCACATGGACTTGTTTTACTTGAAATTTATCGAAATTAAATAGAGTGGGAGTAAGATATGGGAAGGACTTAAAACATCTTATCCTAACTCCAGAACCACCGAACGGATTTCAATGAAATTTCATATCAGATATATGGGGTACGTTTGCCATGGAAATCGGATGAAGACGAGGTAAAATATTGTAGTTTTCACCCCACGTAATCCAATATTCTTCAAGAACTGTTTATTCCAGAGGAAATATGGTAATTTGGATATTGAATTTTGTTATTCAAGAAACTTTATCAAAAAAAAATGTTTTTTTTTATATTTTTGGACTCCTTGATCGCATGATGAGGTGTAAAAATATTTTCTTACTACTTAAACTTTTTTTTACATTTTTGAATCACAGCATAATATTTCGTACTAAATTTCAGCACTCTAGTTCAAACGATTCAAAAGTTACAAGCAGATGACAGACACACGGACATACATACATTGTGTTGAATATATCAGTGTTTCGTTTATACCCTTCTGGTATGGAACACTAAAACTATATGGATTAGCATCCCTCGGTTCAAAAAGTTATTTAACGAGGAAGCACTTCTATCAACAAGTCGACACTGGTAAGTAACAGCTAGAATCCGCAACAATAAAGTCTCCCTTGACCTTCTAAAACGTTCAACAATAACTGCAAGAAGAACAGAACAATTGTGGCATCAATTTACCAAATTCATTCAAACTACAGTCGTAAGAGTCCTGGCCTTTATGTAAACCTCCACCAACTCGAAACCAATACAATATCTTTAAATTTTTTGCTAATTTTGTGCCAAGTTTTCAATTATTCTGCTCCGCGAGTTAAGCTAGTAATAGTACTAGAAGATATATCTGCTACGAGTATACTGACTTCTTTAATACTGCACTCTGCTAAGCTGATGAAGATGAAAAATTCGCTATAACGGTGAATGGTAACAACGAGAGCCCTAAGTTTTAGAAACGGGATTTTTGCCTGAGGGTCAGTTTTGACCAAAATGATAAAACGAGTCACCTATGGATTCAACACCGTGTCTGTCTGTCCATGTCCCTTTTGCAAACTTTTAAGTGATGAAATGAAAACATTCAGGGAACAAAACTTTAAAAAACATTCTAACACAGGTAGATAGACCAGGAAAACCGCCGAGTGACAAAAACTCGTATAGACCTATTTCGCCTCTCCCAATGACATACAAAGTTTTTGAGAGGATATTACTCAAGCGTTTACAGCCAGCTATTCAGGAACAAACAAATCTTATCCTCGATCACTAGTTTGTGTTTTGAGAAGTAAACATTCAAACATTGACCAGGTACATACTCGTAGAATCACTGATGTAATCGAGAAAGCTTTTGAAGAAAGATTTGTTCAAGCGTATTTCTTGATATCTCGCAAGCCTTTGATAAGGTGTGATTCTTCCTGTATGCCTACATATATAACATACTGACAACGTATCCCAGGAACAGACTCTCCCGTGTGAGACACGGAAACGAATAACCCCAATCCAAAGAAATTTCAGCTGACGTACCACAAGGAAGCGTTCTTGGTCCACTTCTGTATCTTCTATATACCCATGATATACCGCAAGAAGAAGACACCGTCTTAGCTACATTTGCCGATGACACTGCAAATAATAAAGAAACAACAGTAAAACTGGAAAGCGCTCTAAATGAATGGAGAAAGGCTTAGCGAATCGCCCTCAACAAAACCAAATTTGTTGATGTAAATTTCATTTATAAGAAAACGAACAACACATAGAAAAAAAAACACATAGATCTCGGAATTCCTACAATCGAAGGTAAAATCAAAAACTTAGCACGAAAGCACAAAATTCGGATACAAAAATTCTACATAGCGGAACAACCTGAAATTTTCATTGGATTGTCCTGATTTCGTGACAAAAAAAAAATGTGTTAAAAAAAAAGTCTTAACATAGTTAGACCGCGGAGTTAGTTGTCAGTTAAACTAACTCCGCGGCCCAATCTTGTTTCGATGGTTTTCAGGCAAACACATCCGCACCTCCGATTTAATCCAAAACCAAAATTTCATCAAAATCGGTTAGAAAGATCTACATTAGCTCAAAACATTTTTGTTTAAGTGAATTTTTGTTCAACTACATATATCTACGTTACGAGTTGCATGGCTCAGTGGTTAAGTACGCTATCTCTGAGCGGGTTGATCAAGGTTCGAATCCAAAAAAAAAAATAAAAATATTTTCCCGCCGTCCCACCCCTCGCGAACGTCTGACAAACATCCGAGAGTAAAAATTGTCATGAGAAGCTTTTCTCAATCGAAAAAATTGACCTTCGGGAACGGCATAAAACCGTAGGTCCCAAGCATGAGTGGCTACAAGAAGCTAGGTCAGGCCCTGTATTAGGTTGTGAGAGCCAACATACTTATTTATTTATTATAGGAACGTTATAGCAATTCATGGCCTATTGGAGGGTTTGTTGAGAACAATTTTCAGTGTATCTTCTGGACGACTCTCAAAAAAATTCCCGAATAACCTGGTTAAATTTTTGGGAAAATATTCGTTCATATTATATTTTTTTTAGACTCGACAATACAAACCCGCCTCCAACTCGATCCTTAGGAAGCTTTTCGGTGATAAACCCAATGTCTTATCGAAAACACCCTTGCCTTGAACAGGGCTGGTCAATGAGGCAAATCACAATTAAGGACATACTTATAGGTGGGCATAGCGGTGGCCATGATGTAGTGGGTAGTGTGTTTGCTTGTTACCCTAGTTGTGCAGGTTCAAGCCCGAACGGGGATTATCAACCAACAGCAACCACGAAAAAAAGAGAAACGAACTAGAGTAAATTTCGTACCGCGGAGACATGGTACTGTGTTTCTATTGAGATCGAAAGTACTGTCAGTGTTAAAATAAAATTTAATTTAAAAATAAACCAGAAGATGGCCCACCCATTATATACAATTGTAGACTTATTTCTCCCTCAATCTACGGGCTGATTACTATTTATTTTCCAATATTTTAAAGGTCTTTTTGAATGATGCAAACGATATAGCTCTAAGGTTTAATCATGTCCCTGAGGAACATATCGATTTGTAAACAAAAAACTGCTTGTTTACCCCACGTGTTACGTGTCCCCATTAAATTTAATTAAAACTCATTCTTTGGCAGCAAAAAAGTTTTCATTCTCATTCAATAGGTTGAGTCATACGTGCAATGAACTTCCATATCCTCGTAACCAGGTAATTTAAATAATAAAATTCTCTCAAGAAAAAAATCAATAAAAATTGTGAAATTCATATGAAACCATATCCTTGCATTCAACCACAGGCATTTGTTTCTTTCTCTTTCTATCTCTCATTGGCCATACTTAGTTGAGTACTCGTAGTGTACTTGTATATCCAAGAAACCAAAAATAATGATACGAGCAACAGTTAAACTTAACGACCCAACCTACTCTCTGATACGATATTTTTGAACTTTGATACTCTCGTTTGAGATCAAATTACTTATACAATCCCACTCTCGTTAGTCGGGCAGGGATTCCCCATCATTCGGCGTCTTTATAACGACATCGCGCAGTACATTAGTCTTGAAAAACAAGCACACAAAGTTTTATCACCCCTCATCTATGGTATGTAAAAATGCCGCTAATTTCTTAGTCCTGGAAAAATCGAAATCCCACAAGAAGATGTGCCAGTGATGCATCAAGAAGCAATTATCCCCAACCCCATGAGTTTCCACCCAAACATCGTGTCACATATGCCAAGAGGGCATACAAGGATACTCAATATGGGTGATTGAGGCAGCGAGTTGTTCGAGGGGTGAAAGTAATAAAATTCATTTCCTTCCATCAAAAAACCCTCGACGAAAAGTTGCAAACTGCTTCTTTTTTTTTTTAGGGGCGCCGCGTAAAAATGAGATATGCATTAAAATTTATTTCGACTGCTTTTGTCTTTCGGGGATGCCTTCTCAGTTATGTCCTTGCTGCTAGCATTAAGTTGAGCAAACGATTCATGACCTCTTAAGGCTAATTTATGCACCCATAGTCGCGGCGGGAGAGAAGTAGATTTTCTCGTTTGTTTTTTTTTTTTTCCTCTGCTTACAACACCCGCTAAAGTTTATTTTTCGTTTTAAGGGGTAGTTTCATCCCTAGTAGCCCAAAAAAAAAAAAAAAAACGAACAGCAACAAGAACGTTTCAATAAATCGTGACTTCTTACGTGAATTCGGCACATAAACTTGATGAAATATTATCTAAGCCCATGCACACACACCCAGAGATCCTTATGCCCTCTCTCATGTCCTAAAACCAAGCCTTTAAGACGAGTTGCGAGGAAAACAAGCGGATGGTTTGTAGAGCGAGAGAAGAGAGTAGGTATCCTTGTGTATTAATTTGTGTGTGGCATAATAATAAAAAGCAATTTTCGGGAAGGATTTTTTTTTTTTGTTGTTCCTCTTACTTTTATGAGGACTACGTCCTCTGTGTCAGAATGTAACACACCGCCCAATAACATGCGAATCCTTTTTTTTTTTTTTTGCTCTCGTTTTTGTCCTACTCATGATGAATACCGCGCGCCGTATCAGAGAATTTCGTGTTGACAGTAAACATTCGTTTAAGCTGTGAAAACACGCAATTTTCGTTAGCATGTCCTGATAAGTTATCCCTTTCACTGTGAGAGCGAACAAATTATTTTCTTTCGTCGGAGGTCCTGAGTATTTTTTTTTTTTTTTTTTTTTTAGTAGGAGTGTGAAGGATCAAGCCGCTTGGACGGGTTTAGGTGCGTGCTGAACGACTACAAATGCCAGCTTACACCGACCGTTACACACTGGAGCTAGGTGTAAATAAATTCTCAGCTTTTGTTAGCTTCAATGAGTTGCGTTTTGTCACGAATTTGTCGCGTCGTATCCTTTACAACGGGCGCGTATTTTTTTCGGAGGACAAAACATGGATATTTTGTGTGTGAATAGGCTTTAAGGATGTCGTGGCCTTCCGTTCTGTTTGTGTTTCATAATAAAAATTCATTACCCTTGTAATTCCTTTATACAGCTTTCCTGTATTCAGAGGCTTTTATAACAAAAAAAAAAAAAAAAAACGAATTAAAAGAAAGTAGTAACACAACGCAGAAAGGATAACATGAATTGTTCTATGATCTGTTGAAAGTGTCGTAAAACAAAAGTCCTGCGAGACGGCAATGGTGGTAGTAAACTTGCTTAATTGTTGCTTCTCATTCTTTACTCATTTTGGACGGAGTGGAGTGGCGCGCGGTGTAATTAGGTTTTGTATTTACATGAAGAAGTCTTTTAGTTTCAGTCCTTTTCGAAAGGAGGAGCTGTTGTGTGACCCATTTTATTTCTGTATCGTGCGTAGAAAGTCGGGTTTGGATTTCACCATTTTTTTTATGACTGTACGAGTATAGAAAATATAGTTAGCTAAAGGACTTGAGTCGTTTAATTTTTTTTTTTTAACTAGCACGGTGTACGTTGGCATAAAAAGCGTGTCAGCTGGCGATGTTCATGACTGGTGTGTAACCCCACTAGTATCCTCACGCAAATGGTAGCCTGCCGCTGCTACTGGTTTGGTGGTGAGGCGCACAAAGGTCCTTGTCTGTGCATTGTGATTTACGATTGTAAAAGTGAAACAACCGGGTGCGATTAATATTTTAAAGTTGTTTTAGTTCAGCTCTACGACTGTGGTCCTTTAGTTTTCTGTTGCTGAATAAGGAGATTAATTGCTTTTGTTTCCTTTTACGAACTGAGTTCTTGTTTTAATTTTTTTTTTTTTTTTTCTCTCAAATAGAGTCCTTAACTGAAAGACAGTATACGAAAGAATATTAATGGGAATATGAATAGCGGTGGGTGGGGTGGTGGGGGTGGTTGTGGGGTGAAGGATAATTACTAGCAAAAGGTGGTGGTAAATCGTTTGTGTGGTAAGTTATTTTGTGTTGAACAATTTGTCGAATTGGTTGATGGTAGAGGCGGTAGTGGTGGTGGTGGTGGGTTGATATGGTATAGTGGCTATGAAAATGGTAGCAGCAGCAGTGGCTTATTTGTGTGCAGGAGATTGCTTGTGCGTGATGGTACTGCCGTGCCAGTCGGAAGAGCCGACTTACTTTTCTTCTTTAATTAATTGAAATGGTTCTTTGGGTCAATGAGAGTAATTAAAAATTGAAGAATTTTGTCATTAAATTTAATTACCGGGGAAAATTATTCATTTATGACAGAGACTACAGCGAGTAAATTATTATTTTGAATGCCTGTGGAGGAAGTTAAGTGTCTCCGGGAATAAATTATTCAGAATGGAATGCAATTGCGAAGAGACACTTGTCGAATGTTTCCAGTAAATTATGAATGTTGGAGAATTTATATGCGGTTAAGGAATTTTAAATTTCATTATGAGGCTTATTGGAACGGAGGCTGCCAAAACCACACAGCGGAACTCTCAACAAATCAGAGAAATTTAAAAACAGGTGTGGCTAAATGGAAATTGGGTGCTGTAATGTTATTGAAGAGAACGGTGGCAACGGACGTCGAATTCCACTTACAATTCAGCATACCAACCGGCCAACAATGTCATCCTACACCATAAAATGGTATACAGATGAATCGAGAACAGCTGAGAGTACTGGAGCAGGAGTGTTTGGGACAAGAACAAATAAAATTCGGGAGCAATGTGTAAATTTTCCAGCTTCTTTCAGGCGGAAATCCACACGATAGAATGGTGTGCCAAACTTACTCTCGACACAAATGATCGCAAGGGAGACATGTCAGGTAGCCAAGCTGCAACCGAAGCGTTAAGTTCACACTAAATCACCCCTAAGTCGGTATGGAAGTGGCTGAACAAGATCAACCAAGTTACTCTATTTCGGTGTCAGGCCACGCTGGAGTAGATGATAACGAGAAGGCAGATAGGCTGCAGAAAGAGAATTTAACAAGTCTGTTCTTATGACCAGATTTATTTTGCGGGATGGGTGAACTCATCATCCGAAAAGAGCTACAGATAGAGGAGGGAATTAAAAGAGATAAGTCCTTTAAGAAACTTCTACAGGCAAATGTACTCCTAGGAAACTACAATTGAAGAAGGTCTAGAACCTGTAGTAGCTAAAGCAGGATCAAGCTTCGCCCCTTAAGTATATTATGGGCTTCCTCACGGGATACTGTAAGCTCTGTGAGCACCTCAGGAAAACAACGGAATGTGTAGATTTTGGTACGGAACCGAAGAAACTAGAAACAGAGATCTTCCACTTTTAGGCCCATTAAAGTTTCTTAAGTTTCTGAGGGGAACCAAGTAAAAAAGTTGAACGAGATGTTTTGGCCTGAGAACAAATTCGGGAGAAGCTATGCCTTGGACCATTACCAAGACTACATAAGAAGTGCATTCAGATTACTTGTAAAATAATATTTCCAGAAATCCATCACATGCATAACGCAGAAATCCATCAAAGTCATCACATGCATGGGGCATGAACAGCTCACGATCTCTTGGAGCAGAACATCAACTTCCTTGAAAGGAAAAGTGATTAACTTATTCCCAAAAGACGAGATTGGAGGTCCAACACATAAGCAAATGAACATCCAAGTCTATCTTTCAAGCTGAAATCTTCGTCATTGATAGAGCAGCATTAACAATCCTTACATGAAAAACAAATCTATCTCTGACTACAATCTTTGTGAACAGTCAGGCAGGTATTAAGGCACTAGACAGTGAAATCACAAGATCAGTACAAGGACAGTATGCAAATGTCCTACAACCTTGAATAAACTATGCATTATCCACGTGGTTATCCTCTGTTGGGTTCCCGGACATAGAAGGGAAGGAGATTGCAGATGCACTGGCAAGCAAAGGATTAACACTCGGCACAGAAGATGCTCATACAATAATAATTATCCCTACCGGTATAGTGAAAGGGAAGATAAATCTAATGCTGAAGGAACTGACCAACACCACTTGGCAGTCCAGATATGATTGTGTTATATCCCGCACCCTATAGCCACAATTGAATGAAGAAAGAACCAGAAGCTTATTGGCTACGAGGGAAAAAGGAAATCCGCATCTTGATAGGGGAACTGACAGGTAGCCAATAGACTAGGTATAAACTCCCCGGACTACTGAAGGAGCTATCAGAATGAGGAAGAAATAAAGATCATCAAATAAAAACCTGCAAAAATGTCGCCTTCGTCATTGGAAACAGACTGTTTGTGTAACTGAGAGAGCTTCTGAAAATCCGCTGATGGACTTAATGTATGTTTGAGCGGGAACTAGCCAACTAGCAATGAAGTTAGACGTTGTACCACAATCCAAGAAGAATCACAATTGGAAGCACCCATCAAGGTACACATCCCCCCAACCTAACTTCATCTACAGCCTAACATGTGTCCACAATGAATTCTGAAAAGACTAAGCGCCAAGACCGAGAATAAAAGCTTCTGGAAATATTTCTGCTGGGAGTAGATAGCAAAGTTTATTAATTTTGTAGCAAAAAGAATTTTGATTTAGAGATACTTCCGTGCTTGACAGGTGATGGACCCAAGCGGCTTGACTAGTAGGAAGCTCAAATGACTCATTTCTAGGGTCATTTCATTGAGGTCTTCGAAGCATATGCCATGGTAGTATAGCACAGGAATAGGTCTGCTACGAGTCTTCTATGAGTCAAAGAATGGAGATTATTCGAGCAAGATGATATTGGCGATGATATTTGTCAACTCTAGTAGGCCATTAATGTGGAGTAGAAATAGATTTTCAAAGTACAGATCACTGAGGCACAGGTGTCGGAAAATACATCACAACTTGAATTCTGTAAAAATGTAGTCCACCCAGGCAAAGAGCTGCCCCGGTAGTACATTGGAGTTTAGCTTGCTTAATTGACCTCTATGTCAAATTCGATTGAATGTCCTTAAGACGTCCAAAGCAACAAATCTTGATTCCCCGCATTGTACGATGAGTGAGGTCAGTGGCAAAATGTAGATATTATAGCTTTTTCCATCACTTTTGATGGCATAAATAGCAACGTCATTGGTACCATAGTTTTGTGGCAAACATACAGTTTTCCACCATGAAAGATACGTTTTATGCACGTACGACAATAGGTGCTAAATCTGTTGCACAATTATGAAGTCGGAATAGTCGTCGGAATTTGATGCCTTTTTGCAATCCAATGATTAAGGATGCACCAGACTGCCGTTTGGAAAGAAAAATGAAGTATTTTTCGCTTGACAGATGAAAAGATACAAGCTAATTGGCTACTGAAACATATAGAACAAAAGAAAAGAAAATGTTTGGGATCTATACGAAAGCGTCTAAGCCGGAAAATGACTACAGAATAGCTACAAATTGCAGTTATAATATACCAACTAGTCGACTCTCATTCTAGCAGAAACTTGAAGGCTATAGTTTCTTCAACACAGCATACAGTATCATGTCTCCGAATAGATTAGAAAGATATGAGTATAACCTACCTACCTACTCTATTGGAACGCGAATGTTTCTAATTAAATAGGTGTTGGATGCTATATTTTGTTTTGGGGATTTCAGAAAAAGGAAGGGAAGAACACTAAAAAGTAGTCTCTAAGATGAAACTGCATATATTTTAAGGTACGCAAATAATTTAAAATAATACTCGCAGTGCCCTTCTGATTGTTACGCTTTCATGGACCATTTAGACAGAGAAATGTTCTACAATCTGACCGAATAGGTGTATCTCACATCAAGATAATTACTTCAAAATAAAAACACATTCGTTAACGACTAAAAACTTTACATTTATTTTTAATTTTCTTAACCAAATATGTATCTTTGCTATTATCTTCTCATTTTCCTGATATCTACCCCAAATAACTTTACTGCAATCTCCTTCATGTTTTATCAAAAATTTTCCAAATGAATACATTAAGCACCCTCAAAACACCAAGTGCCCACCACCCGCAACAGGAAGAAATTTTCGTAGACGTACCAAAAGTATAAAACAAAATGCAATAAAAACCATGTTTACTCAGTTAATTAAAGAAAAGCAATCGAAAACGCGAAGAGAGAAAAGCGCAAAATTTTCGACGGGAAGCACTCTCACACAATCTTTGATCCGTCGTAGAGTCTGAAATAAACCACTATACATCGCCATCATCATCACAATCACCGCCACCACCATCAAGGGGGTTGTAAAACTTTTCATTTTAGTTTGTAGATAATAATGAACCACTGTACTACCTACACACTACCTGTGTACAAAGAAAATTGAGAAAAAAAAAAAAAAAAAAAGAAAAACGACGACGGAAAAACAAGAATAACAACAACCAAACCAACAGCAAACAACAAAAGTAATTAACCAACGATTTAAGGGGGTAATTGCGTTGTGAGTGTGTCTGTGTTGCAGTACCCTCATTGCCACCCCACGGAAACGACAACGAGAACATTGTGAAAACAACTTACCGCAGAAAGTTTCTCTCCTTAGTTTTTTTTTGGTTTGTACTTTTTCCCGTCTTTAAAAGATTCAGGAGTTTCTGACCCCTTGGTTCGAAAAAGAACCAAAGGATAGGAGTTAAATTAGCAGAACTTTCTGCCCAAGGACCGCTTATCAGCAGGAATTCGCATGTCCCGCTTCGCCATAAGGTTTTCTCTTCCTTCGCTATGATGAAGGGTACAGTATTTATTATAATTTTCTTCTTTATAGTGTTTAAGAGGAGAGTCTTTTTTTTATGGTTCTAAATAAATGCTGATCCCGTGTTTTTTATTTTGGCCCCCCCCATCTTTTGGGAAAGAAAACTTTTTGGTTAAAAGAAAGAAAAATGCAATGGCACAGCAGAAAACAGAACAAAGAGGCGAGACACCCTTTGAAGTACAAATAATAGGGGTTAAAAGTTTGTTTCCCGGAAATAAAAAAAAAAATGGGGAGCGAAAAAGTCCTGGAACGGGTTGAGTCACGTAGGACCAATTTTCGAAGTAAAACACTGGTTAATGCGAAAAAATTATGGGATAGACTTGAACAGGCTCCAACTGGGTTGGAAAGAAAGAATGGTGGTACAATTGCTGGCTTTTTGACACATGCTGTTTTTCTGCGGGTAGGTATGGTGGATGACTTTTAAAAGCTATGGAGTAGAAGATACGGTTGGGAAATTTAAAGATAGGTAAACATGTTTGAATGCGATGTGGGCATGATACTTTTGAAAGTGCCTGACATCAAAGAGGTTGTTATCTTTTTGTTGTGAGCCAGTACCTACTTAGTTACTATTTTGCAGTTGGGACGTATTCCAACGAGTTCTCTGGTCTGGTCGTTATAAGAAAGAAAAAAATCAAAGTGACAAATCAATCTCGTAGCAGTCGCCATATGACTAGATATCAAGGCACTTCCTGCTTAAAATTGTATGTTGTCTGAAAATTAAGGTCTTCATCCATAGTGCAATTTATTATGGACACATTTAGATGAAAGAAGGTTTGAGATTTATAAAAATGTCACCCTGATTAGGGAAAACTTTTATTTAACAGAGGGAAAATCAGTGTGGTGCCATTGAATGTGCTTCATTTTAAAGATATGTAGCAACGAAATTGGCGCATCAGTTCTTCTCGGGACCAAGGCCAAGCTTAAATGAGTTTTCTTTGATATAAATTGCAACTTAAATCTGCTATTGTATTGTTGGACTTGAATAAATCATTCAGTCGAATAAATTCTAAGGAATTATTATTGACTTTAAGAGTATTCTGAAAATGACAGAACTCTCACTGACAAACAAGAGCCGTGGCATCCACTGAACTGCACTTCGTCCAGTTTTAATAACTTTTATATGGCACTATTTATGGTGGTACATATATATATATATAATGGCGCTAACAGTTCATACAAGGCCTAGCCTAACTTCTCACTGCTATTCGTGCTGTACGACACACGAATGGGAAGAACCTACAGTTTTACTCCGTTTACGAAGGTGAATTTTTTGATTGAGAGAAGTCTCGGATGTTTGTCAGACGCTCACGGGGGGTGGGACGGCGAAAAAACATTTGGTATTTTTCGGGATTCGATCCTTGAGTCTCCCGCTCAGTGATCACGCATTGACCCACATCGCCCACAATTCCAAACCAGCAAATAAAAGCCCGTCCCTAAAAAAGGCGAATCTTCCTCCAATCTTCCTATCCAATTACCGACCCATTGCACTTACGTTCCTTCTTTTCCAGGTCATGGAAACGCTGATAAATCGTCAGCTTATGAAATATCTCGATTCATGAAAACTCCTTAATGACCGGCATCGATGGCATATCTCACCGAGAAGTGGAACCAATCTCTCCATCACTTCGGTGTAACTAAGATGGTTGCGCTTGATATTTTAAAGGCATTTGACAGAGTTTAGCATCAGGCTCTTTTGTCGAAAATGATTGCATATGGCAGCGATGAGTCTCTTCTTCAATACAAGTTGTTTTCGATGGCTTCAAGTCTGCAATTCACCGAATAAATGCTGGTGTTCCCTAAGGCTCTGTTTTGTCTCCGACTCTCTTTCTTATTTTTATAAATGATCTCTTGTCTGCTACTTCTAATCCAATCCATTCCTTCGCTGATGACAGTACCCTCAGTTTTTCATATTCGTTCCCTAACTCACGTCCTTGCTCTTCGGCCATAGAAGGGGAACGGCAACGTATGTTAAACATATTAAATTCCGACCTGGACAGTATAATTAAATGGGGTTCAACCAACAGAGTGGAATTTAATGCTTCCAAATCTTAATGCTGTCTTCTGTCTCCCAAGCGAAACCAAAACCCTCAAATATTATGCATGGATGGTACTTGCTTCATTGAAACCGAAAGACTTGCCATTCTCGGTATGTATATTAATAACCATCTTCGATGGAACGATTACATATTCGAGGGCCCCAAAAATGCTGCAAAATTTCTAGGATTCCTTAAACGGTGCAAGAAATATTTTACCCCATCTAATCTGGCCTCAATTTATAAGGCATTCATCCGCCCTAAGCTGGAATATAATGCCCATATCTGGTCTGGTGCACCCAAGACCGTTTTGCATGTACAGAATCGCGCGTTAAAACTTATAGGCGATAGAGAATTGTGAATTCCATTCATTCACTAGAACATCGGAGAAATGTCTCGTGTCTCTCGCTAATTTCATAAGCTCCAGCGAAATAGACAGTTGCATTCCTTCCCTTCAAAATTTCACCCGCAATACGCGTCATGCTTCGAATGCACATCAGTTCACTCTTAAGCCCAATTTCGGTCGTACTGTCAAATGTAGGGAATCGTTTATAAGCCGAATAACACGAATGTGGAATGATCTACCAGGCTCTGTATATCCCCATCACTACAACCTTCAAACATTTAAAGCTAACGTGCACAGGCTTTGCCTCTGTTCCTCTTCCCCATTTTCCTAAACGCCCCTGTCTGAGAAAATATAAGGATATTCATAATCCCTTTGGCGCGCGAAGATTATAAAAAAAAAATAAATAAATAAATTAAGACTCTGTTAAGTGGTTCCTAAGGTAGGCGAGTTACTCTAACCTCCATATCTTACCACCACTTTGCTAATGCTGCAACATTCAAACAGAACAATCTAGTCAAACTGACAAGTCATCTAAGTGGACTTAGAAACCAAATTTCAGTGAAATCTGTTCAGTTGTTCTAGAATTAGGAGTTACAGAAGGAATAAGGGAATAGACAGGCCGACAGACAGACAGGCTAAGAACGAAAAGTGTTTGCTTTGATCTGAAATGGAAAGATATTCTCTAAGTAATGAGCAAGCAAAATTAATTTAAGGCTCAAAGAGGTCCTACATTGGCTAGAGTGTAGCTTCTAACAATCGTTCTTCTTCTTTTTGTTAAATTTATAATTCGAATGGAACGGACCTACAGTTTTTTTGTTGTATTCGCCTTTTCCATGACTTTTTGAACTTTCTTGTTTAACGAACTTTATTAAGGTCTGCCCAGCTTTCTGGTGCTATATCGATATTCTCACAAAACCCCGCGTTTTCTCTGAATATTTCTGGAAAGAAAATACCTGACCTAACAAAAAATATTGATGCATATACACTTGGGTATTGTAGCTATAAAGTTACTTGATCTTTAACAATGCAGTACCTGAATTTGGTGTATTATTTGTGCATACGTACGTAGGCATTTGTTTGGTTTGGTTACCTCGATGATGAGGTACACTTAGACCAAAAGTTGGTCCATTGTGTTGCCACTGAGTAAGGTCGGGTCCTTGATACCGCCAACCCAAGGAACCAATTACTTTTTATAATATTTTTTTTTCAATTTTAGCCGTGCTAATGAGGTCGTTAACATCATTGAAAAGTTATTCACTTAGTGCCTCTCCAAAGTTAGTTAATTCGGGGTATGAGGAAGTGTGTCACTGTTTCTTATGGAGGATGCCCTACCATCGTACAGTGCCCTGTTACTACGTTGGTTAGTTTTGATAGGGTTTCTCTGTTGTATTTCAGAAGTCCGTTAGACCTCTTTTGATCTAGTACTGGCCAAAGTATTCTGGCGGTATTACAATGGTCTAGATGCTTCCATTTAAGGTTCGCCTTGTCTAACGCATCGGCATAGTTAAGGTACTTACTTAAAAGACAATGGCTCCTCGATGTTGGTAGCTAGATGTTAGGGATTTGATGATTACCTGACTGTAGATACACTCGTAAATAACGATATCGTTCTGCGGTACAGTATTATTCGCCAACCATTAGTATTTATCAATTATATCTTTATATCTGCAATTTGTACTTGCACTTATAATTGATCAAATGGCATTATACGAAACATTATATCTACATCTGTGCGCACGAATGAAGTATAGACTCAGTCATTTGCAAATAAATAGAATAGAATAGAATTGTGCAGTTTATTTTTTATTCTCAATTGGTTCGTTAATTGCTAAATTTGTGCAACCTATCCCTTCCAACAATTTATTGAATGAAACTTCTTGGGTTGGTTTGGTACCTAACCAGAACATGTGCATATATACAATTTTTCGTAATAAAAGAAAGTACTTAGGCGGCAGAAAAATAAAAATTCGTTCCTTTCGATTTATCTGTGGACAACTTAAATTATATTTTTCTGAGCTACCTTCTGGCAGTGGGTGTATACTATTCAGTGTATCAATTAACTTACAATACATTATTCAGATTGCTTCTGTCTAAAAAGGAACAGCCTGGAAACATTGCAGAAAGCCATTAGAAACATTTTTTTTTTTTAGATTGAAATTTAATTCCAATTTTCTTTTAAATATAAACCAACTGAATAAGATTGTAAACTAGATAGAAGTCAGCAGAGAATGCAACAGGAGATAAGCCCAAAAACATTCTCTTTATATACTTTTAAGCATACAGAGACGTGCATACTCCAAACTAATATTCAACCATCACCCGTTGGCTTATCGAAGGCTGGTAGCATACACTCCTACCGGCAGATGTTCGGAAGACCTCAATGGAATGATCCCTAGAAATGGGACATTTGATCGTTCGACTAGACATGCCACAAGTGCCCATCGCCTTTATGTCTATCTGGCAGCGATGCAAACATTTCTATATCAAAATTCCCTGTGCTAGTAGACAAGTAAATTTTGGAGTTCACTCCAAGGACGCATTTTTTCAGAAAATTTTAATCTCGAGGCACTGTTTCAGCGATTTTTTTAGTCAATCGGAAAATAATTTTCGGTAACATACGAGTACATATACATACATACATATGCATATTAGCAGAGAATAAAAACTTGCCCCTATAAGGGCAAGTATTGGTTTCGTGAAAAAATTTTACCTACAAATTTTAATCAGTTCTGGTATTACTATAATTAAGAGTCTAAAAATGTGGGTCCCGCAATTCTATCTGTATGTCTGTTTGTCTGTCTGTATATTTGTATGAGCCTAAATGGCTGGACGGTTTTTATTTTTTCAAATTTCTTATCTAAGATCAGTGAGTTCACAATTCGAGACGAAATCGGAATTTTCATTCCAACCCCAAAATTAACGGTACTTTTTGGCAAAAATATGTATAACGGTAGGGGAGAGTGATTACGAAAGTAACGGTGGGTCGGTTGTAACATTCAATTTTTCGGAAAAACGAAGACCGTTCACTTTTTGATGCAAAATTATTCACAATTGCGTGTTGAATGCGTCCACAAAAAACCAAGTGTCAGTTTGCTTCACAATGAGTAGACAGAAGTGAAACCCATTTTTTTTTTTTTGAGGTTATTATTTCATATTAAATAAAAGTTTCATAAATAAATAAAGTGGTATTTTCAAAGCTTATTTTGTGCTGAGTCTAATACAAATAGTATTTTTTTCATTGACTCCATAGTTTTTGTCGATTTTAATTTTCATTGTGAAAAAAACATGGGGTGGACGGTTGTAACATTTTTTGTGTGGACGGTTGTAACATGTTACATGCCATCATAGAAATTTGACTTTTTTTCCTTTCATAAAAAGTTTTTCGCGAGCTATGCCACGACAACGAATTAGAAAAACTTCCCGTGGATTGATTCCAAAAGAGGTTTTTGTAAAATCAGCCGAAGAAGTTCTAAAAGATGGTAGATCAATTCGTGGAGTCGCAAAGGCTCACAACATCTGCCATGTCACACTTGATCGGTTTGTTCGCAAAACCAAACTATTGCAAGTGTCCCCTGGTGAAGCTGTTTATCCAGCTGTAGGATATAAAGCTCATAATAGAGTTTTCTCAAAGGAATACGAAGTAAGTTCATACAAGATACAAACGACCTTTGTGTTCTTAAAATCATTTTGTTTAATATTTTTTTTCAAAGATAAAATTAGATGGATATATAAATCGCTGTGCTGATTTTTACTATGGACTAACAACTAACTGCGTCCGAAAGCTGGCATACCAGATAGCTGACTTTTATAAGCTCCAAATGCCTTCATCCTGGATAGTGAATCAAATGGCTGGGAAAGAGTGGCTCAAGTCTTTCATGAAAAATAGACGACGAAGGCAAAAGCGCAAAAATGATGAAAGTTCGAGTGAAGATGAAGATTCTGCTTGTGCATATTGTTTTGCCAAGTTTTCTCAATCCATTCCGAGAGAGGAGTGGATCGAATGCACATCCTGCAAAATGTGGATTCATGCAAGGTGTGTAGGTGAAAAATCAAAACAGCTCTTCTTCGAATGTCGAAACTGCGTTTCTGATTGAAAATGAAAACTTAATTTTATGTTTTGATTTTGACATTATTCACTTTTGCTTTTTATTTATTTTTATGTTTTTCATAAAGTCGCCTACTTAGAATTTATAATTCTTTGATTCAAGTGCTTTAAACTAAGAGAGTATTATTTTTGTTCCTAAATCAAATTAAATTTGATAAACAAAGTACAAAATCTCATGGCTGATATGTATTTTTTTTTTTTTTTTTTTTAAAGCTATTTACTATATTTATATAGGTATAATATATCAAATGAATTAAATGTGTACCTAACCACTTTTTGTAATTTCCTTCATTTAATTCATATGATGTTACAACCGTCCTTCCACCGTGTTACAACCGATACACCCCAAAGGACGTTTGTAACATTTGACTTTCCCTTTTTCTTCACAGCAAATACATGGAACAAAAAAACTTTTGGAAATGAAACAAGTATTTAATGGAAGCTAAATGCCCATTTAATAATATGGATTTTGTTTCATTTTGCTAAGCATATTGATTTAGAAATAGTGATACAAAATATCAAAAATGTTACTTTCGTACTCACTCCCCCTACTATATGTACTTATTAGCTGTGTTTTTAAAATTTACAATTTCTCGGCTATGAGTAGATTAATTTTGTTTGAATTCAATATTTAGATAATATTTGACATATACAAGATTATAGCTTACCAAGTTTTGGAAAATGTTCAAAATACTTTTCTTATATTTTTAACGGATTTTATTTAAATTTTAAATCTCAGTAATTTGCAGATAAACAATATAATAAATACAAGTACGTGCCACCCAGTCGTGCACTTTATTTATTATGCAAATGTAAAAAGTTCTGTGAAACTGTCATCGGAAATTAAATTAAAATTATTTTAGAGCAACATTCATGCAGCAGTCACAACAAAACATTTACAATAGCTGTTCGAGTTGGATTTTAGAAATAAGTACAAAAGTATAAAATAATAATTTTTTTAGTTTTATTTATGATTTTGATAATATTTTGTGAGCAAATCATGCAATTCAATGAACAAACCTTAGTCAGTCGATTTAGGGTTACGCATACTAGACGCATACTATGCTTATAATTTCTTCCTTTCATCACGTTTAACAGCTGCTTGGTAAGTATTGGACAGAGGAGCACAATTTAAATATTTCATACCTGTGCTTAGAAAAAAAAGTTACAACTTCAAATACGTTTCCTGAAAAATGATAAAAAGTGACTTGGGCGGTTATAGACAACTGATCAAGAATTACTAACCAACCTACCACGCCTAGCTCTACATAATTTAAAAATAATACGAAAGTACTCAACTATTTCTATGTTTTCTTTATTTACCAATAAAATGTAAAATATATTTCTATTAAAATTGCTTTTAAGTTTAGTGAACGCTTTCAATCCATGACTGGAGTACACTTATTGTTCAGAGTACCAAAATAATGAACACAACCTTCTCTAAACATTCTGAGCGGTTATTCAACAGAACGTAAATTTATTTTCTTTTATGTCCACAAGTATTTCTTCACCCTCTTAGGTCAGTGACCACTGTGTATTTAATTCAACTGAGAATCACGATGGTCATCATTGAATTTTAATTTATTTTTAGAATTCACATTTGACTTTCTGGCCTATTTCAATCTTATAACACCATACAATATGGTATGTATACTTATATCTACCCCTATAAATAGCGTATCTTCTAAAAATTTAATTCGAAACAACACAGAGTTTCAAGTACTTTTTTCTTGTTTTATTAGGAATGTTTGCCATTCCATTAAATCTATTAAAATGCAATAAGTTCCGAATGCCACCAATTCACGACCTTTTTCAGATGAATGTGTTAAACGAAGGTGGGGTAAATAAATGATTTTTATATTTATTTGTTGTTTTACTATAATTTATAGAAAGACAGGCAAGGTTTAGTTTTCAATATACCTACCTAGTTAGCTAGTGTTGTTGATTTTTAGCGAGTTGATTTAGACATCTATGAACGTTTACAAACTGCCAAAATAGAACACATTTCATATACGTACATGCACACCAAAATAAGTCCATTTTCAATCGATATCTATTTACAGAGACCATTATGTGCAAATAAAATTTCTTTGAAATTTCCCTACTCCCTAAATATATAACCAAACCTATCTATAAGTACCTGTCAAATACATCTCTTCAAATTGTCATTCCTTCACATAACACCCTAAGATCCCAATTTAACACCATTTATCTATCACAACAATCCCTCCCACAAGTCCCACCTTCTCCATCACACTCTACACACAATTAAAATCCTCTAAGAAATCCGCCTTTAGAAATTATTACCCCTAACAAATTGTATCAATTCATAGAAGCCCCAAAAAAAAAAAAGAATGGAAGAAAAAGTACAAGTCCTATCCCTCTCTATACATATCTTCTTCTACATCCCTTAATCTTCTCCTAAGTTGCTCCTTTGTGTCCAGTTAAAGTGCAAAACCGTTTTATTATTATCATTGTCGCCAAGTGGGACCATGGACCACAAAGTCACAGAATGAAGACAAAACGGACAACCGACATGACAAAAAAAAAAAAAAAAAATTACAACAAACGAAATGAAAAAAACGCTTCTCATCCTGTGTGACTGTCTTTTCTCTCCAAAAAAAAAAGGCAATTCGACAATAAGATGAAAACTCGGAACAGAAAAAAAAAAGAAGAAATCTGAAACAGAAAACTTGACGAAAAGGCAGCACAGAGAGCCACAAGGACTCCAGGCAGAGCCTGCTTTTACTACTTTACACTTACCTCTATGGTGCCTGATATGATGGCCACTGGAGGCCCCACAGCACGGCTGCTCATAGTACAGGTTCCATGTATTTTCGTAATCCGAATAAACGTTATCCACAAATGTTACCACAAGGAGTGCACACAAATTGATCACGTATTTACACATTTTCACAGGATATCTTTTTTATTTCCTCTTCTCTCTGCCTTCTATTTAATTTTTTTTCTTTTTTTTTTTTTTTTTTTTTGCTTATATTTTATTTTTATATCTTTTCTTTTGTTGTATATAGATATAAAGATATATTTTTATCTTTTCACTTTTTATAGCAGAGGAACAGCTTTGGGCACGCACATTTAACGAAACACTACCGTTTTAGTTTTGATTTTATTACAGCATAAAACAAATAAAAATAAAAATCAAAATCCTTCGGCAAGGATCTAGAGATATTTACATTTTTTTTTTTTTTTTTTGCTTTTAGTTCCTTTTCGCGAAAGTTTTCACACTGTCATCGAAAAAATAGAGATACGATTTTTATTTTTCAAATCAGTTTCCAAGTTTTCTTTCAAAAATAAAAAAAAAATAAGAAAAATCTAAATTTCTTCACAGTGAGCATCGAGTGCTCATTGTCCTTTCACGGCTGAACAAAATTAAGGACGGTAACAACATCGATTTACAGTGGGTACATGAAATTTTTGTCCGTAAATATCCTTGCACTTCCGTATCCGCAATCGAACTGAGCAAATTCTCGCACAGACGTTTGTTATTAAACACCTTCAATGTTCCTTCCGATAGAGATTCAAAAAGGACATTATCCTTTTGGGGATGTTGACTACTCAGTCTTAGATTGCGCACTCTCCTTTTAAAGGATCTCTCTCGCTCTGTTGGACTTCCAAGTGAACAGGTGAAAATGAGAACTGCTAGAATTCCGGCAACTGGCAACTGTCAACTGGAAACTGGAATCGGGAATCCTGCAATGAGAAACATGAGAAATTAGTTAGAGAAAAAATTCCATTACGAGAGAGTATGCGCATTGCACAGTGGAGTGGAAATATAAAATAAAATCTTCAAGGGTGCATCCTACAAAAAATAATAATAAACAAGGAACGAACGAAAATAATAATATATACCTATATATTTAAAATACCGCAAAGGATGATCAAAAGCGTAGCGGCGGTAATTTTTCCAATTCTTATGCCGCAGGAGGGCTGCAAATTAATAAATAAGTAGAAACATCTTTCTTTTTTTTTTTTTGTTGGTCCTTGCCCGCAGGGGGTGGGAAAAAATTCGGTCTTTATGTGAAGTTTGTCTAAGCAGGACAAGCGAAATGGAATACGGAAATATAAAGAGGCAATGAATTGGATGGAATCTCTAGCTAACAAGTACACAGCAGGTATTCGCGATTATCCTGGCAGGACAAACAAGAAATGACTAAGCAATGAAAGCGTGTAAAATGAAATGCTTATGCGGATGGCCAATAATTTTCGTAATCCGAGAAGTTGTTGGTCTAGTTTATTAGACTCCCATCGCATAAATTTTCCTTGTAATGAGAACAGATTGCTGGTGAAAGTTCAATTGGATTTAGAAACAGGAGGTACATAGCTAATGGCTCTTTAAATAGATACGATTTTTAGAGGAAAACATTTTTACTCTACGACAGTAATTGCAATACATAGACCAAAAAGGTCTATCGGACAGCTTTTACCAAGGAGTGTGCTGGCACATTTACATACCAAAATCTTTAAGAATACGAAAGTAGTATTCATTACAAACGTGGGTAAGGAAATACTACTCATCCGAAAACAAGAGAATTAGAGGTGAAAGTATATACATGCCTTCTCAAACAGATTTATTAAGAATATTTCATAAGAAAGAGTTAAGAAGGCAAACAAGAAAAAAAAAGTTCCCCCAAATGTTCCATTCTAACACAATAACTAAAACCTTGATGATTTTGTAAGTATCTGCGAAGCTGTGCAATAAAATTGTTATGTGGTATTACTGCCGCACCGATTCAATTGCTTGCGACTTGCGAGTCCACAAAAAACAAATACAAAATTCTCACAAACAAAATATTTACAATTGCGGGTTTATAGACCCTCTAAATGTTCACAAAGAAAATTCCAACCTTTTAAAAAATCCGCAAAAGGAAAATCCCCAAGCGTAAGATTCCCAAAGTCAAAATTCTCATAAACTAAAAATGTCTATTAAATATGCCCGTACAGACCCCTTTTTGTTACTAAAAGTGTTGACTGCCTAATTCCCGAAAATAAAATTTCTATATCAAAATCCCTAAACAAAGCCCCCAAGTAAAATTCTCAAACACAAAATTCTTACACAGAAAATCCCCCATAGTGTGTCATTTTGTTTTAAGGATAACCTTTGTAAATCTCATAACACAGTGAACAGTGAAAAATGAGAAAGTTGGCCAACTAGGTTGCAAAAAATGTTGGCTAACTTTTGTGTGACCAACTTATGGGATTAATTACATTCATTTAATTTTCTTGAACGGGGATTTTGAATTTGAATGGAAATGGTGGGTTTGAATATCAATCACTTTTTTTCCTCTACCAGTAGAGTGTTGTTGTGGTTTGAGAAAGTTGGCCAACTAGGTTGCAAAAAATGTTGGCCAACTTTTATATGTGACCAACTTATGTGGGATTAATTACATTCAAATTCAATTACGTTGAGTTTGAATATCAATCACTTTTTTCCTTTTCTTTTTTCTACTAGAGTGTGCAAAGGTTTAGATAAAAAAAATATCCGAGTATGCAGTCTTACCACCCCGACCTGGATGCTCTTCACGAAATCACCAGTGGCAAAATAATCAGGAAATTAACGCAACTTTATATAAAAGGACTGGATCAAGTAATGCCGTATATAAGCAGGAATATACTAGCTTTTTCGGGCCTTCTGCGGATATTTCCCTATTTCAGTTGATTAAGCTCCAAAAAAGTGTAATTTTCTCGAAAGGTCAATTAATCCCCTTTTGGGTATTATCAGCCCTTAATCTATACCTTAACGAAGTTTTAATACATCAATGGGATATTGTAAGCAATTTCTCCTATATTGGAGTATTAACCGCCGCTTTTTTATTTTTAATTTTGAAGCTTTGTGCAATAAGGTGAATAGTCTCTGCGTACATTAAATTAATATTTGCTTTTAAACTTCAGACTCCTCAGAACTGATCTGCCTGGACTGTGCTCTTTGTGCAACCTGAAGGAATTGGAGGATATATGTCATTTCGTATGAAGATGTCCTATCCTTTAAGAACTGAGGAGACTTCATTGGAAACAATCTGTGCTCCAGTGGGATGAAGTAATACCAGTTCTAAGCAGTGAAAGCTGGAAAACATTATTCAATTTCGAATCGACTGCACTCGAATTTAGAAGGCAATAGATGGATGAATAGTTGTAGTTTTTCAATTTATATAAGTCATTACAACTGTCAATCTATTCGAAACATTAGGTTTACGGACATTTCTTTTATACCTATCTCTACGAAAACGCGTCAATGTGACGCTTGAACGAATACATATATTTAAAGAAAAAACAACATCAATATTTTAACATTTTGAAGAAAATACACTTCAATATATATTTATGCGAACGAATTTGTATTTTTTTTTTTTTTATAAAATTCGAAATGCGTCAAAATGTCGCGTCCCGTAAACCTATTGTTAAACAGTATATATAATTTAATGAAAATAAAATAAATTCACTTCAAATAAATTCAAATAAATTCAAAAGTCAAAGGAGTCTTTGATTGCGAAAATCGTTTGTATCGATCCAGATTTTAGAATCAACTGACTAAAGTCCTAAAGCAGTAACAGTACGAGTACATACTGCGATGCTAATATAAAGTCAAGACAAGAGTTTCAAAACGTAAATACCTATCCATTCCTGTTGTTTCTGTTGATCCTGAAAATTTTAATTTGGAAAAATAAATCGAAGCGTATTCTAAAGGTCATAAAGGTATTCACACAATCATGACTGAAAGTTTATTGACGTTTGGAACTCAACTATTGTCTAAATAATATTTTCCAAACGTGACTTTCATTCATTTCTTTCACTTAATTTAATATTGTTTGATGTGTTAATATCTATTTTCTCCTGACCTGCCAACCGGAGTAAAGCTCTTTTCATTAGAATCTTTAAAAAAAAAAAACAGGACAAATACAAAGGAAGCAGCAAGAAGGATTCTAGATAAAGAAGTTGCATCTCTTTCAATTCGAATTCTTATCGAATGACTTTAAATTTGAGAGTAGCTAGATTTCTGCAATATATTATATGTGATGCTAGGTCGCACGTACTTGCACTTATTAAAAAAAGCGAATTAAGTCGAACATCACTTATCGACTTTGGTTAATAGTATCTGAGTTCTATCACATAAATAGTTATCAGAAGAAACCACAAACCAAATTTTTTGTAAATTCTTTCAGTGGTGTTGTTGAGCTAGCCACGTGAAAGCGCACCTTTCGCATATTTTACACCCACTTACGCATATTTCAATTTTGATTTTGATAATTCTAAGACCATCTTCACACTAAACCAAACTAAAAAAAATCGTTAGGAATACCTGAAGAAGAAAATATTTTTAATGAATCCAACCCCAATGATTTCTGGCTGGTAGTAAAATGGACCTAATATAGAATGAGTGCTCCCGAATTTGGATTTTTTTTTAACAAAACAATGCACGACTGGGTTTATTAATTTGAAATTCTGGGAAGAACTTTCTGTTTTAATAAAATGTGTTCATATGTTGGAAAACTTTTTTGACAACACTTCTAAAATTTGAATATCATATGTCAAATGGATAGAATTGCGAAATGGATAGAATTTTTGAGTTCCTCTTCAAGTAGATAATACAAGAATAATACAAATCTAGAGACTGTTCTGCACAATTGTGAGCTCTCTGACTCTTTCGAATTTCAACAGTGAGTGAGACAAGAGGATATTCTGTAATGACTGCTACCATAGGTGTATCTGAGCGAAATGGCACCCAATGGAGACCGTGTGAAAGACTGTTTCCTGGCAAATATCATCAGCGGGCTAGACGAGATGTACGAGTACTAAGCACTGCAGATGAATGGAGAGTCGGATTTCAAAAAGACACAAATAATACCCACAGGCCACTGCACACATCAGCGTATTATTCTGAAGTAGACGTTAATAGAGGAGGTCGAACAGTTTAACTATCTGGGAAATTGTGTATCGTTCACGGTGGAACGGACATAGACGTTAAAAGCAGGATAAATAAAGCTCGCATTGGCTTTAGAATCCTGTCCCCAGTTTAGAAATCAAGTGAAACATCATCATGCACCAAGTTGAAACTCTTCGAATCCAACGTTATTGTATGTCTATGAAACCTTGAAAGTCTCGCCAAACTTAGCTAGAAGGCTATAGGGTTTCGTTAATCGCTGTCTGTGATACATCTGCAAATTATATCTAATCAGGAATTGTGGCGCAAAATTAGTGAAAAGCTGTTGAATGTCGAGATAAAGCAGTGAAAATGGAACTGGATTGGTCACACACTGATCAAGCTAAGTGACAACATCGCGAAGCAATCGAATGAAATCCTCAGGGTGAACGGCGTGTTGGAAGACCAAGAACAACGTGCATCGCATTTATAAGCGATTTTCAATACGTTCATTCATTAATGCAAAATTCGGAAATTTTGGAAAATGATACATACGAGCACGAGTATATACGATGTTTACGACTCCCATATGGACAGCATCGAAAATATTATTCCCAACTTACTAGCAAACCATTATCCATGGGCGATTTTAATTTAAGAAATATTTGTTGATTGTTGCTGGGATGAGAATGCTAAAACATTTTTCCTGAAATTGTCAGCAGTTTGAATGAAATTACCGTAGTTGATTCGCTCTACGAGCATGCACCTGAGCTGTTTAAAGTAAAAATTATTGATACCATTTCAAACATAAATAATGATGTTCAGTTCTCTTACCCTGATGAAGTTTCAACCCCATTTGTATTTCACAAGACCTTTCAATTTCCCCTTAACTTTTGTAATATTTTATCACCACCTACTTACCATACTTGCTTTAACTTTACTAAAACCGATTTTGAATATTTAAATTCTTATTTATCGTCTGTTGATTGGGATTTTCAATTAAGTAACACAAATTTAGAAACAAAGTTCTTTCGTTTTTCTGGGATTTTAATCGAGTCTTTTAATAGGTTTGTCTCACTTATGTCCAGGGAGCGTAAAAACAACTTTGGTTTAATAAAAGGTTGACTAATTTAAGAAACGTCAAAAATAATGTTTACAAGAAATTAAAGGAAAGTAACGATCCAGCCGATAGGGATTATTTCCTTCGGTTTCTGGTACAGTCAATACATTCTATCCGAATCAAAAATTAAGCAAAATAGTAAATTTTGTTGGTGCACCATTAACTCCAAACGAAAAAGCAATGGTACTCCAATATTTACGGAATTTGATGGAGCTGATTCAGTGACCAATTATCTACTTTCCAAATTCTTCAAATCAGTTTATTTTGACCCTAATGATGCTCCAAGTGTTGCAAAGTTGATCCGATTGCTGATATTCTTTATTTAACAGAAGCAGATGCTCTTCAGATGGCTTCAAATTTCATGACAATAAACCCAGTCCTTGGTTTGATGGCATTCCTACCATAATACTTAGGAATTGCTTCTATTCCTTGGTTTATCCACTTTCAGAATTATTTAATTTATCTTATTCCACAGGCGTGTTTCTTGATGCTTAGAAGGTAGATTTTGAATTGATGGTATTAAATTATAGGCCTATTTCAAAAATCTCATCACGGCTTCGTAAATGTAGGGTTAAGCATGTTATCGATAGTTTTGAATCAGTCCACCAAGTAGATGTTATACATATGTATGTATATACCGATTTCTCAAAAGCGTTCGATAAGAAAAATCAGAAAATGGTAATTCTTCAAAACTCAATGAATGGTTATCTTCTCACTTAGCTAACAGAAAGCAGATAGCCAAAGTGGGAACACCAACGTCTTTACCCATAAACGTGTTCAGTGGTGTACCTCAGGGAAGTTATCTAGGTCCTTTACTTTTCGTTAAATTTACAATAATTTCTCTTCTAATTCTTTAGCATTGCGTAAATCTTCGAGGATATTTGAAAAACCTTATTTGCTGGTGCGATCTTAATTTTGAAAAGTGTAAGCTTCTCATAGCTGCAAAGCTCTCCAGCAATATTGCCTATCCCTACTCAGGTAAATATATCGTCTTGCAAAGAGTTAATGAAACCTCTGATCTCAGTGTAATACTTGACTACAAGTTTTCCGTTGGGATTTCGATATTATCATATCTAAAGGGAATTCTTTACTAGGACTTTTGAAGCGAAATTCTTTGAATTTTCGAGGTCTTTGTACATTAAAGTCTGTATACTGTTCCTTAGTCAAATCTGCGTTATAATATACCTATAGTTTGGTCTCCATAAACCGAATTAAGCGGTACAGAAGAACTTTACCAGGTTTGCAATAAAACAATTAAATTGGCCTAATGAAGCTCTATGTTTACTGCTTATCTTGTTGCAGGATGAAATTTTCGCCGAATTTTTCTTGGTTATCTTCATCAAAGATCTTAAGGTAGTCACTTTTCAGCCTGCCGTTTACGAAACGGATATTCGTCTTATTTTGGTATGATATTCCTACCCAAATCATGACTCTACCTCCGCCATGTTGTCGTCGTCTTAAAAACAGCTCGTCCTTCCTCAAATCATGAAAATAATGACGAAATCCGTCAGGTCAATCAAGGCAAAAGCATTTTTCATCGGTGAAGATGACAGTTCTCCAACGCTTGTTCCATCTTAAATGATCGCTGGCAAAGGTCAAATGGGCATTTCGATAACGGTGTGTTGCAGTAGAGCGGATTATTTTTTTTTTCTTTCTTTGAAGACGTTTCGCTTCAGCTAACACACGCTGGCCTGCTGATACCGCGATTTCCCTTGTTGTTGCTGTAGAAATTGATGCTTCTCTTAGTTAGGGACCGCCGATCTGCTGGAGTCAAGCTATATTTTCGTCCAGACACGTATCTTTTTCCGCAGGTTTCTGGATCCGTTAAATAGTTTGAAACAACTGTATGACTGCAGCTCAAAAGTTTTGCAATTTTGTTGACAGAATATCTTTTTTAATGCTTAGGATCTCTGTTTGGTTTACCAACTTTCCAGACCCGATTTTTAAACTTTTTTACTTCTAAGACGTTTTTAAATACTTTCTTTTAAATCGAATCATTAAAGCTGACTAACAAATCACACTGCGAATGGATTCCACAACTGAAATTCCAAAGCATTTATTTTTCTCAACCACTTGTCGCGGATAATTAGAGACAAATTGCAAATTCCAAAAAAAAAAAATAAAGGAACAAAAGGATTTATGGTGATTAGAATCTTCTCAGAAATTGGTCATGATTACCTAACAGCAATATTTGCAGCACATATACAGGCTCTTCCAATAGGCACTTCCGAACTTTGACAGTTGATAGCGGCCATATTGTTGAAGCTACATCTGTCAAGTTGGCTGTCATTTATTCAGTCTGTTTTGCCAAATTACCATGGATTTTACGGTCGCCATAATCGTCCTTCCGAGAGGACTATTCGCAGTGTGGTGGATAAATTTGAGTCCACTGGTTCAGTAAACGATCAACCAACACCCGTACGTCGACGAAACGCTAGATCTGCCGAAAACATCGCCGCTGTCCGTGAGAGTGTGCAGGAGTATCCGAGGCAGTCGATTTCGCGTCGCTCACAAGAACTCGGCCTTTCGCAAACCACAACTTGGCGAATTTTGCGTCGTGACTTGGGCCTGCACCCGTACAAAATTCAACTGACCCAGGAGCTGAAGTTAAATGACCATAGATAACGACGTGTGTTCGCTGAATGAGCTCTGGAGCAGTTGGAAACTGACCCTAATTTTCATCGAAAAATCATCTTCAGCGATGAGGCCCATTTCTGGATGAATGGGTATGGCAACAAACAAAATTGTCGAATTTGGGACGATAACAATCCACATGAGATCCAAGAGCGTCCAATGCATCCCGAAAAAGTCACTGTTTGGTGTGGATTTTGGGCTGACGGCGTCATCGGTTCATATTTCTTTGAGAACGACTTTGGCCAGGCCATCACCGTCAACGGCGAGCGCTATAGGTCGATGATTACCAGCTTCTTTTAACCTGAATTGGATCATACGGTCACCAACGACATGTGGTTTCAACAGAACGGCGATACGTGCCACACAGCTCATGCCACATTGGAAATTCTGCACGAGCGATTCGAGGGCCGTCTCATGTGGAGGTGATGTGAACTGGCCACAGAGATCGTGCGATTTGACTTTTTCTTTTGGGGTTTTCTGAAGTCGCAGGTCTATGCGAATAAGCCACGAACTACAGCGGCCCTCAAAGCCAACATAATCCATGCCATCGGTCACATTAAGCCTGATTTATGCGCCATAGTCATGGAAAATTGGACATTTCGGATGCGCGCCACCCAGAGAAGTCGCGGCAGACATTTGAACGATGTTATATTCCGTACATAATGGCATCGATAGGCCTTTCAAACGAATAAAAAATTTCGATAATATCTCACACACACTTTGTTTCATTTAAATTTAAAGATAGGAAGCGCTTAATGAAAGACCCTTTAGAACAAAATTATAGAGAAACTCCGAAATCAGTGGGGTGTCTCAACCAGTTGTCGAGGAGTGTATGTTTGCAAGGACTTTCTTTTCAACTGAAATTTCAGGGTGTTATGTTTATTAGAGACATTGCTTGTGCTCGGATTAACTGGTCTGAGTTGTTAGTAAACCTTAAAGGGCTTTATTCACAACTGATAGACATAGTATAACTTAAGGTGTCTTCATGAAGTATCTAGCTGTCTTGATCTCGCTGCAGGACATTTAAAAATGAACTTTTACTCCTACTACACTAATTGATTTTCTATTACTAACATTACTTGTTCTTTCTCCAATTTTTACTAATTATTCTTTTTCTAAATATGGTCTCTTAGAAAAGTCTTTTTTTTTTTTGTTTGTATCTCTATAATTGCAGAGATTTCTAAATGAAATTTTTTTCTTTTACTTCAAAGGTTTTTGTTAATTTAAATCTTTTATTTTTCAGAAATAATATTAATTTATATTCGGCATTTTTGCTCTCTTAGTTTAAAGCTCACTGGAATTTGTAAATACGTAGTATATAGAGAATTTAAAAACATAAACAGTACTCGCATTTGACCTCTGAAATTAATTTCAATGAAATCTCCACTTAAAATTAACAATAAGCTTAAAACTCATCATTCATCTAGAACAGAAGCCAATTAACTCTTCAAAGTTGTGTAGAGCACCCTTTGAAACCAAGTCATGCCTCATACAAAATGTTCACTTAATCAACGCAATGCCCTTTTCATAAATTTCTACTTTCGATTTCGTGAAAATCGCTGTAGAAAATTTTCCATTCTATCCTCAAAGCCATCTTGATCCTTGCCAACTGAGGTAGAGTGCAAATTATGCAATCAGGTGCTGAGCGCAAAAAAAGAAAAAAAAAATATTGCACTGCAATATAATATGGTATCTCCGAATTAGAATCCATTTAGAGGTTGAAATGAAAAAAATCAAACTCAGAAAGGGGGCGCTATGCGTCGTCAACAACAGAAAACATCATCCTGCTACCTTCCTGCTCGCAATGAACAACATCCTTATTTTCTGCTGACCTGCCAACCGAACTACGACCAGTCAAGTCAACATAGGAACAACACACTGAAACTCCAGCAATACGGGGTAAAGCTCTTTTCATTAGAATCTTTCGAAAAAAACAGGACAAAGGCAAAGGAAGCAGCAAGAAGGATTCATTTATCTTCTATCTGAATGATGAAGAAGACTAAATGAGGAGAAGAGGTAGTGGATTTGGTTGGATGCCTTGGTAACATTGGGTTACCACGCCAATCCTGGTTTATAGCAGGACATTGCCCACTACTTCTATTACTACACCGCTGCTGTTGTGAACACACATTTCATCTGTTCCTTTTGTTGCACTGCAAAAAAGATGAAAGCCAGTCTGTCTGTTGCAAAGTGTTTTAAGCTACATTTTCGTGTTTCCTTATTCCAGGAGATGTATCGTATAATACTGCTGTATTTTCATTTTTGTTTTGCCTACCATCCTCAACCATAGTTGGTCCTGGGATCCTTTTGGTAAACTTCAATGTCAAGAGGCGGTTGAAAAAAGGACTAAGTGTTGTTGGTTGGATGCAAAGAGGGATATGAAAGAGAAGAACAGAAGAGAATGCACTCGTTTCTAATTTTTATATGGATGTAGTTCGTTAGAACAACAACACAAAGGGGTGGGTTATCTCACCCCCTTATAGTCTAATCAGCAGGGATAATTTCAACGTTACACCTATCACCATGCAATGAGCTTCTGCTAGAGACGAGAGTTGATTGCATTGTGCAAGAGGGTGGATTGTTGTCTACCACACCGCATAGGGGGTGGAGTTGGGGCGAGAATGGTTTAATTTCCACAACCAGTCGCCGGCTTATCCTTCGGGTAAACAAACAACCATTAAATGTTTTTTTTTTTTTTTTATTTTGTTCCTGCATTTATATTCCCTCTATAGACAGCTTGCGTTTTTTTTTTAGATTTATTTGAAATCAAGGGAGGTGGTGGGAGAAATCGTTGAATTGGAGAGAATTGCATCTGCAGTTGTTTTAGGATTCTCACTTCGATGATCTCGAGAGGAAAAATCTACTCTCATTCACATACAATTGGTGCTCCTGCCATTAATGTGTTGTGTTGTTGGGAGTATTTTTCCATGTTCGGGGGAGGAAAAAAAATTGAGTGTTGGTCCGAAATAAATGGGTTTATGTTAAAGCATCATCATATGTTTAGGAAGAGTGCGATTGTCGAATGAAGGGTTTGTATCCTTGACGGGCGACTCGATTGTGCATACTATGGAAAACAAGTTAATTCAGGGAATTGTTTATTTTTTCGGAAGGGTTGCTGGTAATGACTGTGTCCTTTTGCTTAGTTGAGCCATTTTTAGAGAAAGGATTATCGCTTGACTGCTGCTGACACACGATATTCAATGCTGACGGTGTTTGTAGGATTTTGTTGTACGAAAAAAAAGGAGACTGCGTGCTGAGTGCAATAGTTCGATGAATTAAGGGTTTAAATTGTCTTAGATAGCTTTACTGTAAAGTACTTGTACTTGGTTGTTGGAAAACCAAATTTTAACCATACGAGTACATGCATTAGGGGTTGGAAATATAATGCAAGGTGATTATTTCTAATGGAGTAATCCTTTATGCGGGCGTATTTAGCAGATGTTCGGTGGCGATTATCACTGTTTGAATGAGGAGTAGTGAGGGATTCCTTATAGTTAACAGCACACAACTAAATTAAGAAACACACATTAATACATACTACATATTCCCTTATGGCTTGATTTCTGCATTTTCTGTTGGCCCTGGTTATCAGCGGGTAGTTACTGTACTAACATACACCGACAAATTGTATAGCAATATAAGCTGTTTTTCCTTTAAAGTGTCGCTATAAAAATAGTCGAAGTAGGGATAGTGAAATATCAAAGCAGTTTTATTTTATTACAGATATCTGTTAAAAAGTGCAACAATTTATACTACCAATAAAATAACTATGCTAGCGATATAAATTGTAGACAAGTTTATAGCTCAAAGTTGTCATTATTTCCTAAAGAGTCTTGAAAAGCTTTCCTAAATACTTCTTTTATATATTATTTAGAAGAGAATTAGCTATGAAATATACCCATTATTGCTATTCTTAAATAGCTATTTTAGCTATTTTTTTAAGTAAATTTATATCACAAAAATGACTTATGCCATCGAAGTTTTGAAGCAACTGCTATATCATTTACATGATCTACATACGATTTCTGCATTTTTTTTTTTTTTTTAAAAACAGCAGTTGTAATATAAATAGCTATTAGCTATGAAAACCTTTCTAAAATAGATACGAGTAGATACCGGAAATTCTATACTATCCGCAATGAATTTTTGCGAGATTGAGGGGCTATAAAAAATAAATAAATATTTGGCGCAACAGCTCTTTAAGTGCCAGGGCCTAGCTTCTCGCAACCACTCGTGTTGTTTGCGTTATATTTTTCACACGAATGGAAGGGATCTACAGTTTAGTGCCGTATCCGAACGGCAATTTGTTTTGAGAAGCTTTCTCGTGACAACAATACTCTCGGATGTTTGTCAGGCGTTCGCGAGAGGTGGAATCGTGAAAAAACTTTTTTGCTGTTTTCTCGGATTCGAACTTGGAACCTCTTGCGTAGTGATCCGACACACTAACCACTACGCCACAACGCCCACGATTGAGGGGTTATTAGAGAGCCAATTATCTTTTGCGGCACCAGGCTTTGCTCTGTCAACAATTTAGTCGGATTTTTTTGCAAGTAATTAGTTCTGTGTAGAGGATAATCATTATTGGTGTAGCCAAAATCACGATAGTTTGATGAACCCTCTTTACTTATTACTCCTAAGGAGAACTAATAAACTTGCATTAATACCGGGTCACCACATAGCTGAGACAGCTCGCTAATGAAACATAGATGTAGTGGAGAAGATGCAAATCTGTGTGTTCGTTATCGAAAATGTTTGTTTGATAGTCTTCTCGACGGAGTGTAAGAGCGTAACACTAAAATTACCATTCCGGTTTTGACATGCTTCCTTCATCTTCTTGCCGGATCCTGACACAGAACTATCAAAGAATCATTCATACTCTTTGCCGAATTTTTACTTTGAGTCATCTGTTACGTCCTTAGAGACTCTACACTATTCGGCATTCGTTTCTACTGATAGTTTATTCAACTTGTTTAAGCAAGGCGTTACTAGAAACAGTTTTTGTTCTGGCTTTTGCTACGATATCCCCCCTTCATATACCATATACAAGTAGATTTCTCACGGCCTTCCAGGACACACATACGTATACAAGGGCAAATCATAAGATTCTATTTATAATGTTGACGCACAGACGAATAGACTCGCTGGTTCAGACGCGTGCAGTGCTAATCTCGTTCCATATTGATGTCAGATTCTGGCCAGTTTCGGGTATCCAAAAGGATATTTCGAAACTCTTGACTGATAGCCATCTGATCAGTTTGATTTTTTCTAAGCTGGCTGACTACTCATACGAAACTCATACAGAAATACACAAATATTTTTCCGTTGTCGTTTGCAAAGGTCTTGTTTTCAGAAAGCGTGTCTCGTCGCTAAGCCATCATGAAAGAGGTTCATTGTCTCAGCCCTTGTGTACTACGTGAGAATTTTTCTGCTTTTCTTTTTATTAGATTTCAATAGACCGCTTGGCATTGAGGTCCCAGATCACAAAGACTCTGTTAGGTGTATTTCGGTACGTAAGGTAAAGGACATAATTGGGTATAGAAATCGCCTTTTTCTACCTTTCGTTATATCCGTCCTTAATAAGGTGCATGCATTTGGACATTAGGAGCCGTGGCTCAGTGGTAAAGTCCGCGATCACTGAGCGAAAGGTTCAAGGTTCAAATCCAAGAAAACACAAAAATAAAAATAAAAAAAAAGTTTTGTCACGGTCCCTCCTCTCGCGAACGTCTGACAAAGATCTGAGAGCAAAATTGTCATGAAAAGCTTCTCTCAATCGAAAAAAAATTGCCCTTCGGAAACGGCATAAAACTGTAGGTCCCAACCATTCGTGAGGCGTACAGCACGAGTTGCTGCGAGAAACTAGGCCAGGCCCTGCATTGAGCTGTTAGCGCCAAAATATTTTTCTTTTATTTGGACGTTTGACTCACGTAGATCTCCAGATGAACATTTACTGTCACTTTTATCTTACCATTGCGCCACACTACCGTGGCAGTGACATGCAACCCATAGTGTGGACTCAAACTATGAGTCTCATAGCCCATATAGCAAGACAAACGTGTACTCATACGTGGTGTGCATTAAAACAATGATTCTAATTTGAAGATGAATGCCAGATACCACATGACATGCCACTTTCACGCCACTGCCAAGTCACTTTGTTGTGCTTAGGGACTTAGAGTTCAGAATCAAAGTATGAAATGAAAAAATTCGGAAGTGATGTTGCAGAACAGACCGCTGAATGAAACGTCGATGGGTAACTTTGAAAATTTATTCTAGTGTCTACGCACCGAAATGCTTAAAAAGGAATACTACTAGATTCAACACGATGTGTTTGTCACACGCTGGTAACTTTTGAACGTCTAAAGCTAGAGTTCTGAAATTTCTCACAAATACAATATGAGCAAAAATAACTAGAAAAAAAAAAGTATCTGCAAGATTGTCCTGGGGGAGTTTCTGGGGCATAATGAACTTCAATGAAACTAAAAAAATTGATTACATTATGTGATACATACAGCTGGATTCCTAAGGATTTTGAATATGTTTTCCTTCTTACAATATTTATTTATCAAAAAAAAAAACTCAAAAAACATTCAAGGCAATGCAATGGAAATAAGGTTTTAAAGTACATAGATTTGCGGAGTTGGCCACAAGTGTACAAATTAGTATAAACTATCCAATCAGGAGCGACGATGCTCAAGCGAAGGAATTTGGCTGCATAGGCGACCGTTCATTGTTATCTAAAGGCCGAAGCCACATCGTGGACAATCAGTAGTTTTCCAACATATCGCTCCTCAAATCTTCGAAATAACACCGCCTTAATGTTTATATCGTTAGAAATAAATCTAGCGATGGCAATCTCAATTAAGGCAGAATTTTCTCTCATCAACTTAATTTGTAGTCACTAACAATGGAGGAGCGACATGAACAATAAGTTTTGTTTTCCTGATTTTTCGAAATGATACGAGTACGTGTGTAGAGTTGCATATTGGAAAATAGCTAAATTAATGAACACTTGAGCTATTTGGCTTAAATTGAAGTTAAATGAAAGTGAACTTGTTCTTAATTAGTTGTAAATTAAAAAGAAATATGGAAATTATTTGAAAGATAATTAAAGAATCGTAGTAGACTCCTGGTCCTGATCATATTCTGATGGGAATGTGTTTTATGTGACTCTTTTTTGTATCATATAAACGATGAATTCTGTTCACAAGTGATGAAGTCTTTATTTTTCAGACTGCAAACAGAATTTTGTTATTGGGAGGACCTCTACATATAGTAAACCTATCAACATTTGATGCACTGATACCAATTTTAATGTTTGGATCACCTTAATTGTTGAGGTGGAAGACCTTAGGTTTACAGTAACTTCTGATTGCTATATCAACATTCTCCTCAACTTTTTGAAACCGAACTTAGAAATCCAGTTGTGTGATATCAACAAGATGTGATTGTCCCTAGCACGCGAAAAAACTTCTGGAAATTTTGGGAGAATTATTTTCAGGGCACCTGATCTCGTTACGTTGTGATGTTCGGTTGCCAGCATGTTCGCCCGAACTAGGCCCCTGCCATTTTTAACTTGCTGCTACAAAGGGCATGAGCGTCGTGACTAATTGCATGGACCACCAAACGGCAGGATCAGGTTCGAGTCTCAGAACCACCAACAAAGTTTTACACGGTCCGAGGGTGAAAACTGTTGTGAAAAAACCATCGGTATTAAACAGAAAGTGCCTCCCATTCGTGTGAATAAATATAACACGAAAGAACCTATGCCAGATTTTATTTATTTTTCCCATAACGACATTTTGAACAATATTGATATTTGCTATTATCATCGAAAGTGGGGTCTGCCTATCTGTATGCCCCATCTATATCTCAGACTGCAGTCTAAATGGATGGGCGGATTTACTGCAAACTTATGTAGTCTGTGTGCCTATACGCCTAAGCAAAATACGAATTTTAATTCCAAATTAACGGCACAAAATAACATTACTTAAATTCAATTCTGAAAAAGTGCAATTTTCTGGAAAACGGCTTAAACGATTTTTATTAAAATTTATATCTGAGGCAAAGTGACATTTTGCAGGAAGACTTCTCACATACTCAGTCTTTCGCTGGAAATTCGGATTACGGTAGACACCTGCTTTACTATCTAGTTTTAAATCATCACTAAGCTTGAGACTCAGGATTTGAGTCCCAGAAAACAACAAATAATTTTTTTGGTCGGTCCAATCTCTAACGAACGTCTGACAACACAAGCATCCGAGAGTAAAATTTTCACTTCAAACTTTTCCCTGCCATTAGTGTACCGCACGCCATGTATGGCCACGGGAAAATATCTCAGGCTGTTGTTAGTATCAAAATACTTTTTTCTTATCTTATAAAGAATTTTACGAAAAACCCAATTTATTCCCTCCTAAATTTGAAATCTGAACCATTTACGAACGAAGAGTTGCAAGTACATGCGAGTCTAACAAAGCCAGTCGTAGCCTTTATTTCTCTCCGGCTACCTGAAAGTAAAGGCTTACAACCACCGACTAAGAACCATTGTTGAACTGTAATTCACAATACCTCACGAAACTCACTTCATTATTCATTCCAGGGACGGTTACTGTTACGATTTATATGAACAAAATTAAAGAGTAACAATTATTTTCCAATTTTTATTTTCATAAATCAGTAATATAAATCCCATCACGATTTCACGATTGATAATAACAAATTAAAAATAAATTATGATTTAAAAATAAAAAATAAAGTAAAAACTGGGCCATGATTTTTTAAGAATCTAAGGAAAAAATCAGATAATGATTTCTATTGCTCGGAATCAATGATAAAAATCAAATAATAATTTTTATTTTTTCGATCGAAAACTTATTAAAATGACCTAAGTATAGTAGCTATGTACATATGTGCGGTGGTGTGATGTTGAGTTCTAAACGAAGAATGTATAAATCATGATCTGACTTCAATTTTTGATTCACAGCAATAAAAATGTTGTTCAGATTTTTAACTCAGATTTTTAAAAATAAAAATTATAATCAGATTTGTACAAAATCAGAAATCAGGCTAAAAAGAGACACAGCAATTCATACCAAGTATTGGCGTAATAATGGCACATATAAAGGGTGGTTAAATTTTAAGGGCCGATGTTGAATGTGAACCACACCTAAACGTCAAGTTTTTTTCTGCATTTCATTTGACATTTCTCAATTTCAGACTAACTCAATTTGAACCATGGAAAGATACACAATCGAGCAATGCGTTAAAGTTATTCAGGCTTATTATGAAAATGGGCGTTCAAATCAAAATGCATATCGTGCATTTCGTGATTCTTTCGGTCAATTTAATCGTCCAAATGGGCGTACAATCGGAAAAATCGTGCAAAAATTTGTGCAAACCGGGTCTGTAGGAGATGTGAAAACACCAGTGCATGCTCGTACAGCTCGTACTGCAGAAAATATTGCTGCTGTTCGCGATAGTGTGGCTGAAGAGCCGTCCACCTCAACTCGTCGTCGTGCCCAACAATTGCACCTCTCACGCTCGTCATTGATGAACATTATGCATAAAGACTTGTATTTACGCGCTTACAAGGTGCAATTGACTCAAGAACTAAAGCCTCTTGACCATTTCAAGCGTCGTCAATGGTCACAACGGTGGCAAGAAATGGCAACAGTGGATGATAAATTTTCGAAGAAAATCATCTTCAGTGATGATTCACCTCAGTGGATTCGTCAATAAGCAGAATTGCCGCATTTGGGCGAATGATAATCCAAGAGTGATTGTCGAAAAACCAATTCACCCACAAAGAGTGACTATTTGGTGCGGTTTATGGGCTGGCGGCATCATCGGGCCGTATTTTTTCCAAAATGAGGCCGGTCAGGCAGTTACTGTGAATGGTGTTCGCTATCGTGAGATGATAACGTATTTTTTATGGCCCGAATTGGAAGATATGGATGTGGACGATATGTGGTTTCAACAGGATGGTGCCACTTGCCACACAGCTAACGAAACAATGGCTCTTTTGCGCTACAAATTCAATGGCCGTGTTATCTCACGTGGTGGAGATGTCAATTGGCCGCCAAGATCATGTGATTTGACACCGTTGGACTTCTTTCTTTGGGGTTATTTAAAAGAAAAGGTGTACGCCAGCAACAATTCAAGAGCTAAAGGATGAGATAATTCGGCACATTAACGGCATAGAACCTCAATTATGCCTCAGCGTCATCGAAAACTTGGACCATCGGATGGAGGTGTGCCGCTGAGGTCGCGGCGGCCATTTGACCGATATTTTGTTCCATACATAATTGAACCATACCAATATTATCATAATAAAAAGAAATGACAGTAATTTCCTAAATAATTTGTGTTTTATTCAAAATGAACATCGGCCCTTAAAACTTAACCACCCTTTATAACTGAGTTGAGATACAAAGCAACTTACTTCAGATTTTGATGGAAAGTTTATAAGAAAAATGCAAGAAACTTACTACATTCTTTGAGTGCATCTATTTGCCTTTCAGTAAACTTATAGAGCTCTCTGATAATATGAATGATAATTAATAAACCCTTTGATAGATCATTTGTACAAAGCCACAATAGCACTTTGGTTTGTTATAAAATTGGGGCTAAATGAAGGTACACTCATACCAATCCATGTTCCAATTAAAGAATTTTCTCAAAGTCCAATACCATTTAATCACACATCCACAATCAACCATAGAGCGTACACAATAACGAAACGATAATGCAAAAAATAAAACCAGAAAACTCTGAAGCACTCCCTAGGTTCGCTCCAATTTTATCATATAACCGAGTATATCCAAAGAGCGCTGCAAAATAGCAAACTAATCCACTACTTTTAATTATTCCGCTCACATAAAATAGAAAAGTTTCAGGTTTTCTTTTTGTTTTTCTATCCTCCAGCCAGCCTCGGACTATGAACTATCTACACCGAATAAAACCTAAGCCAACTAGCTAGCTAACCCAAAAAAAAAGTGAACAAATAATAAAAAATGCAACCACTTCACAGGAAAATCAAAGACATGACATTTTTGTTGCGCTACAGTCCCAAAGAGAATTCAGGAATATGTGTAGCCATTGACGGATACACTGCATACGAGTTCAGTGCAAAATGTTCACGAAAAATCGAAAAATCCAATTCGAAACTGTTTTTTATTTGAGAGGAGAATATCTAAAAAAAAAAAAACATAAAAAAGAATAGAGGCACCGAAATTTGATGGAATGGAAAATGGAAAATGTGTGAACTCGAATTCGAGCTAGAGCTCCAGCTCCAGCTCTTCCGGGTCATGTGCTTGGCAGAGAGACCAAGCATATGACAATGAACGGTACGTGTGCTCTCGTCGATGCTGCTGCATTTGAAAGCTGTCATTTGTATCTTTTTCTCACGTGAAGGCACCTAAACAAAAAAGTATCTTTTTCAATGGATGTAATTGATGGTGTGGACACTTCAATTTACCTCAAATTATAAAATTTAAAATTGTATAGGAAGAGATACTGTGTAGGTTTTAAAGATGAGAAAAAAACTGTAAAAAAGTATCTATCTGAAGGAAGTCCCCTTAAGTAGAGCACACCAGATAAAAGCCATGCGCCATTAATCTTCATTAGAATTGAAAGGGAACATCGAATCAGCATATCTCCAACCAGACAAAGTGATGATGATAACCCCTTTCTTAAACAAAGTACCGATGGTGCGGCATTAATACCCTGCGCTGTGTATCTTTAAGGCATCAACTTGAGCTATTTATTCTTTCCGATATGATAAACTCCAGAGCTGCGATCCCAGGAGGTGGGTTAATCCATTAGATGGCGAAAGATACTACAAAAGCAAAAGATAATGTAATAAAATGCAAAGAGAACAACATCGGACAAAGGAGAAGATAAGAAGCGCAACAACCAACGCTTCATTGGTGCATTGTGGGGCTAAAGATAGGTAGTTACTTAAATTCTTTTAAAGATACACATATATAGGTACAGATACACGCACGTATTGGGTATTTGAATCTAGGCATCATCAAATGAACAAACGAGGCCGTTAACATTCAGTTGAATTTACTGCATCAGTGCCATTGGCATCGCCATCACCAACTCAAACTCCATTACCATCACTTTATCCCGACACTGAGTGTGTGCGTGTAGAGTCGTTGCCATCATTGCAATCAGATGGACGTGATACCCGATAACCACATCGATGAAGTCATTAAAAAGGCGAGAGGAAGAGTGGGTGAATGAATGTAGAATGATGACGGCGGGCGGCAGAGTCGATGGTGGTTGCTATTGCTTGCTTGCCTTTGCTCGGTTTATTGTTGGAGCTAGCTCTGGAGGAGAGCCTACGGCACTCACTACAGGTTTGGTTTTGGTATTTTCGAATGCCGAGGTGAAGCGTGGGACGACAACACGGATAGAGGATAGGGAAATACCAAGAAGACGAGAGAATATTGATTTATTATTCACTGGCATCTCTCTAAAGAGCTTAAAGCAGTCGGCTTTTCGAAAATGTTAATGTATCTTCCGGTGAATAGGTTTAAATAAAGTGGATCTTTCTCTTCTTCTTTTTTTTTTTTTTTTTTTTTTTTTTCTCCCCACTTTTGAGGTAGGCACGGTTTTCTGTTTACGCTGTGGTGTGAAGACGGAGAAAACTTAATGAGTTGATAAAAAAAAAAAAAAAGAAAGAAGAAAAAAAAGTTCGTTTGTTGTTAATCGAAATTCTGTCGTCGACGTGGGTTTAATTGAGATGTTAACCATAAATTTTCGGGATGAATTTTGAATAGAAATAAGTAATAATATTGATTTAGTGGTTACTTTTATAGCATGTATCATTAAATTTTAACTTTTTTACTATCAGCATAGTAAACATGTATTTTTATGCGACACTATGCTTTGTTATTTCTGTCTTGAAGAGTGGGAACTATAAAGGAAGCAATAAAAGTCGAAATGAGGCTATATGACCAATCCATCAAAACTATCCCTATCCCATCGAGTGAATGACTCTTACATCAGAAGGCTGAAATTTAATTTTGAAATACCTGCATTGTGACAATCTCGAAGAGTGGACAAAAGCTGCGCCTTACTTAAGGCTTTCGACGAGTAGATACATATATACATATGTAGGTGCATACTATGTATAGTCAGATTAGAAAAATTTTCAAAGTGAATTAAATGCATCTATAAATAGTTAAAAACTGCGTTGAAAATTTATTTAGAGCATTTCTCTGCTGTATTCCATGTCCATGGAAGGTCATGTTAGTCTCATCAGTGTGACGAGATTTGTTGAACCTTAGCTTATCGCACATAATGTGTTCCACAAAGTTGACCGATATTTGGAGAGCTTACATCGAAAGGTATGAAGATGATTAAATTGTTCACACAAGTGCAAGAGCAGATAGGTCTGAAATCACATTTGTTTCCATCCTATCTCATAAAACGATTCAAAAAGTGTTGTAATTTATAGTTCAGTGAATTTAGACTAAATCAACTGGAGCATCGATTCATTGGTTGTTTTCGATTTAGGGTGGCCGTGGTGTAGTGGTAACATCATCGCTTGTCACGCTGTTGGTTCACGGTTCAAATCCTGATGTCAAGAATCATCTATTTATTTCGCATGAAATAAATAAAAAAGTCGATCAATTGCGATCAATCAACTCTACTGCGAAGGTATAACACTGGCAGTAGAGTGGTCATATGGCTGAAAATGAAACTTGATCGTGATGATGACATTAGGAGGACGGAAAAAAATACTGTGAATCATAAGCAACGACAAAAGCAAAACAAACAAGCTCCCCAGTTATCTGGACGCTACCCTTGGAGTTCAAACCACTACACTAAAATCTTTTTTTCTCTCTCTCTCTCTCTCTCTTATTCACAACGTCCGTGTCCTGTAATAGTATAAGAGTATTCATATCCTTTTTGGCGCACGCAAATTATTAAAAAAAAAAAAAAAATTATTGAAAACTCCACATTTAATCAAAGGGCTTCAAATCGAACTCCAAGACCTACATTCATGATACATTCTGGCTGATGATTTCAATATTTTTTATCAGAAATTTGTATCTGAAAACATATCACAACTCGTCAATAGGAGAGAATTTTTAAAAAATTTCTAAAGTTGAAGAATGTGTTCCATCTGCCAAAATGTCCGACTTTATCTCGAAAATGATAGAATTCGTTACAATCAAAATTAAAGTTTTTAAAATTCTCTATAGGATGGTTGCAAAAAGATACACAATCTTTCAAGATGTCCTACGCCCCGAATCATGTTTATACTAGTTTCAGAACATTCATGTGAGAATATCGATAATTCAAGTCAACTTCTATGCCAATTTTGGGCAACACGGGAGGAAAACAATTCAACTACTAAGTTCCAAATGTCAAAAACATCGTTCAGAATGGGTACACTCAGAGTTTGAGTTTGTCTGTGTCTTACACTTAAGACTACATCTATTATATCTAGGCTAATCAGTAGCCGTGGATTAGCCAGAATAGTCTCGGTTTTTAGTCTCGGTCCCAGTTTTAGAGAGTTATGCAGATGATGAACTTCCTCTCAAAAAAGCGACATTAACATACAAATAACAAAACTTAGATGGATTTTTTGAACCACAAACACAGAAATCCTGGGTTTAAACTTCGAACTCGAAACTCATTGTTCGATAAGAATGTTTTGTAAGCAAATGCGGCGAAGTCACCTACGAATTATCTCTGGAAAACTCGCAATTGAGCTAAGATATTCATATTACGCCAAATTTTGTAGAAGACACATAATTCTCAAATCAATACTATCACCGCTTATTTATCAATTTTAAATCTGCCAACGACAGCATTGATGGAGTGCGCAAAGACACACAGAGAGTTGTATTTGAAAATTATGTTGTCTTAGGATATATGATCGTCTATTCAAATAATAACCGAGGATACAACTTTGGTCTTTCAAAATGCGGATTCAAGATATGCGAGAGCAAGATCTTAATACTCGTAAATGAAACTTATACAAAACACGAGTACGCTCATGTCATGAAATCATTGAATCTGCCTTCCTCCGATAACCGTGTTTCAGATGACAACACATTCTTCTTCTGCCAGAGAATCCATATGAAAATACAATTGGAAAAGGTCGAGTTGATCCCAGGCATAAGGTAGATATAGATTTTGTTATTTAAGTTATGAAATATGGAAGAAGTATCTAAAGTATCTAGGCACACTGACACATTTGGGGAAAAATTATAAGAATTTCAAGTACGAGTATTACTAGGAACCGAATTTAGGTCTATATTATTTCAAAACTCCTGAAAAACGGTTATCTACACCTATGCTTTTTATAACCTAGTCTTCTAAATAGAAATAGAATTTTGAAAGATGCTGGAATGGTGCTGAAAATAAATGGAAATAACTAAGAAGAGACTGTGGTACATAAAAGCATCACAAACCATTTGTTTTCTTCCAAATAGCTACTCGCATATGCTATCAAAATATCCAAAGTAGGGATAGTGAAATTTCAAAGCCGTATGTGTTATTTATTACATTACAGGCACCTGAAACTGCAACAATTTATAAAATTGATTCTAATTTTTATAATAGCAGCAGCAATATAGTCACCAACAAAATGGGTTTTACGATATAAATTGAGGGAAAGAATATCACCCAGAGCTGTGATTATTTTTACAAATGTCTTAAACAACTTCCCTAAATAGCTGGTTTACTACTACTTAGGGAAGATGTCTAATATAAATATAGTAATCCCCGGGTAATGGATCCTCGCTTAATTCCATTTTACGGTAAATTGAGTTAGAAATTGAGCAAAAGTTGTACATTACTGCAGGTGAATTAGCTATGAAAAATAGCTGCTTATTTATTTATTTATTTTTTAGTAAATTAATGCTTTGACATCGCCTGTATCTTTCTGAAACAGGAGCTGTAATATAAGTTGCAGAATTAGCTATAAAAAACAGCCATTATTGCTATTCATGTGAGACAAAAACAGGATAGTTTGACATGAAAAATAGCCATTAGTGCTATTTCTAAATACCTGTTTCAGCTATTTTTATCACGCAAATTGCAAAACACATAATTGGAATTGCAATGTAGTGAGCTGAAATACTATGGATACATGACTTGTATCGAACTTTTCTAAAAATAGAATCGGATTATCGCTTTTGTCATATGCTGCTATATAATATTGTTAAGCAAATGCAGTATTTGCAGTTCTTATTTTCTTTTATTTTTTCTATAAAAAAATTGCCCCACAGCAGAATTTTTGTGTGGCACTCTATTCTTTGATTCAGAAGAACATTATAAAATAGCTAAGTCCTTTATTAAAACTCACTGAAAGAGTATCTACTTATAGTAGGTGCTAATCGACGGTATTCCCGGCTTAATGACTTTTACGCTATAAAAAGTTGCGCTAAATAAATAATTCTTTACCAATCTCACTTTGAACATTCAAACTCCCAATCAACTTTGTCGCTTCCAACAAAGATTATTTCAATGTTATCATACTTATTCCATTAGCTCTCAAGCCCAGTTGCCAACACATTAAGATTAAACCGGTGGCGGCGCGACGTAACCACGCCACCAAGTTTATTCAGCGGCAACCTTTAATCTCAATAATTACCTTCACTATATCTTAAATTGCATTCGATGCACAAAGCGAACACTCATCGTACTGGGGTCTCCTCCGATTTCTGCGAAAACCTTCAGTAATCGCAAACATCCTCACTTGGTTGGGTTTAATTAAGCGCTGGCTTCCTGCCTACGGCGTATATTAAAAAAAAAAATTTTCTCTCGCCCTTCTGAACAAGAGAACTAATTAAGACCATGCTCTGTGCCTTTCGTCCTTTTATTGCGATTGTGAGTAGAAATTACTCTCTAAAACCTTGACCTTCAACATGGCAGTAAGAAGTTGATTCGAATGTCAGCGCTTAAGGGCCTTTGGATATTTTTGTGTTATTAACGTATTTTTTTTTTTTTTTTTTGTAAAACTCACCACACTAACCCACACACATTCTTTGGAAGTTTAACTTTGACTTTCGGCTTTGCCTGCTACTTCTGCGTCTAGACAAACCAACAGCAAAACAAAACAGCAGGAGAAAAGTGGAAACAAAACTTTTGCTTGCCACATCAAAAGCAGGTTTCCCGGTGGGTTTTGTATTCACAAGAAAACAAATAGATGAGAACGGTGCTGAAAAATATCCTTCATCGTCCTTGATGTTGTGTTGTGTAATCTACAGACTCATGATAGTGTGCTAATTTCATATCCTAAGATTAGGATACTAATTTCGTTCGCTCTGTTCTGGGAAAAAATTGTTTTTTTTTTTTCTTTTTACCCCTAAACGATTGCCCTTGTGGTATGACTTTGACATTATGGCCTAAGGACAAACATAACAAACGAAGGCGTTAGTGATATGTGTCCTAACAAAATGTTTTGTTTAACTTGTCACAGAAGTCGAGAGAACGAACTTCTACTAAAGAGCCAAACCGAAATAGTCATCCTTTTGTGGTATGGGTATGCTTGTTGGACCAGGACATGGCACAAAAATAGTCGCACGTTTTGTTGGGCTCATACAATACAAATAAATTGCCCCCAAAGACATTTACTGGTTGCAGGATATTAAAATAGACGAAAGGATTGCATGAAGGGGATTTTTTTTTTTTATTTTCGCCAAACTATCCAATTTTGATAGCTCCATACGAATACATGACTCACAGATCATCGAAGTCGAATACTCTCGCCACACTCTGATATGACTCATTGACTTCGCGAACAAAGATAAAAGTGTATCTGCGATGCACAGCAAACGAGTTGACGTAGCCTAGCTGGTGTACGTATTTTTATTATTTTCGTTATCAATCTATTCGATCTATTTGCTGAATGAAAGAGAGATGAAGCGGTCGTTGTGGAGATGGCATTTTATTTGCATTGAGATAAGAATCGATAAAATATCCTACGAACGAGTAGATACGTATGCGTATTTTATTTGCTTTTTATTTGCAGAGAAGCGAAAAGTATTTTCGTGTCTTGAAATCGGAATTGCATTTTATTTATTTGAGTTAGTATTTGTTTATTTCAAAGAATAAATTTTCATAAAAGCAAGTGCATTCATATACATATATACAGGGTGTTTCGGAATAAAATTTATTTTGGCTAGGTAAGGGAACAACTGCATGTGACAGGAACGTCATTCAATGAATTATCGATTAACTACTGTATAAAGAAATAATCCCTTACCGATTTGGCAGGAAATTGACAATTTTGGGCCTGTTAGTGATGCAATGATCCATGAGAAATTCGGCTATTAGGGCGAACAACAGGAAATTAGAATTGCAGTCTGCAGTATTGTAGGTACTTATCGTTGACTATGTACGTACAGCCCGACTGGGATATTAGGGTCCAATTTGACTAAATTGGACCCTAATATCACTTTTGAAGAAAACTGGAACTCCTTCGGCGTCTGGGTCCATTCAGAAATGCGATATCCAGTATGAAGAACGCTTCAGAAATAAACAATTAGAAATATGTACGGACCCTAGTTCAATTGATTGCTTGTACTGAGATTAAATTTGACAGTCCTAGATCTATTTCTAAAGGAGCTTTCTTTCCACCTTCATGTAATTTCCTAGATAAGTAGTTTGCATTAGACATTTGTTAAAAAAAAATAGTTTTTAAAAATCAGTTAAAAATAATAATAATATGAAAATTTGTCAGAACTTAGTACGCCATAATTTTGTATATACTACATTCTTCAATTATTGTCATAGCCAAGATATATGAAATTTTCAAATACCCTGTAAAAAAGTACCGCTATACGTATTTTTTGACAAAAACTTTGCACACCATCTGTTGGCATACATATGTCCGCTGTAATCTATATACTAAATTTGAACGAAATCGTTGGAGCCATTTTCAAGAAAATTTTTAAAGTACCGTTAATTTTGGGGTTAGAATGAAAGGTCGCCTCGAATTGTGAACCCACAAACCCCATATATGAAGTTTGAAGAAAATCTTTCTCGCCGTTTAGGCTGCAGTCGAGCGAAATTGTCGAAATTTCCAACAAGACTAAAAATTTTCAAATTAATCAAAATATCTTTACTCGTATATCTTTGAAAAAAACCTACCGAATCTGTTTCAGTTTACCCTGTATGTACAGTCCCTACTCGAATGACCATGGCTACACCCGCATTCAAAAAGGCTCCTAGGGAAATATATTGCCGGACAAAATAAAATTCTAAAACGTTGCGCACTTTCAGCAAGGGTATAGGCCAATACAGGGTGTTGTAAAGAAAAGATTTTCCCATGAAATAAATAAATAAATATTTTGGCGCTAACAGACCAATACAGGGGATGGTCTAAACGTCATCTGCATCAAATTGCTTTTGCATATTGTTCTTAAACGCAAGCTGCAAAAGTCGTTTGTTCGAAAACAACATTATAAATCACACTGCATTTGCAGCATGTTCGATAATGCATTGTTTGCAGGGCAGATGTTCATAAACGTCATCTGCGCTGCAAAAAAGCAGCCAGACATCTGCGCTGCGCAATAAGAAAAATGACTGAATCGGACTACTCGGAGGAATTTCGATCTCGTGAACAGTAAGAACATTTCGTCCACGTTAATTATAATTATTGTTACGACTTGTACTCTCACTAAGACACAATTTTCTCAATAAATTTTGTTAAGGGCTCCATTTTGCTTTGTTTGAAAACGTCAAATGCGATTGCAAAAAAAAAAATCATGCAGGCGACACAGATCAATGGTAGCAAAAAACTTTTGCAATTTAAAGTTTGCAACCCTTAAGTGCTGCAATGACGATCAAATTGACGATCAAAATGACGATCAAATGACGTTTTCGAAAATGGCCACTGCTTACTGTACGCTGCACGAATGGTTGGGACCTACAGTTTCCGACTGAGAGAAGCTTTTCATGATAATTTCACTGTCGAATGTTTGTCAGACGTTCGCATTAGATGGGACCGTGAGAAATTTTTTTTTTTTTTTGTTTTCTTCGATTCGAACCTTGAACCTCCTGTTTCTTGTATGCCATCATCCGTTTCGTATTTTTCGCTACTACAAAACAAGTGGAGTTTTTTCATCAATATCGAGGTTTCACCATTGTTGTAATCTGAAACAACCGAAATTGAAGTAAAATAATCGAAATGGACCTACGGATATGACTCTGTTGTAAAGAAAGCAAAGCACAAGTAAATGTCATACTCGTACAAAATGTGTATTTTAATACACGGTGATGTGTATAATGTATACCTCACGGTTGTTAAATAGAATATTTTAAGGCGAAACTGGTAAGCGATAAAATTTGAATTTTCGTAAAATACGTTAAAAAGTTGAACAGATTTGTTATCGTATTTCAACAATTTGAATGTCGTGGCCTTACATATGTCGAAAATGACTTAGATCTTAATTTTGACTAAAATTCCTGGACATATCTGAGAAATAATTAATTTAAGTAAGTTGGGTAATTGTTATTCGAATTTATAACAAAAAAAAAGAGTGTTATTCCAAAACTGAGTCTTATTGCGAACGATATGGATTCTGGTGGAAATGGTTTTATCCGTTTTTTTTTTTTTTTTTTCAAAATTGGCTTCTAGTAAAGTACTGGAAATTTTAAGGGTGGAATAAAAATTCCAATTTTGCCCCCGGGACCTTAACTCACAGACTCCAGGTACAAAATTTTGAAGAACATCCATCCAGCCGCTTGAACTGTAGTGCGATAACATACAGGAAGAATTACAGAACCCACTTTTTTGAATACCAAGATTGATCAAGATCTCGAGTGAGTGACTGTCTGGTACAGCCTTATAGATTTAGAACCGTTAGAGGTAAGAGGCTGAAATTTTGACCAGAGTTGAGTTTTACTAATCGCAGATAGTTCTGAGAAATATTTTGAAAAAGTGGAAAACCAAAAAAAAGTTTTGGAGTTTATCGTATAAATGGAATATGGGTATCAAATGAAAAGCGACAATGCGCTAATTTCAAAATTTAACTTGGTTCACCTGTGGTTGACCTTGATTTTTCATGAAACCTCGAGGTAATATTCTATCACTTCAATTATACCAATCTTAGCTAAAGAGCTTTGTATTTCCATTGAAAAGTTAAAGAATTTTATGCCATCGTGGTAGAATAACACGCATGGTTCGAAAACGTGTGCATATATGTATTTTATCCTGGGATTGATTGCTAGAAATATATAGGTGCCCCAATTTGAGTTTAAAGATGAAAATTTGTATTCTATTGCACAAACAATAATCGAAAAAATAGCCACTGGTCAAACAGACTACTTCATAAGTACTTCCTTAAACTATGGTTGGCTTAGTATCAAAATCTTCAAGGACCAAATTTTCAGATTTCAGGGTTATGGTCATCGGTTATTCAGATCAATGAAACACAGTGACATACTCGTAAATCGGTAAATCCTCCTAAGTTCAGCACTATTGTATGGACATTCAGCGAGTTTTTTTCTTAAAACCTCTTATATTCTGTCTACTGGAAAGGAACGTAGGATACCATATCTCGCACAATAGCAAAAATCGTACTAAAATAAAATAGTAGCCCTGGACTTGAACATCTTTAGCTAAGTGTCAAAATTGTACACCTTTCGACAAGGAAAAGAAAATATTATTGCGTATTTTATGAGCTACGATTTTCGATTTAGGTTTGGCGACTCATTCTAACTGTTAAAATTAACAAACAATTCAAGAGTCTCATGAGATGTTTGTGACAATTTCCAAGGTTCCGTAAGTGGACCACCCTATTTCTCTTGCTAGCGCGTACATCTGTCGGTTTGTCACTACTTTTCAGCTCCTAAACTATAAAGGCTGCGTGCACAGTTTTCGCACAAGTCGTGTAGGACCATGACCCAAAGACAATGCCGATACCATTTCTCTTTTTAAAAAAAAGGTTTCATTGGAGGTGGCTTCCAGTGCAAGCAAACGTTTTTCAGCCTTCGCATTTTACGAGGACGCCAATTTAGACTTGCTCCTCTAGGGCATGTATTGTTTTCGCCAAAATTGTCCATCTCGAGATTCTAATCAATCTTCAGATTACTATAATAGAGGAACTGAAAAAAAGTGAGTTCCGCAATTCTCTGTCTGTCTGTCTGTCTGGTTGCCTTTACCACGGGCTGCAGCCTAAACGGCTGAACGGATTTTCTTCAAACTGTCTGTGGGGTAATACCCAGAAGCAAAATTTAAATTTTTGTTCTTGCCTCAAAATTAACGGTAGTCTACCGGTAAAATTTTAAAAGTTGCAATTTTCCCGAAAACGGCTCCAACGTACGTGCGATCCAATTGTGTCCTTTATTTCATTTTATTTATTTTATCTACAAGATTATTCAGTTTGTGCTTTAGGATTTGAATTTAAAATAAAATAAAAAAGTATTTCAGATCTCAATGACATTTTTTTAGGTTTCTAAATTTTAGACTATGCCATTATGTATGGAATACAAAATCGGTTAATTGTCCGCCATGGAAGTTTTTGCGAACCTCGATTCTTGTTAGGATGACCTCAGCACATTTCTGGCTGTATTGCGTCCTTAATTTCACGGATGTTTATTTTTAAGAGCTCCAAAGTTTGGGGATTGTCTTTTTAGACACGATCTTTAGCATAGCCACACAGAAAGCAATCCAAGGCTGCCAGATCACATGATGTTAGTGGCCAATTGTTGTCTCCAAATCTCGAAATTAAACGGCCGGGGAACTTTTCGTTTTTGCCTGTTTTGTGTTCTACGTAGCGCCATCCTGTCGGAACAACATGTCGTTCACACCAATGTCTTCAATCTCAGGTCAAAAAAAGTTAGTAATCATTCGACCATACAGAGAATTCACCGTAACAGTGACGCCTTTGTCTTTTTTAAAAAAAGTAATGCGGAGATCACGCACCAAACAGTCACCCGTGGTGGATGCAGTGGCCTCTCAACAATCATATTTTGATTCTCAGACCCTAAATTCTATAAAATTGTTTGTTTACGAAGCCTTCGAGCGACCTTCTCGATGAAAAAGACTGTTCGAAAAATCGGCATTAACTTACAGATACACAGATATCACAGAACTGTTAATTTTGTAGTAAGATGCAACAATTATAATGTGATGAGTGGTGGTTAACGATCCATACTGTAAAATGGCAAGGAAATAACTAACTACCAGTCTCTATGGCTGACATGAGGATTTGACAGATGCCATATTGCCAAACCTCGAAAAGAATAACCCTTTACATATTTCAGATAAATATTTTGACCAGATTCTTTGCGAATATTTATCCAAAACTTTTTTTTTTTTACACATCTTTCAAATAAGAGACCTTATTAGGTTAACGAATATTTTAAAAAGAAAAGTAAGTGAATCCGAAAAAAAAACGAACCAACACTCAAACATCTATTTTTAAAAATTGACCCAGGTGTCATACGAGTAAACCTAACGTTAAAGCCAAAATCGTGTACCTAACAGAAAAAGTTACGAATTTATTTTTAGGTTTTTTTTTTTTTGAAGTGAAGTGAAGCTGTTTTCCGATGAGAACTAAAAATACCCAAAATTCTTGAGAATTACCGACATGATCCAGTAACAAAAACGTTGTAAATCCCGATGGAGTGGTACGGATATAATGTCTAAGGTTACATGCCCACGGTTTACCTCAAATAAGTATTTAATTCTTTAAGTATATTTGCATGATTTGCAAAAAAATTAAAAGAATTTAAAAACCCAAGAGATATAATTTTAAAAATGAGTAATAAATTTATAAGAATAGTTCCGATGTATAAATGAAATTACGGATGTAAGTCGATGGTGATGACTAGAAAATAAGTATCTGTGCCATTAGGATAATAATGATCGAAAGTGACGATACTAAGGTAGAATAAAAATTCATACATCCATGCTTAATGTATTTATATACATATCTACGTGAAATAGCCAAAACTTTATTACCACCAACACAACAAAAACTTGATCCAATTGTTCGAACTTCTCTTGAAAACTTTTGTACTCGTAAGACTTTGGCAGATACGAATCGTACATATCTATATACAAACATCCATAGATGTATAGATGGATTCACAAAAATTCGACCGAAATAAATTTCCAATTAACTGCCTTTGTATGCAAATTCCTTTTGCCCCTTTCAAACTGACTCAGGTATGTAAGAAAAATCAGCAAAAACGATTCATAAGATTGTATTGTGGTACCCAGAGTATCGTTCGTTATTTTCAAAATAATTGCACAGCCAATGTGCATTCATGGTTTGCAATTGCACACCGAAAATATTTTCTCTTGAATACCGGTAATTTTCCGGTTGTTTGCTAACCTCCTTGTCAACATTTTCCTTGTCCCTACCTGGCCCTACCTCACCGCTTGCGAAACACATAGAAGGAGAACCAAGATTCGAGAGTTAACGAATTCGATTCTTGGGTGCATTGCTCCCAAACATCTGCATTTGAAATAGCCAACGATACTTGTTGAAGTTTCGCAATCGAAAAAAATTGTGAACGCACAAGCATAGAGAACAAAAGAGATTTAAAAGAAAAAAAAGATAAAAACAAAAAACAAAGAATACGATTAATTCGATTATCCACGCACCAGTTCCTTTCCTATGTAAGAAGATTCCACGGTAATGATGCTTCCAGATGCTGCACTCAGATACAATTCACCAAACCAGTATCTGTACACAACTATCACATTTAATTTTGTTGTTATATTCCTCTTATATCATTTTATTCTTTTCTCATTCACAAATCACTATGATTCATTTTAATCAAATTTATCCATTCAATCTGAATTTGGTTTACATTTTTATTTGAAAACATCTAAACACCTTTCACATGTACGATTCGAAAGATACACGATTCGTTAGTACGCTACAACAATTTCACGCGCAAACGACCCGTTCGATGTGCAGTTACCGTGCTAACTGCCTGTTGTGGCTACAGCCTTTACAGCTTGAAGTCTGCAGAGGTGACTTTATAAGTTGCGGGGGTGAATTGGAGGCAGTGTACTAAAGAGTGGATAAAAACTGGGAACACTTTCAGAGAGCTGGGAACAGTATGTTGTGCGCAGGTTGGCTTTATTTATGCTCTCTTCTTCTTCCAAGTCTCTTTCGCATTTTTCTGTTCCTTATACTTGCTGCACCGGTTTTACCCGTTTCCTACACCCGGCTTGTCTCACCCATCATCATGGAACGCAACAGTTTTTTTTTTTTTTTTTTTGCGATGGGTTGTGAATTGTTGGACGAATGCGAATCTTCTTCAAGAAGATGAGGAAAGCCACAGAGAAAAAAAGTGAACGCACTTACCTCCTGCAGTCACCGACTGAATGTATCTATGAAGAGGCTGGTGGAAGTATCTTAAGGAATTTTGCAATGACTTTCCGGCTACTTCATTTCCATGCTTTTGCACGATAGCAGTCCGGATTATGGCCATCAGCTACAAGCTTATGCATAGTGTGCTGCCGTGGATGGCATGCTCGTAGTTATTTGCTTGTGGGTACTTCTCACAATTCTGCTGCGGCAACGAAGTGTGGGACAGACCGACGAGAAGTAAGTGAATGCGATTGTTATAGGTTGAATGGACTTTCTGGGAGCCGACTGCATAGGCTTCTACTCCAGACTGTCTATTGACCTTTAGACAATGCAGCTTTTACTTTTCACCGCATAAGAGGTGTTGAGTTGGTATAAAGTTTGACAAGCGGCTGATTTTGATAAATGACACCAAAAAGAGGTGTGCTTTTGGATAGGATTTGTGTGTTTACGTACATAGGTTTATGTATGAATCTTCTCTCCCATTTGGACGTATAAATGGAGGATAAAAAGACACTACCCGTACCGAAGAAAAATTCAGGAAAACATACATATCACGCAACACACAGTTAGCCAAGGAATTTTAGGTTGTATTTAAATATTTAATGTAAAACTGAAAATAAAATAGGCTAAGTTAAGTATACTGGCCAGCGCACTAAAAGTCATTTAACTTTTTATACCTATGCTCGTCATAGACGTTTTCGCTCATCAAGGACATCCATCTTTTTACTAAACATTTTTATAAAATAGGGCTCGCTGGAGTTAAGCCCCTGGGTCTAGATAACCTAAAAAGCTTGCAAAAACAAAATGGAGCTGAATATTTTAGTTTCGGAACACAGGGTGTTTCTCCTTTATATTAAATTTCTATATTTGAGGCTATTTTCCAGCACCCTTCTTCTGAAGCTTTCGAAAGTTGAAAATTCAAACAAATATTTTATGAAGTGCGGCAAGAAATTGTTGATTTTTGAAAAACGAGGTGTTTCAATATTCAGCACACCTCCACAAGCCCTCGGATAACATAGAATGCTGAAGTATTCCACACTTATAGTTTCGTGTATGGGAAAGAAAGCGCTGGTACACATCTCCACAAGTCCAGTGATAACTTAGGTGGTGCAAAAGTCCTCAATCGGTTTCTTAAGGCAGTAACTTTGGTTGTAAATAAAAAGCATTGGTTCTGCTTGGTGATTATATTTATTTAGACGTTTGAATTTGTTTTCATATCGGTCAAGTGCCCACCGCCAGAGTACCACAGTAGATGTACATTCGGGCTGGTGCCATAGCATTTTCCATGACTTTTCTCAAAACTAGGATCGTCAAGGTCTGTGACTTGTTCGCTTCAAAAGAAAACCAAAGAAAGAAGTATGAAACAGTCAAATCGAGCGATTTTGCGGGCCAGACCACATCGCCAAAACGAGAGATTAAGCAGCCGGGAAATGCTTGCTGCAGAATGTCCACTGACGGTCGTGCTGCGTGTGCAGTTGCACCGTCCTGCTGGAACCACATATTCTCTAAAAACAATTCTTCAATTTAAGGTAGCAAAAGTCGTTGGTCATGGTCCTGTAGCGCCGGTCACGTCTGATGCTATCCCATGTTGAGCCAGTCTCCTCGAAGGCGTGAGGGTAAACGCCACAGTGTTCGCACAGTTGGTGCCACTCGACCAAGAAATCGACGACGAAATTCACGTTGAGCCAAAACTATTGACCTATTATTTGTCAAAAACAATTATTCCGATTTCTTGAAGAGTATAGCAATCCATAGTTTGTCTACAGTATTCTGCTGATAAACCAGTTTTTTGTCAAAATTGAGATGACATAAAACTTTTTTTAAAAAATGCTTTAAAAACCAAAAAATTAGTTCTGACAATTTTAAAAAGTTTTTAATACGTAAAGTAACGTAACGCAATCGACCATATATGTAGACAGACACAATAGAGATTTGCATTGTGAGCGTCATATTTCATTGCCCGCGGTATGATGAAGGACAGCATCTGCTGTCGGAAAAACTGCGTGAGGATTTAACCCTAGACAACATTATCAGGCAGATGAAGAGAACAAAAAATGGCTGCTTTGCGGCAACCATTATGAAAAAGCAACGCAAATACGAATGAGCTGAACACCTAAAACTGTAGTCCTCCTAGCAAAGAATTGCTTGACAGAAGTCCCGCAAGGATAAATTGCAGGAAGTGGGAGGTGGGTTTAGTGAGCGGAAGTCCCAATCTGTTACTGAATACGGGCTCAGTTTCGTCTATGAACGATTTTCACCTTACAACGCAAAAAAAAAAAAAAAATTGACAGATCATCAAGATCAGCCAAAACTTTCACTCGTTGTGGATGGATAGGTTGTTCGGGAATTCGGTGCCTTGCCTCGTCGCTCATGGTGATTGTCTTAAAAAAATCAGCATCACCTGCCTACATTTCTAACACCCAATCCATGGTAGACTCAAATTCTTGAGACAGCTAAACTATTTAAAGATGCATTCCAAGATCTTTATGCTGTGTAGACTGATTTGGGATATGCCTAATTGCCGCGAATGTCTTTTGATGGATAAACCTGGGTTTTCAGCAACACTTTGAGTCACAACAGCAATGTTTTCAATTGTCCTGGCTTTACGAGCATGAGTTGGAGTCTTCACATCAATAACCTGGCCAGTTGACTCAAATTTATTGATCAGGTTCACAATAGTTGGACGAAATTTGCTCAATAGCGACGGAAAAGTACGATTGAAATGTCTCCACGTAGTGAATTTTCACAATCTCTATGCATTGCTCATGTATATATCGCTCCATTTTCTTGAGCGGGTAGTTTTTGCTTGACATCTGTTAAGAAATTTCAGCTTTATGTATGAAAGGTAAAAAAATACCGCGAAATTTAAAATGAAAACTCATATATACTCATATATACGTCTTTCTGCAACCCTCCAGATTCAGATAACTCAAAATCTGTTCGCAGTCTTGGACAAAACTTCACTATCGACAGAGTTAATTTCAAAGTATTAAAAGAGTTTATCTACCTTGGAATAAACTCTGAGGATCCGACGAAGACTGATCCTGACAAATTGCTGTAAAACAATGATTCTGCCGAACATTGTGGTAGCACACCTGTTTCACCAAAATTGGAAGCTCTTCAGTGAGAGTCGGAGTTAAGTAATGAACACTGCATAAGAATACTGTAAATTGGCAAAGAACTACGCAGCTGCTGCTGGTCAAGATTAAGGCACCAATCTTTGCAAAATTTACGGAAAGTTTGTAACAAAACGAAGCCACGAAGCACTTATAGAATTCTCCAACATGAAAAAAAAACTTTTTCCATGGCTCCTACAATTTAGATATAATTATGTACCTATTCAAAGCCAGAGATGGACTTCTATACCTCAACTGCATGCCACACAGGGTTGAATAATATGATGACTTTGTGCAACCTACGGACGAGGGAAGATATAAAGCACTTTACAGGAATCTGTCCTATTTTAGGAGCATTTCGAAGTGCTCACTGAGGCAAATCTACTCTGCATGAAAATTGAGTTGTAGCTGCTTTAAATGGACAAAATTAGACTCTTATGTTTAACTATATAAAGCCAGCATGGAAGTATCGTCAACAGAGGCATTTATGCTGGACAAAAAACAAACAAAAAATAGAGCTAATATTGTGCCTTCGATAGAAAAACTTTTCGTCGGTTATTTGGTCCTATATGCATGTACAATAAGGATTATTAATACAACCGCACCAATTCATGCGAGTCTCGATCCAAAAGAGCGAAAACTCTGCACCCACTCTGCTGCAAAAAAAAGAGTTTGCTTGTATCTTACAGTGGCTCAGTGATTAATGTCTTGGACTACTGATGGAACTTAAAAGTTCGAATCCTAGAGAAAATAAAAAAAAAAAATTTGTTTACGATGTCACCTCTCACGAATATCTGACAATCCTCCGAGAGACCTTCTCAATTACACCCACCGGACATGACATCAAATTGTAGGTCATGTGCATTTGAAACTCAAGACAGTTGGAAATCCGTGGCTCTAAGAAACATTTCCGTTTACTTTTGTGGTTGGCCTTTTGAGCTCTTTACGTTCCACCGTTGTTTTGGTCTTTGGAGGTGGTGGTTACTAGGTGGTCAACAGATCTTCTTATCAATCGAATATCGCAAGCTCTGGTCATTTAATTTATGTCTTACACTGACACACTACTTGCAGATAATTCTGAATGAATCTCGAGTGAGTATCAACTTGATGATCGATACACGTTTTTCTCATAACCTGCAGGTAGTCCAACCAGCACTATCTCTGAAAAATTTTAAAAAGGCTGCGAAGAAAGAAACCCTTGCTTGTCTGTTTCGTTGGCAGCCCCATTCAACCCCCATGCATTGAACTCAACGGCAACTATTTGTGATTTTTCACCTAAGACATCGGTTACAAGCTTGTCTCACAGTTCTTCGTATTCTTCAATATTTAAACCTGACAGGTTAGAGCCAATTCCAATTCTTTAAATATTGTGATCATAATGAAATAGGCGTCATTCATAACCTTAAATGGTTTGACCTGGAGAGCTTTCGCCCATCTTCCACTATTAACTCATTTCTAGGTATGTAGCTTCCGAAATGAATGTTAGTTCTACAATGCTTTCATGCTTTAAACTTATTAAACGTGATAATGCCGAATCCGTCAAATTTAAGATTGGAATTCCTGTCGAACTTAAAGATTCAATATATGAGTCGAATATCTGGCCTCTTGGTGTTAGATTACGTCCATTCTAATCATTTCAAAAAACGAATGAGATCTGACGGGTCCATCAAATATTAATGAATTCGTCGTCTTCTCTTAGACTTTTTTACTACAACGCCAGTAAAATGAGGTCTAAGGTGTGCGACTTTTACGTCGCCCCTTCTCATCTCTTGACATTATAGTCATAACTGAAACCTGGCTTTATGTTGGTATTCTTTTATACTGTAACATGCGAGCTACGGCTCGAGTAGATAAAACAATTATTCTGTGAAATTATTTCTTTATTTTCTACTCTATAGAACAATTCAAGTTCACACTATACTATTCTTCGCAAATTCTTTTCTTACAAGGTCTCTTTCCTCTCAAATCACTTTATCTCCTTTCAATTACTTAATTCACAAATCCAAACTAATTACTTTTTCTTGTTCACTCTCAACTTTCAATTTATCACCAAATTACAACTTCGCCCATTATCACTTTTCCAATCTCTTCGCCACGGTTCTAAACCAACTGTCACTTTTTTTGATCGCCATCTGTCCTTATATAGCAGAAGTTTCTGATAGCCAGAAACTTCTAGCAAATTCTTCGACCACTGGAACAAGAGAAATAATTCTTGCAGTTTTAATTCCCTTTTATCCCTAATATTATTTGTCTCTTTCGTTGACATGAGCTGTGGAGACTTCGTCCCAGACACGAACCTCGAATGAAAGGACAGTTCGAACCAAAATTCTGCCAGAATGGAAAGTCACTTCGGAATTTGTTGCGTCATATTTTTAGGGGGCGTAGTTATTATTATGCTACAATACCATCGGTTTATGTAAAAATTACCTCTACCCAATTCCCTTCAGTAGCCAGCGCCAATCCTAAAGTGGATACAGGGTTTAATAATTTAGACTTCCAGAAGGTCTCTTTGGCTCTCAATAGCATGTATAAAAGCATCTACAAATGCAGCGGTGGATGGAATACTTGTCCTTTTTCTGAAAAGTGTAAGAATAGTATTAGTTACCCTCTGTTAGTTATCTTTAACACGTCTCTTAGACTTGGATTTTTTTTTTTTGATGAATAGAAAGTTTTAAATTCAAGAACTACAGGGGATTCGTCAAATTATCAGCAATTCCAAAACTTTTTGAAAATATTATCAGAACAAAACTTGAATTTTATGTCGATGAGTATATTTCCAACACTGATCTGTTTCAGGGAGATCCACAGCTTTCAATCTCATCTATTTGACGGCGTCTCTTCTAAACTCATCTCAAAAAGGTCATCAGGTTGTCACAGTCATTATGTGAATCACAGTATATTAAATAAATATATAAATTGATTTGCTTCGGCTTTCATTCACATCCTTCTTGAAGAATAGAGTGCAATTGGTTAAGCTGGATTCCATTCATTCGAACCATTTTATTGTTGAGCTTACCTCAAGGGAGTCACCTGGGGCCCTTATTTTTCATATTTTTTCGGGGCTGAATAAGATCAAATCTCAGGGTTATTTTTTATCAATCATTGACATTCTGTGACCATGTGGATTGCATAACGTCCAAAGCCAATTGCATGGTTAGTTTCATCAAACGGAATACAGTGGAATTTTCTAGTCCCACTCCCTAATGACTCTTGAAGTTATTCTTATAGTAAATTAATTTCTTCTGTAATCTGTTAAGTTATTCAACTTGTAGATAAAATACCAATATTTATTTTTATTTACTAATAAATAAGTAAATAAAAATAAATATTGGGCAGACTACTTTCCGCATGTTCTGGTTAATATCCTTGTACGACTCGCTAATGATAGTGATATGAGTTTTTCCTCGCATAAAGACTGTATTATGAAAGACTGCGATTTTCAGTTAAAAAATGATTTTATTTTTCTACATAATCTCCCTTGACTTTAATACACTTGGTCTAACGTTTCTCCAACGTCAGTATTCCTTCTCGAAAGTGAGAGTCTGGAAGGCTGTTAAAATATTCATCTACGGCCCTCTCAACTTCTGCATTGGATGCGAAGCGCTTCGCAGAAACAAATTTCTTCAAGTTTGGGAACAGATGGAAGTCTGAGGGTACCAAATCAGGTGAATAGGGGGGATGGCCGAGCAAATAATACCCCAAATCCCGCAGTTTTCCCGTCGCCAACGCACACTTGTGTACAGGTGCATTGTCCTGGTGAAAGATGATTTTTTTCTTCTTCAAGCCAGGCCTCTTCTCTTGAATTTTGACATCCAGCTGGCCAAGAAGGTTGGAGTAATATTCACCTATTCTGCCTTTCTCAAGGTAATCAATTAACAGGATCCTTTTCGCATCCAAAAAACACACTGGCCATGACCTTTCCGGCAGATGCGATCGACTTCGCTTTCTTTGGCGCTGAACCACCGGCTTCCACTCACTGCTTCGACTGCTATTTCGCTTCTGGCGTGTCTCATCCATGGTGACAAATCGCCGCACAAAATCGGTCGGATCCCTATTGAATTGGTTCAAAGATTGCTGCGAAAATCATAAATTTTAATAAATAATTTTAACATAAATTTTTGCTGATTGGAACGCCATCTCTGCGTCAGGCCGAGAACTATTCACCTTGCCCTCGTAATCTACCCTTTGGCTTTCTCAACGCCTATTAAAATGACAATCATTCGATGCCTCCTGTCATATGGTGTGCCGTTCCTGTTCTCCTTATCTCGACACACTTGCATTTTGGATCTTAGGCACGTAGGCACATGCGGCAGGTTGCCACATTTGATGCATCGATTAGACAAAATTATTGTAAAATAAATGAAAGCCTCCTTGAAATTAAGTTAAGACCTCGAATGTGCCAAACGAATAAAAATCTTTTTTTCTAGGCAAATTGCCGCTTATTTAGTATAAATTTCGCTTATCTCACGACTGAATGTAAAACACAATACCCTGCCGTGCTGTTTCATATATTGTACTCGTTGTTTACTTAATGCCTTCCTAGAGCTATAATTTTCTCGAAAATATCCTTCAACACCCACACCGCACCGTGGCGGCATGTGCTTTGTATATCGCATCAAAATACATGCAGTCTCGTATATTCTCCTGTTGACGTCTTTCGTTATTTTCTTTCGTCCTTTTTTTCTGGTTGTTTTATTTTGTTTAAGCAATTGTGTCTTCCTGCAATTATGCTCAGGTGTTGAAACTGCCAACTCCATTGTCACGGTATATTGTGAAAATGAAAATTTCCCCAATTGTAGTAAATTTCCATCAACACCTACTTTGCACCCACACCCTACTATCGTGGAAAAGCTACAGTAGCAAAATGAAGAAGATGCAGAGGAGAAAAACAAGGACTTGTCCTCGGAAACAAGCAACTGCGACACAATGACAACAATGAAATTTTGTGTATACTTATTATTCGAAGACTGGTTGTGTAGTATGCCGATGTGCATTGTAGTACGCGCCGGAAATACCCTTGGAGGGGACTGTTATCGCTCTCTCTCTCTCTCTCTCTCTCGCCCTCAAGTGCATTTCGCACAAGGACACCCAGACTTGTTTACACAGCACAGCAGAGCTCTTGTTATGTTTTTTTCGACGTTCCTCACTTTCTGCCTCTAAGCTGTTGGGTATTAACATGGCATTCAATACACTTGTACGTGCGTATGTTGTAACGTGATCCTTTATTTCCCACAAAATTGCCGGTTTAATTTGTCAGCGACTCTTATGGTGTCCGTGGCCGTGGATTGGAACAAAACACGGCTACGGCTCAACGAGGACGAGTTATGTGTCTTTTGATGGTGGTGCACGCAAAGCACAATTTGAAGGGCAATGCTAACGACGACGACAACGATGATGAAGGCGATGAAGTGTTATGTGTTTGTTTTACGTGCCTTTAGGGGACAAAGTGTGAAAAATTATGAAAACAGTAAGGATACGTAGCGATGGCTCCTGAAAGGTGTTGGTAATTAAAATATGCACAAGGATGTGTTTTTATTTGTTCGGAATTTCCTTTTCGCTCATGAGAAGTGTTTGCATTATTTAGACATCTTGTTGCGCTATGCTGTTGAATGGAATTTTTACTCGCACAATTTGCTGATAGTAGATGAGTCCATGTGATGTAGGTATGCCTACTTCACTTCGAAGTGAGTTTCATAGAAAGTGAATTTTTAAGAGTCCTTGTGCTGTGTCAAGAGCGTTGTTTGGTTTATAAGGAGGACGTGCAAGCCTGCAGTATAATTTAAAACAAACGATTTAAGGCACAGTAATAAGCAAGGTTTTTTTCTCAGTAGTTTTGTTTATGTGTTAGTGTTGCATAATGCTACATTCCATTATAAAATGTGTGCAAACAAGCCAGCGACTACATCCATCTTAACCATGTCATGATATGCAAATATAATATACTAACTTACTGAAGGAACCTCTGGCGAGTCTAACATTGAAATAGTATTGAAATTTTAGGTGTTGCGTACAAAAAAATAAATTAATATTATTTAGTCTTCCTGCCTCATTACCGTGATCAATATTCTTACGCTAGTACAACAACAACAAAGCGGGACAATTTTCACGTCCTCTACAAAAGTATAAGCCTTGCCACGTCGGTGTGGCTTAAATGCCTGCCATAACGCAAAGGACTGCTATGTAATTCTGCAAAAGGGACTCCTTAGGTCGATTAGTCACAATCAAATAAATAAATTAAAAATAGCAATCGCGCAAATTTCACTTTCACTTTCACTATCAAGTGCGCAATTTACATATTTTTACTAGTAGCCAAGTAAAATTAAACTTTTTACTAGAAAAAATGTGTGGAATTCAGGACAATGCGTGAAAATGTATAGATTGACAGACATGTTTTAAAAGTTCCCACTTGTAGGACCATGGCATAAGTCCACATCACTTTTAAAATGGGCGGGATATGATATTTTTACCAAAAACTTCACTTTAAGGTAAAAACACAATAAGCTAAAGTCGGCATCCTAACAAAATCCGAAACTTTGCGCACTTATAACACGGGAATTACTTAAGAAAAATTTCCATCTCTCATGTGCGTAATACCTTGCAACGCCCTGTATTTAGAAAGTCGAAAACTCGGCTCACTGTACACACATTTCTGCTGTCACTTTTAGTTGCTACACAATGAGGCCAAAACTACTTATATCTTTATAATCCACATTATACCTACATATATACTATTTTCCTAAGAATTGTATGCTACTTCCTTCCTCTCCAAAGCCCTGTGGGTGATCCATATAGGGTGTTGCGAAGTATTTGATATATGTGGGAAAAAATATATTTTCTGCAATATCCTGTAACTAAAAAATCAACAATTTGGATTATGTAGGGTCCTTCTCGGTTTTCCGTGTGGAGAGTTTAAGATTTGAACTTCATCCTTATTCCAGACCGGGTCGTGGAATATGAGCTACAGACTACCGAACATAATACTTCGAGCCGGCTTATGGGTGGTGGGAAGGTCTATATAAGGGTTAGCTGTCAATAACTATGTATTTATAAATAAACAGCTCCGAACTAGCAGCGGATATTGGATAACTGTGAAAGAACTTACAGTTTGGCTGTGCGATTTCCTAAGAAAACCACATATACTCGTACGTACCACCAACGATCAGGGCAGAGTTTTAATTCTCATTAAATACAAAATACAAATAATTTGTATACAGGCAACTAAAAGGAGTTATTAATGGAAATATTAAATCCCAAAAAGGGGATTGGGAGGTACGCCATAAACCTAGGAGTGAGGACTTTTAGTATGGATTTGTTGGCACGGATAGATGGACTTATTTCTGAGAGAAAGTCCATTTGCTGAACTTTCAGAAATATTTGCCGAAGATGTTTCGTTAATCACTCTTCTGCTCTTAGTTTTGAAAAGAAATGAGATTGAGGTGTTCATTTGAGATGTGGCTTGGTCAGAACACACTCAATATGTTTCTGTCTGACAACTTTTCAGCTTTCCCGTAGGAGGGGCACGAGTGTTAGTATAGCACTTTCCAGGTGTTGTACTCATACTCGTATAATGATCTAATCTTATTGCACTTAGTCAACTTAATGAACTCAAATTCAATTCGAAGGCACCATTTACCGAGAGACTACTTTCAACGTACCAGAACGGAAACCTATTTGATCCTTTTCGAGAGTATTTTTCAGATGTTATTTCTTATATTCGAGAATTGCTTTAGTTATTAGCTGCCTCTAGATTTGACACTTTATTAGATTTCCCTTCTTTAAAAGCTTGATCGAATGCGATGCAAATTCTAGAGTTTATCGAATCAGATAGCTTGCTCTGACTATTTTTTTTTTTTTTTTTTTTTTCATAATTTGCACGTGTTAAAGGGGATATGAATACCCTTATACTAATTTTTAGAACAAGTGCGTTTTGCGGAAAGGGGAAGAGACAGAGAGAAAGACAGAGTGGTGTAGTTTGAAACTCAGGTGGTATTAAGTTTCTGTAAACTCCAAGGGTGGCTGTCCAGATAACTGGGGAGTATTTTGTTTTTTTTTTTTGTTGTCGTTGCTTATGATTCACAGTATTTTTTTCCGTCCTCCTGATGTCATCATCACGATCAAGTTGCATTTTAGCCATATGACCACCCTACCAGGTATCTGTGGTGGGTAATTTTTCAACAGCACTTTAGTGCGCCTCTATATTCGGTGGCACGATGTTACTGATTTTCTCTTTTTATTTAGATTTGATGCTCCTGAAGCTGTTGGCGCACTACGAGATCACCTATTCCTCCTCCAAGTTCCTCGAAACGAGATGATGTCGCCAGTTCGGATGCCCTCAGTACAAAGGCAGGTATAAGGTAATATATACGTGATGGTTTCGATACATTCCGATGCATGTTCCACGTTTCTGAAGTCACCAGTGGACAACAATTTTTCAATTTTGAGCAAAATAAAATGGATGTACAGAGAAAATAGGTACAGTACGTGCAGTTCCTTTAAAATATATACCTGGAATTAATAACCTCTAAGTAATTTTACTTTTTTTGTGTAAGTGTAAGTATTCAAGAAGCAATTGAGAAACATTAAAATGAGCTTCTACAAAAGTCTGCATTAAGTCTAACACGTAGAAATAACATGACTTCCATGTGGCTATCAAATAGTGAAGCATTCATGGAGGTTAGATGTCCCCAACTACCAATAGCTGGCATGAGTCTCTAAGAGAGATGATCTTCCTTCTTTCTTCGAAAACTTGACCATATTTTGAGGTAATAAAATCACCGAACAACAAATCCAACCCATGCTAATTTGGCAACAAAGTTTCAGGGCCGAAGATGTGTAACACATCTACAATATAGGTACATTTATGGACACCAATAATGCTTGAATATTTTGGTACAACTTTTCTTTTGCCAGAAATACCATTTCCAATAAAATGTTCAAAAATATATCCATTCGAACAACTATTTCATCCTTACATACCCACCCCATTGAATTCGTCCAATTCATCACTTTAAAAATTACAAAACCCAAGATACGTGCTACCTTCACATTAAATTAGCGGTGTACTTCCAATTTGCTTAAAAGAAAAGTTTCCCTAACTACACTCAAAGGCATAACTTTTGCCAAATTTCCCGATATTTTCACCCAAATTTAATGGTCACATTTGAAAAAAATTCCTTCTTTATTGGTTAAATGGAAAAAGTCCATTTGCGGAACTTTTCGTTAGTTATTACCACCGACTTTAGCCAAATTTGGAATAGAATTGGCTACAAACCTCAGACGAAATTTATGCCCTCAACTGGAAAGTGTAAATCTGTCCTAGTTTTTTTTTTTTTCTCCCTCTGAGGGGGATAAATTTCTTATCCCCAAGGGAAAGCCTTTGGATGAAAGGGATACATCTCTTACTCTCAATTTTTATTTTAACACTAAAGTCCTGCTACAGAATTTACGAAGCGAGATGTCTTCTAAGACAGAACTTCCTACGTATACATATGTATACAGTGTCCTTTAAGCATACATAGAAACTTGCTTAAAAAAAAAATCTATTCTGGGAAGAAAAAAAAGAAAATATTCTTTATGTTTGCCAACCTAAATGAGATTTTTAAATGAAAGTGCGGTTACGCTTCTCTACTTCTTGGTATAGCTGGACTTGGACATTTTTATGTCCAAGTTATTTAAACTGAAAGTAGAGCTGTGATTTGCATCAGTAGATACCTACCTACGAAAAGTAGGTAGCACCACCTGGCTTAGTGATTTCTCGGAATTGGGTTTCTGTGTCTTTGAATAAAAAAAAAATGGATGAAGTACTAAAATGTCAAGTGAAGTTGGGAATGTGCTGACCTCTATACTATTTTTACTATACGATTTCGGTATACAGCTTTATCTAAGGCAGTACACCCAAATGTCACGCCATACTTTTGTAAAAAAAAAATGGATACCATCACTCCTTGACTGATACCTTTGCCACAGTGCTTGTTCTTTGTTTTAAGGAGAATAAATAATGTGAAGACTTAAATAGAGAGGCGTGTAGGTTAGCTTAAGGATATCTACCCCAAGACATACCAAATATTATGAATTTAAAGTTGTTTCATATAGTAAGTGAAGTTTGACGAGGTCTCAATCCACTGCCATCCGAAGGCTTTTCGGGCCGGAGTCGGAGTATTGGTTTTCATTAGCACCCAAACTTAGCAGTTACCTTAGCTCAAGTAAAGAATTGTTGGTAACGATGGCACAATATCAGAACCCTGGTAGCTACCGATTTTTCCCGTTTCCTATTTGATACTTCTAGTGAAAGCTCGATCAGTTACGGCGACTTTCGCAATATATTTTCAAATGCATTTAAAATAGCCACAGAACTTTAGTAACACTGAAAATTTGACTGGTGTCCACTTGACGTGGAAGCTTGTATTCTCTATAATCTGTTGAGCTCAGCATTTGTATAAAACTAAGTATTTTGATTTCGGTCCGATCGAGTGGTTGAAAATAGCTTGATCGCTTGTGAACCGAACGGATTTTGTTTCAGATGCATACGAGTAAATCCAGTGTATTATTGGGGTTCACACACCTTACTTTTTTAGCAGAAGCTACCTTAGGATTGACGCGTTTTTTTTTTACTTTAGGTTTGCAGTTATGTTTCTTGCTCCATCTGCGAAATCAATGCAGGTACCACCAAACTTTGGATATATTTTCATCACCTAGCTTCCGACTTATGTATGATTACATCCTATCCAGGGTATGTTAATCTTGATACATAATTCCCAACATAGAAAAATAATAACAGAAGATCCCCCCAAAGTGATTTGTGATTTTCCGCCCGTCCATATGTCACCACTTTTTGGGCCTTACATTTTGAGCTAGGAACTTGAAAATTCATATACAGGCTTTTAAGAATCCGAAGCAGTACCAGCAGTACAAGTGTAAAACATATACATCACCACGCCCACTTTTTGTGGGCGTTTTCTTAAAAAAAAACATTTGTGAGTTACACCTACAAGTACTTTCTGCTAAGAAAAAAATGTAACAATACTTTTGTGATAAAGTTTCTCAAAAATCGAGGAAATATCCGCTGTATGGAAAGATATCATTGCATCTTTATTAGGGGGTTTTAGAAGATGGGGAATAGAGTATCATACGATATGTTTCAGGCGGATTGTAGCTATTTGATATGAAATGGGGTTGATGCTGCTGCTGCAATATCTAGCCTTCTTGCTGTCTATCAATATAAGTATATTCACAGCAAATTAAGTCATTTTGACGTAATCTAAGGGCTGTTCATGTAGTAATCTCAAAAGTAGATGTCGTAGGTCTCTGTTTTCTTCAATCACGGTAAAACACATCTCTGAGTGAATTAGTACCGCATTTGTTTTTATTTTACCAAGCGCTAACTTAGCATTAGTTGTTAGAAAGTGCAGCTTGTAGGAGCTTTTTCTATATCTAGTCCACTACATTTTGAGGAAACGCAGGTATCTCAACTAGTATAAAAAACAAAGAGTGTGATATCTTACCACCCCTTGTAAAAGTCACCTGAGGCTAATTTCCTTTCCTATTTTATTACTCAATTGATCACACTTTTAGTAAGCAGGACAGGACGGTGACATTTTTTTCTAATAAAAATCAAAACCTGAGGCAACTTTTACAATTTTAAATTATTCTATTCTCTCATTACCACCTAAAATAACACATCTGTCGAAATTTTTCTGACATTCATTTGAAATGAAAATCCTTTAAAATCCAATTAAACGCCTCATCCGCCTACCGCCCTCAAAGTCAAACTTTCATTGACTCCTGAGTACCGTATATGACAGGAGCACTTTTATATCTCATGACCCAACATGACTAGACAAAAATTGCGTCACATACCCTACAGCTAGATAAAAAGTATCTCAATTTGAAATTATTACCATTCCACTTTAGCCTAATTGAAAAATTATTTGCTTTTGATATTTTCTCAGATTTCATAGCTATCTCGGGCAGACGAGAATACCCTAACATTGTACTTTTGAATGCTCCGGGTAAAATTGCGATTGCCACCACTACGAACACGCCCGGCCCGGACCCAGACCGACAATAGTAATAATAATAGTCATCATAATATGGCAATATCCTTTTTACCTACCCCCTCGGGCACAGAAACCAAGTCGAGACCTAGAAAACAATTTCACTTTGAACTCGAAAATGCGTAGATCCTGTCTCTGACAAAGCAAAGAACTGAGAAAAATCAATGCACAGTAAGAAAGGGACCAAACCCTCTATTGAACAGAAGTGGGAGGTGAAAAAAAAAAAAAAAACTTTCTACTGCATGCAGTTTTGGCCGAAGAACAACAGACACAGTCGGTATTCTAAAATTGTTGGCATTTATCCTTCCAACAAATTAACTTAAACAAATGAATAGTAAACAGAAGTTCACTTGCAATTGCCGGCTATTTGAATGTCTGACAGTCCGCCACATGTTGCGATTCCACAAAGGGGGTTGATCTGACAGTTATCCTCATGCAAAAGGACGAATTCCTCGGAGACAATCGCGCTTCTTTATGACTGCATTCACTGTTTTCAACTACATATATTCGAAGGAAGGTAATTTGCTTTTTTACAACCCTTCACCAGGAACACAAGACAGCACTTTTGAGCTTGTCAGTCGGGGTGCGGTGGGGTGGGTCTCTAACAAAGATGAACACTAATATATGACACATAGGGGTATTATATTCATATTTTGCGACGACATACGAGAACACCCTCACCGGATGATAACAAGAAAAAAATATATGAATTTATTCTTACAAGGACATGAAATTGTTTTCGCCGCAGGCTGTTTAAATCCACCCTCGGAATATTTGAATAAATAAATATTAATAAGGATCGAAAGGGTCGTGTTAAACCTCAAACTTAGGCCGCTGGTTTTACAAGCTCAACGATGCCATCGAGGTGTTCTTTGATGTTCTTCTTATCCTTAAGCAGATATTCTCTATATAGACATACCTCCGCTGCACAAGGAAAACAATAAAACGAAAAATGGAGGTAAGAACCAGTTGTCTTTTTTGTTTAACTTGTTGGAGAACAGAAAAGAGGTCCGTATTCAAATTTTGGAAACATTCCAAGTAGGCCTTGGGGTTGTGGTCTTGAGTTATAAATTGTTTCGTCCTTTAGTTGTGAATGTAGTTATTCTCGTGTACGAATTGATTAGAGGAATTGTTTAAAACTATTCTCTCGTGGTCGATGCATTATGATGTTTGCAGTCTTGGAATAAGTGCAATTCTATTTAGATGTTTAGCAACTAAGTTCGTAGTTAATTGCATGGCAAGGGATACCTTGAGTACATGCAAAAATTAAGGTAAGATCATTTGTCTCTGGAAAAAGACAGTAAGGCCTTGGAACCTATACCACTCATTGAATTTGGATGAAACACAAACACACGCTGACGAATTTTAATCTTTAGACTATTTTTTGCAATCACAAAGGATATAAACATGTCTGCCATCTTTTCTGAGTGAATATTAGCTAAGTTTGAAAACGTCGCCGACGATGAAGACCCGTGTCTTTCGAAAAAAAAGTATTGAAAGCTTCTGTCATTCTCGTCACATAGGTAATTATTAGAAGCAGGGTTGCCGTTCGCGTTTCCCACTTCGTCACGTAGTATATTTTAGTTACACCTATAGGACAAATATTCTTTTTGTGGAAATGTTCGATTCTAGTGCGACTGCAGCCTAAACGACTGCACAGATTTTATTCAAACTTCATATCTAGGGTCTGAGATCACAATTCGAGAAGAAGTTGGAATTTGTATTCTAACCCCAAAATAATCGGTATTTCACTTATGTGCGCTTTTGAAAAAAATCAATATTTCGGTTAGGTTACACATACCAGGGTGGGTCAATAAATCCCTGAAAGATGAAATAAGGAACACTCTTTTCAGTATAAAAACATTTTATTTTTCAACATAGTATCCTTTTAGCTATATACACTTCATCCAACTTTTCTCCAATTTGTTGATGCCCACCAAATAATACGATTTCTCGAGCCCCTCAAAATAAGCGTTTGTTTCGGCGATGACCTCGTCATTCGACCCAAATCGACCACCGAGCCATTTCGTCATGTTTGGAAACAAGAAATAGTCGCAGGGGACTAAATCTGGGGAATATGCTGGATGAGGGAGGAGTTCGTAGCCTAACTCATGCAATTTTGCCATTGCGACTGCGGACTTGACCTGACCGGTGCGTTGACCTGGTGAAAAAGAATATTTTCTTCGCCAAATGCGGACGTTTTTGCTTCAAATCGGCTTGGAATCGATCCAGCAGCTCTGCTTAATATGCGCCGGTGATCGTTTACCCTCTTTAAGGTAATCGATGTGAATAACACCGAGCGCATCCCAAAAAACTGTCGCCATGACCTTGTTTGCTGAAAAACCCGCCTTGGCCTTCTTCGGCTTCGTTTCACCAGGAGAAGTCCATTGTTTTGACTGTTCCTTGGATTCTGGTGTGTTGTGGTGAATCCAGGTTTCATCCACGGTTACGAAACAGCGCAAAAACTCAGCCGAATTTTTCTGAAACATCGCCAAACACACCTTTGAAGTTGTCAAACGAATGCGTTTGTTGTCGATTGTGAGCAAACGCGGCACCCAACTTGTGGAAAGCTTTTCATGTCCAAATATCTATGTAAAATCGAAATCACTGAGCCTTGTGATAAGCCTGTCGCCTCTTCAATCTCGCGCACTTTCACTCGCCGATCCTCCATTATCAAACCATGGATTTTGTCGCCAATTCTGGTGTGGTGACCTCAATAGGGCGACCAGAAGGTTCGGCGTCACTTGTGCTTGAGCCACCGCACCGACATTGAGTAAACCAGTGGTGAATAGTTCCAATCGATGGTGAAGAGTCCTCATAATAATTGTTAAGCTTTTGTTTGGTTTTTCTCGCAAAAAATAGTGTTTAATGAGCACTCGAAATTCACTTTTTTTCCATTTTAACGAAAATGCTAGTAGGCGTCTATATAAAATGGCTGCCACAACAAAACTATTTGACAGATCTGTCTGAAAATTTGGGTGCGTTCTTTTGAAAGATGATTCTTGACAAAAAAAAAATTAAATTTAAGGTGACGACACAATTTGTGTTAATTTTCAGGGACTTATTGACCCACCCTCGTATGTCACTACATGGTGTATATAATTTTTACCAAAAAAGTTATTCAACGATTTTTTGAAAATTGTTTTTATCTTGGAAATGACTTAAACGATTTTGTTGAAAATTGATGTTTAATCAATTTTTGGGATATGCAAGTACATGCCATACCAAGTTTTGGAAAATTGTCAATATAAGTACTATATCCAACCACCCATTGATAAGCTATCTTGTACACCTAAGCTCTATACTTGTATAATCACTGTAAATATTGTTGTTCTACTAAGGAACATGGGATTCTGAAGGGTAGATTTGTGAGTACATATTAACCTAATTAGAATTGTTGCATTGAAGAGATGGAACGATGGAAGTCGATGTTGTGACTATAAAAAGCTTTCAGCAACGGACGGCATTTGTATTGACGGCTATTCTACTTGAAAACTCGTCAGTGCAGAGTTCTTTTCAAATAATCCGTATAACCCAATTAGTGTGACTTCGGTGGTACCACACGGCAGCCAACTAGGACCCATGATCTTTATTTTTGCTATAAATGATGTTGGATCAGTCATTAAGTAATCAGGCCTATGGCTTATGTAGATAATATGAAAATACCTAGACACATTTCGTCTTCCGCCGACTGTCTCTCATCGCAGAATGGCTTATTTAATTTCTCTACTTGGTGTAGAAAAATCATATAGAGCTTAATGTTGTAAGCGTTTCCCCCACCAATCGAAAAACTACTTCATCAGTGTCTGTTGCCACTGTAACCTCAATTCGCGACTTGGGTATTGTCTGCGGTGATGAGCTTAGTTTCTGTTCCTATATTGGTTAAATATAACAGCTGGGCTCACTCCGCACTTTAGTTTAGGAGTTCTCAAGCCCATACATAGGTTACCAAATCCCTCAACATGACCTTTGTTCGACCAGTTCTTGAGTATGCTTGCCCAGTTCTATCACCATATTATCAAGTCCGTATTCAAAGAATCAAAGCTGTTCAGTGTTTAATTTTACTCACCGATTTTGGACTTGGACGATACTTACAACTTATCTCCCTATGAGGACCGACTAAAATTGTTAAACTTGAAGACTCTGACCAAAATGCTAAGAATGGTAAGCTCACACTGAGAAACATCTGATGTCATAATTTCTAAGTTAGTTTAATCACCACATACCTCCACCTAACTACTTATTTATATTGTCAAATCTAGTTTTTAAGTCTTTAAAGTAGTCATTTTAAATAAAATTACTGAAGATCATAGACCGCTATGTTCAGCTAAGGAAAACGTCACAAAAGTGTGTATATTTTCAAAATTCCTCACCCCTAGTCGCAGCCAGGCACATGCGGAAAACCCCATTTCTGTGCATTTGAAAATTAAAATTAGACTCTGGCCTTATTTCAGATACCATTTGACACGATGACCACACATCAATATTTCCTTAAATTTGAAACAAAAAAAGGAGTATCAACGGTTGCTAAGTATCGTCAGCCGAGACCCAGTTCTTCGGGCTCCTGTATAATATCAGTACCACGATGAAAATCTCGAGATCAACAAGAAAAAAAAACCTAGGATAAACAATTTTTTTGTAAAGTGGATGGTTTTCGAGAAAATAGCCAATGGCCCAATTTTGACCACCATTTTCCAAGATGGCGGACAGATTACAAGCGTTTTCTGCGGGAAAGAAAAAATGGGGAGAATAATGTGAAGAAATTAACTTTTTTGTATGAACTTTTCTTTTTGAAATATGGCTGATGTAATAGAAATTCGTCCACTTTCCGACAATGGCAAGCTTCAGGGTTGCCACAAGGCGAAAGCTAAAGCGTAGTGAATTTGTATCGAGTGGAGTAGATTTGATAAGAAAAAAAACCCATGAAGGGGATATGAATACCCTTAAACTGTTTCTGGGCAGGGGTGTTAGGAAAGGGGGGAAAAGGAACAGAGGAGGAGCCTGTGTACTTTGGCTTTAAATGTTTGAAGGTTGAAGTGATGGGTAAATACAGAGCCTGGTGAAATCAATCCTAAATTACCTCATCACTACAACATTGAATTACAAAAAGACACAACTCTGGCGTAACTAAGCGAAGCTGAGAAGTGAAAATCCAAAGAACAGTTTTCCAAAACAAACTGTCGCAGGTGCTATGCCCAAACGACAATTAGCCAAAAGATAGACAATCTCGGTGTGGGAAACCGTTCATGATGTTCAAGTCACAAAACTATTTTCCTAAATAAAGTTGAATATTAAATAGGTAGAAGTTGCCACAAAGCCGTGGTGCTTAGACGATATTGTTGTATTGTACATACAGACATAAGTACAAAATACGTACGTTCAACATTTGAAGTGCATTTTGGCTGAGAATGAAAAAAATAAAAAACTGGTTTTTCCAAAGGCTGACTTGCAATGAAATTAAAAGACATCAAGTTCTTAAAAACGAGATGAAAAACGAACCATTGAAATGGGTGGAGTCCTTCGATCATGACCAAAAGGAAGCTTTAGAGAAAATATCATGTCTCTTGCCTGCTCAATGTTTTTTTTTTTTTTTTTATAATATGCGCGCGCCAAAGGAGATATGAATACTCTTATACTATTACAGGACACGGGCGTTATGAACAAGAGAGAGAGAGAAAGAAAGATTTAATGTAGTGGTTTGAAACTCAGATAGTATTAAGTCTCTGTAAACTCCAAGGGTAGCGTCCAGATAACTGGGGAGCTTGTTTGTTTTTGTTTTTGTCATTGCTCATGATTCACAGTATTTTTATTCCGTCCACCTGATGTCATCATCACGATCAACTTGCATTTTCGGCCATATGACCACCATACTGTCAGTGTTATGCCTTCGCAGTATAGTTGACTTAGCTTTCGCAATTGATCGACTTTTTTATTTATTTCATGCGAAATAAATAGATGATTCTTGACATCAGGATTTGAACCGTGAACCAACAGCGTGACAAGCGATGATGTTACCACGGCCACCCTTAATGTAGATATGAATGTAGTTTAATGATAAATTGAAGGAGATTATACAAAGCAAAAACCTAGTATGGTGACAATACCCTGAAGGTGGTATGTACCTACTTTTTTAACATTTAAAAAACTTCGAGTTCATCCCAAAGACTCTACATTGAGTGACCAGATGTTTGGTCACCTGCGCAATTGAATGGATCTCAACATATGTTAGTGGACGCAATTAAAAGCTCGAAGCTTTATAAATTAGATCAGAATTACGCGAGGGAATCCTTAATTTCTTATTCCTGTATTTAAACTAAAATAATGAGCCTTTTATTTGACTTTGCTCATTGACAAGAGGTTCTAAGTTAGTGTCATGGCTCAGTAGTGCGTGGTCACTAAGTGGGACAGCGACTCAAGATACGATTCCCAGGAAACATAAAAAAGTGATTTCATGGTCCCAACTCTCACAAACATCTGACAAACATCTGAGGGTAAAATTGTCACAAAAAGCTTATCTTATTTGGAAAAAATTGGCATTCGGAAATGGCTCAAAAATGTTGATCCCTATCTCATATGGTCCTATCTATGGTTTTTCATGCACCATTTAGCCACTGTGTGAAGAGGTGCCAAGAAAATTGTAGGCCAATGTATTAGTGATTACTTTCTGATAAACTTTAAAATATATCAGTTCATTTATTACATTCTATTATATACATTTCATTGCCTCCATTTTTCAAGCAGTTGAAAAGTCACTGCGAGCATGTGATCGATATCAATCTCATTGTCTTTCAGCGTCTTAATGGGTTCATCCAAGTTGCCCGAATACTATAAAGAGAATTAGTTCACAAATCAAGTTTCCTCCTTAACTTTATCAAAAGTAAATACTCACTCTCGCCCGATAAACCAATATCTTGAACTGCGGATCCATTATTTTCTCGTAGATTTGAGCAAATTGATAGCTGGTAGAGATCTTCTCATGAATCAGCTTTCTAAATTTATCGTGTGGCAAATACTCTACAACTTCGTCAATGAAACTAGTGAATGTCCTTTCACGTGCATAGTCTTCAGGTGATCCAAGTGGAATGCTTAGACCCCTGAAATTTCTCTGAACAAAGTCCAAGTCGATTGGGTATCCAACATAATCAGCGATATCTTGAAGTTCTGTACTTCTTGCGAACTCTTGCTGAACCAATCTTTGGAAGTCATTAGATTTTAAGTAATTGTAGCCGGTACGGAACTTGCTATCGAATAAGTAATGTTTGGCAATGATGTATGGGATACGAATCTTTGGAAGAATATCGTAGAAGTCATGTAGATCAGTTTGGAGATTAGCTGATCCAATAGCTGCAACGGACAGCACCAGGAAAACCAAATATGCCAAACGCATGACGAATACTGTTCCAAATGATGCGCTTATGCCAAATGACTGCTCTTGATCTTGGGCAAAGGGCTGAATTTATACTTTGCATTTGAGAGGTTTTAAGTGGAGAAGTGCTCCAAAGCTGGTACCAGTCTGGGGTTGATAAGGTTGAGTGCCTGCATTCATTTGTTCAATGTAATGGAATATATGAGTAATAAGGCGATAAGTTTGAGTGTCATGGAAATATATGAGGTTATTGTAGGGTAGAAGAACGTTGGAGAATAACAAACTCTTGAGGTCTTCATAAATATTTGCAAAATGACTTTCCCGTACTTAGCTCATCAAAACTTAAGCCTATTTTAAAAATTATCATTCATCTGATAATGTTTTATACTCAGAATTCTTATCGTCTATCGTCAATATGCGCTGCAATATAGACTCTCATAAACTATACATGATGTTAGATCAATTCCCATTGTCTCTGGTACCACTTTTAAGCATCGCACACTTCGACTGGATATCGATACATGGTTGTAGTAGTTGAGTACTTTGTGTCACTATGTCTATGAGCTATGAGAACCACTGAACGGAATCTATACCACTCTTTACCTACCGAGCAGTGAAAAGATGGCTAAAGCTATTTTCAGATCTCCGTCGGTCTATATAGGATGACTATGAAGTATTGTGGGACCAAAAGTCATGATGCCATTTTCTGAGATAACATATTCCTGCGCAAAACTCGTCTCTCAGTCGGAACTCAGGGATGGACGGCACCAATATAGACAGCAAATAATAAATTTCATCAAACTCTACACCTAGTTTTTGTGCTTTTACCGCTTTACAAATGATGACTTGTCAGACTATTTCAAAATGTATCTGACATGAAATCACCAGGCGACAACTGAAAAGATTATTCTCTTCGGCGAATTACTGATATCTGCAACACGTCAAGAGAATTGATGTGAAATTAACACAAACTGAAGCCTTTGCCATCAGCTGCAATATAAGAGTCTACGAGTCTCGTACATGGTCTCCATAAAACCCAAACAATTTTGGAAATACCACCGAATTCTTTGTTACGCAAATGTGGTTGAGTGGTTAATTGCTTGGAGTTTGTTTATGGTAATGCCTCTCGCGAACGTTTAAAGAGCATGCAAAAGTAAAAGTGTAAAAGCTACTCTCTTCGGAAAAGACAATAAACTGTAGGACAGGCCCTGTATGGGCTGCAGGATTTTATCGCGTCCTTTTTAATAACATTTCAGAATCTCAATCAACGTTTGTGCAGAATCTCTGAATACTCGTATAGACATCTGGGCCACACGCAATCTTATAATATGTTGATCAGTGAAAGTCTGTGCTCAAACTACATGTGCTACCGTGTCATGTTCTACATGGCAGATGTGCCCAGAGAAGGATTCTGAATATGCAGATTTTTAAAGGAGCTAAAAAAATGGTTACAAGGTCGAAATAATTTCGAATGTCCATACCGTGTCTGTCGTCGCTTACCTGGATTCTCATGTTTTTGTGCTGATGTCTGCGGCGAGCACACACCTATTGAAACACCTTTCCAGCTCAACTATTTTCACACTTTTTGCCCATGTCGCCATCGGTACATGCTGACACTATGGCTTCGGTATTAGTTTCATTGAGAACTTATTCGGCGGCAGTCCATTAAAAACCAAAAATAGGGTTCAGGTGGTATGTTGTCCTTTGCAGGACGTCTACCGCCAACCCGCTTTACTCACACTCAACATTTGGAACATTTATCACTTACCTTTTTTTTCGTCACTAATCGTTCTACCTATACAAATTCATTCCAGAAACTCAACTTAACACAATAACCCTACCACCCCTGCTATTCCTTGCATACATTGTTGAACAATCAGAGCGAAACATGGACACAGCTGTTCGATTGGGTCACTTTCAATTTCGCAACCAAGTTTTGGTTCACATAAATTGAGTTGAATCAATGATCCCTATCGCTCCAGAAAAATGGAGATATTATCCCTTGCCCTTTCCAGTCAACTTTTATGACACCCACGAGGGCATACCTTCCAGACATCCAGATAGGAATCATTTCACAGAAAAATCACAGAATGTGTTTATGGTGTACCCGTATACGGGTCTGTGTCTGGAGAGCATAGAATTATCCAAGCGTGACGGTAGAAAAATCCTTTCGATTAAAAAATGATATGTTCTTTCAGAACAGGATATTTCTGGATGAAAGTGCAGCGTCAACAAAGCGATAACCCCTTTTTTTTGCAGTTTCCTTGTGTGGTGACGGCGGCGACGGTGGCGTTGGGATTGCGTTTAACTGAAGCGGAAACTTAAAACCACCTACAACTGCGCTGGGGTGTGAAAATATTGTGTGTACGTCAACACGTCTGACACCTGTATGCGCTTACGACGCACTGAACAATGACTCAATTTCATGCGAATACGGGGACTTAGTCGAGTTTGCTGTGAAAGGCAAGGGAGATTGTTAAGTGAAAAACTCTTCGGATTACTTTAAGTGGTTTTGAAGTAAATTTTTTGAAAAAAAGTTGTGTATTAGACGCCAGATATGTAATAACTATCGCCCACTGAAGTAGTAGAGTGGTGGAGTGATCTTCATGAGGCTTTAGATAAAATAGGATATAGCGTCCCCATCGACAACTAATTCTTGTGAACTGCAAAAGTGAATTTAAAGTGCACTTTTTGACAGAAAGAATGCCTTCATTTACAGCTTTGATTCACAAACGCCTTGTGCAAAAGGCGAAGCGCGGATGACGGGATCTGCTGATGGATAAGTTATTTGGGCGTTGTGTGACGTTTGCGCGAAGAAATTTACCAAGAAAAGACCGGATTTGTGGGCAAACAACTCGTGGGTTTTGCACCACGATAACACACCGTCGCACAATGCTACCCTTATTCGAACCATCTCTGACGAAGCTGCATTTGTCATAGCTGGAATGGTCCCCATCGATATTCTCGCAGATGAAATGCTGAGGATATATAACAGAAGAGCATTGAGTCATCACGACGCCACTGGTATCAAGGTGATAAAAATTGAAGAAAGGGGAGTGTCAGCAGCTATGTGGCAAGCTCGTTGGGCTAATACAACAAAAGGCAGATGGACATACAAACTTATACCGACAATCCAAGATTGGATAAGTCGAAAGCATGGAGACTGCAACTACCATCTAACGCAGTTCCTGTCTGTCCACGGTGGCTACCGCAAATATCTACACCGATTCGGACACGACAACTCACCATCCTGCCCGGAATGCCCAGGTGAAGATGAGGATACGGAGCACGCAGTGTTTTACTGCACACGTTTCACGGCATGGAGAATTACTCTGCCAAGTCCGTCATTACTCCTCGACCATATGTTACGGTTGGAAGAAAATTGGATGGCAATATGTTCTTTCGTAACAACTCTACAAAAAGAGTTGCGGAGAATAGAAAAGCTAAGAAGAGCAGCAGAAGCAACAGAAGCATCAGAAGCAGCAATACAAGAAGCATAGCATGAATTGCTAACCAGCCCCGCGAAGTAATACCTAACGGCAGTCCCGCGGGGAGAGTGGTTGAAGTGTGTAGGGTGTGTGTTTAGTACGTAGGCGTATTCCTGGCATCGAGTACTCAGGTTTGCGAATCGTGCATGCTAGTAGCACTCGGGCTACTAGTATCTATGAAGATTACACATCCCTGGCGCAATCCAAAAAAAAAAAAAAAAACCCTTATTCGCATCTGTAGCAGTGTTCGGGCTGGACTTCGCTCTTGCAGTCGTTTGCACAATGACCAAACCCGAGCCGTCGGTAACATCTTATCAGGTCCGGTTTTCCTCTTAGTCGACAATTCACCCAACCGATTCTGATTCTTCTGATTGCTAACGCTTTGTTGGCGATTCTTACTGGCAAACTTACCACTGCCGTCTGCGTCCGAGCATCTTTCTTATAGGAAAGTTTTATGCAACGTAATAGAGAAACCAAGTCAAAGCTGGCCATTAAGGCCAAGGGCAAGTGGGACGCCTTCAATGAAGACCGGAACCGCCACAGTAAGCCACAAATAGAAAATTCATATTGTTCATGGCAAAACTTTAACAGTAGTAAAAACAAAGGAAAGAAATATAGCCCAGGAATCTTAGCAGAAGTTTTAGTCAAACCTCTACGAAAATAAGTTATGACGGAAAATGTATTAGGCCTTAGTTAAATGTACTGAAGAACATACTAAAAGTCTCCTAATTTCTCATATACGTGTCAAGTTTTTTCATGACCTAATAATGCCCAAATTAGCTAAAAGTAAATAATTTTCGGGTACTTTCTCTACATGGCACCCTGTTATAATGTTGCTGCATGATATAATTTCCCTATGTGTGTATGTTTCCCAGAAGGCCTTACCAAGTTCTCGTTTGACTTAAAAAGGTGAAACTTGACAACCTCATATGTAGCTCTGAACATAAAGCAGCTGATTTTGAAATACAGGGTGTTGTACAGAACATTTTTGCCTATTTCTGTACGACTTTGAGAACCTTCTCGAATAATCTAAAAAAAAAAAAAACTTGGCAAGCTTATAGAATTTTGATTTTGGAAAAACTCAGCGATGCAAAGAACATTATTCTTTCGATTTGTATACAATTTTTCTATATATGCATGCACTCCTCCAGAAGCTTTCTCATGATGCCAAAAGCTTATATTTTGCAGACTCATAGCTAGGACTACGTAAAGTTAGACTCAAAGTTTTCATTTAGCAAATAAAGTGTGTTATGGTGAGCATTTTTCTTCTAACTTATTTACAACTTTAAAGTAAGAGTGTGTCTTCCAGCATACCTCCAGAAGGCCAAGGGTTGGATCTCAATCTTCATACTGCATCTACGGCCAACATAAACAGCTTCACCAGGAAAAGCAATTGGTTTCAGGAGCGAACAGCGCTATCCATCTGCTCCTACATAGTGGCAACACAATGAACCTATATTGGTCTAAATGTACCACATCGAGGGCCACTCACACCAATCAACCAACCAACCTTAGGCGCGCTTAACTTGGTTCTTAGAAAAAAAAAAATTAACGAAGCTAGATTTTTGAATTTCGAAATACTAGGTGCGGGAAAAATTTTTAATTTTTTTTTTTTTCGAACTTAGATATGTACAATTTCTCTAGCATAAGCCTTCTCGCACCCATCCCTCAGATTTCCCAGGAAGCTGCAGGCTTTTTCAAAAGTAATTTTAATTTCCATTTCTCAAGTTTGGGTTCCTTTCAAGACCATTTGAATTGCCTACTAATGGATGCTCACTTGCTCGAGTGTAGACAATCGCAGTAAATAAAGGGTGTCCCAAAATTCACGCAAGATTTGAATTTTAAACCATTTGTGCGGTAAAGTGTTGCCAACGACAAAAAAAAAAGACAGCATGACAGCTGACAGTTCAGGGTTATTCAAAATGGAGTACAACATGAAAGAACGACGAGATTTCATTATTGAGCAATATTTCAAAAATAATGAAGATTTGGCAGCTACAGTTCGCAATTTTCGTACCAAATATGGTCGGAATAGTGATTTAACTTCATCAATTGTGAAGAGATTAATTCAAAAATTCAGGGAGACTGGAGCAATTAGTGATCTCAGACACTCTGGCCGTCCTTCAACAACTCGTTCAATGCAAAACATTGAAGCTGTTCGTGAGAGTGTTGTAGATAGTCCAGGAATATCAATTCGGCACCGTGGTCAAAAATTGGACATTTCGAGAAGCTCTCGATAGCGTATTCTCACGAAAGACTTGCATCTTCATGCATACAAAGTGCAATGACTCGAGAACTGAAGCGTACTGACCACGCACATCGAACAGAGTTCGTTGAATGGATTATGGAACAACAACAAGTGCATGCTGATTTTTCAAACAAAATTATCTTCAAAGATGAGGCTCATTTTCATCTTGGTGGCTTTGTTAATCGTCAAAATTGTAGAATTTGGGGTTCAGAAAATCCACGAGTAATTGTTGAGAAACAAATGCATCAACAACTTGTCACTGTTTGGATTTGGATGGAGGCATCATCGGACAATTCTTCTTCGAAAATACAGCTGGTCAGTCAATAATAGTTAATGGTGCTCGCTATCGTGACATAATAATATAGTTTTTTGTGCCTAAATTGCAAGATATGGATATTGACGACATGTGGTTTCAACACTGCGCTGCCCGAGAAATAATTCAATTACTGCATGAGCCATTTCCTGGTCGTGTTTTGGTGATCAGAATTCACCGCCCAGAGCATGCGATTTAACGCTGTTGGACTTGGATACCAACAAGCCCACGGAAAATTTCGACAAAAGAGTGCGTATATGCCAGCAAAGCCAAGGAGGCCATTTACCAAATATCCTAATCCATAAATAACCCTATACCATACCTTATGAATCAACATTTACAATTTTTAATCAAAAACCTGTGTTTTCTATCAAAATTGATTGAATATTGGGACACCATTTGCATGGGAATCAGATGTAGAAGTGGGTCCGTTTGGGCAACGTTTCAAAGGATATTACATCTCTTTCGATAAACTGCTGTCACTTCTAAAATATGATCCTTACATGAAAAACAGTGCCTAGAAAACAATTCATACCGTGAAGCAACAAAATTCACGAGCGCATACATATGTATAGCTAGCCCAACTTGTTCGAATCAGCACCAAACTTCCTTGATCTGATATAAGGCAATGAAAATATTGAAGAATAATCCTGGACGTCAGACTTAAGATTTGCATCTTACTTAGGTATATTTCTAACATGCTTTCCCTGCGCGAACCCGGAGAACATAGTGTTTAAGTGAACCTACTTATACGAGTATCTATACTTTCAATATCTACAATTTCCGCAGTCTAAGGGAATGGAGATCTTGAGCAGTTGCACAACATCCCACCAATTACCTATATTACGAGTACTTCCATGAAATTCATCACACGGTTCCGTAGAATATTCACGTGTGCCTTTGATATAATTGTTTTTCTCAGAAATTGAAATTTGCGGTGTCAGAGGTACACACACGTCCTGTACAAGTATATTCTGCGTGAAGAAAATTCTCTTTTCTCCTACTCCTCGCTTTCTTATTGAGAAATTAACGTAATTACTCTCAGCCAAAGGATTACACATCACTTCAATGAATCCTGCATGTTCCAGCGATTTATTTTCGGTTTCTGGATTCTGGCATGGCATGAGCCTTAAACGTGGAAATATCTTCCGTACACGTTTAGATAGACGGATCAGCTGGATACGAGTACAATGGTATCTGCTGCTGAACTAAAGCCACCAGAGGATATGTATTTATTTTGAGTGGATTAACTCTAATGTTTTTGGGGGTAAAATGTTATGCAGGTTAATATTTGATGAAGTTGCGCTAATCCACACTAAAATAATTGGATATACGCAATCAGGATAATAAGCACGTGGATAGAGAAATTGATGTACATACGTTCTTCGATGAGTCAAGTGCTTTGTTAGCGATTCGGAATCATTGCTAATATTGCTATATGCATGCACGTGGCTGGTTAAACAAATTGAGAATGTTAAAACAGGCAATCAACGTAATATTCGGCATTTATATCCGCTGTATCGAGGCTCAAGGCAGCTGCTGCTGGCGATGTCTAGGTACACCGCACTCAATGACAAGCGAGGATGTAGGGAGCTCTTGTTATTAAAGAGATTTACAATACTTCAGGGAGTTTATTGCAACTTATCTATCTATAAAGATATATTTGCAATCTTAAGTAGATATTAGATTCCACTACAGCTAAATCAAAGATCTGAAGAGCCTTAAGAGATATTTGGCTGAAACATTTGAAAAGTTTGAAGACTTACGTAACAATGTCTTCCGTTTAACTTTAGTAATAACTAGATAAATAAATACTTCAGAAAGGAGGGCAGACTGCTTATGCGGAGTTCATAAATCAACTATCCGAATGCACAAGGCTACGCTCGGGATACACATATCCTCACACACCATAGTGTTGAACTATTTTATATATCCGGAGAATATCAATGTTGGAGGACAAGAATATACAACCTATATCAGATACGATGGCGTCTTGTGACTCAAAATCCAAAAATCCAGAAAATTTTTACTACAATTTGAATATTCACGCTCAGATTTTTAATTTTTTTTTTTTATAATTTGCACGTGTTAAAGGGGTTATGAATACCCTTATACTAATTTTTAGGACACGGGCATTTTGTGGAAAGGGGAAGAGACAGAGAGAAAGACAGATTGGTGTAGTTGGTTCGAAACTAGGCTGTTATTAAGTTTCATTGAACTTCAAGGGTGGCGTTCAAATAACTGGGGAGTATTTTTGTTTTGCTGTTGTTATCGTTGCTTATGATTCACAGTATTTTTTTCAATCCTCCTGATGTCATCATCACGATCAAGTTGCATTTCAGCCATATCGTGTGGTCATATGGCTGACTGCCAGTCCACCCTCAAAAAGTAAAAAACATGTTTCACCACAAATTATCAAATAAAAAAGGTTTTAAAAGAAAAGCCATGAATAATAAATAAATAAATAAAGCTCCAATATATCCCACATCATCTGAAGTGATTATAATACCCAAGCAAGCAAAGCTACTAACAGAAGTGATATCTTATAGATCATTAAAAAAAGCAGGTGTTCCACTAGTAAGTGTCCTAGGACCGACTCTGTATCTGTTGCGTACCAGGGATATACCGGTGGATAAGAACGGCATGATGGTTACTGTAGAGGCTAAAGTACCAGATAAACGCACTGTGAAAGCAACCGAGAAACTGTAGAATTCAGTTAATAGAGTAAGAGATTGGACACAACAATGGCGCTTCAAATTCAACCGCTCGAGAATGATATAGGGTGACCAGTTAGGAACGATTGTAAAAGAAATTTAAATAAAACAACAATGCTACGAGATATCAAATTGATTCTGGCTTTATTTTGAAGCTACATTCATGCCATTATGTATGGAATAGCACATCATTTAAATGGCATCCTCAGTTTCGCTAGCAGTGCTTCAAGTGGTCGGTCCAATTTTTGATGACTCGGTCCAAAATGTGCGGCGTTATTCCGGCAATAGCGTCTCAAATGTTGGTTTCGTAGACTAAGGACTTGATGTAGTCCCAGAGAAAATAATCAAGGGGTGTCAAGTCGCATGATCGCGGCAGCCAATTAATGAACACTCGCCGTGAGATGACTCAGTCGCCAAATTTCTCCTTCACCAGTTCGAGCGTTGCGTCGCTTGTATGACATGTAGCGTCGTCTTGTTGGAACCACAGCTCGGATATATCGATGTTGTCGAGGTCTGGCCATAGAAAGTGGGTTAACATCGCTCTATACCGAGGGTCATTGACGGTAACGCTGTCTCCTTCCTCATTTCGAAAGAAATAAGGTCCGATGATGCCGCCGTTCCATAAACAGCACCAAACAGTCATGTTGATGTTTGGTCGAACACTTGTGGATTGTGTTCGCTCCAGTAATGGCAATTTTGCTTGTTGACATAGCCGCTGAGCCAAAAATGGGCCTCGTCCGAGAAGATGATTTTTAGGCCAAAATCCGGATCTCTGGCAAACATTTCCAGCTCCCAATTAGCAAACTCACGGCGTTGTGTATGATCGTCCGGCTTCAATTCTTGCATCAGCATAATCTTATATGGATGCAGGCCCAAATCCAACCGCAAAATAAGTCTGGTTGACTCTCTGGCGATGCCCAATTCAGCTGATCGGCGCCGAACCGTCATTTCTGGGTCTTCTTCGATACTGGCCGCTACGGCGGTTATATTTTCTTCACTTCGCACCAATCCCTATCTGGTTGGTGGCTTAAGGTACAAAAGAGTGTGCTCACGCTCAAACTTTTCCACGGTGCGACGAATTGCCTGCGCACTGAAGCCATGATGACGATCGACCTCACGACGAAATTCACGTTGCGTATTTACAACTGAGCCGGAATTTCGATAATATTTTTTAATAATTTCCACACTTTCGTGAAGCGTCAAACGATGCATGATGAAATGGCACAATATTACTGAAATTTTGACAGCTGGATGTCATTGGTAGCTTTGACAGCTGCTGAAACATAATAATTAGAAAAATTATCATTGCTATCTGGTCACCCTTTAGTTGTCATTTATTTCGGAAAAACAGAGAAAACGGCAATACCACTCCAGTTTTTGCAGTTCTTAAGATCGCCTTAACAATAACACCATCTTTCCAATCTCAGGAAGTAGAATACTAGCCATTGCAGTGGGATCTGCTTTCTGAAACTCAGCTGGTATGCCATCAAGTCCAGCTGCTTTGCTGGCATTGAGGAGATTGATCGCAGTTTGGATTTCTGCAACTGTTGGAGGTCAGGTGTCAATATCCCTGTAAGATCTGCGCATGTTAAGCAACTGAGGGCTCATTGCCACACCCTGCTTGCCGAAAACGTCAATAACCAGAGCACACAAATGTTGCTTCCATCTGCGGTTTATGTTACCATTTTTTTTATGTTACCACAATTCAACAAGTTCAATGCACTACTATGTACCAAATGCTTACCTCGCACCCTAAATAAAAATAAATTGAAGAACAAATTTGCTGCAATAAGTCTCCGAGTTATAAAAGGTGCAAAGCACACTACAAAAATAGTCATTTGGTACGAGTATCTCTTACCCGGGCAGTTGTTTAAAAAAAAAAGTCATCTGCCCATTGTACGCACAGCGAAATTATTAACTTGACTTCGTACTTCGCGATGTTGTACTCAGACAAAACCTTCCCGCTTATAATGCAGATTTTTTATTAGAAATTCTTTTTGGACGAGACTTGTGCTCATGCATTTTTAAAATTGTTTGTTCCCGTGGATTCCCGCAAAGGGACGTGTTACCTGGCGACAGCAACTCATTTCATCACTAGTCCCCAGACAATTTGCGGATTTTCCAATTTCTTCATTTTTATCCTTCTTATAGCGAATATTTCTTTGCTATCCTTGCCAAGGAGCAAGCAATGTCAAAAGCTCGTACTTGGTTAATATTTGATGAGATACTGCTTTTATGTTCGCATACAAAACAACAACAGCAGGCGGCGAACAGCCCTCGAATTACGCAATTTTGTGTGTGTTTCCGCCAGGTTTGGCATTAAACGAGTTCTGTGGCCAGTAAATACACTTCCCAACCCGTAGTCTTGTGGGACTTTTACTTACGCCTAAAAAGGAACAATGAGCCCATTTCATAGGACGATATTTTTTTTTTTTTGTTTGCAACCCCTGACTTGAGACTAGATATCTACCCCCAGTGACGGAAGGTGCGAACGAATATATAAACTAGAGATTTTTAATAGAAGTCATCATGAATCATTTAGTGAGTTAGTTTTCCTGAAAGCGAAGTGTGTATAGATGTGTTTTGCCTCCATGGTTCGTTGGAGTGCAGCAGGATGGGTCATTATTTCATTGAAGATTTATAGCGGTTCCTTGGTTCGCATCAAGTGAAAAACCCATCGAGAAGTTTTCCAGTTATCGTGGTGGTGGCTGCCTGCATTCACATCCTCGTAACCTCCTCTCTGGGGACAAATGAATTTTTCATTGTAAAAGCAAAGGACTAACGAGGAAGCACAAGTTGCGAGAAAGACACACACAAAGGAGGGAGCTAAATAATGCATTGCGTATATTAAATGCAATTTTTGGATAAAGACGTTCCCCTGAGATGACGGCTGCTTGTACACATAGAAACGCAAAAGATGTTTGTAGTATTTATGACACGTCAGGAATTCAATAGAGATGAACTCGGGCGAACGTTTGTGCGGTTGGCCTCAGGGGAGTGCCTTAAATTTTCTGTTTTGTTTTCGGTGGAAAATTTAATGAAATAGTAAATAACCAAGCGGCATCTAGGGACGGGGAAGCGAATAGAGATTTTATGGGCTAATTTGTCAGAATTGTGCCATAGATACCCTTTCATGTGATAGGTTGACAAAAAGATTTATCTATGACATTATGCAACACCCGAACACTGAATATAGCCTTTTACAAGGGCTCTGACCCCCCTCACGAATGCGGTTATTTTTTTTTTACGAATTATACAAGTTTTTATGCTTTTCTTCGATGCCAACTCGTGCATACTCATAAAACTTAGTGAATTCATCCAGCTTAAAGATTTTAACAAAGTGCTAGTTTAGTCGAGTAGTATTTCGAGTATTTTTTTTTTTAAATATTTCTTTATGACTACACAAATCTTTTAGGCCAGTGATGAAGATAGAGATAGAGGAAAGATACATGTATAAAGGATAATTAAAGGATCGGACAAAAGGATCGATTTTATCAGATTGCGTGTTGGACGATTTTAGCCACACAGTAACCCACTTTGTGTTAGACGCTGCCGAAGGATCATGGTTAGATGCTCATTTGATGCCGACATCTGCTCGCTTTGTCGATATTGTACCCAGGTATAAGGAGGGCCTAACTAAAGTTCGCTAAGTAGATGTTAATTGATAAGTTGATTGGTTATTAAAAGTTGGTTGTCGATTAACTATAATCCAACGATATTTAATTTAAAATTTCAAAAAAATCGGTAAAAATGAAGACGGGAAATCGTAAAGTTAGTCATTTTAGGTCGGTAGAAATTCCATCACCAACATACGAATTTTCTTCGGATTTCGACGTCAACTCAAGCCAGTGCAAATTTTCCGCGAATACCAAAATGCATATATAGTGAATGCACCATTCCTTGGTTTCCAAGATTCCAGACTGGGAATATTTCTGTGGAGGACGAATCTCTTGAAGGTCGCCCTAAATCTTCGATCGACGATACAAATGTGGTCCTAGTGAAGACGAAAATGTAAGAACGATCCAGAACATGATGTTTGATGCACTGTGCTTGAACGTTATGGCGTGTCACGAAAATAAATTAATTTCATCACCTTCAATACTCCAGTGAGCTTATGCTCTTCACTTAGATGTCCACTGGGCCCGTTGTGTTCCCCTCATCTGTCGAGCTGGAGGAAAAGTAATGTAATATGGGAATTAAGTGATGAGAGAGGGTGTAGGTATTGGGATCATGCGGAGTATCATAATGGAGATTATGTCATGTAGTGATAGAGAAATCGTCTTGTTCGTCTAGCGAACTCTAATATATCACCGATTCGTTTCTTACTGAGGGGATCTCAGTATCTTCAATCTTAATCTCGCTTTTGCAGGGCAGAGGCAGAGGAAATGTTCTATATCTTCCTCCTCTTCCCCACAGTTGGCACAGATTGTTGTATCAGCTAGCCCCAGTCTGAAGGAGTGTTTATTAAGATTGATGTGTCCTGTTAAAAGTCCCACCATCGCTCTTAACTGTGTTCTGCTTGAGTTGAAAGCTTTTTTTGCTGTGTTGTTACTCGGTTCTGTTACCGCGGATCTGGCCACTTTGCATGTGTCTAGATTCGTCCAGTAGTTATTGAACTCCTGTCTAATCTTCTCATTGATTGACGTTTTAATAGTTGGCAGAGGCACCCATAGTCTTAACAGGATTCATTTCTATGTCACTCGCTCCTTTCCTTGCTAGTTCATCTGGATTTTAGTTACCCGGTACACCTTCATGCCCCGGTACCCATATAAGGCGGACTCTATTGCGCCTGGTAAGTAGGTTCAATTTAATTTTGCACTCCTTTATTAGTCGCTATTTCGACATGTGCTAATTGCTGCTTTGCTGTCCGAGCCGATGTCTTTTTTCCTCTCTTCGCTGGTGTCTTCTGCGAGTTTTTCGGTTACTTTCATAATTGCAAAGACTTCTGAATAGCAAGTTCAATCGGTGGGTTAGCACAGAAGATGTCAGCTCCTGATTCCCCTGATAGTTTAGAGCCGTCTGTATGTACCAATGACCAGTTGGAGTTTCTTGTCATCCTTTCATTTGTCCAAGATTCTCTTGTGGGGAAGATTTTTCAACAACATCACCAGAACAATCGATGAGTGGTGTCATTTCTCTTATTATTTTGGTGATCTTTCGATGTCCCGTGTTAGCGCCTTCGTTGAAAAGGCCGGTGATTCTTAGCCTTGCGGCTGACAGACCGACAATTTTCTTCGCTTCGAGGTGCACTGGTATGATGTTTAAAATCGCTTCTATGGGCGCTGTTGGTGTTGAGGATTGTGCTCCTGTAATGCCCCAGCAGGCCATACTCGTACGCTGCACCTTTATTAACAAGTCTCTTGCGTACTTTTTATTTGTCAGTGCCACCATACAACTACTCCGTAGAAGATGATAGGTTTTATTACGCATTCGTATATCTAGTGGACCTGTTTCGGTTTCAGACCCCATGACTTCCCGATGGCCCTCCTGCATATCCAATATGCCCTTTTAGCCGTGGTAACTCTTTCTACCAGGGTGTTTCTCCGGGTTAGTTTCCTGTCCAATATTATGCCCAGGTACTTGACGCTATCACGGAGTTGCAGTGATGCTCTTCCAAGTTGTGGAATGTGAAAATCACTAGTTTTGGTTTTCTTTGTGAAGAGAACCACTTCCGTTTTATTTGAATTTATTCCTAATCCACTCTCCTCCGCCCATTTCATTATGATTCGTAGGGTGTTTCTCATAAGCTCTCCTATGATGTTCAGGTGCCTACCTCTTATCAAAACGGCTAAATCATTTGCGTACGCTACACATTTTGCACAGGTTCCATTTAGTGCTTAAAAAAAAGTTTGTCCATTGTGAGCACCCACAGAAAAGGAGATAATATCCCCCCCTGTGGTGTTCCCGTACGAACTGTTCTCCTTCTTGTTTCGTCTCCCAGTGAAGCTGTGATGATGCGGTTTGATTGCATGTGTTCTAGCCAATTGTTTATTATTTGATTTTTACAGTATATCAAGAGCGCATCAATAATTTTTTGAGTTTTAACATTATTGAATGCCCCTTCGATATCTAGGAAAACACCTACGACTGATGCCTTCATTTCAAACGCATCTTCTATTGTGGATACAAACTGTTATAGTGCCGTCTCAACTGATTTCCATTTGAAGTATACGTGTTACTTGGGGCACAGCCGCGGGTTTGTAATCTGTGTTCTGATATAGTTATCACAAATTCTCTCCATTGATTTTAGTAGGAATGACGTTAGGCTAATGGGTCTATAGCCCTTCGCTGTCGATAAATCTTCCCCGGGTTTTGGTAGGAACACCACTCTCACCTCTTGCCATTGTGTTGGCGTGTATTCTAGATATAGGCATATTAACCAGGGTTTTTTTTAGGGTGTCTAATTCTATCCCATTTTGCAAAAAGATGGGAGGTATTCCGTCCATACCTGGTGATTTATATGGTGCAAATGAGTTAATGGCCCAAGCCACTTTATCTTTATCAAAAATTATGCTTGGTGGGTTCCACGAATTTTTAATGAAGACCAAAAAAGGCATACTTATTACCGAACCGCATTTTAAATCGATTTTCATGTCCCCGTCAAAAAAAAATTACTCCAAGAACTTACTGCCTCGAAATTTGTAGATCAATCCTAACTGTTGCTAGAAGTTTGAATACTCAGAGTTATCTTCTCTACTGAAAAACATAACTAAACACTGACCAAATTGACGGAAGTGCGTAGTGCCCATGATTTAGCACTGTGAAGAACTATCCGGTTTAAAGAAGACCAGTAACACTGTGCCGTCAATGATCCTTTGTGTTTCCCCTTGGACATTCTTAAACTTTTGGTTGGATTTGATTGCATCTACGTCATTCAAGAACCTGAGGTTCTAGCAATTGATTTACAGATTTATGACGAGGACTTTTGGCAAAGCATTCGCTCAAAATATGTTCGACAGTTTCTTGACCGTCAGAACAAAGTCGGCAAATGTCCGAAGGACTTTTGTCTAATTTATTTAAAAATGTGTTAATGGCCGACATTAAATTTGGCTCTTTGAAGATAGCTAACAATAGCATTGGGGTTATCGTTGTTCAAATCCCCTTCAATATTAAGAAATGCCCCCAGAGTAAGTACATTATGCTATATCGACGTTTCTGGTGTCGGTCTGAAGTCCTTAAATATAGTGTGAATGACTTTTATAGCGCTTGAAGCTCTAAACTCTATCCGTCCCTGACGCATTACTTTAATATAACCTTTTTGACATAGAGCTTTGGACACCCAAATAAAAATTTCAGATTTAAATTCCATTTGAAAACTGATTTAAGGACCTTTCTCTAGCGAGATGCTTAAGTGTCTGATTCTATGGATACACAAATTTGTTTCCATGAGTTATTCTTTGTTTTATTACATGCTGCGAATTAATTTCACGATCTCTGCGTTCCATTATGGTGGAAGATTTCTACTGCCAAATAAGGTTGTAGGGATACCCTTGAGGTATTAAAACATACGCATCGAATCAAAGTATTGGTACTACTCATAATATTCACAAAAAGTCTTCGATAACTACCTGTATCGAGTGCTTTAAAAATAACACCACCAATAGTATTAAAGTTGTCACAACAAGGACACCACCTGCTCATACAGCTTGGGAAAGACACCCTCATCACATACGCTGAAACACTTTTCAAATCGGTCCCTCTTCTAGACTAGCCCAGAGATGATATGGTCGAGGAATATGCTTTGAAGAGAAATTTAAACCGAAATGGAACACGGACGGATTCAACAAATTCAACGATCGGGTTGAGTCAGTCCCATTTCAGCTTAATTTGAGTTTACTTGTGATTCAACTTGGATTCTACCCGGATTAAACCCGACATGTAAACATGGAATGTGTCCGTTCGATACGTTTGATTCGATAAAGAGTATTTTTTTTTTTCGATATCAAGTAAGTATCGAAACAAATTATCGATGGCAAAAGTAATTGGTTTTGAAAGAAATACTTTATTTGTATCAAATCTGCCCGAGCCATTGGCCAGACATGATTTTTCCAACGAGCGCTTTGGTCAATTTTTCGATTTCCTGTAGGATCTCCCCTAGTGTACCTTGAACAGATTTTGAAGAAGACTTCCTCGCTCTGTTGGAAATGGTCAGACAAAAAAACGCTGTGTCGGATACTATTCAGCACCTAATAGCACCGTATACTGTTTTGCCTCTTTCAGTTTTTCACAGATCCGTTGCTATTCCTGCTGTAAAAAGAAAATTAAATTTAAAGAAAGGATCAGATATTCGGTGGCTTTAGCTGCATCTTCGTGGGATTGTTAATGTTAACAACTCACGTGCAGGCTCAGTTAGAGCTAAAACATGTTCACTTGTTGTTTATCGACTTCGAGAAAGCTTTCGATAGCATAAAATGTGATTTTATTTGGTGTGCCTTTCACAGGAGAAATATTCCTTTGAGGGTGGTAAGTGCGTGTTCTATAATGGTATCGTGTGGCATAATGGTATCGTGTCTGATGATTTCGAGGTACAAAGTGGTGTGCGCCAAGGCTGCATACTCTCACCATGGTTTTTTCTGGTGGTAATCAGTGATGTTCGTGCAGCCCCAACGGCAAATGACAGCGGTGACATCTTACCTTAAACAACAGGACTAAGCGACGACATCTGTTCATTTTAACATACAACAATGAACTTGCACCAAATGGTGCACAGTCTGGAAGCCGGAGCAAATAAGCTGAAACTGAGGATTAATACAACACTGTCATTCGAAAGCTGCAATCTTTCATTAATAGATGTCTGTGCATCATCCTTAGGATTTCATGGCCTAACCGTATCTTGAACGAACAGCTTTATACAAGGACGAGTCAGCAACCTATTGACATCACAATTCGATAGAGGAAGTGGCAGTGGAAATCATACAATGGAATCCACTCACCCAATCTTGCAGAAGAGTGGCACAGAACAAGAGAGAAGGAGTGTCAGGATCTAAACAAAAAACAAAATTACTGAATAAATTAAGGGTAAGTCTTCATCTTCATTGCTATTTTCTTTTTAGACTGACATATGGACATGACAGCAATTCTATTACTTTTTCGCCAACATAAGTCAGTTTACTGTAAAGTAACATGCATCTGACCTGTGATCTATCTCTCCATCAACTTCTGCACTAAAATGGTACATATGTATCTATTTGATAAATAAAATATTCAACGATCCGCAGTTTAGGAGTGCGAAGCCCTACCATCTCCCCCTTGAAATTTTCTTTAAATTTTTAACGAAAAAACAAACCAAGCCCTCTTCTTTTTTCTATTAAAACTTTTGCGACCCCATTTCATCAGCCCGTGCCTTGGTTGGCCCACAGCTTGGTGGCCGTAACCCAAAAATTCTTACCACATCATTTCAATCGGAATGATTTCGCATAAACCTACGTAAAATGGTCAGAGAAGGAAAATTTAACTTTGCAACAACTACCCCCGTCCGGATAATAAAATAAACTACATCCGAGCGGTCCGTGTGGCACACATGGGCAATTTGAAAATCCTGACTCAGCGATTGTGAATATATCAATCCGGGAGTGGCGGCGATGTACACGCTATCCCCTTGTGTTATGCGTGTATAGGTGTGTCTGTGTGTATGTTAGCTGAAAAACACTTATGCTAATAGATATTCTTTCGCAGGAGTACTCCGGCCGCCACATTTCATCCCGAGTGCTGGGGCATCCATGAATTTCCATGCAAACGTTACTCTCGCCCCTTTCTAACGTAATACAGGTAGCCAGGGCGGGTTGCTGCCACCCTTGAATGCCTAATATACATGTTTTAGTGAATGCTTTCATTTTTCGTGTGGAATTTTATCCTCTTTTCAGTTGGCCTTCTTGTTGTTAGGTCGTCGCGCGCCGGGTAGGTACTTCTGTCTGGCCGAATGGGTGGAGTATACCACCCGGAAGTATTTATGTGGGTTTGGGGATTCCTTTTATTTCAATGGATATGCAGAGAAATGTATGGAGCTGAAACGGTATATGTCCATTGCAGGGGGAATATTTTATAAAACTATTTATGGTCAGATGCTGGACAGGTGAAGGTATCTTAATGGTCTGTTGCTGCTACTGCTGTTCGGAATGATGCGACGGAATGGAATAATTTTTGAATTCCAGCACTCAATGGTGGAGTTATTTGCTTATACTGGGGCTATGGCGAGAGGGTTATATTTGAATTTTTTTTTCCCCTCTTGAAGTGGTTGCTTGAAATTAACTGGGATTCGAAGCTAATGTGAGAGTAGATGGATAAATGGAGTAAAGAACAGAATTTATAATACATATTATGACAAATGTACTAAAAATGCAAATGCAAACATTTGAACTTTATCTGAATTGTGAACTACGAACTTTGAAATACACAGCCGAGGTTCAGTGGTTTTACCTCGTTTTTCAAAGAAAGTTAAAAGTTTGGTAGCACATGGACTATGTGGTCTGATTGGAGTCCAATGAGTTGGCGTGTTTAACTCTCGATACTCACCTCATCTTTTTTATATGTGGACTATGGGCATGCCAGTGATTTTAAGATAGGTCTCAGTAAAGGGGCTAACATGTTTTCTAAGTCACATCCTGCATGACTAATTAACTGGCAGTGAGTATCGGGCCAGTATATTGGAGGGAAACAAATAAATTCTTTGTAAAATGAAAAGAGCAGCTCAAGGATGGTTCTACATGGTGTGGAAAGAGAATAGTAGATTTATTTAGACAGCATTTCAACGGTTAATAGGTTGACATCAAGTGGAGGGAATGATAGAAGGAGACTCAAAGTCCTTCAATGAAAAAGCAATCCCTTAAGTAGTATAGATGCGCTCAGCACAACTATACCAAGGCGCTTTTCAATTGGTAAGCTACATTTACCAAGGGCGTCATCAACAATATATCGATTACCATATGTTCATATGATTCCATCTAACTTATTTTGAAGAATTTTACTTTTCACTGCGCCAATTGACATGCTTTTCAGTCTCATTCTAGAGCAGATAGTACGCAAGACAAATGCTTACACCTAAGACACTACTATCTATGTCTGAACAGGTGCTCGATATAATTTCTTAATTTTTTAATTTTGGTGGGTGCGAAAGCCTCCATTTATTTGGCAAGCTGCAAAAACTTAAAACTAAAACTTAAAAAAAACGTGGATTAGTATTGATGAAAATTTGTTGTAAAGAGATGCGCAATCGACAGAGCCTGAAAGAAGTCGATGAATGAAAAGAATGTCTGCAACATCTCTGCGTTTCTCTAGGGTACTCAGGTTGATAAGGTTGAGGCGATCTTGATAGAGAGGCAAGATAAATGAATCGTTCCAAGGAAGACCTCGAAGGGCAAATCGAAGAAATCGACGTGGAATATACTCGATTCTGGTCACATAAACTTGCTGAAAGGGTGACCATGCTTGACTGGCGTATTAAGGGTGGAAATTTAATTCCCTATCGTACAATATTCCAAGATCGCGGAGAGATTCAACGATGGATATAGGTTGACCAAGGTCGGGCGGAGGGCACGTCGTGCTTACGTGATAAGTTAATATATTGGCATTTGGCGATATTGAGGTCTAAGCGATTTTATAGGCACCAGTTTGAAAAACTATCAAGGTGTTGTTGAAGGCGACAGTAGTCATGTGGTGAAGAGATGACTTGGAAAAATTTGGTAGCATCAGAATACAGAGAGAGGGAAGAGTGTTTTATAACCCTCTCAACATCGTTTATGATTAGATTGAAAAGAAGGGGACCTAGATGGCTGCCTTACGGAACACCAGAGGTGGCCAAGAAAGAAGTCAATAGGTCGGATCTGAAGCGAAGTCTGTAAGAACGGTTTTCCAGGTAAGAAGATATCAATTTTAACAATATGGGTTCGAAACCGAGGGTAGACGATTTGAAGAGGATTAAGTTATGAGATATCTTATCGAAACCTTACTAAAACCAATAGCCATTCTCTAAGGCAGACAGGGCGAAGGACACGAATTCGAGAGACTTGCAATGAAAGCATAAGTCTTCGTATAAAATACTTTCGAAAGTTTGGGTACATGAGAAAGTTTAGAAATGGGGCTATAGTTTTTTACTTCGTTCTTTGATCCCTCTTTTAGTTATGGGGGTTATGAAAGAGGTCTTCCAAATCTGAGGGAATTCTCCTAGTGATAGAGACAAACGGAAGATATGAGAGAGGGGGAGGGAGAGAACGGAGGAGCACTTTTTAAAGAAAAATAGCAGAGAGATCATCTGGGCCGGGTTCATCATTAAGATTTTGTAGTTTATTTTCAATTACATTAGGATCAAAAGGTAGGGACAGAAATGGGCCAACGGAGGGGTTAAGAAGGTGACTGAAGTAAGAGCGGTCTGGTTCAAAAGAGTTGTCTTCGAAAGATTGTTTAAAGTAGGTGGCAAAAAAGTTGGCAATGGTATGCGGATTAGTTGAGAGGGACGGAGGGTAACCGTCAGATTTTTTTTTTATAGTTGACGAATTGATAAAATGACTTAGGGTCGTTTATAAGATTTGCGCATTAATTAGGTGCCGCTGGTAGAGAGAGTTGTATAGATGATTGAATTAAGGTAGGAACCGAGATAGTTGGAATAGTCTAAAACAGAATTGGTACGAAGGAAAGCTGCCCATAACTTAATGTTAGTGTAACTATGTAAATGTAACTATGATGTAAATATTGTCCTCTTCAGATCATTGCCTCCATGTTCGTGATGACAAAAAAGAGGCCGAATATGCATGTAAGGACCAATCGATCGATGCTGCCGTCTCTCAACCAAAGACTCTTTTAGGAATCATGAACTGGATCTATTCATTACCGTCTCTGCTTTGTTTTGCTAAATTAAAACTTCTTTGTATCTAGGTTGTTTTTATGTTGATATATTATAGTATGGCAGCAATTACAATAAAGCTTCCTGGAGTGCGATTATATTCAGTTCCATTCAGCTCTTTTGCTCGTTTTGAGGAGAAGCGCCCTTCTAGTTGCGCAAACTTATGTTCGTGCTCATATCTAAGGAAGTGTTGCTGTTGTGTCACTTTAGTTGTAATTTAGTCATTTTTTAATTTACTACACTCCGAACATTTTAATGGTTTAAATAAACCATGATGCTTTTGCATAACAAGGCACTAAATTTATTAAAACAAAATTTCAAAAAATTAACGCAGCTTTTTTGTCCTTTCTGACTGGCATTATGAAAGCTAAATTTTTATATCTAATTCCTTGGTATTGGCCCACGATTTTATTTTTTTATTTCTAATCTCGGAAACGAAACAGCTACTTCTTCTGTACAAAGCACAAATAAGACCATGGTTTACTTATTTACTTACCAGTGTAGAGGTCCTGTATCCCCTTGTGGGTCCTAGGGCCTCTACTACGACTACGCGCCCATTGTGTATGGTTTCTGGCAATGTGTCTCCACTCTGCCCAACTTTTTCCAACTGCCGTGCCGCCTTCTCGAATGTTCTGCACCATGTTCTCCTCGGACCGCCATGTATTCTGCCGTACTGAGTTAAAGAGTTTCATTGTACGGCATGTTTAGCTATGGAACTGTCATTTATTTTTTAATTTTTTGGAACGTATGCCACTTCCATTGTTGGATGGTTGTGCCTATTGGTTTCTGGCCAGTTTTCTGGTACTGGTGTTTGTTAGAGATACTGTTGGGCCAGAAAATCCTTAAGATGTTGCGCGGGCACCTGTTAACACACGGTTGCAACTTTCTCGTGATAGTAATGGTTACTCTCTGGATACAATGTCTTAGTTCAAACTGAACATCATTGCTTAGCCATATGTTGGACAACATCCCGAACGCGGACTTTGCTTTAGCGATCCTGTCAAGTATATCCAGTTCGATTCCACCATCGGTCGAAACAATACTCCCAATTTTTGCCGCATTAATTTCCAGCCCGACGTTGCTTGCCTCCCTCTCCACATTTGCTGTTATTTGGTAGAGTTCCATAATTCTGTGAGGGAGTAAGCATACAGCGTCAGCAGAGTGAAGATAATTCAGTTGGGATTTAAGAGTCCACCGAATTCCTCCATTTCCCGTCGATAAAGCTGCGCGAAGCACATCGCTAATCACCAATAGGAATAGTATTGGTGAAAGAATGCAGCCTTGTCTTACCCCACTTTGGACCTCAAATTTCTCAGACAACCTTCCTCTATGCAGAACGTGACATTTGGACCCATCATATAGAGCTTTGATAATAGAAATTAATTTATCGGGAATATCTCCACATATATTCCATGTTGACTCTATCGAACGCCTTCGTAAACTCGATGATGATCTGCAGATATGTTCAACACAAGTGGATCCAGATCGGCAAACTACTTGTTCGACATCGAGTGTGTATTCGAAATGCTCTAGGAGCAGCCAGTACGCAGATACCCCTCCAAATTTCGCACTGCATTCAATTTCCTTTCTTATGAAGCTTGACGATCATTCTCTTCTTCCACTCTTCAGGAAATCTCTCAGCTTCCCCACCTTTCTCTATAAGTGGGAGCAGTAGCTCAGCCAATATTTTTAGCGCTGTTCGTAAGAGCTCCACGGGAAAACCGTCAAGTTCTACCTCCTCACCGTAGCAGTGATCTCTTCCTTACTTGGGTATTCTTCACATCTTGCCGGTGATGGATAATACATTAGATGCAATCGAAATAAGACGCAAGCTGCTCATTTAACTTTAATAGAGAACTAGCCTCTACATGCCACTCAATCTTTAGCTAAGTTCAACCTGTTTAAATCGAAGTTGATTGATGTAATGGCACACAAATTTAAAATGGGCTTTGGGCAGATCTGTAGTGTCTTCGTCTCGAAGTTCTAACGTAAACCAAGTCGGCTTAGTTTGAGAGTCTTGAAGTGAAAAATTAAACTTTGAACAAAATTTTAGCTCACTTTTAGGAACTGCCTTAGATCTGACTAGGCGTGTTAACACACCACACTACTCATCACAACGAATGCGTATCACTTTGAATTTTATTTGGAACTTCTGTGAGGGGGAAACAACAAAAAAAAAACGAGTAACTTTCTGCGCCAAAAAAATGAGGACCCCACCGACGCAATGGACTAAGTATTTTTTTCCATATATCCGCAGTAAAGAAAGAGAATCTGTCGTCCATAAATTTGAATTAAACTCTCCTACATCACCCCTAGACTGTTCGACCGTGTGGAATACACATCACACAAAGTGGAAGACGACGGCAACGACATAATCATAAATTTAAATATGGAGCTTAGCAATTTTTTAGTTTCGTCCTTTGGTACAACCAGTTTACTTTTTTTTTCTCAAATGTTTTTCTCTTTTTTTTTTACTCCTGGAGTTGTGGATATTTTTATTTTTTTTTTGTCCAAGTTGTCTGTGTTTTTTGTATCCTTTTGCCCATGGTGACATCCCATATGTCCCAGTCGCAGCTCGGGGTATTCGCATCACCATAACTCAATCTATAACCCATGTTGGATAACGAAATATATGCAAAGTATCTCATGAGCGTAGATGTTTGTATTCTATGGAAAGTGAAAACAACAATATTATGACCACTCGAAAACTTTCGCAATTTGAATGTGTGTGTAAGAAAGTTTTATCCTAGACAGAACCGTGCCATCACAACTATAGTTTTCCCCCAAGTTAGCCGCATCAATCTTCCCCTCGGACGGTTAAAATTGTATTGCGTGACGACATACGTCTAGGAGATGACCTAATCCCTTACAGTCCTTTACATTATCCTTTCATCGTATCCATTAAATCGCCGGTCCACTTGCTGCAATGTCGCATGGGGGTACTATGGTGGCAAACTTGTTTCCAGGGAACAGCATATGTAAACGGATTTCAATAAATGTTTGCACAACATTGTCAAATCCGGAACCAAAGGACTCATACTCATCTTACGCATTGATTTTTAACCCTTCGGATTCAATCCATAGATAGGTTTGTGGATCGAGATTTTGTCTATTTTCTTCCTTTTTTTTGTTGCTTGGACAGGAGTTCAGCTTGAGGACACTTATGGCAGGGAATTCATTGGGGAGACATTGAAAAATCGAAAGCGTTCTTGAATATAGTATGTTTGTCTCTTTTTTTTAGTTTTGAAGGGATATGCTTGCTCGTATGTACTTGAAATATCCGTAAAGAGTTTTACGTTTTTAATATGTCTTTTGGGGTGACCCGTGTCTTGTGGGGGGTGGCAGCAACTCAAGAAGGCATTATAAATTTATTTTATTATTTATCTAAATGTATTTTGCGAGGGTGGAGGGAGTCATACTAGCACATTTGTTTGTCGTTCCGAATGTGAAGACTATCCCCTCGCGAAAACCATTTGAAACAGGGTTAGGTATATGAAACCTTTTAAACGATAAATGTAAACATACTAACTTAGAACTCCCCACCTCCCATTGAAAGATTTGGAGCCAAGGGGTGTATCGATTGTATTACCACGCAGACTTTCTGAAACCAGTCCGCAGTGAAGAGTAATAGTGACCCTATCATGTTAAAGTCATTCATGCTGAACTCTGGTATGATGGAACAATAAAAACAAATAAAAACTGAAATTCGTGGGTTGTTACCGCAATGGAAACCGCGGATGCTGAGCGAATTCTAATACTAGGCAGAGGAGCTCACGCACGGGATAGTAGAACTGGTGTAATGTGCTGCCTGAGCTTCCTCGGTCAGGGCCAAAGACCCACAAATGTAAAGTAAGACAGAGAAAAAAGTAGTGAGTTTGGAAAGAGTCCTAGGGTCAGAGGCCACTCTGCATCAGAAATCGAATATTGAACCTTTGACAAAGTTTCACATAAAGCTACTAAAATTGCCTAGGAAATATGCATTGGAGTGGGCAGCGCTGAAAATGAGTTCTATGCTGGAAAACTGCGGGCATTGAACCAATTCCCGAAAACGGAACGAAATGTTTTCCGCAAAACGAAATTGATGTGGAAACTCACTCAAATTTCCTTTATCTGTGAGAGAAGATATAGAAACGAGCAGTTCATTTAACAGAATCAAATCCCCAAAGGTTGGCTTATGATAACAGAAATATGCCTATTCTATAGATACTACTATGGCAGATGTTCTGCCGACCTCAATGAAACGATCCCAAGCAATCTCTCTTTCAGAGTTCCTTCAGCTACTGGATAATATAACTTTGGAATTCACTCCCAGCAGACAGATTCCCAGAAACTTTTAATCTTCTTCTGATTCAAGTGCAGAATCAACAGGCCTATAGATGTACCTCCAAAGCCAATGTTCCTCTCCATTCCTGTAAAAAAGAAAGTACTGGCATATGCAGCCCTTTGCCACCCTCTTGCTCTAAGTGTCCATTGTCAGGCCCATACTTATATATGGTGTGATCGTTTGGTGGATGACTTTGGAAAATGGAGTACACTTCGAACTTTTCGGGAAAGTGCAACGATCCGCAAGCACGTGCATCAACAAATTGTTCATAGACAAATACCGACTTCACCCCAGCGAAGCTGAGATTTGATACTAACTTCCCAGCATCAATTCGCACCCATAGTGAGTGGGAACACGTTGCTGATAACGCTGGAAGATCAGTTCACTTCTACACAGACGGTTCTAAAATCAGAAATGGGGTGAGTGGAGGTAGTTTCTCCGAAAAGCTCAATTTTAGAATCTCCTTCCGTCTCCCAGATCATGGTAGCGTATTTCAAATAGAAATAATGGCGATTAAGTATTCCCTGCCCTGGGTGCAGTATAAAGTAATAACATTTTCACGGATAACTAAGTGGCAATAAAGTCTCTCATGGAAATGACGGAGCAATTCAATATTTACCTATGCTATGCACGCTAGAAAACGCACAATCCTCAGAATCCCGGAAAGGCAAAATTTAGGTATGCCTCTCTCTACGTGTAAACATTTACTCATGCTGGATGCAATCAAAAAAGTCAATCACAGATGGAACCCTCTTACTACTTACAGTAAGAGGGTTCGCTCTGATAGTATGGTTTTGCTAAAACGATCGCAGATCAGCATCGTCTTCGGTGTCCTCTTGGGGCACTGTCCCATCGGTCTGCATGGTAAAAGGCTGGGCCTCTTTTCAAAACTCCAGAGACAAGGAGAAGGAGGAAACGATCCTCCATTTCCTTTGTGCCTGTCCAGCCCTGTCCAAAAGAAGACTGCTCCATTTTCGTCGACATCCGCGACCTGGCGTCAAAAGCATTCTCCGCTTTATAAGAAGTACCGGCTGGTTCTACTAGCCCTTAGGTACTCAGAATAGCAATAGATCACAATGTACGAGTACCTCCTTTGGTCTAAGAGTGTCTGCACACAAGTACAGACAGCCACCCTAACCTAAATGCATCTCGGGAAATTGTTAGGTTTACCTCACGTAAAAGTTATAATCTTCTCAAAAAGATAAAAGAATAAGCTGCCAAAGGCATGCCACGACTGTCGGATAGGTAAGGGAGACCTGTACCCTCTAGACACATTCGAAATACTTGAGTTTCGAAAGGAAATTAGCCTAAGGTAAGTAGTTTAATCTGAAAATAGCCTCTGATGAGACCAAGAGTGGTTACAGTAAACCTTTTTAAGTTACAGATGACTGACAAACCTATTGTAGTTCTGTAGAAGGTTAAATTATATAAAGAAATATATAATTCCGGGTGTCATTTGGTTAAAAACGCACTTTTCATTCGTTGCTACGGCATAAATTCCCAACTTCAAGCTGAACATCATCATTTACTCGTAATCCGAAAAAAAAGCCTCTCCTCTAGTCTTTTGTAATATCCTAATTAAAATATCAACCAGTTTCCGATCCACAGGCACGAAACCAATCTCACTTAATCAATCGCATGAATATTTAACAGATACCAGTTTCGATTAACATATGACTCGGCCAGGACCAACAAAAAAGAAGACGTCGTCATCGTTCGACCAGCATCTCCATCAGGCATGCATGATCACCAGGATTAAATTTAATTAGCTTTCAATGTATCACGTACGCTGGGGGAAACTTAGAATCTAGTGGGTTCACCTCTATCCCATCAACTGACTAATACAAAGAATTTCCACCTCTCACCTGTAAAAGCAACGATATAGCCGACCGCCTGCCACTGTCCAAAAGAAAAGAAAGGAGTAGGAGGTCGGACGGACACGTTTCCAGCATAACAAAAGGAAAAGTAATGGAAATTGAAATAAAATTCCCCCGTAATGGTCGAATGGCCGATGAAGCTAGATCCTTGAATGCCAGCAAAGATATCATTTCCCAGGACATGCTATGGTGGTTGGGTCCTTCTGCTGAGACACAACACACACATACCGGCACATCGTACGAGCATAAATTCTCAAATGATATAGCATTATCCTGATGATATCCACCTTCGCCTTGAAACGTTTAAGAAATCGTTTATAATTCCACCGACTTCCGGGATGGGATGCTTCTCGCATCTCATCATTTGTCTATAGATGTGTTGCTGTGCGTGTGTGTAGCTGTTTGCCGTATCATCCCCTGTAATTTGCAATGTGGTACTACTCCTCAGATGGATACCGAGAGTAATTTCGATTCGATTTTGCTGCTGTTAGTAGTCATGTTCTACGGTAGTACAAGTAGTACAACATTACAGGAACAAATCCTCCAGGTATGTGTAATTCATTCCGATTCCAATGTAAGAGAGGAGCAAATTGTTCTTGGGGCTTTTATTTTCGTTGGGCCTGAGACTCGGGGTATGGGCCAACTGGGGGATGAACAAATAAAAAGTGATATACGCACGACGTCCAATGAATATTAATCGACGGAATTCGTTTCTCTTCGTGTGTGTGTGCTTTTGATTTTTCATTGCAATGTAATATTTATTGGAGAGGTAAATGCGGAGTAGGACAGGGGTGCTGGACCTATCATTACGGAAAATTATTGCGGACAATTGCTGGGTTATTGTGGTGCAAATATGTGGAAATGAAATCGAACAAATTGTCAATTTGGCACAAAACGTTGTGGTTTTTAGGCCACACGATAATACAATGTACTGAGAGACATCCAATAATGTTGATGTGGTGTGTTACGAGTTTGGTATGTTGGTGGCAGTTTGCGAGTAATAACATATAATCAATTGCATATGATACTAGCATTAAGCAACAATTTGAGAAAATTGTATGAACCAATGGAAGTATATATAGGTAAAGTCGTTTAGGAAAGGATGGAAATATTTGGAGTAGTATGTAATTTTAGTAAGCAATTTTCAGAAATACAGTTCCCAACGTTTCTCATTGACAAAATACCCGAAGCACGTCATTGATCACCAAAAAGAAAGTAGTATCATGGTAGCCTTGTCCGACACCGCTTCGAAACTCAAGCTCCTCTGACAGCCTAGTTCTGTACAGTATATCGCGCCTTTCTAAAGTACATTTAGCCTGTTGTTTCGTTTAACCAATGAGCCAATGTTTAATTTTCAGAAATACAGATCCCACAAAACTGTATCGGATACCAACGCTTCTCGTTGACAAAACACTACGAAGCAATTTGTGGCTTGTTGGTATAGACTTTTTCCTATAAACAAATTCAATGGAGTTATAGGCCAATCGATGTCGCTAATTTTCGAAATTAATTTGTCCGGAAATATCCTGTACAAAATGTCCCTCTTGGGAAATCGCTTTTTCCCGTTAAAACCGCATGTTACTTGGATTCAAATCCTCCAATTGGTGGATGTTATATGGATGCAGACCTTTATGCAAAATTATGTGCTAAAATGACCGAGATAAGCTCAGTTCTAGTATACGATGTTTCAGCTGTAATGTTTTCCAATGAATGAGAGCTCCGAGGTACTAAATGCCTTGAGCGATTCACCACCAAACCAGCTACTTAAAATACCTCCAATTTGTACTTAATGCAGGTAATTCAAATCTACTAACTCACGTTAGGATACCATGTACTTAGGTTAGGTACGAGGGTTTCTGAAACAGTTTTAGTTGTCAATTCACATAGGTCTAAGGGAACCCTTGAAGCTACCTTAAGTTGGAAGCCTGAAAAGAAAAAAACGTTAGAATTACTGCTGTTGAATTGTTGAAGTGGTAAGTAATTCACCGTTTGCCACAAACAGGAATTTATCTCGTCCTCGCCTGGTGTAGTCTGTATGTGCAATTATCCGAAGAAAAAGTTCGCGAAAGTAGCGAATATTAGAATTGATAGGTTCTGCACCTCTTGCCTCGAACAGGAATTTTTGTCATCCTGATCAGTTGTTGTATGTCTGTTACTTCCAAAGAATGAGTTCCCAAGTTATTCCCATCCACCAGAAGGTTTATTAAAAAGATTGTGTCCTGTTATTACACTGCCTGCTACGAATATAAGTAATCTGTTAAGAGATAGTAGTTTTTTTTTCTTTTCTGTCATCAATATTTGGCCATAGAGCCATTAATATTTCTCCATTTGCTCTTTGCTAAAGTCAGGATTTTCCCAGCTATTATAGACTTCACGAATGAGAGTGCTGCATGGGCCCTTGCATTTGTTAATGATGTACATTGGTCGGACCCCACCCTGGCCATTTCATCTGCTTTTTCGTTTCCGATGAAGTCACTATGACCTGGTACCCAAATAGTTTGAATATTGTTCAACTACTTTCGATTTTATTGTTACCGCTGTCAATGTCTTAATGACAGCTTGGCTGTCCACGTAAATGAAGCAGCATTAATCCGGGAGACGTATGAAGGTGGAGATACCGAGTTACTCCGAAAAGACACCTGTTCCTTGCATTGGAGCAGTTGACTTGCAGAAAATCCCAACTAAATAAGCTTCGTTGGTTCTGATTTTGCTGAAACTTATTTCATCTGAAAAAATCTACTATAATCGAAAAGAAAATTGAACATTTCCTTTGCTTACTTCTTTTATTATAATTAAATGTTCCGTATTGAGCTCGCAAAATCTGATCACCCTAACTCTATGGCTTCAACTGAAATGCATGAGTATCAGAAGGAGTATCAAAAAAAAAAAAAAAAATACAAAATAAATTAATCAAATCATTAATCAATTCGGATTCTGTTAATTTTCCGCATCGTTCTGGTAAAAGTTGGATGGCGAAAGACCTTGGAAGCAATCCACTCAACAACCCAAGACCCAAGAAGCAATCCACTCAACAACCCAATTTGTGACTTCTTATATCTTCCAGAGTGCGCTGCACCGACCGGAATAACTGGTAATCCGACACTGGGTGCGGGGGGAACTTTCTGCTTCAATTCGAGCAGTTTTTGCTTTACAGCCAAAGCAACATGAAGTCGAGCGTTATTATGCAGAAGGGTCACTTTTCGCCGATTTGATGCAACGGAGGTCGTTCTTGTATTGATCTGTCATTCAAACTGTTCCGTTAGGTTTCCATACTTCATAGTAAACCGCACCTTCCATATTCGACCAGATACACAGCATTGCCTCGTGCCCGTAGATATTACTCGTACGTTGGCCAGGATCGAACCATGTTTTTTTACGTTTCGGGTTATCAAAGATGATGCATTTTTCATCGCCGGTCATAATTCGCCACAAAAACTCTCCTTTTTGCGAGCAAAGACATGGAGATGTTCAAGCGATTGGCAATCGTACTTTCCATCAATTTTTCCAGTTGCTTCCAAACTTCGAACTTCGAACTGTTCAGCCAATACTTGAAGCGTTTGATCAGGATTTTCATCCAATAAAGCTTCCAGTTCATCGTCGAAGTTTTTTGGTTTCCTAAGTTTGTTGTCATGAACATCAAAAACACAGCTTTCGTCGAAACCACTCTCTACATGACATTCGCGATGGAGCAAATTCGTCATAGCGAAAGCAGTCGATAGGATTCCGCTGTACTTTTCTTCAGATCGAAATAGTGCAGAAGTGCACATCGGTAAAACTTATCGCGTTCCATTTCAGTTTCGCTAAAAAAAAGAAGCAAAACTCTATAAGTTAGCGACAGGATCTGTCCATTAAATTTGAATGGCAAATCTTGAAACTTCAAAATTACGTAAGTGACAGTTATTGATTAAATCATTAGATAAAGCTAGACCCATCTGCATATGAACAGCGGAAATTAATATGACCCCCTGATAAATGCCAAGTAAGTAGCACTCAACTTATGGCTCAACTCTAATTAAGATAATTCTATTTGAGACCAAAATTTCACATAATTCAGCAATTTCCACCGCAATTCAGCATAAAATTCATACCACCATTACCATTCAGCTAATTGTACTCACATAATTTGAATACTATTCAGCTTAATTCAGCATAAATTCAGTGCAGAGAAAGACCATCAACCATAATTCGCCTCCCAATTCGAAATAGAAATGAAAATTCCTCACAATTCCACAAAGTGTTCACTGGTAACAAATTCGCACGACCGTTTAAGTGCTTTCCGCCTTCTGCTGCTGCTGCTACTGCTGCTGAACTCAAACACCATAAACGAGTTAAAATTTAACAAAATGTGTTTCAATTTCGTAAACAAGGCAACAAAAAACTCCACCGAAATATAAAGAAAAACTATACTACCTACTACTAACGGGAAAAAGACTGAAAAAAGATTTCCACTGGAAAAGTTTTTAATGCAATTTCACTCACATTACCCCGGCTAACGTTTGGCATAATTCACAGAGCTGCAGCACAGCCCTATACACGGCTACACCGTCGCCATCTCCCGAATGCACAGTCATCATCATTACGAGCGAGTTTTATTCCTTCTTTGGCCAACAAAAAAAGGAAGAAAGAAACAAGGATAACTTGTGTCACCATTATCGCGACGCGTAACTTCAAGGGCGGGAGGGAAAAACCTGTATACTTTATGTGAAACATATCGGGGGAACCACCCATTTATGGCCAACGCTCCTTGCTATGGTAGACAACTAGCAGACGTGTTGCCCAAAAAAAAAAAAAAAAAACACTTTGTTGTTGAATAATGAGTTGTAGTAGAGTTAGTTGTCTCTTAACAGCAGCAGGGATAAGGAGGAGTTTGCATTTGCAAGTTGTCTGCTGCAACTGCACAATGTGTAAATATGAAAAGATATTTGCGGAATCCTTTTCGTTCTTTTGGAAAGGATTTCGCCTGGTATATACAGATACCATACTGTGGTGCCACAAAATGAATTGCATCTGTAAAAACGCGGATACAAAACAGAAATCATTTCAGTTATATGATCCACTCATTTCAAGGCAGTAAAAGGGAAACGGAACAGAAGCTATATGGACTCGGTTGTTTTTATATATTTTCTTGGCGAATGCAGCAGCAGTGAAACTTCATGAATTCTTAGTTCCACTGACATAATCTGCAATTTTGCCTGATCTGTCTGTCATATTTCTTCCTGTTGTGGTTTTTATTTTTTCGTCTGAGGCAAAGAAGGAAACATTGTAAATGTTAGAGTAGGTACTTTTACATAGTTAAAAGGATCAGCGAAGTCTGTTTAAGTGCAATGAAGTAGTTCAGTAAAATGGGGGTTTTCGTCGAGTTTTGTTTGGGGGCGAGGGCAATACCTTTCTCTTTGGACGTGCCAAGTTTTGTTGATTTATTATCGCCTTTCTGTATTTTAGAAAAATTATGGCTTTTTTTCTTAAGTAAATAAGGTGGTGACAGGACGTCAAAAAGCTTGATGCATACAAGCTTCCAATACTAATTCCTCAAAGTATTAATGGATAATACTTGTATTGACTCAAAAATGTTGTCAACATTCCAAAATGCGTACAGTACAGCCTTGCTAATCCGGACACATAAAATTTCGGCTGTGTCCGGAATAGCAAAATGTCCGGACTATAGAGAAAAAATTAAATAAAGTGGACAACCGAAAACTTTTCAAACACGTTTTATTACAAATACATACACATAATTTAAATATGCATATGCATGTACGCACAATGTACGCATTTCAAAAATATTTGAGCAGGAAAGTACGTGTTTTTTTTTTTATTGGTTGGAACGCTTTATCTAAAAACATCTTTTCAGCTTTTTCGCGTAACCTCTTTAGAAGAAGGATATCCATTTGAGATGCCCCTGGCAAATAATTTCCTTGTTTCTTTGTTTGAAATTTTCGCAACTTCTTTGTTTACATTTTCATCTTCTTCATTGTCTTCTTAGTCATCTTCATCAACATTTTGTTGGATTTGTAAAGCGGACTGGACAATGTCTTCATCAGAAATGTCGTAGAACAGATCATTTTGACCAGTTGCCCATTTATGTATTTCGTTCATCTGTAGATGTGCTACTATTTAGATCAATGATTCTAATTATGCCATGAATAACATTTAAATCAGCAAGCGAAGAGTCAGAGTCAATTTGTTGCCGTAACTGTGCAAGTGGTAGAAGGTCTTCATTATCCTATTGGGATGCCAATTCTGGCCATAATATTGACGAACTCTTTTTAATATTTTTCTCTCCAATACCTTTCGAAGCTGAATCGAAAAAGAAAACTGCATCTCGCAAATTGAATTTTTTTAAGACTTCTGCAATATTTTTATCATCTTCCAGTAGAATGTGGGTCAACAGCTGTTTTCCCTATACAACCTTTATATTCTGGATTAAATTTTGATTCATCGGCTGCAATACTGCCGTACAATTAGGCGGTAAAAATAAGACTCTGAAGTTGAAAGATTATTTCGTTTTGGAATGGGGCATTATCCAAAACCAAAATGGCTTGTTAAAAACTTTTTCACACTTGGAATAAAATTATTCTAGAACCAATCGGAAAAAATCGTTGTCGACATCCAGCCTTTGCTACTGAAAGAATAACATTCTTAAAGGCCCTAGGATTAACTGATTTTCCGATTACTAAGAGGGGTAACTTATGAGTTCCTGCAGCGTTAGAACATGGCATAAAACTAACGCTACCCTCCAAAAGGCAGCTGACTCATCATCATTATAAACCCGTCCTTCACTTATGTTTATTTCTTGAATCACTTTTAAAAAATTTTTTTGGAAAGGCTTAACAGCAGCAACGTCGCTGGATACATTTTCGCCACAAATCTTAAGACATCGAATTTCATGGCGCAATTTAAATTTTTCCAACCAATCAAAACATGCTGCCCAATCTTCTTTTCCTTTCTCTTTATAAAAGAATTTAGCTTTGGTTTGAATCATATCTGTTGACATTGGCGCACATGATGATTCATTTGTTGCATAAACCATTTCATCAAAGCTTCTTCTACCGCTGGATGTTCACCTTGTCTGATCATCTCTCTCTCTCCTCGAACCAATTGTAAAATGTCCTTGAAAAGTGGATACATATTCTTAGAACTTAAATTTTCAGCTTACCTGATTCTTGAAATGTGTTAGATACAAATTTCCTAATTTTCTTCTTATTGGCTTTTTATGTCGAAAAGAGTTGACGTCAAGACTTTGAAAATTTCAGCTACTTGCCTAACTGATTTGCCGTGGTGTAGTGGTAACATCATCGCTTGTCACGCTGTTGATTCACGGTTCGAATCCTGAAGTCAAGAATCATCTATTTATTTCGCACGAAATAAATAAAAAAGTCGATCACTTGCGAAAGCTAAGTCAACTCTACTGTGAAGGCATAACACTGGCAGTAGGGTGGTCATATGGCTAAAATGCAACTTGATCATGATGATGACATCAGGTGGACTGAAAAAAATACTGTGAATCATAAGCAACGTCAATGATAGTGAAAACAAACAAAATACTCCCCAGTTATCTGGACAGCCACCCTTGGAGTTTACAGAAACTTAATACCACCTGAGTTTCAAACCACACCACTCTGTCTTTCTCTCTGTCTCTTCCTTTCCACAAAAACGCACGTGTTCTAAAAATTAGTATAAGGGTATTTATATCACCTTCAACACGTGCAAATTATAAAAAAAAAAAAAAAAAATTTCAATATTATCCAATATTTTACATTTCTCAGAAAGTGTCAAGGTTACGTGCTTCCTTTTATTTGCAGAAGCCATAATAAATATTAAAAAGAGAAATTCAAGCCTCAACCACAAAAAATACGTTTTATCCTTAAAAGAACTTCAAAACAATGAAAACTTAACGCAACTGAGAAGGCTCGCCATGAAATGCAACAGAGCATGAAAAATCAACAGACACATGTATAAACTTGCAATGAGTAAAATCGCAACGGTACAATGTCTAGATTCAAGAGCCGACTACAAGCGACACAACTAGTAGGGGAATTCCCATAATTGTGTGAACATACATAACTTATGTATGTACATATATCCATAGAGCAGAGTCAAATTATATACGCATTTTAATACTCTGTCCGGACTGTAGATGTAAAATTTTGAAAGTATCCGAAATATAGAGGTGTCCGGACTACTGAATTGTCCGTGCTAGAGAGTGTTCGGAGTAGCGAGGCTGTAATGTACTGTAAACGTAAGTAGATACGGCTTATACGAACCATCCAAATATCCCCAAGTTGCCACGTTATAACCGCTTTTAATAATGAGAAATGGCAGGCAATTGCAAAAATACTCTTTATTTTAATCTCAAAATAGTACAATAAAACTACTGCAAATTACAAGAAATCAATTTTTAAAATTTTCACAGAAATACGCTTAGCGCTTCATAGGAGGGTGGGTCAATAAGTCCCTGAAAAATGAAATAAGGAACACTCTTTTCGGTATAAAAACATTTTATTTTTCAACATAGTATCCATAGTATCCAACTTTTCTCCAATTTGTTGATGCCCTCCAAATAATACGATTTCTCGAGCCCCTCAAAATAAGCGTTTGTTTCAGCGATGACCTCTTCATTCGACCCAAATCGACCACCGAGCCATTTCGTCATGTTTGGAAACAAGAAATAGTCGCAGGGGGCTAAATCTGGGAAATATGCTGGATGAGGGAGGAGTTCGTAGCCTAACTCATGCAATTTTGTCATTGCGACTGCGGACTTGTGCGCCGGTGCGTTGATCTGATGAAAAATAACTTTTTTCTTCGCCAAATGCGGCCGTTTTTGCTTCAAATCGGCTTGGAATCGATTCAGCAGCTCTGCTTAATATGCGCCGGTGATCGTTTACCCTCTTTAAGGTAATCGATGTGAATAACACCGCGCGCATCCCAAAAAACTGTCGCCATGACCTTGTTTGCTGACAAACCCGCCTTGGCCACCTTCGGCTTCCATTCACCAGGAGAAGTCCATTGTTTTGACTGTTCCTTGTTTTCTGGTGTGTTGTGGTGAATCCAGGTTTCATTCACGGTTACGAAACGGCGCAAAAACTCAGCCGAATTTTTCTGGAACATCGCCAAATACACCTTTGAAGTTGTCAAACGAATGCGTTTGTTGTCGATTGTGAGCAAACGCGGAACCCATCTTGCGGAAAGCTTTTCATGTCCAAATATTTATGTAAAATCAAAATCACTGAGCCATGTTTAATGAGCACTCGAAATTCACTTTTTTTTCATTTTAACGAAAATGCTAGTAGGCGTCTATATAAAATGGCTGCCACAACAAAACTATTTGACAGATCTGTCTGAAAATTTGGGTGCGTTCTTTTGAAAGATGATTCTTGACAAAAAAAAAATTAAATTTAAGGTGACGACACAATTTGTGTTAATTTTCAGGGACTTATTGACCCACCGTAGGGCCTGGCCAACTTTTCGCAGCCATTTGTGCTGTGCGATACACGAGTGGTAGGGACCTTCAGTTTTACGCCGATTGAAAGAAGCTTCTCATGACAATTTTACTGTCGGATATTTATCATACGCTCGCGAAAGGTGAGACCTTGGAAAAATTTGTTTGTGTTTTCTGGGACTCGAACCTTGAGTGTCTCGCTCAGTGATCACACATTTAACAACTCAGATTACTCCAATATAAATTCTCATTAATATTGAAAGAATCCGGCGGATTGGGGAACTTTCAGTTTTCTACTTCCCACTTAGGGATAGATTAGAAGAATCTGCCGACAGAAACTTTGACGTTCCTTTGCTCTGCATATCTTAGCTGTATTATGGTTTTTCCACACCAAAGAAACATTTGAGAAACATCGTTTCAAAAACGTTTCCCAGTTGTTTCAAAAACATTTAAGTAAACATTCAAGTGCATTTTTTTTGTTTCTCTACTGTTTCCCAAATGTTTCCTAAATGTTTGCCAATTGCTTCGGGAAACAAAAAACTGAAATGGTTCTCATTTATGCAGTACGAATTCAAGATGATCGACCCATGAAGTATAGCGAAAAGAATACTGTGAAAATGCATTTCTTTAAGAAATATAGATGTTTAGGTTTAAATTTATTAGGAGCTAGAAATCAAGTGATACAACTTTATTTAATGAAGAATTTCCTAATGACCCCACGTCTTTTTTTTTTTAATTTTGAATTATTTTAAGTATTGATTCCACTTTTACACAGCTTATTGTGCTTCCGTCGTGAATGGAAAACATTTGAGAAACAAAAATCTCATCCACACCGAACAAATGATTCCAAATTGCTTCAAATATGCTTCTACAGCAATTTTAAAACAGAGTGGATCTCTCAAAATTTAACTAACACGATTCACGCATTGCGAAATAATTATCGTCCTATTTCCCTTATATCAGTTTTTTCTAAAGTCTTTGAAAGAGGTATGAAATCTAGAATTTTGTCTTTGCAGATAGAATAAATTTTCTTAGTGTTTCCTAATTTGGATTTAGAAGCGGAAGATCTACGGAAAGTACTAGTAAAATTTATAATAAATAGTTTGAATGTATCTGAAATTTCCGCTACTCTTTTCATAAACATCTCTATATCTTAGGATATGGTGAATCATTATTGGTTGTTATAGGAGGTTTTATTTATAACTAGTTTGCTTCATATCTAAAAACTCGTAAGTAAATAGTAAAAATCAATAACTGTTTCAGTTCTCAGCATTTCGTTAATATAGGTGTTCCGCAAGGTTCTGAATTGGGTCCTATCCTGTTTTTAATATATGTGAATTCGCTATTTATTCAACCCTTTAAAGGCGAAATTACAGCATTTGCTGGCGATACTGCTATTTCCTATTCTCATAAGAGTTATCATAATCTTTTTTTGGTTGTCAATAATAATATAGATGTACATATGTATTAAGAAGATGGTTCAATCAGCATAGATTGGTAAACAGTAATAGAACTAAATTTATTCTTTTTAATACCAAAGGTTCAATATGCGAGTTTTATATTATCATTCACCGAGTTGCTTGAGATTTCCCTTAAGCCTATTACCTTTAATAGTAATGTAAGTTGCAGTGACGCCTGCTTTAAAATAGGTCGCGTCGATAATTTTAAGTATTTAGGTATTATTTTAGACTATAGGCTCATTTGGAAAGACCATACTTTCTATCTAAAACAGTATTTGAATAGAATTATCAGGCAACTCTATCATCTTAGTCTCTACAGTAGTCTGCCTCTCTTAAAGTTAGTGTGCAATGATTTATTGAAATCTAAGCTGCGGAATGGATTAACTTGTTGGGGTGGTACGTATTTCGTTAATCTAGTGGGTTTACTTAAGAAACAAAAACACGCTATCAGAATTATGTGTAAAGTCTATCGCAGATCTCCTAGTTTTGTGCTATTCAAAAGGCTTGGAATTCTCCCTTTAAGATACCGTTATTGTTATAAAGTTTAAAAATTTTTTTTGAAAACTCCGGGTACTACGCCGTTAGAGTTCATGAAAATTTCAATTTAAGTGTCAACAGCAGAAATTTTGTAACGGTATCAGCAATCTGCAAAACATATTTTTCACGGTCTTATACTTTTACTGCCCCTCGTTTGTTTAAATTACTGCCTGATTACCTTAGATGTGAAAGGGTGAAAACAGTATTTCTGTATAATATTAAAAAATGGCTTCTTTAAACCATTCTACTATTGATTTGGTTTTTACTCCAATTATATAATTGAATTTATCATGAATTGTCTTCATGTTTTCTTCCTTTACAATTTTAATTAAACTTTCCCCATCAATAGTTTTTACTGTTTGTTCTTAAAACTTACCCTTATAAAGGGGTTTCATTAAGCCCTTCCTATCTTTAAATTTAAATAAAACAAAGTGTGTATGAGATATTATCGAAATTTTTCATACGTTTGAAAGGCCTATCGATGCCATTATGTACGGAATATAACATCATTCAAATGTCTGCCGCTCTGAGTGGCGCGCATCCCAAATGTCCTATTTTCCATGACTCTGGCGCAATGGCAGGCTGAATTTGATCGATGGCTGTGGTTTGTGGCTTATTCGCATAGACCTGCGACTTCAGAAAATCCCACAAGAAAAAGTCTAACGGGGTCAAATCGCACGATCTCGGTGGCCAGTTCACATCACCTCCACGTGAGATGACCATGCCCTCGAATCGCTCGTGCAGAATATCCAATGTGACGTGAGCTGTGTGGCACGTAGCGCCGTTCTGTTGAAACCACATGTCGTTGGTGTCCATATGATACAATTCAGGTCAAAAGAAGTTGGTAATCACGACCTATAGCGCTTGCCGTTGACGGTGATGGCCTGGCCAACGTCGTTCTCAAAGAAATATGGACCGATGACGCCGCCAGCCCAAAATCCACACCAAACAGTGACTTTTTCGGGATGCATTGGACGCTCTTGGATCTTATGTGGATTGGTATTGTCCCAAATTCGACAATTTTGTTTGTTGACCTACCCATTCATCCAGAAATGGGCCTCATCGCTGAAGATGATTTTTCGATGAAAATTAGGGTCAGTTTCCAACTGCTCCAGAGCTCATTCAGCGAACACACGTCGTCATCTATGGTCATTTAACTTCAGCTCCTGGGTCAGTTGAATTTTGTATGGGTGCAGTCCCAAGTCACGACGCAAAATTCGCCAAGTTGTAGTCTGCGAAAGGGCGAGTTCTTGTGAGCGACGCGACATCGACTGCCTCGGATTCTCCTGCACACTCTCACGGACAGCGGCGATGTTTTCGGTAGATCTTGCGTTTCGTTGACGTACGGGTGTTGGTTGATCGATTAAACCAGTGGACTCAAATTTATCCGCCACACTGCGAATAGCCCTCTCGGAAGGACGATTATGGCGACCGTAAAATGGGCGAAGCGCGCGGAACGTTGCCCGAACAGAACACTCATTTTGATAAATCAATTTTATTATTTACCTCTGTTGTTGAACGCTATATCTGTCCATGGTGATTTGGCAAAACAGACTGAATAAATGACAGCCAATTTGACAGATGTAGCTTCAACCATATGGCCGCTATCAACTGTCAAAGTTCGGAAGTCCTCTTGTCTTAGACAGCAGATTGTATCATACTATTTCATACAAAGCTTTAAATGTTTTTTTTATTTTATTAGTTTTAAGTTTTGATATGAAAAAAAAAATATTGTCGGTATACATAAGCGTGCATTTCGTGCCACTGTTAAGAAATTAATAGAAAAATTCTATGGAACCGGATTAGTTTTTGGATGTGTTAAGGCGTCAAAATCCATTCGTCACCATTTCTAGCAATTGAACCTTTCCTACAGGTCCACGCAGCGCTTTCAATAAAAGATCAGGATCTGCATGCCTTAAAGATTCAATTAACTCAGGAATTGAAGCCAGCAGATAATGAACAGGGTCGTGACTTTGTTGATTGGGTGTTGGAGCACCCCTAAGGTGATGGCGATTTTTCGAACAAAATTATCTTCAGTGATGAGGCTCACTTTTAACTAAGTGGCTGGCTACATAAACAAACAAAATTGTCGAACAAATAATGCATCCGCAAAAAGTCGGATTTTGGGACGGCAGCGTGATATATATTTCTTCGAAAATTTTCGTATCGCTGCTGTAACAGTCAATGGCAAACATGTGTCAGTGTGTGCAGGTATGCTCTAAGAAATCATGCTCTGGTATTAGCTGATTGAAGTAAAAGTGCACTTTTTAATGTTTCCGGTTGCCTACATATGTATACCCGATATCATTCGATGGATCCATCTACTGTCAATCCTTCACTACTCTTTCCGTCTTTCTTAGTTTTCTGGATAAAACTCGGTTTTCCTGATGATTTTCGTTGTAGAACCACTGCAGTTCGTCAACCAAAATGTTAATCAGTATTGGGATAATCCATTGGATGTTCCTCATTGATTTCGTTTACAAACCTTCCAACTGGTTGCCACTAGTTGTGTTCGTGAAGAACACAAATAACACAAAGGTAAGACGGAAAGCCTAGAATTTTCTTAAACTGAGGCGGACTGCATATCTATTTGTGAAAATTATTGAAAAGTTAAATTTGTCTGCATAAAGAGAGCCAACAAAATCTCTCTACGCAACATCCCTAAAGCATACTAAACAACACCCAACCTGCACGTAGTTTCAAATTTTACAGCTCATTTAGCACGAAATACAGTATACCTTCATCTCCATTCAGGATTTCAAATTATCCCCCATTCGGCCGTTAATGTTTGTCCCGTATATCACCCGTCAGCAGCGTAATTTCTTTCCTCAAATGAACCAACACCTTGTCATAGCAATGTATAGGTACTAATGTTCATCTTGTTCGTCGCCTAGTGCGTATAAAACATTGCCCAACTCCCAGACTATTAAGGTCTATATCAAAACCAAAGTAAGGTCTCTATTTCCCCCGCGTTCCATATGACGGCAGGAAAGGTCTACCTATGTACACCACGTCTCGCACAAAATGACAAATTCCTTCATAATTCTTCCTCGAAATGAGCAATTTGCCGACGAAAAATGATTCCCATTTGACGTTTCGTACTTTTTAATGTCAATTTATGTTCCCGGTGGCAGATTTTTTAATGGACTCGCATATTTTCCCAACTGCATACCGTTCTGGTGCTGGCTTTTTCGCTCCCAGCTAAATAATAAACCGCTGCAATTATAATGAAAATGGAAATAAATTTGATTAATATTTGCCCACGAATGAGCAGCAATAAATCCGCCGAAGATGCTCCGTGAGTTCACTCACTCTCCCCCGGGTTGAAAGAAGGGCGCTCGCTTTAATTGTGGTGGCATTCCAATTCTAGGTGAATGATTTTCACTCCAACCCTGAAATAGTCATCAACTCTATGACCCCCCTCGCATTTAAACGAAAATTGTTCTTATCCTTTTGCGATAATAAAAATTTCCTGAAGTTAATTTATCCTGACATTTGTCTCATTCTCACGAGAGGGTGAAAGGCCTCCTATGTCCACTCCTCTGCCCAACACCCCCCCTCGAAAGGCAAGACGTCAGGCGCATTGCTTTGGCCTGACCCGTCAACAGTAATTACCATTACCATTACATAAACACGAAATAATTTTTCACAAACTCATTTCCCCTTGGCAGGATTTCGCTTCCTTAAGCGCTTCGTTTGTCCGTCCGGCGATAGTGGTGGCGTTCGGCGGTGGTTTCTCAGGAAAAGGGTTACTTACTCCATCCGAGAAACTTCAGGATTTATTAGAATCAAGATTATCGCATGGTGCGAATGGAAGACACACAAAACCCCTCCCATCATCCGGACGGTCTTTCGGCACATACAACACCGCACAGACCATGTTAATAACTAACTGGCTAGAGAGGGAACAGGAGGTGGTTGGTAAGTGCAAAAGTTGCATAGAAGAGGGGGAGAGGGTTAAACGTAAGCCAATTAACATTTTGAAACTTTTTCCAACCACCTACAGCGCGCGCCCCCAAATGCACTTGAATGTCCTTGTAATTGAATTTGTCCGCCCGCTCATAGAGTTGGAGAAAGTGTTAAAGGTTGGTGCTAGAGTTGGAGAAAGTGTTAAAGGGACGCCCGGGATGATGTCCATCACGCAGAGGAAGTCGGAGGCAAATATAGTGCTGGTAGTCCGATTAAGTTTTGACAAATTAGATAGATTAGCATCACGCGAATTTATTAATTTCACTTTTCTTGGTTTTTATTTGTCAAGGGACTTACTTTGTTCGAAAGGGAGGCTTAAGGCAGAGTTGGTATGATTATTAAGGGGATTAGTGTGAAGTTAAATCTGTTGTTGAGAAGACATAATTTAATCCTATGGCAGTCGAAATCGATTTTTGAAACACAAAATGGGAGCAAATATGACACTCAGTATCAAGGTCTTAATATAGTTGAACACAAATCGGTTATAGGACACGACATTTCAGTAAAAAGATTCAGCGTACCAAAGTGAAATGATAATGGTGGACTCCTATTAAAAGCCAATCTTGCTTTATCCGATAGATACTCTCGAGGAGTCTGTAACTCGGTAGATTCAAATATAATCTTCAAAATAGCAGCCCAGAGAAGAAGAAATGCTCAGGAGATTCATTCCAAAGTTCATTAACAATGCTCAAGGTCAGCTTCTTGTGGAAGAGGACAAAATTCTCCACAGATGGCGACAGTATTGTGAAAGACTTCTGAACGAACAGTTTCCCCGGGTATACTTTCCAAGAGTCGCTCCTAACCATGACGAAGTATCCGACATTACTGTCGAAGAAGTTAGGAATGCAGTCAAATACTCAAAAAAAAAGAAAAGGGGTTGGGCCAGATGAGATACCCTCTGAGTTCTGGAAAAGATGGGAGACATCGGGTCCAGATGGCTCATGATTCTTATCTCCAAACTTATGAGCGGTGATCCAATGCCTAATCAGTGGAGGGAAAGTTATCTTCTTCCTTTGCACAAAGGAAAGGGAGATACGCGAAACTGCGATAACTACAGTTCTGTCAAACTAATGTCACACACCATGAAGATCGTTGATCGGGTATTAGATGGCCGACTGCGGAAAATAATACAGATATCTAATGACCAGTGTGGGTTTGTCTCGGGTAAATCAACAACAGATGCAATCCAAAGTAAAAGGATTATAATGGAAAAACATCGGGATTCCTTAAAGGACTTGCATATGGTGTTGGTTGATTTTGAAAAAGCCTTTGATAGACAACCAAGAGATCTCTTATGGGTGGCGCTAAGACAACGAGGAGTTCCAGAAACCTACGTGGGCATGATCAAGGACATGTATGAGGGAGCAAGGACAAGAGTAAGATGTCCCGCAGGAGTCACCAAAGAGTTCCCAATCAAAGTCGGTGTACACCAGGGAAGCGTCCTCATTCCTTTGCTATTTATTGCAGTTCTTGATTATCTGCCTGAAGGAAAAGTGACGGACCCCAAAGTGCATCAGTTATTCTTTGCTGACGATAGAGCTATCATAAGTGAAGATCAAAAGTCTCTGCAATGAGCACTTGATGTATGGGTGGATGTTTTGGAGGGAAATGGGTACCATATTAGTTCAAAAAAGACAGAGTGCTGTCTGTGCTGCCCATTCTCTGATCCACACCGGCCTATTCCAGACATTTACTTGAATGGAAAAGGGCTTCCCAAGTGCGAAAAGTTCAAATATCTGGAATCTATGATCAAACTGTGATGATGACATTAATCATCGCGTAAGCGTAGGGTGGTAGTGGCGGGAAAACTCCGCAATCTTCTGTGATCGGAAAATGTCGCCTAAGCTGAAAGGAAGGCTCTACACCGCAGTTGTATGTTCGGCGCTCACATATGGTCCACAATGCTGGACAATGTTCAAACAATTCGAGGGCAAATTAACGGCAGTTGAAATGAAAATGCTTCGCATGACAGCAGGAGTAACAAAGCTTGATAGAATAAGAAGTTCAAAGATTCGAGGAAGCCTTCATGTAAAAGAACCCATCACAGGCAAGATAGAGCACGACTGACAATTCATGTCCTTCGAACCCCGTCAAAAAGGCAATATCAATCAACGTTCCTACACAGTCGCGCAAAAAGGGCAGACCAAAAAACAACTGGATCACACAAATGCAAAAACACCAGCATTTGATTGGCCTCAGTGACGAAGTTATCCGAAACCGGAAAGTCTGCCGGTACTTCCTGAGGTCAAACCGGCAAATTCCATAGGCGGACCAGTAGGGATGCAGTAAAGTGGGAGGGCTGTGATCCTTCTATAACCTCGCCGTAAGGAAAAGAAGCGAATACATTTACATCCACAAAAAAGGAGATACTCTGAACTGCACAAAATGAACTAACGACTTACCGGAGGAATTATATAAAATACCCGGAGATGAGTTGGTAGAGAGTATAAACCAACTACTATTTTACTATTTGGTAAGACGAGTGCATAGAATCTCACAGCTCCTCAACTACACCAAATACAGAGGCATCAATCTCTCTTCAGCATCAAATACAGGGTGGCTGATGAATATTGCGTGCAATTCTGTCATAACAGGCCGGGCTATGTGAGGAGTTGCACCATCTAGCTGAAACCACACAGAGTTGAAAGAAATTCTCATTCGGCGTAATTCTGGATAGAAAAACTCTCTCAACATGCTCAAGTAACGGTCACCAGCAACCGTAACGGTGTGACCGTTTTCTTCGAAGAAGTAGGGCCCGACAATGCAGCGTGATGAAACTGCACACCACACTGTGACACGAAGTGGATGCAATTCCGTCTCATGGAGTATCTGTGGGTTGGAAGCACTCCATATTCGACAATTTTGTTTGTTTATGTTGCCGTTTAAATCGAAATGGGCCTCGTCAGACATAAAAAGACAGTTCAACATGTTTCCGTCCTCTTCCACCATTTGAAGCATCTTCTGGCAAAATTGTTGGCCATTTGAATTTTATATGGGAATAAGTCCAAATCATTGTGCATAATTGACTGCAATGACTGTCTGCTTATACCCATTTGAGCAGATAAGCTTCTTGTCGAAACTCTTGGATTGTTTTGTATGGCAGCAGCTACAGCAGCGATTGTTTCCTCCGTCCGAACTGAAGGGTTTCGATGGTAAAGTCTTCTTTCGACTGTCCCATGCTCGGCAAAATTGTTAACAAGTCTCATTATGGTCCATCTGCTCGGAGGATTGCCGCCAAACGTGCGCCTATACTCTCTTTGAACCGAAACTATGGACTCCAGTCCGTGATAGCGGCGGACAATCCAAATTCTTGTTTCAGTGTCCCAGTTATCCATTTTTGTTAAATCTAAAAATCAATCTGCAAAATAAAAAAAAAATTTAACCAGATTCATTAAATAGAAAAAAAGTTATTAAATTTTATTTTGGTTGCGGCTTTCATCAGCCACCCTGTATGAACACACGAAACCATTCGTCCAAAATTGACCTCTATAACTGCAGTTTTAGGCCAAGAAAGTCCACAGTCAAGAAGTTCAAATTGATACTCACCATCTCTTTATCGATGTTGGCATCCCTACCAAATACGTCCGTCTGTGCAGGATTACGATGGAGAATGCTCAAACAAAGTATATGCAGTGAACAAAAAGGGACACCCAACATCGACGAATCGGACAGAACGTCAAAGTGGACGTTTGTTAGGGACTTTGTATACCTTGGCTCTGCTATCTCACATTAGACAACAGCGCCAGTGCAGAAATCAAACGGAGGATAACTCTTGCCAATCACTGTTTCTTTGGGCTGAAGACTTGATATTCCCGGTCCTGCTCTATGGCACTGAAGCATGAACTATATCGAAAGCGAATGAAGATATTCTTGGTCATTTCGAGAGAAAATTTTTTTGTAAGATATTCGGTCCCATTTGCGTTCACAGGCTTTGGAAGAGGAGATTCAACGACGAACTATAAGAGCTGTACAGCAACATAGACCTTGTCAAAAAACTGCGCAATGACCATTTGAGATAGCTAGAACATGGCCACCAATGTTGCGGCCCGCAAAGTCTTCGAATCTAACCCAGAGGGACTACGCAGTAAAGGAAGACCTCACGTAAGGTGACGCGCACAAGCAGAAGGACTTGGCATGTGCAACTGGTGGCAGTTGTCTAAGGGCCGCGCTAACTGGAGAGATTTGTTGGTTGAGGCCCGAGTTCACCCCAAACTGTAGCGCCACCTGAGTAAGTAAGTAGATTCACATGATAATATCATACAACTGAGCTGGTTAAATCAAGGAAACTGCAACGATACAGTAAAGACGACATACACTTTTATATTAGATCCATTGATTAGAATTTAACCGATTATAAGAAAAGATAGGTGATACACCACAATCTTGGTTTTAGGAAAGAATAAAAATTGATATGGGGCGCCAGATAATCTAAAGGCTTTATAAACCGTGCAAGTTCCGTGGGTTCAGAGTGTTCGCGGTGGTGCTTTAAATAGAAGCATGTAGGATTGTAAACTAGCATGGATGATTATCCTAAATTGTCCATTAAAATAATCCAATATCGATTCACTTTGTTTTTTTTTTTTTTGTGATTTCTGAACAAACAAAACCAAGTTCAATATAATTTATAAAGGTTATCCAAATGAATCACATTAGAATCCTTTTTCACATTACAATGGGTTAACATTAAAAAAAAAAAAAAAAAAAAAAAGAAGAAACTCCTATAACATAATATTGCGCCATAAATATCCTCTAAAAAAAAAAGAACTTTTGAAACAAATCCAAAACGAAACACATCCGCCATTCAACTAATGAAATATTATCTGCAATACAACATCAGAGAGTATGAGACGACGGGTCGAAAGAGTGGGGGAGAAAAAAAAAATTACATCAGGGATTAAGGGATTTCGTCTGGCACAAGCCAATGAATTCAATTCCGCAATAAGAACACACAATCGAACAACAAAACCCGTCCTCCCAATGAGCAGCACATATCAACAGGAAGTTTGTCTTTCTCGCCTGCCAGGCCATACACTTTACGCCATTATTTTATCGGCCCGAAACACATGCTATATGGCCCGACAACAAAAAGATAAAAAGATACAAAAAATACACGAAGGCGAAATGGAACGAAAATTCCAAATGCTTTTGTTGAATTCCAAATCACATGGGATTTATCGAATGACATCGACAGCGTAGTTATCGGAATGATGCCAGCAAAGTGTGAACCGTATGTTGCCCAAGACAATACTCGGATGGAAACGTAAATTTGTTTTCATAGTTTAACCTAATATATTCGTCGTAAATTGAAAAAAACTCGTTCTCCAATAATAAATAGACGGTGTGCGGGGGATGGGGAGCTCAGAAGTGAAATAAATGTATCTCAATACAAAAGTTAGTTCTTTTTTGCAGAAGCCCCTTGGGTGTATCCGTGCACGTGATCTAAGTTGAGCCCTGAAATAGCTCTCTCTCCCAATTCAGACTGATACTCTCAAATTGATGTCTTCCAAGTTTGCAGTGACATTTCACTTAGGAATCTCCAATATCTTACCTAAAACTGACAAATTAATATGGCAGACTCGGCGAAAACTTTGACAATCGTTAGACGGACTCAAACTGTCTGAATACCTTTCTCCTTTTGGCCACTAACATAACAGCTATTCACACTTCTTGTTCTCGACGATAGAAAAGCCAGCGACATAGCTCTACTGCTTTCACATTCTTTAGCATTTTCATTGAAACTGAAAAGTTTCTCGCTATCCTGTCGAAAGTTTTCGTCGTCTTTCCTGCCTTTTATCCTTTCGACCCTGTCGTTTGGGATTGCCTGTTCACCGTTGTCTCTTTGAAGAGTTGCGATATCTTTTGTTCGTTTTTCCGAAACACAAAAAAGGCTTAAGTTTGTTGGTTTTACAAGGATACAAGGGATCTTATACTGCACGACGATAGAGTATGGAATGGTGGTGGTTTGCATTGGGATGGCGGTGGAATATCAAAATATTGGCTTTATAATTTGCCTGCTCTAGGTTTTTGAACTTTTTTTTCTTTGTGTCCTTTTGTCGGTCTTTGTATCTTTTTTTTTCCACTCAAAGTAGATGACAACGGAAGGAAGGGACTGAGCAAAACTTAAATAGAAAAGTTTAGAACGCTGACTTTTTAGAGACATAAAACGTTTTAATATAACATTTTTCTTTTTGGCGGGCGCTGCGCTTCGCGGTGGTATATTTTGGGATGGTTTAAACTTTTTGAAAAGTTTTGCGTGAGCCTTTAGTGGATGTTAAAATAATATGAAGCTATCAGGGGCTTTGTTTGAGGACATTATTGAAGAGAATCGTAGGAGATGAATTCAGCGCAACATGGTCTTGTACTCATTCATTGAAGCAGTGCTATGGAAAGGGGATTTTATTGAATTGAATTGTGCCGTATTTAGATTATTGGCTTAACAAATTTTTTTTTTTTTTGTACAAAATAGTGGAAAGATCTTTCTATTCTTCTCTTAAAAATCTTATACACTTACACTTATTTTTTGGGCGCCAGGAGTACTATGCTACTATCCGTAACAAACTATATGACTCAAAAAACAAGACCATACCATACTAGCGGCTTCTGTTTTGAGTCAGTGGCAGGCCTGGATGACATCTTCGTTGCAGGTTAGATGGGCGGGAGCACGCTTTTTTCGCACATCGAACAAGGTAGGTAGGCTCTGGATCTACTGAACAAATCGAGAGAAGACAATGGGAAGATGTCACGATTCTTTTGGTGAAGGTAGTACGTTTTCGTCTTCTTGCTTTTGATGACGTATAATACTTCGTGTTTGAATAGGTATTACGACAATGAGAAGAGTCAATGACTAACCACGTCTAACGTGCTAAGCCGTGTATCTATTTTTATGCCACAACCCAGCACTGAAGAATATTTCGTCGCCTGATCCTGACTCGTGATATCACTGCACAGGTTATGGATATCAATTTATAATTCTGGGGTCTTCTGGTTAAGCCGATGGTAGAAAAATGTTGATTTTTCAGTCCTAGAAAGTTACTGTCAGTCTGTCAAAAAAAGGTTTTAGCACAGATAATAGAGTCATTTTTTTTCTTCCTTTGCGTGCGATATCTATGGAACTACAGTATCTGTGGTTTTAGGCTCTCTCATATCACGATAGGTACAATTTTATAGCAATTTTTTGGAAGATTCTACGTAGCAGGTAAGATGGCAAGCTATTGCCTAACGTTGATGTCACCTGGAGATACAGATAGTACTTGCTCATTTCCTTATTGCTTGTAAACAACCTGGGATCGAACATAATGGAAATTAGAAAGACGAAATACATTTTCAGGACTCTGGAAAGCTATCTGGTAGTTTCCAATTTATAGCTTATTTCACATAGATCGTTCGCACTCACATTCAGAAATTTTCAAAAGGTGCAAGTCCGTGTTTTTCTAACTTGTCTAATGCCTTCATCCAAGTCTCACTTCAGTTTTCGAAGAAACTGTGCGTAGTCAACACCCAATTTGTCCCGTTTGAGTGCTAAAGACTTTCTTTTGACGAAACTGGTATTAGACCATTAGAGTCACAAGTCAAGGTCGTTCGCTGTTTGGCTACACGGACAAATATTTATTTATTTGTATTAACTTCAATGGTAAGCACCCGGCTAATTACAGAGACTATGAAGTAGCCAAGGAATTGCAAAAAAGAATAGATCGACTTATGAAGCCGCAAAACCCACCTTCAAAACCGGTAAATAAGGAAAAGTCGAAAACTGCTGCAATAAAGGTGACTAGAAACAACCAAGCCGACCCTGGCGTGCTTACGTACGCCCAAGGTGCGACATCAAACACCGATCAAATTCCATACAGGGTTAAGGTAAATGCGCCTAAAGAAAAGCCATGAGATTCTGACATGCAGACGCGTGCTCAAGCTCAACATCAACAAAGACGAACACTGACAATTCGGAAAATCCTGTCTTTTCCATTATCCTTGCGAGGCTTGAGGAGCAAACAAAAACAAACATGCTAATGTCGAAAGGTTGGAGAAGCTTGAATATAAGCTTAACAACAGGAGCATTTCAAAATGAATATGACGAAACTTCTCATACAACGGTTTCATACAAAGATTAGAAGAGCTGGAAATATTTCTACGAGAAAATAACATTGACATATGTTTGATCTGTGAAACTCACCTGACGAAACTATCGTGTGTAAACATTACTGGATACAGTACCTACCACGCTTATCACCCGTCGGAAAGGGCCAGAGGCGGATCGTCTTTAATCATAAAAGATTGCATCGAACACTCTAAAGAGATTATGATATAGCTTGAAACAATGCAAGTGAGCACTGTACGCGTGAAAAATGAACATTACTCTTTCAATGTTTCGTCTATTTATTGTCCACTGCGTTGCAGGCTTGAAAAAAAAAATAATGATTTTACAAATTATATAATATTGGCGGTGATTTTAATCCAAAACACACCTTCTGGGCTTCAAAATGTGCCTCACAAGAAGGCAGAGCACTTTACAACGCTTGCATGCAACACTCGACTGGTAAACCAACATATTGGCCGACTGATAGCAACAAAATACCCGATCTGATCGATTTCTTTGTTGTAAAAGGAATACCAGACAACTGTATTAAAATTGATAAAAGTTTTAGTCTCTCTACCGATCATTTCGCTATCATTCTAACGATGAACGAACGCCTAATTAAAAAAGATGTACCTGCTAGACTAACTAAAGGGTGATTCATTTAGACTTGTTTTTTTTAATTTTAAATAAAACACATAAAATGAATTTTAATGGTAGAAACTTTATTATGAAAGTTTCTGACATTTACTTTTTAAATATTATTTCGTTTAAATGTTGCCTGAGTTATATACGCTTTGCCCAACAAGCATATAGCGCCATCTCAACAAACCAAGCCAGCTAAGAACACGACAACGCAACTGTACGAAATCATGCAATAATTTGATTATACAAAACATTGTCAACAACAGCATCAAATGTTCTGGTAGACCAGATACCAATATACCAGTTCCATCGTTTGGCGACAAGAGACCTTGAGGCGACCATCACAGCAGCCCGTGCAACAGCAGCAGTCTAGCGGTCGGAATCTTCGCACGAAAACATGTTGACTATGTGTTTGGTCATCACGGTGCATATATACACGCCAATCCTATGATTAAGTTGTATTGCTCTTATGTTAGGTAATATTCTAAGCGTTGTTTTTCATGTTTTGATTTTAAGTCTAAGGATAGCCAGTAGTCAGTCTGGTGTGACATTTCAATAAAGAAAGAACAAATTGAACCCAGTCTTTCAATTCTCACACACGGATCTTTAACTGGCGCAGTCGGTATTATACTTAGTTCCATATCTCAGTTAGTGAATAAAAAGTATAGTAGCTAAAAAACTAAAGTGTGGACTAAAGAACACACTGAGATCATACAACGAAGTGGTGGATTTTTATCCTTTGGTTCACGTTAAAGAACCTCGCAAGTGAAGTGTGTGTACTAGACTTCAAATAATTTTGAAATAACTTAATCAGAAAACTGATTTCAATAAGATCCTGAACATTGAAGCAGATATTGAAGAAATTGTGCGGTGAATTATTGGAGCAGATTGGTGTCGCTGTTGATGATCATTTGGAGCTGAAACCTGAAGCAAGTTTTCCAGTGTTAGTCCATTCTTGTGGTTCATTCTCATCAGTGTTATCTTATGCCTCCTATCTCAAAAGTGTTCAGAAATAGAAAATATAAAACAAACTCCTTTCTAAATATAACTAGTTGGCGAAAATTAAAAGTTAATACAGGATTTGTTTCAATATATAAAGTATTCAACTCTGAACCCACCGCGGATCAAATTGATAATTTATTTAAATTAGGCTCGTGTTCAGTTACCAGTAGTAAGACTAATATTGTTGACAAAAAATTGTGTTGTTTGAAAAACGATTTAAATAACATTTCCCAAAAAATGAATTTAAATCATTCTTTAGTTGCTTTGGATGCCTTTAACTGCCTCAGAATCCCTGACGCAGTAAAAGATCTTCCCAACTTTGATGGTAACCCTCGGTGCTTATACGATTTCATAAGTAATGTCGAAGAAATCTTAAATCTAATGCCTCAAATTGGAGGAACTACATACGAAAAAATTATTATTATTGCAATCAGAAACAAGGTTTAAATATGTATGGCACAGCTATCAATTGGCAGGAAATGAAAGCAAACTTAATAGTTCATTACTCCGATAAACGTAATGAAACTAGTCTTATTCGTGACTTACATCAGCTTAGGCAGAACCAATCGACAGTAGAAAGTTTTTACGCTAAGGTAATAGATATACTATCAGCAATGACAAATCATGTAAATGTTCATGAGACTGATGTTAATGTCATAAGGTCAAAACAATCGCTTTATCAGGACATGTGCTTAAACACATTTTTATCTGGTCTTAAAGAGCCATTAGGGTCCACTATTAGATCGATGAGGCCAAGCAAATTGGCAGAAGCACTAAATTACTGCCTTCAAGAACAAAACTGCCACTATTTTCAAAATCCTCAACAACAGCATGTACCGCACAATAAAGCAAATCAATACAGACCAATTCAATTAAACCATTCGATTGGTTTGCAACGACCTTCATTCAGACATCCCCAACAATCCCATAGACAACGTTACACTAACCCTCAGTACCCTCCAATTCCCATAATACAACCTAATAGTCCCCAATATCCCCTAGTAAGACATCCTCATATTAACCAGCAATATTTTACAAGACCTAATAATAGCAATTTGGATCTTTTCCTCCACCCGAACCTATGGACACTTATAGTGGTAATACCAATAGAGGTTCTAATAATACATATAGGCAAAGTAATAGTTCACAAAATCAATTCCATAACATAGAAGGAGCTCCATATATTAATTATTATACCCCTTGGCTAGGAAACCCTAACTATCCAGACTATCAAAATTACGATGAACCACAAAACTATGTTCAAAGTTTCGATAGGCATGGTCCCGCAAATCAAATAATTCACGGTGAAATTGACGATGGAAATTTTCCTTTACAAGCCTCGGAAAACCAATAGGTTACCTAGAAATAAATAGTTATAATTCGTACGTATTACCATATATTATTATTGATAGTATTAATAACAAAAAACTCAAGTTCCTCATCGACACAGGGAGTAACAAATCATTTATTAGTCCAGACATAGTTGATACCAGGCAAATACAAGCTATAGAACCTGTTGAAATAAAAACGATTTTCAATAAGGAATTTATAAATAAAAAAATAGATATTAATGGTTTAAAAGAATTTAATACAAATAGAGTATTATCGTTCTTAATATTTAAGTTCCATAATTACTTCGACGGCTTAATCGGTACTGAAATGATGAAAGATCTCGGTACCAAAATAGATCTCCAGTATTCAGTTTTAGAAACCGAAAACTCAAAAATTCCAATAATGTACAAACCAAATCTTATGTCTAAAAAATACACGGTTCCAGGATTGTGCAAAGTAGTTTGTAATTTACCCGTTGACATTGAATCTGGCAGTATTTTTATTAAACCGGCTATTATACGAGACGGTTTAATAGTACCAGAAGGGATTTACAAGGCTCAGCATTGGTACTCGTTCGTGGAAGTTGTCAATATTTCAGAATTACCACAAACATTCGTAATTGAACAACCACTCAAAGTTAATTCTCTCGATCAAAATACATGTATGGAAATTCACAGCCTTTCAATAAATAACGTCGAAAGCTTAAACAACTTCAGTATTCATGAACTAATTCGCACAAATCATTTAAACACCGAAGAAAGGTATGCTATAGGAGGGTTATGCAAGAGATACGAGGATATTTTCTTCAAAGATGGAAACAACTTAACGTTCACGAATGCTATTAAGCATGAGATCAACATCAAAGATAATATAGCAATCTATACAAAATCCTATCGTTATCCATATGTGCATAAAACTGAAATTCAAAAACAAATCAATGATATGCTTAACCAGGGTATAATTCGTCACAGTTTTTCGCCGTGGTCTGCTCCAATTTGGTTAGTGCCAAAAAAGAGAGACGCAAGTGGTAAAGAAAAATGGCGTTTAGTCATAGACTACCGAAAACTAAATGAGAAGACGATTGATGATAAATATCCGATACCAAATATAAATGAAATTCTTGACAAATTAGGTAGATCCATATACTTCAGCACACTAGACCTAGCATCTGGGTTCCATCAAATTGAAGTTAAGACTGAAGATATCCCAAAAACGGCATTCTCCGTTGATAATGGTCATTATGAGTTCGTTCGTATGCCGTTCGGACTTAAGAACGCCCTATCGACACTTCAATGCGTAATGGATAACGTTTTGCGAGAGCTTCAAGGTAAAGTGTGTCTGGTGTATATGGATGATATTATAGTGTTCTCATCATCTCTCCAAGAACATGTTGAAAACTTGGATGCAGTTTTTAAAAAGCTGAGAGAAGCAAATTTTAAAATTCAACTGGAAAAGTCAGAATTTCTTCACAAAGAGGTATCATTTTTAGGACATTTAGTGACAGCGGATGGGGTGAAACCAAATCCCGACAAAATTAGCGCTATAAAAAAGTTTCCTATACCAAAAACTCGGAAGCAAATAAAATCGTTTCTTGGACTTCTTGGCTACTACAGAAAATTTGTTAAGGATTTCGCTAAGCTAACCAAGCCAATGACGGAGTGTCTCCGAAAAGGAAACAAAATAATTCTTGATTCCAAATACATTAACTGCTTTGAAACCTGCAAAACCCTGTTATGCAATGATCCTATTTTAAAATATCCGGACTTTTCAAAACCTTTCAACCTTACTACGGATGCGAGTAATGTTGCTATAGGTGCTGTTTTGTCTCAAGGGCTCATTGGATCCGATAAGCCGATTTGTTATGTAAGTCGTACTCTATCTAAATCTGAACAGAATTACAGCACGATTGAAAAAGAGCTACTTGCTGTTGTTTGGTCCACAAAAGTTTTCCGGCCTTATCTATTTGGGCGAAGATTTCAGATCATCACCGATCACAAGCCCTTAACATGGCTTTTTTCATTAAAAGAGCCAAACTCAAAGCTTGTGCGTTGGCGACTTATGTTGGAGGAGTATGATTATTATATAACGTACAAAAAGGGTAAACAGAACTCCAATGCTGACGCCTTATCTCGAATTGAGATAAATGTGACTGAAACAAATAGTGCTTCTGATGAAACTGAGAACTTAGACAATATATCCACCCAAAATAATATTGACTTTCAGGACAATCTTTCCACAATCCATTCAGCTGATGAAAATATCGATGATGGTATTCCCATATCGGAGCGTCCTATAAATGAGTTTTCAAACCAGATCATTCTCAAAGAAAATAGTATTAGAACAAAACCGGACATTAAATTCAAATTCCTATTTAAAAGAAAAAAGCGATTTACAATAGAATATAATCAAATTTGCGCAGAAAATTTTATAATAAGCATTTTTAAGGATTACATGGCGACTAAAAGACTTACAGCGGTATTAACGGATGACATAACGTTTAGAGTAATTCAATCCGTTTATACTAAATATTTCAGTAATGGCAGTTTGAAAATAGTTCGATGTAATACCATGTTAGAAGATGTGATAGATTCTGATAAGCAGGAAGAAACAATCCGGAATTATCATAAAAATTCGACCCATAGAGGTATTAATGAAAGCTTTGAGCATTTAAAAAGAAAGTACTATTTTCCAAATATGAAACATCTGATTACACGTATAATCAATAATTGCGAGATATGTCAGAAATATAAATATGATCGCAAAAGAGAACGCTTGAAATACGAGATTACAGAAACACCATCTAAGCCATTACAAATCCTTCATTTAGATATATATTCAATCCACAAAGAAAACTTTCTGACAATTATTGATAAATTCAGTCGCTTCTCCAGTGTCTATTTGCTAACGGGTAGAAATAGTGTGAATTTAATTAAATCCTTGAAACATTTCTTTTCCCATCATGGAATCCCACAACAGGTCGTTACGGATAATGGCAGTGAATTTATATCCACTTTGTTTAGGGAATTCTTAAAAATTTACGGTATAAGTTTGCATACAACCTGTGCCAAAACTTCAACAGGAAACTCGCCTGTTATAATAAAAAATTATACCAAAAAGGAAGTAGTTTGTTTCGTTTTATATTTTGGCCTTTAACACTTCTATTTTCTTTTGATATCACACTGATGAATTAATGAGCTTCAAATATGGATAACTTATATCTGAATCAACTTTGCCACGGAGAAAGTTGCTACCCACAACAATCATCAAGGAACATGAAATAGATACCTTAGCAATCAACTGATACATTTGTATATACAATGTTTGTATAAAAGCTAATAAACTTTTAAAATTCACCTCTTCAACAAAAATTCGTATAGTCCATACTGGGGCGGGAGGAGTTATATACGCTTTGCCCAACAAGCATATAACGCCATCTCAACAAACCAAGCCAGCTAAGAACACGACAACGCAACTGTACGAAATCATGCAATAATTTGATTATACAAAACATTGTCAACAACAGCATCAAATGTTCTGGTAGACCAGATACCAATATACCAGTTCCATCGTTTGGCGACAAGAGACCTTGAGGCGACCATCACAGCAGCCCGTGCAACAGCAGCAGTCTAGCGGTCGGAATCTTCGCACGAAAACATGTTGACTATGTGTTTGGTCATCACGGTGCATATATACACGCCAATCCTATGATTAAGTTGTATTGCTCTTATGTTAGGTAATATTCTAAGCGTTGTTTTTCATGTTTTGATTTTAAGTCTAAGGATAGCCAGTAGTCAGTCTGGTGTGACATTTCAATAAAGAAAGAACAAATTGAACCCAGTCTTTCAATTCTCACACACGGATCTTTAACTCCTGCGACTACGCCGTACAGGGTCCATTCTGAAGGTCCAATTTTGGATCACTGCTTCCAGCGTTGCGACCGGTATTTGCAGAATTACGCTAGTAATGTTGGCTTCCAAATCCTGGGTCGTAGCTGGCTTATCGGCGAAGACTTTTGACTTCACATAACCCCAAAGAAAAAAGTCTAAAGGTGTGATATCACACGATCTATGTGGTCAGTTTACAAGTCCGAAACGCGAAATTTGCTGTCCACCAAAGTTATAGCCATTGTTTCGCGCACTGTGTGTGCCAATGCGACAACAGCGGATCTTCATTGAGCAAGCCCATTGACTGAAATTTAAGCGTAAATTCCAGTCTGGCGGCTTTAATTCTTGAACAAGTTGGATTTTGTAAGCCTTTAAACCAAGATCCTCTTTTAAAATTCGCCAAGTTGTCGAATAAGATAAGCCAATATGTTGAGATCGGCGTCGAATCGATTGCTCACGGTCTTCAGCCACACTCGCCGCCACAGCCGCAATGTTCTCCTCACTACTGACTGGATGTGGCCTATTCGGTCGCGTATTATCCAATAACGTACACTGAGACTTGAATTTGCGGATGGTAAAGACAATAATGGACTCGAAAGGTCGATGATGCACACCATCTGTTGCTAGAAGCGCACGAAAAACATTTGTCACAGAAAGTTTTTCATAGCACAGCTGAATAATTTGGAGACGTAAGCCTTTCGATGATGATTTGTCAAACAATACTGAACAAGAATAACATGACACCATGAGGCCAGTTCCGCGTGATCTGTAAAAAAAACCAAGTCTAAATGAATCACCCGTTAGAAGAAAAACTGATTGGGAAGGCTTTAAAAAAGACGTTGAAGAACATATCGAACTGAGAGTACCACTTAGGACGTCTTCTGAACTCGAAATCGAAGTTGATCGTTTTGTTGAAGTTCTGCAGCGCGCCGCGTGAAAAAATACTCCCTATCAAAGGAAAACGCCCAAAAATATCCACCGTAAATAAAAGAAATGGTAAGGGAGAAGAGAAAAGCGCGTAAAAAATGACAACAAACTGGTGCTCCCCAACATAAATTGCATTTAAATCACTTGTGTAACTTGCTAAAAATTGCCATTTTACCAGCATTGAAAGCTTAAAAGCGGAAAAGGATTCCAATTATTCGCTCTGGAAAGCTATAAAAGGCATTAAAAAACCGAAAATACAAGCAGCCCCAATCAAGAAAAATGACAACGAATGGGCCACGAATGATAAAGACAAAGCAGACGTCTTTGCCGCCTATTTAGAAAAAACATTTAAACCATTTGATGGACAAGCGCTTATTGAAAATGATAATGCGTCGGATATAGCACTTTACAATTACACAGTAAGAAATGCAAGGCTGACCGAACTTCAACAAGAAATAAAGAAACTGAAACCGAATAAAGCTCCTGGATACCACCTAATCACAGGAGAGCTTCTTAAATCGTTACCTAGAAAAGCGTTAGTTAAGTTCCTCTACATTATAAACGCAGCGATAAGACTAGAATATGTTCCGAGTCAATGGAAAGTCGCGGAAGTAATAATAATTCTGAAGCCAGGAAAACCACTGAATGATAAAAAGTCGTATAGACCTATTTTGCTGCTGCGGATTACAGCCGGTTATAGAAAAAAGATCTCTTATTCCCAATCACCAGTTTGGGTTTAGAACCAAGCACTCAACAATAGACCAAGTGCATAGAATAACTGATTTAATTGAGAAAGCTTACGAAGAAAAAAAGATTTGCTCTAGCGTATTCCTTGATGTTTCTCAAGCTTTTGACAAGGTCTGGCACGAAGGATTGAAATATAAAATAAAAATCGAAATGCCTATCGTTTTCGGTCGAAAATCCTTAGGGGGGCACAAAGACGCTGCAATCAAATTGAGAAGAAACAATCACCACACACATGGTATCGACCAGTATTTTCCATTGGAACAAATAACAACTCCGATCTCTCCTAAGTGCCATATCATCAAATGAATGCCATCTATGCAATCGCCCTAATCGGCGAGCTTCCCATGAATGCAACCTTGATCGCTGAAGCGTCTGACAAGATGATGCAATCAGCGGAAAAACAGTGGCTAAAATTCGAAAGTATCTTATTGACGCTCTATTGAAGGAGATTCCGTCTGAACGTGAGCAATACCGTTATTACTCAATACCGGCAAAGTGAGATCCATGGCCTGGTGGACGTCATCAGATCTTAGCTCTTGATCGGACACACTATGACAAGAAGTATCGAAGAAGGCATAGTGGCCGGTATCGCAATGTGACCGTATTCGGTCTGTGTAAGGCTTACCCTTCCTTCATGAAGCCAAAGTTCACCAGATGCGAACGAAACTTCACCAGCAAACAGTAATACGACCTGCGGCGCCACATATTACTTCTGCAAGCAATGATGAAAAAAGCTCGTAAAGATTTAAATTGTCATCAGATTAGCCTTTTGTTGTTAGTCAGTACTTTCACTAGAAAAAGTTTGGAAAAGCTTAGGAAGGAAGTCTGACGTCTTCGCATTAGGAAAAAAAAGGTGTTTTGTCGAAACAAACAAGGACATCAACCGTCGTCATCAGATCCAGATTTTATCCGTTGGTCGGTCGTGTAGCCAGTTTATCGTAGATGGAGTTTAACATTTGGCCTTTGGATCGGTAAATGCTCTACCAGTTCCATGTGGTTATGGCCCTTTAACACTGGTGATACTTCTGAACACAACACCTTTGAATATTCGTATCTTTTCCTCGCTGCAATCACGAGAGTAGTGCCTATGAATGTTAAGATGTTCAACCGTTGGGACACCTACAACGCTGCAAAGTTAAGGTTCTAGCCTGAGTCCGATTCAGTCGTGCCATCTGCAGAATCAATAGTGAATGCTTAGCGTTCTACCCTCTTTGACAGATCTGCTGGAGATCTTCTGTGATATGAAAATGGTAATCTAGTAATATCTACGAAACTCAGTGATGTCTAAGCATAACATTCCTAAGAGCAAAATCAGTTAAAGCCAACATATGTAATAAATTCTCTTAGAGGTTTACAATTTAACATTAATTTCGTTTTGGAATTGTAACTGTTATTCCAACAGATTTCAAGATATACGACCGTGCAACTACATCTTCTTCGGAGTTCCAATAGATAAATCTCACAAGATACCGAATCACGTCAGACTTCCTTCCTAAGCCAGTCCGGCATGAGCAACCAGAAAATGCCTCTAACTTTATGACCCTTAATAATTAATTGTTCCATTAACACACGAAAGATACACAATTAGAGGAGACCCATCTCAGTTGTGGCAGCGCTTATTTCAAGTACCATCATTCTGCATTCTCCGTAGCAATAAAATCAAAATTTCATACACATATACGTAGTAGAATCGGGTCGACTGGGCCCCGCCGCCGCCCATTCATTCTCGCTTTACTATGTTAGTATGTCCCGAAGCGGGTACATATCTCAGTGTGTTACCCTCACCGAATCCAATCTGGTAATGTGGCAATGTTTCAGCTTGCAGAACAGCCACCCATTCTACAACATCCATCCACATTGGACACAGAGAACCTACCCTATCAACCACCGCAGAAGCTCGAAGAACATAAATCTTCATTCCATGTCAGATGATTAAGGTTCCTGCACTTTCCATCTTCCTGTACACACCAGGCAGACCAGAGAGGAGACCAAAAAGCAAAAATAGTGACTCGCACCTCCATCTTGTATAAATTTCGTCAGCCTGTTAGATGCTGCTGGGCAAATGGATACCACCCCCGTAATGTGTTGGGCACCAGATCCTTTCTACAAGAATACAAAAGCTTTCAAATAATTTGTACGCTTTAATGTCATTGTTTTCCGAGAGTCGAACGTAATAAAAATGGAGATGTATGCGCAACAGAAAGTAGGTAACGGTGTACAAATAGAAGTGGGAATTCCGGAAGGACATCCAAGTGTTAGGAATGTGTAATGCCCGGCTCCATTACCAAGTCAGTCATTAGGGGATGAAATCTCGGAGAAAATAGGAAAAACAAAGTGAAAAATCTGCCCCTCATTATGAAGGGTTAAAGGGGATTCCATTACATTTCCGTTTGGGTTCTGTTCCACTGGGAATGAAAACCGGCTTCGCTTTATGGTTAATTAATAATTTTATGGCGATGGGTAATTATTGTTTTGGAAGAGGGAGCAGTAGAGATTTAGTGACTTATCAGATTTATACATTATACATTAAATGTGGATTAAGCTAAAATTTGCAAGAAATTTGTCCTTACTTATGGGGTGGGTACCTGCTCCTTGCATCAGGATGCTAGTGAAAATTGTCTTCCTGTGTAACTTTCATAACAATTTCCTTGCTCTTCCTGCTCATTGGTCGCAATTTCCTTGCACTGTGCTTAGTTGTTTATCGGGGATATATATATATGTATATGGAAGGCCTGTAGTTTCACAATGGCCGAAACAACATTGGTGGTGGCAGGATTTGTCTTTCGATGAACATAAGTTGAGTCTGCATTGTGTTACGTGATATGGAATGCAGGCTCCTACGACATACATACATATGTATGTATAGACATACTTTAATTAATTAATTCAACTCGCCTTGAACTTTTTTTCCGGCTCGAAATACAGTTTTGTTAAAATAACCTTCCATTGTTTGGCCAGATTAAAAATGCAATTGATTTTTTCGATGCTGAATGTAAGTTTAAGTAGGAGTCATGGCAAAACATATGTCCAAAGGATTACAAAGTATTAAAAATTTCGGCACAATCTTTCGCACGACTCCCAACTGCAGTCGTTCTGTGATCGGGCTCGTGAAACACTCGTTTGGCACTACTGATTTTGTCGCAGATTAGAGTTCTAAGAAAATTAGTGTTTCTACTATCGTCCTGCCCTTTGTAGTGTTAAATTCAATGATTTTACATTGGACAGAATCTAAAGCTAAATAAATTCAAATAATTTTTATAAGAAACCTTTTTTGTGCCATCTGTTTCCAGAGTCGAAATGTTAATTGTTGTTCCTGTTTGACATGAGAAATTTTTCTAAACCAGGAATAATTTTCACAAACGAGTATATTGCAAGGGAATGAAAAAAAAAAATAGCGGAAAATACTTCCACTAATTGCCTGGAATGATCAGAATGGCACGTGCTCATCTCAGCTTAAGATTAACATGGAGTGTACCTCCAACATGAATATTGCATAGCCATGTTTATTTTGTATCGAAACGAATTGTGCACAAAAAATATGTGCCCACATCATAGTTCTTATAATGTATTCACCTGAACAATTGCAAATTACAGCTTTTTTAAGTTTCCCTACATAGACGGTCTTTTTGCTATCGTAGCGATAGTCGGGAGCGATATTTAATACGGCGTTGGGCGTGTTTTTTTCCGAAATGTTTCTACAGGAGCACAAAAAAACGATTCGCAGTGAAATCGTGAGTATCATGGGTTAAGTTTGTGGTACCAAAAGTTGAGGAAACACCGCAACAAAATGTAATCCTCCATTAATCGTTAATAATAAAATGTATATACTCTTCAGCAATCAGTGCTATCTTCAAGTTACATATGTATCCTTCACATAGTTCCACGGACAACACTTTTCAGACTTTTCAATTCGTCTTCTGCTGAAGCCTTAGATGTACCCCTTGGTAGAAAAACCGTTCTTAGACCAGAATTAGAGAACCAATTAGTGCAGTACGTCCTGGGAATGGAAAAGAAGTACTACGGTTTGACACGAAAAGATATTAAAAGATTGGCTTTTCAATTAGATTGTCGTAATAACTTGGAGCATCCTAATGGGTAAAAGGGTTTCTAAATCGTCACAAGGATATTAGTTCTCTCCGTAAACCCACTGGAACATCAGTTGCGAGAATAAGTGGATTTAACAAGAACAATGTCTCGTCGTTTTTTGACATACTGGAGAAAGAATATCAAGAAAAAATTTTTTACCGAGTAAAATCTATAATGTAGACGAAACCGGATTGTCCGTTGTCCAGTTAAAACTTCCACAAATTCTCGCAGCAAAAGGAAAAAAAACAGATTGGTGCTATAAAATCCGCTAAAAGGGGGCGTCTAATAACTGTTTGCCTATTTATGAACGCAGCTGGAGACTTTGTTCGCCCAATGATAGTCTTCCCCAGAAAAAAAAATGGATAGTTTGCTAATGAAGGGAGCTCCAGCAGAATCTATTGCAAAGTGTCAACCCTCGGCTGGATTCAGACCGAAATATTCTTCGATTGGTTTCAGCACTTTCTTAAGTTTTCAAAACCAACAGCAGAAACCCTTGTCCTACTTATTTTAGATGGGCATTACAGCCACACACAGAGCATAGATTTGATAGATTCTGCTCGTACTAACAATGTAACGATCATGTGTTTACCACCACATTCTACCCATAAAATGCAACCCTTGGACAAAACGGTAATGGGGGCATTGAAAAGCTACTACAGTGAAGAAATCCTACAATGGCTCTTGCATTCCGGAAAAACGTTCAACCGGTTGAAGATATACGTGCCACCAGGCTAAGCCCAGAAAGTTTCTTAAGTCTCCAAAATCAAGGCCTCCAGCGAGTCCAAATCCCTCAAACAATTCAAAGCCTCCAATGTAATCAAAGCCTACAAAGCTCACAAAATCTTCCAAGCCAATTTGTAAGTTCGGAAATTATTTCACCTTATCCTACTTTCAAGAAAACAATTTCAAATCGTGGAAAAAAACGGCTTTTAATTGCAAGATCACAGCCTCGCCATACAAATCTGAGCTGGAAATATCTAAAGCAATACAGCAGAAAAAAGAGAAAGTGAAAAAAGGATCAAGTATATTTGACCAAGCATCAACTAGCGTTCCCTTCAAAAGGGAACGATTAAAAAGTCTGCCAAGAGACAGCAACCATCTACGAGCGGCCTGCAAAAGAAGAAGATTATAAAAAAATTAAAGAAAAAACAGCAGTCAGATTCGTCATCCTCATCAGAATCTGATGAAATTTCATTCCACTCGGATTCCTTAACTAATTTTGTATCGACATTACAAACACGTGACCCTGACGGCGCACAATGGAATATGCTAGTACAAGTGCTGATCAAAAATACATTTTGCCAATGCTGCAAATTGCATATGTTTTTGGTCTTATTTTTTAGCTACGAAATCAAACTTTAGTATTCACTTATTTTTGTATATACTTAGTATACAAACTAGAGAGTAAATTACGTTGGAAACCGACATTATGCAAATTGTGTATATTTTGGCTGTAAAATTCTTTACGTTCAGAGTAAGATTTCGGGCATTAGTTCCAAGAAAAGTCATATTGTTTGATAGTTATATAGAAAAAAGATGGTTTTTAGATTGAGAAACCGTTATTGGCATTATATTTCGAGATAAAATATTGCTGCCATAGTTTTTCTCATACAACGACCAAGAAAAATAATTTCTTTCAACTTCGACAAGACTTTTGACAGTTAGCTAAGTTTGCCTAAGTTGTAAATTTTGCGGTTATTTGCGGTTTTGAAAATTATAGCATATCTTGTACATAAAACGACCCACAGTGCATTATCACAATAAGTCAAATAAAATAATTTGCAATAGTGCGTCACAATTGTTAGTGTACATTAATAGATTTTATTAGTTTTCAATATATACTCACGATATTTATAGTGCTAACTTTTTTAACTGTTCAAGACGTGAAGTGTTACTTTTCTATATTGAGAACGGAAAAAAAGTTTCGGCGCTGTTTACATTTTTACGTGTAAATTATCAAATTTCGGAAGACAATTTAAAATTCATAATTTGTGATTTTCAGAAGATATTGTTACCACAATTCAATAAATGTTGGGCTCAAGCTTCGCGTTAAAAGGATGAATTTCTTAGAACCAATAGCAGTTGGCTTGATTCTGAATATATTGTAACTCTGCCTACTAGAATGTCAGAGGATGACTCAATTCTCTGCATGCCTTCAACTTCTTCTGAGAAGCGAGGAAGACCTAGTGTTGCTTTCGAAGACTCTTCGTAGTCAAGTAAAATGCGCAAAAATACAACTCTTCTCAGAGAATATGGGTTTGAGCACATCTACGATCGATGGGTGAAGGAATTGAGGCAAATCTTGTGAAAGTTATAAGGACTACAGACACAGAAAAAAGAAAACAATGTTAGACTTAATTGGTTTAGATAAAACTGAAATGTTGTCCGACGAAGAAGCTTTAAGTGTTTACATTGACTTAAATCTAACCAAAGCACAGTATTTGTACCTGAGAAATCTAACAAATGAAAGAAACTGTTTTTTGCTGCCACCTTATTACAAAATACAGAACTGCAAACAAAGCTGTTACCCATCTGTCTCATCGATGGAAATTACCAACACGTATGCAAAAATTATTTCATTACAAGATTTGTTGGACCACACAGCAGCTAGCATTCTATTGATTGACTCAGTGCATACAAATGGGATTAAAAATTTGATTTTATATAGCAAGTGGGGGTGTAACGGCTCATCTGGGCAAAGTGAATTCAAACAAAAACTTCCAGAGGAGCCTGAACATATTTCAGATTCAAATTTGTTCATAACGTCTGTTGTTCTCACAAGATTGGTTGATGAAGCTATAATCTGGCAAAATGCCGTGCCTTCATCTGTAAGGTTTTGTCGCCCTATTTCGATCGAGTTTTCCAAAGAAACTCCTGAGAAAACTGGAGCTGTTGTGGGTAACATTGAAAACCAAATTGAAAATTTATATCCATTATTGACCAAGAAATATGATGAAGAAATGCAGATCAAACATAAACTCTTCCTAACAATGATAGACGGAAAAGTGGCTCAGGTATTAACTGACACTCCTTCAAGTTCCACATGTACTATATACCCCGCGTCTAATGAAAGATTTAGTAAAAGTCACAGCCAGGCCAGAAGACGAAAATTGTTTCCGGTATGGATTATCCACACTACATGCCTGGATTAGGTGTACGAGTATGGAGATGATTTTACATATATCATATAATCTTTCCTTCGAAAAATAGTCAGCTACCAGTGACGAAAACAAACGATCAACACAAGAAAAGAAAAAGATAGTTCAAAGACGTTTTCGCGAAGAGTTGCGTTTAATTATCGATAAACCGTGACAAGTAAGCGGCAACTCTAATGACGGTAATACAGCAAGAAGATTTTTTAGTAATGCGAGTTGTTCTGCAGAAATAACAGGTGTCGATGAAGTACTGATACGCAGATTGCATATAATTCTACAAGCTTTGTCATCAGGTATTATGACTGATGCTCAAAAGTTCGGCGAGTATGCTCTAGAGACGGCAAGAATATATGTAAATAAATACAACTGGTACTATATGTCATTATCAGTACACAAAATATTAATTCATGAAGAGAGTATTATAAATCATTTTGCTGTATTACCAATTGGACAACTCTCGGAAGACGCTCAAGAGTCTTACAATAAAGACTATAAATATTTTAGACGTATTTCATACATTATATATACCATACCATACATCAGATCCATACATCACAAGTATCCGTAAACCATACGTAAAAAATGTCAAGCAATTAGACGAAGACACTCTGCCCGTTTTAAAAGTAGCTCAACTCATCATTTATGCTCTTATCTACCTACCTATCGCACTTATTTAAGCTCTCTTTATATTTATATTTAGTTATTAAATCACGAAAAGAAACATTTACTAAATATATACGAGTGAAACTGAAATATATATATGGATTTTGGACAGCATTGAAGCCACGAGCAAGGGTAAGTTTTTGTTAAATATGTACTTGATTGAATTCATATACAAAGTATCAAATATGTATCTTTAAAATCAAAAAAGTTATAGATTTTTGATCAGAAACTGACCCATATATTCCACAGTGCGGCGGCGAGACAGAGTGCGGTTATTGTTCGGGGCCGTTTACTGTTTTATATTACATATAATGGATAGTGGTCCATATTAGGGTCACTTTTTGAAAAGTGTTCATTTTGAGTTTTTTAACCTTTTTTGTTTTTGTCATGGAATGTTATTGTTTTGTTTTATAAGTAAAATGAAGTATTTTCATTAATAAATATTTAAAATATTGAATAAAATTTTGGTATTCCATAATCGGTACACTTCCTCTATATAAAGTAAAAAAAAAATCGGCTGCTGACAAAAATTTTTTTTAATTGATATTTAAAGTACTATGTACATACGAGTTCCTTCGGATTGCAGTTAATGAAAATCGTTTTTGAGTACGAATGTGACCAACTAAAAAAAAGATTTTACTAATTTTTAGATTTTGAAATCCACTACTAAACAAATGATGACTGTAAAAAAAAAATAAAAATGATCAACACGCAGTCTTCCAATTACATATTTACGTACATCTCGCAAACGTTGCATCCTGCGAACAACATTACTTCGTCCAAATTTTTAGATTTTTAGAATTTCTACAAATATTTTCTATGTTTTAGACACATAGTCTTCCTAAATATCGGTCTTTACACGAAAGTTAATGTAAATCAGTTTCCGAGTACAAATATCTGGAAAACGATGTGTCCTACGAAAATAATTTTTTTTGATCCAAATTTAAGGTTTTGAAATTCTCTGCAAGGAGAAAATAAAATTTTTTTATGTTTTCGTTTCTGTGAAAAGGAAAAAGTAAGTAAGTAATTTTTTTGATAACTTAATTTTGTATACCCTACCCTGGTATGCGTACATATATAACCTTTCTAGAACCCGAAGCAGTACAAACGAAAATATTTTTTAAATCCATCTACAGATATAAAAAACAAACATTTTATTGCTAGTAATTGAAGAAAGATTAAAACAGCATGTAGATATTATCTACAATTTATCCATATATCGTATAGACCACGCCTATTTTTTGGAGGCGTTGTCTTCAAAAAAAACCATATTTTCGATCGATAAGCCTTATTTTGAATATGTCATTAGAACCCGTGTGCTTTGGTTACAAATGTTGACATTTTACTTTAAGAAAAGGTCGTAACAACAATTTTTCTGATAAAATCTCCCAAAAATCGTGGAGACATCCTCGGAGAAGTCATTACATTTGAATAAAAACGTTCACAATACCACGCTCACTTAATTACGTATGGGTTAGAATATGAGGAATAGATTACCACACGATCCATTCCAAACGGATTGCAATTGTATTATTAGATTCGAATCAAGAGTCATTAAATAAAATTCTACTATTTTTTTACAATTTTGACGTTTCATGATCAGAATAGTTAATAGCTCCGATAGCATTTGCTAATTTGAAATAGTACCTACTTATTTGCAAATAATGCTGATTGAATTTTAGGGCAGAACAAGGTGGGCTCCATCCAAGTATAGTGAGATTCTGAAGCTCATCACCTGCGCAACTACTCAGCCAGTCCACGGAGTGGTTGATGGCTTGCTGATCTGAAGACTGCCTTGCACCAATTTTTTTTTTTTAATTTTAGGCCATGCGAAGGGTCGAAGTTAAATAGCGTGGGTTTTTGCAATTTTTGCATAACTATTTTTTTCTTCAAAATACATTTTATGAAAAAAAATCCTTATAAACCATGTTGCACTATATTTCATAAGTCCTCGTACTTAAAAATGACATTTTAGTCGTTTTGACATTTTTGAAAATGTACTGAATTGCTATTGTGTTCTTTAATTTGATTCTAACTATGTCTGAAAGTGTTATAAGCAAAATGTTTCTCAAATTGCACAGTGGAAGATGGATTAAAATAACCTGCACAATTAAAGCGCATCTTGTTTGTGTTAAAATCAATGAAATAAACAATAAATACAAAAATACAATAAATTCAGTTTCTTGTAACCACGAAATTAAAATTGAAATTGAATTTGAGATTGAAACTGGTTACTAATGCGGACAATAGCTACTATTCTTCATGAACTGAACATATCTACTCAGACATAGGGTGGACTTCACGAGGCGTAATTCACGTCTAGAAATATGTCATGCATTCAAAATATGTTGTAAAGACCGCAAACTTCCAGACACAATTTGTGTTTGGTCTTCTCTGCATACATAAATACTGACATAATTTTGACATTTGAAGTTTAGGCATCTGCGTTTTACCATATTCTGCAAAATCTTAAACGCTAATCATGACAGACTGGTGAATTTCATAAGCGAATACACTAATATTAATAAATTCTAGCAAATGTATTGTATATCATGACCTAATATAATTTCCCCAGCCAACGAAATCGATAAGTGTTCAGACATGGACACTGTCATAAAGTCTAACATGAACAAGAGAAGAATTGCATTGAAATTCCATTTACAGGATATTCAGTGGTAAATTTGTATTAAAAATTTTAAGTTCCAAAGCAAAAGCACTCTCAGCTCATCTTTTTTAAAATGCGGTCCGAACTTACCTCACCTTTAAAAATCTCAAGCAAGAGATACTCGTACATACATATAGGATGATACAATTGGAGGTTAGAATTTGAATCTGGTGCTATTGTGGTTCTGTCAAAGTTAATCAGCTGATAGTTGACATCTGTGAATACTAAGCATTAACACTTGTAATTATGGAGCGGTATACGAGAAAACAACGCATTTTAACTATTAAAACCCATTCCCGAAATGGGAAAAATTTAACAAACATGATTTGCACATTACGAACTAATATCGGCATACATCTCGTGACATGGTTACGAAATTAATTGAAAAATCCCATCTAATTGGAGTGACAGTGTTCATGATAATCCGTCAAAATCCATACAGTTCCACGCAGTGCATTCATTTCAACAGAAGATATGCGTCTGCATGCGTACAAGATCTAATTGACTCAGGAATTCAAGCCACCAGAACATGAATAGCATCGTGACTTGGTTGATTGCATGTTAGACAACCACCAAGTTCCAAGTGATTTTTGGAAGACATGTGGTTTCAACAAGACGGTGCACATAGCGCGAGAAATAACGCAGTTATTGCACACAACGTTTCCCGGATCATTTCTCGTTTCGTTGATCAAAATTAACTACATAGCAGTGGCGTGGCGTCCATACAAGCCGATTCATTCCGGCTTCCCTTTTCAAATATCAAACATTTTTATTTTGCCACTTGCCAACCATCACATTCAATTATTTGTTCATCAAACCATTTTTCATTCATAAATCATAACTTTATGCATGCTCGAAGATGAAATGCTGCGACCACTTCGGTTGTTTATTCATTTTTACTCATACTCAAACTCGCACACATACCCGAGACAAGTATGAACTCCTCTAGCGAGAGAGCGTGCAATGAATTTTTTTGAGAAGCCGTTCATTTTCCGGCTTATGCATTCATTTCTTCACAGTACGAACTTTCAACTCTATTCCTTTCTAGCATATAGTAGAAGTTTATTTGCGATTTCTTTGTCTAACATACATTCGCTTATGAGGAAAATAAACCGCGATTTCTCGGCTTTTGTGGATGTACATTGGTGGAGGAGAAAGGTTTTAGTTTCAGAGTGACTTCGATAAGATTCAGCGATATTGCGACGACTGGAAGTTGAAAATCAACCTTCAGAAGTCGGAAACCATTCTATTCAGAACGCCGTTGCCTCTGGCCTCAAGGGATACCAGAAAGAATTGGCGAAAGTTCTCTATAATTGGACAGCACGGACGTCCACTTGCGTGTCAAAACGTGATCAGATAGGTCCTATACAACAGGGCGAATCTGATAAGAGTGGACAATTTCCTGGTCAAGATGACTCGAAGGCACATTGCAAGAGCAATGACCTCGATGAATAACCTGATCTTCGGGGCTTATTACCCCAACTATACGTACCATGAGAAGGTGCGCCTTAACGGCTATGTTCCCCCAGAAGCATTCCTCTATTTCGATCAGACAGGACTGATCCAGGATAGATCAGCGGTGCCGCTAATCTTTCACGTTGCCCGGACTACTGTGGACAGGCGGCTCAATTACAGCCGAGACGTCGCACAGAGCACTGAGGAGCGTCTCCGATTCAGTAGATCGGTATCAGGACGCGATATAAAAAATGTGTTGAAGCAGCACCAGCAATTCTGGTGGTTAATGGAGGGAGCTCCCTCGTCGATCCCTTTTGATCCGGGGTAGGTCCAGTACGGCAAAGTTGGCCGCCATATTTTTGCCTTGCCCGGCTTACATAGTTTTTAGGTGTCTAGGTTTAGGTAGTTTAAGTTTATTTATTTCTACGAAAAAAAAAAAAAAAAAATTATAAAAACCACAAAAAAAGTGCATATTTGATTATGCAAGTAGTTAAGTTAGGTTAAGATATATTTTAAGGTAGCACTTAAGTTTTATATATAAGTTGGAAAAACAAAAAAAGTACTGTTACAAAGTTTTTTAAAAAATAAATACAAATTTTTCTTAGTCTTAATTTGTTCTGGAAATAAAATATTATAAGTAGTAGATTAAGTCGAAAGACATAGATAAGAATGAAGATTAGCTTAGAGCGCCCGCATAGGGCCAGTTAGTTAGAGTAAGATAGTTAAGTTAGTTAAGCTAGTTTTAAGCGTTTTTGTCTAGCAAGTAAGTATGAAATGAATTGAAATTAATAAAAAGCTAAAAAAAAAAAAAAAAAGGTTTTAGTTCGAAGGAGTTTTTTTTTTATTGTAGGCAACAAAATAAGCCGACGAAAATCGGGTTATTGGGTGATGTAGTGATTCGATCGGCGTTTGAGGTTTTTCTTACTTGTTGAGTATTTTTTTTTTTTTGCAAATTTGAAATGACGGTTGCAAATCAGTTGTGTAATTGTGCGTGATTTATTAAATTTTTTGTGATTTTTGTGAAAGTATGGGTATCAGAAACATTTTCATGAGTCTTTTTACAAAAAGAATCCATGGCTGACTGGCAGTTGCAAATTAAATAGAATGTTTTGTTTTCCTTGTTTTCTTTTTTCTAATTCTCCTAGTCACACAGGTTTCTTTGATATAAACAATTTTATTAATTCTTCCAAAAAAACAGACGGAAGAGCATATACGCAGCTGCTTGCATTTGCATGAATTTGGCGAATATCGCATAGAGACTTCTTTAGGGAATTCTTACGAGGATCATAATAGAAAAGTTGATCGCAATCGCGATTTAATGAAGCGTCTCATAGACACTGTAGTTCTTCTAGGAAAACAAGATCTGGCAATCTGGGGTATCAGAGACTCGATGGCAATATGATTCGCGTATAGTGAACGTCTTATTCAATTGCAGAGAAGACATAGAGCTTGCGAAGCAAGAGATCGAGGGTTTTGAGTCATGGATTCATTCTGAATTTTTAAACTCATTTGACTCAATCTATGAGAGCGTAAGTAACTGCTCAGAATCTCCACGCAAACGCCGACTACTTAATATTGATTCAAATACAAATTATAGTCGAATTTTAGTAGCAATTATACAATAGATAATGTTACAAGTCAGATTAAGAATAGGTATAGTTCATTTAGTTCATATATTTTCTTTGATTTATTAAACAAATCAATATATGAATATTTCTCTATTTCAATGCCGGATTACAAAATATCTTCTTTAATTACCCTATTTCATGGAATTTTTAATTTTACTACTTCAAAAAAAAGGAACTCAGAGTTTTATACACTACCCCTTCAGTTAAAAAGCTTGAGGTTTTTCAACTTTATAAGCATTTTATTACGGAAATACTTAGAGATACTTTTTCTCAAGCTCTAACATTGTGTGAAATCTTTTTAACCCTACCTTTGACTGTGGCCTCTATCGAAAGATCTTTTTCGACTTTAAAAATAGTCCACACTTAAGAAATTCCCACAAAGAAGAAAGACTCTCATACCTTGCACTTTTATCTGTCGAAAAGCGCCTTCTTTTAGAAATTAAAAATAACTCAAATTTATATGTATTTAATTGTAATTGCTAAATTTTTTATATTTAACAACGCTCCGAGTTATCAATAACTTATATAGATTATTCTGCCCAGAACGGCTTCTTTCGAAGCCACTTTTTTTATGCAATGAGCTCATTGTCTACGTAAATTCCAATGACTGAAAGTATAACAAAGGTGGCTTAGATTGCTTATCTTAAGTCTGTGTTTCGAATAAGCACCAAAATGGTAAGTCTTGAACAAAACATTTTACTTTAAATTTTTTCGGCTTCCCTCTAGTCAGTGGGATATCACTCCGAAGGTCTTTTTTTTTCTTTTGGGTTATGTGAAAGTGTATGCCAATGACACATAAATGATTCCAGAGCTAATGGAGGAGGTTTGACGTGTGAACTACGGCAGTAGAAAAGTGACGAAAAATCTCATCAAAAGGGCGGTAGTTTGCAAGGCCAGCCGTAGTTCCAATTTTGCCAATATAATTTTTCATGTTTAATGTCAATGTTTTAACATTACTCGTATATTTATTTAGGACACAACCAACGAACAAGTTATATCAACAAGCTTGTGGTAATTTTTGATAAATTTATCTTTTCCCTCTGACAAGTGTGTATATTGCAGACGTCGCAATAGCTAGACTCATCGAAGTGAGACTATGTCCTTTTTCTTTTTCTACCTCTAAATTAGCTTTTTAATTTAAGTTGGAATGTACCATGAAAACGTTCGTGAATGGCATGGTCGTCGTTGGTATTATTATTCCATTTTGGATGTCGAATTTCGGTATACCTAATTAGAATTTTCATTTCAACTATCATTGCTTTTAAAGCAAATATTTCCTCATCAAATGTATTTAAACTGTCTTTCACCATAAGCCATTAATTACGAAGAGGAATAATTAAACGGACATCCATGTCTGTAAATGTAAACACAAATCAAGTCACTTAACATAGGTGAGCTGTGCGAGCATACACACAAGTACGTTAACCTTCATAAATCACTGTCTCCATCTAACCTAATTAATTGAGGTTTGGCTCTTAAAATTCTCTCTACGACCAGTTAAACTTTCGAATCATGGTCCCAGTGGGGAAATATTTACGTAGGCAATATTTACACGGAAAGTTTTCGTTTCAACCACCCGCTTCTGGTCCGAATCATCAGCATTTACGTGACGGAAAGTATTTTTCGACTCACGTTCGCTATTCGCTTTTTTTTTCTTTAAAATAGTCCCATCATTCCGTTCTCTAATCGCTGATGATTGTTTACAAAATTTGAAAAAAAAGAAAGAAAAAAACAAATATTGCTACCTGACCACCATTCTCCTGCCATTAGTATTTGATGTTTTGTTCACCCCCCCTTGAATTTTCATTCCATCATGCTTGGTGGTTTGGTAATGAAAATCCCTCTGTATCCCAGGACATGTTTTTTGTTTGAAGATTTTTTTTTTTTTTTCCTAGAATTTCTCGTCCTTAGGAGTTGGGCGCCATTTCTGTGGCGCCCAATGGTAATTTCAAAAGTCAAATAAAAGACAATTAATAGCCCGAACTTTTTGAATGACAGCTTCGTATGTTTTTGACTTCTTCTACGTTAAAAAGAAAGGGGAGAAATAAAAAAAAAAAAGTCCTTTATGCTTTTCGTCAAATCAACGAGAATATCAAAGGCCCACACCTCATGAAAGATTGTGTTTCATATTTCGACAGTGGTAAATGTCAAGACGGTAAAATGAAATTCATGGCTCCTATTTTTAGGTAAACGTCGTCGTCATGATAAAATTTGAAATGGAAATTCAATTTGCTGACGGGTATGAAAGTGGAAGGGCGGCCAAATTCGCTTTGTTTCCATTGATTTCCGTGAAATCCTTTGACGGTGAATTTGACACATTGCACGAGATTGACACTTGCGATAAGTGCGACGGATGCCAGTGATTGTGCGGTGACATAAATTTGATTGACTATTGAATTGTGAGAGGTTTTTCGCCGAAAATGGTGCTAATGGCTATTAGAGGAAATTGCAAACTAAATCGAATGATGTTTGATTAACATATATGTAGGTTCAGGACATTTTTGAATATTTGTTTGTAAAAGTTATACTTTTTGTTTTATTTTTATTTTTTCAGCGAAACTGTAGATTATTGTCCTTTCTATTCAAAGAATAAGGAAGCTGTTCACACAGCACTTTGCGATTCAGTTACAAATGATATGCTCCACCAAGTCTTCCGCGTCTGTCTGCTTGCCCTTTCATTCTCCTCACTCACCAAATTCAAGAAGAAATAAATATACTTCAATGAAATTTGGTTTCTACGTGTTGGTCCAGTGTACGAGTATTATGAAGTGCATACTAAATCGAACAGAGTTGGGGATTAGTTACTTGATAGCTTGATCTTACGTATGAATAGTCCGAAAATCATCAACATTTAAGAAATTAGTGGTAGATATTGGGTGTGTCTAGCTCAACAATCGCTAAATGAATTTCTGTGGAATTTGGTTATTTGGTTTGATTTTGGTTTGACGGTTCCATTACAAAATCATAACAATTGAATAGAGTAGTGAGGTTGAGTTTGCAAAAATCTTCAAAAATCGCCTTCCGTTGATCTCCTTACTTAGAAAAAATGCACAAATTTTGATGATTGATTGAATTGATTTTGTTAGTTTGGAATGCTGTATATAGTAAATTAGGTGTCAAAAATCATTATGAATACAAATACCTAACTCGAAGAATACTGAAAGCGCTGTCCGGATAAGCGATGATCGCACATTGACGGGTTTTAGTTATCGTAGCATCGAGCTTTAAACAGGACATCGTGATACCAAGCTCACTTGTTGCGTATAGCTTAGTTGCCTAGTAGACAGCTAGAAAAAAAAAAAGCTATTCTTCTGTATTTATGGAAACTTATAATGTTGCCCTTCCCTGTCCAATTTTTAGGGCCTCCTGCATTCGAAGCGAATCAAATAAAACCCATTGCAGATTTTTAGCACTCAAACTGATCTTTCACAGCGCTGCCAAAGGCGATTCGTACACGACTCAACAAATCACCAACTGGGTTGCAACCATTCAGCAATTTCTCTCATGAGACACAGCATGCTTGTTGTGTAGTTGCAGTTGCGCAATTATTATTTTTTTGTGTGTAGCTGGGTGAAAATTCTCGAAAGACGCGTACGCACTTTGCGATACACGTCATCCTTCCAATTATCGAAGGATGACGTCAAACAAATCAGCAATTTATTTCTATCAGGTATCAAAGGAACTGCCTTTTGTCAGTCTTTGAGTAAATACATACGAGGGCAATGTGAAAAGTTCTCGGCCTGGCGCAGAGATAGCGTTCCAATCAGGAAAAATTTATGTTTCCTGCCTGGGTGCACTTCTCATTAGTTCGTATGACAACTTGTTCTCTCAAGTAGTTTCTTTACACGAATTTTTGCAGCAGACGTCTTGCGTGTTTTTCGTTAAAACGGATAAACTTGAATATCGTGCGGTGATAAAATTCTTCTTTTTGGATGGGTTAACCCCAAAGGAAATTCATCCAAAGTTGACAAAAGTTTACGGGGACTCTGCTCCTTCCATGTCAACCGTTAAAAAGTGGGCAGCTGAATTTAAACATTGTCGCACGTCCCACGTGAAGGACGGCCAAAACCGCAACCACACCCGAAACCATCGAAAAAGTGCATGGACGATAGGCGAGTGAAGGTGAGTGAGATAGCTGAGGCTGTGTATATTGCGGAAGAGAGGATGTAAAACATCTTGCACAAAAACTTAGGGATGCGAAAGCTCTGCGCAAGATGGGTGCCGCATTTGCTGAATGCCAATCAAAAGCAAATACGCAAACAATTTTCGCGCCAATCTTTGGACCGATTCAATAGGGATCTGACCGATTTTGTGCCTCGATTTATAACCATGGATGAGACAGGGGTCCATCACTACACGCCAAAGACGAAACAGCAGTCGAAGCAATGGGTGGAAGCCGGTGGTTCAGTGCCAAAGAAAGCGAAGTCGATCGCATCTGCCGGAAAGGTCATGGCCATTGTGTTTTGGGATGCGAAAGGGATCCAGAACAGGCGAATATTACTCCAACCTTCTTCACCAGCTAGATGCCAAAATTCGCGAGAAGAGGCCTGGCTTGAAGAAGAAAAAAATCATCTTTCACCAGGACAATGCACCTGTACACAAGTGTGCGTTGGCGACGGGAAAACTGCGGGATTTGGGGTATTATTTGCTCGGCCATCCCCCCTATTCACATGATTTGGCACCCTCAGACTGTTCCCAAACTTGAAGAAATTTGTTTCTGGGAAACGCTTCGCATCCAATGCAGAAGTTGAGAGGGCCGTAGATGAATATTTTCACAGCCTTCCAAACTCTCACTTCCGAGAAGGAATACTGATGTTGAAGAAACGCTGGACCAAGTGTGTTGAAGTCAAGTGAGATTATGTAGAAAAATAAAATCATTTTTAACTGAAAATTGCAGTCTTTCATTGTCAGGCCGAGAACTTTTCACCTTGCCCTCGTATGTAGGAATGTTTAATCACTCTTTTTGTGTGATCATGTTGTATTATATCACTTCTTTTTTTTTCTAGTTAACTAGTTCGAAGGATTTTACCCTTCTCAATTTGCTAACTAAATTATTACTATTAAGAAGCTCAGCTACGTTTAAATTAGTGTGATTGCAAAGTTTAACTACATGTCTTCCTGCAACCTCCCTGACCTCGTTCTCTTCCATTTCAACTTTTAGATCTTTGTGTAGATCAGAGTTCCGTACAAGGACGAATCCAGGATTTATTTACTTTATTTACTTGTGCACCCCCAAAGCTGGAGACCATATGTCCATATTGGTGTTAGTACTTGCTTATAGAGCAGTTATTTATTTTATATTGGAAGACAGGAATATATCCCTAAGGGCATTTTATTATAGCGTATGATTAATTCATCATGTTTTTCTTCCAGCGCAATTTCGCGTCAAAAGTCTTGCCTAAGTAATTAGCTGAACTGTATTGTTATTTATACACACAGGTATGTGTTGTACATTTTTATTTGTAAAGTTTGCATGAACTGACTTCAGTTCATTTAATTGTATTTCCCATTTTTTGGTCCATTCAGATACGACTATGTATAAGTATCACTTATTGTTCTTTGCAATTTTTCAGTTACGTCCTTCATATTTTTACCAATAGCAAGTGCAGCAGTATCATCTGCAAATGTGGCAATAGTAGTGTCGTCATTTTGTTTTAGGTCGTTGTTGTATAAAAGGAACAAGACAGGTCCCAATACACTACCTTGCGGTATGCCAGCTTTTATATGTTTTAATGGAGTACCCATCTTCTTGCTTTATTCTAAATAATCGCTGCATTATATATGACTCTGTAATATCTGAGTATTGTTTTGGTAGATATTTTATGGACTAGCTATGCCTTTGTGCCACACATTATCAAAAGCCTGTGTTACATCAAGGAAGATGGTAGAGCATATTTTTTTTCTCTTCTTTATCAGTTATTCACTGAACCTGATCTATAATTGTATAACTATCATATTTCCAAAACTAAATTGATGGTTTGGTATCAATGTCGGATGGAGACGTTTCAGAAGAATTTTTTCGAATAGCTTAGATAGTATTGGCAACAAGGAGATTGGACAATATGAAGAACTATACTAGGCAATTTGCCGGGTTTTGGAACCACAATTATTTCCGCAACTTTTCACATTCGTGGAACATACCACGCATGCATTTATTATCTGTGTTAGTTTTTCCATACCTTTTTTAGGAAGTTTTTTTCCGAATTTCTCCTATAATAAGATCAAATCCGGGAGCTTTTTTCGAGTCGATCTTTTCTTTTATTTCTTTGGCTATTTCTTTAGAGGTTACTGGTGGTATCTATCGTCTTCGCACATTTCTTCTGTTTGTTATAATGTTACTGCCAAGTGTAAGCAGCACAGATGAGTGATCTGAGTTAAGATCTGGCCCTTCTTCTACTTTGATAGTATTTAAGAAGATATTCTAAGCTAATGTTGACAATAGTTGTGCAAATGCTCTTTGGAATCACCGAGAAGTTAGTGAATGTTAAATTATTGAGTAAAGTGATGGTGAACCCAAAATCTTCTGTTTTGACTTTCCATTTGTAGTCGTAATAGAGAATAAAGTCTTCCTTATCACTTGTTATTCAACATAACTACTTTCTTTTGCTAATACTTATAAGTGACTGAAATCCTCAAATTTTGAGTTGCACCATGTGCGGAACTGGGTCACTAACTAGTTTGCAACTGATTGGCGACAAAAATTTGCAAATGAGTTTTCCGCCTTTGTGATGATTCTTATGCGAAAGGCCCAACTTTTCCAATATGTTTTGCAAACTAAGAAGAACACAGTTCTTAGTGGCAGGATGCTCTGCAAGTGGTACTTGAAGGACACAACACCACCCAATGCGACGATCGGTGATCCTATACTGGGTACTAAGCACACGAATCAGCGGATGGAACTGCAATGTAATACATTTTTCTCTTGTCATGACAATAAGATCGGCAAATATATGTTTGATCCACCTGGACAACTATGTCTATGCAGCAGTTGCAGTGGTGGAAACGGAAAAGGAAACGGTGGGATGCAGAAGACTTGTTATGTATATTTCTTAGCTCTTCACTTCAAGAATACTTGTAAGTCTCTCTTGTTTACAGCCTTAATGTAAGAAGGGAGTGCCGCTGCAAGGCAAGGATTAATATGTATTTTTTGAAGCGCTGCTTAACTCTACACTTGACAGATAAATGTAAATGTGTTCCCGTCGACATTTTCTAAGCAACTCCAGATTAATCGAGGAATCTTCGAGAAGCATGGATATAAAACTTACTGCCCCTAACTACCCAACTTTCTCTTGTAAGGTTTCTGGTACTGGATAAGGTGGTGAATATGTATGTGATTACAAAATGGATCCCCACTAAGTGTGCCTCTGCCTCAATCCAAACGCTGCTGTATATTTTTCACACATTCGTTCTGCCTAAAGCACTGAACTGAACACAAAATTTGCGTGTCTCTTTCCCTAATCGAACCCAACTAATAGAATGCAATCTAATTGCTGTAATTTGAAATTCCTCAACATTTTAAAATCTCATTTTGACGTGACTCACAGAGCCACTCCACTTCACCACCTGAAATGCACAATAATTTTGTCCATGTCACCAACCAATGCATTTAAGAGGATGCTCTCGAGATGCCAACATGAATTCATCAAAAAAAGAAAAAAAAAAAGAAAAATGTGCACTCCATTTTCGTTGCATTACGTTAAGGATTTCACTTCTCGGGACGATGACAGGACACAACAACATGAAAACCGCTCTGGTCAAAAGCAACTAAAATGCCAACCTCCACAAAGATCAAATGTGATGCAAGCGAACAGCGGAACAACAAGCTCAACCCCATTTCGCCTCATGGCCGGCTTTGGGAGCCACAATGCCAGCAACAGCAAAGTACCAAAAATCATGGTTCCTGGCCACATGCAATATTTTCTGAGCACTTTTTCCTGGACGACCAACACAGCCAGCAACCTCTCCGCAGAGAAGACAAAAATCTCTTTTAATAATCTCTTAGGAAAGTGTTCTCGACATTTTGCCTGCCAGCCAAGCCAAGCTAGGCCACTGGCAAAAGAGGATGGCTGCCTGCCAGCCAAGCGATTCTCCTCCTCTACTCCTTTAACCCCCTATCAAACCGCAACACTGAAATGTTGTTTTATCTCTGGAAAATGTTGAGACATTTTCCCTTGGAAGCAATTAGCACTTTGGTTACAAAATTCACCATACAGTGTTCGTTCGGAGGGGGTTTGAATTTGTTTTTTTTTTTTTTGTTTCTAGTGTCCTTTTTTGTCCTGGGAAAAATCCGACCGGAGGACAGCACTTTGTCAGAGCATGAGGTTGATAGGTTGGACATATCGCCTGGAATATAACTCAACCTTTGACGTAATTGTATTAGTAGGAAGATGGCAAAGTGAAACATTTACTTGGACTACTAGGTAAAGGAGTGGGCCCGGTAGAAGACACCATTTGGACAAGACAACATATTTTTGTTGTTTCAGGTTGTTGTTTTCAACTTTTTTTTTACTTCGTACTAAGACTTTATTTTGGTTTATTTTTAGGTTTATTTTTCGGTGAAACCAGGATAGGAACTGTAGTGCAGAGAATTACGCTATGATGTGACCTGTGTCCTCTGTGCGGCCGGCGGCGGTGTGATACGAAGACTATGCAAGTGGAGTGATTTTCTTGTTTTTCTTTTTGTTTATTTCGTTTTTTTGTAGAAAATACATTTTGTTCCTGATTTCTTGTTTCAGGAATTTATTTTCCTCGGTTGTGCGACATAACTTATTCATTTTGGGGTTTTTATGAGCTCAGTGTCCTGCTGTTGTTGTGAAATTTTATATTCGCCATATTTCAGGTTTTCTTTGAGGTTAATTCGGTGTATAGTCTTAATCAAATTATAAGTTCCTATCCTAATATGAATTAGTGGTGGCAGCTACTGGAGAGTTCAGCTCTAACAGCTATGGAGTCAAAAGGTATGTTTCCTGCTTATGCATAATTTATTTGAAGGATGTTACAAATAACAAGGATATAACTTTTTCGGCATTTTTTTTGTTTTTCCCGAAACCTCGTGACGTACAAACGCGCTACAAAGAAAACATTTTAAGCCCCACAAGCTTTTTTTTCTTTCAAATGTATATATCTGCTATATAAATAATAGAACGACTAGGCTAGCAATATAAATTGTAGAGAAGAATATCGCTCATAGCTGTCATTATTTTCTAAAATTAAACAGCTTGCCTAAATAGCCGTTTTAAGTTTTATTTAAAAGAGAATAAGTTACTCGAAATAGTCTCTTTTGATATTCTCTAATAGCTGTTTTGGTTATATTCTTATAAATTTATCAAATAAAATAATTGTGCCTCGCGAAGGGTCAAACTTACGACCATAGAAGTGCTGATGCAGCGCCTTAACCATCAAGTTAACGGCGGCGGTATATTATAATTCGTTCGTTATGTGACGTGTTTGTGTGATATGTTTTCCTCACAGAATAACTGAGAAGCTCTGTAATGTCGGATGCTTGTCAGATGTTCGCTAAAGATGAAAAGCCTGGAAAAACTGTTAGATGTTTGTTTGGGATTTGAAACCTGAACATCCCGCTTAGTAGTCCAATTCACTCACTACTGACTGAACTAGGGTGCCACCAGTGTGCAATGGCAGTTACAAAGTTCGATTATAAATCTAATTTTCTGTATGTACAAGGGTCGGCATCTTATATAATAACTTTGACATTTATCAGCCGACTGACATGAGTAGACATGTTTTTGAAATGTCAATTCAGTACAATTTTAACCACGGATCGCTTCAGACCGAAACAACGCGCCGAAATAGTTACGCTGTACATTGAAAACAGTTGTTCAGTTGTGTTAACCCAACGTGCATATCGTCGAAAATATCGTGGCCAACAAGCACCGTCTGACAATACCGTCGTTTTGTGACGAATTTTTTTGAGCACTGGACAGTGGGAGATCGTCGACATGCCGTCATCAACGCCCAAGACGTTCCAATGAACTGAGTGTTGCCGAGAACCCACATGTGTGGTATCGTCACCGCGCTCAGCATTTTAGCGTCAGTGGAACCACCTTGCGGCGCATTTTGAAGGATGATTTGCATTTGTTTCCGTATAAAGTGCAATTGACTCAAAGAATATTCCCAACAGACTGTCCGCGTCGCTTGGAATATGGCCAAACAGTCGCTCGAATGGTTGACACTGAACCTGATTTTTGGTAGCAAATTTTGATGACCGACGAGGCCCATTTCGCACTCTCTGGCACCGTTAACAAGCAAAATTGCTGCATTTGGGGAACGAAGAATCTACACGAGATCCATGAAACACCACTACATGACCAAAAAGTGATTGTTTGGGCCGGCGTTTGCGCCAAAACCGTCATTGGGCCATTTTTCTTCAGAGAAGGCGAAACAGTCGATGGGAAATATCGGTGGACGTTGGCTCATTATGTCTGCACACAAATGTGTGAAAAAGGTCTGGACGGTTACTGGTTTCAAAAAGACGGTGCGCCATGCCACACTGCAAATCAAACAATGCAGTTTCTGCAACGTGTACTGTCAAAAAATGGAAACATTGACTAGTCACCCAGATCTCCAGATCTCCAGATATGACCCCTCCGGACTTCATTTTGTGGGGTTATTTGCAGAGCAAAGTGTACGCCAGCAAGCCTCAGACCATTGGCGAACTCAAGGCAAGAATTCGTGCCGAAATCATCGCTATACCGCCCGAGATGCTCGAAAAAGTGACGGAAATGCAGCAAAAAGGGCACATTTTTCTTTGGTTAATAGAAGCGGCCACTTGATTGATGTTGTATGCAAAAACTAGTCCAAATAAATTGTAAAGGACCAAATTAAATAAAAATACATACAGCTACAGTCCAGGTTGAACGAAGACCACTGGCACAAACCTTTCCAGCCAGCTCGATCCATAGCTAACTGCCTTCAGTTTGGCTGAGATCCCTCTCTGAAGCGGTTGCGCTGGTGTCCATACGTTCTACTTATCCTAACCATCCTAGGCGCTGGATTCATACCTTTCTGATCAGGTCAGGCGATCTTAAAGCCCGTATAGCTCGTTGTTGAAAATAGCACTCGAAACCAAAAGCACTTTCGTCTGCTTTAGTTAACGTCCATGCTTCTGTGCCATGTAGCAGGACTGGGATGATCGGTCTTCGTTTCCGTAGTCGTTCTTGAGAGGATTTCACTTCTTGATTGCGTTCTTAGCCCAAAGAAACAGCGGCTGGCAAGAATAATTCATTTATCTCATCACAAGTGTAGTTTTCAGAGTTGACTGCGGATCTTTCTTAGCCACCAAGTTATAGTTGTATATGGTAACGTTTTGTCCTATTCGTCGATGTTGTGTGCCCATTGATAGGATTTTTTTTTTACAGGAGTGTGGCCACGCCCGAATGGCGTGGTAGGCACTGCGACCAGAGAGATATATTGTGCCAGAGACCACTATTTAGGGCAGCAGTAATTCAACTTTCCTTATGAAAGCTATAATTACGGATGCGGAGGAGTTCCTTAGGTCTAATGGAGATATTATCTCCTTAAGAAAGAAGCTTCTCCTACTTCTACACAGAGCTACATACATAGTATGTGTTCTGCAGTTTCTTCCTCTTCTAAGCAGAGGCGGCAGGTAATATCCTCTGAAATTTTATTTTGATAGTAGAGTAATTGGCAGTGACAGCTCACAAGCCTTCTTATGTCATTTCTGCTATATTTTAGGATTTCAGCTGCCTTTTTTGAAAGGGTTGGACAGCTCTTTTAGCTTGTCTGATGTCTTGGGAGTTATTCCAATGGGAAATGCATATGTTGCGTTCCCAATTTGTTGGGTTAGTTTGAAAGCAGAATCAGAAATTGCGCAAAAGGGTTCAGGTCCAATGAACAACTCAGAGGAACCTTTTCTGGTTAGCAGATCTGCAGTTTCATTGCTGTCAACGCTTACATGACCCGGTACCCACCACAATTTCACTTTATTGTATCGGGCCAAATTTTGTCCATTGACAGAATACGTAAACTTCGTTTTGTCTTCGTTCACATGCAGGCAATCTGTGCTGCCTTTGTTTCACTACTCATAAGCACCACACTGACAGCCGTCCTTTCAATAATGTCCACATCGCTGACGTACTCCACCGCAGTACGTGACTTTTGAAATATTATATCTATCTTCAGTAAAATCTATTAAGTCGCAGGATAGCTCATCGCCTTGTCTTAGTTCATTTCAGATATAAAACGGTTCGAAAAAGATTTCTGAACTAAACGGAGAAGTGTGCATTCACCATCTTTATACTACATAGACGGACCAGTTTAACAGGGATGCCCGTTAACGATAGGGTTCAGAATGACCTTCCGTCGTCGCCTTAAGTTCCTTTAAACATTGCTTGATGGACCTTGTGTGGGCTTTGTCGGACTTGGCTTTGAAGGTTTAAACAATATGGTTTGCGATAAGATCCGGGTCGATCTTGGGCTTATGAGACGAGATGGAGTTAGTGCCTCCTACTTTCCGAAGTAGGCCCTAAACTTTCCTGCTAGAACATGTGAAGTCCAAGTTTTTGGTTGTTTGCTTCCATCAACATTTTGTGGGAATGTAGTTTTTTTCGAAAGCCGCGAGGAATAAATTTCTTGGCAGTACGGACTACGGTGCCAACTAATCGAGTCCATTGGACTTAGAGTCAAGCTCCGAAGTAAAGTCTTACAATCTTGCTTTATTGAAATACCATCTTGGTGGAGGGATAGAATTTGCTATTGAAATATGTATGTCTGCATCTAGGACTACTAGGCAATGTTGGCTATGGGGAAAGTCGTGTAGAACTCGACTGAATATTTGTTGTCGGCTATCTCCGCAATTGGATGTAGCGAAACACAGCTTGGGGTTTAAGTTATCCTTAGCGTTAAAAATTAGTGATATGTGATGTGTTTCTGCCCAGTCACCCAGTATTGAGCCGCTTTCGTTATCCGCTTGATGAGTGCTGTGACTGTTAAAATCGCCAGCATAAATTGCAGGGTGGCCATGGGATTCTTGGAGTTTTGTACCGAATGCTGAAAATTGAAAAAGCTTAAAAGAAACTTTAAATCCATTTACAGTCATTCAAAGTCATCAGCCACCTCATGAGTAGGCAGCAAAATATATATTAAAATGAAGACATAAAAAATTACCGACACATTAGCGAACACTCCCCCCTAAGGCATTCAATAAATCATCAAGTCAATAAATCTCATTTGACGCCCATAATAATTTTATTGGGTATAGATATCTTTTGAAGCTCCAACCCATCAATATTTCGTCTGCCTGTTGTGTGCAAACCTTCTCATGAATAATGAGTCTAACTTTTGCCAATCGAATCAAAAGAACATCGCCTAATGGTGAAGTTGTAAAGGAAACAATTACCAACAAATCACTTCTACAATAAATATTGATCTCATGACTCAGCACAGCATCCAAGTGTCACATTCAAACGAACCAATGAAAAGGAAGTGGATCCTGCTCCCAAGGAGCTGTACCATCTTCAATCTACCACCCAAGACAGACAGTTCTTCGACATTAACGAAAGCGCATTAAAAATTAGCTCGTATTTAACTTTCCCTTCCGCTCGATTAATCATAATTTTATGCTCTGGCTATAAATTTTATCAAAAAAAAAAACAAGGAGCAAATAGCTAATAACACTAAGAAGTCCTGTCTATGGAACGAGGCAAAAAAAAAAATCAAAGAACCAACAGAAGTAGAACTGGATGTTTCCTTTATGAAGTTATCAATTCCAACCCTGTGCTTGTGTTTCCGCCCCATCGGGCGTGGTCGTCGTCCGTCGTCGTCGTCGTCGTCGTAGTCGTCAGCGATCATCCTTGTTGAAGCTTTCTAATTTAATGGTGTTCAGCTAGAAATGAAAACGACACGATGATGTTCGAACAGGTTTTTCCTTTCTTTGCTTGTTCTAATGCCTTAAATCCACTTCATTGGTTTGGCCCTCTATGCATTGTGTGTGTGTGAAGGAAAATGATGGAAATGGAAAACGCACAATTAATCAAAAAGGACGAAGTGAAAAAGTTTGCTATAAATCTCTTCTTTGGCCATAAATCCTTCTATAAGTGAAAATAAACTTTCAACTCTGAAGGATAATGCTACTGAATGCTGCCTTCAACCTACACACATTGGTTTTGTGCTTGTGCTCTTTTTCCCTCACTTTTTTTTGTGATATGTCCTTATGATCCTGTTCGTACGATGTCGGGCCGTTAAGATAATTCTCGCATCATTAAATTCGACCATAAGGTTGGGTTCGGATGGAAATGGACACAAGAATCGGGATCTAAAAGGATAATAATGGGTGTCCATATCTTTTTTTTAGGGGGTGTGACCCTGAAAAAGAGTAGGGTCAGCTTGTATTGGACTTTGGCAGCCAACGGCAGCAGCAGCAGGGATTTCAGTATTTTTTTTATGCCAAATATGTTATGTATTGTATGTGACTTTTAGCTAATGTATTCTCTGTCAAATTGTCTTGTTATTGACAGTTTTTTATTTCACTTAATGCTGCCAATTTGAAAGTTGCAGATTGTTCTTGGAATTAGTTATGAACAAGTGGCAAGAGTGTGATTTGCTGATAATGGTACTGCCGCAGCGTACTCGTAAGTTCATATCCAACAAGTGCCACTCTAAAGTTCACTATACTTTTGAAAATCAGTAACTGCATCGTTTCCTAAGACTCAGTTCTTATCGGGGAGGGCAGTTTTGATTAGAGGACCATCTCAAAAGGACGCAATATTCGTATTGAGAGCTATATGCGAGTACAACTTATCCCTTTGTAATCCAACTCAAGAAGAATTGCAGATGTCGTTAAGATGCATATGACCATATCTGGTTGGATGTCAGCAAATCTTGCTAGGGCGACGAATACCTACTTTTTTAACCGTGGAAAGTGGCACAGCTCAGTAAATAAGTGCTGGAGGTTCAAGGTTCGAATTCCAGAATTCCTCTCGAGAACGTCTTCTAAAATTGTCATGAAAAGCTTCTCTAAATCGAAAAAATTGGCCTTCGGAAACGGTATAAAACTGTAGAGTAACTATGAGAAGCTGGGCCAGACCCTGTATGGGCTGTTAACGTCAAAATATTTATTTATTTATTTTTTAGCATTTCGAAAAAAATGTGAAGGCATGCTTCGTCACTTCCACAAACTTCTAAAAAGTGGTTCAAAAGAGTCCCAACTCGGTATTGGTCTTTGCAATTGGATTAAGGTTGCGCACAATCAACTCAACCCTGGGAGGGGTGAAAGCTCAGCAGAGGAAAGCCTCAGGGGAGTTCTCTCACCACTCATATTTCTCCTATAGCAGCGTAACAAGACTTTGAAAATATTAGAGGGAAATGGCCAAAATAGAGTTGATATCCTGATATTTTGGTAGTTAATCCCTAAAAACTGACACCGTGCACTGAGACCTTTCACCTTATTCAAATCCCCAAGAATCTGGGGTTTAACTTTTAAGGACATGGCTTCAAACCAGATGTCGTATATTGATGTTGATTATACGCTACGGTTTTAAGAAAAAGGTCATTGTGGAGAAAAACTGGGGGAAAGAGATAGCACCCAGGCTAAGGGATACGGAACTATGGTAACACTTTTAACTTGCCTTGGTAAAGGACTGCGATAAAGCAGACAAAAACGTGTTATATTACTCTGGTACTAGTCCTTATAAAGAGATCCAGTACCAACAATTCTGAAAGAAGGGACTGCTTAAACAGCCAAAAAGAACTGGCCTTGTGGACTGATGGCTAGAAAATAAGTGAAACCCTATAAATTATCAGTTCTTTTCAAGTCCAAGTTACTATGTATGAATACCCTTATACTAATTTTAGGACACGGTCGTTTTGTGGAAAGGGGAAGAGACAGGTGGTATTAAGTTTCAGTGAACTTCAAGGGTGGCGTCCAGATAACTGGGGAGTATTTTTGTTTAACTTTTATTGTCGTTGCTCATGATTCACAGTATTTTCTTTCCGTCCGCAATTAATCAACTTTTTTATTTATTTCAGGCCAAATAAATAGATGATTCTTGACATCAGGATTCAAACCGTGAACCTATAGCGTGACAAGTGATGATTTTACCACTACACCATGGCCACCCTTATTCAGGTAAGGAAAGAAGGCAATTTTGTTTGAAAAATCATTACTGGTCTGGAGTCAGTGGTATTCAGTGCGGCACCTAAATGACCAAATCGGTGACCCAATTCTGGCTACCGAGGCATATGGCTTTTCTAGGTTACGAATAAGGGGATGAACTAGCAAGAAAAAGCTCGGAGTTGCATCCTTCCCATGAAACCACAAGTAGATAAAATCTGTACTTGGTGGCACGCACACTCTCTGTGTAAACTTAGTCGTTCATGTGAAGCGTCTTGGAGTAATCCACCAATGACTACTGCAGAAGCTACAAGGACCAAGAATATGAATGTAATCTGAAGTGCGGATGTCCTTGCAGGCAGACGATTGAGAAATCTTCGCGGAGCTGGAATCTCATAAAAGGGATCGGTGGACGAAGTTTATGCCAGTTAGCCACGGAGTTAGTATCCTATGAGCTGTAATCCAGCGAATGACGACTGAATTACTCTGATTCAGCTGTCTGGTGGGTCTCCAGACTATTACAGTGATCCACAGTTCCCCAGAAAATGATCCGAATCGAACTTGTTTCTCTATGATATTTTTGGAGTTACCAATTATAATTGCCATGTAATGAACACCATTAGCATTCATAGTCTATTCTTTCTAAGCTTATGGAAGCCTTAACTTTTCCGATTGGAGTTCTGCAAAAGCAAAATTTGCTTCAGATTTGTAAATAATCTCCAGAGCTTAGCACTTTTGATTGATTTCCACATCTCATCATAGCTCTACGGATGGCGTATTCTTTCGAAGGCCATGAACTCGCCCATGGTTCACCATCTATTTATAGAGTGGTATTGTTGCTTTAGCCCAAGCTATTGGGTTTGGCTGGGGTCTATGCACTCTCTAACTATTTTTGGGATAATTGTAAGACATTACTTTTTTATTGACAACTTGACTATACTATATAATCGCTATTCTTGTCGTGGTTTGTTTTAAAACACTTTCTGGATTCTCCAATTGGAAGTAGTTAGAGAATCCGCCTGTTGGACTCGAGTGTTTGGTTCTTGTATCGAATGTTCACACCCCAATTCCCTTAGTTTCACACCCTCCATGCCGACGTATAAAGGAGCCAAGTCGAGGATTAGTTCCACTGCCGTTGTAAAACTTGACCTTAGAAGCTAATCTCTGGACTTCGCAAAATGTGTCTTTGTTATGGTCAGTCTGGTTATCTTGTAACCTCAAGATATTCTCTGTTAAAAATTATATACAGTATGAGAGCTCAGGGCACTTTGACGGTTTCTCCTTACTGTGCTGCCTCCAAAAAGTAGAACACTGGTCACACTCGATTTAGATTCCTTTCTTTTTAACGTTGAATTTCCCTCTCGTTAATGTCATCAACGTAGCCTTTACTTTTGCTATGTCTAGAAGTTTGTCTAAGACTCGACGACAAATTGTGGATCTAGCTATGTACCTACAACTTGTTATGCAACTTGTTTTCATTAAAAGACCCAGATTATAAGCAACCATTTTATTTCAGAATTTTAAATAGAGAAACGCCATTTGAAAATCAATTTCAGCATTTCCGTTTGAACATAGAACAAACACCCCAATCTCAGCGCCATTTATGTAGGTTAAAGGTTATTATGCTCATTTGGAGTTACCCTTTTACCCCTGAAGAACTAATAAAATCAAAATATTAATTAAATTCTGGAAAACACTCAACGAAAACAATTTCAAGTGGCAGTAAAAAGAACCACCCCATAATCTCTGCAGTGCTCAATAGAATCCCCATCATCTAAAAGCCTGAGTCTATCCCGGAAGTTATTCCACCCCCATTAAATCGCAACATTCTCTCTATATTCTATGCGATACGCATCTCTGATAATTAATATTGCAGAAGGACCCACATAAGCATACACACACGACAAGCATACACCTATGTATGTATATAGAGAAAGGGTTAAATGACAAATATAATTATATCCTTTTCCCATTAAATGGTTAATGTGCATAGTTTTAGCCACCATCACCCTATAGCATGATTAATAGGCTTGCTACTTACATCTGATCCGATCATACGATATTATTTAGGTGATAATGAAAGGGTCCTTTGGAGGAATTGGATATAAACAATGGCATAGTTTATGAGCTTCTAATGCGAATATTGACAGTAAGTAGGTAGTTGTTAATCCACATTAATATATTGCCCTGTCAAGTTTGGGCAATGAAAAGCCGGATGTCAGCGAGAATTTAATGTGAACAGTCGTCGATGCTAGATTTAGTGGGAAATGTGAGATGAAAGAGCCATTTACACCTTTCCGATATAGAATGGGTTTCTGAAATACTTCACCCTGGCAAAAAATTGTACGGATTGAATGATCGCCTCACTCAATTCGATGTGCATTTGAAGATCTTTTGACTCCAAAGAGTAGACCTTTGTAAGATGTGCCTCAAGGAAGACGAATCAACGTGAGAGCACGGATTCAGCTCGAAGACGCAAGGTCAGCTTTTTTGCCGATATCCTGCTCTTTGCAAAAGCCTGGGGCAGATTTAGATAGAATATCATAACTGGCGTAGACCGCTCACAATATACAATATGTAAATACAGGATCATTCTTTTTGTACTTGGCTGCCTGTATCACTGCCAGGACCTCCGCTTGAAAGAAACTCTTGTGGTCTGATTGAGCTGTGTATGCTTAATTTTTCGGCGCCCATTCCTATATCTTATCCGTGTGGTATAGACTTGTTTTTTTTGTTGATTCATTTCCAAGTAGACAAGAATGGGAAATTTTTCTTTACTTGGGAAAGTGCAGATCTTACATAATCATATGATTAAGACTTCCACTATGTGGAGGCAATCCATCTTATAAATATGTACCTATAGGTTCTATTCTTTGGTATAAATCGTAATTCCCCGTCGAGTGTTAAACATCTTTGTTTAGTGAATTAGTACAGTCAGCGGTATACTTATCCTTCCGTACAACCTGAACATTCCCGTAATGTATAGGTACAGTCGCCTGCTATAAATACCATCTATTATAGTCAATATTCCGTGTAAAGCCCCCAATAATGCATATTTAAATATTTATAAACGAAATGTGTTTCTAAACAATTAAACACATTTTTCACTCCAAAATATGCAAAGCCTATACCTTTTTATGCACAATTAAATATGCTTACATATTCCAGCCCATAATTCATTAGTTAAATATTTTAATAGAAATTCATTAACAACGCTCTCATTAATCCCTGATATATCCTACAACGGGCAATGCACTCGCTTGTGAAATGCAATTGTACTTTTTCACAAAATTGCAGAAAATTGTTTTTAATTTTTTTTAATTAAATTCCATCCCATCGCTTCGCAAACAACTATAAAACATCAGCATCCCTACCGTGTGAATCAGAAATGACCACTCGAAATTGTGTACTCGTACAATGAATCCAACTTCTCATGCACAGATTATTTTCTTTAAAATATATAGCAACTGAAACAGAAAAGTAAAAATAAAAAAAATATTTTTATAATCTTTAATCTGACCATAATGACGGTTGCGAGTCACCCAAACCACTGGCCCCAAATGGAGTACAAAAACATGCCCATTCAATTGGCACATATAACATAATTTTCACTGAGCAATAAAACTGATGAAACACCACGCATTGCACTGTCAGGATAATGCACGGATTGACAGGAGTGCGGGTGGCCACGGCGCTATGGTTGATGATAATTTTTATGCTTTCTACTCAATTTGAGGAGAATTTTTGCAGGGAAATCAAAATAAACTGCACGATGATGATTGATTTATGGTCGAGAATTGTTCACAGCTACGTACATAAATATGTATGTATGTGTATGAATCAGGATTATGATGACCGCAAATATCATGGAGAGCTGAAGTGCGTGGATAGGAAATTGCAGATAGATACGTGTATCTCCAAAGGGCATGAGTGAGCTTATGATGCTCGACTGGGTTCATGAGTGGCACGTAATTGTGCGTAGAGCAGTAGAACAGTACTTGGACTGATATCCCTGATTTAAAAAGTACAAATTGAAAATCTTGTGAAGTGTGTGCGTAATTTTTCATGCTTTTGCTATGAAAATCACTTTCAGCTTAACCTAGGGACAGACCATAGATACATTCCGGGAAACTGCAAAACCGCCAATCTCACCAGTACTTAAAATTCTGCGTGAGAGGAAAAATTTAGATACATTTACCCGGGGGTATCGAATTCACAGGTGATGTTATTAAGGCCCTATTTGCTGGCGATATAATTATGTGTGTGTATATTACAAAAAATTTGAGCAAAGATTTAGAATTTTTGAGAAAGTTGCCGAGTCAATCTTGGTCTACACAGCTGATGTATGGGAGAGTAGAAAGCACGATACTGTAAAGTAACTTTTAATGTTCAAAACAAATCGATTACATTTTAAAAGTTTTGAATATGTCTCCCTAAAGAGAGAGGACACTCTTCATTTTATTGGAAGATGTCCAAAACTGCGTGAAAAGAGACGATACGATTTTCTATCTGAAGATCAAGTCATTCTTTATCTAGACGAGCAATTTTTTTAAGTACTGCAAAACTGCACCAGCTTAATCGGAAATCGGAAATCGGATTCTAACCGGAAACGTTTGAGATATTTTCAATGGTTTATGGTCAAGGCCATGTTAAATTTGATTTTGTAAATTTAATAAGAATATGAAATTGAATAAAATCTAATCTAATCTAAATACATTTAATTAGGCTGAATGCTATTAACAAAGCCCACAAGAGTAGCATCATCCGTTTCCTCACGGTACACCGTCCTATAGGTGTACACACTAAAAGGCAGTCCAGCAGCGTCCAAGAGATGTGAGGGCTCGACAATCTCAGCGACCTGGCGAATATTGACGTCAGAAATCCTCTACTTCATAAGAAGTTCTGGCTAGTTGAATAATCTCTTTAATTACTTTACTTTAGATGGTACTACAGTCCGGGGTGGACGTAGGCCTCAACCAACAAGCGTGTCCAGCCAGCTCGATCTTGTGCCATCCACCTTCAGACGAACTTGGTTGAGATCCCTTATGCGCCACCTTAGGTGATGTCTTCTTTTATTGCGTCGTCCCTCCGGGATGAATTCGAAGACATTCTGGGGCAGAGCGTTAATGTCAATTTGCTCTGCATGGCCTAGCCATCTCAAGCGATGCATTCGAATCCTTCTGCTTCAGTTGATATCATTGTACAACCGGTATAATTCGATGTTGTATCCTCCGCTCCATTCCCCGTCGATACAAACAAGGCTAAAAAAAATGTCAAGAGACTTGACCTCTGCGCTGGTGTCATTGTTTGAATTTACAGCAGAGACCATGAAGACAAACTTCTTAACTACTTCAATATTATAGCTGTCTGTTGTGACGTTCTGTCCAAATATCCCGATAGTCTCCGTGGTATCACAATGGACCTCCTTTGGTCTAAGTTTGTCTGAATACAGGTGCAGACAGTCACCTTAAATTATCCTAATCTTGTCCAGATTTTCGGTGGAGTTCCAAGAGCCGAACGACTCTTCAGAACGCTTCACGACTTCCTTTACTATTCCACATAGCTATTGAAATTGTGTAGTGATGGCAACTAACGATAGTATCGAAATATTTGTTCATTCGATAGTTATTAAGATTCGTTCATTACTATTATCGCTCATTGAACATATCCATTCGTTCAAACTATTGTTCATCACTATTTTCATTTTTGTGTAAGAATATATTAAAAATGGTTCATCGTACAAAAAAATGTTAAGGCAGACATTTTAAGTTTCCAAGTACCCTATTAGGTGAATGCCGAATGTTTTGAAATTCTTGAAAATTTTATGTACACAGTCCTCGTTTTTGAATGCGAATATCTCGAAACGGTGATTTTTTCAAAATTGTAATCCTCCAAAATGTCAATATTTACCCCGAAGGTAATGGAAATCTATTGTGAATATTTGTCCTTAAGTGTGAACATCTCAAAAAAGTTTACTACTTGTAATATGAACTCCCTACTCCTCATTGATAATGTAAGACGATACTTATATATTTCCAGAGTAGAACGTTGACAGATATTCATTAACACACTCAGCGATACTCCTTTTAATACTTTTTAGGAGATGTTTGAGAAAGTAAGTTCCTATACAGTACAGTGCAGTTGTGAATTTGTGGCACACATGGTAAATTTTACTTAAATACGAGGCTCCTACTCAATGTAAGAGTGCGTTCCTCCGCATCCTGCGGCAGTTTTTGAGTTACATACACTTTGGTTGCAATGGATTTTTATAAAACACCATCCATCCCCCAATAGCAGAGATCGAAATTCTCTGTGGTAGATGGAAAAAAGCCTTAAACGATTTAAGTTATCTGGACCAGAAAATTCAACAGACCTTGCATATCATCCTTCCCTGTTTGGATGTTATCCTCAATCGGTTTGTGGATTTAGTTTAAGTTCCTACGATTTGGACTGAGGTTGATGTATGGAAAAAAAGATTCCACGTGGACAATCAACTAGTTCAAGAGGTTTGTTGAACTACGTGATGAAACAGCAAATACGGATTAAATTAAATTCATATCCTTGTTTATGCACAAACGTGTCCAATCAGCTTTTTAAAGATCAAGACAATTGCTAATATGTATAGCAATGTCTAACTTCTACCCTCTGAATATTCATGTGCATCAACCCAGAACCCACAGCAAAAACTTCCCATTCTCTCTCTAATCGACCTTATCATTACCTTTCCCAGGACTAGCAGGAAACAAACGAAGAAAAAAATCCTGCCCCAGTCATGTCCACAATTATTAAATCTCTCTGTGGGCAATTGCCCCAGTTTCCATCTCATTCCACACCATTTGAATGAAATTCTAATAAATTCAAGTTCACGTTCTGTTTCGCTTTACGCGAGGTGTTTCGCCTCGCAAATGTCTGTCATTTGAATTTTATGACACGTGTAACAGCGCGCTACAAAACGAACTCGAATATGCTTCCTCTTTTCCTTTCTTTTTTTAAGACGGACGCAAACAGATGGTAGTGTCAGCTCTAACTTCCGAGATTCACCAGCACCACCACCCTCAAACCATGCCTTCTTTGAAAATCTCAGAACGATTAAAGTGTAAATAGAACCCATACAGTGCCACTGCTTTACCCTTTCAATAGCTACGACTGCAATGACAACATGTGAAGCTAAGTGTTGCTAAGGACTCTGCGCGAGCGTTAGGGGTGAATCACAAAATGATTATTTTGTCAGCACAGATGGATTTGGGGGTAGGGGGCAAATAGCAACCCTTTCTTTTTGGCTTTGGTTGGATTAACTATGTTCGCCCAAGAAGCATTCGCTTGTAAATAGAATGGAGTACTAGTAGATGACACCCCTTGTGTCGACACAAAGTAGTTGAAATGGAATTATTTAATCCTTTGAACACAAACACGGATCGGCGGCGGTGGCTTTGTTAGTATGTGATTGCTTCTGTGATTAGATGAAGGAGCACGCGATAACTGTTTACATTCGTTAAAAGGGAGGTTATAAGGAGTTGGTTCAGTCATATAGACCGGGTCTTATCACAGAGTTCGCAACAATGTAAGTAACATTAGTTCTTGTCAGTGCAGAAAATGACAATCTAAGGATGCTCTAAATGACGGTACTTTCTGGTATATATGGGGTTACATCTACGACACGTGCATGGACGATAAGTCAGAATGAATTTTTGACGAGAGTGTTGTAACTGGGTTACATATCGATCTTACAGCTCATAAGCTTTGCATATCTACGTGTAGTTGGCACGTACCCGAGTGTAAACAGTGACTTTGTAAATGCTTATGGGTGAAAGTAGGGAGGGCACGTGTGCAAATATGCATTCTAATTTTTATTCAACAATTAAATAGTCCTGCTAGCGTACATAAAATAAATGATGTGATAGTCGCAGTTTCTATTAAAGAATGCAATTTAACTGAGAATGTTAAGAGGGATTTCAAATAAATGGAAGATATACAGCAAGTATATATGTAGGTCTATTTACCTAGTTTTCAATTAAAAAAAATTAAGAAATCATCGAAAAAATAATTTTAATAAAATTTACAAAACGTGGTATGTCCTGACCTGGGGAATGACATCTCCCATGATATTGCAAGACAAGGCTCAGTTGAGATTTTCTCAGGACCGAAACTGCGTTATCCTCAGTTAGGGCCTCCATTGACGATTGGGTTTCTGATGAACATAATTGTGTGTGGCACAGTTCTCCAGCATGCGAGCAAACTAAATGAATGTTCCGCGGCATTCTTGCTATCCCTCAGCAGAAAAGACTGCAGACAACTTATTGGGCACTTTGCTTTTGCTAAACACCTCAGTGTGGTAGGCTTAAGTGATAAAACAGTTTGCGACACCTGTGGAGAGAGCGATGACACTGCGGAACACTTTCTCTGTGATTGTCCTGATTTTGCTTGTATCAGGTGGCAGATTTTAGGAGCTAATGCGGTCAGTGCTGGTACCATAAGTTCCTCATCACTGAACCGTTTACTCGACTTTCTCCGGAAGACGAGGAAATTCCAATAAAATGGGTTAAACAGGGTTTGCTTCTTGGACCTGTTGCGTCTAAGTGCTCCTGTGCAGCGTTTTCTGACTAGACAAAAAAAAATGTCCTGACCTTTCAGAAGTCAAATATTGTTAGAATATTGGTTTTGGACAAAATCGTCAGAAATAGCCAATTTTCAAAAACCCGTCAATAAGGAAAGTACCGTTATATGAATTGTTGCCAAAATCTGATATGCAAATTGTGATCCTGCCACTTTGAAGAAAATCCCTCCAGGCATTCAGTCTGCAGTCGGCCATACGTCAAGACCGATACACAGACAGAATTGCGAGAGCCATTTTTTTTTTTTTTTTTTTAGAATGGTAAGTAAATCTCAAGAAAGAGCGTTTCCACGAAACCAATACCTACCAATTATTTATTGTTTTTTTTTTCCATCTTCTTACTTTAAAAGAAAAATGCTAAGAACATGAACGTATTATCTTTCGTACGAATTAAAATTACGTGATACGTCGTATGAGTGAACGGACTCATTTGCCAGTGAAAACAAAAAGAGATAATCGAAAGGATGTGAGTTTATTTTATTTTTTTAACTTAATTCTCATTTCAATCGTACACTAGAAAATATTAGGATGACGAAATGTGATATATGAATTCAATCACGATTTTTTGTCATCGATAAGCCAGTACGATTATTCGCCAAAAAATCGTTAAAATTTACGATTTTCCGAATATCATACTTGATTACGAGTTTTTGTTACTCGTATTCTCCTCACATACTTGCATGCAATTGCCAAAAACGGGTGATTCAATTGGAGGTACATTCGTTTTTGATAAACTGCTGATATTTTATATACATGGGTTTGAAGGTATATGGTAATGACCCCCAAACCCTTTCAGAGGTAAAGGACTACATTCGACGAGTTATTTATGAACTACCGAATAATTTAGGCCGTAAAATATTGAAAAATTTCATCAAAATGGCGGAAGTCAGCAATGCCAGTGGTGACGATCATTTAGCCGATATTATTTTTCATGTTTAATGTCAATATCTCAACATTATATTAACACAAAAGTATCAGCAATTTATCAAAAACCAATGTGTTCTATTTCAAATTTAAATTGTAGCTTCCAGCGAGATATTTAACGTATACCTATAAACAGGGTGGCACAAAAATATTAAGTGGATCTTAAATTTTGAATAACATTTTTTTCGATTATATACCGACATACGGGTACGACACGGGATGGGTGACTCAACTGTGGATGTAAAAAGCTGTCGAATATTACTCTATACACATCCCCATTTACCGTTACTGTCTTCAAAGAAATAGGGCCCCATGACCTTTTCAGCCGAAACACCAAATCATGACTCGAAGTGGACGCAGCTTGGCCATTTCACATATCGGACATCAACGCATTTATGTTTTCAGCTTTTAGCTTCTGCGTTCTCACTGAAACTAGAGCTATCCAAATAGTAAAAAATAGTTGCTTCTCAACATTAATTTTGTGTACCACTTCAACCACAGCAGATACTTTAAGTAACAATTTCTGAAAAATAAAAAACAAATTAGTATTATATATTTTAATAAACAGATTGGAAAAAATAATATTAAATTACCCTAAATTGACTTCTGGCTATCGTGAGATGATTGTGAAATTCATCCAGAGATTTATTTTTGGATGTCAGCAATGCTTCCCGCAATCGTTTTCCCTACATTAGCCAATGAATCACCATCATCACATGCCTCCAAAATTATGCTAAAAAAATTGTATTCGATAATTATTAATTATTTGTTTACAAAGAGCAAATGCAGTATAAATCTCAATTCAAATATGATTGAAAATGGCTGTCTCCACCGCTTCAAAAGAAGCACACTTTTCCTTCGCGCTGGATGAGTAAAAAGTGGTTTTTAGTAAGCTTCAAAAATATTAAAGCGCTTTATCCAACTGAACTGGCCCATTTTGATTTTTAATTGCGAAAAATCAAATTTTTTAAGATTAAGGATTGATGAGAATCTCGAGAATATTAATTTCAAGAAACTTACCCTTTGTATGTGCAAGTTAAAACATGAACAAAATCTGACCCGCTGACAAAATATTTGTAATTTTTTTGTTACATGTTTTACGGTTCTTTACGTTTTCTATGCATTATTTACTATTTTTTACAATTTCGTTCGTAAAAAAATTTAAAAAAAAAAGTCATTACTCCTTACTGCCTGACCCAACCTTGCATTAAGCTCACTTTTGGTGGCCGCTAAACCGTGATTAACATTTCAACAACGTTTCGAAAGCTGTCATTGACTACTTATCAGCTTCTTTATCGGCTCATAATGAATCTCTACCTCCCACCACCATAAAAATTTAATTATTGAAGTGCCTTCAACTTGGTCTTAATAGTACTTACCTACTTAAATATTTTATTAACATTGTCTGTACTCAAGCACTTAAAACTTTCTATCTATTTAGTTGGCAATATGTGCCATCATTTACATGAATATTCGAGTATTTTATGATTTCATGCCACGATTACCATCTCACAAATGTCAAACCGTCATCAAGAAAACATTATCCATTTACCATTAGTTCCGCAAAGGGTGCGCAATGATATTCACCCTTGCTCTCAATACTTTATGATGCCATAACAATACAAAAGCTGATTCCTGAACTCTCCTTTTTATGGATGTTACCCGACTGTAAAATACTCTGGCTTTTACCACAAACTCCACTGGCAGATACAAAACATCGATATTCATTCGATAATTCGCTTATCGGAGTCGTAAAACTTCGATTACCGACATCATCCCGGCATTTATTCCCGCCCTAAATGCATTTATCAGCAAAAAATAGTCCTCATCCTTCAACCCCCACCCTACTTTCACTGGATAAGGTTAAATGTCAAATTTGTTCGAATAGCTGCAATGACCTCATCAGTTCTATTGAATTTGAAAGAAATCTCTCGTAATCCTTGCAACAGGGATGAACTCACGCGTTCTGAAAACCACCCTCACTGGTTGACTGGACAAGTGGTTTACATGACGGAAAATTGTTCATCTAGTGCAATTGCAGACACACAGTACCACAGATACATAAATCGCTTTCGTTGGGGGGGAATCCCAGATATGAGGCCATTAATGATTGATAAGGGTGGTGGCAGCGTGTGGCCGTGCGATAAGATTCAGAGTCATTTTTTTAGCTTTGAAGGTGATGCATTGAGGATGCCACCTCTATGGTAACCGGGTGGTTATCTCAAGGTATACAGCTAATAGAAATCACCAGTGAAAGGAGACACCGGTTTACTGGTGTAATCGCTGACTGATATCGGTATTGTGTCTACTCGTGCTCTCGTAACTGCCATTCGGGAGAGTAGGTTGTCGAAAGGTTTTCCGCCTCATTTCCTATAAATGATGGAAAGTACTTTCAATTAATCAATTGTCAAGAGCTTGGTAATACATATTGAGAAGTTGTACTGGATAATAATCAGGAAATGAGGCGGCCAAGTTGGCCATCTACATATGGGCAAAATGAGGGCGTTTGCTTGAGGGACACGTGCGGCCGATTCTTGGTAAAGTGTTCGATTTGTGAGTTGATAGATGCGATGCGATAAGTTAAACTGGAGTTCTGACAGTGGACAAATGAAGCACATCTTTGATTAATCAATTTTGGATCTTTAATGGAAAAATGCTTAAAAAATGAGAGGAAAAATGACAATCAAATCAAGTTAAAGTAGAGGACAACTGAATTCAACCGAGGAATAGATAAATATAAAGTTTGTACCAATCGATGGTTAAATTTTTGTTTTTTTATTTTTCTTCTGATCAATAATAATTTTGCATTTCTTTATCAAAACACAGTACGTGGTTTACTTCAGACGGAGGTACGGACATATTTAGGTGAACCTGAGCAATTTTTTTCATTCGGCACAATCACTTTACTACTTCTGTACGACAAGTTGGTTGAGATCAACTTTCCGTGCTCACCTCAACGAAAAGGACACCTGTTTCTTCTGTATAGAGTCCCTCTGGCATAAATTCTTATCTTTGTTTCTAACCAGACCCGTCTTGGCCACTTATGATTCAATAGTAGTGAACAAAACCGCTCGCTTCGTTTTGTCGATAATGTTGATGTACTCATAGCCAAGTAGTTGCACCGACTTGAGAAAGAAAGTGCCTGATCAAGAATAATATTACAGAAACTGCATAAAAGAGAGTGACTTTGTGTGAAATTTAAAAGTATTAGAGGTGTCTTTTCTGACCATGACGAAGCAGTGAGAGTTCTACATCATCATAACGGGTTGAGCATTTATGCCAGAACTAAACACTGCGCGATATATATATATGTATATATATAGTCGTATGAAGCCTAAAACCGCCGAGAAAAGGGGAAAGTTGTTCACATATCACAGTACTACGAATTGTGCAAGCTATGTTCAGCAGGTTCATTCCTCTGTAATTGGGCCAGGTGAGGCGATCTCCCTTTTATAGATCCGTCAAAATTCCGGAGCTAAACTCGTATACACGATATTTAATTGTTCTAATAGCCGAGCCACTAGTGTTCATAAGTTCTATGTCCAAATAGTAACGACGTGGACATCCCTTTATCAAAATTCCTTCTGCTACAGGAATTCAGTTTCAGGAGACATATTTCCAGAAGCCTCCAATCTACAATAATTCAAGAGCAGAATCAACGGGCATCTACTAACATCTCAGGGCACTGGCACTGGGTTTTGATATTCTCTACAAGACGGATGCCAAAATGTTATACTTTACCCAAATGTGCCAATGGTACAATCTTTTTTTGAGTGGTAATATCTCGAAACCAGTGCATTGTGCGAAAAAAATGATTAAGACTGACATTTTGGAATTTGAAATTCTCTATAAGACAGATGCTGAACTTTTAAAATTTTCGAAAATTTTAAATTGTCCTTCAAAATGTCCGACTTTAACCCGAGGCTAATGGTGGAAATCATTTTGAGTGGAAATGTTTCAAAAACGATACGTCCTACGTGAAAAATGTATGGAATCAAAATATTGGGTTTCGAAGTTTTCTAAAAACGTATGAAGAACTTCTAAAATTTTTAAAAATTGTTTGTACGCAATCTTCCGAAATATCCGACTTTACCCAAAGCTAATGGTAGAAATAATTTTTTGAATGTGAATATCTTGACACTACAACAAATTATTGCAACTGAAATTATGAGATTTAAAATTCCCTACACAATGCCGAATTTTTTAAAAAAATGAAAAATTATAGGTACGCACGCAATCTTGCAAAACCAGCTTTAACCAGAAGTTAATGGTTTAAATCGTTTTTGAGTATGAATATCTCGAAAACGGTGTGTCATATAAAACAAATTCTTACGAACAGATTTTTACATTTTCAAATTCTCTATAAGACGAATGTGGAATTTTTCAAAATTTTCGAAAATTGTCAGACTTTACCCCGAAGTTAATAGCAATCGTTTTTGATTACAAATATCTCAAAATGGTTGCATGGTACGAGAAATATTATGTTAATCGAAATTTCAGATTTTAAAATTCCCTCCAAGGTAGAAGCTGAATTTTTCAAAATCATATTTAAGTATAAGACAAACCTTCAAAATGCCAGACTTTACCCATATCACTATCTGAATGAATGAATGAAGGAAATTATGCAGCTTCTACTACTTACGCCAGTGGATTTTATTTCGGTGACTACTATCTTACAGCGGTATTTTCGCTCTCTTCACCATTTAACAGTCCGCAGAAATAGTCTCTTTGGAACTTCAACATCGCCTATGCTACTACTATGACGTCCCCTTCTTTGTCTTTACAGGTTCCACTTTGGGAAGTGAAACCCAGGGTTGCCAGCTTTATTGTTGCGTAGCGACCTTCTCTCCTGCACATGGTCCTATATCTTCCTTCTGGGCACCGATTTTCCATTCCTCCTTTCCAGCTAGTAGATATGATGAGCGACTCTAGTGTTTGATGTAATTTGTATGTATTAGAATTTCCATGCCACTGCCGTTGCTTATGTTAAACTTTTGGAGAGTTCTAGGGACATCCGATCGGCAGGTGCATCATCACTATATGGGTTCTGTGCATTGCTAGACATCGTTCACAGGGGTCGGACACCTTTAATGGTTGGCACATCCAGTACACTGGAGGAGTATTTTCATGAATTGGAGTTAAATTGATCAGGAAACTGCCATGTTGCTTTATGGTTGAGATGTTCCGTCTCGCAGCACACATTTTCGTACACCCATCTCTTCAAAATTGATTCTTCTTTGTTCACAGCTCCTTTAGCTATATTTATATCTTCAAAATTAAAAATTCAGCCATTACTCCTACCCTGTAACCGTTCCCCATCCACCATCATCATAACCACAGCCATTAACATCAAATGAAACTCCTAACTCAATAACATGCAAAACATCGCGTAAACACGATCATTAAAGGTGAAACTGATTCAATAAAACCAGCAAAAATATAATTTCCATCAAAATCCGTACGACATCCATTTACATTCGCATACTCTGAGTGAGAGCTGGAGTCCCTCCCGAAAAACACTTATGCCAACCAGCCTCCTGCTATATAGCTAAACCACCCCACCGCACCATGATGGGCTTCCCAATCCCAATCCAACAACAACTGTCGTCGTTTACTAACCTCGGGCCAAATTTCATCAACGCAAACATCATTCACGGTTTTTATGCGAAACTTTAATGGATTTTAACGTCAGGAAATTAAACGACTAAATCAATAAATCCTTTGTCCATGTGCTTTAGGATGATGAATTTTAGTGAGAGGCAGCATGACGATGCTGATGATGATGATGATAGCGGTGGGGTTATGGCTGGCAGAGAGAGGTGCCATACCAGGCGTTGATAGCAGCAGCGCGGTGCGCGCAGTGTTGTAAAGTGTCCTGCCGCTCGGGAACCTGCTAGCCTGGTATAAATCTGAAATTGGATTAATTCTTGATAATTTAATATTTTTAATGGAGCTCAGGAGGAGAGCGTCAAGCTGCTATGGCAATTTTATAGCTACGCACACGCTCACTCATACATGCCTACATACATACCACAATAAATTGGTAATGGCGGTGACGGTGATGGTTGTGAACATCAGTTTGGGGTTATTTCGAAAACTGTTGGCAGCCCACTGCCAAAAATTTTCGAAGTTAACTCATTTACTGCAGGGCGGTATAATGATTAACATGAAGGCGACTGGATAGAGTAACTGTGGGTGGCCAATAATGATGAAGGAGGAATTTGGTCCAATTTCAAAATTGGACGTTAATGAGTTTTGCGGCCCTACTAATCGCTAAAATTCACGGATGCAATTATCCTTGTGCAGTGTGGGTTAAGTGCATTTTACGATGATCATGAGGTTGTATGTATGTCAGGGGGTACACGGTCAGGTCCAGTATTGGACCAAGCAGAGATGTCACACTACACTCATGGTGAAGTTTTTATAGAGATTTAATTGAATGTAAAAAGTTTCAAGTGCTTTAAGTGGTCTGACTTAGTGGTTACAATCTGAAAGTTCATAGAAGTTGAAGTGAATATTTTTTCAGTTTTCTTATTGTATTAGGACATCTTGGAAAGTTGGAAATGGTCTGATGAAGGAAATGTCCCATCATTGAAGTTCACCAAATTACATAGTTTTGTTTTTGTTCAAAAGACTTATAGAACATTGAAAGTTGGAAAGAGTTGACTGCCGATAAATTGAGTGGGTAGCCATGATAAACAAATGTTTCAATTTACAATGCACAACGCTTGTTTTGTTTACCAGCACACCCCCAGTTTTTTTTGTGGAGCTCCGCTGCAAATGACCTTTAATTTTAAAGCTTCATGGCTCATAAAGAAATTTCAGAAATAAAAACTCCCAAAAGCCAGAAGATACTCTAAATGTGTCTATCCAATTGCAGTTAAATTTTCTGAGGACTACGACACCCTACTAGGTGATAATTTAATCCCAACCTCTATATTAACCGGATAATCGCTTATGCACAAGACTTAAAACTCATTGTGATCTTAAGAACGCAAATCGAATTCTCGGTTTTGGAAAAAAAGAGAACGAAAGGTCACGAACCAATGCAAAATTCACGAAGCATCTACGAACACTTCACCCTAAAGGTTAGTGCACTAGCCTTCAGATTTCAAGCAACCTTTAGCCTACTCTTTGTCCAAACAAAAGGGTTAGAAACTAAAAATTACATGGGACAATGAATAGATTTCAACTGCAGCTGGAAAATGAATTTAATTCAAGCCAGTCGAAGAGAATTTGCAATATTTTTACTGATAGCTTCATCTTTCAGATCTATAAGATCTGTACTGCTATTGAAGCTTAGTATAGTTAATCATATAATATACCCGTAGTTTTTTTTAAATAGGTAAAGCATCTAGACCAAAGAATCACTAATAATCTATATCTTGAAAATACCCAATGTTTTGTACAATGTTATTTAAACAGAAATGGAAAATAAGCGCTTTAAGCCTCTTTTCTGCAGATATTGACGGTATTTCTATACACTTTAAGCTAAGTAACTCAACTTAATTAAACTTCACTTGATCAGTCTATACAAAGAGGTCTATCTGGATTGATTAGGACAATTAGCACAGGTGGAGTAAATGTCTATTACATATACTCGTAAGCATCTTCCACCAGTCCCTAAATTCTATCTGATCTGTGACAAGCATGTCCCTTCCGCCTCTTTATTCCATGATTCGGATGTAATCTGTGACAGAGAACTAAATTTTAGACGTTATATTGATAATATTATTAGAAGAGATTAATCTGCGCTTGGTTTTGTGAAACGCTGGTGTAAGGACCTCCCTTACGTCACTCTCTTTTCCACATTTGAGGAGTGGTCTACTCCTTGAATATGTTAGCCAAGTATGGTCGCCCTATCACAATACCCATTCCCTTCGAATTGAGGTTGTTCAAAGCAGATTCATCCGTTTTACTCCACGCGGTCTTTCTTGGTTCGACATATATAACCAACCACCCTATGAGGATCGTTTAAAATTAATGAATGTAGAATCACTCGAAAAACGCCGTGAAATTGAAATTGTCAGCTATTAGGAGGAAACATTGACAGCAAAGCCCTGATATCCCTCAACACCAGCCAACACAATCTGAGATTTGTACCCCTCTTCTGTCTCAACTTTCACCGCACCAACTATGGCTGTAACGAACCTATGTCATGCTGCGTATGACCAACAGCTCCTTCGATTTGCAGTGCAGCAAATTTACACTTTGAAACACCGTTCGTTAGCTTAATTTAGCTTTAAACTTATAGCTTGTACTAGCTTAAATTTTTTTTTTTATTTTGGCGGTAGCAGACCTATGCAGGACAATTCTGCTCTCGGATGTTTGTCTGACGTTAGCGAGAGGTGGGACCGTGAGAAAACTTTCTTTTTTTTTTACTTTCCTGGATTTGACGAAGCTTAAATAAATATACATATAAATAATACAGAGGTCTCGTGAATATCCCTACCCTTACAAAATCTTGAATGTAGTAATAAGTGAGCATCTAGAGCCATTTATTCATGACCTTATTAGTCTTAGTTCAGTTTTAGGCTAGGCACTATTATTTGACACCGTTTGCAGATCAATTGAGCAGTTACTGCGTTGAGTACGAGCGATGTGTACATCATTGTTGAAATTAATCAGACAATCACTTTGGCAAACTCTGTTTCTTTGGAATAAGAAGACAAATGAGACGCTGTGCATAATCGCTGTGCCTTTATCATCCCAGCACGGCAAGCTGTATGGAGTAGAAACATGGATTTTAAGGCTTGGTCTGTGAAATTAGAAAACAGAGGATGTAGGCTCTCCATAGAGGGCTAAAGTATATTCTTATCATCGGTCGGTCGTTTCATAATCACGTCACGATTGTGAAAGCTCCTCCACCCACTGTCCCCATTTACAATACTTAAATGATTCATAACTTCCCGATACATCGATAATGTGTTCATGTCTAACTCTACAAATATAGAAATTCAATACCGCCCTCTATCGCTGCGTGTCACTCATTGGTGAACAAAACATTGTATCTATAGGTTTTCATGCACAAGGATAATTGAAGGATTAAAATACCATTGAATTGTTTTATTGACAGATAAACAAAACAATCGGCAATTTTACCGTAATTTCTCTGATTACATGAAACGCGTTTCACATGCACTTTAGCACGCAACTCCATGCCAGACGTGATGCACCAGCACGGCGACAGGATAATGTAACATACATGCACATCAAATAAATGCTATACCATGAAAAGGACAACAAGGCGTCACCGTCGTCGTCGCTTCCGAACGCAAATGCAATGTAAGCAACTCCAGAATTCGTCAGAGTATAGTGTTTTATTAAAGTGGCCTTCTTGTTGGCCTTTTTATTCTGTTTGTGCGCATAAAAAACGACACAGCGAAACAAACAAATGTATAAATAAAATAAATTGTTACTTTATCCAGGCGGCACAGAGTCCCGCAGTGGCTGTCAAAAAAAAAGGTAGGAAGGTACTCTTCTACTAGCCCCTTCCGCCCACTTGTCGAACACATGAAATATCGGTTAAATTTACCTCGAAAGTATGTAAACATTTTCATTTCCGCATGAAACAGTGGCAAAAGTTAATCGTGAACGTATAATTACGTTGCAGCACTACTGCATGTAACTTATACTTTTGGCCGGGTCATGGTACAATTACTGGGTCGAATTTTTCCTAGGAATGCCGTGAGGAGGATAATGCATTGCATACATCCATACCGTTGCTGATGGTTGAAAATTGTTGCACTTTATTTCGGTATCATTTCCGATAATTTGCTCACCGAAACGAACAGATAAACTCAACGAAACGTAAAGTGTGCATTTAGGTATTCGTTGAGTGGAATTTCTTGGAAAAATTCTGATAAGGATCCACAAATGTGGGCTAACGAACTACGAATGCATGTGAGTTGAAAGTGGGTCACGACCTGGGAATTACGGATATATAACGATTAAGCTTGGAGGGATTTAATCAGAGTTTACGTATGAAGCTTCTAAATGACATGTTTCCTACCAGGGGACTGGTATTTTTGTCTATAATTGATAGTTTGTCTAGTAACTCCAGAAAGGAAACTTTTTATAAATTACGGTGTAGTAGATGGCAGCCGTAAAGTGCTATTGCTGCAATAAGTTAAATGGTTATTGTTTTGATTTAGGCTTCAGATAGAGAATTACCTAATATATGACTGTGGCTGTGGCCACAATGTGGTAGTGATGCCAATCAAAAACGAACATACAAATCAAGTTATTCGAAAGTGCAGTTGTTTGGCCGCCATTTTGGTTTGATTTACATTTGTCAGTTTGCATTTGACAGTCGTGAAGAGCAATATATTATGGAACATCTATTTAAGTTATTAAAACATTTTATCTAAATAATCGTTCAATTGTGAAAATACGAAGAAATTTGAGTAAATTTGTTCGTTTAAATCGTATGCCTAGCAAGTCAACCATTCGATTTATAATGAATAACTTTGAAACTCAGGATACACTGGCAAGGTAAAGTATACACTGGCAGGTAAAGTGAAGTCCGCCCGAGTTCGTAGCGAACGTACGACACAAACTATTGCTCCAGTGAGAAACAATATTCATGAAAGTCCGGGCACCTCCGTTAGACTCCGGTTGTTCACAAGAATTTGTAATGTCTCCGGCATTTGTTAAAAAAATTCTGTTGAATCAATTCCCAATTTTTGGGAAAAAATCATCATGAGTAACGAAGCTCATTTCGAGTTATCTGACCAATACCAACCACCTTTACACCCTCGTAGACTTACTGTACGGTGCGTCATTTGGCCGGCGGCATCATTGGACCAAAATGTTATGCAGAACATGACTAAAAGAGCACGCATCTGCATCGCGGCCAGAGGCGTCCATTTGGCCGATATAATATTCCATACATAATTGCAAAAAAATTGTATTTCATTTCATAGTTAAAATAAAATAAATATGTTGGCGCTAATAGCCCAATACAGGGCCTGGCCTAGCTACTCGCAGCCACTCGTGCTGTGCGCCGCACGAATGGGTGGGACTTACAGTTTTATGCCGTTTCCGAAGGGCAATTTTTTCGTTTGAAAGAAGCTTTTCATTACAATTTTTACTCTCGGTTGTTTGTCAGACGTTCTGAGCGGTGGGACGCGAGAAAACTTTTTTTTTTCATTTCCTAGTTGGTAAAAAAAAAAACATCGAATGGAATGCATACTTCAAATGACTTTAACTCCTGAACGGGAAGAGTCCGAACTTTGTTTATCACAGTTTCGATATGTAATGAAAAAGAATTAAAAAGAGAAGTACAGACTTTCACCTTAGATATACAAAAGGCTGTTTGGGCTGCAACACCTGAATCAAACAGTAAAGTAGAATGAAATATATATCCCAAACAAATGTGTGACTTAATATCTGAAAAGAGAAAAGCTCGTAAATGCTGGCAACTATCAAGAGCGTCACTTAACTAATAAGCTTTCTTAGCTTGTCGCTTGTCACGCTTTTGGTTCACGGTTCAAATCCTGATGTCAAGAATCATCTATTTTATTTCCCATAAAATAAAAAAAAAGCCAATCCACGACAGACGCATTTTTGCATTTTTTGTACTGAATTATAAATTGTAAACCATAATTGAAAAAAGATAAAGTACCCTTAATAAAAAAAATATATTAATATTAATAAAAGCTGAGTTGCAGGCTACCAGATGGGTCCACGGACTTTGGGTGGTAGAACAGCCATCTTCAGTCTCGAAGAAACAACAGATATTAGATAGGTGCGGAGGAATTTGCAGATTGTCTCTGCAATTACCTATGAAAAACAGTATATGTAGGTATATCAAGCAGATATTGCTTTGAAATAAGCCCCAAGTTTGACCCAAAATCCGGTGAAATCTACTTTCCTCTGTCTCCATCACTGGGTTAATCAACTTTAAAAGACATAGTCTTCAGTGATACAGAGTATTGAAAAAAACAAATACCTGGTGTACACTATGTCAAATAATTTTTAGGTATTTATTGATTTTAAATAAAATCGTCTGAGACCCAGTCCGAGATATTCCTTTTGGAGAAAATTACCATCACATTCGAAAATTTCACAAAACGGGTATCTAGGAACATACCTGTAATTTATAACGTATAATCTTGGCCCATGTTAAGAGTTAGTTTGCTGTCCGAGACCTGTAACTCCGTTTTACAAAGAGAGCTGAAATTTGGATCAGTGATGGATTTCGTGAGCTTGCAGAGAGTTCGAAATTACAATTTGGCATAGCGGAGGAATAAAAAATATTAAGGGGTTTGAGTACAGTCAATCAATCCCAGAGGGATGACGTAGTAAAGCAATACTTCACTTCATGTGGAATCCACAAGTGGAAAGGTATCTCAATAAACTTGGTGTACAAAGCTGTAGGAGGCTAGGATCGAACTCGTTAGAAAGGCTTGTCGACTGAGGATTAGAAACACTTCAGATTTCAACGCAATCTAAAGTAATATGCAAAGAATGTATGTATTCAACATTTTAGGCAGATTTTAATGTCTAATTGGCTTCAACATTCAATACCACCTGAAGGTTGTTAAATTCCCTCACATTGTAGACAAATCGAAATGATTTCTATAGAAGCTGTATGGACGAAAAAGAGGAGGAAACTATTCTTCACCTTCTTTGTACCTACCCAGTTCTCTTCCAAAGAAGGAAACTTCACTAAGTAGCATTCTGCTTCAGCGACTTAAGCGATCTGATTAATGCAGACATTAGAAGCCTCATACCAATTAGTTCAACGAGTAAGTAAGGAAAATCTTCCCCCAAGATACATGTGGTATCACAATGCAATTAATGGTCTAAGTGTGTCGGCGTCTTAGCTGAAACTATGGTTAATATAGTCTAGTAAACTTGTACTTAACCTCCCCTCTGGAACTTAACACAGGCTAGGAAAGACTATGCTAAATTTTAGCGAGATTAAGAATACTGCAATGTCCTTGAAACAGTAAATCTTGTTGGTGAAAACAATTAAAAGAATCTGTCTCATCGACCATCACATCCCCTTTTCAATTCTGAAGAAGGAGCACCAAATCTTTGCTCTTTGTGTGTGCTTGCTCCGTCATTTATCAATAACCTTCTGCCTAGTTCCCTCCTCTACCTCTATATAAAATTAACAACAGTAATTGCATATTGCAAAACCAAGGACCGTAAAATGATCAATAACACCTGAATAATATGTTTCTAGTTACTGTTCTTCGCTGACGTTTATCGATTGTTAACCACTACCATCGGCTTCACACCATCGGCTCTAGCACTCAGAATGACCCTGAACGATTTTCGATTTCATGTGAACTTTGTCCATGGAAAACGGGCCCATAAACGCCTACAATTCCATTGAATACATGAGGTAACAGTGCACGTGAGAAGGCCGTAGCCACCAGTGACGCCCGCCACTAAATACCACCATAACCGCCAGCCAAGCTCTACGCCTCAGCTGTGTTCGACTGTTGCAATTTGGGTCAATGGGTATGTTAACACAATTTTGGCAAAAGTACAATTTTGGGCCAATACACAGTTTTCGAGTGCATTTACAACACTTCATTTCCGGTCGATTGCAGTGCAGCCCCATCATCGAACCGACGCCTGCCGCCAGTTATTTGTTGCAGCCCTATGACCGGGCCAGCAATAACGTGGGAGTGGGCCGGAATTGTAATTATCCCCATTGTCGTGTTGGTCCATCTTGGAATTGTTCCCAGTATGCGCGGCCATCATTTTGACACATGGCCCCAGAGGATGCCTATAAAACTTAAAACACCATTGAAACCGCACAATTGAACAATTTTATTGAAAATCAATATAACAAACGTGTTTACTGCATTTCGACGGTCATTATTTCGGATGTGAGGGTGGAGGTGTTTGGTGGTTGTTATGCCTCCATGGGATGGGGGGAGATATATGTACGTGATATTTAGTTAAATGAATTTGCACTCAATTTGGGTTACAAGTACATGGTTAGTGGTGGTGTGGGCATTGCGATTACGTGGGTGCATCGAATAATATAATATCCCTTTAGAATCGACGTCCTTGTGTGAATTTTATAACATTTGCTCCATATTATTATGCATACGTTGAACGTTTTCATATGAAATCCGTTTATGCAGTGAATTAGGAGGTACTATAGGGATATTTTCCTGAATTTGACCTTAATTTCACAGACTTCTTAAAGTATTGTGCAATTCTGGTTAAGCTGAATAAATAAATCTATCTATACAGGGTGGGTCCAGGAAAGAGAATTGGTGTGTGTATGCATATACCAGGCAAATTGAGGAACGTCCAAAATTATATAATTCGCCAAAGCAGTGGTGTAGCTCTACTCATAGCCAAAGTAGCCTCTGGAAATGCTAGCGAGATGTTGTTCTTCATGGGCTACTAAAATACTGTAATATGCGAGCTACGGCTCGAGTAGATAAAACAATATTCTGTGAAATTATTTCTTTATTTTCTAGTCTATAGAACAATTCAGGTTCGCACTATACTATTCTTCGCAATTCTTTTCTTACAAGGTCTCTGTCCTCTCAAATCACTTTATCTCCTTTCAATTACTTAATTCACAAATCCAAACTAATTACTTCTTCTTGTTAAATCTCAACTTTAAATTTATCACAGAATTACAACTTCGCCCATTATCACTTTTCTAATCTCTTCGCCACAGTTTAGAAACTACTGCACCTTCTCAATCGCCATCTGTCCTTATATAGCAGAAGTTTCTGATAGCCAGAAACTTCTAGCAAATTCTTCGACCACTGGAACAAGAGAAATTCTGATGTAATAATTCTTGCAGTTATAATTCCCTCTTATCCGTGATATTATCCGTCTCTTTCGTTGACATGAGCTGTGGAGACTTCATCGCAGTCACGAACCTCGAATGAAAGGACAGTTCGGTCCAAAATTCTGCCAGAATGAAAAGACACTTCGGAATTTGTTGCATCATACTTTTAGGGAGCGTAGTTATTATTATGCTACAATACCATCAAACAGATGTAATTAAATCCAAACAAGTGCTCCGTTCTCCTTAAAGTCACAGGTCATTGGTGCACCACTGGCAACGAGATGCCAGAAGGGCAAGAACTGGACAACCATACGAGAATTTAGTTATGCCCGTGTACACTTCAAGAGATGAATAATAGAGAATCTTATTGTGCCCTTCTACAGCAGTTCCCTAAGCCGTTCCACATCGGGTTCCTCAAACCAAAACCCTTTGTAAAGGGTGGTTAAATTTTAAGGGCCGATGTTGAATGTGAACCACACCTAAACGTCAAGTTTTTTTCTGCATTTCATTTGACATTTCTCAATTTCAGACTAACTCAATTTGAACCATGGAAAGATACACAATCGAGCAACGCGTTAAAGTTATTCAGGCTTATTATGAAAATGGGCGTTCAAATCAAAATGCATATCGTGCATTTCGTGATTCTTTCGGTCAATTTAATCGTCCAAATGTGCGTACAATCGGAAAAATCGTGCAAAAATTTGTGCAAACCGGGTCTGTAGGAGATGTGAAAACACCAGTGCATGCTCGTACAGCTCGTACTGCAGAAAATATTGCTGCTGTTCGCGATAGTGTGGCTGAAGAGCCGTCCACCTCAACTCGTCGTCGTGCCCAACAATTGCACCTCTCACGCTCGTCGTCGATGAACATTATGCATAAAGACTTGCATTTACGCGCTTACAAGGTGCAATTGACTCAAGAACTAAAGCCTCTTGACCATTTCAAGCGTCGTCAATGGTCACAATGGTGGCAAGAAATGGCAACAGTGGATGATCAATTTTCGAAGAAAATCATCTTCAGTGATGAGGCACATTTTCAGCTCAGTGGATTCGTCAATAAGGAGACTTGCCGCATTTGGGCAAATGATAATCCAAGAGTGATTGTCGTAAAACCCATGTACTCACAAAGAGTGACTGTTTGGTGCGGTTTATGGGCTGGCGGCATCATCGGGCCGTATTTTTTCCAAAATGAGGCCGGTCAGGCAGTTACTGTGAATGGTGTTCGCTATCGTGAGATGATAACGAACTTTTTATGGCCCGAATTGGAAGATATGGATGTGGACGATATATGGTTTCAACAGGATGGTGCCACTTGCCACATAGCTAACGAAACAATGGCTCTTTTGCGCGACAAATTCAATGGCCGTGTTATCTCACGTGGTGGCGATGTCAATTGGCCGCCAAGATCATGTGTTTGACACCGTTGGACTTCTTTCTTTGGGGTTATTTGAAAGAAAAGGTGTACGTCGATAAGCCAGCAACAATTCAAGAGCTAAAGGATGAGATAATTCGGCACATTAACGTCATAGAACCTCAATTATGCCTCAGCGTCATCGAAAATTTGGACCATCGGATAGAGGTGTGCCGCCGAGGTCGCGGCGGCCATTTGGCCGATATTTTATTCCATACATAATTGAACCATACCAATATTATCATAATAAAAAGAAATGACAGTAATTTCCTAAATAATTTGTGTTTTAAAACTTAACTTAACCCTTTAGTATGATCTGGAAAAAATACGAAAAATAAGAGATGGTAATCCATTGCTATGGTGCGTGCCGGTGGATTCTCTTCTAAACACACGAATATAAGAATAATGTTGCAATACTTTCTGTTGGATCTTACCTAAGGGTGGCCGTGGTGTCATCGCTTGTCACGCTGTTGGTTCACGGTTCAAATCCAGATGTCAAAAATCATTTATTAATTATGAAATGCTGGATTGTAAGGTGGGTTCATGTGGAATGGCTGAAATAGCTATCACCTCTCTGCTAATACTTAGGACATTCTCCATCAAAGTTCTAAGACGATGACCTAGCGATGAGTGGATATTGGATGCTGGACAAATATTAACAAATATTAGATACCTTAACAACAATTGCATTCATTTTTTGTTTGAACATGTTTGTATCTCACTTTGCAGACAAACATGGTTGAAGTTAACTCGGATTTATAGAATAGTGGGGTCAAAAGAAAGAGAACGTCTTTGATGTGAATCCGTTAACAAAAGAAAGAGAACACAGAGTCCCGTGGTACAGCAGCATTTGTTAGAAATAAGGTAGAAATATTTCTATCTAATGCACCCTCTATTAATCGATAATTTAAAAGTTGCAATTTTACTAGCAGCCCTTTGTTAACTTTATATCAAAATAGATCCATTTACTAAGTAGTTAGAAAGGCATTTATTTATATCTATAGGTATACAATGCATATATAATACACTGAGAAGACTTCGATAAATATAAAAGTAACTGCCTCAATCATTTTATGTATATACGACAATGCCCCTTTCAAGAGCTCACACAATAGCTTTACCGTCCATGTTTCCTACCATTCCGTGACGTTAATTGGTTAATTGACTAACATCATCACAGAGCGATTGTCTGTAGCCAGAGTAAACACTTGACGTTTATAGTGGCAACAATTGCAACCCATTAAACTAATAGAATGTTGAGTATAAAGCCATTTAATGGATTTGGAAACAATGAAGCTTCTAAATCATATGCATGCACCATGACAAAATACAAATTTAATCGTTTAATTTCCTTTAATTGCAGTCGATGAGGATGAACCAATATTTTATGTAATTGAAATATATTTGCATGCACATATGTACATAGGTATCTAACTATCTTTGGTATGGAATAATCTGCTGTCATGAATATAAAGATCCAATGTTTCAGTTCTTTTTTTACGATTTAAATTTAAATTTTGGGTGCGATGGAATCATTTTTGTGCACGTGTTGCTACCACTTCTCCTATTTTTAAAGTGTTTGGATTATTAAAAAAAGAACTAATACGTAGCATCTGTTACTCCGAAAATTTTAAATTTGTCATATAGTTATTATTACATTGACTTTTTTATTTAATTTCTTTAAAAATGCCTGTAATGCGGTCAAATAATTGACAGAATTGGCGCTAAGATTCAATGGCGACTGCTTATGTGTGAGTAAAAACACATGAACTATGTAAACCTTCAGCAAAGTGATATGGAATATATATATTTTTTATTATTAAACATTAATGAAGATAAAAATCTCGAAAAACACTGAAGATTAGAATACCCAGAGTTCATTATATAATCGAATTCGAAAAATAATTCACCTCGTTCCACAAAACACTGCATTATCTAGTTTAGAATTTTTCTGCGCCATCTATGTTAATTGGGAGCAACAAATTAGAATATATGCCTTGCACCACTATCTTCCGACAGCTGGCGGCAATAAATGGTATGAAATCGATCTGGTACACCAACCGAAGAATCCTAGCTAAGTACTATACCACCTGTACTCTCAAACTGTAGCGATACAAATTAAGAGCAACTGCTTAAGTTATCAAACATAAATGTCATAAAAAGCATCTGGTACACCAACCGAAGATTCGTAGCCAGAGATTGTACTTCCATGTCCTCTAAAATTGTATGGTTCGATGGGTTTGGGGCTGAAATAGAAAGAAGAGGATGTGCTGGATATTACTCGGTAGGTGGTGCTGTTGAGAGCGAGAGTTTACTTTATATTTGAAAATGGATTATGTTGATTTCAGTTTCGGATTCCGCAACAGTGCGAAAATTCACAGTGTGCACAAAATTAAAAAATTCACTGTGAATTCGGTTTGTATTTACATAATGTACATATATGTATCAAAGGATTCCGCACAACTATTTGTGTACACTTGGACGCTTAATTTAGAAAAATGGCAGCAACAAACCTTGCTTCTTCTTATATGACTCGCTCATCCTGAGTTTTGATTATCAAACGAAACGAATTTTCTTGGAGGCGGAATTGGATCTGGCCCCAGAAGATAGTCTATGGGAAAGTTGGCGAATTGTGAACATATGATGGACTTCCAGATAAACAAAGGATAGGTACAATGTTCCAGGTCGTTCACTACATTGGAGGTTACAATTCAAATTTGAAATAAAACACATTGATTCTCGATAAACTGCTGATATTTTATGATAATAATATCTCACCTTGGAGACCTCCATTAAATCCTGCGGTAATTCATAAATGTAGAATCTCGTCCTTTAACTCTGAATCGTTTTGGGGTCATTGATTCACATAACTTCAAAGAAAAAAATCGAACGGCGTGATATCGCACGGACTTGGTGGCCAATTTTGGCCCCCCAAACAAGAGCTGACGAGGTAGCGAATTTCATCAAAGGGCGGAAATGTACAACTTTCTGCAGTTGGTGTGCTTGATTATTGCGTTATGGTTGGAAGAAGTGAAATACTACTATTCCTTCCTTACAAGGTCCCTTTCTTCTCAAATCACTTTATCTCCTTCAATTACTTAATTCACAAATCCAAACTAATTACTTCTTCTTGTTAACTCTCAACTTTCAATTTATCACAAAATTACAACTTCGGCTATTATCACTTTTCAACTTTCCAACTGCCTTGCCTCGATCGCCATCTGTCCTTATATAGTCGCATTTCTGATAGCCAGAAACTTTTAGCAAATTCTTCGACCACTGGAACAAGAAAATTCTGATGTATTAATTCCAAGATGACAGCTGCAGCCAATAATCTCTTGCGGTTATAATTCTCTCCTAATTCCGCGACATCGTCTTAGACATAATTCGTCTCTTAAAAAAAAGACAAAAGAAAATACACTTCGGAATGTATTGCATCTTTTTGGGGCGTAGTTATTATGCTACATTATGTTACAGTATGTAGACAGTTTGGAATGCGATTCGGGAAAAAAGAGAGAAAAAATATCTGCTAAAAGAGCAAGTAACTGTGCTTTGTAGAGTAGCACAGGCTAGTTCGACAAATTTCGGACCCGAGTTCTACGTGATAGGAGCCTTTTACTTCATGACAGCGTCTTTCGGAAAGATATTCGCAGAACTTACTGGAGAATGACTCATTTTTTATTACAAAAAAGGAAAACCAATTCGCGGAACACTCAGACTCAATTTGGTCCATTGTCCCACCAGGCAGAAACCAATTTTGATGTTGTACGTATAAAAGTTTCTTTTTCTTTTGTCTTTTATGCTCAGGGGCTATTGGTTGTTATCTCCCGCTCCCGCGGGGTTCGAATCTTCAGTAAAACAATGTTCGTGGGATGAGCTTTCCTGTCATTTCGAAATCTGTTTGTTTTAAGAGTTGCAACTACATGCGCTAAAATAGATTTTGCCCATTGTCATACTTTTAATCATTAGACAGTAACCCTGATCGTTTTGGAAAGTCGAAGTAGTCGTCGTCGTGAGAGTTTCCCATGTTATCAGTCATTGTCGTAACATCTTACAGATTCGTTGCTTTTGAAACTAATCCTTCAGCCAGCTCTACCTTGCAAGATGATAACAGAGCACATTAAAGTCTTCGTGTATGTCGCTGTTTGTTATGTACTATTGCTATATACTGTAGCATAATAATATCTACGCTCCTATGACTATGCAGCAAATTCCGAAGTGATTTTTCATTCTGGCAGAATTTTGTTTCGAACTGTCCTTTCTTTTGAGGTTCGTGTCTGGAATTAGTCACCACAGCTCGGATAATATCGCGGATAAAAGAGAACAAGAGAGAATTATAACTGCACGAAATGATTTTCATCTTGGAATTATTATATCAGAATTTTTCTTGTTCCAGTGGTCGAAGAATTTGCTAGAAGTTTCTGGCTATCAGAAACTTCTGCTATATAAGGACAGATGGCGATTGAGAAGGTGCAGTAGTTTCTAAACTGTGGCGAAGAGATTAGAAAAGTGATAATGGGCGAAGTTGTAATTCTGTGATAAATTTAAAGTTGAGATTTAACAAGAAGAAGTAATTAGTTTGGATTTGTGAATTAAGTAATTGAAAGGAGATAAAGTGATTTGAGAGGACAGAGACCTTGTAGGAAAAGAATTGCGAAGAATAGTATAGTGTGAACCTGAATTGTTCTATAGACTAGAAAATAAAGAAATAATTTCACAGAATATTGTTTTATCTACTCGAGCCGTAGCTTGCATATTACAATACATATACAAATATTGTTCATAGTATTTTAAATATAACCTGGACCATTTTGCCTTCATTTACTTTTATGCGCGGCATCAAACCATTAGATAGTGTCGTCTACTATTGTTTGTAGTTGGATAGTAGCTATTTGTAAGCATTTGTGTGAGGAAAAGGGCCAATCATCGATGTCGAAGAGATCATCCAACAAGAGGTGTCATTTCAAATCAATAGAAAAACGCAACATTTTTATGAAAAGCGGTGATATTTTTATTTAAATCTAAATGAAATACATGCGTTTTCGCAAAATTGCGTCTGTATTTCACGAATAACAGCTCTGATATGTTCTTTTAGTGCATGAGTCGTTGGTGAAGCATTGGCGTAGACTTTATCTTTAACATAGCCGCAAAGGAAAAAGTCTAATGGTGTTAAATCGCACAATTTCGGCGGCCGATTGAAGTCTCGATTTGGATAAATCACACGTCCAGAAAATTTGTCACGCAATAGAGCAATTGTTTCACCAGCTGTGTGGCATGTGGCGTCATCCACGTCCATAGCATCAATTTCAGGCAAAAAAAAGTCAGTCAACATCGTTCGGTAACACTGAAACGATCGCACCAGCATCGTTTTCAAAAAAAAATACGGCCCAATGACACTGCCAAAAAACCGCACCAAACTGTCACTCATTGTGAATGTAGAGGTTGTTCCTCTATTTCTCTTGGGTTTTCGGGGCTCCAGATATGACAGTTTTGTTTGTTTACGTACCCAGACAAATGGCCTCACCACTCATGAAAGTATGGCTCTTTATACAAAATGCGGTGCAAAGTAGTTGCGGATAGGCCCAATTCCTGTAAAATGGACATACCTGGGTTTTCAGTCACACTCTCAGATATGGCGGCAATATTTTCAGCTGACCTTGCCGGACGAACATGAGTTGAAGTCTTCACATCACTAACCTGTCCGAAACGTTCAAATTTATCGATTAAATTCACTATAGCTGTGCGATGATGATGACCAAAAGCAGTGCGAACTTAACGAAAAGTTTCCGCGATATTTTCACCGTTTTTGTAGTAAATTTTCATTATTTCAACACGTTGTGCGAGTGTGTATCGATTCATATTTAATAACCTCATAGTTTTTACTTATCAAAAGTAATTTAAAATGACACCTCTTGTTAGATGATCTTATATATAGCAGGCAATAAAGGTTGTAGAGTAGTGGTCCTAATATGCTGCCTTGACGAACCCCAGCTCGTGTTGTATGTAGTTTTGAGTGATCGTCTTTAAACTTGACATACTTGTAGAAGTGTCGATCGGTTAAGTAACTTCATCAGATAGAAGTCGGCTGGTAGAAGATTTTTAGTTCTAGTAGTTTGGTATTGAAGGCTTTAGTCAAGGAACTCCTACGCAGAATTGCTTCTCCTCTAAGTCAATTTAAATTTTGTTAGTCACTCTGTGGATTTGCTGGATTGTCGAGTGTTGTCTTCGAAATCCGAACTGGCAGTAAGATATTGCATTTAGTCTGTTCAAGAGGTCGAAGATTTTTGACAGGACAGGACAATCAGTGACATTGTTTTGATTGCATCTTTTCCAGGTGAAAAAATGCTTTACTTTAATCACCGAGTGTATATGTTTCGAAGGTGACGGATGGCTATTGTATGTAATTTGTTAAGTATTTCTCATTTATTGTTGTTTACTTTGTGTCTTATGCATCATTTTATTTAATACGTTGTTACGTTATCGATTTTTAGATTAGTAGTCCTGTGAATCTGTGTGGAATTCGAGTGTTGCCCCATCATTGGAGAATGTTTTCCAAAAATGTGCCATTAGGGTATTTGCCTTCTCATGATTTTCACTGACCCAGCATTTTAAGTATCCTGCTAGTATGACACTTTGTTAAAGTGTATATATAGCTATCATATTGTTTTGTGCTAATCATGTATTTAGGTTAGGTTAGGTTGAGGTGGCTGTCAGCTAAGAAAGCCAACACACTTAGACCAGTAATAGGTCTATTGTGATACCACATGGGTTTGGGAAGCGCCATCTCGCCTTTTCATTGAACCATTTGGAGCTTCTGATGAAGCGTAGAAGGTCCCTAACGTCTATTTTATTCAGATCATTTAGGTCGTTGAAACAAAGGGCTCGTAAGTGGAGTTTCCTTCTTTGGGAGAGAGCTGGGCATGTGCAAAGAAGGTGAAGAATAATCAGCTCCTCCTCCAGATATCATTTGCGACGACATCAAGTCTTGTTGCATGCTTGTCTATTAGACAGACTCCAGTAGAATTTATCTTTTCAATAGCATTCAGCTTTAATTTCAGTTTACATGTAGCGATAGGCATACCCAATGAACTTTGTCTGGGAGGACGGGTATTTTTGTTCCATGTCTGGCAAGTTCATCAGCCTTACAATTTCCTGGAATGTCCCTATGCCCCGGCACCCATATTAGGTGGATATTAAACTGCTCCTCCATATCTATAAGAGACGATCGGCAGACTAGAGCTGTTACAGAATTTGTTGAGGATGACTCCAAGGAATTGATTGCTGTTTGCCTGTCTGAAAAGATGCGGTCGATATCACGTTTTTCCCTTACTGGCATTATCCCCGCCTGGAATACGCTACAGTAGTTTGGGAGACGAAAAGAGAGGTTTACATTAAGCCTATCAAAGAAGACACCACCATCCACCCCGTCGTTAATTTTTGAACAGTCGGTATAGAAATGTAACGACTTATCTTCCGTAAAACCACCTTCTTCCCAGAATGTTCTGGAAGGAATGGTAACGTGGAAGTTTTTGTCAAAATTTAAATTGGGTATGGTTTAGCCGATGTCTTCAGGGAAGATATTAAACTTATTTAAGATGGAGGCGTAGCCATATACATATACCTTTTTGGACCACTGTGAAGTAGCTTTAAGGCGAATAGCTGAATCGCCATAGCTCCATGAGCTGTACCTTCAGAGTGGTTTGTTAGGTAGATGTTAAAGCAAGACATTTTTAAATAGCTTTTGTCTGTAAAGTACGTCTCTGCTATTAATAACACGTCAACATTATTGTCCTTGATGAATTGTTTTAATTCTAGGTGGCGTTGAAGAAGTCCATTGAGATTCATTACTGACAAGGTAATGATGTTCATTATATTAGTCATCTGGTTAATTAATTGTCATTCTCTGTCATATCGTTCATTTCGTCTGGCTTTTGTTGTGCTTGGGAATTGGAAATAAGAACTGGGAGATTAGAATCGGTCTTTTCTCTTTGGGATTGGAGAATTAGGAGCAAGGTTTGAGGTAACTGCTGTAGCGTGCCGATAGACTTAATGCACATAATGTTCCTTGGTACCTATATAATCGTAGGATGTTCACTCTCACTTGGCGACTTTTTTTTTTTTTTCCCCCCAAGGGTTGGTGAAAAATCTTCCATAGACACTATGAGGATACCAAGCGCGTACTCATAGTAGTGTCAGATTCTTACTGACTAAAAAAACACCACCCTGCGATTTAATTTGTTATATATTGAAACTAAGAAGGACCTTATCAAGCAATTTTTCTATCATGAAAAAAAAAAAACTCGTTTGGCAGGTTACTTTCCACTGAAAGATCCTGCATGTTCCGCAATCTAGGCGCGGTTGATTCCTATCTCGCCAAGTCGGAAGGTTTCGTCCTTTGTAGTCGGCGCAATAAATTGCTTTCATCCAGAATTTGTAGGATTGTATTGTTGACATGTCCGATTAGTTGGTTTCTATGCTTTCTCGCGAAGCTTCTAATTTCAGCTTCGATTGTAGGAATTCCGAGATCCCTGTGGATATCATCGTTTCTAGTATACCACGGTGCGTGGACAATTTCTCTTAGCACTTTATTTTGAAAAGTTTGTAAAATATTGGCGTTTGTTTTCTTGGTACAGTTGTATACCGTAAGTCCACACCGGCTTTAGCACTTGCTTGTATAAAAGCAGTTTGTTCAGAATACTGAGCTGGGAGTGTTTTCCGCGCAACCATGAATGAGAGAAATGAATATGTGATTTCGAGATCTTTACGTTTCATTTTCACATGCTAATTCCATTTCAGTTTTGCGTCGAGTGTCATTCCAAGGCATTTAGCCTCGTTTGCAAAAGGTATTCGGGCCAAGTTTAGGAAAATTGGCAAGACATTACTTTTCTTGTAAGTGAAATTCACGTGAACAGATTTAGGTTCGTTGAGGGCGATCCGCCAATCCCTCGTCCATTAATTTACTTTATTCAGTGCGTTTTGCAGTTTTGCAGTTTTGCAGTTTTGCAGTCGTTTCTTCGATTGTTCTACCTACAGCTAGGATTGCGGTGTCATCGGCAAACGTAGCCAGGATAGTGCCATCTTCTTTCGGTATATCTCGAGTATATAACAGATAGAGAAGTGGCCCAAGAACGCTTCCTTGCGGTACACCGGCCGAAATTTCTTTGAGCTCCGAATATTCATTTCCATGTCTAACACGGAAGAGTCTATTCCCAAGATATGATTCTAGAATGCCGTATAGGCATACAGGGAGAACTTGTCGTAATTTGCAATTCAAGCCATCATGCCACACCTTATCGAAGGCTTGCGAGACGTCAAGAAATACGCTTGAGCATATCTTTTTTTCTTCAAGTGCTTTCTCGATTACGTCTGTAATTCTATGCACCTGGTTAATCGTTGAATGCTTACTTCTGAACCCAAACTGGTGGTTAAGGTGGATAAGATTATTTCCTTCTATAACCGGTTGGAGACGTCTTAGTAATATCCTCTCGAAAATTTTGGATATAACTGGAAGTATATAAGATTTTACCTCATTTGGCGGCTTTCCTGGTTTTAAAACCATTATAACTTCCGCAACTTGCCATTGGTTAGGCACGTATTTTAATCTGAGCGCAGCATTTACAATATGAAGAAGCTTATTCAATGCTTTTCTAGGTAAAGCTTTGAGAATTTCTCCGGTGATCAGGTCATAACCAGGAGCTTTCTTAGGTTTTAGATTCCCGATCTCATGTTTGAGTTCCCTTACCGTTGCACTTGTAAGTGCTAAATCGTCAGATGGTTAATTGGCGACTTTGCATCAAAAATTCAAACATCAATTTCTACGATACATTTTGTCTTTATTTACAATTACAACAATTTTTGGAATAACATTTATAATACATTATGTATATAAAAATAACACGCTAAAGAGAAATTTCAACAAAGCACACCATCAGTGTACCCTGCTCATTAGAGAATATTTACACAAAAAAAAATAATAAAAATAAAATAAACTTAAAACAAAGTAAAAGCTTAAAGAATAAATGTTAAACAAATAAGTTCATAGAATTCCACTAATGACTGACTAATTAGATGCAGCAAAATGCATTTTCATAGGAAAAGGAAAAATGTTTCTTGACCAACAACATTATTTCTTTGTGCCGATAGCGAAATAGAAAGAGAAAAGTGGAAATAGTAAAACTAAGAGTAATTAAAGATCGCCTTCTCGAGAGTCGAATTAATTGTGTATGCTGGTCCTTGCTGGTCATTCTACTTCTAATCGAATCGAACTACTTTGAGTTGAGAGAAGGAGAACGAAAAGACAGACCAGACAAAGGAATCAAAGGAATTCAATCATCACTTTGCTTTGCAACTAAAACTACACCACCCACCACCCACTTAAGTAGTGGAGGCCTCGGGGCAACAGAAAAAAAAAATACTGTCGCTGGTTTGATACTTTGAATTGAAATTAAATTTCTGTCTTCTTTTCAGGAGCTGCTTCCTCCTCATGCTGGACTACCTTGAGTTCTGCCTCGTTAACTTCCTCGTCGAATATTTTCAAATCCTTTACATAGTACCAGACGCCCACATCGAAGATCGAACCGAGAGTCACAAATATTGAAGCAAGTACGTTCAGTGTATACCTAGGGGTGAATGGTAAGATGTTACGGGATGTAATTTATGTATTTTTGGATGGTGCAGTGGCATACCTGAGAGATTCTGGATCATAGAGCCAGCAGTTGCCTTTGTTTGTACATGTCTTACCCCACACCAGACACAGTTTGTCTATCACCCATCCGAAGAAAATGGGACTTGGAATGAAAGCGAATAAGCTCATCATCATAAGCCCAAAGCCCATAGCTGCTGTTTTGTCTTTTTCTGGAACGCATCGCACTGATACTAGGAAGTTTGTCGCTCGCCCTGTGGCACCGATGAACTTTAGTGCGCACATCACAGCTAGGAAGGCGACAAAGTAATTATAACAATTCACTGGACATGAACCGGGAATGGCTTGGCCACCAAGAAAAGCCTGGAAGTAGTCATTTGTATGAGAGCATGTAAATAATTTTTTTTTTTTTTTAACTTACATCTGGGTTGATGGTCGTCCTTGTTGTTGTACTAAGTGCAAAGCTATCATTACTAGCCTCTAAAATTTTACTGTCGAAGCTAGTATTCAGTGCAGTAAGGCGTTCAAATACTGGAGTCTTATTGGTACGATTTGAAGCAGTTATGCAGGCACAATCGTAGTACGTCTGTAAGAATTCGACAAGTGGACGATTAGTGATAAATACTTACTTCAAGCATGGAATACCAAAGTAATATTAAATTTATAAGCAATTGCAACAATTTTCAAAAATAAAGGTCGCAGGTCGATTAAGCCCTTAGGAACTAAACATGTGCGAGTCTCAAGGCTCAAAAGAAGGGAATTTTAAAACCGGCAAAGGATCGAAACAAGATTTTAAACTATAATTGGTCAAACCCCTCCAAACATAATTCTATGCAGTCAATGTAGAAGGCTTAAGCTGATTCTTGTTTTTTTTAGAAAAATGCGCAGTAATAGAAATTCAAAAACATTTTGAAATCATATGGGCCAGAGTTCGAACTTTACTTCAATTACATTAAATCTACAAATTTGCAAATCTACTCCTTCACTTCGATCGGCTTAAAATCTACTGAGGTATATGAATTATGTGTAACCTGTTCTTTCGATTTATGTTTTAATAAAAAATATTTAATTAACTCGTGGCTTACTAATTCTCTCGTATCGGTCATCGAACAAATATATGTAAGTCAAGTACCCCTGCCTCAAAAAACTTTACTGACTGTCCCTTTACTACCAAAATGGAAAAGGGCTTCGTATTAAAATTGCAAATGTCTTTACCAACTCTCGGCCTTTTTCACATGACATTATTGTTTTCACAGAATATTATTATACATATATGTATATAGTATACACAAGAACTAAGGCCGATAAGAAACAAAAGAAATAGGATTTGGAAAAACTGTATTAAAAGTCTTTGCGCAGCTGACTTCAATAAATGCATCAGGTTCTTCAACGATTTAAAAATGCTTTCCAATAGCTTATACAGTAATTATATAAGCGAAATGGAAAACAGCCTAAATGTTTTCGGAAATTTGTCAACTCTAAGAAAAAATCTGACGGCTATCCTGCTAATTTCACGTACGAGTATAATGACTGCACAATCAACAACTCGATTGATATAAGTAAATCTTTCGCTAACCAATGTTATAAATCATTTAGCGATGCTCCTCTATTGTAGTATTGATCTCGAATACTTTAAGCCTCTTCAAAATAGTCCCCAAACTTGTGACATTCCTCTGATTTTAGAAACTATTTCCAAATTTATTTCTCATCTGGAAAATTAAATTACTCCTCAGGTCCTGACCGAATAGCTTCAATAGTTCTGAAGAGGTGCTGTGATGTAATAGCTCTTCCTCTAAAGTATTTGTTTGAGTTATCTTTAACTACTGAAAAATTCCCCAGTTTTTGGAAAAATTCATTTATCATACCTGTGTTCGAAAAAGGTGACTGATGTCATTTCACCAATTGTAGAACTATTTCACAGCTGTCTTGTATCCCAAAAATGTTTGAATAAATTTTTTGAATATTGTGCGACATGGCTTTGTCAGAATGCAGTCTACTGTTACTAACTTAATAAGTTGTTTGCACAAATGTTCTAAGACTTTAGAAAGTGAACAAGAAATTGATTGTATCTACGAACCCTTTGATCAACTCTTCCACACTATAATTGAATATAAACTTAAGGTATATGGTTTCCCCTCTATTTATTGAATTGGTTAGTTCATATCTTAGTACAAAATAATATCAGGTCAAATTTATAAGTTGACTTCTCAACTCCTTTATAGCCTAACCTGGTGTTCCTCAGGGTAGTCACTTAGGTCCTATTCTCTTTATACTCGCTTTCAATGATGTTTCATCATATATTATTCATAGTGATATTCTCATTTATATTGATGACATGAAAATCTTTAAGAACATTAATAACCTAAAAGCATGTTCAATCCGATATTAGAAGTTTCGTCACTTGGTGTGATAGAAATGGTCCTATATGGCTATAATATGACATCAACACCAACTGCGTTTAATTATTGATTATCGCAGCATGGTCTATTTATTCTGAAAAAAGGATTTTATTTTGGTAATATGAACCTCCACTGGAAACAATATGTTCATTAAGCTCTAAGTGTTAGGGTAGAGCAAAAAAAATATGTTGGTAGCACGAGTCCAACTTTTGTCAATATAGAGTTATACCGAGATATCCACTACACATATTTCTAGAACATTATTAAAACATACTCCCTACGACCCAATTTAAAAACTTTTTCGCAATTTTGTTTGAGTATATACATAGCTCCAACTTACCTTCTGTCCTTTCGAAGTGATATGCTCGCTTTTACATCCCGCATGACATGGTGATATGTATGTCATACCATCTTCTCCGCAAATGGGCGAATATCTCACATAATCGCATTGACAGTTTGAATTACATGATGGAGTCATTAACGAGCTGTTTGACATTCCAAAAAAAAAAAAAACACATTAGCTTGAAGTTAGATACTAAATCGACATGTCTAACCTGTCATGAATATTAACAATAACCGACTTTTCATTGCCAGGACATCCGATAAACGAGTACGATAGCATTCCAGCGACTGTAAGAAAACCAACTAAGACATTCCAAGCTGCCATGTATCGCGCCCTCGGTTTATATTTCGAAATAACAAATCCAGAAAGAAGTACTCCCACCGCCGAGAAAGCTAATGCGATTGTTCCTGTAACCAAACTAAACGAAAACTAATTATTTAGAACTTCTCACAACTTTTTGTTTTCCTCCACAAACCTTGATGTAGCTGCAGATTGCCTGTATTGAATCTCAATGTACTTCGGAGTGAATATCCAGTATGGAGTGTATCCAAACAAATAAAACACCGACGAGAAATTATTACACATGAGAGTAGGATTAGCGAGCAGCCGCTTAAATGTCTTTATCATATCCTTCATCGACGCAGGAATTTCCGTTTCCTCAACTTTCTCAGCGGCTCCCTTTACCTTTCTACGCTCTGCTTCAACCACACGCCTTGCTGCCGCTCTGGGCAATTGTTTTGGGAACATGGTCAGGAAAAATCCAGATATAGCGAGTATTACACCAAGCACCAGCCATCCCATCCACCAAGCACCCAACCATCGTGGATCGTTTTGCCCTATTACAGGACGCAAATGTGGCGCTATATACACCCGTAGACAAAACGAAGCCAATGCATATCCCAATGCAGGTCCCAGCATGCGCATGAAATAGGACAAACCTGAAGAACATTCAATTTAAATTTTAGTACAATACACTTAATCCGTCCAGGCTTAGCCGTCAATTTGCATTGACGTCTATGCACTAGTTTGATGGGATTGCTTAAGATAAGCGTGCGGCGCGCCGCACTCGTCGTGATCATGATGGAACAGTGGAAGATATACAACCTCTCCCTCAGATAAGAAGGCACAATATCGTAAATCTTCACCGAGCGAGAGAGTGAACACAGAACTAAGCCCACTAATTACTGTAGACACACATAGTGCGATGGGGCATGGAAATATGCAAACACGCCGAAGATAGATTGGCCCCGCTTATCTAAGACAAATGTTGACGGGCGATTGAAGGTTGTGTGTTGTCTTGTAGATGCTTGTGTGTGATTTAATTCAGTTGAACTCGTTAAAGTTTACATAGAAGCAGTCTAGAGCTAATTGAAACAATGATTTGCAACAAATTGCGAGTAATCTTTGTCTTATTCGCGGCTAAAATAGTGGGCTTAGACAATGTGCTGGTTCGTCCCAAAATCTGTACAAAATAATTATACTTACTTAGGAGGGCAGGTGTTTTTGATTTTTTAGTGTTGTCATCCATGTAGGACACTCCAAGGGTATAGTACAGGGAACCACCAATACCGGATATAAATTGCGCTATAAAGAGAACCACCTGGGGAGCTAGATTTCCTTCACCCATCTCACATTCAAGACCACTTCCTGAAAAATAAAACAAAAGTACATCAAGATTTTACTGAAGCCAAAGGATCAACGACAAACTCACCTCTGTTCCTGCACAGTAATTTCGAACGTTGTGTTTCTAGCGCCTCCATGGTTGCATTTTCATCGGGCAATGCGCCAAACTCCTCCGTCAGAGATAATGCATCTTCTCCTGGACCATACAGGAAGTGCGGTAATGCAGTCAATAGACAAAATGCGATGATGGTTAGAAGACCTAAATTGTTAGATTTACGTTAGTTACTATTGTTTGACTTAAATAGGTATTGATTTTTAGTACCAAATCCAATCCATCTCGGTCGATGTCCTTTGCCTGCGTAGTAACTTAACGCCGCCGAAACAAATAGCTGACTGATATCATTTCCTACTGATATGATTCCTGTATTCTTGGATGGAATTTTAAAACGTTTCTCTATAGTTGTTATCGTTCCATTGAAGTAGGCGTATGTCATTGAGAAGATGCAACCTACTAACCCATAGAGGCACACATAGGCAGTTTGATTTGCGAATCTAAGAAAGGGAAAAGATACACTTGTTAATTGGAATTACTTATGTATGTATGCTAGAAATTAGGATTAGGATCGCCCTCTATTAGAACCAACCGAAGCTTTGCAGCATTGAGCAACATGTATTGATGTTTCAACTTGCATTAAAATTATTCCAGCTATATCAGTCAAAATGCTTTACAGATAGGAAATTAATGGGCTGTGAGCCTTAGGGTGAAAGTAGGACGTCTGTTATAGATTGATTGAAGATAAAAGTCTCAGGGAGAGACACTATTTCGGTCGGTAGTCCAGCAAAGAGGAAAGAAGGACTTTGCCGTTGAGAAGGGCCTTAGATAAGGAATACTAAAAACATGACATGGCGTTTGGTATATACGCCTGGTTTGTAGAGTTTTTGGGCAATATTACGTGTTCACGATGTTTACCAAATACCTTTTTAAAGTCTGCTTACGTGAAAGGCTCAAATGGCCGTGTTGTAATGGTAACATCATCGCTTGTCACGCTGTTGGTTCACGGTTCAAATCCTGACGTCAAAGACCTATTTCGCATGAAATAAATAAAAAAATCTATCAATTGCGAAAGCTAAGTCAACCCTACTGCGAAGGCATAACACTGGTAGTAAATGCAACTTGATCGTAATGATCATCAGGAGAATGGACAAAAATACTGTGAATCATGAGCAACGACAATAAAAAGCAAAAGAAAAATGCTCTCTAGTTAGTTATCTGAACACCACCCTTGGAGTTTACAGAAACTTAATACCACCTGAGTTTCAAACCACTACACCAAATCTTTCTTCCTTTCTCTCTTTGTCTATTTACATAACGCCCGTGCCCTGTATAGCATAAGGGTATTCATATCCCCTTTGGCGCGCGCATATTGTAAAAATTGAAAATTGAAATCCTAATGTTTTGACAACTAATAAAAAAAATATCCTTCCGATCATGTAAAATGGCGACTGACTAACAAATCTAAAGCTTTGCCAAACTATGAGCAGGAAACTATGTAGATATCAGATTGTCGAAAAGGTGATGGTCTATAGCGGCTTGCCTAGTTGAGTGGACGAAGAGAATGTTTCTTACTTGTTCTTCGTACAGAAGGAGGAACTGTTCTGTGATTTTGCTATATTGGATATGTGGGTGTGACATCTTACACCAGAATGGCGCCAAGAATTTGCATGGTTTCCTTGGGCTCGATTATAGGATACAGTCGAGTTACATGATAAAATAGTGCTGGCATCGGCAACATTTTGAAAAATTCGATTATTTGCCAATTCCAGTATTACGTAGTAGTATATAGAGTAGTAATAGAGTCGGTGGAAGTATGGATCCCTGAGGTACTTCAGCCAGCGTTTATAGCAAAGATAACGAAAGACATACAATTGATCACAGTTTGAATTGACTTGTTCTGAAAAAAATGTACACTCAGCCCTAGAACCGTTCCCTGTAGTCCATATGAGGCTAGTTGCTAATTTGCTTAATAGGTCTCAATGCTAAGCTCGATCAGATACTTTTGAAATGTCCAGAGCAACAACTCTTAAGTCCTGAAAAAAATGTACACTCAACCATAGAACCGTTCCCTGTAGTCCAGATGAGGCTAGTTGCTAATTTGCTTAATAGGTCTCAATGCTAAGCTCGATCGGATACTTGTGAAATGTTGAGGTCAGTTACTCGTAATACCGAAGTTGTACTGTACTAAAATCTTTACATATCTGTGTAGTGCATAAAATGTAAAGAAAAAAATAATTCTGTTAAGATCGACTTGTTTTGTTTTATTTTTATTTATTTAAGAATCTAAATTTCATTAAAATAAAAAGTCCACTGAATCATAACCGGAAATTTATTAGATATTAACCGAAATTTTGGTTGCTCAAAATTAAAAGCTGAAGGGTTTTTAAAGAGCAGCAAAATGCAAGTAGCTTTGACCCAGTTGTGTGCATTTTCTTTCCAAACTAGTTTTTATTTTGATACTATTTTTTCTTGATTTAAAAAGACCTTGGATGAACAAAACATATTGTATCACTGAGTTCTAGTACCATTACGTTCCCAGTCTAGACGGATTTACTTCTTACTCTGAATATTAGCACTAAAGAAAAAAAACATTGAAATCATATAAAATTATAGACAATAAGTCCGTAAAAACATATTAAGTTTCGCCCTACGGGTTGCGTGTTGGGCGCCATTTTGAAAAGTGAGACTGAAGTGAATATTTCCACAATAACTCTTCATATGTTAATTTTAGTGTAAAAGCGTTGTTATCTATATTTTTCAGAATTAGATTCTCTATAGCAAAGCTATTAATCAAATTTTTGATAGTACGAGGCGTTTTCGAGTTGTAGCCGAGAGAAGTCAACTGCTTGTAAAAACAAAATCCCGGGGTTTATCATTTAAGACAATCAAACTTTGACAGTTATGGTTCACCCTATTACTAATTAAGAGGCGAAGAGATTTGTTTTGGCTTAGGACACTTAAAATATTTGAGTTGTTCAAGTTCATTGAATATTATTTTGATCGAAATGGATTGTTGTGACAACAAATTTAAAGACTCATCCATGTACGTACGAAACTAAATTTTTGATATTATTTTAACACAACATTTTTTTGAATAAAATTAAAAGAATATTGTGTAGTTTACTAACCTCTGAAAAAATCGTCCTCTAAAGATCCCAAAGCCGCAAGTCATGTCATCTGTGATGGGCATAACCTTTAGCAATTTATCAATATCATCGCTCATCTTGACTTCATTTTCTTCGCCAACTTTCTCTTTACCCGACTTTTCGTCTGGGATCTTTGTGGTTCCATTATTCAGTAATCTAGCCTCAAGATCAACATCACCACCATCCTTTTTCTTTTCATTACCTTCACTCATTTTGTAGCTTACTTCAAAATCACACACACACTCACAACACTATATCACAATTTAATTTAAAAATATATTTAAAAAATCAGCGCTCCATGCAAAATTTAGTTTTTCTTTTAACTAAAAGTGATCTTCCAATGCGTTAATACTTTTAGTAGTTGATTCCCACCGTCAGTTCGGATAGAGATGCCAACAATGAAGATGTAGAAGTTGATGCTGGTGGCTTCTCGGTCGTCTGCCTCCGATCAAATGGCATAGTCTCAGCAATGTATAATGATCTTTAGATGTAGTTTGGGATGCGTTCTCTATTATTGCTGCGCCTGTTATCGCAATACGTTTATCGTAATTTTAATCGCTAGTCGCCTTCTTTTTATTTCAGTTTTATACCGATGACAAATTCAGTGTTCTCGTGTATTGTAGTGACATGTTTGCCTAAAAACTGAAGACAGCTAATTGTGTTGTGATAAAGTATATCTTTCTATCTTATGAGAAGTTTGCTTCCTCGGAGAAGGCAAAAGAAGATGGTTCCAAACGGTTTTATAGATTGGTGTTTATCTAGAGCTCAGCCATCACTTGCTAGATGTTTGCTTCTGATGGTGATCATCTAAAATAATCCGGCACTTGTCTATGTCGGTAAATATTGTCGATTGATAAGGACGTGAACGTGGTCTGATATATTCCTGTAAAGAACAATGAATTGAATTACTTTATTTTACTTAATAAAACGTTTAGCTGTGTACAATTTGGGGGGTGATGTCAAAGAATGTATAGGTATATAAAATAAATTCATTAGATGCTTAGGTATTAAATGCTGATGGTTTATTGACAAGCTTAAGGGGCGTGACGGTGGCAAAAGTTAATTTAATTTTAGATGGAAACAAATGTGTTGTCGATTTCATAATATTCGTCCATACTGCGTAATTAAGAACTTTTATTAAAGGAAATAGAGATTAAAAACTTGCAAGAAATGTTTTTAAAAATCTGCAAAACTTTTGTCCTGTAGACGATTAGTCATTCTTCGTTTGCCTTAAACCAAAAGACGATCTAAATCTTACTCAATAACCCGGACCTGCTACCTGATGAATAGCATCAGGGCTGGCTGACATAGGAATGGCTGGTTGAGCAGTTTGAGATCACGTTTAAGTATCAGATTCTAAGCACGCTTTTCGATTCCTGCCAAACCATTTCAAAATTGAAAATCTCTAAGCTAGGGTAGCTGCAATTACCTTTGGGCTTCGATAAATTATGGTTTGTGAATCATTACCCTCACTATGATGGCAAACGAAATAAAGTGCACGCCTAAGCCGCACGTACTTGAATCTGTATGTTGATTATCTGCAAAAATTCAGATCTGAAATATTTCATTTTTTAAATCCCTTAAAATTTAAAACAAAATTTACAATCCGTTAAAATTTAAAAATTGTTTCTGACAATTGGTAAAATCGAGAGAACCATAGCTTCCCTGACGATTATTTTTTAACCTTTTCCGCCTACTATGGCGATTGAAAGCCTGGAATTTGTTGACAAAATAAATGAGGATTTTATACCTTACGTTTCGCTAAGGGAGATCATTACCTGCGTATACAAACTATCTAATAGTTGCAAAAGTCATTATCGGACTATGATCTTATAACTGCCCAAATCATGAAAGAAATGCCATTCACTTTCAATTAATACTTGTTTCAGATGTTCAACATCACTGGAAGATAGCAGAAGCAATGTTATACCTGAACAAAGTAAGTCACTATCAGAAGTGAACCCATTTTCACTTTTGCCAATATTGTCAAAAATGTTCGAAATACTACTTCTTAAAATATTATACAAAAATATGCACTACTCTGGGTATTCTAATCCCTCAGTGTCTTTCGAGATTTTCACCTTCCTTGTGAGCAGGCTCCTTTAATCTTTTTTTTTGTCAAAAATTGAAGATCCGAACCTATACCTCTACGGTACGGAATCAATATTTAATGCATACATTGCAAGAACTACTAATCGGCTACAATTTAGAGATCTTTCGCCATTTGGCGACTCTTTGGCTTTTGGAATAGCAAATTTTCACTATAACGTATCCTTTACCAGTTCCAAAGCTATCACAAGTGTGTATTAAAATTTGAGGTGGCCCTTTTATAGCTCAATACCAGCTTTAATTTATCAAAAAGAGAGGGAGCAGGAGCTAGAGATTTCATTTCATCTGTTAAAATTAATATGGGTCGCCTTTTGTTCTAGTTATTGGCAAAACAGGAGAAGTTCCTGTGATATTATTAGCGCCATCAGTATCATCAAGGAATTGCCAAAGAATGACCTAATCAAACCACTTTATCTTATAAATGCTTTGCTAAGACTATTATACGTTATAAGACAATAGAAAGTCGCCGAAGTCATAATGGTTCCAAAATCGAGGAAATCTTCAAACAAAAAACAAATAAAAATCACTTGTTGAAGAGAATACAACCGATCACTGAACAAAGACGTTTAATTCGGCTTCAGAATTAAATGTTCTACAATTGGCCAGGTTTATAGAATAAGTAAAAAAGATATGTTGTAGTGCTTTTCCCGATGTCTCTCAAGCCTTCGACAATGTATGGCACGAAGGATTGCAGTATAAGCTAAGTCAGGTTTTTCCAGAATAGTCATATAAGATTTTAGAATGCTACTCTTTCCATGTCAAACACGTAACCGAATACTCAAAATTTAAGGAAGAAATCAGAAATCTGTCCTTTTGATTAAATTTTCCATCACTTTTCGGCATAAATCCTGTGGTAGTTCGAGTCCTTTCGCTCTGGAATCATTTAGAGGTCATTGGCATACACTGTATTATATCTCGTGCTGTATGGCAGATGGTACCGTCTTGCTGAAACCACATGTCTTCCACATCAATATTATCTAATTGATGCCAAAAATAATTTATCATCATGTCCCGATAACGCTCACCATCGACTACTCCAGCAGCAGTACGAGCATTTTTGAATAAGTGCGGCCCGAAATCTGCACCAAACAGTGACTTTTTTTTGGATGCATTGGTTGTTCATGAATGCCACGTGGATTTTCATGACCCTAGGAGTAAATGTGACAATTTTGTTTGTTTACGTAGCCTTTCAGTTGAAAATGAGCCTCATCGCTGAAGATGTGGAAGAGTCTCATCACATTGGTGGTTCTCGACACTATCATGATCTGCTGGCTTAAATTCCTGAGTCAATTGGATCTTGTAGGCATGCAGATGCAGATCTTCTGTTAAAATGCTCTGCGCGGAGTTGTACGGAACGATAGCAAATGGGTTCGATCAACTTGTTCCATTAATTTCTTAACCGCGGCACGAGATGGTTGGTTTTCTATACCGATATTATTTCTGAGATGGGTTTTAACTATTAAAAGGCGTTGTTCTCTTGATTACCGCTCCATAATTACGTACATATGTCAGTGCATAGTATTCACAAATGTCAAATATCAGCGGTTTACCTTTGACAGAACCACAGAATGCCCGATTTAAAATATAACCTGCAACTGAATCACCCTTTACTTATACTTTTTCAGCAATATTGGAAATATTATGCAATAGTGAATCGACTTCTTTCTTTTTAAGTAACTGTAAAAGGCTGAGATACTCAGTGCAAGACTTTACTACTAGTTCACACTTTTAGCTAGAATTGTTTGTACTTGATCATAGAAGATCATGGCCGTTAAAACTTTCTGGCAAATCTTTACTTTCTTACCGACGCTAAGGTAAAATAGACTTTTAAAGACACAGTCACTTATTTCATCAGTGATGAAATACACTTTTAAATCTAAAGATTCTGCATAAAGTTTAGCCTCCTACTAATCCTTAAAAGCTCTAGAGATGTGCAGCCTTATATTTTTAATTTGTAATGCTACCTTGGTGGTTCTGTGTAGTAAGCAGACACCAACTTTTATTTTTCAAAATTTTTACGGTGCATGGTTAAATAATATCTGTAAATCAAAACGTAATAAAATCTTCCACCCTTTTATTATCAGTTGTGTAAATTAGCAGATGGATTTATCCACTTAGACGATGTCTATACTTTTGACAGTCATCGCAATATTTCTTAGAAAACCACTTTATTTGTTTTTGTATTATTCTCTTTCTAAAAAAAATATATTTACAATGTCAGGCGAATAAATGAGATTATCTATCTAAATTTTGTTCTGCGAACACATTTAATGAATGAACATTTAAAATTATTTTTTTATATAAAAAAAGAGGTGAAAAGTTATATTTAAAAATTTTCGACTTAATAAAATAAATTTTACAACTTCTGGCGACAGTGAGGATTTATTTATATTGCTTTATTTTTAAAAACTGCCAGGCTAAAAATTATGTACAATACTGGTACAACTCTGATTAGTGAAAAATGTGTTACCAATTAAATTTAGCTTGGAACTTTTGACTTTACAATCGTGACATGATAAAAAAAATGTTCGCACTCTTTTATTACTTTTACCAGTATGAATGGCAAATTATCACTATTTTATTAGATTATGCTTAAAGTCATAAGTTAAGTAGTTTATTGGTGGTAATACTTGGAAGTACAATTTATTGAAAATAAAATTTTCCTAATTTTATATAATTTGGGTGAAATTGGAATAAAAACGTGCGACAATAGAGAGAGATGCACGTGAGATTTTGTTTATGGAATTTAGCTCGATAATTAAGTGATAACATACTTGCAGATAACTTCAATTCATTGGAAAATTGAATGCGCTACCTTTTGACATCATTGCCTGCAAAATATTTATTAAACAGAAACCAATTCCGTTTCCTGGGTCAAATATTGGTTTCTTACCTTTGCATTGGTATATGGAAATTCCAACCCCATGCCATATTCGATAAGTTTTTTAGTAAGCAAAAACTCATGTGTCTTCCATTGACGTTAAAGTTATTTTATTCCAAACTCCAACCATAAGAATTTAATCAACGCAATGACCACACCTTTACAACAATAAGTAGAAAGAAAGTTTAAAAGGTAACTATTGTCGGCAGAAGAGTAACCCAAAAGGTGTATTTTTCTGATCACTGCTTGCTACTATTCAGTTTGTAACTGAGCAGTGCCGGTTAGAGGATTTAACCCACGACGAGCACACTACATAGATGAGATTCTGCTAAAAACTGAGAAGTAATCATGTGTAGAAGATAAGGATCTGCCTTCCACCAGTTGGTAATACTAGTGGGCTCACTCACTTGTTCGAGATACCCTGCTACATCACAATTCAAAAAGGATCCCCTTCCAGACTTCATGTCCCAAAAAACAGGCTAGAATCAGAGAAAATACAATCCGTCTGTAACGAATCGTATGATACCCTATCCATCATCTCTAATAAATCCCTAATAAAGTGGGCGTGGCGTTTTGAAATATTCAATTCAAATTCAATAATATCCGTATCTTTCTACTCAGAATTTTCTTCCGCAGAATTTAAAAGATTTTATCAGAAAAATGTATCTTATATTTTCTTCTTATAAAAAAGTGGGCGTGGTTATAAATATTTGTTACCGCTGTTTATGGATTCTGATAAGATTTTAAAGTAACACTTATCCATCACCATAAATAGCATTAAAAATCAATATCAGGTTTTTTTAAGGAAACACCCCCAAAAAGTAGGCGTGGTATTACTCAACGTACGGACGAATTGAAGACAATGTGAGTATCTATATATTTTGTTAAGTAAATGTTTTTAAAATTTTAGTAAGGAAAGCCCTCCCTATCAAAGAAAAAAGTCCACAAATTCCGGCCTAAAATATCCACCAGAAATAAAAGAAATGGCAACAAAGTCGTGCTCCACAGCATAGAACACACTTAAATTACTTGTGTAACCTGCTGAAACAGCAGGAAAGGTGTAAAAGACACTAACTAAAATCTCTACGCCGTCAATCAAAAAAAATTTATGACGTATGGGCGAAGGGAGACAAAGAGAAAGCGGACATTTTTACCACCAATCTAGAAGAGACTGTTAAGCCGTTCGATGATCAAGCGCTAATTCATGATATTAATGCGTCGGAAATAGCACCTGACAATCACAGAATAACAAGTGCAACTCAAAAAAATAAAACCCAGGAAAGCTTCTGGTTACGACTTAATAACTGGAGAAGTCCCAAAAATGTTGCCTAGAAAAATATTATTTAAGTTTCTCAATATTAAAAACGCTCCCAATTATTTACAAAATTTTTAAGAGGATATTGCTCTAGCGCTTGCAGCCAGTTATTGAAGAACAATATTTTATCTCTGATCACCAGACAAAGAATTACTGACGTAATCGAGAAAACTCGTGAAGAAGAAAAGATTTCCTCAAGCATATTTCTTAACGCCTCGCAAGCCCTTCTTAAGGTATAGCATGAATCCCTGAAGTTCAAATTATTACAAGTTCTGCATGTACTCCTATATTAGACAGTGACAACACATCCCGAAAATAGACTTTTCCGGGTCAGATTCGGGAACGAATACTCGCAATTTAAAGAAATTTTAGCTGGCGTACCGCAAGGAAGCGTTCTTGGTCCACTTCTGTATCTTTTATATACCCGTGATACACCGCAAGAAGAATGCACCATCTTAGCTACTTTTGTCGATGACACTGCTATCCTAGAAATATGAACGATCAAAGCAATAACTGTAAAACTGAAAAGCCCTCTGAATAATGAATAGACAAGGCCTGGCGGATCTCTCTCAATGAAACCTTATCCGTTCATATAAATTTCACTTATAAAAAAACGAACAGCTGTTTTTGGTGAGTAGGAATTTCACACTCCTATAAACATGCGCCTGGTGTCCTCATTGTGTCTATGGAAGATTTTCACCTACCCTCTGGGGAAAAACAAAGAAAAAAAATGTGGGGTATATATATATATGTATATAATGTGGACTCCAAATATGAAGTTTGAAGAAAATTCGTCCAGTTGTTTAGGCTGCAGCGCACATTTACATGCTCGTTGCCCAAATTTTATTAAAATCATTTATATACCATAGTTATTGAGTTAGTTGTGTGAGAAAGACGATTCAAAACTTTGTAAAACTCCTTCCCATATTTTACCGCACTTCTTCCGATTTAAATCATTTACAAGTAAGAATACTACTGTGCTAAATATTTATACGTTCTTGAGTTAGATGGCAAATAAATATAAATTAAATATCTATACTCCGTCCCCGCAACTATCCGAATTTGGCAATTTTTGTAAAATTTCATCATGGGTGCTGCTTTTCTCCGGATTGAAGATACAAGATAAAGATACAATTCGGGCATAGTTACAATAACTGTATGGAACACTAATCGCGCGAAGCCTGCTTGACCAAGTTTGTTTTTTCGCACTTTGTCACGCGAAAATGCTCTTTGAACTGAATTAACAATTTGCCCTTCTAATTTGTGAAGCATATTTCAAAGAATATTGACATAGTCAACCTAGAACATGTATAGGTATTAAGCATGTTTCTTGACGATATATTTTCAAGTAGGGAAAACTTGGAGAAATTCAAACTAAATCAATGGATGGATCCAAGATAGAGACATAGAGACAATGTAGCATGCACAGATATCCCAGTCATCAATCAGTTGTGTTTGAATCAACCATCTTGCCAATAGTAGAGAAAAGATCAATTTTACCTTCATAGATATTCAAGTTACTCTTAAAGCCCTTCGTAATAAAAACTAGACTAGTTTTTAAAACTTACACGGTTAACTTGTTCTAGAACTTTAGTTACAAGTAAAAAAAAATGTTAACAACTTCACAAGGCGGTTGGCAGGGACCCCTTTATCGCCCAGTGAGATACCACCACATCTTCTTAGTAGTGGTGATTACTTTTCGGAGCTTGACAGATGCGCCGGTGCTACAGGCATTTTGAAGTAGTACTTATCCAGAGAAAAAAAAAAAAAAAAAAACAATACATAGGTGCCCATAATGTGAATACAAAGTTCAACGATTAATTTATTACACACTTTTCTTCAATTACTAACCCCATAAATATTTGCACAAGAGTTGAATACACCCTATTCCCAGAGCGACATTTTAAATAAAATTTATTTGTGTATTTTTTTTTTCTTACGAGTAGATCCTAACCACAATGTCAATAACTCACTTATCTCGTGATTATTCCGTTTTCCTTTTCTAAATTGACAAACTTTATACATCCACGGTCAATCCAATTGTTTCGTTGACAATAATTTTCAAATCAAAGTTGGAAGAGTAAATGAAGTGATACTTAAGTGTATGTAAATATTTTATGTTTGTTTAACTTCATACACGTTGTACGATATTGTAAAGAGCGGTTCAAATTTTCATCACAAAAATTATTTAGAACGAGAGTACAATATTTTGTTTGTTTCACTTTCTTAGAGCTCGTATCACTTTTACATTAGATCGACAACTAAAACACTTTATCACTCTAATTAAAACTTGCAAGGCAAATTCGCATTCGTGTAGGTACGTTGAAAAAAAAATGTATGCATCCATTAATGAGTTTCCTGCTTAAGAAGCCCAGCTTATTGTTGTCACACAGTAAAACGGACTACGATGTATAGTCTTGCGATCGTCCTCCATTGAGAGCGCCACTTAAGCTCACAAACCACTAAATTATCATTCACAGTGATTTTTTGGGATAACACAAATCGTAAACAATCATGTAATGCGAATCAGATGATGATGATGATGAGGTTGAATGCTGCACAAAATGCATGTACACTCAGACATGCGATCACTTTTTGATATAAGATACTATAGCTTGAGGATATAATTACAATAGAACCAACCAACCGGAGAGCATCATCGAGTATCAATTCGATTACATAATGCACTTGAACGAAAACTATTTATGACGATTTAATCTAATTCACTCAAAAATAGTGTAAATATTTTGAATTTTTATTTATTTACACGTAATTATGTTGGCTTCTTTAAAAAAAAAAAAATAATAATAATAATTTTAAGTGAACACAATCGGATATGAAAGGTAGGTAGGTACACACAAATATCTCGTCAGCATCTTATCCCACGACTAACTAAGCGACAACGGTTCGCATCATTTCAATCCGTGAAATTTGTAAGATGAGCCTTCAGAACTAATTCCATAACTTATAGTCGCACGGTATATATGAGAAACTCAGGGGTAGGCGAACTTTTGTTAGCGGATATCTGTTAGTCAGCTCTGTTCATGCGATGCAATTTGGCTGCTAATTTGGCTCCGTGTCATAATATTTTATTTACATTCTGAAGTCTCTAATGACAAATCCAGAGTGTTTGCTAAATAATCTACTATGGGACCAATCTGACACTGCAAACACTTAATTATTAATTGAACTAACACAGAACAGAGTTCATTAGATTTGGTTGTCGAGCCGGTGCCAAATGAAACCGGTGTGGATACCGGTACGGCTCGTGGCATGTGGTATTGGGGGTTCACATCCCGCAAATTAAAAAAAAAAAACCCAAAAAGCGGTCAAGCATGAAAGTGCTTCACATGCCGGGGATTTCGGGGCAATCAAAGTTAATATATGACTAGAATAAGTAGTGTTAAACTGCTTTTTGTAACAGTTATCATACTTTATATTCTATTATGCATTTGTCAATACTTTTTGCTTTTTTTTTATCTAACGACCAAGTTCTTCAGCAGCTTGTACACTACCACCTTACCTAAACAAAACAAATTAAAGCAATTAACCCCTCTAACACCGTTCCTAATCACTATAGGTCTACATAAATTGAGATGAGCGATTCTAGAAATTCTACAACAATAAGATATTGCTGAGATACAAAACTTCAAAGAAGTCATCACTGGTACAGAGGTAGTACTTGTTGTGTAAACAAAGGACAACATTTAAAAATTTGGTATAAGATGGTATGCTACTCGTAACCAATACAGAACCTTACAAATTGGTACAGAGGTTTTCTTTGGGATTCAGACAAAGGATTACATGAGTAAAATTGATGCATAAAGGGCACCAAAACCAAGGGGTATTTCCAGTCAATGTATAAAAGAAATCGTGCAGTGATAAATTGATAGAACAATAATGAGTCTTCCGAAGCAAGAAATTCCGGAATTCACATCAGACCTCCCAGTAAACCCGAAATAACTACAGCAATCAAGTTCCTCAAGAAAAACTATGCTATGCCGAACTATATCAAGTGGAGCCAAATACATCGGCAGAACTGCTACACCCGTTCATAGAGAGAGAGCGTGGCAAAATGGGCAATTTCCGCAAGAGTGAAAAAGAAGGTTGAACATCAATCAAAAAAGGAAATCTGAATATCTGTGGCCGTAGACGAGATAATAGCTGGAATCATATTAGAACGGATTAAATGGTATTTAGATTCAACGCTCAACGTCAAGGAGGCAGGCCTTTTCGCTGAATCCTCATAATAGAGCAATGCGTCGAGTACAGGTTTCCGCTACATCTACTGTTTATCGAGGCATCCCATAAAAACTCATAGCTATTATCAAGCTAAATACATACGAGGGTATTAAGTTTCACGTTTTACACAATGGTAAGGTGTTGGAGGATTTTGATGTCCAAAGTGGAGTACGACAGGGCTGAATACTGTCACCGCTGTATTCCGTTCAGAATTGACGGAAGGTAACCATGGAATTCGATGGACTATGACATCTTACCTTAAACACCTCGACTATGCTGACGATGTTGGCCTACTTTCACATACAAAATAAAAGACCTGAATGCTCAACTTAACATTACCGGACAGGAAGTCGAGAAAGTAAACAATTTTCTATATTTAGGAAGTGTGATCTTGTCTAACCGCGGTATCACCGAACTGGATGTATGCAGCAAATTCGGAAAAATAAAAAATGTTATCAATATGGATACAGTACTTGGAAGACGGATCCCACTAACAATAGACGTCTAAGAATCATCTAGAGGATTTTTTGGCCCAATCGTGTCTCCAACAAACAACATCAGAAAAGGGGCCAAGAACCATTACTATACGAAGGAGAAGTTGGCAGTGGACTGGATAGATCTTACGGCGAGAAGACAACTCCATTGTGAAATATGCCATACAATGGAATTCGGTCATAGGCAAATACGGCACAGAACAGTTGAGTTGGAGGCAGCTCAAATGCTTTGCAGAACTCCGAAGAAGATGGCGCACAGCCGTTGTTGACGCCCTAAGCCCCTCGAGAGGGGAAAGGATTTAAGTAATCACTCCTTTCGTTGCATAGTTACATGATTGTTGGACTAGAGAACTATTGTTTTCGATGAAGTTTAACTTTCTGCTTAGTTCCAAAACGGCTGTGCAAATTTTAATAAGAAAAAAACTAACAAATGATTCGCCTCATTGTTGCGAATGAAGATAAATATTCAGCTGTTTCGGCATATGAATCAAAATCAATTCAGCCTTTTAATTGGTGTATTCTGAGACTCGAACATGAGTCCCCCAGATAGTGGTCCACGGACGCATTTAAACACTAAGAATTCTTAATCTGGTCGCAATCAGTGGCGGTTTATACCATATGTGCTCTGGGGTTTTCATTACCAAAAACAAAAACCTTTTCAGAATACAAAGCGATTTCCATTTAACGTAAAGTTGGATATTTTGAACGACTTCTAACAATTTTTTGAAAATATTAAAAATTCATACCCACCTTGTAAAAAAACCTTTTATTTTTTTTTTATAATTCGCGCGCTCCAAAAGGAATATGAATACATTTATACTATTACAGGGCACGGGCTTTTAAGGAAAAGGAGAAGAGGAACAGAGGAGAAGCCTGTGCACGTTGGTTTTGAATGTTTGAAGGTTGTAGTGATGGGGAAATACAGAGCTTGGTAGATCATTCCACATTCGTGTCGTTCGGTTTATAAACGAATCCCTATATTTAACAGTACGACCGAAGTTAGGCTTTAGGGTAAACTCATGTGCATTCGAAGCATGTCGCGTATTGTGGGTGAAATTTTGAAGGGGAGGAATGGAGCTGGCTATTTCGCTGGAACATTTTTTATAAAAAAACGATAAAACAGAGAGAGACAGGAGACATTTTTCCGGTGTTCTAGTGAATGAATGGAATTGTGAATTCTCTAAATTCTATAATTTTAATCTGCATAATTTTTTCTTAGGACGCACCTTTTTTCTAGATATTCGGACATCCATTAACTTTTGGCAGAATTCGAAATCTAAATTTGGATCATAATAATATTTCTCCTAGAATGCATCATTTAATTTACACTGAACAACAATTTTTTAATTATATCCAAGTAGAGTTCGATATTTTGGAAGATTGGCTTCAATTTGTTAAAAAAGTCTCACTCACTCTTCTGTGTTTCCGAACATCAAGGCATCAAAGGTAACGAGTTTGTGGATGTACATACTATAATAAACTTACAGCCTTCATTTATCAGTCTTGAATACTTCTGTGGCCTACAATCTATAAATGAAAATTCACCCAAAAGCTATGTCAGTTCAATAACTTTATTAATTTCCCGGATAAAAAAAAAGGAAGCAAAAAGCTATTTAATTTGATCAAACTTGATACCAAACATAGTCAGGACTACTTCACAGAGCCTATAATAAGATGTGATGATATCTCACGGTGCGACAAGAAAATGAATGGCTGTCTAACGCCTGTTTTGGTGTAGTCGTTTTAGAAACTTAGATTTTATTCCTTGCGACTTGAACCTACATTGTTCGGGTCACAAGCAAACCCACTACCCGCTATATTATCTTTCTAATGTTGAGGACTCTCGGCTATCAGTGGAGCCAAAGTTGATCTTTGCATTACATGGGAGTAGTTTGTGAGTAGTAATCGGTACATTTAAACGGAGTCTTACAATCTAAACCAAACACTTCGACTACTACGATTATCCAGTTTCTTAGAGTTATTGCACCAAATCTCCACTGGTGACAGAGGCTAACATAGATGAGCTGAAGGTATACTTCTTACAACCTCTCCGCCTCACAATTGAATATTGCTGTACAACAGGTCGAGTATACAGAGAGTACAGAATTTGCGATATTTTGGCATATGATGCGCTCAAACATTTAGTCAGTGCTTCTATTCACAGCACGTGGAGGTTACCACTAAAATGAATGCCCAAATCTTCAAACCCGTCGCTTTCGCTACATGGGAAGCAGACTATTTGAAGAACTCCAGGACCTTTTGCAAATTCCACTAACACACATTATATGTTTCATCGAGAGTATAGGTTTGTTTGACAAGAGACCGATCTATGGATCAACATAGTTTAGAACTGATGCCACAAATAAAAACGAAACACAATGGACCAATTGGCCCCCCACTTCCCATAGAGCACCTCCTCCCAAACCTAACCAATCCTAACCTACCACTAATATAAAAAAAAAATCTGCACTTTTGTAAATCGTTGTCTCACCCATTCTGGCCAAACCGTATTTCTAATGAACAGCTGTATGAGAGAATGACCCAGGAACTTATCAAACAGTAACCGTACTGCGTTCATCTTTCTCGTAATGCCACCCAAACAGTCTCACAGACGCACACTTTTCTTAAAAATAAAATAACGTGTTTGTAGGTTATTTGAAAAATGTGAGCTAAATTCTTTGTATTTACACTATATTCGTTTTTTTTTTAAAACCAATTTTTAACAGAATGTACGAGTAGAACTTTCATTTTAAAATAAAAACTCGAATAGTGGTTAAAAAATAGTTTACGCGGATCAATACCATACTATACTAAAATTTTTGAATGGACCAAGGGTTTTGAAGAAGACAGAAAGAAGCTGAAAGATGATCAAGTGTCAGGAAGACCATCAGCGTCAACTATTGTGGACATGTGTTTTAAAGTTCAAGAAATATCAGGCAAGGATTGACGAGATTACGTCACGGATATAACGAGTAGTTTAGTCAATCCATGCGGTTTTAACTTATCATTTGGGGCTTTCCAAGGGCTCAGCATTATGGGTGCCTAAAGTCCTAGTCCTGGAGCTGCCGGTTTGCTTTTGACCAAGATTGAGGCAGATCCAGAACCTTTTTTGTTCGCATCACGATAACGCTCGAGTCCATTATTTGAGAGGTTTTAAGGGTTCACTGGGAAATTTTATTAATTTCCAAAATTTAAAAGTGCCATCAAATCGAAAAAAAGGGGAATCGATAAATTACGAAGTACTTATAGAGAGGGTATAGCAAAGCTGCAATAGTGTCTGCATGTAAACGGGTCTTTTTTTCTATCACTACGGTTACTTTTTTTTTATAATTTGCACGTGTGAAAGGGGTTATGAATACCCTTATACTAATTTTACGACACGGGCGTTTTGAGGAAAGAGGAAGAGACAAAGAGAAAGACAGATTGGTGTAGTTGGTTTGAAACTCAGATGGTATTAAGATTCTGTAAACTCAAAGGGTAGCGTCCAGATAACTGGGGAGCTTGTTTGTTTCTGCTTTTGTCGTTGCTCATGATTCACAGTATTTTTTTCCGTACTCCTGATGTCATCATCACGATCAAATTGCATTTTAGCCATATGACCGCCCTACTGCCAGTGTAGAGTTAACATAAGCTTTCGCAATTGATTGACTTTTTATTTATTTCATGCGAAATAAATAGATGATTATTGACATCAGGATTCGTACCGTGAACCTGTAGCGTGACAAGCGGTGATGTTACCACTACACCACGGCCACCCTTTGATATCAAAATTCGACTACTCACGCATCGCTGCATAGCCAGCCAAGATTTGCAATGAAGTCCAAAAACTCAAAACAAAACAGACTGATTAATTCTCCAAGAACTTGGCGCAGGAACGATGAGAGAAATATTAATTTTGTTTAAAACCCCAAACCGCAACTAAATCAGTGGTGCCAAATTTCAAAATACAAAATAGGATATCTTTTTTTTTCGAACTTTAATTTAACCTTATACACAGTTGCAAAAAAAACTGAGTTTATGTGTCTACGAAAAATAACTTAAATTATATATATTTACTAAAAAAAATATGTTCCCCACACCTGCACCACTAAGACAACAAAAAAAATTAAACTAAAAGAAATAAAAATCACCCAACAGTTACTAAGTGCTGATAAAAAGTGAAGCCAAAGAAAAATTCTATGACGATTTAGCGGCAAAGTCAAATTATAAGTTTTTTTTATTTTGATTATGATTGCATCTACTTGAGAGAGTATAGTTCAAACATCCCTCTTACAGCATCCCCCACCGCTACTGATTTGATTCCAAGAATTATTTTAAGAATGTGTGTTCGCGTGTGCACATACTAAGGGGAAACATAGAATATAGAACAGATGGATAAGTCATTTTATTTATCTTAGTTAGGTTCTACCTTTCACGGCGCGCTGCATTCTAATTGGAATTCAAACACATTTCAGGGAGGTAGTAGGACGTAATCCATAATGGGAATGTTCTCAATGACACCCCTACACAACCAAGTTGTACGATCAAATTTCACTTTTGAACTGGTTTGAGGTTTCGCGTGAGATGCAACCAAGTTAGACCAGCGAACATGTTCTATAATATTTGTGTGTCATATACTCACAGCCTAGGGTGACATTGTGGTCAAGTGAGACGTTAAGTTATTACGAGTAATGAGCTTTTTACAAACGCTAAGGGTGAAACCAAAGATAATATCAATTGCGGAAGTAATTTAAACTCAATGTCCTCTATAATAGGTAAACAATGTAATATATGTATGTACATCGACGAAGAATATTAGTGCGTACCACAATGATTTTTGAGAATTAACCGATAAGAGAGCAGTGAAACGTCTGAGGCGAATTTAAGCGAAATATTCCCAACTTAAAATATTTTCACTGTTTCTGCAAATTTTAGACAACGTAGCCAACTCAACACCAGTGCCGATCGATGGAATACTCCAAATACAGAGTATTCCATACTTCTATCTATCTGTTTAAGTAGACCAGAGATGCGTGGTTGGGAAGTTGACACCTTAGAGTTGTGGTGTTGAAGTTAGCTTCTACGTTAATATTATACATAGAAAATAATAATTTTAAATATTATTATATACATGTCAAAACCCACTGACTGACTCATTGATCAGCGTATCTCCGAAATCCCTGGACCTAGAGACTTGAAATTTAGCATGATGATTACTTTTAGGAGTTCTGCGAAATTTGAATTCTAAGGGGTGAAAGAGGAGGCGAAAAGCCCTAAAAAAAATACTTAGTTTCGCTTCACATGGATCTATCAGTAACTGGAAAACAGCTGATTGAATTTAAATAAAATTTAATACTTTTAGACCACTAAACTCTAATCAGTTTCAGCATCACCTCTCAAGTGGTGCATCAGTGTGATTGGTGCAGTTGTGTACTCAGCACAGAATAAGAGGGGAATATTTTTTGCTTTCTTTGTTTTGATCAGTCTTTTGGTTACTTTTTCGTTTGCTTCTTTGGGGTTGAAATGCATACGACGGGAATGAGACTAGATGGGAGACGGAAATATTTTGGGTGGCCATAAGCGCATGGCATCCAGACGGACAGACATGTAGGCATTCAGACAGAAACCATGTTAAATCCATTACTGTCCCATCTTATAACATTCTGGTACTGAGCACAAATACAATGGGGAACCTTTTTTCGATGAAAGTGAGGTGGATACGAGACTCTTAAATTGTACATATCTCCAGAGATTTCCAAGGCTACTAGTGAAAGTCTGATAGGGAAAACATACCAAAAAAATAAAATAAAATGATCGAGGATCTGAAGAAACTTGTTATTCGAAATCGGACTGAAGACGCCGAAGAAGCTGGCTGGAGAAACCTAGTAACGAAAAACTGGACTTGCACAGGGTTTTAGTGCCAACTTAGTAATTACTTAGATCTTTGTTAGAAATTACCAACATAAAAATGTTCCTGTCAACTTCTTTCCTTATGCAGTGTCATCACACTTGATATAGAAGCTCCAAGTCGTATTAAAAGATGCCTAACTGAAAATTTGACCACAAGTAAAAATAGTTAAATGAACCTTCATTAAGGGTTTAAAAAGAGTTGGACAACATTCATCAAAACATCATACACTTAAGTTAGGTTAGATTGAAGTGGCTGCCAGCTAAGAGACCGACCACACGATACCACATAGATCTTGGGGGGAGAATTTTTCTTGCCTACTTCTTGAACTAATTTAAGCTTCTGGTATCTACATTTATCAGATTGCATAGATCGCTGAAGCAGAAGACCCCGAAGTGAGTCTCCTTCTTTGGGAAAGAACTCACTAATAGAATGTGAGGAATAGTTTCAAACTCTTCTTCGTTCAGTGCCCAGTGATGGCACCAATTACATCGCTAATATGCAATCTATTGAGAGAAATCAATTTCTTAGAGCCTTTTAGATCCAGCTAAAGCCAAATTGTTTTGTCGGTAGATAAATTGTATCACTTGTCCATCTAAGATATGTTCTCACAATAGCATCCAGCTTTAATTTAAGTTTGGGTGTAGCGATCGGTATACTCAAGGTCTGGTAGAATGGATATCGTTGTTCCATGTCTATCAAGTTCATCGACATGCCCCGGCACCCGGCAAAGGTGAATTTTTAACTGCTCCGCCATCTGAACAACTGTAGCTGTTATTTAATTTAGCGAAAACGATTCCAAGACCTTGATTACTGCTTGGCTGTTTGAAAAGATGCGAATATCTACTTTAGACTTATTTTATTGCCATTATTTCCCACTAGAACACGCTACAATTATTTGGAAGACGAAAGAAGAGGCTAACATTAAGACTGTCAGAAAAGACGACTTCACTTACCCCATCGTTATATTTTGCACCGTCGGTGTAACTGTCCTCTAGAAACACATCTGATGACCTAGAAGGATTGGAGCCTTGGAAGTTTTGGTGTAGTCAATGAAGAGTTTTTCGGGATTCACATCTAAACCACACCGAGCGGTACATCTAGATAGCTTATATAAAACATTTTATAGGAATGCTTTTAAGGTAATAAAGTAGTTTCCAGATACTACTATCATACACTATGTATGTTCCCTAAACCCTAAACCGATCATCATGAAGTTTTAACCACGTATTATTTATAAAAAACTACAAAGGCGTCGCAAAGCGCGCCAATTTTCACTCTTTTGGAAACCATGGTACCTATTAATTTTAGCAAAATTCTCAATAAACCTTAGGGCGGCGCACGTCGGCTTCTTGAGTATCACAAGCTCAGTATGCAACCGCTGAGTTACGCCAAATCTAAATCACAAGAAAACTAAGCTTTAAATTTATTTCTGAAATTATCTTCCTTTACATCTACGAATTCGTTGATAAAACCAATAGTAACATTTTTCAAAGAACTTTATGAATAAAACACAAATCAATCATTATTCCAGCAAACGATTTCTACGAAGTCAGCTGACATCGGAACTTCGATCGATAACACGAATTAATTGCAATATTACGACATTATCTCTACACACATTAAGACTTTGAACTACAATATTTTCTTCATTTACTCGTAATTATCTTCTATTGTCAAAAAACTTTTTTATACGCTCAGGTATTAAGAGAATAAAAAACTTTACAATTCGGAAATAATTCCCAATATAAGTCCGTGAACAACATTTAAATTGCCTCCCCTCATCTTGAAAAAAGAACACCGAAATAAGCTTTTTCGTGAATATCTCGTTAAACTTTAATTTTACGAACAAAAATATAAAAATTTTATTAATTCGGGATGAAATGGATTGTTCTCGAGTTAGAGTCAACAGAAGTGAATGGTTTCCCCAGGAATGTACGAAATAAAAGAAGATATTCTCACTGTGGGAGATAATAGACTCTATGAAATAAAAAATTAAAAAAAATAGAGGGCCGCGCTGATAGAGTATAGTTGTATGCGCAATAGAGAATGGAAATGAAGTTGATGTTGTTGCCATAGACTTTAGCAATGCTTTTGACAAAATTCCTCACCAAATTATTATTTTTAAGCTAAAAGCTCCACGTTTTTAACCGTGGTTTAATTCGTGGATCAAAACGTATCTGGATGAGCGTCAATACATAGTCCGTTTTAGATCTTCAGTATCTGATCCTATTATAGCAACTTCGAGAGTCCCTCAAGGCAGTCATATTGGACCATTGATCTTTATACTAGCTATAAACGATGTCGAATGTATCATCAGGGACTCTGATCTATCCGTTTACTCTGATGATATGAAAATCATTAAACACATACTATCTACTGCTGACGGCCGCCTATTACAGGAAAACTCGACAGGTTCTCCAACTGGTATCAACAAAATTTCTTAGAGCTGAATGTCGACAAATGTCATTCTATTACTTATTCCCATAAAGTGATAAGCTAGTGCCCTCGATCATTTTAACGCGTGATTTGGATGTCATTCGTGATACTCAACGTTCGTTCTCATATTGATAACTCTATAAACAGTACCAATTCAGGGCTCGGTTTTGTGGAAAGCTGTTCTAAGGATCCTTATGTTTCAAAATCCCTTTATATTACGTTTGTAAGGCCCTTTCTCGATTATGCTAGCCAAGTATGGTCGCCTTTTTACGACATCCATATCAAAAGAATTGAGTCTGTGCAGCGCAGATTCATCCGATTCGCTTTAGGTGGACTTTCTTGGACTGATTACTATAACTTACCACCCTACGAGGATCATCGTGATTAATTAATCAGTCTCAGATGATCTATAGTCCTTGAAAATACGTCGTGATATTTCCGATATACTCTTTGTGCATCAGCTAGATTGCCCCGCCATATTGCAAATGATTTCTTTCAATACAAATCCCCACAGCAACCTAAGATCTGCACCTCATTTTCGTCTTGTCACTCACTGCACCAATTATAGTTACCACGAACCTATATTATAATTAAGTTCAGTTTTGAATCCTCCCAAGGATATCACTTCACGATTATTGTAGAGATGATAATTCACTACTCTTTCTTGCAATCCAATGAAACCATCACAGCAGGATCATATTGCAAATAAATTGCGATTATGTATGGAAAATTAAACTAATTACAGCCGATTCTCATCTTGCACGACTATAGTCTTCGCAATGATCTGTGGCTAAACTTGCAAAGTTGTTTGTAAATATGAAATGCTGAGATATTGGAACCGTGTTATGGTAATTGGTCTTCACACATGTAATATGGAAAGGAACGATATTTTCCGGACCTGGCGAACACTTGGAATCGCCCAGAATTTTTGTGTATCGAACTGTTTAAGGACATTGGTGGAGTAGCTGACCATCACAGATCCGGACACCCTCGCACTGTCAGAACTCCACAAGCGATCAAAGCTATTACAACCAGGATTAATCGGAAAACGCTGCGAAAGCAAAAATCTTGTCCCAAAAAATGAAGATATCACAGAAATCCATGTTTCGCATTATCAAACAAGATTTGGGACTTAACGCATATTAAAGACACACTGGCCACTTCCTCACAATCCAATTAAAGCAAAAACGGAATTAAAGATCGAAAGCTCTATGACACCGGTACGCGTAAAATAGTCTCAGGAAAATTTTGTTCACAGATGAAAAAATGTGATTAGAAAATCTAATCTATGTCCGGTCATACAAAGCAATATCAGAACTCATTCCGCGAGTCGAACGGAGCAACATCTCCGACATCTGTGATGGTTTAATGGGGAGTCAGCTACGAAGGCGTTACCGACCTTCATTTTTCCGAGAAGGGAGTAAAAACATCAGAAAAAATCTACCAAATGGATTTTTTGGAAGGCGTTGTGAAGGGACTTAACCAACAATTGTTTTCAAACAACTAATGGACTTTCCGACAGGACTCCGCGCCAGCTCATAAGGCAAAAACAAAGGGTGACTCCAAAACATTGTGCCGGACTTCATAGTAGCGGACTACTGGCCGTCAGTTAGACCTCAATCCTTCGGATTATAAGCTGTGGTCTGTTTTAGAGACGATGACTTGATATATTCGACACCCAGATATTGAATCCTTGAATAGAGCACTTATCTGCGCAGTGGACAATTTTCCAATGGACGAGATGCGTGCTGCGATCGATGAGTGGCCAGAGTGACTTAAGACCTGCAAAAATGCAAATGCATTTCGAATAAATTGTTTAAATATTGTTTTCTAAATAATTAGTTAAAGTTTTACAGTTAAAGAAAAACAAAAAAACTTCTTTTTATGCTATCACCAAAAGAGCGTGCACCAGTATTTATGACTTGACTTGATAATACCGGGTGGCCCAGAAGTCACGAACTAGTGTAACTTCTGGCCCACCCTGTATATAACTTATTAATTAGGTAACTTTTTAATCTTTTCTTTTCAGGATAACTTAAAGTGAACCCGTACAATTGATCATGGAATGTTTCACTACGGACCAATGTTGGAAAGTTGTCGAAATCTTTTTTACAAGTCAATTGATGGAACTCAACGTCATTTTAATACTGCAAACTGTCCATCGCGATCATCTATAAGGAGAATAATTCAACGTTTTCGAGCACAAGGATCAGTTACGGACTTGCCTCAAAGCGAAAGACCACAAACAATTCAAATTGCAGCCACTATTGAACTGGTGACGGATAGTGTTGCTGAAAATACAACAACCTCCCCCAAGCAACGTTCATCATAGTAAAGAACATCACTGCAAAGAATTTTGAAGGATCTGCATCTTTTACCATACAAAATTCAATTGGTGCAATATTTGAATCCATTGGATACACAAAAGCGCCTTGAGCGTCAAACAGTTCAAAAGTATTGAATCGAGAAGTATTTTGTTTTACCATCTTTTTACCCGAGATAATCAGCTCGAGTTCAATATGTTGGTTATAATGGGCTCAGATCAGACAGGTCAAAACCCTACAAAATATTTCTATGATAATCTCATCAAAGGACTTACCTCAAAGTTTCATGCTCACATATATGGCTAAAGATATCACTTTATAAATAATTTTCCAAATATGAGTAACTTTCACTTGTCCATACGATGTGTGTTTATTTTTAAATGTCAATACTGAATCCGAAAAATACACATAAAGCCACCGATAAGAGACTTTGTTGCACGATTTAAACATCAGTACCCCCACACATTAATTAAACGATTTAATTCTATAATTATTCATTGCACTATTAAATTAATTGAAAGCGATTCGCGTCCCTGAAGTATGAAATGTTAAATAACACTGAATAGAACACACGTCCGGTGATTTGTTTATTATTATTATTTTTTTATTTTCCGCCTAAACGAATATACCGTGCTGATAAGTATGATATGATAGACTTAAACTTTGCTATCATTCCTGTGGTTTGGTAGATAATGTTCCACGAATCCAAATTCACATCGTGTGCGAGTTTTAACACTTTAATTCTTAGAACAAATTTAATTTATGAGCAACTTGATTGATTCGGTTTCTAATAAAAAAAAAACATTATCTCTATGCAAATGTTAAAAAATGCAAATGTTGATAAAAATATCAACCCAAATTCTTAGTCGCCAAACTGTCTACGGATGGTGCTCTGTTCATTTCACGCTTTCGTATTTTTTTTTTTTTTTTTCTTCCTACGAGTGCATGGAAGTTATAAATAAAATAAATTTAAATTTATAGCGTGAGTAAGCTATAACATGAACGGAACCAATATTGGATATCGGATAGAAGCAGTGAATTAAGTGGAAAAGGCATTTCCTGACAGGTGTGGATGAGCTTGTAGCACGCTCTTGAACACAATCTATCAATCCAACTCATGGCGTTTATTGGATTATTGACATACTCGTAGGGTACCCATATACCTAAATATTATGTTTACAATTGAGCAAATAAGTAATTTCTTGAACAAGCAATGCAGTATTATAAATAGGTGCGACATTGATGGAAAGTTTGATAAGAGATTTGGCAGAAGTAAGGCGTCTAATTCTGCGTCATTATTGATAATATAGAGCCTACTCAGGGTACATAGTGGTATCGTTTGTGACTCCGATAAACATCAGCAGAGTTTGAGAATATTGAGTTATTGTACTTGTTTTGTAGGCATAGTTTACATTCTTGTTCTTGTACAGTGCTAGCTAGTCGGTGGGGTAAAATCTGGCAGACTCAAAATCATAGTGAAGGCAATAGGATAGGAGAAGGAATTCTAGCATACACATGATGAAAAGATAGCAGGATATGCAGTGATATTTTTTTTTTTTTTTTGTTAAATGTCCGCCACGGGAGTTCTTACAAACTTCGATTGCTGTAAGGTAATTTTCGATTTTTCAGCACATTTCTGGTTGCGGATGTTGGTTTTTAAGTGCTCCAAAGTTGGGGGATTCTTTGCATAGATACGATCTTTAGCATAGACCCACAAAGAGAATTTCAACGGGGTTAGATCACAATACTCGTATCTTGGTGGACAATTTATGTCGCCAAATCTCGAAATTAAACGGCCGAGGAATTTTTTTTTGTCTGTGTAATGTGGCACGTAGCCCTATCCTGTTGGGACCACCTGTCGCTCACATCAATGTCTTCAATTATAATTAATTATCATTTGATCATAAAGAAGAGAATTCATCGTAACAGGGGCGTCTTTACCGTTTTAAAAAAATTCTGCCCGATCCACAGCTCGCACCAAACTGTCACCCGTGGTGGATGCAATGTTTCTCAATGATCACAGTTGGATTCTTAGAACCCAACTGTTGGAAAGTTCTGCAATTTTGTTTATTGGCGTAGCCGCCGAGCGAGAAATGGTCTTCATCAGTGAAGAAGATTTTGTTCGAAAAATCGGCGTCAACTTGTTGATTTTCCAGAACACAATCGGCGTATGTTCTGCGCATTTTATGGTCAGCAGATTTTAGTTCTTATGTAAGCTGGACCTTATAGGGATGAAGATGCAAATCCAAGTGCAAAATACGCCAAACGGAGCTGTATGAAATGTCCAACTGCTGAGAGTGACCTTGAATTATAAGTTTCGACTTTTCACCCACTGAGGCACTCACAGCGGCGTTTTTTTTTCAGTCGATCGAGCACATGCATTACGATACCGCTTTGTCTGAATTTGGTGATTGTGTTTCGAATTGTTTGCTCAGTTGGGCGATTATAACGACCATAATCTGTCCCTAAATCGCGATACACAGATATTACAATTTTAGTGCATTCAGCAATGTTTAAACGATCCATATTATAAAATAGAAGGCTAGAACTAACTACCTGTCACTATGGATGACAGATGGATTTGACAGATGCCATATGGCAGCTATATGAAATCCCAACCCCGAAATGAGCCGAAACGTGTGATACGTAAGTTATCAGCTATAGTATCTTAGATCTAAATCAATCCTACTATTTCAATAATAACATCAGACGTATAATCAATTAATTAAAGCACAGACAGGTGGACAGATGGAATTCATAGACCTTTTCTGTGTTATAGTAATAGTGGCCAGAAAAAACACATCATCATCCCCTCGGGATAACCTTTTGCATAAACTAACAAAACTAACAATTAGCGTTGGTCTCATTTGAATGTCTAGCTAAAAGCCTAAGCCTCTCCTTATTTATTTAGTATGAGCCTATTCAAGGAAAATCCCTGAAGACGCGACCAGTGATACACGTCGAGAGCGTGTTTCATTTGCAGAACGCGAAGGAAATTGACTTAGGATATCTACTGTGAAGACTGATACGGTTAACAAACACAGTGCTTATTTGGGTAAAGCTTTGTTGCCAGAGGCAAAACTAGTCTACAAATGTTTCATTTCAAATTACACCTCACGGAGAAGAAAGGGAAAAATACCAACAATAACTTCAGTGAAATCTTCAATTAGGCTCCGGAAATGGATTTATGTCATACAACTTTGCTGCGTAAAAAACCTGGTAATGATAATGTTACATAACGTGTCAGTGGCGTGATAGTCAAGTAAATTGCATACTGGATGTTCGAAAAAGTTGAACGCGATAAACCGACAGAGAATTTATTGATTGGATGTCCCTAAAGCCCTGAAACAACTAAAACTTCAGCGTCGACAAGCGCGAAAGTCTGTTCTACCAATACTAGGTTTCATGATATCACCTGCTCGAAAGCCTTCATTATATGTCAACTGCACACGCGCAAACGCTAAATAAATAGGAAACCCCTAATCAACTCTAACTCCAGAAGGCAGAATGAGGAACATGAGTAGCGATAGATCGAACAGGTTAGAAGTAGGACGACCGTCCGGGATTCCTATAGAGTGCTACAGAGCGTAGAGATAAAGACAGGAAAACCAGAGTAGAACTATTAAATGGTAATGCAAGTCAAAGTCTTACTGTGTGACAGTCTGAATTTAAATGGCGACCAAATTTCAACTATAGCTAGGCTATTGGTTAAACCTTTGTGCAATTTGTCCGATCCATAATAATATAGACTGGCTTACCTGTAAAATGTGAGAATTTAAATCCATCGATCGAAACTTTGTTTGGCTCCTATAAGAGCGACCTTAGGGTTGTCAAATCTCCGTATTATGTCAGATCCTACAGAAAACTGTAGAATTCCCAACTGATACACTTATGATCAGAAAAGATAATAAAACGTTGCTATGGTGAGCTGTAATTTGAAGATAGTCAAAGGTTTTGTTTACTTAGACACTGTAGAACGAAGAAGGCAATTGAGTAGTAAGATGCAATCAAGAAGAATTAGGGGAAACTTTACAAACTATTCAGAGTGACTCTAAAAAGAGTGAAACCCCTTTTAACTGGTCAACTAAAACCAAACAGAAGATTCTGATTCAAACCCAGAAATTAAGGAAAAATTATTGATTAGTCTTCCGACTGAAATATAAAATCTCAGTCTTATTGGATCTTACAAAGTTCGATGAAATAACCCATTGAATCTTCGACAAAAAATTCTCCGTTTGAATTATTTTCTGTACGGGCTGTATAACGATATCGCCCTGGTGTGTTAGATACGTATTCAGCACTTAATTTGACTGGCTCAAGTGAAGCGAATATGCTCAACAATTTCAACCCGGAAAGTCATCTTCGATGGTAGGAGCAAAAGAAAAATCTGAGATAATCAGGTACGCTGAAGGCAGGTAACAAAATGGGCGTGCATTACCAGCCGAAACGATAGTCTTTTGACACAGCTGATGCTCCATAAATTTTAATTCAAATATGTAAGTGTAGTCAAATCAAACAACATTTATTAATAATTACAAACACTTTTCAAATGCTGTCACAGGCTAATTGTAAAACCATTTAGAGATGTTACTTTAAATGCTTTCAAAATCCATCCAATTCTCTTCTCGATTTACTCCAGTAATTAGCTTTCTTTCAGAAAATCAACGAAAAACGTGAACCACCCTCATTCTTTTTTTTTTTTTTTTTTTGCTGTTAGCTTCCCCACACTCCAGCTGATCCTTTTCCTGTTGATGACGATTCTCTTTTTTTTTCCTTTTATTCTCCATGTCTACATAATGAACGAATTAGCGGAGTCCACATTCCACTCACGTGCCAACATAAAACTCTTGATAAATTAACAAAGTAAATGGAGCATCATCGCGACCAGTTATTGCACTCCCATACCCAAACAAGCTACCACCATCCCCAAGAAAGACAGTTCCAAGTAGACTAAAGAACATAGACCGGGTGATGTGAGGTTTTTCTACAGCGATACCAACCATAATTGCTCCACCATCACTTCGGATGATTGGATTTTGAATCTAATTTAGATTTAGGTGCAATTTATTTCTTTGCCCATCTTCCATCTAAGCCGCTGTCTCCTGGAGTCGTCCTTGCAATGCCACAAAAGTTTCAACCAGCTTTTATTAGCCAATAACGTTGAAGTACACAGTATGTAAAGATTTTTTTTTTTTTTTTTTTAAGAATACGGTATGCAAAAGCTAAGGTGACTTCCAGAGTGAGTCCTCACTCCCAAAATATGTCCTGGCGTTCGAAAGATTTATGATAGCGCAATATAACAAATTTATGACACACCATACTCCATAGTACGTGTATTAGGAGGACGAAAATTAACTCCGGTCCAAAGCAAAGGCAACGACCGAAACGATATGAAAACGGGCAGCAAGGCGGCAGAGGAGTACTGGTATCTACGAGTATATAGCTTTCCAGAAAGGCAAAGACAGAACAGCGTAAAGCGAATCCTTTTTTGAAATTAGTTTAAGGAAAGGCTTTTAAGCGAGAAAACTTTTCATGGTTCTTAAGAGCATTTCCCAAACGAACTTTATCGATAGTTTTTAATAAAGAAAATCACAAGAAGACTGGGGTGTGGTCGATACGAGTTGGTTTGGGTTAATATTGCAAATTGATCGAAAGAACCGGAGGACGGTGCACTTTGGGTGGGTGGTGAGTTTTGATATTCATTTCGTTTATCTACTTATTTTCGGAAACTATTTTCCATTCGCAAGTTGTGCAGAGTTTTCTATTCGTCTTATTAGAAATGCACTCATTAACTGTAAGTCAATATTAATTGGAAGGAAAATGATGGCAGCTGAAAGTTGACTTCTTGCTGAGATTCTTGTAAGGAAGATTATAAAAAATACCCTAGTTCTTCTTTCAAATTAAAAAGCAGAATCAGGTAGTCAACATCATATCAACCCATCTTTATTTATTGAGTCTTAGATGATAAATACTCCAAAAAAAAACCATCGAAACAGGATTTTAAAGATCATCTTGTGTAAACTTTTCAGACAGCCTTCAGTCTTTACCATTTAACAATGTTCGAGATTGAATCACACCTGTAATACTCTAGAAAAACAAAACAATTTATTTTTTCAGAGGGAGGATACAGGTACAAATAGAATATTAATATCAGAGGAAACATGCAGGGATGATCGAAGTCAAGAAAACACTATAACCATTGAAGAACTAAACACAGCGCTCAAGAGGATTAAGATAGCAAACGCTCCGGGAAATCTATGAGATTGTGTCAGAAGAAAGAACCGCTAGGAATCCTAAATATGGTGCGGACCAGATTGCAGATCCCAGAAGATTTGTCCAAAAGGCATCACACTGCTCTCCATGGCTCTAAAAGTTTACGAGACGATACTATTTAGTAATAAGCTCAGAAAAGCGCTGGAAGAACATCTATCAGATGTACAAAGCGGGTTCAGACCAGCACATACTCGTAACATACAGGATTACATTTTCAAGGTGCAACAGTTTCTGGAAGAAAGCTGGCCAAAAGTATAGAATGCTCTTCATAGACTTGAAGAAGGCATTCGACGCGTTTAGTAGAAATAACATTTGGGTAGGTTGGTTGGTTGGTTTAAAAGGGTGAGCTTATGCTCTTCACTTAGGCCTCCATTGGGCCCGTTGTGTTCCCCTCATCTATGTAACTGTAGGGAATTGTGCTGTGCTTTGGGAATTATGTGTTGAGAGGATTTAGGTCTAGGGATCATGGGTAGTATCAACGGGAAACTATATCGTATAGTGATCGGGGAATCGTAGTGTTCGTCTGGCGAACTACGATATATCCCCGATTCATTTCTTACTGAGGTGTGTAATATCCGGAATCCTTGGAGATCCCAGAATTTTCAGTCTTAGCCTAGCTGTAGCAGGGCAGTGGCAGAGGAAGTATTCCATATCTTCCTTCTCCTCCTCACAGTTGGCACAGATTGTTGTATCAGATATCCCGAGTCTGAACGTATGTTTGTTGAGATTGATGTGCCCTGTTAAAAGTCCCACCATCGATCTCAATTGTGTTTTGCTTGAGTTAAGAACTCTTTTTGCTGTGATGTTACTCGGTTTAGATATTACAGATCTAGCCACTTTGCACTTTGTGTCTAGATTCGTCCAGTAGTTATTGAACTCTTGTCGTATCTTTTCATTGATTATTGTTTTAATAGTTGTCAGAGGGACCCCTATTGCATTATCCGGGTTCAGTTCTGTGTTGCCTGCTCCTTTCCTTGCTAGTTCGTCTGCCTTTTCGTTACCCGGTACCCATGTGAGACGGACTCTATTGCGTCTGGCAAGTAAGTTCAATTAACATTTGGGTAAGTCTAAGTAATAAAGTTGTGGATGAGCGTCTTGCAAGAGCGATTAAAAACATACTAGTATATAAAGACACCTGCAAATGGGAAGCAAGACCTATTGGAAAAAATGAGAAAGGAAGACTCACCGGTGTCAGCAAAATTCACTTCAAAATCAAGTGAAGAGTCCAACGAAAGCCAAAATACACCAGTGCAGGATACTGTTCTCTAAATTCACGCACATCAAGTCCAGTTTACTAATGCAACAGTCTCATTAACTGGAATAATTAGTGCAGGGGCCATTGCTTTCTGAAAGAACAAGTTTGTAGACTTTGCATTGAGAGCAACGAAACGTGGGCCTAAATATTAATTCAGCTAAGACCTAGGTGATACCTTGAGACTTCTGCTCCATCCAATACATGACTGGTAGAAGTTGACACTGATCAAAAGATTCCAATTGAAACCTGGGGCGAAGTACCGCATCAGTTATCGAGCAACACGTGACTGATAAATATTGATTTGGCATGACCGCTTAAGAGATCGAGTATCGAAATTTGGAATTCTGTCAACAGTGATGGTGTATTTATTTATTCGATATGGTTTCTGCTGACGAGCTGAGGTACATTTGGGAGAAAATATGTGAGAATATCTTTGTTTATTGTTATTTTTGCATTTGTTTAAATTTATTGTTTGAAATTTATTTCACGTTGAGTCTAAATAAAATTAACCCTCTGCAAAAGGAGATTTTGGCAAATTTTATGAGCTGGGACAGCGGTTTAGGTGCATTCTCTAAAATTTATCTTCTCTATTATAAATAAGAATGCACTCTTATTTGCCCTGACTGCTTTGATAGAACTGCAATCAAAAGTGTATGTTGTGAAAGATATTTTCAGAAAATTATAGTTATGTATTCGTACGCAGAGTCTTAGTAAAGAGAAAGGATTGCTTTTATCTCTCAAACGTCTTCGTTCAATACACTCATAGCGATCATCCCCAGAAGATTGAAAATAAAGTAAATATTTAATTTTTAATTGAAGACAATAAATACAAAACTTTTCCACACACAAAAATAAATAGTTTTGACATTTGTCAGCCATCTCAGTTCAATGTATTGTAGTAGAATTGTACTAGTACAATTTTCAAAGTGTACTCGATAAGTGACCATTCTTATGTGATCATCCCAATGTATGTAAATAGTTACTGTATCATTCGATAGCGGATGGATTTCATTCACTCGTTAACTGATGTCATACTCGTAACTCGACCCCTGGTGATATAGTCTCAATATTATTCAACATTATGGTGAGACCAGTTGTCACCTATAGTATCCTAGATTGGGCCAAGAAAACTAGCTTAAGCAAAATGAGGGAAAAGATTTACGTATGCATGTCAAGGGCAATGTGGTAATGCCCTACATCGCCGATAGAGGTGAATCTCGTTGTTTCACCTTTACACCTATCAATTAAAAAAAGCAGCAAATGGGCAATCATTGGATCACAGTAGAGGGAATAGAGAAGACAAATGTATACGGCTCAGAGACTGTGATTCACTCTCCAAAGATTTTTTTCTATTGCAAATCTTCTGAGATGATATGACCAAAATGGGAGTACCTTGACAATCTCACCAATATAGGCAAGATTAACAAAGTTACCCTATAATAGCTGTCAAGCCACATTCGAAAGACTGGCGAAAGAGAAGGTTTCAACCCCGTCTGTACGACCAGGAACCTTTTGCAGGGTGGGTGGACACGTCAGACGAGAAGAGAGATAAAATCGAAAGATAATCCTAGGAAACTGCAATAGAAGATGATTTAAGTTGGAACAAGCTTTGTATGGTAACAAGCTTCCATACGGCAGATTTTGTCAGCACCTCAGGAAGTTAGGTAAAGTAAAATGGAGATTTTGCGTTGAAATGGAATCACATGGAACTATGATTAGCAACAAAGTAAATTGTCTGGTAATCTACCAGGTAGAGGAGAACGACCACGCATCTGCACACCCAATAAAGGTTCTTGAGTTACTAAAGGAAAGCAAAATAAAATAAGATGCTGGCACCAGGATGTACATTAGCTCGCAGTTCACCTAACCCCGCCACATTTTATTCATTCAATAAACCACTGCCCACAGTTTAATGGAATATCAGGCTTCTCTTCACTTATAAAGCGGATATTCGGCAACCTAGTTATCTTCTTAGATCACCTCGCTGACATCCACTCAAAGAATATCCTTGGCGTCTTGACAACATTAGAAGTAAAAAAAAAAAAATTGTAATTCCTGTAGATTTATCCCTGATGGAGAAAGCCCTGAAATACCATGAATATCGACATATTACCTCTAAAATTTGGATTTAAAACCAAACTGGAGTCAAAAGGGAAGGCCTCAGCTATTCAAATCTCGCCGCTCAAGTAAATAGAGCTTGGAAGTACTGAGTAATGATGGATGGGTATATAGGAAGCAGTTTTTCAGGCCCATGCAAATGCTAGCTGAGGTTGTTCGAAATAGTGTGTCCTCTTTAAGGTGCGTGATTAGACTTAGTTTCGGAGAGCTGACTGATTGAAAAACAAATGGGTTGTGGGGTACTCTGAGACAGTTTTCTTAGTCTATCTTTTCAAGTTAAAGTACACTATACGCCTCAAAGTTCATTCCACAGTTTACTTCTTCCGTAACAAAAATAATTTTGAAAATTAAATGCTCTCGCTGTTGCCAAGTTGACATATAGGTGGGTAGTGGGTTCTGACGGCATGCCTAGTAAGACGTCCAAATGTCAAATTTCTAGCGATCATTCCATTGAGTTCTTCGAAACATCTACCATGCTAGCTTCGTCATTAGTCATTTACCAGCCTTCGACGAGCCAGCAATTGAAGCCTTGATATTTGCGAGTGCGGGATCTTCCATTAAGCATCATTGTTACTATTCAGAAGAATGTCCACTTGAAGAATTTCCACTTAAAGCACCACTTCTTCCAAATATTGTTGATATCGGACACTTACTTCAAATTAACAATGCTAATGTCAGGTTTGGTTTTAGGAAAGCAAAACGTATCTGACACTGAACTGGAGATGAAATCCCGTTGACTAATTCGTGGTTATAACCTTTAGCTTCTTAAAGGACAACACCTTATATAGCATTTGAAGGATTTTCATGAACATCTACAAATTTATAAGTTGGTCCTGCAACTGCACGCCATGAAGCTGCAGGTATTAGTTTTGTTCTTTTGATTCTTGAAATAATGAATTCGATTGCCAACCAAGTGGGGCATGAAATTAATTTCAAGTGACTAAACTACCTACCTCATCTAGAAATCGAAGTAATCTTAGCGCACTCATCCACCTCAATGATTCGCAAAACTACTCTCAAAAACCTCAAATTCAACATCACCTAAATTGAATTCTAAGTATCATTAACACATGCTCTTCTTCTTCTTCGAAGGACTACCAGAAATGGGAAACCTCTTCAAGTAAACACCTCAAATACGAGTATCACCTTCAACCTTCAAGAAAGTAGAAATTTCTCAGATTTCACGCCATCATTTTACCACAAATGGAGTATGGGAACTGACGGCGCGCATTCAATCCCTTTACACAGAGTAAGTTGTTCCTCCCAAGGATAAGGAACCCTTAAATATATTCCACAAGAAGATTATTGACACCATTACAAAATGCATAAGTAAACATCAGACAACTCGCTCCAAGATATTACCCTTCGAACAGGATGTGTCGACAGGCACTTTGCACTTATCATCGCCATCATTGCCATAAACCTTCGATGTGACATGTGTTTGTCTATAAAAAAAAAAAAAAAACAAGAAGAAAAAATCCTTTAGGTGGCGGTTGGGGTTAATTTCCGCCTCAATTCTATTAACCCTTTGAATGTATGAACTCTCGATATGAATCATTCGCGTGCGAAACGCTTTAAAGTACTTTTTTTTTTCTCGTCCTTCCCATTTTTAATTGTATGAGTACAAGAAGGTTCATGAAGTATCGTGGGCGGGGCAAGATTTTCTAGAATTGTAAATAGGATTTTCTTATTATTTTTATTCCTCCTGCTGTGCGCATTAAATGAGAGCGAATTCACCGACAAAAATTAAGACGAAAGGATTGTGCGGTATAGAATACACCTACATCCTTGCCCATTCCTCTGAAAAATTAAAAAAAAAAAAAATGTTATAATAATTTCTTTCTAGCAGTGGCAGTGGGGGTTTTACTCCTTTCTTTCTTGGTTTTGTGATGTTGTTGTTTTAATTTTTTGGAAAGTGGAAGGAAGCGTATATTTATTTCGTTTTGTTTTGTGATCTCTTTTTTTTTTTGTCTGTTTTAGCGTATTTCGTTTAATTTCATTTTAATTTCAATTAAATCCTTTTGGGGAACAACACATAATCCCTCTTCATTTGTTTGTTTTTCGTTGGCGGGTATTTTTCTCTTTCTATTCCATTTTGATGATCAGAATTAAGACTTTAACGTTGGGCGGAGATTTTCGATGACAGCCCGAGGAATCATTTATTCTCGGTCATGGAACAATGAAAGAATTTTAATAAAGGAAGTGGTTTGGCAGCATTATAATTACGGTCGGCCGAGAAGAGTAGAAGATTTATGCAAAGTGTCTGATGGATTCCTTATTCAACTTAGGACTATCGGTGGACAAAGGCTCAATGGTAAAACTTAATGCGACGATTAAGTTCGCGACTTTTATTCATTGAAGTCATTTTGTCGTAGATGTCGAAATGTTCAAAACATTCCATGATCGGTTATGGGAGACATTTGCGTCGATGTTACATTGATAAGTAGCTGCAGGTCGGAAACCAATCACTTTGAAAAAAAATGTTCTGTCATAACATGATCGAAAATTGTTGGTCTACCTATCATGTTGTCTACCCATCTTGTTAACTTCAGAAGTGGCATTATAGCCCAGGAATTTTAGGTAAAATTTGGTTCAAACCTCGGAATAAATAGGGTGTGCTAGGAAATTTCAAAATGTACTTTAATTAGGTTTATTGAAAAACAAACTAAAACTCCACTAATTTCCGGAATCCTTTTGTTTTTTTCTCAAACTCTTGAGTTGATATTTTTCGGATAAATAATGCATTTCAAGTTTCTATATGGGGCTCTTTGTCTTCATTGTGTCCTAAGAAATGGAGACAATTTCTGAAAGTCTGACAATTTTTAAGTAATGGGTTTTAGAATTTTCACTTGTGACAGCCCTAACTCAAGAACCACTGAAGGGATTTTGATGAAATTTTGTTTCCAAGTCGTGTTTGACGATAAAATGAGAGTAAGACATGAGCCAAACATTATTTTTTACTCCATTTTCCATGGAGATTGTATCTTATAAGAAGTCTTAAGTCGCCTGTTATGATCGCAAGCCACGGAAGAATAGAGATGATGTGGAAAATTGTAACTTTGCACACTAGTAAGACCGTAAGAGAAGTAGAGTGCACGTACTTATTTACCTGTAAATTGTTCATATTTAAAATTTTAACGAAGTTGACAAAAAGGGTTTTTCTTTTTTTCAAAAAAATATGGTATGCCATAATCTTGTAATGCAAATGCTGAAGATTTTATATTGATGGACTCTAATTTGGTTATGGAAAGCGATGCCAACGAGAATACTAATGGTGATGTTCTAGAAAGTTCTGAGGACGAGCTAGAACCACTCGATGTAGAAGAAGCAGATGAAAGCTATATAATCACTTTTAAAGAAGATAACACTGCAATTGAATATTTAAAATCATTCTCGTCGAAAATTAATGATGTTAAGGATCTGGAAATGTTATCACTTCACAAGTTTAGGAGCTGCTGAGGAACACAAGGCAAATTAAAATGTCTGACTACTTTAAAGAGAAGTAATCATAACTAGTTGTGGATGATTGATGTAAGTTTACTATTAAAAAATGATTAATGTAATTGAATAACAAAAAATATATATATATGTATTGATTAAAAATACTATAGTCTTCCTTTGTCGGACATCGCCTTTCAAATGACAAATTTTCCAGTCCCGTTGGTAGCCGTTCAAGAGAGGTTTCACTGTACCAAGATTGATTAAAATCTCGAGGTAAAGTTTTCGCACGAACTCAATACTTGTAAGTACAAATGATAGAGCATAATTTTAATTTTCTAAGTACAGGGCTTTACACAAAACATATTCCCTTTGGCTAGGCCTCTGGATGACGTAGATTGCTGAAACCTCTCAAACTTACATCAAGAACAACGGCAAATGGTAAAATGTAGTTAAAATTTTAGATTTTCCAAATACAGTGTGTTGGAAAGAACACTTTAGATGTTCTCGGATGACGTAAAAGAATTTTATAGTTATAGTACATTTGATATAGCAGAATATAGTAAAGTCAAATTTTAGATATTCAGAACACAGAGTGTCAGAACATTTTTTACGTTTTATAGATAATTTTTCTACATGTGCCTGACTTCCCGCAGCCATCATGAAGTTCTGGGATAAAAGAGCTAGAGATGTAAGATATAATTCTTGTTTACTAACGCCAGTCATGGCACAATTTGTCAATTGTATGTCAACAAAGTAGATAAGTCGAATTTGCAACTACCGTCAAATATCAATTCAACCGGTGATAGGCAAAATAATTGAAGAAGTGATAGTGTATTGAGACTACGAATCCCCGATGAAGTACAAATCATAGGCTTTGGCGACGACATAGCTATAGTGGTTACGACGAAACACTTAGAGGTGCTAGAGTTAAATGCTAATGAGACCATCGCATCTGTCGAACAATGGCTAGAGTTAAAGAGTTTAGCTTTAGCAGAACACAAAACGAAGGCAGTGCTTATTAGTAACCGCAGAATAAGAAAAGCCATCAATGTCATACAATAATCCTCAAAAGATGTCAAAAGATGTTTCAGATGACAGGCTAAACTTTAGTAACCACATGGAACCAAATCAATTCAACTGGTGATAGATAAAATAATTGAAGAAGTGATGGCCAGTCGATTACAAGACTACCTAGCAATATAAGAAGTAGTAAATAAAAATCACTTTGGATTTCTGGTAAATATAAATGTAAAACAAATTTTAAAATACAATAAACAGCAGAAAGAAGAATCACTATTCGTTTGTAATATTCATCGATTTCAAGAAGGCCTTCCATACCATTTGTCACAGAAAATAATGCAAATGTTAGAATTAAATCGAATTCGAGGTGGAATATTAGAACGGATTGGTAGTTATTTTTGAGATAGAAGTTTTAGAGTCATAATTTCTAACAGCTTAAGCCAACTTAACTGAACTCCACTTTCGGAGTACTGGAGTACCCCAAGATTCTACACTAGAACTACTTATTTGCATCATTTATGTCAATGATATGCTATCAGTTTTGCAATATCCTAATGATACTACAATTATTGTGAGTCATCGAGAAGTAAGCTGTACAATCCAAACAATGCAATCAGGATTTCAAGGCCCAAAGTAAAATTTGCTTTCGTTAACCCCTATTTGCCTTACATATTGTAATATGCGAGCTACGGCTCGAGTAGATAAAACGTTATTCTGTGGGATTATTTCTTTATTTTCTAGTCTATAGAACAACTCAAGTTCACATTATACTGTTCTTCGCAAATTCTTTCCTTACAAGGTCTCTTTTTTCTCAAATCACTTTATCTCATTCCAATTACTTAATTCACAAATCCAAACTAATTACTTCTTCTTGTTAACTCTCAACTTTCAATTTATCACAAAATTACAACTTCGCCTATTATCACTTTTCCAATCTCTTCGTGCGGTTCGAAAACCAACTGACCTGCCTCGATCGCCATCTGTCCTTATATAGTCGCATTTCTGATAGCCAGAAACTTCTAGCAAATTCTTCGACCACTGGAACAAGAAAATTCTGATGTAATAATTCCAAGATGACAGCTGCAGCCAATAATCTCTTGTGGTTATATTTCTCTCTTAATCCCGCGACGTCGTCCTAGACATAATCCGTCTCTTACCGTGGACACGAACCTCGAATGTGTTCAGAAGGAAGGCACTTCGGAATGTGTTGCCTCTTTGAGGGCGTAGTTATTATGCTACATTATGTTACAATATCTTCGGAATGCTTTAGATTTTTTCTGCGAATTTTCGGTTGGTTATCAACAAAACCTAGTTTTGAAGTATAAGCAAAGCAATAGCCATAAAAAATGAATCCTTATAGAGGCTGCCCATTAGCTTTAGCTCTTTAGATACGAATTTTGCGAGCCATATTCTCGTAATTAACGCAAGATATGCCTTTAGATCAGGCGATTTCGCAAATGAGAGTTTGTTTCGTACTTTTAAGGCACTTAAGACCTCTATTCAAAGAATGTCCAAAAGAATCTTCGAACTCCAACCATCAGATTGGAAACGATCAGACTTTAGAGAATAACATGCCAGGCAGCTTGGACTCGTAAATTGGAAGCAATGTACGCTACGTCTAAATAAAGTTGCCATAATTCACAATAAAATCTAAACTCGAACCGTCAGAAAAACTAATTTGTGTACAAAAAATTAATATGAGTCAACCACAAAAGTAAATTGAGAGCTCTTCAAGTTTTCCTTTTTTTTTTAAATCAAAACATCAAAGAAAACCCCTACCAACTTCCTAAATAAACGAAAGATTAAAAATCAAAAAAAAAAAAAAAAAAACTTCTTCCACTCTATAATCTATTCTTTATTCCTATTCTAAGATTCTTGATGAGTACGCCTCATTAAAAGGGACCATCGTAAGCAAATAGAACCAAAATCCTGGCAAACGAAAAAAAAAAAAAAACCCCTGCGCTGTAAGCAGCTAAGGATGGGAAAATTGTGTTCAACGAAGGACTTAAAATTGTTATTAGAGTACGTGCGACTAACATAGCCATGATATCTCCATTGACAAAGAAAAAAGGACACAAAGCACAGAACACAAAATAAAAAAAAAAAAAAGATTCTCTTCGCGCTCGATTCGATTTATGGACTAATTATTTTCGTAGAGACAACATGTACCACTTGGATGATGGGACAATTTTTATGGCAATACACCGCGCGCCGGTCGCTGAATGCCACCACCACTCTAAAAAGGGGTTACCGAGCCATAGCATAACCGAAGACCGTTTAATTAGAAAATTCTTAATTCCAGCAAGGACTGGTTGTCTAATGCCAACAAATCGTCGTAAAATTTATTCGTGGAGCAGAGTTTTTCCTTCGGCCTCCGCACAAATGGTGGTATACTCGTAAATCGGAGACCTATGCCGGGACAGAGGCTGCGGAGAAGAATTCGTGACGGTCATTCCATTTTGTGTCTTAAGATGGAAAAGGATTATGCACATTTGGCAGTGGATGCTGCCAAAATATCTGTACTCGTGCTGGTACCCTGCACAACCCTTATGGATGGGGGTAAATTCCATGGAAGTCCACGACTCAGTTCAGTTCAGTCAGTTGTGCTATTTTTATTCGGCGCTTAGAAGGATTCCAATTGTAAGTATCTGGTCTCATTCCCGTTGCCAGTGTATTGATGAATGGCGGCCAATGGGGTGGATGGAGTGAGCTTATAATTGAAATTATTACCGAATCAGATTTGGAAATAATGAGAACAGTGTTTTTGGTGGCTTAATGCTATGGAATTAATGAGGCGACTGTTATGTTGTTTCAAGATCCTGGAAGATTACTTTTCTTTTGTAATCCCGCATTGAAGGCATATTTTTTCCAGTACGTAAATTTTCAATCTTAGTCGAGCGAAGCTATAAAGTTGAAGGCTTAAGATAGGTAAGAGGGAAATTACTAGAGGGCTTAAGAATTCTAGGCAATGCAGTTACAAGTAATGTTCGTTATACAGTCACGGCATTTAAGCCCAGTTCATCATGTTTGTCACTTTTTTTTGTAATTTTTTGACACTTATACTGGCAATCGAGGGATTTAAGTTGATCTTCAGGTCCAGCAATTGTCATTAATGGCTAGACGTCGAAAGCGAATTTCCGGCTGTGTTTGCGGTGGAATTTCTGCCGAACTTGTATGTACGTACAGCACTAATTTTACATTTTCTCGTCCCCATTCTTAACTACCTATTTCCCTGAAATTTAAAATTAAACACAAAGTGACTGAAAGTCATCATCGTATCGGAAGATGGGGCCGTGAAGTAAGGCCAAATGCAAAAATTTAATTTGGCCTTATTTCACTTTGTAAAAATGAAATAAGGCCACACGAATTCACTAATCCAAAAGGCCGTCTGGTGTATGAGTCGAAGAGATCCATAGTTTTTTCTTTTTTTTTTGATGCCATCCATATGAAGCAAAATTAAAAACAATGGAAAGTGAAATAATGCCAAGCGTTAACGACACCTCGGAAAATGCTCTCATTTTTGCAAATGGCGTCTTATTTCATGGCGACTCTGACATTTGTGAAGTAAACAGAAGCAGAATACACGTAAATAAACAAGGATTGCTACACTCATCAAGAACGCGGAATAATTGTGTCAATGTTTTTGAGAAATAATTGGTGTATGGTTTTTGCTCAACATGAATTTCTTTGGTCCTAGTCTTGTGGCACCAAGTGGACAAACTGGTACAGTATCAGATGTGGCCGCCTCCGGAGCATCCGTACGGTCGAGAATATTGTCGCTGTGACTGCAGATGTCCAAGAGGACATCTCAAACATCAACCAGACGACCGGCAATGTAAGTGGGCATCAATAGACGGTCTTTCCCTTGGTAAATCGAGTGAGTTTTGCGCTACCATGATGCCCCATTTCACACATATTCGGCATCGGCCTTTCGATGTTGAATATACAACACGTAAATTAGACAAAGTCAGATATTATATATATATGGGAAATATATTCTAAACAGGAGTAGGAATAAATATCTGAAAAGTTCCCATCTGTCAGATGGATGCTTCATCGTTTTTTGTGCACAAGCGCTGTTTTTTCAGCTCTATCTTCAGTACGCCTCATCCTACTATAAGATAATGAGAGATATTACCTATTAAATTTCTCATAAGAAATTCCTCCAGTATTATCATGTATTTCTTACTAGTTTTCGTGTAATCGAAAATCGAAATATGTGCTCCAAGACAAATGCGCATTCTCTCAGGTTTATCGCTTTTATCTTTCGAAAGCTTCTTTCTATGATAAAACCGTATGAGACAGATATATTTAGAATTGAATTTTGTATTGGAATTCTACAGAACACATCATCAATTTCTAAACTCTTTTGGAATCATGGAGCGAACCAAGTTAAGGGCACAGCAAAAATGCTCATACTTCAGGACCTATGATTTCATGTTTTATAGGTCCTGCATTATTAAATGTATGATAATGTCTTCCTGTTATTATAATACTCATAGCTAAAAGTTGCTATTAGATCAAAGTTGTTTTTATCCGAAAAATATAGAAGTTTTACTAGTACAAAAGTTCCAGTACGGGCAAAATTGTTGGGAATGGGATGATAACGTTTTTAGCGAACTTGAATGTGCTTGTCTTTCAGTATGTTTACTAAAATTCACATCTATTATATTTTACCTTAAATACTTAAAAAACGGTAAGATTTTTAGACTAATTACCAAGACAGAAAAGTAACAGGTTCTATGCAATGACTGTCCGTAACACATTGAGAAAAGACGGTCAAGCATGAAAGTACCGATGGATCCGGAACAACTAAAATAAAAAAAATATTTTACTAAATATCAAACAAATAGTTAACCGTTCTTAATTTTCTATTGCTTTAACCAACTACGACCAAGCCGGAAGAATTTATATATTTTTTTATACCTAAATAACTTTTTTGGACTTTTATCGAAATCCGATAAAGTAAAAATATCGAAATGGCCTCATTATTACCTTTCAACTGATACCCATATTGTATTTATTAAAAAAAAAATTATTTTCAATTTCACTCCAACCTCCACTTTTTTTCCACTTATCCAAAATTTTACACTGAAGTTAAGTGCGGGATAGTAAGACACAATTTCGGTCAAAATTTCACCCTGAGTCTAATGGTTCAAAAGTTGTGAGGGTGCGACAAACAAACGGACAGACGGACAGACAACTTACTCTGACTTTAAGGATTTCATTCTGACCTTTTTAAAATACTGGAACCCTAAAAAGATGAATTTAGTACATATTATTAAAATTATGACATTCAATGTCAGCAAAGAAATTACAGCTCTGTTTCCAACAACTTGTGTTTTTCTCCTATCTTCAACCACTTGCAAGCAAAACGAGTCAATTTTTATAAAAAAAAAAAAAAAACCCGCTCCATTTATACTAAAAGCTACCAAAAACTCCATCACTTATGTTCCTTATACATACTTTTGTTCCTTAAACCATCCTCCAACAGCACATATTACTTTTATGTACACGAAAGAAAAGATCGCAAACAAGCTTCTGTGGCATTGTTCTTTACGAAAAAATATGACCTCTATCGCATAACCAAGAGTGAATTTTAGAAGTCTGTGCATTTGAAATATGTAGCAATTCTAGTCAAAAACTAGTTTTGAAACAATTTTAGATTAAACAGAAGGGGATAGAAATAGCCCGTTTCCTACGTACAAGTATACGTATAATCCGTATGTAGAAGACTTAACGCATGGATGAAACTTACCTCTAAACTAGGGAATAGCTTCTGTTACAAAATCTGTCACGAAATCTTTTTATTCAAAAAAACTGAATCTAAACCACTTTACGAGTATTCACACATAGCACAACTTGAAGAGAAAACTTTGTCTATTCACTTCGAGAGCTTGCTCACTTCTGCCAAAGATTCGTTGATCTATTATCGGCTTATACCGATCAGATTACTATCTACAAACTCTGGTAGCATGTCATTGTTACAGTACAATTTTTTTTATAATTACTTCAGTAGCGTGAATTGATAGCATGACCATTTGCTCTGAGAAAAGATTTACATGAAGCTACTCGTATACTGCAAAATTCTCACCCAAACAAATTGATTGCAATTATTCAGTGAATCAATTGAGGAAGTTTCGTTTGCTTCGATTATTGATAAAAGTAAATGCTAGTCATATGCAATTGTTTCTGAACAATTACCAAATGGATTTGCAAGAATAAAGGTTTTCGTGGCGAATGATAGGCATAGACTTATACGGCCCTTTGTTCTGGGGGTATCAACCAAGACCACTGGGCCAGAACATGTGTTTTTGCCGCCAGAGTAAATTCCTCACCATGCGAAATTTTCTACTTACAGAAAGGAAAACCTTGTGATATCACATGAACTTTAATGGAATTTCGTATCTTAGTCTGGACTGGTAGACAGTTCCGCCTCAAAAATGTTCAAATCGGTAAGAGTGACGTTAAAGTTCGTGTTATTGTCAAGTAAGTCCTTATTACACTTCCACCCTTAGGTATTAAAACACGTGTTCTTAACTTGGCCTGTTATGCAGATGATCCTGTTTGAAAATTATCAAAGTCGAATAAAGTAGAGGTAAGATGTCCAGTAGTGTCCCAAAACCACTGAAATCGAAACGATCGAACGATCACATTAGCAAAAATAAAAACACACCTTTTCAGAATATTCGCACTAAAATTCAGTCTCAATTTAGCATGAAGTCGGACATTTTAAATGATTTCGAACAATTTTCGGAAAATATTAAAAAATTGTAGAAAAATTTAAAACCTAAAATTGGATCTTAATAAATTTTCCTATAGGACGCAACGCTTGCGGATATTTGAACTGAACAACGATTATTTTATTAACTCCCGGGTAAAGTGGGATATTTTCTAAGATTGCCTAACTTTAATTTTTCCAAATTTTCAAAAATTTGGCATCTGTCTTGGATCCGATTATATATTTTTTTTTTTACGATTTTCGAGAAATTGACATTCAAAAACATATTTTTTCATTAACTAATGTTGGATTTAAAGAATTCGGCAGCCATGTTCTGGAGAATTTTAAAGCCGAATAACTGCTTGCAAGATATTCGCATTTAAAAATATATATTTTGGAAGATTATTTATCTTAATTTTCGAACTTTTTAAAAAATTCGACAGAAATCTTATAGAGAATTTTAAAGCCAAAAATTTCGAATAAAATATATTTTTTTTTTTTTTTATGACCGTTTTCGAGATATACATATTTAAAATCGATTTATGTTAACTGCATGTCGAAGGTAAATATGTACATACAGTAGACTCGCGTTAACAAAAACACCGCCTTCACGTAAGGCGGTGTTTTTGTTAACGCACACCGGCTAACGTGAACATAATTATTTTTACATTGACTACTCTGTAGCATGAACACGGTGAGAAAGCCCATAACGTGAACAAATTTAAAATGCATTTAACATAGAAAACGTTGTTTTCTTTTCTGCATTTGTCGGTTACTTGAATCGTTTTTATAAAACGGGGAATGATTGCTCGTTAGTCCCGGCATTTTCGCTGTGGTTTGACATTTAGTTTAGTGCGCGGTGCTGATTTGGAATGATCTACAAATTTACATTTTTCGTGAAAAATGTCGCAAAAAGTACCAAAATTCTTGTCTCTAAAGGAAAAGGTGGATGTGATTGAAAAATTAAAAGGAGGAACAAGCGTAACTAGCTTAGCAAAGCAGTACAATGTTGCAAAGTCAACAATTTGCGCTATCAACAAAAAAAACTGAGAAAATTTTAAAATGTGTTAACAATACATTTTCTGGACCTGGAATGTGGAAGACTTTGAAGTGTTCTGAATTCCCTAAAATGGAAAAAGCGCTGTACCGTTGGTTTCTCAAACAGCGACAAAAAAATTATCCTGTCAATGATGATTGATGGTTAAAGAAAAAGCTAAATTTTCTCATTTAAAAATAAAAGAAACTCAAAGCGATTTTAATACGAGTGACGGATGGTTGCAACGATTTAAGAAGCGTTATGGTGTGCGTTTTATTAATATTAGTGGAGAAAAGCTATCTTCTACGCCTGAACTTGTGGACCCTTTCAAGAACAAGCTGCAAGCCAAGATTAAAGAGCTAGGTCTGTCTCACGATCAAATTTATAATGAAGACGAATCGGGATTATTTTGGAAGCTGCTACCTGATAAAACTTAGGTATCAAGAAAAAAATGCTCCTGGAAGAAAAATGGAAAAACAGCGCGTCACTTTACTAGCTTGTACAAACGCAACAGGGGTACACAAAGTTAAACTTTTAGTGATTGGAAAGGCAAAAAATCCTCGCTCTTTTAAAAATTTTGAATCTCCTGTTGACTACAATTGCTCTAAATCATCATGGATGACAGGTGCTATTTTTAAAAATTAGTTTCACCATTCGTTTGTACCACAGGTAAAAAATAATTTGCAGTTTTATTGATTTCAGTCTTTAACACGTGTATTCCTTATTATTGTAGGTCAGACAATTTTTAAAAGAACAAGGATTGCCCAACAAAGCTCTACTGCTGATTGATAATGCTCCATCTCATCCTCGCGAAAATGAATTGAGATCAGACGACGAGTTAATAACTGCAATGTTTATGCCACCAAACGTCATGCCGCTCATACAGCCAATGGATCAAAATGCCATAAGACTTACAAAACTTTTCTACAGAAACAGTCTTTTGGCATCAACTGTAGACACAGGGACTAATGTTATTGAAGCCCTAAAGAAATTAACGTTAAGGGAAGCTGTTTGCTATTTAGATTCAGCTTGTAAACGTCTTGAAAAGGAAACAATAGCAAAATGCTGGACGAACAATTTAAGCTCTATAGGAGATGAAGAAGACTGCAAAGAGGATATCCCATTAGCTATTTTGAGAGAAAGGATTTGTTTACTAATTAACTCCCAACAGGAACGCACAATAGAACTTCTTCGTGCCATTAATCCAGAGGTTTGAACCATTTTTTCCATCCAGTAACTCATTTAATTCAAATTGTGTGTTTGCAGGTTAATTTTTCATTTGCTGATATGAAACGAACGAGGTTTTGACCAGTGATGAAAGTGAAAGCGAGGACAGTATTTTGGAAAGAGCTCATACCAGAATAGAGCCTAGTGAAGCAATCAACATTTTCAATAAAGCTTTGGAATGGGCGGAAAATGAAAACATAAGTCCAACAGATATCAGCGTACTTAAACGTCTCCGCGAAAAGGCCGTGTTCAGCAATTTGCAAAAAAAGAAAATCCAGAGAAAGATAAAACATTTTTTTCATTAATTTCAACGTAAATTTTTTTTTCTTAACAAAACATAATGGATTAGGTACTTACAAACCGAAACACAAAAAAAAAATATATATGAATTTGAGTTAAAACACATGTCTAATTTATTTGGAAAATTTAAAGAATTGCACCTTCGTAAAAATGAATAACTTCGCAAACGTGAACACACTTGGTTTTTAATAGTTCACGTTACCGCGAGTCTACTGTACATACAAATATTTTGAATGTCAACTTACAAAACTTATGCCACGGGGGTGCTTAACATAAACAAATTTCACTCCGAAAAAAAATCGTGTATACAAAAATTTGAAAAAATAAAAGAATTATGATTTTGTGCACACACTTTTTGTGCACAATTCCTTTCCTTATAAAAGCAATGCATATATGCACATGTTGGTAGATATACACACAGCCCATGTTAATTTTAAGCTGGGAAGAGTATGTGCCATTCTATTTAATCCAGACAGTAACTATTGGAAGAATGTTTCGTGATTTTGTTTCATTCCCCTCCAATATCTATGTTAGTAAAATATGTTGTCATCAATACTATGTAAATTAAAACGAATGCATTGGGAAGAGTGTTTTAAAAATATAAATATTTTCTCTTAACCATTAGTGCTGTACGACACACGAATGACAGGGACCTACTGTTTTATGCCCTTCCCGAAGGTGACTTTTTTTCAATTGAGAGAAGATGCTCATGACAATTTTACTCTCCGATGTTTGTCGGGTGTTCTTGTATCTTGTATTTTCTTGTACTCGAACCTTGAGTATCCCTTTGAATATATCCTTGATCGCGAACTTTACCACTAAATATTTCGAATATAAAAAATAAATGTTTCCGTCGGATTTTTTCAAACGATATTGGGGGTTCACGTGCTCATGTACTCTAAGATATAGTTCCAAAAGCATGCTCTACAATATTTATAAAATTCCGCATGAGGAAGCGCTGTGCCATCGATTTCCCAAGTGTTTTTGCCTGAAGCATCTTGAAGGGGTTAAGAACGCAGCAAAATATTAAGCCATTAAAGCATGATGAGTTTTAAAACATTTTTAATTTTTTAGTGTCAATGTATCAGAAAAATCAATTAAGTAATATCTTAACCTTAAATATCGATACAAAAGTCTGATTTTTACAAGCAACACATGCAGTAGATAACCGGATCACATGTGGGACACTAACCAATGAATAGCAAATGAAATACCCCAGATAACACCCAAAACCCCATACTATGCGGCCACTCATCCTCTCAATTTTACATTCAATTGCTGGCATCATATGTTCCCTTCACAATAATAACCCGAAATCGTAATTTTATGATCTTCGAAATACCATCGAATAAAGCCGTTCATTGATTTAAAGTACACAAATAAAAATGTTTTTTTCCCAAACATAACCCCCTCTCTACAAACCACCATCACTACCACCACCAGCAACAAAAATAACAGCAAGTCGTCGTCAAGGATTCAACAAATAACCATACAAGCAACAACCCCTAAGGAAATTCCGCACACGTCTTTAAATGCCGCACTTGTGCTCACATGTTAAGTAAGAGCCCACATACGCGATGTACTCGTAGTACTCGTATCTAACTCTGGTCACCCCCACCAAAGGGAAAATTTTCTAAGGAAACCACGCTGTCTATTTCGCTGTTTCGCCGATTACTTATCTATTACTTTTGGCGGATTTATTTGCATATGCCTACCCGAATGATGACAATAAATAAATTTTTCCATTTTCCAACCCCCGAACAAATAAAGAAAGCCCAACCGCGCCGACTTAAGAGCTTATCGAAAGCGAATTTTGCGGGAAATATTTTTATTAGCAACATCTCGCATGATGCCGCATACACGAGGGGTGGTTGGGGGTGCAAAATTTAATTTCACCCCACTGGCACATATTCCACATATCTGGCGGTACATCTGGGAAGAAGAATATTATCATACGAATGCTCTACATTTCCATTTTGATATACAAAACGGCAGTTTGTGGTATTGCTCTGCAGGATGCCAAAGGACTATACGCTGTGCGATTTGAAATTATCTTCCTGTGATTTATGCGCTACAGTAAGGATACTTTTTTTTTCGCTGCTGGTTCTTTTGGGAACATTTGCAGGAGTCGAGTTGTAATAATTCTTAATGATTTGAATGTATCGCGAATGCTTTACTCATATTGTGTGCTTTGAGTTCTATATGAAGTTATAAAGAAAGCGATTGAGCTACCCCCAATTAGGGAGTCCTGGATTTGGGAAATGGTACAACTTCAATGCCATCATAGAGTTTCCGCATTGCGTACCAATGAATGCGTGTGGAATTGAAAGTATTGTTTAGACAAACTCACTAATCATAGAGTGTTCAATTTAGGTCTTGCCTATTGAGTGTCATTTAGCATCAATAGCGTGATATAGCATAGAAGCAAAGTGGGGTCTTTCGCATAAAATTAGTAAGGACTATTTTTACGCGGAAATTATTATTCTCATATATAGTACTCCAACGCAGCACTCATCTCAAAGAATCTTCACAGCAATCATTTGTTGCTGTGTTGTAATTTAGTCATCCTGTGCGTTAATTACTGTAGCCCTGACTCTTCAAGAGCGTGGTACACTTGTGTTTGCACGTGAATTGCCAATTTGTGTTGTAAGCAAACCAAGGCAAACTGGGAACTCCTCAACTTGTTGTCATTGATGTGAGGTTCCCCGAGGAAATAGCTGTGATACCTAAATACTTGTACATATGTATCCGCCTACCGCTATTACTTTTCTGTTCGACGGATTGACACAATTGGTGACACTGGATATTGTGGGCTTCTAATGTGCATGACCTTCGTTTTTGACGCGTTAATTACTAGACCATTGTCATGTTGCTTCTTCTATAGACTTGAGACATACAACAATCGCCGTGTCATCTTCATAATCGAACGCGAAACCGTTCTTGAAACAGCACAACATTCATTTTGCATATAATATAAAATGTAGAGGTCCAAGTTTTGACCCCTGTGGAACTCCACACTGCATTACTACAACAATCTTCAATCTTTAAACGAAATGTTCTCGCTCTGAGATAGTCTCCGCCTGATTCCCATTCTTTGTATAGCGTCGATGAGTCTAGTGTAATTCAGAATAGCGAATGCTTTGCTGCAATTCAAAAATATTACTAAGACGTGATGACGTTTGCTAAGGCTGGTATTAATTAAATTTGCACAAGTAGTTGATTAGTGTTTCTCCCCTCTAGGAACCGGTATTGATTTTTGATGAATTTCCATATTCGATCCGCTACTATTTCTCGTATAAACTTTTCTATTGCTGGCAATATTGCTATGGAACAATAGTTTACCATCTCCTTCTTAGTACATACATTATGGATTGGCCGAACAACTGCCTCTTCAATATTCGTTGGTTCCATCCTCACATCAAAGCTCTTGTTTATAAATTTTGTTAATATCGGAACAAAGATAGCAGAATTTGCTTTCAAATTCATTTTCATTTTTTCATTTTTTGATATTTAATAGGTATACCAAGTTTTCTACCTCCTTGCAGTCTATATCTCCCAAGTAAATAGAGTTGCGTACTGCTGCATTATGATGACTTGATTTTGCTGTATTACATGCACATATCGCTCATTTACTTGAAAACTGTCATAACTCAAAAAACGCAATTTTTGAGTTAATGGTGCAGAATTATTCGTTTTACACGCTGGGAAAGTTTTTCGCTCAGGAGCTGATTTTTCAGTAGGGTCCCATCGGGCTAAAGCTTCCAATAAGTACTCTCTGAAGAAAGGTCTAATTCTTCATTTTATGGGAAAGTTGTCTCGAAATTACGTAGCTGCGACTGGATTTGCAAAAAGCTTTCAAATTTTTAAATTTTGACTAAATTTTGTAATCCATCCTTGACTTGCATTAAAAATACGTTCATGACTGTATATGTCTTGGAAAAACGTTTTGAACATTCATCAAGTCTTTAGAAACTGAAGCAATTAATTAAGATGTAACAACTTTAGTTCAGAAACCATTCGTGCAACTTCGCCTCTATTTCTGAGAATTCTGCAGATTTCAATGTGCTTATCTTTACAATTTTCCCAACACTTGCTGACTGTAGTAGCAGAAATAATATTAGTTTGGTAATTCTCTTACTTTTATTGGCCATTTTTACACAAACGGACGATTTTAATTGTTTTTAACATAAACGTTTTCAGCACAAAATTAATATCAGAATAAATTGGGAAATTGCAGGGTCAATTTCGAGTTCAGTAGGTTAGGTTTTGACAAACATTTTAATGCTTAACATTTTACACGCCTAAGACGGTTTTTTTGTATTAGTTTAACTAAATTTTATTAAATTGTTCAATTAAAACAGTCGAATGCTATCGAGAATTATCGAAAGTGATGAATAACGATAGTCACCCACCTCTAGTAAATATAGCGAGTTTCTCCAATACATTACATACGCTTCATTTTATCTATAAGATCACACAATCTTGGTTTCCAACTGATGTCGGCAAATCTCGAAATTAAACTATCGGGGAACTTTTCGTGTAGTGGATCCAAATTTAGCTGTCCTGTGTGGCTCATTTCCCCGTCTTTTTGGTACCACTTATCGCTCATAGCAATCGTTTCAGTCTCAGTCCAAAAAAAAACATGTTTATCATTTGACCATAGTGCAGGAAATTCACCGTAAAGTTGCGCCTTTGTCGTTTTCAAAACAATACGCCGCCGCACAGTGGTTCCTCCCATAGGCCAAAAGTCAAAATTTCAAAGTTAATCAAATTGTTTCTTTTTAATGCAGTAATTATCTATGATAACGGGACAGTTAAGTGACAGTAAGATTTCTGATTTAAAATTAGTTGTTGATTGTCAGTCGCATCACAAAGTTGAGTGTTTTTCGCAGTTAAAAAAAAAAATGAAAACAGGACTTAGCATTAATCAATTTTAGTAGATTGTTTAAAGTTAATTTTGGAAAAAAGGTGATGCGAATAATAAAACAATATATAATGAAGGGATTTAAATGGTTTTCTGAAGATTTTTTTTTTTTGTTTGACCCCCATTGGAACTAAGGCATGATTTGTGTTTTTTTTTTTTTAATTTTTCGTGTTTTTATAAAGAAAAACACATCAAGTGCCGATAAATGCCGGTTATAATTTATACATCAAAATTTAGAGCTATTTTTCTTCTTTCAGTATATGTATGGCTTTTTGAGCGCAGATTGGCGCAAACCTTAAAATTTTGACCCGAAGTAAAACGCTGATTTCCACTTTTTTTTAGATTGAAGCAATATGATCAAGCGAATCGATATTTTTAACATTTGGCATTCGGTGAAGAAAGGTGACAGTTATGCAAGATCTAACGAAACATGGACAATTTTTAAACAAATTTATAAAATCGAAGATTTAGAAGCAAAAAAGAAGATAAGTAACCTCTGTAAATCCTTTCAAAGAAGGTGGGAGGCTTGCTCAAAGAAAAAAAACATACTTTTACCTAAAAACAGTGCCTGGCTCGATTTCGAGGAAGATTTTAGTTCTGTACAAGACCGAGCAGATGAGAATAATTCGCAAATACGTCAAGGCAGACCAAAAAAGCCATTTTTGGAAAGCTCGTCTAGAACGAAGAGGAGACGTATTGCAGAGATCGTTGACGTCATCGATGAAGATATCACTTGTGCTTTAAAAAAATGTCAGTTCAAAGAAAATGTTCAAATTAAACAACTTGATTCAAATGATGCTTTGAAGCTTTTGGTTGAGGCAAAATTGTCAAAACATCAGTACCAAGTCATCAGGAACTTGGTAAACCAAAAAACTGAAGCCGATGTTTTTCCAAACTATGTAAAAGTTCTTAAAGCGAAACAAGAATGTTACCCAGCACTTCAAACAATAAAAATATCGAATTCATTAGCTGAAGTTTCGCTTCAAGGACTCGTTAATCACACAGCTGAACGCATCGTAGAATCCCAACCAGAAATTTTTGAAAATTTGGATTATGATTTCGGTAATAAAAAAAATTAAAAACAAAGTTTTGTGTTATATTGTAAAACTTGTCCCTTCATTTTTTTACTGTGTTAGTAGTAATGGCTCGCTAGTGGAAGGAGTCAACGTTCCGATAGGAGTCGTTAAAGGCAATTTACACCGCCACTTCATCCAGCTGGCCAATCTCGGGTGGAACAACCTTACCAGTTGTCCCAAATCAAGAAAGACATGGCCCAGCTTCAACAAACCTAAATCAAATAAGTTACTAGGCAGCTTAAGGACTAATTATTGCCAGAATTGTAGCCATTATTACAGGCCACTGGCCTATAGAGGACCACGCGGCTAAGCTTTGCATTCCTCACAACACTTTCTGTCTCAGCTGCAAAGATAGTAACGAGAGAGAAACTCTTTTCTTTCTTTGCAGTTGTCCTGCCCCAGCAAGGACCAGACAACGCACGTTAGGTAAACCCTTCTTTGACGATTTCAGAGAGATAGCCTCTAAACGGATTGGAGAACTAATCCTGTATCTAAACTCCACGGGCTGGATTTAATTATATCCTTCTATCTACAATAACACACATAAACAAACAGGATACACGAGTTTTTATGGTATTATATTAAAAGGGCGCACTTAGCGCTAATTGGGTTTTTTTCCGAACCACCACTTTATCTGAGGGTGGCCGTGGTGTAGTGGTAACATCATCGCTTGTCACGCTGTTGGTTCATGGTTCAAATCATGATGTCAAGAATCATCTATTTATTTTACATGAAATAAATAAAAAAGTCGATCAATTGCGAAAGGTAAGTCAACTCTACCGCGAAGGCATAACACTGGCAGAAGAGTGGTCATATGGCTGAAAATTCAACTTGATCGTAATGATGGCATCAGGAGGACGGAAAAAAAGTACTGTGAATCATGAGCAACGACAAAAGCAAAACAAACAAGCTCCACAGTTATCTGGACGCTACCCTTGGAGTTTTTCAGACACTTAATACCATCTAAGTTCCAAACCACTACACTAAATCTTTCTTTCTGTCTCTCTCTCTCTTCTTCACAACGCCCGTGTCCTATAATAGTATAATAGTATTCATATCCTCTTTGGCGCGCGCAAATTATAAAAAAATAAAAAAAAAAACTACCTACCACGGCTATTACAATCTTTCATTAAATCCCAGATGTTAGTGAGATGCAACAATTTTAATGCGTTGAGCGGTGGTTAAACGATCCATATTGTAAAATGGCAAGGCAAGAACTAACTACCTGTCACTATGGATGACATATGGACTTGACAGATGCCATATGGTAGTGATGTGAAATCCCAAACTCGAAATGAATAACTATCTTTCATTCATAGATTGAATGAACAAAGCTTCCGCTCTTTTATTAATATACATACATATCATATATTATATTTCCTCAACGTTTTCCCACACATATCTCCAACCTTCCGCTTTGTTCTTTGCTTGGTACAACACCTGTTAATTTACACTTGTTAGCATATTAATAATGAAAACGCTAATTGCTTGCTTCTTTTATTTATGCACTGCTATCCACATTCTGATTGATTTTGGCGATTGTCAACGGACGTGTCGCACGTGCATTCTGGATAAAAGTTGTTTTAATTAAATGATAATAGAAAGTAGCGATAATTGACGATCTTTGTGTGTTTTTTTTGTTCTCATGCCGAAGATATCGGATAAGTTCGCGGTTGTTATAACTTACTCAATTGTTTTTAACACTGCTTTGACGATTTTTATCAGATTTTTATTTTCTGCTGTGAAATATTTCTTATTTCGATTGTGCTTTTTAGTTGCTGCTATTCCAGTTACAGTTACCTGTGCTTGAGTATTCGAAATAAGTTCATCTTTTTTTCTTTATGCAAGTCTTTTTCGTTTTGTAAGTTTTTGCACTAGTTCCTCTAAGAGGATCGGATTGTTTAGATGTGGAAGTGCCCCAGAAGACTTCGAAAAAGCAACCAGACTCTCCGGGTGACCGAATCTAAACTGAAGCTGGTCAATGACTTGTTGCACGTTGTTTGAATGAATCAGTAGGGCTTCAACCACTTCCCTTGTGACTCCTTTGAGGCATTTTTGTAGTCGCATTGTGTTCTCTAAAGCCGAATAACCAAAGGTATTGGTTGACTCCAAGAACGTGCTAATGAAGGAGGCCACTCCTCAGGACGGCCATTAAACTCTGGCAACTCATGGAGTATTCTTCTGTTGTCTCGGCGAAGGTTTTCGTGGAATGTATTGGCATGCATATATGAAGGCATCGACGGCGTAATATTGCAACTGTTCAGCTACCTGTGGAGTTAGAAATTCTGCACTCTTCTTGTCAGAGGGTTCGGAAGTTTTGTCCAATTCCGTGTCATAAGATAGTTCAATGTTTTTGTTTATGTCATCAAACTTTTGCGAAAAGAAATTACAGAAATTTGCTTCCTTTATTTCTGATATTATACAGTGTTTGTGTTAATATTTTCTGTTTCTGCATCCTTATTTTGTGAACTGATTATTTCAGCGATTCCTCTTTTTCGACTGTATTTCGGGTGTTTCTCCATCGAGCAAGACGCATTTTCATTGGCATTTCACCAAATTGGCACCGCCAACTTTCTCTTTTGGATTGGTAGTGTACCTAGTCTAGTCATAAATATTAATACAATTTTTATTGCAAAAAATTTAAATAAAGTATTAGTTGCACTCTTTTTATGTTAAGCGTCATTTAACGCGTTGCTTTTATGCTTCTTTGTCGCGGGAAAGATTTTTGCTTTTAGTCGTTTACAGTCATGGAATGGGGTGACATCGAAAATCGTGTCGTTCTGATCGGCTTATACAAGTGTAATATGGCAAAAGGTGATATCTTTTGTCCCTTGCGATTGGAATCACTCGCTGTTTTGTTTATCGTACTATTAAATTATTCGAGGATACTGGTGGAGTACGTGACCATCAAAGGTCCGGACGTCCACGCACTGTGAGGTCTCCGGGAGCCATCAAAGCCGTGCAAGCTCGAATCAGACGCAAACCACTGAGAAAGCAGAAGATTTTGCCCCGGGAAATGAACATTTCGCAAAAATCCATGTCTTGTATCATCAAAGATGACTTGGGACTTGGTGCCTACAAAAGACACACTAGACACCTGCTAACAGACGCATTGAAGCAAAAACGTAAGCAAATATTGTATCAAAAGCTCTCTTAAGTCGGTACGCTAAAAGTGATCACAGACAAATTATGTTCACCGACGAGAAAATGTTTACCGTCGAAGAAACTTTTAATAAACAAAATGATCAAGAGTATGCTCGGACATCAAAAGAAGCTTCAGAACTTAATCCAAGAGTTGAAAGAGGCCACCATCCCGCAAATGTAATGGTATGGTGGGGATGGTATAACCAACCACCATTTTTGTAAAAAAGAAGTCAAGTCTTCGGAGGAAATTTAACAAACCACTGTTTTGGAAGAAGTCGTTAAGCCTCTAAGCCGAATAATGTTCGCAAACAAGCACTGGATATTCCAACAAGATTCTGCTCCAGACCACAAGACAACTCATGTGTGGCTAAAAAAAATGTACCCGACTTCATATTACCGGATAATTAACCAGCTGGTAGTCCGGACCTAAATCTTTTGGATACAATTGTAGTCCGTTTTAGAGGGATTAACCTGCTGTGCTCATCACCGAAATATTGAGTCTTTGTAGTGAGCCCTTGACCACGCTGTCGACAACTTTCCGATGAATGAGGTCCGTAATTCGATTCATGTTTGGTCAGTGCATCTTAGGTCGTGCTTTAAGGCAAATGGCGGCCATTTCGAATGAAGTCTTCCATAACTTGTAGCTAGGGATTTGGCAAATAAAAAGTATAAATTAGGTTTTAGAAATATCAGCGCGTTTTCATTTGGCATATGTTTTCCTTTGTATCTAGGTAGTTTACGACAGCATAAGGGACAGGTAACAAAATCAGAAGCAAGTTGCAAGGCAGATAAAAAATATTATAAAAAACCTCAAGCCTTCGAAATCGAAAGATAAAGATGGATTATCATCTCACCTCATCAAACAACTTTGTGAAGAACTACACAAGCCAATTACCCAGATTATAAACCAATCGCTTGTCGAAGGATATATTCCTGAACCGCTCAAAATTGGAAGAATAATACCAATCTTCAAAGGAGGAGAAGCAAGTGATCTTAACAACTACCGTTCTATATCGATTCTTCCTTAATCTCAAAAATACTAAAAAAATAGTGAATAGACAGCTCTTATAACACTTAGTAAAACATAAATTGACATTTGAAAGGCAATATGGTTTTCGACAAAAGTCAAGTACAAACTCTGCTCTAGTAGACATAGTGTCCTACATTCAAGAGCAGAAAGATTCAAAAAAGGTAGTAGCCTTACTCTTTGTGGATTTATCGAAAGCCTTTGATACAGTAGACCACTGAATTTTATTACAAAAACTGATGTCAATGGAAGTACGAGGTGGTTTAATTCATATCTGACAAACCGAACACAATTTACTGAAGTTAATGGCATAAAAATCACTCACTCATTCGTGGAATATGGAGTACCGCAAGGTAGTGTGCTGGGACCGACACTTTTCTGCACATATGTAAGCGACATCAGTAAATTTGCCACCAGAGGTAAATTATTCATGTTTGCCGATGACATCTGCCTCGCTTTCAGCGAGAACAACACAAACGCGCTACAAATAAACATGAATGATGACATCAGAAACTTAGGAAACTGGATGAGTTCTCATAAGCTGTCCATGAACATTAAAAACACAAAATACATGCTATTAAGCAAAATCAATATTGGCTTAGATATTACATATGACCTGCAAACTGTACAAAGAGTTGATGAATTTAAATATCTAGGCGTCTGGTTTGATCGAGAACTTAGTTTTGAAGGGCACATAAATAAAACAACAACAAAATTGTCCTCCATCGCTGGAGTCTTCAAAAGAATAGGGTACTGCCTTCCTTATGAGACTAAAAAAGCATTATACTTTTCGTTCTTCCATAGTCTTCTCATCTATGGAATAAATGCATGGGGCGGTAGCTGTATGGGACTTATAAATGATCTGCAGTTTGTGCAAAACCGGGCATTAAAAAATCTCTTCCGTTACAACTGGTACACAAGAACTCGCGAAATGCACAAACAAGTTGAGATTCTATTGGTTCGAGATACTGTGCAGCTGTTAACGCAATGTACTTGTTTCATAAATTAATTCGATTTTACTTTAATTTTGATGTTTTCGTATTATGTTTTGCTAAATCTCATATCTCTTAGTTTGTCAACTTAACTTTCTTCCGTGCTAAAACCAGCACTTTTTTTTCCGCAAATATTAATTTTTTCTTGCCTTAATTTTGTTTCTATTTTGCTACTTGTTACTTTGTTGTATTTTAATTTTAATACATTGTATACAGCCACCCACGAGAGAAATCTCTTTGGCACACTTTCGTTGAAATAAATAAAATAAATAAATTGTATGTATTATACCTACTCTGTGTAAAAAAAGAACGGATGTATGTAAATACGAGTTCCAGCGATGGAAAAATACAGAAGCAGCAGCTGCAGTTAATATTTATTTTTTTTTTAATCGAGAAATACAATTTAAAAACAATTTTATGTATTTTATATTTTTTCAATAAATACTCAAAAGTCTGCCTTAGTTTTTATATTTTCATTTGGAAATAATTTCTTGTTGATACAGCATTTGAATAAAAAGTCGAAGCACTAATGAAAACCAACCGATCCATTCAATGAGAAATGACTACGGCTCAAGTTAAGAACTTGAACATTTTTGAAGCAAATCGGACGGGATATGGATACGATGTTTATGGCTTTAGGTAATCTATATACCAGCACGTTCAGTCACTCATTCCTTGCAATTCTTGCCAGTAGGGAAGCCAGCGCTAGACACCATAGATAGATAGATAGCAGTGGCGTGGGGTGGAATTTCAAGAGAGGGAAGCCGAACAAATTTTAAGCAAAATGTTTTATTAAAGACTTACCATTTTGGTGCTTATTATTAAACATAGACTTAAGATATGCAATCTAAGCCACCTATGTGTGAGCGCAACGACATCTACCTGTCGATTATTTTCCTCCTTTTTTTCTTGCCATTAGGCACCATTGGTTTCTGTGTATTTTACTATGTCATATTACTACGTATTAAAGAATTCAATTTTAGTTTTTGGTAAAGACGCAAGCCTTTGATTTTCTTTTAACACGCAATCCTCATATTGCACCACGAATTTCATAACAGAGCCACACTGTTACATGGCGCAGCCGGTATCTCAACCTACATACAATAAAGAAACAACCAACACCCGACAACAAAATGTCTCTCGTCCAGCAGCTCTTAGAAACGACCATCGACGCAGAAATTCTGAACCAGTTCACGAAGGATGCACTCCAAACAGAAGTCAAATCAAGAGGACTGGAAACAACAGCAACAACAAAAGATGAGTTAATTCAAATCATAATCAAACACAATAAAATCCTATCTACCCTTAAAGCAAGGAAAATCGAACCATCAGCAGGTACTTCTAGTTCGGTAGGGACTTGTCCAGCAGTTATTCAGACTGTCGTCATCAACCCAGACATGACGCAAACGATTTTGGAATGCAACGGGGAAGATAGCAACTCCACCGAGCAATTCATAAAATCCATCGAAAAAGCCGCAAAAATAAACGGATGGAGTGACGAGGTTAAATTAGTATTCTGCACCAGCAAATTAACGGGCATTGCAAGAAACTGGCAGAACTTCGAAGGCGATTCAAAGGACGACTGGAATATATGGCTCAATTCATTCAGGAAACGATTCATAAAGACACCAACATTACGCGAATGGAATGACGGAGTAAATGCACGTATCCAACGGCCGAACGAATCTATAATCCAGTACTTCAGCAGTAAGTTAGATATTATTTCTAAGCCCCCAAAAAATGTAAATATTCCTACGGAAGATCAAATTGCGTATTTACTCGAGGGTGTTGCTGACAATACAGACCGCCGTATTCTACGCATTGGCACACCTTCGACCATAACCGAACTATTCGAACTGGGGCAAAAACTTGACGATGACACAAAACACACCAGCAAACAGTTCCACAACACAACAACAATGTATCGCAACACTAGAACGCCACAGTCCTTTACAGACAATAATTTCAAGAAACCAGCATACACAGAAAATACAAAAATAAATACTTATGTATGCCCACGCTGTAAAAAAGGTCAACACCCCGTTTCGCAATGTCCAATACCCTGTTACACATGCAATAGAACTGGTCATTCACTGAGCAACTGCCCAAATAAACCATCTCCAAAACAAGCAAACTGCGCATTGAAGTCAAAAGGTGGTGATCGAGGCTCACCCATCGTAGATGCCTATGCATTCGATGGAAAACCTATTTCCACTCTTATCGATAGCGGTGCTGAACAGTCAGTAATCGATCGTCGTTCTATACCACCTGATTATACAGTTCAAAAATACGAAGGCTCAGCAATAACTTCCATTGACAATGAGTGTAGACCTGTAGGACAAATTGACCTATTCGTTGCAGTAGGCGACATATGTTGCACATTTGGTCCTGTAGCGGTGGTAAACAATGCACCAATACCACTGATACTCGGCAGCGATTGGAGAAAGGCCAATAACATCGCCATAACTGTCGAAACGAACGGAGATGTCCAATTAAAACAAAATACGAACTCAGGCTACACCACACACACAAATATAAATTCCTGCATATTAAAACAAAGCCAGACTATACCACCATGTATTCTAAAAGAAGTCGAACATCAAATCTCAACGTTTCCGAAATCTATATCTCCAACACAAATTCAAAAATTTCGAGAAATAGTCAGCAACAATTTACAAGCCTTCTCGACAGACAACGAGATTTTAGGATACTGCACCATAGATCAACATTCCTTACGTACAGTAGATGATATACCAGTTCGCAGAAAGCCCTACCGCTATTCATGGAGCGACCGCCAGTTCATAAACGAAACAGTAGAAAATTGGAAAAAACTAAACATTGCAAGAGATTCGCAATCTGAATATGCCTCTCCAGTTGTAATAGTTAACCAGCCTCATCATCCAAGTACCCCACGCAGATTGACAATAGATTACACACAGCTTAACAAAAAATTATATAAAGATAATTTTCCACCTCCACACATCGACGACATCATAGAGAAACTGGTTCAACAGGATGCACAAATTTTCAACACAATGGACATTAAAACAGCATTTATGACGGTTGCTGTCAAACCAGAGGACATTCACAAAACAGCATTTATAACTCAAGACGGTATATACGAATTTATGAGAATGCCATTTGGACTGACCAATGCGCCAAAGACCATGGAACGTATAATGAAGCAAACATTCGACAACACCGAAAACACTATTACATACATGGACGACGTAGGTCAATCAGCTCCGAACATTGACATAGCTATTAGAAATTTCGAAAACGCACTTAAACAAATAATCAAAAGCGGACTACGTATTTCTCTACAAAAGAGTCAGCTTTTCCAAATGGAAATATTCTTCTTGGGCTATGGTATTTCAGCACACGGCATACGTCCAGATCCTTCCCGTCCAAACTCCATCGATAGATACAACAAAATTTTCAAAACAAAAACAGACGCTAAATCATTCCATGCATTTGCATCTCATCACAGAAAGTTCATCAAAGACTTTTCAAAGTTATCATTACCAATCCGCAACGCATATAATTCATCCCCATTCATCTGGACAGAAGAAGCAGCAGCAGCAGTCGAAATTTTAAAACAAAAATTAAAATCTCCACCAATACTGGGACATTTTAGGAATAATTGTCCAACGGAAGTTCAAATTGACGCATCATTAACCGGCTTGGGAGCAATCCTTCTACAAAAACAAAACAATCAGCAAGTAGTAATCGCATATGCTAGCCGTGCGCTTGCCGATAGTGAAAAAAATTTACATATTAACCAAATAGAAAGCCTAGCAGTACACTGGGCGGTTACTAATAAATTTCATATTTATTTATACGGATTAAAATCATTCACAATAATTACAGACAATTGGACCACGCGCGATGGCTCCTAGATTTACAATCATACAATTTCACAATAAAACACAAATTAACCAAACAAAATATCTGCGCGGATGCACTTTCAAGAATTTCGGAAAATACAATAGCCCAACTAATTTTAAAATCAAACGATGAATCGCGAATTTCAATAGCCCAAATCAACGACCCGGAATGCAACGATATATTACAAATTCTAACTAGAGACTCTAATACAAAAAACGACAAAAAAATCAAAGAAAAATACTGCATCCAGAATAACATCCTGATGCACAAAGACAATAAAGGCCGCGGATGCATCCAAATACCGAAATCGCTTCAAACAACCATTCTGGAAATGTGTCACGACAACAGTGGACACATGGACAATGAAAAGACATTCTCAAAACTATCCAAACGCTATTTCTGGCCATCATACTTCAAGGACTGCAAGGATTACGTATCTAGTTGTAGCACATGTCAGCAATTTAACCACAGGACCACCAAGAGACTGGGCCTCTTGAAACCAAGAACAATCCCGGAAAGACCGTTTGACGTTATTTCAATGGATCACTGCAGCTTCCCAAAAGACAACAAAGGTAACACTAATATTCTAATTTTAATTGATCACACAACTCGATACATTGTTGCAAAATGTGTCCCCGACGTTAGTTCGCGCCATGTTACGAACCTAATAAAAAACAGAATCATTTTAATTTACGGCGCACCGAAAACCATCATCAATGATAATGCTACCAGCTTCACCTCACTCGAAGTTCAAAATTTCTTCAAAGATTACGGAATCCAAAGTCGCACGACTCCACCATATTTCCGAAAGGGACATCGCACATTGGTCATCTTACATTCCTGAAATAGTACAAGCAATTAACGCAAGCAAACATTCATCACTTCAAGAATCACCCTTCTATCTACTCCATGGATTCGAAGCCAGAATTCGGGACGAACTTCTTTTGGGTACGGTAGAGTGCCAAGTCAATAGACCACAACAAATTGCACAACTTAACTCAGCCCGCCAAACAGCAATAGAAAAGCTAAACGAATCACAAAGTCAAGCAAAAACCAATATCGATCAACATAGACTAAACTTTACCATGAAAGAGGGTGATCTGGTACTAGCATTAAATCCCAATAAAAATAGCAAATTATGCCCAATATATGAACCGACACCATATGAAATAACAAATATTCTCGGCGACAACGTTATAAAAATTCGGAAGTACAACGAACTTGGACAAGAAATAATAAGAATCGTTCACACCGGACAGATAAAAAGATATAAAGAAAGAAACAACAATCAGCTGCTAACTGACACTCACAATGGATTACAAAACATCATTGAGACAAATACCGGCGATGAGGAAGAGTTGCCAACTGAACAATATTCTACGAGTGATGGGTCATCAGTATATCAAATGGAAGATAGTGACAAAGAAGAAGACAGTGAGGAAATCGTCGACCGGAAGGATACAGCACCGGTTCGCTCCCGAAAACCACCAAGATGGCTCCAAGACTATGAGAGGTAAATTGCCAGGAGTCAATTTTACAAGAAGGGGTCGTGTGAGCGCAACGACATCTACCTGTCGATTATTTTCCTCCTTTTTTTCTTGCCATTAGGCACCATTGGTTTCTGTGTATTTTACTATGTCATATTACTACGTATTAAAGAATTCAATTTTAGTTTTTGGTAAAGACGCACGCCTTTGATTTTCTTTTAACACGCAATCCTCATATTGCACCACGAATTTCATAACAGAGCCACACTGTACTTTAAGTCATTGGAATTTACGTAGACAATGAGCTCATCGCATAAAAAAAGTGGCTTGGAAAGAAGCCGTTCTGGAGCGTTGTTAAATATAAAAAATTTAGCAATTACAATTATGTACTACCTATTTGTACTCTAAAGCTATCCTACGATTCTTTTCTACGAGTTCTGTTAAATCTCTTTCATAAAAATTTGAGTTATTTTTAATTTATAAAGGAAGGTGCTTTTCGATAGATAAAAGTGCCAGGTCTGAGAGTCTTTCTTCTTTTTGGGAATTTCTTAAGTAAGTGTGGACTCCTTTTACAGTCGAAAAAGATCTTTCGACAGAGGCCACAGTCAAAGCCAGGTTAAAAAGATTTCACACAATGTTAGAGTTTGAGAAAAAGTATCTCTAAGCATTTCCGTATTAAAATGCTTATAAAGTTGAAAAACATCCTATTTTAGCTTAAGCTTTTTAAGTGAAGGGGTAGTGTATAAAACTTTGAGTTCATTTTTTGAAGTAGTAAAATTAAAAATGCCAGTTAATAGGGTAATTAAAGAAGATATTTTGTAATCCGGTATTGAATTAGAAAAATATTCATATTTTGATTTGTTTAATAAATCAAAGAAAATGTATGAACTAAATGAACTATACCTATTCTTAATCTGACATTGTAACATTATATATAATGCTATAATTTGTATTTGAATCTATATTAAGTCGTCGGCGTTTGCGTGGAGGTTCTGAGCAGTTACTTACGCTCTCATAGATTGAGTCAAATGAGTTTAAAAATTCAGAATGAATCAATGACTCAAAACCCTCGATCTCTTGCTTCGCAAGCTCTATGTCTTCTCTGCAATTGAATAAGACGTTCACTATACGCGAATGATATTGCCATCGAGTCTCTGATACACCGGAATGTCAGCTCTTGTTTTCCTAGAAGAACTACAGTGTCTATGAAATGCTTCATTAAATCGCGATTGCGATCAACTTTTCTATTATGATCCTCGTAGGAATTCCCTAAACAAGTCTCTATGCGATATTCGCCACTCGTGGGTTTCTTTTAGAAGAAAATCAGTTAAACAACACTCAAAATTAACTAGAGACATCTTGTCTAAGTATAATAAGAATGTTCGATGGGGCACCTCTTGAGTAGATTTTACTATTCAACTCACAGCTCACTCACTATTTTATAATAGTTTAATAATTTAAAACACTAACTTAACTACCAATATGTAATTGCTAAATTTTTAAAATTTTCTAATAATTAGCAGTCACAAAAATCACAAAAATTTGCATCCAAATTTTCAATAAATCACGCACAATTACACAACCGATTTGCAATTGTCATTTCAAATTTGCAAAAAAAAAAAAAATACCCAACAAGTAAGAAAAACCTCAAAGGCCGTTCGAACCACTATATCACCCAATAACCCGATTTTCTTCGGCTTATTTTGTTGCCTACAATAAAAAAAAAAACTCCTTCGAACTAAAACCTTTCTCCTCCACCAACGTTCATCCACAAAAGCCGAGAAATCGCGGGTTATTTTCCTCATAAGCGAATGTATGTTAGACAAAGAAATCGCAAATAAACTTCTACTATATGCCAGAAAGGAATAGAGTTGAAAGTTCGTACTGTGAAGAAATGAATGCATAAGCCGGAAAATGAACGGCTTCTCAAAAAAATTCATTGCACGCTGTGTGCGAGTTTGTGTATGAGTAAAAATAAATAAATAACCGAAGTGGTCGCAGCATTTCATCTTCGAGCGTGTATAAAGTTATGAAAAATGGTTTGATGAACAAATAATTGAATGTTGGCAAGTAGCAAAATAAAAATTTTTGATATTTGAAAAGGGAAGCCGGAAGGAATCGGCTTGTATGGACGCCACGCCACTGATAGAGAGATAGATAGATAGATAGATATTGATTTTATTTAAGTACTCATTATTATATAGTTACAATTGTTAATTACAAAAATCTGTAGATGGATTTGCCATCTGCTTGGTTGACAATTTTGTACTTATTCCAAAGTAAATTAATAATTCAATTTCTACAAATAAATCTAACAGGTATGTTTTGCACTAATGGTTTTATTTTTAAAAGTAATTATTCTCTCACGATACACTAATGCTGTTTTACAGTACCGGAACAGTTTTGAAACATTAACTTCATTCAGTAGGGATACAGTTTGGTATTCCACCAAAAAGTCACTGCCAAAAACATGAATCCTCGTTTCTCTCAAAACTGGATATTTTCCAAGGAAATGATGAATGTCCTCCCTCTCCTCTAGATTACATAAGCTGCAGAATAGGGGTAAATCATTCCTATGAGGTATGAAATTAAGCTTAAGGAGTTCGTCACCATTGATATTTCGTCGACGCTGTATTCATCACGGAAATATTTATACCCCAAGTTGTGATTTAAACTGCTGTAAATAGTAACGTGTCGGATGCTTCCTCTAACCTTCCTTAACCTTTCATATTCATCAACCTTAGAGATAAGCCGATAAAGTTCGGGTTTCCAACTCCTGCTGTCATCGAAAATGAGTTCCATCCCACAGGCATGCGCTCCTTAAACCAACCTGTTTTGCGATGTATAGTTTGGAGAACTGCTTTTTTTTGTAACCCGATAATTTGGCATAGCCAGCACTTTAATTACGAGTATATAGTCCGCTTGTAATTTTAGGGTTTTTGTGGGGTTATCTCCAACCCCGTTTCAAGCATAATCATGGTGTATTTGATGGCAGGTGAAATGACCTCTCAACATAATATCTCAGCAGCTTTTCGACGGTTTCATACTCCCTGAAACCCCATACCTGCGCCGCGTAAAGCAAAATTGATTCGGAGACTGCTTCAAATACCTTATATTTACTACTATGAGCAATATGCTTGTTGTTAAGGCATCTTCCCCAAGCCATATTGATTGCAGTTTTGGATTTGGTAAGTTTTTCCTTAAGATAACTTTCCATGCTAAGGTTCTCAGTAAAATACTCTCCAAGATATTTGTTTTCTTTTACCACCTCAATCACATCTCCATTGTAGTGCCATTTTTCATTTGCGCACTTTCTACCTCCACCATTTTTGAATATCATTATTTTCGACTTATCCAAATTAACGATTAAGCTCTACGTTCGACGGTAGATTAATCATTAGCAGCAAGGATTCAAGAGATTAAGCAAGCAAGACTGCATACTGTATACCTCCTGGCAGAAAATCAACTATATCTTCTATGAAGAGACCAAAGAGGCTTGGGCTTAAAGCACATTCCTGTCTAACTCGTGACCTAGATTGGAACCATTCTGTCTTTGCTTCACCATCCCACACTGCTACCTTGGTGTCTTCATAAAGATTTTGGGTCACCCGTCCAAACTCCAGCGTCATGCCCATATTGTACAGCTTATACATTAAAGCGTTTCGGCTCACGGTTTCGGAGACTGCCTTAAAGTCGACAAAGATTACAAAGAGTTTCTTATCATGTGCGAGAAATGACTCCACAATACGAGTACTCATCAACAAAAAGATGTGATCAACGGTGGAATAATCAGATGTCAAAGCCGGCTTGGAATTCCTTCAATAAGTCACCGTCCCTTATCCATGCTGTAAGTCGTCGTTGCAGTATCGCTGTAAAAATCTTATACGACGGATTCAAAACTGAAATTCCCCGATAGTTTGCTGGGTCAGACGTGCTGCCGTTTATGGATGGGAAAAATCAACTCCTAAAACTGACACCAACTACAGAAGGTGTTCGAGATACAATTCGAAAGTCTTACTCATTCATTACGTCCTCAGAGACTTCTGAGTCTAATGCATCTACTTCCACTGGAACTGCTTAGAAATGCAGAACCTCTTAAAGGAGTGACAAACGGATTTTATAGAACAAGGAGGATACTTCTTTTTCGAACGGGTCGTCCAAAGCAAAGGGAGAAACGTATATTCCTTGCCATACTTATTAAGCCACAAAGGCCAAACCGAGGCAGCTCACATATTCGTGGTAATCTGATGGATAGAATCTGGCTTCCATCTGAGGTATTGCAAAGCTATTATATATAAAGAGGAATTTTCTTGAACAAGACGGAAATCAAGAACAGGATACTCTCCTCAAGTTTATTAACGATCAAAGGGATCCTTTCATCGAAGTGTGGCATCAGGGATACATTAAGAATGATATCTGCTAAGTGTTTGATTGTCAGACATCGAACTATAGAGTCTATCGCCAGATTACAACTCCAGAGGCTGTGAGGCTATAAAATAATGCATTAAGAGTGGAAGAGGGCAAGAGCATTGAGGTATTAATGGATTGAATGTATGACTTGCTATTTCGAACCTTCTCAGTGTGACAATCGGTTATCAGTTCAAATCGGTAAGAACGCAAACGTGCATATTCATGTTTATAGAAGTTCTGGTAAAATCGTTAGTATACTTTAAAACTATCTCGCTTGAAATAATAAGTACCTGTAAAATTCACCTAATACAGATTTGGTTGCAGATTCTGTGATTGGTTAGAGCCGAAATCATGAACTTATATCGTCTTAAGTCTCAATCAAGAATGAGTATAACCGAAAAATGCTATCTCTCGTTAATTCTCCCATTATTTATATGGCGGCTTAATTAAATTTGTATAAATTTGTTCATTTAAATCAATATTTACCAATTTGAAGGACACCGAAGCTTGTACAATTTCCTACTGAAAAAGAGATCAACACCCCCATTGCTGCAAGAGGAACTATTTAATAGTTGTTACTCGAAGGAATAACTGGAACTACAGATCTGCCCATCGGGATATTGACTTTGTTTGGTATATTGACGATTACAAGATGAAAACTCTATCTGGGTCTAGAATATCCGGTGAGTCTACCAACGAGAGCCTTAGAAAGTACTCATCCATATTCGAAACATAAATCACAGAGTAAAAGTTGTAAAACTATCTTTAGTTCGGCTATGGTGAAATTGAAGCCAGCCCTCGAGATCCAAAAATTCTAAAATTTCTCTATAATAGATCACAGCCTCCAACCAACCCTGTTACCGGCCTTGATTTGTAGATATTACTTTTTCTCCCAGACATATGTATATTTCTGACAGATCTTAAGAGCTTCTGAAAAATCATAACTGGCATTGCCAGTGGTTTGGTTATTACCTACGAAAATCTCCACAGACTTAACTTGTCGCGGACCTAACCTGTAGACTATGTTTATAGTGTGATGTGATGCCCTCCGTACTGCCGACTACTAAGACATTATCCTGATCATTATCTTGTACATCAATCATTGTTTTCCTCACCATCACTGATGGATCATCCAAAATCGAACGACCTTAAGATCTCAATCGTATAAGATCCACTATGATTTATCATAATTTTCATTAAGAGATCGCTTGTTCTATTTATGTATTTCAAGTTCTATTTCCGAGTATAAATATTATTACGTGGATCGCAGCTAGCTAAGCTATATATAGCACATTGACCGCCCACAATTTCATTGTAGTTTCTATGAGAAGGTATGCGGAAAACAATTCAAATGAAAATAGAAAAAGATGCTGCCAACAATAAAAGGCAAAAATATATATTTTTTGTTTATTTTTCAAAGTAAATAAATTAAAAAAAAAAACTTACCAGTGACACAACAATGGAAAGGTGATGGATAAATCCGTGATCCGAATTAAAAAAAAAAAAAAAATATAATAATTTTCAAAATGCTTAAAACACACTCAACACAAATTACACAGTCAGAATAATAATAAAAAATTTAAAAAAAAAGGAAAAAAACACGAAAATAATGAGCTACGCACGCCTGCAAATTATATGAAAATTGCTAGCGTAACTAACACGTCTATCGAAAGCAAATAATCAGACTAAACTGTTTGCAGTTTCCCCTTTGAATTGAAGATTTATTCCCAAAAAAGTGACTACACTTGAGCATAAAGAAGTAAATATTAGTATACGTTAGACCGTTGCATATTAGACCTTCCGAATGGTGAACTTCATCTCCTAGTACCTCAAACTAATTTTTACTATTTACAAAATTTGTTGCTATGGCTGAGTGATTAAATCAGTAATCACTGAGCAAGAGTTTCAAGGTTGAAGTCCTAGAAAACACAAACAATTTTTTCACGGTCCACCTCTCGTGAAAGTCTGACAAACATCCCAGAGTAAAATACTCGTAATTGGAAAAAAAAATGGTCATGTATCGCACAGCATGAATGGCTATGAGAAGCTAGGCTATAAACCAAAATATTTACATTTATTTATATTTATTTACAAAACCTGCTTAATTTTCTGCCATTTTGCAAAAATTATAAGCCCTCCATCAAACAAAAGAACTATCTGTGGATCTGTCTGAGTAGACTAGAGCTAACTAAAATTGGAACGTTGAGGACTGGAGAAGGGTTCTTTGGACTGATAAATCCAACTTCGAACGGTTTGGCACAAAGAGAAGGATTTTGGTTCGCCAGAGAAAACCGCCTTGCTGAAATGTATTGTGCCCACCATAAAGCGGGTGGATCGATTTTGGGAAGCCTTTCCTTTCAGCGAAACCAGTTATCTCTAGATGAGAATGCTATTCCAAGTGATTTTTGGTTTAGTCTTTCAGCAAGATAACTACCCTAAACACACTTCAAAGATGTATTCAAGCTTTCTGCAGCAGAAGGAAACAGAAAGGGTGTTAATCAACATGGTTTGGCCACTACAGCCACCAGATTTGAACCCAATTGCACTCTTATGGTATCATTCTCTTTCGAAAAAAAATTAAGGCCCGATCACGCCGCGCGCCGGCCCAGTGTACATCAAACTGTCAATGATCACATTTGGATTCACAGAACCCCAAATTATGCAATTTTGTTTGTTTACGTAGCCGCTGAGCGAAAAATGGGCATCATTGATGAAGAAGAGTTTGGTCGAACAATCGGCGTCAGCTTGTTAATTTCCCAGCACACAATCGGCATGAAGTTTGCACATTCGTAACAAGATGTAACAATTTTAATGTGTTGAGAGGTAGTTAAACGATCCGTATTGTAAAATGGCAAGGCAAGATCTAACCATCTGTCACTATGGATGACAGATGCCATATGGTAGGGATGTGGAATCCGAACTTCGAAATGAATAACCCTTTAAGGCCCCGACCCATAGAATTCATTGATCCGTTGCTGCGTCGTTTTTAACTGACACATAGATAGAATACACGTATTCTTATGGAAGATAGCCCATACCAGACATATGTATGAACTTCGACAGATAAAGTAGGTTTACTTTCTACTTTTTTAGTCCGTTGATCCGTTGGGAGTCGACAAATTGAGATTAAGCACTTTCATTGGTGGAAGCATTGAGATAGAAGAGAAACTGTGATTACCGTTGACAATCGGTAAACGAAGGTATGCGACGTCTAAATTTCAACTCTCTACGTCAAACTGTTCAGAAGTTATGTGGTTATGGCAGACAAACAGACGAATAGATAGACGAACTGTCAACTAACTCTCATTATGAGGCCAGTTACCCACAGATCATAACAAACTTTTCGAACAAATTGATTCAGACAATTGCCTCGAACAAACAAGAATATCATGAAACAAAACAAATGACGAACTCATAAATTATTCGATCGATTTTATTCGAAATTAATATTTGAAAAATATTTGGCATAAACAAGATTATGGCTTACCAAGTTTTTCAAAGTTTTTTTTTTTTATTAGGTGCGCAACTAAGTTCACGCCGTTTTTTTTTTATGAAAATGCAAGTTTATTGTAAAAAAAATGGTTACAAATGAATCATTCAAAGTTTGCCCATAGCTAGCTACAACTTTTTCCTATCTTTCTGGCAGAGCTCGATTACCTTTACAGTAAAAGTGTTCATCTTTTGAGGCTATCCATGTCTTTATATGAGCGGAACTGCTGATCAGCCAGACCATATGCCATCGAACGGAACAAGTAATAATATGACGGGTGAGGTAGGACTTCCCATTTGAGCGTTTCCAGATAGCTTTTAACAGGTTTGGCAACGTGAGGCCGAGCGTTGTCATGCTGTAGAATCACTTTTTCGTGCCTCTGCTCGAATTGTGGCCCTTTTTCGGACAGTGTTCGGCTCCATCGCATCAATTAAAGTCGATACCGTTCTCCAGTGATGGTTTCGTTGGGTTTCAACAGTTCATAATAAATGACACCGACCTGGTCTCACCAAATACACAGCATAATTCAGCCGAGCCGCCGACGTAGAAGCATGACCGGGAGTCCCCATGACTTTCTTTTATTTGGGTTGCTGTAATGGATCCATTTTTCATCACCCCACGATGCGATGAAGAAAACCCTTCCTTTTTTGCCGCTGGAGCAGTTGTTCACAGGCGAAAAAACGACGCTCAACGTCCAATCATAAGGAACCCAAGTTCCTTGTTTTTGAATCATTCCAAACGCATGCAAATGCTGAAGCAAACTGTTCTTGCGTTTGCATGGATCCTCATCGAGCAATGCCTCCAATTCAGCGTCTTCGAAGGATTTTGGCCTTCCTTCACGCGGATGGTCGTCAACATCGAAATCTCCGACTTTGAAGTGACGGAAACAATCACGGCACGTTGTTTCATTTAAAGCAGCATCCCCGTAAACTTTTTGGATCTCTCAACGCGTTTCTGCCGCCGTTTTCTTCTAATAAAAGAAGAAAATCAACATTTCCCGCAAATGACGATTATTTGACACAAAATCAGATATTTTCACACAACCAAAAGTATATGACGCCAAAACGAAATCACTAATGTGTCAAAACAGTTTCTTTACCATATGTCTAAGCTCGGTTCATGACGTTTTGGATATGTCAAAATCAACCAGCACTTACTGCTGGAGCCATCTATTGACAAATAGCGAGAACTTAGTTGCACACCTAATAGTTTTAACGAATTTAAAAAAAAATATTTTTAACGATTTTGTTTGAATTTTAAATTTGAATGATTTGCAGATAAACAACATAAGGTGCAAGTACGTTCGACCCATGCAAATATAGGAACCCTGCAATCGAAATGAGGCGGAAGAGTTTCTGAAGAGTTCGTGAACCAGTCTGATAAATTTTATATTTGGTGACTCAAGATTTAAATGTTTTCTCTACGAACAAACTCAAACATTATAGTTTCTCAGTATCTATTTTTCTTTACGTGGTGGCGAGTACTCGTAGGTGATACTTTCACAAATAAACTCCGAAAAGCGACTTGAGCGACTTCAACGATACAAACTAACTAATCGAGAAAATTGTAGTGTCACCTCGCTCATCTGATTCAAGGTGATAAGGTTATTTTTTGAAATTCGCCTTATCGCTGAGGACGCGTCCACTGTAACCGTTACGGTTTTTTTTTTTTTTTCATTTATTATTATCACCCATTATCCACACATCATTAGCATACGTTACAACAACATTAATAAAAAATTAACTTTTTGTAAATACATTTAAATGACAATGTACCTTATATTCGGGCGTTCTATTAAATTATCAGGTTATTTTGTAGATTTAATGATCAAAATGATGAGTGTACGAGTATATTCAAATAAAAAATAATAGTACGTAGAGCGCAATTTGATTTTTTATTTCGATAGACAGATATTTACTTTGTACTTTAATTTACAAATGGTTTATTATCGCACATTTTATGGTACATTACAGAGATTAGATACAATTATCTTACTACTGAAACATATTTTTCTTTTTTGCTGAAAGCAAAGTTATAATTGCAAGAAGTACATATTTTTTTTTTACGGAAAACACTACACACACAGACCTTAAATTTAAAAAAAATTAATAATAATAATTATCACAATAATAAAAGCGCTATGGACTTAATCGTATATGAATAGATAAATAAATACATATGAATAAATAAATGACTACGTAGAAGTAGTTAATTTTATGAATAAATAAACAAATAAGTAAAAATGAATAAATAAATGCTTTTGAATAATTAAATAATGGGCGCCGTGTCTCAATTGTTAAGTACGTGATCACTGAGCTGGAGGTTCAAGGCTCAAATTCCAAAAAAAAAAATCTTCTCACTGTCCCAACTTCCTTGAATGCCTGACAAACATCCAAGAGTAAAATTGAATTGATAACAGAGTTAAACCGACAATTTCAACTGCACTGAAATGGTTTGAATTTTACTTAAATTGGTTTGTAAATTATTTAATAAAATAGCTTATATACACCCCCATCACTGGCACCCTTAGGAAAATGTTTACTTTAAACAGGTAAATTCAGTTGTTTACTGGACAAATTTTAGGAAGCTTTGGGCCAGGCAAGATAGATGCAAAAGTCATACCGAATGAATGTGTTGGTGTCAACTTCGACTTGCAAATAACTGACCATTGTATGACTAACATTTTGTCCACCGACTATTGCTAAAATAAGGTATGACTTACTAAATAATCAACTTCATTTTGAGAATTGGGAGGAAGTCTTCGCCGAAGCTAACGCTTCTAAAGCTTATGAATCATTTTTGAATATTCTCCAAAATTATGTCAAAACCTCTAGTTTCACTGTTGTCAAAAAGAAGTCTCAAACAAGATTAAAGCCCTGGATAAACTCTTGTATTATGAAAAAAAAAAATCAAAGCCAAAAACAAACTGCGAAAATTGTGTCACGGTATAAGAAAATGAGCAAGAATATAAATAAAGAAATCTTAAATTATCGTGACACCTACTACTACTCTAAATTCCGCGATGCACAAGGAAACCCTAAAAAAGAATGGAGAGTTATTAATAGTATAGTTAATAGCAGCCCTTCTTATCATTCCAAATCCATTGTACTGAGCGGCGCAGGTGCTGATATTGTGGAGCCAGCAGCAGTAGCCAAGAAATTTTATAATTTTTTTTGCCTCAGTTGGGCATATGTCCTTCCAACCAAACTGTAGGTCGATTTGTAACCGATGTGTAAGGTGTCAAGTGGTGGAAAGAAAGTCGAGTAGCAGTTTCTTCTTTGAAGAAATTAATTTTTTTTTTTTTTTTTTGTCGAGAGGGTGAAAATCTTCTAAAGACACCATAAGACCCGACCGCGCGTGCTTATAGTAGTGTGAGATTTTTACTCACTAAAAACACCACTCTTCAAGATTAATACTACAACTAAGCTGACGCTTATCCAGCAGTTTTATTTTCGCTTACGAGACTCGTGAGTTTTGCAAAAAGATGTTCGTATGTAATTTAAAAAAGAATGTAGCGCTTTAGATGGAAGTTCCTGCTGTTTTCACGACCGGCATATGCTATGACGCGAGGTCAAAAGGTTTTGTCCTTTGCAGACGACGAATTGAATTGTTCGCGTCAAGTAGTTGAATGACGGTACTGTTACAATGGCCGTGAACACGATCTTTGTGTTTACGAGCAAAATTTGTTATCTCTTCGACGACGCTAGGAATTCCCAGGACCTGATGAATATCTTCGTTACGTACGTACCACGGTGCGCTAACGATCGTTCTAAGAACTTTATTTTCAAAAGTTTGTAGGATGTTTCTATTGCTGTTCCTTGTACAGCCCCCTAGTTGTAGACCATACGTCCACACTGGCTTTAGCACTTGCTTATAGATAAGCAGTTTGTTATGTAGGCTCAATTTCGAATGTTTTCCGAGTAGCCAGTACATTAGTCGGTATTTGTTTTCGAGCTCGTTGCGTTTCTTTTTTACGTGCGATTACCATTTAAGCTTAACATCTAGAGTCATTCCTAGATATTTTGCTTCGTTCGCGTATGGTATTTGAGCCGAGTTTAAATATGCGGGTAATCTGTCCACTTTTTTGTAGGTAAAGTTGACTTGAGTAGATTTGCTTTCGTTCAGCACAATACGCCAAGAATTATAATCTCTGCGACTTTCCATTGCCTCGGAACGTAGAGCAATCTGAACGAAGCGTTAATCAAATATAGCAGTTTAATAAGAGCTTTATTCGGTAATTCCTTGAGCACCTGCGCCGTTATCAAGTCGTAACCCGGTGCTTTTTTAGTCTTTAGATTTTTAATCACTTCCCTCAGTTCAATTAATGCAACTTTTTTCACTTTAAAGTTGTCAGATGTCGTGACTGGGGAGTCGGCCGTCGAATGGATTAAACGTTTCTTCTAAGTGCAAAGCAAAAAGTTCTGCCTTTTCTTTGTCGCTCTTGGCCCAAGTTCTATCGTTTTTCCGAATTGGTGGCGCTTGCATTTGAGGTTTCCGGATGCATTTTAGCGCTTTCCAAAGTGAATAATGTGATCCTCTTCTAGTGGAGAGATTTTCAAGGTAGGTCGCTATCTTATTGCTTTTAAATTCCTGAATACTATCTCTAAGGCGATTGCATAGCTAGTTAAGGATCTTTTTATGCTGCGGTGCACGAGTGATTTGCCATTTCTTTTGTGCTTTTCTTTTCTCCCTCACCAGTTCAATGATTTCACATGGATACTTTTCGTTGCGGTTAATCTTATAGCTTCTAGAAGGAGTGTTTCTCCATGCCGCTCTTTGGATTGGTTCCACGAAACGATCAACTTCGTCCTCCAGTTCACAAGGTGTTTTAAGTGATACATTTAAGGCGATATTTGTTTTGCAATCATTTCTAAAGCCCTCCCAATTTGTTCTATTGCTAGTAAGTATTGGAGGTCCTTCTTTCTTGATCAACGTTTCACCAAGTAATAAAATTACCGGAGAGTGGTCAGAAGAGAGATCAAAACTTTCTTCGATTGTAATAAATTTATCGTAAATACCTTTTGAAACGAAAAAATCGATAAAATCGGGAATTTTTTCTAAGTAGGTTGGCCAATAGGTGGGTTTTCCTGTCGAATAAAAACAACAACTGAATTCATTTGCCACTTCGCAGAGAATTTTTCCTTTAGAAGATGTACATCTTGAACCCCAGAAGGTGTGCTTCGCGTTGAAACCTCCATCAATAAGGAAATTTTAACCAAGCGCATTGAAGACACGAAAGTAGTCGTCTTTTTCAAGCCAACATCGCAGCGGACAGTACACAGACGCTATGTTGTAGCCCAAGTGTCTATTTTTAACCCTTACTGCGCACAACTGAAGTTTTTCCAGCTCTATGTTTATATCAACCGAGTACAAGTTTTAATGAATAAGGACGAACCGCCCTGCGCTCTATCAGAAGGATGATAGGCGTGATAGCCAACGTAACCTCTTATCTTTATTTGCGATTCATATCTCATTAGAAAAATTTATAATTTGTTAGATTTTTGTAAAAGTCCGTTTGCACTCCATGTTATAATTTTAAGCAAAGAGTCCATATCTACTTAGTTTAATTTAGTTATATAAGGTTAGCCATACAAAAGCTTTCGACGTAACTGAGACGTTCGAGAATTCGTTTGTTCGTTTCCATTGTTCCTCGAACTTAGCGTAAATGCTGTTCAGAATTTCTTTCAACGGATCAGAGGGTGGCCCGTCGTTTCGTCTGAAAATTTGGGTGCGTTCTTTTGAAAGATGATTCTTGACAAAAAAAAAAATAAATTTAAGGTGACGACAACATTTGTGTTAATTTTCAGTGACTTGTTGACCCACCCGTATGATACTGAGCCTGGAAAGTCTTACTGAAGCATATAATTACATATATACTTAATACGGGCGAAATGCCTGAAGGTTTTTTTTTTATCTTCAAGAAAGGAAATCCAGAAGATCCAAATAATTATAGAAGCATTTCGTTCCTGAACTCAGTAAAGAAAATATTTACGGGTATAATTCTAGAAAGCCTGACAGAATGGATATGCCTAAATGATTTGGTCAGCGAATTTCAAGCTAGTTTTAGGAAAGATTACTCTACAATGGACAATATATTTACGCTAACAAGCATAGCCCGGTCTTATTTAGACAAGGACCGTAAATTATACGCATTCTTTGTAGATTTCAAGGCGGCTTTTGACTTCATTGACAGAAATACTGTCCTTTAAAATTTCAGCAACCTAGGAGTATCGACAAAAATGCTGGAGGTGATACGAATTCTCTATAAAGAAAACAAAATGTGTGTGTCGTTTCCAGTGTCGTATGGAAAGAAAATGTCTGGGTGTGAGTCAAACAGGATTGTCTCTAGAGTCATCTACTTTTCTCAATATTCTTAGATGACCTAACAACTTGTTTTGCCTGGGGCTTGTGTTCAATGATCTCTACATCAAGCTCCTACAAGACTATCGTTTAATAAACATCTGCAAGGAATGTTGAAGGAGGCGAAAATAGTAATCAATTCTAACAAGAAATGCATTCTAGGAAAAAAGAACATTACGAGTACTTTTAGTAAACTGTTTGAAGCGATAATGAGAGCCATTATGTGTTACGCGACTCAGGTCTGGGGAATTTGGCAATATGAGGAAGTTGAGAAGAAAGAAAACATAACTATACATGTGGCATCTAGAAACTGGGTTACATCCGCTATACATGTCAACATTAAGGATGCTCTTCAGTTACATTTGCAAAGTATGCGAATCCCAAACTATCGGCTTCCCAAAATCGTCCATCTTTGCCAAAAACTGAATTTTTCTAACGAATGGGTGAGTTTAAGTCCTAATATTAGAAGAGCGCTCTGCAGGGTTTGTTGGCTAAGATCGGTGGTTCCATTCGTAACAAATATTTAAACAAAAACGCAACAAAGTAAAACCAGAAACACTTGCCGTATACTCCAACATGACCTCCGAGAAAAGAATTATTTTAGTGATCTCAATAGTCTAGATACAATATCTACTATATTTGATGCGAGAGGAGAGTTCCTACATCTTAACTACATGCCCCATAGAACAGAGGGCAATGTGGAATGCTCGTTATGCAACCTACGGGCGAGAGAGGATGTCCTCCACTTTATAGGAATCTGTCCCGTACTAAAGGAGATAAGAAGACGGCATTTGGGGAAAAATATTCTACCGGTAAATGAGGTCATTGCATGACTAAATGGCCATCAAAACTGGACAGCACTAATTGGCTAAAATAAGCTTTAAAATATAGGCAACATATCGTAAATGAAGCTTTTTGAATAAAATTACGTAAAAGCAGAAACTATCTGAAGTTTCACAAATTTAAGTATTGCTCATGTTATCTTTAGTTTTTTTTTTTTTATGAAAGGAAATTTCCAAATCCTGGAGCACTCAGACTCCATTTTGCTGTGTCCATTGTACTACCAGGCAGAAACTCCTTTTTAGTGTAGTGGTTGGAGAAACTTAGATTTTATTCGTTTCTCTTATACGTTCAGGTGGCTGTGATTGCTGTTCCCCGTCCGGGCTCGAACCTGCACAGTTCGGGTCACAAGCGAAGACACTACCCATCTTAAATTGTTAGTTAAAGTTTTTATAAAACTCTTTTTCTGGCTGACGGCTATCCACTTGTAAAGCTTTAACATAGACTGAACTGTAATGGATTAGGTATGAGAAGGGGAAGATTTATGTTTAAAATTCAAATTGGTACGATGAGCGGCTGCGGCCTAAGGCATTAAGTGAAAGAAGACATCCGATTATACAATTTTATTTCTCAACATGATCTCCCTCCAGTGAAATGCATTTCCCACAATAAAAAAATATTATTTTTCTTTATCTTCAAAATGGCATTCTACAGCCGCCTTGATCTCGTTCTCATCTACAAATCTAGGGCCTCGTAACTCCTTTTTTAAATTGGAAGAAAGGAAGAAGCCGCTCGGGGCCAAGCCTGGGCTGTAGGCTGGGTGGTCTATCGTTGAAAAACCTGTGTCTTTTAAGGTCTGCCTCGAAACCCGTGCCTTGTGAACAGTCGCGTTATCCTGCAAAAACAACACTGCATGTCTGAGTTTCCCACGTCGCTTCCGAGTCAATAAATTTGCGTAATATTGACCATTCATCGTAGTCCCCTTTGGCAGACAATTAATCAGCAAAATACTTTCGCTGTCCCAAAAAACAGTCGCCATAAGCTTCGAAGCCGACTTTTTCTCCATGAATTTCTTCAGCGGCCTCTCTCCTTTTTTAATCCACTGCAAAGATTCTTGGACTCCGGATCGTATTGGCGAACCCAAGTGTCATCTACAGTTTCCGGCTAACTCCAAAAAATCTTTGCAGCACTCGAGTCGTCGTCGCTTGTCGAACGGCGTGAGCATTTTCGGTACCAAGCGCGCACAAATTTGTTTCATGTTTAAATGCTCTTTCAAAATTTCTCCAATCCATTATTTGCTAATGTGCAACTCATCCGCTATCTGTCACATTTTTATTCTTCGGTCGGCTAGTACTAACTATTCAACTTTTCCGACATTTTCTTCACTGACCACTGACACAGGACGCCCTGGGCGGCAGCCATCTTCACAGCTCTCTCGCCTTTGTTAAAATATGTGAGCACATTTTTTGACGATGGTATATAAAGGCCTAGAATCCTGAAGAGTCGATGACATGTCTTCGAAAAATTCTTTAAACGATTTTCTTTTTTTTTTAATTTGTTTGTGGGCATAATAGACACCATCATCATAAACTGAAAATATAAAATATATTTTTGGTGATAAATTTCCTTGAAAAAATAACTCGAAAACCCCGGCATTGGTAACGAATTTTAAATACTGTGACTTATTGGACGCCCCTTAAATTTCCAAATATTGCCCAGGCAAGTGGAATCCTTTATATTATTTTCAACATTTGGTGGTTGCTGTGGATAGTTAGTAGCTGAATCCACCACGAACTTGGATTTTGTACACCATCTACATATATTATTATTTGCTGGTCCAGTTAATGTTTGTTAATGTTCATTTTTAAATCTAGTTTTCTTTCTTTCCATGCTGGGGAATGATCCTTCACCGAATTCTTACCAAATATTTATGGATAGCATGTTCTTAAGGCTCTCTGAAAACAGAAATAAAGCCGTCGATATTCATCGTTCAATCACGAGCTATACATGGTTTGTAACATTGAGAAATAATAACGAGAGATCCCCAAAAGTTTATATAGCCATGTTTGTCCGTCCGAACGCCCGTATGTCGTCACTTTTTGGGTCTTGAATTTTGAGCTAGGAACATGAAATTTAGTATGTAAGATTTCTAGAATCCGAAGCATTATAAGTGTAAAAATCCGCCCACAGACACGCCCACTTTTCAAAAAATATCATTTTTCTCAATAATTTTGTTAGAAACTGAAAAGTTTTGTTAGGTAATGTACATATTGTAATATGCGAGCTACGGCTCGAGTAGATAAAACAATATTCTGTGAAATTATTTCTTTATTTTCTAGTCTATAGAACAATTCAGGTTCACACTATACTATTCTTCGCAATTCTTTTCCTACAAGGTCTCTGTCCTCTCAAATCACTTTATCTCCTTTCAATTACTTAATTCACAAATCAAAACTAATTACTTCTTCTTGTTAAATCTCAACTTTCAATTTATCACAAAATTACAACTTCGCCCATTATCACTTTTCTAATCTCTTCGCCACAGTTTAAAAACTACTGCCCCCTTTTTAATCGCCATCTCTCCTTATATAGCAGAAGTTTCTGATAGCCAGAAACTTCTAGCAAATTCTTCGACCACTGGAACAAGAGAAATTCCAAGATGACAATCATTCTTGCAGTTATAATTCCCTTTCATCCGTGATATTATCCGTCCCTTTCGTAGACATGAACTGTGGAAACCGCAGACACGAACCTCGAATGAAAGGACACTTCGAACCAAAATTCTGCCAGAATGAAAAGACACTTCGGAATTTGTTGCATCATACTTTTAGGGAGCGTAGTTATTATTATGCTACAATATTGTAATATGCGAGCTACGGCTCGAGTAAATAAAACAATTATTCTGTGAAATTATTTCTTTATTTTCTACTCTATAGAACAATTCAAGTTCACACTATACTATTCTTCGCAAATTCTTTTCTTACAAGGTCTCTTTCCTCTCAAACCACTTTATCTCCTTTCAATTACTTAATTCACAAATCCAAACTAATTACTTTTTCTTGTTCACTCTCAACTTTCAATTTATCACCAAATTACCACTTCGCCCATTATCACTTTTCCAATCTCTTCGCCACGGTTCTAAACCAACTGTGTCTTTTTTTGATCGCCATCTGTCCTTATATAGCAGAAGTTTCTGATAGCCAGAAACTTCTAGCAAATTCTTCGACCACTGGAACAAGAGAAATAATTCTTGCAGTTATAATTCCCTTTTATCCCTAATATTATTCGTCTCTTTCGTTGACATGAGCTGTGGAGACTTCGTCCCAGACACGAACCTCGAATGAAAGGACAGTTTGAACCAAAATTCTGCCAGAATGGAAAGTCACTTCGGAATTTGCTGCATAGACATAGGAGCGTAGTTATTATTATGCTACAATATGTAGACGTTTACTTTCCTTACATTTCACGCCCACTTTTTTAGGGCGTTTTCTTTAAAAAAAACATTTGTTTTGCTTTTTCAAAGCTATTCACAGTGATGGCAAAGTTTTATTGTGTATATCTTATCAGAATCCGTGAGCTTCGGTTACAAATTTTATGAGCCACACCCACTTACTGCTAAGAAAAGGCCGTTTAGGAACCGTTCTTCGTTCGGGAAGTTTGTGTTTCCTGGAGGTGAATTTGTCAATGTTTATAGAGAACTTTCCAGGAAATAAAACTGCATCATTTAGAAGATTCAAAACTAGAGAACAGATTTCGAGAAAATCGCGTTTGAAGAAAGAACTTTAAAAAAATCTTTTTTTTTTTCTTTACTTTGAAAAACTGAAATTTGTTTTATATTTATGTTTGATATCCTGTAGAGTTCCCTTTCCAAAATGTGTTTTACAATTTTCTACTTGCAGTTGTTCAGTAGTTATAGCATTAGACTAATGCCACCTAGGTAGATAGGTAGGTAAGTAGAAGTATCGTTGTGGTACTACATCTGACGTGACATAGTTATTAAAGTGTGTTGTTGTCTAAATTCATTCCGTTTAATTTAGGAATGAAATTAGATCTAGAATTTTTCTCCTGAGACCTCATCAAGTGGATTTAGTAATGGTTTGCATAAAGCCCAAAGTAGGAGCGAATCATATATCCGGACACTAAAAGACAGTTTATGACGTCGTGTATCCAACTAACTCATAAATCGTTTGTACTTCAACCAAGTTTTTCTTCTGTGGAAAATTATCTTACATGGCTTACTGATCGTCAGCTATCTCCTAAGTGACTAATACCTAACGACAAATAAAACGTTCACGGCAACTATACAATTTTCAAAAAGATACATTATTCGATAAAACTCATTTCATTCATGAAGAATTATTCATTCATGGATGGAATGATCCTCCGCAGATAATTATATTTCCAAGTAGTACTCATTTTCTCAATTTAGCGGACATATTAGTCGACGATATAACAATTCGTAACAATTGTAAAACTGTTTAGTATGAAAAATAAGTTCGCTTTCCAATGTTAATATCCTAAAGTGCATGTGCACCAATACATTGTGCTTCATTTATCTATTCGTCTACAGAAACTCAGAGACTCATCATATCTAAGTAGACATTGTTGCAACTCTAAAAATGCACCTATGGACTTCTACTTAACCTCCCCAGTTAACGTATGGATCACACTGTACAATTCCTAATAGGCCAAATAATATTTATTTAATGGGGTGGAGCCAATTAATGTTACCTTCGCCAAACTCTCTGGCATTATCCTCCAGGACGAAATACACGGAACTCTCTCTGTCTATTTCTCTTTCTTTCTTTCTTTCTATAAAAAAATAAACGTTCCCCCTTCTCGAAAAGATTTAAAATCCGTGTCGTTTTTTCCAAGCTCTCACTTTTTGTTCGTCCCTTCTTACCTCATCACCATCATTATCCTTTTTCATATTTTTTTAAGAATGTTTTGTTACACAGTCGGAGTTAAAAGAAAAAAAACTCAATCGCAGTGGTTTCCATGACCACGACACAAGCACCCACGACCAGATATCCCAAAACATTTAATGAGGGGTGGAATATAAAAAGTCCTTCCCATCCCAATGTTCAGATTTTCTTTTTTTTCGAAAGAAAAAATTAACTTCTATTGTATTGGTTTCTCGGCGATGATGAGGTCCTTTGAATATTTTAATCCTCAGTTCGACTCGCACAAGAGAGGGATTACACTTGTTCGAATTCAAATGTCAGAAGTGATGAATAAATATTCGCGATGATGAAGGAAACTTCCGCCACATCCGGCATTAATTCATTGCGTCCTGAGATTTTTTTTTTCTCTTCGAAAGGTCTACCAGAAGACTGTGAGAGCTCCCCTCTTGAAGATGGTCTGATCTTTCAATGGTCTTAGGATTAAGACTCTTATAATTTTTTTTTTTTTTTTATAAAAAGGACGTAAGAATGAAATAATTATTAATGATGGGTGAGTTCCGCCAGGATATCGCTACGCTGATAGTACAAAAAAAAAAATCAATTAATCACGTGCTTTAAAGATTCCAGGCCGGAACGTTTACCTAGATGCGTTAGGTACTTAGTCGACCGAACCTAAAAGGATTACTTCAATTAAGGATTCCACGAGTTTTATTTATTTTGTTTTTCAAGAGGGATGTTTCTGATTTTCTGTTTTTTTTTTTTTCTCTGATACTTCTCAATTTCAATTCAAATGAAGAAGCAAGAACGATGTTAAAAATTATGTAAATAGTCACACAAAAAAAAAGGGCATCAAGGACTGTTCGCTCAATTTGATGAAGCAGCACCCACCCCCTGGTAGTGGTTAGGCTGTGCGTTTATTTCTACGCTTGTGTCCTCTTTCTTTGGGAAAAATCCTTGTTTTGTCTAAGCATTTGCGGAAGAGAAGAATGGACGAGAAAAAATTACGAAAAATAATGGAATAATTTTAAAATTTTGTTTTCAGCCCTTAAGAGGACGGAAAGAAAAATATCTAAGTCCTGGTTAATCCTTCCTATTATAAGCATACCTATGCCAGTTAATTCCTTTCATTTGCGAAGCGAACGAAATTGTGTTGTTTTAATTTTTTTTATATTTGGTTCGTCTTATGTTTCCTTGCCATTATTGTCCTTGCTGTACTGGGGGTCACGGTTTTTTGTGTGTTTTTTCGAGATTTTTCACCCGAACTGCGAAATTGGAAATGCGTCCACCACCATTGCCACTGCCAGTGTTTAGAGTTTTTCAAGGAGCTCATTTAAAAAGCAATTTCAAACTTAATTTTTCAGCGATTACGTAAACAAACAGTGACAAAGATGCTTCTCCTTTGGCAGATATTATTTTTCTTAATTAGAAAGAAAAGCTAGTAGATTGGATGGTATTTTGGATGGAGAGAAATGCTGGTCTCTTAAGCCAATGATTTGATTCGATACGGGATTTCTCAACAATAAACGTGATTTAGGTGATTTACTTCGCAATCTTTACTTTTTGCATTTATAGTTTAGAGACGAAAAGAGACATGAACAAAGGTTGGAAATTGTTTAACAAAAAAAAACACTTAACAATATCTTTTTTTGAAAGATCATCCTAAAAGCAGCTACAAAAACATTGAAAACGACTCTGGTAGTAGCCGTGCCCGATACACTTTATGCCCCCGCAAGACGACCAGGGAATTTAATCGACACGCAACTCAACAAAATATTGCATAGTTTCAGGTGTCACCTACACTTGGATTAGAAATATTCATGATCATTTTATTTCTGTTATTAGGCGCTGTGCCAATCCTCTTTTTACTGGCGATAGACAATGTACTGACTGCCACCATAGGTGTATATGTGAGATATGACATCTAATGGACACCGTTTGAAAGGCTGTCATTTGGACGCGAACTGTGCAGGTTCAAGCCCGGAACATAAAAAAGAGAAACGAATAAAATCTAAGTTTCTTTACCAACAAGAGGTTTCTGCCTGGTAGTACAATGGACACAGAAAAGTGAGTCTGAGTGCTCCGGGATTTGGAAATTTCCTTTAAAACAAAAAAAAATATCAACGAGGTGGACGAAATGTGTCAATCACTGCAGGTGGATGGTCGGTCTAAGGATCAACGCCAAGAAGACAAAAATAATGCCCATAGCCCGCTCCACACGTATTATTCTAAAACAGACGCGAATTGAGGAGGGCCAACAGTTTAACTACCTGAAAATTTTTCAATCATCTGATGCCGGAATGGACCTAGACGGATAAATAAAGCTCTTGCTGCCTTTGGTATCCTGTCTCCAGTTTGAAAATCTAGTCATATCTCTTTACGCACTAAGTTGAGACTCTTCAAATCCAACATTAAATCCGAGCTATTGTATGCCTGTGAAATTTGGAAAGTCTCAGCAAATATTGCTTTCTGCAAAACATCCCAAAGATTCGCTGGCCGCAAATTATATCCAAGCAGAAATTGTGGCGTAAAACAAGTCGAGATAAGGCAGCTTAGATAATGCACTAAATCGGTCACACACTGGGGAAGCCAAATGACAACATCGCGAGTAGTCCTTCGAATGGAATCTTCTCTGTGCTCAGTGGGTTGGAAGACCAAAAACAACGTGGAGATCAACAATCTTGGCATAAGCAGTGACCCAAAGGAAAACGTGGCCACAGCTGAAATATCTAGCAGTAGACAGAGAAAGATGGAAGAGATTTGTAGCCGCCCTATTCCCCACCCGGGCTTAAAGAAAATACAATGATGCGGATTTATGTGTAATTCTTGCAATTACACATAATTCAGAAACATTTCTGAGTTCTATTTAGCAATTATTTTAATATAAAATAGCTACAAAGATAATAATTTAATAATAAAAAGAGAGTCGGAGAGCGAGAACGTATGTGTCTGAATTGGAGGAAAATATCTGATGGATCCGTAAGTGGAACATGTCTATTCTTTCACAATAATTGTGTTACCCGTAAATCTAGAACTAGCTTTATATGGTCGCGAAGGAATTGTTTAGATGAAATCAACGATGGCCTCTGCAGGTCGACGGTTATATAGCCAAGTTCAACATATTCAGAGAAGAGATCTGTAGGATACCTGCAATATTTAGTTAGGGTTTTTGAAGAAAATGATGGTGACTGATGTACTCTAAATGAGAAAACTGCAGTGATAGCATCCCCAAATGGGGTTATTGGCATCGGTATACCCGGTATCTTACACTAATGATATTAACTACGGATTTCCATGTTGAGGGTCGGGCGAAAGAGTACCACAACAAAAAAAAGTACTTTTAAGATGGATCACCCCTTTTGACAACAGTACTTGGAACACCTTCCTAATGTGTCAACATCAACCAGAATGGCAGCATGCGGTCTAAGTAAGTAATGCGTTTCCTATGCCCATAAAATGTAAAATACTAAATCCAGGGCGATTGCTATCACTTTTCTCTTCTACACTTTCTTTAGTCCTACACAGTGTTGCCACAATGATAATTTTGTCCCAAATGTGATACTTTCATCAATTTGGGTTTAGAAATAAGCATCTAACAATAGACCAAGTGCACCGTATCACTGATGTGATAGAGGAAGCACTCGAAGGTAGATAAGTATGCTCTGCATTATTTTTGGACCTAGCGCAAGCCTTTGAGAATGTGTGGCATAAAGGCTTGGAGTCCAAACTGCATAAGGACCTACCTAGACTGAGATACTGAAATCTTATGTAGCCGTCGTAATGTCTTAGAGGGTGGCCGTGGTGTAGAGGTAACATCATCGCTTATCACGCTACAGGTTCACGGTTCGAGTCCTGATGTCAATAATCATCTATTTATTTCGCATGAAATAAATAAAAAGTCGATCAATTGCGAAAGCTTATGTCAACTCTACTGCGAAGGCATAACACTGGCAGTAGGGCGGTCATATGGCTAAAAATGCAACTCGATCGTGATGATGACACCAGGAGGACGGACAAAATACTGTGAATCATGAGCAACGACAAAAGCAAAAACAAGCAAGCTACCCAGTTATCTGGACAGCCACCCTTGGAGTTCACTGAAACTTAATATCAGCTGAGTTTCAAACCAACTACACCAATCTGTCTTTCTCTCTGTTTCTCCCCCTTCCCTCAAAACGCCCGTGTCCTAAAATTAGTATAAGGGTATTCATAACCCTTTTCACACGTGCAAATTATAAAAAAAAAAAAAAAAAGCAGACAGATTCTTTCGACTTCTGTACTGTGAAGAGTACTCAGAATTGAAGAAAATAACGGTAAGTGTCCCACAAGGCAGTGTTCGGATCAACTCTGTATTTATTACACATACATAGTCTGGGATATAAAACTAGACAACAACGTCATGGTAGCCACTTTTGCAGATGACGCCATAACACTTGCAGTTGACAAATGCTCGGACAAAGCTATTGTTAAGCTGCAGAATGCAGTCAGCAAAGTAATAGATGACTCATTAAAGAACCAAATGTTCGTTATGCTAACACAGCCAAATTAAAGTGGAAGGAACACGTTAAAAAGAAAGCAGATGAATTAAATATAAAATATAGAAAGCTATACTGGCTAATAGGATAAATTCAGAGCTATCTATTCAGAAGAAAATTATGTTTTATGAGCAAATACATAAAATAATGCAAACATTTCAAAATAAATTCCTTCGTGCAATAATAAACGCCCTATGGTAAGTAAGAAACAAAGCCTTACATTACTAAATAATGCAATACGACACACAATCAAAGATTGCAGATACACATCAAGCCTGAGATAAAAGTCGTCCTAAATGTGCATAATAAAGTTCGCCTATTTCGAAGAACTAAACCACACGAACTTACGATTTAACTGTGAAGAGAAATTATTCAAAAACATTATATTTTCTCTGCATCGATCAAACATGCGTAAAAGAAGTGAAATCATTTGTCGATCTTGCTTAGATTGGTTATGATCGAAGGTGTTTTTAGTGCTGTAAGAGTCCCACACTACTGTGGGTTGAGATCCCCAATAGTGTCTTTCGATATTTGCACCTTCTTTAAAAAAAGAAGATTGATACTACGCTCAATTTGCCCCTTCAATGCGTGGGTGATCGTGGGCTTGTTGGCATAAGCCTTAGACTTAAAAAAACAAAGAAAAAAGTCCAACGGCGTTAGATCACATGATCTGGGTGATCACCAAATCGGAAAACTGCACGACCAGGAAATGAATTGAATTGTTTCTCGGGGTGTATGGCATGTGGCACCGTCTTGTTGAAACTACATGTCATCCACATCCATATCTTGCAATTTAGGCAAAAAAAACTTCTCGCAATAGCAAGCACGATTAATTGTTATTGCCTGACCAGCCGCATTTTCAAAGAAGAATGGTCCAATGATGCCTCCAGCCCAAAATCCGCACCAAACAGTTACAGGTAGTGGATGAATTTGCTTCTCAGAAATCAGTCGTAGATTTTCTGAACCCCAATTTCGAATATTTTGATGACTAACAAAGCCACCAAGATGAAAATGAGCCTCATCGCTGAAGATGATTTTGTTTGAAAAATCAGCATCCACTTACGAGTATTGTTGTTCCATAATCATTCAACGAACTCTCTTCGCTGTGCGTGGTCAGTACGCTTCAGTTCTTGAGTTGTATGCATGAAAATGCAAGTCTTTCGTGAGAATACGCTGTAGAAAGCTTCTCGAAAAGTCCAATTCTTGACCACGGTGCCGAATTGATGTTCCTTGACCTTCAACAACACTCTCACGAACTGTTTCAATGTTTTATGATGAACGACATTTTGAAGGACTGCCAGAGTGTCTAAGGTCACAAATTTGCCCAGTCTGAAGAGATGAAGTTAAATCACTATTCCAACTTTATTTCGTACAAAATTTCGAACTGTAGCTGTCAAACCCTCATTATTTTTAAAATATTGCTCGACGATGAAAAGGCGTTGTTTTTTTGTATAGCACTCCTGAACTGTCTTTTCTTTCATTGGCAACACTTTACCGCACAAATGACGCAAAATTCAAATCTTGCATGAATTTTGGGACACCCTTTATGTACGACAGACGAACAGACAAAATTGATAAACCCATTTTTTGAGGTTTAAGGAGATCAAAAATGTTCAGGGAACCAATACTTGCCTTCGAATATACATAGGTGCAAGTAGAATATTTTACTTTTTCTCCAAGTTTTGTCGTCTTATAATCCCTGCAGTTTTAGAATAGTTCCCAATAGGAGTATTAGCTCCTAGCATATCTATTAACAAAATATCTTTGCTCCGAGACCCTTGTTTTTTTCAATCTGCTATCGTCTTACGATTTTTGATTATTTCAAAAAGACAAGTCAAGTCAAATTTTAGAAAATTTTTTCAAATATTTTCTCCGTTTACTGTGTCATTTGATTCGTAAAACTTTGAGGGTACATCGCACATGGCACTGTAAACTAATAAGGCGGTAGGACTTGACGGCATACCAGCGGAGCTTTTTCCAGCTGCGTCAACAGCATCGGCAGAGCTACTGTTCCCACTTATCGGGAGAACATGGGAAGCCGAGAGTTTTCCGGATAAGTGGAAAAAGGGAATGATTGTCAAGCTCCATAAAAAAGACAACCTAATGCAGTGCGAAAACTGGAGAGGTATCTGCGTGCTGTCTGCTGTGGTAAAGATAATAGCTAGTCCAAAGTGGGGTTCGGCAAGGCTGCATACTTTCACCAATATTGATTTTATTGGTGATTAGCGATGTGCTGAATGCGGCTTTATCAACAGGAAATGGAGGAATTCGATGGACTCTCACATCTGAACTCAAACACCTCGACTATGCCGACGATGTATGCCTACTGTCTCACAGAATAATGGACCTTCACCAAATGACAACAAATGTGGAGAGGGAAGTAGACGTCGTTGGGCTGAAAATTAACTCGGCAAAAACAAAAATGATTAGCCTAGGACCAAACTCATTAACTCATTAACTCATATATGCATTGCTGGACAAACGGTTGAGAGAGTAGAGAGTTTCCAATACCTTGGGAGTATTGTCTCAACCGATGGCGGAACCGAACTGGATATAGCCAGCCGAATAGGTAAAGCAAAATCTGCGTTTGGGATGCTATCCATAGTTTGGCGAAGTAATGCAATTAGCTTAAACACCAAGCTACGACTGTTCCGTTCCAACTTTGAATCCGTGCTGCTATATGGATGTGGTAGCTGGAGAGTGACCGTCACTATCACGAGGAAGCTGCAAACGTTTGCCAATAGGTGTCTACGTTACATCTTAGGGATATTCTAGCCAAACCGTATCTCTAACGAACAGCTTTATCAGAGAACGGGCCATGAACCTATAGGCACAACCATACGACGACGAAAGTGGCAGTGGATCGGTCACACTGTCCGAAAGGGTGACAGGTCCATGGAACCCGCTTACCCAGGATGGCAGGATACGCGGCGGTCCTAGGAGTACGTGGCGCAGAACAGTTGAGAAGGAAGCACGGCAACTAGGAAAGAGTTGGGGAGAGCTGAGGCACATTTCCAGAAATCGCACACAATGGCGCGTAGGCGTTGAAGAGGCCCTAGGACCCACAAGGGGATACAGGACATAAGTAAAGTAAGTAAGTAAACTGTGCAGAGTGGCATGATGGAAGATGAATCGTCCAATATTTTGGAACCCTATATGCGAACTGTAATAACATAGGGCAAATCAATTATTTTAGGTACTTGTTCTGTTCACTTTTCAGATTATTTTGAAACACAGCACCAATGGTCTGGTACAATTTTTGTTTAAATATGACCTGTCGTAATGAAATCCTCACTACGCCCTTGTAACAGAGGCTATAAGCATTGATTGTTAACTTCATTAACCATATAAACTTGAAGCCACTCTTATCCTATTTAGAGACACTCTAAGCATGATCCCAAAATTGCCATGTACTGGCTTACATCGCATCCGACGATCATTCTCTCAACATTACAAGACGTCAAGCTTCAAACCCTTCAACAGAAAAATATCACAACACCATTCAAACCTCTGAACAATTAAATTTTAATCACTAATTCAGTTTAGTGTTTTATTTTTATCGATAAATAAAAACACTTCTATTCCACAAAGCAAAACAACTCAACCAAAAGTGGATTTCCGTGTATCTAGTTGCACTGATAACAGTCACAAACCATTCTTTCGCCTATCAATCTCTTAAATCGACTTCGAATCAATTGTGTATTCTGTAAATCATTTTTTCAAACATTTGTCCTACTAATTGAATATCTAAATTCACACAACAAAACAACGAAATGATACCCTAAAAGCCATTGTAGTCACAAGTCGAGTGCCAGTTTAGTTTTCGTTCTTTTGGAAAGTAACCGACATAATGTATATTTTTTTTTTTTTTTTTTTAATAAATTTAATTAACTGGTTGGCTTGTGCCTTTGGTATGTGTATGTTCTTATGGAGACACTTTATAAAATGTACTATATTCGATTTCCTTGATCTAATTAAAAGCTTCGAGTAAGATATGTGTGTACGAACATTTGGGCGACGTGAGACGTAGTCTTTCATATGTGGAAAAGCACTCAACACAAATGGTTTATCAGGAAATTTCTATCGGCTTTTCATTACCACTTTGCTGCTAGAAAAGGTGGAAGATACACATACAGTACAGGAAGATCTCCTATCTGCCCTATGTATATGTGTATCTATAAGAAATTTAACATTTCCGACATCGAAAAGGAAACATGTATGTTATAACCGAATGTCTAATATAGCCAGAGAGGTTAAAAGTAGTTTCATTGGAAAGGGATTTGAGGAAGTGCGCGGGTGGAATCCAGAAATATTATAGTTTTGAAAAACAGGAAGGTAAATAATTGGATTCAGATTCGAAAAGAAAAGATTTAATTTCTATGGAAATAGCAGAGGACAATATTTTGTAGGACGTGCAAGGAAGACGAAGAACCAGCAGAGCACATACCTTACTTGACTGGAAAAAAGACGTCTTATTCAAAGTGACACCATGACTTTGGTCCATCGTGTCAGTGCTATTTCTAGAAAGATATTTGGCTAGATTCTCTAGTTTTCCTAGTCACTGCAACCTGCTTTCTAGTCTCTTCAGTTTCATCTGCATGATACCATATGATTACTGCTACTATCCATTTGAGCGTTCATCGACCCCTGCCTAAAACTAGAAATTATCTGGTTTTCTGAACTTTTCTACATTTGACTATGGTTTCTTGCTCTTCTTAGAAGCTAATTTCTCAATCAAGTCCTTTATCATTAACTCGTTAAGAGCAGTGAACGATTTAGTAGGTAAACAGTAAATTCCAGGGCCCCTTTTTTGCGTCAGAGCCATTATATGATACAATCCCTACGTGTTCCTTGTATTTACATTGATTACTAATGAATTGTCACATACCATCACCAGTCATGCATACCTTATACGACCCCATGCGCCAGAGCACTGTTCAATTGTCTAATGCTACCACGATTATGATATTCTTCCGCACCTATCAGAACACAATTTTGATATTAACGCTCAAGCGTCTCTGACACGAAGGTTGACTTATAAATTGTAGTATTATAAAATTAGAAAACAAAAACTTTCGTTTCGGAATGTACTAGTATTATACCCGCCCAACTTCAGGTTGATCGTTGACAGGAACCGAGCTGCGACCAACTTCAAGTTGGAGTCGGCCATTCCGTTCTGATAGCTGGCCACGTAGACACATAAAATTTAAGGAAATATTGTGTAGTTTTTAAAATTTCTAAAAAACTGCTAAAAAATAAATAAATATTTTGGCGCTAACAGCCCAGTACAGGACCTGGCCGCACGAATAGTTGGGACCTACAGTCTTATGCCGTTTCCGAAGGACATTTTTTCGATTGAGAGAAGCTTCTCATGACAATTTTTACTCTCGGGTGTTTGTCAGACATTCGCGAGAGGTGGGAACTTGAGAATTTTTTTTTTTTTTTTCCTTGGATTCGAACCTTGTGCCACGGCACCCACCCGAAGTTGATTTCATGTCTACTTTAGCCTCAGCTATATCTCTATGTTCGTACAGACGATTTTGGCTTGATAAACTCAAGTTTTTGTTGCCAAAGTAAGATTGCATGTTAGATTAAGTTTTTCTGAGAAAATACCAGCTCCGGCTTTGCTACTCATCATGTATTTTGTGAACATAGTTATTTCTATGGCCTTCTTATCCAAGTGATCCCACGTCAAATATTCGGGTATTTTATTTAATTTTTCACAAAATCCAGTCTATAAATGATACCGCGTTCACTTTCCCCCTTTCGCATTCAAAGTGTTAATTCCAGGATATACTCCTACTGTTAAGGCTAGCTAGATCTTAGTACCTGGTGCACCCCTCATAACGTATTGTGAATACATACATTTACATCGCATCCCAGCAAGTCATACGGTATGTATGTAAGGTGCCGGAGCTACTGCACTCCGTGCTTTATAGGAACATAAGAATTACTTCTATCTCCAAATCGCACACAATGTGAAATGGTATAGTTGACTTAATGTCAACAGTCCTCTGATGTCAAAGATCCAAATCCGCCAAAGATCCAAGGCTCCTGCAACAGAACTCTATCAATCTCATCTTGCAGTAAACATCTAAACACCTTCGGATATGTTGTCTTGTTACGATAAGGCTATTCCAGTAAGGGCCCTTCTGACCAACTTCTTATGATCACGTAGACATGCTGTCCATCACTTAGTCTCTCTTCAGAATGGGTGGCAATGCAGGATTTTTCTTACGCTACCTGGAATTTGACGAATTTACAGTCCAGTCCATAGTTGATTTCTTCTTCTTTTGATAGTCTCCGCTGCTTCCTTCTGGAAGATCATCAGTATGATACCGCCTGGCACTGGGTCCCTTTTGCATTTTCCTGTGAGTAGCCCGCAATTTATTTTAGAAGTAGTCTGGAGACAGGCTGACCATAATGACGTCTTTACACGTCCTCAAGACTATGCAGTGGATAAATCTTATCAATCGATCAAATTAATATTTTCGACTGTTGCACACAGTTCTTAAAAAGTCAGATGATTCCACCATCGCATCATCGAAGAAAACATCCGTATAAAAAAAAGCCTCTAGTCCGGCCTCCTTGTTCACGTCGATTTCTCGTTACCGCTTGAACAAAAGTGTCCCCCAGTTAGTTAATTTTCCCCAAGGGCATTGCTCTCTTTTCCGTAGCCTCGGTCTGCTTTCGTATCTCGTTAAGGTCGCTCCGTAGTCAAGAAAGTTGGTCGTTATGTTGGTCCGATTGTTGTATCCCTCCAATCTCTACATCCTATCCATTTTGCATTATTTCTACAAACAACAGTAAGATGATAATTGGGTCACCCCTACAGATCTACCACACATCACACCTCATTCAAATCGCAGCAAAACAATTCTTTGAATTTCCCTCAGCAAAACCACTGCCATCAGAGAATCCTTCACAAGAATCCCCATTTATAAGAATTCCTCATAGAAATCTCCGTCGGAAGTCCTTGCTTATTTTCATTTTCCACTTCAGACATACATGTCAGGGCCACACCCTCAAGACCATGTATTCCAATACATCATCCAGACCACCCACAGAAATCTCTTTCACTCATTCCCAGCCATCATCATAAGAGCACAACTTAATTTGCAGCAATTGCAACATATTTGCAGAAAGGACTTAAAATCTTGACAACTTCTTTCCGGATGACATGCAATTTTCAGGAAAACCTCTGTGGTTTTCCACCCATCCTCACCCAAACTGGTTGAAAATAAAGGAAAAATGCCGCCGCTTACTGGCTGCTTTCATCTGTTTTTCTCTTCTCCTTTCTTTCCCATAGAAAATCCTTGAAAGAAAAGGCTCTCACTCGTATACACAAAGATAAGTATCACTATCCTTTCAATTATTTCCGAGCTCCTAAGGGCGCATATGCATATGCGAGGATGTCGAGTGCGAGGTGTACGAGTATAGCGCGGGCGATATACTTTGCGGCGTCCAAATACAAATTTGAGTGCTTTTGTGGTTCAGCAGGAGTAGAATTGGTATGTATGTAGATGTAGATGACAACGACGACGATGATGATGATGATTCCAACCCGTAGACCAAATCTGGAATATTATTTGCGATACCAGTTCGATGGTGGGTAGGTGTGTTGCGGGGGTGCTGTCTTCCTTAAAACGAAACCAGCGACTATCTTCCTTCCCATAGAATGCACAAGAGCCTTCAGCTAAATACATCACATAAGGGGATGGTGTCTTTATTTAGAGCAGCCACTGCAAGGGTGGTTAGGATTTTCGGTCTCGGGTGCTTCGATTTCTATTTTCGGAGGGGGAGCGCGCTCTATGGAAGAACGGTAGGTAATGTTGTGGGAAATTGCATTAATTATTCTATTAGCAGTGTAATACGCTCTTAATTGCATGATAAACTTTATTGCTTTTTGGTGGACCGGCGCGGCGGCAGTGTCTTCCTCATTAGGGTAGAATTTTATTTCGACTACGAGTAAGTGAGCGACGACGAATAGGCGAATGGGACAACTACCACAGTGAGTAAGGAGCTATGGGAGATATCGATAAAAGAATGTTAGTACTGTTGGGAGAAGTGGGTAATGTCACAAAGAAAAAAAAAGACCTATGATCTAGCTCGAATGACCAATACGTGTGGGTCAAAGTTGAGTGTTGGTTAGAGATTATCCAAGCAAACTTAATTGAAGGGACATTTGAGGTTTTTTTTTATGGATGCTTGAGAACAATTTAATGGTCATTAAGATTATTTTTGGATGGCTATCATTTGTCGACAATTACGCTGCTGTACTACTATATTAAACATGCTTTGTGGCAATAAAAAGGAATCAGCTGGGGTAGTATAGAAATCCCTAAAAGTCTGCAAATCACTGATCAAATTCGATGCCTAAACTTGCGAGTTTCTACCACTTGGTGGAAAATACCGAAAGAAAATAGTAATGCTTTACATTGTGCACTGCCTACTGACAGTCTAAAGGGGCCCGCCAGCAATTTAGTCGAAAGAGCCGAAGCAATCAGAAGCTCAACACAATCGCACATAGATGTGCACTGGACAGCTGTGAGAAGCGTTATTGCAATTAGTGCACAAAGTTTTGTTGGATTAATTAAAACAGAAGCGCCACAGAGCAAGGTTAGCTACAGACACCTGGAAATGGATAGAAGAGCGCATTTGCCTTAGAAGTAGAAAAATGCAGACTCGAAACCGTAGTGTAAGGCGTGTTTGTGTGGCCGTTCGACCATATAAGGAATCACAACAGAGTTGATAGGCAGTAAGAAGTCTAATCAATACCTAACCCATTAAACAGACTAGACGGTTACTTGCCAATCTCATATGAAGGGTGGATGTAAGTTGGGGGGGGGGAGAGTTTCCTCCTCAACATGCGACATATGAAATGATAGCCAAAATTTCAAGGACAAAAAAAACCCCGAAAACCAAGCCAAAGGCAATGTCCCCCCTCCATCTCTGAAAGTAGTACCGCGAAAAATTTGAGTTTATACTAAGTTGATTTGAAGAAAGATTGGACCTTATCAACACCTGCTTCATCCAAATTTGATGATTTTAAAGGAAACATAAGCTTCAGGTCCAGTACATTATGGTCCTAACCAGTGGTTAGTTGTGTGAGAATGATGACTCGAAGATTTTTGAGACACGTCCACATATGTAACCCCCAAATTATCCGATTTAGATAATTGTCAGATGATACAACTACCCTGTCAATCTTAGCTTTCAAACCGAATTACATCGGCATCTAGTAAGACTTCTCAAGTTAGGCGGCCAATAAATAAAATTTAAATATTTATACCCCGCCCATCGCATTTTACCCGCACTCCATCCGATTTGGAAATTTTGTTGACGAAACTATGATACATACCTACATATCAGCAGCTTCGTTTGGTATGCTGTCAAAAATCTAAAAAGGCAATATTCTCGGCACAAGATCTACATAAGCCAAGACTGTTGCCCTCGAATATACCTAGAATTAGTACTTTTGAACGTGGAAGGTGAAGATGACTAATAGTGTCACTCATTAGCTGCACTCCTTCATAGACAGATGTCATTTTAAGGATTTTTTGAAAGAATCGTATCTCGAACGAACAGTTTTATGCGATATACCCCTCGATCCAAAATAAAAGTAAGTCACCCTAAGCAACAATGGCGAAGAACTGTTGTGGAGCTTTCAAGAACTTTGAACATGAGTTGAAAATTGTTTAAACATTTTGAAAAACTCCGAATATAATGACGTGCAGGAGTTGTTGACGCCCAATGCCAAACTATTCTACATCACATAACTAAGTAAGAAATTATCATGCAGTGGTGCCAAAAGGAATCTGATCATGTGAGTTGAACTGTCATATCTCTTCCCACAGTTCGTTACTGTCACTGTGACGATCATTAGCTCTATGTTTCTGTATGCTGAGTCATATGAGTCTTCTCTCAGCCTATCAAAAATAAACCATAGAGGCACTACCAGCCGTAATAAGTGTTTCTTCCAAATGTATTTCGAATTTTGGTAAATAATCCTCAAGAGCCCTAACGAAATTTCAAACAGACCCTATAATGAGAGTAGAACCTGAGCAATAGAGTCCCCCTTATACCTAACTCCTATAACGGTTCCACAGTTGCATCCCTTATGCCAACCCCTGATGTATCATAGCCATGCTGAATTGCGCACGTAGCCTCTTAGAGGACCAAAGGATTCCTCATAATGGGAAAACTTGCCCAGCAATCTCACCCTCCACCTCCAGAGCTCAAGAAACCATAGCGGCACTAACAATAAAACCCAACAGAAGACTTTAAATGCTTTTGGTGAATAAACTTCTGTTTCCTTTACCTCAAACTCTCTCAGCTCTTTTATCTGCAACAATCTGAATATCATGCTTATCCAGGAGCTGCCATTGTTATTAAAAATGAAATTAACTTTCTTTTAATCATCCAGGTAGAAATTTCTTCGGAAATAGCCACGGACGAAGAAGCTTACTTCCCTGCACACCTTAACTCAGCCCCACTAATCTAATAAATCCGCCCAAGTACAGAGGTATACAAATTGTTATGGACAGCGACAAAGCTGATCGGGTGATTGCAGCCTTATCCAGAATAATGATGAACATTGGAGGACCCAGACAACACAGGAGATTACTTCTGTCAAGTGTGGTGCAGTCCACATAATGTATGCCGACCAATATGGGCCAAAGTAGTGACAATAAAGTCTTACGCCAGAAGAATTAACTTCGTCAACCGAATGTGTGCACCAGCACATATCCTGGCTAGCGAACTACGAAGAACCTACGATGCCAAGATTCAAGACCCCCAAGCTTCAGTCAAGCTGAAAGAAAGAGAACGTAGTATGGGAGCATGGCAGGAGATGGAACCAGTCTTCGAAGGGAAGATGGACCAAGTGTATCTTGCACCGAATATCCAAAAATGGATGGACCAGCAGCATGAAGAAGTAGATTTCTCCCTCAGCCAGCTCCTAACCAGACATGCTTTCGAGCGTATCCGAACCGGGTCGGGCTCAATGAATCTCCCACCTGTTTAAAATGGGGAGAGGCCAGTGCCCACGTTTTGATATAGAGCGCAGAGAAATACAGGAGATAATATTGTAAACCTCATGATAGCATCGAGCACCGCGGTGAAACAGGTTACAGCAATAATCCTGAATGAACCGAAGTGGTGGTTGGAAAGAGTCAGGAAAAACACCAGTGAAAATGAAGCCTAGACCTAGACCCATTTTTGGAGCAGCAAACAGGGAAAGAAAAGCATAAATTGCTAACCAACCCCTTTCACATTCCACAACTCGGAGGAGTATCACTACAACTCTGCGACAGCGTCAAGTATCTGGGCATTATATTAGACAGGAAACTGACCTGGAGAAAGAACCTGGAAGAAAGAGTCACCAAAGCAAAGAGAGCATATTGGATATACAGGAGGGCCATCGGGAAGTCATGCGGCTTAAAACCGAAACAGGTCCACTGGATATACGAATGCGTAATAAAACCCATCATCTTCTACGGTGTAGTTGTATGGTGGCCAGTGATGAGCAAAAAGTATGCAAAAGACTTGCTAACTAAGGTGCAGCGTATGGTCTGCCTGGGTATTACAGGAGCACAATCCTCAACACCAACCGCGGCCATGGAAGCGATACTTAACATTCTACCAGTGCACCTCGAAGCAAAGAAGATTGCCGGCATTTCAGCCTCACGGCTTAGAACTATCGGCCATTTTACCGGTGGTGCAAATACGGGAAATCGAAAAATCACCGAAATGATAACAGTAATGACACCACTCATCGATTGCCGCAGTGATGTTGTTGGGAAATCGTACACATTCTCCAACAACTTCGAAACAATTTTTCCCGCAAGAGAATATTGGACGTATGAAAGAACGACGAGAAACTCCAATGGGATACCGGTTTATACAGATGGCTCTAACATATCAGGGGAATCAGGGGCTGGCATCTTTAGTGCTAACCCACCGATTGAACTTGCTATTCACCTAGAACCATTTGTATCGGTGTTCCAAGCAGAAGTCTATGCAATTATGAAGGCAACCGAAATACTCGCAGAAGACATCAGCGAAGAAAGGCAAATTGACATCTGCTCGGACAGCAAAGCAGTAATTAGCGCGATCACAAACCCCATGTCGAAATCACGACTAGTAAGGGAGTGCAAAACTAAATTGAACTTACTTGCCAGACGCAATAGAGTCCGTCTAACATGGGTACCGGGGCACGAAGGTGTACCGAGTAACGAAAAGGCAGACGAACTAGCAAGGAAAGGAGCAGGCAATACAGAACTGAACCCGCATAATACAATAGGGGTCCCTCTGACAACTATTAAAACAATAAACAATGAAAGATACGACAGGAGTTCAATAACTACTGGACGAATCTAGACACGTGCAAAGTGGCTAGATCTGTAATAACCAAACCGAGTAACAACACAGCAAAAAGAGCTCTTAACTCAAGCACAATTGAGATTGATGGTGGGACTTTTAACAGGGCACATCAATCTCAACAAACATTCGTTCAGACTCGGGATAGCTGATACAGCAATCTGTGCCAACTGTGAAGAGGAGGAGGAAGATATAGAACACTTCCTCTGTCACTGCCCCGCTACAGAGAGGCTAAGGCTGAAAATTCTGGGATCTCCAAGGATTCCGGATATTATACACCTCAATAAGAAAGGAATCGGTGATATACTGGAGTTCGCCAGACGAACACTACGATTCCCCGATCATTATACGATATAGTTGATACTACCCATGATCCCTAGATCTAAATCCTCTCAATACATAATTCCCAAAACACATCACTATTCCTTACAGTTACGCAGATGAGGGGAACACAACGGGCCCAATGGAGGCCTAAGTGAAGAGCATAAGCTCACCCTCTCACACCAATCAACCCCGCGAAGTAATACCTAACGGTAGTCCCGCGAGGAGAGCGGTTGAAGTGTGTAGGGTGTGGTTTATTACGTAGGCGTATTCCTGGCGTATTCCAGGCTTGCGAATCGTGCATGCCAGTAGTCCGGGCTACTGGTATATTTAGAAGATTACATATCCTTTGGCGCAACTAAAACAAAATAATAAAAAATTATACTACGCAAACGGCCATCATACAATTTTGGGAAACAATAATATGAACACCAGCTGTCAGCAATATCGTTTCCAATTGACAAGTGAAGCCTTACTTTCAGACTTTGGACATTGAGGTTCCGCTCCGCTTAGAAACCAATAATTAGAAAAGACATTTGACTCCTTAAAAAGACGCTGACGGTGATTTCATCAATACCAACAGTCAAACAGAACAAATCCACTTCCTTGGGTTACTCTACGGCTTACGAGTACTCATGTTCCCTAACAGAAAGAATATTCTCTCATCAAATAAGATGTGCCTTAAAAAAAAAAAAAAAAACCCTACAAATACCCACGAAGGAATATTCTCTGCCTTGGTACAGCGTGGTACAAATAAGTAGAGGATATCGGCTAAACGGGCGATACTGCTTGCCTTGCAGACTTCAGCCCTTTGGATTAATTGTTCATTACTTTCGGCATAAATCATGCAGTAGTTTATAAATAACGCGTAGAATCTCATCCTTTAGCTCTGAAATCGTCATTGGCATACAGTTTCTGCTTCTCATAACATCATACAACGACGTGACATCGCACGGTCTTAATGACCGAAACGATAAATGACGCAGGCGGGCAAGTGGTACCACTTCTGTTGAAACCACATATCTTCCACATCAATATCGTCCAATTGGTGCCAAATATAATTTGTTATCATGTCCCGATAACGTTCACCATTGACTGTTCCATCAGCACCGCCATAATTTTCGAAGAATTAAGGCCCAATCACGAAAATCCGCACCAAACAGTGGCCTTTGATTGTTTACGTTGCCAATCAGTTGAAATAGATGTAGATTCAAATGCACTGCTTGGAGCTGTAAGAAAGGTTCAGTCGAATGGATTTTGATGGATTGTCAGGCATTTTTTTTGCTTGAGTGAAACTTCTCATGACAATTTTCCTTTTCTGTATTTCCTAAGACTCGAACCTTGGGTCTCCCGCTCAATGATCCCGCACCTAACCACTGAGCCCACGTAATATAGACTTAAGCTCTATTATAAGAGAAACGAATAAAATCCAAGTTTCACCAACCACTCCGGGATTTCAAAATTTTCTTTAAAAAAAAAAAAAAAAAATTTATTTTTCTAGAATGGTAGTCAATTCAGTCAATTCCGGGCTCCAAAGGATCCTAAATCTTTCAGACCTATGCAACTCAAATCCCTCTTTATCACCACTCATTCAATACTTCAATGCACTAAGCGAATGTTCTTCAGATGCTTCTCAAATTTGTCTCGATATTGAAGATGCTTTCTCGATTCCATAGCATCAGACCCACAACTTTTGGTAAGAGTCTCAACTTCCCATAAGAAGTCAATACATCAACTGCTAAATTTTGCGTAAAGTCAAATCCTTTAAACTTGCAGTGCAAAGAACAAAAAACATCCTTTAAATTTGCAGTGCTAATTGGCCTTCCTTTGACCTCAATCGTGCCATCATGCCTAAGGATAATAACCCCTTCTATGTTTTCCGAATCTGTAAATTCTTTACATCTGGCGTTGGGCTTCAAAAAGTGGCACTTGGCAGTTCATTGCGATGATAGACTAAATCTTCTGTTGACACTTTGATTCAAGCAGAAGAAAACTGTTAAATCAACCATTCCCCGAATTTCAGAAAAAAGTTAACAATTTCTACACACATTAACCTTTAAAGCAGCCCTTAGCGTTTAACACACTTTCGACAGCATTTTCAAATCAACATTATATAATTGAAATTATCTTTGCAATAAAATTCAACGAAAAACTTTGAGCTACTTCATCATCATAGAACTCTGCCAAGAGGCTTTTAAGAGGCCCGGTCTTAACAAACACGCATACATACGACCAAATTTTTATGTTGGCGTCTTGCTAAATGGCTGCTGTCAAGCGTTTGATCTTCAACTTAAAGGATTCCCCAACTCAATTATCGATAATTCATTCATCTCTTGCTTCTTCGGCAGGCACACTATACACTTTCACTGTCGCTTTCTTCATCATATACATACCTAGTCCTCTTCATCTTTGTTGTCATCGCACAGTCTTAGTTATTATCACAGCAGAGAAATTATAAAGAAAACTCCGCACCATACCCACCCACATCCCTTTCCATTCCACTCTGCGTATGAAGACACGCTATGTCATCAACTGAAAGGATAAATCAAATTTTCATAAAATTTTCGAAGGGGGTAAAAAGGATTTTCCATAATTAAGTAAACTCGCTTTGTCGTCCTACTCACCATGCTTGACTGGGATACTTCTTATTAAAATGGAGTTCGTTTGTAACAATACTGTGATCAAATAGGTACACGCTAATGGAGGATTTAATACCTTGTTGGGCTAAAACTAATGGACTGTACCGAAGTATTTTGTCCTGGAATTACTTGAAAATCGGGATTTGTCAGAAATCCGTCTGCTAGTCGTTTGCATTGGGAATGGTATTAGGGAAGAGCTCTTTCAGTGGAATAGCTTAATTTGTTCAGCTTGTTGTCAAGGATGTTTTTCAGAAACTTTTGCAATGGAATTATGATGTACGAAATATGAATTTTAAGCAGAGTACACTGATGAATAAGGGTTAATAGGCAAATCAATAAATTTTGTAGACGAATGGTCTTTAAATTGGTGGGAGTAACTTGAATTTCACAATTTATTCTTATAAAGGCTTATTAAGTGTCTATGACCTGGCAAACGACAGCCGAAGAGCTAAATCAGTTTTGGTAAATGGATGAAAAAACGGCTAACAAAAGCCGCCCAGTTGATAGTGGATAGTAATTCGCAAAAAAGTAACCCACTACAACCTAGAATCTTTTAGCTCTGATCTGTAGGGTTTTTCTCTCAAAATTACCAACTGGAATGAGTTTTTTGAACCAAAAGTTGGTTAAGCTTCGGTTTGTTTATGGGACAACAACACGTATATAGTTTGTCCTTGAGTATAGGACTTGTCACTCATTTATCACGGGCTCGACCAATGGGCCAATGTCCAAAGCTTTTACCAGACAACGTGGTCAATCCATTAAACTCGTATATTGATACAGGAGTTGCACTATCTAAACAATCGCCAGTGAACTGAAAGTTGATCAAAGCTCAGTTCTCCAATTTTAAAAAAGACGAGATTTTGGTAATGGGCGATGTGAATATTAATGTTAAAGATCCGGATTTATATGGTGTAAAAGAATATTTAGAATTAATGAATGCAATAACAGAGTATACTATTTCATTTTTTTTTTTTCATTTATGTCCTGTATCCCCTTGTGGGTCCTAGGGCCTCTTCAACGCCTACGCGCCATTGTGTGCGATTTCTGGAAATGTGCCTCAGCTCTCCCCAACTCTTTCCTAGTTGCCGTGCTTCCTTCTCAACTGTTCTGCGCCACGTACTCCTAGGACCGCCGCGTATCCTGCCATCCTGGGTAAGCGGGTTCCATTGCATCGCTTGGTTAGCTATGGACCTGTCACCCTTTCGGAGAGTGTGACCGATCCACTGCCACTTTCGTCGTCGTATGGTTGTGCCTATATTTTCATGGCCCGTTCTCTGATAAAGCTGTTCGTTAGAGATACGGTTTGGCCAGAATATCCTTAAGATGTAACGTAGACACCTATTGACAAACGTTTGCAGCTTCCTCGTGATAGTGACGGTCACTCTCCAGGTAACACATCCATATAGCAACACGGATTCAACGTTGGAACGGAACAGTCGTAGCTTGGTGTTTAAGCTAATTGCATTACTTCGCCAAACTATGGATAGCATCCCAAACGCAGATTTTGCTTTACCTATTCGGCTGGCTATATCCAGTTCGGTTCCGCCATCGGTTGAGACAATACTCCCAAGGTATTGGAAACTCTCTACTTTCTCAACCTTTTGTCCAGCAATGCATATATGAGTTGATGAGTTTGGTCCTAGGCTAATCATTTTTGTTTTTGCCGAGTTAATTTTCAGCCCAACGACGTCTACTTCCCTCTCCACATTTGTTGTCATTTGGTGAAGGTCCATTATTCTGTGAGACAGTAGGCATACATCGTCGGCATAGTCGAGGTGTTTGAGTTCAGATGTGAGAGTCCATCGAATTCCTCCATTTCCTGTTGATAAAGCCGCATTCAGCACATCGCTAATCACCAATAAAAACAATATTGGTGAAAGTATGCAGCCTTGCCGAACCCCACTTTGGACTAGCTATTATCTTTACCACAGCAGACAGCACGCAGATACCTCTCCAGTTTTCGCACTGCATTAGGTTGCCTTTTTTAGGGAGTTTGACAATCATTCCCTTTTTCCACTCATCTGGAAAACTCTCGGCTTCCCATGTTCTCCCGACAAGTGGAAACAGTAGCTCTGCCGATGCTGTTGGCGCAGCTTGAAAAAGCTCCGCGGGTATGCCGTCAAGTCCTACCGCCTTATTAGTTTTCAGTGCTTTGATTGCGGTAATAATCTCCTCTTTACTGGGGGTTGTGGTGCGAATTCAGGAACTTCTTTCTACGGACACTTCAGTCTGACTTGGGTGCATATTGCTGGCGAATACTCGGTTTAGAACCGAAGCAAAATGCTCCTTCCATCTCTTCAGTTGATCCTCATCCGATATTAGCAACGAACCGTCTAAGCCTTTCACTGGGTGTTGAGTAGAGCTTCGGCCACCTATAAGCTCTTTAGTGATTCTATAAACGGTTCTGCTGTCGCACCTCGCTGCTGCTTCTTCTGCTTCCGTAGCCAGCGCATTGATGTAATTGCGCTTGTCACGTCTCACGCTACGCTGTACTTCTCTCATCTTCATGCGATAAAGGGACTCAAGCTCGATCCTCCCTGCTGCTGGAGTTGCTGCAATTTGAGCTCTTAGCTGTTTTCGTTCGTTGATCCTTCTCCAGGTATCCTCGGAAAGCCACGCCCTATGCTTTCCCTGTGATCGACCGACAATCCCTTCAGCACCTGATGTGAAAACAGTTTTCACAGCGCACCAATGGTCTTGGATGGTGGCGGGCAGGGAGCTGCTGATTGTTTCCACTCCACGTGAGAGATGGTCCCTTAATTCTTGGCGCACTGTGGGAACTCTCAGTCGGACTACATTGAACCTAGGTATTCTTGTGTCGTTAGATCTACGAACGGCAGCAGTGCGTAGTCGGAGAGTAGCTATCATAAGATGGTGATCTCGTACCAACCCCATGTCGGCACCTCGCCTGTTTCGGACGTCTAGGAGACTACTTCTAAAACGGCGACTGATGGCAAAATGGTCAATTTGGTTGGAGGTTGCTTGCCTGTCAGTTGACACCCAACTGATTTTATGGCAGGCTTTGTGCTCAAACATGGTGCCACCTATGACAAGACGATTTGCGTTGCAAAAGTCAACAAATCTTTCGCCGTTGTCATTGCGATTGCCTAGTCCGTGCCGTCCCATAACATGTTTGAGCCCTTCGTTGTCGCAGCCTACCTTGGCATTCAGGTCCCCCATCACAATGACAATGTCGCCATTGGGAGTTGCATTATGAACAGCTCCCAACTGGTTGTAGAAGTTCTCCTTTTCTTCCTCAGACGAACCATCCGTGGGGGCGTAACACTGTATGATGGTGACGCGACGTACTCTCGTCCGGAATCTGGCCGTTAAAATCCTATCACCGTGCGGTTGCCAGGTAATTAGGCCTCTGCGTGCTGTTGGCGTTAGCAGCAGTCCAACTCCATATCCACGGGGGTTTCCGGTTGGTCTTCCGGAGTAGAGTAATACAGTATTACGCGTTGGGGATTGGTACTCACCCGCATCTAACCATCTTATTTCGCTTACTCCCAATATGTCCAGCCTATATCGCATGAACTCATGCTCCAATTGAAGGAATCTGGCGTTCTGAGGTCCTTCACTCTGAGAGTCAAGGAGCGTCTTCACATTCCAGAAACCAATCTTAGTCCGGGTACGATAGCCAATGGTCGTCAACGTATTATCAGTCCTTATCCGAGGCATTGTGTCGGTTTCCATAGCTATTGTAGTTTCGGTAACGCAGGTTGCTGGCCCAGGTTACCTAGCCTAGGCATAAGACCCTAGACAATCTCGCACTTGCAATTTTGGCCTATATGTATAAGGATTTATACATGCAGTTGCCCGGGGACCACCACGAGGAGGTAAAGCAAGCACTACATTACGAACTTGATTGTTGCGCTACTGGTCCAATCCATGTTTTGGACAGTCAGTAGTTTCCCGATCAATCGCCATGCAGATCCCCGACAGAGTATACTAGGGTAGATCTGAAAACGGGCACAAAATCGACAATTGATTACATCTTAACTAATTCAACGGATTACCGAATCAACTCAACCCTTTATTTCACAAATTCTCAACAATCAGCTGTAAAAGAGAAACAAGTCAGAAGAAGTGATTAATGAAAATGATGCAAACTTTCTTTATCAGAAACTTGTCGATAAAATGAAAAGCATTTATGAAAGGTCGACATCTATAAGAACAATAAAAAATAAAAGAAAGAATAACCCATAGATGTCACATGACTTAATAGCTAAATGTAAAAAAAGGGATGAGCTGTACAAAAGGTGGAAGAACAACAGACTGAGCAGGGCTTAAGACTTTTTCGAAACAAACTAAACAGAGAAATAACTGCACAAAAATGTTTTTTTACAAAAGCAAGTTCAACCAGATAAAATCCGATCCCCGCAAACATGGAGCCTAATAAATGAGATAATGGGATGGAAAAAGCCCAATTGTGTGCAAATTTATTAATTTGAGTCTTACACAAGCAAAAATTCCAGAAACCTTAAAAACTGCTGTGGTCAGGCCAATATACAAAGGAGGTACTAAAAGTCAACTCAACAACTACAGGCCAATATCAATATTGCCAGTAGTTGAAAAGTGCCTTGAAGAAGTAGTTACAAACCGGTTGCAGAATTTTATAGGTAAACACTCCCTCATCCACTAAAGTCAATACGGTTTTCAGAAAAAGAAAAGCACAGGTAAGCTACTTGGAGAATTCGCAAATCATATCAATGAAAGCCTATACAAAAGTTACCACGTTTTGGTCCTATTCATGGACTTCAGTAAAGCTTTTGACACGCTTGATCATTCAAAGCTACTAGATGCTCTGGAAGGTATTGGAATACAAGGATTATATATACCTACACAACAGGTTTTTTTTGTGTCAAAATTGCCGAGAGCTATAGCCAAAAAGAACACGTCCAATACGGAGTCCCGCAAGGTTCGAAACTGGGTCCAATTCTGGTTATTTTATACGCCAATGAGCTTCTTCGCATTTTCAAGCGAGCCGAAACATTTGCCTATGCCGACGATACAGCGGTGGTGGTATGTCATAGATCCTTGCAAGCAGCAACAACGATAATTCAGGATGAGTTCAATACCACAGTGAAATGGTGTCATGATCATAGTCTAATGATCAACGCATCCAAAACAAAAATGATGCACATAAGAAACCCGCAGTTCAAGACCAATAAATATATATTTTAGGAAAGATTCCTGCCGTACGTCTACTAGCTGTCCTATAGATATATTAGAAAGCTTCAAATATCTGGGAGTCATAATTGACAGTAACTTTTTATGGGACAAGCACATTGATGGCTTACGTACGATTCTTAAAAGAGCACTATACGCGCTAACTCTTTTGCAGTACAATGCTACACCATCTGTGCTAAGGCAAGTGTACTTTGCGTTAGTGGAATCCAAGCTAAAGTATGGAATACTTGCCTGGGGCAATGCAACGGTAAATTTAGAAAAACTGAGAAAATTACAAACTGCAGCACTGAAGAAGATAAACGTAATTACACACCGAAATGCTGCTGACCGAGAAATATTTAATGTCCTTCAAGTGGAAAACATCTTCAAGATGACGCTAATATTAGAGTTTTACGACGACACACGATTCATCACACCTATTAACCATGGGATAAACACAAGAAGGCGTGCACAAGGTATGCTCCAAGAACCCCGATTCTACAACAACTATGGAAGAAGACAATTGAAATGCAGTGTGCCTAAAGTTCTCAACACAATTCCGCAAGAACTAAAAAGTATTAGAAATCCTAAAACTATGAAAAAAAGCATAAAAAACTATCTTTTAAATTAAAATTCTTAAATATTTTCGTCTCCGAAGCAGCGTGTCATTCGTCACCTTAAACGTTGAACACAAAGAGTATACGAAATCATTTTTTTTTTATCATAAACTCCGAGAATACTCCAGAAACTGAAGCTGTCATCAGGGTGAATTGAGAGTGTCCTATATTGTTGTTGAGGGCGAAAAATATAATAAGTTTGTTACAGGTTAGCGTTAGCTTGACTTGTTTGAAGTCCTTAACGAGGAACACTTAAAACTAAAAAAAAAAGGGATAAATTCAAACGAGTCCGAAAAACAGGAAGGAGACAAAAAAGGCCAGTCGAAACTAAACCAAACATTTTGCTCTTCTAAATCTTACATAACATATTTTTGAACCCATTTCTTCCTAAAAATTATGTAAGATTAAAGTTCGTACTATTACAGGAAAATAGCCACGTCCAAATGACGTGAAGGCACTGCGACCAGAGAGTTCTATTTTACCAGAGACCACTTTTTAGGGCTGCAGTGCTTCAATTTTTCCTTATGAAAGCTATAATTACAGCTGCGGAGTCTAATGGAGATATTATGTCCTTAAGAACGAAGCTTCTCCTACTTCTACACAGAGCTACACACTCACATAGTAGGTGTTCTGCAGTTTCTTCCTCTTCTAGGCAGAGGTGGCAGGTAATATCCACTGAAATTTTATTTTGGTGGTAGAGTAATTGGCAGTGACAGCTCACAAGCCTTCTTATGTCATTTCTGCTATATTTTAGGATAGCAGCTGCCTTTTTTTTGGAAGGATTGGACAGCTCTTTTAGCTTGTCTGAGGCATTGGGAGTTATTCCTCTGGGAAATGCATATGTTGCGTTCCCAATTGTTTAAGGTCAGTTTAAAGGCAGAATCAGATATTCCGCAAAAGGGTTCAGGTCCAATGAACAATTCAGAGGAACCTTTTCTGGCTAGCAGATCTGCAGTTTCATTGCCGTCAACGCTTACATGACCCGGTACTCACCACAATTTTGCTTCATTGTATCGAACCAGGTTGTGTAAACTGTCGAAGCTGATTTTGAACTGATGAGGTGGGAGATCAGTGCTTTAAGCGCCGCTTGGCTATCGGAATTCCTGATTGCGAGTTTATATTTGCACAGGTCTCGATAGCAAAAAGCTCGGTCTGGAAAATACTAGGACTCTTTCCAAGTGATTTGGAACCATACACACCGGCACCAACTCCTGAATTAATTTTTGATCCATCGGAATACCAAACGATTCCTTTCCTAATTGCTCCGCCATTATTCCATATATCACGGTTTGGGATCTCAATCTTAAACCTTCTACCAAAGTAGAGTGATTTGGGCGTAAAGTCAGAAACCGTGCTGATCATATCTAGCTCGGGGAAGTCGGTTAATAGATACATGAGATCCACATGATCCCATGTACTGTTTACATCCGGCTTTCGAAGATTAACTGCACGGCGAATTGCCACTTTACAGTTAAATATAAGAAAAAGTTACAGTAGACCGTAACCAGTAATTTACCTTCAACTGAAACCTTATCCTTAGGTGGTCCTTTTTTTCACTCTTCCAGTGGTCCAGAAGTTATAACCTCTTTTGAGAGAGGACAGACAGACAGAAAAACTCTCCTCATGCCTCTTAATTACGTATAACGAGGACATAGTAACGCGGCACTGGTTATTCTGGAAGCTGAAAGAGAAAGTCTCCTACGAGTATGTTTCGATTTTCACCTTGCGTGGCTCTACAAAAGCTCGAGGTATATAAGGACATAAGCCCGTTGAGTTTGGTGTGAATTTTATTTGGTCAGCGAGCTAGAGATGTTGGTGGTTTAGGAGGCTCTTGAATGTTTCCACCTCCTGCATTAGGTTAGCCCTTCCAAATTATTACAAAATGCTATCTAATCTGCAAGGGTGCAATTTAGTTAACGATTAAAAATTCTTTACGCTATCATGGTTCGCCAGGAGAACCGCGAATTTCTGCCAAGGATATCTTTAAAATTGAAATCGAATACATTATGAGCACGTACCACCATAATTCCGGACTAATAGTAATGTTTATGACGCTGAAGGGCGATATTTACCATGGAAATTCAATACCCAACCCAGTTGTCACCAAATGATTTAACTCTCAATTCAAAGACAACTTTTGAAGACTCGAAATCGCATTTGTACCAAAAACTAGATTTGGTTGCAGTCAGATTGCGTTGCAACTGCAGACAACAGCAGACGTTTGGATTCAAAAGTATTGATTATGATAGTAGTAATGGTGGTACATGTTGAAAACCTTTCTTGTTGAATATAATTCTTTACTCTTCAGTTTAGATTGCAAATTAAGCTGAGGAAATGACAGGCAAGCGATACTGACCTATGTAACCTATTTTAGTTTGCATGAAAGTTACGAACAGAGAGGCAAACAAAAAAAAATATCGAAAACTAAAATTGACTGACACTTAGATAGCACATAGTAAGTCGATATCATTATATTCATATCCAACTAAATGCTTCCTCTGAATCATTTAACCCACCGCACTTACCCTTAATACCCACCCGATAAGCTAAGCCATATCTTTCATATTCACCTTAGCCCAATCGAATGGCAATGAAATGTCATCAGATCTGTAAAAAGATTTCCACTGCAACTAATTGAAATGTCACCTCACATGTTCATTCAATTGTAGCACCTCCCCCACAAAAGATACCGCGCTTAGCTTTGCTGAGATAGTGAGAGCCATCACTATCTCGATCGTGAGCAAGAAATGTTAAGCATTAAGCAATACAACGCCGCTGATTCCTATCACCGGCAATAATACCTGTTCCGACGACAACACACAGCGATACCACTGACTGACACCATCGGAATAATAAGAAAAAGCACTTAACAGATTCGTATTTTCGTCAACTTATTTGAGGGTGGTTCTAAGAAATACATGTCTTGTCAAACAAATCCACAATCTTCACCTTCCCTCATCCAACAGTCGAGGCGGCACGCATGGTTTTTGAAGCACTCACTCACGTTCTGTACGTACATCGGTTATGTTTTGTTGTTTGCCATGTCTTTGCAGCCTTTAAAAACGGTTGTACCTACTCCCCGCTTACATCCTCTGTGTCATATGGTTTTGCGACCAACGAAAGATATCAATAATTAGGTCTCGTTAATAGTTTTAATTTGATAATTCGTGGCATGATAGGGAAGATTTTTGTTTTTTTTTTTTGCTTGCAACTTGAACAGTTTTTTTTTTAATAGATTTTCGTTGATAAATCAGGACTTGAAACAAAGAAAAGCTTTTAGATAAATTGCAAACATTTTGAATGAAGAGGAAGTTGGCATGTAGTGGATTAAATGCGTCTGTATTTTTTAACATAAAACAATGTCTGTATGTCAAAAGATATTCAAACACACAATCTGCTTAAAGTTTTCCAATTCAACAAGAGCCTTATCAGTTTTTACAAAAAAAAAAAACTAACTAACTGACGTAAAGTTTTCGAGAAAAAAATAAAATACCTCGAAGGACGTTCGATTCTTCTTCTTGTTCTGCATTTGCAATTCATACTAAAAGACAGCTTCTCAGATATTTATAATTTATCGTTTCTAATAGCAGCGAGCAGTTTGTAAATCGAAAGGCCAGATAAAAAACTTCCATAAGCCGCTTTGTATATTATTCCATTTGTATGTACATTGAAGGTCTATCATAAGGACACGCAAAGCACAACTTGACCAAGGTGGAGGGGATAATATTTGTCTCCATCGCTTATTACATACAACTCGGGCTTTTCATTCTTTTTTTTATTCTATTCTATGCTGCTAACAGCGATAAAAGGACGATATGTGACTTTTAGATTTCCTTTTTTTGCGGGAGGGGATGCTACTACAACCCACTCATGGTCATGTGTGGAGCGTATCCTTCGACATTTTCTACTCGTGCTTAACTTGACGAAAAGTTACTTTGAATACCCTTAAAATATTTATATTCGCATTAGATTCACATAGAGAGATACTTGATTTGAAAGTCCTTACAAAGGGATCGGCAAAAAAGACTTGGTACACGCACACACACACACAGGAAACAAGGCATACATCGAGGACGATAAATCAAGGAATAATATATAATCGAATTTTTATTGATGCAAGCTGCTTACAACTATTGCCGGTCAATGGGTTTAAAGAAGCGACCAGCGGAAGAGACAACCTTTCTTTGTGAGGCTTGTGTGTGGAAGTGGGTATGGTTCTATGACAAAATGTATCGCATTAAGGAGAGGACAAAAAAAAGAGGTACAGAGATGGTACTTTTGCTTTTTGGTATTATTATTTCTAATACCCAGATTGGTCATCGATCGGAAATTGCCTTATGAATATGTTATCAACCTAATTTGGCAATAAAAATGTAAAGCCCTCGAAAGGGATTTTCGTTTATCATGTCAAATTTCATCGGAAATTCAGTAATAGATTGGATGTAGCTTAGTGCTTGCAGAGATATATGTAGCTATATGGTAATTAAAGAGTGTATGAGCACTGAAAGAGGACTGATATCATATCATATGGTAGCGAAGCGAATTAGTTTCCGGCATAGTTGAGCATAACCTTCGCCAGGACTGCATTCTTAAGACAGACGTTTATAGCAGTTTCGGCTGAGGCAGGCACTTTAATGCAAGTTGATTAATTTATGCAGATATCATTGAGGTAACATGTTAGATATTCAATTCAATTCAATTCAAGTTTATTTTATAATTCTACGGTTCATACGTAAGTAAGACTTTGTCTTTTATAGTACATAAAGATGGTAAATCAGCGGAGGCAGTGATAAGGGATGATATTTTATAATTAGTGCTGATCAGAGACTGATCTGAAGACTTCATTTTTAAAGTTATTTAAATTCGTAACCAGCTTTATACTTGTTTGGAATGAATTCCATACGCGACTGCTATTGACGAAGAAAACGCGCTATGAGTTCAAGTACTTAAAAGTAGGTATTACAATATTGAGAGTTCTTCTCGACTGGCAGAATATAATTTTATTATTTTATTATAGTAAGAAGGGGACCTTGTTTGTGTATGAAAATACAATTCCTTGCATTAATATACTGTGCAGCCTAGGATCCTTGTTTAATGGACTGAAATATGGTTAAATCTACGTAAACATATCAAGTCATTCTATTGGAAGCAACAAGTAATTTGTGCTGACAACAGGAATCCATACGAGGGTATACAACTTCAGAAAACGTTATTATGGGTACGTCTTCTTTCAAGTGGAGTAAAATCACTAGACTGCCAAAGTTTCTTAGTGCCCCATATATACGACAAGATTTACATGGTCAGTGCAGGACAAATTCGAAGTCAGTTTGTATCCAAGGCAGGTAACAGACTGGTATTTTAAAATTTCCAAGGTACACTGGGGGAAATTGTTCAGTATTACAGTATCTATTTATTAGATATCTCTATAGCCTAGGTCTTACGTGGGTTTAAAATCAAACCATTAACTACAGACCAGCCCTGAACAGCTTTAAGATCTTCGTTTGTTCTGCATATGAGGTCTTCAATAAGGCCAATTGGTCTTGATAAATAAATTTGGATATCGTCAGCATATAAGTGAAACGATACGTTGTTACAAACTTTGAGCAAGTCATTTACATACATGCAAAAGAGCAACGGACCTAATATGGACCCCTGAGGAACACCTGCCAACATTTCTTTCACTTCTGAGATGGTGCCATTTATGTCAACTCTCTGCGTCCTGTTCCTTAAATAATTCTCTATTACGAGAGCAGCCCTATTAGAGCAGCTCTATTACGAGAGCAGCCCTCAATACCTTGCGATTAACTCTGTCAAGAAGACAAAGAACTGCCAAGCAATCTTTGTCAAATTGAAGTCTAATATCATCCAGTACTTTCACCATGGCAGTAGACCAGCTATAATTCGCTCTGAAACCAGACTGATATTGGGATAGTAAACCCCCTGATTCAAGATGCCGAACAATCTGTCCTGCAAGGACTTTCTCCGAGATCTTTGACAGACAGGGCAGAATGCTAATTGGACGGTAGTCACTTGGTGCCACAAGTTGAGATTTTTTTGGATCCAAAATTGTTTCCAAAGGGAAAAGTCGAAGATGTTACACAGTAGTTGATTATATGGGGAAGTGAGCTCAGAAAGTAGGGAACTATTAATTTAACAAAACAAGGAGGTATGCCATCTACACCAACAGCATTTCATTTTAATGCTTGAACAGTTGCGAGTACTGCACTTTCAGCAACGGTTCCAAAGTCAAAATTGTACTGTGATTGACGTAAAGGCTCATGGAATGGGACGAAACTCAGTTGACTTGAGATATTGGCCAGGAATTCACTATTAAGTTCATTGGGATCAAGCGAGCAGCCTAACTTATCTCTTTTGGTCACACCAATCGCCCGTAGTTGTTTTGAGGAGAGTCGCACAGTCAGCTTATTACGCAAAAGAACTTCTTTTCGCTGAACGAATTATCCAGGTAGCTTAATTACGTGTATACTTCCCAATTTACGGTCGTGGGATTACTTCTCCACCTGCAATAATGTTTACGGCGATTTTTTTTTATGCCTGTGCTTCCGAAGTATACCAAGGGCACTATCCGAACTGTCTTTAAAGGTACATGCGCTACAAATAGTACCAAATTACAGGATTAGCATTGCATCCGAAAGCCAGAACGAGATCAAAGACGCGACCAAATCAGTTTTCAGTTCTCAGAACTCTTGTATTTTACTACATAAATACCACTTACAGATTTTCTTCGAACAATGGGGAATGGGGATTTACCCTATCTATTTTTTTTTTTTTTATTGACTCTGAAAAGACCTTCGACAGTGTAAAGCGAGAATATGACCTGTCTACCGCAGAACGGGCAGCCCTAGTAGTAGTCATCAAAGCAAGTTACGAATTTAAGTTTCTAACTGGTGTTCCACAAGGATCGTCCATAGGAGCACTCGAACATCAAATCTTATTTAAAAAAAATACCACTTTTTAATTGGATCTCGCAATTTTGTCCGCCTGTCTGCCACCTGTATATCAGACAGCAGCTAAACGGTCGGACAGGTTTACTTCAAAAATCATAAATGTTGGCCTGAGGTAATATGGCCGTTTGCAATAAAAATGCTCCAACGATTTTGATCAAATTCGATATTTGTGTAACAATGGATATACGAGTATGCTATCAGATAGTATACTACTTCTTCTCCAAAAAAAATACGTATAACGGTACTTTATTTATTAACTGTTTCTTAAAAATTGACTATTTCTCGGCTATGGCTCAATCGATTTTGTTCGAAATTAACAATAACAATATTTGATATGTACAAGATCACGGCGTACCAAGTTTTTGGAAATCGGAAAAAAAATTTAATTTAAATAAAAATATAAGCTCTGAGTTTTTTGGCAGATTAATAACATATATGTATCCGCAAGTACGTACGACACAGCCGTGCACTTCATTCTTATTCCACTTTCACATAGGATTTGTGCACAAAAAATATGTGCCTAAAGTAAAATTCCCATAATGCAAGTGAAAATAGCAGGGTTTTTTGTTAGTTTCGTTCCATGCGCGGTATTTTTCTTGTCGTAGCGAAACTCGCGTTGGCAGACAATTTTCTGAGTTAACATTTAAAAGACGCAGTAGCTCAGTAGTTCAATGCGAGACCACTTAGCGGGAGACTAGCAATTAAAAATTTGTACATATTAAATGCTAACAATTCGGATTACATACACGACATTGGTAAAATCGAACAAGTCAGCTGTCAAAACGCGCGACAATAGTAGAGAGTAGCTCTACTCCGACGTTAAGGTGGCGCTTACGATATTCACGATCAAAAATCGACCAAACGCCTGACGTCACATTTGGTGTTACCCCATAAGATCCCATTGTTTCTACTCATTTTGTGAACGCGCAACCGCGCGAGCGCCATATTGCGTTTCTACTTTAAAAGTTCGAGTTCCAACAAAAACCAAATAATACTAACCAATACTTTCAGTTATATGTAGGTGCAAGTAAAATTGTTACGATTGAAATTTTATTTTTTGAAATTCGCAACAATTTGGATGCGGTATTTTTCAAAATTTTCGAAAATATTCGACTTGAAAATCTGGTATATAAGCTTTCTAGTATCCGAAGGCTGAGGTGGCTGTCAGCAGAAAGCCAACACACTTAGAACAGTAATAGGTCCGTTGTGATACCACATGGGTTTGGACGGGGCCGCTAGCCTACTCGTTGAACCATTCGGAACGTCTATATTATTCAGATCATTTAGATCGTTGAAATAGATGGCTCCTAACCGGAGTTTCCTTCTTTGGGAGAGAGCTGGGCAGGTGCAAAGAAGGTGCAGAATAGTCTCTTCCTCCTCCTCGTCCATGCAGCTTCTGCAGAAATCGTTTGAGAAGACGCCAAGCCTTGTTGCATGCTTGCCTATTAGACAGTGTCCAGTTATGACACCTATAACAGCACTGATATGCTTCCTAATTAGAGAATTAAAATTCCTAGAGCGTTTCAAATCCAGCATAGGCCAAATCTGTTTTGTCGCTAGACAAGTTGTACCACTTCGTCCACCTAGAATTTGTCTTTTCAATAGCATTCAGCTTTAATTTAAGTTTGCATGTAGCGATAGGTATACCCAGTGAACTTTTGGCTGGAAGGAGGGGTATTTTTGTTTTATGTCTGGCAAGTTCGTCAGCCTTACAATTTCCTTTAATATCCCTATGCCCCGGCATACAAATTAGGTCTCTATAAGAGACGATCGGCAGTCTAGAGCTGTTAATGTAAAATTTATTAAGGATGATTCCAAGGATTGCTGCTTGAATGATTGATTGATTACTGCTTGGCTGTCTGAAAAGATATCAACGGATATCAACGGTCGATATCAGGTTTTTTTTTTTTTTAAGCCAACTTGCCTTATTGCCTTATCTGCCTGGAACACGCTACAGTGGTTTGGGAAATGAAAATAGAGATTTAAATTAAGTCTATCAGAGAAGACACTACCACGTTAGTTTTCGAAACGTCGGTATAAAAATGTACCGACTTATCTTCCGTGAAACCACCTACGAGTACTTCCCACAATGCTTTGGAAGGAACGGAAACTTGGAAGTTTTTGTCTAAATTTAACTTGGGTATGGTATAGTCAATGTCTTCAGAGAAGATATTAAACTTGTTTAAGATGAAGGCGTGGCCATATGCTTTTCTGGACCATTCTGAAGTAGTTTTAAGGCGAATAGCCGAGTTAGCTGCCATTTGCCTGCCGTAAATGTCGTGAGGTGTTAGATGGAAGAGAATGTCCATAGCTGCGGAAGGTGTCGTTCGCACTGCTCCTCTAATGCACAGACAAGCTGAACGTTGGACTTTGCTTAATAACTTCTGGTTTATCGCCTTATCCAAGGCAGTCCACCAGACAACTATCCCTTACATAAGGATTGGTCCGATGGCCGAGATATAGAGCCAGTGAGTTAACCTGGGTTGTAAGCCCCATTTACTCCCAAGAGAGGAATGCGACAGTGGCTCTCTTTACTCTTTCTCGTATATTAGGTTTCCAACTTAGTTTTCTAAACAAAATAAGACCCAGATATTTTACTTCGTTTGAGAACGTTAAGCTTGTTGTTAGTTGGGATTTTATATTTCCTTGAGAAGAGGACTAGTTCGGTTTTGTGGGGATTCACTCCTAGACCACACCGAGCTGTTCACCTAGATAGCTTATTCAAAGCGTTTTTTAGGAGCTTTTTTAAGGTAGTGATGTGTTTACCAGAGACTGCTATAGCAACATAGTCCGCATAGGCGATAACTTCGCAACCCTCAGCTTCCAGGATTATCAATAATTTATTTACCACCAGATTCCAAAGAAGTGGGGTAGGACGCCCCCTTGACGGTACCACTCCTGACATATCTTCTAACAGATGTCTCACCCAGCTTTGAGTTGATAATCCGATAATCTATTACGTGCTTTGATTATCGCTGATGAGTAGACGTTGTCAATATCTAGAAAAGCTACCATAGTGTACTCCTTATGTACTCCCGAACAGACACGCCCACTTTTAATTATCATTTTTCTCACAATTTTTGTTAGAAACTGAAAAACATTGTCAATGTAAAATATGTAGACGTTCACTACTTTGTCTACATTTCGTACATACATTATAAAGGGTGGTTAAGTTTTAAGGGCCGATGTAGATTTTGAATAAAACACAAATTATTTAGGAAATTACTGTCATTTCTTTTTATTATGATAATATTGGTATGGTTCAATTATGTATGGAACAAAATATCGGCCAAATGGCCGCCGCGACCTCGGCGGCACACCTCCATCCGATGGTCCAAATTTTCGATGACGCTGAGGCATAATTGAGGTTCTATGCCGTTAATGTGCCGAATTATTTCATCCTTTAGCTCTTGAATTGTTGCTGGCGTACACCTTTTCTTTTAAATAACCCCAAAGAAAGAAGTCCAACGGTGTCAAATCACATGATCTTGGCGGCCAATTGACATCGCCACCACGTGAGATAACACGGCCATTGAATTTGTCGCCCAAAAGAGCCATTGTTTCGTTAGCTGTGTGGCAAGTGGCACCATCCTGTTGAAACCACATATCGTCCACATCCATATCTTCCAATTCGGGCAATAAAAAATTTTAAAAAATATCATCTCACGATAGCGAACACCATTCACAGTAACTGCCTGACCGGCCTCATTTTGGAAAAAATACGGCCCGATGATGCCGCCAGCCCATAAACCGCACCAAACAGTCACTCCTTGTGGGTGCATTAGTTTTTCGACAATCACTCTTGGAATATCATTCGCCCAAATGCGGCAATTCTGCTTATTGACGAATCCACTGAGGTGAAAATGTGCCTCATCACTGAAGATGATTTTCTTCGAAAATTGATCATCCATTGTTGCCATTTCTTGCCACCATTGTGACCATTGACGACGCTTGAAATGGTCAAGAGGCTTTAGTTCTTGAGTCAATTGCACCTTGTAAGCGCGTAAATGCAAGTCTTTATGCATAATGTTCATCGACGACGAGCGTGAGAGGTGCAATTGTTGGGCACGACGACGAGTTGAGGTGGACGGCTCTTCAGCCACACTATCGCGAACAGCAGCAATATTTTCCGCAGTACGAGCTGTACGAGCATGCACTGGTGTTTTCACATCTCCTACAGACCCGGTTTGCACAAATTTTTTCAAGATTTTTCCGATTGTACGCACATTTGGACGATTAAATTGACCGAAAGAATCACGAAATGCACGCCCATTTTCATAATAAGCCTGACTAACTTAAACGCGTTGCTCGATCGTGTATCTTTCCATGGTTCAAATTGAGTTAGTCTGAAATTGAGAAATGTCAAATGAAATGCAGAAAAAAACTTGACGTTTAGGTGTGGTTCACATTCAACATCGGCCCTTAAAATTTAACCACCCTTTACATAGCCACGCCATAGGCGTTTTCGTAAAAAAAAAATCATATTTTGCTTTTCCCAGCTATTTCCCACCATTTACAGTGATGGTATTGTGAATATGTCATTAGAATTCCTGAATTTCGGTTACAGACTTTGGGAGCCACGCCCACTTTGTGTTAAAAAATAGTAGTAACAAAAGTTCAAAAATCGGGGAAATATCTTCTGAATAAAAAAATATCATTGCACCTGTGTTGAAAATTTCGCAACGCCAGGCTGGGGGATGGGGTACCATACGATCCGTTCCAGTCGGATTATAAGTAGCCTGTATTTTTTGTTTTCTTACAATTTAAGTCGATAAACTAAAGTCACATAAATATTCGTAAATCTGTTGAATTTTTCCCTGTCTATGCTATGAAGCTGATCTGTCATATATTTGTAAAAAAAAGAAGATAATTAAACTCATAATTAGTAGTAATGACAGGATAATCCAAATAAACGTCACCATTAAATTGTTTCTCTTCAATTATACCTAACTTCTTACGTAAATCGCTTTTTAACTTGTAATTTCATTTGAAGTGTGCAAATAGGAAAATTTTCCAATGTCATTCTATTTTAGACGCACATAACAGTTCCAACGAAAAACAAAAATAATACGACGATGAAAAAGAGTCAATATAACTTGACTTGATTAAAAGCTAAAAACTTTACCTTTTAAGTTGCTAAAGCGACACTCGACTTTGTTTGCTGAACAATTCATGTGGCCTGTTTTTGTTCCATACTGTGGCATCATAGTCATCGCCACTCAACAGTCCGGGCATTATTGTAACATTAATACTGCATTTCTGCTTATACCAAGCTAAGCCTGATTCACACAAAATTATGTTGAAAATTTTGCACACAAAAATCCACGAAGTTTCAGTCCTGCTCACTCACAAGAAAAAAGTATCTACTGACCGCGTGTTATAGACGTAGGTTTGCAAAACTTCCTACCATGCCCTTGATGGCCATTTTCCTCGGGTGTTTGTGTGTTTTGTTTACCTTAAACAAATTAGAAAAGTAAATTTGTTTGACCATCGTTCTAGAACGTGATTATCTGCGATGATAGATAGATAGATAGTGAGCGCGATGGTGAATCAAGTGTATAATGTGTCGGTCTCAAGTGCAGTTGGTCGCCTTTATCTGTAGTATATCGCTGCTCTCTATGTGAGTTGAAAAGTTTTCAAGTGGCGCGGTCCTTTTTGAGCTCTGTGGGCAAGTAAACTCGATGTGATGACACCGTAGATAGTGGTGGCATAGATAAACCCAAAGAAAAAGTTAATTAGATTAAAAGGTTGACTTCAATAGGCCACTGAGTTTTGAGAGAGTATCATTTGTCTGTGTGTATCTGTGTGTTGTGTTGACTTTTCTAATCAAATGGGATGACTATTGACGTGCTAACTGCGGTTGTGATTTGTTGATTTAAGGGTTTTTTTTTTCTTCATTCCTTTTGTAAGCGGTAGGATAAGAGGAAAAGTTGTGATTCAAGGGATATATGGTGACAATACCTTTTTCCATGGAATGGAAGGCTTTCAAAGAAGCGAGCCATAGGATAAGTTACGTGATTCCCCTAAAATAATGGCGCAGTGAAGTATTCGATTAAATTGTTATCTAATGAACTTGGTTTTCCAATAATTTGTAGGTAAGTAAACCAAATTGGGAAAATGGGGAAATGTGTTCGAATTTCCGGGTTTTAAAGAACACAAGGCATTGAAATTTTGACGAGTTGACATCAGCAACAAATGAATCACAACGCCACGCCGATGGGTTAGAAGATGAGGGGTAAGGTATCATACGATCGGATTGTAACTTTTCTGTATGTGTTTTTCTCTTTTTGGGAACAACTTGAAATCACACAGCACTAATTCCAGGGAATAAGGTGCTGAGCGAAACACCCTGGAGCGTAAGAAAGTGTTGATTTTTTCAACGGGTTTTGTGCAGGTGCGTTACCTTTGTGCAAATTGTAGCGACAAATTTCTCTCCCAACAAATTTTTAGAAACTTATGGTAAGCAAGTTTCTGTATAACGTTTAGTAGTTACCGCCTGACCAGTTTTCAGCGGGATAATATGAACCATTTTGCGCTCTGTTGAAGTAAATCGACATCTCATTACTTTTAATTATGATTTTTGTTGTCTTGTTTTAATTGAATGTGGCTATGGTGTAGTGGTAACATCATCGCTTGTCACGCTGTGGGTTCACGGTTAAAATCCTGATGTCAATAATCATTTATTTATTTCGCATGAATTAAACAAAAAAAAGTCGATCAATTACGAAAGTTAAGTCAACTCTACTGTAAAGGCATAACACTGGCAGTAGGGTGGGCAAACTGCTAAAAATGCAACTTAATTGTGATGATGACACCAGGAGGACGGAAAAAAATACTGTGAATCATAAGCAATGACAATAACAGACAACAAAAATGCTCACCAGTTATATGGACGGCCACCCTTGAAATTTGCAGAAACTTAATACCACCTAAGTTTCAAACCTCTTTCTTTCTTTCTCTCTCTCTCTCTCTCTCTCTGTCTATCTGCAAAACGCCCGTGTCCTGCAATAATATAAGGCTATTTATATCCCCTTTGGTGCGAGCAAATTATAAAAAAAAATCGAGGGACTTGCCCTTGTAGGCTCCATACAATGGACTCCTGTTAGGTTTTCAAGTGAAATATAGAACCAAGATTCATCACCTGTTACGGTTTTATTAAAAGAAGTGAGCACCTGTTTTCAAATTTTTCCCAGAAATATCGGGCAGAACGAGACACAGGTCACAATTTGATATTCGTAACGCAGCCATGGCATTCAAGCCCGGTTTTTCAATTATCAACTCTTGGGTCATATTTGTCAATGTTTGCCTTCAACAGGGCCATATTTGTATCGTAGGCCAAGGATTTGGGAAGATCTTCAAGAGGTTAGCTTCCCACAGATAAATGCCCAGTATGGAATCTGTGCAACCTCTTGGAAGCAATCGCAAGGGATGGTGCATACACTTGGTATTCTGTTAATTTTAGGTGACATAAATATCGATATTGTGGAGTCAAATCCTACATCTGATTCTTGCCTTGCGTTAATAGCTGAATATGGCCTTAATACTTTTATTAATGAAATAAATAGACCAATTTCAGGCACATGTCTTGATCATGTTTTGGGTAGATTTAGCAAAATATCTGTAAATCATTGTGTTGCCGTCAACTTTGATATAAATATCACAAATCATTGCATGACTGGAATTTTGTTCAGTAGTATAAAAAATAGGAAATGTGCAAGTAATAATCCTGCACCTACTGTAAATAAGATAATGTTTGATCTCCTAAAAAATGCGTTTCGTTTTGAAAACTGGGTGTATGTTTTTGCTGAACGAAACACTTCTACAGCGTACGATAAATTTTTAATAATATTGAAAAAATATTTAGAATCCTATAGTTAGTCCATTGTGTTGAGAAAATATGAAGTTAGACCAAAGCCTTGGGTAAATATACTTAAACTCAAAAACAAAATGCGCAAGAAATGTTTTAAACATCCACTCAATTTGAACTTTAAATCGCATTTTAAGAAATTAAGTAAAGAAGAATATAAGGAGATTAAGTTGTGCCGTGACAAATATTATTTTTCTAAAGTAAAAAACTCGTTTGGCAACCCTAGAAACGAATGGAAGGTAATTAATGGTATCATTAATAATAATTCTTCCAGTATTCCCTACCATATTGTACTAAGTTATGAAGGTACTGATATAGTAGATTGCCAATGTATTCATCGACTTCTTTGCTTCTATTGGGCAACTGTCTTCTTAATAGTTAATCCTCTTTTAGTGAATATCGCATCTTGTAGTGAAAGTTTCTTTTTTGATCAAATTTGTGGTCTAGAACTCACCCTTAAGAAAATAGCTTTCAATATAGTTGACGTTCTGGCACATATTTTTAATTTAAGTATCTCCACTGGAATCTTTCCGGATAAATTAAAGATTGCTGACGTGATAGCACTTTTTAAAAGAGCAAAACATGGGTCAATTTTCTTGCTATCTTCTATTTCTAAAAATTTTGAAAAAGCTGTAAAAAGCCGGTCTAGGTCTGATCAGTTTGGCCCTATCTACAGAAGATGCTCTCCTGGCTTTTTAATACGAAGGATTAGATGATAAAAAGTGTTGCGCTGGCCTCTTCGTTGACATATCCAAAGCTTTTGATATGGTTAACCACACTATTCTTCTGAATAAATTGTATTGTGCAGGATTTCGTAGTTTTATGTTCAGTTGGTTCGAATCCTACGAGTAACTAAAGGATAGAAAACAAAAAGTGAAAATTTGGGAATACTGCAGTAACTGTAAGATTATTAATTTAGGGGTACCCCAAGGATCTGTTCTTGGTGCTATATTGTTCCGTATTTACATTAATTCTCTCTTTACTGAACGATTTGTGGAAAAAGTTAAAGCTTTTGCAGATGATTTTGCATATGATTCACCTAGCTCTTTAAATTTAATTGCTGACATTAACAATGATGTTAGTATATTGCAAATATGGTTTGCGGAGCACAAATTAGTCGCCAGTAATAAAACCAAACTAATGTACTTTAATTTGAACTCGCTGGAGTCTCCTGAGATTGGAATTTATTTTCATGCTCCTAATTGCACGCGACATCGTAATCTAATTTGTACATGCAATGCTGAGGGTTCCAAGGTTTTGTTTTACAATGATTCGATTTGCGATGCAACTTCTTTTAAGATTGAAGTAGTTAAGCAATTTAAATACTTGGGTTTTCTAATTGACCAGAATATGAGTTGGTTTGATCACATCTCAAGCTTAAAACAATATCTGCGTTCTTCCGTTCGTAGTCTATATCGTCTTAAACTGATCAACAATAAAATTCTGAGAAAGGTGTACTTTGGAATTTTTCATTCAAGGTTAGAGTATCGAATAAGCTGTTGGGGAAGTGCTTACCAATCAAAAATGCAACCAATTGAAGTCTTGCAAAAAAGTGTTGTGAGAAAGGTGTTCAATGGAACTATTTAGGGGTTTGAATATTCTCACTAAAAAAGTCTTGAAAATTTTCTTTATGAGAAGTGGCTACCTAGACCTACAAAGCCCAATTTCTGAAGTCCGTAATTTGCGTAGTTACTCTGATTCTGTAGTCAGTATTCCTCTTCTTTCCTGTCAGTATTCCTTTATATCCTGCAAATTGTTTAATAAACTTCCTGTAGATATACATTGCCTCAGAATTTCTTATATTTCTTTGAAAAAAGTTAAATTGTGGCCTTTTGATTTCGACCACGAAGAAATCATAGTTCTGCTGTCCTTTATTGGGCCATATTTGTATCGTCATCCGAGGATTTGGGTGAATCTTGTTAACTGTGGAGAGAGTATGGAATATTTGAAACCACTTGAAAATAGTCACAAGGGATTTTGCATACACCTTGCTGGCTGAAGAGATTTGTTGCTTGAATACCAGTTCAACCCCAGATTGTAATCCCATCTAAAAAAAATGTTGGGGTCTTGCAATAAGGAAAGACTAAACTGTCAATAAAGAAGCTCAGATATCCGTATTTAGAAGCTTGTCATCATAACGGGTGGCTCGGGACAGCTCACTGTAAGTTCTTTAGCTGCCAGCAAAATATGTAGTCTGCTCATTTACTCTGATGCCTGAATAGAACATTTATTGATTTTAGTTTAGAGCTCTCAATTTTTTTTATTATTCATCTCATTGGCTCTAAATTTAGCCATATCTTTATAAACTTTGGAAAAGACCTGACTGCACTGCTTTCCAGATTTAACCTTAGCAGATCTATTTAAACAATACTTCCAGTGTACCAAAAATTCAGTATCCTCTACACAAGAGCATTGCTTTCAAATCTATTCGCCTTGTCGATTGTATAGATTAAGGGTGTAAGCGCACTGCAATCTATGCGATCTTGTAGATCTATTGTGCTCCCCCGACTTGGAGCTCTAGGCGATACGATACTCGACTTAGAGGCACCTCATCCAGTCCAATTTCTTTGATGAACCGGAGTAACTGGAGTGAATCCAACGATTGATAGGCATCCAGGTGGATTATTCCTTAAGATCTCTACACCTTATCAGCAATTATATTTAAGTCTTTTCAATAATAAGAAATTTTGCTCAAATGTCAACACAGATTTGCAATTTAGAGAGCTGAGCAAAATAAGAAATCAATTGCACTGACGTAATCGTTAATAGGACTTTTTCCAAATGCTTGGGAATGCACTGACATTTTTAATATGTATGTAATCTTTTCATTTTCAAAGGATCATCCGTAGGCTCAAGATAGGATCAAAACTTCAGGTCCATTGGAAAATAATAAAATAAACTGAAGATCACTTTCATACCGGTCACAGGTATACCAAGTCGATCCTTTTCATTTTCAAACAGAGTCAATAGGATAAATGTCATTTGTTGTTAATAGTCGTGTCTCCATTTTCCCTAACAAAAGGATATTCACACTCATTGCAAGCATAAACGGATTACCAAGTGATTGACTTTTCGTTTTGAAATATTTATGTATTCTACCTGCTTTGTTAAAAGTCAGTGGATGAGGATAACCCTGAAAGGAAGTTAGTGTTTACAGGTTTAGAGAAAAACAGGAAGATGTGATTTCACATACAAATTTTATTGGAATCCCATTTGCAGGTATGAAATGAAGAGATTTCTCTTTTCTGTCCAAGGTTGCTCAATGCAAGATAATCAGGAGAGGAGAGGGAGGTCTACCTACTATAAGACTTCAATTGGAAGGTGTCGTTGACAGAGAAAGAAAATTTACTTTTCTCTGGCATATGTGAACCTGTTGTCTGGTGTAAATTGTTTTATGAAACGCACCGTAATTTGACGTGAAAGGGTTCTTTATTTCGTTACAGACTTACACCTTTTAAGAGCAATGGGTGGTAAGTAATATTGTGTACTCAGGTTGAAGTGTTGCAAAAATCATTGTTTGTGTTTCTAAGCAATTTGGAAGAGTGTGCAAATAGATTAGGTAACTACTGCCAATTTTTGCACTTTTCATTTTTTGGGCGCCATTTTAAATTTCGAATTTCTCCGAGACAGACTTTTGATATTTTATTTCTTATATACGAATAGGTTGACTGGACTATAATATTATAATTCCAATCCATCTGGTTTTTAAGCCTTACATTTTGAACGAGAAGGATTAAACTTTGTACATACACTCCTTTGCTCTTAGATTTAATAGTTTATTTTTTTTTTTTAAATCCTCACAATCATGTTGAATGTCGGGCATTCGAGTACAGTTTTTAGCAAGTTTAATTAACTTCAGGACATTCATTTTCAGATATCGATAATTAAAGTCAACTGATTCTACGAGACTGAAACACGAAATAACGTGCCGTAAAATGATATGACGTGCCGTGAAAAAAAAATCTGAAGACGTAAAAATAATAAAATATTTTTAACAATTTTGTTTCCCTAATTATTTTTGGATAATCTCATACTATATTTGTGCAATCTTCTCTGGATCCAAAATTTACAAGCGTGTGACGTACTAACGAACAAACAGACAGACACCATGTTAAATCCATTAGTGTTCCATTTTATACCATTCTGGTGCGAAACACTAAAAAATACTAAATTTGCTTTGATACAAAATGATGGGTATCACACACTGTAATACGAATGAATTACAACCATCGGACATGTTTTTGATTTTTTTAAGTTTTCCAATATGTACAGTTTTTTTGCTTCTGAAATGACATATTACGACGGAAATTGTAAAATGAAATTGAATTGAAATTCTCAGTAAGTGCCAAGTTTTTGAAAATTTTCATAATTTGTATGAAATTCTCGTGCTTATATTTCCAAAACAGTGCGTCATATGAAAACAGTTATTCCCCCTACAAGATCGATGCTGAACTTTTCAACTTTTCAAAAAATTTACCTACAGAATTGTTGAAAATGTCCAACTACTCTGAATACTTGGGAAGCGATTCCCCTCCAAAAGAAGGAAATTTGGCACAGTGCCAAATTTTACAAAATTTTCAAAATTTGTATGGAATCCTCCGAAATGTCCAACCTTTGCTAGAAGTTAACGAAAATTGTCCCTGTGTGCGTATATCTCGAAAACGGTGCGTCATACGAAAAAAATTATTCTAATAAAAATTTTATAATTTTGTTTCCCAATTTTTTAAGTATTGTACATAATTTTCCAAAATGTCCAACTTTTGTGAATATGTCGGAAACGATTCCCCTCCGAAGGAAATTATTAGGCACAATCGAAATTTTAGATTTCGAAATTTTCCACAAGGAGGGTGCCAAGAGTTTTCCAAATTGTCCGACTATTGCTCGAAGTTAATAAAAACCGTTTTTTAGTTTGAATATCTCGAAAACTGTACGTTTGTCATGAACAATGTATTTTGGTCGAATTTGAATTGTTAAAACTTTTCGAAAATTGTACAATGGCCGCATTTTATCCAATATGAATGAAAACTATTTTAGACTACAAATATCTGGAAGGCGGTACGTCCTACGAAAAAATGTATTGCGATAAGAATTGTAGATATTTTTAGGATTTCCTTTTATTAATAAAATCTCACTTCTAGCCCTATAGACCGGACAACTCAAAACTAGCCTTTTTTTATTTCTACCAAGTTTGAACCATAATGTGAACTTTTCGTCTGTGTTCTTCAATTGTAGTCATTCAATTTATGCATGCTTTCATGATTAGTCAACCTTGTGACATCGTGTTCGGTGTAAGTTCCCCCAAATTTTCCCTCTAGCACCGTCTTTTCATTGATTCCAGCTAGAGTTTAGAGACATGAAATCCGAGTCCTGTAAATTATAGTTAGCATCATTGGTAATTTTAGGATTATCACGCCTTCAATTGGTGTTAGAACTCATTCAAATGAAAAACATACATTTCTATGCCTTTGCAGGTCATAGTTCTAAACTTTTTTTTAAACTTATTTCACTTTTCGTCCTGGATGTGGAACATCTTATATTTATGATGACAGTTATCTTAAAATTGTTAGCGCCCTCTTTGTCGTATCCTCACAGAGCCCTAATTTATTACAAAGCTGCCGCAAGGAACAGTGTAATGAAGGACATTAAAAACAGTATCTGAAGGAAAATTATTATTTTTTTTTTTTTTGCTGTTAAGTATCCTACCGGATGTAGAAATTGACGAGGCCATCATCAACATCCGAATAGGGTGACTGCAGTAAGGGATGAATATGTGCCATTGCCTGCAAGTGGCCGTACGCGTCTTATCTCGCTGCGAGCTAAATGAAAGCACAACGTTAACAATGAAAAAGGCGTCAAATTCAATTAACCACCTCTGAGCTCTACATCATGCATAACACAGAATATTCTCTGCTCATCCTTGTGTATAAATTGCGGGTCATTTCTGCTGTACTTGAACTGTGTTGCATTAAAAAAAAAAAGGGGGCGTTTATCGCGCAGATAACGACACTCCTTCTTCAACCAGAAAAAAAATATCAACAGCAACAACGTATAGATGAGTATTCATTTCTGTGCTCATCTCTAAGCTCTGATCCTTGTGAAGGAGAAAATTGTTCTGAAAAGAAAAAAAAAAAAATAAAATAAAATAAAATTACGCCAAAAGCAAATGAACAAATCTTTTTATAACACACACAGTTAGCTGTGATATTTTTTTTTTGGAGCTAGATGTTGGTAGGGGTCAGTAGGGAGGAATTAGGCGAACGCAGGCGCTTTCCTAACTTCCACTTTGGGTATATTCATGTGCAAGATACAGTGTACATAAAAACGAGGATTTTCTTATGTACACTGGCAAGGACGTTGTACTACCCAAAACCAGGACTAAGGAGAAAAATCTTCTATAGAATGAAGGGAAACGGAATCCTGTATACATGTACTCCACAAAACACAAAAAAACGATATACGAATAGCTAGAGTGAGGGAGTTAAATGAAGTCCTCCAGGATATTGTATGGATATTTTTGGTATATTTTCCCTGAAGTGTGAGAGATCCTTCTTTAATTGGATTTGCTCCTTTAACTTATTTAGTATTTTGGAGAGTTTCTCCGCCTTTCTTAATTGCACTTCATTCGGCTGTCTCAAACGATTATACCTATGTATGCTTTCTGTTGGTTATGTAAAGAATAAAACAAGCAGTGGATTGGCTATGAAGATTTTATGTATCTACAATATGCCGACGGTATTTCGTTTTTCAAATATTTAGGTACACGGAGTTTTTTTTTATACAAAAATGCATTGTTTGAATCTTAAACTGAACCTAAAAAGTGATCAAAATTAGCAAAAAGAAATAGAGATTCATATCAAAGCAGTCGTTAACTGATACGAATACCAAACAGGTTAGATTATATTAGGTTATACAGGGCTTTGAAGCATTGCTTCCACAGAACACTACAATCGATTGCAAAGATGCCTATGCTGTAGGTATTCAAAATTTGTCACATACTCGTATTTGATGAAATTTTATGGAGTTTGACAGCCTAGAAAACGAGCATGTATCGTATTTGCAAGATAAACACTTTTTGTTTCATGTACTTCCTGCCTGTTTGTTCTCACATGGCTCGTTCGAGAACCACATTTTGGTAAAATCTGATTTATATGCTTGTCCCGATACGTACGAGTATGTATGTAGTTCCGTCAAAAAATTGTCAATATCGGATAAAGAGCGGGAAAGGCGTGGGGCGTTATATGAATATTTAAATCATATTTATTGACCGCCCAAGTCAGGAATATTTGAACAAATTTCGATGAAATTTCAATAACTGGTATGGTAGTCACCCGGAAATGATCTAAATCAGTTATGGAGTTTTAAAAATCTTTAATTCATCCTTTACACACATCTAACTGAAGAACCACCTAACGGATGCTGAGGGAATTTGGACCTCAAGCTAAGATGTGGTGGGGCAATTTTTAACCCCACGACTCTAAACCTTTTCTTTCAAAAACGGCTTGTGCAAGAAGACCTATTATATTTTTCTCGTAACTTTCTCACAACTCTTCAAATTATGAATTTTTTTAAAACTTTTCGCGTAAATATGATACTTTCGACGATAGGGGTGAAGAGAGTGACCTTGCTTTTGAAATTTTTCGTTCAACTAACTTCATCCAAACAAAATATTGTTTACATATTCGAATCCCTTAAAAGTCTGGCTTTAAATCGATATATCGAATGTTGGGTTGGCAAAATGCATTATGCCCCCAATTCGTTTACGAGAATTATTTTCTAAAATTTGTATTCCTAATTATTTTTGGTTCTCCACGCACTATTTCTGTGCAAAAAGTTACAAGCTTGTGATATACTGACGGACAGACAAACAGACACCCCCTTGAAACACTATAAAATCGAGGACATACTCCAAGGATTTTGTTCCATAGAACCAGATTATTCTCGAGTGATTGTACGGAGAAGGCCTACTTATAAGTGGTATTTTTCTTAAGAGTGGAGTTGAAACAGTGAAAATGATATGAAGTACTGGCAAATAATGGATTATCTGCATAAAAATCTGCAAATCTGAACGCTATTAATCCGACACTCCCTTATAGGCATAATAGTCATTCTGTTCATTAGGATCTGTTATAGGAGCTAGCATTGCTCTTAGTTATAACCCTCAAGATCTATGTTGAAGGAGGACATATGACCTTCGTAAAAACTAATTTTCGCTCTTTGTATACAGGTCCTCGGAAAACCAGGACACATGTCGCTAAGGCGAGGAGTATTGAATTTCACCCCAATCTATGATAGACACTATGACCCTTTCAGAGAATCAAGCCGATGGATGCGAAATTAGTTGATCTGACGAGTAGACTGCGACAAGTACTTGACTGGAAGCAATATAACTTTCGCCTCCTTCTTTGACTATAAGGAAGCTTATGACGATTGATTGAATTTATTCTATACAATGTCTTCGAAGAAAACTGACCCTTTCTACTCTGGGTGTGCTAAATCCTTGCAATGTTTAAAAGTAACTAGATTAAGAAGGTCACTAGGGCACTGTGGTTAGACGTTTGGATTACTGAACGGGTGGTTCAAATTGGAATCCCAGCTAAACACCAAAAAGTTTTTTTTATGATCTCACTACTAGCAATCGTCTGGGGAACCTCCGAAAGTAAAAATCTTATAAGAGATTTTCAACTCTGCTGTTCGAATTTGGCAATAAAACTGTAGGTCCTATCCATTCCTGTGAAAACTATAATGCGCCCAGGACGAATGGCTGCGAGATATTAGGTAATTAAGCCCTATGTGGACTATTTGTGTCAAATATTTTGTTAACAAGCCCACCTTGGACTACATAGACTGTGCAGTATTAAAAGGGTTTGATGTTGAAATAATGTTGTGCACAGCAAAAATAAAGCTGTCTCAAGTGAGGTGTCTCGTATACCAGCGTAGCAAAATCAAATCCTTCAGGACACAAAACAATCTTTTTGCAGGGCATTTATGGCAATCTTTTACAATGTTAGGAAGGTCCTGAGGGCTAGTTTTCATTGCCTAATTCAAGATTGGAATTGTGTATCAACGGTTTGATTGGTTTCTTACAAAACAAGACTGTCTTATATGCAGCCAGGTCTCTGACGGATGAGCTGTCTGAAGCCGAAATATATTTTGAGAAAAGTCAATACAGACTCTTGCCAAGCGGCCACAAAAGCCTGACATCGAGAATCATAGACGAGGCTGTCGAAAGATTGAACAGACTTTGGCACCCCCTTTGTTTGTTTTACCTACCAGTTCTGACTACTTTATCCTTCGGTCGACCTTTTTTCAAACCAAGCTGCGCTCTTGGTGAAACATATCATGCTCATATGGGGAACTTGCACAAGGTTCTCTAGTTCTTCAAATAATCTATTTCCCCTATAACGAATGCGACCTGACAGCTTCTGCAGAAGTCAGATAATTTGATGCCTAGCACAGTGGCTATTGCGCTTATCGCACAATGTTTTCCTGTCCAGTATACCTGGTAGGATTCGACTTTCTTTTGGATTCATTGCCAGTAGACTCTTGGCTTTTTTTTCTTTCAATTTCGGCCACAAACTGCGAGAGACAATACAGTCACCTCTGCCAGAGCAGACGGTTTTGGTTAATTCAATTGCTATACGAAAACTACTTATGATCTGACTCGCTGTCTAGTGTCTGGATTGCTGCTGGAATATCTACGAAGATTTTTATCCTGGAAGTCTGTGCTGCCTTCTCAATGACGTAAACTTCAGCTAGAAAGATACTGCAGTCATCCGGGAGTTGGTATGAGTCGTTTATTTTAAGTGGCTTGTTTGTATATCCATGTTAAACCCGTCAGTGTATAGTTATATCCTTTTTCATGATGATGGTAGGATTTTTGGACAGAGTCTATCGAGATCTATCGAGATCAATTGTTCTGCATCTATGAAGTACAGATCCGTGTCCATAGGAGCTTTGCTTAAACAAGCCAAATTGATTGAAGGCGAATCCCACCTTTGGCCATTCTATCAAGGGGAAGGAGATTTAATCTCACTTATAATCTCGCCTGCGGTGTCGATCTATGTGCTCCGGTTATACGAATGCATGCTCAAGATAGCTGATTCTGTCTGTTGCTTTCCACCTTTCTGTAGAAAGCAGTTGTAACCAGGAACTGCTATGTGACCTCTTCTTTAGTCTGTCAATCGCTTGTAGCCTGGAATAACATAATGCATGGTCGAAGATCAATGACCAAGGACAGTCTTGTGCACCACGCATAAGTCATAATTACATGAACTAAAGCTTGGAGGTTTAATATGTAGGTTGCAACTTCGTCATAAATGGGTGGCAGTCTCCCATCTGTGTAAGTTGTTCTTGGATGGTCCTCCTAAATAGCTTGTTGGCTAGTCTAATTTTAAGGTATCCATGGTGTAGTGGGTAATGTGTTTGCTTGTGACCCGAACTGCCCAAACGGGGAACAGCAAACAACAGCCACTTGAGCATAAAATAGAAACGAAAAGTAAGTATATCCAACTACTACACTAAAAGGTTTTCTCCCTGGTAATACAATGGACCAAAATCGAATCTGAGTCTGGGCTTAGGAAATTTTCCTCAAAGTCTTTCACAAATGGCTGTCAGTTGGCTGTCAGTGGTTGATCCGAAGGATGTCGATTTAAGTTTAAGTAATCATTTTTAAATTATTTCTTCCAAAGCGAGCCCCCCCACACCGTTTGGGAGCAGACTGTGATCCGTGGGGTACGACGAAGTGAATTTCAAAAAAGGCATTCACTTTTTAGAACATAGCCTAAGCAGTTTGGGAAATATTTCAAGGCATTTCAGAGTAGTTTAGACAAAGCCGAGTCCTGAGTTCGTTCCCATGAACGAACTGGTATATAGACGTAAGTATAGATAACTCTACTTATATACTCAAACGAAAAGTATTATAAAACCCATAAAATACAAATAAATCATCCAAAAATACCACTCGCATACACTTTAATCGAAGAACTTCCCAATAGAAAATTCCTTACCAAGAAAAATTCGAAAAATCTTAAACGATCCGTACCACCTCGAAATACACTCACGAAATAGCTCCCCATTCAATGTACCTTCAAAGGGAATCTCGTTTCCTAAAGAACCATTCAAGATACCATGACTCTCCACTGCTACAGCCACCTTGTGCCCCACACCTATAACTAGGGAATGAGGAAATTACAACTAAAGAAAGTACTCTAGGTACCCACTTTGGAAGAAAATCTTACCGCAATAAAGTGGAAGAAAATATTTACCCCTCATAACAGTGTCCTCGAGTGTTTGTGTACTATCAGACAACATCCACTCGAGTCGGTAAGGACACTGCTCCTGTATTACAATGCATTCAATGAATGATGGGTGGCGGTGGTGCTCTTCCATCCATGTAGTTTGGCAGAACCAAAAATATGGAAGGAAAATACGCGAGATTTTCTTCCTTTCTTTGTTGTTGTTTTTTACTTTTCAGTTTTTCTTGTATGCTTTCGAGTTTTCTCAGAGATTTTGGTAGTTGGTATTGATTTTTTCCATAACCGCGTAAGCAAAATTAAGGTAATAGATACGAATACCACAAGCAATGTTACTGAGAGTACCTACCTATGTATCTCAAGGTGTTTGTCCCGGGGATATTAAGAAGGAGAACAAATCGAATAATGAAGCAAGACTCATATACAATTATTATGTTCATGTTCTTCTCATGGAAGCCGAATGTCCTGTCGATACATAAAATAATAAAAATTATAATTTTTGCCTTTGAATCCATTTTATTTTGTCATTCTGTACTGATGTCAAGCTTCTCTGTGCCATTGTATTACATATGTCACATATGATAGGAAAGTTTTCTTTTCAAATTAATCAATTCCCTCCTCAAATTGGCTATTATCGATATCCCTTTCACTTTAAGTTCATCCCGAAAATAAGCGCCTTTACAGTGTTTTCTGTAATGAATTCGATGCCTCTTCTAACAACTGCTCAAAACATTTTAAATCCACATTCGCAATTAGTTGACATGGCACTAGCTTCCAGGTCGTAAAATCCACTACATTCTTGGGCTAAGACCAGCCATTCACTATACCAACAGCTCCTGTTGAACATGATCTTGAGAGCTACCTTTCTGGGTATAAAACAAACTGATTTCAATGATGCTTAAATTGCTTTGTAATTACAGCTTTGAGCTTTGCATTTATGTATTTGAAAAACATCTTTTCCATTCGATATTTAAAGTAGTTTAGAATTTTGGTAAAATAAATTTTTATTTTTATAATCGTGAACCACTTCGATGGCCGCTCTGTTATAGCACAATTTTTCGTTGCCGTAGTTCCTGCCTCTTTTCTATTTTTTAAAAAGCATTACTTTTAATTTTTCCAAATTTACAATAAGGCCCCACAAACTACAGTACTCCGAGAGTTGATTTATCATAAGCTGAAGGGTTTTCGGATATTATGCAAGCAACACTGACATGCTGTCATAGTGTCAGAAAGTAGAAGGGCCTCGATAAGCGTTCCTGCGTACCCAATGCCTCTAGATAAAAAGTCAACAATATTTTTGATGAAGAGCACAAAAAGACAGGGCCACAATGCACAACCTTGTCTCAGACCAGACTTTATTTGAAACCAATTCGAAACCTAATAACCGTTTCACACTACCGCTCTTGTATCTTCATACCCGTCTTGGAGAATTTTTTAAATGTATATTCCCATGTTTACAACTTTCGGTTCACTGTGTCAAACCCCGTCTACAAAATAGTCAAACAACGCCAACAAAATACCACAGACATCGAGGCCGTAAATTATACTAAGAACAGAAAATGATATTCTCAATCGATGGGCAGAATACTACAGACAGTTTTTGAACAGACATCTTAGACAACAATGAAGCCACAGGACCTGACCATATACCTGCAGAGGTACGTAAAATGGCCGGTGATAGAATTAGATGATTAAGAATACTATTTTCCGAAGCATATGATACCAAATGTGTACCAGATGCATGGAGGAATAGCTACCTCATTCCAATCCATAAAAACAAAAGCGATATACAGAAATGTGGTAGCTACCGGGGTGTAAAACTCTTCAAATATGTGAAAGAGTGATCAACGAGCGGATAAGTAAAATCAGATAATAACAAACCAATGCGGCTTCATTAGCGGACACTCAACCACGGATGCAATTCAAGCCATAAGGATACTTGGTGGAAAATACAGAAAAAAGAAAGTTGAGTTGCATATGGCGTTAATTGATCTGAAGAAAGCTTTCATGGAAAACGCTAGGAGCTAAATGAATGCCGGAGGTCCGAGTATCTATTGGTACGACTACTATTTTCCCAGTCAAAGTTGACATTTATCATGGATCAGCTGCTCTTTGACATAGTAATGGACTTCTTAATATCTGGTCTACAGAATTGCCTTGGAACATCTTATATGCGGACGATATTGCTTTGATGAGTTAAAATTTCCAAGAGTGAGAAGATAAGCTAAATGAATGGAACACTGTTTTGATGGAAAATTGTCTCGGCAAACAGTACATTTTGTTACCAAATCTGGAATCGGCCCGTACAAAACCCCATTCATAAACGATGAGCCAATAACGCTTACGTCAAAGTTTACATATCTAGGCTCAATAATAAGCCAAGATGGAAGTATCGATGACGATGTGAATTATAGGGTTAATGATATTTGAATACGCGATCCTAAGATGCCAACAAAACTTAAAGCAAAAGTGTGCAAAGTGTAAGGCCAGTAATGATGCACGGGTCCGAGTCTCAGGTGCTACATTTTGCTGAAATGAAGATGCTTACGTGGTCGCCAGGTGTAACTCGCAAGGACACAATTAGAAACACCAACACAGGAGGATGCCTCAAAATAGCACCAATAGCCTATAAACTAAAGGAAAACCATTTGAGATGGTGTGGCCATGTGATGCGCAGTGACGAAAGCCACATCTTGTAAAAACAGCTTTAAGTATCCAGGAACCACCAACAATGAAAGGTACCTGGCTGTGCACAATCCAGAAAAACATCAGGGGGAACAACCTGCAAGATGTAACAACCCAGGATGGAAATAGTTGACGGTTCAAGAGAAGGAGGACCTACCCCGGGTAGGGAACACGGCAAAGAGGGAGAGAAAGGGAGATCGACAGACAAGTAGGGTGTGTACGTTTCCTAATAAGTCCCACACTACTGAAGCATCCTTTCCTATTTCTAACAAATTTCTTAATTTATTTCAATCAAAGGTCATTTTGTTGTGCTTGTAATTTTAGATACAATAAAATGCACACTGCGCGCGGCCTTTCGATTTTAGGGTTCATTTTATCAATTTATCACAAAATATTTGGTTTTGTCAACTTTTGTTAATTTATGTTAAAGCCATTGTCTTAGATAGTTCAGTTTTTGTAAAGATACAAGTCATGTGTTCATTATAAGGTATTCCAATGAAGACCCAGAGTGGCTACCTATAGGTTTCACGAAAAAAAGTAAAGATTTTTATGCCTTTAACCCTCTCACATCTAGTAATTTATTTAATGTGAATTTTATTTGAGTAACATACCTTCTTCTTCTTCTTTTCCTTGTGGCGAGGTTATGATTCGGAGTAGAAGGATCACAATCCTCCCACTTTACGGCATCCTTACTGGTACGCCTGTGGGGTTTACCGGTTTGACCTCAGGAAGTATTTAGTATTTATTCCAATTGTGTAGGAACGTTGATTGATATTGCCTTTTTGACGGGGTTAGAAGGATCTCTCCTTTGAACATGACAATACCAAATGAGCCGGTTGTGCTCTATCTTGTTTGTGATGTGTTCTTTTACATGAAGGGTTCCTTGAATTTTCGAACTTCTTATTCAAGCTTTGTTACTCCTTCTGTCATGCGAAGCATCTTCATCTCAGCTGCCGCTAATTTTCCCTCATATTTTTGGACATTGGGCGCCGGACGTACAACTGCGATGTAGAGCCTTCCTTCCAGCTTAGGGAACATTTTTCGGTCACAGAAGATTGCGGAGTTTTCCCGCCACTTCATCCACCCTACGCTTACGCAATGATTGATGTCATCATCACAAGTTGCTTCGCTATTGATCATAGATCCCAGATATTTGAACTTTCCGCACTTGGGAAGCACTTTCCATTCAAGTAAATGTCTGGAATAGGCCGGTGTGGATCAGAGAACGGGCAGCACAGATACTCTGTCTTTTTTTTAACTAATACGGTACCCATTTCCCTCCAAAACATTCACCCATACATCAAGTGCTCTTGGCAGGGATGTTTGATCTTCACTTATGATAGCTCCATCGTCAGCAAAGAATAACTGATGCACTTTGGAGTCCATCACTTTTCCCCCAAGCAGATAATCAAGGACTGCAATAAATAGCAAAGGACTGAGGACGCTTCCATGGCGTACACCGTCTTTGATTGGGAACTTTTGGGTGACTCCTGTGAGACATCTTACTCTTGTCCTTGCTCCCTCATACATGTCCATGATCATGCGCACGTACACGTAGGTTTCTGTAACTCCTCGTTGTGCCACCCATAAGAGATCTCTTGGTTGTCTATCAAAGGCTTTTTCAAAATCAACCAACACCATATGCAAGTCCTTTAAGGAATCACGATGTTTTTTTCATTATGATCCTTATACTTTGGATTGCATTTTTTCTTGATTTACCCGAGACAAACCCGCACTGGTCATCAGATAGCCGATCAACGATCTTCATGATGTGTGACATACCTACCTTAGGTAAATCCTGCTCTGTATTTTGGGAACTTAAGATATGATGTTTCAAAACCGGAATTATATATCTAAAGCGAAATACTAAAGGAATCAACACGGTATCTGTCTGTCTGTCTGTCTGTCTGTCAGTAAGTCACACACTTGTAACTTTTGAACCGTTATTGTTATTATTATTGTGTAGGGTTATCTTGCAATGCGATCTAATGTGGCCCCCGCTAATACCTAGGAGAGAGGTTTGTTCCTTCATTAGAATTCCCCTAGCAATATAATTTCGGAATCGTGTTTGAGAGTTAAATACTCTTACTTTGCCTTGGCGAGAATATTTCGCCCTAGAGCACCTCTCCAAGGAATCTGCAAATGAGAGGTGGGTCCGTGGTTGGTCATCCTCATCTGATAGTTGGCCCAAGAATTTCAACCTTTGTGTGTCAGTGCCCCAGAAGACTCCAGAATATGTTCTGGAATATCGCTAGACTCATGACAGAATCTGCAAAAGGCCTTAATTTGTTATACCTAGTTCTTTAGATAATCGCCGAATATTCTTAGGAGTATTAATCCAGGTGCTCGCCTTCTCTTTTTTCTCCATCTTTCAGAATTCTTCGCGTATGTTACGTCAAGTGCTTTGATAGCTGCTTGACTGTCTGACAATATTGCTGTGTCGCAGTTATTGTATCATTTTCTTTCAAGGTTGAGTTGGACACACCTATCTATAGCATATATTTCGGAATAGGTTCTGAGTGCTTTGTTCTTGGCAAAATACACCCGCCCCTGTACCTTCTTCAGTTGTCGAGCCGTCTGTATACCACTTTAATGTGTGGGTTACTCAGTCCGTATATTATGGATTCATCGCTCCAACCCATCCTCCGTTAGACTTATGGAGGTGAAATATTGCACAAAAGTACCCAAACCAAAAGAACCAAGGCGCTGATATTGAGTGTCTCTTCTTGATGACAGCATATATTTCGTTTTGCTTTCAATACTCATGAATGACGTCCACTGACGGAGTTTTTCCGATTATGTCAAAGTCATTGGCATATGCGAGTAGTTGCACAGTTTTGTGAAAAATTATACCTCTAGTGTTGGCTTGTAAGTTTCGTAGAAATTGTTCAAGTTTGATGTGCGTCACCCTGTCTAAGACCTTTTCTGACATCAATCAGTTCGGTGGTGTTCTTACCGACTTTGATGGAACAGGGGGGAGTTCTCCATCGTCATCATGCACAGTTGGACGAGTTCGGCGGGAATGCCAAAACTAGACATCGCTCTGTACAGCTCATCTCTATTATAAATCGGTCGGGGTAAGCGCTCATATAATACGGCTGTAGTTGGAGTAGTTCAGAGTATCCTCTCCCTTTTTCAGGATCGAGCAAAAGATGCTAAGATTCCATTCATCGGGCATGCTTTCATCCGACCAGATTTCACAGATGAGTTGGTGCATGCTCCTTACCAAGACATCAAGTTGATATTGAATGTCTCATCCTGCCTGACAGCGGAATGCTGGTTGTCATCGCCGGACTGCGTGTTTCCCAAATTCCTTCTTTCTCCTTTGGATAAGTTTGGACTCTTCTTTCATAGGTGTCATAAGCACTCCTTCTTTCAGCTCTCGTCTGTGCATGCACCGTTTAAAGATACTGAATGCGCTCGTCGGCATTCTTCATCAAACCAATGGTTTCTTCTTTGTTCTCGTATGGTGTAACCTAGCACGTCAAAGGCGGCACTTCTGATGACTTCCTAGCAGTGTTGCCACTGGTCTTCTGCACTCGATTCTCGATTCTATTTCCGCGATTTTTAAAATATTGAGAAAAACTAAATTTTTTTTAAAAAAGTGGGCACGGCTATTGGTGGGTTTTCAAAATGTTTACACTTGTTCTGCTTTGGATTCTAAAAAAAGCTTTTATACCAAATTTCGTGTTCCTAGCTCAAAATTTTAGGCCCAATAAGTGGTAAAATACGGACGGATGGACGGATGGACGGATGGACGGATGGACGGATGGATGGACATGGCTAGACCAACATAAATTTTGTTGCACAAATATATAAACAAGGTGGCGCAAAAGTCCTCACTCGATCTCCTAAGGCAGGAACTTTGTTTGTAAGTAAAAAGAATTGGTTCTGTTCCGTTGATTATGTTTATTTAGACGTTTACATTTTTTTCCATCAAGTCGGGGAAATAATATCGATCAAGTGGCCGCCGCTAGAGTTCGTGCACGTTTCACAGCATTTTCCATGACTTTTTTCAAAACATCTGGCCAATTCATGTCGGATGTTCTCCTTTAGGACTGCCAAGGCTAATTCGTATAGACCCGTAACTTCAAGAAACCCCCAAAGAAGAACTATCGCTCATGCTGTGTGTGCGGTCGCACCGTCCTGCTGGAACCACAAGTTTTCCAAACCCAATTCTGTTCTCCAAAACTGTAGCGCTCGCCAGTCACAGTAACAGTGTTGCCAAAGCCGTTCGCGAAAAAATATCGGCCAATCACCTTTCCCCTGTAAACGCTGCACCAAACAGTGACTGGCTCTTCATGTATATTACACGCGAATTTTCAGTGCCCCATAAGCGATAATTTTGCTCAGTCACGTATCCGCATAAGTGGAAATGGGCCTCGTCGCTCATAATAGCGCTCATAATAGCATCCAGAGGGCTTGGCTGTAATTTACACGCGATTACCGGTCTGCAGGCAAGAGTTGATGCACTGTTTGCCGATACGTCTTCAAGTCTTTCACCAAAATTCACTGTAAAGATCGTCTATTGATGCCCAATTACGTGGCCCGTCCTCTGGTTGATGTTTGACGGTCCTCTTGGACATCTGCAGCCACATCAGCGATATTCTCGACCGAACGTCTTGTCCAGGGCCGGCCACGTCTGTTACTGCCCCGTGTTGAGCCTCTAAACGTCGCAGTCTTTGCACAGTTGGTGTCACACAACCAGGGATTCGACGACAAAATCCACGTTGAACCAACGACCGATTATTTGTCGGAAACATTGAAATAATTATTCCGCTTTCTTGAAGAGTATAGCCATCCATGATTTGTCTACATGTATCCTGCTTCTGTTTACTTCACAAAAATCAAAGCCGAGATAACATAAGACGCCATTTGCAAAATTGAGAGTATCTTCAGACTTTTGCGATACCTTGTACTTTTGGGGGTCTATCGCTATTACGTATTATAACAAGTGTTTGATGGTTTCTGTCTCCTCTATATCTTGACAGGTCCTGCAATGTTATTTAAGTTATTTAAGCTTAATACAAACATTGCTTAAGCCTAAACTTAATGCATAATATGGTAGAAACTATACTAAAAACTAAGAGGCTAGAGAGAGGAATTTATTTCTTTTACTTATTTACTTTTTTATTTAGCCGAACTTGAGATCCTTAAAAACTAAACTAACAATAATTCGAGAAGGAAGGCGGAGAGAAATGGAAGCCTGGTCAGGAGGAGGGAGAGTTATGGTGTAGGTGCAGGAAATAACCTAGTGGGATTTTGCTACCATTTAAATCAAAGATGGATAGCGAATTATTCGCATTGCGCGGCATTCTAGACATAGGTTCGCGGTAACCATAATTGACGCGGTGTGTGATAAAACGTATGATTCTGATGGTCTTCGAGATATTTTTTGAATATGGTTGGCAATATCGTTGGGATTTATTGGTTTATTTATTTATTGGCCACTTTTGTCAAGTGACCTGAGTAGTTCATCCGCAATTTCGGGGTTATCACTTTCCTCAAACTTCATGTACAGTCGAGTGCTTTGTGTGCTCCATTCAGGATGTATTCTTTCCTGTAACCACGAGGTATGTGGTTTTTAGCAATAGATAATCTCCCTACTATTTAATATTCAATTATTTATCAACTTTTTAATTATACATACATAGGGAATATCCTTGCAAACAATACCATTGTATCTCGCGTTACATTTAACTTTGATACTAGAAACAAATCTCTAAAATCTCTGCTCTATTAATTACAATATAAATTATGAAACTATGGCAACACTTCGTTTTTTATAATGCGACTAATTTAGTAAAAGAAACAAAACAATTTTTATTAATTTCCAACTTAATGCTTAGAGAGCTTCTGGTAACACATGTTACATCATTATTCTCAATCTAAATGAATAAGTTTCAAACTTCGTTCAGACGTAAGCAATTCAATTTATAAAACAAGGTAATCATTAATATTAAACCTTAGTAAGTTTTATAATTAATTTTTAAAAATACAAAACAAAAGTAATTCACGTTACATGAACTTGGTATGTAACTCTCGTTACTCTATGTGTTTGTCGCAGGATTACATAGATACATATTTATGTGTATTAGTAATAAAAAATTAGAATTTTTTGAATAATCAATAGTGTTGCTGGTAAAGGTATTCTGTACTAAATTTGATATTACTATGATAGATACATTGACTACGAAAAAAAGTTACAGTTCAAGTCACAAGTGCAAATGATAGTAAAAAGCTTAACTTGTTCAAACTTCCACGGCTGAGCATTATGTTGATTCGTGTTTAGAAGGCACTGTTTTGACATTTCCATCCACATCCAAGTATCTTTTAGACGCGATGATCTAAAGGTACATTTTCACAATCGTGCAATTTCATACGATTTTCTTGTTTTAAGCCGGAAAGTGTAAAAGTGGCCTGTTACTAGAGAATAGTCGGGCGCTAATGCCGTTACTCTACATCACAATTCGATATCTTTCCTCAAAAGTACCAACCTAGGTACATATATCTATGTACATATGTATCTCTCTGTCATTCAAAATTATAACTTTCAAAAGTTTTAAATTCCCATAATAACAACATTTTCAATTAGCCCCGCTCAAAGTTTCACAACTGCAAAGAAGGATAACATCAAATGAATAGCCACTGCAACGTAACATCCATTCACAAAAATGTTACTTTTGTTGCGAAATTCCTGTTGTAAATCAAAAAGAAACATCGGAAAAGAAAAACGACACAGAACTCAACGATCCAAATCAAGGATCTGCATTCAAAATCAGGTACCTAACAGCTACAATTCACCATCTCTACTTACCTGCCACATACCTACGTACCTATTTAATTAATAATGTTACCCTTATTTTAGATAGGTAGGCAAACCTTCACCTAACCATCGTGCAGCTCCCCAAAAACGTTATTCCTGCTCCCCCGGTAAATCATTACACACAGATACAAAACTGCACAAGAAAAAGGAAATGAAAATGAAGAAAAGATTTGATAAGACAACCATAACGAGAAGCAAAGGATAACAGTGCACATAAAAGTGGAATAAATCCACGAAAAAGAAAACCAAAGCATAAAAATAAAATCGCAAAAATTCTCTTGACTACCACACTCAAGTGGTTCGACGGCTCCAATGTGGCTTAAACGCGTTGTACCCAAACAACATCTCTCTAGCCCAATGAACGCCCAGTAGAGGTGTGGCCACAGCCGCATTATCTTTCTCCGTCTCACACGCTCCACCAACGCGGGATGGCGAGAGCAACGTGCAACCAAAAATAATAAAGAAAATCGAAAATAAAATTTCTATCTAATTGATAATCGCTCACTTACACTCTTCTGAAAGTAGCTAGCAGCTAAGAAAAGAAAAACCCCCCCCTTAACATCGAAAGAGACAGCAAAGTATCTGCACGAAGACAAAAAAAAAAAAAAAAACGAAAAACAACCTCACACCCACCCACTGGTAGATAGCTGTATCTGTAGCCCAACATGAAATCCTGAAACACTCAGATTGGCTAACAGGATTGGAGCGAATACGCGCGATCAAGGATTACCGAGCATTTACCCGTCGAATATGTGTTCGTCTCATCCCGGTCTTCGGGCGAAATCTTCGCTCCACCAACATTCATTCTCCATTTCATTTGAAGAATGTATGCGCAAAAGAGAACATGTGCTCAACTGAGAGAGAGAAGAAGTACCGGCCAGTATATAATGTGTGAGATATTCCTGATTCGGCGGGGGGTTCGGCTAATCGCATGTAATGCGCGCGCATTATCCGGGCGGCACACTGCCTTATCTCTGCTACGACTTATGTATTAGTGGAATATATAAGGTACAGGTGCTCCAATCGTGGGTGTTGGTGGTGGGATGGTTCGTATTCACTGTACATAGGGTTTTATCTCACTCTAACCCGAGAGAGAACGAACTGAATCGCATGGATAATGTATCTTTTAATCGAAATTTTACCCAACAAACAGTGTGTAAGGATAAAAGTCATTCGAAAAGGAAGGAACAAGTGTAATTCAAATGGGGGAACTCAGAAACAGTTTGTTTGGCAAACCATACGACAGGTTCTTGATTTCTATACATAACCCCGATAAGTGACATACAAACACACGCGCAGATACGATTTAGTTGTGTTGGGTTTGTTTTGGTTCAACACAGAGATACTATGGAACGCATACATTGAGACGGGAGAGCAAAAAAATATGCCGGGTATTGTTAACACACTCTTGGGAGTGAAATAGTACTCTTTGGAAGGTATTTAGTGAGCTAGATGGATGAATGTATAGAATTTTGGATGGGGGGTAGAGAGTTTTAATTACGGAAGAAAGTAAAGAATTGTTGGTTGTTTTGAAGAGTCCCAGAGACATAGGCAGCTTGAAATATTAGTAGAAATGTTGTACTAGTGTGTATGAGTCTCGGAGCATTATTTTTTGAACGAAATAGTTCATAGATTTTAAAATAATCTCAAAATACTCGAAATTTGGCTTCATTTGATAAATAAGTCGCAGTTCCTGTGTAGCATACACCGGTTCCACAACCTGAAGGACGATTTTTGGCATGGTTTCTTAAATTTTGGAACCAAATCATGTATCTTTCTAAAACAACGTTGGCGGGAATTTTCTGTTCTATGATCATTGGCTAATTTTTGAAAGCCTACTTGTTGCATTGCATAATAAATACTTAGTTATCGGCTTTGGGATATACTTTTAATTTTTAGTCCATAGTTCTTCCCGGGTAGTGGTCTAGTGAAGAGTTTTTTGTTGGGCTCTTCTAACTCAACCCCCATGCTCTTCCAGATAGGTATACTTTGGGTATTAAAAACAGGTACCCTGCCGAACGGACTGTTCAATTTTAATACTTGCTTGCTAATACCCACCAGTTCTGCGGACTGTCCCCTATAAACCCTCACAGAAAGTCGAGCCCAATTCTGAAGATTTCTGATCCCAAGGCGGCAAGCCGAACTATTGTTTTGTGTTTCTCAAGACATCACAAAAGGAAATTGTTACAAACCCCAAAACCAAATTTTGTGATGGATAGTTTTCGAATCCCTGGGTCTCCCCTTTCTGCATTTTATTATCTGACCAAAGGTTTATTAACTTTTTAGTACCCGCGTATAATTTATCCTTAAACTCCAGGGTTAAAATTGAGTAAGAGTATTGTCTCTGGATAAGAAGTGTCACGAAGTCCACGAGCCGAACGATTTTTTTTTCTCTAATCCACTATTGTGAACTACTCGAGTGGCAGATGGAGGGGCTGTCAGAACACAGGATGTGACTCCCTTTGTTCTGACAACTATAACTGTGATGAATGGAATCAACCACTCAAACAACCATATTCCCTCAAAATGACAAAGTGCGGCAGGAAATCGGGTGAAAACCATTCCGAAAAATCATAATCATAAAAACTTGAACAAGCGAAATTCTGAACAAAACTCTTCAAGCTACAGACCCTTAAAGAAGAAAAAGATGGCTGATTTCACCTCCTGCATGAATGCGTGTGTGTGTGTGAGCGAGGTCCGGTTGTCAACTGAAACCTAACATCGTGGTAGACTGAACCGGGATAGGTAACTTTTAGCTTAATAATTAAGAAGAATGGAATTCATATTCACTTTCTCCATATTGTGTTATCACCCCAAACTATAAATTCAATAATTTTTTTTTTTTAATTCCCCATCCGGGAAGTACAAATTTGGCGTTTTATTTTTAAAAGGTTCGCAATCCTCCTTTTATTAAAAGATTGTGTGGAGCCCCGGTATCCCGCATTTCTATTTGTGAATTCGCATAAAAATTATTCCCGAACACACCCCAGATGAGCAGCAGCATCTGTCATTTGCTGTAATTTTAAATATTTTTTCTTTCTTCTTTTGTTTGTGTTGAAGTGCAGTTTATTAGTTCATGAATCTTTAATATATAGCAAGGTGGATCTTTTATGCAATCCATCCGTAGCTTTACTTACAGGTCGGTTACTGCATTTCTTAACATCTGTCTAGAATTAAAATGTTAATAGGTAGGAGGAACACAAGAGAGTTGGCCATAGGGGAGACTTGAACTGATCGACCTATTTCATTCCCATTTCATGCGAAATGAACGATTGTAGGTGCATAAGGTGTGGATAGTGTACCGCTATGACTAATTCAACCCACACATATCAATGAAATTTGGTTTCCAGTCTAGTTCAAAATCCAACCGAGTAGGGGCAAGATACAGTTAAAAGTTATCGAATCAACAAATTTTCGTGGATAGTCAAGCGGCAATCAAAGCACTAGACTGCATGGAAGTCAGACCGAAAACAGTTTTCAGATGCCGTAATACGTTGAACAGAATATGTAACATCCATGACGTAAATCTCTGCTGTGTTTCTAGACAGATGAACTATAGCTAAAAAGGGATCAGCATTGAATTTTCAACATACCCGGATATCAGTAGAAACTCCAATAGGTGAACTAAAAAGCAAAATAGACATAAAAGCAAGAGAACTGGTTAACTCCGCATGGTCCGCCAAAAGCGACTGTATCATATCTCGCGGGAGTCGGACAGAATCCCGAAAAACATAATAGCGAAAACCCAAAATTCCGAAAATCCACAATCCGGAAAACCCACAATTCCGGAAGGCCAAATTCCCGAAAATAAAGAAACTGCATACACCCAACCTCGCACCTACTCCAAATCCTACAGTGACCCCAAGCAGGGAGGTTGCAGGGGGGCAGCATACCCCCCCCCCATACATATTTTACTGTTTATGCATTGTGGTATTTATATGTATATATATATTTGAACGTTTGAAAGTGACAAATTTTTAATTTTATATAATTTTCCGGGATTTTTTTTCGGGATTTTGGCTTTTCAGGATTTTCAGGATTTTGATTTTTCGAGATTTTCGGGATTTTCGGGATTTCAGTTTTCGGGATTTTGACCGCAACCCATATCTCGCAGCTCATGGCCCGACAGTGGATGAAAACAGAACAAAAAGGATATTGGCGACAAATAAAAAAGAAATTTGAATCTTGATAGGCGTGCTAACAGGACACTGCGCGATAGGCTGCCAGACTAGGCATCAACACACCCGACCACTACAGGAGCTGCCAAGATATAGAGGAGACAGAAACCATCAAACACTTGTTATCTTCAAAACCGCCGCCTCCGTCATATGATAAATAGGCTTTTTGACGAACTAGGGGATCTCGTAAAAATTCCACTTGGGAACATTATAAGCTTCATAAAAAGCGCAGGCTGATTTGCAACAGAACCCACCGAAGGACAAAGATTTTAAATATAAGTTCCACACAACAAAAAAGGGAAACACAATGGACCGTAGGGCACCCGTGATAAGCATTTAAGTACACTTTCCTCCAACCTAACCTAACCTATTTAGCTCAACAAACATTTGATGAACTTCGATCAAATGTGACTTGTTGGCTTGAAATATGAGAGAGCAAAGTTTTTTTTATAAAAAAATTATTATGGACACCAAATTAATAAATATATATGAATCGCTTTCAAATAATATTATTAGAGTTGAATTATGCCCCACGCATGAATTTAGACAAGCATTTGAACGAAAAGTGGTTCAACTGTACCGCACTCCCACTACTAATAATTTGTTCGTGAGACGCGAGATATACGCACTCAAAATCGATCTCCATTAACTTGATAGTACAGTCGAACATATTGGGAGATTGTGTGTCTACAGTTTCTGAAAAACTAACAAAAATTCGCCATTCACAAACAATCTGAAAACTCAAATTGGGTACTTACAATTAATGAAACTTTTGAAAAAATTACGACGCACTACTTTCGAGATATTTACAATCGAAAACGGTTTTCAATAATTGCAGTTTGAAGGTACATATGCATTCAAGTGTATTGTGTAGTATAAACCTTTCTGTCAAAGCAAAAGTACGAGAATTTCATTAGGACAGCAGCGAAAAACCGCCACTGTGCACAATTAGTTTCCATATACGAGTATCTATGTCAAACCAACGTAGCTGCATAATATACATCTTATCAGACACCCACCCATTCTATGTAACACTTAAACTTAGATGAGCACGTGCCATTATGTTCATTCCAGAAAATGAGTGGAAGAATGTTTCGCGATTTTTGTTCATTCCACTGCAATAGGCATCTATTCTGCAACTATCGCAGTAAAATGCGTTGTTTGAAAATTTGGGTGACAAATTGCTGTATCTAAATCTTCGTTGTTACCTTCATCTTACATTCAAAAGCCCCGACGATATTTTTAGGCAAAATGATAAATTTCTTTGTAATTTGATAAGCTTTTCATCAACGAATGTAAAGACAGTATTCCTGCCCAAAAGTGGCGATTTAGTGGTAGTGGTAGTGGTTATAAAAACAAGCGGATCACGGAAATTTAGCTTTTAATCAGAAAGCCGAATCGAGGTCAATTAACAACTTTAATTGGATCTTCAAGTGCGGTGGTCTGAAACAAATTTCACCTCTTTTATGAAACTGAAATCGTCGCACTTTTCAATCAATGAAATTGAAAAATAAGTGCGAAGAGTCTCCCTTTATTCAATTCCATCGAAGCATATTAAAACACGCCGAGGCAAGTATATCCTCTGCACTAAGCAACTATCCCCTAAATTCTTGCAAATGATAATTTAGAATAATCAGTGGTCACTGCTTTCTACACCTACCTCGTATAAATGACTCATTTGATTCAAGCAGGGGATCATGCCTTGAGAGTGAAGAAAAATCTTCTCATTCTAGTAAAATGCGCTGCGGTCTTCTGCCCAAAAACTGGATATTCGGTAACTTTGTACCACGTTCGCATCCATCCAGAGGAGGCCATTGGCTCTCTGATGGCTGGAGGGTAGGATTAATGGACAGCTTAACAGCCTTTTAAGGGAACAACTTTACAAGAGCTAATGAAAAGCTCTCCCATGTAGCTACTCGTTTAATTTCATTACACTTATTTAAATAGGATAATTCAAGTACACATACCGCTAAAAAATAAACTAGTATCTAAGCAATATTTGACATACGATATAAAAAAGTCTAGGAGATGAAAAAGACAGAGATTTCTAGATCCAGATCTTATTTCACGAATTCTGTTGGAATTTGAATCATCCTTTAAATTAAACATTTAGGAAAGCCCCGCTGCTCAGCGTCACACTTATGCAAAATTATCGTCCACGATTTGCTTCTTTTATCAAAAATCTCCACTGATCATCGATGTTTGTATTACAGTTTTAGTAGAGTTTAAGTAGCACACTTTCTACGATTAAGATAATAAATTTAAATTTTTGAAAATTATTTTGGTAGTTTCTTACCCATGCTATAATTTTATGCCGTATTCGAAGGACATATTTTTAAATTGAGATACTTCTCATGACAATTTTACTCCCTGATATTTGTCAGATGTTCGCGAGAGGTGAGACCGTGACTAAAACTTTTTCATGATGCTGGGACTCAAACCTAAATCCGCTGCTCTGCTCAGGGTACCACGAACCTTACCACTGAGCTACGGCACCCACAACTCAAATTTAAAAGCAAAAAGTAAAGTGAAATTCAAATTTGGTTCTATTTATACCCTGATACATAGTGTGTAGCACAGAAAAATAATAACTATAGACCCACAAAAGTATATATATTTGTGATCAAGCATCAAAAGTTATGTTGATCTAGACAAGTCCGTCCGTCCGTCCGTCGGTATGTCACCAGTTTTTCGGCTGTAATTGACAAATATGGAAGCGAGAGGTTCAAGGTTCGAATCCAAGACAACACCAACAAAAAAAGTTTTCTCACGGTGCCACCTCTCATGAAACTATCATGAGAAGCTTCTCTCAATCAAAAAAACTGCCTTTCGGAAACGGCATAAAACTGTAGGTCCCAACCATGCGTGAGGAGCACAGCACGAATGGCAGCCAAAATATTTATATTTATTTATAACTGAAAGATATTCCCTAGAGAAAAATATGGTCCTTGAATTTCTCTACGTTTTGTCCATACATCATACATTGTCACTCCCACTTTCTGGGGGCGTTTTCTTAAAAAAAATCAATATACTGCTTTTTCAAAGATATTTGCGGTGAGGTTAAGTCTTATTGTGAATATCTCATCAGAATCTGTGCATTTCGGTTACAAATTTTGGATACCATGCACACTTTCTGCTAAGAAAAATTTATTACACCAGTTTTGTGATAAAATTTCTTAAAAATCGCGGAAATATCCTATGTATAGGTAGTTTAAATATTTAAGACTGTACACTGTACAAACTTAAAGAACGTATATTCTTATAGTACAGAAGACAAATCAAATAAAATACAAAGGTATGTACATACACACATACTCGTTTATACAATTGGTGCAGATATGATCAGGCAGCAGAAAAACCCAAAAACCGGTAAAACTGTCACACGGTAAGAATTCGGACTTATTTATATTTGTTAAGAATTGTTGCTTAAAATTGCTTAGACGAATGTCGTTTCAATCTTTCCAAGCATTCCAAAAATACCCCATATTCATAGGTTTACAGCATTTTAATCCCTTTGCTGGTAAAAGTGTGCTTTTTTGCAAATAGCAAGAGTTTGCATATACCTACACTGACTACTCCCTTTGGAAAGACTAGACTCTTTGCTGAGCCCCTGACGAATGTTTTTATACTTTTTCCATCTACAATGGTGAATGAAAGCCTGAAATTTGTTGCTAAAATAGATGAGAGGGTCATATCTCATGTTTTACTAAGAGATATCATTACCTGCGTACACAAATTAGCTAATAGAAAATTACTAGGCTATGATCTTATAACTGCCCAAATAGTGAACGAATTGCCATTAATTGCCCTGGTAAAATTCAAATACATATATAACTAATACCTGTTTTAGACTAGATATGTTACACATCACTGGAAGATAGCAGAAGTAATTGTTATACCTAAACAAGGTAAGCCACTATCAGAAGTCACACTTTTATGGATATTGTGAAGAATTTTCGAAGAAACCAACATTTTCCCACACCATCAATTCGGGTTTAGAAACACTCAATCAGACCAAGTGCGTCTCATAACTAATGTTATAGAAAAGCACTAGAAGAAAAATTAGCTTGTTCTTCGTCATTTTTAGACGTTGCGCAAGCTTTTGACAACGTCTGGTATAAGGGTTTAGAGTATAAGCTACTCTGCGTAGCTTCTACTACCTAGACAATATTATGAGATTCTGAAATCTTGTATAGCAAAAAGATTCTTTATATATCGTTATGGAAAAGCGTATATACAATCAGGTGTTCCACAAGGGAGTGTTCTAGGGCCAACACTGTATTTATTATATACCACATGCGAATCATACAATGATAGCTACATTCGCAGAGAACACTGCAACCCTAGAATTTGATGGATGTGAACCGTATTTTAAAACAGCTAAATACCTGGATATGAATTTGGATGCTAAATTGAATGAAAGTAGCATCTTAAAACAAAGGTGAGGAGTTAAATATTAGATATAGAAAACTGAATTGGTTATTGGGATACATCAGATATTTAAACCCGCCTGTACGTATGGTATCCGACTATGGGGTTGTACACAAAAATAAGGCACAGATAATCCAAACATTCGATTACCATGGTTTATTAGAAATAATGACTTGCATTGTGATTTGCAGATTGATCTGGTAACAGAGGTGATAAAAAACACTATTAAATTCAATTCAATTTATTTTAGTTTTCAGTAATAAATATACATATACACAATTCAATATTTAAATAGTATAGACTTAACTTAATACTAGCGGAAAGTGGATAGCTGTATGGATAGTTTACAATATACCTATACAGAACATTAGGTCAGCTATAAAAGAAATCTAAAAGAGTTGTAAGCAACTGTATAAGGAGTATTAAGGGCTTTTCATTGCTGAGGAATATATAGACATAGATACATCCTATAGCACCAACCCATAGTAAATAGTTTATGAGACCAATACGGCCTTAGATGGTACATCATACTAGTTGTTTCAATAGACACCTTCTAAGTAGGTATGTATGAACATTGCAATTCATTTTGCTATCGAAATCCAAACCGGAATACTTAACAACCTTTACAATTTCAATATTAAAGTATTTCGAAGATCAGCTTATGTCAGCATATATGTTCCCACTAAGAAGTATACGTCTGCAATTTGTACTGAGATTTATGGATAGATTAAAAAACATAATTTTGTTTTTATCATTTATGACTAACTTGTGAGTACTAAACCAGTGTCCAAGTTCTTCTAAATCGTAGTTGATGCAGCAGTTGAATCCAAAGCGGATAAACTAGAATATCAACATGTTATGTCATCCACAGTTTGAGTTCCTTTTAAGTTCAGATTAAATAGAGAATTGATAAAAATCAAAAATAAAACAGGACCGAATACAGAATCCTGTGGAACACCTATACGGATACTACGGCTCTCACTCAGTTTATCTTCAGTCTTGAGCATTTGCTTCCTATTATAGAGATAAGATGCAAACCTCTAAAGTCCGATTTTTCCAATTTGTTTGATCCACTGGCAAGTGATGAATAAAAAGAACTGCAGTGAGTTTTTTCTTGTTTATACTATCATAATTTAAGCTGCAGAACTTTAAAAGAGTATCCTCAGTTGATTTGCCAGTTTTAAGCCAGTTTTGAACCCATAGTTTTGAGCACAACCACCGTCTGCAGATGCATATTAACCCTGAGATAGAAAACGCCCCAAATTTTCAATTTCACGGAACTTATGCTGTGGAAATTATAAGAACTTGTATTTAAATCATAATACCTTCTCGAAAGCCACATAATGTACGAAATTATTTACATGTATTACACATTCATTTTGTAACTCAATTTTGGGGCCCAAAAAAAGCTATGAAAAATTATTTTCCATTCTTTTTTTTCTGCTGATAATTTAATTCCATCTTTAATTAATTAACCACTTTATTAAGAAGAACCAAAAAGTAAATAAAAACTCGCATACATAATATCACATCCACGAGTATGTGTATACTGTCAATAAGTGTGTACCTCTTTCAATAATTATTCCAACATGACATGTCAGTAAACAAGATATTCATTTCCCATTCATATCGTCGCCGTTGTCGCCACCATATCCAGTCGGAAACCTGCTGCCACAGTATAAGTGCACCATTCGGATTTCATCAAATAGAGCGCGCACAACATCCACCAGATACACGCGAATTATCTACACCATTTATGTGCTCTTGTATCTTAAGAAAAAAAGTAGAATGGGGTTGGATTTTGATACTGCGCGCTTACACTGTCCCACAATCATTTGTATTGGATAAAGAGGAGGGCACATAGCCACCGAACAATGGCAACTCTGTTTCAGAATTTAAATGTGTTAGTGTCTGTATAGGAAACACTTTGTATACCGTAACACTAGGGTGCAAATGTAGCTTCTCAGTTGTGCGACAACTATCGGTGTGGATAGACGTACACCGGTTCGATTAAGGATTTCTGTTTTCACGTTTTGTATTGGAAATAATAAGAAAAAAAAAAAAACTCACCCCCTATTAATACGAGGGTTGTTTCTTTCCTAACTCTCAAGTGAACTTGCACTCTTCTCTACCAGTGAATGAAAGTGGATAGTATCTGGCAGCTCAGCAGTGTGTGTATTAGTGTTTGAAAGTGTTTTGGCGCGCGAGGATAAAAGGTTTTTCCGTAAATATTTGCACACACCGATCAAACGACAGTAGGCGGCTGCACCTGTCTCATAGTCCTACCAAACATCAAATGTATCTTTACATATTTTTTAGTGTCTAAACAACGTACAGTGGTTATCGGTAAAATTATCGGGAAACATTTTGAACGCCTTTTTTCTTCTCTGTGTGTTTGCTAAATTAGCTAAAGTTCTGTCACCATAGATAAGACGTACTAAAATACATGCCGGCATTATGCGGCAGTAGCTGCATTTGTCAAATACTATCAGACTCAGCTTTAGCTTCGACACTTGAATTCGACTTCGGCTCCGGTTTCGTTCGTTCCACAATCCGCGATTTAAGTGCAAATTCGCCACGCTAATCGCGCGTTATCGAAACTTTATGTCACATCTCGTTATGTGCTAACAAAAGTATCTACATAGTCAGATTGCGCGCCGCACTATGCAGACGCCAGAGAACGAGGAATTGTAATCGAATTTGTTGCAGTTAAAGTCTGGTTTTACGGTTTTCATTTGGCACGCCTGTGTGATTAGTGTTAGTAAATTGCATTTGTTTTTTTTTTTTAGTTTTTATTTACTTTTTTTTTTTTTTTTAAATTTATAAATTACATACAACTGTGACATATATTAATGAGAAAGGAATACTGTTTATAATCGATCTGAAATCGATGCGGAATGCAAATTATGTTTGCATTTGTGACAGAGTGTAACGCTGACAACGCGGATTTTTTAATAGAATTTTAAAATTTGTTTGTAAAACTATTCGATATATCTATAACTAGTGGAAGGAGTAACAGTTTGTTTTTCGAGTAACAAGTCCCGGTAATGGATTTTCAAAGTGCAATGGAAACATTTGCCGAGGCCTGGGTGGCTGCAAATGCTGGACAGCAGGTGAGTTTCATCAGATCAAGGGAAATGTTGTTTCTAATAACAAGCTTCACCCATAGTCTTAAATCGGACTTGAAATTTAATAATGAAATTGTAACGAAACTGTAACGAAAATGTAACGAAAACGTATAACATTTATGTGCGATTCGTTAGTTCTAACAAGATTGACAAAAAGACCAATTACGTTACCTATAGATACCTGAAATGAAAATAGTCTTTTATTATACCTATAGATACGTACCAAGCTTAAAATATAAGCAAGTAACTATTTTCAGAATTTCACAAGCTTTCCTAATCGGTTTCACTTAATTATGTATACCTACTACTTTTGTTTTATAGTTAATGCTGGGGGATTTGTGAAAATTTATTCTTATCAGTTGGATGACATATCGATTCTAAAAGTAATTGCAAAAAGTAAATATCTAATAATTTATCATTGATAAATTTAAAATATATTAACAATAATATGTGGTGTCACTTTAGGCTAACACGGGTTAGATTAAGAATTCTAGTTGTATTGCGCATTACAATTTGATTCACTCAATTAACTTGTCTTTATAAGTAGATACTTTACCTATGCAAGAAAAGAATGAAAGTCCGGTAAGACTTTTAGAACCAGTTTACTGCTAAATATTATACTGCTTAACTATGGGACAATGTAGATAGATGACCCTGGAACAATTTAGAACAACTTAATAATTTCGATTTTAGAAAGGGAGAGCAAGGTTTTCGGAATATCATTGCTAATCTTTCCAACCATAAACAGCGCTATCACTTGGCTTAAGTCGTAGAAAATTGGCTACACTTTTGTAGCATTTTTGAGGAAAAATACCTAATTGCTTCTGTTCTACAATATTTTAAAAATTCATGCCTTTTTGAATAGAACAATTGTTTTGTATTAGAATACACGAAACACTCTCATTTTCAATTTTAACATGAAATATATGAAAACTTAATTTTTGTTACACTTTTTGGCACGCTATTATACTACAAAATAAATTTTCTTATTGGCAACACTGACTATAAAAAACACAACAAATTAGAACAATGTTCAGAGAGTGTTGCGGGCATATTGGCCAATTCATGGGTTTTTTGCGTAAAAATCTGAAAGTCAATATCTGAAAATGTGATGGAAAATGGCGGCCATTTTGAAATTATTGTTTTTTTTCAGTTGTGTTTTGACATTGTATTCTAAGTAAAAAATTAGTAACAACGTGAACACGAGGGGTGCTCACAAAATTAGATGAACCAGTACACATTTTGGCACACAACTTTTTCTCCTGCATTTACAACTTTCACTGCTCGTTCATGTAGCATGAGCAAGAATCAGTTTTTTTTTTTTTAAATTATTCCAAAACAGATGAATAAGTATTTACTCAGACATTTTGAGCCTTAAAAGTTAAGAAGCACACGGTATAATGTTTCTATAAAGAAGAAAGGCAAAGTTCTTGATAATACATTTCAACCTTCAACGTGCCACATAGATACCAAATTCCATTAAAGTTCGTTCAGTATTGCAATAGGCGTTCGATTCGTTTTTTTAATATTTTTCACGCCTCATCCAAACATCTTAACTGCACTTTATCCAATATGAATGATTTTCTGAAGAAACACTAGGCCAACTCAAAGTAGTTGCTTACCATTTTTTTTTCGAAATTCGTTCAGTGGCTCTTGGAATGAATATTCGTGAAACAACAACGATTTTTGATTTTCCGCATACTCTATCCGATTTTGATTAGAATGATAAAATAAAATACGAGTACGCACCTATTTCACATAAATAGGTGCTGCCACTTCTCTAAATCATAAAAGGCAGCTTTCATCAACGAGAAACGCCTTAAAACGGCCTGTCCAAACGGCGTCCCTTATCGATCTCCATCTGTTCCCTTTGATGCCATCTAAACTACAATCACATGAAGCCAGCTAGTCAGATAGCATGCAGCCCAGCGAAATTCCCTTAAATTATCTCGAGATTGTCTCAAAGAATGGGTTGGGGGCGTTATCGTGCTAGAACTAGACACGCTGATGATCGTTAGTTCCGAATCTCAGCTTTCAGTTTTCGCGAAACCCCAACGCAATGAGTAGCTGTCACTGTCTTCTTATGCTCCAAAAAGTCTAGCAGAAAAACTCTCAGCATCCCAGAACACTATGCCCATAACTGAACTTTCTGATTTGATTTTTTTAGATTCATGATTTCCCTTTGGGAACCACTTTATTGATCGCATTTTGGATTACTGATCATACTGCTAGATCCAGTTTTCCGGATCCGCCTAAATCTTGTTGGCAGTTTCAGCACTTTAATCAGCACGCAACGTGCTGAATGATTGGGCTTTCCAATCCAGAAACGATTAATCAAAATCACGTATAGTAATCCATAAGAAATGTCTAAGCTACTGACTATTTTCGTTATAGAAACTCATCGATCTGTGTCCACCATTTCTCGAACTTTACAGCACATGTCCATATTGATTGACGTTGATGGTCTTCCTGAGCGTTGATCATTTTTGAGGTCCTTCATGCCATTTTTAAAATGCTTGATAGAATCAAAAATTTCAGTACGGCTTTGAGGTTGATCTCCGTCAACTGTCACGTGTCACCACTACTCCATTCGAGTTTGATCAAACATTTGATGCTTGCCTGAAGTATGCAACTTTACCGCCCAACTACTATAACGAGAATGGCGAACGTACCTATCTATGATCAAAGAAAATCAAAATTCGTTAGAATTCAGCAAATTGGTCTACTTGGCCTACTCGTGGAATAACGATTTTGTTGACAATTAAAATTTTTATGGACTTTCGGAAAGTATTTTCCTACTTACAGACAGACAGACAGACACACAAACTGAAAGTGGAGATTTTGAAATCCCCGGACAAGCAGCAATTCATCTGAAATACCTATCTTGCTTCTACTTTCCTTTACCAATTGTATCTGATTCATATGAAACTTGTGTTTTGTTGTAAGCGAATGAATTTTTGTCTAAACTGCCAAATAAATGCTCATAAAATATTTCAATATCACTGCAACTCCTCTCTTAGTGACTCTTGATTCCTGAATGAGTGACATGTTACAGGTATTGCAATTCATTTTCATTAAATTCTTAAACGGACGCAGTTGATTTTTGAGACCCGGAGTGCAAAAATACCGTCATCATCTGCGCCGATGTGCAGTCAGGCACACCAGCTCGTTGATGTTTGTGACTAACCGATTTATCCCAGAATTACTGCGTCAGCAATTCATGTTGTAACGCAATCAGCGTACGTCAAGTGGCTCTCTAATTCTCCACTGCGCACTGACCGTACAGTTATCAGTAGTATCGTGGGTGCCGATCTTGCAGATATTTTTAACCTGAAATAGTCTGTTCCTTTAGATTTTGATCGAATCTTGAACGATTTTCAGAAGATAGCCAGTCATATGTTACAGAACATGGAGCATCAATCCAATGCGAAACAGTACAGTCAAAAATGAGCCCAACTAAAACACACGGTGTCCGAAAAATTGCACGCCATTTTTATGGATGTTGTTTTTGTTAATTTATATTTGCCAGATGTCAGCTAGGCAAATAGTAAATTCATCATGGATAGATACACGATCAATAACGCTATTCAATAGTTCGAACTTAGTTATTATCAAAGTCATTGTTCACTATCGTGCGTGAAAGTGTTACTTAAATCAGATTTCAGTCACAGTTTACAAAAACTGCATCTATCTGTGCCATCTTTACACGAATTTTGCATAAAGATCTGCTCCTACCCCCATACGAGTAGATCCAGTTGATACATGCTCTTCATGCTCCACATGAAAGTTATCGAAAATGGCCCTGAATTTTGGAAGAAAATCATAGTCATTAGCAAACAAAATGGCAATATTTAGGGAAGCAAAGTGTTATTTTTTTTTTAAATGAAAGTCTGTTGAGCAACTTAAAACCAACACTAGGTGTCACCGCTAAACAAGTTGAAACATGCGAAAATGTCATAAAAATGTGGTCAAAAGCGTGGTTTCGCAGGAGGCAATGTCCTGATAAATTTCCTATCGTTATACTTAGTTGTTACTGTTTGATTTTAAGATGGGCTTGGTTCTTTTAATACCGAAAGCAGGGCTTTGGACACCAGCGTTGTTCTGCCATTTTGGTAACCCTTTCATTGATTAATGACTTTTGCACACATGAAGGTGGCTTTACTTACACTTGCCGATTTGTTTTCCACCATTTCCTGCTAGCTTATCCTCAAGTCCGTTTAGTGTTATTCCATCGTTGTTCTGAACACATAATATCTTAGGTATTGTGTGGCAGTTAAGGACTATTTCAGATTTGATAGTATTCAATTCCAGCGCCTTAAGCGCACTTGACTATATCATTTCCAGTAATTCCAAAGCGTTGAGTATAGCCAGAACATCTGATAGAAATACACTACACGCAACCAGCAATTTATACTCTTGAGTCTGATTTCAGTGGTTTTAGAGCCTTAAAATTCCAAATATTAGGTAGCCATTTTTCATGTGACCTTGTTTGTTGGATGGTGTTAATAGATTGTTGAAACGAAACGGTTTCAAATCCATCCTGTGGCATTCAGAAAACTGATCAACTCTGTGATACTTTTTTCTGAGATTTCCTTATGGTTGTCCAAAAAAAAAAATTGCCTAGAGTCCGATGTCTGACTCTATTAAAAGCCAAACACCTGCAGAAGAAGTGGGAGAGAGTTTCCTTCTCATTTCCATGTTTAAAACTGCGGCAGTGTGTGTTAAAATGGATGTTCAGTCTAGACGCATGCGTCCCTACTGGCCAGTGACCTGTGCTTATCGCTACAATTTTTGCAGCATCTACCCTAGTTCTTTTCTCAAGTTCTTGTGTTCTGGGCCAGTTGTTGTTTGGCCAGATTTGCCTAGAAATGACACAACACTGCAAACTGTTCCCCCTTTTGTTTGCTACTGCTTGAGAGTGTGAAAAGATTTCGCTCTTGACCGTTCCAATTGGAACGTGGACTACCTCTGTTAAGGGCAGTCCCCAAATATTAACTTCAAACAAAATCATTGCGGTCGTTTTCGGGAAAATCTTTTTTTTTCATAGTCGGACGGTTAGAATGGAAATTCCAATTTCGCCCCGAATTGTGACCCCAGAGATCCAAAATATGACGTCTGAAGAAAATCCACCCATCAGTTTAGGCCGACAGATAGACAGAATTGGCAAACCCAGTTTTTCGAATACCTCTATACTAATAATTCAAATTTCGAGATCGAAAACTTACATGCCGTATAGGTGCATGTAAATATGTATGTAGCCATGTGTTAACTAACTCAAGTGTTAATGACGACTTTACATGATAATCTTTTGATAAAGTGTAGCAGAAAACCCTACAGATACACTTTAAGAATCGCTGCAGATCTGAAAATATAACTTCGTGTTAACACAGTAGACCAGCGTAAATATGCATCTGTCGAAAACAACGTCAGAAACGGTCGTGCTTTTGATAAGCGTTTCGTTGAAACAGTTTCACAACATTCATTTTATTATATATTATTTTTCAATTGTTTCTGACTTTTTCCTACTCGTATATGCACGTTAAACCCATATTTCTTTTGGTAAAAATAAAACATTTCACGAAATTCGCTTGTTTATTGCTTTTTCAATTATGAACAAATTGTTCATGAGGCAATGCTGAGTTTGTCAAAAAGATGACGTGCAGCGGTAATTGAGTAGAACCATTCCAATACAATTATCTGCGCGTTGACTGCACTTTTTTACCCGCACATTATTAAAAGACGGCCAGGTGAACGCATTTTCAAAGGATGTACGTGTAAAGTATAAGAATAACTTTAGAATGGGAGCACTGAGCTAATTGTTTTACAAATAAAGAAAATAAAAAAAACATGTTTCTATCAAAATAAATTAAAAGAAAAACTTTTTTGTTAATAATTTAGCTATTATTAAGATTCGTAGCTGCAGTTAACTACTCGTTATACAGCGTTTATTTGTACGAGGGCTTCAACTTAAATGCACAATAATTAAATGTTTGGATGTTTTGTTCATTTAAATCTTTTAGTTTAGAAAATAGGTTTAGAAAAGTGTTTTTAAAGCATAAATTGTGCTGCAGGTTTAAAAAAATTGGTATGATTTCTGTATTATTTGATAAAAAGTGCAAATTTTGTAAGAACGGTGAGAGTAGAAAGTGACAATAATGTGTTATACTCTGTACTACTCATCTTACCTTTCATAAAATTTGCACTTATACCTCTTGTGCTCTAAAGACCCCTTATATTAATATGGGATCATCATTCAGGACTTTACACTGTATTGAAGTGTTTTGTAGTTGTTTTCCCCACGATGCTGACGTGATGTTATCCAATCCAGGAATAAAAATAAATAAATACAGAGCCTGGCCTAGCTTCTTCCAGTCTTTCATGCCGTGCCACACACGAGTAGGGACCTACAGTTTTATGCCGATTCCGTTGGTTAATTTTTTTCGATTAAAAGAAGCGTATCATGACAAGATGGTTTGCCAGACATTGGTGACAGGTGGGACCGTGAAAAAACTTATATTTTCTGGGACGCGGACCTTGGTAATCGTGGACTTAACAGCTCAGTAATCCAGTTATAGCTATAGTGCATACCTCAATCTTCCATTCTTCCAAAATGTAGGACTTTATGGCGAAGTTACTGAAAACCGTTTTTGAGTGCTAATATCTCGAAAACGGTACGCCTTACGAACAACATTTTTACTATGAAAATGAAATCCTCTACAAAATAGATGTCAAATTTTCTTTAAATATTTTTTAAAAATTACAGGTACCAACTTTACTCTGAAGCTAATTTTAGAAATCGCCTTTGAGTGAGAATATCTCGAAAACTGAGCGTCGTAAGAAAAAAAAAAAAAAAAAATTTCGACCAAAATTTTAGGTTTTAAAATTCTTTACAAGATAGATGCCAATTTTTTTTTTTAAATCTGTGAATCTGTACACAATCTTCCAAAATGTCGGACTTTATCTGAAAGTTAATTTTGGAAATCAGATTTGAGTGCTAAGATCTTGAAAACGGTGCGTTGTTCGAACAAAATTATGGCGAATGACATTTTAGGTTTTACTAAATGAATGTCGAAATTTTTCAAAATTGTAAGTACGCTATCTTTCAAAATGCCACACACTTTACCCCGAAGTTAATAGAAATCTTTTATAAATATTTGTTGTTGAGTGCGAGTATCTCGAAAAAGGTTTTTCTTTTTTTGTAATGTGAACTGATTTCGTAATGAGGCACAACTGATCTGCGTACACAGTTTTTTTTTTTATATAAATATCGCGGAGAAAATTTATAAAAAGTCTTCGACTTGTTATATTCGATGATTCATTCATTCAATATAGCGAGTCGAATTTGTTCAATAGTGCCCAACGCAATCCCGGATAACCTCACTCCAACTGCACCAGATTTTGATGAACTAAGCTTTTGAACCAAATTTCATCAACACCCTTAGTTGGATCTGAGGTTGGGGTAAAAATATTGTGGAGCATCAAAGCGGCGACGTGGAAGATTCATCTAAGCGCTCGAGTTTGGATCGGCGCTTTGCCGTTTTACTATGCTCATACCCTCAGGTGTGTGACAAGGATTTAAGAGATAGATAGACGCAGGACAGAACTTTTTTTTTTCGATCCGTATTAATCAAGAGGCAAAAGCAAGAAAGGAACATTGTTCTTGTAAAGGCAACTCCTTTCCGAGCAGCATCTGAAAAATCTTAAGAATTTTGGAGATAATATATTGAAGCAGAGATTAAGTTTAGAGCTCGGATAACCTCCTTTGCGCTCAAATATGGTATATTCAACTTCTAAGAGGTGCAATCGCATTAGAGCAGCGCCCAAACTATAACTACAGAAAATAATTACGTATTTTGTATTATTGCAAAAGTTGTGGACTACAAACTGCAAAACCTACATTTCAACAACGATCGAGTGATTTCGGCCGGCAACTCTGTCTGATTCTTCCGACATGTATTTTAAATATTCAAAGTTAGGTAGATAGCGGTGGCGCTTCAAAAGAGAACCACCACAAACTCTTGTAACCTGGTTGTATGATTAAGATTACACTTGAGATGTGAGATATACTAAACCCAGCCTGTCGAATTCAGGTAGAGGATGAGGGCTCCAATCCTTTTGTTAGATATCTCTCTCAGGTCGTCGAAGAAGGGTTTACCTAGAGTACGTTGTCTGGTTCTCGATAGGGCCGAACATCTGCAAAGAAAGTCAAGAAGAGATTCTTTCTCGTTGGTATCTCTGCAGCTAGGGCAGAAGGTGTTATTGGGGATGTCAAGCTTGGCTGCATGGTCTCCTATTGGCCAATGGCCTGTAGTTATAACTACAATTCTAGCAATATCTGGTCTTTATCTGCCTAAATATGAACACTCTTTTCTTTTTTTTATGTGTTTCTGTATCAGTAGATGTGTAGATACTAAACTTGTGGATATTACACTTAGTTTAATTTTAAAATGGCTTACAATTTGCCAATTTGTGAGCGGTTGCCATGAATCCAACAGCAAACATTTTTTTTTTATTTATTAAGCAGCACGTAAATAAAAATTCAAACCGTTGTTCTAAGTGTCTTGAATACATGTATATTTATTTATTTTTTGTTCCATTTTTGACCGATATACTAAATGCGTAAAAATGATAAAATAACTCGCATCTCAGACAGCAAAAGTAGGTTGTTCTGTGCACCCATCCAGGTAAACCTTATCCGTTATTAGCTATGCTACATCACAAGCAAATCCTAATATCTTAAGGCGATGGCACACTCATTAAGTGGAGATCTAGATAAAGATGTTGACAGATAAACATAGGAGATAACCTTTTGTGGGGCGCCTAGAATTGTTTGGTTTGTTGACATCTGTTGTAATTCAATGAAGCTTCTCTTTTTTTTTTTTGGGAATTCCGCAATAATTTTTAGTTAAATATGTTCTTGCATAATTTGAAATATTTCTTACTTTAGGTAATGTATTTATCACAAAAGTAAAACCGAAACATAGTTCAGTTTAGTTCATGACGCAGGCTTATAAAATGTAAACTAACATACGAGTACCTAACTGAAAATTGTACGAAACTTAAAAGATTCCTTTGACGTATATCCAGAGATAAAGTTAACCGCAATGTGAATCACGAGCTTAGACTAATCACAATGAGCAACAGTCCAATTTAAATGTAAAGTCAAAGTGTTTGCAATTTTATCAGGGATACTCGTAAGCGTTGTGTTGCGTGTGGTAATTGTTCTGGTTTGGGTACGTTGTATGTTTCAGATTTTATAAAATGTAAAAAAGAAATAAAATACTGTGAAGCCGGCTTTAAAAATACAACATAAAAAAAAATCAATTAGTAATGCGTTCAACATTACTAACTAATATTAGCTGAGGGGAATTCCTTAAATTGCTCCTGACTCAACCAAAAATGAAAACGTGGATTATTTATTTATGTGTTGGCATTGTGATCTTGGCCACATTCTTGCATCATGCAGCAGAACTGATATGATAAGGGTTTTATACATACTTACTAGAGGTACTCAATTTTGACAAACGTTGTGTGTTGACTGCAGATACTTTGTCTTGTCCTCTTTTATCAACAGATCCATTTTTGCTGTTTCTGATTCAATACTAGACAACGTGTCAAGAACATCTTGCTTCGTTCCCCATAACAAGTAGTTACATAGATTCGTGAAAGATAGTACCCAATGCGTTTTGCACTAGAATAATATTGAAGAAACTGCATGAGATCGAGTCTCCTTACCTAGATCTCGGTGTTATCTTTTAGACCAGATGACAAGAGTCCTTCATAATCATTTTGCATAGGCGACCGAGCATAGCTGGTATGTCAATTAGACAGTTTGGCAGTGTTATATTGGCTCAAAATGGTCAAGCCCCTCTATGCTTTTACCATGGTGTCCCCGTCTTTGTGTTTACAGACTTCGGTTTGGGAAGTGAAATACTGGGATGATCGCTCTACCATTTTGTAAAAATTACAGACCGCTTTCTTGATAAAACATTTCAGAAAGAACTTGCATGTCAGGAATGTTCCCATCGGCAAGAGAAGGCCCACACGAGTTCCCTTAACAGAAGAACAGAACTGCTGTATAACTTACCACCAAATACCACATATCCTAACATAACTTTCATGAAAATAAACCGGAAAGAATGGCTAAAGCGTCCGAACTTAATGGTAATGGTGCCACATTTATTACATCGGCTTGAGTTTTAAAACCAAGGATCTTTTCAGTTTCATTAAAATTGAGGATCACCGCATGGTACTTTCCAATCTAATTGAGGAATCTTATTTTGAAGGAAGTTTTTTTTTTAATTTAGAGACTAGTGTATACGAATTTGGTTTGTCAAAGTGTATCTCGCTATTGATCTTACTGAACATCCCCTAGAAGTTATAGTTTAAGGCAAGTTGAGTACGACAGCAGCTGCTAGAAATGTGATATAACCAAAATCGTTCAGGACTTCAATGTCAGCATTGATCAACATTACAAAAAAAAAGCTTTGGCAGAAAATGTACGTTTGTCTGACGGCAGTAAAAAGTATTACAGTATACCACTATATATTCGAGGGTGCACTCAGTGTACGAATAATCAAATTCTATGACCAAAATAATTTTTAATCTTTAATGTCGTTAGTTCTTAAGTTTCTGGCCTTTTAATAAAAAATCAAAATCAAAATTTTCTTCTTTCCTTAGTCACCTCTCACTCTGTTCGCCGCCAAAAAATCAATGGCCGACACCAACCTGAAGTCGACTGCAGCTCGTGTCTCCAATCGACTTGAAGTTGACTCTGATTCATTTACAGGCAGTAGCGTACAGGCAGAACAAAAATTATTATTTTGCTTAAGTTACTACAAGTCCTAATCTTTTTAGGGTTCCGCTACTTACAAAGAAAAAAAAGCAAAGTATCATCGCCGGCTGCTTTAAATAGCTCGGCAGTTAGACCGTCGGCTCTAACAAACTTCTAAGATTTGAGCTTAGATATCGTTATCGTTACCTTTCTTGGTCGATTGGGCGGAAATGTTAGTTCTTCTCATCGTCCGGGATAATGGAGCAGTCTACCTGACAGTGAGGTTTTGGTCATCACTGCAGTTTAAAGGTCCGCAGAAGTAATCTTTCCAAATTTCCAGCACAGTCTGTGGCTCTACTTCTAGATTTATTTTCAAAAAATATTTCCTTTTGCCTGTAGCCGGCGAAGTAAAAAAAAAAGAAGCAAGGTATACTACTGCACGTTGAGAAAAAAAAGGAAAGTGCATTTATTTTATGTACGTTCTGGTAGCAGAATATATTTGTAATCGGGGCGGATATGATTGTCAAATATCGTATGGGTAACAGACTCAACTGCTTCAGCTTGAGCGAGAACGAGCAAGTTGACGGTACTTTAATCAACTAGCCACTTCATTAACTAACGTCCTTAAGTTTTCAAGTTTCCAATTGTGCGCCCCACAATAGCTGGATGTAATGAAAAAAAAACTGCAGCAGAGTTGGAATGATGAGGATTTTATTCAAAGTCCCCTTAATTGTCCATGAGATGGTTTTGTTACACAAAACCGCCTTTAGCACCCAGGGAAAAAACAGTTGACAGTTGTAATTTTTAGCACAGTCTCACCATTTTAAATGTTATAACAAAGCCTAAGTGGCTTGACAAAATCCTTAACTTAACACATGTTTCAAGTCACCAGTATTGAGCGTTCTTTTTTGATGAAAGCTTATATTTTGCTTGCTACCCTCGTTAATTGCTAAACACAATTTCGCTGCTTCTGTGGCCGTCCACTATATGTAGGCACTCACGAACGCATCCCTGATATCCGTAGTCCGTTGATTCGCTCTTGCGATTGTATTAAAACTGACACCTCTGATGTTGGCTTGAGAATACTGTTGATACTAGAATACCATTTATTTGTGAACGAAAAAATAAAAACAGGTAAAACCTACAAAGAAATATCTTTTTGTCATCGAAAATTTTCAAAATCTCGTCAATAAGAAGGAGGTATAGATACGAGTAGAAGCGACGAGAGAACACCGTTCCAGAAGTGTTTTTCTACTGACCTTAGTTCTGCTATTCACTTCTCGAGAAGGACTCTTAAGGCGATTTCCGTATGATGCAGATTTGCTGTAGATACCTCTATCAAACGTCTGGAGTCTTCAACATAGAAAATAACAGACTAATCGTCTGGCAACCTTTAAATGTGGTGAAAATGCCCAGCACCTAAGTGTTTTTCTACTGCTATTCACTTCTCGAGAAGGACTCTTAAGGCGATTTCCGTATGAATGCAGATTTGCTGTTTGCCCCGCACCTCCTGCAAATCTTAAGAAACGCATTCTAAGATAGCATGGATACCACGGAACGACAATTTCCTCTGACACTTGCAGATATACATATATCATCTATTCCAGGATGATATCTTACGCCCGTCAATTTATTTTGTTATTTCACTCACATTCATATGCTTTGTAAGAACCGCAATCGGTGAATTATCCCCAGGCACCTTTGTGAAGTAAGAAATCAAATCAAATCATTTAGATCCGAAGAGATCTGTACCTCGAATTTTGGTTCGAACTGTCCTTTCATTCGAGGTTCGTGTCTGCGGTTTCCACAGTTCATGTCTACGAAAGAGACGGATAATATCACGGATGAGAGGGAATTATAACTGCAAGAATGATTGTCATCTTGGAATTTCTCTTGTTCCAGTGGTCGAAGAAATTGCCAGAAGTTTCTGGCTATCAGAAACTTCTGCTATATAAGGACAGATGGCGATCAAAAAGGGAGCAGTAGTTTCTAAACTGTGGCGAAGAGATTAGAAAAGTGATAGTGGGCGAAGTTGTAATTTTGTGATAAATTGAAAGTTGAGATTTAACAAGAAGAAGTAATTAGTTTGGATTTGTGAATTAAGTAATTGAAAGGAGATAAAGTGATTTGAGAGGACAGAGACCTTGTAAGAAAAGAATTGCGAAGAATAGTATAGTGTGAACCTGAATTGTTCTAGAGACTAGAAAATAAAGAAATAATTTCACAGAATATTGTTTTATCTACTCGAGCCGTAGCTCGCATATTACAATATGTAGAGAAAAAATTTAGATACTTTGGACCATTTTTAGATAAATTGTGTCCCAGTATCAAATTTTAGACAGACAACGAATTTGTTTAAAACTGAGGATTTATTTTCCAAAGAGCAACACTATATATATTTTTTTTTAAATGCTAAGGTACCGCTTAGCCTGGAGGTACAATTTAAATTTATTGCTCATTTACTCATGAATAACAATTGGAGATTTTAATTAAATTAATAAAAGCTAATGCAAGCTATTCCTAGTCGTTCGCATAACGTGTATCTGTCTATGTTCACTCAAATCTAATCACAACTGTTTGTAATTAACCGATTAACTTTGCGTTAAATAATTCAAGATCTTAGCACCTTTGGCGGTGTGATTAAATTATCTGAAGTGTGCGCCAGTATGTAGATTTCTAAGTTAGATACAAACGACTATGCATGTTAAGAATGTTCAATTGTGATCTCTTTCTGTATCAAATGTAAAACTACAGACCAATAAAAAAAGTTAACTGCGCCGTACATCAAACGTAATTTGATTTACCTTATCATTTATTTTTATTTCTTTGTGTTTGAAGAAAAAAGTCTCACTTTAACACATCCCAGCGAAATCACTTAATCCTCTTCAATCCGATTTATGATCACAATTTCTTTGAAATGCCTTTGTGCGTAAATCTATTTAAAAATATTTTTTGATCGCCCGGTGTAGTTCCGAAATCCTCGAGAGACTCATAAATGTACGACACCCGAATGAATTTCATAATCACCCACCATCCCCGCCACCAACCTGTTCGTCGAAGTGTCATGTAAAAAAGAAAATTCCTTCAAATACACCTCAGCCCACTACCATAGTCACACTGCATTAATGCGTGTATCTCTCTATTTATCTATTAGAACCAACCCCATGACATCAGCCAGCTGTGTGTATTAAAACAAAATACCACACAGCGATTAAATGCTTTCGATTTATTTATTACTTAAACACCGAATTAAAAGATACACAGGAGGGAAATGAAGACAACACACAAAAAAACGACGCTAAATTATTGATAAACACCACTATTCTGTATCTATGATTTGCTGAAACCCCCCCTCCTAAAATACAAAAAGAACAAATTTTTTTTTTCTAACACAAAATCTACGCTAGTGTCTCTACATACTCCTAGATATAGGTATATGTGCCTTGCCTACATGTGTCACTTTAGTGCGCGTTCACATAATCCCCTTGGATTAATTTGAAATCTCACGTTCCTACGTGGCCGCGACCAAACAACAGAAAACACTGTCTGTATAGGTAAATTCAATGAAATTGAGTGGGGCTGCCGCAAAGGGACGACACGTTGAACAGACAGACATACGGACAGACAAATCTAAACACCCAACACACCCTACATATGAAATCGTAAAATAAAAAAATAAAAATACATATATCATGGAGAAATTATTATCATTATCATTTCGGATTATATTTTTAGATAAAATTTTCCTCGAGGCATTACGAGATTATCTTATCGCAGATACTCCGACCCGACCACAGAAAAAAAAAAGTGAAAAAAAAAATCGCCAACTGTGCTGATAAGGATTATCTTAATCTGAGCGCCCGGGCCAGGGTGGAGTGATTGTGTTTTGGTTCGTTTTGGTTCGGTGTTTTATCTATGCGTGTATCTTAATGAATGAGAGGTTGGAAAAATGCTATATCCACTTGTAAAATATGACTCGTTGTTCGTATCTAGTAGAATGGGTTTAAGTTCAATTCGGTTGGGGGGGCGGATTGGGCTTGATGGTGGTGGAAGGCGCTTTTCTGGATAAAGAAAAGCACTTTTGGTCGGTTCGAGTTTGTTGTGGTGGATATTTTGTTGTTGTTCGTTTTTGTGGTCTTTTTCGAGCGAACTCCAAGTGATAAGTACATGAGAATGTGTCGCAATTAGGTTTTTTTTTTTTTTTTTGTTTGGATAAAACTGCTGAGTAGAGGGATTATAAAGATTAAATATTCGGCAGTTGCGGGGAGTTTGAGGTCATAACCGAATTTGGCTTTCTAGGGTGGGCAGAAATTAACAGTGAGATATTGAATGAACCAACAGATTGGTATCTTACACACTTAGAGCGACTAAACTAAACTTAATCTTGTGGGTGTCATTATATCGGCATTATCTAAAAACCATTGCCAGAATTTTTATTACATTACTAACGTGCTGCTCTCCACCCTGCAAAGATTTTTCACCCTCTGGCATGACAGGTATTCTTTGATGCTCACATGGTCACATGCTCCCACAATCCAATCCTATATCACTAGCTGACCCGATCCGTTCCGACTGTTTCGTACAGATATACCAAAATCACCATCCACGGTTTGTAAATTTTGACATATTGCTGGTCGTCTTTGAACATCCGTTTGTGCTATCACGACATTTCTGAAAAAAAGGTAGCACTTCTGTATTTCCTTCATATCGCTCCCTACGTACACAGCAAAATTTATTACTTAATAAAATTTTGTTTGTAATAGCGTATTTACAAATCTAATTTTTAGGCATCTGTAAATCTTCCCTGATAAATTGTCTAAGCAACAAAATATACGACATTGAAATCGGCTAAGACTCTCAAGAGTTACAGCGCTACAACGCGATAAACAGAAGAACAGATCATTTAATTTTAGACAATTGTGTATGTTGACATGAACAATTAACGAACTAATCTGAGGGTATAGTTATCGTAATATGCTGATGTGTGATCTTAGGCTTTGATCTTCTAGCTCATAGTTGTAAGTGATATACCTCGACGCTCAACCTTCAGCCTGGTGCCTCCAGATTCTTAATTAGTATAGGAAGAGTCTTCTGCTTAATAGTACATTGGACCGAAAATAGAGTTTAAGTGCTCTGGGACATGGAAATTTCTTGGAAATTATGGATATCCCCAGTCATACCCCAGTAAACTGCAGTCAAAATTAGACAGCCTAGTGGGCTTTAGTACTCAATACCTTCAGATTATAAATATGTATTTTAAGAGAATCAATTTAATGCCGTCTGTCTCTGAACTTTTCGTTGCGTATTAGAGCTTGCCAAAGTCGGTTTTGTATGCTAAATATCTACATGTGCCCGAGTCTGTAATCCCCAACCTCCTGGCCTATTTTCACAGGAGATTATTCCTTGACGGAATTCCTATTGTCACATTTATCTATTTCCTACTCAGTACTAAGATGGTTATTCTTCTTTTTATATCTAAAGCAGGACACAAGGCTTTAGATATCCTATGTCCACCTCTAATAGATTAGCGTTGCTCCATCATTTTGGTGAACCTTCTTCTGATTATTAAGGCCGTTTTACTTTCACTCAGTCATCAAACTGTGACTTTTTGTATGCCATTTCTTGCCAGTTTATTCACACGATCGTTACTTAATAGTCTTACGCGGTTCTGTAAGCATAATACCTAGTTTCAAATTTAATAGTCGGCTGGAAGTACTAGATCTGCATTTTACAGTCATGGAGGTGTAAAGTGGTCCTTGGCCTCTACTTGAGTACTGTTTAAGCTTAGGATTCTGGCGTGTCTTCTGTCATTATTCCTCCATGTTGAATCTAACAGTAATGATGCTGATTTTATTGCTATGTCTTTCCCATAAATATCTAAGGGGAGGGTGCGTAGCATTGTTTTCAGTGCTGTGTGTAGTCCGCAATGCGCTGGTTATGCAAATGCATGCCGCCATTTGAATCTTATTGAGAAGAGCGACGTAATTTTCACTGTATCTATAGTCAGTATGATGACATCACGATTGATGAACGGACGGCTTCAGATTTTATTTCTTTGAGAATTATCTTCCTTTATTTGTCAGAAAAGGTTTAGGTATAAAATCAGCACCCAATCAAAAAAAAAAAAGGTTTGTCTCTATGATTGAATGCGTTGAGTGCTTTAAACTCAGCTAAAAACTCGTCCACACTCAAGGATACATTTCCACTTATTTTGACTTTAAGGCATAACTCCTCATCCAAAACCATTAGGAACCCATTAAGACTTTTCACAGGGTGTTGAATAGAGACATGATTCTGTACGCCTTTGCTGTCATATCTACTCGTACTTGCAACTTCATCAGTTTTTGAAGGCAGAGCATTAATTTGTGTTTCTTTTTTTTTTTACTGGGACTTTAAAAATATATCCTGTGTGGGTCTGCAATGCTAGCTTCAAGTTGGTACTGCTCAAAGTATCAGCAAGGAATTATACAAGTAAGATTCTTTTACAAAATTTCAGCACTCTATAATGTTCGTCTATTCCTTGGGTAATATGATCCCCTCGCCACTGTTTGTCAAATACAAACTTGGTTGCTATTTTTTTTTTGACTCAAACACAAAAATAAGTAATTCCTTGCTAACTTTCTTCAAATATCGTGTTGTGGATTTTTCTTCCTAAAATATTTTTGTTAGTTGCATTGAATTTAACTTGTAACAGCACCTTGTGAGAGTTTTTCTTTTTTTCTTTCTGCATCCACATTAATTCAACAGAGTAGCTATCTCTTTAGGGAAGTAAAAATTCGCTCCAGTTCCCTTTCATTTGAAGAAAATATTGCTCAAGAATTATTGTCTATTCTGTCAACTATGTCAACTCTTCGGTCCAACAACATGGAAACCATACAAATCCTAATCTGTTCAAGCTCAAAAGAATATAAGCTTGCCAGAGATCTAATGCACGCACAAATCGTTTGCCTGCGCGTATTGTAAACTTTGTTACCTAATTAGTAGAAAAGGTAAAAGAATGCTTAAACTACTTAAAGATACAGATACTCTGTTCGCAGAGTACGAGTATAGTTGTATGTGTAAATGTGACACTTTCCCTTTCTACATTTTAAACAGAATTCATGCTCACTGAATGTGTCAGAATAATTTAATTATGTCTTTAGAAATTGATGGTTCTAGTTGGTTACTGGTAATTGGTAGTGAACCTAGGATAATCGGTACTCATATGTAGTAAATGTCTAGTCAAAATAATAGGGAAAATGGATCCCCTTTAGATTTATTAAAATGGATCTTCGAGATCTCAGTTTTGTGCTAAGAAATAAAATATGCACTTCACCGAGATACCTTCAATTTGTAAGGCATCATTGTAACAGTGTATTACGATTCGTTCTTTACAGAATATGGCTAACCGAATTTAATCACTGGTATAGCAGAAGAGTCAGGACTCAGACTTTTATGGCTTTGAATGTGGGCTAGAATAAGCGAAAAAAGCAGCTATATGGGAAATTTGTTGGTCCGTTGACTAATCAGTATTTAGAAATAATAATTTTGGCGACATGCATGACATGAAGTGTATGCTTTCATGCCATGCATTTTTTTTGCCATGTTTTTTTTAAACCTAGCTAGCCAGGAGTTCGTTAAAACGATTCCTAGCTACCCGGATTCTTAATATTTTTTTTTTGTATTTGAATATTGGTACTTCTGCCTGAGATTAGCTGTCAACTGCCAAAGTATTCGCCACAAGAAGGGGCTATGTTCGTGAAGTACAGCAAAAGTGATAGCAGTAGTACTTGTACTTATGTATGAATAAAATTATTGAGCACAATTTTCTGAAGATGACTGTGGATCAACAGTTGAGAAAAGTAATTTATAAAATGAATTTATGATGAGCAAATGTCATTTCTCAATGAAAATGGGATATATTCGTTTCTAATTTTATGTGGGAATCTTTGTTTCCCATTAATAGTGTACTAGGAATAATAATTTTACTAACGCCAACAAATAAGTAGTTTTGAAGAAGATGTAAAATATTTTTAAAAATATTCTCTCAGATGGCGTACTGAGTTTTCACTTAGAAAATTTATTGGAACGATATTTTATTTAATTTTTCTTTGTCAAACATTTTGTAGAACCTTATACAAAACATACTTAACATACAAAACGATACAATTAATATAAGGAATTAAAGTGACCTAGATCCTAGATTAATGAAAAAAGATTCCACTTTACGAACAAGTTCCTCCACAATCGAAAACTCCGCAGTCGTACCAATGTTTTACGATGAAAGCAACCCATCTACCTGTGAGGAGTCATAACAATTACTAGCCAGTTGGTTTTGTCTGGGGAGAAAAGCAAAAGTTGGAGCGAAGCTGGTTGTGGTATTTAATTTCCATTCACTGGCTAGGATTAAAAAAAAAAACGCCTGATGTGCAAATTTTATTTTGAAAATTTGCCGCTAAACAGACGTAAATTAAAAAATGTTATCAAAAATTGGTGGATTTGAGTTGCTCGTGCTAGAGGGATAGAAATACTTTTTTTTTGTATCTGAGTCCTGATCCGAGTTGTTTCATTAGCCATCCCATTGAGTAGTATCCGATGTAGTTTTTAAACGAAAGGTCGCTGTTAAGTGTAACAACCTGTCAACGTCAAAAACTATGATAGAGTTTCCAGAAGTTTTGTCATTATATGAATGACCATATGAATGAAAGTTTACTCTAGTGTAGCCTAATGCCAACGTTTTCAGAGAAACCCCAATAAATAATGCGACACCATTCCTTTGTTGTCAGATTCTCGAATCGGAAGTTCAAACAAACGGTGAAGTACCGAAGTATCGACAAGTATCGTGGCTCAGTAATCCATCATACGCGTATCGGATACATGTAGTTCCCGCGTAATAGAAGTCTAAGACTCAAATTTTTAGTCCTTTAGAGTTTTTTAACCCTCGGCTTGAATTCGAACACTCTAAAAGGTTCCTTTGCTGAAAATTCGATGGATCTGGTAAGCAAATGTAACCGCCGGGCATTTTTGTACTACATGCTCATATTGATACAATTTATAAAGCTGTACTTATATTCTATGCACCCTCTCTAGAAAGGAATGACAAGAAATCTTTCGTTACTCTCGAGCTAGAGGAGTCTGACAGTCTGCCGTGGTTTAAATTATAGACCTCACGTAAGAGGCAGGTATATATTCTTTATGGCAGGGCAGGACTTTCAAACAATGTTAAGCATTTTGAACCCTCTGAATCAAGCTACATACTATCCACCTGTGTAGTATAGTCCTACGGGTAGAGAGCATACAGGAGAGGATGTATGCTTTAGTTCGCCTGTATGTAGTTAAGCTCACCACCGATGACGAGAAGATACGTGACGATTTATTTTAAGACTTTTTTTAAATAAAGAAGTTGTAAAAATTCTAATCTCTCCTCTTGTATTATTCATATCCGAAACAATGTCCGCTCCAGAGATCGGGTACTTTCCACATTTTTATCCACAACAGCGCGATTGATTCATCTACTTCGCGCCTCAACTTCTGATTGTTTTATCCTCTTATCAGTTGCAGGCAGTGCAAAAACAATATAGCAGAAACGTACAAGTGTCTGCAAAAAAAAAAAAAAAGACCAAAAGTTCCCCTTGTCTTCATCCCTTTGTAATCCATAGCTCGTATTTCAAAAAATAACGCAAAAATAACTTTAATTGTCGCACATGTATCGTCGCGTCGTACTCGTAAGCACCCAAAATAGATTCTCCTCATAACTCCATGGTCTATTGTTGGAATTAAGTAGGTGCGATCGGTATTAAGTGCGATTAGTCGTCGCCAAGACTCGGGCATATCTTTTGCTATCTGTCACTTGTACACCATCACCAAGGAAGGTGTACACCATACCACGAAAATCAAAAAACTGAACGAGACTAATCAGAAACAAATTTTAAGCCGAACTAATTACAAACGTTTCATCAATGGTATTTAACAACCTTGTTGTTGTTGTTTTCTCTTGGTATATCCCCTCCCCTCTTTAAGCTTAAAAAATCACCCGTTTTGTTGAACCACAACAAATCTCCAAACATCAGCTACCTGTGTTAGCTTACAAAATACCTAAGTCAAACACATGTTCAGAATTGGTAATCAATTTTTTTTTTTCTTGTCGAGCGCTCGACGGAATTAAGATGAGCATCTTAGTGGGCGCACATCAGAGAGCGGGCAGGGAGGAATATATCTAGAAAAATTAAGAAAATCCCAAAGCCAACCTAACCAATCTAACCAACTCAACCAACCAACCGACCGACATTTTTTTTGAGAAATTTTCATCCGAAAAAGCGAGAGATAATTTCTTGGAACATTGAGAGTTTTGAATGGATTTATTGTATCTGTGGCTGGCTGCGGTTCATTGTGTATCTGCGGTATCTAGTATGACTATAGTGTGAAATTTGTAATCGTATAATAGATATTAGTAATAAGTAGATGACAAATGAACAAAAAAATATGCGTAGATAAAGATTAGTCGGTCATTGTTACGTGCACACACGAAATGAGCATCATCAGAGAAAAAGAGGCGAATATGGTGTGAACACACGAAAGGTGGAAAGAATTGTAAAGAAAAGAAACGATACACTAATCGTTGGAATTTAGACGATGACATTGCGACAACAAGCAAAACGATTAATCATAAATCAGACTTTATTTTAATCCACACACACACACACACACAAAGATATTCAGTTACAGGCACAGACAGTAGAATGGATCTCTCTCTCTCTCCTTGTCTGTCTCTGAAAGCCTTATTAACAATTTTATTAATTTGTTTCTCATTCTCCTTCAATCTATGATCTGATCACAGATCGATTATGATGGTGGAGGAAGAATTTATAAATTCTACGATCATTGATCGATTAAGGAAGCAGGAAAAAAGGTAGAAGTCGCATTACATTCTTTCCTTTTATATGGTGTGTGCTTCCTGAATTTAGAAGTGATTGGGATTCGGGACTTAAAAAACAAACAAAAAATTGAGAATGAAAAATGACATTGAAGCAAATCGGCACACACTTACAGGGATATATAGGTAGGTATCCACTGTATGTGTTTGTCATGTAACAAAAGGAATTAACTCTGTCCTTCCGCCCCGACTCTGGTCTCAAAAGACGATGGCTTAAGACGACTAATCGTATAAGGAAATGATGAGCGCGAAAAATACGACACGACTGTATGTATGTAGTGTAAAGAATGAAAAATTGTTAAGTAAGGCGAAATGGGAAAAAACAACAAAGCAGACGAACAAAAAAAATAAAAAAAAAACTCATTGGCAGAGGTGGTAGATGTAGGTATGTATGTAAAAAAAAAAAAAAAAAATTATGAATATGCCATAGTAGGGGAAACCAAAGCCAACTATAGTCGTACAAAGGTACTTAAAAAAGAATCAAATACGAAAACGCGAGAACGTGGTTAATCCGCTCAATGCCGGATGGATATGACTTAGCACAGTCGCGACTGAAGGTATTGGAACATTTGTATACGATGACTGTAAATGGTACAGAACCAGAGTTGGAAGTAAATTTGGAAAAAGCGGATTAGATTCCCATTTCAGCGGAGTAGATTTGATAACAAAATAAAAACTCATTTTAAACGATCATCAAATCATTTTACTCCGTAACTGATTTGGATTTCACAAAAAGCAAAGTAAATCTGTTACGATCGTAGTAAAGTGGCAACGCTGTACAGGACACATTATTTTCTTTGTGAAGATATGAAGGCCATATTTGCTGGGGCGAGTTTTAATGAAGACAACAGACAATAAATATCGGACGAATAATTTATGGTATCCTAACAACTTTCTTGAATAAACCACAAACTCTCATGAAATGCGAATTTATAACGCTGCCCCGAGATACCTCTGTTACCCCTCTGGGACTAGAAGCTGACCAGTTTGCCACATACAACCAAAAATTCCGACAGGAATGATTCGATATATCGGCTAGTCGCACGAATGAGCGCGAGCTATAAATAAAAGAAAGCCGGCATTCTACCCTCACAGGAGCTGACATATATTGTTTTTTGTCGGGGTAGGAAAACTTCAGTGGAGCACTCAGACCTGTTAATAATGCCTTTCTACTTCTTTCGCCACCTGACACAAGCGATTATATTCGATTGCAAACTCAGCCGTCAGAGAAGTCCTTCTCCGAACTTTTTGTAGTTACACGGATAGCTCAGTTGGTAGAGCATTGGTGGCTAAAACATGCAGGTTCCGCCCCAGCCTGTGTACCTATGTTTTCTACTTTGTGTAATTCTTCAACAAATATTTCTTTATGTTATTTAAGCAAAAACTTGTACAGTAACTTTATCACATGTTCAATAATTCAATTGCAACCTGGGACCCAAACAAGACTCAGAGAGTTCTTGAATCTCCTAACTATTTTGGGAGTGATTCAAGGGCTATGTAGACACAAATTCTTCGTCCCCTCTCACCTATTCCTTATAATATAGTTCATAGCCTAACCGCTTGAATGACAGATGCATGTTTGCCTAAAGTCGTCATCCTCCACGAAGACACCAGCACCAGACCCTTGACTTGACTGGTTTTGGAGCCATTCGTGAAAATTGGACAACAATCCCTTCTTGCCTCAGATTCCGTCCAAATTAAGTTCTGAATGCGCACTAAGTGGACTTCAAATGAACGAAGCAGTTAGAGTTCTGAAACTCGAGTCCAAAGATAAGTGTCGCGTAAGGTCCTCGAAGCTTCAGTGAGGGTTATATAAAAAGACATTTCGTTTTAGACGGAAGATTGCTTTTATTGTGCTGCCCATTATATTAATATAAAAAACTTCTCAAATACGCCCTTCAGAAATAGTAGGAGTATATTTTAGGATATAACACGAACAGCATGAATGGATGCGCGAGAAATCTAGTACTGTATGGGCTGTTAGCTCCACAACTAAGCTGCCAAAATCAACAAAGTTGACAATATTATTGGAACAGGATCAATAACATTATTGGAACAGAGTCAACAGCAGTTACTCGTAGATCAAACCGGGGGGGACTCTGCAAGCGGCACTTGAATGAGATGAAAACAGTCAGTATCATGACCCCATGCTGGGTACTGGGAAGTGGAATCCCCCACTCTTTCCTTTGTACGAATCTTAGTCAGTACTTTAAAGAAAACAAAAATCTATGATGTAAAATAGCCATGAGAAGAGCAACCATTTGCTAGATCCACTTGAAGCAACTTGAACACTTTTTCCAATCGTCGATAAGTAAGATTTATTTCTCTGTTTCGGTTTAAACGCAGGAGTGCTTCTCATGCATTGCTCGGGTAATTTCTGACAACGATAATACTGCGAGGTCTGCATTGAGGAACAATTCGGGGAAGTCCACACTGCCGATTGTAGCAGCTGCAGAGACGAGGAAGAGACTGAATCGATTCGATACCTGAATGTTATGTCACAACACCTACACCCCATCGAGTAAGGTTTCTAGCGATGTATTTAAGTTCTCCACAACACTTCTCCATGTATTTTCCCATCGGCAAGTTTGTGTTAGCGGGTTCCATTGCATTACTTAGTTAGTTAAGTGTGACCAATCCACTTCAACTTTGAATGGCAGTACCTGTTGATTCCTGGACCCGTCATATGTAGGTATTTGCCAGAAATACGGGTAGACTAAAACGGTAGATATCGATTCACAAATGACTGCAGATTCCTTGTGGTAGGAAAGCTAGTCATATTGCTTCGCCATGGAAAGCATTCCGAATGCACACTTGGTTTCGCTGAGTCTTCTTGCAAGGCTGAGAGATTTTCTTTTCAGAATGATTAGTTCTAAATTCCGTTCCTGAATTTAGACTATTTATAGTTTTCCAGGCTCGGTAATTCAGGGAGACCCAATATTGTATCCCCACAGGTGTAAAAGGCATACAGGCGTTAGCTTCCATAACTTTGCACGTACATTAGTTTCTTTTAAATTGTATACGTGGTTTCCGAATTTTATTTAAAACCCCTCAGCAGCAGTTGTTAAAAATTCTCTTTTAGACAGAAGAACAATGTAACAGGCGCTCATGTAAGAACTATCCGCCTGTTGACTACGATCTCGGCTTCGATCTTCGATTGCATTCGTGTGAGTTGTTTGAAAAGAATTTTCAATTTCATCGAAATTTTGTTAAAAATGCCGGGGTCACTGTTTTAAGATCTGTTCATTCCGGATGTATATTTGCTTCTACATTCGCTCACCCGGACACCTCGCCTTCATTTGTATAAGTAATACGGAAGAGTGCTATTTGAGGCAACTTTATAATTTCAACACATTTAGTTGCGAGTATCGTTCCTCTTCTGGAGTCATTAGGTGATTTTACCACCATTCGTGCAACCTTTTGTTGGTTTAAACTCCGAAGTTCGCTTTGTTTTTTATCCAATATTTTTCTAATAAGCTTAGAATCCGTATCTGTATAGTTGCGCAGCAAATTCAAAACCAATTTGATTTAAGATACACCCGGGATCGGCTACTCTTAGGACTACCTTGTCGTCCAAATAGTACATACTAATAGTATCTCTAGCCCAAAAGGAAATTCTTCCATTGTCAGCCTCGGTAGTCGACCTTACTACCCCATTTATTAGTATGTAGCAACTGGTGATTATTATAGGAATACATTCATTGTTTTGCTGCTCCCAGAAATTCTTCGCGTTGGCAATTTGACTTGCACCTCGCGGCTAGTAATGTATATCCAGGGGAGGACGCTCGACATATCTGAATCTACTCCAAAAGGTTTGATCAGCCGAAGTTTCACAGCATGAGAATTTCTACTTACCAAATCGTTATAGCTTTCTGGCCCAAAATTCCAATAATTTCGCTACCAAATTAATAATGGAGCTTAATATTTCTATGGAAACTCATAACGCTAATCGATTATCAACAGCTGAAATGTGAGCGAGATTATTTTAATAGGACTGATCATATCAAGCAGTGATATGGCGATACAAATTAATACATTACTGACAATGAAATGTGTACTCAAGGACTATTTCAAAAGCACGAAGTGACACTAGCTTGCACAACCGGGAAGGTACGAGTATTTATCGAAGGAAATGATCGACAATTGTAATTAAATGTGTAGCAGCGTGGGTGCCAAAATGGCAATAAAAATGTTGATAGGGTCTAGCAAAATCGGAATTTATAAGCATATGGTGCGGAAAGCTCAAACGGATAGTAGCGACATCCACTGGGCATAGTAACTTTAAGTATCATCTGAATACCATGGGCCTTCTGGAAGATGATACGAGGAACGAGGCCAAAATGAGCTTTGGGGAAATGCAGACTGTACTCTAACTAAGAAAGCTCATGAAAGAGGGACGAAAATCGAGCTAAATGTCGACTAAGCCATGTACTCGTAGATACATGTCAGAATCTAGTAAACCATGATGAAATAGATTTGAAGAGATGAATCTTTTGAAGGAAATCCTCCAAAAAAGCAAATTTATTTACGGAGTTTTTGTGCAAGTTAATATACATACTATTCGGACGAAATAAATGACTTAAAACTATATAGGTGCCAAAGATTTCGGCACACATTACCACGCACGACATTTGTCGAATTCACTTATCTAATCGCATCTAAGAAAGTTGAAATTTAATGAAAACTGCCTTACTACGATAGAAGCGTACCTTGTCTCAGACTTTGCTGACCGATCATTCGTTGAATTATGCTAAGGTACATTGATACAATAAGAACAACTTTTCCTAATCCGCTCTCTTACATTTTCCAAGAAGACGATTATGATGAGCCACAGCCATCTCTGTTATGATTTTTTACGGATTAAATGGACAACAATTTATAATTGAAAACTATCTTTAGATTTTCTAATAGTTCCCCAACACATTCGGTTGATGATAGAAGAAAAAAATAAAAAAAATAAAAAAAATGAATCGCATTTAATTTTTCATTACTCTCCCTAACGTTGTGTATTATTGTAGAGATTTTCGAAATTTTGCTTAACTCTCGATCAATTATTAACGATCGATTTGCTAAAATTCCCAGAACTGACACCGGTGAAAGCTCTTTCACCAGAAAGATATTCCTCGGAAACAGAGAGAATAATACGTGGTTACCTTTTTCATTGCATCCATTCTACTTACCACACCAGCAGCATCGCTCAGTCCAAAGCAGGTGATCGGATTATAGGTAACATAAGAGAATAATGACAATTAATGATCGTGTACCATACATATTTATGCGGTGCATATAAACACATCACGTTTACCATTTCGTCAAAAGAATTACAGTACGTATGTACCTTAGCGACCGGAAGTGCTGAGACAAAAATTTGTTACTCTATTCAAGCCACCCATGAAATGAACCCTCGTGAATAAGAGAATCTTTGATCCATTAAAACTGGCGGCGCGATCGATCGTGCCGCTCTTCGTTGAAGAAAGGATTAAAGAAAAAAAAAAATGTGAAAAAGTTCGCACATTAACCATACGATTTGTGGGTAGAGTGTATAAGTGTATGCATTGGAGGGAGTTTAATCCAGGTTTAGTGTACCCTCCACTGCTGCTATGCCGGATGGAAGTGATCTCTGGCAGGATCAGATACTTTTTTTTAAAAAAAAAAAAATGTATTTGTATCTGTATCAGTATCTCAGAGGCCCCCTCATACGGAGCCCACCCTTTCGTTTGGTTAATCTGATCATGTGGCTGTTTGCGTTGTAAAGGAGTTGACCAACTGCTGTTGTTCGACCGTGTTGCTGATGCTGCGGATGCTAAGACATAAGCCGGATTTAGTTAAGCAGATCAGCGTCGCGTTGGAAGGTTCTCAGTGATTTTACATTATTCGCTTGATTATTATTATTATTTTTTTTTTTTCATATTTTTTGTTCGTCGTGTGTGTATAATATTTCGGTCTCCCTCGGATTGCCTTCCTCATTAATGCCTTGCCGAAGCCGCTCGGCTGTATAGTGGGCAGGTAAACGCGTAAACGATCATGCGAATGTGTTTGTAGAAATTGGCTTATTATTATGAGTAATGGAGTTAATCCGTTTAAATCGAGGTTACACTTTTAAAAATTCGTTAAGTTGCTAAGGTTGTTTCCCTCTTCGGTGTGTTGGATTTTTTTTTTTCTGTTGTTCCTTCTTTTTGAGCCTTATAAAGCGAAAACAAACTTTTCGTGTTTTTCATTTGGAGATCATTTTAATCCGTTGCGCAGAAGTGTCTATAGTAACAAATTCGTTAAATACGTTTTTCGTGTTACTCGATGAGTCAACTGGTTTGATGTTGAGAAAGCAGAGATTATCATTTTTTAAGAACTGTTCTTGTTAGCACATATAGGCCACGAATAGTTCCGATAACTTATTGGACTGCAGAGTCAGTTTAAAAGTCATGTAGGAATCTCATTATTCTTATTGACTACTAATGTGAAACTTTAGAAAATTCTGACTGCAAAGCCCAGATTGTTTCAAGTTAACATGTATCTCCTGAAGGACATGGATAACCGGATATACTCCAACTCGAGTCCAACGAGTCCCATATTTTCGGTACTCAATATAGCTCGCATAGCAAAAGGGTTTTAATATCTTCTCATTTGACTAGATAATATTTAGAAGAAGGAAAAATCAATAGTATGATAGTAAGTAGTGATAGTAGTCTTTTAGTAGCAATAGTACTATCAGTAGTAGTAGTTCGCGACTTCATATATTAGAATTGCCTGGGCTGATATAAGATTCATTAACGACCAAGTCCAAATTTCTTAATAACCATGACTTCAGCCTGAAAGGACACTGCAATGATTCGGTAGCCAGAAAAATGAGGTAAATTTAGGCGGCAGTGTAAAGATCTTCGCATCAGTATTGGTCTTAGATTTATAAAGCGCAAGGTCCCAGGAGTTATTCCTGCTAAGGATTTTTCTGAAACAGTTACGACTAGACCTTATTTTTTTCACGTCGCGTGGTTTTATTTGACGGCACGTCGTTGACCTAAAGTATGTGTAGATATTCGCACATATATGGCCTTGTGCTAGTTAGAGTTCTTGAAAACTGGTGCAAAATAGGGCTGTACCACATTTTGCATGCTCGTGGGCGTGGTTGGGGCGTTTTACAAAAAAAAAAAAAAAACACTATTAAGTCGAAAGTCCAAGAAGCCTTAAAAAGTCTTGCATATGGATGGACGGACTATGCATTTAAATTAGGAAAATCAGTTGAGACGGCACTACACCAGGTTGTATCCACAATAGAAGATGCTTTTGAAACCAAGGAATCAGTCCTCAGGCGTTTTTCTAGATATCGAAGGGGCATTTAACAATGTGAAAACTCAAAAAATTGTGGAGGCACTCTCGATATACTGTAATAACCAAATAATAAATAATTGGCTAGAACACATGCTTACAAACCGCATTATCACAGCTTCACTGGGAGACGACACAAGAAGGGGAACAGTCCGTACGGGAACACCAGAGGGGGGTATAATATCTCCTTTTCTGTGGGTGCTCACAATGGACAACCTTTTAAAAGCACTAGATGGAACCTGTGCGAAATGTGTAGCGTACGCAGATGACCTAGCGGTTCTGATAAGAGGTAAGCACCTGAACATCATAGGAGAGCTTATGCAAAACACCCTTCGAATCATAAAAGAATGGGCGGAGGAGAGTGGATTAGAAATAAATCCAAATAAAACGGAACTGGTTCTCTTTACAAAGAAAACCAAAACTATTGACTTTCACATTCCACAACTCGGAGGAGTATCACTACAACTCCGAGACAGCGTCAAGTATCTGGGCATTATATTGGACAGGAAACTGACCTGGAGAAAGAACCTGGAAGAAAGAGTCACCAAAGCCAGGAGAGCATATTGGATATACAGGAGGGCCATCGGGAAGTCATGCGGCTTAAAACCGAAACAGGTCCACTGGATATACGAATGCGTAATAAAACCCATCATCTTCTACGGTGTAGTTGTATGGTGGCCAGTGATGAGCAAAAAGTATGCAAGAGACTTGCTAACTAAGGTGCAGCGTATGGTCTGCCTGGGTATTACAGGAGCACAATCCTCAACACCAACCGCGGCCATGGAAGCGATACTTAACATTCTACCAGTGCACCTCGAAGCAAAGAAGATTGCCGGCATTTTAGCCTCACGGCTTAGAACTATCGGCCATTTCACCGGTGGTGCAAATACGGGAAATCGAAAAATCACCGAAATGATAAGAGTAATGACACCACTCATCGATTGCCCCAGTGATGTTGTTGGGAAATCGTACACATTCTCCAACAACTTCGAAACAATTTTTCCCGCAAGAGAATATTGGACGTATGAAAGAACGACGAGAAACTCCAATGGGATACCGGTTTATACAGATGGCTCTAACATATCAGGGGAATCAGGGGCTGGCATCTTTAGTGCTAACCCACCGATTGAACTTGCTATTCACCTAGAACCATTTGTATTGGTGTTCCAAGCAGAAGTCTATGCAATTATGAAGGCAACCGAAATACTCGCAGAAGACACCAGCGAAGAAAGGCAAATTGACATCTGCTCGGACACCAAAGCAGCAATTAGCGCGATCACAAACCCCATGTCGAAATCACTACTAGTAAGGGAGTGCAAAACTAAATTGAACTTACTTGCCAGACGCAATAGAGTCCGTCTCACATGGGTACCGGGGCACGAAGGTGTACCGAGTAACGAAAAGGCAGACGAACTAGCAAGGAAAGGAGCAGGCAATACAGAACTGAACCCGGATAATACAAAATAGGGGTCCCTCTGACAACTATTAAAACAATAAACAATGAAAGATACGACAGGAGTTCAATAACTACTGGACGAATATAGACACGTGCAAAGTGGCTAGATCTGTAATAACCAAACCGAGTAACAACACAGCAAAAAGAGCTCTTAACTCAAGCACAATTGAGATTGATGGTGGGACTTTTAACAGGGCACATCAATCTCAATAAACATTCGTTCAGACTCGGGATAGCTGATACAGCAATCTGTGCCAACTGTGAAGAGGAGGAGGAAGATATAGAACACTTCCTCTGTCACTGCCCCGCTACAGAGAGGCTAAGGCTGAAAATTCTGGGATCTCCAAGGATTCCGGATATTACACACCTCAATAAGAAAGGAATCGGTGATATACTGGAGTTCGCCAGACGAACACTACGATTCCCCGATCACTATACGATATAGTTGATACTACCCATGATCCCTAGACCTAAATCCTCTCATACATAATTCCCAAAACACATCACTATTCCTTACAGTTACGCAGATGAGGGGAACACAACGGGCCCAATGGAGGCCTAAGTGAAGAGTATTAGCTCACCCTCTTAAACCAACCAACCAAACAACCATGCATTTAAATTAGTATACCATCAAGATAGGGTATAAAGAAAACACATTGGCTCAGAAAAAAACAGCTACAATAGGAAGCTGGAAAAATGGTCGTTGTGGAAAGTCAGGCTGCACTCAAGGCACTAGACGGCACGATAATCAGTTCGAAAGTAGTTTCCGCATGCCGACAAACTATAAACAGAATATGCAATCACTCTCTGCTGGGTTCCCGGCCTTAGTAATATATAGGGGAACGAATCAGCAAATGAATTAGCACGGAAAGGGTCAGAATTAAAGAAAGGAATTCACCCAGGCATCGATAGATGTCCCTATCGGTGTACTGAAAACGAAAATAGACGTTAAAGTAAGAGAAAAGATCAACACCTCCTTGACAGCCAGAGGAGACAGTGTCATATCTCTCAGCTTATGGCCAACTTTGATCGAAAAAAGAAACCAAAGGCCTTTTGTCAATGAAAAAAAAAGGAGCCTCCGTCATGGTGGGTGTACTAACTGGAAATTGCCCAATAGGTGCAATGGCAGCCAGACTGGGCATCAACACACCTGATTACTGCAAAAGCTGCCACGATACAGAAGAAATCGAAACTATCAAACATTTGCTGTATGATTGTCTCAACTCGTCGCTTCCGCTATATGATAAACAGACTTTTTGAAGAACTGGAGGAGCTGGCGCAAGTCCCACTAGGGAACATGTTATGTTTCGTCAAGATTACAGGTTGGTTTGATTCACGATCAACTCAAATGCAACCAATTTAGAGGTGGTACCACAATTCATGAGGAATCACAATGGACCGAAAGGCCCCCGTGCAAGCACCTCTCTCTTACTATAAAAATGGTCCTTACCACAGTTTAAAGATCTAGTCCAAAGATAGATGAGGGAGGATGGAATGCTCAAGTAGGGGCTTATTCTAATTCATTCTTATCCAGGGAAATTCAGTCTACTGCGTCCTATTCATCGAATACTGGTAGCAGACCTATGCTTTTGTACTATCATGGCAGATGTTTCAAAAACCTCAATGGAAACCACCAGGACCTATCACCTTTATGTCCACTTGGCAAACGGCGCGGACATCCCTTTATCAGAACTCCTGCTACATGACAAGTAAACTTTGGAACCCAGAAGACACACATACTTCGAGAAGCTTTCAATCTCCAACAATTCAAGGGCAAAATCAACAGGCATCTACAAACATTTCGGGGTGCTGACTCAGCGTTGAAGGTTCACCTCTCCTGAGAGTAGATTATAAAAAAACAAATCAAAATTTGAGCATCCTGTAGGTACTCGTATATAACAATTGTTGATTGCACTACCTGATTACGAAAACTGTTGTTGATCTGAATTATTTCAAAGCTTATCAGTCAAAATGGTTTCTTATGGTTGATACCTAAAATTTTCCACTTGGCTTAGTAGTCAAACTTATAATGCATATCTAGTATCAGCATTTATGTAAAGCGATCTACCAAAGTTAGCGCTGATCACATCACACAAATGAATCTATCTTTTGCCAACTGTGAGCCCACTGATCCACAAACGACAATCATCCAATACACTCTATTCGTCCAAGTACACTTAGGCTACCTACCGAAAATTACTTCAAACAAAATCAATTTAATGATGTTGTGAAATTCCGTCACGGTTACCGCAAGCCAAACGTCACAAAAGCATCTCAGAGATGCACAGCGAGGTGTACCGCGAGGGGAGGGTGGAAAAATCTCTTCCTCCCTCACACACTCTACCTCACATATGGCAATCAAAATAAATTATAATAATCCAATCGGATTTGAATAATTAATTACATAGCTTTGTGTGCGTCAGGCGCGCATTTTTTAAACGAAACACAAAAAGCAATAATTTATACAAAAAACAAGACAATAATTTAAGAAAAAAAAAAAAAAACGACAAAAATTATGAAAAAAAAAAATTGACTTTATCTATTCGCTGGCAAACAAAAGTTGATATGAACTTATAAAACTTTATCGTTTCTTAATCTTACTCTCAATTTGGATTAACTTTTACAACCCCTTTTTCATTTTATACAACCGGAAAGGGTACTTTTGTATTTATTCGTGTAGTCGTCTTATCTCCCTCGGCTATGCAATTGCGGTCGCTGTGATTTTCTGTCACATGATAGACACCCGACCTTCCCGCCGCCGCCCAACCCTTTGGTTGATTAGAAATGCAAAATTATTAACTGGAAGTGAAAGGTGGGTGAAATTATAAAGAAATCAGTAGTTGGATTGATGGCAAGATGAAGTGTGGGGTATCAACAATGTTGTTTGACGTGGTTCACCTTTGGTGGGGAAAAGTGAGAAATTGGATGTTGGAAGCGAAAAAAAAAAAAACAAAAAAAAAATCACCTAATCTGGGATTAAATTTATGTTCGGATTAATTTCAGCTTTTGCATCACTCATACTTACTTATAAAGCTGGGAAGGGGGATTTTTATTTTTTGTTTGATTAGTTATTTTTATTCTTTACGGGATGTGGTTTTATTATATTTTAAGTCGATGAGGTTAGTACTTAAAGATTTGTGGTCGAGATTCACATGCTTTTGTTTGTTATTCCAAGGAAAACAGTAGACTTGTGAAGTTTTGGAAAAATATATAATTTTGGGGTTCTTTCATAAATCGAAAGTGAAAAACGTTCAAAAGCAATCGCTTGTTTTCTCCCTCCAAAGTGGCAGATTATTTTCGTTTCAACTGAACAAAACCCTCCATGATCTATGATCGAAATGATCCGTTGATCATTTTACTTTATTAAAAGTTTTGGATCCTGTGTCCCAGACTTAGGCCATTTCTAATGAAATCACCTTGGATAGTCCCTTTATAGATCTATAATTGCATTTACTTATTCTCCACTGGCAGGCTGCGATGGTTCCTGCATCTTGATTCGGTTGGGATCAGTGTACTGGATCTATAGTGCGACCCATTATCACATATACCTCGGTTGTGTAGTGGAATAAAAAGAAATCATATAAAGGCAGTCGGATAGGTTACAAAAGCTGGCATGCATGGGGATTATAGGTGCGACACGTACTACCCTAATATATGACTTGGAATTATGCTGTTAAATTTAATCATAAGGAAGGCAGTATCATCTAAATCACTTCGTCTTCGTGAGATGCTTAACGGCACTGGCGCGGTACCATAATCGGGAGTAGGAAGATCCTTGACCTAGTAAAAACGAAATAAACGGTTACCGAGAAGTACAACAAAACTCTTCGCCGTTCTGTCTGTCGGATCGTGCCTAGCGACTGTCTGCTCTAAGGTGCAGATGACCCTAGACGCAATCGACGATTGTTGAGCTAGGAATGGGCTTTCAGTTAATCCTCTCAAAACCGAGGTGGTTCTCTTTACGAGAAGGAGGAAATTGAATGGTCTGACTCAGCCAAAGGCGTCACTATCGAACTCTCCAAGGAAGCCAAATATTTAGGAGTAATCTTAGATAGCAAGCTTCTTTGGACGAAATATGTCGAGCTGAAAACTTCCAAAGCTCTGTCAGTCTTTCGGCAATGCAAAGGTGTTTTCGGCAAGACATGGGACTTGTCGCCAAGGAAAGTCCTTTGGATCTACACGGCAAGACCTTTCTTTTCATATGCGTCAATTGTTTGGTGGAATAAGCTCTCACGTAAATACGTTACTGCTGCTTTCGCCAAACTCCAAAGAACGGTCTGTCTCGCCTGCTTGGGAGCTTTCCCCATTATGCCTGGCTCTGCTCTAGACGCCTTGATGAACCTCCCCCCTTGATATTTATATCATGGGGTGTACAGGCAGTGTCATCTTCCTTTTAAAAAGAAGTGGTTTCTGGCACGATTCGCACTACAGTTTTGGTGACGTTGCGCGACGATTATCCTACGACTCCTGTCTCATGGATATGCCACCTGATGCAATGACACCTGAATTACGGCTGCGGTGCAAATTGGAAGTCAACTTTCCCCATGTTCAGGATTGGCTTTGGCAGGAGTCTGAGCCAGGAAAGGAATGTTCACGGACGTCTCTAAAACTGGACAGGGGTCTGGTGCTGGTGTTTTGTGGAATGCGACAGTATGAGGCTTCACTTCTCATTGGGAAAACACATATCTGTCTTCCAGGCAGAAATATATGCTACCCTAATGGCTGCGGTAAAACTGTACTGGTAAAAACAGGTGAAAGGGGCGAAGTATCTGCGTCTGTAGTGACAGTCAGGCTGCGCTTAAGGCCTTGCTGAATCCTTTAACCACTTCCAAAATAGTTCGAGAATGCAAAACATCCTTGAATTCGGTCGGAAGGCTGAACTCACTGAATCTTGTTTGGGTCCCAGGACACAATGGGATAGCAGGAAATGAGATCTCTGACGAGCTTGCTAGACAAGGCTCAGAAGAGAATTTCTCTGGACCTGAACCCACGTTGGGTTTGCCAGCGTCCTCGGTGAGAGCTTCCATTGACGACTGGGTTTTCAGTAAACACAATCGAAGGTGGCATGACTCTCCAGGATGCAGGCAGACTAAACGAATGGTCCCCGTCGTCTGTAAGAGATTCGCGGCTTTCTTGCTATCTCTTAGCAGAAAAGACTGCAGACAACTTACGAGTACTGGCGTTCTTATTAGCCACTTCGCCTTTGCCAAGCACCTCCATGTGCTAGGTTTGAGCGCTACCCCTGTCTGCAACTCCTGTGGAGAGGGCGATGACACTGCGGAACACTTCCTATGAGATTGTCCTGCCTTTGCTCGGATCAGGTGGCAAATTTCGGTGTTGATGTAGTGAGTGCTGATGACCTAAGCTCTGCATCATCGAAGCGACTACTCGTCTTTTTACAAAAGACGAAAAAAAAAAAAACACATTAAAATGGGGTTCTCTGCCTGGTTGTACAATGGACCTGTTTTTGAGTCTGAGTGCTCCAGTAGGGTGTACCCGCCCCGACAAAAAAAAAAAAAAAAAAACGCTAATATAAGATGAATCACTTCTATCTTCATAGATAGATCCATGATATACGTCAGTGCCTGAGCAGTAACTTAATCTAGTGTAAGGAGAGCCGGGACGGGGAACAGCAATCACAGAACATAGCACACAGAACATATAAGAGAAACGAATAAAATCTAAGTTTCTCCAACCATTACACCAAAAAGGAGTTTCTTCCTGGTAGTACAATGGACACAGCAAAATGGAGTCTGAGTGCTACGGGATTTGGAAATTTCCTTTTTTTTTAAAAAAAAAGAAGTGTAGGTAGTATGTAGCTGCATACTCTGGATCACCTTGGAGAGGGGCAAATATTCTGATAGCACTGGACAATAAAGCAGTGATCAAGCCACGGAATGTGATCATAAATTCAACATATGAGAGACTCAAAATTCAATGTTACTAGAAAGAAATTAAAAGTAGAAAGCAAGTAGTCTTGGGCCGTTTACTGCTTTAAACATAGGAACGATGAGGGATATGATCGGAAAATAGTCGGTGGCCAGACGTGTCTGAAGGCTGTACCAAGAACTTCTAAGTATGAAGCGAGGAACTCTTAAATATTCGCATTATCGACAGGACATGGTAACTACTGGTATCGTCTAAAGAAGATGAAACTGGTGGGAGACGATACCTGCGGAATATGCCTTGAGGATGTGGAGACAACGGCATATATATTTTATCAACATAACAGAGGAAGAGATATAACAGGCTACTACTATTAGGGAAAATAAAAGATTAACCAGATATCCTTCAAACAGTTGACACGGCAGAAACTCTGGAGAAATACGCATCGTAACTCTGGCTATGATAACTCGTGGAAAGGAGACGAAAAGAAACCCAATAAGGTACACATCAATTTATGAAACCTTTCAAGTGCTTGAAATGCATAACATCAATTTCTGTTAGTTACTACCTTAAATGTTGGTTGGAGATTGTACTACATTATAGATTTATATGAGTTCTAGCTACATATATCTTAACCCGTCAATCTTGTTTCCTCCATATTTCACTGGCCTGTGCTTTTAAGCAGCTGGTAGCTACACATTTTGGTTGATTGTTTTATTTTGTAGATCACCTTTAGAAGTTCTGGATAGGGTACGTTTTTTGCATTTTAGTTTTCGTCATAGACTTCTTCCTATTTAGAGCATTTGGAACATGTTTAGCTCTTAGACAGCTTAGAGTCTAAGTGTTTGCAAAAATTAACTTAACTTGTTACGTGTGTACTTTCTATTTGAATCTAGAAATCGTTGTTAACGTTAATTAAAAGCAAAATATGATAGTAGATCTTGCAACTGGCTACAAGATAGGGAGCCAAGTTTTTCCAAATCTTCCCTAAATGTTCTGCATCACTTAAAGCTTATTGACCCAGTGAGGGAAGGGTATAGGGGAAAAGTAAAGATTAGAGAAGAAAGGATAGCTATTGCCAGATTAAAAACGCGGTGCTGTCCCTTCGTGCTGGGGACGAGTTTTTAATTTTAGACTCTCCTAACCTGGAGAATCAGATGCTGTTTGCAGTCGCCCATTTTAGGTCAGACACTGCGGAGAAGATAATGGCTAGTTGGGTGGTGTGTCTTAGGAAATCGCTGAGTCAAACTGGAAATTTCTCCACACCTATCCACTGCTTGTCCAGGATTTGTAAATACATACTTATTCACAGCTTAACTTCATATTTAAAGACCTTTCCACCATCCTTCAGATCGGTTTTCGAAGAATTACCTCAAACGTCACTTAGCAATTTAACGGCCAATATTTCGAAAACTAATTGCCTTACAAATGAATGATATTTAATGGAAATTGTAGGGGAGTTAGGTATAAAAAAGGCAGCTATAGATATACCTATCTTAGTTTAACAACATTTTATTTAAAGTCTTCTGTCAGATAGCTTGGATTAGAGGCGGACATTTTTAAAGTGCTGTATAATTTTTAAAAATTAGAAAAGCATGCATTTTGTAGAGAATTCTCAAGTTACAATTTCGATTGCATTTCTCTTTTTCTTAATCGAGGCGTAGTTAGCTACAGTAGACACTGGAGATTAAACGCTAGCTAAATCACCAAAAACTTAATATCAGCTGTCAGATAAAGTAATGTCTGTCCTTCTGCCGTCTAGTCAATGATATACAAAATTCCCCAACAAAAAAAACTAAATCCATCTCGACTTAATCACAAAAGCTCTAAATACATCAACAACAACCGGGTGGATAAAAAAAAAAAAACTAGAACTCCAACACAAAAAATTCTGATAAAAAATTTACAATCACTCGCATACTTAATATCTGTTGACATAAAACGCTTAATCACATTTCAAAGGAATAAACACAACACACATACGCACACGTACACTCTCTCTCTCGCAAATAGATACAATTCATTTCATTATAATTTCACAAAAACAAAGATTCATAGAGCTAGCACTGAAGAAACCAACAAAAAGCGGAACTGGATTAAGAGATAACCACTGCGGGCCAAACTCAGCCCGTTCTATGCGTTTTGTTGTACATTGTACCTACTCCACCCCGTTATACATCGCAAAGTCGGAATAAAGATAAAGATAAATTATTTAATTTACACATAGCACGCGCTTTTAGATACAATCCACAACAACGACGAATATTCTCAAAAAAAAAAAAAAAAAAAACCCTCTCAAAATTGGGCTACATTCTATGATAAAAAAAAAAAAAAAAAATATTTCTTAGATACAAAAACAAAACGGTTTTCCCAAAGTTTAAGTGGATTTCGAATAGAAAATTTTTTTTTTTTTTTGGTCAAAATGTAGGTACATTTGTCATGTAGACAAATTGTACATTGGTATATCTAACAGATACAAAATTCGATATCTATTACGGCTTAGTTGACAACAACAACACTAGTAACATTGGCTATTGGCATGTTGATATCTTAAGCTGTACGCGATTAGATTAGAGAGGAAAACAGAGGATGGGACAGCTTTTTAGGTGGTTAGTCGGTGCGGCGGCGACTAGGGGGATTCATCGAAATTAATTGTAATGGGTTAATGCGATTTGGTATTATCGCGGGGGCAGAGTATCTATTTAGTGGTAGGTGAAAATTGAAATATGGAATAAAATAAATCAAGGATTTTAGATTTCAAACGAATGGTGTCAGAAGTGTAGATATAGATTGATATGTAGTTGTGGCGTATTTAGGGGATTTTGCGATTGCGGTGTTCTTTGGCATTACATATTTTAGGTATAATTCTTTTAAAGATATAAATTCGTTATAAGCTGATTTATAAGCACATATATTGGTATGTATCATCAAATTGCACGGTGAGTCAAAAAGTGATACCAGACTTGTATACAACTGAAAATCAGCTACAAAATTGTGAGTCATTTATATAGTTTTTTGCGCTAAGCTTAAGCCTTATACAAATCTTCGATATAGAACTTGCAGCCTTCTGAAGTTATCGCTTAGACTCTAGACGACCTTACATTGACCTTACATTTATCTATGTACTGTGATCTGGATGCGCGTGAGCAGAGCATGTTCTTCGGTTAAACAGATCGACAAGTGGGACGCGACTATATATTTCTTTCAAATATTTAGAAACATCGGTGCAGGAACGGCGGTGTTAGACTGGTCACCGTTCAATCCACAAGCTTTTGGCTAGACACGATCAAGTAAATTCATGCTCAAAACCCGACCAAAAATGCAAGTCATATGCAAGTTTCGGAAGAATATAAGCTTTACAGATCGTTGCTAAGTTTGCAGGAGTGAAAACCAGTTTACACCTTTTGAGAAATCCTAGGCATCTATCACCACCTTTTGCAGGATCAGTAATCTGCTGGTCCTGTTGAAGGTCTGGGCTAACATACATGCCAAGCATTGATAAACTATTCATCAACGTCAACTCCATCCATTTTGAGTTTGAAAACGTTAGTATCCCTCTTCAAGAGTTCTGTCGTTCACGAAGGATTGAATCGAATTACGAGGAACAGAAAGGAAGTCATTGATGTAAATAATAAACAAAAAAAAAAAATAAAAAATCCGAAAGAGTACTGAGCCCTGAGTACATCCATTTAATACAACCCGCAATGAATGACAATTCAATTGTTGCAAAATTCATTGTTCATTCTACAGGAGTAAGCTGTTAATGACTGTAGAATTGTATGTGTCGCGTTCGTTATTATCCACGATAATATCTAATTTAAGACATCCGAGGATTGACCGTGCTCGCTTAAGTTCAAGCCAACAGAATTGTTCAATGAGCTAACGGTTACCCTTGTCCCTCAAAGCTAATTTATTTGATTTTAAAGAGTTTTTGTAAATGAAATAGAGTTGCTGATGTTAAAAAGCCTGATTATCGGTCACTTTAAATGCACTTGTTTAAAACTTATCAAGAAGTACTATTTTTTGCAGAGCGTAACAGTTAAGATCCATTCACAGCTCAGCGACCGGCGAATGGGCGAACTGCGAACAAACCATTTTTATTACATTTAAAGGCACTCAATTGACAACTTTACTGTTCCAAAATAACAGGGCTTATTTTATGTATCGATTAATATGGAAAAGGTTAAATTTTAATTAGTTTCTGCGAAAAAATTAACAATTCGCTGATTTTTCCGTGAAAAGGCGAAAACTTCTTGCAAACTGTCAAATTTTATTCACATTCCACAGATGTGGAACACAATCCACATTCGCGTGACCAAAACATTCGCGAAAGTTTAACCTCACAATTCTTTTTTTATTTTTGGTGATAACGAATAACAAGTGAAATTCACAGATTGCTGCGCCTAAAAAAAAGTTACTGTGAATGAAATGTCAAAATTTGCGAATATTCGCTCGTTCCTATTTGCAGGTCGCTGAGCTGTGAATGGACCTTTACTCTGTACCGAACTTCCTCGGTTGTTCCACTTAGAATACATAAACTGTAGAGAAGATACTTAAAGTTTCTATTTAAGCCGCTATCTGCTAAAAAAAATTTCACTCATTCCTGGACATGAAGTCATCGAAGATTGCTGAGGTTACCAATCATAATATCAAGGTTACCAAGCTCATAATAATGCTCAGTTCCCGTAGGTTCATTCTAGGAAAGTCTCTGGCTGATAAACTAGCCAGATATATCACAATTTTACAGATTCTTGCGGAGAAGGTCTAGACATGATTACTCCATCTGAATGCGAACTGATCTGTATATGGACACATATCACATTACAAGACGGACACGGTTGATCTCGTTAAAAATATTGTATGTCAGTAAAATGGCTAGCTATCTTCTTTTTTTTCTGAGAGATCTTTGAACACGAGGAGGGAACATTAGTGACTGACAAACGCAGATGTCAGGAACCTCAAGCGCTTCATTTGAAACTTTAAGTGGTTTCGAGAGCGCTCAAATTTTATGAGCTAAGTCAGCTAGTTACGATTACTTTGAACTTTAATGCTTTTGCGCTATTCAGAGCCACTGCAATAGTGCCCAAATCGGTGTAAATAATTCTGACTTTAGTGATAGGGACACTATATGCATGTTATCGTGACGTTTACATCGTGTAGGCTGTAAATATCGCAATATTATTTGAAGAGTTTTCCCAGTCTTTCCATTGATTTAAGAACATTATGTAAAAACCAATTGTCTTGCATATTAAATTTTCTTCTTCGATTCATATTGCAGTCTAGCTGACGGCTTTGGTTTCAAATTGGAACACTCTACACTAATTTACATTACGAGTATTAAAGGAGACGCTATGGTTCAGAGAGCTAGAAATACCCTCCATCTTAAAACCGCTGGTCAATTGCATTGATATTCAGGCTGCGCTAGAATGTGGTGTCATCAAATCTGAGGTACTCAGGATTTGCCGCACAAAGCTTAAGGGGTTAAGTAAGCAGAATTGTGTCAGATTATGTTAGATATCTGGGTACTGTGGTATAGAGGGAAAATACAATAACCTGCAGATGAATAAGCAATGAAGCGGGAGAGTTGTCTCATCATGTTGTAACAGGGGACTTAAAACCATCTTCGTGTGTAGGGAATTGTTCTAAATGAAATCACTGAAATGGCTGGCCTAATATAGTCTAACATAAGAGGGTATATTGTATCTATTTAAGGCACTCTTGAGGGCGTTAGATAGCAGAAAAACTGGGGAAATTGTTAAATTAGACAGATCTCAGTTAAAAACAGCGATAGGAATCCTCTAAGGTCACTGCCTTTCGAGAGAGCATTCCATGAGTCTAGCATATAATACTGACTGTAATGGAGTACACGTTGTAGAGGATATGACACATGTATTTGTAGTATGTGAATATTAGGGTAAAGAAATCATAGAATGAAAAACTAAGCGAGCTTAGAGATGAAGAAGAAATGCAAACATTTGTAGATTCTAGCTGAAAGGTTAAAGATGACGGAAGCGGTTATGAAAAAACAGCGATAGGAATCCTCTCTCTCTCCAAAGGCTATCATCAGTTAGATACTTCCAATTCTAAGCACATGATTCTTATAGATTCCCGAATACTTAAGCTTGTCCATTCATTACTATTTCCATCCTGGCACACCGTAGTCCATGTAATCTGAGACAAGAACTGACATTTGAATGAAGTGTAAGTTTGTTCTGCTTAACTTTGAAAGACTGCATTCCATTCACATCTCTAACTCAAACTTTTGTCTAAAATTATGGATTCGCTGAATTAAGACTCCACTTTGATAAATGTACACTTCAAGTAAATATTTCTGGGTCAAAGTAATTCTTACGTTGACTATCAATGCGACATTTATTATACATAAGACTGCGTACTTACAATTTTCGAAAAATTAAAAAAATTCGTCATCCATCGTGTAAAGATATTCGAAATCTAAAATTTCGGTTGAAATAATTTTTTCCTTCGAACCATCGATGTACTCAAAAAAACTATTATCCCCATTAGCATCGGGGTAAACACGGATATTTGGGAGGACTGCGTACTTACAATTTTCGAAAATTTCAAAAAATTTTGCATCCATTTTCTAAAGAATTGCAAAACATAAAATTTCGATCGAAACAATTTTGTCCGTACCACGTACAGTTTTCGAGACATTCTAATTCAAAAACTTCCACCATTAGCATCGTTGTAAAGTCGGACATTTGTGAGGACTGCGTACTTACAACTTTCGAAGATTTATAAAAATTTCCCATCTATCTTGTAAAGAATTTCAAAACCTAAAATTTCGGTCGAAATAATTTTGTTCGCACGACGCATCGTTTTTGAGATATTCGCACTCAAAAACGATTTCAACCATTAGCCTCGGGGTAAAGCTCTATATTTTGAAAGATTACGTGCCTACTCACTCAACGAACTATGGAATAAAATAAATTGAATGAAAGAATATTTCAATGATTGGGAATAGCAATGTACTAAAATATAAATGGGAAATATTTCGAACAAACGAACATGTTCAATGAACGAAAATAGCCTAGTAAACGAAACTTAATAACCATGGAATGAGGGAACATTTTGGAGGTAGACCATAATTACCAGTTCTTTGTCAGTTCTTTCTCCACAACCCAGCAACCTACCAGTTAAACATCTCTATCTTCTAGTGCTCTGATCTGTTTCAATGAATCATCCCTTTTAGTAATTTGGTGAGGGAGACCATTGTGTGTTTACTAGTTTAATCCAATTTGGGACCATATTTCCGATACCTTTCGGTACAGCTTATACCTAATTTCCCCTAGCATTTCAAACAAATTCACATGCAAGATCAGTATACAAAATCATCTAAGCCGGATCTTAACTCTTTACTTAGCTTCTTGTTAGCTCCATCAATAATCTCATCCCTCATCTATGAGAACCATGGGAATTCCTATATCTCCCAGCGTAATCCGTTAATGCATACAACCATAGCTAACGTCTTAACTGGTTCGTTTGCCGCATCAAAGATCCAAAGAAAATCATCCAATACGAATCTTAACTGGAATCTTGTGAGCTTGTTGACACAGTCAAACAACCTTATATCATCTGCTCATTTCACTAATGAAGCAGTGAACACAATGAACCGCATTAGATTCCCCAAAATTCAATACGGAAGTCACAATTCCGAGGATTATCCCACTTCCAGCACTGAAAGTCATAAATTTGGATTATAGTCGAACAATGAGTAGTAGATGCACAATTTCCAGCTGCACACCTAATTATGGGCTTCGCTGGCTACCTACCGAACTGCTATATCAATCATCACCTTTTACCTTTTTTTTTTTTTTTTTTACTGAATTCAACAAAAGGACATCTACAACAGGACATACAGGTACAGGTAGCCTTCCTAAGAATTATTAAAACGAAAAAAAAGAAAGAATAATAAAACGGAACACCAGCAGCAGAACCATTAATTTAAATTGTGTCACACATTTTGACATTCCCCTTAGCTAGCTCAGCTCCTGTGTGTGCACATTTTCACTTTTCATTGGCCATCTCTCTTTCTACCGGAAAAGCCCATCCACATTTTGTATGCAGTTGATGATCATGATGATGACAACACAACCGCTGATGATGTTGATGACAAAGATGATAATGTGAATCCAATGGGCGCATCTAGCGTTCACCCAACCGTTCGACGAAATAAAAAGATAAACGTATCTTTTGCCCCATAAAAAAAAAAAAAAAAAAACCAAACCAAACGAAAAGAAAAAGATACCGGAGGCGCTTTCCGTTTCCCATCGGCAAAGACACACACACACACCCACAGGTGAAGTCCAACTGCAATTGTGCATTCTGGCAAACATTTCAGTAATTTGTATCTCAATGTGTAATCGAAAGTCCCACCACAAGTAGACAGGAAATCTATTTCGCTAACATCCCGTGATTTCTTTCTGTATCCTCTCTTTCAGTCACCTTACTTGCTTTTTTGTCTTCTTCTTCTATTCGTATTGACATTTTACGATCGTTTGCTGTCGTCTGAGAATCTGAGTTTTGTCACTATACAACCGAACCCCAATGATGATGATGATGATGATGATGGCACGCGGCATTATGTCACTTAATGACACACAAACAGTGCCCAGTATAACACTGTTTGTGTGTAACAAGATGCTGCACTGGCACTCATCGTACTGTGCGCACTAGCTGTGCTCCCGCAGTAAAACATGAAATGTTGACGGGCTATTAAACGCCATGTGGATGCCACACACGCATGCACCGGTAGCCAAACAGCACAGTGCGTAAAGTATCTTACAATGCGCGCAAAGTATCTATTAGAGATGTTAGCGAACAACACAAATCTCAATCCATTTGAGAACGACGATCGTGCGCATATAGTATGAACATTATGAACATTTTTGAGTTTTATTACCGTGTTACAGATATCCCGTTTTATTGCATCTTTGGCACTTTTGAGAATTTGCACGTGTTTTCAGTTGGTTTGGGTTGGCATACTGAAGGTATAAAGCGATTGTTAACCCTAAGAAGGTGATCAAGTGGTGAACAGTGCAGCCTAGTGCAGAGTACTTAATTTCGCATATTCATGATGACGGCTCGGGAATTTGAAGAACGTTGACATTTAATAGCAATCAAACAGAGAACGTCTCATTTCCAGGAACTAATTGGTTTTTATTTGATCCATTAAGTGCTCTATGCAACTTATTTGGAGCAAATAGATACTTTAATCTTATTAAGTGCTTTTCTTCCTTGCAACAGTTTTTGAATTTCTTTTGGCCTATGTGAGCTACCATAGCGCTGCTCCCTTGGACCCACACTTTTTTGCATATAAAGTTGTTCATTCGCTAACGGATTCGATTTATTTGGAAGTTAATGTGGTCATTCTATGTTCAAACACTGTTCATAGCCAGACTACTGTCAAGATTTTGAATTTTTGACACCATTTTAATTGATGTATCTTTTATTGTGAGAGGATTAAGCAAGGTTAACCTTGGTTATTGATTGAAAGTGGATATACATATGTTAGTCCATTCTTAATGAGCGGTAGGGCATCGTACTGCTTCATTCGGATTTCAATGGATCAGTTGTGTGATGAAAGACTTAAAAAGATACGAAGTGAAAGGGTGGGGTGAATTAGTTTTTTGTGGCTTTGATGCCTACATGGATATTCAAATATGTATCGTTATCCCTTTTCTTTGAGGTGTTAGCGAAGGCACTTCTTTGGATACCTTTGCGAGAAATTTACTTAGTCAGTTTCCGATTCCATTAAATGGTGTAACTAATACACGGTTAGTAATATTGGTAGCCATTTCATTATGAGCTTGAAGATTTGCAATACCTCCAGTCAGTTTCCGATTACATTGATTGCTCTAACTAACACAAGGCTGAGGAGTCTTGGCAGCCGTTTCGTTATGAGCTTAGAGATTTGCAACATCGAACTAAGAGACCTTCAGCTGACGACTCAATGTTACAGGGCTCCCATAACATTCTTCTTCCTCCTATTTCTGTTCATTATTCACTTTTTCACGTGAACGGCAAGCTAAAGGACCATTGCTTAAACCACTCGCTAAACTGTCTTTTTCGTTTGCAAAACTTACAGATTTTCGTTTTCACGTCTTATAATCTCACATTATTTGTTCAGGGGTATCTCGCATCTTTTTGCTCATAGCACCTTGTATTGGGGAGAATTTGTTGCAAAAGTTGCAAAATTTTTGCAATTCACTAAACGTGCAGATTCAAGTAACAACAAATAGACATACTTCATTGCAGCATGGTGCTCTCTACCAACATACCTATGTATATCGAACGGAGTCAACAAAACGAACCAATTAATATCAAGTTGGTGAAATTTTATAGCCCAGTACCTACTTTGAATCGCGGCGCACACAAATGGAATGAGTGGAGGCGGCTAGCACAAGATCGAGCTGGCTGAAGGCTTGTTGGTTGAGGTCCAAGTCGACGCTGGACTGTAGAGCCATCTAAAGTACGTAAGTATGTAAGTACCTACTTCAATGGCTATGTTTCGAAATAGAGTGGTTTAGCAATTCCTCTAAACATATGTTCAAACTTCTTAAGGAACTTAGGTAGGTAGGTAAAGTGGTGGTTCAGAAGAACCCAATTAGCGCTAAGTGCGCCGTTTTGATACCACAAAAACTCGTGTACCCTGTTTGTTAACGTGTGTTATTGGAGATAGAAAATATAATTAGATCCAACCCGTTTAGAGGCTATCTCTCTGAAATCGTCAAACAAGGGTTTACCTAGCGTGCGTTGTCTAGTCCTTGCTAGGGCAGGACAACTGCAAAGGCAGTGGAAAAGAGTTTTCCTCTCGTTACTGTCTTTGCAGCTGCGACAAAAAGTGTTGTGAGGAATGCCAAGCTTGGCCGCATGGTCCCCTATAGGCCAGTGGCCTGTAGTAATCGCTACAATTCTGGCAATATCAGGCCTTAATTTGCCTATTAGTTCATTTGATTTAGGTTTGTTGAAACTGGGCCATGTCTTCCTTGATATGGCACAACTGGCAAGGTTGTTCCACCCGAGATTGGCGAGCTGGAGGAAGTGGCGGTGTAAATTGCCTTTAACGACTCCTATCGGAATATTGATTCTTTCCGCTAGCGAGCCGTTAAGGGCTGACCCTCGCCTGACTAGCTCGTCTGCTCGCTCATTTCTCTCATAATTGCTGTGTCCTGGGACCCAGAAGAGGGTAATTTCAGAAAGGAAACTTTGTTCGTTTATTTCAAACCGGCATTGATCTACCAGTTTTGAGGATATGGTAACCGAATCAATGGCTTTGATTGCGGTTTGGCTATCTGAAAGATATCTATATTTCGGTTGGACGTTGGGAGATTTTTTAACATGGGGAATCGCAAGAAGCTCCGCTTGAAAGACACTAGCTGAGTCTGGGAGACGGAAGGATTTCGATATATTCAGTTGGTCCGAGAAAATACCTGCGCCAACTCCGCAATCCATTTTCGAACCATCCGTATATATACAGATATCAAAGTTATTGATTACCATTCCGTTCTTCCATTCTGCTCTGGTAGGGAACTTTACTGAAAAAGGTTTGATGAAGTCGAGCATGGGAGTCCTGTAATCGGTCGAAGATGTCACCAGTTCACTTGGTAGGGAAGGCCACATGGCCTTGCTGCCCAGCACCCAGTTTCCCTGAGCCGGACAGCACTGCATATAGCTGAAAATTTAGTATGGAGTTCAAGGGGTATCAGATGCAGGATCACACTTAGAGCATCTTAATGCTCCTGTGATGCCTATATACGCCGATCTTTATACTTTTTTGATTCTGTTGATGTTATATTTTTTAAGTAAGGCGGGCCACCATACTATGGCGCCATAGGTAAGAATTGGACGCACAACGGCTGTGTACATCCACTTAAGGATCTTAAGGGAGACACGATTGCTGTACATTCTAAGTTTGTAGGGGTTGAGTCAAGCTGTGATACACAAGTATGTAAGAATATGACAACAGTCATGGATTATTTTCCAGAGCGTACTTCATAATGTACGAGTATTTGCAACTTATCTGTGCAGCCTTCGTTCATCTCAGTTGCCTGGCCTTTATGCACTGACTAGTTTTATTCATCCTGTCTTCGATCACACCTTTGTACAGCTCGTATTTTTGATGCAGCTATTTTTATAAAGTACTGACTGAGACGTAATTTTTATGTATTTATGCTCTTTTCATAGTGAATAATCAGAGTAATCCGTTTGTAAATGTGCGGATTCCTCCTGACGCACATTCGTATAAACTGTGTCATACAATATCAACACTTTTGAGTAACTCTCCAGATGCAACCTCATTCTTGATTCGAAACAAATTAGTTGCATTCGTCACACTTGAGTTATTTATTACTAACTGCCCTAAAGGTAATCCCAGGATTCTTCAACGCATCACTTAATTTCTGTCTCTTCGCTACCTTGTGACAGGCTACTAAAGTCGAGGGAGTCTATCGTAAAAAAAAAAAAAATATATCATTAAAATAGGAACTGCAACAGTTCACATGATTCAACTCTACCAAAGTAGGTCGCATAGGCTGATCACATTAACCCTCTCCCCTACATGATCGTTAATTCAAATCGGAAATGGAATTTAATTTTTTTTTTCTTTTACCAACTGCCTCATAGCCCTAGGCGCTTCTTCATTATATCCCTATGTGTCCACCACTACAACTACTACTCCTCCTCCTATTGTTGGTGCGTAAAAATTTTGTCTCTTTGTCATACATGGTTAAATACACAAATTACTACCTTATTACGAGATCCTTTTTTTTTGCTCCTAGCAGAGTAAAAAAAATCCATCAGAGGGATACATTATTATGTATAAAAAAAAAAATGTCCCATTGTGTCCTGGTTTTAATGCTTCATGTGCTTCGTGAGAAACCTAAACAAGGGTGGAAGAGTAGACCTACTGTAAAAAAAAAAAAAAAAATTCACACACATAAATATAAATGCGGGGGTTCATGTCACAGCAAATGCAGTTAATATTCTTTTAATAGGACTTTTTCTAACCAGGACTAACATAGGCACTTGAATTTTTTTTTATAATGAAAAATATCCCCCTTATAGGCCATAAAAGAAATTAAAAACCCAACAGAATGATGTTACCAAAAGTTAATTTTGAAATGCATCCGAGTCGCTCACATGGAACAGGACAACGGAAGGACATGTATCTCATCAAGGAGCAAACACAATAAAACATAATTTTCGATTAATCTATCGACGGTGCTCTGTTCCGAGAGAAAAAGAGGTCTAGTTCGTTTTTTTTCTTTTTTTTTGGTTGCGGTTTGTTTGGTGTATGCTGCCATTAGCTTTGATGTTGCTAATTCAACTTCCGGATGGTTTTTGAGCTAATAATAAGGATGTTTTTGTTTTGTTGGTTTTGCAATCCTTTTTCTCTGTTTAGTTGATTGGTTGCAATGGGTTTTTGATGAAATTTTACGGAAATAAAAGGTGAACTTTGGGGGTAAATTAGTGAGTAGACTTTGAGTGAAGGAAATTTGATTAGCTACAGGTCATGGTGAGGTTTGGGGAAGTATAAATGTGCTTTTAGGTTCAATTAGCTGTATATTTTAACATTGCTTCACTTAAGGAACTTCCGTAGAGGACGATGTAAATTAATTTGCAGATGATTTTAGGGGAGGGTTTATATCGAGCGGAGCCCTTCCAATAGACCTAAGTGTATATCAGTGGTATGTGGCATTCACTTGCCCTATCTTAGCTTAATAAATAATATTTAATCAGATCTGTCTTCTTCGGATTAGTAAACCATAGCATACAGGCCTCGTGCAGACGATCTGCATCAAAGATCTGTTCTAGACTAAGAGAAAAAATAATGTAAAGGGTGACCAGATAGCAATGATAGTTTTTCGAATTGTTATGTTTCAGCAGCTGTCAAAGTTACCAATGACACCCAGCTGTCAGAATATTCAGTAATGTTCGCCATTTCATCATGCATCGTTTGACACTTCCCGAGCGTGTGGAAATTATTAAAAAAAATTATCGAAATTCTGGCTCAGTTGTAAATACGCAACGTGAATTTCGTCGTGAGGTCGGTCGTCATCATGGCTTCATTGCACACGCAATTCGTCGCACCGTGAGCGTGAGTACACTCTTTTGGACCTTAAGCTACTAATCAGACAGAAAGAGCTGAATTGAGCATCGCCACAGAGTCAACCAGCCTTTTTTGCGGTTGGATTTGGGCCTACATCCATATAAGTTTCTGCTGACGCAAGAATTGAAGACCATAGACAATGCCGTGAGTTCGTTAATTGGGGGCTGGAAATGTTGGTCGGAGATCCGGACCAAACAAAAAAAAATCATCTTCTCAAACGAGGCCCATTTTTGGCTCAGCGGCTATGTCAATAAGCAAAATTGCCATTATTGGAGCGACCACAATCCACAAGTGTTCGACCAAGCATCAATGCATCCACAAAGATTGACTGTTTGGTGCGGTTTATGGCACAGCGGTATCATCATCATCATCGGATCTTATTTCTTTCGAAGGAGACACCGTTAACCGACTTTCTGTGGCCAGAGCTCGACAACATCCATGTATCCGAGCTGTGGTTCCAACAAGATGGCGCTAGATGCCATACAAGCGACGCAACGCTCGAAGTGGTGAAGGAGAAATTTGGCGACTGGGTCAGCGTTCATCAGTTGACCGCCGCGGTTATGCGACTTGACACCCCTCGATTATTTTCTCTGGGGCTACGTCGAGTCCTTAGTCTAAGCTAACAAGCCAACCACTTTGGTCGAGCTCGGGGCCAACATTCGAGACGCTATTGCCGGAATAACGCCGCACATATTGGACCGAGTCATCACAAATTGGACCGACCTCTTGAAGCACTGCCAGCGAAGCTGAGGCGGCCATTTAAATGATGTGCTATTCCGTATATAATGGCATGAATATAGCTTCAAAATAAAGCCAGAATCAATTAGATATCTAACGCCGTTGTTGTTTTATTTAAATTTCTTTTCCTATCGTTTTTATCTGGTCAACCTATACTAAGCGTTTTCAAAGTTTGATTTAATGACAGAAGTATTCTTTACATACCCGCGTAGCATTATGCACCGTCATTTTGGTATTAAAGTTAAAACCCAGACAATGGCTCATTCCGGCACTACTCGTATTTCACCAATTTAAAGAAATCATTTTGCTAGCGGCTTTAATATTATTGCATACAGCTATGTTTCGTTTGGGTCTTGAATCATTCTTAAGTGTCTGCCTAGTGGCCTGAGTTGCCATTGACTCCGCTTAAATGATACTGACAAAGTCCAGTAGACGATATGAATGGTTGGGTCGAACTTGACTCGAAATTTTGATCAAAATTGGAATTGTTGTACTTCAGACGATTGATTGTTGGATCGATTAGCGTCGTATTGAGGTCTACTAGTTACTAACCAGTTCGTTAGGACATTTTCAAAGATTTAATCCGAAATCGAACTCGTACCGAGCCTGGTGTCATTTTAAAAGGATTTGAAGATATGTTTCCAAATATTGTTTGGGCTTTGCTTTGAGTTTAAGGTGAAGACAGTCAGTATACAATCTAATGTTGCATCTAATACATTTCCACATTTGCATGAGTCGCATTTTTATGAACATTTACTTACTTTTAAAACAAAAAAAATACCTAGGTACTTTCTTCCAATACTACTCGTAAATTCCTCGACACAATTCATCCTCATCCTTGACCCATTTTTCACTCGACACAAAGGTCTCTCCCACATTCGCAAAGCGCGCAACTGCTGTTGTTGCTCCTGGAATGCAATTCACAGCCGCAGTCACAACAACATAACAACTTACCAACAGCAGCAGTCTGCTGCAACTACTCGTATCTAACTAGGTCTATCTGGGTTTTTCTTTTTTTCTACCATACGCACTGTACAAACGGTTGAACCTATCTCAAGGGTTTTTACATCGTTCGCTTGTGACGACAACGATGACGACGACTACTGACTCCTTTGGCTTGATTATATCAAGTGCATCCGATCTCCCTCCCAGCATAGAAACACATACCATACAACAGTGCAATGACAGTGGCGGTGGCGGTGGCGGTGGCGGTGGCACCCTCATGGGCCAGAACGCATTGTAATTAACCCAAGTACTTACAACAGTGTCGCAGTTAACTACTTGTACAGCAGTTTGGCGCTAAACTACCAGAGCAAACACAAATAGCCCTACTGCCTGCTCCTTGCCAGCAAAACTGGAAGTCTTGCATGAGTGGCCTATCATATAGCCTGAAGAGGGTGGGCTACGCTGAAAAGATGCAATGGCAATGTAACCGGCCATATGACATTCCAGCTCTAGGGTTCTCTGACTGTATGAATGCACCGCGACTTGGTCGCGTCAGCAGGAACAGGTGTTCACACACAAAGTGCATCTCGTCGACCCTTTTTCTGCTGTCGTTGTCGTCGTCGTCGTCGTCACCGTCGCCGCCGCACTTGAGTGCACGTTAGGAGAGTGGAGAAATTTTCCCTGTCCTTAGTAATTTGTCCACACTACACAACGTCGTATGTACGAGTACATCATCATCATCATCATCATCATCATGGCAGTGACTAGCGGCGGCGGCTCTGGAACGTTTAAGTTTCCTTGTATTGTACAATACATATGTATATATGCATATTTCGAAGGTGGTACTGCGAGGCCGGGAAACAATTCAAATTTTCGAGAGATGTGAATTCCAGATATTGATAGTCCTTAATTCAGGAAATTACAAGGACCACCCTTTTGTGCCACCGTACGGCTGTCATAGGGCGCACACTACTCGTACATTCCAACCCCTTTGAGTAGCGAGGTGACTCAATTCAAGTGCTGGGAATGGAGATGTGGTGGTGGCTGTGACGAGTCGCGCCGTCGAAATATGGTTCAATGTCAAAGGGTTGTTTGTCGATATGCGGTAGCCGGGTGTGCTACAGCGGCAGCGGCAAACAACCCTTCTGTGTGTTCACTCCCCCACATGATGCGCAATTTATTCTCGATTTAAGGCAATTTCCCACTTGAGCTTTTGTTGGTTGTGCATTTTTATTTTTCCTCCTATTCTTTGAGGTTTTCTTCGTTTTTTTTTATTGCCTTAAGGATTTGTTTGGTTCTTTGTGCAAAGGAAACAGATAAGATAAAGTGAACTTTAAGGTTGTACAGATCGACAGGATGAAATTATGCGATAATCTCCGTTGTATTGTGATGTAGTGTTTCCTAACACGCTGTGAAGTGCTGGATATGTGATATTTGTGTAGTCTGGGACCACACATGGTAACGGGTGGTTATGCAACTGAGGAAGTTGGCTAAGGATGTGACAGAGAGGGATGTTTTGTAATTTTTTTTTTTTTTTTTTTTTTTAACAATTCACATTTAGCAACACTTAACACATTTGACTATCGTCGCGGTATCGACGGGTACCTACATAACCATCTAAACTGAAGTAGAAAGCCTTCTTAACAATTTTTCCTTTAGCACATAGAGTTTCCGTCGCTTTCTGCTTAGCAAACTCTTGTCGAGCGCGGAAAGAGAATTACAATCTGCTAGTAGGGATCTTTAAACACCTTAACTTGAATAACTTTAATTTTGATAGACCTTTTGCTTGATTTTGTAGGCAAGGTCTTCTTGACTTTTTTAGCAGGATAGTTCCGATTTGTATTTCTAGAGAAACCGTAGAAAATCAAGAAACTGATGACACTAGTGGACCACCCCAACCACAAACAAAATTCTGATTGTTAGTTAAAAACCTATTGAGCAGTGGTAGCGCGTGACATATGGTATTGGGGGTTCACATTCCGCAAAAAAAAAGAGAACAGAGACTTATAACATAAGCTTCCTAAAAGTCGTAAATACTGGAAAAATGTTCAATATTTTATAAGTCAATACATAAAAGGATTTTTCAATGTAAGAGGTACCTACCGACGTTTATTTTAAAGTAGTGTGGCACTAAAGACCATCCATCAATTTTTTTTTTCTATTTTTTTTGACAAACGAATTCATAACTTAAATTTTTGGCAGTCACATTTTAATCACAGGACTGTTTCTAAGATATTCGCACTGAAAATGATTTCCATTAACTTCCAAGAGAAATAGGATATTTTGAAAGATGGCGTACTTTTAATTTTCGAAAATTTTGAGAAATTTGGCATCCATCTCGTAGAGAATTTCGAACGCTAGGCATTCCGGTTGCGAGATATTCGCACTCAAAAATGATTTTTATTAACTTTTGCATATAGTCGGACATTTTGAGGGAAAAATGCGTGCCTACAACTGTCAAATTTTGGTCCGCAGTTAAAGCTGAAGTACCCACATATATTAAGTCAGCTTACAAAATGTTTGTCAACGACATGCTGATCATACTGGAACTAGTTCCATCCCTATTCAACTACTGAATAATTTGTATATGTTATCCTTATTTAGTCCCAAATTGAAGACGCAGAGACGTGTCAATCCAGCTTAAATGAGCACTCATTCCAGGCAATTAATGGAAGCGTGTTTTGCGATTTTGTTTCATTCGCTTGCAATAACTATTCTATGTTAGTAAAATGCGTTATTGGAAACATTATGTAATGTAATCAAATGCATTTTGGAAAAGTATTTTACAAGTATTTGGAATTTTTGAAATTAGATTGGAGGAGCTGCCACTGCTTCATTGTCGTCTCGAATCTGGGGTCTGGAATTCGATATTCGATGTCCTTTCGCTCGATGTGACCGAGCCAATGTAACCAGTGAGCTTTAGCTTTTTAGACTACATCCACATCTTGGTACAGGTAACATAATTCGCGGTTGTGTCTTCTTATCCATTTACCCTCATTGCACACAGAAAGGATTTTTCTTTGTTAACAGCCTAATATCTAATCAGCTTTCCTATACTTATAGTTCAGCACTCGGCACCGTAAAATGTATCATCTGTCCGTCCAGCATAAGCTTTATTTTCCATGTTTTAAACCCAATAGTTATAACAAACCGACGACTGTAGAGTTTGTGTTTAATCAGATGTAGATCAACTTCTAAATTATTTCCAAGTAATAGCTGTCGACAGAGACTCTTTGTTTTAAGCAGTGGACACTGGTCCAGCTCTTTGTTGGCTTGTCAAGTACAGTATTTTCCATTCTAAGCCTTAAGCACTATATTTGTTCCAGTAGGAGGTTGGAAAAACCACAAGACAGCGCGACTTCTTGATTAAATCCGGTGCACGTTTAGTATGCTAAACTCGGGGCAATTGTATGTAAATTGCATTGTACCTCATGTTGCAAATTACAGCTGGAGCAATTTTGCCGGTATACCAAAATAAGATACCATATTGCAGATCTTGTCATTGATGACGATTAAAAATATTGGATTTTAGACTTAAAATTTGTTTGTCTTTTTAAATTTGGTCTATTTTCGCTCTGATGGGACGGGGGATACACGTGGGTATATGCCAATTAGTGTGGTATAAAATGGATTAATACATTCACAATGTTCTTTAGAGAGCATCTTTTATACAACATTCAACTGGGCTGTAACAAAGTAATTCCTAGAAATCAATGGTTCGTCTTAAGTCGTGGACAGAACTGATACACCGTGCTAAGAACCAATATCTCAAAACTTCTCAGTACCAAAGAATGCACTGTGGAAAATTGTCAACATTGTATTACTCCATGTCCACAGTCATAGAATCAAAGTATTTCTGTGTTGGGCTTGGGCGATTCCAAGAAAAAATTAAGCTATTGCTCTATGATCAACTTATCATTTCCGTCGGTATGATGTAAACAGAATGTCGTAGCACGTATTTTAAAGAAGTAGATATTACGGCTAGTTCCTTCAGTTTTCATAAGTTATTGAGAGTTAGTGCTAAAAGTCTAACCTACATTTTGTATCGCCATAGGGGGAAATTTTAGGCATTGCAGATACCTGTTTAAAACCCAAGTAGATGCAGGCGCAAATTACTCTTCAACAATTACTGCCAGGAATTGCCGCACGTTCAAGTAATCGACAGCATCAGTTCGGCGCCAAAATGTCTTCCGTTGCCGATTGAACAATCAATTTACTCCATATTTCCATAACTAGATTGACTCCAACTATGGAGCATCTACTACTACCAAACACATAACGACTCGCAAACAATTATTTGTCGTTTTATCATTCTCTTCAATTAACTATCAATAACCAAGTTGATTTGTTCATTTCTGTTACGTAAGTCACACTCGACTCGCGACCGCATGCTACCCGTCGTTGTCGTCTATCAGACAAACACTCTAAGTGCAGAAAAATCACAACCAACCACTTCAGTGTGTGCACCGAAACGATCCTAAAAACAAAAGACCAATCGATTCCAAATCAAACTCAATCCTCACTCATTCACTTATACTCCTTCCTTGGTGTTTGCCTTGACAAATTAACCAAAACCAACTCTACCGACGACGACGTCCAACAAATTGATTGTCCTATGTAATAATCCCAATGACATACATTTTCAATGAACCAAAAAAAAAAAAAAAAAATGATTTAAAAAGATTAATAAAACCAAAGACATAAAATGAAAAGCAAAAAAAAAAAAAAAAAGATACAAACTGCCAACCACTTGGAACAATTGATGAGGACACCACACCAACCACACAGATTATTCCTACGTCACTGAGAAATTGACCCTTTTTTGACCCCAAGAAAAAACGCTTTCGGTATGCCCACCACTACGTACACTGTTCAGATACACACATTCTTCAGATTGACACATATTTTTTCGCAGATCATATATCACATCCAATTAGTTTGGTATTCGTGATTCTACTTAACATCGATTGACCCCACAGATTATTCCTAGATCATGGGTTTTATTGGGCGAGAGTGCGGGACACGGTGGGCCCCACTTCTTCACTTCACAAAAAAAAAAAAAAAAAAAAACCAAATTCATAATTTCTGTGACGTAAATTGTCAACGAAGGGGCTACACTGTCCGCTGGTTCATTTGACAGCGGTGTTGCAGGGGTGACCGAAACAATGTATCTCCTTCGCCTATAGCAGTTTTAATGCACGAATGTCACTCTTGTTGTTATAGTAAGTGTGTGCGAGATGATGGAAGATCTTCTCCTCAATACACTTTAATTGGTGCGATTTAATTAGAACCGCTGCCGCAGAGTATGAACAGCACTTGGATGGAAAACAGTGCGAAAGAGTGTGACATAGTGTCGATTAGATTCTAAACTTCGGTCTCGATCTTGTCTATCTGCCTTTGTATCTGTGATGTATGGATGCTTAGATGGTGGTAATAGTAGGTGATCATAGGGGGTTGGATGAAGCGGTAGTATCGTTTTATTGATTTCTAATGTGTGAGATGCGTGGCGCATCTCGCAATTAATCGATAAACACTCTCTCGTTCACAATTTTATAGATACACACTTGAGAGGAGATTTTATTCTTTTAATCGATTCTGATTGAATAGAACTAAAAGCGGAGTGAAATTGATTTGAACATAAAGAGCAGTTAATGTTTAAATGTTTTATTGAGACGAGAGAGAGAGAGAGTGTGTGTTGAGGAGTTGATTTTTGACGCTTTTATGCTATGAGATATTTCCTTCAAATGAAATTCAAGGTTATAATTTGCTTACGCAAGAGGTGTTGGATTGAATGTCATCTTGTACTCTGATCGAGGTACAATGGGAAACAAAATATATTAGAAGGGAGGTGTTAGATGAAATTAAGAAGATAAATACTGCTGTCGCAAAATAAAAGACCATGGCGCCTGACTTCCCGCCAATTCGTTTCACTTTGCTTTCCAATGTTGCGCATCAGGGCACCCTGATGATGGATTCAATAAGATAACTCTTTCGGTCAGACTACGTATGTGAACATGTAGAAAATACCCGTAACCATCTTTGTCCATGCACTTCTCTCACACATGCCTTAGGACCATCAAAATCCCTGCAGCATAGATCAGAATATCCTGTCAGCATTCCAACATTTACACCAGAAAGGAAAATCAGTGGAATGATGAGCTTTGCATTCACTGACCGGCACCATTGCTAGAGTGCATTGACTTTGAGAAAACTTTTAACAACGTCAAATTGAGGGCAGTTGCATGTGCAGATACTTTCAAGTTTGAATGCTTCGCTTGGCGTATATTCAACTTCTCACGAATACTCGTAGTGTTATCAACACAAAGCTGGGCGGCTTCCAAAATATAACATGCCACATCACGAACGAATAACAAACTAATGACTTCTTATTCAGTCAAGGTTAACGCGTTGAGGCAACACTTCGATATTTTTTTTCATTTTTTTTTATGAATTTATGTACTAAGAAAAATAGCTAAAATAACTATTTAGAAATAGCAGTAATGGCTATTTTTCATAGCTAATTTTCCCCTTAATAATATCTAAATCAGGTACAGAAATACCTCGATTTAAGTCGCTTCGGCGAAAGTCGTTTCACACTTAAGTCGTTCTCCTTTTATTATGGAGAAACGTCAATTGTATGATGTAAAACAGAGCTACATGCAAAAGAAGATCTACATATATAAGGTTCGGTCAAGACAGAGTCAGGATTTTGGCGGATATGTCCGAAAATAAGACAACGGTAATTTGTTGACAAATTCAATATAAAGAATAATATTTTGTAATTAAGTCCAAAGTTTTAACCAAACATGACTTCCATTAGTTTTGGTAACATAAGCAATTCATTTCGCAATGAAACCATCCAAATCAGCGTCAACATCTTGAAACATTTTTCCTTTGATGCCTCTCAAATGGTGATCCTTCGTTGACATAGAATTTATATCTTCTGTCTTATCCATCATCATTTTCATCATCATCGTCTTCCTCATGATTGTCGTCGTCGTCGTCGTCTTCTTTACTGTCATTGGGGTCTCTCTTCACGTCGATCATATTAAGTGCGTCGCAATAATCGAAGCACTTCATGCTGCGTGAACGCCCAGCGTCCACCAATCAATTGTCGTCGTCCTTCTTTTGCAAAGATGCAATCCAACATCTATACACGTATAGCCACATCTCTTTAAGTTATAACAGAAAAATGCATAACAAAACAAAAAGCCAAGAAAAAATAAGGAAAAATGAGCGAAAATTTAATTTCATCCGTCAATAGCCAGTAGCGGGCCTCCAGCGATTTGCTGGACGTCAATAAATATCAGCCTGTGCAACTGTTAGGCCACGAAGAGTGAAACCGCCAGGCGGCACAGTGCATTGGAATTGCATATTTTTGGAAAGAGCGGCCAGAGGTGCACGGAGGGGACAAGAGCCGGGTAATCGCAACGCAAGTCCCTGCGACAAAAATTCATTAAGGCGCATTCGGAAGATGACGACGACGACGTTGATGATGATGATATCCCGCGAGCTTATCTTTAGCCAACCTCTCCCCAAAAAATTACCCGAGGCTCTCTGATGATCATGATGATCATGCAACCACTATTCTTACTGCTTCTGGTTCTTATTCAGCCCGAGGGACGCAGGAGTTGCGATTAATTTTTGGCAAACAGCATTCTGCGAATTCCAGTTGCTACCTCTTAGACATGGCTTTTGTGCTGCCTTCAGTGATCTTGTGCTTGTGCTACTGTTTTCTCGATCGATATACCCGCCCCTGCCTTTCGTCTCTGTTCTGACTGAGGCTCAAATGGAGATGAGTAGAAGAACCTTTTAAGGTATGCGCGCACGTTGATTGCAGTGTGCAAGTGTGATGGTGATCCGATCGACAATGGAGATGCTGATGATGATCTTGTTTTAAATTCTAGCGATGGTGGTAGTTGTGTCAGTCGATTGATTTTTTTTTTTTCTTCTCGCGCATGCCATTTCATTTTTCCGAATGACATGATCCTTTTTGCAGATTGATGGATATTCGAATGCTTCGGCTCCAAAAACGGGCTGATCGAAGAGGATTTTACATGGCCTTAAATGTATCTTGTCACAAAGTGTCAGTGGCGATCTTTATCGGAAAATTGGGATCTCGCTGGATGGAGACAGACGGACGAACTTTTACTGTATGTGTCATTCCATTGGACTGTGATCAGGTATTTCACAGCCCATGGAGATATGGATGGTGATCTGTTGGTGTCTTTTTTTTTGATAATTTATTAGGCTTCTCTCCGGGAGGAATTGAAAATTGAAATGGTGCTCGGTTTGGGTTCTTTTTTGCTACTGGGGTGGAGCTATGTGCGCCTTATATGGGAAAAGCGTCTGCCGGCGAATTTGTTGTTGAGTGCCGTTTTTTTTTTTTTTTTTTGTAGGAGTGATCGCGCTGAGTTATTCGGGGATTTTGTAGTAGGAGACGATTTTTGAAGGATTGATTGCTTTGAGTGAAGGAGTGGGTATATTCACTTTTTTGTTGGTACCAGCAATTGGCGCCGAAACTGAGAGATGGATTTATTTCGGGGGCACTCGGTTTTGGGACATAAATTTAAATTATCCGTGTTTGCTGTTACGTTTGACTTTGTAGTCGTGATTTGAGGTATGCCAACTGGAAATCGAGATGTCCATGTTAAGTTTGTAACGGAAAGGATAAGTTGTTTCTTTTTTTTTTTTTTTCAAAAACTGTAATAGAAAGAAACAAGGTGTAGGGAAGAGTTAAAGAGTCGACAGATAAGGAGAGAGAGTGAGGTAACGTTGCGGGTTAATTTGAAATCTTTGCAAATTATAGATTTTTGTAGATACATACTGAGGAAGGCGGATTATTCCACATTCGTGCTGAATGGCTTAAGAGCGATATCGCTTTTTTGAGCAGCGCGGGCGAAAGGAGGCTCGTGTACTCGTATTACGATTAAACAGACGTACAGGTGGATGGAAGATTATAATGCCTTGCAGCTAAAGTGAGTTTACTTTCGAGAAAGCGAGAAAGTTAATTTGATTAATTTTTTGGTACACAGCAACAGAAGCTTAAAACAGCGGGTCAACCAGCGGTGAAAAAACGTACAAATGATGCAGAAAAAAGTTTAGTGCTCCTAGAGCTGCGACAGTAAATTTTCAAGTTTCAGTTTGGTTTTGTACAAAGCTTTGTAAACAGAAATGAAAACTGTCTTCCTCAGGGTCTACACATCCTCGTGTTCGAGTGCATTTCTCATCCGCCCTGAGTGTTAGGCTGTGTCCCTGTTTCTTTGTTTTGTTGCCATCAATATTTGGTCATAGAGCTTTGGTGTCTTTGCAGATTTCAATGTCTTATGTCTTACTTACCAGTTCTCTGCTAATCTAAATTGATAGTGGTGTCCAAACCCTGGAATCTGTTAATAATATACATATGTACATCGGTCGGACACTGTCTTGGCCAATCAAGTAATTTGAACATTTTTTTTTTTTGGATCATCAGGGCCGACAAGTTCTGAGCCACAGAGTTCAACTGTTTTCGTTTTTATAGTTACCGCTGCCAGTAAATGGAGATAGTCTCTCGGGATATGCTTAGTACCGTTCCACAATCCATTGCAAATTTCCATAGTCGTCGTTCTTTCCTGCTAATCTGTCTGATATCCGCCATCGCTTGGCCTTTAAAACAAAGATTCAGCCTTCATGGCTGCGTTTCGAAGATCATCTTGGCTGGAGCGTTGTTGTCTATTCGCTCGATGTGACCAAGCCAATGTAATCGTCGCATCTTCGTTTTTTGAAATACATGCATTTGTTCACCTCGAACACAGCACCAAATATTCGAAGAAGAATTTTTCTTTCAATAGAGCTTGGAATGATCCCCGGGAATGCGACATTTGAGCCTTCCACTACGCAATCCACTAGAGCCCATTACCTTGATGTCCATCTGGCAACTGCTCAGACACCCCTTTATTAAAACTCCTTCAGCTTCAGAATTAATTCACTCCCAGAAAACATACTTCAAGAAGCATCTAATCTCCAGCAATTGAATCACAGAATCAACAGGTATCTAAAAGCATCTGCTGGAGCTATTGCACCGCTCCGTCCTGAGAGTTGTTTTGACGGACCGAAGTAGCAGTAGTTTCCTAGGATCAGTCGCCATCTAATCTCCATGACTTTGTCATTTGTAGAGTTTATGTTTACTCCGAGGTAGATGAACTCCTTAACAACTTCGAAGCTGGAGTTGTAAACGGTGATGTTTTCTCTTAGACAGTGAACAATAGCTTCTGTGCTTATTGAAAGTATTCGGCCACCTATTTCCACCTATTTCGGCATGAAAGCCTCTCAATATCGTTTACAATATCTATAGCAGCTGGATAAGCTTGTTGAAAATGGTGCCTTCTGTGCTGGCACGGCTATATGTACATTTTCAATTGAAAAAATTGTCGGTGTAGCCGGACTAGTATGTTCGACATTCCAAGGTGGGCTATCACCTAAAGATCTATACGATAGATACTATCAGGAGGAGATTTGAAGTTGATGAATGCTTGTTGGGTTTGGTCTTGAACGTCAAATTCTTTAGCTTTAGCATCACTGGAATGTTAGATGCCTAGCGCTCCTGTACTTCAGCATCATTTCTTCGAACGAAATTTAGGCTTAGGGCTCACGGATAACTTTGTGTCTCTTTTTGTTATAGTCTGTTGCATGACAACAAATCTACGGCGAAATCTATTTTGAACTTTCAAATGTCTGTTCAACTGCTCGCGTACATAATTGGACATATGCAGCGGACTGTGAGTATTGAAACAGAAGCGGCGAAAATGGGTTTAGTGCTTAACGAGGGCAAAACGAAATATATGCTGTCATCAAAAATGGACAGTCAAAATCGGCGACTTGAACAGAATGTCAGAATAGATTTATTTTTGAGGTAGCTAAGGACTTTGTTTCCGCTGTAAATACAAACAATGACACCAGTGCTGACATCAAGCGAAGAATTACTATTGCCAACCGCTGTTTCTTTGGACTAAGAAGCCAACGGTGAAGTTAAGTCCTCTCTAGAAAGACTAAGGATAGAATATTTAAGACATACATCATCAAAAGCAGATGAAAGTATCCTTGGTAGTTCGAGTGATTTTTGGTCCCGTTTGTATCGATGGGGAATGGACAAGAAGATACAACAAGGAACTATACCTGTTTTACAGCGACATCGACATAGTGAGAAGGGTTCCAATTTATAGCCTGAGATGGATAGGTCATTTTGAGCGAATGGGTATGAATGCACCAGCCCGAAAAGTTTCGAATACATCCTGGAGAGACGACGCGCTAAAGACAGACCTCAGCTGAGGTGGCGTACACAAGTGCAAATGGACCTCAATCAACTTCGTATACAAAACTGGAGGCGGTTAGCATAAAAACCGGCTGCCTGGTGATGATTGAGGCCCAGATCCACCCCGTAAAGTAAAGTTAAGACATCCCAGCCTCGAAGTTCTATCCTACCAGCTCGTCCCTTGAATTTATACAATTTAATGCCTTTTATCGGTCATTTATAACATTCTCCTTGCCCTCCTCAGTTTTCTCGCCTTCCCTAGAGAGAATGTTTTAAATTCGATTTGGTAATGAAATAAAATAAAATTTGAAGCTAACGCAGTCGAGAAAACCGTATAAAACTCGGCTTCGTTATAGACAGATACTTTCGCAATAAAGCTATTTTAGTTGAATCGGAAACCAGATTGTGTACATTCATCTAAAATTCTCTGGTTTTCGTTAAATGCTTTAAAAATTAACAAATCTGTTGTTGCACTATGACTTGCCGCTATTTTCAATCCACGCAAATTTGCAACTTCTTTGCTCTTTGAGTGTGTACGAAGCCTTTCAAAGACTTTACCACTGAGCAAGGAAGTATGTTTCACTCTACTACTACTATGCTTTGTTCCTGTTTTTTCGACTTCAGAGTCCCACCCAGATACAGAGTGCAATGTGAGCGCGCATACATTATTCATAAAGTGTCGTGCATTAATTGTAAAGTTGTCAGATTTACTTACTGTACTGTTCAATTGCCGACCACCTAAGCCGGCTTTGAACTAAAACTACTTAGTATTCAAAACATATTTAGCGCCATCTTACCACAGTGATTAGAACTTGTTTACTCAAAATAATTATAATTTGTAAATGATTTAGATGTCAGACAAAGTATGTAGCACCAGTATTTATGAGTATCTTAGAGACTGAAAGTTTTAATTAAACCTTGTAGAGTACTTAGTCAGTTTTATTACATTCACTTCATCTGACTGATCTGATTAAAAATAAAAATCCCGCAAATTCCGATCTTAAAGATCTTCAGCCCACCTACTCCCCCCGTTTTAAGGCTTACAAAATCAATTGAATTCTTAATAACACATCCAACAAGTCAACACACAGTAGCAGCCGACGAGATGCGCTGCGCCATCACTTCACTGGATCACACATACTCTGCGATCGCAATCTTCTCGATGCATTCCACTTCCATTGAAAATTACATGCAAGACGAACCTTTTGTAGCTACTGTCAAATTTATGATTACGATTATTAGTGCGATCCTCTTGGCTGTGTTCATTATTATTACATACACACACACACACTCGCATATACACTGCTGCAGATACAATTATAATAGCTCATACCCGATAAAGGGAAAACATTTCTGGAACGCGTTTGGTTTTTTTTTCTCATTTTCGGGATTTTTGTTTTCATCTTTTGGTGTTCTTAAAGTCTGCACTTAATTTTTGGCCGGTTACCCTGTTCCTTTTCCAATATGTTGGTGACTTTTCGCACTAGCCCCGTAATTACCAGCAAATGCACGTACATACATATACGTGAGGAATTCGGTAGAGGCTGCGCCGATGGGTGGGAAGAGAGCGAGGTGTAGTAATAGCGGGAGCAGAAAATCAAAATTAAATAACACGATCATCTTTCCATCGAAACACTCAATCATGTGATGATATCCTGGCGACGACGACGACGATATGAAAGACATTGCAAAAAATTTCTCAAAGTAATGAAATCAAAAAGAATGGTGCGGGTATGTGGTTGAGGATGGAATTCCATGCTGAATTTTGCAGCGGATTGGGAATTGGAATATTCGTTTAATTTTTTTTTTTCATCAGAATGTTTTCAATGAGAATTGAGGAGATAACACTTTTAGAGGACATGCGCATAACTTTTAATTAGAATTTGAGAAATTGCTTTACAGAAGCTGACAAATACGGTTTTGAATTCGAATATGCAATACCGTCGGAGGAGGGCATCAAGATTGGGATAGATACGATGAAAGATGTGTACATATGTAAGGAGAACAGTCTTCTCTTCTTCCTTTGCACAAAGGGAAGGGCGATACGCGAAACTACGATACGAGTAACTACCGTTCTGTCAAGCTGATGTCACACACCATGAAGATCGTTGAGCGGTTATTAGATGGCCGACTGCGGAAAATAATGCGGCTATCTGATGACCAGTGCGGGTTTGTCTCGAGTAAATCAACAACAGATACAATCCAAAGTAAAAGGAACATAATGGAAAAACGTCGGTATTCCTTAAAGGACTTGCATATAGTAGTGGTTGATTTCGAAAAAGCCTTTGATAGACAACCAAGAGATCTCTTATGGGTGGCGCTAAGACGACGAGGAGTTCCAGAAAATTACGCGTACGTGCGCATGATCATGGACATGTATGAAGGAGCAACGACAAGAGTAAGTTGTCCCGCAGGAGTCACCGAAGAGTTCCCAATCAAAGTAGGTGTACACCAGGGAAGCGTCCTCAGACCTTTGCTATTTATTGCAGTCCTTGATTATCTGCTTGAAGGAAAAGTGACGGACCCCAAAGTGCATCAATTATTCTTTGCTGACGATGGAGCTATCATAAGTGAAGATCGAATGGCCCTGCATCGAGCAATTGATGTTTTGGAGGGAAATGGGTACCGTATTAGTTCAAAAAAACAGAGTATCTGTGCTGCCCGTTCTCGGATCCACTCCGCCCTATTCCAGACATTTACTTGAATGGAAAAGTGATTTCCAAGTGCGAAATGTTCAAATATCTGGGATCTATGATCAATTGCGAATCAACTTGTGATGATGACATCAATCATTGCGTAAGCGTAGGGTGGATGAAGTGGCGAGAAAACTCGGCTATCTTCTGTGATCGAAAAATGCCACCTAAGATGAAAGGAAGGCTCTACACCGCAGTTGTACGTCCGGCGCTTATATACGGTTCACAATGCTGGACAATGTTGATAGAATAAGAAGTTCAAAGATTCGAGGAAGCCTTCATGTAAAAGAACCCATCACAAGCAAGATAGAGCACGACCGGCTCAGTTGGTATTGTCATGTTGAAAGGAGAGATCCTTCGAACCCCGTCAAAAAGGCAATATCAATCAACGTTCCTACACAGTTGCGCAAAAAAGGCAGACCAAAATACAACTGGATCACACAAATGCAAAAAACACAAGCATTCGATTGGCTTCTGTGACAAAGTGATCCGTAACCGGGAAGGCTGCCGGTACTTCCTGAGGTCAAACCGGCAAACCGGCAAACCCCACAGGCGGACCAGTAGGGATGTAGTAAAGTGGGAGGGTTGTGATCCTTCTACTCCGGATCATAACTTCGCCGTAAGAAGAAGAAAAAGAAGTAAGGAGAACAGTCTACGGAGGATTTCAAAACTGTGAGTCTTAAGCCGATAGATGGGATACCCATAAAGTATTTTATAAATCTCGATTCTAAATTTTCTGATAGTGACTGTTATTTTCCAGAAGCTACAACCAGATACATATCCAGCAGTGCAGCAAAACCGTCGCACTTTGTTGGTTTGTTTAGGTTCTGACACCCATCGTGGGGCAACAGCACCTGCGCGCCATCATGTTCGATTTTCTGAAACGCTTTTTAATTTTATCCAAATTATAACGCTCTGGATTCCTTCTCGAGTCTGGGGCGACCCACCCTTCTGCCAGATTGGGTGAGTGGATTACATCGGTTAGGCCAGAAAATCCTGACGAAAGATTGCAGCTTCCGAATGACAGTGTTGGTAATCTTCCAGGTACTACACCCATATAGTAGTACTGATTCAACGTTGGAGCGGAACAGTCGCAGCTTGGTTTTAGTGCTTTGAACATTATTCTTCCAGATTGTGGAGAGCATTCCGAAAGCAGCTTAGGCCTTCTCGGTTCTGCTTTCCGAATTCGGTGCCACCGTCGCCCGAGTCAATACTTGTAGAAGAAAGTTGTCAATTTTTTCGACTTGCTGTTCAGCATTGTTTAAATGAATGGCCAATTTGGAAAAACTTTTGTCTTGGCCGTATTAATCCTCAGCTCCACCTTATTTGCTCCGATCTCCAAACTGTGCACCGCTTGGTGCAAGTTTATTATTTTATGTGAAAGCAAACAAATGTTGTCCAGTAAGATGTCATTGTCCATTGTATACCGCTGTTATTTACTGTCAAGGCTGCTCGAATACCATCACTGATTACCACCAGAAATAACAATGGTGAGAGTATGCAGCCATCACGCACACCACTTTGAACTTCAGAATCATCAGGCACTTATCATCGTGACACTTAGCACCCTCATAGGTAGCCTTAATAATAGATATAAGTTTTTTAGGAATACCTCTACTGCGCAAGGTACACCAGATGAAATCACGGTTTACGCTATCGAAAGCTTTCTCGAAGTCGATAAACAATACGTGAAGATTAAGAGATCGGAAAGAGGTCGATGCGGGAGGATCCCGAGTCAAGGTGTTCTTTGATTCGATTCAAAATTATTTTTGCTATTATTTTGGAAACCGCCGGCAGTACACAAATACATCTCCAGTTTCCGCAGTTTCGTTTCTCTGGGAGTTTGATTCATTCCCTTTGTCCACTCTTCTGGAAACCTTTGGCTTTCCCATGCACTCCTTATGATAAGGTGAAGGAGGTCTGCCGACGTACTTAGCGTTGCTTGGAAAAACTCAGCAGGAATGCCATCAAGCCTCACCGTTTTATTTTTCTTGAGTGCTTTGATCGCTGCTATGTGGGAGGGCCGTAGCGAATTTGGGTATTTGTTGCTTCGGGTAGCTCAATTGGGTATGAAGCAGCAACATATCTAAATTACTTAAAAGTTTCCATCTTTTGAGCTGATGCTCGTCCGATATCACCACTTCTATTGAAAATGTTCATTCGAGGCCCCCTGTAGTCCTCGGAAAGACTGCATTAAGGAGGCGATTTTTAGCAAATTATTTGATTTGAGCGAAACACGTATTCAAAATGGCACTTAGCTGCTGATGAAAACAAGAATCGTTGCAATTAGTGTATTTTTTTTTTATATAATTATCGCGCGCCGAAGGGGATATGAATACCCTTAGACTGTTTGAAGGCACGGGCTTTTAGGAAAAGGGGGAGGAGGAACAGAGGAAGAGCCTGTGCACGTTGGCTTTAAATGTTTGACGGTTGTAGTGATGGGGAAATACAGAGCCTGATCATTCCACATTCGTGTTGTTCGGCTTATAAACGAATATTTGACAGTACGACCGTAGTTGGACTTAAGAGTGAACTCATGTGCATTCGAAGCATATATCTGCATATATCTGAAACGTTAATACCTTTAGTGTGCTAGGAAAGGCTTTTGATACTGTTGAAAGCCTTTTCAAAATCAATGAACAGCGGTTACAATGGTCATTACAGAAGGATCCATAGCCATAACCTTCTTGTTAAGCACCAAAAATTGTTTGCGATGAACTCTGCAATTGTGACAAGAAGTATCTCGGAGTCTCATATCATATGCCATGTCACTTTGATGTGTATTGGGCTTTAGGGAAAGCCCAATACAGCCTGATAATTATGACATTTTTCATCTTTTCGGGAACATTCTCGATACTATGTGCATACCGACTAGAAAATGCTACTAGATCTTGCATACAAACTTGCAGAATTTACCTACAAAATAGTAAAAACTAAAAAGTCTAAAAAAAAGGCATTAAAAGTGAAAATAAAATAGTTTACAAAATTAACAAAAAAAAAAAAAAAAAAGAAGTGTGAGGCTAAATTTAACGTAATAGTCTATACAACCAACACATTCTTCATGGTTACAGTGCCAAAAAGCATATTTGACTCATATCTCAATCTGATTTATTACGAGTAATATGTATACAATTCGTGGAACTCGAGGCATAAGATAGTTTGTTAATGTGAAAATAATTCTGACTAATGACGACAATGAACGAGATTGCGATAGTTTCATGATTTTTGAGGGACAGTGTGTTTTAAACCTATTTTTCTGCCAGAAGTAATCAAAAAGATCCGGTGAAATTGGTCAGTTATTGACAAAAAGTAATCATTATGTTGGTTTTCCAAATAAAAACGTTAGCCTTCTGATCCTTTTACTAATCTCTGTTCCTCTGGCATTAGACGAACATTGCACTTAACAACTTCACAAGATCGTCTACCAAATTTCAATATATTACTCGTATAAATCAAAATTAATAATAAATTTTGCTACAAAGAAGATCGAAAATTTTCCATGTATCTTTAGGTCCATTATCTATGTATTTTTTTCATATTTTTTACCATTACAATTACAATTCACTACGGTGATCTTGCGAATATATCGAGCCACAAAACTTGAACTTAGCTTTAGAATTAGAGATTCCTGTTCAGATCTATGTTCAAAGGTTCATCCACATCGTAATATCGTATCAGCTAAATTCGCGTTCTCCGACCACTCAGCTAAAGAAAAAACTCTTAAAAAAAAAGTATGGCAATACGAGAAAGCCAACTGGAGCGGCCTTAGTAGCTTCTTTAGGAGTTTTAACTGGTCGCTATACTTCCTCGACAGCGGCGTAAATGCCGCAGCTGAAATGATGACCGACACTATCCTCTTTGGTATGAATGACTTTATTTCTAACAGAATAAAGAGCATTAAACCTAAGGAAACTCGTTGTTTGCCCAGAGCTGTAAAGAGGCTATCAGGATGAAGGAAGTAAGTCTTATAAAGCCAACAAATCTGAAAAAAACCCGAAAAAAGTTTAAACAAGCCAAAAAGATTGCAATGCTCACATTCGACGTGTAAAATACTTATATGATCAAAAATTGAGGCAAAAAATTCTACAATGTCCCAAAAAAGTAAATATTTCCGGTCATTCGTCAAAAATATTAAAAATTCTGCCTCGTCTGCCATTCCCACGCTTATTTACAATGACATTCCAGCTGTCAGTTCCTTAGATAAAGCCAATCTGCCAGATAATGCTTTGTCGCCACCTGTATTTGAAAGCGTCAAATTTTCCAGGTCCACTTTAGCACTCGTGCAGGAGTTCTCAAAGGTCTTAACATATACAAATCCGCTGGACGAGATGGTATCCCCCCCATAGTTTTAAAGAGGTGTTCTTATACGCTGGCAAAGCCTCTGCTTAAGCTTTTCTATCTATCTAAAATAGCATTTATCCAGCCCGTTCCTAAAAAAGGCGAATCTTCCTCTTTGTCTAATTACCAACCCATTGCACTTAGGTCCCTTCTTTCCAAGGTCATGGAAACGCTGATAAATCGTCAGAATCGAAATATCTCGATTCACGAAAACTCCTTAATGACCGGCAGTACACGTATGGTTTTCGTAGCAACAGGTCCACTGGTGATTTGATGGCATATCTCACCGAGATGTGGAACCAATCTCTCCATCACTTCAGCGAAACCAAGATGGTTGCGCTTGATATTTCAAAGGCATTTGACAGAGTTTGGCATCAGTCTCTTTTGTCGAAAATGCGTGCATATGGCATCGATGCATCTCTTCTTCAATGGATTAGAAATTACCTTTCGAGGCGTTCAATACAAGTTGTCTTGGACTAAATGCTGGTGTTCCCCAAGGCTCTGTTTTATCTTCGACTCTCTTTCTTATTTTTATAAATGATCTCTTGTATGCAACTTCTAATCCAATCCATTAGAAGTTGCAGATCTCAGTTTTTCATATTCGTTTCCTAACTCACGTCCTTGCTCTTCGGCCGTAGAAGAGGAACGGCAACGTATGTTAAACACATTAAATTTCGACCTAGACAGCATAATTAAATGGGGTTCAACCAACAGAGTGGAATTTAATGTTTCCAAAACACAATGCTGCCTTCTGTCTCTCAGCGAAACCAAAACCCTCAACCATTATTCATGGATGGTACTTGCATAATTGAAACATTGCAACATTGAATAATCAACTTCGATGGAACGATTACATATTCGAGGTCGCCAAAAATGCTGCAAAATGTCTAGGATACCTTAAACGGTGCAAGAAATATTTTACTCCGTTTGATCTGGCCTCAATTTATAAGGCATTCATCCGCCCTAAGCTGGAATATAACGCCCATATCTGGTCTGGTGCACCCAAGACCGTTCTGCACATTCCAGACAGGGTACAGAATTGTGCATTAAAACTTATAGGTGATAGAGACATTGTGAATTCCATACATCGGTGAAATATGAGTATCTCATGTCTCTCCCTAAAGCCAAACTTCGGTCGTACTGTCAAATATAGGGATTCGTTTATAATCCGAACGACACGAATGTGGAATGATCTACCAGGCTCTGTATTTCTCCATCACTACAACCATAAAACATTTAAAGCCAACGTGCAGAGGCTTCTTCTCTAAAGGCCGGTATCCTGAAAAAATATAGGGGTATTCATAATCCCTTTGGCGGGCGCGGATTATAAAAAAAAAAACTAATTTAAACTAGTTCGCAATTTAACTTCTTGACCTTTATCTTGCAAGTGCTTGATTTGTTTTTTTTTTCTCCGCAATTTTTGCCAATGACTCTTGCAAAGAGTTCTTATACGGTGGTGCAGTGAGCAATGGGGATTTTCCAGCTGGACTATCACATTGCGTAATTGGCTTTTCCTTCACGAAAATCAGAGATATTTCAAAAGGCGTGATAGTCTTCGATGGAGGGGCTGGCTTACTTGTAGTTGGCAACATGAAACTGCATGAACGTGGTGGGGCCTTGAGCATCCAGAAGATATATGTATAGATATATATATTGATCAATCTATGTGCTGTTTTGTGGATTAATGGTTAAAGGGAAGTATTCAAGTAATCCACAATTCGGTCAGCGTTTCGTCACCCGTCTAAACTCGTAGGTAAGCTTTGGGTAAAATTTCTGTCATATCATAGTCATTTAAAGGCCTGATGTTTCCGTGCAACAAGCATCTCGAGGCACTGCCACAGCGGTGTATCATGAGAGAAGTTAGTAATAAAAAAAAAATGATTTGAGTACCTCGGTCGTTTCTGCACAAGAAATTATGGTTTGAGTTTAATTAATTGGTGCGTCGGAGAACTCAATCGGGTTTCGGGACACAACTTAATTTCTGTACATTCATCGATCCATCTCTAGGCATCCCAAGCCTTCTCTGTGGTCTACCGCTTATAGTTTCTGCCTACAGCGTTCTAATGTTAATTATCTATATTTATACTCCTTGCATGAGATGGTCATTTTAATTCGGTGCACTGATGGATTCCTTAGGCCCATTTCACACATATTCGGCGTCGTATGTCCGAAAAGAAGTGTATACTGCGTACATCTGGATAACTTGTCAGAATAGAGTAGCAACCATTTAACTTCATTTCGCTGTAAGACGAATTGAACGCCTCTTCATAGCCGTTGCTTTATATTGAATAATCGTATCAACTGTGCATTGTACTAAGAGATACTTCCTTTTATTCGTAAGACAGTTTTGGTAGCGTTTCCCATGATATATTTAGATTTTAGGAGACAGAGCTCCGTCAATGCATCAAAAGTCCTGCATAGTGCCAGAAAACTAACAGCACTTTCTTAGTTAAATTGTTTTTGCCAGAAAAGTTGACTATCCAGGATGACGAATTGTGATGGCTTTGATCATTGATTTGGTCAGGATCATTGCACCAAAATCCCATTAATATTGCAGCACCGAAGCTCTTTGGATTACTTAGGGCTTACCCTAACAAATTTGTTTCAATCTAATTAAAAGACAGTAAAAATGGTCTTCTGGCATCCAAAGATGCCATAAAATAAAAATGCTAATCCCAATTCCAGTGTGCTTCCTTTCCAAAAACGAGTCTAAAATAAAAATACGAATTCCCCTCAACAATGGAATTTCCTATAAAAGGTTCGCCTTTAAAGTTCGCAAACATAAAATCAAAAAAACTCAAAGAACCACCAACAAGAATCAGAAGCCAACGACATTCAATCCACACAGACAGTGATTAACGAAAATTAACTCCTTATGGCTCCCTTTGGATGAGAGCGTGGATATCTTAAGGCGATCGGGTTAATTTCTTTGCCAAACTAAAAAAACAAAAAAAGAAGACAACCCAAAGCCAATTGACAGGGAAGCGAAACTCAATACTCTTTTGGACACTCGCATACACAGATTGGTCTACCCAACTACTACTATGCTACACATGTTCCTTGTCAAGAGGATAAAATTCGATCAAAATTTTAATTGGAAGCCCTCAGGAATGATTGAATCCCTCCACATTCATCCATTGAACCATCCATCCATCCATCCCATCCATCCCATCCATCCCATCGGTCGATCGATTTGTCCGTTCGATCTTGAGCGGATATTTTGGCGGCGATGTTGATTATGATGATGCCTGTTGACGATGACGATGATGGTCTGGTACAATGATGGATAAGACAGGATGTGATGTTGCCAATAACATTTGCTTCTGGGTACTTAAGCGCAACGGGGCTATCATCATCAGGGAATCTGCATTTCTAATAATTTGATCACCATCACCACCAACACGAGATCGTCGTCCTTCTCATCGTTGTCGTCGTCGTTGACGGGGTTTCCAAGCTGACAAATAATTTTGACCTCCTCAAGAGAACTGGGGCGCGAGAGCAGACTGCCGCGCCGCCACTCTGTTGTGCCCAATGTCGTCAATCCGTCGCTTAATAACATAGCATGTGTTACCATACAAAGAGCAACAACGTCAGAGGAGAAGGTAGACATCCAAAAAATGCAATGACGAAATATGAAATTAGAAGATGAGATGAGATCCGGCAAAAAAAAAGTCCAAAAAGGAATTAACAGGAGAATGAGACGATTTTGCGTTGTGTTTTGGGATGCCAACGCAATATTGACGGCGGCCAAGATGATGACGACGACGACGAGAACGACCGTCAGTGGCTACCACACTTAGGCTACCGGATTTTTAATGTCTTTTAATCAAAAATTCAATGTTGTTAGCTACCTGTTTGTCAAGACCATCCATCTTTGACGATAAATGCTTTTTATTAGTCCACACTCGTGGAGTTTTTTTTTTTTTTTTCTTCCTGCAGTCTGTGGAGACTTGTCTGTATTGGATTTGGTGGACTTTTATAGAAAGATGGGAGATTTTGGCAGCAATTTGGTGCGCAAGATGGAATTTACGCTTTTTTCGGTTTGCACCAAGTGAATGTGTGTGTTATCCTTTGGCATTCTTTTGGAAAGGAGGGCGAAAAACTATTGAACGCCATAAAGTATCTTGTACCAAATAGCTGCAGATATGATGGAATAATGCGAATGGGAATGTGGCTATTAGACAGGATCAAATCTTGCATTGTTTTCACAGGTTCCACTCAAGTGAAGGAATGAAATCCTTTTCAGGAGTAGTCATGCATTTTGAGTTGCTTTATATAAGAACTGAGTACATGGTCAAGCGATTTACGAGATTTGCGGGAAAAGGTAGAGCCTCCCTGAAGGCTAGTAGTATAAGTACCTATTTTTTGCTTTGTTTTAGGATTCCTTCGCTGAGATTTTTCTGAAATTTATTGATATTATTGAAATCAAAGCATGCTTTATAGCACTACTGTCACTGTCTGCACTGATTAGGTTTATAAGATCAGCATCAGCTCCTAGAATTTAGACCTCTACAGTCAGAGAGAAACGATGTTCTTTGGTGATTGTTCAATTTCGATTTATCTTAAGGCCTCGCGAAGGGATTCATCTTGATCCTGAATTTGACTCTGTTCATGTTATAAAACTATTGACACTTGTGGTCATTATGAAGTTGCACCTACCATTGGCCCTTCCGAAACTTTTCCAGTCCTTGGTCATCTAGAGCAATTTTTTCCTTCGATTTTGAATTTGAAGAGAATAAAGACGCCTTTGGATGTCTTTCTTTGTTGCCACATCCTTCGCAAGAGTGGACGCTCCTGCTCCCACGCGGTATTGTACGGCAAGTCAATGGCCAAGAACTTTCTAGAAAATGGTTTACCATTTCCATTTAAGGAACATCGAAGGAGAAATCATAAATGGATTGTTTCAATTTTTCGGACAATTATGTCATTAAGTCCCCTGTGGAACGCTGTTGGAGATGGTTTCTTTCAAGTTAACCCATAAGGTGGAGGTTAACAATGCTCTCCATAACTTTGGTTAGCAGTGACGTCAAAGCTATTGATCGGTAGTGAGAAGGGGAGATTTGATCACCTTCAGAATTGTTTGTACGTTTGGAAGTTTCTATCTGTCCGGAAAAATGCCTGTGGAATACAAGGGGAGAATCCTGTGACTAGTTACTATTGAGATCTTCTAGGCCTCGAGCTACTGAACGAGTTTGAAAAAATATTGGTCTCAAATAATATTGAATCTAGAAATGTGGAATTTACTATGGCACCTGTAATATTCTTATCATTCTAGTCAAGAGCCCGGATGGTGGATGAAGCAGTACCGTTTCACGAAGGACCAAAAGCTGTGACTGTCTTTAGGACTTCGCAGTATTTATTGCCCCTTTTTCTGATCTCGCAAGAATTTAAAATGTTTTAAGATGACGTTACAGTCATTTCTAGCCCGTGGTGAGGGATGAGATGAATTCATTCCCCAACTTATCCTTGTACATCTGGAATTCTTATGGATACTCTGCTTTTGTCCTTGAATAAAATATTGTTCCATCGCTCGGCGGTCCAATTAACGTGTTTACGGACGATTTAGCCGACATCTTCACATATCTGTAAGCGGTCGAATAGCAGTATGATCGCTGAATATCTATGCTTAGATCAAATTCTTGCCTGGTTGAACTACGTAGAAGCGATTCAATAAAACCACTGTGCGTTAAAATATATAATTTTTTCGAATTTCGAATTGTCATAGAACGCTCAGTAAATCCATCCAAAAAGTAATAAACAAAAATTGTTTTATCCGTTTTTATCTGTCACTCGTCACAGTTGCGCCATCGATAAATTCATTAAACGTTACCGACTATATCTGTAGCGCATACCTATCTCTCAGCCGTCAATAACGCCTACAAAAATTAAAAAAAAAGAAACAAAATTCACTTGCCTTGTTGGCCTACTATCCAAAGTGCGATGATTTAAATGTCCTCGCTTAGCATTGGAGGTCAACGCGATACAAGTATCGATAGCTATGCAAATGCATTTAATCGAATGAGCAGCTATTTCGCTTAATTAATTTCACTCGTCTCCTTATGAAGATGTACGAGAGAAAAAGAAAAGAAATCTGGGTTGGAATTCAATTGAAGCATAGGCGTTGTGAATCTGTGGGTGGCTACTCTCTGACGCAAATGCGAAATTGCGCGCGTTCCATATTAATTGCTATTCTAATTTGTTTTTGTTTTTTTTCCTCTCTTTGTAGACACAAGCGCTCGCTTTAACCCGCTCAAAGTCACCAGATATTATAGTGAAGAAGGAGCACTCATTATCACCACCCCACCCACAATTGCAACAACATCAACCACAGCAACTTCAACAGCAGCAACTGCAAATCGCTCGAGATACACAATCAGCATCGTCAACATCGTCATCATCTGTTGGTGGTGGTGGCAGTGGCGCTGGGGGTGGACAATTATCAGAAAAGCAGCAACACCACTCATTGCATCATCATCATCATCCGCATTACAACCATCATGCGCAACCAAGTCAACAACAGAATCAATCAATGGATCACGAATCGCGAAGTCCACGTTACGGTCGGAGATCATCGGAGGCATCACCTGTGCCATCGGTTAACGATCATGCGGTGGTGGCATCTAGTCAAAGTGGTGCACTCATTCCATTGGCTACGACACCAAAAATTAACACTCCCACGTTGTTAAGTGAGAATGGACCCAGCGGTGGGGCTGCTGGCGGTATAGTTGGTGGAATAAGTGGCTCAGGTGTGATAGGCGTTGAGAAGATGAAGACATCACCATCGATGGAACGACGCGAGTTTGACATGACGAAGGTTAACTGTGAGTAGAAATTAAAATTTTAAAACCAACTTTTGTCACATTTACCCTACGAGTATATGGCAGGAGCTAATCCTTAGACAAAAAATTCTTCCTTTTTTTGTGTGTGGGGTCGAACATAGTGGGTGTACTGGAATCGTTATATGGTTTAAACGGATTAAGTGACAACCACATGGATGAGCACGCATACAAATTTTCAGATAGTTTTCACTTTATTCCTCGGGTATTCACCCATATGTCGATGGGCACCGCACACGCCAACACTTAATCCCAATCCCATATGCGGGGATGGCATGACGAAGGGATATAGAATCCTAACACTGGCACACACAGTCACACTTAATCGCACTAAAGCAACGCACACACTTTGCACTCACTTCCATTTGATGGGGGAAGATTTTAGGGATTACTGCGATAGAGGTGTACGGATTTTGGGGCCAAGTCCTTTGGCACTTTTGAGAAATTGTGTCTGTAAAGGATTTTTTTTGTTTTTTTTGTTTTTTATTGAAGTGGAAACAATTCACCGGGAATGGACGGTTAAGGGATTTCGTTCTTATCTAATGTGGATTTTTGAGATGCAGGGTGGAGTGGCCTCTTGTGAGTGACACTTTGGGATAATTGTATGTACCTACTCATGGAGAGTTTTGGTAAAAATTTCTTTAAAAGCTGTCAACATCGGATATCGATTTGAAATAAAATATACAAAGACCATAAGATTTTTAATTAGATTGCCACACAAGCCTTGAGGTATATAAAGCTGGATGCAGCGTATTACTTCGGTCTTAAGTCCAGAATTACTTCCAATTTCTTAATTTCCACTAGATTTTATTTTTTGTAGTTTATTTTGGGCAGCAATTTATTCAAACTTTTTCATTGGTATCCATGTTTGGTTGGAAACTTGAAAACGGATGCATTTTTGGTTTTTTGGCTGTCACTCTTAATATTTCGTAAGGGCCAACACTAACCCGAAGTTGGTCGCAGCCGGTACTCAACAACAGTTGAAGTTAGACTCTGTTCATAAGTTCGGATATAATGTCAACCAAAATTATTTTCTTTTTCTGATGTTTAACTGAGGCTCTTAGAATCCATTTTTCCTGAAGTAATTTTGTGCAAGCCTAAAAGCCATTATTTTATATTTTAAGTAGAGTAGTTGGTCTAAAGGTACAATGAGATATTTGATTTATTTCGAATGGAAATTTACATCCTCAAGCGATATGGGAGCGACGTATTCACCTTTTGTGGTGAAGGGAATTTTCGAGTCTATGTTTCGCGGTAAAGATGTTCAATGGCATTCTCAAGCAATCGCGGCATAATAAATTTTAATTGGAAAGTCAATCTTGTTCTAAGGTCAGTTAGTCATTGGTCGACAAATGATTTAGAATGCCCCTTTTAAGAGCAACTAAAAGCAGCAGAAATGACTCGAAAGAAGCAGATTGCTACCTCTTTTAACATCAAAGATACTTGGGTTATTTATTTTTCGAACTTAATTGAAGAATTGGTAATATTCCATACCTTTACCAGGAGTTGATTGGCATTAATGAGAGCCTGATAATCTTATGAGTCCAGTTAGCATTTTTCCAAAATGATTTCGATTTCCAATCGGCAACTGATGACAGAATACTTTAAGCCAACTGGTAACTAAAAGGATGAAGCAATATTGATTTTGAACGGTTTTTATAATTATTTTCATATAATTTGTTTACAATTGATTTAAGTTTCATATACGGGTTAGTTGAGCGGAGAAAGAGCTACAGGAGACTTTTTTCTACAAGTGGTGAAGTTCCGATGGTGATTCTGTGTTGCACCATCGCAGGAATGCTTTCATCCTCCCTTGAGAGTTTCTGTAATGCTGATTTTGTTTCTACTAATAGCTAGGACCATAGGAATAATAATTTCTTTAATAGTTCAATGCCACTGTTATACTCAAGATCAGCTAGTATTCATTATTTTCGAAGGATAACATCCGACTCTAGTTATGTCCTCAGCCTTCATCTGTTAGGATCATCATCAGGATTGTTACAGTTTCTGTGTAGCTCTAGTGTGGAGAATCTATGATCAGATGTGGCATCTTTAGAGACCTGAACATTTTAGATTGATTTCTGACAGGCGAGCTAGTAAAGTAAACGTTTTGAACTTTCCGCCGAACTTTTTTTTATATAACCTTCTCTATGGAGAGGCGAACCTGTAAGAAATGCTTGTATATTTCTATTGATTCTGCTCTTGAATTGTTGTAGATTAGAGACTTCTGGAAATATGCCTCTTCGTAATGAATTCCAAAGTTTACTTGTCCTGTAGCAGAAGAAGTTTTGATAAAGGGATATGCTCGCGGTTGCAATGCGGATATAAAAGTGATGGGTCCTGGTGGATTTCCTTGCATAACTCTCAAATGTCGAATTTATATGATCATTCCATTGAGATCCCCGAAATATATGCCGTGGTAATATATATAGTATGTTGGGATTCTCAAGATCTGCTACCAGTTTTCGATGAGCTGACGGTTGAAGATTGAAAGTTAATGCAGGATCTTTAATTAAACAGACTCCTCGTCTCGTATGTATGCTGTCGAACAGACGAAGAGAATGTTTTGAGGCCAAACTCCAAACGTTTAAACAATAAGGAAGTAGAAGGAGCTGTTGTGCTTGAAAGTATCTCTTTGTTCTAAACAAGTAGCTCAACTTCATGGTTTACGAATTTGTAATGTTCGATATGTGGTCTTGCCATGTTGCACCAGAGTTGTTGACGCCAAGAAGATGCATGGTTTTAGGATCGATAATTTGGTTGTTAATTTAAAGCTGTGGAAGTAGAGGAGTTCTTTCTGGAAAAGGCTGTGAATTGGGTTTACTTCGTTCTAGTAAGTCTGCTTTTTCCCACTGCAAGATTTTCCGCAGGTTTTCATTAAATGAGTTCATCTGGTTAGAGCAAGATGATGTCATTGGCAAACAAAGATTTTGTTGCTTTTAAACTCGAGAAGTTCGCTGATATGGAGTAGAAACAGAGTTAAAACGGAGTTGACCTTAAAATAAAGTTATAGAGTGACTTTTTATTCGTTGATATTTTCCTTTCTGAACTTGCATGGTCTGCGTTGTCGTCACGATACATAACTATCTACTTAACCCTCATGACACAGGATCTCTCAAATCTGACTACATCCTCTCTTGTCAAGAATTCAGAATTTTCGAAAAGAACGCTGACCTGTTTACCTGATTCTGTTGGTATCTCCGCTTGAGTCACAACTAAATGGCTCCTGATAGACTTCGTTATTAGTAAAAAATAAAATGTATAAGGTCCAGATAATGACAGAAACCTTCCTGTGAAAGGTTTTGAACATTAATCTATCGTGGTAAGCGGTTATATATTTGACATTGCTTTGTAAGGTAATCCTTATTTAAGAGCCGTTTTGCCTTCATCCTTCAGTCAAAGAAATTTTGATTTATACACCGCAGATGGTAGCATCATTTTTTATTTCTGGTTAATGCCTTGATGTCCCTTCGATCTACGTATCGTAGCCATCCTTTTCACAGTATATTCGGCTATAGCCCTGTTAAGTTTTTCTCCTTACACTTTTTCAATAACTTTTCCAAATTAAATTTGTAATCAGAATTAAAATGATGTCTCACTCGTTACAAAACAAGGCCCTTTGGCCCAACCTTTTGGGTTGCCTGATCTTCGAATTTTGTAATCAAAATTCCAAAAAAACTATTTTGTAACTAAATAGTTGTGCACAACTAGATAGATATATTAACGCAAAACGGATAAGGATGAACTATCTATGTATTATAGTTTAAAAAGAACATCCTGTCGTCATTATGCATGCATATTTTATTTCCTCTAGTCCTTTGGATACATTAAATCATGGAAATCATTCCTCCTTCCAATTGAATCAAATTTCATTTCACAGTAACATGAGATGATAGATACATGCTCAGTCCTTTCAAAATTCAATTTCACGCAACACATTTTTTTTCTTCCTGAATGTCATTCCTGTTGCGGTACTCAAACAATTTGAGTATCTTGCACACATACACACATGCACACCAACTATGCTTTGCTACACACACACGTCGAAATAAAGCCGGATAACTCGTTCACAGTCCCCTTGCTGTGCGATTTTATCATGGGTAATCCCATAATCCGAAAGCTGGAAAATGTTCGTTTATTTTAATTCCAGAATGTTGGGTCGCATGCACGAAGGAATAAGGCTCTCATAGAAGCAGGGTTAGACGAAAGGATTTCTACTACATACATAGATAGGATTTGAGTTTTCTTTTTTTCCCTAAAGAAGGGTAAAAGGGTGATGGATTTGGGTTTTACATTTGTTGCTTGAGAGCTGCTGAGTTATAGAAGTCGTAGGGGGGATACGTATCCGTCGTCGTCGTCGTCGTCGTCGTCGTCGTTGTCGTCTTGTTATTCCTTCTCAACCTCTCTTCCATATGAGAAGTTCTCCTGTTTTTTGCCAAATTTAATCCATCCGTCCCGAGACTGAGAGTCTAATCCATGCAACAGCATGGGTTTGTTGTGTGGATAAGGCATTCGTGTTAAATTTCAATCCACAAAATTTTTTTTTTTTTTTTTTCATTTGTTTTTTTTTTGGGGAGGGGGGATAGTATTAAATTTCCGAAAGGGAGACACAAAACACAGAGAGACATGGATTTTTGGAGTTCAAGGACATGGGTTATGATATGAGTTTTGTTTGTTGGGGTTTTTCTGTAGCAGTATCTTGGATTTTGTAAGATTGATTATGGTTTTGTTTGTTTGAACATGTTGTGTGCGTTCGGTTGAAAAGTTTAAATTATTAAGTTCAATGGGTGTATAAAGTGGGGGAATATTGTCCCCGTAGTTCATTATATTGCAACTAAGTAGGGGCGAGGTGGCTATCATGCCCATTTTCTTCCCGTTAAAAAATAATAATACTAGAGATCACATAGATACAACCCATTATGGGGAGTGCATGTCATTTTCTTCATCTTGCTCACTTTTGCAGCTGCAAGGTAAGTTAAGACGTCATTAAGTTATGACTTAATGAACTCTAGCGATGTTTTTTTCTCTTGAGCTTCGGCAGTTCATCCATAGCCACCAGTTTCATCATCGACATCTGGGTGAGATACTCTCAATGAGACTGGATTTTGTAGGTTACGTGGGTGGGTATCATCCTTTCGAAGGTGAGGATCTCCACTTTCTTATGATTATAATTGTTTACGAATTTCCTAGCGCTAAGCATGAGATACTCAACGCAGTTAGGAAGATAACCCGTGATGGACTAGTTTTCTTGGGGAAGGTTTTTTTTTCATGCAGTATCAGGCTTTTGGTAATCCATGATTCCCAAAACTTTGGCAGCCATTACCTTGAGCTTGGCTGCTAACTAGGTTTCACTAAAAAAAAAAGTTTTAATGCTCGCAAATAATCAGCTGAAGATAGATTTCACTCGATGAGCTTCCTCTTGCCTTGGTTGATCATTTGTGCTTCGACGGACGTACCACTATCACAACCATCTTGCCATCTTTTAGCATTTTTTTCATGCATTTGACACTTCTCCCATTAATCTACTCATTGGTGATGCAGTTTCTGGTTCCAGCCAGGTTCGAACGGATTGGTTCGATAAACTGGTATCATTGCCACGTATCTCCTTTTCTTGACAGGAGTTGCGATAGGCTGCGGTGGCTGTATTTTCAGGAATTCACTAAATTCCTTCGTATCTCAATCAAAAATTTGAGAAGTAAAAAAAAAGAGCTGAAATACTTGAAACACTCGTTGTCAGCATGTTTTGTGCAGAGCTTCTTGCAGATGTTCTTGTAGATGTGAAATATGCTTTGGGTGGTTTATGAATTTTGATTCCACGGGAACCTATTATGGTCAAACATATATATGTAGGTACGTATAGAGCCCTGTACTTTGTAGAGAAGGCTATGCACCTGATCCAGAGGGCATCCGATATACCCTCAGTTACAGAGCTATTCTTATTGGTCCCTCAGCTAGGTTGTTTCTTTGCACTGTTCGAATGATACCATCAATCCAGTCCAGGGGATGTTAGGGTATTGGTTAATAGTGATAGGATGAAAGAGAATGGGTATGGTTCAACATGACTTCGTTTTCAAATCAAATGCGATCCTAGGGGTTATCGGCCTTACTTAAGCTCTATCAGCGTAATGCGGCAGTTGGACTTACTTGTTGAAGATAGTACATAACATAGTATTGACGTTTGCCTTCCATTTTTTCACTCCGGCACCAGATTGGAAGATCACGTGACACCGCTGGCGAAACCAGCTGCAGGCTTAGAATAGTTCCACTGAATGTCTTTAAGCTCCACTATAGCGATGTACATACAATGGGATGATTTGTTACGAATGAAATAAAGAAGAAATACATTTTTATGTTTCTCAACCTTTATCATCTTGTGGCTTTGGATGGTAATGAGAAATCCCTGTGGGGACTAAATGGGACTAAAATCGAAGTTACAAAATGATTAAATTAAAACTCCTCATTAGATGCGCATGTAACATTCACCAAAAGACATCAAAGTCAGTGCAGATACACAGAAGACTCACCCTAAACCTCAGTTGAAATTCGCTTTTCATAACAAAATCATGTAAAAGTTCGAAGAGCTTTGATCTTGAATATTCACATCGAGTACGTCCCTGAGCTGGTACTCAGAAAAGCATTCCATTTAGAATCACATTTTGAAACAATTGTTTCACAAATTCCCGTTATATCCTCTCCCTCATCCGCACATGCCGTAGTCTCCAACTGTGTCTGTCAAACTGCAAATCTACAAATGCACCCATTCAATCATCCCCCCAGTGCAAAATCGCACGGGTGAAGAGTTTTGTATTGAAATCCAACGGATTAAGGATTTGCCACATTCGACCTATACCCACCCATCCACAGAGAGGAGACAGACACATAGTATGGTGCTGCTTTTATCACATCCTCAAACCACCCCCGTTGTCACACACTTTCGAGAATACAAGCTCATGGATACGAATGTGGATTTCGCAACACACGTTGACATATATTCAATGGTTGCATTTGTTTGTAGATTAAGCTTATGGCAGAAGGATTGCTGCATCCACTCTGACCCCTCCATCTCTAACTGTATTGAATTTGAATCCAACAAATGTGTATATCCTGTTCGTAAAGTTTGTCCTCTACGAACTCTCGCTGTCGAAAAAAAAGAAGAAGAGAAAAACAGGAGCCCACCTCAATCTGTGTGACATACCCCACCCATGGTAGCACCAATCTCACACACCTACTACTTATTCGGCGTAATCGCCACCCAATTCAAAGCCTTCACCAGGATACGTTATGATTTTGAATCGGATGGGCCACAACGAGGTTGAGAATTCTCTTGGTACATTTTTTTTTTTTATTGTGTTGCTCCCTGGTAGTATGTCCCTGTATTGAATGGCTGAAGGATATGTTTGCATTCGCATGTAATAGGTCTCAACTAATCCGAGATAGATGTATCTACGGGGAACTGTGTGTAGCTGTGCTCAAAATACAAATGCAAATGCAGTCTCCATTGATACAAATATTTTGAAGGTTAGAAACGATTTTCGAAAATTAACACAAGAGGCACATGAATGTAGTCCTGGTGGGGCTGGATGGTGGCGGACCTGGTGAAATGCTTTTTTGGTGTGCGACCAGAGGAGTCTTAAGCGTTAAGCGCCATACAAAACCCATATTGCGAGATGATAAAGAGACATAAGGAGCATGAGTTCGAGAGTCTGAGCCTGAGGGTTGGAGGGAGTTAAGTCGTGGCCCTAGGATTTGTTCCATAATAGAGGTGATTCAGTGTTTTTGGTTACCCCACTTGCACTAGATACCAGTGTCACACACTCACATTCACAGATAGCAGATAGAGTGTATGCTTCGATCCGAAACCCTGGAAAGGTTTCAAGGATTTGTAGGATGCTTTGCATATAAACGTGCTTATTATAAACGGATTAAATTTCTAGGAGCATCGGAGGCACTCAAGTGGCAACTGTGCTCGATTATTACTTCAATCCAAGTTCCCATCTCTTTGCGGGGGTTAAATGCGTATGCGTAAATTTCAGTGTGTGTGCGTTTATCCTTTGTAGCATATGTGACTGCTTCGTATTTATTTGGAGAGATTTTTCGTCGCAATGGAATCCCAGATTCAATGGGGGATTTACTTTTGGATATGTGATAATGAAGGTGAGGGTTCTGATATAGGTTCTGCTGCTGATGAGTGCACAAGAGAGTCGATTGTATGGAGTCTCAAGTTTAAGTAAGTCGCCTGTTATGTACCTCCTATGTGGAACAAGGATTTTGTTGATTGCACAATACAGGGGGAACAAATTGAGTTTTGGCACTGTAGACTGACACCGATTTTGCATTCAACTGGTTGCAAGTAGATGTCGTCGGTCATGTGGTCCTCATCGTCGTAGTCGTAGTGATTGTGGTCCCATAGAAGCTTGTTTTGGGGAGAGGATAACGACTTAATGCTAGCTGAAAGCAGCGTATGGTTGGAATATACATAGTACGAGTAGCGTATGTACCTATCGAAATGGATGTGAATGTGGTATGGACTATGCGCTTGAAGGACATTTGCTTAAAGAATGTTGTTTTAGTATCTGAAAGCCCAAAAGGAAGAGGATGGTAGGAGAAGTCTTGATTGTATGAACGGTGGAATAGGTACTTGAATTGACTTTTGATAGGCATGCTTTAATGTTTCTTTTTAATGTTTCTTTTGGTATGGAGATTTTGAAGTCATCTACCCAGCAGTAGAATATTTGTTAACGTTTGCGTCACAAGGCATAAATGGCAAAAAGTAGTAGTTCCCTTGCTAGAGATTTTGCAGTAGGAAAGTCAGCACCTAATGCTCTTCGGTTGTTCAATCACTTACAAATAAAACAACGATGAGAAATACTTTCATAAGTTCCACCGCTCGTTTACATTTAGACTTTTAGATTGGAACAGATTTGCCTCGAGTCCCTGGGTTGCTTTCCCGTCCCGGAATCACCGAATTCCTATATGACAGCATACCACAGGTCCGGCGACGGCTCGTGCCACATTGGCTCAGGGATTCATTTTTTTTTCTGAATATTCACACTGAGAAGCTGTTACTTTTAATTTGGATTAAAGTCAGACATTTTGCACGATTTCAAACAATTTTCAAAAAATATTCAAAATACGGTAGAAACATCCAAAACCTTAAATTCGGATTCTAATGTTTTTTCTTACGACGCGACGTATCGTTTCGACATATTCACCCTCTAAAATGACTTTCATTAACTTCAGGTAAAGTTGGACATTTTGGAAGATTGTGTAGTTTTTAAAAATTTCAAAAATTTGGCGTTAATCTTGAAGTGAATTTTAAAGCTTAAAATTTCGACCGAAATAATTTTTTTCGAACGGTCCACCGTTTTCGACATATTTAGACTGAAAAACAATTTTTCATAGCTTCCTTGGAAAGTCAGACATTTTGGAATATTGTGCTTTTTAATTTTTTTAGAAATTCGGCATCCATCTTTTAAAAAATTTGGCCTGAAATTTTGAATGAAATAATTTGTTTCATAAGACGCATTGTTTTCGAGACATTCGCACTGAAATCCTTTTTTCATAGCTTCCTTGGAGAGCCGAAAATCTTTGATGATTGTGTAATGTAATTTTTTAAAAATTTCGATAAATTCCGCATTCAATATAAAAAATATCAAAGCCTAAAATTTTTATCGAAATAATTTTGTTCATAGGACACTGGGTTTTCAAGATATTCGCCCTGCAAAATGATTTTTCATGACTTCGCAATAAAGTCGGACATTTTAGAAGATTGCGTACAGAAAAGATTGCTTTCAGAAAATTTAAAAAAAATTCGACATCCATCTTGTAGATAATTTAAAAACCTAAAAGAGACATCGTTTTAGAGTTATTAGCAATTAAATCTGAATTTCATCTGATTTTTGATTTCAAATCACAAAATTGTTTGTCAACGCTGTACTAAATAAAGGCTGTGTCTGCGCTCTACAGGGTGGCACCAATTGTGCTACAATAAGAAATTAATTGTTTTTGAAGATGATAGACCGTAAATGACCTCCTGATCAGAAAATTATTCATTGCGGCCTGAAGGGTTGAAGTCGGGATCGCCTCAATTATTGTTTTAATGTACTGCTTCAATTCAGTTAAATTCCTTGGTTTCCTTTTGTACACCTCTTGCTTGACATAACCCCATAAAAAAAAAGTCTGGTGCAGTCAGGTCAGGTGACCTTGTGGGCCAGCGGAAGTGGAGTTTCTGGTTTTTAATTTGTTTGGGAATTTTCGTTGGATCTCCGCCATAACCGGTCTGGCTATGTGTGCAGTTGTTCCAAATTGCTGGAACCAAATGCTGTTGAAACGGATACTTCTTCGGCGGAGTTCTGGGTAAATAAAACTCCTTCAGCATCTTTAAATAGTGGTCCCCATTGACAGTTACTGTTACACCGTTTTCTTCAAAGAAGTATGGCCCCACAATACACCTTGATGAAACTGCGCAGCACACAGTGACTCGTTCTGGGTACAGTTCCGTCTCATAGAGTACTCGTATTTCTGGATTAGATTCACTCCATATACGGCAATTTTGCTTATTTACATTGCCATTTAGATCAAAATGGGCCTCATCAGACATAAACAAGCAATTTATCAAGCTGTTGTCTTCTTCGGCCATTTCAATAATTTTTTGGTAAAATTCCAGGCGAATAGGCAAATCCAGGGGGTTTAACTTGCTTGTAATTTGGACTTTGTAGGGAAACAAGTTTAAGTCATCATGAATTATCCGTTGTAACTCCAATTTGCGCCGATAAGTTTCGAGTCGAAACGCTTGGATTTGCCTGAATTAACGATGCTACAGCCGCGATTGTGTCTTGAACCCGAACATAGGGATCTCGATGGTACGGTTTTCCTGCGATGCTTCCAGATTCGGCAAACATGTTTACCAGCCTCATAATGGTCCATCTACTCGAGTTTGGATGGAAATGAAGTACTGCAAAGCATGGTACCGCTGCACTATCCAAATCCTCTTTTCGGTATCCCAAGCATTAATTTTAATAAATCTAAATAGTAATCTGCAAAATAAAAAAAAAATAAGCCGGTTACTCACACAGAAAAAAAGTGCGCCACCCTGTATAATTTGGCCATCGAGTCGGATGGTTTCACTTTTACTGGAGCCATTTCTACCTTTCTTGGGTAGTATTAGCTCGAATTTCAAGACGTGCATTCACGTAGGCTGAATTTACATTAAATTAGAGGTGTCAACAACTACAACATTGGGTTCGGTAACTCAATTCAGCTGAGGCTTGTATTTTATAACTCGTTAGCTTCCTTTTCGCGTTTAGTAAGTGTTGGACATTTGACTGGTTTTTTTGGGAGCTTCTTCTTCACATGAACCTATGAATTCTTTAGACTTATGATGATACGGTGTACAATGATTTAATTTTTGCATACAATTATAACTAACTCAAAAGCCGACATTAAACTGGGATTAAAATGTATAAACTATAAAGCTGTGTGCCTACTGCAAGCAACTACAACGTTTGCTATGTAACAATGTTTTAAATCGATCAAGAACTCCATCGCCGTTTCAAATGTTTCTCTTCACTTTTCGTCCTACGAATCGATTTTTAACATGCTTCCGAGTACTTTCGAATATTGGGCAAGTGGTTGTACGTGTATGCTTTGTATCCAATCTCGGCAACAGGTGGCTGATTGTTGGATATTCTGTTCAGGGTGGCAGTGTAGTTTTGCCACGTAAACTGTAAAACCAACAATTTGTTGACAAAAATAACAGAACGCATACCTGCGAGTATGTACCTTGGGCGGTTGGTACTTTTGGGTTGAGTGGAGACTTTTTATATTATTTCGATGTCATATTCGGGCGTTCTTTCCTGTTAAACGGAAACATTTGGTTACTATCATATATTAAGTACGTATAGTTCGGTAATCTGTCTCGCAAGGACACAAAAAGATAAATTTGTTAAACTTTTGTGTCGGTTTCAAACACTTCTTTAATTTACATTTTTTCCTTGCCACATCTTGTCATTGAATAATAATTGAAGTGTACGAGTATCCATCAGCAAAAGACTCTTCTTCAGCGTTCATATGCACTTGTAGTTATTTCCTAAAATAGCTTTTAAATCGTCCAAGACATTGAATCCCATTTGCCTGTATCTTTCATGTGACAGCAGGTCTAGAAGTGCTGTGCGCAAAATGACGGATTCAATGTAAGATCGAAAGAGTCGTACTTGCCGATTAGATTTATTGCTCTTCATTATTCTAGTGAGAGTTTAAAATATAATATTGGATGAGATTATATTGGTAGATGTGGATGCCGTGGCTCAGCTTCAGACTCAAAGTTTGAGTCCCAGAAAACAACAAAAAAGTTTTTCACAGCTCTCGCGACGTTGAACTTCCTGGTTAATAGTGTCTACCTTTTTTTATACCCCTGGACAACCCCCTCAACTTCAAGTTTTTTCCAGGCTGTCTTGTATCTCACTGATGATATAGTTTTCTACCTCTTTTCAGTAGGCAAGATTGCACTATTCAGTCTTTTATGAATCACAATTAATTTAAGGTCGTTTGCCAGTGGTGCTGAAGGGAATTTCGGTAATATTTTACGAGTATGCTACAACGATATTAAGTGCCAAACAATCGAGCGATTTTCTTATTGGATGTGGTTAACTGTCCTTTTTAAGGATTATTTAGCCTACTAAAGAGCTTTGTCAGAATTATTGGGCCAGACTAGCTCCTGCAGGCTTACAGCTTTGACAGATTCTAAGACGATTTGTTTTAGCAGACGTGTAACACTCGTAGATTCAGCGCAAAGTTAAGTTGTAATACAAACAGATAAAGAAATAAAAGATAATAAAAGATTCATCTGCACAGGTATTCGCATGCCTGGTTTCCGGAGTACATCGAGATTTCGTACTTGATTGGTTGCTTGGAATAAGTTTAGTGACGGTTTATGAAAATTAAGGTTTTCAACATATTCGCACTCAAAAATGATTTCCATTCAATTTGCGCAATAGTTGAAGAAGATTTTGAAAAAAACTTTTCGTAGGTCGCACCGTTTTTGAGATATCCAAACTCACAAAAGATTTCCATTAATTTAGTACAAAGTCGGACATTTTAATAAAATTCGACCAACTGTGGGGTGAATTTCTAAACTTGAAATTCAAAATGATGTGTTTCATTATAACGCACCGATTTTCATTGAATTCAAGCTAAGGTGTCCCACTTGTCACTTTGGAAAATTTTGTATAATTTTGAAAAATTTTAAAAAACTAGGCGCCCACCTTATAAACATTTCAAAACCTAATATTTCCATAAAAAGATGTACATACGAGTATGTATGCGCACTCAAAAGCGATCTTTATTAACTTTGGGAAAAAGTAGTTCATTTTGGAAAATAACGTACAACTTTCGGAAATTTTGAAAAGTTGGGCACCCACCTTATAGAAATTTTCAAATCCTAAAATTCCGATCGAAAGAATGATTTTTCACATGACGCACTGTCTTGAAGATATGCATTTGCATTCAGAAGCAATTTATTTTAATTTCAGGCAAACGTTCTACATTTTGGAAAATAATGAACACAGCAACGTTTTGAAAATTCTCAATTCTGATCGAATAATTTTTGGTTAACTGTCCTTTTTAAGGATTATTTAGCCTACTAAAGAGCTTTGTCAGAATTATTGGGCCAGACTAGCTCCTGCAGGCTTGCAGCTTTGACAGATTCTAAGACGATTTGTTTTAGCAGACGTGTAACACTCGTAGATTCAGCGCAAAGTTAAGTTGTAATACAAACAGATAAAGAAATAAAAGATTCATCTGCACAGGTATTCGCATACCTGGTTTCCGGAGTACGTCGAGATTTCGTACTTGATTGGTTGCTTGGAATAAGTTTAGTGACGGTTTATGAAAATTAAGGTTTTCAACATATTCGCACTCAAAAATGATTTCCATTCAATTTGCGCAATAGTTGAAGAAGATTTTGAAAAAAACTTTTCGTAGGTCGCACCGTTTTTGAGATATCCAAACTCACAAAAGATTTCCATTAATTTAGTACAAAGTCGGACATTTTATTAAAATTCGGTCAAAATTCGGTGAAAATCTAAAATTAAAATTCGAAATGATATGTTTCATTATAACGCACCGATTTTCATTGAATTCAAGCTAAGGTGTCCCACTTGTCACTTTGGAAAATTTTGTATAATTTTGAAAAATTTTAAAAAACTAGGCGCCCACCTTATAAACATTTCAAAACCTAATATTTCCATAAAAAGATGTACATACGAGTATGTATGCGCACTCAAAAGCGATCTTTATTAACTTTGGGAAAAAGTAGTTCATTTTGGAAAATAACGTACAACTTTCGGAAATTTTGAAAAGTTGGGCACCCACCTTATAGAAATTTTCAAATCCTAAAATTCCGATCGAAAGAATGATTTTTCACATGACGCACTGTCTTGAAGATATGCATTTGCATTCAGAAGCAATTTATTTTAATTTCAGGCAAACGTTCTACATTTTGGAAAATAATGAACACAGCAACATTTTGAAAATTCTCAATTCTGATCGAATAATTTTTGCCTTGTAAGACGCACTGTTTTTGAAATATTTGCATTAAAAAATTACTTTCATTGACTTGAGACGGATATTTTGAAAAGTTCTGTACAGTTTTGGAAAATATTGAAAAATTCGAAACCCATTTTGTAATAATTTCAAAGTCTACGATTTCAATTGTAATATTTTTCCTTGTAGGGAAAAAGCACTTATTTTAAATTCTGTACAATTTTGGATTTTTTTTTTTTAAATTCGTCACTTTGTAGTGTATTTCAAGAGCTAAAATTTCGCGCAAAACGTTTTTTTCGTAGTATCCACGTTTTCCAAGTTATTTATTGTCACCATAAAAGGATTTTCATTATGTTCAGGCAAAAGTCAGAATTTTGGAAAATTCTACAATTCAAAATTTTGGAAAATTTCTCAAGAATCTTAAAACCTATAAATTTGTGCCTGAATTTGGTTCATAGGGAGCGCCGATTTTGACATATCCGCTAGTCATCGTACTTTATTTATGCATTTACTGTATGTGTGTGTGGATGTATGATCAGTTTATATACATACATATGTATGTAACTATCCGAGGCTGGTTTCTCACTCCTAAAAAGAGTGTGACATAGGTAGCTGAGGTAGTGACTTTCAGTCCAACACTTGTTGTAAGGCAGTCTATCGCCTTATCCAGTGAGTATAAATGCATTAAAAATCAGCTAGGACTAGCCTAATCTATGAGATCCATGGGGTAGCCAATGGAACTAAATCAAGCAGCACGATGGTGACGAGGACATACCAACCAGGACCATTTCTTCAAAATTTCACAATATCAATCAATTTATAGTAAAACTTTCTTCGTTAACATTGTTAAAGCACTCTAGTAAACCTCAAAAATGTCCCTTGTCTGAACTGATCAATTAATTCCCCTCATCATCCTTCCTTAACCGAAAATCAATTTCTCAATGTATCCCTGTCCTAATCCATCCAAAACGAAACCCTATACAGTCCATCTTAACGTAATTAATCAAAGAGCTGAATATTCAGGATACATTCACATACACACAGAGTTAAACACACCCAAGGTTTAAACGGATTAAAAACGAAAATCATAATACGTATTACGAGTTCCATCTCCCGGCAAATCGGCCACCCCATCTGACCAAATTAAAATGTACGTACACTCAACTTAAGTGGCACAAACCGACAACCATCCAACGGCCACCAAAAGAAAACAAAAACAAGGACGAGACAATAAATATGAGAAAACATATAAAAAAAAAAACAACAACAATTGAAAAAGGCATTTATCCTGCATCCTAGCAGACACAGGGACAGACTCATAGCTGAAGGATTTCGGATCAAAGCCAGATTTAATGTAATAATAATTCATTTATCTAATACCCTTCTCCCTGACAAACGCACACACACATACACTTATGCATGCGTCATGTCGTCATCATGGTTGGAATCGAAATTACTCCTTACGCTGGCTGATTACAGTGGCGCAAAGGGGATAAGGATGAGCGAACGCTGGCATTATAACGATCACAATAATAATCTGCCCGTAATAATGAATAAACGAAATAAAGTTCAAATTTAATCCCAAAATCGATACGAAACGGCAATTCCGAGCGACACAGGGGGTTGGATAGGAATGGATGGTAGCATATCATAACACACATAGGATTTAAGCGTAGTACAGTTTGGTAGCTATTTGTAGAGAATTGAACTGGGAGACAAGGAGTGCGAGTAGGATAAAGTCCTCGCCAACAGACTTACCACAAAAAACCATGAATTCGACCACAAACTTGGTGCGAAAGCGAAATCCACAGAGGATGTGGAAATGGTACACGAGTATACCAGTATATCGTTATCGTCACATCATCATAGCATTAAGGATATCCACTAACTGAGTGAGAGTGCGTGAATGTTGCTATCATCATCACTTGGCCATTGAATTATAATTTTCCATTTTCATTGTTTCAGTATATAAAAACAGGAATGAATCCTCAATATATCCTGTTGTTGTCAATCAAATTGGTAGATGGGATATGGTGTTCGCTAATCCTTTCGAATTATAGAACAACGCTCATTGTTGTTACGCCACTATCCGTAATCCTTAATAGAGTTCAACAAACCGCTTTGTGCAATATCATAAATTTCTGAATGGATTTCAAGAGAGTACTCAAATTCTCTTATCCTTTATCCAGTACACAGACACACACACACATAAATAAAAAACAATTATCTTACGCAGGATAATATCTCATCTCTGTATAGGTACTTATTGTCATTTCAAGTATCTTGCTCGCTTAGTAAATCCATTTAGGAATATCCCTTTTGAACTTAACACAGACAGAAAACAATACAAAAGAACATACCTTAAATTTGAAGTATAGTATCTGTTCCATTGCATACATGCTGCAATTGTAGATGTCCTTCTTCAGAGAAAAAAAAAAAAAAAAAAATAGAAATTTGATATCATTACTGTGGAGGATGGATCATTATTCTTTTGCAACGCAGTCCACACAAGGATATACGCTCAAAGATAAAAATCCATCAAACAAAGTTCTATTCCATCTAAATCCTTTCACAGCTATCCTTACGCTTATGCGGTGCACCCACTCTAGATGTATAGTTTCTACCTATATATACTTCGAAAGGATATCGCCAGTTTTAAACCTTTTATTGGTCCCCCAATCCACACCACTTGTATGAGCTTTCCTTTTTTTTTGCATTTCTGTTTATGTACCTGACTGAGTCCTTACGTTTTGCCGGCTAATTCTCAATTGAATTTATTTTCCACTCAACTCAATTGAACTCGGAAACAGCTGAGCATGTCAATGGGGAAGCCGAAGCACGTGTAGCATATCCTTTTGCTGGCTGCCGTACACACATGTAGGAAAGTGTGTACAAATCCTTGCTTTAGCATGCGATGATAGGGATAGAGAGAGAAAAAAATTCTGTTTTCATTATGAGGTGAGGGAGAGTATCCTTATTTCTTTTGTAAACAAAGACACAATTGTGTGGCTTAGTGTACGAGTAACAAATACGATTTTTTTTTTTGTTAGTACGAAGGTAGTAAAAAGTAGTCTTAAAGTACGTGACTTGTGTACTATATGGAGCTTCTTTTGGGTCTATTGTGATCGCAGAATTAGAATAGATTACTCCTTAAGGAGCTAACAGTTGCGATTTTTTGTTTATAACAAATCTCTTCTACTAGTCTAAGACATAATTAGAGAATCTTTTTGTTACTTCTTGGAATAGTGGCCAGGTATGCATAAGGATAGTGCTTATGGGAGAACTAGTGGCGTCTACTCAAATGACACCAATTTGTCTTATGATACAACCAGTGCGAAGGCCGCCATCCTTAATCTGTCTTATATATCTGATGAAGTTTCCACAATGCATTCAACGAAAACACTGGAATGCCACTCTGTAGGTTTATAACATTTGGCTGATTCCGCTGGAGAATGTAGAAAGATCAGGGTTCACTGCAATATGTTCCTCCTGAGAAATCAGGAATCTTGGAGAACAGAAATTATTTAAGATAGACCACCATCAGTACAAATGTTTTGACTGCAGTGGTGAAAAAAAGGGTGTCCTTTGACAGTTGATCAGCTCTCTGTCTATTAGCTTGTTTTGGCAGCAGGTTGTGGAAAGTTTTTGTTCTTGTAAACTCTATGAACACGAAGAAGATCTCCTTTCAACTCGCGGTGAAAATAGAAGGAAAGCAAGACACCTTATTAACCTGTTTGCTCCTAAGCTTTGCCTGAGTAGCATGTGCGACAAAGCGCGGCGGTCCAAGTTTGAGCTACGTGAAGAAGATCCTCAATTCACTCAACCTCCCTGATATAATAGCTTATAGACTAGGCTATTCCTTAAAGTGGGGTCTTAATGATGCTATTGCAAAACTTGAGAACTTCCAAGCTTTGCAATATCATCAGTTTGCAAGTGGCTAGGCGACTTTGTGTGCTGGCTGTTTTTATACCGCGCATACTCGTACCTCTAATTCCACCTTAGAAACTATTTGAACCACAAAGACCTCTCTTTCATCTATTATAGGTGCGCTTTCTTTCAGCGAGCTTTAGCAAATAGAAAATTGTTGAATTAAGTTGCGAGTGTTTCTCTCAGGAACACTTTTATGTCCCTGGTCCATAGTTAGCATATCCAATGGCTTGGTAGTCTTAGCTAAGATGGTGAACAATAAGATGCTGAATAATTAAATGTTTTGCACGTCAGTCCGTCTTTCTCTTCTTCTGCCAGCCTGTCTTCAGATTGCTGTATGAAAAGCTAAAGGCATTTACTTAAACTCCATTTATAGTATTTGTGCGGTTATTCCATAGGTATCATCATTCTACGCTGCCTCTTTGTCATGCACACTAAAAGAGAGCCTTTTCTTCTAAAAGAAACTTTCTTATAAGTTTAGTGGAAGGTAAGACTCCATATTTTCTGTACTAGGTAAGCCTTCTCCATTAAAACTTTGTTTGCAATAACCTCGGTTACCTAGCAAGTGCTTATGTCAGAGCTCCCAATGCTTTATTAATGGTTCTACTGATATAACCGAGGGATACCAGAATCAAAATGGAGCCCCTTCTTTTCTTCTGTACTCATTGTGCAAGCACCCACTCTAAACCAACCTAACTCAACCCTAATGTATAGCCTCTTAGTGCATCCATCAAAGACTACCATAGAGGCGGTAATTTCTTGGAATGCCTAGATCACTGCTTCCATTGTTGAACGTCGGTATCACATTAAAGTATGAGGGAGGTATCCACCACCAAATACTTTTAAATATGTTTCAGGTGCCAGTTCTAATATTGGTGTAGAATCAAAAAGTTTGTCGAAGCTCAGATTTCACTGGCTTTCTAAACTAATATATGAAGTAATTCTGGAAACCATTGCATTACAACTCTTTAATGCTTTCGTTCGCCGTTACCGGATAAAGTTTTTTTTTATTTTTTTTTAGTAATCTTGGTATCGCATTGATTCTTAGGGATACACACAACTTTAAACCTCCGATGTCTGTGACTGCAAGCAGTTCGAATGCTCTTCTAACTCGTCTTGAATTTCAGAACTAGACGTTTTGCCCCCTTGAGGTCCTTGCCCCCAGGGGTTTATCTTTGCTTTCAATTATTTTTCGCAGAATAGTTTTCACCAGGCATTGGATCTTGGAGCAGCCAATGGTAGTAGCAGAATAAAGTTGCCTATCTAATGCGGCTTACAACATGGTACGGTTATAAAGTCGATAAGGTTTCGTTACAAATAGTTTTCTATGGAAAAACCTAGGGGAAATCTTCATTTCCTCTCATTGGCTACGTTCAACTTCACTCCCAATACTTTTTTACAAATAACACCACAGCAACACTTCCGCAATGTTTACAAACACTTTTCCTATCCACAACGAAAAAAAAAAACACTCTCCCATGCCTCAACCAACCCATCGCACACATATAGACTTCTATAAAAAGATATCCTCTTCCGCAAGGACGAACAACTTTACGTGACATCGACAAACACTCTGGGGGGGAACGAACGCCCAACAACCCTCGAGAGGACCAAAAAGAGAAAACAAGAAACCAAATCCCACCATGGGTGAATGGGACACACAAAAAAAAAGGGAATCCTTTATCCCTTTATCTGGATTTACTTTAATCTCATCAGGCCATGGGTTCCTGCCAGGGATAACGGATTTATCCGGAAGAGAATTCTCTTTTTCTCTCCTATACCATTCCATTGTGCAATCCGTCCTTGGAATGGTAACCACTCGCGTACGGTATGGTGGGGTGAAAACTCGAATTTTCAATTTCAACCCTCTTTATCTGAGTGGATTTCTATTAGACAAATGGATAAGGGATGCTTGTGTTGCCTCCGCAGATACCTAATCCAGATACATTTCAAAGTTAATAAAGCGTACACATCTATTAACCACGATATCTCGACGATCATAAGCGCTACAGAAAGTATTGTTGTTTGCGTTGCAAACCGTACAACGTCTTAATCGTGAAATCCAATACTGACTTTGTGACACAGGTTTACCCGCAGATGTCATCACGAGCAGGGGTAAAACTGAGTTGTCGCCTCAAACCAAACACAACTAATTAAGCGTAAAGTGTTCTTGCGGTCAACCAAATCGGGTACTGGTGTGCTGGTGAATGTATCTCACAATCTCACATGTTTTGCACATTCTCAGGGATTAATCTGCTAGGTGGTTAGTCGTATAAGTCGCGCGGGAGGGTTTTCCGCTTGTTGCACTCACTAGCCGCCATATGTGTCTTTGGTTTAGTGTGTATCTGAATCTAGAGGTGATACGATTGCGTGATTGCGGTAATCTCTGCTAAACAAAGCACATTTTTGCATGCCGCTAATACAACACTCGGTATTCCACACGATAGCCACTATGCACGAAGTCGTATTACTCGTAGTCTTCTCCTAGTGCAAGTCTTAATACCTCTTTGGGACTGGGATACATTCGTGTGGATCTAACATACACCGTCATGCATGTTTGTATAGATATAAAATATTATTTCGCATATTATTGATCGAGGGATTATCTCGGCTGCTTCTATTTTAGAATTCCAAAAGTATAGGTTCTCTGTGTGGTATATCTGTGCCATGTTTTTTGTCGTGTATCTGTGGCATGTGTTGTAGAGGTGGCAGTGGCAGTGGCAGTGGCAGCGGGGGATCGGAGTGAGCCCGACGACCGAGGATGGGTTTATTGGAAGATTATCAGTCTGAACAAACCCCGAAAGAGATTTCCACAATCACATGCTGATGTGTGGTAGCTATACGTATGTGTGTGTGGGTGTATATCTTATGCAATGGGGGGTCGCTCCACAGTACGAATGTATGTGGTAGATACATTTATAATCCCCGACAATATTTTCCAATACGTAGATCCATTAATCCCCTTGAATGTTTGTGTTCGTTAATCCTTAAACCAACCACCCCACTTTGCTACGCTTATAAGTAACCGAGAAACGACGATACACAACAGTGGAGGTCGTTGCTTTATAGCCATATGGATGAGATATGAATGTTTGGGTTTTTTTTTTTTTTTTTTGTTTAACTGCTGGGGATTTGCACTTTGCAGGTTTTACTGAAAAAGTGTTATGGGAGAGATTACTCAAAGCTGAATAGAGTGGTTCTGATTGTCGCGTTTTTTTTTTTTTTTTTAGTGAGAGGTTGTGAGGTGAATTAATAATAGGAGTCAGGTGGGCGATATTGTAGTTTAAAAAACGTTAAGATGATCCCGATTGGGTACTAATGTCAAAATATCAGTACCAAACTTATACTCTACTCAAAGAAGAAGACACTGACATCCAACAAAATTTCTCAGATACACAATTAAATACAAATTGTGCGGTTATAAGTTGCTTCCGGATGTTTAAATTAGGGCCTAACCACATTTTTGTAAAGAAAATCAGTGACAAGTTTTATGATTACCACAATATCCAATTCAGATATAAAAACTGAGAGGAGCCAGGCTTAAGGGTTGTTATAAACAGTTCCTTAGATTAAGGACTACCTACCTACGTAGTAAAAATCCACAATGTAGGAATATTCAGAAGATGCTTTGTACATTTAGGTATCTACAACCTAACAAGAGGTAGCTTCCTTCCTTTGAATGGTACAGCAGTCTATGGTACCATATCAGTTCTTTGCCAGCTGGATCGATGATAAGGTCTGTCTCTACCTCTGGGGTGGATTTTTAAAGACTTTGTGATTTAGAGTGGTTGTGTTTAATGCCTCTATATGACCTTGTCACATTAAACGCTGATTGCCACTGTATAATCCATACACATAGTTTGTGATTCTCCTCACTATACCGACAGGTATTTAGTATCATAAATCGTACGGACAATTTGTCACCCAAGAACTCCAAAGATGCTCTGATAAAGATCTTAATTCTTCTCATTAGCGGTAGCGGTATTCGAGAGGCCCATCTTGCAGCCAGAAGTCTCTTTTTGTTCATTCCTTTTCTAATTCATTCACTCTGCTCTTGTATGAAATTTTGTTATGACCAGAAAGCCAGCATATCTCAACTAGTGTTCCAGGACAGTTTTTACAAATTTTGACAACTTTTAAGGCCGTGTAGCGGCATTACGAATTTCCATATATTCTACTTACAAGTATAAACCATAAATTCTACCTACCAGATAACCTAATAGACTAGTATATGTATATGGAGGGGATTCGAAAAGATTTCAGCGCTTAGGGCCAACTAGATCACCGTACAAGTATGCAAAAATTAAACGCGGGATAACGTCATACCCTGATTTCGACTTAAGCTTTCTAGAAAACAGACCAACGAGACAATATTAGGCTGAAATCGAGGGCATAGTTCTAGAGAATATATCAATTTTCCCAGGCGGTCCAAAAACTAATACTGTAGGTCTTCGAATCCATTCGTAAGACGGAGTCTTTGCCCGATTTTAGCTACCCAGAAATGAAAAAGCAAGTGCTCCGTTCAGAAAGGGATTAAGAACAAATCGCGGAACTGTAGCAACTATGACAAGACTGATATAGACTGTTATAGACAATTGCTTGGTCTATAGACGACATTCCTAGCACACGCCTGAAGGGAAACAGAACTGGACTCCGGTCAACCTTAAAGGAATTGACTTGAGTATAGTTTTGGGATTCGTCACAGGTTTCATTTCTTTAAACCATCATTCGAAGATCAGAACCCACAGAAGCACGTGCTGTTGTCATTATAGATTTTCAGTTAATAATTGGTTAAGTAAACCTAGGTTATATACCTGTGCATTGATAAGCAGTATGGTATGTTGACTTTTGGGATTGGTATTAAATAATTGATGGCCTCTACTTTGGAGCAATTTAAGGCGAGTAGAATAATTTTCAATGCGCAGGAGGTATACACCGTAAGTTTATAGTATGAGTAATGTAGATACATGCTGCCGCTACTTGGATCTTATATATTATTAGATTTATTATAATTGAGAAGAAAGCTGTAGTGCGTTGGTTTAAGTTTTCTTCATAATTTTAAGTGATTTCCATTTAATATCCATGGACCAATCGATTAGACTTCTTAGTTTCTTCTGAAAAGGCCGAGTTCTATCCTCGCCTTTAGAAAATTTTGTCGATTCAATTAGTACTATATGTCTCGATGTCGTACGCTACTCTATGATATTTTCCAGCATCATAAATACTCGTAATATATTTCAATGGCGTCTATTGTAATCTACATAAAAAGCGTTAGTGCTGTGACGTATTGCACCGACTTTCTAGATTTAATAACTCTGCTCCAAATCCTTAAAATTTTAAAGTGCAACTATTGTCCATAAAGTTATGGTAAAAGTCCTTTCTATAGCTAAGAAGGTTGTCATGGTATATTCTTTGTTGGTAAAAAATATCCCAGTGAAGGTATCTATAGGTCGATTAGCTTCCTCTGAGACTTTTGTGGTGGTAAGGAAGGTTTTATCTGTCTCTAGGGAGAGAATAGGTTTGTCAACCAGTATGCCTCTTGTATCTCAGATACGATGATGAAATCTGCCTGTGCTGCTGTGCTCTATGAGGGGTGACAGGTCACAAGTAAGTTTTTTCACGGCCCCACCTCTTGTCTTGAGAAACTTCTCTCAATCAAACAAATTGTGCTTCAGAAATGACATAAAACTTTTGGTCTCTACCATATGTCTGTCACACAACACGAATATTTGCGAGAAGCTAGGCCAGACATATGTAGTATGGGCTGTTAGCGGCAAAATATTTATTTATTCATTTTGCTTCCACCCTCTCTACGATCTGTAGATCAGCATCTTCAAACATTCATTTAGACTTCTGCTATCAGCCAATCTTTCATGATAGATAAGGTACGGTTCCTATAGGTATGTATGTACATATATCCTAAGACGCATTACCCCTTAAAAACTCCAGTGATCCCCAGTGGTGAAGATCAATTTATTTGAACTTTAAATTTGTCAGAAAAACACTTTCCTAATCCAATAGTCTGATTCACTACAATTTAGTTCACCCTGAGCTCTTATACCCATTGAATCCTTAACATTTCCTTTTTAATTAGTCAACAAAATTTCGATGGACCATTTAATCCTGATTCAGTTTTAAGAGATGGATCAACGAATATGTAGAGGAAACCCAAGTAAACACGGTGACATTGTAGTTTCTAAATAGAAAATTTGTCGGGCTCTTCAGCTTTTATAGAGAAAGCTTTCCTTTTAAGTGGCTACCAAAAATTCCTTCGAAGCTCAAGTGCATCTTTTGTCCTTCAATGTTTGACTAAATCAAACTGTTTATATTTTTTGCGGTTGTAGTGTATTTCTGTAATTTATCGAAGCATAAAATACAAAATAGAATTATCCCAGTTGTGCCTGTGCGCCTTCTAAATGACATCCCTTCCGAAATTAATCCTTAATTCCTCTTCCGCTCCTCATAATCCCCCATACAATACACGTGCGTCATTAATGGCAACGAAAGCCAGAAACAAACAAACAACACAACCAACCAACTACTTCTAAACCCAGCATTGCGCCATGCCACCGTTTTCAGTATATAGATGTTAGAAACTCAGAATATCTAGCAGTGAGAGATACTGTATCTGTGTATCATATTTGTACTCTTTCACACAGTTTGGTGTTGCTTGTTTTGAAATAATCGGGCCAAACAAAGTAGTTACGATGATGCTGAGAGTCTCACTGTCGTCATCGTTGGGGGTATCTTTTGGGGGTTGTAATGTCGGTGGTTGGTTGTTGTTTTTTTTTTTTTTCTGCACCCCCCAGACACTTGTTACTTGGAGTGTTTTAGCACTTGTTGCTACAAATCCGACACTGAGTGAGTACTTTAATGAATCGCTATCGATTTTCCTCAATTAATATGAAATAAAATCCACTTCCCCTTCTACCAACGGAGTAGATTAGTACCAATCAATAGTCTGTCTCTTACAATCAAGTCAGCGAATTACCGTGATTTCGTTGTAGTTTTACAGAGAACTAAATCAAATTGGAATGAGAAAAGGAACAAAAAGTGAATATTAAAACAGATATCTCATAACACTGCATAATACCATCAAAGGGCGTACTACTCGTACAGCGAGTGAAAGAGATTTTGTAATCCTTCTGAGTCTATAATAATAATCTGCTGAAGGCCTCCTGCTTCTCCAACTTCCTAGCCAACTGGTCTAGTCTGGTTGGGTCTTGGCAGCTGCACAGTTCAGTTTGAATTGCGGTTTTCTTTCATGATCATGCCTTTACTCGTAGATATCCAATTTCATTTCTTTGCCAAGCAACGATAACTTAAGGGGCTGTAAGTTTAAGTCCATCACGACGTCACCAAATTTGATTGGAATCGTTTCACTCACACATTGTAGGTATATGTAGCTAGCATGCCCTCCTCCACCACGTCATCGTGTATTTTTTTTTTAAGCTTACCACTGTTGAAAGCTCTTAAATCTCATGCTTTCGTGTCGGCTAATCCTGAAATTCGTTCATTTTTGTTTTTCTATCTTTTTTTTTTACCGTGTCCAGTTGGACAGCATAAATCTGGCATAGAAAGGGGCTAAGTCACCCCAGTGGAGGGAGAGCAATTCCCACAGTAGTTCAAGGAGACATGAACAGGGAAGAATTACTTGACTCATACGATATTTCTGTGGACGAATAGATAGGGTAGTGTGTGCTGTGTTTTTAGTGGATTAGTACGTACTTCTCGTATCTTTGCGTGAATATACGAGTATCTGTGAATGTAGGATAGATGCGGAGGACAAATTAGCTGTTAATCCCTTTAAATTGAATATCACCCAGCTGTTGTATGTGGAGCTGACAGAACATGGTCATCATGATAAAGCGTGATGAATTGGATGGACTGGAAGCGATATCTTTGAGTTTTAATTGGAAAATGCGTGTTAATGGTCTTTTGAAGTCGTACAGATATTGCGAGTACTTGTATTTCTCTATGTAGGTCTTGCTTGAGTTCTGACCTCGAAATCATATTACGTTAGAGCGAATCGATAATTGATTTTGTCTTCAAGTGCAATGCTTGCAGCTTAATACATTTCCTACAAATCGGAATGGATATGTACCTCAACTAACAATTCTCCTGATCAATCATTTTAGAAATTTTACAAAAAAAAAAAAAATCATACAACCAAGGGGACATATTCTCTCTAGTCTTCTGATTGTTATTTTATACTTTCCCTAGAAACTACCACTCACACAAAAAAGTGTCTCGGCAAAAATTGTTTAGCATTGAATTATCTAGAATGTTTGTTACAAAATTTATTGAATTTTGGTCTGCCTGGATGCATAAAATTGCATAGAAACTTTATATCCACTCTTTTCGTAATTTTGCACTTTCTGTTCTCCTCGAATTCTTGGAAAGCCACTGGATGATTACGGTGTAGAGGGTAACGGAGCCAATTGCTTGAAGATCGAAATGCAGGGTGCTGCAGAGAATATTTTCCAAAATCCATAAAAATTATTACCCGGTGTAAATTTGCATAATACCACAACTAACAAAACCGTACAGACTACTTTATATAACCTTACACAGACGGATTTTAAATTTTCAATGTACAGGGTACTACAAAGGACATTTTACAAATCACTAGATGTTCCATCTCTGTGGATCATCCACAATTATAGCGCACAATTATAGCATAGACTATGGGAATGAAGGAACGTAATGCGGATCAATTTTCAAACTCAACACTCTGTCTTGTTAATGAAACTTCCCAATTTGTGTGACTACCTTTCCACAATTTCTACGACTTCCCAGATTATCTAGAAAGATCAAACTTCGTGCACGTATAGCGCGAACCTAACGTAGACGAGTTTTCAATTTTCAAAACACAGTGTGCTACATGAAATATTTTTGATTTATTTAATACAATTTCTCAATGTGTGAGGACACCTCTGATTACCTAGAAACTTTTCATACTTTTGACTACAGTAAGGAACTTTACGTAGCCTGACAATTTTTTTTTTACAAAAACTTGGTACTCGTACGAATGAATGAAATCGACATTTCTCAAAATCGGTTTAAGAAAATCCTTAAAGAAAATCCTTAATGGCTGGACGGTTTTTATTTGTGCTTTTTTTTTTTGTAAAATATATATTTTCAGATAAGATAGTCCAAAACTGTTTTTGGCCGCCATTTTCCAAGGTGGTGGTTCTTTTTTCACACGCGTCTAAAGAACGATTTTCAAAACCCCACCAAGAATAGAGTGTTGAATACCAATTCCTCCGATTCTAGACAATTTAAGATGGGACCGTCTAAACAGTGCACCTAAGTTAGTAACGAAATCTCATCAAAACTCATCCGGCGGGTCTTGGCAATCATGGTTTTTGAGAAATTTTGGATTTCAGCTGTACACAATTTTAATAATTCTTAGATGAAATCATATACACTCTATAACAGTCTTAGAAACCAAAAACACTTAATCAGAATCTGTAGGTGGTCATTAAGTTAAGCTGAAAATACTTTTCCAGTACTAATTTGTGTGGTATTTGTGGTTTCGGATACATATGAATCAGCCCAGTTTCGCACATACACGGCTCGAAGTGCACATAACTCAATGTGGGTTTCTGTTCATTTCGAACCGGATATATGATGTCCAGAATTCTTGTATCGGATTAACGGATGAATCGAGTGAACGCTCTCATTGAGCTCTATATCCTTCTGATATCCACCATCCGACGCAAGATTTAACTGAGAGTGGTAGGCAAATTGTCGTATATTCGATGTCAGTTTCGTGCCGCAAATGTGAGAAAGCGCTTCTTGTCTGATCTGATGCCGTACGTATGCGATGTCAGATATGCATGGAACGGGTCCAAGTCGCTGAAAATGTCAGAAATTGCTGACACATTTATCGTAAGTTTGAACTTGTTAGCCCATGTCCATAAGTCAATCCACCTGCTCGTGACTTACTTAATGGTCATGTGCCAGGAAATTTGGGGAATCATTTTTCAGATTTATTGATTGTTAAACAGACCTGCTTTGTGAACTTCTGACAATTTTTGGATCTATTTTTCCACTTCCCATGCAGCTCCATCCTTTTCCATTCCCTATTTCTGAATAATATTTTTGTCTTTTTATGCGGCAGTGTAGCCTAAGCACCGTTCACACAAATTCGGCATCGGATATATGGCGTCGTATATCCGACTCGAAATGTATAGAAACGTCCTATATCCGGCGCCGGAACTTTGTGAACGCCTTGGTGTAGTGGTAACATCATCGCTTGTCACGCTGTTGATTCACGGTTCGAATCCTGATGTCAAGAATCATCTATTTATTTCGCATGAAATAAATAAAAAAAATCGATCTCTTGCGAAAGCAAAGACAACTCTACTGTAATAATGTAATAATGTAATTCTTTATTCTCATTTAACAATCTTTATGAAGGTACATTTTTATACTAAACTTAATTCACAAAGTAAGCAGAGAATAGTTAGTGGCATTTGTATTTCATGAAAAAATAGAGGTAATGCCACTTCAAAGTAAATATTTCATTGTGGGGTGAGCAAATTTAATAAAAAAAAAAAATTAAAAACAATTAAAGAGTAATTAAAAGTAAAACTGAAAAAATAAGCAAAAATATAATCATTAATAGCAAAAAAAAAAAAAACAATAAAATCTAAACAACATAACGCAGTAAAACTTCAATTTCATTATGTTCGTAACCGAGAAGCCAAAACTTAACTTTTTTCAAAAAAGAGGGCAAAGATGTTATGATTCGTATATCAGCAGGGAGTTTGTTAAACAATTTGCGGGAGACAATAGAGTATGAATTTCTGAAGTTTGTAGTGCGAAAGGAAGGGATTGGGACATAAGACTGGGAATCGCTTCGTAAAATATATAAATCAGATATTGGATTTTGCAAGTACCCGCCTCTCATAAAGAAAATCCTAAGTACCTTGTAATAAAATAGATGTCTCACTGGAAGTGTTTTTGTAAGTCTAAATAGATCCATGGAATGAGCAAATCGGGTAGAGTTACAAACTTTTCTTATTGCATATTTTTGTAACACAATTAGCTGCTGAAGTTTATTCAGGTATGCGCCCCCCCAACAGCTTATTCCATACTGCAATTTAGAATGAAAAATCCCGTAGTATATTCTTTTTAAACTATTATAGAGCAAAACATTCTAAGGCGATAAAAACAACGAATGGTAGAAAGAAGATATTGCTTTAGACCTAAAATATGCTCGGACTAACTCAAATTTCGGTCAATTGTAATGCCTAGGTATTTGAAGTTTTCAACATTTTCAATTTTAAAGCAATTAACGTTACAAGCGACGTTCGCATCAAAAGAGTCCTTCGAATTTAGAACAGATAACCAGTTATACCTTACGCAATTTGATGCATGGAATGTAACATCAATATCAGGGGTCATTTCTGAACTAAGGTTAAAAAACATAAGTTTAGTTTTGTTACTAACCAATAGTTTATGTTGAGCAAACCAAAATCATAGTAAATGAACGTCGTGATTTATATCAGCTAGTAGGTTCAAGGGGCTAACTGATCTATAAGCGATTCCTAAATCATCTGCAAAGGCCGTAACTTTTCCAGCGAATGGTTGTTCGAAAATAGAATTGATGTAGATTAAAAACAAAATAGGACCAAGAACAGACCCTTGGGGAACGCCAAGTTTAATAGTTTTAGAGTTACTAAGACTGGTACCCATTTTGACCTTCTGCTTTCTGTCCCTTACACAACCACGGAAGCCCACATTATACAATTTGTTTAAACGAATGCTGTGATCAACCATGTCAAAGGCTTTGGTTATATCTACAAAAAGTCCATTGCAGAATCTTTTATCATCTAATCCTTTGTGTATAAATGAGCAAAATTCCAAGAGAGCATCCTCAGTAGAAAGGCCTGTTCTAAATCCAAATTGGCTCGAACTAAAAAAGTTTTTATTTTTGAGATATTTCAAAACCCTACACTTAACTATTTTTTTAAATGTTTTCGAAATAGAAGGTAACAACGAGATCGGTCTGTAATTATTTGCTTCTTTGCTGCTACCCTTTTTAAAAAGTGGTATAACATTAGCACATTTCAGTTCTTCAGGAAAATTTCCATTGATAATACTCAAATTAAAAATATGTTTTAAAATATCAACTACGTTAAGTGCAATTTTTTTTAGCACAAGGTTAGAGATACCATCATTACCACATGAATTCGAGTTGTTTGCAGAGTTTATAGTTTTTAATAACTCAAGACCAGAAATTGGTTCAAAATAAAAGCTGTTGCTATGAAGAACACCATCCACAGGATCATATCTAAGCTCAGCATAATAATTATTATAAAAATCATTCGGAAATGAGATTTGCCCGACTGAAGCAAAAAATTCATTGAATTCATTTGCAACTGCTGTAGGATTCGAAATAACTACACTGCCGCTGCTTAATGTAATGAAATTTACTATTACCTCGATTAATAATACTGTTAACCACTTTCCATTCTTTTTTAAGATTTCCTTGAGAAATTCTTATTTGGTTTTGGTAGTAATTCTCCCTACACATACGGATTTCCTTGTTAATTTGATGACACAAGCGTTTATAACGATTTTTTAAATAAGAATGTAGTGGATGTTTACTGCATTTCTTCCGCAGTTTATGTTTCTGTTTGATTTTATTAAGGAGGGAAGGCATAACACTCGCGGTAGGGTGGTCATATGGCTAAAATGCAACTTGATCGTGATGATGACATCAGGAGGACGGAAAAAAATACTGTGAGTCATAAGCAACTACAATAATAGCGAAAACAAAACAAAATACTCCCCAGTTATCTGGACAGCCACCCTTGGAGTTTACAGAAACTTAATACCACCTGAGTTTCAAACTACACCACTCTGTCTTTCTCTCTGTCTCTTCCCCTTTCCACAAAAACGCACGTGTTCTAAAAATTAGTATAAGGGTATTCATATCCCCTTTAACACGTGGAAATTATAAAAAAAATAAATAAAAGAACGCCACTTCGAGCGGGATATACGTCATTAATCCAACCATACATAATCTGTTCTTGCTAGATATTCCCGTTCCTGAGTTAATCAAGAGCTAAGCGTAGCACCCTGCTCTTGAATTTCCACTCACTTGTCATGAATCGATGGCAACCTACATAGGTTCCTTCTTTTACAAAAAAATAAAATAAACTCATTAGATGCACTAGAGAGAACCTCTAGCCTGGTTTTAGACACATGGTGACCCAAAATTCCATGTGGTTTTTCATCTCAATGTTATAATAAAATTTATAAATTAAAAAGCGCATAAGCACTCATTACCCAGCAAAGCACAGTCCTATCGTCCATTTAATAAACCGAATATAGTTCTTTTGAGCTGGAGTACAAACAAAAAAGGAATAATCCTTTTCTGGTCAACATTATACTCGATTCCAGTTGATAGCACATTTGCTATAGAACCTTCTTTCTTTATATAGTTCTCTGTTAAAATCCAAAACCAAAATCATACAAACAAAACATAATTAAAACAAGCTATACACTTCTCCACTGGCCACATGAATTTTCAACATTCCCTACAACTCACTCAATCATTCCAAAAAGCACACATACGAGTACAACACAAAAACATAAATCCCTAACCAGAAGAACTAAACCGAGAGCAAACCACCATTGCGGATGTGGCAAATCTTTAGAGATTCCTCCAAACGAGCTTATCCTATTCTAATTAGGGGAATGAGACTCACAAGACAACCAGAAAGAGAGTGGGATACACAAGATACCAAATTGAGGCTGGGTAAACCAGAAAGTCTTTTCCGATGTCGATGTCTTCTTGTTAAAGGGATTAAATGATGTTATTTCAAATACTGTACTATGTGCATGGATATGTAGGTACGTGGGAATGGAAAGTGTATATCAAGAGACTTAGAACAATTAATAACTGTGCAGCAATAACAGCATCAGACATTTTCGGTTTCTCGATATACAATTTTGTGTGAATAGTGTTAAGGATACAGAGAAACCGAGGCATCAGGGTTAAAGCAGGAGAAGATTAACATTTTGGTTATAATCTCAAATGTGAAATTAGTGTAGTGGAGCAGAGCAGAAAGTATCATGTACTTCTCCATCTCCGCTCTTATCCACAAGAACCAATGATTTGTGTTTTTTTATAAACAGATTTCCGTTGAACAAATGAATACAAACTTGAATGTCAGTATTTAAATTAAAGTGCACTCTGTATCAGGAGTGTTCAATTGACATCTTCTGAATAGATTAGCAGGATACACTAATTTAACGCTAATATTATTTGTGATCAGCTAAATAATTAAACGATCAGCAAAAGACGCTAAAAAAAATCATCAGCAAGAAAAGCTTTTCCAATAAGCAAAAGGGAATTTTTTGATCATCAGAAAATATTTGCTTGATCTGCAGAAAATAAATAAAAACAAAATCAGTACGAAATGTTAATGGTTAGCAAGAAAAAAACATACAGCAAAGTTACAGTCGGTCTGGAAGGGATTGTATGATACCGTATTCCCCATTTTCTAACCCATTCCTCTAATAAAGTGAGCGTGGCGTTTTTAAGACAGATGCGATAATATTTTTCTATTTACATAGAGCATATTTTCGCCATTTTTAGAGAGTTTATCAGAAGAACTGTTATGACTGTTTCTTAGCAAAAATTGGGCATGACTGCCAAAATTCAGGGATTCTGATGAGATATTCTCAAAGTATCACCGTAAATAGATTTGAATTTTTTTTTTAAAGAAAACTCCCCCAGAATGTATACATTTTTTTTTTGTTTTTTTTTTTTTTTGGTTGCGCCTGGAGGTGCAGGAATCTTCAAAAGATACCAATGGCCCGTACCATTGGTTATGCCCGATTCATATATCTGATCTGATGATTCATAAGTGTCGGCCAGTATATACCTACGGGCTAAACCTCACCCCCCAGAGAGGCACTATGAGAACCGGTCGCTCGTGCTCATAGTAGTAGGAAATTCGTTCCTCTCATTTTGTCGTTTTGTGGTGACTACGACTAAGTTACCTTAACAAGTAGTTTACGCTTCTGTAGTGTTAATCGCGTTAGGTAGGTAGCTTTCCAGCGAAGGCACCTACTAATACCGTCATTATCTGCGGTTTTCCCTTAATGCGCCAGATCGTACGGTCTTGTTCTTTGTAGTCGGCGCTCGAGGTTTGTCACGTCCAGAGTACGGATTATTTCATTATTGCAATGATCATGAAGGCGAGTACGAAGTTTGTGAGCAAAGTTTGTTACTTCATCCCTCACGGTAGCAATTCCTAGATCTCTGTGAATATCACTATTCCTTATATACCATGGAGCATTCACAATTGCTCTTAGTGTTTTGTTTTGGAATGTTTGCAGAACAGTCATATTGCTTGGCTTGGTACAATCCCAAAGTCGTATACCGTATGTCCAAGATGGTTTTAGCACTTGCTTGTACAGAAGCAGTTTGTTGTATACGCTTAACTTCGAGTATCTCCCGAGTAGCCAGTACATTTCTCTAAGTCTGATTTCGAGCTCGTCGCGCTTCTTTTTAACATGTGGCTTCCACTTAAGTTTTGCGTTGAGTGTCATTCCTAGATATTTTGCCTCGTTTGCGTACGGTATTTGTACCGAGTTAATGGAAATAGGTAAGTTGTTTATCTTTTTGTATGTAAAATTGACATGCGTTGACTTGATCTCGTTAAGGACGATTCTCCAGGTCTTTGTCCACTCGCATACTTTGTTTAAAGCTCGTTGGAGTTTTCCAGTTGATGATTCGACTGACTCATCTGTTGCGAGGATAGCCGTGTCGTCTGCGAACGTTGCTACGACAGTCCCTTGTACACCGGTTGCTACGACAGTCCCTTGTACACCGGCATGGATTTCTTTGAATTTCGAATATTCTGCCCCATGTTTAACACGAAAGAGTCTGTTATTAAGGTAAGATTCCAATATTCTGTAGAGTTTATCTGGTAAGATTACCCTTAGCTTATATCTCAGGCCTTCGTGCCATACCTTGTCGAACGCTTGCGATACGTCGAGAAAAGCGGTAGAGCATACCTTTTTCCCTTCTAGAGCTTTTTCAATTTCATTTGTAATTCGATACACCTGATCGATTGTAGAATGTTTAACCCGAAACCCGAATTGATGATCCGGGATCAATCGCCTTTCTTCAATTACTGGGTGCAATCTTTTTAGCAAAAGTTTCTCAAAGACTAGATATTATCGGCAGAAGCGAAATGGGTCTATATGATTCCTTGTCGTTTGTACATTTCCCCGGTTTCGGAACCATTATTACTTCGGCGACTTTCCATTGCCTTGGAACATATAGAAGTCTCAATGAAGCATTTATAATGTAGAGTAACTTAACTAACGCTTTTTTCGGTAGCTCCTTCAAAACTTCGCCAGTGATTAAATCATATCCTGGAGCCTTGTTATTTTTCAGTTTTCTTATTGTCATACGAAGTTCGCACAGGGATACAGTTTTTAATTTAAAGTTGTCGGGTGCCGTATTTGCATTCGGATCTTCGATCAATGGTTGTCCATCGAATGGCTTCAACGTTTCCTCTAAATGTTCGGCAAATAATTCCGCTTTCTCTTTGTCTCCTTTTGCCCATTCGCCGTTAGCTTTTCTTATTGGTGGCGGGTGCATTACGGGAATGTAGACATGAGTATGCATAATGTATGGGCGAAATGTTGAGAACAGAAGCATCAATGTACATATATATTTTGCAAAGGCAACATTTTTCTGTTTCTAACAAAAATAGTGAGAAAAGACATACCTAAGCTAGCTTGTATATAAAATTTCATGTTCCTAGTTTAAAAACAAATTTCTCAGCAAAAATTGATTATTTGATCAGCAAAAGAAATAATGCTTCAAGGAGAAGAAAACAGTGGTTCGTTCTTTTCGTTCTCTTCTTGTCTATGAAAGTTAACATTTTTGCCAATTGTTTTTTACTATCTGCTGAAAAGATACATGTTCTGCTGATCAAATAATTTATTTTAGCTTAAAATACAAATTCTAAGCTATTTACAAACATATTTACTTGCTGATGTTGTACTTTTTGTGCTCATCAAAAAACTGTGTTCGGCTGATCAAATAATTAGTTTTTGCTGAGAAAATATTTTTGACAGCTCATCTTTTATTTTTATTGCTAATCATTTATTTTTTCTGCTGATTTTGTTTTTAATTTTCTGATGTTCAAAGAAGTTTTCTATATTCTGATCAAACTATTTGATTTTGGTGGTAAAAAAAAACCCTTTACTGCTGATTGACTTAATTGAAGCTTTTATTTAAGACAAGGTCATTTAAAATTAGCTTGAAAAATCGATTAAAGTAATAGAACAATTAAATTAGTCTCATTCACAGTGTATGCCAGTATTCATTCCTATTTCCTCTTCCTCTGTTTGCTCAATTTCTTAAAATATAGCTGCTCTGTCTTGAGATGGTTGGAGAAATCTAGGTATGAGTACTGAATATAATGTCATTAGCTTTGATTTGAGCGCCCCTATCTGAAAATAAATCAAAAAATGGGTGTATAAGTGTACCTTACTATTCACGGATAACATTGTTAGCAGTGTTCTAATCTGCAGGCGAGTTTTTTCTTCCTTTCATAATTTATTAATTTTGCCGCGAGAAAATACTTTCTTTAGGTGCCGTCCCCGACAAAGACAAAATATGTGTATTTGAATCGATTGCCGAAGAGAAATTCATGTTTTCCGTGGTATTTTTTGAATATAGGTTAAAATTCAGGTTAAAATGCGTGTTGAATGGTTGGGAGAAGATAGGCCAGGTATGGGCTGTTAGGGGCAAAATATTTATTTATTTCTACACAAAAGAGGAACGGTTGAGGAAAACTGTCCTCTTAGGACTTAAATACCTTTAGAAAAACGAGGTTGAACAACTTAAGATCGAAAGTGAGGAAACAAAGCTAAATGCAATGGAGACAGTTAAACTTACTCAATTGCTCTAGGCAACTTAAACGAAATAAAAATAAAAAGGCAAATAAATTCATTCAAACATCGAAGTGTATGAAGGCAGATTTAATAAATTCCAGCCTCTGATCTTCCTGTAAGAGCTATAAGCAGAAAGTATTTAAGTTACTTACAAAATAAGGACTCTATTTTATTTTGTGCCCTACTTTTTGCAGTCGTTATAAACCCTCTAAAAGTGAGACCGTTTCCCCTTATTGAGCGGACTTCTTTACCGACCAGAGGAGACTGGAAAGTTGTGAGAAACATTTGGAAAACCAAAGCCTAAGTCTTTCTGAAGCCTTTTAATGCAGCGGGTTTAGATAGGATATTTCCCACACTATTGCTATTAAAGAGCGTCCTTCCAGAATTATTGTAAGCTTAGGCAAGGATGATCGTAAAATACATACGCAAGGCAAAAAGAGCCTTTGATATAATTCGAAAATCCTAACGTTATATTATTCTTATTTCTCATTCTTAATGGTATTACGAAAACCCAGTACGCCCACTAACAAGGCAATTTAACAGAGTCCGCTCTTATTGAACTTGTAACCAAAGTGGAAGCATCCTACAACTAGAAATAAATTTATCTTATTGCCTTCCTCGATATTGATGAAGATTAAATGCTTAACTCATACATCCTATGACCCCACTAACCGGGCTCTTAAGAACGTTAACGTATCCCCCAGCTATAAGTGGATGGATCCCATCCATGCTCAATACAAGAGTAAAAAAGTTCAATATCGATAATGTAATAATATCGGCGCTTATATCTGCAAAGGGTGTGCCCTCAGGTGCCTTCTCTGGTTTTTGATTGTAGATAATCTGCATCAGTCTCTGAAAAATCAAGGAGTCAGGATATGCTGACTATGCTGCGGTCATTTTTAGCGGTAGGTTTAAAAGCACTATCTGAAAAGTGCTACGAAGATCTCTTCATAACTTCATCATTACTCCTTTTATAAAAAGGAACAGATTTGATCTTATAATTCGCTTCAATCTTTATGGGAAACTCGTCTAATTCTCAAAGGAAATCAAATACTTGGGAGTCCACATAAAGATATATTATGTCGTTCGCAGGACCATCAAATCATTATGGATCTGTCGACAAATCTGCGTGTAATATCGGGGTCCTATACCTACGATTTTTTTATTTTATTGGCTGTACAAGCCTACCATGGTCTAGTGAACGAAAACAAAGGAAATCACTATAATTTGAATTTTGTACGATGGGCTGATTTCGCAATACGCTACATATACTGCTCCTAATAACATCTTGGGACTACCACCTATCCATATACATATATAAATGGAAGCAGAATTAAGCATCCATTATCTCTTTCATTAAAAAAACATTCTCGATATAAAAAGAGCAGAGACAGCATGCTTCTCGATGACGTGTTCCCCAAGTACTTCTTCAAAACAAGCTTTATAGTTGACATCCTTTCATTGCAGCACAAACTTGCTGGTACAGGAATGGACCCAAAATCCCTTAAATCGTCCGAAATCCACACGGTGGATTTTGGATTCAAACGGCTGATTTACTGATCAAGGCTGATGCGCCAGTACAGAGGAAGCCGCACAAAATATCAATTTGAACGTGTGTCTCGACACGAACCAGAATCATAGCAAACTTTAGATAGCTTCGGTTGGCTTAAGAAAATATGCAAACCTGAACTTAAATGAACCTAAAATAGAGAGTACTTTCGTACATCGTTTTGATGTGTGACTGCCGACTTGAACTGCTATGCGACCTCTTCTTTAGTATGTCAATCGCTTGAAGCCTGGAATAACTTAATGCATGGTCGAAGATCAATGACCAAGGACAGACTTGTGCTCCACGCATAAGTCATCATTGCATGAACTAAAGCTTGGCGGTATAATATGTAGGTTGCAACTTCGTCACAAATGGGTGGTAGTCTCCCATCTCTGGAAGTTGTTCTTGGATGGTCCTCCTAAATAGCATGTTGGCTAGTCTAATTTTAAGGTAGGCATGGTGTAGTGGGTAATGTGTTTGCTTGTGAGCCGAACTGTGCAGGTTCAAGCCCAAACGGGGAACAGCAAACAACAACCACTTGAGAATAAAATAGAAACGAAAAGAAAGTTTATCCAACTACTATACTAAAAGGGTTTCTGCCTGGTAATACAATGGACCAAAATCGAATCTGAGTGCTTTGGGCCTAGGAAATTTCCCTCAAAATCTTTCACAAATGGCTGTCAGTTGTGGTTGAATGGTAGAGTATTCGGTGGTTGATCCGAAGGATGTCGATTTAAGTTTAAGTAATCATTTTTAAATTATTTCTTTCAAAGCGAAGCGAACACGCACGTGTTCTAAAAAATTAGTATAAGGGTATTCATATCCCCTTTAACACGTTCAAATTAAAAAATAAGAGAAGTTGCACTACAGGTGTGTCATTTTGTCTCTCGTGATAGATCTTACTTACACACATAGCAACCGAAAATTGTTCCAATATTCTTGAGGCGAACTGACATACACACTGATCAATGGATCCTTCAGTGTACTGGGTGTTCACAGTTGTGCTAAAGCCTTTGCCGATCAAGAATCTCTATACCTGTCCAACGTTACCAACAGCAATTACAGAAGACCAGCGCTGACTGATTCAACGAGCTAAATGGTACGTTTTACATCCAAAGACCTTGGTTTTTAATCGATTCTAGAAGAATTATACTCGCAAAAAGAGTTAAAATTACACCAAGTAACCATTTTAATGTAAAAATCCTCAACAATAGCGGCTGTCGTTACACTACTAAATTGAAATTCTTAATCAATACCTTCCCATTTTGCCACCACAAAACGATTCAAAAGGATAAACGTAAAGGTTGAACCACCCCGCATTAGGCACTAATCACCCGGCGAAGATAAATAACGATGAAGACTTTTCAATCGTTTTTTACAGATAAATTCGCTTTTGATTAGCTTCTCAATGGTTGCTTAGTTAAACCCACCAACCAACCACTACCACCTTCTTCATTGGTAAAACCGCCATCGAAGATTTATACATTATCATCGTTCGCTTGCAACCTAGGATATTCTACCGCATGCTGCCGCCGCCGCCGACGCCGCCGCATGCCGGATTTAAGACGGAAATAATGAGATATGAGCCGAACCAGGGTACGATTCTTGCTTTCATCTTATCTGGGCTTACGGTTCACGATCTTAAGGATTCTACTCGCAGAGTCACATCTACCAGTGTTATATCCCAGCAAGTTGTACCACTCTGCCGAGTCGAGGGTTGAAATTGAATTAAGAAAGCGCAAATCGTTGAAAATGAAAAAAAAATTAAAATGAATATTTTTATATCAGAAATTAATAAGGTTCTTGCGATTACCTTCCTTCGTAGTTCTTATCAACTGGCACTGCCGCTGACAGAGAGTGAGCGGATCATTGAGAGCAACGGATTTACCGAATCGGGATTATTTGTTACATTTACGCTAATGATTATGGCATAGATACTTATTTCTTTTTCGATTGCTTTAGTGTTGTGGGTGGGATAGACGGGCGCAATGTCTGACTTTAGGGGTATAATCGTAAAAAGTAAATTGACAGTAGATCCGGTTTTTATGAGGGATGAAATGTGATATCTCAAGTATTCGTTCGTTTATTATTTTTAGGCACTATCTCACGGGTATCATTGCAAAGCCCCTGTCAACTCCCCCGTTGAATGTCAACTCGATTTGGCAGTTCGATTTGACTTAAAAGCGAAGGAAGAACTGATGCAACAACGATAGTGAATCAAACGAACATAAATCCGTTGCGGCTTTGGAATTACCAGTACGATAGTTAACAGAGGATTAGGGTTTTTGCGGGCGGTTTGATTACTTCGATTAATTGGTATGAAATGGAGGGCTAAATGGGTAGATACTCGTATACCAATACAGTATAGTCTCGCAGAATTTTTTTTTTTTTTTCTAGTAGCATTAATTGCTATTCGTATACATAAGGAACAAAAAGCTAAAGGGTGGATAGAATACGAGTACACCCTGTGTGTTTCGTCTGAAAACAATTTTATATGAATACCTTAAGACCCGAGCTCTATTGTTTGTTTTTTTTTTTGTCAAGGTTCCGTCATCTTCGAGGTTGATAACAAGTAAGAACTTTTGTACTGGAGTCTGTATCAGAGAGGCGCTGTTATAGTTTCATCAATTTTGAACGGTGTAACGTAGAAAGTTGGAACTTGCACCATTTGTCTTAATCAGCAGACATTTATGAAATACAATGTTGGTGAATTGGAAATACAAAAGAAATGTTGGCTCTTAGACCCGTTTAACACATATTTCTAGTTATTTTCACCTGTGCTCGATTTCGGGTATACGACATCGGATATCCGGCTCGAAGTGCTTTGAATTCAATTGGGGCGGACAAGTCTAAAGGCTCTACGCCAATTTAAAAATGCGAGAATTGAGCGCATTTCGATTCTGATGAATTTCAAATGAAAACTATTTCAATATTACAACAATAATTAAGTTTTATCGAAATCTATTGGCCGGTTTTTGTATGTCACGGTTTTTGAGAACTTTTGCTTGTCAAATACCCATATCTTACTCTCACTCTAACCAATTTTAATGATCTATAGATTGGACTATCAACACACTATACCAGGAATCAAATTAAATCAGAATCACCCTCTAGCAGGACAATTTTTTTTTTTACGAATAAATTATTCTTGATTAATTTTAGTGCGCAGAATACGAAAATGAGACCGAAAATAAAATCAGATTAATCGTTTAAGTTGTGGGTGAAAAAATAGTTAGACCGCCAAAAGGCGGGTAGTCCAGGAAAACGGGTGTATTTTTGTGCATAAAAAGGCAAGTGTGTTTTTTTTCTCTTTTGTTTTATTAGAGTTAGGAAAACGAACAAAGGAACACAATTTATGGCTTAGTATGATAAATTTGGAAACATTTTTTTTGTCGATGATAGGCACAAATTTACCTTATATTTTAGGCAAAACATTTGGGTTTCCGATTTGCAACCGGCTAATTTAAAGGTGCGTTTGGCAGAACGATCTAATTGGTCACAAATAGCTTCATGTACCATTTATGAGGCTTATTGGACATATACTGTCTGAATGAGCTAAGCATCTTTGTGGACAACATCTGCTCGTCGATGCACAACCGCTCTAGCTTAGGAACCGAATCAAACTGGTCTGATTTTGAACAGTGGATCGTGATCAGGGTCCTTACGATCTTTCATTAGTGAGAAGTCATTAAATTGGATATATTTTATAATAGCATAAAATTGGCTCGATGTCATGGTTCTACGTATCGCTTCAAATGAATGTTCTCCCAGTACTCTTCTAGGCTTGGGTAACGATATACTGACATGTAAATTAGTATCCCAATGTACTGCCTAATGTCCACATTAGTAACCTGGAACTTGGTGTTCACATCCTGGTTCCGAGCATTCAAATTAGTGTAATGGCAGATTTTTTCTAACAGGTCATCACGGAAAAGATATTGAAAATATTCAAATGGTGTTTTCAATTCATGGAACCGTTCAGGATATCTGTCATCTCCACGAAATACCACCTGGTTGCGATGTAGTTGCTAGTTTTTTTTTCGCCAAGTTATTTTTTGAAACTCTGCAGATTTAGGGTCAATTTGAACCAGGTTTGAAATAAGCCCCCCGTTATTCGGCTGCACATCTGGTCCTCCTTCTTCTTTTTCTAGTGGTGGTGAACGAGGTTTTTTTGGATGATCAGTTGGCGCAGACGAAAGCATTGAGTATGTACCTGCTTGAGATGACAGGTCTGTTTCTGGAAAATGTTCCTTCTGTTGTTGTTGATCAATCAAAAAAGAAGGTGTTAAAATCGAAGTATTACTGAAATTCAAGCACAGATCTACAGCTCTATTCAGAAAATCAGTAGACGATGATCTTCCCAATTCAGCGACATAATCGTCAATTTGTTCCTCATCTTCTGGCGACACGCGATTATCTGGATCTTTTACATTGTTGTCATCTTCAAAGTCGTCGATCGAGTCACTATCATCACCAGATTCAGTATCAGTAGGAACTGAATCCATCATTTCTTGGATCTGTTCGTCACTCATTTTGGACAAATTATATACCCGCTGTCGTTCAGGCTGAGAATGAGCCACGTTCTTCTTCTCTTTTGGCATTTTATCAGACATTTCTGCAACCAAAAAACGCAAAGATATACTTAGTTGACATATAAAAGGTAAATACAGATCAAGCCAAGGATGATAACAAAGAAATTCATGTAAATACAAAGCTATTCATTGAATGAAATATATATATACAAACAAAAAATGCGCAATATACAAGTGCACAAAGCTTCATGTCACATGAATTACCCGCCTTTAGGCAGGGTAAGTTTGATGGCCGGTAGTGGGCAATTATTTATTGCAAAAAACATAAACCACTTTGATAATCACAAAATATACTCAATTTCCTACTTCCAATATTTTTTTCCACTTCCACAAACAACGAAGTATTTTTAAAAAATATTTAAACTTTTTACTTTGTAGACCGACTATTGTTTCTTTGACTCGCATTGACAATTCGTTTCTAGCTAACAATACATGCCAAACAAACTGCACAGTAACCGTTAAACTTATATCAGTGTATAGAGTAAAACCCAACAAAAGGCGGCGTAGCATGCCAAAGGAGAAAAAAAATATAAATTGACGAAGAATTGGATCAGAATGTTGGCCGCCTAAAGGCGGTCTATCCTGCTAGAGGGTTAAGTTAAGGCAAAATTATTTATCCTGCAAGGAACGAGTCGTATATCCGATACCAGATACGTGTGAACGTAGAAATTATGTGTCCAACATCTTGTATTCGACAAAAGAATGAATAGTGTAATCGTTCTCATTCAATTCGATACACTTTGACGTGTGTATATCCGCCAACTGTGTCGCATACCCGATACCAGAAATGTGAGAGTGCTCTCACTGAGGTCTATATGCCACGAGCCTTTTAACCGGTGTACCATATCCAATATCGAATATGTGACTGTGTCGCATAACTTATACCAGAAATTTAACAGTGCTCTCACTGAGGACTATAGGTATGCCACGAGCCCTTTATCTGGTGTATTATATCCAATGCAGGACGTGTGTCAAACAGGCCTTAGACACGTATCAAATCTGGCATCGGATATATGGCGACGCCGGAAATGTGTATATTTTGTATATTTGTATATTTGTATATTTTCAATTAGCTTAATGCAAGCGGTAAAGAGACTTATAAATTATTATTTTTTACAATGTTTATATACATATTGGGTTTATAACTTAATTCGTGCGGTTTTTTTTGTCAAAATTTGAACGTTTTTTTAAGAAAAACATGTACAATAGTATTATTCAAAGTATTGCCCATCTGAAGCTATGACTTTTTCCCATCTTTCTGGCAATTTGTGGATCCCATCCCAAAAGAACTGCGCCGGCTTGGCAGCCAAGAATGAATCAAGCCAATTTTTGATATTCTGCTCTGATGTGAACCGTATTTCAGTGAGGGCGTTCTGCATCGACCGGAACAAATGGTAGTCAGAAGGGGCAAGGTCTGGGCTATAAGGCGGGTGGGGTAAAACTTCCCATCCACTGTTTTCCAAATAGTTCTTAACAGGAATAGCAACGTGGGGCCGAGCGTTGTCATGATGGAAAATTATTGCCTCGTGTCTGGTCGCATATTCCGGGCGTTTTTCGGCTACTGCTCTCTTCAAACGGATTAATTGTGTTCGGTAGCGTTGTCCATTGATGGCTTTACCCGGTTTTAGCAGCTCATAATACAGCACACCCTTCTGATCCCACCAATTACAGAGCATTACCTTCGCGCCATGGATATTCGGCTTTGCCGTTGATTTGGCTGGTTGGCCGGGTTTCACATATGATTTTTTGCGCTTGGGGTTGTCGTAATGGATCCATTTTTCATCACCAGTAACAATCCGATGCAAAAATGACTTCCTTTTGTGGCGTTCCAGCAGCATTTCGGACATGCAAAACCGCCTTTCGACGTCTCTCGGCTTGTGTTCATGTGGAACCCAATATCCTTGCTTTTAAACGTTTTGAAATGTCTGCTTGAGTGACACCCAAAGATTCTGCGAGCTCTTCTTGTGTTTGGCAACAATCTTCATAGAGTAATGCTTCCAGTTCTTCATCTTCAAACTTTTTTGGCTGCCCAGGACGTTCATCGTCTTCCAAGCTAAAATCACCACTTTTAAATCGTGCAAACTACTTTTGGCACGTTCGCTCAGCAAGCGCATGTTCACCATAAACTTCCACCAAAATACGATGACTTTCGGCAGCAGTTTTCTTCATATTAAAGTAATGAAGAAGAACTCCCCGCAAAAACACTTTTCCAGGCACAAAGTTCGACATATTTGAGTGAAAAAAAATTATTGTTGTTTACCCTTCAAATGAATGACATATACTGAAATGACGTACAATGACAGTAGCTTTCAAACGCATGTTCCAATGGAGTAATAACAATGGAATAATACAAGTTACGCCATCTCTTAGCAAACCCCACGAATTAAGTTATTGACCCAATAAATTTAAATCAAGACCTGAGTGAGAAAGGGGAATAAAGGGAGTTTCTAAGTGAGTTTTTGCTGCACTGAAAATCAAAAAGGTTATAGCAGTCATTAGCCATGCGTAGCATTCGAGACATAGGCTTATTACATCTGTAATTCGTACGGTGAAACTTGAGACGGAAGAGAGGTACTGACCTCAGAATACGCGGATTGGTGCTGAGTGAGATGGTTTGGAGCAGCATAGGACAATCAATGTTGCCTGCTAATAACTGATGTACAAATAGTATATCGGCAACTTTTCTACGCTTTTCAAGCGATTGCATGTTCAGCAAATTCAAGCGATGCTCGTAAGGAGGTAGGTTGAATCTGTCAGGCCACGGGAGTCCACGTAGAGCAAAACGGATGAACCTCCGTTGGACACACTCAATTCGATATGAATGTGTATCGAGATAGGGAGACCAAACTTGGCAGGCATATTCTAGAATTGGTCTTACAAATGTGAAGTACAGATATTTCGTGACGTAAGGATTTGAGAATTCCTTGGACCAACGTTTCACATAACCTAGCGCAGAATTTGCTCTGCTAATAATATTGTCAATGTGACTACAAAAATTAAGCTCACTGTCGCAAATAACACCCAAATCACGCAGAAAGGTGACAGTGGGAACAGGCTCATCGCAAATCACGTACGTTCTAGGAGCTGTCGGAAGACGCTTCCGGGAATAAGTAATAGCTTGGCATTTATTGACATTCAATTCAAGAAAGTTTTTATTACACCAAGTAGAAAAGCTGTTCAAGTCAGATTGAAGTGCACGGGAGTCAGTGGGAGTGGAGATGTGTGCAAAAATGTTCATGTCGTCCGCATAAACTGACAGACGGGAATATTTAATAATGCCATCAACATCATTAATTGACAAAATGAAAATCAGAGGACCAAGATGGCTACCTTGAGGGACACCAGAGGGGGCCATAAAGGGATCAGATCAGATATAAAGGATCTGAAAAGGACTTCATATTGACGTTCATGAAGGTAGGATTTGATCCACGCAATAAACCCAGACTGAAAACCGAGAGCTTTGAGTTTCAAAAAAACAATTGCGTGCGAAATTTTATCGAAGGCTTTGCTGAAGTCGGTAGCAACAACATCGACTTCCTTGCCTTCCTCCAATGCGCTGGATACGAATTCGGTCAGGTTTGTGGTTGTTGACCTTCCCTTTAAGAAACCGTGTTGGTGAGGGGAAAATATAGACTTACAATGGAAAAACATTGCATCGTAAACAATACTTTCGAATAGCTTAGGTATGCAAGAGAGTTTAGCTATGGGACGATAATTAGAAATTTCATTTTTCGGGCCTTTTTTATGAAGGGGAATAATAAAAGAGCTTTTCCAAAGCCTAGGGAAAACGGACTGTGAAAGCGACAGTTGGAACAGAGCAGTAAGGGGTTGAGCTAAAGAGTCTACACATTTTTTTAAAACTACGGTAGGTATACCATTCGGACCAGCGGAGTATTCGCATTTAAGTCTTTGGATCTTTTCTTTCACGAGAGCCACTGTTATATCGATTGAAGTTAAAGAGGTTTGGGCACAATCTCTCATGTAGAAGAAGTAAGAATGGTCGGGCTCTGATGTGTGGTTAGAGAATGATTGACTGAAGAAATGGGCGAATAAGTTTGCTATTATTCGAGGATCGCTTGACGATGTATTGGAGAATATCAGAGTTGATTCGTAGCTGTCTGACTTTTTCTTGGTATTAATGAAGTGAAAAAATCGTTTGGGGTCAGCGATGATGTCAGCTTGAATACGATCAATATATTTGATATAAAGAAACTCACAAAGTTCGGAAAAATGCGTATGTGCAAGGAGGTAATTGGAAAAGTTAAAATCAGAGCGAAATTCGAGGTAGATACGCCAGAGCTTATTTCTTCTGTTGCGAGAGAAACTCTTTTGGGGCATGTATGGGACGGATTGCATAAAACAGTTGAAAATTTCAGAGTAGAACAATCCAAGCGCATCATCGATAGAAATGTGTGTACTGTTAAAAATGCTGTTAAAAGGTTACTAAGTTTTATGTAGTCTGCCTTGCGAAAATTAAAGCTATACGAATACTCTGACTGGACAGTATTATTATCGTTATTGTAAGACAATGTAAGGGATAGAGGATGGTGGTAACGATCCAATTTGCATAAAAGGTGGTTGCTTACTGAAACAACGCATTTATCAGCATCTGACGAGAAAATAAGATCAAGTTGTCTACCAAGGTTATTAGTAACTCCACTTAACTGATATAGGCTGGAGTCTGATAGACAGTCAATGAAAATGACTTCCTTATCTGAAGAGGGGTTAGTTGCTATATAATGGGACTGATCGTCTGATGGAGCCCATTGGAGGTCGGGAAATACTCTCATTGAGTTCCATACACTTTGGGCCAGATATACGCCTGCGTCTTGCTGGACCAAAGATCGTCCAAGTTCATTTTCTCATTTTTTTTTTTTTTTTTTGGATTGAGCCAGGGATGTGTAATCTTCATAGATACTAGTAGCCCGAGTGCTACTAGCATGCACGATTCGCAAACCTGAGTACTCGATGCCAGGAATACGCCTACGTACTAAACACACACCCTACACACTTCAACCACTCTCCCCGCGTTACTGCCGTTAGGTATTACTTCGCGGGGCTGGTTAGCAATTCATGCTATGCTTCTTGTAAGTTCATTTTCTCAGTTATCATTCTTCTGTAGTACTCCCCGTTGCCGTAACGCCAATAATGGCGCCTTTCCATTCTTGGGTTTAGGTGCACACTTTCGGCAATAACAGCAATATTTTCGGCTCACCAACTTGCATACATCAGGCACAGTTGGTGCAATATTTCGACCGAAATTTCTTTTCAAAATTCACACTGTTTCGGCAACATATTGATACTGTGTTTCTGTCTATAATCAATAAATAATTCAAAAAGAGCACCACATGGCACACCCGTTATTTACTCAGATTTTAAGAATAAACTGCCAGATAAAAAAAAAAAAAATAGTTAATGACGAATGTTTTCTTCATTAGAGCTTTAAAACCCTAATTAATGGCTTTACCCGGTTTAGCTTCACCAGAATGCATAATGATCTCCATTAATTCTTAATTGTAGTTTTCACTCCTTGAATATACAACATATTCCTGAAAGATGTCGTTAATATACTTCCCAGGAGTCAAGAAACCATCGGTGTGAGGCTTCAAACACATCCATCCCCAGACGCTGAACCTCGTAATACAATTCTGCTTTCTTTCAGAAACAATATCTTATTCCATAACTGAGTGGTACAATTGGCGTGCTTAAGCAAGTAACTTAGCCGAGCTCTTTAATGATCTTCGGTTCATGATCCGGGCTAAAAGCATCTTAATCCCTCTCCTGTGTGCAGATACTTTCCTTTCGGGCTTTGATACGATTTTCCGAAATACTTTAAACTTAGCATTCTAAAAAACGCCTTAACGTATATCGTCTTCTCGAAGAAGTTTTGTCAAGAGAGAAAGAAGTTCTGGTAGAAATGTTATATGATCCCAGCGACCTTCCATCACTGACGTATCTATTGACTGATACAATTTTATTCAGCAGGTTCCTCACCCAAGGTGCCACATCAATTTTAGCTATTTCCAAATGAGTTATAATCACGCTTAATTCAAAATCTCCAAGCCCCGATATTCGATACATTCGCAATCGAAGAGCAACCTGAACAAATGTAAAATCTCCCCAAGTCCCTGTAGTTATAGTCACTCTTAACCCATCTTACGTTTACTTTCAATTTTATTAATTTTTAAATTTTATGCACAAAGTGTACATGGAATTATAACTTGCGATTCATTTAAGAAGCATCAAAGAGTTCAAGCGTAATTCCTTAACAAAAACTATGCAACTACATAGGTGTCAGCCAGTAACGCGTGGTATCCTTTCATTGATGGATGGCTGGATGGAGATGAAGATGAAGTCTTAAGTAGGTCTTATGAACTTTATCACCCTCAAAAGTGATGTGAAACACAACTTTTCCTTGCGATAAGTTGTTACTACTTTTGCACACCAGAAAAAAAAAAAAAAAAAATAAGCATAAAAACAACGAACCCCAACACTTGCAAGGAGTTTGTCTTAAGAAGAGATTTTCATAATAAGTTTGAAGTTTAATTAAAGCAGCCAGCGTGTAGCACCTACATAGTATGAGAATAACAACAACTTGTGGGTTAAATGGAGTATATACTCTTTGGTTTCTTTTGAATTAAAATAGTTTCACGAAAGGAATTTTCTATATACGAGTACGTAATGAAAAGCTTGAACTTCCATAAAGCTAATCCGCTTTAGCGCCCTAATGAACCCGTCAAGACAAATATATATATATACGAGTATGGTATATCCATACGACCCGTAAATCGAATCAGTCTCGCCCAAAAGGAATAAAAGAGATGCAAAAACAAATTCTAAACAAATAAACTCGCTCCAAATCCTATTGTCCTTTAAAAATCAGAGTATACCAGACTTGTTACACACAGTTGGAAGTGGTACTCGTGATATACGAGTAGAGAGTCAACCATCACCATCAAACCCATTTGAAGTGCACGGGGTAGGTAATCCCTTAAAATCGTTAATCCTTTACCTTTTCCCATTGCGCCATAATTTTAACCCTCCGTTCGCATCGTTCACAGCCATTGTTGGAGAGGAGGAACACTCTAGTCCTTTTTTTGCCACTAATTCCGATTCTCGGCTTCCGATTGACAAGTATGGCAATGAATGTATTTGCATTTTTATTCATGCACAGTTTTTTATACCAGATATGGGGTAAGCGTAAGGAGTAAGGGTATTAAAATCCTTGAATACCTTCGCGTAACCCCTTAAGGGATTTAAGAATTCTTTATTCATCCTCCCCAATCGGATAAATATGAATTGATCGTGCGCTTATTTACTTGTGCTACAGTTGGGTGTGCTAGTGCACCGCATTAATGTGCTCCTGCAGTGATTTTTAATCGAATCCTTTTTACTGTTCTGCGTTTTGTTGGTATTGTGTGTACGGGTTTGTTCCCTTTGCTAATCCACACTTAGTCTGTTTCTTGCATCAAATAATTTGTATTCGAAGGACTTTTACGCGCGCATACACACAATGGAAAGTGGAGGATTTCTTTTATTTTTTTATTTGAAAATCAATGTTCCAAGCAAGAAGGGGTGCAAATCAGTTAACCCTCGATGAGGTTAAGGAGAGTTAAACTGAAGTCGACCGACTTACATAAGCGACAAATTTGAATGAACTAAAGACTTTCCTGATTGTTTATATTGCTTGCGATTTCTAATGTGGACATATTTTTTTTTTAAATTTTTATTCATTGATTAAACACGCACCTAGATTTTTTAAATCATCGTCGCAGACAAAAATCTTTAGTGTTTCTGTTTGACTGATTTACTGAGACATACGTCACAGAAGAAGTTTTCTTTCTGAAAATGGCTCAAAATTTTATAACTTGGGTTGCCGTGACCTTGTGTGTGTCCAATATTGTTTAGATAGCGATTTTGAATAAATTCGACTGAGTAATAGCTAAAAATCGCGAGATTTCTACATACCTACCCCCGAAAAAGGTTCAAATTACTCACTCTGGAAAGCTATGAAGATATCAAAAAACCCCAAATGCAATCGCCACCAAGCCGAGTACATAGAAGAAATAAACGTTTCTTCTATGTACTCGGCTTGGTCACATTTCACAGACAGTCATTGATAGAGGGTCTTAGTGGTACGATTACGACGCCTGATAACTTTAAAATAAAAAGTGTGGTGTCGTTGGCTGAATTTCGTCAGGCAACAAAAAAACTGAAATAAATAAAATTACAAGACACAACACAGATTCACAAGGAATTGCCAAAGAAAGCTCTAATCAAGCTGCTCCATCATTCTAATCAACAATTCGGCTCCAGAATCAAGCATACTTGGATTGACCAGGTTTATAGAATAACCAATGAAATTCAGAAAGCCCTAAAAGGGAAAAGATGTATTGTATCGTATTTCTTGACGTTCTCAAGCCTTCGACAAGGCGTGGCACGAAGTTACACAAAATTTTAGAATCCTACCTTGCAAACAGACTTTTTCGTGTTAAACACGCAACCAAATACTCAGAATTGAAGAAAATCGCTGCCGGAGTTCCACAAGGAAGTGTTCTTGGTCCTGTCTTATTACTACTCGTACTTTACACTCAAGGTATACCTCAACAAGAAGGCGTCGGTGAAGCCACGTTCGCGGACGATACGGCTATACTGGCAACGGAAATTATACAGAAAAATAAACAACATTCACATTTTCATTAACTCGGTACAAATACCGTTCGCAAATGAGACAAAATATCTAGCAATGACACTAGACAGGAAACGTAAAATAAAAGGAATCGCGACGAGCTCGAAAATAGGTTCAGACAAATGTTTTGGGCTAACAAATATGACAAACTGATTTTGTATAAGCAAGCGCTGAAACCCATATGGACACACGGTAGACAACTTTGGAGTTGTACTAAACTAAGCACTATATATGATACCACCATCTTTCCAAAACAAAGTGCTAAGAGCAATCGTGTATGCTCACAGAGGACTTAGCTGTAGCTACCATCGTACTCGTAGACAAAATAACAGACTTTGCTCACAAACTCCGCATTCGCCTTCGTGGCCATTGCATCCATATTCCAAATTCTGGACATGACAAATCTTGTGCGCCGACTACAAAGAACGAGACCATTCGTTGTAGCGCAATAAGGTGTAGCCGATGCCTTTGCTGGAAACTACCTGCCCAAAGCGAATATTTTTTGAAACCTTAACCACTTAGTTGTAGTCAATAAGAAGAGGGGAGGTGTTTTTAGTGAGTAAAATTCTCACACTACTATGAGCATGCACGGCCGGTCCTCATAGTGTCTATGAAGATTTTCAACGACCACATCAAGAAAAAAAAAGCCAAAAAATAGACAATTTTCAAAAACCAATAAATAAGTGCCATTATACTTATTTTTCCCAAAACTTAGCATGCCATCTGATACGAGTATACCTCAACTAAAATATGAAATTTAAACAAAAAAAAAAAAAAAATATTTCGGTGTATATCACTTTCTAGGCGGCTAACTCGAAAGGTTTAACTCTTTTTAGTCTTCATCGTTGCCGTGGTTTTGGAGCCTAATTTTGTTCCATCTAGCGGTCTCTACAATTAGGTCTCTGAATTTGCTTATACAGAAGTATACGAAAATCTACCGATAAGCATTTGCTGATACTTAAGGTGTACACTTTTATTTTTGACATGTACCTTCCATTGAAGTTTAGCGTCCAGTGTTATTATTAATCAAGTACTAGCCGTGTTAGAATATGGGATAATGCTATTCTTTATATGTAAATACTGGGGCATTAGTGTGATTTTTATTTGTGAAATTTATGTGCTGACTTAAGTTCAATCAGTTTTATTTGCCATTATCTCGTCCAGCTATTTATGTTGTTTATTGAAGGTGTTTTCGTTTGTGAATAACAAATAAAGGGTAGGTCCCAGCACACTACCCTGTGGCACACCAGCTTTGATTTGGCCAAATTTTCTCATCCGTGTACGGATTACTCGTTACTTGAAACTGTGTTAGATCTACTCCTACGTTATAAGGTATCCGTTCGCACGAATTGGCCCCAGGTTATACTGATGATGATTAAACCGAATGAAGAAGGAACTTTTCCTTGCAGCGCTAAAGTGGCATTATCTGAGGAAAAAGTCATTTTTAGTAGACACATCAGGTCAACACCGATAAGAACAAAAAACACCAAGCAGTAGAACAACCCCAACAATATATCTCTAAGGAACTATTTCTATTAAAATTCTTTGAAGAAATTTTCTAAGAAAAATTAAGGGATCTCCCCAAGCCATATATCCCTTTGGGGTAACCCTTTTCTGTTCTAACAAGGATAATTGATAATCACGCCAACAACAACACTCTCAACTAATAGCACATGGGATATCTTTCCATTTGCGGATTAAGTCCACACACCCAGTCCAAAAATTCTCGCAATGGTCAGTTGACCGATGTGCGATTAAGAACAGCTCCCGTTAAGAATCCCAGAAGCACCCTTCTCCAAATAATTATTTTACGCATAACTAAGTAGCAACTTATCTTTCTTAGTCCAGTTCAATACACCATCACCGAACCCGAAGTAGCCAAAGGGTTCTGTTCGATATTTCCATAGTGGAGATTGCTATATACATATATGAGTAGGTGTATCGTACACTCTTGGGGATGTGTACAAGTGATGATTCTGATTGAGAAAACAATAATGCTAATCACTGCTGCTACTGCGTCCTTTAAAATCCTTTCTCCCAATTCCGAAGGATACACATACTCGTACGCACTCCCACTTCAGCCAGCAAACTGACAATCATTAATTTTCCATAATATTCCAATGAGAATTATCTATTAAGAAGGATTTAGTAGCAGCAAGCAACCCATGCCCAAGATGACCCTCATCCAAGACCGAGTACCAAATCCTGTTATCCCCATCTCTTCGCACAGCAGCGTTTGTTTAATTTCTCGTAGAAGAAAAGAACAAGATGAAGATTTTTCGGACTTGCCTCACTGACTCTGATGCGGGGCGCGGCCGGCAGAGTGAGAATGGCAATAAAGGATGTGCTTCCTTCCATCCTTGTGCCAAGTGTTTTCTAAGCTTTGCTAAGAATTTGTTTTTCAAGTGTAGCAACACATACGCATAGAATCTTTCCAGCAAAACCTAGGAAATCCCACACATTCGGGATTGCTAATACCCTTAAATATACACAGATACAGAGAAACACCATCGGCATCCAGATTCCTGAACAGCATCCCAGAACCGAAGGAACGAAGAGCTTAAACAAGTTAAGAAAATCTCAAGTGTGGAATTAAGTCCAGTTTTTGGTTCACCTGGTGGACCTTATAAATAATAACAATTGCACACACACACGGCGCACAAGTAGGATTGTTATCTAAAGGGTTAGACCGGAGATGGGTATCTAGGAGGAGGGACAGGAGCTTAGAGAATAACTTCTTTGACCGGAAGATGAGAGATGGATAGTTTCTTGGGAGGTTTTCCTCTCTGTGGGTGGGTATAAATGTGTGTGGAGGTGGAAATCCGCAAGGAGAACGATGATTAAAATAGTGTGGTTTTAAATTACTGTGCATGTGTAGCTACTTAAGGCGTGTTGTTTCGTTTTGTGTTTCTTCTCTGAAGGAAGTGACCCTTATCAATGGAAATCTGAGTTTTTCTGGGATTGGCCACTTCAGATTCTCTGGGATATTTCGTCACTCATTTCTAAGCCTTTGGGTTGTAATGCAGGATTATGCAAGAAAATAATTACAGAGTATGAAATATTTAAGAGGGGTCTGTTGTGCGTACACGGAGTGAGTAGTGGATTGAGTAGGATTCACTTCAGGAGTTTTATATTGTACTTTTGCAAGATGGGATTTTTGAACATTTTCGTCTTTGAAGGCGGACTAATATTTGTAAGTAACGTTGTATGTTGGGTTTCTATAAATCTTTGGCATTCCCTAAACTTAGTCGCGGTTCTTGGTGGTTTTGTACAAATGTAGTTTTTCATTTACCAATCGATTGTTCCGCATTCTTCTATCTTGTAAGAGGATCATCCCCAATCCGAAAGGAAGGCCTTAGGACTACTTGTATTAGTGCTTCTTTATTTCATTAAAGTGTCTCGAAAAACTAATAGAAGTTCAGTTGAAGTATAGATTATTGGCTTTCATATTTATTTTTGACTGCGGGTATGCCCGGGTTGCGGCAAGGAGACAAGAAATTTCTTCATTGTTATGCTCGAGTAGTTAGTGCGGAGAGGATGTGTGTGAACACGAAATTGGCGCGTCTTTTACGGCACCTTATGATCAGGCGAAAAGATTCCAACGAAAAGACCAGATAGATGCAATCGGTAAATATCAGTGCATCGTCTGGATCAAAACATCTTTAACCATTTAGTTATATTTTCAAAGTTTCAAGAATCTTACCTACCTAGATGATTTTAAATGACACGTTTTGACAAATAACTGGCTTCAGAAGATTTAATTTGAACAGCAAAACTGATTTTTAGATTAGTACAACTGCCAGTTTTGCTGTGCACTTAATCCTTTCAGATTTTTTCATCTGAAGCATCATCCCATTGATGTCCATTCTATCTAAATTGATGGATAGAAAAATATCTCGAGTAAAATGAACTACTGTAGTACTGTTTCCAGAGTTGCATGCAGGCGTCAGCCATCGAACAACACGGGGAATCAAGAGTCGTTGCTCTAGGTATCTCAAAAATCATATGGAGTCTCGCATAGTGCTAACTTCCTACGAACAACTATAACAGCTCTGTGACTGGATGGACAATTTTCTTGAGGACAGATCAACCAAATTGTGGTTATGGTGATGGTGTGTCTATACTTTTACCAATTCTTACTAGCTGCTGTTATCAATGACCATCTTGAGATTTTTAGTTTTTCCGATGACAGTTTCTCGAACAACATACATGCAAATATCGCACATTATCAAATATATGGTCAACTTGTTAAACGAAGAACTGTGGGAAAAAGGGACTGATTTTATGATTTCTTGAGAAAATCAATTAAATTTACTTCAATGTGAGGATAACTCAATTTCCAGACTTTTTCACCTAAACCTGTTTTGAGCAAAACACAAGAAAGTGCTTTACATAGCAGCAGCATATTTTCCTATCGGAAATCCTTAATCTTTTGAAAGAAAAATTCTGCCGGATATTTGGTCCTTTTTCAAAAAACTGAGAACGTTACGCGAAAAATGTAAAAAAGCCGATGACGATGCTTCATTCGACTTCTGATTTTAGGGCAAGCAAACCCCACAGGCAGACTAGTAATGTAGGACAGTTGTGTTCCTTATACTCCGGATCATAACCTCGCCGTAAGGAAAAGAAGAAGGCCCAAATTTCATCGAAATTGTGAAAAAGATTTTTCGATGATTTTTAAAACTTCTCCCCATATTCTACCCCAACTTCATCAGATCATTTTCAAGTGAGACAACTACAACATCAGTCCTAGCTTACGAGTCGAATTTCATCAAAATCTATTCCGACACTCATGAGTTTATGATTTAAATACTTATACCCCGTCCACACATGTTACCCACACTCCATCCGGTTTTGACATCAAATTTCATCAAAATCTCTTCAGTGGTTCTCTAGTGAGCCAGGAACAAAAACTGTTTGTTTTGATCTGACTCATACAAAATATTAAATAACGAATCCAAATTAGGAATTCAAATTACGGTACCGATCCTCGAAAGTGTATATATTTGCGATCAGCATCAGCATTTTAGGATCCGAAGCAGTGCAAGCCAATAGACACGTCCACTTAAAAATTTTTACTCGAGACTGAATAATATCGCCTTAACAAAATATCATAGATAGACATTACAATTTTCTACAATTCATCCATATATTGTATAATGTTACGACCAGTTTTTGGGGGCGATTTTTAGAAAAAAAATACTATTTTGGTTTTTTAAAGTTATTTACGGTGAATCGATCGATCGATTTTCAAGATCTCATCAGAATCAATGAACTTCGGCAACAAATAATGACAGCCATGCCCACTTTCTTCAAACAAGAAATCATAAAATCAGTCTTTCTAATAAAATCTCCTAAAAGTATACTCTAAATTTCACAACGGGGTAGGTATTATACGATTCGTTTCAGATGAATTGTATCTTTTCCATGTATGTTTTTTATATTCTTCATCAGTTAAGACTGAGTCTTTTAAAGTTTATTAACTCTATGATGGAGAGATTGGGAAGGACCAATTTTTGCCACTTAATTCGCCGTGCTAGACCTACGAGTATGTACTGGAGAGTTCGTGATTTCAGCCGCCGACAATTTGAAGAAACCAACGTATACGTAGACAGCCATTTGATATCAGCGTTGTCAATATTGGACCCGAGTATATGGAATTTTTCTTAGGAAATCGCATTGCAAAGTGCTCAATACCTTTTCAATATCCGCTGCTTGTTTCTGAATAGTTTACTTTTATAACAGAGGACCATTCCACCATCCACAATAAGTGGACCCGCCCTGTAGCGGCTTTCGCAGAATTTCCCATATCTTACGATGCGGCATATGACGTGCACTATACCAAGATGTGGAAGTAGACCAAATAGCTCGGACTTATAGTTACAAGAGAACTTGAAATCCCACACCAAATTCCAGAGCACTCAGGATCGATTTTTGGTCCACTGTACTACCAGCCAGAAACCCCTTTTTGGTGAAGAAACTTTGATTTTGTTCATTTCTCTTCCCTGTGGCTATTGGGTGCTGTTCCCCGCCCGTACTCGAACCTGCATATCTCGGGTCACAAGCAAACTACCTACTATACCGTGGCCTTCGCTTAAGATAATATAAATCTAACTGCCTATATTAATTCTCGATGTTCGGAACTAAAACACCGCCATACCATACATGGTTGTCTTGTATTTATATGAAAAGACTTAAGAAAGGGGAACTAAATTAAATAACAGTAAAGTGAATTATAAGAAAAGAGGCTTTTTCGATTCAGACCCAGTGCTAATGAGGGGTTTCACTTAACCATGTTGGGCTTTAAAAATCCAACCCTCTTTCCAATGAAATTCTTTTCAGATGAGGGGGTGGCAATTTTAAATGGGTTGACTCGGGGATAAAGGTGAGGGTTTTTTTTTATTTGTCTCTGTGGAGGTGTGTGGTATGTTAAGGTGTACAAATCTGTTCCACATATTGGGTGTATGTAAGAAGGATTTGCATTTTCACGTTTTTTTCATGTTTCTTGCTAAATAAGATGTTGAAATTAAATTAAGAAGGTCTAGGGGATTTGTTAATTTGTTGCTTGTTTTTAATTTTTTTTTTATTGAAATGTCAGAGGGTGGCGTGAATTTTAAAATGTAACTACAGACTGGACGTTTCATAATTCACTTAGTCAGCCTTCGAAGGTGACATTTTGTTTTGTTTTTTTTTTAAGTGTAACCTTAAGCCCATATTTATTAAGTATATCAGTTTATTTTAGAGTATTAACAAACAAATTCCACTAAAGCTTGTACCCAGATATCTATAACCTATGCCAAGTATTAGCTACAAGGCTTACAACTTAAAACTATCTGCCACTTATCACAAGTAATATCTTTCAATTTGAAAATCAATGTTTACGTGAAAACTGCACACTTATCCTCATCTAATCGAAAATTGTGCATTCTTTGGTGTCATTGAGGTGCTAGAGAGGTATGTTTTGCTTATCCGCATTCGTGAATTGCCGACGTAATGCGCTAACCAAAAACCCTTGAGATTCTTCCAGTTACTCGTAATTTAGCTACAAATAGTTTTCGAGTATATTAAGTTTCAAGTGGCGCGCAAATCGCAGATAAAACCCCAACGAGCCAGCTATTTTATTGTTAATTGTTTTTTTTTTTTTTTTTTTTTTTTTTATGGTGCTACTCAGGTGCCGTGCTTTATGGTTGGAAATCGTATGCACACAGTTTTTTTTTTATGTTTTATTATTATTGGGATTGTGCAGGGATTTTTACAGCTATGTAAATATATTTTTTGTAAATCAAAATTTAATAGAATTAATTTTTATATTACCCCCGAGCGGTTTGAAGTGTGTGCACTTGATTATGTGGATGATGGTGATGATGAAGTCATTCATAATCACACTTGAAAAATGCAAGTTTAATGATTTTGATTTTCGAATGGGGGCTGGGTGGAGTATTAGCCGTTGCTTTGCTGACTCAAGGTCTTTGGGGAGGGGAGAGGGTGTAATGTGATCATGTGAATTGAGGATGAGATCATGATTCTTTGACTGGTTTGCGATAAGGATGGTGATTTACGCTTTTGAAGTCTTTAAGTTGGTGTGCTTTTTATTGTTGAGTACGTATTATATTCCAGCGACCGTTTAGGGCATACTCAGGGAGATTTTAGAAAATAAATGCGGGATATAAAAAAAATTTGAGAGCCTTTTTGCGTCAGCTTACTAGAATGCCCAAGAGCTACTTGTTGCAACTACATGTACAAGGTGGCGCAAAATGATCTTTATGGTTTGCATGCGTTATAACTTTTTTATTTCAGAGTAAATTACATATATATTCTTTTTAAGTAGGTACAGTATAAAAATGGGGAATTTTATTGACCTAAACGTGGCTGTTTTATGCTTCACACATACGTGCTCTTTACAACATATTTACCATCAGCTTTCGCAAAATTTCAGGTGTTATGACACGGATTTCATTGCGAATATTGGTTTTCAGTTGGGGGATGGTTTCAAATAAGCCCAACAAAAAAAAAAAAAAACAGTCGGGAGCGGTTAAATTCGGTGAACGCGGCGGCCAATTGCAGTCGCAACTGCGCGAAATAATGCGCTAGTCGAATACGTAGGGACTAACAAAAGTTCGCTTAGTTGGTGTCAATTTAGTAGGTTTTGAAAAAAAGAAGAAGATGCATTTCTATAGCTTAGACGAGACGAGAAAGAGAAAAATTAGTGACTTAAGCTCGGTTGTAGGAAGATATTCGTTTTGCCATTCTCTTCGGATTTCGACGTCGACTCACGCCAGTCAAAATTCTGCATGAATGCCAAAATGCATACGGAATAAATGCACCATCTTTTGTTACTATTTCAAAGTGGTTTCGAAGAATCCAGACTGGCCATTTTTCTGTGGGGGACGAATCTCGTGAATGTCGGCCCAAATCCTCGACCGACGATACAAATGTTGCCCTGGTGAAGGCTAAAATTGACGAAGATGCCAGGATGACACAGAAGATGATAGCGGATGAACTGGGCTTGAATGCCATGGCTGTGTCACGAATTTTAAATTATTATCTGAATTTTTCGAAGAAGTAAGCTCGATGGGTTCCAAAAATTTTGATTGGAGAGCAAAAAGAGGCTCGTGTTCGTTTTGTTCAATATTTCCTGGATAAGTTTGAAAATGAAGAGTCAAGCTGCTTCAATAAGATCGTTACAGGTAATGAATCTTGATTTTACAAGTACGACTCGGAAACCAAACAGCAGTCTATGGTATGGAGCCCAGAAGGTGCAAATCCTCTAGTAAAGGCCAAACAACAGACGACAGCGACAAAAAGTATGATTTTGATGTACTTCACCAGGGCGATAATGGTCGCCGTCATCCCGCTTAAAACTGGTCAGACAGTCACTGCTAATTGGTATACTGAAACTTGTTTACCACAAGTCTTCCAAAATTTACTAGGACATCGACAAAAAGAGGAGCTACGCTGTTACTTTCAACAATTTTGTTGCGCTCTCGGGCATCAATGAAATTCGCCCAGCACCTTATTCTCCGGATCTAGCGCCGTGTGACTTTTGGCTGTTTCCGAAAATAAAAACAGATTTTGGGGGGAAAATCTTCACATCTAATGCGGTGATTATTAATGTAGTCAATGTCGAAATCGAAAAGCTCAAAGAAGTGGATTTTGAAAGCTGTTTTGAAAGATTGATCTATCGGCTGAAGAAATGTATTGAAATAAATGGGAATTATCTGGAGAAATTAAAAATAAGATGAAGAATAAATATCTAAAGTTAAAATTATTTTTGTGTTTTATTATTCAATTAACTAAGCGAACTTTTGTTAGTCCATACGCATGTACCATTGTGTCCCTTGCAATATGCGCTGTGGCCCCATCCTGTTGAAACCATAGCTGTGGATGGTTTTGCACAAAATGTTCCAATATTTTCCGATATTAAGCAGCATTGATGGTAACTGCGGCACCGGCTTAATTTTCAAAGAAATATGGGCCAACGATCCTTCCGGACGGTACACCGCACCAAATAGTACACTTAAGTTAGTGTAATTGCTTTTGATGGATTGCTCTTGGGTTATCCATAGCCATTTATGGCTCATTATCAAATTTTGGATTAAATCGGGATTTTGCTCTGCCTTTTGCCGCAACGAAATGGCATAGTCAATCTGTTGCTGGTAGTCTGTCGGCTTCAATTCTTGCACAAGCTGAACCGAACGTCTCATTGTTAATGTGTCTGAACTATCTTGCACAATCTTCAGTACGTGTTGAATATTTTCACCCGAACTTGGTCTACCGGTACCAAGGAGGTTCCTTACTGACCCTTCTTGTAACACCCTGTATCTAAGATTTTGATTCTTCTCCCAATATTTCACAGTACTCACTCCTTTTGTTCCCATAACTAGATTTTAGGTGGTTAGGATGTGGGGAAAAAACAGATAACATTTATAAAGTTAATTCGACTTTTCCTAAACACCCTTTACATTCAGATATGTCAGATGTACTTTTCATATCAAAGAATACTTTCTTCAAGAATTTTCTGACGTAGAAGTAGTAATACCTAAATCAATAGACCCCAATTGGCATTTGCCATCATGAAAGAAGTCTTTTAAGCCATTAGGTATGACAATAAAAAGAAGAGCAAATAATCGTAAGAAATGCTTGCTTACCCTACAAAGGTATATGGCAAATCATCCCTGCTACCATTTCCATCCTTTCATCCCACCCCTCAGCTACAGTGTAAAATCAAAGTTACAAGATTTTCGTTTTTGAACTTATCGGACAGCCAGTATGAAACTAACCCCCTTTTCTTTAGGATGACAAGCTAACTTGGAAGAAAGACCGTCTTATAGGTAAGGTAAACAACAGAAAGTATGATTTGCGCGCTTTTTATTTGCCGCTGTAGTTGTAGCCACCTCCAGCCGGTTGTCATTAATATCTCTTTTTCTTTTCTTTTTTAAAAAAAAAACAAAACTTATTATTGGATTAGAAATGCAGAAATATCCGTTATTAGTTTGGACTTAAGACGGGCCATCTGCCTTGTCTATTGCTTTAAGAATGTGTAAAAAAAAAAAAAAAAATATTAAGAACACTAGCTGTGGTAGAGGCGAATAAACGACTAGGTACGGGGACAGTGAAGAAGTGTGGGTCGAAAATGTTTTTATATACTTTGACGCCTTTTTCAAGAATCCACAGCAAGTGTTCTTTTATGCATTCCAATGACTCGTGGAGAAGCTTTCGTACGAAATCTCTTACAAGGAAAAGACTAAGAAGGGATTTAGGTTACTCTATATTGCTTGGCTTGCGCATATGATTGGAATTTGTCGACGTTTGGTATGTGGACATGTCATTGTTCTATTCTGTATTGCGTTGGCTATAATCGAATTTTTGAGTGGTTTAACTGTGCAAATTTAAACACAAGTGTTTGAATGTAGAGTTAGTCATTTCAGTGACCTTTTAAGGGTCACTGTTTCTCCAATAATAAGCTGAATGTAGACCAATTTTTAAAACAAAATGATAGACGTCAATCTCACTTCTTTTCTTGGGGTCGTCAAGTGGAATGGCTTTGTTACGGGTCTTCTCCGTATAAAAGATCTGAGAAATAATATCTCCCCTTTTTTTCCTGACTCTGTATTTCAAAGTACATTTCACGCTAACTTACTTAACTTTATATGGAGCTTACGAGTATAGTCCGGGGTGGACCTGAGCTTCAATCAAAATGCCTCTTCAGGCAGCTTGATCTTTTACTATCTGCCTCCTGTTTTGTATTCCGAGTTGGTTGAGGTCCCTTTCCAACTGCGTACGCCACTCTACCGCGTTGTCCCTCTGAAGTGAGTTCAAACATTCTCCGGACAGGTGCGTTGGTGACCATTCGCTGTATATGTCCTAGCCATCTTAGTCGATGAATTCGGATTTTTCTCCGCACTCTGTCGCACTTTCGACAGTATTCACGTTTCTGCGCCATTCAGCAGAACTCGGATAATAAGGGTCTTGTACAAAGTTTCCTTAATTGCTCATGTGAGACTTTGCTGCTCAATTGTCGGAGTTCACCGTAAAGTTCTTTACCACCTCAAAATTGTATCTCTTCAAGGCGCTGATGTTGAGTGTCACATATTGTAGGCAGCATATATTTCGTTTTACCTTCAACCACCGCTAAACCCATCTTTGCCGCTTTCACCTCAATACTCACGGATGACGGCCACTGACAGCCCGCTGAGTTCTTCCGATTATGACAATGTCATCGGCGTATGCGAGTAGTTGCACAGACTTTTTAAAAATTGTACTTCTGGTGTTGGCTTGTAAGTTTCGCACAATTTGTTCAATTAAAGAAATCGCATGATAGCGCGTCACCCTGTCTAAGACCTTTTCTGACATCAAACGGTTCGGTGGTGTTCTTACAGACTTTGATGGCATAGCGGGAGTTCTCCATTGTCATCCTGCACAGTTGGACGAGTTTGGCAGGAATGCCAAAACTAGACTGTACAGCTCGTCTCTACACACGCTATCATAGGTAAAAATCGATGAACAGGTGGTGGGTATTGCTTTGAAATTCCTGGGTTTTTTCCAAGATTTACCATAATGTGAGTATTTGGGCCATTGAAGACTTTCCCGGCCTAGAAGCGCACTGATAAGGACATCAGGTTGTTGACGAACGACTTTAAGCGCTCACATAATACGGCAGACAAAATCTTGTATGCGACGTTGGAAAGACCTACGGCTATATAGTTGGCGCAGTTCAGGGGTTTTCTCTTCTTCAGGATCAGCAAGCGATGCTGAGATTCCATTCACCGGGCATGCTTTCATCCGACCAAATTTTACAGATGAGTTGGTGCATGCTCCTTACCAAATCATCTTCTCCAGCCTAAAAAGTTCGGCGGCTAGGCCGTCGACTCCCACATTTTTGGTGAAATTAAGCTTAGATATGGCTATCTTCACTTCACCCTGATCGCTTTGACGGGATTCTTATCTGTAATTGTGAATACTGAATAGCTTATCCTGCCTGACAGCGGAATGTTGGTCGTCATCGCCGTTTAGCAGTCTGCAAAAGCAGTTCTTTCAAGTTTTCAGCACCGACTGCGATTCTATTATTATCTTCCTTTGTTCATCTTTTCAGGCTTCGGTTTGACCTTAACACGTTTCGTGCTGTATCGTTTTTCTACCGACTCAACTGCGTGTTTCTCAAATTCCCTCTTTTTTTTTGGATAAGTTTGGACCCTTCTTTTCTCCTCTACACATACGTAGGTGTCGTAAGGAATCCTCCTTTCAGCTGTCATCCTTGCATGCAGCGTCCATTATTGTGGAGCTGACGCCTTCTTCACAGAGTCTTCATATCTACTATGCACGTGATGTAGCTGAGATTCTTAACTAAACAACTTTGTTATTAAAATTGACTCCTTCCTCAGGAAATCTATTGTTGTTGCTTTCCTTATCATTAGGAACTTACCAAAGCAATCTATACCCAACTTTATTCCGATGGATCAAATTCATGCTTAATTGAAAAATAATCCATTCCGGTGTTAATGAAGTGCAAATCAAGTCGCGTACAACACGAGAGTGTTCTTATGATGGTGTCCTGCCGTCCGTTTTGTTATTTATTTTGATAGATAGTCAACTCGGTTTTTGCAAATACAAAACATTGATGCTATAATCTATGCTGAAGACGTTCCAATCATTGTTGGCTTACATTTTTTAAGCATCATTTACTATATATTGTATGTGCCGAATTGAGCTAGCCTCTGTAGATGGTCAATTCAGGATAACCCTGATTTGGATTCCAGGGCATAGGAACGAACAAGCCGATGGACTGGCTAGGCAAGGCTCAGCCCTTCACTGCTCACTTGCAGAACCAGTTCACGTTAAAAATCTCAGTCATGGTTAAAATCTCCTCAATCTTTCTTAGAAAATCCAATCTCAGATAGGCTAGTCTAACAAACTGTGTCATATCTAGAAAGAAGTGGCCAAACTACAACAAGGCAAAGACAGACGACTTCCTAAACAGAATGCGTAAAGACATCGCCAGAATAACAGCGATTACGACGGGACACTGGCCGATAGGAGACCACGCAACCAGACTAGGTAAAGAAAACCCTCACCCACTATATATGCGCCTGTCCGGCTCTAGCTAGGGCCAGACAACGAGCATTAGGCAAACACTTTTTCAATTCACTCGAGGAGATCTCATGGAAAAATATTAAAGAACTGATAACTTTCTTAAATTCCACAGGTTTGATTTAGAGACTTCTCATCAACACACCTAAGTAGCCAGGTTTACATGAGTTGTGGTATCAAAACGGCACCTAGTGCTAATTGGGTTCTTTCACAGAACCGCTATTTCTACCTACCATATATTGTATGATAATGAATTCCTATAAAAAAGGAGGACAAAATGATCGAATAAGTATCGCTCTAATTCTATAATCTATGGTGGACTTCGCCTCAGAATTGAATGGTTTCAATTCTGAGGCGAAGTCCAAATACTGCATCAAACTTATTCTTCGTGAGAGAAACACAAATCCCATCCATCACAATATGAGCTTATTTGGTACACGAGCAGGGACTTTATATATTATATTTAGAGAAGGAACGATACAAGCAAATACAAGTAAAGTATCGATTACTTTTGACATCGATACTTTTACTCGATACTTACTCGGTATCGAAAGAAAAGTATTCAGTATCGAATGAACGTTTACATTGAAACTTGAATCCTTGATTTAATCCTAGTTGAATCCTATGGAATCAAAAAATTTTGTGATGGAGTTGACATTTTTCATGTTAACGCGGATGTAACAACTAATTTTGATTGATTGAGAAAGAAAAAGACGATTTTTCTTGCACTTATCATCATCAAGTGGCGTAATAAGACTCAAATAGTGGATAACTGCAAATATATAGCTAGGCATATAAAGGGTGGTTAAGTTTTAAGGGCCGATGTTGATTTTGAATAAAACACAAATTATTTAGGAAATTACTGTCATTTCTTTTTATTATGATAATATTGGTATGGTTCAATTATGTATGGAACAAAATATCGGCCAAATGGCCGCCGCGACCTCGGCGGCACACCTCCATCCGATGGTCCAAATTTTCGATGACGCTGAGGCATAATTGAGGTTCTATGCCGTTAATGTGCCGAATTATCTCATCTTTTAGCTCTTGAATTGTTGCTGGCTTATCGACGTACACCTTTTCTTTCAAATAACCCCAAAGAAAGAAGTCCAACGGTGTCAAATCACATGATCTTGGCGGACAATTGACATCGCCACCACGTGAGATAACACGGCCATTGAATTTGTCGCGCAAAAGAGCCATTGTTTCGTTAGCTGTGTGGCAAGTGGCACCATCCTGTTGAAACCATATATCGTCCACATCCATATCTTCCAATTCGGGCCATAAAAAGTTCGTTATCATCTCACGATAGCGAACACCATTCACAGTAACTGCCTGACCGGCCTCATTTTGGAAAAAATACGGCCCGATGATGCCGCCAGCCCATAAACCGCACCAAACAGTCACTCTTTGTGGGTGCATTGGTTTTTCGACAATCACTCTTGGATTATCATTCGCCCAAATGCGGCAATTCTGCTTATTGACGAATCCACTGAGGTGAAAATGTGCCTCATCACTGAAGATGATTTTCTTCGAAAATTGATCATCCACTGTTGCCATTTCTTGCCACCATTGTGACCATTGACGATGCTTGAAATGGTCAAGAGGCTTTAGTTCTTGAGTCAATTGTACCTTGTAAGCGCGTAAATGCAAGTCTTTATGCATAATGTTCATCGACGACGAGCGTGAGAGGTGCACGAGTTGAGGTGGACGGCTCTTCAGCTACACTATCGCGAACAGCAGCAATATATTCTGCAGTACGAGCTGTACGAGCATGCACTGGTGTTTTCACATCTCCTAGAGACCCGGTTTGCACAAATTTTTGCACGATTTTTCCGATTGTACGCACATTTGGACAATTAAATTGACCGAAAGAATCACGAAATGCACGATATGCATTTTGATTTGAACGCCCATTTTCATAATAAGCCTGAATAACTTTAACGCGTTGCTCGATCGTGTATCTTTCCATGGTTCAAATTGAGTTAGTCTGAAATTGAGAAATGTCAAATGAAATGCAGAAAAAAACTTGACGTTTAGGTGTGGTTCACATTCAACATCGGCCCTTAAAATTTAACCACCCTTTATATGTAACTTACATTTAGTCTCAAGAAGTCTCAATTCTGGTCTCAGTTTTCGGTTGAAATTCGATTCGATTCCAACTCGATTCGTCAATCCTAGATCTTATTAATATAACAGATTGGTTGTAAAAGTTTGTTAAAACGGCACGATTCAAATTACTATTCATGATGAAAAAAAAATGTTAGCCAGATATCAGTACTGTCATCTTTTTTTTATTCAAAAAGACCTAAATAGGAAATATCCAAGCTAGAATAGAATGTGGCAATAAATACGGACATATTGATTAAAATGAGTACTGCTAGAGTGATAAATCTCATTTAATTCTTCCTAAAACCGCTGAAAGTTTCAGCGCTAGCTCCAAATTTTAAAAACTTGTATTTTTCCTAAGCACTAAGGACAGGCATGTTCTTGTCGCGACAACGGTCTGTACGTTTGGGTGTTTTTTTACGAAAGTAAGAAAAAGTACTGCATAGTGGGTATCAGTAGTTATCGAATCATTTTTGTGAGTTTTATCAGAGGTATCGATACTATGTAAACAAGTAGTTATCGATACTTTAGGGGTATCGTAACATTCCTACTTATATTTGATGATGCAAACTTAACAGTCAGCCTTGGTAAATATTTTGTGTGTTATAATCAATCTATATTCCAGAGGCGATATCATATTTATCTTATCAGACTTCATTCAAACCTCTTGAATTGATGTAGCGATGGGAAACGGGATAGGGACAAGTTAGTCAGCATTCACTGAATTCCAGCTCATAGCTGTTACACTTAAAATAAAACGAGTGACACGCTACGTAAGGCCATTTTTCGGTATATATAATAATCCTAACCCAGGCTAAGTCTGATTAAGGCTGGCTAAATTTACGAGGGCAAGCCAGAATCAAACGCCTAATTCACAAATTGTCATACCGAAAATCTTACTGGCCCATGAATCCCTTTAACTTTGTAGAAACTATCAAGGGGCGAAGCTTTCTTTTATATAAGAAATCTAATATTTGTCAACGATATTGTTACTTCAACAGATTACCATCTACAAATGGTCTTTTCTTCTTTTTCTTCTTCTTACGGCGAAGTTATGATCCAGAGTAGAAGGATCACAAACTTCCCACTTTACTGCATCCCTACTGGTCCGCTTGTGGGGTTTGCCGGTTTGGCCTCAGAAAATACCGACAGGCTTCCCGGTTTCGGATAACTTCGTCACTGAGGCCAATCAAATGCTGGTGTTTTTGCATTTGTGTGATCCAGTTGTTTTTTGGTCTGCCTTTTTGGCGCGATTGCGTAGGAACGTTGATTGATATTGCCTTTTTGACGGGGTTAGAAGGATCTCTCCTTTGAACATGACAATACCAACTGAGCCGATCGTGCTCTATCTTGTTTGTGATGGGTTCTTTTACATGAAGGCTTCCTCGAATCTTTGAACTTCTTATTCTATCAATCTTCGTTACTCCTGTTGTCATGCGAAGCATCTTCATCTCAGCTGCCGTTAATTTGCCCTCATACTTTTTGTATATTGTCCAGTATTGTGAACCGTATGTGAGCGCCGGACATACAATTGCGGTGTAGAGTCTTCCTTTAAGCTTAGGGGACATTTTTCGATCACAGAAGATAGCGTAGTTTTCGCTTACAAATTGCTTCGCTATTGATCATAGATCCCAGATATTTGAACTTTTCACACTTGGGAAGCACTTTTCCATTCAAGTAATTGTCTGGAATAGGCCGGTGTGGATCAGAGAACGGGCAGCACAGATACTCTGTCTTTTTAGAACTAATACGGTACCCATTTCCCTCCAAAACATCCACTCATACATCAAGTGCTCGTTGCAAGGCCATTTGATCTTCGCTTATGATAGCTCCATCGTCAGCAAAGAATAACTGATGCACTTAGGGGTCCGTCACTTTTCCTTCAAGCTGATAATCAAGGACTGCAATAAATAGCGAAGGACTAAGGATGCTTCCCTTGTGTACACCGACTTTGATTGGGAACTCTTCGGTGACTCCTGCGGGACATCTTACTCTTGTCCTTGCTCCCTCATACATGTCCATGATCATGCGCACGTAGGTTTCTGGAACTCCTCGTCGTCTTAGCGCCACCCATAAGAGATCTCTTGGTTGTCTATCAAAGGCTTTTTCAAAATCAACCAACACCATATGCAAGTACTTTAAGGAATCACGATGTTTTTCCATTATGATCCTTATACTTTCTTTTCCCGTATCACTACTTTAGCTTCATCTGTCCACCACCATGTTTCTTTGGCGTTTTGGCAGGGGCCTTTCGACGTTCCAAGCAGTGATTTGGCTCTCTCCAAGCAAGATCGCTGTAGGGAATCCCACATATCTTGTGCTCTGCACTCCTCATCACCGACCTCATCGATGGTGGTAAAGAGGTAATTTGTCATGTTGGTAATAAAAACTTCGCCTTCTCCTTTGTCCAGCTTGTAGCAATTGATTTTCTCAGCCACCTTTGTTTTTTTATTTGTTTTCTTCCCCGTCTCCATAAAAATTTCTGTCAGGAGGAGACGGTGTTGCTGGGCGATCGCCTCTCCTAGGATCACTTTGCAATCTTTAACCCGGGGCTTCATGAAACTGGCTACCAAATGGTAGTCAATCTGTGTTTCATTTCCACCACTGCTGTAAGTGATCAGGTGCCGGCTTTGACTTCCTAAAATCCTCGTCTGACACAATAGGCTTCAATAATGATAAGGGCAATACCTAATAATCGAACCTAGTCTAAGCATTGGCAATTTCATGCAGTTACAGTTACTGAAAATTGTTTTTCGGTGGTGACCAGTTAATATTCGAACTCATGTGCTTGGCTACAATACAATAGTGCTCAGAGTCCTTATTGGCCTTTTTGCAAGTTGTCTTCTCGCCACCCGTCGATCTTAATATGATGTGTCGATCTTCTATTTTTACGACCGCGTAGCTCGTCTTTTCATTTCAGTACGCCACAACAAGGCTTTATGTATCTCTTAATAAAAGGTAATAACCACACTTCGCAAACTATTGAAATTTACAAAACACCTATTTCTAAATATTTTATCTATGGTCAAAGCCAATCATCAAGAGTGCATCTAACAGTTGTAATTATATATTTTTCGGTTAATTACCAATTTAACAAGTTCCCGCAAGTACCCACTTATTCTACATTCACTGATTGATTGAAAGATATTTGTACATATATGGTAACTCCATTAATTAATTCCAGTTAGGTCCACCACTAAAAATTTCACCCAAAAAATACCCTTGTGACCGTTTCGCAGTAAAATTTACTGAAACCTAACAATAAAGCTCTAAAAAAAGAAGCACAACCAATTAGTCGATAGGTGCTGTACAATAATTATGCAGAGAACAACCACAAGTATAGGTATATTCGCATATGTTCACCTCAGTTTGTTATTGCATACCACACATGCCACAACAATGATCCCTATTTTGGGCAACCACAGCGGGTGGCGTCAACAAATTACAAAAAAAAAATCAGCTTTCAATTGTTCACCATCCCAAACCAACCCCATCGCGCCCATCGATAAAAATCCAACGAAAGAAAAATAATTGATTGAGAACAGATTACAGGTGAAAATGAGCTTAACTCTTAATATCATTAATTATTCCAATTAATAATATGGAAGCAATATGTTACTCCCCCACCCCCTTCCCACAATTATAGTCACTCGTAGTTAGCGCGTCGAGCAATTGTGCGAAATTAAATCAAATAAATGCATCAGCCGAACCGAAAGGATTATGGTCACCAAAAATATATACCTATTAAACGCATGCATAAAATCTTTCTCTGTGTGTGTGCGTGCAGTCCTCGCATATTATTTTTTTGAAAGGATCACCTGTATTTGGCCAGGAGAGACAATGGTTAACATCCGCTTTTAGGACATGAACATGAGCAGCGCTCGTATTTTCGATTTTATTTTCATGATTAATTACGCAAATTGTTGAATGAGAGTATACCCAGGGAGTATAAGCTGGTAAGCGGTCGAGAAGGTGAATGATTTCCTCTAGTAGATGGACAGGTAAAGCCGAACCCTTTCGTAGATTTTGCGAATCCTCGAACAATGGTATTATGCGTATACAATATGTGGGTACCGAACGACTCTGGTGGTTTGACCATAATGGCTTTCGTTCCGGTTATGATGAATTCGCCTATCCTATCCATTATCTCCACTAATTTGAGGTTAAAACTCTAAAACAAAAGCCGATTTGTTGCCTTCATCATGAATTATATTACTATGGTTATTACTAGTAGTACCCTGTCTACCACCGAACGGTATCCACTAGTTTTCTGATTGTTTTCATTGTTAAACTGAAAATTCGTCGAAAGGACGAATGGAGGAAAAAATTATCCCCGGGAAGCATATCGTTTAACAGATGGAGCCTACTAGTATTATAAATTGATGTAGGGAAAGCAAGGTTTTAGTCCTTTGATGAGTTCTCTCACTGGTGTTCCTCTGAATATTAGCTGTTAGTCTGTCATGAGTGTTTCTTGGCAGTAGAAATTTATAAATGTTCGTTACAGATTGCATTAGAAATTTTGGTAAAGAGAGGTTTCCTAATTTTAATGCTAAATGTCCAAGACCAGGCTGCCATTTTCCATGGGCATACTTTAAATTTCGAATTAAAATTCTCTGGTTTAGTTTACAATCATAAGGACGATCATTAGTTGTTGTACCTATTTCCCACATTTCGGATTTGGCCTACTAAGAGTCCTAACAGTTGTTCGGACTCTTAGTAGTTTTTCTTAGTTTCCATACAGAACGCATTGCCAAACTTTCCATAACACACTGTAATCGACCGGCTGAAACGGGAAGTCCTTCCACGTGCTGACAAATCGGCAAACTGGCAAATGTTGATTTTCTTTCCCCAAATCCTTTTTTCTTTATCCCATTCCCAAGCTGGGTACACTCCCCTGTACATACTCGTACCTCTACAAAGCCTTGTTAAAATCCAGAGTCCACATGCTTCTCACAAATCGAATACTCGTCGTCAAAAGACACCACCGACGAAGAGAGGACGAGGAAAAATTTGTATGCATGTGTATCTTACCATGAATGAACTGCAAACGGTCAGTAAGCTTTAAGAGATTTATCCTTTGGATTTCGATAGTTAATCTGCTTTCATAAACTTGTTCAGATGCATAAGGGATTTTCGAAAGGACCTTTTTTTCATCTCTGTACACATTTCTTATCTGAGTATTCACTCCTACAAGGATAGATACGACATTTATTTTAAAAATATTTTTTTCACACATAAACTGTATGTTTTATATATTTTTTATTTTATTTTTTAATTGCAGCCAAGGTACCACTTCATTGTATCGTGGAATCTGTTCATTCGCTGCAGGCATCCCTTACAATCGACACAAGGAATGTGTACAAACGGCGTCCAAATATCGAAACAGATTGTTATGTTATTGTAGAGGCATCCACCCTTTGGACGGATATTGTGAGTACGGCACTTCAAAAACTTGGCTATTCGATAGAAGTTGCAAGCACTGCTAGAGGTATGTTTTAAATTTGATTGATGTCCCCCCACTTCGTGTGTTCGAAATATGTATCTAATTAAATTGTTGGTGCGATTTTTTTCCACCTTTAGGCTCTCTTATAATTAAAAATTGGAAACCAATTCCATTGGAAAATATCTCTGACAATCCTGTGGTACAAGTTGGTGATATCTTGGGTGAGCTTGCGTCTGTGGTGACGCTGAGAATAGTAATTTTAAGAGCGAAACCATCAACTTTCGGTGAAATCAAAGATAAATTACTGAAATTGTTGGTGTTACAATCACATGCGGTACTTCGATCGACCGGGTGTCCTTTGGATGAGGTGAGTACAGAAATAAATGCTACTTAATTTTCCTAGAATTTGTGTTGTAAAATTGTTCAATAGTAGTATATATGTCCATGAAGCAGAGATTTGGATCCTTATGGAACCATTTACTCCCCTTGATGGAGCTTTTAAATATTCATTATACGCAGTCTGGGGTGTGGCGTTCGCCCGAAGGTGTTTCTCTGCAGTCCTTTTCCTGTGATTCAGATAAGGTGCCTCCAATCACGTCTCTATGCAGGGTTATCAAACTTTTGATATCTTTTAAACGAAATGATGCTGCTATCTGTGCGGTAAAGCGCGGAGGAACTTTCAGTACATGGTGCTCTTATGAGAATGTTCACATAGCAAGCGAGGCAGGGCCATGAAAGGTCAGGCACAATTATCTTTTTTTTTATTTGCTTGTGTCTTTGGTACAATTCTGAGAAAAGGATGACAGTGGGTTATATCCACTTATGTGTATGCCTTCTACAGCAGGTCGTGTTTCATTTCACCCTTCTGGAAAATGTTTGAACATCGCATCTGGTCTTACGGCCAGATACAAGTATCCAGCATTGGTCAGACAAGGAAACGTTGTTGAATCCTGAAATTGACAACCTGGCCTGAATATTTTAATACAATAGGAGCGATTAATAAAATTTCCTTCCTTCTTCCTGCTGTAAAAGTGGTACCGAAGTTTAATCTTTTGCATTGACATCAGCGATACCTCACAAAATATGAATCGCATCGCAGGTTATGCCTGAGTTTTGCTTGAATTATAGAATCGCTGCTATGGGCATCTTAAAAGCTGCTGAGCGACTACAAAGTGGGTGGCCTTGGTGTAGTGGTAACATCATCGCTTGTCACGCTGTTGATTCACGGTTCGAATCCTGAAGTCAAGAATCATCTATTTATTTCGCACGAAATGAATAAAAAGTCGATCACTTGCGAAAGCAAGTAGGGTGGTCATATGGCTAAAATGCAACTTCATCGTAATGATGACATCAGGAGGACGGAAAAAAATACTGTGAATCATAAGCAACGTCAATAATAGCGAAAAACAAAACAAAATACTCCCCAGTTATCTGGACAGCCACCCTTGGAGTTTACAGAAACTTAATACCACCTGAGTTTCAAACCACACCACTCTGTCTTTCTCTCTGTCTCTTCCCCTTTCCACAAAAACGCACGTGTTCTAAAAAAAATTAGTATAAGGGTATTCATATCCCCTTAACACGTGCAAATTATAAAAAAAAGAAAGAAAAAGTATTAGAAGCCCAGGCTTTTGAGGACTTTTACGGAAAAAAGAAAAGATTGCAAATGATAGGGCCAACGGCAACGTTCTCATTACCAAGTAAGGCTGGCTAGCCTTCTAGATTGCATGATCAGTGATGTGAACGAATTCTAGAGAACTATTTTTAATTCTCGCAGTCTTCTTACTTCTGCTGGATCTGGATTCCAGTTCGGTTATATGATTTCGTTTTTATAAATGTATAGGTAGTCTGGGCATCTGTGCATCACTTGTGCATTCCTCAAGAGTCTTCTTAGTATATTTATGTATATCCTTTGGTAGTATTCATCATTTAGACTCCTTAGTGATTGCACAATTAGCCTTTACATTTCTCTAAATCCTTCACGCGCATATTTATGCTATTAGTAGTTTCCATCTGATACCACCTTCACACATGACATATGACACACTACTTAGCAATCAGTGTAACCCTTCTTTTACGCATATTTTCTTCGAAGACAAAAACTAATCTGCATCTTAATTTTCGTGATTTGCTTGAAAGGACTCATAACCCATCCAACATCACTTGGCAAATGAATACAAATCCTTTCTCTAACATGAGTGAGAAAGGATAAAATTTGAACACCTTATTCCCGACTCCATCCCAACCCAGTACCGATTAGATCGTCGTTCATCGCATCAAAATTTAAGGCGAATAATTGTTACTCCTTGAGGATTCTTTGTTTAGTGAAAGAAATATATGTTCGTACACACATGTAGATACTGTATCTCGAAGCTCATGAGCGCACAAAGGTTAAGAGTATGTACTCGCACACACAGCCGATAGTATTAGTTGAGTCATAATCCGTTACCATACACGGTAAACCCATTTTTCTTTTAGTAAAATGCAAATAATTCACACACACTGCTACTACTACAATATGATTATTAGAATGCCTACGTAACCGTAAAGTAAATCAAATCATTCGCACCCAACACAAAACACCTGGTTGATGGGGATGAAGACGAAGGTCGTCTGTCTAATGGGGGCCGGTTTAGATAACATACCCATGCACGCACCCCTTTCACTTGTGTGTGACATTAGAAAAGAAATCTAGATACAGATGTATCTTTTTATACCTTACACATGTATGCGAACCTGAACCGACGCGAACCGCTTATCCTGATCCGATTAAGAATAAGAAAATGTTCTCTGTTATTTTGTAGTAGCACACAAAGGTGCTTTGCTTCGTCGTCTGTCTGTCTTTTAACATCACGTGTGTATGAGGTTGGGTTTGTTGTATCTGTATCTAAAGGTATAGATTTAACATTTTTGAATATAATATATACCCCCCCATAGATACGAGTAGGCACCAGTACATCTGTGATAGTTTTCTCGAATGAAAACGGAATATTTTGATCCTGCCTCTGAAGGATTATGATGATACAAATAATGAGACCTAGAGTGCCTCCTTCCTGGTTGACATTATTAGATAGATTTCGTGAAACTAAAAATCACAGTTAGTTGGCTGACTGATTGGTAAGACTGGGTTACGTGAACGGCTGGATGATTGTGCTTTCATCAAAAATTGATGGCATTTTCAAAATCCTTTTATGGTCTTAAAATCGGCGTCGTATGTATGTATATGTGCGCTGAAGGAAGAGAAATAATATAACTTAAGCCGAATTATTATTTTAATAAGATGCGTTAAATTACTGAAGTTTGAAAGGTGTACACGAAAGTGGGTGGCCGGAGTAGGGATTTTCCTTTTAAAACGGATTAGGTATCTACTATTTTTTGGCGAATATATAAAAGATAGTTTTGTCAAAAGGAATACAGACGTGGAGGTTTTAAAATCGTCTGAGAATGGTTATTTTCAAAAGAAACTTGTACCAATGTGTTTGTATAAGTTATATTTTGTAGACTCTACAATAAAATCTCTTTGAAGTTCAAGTACACATGTACTTATTCACTGATCTCTTGACTTCAATATAAGAATAAGTGCTATATAGGTAAGGTAGTTCTAAGCCAAATTGTTGGGTTTCTTATAAGACAGGTTGGATTTGTTTTACATGAATTAAGGTATTTATCTCAAACAAAGGCTGCAACACTATAAAATTATATGTGTATGCCCTATCCAGATAGTTTACTGATTTTAATGCATATTTGGTTACATGGAAAAATAATAACGATACACCTTATAAAGTTCACATACAGTCTGTCACGAAAGTCTACATACAGCCCCAGAAAGTACGAAGTTGGAAAACTCAGAAGGAATAAAATATTTTTAAAATGCAAAAAAAGAAAAAAAATCTGAGAAACAAAATAACAGTAAACACAGCGGTTTAGTAGACAAACGAAATAAACTATGAAAGTACTCCTCACAAAAAACTGGTGATATCGTCGACCGATTACAGGACTCCCACGCTCCACTTCAGCAAACCTTTTTCAGTAAAGTTCCCTACCAGAGCAAAATGGAAGAACGGAATGGTAATCAATGACTTCGGTATCTGTATATATACGGATGGTTCGAAAATGGATTGCGGACCAACTGAATATATCGAAATCCTTCCGTCTCCCAGACTCTGCTAGTGTCTTTCAAGCGAAGCTTCTCGCGATTCGGGAAGCCTGCCGCCTGCTAAAAAATCTCCCAACGTCCAACCTAAATATAAGTGTCTTTTCTGATAGCAAAGCCGCAATCAAGGCCATTGATTCGGTTACTATATCCTCAAAACTGGTAGAGCAATGCCGGTTTGAAATAAATGAACAAAGTATCCATTCTGGAATTGCCCTCATTTGGGTCTCAGGGCACAGTAATTATGAGGGTAACGAGCGAGCAGACGAGCTGGCCAGGCGAGGGTCAGCCCTTAACGGCTTGCTAGCGGAAAGAGTCAATATTCCGATAGGAGTCGTTAAGGGGAATTTACACCTTCACTTCCTCCAGCTAGCCAATCTCGGGTGGAATAACCTTACCAGTTGTGCCGTATCAAGAAAGACATGGCCCAGCTTCAATAGACCTAAATCAAACGAGCTACTAGGCAGGCCAATTTACAGGCCACTAGCCTATAAGAGACCACGCGGCCAAGCTTGGCATTCCTCACAACACTTTCTGTCGCAGCTGCAAAGACAGCAACGAGAGGGAAACTCTTTTCTACTTTCTTTGCAGTTGACCTGCCCTAGCAAGAACTAGACAACGCACTTTAGGTAAACCCTTCTTTGATGATTTCAGAGAGATAGCCTCTAAACGGATTGGAGAACTAATCCTGTTTCTGAACTCCATGGGCTGGGTTTAATTATATCATTCTATCTCCAATAACACACGTAGACAAACAGGGTACACGAGTTTTTGTGGTATCAAAACGGCGCACTTAGCGCTAATTGAGCTCTTTTTCGAACCACCACTTTACCTATCTACCTACCTACACCTCACAAAAGTCAATATAAAGCTGCAATTTTTTTTAAGGAAATTCAAGGCGAACAATTCAAGTGTCTTTAATTTTTGTTGTGAATCAGAACTTGTAGGTCTGCTTTTCTATTCAATTTTTGAAAAGGTAAACGTATTTAGAATTCGAAATTTAGTTATATATTTGAGAAGAAAATAGGAATTGTATTGAAATAACGAAAATTGTTGGACAAGATGTTCCAACGGTCCAGACCATAATAAAAAATTTTAACAAGCGAGATAGTGTGCTAAGCAAAAGTCGCTCTAGTTGTCCGAAAATGTTAAGTGTCCGCGACGTTAGAATCATCCTGCGAAAAGTGACAACTAGTGCTGCCAAATTGGCCGAAGATATTGACAATACAACCGGTAAAGAAGTCTTTACTGAAGATGCTCGGAGAGTGTTAAGGTCGGACAGATTTCATAGAAGAGTTCCCAGGAAGAAGTCTCTAAAAGTTAACAAAAACGTCTTGAATTTGCAAGACACTACATCCCGGAAGTTCCCGAATTTTTCGAAGCTGTATTTTTTACCGATGAAAGCAGGGGCAAAGTTTGGCGCAAGGTTATCCAGGAAATGACTGCCAATTTTTATTTATGTTTCTATGAAATAAGAAATCATGTAATGGAAAAAAATTAATATTGAATTTCCAGTTGGTTTTTTGATTTTGTACTTTATAAGGGTGTATGCAGACTTTCGAGATTAACTATACAGTGGACGTCAAATCGTATCAATGTAATAACGTTCGTTGTTTAGAGATGTCAATGCGATTACAATCTGCGTTAGTTATGTGGGTATTCGTTATACTAGACGCCCTCTATAAATGCAGGTATAGATGAAGTATCTATATATGTGATCAGGGTCAATAGTGAAATTGTTTTAGCCATGTCTACCCGTCCGCCCATTCGTCCATATGTAATAGGTTTTGAGGGCTTACATTTTGAGCTAGATGTATAAAGGGTCATAGATTTAATAGAATCTTTGATTTTTTTTGAGAAACGCCCACTGCCACGCCCATAATCGTGCGAAATATTACACAATATTCCAGTTATCGAGACATTCGTGCATAAATATTAATTATAAATAATTTATGTCGACTGCTACGTGACATGAACAAAATTCATGGATGTAAAAAAAAAAAAAAAAATTAAAAAAAGAGAACAATTTATCTGCGATAAACAAAATCAACCGTACTTAACTTTTTTATGATAAAGTTAGTTTATGTATCTGAAAGTGTACTCCCTTCAATAAAGCAAATAACTTTGAAAAAAAATCAAGTATCGCTTTTGACATTTCCGTTAAGAACACATCTTATGATAGTTTGAACGGTGTTCGAATTCCATCGGGGAATGAATTGTTTGTGATTTGTTTTTATTAATTTTTAATCAGCTAACACTTCTTATATTGAGCAATTGCTATCCCTTTTTAATTGAGTTATTGCTCGACTGATAGAATGATGTATAGAATTGGATCTGGACACCAATGCTAGACCAACTGAGCTATCCGGATACGTCTTCTCTTCAACATGACTATTTTGCTATCTTATGTTTGTCCATAGTATCCTAGTATATTTGCAACTATTATTCAGGTAAATGGCAATAATACTATTTTTTGGCAACCACCTGGTTTTGAATTTCATGGTCTGGTTCTAGTCTTTTTTCTGCACACAGTCCTAGAGTACTAGACCTACACGTATGTATGATCACTGAGTTATGGATTATCAATTGCCCATTCTTTCACTATTCCCATGTATTACTATCACATTGTCTGTCTCCGTCGATTGGAGGTATCTGAATAAACGACAAACTATTTTTTCTGATATCTCAGAAGGAAAGTTATCAAGGTTGAGTGTACCACTTTGGATTTTGTGAGATTATCGGAATTATTTCGTCTTCCTAGAGTAACAAGGCTTCATTTCCAGAGGGGTCAATGGGCCAAACCACTTTCCTCGCATCTATAATCCAGAATACTTTTTTTAATTTGTGCACAGAATGTCATTTCGGCGTCATTCTACGTGTCTGCTTAACGATAGCGGAATGACTCCTTAAGTGACGAACTCGTTATAATCTTGATTTGTTACCGTAAATACCTCTGTTTAGACGGTATATCATAACGTTATCCATGAGTGGATCCTTCTTCTTAGTATTCATACACTTTAGCTTTATTTTGCTAATTTTTAAAAGGCTGCAGTTCCAGGGCGCTTAAACCACCTAAGACCGGTATTTCAAGTCCACGTCCTAACAAAAAAGGTTGCAGACATACCGAGTGGCCGGAAACTCTTAATTTCAGTCCCCAAAAACGAGGGTTCAAAGTTTTAAAAATTCACTTTTTTATAAAAAAAAAAAACCATTCGCAGACCACGGTTCCAAAACCGAACGGGTCCTTAGCAAACCTTTTGAAATACTTTTCATGCATTGGGCGTAGTACTGTGCTCTTCAAAACACTTTAACTAGAGCTGAATGAATGGCGAAAATCAAGAAAAGTGTGTTTACTCATAAAACATATCTACAACGGCATACCTACAACACCCCTTACTCCTTAACTTTTAGATTTTATTTTTCATAAGAATATCTTAAATCAACGCCTGATTATACTAATGACTTTCCTGTCTTTTTTTTTCTCCTCTACCAGGTCACCCTATCGCAGATCTGTCGCAGTTCATACCAAAGTGCATTCGGTTTTACTGGAGAAATTTCCGACGATTTGCGTCGCAAATTCGACCAGTGGTGGAGCAATCAACTTTCACCCCAGTCCCCTATTGCACCGAAAATCCTCCCATTTATGGCGGCCGCCGCAGCAGCAGGTGCACCCCAGCCAAGTGACATGGAATTCGGTACGGTGGGTCAAGTGGCCGCAGCAGCCGCAGCCGCCGCAGCTGCACACAGTCTGCACAGTAGTCGTGAGACACTCCTCGATAATCATCATCCACCACCACCGCCACCGCATCATCATCATCATCCGAATATGATGGTTCATCCGGCAATGCATTCGATGCATCATCATGCATCGTATCCGACCAATCAAAAGACCCGCATGCGAACGAGTTTTGATCCAGAAATGGAGTTGCCCAAACTACAGAAATGGTTTCAAGAGAATCCACATCCCTCCAGGCAACAGATACAGACCTATGTGATGCAACTGAATTCGTTGGAGTCACGACGTGGCCGAAAGCCTTTGGATGTGAATAATGTTGTTTATTGGTTTAAGAATGCACGTGCGGCGCAAAAGAGGGCTGAAATGCGTGGTGGTGGTCAAATGTCTGGCGCGGGTATTGGTGGTGCTACTGGAGGTCCTGTGGGTGCTGGTCACTCAGCGAATGGATATCTAAGTCATCATGCTCAGCAGTTAATGTCACATGACTATTTGAAGAGTCCGATGAGCCTGAAGTCAGACGATATTGATACAATGTCACAGCATTCAGATGATATGGACGATGATCAGAGTCGGCCGTTGTCACCACAGTTGCCATTGTCGTTGACGATGCATGAACGCAATCGATCGCCAGAGGATGGAACATCATCAATTGGTAAGGACGATGCGACCAGTAATCACAATGGAACTGCAGCTGAGCGGAGCAATAACACAGCTGGCGGTGGTAATAATGAAGACCTAGCAAATGGAGAAGTCGGTAGTGCTGCTGATCGTGATCGTCATTCCGATGTTGAGACACAGTCACAACACGGTGAGGCGAATAATAACAATAACAATAGTAGCAGTAATAATAACAACAATAGTTCGAGCAATCGAAGTGTAGATGAACGCTGTGAATCACCAAAAAACTCGCCAAAATCCGAAGACCTCGACATGGATGATGATAATGACACAAGTCAGATGGATGACTTTAGGACACCATCGCCAGATCCACGCAAGGATATATCATTCCCAATGGTGCCAAATTCGATGTTCTCCCAATCGTTTATGTACATGAGTCACTATATGCCGGGCTTTGGACAACCTGGCCATCCACATCATGCGGGCGGTGGGATACCCCCAGTACCGATGGGTGCGGGCGGTTTAAATTTATCAAATCTCTCGAATGAGGAACGGCGGAAGAGGAATCGCACTTTCATCGATCCCGTCACAGAAGTGCCAAAGTTAGAGCAATGGTTTTCAATGAACACACATCCGTCTCATAATTTGATACTAAAATATACCGAAGATTTGAATACAATGCCTTATAGGTGAGTAGAAGTTTTAGTTGTTGTTGTATAAGTTTGTGTGTAGTCCAAGGTTGAGAAAAACTGTATAGATTTCTGTTAAAAGTACCCAAAAGGCAAAAGCCAATTTAAGTTGAAGGGCCTCGGAAATCTATTTGAATTTTGAACATTATGCAGATCTTTAGGTACATTCCTTGTCAAGTTCGAAGATCTTTCTAAATTTTGAGCAACGTATAGCTTTGTAGTCCAATGAATTTTTAAATACAAACGTTTTTCTATATTTGCGACAATATTTAACTATGCTAGTCTACCAGGCACGTGTTTTACTAAAGAATTTGAAAGTTATCCTGCATTTTTGACAATTTACTGCAATTTTGGCTCAACGTTTCTGATTAAGAAACTAAAATAAAGTGTGATTGAATTTTGGCAACTCCAAACTATGTTCCTGAATTCATCCAAAAGTATATCTAAATTGTCATAACACAGTTAGGTCCCAAGAATCCTCAGATACTAATACTTTAGTCATTCGGTATCAAGGACAATCTTTAGTTACCTTTAGTTTATTTTTAGTTTTTAGTTATCTTTAGTTTAGTATAATAGTCGAGTAGCCATGTTGTTGGCTAAGAACTTTAAAGTTTTCCTAAATTTTGGACAATTTGCAGCAACTTTGGCTCAATACACAGTTTTCTGGTTAAGGCATCCTATTCTCGTTTACAATCTTCGGACCTGTGGCCATGTTTGTCCTATAGACTAGGCCTCTGATTAGGAAACCAGAATTATATTCCAAATTATGATATTTGAAAGCCTTCCAAAATTGTGGGTACTGTACAACTTAGATACTGTTGTGATGATTTCCGAGAACAATTAATATAGAAAAGCCGATCTCAACTTATAGAGACAGGTCAGGATGGGAAAGATAAGAAAAGGCCTGATTCGACCACGATTTAAAACCGCGTGTGAAAGAATGACAGGCGAGTAAATGACAAATGTCAGATAATTACAAGAATAATAATGGGAATTGATATATCGGGGTTGCCATACTTAGTTAATTACAAAAGTAGTTACAACAGATACGAAAGGACAACCTTTGCTTTTCTAGTCTGGCAGGCATATTATTTGCTCAGAAATATGAAAATTTTTCCTAAACTTTGAACAGCTTCAAATAATTTTGAATGAACACTTTCCCGATTAATTTGGGACATATGGCATTCTTTGTTAAATACGAGTACACACTTCTAATTGAGATATCAGAATTGTCTGGATTCCAGAAAGAATTTACAGTTTCACATTACCGGTTAAGTCAAAATTTTAGTCAACACATGATAATTGATTAGAAAGCTTTTCAAAATTTTGGAAAAATTAATTCTATGGTGTATGAAATATGAAGGCCTTCCTAAATTTAAAACAGTCTTCAGTAATGAAGTCTTTTCAACTTTGGAATTATTTCCGATGGCTGTATTTCTGGTTAAAATATTCAAAAACGGTCAGCCTTAAAGGGTATTTTTTTTATTACCAATTTAATAGATTTTTGTTCATGAAACTCTGAAAAGTAAATGAATAGAAATTCATTTTTTATTTGATCAGCAGAAGCTAGTTTTTTGATGAGCAGAAAATGTAGAAAGTCACCAAATGTGATATCTGGAATTTTTTGGGGTTTTTTTTTCCAACAGAAATAAATTATTTGATCAGCAGAACATTTTTTTTCTACTAGTAATAATTAAAACTTCTGCAGAAAAAGGTAGGAAATAATTTGCAAAAAGAGAAGCATTCATGCTGAGCTACACAAGAATGGTAGGGCCCTACAGTGTTATGCATTTTTTGAGAGAATCTTCTCATGACAATTTTACGCTTGCATGTTTGTCAGACGTTCGCGAGAGGTGGCACCGTGGAATAATTGTTTTTCAACACGCCTGTTATTCTCGCAAATTTTTTACTATTATTCTACGAAATTCGCAATCTCTTAAATTTTTTCTTGAACATCTGTTTCTTTTTCTTTAAGCATTGTTTCTGTTGATTACATACGAGTAATTCTGTGATTTCTTCTTTTCCTGCTGATCGATAAATTGTTTTCTGCTGGTGAAAATTATTTTGCTGATTGGAAAATGCATTTTGTTGATCACTAATAGTATTAGGAGTTTTTTTTTTTGAATCTGCTTTAAAAATGCGCGCATCTTTACTTTAAACAATATATTTATTTCATTTCAGACAAAAGTTCCCCCGCCTCGAAAGTAAGAACGTCCAATTTTGGTTCAAAAATCGACGAGCCAAGTGCAAACGACTAAAAATGTCCCTCTACGATCCATCACAGTGTTCCCAACTTAGCGGATTAAATTCATTCGTTCACAAATATGAAGAGCGTGATTGAAATACGGCAGCGATTGGTAGCTACCATACTCCAGTCCATTACGGTACATCATTATTTTATCCAAGTATTAGTCAATAATGGACCTCAGACAATGCACACCAATGGTGTCATATCACAAATGGGGGACCCTAGCCATCCCGTATCTAGAGTCTTTTCGGGGCACGATCTATGATCCCTCCGTTCGGATAAAGAATCCTTAAATGGAAAACTAGAAGAAAAAAAATATTTTATTACAAACAACGCACTTGAATCCTTTTTGCAATTATTATCAATTAGTCAAAATTCTAATAAGAAAATTATTTTCTTTTTATAATTTTAAGTAAATTCCAAAATTCCAAATCCCAGTTATATAGTTTGTAATGCATAACTATTTAGTTTTTTTTTTTCTAATTAATTATTAGAATTAATATTTTTTCATTTCATTATAAATAATGTTATAGAAACCAAAGATATCAATATAATAGTTCATAGATTAATAGGAAAGATTTAAATTAATTTTCTGAAGAAACAAAAAAAAAAAAAAAAACTTAGTTATAAGTAAGCGAATATTTATAGTATTAACTTTAAATTAAATAAAAAAAAAAAACTAATTTTAACAATAAATGTTATTTTTTAGCAGGTAAAAATATAAAATCGAACGATGAACGAATTAATCATAGTAGAGCGTAATTTAATTTAAGAAAATAAAAATCACATTTCTCTATCTCTCTATGAATATATCGTTTTTTTTCCTCTCTCTTTCTCTCTCTGTTAATTTATAAGATCGTTCAAATCAAATTTTAACATATAATGTACATTTTGAGCAATATCAACTAAAAAGTAAAATAATAATAAAAAAAAAAAACATTAAACAAAATCGCTGCAATTTTATGTATATACATAGTTAAGAACTACATTTTGTATTTGATTTATTGTGCTTCTGTTTTTGTTACCAAAACATAATTTAAAAAATTAATAGATACATATGTAAATTTATTATTATTTTTTTTATTTTGTAGATGTGTTATGACAATGAAGTGTAATTTTATTAAAAGCTTAAAGAAAAACAAAATTGTTAAATTAATTCTTTCCATTTTTTTTTTTTTTTTTTTTGGTATTAAATACCGTAAAACACTACGATAGCATTAATTGCATTTTAAAATAAAATTAAAATTAGTATTATTCTTAAATTATTAAAATAATAAAAATCTAAAAAAAAAGAAATGTAGGAACGTTTTGAAAAGTATTATTCCATTGTAAATTAAATACATAAAATTACAAAAAAATAAAAAACAATTTTAAATGTCAAAACGTGAAATGTTTTTTCTTTGTTTTTATTAGTCAGGTCGGCCGCCAAAGGCTTAGAGAGTGATTTTCAATCATTTTCAGATGAATCTTTGGTGGGATCGTCGTTCCCAACGTCCAAAGATGTTCTCTACAGTAGAGTGGTCTTCCAGTGAAGTAAGTAATGAACGAATGGCGGCTGATAAGTTCGCGGTCTGAGAGGAGCTGTGAAATAAGGCCAAATTTAGGCGTTTGGCTTTATTTCACTTTGCGAAAGTTTTTTAAATTAAAATTCGATGTGAATCAAACAGTACTTGGGTGGCGATCAAAAAAGAAAAAAAAAAAAAAAACTATGGACATCTCTTCGACTCGTCTGGGTGCCTGGTAACATTGACGGAAACGAAAGGGCTGATGAATTGGTGAAGTAGGGATCTGCCCTTGATTGCTCCCGCGCGGAGGAAGTCAACATTCCGTTAGGGGCCCTTAAGGGTAGAATCTTTGCTCATTTCCTTGCAGATGCTGGTAATAGATGGCGAGGGTTGCAGAACTGTGTCATATCCAGGCAGATGTGTCCCAAGTATAACTGGCGCAGAAAACAAGAGCTATTAAATAGAAACCGGGCAGCTGGCAATTAGCACTGGCCATTGGCCCATAGGGGTCCACGCAGCCAGACTGGGCATTACTTTTAGAACTTTCGGACCGCTAGTACACAATTGTGCGGGTACATTTAAAAAAATATTCTAAGGATATTAGTGAAATTTTCGAGCTAAGACCGGCACGCATCGATTGTGCGTTTAGTTTTCTACCATTCCTTCAATACACTTTTGTTTATGCATTGACTTTAATTGAGTAGTCAGTATAGTACTAGTGCTTGAAGAAGAATTTCAAATTTCACTTAAATCGGGCAGTAATATTTTCTCAGGTCTGAAAGAGTTAATGCACTTTGTCGTAGCTGCAATATGACCAACGAGCCTGAAACAATCCTTCACTTCCTTTGTAAGTGTCCGGCCGTTAGTAGTGTCAGACACCGTATACTTGGCAGACACCTCTTTGATAATATTAGTGAGTTAGCGGAGACAAGCATCGGGGACGTCATCAGTTTCCTCAATGCCACGGGGTGGATTTAAATAATCTTTTCTTTCCTTTCCCACAAGTCCAACGTCCGTTTGTACAACAAATTAGGTCACTTCAGTTGTGGTATTAAAACGGCGCCTCTGCGCTAATTATGTTTCAGCATAGCTTGCTGTCACAACCACACCTACCTCTTCGACTCATACACCAGACGGCCTTCGGCCTCACATGCAGCTGCTGAGGGTGCCGCTACGAGGCGTGTAGTTCAGTAAACGCTTTTAACTATTAGGTGCGCAATAGTTCTCGCTGTTTTTCAATAGAGGGCTGCAGCAGTAAGTGCTGGTCGATTTTGACATATCCAGAACATCATGAACCGAGCTTAGACATATGGTAAACAAACTGTTTTGACACATTAGTGATTTTGTTCTGGCGTCATATACTTTTGGTTGTGTGAAAATGTCTAATTTTGTGCCAAATAATCGTCATTTGCGGGAAGCGTTGATTTTCTTCTTTCATTTGAAGAAAACGGCGCCTGAAGCGCATCGAGCGCTGCAAAAAGTTTAGGGAGATGCTGCTCTAAGTGAAACAACGTGCCGTGATTGGTTCGGTCGCTTCAAAAACGGTGATTTCGATGTTGACGACCGTCCGCGTGAAGGAAGGCTAAAATCCTTCGAAGACGCTGAATTGGAGGCATTGCTCGATGAGGATCTGTGCCAAACGCAAGAACAGCTTGCTTCAGCATTAGGAGTTACGCGTCAAGCCATTTCCAAGCGATTGCATGCCTTTGGAATGATTCAAAAACAAGGAACTTGGGTTCCTTATGATTTGAAGCCAAGGGACGTTGTGCGTCGTTTTTTCGCCTGTGAACAACTGCTCCAGCAGCAAAAAAGGAAAAGTTTTCTTCATCGCATCGTGACGGGTGATGAAAAATGGATTCATTACAGCAACCCAAAGAAAAGAAAGTTATGGAACGATTGATCTGAGCACTGCGCGAAAAACGGTCACAATACGAGCAGTGGCACTAAAAAGTGATTCTACAGCATCATAACGCTCGGCCTCACGTTGCCAAACCCGTTAAACGCTCAAATGGGAAGTCCTACCCCACCCGCCATATTCCCCAGATATTGCGCCATCCGATTATTACTTGTTCCTTTCGATGGCACATGGTCTAGCTGATCAGCAGTTCCGCTCATATGAAGACATCAAAAAATGGTTTGATTCGTGGATAGCCGCGTACCATGGTCAAAAAAATGCGCTCGCTTATTTCAACAAGGGCGAGAGAACTGTGAAGATGACTGCCGCCCAAGGCGTCCTGTGTCAGTGGTCAGTGAAGAAAACGTCGTCGAAGAATAAAAATGTGGCAGATAGCGGACGAGTTGCAGATTAGCAAAGAATGGATTGGAGAAATTTTGAAAGAGCATTTAAACATGAAACAAATTTGTGCGCGCTGGGTACCGAAAATGCTCACGCCGTTCGACAAGCAACGATGACCTGAGTGCTGCAAAGATTTTTTGAAGTTAGAGTAACTGTAGATGAGACTTGGGTTCGCCAATACGATCCAGAGTCCAAGCAAGAATCTATGCGGTGGATTGAAAAAAAGGGAGAGCCCGCCGAAGAAATTCAAGGTGGATAGGTTGGCTTCGAACCTTATGGCTACTGTTTTTTGGGACAGCGAAGGTATATCGCTGGTTGATTACCTACCAAAAGGGGTCTAAGGTGAATGGTCAATATTACGCAAATTTATTGACGCAGGCACGTGAAGCGGTCGTACGGGATCGACGTGGGAAACTCAGGCACGTAGTGTTTTTTTTGCAGGATAACGTGCCTGTTCACAAGGAGCGGGTTTCGAGGCAGGCCTTAAAAGACATAGGTTTTCCAATGATAGACCACCTATAGCCCAGACTTTTGCCTTTTTTCCAATTTGGAAAAAGAGTTACGAGGCCGGAGATTTGCAGATGAGAACGAGATCAAGGCGGCAGTAGAAAGTAATTTTGAAGACAAAGAAAAAGAATGCTTTGTCGGCATTATTAAGGCACTGTATGGCTGATGTGAGAAATGCATTTCACTCGAAGGAGATTATATCGAGAAATAAAATTTGTTAATCGCATCTCTTCTTTCATTTAATGCCTTAGGGCGTGAACTTATCAGCCGCCCCTCGTAGGTATAGTTTATGGGTTACTAAAGTCGAATAAGCCGTAGATTTCCCTCGAGAAAGAAGTATTATTCGTTTTAACTTAGATTCTCCTGAAACTTTTTTTTTATATAAAAAGTTGATTAATTTGATTTATGCAGCAAATATTGGTCTAAATTACATATACAGACATATGGCGCGCAAGTTTTGGGGGTACACTTTGTTTGACGAAGTAGATAAGTTGCAGCATTTCTTTGCAACAACTAACGTATTGATGTGGGAGACCGGAATAAAAGACAGCCATATACGTACTCGTATACTCGTATACTTTGTAGTCAGTAGAGCATAAAAAGAGATAACATGGATTTTTAAGGCTCGCTGCGATATAATTGAATTAAATGCAATTGGATTTAGCAGAAATGCATCTCAATTCTGTTCTCTGTCCAATATAAATGAAAACGAAAATTTAAAACACTTCTTAGGCATATGTCCAATTCTTAAGGAATTCAGGATTCAAAATTTTCGAAAGAATCAAACGACTGAGCAAGATATACTCGTAATTCATTTACTCAATGGGTAAAACGACGATTGCAAAATCTCACAAAGGGTGTCCAAAAATTCACGCAGGGTTTGAATTTTGCACCATGTGTGCGGTAAAGTGTTGCCAACGAAAATTAAGACAACATGACAGCTGACAGTTCAGGGTTATTAAAAATTGGGAGTCGGACAGAATCCCGAAGAACATAATCCCGAAAGCCCAAGATCCAGAAAATCCAAAATCCCGAAAGTGAAACTGAAAATTTTATGGTAGAAAAATATAAAAATTTTATGTTTGGTTACACGCAGCGTAGCGGCGTCCTGAGCACCTGCATGTGAGTCCGAAGGCCTTCCGGTGTATGAGTCGAAGAGATGTTCCATAGTGTGAAATACTTTTATCCAGCGAAGTGAGCCACTCAGATACTGCTAAGATACAGGCGGTTGCCAGATAACAAGCATTTACAATTGTACCCAACCAAATTTTTCAGCATTTCGGTATTCGAAATTGTGAAATTCATCCCTTAAAAATGGAGTGTTACACGAAAGAACAACGCGATTTCGTTGTTGAGCAATATTTTAAAAATAATGAAGCCAAACCTTCAAACAACTACAGTTAGCAATTTTCGTGTAAAATATGGAGGCTAAATTTTATCTGATGGCTTTGGTAATCGTCAAAATTGTCAAATTTGGGGTTCAGAAAATCCACGAATGATTGTTGAGTAACAAATGCATCCACAACGTGTGACTGTTTGGTGCGGATTGTGGGCTGAAGGCATGAAAACAAAGTTGGACCTTTGGATTTCGAACTATGGGACAGTAGGAGTTGAAAGAAAAACTTTTTTTTGTGTTAAATTTTCCTTAATGTGAAGTAAAATATTTCATCGTAAATGAAGTCTAACCTCGCATTTCTCACATCGAGTTGGTGACTTTAGATGGCATAGACTGCAGCGAGTTCGGATTGCTTGCTCTGCCACGTAAGGATCTATGGAGTGGCACATTGAGTCCACATTTTTCAATACAGATGGACGGGAAGGACCTCTCTTCGAAGGTTGACGGTTAGACTCTTAGCAAATTTTTTTGTTAATGATACCAAACGTAATCACGACTACTTCATTCAGCCTATAGCAAGATGGCGGGTGGGCCCTTTCTACCACCTGTGTATGTAGCAGGCGGGTCTGGAGTCAGACGCTGACTAGTGAGCAGTACTTTCGCCTTTGGCCTTACTGCATAGGGAGGGCCTATTAGGGACCTGTAGAGGAATATCTCGCCTTAGGTGGGGCGCATGAGTAGAAAGGAGTTCTGAACTCGAGGCGGCCGGGCTAACTGGAGAGGTTTGTTGGTCGAGGCCCAGGTTCACCCCGAACTGTAGCGCCACCTACGTAAGTTAGTAAGTAAGTAGAACATAAAATTTGTTCCCCGAGTTAGAAGTTTTGAAGTCATTTGTTTTGCAAAACCGAAACAGTATCAGTTTCCTGGGGTCAGTAGTCGTCGGATCTCCAATTCTAGATTTTTTTTTTTTTATAATTTACACTTGTTAAAGGGGATTTGAATAACCTTATACTAATTTCTAAGGACACGGGCGTTTTTGTGGAAAGGGAAAGAGACAGAGAGAAAGGCAGATTGGAGTAGTTGGTTTGAAACTCAGGTGGTCAGTGAACTCCAAGGGTGTCGTCCAGATAACTGGGGAGTATTTTTGTTTTGCTGTTATTGTCGTTACTTATGATTCACAGTATATTTTTCCGTCCTCCTGATGTCATCGTCACGATCAAGTTGCATTTTAGCCATATGACCACCCTACTGCCTGTGTTATGCCTTCACAGTAGAGTTGACATAAGCTTCGCAATTGATCGACTTTTTTATTTATTTCATGAGAAATAAATAGATGATTCTCGACATCAGGATTCGAACTGTGAACCTGCAGCTTGACAAGCGATGATGTTACCACTACACCATGGCCACCGTATAAGTATGTGCTTACTTCGAGTACTAAGGTATATGAAATTGTTGACTACGTTCGTTACACCAATCAGTCCCGCCAGCGAGTTGTATAAAGAAAGGAGATTAGCTAAATGATCCATGGGGATAAGGTAGGTATTTTCATTGTCATTAAGTAAATTTTTGGAGAAATAGTACGCTGCCATGTAGTCAAGCTTTAAAAAGTGAATGAAATACTGGTGCCAGATACAATTATTATGCTTCATTTAAAAAATGGTCTCACAAATCGTCCTGGCCTCGGTTCAATTACTTACCCAGTCACAGCTCTTGTTGCGAGACCTTTAGAACTTTCCGTAGATCTGTGGAAATTATTATCCATTCGAACGAACTGAATGGCAAGGTAAAAAAAACATTCCAGAATTAGAAGGTGCACTTGCTTCGTGCTATTCGATCCTAGGCTTTCGCATGAGGTTTGTACCGTATCGTAATCGCTCAACTTGGTATGACAAGGTAGACAGATCTGATTTCTAAACTCATACAAACTTCTCTTTGGCAGCTTATTCTGTCTTTAGAAACCTTAAATAATTTTTGCCAAAAGCTATCTACGGCTTAAATAAAAATCCTGGAACCGCGTCCTGATTTTTTTTAATTTGGGGGCCGATATTTTGGCTAAGCTGCACCATATATTACTGATCTTGTCGAAAGTATAATACATTCAGCGTTATAACACGAACTCGGGCTCGCATTTGCTTCATCAAAAAGCTGAGATTCACCCAAAAATTCTGGTGTTGTGCATTTTTTTATAGCAAAAACAGATTAAGAACTGCAAATACTGCCATTTGCCCATTGAATTCTGCCATCTACCCTGATTAAATCTCTACAACCTCCAGAGGCATTTCCTCGGATAGATGGAGACTTGCATAAGTTCAGCGAATTCCAAAAAGGGGCGATGAAACTTCCCCTTCTAATTCCTTACTCATAGCTTTGACGTCAATGCCGTTCAAGATCATGTAGGGCATTATGTACCACCACTTTATGAATTATTTTGAAAGAAACAAGCTTCTAAATGACTGCCAGTATAGTTTCCTGTAACGGAGTTCCACAGGTAACTTAATGACCAATCTGTCCGAAAAATGGAACCAATGCATTCATGATCATGGTGAATGTACAGTTATAGCCCTTGATATATGCAAAGCTTCCGATAGACTGTGGCATAATGCCTGTGAGCAAACTTGGTGCTCATGGTATTGGTGAGATTTTCGTGAAATGGACGGTGAGTTTTTTAAATGGGTGATCCTTGCAGGTTGTATAGATGGATGTACTTCTACATCATTATCGACTAATTCCGGTGTTCCCCAGGGCTTAGTATTCTCTCTATCAATTTTTCTGATTTACATTAATGTCCACATTTCTATTACTCGTAATCCGATTCATTCCTTAGCGGGTGACAGCACTCTTGACTTTGCCTATTCTCTAACGACACCACGGCAAGAGCCCTAAAAAGCAGCAGCAGTAAATGTATACCGAACTCAACTCTGACATTGATGCCATTATCAATTGCGGAGCAGAATTGTGTTAAACGTATCAAAAACCTAAAGCTGTCTACTGGCTATCACTAACGTGGTAAAACTCAGACTGAATGGAGTTGATGTTGAGGAATCCAATAGCTTGTTAATGCTTGATATGTTTGTTAACACAGACCTTCGATGGAATCAGCAGATTACTGATACTGCAAAAGGTGGTGCTAGATGCCTCGGATTCCTCCAAAGGAGTAAGGAGTGATTCGCATCTTTGGTCGGGACCACCCGTCACATTTTTGAGTTTACCTAAACATGTTCAGCGACAAGCTTGTAGTTTGATTAGTGATTAGTTTATATGCAGCCAAATCTCTTCCCTCGAACATTGCAGAAATATTGGATGCTTAGCGCTCCTGTAACGGTATTTCGACAACAAATGTTTGGACAAAATATATTGTCTAAACCACTGTGCTGTGCGCCGCGCGATTGATTGGGTGGGGCCTGCAGTTTTATGTCGTTTCCGAAGGCCAATTTCCACGATTTAGAAAAGCTTCTAATGACAATTTTTGTGTTTTCCTTGATTCGAATCTTGAATCTCCCGCTCAGTGCAAATGCGGATTTTTTTTTATAAAACTAAATAAACAATCTATTCGTTTAATATAAAAATTTCCTTCATACTTGAGTGCTAGATTTAGGCCTGAAAATACTTAAAAGGGGATTAATTGGCTTTGCGGGAAAATTTAAATTTCCGAAACGGGCTAAATTGGCTGATCCCACAGCCCTCAAAGTATGCAATAGATTATTTCGAAAATGCCCTTAAATATGCTCGCAGATCATAGTATACTTTCGGGCTGAATTAAATGTTATGTTATTCACAACATTCTGAACGTGCACCTGTTGCTATGATCCATATCTACCTATTCTTCTTAGTACCTGACAATTTATTTTGAAGATTATTTATATTAAATTATTGGTAACAAAATGTGACAAATTGAAATTTAATATTACCTGCCGAATATTAGGTTACGACCTCAATAATACCTCAACTACCTACTAACGAATAAAATATTTTCAATTACCTTAAGCCACTACCAACATAGCCCTGAATAAAATTCTTTCGGTGAATTTTTCATGCTCAACACTCTGTATTCGTTAATACGACACTAAGGGATGTGCCACACCTCATTACTCATCTGATTACAGAGAAAATTCCTTCTAAGAAGTCCACCAAGGAACAGGAAAAAAAAATCATCTGGATTTGCATTCCAAAGCCGGAAATTCTTCATATTGTTTAATTTAAACAAAATTGAATGATTTTGTGAAACATTCTTCGCTCGTTACAGGGGGTGAGTAACTCTCCAAATACAAAGTAACTACACCCCCACTAAAGGCATCCGTTTAAGCTATCACAGTACGAAGCACCTTAGCGCTCGCTGCCGAAATAATTTCATTTCTCATTCTTGGAATATTTATTTGGCGGCCTTATCAGTAGAATATGAATATTTCCTTTTTATGATCATTTATGGTAGTACATGAATCACTGTGCACTTCCCGTTCCCGGTTAGTTGGCTCCGTTGTAATGTGTTCCTCGAAGGAGTTCCAAGCTCAGCCATAAGGAATCACCGTCATGCATTATTGTGTCCTTTCTTTTATTTTTTCAGAAAAAAAAAAAACCTATAAACGTGCACCATTATTACCGCTCGTATGTGTGTATGTTATTTATGCTGCGAAATGAGTTAGTGCGGGACTTAATTTCCTTGATATTTGCATTATTATCTCCCGCTTGCGTTATGTGATATTAAAAAAGTTTTACGGAAACAGAAAATGTTTTCTCATTGGGTTTGTATGGAAGTTTATACCTACTGAAGTTGTGGCAAAATGCTTTGAAAATAAGAAGTTATTAGGAGTGCATTAGAAAATGTTACGAGTATGAATGAAGATAAACCAATAACGGAAAGGAAATTATTTAATTTTCCTTATAAAGAAACGCGAAATCTTCGGGGAAATGCAGACCGAACATATTTAGCAACCTGTCCTATTAGGAAGGAAATGCAACCGATTTTTTTTTTCTAAACAAACACAGTGATATATTTTAAGCAGATACAATGACCAACGACTGGAATGATGTTTAGATAAAGGACAGCGAAACTAGTAATCTATAGGTGCACCGTTGTAAATTAAAAAGGTATAGAAACGTTGAGACCGTCAGGGTGGCCGTGGTGTAGTGGTAACATCATCGCTTGTCACGCTGTTGATTCACGGTTCGAATCCTGATGTCAAGAATCATCTATTTATTTCGCATGAAATAAATAAAAAAGTCGATCACTTGCGAAAGCTAAGTCAACTCTACTGTGAAGGCATAACACTGGCAGTAGGGTGATCATAAAGCTAAAATGCAACTTGATCGTGATGATGACATCAGGAGGACGAAAAAAAAAAATACTGTGAATCATAAGCAACGACAATAATAGCGAAAACAAACAAAATACTCCCCAGTTATCTGGACAGCCACCCTTGGAGTTTACAGAACTTAATACCACCTGAGTTTCAAACTACACCACGCTCTCTTTCTCTCTATCTCTTCCTCTTTCCACAAAACGCACGTGTTCTAAAAATTAGTACTACCTTTAACACGTGCAAATTATAAAAAAAAATCAGATCTAGTGCCGGTAATCATCAATCGTATGGTGATGGAGGAGTTTATACAAGACATATCTCTTTTTGGAATTACAGGACCAGGAAAACTATGCGCATCTATGGATACCGGCAGTGAAGGGGTCAACGTGACGTGATTGCGACTTTCAGTTCCCCTAAAGGAAAATGCCTTGCTGAATCTATAGCAAAGCAGTTCATCTACTGTGGGAGTCAGGTTTCTTCACAAAGGTTCATATTTGCAGCAGAATTCTGTGGTCATCCGTAATTTAAGTCTTACACAAGTTGAGTTGGGACATACTTACTTAAGTGGAGGTACAGTCTGGGGTGGACTTGGGCCTCAACCTGATTTGCAACAGTATGTTTCGACGTGGTTGGGTAGTTATGCGTGGGGACAACCTCCAAACTGAAGGACCATGCACTTTCTGGAACTTCTTGGATAAAAGAGGCCGAATGTTCCGGAGTCAGTAACCCCCATTGGGGATATGAGAGCTGCCGATGACCCATTAAGAGTTTTTCCGCCACCATCTCTATTCCAACAGACTCTTACAATCAGTCATTTCCGACAGAGTATTACAGTGTTGCTATTTTCTTCTTGCACAATACTCGTGCTTATGAGTTTAGCAAGTAAAGTCCGGATGGATGAGACCAGTACCCGGTGGTTATCACGGGGAGGTAAAATAAGCACAATTGATGTGTAGTAATAGTTACAGCACTGGGTATCGCCAGGTTGATGCCAATCCTACAACACCCAACCACATACTGGGATATACTGAGCTCATAAAAAGTAAATCCACTGGGCAAGTTTTCCAATGACGGCAGCTAATGTTAATATGTTAATATTTGTTTGTTCGGTATAAAAAAAGGACTAAGGCAAACCTTGGGTATAAAATCTTTATTCACATTTAACAACTGCAGATACGCTTTAACGAACTGAAGTATCAAAAGAGTGATCTCTGTTTAAACTAGAATACAGAGTAGATAAAATAGGAATCTATGTATTCGTGTTTAAGGCATTAATTCCATCCAAGACCCAACCGGGAACGAGGTGCCTAAAATCAGGATTCAAGCCCCAATGTCATTTAAGAAAATGAATAACAGATAAGTGTAGAGCAAATGGTTCCGCTGCTACTTGAAATCCACATCGCAGATAACCGGCTGAGCCAGCTTTCAAACCAAGGTACTGGAGGATAGCCGAGATCGTTTTTTAAGGAACAGCGGCTGGACTAGGTGCTACTACAAAAAGAAAAACAGGACATCATTCTACAACCGATAAAAATTACTAAAAGCAGGTTGGTACTTTAGTAGGTACATTCAAACTCCTTTTAGAAGAAAGAATGCAATTTTCATTCCAAAAATGGGCAAGAAAGCCATCACTAGTCCGAAGTTCTGCACACCCATCCCGATCAAACATAATATAATGACAATCCTAAACAAATAAATATGTTGGCGCTAACAACCCATACAAGGACTTTCCTTGATTCTCGTAGCCACTCGTGTTGTGCTTGTTGGACCTAAAGTTTACTACCTTTTCCGAAGGACATAACTGAGGTTGAAAAGAGTTTTCTACCTCCCTACCATGCCAGTTAGAGAACTTTACATATAACCCAAGAGACCAAAAATATGGTCTTGCTGATCATAGAAGGAGTCTTAGATAATCTCTCATGTGAAGCTCTGGGAAAAAAGTATGTGAACTGAACCCTTTTAAAATAATAAGAAAGGGAAATGCAATACAATAACAATATACATGACTCAAAAATCATCATTGCCCATCGATTGAACTTATCATTCCATTCGCCAACCGTTTATGAGGATTTTCCAAGTAGAGATCCTCGTCACACTGAAAGGAGTGCGACTGCACACCCAATTGATTTATTTTCGAACATCAAAGCAAGCCCGTACTATGTTCTCCTCATCACAGCTCTGAGACTCGACATGAGAAGGCGTAAAAGGGAAGAGAAAGTGCTGATGAATTGGCATGAGCAGGGCCTAGCTATTACCAACATTAAAATAAATCTGCAAAATAAACTAGTAACGTGAAAAATGGCCAAATTATGACAAAGGCTTGCCGACGAGCCTCAAATCAAAAAGCGGCTAAAAATCTTAGTGCATGCCATTTCCATTTCTTGTTGGTCTTGAGCGTTTGATTATAAATAATATAAGAGGGTTAAGATTCAAAGTGCAGCTAATATCACTTGACATTTCGGCTCAGAGTTCTATAGTGTGGGGGCTTCAGGCGAGCCAACAAAAAACAACTATCTGACTCGCGCGACCGTGATTACTGACACTCACTACTAGAATCCTTTTGGAAATGACTTGACACTTATCTTCTACGCTGACATCGGCACATAAGTTGGCGTTTTTAGCGAGGCCCTAAGAATCAGTTGCGCATTTCAATCACTTACCAAAGAGGGAAGTCGGCGAGATGTGTATAGTGACAGCAACATGGATGTTCAGACTCTGAATTCAGCGACAGTTAAGTAAAGACTCTGCTAATGCCATCAAAATGATATATCAACAGCCAGTGCGGTGAAAATTATTAGAAAAAAGAAATCGATTGTACTCGTATAACCAGGACAAGAGAAAAAGTGCACTGGACCCACTTGCAAGCTTACCCAACTGCGAGAACGTAGTTATCCGTGACTAGAAGCTGCGCCTCGATATCTATACGGAGTGCCTCAATGCATTTTAAATGATCTACAGAGACTGAATTATGTTTATCACATGTTCCCCTCTGGGTGATGGAATGATGAGCACAATATCGAGCGAAGGAACTCAAATGCACATCTTTCTGTAGGCGCTTCTAACTCAGTAGTATCAATGTAAAGGTACAATGGATGCAATTGTTGGTCTACGCGAGATGATAACTCAGAGCTAACCTAAATAAAACTATCTAAAAAACAAATTAAAGCTGTGAATTTGCTTTCAACATACATATGTAACACGATTCAAGCACTCAGCTTCAAAGCAAACTTGCCTACTAAACCTTGTGACATTGAAGGAAATTTCACAGCTCAAACACGAAATGTTTATTTTAATGAGGATTCGATTTTTATACGACTTTATTCATGAGCCTTTACAACATCGTTTGTCGACATGCGACGGATGTAACTCTAGATTTTATATTCAGAAACTCACCTACCTAACTTAAGGAATAGCAAATTGGATCTATATTCAGGATATGCTTTGAATTTTCTACATATTTATATTTTCTTTTTTACCTTATTACGCTAAATATAGTTAGCTAGCAGTCATCATAAGCTGTTGAAAAGCTTACTTCCCACTGGTCACTGAGTATGTACAACCCCCATTACTTGTAGAAAGACCAAAAGAGGATTATTCCAATAAAAACTAAAGCTGAGAGTACCATCATATTCGTATACGTGAAACTATTACCAATTGCTATGATTACGTCAACTTTACCAGCCCAAGCAAGGGGATTACTATAATTGCCAATCTTAAGATGGTAGAAATTTTTATACCTCACTTCGTAGATAACAACATCCCCAGACAGGTCCTTAATAAATTTATCTTAAGGCAAAGTTAACCTAGATTTTACCGTTCGCACAAATAACAATAAATTTCGATTTTACCATCTTAAATACTTTATGAATTATTTCCCTTAGTATCTAATTCGCAGGCATTAAGAGAAACACCTTGAAAGGGGGTAAGCACACAACACAAAAACACAAACCAAACCGAAGAAGAACTCCTCAAATTGCCAACGTTAAGGGTAAACAAAAAGAAAGCAAAGAGTTTAATACCTCTATCCGCGCATCGCACACCACCAGTCATCTTTCGTTTAGAGGGAGATTTTTTTTTTTCTACAGAAATCAACCCCCAACCACAATTGGGCTTCCATCCAGGCTGGTTAAGATTTTTCGGCTTTTGCCATAAATCAATTCGTATTAGTTTTGATCTTCCTGCTGGCATAGAGATTTTTGTATCCTTTCTAATGAGAATCATTGTCGTCGTCGTTTGTTGGTAGTCGGTGGTAGCTAGTCATTGTCGTTGGTCTCACTGCCTCAGAACAAGGTATATATGGATCTTAAGACAAACTTAAGTTCCCTTCCCCCATCCAAGTTAGAGCACTGAGAGTTCTTCTCTTCGGTTGATATGCAAAAAGTCTTAAATCTTTATATCTACGGAGGGAAAAATCTCTGACAGTATTCCTGCGGCAAAGCAGAAGAACATCCAGAATCTACCCTCTCACCCCCTCGCGCCGAGTACCAGTAAATTTTAATCGAGGTTATGCCTTCATTTGCAATAATTCATTGTAATAATGATAACTCTATAAAACCTGTTAAGACAGAATTTTTCGCCCGCTTAGCTGTGACTGAGGGCGGCTGGCTGCTGGTTCTAACCCCCTGCCAGTACCCTGTCACCTTTGTGGATGGCATTTGGTTTTTCGTCGGAAGAAGGTAAGATGCAGGATTTTATGCGGACTTGTTGGTTTTTCGGTTAAGCTATATGGTCGGTTTCTTAGAAGGATTGCCTGCTGTCTTAATTTCTTTTCTTGGACCAGTAGGACGATGAATTATCACGACAAAGGGATTATCATTTTTACACTAACTCTACAGCCCCCTTGGGGGTGATTTAGTAATAAAGTTCGGTTGGGTATTGAAATGAATTATTAATAATAATTTTTGTTTTTTACTGAAATTTTTCATCTTTTAACAGGCAAGTAACTGTAAGTATAAATCTTGAGGACTTAATGGCTTTTAAATTGGTTGAAGTTATTAAATGAGGATGCATTAAGATGTTGCTTTATATGGAAGCACATTCAAAGTAAGAAGTGCCTCTTTTGAAGTCCTGAACGTAGGCCAATAAATTTGTAATTTCGAGAAGGCTTTGTGGAAGCCAAGGGGAAACCAATGGAAAACTTTTTCTATATCACAGAGTCTTGCTCTTAACCTGATGCTATATTCTATTGTAGGGATAATGTCAACCAAATTTTTGGGATCGGAAGAGGCATGTACGAGTATGTTTCAACTTTGTTTTTAGAAAAAAGGCTTTGAGCGCATGATAGAAAAATGCGTCTGCTGAATAGATTTTTAGATGTTAAGAGGGATGAATTTATTGAAGGTCTTAGCTTCGAGACTTCAAACTCACAGGGGAAGATGGTAGTCATTTTAAATTCATTATGTCCACGCACACTAGCCGAACAAAAAAAATGTCAAAAATAGAAGACACTTTTTATAAAAGAATGATCTTAATAGGTGTAGGAATAAATATTAGATGCTTCGTCATTTTTTGGGGTAGAAATCTACCCCCAGCAGGCACCAACGCTGGTTTTTCATTCCTATTCTATGAATGCATAGAATTGGGATGGACGGCAATATTACCTACAGTATGTTTGACAAAAGCGTGTGGTTTAAAAGAAAACAAGCGCTTGACTTAGGGAAACAAAATTAGTTTTTTTAAAGACTGTTAACATTTCTTTAATGCGCAAAGTACATATTGTCCAGTTTCCTCCATTCCCAATTACCGCCTCACACTTTTGTCGACAACTTACAGTAAATTTGTCTGCATAGTTCTGGGGTAATTGTTGCCAAATTAAAAACAGTTTATGCTGTTTTATTGTCCTTACATTGTTTCCTTTGATCCTCAGCTTCATAAGTCTCCAGACATTTTCAATCTGGAGACTTAGGTGGAAAATCCAACACATTGACGTAATTTTCCTCCTTAAAGCCCTGACAGATACGACTGCCATGTTTCGGATCGTTGCTCTCTTGTTGAAGCCAATCCCGGTTCCATGTCCGAACAGCATTTCACCGAATGCCAACAATCCTCTTTTATACAGTTGGACCATTCTTTGAGCATGGAGATTCCCGGTAAAAGTCACCAATTTTCTGAATCCTGCCGCACAGAAACAGCCATAAATATGCACTTTTGCCGGATGTTTACGTGTTCGTTGGACGACAGTTTCACCATGTGCAGTACATACATCTGTCAAGGTATTGTTTAAAAAAAATAGTTAAGCTTCGTCAGTGAAAATAATTTCGGTCCAGTCCATCCTTCGTAACGGTGTGCCCACTCAAGTATTTTATTTTAATGTGTTTTTCGGTTAAGAAAAGTTTGGCCGTAACGGCTTTGTAATTAAAATCTTTTTCTCGGATAATTTTGCGAATACTGTAAATAGAAACCTCGTGACTTTTTTCAATAACATTTGCCCTGCTTTTCTGAGGCTAACCTTGTTATTTTTTTCCAAAAATTTGAAGCACTTTTTTTTAACAGACTTTTGAAATGGTCTTTGTTTTTCCCTGTTCAGACAAATAGTCAATTATTCCATGTTCATTAAATCATCCTCCACGCATGTCTAATGACCCGATATGCCACACATCATTGGAAAATTGCTGAAGTAATTGTAATACCAAAGCAAGGAAAACCACCAACAGAAGTAACTTCTTATAGACCGATATTCCTTATACCAATTATGGCAGAAGTTTTCGAAAAATTACGCCTTAAAAGGCTTAGCAAAATCATCGAAGAAAGAAGTTTGGATTTAGAAATAAACATTCCACGATAGACCAAGTACACCGAATTACGGATATAGTGGAAAAAGCACTGGAAGAAAGACAAGTCTGTTCGGCACTATTTTTAGATGTTGCTCAAGCATTTGACAAGGTTTGGCATGAGGGCCTTGAGTGTAAACTGCATAGGGATTTACCTGGACAGTATTACGAAATACTGAAATCCTATATTTCAGATCGACTCTTTCGAGTCCGATACGAATAATAATATTCGGAACTAAAGAAAATTGAAGCAGGTGTTCCACAGGGAAGTGTCTTAGGACCAACCCTATATCTGTTGTATACCAGGGATATTCCTGTGGACAATAATGCCATGATGGCTACTTTTGCAGATGACACTGCAATATTAACACGTGATAAATGCTCTGTGAAGGCGATAGAGAAACTGCAGAACGCAGTCAATAGAGTAAGTGATTGGATGCAACAATGGCGTATCAAACTCAATCAGACAAAGTCAACTCACATAAATTTCAGAAATAAAAAGATATAAAAAGATAAATAATTTTCCGATATTCATTAACAATAAAATTATACCATATGACAATAAAGCAAAGTACATTGGAATGACTTTGGACGTAAAGCTAAAATGGAAAGAGCACATTAAAAGAAAAGAGAAGAACTTAACTTTGAATATAGAAAAATGTACTGGTTACTAGGAAGAAACTCAGATATGTCTATCCAGAACAAAATCTTGCTATATAAGCAAGTATTGAAGCCTATCTGGACGTACGGCATCCAATTATGGGGCTGCACAAAGAAAACAAATATTCAAACTATACAGACATTCCAAAACAAAGTCCTTCGTGGAATAATAAATGCCCCTTGGTATATAAGAAATAGCGATTTGCACCGTGACCTACAAGTAGATATGGTGACGGAAGTGGTTAGAAAGCACGCTGTGTCCCACAATCAGCGACTGCAAAATCACATTAACTCCGAGGTAGAAATCGTCTTAAATATACGAGACAATATCCGGAGATTAAGAAGAGCCAAGCCTCACGAGCTAATGGTCTAAAAGCTATGGAAAGTATTTATAATTTTAAACTTTCCTCAACGTGATTTTAAATATAAGAAGGAAAAATCATTTATCGATCTTACATAGATCGGTCCTGATTAAGGAGCTGTTTCTTTTTTTTTTTTTTTTTTAGTGGCGCTAGAGTCCCACACTACTTGGTAACCGTTTCTTTCGCAATTTTTCACCTCCGTTACACTTTCGTAAGGGCACAGAACATGGACTGTGCTCCAGCCGAGTCTAACTCACGGTTTTTACTGGGGTAGGTAACGCCAAACAACTGGCGTGTGTAATTCGATAAAAAAACAATTAAATCATTTCACCCCACAAAACTCTCTTTCGGAAATACTTTGTTGCAGCTATAATGGTTAATTTTGGTCCCAATGGATGCAACAAGAAACACAGAGCACTCATTACGGAATACGTCTTGCAAAAACGAGATGCAACTGAAGTAACATTTTACTGCGCGTTAAAGGAGGGAATAATTTTACCGGAAACCAAAAATTCTTATCGAAATTATTTTTCATACACAATGTAAAAAAATAGCATAAAATAAACTTTCTTTTAAAATTTAAACTTTTTGTTTTTTTCACTCCATAAAATTTTTTTTTAAAAAAAATCATATAGTTACTTTTGCTACGCCCTGTACTAATGTTTTATGCTTATGTATTTCTCATATGTGAATTATATTGAATTTATATAAGGTATTTATAAAGGGTGACCAGATAGCAATGACAGTTTTTCCAATTATTATGTTTCAGCAGCTGTCAAAGTTATCAATGACATCCAGCTGTGAAAAGTTGTAAGTTGTAAGTTGTAAATACACAACGTGAATTTCGTCGTGAAGTCGGTCGTCATCATGGCTTCACTGCGCAGGCAATTCGTCGCACCGTGGAAAAGTTTGAGCGTGAGTACACTCTCTTGGGCCTTGAGCCACCAACCAGATAGAGATCGGTGCGAAGTGAGAAAACATAGCCGCCGTAGCGGCCAGTATCAAAGAAGACCCAGAAATGTCGATTCGGCGCCGATCAGCTGAATTGGGCATCGCCAGAGAGTCAACCAAGCTTTTTTTGCGGTTGGATTTGGGCCTACATCCGTATAAGACTGTGCTGATGCAACAATTGAAGCCGGACGACCATAGACAACGCCGTGAGGTCACTAATTGGGCGCTGGAAATGTTGGCCGGAGATCCGGATTATGACGCATTTTTGGCTCAAAATTGCCAATATTGGAGTGACCACTATCCACAAGTGTTGGGGATCTGCATGGCGATTGATCGGGAAACTACTGACTGTCCAAAACATGGATTGGACCAGTAGCGCAACAATCAAGTTCGTAATGTAGTGCTTGCTTTACCTCCTCGTGGTGGTCCCCGGGCAACTGCATGTATAAATCCTTATACATATAGGCCAAAATTGCAAGTGCGAGATTGTCTAGGGTCTTATGCCTAGGCTAGGTAACCTGGGCCAGCAACCTGCGTTACCGAAACTACAATAGCTATGGAAACCGACACAATGCCTCGGATAAGGACTGATAATACGTTGACGACCATTGGCTATCGTACCCGGACTAAGATTGGTTTCTGGAATGTGAAGACGCTCCTTGACTCTCAGAGTGAAGGACCTCAGAACGCCAGATTCCTTCAATTGGAGCATGAGTTCATGCGATATAGGCTGGACATATTGGGAGTAAGCGAAATAAGATGGTTAGATGCGGGTGAGTACCAATCCCCAACGCGTAATACTGTATTACTCTACTCCGGAAGACCAACCGGAAACCCCCGTGGATATGGAGTTGGACTGCTGCTAACGCCAACAGCACGCAGAGGCCTAATTACCTGGCAACCGCACGGTGATAGGATTTTAACGTACATACAGTGTTACGCCCCCACGGATGGTTCGTCTGAGGAAGAAAAGGAGAACTTCTACAACCAGTTGGGAGCTGTTCATAATGCAACACCCAATGGCGACATTGTCATTGTGATGGGGGACCTGAATGCCAAGGTAGGCTGCGACAACGAAGGGCTCAAACATGTTATGGGACGGCACGGACTAGGCAATCGCAATGACAACGGCGAAAGATTTGTTGACTTTTGCAACGCAAATCGTCTTGTCATAGGTGGCACCATGTTTGAGCACAAAGCCTGCCATAAAATCAGTTGGGTGTCAACTGACAGGCAAGCAACTTCCAACCAAATTGACCATTTTGCCATCAGTCGCCGTTTTAGAAGTAGTCTCCTAGACGTCCGAAACAGGCGAGGTGCCGACATGGGGTTGGTACGAGATCACCATCTTATGATAGCTTCTCTCCGATTACACACTGCTGCCGTTCGTAGATCTAACGACACAAGAATACCTAGGTTCAATGTAGACCGACTGAGAGTTCCCACAGTGCGCCAAGAATTAAGGGACCATCTCTCACGTGGAGTGGAAACAATCAGCAGCTCCCTGCCCGCCACCATGAAAGGATTGTCGGTCGATCACAGGGAAACCATAAGGCGTGGCTTTCCGACGATACCTGGAGAAGGATCAACGAACGAAAACAGCTAAGAGCTCGAATTGCAGCAATTTCAGCTGCAGGGAGGATCGAGCTTGAGTCCCTATATCGCATGAAGATGAGAGAAGTACAGCGTAGCGTGACACGTGACAAGCGCCATTACATCAATGCGCTGGCTACGGAAGCAGAAGAAGCAGCGGCGAGGTGCGACACCAGAACCGTTTATAGAATCACTAAAGAGCTTATAGGTGGCCGAAGCTCTACTCAACACCCAGTGAAAGGCTTAGACGGTTCGTTGCTAATATCGGGTGAGGATCAACTGAAGAGATGGAAGGAGCATTTTGCTTCGGTTCTAAACCGAGTATTCGCCAGCAATATGCACCCAAGTCAGACTGAAGTGTCCGTAGAAAGAAGTTCCCGAATTCGCACCACAACCCCCAGTAAAGAGGAGATTATTACCGCAATCAAAGCACTGAAAACTAATAAGGCGGTAGGACTTGACGGCATACCCGCGGAGCTTTTCCAAACTGCGCCAACAGCATCGGCAGAGCTACTGTTCCCAATTGTCGGGAGAACATGGGAAGCCGAGAGTTTTCCGGATGAGTGGAAAAAGGGAATGATTGTCAAGCTCCCAAAAAAAAGCAACCTAATGCAGTGCGAAAACTGGAGAGGTATCTGCGTGCTGCCTGCTGTGGCCAAGATAATAGCTAGAATCATCCTGGAGCGAATCAAAGAACACCTTGAAGACACACTTGACGCCGAACAAGCAGGTTTCCGCTCTGGATCCTCCTGTGTCGACCACATCAACACCCTGCGGATCATCATCGAGCAATGTGTTGAATATCGATCCCCACTTCACCTGTTGTTCATCGATTTTGAAAAGGCGTTTGATAGTGTCAATCGGGAATTTATTTGGCGTGCCTTGCGCAGGAGAGGCATTGCGGATAAATTAATAGCAATTATCAAGGCTACATATGATGGGTCCACATGTCACTTCTTGCACAGAGGAAGGCTGTCTGAGGAATTCGAAGTCCAAAGTGGGGTTCGGCAAGGCTGCATACTTTCACCAATATTGTTTTTATTGGTGATTAGCGATGTGCTGAATGCGGTCTTATCAACAGGAAATGGAGGAATTCTATGGACTCTTACATCTGAACTCAAACACCTCGACTACGCCGACGATGTATGCCTACTGTCTCACAGAATAATGGACCTTCACCAAATGACAGCAAATGTGGAGAGGGAAGCAGACGTCGTTGGGCTGAAAATTAACTCGGCAAAAACAAAAATGATCAGCCTGGGACCAAACTCATCAACTCATATATGCATTGCTGGACAAACGGTTGAGAGAATAGAGAGTTTCCAATACCTTGGGAGTATTGTCTCAACCGATGGCGGAACCGAACTGGATATAGCCAGCCGAATAGGCAAAATCTGCGTTTGGGATGCTATCCATAGTTTGGCGAAGTAATGCAATTAGCTTAAACACCAAGCTACGACTGTTCCGTTCCAACGTTGAATCCGTGTTGCTATATGGATGTGGTATCTGGAGAGTGACCGTCGCTATCACGAGGAAGCTGCAAACGTTTGTCAATAGGTGTCTACGTTACATCTTAAGGATATTCTGGCCAAACCGTATCTCTAACGAAAAGCTTTATCAGAGAACGGGCCATGAACCATACGACGACGAAAGTGGCAGTGGATCGGTCACACTCTCCGAAAGGGTGACAGGTCCATAGCTAACCAAGCGATGCAATGGAACCCGCTTACCCAGGATGGCAGGATACGCGGCGGTCCTAGGAGTACGTGGCGCAGAACAGTTGAGAAGGAAGCACGGCAACTGGGAAAGAGTTGGGGAGAGCTGAGGCACATTTCCAGAAATCGCACACGATGGCGCGTAACCGTTGTAGAGGCCCTAGGACCCACAAGGGGATACAGGACATAAGTAAAGTATCCACAAGTGTTCGCTCAAGCATCAATGCATCCACAAAGATTGAGTGTTTGGTGCGGTTTATGACACGGCGGCATCATCGGACCTTATTTCTTTCGAAATGAGGAAAGGGACACCATTACCGTCAATGGTCCTCGATATTAAGCGATGTTAACCGACTTTCTGTGGCCAGAGCTCGACAACATCGCTATATCCGAGCTGTTGTTCCAACAAGACGGCGCTACATGCCATCAAGCGACTTAACGCTCGAAGTGGTGAAGGAGAAATTTGAAGCACTACCAGCAAAGCCGTTTAAATGATGTGCTATTCCATACATAATGGCATGAATGTAGCTTCAAAATGAAGCCAGAATCAATTTGATATCTCACACCGTAGTTGTTTTATTTAAATTTATTTTCCTATTGTTCTTATCTGGTCACCCTATAAATAAAATAATAAATAAATAAAATAAGATAAGTAATATCAGCCTTTTATATTTTTTCCTATTTGCGTGGATTACTTCAGTAAAGGTACATTTCAGAATAGAAGGTATATTTCTGGAAAATTTGCCCTCACACTCGCGTAGTAGACAGGTTTTCTTTAGTCGAACCGTTCTTGATGGAGAGCTGGTATTCAGTTTATTGAGTCAGGTCTGTGTCGGCAGTGACAGGGGGAAATGCCCACCAAACCAGCCTTCTTACCTGTTTTTAAGATATCCTCAAACGGTCAGATTTTTCTTCCAGAAGGTCAAAACTTTATGAAATGCAGCTTATGCCTCACAATTTTTGATAATCATAGAGCCAGAAGCCTTCTGCAAAATCTCAGAGCTCGCTACCCTCAAAACCAAAATCTCTGTGCTCAGAAGTTTTAATTTATTGTGAGTGGGTAGCACGAATATGGCCTATGAACAACACTTAGGGATCTAGCTACCCAAGCGTTCTTTGGCTGGGAAGATGACAGTGCTGAGATCTGTACTCACACAAATTTCAATAGTATAATGCTCCTCCTGAAATGTTTATATGCCTAGTGATTTCGAAATTGGATGACTAGGTCCAAAGATAGCAGCGATAACCCTAGCGTACATCTTTATAACACCCTTGCACAATTCATTATAATCAAGCGATAGCGCTCCATTAGTTTTAGTATATTTGTCTACGATCTCTACTTTAAATCTCATGGGAAATTGAAATCACTTTCCGAATATATTTGCTTCTGGTAACTCCGCGAGTATGGCTATGTAGGTATGGTTCTCGTGTATCTTCCCATTCCTTACAAATCGGTAGCACTATTGACTGGCTATAGCCATATTGGCTATGTGAGTCCCGTGAGTCTACGGCACATAAACCTCTGAAGATGTTAAAACCATTATAATTGGCCTAACCATCATAGTGGATAGCCGATATATAAGTTCTGAGGACGAACCTCAGCAACTGCTTTATATCTACATATGACTATGTAGATATATGTGAGTATTCAATTTAAGTCTTTTCTCCATAGTTATACTGAAATATTTGCCCTTATTGGAGAACCAGATTATTGCACCTAATTTAAGTGTAACTGTAACAAATTTTGTGAAATATCATATATTGCAGCAGTCCTGGTTGAGCTGGTAAAGAGTCCTTCAAGGAGCATCAATTCGACACAAAGTGAAGAACACATTGCAGAGTGTTATCAGTTACATACAGAAGTTTCTATCCTAAGTTTGCTTTCTCGTCAGTCCTCAGAAAGAGAGAAAACCGTGATAGTATCTAAAAAGGAATCCAAACAAAAACTTTTTGTTCCATATCTAGTTTTCCTCACACGGCTTGATAGAGAACCGCTCTTGCGATTTAGATGAAAATTTATTTGTATATTTTTCCTGATTCCAAGATAGTTTCGTCTAAAAATTGTCAAAGTCGGATGAAGCATAGATAAATTGGATGTAGGGAAGGTGTTCTAAAAAACTTAAAATTATTTTTGTTATAATCCTAACCCAAGAACGTGTGAACGAAATTTGTATTAGTAGTCCCACTTGATAGTTTTTTAACTTTTTTTGTTCTATGAACTTTATTGGCTTTTATCGTTTTTTTTTCTAAAGAAAAAAATAGAAACACAAAAGATTTGGTTGATATTATCCCTACAGTAACCATATAGCATCAGGTCAAAAGTAGGACTCAGTGATATAAAAAAAAGAGTTTTCAATTGATTTCCCCTATAAATTCGTTAATGCTTTCACAAAGCCTTTTCGAAATTATGAATTTATTGGCCTTCATTCAAGAAATTGTTTGCATATGTACATTTCTTGGGAGTTCAGCTTTGGTAAGATACATATGTGGAAAATCCACCTAAATTCACCATAAAAAGTTATTATCTTAGGAAAGCTACCTGTATATGGAGAATGAATAATCGAATGAATGTGATATGAATAAATAAAATAAATAAATAAATAAATGAATGAATGAATGAATGAATGAATGAATGAATGAGTGAATGAATGAGAAATATATGAATGAATGAATGATTACATTATCCCCCAAAATAGTGAGTATCGATGTTATTTGCACTTTAAACCACCTTCATCAATCAATTTTTTCTTTTGAAACTTAAGTATCTCAAGCGGGTTTGGAGACTTCTAGTCACTCGGGTAAATTTAAACTTGTATGTGCACTTTCTTTCTGGCTAAGCCAGGAAAGGTGTTTATTGAGTTTGTAATGCCAACGAAGAAGCATTATTAGCATTCTTCTTGTATTTTTTCTCAAGCCTAAGTTTTGAGAATGTCAACTCTCCAGAGCACGATCCATTTAATTTCCTTCACCGCCGCACAGAAGGGTTCTGAGACAATACGAATTGCTACTTTCTTTATTTAAACAAACAAATACTAACGCAAATATTTTCATAATTTCGCTCATTTAGAATAAGGACATCACCATTTTTGTACTTCAATCCAATGCGTGCTTAAATACAGTTTCATTCATCCACAGCGTTTCATCTACTCGTATCTCCTTGTTTCAGAATGAAATTGCCTTTCCCTTTTGTGAAACAAACAAATTAATACATATTCATTTACCAATGCAACATAAATCATAACCTAGTAAGGCATCTCCCCTCTCTGCGTGAGGATTAACAAGGTCATTATAAATATTTTCTTAATTCTTACAGCACTTCCTGTTTGCTTCTTTTTTGTTGCTAAAACACGTATCCATTGGATGATAAGAAAGAAAACAAGAAAGAACAGTCACTCTTGGTCGTCTCCCTTCTGATAATAGTAGCCAATAGTAAATCCAAACACCAGGACCTTTCTCCATGGGCGCGTAAGTGTCATCAAATGATAATAATTCTCTCTCAGCACACATACGGATAGGTACCACCAGCACGGTCTACTTTTTTTTTTCCAATACACTGTCGCCTAAGCAAAAGGATATTCTTTATTTATTTGAAAGGACCAGCCTTGGAGAGTTCCATTTAAGACTCCAGCCAGGGAAGAATTATAACCCAGCGCGTAATTTCATTGAACCAAAGGCTTAGGCCCAAAAGCATCCAAAGTATAAGGAAAGGACTCGCAAATTCTGCTTCGAAACTCGCGACGACGGCGACGGCGATTATTTATTTTCTTCATTACACCACGCGTCTTGAGCAACCCTTAACAGCGTGTACAGTGGGTAGCCAGCTAAATGTGAGACGGTACCGTATCTCATCCCTTGGTGTAGAATTATGGACGTACTGTGGAGGTATTATCATGGAAGGTAGGACGTGTATATCATTTTTGTGTATGGCATCTTATTGCATAGTTTTTGGGTGATACATCTCGGAAAGGATTTGACTCAGCAAGCACTTGGAGGCGTGCACACATGGTCTCCTGATTTAAGCCCATGCAGAGAGTGGGGAGGGGGGCGCTGAAGAAAGTTTTACATATACCTTATCCCGAATGCACGATGCTACAAGCTTGTGGGGGAAGAGTGGTCTTAACTGAGTTCTTTAATTATTATTTATAGCTGGGCTGGTAATTAAGGGAGATTCCATGTGGCCCACATAGATAGGGGTTGAGAATTTATAATGCGTTGTGATGGCAGCGGATGCAGGATAAAAGTTGAATGAAAGTTTCGTGGGATTTTCCATGTGCAACAATGTTGAGTTGGTTTTTATTTCGATGAATCGATTGGGTTTTAAAAACCTGTTAAATGTAAAGTAAAGGCAAAAGCTTGTTCTAATTTTCTGACGAATAAGATAAGAAGCGTTTGGATTGTGACCAGTCCACAACCAGCTCTATTCGTTGCTTCTACTTATTATTGTGTCTGATTAGAATAAGGTTATGCGCTGTCTATATTCATCCATTTCATAGATGTGGAGGAAGTCAGGATCTTAGTTGTAGCAAAAATTAGAGGCTCGCCCATTGTCCCGTATCGACTCATTCACACAATTAAGTGCTCTCAGCTGTTCTATTTACATAAATTAAAACAATTCACTGCAGGATAGCTCACCGCATTACAACGAATCTGTAAAAATATCCATCATCGATTCACTTTATTTTACTGACAAAAAAAAGGACCTTAAATCGGGAGTACATACTTAGTACTCCCATAATTAGCATACTCTAAGCCCAGCAGATAAAATTCAAATCAATCGACTTCAATCGGCTTAGCCAAGTGGCCAGGAATTGCTAATTTACCGCAATCACCGGGATTTTCTTTTCTACAAAAAAAAAGAGAAATAAAAAGCAAAAAAAAAAATTTAAGAAAATCCCAAGAAATGCAGGATTCCATTTAAAACTCCTGGATTTAATATCCTTTTAAGTAGTAATTGCCGCGCGTGTTATTCTTTTCTTTACAGCTCATCTGTAAGAGTTCCCACCGTCGTCGGTCGTCATCCCGCTAATTATATCCTTCGCCAACCACTACTGCTTCCAAGTCATCGGACTTTATTAACGCGGATTTGCTCGTAGTTTCCTTCAGTCATTTACTTCAAGGACTACACAAAGCTTGTCTGATCAGCAGACGATGAAGTAGAAGAACCGCATTGACAGCGCAGTCAAACTGAAAAGGATGTCATCAAATTTTAACCTCACCAGCATGAGCAAGTATTGTCATCAGTTGTTATCCCTTGCCAGCTTCGCTCATCATCATCGTAGTCTATTCCTCATTGTGACAACAGCATTAGGATTCAATTTTTTGTTTTTCTCTTTCACCACAACCCCCTGTATAATATGGTAGTGCGCTGCAAATAAAACTCAAAAATTAAGAGGAAATCAATAGGAATTGCGGGGATGTTTTCATTGGTTCTGTTGGTGGGTAAGTTCTCCTTCTTCATTTTCCTTGTTGACGATATGTATGAATGTTGACAACTGCAAGGGTTGATTATATCGAAGGGTTGAAGTTTATTTTAAGAAAGACACTAAAGTTAATGTTGAGGTTTAAGGATGTGTGCGTTGTCTTGTTGGGGGAGTTTTTTTTTTAAGCAGCATTTTCAGCAGACAACTATGCAAGGAGGATATGTGAAATTGAAAAAAAAAAAACCTTTAGACAGCTGTAGGAAGAGCGGAAAATCAAACATCAACGAACCGAAAAAGGATTTATACGAAGGGAGAACGTCAACACCTCAGATTACAATCTGTCTGGTCTGATAAAATGCTGCCAACAAACTGTTGCGCTCTCATCCGTTTGTTCGATGAACTTTTGAGATGGTACAGTTAACACGGTTGGGTGATGATAATGAGTTGGGAAGTCATTGTTTTGGTGGAAAGTGTTGAACAGGAGCGGGAGAGCATTGGTGGGTACGAGTAAGTAGCAAGAATTCAAAAACTTCAAAAAACTATGCAATTTGTGGGACCTCAACAAGCTTTTTGTTGCTGTTGCTGTTGCCCTGCGCAATTTATTTTGACATTTGTGTTGCATTGAAAAAAAAAAAAAAACATTCACATTGTTATAAGTTACCTTTCATCAATTTTTTACACAAAGTATATGGTAAAATAAATAATAATAGCTAACGAACTGTAACAAACTAAGCTTATCTAAAACGAACGAAAACAACAGCAAAAAAACTGTTGCGTAGGTTGCTCTGTTTTGACGTTTAGTTGCGCTGGTGTTACAAAAAAAAAAAACATTTAATTTAAGCAGTACTGCCAAATCGTTGCTTTTCTGAATTAGTTGATTTTACCTTACCGCAAAACACTGCATTTTTGAATTGGATATTGGACCTTGTGATTGATTATGTATTTTAAATATATTAACACGTAGGTAGTATGCAATGTTCCGAATCATGTTGGCTATCGTACCCTGGACAATGATTGGTTGCTGAAATGTGAGGCAGAGGAGGTTCCAAAAGCCCATGAAGTATATGGGTGCCGTGAAATAACGCCGAGCGAAATAACGCCGAATTCCAGAATTCGGCGTTATTTCACTTTCATAAAGTGAAATAATGCCGAATTTTAGAATTCGGCATAATTTCACATTGACAAAGTGAAATAACGCCGAACATTGCTTGTGAAATAAAGCCGAAGCAAATGTTTCCACAATTCGGCATTATTTCACTTTCTTAAAGCGAAACAATGCCGAATTCAGAGAAAAGGCAAAAGAATCAGTAAAGCCAACTGTACTTGTTAGAAAAACAAGTGAACTTTACCGTAATCAATGTTTGTTGATTGTAACTCGATGTGCAGTCATCTCATTAGTTGATGAACTTTGAGTGATACACATCGTTTAAATGGCAAATTTGGGTGAATCAGTATTTGTATATGAAATCTGTGAAGGTTTTAGAAAGGGAAGCGAACTTTTGTACATACCCGAAACAAAGCAACTTTATAAAATTAAATCAAAGTCTAGATTGTGTAAGAGATATACGTGTTATAAGAGTGAGTGTAATGGAAGTGCAGTTGTTGAGTTTAACAATGAAAATTTAGTTAGAGTTCCAAAGGTAAGTGCACCGCACAACCATTCGACGCAAGAAGACCTTCGCGGTAAATTAAAATTATTAAGCGAAATAAAAAATGAATGTGCAAATGTTTCGCTCAAAAGAAGTGGTATTCGCGAAGTTTTTGACGAAGTTTGTGGAAGAGGTGAAACTAGTGCGTCTGTTCAGTTTGGCAAAGTTCGGCGACAACTTATAAACATCCGAAACAGTTCGTTTCCTAAAGCCCCCACATCTGCTTCAGAGATATGTGCAATTTTTAAGAATCGAAGTGTGATGCATGATTTCGGTATGTCTCGGTACAAACGTAGTGAGCCATTCTACAGGAGCACTGTTATTGAACCGGGATTTTCTTACACTATATTTATGTCTCCGACAATTTCTGAGGAAATTCGGAAGTTACCGGACGGGAGCCAGAAAAATTATCTTCTGGACGGCACTTTTAGCGTTGTCCCATCTTGCGGATATAAACAACTTTGTTTAATCCATTTTGCTCACGACGATCATGTAATATTAAATATTATATTAAGATTTATATGCATTTAATGAAATTTTACTTGTTAGGTTTACCCGTTCATTTATATTTTAATGAGCAATAAATCGGAAAAAATGTACCTGCACGCATTTCAGTACATTGAAGCCAATTTGTTCAAATTTTGCCCAAGCTCTTTTGTCACGGATTTTGAAAAAGGCTTACGAAATGCTTTGCAGAAAATATTTCCGTCTGCCAAATATACAACCTGCTGGTTTCATTTCTGCCAAGCTATTAGAAAAAAATCATCTAAGCTGCCAGGATTCTTTGCTAATATAAACAAAAAGAAGGAGGCAAAGCGCCTTTATCGCAAATTTTTAGTTCTTCCTCTGTTAAAACCGATGGATATGGAATCGGCGTTTGAACTTCTGAATAACGAAGCAAAAGGTGTGCAGTTTAAAGTAAAAGGAGAGTGTATATTTAAAAATTTTTTAATATACTTCAGAAAGCAGTGGATAGAAAGGGTAAGAAAAAGTCGATCTATTTAATTAAACACTTGCATAGAATTTGAGAAAATAATAGTACTCCGCCGAGAGTTTTTACTTATAATAGTTAAAATAACAGTTAAGTTGTTATTTGCTGAAATAAATAGAATGGCCGAGAATTTTAGAATTTGAAAAAATAATAGTTCATAATTCGCGCGAATTTCGAACTATTATTTTTTTCAAATTTTAAATGCTGAAATAAATAGAATGGTCGAGAACTTATCTAGTATTTTAACTGTTATAAGTAAAAACTCTCCGCCGTTCTATTTATTTCAGCATTTAGAATTTGAAAAAATAATAGTTCAAAATTCGCGCGAATTATGAACTATTATTTTTTCAAATTCTAAAATTCTCGGCCATTCTATTTATTTCAGCATTTAGAATTTGAAAAAATGCTGAAATAAATAGAATGGCCGAGAATTTTAGAATTTGAAAAAATAATAGTTCATAATTCGCGCGAATTTTGAACTATTATTTTTTCAAATTCTAAATGCTGAAATAAATAGAACGGCGGAGAATTTTTATTTATAATCGTTAAAATACTATTTATATTTCTGGAAGTTGAAAATATAGTAAAAGTTCTCGGCCATCCTATTTACTATTTTTCAATAGGTAAAAATATACCTTTTATATTAAAAATATTGATGAGACTTTAACCGTAACATCAAATGAATTTCTTAATTGAATGCAAACTTATATATAAGTATATATGTGTATGTTTAGGAAACTCCTTCAGCTGTATCCGTGTTCAGGTCTCATATGAGAACAACAAGCGCTGTTGAAGGGTACAATAGTCGACTAAGCCGGAAGTTGGCGAAATTTGGAAATTTTTTCAAGTTCGTAGACTGTCTTCTGGATGAAGATGTTATAAAATCTAAGGAATTTATAATGTCAATTGATGGCACATTCCAAATCTTTGAACCACCAAAGAAAAAATTCAAAGACAGGGGACAGCAAATTGAAGCGGCTTTAATTAAACTGGAAAAAAAACGTATATCAATCCAAGACTTTCTTAACCAAATGACAAATGAAAGTAATAATTTGCTTTCTGAAGACTCGTTAATTGAAAGTGTAAGCAGCGAAGATGAAGACGATTTGAATCCAGATGATGTAGAACCGGATTATTTTAATGTTGATGATGTGTCTCTATTGTGCATTATATGTTGTAAAAATGCTCGAACTATCCTTCTACAACCTTGTAATCACTTCAAACTGTGTTTGAACTGTTATACAGGATTGTCAGACAAATATTTAAAGCTTAATAATCCAATTCTTTGTCCAATTTGCAGGCAAATTGTTCAAAGTACCACCAAAATATATTGTTAAACTCCGATATTCTTAGCTATTGTTTCCTAGATTTTCTTTTGTTTATTAGTATTGACACATTTAAGTTACTGGATAGGTATCTTAAAATCAAAATAAATAGTTTAAACTTCGTTAAATAAATAAAATGAAAACAGGATGTTGAATGGGTTTGAGTACGTGTGAATACATTCACACGGTTAATTTTCAGGGGTGGAAATCTGAAAAAAGGTAGGAATCTTTATCTGAATGTATTTATAAATGCAAAGCGAAATAAGGCCGACTCGGCTTTATTTCACTTTAGCAAAGTGAAATAAGACCGAACATTAAAATTCGGTTTTATTTCGCTTTCACAAAGTGAAGTAACGCCGAATTCTGGAATTCGGCTTTATTTCGCTCGGCGTTATTTCACGGCACCAAGTATATGCTATACATCTTCGGATTAAATTAAATCGAGTTTTCTGAAGTCGGCTGAGTTCCAAATCCCATTGCATAACACCATGTTACTCTAATTTGGAAAATCGTTCGGAAAAGCACGCGAGTCCGATGTTATGTCTACTTATATACAGTGGGTTGCCAAATTAATAGGGACATTGTAAATTTTCATGAATTTTCATGTTTAAGTGTTCTTTTCAGCTTTTGTTTTGGTTCTAAGTGTACGTGGTGATTTTTATTTCACAGCCTACTTGTTTAACGGTTATTTTTAGCTGTCAGCGGATATTCAAAATGGTTTTATTCGGGGAAAACCCTATTTTATTCTTAAAGGTGCTTGTTTTGAAAATTGTTTGCGGATATTGTGTGAATTTTAAAAGTGCTTTTTTGAAAATTGTGGATATTGTTTGAACTTCTTTTAATTAATACGTAAGTAATGTTCTTTATTATGTTTAAAATAAAGCTTTTTAGAAAAAAAAAATAATTTTTTAATGGTTTTAGGCGATACAAAATGGGTCGCGGAATGGATATCACTCCAAGAAAAAAAATGGAAATAAGAACTTTATTAGTTCATTCGAGTCATTCCCAAAGACAAATAGCGGATATTTCGGGTGTTTCAAAGTCTGTTGTTTACAGAATAAAATTAAATTTGGACCAAAATATTCCAAATACTTCCAACAAAACCGGTAAATGTGGAAGAAAGCGAGTAACAACACCCCGCACGGATAGGAAAATCAGAGACATCTGCGTTCAGAATCGAAAGAAAAGTGCATCAGTTCTTACGAACATGATCCAAGACTCGGGAATAATGGTTTCCAAAAGAACTGTACAGCGACGGTTGGCAGAGGAAGGACTATCGGGTCGTCGTCCTGCTAAGAAACCACGTCTCACAGAGGCAATGATAAAAAAAACCTTTGTCTTGGGCTCGGGATCATCGTCATATGACTGTTGATGACTGAAGTAAGGTAGGTTACAAATGCAATTGTATTCTAAAGATATTAACAGTTATTGAAAATGTGATTTTTTTATTTTTAATGTTATTTCCTTTTATTACAGGTGTGCTTCTCTGATGAGTCGTCATTTGAAATTTTGGCTGACAAGTGCAGTTTCGTGCGGCGGCGTACCAATGAGAAGTACCATCCTGACTGCATCGTAGAAAGGGTAAAACATCCTGTAAAGGTAATGGTGTGGTCGGTCATCAGCACAAGAGGAGTTGGACGTCTCCAAATTGTCCAGGGAACTATGAGACAGGATCAATATAAGGACATTCTGCAAACTCGTCTCGTACCCCAGCTAAGAGAATGGTTCCCTAATAATGAACCATATCATTTCATGCATGACTCAGCCCCTTGCCATAAAGCTAAGAGTGTGACGAAGTACCTGGATGACCAAAACATACCAGTTTTAACCTGGCCAGGCAATTCCCCTGACATGAACCCCATAGAAAACCTATGGGAGATCACTAAAAGGGAAATTGCCAAAGAAGTTATCACAACGAAAGTAAGACTTATAGAAAAGCTAATAGAGATCTGGCACCACTGCCCTGCAATTAAAGAATGCGCTAAAAAGTGCATTGAAAGCATGCCGAGACGTATTCAAGCAGTTATTGAGGCAGAAGGAAACGTAACAAAATACTGATTTTTTGTATTTTTTTTTGTTCCTTTGATTAAGAGCTTTTTTGAAAGATTATGAGTTTAAAAAATATTATTTCACTACTTATTTTGATATACTAATAACCAATCTTAATAAAAAATACCTATTTATCAATATACACATAAGATTTTCATTAATTTGATACGGAAACATACAATTTTCTCAAAATCAATGACTGTCCCTATTATTTTGACAACCCACTGTAGATAGTCCTGTAAAAATAGCATCTACTATAACAAATTTGTGGAAACCCGGTCTTTACGCAAAATGGTCTAGATTGGCATCAATCAATTTGTACTATAAGTCCTCACTTCTAGGAAAAAGGCGTACCTCCCCACCCCCTTTTTAGTGGGTGGAATAAAACAATTTCATTGATTTCATTATCCTACCTAAATACGTTTAGTCTGTATGAAATAAATACAATAAATAAATAAATATTTTGACGCTAACAGCTCATACAGATTTACAGTTTTCGTTTCCGAAGGACAATTGTTTTTTTTTTTTTTTTTGCTTTAGAGAAGCTTCGCATGACAATTTTACAATTTTACTCTCAAACATTCGCGAAAAGTGGGACCTTGAGAAAACCTTTTTTTAATGTGTTTTCTGTGATCGCGCACTGTCTATATACAAGTTATTTTTTTAATTTAAATGCAATGAGATCTTTATGCTTAGATAATATTTTCGCTATTTTTAAGAGATTTTATCGAACAAAACTGTTGTAACGACAGTTTTTTTTAAAAGAAAGTGGATGTGGCTGCGAGCATTTATAACCGAAGTTCACGGATTTTATTCTTTTTTTTAAGAAACGCTCCTAAAAAGTTGTTGTGGCCCTGTACAACGTATATGTACGAATTATAGAGACTATCGACGACATATTTAGTAAAGGCAACATTTTTCATTTTCTAGCAAAACTAAAGTGGACCACTGGGTCGCACGTACTTGCATCCTTATGTTTTTTATTTGCAAATTAATGAGTTCCAAAATTGTATAAAACTCATCAATGAGCAAAGTACCGTTACACGTATTTTTTGGAGAAAGACCTAGTACAACATCCTATAGCATATGCCCATCATAACTCAAATATTTGATAAAAATCGCAGGAACCGTTTTCAAAGTTTGAAGAAAATCCGTTAAGCCGTTTATAGTGGTGACAGACTGCTGGTATTGATACCATGGTATGAATATCATGGTATAGTGAATACTATAAACCCTGACAGACTGCATTTCGTAGTATTCGATGACTTTTGCGTTAAGTAGTACACTTTGACGTTTGTGTTGTCTATCATAACAAATAAAAATAGAAAATTCAAGACAGAATGAATAAAAATGATTTACTTTTGTGCCAAATGATGAATAAAAAGAAAATTCAAATACTTGAAAGCGAAAATGCATACCTAAGAATTGTCAACGAAGCTACGAAGACTAGCCAATAGGAGAGAAATTGGCGCTGCAATCACTAAGGTGGTGGTACACCAGCTAAAAATTGCGAATCTCAATACCAGGCATATTTAATGGTATACTAGCTTTTTACGTAGTATTGCAGTGATAGACATGTGGTATAGAACGTAGTATTGCTATACCATGGTACCAGCAGTCTCCCACAGACAGGCCGACATACATACAGACAGACAGACAGGCAGAAATGATAGACCAACTTTTTTCAGATTCTCTATACTAGTAATGCCATATTTGCTGGAAATCGCAAGATCGAGAATTTTCAAGAAACTAATACTTGCGGAAGTAAAAAGTGAGAAAAAAATTGTTGTTTGGGCGTTTTTGTCGGCTGTACACTTGCACTGCTTCTGATTCAAATTCCATCTTGGTTGTTCAAAATTTGAGGCCCAAGAACGGGTGGTATACAGAGGAACATTTCCGTCTATCGTCTACCCAACTTTTGATGTAAATCATAAATACACACAAACTATGTATCAACATTTATATACCCTATGGCCTGTAAGATAGGTTATAAGAATTAAAACCCCACTTTCAAGAAATCTTCTCCACACGAAAATATACGGAAATAGCAAGGGAAACAGAGATGAACCCTACTTAGTCGAATTTCGGCAAACATACTTTTTTTTTTACAAACTTTTGTAAATATAGGGTGTAGCAAAATTACCATATGTATATGTATATTGCAACAGTCTATACTCGAATTTGGCTATTTTGGAGTTTTGTCCATGGTTCCTGGTTTCTAGTTCTAAGACCTGTGCACACTTATAGCACAAACCATGCGGAACAAATTAATATACAGGGTGTTGCAGAGTATTACGAATATAAATTGTCTTTATAACACCTTGTTTTGCAAAACTCAGCAACTCGGCTAACAAGAACGTTTATTTAATTGCAGTTCTACAGGTGAGCATAGTTTCAGATTTTTATTTCATTAGGGTGGGGAAAAAAAGAAAATAAAAATAATTAAAAAACTTGGTTTTCAGTTTTATAATTTGTTGTAAGTTGAAAGGAAGGAAGTCTTCTTCTTCTTCTTACGGCGAAGTTATGATCCGGAGTAGAAGGATCACAACCCTCCCACTTTACTGCATCCCTACTGGTCCGCCTGTGAGGTTTGCCGGTTTGACCTCAGAAAGTACCGGCAGACTTCCCGGTTTCGGATTACTTCGTCACTGAGGCTAATCGAATGCTGGTGTTTTTGCATTTGTGTGATCCAGTTGGTTTTTAGTCAGCCTTTTTTGCGCGATTGCGTAGGAACGTTGATTGATATTGCCTTTTTGACGGGGTTCGAATGATCTCTCCTTTGAACATGACAATACCAACTGAGCCGGTCGTGCTCTATCTTGCTTGTGATGGGTTCTTTTACATGAAGGCTTCCTCGAATCTTTGAACTTCTTATTCTATCAATCTTCGTTACTCCTGCTGTCATGCGAAGAATCTTCATCTCAGCTGCCGTTAATTTGCCCTCATACTTTTTGTACATTGTCCAGCATTGTGAACCGTATGTGAGCGCCGGACATACAACTGCGGTGTAGAGTCTTCCTTTAAGCTTAGGGGGCATTTTTCGATCACAGAAGATAGCGGAGTTGAAAGGAAGGAAGTAAGTAAAGGAAATAAAGGATGATCCAATTGGAGGTTACAATTTAAATCTAGCACTACTGTGGTTTTTTAAAAGTTAAATATCTTATCTTCAACATCATTTTAGTTTTTAAAACCCATCTCGATATTTTCAGTATTCACAGATGTCGAATATAAGCAATGGGGCTCACTTTCAACTGAATGGCTAGGTAAACAAATAAAATTGTCGCATTTGGGGCTTATAGGCTTGTAGCTTTTCGAAATATTCGCGGAATTACCAGGTTTTACGATAGGAATTATTTAAGGCTTCTTCATATCGGCAGGAACTTAATGCGTGAGTTGAAAATAAATAATAGACATTCAATTCATTTTTCTAATGGTTTTGTGTTTTAATGGTCAAATAATTTTATTTTGCTGGTCAAAATACCTTTTACTGCTGATCGATGGTGAAATTTGAAAAAAAAATCAATCTCCTCGAAAACGGCTTTGACGATTTTATTCAAATTTTATATTCAAGTCATGCTGGACAATATTCATTTTGAAAAAGTGCTTATTTTTTCTTCTATCTGAATATGTTTACCTGTTTATAACACCAAAATATTTACTAAGAATTCCATAAATAAATGACTTCATTCTCAAACCAATTTACTAATTAGGTACACGCAATTTGTTTCTCAAAGCTAAAGAGGAAATATGTATCCTCATTGTGGACCAAAAACTAACAAAGTGCACTCTCATACAGATTCATTCATTCATTCGATTCTTACCCTACTAGACCAAAGAAAAGTATATTTTATGTGACTAATTTGGTAATCATTTAATTGATATGCGCGTCACTAATTAATAAACTTCATCTTCAACAGCAAATTACAAACGGCTGAAGACAAACAAAGAGGAGATCCCCAAACTCCAACCCACACGACATATCAACTTCTGGCTGTTTGTATCAAAAAGGACACGACAACGATGATGATGCTATTTCATCTCTGACCGCATATAAAAAGGATATTCCAATTTATTAAAGGAAATTACTTCTACTTAAGAACAAAATCTCCCTTCTTCAACTGTACAATTGCTTCATATTTATATGGGCATTAGGGGGAAGGCAAAGTTTAATGGACCTTACCAAGGAAGTTTCTTTTGGCAGTGCAGAATACACCCTGACTGAAAGAGAAACCATCTCGTCCTATACGAAGGATTTCCTTCGCATAGGCAACAAAATGTGTGTGGGAGTGCATTCCCCAAACCGCCACCGGCCGCCGCAATAAATACCTTTCTCCATTCATTGCCAGTGTATCCAATTAAATGAGCAAAAATTATTTTCACTTTGATTTGTGTTTGTGTACGCTAAAAAGGACATTCTATGGAATGTTTGTATTAGCAGATGAATTCAGTTGGAATGGATATTTTCTGTTTGACTTTTGTTCAATAGAATATGGGGGAGGAGGGTGTCCTTTCCAAGTTTATATGGTATTCATCTTTTTTTTTTTCAATTACATTCGCAGATATCGCAAGGACAATAAAAAAGAAAGAAGAAAAATTGTATATTATGAAACCACACCGATAAGAAATGAAATCCTGTTCCAACCATACCATGAATACGTATATATCCTCAAGAGAAACACATAAAAAAAAGAAGAAACCCACAAATGGCAAGGAATTTTGACGAATCGCATCGAGATAAGCAACAAATGCGTTCCTTATTTTTGCATATCATTACCAAGGATATGCTCGGGTAGTACGCATTGGGTGAAACCTTCGCACCCATTATCATAAGCCATATACAAAACATGAGATCTCTCACCCCTCGGCGAGAGATTTTTATTGTCCCTGATGGAGGATGGGGGGAAAAAAAATGAATAAAGGATCTCTCTGCGCCAATTCGAAATAAATACTTTCCACTCGACGCGAGATACAGTTTAATTGAAAAACTGTCGGAAGTGGAATTTCTTATCTTAATGTTGGGAGGCAGTTTTCCACAGGCATAGAAACACACAGATGGAGACGAATGGCTCGTCCTGTCCAAAATGTTGACGTTTTCTAAATCCGGTACGGCTCTCATCCCCTCGAAAGTCGGCTTGTCATTATGATGGTTTTAGTTCTTTGTGCACATTTTCCATTGGCCAGAGTTGACGGCTGTATGGTGGTCGGTTGACGTTCTCGATGCGGGACAATAATAAATTTCTAATCTCAATGATATTTTCTGGATGCCAGGTACCGGATGGACCGATGAAATGGTTGAAATGGTCGAAATGAGGTGGTAATAAGTTTTAGATGAAGATTTGATGATGGGGGTGGGTAATACAGTTTTATTGTGTTTCGCTGCAAATTCAGTTCTAATTTAGAGGATTTCACCTTTTCAAGTCAACATTTTTGAAGCTTCCGTCATATCGTCATTAGATAAGTAGTTTTTGTACAAAAAGTCAGCTGGTATATAAATTACTCTCCCCGACGGAAATACACTGCGAGCCAAGGTACTCGTAGTTTGTATGCTATTTTTGCATGCGATTTACTTCACAGTGTAAGGACATTTTGCATTCGGAAGGCGACTTCCTTCCGGCGCGGATAAAAAATATGCACACTGCATTTGTCATTTTTATCAGCTTGCTGTACACATTTTGTAGTTCAAGTAATTTGTGTACTAGGACACGCACCTAGTTGGTTAAATTTGTAGAAAGTACCTGCTTGGTATGACTTCATTTTCATTGGAGGCCGTGCCTGTAGTGATAGTCTGGACTTTTTTTTTTGAATACAGATTACCGACGGACTGCTAATCACATTATATGCATACAAATTTGGTGGGCGCCGGGACTCAACAGTTACTGAGCCGGACTACGAAGCGGAGGTTCAGGTTCATATCCCAGGGGAAACTAAAAACAAAAATTAGTGGTAAGACAACACCTTGCTTCATTTTTCGCTGCAAATCTTTTATCCACTATTCATGTCTGGTGAACCGAAAATAATCATTGGAAAAATATAAGAAACAAAATTTGATTGGGGTGGTTATGGGGACATAATAAAAGTCAGGAAAACAAATGTGTTTACCCCATAATGTGACATATCACGATGTAGCTTAGCTAAACTTAAGGAAAAAGCTGAAAAATCAACTTTAAACAAAAAAAACACAGCGAATATGAGGGACATTTTAAAAAATAACTATTTCCAAAGTCACTTATCTGATTGACAGATTTAGTCATACTTCAAGTAGGATTGACACTAAAATGTTTGGACATTGTAGGGGGATGGCTTAAACTTTTATGTAGACATAGACAGCTAGTTGTAGACATCAAATAGATGAATCACTTCTCATTCTAAGGTTACTCTTAAGCTAGCCAGTAACTTTCGCAATGAAATCTCATTTTTTATATTCTATTCAAAGACGCATATTAGCGATATGTCAAATGCCTAGTTTAAGTTATGTTAAATAGGTTTTCATAAAACAGTTGGCACTATAATGAGCCAATCGCGATCCATGGTGAATGCTCATAAAAAAACCATACTCGTAAACCCAAGCACTTAATCTTCCTGCAAATTTTTGTATATTGTTGTATTTAACCTCCTCCAAGTAATTGAAAAGGTATGTGCCTGATATTCTCATAGTATTTATAAAATAATCTCTATGACATGTAAGTCATTACAATATCTGCATACATCCGTATCTGAAAGCTAGAGATTCCCTATGTCCTCCGTCAGCCATTTTAGTGATTTCATTCCTTTGCTTCACAAGAAGGTGGTGTTGTGCCCTACTGCGTCATGTTGAGGCAATTCTACCTTTTTTCTTGGCAATTAGTCGACTAGTTAATTTCTCTCTATATGCAGCAATTCCTGAATAACTCATGGCACCAGATTCTAGCGCCCCGAGTGCAGCCCCGATGGCGATATCCTTGTTAGATAGCGAGTGCATTTTAAGCAATTTCTCAGCTTTGAGTACAGCTAGAATCTCTGCTTGGTATATCTGCAAGTAAGAAGTCAGACACTTCTTCTTCTTTAGGTGGCGCTACAGTCCGGGGTGGACCTGGGCCTCAACCAATACGCCTCTCCAGTTAGCGCGATCTTTGGCTAACTGCCTCCAGTTGCGCACTCCAAGTAGGTTGAGGTCCCCTTCCACTTGTGCGCGCCACCTAAGGCGAGGTCTTCCTCTACTGCGTTGTCCCTCCGGGTTGGAATCGAAGACTCTTCGGGCCGGAGCGTTGGTGTCCATTCGCTCTACATGTCCTAGCCATCTTAGACGACTGATGCGCACTTTTCTGACCAGGTCGATGTCGCTGTACAGCTCGTAGAGTTCGCTGTTAAATCTTCTCCTCCAAAGCCCGTCAACGCAAACGGGACCAAAAATCACTCGAAAAATTTTGCGTTCGAAACGACCAAGAAGATCTTCATCCGCTTTTGCTAGGGTCCATGCTTCTGCGCCATAGAGCAGGACAGGGATGATAAGGGTCTTATATAGAGTCTCCTTAGTGTTTCTTGACAAGGCCTTACTAATCAATTGCCGTCTTACGCCAAAGAAACAGCGGTTGGCAAGTGTAATTCTTCGCTTGATTTCTGCTGAGGTGTCATTATCAGAGTTTACCGCGGAGCCGAGGTAGACAAAGTCCCTAACTACCTCAAAATTGTAGCTGTCTATCCTGACGTTCTGTCCGATTCGTCGATGTTGTGTGTCCCTTCTTGTTAACAGCATATATTTTGTTTTACCCTCATTCACCACCAAACCCATTTTTGCCGCTTCTGCACTAATACTTGCAAACGCACCAGTGACAGCTCGCTGTGTTCTGCCAATAATGTCAATGTCATCAGCGTATGCAAGAAGTTGTACAGACTTTTGGAAAATTATGCCCCTGGTGTTGGCTTGTGAGTTTCGCACAATTTTCTCAAGAATGATGTTGAAGAAGTCACATGACAGCGCGTCACCTTGTCTAAATCCTTTTTTGACATCAAAGGTCTCGGTGAGATTGTTTCCAACCTTTATGGAGCAGCGAGCGTTCTCCATCGTCATTCTGCACAATCTGACAAGTTTGGCAGGGATGCCAAAACTAGACATGGCTCTGTATAGCTCTTCTCTATAAATGCTGTCATATGCGGCCTTAAAATCAATAAAAAGATGATGAGTATCGATCTGGACTTCTTGGGTTTTCTCCAGGATCTGCCGTAGTGTGAATATTTGATCGGTCGTGGACTTACCGGGCCTAAAACCGCACTGATAGGGACCTATCAGATCGTTGACGAATGGTTTCAGGCGCTCACACAGTACAGCAGACATGATCTTATACGCAATGTTCAGGAGACTGATGCCTCTATAGTTGGCGCAGTTTAGAGGGTCTCCTTTCTTGTGGATCGGGCAAACGATGCTGAGGTTCCATTCATCAGGCATACTTTCTTCTGACCAAATCTTGGAGACGAGTTGGTGTATGCTCTCCACCAGGTCATCTCCCGCCGCCTTAAACAGCTCGGCAGTTAAGCCGTCCGGTCCAGCAGCCTTGTTGGATTTAAGCTTAGATATTGCTATCCTCACTTCATTTTGGTCAGGTGGACGGAAATCTTGGCTTTCATCGTCCAGGTTGAATGGTTCATTTTGCCTGACAGCGGAATTTGTGTCCTCTTCGCCGTTTAGCAGTCTACAGAATGTCCTCAGCACCGACTGTGACTCTACTACAAGGTTTCCTTGTTCGTCTCTACAGGTTTCTGTTCGGGTCTTTTTGGCACGACACGTTCTTTTTACCTTTTGGTAAAACTTCCGAACATTATTCCTGGAGTAGCACCTCTCTATATCCTCGATCGCGCGCTTCTCATGCTCCCTCTTTTTTCTCCGGAGGAGCCGATGTTCTTCCCTCCTTTTTTGCTCGTAGAGCTGACGAGCTGCTCTCGTCCTTCTATGCAGTGAGGCTTCGTAGGCACTTTGTTTTGCTGCATGTGCTTGCCGACACTCTTCGTCAAACCAGGGGTTTCGTGGGGGTGGACTGGTGAAACCGAGCACATCAGTTGCGGCGTTTTTGATGGCTTCTTGGCATCGATGCCACTGGTCTTCGACATTTGATGCTGGCAGCATAGGATTTCTCAAAAGGTTTAAGGATACGCGATCGGCAAAGGTTCTGGCGTTTTGTTGCATTTGTAGCCGTCCAACGTTAAATCTCCTCACAGTATTTTCTCGTTGCTTTGGCGTCCGGGATATCCGCTTCCGTACCTTGGCTACAACAAGGTAGTGGTCCGAGTCAATGTTGGCCGCTCGGTAAGTTCGGACATCTAGAATACTGGAGGAGTGCCTTGCGTCGATCGCAACATGATCAATTTGGTTGACGGTTTGATGATCTGGTGACCGCCATGTTCCTTTGTGGGTATTAAGGTGAGAAAACCGTGAACTAGCTATGGTAACATTACATCCCGCAGCAAAATCAATCAGCCTAAGTCCGTTTCCAGACGTGGTGTCGTGTAGGCTGTGCTTTCCGATTGTGCTACCAAAGAGGTCCTCCTTTCCTATTTTGGCGTTGAAATCACCTAAGACGATTTTAACGTCATATTTAGGGCATTGCTCATATGCTTTATCGAGTAGCTCATAGAAACAATCTTTGGTAGCATCGTCTTTATCTTCTGTGGGGGCGTGAGCGCATATAAGGCTGATGTTGGAGAATTTAGCCTTGATGCGGATAGTTGCAAGGCGTTCACTTACGTGTCGAAAGCTCAAGACTTCTTGCCTAAGTCTGCCGCTAACAACGAATCCGCATCCAAATAGACGCTGCTTCTGTTCCCTGTAGCAATCACCGTAGTAGATATCACAGTTTTTCATCTTCCTTTTGCCCGGCCCATCCCATCGCACTTCCTGGATGGCGGTGATATCTGCTTTGTAGCAGTCTAGGGCCTCCGCTAGTTGTTCGGCTGCACCCGGTCTATTCAGGGTTCGAACATTCCACTGCAGATCCGAACGTCATTGTCCTTATTTCGTTTAGCCGGGTCGTCAACAGTAAATTCATCCTTATCCGAGGCTATTGGTCGCTTCGTTGTTAGCCCCACGCACAACCCCCAACCTGGAGGACCAGGCCCTTTCTGCGACTCCTTGGACAAAAGGAGCCGGAATATTCCGGAGTCAGTAACCCGCTGCGGGGATGTGAGAGCTGCCGTTGACCCATTAAGGGCTCTTCCGCCACCATCTCTATTTCAACACCCTGACTAGTGTTGAAAATCCTCAATGACCTCAGCTCCAAATACGTCGAAGTAGCTCATTGAGGTATCTGCCATGTTGACTGTTGACAGTCAACTCCGACAGAGCATTATAGTGTTGCTTTATTTTCTACTTTATCAACACTCGCCCTTATAAGTTCAGCAAGTCAAGTCCGAATGGACATAGATCAGTACCCGGTTTTGACCACGGGGAGGTAAAATAAGCACAATTGATGAGTGTGAGATAGTTGCGACACTGGACATCGCCAGGTTGATGCCAATCAGATGCCCATCCCTATTCACACAACATCCAACACTCTTATTCACACAACATCCAACACTCTTAGAGTAAATTCTCGAATGCGTTCGACGGGCGCGTTAACGAGAGCAATGGTGATCTGTATAAGGAATCCTAAAAACATGCATATGCCCATGTCCTTGCTGGTGTGAATTTTGCTTTTAAACAAATATTTTAAAACAATTTGTAAAAAGTGTAAGAAAAATTGAACTGTCTAAGACAACATACGAGTAAATGAACAAAAGTTAAATATACTCGTATAGAAATAACAAAATTAAATATTTTCTGATAAATTCAACGGACCGGTCTAAGGATCAATGGCAAAAAGCCAAAAATATTGCCCACAGATCGCTCCACATATCAGCGCATTATTCTGGAGCAGACACTAATTGAGGAGGTAGAACAGTTTAACTACCTGGGAAGTTTTGTATCATCTGATGGTGGAACTGCCTTGTCTCCAGTTTGGTAATTCAGTCAAATTTCCTTACTCACTAAGTTGAGACTCTTCGAATTCGATGCTAAATCCGTGTTATTGTATGCCTGTGGAACCTGGAAAGTTTCGGCAAACGTCACGCGAATCTTACAGGCTTTCGTTAATCGCTGTCTGAGGTACATCCTAAAGATTCGCTGACCGCAAATTATATCCAACCAATAATTGTCACGTAAAACGAGTCAGAAGCTGTTGGATGTCGAATAAGGCAGCGAAAATGGCGCTGATTTGATCACACACTGAGCAAGCCAAATGACAATATCGCGAAGCAATGTGTGAGATCAATACTCTCAACAGAAGCATCGACTCAGAGCTGGAATATCTAGTTGCAGACCGAAAAAGATAGAAAAGATTTATTGCCGTCCTATGCCCCACCGCGGTTAAACGAAATATAATGATGATGATGATATATTCATCAGGGTTTTTAAAAGCTGAACCTTATTACGACCTGGGTATTATTTGGTTATGTACCTTAGGCGAACTATCTACTACCGCAGGAGCCTCTATGAGAGTTATGCCCAAAAGTAGACTGAGCTCAATATAAAATGTGGCAAATTCTTTGAGAGGGACATACACAAATGTAGGCAAAAAAGTGTCCAAATCTAAGGAGGCGCTTAAGAAGAGACAGGGAAATGTTCAACAGGACCATTAATATCACGTTGACTATAAACCTTAAATTTGTTCTTGTTGCTCAACAGAACTACTAACACGAGCTAGCACTAGGTAGTTTTAGAGCTCGGAAAGACTCATAAAAGAACATAAATAACATGATTAGTCGTCGATTGAAATGGTACAAATTGGATAGCAGACTATAACGCCAATTCTAGGAGAAATATTCAATGAAGTCCTCATCAATGGTCGAAAACTTTATGAAAAAGGAAATAGAAATAACATAAACAATTATAGACCATTGTCATGCCTAGTAGGATGAGCAAAACCATCGATGAACATCAGACTCGCGAACACGTCGGCTTTAGAGAGGGGTTCTCGACAACTGATCATCTACTCGTACAAGTCATAAATCAGCTGATCGAAAAGTGTATAGAATATCAACAAAAAATATGCTTGGGACTCGATTTAAGTAAAGCATTCGATACCATGGAATATGCTACGGTTTTCAAGACACTGAAGGAACAAGGAAATGAAGAGAAATGAATGAAAAAACCTATACCGCCGCAACACCGCAGTTATAAACTTAAAAATAAAAGGGCGTCAATTCTAGCTAGAAAGGGAAATGTGACAAGGAGACTCCCTTGCTTTATTCTCAACTGTACTAGAAGGATGCTTGAAATATTTGAACTGGAATGATATTGGAATCAGTATTGAACGCGGTAGGCTACACAACCTAAGATTTGCTGATGGTACGAGTATAATCCTAATAGAAGCGTCAAAAGACACCAGAAATTCTACTTCATAACGAGTCTCTCGAATACGTCAATAAATATGCTTACTTAGGACAATTAATATACTTTACTCAAAGAGCAGACAAAGAAATAGGCAGAAGAATCACAAATATGGCGCTGCGAAATTACGCCGCAGGAAATAAGGCTCCAAAAAAAAAAAAAAAAAATTAATTAAGGCTCCAAAATTATACTCGCAATACAATAACAATAAAAATTATTGTAATTTCATTTTTTGGGGCCTTATTTAATTTTAAAATTTTTTTTGAAATACAGCATTAAAATATGGCAAAAGTTTAATAAACTAAAATTCGATGTGAATCAAACAGTACTTGAGTGGGGCCAAAAAAAATAAAACTATGCACATCTCTTCGACTTATACACCAGACGGCCTTCGCACGCTACGTGGCGTGTAGCTCATTTCATTTATTTTTGACGCCTTATTTCATTTCATTGGGGCTGTTGGAGAACGACAAGCAACTTACCTTCCACATTACCAAACCACAACGACCACACCCTATGTTATAATATAATCTTGAATTTTGTTAGTACACATACACTCATACATATTGTGCAGTAAATTTAGTTCTTTGCCTTGTTATCTAAACTGTTTCTCTCTTGCGCTCATGATCAGATCATATTTTAATTTTTTACTAGCACAAGAGGCGATCGATGCCGTTGGCTGGGGCATTGGTACGTGAGTCGTCAACGAGATCGGTTGACTCGTCTTCAAATTTAACCGCAGAGACAATAAATTTTCTTGTACATAATTTGCATTCAAACACTAAGTCTTTTTTTTTGATTAACATCACATTTACACAAATACACAAAATACACTACACAGCTATTCGAGTATACACACCACAAGGAAAGGAGTCGGAACAAAGGAAGTATTCCAACAGGTGGTATAATCATATACACATATTAGCCATAACACATAATTACACATTACACATAAACATATAAAACACTTCAAACACATACCTCACACTTTCACCATACATAAGTTTGGTCCTTCAAGAGCCAGATAATCTAAAATCTTATCAATTTAATTAATCAATTGCTGTAAAACCTCTACCATAAAAGTGACTGAATCACGTGCTTTACATACATAGAACTAATCGTGTATATACCCTCAATGTGCCGAACTTAGAAATGCAGTAGATTTCGCGGTTATATAATTGCCTTATGTACAGTACATATACATTAGTGCGGTAAATTGCGTGCTGAACGTATACAGTTTTCGCAGTAGCAGTTAATACCTAGCCTAGCCACTATATACTAGTGCCGTAATACCACGCCGTAAAGTTCAACCGGGAAACACGCTTTGTCTTTGAATCCAAGCACGTCGGACGCTATTATTTTAAAGAACTTTTCCTTACTCGACCAATCGCTTTGTTTCGTTTTGATTTAAAATGAATAAAATCATTGCAAAGCGTGGTCGTGCCAAAGGTTGCATCACACTTACAGCAACCTTTGCAAAATCAATCGATCCAAATACGACCTTGGCGAATCTTGAGTTTCGACTCAAAAAACTAGATGAAGCATGGCAAGAATTCGTAGACTTGCAAAATCAGCTTCTAGAATTTATCGAAACAGAAATTTGCTGAATACGAAGCAAAATATTACGAAACGCGTTCCGTTCTTTCAGACGCGATAAATAATTTGAAAGTAAATCAAGTGGAAGACAAAAGTACAACTCCAGTTTCGTCGGTTTCGGAAGCATCAGAAGCTACCGCCCCAACCAAGTCCGTAAAGTTGCCAGACATAACCATAACACCATTTGCTGGAGACTACAAAGACTGGCCAACCTTTCGCGACATGTTCACTGGAACTGTCGATTCAAATACCACTATTTCGTGCACTCAAAAATTGCATTTCTTAAAGTCGTTTCTCCGTGGAGACGCTGCGAATTTGATCAAACACATCTCGTGTTCAGAAACTAACTATATTGAGGCATGGGACAGATTGGAAAAACGGTACGATCAAAAGCATCTTATCGTCCAGTCATTTATCCACTCATACTTATCACTTCCATCGTGTTCTAGTGCAAATCTTCAATCGCTCCGCAAGATTGCTGATGGAGCTGACGAGGCTATTCGGGGACTCAACGCATTAGACACGAACACAAGAGACCCATGGCTCATTTACCTTCTTATTCAGAAGCTAGACCACGAAACCAAGCGATCGTGGTCAGAAGAAGTTGGAACACGTGATGACTGTACTATCGACGAGCTCTTAGAGTTCCTTCAAACCCGTTGCAGATGTTTAGAATCGTGCATTTCTTTTTCTCGTTCTAACCAAACTCGGGCAGTTCGCACACACCTTGTTGAATCATTGCCAGGTTGCCCAAAGTACAAGGCAAACCATACTCTTCCGCACTGCCAAGAATTTAAAGCGTTCAACATCGAAGCTCGTCGTGATTTCGTGAAGGCCAAAGCACTTTGCTTTAATTGCCTCCGTCAGGGACATGCATCAAATCGCTGCCGATCAACCTTTCGCTGTCGTCAATGCAACGGTCGTCATCATACACTGGTTCACCCTTCGCAAAATCCAATTGAACGCTCAAATTCCATTGCTGAATCATCGAATAACAGTTCCGAAACACCAATCATCGCGACACACATTCTTGACTCTAGTACTCGTCTCACAACTATACTACCCACAGCGTTAGCACAGATTCGGGATAAGCAAGGATTATTTCAAGATGTGCGTATTCTTCTTGACTCGGGATCGCAAGTTTCTCTTATTACCGAACAAACCGCTCAGCGCTTAGGGTTGCGGCGTAAACGCTCTCGAATTCCTATTAGAGGAATAGCATCGGCAGCCGCCGGAGTTACCAATGGAGTGGTTACTCTAAACATAGTTTCGCGTTACAGTGCAGACTCGATTAACATTGATTGCTACGTTCTTCCAAGTATAACCTCTTCACTTCCCCCAATTCCTATCGACAACATCCCGGATCAATTTTTAGCTCTTGAACTGGCTGATCCTTATTGCAACCATCCAGGTACCATCGATCTATTAATAGGAGCTGACAAGGTCTTTAATATTATAAAGGGAGCAGGCAGATCTGACGCTAGGGGAAGTCTTACATCCGTTCCAACTATCTTTGGCTGGGTGATAGCGGGAAGCCATCCTCAGCATTCAGCGGTGAGATCTGAAGTGAGAACTTACCACACACGGTTGGATGCCGATCAAGAGTTCGACCTTGAACGTTTTTGGAAGTTGGAAGAACTTTCAAATGATCCACCATTATCCTTAGAGGAACAGCTAGCAGAGGAGCATTTCGTCAAGCATCACACTCGCCGGTCAGATGGCCGTTATGAGGTGCATTTACCCTTCAAGCCCTCAACACAACTCAATTTTGGAAATTCTCTCGGTACAGCTCTTACGCGTTTCCAATCAATTGAAAGAAGATTGAATTCGAATAGCAACCTAAAAACCCAGTATTCCGCTTTCATAAACGAATACGTTGCACTTGGACATATGGAAGAAATTCTACCTAGTGAAATTCTTCAACACGCCAAGAGTCCAATCTACTATTTGCCACACCACGCCATTTTCAAAGACGAAAGTAGTACAACAAAAGTTCGAATTGTTTTTGATGCATCGGCAAAAACAAATAACTCTATGTCGCTTAATGAAACTCTTCTCGTTGGTCCCGCTATTCAGCGTGACATTTTTTCAATTTGTTTGCGGTCTCGCCGACACCATTGATGAACTCATCTCCCTTCGTGCAGAATTGGTTGACTTATTAAAATCTGCTGGATTCAATCTAAGGAAATGGACCACAAACTGCTGGCCCTTACTTATTTCTTTACCGGATGAGCAGCGGGAACTCTCACCAGTTGACTTCGAACAATCCAGCTCGGTTAAGGTCCTTGGTTTACAGTCAACAGATTGCTTTTCTTACAAGGTCAAGTTAAGTCCTTCGCATAGATGCACAAAAAGACGGATATTGTCGGATGCCTCACGTATTTTTGATCCTTTAGGATTTCTTGCTCCCGTTGTTATCGCAGTCAAAATATTGCTTCAAGAGCTCTGGAGAAAGTACCTAAAATGGGATGACGAAGTTCCAGAAGGCCTGTCGAATCACTGGACTGCCATAAGAAATGACTTGCATTCTGTTGAGTCATTTACTATACCTCGAATTATGCTATTTAATAAACAACATTGGGAACTGCACGGCTTTTGTGATGCATCTCTAGATGCATACGCAGCAGTCGTCTATTGGCGAAACATACAACCAGATAACTCTATTTCAGTCACCCTTGTTGCAGCTAAATCAAAAGTGGCCCCTTTAAAGGTCTTACCACTTCCGAGACTGGAGTTATGTGGTGCTTTATTGCTCACTCGCCTGCTCAACAAAATAAAACTCTCGTTACAGGAACCGGAAGTAAAAATCTTCGCTTGGACGGACTCTTCCATTGTGCTCCACTGGCTATCGGCAGCTCCGAAGAAATGGTCAGTGTTCATTGGGAACAGAACATCGGAAATTTTAACATCTATCCCAATCAAGTCATGGAGTCATGTTCGTTCGGCTTCCAACCCTGCAGATGCCGCTACAAGGGGAATGCTACCGTCCACATTGGCAGACACTCCTCTTTGGTGGCTCAGTCAAGATCGAGATCAATGGCCATTATCAAATTATAACAGGGAGGATGTTGACATTGACCAATTGGAAGAAAGAAAGGTGTCCACATCCCAGGTACTTGTTTCACACATAACAACCCCAAATGCATTTGAAAATTTGTTATATAACTCATCAACCTGGTTTCGGTCGGTACGCGTAGCAGCATACTTAATTCGTTTCGTCAAAAACTGTCGTGCGTCGCCAAATCTCCGAAAAATCGAGGCTCTTTTAACGGAAGAATTAGCACTCGCGCGGACGCAGCTAATCAAATGTGCTCAGTTGTCCCTATTCAAAGATGAAATCCTAAGACTCAAAACTAATTTAGAATTGCCCTCAAGAAATAAACTTTTATCGTTAAGCCCTTTCCTCGATTCCCTTGGTGTGCTTCGGGCCGGCGGTCGTTTAGAATACTCGGACTTAACATATTCAGAAAAACACCCTATCCTATTGTGTAAATCTCATCCCATTGCAAAGCTCATAGTTGAAAACGAACACAAAACTAATTTACATGCTGGTGTATCTCTTCTCTTCGCACTTACTAAACACAAGTACTACATTCTCGGGTGCAGAAATCTTGCTCGTAAGGTTGTCCATGATTGTGTTGTATGTTTCCGCCAACGTCAAAGGTCAACCCACCAACTTATGAGAAATCTTCCGATTGAGCGCATTCGATACTCGCGACCATTTAGCAGAGTTGGCTGCGACTATGCGGGCCCTGTTCTGCTGCGTCTTAATTTGGGAAGGAACCCAAGGTTTGTGAAGGCTTACATAGCGTTATTCATCTGCTTCGTTACTAAGGCTATACATCTCGAGCTCGTTGGAGATTTGACATCAGTATCGTTTCTTTTGGCCTTAGATCGATTTGTCGCACGTCGCGGGAAACCCTATGAGATTTGGAGTGACAACGGAACAAACTTTCATGGGGCCAAGCGTTTGCTAGATGAGATGTATCAACTTTTATGCAGTCAACAACATAATACAATTGTGATCGATCATTTATCCAAAGATAACATTCAGTGGAAGTTTATACCACCCTCATCCCCACATTTTGGAGGTTTGTGGGAGTCAGGAGTTCGATCAGTGAAAATGCACTTGAAACGCGTCATAGGTGACACCAAACTAACCTATGAAGAAATGTATACTTTACTAAGTAAAATCGAAGCTTTACTTAACTCACGACCGATGTGGCAAACATCAGATAGTGACCCAATTGCTCTTTCACCCTCTCACTTTTTAATCGGGGAAGCTGTACCCCAACCAGAAGTTCCTAACTCAATCGTGTCCATGAAAATTAATTGGTCTATTTTACAGGCAATGCTTCAAGGATTCTGGAAACGTTGGCACAGTGAATATCTCACTTCATTACAGCAACGACCGAAATGGAAGAAATCGCAGCCCAATCTGGAAGTCAATGACGTTGTTCTGGTCAAGGAACCAAATTTGCCGCCTTCGAAATGGATTCTCGGACGCATCCTTAAGACACATCCTGGAGCTGACAACAAGTGCCGAGTAGTTACCATTCGCACCAAATTTGGGGACTATGTGCGACCTGTCGTCAAGGTGGCTTTGTTGCCTTCTTCTGAAAGACCATAGGCTTTCAGGGGGGGCTGAATGTTGGAGAACGACAAGCAACTTACCTTCCACATTACCAAACCACAAAGACCACACCCTATGTTATAATATAATCTTGAATTTTGTTAGTACACATACACTCATACATATTGTGCAGTAAATTTAGTTCTTTGCCTTGTTATCTAAACTGTTTCTCTCTTGCGCTCATGATCAGATCATATTTTAATTTTTTACTAGCACAAGAGGCGATCGATGCCGTTGGCTGGGGCATTGGTACGTGAGTCGTCAACGAGATCGGTTGACTCGTCTTCAAATTTAACCGCAGAGACAATAAATTTTCTTGTACATAATTTGCATTCAAACACTAAGTCTTTTTTTTTTGATTAACATCACATTTACACAAATACACAAAATACACTACACAGCTATTCGAGTATACACACCACAAGGAAAGGAGTCGGAACAAAGGAAGTATTCCAACAGGTGGTATAATCATATACACATATTAGCCATAACACATAATTACACATTACACATAAACATATAAAACACTTCAAACACATACCTCACACTTTCACCATACAGGGGCCTTATTTCCATTTTAGAATTGGGGCATAATTTCATTATGAACAATTATCCCAATTTTGGGGCCTTATCTAATTTTTGCTTTTGGAGGCTTATTTCCTGGAGCCTAATTTCACAAATAGTTGGAAACAATATTGGAATTTCTTTCGACTCAAACATAACGTCGGAGTCAAAAAAGTACCTGTTCGATGCGTTAAAACAACAGACCGAAAATTAGTCAGATAAGTAGTAACAATAATTCCGCGTTCTTCAGGTGATCGTGATGATGACCTGAGGATGGCAAAAAAATACTGTGAATCATAAGCAACGACAATAACAGCAAAAACAAAAATTCTCCCCAGTTATCTGGACGCCGCCCTTGGAGTTCACTGAAACTTAATACCACCTGAGTTTCAAACCAACTACACCAATCTGTCTTTCTTTCTGTCACTTTGCCTTTCCAAAAAAAAAGAAACGCCCGTGTCCTTAGTATAAGTGTATTCATATCCCCTTTGACAAATGTAAATTATAAAAAAAAAAAAATATCTGTCGGAGAAAATATTTAATAAATAAATTCCACACTAACATTTATATCTTATCAGATAGAACAAGGCTGCTCTAGAGCAATTAAGGACTATGAAATAATATCCAAACTAGTATAGCACTGCCTTCAACTACTCATAACGCTAGCCAGCACAAACAGAGTTTATCTCATTTGAGTGCCAGAACATAGCGTACATGCCTGACCTGCTAGCCAGAACAGGAGCTGCATCAAACTTTATGACGCCAGGACCATTTCGTGGCAAAAGCTTTATAAAGAACTGGCTAAAAGAAAAAGCTCATCATTACTGCATGGAAGGTACTGAAGGTAACAGTCAAGCCAAAATCTTTCTGCCAAATACCTCCTCACATGCCACTGTCGAATCGAAAAATATTTCATGGCTGTGGCTTTGCAAAGAAAACGAAGAATCAGCAGAACATATCTTATTTCACTGTGACTTTCCTAAATTCTACCATGAACCAGAAGATATATCTGCTGGCTCACTCAAGAATACTGTTGAATACATCACAACCTTGGCATCTTCAATGAGCTTTAAGATTAGAGAATAGGCTCAATGATAAGGTAACCAGATCGAACCTCAACCAACAATCTACAATCTAACACTAGACCGACTAGCACTTGACAAGTTTTAATTTATTTATTTAAAAACTAACGTAGACATAGCAAGTGATTACATGACAGTCCTACCTAAAGTAGAATAATTTGCAAGTTTAGATACATACAGAGTAACACTCATAATACACGTATCTTTCTTTACTTCATTACAGATAAAGTTGAAAAAAAATGTATTCAAGGCATTATTACAGTCTTTACTATATGCAATAAGCTGAACATTTTGGCACTCACCACAAACATATACAATAATTCCCAAGTAACACAAAAGAAAAAAAAAAAACTTAAACACCATCTCAAACTGGTAAACTTTTGTAGTGCAATAAATTTCTTCATGAAATTCTCAACAACTTTATCCATTAATTAAAAATGCAAATTTTCCTCGCATATCTTGTGGATTTCTTTTAACGTTTCTGATCTCTAGCGGAAAATTTCCCAAAGAACAGTACTTAATATTGTAAAATTCCCTAGCAAAACAAAAACTCATAAATATAATTTCTCGCACCCATACTGTGCTGGAAGACCATACATTTTAATAAGCCGCCTCTGTAGCTGATTAATGAAGACTGAGGAACTTTTTAATAAAAACATCTCCATCTCGTTTATCTATCAGATGCATGAACTCTCAACAAATTTACAAAATCATACTTTTTTTTTATTTAACTTTCTTCCGGAAAAATCATTGAGAGTCCACTTTGTAGATAAGCAAGAAAAAGTCTCATCGCTAAAGGACACAAACTGTCACAAGATAAAAATCCTTCAGAAATGTCCAGGTACCTACCTACATAATCAGCGAATTGCATTTCCCCGACAAAGCTGTCCTTGCAGTTGATTTGCCACCCATCGATGGGAAAGCCGAGGAAAAAAAAAAATTACCTCTTCTTTGGGTTGAACAAGCAAAACAGGAAATTAACTTCTTCGTTACGAAAATTCGAAAAGAATCCTGAGAAACCGAAATCAAAAGAAACACCTTAGCGAAATATGAAATGAAATGAATGAGAAAGTGTCCTGCTCGATTACACTGTCACAATGGAATACTTTGGGAACAAGGTAACAAAAAAAAAAAATCCATTCCTCTGGCAGTGTTTATCTGTCTTCTTATAAGGACTTTATACAAAAAAACAGGGACAAAAAAAAAAAATAAAAATGACAACAGAATACCGCGATGACAACTTCAGCCAAACTCATTTCGGAAGTTTCTGAGAATGATTCTCCGAACGGGAGATACACTGTTCCTTCAACGCTTAAGGGTGTTATCGTGCAATTCTACTGGGGTGGGGTGCATGGCAATAAAATATGCACAATATTTCAATTTGAATATCAATGCCAAACGACGTCATCATCCAGAGAAATGTCATAAAGATATCAATTGTTGGAGGTTATATCGAATCATTTGAATGGCATCGATGGGGTGGATGGTTTTTTTCCATTCGGATAATGATTGCTTGAGTGTGAAGGACTCGCGTGTACTGATTGAGAACAAGAAATTACATCAAGCCGTGTCGTATGCGATAAACGGCCATTAAACGAATCTAGTGATTCAAATCGAAGAACTCATTTGGTGACATATTCATCATAAATAATATCTAGCGGTTTGGATATGCCGTAGAATAGGGTGAGAAAAAAGCTTTAAAATTTACCAAGCGATTTATTTTTATTTTAGAAGTGAAAAACAATATGTCCGTCATTGTGTTGGGACGAATTGGACTGAACGGAAATCTGTAACTGGCTAAGGTTTTCGTCTTCACCCTCCGCTTCCTGACAAAGTTTCAACTCCAAACATTTGTACTCGTAAGCTATTGCAACCTCTCCCAATGCTTGTACCAGAACGTGAGAGGTCTGCAAACTAAAACCTCCTTCGTATTTCTTAACTATTTCGTCTCAAAAGCTCCTCTACGATATTTTTGCTCTAAATAAAACAAATCTGTCTTGCGATTACAATAGCAACGAACTATTTACCTCAGACTTCATTGTTTTTCTTGAGAAAGAAGACGCTTCTTCTGGTCGCGGAGTTCTTTTGGCAATACACAACCGCCTCGACTATACACTCTGTAAAACTTCACACACCGCTAATTTTGAGTTCATTTGTGTCAAAATAAATATATCTGGGCGCAACATCTACATTCGTCCTTCCCAGCCCACCCAATCCTATCAGCTTGCCATAGACGCGATTGATTCTCTGTTTAATGTTGTGGACCCCCGCGATGCTGTCATAATCTTACGGGATTCTAATTTTCCCAATTTTCAATGGGCTCTGTCTGATCACGAGTACCACTTTGTCGCTACAAATCTATCTTCAGACAAAGAGATTCTTCTCATTGACTGTCTCTCTGATTCTGACGTTTATCAGTTAAGTGGCGTTACTAAAAGGCAACTCGATCTGATCTTTTTAGCAAGCATTTTCTTTCCATATTAGACTGCTACCACCCACTTTTTTCTTACATTTGCTTACAACAACATTAATAAAAACCCATCGCACTGTGAAGTCTCCGAAATTTTCAACTTTTTCACGCAATTTGTCCCATTCGTATTCCAGAAGAACTCCACGTCTTCACCACCCTGATTCACTAAAGAGTTACGTTCACTTCGCAACATTTGAAATTCTCTGACTCAAACTTCTCCAATTACCTCCACGCATCCACCCACTTTCCCAGGCTCCGCGAATCCCATTATCTTGAATATCTAAACTGTATGCAACATAGTATAATGTCCGACCCCAAACGATGTTTCACTAAACACTAAAAAGAAATCAGTCAACTTTTCATCTACTTTGAAATTGTCTAATACTTCCACGAGTGATCCTAAAATTATTGCAAATTTATTTACGCATTACTTCAGAAAATCGTTTAACAACTACTTGCTCGATGTTGAACTTGATTATTTCTACTACAAGAGAAGCTGTATCCAAACTTCATCAAACTGAATTGATGTATCCGTGGCTCTCGTAGAAGAAAGATAAATAAAACCCAAGTGCGAATATTCTCTCCTATTGTGTGAACTATTTGGTCCAACCCCCCACGGCTCTTTTCCAAATTTCTATATCACAGGGAGGCTTTCCTATGCTTTGGAAATTTCCAACTATCGACCAATTGCTAAACTCTCCTGCATATCGAAGCTCTATGATAGCATTGTTTATGCGACAATGTTCTACCATTGCAAATCTATCTTTTCCCCAAACCAACATGGAGTTCTTAACGGAAGATCAACAACCACAAACCTAACTGGATTCATTTCTAATACTCTGTGCGCATTTTTTTTTTTTTTTTTTTTTTTATAATTTGCACGTGTGAAAGGGGTTATGAATACCCTTATACTACTTTTTAGGACACGGGCGTTTTTTTTTTTTGAGGAAAGGGGAAGAGACAGAGAGAAAGACAGATTGGTGCAATTGGTTTGAAACTCAGCTGGTATTAAGTTTCAGTGAACTCCAAGGGTGGCTGTCCAGACAACTGGGGAGTTTGTTTGTTTTTGCTTTTGTCGTTGCTCATGATTCACAGTATTTTTTTCCGTCCTCCTGATGTCATCACCACAATCAAGTTGCATTTCAGCCATATGACCGCCCTACTGCCAGTGTTATGCCTTCACAGTAGAGTTGACATAAGCTTTCGCAATTGATCGACTTTTTATTTATTCCATGCGAAATAAATAGATGATTATTGACATCAGGATTCGAACCGTGAACCTGTAGCGTGACAAGCGATGATGTTACCACTACACCACGGCCACCCTCATTAGAGGATGGCAAAGTGGTCGATGTAATTGCCACCGACTTTAGTAAAGTCTTCGACAAGATCTCGCTTGGAATCGTCCTTTTTAAACTTAAAGCTCTTGGCTTTCAACCTTTCTTAAAGAACGGCAATGTAAAGTCATCTTTAGATGCTCTGCATCCAACACCTTTATAGCTACATCCGAAGTGACTCAAGGTAGCCATTTTGGTCCTCTGATTTTTATTTTGTCTATTAACGACGTTGACTGTATCATCGACATGTCTACGCTGCTAAAATCATCAGGCATATTTCATCCCTCGCTGACTCTCGCTCACTTCAAGCTGATTTGAACAACTTTTCAACTTGGTGCCAACAAAATTTCCTTGAGCTTGATATCGGCAAATGCCAAGCAATTACATATAATCGTGGCAGATACTTCCACCAGGCCTTAGATCCTATATGATCTGTGACGAGCCTATCCCTTTCATCTCTTTACTGCGTAATTTGAGTTTAATCTGTGACAGAGAACTAATATTTCGCTTTATTTTGTGAAACGCTGGTCTAAGGAATTCTCCAACCCTTATGTCATGAAATCTCTCTTTTTTATATTTGTTAGACCAATCCTTGAATATATGTATTGGCCAAGTATTTTCACGCTATAACGATACCTATTCCCTTCGAATTGAGGCCGTTCAACGCATATTCATCCGTTTTGCTCTATGCGGGCTTCCTTGGGTCGACAGATATATCCTACCCCTCTATGGAGATCGTTTAAAATTAATAAATGTATAATCACTTAAAAACGCCGTGAAAACAGGAAACAGAACTGCCCTGCTACAACTGATATCCCTCAATACCAACCCTCGCAATCTGAGATCTGTACCCCTCTTCCGCCTTAACTTTCACCGCACCAACTGTGGCAGTAATTAACCTATGTCTTCAGTGCAACATATTTACACTTCGAAACACCCTAACGAAGTATCCTCCTAATCTGCCCATAGGTTCAAGTGACTGCTGGCACTTTGAGTATCTATAGGGACTAAAAGTATGTTCATTATAATCCTAGAAATGTCTATCCGGAGAACCAGGTAGTAGGAAGCACTGGATGCACCTCTTAAGACTGAGGTTTTGCTTGCCTCATCGCTGGATCAAAGAAAACACTTAAACTTTAATTTTTAAAGATTGCTGAACTGGGAAAATTTCAAAAGCGTCCATCTCTAGGAACTTATCACCTAACGACCCGTTGCTAAAGACGCTTAAGAACTAAAGCACACAATTAAAACTTAAGAAGCATCTACTGATTAAAATAAAATCAAGTGAGCTTTATTTCAGCAATACTTATAATATTGATGCCAAAAAAAAATAAAAACCCCATCTACTTGAATTCCTGCATGGTTTCAAAATAGAGTTTTTGCTACATTTCAGAATTTTCTTGTCTTGAACCTGTAATGCGAAAGTTGTATTTCGAACATATTAAAAAAAAAAACCGTTTTAATACTTTTTCAGGTTTTGTGTTGAAAAATTCGTAGAAAGCCTTAAAATTCCGATCATCACAGTCACAGCGCCACTGATTATCACTTAACCAAATTTTATTCAGGTTCACATTCGATCTAAAGTATTCCGGCCGGAGAGGATTTCTGAAACGATTGCTTGATAACTTCAGGCTGGTCAATTCTGGAAAACCCTGGAATGTTTCATCACTCATGTCCCACAGGCTGGAAAGATATTTAAAATTTTAATATAGAATGTAAAATGGCACCTAAGGCTCAATTGACACTGAAACTAAGACAACGAATGACTTCTAGTGCTAGATCTAAGCCAGGTTAAGTTCCTAGATTCAAGTATCACTGACAGAGCTCTGATCTTCATTAAATTGAATTATTTTTTCACAGTCTCAGGTATCTTTTCCTAGCTTCAAGTCATATCGGTGATCCGAAAAGATAGTAGCATCATCAACAAACCTGCACATGCTCAGATCCAGATTTTCCAAAGTCTCAGATCTCAAATTCGGTGGGAAATATTTAATATTAGTATTATTTGATAGATCCAAGTTGATGAGCGTCTTAAATCCTGAAAAGACTCTCGGCTTTATGTTGTAAATCTCACAGGAACTCATGTTCAATGATCGCAGTGAATTCGAAGTAAATCCGAAGAAATCGATGAAAATATTGTAAGAAAGATCAAGGACAGTGAGACTTTGTAAATTAGAAAACGTTCCAGGATCCAGCGTCGGTATGGTATTCATAGATAGATCCAACACCTCCAACAACGAGTTATTGCTGAACATTGTGTTGCTTATGCTGCGCATTCTGTTTCCTTTTAGTCGTGCCACCTTTAAGTTTGGCATTCCACTCAACTCAACCGAGCTCAATTCGCAAAATGAAATATCAATCTGTCGCAGAGTTTCACACCGAATACTTTCAGTTCGCTTATACCGCATAGTCCCAATGGGATTCCATGAGAGATTAAGTACTTCTAAGTTGGGCAGGCCATCTAACAGAGATGTATTCACCCGTGTAAGCATACAGTTGCTTACATCAAGAGTTCGCAGTGATTTCGACGGTAAAGAAAGTAAAGTCTCCAGTTTGTTTCCTGATAAAATGAGTTTTTCCAATCTGCTCAGACCAACTAGAATGTCGTTCACTAGTTTTAGTCCACAATGACTGAGATCCAATTCTACGATGGAATCGCTCACGAGTATAGGAGCTCTTTGGGTACGCGAAAATGCTGCAAGATGATTTCCAGCCAGTGTCAATTTCTCCAGGTTATACGCATGTTGGAAGGCAATACTTGGATTGATGTCACTCCAACTTTGAATGTTATTGTTGGCGAGAATGAGAACGCGGAGTTCTCTGAATCCAATAAGTGCATCTTCGGAGATTTCTCGAATGTCATTGTTGGACAAATCAAGAGAGATGAGTGTTTTAATATTTGCGTAGACCTTTGGAAACTCATGGAAGTGGTTATGGGAAAGGTCAAAATGTTCAATAGGTATCCCCTCTCTAACGAATGGAAATTCATTGAAGCCTCTATTGGAGCAGTTTACACTAAGGCTATCCAAGTCCCAACGCCTACCGCATTCGTCAATATGGTTGGTACTGAGAGATAGTCCAAGTCCAATGCAAATGAAGAAGACTTCGAGCATTGTGAAATAAGTATTCCGGGTCATTGTTTTACCTAAAAATAAATATAGTATTAATTCACGTATTTATAGATGTCATAAGCACAATTCACAAGAAAAAAGTTATCAAAAAAAAATACGCATATACTTATAGATAAAGTTTTTTGCTTCAATAATTTTTTTCGTAAAGAAATACGAGTAAATAATAAGGAATGAATCACGACTGATTCCAAGAAGTTCATAGGTACGAACACGAAAATGGTCATCTGTGAGTTGGAAAATTGTTGGGAATTTTCTAAGCGCTGTAGTTTGTTGAAGCCTGGCTTCAGCTCCAGTGCTGCCAATGTCCAATTTAGAACCATCCGTGTATCAATTCTGAGAATTTGGTATTGTTATGAAACCTTTGTTCCTCCACTTGTGGCGATCGGCTCTAACCAAACTGGAGAATCAGTATCTTTTGAGCATGAATCTTGAGAATTAGGTCGCTTTGGATATGTTCCTAAAATTTTCAGATGACAGGGCATGTTTTCATTACCCCAGAGTGATACCCACGATAGATGGTAAAGTCGATTTGGCTACCATACTAAGTAGCAACGCATAGGTAATCATGGGTTTGATAATGGCATTGTACGACCAGTATATCTTTTCGGATTTTAATCCCCTTGTTGTGCGTTACCTTGAAAAATTGCTCATGTGAGAGTTCCAGGTAAGCGTTTTGTCGAGAATAACTTTCCTTCCCCAGATAGTTCAATAGGAATGTTTTCCAGTATCATTTGTTTGAGAATGTGTTTGCTCTTTCAGGAAAAAGGTACAAGTACAGTTTTTCAGGGCATGTAGCCAAAGTTCCCAGCAGGGGGAAGAATGCTCCTCCTTGCGGACATCTTCTTGTAGCTATTATTGTTTTATGTGAGTTTCCGCACTCAAGTTATATTTTCCTGTTTTGCAGCATAGTAATGGTCCAGTTTATAACCAGGGGTGCGAGGCCTTTCCTGATCATAGACTCTTCGACAGTCTCATAGCAAGCATTGCCAAAGGCTCCCTGTATATCGACGAAAGCACAGAGGAGGCTTTCCTTTACAGAGTTTTATCAATTTTAAGCGATAGACTGAGAATGGCAGTCTCCGTGAACTTTCCAGATTGGTAGGCAAATTGATTTGCATGCAGAAGATCATGAACAAGGGACGCGTTCCTTATATAATAATCGATTATTTTCTTCATCGCTTTTAGAAGAAAGGAACAGAAGCTACTGGAATTTTTGGTATATATAGCCTAATGTTAGACTGGATCCTAAAGATCCTAATAAGATACGTTAATAGTTCCTGCCCCTTCTGAAAAAAGCAGGGAAAGATTTTATCTTCACCCTTTGATTTGAATGAGCTAAAGGTGGATAAAGACCATTTTATATGGTTGGCTGTGAAGAATGAGAACATTATTTCTCAGGCTATCTGGTGAGATAGCACAGATACAGCATGAGAAGTGATTACCTAGTAAGAGTTGCCAAGTTTCGTCAGGACTGAGCTTCAGCAGTTATGCGTGTAAGTAGAATGAGGATTTGAAGAACAGAATAAGAAACTGAACTTGCTCGGCAAATTTTGAAAATTGTGAAAAGAAATAATCTCTGATGAACTTATCTCATTTTTTTTACACAAATTAAAGTTGGAAGTTCATGCTTTTGTAGCAACTTAGTTCCAATAGAATGTAACCTATAGGCTTATATTTAATGCGGATTTGGAGGCTAAGTAGTCCTATTTACCCCACATTGTCAGACTTTATTTATGAAAGAATTTTTTAAAGTTGGTTATGCCTCGTATATGACTCAAACGATTTTATTGAAAATTGTAAACTAAAGAGGACATAGCCTATTAAATTTTCCAAACAATTTTAACTATTTCGCTTCAATTTCAAACAGGAGTGGTTTGCAAATGCACAACAAATAGGTGGAAGTATGAACGTGCCATACGTGTGGTATATTATTTTGGTCAATTTATTTAATAAGAGAAGTTCCATTAAAAATGATCGAGATGGTGTTCAAAGTCAAACAAGAATTGCTGAATCTTCAACCGCACCGAGAAGATATCAACGAAATATGTAGATTATGCAATCTAAGTCAGGAAGAAGATATAGGCCACTTCCTAGGAATTTGTCCTGTCCTTCGAGAAATACGTGTTCTTAATGGCGAAAATTGTAAAAATACCGAAGAACATTTTTAGGTCTCTAGTCTTACAGTATGTAATAACTTCGACAATCCTTTTAGCCAGTTAGCCGGTATACGAGTACATAAGCGCCCATCCCGTGCGGTTAAGAAATTATTGGTAATTCGACACTGTCGTTCCTAGCAATTGAACCTTTCCGACAGCTCCACGCAGCACATTTTAACAAAAGATCAGAAGCTGCATTGGCATGTCTACAAGATCTAAATTAATCAGAAATTGAAGTCAGCAGACTATGAGCAGCGTCTTGACTTCGTCAATGTGTGTGAACCACCAAGTTGATGGCATTTTTTCGAGTAAAATCATCTTCAGTGATGGGGCTCACTCCCAACTGAATTTGAGATCACGAAAACCCATGGGCCTTTCATGAATTACCAATGCATCTACGAAAAGTCACTGTTTGGTGTAGATCTTGGGCCATACTTCTTTAAAAATGCTTACAACAGCACCACCACAGTAAATATTATTGTAAACGTTATCGGGAAACGATAACAAATTATTTTTGACACCAACTGAATGATATTGACGTGGAAGACAAGTGGTTTCAACAAGACGGTGAGAAAATAAAAATATTCCTTTAGTCAAACTTTATGACCATGTACAGCTATTTATTGGTAATTATCAATGATTACCTTCCAACACTTTTGCGGTGGTTCATTGTGAAATAACCATGTTCTATGTTCCATAGTGAATCATTTACAGACCTTAAAAGCAAAGGTTTTATTCGAAGGATGATCATATTTTAATTATTTTTGAACTGCTCAGAATTGAAGTGAGGAAATCAAGGGTCTTACGTGAAATTATATTTTGTATAATTACATACAAATATTAAAGGAAATGTAAAGTAACAAATGGTAACGCCGTCTTTGCTCCATTTGCAGATACCTCATATATGCGATGGAGATTCATTCTCTACATTCACTTAGAGTAATTCGAAAACCACTGCTGCATTGCGGAGAGCTCCAACCTTGCAGCCAGGCTTTCAAACGCAATTAAATAATAAATGTAAGGGATTATTCATTTCGAGGTTAAGATTTCACATCTGGCATCCATAGTGACAGGTAGTTAGCTCTTGTCTTGCCATTTCAAAATATTTACCGTTTAACCACCGCCCGCTGACCATAGAATGCGCAAAATTTACGGCTATTTGGTGCTGGAAAATCAACAAGTTGACTCCAATTTTCGAAGAAAATCTTCTTCAGCCATGCGGCCCACTTCTCGCTCGACGACTTCGTAAATAATCAAAATTGCAGAATTTGGGTTTCTGAGAATTAAAATTCGGGTGCCTATTTGTTGCGCACAGTGGACCAGCTCGAGGCGTGGTAGGGCCGTATTTTTTTTGAAAATGATGAAGGCACTACTGTTACGATGAATTTTCTTCGCTATGCTCAAATGAAACCAACTTTGTTTGTCCTGAGATTGAAGACATTGATGTGAAAGATACGTGGTTTTAACAGGACGAAGCAAATTTGGCTCAATTTCAAATTAGACTCTAGTCCCCTGCAGTTTAATTTCGAGATTTAGCGACATAAATTGATCATCAACAAGATCGTGTGATCTGACCCCGTTGGATTTCTTCTTGTGCTAAAGATCGTGTCTATGCAGACAATCTCCAAACTTTGGACCATTAAACAAACATCCGTGAAGTTATGGCCGCACAGCCAGAAATATCTTTGAAATCTTTAATGTTTTTTTATTTTATTTAAATTAAAACCTTAAAGCACAAAATGAATAACTTTGTAAAATCGAGTACATTATACAGGTGGCTCTAAAATGCCTGGCAAATTTCCTTATAAAAAATGCAGGATGTATAATTATTTTAAAACCAGAAAAAAAAATGTTTCTCACTATTTAACACATATGCTTAAATAATTGAAAATAAAATAATATAAAATATGTAAGCTACAAATATTTCATAAGTTTACTTACAAAACGATTTTACATAACAAAACACGTTCGAAATTGCAAAGAAATTTCACCAGTGGCCTATTTCACCAACTTACATATTTGTATTTACAAGCACTTTTTAACAAAATTTGTGATTTTTTTGATTTATGTCGTTTCACCAAACTCTGAGTATTACAAATTTGTAGTTGTATTCTACAAAAGGGAAATTTGTGGGAATAATTCACTTTTCGTTTCACCAAAAGTTATTTATAGTTGTAATTTACAAGTTATAAATTTGTGAAAATTTGACTTATTTGTGTCTTTACGTTTCACCAAAGAATTCGAATTCACAAATTTTGTTTAGTATGTGAGAATATTACACAAGTAAAAGTTGACGTGTAATTCCTCCTACAAGTTTTGTTTCTTATTGAAAGTAATCGAAAAAAATGTCTTTGCGACGAAGGCATACTAGTAGCGATAGTAGCGAAAGTGACGATTTTGTGTTAATTGCAAGAAAAAAAATTTATCGGCCGCGTACAAACTATGTCATTTCGGAGTTATTTCATTTTAATGAAAAATTTCGTCTGAGTCGATGCAAGGCAGAGGAAATAATTGCAATTATTGGACCACAGACAGCCCACAGGACTGAAAAGAACTTTGCATTAACACCGAGGCAACAGTTTCTCACAGCTTTACACTGGCTTGGGAATGGAGGGCAGTACCATGGAGTTGCTGACATGCCGGGATATCTAAGTCGACGGTATGCAGATGTGTTTACAGAGTTTGTACAACTATTGTTAATTTACTGTATGAAAATGTTGTATGTTGGCCTAATGAACACGAAAATATATGTGAAAGATTTTACGATATTGCCGGTAAATACCTACCGTGAGCGTCAAAAAAAAGTTTACACCACTGTGTTTTATGTTTCAAATTCAATTACATATTTTATATAAGGTTTTAAGATTAAGATACTAACGAACATGTAAAACTAGTTGTATAATAAACCTTATATAAAATATGTAATTGAATTTGAAACATAAAACACAGTGGTGTAAACTTTTTTTTGACGCTCACAGTACATGTTTTTCTTTTATTTGTTCGAATTTTTAGAATTATGTGTCTCTTGTTTTAGGCATGCCATGTGTTTACGGATGTATAGACGGGACTTTAGTAAACATAGATGCTCCCAAGGAGTTTGAATCTGCATATGTCGATAGACATGGAAAGCACTCTATTAATTGTATGCTGGTATGCGGGCCCGACTATAACTTCTACAATGCATACGTGAATTGGCCTGGAAGTGTACACGATTCAAGGGTTTTGCGCAGAAGTCCGCTTTTCTCTAAATTTGAAAGTGGCTTTCGACCTTATACTCATGCAGTTTTACTTGGGGATACAGGATATCCGTTAAAGGATTGGTTAATTACACCAATTTTGAGAAGCTCAACTCCTGAAATTGATCGATACAACAGAGCACATAAATCAACTAGAAGGATAATAGAAAACGCTATTGGAATTTTAAAGGAGAAATTTCCATGCTTAAAGCACTTGCGATTGCAACCGATAAAAGCAGTCAATGTCATAAAATGTTGCGTTATATTGACTAACATTTCACGACAAGGAACAGATAACTATTTCGAGATGTACACCACTGAAGAGGAAGAAAACATAGGGTACCCAAATGAAAACGATGATAATGTGAATGGTCACGCTACTTTACAATATTTTCTAAGTCACTTTTCATAAAAAATAAAACAACAGCGAGATTGATAAACAAAATATATTTATTCTTTTTTTTTTTTTTTTTTTTAATAATCACTAAAGTTAACAGTTCTTTCTGACTCTGAATTGTGAGTCTGTATGAAAGACTCCTCCAGTTCCACAGTTAGGCGACTTATTGGTAACCCTAGATCCCTCTCCTTTTTTCGCGCATCCAATTGCAAATTGTATATTTCCAACTGCAGTCTCTTTTTCTTCAGGGAAATAATATCTGCTTCGTCGGATCTTATTGTCGCCTTCCGTTTCTGTCTGATGGTCCGTGTATATTTTGATGGCATGGATGGGCTTAAAAAAACAGGAAACATATTTGTGCAGATACAATTGTCTGAAGAACGAACGCTTTATGTTACCATATTTCGCCTTCCTCTATATTTCCGGACGTTGGTGACGGGATATTTTGTAGTGGTGTTGAAGAGGAATCATCAACAATCCCACTCAATGTCGGTGATTCTTTACCGATAATATCAATAATGATATTATCGAGATCAGTAAAAATGCAGTTCGTACCCCCTGCGGAACCGGTTTTTTTAGAATTATCAATTTTTACCTTTAAAAATGTAATAGTTACAAGTTTACAACGCAAAAAAAAAAACAATAAATAATTGGATATAACTATAGCTGAACGCTGAATTTATTTCTTAGTATGTATGTAATATATATAAATAGCTAGGTAAGTACTTACCATGGTTCCTCGTTTTAAATTTTGCCACACAACGTCACGAAGGTATTTCCAGTCTTTGTGATTTAAAATGCCTTGAGACGTTAGGGAGTTTAAGATACTTGTCCACTCTTTCATTTTTATATCGTGGGTTAAAGTATTTGAAAACTTCCCAAACAAAATGTCTTTTTTATCTCTAATTAGAGACGCAACAAAGATCTTATTTTGTTTATTCATTGCCACGACCGACGCACGCACGTACAACAAACTTGTGAAGAAACAGTTGTACATTACAAGTCAATCACAAATCCGGTGCAACGGTTATTTTGAGCACTTGTAATCAACAATTTGCTTTCCACAATTTTTTTTGCATTCTACTCACAAATTTGTGGATTATATATTTGTAATTTGTGAAACAAAAAACTTGATTACAAGTTTGTAGTTGTGATTCACAAGTACAAATTTATGGTTATAATTTGTAGTTTGGTGAAATAGGCCACAGATTGTTTCATCTTTATTTGTTTTTAATGAATTAAAGTTATCTTTAAATTGTAGAACTGTTTTTCAGGAGTTTGTAAACGAAACTAACTAACTAACTAACTAACTCTTTCTTTTTGTATGATCAAATGTCTATCTAAAAAAATTCCAATGTATTTTGGCCAATGGTGTGTTACAGTATAACAACTTTGATAACAACAGTTAACGCTATCTGAGAGATAATCCAAAAAGTCCATTCATGTCAAACAGTAATCGATTTTTTGATATTATGTACACAGAATTACCAGGTCATTTTTATTGAATGAAATAAACTATAAAATATTTTTTTTTGAGAGAATTTAAGAATTTTTAGTGTCTAATAGTAGGTCTAAGTAAAGGGTGACCAGTGGTCTATTTCACCAAATTACAAGTACAATTACAAATTTGTATTTACATTTACGAATTTGTTTACTGATTTTCTGTTTCACAAACTACAAACTTACTTCCAACAAATTTGTTAAAAAGAGGAAAAAATTAAAGGAATTTGTATTTGTTATTTACAAATACAAAAAAAAAAAAAAAAATCCCACCATTTACTTTGCAAAGTTGTAAACAACAACTGCTTTTCACAAATTTGTAAGCTTTGTAATTTATAATGCTTTCGTGTTCTTCTGGCCAACGCACAGTATTTTCAAAGAAAGCATCAACAATGGCTGAACCAACACGATGGACAGTTCTGCATACCGTAGATTTAAATATACCGTGCATGTCTGCTATCCCGTGATACTGTCCAAGCCAATGTAACGCTGTTAGAAATTGCTGTGTCAGTGTCAGTGAAAAGTTTTTTCAGGCTCATTTGCAATCCTAGGTCCAATTTGTCTTATTATTTCCTCTGCCTCAACACGTTTTAAATTAAACTTTTCGTTGAAAACAAATTTCATAGTTAATTCGCGGACGATATATTGTTTTTTTGGTCTATTAAGCACAAAATCATCACTTATAGTATAACTACGCTCCCTAAAAGTATGACACAACAAATTCCGAAGTGACTTTTCATTCTGGCAGAATTTTGGTTCGAACTGTCCTTTCATTCGAGGTTCGTGTCTGGGATGAAGTGTCCACAGCTCATGTCAACGAAAGAGACGAATAATATCAGGGATAAAAGGGAATTATAACTGCAAGAATTATTACATCAGAATTTCTCTTGTTCCAGTGGTCGAAGAATTTGCTAGAAGTTTCTGGCTATCAGAAACTTCTGCTATATAAGGACAGATGGCGATTGAGAAAAGGGCAGTAGTTTTTAAACTGTGGCGAAGAGATTAGAAAAGTGATAATGGGCGAAGTTGTAATTTTGTGATAAATTGAAAGTTCAGATTGAACAAGAAGAAGTAATTGGTTTGAATTTGTGAATTAAGTAATGGAAAAGAGATAAAGTGATTTGAGAGGACAGAGACCTTGTGAGAAAAGAATTGCGAAGAATAGTATAGTGTGAACCTGAATTGTTCTATAGACTAGAAAATAAAGAAATAATTTAACAGAATATTGTTTTATCTACTCGAGCCGTAGCTCGCATATTACAGTATATTACTATCGGTGCTACTATGCCTTCGACGGAAGGACATTTTTAGGTTTGAAATGCGATTTCTTTCCAAAAATACAAATTGTTATTAAATCGAGACACGATCTTTCTATTGTAAGAAATTTGCAGCAACTGAACAAATTTGTAGAATTTCTTGATTTTGTGAAACACAAACTTACAGAAAAATATGAATTTTAACAAATTTGTACTTGTTAGCGACAAAGAAAATTTAACTTTTGGTGAAACGGAAATAATGAAATTTCTACAAATTTCCCTTTTTATTAAACGATGTTATCGAATTTCCGGCTCAGTTGTAAATACGCGACGTGAATTTCGTCGTGAGGTCGGTCGTCATCGTGGCTTCACTGCGCAGGCAATTCGTCGCACCGTGAAAAAGTTTGATCGTGAGTACATTTTTTTGGATCTTAAGCCACCAACCAGACAGAGATCGGTGCGAAGTGAAGAAAACATAGCCGCCGTAGAGGCCAGTACCGAAGAAGACCCAGAAATGTCGATTCGGCGCCGATCAGCTGAATTGGGCATCGCCAGAGACTCAACCAGGCTTATTTTGCAGTTGGATTTGGGCCTACATTTGTATAAGATTGTGCTGACGCAAGAATTGAAGTCGGACGACCATAGACAACGCCGAGAGTTCGCTAATTGGGTGCTGGAAATGTTGGCCGCGGATCCGGATTTTGTCCAAAAAATTATCTTCTCGGACGAGACCCATTTTTGGCTCAGCGGCTATGTCAACAAGCAAAATTGCCGTTTTTGGAGCGACCACAATCCACAAGTATTCGACCAAGCATCAATGCATCCACAAAGATTGACTGTTTGGTGCGGTTTATGACACTGCAGCATCGTCGGACGAAATGAGGAAGGGGACACCGTTACCGTCTTAAACTTTGGGTGACATACGTATCTTTTTTTCTTCTACGAATAATCTTAGACAAATTTGAGTTTCTGGACATACGTGTGATTACTGTTTGACTACAGCTGATAGTTGAAAGTCGAATGTTAATAGTACATGGGATCATGTGGATCTCATGGATCTATTAACCGTCTTCCCCAAGCTAGATATGCTCAGCACGGTTTCTGACTTTACGCCCATATCACTCTACTTTGGTAGAAGGTTTTAGATTGAGATCCCAAACCGTGATATATGGAATAGAGGCGGACCATTGCTTGATCCAAAAGGAATCGTTTGGTATACCGATGGATCAAAAATGAATTCAGGAGTTGGCGCCGGTGTGTATGGACCCAATTATAAGATCACGAAATCACTTGGAAAGAGTCCTAGTGTTTTCCAGGCCGAAATTTACGCTATCGAGACCTGTGCAAATATAAACTTGCAATCAGGAATCAAAGGTGCCGCTATACACATACTCACCGATATCCAAGCAGCGCTTAAAGCACTGATCTCCCACCTGATCAGTTCAAAATCAGTTCTAAGCTACTTCGACAATTTACAAAATTCGGCCCGATACAATAAAGTAAAATTGTGGTGGGTACCAGGTCATGTAGGAGTTGAAGGTTCCTTTGAGTTCTTCATTGGACCTGAACCCTTTGACTTCAAACAATTGGTAACGCAACATGTGCATTTCCCACTGGAATAACCCCCAAGGCCTCAGACAAGCTAAAAGAGCTGTCCAACCCTTCCAATCTGTTAAGAGATAGTAGTTTCATTGTTTCGCTGCAATCAATGTTTGGCCATAGAGCTTTCGTAGTTTTGCAAGTTTGAATATTTTTCTATCTGCTCTTTATTATAGTAAAAAAGTGTTCCACAAAACGTACGTGTTCTAAAAATTAGTATAAGGGTATTCATATCCCCTTTAACACGTGCAAATTATAAAAAAAAAAAAAAAAAATTCACATCACGTATGATAGCTGTGCGTGGACCCCATCCAGGAAATTTCATCTGAATTTTCGTTACCGATGAATTCACTATGACCTGACACCTAAATAATTTGAACATTGTTTCGCCTGCTCAGATCCGTAAGTTCAACTATTTTTAACGCTATTGTTACCGCTACCAATATATTAATGGCAGCTGAGATGTTCACGTAAATGGTGGAGAGGTGGACATACCTAGGTTTTCTGAAAAAAACACCTGCTCATGTCCCGTCCTTCATCTTTGATCTGTCTGTGTATATGGAGATTTCTGGACTGGAGATGACAGTGTAGGCTGTCTATTGTTCTCTATTGAGTATCCAAATCGAATGCTCCCGATTGAAGTCTAGGTAAGGAATCAGATAATGCTGTTGTTGTCCAGTTGTTATTCTCTTTGAGGCGGATCGCTCATTTAGCAGCGGTTTCTCTTAGGCATTAGGTTAAGCATGATTTCTAGGCTTGAATTTGGGGCTTCCGTTATGCTCAAGCAGGCCGTTCTTTGAATTTTTGTTACCAGCATGGTGTTTCTGGATTTGTTCATTGCTGCCCTCCAGACTAAGCTATGTACAACCAATGACAAATTTTCCGGGTCGGTCTCCAGTTTTTGCCACAGATCCTGTTGCAAGGGTAGAGTGCCTTTGAAGCATTCTTCATTCTTTCTTCTGTATTTAGCTTCCAGAAGTAGGCCAGACATTTCGCACTGCACTGTGTTATAGAGGAATAACCATGTCCCGTATTTTCAGTGCCAAAATGTCCGGAATGGATCTCCTATTAGTGAAGAGGACTAGTTCGTTTTTGATCGGGTTGACCCGTAAGCTGCAAGAAGTTGCCCATTTGCCAATTTCATTCAACATTTTCATCACTCAATCACCCAGTTCGGTTGTAACTATACCATTTGTTAGCATTTCTGCTATCCACCAACGTACTTCTGTTGCTGCGCCAGTTTTCTCTAATGCCTTTACTATTGCCTCAATCTTGATATTATTAAAAGCGTCTTCTACCCCCAGGAAATCAGCCAGAGTGAATTCTTTGCAATGCATTGATTTTTCCACTATTGAAACCACCTCCTGCAGTGCTGTTTCTATCGATCTACCTTTTGTATAGGCGTGCTGGTGAGTCGACATATGGTTGATGTTTAGTGTGCTCCGTACATGGATTTCTAGGAGCTTGTCTAACGTTTTTAAGAGGAAGGAATTTGACTGTTGTGTGACTTGACTTACCTGCTTTGGGAATGAATACTGCTTTTATTACGCGCCAGGCTTTTAACATATTGTAATATGCGAGCTACGGCTCGAGTAGATAAAACAATATTCTGTGAAATTATTTCTTTATTTTCTAGTCTATAGAAGAATTCAGGTTCACACTATACTATTCTTCGCAATTCTTTTCTTACAAGGTCTCTGTCCTCTCAAATCACTTTATCTCCTTTCAATTACTTAATTCACAAATCCAAACTAATTACTTCTTCTTGTTAACTCTCAACTTTCAATTTATCACAAAATTACAACTTCGCCCATTATCACTTTTCTAATCTCTTCGCCACAGTTTAAAAACTACTGCCCTTTTCTCAATCGCCATCTGTCCTTATATAGCAGAAGTTTCTGATAGCCAGAAACTTGTAGCAAATTCTTCGACCACTGGAACAAGAAAAATTCTGATGTAATAATTCCAAGATGACAATCATTCTTGCAGTTATAATTCCCTCTCATCCGTGATATTATCCGTCTCTTTCGTAGACATGAACTGTGGAAACCGCAGACACGAACCTCGAATGAAAGGACACTTCGGACTAAAATTCTGCCAGAATGAAAAGACACTTCGAAATGGGTTGCATAGTCGTAGGAGCGTAGTTATTATTATGCTACAATATATTTAAATGTTAGACAGCTGCGGAAGATGTCCAGCTATCCATATGGTCCTGCTGACTTATAAGGGTCGAAGGTACTGATTACCCATTGTACATTATCGTAGTCGACTATATGTTCCATATGAGCATGTCGTTAGTACTGTGAAGTATGCTATCGACTAAAGAGCAGGTAGGGAAATGGGTTTCTAACAGCAAGAGTAGGATTCTGTTCATAAACCGCTCTGATTTTTCTGAAATCCTAACGCTGAGATCCCTAAGATCTTCCTTAGTCCGATTCGTTTACGAATCTACAAAATTCGCTCCATGCTATTTATTTAGCCGCTCTAATTTTCATTTTTGAGTTATCTGAGACTGACTTTATAGAATTTCCATTTGATTTTTGGCTGAAAAGTTCTTTGGTTTCTTTCTAAAAGTTCGTTAGACTCCCAAGGTCTATTTTTGTCGCGTTTACTTCCGCTAATAGGGCATGTTGTTTGATGTACGTTTAGGTAATTGAACCTACGCTTTTTTCGATCTCGTGCCACTTAATCGCTGAAGCATTCCCAATTTGAGTTTTGTGGGTCGAGTGGACCCTCGAAAAACTATGTTGCTCCGAAACTTACCATCCAATAATAGACAGAGTATCAGAATTGGCGTTGTCCCCAATTAGGATGTCTTGTAACATAGTTCCAGATGCATAGCGAGTTGAAACAAAACACGCCAGTCCTTAATTCCCCTGCTATGTTCGAGCGATCTGTGTATACTGGTACTTCTGACACACTTGTCGAAAAGTAAGTAATTTCGAAGTTGTCAACAAAGTTGTATGATTTATGAGCAACATCACTTGGATAATTGATATGCGTGAGATACCGTCAGAGAGCGTAATGAAAGAAAACAACACAATAGTACTTGTATCTTTCAGTCTAAGTTTGTCAAAAATTAAATAAATACACATACGTTTGGATTCTTTAATATAAACTAATACCGATATTCTACTGGAGTTATAAATGTACTAGATTTGCATAACATTTTCACCATTCAGCTTTTAGTTCACTGTGAGCGGGATATCCGACGTTGGATGCATCAGAAAAGTATTAGAAATTGTGTATTCAGCATAGGATAACCTGCCAGATACATCAGGTTGGCAACTAAGTAATTGCCGATTTCACACATAGATGTCTTTGGCCATATTTTTTAATGGCTTCTGTCAATGGCATATTTTTTCTGTCAGTCTTACTTTGCTTTAGAAGCAAATTGCGCGAATTTTTGTGAAAAGGTATTAGTTTGGCGTCAGTTTTAAAATGGAGTGCAAAAACGAGCATTATCATCATATTTTACTTTTTTATTTCCGTAAAGGAAAGAACGCAGCGCAATCTGCTAAAAAGTTACGTGATGTGTATGGTGAAGAAGCCTTAAAAGAAAGACAGTGCCGGAATTGGTTCGACAAATTTCGCTCCACAGATTTTTCACTCAAAGATGAACAACGATCAGGCTTGATGATGATCAAATTAAAGCCATAATCGAGTCGGATCGTCATGTAACTGTACGAGAGATAGCAAAAAATTTAAATGTGTAACATACAGTGATTGAGATACATTTAAAAACTATGAAACGCGTTAAAAACATAATATTTGTGTTCCACATGATTTGAAAGAAATTCATTTAACGAAGCTTATCAACGCTTGCGATTTGCATCTTAGACGCAATGAATTCGACCCTTTTTTGAAACGAATCATCACTGGCCATGAAAAATGGGTTATTTACAGTAACGTCAATTGAAAACGATCTTGGTCCAGGCTTGATTAGCCAGCACAATCCACCTAGAAAGCTAGATATATACAATTTTGAGAGTATAACATTATAATTTGTTCGTGAGCCGTGGACTTAAGGAAATTGTTCAGCTTTGACAAAACGGAACGTGATGTCTTACCCTAAAAAATCAACAAATCAATTAAGCAAACGTCATCGAAATCGGTTAAGCCGTTCTTGAATTACACCATTACAACTTCTGGTGTCCATTATGCCAATTCGTTTCTACTATTTATTGTGGGCCCTGTTGAGAACCCCTGGTCAATGATATGAGATCGATAATGGTTTACTAGTTGAAATGTGCTTTGCAACTACAGCAACTAGGTAGACGTTGCTGTTATCAAAGGCTGAGAGAGCACATTGGAACGCTATGAGAAACATTGGAAACTTTCTATAGTTTGCACAAAACAAGAGCTTACTCGTATTAAGAAAGTGAAAGTCGTTAGATCAAGTGCTGTTTTTTCTAATGGAAGTAATTCAAAGTCCGGGAAAAGGCTGAGTTTAAATAAGATATCCTCGAGGAAAATGCAAAAACTTTTGAATCTCTTTACTAATTTTAAATAATAATCACGAAAATCTACCAGAATAATCTACAAAAATAGTGAAATAAGTCTGTGCAACAATTTAACAAGTAAGAATAGAGATAAGAAAATAAATATCGGATCAAACTGCAGAGCATTTTTAATTTTCTTTCTATTAAATACGAAGTTTTAATTTGTTATTATCGATAGCAGATAACGTTATGTTATCAAGAATCTACCAATTCTAGTAATCTACCGGAAATCAGACAAATATAATGGGTGGGTCATCTGTTGGTTCCCTTTTAAAATTGCTTTAAAAAAAAATTCATTTAATGTTTTTCAAAGTTGTTTACTTTCTGATTATTTATGCGAAATAACTTAATTTAAATGGCTACTCCAGTTCAGCCGCAGCTTTTAAGCTATACGCATCGACTATCTACCCATCTATCTTATTAGTTCTAGTTTATTTTTCTCATCGCAATATTTTTTGTTATCAAAATTAATAAACGCTCGAGATCTCCCAATAAAGAGGACGACTTTTCGTACTCTGAAAAGAAACCTAAATCTCTTCCGAAAATGTCGGCAAGTAAAAAGGACTCCAGGTCCAATTACTGGAACCTCTTACAGTGTCTGCCCGATAGCGAAAGTAAAAGTGAGATTATGGACGTAATTATTTCGCCAAATAGTTTTCGTAAAGTAATCGTCCCACCCATTAAAGTGTTGCAAAAACAGTGTGATTATGTGCACGATTTAATGAAAACTCTAAATGTCTCTGACTATGCAATTAAAAGAATGTCCATTGGCATTAAAATTATTTGTGACTCTATGGAATCATACAATTCTGTTCTTATTAAATTAAAAGAAGAGAACTGTCAATTTTTTACACATGATCTCAAATGTGAAAAAGCTTTTAAAGCTGTTTTTTTATGGATTAGGTCCATTTGATACTAATTTACTAAAATCCGAACTTATCAAACTTGGTCTAAAGTGTAAAGAAACAAAAATGATAAGCAAAAAATATGAACATTATACAGACACAATTTACATAGTTTTTTTTGGAGAGTTTTGAATGAACTAAAAAGAAATATTCGCTCCATTTTCCACACACAAGTAAATTGGGCATTTTATCGTAAACAAAAAAATCGTCTGACGCAATGCCGAAACTGTCAAATGTTCGGCCACGTCGAGAGGAACTGCCACATAAGGACATATTGTGGTCCTCACAAAACTGAAGAATGTAATTCCAAGACAAATGTCAACAAATGTGCCAACTGCAATGGGAATCACAAATCTACTGACAGCGCATGCGTGAGCAGAAATAAGTTCTTGGAAATGAGAGAGAAAGTTGCAGCAAAAACTAATCGCTCTACTGCACACAAGCTCGAATCAAAACTTAATAACAAAACCAACAATAATGCAAGCATTTCCCTCCGTTCAATGGATGAGTTCCCAGCTTTACCCAATCGGTCAGCGGTGAAACAAGTGGTAAAAGAGAGCGACAGCTCTGCTCGATCAAATGTATGGTAGCACATCACTCCAACCTTTCTGTCGTCTGCCGGCGGGAACAACAACAATGCACCCGTTACCAATGGTGAGTTGTTCTCTATGGAGGAATTAAACTCTCTAGTTAAGGAAATGATCACCAAGTTAGGATCTTGTAACACTAAGTTAGAACAATTTAACGCCATCGCACAATTAGCAACTAAGTTCTTGTATTCTAATGTCAAGTAATTTAATAGATACTAACTTAAATGTTATAACATGGAATGCCAGAGGCATTCGTAAAAAAACATGTTGAATTCATAAACTTCTTAAAGGCTAATAACATAGATATTGCTCTTGTTACTGAAACATGGTTAACGCCTGAAATTAGAATTCTAACTACTGCTTTTAAATGTTATCGGAAAGATCGGTGGTGGTGTAGCGATTCTAATACGGAGATCGATTCAACATGAGCTTTTGAGAAGTTTTTTTTTTTTTTATAATTTGCACGTGTTAAAGGGGATATGAATATCCTTATACTAATTTTTAGAACACGTGCGTTTTTGTGGAAAGGAAGAGACAGAGAGAAAGTCAGAGTGGTGTGGTCTGAAACTCAGGTGGTATTAAGTTTCTGTAAACTCCAAGGGTGGCTGTCCAGATAACTGGGGAGTATTTTGTTTGTTTTCGCTATTATTGTCGTTGCTTATGATTCACAGTATTTCTTTCCGCCCTCCTAATGTCATCATCACGATCAAGTTGCATTTTGGCTATATGACAACCCTACTGCCAGTGTTATGCCTTCACAGTAGAGTTGTCTTAGCTTTCGCAAGTGATCGACTTTTTTATTTATTTCATGCGAAATAAATAGATGATTCTTGACATCAGGATTCGAACCGTGAATCAGCAGCGTGACAAGCGATGATGTTACCACTACACCACGAGTGTACAAACTCGTTATGTGAAAAATTAAGGTGTAGAAGTAAGGCTAAGAAATGGCAATACAATAAAAAAAATGTTGTGTATATTTTCCCGGTAAAACATCTGCAAATGAAAATAGTTTAGGATTAAGGTCTGATTTAAGGAGACTTTTCAGTATGAGTGGTGAGTTTTTAATTGGAGGTGATCTCAATTGTAGACATAGGGATTGGGGTTGCATTCGAGCAAATTCGTGGGGTAACGTCCTGTCTAATCTTTCTGTAGTGTTGCCAATTTGTGTTTTGTTTCCACCTAGTCCTAAGTATTCTCCAGCTAGTTCTCGTGGTCGTCCTTCTGTAATTGATTTATTTATAACTAATATTCCTAGTCAAATTCCTCAGCCAATATCGATAAACGATCTATCCTCAGACCACAATCCAGTTGTTTGTTAGATTCCGTGGTGTGGTGAAAAAAATGTGCAATATTTTCAAGATTTGAAAAACGCTAACTGGACAGTTTTTCGTGCAGAACTTAAAAGAAATCTTAGAAATGTACCTTCCAGCCTAGAAAACATTTCCACTAAAGAAGATGTTGATAACATTGTTAATTAATTTTCCGAACAAGTCTTAAATTCTGCCGACAGAAGTATACCCAAAAGAGAGAAAACATATTTTTGTTCGAAACTTCCAGCTCATGTTTTAGAACTTATCATAGGAGAAACTGGCAAAGATACAGACAACACATTTCTCAAACCCTAATGAAATATTTCAACAAGTTAGTTACAAATTTTATTCAAAATAGGCGTAATGAAGAATGGAACAGGAAACTAAGGTCTTTGGATAATTCTTCCAAACCTTTTTGGAACATAGTTGAAAACAAAGGTAAGCAGATTCCGTTTCTTAAAGATGGTTTTAACACATTTTACACTGATATCGACAAAGCCAATTTACTTTGCCAGAACTTTGCAAAAAACCATTTTGTTTCTGATCACCTTGGGGATGTTCATACAAATGAACTCGTACACAACTCCTTAGAGGCTTTCAACGCGGATGTAGTTGAAACTCCGTCGTGTGCATTTGTCACCGATTCAGAAATACAGTACTTCACAGATAACCTACTCATTAGAAAAGCAAGTGGCCTGGACGGTATTAGAAATATTTATTTAAAGAAATTACCTAAAATTGGTATTAAATACTTAACATTAATATTAAACGCCTGTCTCAAGATGCAATACTTTCCAACTGATTGGAAAGTAGCAAAAATTGTGCCTATTCCGAAAGCAGGTAAACCTGAAAGCTTTAGACCGATTAGTTTATTTAGTAGCCTGAGTAAAATTTTTGAAGGGGTGCTTAAGGAAAAATTATTAAGGATAATTGATGAACAGAAAATATTTCCTAATGAACAGTTCGGTTTCAGGCGTTATCATAGTGCATGCCATCAAATACTTAGAATAAACAATAGTATTAAGATTAACCGTACTATAGGAAAATCAACGGGCATGATCCTCCTCGACACAGAGAAAGCATTTGATTCCGCCTGGCATAATGGACTTCTATACAAAATGCTAAATTTTAATCTTCCAGCTTTTCTCTGCAAAATTGTCCAAAGTTTTTTGTCAAATCGTTATTGTAAAGTGTATTATTAAGTATCCCCGCTGCTGTCCCTCAAGGCTCAGTCCTCGCACCAATCTTATACAACTTGTATACATCCGATTTTTCAAGCTGATGATACTGCGATACTTTCATCTCATGAGTTCGGTCTCAACATCGAGACGAATCTTAAAAATGCGGCTGAAAAACTAAGCGAGTACTATAAAAAATGGAAAATTAAATTGAATTCGGAGAAGATACAAGCTATCTTTTTTAGTAGAAAAAGAATGCATTGCTTCCTTCCATCCAACCAATTGACGATAAATAGATATCAGATAGCTTGGGAGTCATCAGTAAAATATTTAGGTATATATCTAGATAAGAAATTAACCTTCCAGGAACACATAAGAAAAACACTGCATAAAATAAATATAGCCACTAGGTTGCTATATCCTTTTATTAACAGAAAGTCCCCATTATCCTATCAAAATAAAATTACCATACATAAAGTTATATTTCAAGCGCTCTTACTCTACGGTTGTCAAGTGTGGGGTAAATGTGCTAGATGTCATTTTAAAAAATTACAAATACAGCAAAATAAACTTTTGAAAATGATGCTGAACCTTCCTTGGTATCACTCCACCTCCGATCTGCATAGAATAGCTAATGTTGAATTGATCTCCGATAGAATACAAAAGCTTATCGACACATTTATGATCAAATGTGACCTACCTGATAACTCTCTAGTAAACGAATTAAATGTCAGTCACCATATTTTGGAATGACTTTGTAATAATTCCACATGTTTTTGCATTACTATAGTTTTAAATTATTTATTTTGATGCATGTTAATTTATACATTAGTTAATTTATTTAGGTTACTTATCTTTTTGTTAATTTATTTATCTTATTGTTAATTTCATACTTTATACATTTACTTATTTAGTTGTCAGTTTAATCATTTATCAATTAGTAGTCATCCTGTCAACCGAATTTTACAGTACATTTCCGATGGTTCGGGGTTCTATTTCACGAATAGTTCAATCAATATTGTGCTTAAGTGCCTGAAATATTTCTGGATTGTCAGCATAGCATCGATCTTTAACGACACCCCACAAAAGGCTCCGCGAGGGCCAAGCAACATCACCAAAATGGCTGATTACGTGATTATTGAACTTAGTGCGCAAACGATTGATTGTTGGACGTAGCGCTATTTTGCTGGAACCAGAGATCGTCTAAGTTCGTTTCGTCAGTTTCATCAGGCCAATAATGCCGCCATTCCACAAACCTCACCAAATATTCACACGCCGAGGATACACTTGTTTTTCTATGCTTACATGTGGGTTTTTCGAGCCCCAAATATGGCAGTTTAAATTGCGAAAAACCAAGTGGTCTTTTTTGCTTAAATTCCTGAATCAGTTGGACCTTGTAAGGGAGTAATCCGAGGTCTTTATGCATAGTTCTTGAGATCTATGACGATTTGAGGCGCATACTTTCGGCAACAGCAGCAATATTCTCGACTGAGCGTGAAGGACGAATTCGAGGCACTTGTGTCATCAATTAGCATGCCAATCAATCTCGCATTATTTCGACCGAAATTTCTTTTCAAAAATTTAACTGTTTCGGCAACATAGCACTTACTTTGAAAATAAGTTTTCAATATTTCTCCAACGTTATTCAAGCGTAAATATGATAAATGCATTCATTTCGTATCGCGGAGAGTTGAGGTTCTGTGTTTCTGTCAATTTTTTGAGCGTGAAAGAGCTGTCAGTTAAAAAGCAACCAGCAAATGGCCCACCCATTAAAAGAGAAACAAGCTTTTGTGAAATAACATTTATCCAGCAGGGCACTAATTAGATTAGATATTCTTATATAGCTGGGTACATATAGATTAGTAATTTTGCATTTATTTTTCTTACAGGTTTCACTATGAACACTTACATTTATAGGATAATAATTACAATCCTGTTGTGCGTTTGTGTAGGAAATATTATCAGCATCAGTAGCCCTAATGAATGCAGATGGCACTGGGAGTTTGAAGTTCTAATTGTGAATTGCTCCAACAGAGGCTTCACTGAATTTCCATTCATTAAAGAGGGGTTACCTATCGAACATTTAGACCTATCCCATAACCGTATCCAGGAGTTTCCAAAGCTCTACGCAAATATTAAATCACTCATCTACCTTGATTTGTCCAGTAATGATATTCGAGAAATCCCCCATGATGCTCTTATCGGGTTCGAGTCACTTCGCGTTCTCATTCTCGCCAACAATAACATTCGAAATTGGAGTGACATCAATCCAAGAATTGCCTTTCAACATGCGATCAGCCTTCAGAAATTGTCGCTGGCCGGAAATCACTTTGAACGATTTTTGGACACCAAAAGAGCTCTGCCACTGGTAAGCGATTTTATTGTAGAATTGGATCTCAGCCACTGTGGAATAACTCAAGTGAACAATATTCTAAGTGGTATGCCAGGCTTAGAGAGACTCATTTTATCCGGAAACAATCTGATGTCTCTATCATTTTTGCCGTCGAAATCACTACGAGCTCTTGACGTCAGCAACTGTAGCCTTAGGTGGGTATACACGTTTTTCATGGACGGTCTACCCAACTTGGAAGTGCTTAATCTGTCATGGAATCCCGGTGTGATTCTAGGAACCACCCGAAATGAAATTCTACGATCTGCAACTTTGCGGCAGATTGATATGTCATTTTGTAATCTGAACATGCTACAGTTGAGTGGAATTCCGAACTTAATGGTGTTACATCTGACAGGCAATATGTTGCTCAATATAAGCGAAACAATGTTTGCCAACAATGCAGTGTTGGAGATATTGGATCTATCACGGAATACCATACGGGAGCTAGACATTAAAGCATTTTCCAATTTACACAGATTGACTAGCCTAGATCTCTCGTACAATGTGATAGCCCGCATTGGGATGGATCAGTTCCGCTACAATATTGCATTAGAATCTATCAATTTAAGCCACAATATGTTGAATAATGCCTCCAGATTGCTTTCGAATTCTCTGCGATCAGTGAACATGAGTTGGTGTAATATATCGCAGATAGATTCGAATGCTTTTTCAGATCTTCCGGCACTCGTCAGCTTGGATCTGTCCAATAATCTGATTGCTGATATTCCAGTAAATTTGAGATCGAAGACATTGAAGGAACTGGATCTGAGCATGTGCAGGTTTGTTAAAGGCAACGGCTTCTGCAAAAGCCAAATTTACTTGAATCCTATCCACTATCCTTAGCTTCAGTGTCATTCCAAGTCCCTTTCCAGACTTTCAATGATCAGAAATACAACGTTTCATGGTTTCCCAGAGCTGGCCAGTTTAAAGCTGTCCGGCAATCGTTTCATGAGTTCCTTCAGACCGACGTACTTCAAGTCGAATGTGCTCCTAGATAAAATTTGGTTGGGTGACAACCAGTGGCATTGCGACTGTTACAATTCGACATTTTTGGCTTTCTACGAATTCCTAATCGAAGAACCACAAAAGGTACGAAAAAGGGCTTCATTCTAAGAGCTTTTAAGTACAATTATTTTCCATTTTAGCTTAAGGATAAGAATAACCTCAAATGTTCCAGTCCAACGCAACATTACGGAAAAACCTGGGGAAATGCATGCATTGGTGACCGAAGCTTAGAGATTTGGACCACAATATTATTCTTGGTACTCGTATTATTTGTTCTTTGCTGCTATGGTGTCCTGATAATCATCTCGTGCTTTAGAAAGTGCGCTAGGAGGAAAATTGAAATGAGAAATCTCCAGGAACTACTGGAGAATGAAGCGGAACTCGAAGAAATGTAAGTTTTGTTTCATTTAAGCATGCCGTGGCGTCAAAATTATTCATTCTATTCCTTTTTTAGTACTCGTCAGAATCGTCAATTTTTGGAAGAAGAAGCTCAAAATGCAACAACTCGATTTGAATCGATGCTTCCCTCATATGAAGATGCTTTACTGATGCCTAAGCCGAATAGAGGTAGCAAATCCATGATGAATCTATCAACAAACTACAAGCCGATGTCACGAGTTAAGATAGATGAAAAGCTTAACGAAGAAGAACCTGTTTTGGATAATAACCGTTTCCGCAGCGAGGAGATGCTATTAAATCGTGATATGGAACGCACCGCTTATATAGGTACGTTTCGGAGGATGAGTGAATGTGATCACAATCAATCGAAAAGGCGACGTTCAAGTACTGATGACTCTCGTTTTCCGGCGGTGCATTTGAAGCATCAAAACCTTCAGAGTGCTGAAGCGATGGGAAGTTTTAATGCTGTAGAAGAACCAGCGATTGTAATAGATACAAAGGTATCACCATTACCTTTCCGCATACAAGAATAGAAATAGGCACTACTCTAGGAGACAGCAGCTTCCACACGATTAAGGACATCGTTTCTGGATTCCGATTCATCGAAGAGAGGCTTTATTGAACTTTATTTACATTTTCCTGGACGCAATCAGACAAATTTTGTATAATAAATGTATCAAAGTTAACAAACTTAATTTGTATCGGCTACCATTTAATCGATCAGCAGTAAAGGGTTTTTGACCAGCAAAATCAAATTATTTGATCAGCAATTTCATAGTTTTGTGATCCTTTGAAAATAATTGTTTAATACCCCGAATTTTAAAAGCAAAACCAGTAGAAAAAGTAACTGATTATTAGCAATAATTAATTATAATATTTGATCGGCAGAATATGATTTTTCGATAAGCAGAGAAAGTAGCAGCAAAAATAAATGGATTGATCAGCAGAACATATTTTGTTGCCTAGCAGAAAATAAAATTTCAACAGAAAAATTAAAAAAATAGAAGAAAGAAATGGTTCCTTAAGGAAAACTTGAGCGATTACGAATTTTATAAAATAATAGTAAAAGAATTCGCGCTGATTTAAAACAAATTATTCTTCTGCATTTGCTAGATATTATTACAATGCGTATATATAGGTATGCTGCTGTCACTACATACTCCGTGTCCGGATATAATGCGTCGACAACTAGTTTCAACTCCTCGCGGTGAAAACCTGGGTGCTACCTCGATCCGAGATAGGGTCTCATCCCCTTTGAAGTCTTTGGCGGCTGTTTGCATGAGGGAGGGGAAGAATGGTCGCACTCTTCCTTGAATTCTGGTGGCAGCGACAGAATTCTGCAGATGAAACTAACTGTTGCCTATACAGTTGCAGTGAGGTCGAACTATTTAGTGCACATCTTATATGGACTATATTGATTCTCAAGTCGGAATGGTGCTATAAGTACATTCCACACAACACACCACCAAAAATTATTTCAATATAAAATTATGAGCAAGCCATTAATGCCAGAAACAGAGCCTACATATACGCAATTCGTAAAACAGACTCTCCCGAAAGTGCAGTCATCGACACCAGATGTTGAGTTCCGACCGTGTAATTCGACGCATCCCTAATGATTTAGATTGCAAAAAGCCATCAGGCCCCGATATGATACTTGCCATAGCACCTAAACAAAAGAAGAAGAAAAAAAAACTTGTACGCTCCTAGTGACACCTCTAAAGGCTTGTTCTTCACTTATAAAATCAAAATATGACATAGAGGAATAAGAGCAGGCTGACGAATTAGCTAGGCAAGTTCATTCACATAAAAGCCAACTTGGTGAGGTGATTTAACTAGGGAGAACATATGACCTACCTGTCAACGCAAATAAACTCGCGTTTAAGGAGGGGTGAATGCATCGAAAATAACTTAGGCTACTTGATCTCATATTGTCTTTGACTCTTTGAACAGTCATTTTCATTACAAATCGGATTACACTCTCTATTCCTAACCTCTTTGTACGAAAATGCATACATGATCTTAGTCTCTGAGCGTAAGGCTTCTTTAATAATTCAAAAATTTCTTTGATAACTTAGATCTCAACTTTACTCATATTTCCAATGATAAAGCTTTCGAATTTTTTACGCTGAAATATTCAGCTGTTTCATCCGATCAGATCATATTAGCACCACCCTGGTACAACAAAAAATTACGTCCACTCTTAACAATAGAAACAAATTATGGCAATTATACCTTAAATCCAAATCTGACTCTGACTTTTATAATTACCTTCACTCATATACCCATTTGTCTGAACTCTACGAAATCCTTTACTACGAATACATATCTTGGTAGAATGCTATTCGATCTGATCTTCGACCCCAAGAGATTTTACTAATTTCTAAATGTCAAAAGAAAATCCGATGGATATCCATCTGCTCTTAAATTCTCGGATACATCCTCGCCTGATCCTAAAAACTTATTCTCTCACTACAACATAGCACTACAACATTGCACAAACTCCTCTAGTCGCTGTAGATATAAATTCACCAGCGGTTCTTAAGAAGATTAGCAAACTCAAGGACGATTTCTCTGACGGTCCTGATGGCTTGCCCTCCATAGTTTTGAAACAATATGCCATGCTTCAATTATCAATCTCGCAGGGAGTTTTTCCCTTGATTGTAGAAGCACTCGTACATTATTCCTATCCATAAAAAAGGGTGTAAAAGTGAAGTATCTGACTATCGGCCCTTTGCTAAACTATCATGCGTTTCCAATATCTTTGAAAACATCTTGTATGATGCAATGTTCCTTCACTGCAAGCCAATCTTTTCTACTCAGCAACACGGATTCCTTAAGGGCAGAACGACAACCATCAACTTAACTGTGTTTGTGTCAAATACACTCTACGTATTGAAAAATGGCAATGGAGTTGATATTAGTTGCCATAGACTTTAGTAAGGCTTTTGACAAAATTCCTCACTAAATTATCCCTTTTAAGCTAAACGCTTTATCTGGATGAGTGCCAATACAAAGTCCGTTTTAGATCTTCAGTATCTGATCCTATTATAGCAAATTGGGGGTCCCTCAAGGCAGACATCTAGGACCATTGATCTTTATCCTAGCTATAAACGATGCCGAATGTATCATCAGGGACTCTATCCTCTCTATCTCTATCCGCTTATGTTGATGACATGAACATCATTAAACATACATATATCATCTACTGCTGTCTCCAGCCTTTTGCAGAAAAACAATGTCGACAAATCTGTCGGGAATAAGTAATAAAGTCTTATTACTTATCCCCGACACAATAAAGTCTTATTACTTATTCCCGACACATTTATTACTTATTCCCGTAAACGCCTTCCACCATCTCCTAGGGTCTACTTCATTCGTGATGAGCTCCTGTCGTCAGTCACTTCAACACCTGATTTGGGTGTCATCTGTGATAATGAACTCAACTTTCATTCTCATATTGATAACTCTATAAGCAGGTGTTATCTCACTCAGTGCTCGATTTTGTAAAACGCTGGTCTAAGGAATTTTCAGAGCCTTATGTCCCTCTATGTTACATTTGTAAGGTCCCTTCTGTAGTATGTTAGTCAAGTATGATCGCCTTTTTACGATGTCCATATATTGAATCTGTGCAGCGTAGATTCACCCTATTCGCTTTACGCGATCTTTCTTGGACTGAATACTATAACTTACACCACCGTATGGAATCGTTTGAGACTGATTAATTTACAGTCGTTGGATATTGCCGATCCACTCTTGCTACATCAGTTGGTAGCAGGAAACATTGATTGCCCGCCCTGTTGCAAATGATTTTTCATTGATTCCTTTCAATACAAATCTCCTCAAACTAACCTCTGTGCCTCTCTATCGTCTTGTCTTGTCTTGTTTATGATTTTAATATTTAGTAGCAAAGCCTCACTATGAAATGCCCTACCATAACACTCCCTCCTCCTGACCTGGGCTCTGTTTGTCTCCCCCTTCTCGAATTATGTATGTCTTTTTTTAAGGATGTCAAGCTTGAGTAAGCTAAAGAAATAAATAAATTAATTAAATAAAATTTATTTATTTTTTTAATCTCCTGTCCCAGATTGGACACCAAGTAATTTTTGTTACATAAATGGATACAATAGCATACCAATAACATACCTGGATTTTACAAATTGTAAGATTTATGAGCTTTCAGCAATTTGGAAAGTTTTGCAATGTGAGGTCTGTTGCTCTTAAGCGTTTTAATCTCCATGTTCGGATTATTTCTTGTAGCGGGATAGAGTTAAGTGGTTTATGCTCGTCTTTTGTATTTCTTACATTGCTGTCGGTATTTTGAAATCTTTGTGAATGTTGTCATTGGAAACATACCATGGTGCGTAGACTATCGTTCTAAATATGTTTGATTGCATCCTCCGGATGATGTTTATATTTGATTTGCTCTCTCTTCTTCACAGTTCCGTACATTCATTTTGGTTTGATATGAGTAATTGTCTTGAATATTAGCAGTTTGTTGTCTAAGTGTATCCTTAATTTGATTAGGCTTCTTAAGTGTATGTTGTTTCCAAGTTAATTTTTGGTCTATGTGCATTCCCAAGTACTTAGTTTTATAGTTGTAGGACTTGTTATTTTTCTTGCGGTGTATATGACTAATTCTGTTTTATCTTCGTTTATTTGTATGCCCCCCAGTGATAGCTTAGAATCTAGAAATGTGTTTGAAGTAAGTATTACTGTGTCATCTACGAAAGTTGCTTCCCTTAGGTATTGGAATGTACGTATATATGTAAGATATAATAATGGACCTAAGACGCTTCCTTGAGGTACTCCAGCTTCTGCCTTATAAAGAGTTAACTTTTCGTCTCTGTATTGTACTTAGAAGCAGCGGTCGTCAATATAGCTATACTCTTAGGCATGAATGAATTTATTCCTAACAGAATAAAGAGCATTAAACCTAAGGCAAACTCATGGTTTGACCAGAGCTGTAAAGAAGTTATCAGGTTAAAAGAAGTAAGTTTTCGGTCTTATAAAGCCAACAAATCTGAGGAAAACCGAAAGAAGTTTAAACAATCCAGAAAAGACTGCAATGCCCATATTCGACGTGTAAAATTCTTATATGACAAAAAATGGAGGCAAAAAATCCTACAATGTCCCAAAGGTATTAAAAATGTTTGGTCATTCGTCAAAAATATGACGATAGATGGCCTCGTCTGCCATCCCCACGCTAATTTACAATGACATTCCAGCTGTCAGCTCCTTCGACAAAGCTAATTTGCTTGCTGCTCACTTTGCAGCGAACTCCACGCTGCCAGATAATGCTTTGTGTCCACCTGTATTTGAGAGCGTCAAATTTTCCATGGGTCAAGTCTACTTTCGCACTCGTAAAGTTGCAGCAGTACTCAAAGGTCTTAACATACACAAATTCGCTGGTTCAGATGGTATCCCCATCATAGTTCTGAAGAGGTGTTCTTCTACGCTGGCAAAACCTCTGCGTAAGCTTTTCTGTCTATCCTACTTTTCAGGGCTCTTTCCAAGTAGATGGAAAACAGCATTTGTCCAGCCCGTCCCCAAAAAAGGCGAATCTTCCTCCCCGTTCAACTACCGACCCATTGCACTTACGTCCCTTCTTTCCAAGGTCATGGAAACGCTAATAAATTGTCAGCTTATGAAAGTTCTCGATTCACGAAAACTCCTTAATGACCGGCAGTATGGTTTTCGTAGCAACAGGTGCACTGGTGATTTGATGGCATATCTCACCGAGAAGTGGAACCAATCTCTCCATCACTTCGGCGAAACCAAGATGGTTGCGCTTGATATTTCAAAGGCATTTGACAGAGTTTGGCATCAGGCTCTTTTGTCGAAAATGCGTGTCGATGAGTCTCTTCTTCAATGGATTAGAAATTACCTTTCGGGGCGTTCAATACAAGTTGTTTTGGACGGCTTTAAGTCTGCAATTCACCAAATAAATGCTGGTGTTCCCCAAGGTTCTGTTTTATCTCCAACTCTCTTTCTTATTTTTATAAATGATATCTTGTCTGCAACTTCTAATCCAATCCTTCGCTGATGACAGTACCCTAAATTTTTCATATTCGTTCCCTAACTCACGTCCTTGCTCTTCGGCCGTAGAAGGGGAACGGCAACGTATGTTAAACACATTAAATTCCGACCTGGACAGCATAATTAAATGGGGTTCAACCAACAGAGTGTAATTTAATACTTCCAAAACACAATGCTGTCTTCTGTCTCTCAAGCGAAACCAAAACCCTCAACCATTATACATGGATGGTACTTGCATCATTGAAACCGACGGAATGATCACATATTCGAGGTCGCCAAAAATGCTGCAAAATGTCTAGGAGATATTTTACCCCATCTGATCTGTCCTCAATTTAAAAGGCATTCATCCGCCCTAAGCTGGAATAAAACGCCCATATCTGGTCTGGTGCACCCAAGACCGTTTTGCCCATTCTTCATAGGGTAAAAATCGCGCGTTAAAACTTATAGGTGATAGAGACATTGTGAATTCCATTCATTCACTAGAACATGGGAGAAATGTCTCCTGTCTCTCCCTGTTTTATCGTTTTTTCCACAAAAAATGCTCCAGCGAAATAACCAGTTGAATTCCTCCTCTTCAAAATTTCACCCGCAATACGCGACATGCTTCGAATGCACATCAGTTTACCCTAAAGCCAAACTTCGGTCGTACTGTCAAATATAGGGATTCGTTTATAATCCGAACGACACGAATGTGGAATGATCTACCAGGCTCTGTATTTCCCCATCACTACAACCTTCAAACATTCAAAGCCAACGTGCATAGGTACCTCCTCTGTTCCTTTTCCCCCTTTCCCTGACGCCCGTGCCCTGAAACAATTAAAGGGTATTAATACTCCCTTTGGAGCGCGCAGATTATATATAAAAAAAAAAAAATAGCTTTTAATGAGGAGGTAGAATTCAATTGGCAGTAGGAGTTGTAGTTTAAGTCCCTTGTTCCAAACATTTTTGGGACGCCTTTGATATGTCAAGGTAAACTGCAGCGCCTACAGCTCTGCTCGTCCAAGTCCAAACTGATGGCTGGGAATTATATTACTTTTATCCATTATTGGTTGTTAAAATTTTTTCGAATAGCTTAGATACTATCGGTAGTAAGCTTATTGGCCTGTAGTTCGAGGTTTAAGTAGCATCTTTCCCAGGTATTGGAACGGCTATCACTTTGGTTACTTTCCAGACCTTTGGAAAGTATTTTAATGCAAAACTACATGAGTGCGCTCTGAGGCAGTTCTTGTATTACTTGTCTAGTGGTAAGATCATATCCGGGACTTTTCTTGGGGTTAGTCTTGTGTTTTGATTTACAAAGTTTGTGGATAAGTTAATGTGTGTATTATTTTTGTCATTAGTAAAAGTATTTGTATAGTAAAAGTATAAGTATAGTGATTAAAAATCTAAAGACTAAAAAAGCACCGGGTTACGACTTGATAACGACGCAGGTGCTCAAGGAATTACCGAATAAAGCTCTTATCAAACTGCTATATTTGATTAACGCTTCATTCAGTTTGCTCTACGTTCCGAGACAATGGAAAGTCGCAGAGATTATAATGGTCCCGAAACCAGGCAAACCTCTGAATGAGAAGAAATCATATCGGCCTATTTTCCTATTGCCGGTTATCTCTAAAATGTTCGAAAAACTACTTTCAAAACGACTACAACCCGTAATCAACGAAAGACGTCTCATTCCTGACCATCAGTTTGAATTTAGAGTCAAACATTCTACAATCTACCAAGTCCACAAAATAACTGACGTGATTGAGAAAACTCTCGAAGAAAAAAAGATTTGTTGTAGTGTATTTCTTGACGTCTCACAAGCTTTCGATAAGATTTGGCACGAAGGCTTGCAGTATAAATTGCAACGACTACTTCCACGGCAACTCTTTCCAATCTTACGATCGTACCTCACCGAAAGAATTTTTGGTGCTAAGCACGGAAATGATTACTCTGATTTCAAGGATATCGCGGCCGGAGTCCCTCAACTAAGTATCCTAGGCCCACTCTATATGTACTCTACACGCGTGATATCCCGCAGGAAAGAAACTGCGTCGTCGCCACGTTTGCGGACGATACGGCGATATTGACAACGGGCGATACAATTGAAGCAGCAACTGAAAAGCTGCAACATGCTGTTGATAAAGTCCACGCTTGGACTAATTCTTGGCGTATTGTGCCGAACGAAAGCAAATCTACTCACGTCAACTTGACCTACAAAAAAGTGGACAGATTACCCGTATATTTAAACTCGGCTCAAATACCATACGCAAACGAAGCAGAATATCTAGGAATGACTCTAGATGTTAAGCTTAAATGGAAATCGCACGTAAAAAAGAAACGCGACGAGCTCGAAAACAAATACCGACAAATGTACTGGCTACTCGGAAATCATTCGAAGTTGAGCCTACATAACAAACTGCTTATCTATAAGCAAGTGCTAAAGCCAGTGTGGACGTATGGTCTACAACTATGGGGCTGTACAAGGAAAAGCAATAGAAACATCCTTCAAACTTTTGAAAATAAAGTTCTTAGAACGATCGTTAGCGCACCGTGGTACGTACGTAACGAATATATTCATTGGGACCTGGGAATTCCCAGCTCGTAAACACAAAGATCGTGTTCACGGCCATTGTAACCGTACCGTCATTCAACTACTTGACGCGAACAATTCAATTCATCGTCTGCAAAGGACAAAACCTTTTGACCTCGCGTCATAGTATATGCGGGTCGTGAAAACAGCAGGAACTTTCATTGACTTTAACCTGTCTAAAGCGCTACAATCTTTTTAAATTACATACGAACATCTTTTTCCAAAAATCACGAGTCTTGGAAGCGAAAATTAATCTGCTGGATAAGCGTCGGCTTAGTTGTAGCATTAATCTTGAAGAGTGGTGTTTTTAGTGAGTAAAAATCTCACACTACGAAAAGCGCACGCGGTCGGGCCTTATGGTGTCTTTAGAAGATTTTCACCCTCTCGACAAAAAAAAAAAAAACAAAAAAAAAAAAAAGTAAAAGTATCTCTAAAGTGTTAAGGTTGTGTTAGTGGCTTTTTCGTTATTAGTTCTGACCCATTTGTCGTTGTTAGTACTGAGGTGTTAAGCTTTGATGTCTTTTGTCGCCTTCCATAGTGTCGCCTTCCCTTTAGTTGCTTTATGGATTTGTTGAGTTTTGTTTTTTCTTTGCGAGTTCTGGTTACTTGGCACATTTTTCCTACTCGTAGCTTTTTTTTTCTTATTATTTACAGAAGCGTACAGTAGTCTATTTGCATTGTAATAGGTATAGATATATCAGTAGCTTCGAGAATCATTTCATTGAAGTGAATTATGGCCTCTTCCAGGTCTCAAAAAGGTATCTGTTTCGCAATTGCAAGTTTATAGTGCATTTGTTATAAAGTTTGGTCGGCTTGATGGTTTATTTTGTGTTGGTTTTGTGGTAGACTAAGATTGGGGAGTGGGCAGATGATAGTTCTAGGCAAGATTTTATTGACAGGTCCGCCGGTCTATTGATTTTAAAGATACAGACGTCTATAAGGTCAGGTATCTTTTTCTATCAGTTGGCCAGTAAGTTGGTTCTCCAGTACTTTTTTTTTTTTTTGTTTGTTTGTTCGCCTGAATGAAAAATCATCGAAAGACATTGTAGAGCTAGTACGAGGGACTTTAACGATCTAAAAAAAAACCTGCCGAGGGGACTGACTTCCGTCATCCCGAAAGGGATTGCACCTAGTTGTTCGACTAATCAATTAATTTTTGAAAGATAGAAAAGAAAGCCGTTTGTTGGATTTCAAGACTTTTTTGTTTGAAAATATTGCCTAATTCCTTGGCCTTAGCTAACTCTTACAGATCAAGAGGTTTTACCCGTCTTAGTCTCCTGACAGTATTTAATAGTTCTGTTATTTCTATGTTAACGTGGTTGAGAAGCCTGCAGTACTTAAGAATTTAATTTTAGTAGCTTTTAAAGCATCTAATAATATTGTTCCTTTCTTGTTTGGTAATCGTGATCCTCAGCCAATATTTTTGTAATTGAAGTCGTCTCCTGCAAGTAATCTTTGTCCTACCGTCTTAAAGTATTGTTCAAATTGTTCTCTGCTTATTACATGTTTTGGTGGGCAGTAAAGTGCCGATGTTACCAATGCCCCATTAGTGTCTTCTATTACAACTGTGGTCGCTTGAATGAAGTCTTTTTCATGTTTGTCAAGTTCAGTACATTTCATGTTTTAGTTAATAATAATCGCTGTACCACCATGTGCTTTTCCGTCTGGGTGATTGAATGGCAAATGTTAATTTCTATGAATTGTTTTTGTTCCATAAGTCCATTTGAGTTCAATACAACTACTGTTAATACTGTCCATTGAAATTAGTTAACAATAACGTGAGTATGTTCATCATGTTACTAATTTGAATCACAAGTTGGAATTCAAAATTCCATCCATTGAAGGCACTCCTCCTAAAATTTCTGATATAACTAATTATCTAGGATTAATACTAGACCAGAAATTAAACTGGGGACTAAACACAAGGGAGAGAGCAAGGAAAGCTATGATAGCTCTTTGTACTGCAGAATATTTGGAAAAACTTGGGGGCCCAAAACAAAAGTCATTTTCTGGCTCTACACAGCAGTTGTGAGACCTATATTGACATACGGCAGTCTAGTATGGTGGCCAGCCGCAAGGAAGGGCACAACCTCAAATTATATACCAGAGTACAAAGAATGGCGTGCATTGGTGTCACAGGAGCTATGAGAACCATACCAACTGCAGGATTAGAGACCATACTCAATCTATTACCTATAGATCTATTTGCACAGGAATCTGCAGCTAAAAGTGCTCTAAGATTAAGCCAATCTGAAGGTTGGAGGTCAAGCTTGACGGGGCATGCGCAGATTTTACGCAAATACATGGGCCGAGATGTTAGCCCAGACTACATAGTGCCCTATTTAGACTTTCATAAGAAGATTTCCAGTTCATTTCCGAGTCGAGAGGAATGGGAAAATAATAGACTGATGGATCTAAGATGGACGTGGGAGTAGGCGCAGGGATTCTTTCTGGAAAACTCAATTTGAACAAGTCAATTCGGCTTCCGGACTATAGCAGTCTTTTTCAAGCGAAGGTCTTGGCGGTGGCAACAGCTGCCCGGGACACTGCAATGAAAGCTATACCACCAGATGATATCACCTTTTTCATTGACAGCCAGGCAGCCATAAGAGCGATTTCCGCCACACAAATAAAATCGAAGCTTGTGCGTTGCTGTCGCGAAGAGCTACGGGTGCTTGGTACACAACACAATGTAAAGCTCTGCTGGGTACCCGGGACATAATGGCGTTTCTGGAAATGAGACGAGCTGGCAAGGGAGGGTTCAGCTCTAAATCCTGAACGAGCTGACCCGTCAATTAAGACACCACCCTGCAACCTGATCCTAGAAGTTAGAAATAAAATGATTGCAATAGCAAATAGTAAATGGAGATCACTAGAATCCTGTATAATTACAAGAAAACTCTGGTCGCTCTACGATAAAAATCGTACCGAGCAAATCCTACACTTCAACAGATACATCTTACCGGGTTTAGTGGGGATGATAACTGGATATAACTTGTTACGTTATCACACAAATAAATTGGGAATAAGCGAAGAAGATATATGTAGAGGCTGCGGTAATGATGACGTACACGAAGATACACCTCACTTCCTGTGCCATTGTCCAGGACTCTACCACCTTAGTTTCAAAATACTAGGGAAATATTTCTTCCAAGACTTAGAAGAACTACCAAATGTATCGGTAAATAAGATTACCAAATTTATAAATGCATCGGGTTGGTTTAAGAACCCATAGAGTTCGCGAGTGGGGAAACTTCACTACTTGAGCATCACAATGGATCTAAAGGGTGGTTAAATTTTAAGGGCCGATGTTGAATGTGAACCACACCTAAACGTCAAGTTTTTTTCTGCATTTCATTTGACATTTCTCAATTTCAGACTAACTCAATTTGAACCATGGAAAGATACACGATCGAGCAACGCGTTAAAGTTATTCAGGCTTATTATGAAAATGGGCGTTCAAATCAAAATGCATATCGTGCATTTCGTGATTCTTTCGGTCAATTTAATCGTCCAAATGTGTGTACAATCGGAAAAATCGTGCAAAAATTTGTGCAAACCGGGTCTGTAGGAGATGTGAAAACACCAGTACATGCTCGTACAGCTCGTACTGCAGAAAATATTGCTGCTGTTCGCGATAGTGTGGCTGAAAATCATCTTCAGTGATGAGGCACATTTTCACCTCAGTGGATTCGTCAATAAGCAGAATTGCCGCATTTGGGCGAATGATAATCCAAGAGTGATTGTTGAAAAACCAATGCACTCACAAAGAGTGACTGTTTGGTGCGGTTTATGGGCTGGCGGCATCATCGGGCAGTATTTTTTCCAAAATGAGGCCGGTCAGGCAGTTACTGTGAATGGCATTCGCTATCGTGAGATGATAACGAACTTTTTATGGCCCGAATTGGAAGATATGGATGTGGACGATATGTGGTTTCAACAGGATGGTGCCACTTGCCACACAGCTAACGAAACAATGGCTCTTTTGCGCGACAAATTCAATGGCCATGTTATCTCACGTGGTGGCGATGTCAATTGGCCGCCAAGATCATGTGATTTGACACCGTTGGACTTCTTTCTTTGGGGTTATTTGAAAGAAAAGGTGTACGTCGATAAGCCAGCAACAATTCAAGAGCTAAAAGATGAGATAATTCGGCACATTAACGGCATAGAACCTCAATTATGCCTCAGCGTCATCGAAAATTTGGACCATCAGATGGAGGTGTGCCGCCGAGGTCGCGGCGGCCATTTGGCCGATATTTTGTTCCATACATAATTGAACCATACCAATATTATCATAATAAAAAGAAATGACAGTAATTTCCTAAATAATTTGTGTTTTATTCAAACATCGGCCCTTAAAACTTAACCACCCTTTATATTGTTCTAAGTGTGGCGTAGTTTGTTTCACACTCTACGTCAACCCATCAAACTTAACCTAACCTAACCTAACCATCACAAGTTGTTTTATCATGTCCTGCGATTTGTTGGGTTGCGATAGAAGTTGTTGTTATGTCTGTTTTGGTTTTGTATATTTCAGTTGTGGAGCTGGCTTTTCTTGGTTTATTTCTTTCTATTTTGGTTGGTTTTCTGTTAGTTTATTCTGTGTATTATTGTTGCTTAGGACTTTAGCGTATGTTTGTTCCTGAGTGGTAGGGATATCTTGAATATCATTATTATTCTTACTATTTCTTTTTTTCTAAGACTAGGAAAACATTTTACATAACAATTTCCTATACCCTATCACCCCCCAAACAAAATTTCAATTTCATTACAATAAATTGATTGCTCTTCAGCTAACCGGCTTTATTCATAAAATTCCTTCTTACCTAAACTTGAAATTGATTGTAGTAGATTTCTCCATAAAGATTTCAAATAATAATTAAACTAGTATTGGTTGTACGAGTAGATAGAGTAGAGTCGATAACTTTTATCAAATCCTTCGCAAATATGAGAATATCTGCAACAAATCCTATAATCCTTCACAAAATCATTAAAACTTCGTTTAAAAGAGTCCTTCCTAGATTAATGTAATGTAATGTTCTATTGTAAGAAAATATTATCGAAAAATCGCTTGTAATCGGTTGAAATGTGCTTTTTCGATTACAGACTCTATCCACACTATCTTATCAGTTGATTTTTTTTTTTTTTTTTTCAAACTGATAAGAAGAATTCTCCACTAGCTGGTACTGGTGCTTTCACAGGTGAGTAAGACTCAGTTTTTTAACGATTTTCAATGCCTTCACTTGAATTACCGGTCACTATAAACAAAGAATTTGTATATTTAAGTGGGCGTAGTAAGAACAATTGCGCTGTATTCGGCCTAGTAAATCATACTCAAGTCGCTGGTTCAGTTTAAATAGTTTTTCAATTGAAAAATGCATAATCCCGTGAATAAGCTTGAATCTTTTCCATGAAAAAAAAAAAAAAATCTTTTTTTCTTAATCGTTCATTGGAAATATATTACTGCGCCGCCGCTGCCGCCCTTGATTCTAAAGATAACAAATATAGTGATTGGAACAATCCGAACCAACCCAACACAACGAAGAACAAGAAGAAGAAGAAAGTTTAACAGGTGAAAGCAACACGGTGCATTTTGGATTTATTTATCTTTTTTTTTTTTTTTTTTTTTTGTGTTAGTGTGATACTCATCAAAAGAATTATCAGAAATAATTTTATATCTACGAGTAGTTAGATTAATGCCACTATGCTTAGGTTATCTTCCATGGAATTCACTGAATTAGCGGTCAATTTTTTTTTGGCCAGACAACAATTTTTTTTTGCCATAATTAGACGATTAGTCAGAGGATAGTGATTTACATCGAAAACGTAAAACGCGTGTAGCTAGTTTTTTTTTTTTTTTTTCTAAAAGTGGTCGAAGAAAAATTACTAGAGACAAAGAAACATTTGTTTAATAATATTTACTCCTATGCAATATAGGTAGACTCTACGAGTATCTAAGCACACAGTTGTTACTGATAAGATTAGATGTTAATATGTATAGAGTTACTTAATTTATTAATTAGTTTATTTATTTATTTTTTTGTGTATAGAAGTGTCATTTGAATTGTTATTTGTTTCACAAAAAAATGAAACGCAGTGTATCGATAGATAGTAAATAGAACTAAAGTCGTTTTTGATATACAAATGAATTAGTAAAATTTATCGATGGTATAGCACAATAGACGGAAATTTAAATTAAGCTTTTCTTCAAGGTCAACTTTTAATCATTCTTTGGTAAATAACAAAGAAACGGTACGCATCCTTTTATTGTAGGTATAGTTGGTCAGCAATTTGCGTTGTAAAAAAAAGAATTTCATCATGTGACAACTAAATAGTCGCAGTTTGAAGTTGAGTGATAAAAGCTGTGAGCTACGTGATGATTGGTGATATGGGGGTCACATAGGAACCTCTCGCGAAACCAAAACCCTTAACCATTGTCCATGAATGGTTGAAAGGTTCCCTTGCATAGCATACTTACTTACTTATGTGCTGTATCCCCTTGTGGGTCCTAGGGCCTCTACAACGCCTACGCGCCATAGTGTGCGATTTCGGGAAATGTGCTTCAGCTCTCCCCAACTCTTTCCTAGTTGCCGTGTTTCCTTCTCAACTGTTCTGCGCCACGTACTCCTAGGACCGCCGCGTATCCTACCATCCTGGGTAAGCGGGTTCCATTGCATCGCTTGGTTAGCTATGGACCTGTCACCCTTTCGGAGAGTGTGACCGATCCACTGCCACTTTCGTCATCGTATGGTTGTGCCTATAGGTTCATGGCCCGTTCTCTGATAAAGCTGTTCGTTAGAGATACGGTTTGGCCAGAATATCCTTAAGATGTAACGTAGACACCTATTGACAAACGTTTGCAGCTTCCTCGTGATAGTGAAGGTCACTCTCCAGGTACCACATCCATATAGCAGCACGGATTCAACGTTGGAACGGAACAGTCGTAGCTTGGTGTTTAAGCTAATTGCATTACTTCGCCAAACTATGGATAGCCTATTACCTATTCGGCTGGCTATATGCAGTTCGGTTCCGCCATCGGTTGAGACAATACTCCCTAGGTATTGGAAACTCTCTACTCTCTCAACCGTTTGTCCAGCAATGCATATATGAGTTGATGAGTTTGGTCCTAGGCTGATCATTTTTGTTTTTGCCGAGTTAATTTTCAGCCCAACGACGTCTGCTTCCCTCTCCACATTTGCTGTCATTTGGTGAAGGTCCATTATTCTGTGAGACAGTAGGCATACATCGTCGGCGTAGTCGAGGTGTTTGAGTTCAGATGTGAGAGTCCATCGAATTCCTCCATTTCCTGTTGATAAAGCCGCATTCAGCATATCGCTAATCACCAATAAAAACAATATTGGTGAAAGTATGCAGCCTTGCCGAACCCCACTTTGGACTAGCTATTATCTTAACCACAGCAGGCAGCACGCAGATACCTCTCCAGTTTTCGCACTGCATTAGGTTGCCTTTTTTAGGGAGCTTGACAATCATTCCCTTTTTCCACTCATCTGGAAAACTCTCGGCTTCCCATGTTCTCCCGACAAGTGGAAACAGTAGCTCTGCCGATGCTGTTGGCGCAGCTTGAAAAAGCTCCGCGGGTATGCCGTCAAGTCCTACCGCCTTATTAGTTTTCAGTGCTTTGATTGCGGTAATAATCTCCTCTTTACTGGGGGTTGTGGTGCGAATTCAGGAACTTCTTTCTACGGACACTTCAGTCTGACTTGGGTGCATATTGCTGGCGAATACTCGGTTTAGAACCGAAGCAAAATGCTCCTTCCATCTCTTCAGTTGATCCTCATCCGATATTAGCAACGAACCGTCTAAGCCTTTCACTGGGTGTTGAGTAAAGCTTCGGCCACCTATAAGCTCTTTAGTGATTCTATAAACGGTTCTGCTATCGCACCTCGCTGCTGCTTCTTCTGCTTCGGTAGGTAGCGCTCGATCCTCCCTGCAGCTGAAATTGCTGCAATTCGAGCTCTTAGCTGTTTTCGTTCGTTGATCCTTCTCCAGGTATCGTCGGAAAGCCACGCCCTATGGTTTCCCTGCGATCGACCGACAATCCTTTCAGCACCTGATGTGAAAACAGTTTTCATAGCGCACCAATGGTCTTGGATGGTGGCGGGCAGGGAGCTGCTGATTGTTTCCACTCCACGTGAGAGATGGTCCCTTAATTCTTGGCGCACTGTGGGAACTCTCAGTCGGTCTACATTGAACCTAGGTATTCTTGTGTCGTTAGATCTACGAACGGCAGCAGTGTGTAATCGGAGAGTAGCTATCATAAGATGGTGATCTCGTACCAACCCCATGTCGGCACCTCGCCTGTTTCGGACGTCTAGGGGACTACTTCTAAAACGGCGACTGATGGCAAAATGGTCAATTTGGTTGGAGGTTGCTTGCCTGTCAGTTGACACCCAACTGATTTTATGGCAGGCTTTGTGCTCCAGCATGGTGCCACCTATGACAAGACGATTTGCGTTGCAAAAGTCAACAAATCTTTCGCCGTTATCATTGCGATTGCCTAGTCCGTGCCGTCCCATAACATGTTTGCGCCTTCGTTGCCGCAGCCAACCTTGGCATTCAGGTCCCCCATCACAATGACAATGTCGCCGTTAGGTGTTGCATTATGAACAGCTCCCAACTGGTTGTAGAAGTTCTCCTTTTCTTCCTCAGACGTACCATCCGTGGGGGCGTAACACTGTATGATGGTGACGCGACGTACTCTCGTCCGGAATCTGGCCGTTAAAATCCTATCACCGTGCGGTTGCCAGGTAATTAGGCCTCTGCGTGCTGTTGGCGTTAGCAGCAGTCCAACTCCATATCCACGGGGGTTTCCGGTTGGTCTTCCAGAGTAGAGTAATACGCGTTGGGGATTGGTATTCACCCGCATATAACCATCCTATCTCGCTTACTCCCAATATGTCCAGCCTATATCGCATGAACTCATGCTTCAATTGAATAGCATAGTTAGCAATGGAACTGCCAACTTTACGGAAGATGTGACCAATCCACTGCCACCTCCGTCGACAGTCTTAGCTTGGTGTTCAAACTGATTGCATTGCTTCGCCATATTTTGGACAACATCCCGAAAGCGCATTTTGTTTTGGCGATCCCGTTGGCTATATTCAGTTCGATTTTACCATCGTTCGAGATAATACTCCAAAGAGGAAATCCTCTACTTTCTCTACCGGTTGGCCAGCAATGCATATTTGAGCTGATAAGTTTATTTCAAGGCTGACAGTTTTAATTTGTGTCGTATTAATTTTCAGCCAGACGACGCCTGACTCCCTCTGCACATCTGCAGCCATTTGGTGGCAATCTACAATTCTGTGAGAGAGTAAGCACACATCGTCAACATGTTTTATGCTATTGATTCTCGGTTCGAATCCTGATGTCAAGAATCATCTATTTATTTCGCATGAAATAAATAAAAAAGTCGATCAATTGCGAAAGCTAAGTCAACTCTACTGCGAAGGCATAACACTGGCAGTAGGGCGGTCATATGGCTAAAATGCAATTAGATCGCGATGATGACATCAGGTGCACGGAAAAAAATACTGTGAATCATAAGCAACGTCAATAATAGCGAAAAACAAAACAAAATACTCCCCAGTTATCTGGACAGCAACCCTTGGAGTTTACAGAAACTTAATACTACACTAATCTTTCATTCTCTCTGTCTCTTCCTCTTTCCACAACAACGCACGTGTTCTAAAAATTAGTATAAGGGTATTCATATCCCCTTTAACACGTGCAAATTATAAAAAAAAAAAAAAAAAATTTTTCAGTTGGGATGTAAAGTCCATCGAATTCTTCCATTTTTCGTCGATAAAGCTGCACAAATCACATCGATAATCACCAATAGGAATAGTATTGGTGAAAGAATGCAGCCTTGTCTTACCCCACTTTGAATTTCGAAATCTTTAAACAACCTTCCTCTGCATACAGAATGTGACATTTGGACCCATCGTATGAATGCAATTTATACTCTTTTGCATAAGGTACTCCAAATAAACTTCCTGTTAATACTATTGAATGTCTTCAAGTTCCACGAGATTTTTAATTTGTCTCCTCAAAAAGTAGCGGATGACCTTGCTGCTTTTGGTAACTACGTACACTCTAAAAGGACGCAACATCTCCAACGGAGCCGAAGTGAGCAAAACAAATTTTTTCGTCCATAAACTGCCACTATCATCAGCACTTCAACCACCTTCCCCTTCGTCTCTACACAACAATCTTCCTATTACATTTTACTACCAGAACGTAAGAGGCCTACGCTCGAAAACCCAAGCTGATTTGCACCAATCCCATGCTCTCCCTTTCGATATCTATGCTCTGACTGAAACCAATCTGATTCCCGACATAAAGAGCCAAGAATTATTCCCCCCTACTTTTTAATATTTTTCAAGACGACGACCCTACCCAACCCTTGGGTGACTCTTCCTTTCGAGGCTTGCTACTGGCCATCCATAATGACCTTGACTCTTCTCTCATCGCCATTTCTTCCTCTTCTAAGGTCGACTTTGTTACAATAAAAATAACTTTTCCACACCGATCCCTGTACGTTATGTGTTGTTACATTCTACCAAAACAATCTATCGAATCTTACCAATTTGCTATAGATTGATCAATTAATTGACCTATCTGATTCCCTCGATGACATCCTTATTTTTGGCGACTTTAATCTACCTCTGCTGCAGTGGAGTCCTGCCGATGATGAATCCTTTTTCAACGCTTCAAATGCCAACTCTACTAAGGAATGTCTCTTCATAGATCGGCTAACTGATTCAAGTCTATGTCAAGTTAGTAATGTCTTAAATTACATGGGAAGGCAATTAGACCTTATATTCACAACTGATCCCATTAACTCCTCAGTCTCGCTTTGTCCCCTAACTCTGTCGACTATTGATAACTTTCATCCTCCCCTTCTTCTTTCACTTTTCCTCAATTCTCCACTTCAATCTACACCTCCTGCATTTCGCACTTCTTACGACTTTCATAAATCTAATTTCCGCAAAATAAATGACTATCCTTGTTTGCTAACTTATCCTTAAACGAAGCCCTCACAATTTTTTACAGAGAAATGTTTAATTTCATTTCTCTTTATGTCCCATTTTCTCGTCATAAAACTTCATCTTCAAATCAAAATCTTAATGATGAATTCTCACCTGGCCCAGATGGTCTCCCTGCCATTTTTCTTAAAAAATGTTCTTCCATTCTCTCCCTCCCCCTCTCTCATCTCTTCCGTTTGTCTCTATCACTAGCAGAATTCCCTCAGATTTGGAAGACCTCTTTCATAACCCCCATACACAAAAAGGAATCAAAGGACGAAGTAACAAACTATCGCCCCATTGCTAAACTTTCTCATCTACCAAAACTTTTCGAAAGTATTTTATACGAAGCCTTAAGCTTTCAGTGCAAGTCTCTTATCTCTCCCACCCAACACGGCTTTCTGAAAGGTAGATCAACTACCACTGACTTAGTCGAATTCGTGTCCTTATTGCAACTGATTTTAGTAAACCTTTTGATAAGATATCTCATAACTTAATCCTCTTCAAATTGTCTGCCCTCGGTTTCGAACCCATATTGTTAAAATTGATATCTTCTTACCTGGAAAACCGTTCTTACAGAGTTCGCTTCAGATCCATCTTATCGACTGCCTTCTTGGCCACCTCTGGTGTTCCGCAAGGCAGCCATCTGGGTCCCCTTCTCTTCATTCTAACCATAAACGATGTCGAGAGGGTTATTAAACACTCTTCCCTCTCTCTGTACGCTGATGATACCAAATTTTTAAAGCCATCTCTTCGCCACACGACTACTGTCTCCTTCAACAAGACCTCGATAGTTTTTCGAACTGGTGCCTACAATGTCGCCAAATGTCAATCCATTACCTTATCACGTAAGCACCACGTGTCCTCCGCCCGCCTTTACCTTCTCCATGGTCAACCTATATCCATCGTTCAATCTCTCCGCGATCTTGGTATATTGTACGATAGGGAACTAAATTTCCGTTCACATATTGAGGAGATAATTCGTAAAGCTAACTCATCACTTGGCTTTGTCAAACGATGGTCCAAAGAATTCTCCTACCCTTACGTGACCAGATCCCTCTACATTACCTTTGTGCGCCCCCTCCTTGAATACGCCAGTCAAGCGTGGTCACCCTTTCAGCAAGTTCATGTGAACAGAATCGAGAATGTTCAACGTCGATTTCTTCGATTTGTCCTTCGAGGTCTTCCTTGGAACGATCCATTTATCTTGCCTCCCTACCAAGACCGCCTCAACCTCATCAACCTGAGTACTCTATAGAAACGCAGAGATATTGCAGACATTCTTTTCATTCATCGACTTCTTTCAGGCTCTGTCGATTGCGCATCTCTTTATAATTCAATTTTCTTCAATACCAACCCACGAAATTTACAATGCCCTCGTCTTTTCTATCTACCGTCCCACCGCACTTCATATGGATCTAATGAACCAATTTCCCGTATGCTGCGAAAAGTAAACTCAAACCTCACCCAGTTTGATTTTAACCTCAGCACTCCCTGCCTCAAAACCGAACTCCTTCACCATTCTCCTTAGCTTTAAGACTTAGTTTCAAGTTTTAGGTTTAAGTTTTAGCCTTAAGTTAGTTGTGGCTTGTAATAAGCCAAATAAATGGGGGCTTTCGCCCCCACCAAAATTAAAATTAATTCTCAAAATCAATGAACAGCAGGTTAAGTGGTGGTCTATATTCCACACTGAAGATCCGCAGGATGTGGATGTGGTCGACACAGAAAAATCCAGATCGGAATCCTACTTATTCAACATCGAGTGTGTCTTCGTGATGATGTTCGCACCAGGATGATTTTAGCTATTATCTTAGACAAAAGACAGCACGCAGATACCCCCCCAATTTTTGGCACTGCAAGCTTGATGATCATTCCCTTCTTCCACTCGTTAGGAAAGCTCTCAGATTCCCAAGCTTTTTGTATAAGTGGGAGCTGTAGCTCAGCCGATGTTGCTGGCTCTGCTCATAAAACCTCCGCGGGAATACCGTCAAGTCCTACCACCTTGTTGCTTTTCAGTGCTTTCGCCGCAGTAGTGATCTCATCCTTACTGAGGATCGTGGTGCGTATTCGGGCACTTCTTACTTCGGGCACCTCAGTCTGATTTGGGAGCATATCGCTAGCGAATGCAAGATTCAAAAAGTAGCAAAATGTTCCTTCCTACTAGACTTAGAAGTATCCAAGGCATACTGAGTTGATTTGAAAAATACCGAAAACCGCATTTTTCGAACTTTCAAGCATCAGTATCTTAAAAACCTGACACAAATGAAGAATGGAATTTATGGATATATGAAGATTTTTAGTTCTCCTATAAAACGACTTGAAACAGAGTCAGCTAGTTTACAGATTAATTTAAATATTTATGGAGATGGCGCTATTGTAATGTAACGTCTGTATGTACACAGTTGTTAAAAAGAACAATCTACAAATCAGCGACTATTTTTTTGCTTTCACAAATTTCTATTAATTTTTATTTTATTCTTCCAGCTATTATCGCGATAAATGCCGCCATAACAATGTCTACCTACACTTATTTCACAACAATTACACTGCTCCTGTTTGTATGCATTGAAAAGACACTCAGCATCAATTGTCCCGCTGAATGTAGATGCCGCTGGGAGTTGGATGGTCTCATTGTAGACTGCTCCAATGGAGGACTCACCGAATATCCATTCATCGAAGAAGGGCTACCCGTCGAACACTTAGACCTATCTTATAACTATTTCCAAGTATTTCCTTCACACTACGCAAATATCGAATCACTAATCTACCTCGATTTGTCCAGCAATGACATTCAAGAAATTTCCGATGACGCACTTATTGGATTCGAATCACTCCGTGTACTCATTCTCGCTAACAATAGCATTCAAAGTTGGAGTGACCTTAATCCAAATATTGCCTTCCAACATGCGTATAGCCTTCAAAAATTGTCGCTGGCCGGCAATCATCTTGAACGCTTCTCAGAGAGCGAAGGATCTCCGCTACTTGTAAGCGACTTACTCACAGAATTAGATCTCAGCCAAAGTGGAATAACTCAAGTGAACAATGTCCTGAGTGGTATGCCAAGCTTGAATAGGCTCATTTTATCTGGAAATAGTCTGAGGACTCTCTCTGCGTTGCCGTCGAAATCATTGCGGGACCTTGATGTCAGCAACTGTAGCCTTACATGGGTGTATAAATCTTTTATGGATAGCCTACCCAACTTGGAAGTACTTAATCTCTCGTTGAATCCTGGAGTGACTTTGGGAGGCAAGTCAGGTGAAATTTTAGAATGTGGAACTCTTCGACACATTGATGTGTCATTTTGCAACCTGGACACGATAGAGTTGAGCGGAATGCCAAACTTGATGGTGTTGCTACTGAAAGGCAACATGTTGCGCAGCATAAGCGGAACAATGTTTGCCAATAATATAGCGCTAGAGATGTTGGATCTATCACGGAATGTCATACGACAACTGGACGTTGCAGCGTTCTCCACTTTACGAAGGCTAACTGAACTGGATCTCTCGTACAATGAGATAATCCGTGTTGACAGGAATCAGTTTCGCAACAATGATGCATTGGTGTCTATCAACTTGAGTCGCAACATTTTCAATGAATTCTCCAGATTCACTTCGAATTCCTTGCGATCGCTGAATATGAGTTGGTGTGAAATCGCGCATATAGATCCGAGTGTCTTTTCCGGATTTAAGACGCTCGTCAACTTGGATCTTTCGAATAATCTAATTACAGAGTTTCCACTGAATATGAGGTCGGAGACGTTGAAGAAATTGGATCTGAGTATGTGCAGGTGCGTAGAAAAAAGCTTGTATTTATTAGAGATGAGGTTCTCTGAAGCTATGAAGGGATAGTTGGTTAGTAGTTATTTATTATTTTAAAGCAGGGCTTGGTAGAGCTAATTTGAATTAACCATATTCATTCGGTGATTCCAAGTTTGGATTTTTCGTTATAGTTTGGTTCAATTAGTGCTGGAGATAGCTCTGTCTATCCCAACCAGTTCAGTCTTAAGTTAGTTCAACTCAGAATTATAAAGTTAACAAGTCCGGTTTAATTTAATATTTCAACATTGTCTAAATCGGTTCAGATACCTTATATAGCCCAGATTAGTCATCCTCAACTCTCCTAGCTTCAGGGTCAATCGAGCGTTAGGTCTCCTATTATAATCTTAAAATACCAAGTGTCTTTCCAGGCTTACTATGATCGAAAATTCAACGTTCCAGGGCTTCCCGGAGCTGGCCAGCTTAAAGCTGTCGGGCAACCGTTTCACAAATCCCTTCCAACCCAGATACTTCAAGTCGAATCTGTACCTAAATCAAATTTGGTTGGGTGACAATCTATGGCGTTGTGACTGTCATGATTCGACGTTTATGGATTTCTACGATTTTTTAACTGCCAAGCCACAAAAGGTATGAAGCGTGGCTTTATTTCAAAACTTTTCAAGTACAATACTTCTTCTTCTAGCTTAAGGACAAGAACAACTTGAGATGTTTCAGCCCGACGGCATATTACGGAAAAACCTGGGAGGGTGCCTGTATGATTGTTTGGTATCCAACTAAAAACGATAAAGCCGCGCAGAGAGTATGGAACATCATGATGATATTGCTTATAGTACTAGTCTGTGTCTTATTACTCATCTCATGCTTTAAGAAGTTCGTCCGAAGAAAGATTAAAAGGCGAAACCGCCAGGAGCGACAGGAGAATGAAGCAGAACTTCAGGAAATGTAAGTTTTCTTCAAGTCGCGCTTAACGATTCAAGTTAAACTTCTCTCATTTCTTGTAGCCGTCGTCAGAATCGTCGAATTTTGGACCAAGAAGCTCAGCAAAATGCTCCAACTGCTTTGGAATCGATGCTCCCCTCCTACGAAGATGCTCTACTTATGCCCAAGCTGAATAGACCCAGCAAATCCATGGTGGATCTATCAACGAATCGTAAGCCGCTTTCACGAGTCAAAACAGATGTCGAGATGGGTCCGACCGCATTTGATGAAGAAGAATCTGTGCTGGATCATCATCGTTTCCGCAGTGAAGAGTTGTTATCAAATCGTGATAGAGAACGCACCGCTCAAATGGGAACGTTCCGACGGACGGGTAGGATTGATCATAATCCATCAGGAAGTCGACGTTTCAGTATTGAAGACTCACGTTTTCCGGCGGCACATTTAAAATCTCAGAACCTTCAGAGTGCCGAAAGAATTGGAAATTTCCAAAGCTATGAGAATAGTCCCTATTCTAAGAGGCGTCCAAAACCACCAGAGATATCAGTATTCAAACGGGCGAGCATACGTGACAGTGTAGAGTTTTTAACAGACTCTGAGTATAATAGTAAGCCTGGAAGTCCTTTTGCTCAACGTCGTCCCGCACCAGAAATAACGACTTCATCATTGTCCTTGCAGAGTGAAAGACTAATTAGAGGCAAGGTTCCAGCAGATAAAAGCTTTCATACAGTTGAAGAGCACTTTGGACGTGATGATGTGGATAACAAGTCAAGGTCACTCGATTCGAGTTCAAGTGATTTCCAGGTAATGCGATCATCTGACGTTGACCTGGCATCGATTGCGGACTCCAATTCATCGAAGAGAGACTCTGATGGCCCAATAGTTGTAGTCCATACACCGATAAGAGAGAGTAAATTCTAGAGCAATACGTTAATTTATATTTACCCATATGTGCATCGTAATGAGTTAAGTTTTATGTTTTAAATGGTTAAAAGTAAACGATTATTTATTTAAGAATGAACGTGTTTCACAAAAAATGAGGAAATCTTCTGTTGAAGTTTTTGGGCTTTCAAGTCCTCATTCCATCCCTCTTCTCGTTGGATAGCAGGTGAACGCTACTGAAACAAAGTGGGCTATTGATTTGAAGTTGTCTCACTTCAGGTGCGAGTATACTTATACAATAATTTTTATTTGTTATGTTTTTCGATTTGTTACCCATGTTGACGCAGCAGCAATGAAATATTGGTTACTGAATATTGAATGCCATGAGTCCATCGCCGTATTTCGAAAACAAAACTATATCTGCAAACAAAAGACATTCTGAATACTTAATAGCTAGTGGAAGATCATCGATAAAAAGCAGAAACAATATAGGACCGAGGTGGCTACCCTATGTGATACCTGACATAATTTTGATTAACTTAGAACAGCCATCATTAATTTGAACGATTACCTAAGTACGATTATATTCAAGTAGATAAATTTGAGTGAAATCACAAACAATTTTTGGATTAAAGTTCTGTGATTAGCTTTGTCAATTTTTTTTTTTTTTTTTTGCGTGTAGCTGGGTGAAAATCATCTAAAGACATCGCATATGAGCTTTACGATAGTGTGGAACTTTAATCCACTAAAAACACCCGGAGAAGGCATGATTTAATGTCATCCTTCCACTTATCGCACCTAGTCGTCAAACTAATTAGCAATTTGTTTTTAAGTTTGTATATTCAGTAACTGTATTTTGTCAGATACTTTTTATTTTGGAGTACCTAGTTGGAGTTGGTAGTTTCTATCACTCTTTAGTGTAATCGTGTTCAAAATTTTTATTTTATTTTATCTATTTTTGCTTTCCTAGTTAACTAGTTCAAAGGGTTTTATTCTTCCTAATCTTTGGACAGAATTCTTGTTATTAAGTAGTTCAACTACTTCTGAATTGGTGTGATTGCGAAGTTTAACTTCATGTCTCCTTGTGACCTTCCTGACCTTGTCTTCTACTATTTCAATTTTTAGATCTCTATGTAGAATAACGTTACGTATGTACCTACCATGGCGCATTAACTATATATGCGTAGTACTTTATTCTGGAAGCATTGTATGCTTTGTAGGTCTTACTTGTGCACCCCCAAAGCTGGAGACCAAATGTCCATATTGGCTTTAATCTTTGCTTGTAGAGCAGTATTTTATTGTATATCGAGAGACAGGAATACCTCTCTAAGAGCCAATTTTTACATTTTTTTATACCGTATGTTTAATTTATGTTTTGTTGTTTACATGAGCTTTCCAGCGCAATTTCGAGTCATGCCTAAGTGCTTAGCTGAGTTCAAAAAAATAACTGCATTGTTAATTATGTGCACAGGTATATGTTGTATATTTTTATTTGTAAAGTTTACATGAGCCAACTTCAGTTCATTTAATTTTATTTGCCATTTTTTGGTCCATTCATTAATATTATTTACTGCCCTTTACAGTTTATCAGTAACTTCCTGCATGGTATTACCGACAGCAACTACAGCAGTATCGTCTGCAAATGTGGCAACATTTTTTCCTCATTTTGTGGTAGGTCATTGGTGTATACTAGGAACAAGACAGGTCCTAATACACTACCTTGGGGTACGCCAGCTTTTATATGTTTTAATGTGGAGTACTCATCTTCTTGCTTTATTCTAAATAATCTCTGCATTATATATGACTCTAGAATTTCTGAGTATTGTTTTGGTCGATATTTTTGCAGCTTGATTGCCAAGTTAGTAAAAGTAGATCTTCCTTTCATACACCCCTGCTGATTATTCGATAGTACACTTTTAACAAGAAAATAAATATTCTTATACTCGTACGCCATTTTGGTTTGGTTAGCATTTGTCAGTTCGCATTTGACGGTCGTGAAGAGCAGTCTATAACAATATACAAGGTGGTGCAAAAGTTATCACCCTATCGGAAAATGCTCTCATATTTTTTTTTTTTTTTTATCCGATGGAAATCTTCAAAAGACACTCGGTAAGAATCGGTACCAAGTAGTGTGGGACTCTTACCACACTAAAACCACCGGTGAATCAGGACCAATCTATGAAAGATCGACAAATGATTTTTCTTTCATAATTTATAAATCGCATTGGGGGAAGTTTAAAGTTATAACACTTTCCCATAGCTTTTAGACCATCAGCTCATGAGGCTTGGTTCTTCTTAATCTCCGAACATTGTTTCGTACATTTAAGACGCTCTCCATTTCGGAGTTGGTATGACTTTGTAGTCGCTGATTGTGTGATACAGCGTGTTTTTTAACCACTTCTGTAACCATTTCAATTTGAAGGTCACGATGTAGATAGCTATTTCTTATATACCAAGGGGCATTAATTATTCCACGAAGGACTTTGCTTTGGAATTTTTGGATGGGTTCAGCATTTGCTTTCTTTGTACAGCCCCATAGTTGGATACCATATGTCCAAACGGGTTTCAGTACTTGCTAATATAACATTAATTTGTTCTGGATAGATAGGTCAGAGTTCTTTCCTAGTAATCAGTACATTTTTCTGTACTTCAAGTTAAGTTCTTCTCTTTTCTTTTTGTTGTGCTCTTTCCATTTAAGCTTTGCATCCAAGGTCATTCTAAGGTATTTGGCGGTATTGGTGTAAGGTACTGCTGTACTGTTTATAAAAATTGGGACATTGTTTATGTTTTTGTTTGTAAAGTTTATATGCATCGATTTTGTTTCGTTTAATTTGATACGCCATTTTTGGGTCCAATCACTAAATTTTTTAGCCTTCGTAACGGATTTATCTGGCACTAATGGCCATGATAGCGTTGATGTCCACTGGAATATCCCTTGTATATAACCGATACGGGGTTGGTCCTTGGACACTTCCTTGTGATACACCGGCTTCAATTTTCTTTAGTTCCGAGTAATTTTGGTCGTACCGTTCTCTAAAGAGTCGGTTCGTAACGTAGGATTACAGTATTTAGTAGTACTGCCTGGGGAGGTCCCTTTGCAGTTTGTACTCAAGTCCCAAGTGCCAAACCTTGTCAAAGGCTTGGGCAACATCTAAGAATAGAGCCGAGCAAACTTGTTTTTCTTCAAGTGCCTTTTCCACAACATCCGTAATTCGATGCACTTGGTCTATCGTGGAATGTTTATTTCTAAATCCAAACTGATGGCTCGGAATTAGTCTTCTTTCTTCTATTATTTTGCTAAGCCTTTTCAGGAGCAGTTTTTCGAAAACTTTTGCTATGATTGGTATAAGCGATATTGGTCTGTAAGAAGTTACTTCCGTTGGTGGCTTACCTTGTTTAGGTATAACAATGACTTTTGCAATTTTCCAATGATGTGGCATATATCTTAGTTTAAGGCATGCGTTTATTATAAATTGGAGTTTCTTGAAGGCTATTGAAGGCATATCTTTCAAAACCTGAGCAGTTATTAGATCGTACCCTGGTGATTTTTTGTTAGACAACTTATGTTGACACTTCTTTGAGCGTGGCAAAAGGTATTTCACATTCGTCGTTTCTATCAACAAACTGTAAGGGATCTGTAGCTGTGTTTGCTGGGAATGGCTTAAAAACATTCGCGAGATGTTCAGCGAAGAGATCAGCCTTTTGTTTCGGGTTTCCGATCCATTTACCACCTTGAGATTTTATTGACGGGTTATGTGTCTGAGGTCTTTTTAGCCGCTTAGCTGCTTTCCATAAGGAGTATTCGGTAGAGCGTCCGTCGTCAGACTTTTCAGGAACCTACTAAGTATAGTATATAGAGTGCCCCGGAGGGCAGTATATAGCTGCTATTTTAAACTCTTTCTTTTTTATACCAATACTAATTGTTGTTACTTGCATGTTTTCATTAGTAGTGTTTCGAGCACTTTTTTATAAGTATTGCTGATCATCCCCTAGCTTTGTCAGCTGGGTGCGGAGCGTGATAACATGTGTAGTTTGGTAGTTTGTCATGCTCTCATATGTATTTGCAAATTACGTCTTATGTCATTGCGACTTTGACATTTATGAAGTAAACAAAAGCAGAATACACGTAAATGAACCATGGATTGCTATACTCTTCAAGAACGCGGAATAATAGTGTCAATGTTTTTGATAAAAAATCGGTCGGTGGTTTTGACTCAACGTTAACTTCATCGTCGATTTCCTGGTCGTTTGACACCAACTGGGCAAACACTGCGCCGTTGAGCCGCTCTCCTCAAAGAGAATGGCATGTGATAGTATTAGACGTGGCCAGCCCCGGTGCAGTCGTTCGGTCGAGAATATCGCTGCTCTGGCTGCAGATGTCCCAGGGAACCCTAAAACATCAACCAGACGACGGGTCATGCAATTGGGTGCAGCAGAACTATGATCAACGACTTCTTGCTACTGCACATGGATGGGTTTAAAGAACATGTGGTACCAGCAAGATGGTGCAATAACACACACAGCACGAGAGTGGACATTCTGCAGCAAGCGTTTCCCTGCCACTTAATCTCTCACTTCTCACTAACTAGCGAGATAGTCCAATTTGATCTTTGGGGTTTTTTGAAGTTACGGGTCTATATGAACAAGCCAAAGACTTGGAGGAAAACATCCGACAAGAAGTGGAGAATTTATCGCCATAAACATTGAGAAAACTCATGGCAAATGCAGTGGAACAAGCCCGAATGTTCATCAACTCTGGCAAGCCGGCACTTGACCGATATTGTCTTCGCGACTTAATGGAAACCAATTTAAACGACTAAATAAACATAATCAACAAATAGAACCAATTCTTTTTATTTACAACCAAAGTTACTACATTAAGGAGCATCTAACGCCTTAACAACGTGTTGAAATTATTAAGAAATGTCATCCAAATAATCGATCAATTTTGAAAACACTTCAATCATTCAGCGTATAATGAATAACTTTGAAAATCAGTATACTCGTATAGATACACTGGCAGATAATGTGAAATCCGGTCGAGTTTGTAGCGTATGCACCTCACAAAATATTGCTGCAGTGAGAGAAAATAGTAAGTAGTAGTAGTCAAATGGAAATATATTTGCACTTTTGTTTTGAAAATATTGTAATATGCGAGCTACGGCTCGAGTAGATAAAACGATATTCTATGAAATTATTTCTTTATTTTCTAGTCTATAGAACAATTCAAGTTCACACTATACTATTCTTCGCAAACTCCTTCCTTACGAGGTCTCTTTCTTCTCAAATCACTTTATCTCCTTTCAATTTCTTAATTCACAAATCCAAACTAATTACTTCTTCTTGTTTACTCTCAACTTTCAATTTTCACTAAATTACAACTTCGGCTGTTATCACTTTTCCAATCTCCTCGTGCGGTTCAAAACCAACTGCCTGGTCTCGATCGCCATCTGTCCTTATATAGCAGAAGTTTCTGATAGCCAGAAACTTCTAGCAAATTCTTCGACCACTGGAACAAGAAAATTCTGATGTAATAATTCCAGAATGACAGCAGCAGCCAATAATCTCTTGTTCTCTCTTATCCGTGATATTATCCGTCTCTTATCGTAGACACGAACTGTGGAGACTAATTGCAGACACGAACCTCGAATGAAAAGACACTTCGGAACAAAATTATGCCAGAATGAAAAGACACTTCGGAATTTGTTGCATTATGCTACATTATGTTACAATATTAAAACTTACGACAATGACAAAAAAGTCATCTGTGGGGTATTTAAATTGGTTAATATAAATTTTTTTAGTGGGCGTCGTGGAGTAGTAGTTAGTGTGTCGGATCACTACGCAAGAGGTTCCAAGTTCGAATCCCAGAAAACACCAAAAAGTTTTTTTCACGATCCCACCTCTCGCGAACGTCTGACAAACATCCGAGAGTATTGTTGTCACGAAAAAGCTTCTCAAAAACAAATTGCCGTTCGGATACGGCACTAAAACTGTAGGTCCCTTCCATTCATAGCTAGGCCCTGGCACTTAAAGAGCTGTATTTATTTATTTATTTAATTTAAATTTTATTTGAATTGAAGCGCAACTTAAGTTATTCATAATAATTTACACTATCTAATTATGTTCTTGAATTAATTCTTTTCCATATGCTAATGCCACTGTTAGATATTTGATTGATTTATCCCAATCGAAAGTGTCATCTTCCTTTAGGATACAGATCAATTCTTCTTCCGTCAAACAAGATGCTCCAAGTAAGCTGCGCCTTCGGTTAGTATAGGGCAAATTCCCAGGAAATCTTGAATGTTTTCTTCAGCTCTCATATTGCATAGGCTGGATTCTTGCCTTAAAGATCCAGGTGATCTTGCTAAAATTAAAATGATCAACAAAGTAATTTTGGCCTATGAAGTGATTCAAATGTTTGTAAAATCGTGTTACTTTCAGTTGCTCTTTGCGGATTTCTTTGGTGTGTATTTGCTTTAAGTTGCTGTATGAGTACTAGTTCTATGCTTTTCTGGTTCCATTATCTTTGATTCGTGTCTCTTTCGTCCCAGTGCGATCCAAAGCTGCGTCCTAGAGTATTTAATTCCTTTATCTAAAATTTTATTGATATTTAGCTAGGTTAACTTCTAGGTTCCAAAGTTCACAATAGGGTTCGAGTTTGTTTATCATTTGCCGCATGACTGTTACATCCTCCGGAAGTAGGCTGGGTTAGGTTGAAGTGGTTCGCAGCTATTAACGCCAACACACATAGACCAATAATAGATCCGTTGTGATACCATGTGGATCCTGAGAAATTTCTCCTGCCTATTTAATCAATCCAATTGGAGCTTCTGATGAAGCGAAGAAGGTTTGCGATATCTATATTCGTAAGATCGCCTAAATCATTGCAATGGAAAGCTCCTAAGTGAAGTTTTCTTTTATGGGAGAGAGCTGGACATGTACAAAGGAAGTGGAGAATAGTGTCCTCCTCCTCTTCAGCCATGCAGATTCTACAGAAATCATTTAAATAAACGCCAAGCCTTGTAGCGTGCTTGCCTATTAGACAGTGCCCAGTAATGACATCTATTGTAGCGCTGATATGCTATGTCTTTTGAGGTCCAGCTTAGGCCAAATCTGTTTTGTCGCTAGAAACTCGTTCACCTAAGATTCTTTCTTTCGATTGCATCCAACTTTAATTTGAGTTTACATGAAGCGATCGGTACACCCAAGGTACCATTATCCGGAAGGATGAGTATGGTAGCTCCATATCTGGCGAGTTCATCACCCTTACAGTTCCCTGTGATATCCCTATGCCCTGGCACCCAGAAAAGGTGAATATTACAGGCAGCATGCGACTCGTCATGCGACATGTGCTGCTACCAGGACGAGGCTATATGACACACAACACAGGCAAATTGGTCTCTATTGCACGAAAAGTTCCCAGGCCATTTCATTTTGAGATTTGGCGACATCAATTGACCCCAAGATCGTGTGATCTGACTGCGTTGGATTTCTTTCTGTGGGGCTATGCTAAAGATCGTGTCTATGTAGACAATCCCCAAACTTTTGAGCACTTAAAAACAAACATCCCCTAAGTTATGGTCGCAATACAGGCAGACATGTGCGTAAAAGTCATCCAAAATTACCTCAAGAACCGAAGTTTGCAAAGACTCCCATGGCGACCATTTAACCGATGTTGTATTCCATACATAATGGCATAGCCTAGAATTTAAAACAGTGTACAGATTTCATTGAAATCTTTAACACTTTTTATTTTAATTAAAATGAAAATTATGAACCACAAAATGAATAACTCTGTACTACGTAGCGTAGTAAATGTAAATGCACAATGGTATTGTAACATAATGTAGCATAATGCAACAAATTCCGAAGTGTCTTTTCATTCTGGCATAATTTTGTTCCGAAGTGTCTTTTCATTCGAGGTTCGTGTCTGCAATTAGTCTCCACAGTTCGTGTCTACGATAAGAGACGGATAATATCACGGATAAGAGAGAATTATAACTGCAAGAAATGATTGTCATCTTGGAATTATTACATCAGAATTTTCTTGTTCCAGTGGTCGAAGAATTTGCTAGAAGTTTCTGGCTATCAGAAACCGTTTCTTAATCAATACGTACATATATAGTTACACATTGAAAAATAAATTTTTGATTAGTTGAATGACTAAGTGCGATTCTTTAAAGACAGACATAAGGCAGTCCTCGAGAGGTTAATTGGGTTAAACTCCCTCACTATTGCAGAAGGTTCCCTCGCGTACAAACCTCTTCAATGTCTTTCATTTCATAGTTAGTCAGAAAAATAAACATCGGGCTGGAACATACAAAACACAACATTTAATATAGTTTTTTTTTATTAACGAAATTGCCGCCATTTTATACTGGAGAATAATTTGTTTCCCATGGGATAAGGAAAAGTCAAGACTTCCCTCTTGCTTCTCTAGAGTGAGTCAATGAAAAACCATCCTGCCTTTGGGTGGATCATAGACACTAAAAATATCCGAAACATTCAAACTGTTATACATACAAGAATTACACTGGTATACAAACTTTTCCATTAAAATTCCTCAATGGTTTACATACTGGATATTGTATAATCTACCGATGTGTGTCAAAACTATGAGAAACATTGAATATTACAACCAAACGCTGTCAACAATTTTTAACTTTAGTTTTGACAGGTAGATGGCTAATAGTTATCGGTTTGTGGGTAAACTAAGTTTAAACGTACACTTTGAAATAATATTTTTACGCGTTCGCTGTACACTAAGCACCGACGAAAAAGTTCAATAAGTTTCATTAAAATTAAGTACGTTGGTAAAATAGCGATATTTTTGTGCAACACATAGTAGGTATAAGAAATATTGTTGGTGAGAAGACTTTTTGGGAAGATAAACAATAGTGTACAAAAAGAATGTTTTTTTTTTTTGTAATGAAGTTGAAAATCTCGAAAATACAGTGGTTTTCGGTAATCAAGTAGAGTAAGACTCTAAGGGCACTAAAAACACCTCCTTAATCAGGACCGATCTGGGAAAGTTCGACAAATGTTTATCTTTCTTATATTTAAAACAGCGTTAAGGAAAATTTTAGCTCATGGGGCTTGGTTCTTCTCAATCTCCTGATATTATCTCGCTTTCTGTCTCAGAGTTTATGTTGTTTTACAGCCGTTGATTGTCACAGCGTGCTTTCTAACCACTTCTATCACCATGTCTATTTGTAGATCACGGTGCAAATCACTATTTCTTCTACTCAAATACCAAGGGCATTTATTATTCCATGAAGGACTTTGTTTTGGAATGTCTGTATAGTTTTGATATTGTAACATCGTCTAAAAGTATGCAACAATAATGTAGAATAATAACTACGCTCCTACAGCCCATTCCAAACTGTACTTTCATTCGAGGTTCGCAATAGCTGACAAAGCCACGGATAAAGAGAGAATTATAACTGGAAGAAATGATTGTCATCTTGGAATTATTTCCAGTGGTCGAAGAATTTGCTAGAAGTTTCTGGCTATCTGAAACTTCTGCTATATAAGGACAGATGGCGATCAATAGAAGAGACAGTGATTTTTAAACTGTGGCGAAGAGATTGGAAAAGTGATAATGGGCGAAGTTGTAATTTGGTGATAAATTGAAAGTTGAGAGTGAACAAGAAAAAGTAATTAGTTTGGATTTGTGAATTAAGTAATAGAAAGGAGATAAAGTGATTTAAGAGGAAAGAGACATTGTAAGAAAAGAATTGCGAAGGATAGTACAGTGTGAACCTGAATTGTTCTATAGACTAGAAAATAAAGAAATAAATTTCACAGAATATTGTTTTATCTACTCGAGCCGTAGCTCGCATATTACATTGGTGTCAGAAGCGGGATAAAACTTATTCTGTGAATAACTATTTCCGTGGTGTGAAATTGCACAAGCAAAAAAAAAAAAAAAAAAACGATTTCTGTGTTGAGTTAATTAGTTGCGCAAAATGGGTCGCAAATTGGGAAAACTAACTATAACTCAACTAAAGGCAGAACTCAGTAAGCGGAACCTCGACACAACTGGGGGAAAAGATGCCCTACTGATTCGTCTGGAAGAAGCAGTAACGCAGGAAGGTGAAAATCCGCACGACGTAGAGTTTGACGTGGAAGAGGAACCAGCAAGTACAGCAGCCGACCCGGGTATAACAAGTCTGCTCCTGCAACTTAAGTTAGTCATGGACGAACAAAAGAAAGCAATAGAAGATCAAAGAAATTCTCTAGAACTTAAGCTGGACGAACAAAAGAATTCTCTAGATGCTCTGGAAAGTAAACTTGATGAGCAAAACAAGAACTTGGAATCCAAATTCGAAGTGATCGAAGAGAAAATCGAGAAGGTAGAGACGCAACTCGAAAAAGTCGAAACTAGATTCGATGAAAACTTTGAGAAGCATGAAACTCAGTTCGGGAAAATAGAGACTCAGTTCGAAAAAGTAGAAAAACAAGTCGAAAATCTTACTAAGGAACTCAGCAACGTGAAGAGACAGAAAGCACGGGAATATTCCACCGACGGTCTGAGAAGAAAGGAGATGCAGCCTCCTATCTTCGATGGTCAAACATCATGGCCAATTTATAAAAGGCAATTCGAAGCGGCCGCAATGACCAATAGCTGGGACGATGAAGAGAAGTCCATTGCACTCACACTTGCACTGAGGGGTCCAGCTGCGGAGCTCTTGCAGACCATCCCGGAAGATAAACAGCAGAACTACGACTCTCTGGTTCAGGCTATCGAGATGCGGTTTGGGGATGAACACATGCAGCAGGTGTACAGGGTTCAGCTGCGTAGTCGAGTCCAGAAAAGGGGGGAAACGCTCCAACAGTTGCAAGCGGATATAGAGCGACTAGCCCATCTTTCATACCCTAAAGCCGGTGAGGAGCTTATCAACGAAATGGCGGTGGAAGCTTTTATTCAGGCCATAGAGGACAGACAACTGCAAATGGCTGTAAGGATGGCTGAAAAGCGAACACTCCCCGAGGCATTGGCATTCGCTTTGTCAATGAAGGCTGCGGACCAAGCATACCAGGGAATACACCGTGTCAGGGAAATGTCCGTCATGGAATGCTCATGCCAGAGAACAGCCGTCAAAGCTCGCGGAAGTCAAATCCGTTGCTGGAATTGCAACCAAACCGGACACCTACAACGGCAGTGCAGAAGTGCACCTAGACGAGGAAATTGTCCACATTGCGGAAGTAGGAGAAGCAGAGAGGAAGCATCCTGTCGGTCAGACTTCCCAAAACCAGCAGTCGGGAGATGCGTAAGGACCAACTTCGCGGGGCAGAAGTTGGTTACTGGAATCGAGGCCCCCAGGACCACCATTCAAGTTTCGCAAACCAAACGGGGTAACAAGAGCCTGACAGTGGAGGCACTAATCAACGAGAAGAAGTGCGTAGCCACCATCGACACAGGTGCCACTGCCTCCATTGTAAGAAGAGATATCGTCAAAAGCTCCTGGCTGCACAACACCAACAGCTACTGCCTGAAGACTGCAACAGGGGAAATGGCGAAGGTATTTGGAGAAGTTCGTCTTACGATTACTCTGGCAGGACTGACGTTCTCCCATGCGTTTCTGGTGGCAGATATATGCGACGAGTGCATCATCGGAGTAGACTTCATGAAAGCAAATGAAGTAATCTTGGACATCGGGATGCAAGTACTGAGGTATCGAAATGTGGAGATTCCGATGGTGTACGGAAATGAGAATGCCGTAACTCTCAGGACAGTCATCAGCAAAGACGAAGTTTTGCCGCCGTCTTCAGAGACAATCATTTGGACAAAGCTGGAAGGTGATCTTGGGAGCCACCGATTCTACATAGTAGAACCAGACCCAGAGAAGAATTCTCAAGACTACATCGTGGGAAAGACGTTAGTCGAACCAAAGAACACCATGGTTCCAGTGAGGGTTTTGAACGCAAGACCACACACTGTAAAACTAAGGCGAGGGGATGTGACTGGAAAATGCACGCCGATTACCGCCGTCGCAACAATATCTGAACGTGATGCTCCAAAACCTCTCCCATCACCTTGGACAGCGGAAACGAGAGAGACGATTCTCCAGTCCAGTGAGCTGAATCAGGAGCAGCGAACTATGGCAGAGAATCTTATCAATGAGTACGCTGATGTATTTGCCTCACAGGACGGAGAATACGGCCGAACACACCTGGTACAACATCGAATAGACACTGGTGATACTAGACCAATTCGTCAGCCTGCTAGGCGCCTTCCATTGGCAAAGCAGACAGAAGTTGCAGAGATGGTGTCGGCAATGGAGAAAGAAGGTCTGATTGAAAGTTCCAAAAGTCCGTGGGCATCACGTGGGCAGAAAGATGGCAGCACGCGGTTCTGCGTGGACTATCGGCAGCTCAATTACGTCACCAAGAAAGACAGCTACCCTCTGCCACGGATTGACGACACGCTAGACACACTATCAGGAGCCCGATGGTTTTCCACTCTCGACTTGAAGAGTGGCTACTGGCAGGTACAGATCCATCCAGAAGACCGGGAGAAAACCGCCTTCACCGCAGGAAATGGGCTATGGCAATTCACGGTAATGCCATTCGGGCTGTGCAATGCTCCGGCGACTTTCGAGCGATTGATGGAATGTGTCCTGCAAGGGTTAACATGGAAAACCTGTTTGGTATACTTGGATGATGTCATCGTCGTAGGAAAATCGTTTGCGCAACACCGAGACAATCTAAGGGATGTGTTTCAAAGGCTTCGAAGTGCCCACCTGAAGCTCAACCCCAAGAAGTGCGCCCTGTTTAGAGCGGAAGTCAAGTACTTGGGGCACATAATTTCAGCGAAAGGAGTGAGAACCGATCCAGAGAAGGTCGAAGCGGTGAAAAACTGGCCAGTCCCCAAGGATAAACACCAACTAAGGAGCTTCCTGGGCCTAGCCACCTACTACAGACGGTTCGTGAAGGATTTTGCCGGGATCGCAAAGAACCTGCACCAGTTGACGGAAAAGGGAAAACAATTCAAATGGACAATTGAGTGCGAGAAGAGCTTCAAGGCACTTAAACAACGGCTATGCGATGCCCCGATACTGGCTTACCCCACTCCCGGGGAAACGTTCATTGTGGATGCAGATGCTAGTAATGTTGGGGTAGGAGCCGTACTCTCCCAGGTGCATGACGGCCAAGAGAAGGTGGTTGCGTACTTCAGCAAGGTGCTCTCTAAGCCAGAAAGGAACTACTGCGTGACAAGGAGAGAACTTCTAGCTTTGATCTTGGCTACGAAGCATTTTCACAAATACCTCTACGGGAGGAAGTTCGTTCTTCGCACAGACCATGCAGCCTTAAAATGGCTATTACAGTTCAAGAGTCCTGAGGGTCAGGTCGCAAGATGGATCGAAAGGCTGCAAATCTACGACTACGAAATACAGCATCGTAAAGGAAAACTCCACTCTAATGCGGATGCACTGTCCCGGAGACCATGCAGAACGGATTGTAAACATTGTGCGCGTCAGGAAGAACGGGAGCTGGTTTCCATCCAAAGAATGAGAGCCGAACCTATCGCCGGCTGGAGCGTAGATGAGATCCGGAACGCTCAGAAGGAAGACCCGGATATCGAGCCGATTCTGGCCTGGAAGGAGAACATGGAGAAACCGGATCATCAGGACATCTCTCACAGAAGCCCGACCTTAAAGGCATATTTTGCGCAGTGGGACTCCCTCCATGTCCAAGAAGGTGTTCTGAGAAGAAAATGGGAATCCTCCGACGGAAAGTCGTTTGTAATGCAGCTTGTAGTACCGCGGACGAGGGTCAAGGAGGTGTTACAGGAAATGCATGGCGGGGCGTCCGGAGGCCACTTGGGAGTGAATAAGACGCTAGAAAAGGTACGAGAACGTTTTTATTGGTTAAAAGCGAAGGAAGATATCGAAGACTGGTGCAGAGAATGCGACGTGTGTGCAGCTAGTAAGGGTCCGAGAACCAAAACTCGAGGTAAGATGCACCAATACAACGTGGGAGCACCTTTCGAACGAATCGCCATTGACATCGCAGGGCCCTTTCCGGAAACCGACAATGGTAATCGGTATATACTCGTAGTGATGGACTACTTCAGTAAGTGGCCGGAAGCGTTTCCGATCCCTAACCAGGAAGCCAGAACCGTGGCGGAGCAGATCGTCTACAATTGGGTTAGCAGATTCGGTGTGCCCTTGGAATTGCATTCTGACCAAGGGAGGAACTTCGAGTCAAGAATCTTCCAAGAGATGTGTCAACTACTCGGAATCAAAAAGACAAGGACAACCCCGCTTCATCCACAGTCGGACGGTATGGTGGAGCGTTTCAATAGGACTTTGGACGAACATCTCTCGAAGGTCGTAGGTGACTACCAACGGGATTGGGACCGGCAGATTCCCTTGTTTTTGATGGCCTATAGAAGTGCCGTGCATAGCACTACTCGACATACGCCGTTCGAAATCTTATTTGGTGGAATAGCTCGTTTACCCAGTGAGGTGAAATTTGGATCTCCTACCAATGAGCCCAGAAATGAAGAAGAGTACGTGGCGGACCTTAGGGAAAGGCTTAGGGACATACACCAAAGGACCAGAAGCCAGATTAAGATAACGAGCGACCGCATGAAGACCAGGTATGATGCCAAGGCAACAACGTCAGGATTCCAGGAAGGAGATCTAGTGTGGCTGTATAATCCCCATCGCCAAAAGGGGAAATCACCTAAATTGCAGCGGAACTGGGAGGGTCCATACAGAATAGTAACCCGCATCAACGATGTTGTCTACCGCATCCAGCGAGGACAAAGGGCCAAAATGAAAGTGGTTCATGTGGACCGACTGAGTCGATACAATGGTCGAAGTGAGGACGCACTTGTTCGGGACGAACAAGTCTAAGAGGGGGGCAGTGTAACATCGTCTAAAAGTATGCAACAATAATGTAGAATAATAACTACGCTCCTACAGCCCATTCCAAACTGTACTTTCATTCGAGGTTCGCAATAGCTGACAAAGCCACGGATAAAGAGAGAATTATAACTGGAAGAAATGATTGTCATCTTGGAATTATTTCCAGTGGTCGAAGAATTTGCTAGAAGTTTCTGGCTATCTGAAACTTCTGCTATATAAGGACAGATGGCGATCAATAGAAGAGACAGTGATTTTTAAACTGTGGCGAAGAGATTAGAAAAGTGATAATAGGCGAAGTTGTAATTTTGTGATAAATTGAAAGTTGAGAGTTAACAAGAAGGAGTAATTAGTTTGGATTTGTGAATTAAGTAATAGAAAGGAGATAAAGTGATTTAAGAGGAAAGAGACATTGTAAGAAAAGAATTGCGAAGGATAGTACAGTGTGAACCTGAATTGTTCTATAGACTAGAAAATAAAGAAATAAATTTCACAGAATATTGTTTTATCTACTCGAGCCGTAGCTCGCATATTACAATATTTATTTTCTTTATACAAATCCACAATTGGATGTCGTATGTCTAATCAGACTACACTACTTGCTTATATACTCGTACCATGATTACAGTTTCGTTGCTTTTTGATGAGCTCTTTCCATTTTAACTTAGCTTCCAAAGTCATTCCAAGGTAGCTACTTGGCTTTAAATGTGCTGCAATGCATTCTGCATTCTCTGTTACCTTCAGTGTCATCTGTAAAAGCAGCCATCATGGTACACCTGCTTTAATTTTCTTTAGCACTGAATATTCGAAAGAGTCGGTCTGAATTATAGGATTTCAGTATTTCGTAATACTATGCAGTTTGTACTCAACAAGCAACATACAAAAATAGTGCCGTACAGACTTGTTTTTTTCCAGTGTCTTTTCCACTACATCCGTAATTTTTAAATTCGAACAGATGAATAGGGATTAGACTTATTTCTTCTATAATTTTGCTAAGCCTTTTCTGGGGCAATTTTTCGAAGACCTTTGCCATAATTGATATGAGCGATTATGATAAGATGTCTGTTCTGCTTGTGGCTTTTCATGCTTGGGTATTACAATCATTTCAGCAATTTTCCAATGATGTGGGACATATCAGAGCTTTAGGCATGCATTGGAGCTTTTTTTAAGGCTGTTGATAGCATTTCTTTCGCTTTTTTATTTGATAACTTGTGTTGGCACATGCTTCTTGTTTATCTGAGCGTGACAAGGGGAATTTCATCTTCATCTCTTTTATCAACAAACAAACAGGTTTTCAGTAGCTACAATTGACGATAGTGGCTTAAAAATGTTCGACAGATGTTATGCGAATAGATCAGCTTTTTGTTTCGGTCTCTGATCCATTTTTTGGCTAGTGTTTTCAAGGGCTGATTTTGTAACTGATATCTTTTTAGATACTTAGCTGCTTTCTGGTGAACGCAACAGTCATTAAACTTCGTCGAAATCTACTAAGTGAATGATTTTTGAATTCACAGATTGGTTTTTTTTACTCATTATTGAGGCGACTAAGAACATCGTTTGGGAACATCGTGGTTTATATTTTCTACGAGCCCTTCTTTTATTTTGACGGGGTATTTAGTTTCAGGTTTTCTCCTGTTCAAATTAGTTGCTGTTCTTTCCTCTGCCGCCTACTAAACAGCAGCAATAAATTGTTCTACTTCATGGTCAATTTGCTCATTTGTTTCCATATGAGATCTTAGGTTTATAAAACTTTCCAGCTTTCTTCTGAATTCAGTCCAGTTCCTTCTCTTGTTTACAAGCTACTCGTAAGGATTACTTTTTTTTGTGCATTTAAAAATTAAGTCTATGTATAAAAACAGTAAACAATTTACACAATCCTGAAAATTTTAAAAATATGTTTGTGGAGAACGGTATCTATTAAAAACCATGGGGAGCAGTCTATTTTATTTTAGAGACAGATTGAAAGGTGGCATGATGAGAGAGAAAGCGAGTACTCTGCTTGATTTTAAAGCGCTGGCTGCATTCCAGATGAGCTTGGTGGTATGAGGACAGCAGCTTATGCACCTTTTGGGTTTTATACGGAAACATCTTCAAGTTTTCATCAAAATACGTTGCAGAGATCGCCTGGGAATATCCAATTGCGTGGCCCGTCGTCTCGTTGATGTTTTTGGACACTCTTCCACATCCTCATGCTGAACGGATTGTTCTTGTCCTATCTCGTGTTGAGCCAGTCTCTTCTATGCGTGCGGATTGGCATCGTATTGTTCTACGAGTCGCTGTGGAATGGTGGGGAATTCTTCGACGAAATTCACGTTGTGTTCTTATCACTGATGAATTAACACTGAAAAAAATTAACTCAATTTCCAAGGTTCTTGAGGAGTATAGCATTTTATTTTTCATCGTCGTGATTTCCGCATCTGTTTAACATACAACTGCCAATATCACGATGGCAGAAGACACCATTTGGAAAAATCGTAGACATAATCCTATAAGAGTCATTACTTTGCTCCACCTTGTAATACGACTTTTCGTCATGAGGCATCTATTGTAATTAAGCTTCAAATAGTTAACTTTTGATTTAAGGCTGAGAAAGGTCAGGATTTTTCAATGGGACGACATGATGAGTGAACAATCCCAATATGTTTGCCGTTTTACATATTGCGACTTCTATAGAAAAGTTAAATCGATGTAGTTCTAAGTTTAAAGGTCCAGGATTCACTTGATAATCTTCAGAAGAAAGGAGTTTAAGTAAAGCTCTGCCTCCCACTTATGTATATGACTTACTTATAATATCGTTCGTTTTGATTTTCTTTTTCTTTTTTTAGATCATATCCTTTCTACTAAAATTCTTTTAAATCGTGGTCAACTTTTGTTACCCGTCAACTTTAGGAAAATCGAATTTACTTAAGTTCCACTAAAACAATAAATATAACCTTCGTAAACATGCTGTAGATGCTGTAATTGTAAGCCTGTTTTCTGTTTTATAATTACAATTGCAGTGCTTGAAATAACAGATGGATATTTTGAAGTAAAATTCTTGGATTCGTTTACCTTTGAAACATATTCCAGTTTCATGTCCTTTGATTGGATGTTCCTACGCCCATGTTGTATGGTCCAAAAGCTTCTAACTCGTCAACGTATATCAGCTCCTATTCAAACAAACTAGGCTACCTCCACTGTATCGTGTCCGACTTACTCATAGGCATTCTTTGTTTATCCTCTAAGAGTATTTTAAACTAAATGAACAAAATATTTCAAACTTTCACTTCTTCGATTGCAAAGGCAATAAATTAAGATCTTTTAATGTACTTTGTGAAAATAAAAAACAAAGCTCAAATAAAACACAAATAAATTTAATTAAAATAAAAATGTATATATTTCGTTTAAATTAAAATTACGAATTATACAATATTTTCTTTCATTTTTATTTTTATTTTTATTTATTTTTTTTTTTTTATAATAAATCCACTAGGATGATTTATTTTACAGTAAAATAATAATAATTAATTTTATTCTACTTATTAGAACATATAACAAAAAAAAAAAAAAAATAAAAATATAGCACTGCATTTTTTCTAATATTTTTCAAATTCACTTCTTGCTAAAAAAAAAAAAAGATATACATATATATTTTCTTCTCTAATAGCTATTAACAAAAAAAAAAAAAAAGTACAAATAAAAACGCTTTACAAGTTATTTATAAAATCTATTACTTTACCGCAATAAAAAAAAAATTTCTACATAATATTTTAACTTAAAGAATATAAAACAACATTAAAATTCATTCCACATAAATTAAAAAAAGAGGGAAACAAATGCGCAGTGCTTACTATCAAAGAATGTAAGAAAAAAAAAAAAATACAATTTTCTTTTAATAAACAAGGCAGTACACATAAAATATATTTTATTTAGTTTTTCAAACATTGTTATATAAAAATCAAAATAAAAATTTTATTTTATACAATTTAAGTAAAATAATGAAAGAAATTTGTTTAATATTATTAATTATTTGATTAATTTATTAACTTTGGTATTAACTACATATATTCTTTTCCATTTTTCTTCTTGTTGTTTAATTATGAAATAATTTAACAAAATTAATAAATATTACAAATAATACAAACGGATGATAGACTTTTTTTTCTTTTTAAGTTATAAGTAGTATAGCTAGAGTAGTTTTGGAGCACTTGTTGCAATATATCTCTAATAAGAACCATTGATCTCGTATGGGATGTTTCTTTTTGTGGCGATATCATCAAAGCAGTTAGCGATCCAAACCAACTTATTCCAAACAAAGCTATTCCAAAGCACTCCACTTGCAACTGATTTGATCAAAAAGTGCGCCAGAATCAGCCCAGCTTTTTTACTGTTATATTTAATGATTTTTTTTTTATTTATTCTTTTGAAATATTTTTCTTCATTAGTAGAAATAGAAATAATTATTATCGGTTTTGGGGCGCTTTTAGTACCTTAGTATTTAACTTATGTTACTAGAAAGGTGTTTTTTTTTTTAGAACAATTTTGAATGAGGAACACGCACCAAAGGTACTAGAATATATATATTTTTTTAATTTCTAAATATGTATAAATATACTTTTCTTTTCTCTTTTATTAAAACTTATCACAATATTTTTTTTATTTTTTTTCTTTTTTTTTTAATTTTTATGTTTAAGATTTAATTTTGTATATTTTTTAAAAATTTTCTTTTTATTTTATGTGCGTTGAGTTGGTAAACATTTTTCTTTAATGAATCCCAACTCTAAAGGAAAACAAAAAAACAAGGATTGTCGTTATGTTTGGAAGAAAGTTGAGTTTGAAGGGTTCGTACGCAAATGGCGTCTAATATGAAATGAAAGATTTAAAATCTTTTAAAATAGACTAGATCGGACACAGATAGTAGATTTACCAAAAAAACATTGCACCTCGCGTTGGGCGCCATTTAGTGAAATGTTTGTTTGGCTCTGATTCACTTGAAAAGTACAAAAAGCAATTTTCTCAAATGTTCGTAAGAAATTTAGAAGAATGTAATCTAAATTGATCATTGATAATGAAATGTGAAAAGTCTTGAATAGCGCTTTTTTTTTTGGGGCGTGTTAAAGCCCTTTGACGCCATTTGATATATTTCAATGCGTTTTTATGTTTTTTTTTTCCGAAAACAACCCTGCGGAATTGTCAAAAATCTTCGCCACATTTTGATTGATTACTTTTAAATATACTCAACTCTCCCAATTTTATTGCCAAATTGTTTTATTTCCACACCAAGACGGTGTATTTTATTTCCATTTTAAGTTTAAGACAGGTTGTATACTAAGAAATATAGGGTGTACTCCTAGAAAATGATGATACATAATTCCACAGTTCTTTCTAGGACAACAGCAAAGGACACTTTCATAAAAATAACTGCAGTTACTTATAGAAGAAAAAAAAAAAAATCACGTGAATTTACATAGTCGTACATATATATATATATATAGTACATATATTTATATTATTACAAGATTACAAGATAACCTAAACAACCTATCTATTGCTGTTGTTGTAGTTGTTGCTGTGGTGGTTCAGTCTGTTGATGTATACCGACCTCATCTCGACTGGCGACTGGCACAACAACGGGCGTTGTAATAATATCGCCGGCATTTGACTTACTCCTTGTCACCAGCATTGGTGTCTTCGGTTTGGGCGTTTCGGTCAACTTAATTTTCACTTTACCAGTTTCTGGTGAGTAGACAGGACTGTAGCGCCCCATTTTTGGTGAGGAAGGCAGGAAGACATCATCATCGCCTTGGTAGTTCTGTTTCGATGCTCTGGGCGACTTTGGTGGTGGATACCTAGGAATAATGCGATGATTTGGATCGTAAGGTTGTTCTACGTGCTCTGGTTGTCGGATTGTTGGTTGAATTGGTTGTTCGGTAGGAATGACATTGTTGTTTGATTCATTCTGTGGTTTACTGTCGCCATTGAGTAGTGGTTCGTGCGTCTGCTTATCCTTTTCATTTTCATATGCCGTACGTTTGTTGCCATTGACGGGTTTGGCCAAGTCTTCTTTCTTCTTCTCACCAATAAGTGGAGCGTGTTCGTTGCCATTCTTTTGTATCGGTTTGCCAAGGTTCTTTTTGTCCATGTCCGCAAGTTCAGTGGAACGTGGATTCTCCACATCATTTGCTCGGTTTCTAGCATTCGCTTTGCAACGTTTGATGCCGACATAGAAGATCAGGCCCATGACAATTAAGACAATCACTCCAAGCAGAAGATAAGTAGCCTTGGAATCACCATTCTCATCTTTGGCTACCATAATGCTGGCTTTCTCAACATTGCCATTTTCAGCATTTTCACTTGATTCAGGTATGTTTTCAGATGCAATCTCTTCAGATTCCTTAGGGGGAGAGCTTTCTTCATTCTCATGGAATACAACAGGTACTATTGGTTCCTCTGATACTTCCTGTGGGCCTTCTGTTGGTTCATGAAATTGTGCGATACCCAAACCTGGTCCAAACATATCCGATGACGGGGTAACCTCCTCACTTGGCTCATCAACAGGTTTAGCTTCATCATCGTCATCGTCATCATCATCCTTCTTCTCCTGGATGTCATCGTCATTGTCTTCCAAATTGTCCAAGGCAATCATTGGTACAAACAGTGCACCCATTCCACTACCAGAACCAGCCTCGTCGTCTGTAGTTACTTCTGTTATACTCTCAGTTGGATGTAAGGTCTCTGGGCTCTCCTGTAATTCTTTAGGTGCATTCAGCAGATTCAATGGCATGCTCCTCACCGACAAATCGCCTGAACCCTCAACATCATCCTGCGGAGCAACTTCCTTTGACGACTTCTTCTTATCAACAGGCATAAAGTCCTTGTTCAACTCGTCTTCCTCCTCACCATTCTCTTCAGCAGATCCTTCAATAGCTGGCTGATCGCCCAACATTAACTCATTCTCCTCCTCGTCTTCGTCCAACTCCAAGGCGTTCTTCTCGCGTTCACAAATCTCTGACTGCTTGACTTGTAACCATGGCTTACCCTTCACCTCAGCCGGGTAGATACACTTAACCGGACTCTCAGTGTAAACATGTTTCTCCTGCAGCCAATTCCTTACTTCTAAGGTCTCACAGGAGCAATTGATCTGGTTGTTGGTCAATTCGATCGTTCGAAGTTTCGATAGTTTACCGATCTCCAGCGGCAGATATGTCAGTTCGTTGTGTGACAAATCCAAATGCTGGATGTGCTGTGGGATTCTGGTCAACTTCCCTGATGTGATGCGATTATGTTTCAAATTCAAACTCTTCACACGACGCCCCAGTCGTCCCACTTCAGACAGTTCATTGTGCGATAAATCGATTGTGGTGAGGTCACGTAGCTTCTCCAGCTGATGCGATGGTATACGGGTCAAACTGATATTCGAGAGATCAATGGAATGTATTGGCAGGTTTTTACTCTCCATCAGACCCTTAAGGCTGGTGCATTTGGCATGATTGTGCGGTGTGGCGCCGTTTATCACCACACAATGACAGTCTTCGGGGCAGTCGTATGTACTGGCCAAAGTCACAAGGACCAGCGCTAGTAGTGCTGTTAGATTAATTTTGCGTTGCGACATCATTCTGTTTGTGGTTTTGTGTTATCTGTAATGAAAGAACGGAGAAAGGAGTTGATTAGATACTTTTTTTTTGAAAAGTTGTCGTTTACATGAATTGGAGAAACCTTCGCTAGAAATATGTATCTTAACCAAACGCCAAACACAAGATCAGTCTCTAACTGTGGAACACTGTTCAAGGCAACACAACTTTGTAGATGCGCACTAATCTGAGTTGGTTTCTATGCGATTAGATAAATTAAATATAATTAGCGATTTGTTATGACATCAGTGTTAATTGTTTCCTCAAACATGTGGTATGTACTGTATGTCATTTGCGCACCACGGCCTTGATGAATTCATAGCTTTTTTTTTTTCTTTTAAAAAAATTGGACTGTTTTTGATTGACTTGACGTCATGGATTTTTAATTATCCGATACTCGTACTTTTAGTGAGATTGTATCTCGAATGACTTTTTCGTTCGTAATGAATCACTAGGCAAAATTTGGAGTGTGCATAAATGGAAATTTGTTGGTGCTGTAGTTTATCTATAAACTAATTATTTCTAAGCGGAACATATGTATCTCTGTTGTACGTTATATTAGTGTATGTTTTCAAAAAAAGGTATTGAATAATTTTAAAAATATAACCAATATAAGACAACAACACTTTTGACTTAATATCTTTAATTTTCATAATCTCTTAAGTCGGTAGAATGATTCGAATTCGAAAAACTCCTCAAAATCGTCTTGTTGGAGCTTCACAATTTCGACATTGACTGCATTAATGATCTCCTAAATGATACCTAAGAGAGTATCAGAGTCTGCCCCTAATTTCTTTCTTTTTTTAAATTTTTGAGAGCAGCCAGAATCAAATCATACGGCACCAGGTCCGGCGAGTTTCATTTATACCCGAAGGCGCAAGAGAGATGTTGGTTTATGTTGGTTTTTCCAGCTTTGTATGCAGTGTAAAAAGTAGTGACGAAGTTACCATTTTTTTGGTTTCCTAACAAATTTTTGAAAACTTGTGGTAAGCAAGATTCTGTACACCATTTAGCAGTTACTATATGACCTGTTTCCAGCAGGATAGCAGTGATCGTTGCCTGTTGAATTTTGTTGTATAGCATTAACTGGAGGACTTGCACCTTCTGGGCTTAATACCATGGACTGCTGTTTGATTTCCGGGTCTTACTTATAGAACCAAGATTCATCACCTGTTACGATTTTATTAAGGCAGCTCTACTCTCTGTTTTCAAATGTTTCCCAGAAATATTGGGCAAAACGATCGTTTTTGGACGTCATTGAAAAATCGTGGAACTAATAGAGTAGATCCATTCAAGCCTATTTATCCTCCTATCCTACCTATTTCTTGGTCATTTGCCTTCAACAGGGCCACATTCGAATAGTCGGTCGAAAATTTGGGGGACCTTCAAGAGGATCGCCCTCCACAGATAAATGCCAAGCATGGAATCTTTGAAACCACTTGGAAACAATCACAAGGGCTGGTGCATTCACATGATGTCGAAAAGTGAAGAGAATGAGCGAATTTCTTAGTGTGTCGGTGGTGGAATTTCTACCGACCTTTTCTTATTTCTTGCCTCCATTTTAACAAATTTTCCTGAAATTTGAAACTAAATATTATAAGGCCATAACAAATCGAAAGTCAACTTCTGTTTTTTTTTTTCAAAAACTAAGAAATTAACATGAGTTTGGGACGCGGCCTCTAGCCTACTCGTTGAACCATTTAGAACTTCCGATGAAGCGTAGAAGGTCCCTACGTCTATATTATTCAGATCATTTAGGTTGGTGAAACAGAAGGCTCCTAAGTGGAGTTTCCTTCTTTGGGAGAGAGCTGGGCAGGTGCAAAGAAGGTAAAGAATAGTCTCTTCCTCCTCCTCCTCTTCGTCCATGCAGCTTCTGCAGAAATCATTTGAGAAGACGCCAAGCCTTGTTGCATGCTTGCCTATTATACAATTGTCCAGTAATGACACCTATAATGGCGCTGATGTGCATTCTACTGAGGGAAATCAAATTCTTAGAGCGTTTCAGATGCAGCTTAGGCCAAATCTGTTTTGTCACTAGACAAGTTGTACCACTTCGTCCACCTAGAATTTGTCTTTTCAATAGTATCCAGCTTTAATTTAAGTTTACATGTAGCTATAGGCATATCCATGTCTGGCAAGTTCACCAGCCTTACAATACGCTGGAATATCACCCAAATTAGGTGAATATTAAACTGGCCCACCATCTCTATAAGAGACGATCGGCAGTCTAGAGCTCTTAAAGAATTTATTGAGGATGATTCCAAGAATTTGATTGCTACTTGGCTGTTTGAAAAGATGCGGATATTAACGGTCAATATCATGATTTTCTTTAGCCAAGACAAGACTTTCCTTATTGTCATTATCTCCACCTGGAACACGCTACAGTGGTTTGGGAGACGAAAAGAGAAGTTTAAATTAAGCCTATCAGAGAAGATACCACCACACACTCCGTCGTTAGTTTTTGAACCGTCGGTATAAAAATGTACCAACTTATCTTCCGTAAAACCACCTTCTTCCCAGAATGATGGATGGTACTCGTATCTTGGAAGTTTTTGTCAAAATTTAACTTAGGTATGGTGTAGTCAATGTCTTCAGGGAAGATATTAAACTTGTTTAAGATGGAGGCGTGGCTATATACTTATTCTACTAACATATACCTATATATAAGACACCTTAGTACGTTATCCTGAGGCTGAGCGAAAATCATTAAAAGGTAGATTTCTTCTCAAAGTCATAATCATCAATTTTTGCTTAGCCGATAGCATCGGCAACAATGGTGCAGCAGTCGATGGGTTTGTGCGATTGTATGTTCGATTGAAAAGTAAACTGTTAACCCTTTCTTTTTGTTTAAACATTTTGTTGGTCGTTTTCCTTCTTCTCTTTTTTGTGTGTTTACAAATCTGGGTTAGCATTTACTTTTTGCTTAAGCAGTGACTTTGTGATTGTGAACTGATTTTAATGAAACTTTTTTCGTTAGTTTGGAGATATGTTTAAAAAGATGCGTAGCAAGTTAAACAGTATTAAATCAGTGCCGATAGCGGAATCCAAAAGTGCACTGGGTTGTGTGTTTACTTGTGGCAGGTTCGAGATTGAACGTAGACCATTACAAAGGTCATCATAACCACAAGATCTCGAGCTATTGAGAGAGTAGATGATACTTAAAATCTCTAACCCATTAACTTCTTCGGTTACAAATCGACCTACAGTTTGGTTGGAAGGACAAATGCCCAACTGAAGCAAAAAAATTATTAAATTCGTTGGCTACTCCTGCTGGCTCCACAATTCCAGTACCTGCCAATTAGCACAATGGAATTGGAATAATAAAAAGGGTTGCTATTAACTATACTATTAATAACTCCCCATTCTTTTTTAGGGTTTCCTTGTTCATCCCGGAATTTAGAGTAGTAGTAGTTCCCACGACAATTTAAGATTTCTTTATTAATATTCTTGCTCCTTTTCTTATACCGTTTTTTTAAGTTAGAATTTAGTGGATATCGGTGACACAATTTTCGCAGTTTGTTTTTGACTTTGATTTTATTTTATAATACAAGAGTTTATCCAGGGCTTTAATCTTGTTTGAGACTTCTTTTATATAGGTACAGACGAGGGGTTAATCAAAACTCAAATAATTTACCAAGGACAGGTGAATGAAACTATTCTTTAGAATCCAAATAGGTAGCTCATATTTGACCGTTGTCACTGCCAAATAACTCCACAATTTAAAAGTTAAAGCAACAAAATTTACTTGAATCCCCCTTCTTCTGTTAAATTATGTTTAAAAGCTCTTTTGACAACAACGAGACGCAAAAAGCATGCCATTTCATTGTATAATTGACAGTGTCGTCAATTGAAATTTAAATTTTTATTTTTTTTTGTGAGAAATACCTACATACAATTGCGCGTTGGATACCACTTTTAGTAAGACTATATAAACGTGTATTTTAATGCGTTGACCTTAATTTTTTGTTAGTGTAACTAGCTGGCAATTGATGAACCGCGTCGATCTTTATGGTCATTGATCATTTGAGAGTAGATATTCATGAAATGAAAAAGTGTCAACTACTATACATTCATACCAATGTATCTACCTATACATACAAAGTATCTACAGTGTACAATTTCAGCTTGTTATTACACACATCACACAAATTGAGGATGAGAAAACTCATTCTGAACGAATGAATAAGTTTAACATCTAAGCATCTTAACCTTTTAAGATAAATTTACTTGTACTGCTGTGTTGTTTCTGTTTCTTCTCATGAACGCGCCGCGCAAAATTTGGGAGGAATCTTAAATGAAGCGGGAACTGTGCGAAAAAAAAATGAAAACAGATAAATTGGGATCAAGAACAAAAAAGAAAAAAAGGAAACCGACCGACAAAACTTAAAAAAAAAAGAAAAATTAAATCAACTCAAGTTCTTTCGCAAACACACTCAAAAATCCCGGTTTTATATATCTGAACTCGGACCATTTGGCAATTGGTTTCTTCATGACCATGCATATACATATGTATCGAGTTAAACATTATGCGGGTTGATTATTGTCGGAAATTAATTAACAAGTTGTTGAAGATTTTTTAATTTTGCGATTAAATCTGAAATCACAATGAATTAATTGAAAAATCAAATCGAATTAGTTTGTAAGAGTACGCAGGCATTTTTGGATGAGGTTGATACTGAGTATATGAAATTTACATAAACTGTGACAATTAGTAATAAATAGTTAAGAACGGGTTCAAAGAACGCACACAAAGCTCATATCCTCAATCTGTGGTAAGAATTTCTCTAACGCCGCCTAGAACAAGAGTAATCACCTCTGAAAGCATTACACTGTATCTCTAATTTCTTCTCGGCACTCCTGTATTTTTTTTATAAATGACATGAGATAAATACAATATTTTTGAAGCATGCAGTATTTGAGTAAAGGGACTAGAATGCTGTGGCTTATTCTAGCTCACAAAAATGGCGACCGACGCCGGACGTAATCATGACGCTAGTGAGGACATATCTCAAACCATGTAGGTATCATTAAGGCTAGCCAAGTACCTCTGGGTTGGATAAGAAGACCCCTAGATTTAATAGGACTAGGTAAGGATTTATTTTAAGACTAGCTGAACTGCCCGGCTTTGCCGCGTTTTTAATTTAATTCATTATTTTGGCTTCTGCTCTCTCATACAAAAGAAGAATATCCCTGCACAATCTAAAATCATTTTGGCCGACAAAATTTCGTTTATTATTCCCGTCAGAGCCGTATTGCACATAACATATATATGTTATGAACAACCCGAAGAAAAGAGGCGGGAAATGGGAAGAAAAAAACACCCGTATTCAGCAGACCCACCCACAAATATTTATCCACTGCTGCACTGCTGTTGGCAGTGGTACTCGCTGATTGAAATTGGATGATGATTACTTCATAAAAAAAATCAAACTTGTTTTACTTATTGCTTTAGGACAAAATACAAAAAGGTTTTGTAACTCACAAACTTAAAAAATAAGTTGCAGCTTGAATAAGTCTTGTGAACTTTATAATCTTTTTGTGATTATACAGCTCTAAATCTAGATCTCATAAAACCATTTCCCAGTGTATTTCCAATCAGAGAAAAATGGGGAAATACTATAGTACCAAGTAGGAAGTCCATATGGAGTATATATACACTGACGGGTATCTTTACAGACAAGCTGGGTCTATCCAAACGAGAGGAAGAAAGAGAAGGCTGATAATTTGGGGAGAAAATTGTCTGCACTGGACCTAAGACAGTAAAAATCCCGAGTGCAAACTTAACCATGAATCAAGAAACAAGACAGAGTTGGGAAGCAGATAGAATTCTCTACACAATGTTCTCACTCTATAATGTAACTAACAGACTTATGCAGACATACAGTAAATCTCCTTATAGGAGTAATAACTGGACATAATATCACCCCATTTTATCTGTCTTCATCGGAAGTCATTGCTTCTAGGGTATTGAAGAACTACCCGGTAATCCCGTAAGCGACACATGTACATTCAGCAAAGCTAAAAATGGTTTGAAACAAAACGGCAATAGGAGATGGATTAACATTGACCTAAGTATGGTCATTTAACATTGACCTAAGTATGGAGTAGAGAAAATAATCTCCCCTTTTTTCAAACCCACATACCTAACCAGAACTTAACTATCCGTAAAATACCCTGAGAAATTTCCTGATCATCAAAGCGAATGACATCGAAGTCGGTTCAGCCGATCTATAATATATCAGGCAGACTAAGGGAGATAAGGAGGAATGTCGTGCAACCAGGATAGATATAAGTATTCTTAGTAGGTAAAAAGACCTAAGCAAATAAAAACTCCCAGGTAACATGAAGAGCCATTTTGCTTTCTCCGTCAGCTTCGTTGATTAAGAAATGACTTTAATTCTGCTTCTAGAGGCTGTAACCTGCAATGTTTGTCTGAGGTCTATATTCTATTGCACAGCGATTCAATTGGAAAACGAACAATGCTCTAAGTTCAATTCAATTCACCATTTTTTTGTGCTTACCTAAGAGAGGTCTAAAATCAATAAAACCAAGAATTACATTCAAGACGTTGATTCCTTGCTCTCTGGCTGTTTAACTATTTATAACTTTCAAACTTTCGACAAGCGCCGCCATCTGGCTAGAGTCCTACAGCCCATTAAAACCTCCATTCATGCCATTGTCCAACCATAAATCAACGGCAAATCCTTTTTTATGAGAAATGCAAATTGCAAATCTCTCTACTCTTGAGGGTCAAAATGAATAACACTAACATACGAGCCCGCAAGTGCCATGATTGACTTCTCATTTGAAATCCGATTTACGACTAAGCTGTCATAAAACTGAGAAGAAACTTTCTCCTTCGCATTGGCAGAGATCAATAATAGCCTAACCACTCTCGCGAGGAGTACCTACGAAGTAATGAACTTTTAAATTGAAAACTCTACACGACAACATGTGGGCTTACAGTCCTCCTTCGAAATAAATTTTCTTACCTATAGCCAACCCGGAGCTGTCAATATTACCAAAGATCAACTTTCATCGCACGTCATGATATCATTACGATGTCTCGACTGGCTCCCTTTGGTGTAACGTACGGGCTCTCCTCTGGAACACGATACCGGCAATTTGATTATTGCATCTTAATTGCAAGATATTTCTTTTATGACATTGAAAATTGCACTTACACAGAAAAAAAAAGAGAACAAAAAGCAGAGCGGAGGAAAGAAATTACATCTACCAGATACATTCACCATCTGACGGGATAAACTTTTTTTTTCTGCTTTACGTTTGCGAATGCCGTCTTATTTGGTTTGTCAATCGACAACAATAGTAAAGGTTTTATGTATTCCCTAACACCAGTTTTATAGATACACAACAACTGAAGATATAATCTACCGGTAAAATAAATTTTGGAATAAATTACGCACCCTGAGGTGAGGTAGTGCATGAATCGAGCCAGTAACCTTACGATAAACATTCAAAGCAGGCTCTCATTTTATTGCCAAAAAAAAAAAAATGTTTAACCTGAAAATGAATCCGCCAATCTCCTCTATAAATCGATCGATTGTGTTTGTCCGACGATGTAGTGGAGAGCTCTAAAAATCCGGTTTGACCAAGTTGAGAGTATGAGTCATTTGGTATTACACTGACTGTCTGAGTAGAGCAGCATGCCAATGCCAGGCGCTACATCTTGAATTGATGAGTGTTATAAGCGAACTCGCAAACTTCTTATTAATCTATTCACAAGTTGAATACACGATTTCTATCTTTGCGATGATGGATGGCGTGCAGCACGTGTGGCTTTCTATGGCAGACATTTGGTCCATCAAAATGTCTTGAGATATTGATGTGTCCTGTATGCAAAGAATGTAGATACTTTAATGCTTTAATACAACTTGGGTGATAATTGATTGCTGGACATATTTATTACCCGAGGAACTTGTCAAAAATATTGATGCACTTGCGTGAAGAAGATTACAAGTGTTTCCTTCCCTGCGATTGCATGCAAAAGAATGTAAAAAAGCAGACATAACAGACAGGTGCATCAGGTGATAATGGGGTAAAAAGGTGAAAGAATCAGAATTCTTTGGGATAATGATTTCAGTAATTATTATTGGAAGAGAAAAGGTATATTGTTAAACAATTTGCAAGATTTATTTGATTATGAAAATAAAATCCTTATGTGTACATAGTAGTATGTCCTCATGGAGGCAATCGTATCTTTTTCTTTTCCTTAGTTGTAGCGAAATTGAGAGTCATTAGTAGCACGCTATATATCTAGACATAATGCATCTCTTTTCGAATCCTACATCTGTTTAAATTATGTTTAACAGATTTTTGAATACGCATGGATAATGAACCATTCTTAGACGAACGAAAAACGCTACCAACGCTTGGAAAGATTTGTGAAATAGGATACGCTCATTTCACAGCTTAAGGAGATGGAGCGGTAGTGACGGAAACCTGGGTACCGACAGCAGCATAGGAACATACGCGTATGTATTTGTAGTCTAAGAATAATCGGAACGTGCCAGTGTGACCCTTTGCCCGGTGGATCAACAAAGGACTACAATAGGAATATTTTGTTGAAAAAGCTCAACGAATTTCAAGTCGAAACCAACCATCTACCTACACATTCATCGACTTCAAAGCATCATTTATGCTTATATTTTTGTTCCTCATAATGGTGAAGAACAGTTTGCTTTGCACTTTAGAATCATTTCTTGGACGCTGCTACAAACGGACACTGGATTTCACGAAAAAGATAAGATGTCGTATAACTTCATTATAGTGTGCGGATGTTAACACGGAAGGCACTATATACCACAAGCTTATCGTAGACGATATTAACATAATCATCAAGGCGTCATAAAGGCTTTTACTGTGATTGAAGATCAGGTGAAAAAGGAAAGATGTATACCTATACACAATGTCGATAAGCAAATAAGCATCTGTACACCTGTGCGTGTTATAATTACTCACGAATGAAGGGAACCTAAAGTTTTCCGAAGCTATCCACGAAGGCTTTCATTTTTCCGACATTCTCTAGATTTGGAATTCGAACCTTAACCCTTCGCTCAGTAGTCCAACGCACTAAACACAGACCCGCATTTAAGCAGGAAAATTGGGAATCTTTTAGGCTTCATGGAAGGAAAAATCCTTTGTGGGATATCTGAATACGGAAAGAATGAATGAAAGATAGAATATAAAAGTCAACTTTATGAACTATGTCAAGTGGTCAATCCAAAAGGCCAAGAACTGACAACTAAATAGAGTCGACCACATGGCATCCACTTACACATGGCATCCACTTACATGCTAAGTTTTTGACTTTGAGAAGTTAACGCTGCCGTAAAGTTTTGAAATGGTGGAAAAATGGCTAAGTTTTAAAGTCGTTCCATAAGTGAACTGCTGGTGATTAAAACATCAAACTTTAGAACAATTTAGATGGCCCACAAAACAGATTTAGCAACTCATACGTAATCAGGCTACTCGTCAGGGACTAAAAAAAATAATTCTTTGGAAATAATTCTCATAAATCTAGAAAAGTTCCCTATTGCCTTATTGAAAGGCCGTGGAAAACATATAAATTGATGTCCTCCCGAACGTCGACGATGAGCGCCATCCTGGAATAATGGAGCAAAATTAGTTTTTCGCTTATATCTCGTTAAATATCAATTTTATAAAATAAATTATCAAAACCTTTATTATTCAATCTAAAATTTTCTACAAAAAGCTCCTAAGGATATTCTTGGTAAAATGGATCGTTTTTGAGTTAGAGTTGCGAGAATTCGATGATTTTTTAAGGAATGCACGAATTAAAAAGTTGTTTTCTTATGTAGGTTATTTCAATTCAGACAATCAAACTTTGCAAGATTATAGGCCTTATCAAAGTAAACTAAAAAATTAAAGGAGGGATGCATCTACTTTCGAGCAAAGATCTTAACATACACAAATCCGCTGGTCCAGATGGTATCCCCCCATAGTTCTGAAGAGGTGTTCTTCTACGCTGGCAAAACCTCTGCGTAAGCTTTTCTGTCTATCCTACTTTTCAGGGCTCTTTCCAAGTAGATGGAAAACTGCATTTGTCCAGCCCGTCCCCAAAAAAGGCGAATCTTCCTCCCCGTCCAATTACCGATCCCATTGCACAAGGGACGTCCCTTCTTTCCAAGGTCATGGAAACGCTGATAAATCGTCAGCTTATGAAATATCTCGATTAACGAAAACTCCGTAATGACCGGCAGTATGGTTTTCGTAGCATCAGGTCCACTGGTGATTTGATGGCATATCTCACCGAGAAGTGGAACCATCCATCACTTCGGCGAAACCAAGATGGTTGCGCTTGATATTTCAAAAGCATTTGACAGAGTTTGGCATCAGGCTCTTTTGTCGAAAATGCGTGCATATGGCGTCGATGTGTCTTTTCTTCAATGGATTAGAAATTACCTTTCTATACGTTCAATACAAGTTGTTTTGGACGGCTTCAAGTCTGCAATTCACCAAATAAATGCTGGTGTTCCCCAAGGTTCTGTTTTGTCTCCAACTCTCTTTCTTATTTTTATAAATGATATCTTGTCTGCAACTTCTAATCCAATCCTTCGTTGATGACAGTACCCTCAGTTTTTCATATTCGTTCCCTAACTCACGTCCTTGCTCTTCGGCCGTAGAAGGGGAACGGCAACGTATGTTAAACACATTAAATTCCGACCTGGACAGCATAATTAAATGGGGTTCAACCAACAGAGTGTAATTTAATACTTCCAAAACACAATGCTGTCTTCTGTCTCTCAAGCGAAACCAAAACCCTCAACCATTATCCATGGATGGTACTTGCATCATTGAAACCGAAAGACTTGCCATTCTCGGTATGTGTATTAATAACCATCTTCGATGGAATGATCACATATTCGAGGTCGCCAAAAATGCTGCAAAATGTCTAGGATTCCTTAAACGGTGCAGGAGATATTTTACCCCATCTGATCTGGCCTCAATTTATAAGGCATTCATCCGCCCTAAGCTGGAATAAAATGCCCATATCTGGTCTGGTGCACCCAAGACCGTTTTGCCCATTCTTCATAGGGTAAAAATCGCGCGTTAAAACTTATAGGTGATAGAGACATTGTGAATTCCATTCATTCACTAGAACATGGGAGAAATGTCTCCTGTCTCTCCCTGTTTTATCGTTTTTTCCACAAAAAATGCTCCAGCGAAATAACCAGTTGAATTCCTCCCCTTTAAAATTTCACCCGCAATACGCGACATGCTTCGAATGCACATCAGTTTACCCTAAAGCCAAACTTCGGTCGTACTGTCAAATATAGGGATTCGTTTATAATCCGAACGACACGAATGTGGAATGATCTACCAGGCTCTGTATTTCCCCATCACTACAACCTTCAAACATTTAAAGCCAACGTGCATAGGCTTCTCCTCTGTTCCTCTTCCCCTTGTCCTTAAAAGCCCGTGCCCTGTAACAGTATAAAGGTATTCGTATTCCTTTTGGCGCGCGTGAATTATAAAAAAAAAGAGTATTTTTTTTTTTAAGTAATTTTTAAAGACTTTAAACTTTTTAATGATAAAACTGAAATTGGTGAGTGCGGTATGGTTGTAAGGCTAAATAAATAATACTATCGAATAATTGACACCAAATATAAGAACTATTTTCAATATTTAGATAATATTTTGATTTAATAAAAAAAGGCGGTTCATGGTTTTGAATTTTTGGTATTAAAAGTGGTATCGGCTACAATCCAGTCACAATCCAATCATATTATTATTTCTCTACACCACAGCAAAGAAATTCTGCAAACTGCAGATAAAGCATAGACGATATTTGCTATGGCATTTGGAGCGCTGATTAGTGACTACTCTTGTGTACGAGTAGTCACAGCTGTGACCGCATCTGTAACCGGACCGCAGCCAGACAGTATTCGATATGTGTGAGGCTTTACAGGGCACTGACAAAAAAAAATTAAGTTTTCCGAGCTAAAAAGAAGGGTTATTCACACTTCATCCAAATTTGGTTAGTTGATTTCATTGCACCTTTCGTAAAGCTACGTGTGGTCGGTCCAAGTCCTTTTAATTTATTGTTTATTGTGGGGTGTAAGCCGTGTGCATTTTCCAATTTGTTATTTGGATTAAAAACTTCATACTGTTACGTCCATTTTAATGGAGTTTTGTAAGATGGAGGGAGATCCGTTCCGGACAGATTGTACCTATTTTTTTTTAAGTATCTGGAGTTACCGTCAAGTCTACGACTTAGTTGGCATCCACTCTTTCAGTGTTAAGAAAAGGGTAATGTTACATATATATACCTTCTCGTTGCATTATCACCTCAACGACTTTAAGCCTGATTGAATCATTTAAACATGTCATGTCACGTCAAATAAAGTGTTGGATCTTCATCGCATTTCTGAACTCAAACGAACTCTGTCATTTTGTAAGCCTGAACTAAGTGTGAATATTTCAATCTAAGCACATAACTAAACCACATATTAATCTATTTTTGTTAAGCCCGCAGTTGTTATGTTTTTTTTTAGCATTAAATTAATGGTTATCTCTATTTTTATTTTGTTGCCGTTAGGTAAGGTCGATTTCACTAGTCCAGGCATAAGTGTTACATAATCCAATCGTACAATCGTGCCGTTCAGTAATAAAGTATCGTTAAAGAAATTACCATAACGTGCCCGTCTGCTCGTCTGTCTCCTGCAGAACCCAAATTGAATAATTCGCCGCCAGCCTAAGCGTTCTTAAAAAGCGAAAATATTCATCAACTTTATTTTTATTATCTGCTGCTGCTACTGCAAAAAAAAAAAAACTTTTTTCATTCCTTATACTTTATCTAGTTCCTATTTCTGTATATAAACAACAACACATCGTCAGGCGACTACTCAAGCTTCGTCTTAATTTGCAGAGTTAAACTATAAGAAAACTTGTGTGCGCAAAAATGACGGTCATTTATTGTGAATGAGATCGGCTTTTGTTCAAAATCCTCTAACCCCTCTCAGATAGTGTACCAAATACATGCGAGTATGTATCTAGGTCCACCCCTCTTGGGATGATCTTCAAACTGAGCTCGGAGCACCCACAAACTGAGTGTGCATCTGAGAGAATATACTTCTTAAATTGACGCGTGCTAAATAGACTCTTTATTACCAATGCAGATTTATTAGTAAAACACTGCAACTGGATGACCCGGCTGAGTCTGGTGGGGAGCCGCTGGACTTGTAGATGCCTCAGAGTCTGGTGCATTTGCCATGAATTGAAATCTATTCATGGAGAGGATTTCTATTTATTTTTTGCTCGTATTTTTTCTTATACACATGACATTAAACGTTAATCTCGTGGGCTTGTGGATGAATTATAATCGACCATATGGGGAGTATAAATTTATCAATTGACACACACCACCGTCACCACTGCCACCGTCATAATCGTAGGTGACAAAAGACCTATTTGGGTAACTGACGTGTAATCATTTATTCAATAAATGTTTCCAGTCGAAACATTATAACTGGAGGTGTATCTGTTGGTAGAGAAATTCATTTTCTAGAATTAAATCACTGACACAGTTTAGCATTCGAGAGCATTCGATAGTGTCTGCTATCATAGTGTTGTTACGCAAGTCGAAACTGTCTGTGATCATGGGTTAGATCGGTGTCTCAAAGATAAAGTTGATAACTTGAGAGTTGCTATCTGTACAAATGTTAGATAACTAGCTATTGTTTCCCAATTAAGTTATGTTCATACTTTTAATGCATGATAAAATGATAAGGTAAGGAAACACAAATGTAGATAATGCGGAGAGTCAATGAATAAAAAGGAATACATTTACCAACTGAATGGACGAATAGCATATGCGAGTATATGCAATTTTGTGCAAGATTTTGCTTCCGCTTTTCTTCGATCAAACATTCATCATTTTATTTTTTAACACCATGAATATGTGAGCAAGCGATGCATTTGGGCTGAATTTGTATGAAGGAACCAGTCCTACTTTTATTACTAAAAACTGACAAGAACGGGTAGATGTTAGCTTTAGTTGGAAAATCGAATAACAGAATAATAAGACGAAGGACTACCGGTCTTTATAACTATACCGAAAACCTAGCCAATTGTAAGGGTGAATTTTATACTCAAGGCACCCAGTAACTAGCATTCTCAACCCAAGCACATCAGGACGATTAACTTGATCTCATTTCTTCTTAAAAACTTCAAGAGAGTTTTGGGATTCTCTATCAAACACTCTATGGATGGTGCCTCATTAACCAAATCACAATATTCTTTTATCGGAATGAAAAATCTTTTAAGGCAACCCTACAGAGTCACATCCCATTGGAAAATCGTTCTTAATCAAGGAACTAACGAATCTATCTGCAAAACTGTCAGAGATAGTTCTAGAACATCTGGACTCCACCTTCGTGAGACATACCACCGACCAGCATTCGCCTCGTAACCTGGGTCTAAAGAAACTTTTTTTACCTATTAAAGGTTCCAGTTGTAATATTGGGACGCTTTAGTAGTGTCAGACAAGTACACTTGGAGACATTCTCCAATCATCCTCAATAAACATAGACCAATAGCTGCGCTAACCCTACCTTACCAAATTTACTCCTGTTTACTAGAAGAAACAAAATGCAGCGCATTATCCCCCCCTTAGCTTAAGAATTCTACTCCGGATTTCTCGAATAGCGCTACCTTTTTGAGTTTCAGACGAGACAGGAAGCAAAAAATATCACTGAACATTCTAGAGAGTGCCAACATATGTGCCTATTATTTAGTCATGCGTAAAGGCTGTAGACTATATTTGGTATCTACAAATAAAGCTTCTACGTATGTCGTTCGCTAAGTGCATACCTAAACAACGATAACGCTTTAGACATGGTAAACCATAGACGAAAACATAGACTACGGCCACAACTGGATCAAAAAAGGTTCAGAGGACTGCTGAAACATACTCTATAATGCCACAACCAGCCATTGAATTATTGGCCTGAAATACCCTACAATGATACATGACGCAGAAAATAATACCATTGTTCAGTTGAACATCATGAAAGATACTCTGAGTATCCAGGTAATGCCGATACCTCTAACATCAGAAGTTTCACGATGAAAAGGTTCCAAAAGAAGGTGGTATGAATCACTCTGTGTCCACCTAGTGATTTTATAAAGGACCTGCTTCGGTGCCATTGTGAGCCACTCCAAATTTTTGAAACATCCTCCATGAGGTAACTCAAATTTTTTATTTTTTTTCACGGTTTCCGACTTTACGTCCAAATCACTCTACTTTGGTAGAAGGTATGAGTTTGAGATCCCAAACCGTGATATATGAAATAATGGCGGACAATTGGTTGATCCAAAAGGAATCGTTTGGTATACCGATGGATCAAAAATGGATTCAGGAGTTGGCGCCGGTGTGTATGGACCCAATTACAAGATCACGAAATCACTTAGAAAGAGTCCTAGTGATTTCCAGGCCAAGCTTTACGCTATCAGGACCTGTGCAAATATAAACTTGCAATCAGGAATCAAAGGTGCCGCTATATACATACTCACCGATAACCAAGCGGCGCTTAAAGCACTGATTTCCCACCTGATCAGTTCAAAATCAGTTCTAAGCTGCTTGGACAGTTTACAAAATTCGGCCCGATACAATAAAGTAAAATTGTGGTGGGTACCGGGTCAGGCGTTGACGGCCATGTAACTGCAGATCTGGACCTGAACCCTTTTGCGGAATATCTAATTCTGCTTTCAAACTAACCTTAAACAATTGGGAACGCAACATGTGCATTTCCCATTGGAATAACTCCCAAGGTCTCAGACAAGCTAAAAGAGCTGTCTAACCCTTCCAAAAAAAAGGCGGCTGATATCCTAAAATATAGCAGAAATGACATAAGAAGGCGTGTAAGCTTCCTTACTGGTCACTGCCATTTACAATACCATCTAATTAAAATAAGAATTTCAGAGGATATCACCTGCCCCCTCTGCCTACAAGAGGACGAAACTGCAGAACACATACTATCTGAGTGTGTAGCTCCTTTCTTAAGGAGATGATATCTCCATTAGACCTAAGGAACTCCTCCGCAGCTGTAATTATAGCTTTCATAAGGAAAAATTGAAGCACTTCAGCCCTAAAAAGTGGTCTCTAGCACAATGGTACCTACACGCCATTTCGGCGTGGCTACACTACTGTTAAAAAAAAAAAAAAATTTTGTTTCTTGTAGTTGATAGTCGCTCCAGTCTGGGACTTCAGAATACCCACTGACAAGACCACGGCCGGGTATGTAAAACCAAACACAAGTTCATAATAGTATTGCATTGGAACGTTACTTTTGTTATAGCTAAGCATGTCTTTTGGACATGTCCACCTTCGTTGGACGACTATTTGATGACCAATTTGCTTTTTATTGAAAATCTGATTTCTGAATGTTAATCTAATAGAAAAAAAAAATGTTTTTTTTTTTAGACACCAGTTAATCCCTCTTCTTCCGGAGATCGACATTTTAAACACATTCCCAGGTTTACAAGGTATGGCTTTCAAATTTTGGATAAGGCGTTGGTTCTGGCCTTTCCGTGAGCGTCCTAAAGACTTTCGAAAACTCATAAGATACTTTCGAATTACGTAACAGAACCGTTAAATAACAATTAAATATCATCACTAACCACAAACTTATTCTACACATTATGTCATCCATTCCATTATCGCATGCCTGCTAAGAGATACTATAAATATGCCATCTAAACTTAAAAATATGCAAATATTTATTTTCCCCCTTTCTACAGTGTCGACTTAGGCCCATTTGTTCTAATGATTAACAAGAGAAATAATGTTTGGAAAGATTTTTTTTAAATCCCACAAATTACTCTTACTTTGGTCGCATCTGAACAAGATATCCCGCTGACAGACTGCTGCAGCGCCAAAAGGAAACATTATCCCAAATACACGACAGCTTCCCTTCTCTGCAGCTACTAAAACATTTATTAATGACCAGATACAAGATACTTTTATTCTGTTGTATGTATGTACGTTGACCTTGACTGTGCCGCTTAAAATGCCGGTCGGTCATGTTGAAACTTTTGCAAAATTATTTACTGTTATTGGTCTGTGGCTGCTCGTTGTCACACACATGCCTTGCAAGAAAAATTTATTATACTTAATTTGGACGATACGCATTTTATATCAATTTATTAAAGCCATAGATACACAGATACCAAACGAAGATATTGAAAGAGGAATAGACCCCCAGGAAGGCGCGAAAGTTGCACGACTTCAAATTTTGATTGCGAATCATTTTTTTTTTTTCGCGTCGCTTTATAACTTTTTTTTTCGTATCCCAATCAAGTGAATTTAAAAAAAGCTGACAAAGTATTTGACCTACATCGACCTTGCGTTTACCCGCAGCAAGAGAGCGCGCGAATGTACAAGCTGACGCGATAAGTGAAGCGAATCTATTACAGCAATGCGCGCTTAAAATTCATTATTCTCAAAAGCGAATGTGTTCATATGGTACACACAGATAGTTGGGTGAGTTTATTTTTTGAGTTTATTCACCTGCCTTAGGTGGTGACTCGCCGGTTTTTCGTTGGCTAGCAGACTAAATGGTAAAAGTTTCAAGTAAGACTTCACTTTTGGTCAATTCATCAGAAAAGTCAGGTGATACGTGAAATTTATTTTATTTTCGCACCTCTTGCAGTTGATTTGTATGAAGTTTTATGGCTTTTGATGGTTTTGCCATTTTTTTTTTTTCGGTGTCCTATTGTTCTAAATATTAACTTTTTCAAGGGGTCATCTTAGTAACAATAATCGAGGTGATTCCATCAGCAGTTTTATTGAAAAAAAAAAAAAAAAAAAAACCGCATCGACATTGGTAAATTGATCACTAAAAATTGTCACCTAAGCTATTTAATAGTTCGTAGTAGTCCGTTTAAGCTGAGCTTTTAAGATAGATATAATACGAGTATGGAAACAGATATGCATTGAATACAAATTGAAATAAATGTTTATTTTTGTTTATTAACTCAGTGGGTAGGTAATTTGAGTGCTGAAAAATTTGATGACATAATGTCGAAGGTATGCGGGTGAATTATAATTTCATCATTTGAATATGAAAATTGACATTGAATTGATGATAATCGCGGTATTTGAGAATCGAATTATGTACTTGCTAAATGCAAAATAAATGCTGATGTCGAGACAGATTTTGCACTTAGCTCAGTTCAATTTTGTTTTTTTTTTTTTATCTTTCAATGCAGTAATTAGTAACAGATTGGCAGGGGAATTCTAACCAAATTCATTATATAGTGATCAAACTAAGGTCTAAATGTCTTTGTAACGCAAGCATCCATGCCAGCAAACATAAAAGAGTATTGGAATGCTATAGAAAATGTACTTTTACCAGAAGAAGAAAGTTTTGTCGGGATACTCGTATCATAAAAACTAGTGGTTGTCCGCAGACATCTGGGGGAGCATGAAAGTACGCTTTCAGTTACATGTTTGTAATCAAGTAAAGGTAGGTTCCAAAGAAGCAGTGGAATCACCTCACGTGCAGTGAATATTCCAGAATCGCTACTGTTGTAGAGAATTCTAAAAAGTGACCATCAAAATAATCACACTAAATCAGTGGGGTATAGCCCATGGAGCGCATGTGCAGGTGAACCCCCAATCTCGTTTTTTTTTTTTAATGCGAATATACCGAAAAAGAAGTACCGTCTTAGGAAAATAAAGGGCACAAGCTGTCACACGTACTTGCTCTTGTATGCAGTTCGTTCGTAAATTCTTCAGATTTCAAATGCAGGCGTTAAAAAGCAAAAAAAAAAAACATTGCTGATCATATGTCCAAATTTTGAAATTCATGGACTTACGTATATTGAAATTTTTTTTTTTTTCACCGAGGGTTGGTGAAAAAATCTTCCATAGACACTATGAGGATAGCAAGCGCGTGCTCATAGTAGTGTCAGATTCTTACTGACTAAAAAAAAACCACCCTGCGATTTAATTTGTTATATATTGCAACTAAGAACGACCTTATCAAGTAATTTTTCTATCATGAAAAAATAACACGTTTGGCAGGTTACCTTCCACTGAAAGTTCCTGCATGTTCCGCAATCTAGGCGCGGTTGATTCCTATCTCGCCAAGTCGAAAGGTTTCGTCCTTTGTAGTCAGCGCAGTAAATTGTTTTCATCCAGAATTTGTAGGATAGTATTGTTGACATGTCCGATTAGTCGGTTTCTATGCTTTCTCGCGAAGCTTCTAATTTCAGCTTCGATTGTCGGAATTCCGAGATCCCTGTGGATATCATCGTTTCTAGTATTTCTCTCAGCACTTTATTTTGAAAAGTTTGTAAGTGTTTGTTTATTTTCTTGGTACAGCCAAAAAGTTGTATACCGTAAGTCCACACCGGCTTTAGCACTTGCTTGTATAAAAGCAGTTTGTTCTCAATACTGAGCTGGGAGTGTTTTCCGAGCAACCAGTTCATTTCTCTATATTTGATTTCGAGTTCTTTACGTTTCATTTTCACGTGAGAATTCCATTTCAGTTTTGCATCGAGTGTCATTCCAAGGTATTTGGTCTCGTTTGCAAAAGGTATTCGGGCCAAGTTTAGGAAAATTGGCAAGATATTAGTTTTCTTATAAGTGAAATTCACGTGAACAGATTTAGATTCGTTGAGGGCGATCCGCCAGGCCCTCGTCCATGCATTTATTTTATTCAGTGCGTTTTGCAGTTTTGCAGTCGTTTCTTCGATTGTTTTACCTACTGCTAGGATAGCGGTGTCATCGGCAAACGTAGCCAGGATAGTGCCATCTTCTGTCGGTATATCACGGGTATATAACAGATAGAGAAGTGGCCCAAGAACGCTTCCTTGCGGTACACCGGCCGAAATTTCTTTGAGCTCCGAGTATTCATTTCCATGTTTAACACGGAAGAGTCTATTCCCGAGATATGATTCTAGAATGTCGTATAGGCATACAGGGAGAACTTGTCGTAATTTGCAATTCAAGCCATCATGCCACACCTTATCGAAGGCTTGCGAGACGTCAAGAAATACGCTTGAGCATATCTTTTTCTCTTCAAGTGCTTTCTCGATTACGTCAGTAATTCTATGCACCTGGTCAATCGTCGAATGCTTACTTCTGAATCCAAACTAGTGGTCAGGGATAAGATTATTTCCTTCTATAACCGGTTGGAGACGCCTAATATCCTCTCGAAAATTTTGGATATAACTGGAAGTAGCGAAATTGATCTATAAGATTTTACCTCATTTGGCGGCTTTCCTGCTTTTAAAACCATTATAACTTCCACAACTTTCCATTAGTTAGGGACGTGTTTTAATCTGAGCGCAGCATTTACAATATGAAGAAACTTAATCAATGCTTTTCTAGGTAAAGCTTTGAGAATTTCTCCGGTGATAAAGTCATAACCAGGACCTTTCTTAGGTTTTAGATTCCCGATCTCATGTTTGAGTTCCCTCAGCGTTGCACTTGTAAGTGCTAAATCGTCAGATGGTAAATCCGGCCTTTTGATATTGTCGTAAAACAATTGACCATCGTACGGTTTAAAGGTATCTTCCAGGTGGGCCGCAAAAAAGTCCGCTTTTTCTTTATCTTCCCTTGCCCATTCATTGTGATTTAATTTAATAGGCGGCGCGGGGACCTTGGGCCTTTTGGTGCCTTTTACAGCTTTCCAAAGTGAATAATTGGAATCTTTTTTCGCTGTTAAACTTTCAAGGTAAGAGCCTATCGCACGATTCTTAAAATCCTTTATAGTCTTCTTCAACAAATTACACAGGTGATTCAAGTGAGCTTTATGTTGCGGAGCACGACTCTGTTGCCATTTCTTACGCGCTTTTCTTTTTTCCCTGACCAATTCTTTTATTTCCGTAGGATATCGTAGACCGTATTTGTCCGGAGTTTTCCTTGAATTGGGAGTATTATTCCAAGAGGCGAGGTTTACGATCTCAACGAAGCGATCAACTTCAACCTCAAGTTGATAGGGTGTCGTAAGTGGAACGCTCAGTTCAACATTATCTTCAATTTCGTTCCTAAAGCCTTCCCAGTTAGTTGTTCTACCGGTTAATCTCGCTGGCTCTAGGGTATAGACTAGTTTTTGGCTCAATGTCAAAACAACTGGGGAATGGTCAGACGACAGATCAAAGCTCTCTTCAACTTTAATGTGGTTGGTAGAAATTCCTTTCACGACGAAAAAGTCGATCACGTCAGGTATTTTCGAAGTATCAGTTGGCCAGTAGGTCGGTTTCCCCGTCGAATGGAAATCACAACTGTACTTCATACCTGCCTCATAAAGCATTCTGCCCTATTGCGAGCTGTGTCTTGAGCCCCAGAATGTATGTTTCGAATTAAAATCGCCGCCAAAAATGAAATTAGGTTTCAGCAATTTAAACAAGTTAGTAAAATCATTTTTTTCAAGCGCGGAACGCGGTGGGCAGTAGATAGATGAGATTTTAAGAGTACGCTGACTATTTTTTACTCGAATCGTGCACAGTTGCAAAGTTTCAAGCTCGATCTTTAGGTCTTCGGATTGTTCGATGCAGTCTTTAATAAACAATGATGATCCGCCTCTCGCTTTTCCCGAAGGGTGACAAGCGTGGTAATCATTATAGCCTTTTATTTTTAAATGCAATTCGTTTTTTACGTGGGTTTCAGAAATCAAGCAAATATCGATATCTTTTTTACGCAAGAATAATTCCAATTCGTCAAGTTTTTGCAAAAGTCCGTTTGCATTCCAAGTACATATTTTTAACATTCGTTTTTCATTCATAATCTAGTTGGAGTACGATTTTTCCCTGAATTACTTTCGAGCTTAACCAGCCTATCGAGAATAATTTTATTTTTTTTGCTTTATTCTTCAAGTTTCTCTAGAATAACTGAAAAAACATGAGAAACAGAGTCCTTCGAAATTTCAATATTTGTTGGTATTTCGGATGCAGCAGCCTGAGCGTAAGTCTGCTCTCCTGATGTTCGAAGGTCATTACCCGGTCGCTTTTCCTATTGTAACTTTTCTGTACCGTTTCTTTTAGGAACAGAGGTCGAGGGCTTTTCTTTCGTCATTCTTTCCCTCAACTTTTTGCACTCTGAACCCGGTAGTTTTGATTTGCACTCTTTCTCCTCCGCGACCTATATTGAAAATGGCTCAGATATGAATTTTGAACAAAATCGTCCCTGTAATAAGGAAAATACATTTTTTTTGGAAAAACAAAATTGGCCTTAAAGTAAAGTACCTTTAATTTTCAGGTTGGAATGAAAATTTCAATTTCACCTCTGCATAGCCCATATATACGTATGAAATTTGAAGAAAATCAGTCCAGCCATTTAGGCCGCAGTCCGAGATGTAGAAGGACAGACGGACAGAATTGCGAGGCACACTTTTCGAGCTTCTCTATTATAGTAATGTCTTGCCCTTGCCATATAGGAAGGTGTAAGTCAAAATTATTACGTTCAAAATTTAGGACTTTGAAATTCTCTCTAATGGTGCACAATTTTTCAAAATTTGTACAGAATTAATGGCAACCGTTTCGCAAATACCTCGAAGGCGGTGATTCCTATGAAAAGAAATTATTGTCAAAATGTTGGGTTTTAAAACTCTGAGTACCGAATTTTACAAAACTATAGAAAATAGTGTGGGGTCTTACAAAATGTCCAGATTTACACCGGAGTCAGTGGGGGTTGCCGTGGTGTAGTGGTAACATCAACGCTTGTCATACTCTTGGTCATCTATTTATTTCGTCTGAAATAAATAAAAAAGTCGATCAATCGCGAAAGCTTAGTCAACTCTACTGCGAAGGCATAACACTGGCAGCAGGGTGGTCATATGGCTTAAATGCAACTTGATCGTGATGATGACATCAGGTGGAGGGAAAAAAAATACTGTGAATCAAGAGCAACGACAAAAAAGCAAAACAAACACAGCTCCCCAGTTATCTGGACGCCACCCTTGGAGTTTACTGAAACTTAATACCACCTAAGTTTCAAAGCCACTACACCAATCTATCTTTCTCTCTCTCTCTCAATTTATTCAAACGCCCGTGCCCTGAAATAATTTAATGGTATTCATATCCCATTTGGTGCGCGCAAATTATAAAAAAAAAAAAAAAAATCGTTTTCAAGTCCGAATAACTGGAAAATAGTACTCTCTATGAAAAATGTATTACAATTGAAAGTTTTATATGTGAAAATCTGTACAAGATGAGTGATGGAATCGGTTTTGACAGCGAATATCTCGGAAACTGTTACGAAAAAATGTGTTGTGGGTTTTTTAATTTTTTTCTGAAATTATACGGAATCATTTTGCAAAGTAAATGTCTCGAAAGCGGTATTATCATGGTCGAAATTTTAGGTGTCTAATTTTTCAGAATTATTGAAAATTGTAATTTTTAAGTGCGAATATCTCGAAAACGGTGTTATAAAAAAAGTTATTCTATTGGCTAATAATAGTACTGGCTACCAGAAGATACGAGTAGATGAAAAACTTGCCGGAGAGAATTATCATCATAACTACATTAGTGCGTAGACGTGCTAGATATTCTATTGCACTTAAAGGGTAACAAATTATTAATTTTTCTGAAAAAAAAGTCACCCTACAGATACATATGTTAATAAACTGATCTCAATTAAGCATACTTTTATTGATATTTAATTTTCTAGCAGATTACTCTTTAGTCATACACAATGCTTTAGTGGTAACCGAGACCCCAGTGCCAAGTTCTTCTTTTATGCAAATAGATAATAAGATGGCACTTCAGTGATGGGCACACTGAAGGTGCCAGTTCAATGGCGACACTTCAGTAGAAAATGGTACTTCAATGGTATTTGAGTGTTCACTGTCTTGATTGTTAAATGGGATGTATAAGTGGTAGCTAATACTTCTGTGGTAGTTGACAGAAAAATAACATTGCGTGACAATAATTGAACTATTAAAAACCCATTGCTATTGACCCTAACCTCAGCGGTAGCTATTGAATACCACTTCATTTTCTCGGTATACATTTAAGTAACAGCTTTCGTTGGAGGTAGATAATGTACATTATGTATCTTCGAATTAACATTATCTCTGAAATGTTTGTATGTACAATATAACGTCATAAAAGATTCAATTCTTCAGCGAGATGTTGTTACTATTGACAGTAACACAAATAACTTCTCATAACTTCACCAGCTTGTTCAATGTTTAAAAACAAATCCAAGCATTGCTTTCTTTGACTGACTTAATTGTGAAACACCTGGACTCATAGTGTCTACCCATTGTACGAGTAAGTGTGTCATGAAATAAAGTTTATACATAGTTTGCGAAAATCTTTGAGGAGTTATTTAATTGACAAATCCGTCCAAGACAGTAGTGCTCCAAGCTGAAAAAAGAGAAGCCTCTCATATCAGTACAAGTAATCGAATAATTCATATCTCTTGTAGCGATTGAAAAGAAAGGCTTCATTTAATCAAACAAATTTGGCCCAAGCCGGATGTAAAAAGTAAAATATCAGATATTTACTTGTCAAGGCGGTTGACGAAGCTGATCCGTTGAGATACAGAGGTTATAATGGGTGAGATTACAATATTAATGTTGAAACACTGACATTAAACTGGAAAAATTATATCGGCCAAATGGGCGCCATGGCTCGCCTTGAAGACAAAGTTTTTGATGAAATGTTTCATTAATTTTCGGCATAATTCCTGCGGTAGTCCATAAATAATGCATCTGGTCCTTTAGATCTGGAATCATTTGAGGATCATTAGCACACACCTCCGCTTCACATAATCTTGGTGGGCAATTTTGGTCATCGAAAAGAGAGATGACGCGGACCGGAAATTTTGTGTGCAATAACTGCATTGTTTCTCGCGCTGTGTGGCATGTAACACCATTTTTGTGAAACCACATGCTTTCTACATCAATGTAGTCCAATTGGTGCGATCAACTTGGTGCTTCTTTAACACCCAATCAACGAAGTCTCGAAGCTGTTCATGGTCTGCTTGCTTCAACTTCTGAGTCAGTTGGATCTTCTAGGCATGCAGATGTAGATTTTTTGTTAAAATGCGCTGGGTGGAGCTGTAGGGAATTGCTAGGAATAATAGCGAATGCATTTTGACGAATTGTCGCGAACATTGTCACTCACTGCGGCAAAATTTTTACCTTACAGGCCACTATGAGGTCGCACTGGTCTTTGCACATCCAACGCTGACCTGGTTCGATCGAACTTTCCCATTAATTTCTTAACCGCTGCAAACGATGGACGGATATATACGGACATTATGTGCGAATCGTGTTAGTTAAATTTTCCCCATTTCAGAGATGGGTTTTGACACTTAAAATGCATTGTTCTCTCGTGTACCCCGCTCCATAACTACAAACACCAATGCTTAGTATTCGCAGATATCAAATATCAGCTGTATAACTTTGACGGAAGCATAGTAGTGCCAGATTTAAATTTTGACCTCCAATTGAATCACCCTTTATTAAGTGTGACGTGAAAAGCTTGTGTATCAACAAAACAAAACAACAACAACGTCGACCTAATGGCAAGAGAATATAGGACGTAACAAAAAATTCACATAAAAAAAATAAAAACTCAGACAAATATTCACCATCAGCGGTTTGTTTTGAAGTTTTTAACGTCATCTTGATTTCCATTTAAAAGTCGGACTTGTACGTAATGCACTTCGCATATTCACAACCTTTGTCACTTTTTGTTTTCCTGGAAAATACATTTCCCAACTTTTGTTGTAAAAACATTCTCATTTTTATTACTTTTCTCTTGCAGGTATTCTATTCTTCGTTTCCGTATCTTAAGAAGAGGTTGAGACATCTGACACTATTTAAATTCTCCGCAGTGAAATGAGTTAGTATGCAAAGGATAGTTTGAAACTTTGAAGTGTCAGATGGCGTTAGATGTCTATCGAAAGTGAAGTTGGATACAGTTTGTGTGGATGTGTTCAAAGCATTTGCAGACATAAACGTTCAGAAACAAGTAAAAATGGAAATACTTTAGATAAAAAAATAGCAGATGTTTTAAAAAAAGTGTGACTTCATCGTTTTTGAGAAATAAAAGTAGTACTGTCCCTCATAAAGTGGGGTGTATGGTAACCCTAGTCTGCTAGGATATGGTTTTGTCCATTCTGAAGTTGTTTCTCACAATAAACAATGCAAGTTTACTTGTTGCAAGAGAGACAATCCTAAAAGTTCACAATTTTGGTTGGGAAATTATGAATCAGCCATCTTATTAGGAGCGATTTTATAGGCATGGAACAGTTATCAGTGCATTAGGATACCATCATTGGGAATGATTGAAAATGTTATGGCGACTGGAAATGCTCTATTTTTGTATTTTTTTAAAATTTGGCTAAGGTATATAAAAATATAATATTTATTTCAAACCGTAATCTAACCTCACAATTCTTATTTTTTTAAGTTTCAATTTTACTGTAGCACTATCTGTTCTTCTGTGCTCTATCGATTCTTATGACAACAACGTAGAGAATTTTAAGAATTTGGCATGAAAGAAGAACCAAATTCTACGAATGATTTGTAATTTGTTAATAATACTGGCAAAAAGATTCAGGTGCCGCCCTGGGGTTCGAACAAACCATGATCCACCACCGTCGCTAGCATATCATTAACACAAACTTGCACTAATAATATACTAGAAACAGATATCGCAACATGATTTATCTTTAAATGAATTACTCTGAAAGGTCATAAACTCGCTTCTAAGTGACTTTTAAGTCTCTGACATTCGACCTCCCCTAGCCAAGTGACAGATACTCATACATCGCAAATCTTAACTCTACTTTCATTTCCTTCAGATCTCTCCGCTATGTACTACTCTGTGCAATAAACCGATTCGACTAGAAATTACCAAGTAATAGAGTGTCAAACTATAAGTCAACCGATTAAATCAGCAAACTGTGAACAGACTGAATGACGGTTCATTGTTAATTGATTTAGTTTCATTGCGGCAACACAACTACGGCACTGTAAGTAAAGTGTTGTTCGTTGACACTGTATCTAAATTAAAATGGAAATTAATTACTGTTCCCGATTCGTTCCATTAACACAAAAAAAAAGAAAAATTCTCATGCAATACGAGTATGTCATATACAAGCGGCGAGTATAAACCGACAAATTTATCATCCACCTTCGCTTGGTATTAAAAATTATTATTATAATTTTAATCTTTTTTTTTTTTTTTTTGTTTCGTTTCATTTAATTGCCACCCGATTGTCTCATTTGTGCTAAAATTAATGTTCAACAAATTCACTTTTATAAATAAATGTACGAGTATAGAGGGATAGAAAGAGAGACTGCATAGTCAAGGATGTATTTTTCAATTATTTTTCCATACCCCTTTCTATTTCACAAAAGAAAAAAAAAGAAACTATTGTACAACGAGAACTACACATTTGTCTGTTTGCACGGTGTGTTCGTATTTACCTGTGTTATACTATATTTAACTTTTTTTTTTTCGCAATGACTCGCTTATTCGGGAGGCAAATTGATGTGCACGTTTCGCATAAACTAACAATTAGTGAGTTATTAAGACAAATAAGACGCTTTCAGATCTATCTACGTTTACTGGCATCCAACAGGTAGATACTCGTAGACGTACTTCAGTTGGAGATAGTATTTACTTTGGAATTATCGGTGAGATAACATTTTTTATTTTATAATACGATTACTTACGAAAATTACAAATAGATGCACAGTGATGTAGTTACCTGAAAGTACAAGAAGATACAATTTTCATTAGATAGGTTTAAAAAGGACAAATTAAAAAAGAGCCTCCTTAAATGTTCTCTATTATTTAATTCCCAAAGCCCGTAAACAACATTTACGACCGTCTGTCTGTTATTACTTTGTGGTGAAATAATAATGAATTTTTTTTTTGTTATAAATTGCACACCAATTAGATTGTATAGATTCTTTATTATAGACTAAAGCCTGCCGGTTATACTAATTGCTGTTGCTTTAAACTTGATTTAGTTTGATCTTGACACGAAGCCATATAAAAAGGTTAATGCTGCAGGTAATCAAGTGATAATTAAGGAGAAATCATTGATTTAGTATAACTAATAAAAAAAAAAAAAATATAATAAAATAAAATAAATTACAGCAGAACAGCCGGAAGTGGGACAGCGTTATGCATCGATATAGAACATTTTTTTTGTACTAATTTGTTAGGAGGAAAAATTTATTATAATCTTTGAGATGAGGTGGATTTGGCGGGAAGCCAATTATTTTGTGATTTTGTCAATAAAAGTTTTTTTTTTCTCATTTTCTTTGGAAAATATTGTACATTCATTGTTATGTAGTATAAACAATTTTAAATTTTAGGTATTTTTTCTTTTTGAAATATGATCCTTGTATGAAATAAAATGTTTTTAACCGCATTTCGTAGTGCTATTAGCAAGAAGTGTCATAAAAACTGGTGACTCTTAAAAATTAATCAGTTTGCAAATAATTAGAAGGAGTGGCGCGTGTCACGAAGGGGTACATAATTAGTCTCTGAAGATAAGATGTGTATTCGATACACCTATCACAACTCGGATAATCAATGATCACATATTGACGCTATATAACCCGGATAAAGATTTGTTTTTGAAACTCTTCTACGACAATTTTTTTTTTTTTTTTTTCAACTATCATACATAAAGAGTCCGTGCGGTATAAGGGACAACTTTTCATTAACTAAAATAAAATGCACGCAATGCTTGACTTCGTCTCTTCGGGTAAACCATCCGGATGTGCACGTAAGGTTAGGGTAGGTTAAGGTGGCTATCAGAAAATTCCAACACACTTTTTTTTATATGATATGGGGATATGAATATCCTTATACTAATTTTTAGAACACGTGCGTTTTGTGGAAAGAGGAAGAGACAGAGAAAAAGATAGTGTGGTGTAGTTTTAAACTCAGCGGTATTAAGTTTCTGTAAACCAAGGGTGGCTGTCCAGATAACTGGGGAGTTTTTTGTTTGTTTTCGCTATTATTGTCGTTGCTTATGATTCACAGTATTTTTTTTCCGTTCTCCTGATGTCATCATCACGATCAAGTTGCATTTTAGCCATTTGACCACCCTACTGCCAGGGTTATGCCTTCGCAGTAGAGTTGACTTAGCTTTCGCAATTGATTGACTTTTTTATTTATTTTATGCGGAATAAATAGATGATTCTTGACATCAGGATTCGAACCGTGAATCAACAGCGTGACAAGCGATGATGTTACCACTACACCACGGCCAACACACTTAGGCCAGTAATAGGTCCACTTTGATACCACATGGGTTTGGGACGCGGTTTCTATTTACTCGTTGAACCATTTGGAGCTTCTGATGAAGCGTAAAGGGTCCCTAACGTCTATTTATTTTTTTCAGATCATTTAGGTCGTTGAAACAGAAGTCTCCTAAGTGGAGTTTCCTTCTTTGGAAAAGAGCTGGATAGGTGCAAAGAAGGTGAAGAATTATCTCCTCCTCCGCATCCATGCAGCTTCTGCAGAAATCGTTTGGAAAGATGCCAAGCCTTGTTGCATGCTTGCCTATTAGACACTGTCAAGTAATGACACCTATAATAGCGCTGATGTGCATTCTACTAAGAGAAATCAAATTTTTAGAGCATTTCAGATCCAGCTTAGGCCAAATCTGTTTTGTCACTAGACAAGTTGTACCACTTCGTCCACCTAGAATTTGTCTTTTCAATAGTATCCAGCTTTAATTCAAGTTTGTATGTAGCGATAGGTATACTATGTGAACTTTTGTCCGGAAGGATGTGTATTGTTGTTCCATGTCTGGCAAGTTCATCAGCCTTACAATTTCCTGGAATGTCCCTATGCCCGGCACCCAAATTAGGTAAATATTAAACTGCTCCGCCATCTCTATAAAAGACGATCGGCAGTCCAGAGCTGTTATAGAATTTGTTGAGGATGATTCTAAGGATTTGACTGCTGCTTGGCTGTCTGAAAAGATGCGGATATCAACGCTCGATATCACGTTTTTCTTTAGCCAAGACAAGTCTTCCCTTATTGTCATTATTTCCGCCTGGAACACGCTACAATGGTTTGGGAGACGTAAAGAGAGGTTTAAATTAAGCCTATCACCACCACACACCCTGTTGTTAGTTTTTGAACCATCGGTATAAAAATGTACCGATTTATCTTCCGGGAAACCTCCTTCTTCCCAGCATGCTCTGGAAGGGTCGGTAACTTAGAAGTCAAAATTTAACTTGGGTATGGTGTAGTCAATGACTTCAGTGAAGATATTAAGCTTATTTAAGAACCTTTGTGGACCATTGTGAAGTAGCTTTAAGACGAATAGCTGAGTTAGCTGCCATTTGCGTGCCATAAATGTCGAGGGGTGTAAAACGAAAAAGAATGTCCATAGCTGCGGAAGGTGTCGTCTGCAGTGCTCCGCTAATGCACAGAAAAGCTTAACGTTGGACTTTACTTAATAACTTTTGGTTTATCGCCTTATTCAAGGCAATCCACCAGACAACCACACCGTACATAAGGATCGATCTGATGACCGAGATATAGAGCCAGTGAGTTAATCTAGGTTGTTAGCCCCATTTGTTCCCAATGGCTTATTTGCAAGAGAAGAATGCGACAGTGGCTTTCTTAACTCTTTCTTGTATCCAGCTTCGTTTTCTATTCAAAATAAGACGCAGATATTTTGCTTCGTTGGAGAAAGTTAAGCTTATTCCATTGGAGGGGATTTTATATTTCCATGAGAAGAGGACTAGTATGGTTTTGTGGGGATTCACTCCTAGACTACACCGAGCTGTCCACCTAGATAGCTTATTCAAAGCGTTTTGTAGGAGCTCCTTTAAGGCAATGAGGTGTTTGACTGCTATACGAGTAGCAACGTCGTCCGCATAAGCAATAACATCACAACCCTCAGCCTCCAGGATTATCAATAGTTCATTGACCACCAGATTCCAAAGAAGTGGGGATAGGACGCCCCCTTGAGTGGCACCCCTGCCAACTAGCTTCTAACAGATGTCCCACCCAGCTTTGAGTTGATAATCCGTAGTAAATTAATCAGCTCGCCAAGTCAGCTATCTACGAGTATCTGCAGATGTGACAATGCTTTCCCTATCGCAGATAGCAATGATAATGACGTTGTTAAAAGCGCCTTCAATATCTAGGAAAGCTACCATAGTGTACTCATTATGATACATGGAGTATTCGATCTTATTGACTAACGAATGCAATGCTGTTTCTACTGATTTGCCCTTACAATATGCATGTTGAGCCGCGGATAGTAGTTGTGTGTCACGTCACGTTAGGTTTAAGAACTGTTTTTAGATACCTAACCATCCATACCATATTTCCATTCGATTGTTCACTAAATGAGCTGAGTAAGAAAGGTATCTCGAAAATCTCCGACTTTACCCTGAAGTTAATGGTGAAAATCGTGCGAATAGTTTTTTTTTTTATAATTTGCGCGCGCCAAAGAGGATATGAATACTCTTATACTATTACAGGACACGTGCGTTGTGAAAGAAAGAAAGATGTAGTGTAGTGGTTTGAAACTCAGGTGGTATTAAGTTTCTGTAAACTCCAAGGGTAGCGTCCATATAACTGGGGAGCTTGTTTGGTTTTGCTTTTGTCGTTGCTCATGATTCACAGTATTTTTTTCCGTCCACCTGATGTCATCATCACGATCAAGTTGCATTTTTCAACCATATGACCACTCTACTGCCTGTGTTATGCTTTCGCAGTAGAGTTGACTTAGCTTTCGCAATTGATCGACTTTTTTATTTATTTCATGCGAAATAAATAGATGATTCTTGACATCAGGATTTGAACTGTGAACCAACAGCGTGACAAGCGATGATGTTACCACTACACCACGGCCACCCTCTCGAAACGGTGTATCCTTCGGAAAAAATTGTTACGACTGAATCTTTTGCTGGGTCTTTTAGAAAATTTATAAATTGTAGCCAGAAAGTCTTCCAAAATGTCCGACTTTACCCCGAAATTAATGATGAAAATCGCTTTTCAATAAGAATATCTCGTAAACGGTGCGTTCCACAATATAAATAACTGTGATCAACATTTTGGGTCTGGAGATTCTCTACAAAACTGATGTCGAATTTTTGAAAATTGTATATCAGAAATCTTTTAAAATGATTTTACCACGAATTTAATGGTGGAAATCATTTTTGACTACGAATATCTCGAAAACGGTCGTCTTACGAGAAAAATTATTATAACCAAAATTTTAGTTTTTAAAATTCTATACATGACTGATTCAAAAATTGTAGGTACGGATCCATCAAAATGTTCGACTTTGCTCATTTGTTAATGAAGGTCTTTCTTGAGTGCGAACACATTCCGAAAACTGGACTGTTTTATTCCCCCCTTTCTGTATGAATGAATGAAATCATTCGGTTGCTAACTATCATTCGAGAGAGCGGTCGGTTATATCTGAATTCATAAGTACTGCAAGGAGCCAGGCCCCAGAGACGTAATGCCGCAAAATAAAAAAAGAGCACTTGGGTAATGCAAAAATATAAGTATTTACAGCTAAAGGCCGTAGGAGAAGTTTGACCGCGAATAACTGAAGACCGATCAAGAGTGGAAACAAATTATGGTTTGCATTATAGCCATCCACCAATAGAATAAAAGCGAGCTTCAGTCCAGTACCATGTGAGCGTGAGATGTGACAAAAGAAATGTTATAAACCGACAAGCTGAGTAAGCTAAAGAAACACCAAATAGATAAAGAATTAGCATGGTTTTTGTGTGGTTTGGGATGAGGATCTATGAAGATGAAGGGAGCATTTTATCCACAGTTTTAAATCACATTGTGGATGGAGGTTTGTCCCAAAGTCAGGATGATACCTCCCAAGGATGAGATCATCATCGTAAACGGGCTTGATGGAATTCTCACGATACTCTGCGAAGCTTCATCTACGATATCGCCAAACCTTCTGTACGCACTCATGAGAAACTTTTCGGAGACCGAGAACTTCTCGGATGAATGAAGGACTGGAATGACTTTCTGTTAGATTTCCATTGAAAGTTAAACTTTTTATCAGCAGAGCTGATGGCATGACGATGCATATCAACCAAACTAATGCTGTCAAATATCTGTAAGAAATCCGCAGCATTTTTTTCACTACGCTTTTGCAAGCACCTTAATATAAGCTTAACCTATACCAACATCTGTGACTTCTATGAAAAGTGTATCGACACTGCGTAATATTTCCTTCTATATGAATGGCTAAAATAGTACTTAAAATAGATGATGGTCTTCAACTCAAGTCTTCCTACCAGTGTAATTCAAATGTTGGCCGAAGCTGGGTACTTATAAGAAACTATAGAAAAGATAAGCCGTTGCATGTAATTTTGGACCTAAAGATTTTCAGGAAAATTTAGGAAATTACTTGAGGGACATTTTTCGAGAAAATCATACCGAACGGAACAACAAAGCTGCTGCTTAAGCTCTGTTTTGTGTTGAAAAGGTGTCAAATCTGAATCTGTGATTCTAAAAACCAGTTTGACCTCCATGTATTCAACAGCTGTGGTTTCCTACATTCTAAGCCAAATTGTTTATCAAAAAACTACTTTCAAATACTAGAACCCGGAAATGTAAACCGGAATACAATTCCAACATAGCCTCGCTTTTCAGTTGTCACATGTGTCAACGTAATTTGACCTAAAAGCTGAAACTTCGAAAGAAGTTGACACTGTGACACAATAACTAAACATCTTTCCTTAAACAATTTGAAAGTCTGTAATGTCAAACTTGCCTACGACTCCGGTTATGAGAGACGTTAACACACTAGGCAGGCTAAAGGTTAAACAGACTCAACTAAGAAACTATGAAAAGGAAATTATGTACTCATATGGTACACAACAACCGCCAATTAATCTTGCCCCACTGAACCACACCGGTGCTGAAATTGAAACCAAAATTAAAAACACACACATAAGACAATGAACAAGTGACTTGTGTCACTAGCTGCCTTCGCATCGCAGGTAAAGAGGTGTAAAATTTCTTCACTAAATTTTATGTAGCAAATATATCATTGCGGAACACTCGAAACACAGGTGGACTCGTGCAGCTATAACTTATGGTTTGATTAGATACTCCTCTCTGGCTGCGCCGCACCATTCAACAATTGCATCTATCGTACTCGTAATCACTTAGTGAAACAGGAAACCATGTGGTAACTCTCTGAGCTACCATCCTAATGGATATACCCATACCAGCGCTGTTTCGTTGTGATTGCAGCAGTCGTACTCTAAGTACACACGGTAGTGTAGTGTATGTGGTATCTATCACATGCTGAGTCGTTGATTGTGGATATCATTACAATTTTCAATGGCACTTGAGAATTAAGATATGACGTGACGAGGTGGTGATGGAGGTGTAGTGATACGACAGGTTGCATTTTCCAAGTGTCCAATCATTGTCATATGGTGCGAAATAAATTGCATCTCACATGTGCATGCATTTTAATTGAAACTAATTAATTAAATTGATATAATAGACATAGGGGAGAGTTTCTTTTTAAGTGATCAAAGTAATCATTACAACATTTGTTACACTGCATATTATCATTCAGAATAAAGGGTCGTAAGTTAATTGGTATTTTACATGTGTAAAGTATGAAAAGCAATATCTCAAAATAATGTCTATAACATCTGCTAAATTATATAACCGCTTAAGAGTCCTAGCTTTAACATAGCAATTTACAATCTTGCATTAGATATTAGCTCACAAATAGTGCCTACCCTGGAATAAAACGGTAAAATTTCACAACTACGAGTAAGTCCCAGTGGCAAGACCATCATAGTGACATAAAGATACTACTCGTATATAGACAGATTGCCTTTTGAAGTTTAAGGAATGGGTCTGAAATAGATCGATATGTCTATGATAGATACTCTTTATGAATCGAGAGCCTGATAGGTAGGTTATATTTGTTTAATGGGTTCCCTGTTCCCTGAAACTTAAGCAGGAGTAAATGAGACATTTACTTGCTCTGCTCTCCATTGAGGGTAAAGAACCAGTGTTCGGTAAGAATACTAGAGAAATTGTCTTTTAGTGAAGTAGGTACTCGTATATGTTGTAAATATCTTGCTGTAACTGAAAACGCACTGGCTTCAACGAATTTGCCCAGCTTTCAGTTTTCATTGCTCATTCGCCATTCCTCTTTCGCTTGCATACTTTGGTCGACTGGTATAATAAAGATCGATGTAACTCGTCCGGCGAAGTGAGACCAAGGAGTAACGGAGGTATACGAGTACTTTCTCCCCTCGAGGAGCATAAGGCGTCAATAACGCTTATTCGGAATTCTGCAATGCGTTTGAGCTGCCTCCAACTCATTCCCAAAGAGCTTGATTCATTCTCAACAGTCCTGCGCCACGTTTGCCTAGGGTGTTCTGCAGTTCTGCCTGCCTGCGGGATCAGATTCCACTGCATGGCATATTTCGCAATGAAGTTGTCTTCGCGCCGTAGGGTGTGTCCACAATCCACCGCCACTTTCTCCTTCTATATCTACATAGGTTCTTGGTCCTACTTTGTTTGTCCCAGCTTCCAGATTTTGGGGCATCAGATGAAGGTCTATTATCCCATGTGAAAGCAAGCAAACATAGTCAGCTTTACTGGTATATCTTCAGTCTTCCCTCAAAGCTGGTAAGATCTTATTCCATAGCTACTACGAATTTTCTTCAATAGTGACACTGGCATTCTATCTGGCTTTTACATAGTCGATCACAAGTACTAATTGTCCTTCGGTATTGTTCAATGCATACTGACCTATGAAATGACAATTCTTATGAAATACCAGTTACTATGGAATGCCAATCTCCTTCCAGCCACCCTTACAGGGAATTGAAGCAACCTATTCTCTATCTATTCGGTCTATCACCATGTCATTGATGAGGTCCTCGCCGGCGTCATAATATCCTGTAACTTCTCTTCTTTTCGTCATTCTGCTGCATAGATGAACGTTGCGGCAGGCTTACTTTCTGCATTATGGTCAACCCCAAATGACATTTTGATAGCTTGTTGATGGATTTTAATTAATTGTTCCAGCTATTGGGCATTGGCGGCTGTTTCAAATCGACTTCACTGCTACTTCATTATTTTGCATACCCTTTCCTATAGGGAGTATTAATTTTGACACATAGTTTGTAACATAAATAAATAATATTAACGATAAACCTCCAAAAGTGTATAAATTTTTAATCAGCATAGAAAGTCTGCTTGTATGTCTGTCAGTCTGCCCCTGTCTGGATATCACCCGTGTTATTGTGATCAGCATCGATAGTTATCCATAAGTTCCAAAATCACTAATATTATTAGTGATCAGCTAAATAATTAAAAGATCAGCAAAATATAAACCGAAATTAAAGCAGTAATATTCAGTCTTAAATCCAACAAAGACGGTCCACGAGCTGAACTGTTTAAGGCTGGAGGAGATGACCTGATAGAAAGCATGCCCTAGCTCATCTGTAAGATATGGTCCGATGAAAACATGTCACATGATTGGAACCACAGCACCATTTGCCCGATCAAGGATGGAGATGATACCTCACTTGCGATAATGGCAGAGGTATCATCCTCCTGAATGATCCTATTACACCAGAATGTGTGAATGACTTAAGCCATATGTCCACGAGCTGATTGGAAACTATTAGTGCGGTTTTAAGTCCGGAAAATCGACACTCCATCAGATGTTCACCTAATCCTGGAGACGACCCAATTGACCAGAGGAAAAGCAGAAAATAAAAAAAACAAATCAACAGAAAAAGTAAATGATTAGAAAAAAATGAATTATTTGATCAGCAGAAAGAAAAAGCGCTTCAAGAAAACGAACAATAAAAAATTATTAAACAAAAAGACGAACGATAGCGAAAATAACTGTCAAAACTTCGCACGAATTTGTTATACATAATTATATTTTTTTTAATTCGCAATCATTCCGGTTTTTTGTTTAATTGCTAACTGATTCCTTTTATTTGTTCTCCTTTTGTATATGAAACATTTTTGCAAATTATTTTTCCAATTTCTGCTAGTAAAAAAAATATATTCTGCTGATCAAATAATTTTTCAGATGATCTGCGAACTTTTTTACTTTTTCCGCTGTTCAAAAAATTATACTCTCCTGACCACGTAATTGTACTTCCTATTAAAATACTTTTTCCTGTTAGTTTTGCATATCAAAACAACATTTTCTAACGATTAAACTGCAAATCAAAAAATGTAATTTTGCTGGTTAAAAATCACTTTCCAGCTGATCGATAGCCTTCCAAAATTAAACACAAAATGATGCCCACTTGAGAAATTCTCCAATTTGAATTTGAATAGGACCGGTAGATTCTTCTAAACTTTACTCGTAAGTGTGAATATACATAAAAAAAAAAGCTTACTCACTCGAAAAGAATGTGAAATGGAATTCGAAATTAACCCTTCTAATTAAATTAGTAACTGACATTGCCAGCTGAGTGGGGGAATTTCTTTTCACATTACTTCTCATCACAGGTATATAACTAGCTACACAAATAACTTCCCCCAGCTGACATTGAGGCTGTTTACAGATTCATTTTGATTTTGTTTGCTTCTGCAGAATAAATAATAAAAAAAATAATAATAACAAAACAAAAAGAAATAAAAACTGTCACGTTATTATGTCAATTCGAATTATTCCCGGCTAATGAGCGAATATGATGCATGTGGGCGGCTTTTTGATAGCCTCCGGCTACTCTGGTTCTCCGGAGAGAGATTCTTTTTGTCTCTAAGGTCATCGCTGACTGATTAATGCAGGCAAACGGCTGGCGCGGGAAGTATCTCAAAACTAGTCCAATCCGAATATTGTCGAGGTCATTAAGTCGTTTTCTGTTCTGAGCACTAGAACAGTACACAGTTATTTTACGGTTTAGATAATATGAAGAGATAGACAGTTGATATAGAAGGTGTGACATCATTTTCATTTCCAAATAAAGGTAGTGGTAAATTCATTTTTATAAATAGAGTGCAATTAACCGCTTGACTCAGAGATTCTTGAAATAGTATAGTAGTGCATGTGAATGATGAAATGGCACTGCTTTTTATACGTGGGAAGATTAGAATGTTACTCATCTGTGTACCGGATATGAATTTACCTATAGAAAGAATACAAATATAGAAGATTTAGTAATTGACAATTTCTACGAAACTAGACGTGGGATAAAATTTAGAAAGTCATCAAAACACCGAAATGTTTCTTTGATTTGTATCTGTCTAAAAATATAGACAGATACACATTAAAAATATTCTCATTCAACATTTCACACTTGTACACTCGAATTTATTGTGAATGCAACAAGTTACAAAACCACCCCAATGCCATGTGATGCATGTTGTGAACCCTCTTTTTTGCCTCAGAAGGCAACAGCTGCTTGGGCTTCATGTCACCATAACCTCAGTGCACGCGTAATAATCCCCTTCAATGACTTCAACAGATACGAGTATTGATTCGCCCCTATAGTACTGCCAATGGCCGAAGTGTTCGGTGACACGGATCTTTCTGTGGTTGATTTCAAGTCGGGGCGCCCACAATAGCGCATATAACAGCAAACTAATGAGGACGTCTGTAAGCTGCGTTTATAGTACCAACTTATGTAGACCAAACTATTGCTCAACCTTCCATCACTATCCGTAGCTAGTTTGCACTTCAACAAATTCTCTCGGAGGCTCTCAAAGAAAATCGTTACCCACATAATCCAATTTTCTGCGGTACACCACGTGTAGTTCATGTCTATTTTTGTTTGAAGTGGATGAAACGTAAATTAAACAAGCTAATCGTATAATTCTACTATATAGAGACCCATAGTAAGAAAGAAGTCTTGGATTATGGTTTGCTTACGTTGCTTGCCTTCTCCTCATCCTCTGCCTCTTTTTTTTTTTTTCTCTCTATTTGGTTGTGTTTATGTAGTTTTTAATTCGTGTACCTACTTCAACATTGTTTGCTTAGCACTTGAATATTTGGAATCTGCCTATATTTGTATCTAGAATAATTTTTTTTTTTTTTTTTGTATTCTCTTTTTTGGGAGAAAGGCATTGGGGTGTGCAAAATTTAGAGAATATAAACGAAACTTGTTGAGCGAAAAATATTTCGTTTGATGTACCTGATTGTACTCTGTAGGCTTCAAAGGGAATTGAATCGATATGAGCAATGAACTTATGAGCAACAGAGTGTTAGAGTTGTCATTTTTATTTAAAATTCTTTCAAATGAAATTTCTGTTTATTAGAAATAGACAAAAACAAAAATGTACATATTAGCAAATCTTTGTATCTACGGATGCTTAAAAAACCACCTCTGCTTAACTACGGAGGCTTCCAAAATGAGGATTTATTTAACAGAAAATGGAAAAGAAAGCAGTCTACTGCTTCACCGCTGGTCCCACGCTTTTTGAAAATTGATGATGATATTTTGATGACGCAAGCAGTCGTTATTTTGCTTTGGTATAATATAGGAAGATAATTTGTAGCTTAAAAAATGTACTAATAATAACCTAATCGATAAATAAAACTACATTCAAATCGGATAAGTTATTGTGAGCGTTTTAACAGCATAAATTTTAAATTTATCCATGCAGTATAAATGCGTTACAATTGCTCAGCTTTGGCAAGACGGAACATAATGTTTAGCTATCCATAACTATTCTCAGAGAAATTAACTAATCAACATGGTAAACAACATTGAAATCGATTCAGCCGTTCTTGAGTTATATGAATACATCGGATAAAACTTATGTTATAAAGGTATTACAGGCATGCAACTGCAGAATCTTACACAATTTATCAGTAACTAAGTGACACTTCGTACTGTTTTTATTACATTGTGCATGAACATCTCGCACTACTCTCGATAATATATAATATCGCTGTTATATTCGTATTTTGTCAAGTAATCTTTGTTCAGTTTCAGTATAAAAAAAAAAAAACAGCTGTAGAGAATCCAATGGAAAGTTGTTTCCACTCTCTAGGATTTTTTCAAATCAAATAAGGGGAAATGTCTATAAGTGTTGTACGAGTATGGGCAACACTGAATCATTCTACATTAAACTGCTTTTTACTCTTGCTATTACTTGTTGTACATAAAGTATCTACTCATTTTATGATACAGACTCTATGTTTACCGTCCATATCCCCCAATGTAACATAAACCAGTTTTTGCCTATATTAAAAAAAATGCAACTTCCTACAACTTTCCAAATCCTTTCTTCTCCATCAGTCCTGACCCCAAAGCTATCAATGTATCTATTGCTATCTACAAATCCATTTCTCTAATTTCAATTTCCCGTTGAGCGCATAATCCACATATATGTCTGTATATCGTCTAACCAACTCCCACATAAATGCTCAGTTAGTCAACTTACTGGTCAACCAATGTATCTAACAATCCATAACATGACAGTTTGCAATACTTTTTCCGTCTTCTTCATGGTTTCTTATGCGCAACATGGAATTGAACAAAAAAAGCCAATCAGCAAACAAATTGCATACAATTCCAAATGTAGAGTGGATTTTCCTGTATGCATCTATTTATCTAACCGCAGTATCTGCATCCCGCATCTTATCTCATCGGAGAAATATCCTACGTCAATTATTGTCCGCCATAACGAACTAATTGCTAACGGGCGTTTTACCATACCCAAGAAACACACGCACACACACTGCTTCCCAATCGATAATGGATGCAAACGTTTATGCAAACAGCAAATTATTGCGATACCAAACAGACTAGCAGAAGAAAACTGAAGCATTGCCAATTGCATCAAGTGCACATATGCAAACGCATAGGTTTACAATGTATCTTGTCCGCCTATATGCGGTGCATCGCCGACATGGTATGTCTATATCAGGTCTAGGTTGGAATTAATTTGGTCTAGTTTCACTTTTCTTTTTTCTAAATATTACTCCTCCACCCCCCCCAGATACAATCTGTACCGATTTAGATACAAATATAAATTTGTGTAGGCACACACTTCTTGAAAAACTGAATGAATAATGCCCAATGGGCAGCGGTGATATTCATAAATTTTACTTTTGGCATAAATCCATGAGGTGAGGTAGGTTTGTTCATAATCTTGAACTTGATTTTCATTAAGGGGCGGGGAAGGCCGATATAACACTCATTCTCGATCCAAAGGTCAAGCGGAAGGTGCAATTTATTGAGTGTGAAACAGTTTCTATAAAAAAAAAAAAAAGAAATGCTCTTGAAAAGTGTAATACGTATTTTCATGTGGACTGATCTTGATTTTGTCCTAAGCGATCGTGCTAGTGCAAAATACGTAACTACTACACCATTTGCTATTGCAATGTTTCATCTGTGATTTTAGAGAATATTTACGTAATCCACAAGCCATCATAGACTCTAGTTCTACGAGTAGACTGATTTATTTTTATTGCATTTTTTCTTTTATTTCGTGTATCTATAAAAATGTATCTATACGATCACTTGAGAGCTGTTTATATCATTTATTTTGTTTTAATTTCATTTTTAATTTATTTATTCTTTTTTTTTTATATTGTTATTGTTGGTTGCGACTGCAGAAAATGAAATGAGGAAAAAAAAAAACAAAAAAATTTCATGGCAGACGAAAATGGTTTGCATTTCTGCCAAAAAAACAATTTTCTTTTGACTCGTTCATCGTGTAGCTTTGCGGTGATCTATTGAGGTTAACCAAGAAAGAAATGAAAAAGTAAAACTGAAAAGAAGAAGAAAAAAAATTGGCGACATGGCCCATTTTTCGGATTAGGTTTCATTGAGATCTTTAAAAGATACAAATGTATCTTTCGAGAGAATTCTTGCGATTTTTTTTTTTTTTTTTTACTTTTTTGCGAATACTTTTAAAAAAGTATTTAATGAAATAGGAGAAAAAAATATCGCACAACAAAAAAATTGAACAGTAATAGGAAAGATCTTGGTGGCGTGATGTGACCATTCTTATATATTTTGAAATATTATATCTAGATACAGTATATTGTGATTTCAAGAAACCGCATTTTGGTGGAGGTGTTGGATTTTTTCCTTTTTTTTTTTTTTTCTTTTTTGTGGTCATTTTGGTGCCATGCGACCTTAGAGTATCGAATGAGATTAATATGAGATGACATGGATGAATGTAGAGATATTTTATGACACAGTCAGTAATGAAAGTAAGATTCTGAAGGTAAGGTCGTCGGTATTCATTGAAGGAATATATTTCATGTTAATAAAAAAGCCACAAAACCGTTAATTTCACTTAGTTGCTATAGTGGTCTCATCGATCTAATTCTGTGAGGAGTTTTATTATGTACAATGCAGAGTAGTAAATTTTTTCAGAAAGTCCCAAATATCGTAACAAGTTACTGTTCTGACTCAGCATTGGAACTCTCACTCACATCCAATCAGCATCAAATCCTAGATAAAGAACCACAAAACTTAGCAAGAAATATAAATTTTCCTATTTGCTAATGCTGTGGGCAGGGAGACAAAATATAAAATGTCTCGTATAAGAATGCACATAAATTTGAAAAACTCCAAAGCTTGTCTAACGAGATTGATACCTTGACTCACAAAAGAAGATAATTACAGAAGTTTTTATTATTTTCATTTGTGAGTATGTCTAACATTCTAATTATTTTGGAAGATATGTGTACTGGCTTAAAGGAAAGAGGATAATACTAGGTGTGGTAACCTCCTTGGGAATAAAAAAAATTTTTTTTTTTAAATGTTTTTTTATTTTATTCAATATAGTCCCCTTTTAGCTTGATACACTTATTCCAGCGATTTTCCAACTTCTTGATCCCGTCCGAAAAGTAATTTTCCGGAAGGTCTGCAAAATACTTCTCCGTGGCGTCGATGATTTCCTCGCGTGAGCTGAATTTTTTATTGATGAGCTATCTTTTGAGGTTTGGGAAGAGATAATAGTCCGAGGGAGCCAAATCGGACGCTTGTCTTGCATTGTCTTGCAAAAACAAAATTTTTTTTCGCTTCATGTGAGGCCGTTTTGCAGCGATTTCGGCCTTCAATCGCTCCAATAATGCACAGTAATACTCGCTGTTGATGGTTTTTCCTTTTTCGAGGTATGCCATGACAATCCCAGAAAACCGACGCCATAACGACCCATTGAGCCTCCCTCGGCCGCTTCGGAGCACTCGTGCCGGCTTCAGTCCATTGCCGGGCACTTATTCTGTTCTCTGGTGTGTAATAGTGGATCTAGGTTTCATCAACAGTTACCAATCGACGCCAAAAGTCCGCCCGATTCCGCATCAGCAAGTCCAAACACTCTTTCGAAGTGCTCTCGCGTCCGTGTTTTTGGTCAGGAGTGAACATGTGCGGTACCCAGCGGCAGGATAACTTTTTCATATGCAGAATATTGCCCAAAATATGACGTGTGCGTTCAGTACTAATCTTTGTGGTATCTGCTAGCTTGCGCACCTTCACTTTCCGGTCAGCCAACACCATTTCATGTATTTTTTTGACATTGTCCTCTGTAAGCGTATCGGAGGGCCTGCCGCTGCGGACTTGATCGGTAGTGTGGTTGCGGCCACCACGAAACTCTCGAAACCAATATTTGACGGTGTAATCTGACGGAACATTAGCCCCATAATATTCATCCAAATTTTCTTTTGTTTCCTTCGCCGTTTTGCCTCTCAAAAAATAATGTTTTATGAGAGAACGAAAATCGTTTTTGTCCATACTCAACATGATGCCAAACACGTCAACAACAATCAGCTGTCAAAACAAAACTAAAGACAGTATCGCACTAAAATTTGGCATGTCTGCCTAAATATGAATGGACTTCAAGGCACCATGACCTTTTTTGCAGTAGCAGCGCATTCTGGCGGTCAAGGAGGTTACTTTTCACCCCACCTAGTATCTTAAATGATAAATTGAAATTGCTATTGACTGTAATACTTACTCGTAGTAGAGCTTAAGAAAGTAGCCATCACAATGATCGACTCATTTCATCAACTATTCTAAATATAGTAGAGAAGATAGAGGTCCAAAGTCTTAGGTCTCAGATTTTATTCAGATGCTAACATAGAAGAGGCACTAAGAACGCCTCAGGAGAGGCAGATGCCTGTTGATTTTGCTCTTGAATTGTTGGAAAGCTTTTGGAAATATATCTCCTAGGAGCGAATTCTGAAAGTAATTTGTCCTGTAGCAGATGGAATTTTGATAAAGTAATGTCGGCGCGATTGTCAGGTCGACATAGAAGTGATATCTTTGTAGGACGTATCGTATTTCTAGGGATAATTCCATTGAGGTCTTCGGATCATCTACCATAATAGTGTCTATAGTATAGCTATAGGTCTTCGATAACTTCGATAAGCTAACGGATAGGTTTTTAATCTTCTTAATACGGGTTTTACAAAGGACTTTCCTCTCTTTCTTAGCCACTAGTCGAACTACAATAAATCTTTAAGCTTTTAGTAATTAGTGATTTACGGGGTATAATGATTTTCGGCAGAAACTTCGAGTGTTACTTTCATCCCTGGGGCACAGGATGGAAGTAACATGTCATGATACCATTGACAATATTTCAGAGTATTAAGTGCGAGTCAGGCTTCGAGCAGTTAGCATTCGATACCGTTATTTTAAGCATACAAGTATGTTTGTTCTCAAACTCTTCGCTCGAGAATCACTAAAGGCATTTTGATGAAACTGGATTTGTATGTAGGCCATTTTATCCAAAAACTGTCAAAATCCGATCAAGTGTGCGTGGGATGTGGGGAGCAGGATTTCAGAAATCTTTAAATCATCTTTGTTATGAAACTAACTCAAAAACTAATGAATAGATTTCGATTTGGCATTTTTTTCATGCGCCTAGCTCAAGAATAGATTGATGAAATTTTGGGCTTTGAGGCATGTTGGACAAGTAGATACGTCTATTTGCAAATCTTCAAAATAGGATAAAGACTGGGTAAGATATGGTGGGGTGACTCATCCAATATTTTACAAGAACTGTTTGTGCCAGAGGATTTGTTATAATTTAGTCTTAGTTCCTCATAAATTTAAATTTTTTGCGTAAATAAATTCTATGGTAAAGGGGAGGGGGTACATTGCTTATGATATGGTTTTCGATTTTTGTTCCAGAAACTTTTTTTTTTTACTTTTGAACTCATCAGAGGCTCATATTTATGATATGTCGCATAATGGGCTATACAAACATTTTATTTTTTTATCTTGAGGTGCATTATTCCTCAAAAACACTTCACAAAAATTCTGAATACATTTGGGATGCCACGTTCTATTTTTTTTGGAAATTCTCTCAAACGGTTCAAGAGTTACAAGTTACAGATACCGTGTTGAACACTAGAAATAAAGAACTTGTGTTAGCATAAAAATAAAAAACCCACAAGAAAATCATTTTCCAATCAGCAAAAAACAAAAATGAGCTTAAAAATATTTTCTCAGCAAAAATGAATGATTTGATCAGCAGAAAGAAACAATGATTTAAAAATCGAAAACAATATTTCAGAAAATAGTGGTAAATAATTTGTTTAGTATTATTTTCCTAGTTTTCGTTTTTAAAATTTTGGCAGATAATTTTTATAATTTTTTATTGAAAAATTTAGATGATCCGGTAACATATTTGCTGATCTTCTACTTTGTTTACTCATCAACAAAATTAGGTATATTTTGTTGATCAGATAATTATTTTGTTGCTTCTTTTTTTTTAATTTTTCTTGCCAATCATTTGCTTCTTCTACTAATTTGATTTTTCATCTCACGCAAATCAAAAAAAAAAAAAAAAAGAGTACTTTCTGATGATCGATTAACTTAATTTTGTTGACCCAAAAACCCTTTATCTCTCGCTGATCGATTAGATTGTAGCCATAAGTAAACCTAAACTCACCTCAAAATATGTTCCGTACCTATTCAAGTAAATAAAGCACCAACAAATAATAAATTTGTTCAAATGATCTAACTATAGCGTGTCTTGTTGCTTTCACGAGGATGTTACTTTTACCTCTGGTCTTCCCTACTAATGAAAACCGTTTAGAAATTTTTTTTTTTTATTCCAACTACATATGTATCTATGGATTTTCCACTTTACAAAAGAAAACTTCAAAGAATCACTGGTTTTCCCAATAACTTGAGTTTCAATGATTGTTACATTCTAAATAAATGTTTCTTATTTTTTGCCCCCAAAGGCTGACGTGTGCGAAAAACCCATCAAACTGCAAAATCTCAACTTGAGTTATTGCAGTCAAGTAATGCAAAACGACTCTTCAGCCCCTTGTAAACAACATATTACAATTTTATCAAGCCTTCACAATTTATCAACTGGCCAACTGACATCCTAGTCAATTCCCCCCTCTAGCAAAAAAAAATAATTAGTCAACCGGGAAAAAACCTGAACATTTCTTGGATGCTATTAGTATGTATCTTTACGAGGGATAACCAACACACCCGCTGACTGGTACATGGTGAATACAATTTTAAGACCATTTGATTCCTTGATCTCGTTGTATGAAACCTTTCCCAATCCAAATCAATATGCAATGCACACAGCCGAGTTCTCTCTCTGTACAACCACATGTTAGGTCAAGATCTGCTTTCAAGAGACCACGAACAGAATTTGCGAAAGCATCGTGACCTGATTTCGGTTTCAAATAGTTAGCTACACATACAAGTACCTATGTACCACATCCGAACCACAACGCGCAAATATCATGTCACTTGAAGTTGCATGTGCACGTCTCTCTAACTGAGACAAGAATTCATTATACCTTGCTTAATAATCTCGTAAATGACTCATTCCAGATTAGCCCACTTTATGATGTCGGAACTTTGTCTAATGCACTACATGCATCTTACAGTACAGCGACGCAACAGCAATTAAAGCGCTTCCCAACCGATCTGGAAATGTCTTATGGCCCATGTCACGCACAGCATAGTGGTGTAGTGCATCGATGTTGGCCACCCTTACCTGGCGAAGCGCACCGCCTGCGAATCAGAGACTTTTGCCTCTGTATGATTTGAATGTTAAATTGGAATATGAGGATTTATTTATCGTCATCATTTGTGCGGTGTGGTGTTGGGTGAAATATTCCAATCAGAAATTATGTTTACGATGTTATTTCGCCCTCTGTACTATTGAACAAAACCGCATGCAACAGACGGCACTAAGTCGACTTGATTTTACGTGGCGCATGCAATAAGTGAAAGAACCGCGAAACATGACCCTTTTTGGTATTAACTTGTCACAATAAGGAAATATACTCACATTTCGTAACACAAGTGTACTCATAAGTGCGCGTCTGCTGGCGTCTACTAAAGGGTGTATTTTTTTTAGAGGTATAGCAATTTAAAATGCAATAGAATACATAAAAATCATGGGAATGGCCATGATGTTGGCTTTATTGGAAAGATAATTTTATGCCATTAGTGTTTAAATATGATTTTGGGCATATGGGAGCCGCGGCTGGCTGCAATGAAGCGCAATCTGGAAGTCCAATTTTCGATCACTTTTTCGAGCAGCTGGGGCCAAGTCATCCATCGTCTCTGGTTTATCGGCGTAGACCACAAAAAATAATCCAAAGATGTTATATCATGGAGGCCAATTCACAAGTCCATTACGCGAAATTATGCGCTCATCGAATGTTTTCTTCAATAATTTGATTGCGGCGCACGCTGTGTGGCATGTTGCGCCGTCTTATTGAAATCACAGTTCCTCAATGTTAATGCCATTCAATTGGGGAACGAAAAAGTCAGTAATCATGAATCTATAACGGTCTCCATTGACTGTAACGTTCTGGCCGGCATCACTTTTGAAGAAATATGGACCAATGATTCCACCAGCCCATAAAGCACAGCAAACAGTGACTTTTTGTGGATGTAACGGCGGGTATCTTTTCTTCACGTAAATGAGGTTGATATGAGGATCGAGAGCAATCTCGTTTTCGGCCCATTCACCGAACGTACGACGCACATGATGGTCAAGTGGCTTCTTGCACGATCTGTATCTTGTAAGCTCGTAAACCAAGATCTTTCATAAAGTGGATGCACACAGCTCCAATTGTAGTGCACGATGGCGAATCGACTCCTTCGGGTTCTGCTAAATACTACGCTCCAAAGCAGCAACAGCTTCTTCCATGCGCACTGTACGACTTCTCTTCTAATGAGTATTATCAATTAGAGTATGCGTGGTGCCAAAACGATCTGTGGTTATTCGAATTACTTGCTCGGATAGACGATTATCGAAATAAATTTGCACAATTTGTAAGTGTTGTTCTGACGTAAGTATATTCATGGTGAAATGGCAAACCAAACGAAGTACAAATCAGCTGTCAGCTGTCAAATTGTCTTTCGCTACAAAAAGTATTGCCAATTCGAAAAAAAAAAACACAATTTAGAATACGTTACGAGAACATAGAAACGTGTAAACACATTGAGAACAGAGTTTACCGTCACAGAACAGGCCGGTTCTGGAATTGTTTTTTCTTGAAACTTTTTCCCTTTCCGATAAATTGGACTTTCTTCAAGGTACGGATACTACATATTCACAAATGTTCACTACATATTCACGTGGCGTATACGTAATTAATTTGCTTTTAAACGTTCAATAAAAATGTGGTTGTCATCTCATTTTATTTTAGACGTTAATACAATCTTAATTGTCGACCTCTGTCATGATTGTGCGATTAGATTACTTGCACATAGCTTTACATATTCCATGTTGATGCATGGCATTTTGTACAAACCTACGATAGAAGAGCTTTTTCTTGATAATTTTATTTTTTTTTTTTTTAATCTAATTCATGTGCTGTACAATCTGATGATTTGAAAAAAAAAAAATAAAAATCTGCAACATTTCAGTACATTGATAGATTCTTAAGGAATCCTACTCACTTGATAACTATGCTATACAAAGTCAGAAATGGTTAGATTGAGTGATCTTGCAGCCCAATGCAAATTTGCGAAACGGGAGATAACACGGCCCAGAAAAGTGTTCTTCACTAAGGCCATTGTATCGCAAGCTGTGCGTGCATTCCATTGTACATTGTCGTCGTTTTTTGCATATGTTTACTACACAACTGTCAATATCATGATGACAGGAGACGGCATTTGCAAAAATCATAGACAATTCATATAAAATCATTGCTTTCGCGCCACCTTTTATTAAGCGTGTTTTTTTTGCAAACTGTATACACAGGAATGTTTGAATTTACATTTAGCATATTTCGAGAGCGAAAACAGAGGTTGTTTTATGTTCCAAATAATTATGGGTATGGTTTGGGATGGATATCAAAACAGCAAATCTAAGAACCAATGATTCTGTGTACAAAATTTAAAATTTAAGACCTCAAAATCTGTTGACTGTTAGTACTGAATGCAGCCTTCTAACTTTACTCCGATCGTAGTCTAGAGCTGCTTCGCTTTTGGCTAAAACATGCAAATCTTTCAACTTTATTTCCAATTTTGCACATTTTTTGCAATCGAGCGTAATAATATCGTCCAAACATATGCTTTCTGGCAAATTCTACGGGAAAGAAAGAATGTTTTGGTGCAATGAAGGTCACCTACGGTAAACACTTTACCACTTAACTTTATGTTATTCACTTATACTTTGCGAGGTTATTTATTACCTCTATGTGGCAGTTCGTGCATTCAAATTAATATTGCATAGATTATTCCATGGGCATTCAATGAGTTTACAAAAAGTTCACTATACTTAGTTCAAAGTTATCTGAGAACAGAAATTCAAAAATCTTCTGCCGTACTTACGAGTATGACTCAGCAGATTGGCAAAAGTTGAAACTAACTAGAAATGAGAGCAGTAGCTTTAGAGAGCAAACTCGATTGACTATGATATTGGGAAACAAATTGAGCACAACAGGGAAAGGCCTTCAGAAAACGTCGAGGTAGGGTACCATCGATTATCTTGTAATTGATAGACCTATCATAAGTATCGCAAAGCACGGTAGATATTATGTATTCAAATGTGTTGCACTTTTTCTCAATTCCCCATGGAAGAAATGAGCATGAAATATTATCCAAGAAGTGCAAGACAGTGCAACACAATGCATAACAAGCAACAAGAAGAGAAGTTCTTCCAGCACTTTTTTGTGTAATAGAAGAACTTTTCATTTGGGATGCGCTAAGATACTCCTTGGGAATGGCTTAAAGCTTGAATCAGATTGAACAAAAATTGACTACCAATTTTAACCGTTTCCTTATAGGGTATTGCAAACTCAAGAAGACCTTTAGAAGCTAAGTCAGGAAAGCGACAGCACCAGCAACTTTCTGTTCAGAAAAATTAGAGAGACATACCCTTTTCAGACCCAATCCTTCAGATTGAAGGAAAGCTTTAATCTGAGAATAAACTCGACTTACCCCTATAGGATGCACAATGAATCTTTTAAAAGGTAGTGCGTCTCACACCTATATTAATTGTAATATTCCTAAAAATATTCGATTTCGAGATTTCGATCAATCTTGGTATTACTATTAAAGACGAACTAAAAAAACCTCACTTGTTCGTTAAAAATTTGCATAGCGGTACTTTACTCAATAGCGGACTTGCGTAAATTGCCTAGTATATCCCGAATATGTATTTAACAATTTTATTCAAAACTGATATCTAAGGCACCTTCGATATATGCCAGGACATGCCACTCAATTTTTGGTCACACCTAAGCTAGAATAGGTTTTTTTTTTAGCATTTTAACGCTTTGTTTGGAAAATTTAAATTATTGTCGCCTCTTATGGGCTTTTCATAAACTAACGAACTAGTTCGACCCAGTTCATCCCACAAATACAGGCTTCAACAAAGTCGAGCTACCATAGATTGATTCCCAGCAGCAGTACTTGCGGTTAGTGTTGTCATCGAATTGAAGACAAATTATGCCACTTTGTTGGCAGTATTATGTCACATGACCATAATCCTCCACAAAACTCGAAGACCAAAAAAAAATATTAACTCTGCATCTCTCTTATGCATTTCTTCGTTTGTCTAACGAAAAAATAAAAAAATAAAAATTTACACCTTGACATAATTTAACCCAATCAACCAAAAAAAATTTACAATTTTTTCTAAGAAATATATGTATATATTTATATATTTTTTTGATAATTATGTTACTTATTCTGAGAATACTAAAATATATCGATTATTATGTCAGCATATTCGGTGTGCCCTTGGAATTGCATTCTGACCAAGGGCGGAACTTCGAGTCAAGAATCTTCCAAGAGATGTGTCAACTACTCGGAATCAAAAAGACAAGGACAACCCCGCTTCATCCACAGTCGGACGGTATGGTAGAGCGTTTCAATAGGACTTTGGACGAACATCTCTCGAAGGTCGTAGGTGACTACCAACGGGATTGGGACCGGCAGATTCCCTTGTTTTTGATGGCCTATAGAAGTGCCGTGCATAGCACTACTCGACATACGCCGTTCGAAATCTTATTTGGTGGAATAGCTCGTTTACCCAGTGAGGTGAAATTTGGATCTCCTACCAAAGAGCCCAGAAATGAAGAAGAGTACGTGGCGGACCTTAGGGAAAGGCTTAGGGACATACACCAAAGGACCAGAAGCCAGATTAAGATGACGAGCGACCGCATGAAGACCAGGTATGATGCCAAGGCAACAACGTCAGGATTCCAGGAAGGAGATCTGTTGTGGCTGTATAATCCCCATCGCCAAAAGGGGAAATCACCTAAATTACAGCGGAACTGGGAAGGTCCCTACAGAATAGTAACCCGCATCAACGATGTTGTCTACCGCATCCAGCGAGGACCGAGGGCCAAAATGAAAGTGGTTCATGTGGACCGACTGAGTCGATACAATGGCCGAAATGAGGATGCACTTGTTCGGGACGAACACGTCTAAGAGGGGGGCAGTGTAGCATAATAATAACTACGCTCCTATGTCTATGCAGCAAATTCCGAAGTGACTTTCCATTCTGGCAGAATTTTGGTTCGAACTGTCCTTTCATTCGAGGTTCGTGTCTGGGACGAAGTCTCCACAGCTCATGTCAACGAAAGAGACGAATAATATCAGGGATAAAAGGGAATTATAACTGCAAGAATTATTTCTCTTGTTCCAGTGGTCGAAGAATTTGCTAGAAGTTTCTGGCTATCAGAAACTTCTGCTATATAAAGACAGATGGCGATCAAAAAAGACAGTTGGTTTGGAACCGTTGCGAAGAGATTGGAAAAGTGATAATGGGCGAAGTTGTAATTTGGTCATAAATTGAAAGTTGCGAGTGAACAAGAAAAAGTAATTAGTTTGGATTTGTGAATTAAGTAATTGAAAGGAGATAAAGTGATTTGAGAGGAAAGAGAGTCAGTAAGAAAAGAATTTGCGAAGAATAGTATAGTGTGAACTTGAATTGTTCTATAGACTAGAAAATAAAGAAATAAATTTCACAGAATATCGTTTTATCTACTCGAGCCGTAGCTCGCATATTACAGTAACATAACAATGGTGTGTTTCGAGTTCCAGAACATTTTTTAAGTTGATATGTTAAAAACTTGGTGAAGAGAAAAAGCAGAGATACCAAATATGTAGCATGGCATTTTTGAAATGCATTTCAAAATATGTTGCTGCTTTTTCTCTGGACACGAAAGCGATGGTCCCTGCGTTAAAAACGTGTAAAGCTCTCATTTCGCATTCGAAAACTTGATTCGTATTCTCAAATCAATTTAGCTAGTAAAGGATTCCAGAGCTTCCCTGCACATTCCCACCCTGGTTATAATATTTTTTATTGTGTCATTGTGCAATATTCTCGCGAATGAAGTCATTCACAAATTATTTTACACTGATTATGGAATATGAAGTCATAAATGTTTGCAGCAATTATTTCATTTTTCCACTTCTATGCTGGCTATTGTTTAAAACGACATGTAGTCTCCTGCTTTTATAATTAGACACTTTAATCAGTTTGAATTGTCCATTTTGTTTCCTTATCTCCAAGGTCTTGGACAAACGTTTCGAGGAGTATTGTCGAATCATACATACGAGTACATTGGATGAGGTAATAATTGTACCTCGGCAACATAGTCTTATCAAAGAAATTTTCAAATTCAATTATACAACAACATGGAGTACGAGTATACTCGTACATATTTCATTCTTTCATTTTAAATGATAAGAAGATTATTTAGTGACTTTGAATAATACCAAAACCTAAGTAAATGGTTAATCATCATTATCAGGTCCCTCTATATTCGCAACGAAATGTTCATTCGTTTGTTTTTCACTTTCAAGGTTGACATTCTAAAACCACTGTCGCCGATAAGCAAAATCATATAAATTAAATTTTGGACTGCTCAAGGGATTTCAGTGCAACTTTACACACTTTCTGTTAAAAATATAAATCTTGAATGATCGAGTGGAACCTTGTGCCCTAATAAAAGTTCTCTCAAGCGGCGAAAACTGTAGCACACATGACACAGTGTTGTGCTACAAAGACTATCGTGACTCACGATTAATTTGTCAGAAAGAAAAGATTCTATTTTATTTAGTAGTACGAGTAACAACATTTAATCAAGTTCAGTGGGTTGACTAAAAATAAATTGCATTCTAATAAAATGAGAGAATTCATTTGAAAAACTTGTACAAGCCATAGGCTTCGCCGAACGCGGCAAATGTTATCAACGTTTACTAGAGAACTAGAGATTAGATAACATTTCGAGGGAATAGTCTGCCAGCTGATAGCGAAACGAACAATTAATCCCCCACTGCTAAACACATTTTCATGAAATAAATATTTTTTCAAATGTGGGGGAAAAAAAAAAGTTTATCAGTGGATTATAGTTGCGTTGCGACGTACAATCTGTTACACATATCGAAGGTACATAGATGATTTCATTTGTAGACTAACATAAGGGGCTTTGACAATAAATCATTCGATGATGACAACATAGTACGAGTATTTGCTTTTTTTACACGATAAATTGTACAACAAATTACCTTGGAAAGCTGATAGCAAAATGTAGATTTAGATAATAAATTTGACTGTGAGACAAGGTGTTTGGGTTTTTCTTTCAGATTTATGTCAAGTGGTGTGGATTTGTTCGATACCTAAGGAGGAACCTTACAGAATGTTAAAAAGTGCAATAATTTGTTTGCCCTTGAATGAGAATCTAATATCATTTTCTTTCAATCTAAATCTGACGTTTAATTTCTTGGCAGCCATATCACTACGTTTTTAAACATTAAGGTGTGCAAGGTTACCACAGGAGGTCGATATCTTGACAGTTTCAATTATTTTTGAGGTGGCCGTGGTGTAGTGGTAACATCAACGCTTGTCACGCTCTTGGTTCACAGTTCAAATTCTGATCTCAACAATCATCTATTTATTTCGGCATAACACTGGCAGTAGAGTGGTCATATGGCTTAAATGCAACTTGATCGTGATGATGACATCAGGTGGAGGGAAAAAAATACTGTGAATCATGAGCAACGACAAAAAGCAAAACGTCCAGTTATCTGGACGCCACCCTTGGAGTTTACTGAAACTTAATACCACCTAAGTTTCAAACCCACTACACCAATCTTTCTTTCTCTCTCTCTCAATTTCTACTAACGCCCGTGCCCTGAAATAATTTAATGGTATTCATATCCCATTTGGCGCGCGCAAATTATAAAAAAAAAAAAAAAAATTTCACTGTCACAAACAAAAAGTGTTTTTCTTGATGTCTCCAAAGCCTTCGATAAGGTGTGGCACTGAGGATTGGAACTAAAGTCCGCTATGCAATATTCTAAAATCTTATTTTGAAGATAGACTCTTTCGTGTTAAGCATGATAACGAATACTCTGACTTTAAAGAAATCGCGGCCGGGATACCGCAAGGGAGTGTGCTTGGTCCTCTTTTGTACTTGTTATACATGTGAGGCATACCGCAATTATAAGACATCGTTAAAACTATATTTGCGGCCGCAAAGCCACATTGGCAGAAATTTGAAAAAAGCTGTAAATAAGATTGGGTTGAAACAATCTTTTTCAAAATAGTTTTGAAAATTGTTTCCCCTGATTTTCGGTTCACCACACAGTATTTCTTCCAGATATCTACGTCAAACGATTCAAAAGTTACAAACTTAAGACAGTTGAATCCATTAGTTTTATACCATTCTTTTACGGAACAATAAAAATATGTCCCTTGTGCTGCCAGTAGTTAGAGATGGTACGGACTACGTCTCCAACTCCCGGAAGCTCTTACTTTCCACAATTAAAAGATTCATTTTAGCCTTACATCGTTGAACTAGTGGAGCTCTTCTAATGTCGATAAGAACCTTTTTAAAACGTCTGCAGCTCTAGCCGAATGCCAAGTCTTTGAGTAAACCTGCCAATAGTTCAATGCCCTATTACGAAGTTAGTTAGTTATCTCAGAGGTGGTTCCTGTTATTCGTTTCTGTAGTCCATTGGACCTTTTTTTGATCTATCTATTACTGACCATGGTGGTCATGAATTGATCCAAATGTTTAAAACTGTAATTTGCCTGTCTATAGCGTCGGAGTCGGTGAGGTGCTATCTACATATATATACCTATACACGTATGTTGCCAACTCGTCCATTTCACAGTTTTCTGAGATGTTATAGCGACCTTGTACCCAGCAATGGGTGAGGTTGTACTATCTACTTACCTCTTTAAGAAATAACCCACAGTCTTTACTTAGATTTCATGGTGCTATATATGAAAGATTTGATGGCAGCATTACTGGCGATATATGATGATATCAGTATGACAGGAGGAACTCCACTGGAGCACTCGATTTGATACCGGTTCATTGAACTAAGGTCAACAATAGTCAGTCAAGTAGCGGCTTCACGAATAGAGTTGACTTTGGCCTGAAAAATACTGCAGTCATTTGGGAGGTGAATGTTCACTTCCTCAGAGAAGACTTTGATAGCATTTCTGTCCTCGGTTTTGGGCTCAACCATATAAATAGACAGCTGTTCGTTGTGGAGGACATTGTAGTGCGTCCAATCTATGATATTTTTTCCGGTATTGAGTGTTTTTAGCTGAGAATAAAATCTGGTATTCAGCCTTAAGGCTGAATTGTTAGCCATCTGTTTGCCGACGATGTCAACTGGGAGAAGGTGTGTTATGATTAGCTGCGCTTCTGTTTGACAGATTCTCAATGCACCGATGATACTGAGCCAAGCTACTTGCTAAGTTTTGTTTTCAGTATAACATACTTGGAGGACTAGGAATAATATAATTGGAGCACAGCATCGCTAATGAAGAGCAGAGAGAGAATAGACTAATCTTAGCGATTCTTCGAGAAAATAGAATTCCTTCAGAGTTTACAAATTTATTATAAATGATGTAACTCAACCACCTTTCTACTAGAGTTGATGACTGCACTTATAATAGTTTACTTAAATTAGGCATGTGACAATGATTTACATGAACAATCCACGTCTGTTTCAATAAAATTGTGCGAGGTAACTTGAAATACTATCACGACTGAGTATAGGAGCAAAAAGTACAGGTCTTCAGCTTTAGAGGCTTGAAATCAATCACAATTTTTTCCAAATGAATACTGAAATCGGGCAATGGACTTATCTTGATTTCAAACCCCACATCTTACTAGAATACTTCCGGCATACTCATTGATAGTTCCGTACATATTTGTACGTATGCAAGTATTCCAACTAAAAAGTTTTTTCCAAAATGTCTACTCCAAAAATGTTGACACCATTTCCGTTTCCAACCTAAAAAAAATCTTGCAAAACACAAACATATTCTCCTTATCGTTATAGTTAGCGTTATCTCCGCCTGATATGGAATGCCATTCTAAAAAAAAAAAAAAAAAAAAACTAATAAACCACGAAGAAATTATCTATCTTTTCACCACAAGCATATTTGAGGTTGCGTAAATTAGCTTGAAATTTAGCGTCATTACAGTCGTCATCAGAAAAACCATTAAAGTTGAATTTTATTTTATACATGGCTTTGCACCACCATCAGCCACCAGTTGCCTCTGGCTGTACTGTTTGTGTGTTTAACTCTTTTACTTCCTTATAATCGAAAGATAACTACAATTAGTGGCTGTTGTTTCTAGCGTTTATACAATTTTCTTATTGTCAATGTCGCAATTACGTGGATTAATACACATGCAAGTATTAGTATCTCAAGGTACGAGTCAAAGTTCATTCCTAATATAGTATTCGATGCGGCTATTAAGATTTCTATGGAAATTTATTTGAAATTGTAGCTACGACAAAATATTCCAATGAGTGTATTGATATTTAATTTATGGAAATTGTATTAACTTAGTAATTTCTTCGTAAACCATACGGGCAGTATAAAAATAATCATGATTATTGAAATCCTAATACAGAGTACGAGTACTTGCTGTAATCGATAGGTGACTACGTCACTGGGTGGTTGCTTTTAGTGTTGAAGTAAACTTAATTCATTCAAGAAATAGTAAAGTTTCTAGCGCATGTGCCGTTTTAATCAACGAAAGAAAATTCAATTTACCTTGAAAATTTTGTTTTTTTATTTTTGTTCTTAATCTAACAAGATATGGAATAAATCTAATAATAAACTTATTTTGCACTGATCATAATCAGTTTGGAAGAAGGTTGACATTATCACTTAGGTATTGCGTAATATAGTGGAAATGGCTCGTATGTACTGCAGAGATGAAATACTGAAATCCATACCGTGAAAGCCTACCTATAATATTCAATGAAAAGCGAAAAATCTCCACTAACCGCAAACACTTTTCAACGGCGGGAAAATCTATCAAATTCGAATAAAACTGTCTTATTCATCCGGTACGTAATTAGCACAGCAAGTTTTCATTTAACAGTTTTTAAATTGTTTCGGTTAATTTGCGTGCTTTTCACTTAAGATTCCTCTTTTTATTCATTTATTGCTTGTTTATATTAGATTTCCATGTTTGAGTTTGATCCCAAATATTTTTAATGATGCTAACAATAGACCTACGTGTAAATTATTTAATTTTCCATAAACAAATCGCTTCATACTCGTGTAAATTTGATTGATTGAAAAATAAAGTGCTCGACTGGGTCGCACGTACTTGCACCATATGTGCTGTTCGTCTGAAAATTCTTAAGATTTACAATTTAGGCCAAATAGATAAGAAGCGGGTTTGGTAGAGAGCATACTCAAACTCATTTCTACTGTTTGGTCAGACGAGTGTATGCATGATGGATGGAATATCAGCATCGTTTGCCCCCTCAACTGCGCCAACTACAAAGTCATCAGTCCCCTCAGCATCGCGAATAAGATCTCATCTGCCATATTGTACAGAGCACGGGCGTTGTGTAGATAGACAGAGAGAGAGAGAGAAAGAAAGATATGGTGTAGTGGTTTGAAACTCAGGTGGTATTAAGTTTCTGTAAACTCCAAGGGTAGCGTCCAGATAACTGGGGAGCTTTTTTTTGCTTTTGTCATTCTTATGATTCACAGTATTTTTTTCTGTACTCCGAATGTCATCATCAAGATCAAGTTGTATTTTCAGCCGTACGATCAGTGTTATGCCTTTGCAGTAGAGTAGACTTAGCTTTTACCATTGATCGACTTTTTTATTTATTAAATAAATAGTTGATTCTTGACATCAGAATTTGAACCGTGAACAACAGCGTGACAAGCGATGATGTTACCACTACACCACGGCCACCCATATTGTGTCAACGCCTGAAATCTTTCACCAACAACCTAATTGGCACCTGTAAGTGCAGTTTTAGGCCAGGAAAGTCAACAATCGATAAAATATTCCCACCTCGGCAGATCCTAGAGAAAAGTCAAGAAGTCCAAAACGATACTCACCATCTCCTTATCGATTTTAAGGCCGCCTACGACAGTGTGTGTAGGATGAGGATAAACAATGTTCGCTGCTCCATCAAGGCCTCACCGAGACCATTGATGTTAAAAAAGGAATCAATGGGACACCCTGTCGTTTCTTTAACATCATGCTTGAAAGGATTGTGCGAAACTCACAAGGTACAATCTTTCAATCTACTTGTGTACGCCGACGATGTCGACATAATTGGTAAACATCAACTGGCTGTCAACGGTACGTTCGCGAGCATTGAGACAGAAGCAGCCATGGGTTTAGCGGTGAACGGGAACAAGAAGGATAACCAACATCGACGACTTGGACAGAATGCCAGTAGTAGATAGCTATAACTTCGAGGTTGTTAGGGACTTTGTATACCTTGGCTCTGTTATCACATTAGACAATAACATCGACGAAAAAATCAAACAACGAATAACTCGTGCCAGTAACTGTTTCTTTGGACTAAACAGGCAATTGAGTAGAAGGCCCCATTACGAAGAACTAAGAGGCTCTATATAAGACCTCGATAATCCCGGTCTTGCTCTATGGGGCTGAAGCGTGGACTGTATCGAAAGCGGTTTAACGGTCTTTGGAGGAGGAGATTCAACGATGAACTGTACGAGCTGTACAGCGACATTGACTTAGTCAAGGAACTGCGCATTGGTCGTTTGACATATGTAGCTGGGACACTAGCGAAACCTTAGCGAAACCTAAGTAAAATGTCTGAATTTGAATGACATGTCCTTACATTTCTTTTTTTTTTTTTTCTTATAAAAAAAGAAATTTCCAAATTCTGGTACTACCAAGCAGAAACTCCTTTTTGGTGTAGTGGTTGGAGAAACTTTGGATTTTATTCGTTTCTCTCTTTTTATGCTCGGGTGGCAGTGGTTACTGTTCTCCGTCCGGGCTTGAACCTGCACAGTTCGGGTCACAAGCGAACGCACTACCCACTACACTATGGCCACCCTTCTTACATACTCGTCTGTCAAAAATGACACAGAAATCGATTTTGAATAAAATCGTCTCAGCCATATCCGAAAAATGGAGAATATTCGCATTCTCGCTTATTAAGTAAAGTACCGTTATTCCAATTTTTTTAACAAAACACTAAATACGCAGTCTCATTGCAAACATAAATATTACTCCGTTTTTGAGAAAATTTAATTTTTCCAAAATTGGCCATAAGTATTGTTTTTTTTTTTATAATTTACGCGCGCCAAATGGGATATGAATACCATTAAATTATTTCAGGGCACGGGCGTTTGTAGAAATTGAGAGAGAGAGAAAGAAAGATTGGTGTAGTGGGTTTGAAACTTAGGTGGTATTAAGTTTCAGTAAACTCCAAGGGTGACGTCCAGATAACTGGGGAGCTTGTTTGTTTTGCTTTTTTGTCGTTGCTCATGATTCACAGTATTTTTTTCCTTCCACCTGATGTCATCATCGATCAAGTTGCATTTAAGCCATATAAGTATTGTTAATTTCTAGAATGAAAATTCGAGTTTCGCTTCTGGACATTTGCCCACTATAAAAAGTTATAATAATGGTTCCAAGAAATAGGCAAGTATAAATGGAGGACACATCTATTGTAATTTGTCCGTATTTGCTTCACATGTGCTATTGGTTTGTAAATTGTTAAGATTCCAAATTTAGACAAAGTCGTTAAAAAGCAAACAAATTTGAATTTTCGAAGTATAAAAACCTTTCTATAAATTTTTAAGAAAATCTGATGTCATATTCCGAAAAATAGACAATTTTCGCAGTTCGTCTAATAAGTGAAGTACCGTTATTCGAATTTTAAGCTAAAAATTGCGTATGCAGTCTTAACGCAAACGTCTATATTACCGCATTTACGGGTTTTCATCAAAATCATTAATCATTTCTAGTATTCGAAGAATTCGTCAAAAAGTTAGAAAACCTTTTTTGACCATATGTATGTCAAAAATTTGAATGGCGTGTCATTACATACATATGTGTGTGAAAGATGAATTTGATTTCAAAATTTTAGAAAATCATTTGAGCTATGTCTGAGAAATAGCCAATTCTGTAAGGCTATTTTTGAACTTATTGGTGTAAAGTACCGTTATTCGATGAACAGTCTGTCTCTTAAATGCTCATGTTCATGTTCAGAGATATGAATTTCAGTCAAAAGGATTAAAGCCTTTATTGTGAAAATGTAAATTTTCCGAAATTGTAGCTGAGTAAAATACCGTTAATTTTGAAATCAGATTTCGTTGCAAGGTATGAGAACACAGACACAAAGATTGAAGTAAATCCGTTCATCAGATCAACAGACAGACAGAGATAGAATTATGAGAACGATCGATCAAAAATGCTCAAGAAAACAATATTCCTCCTTTATATGGAGCAAGTAAAAATAAGTACCGAACACACCAACCATTTATGTAAATGGTAATTCAATTGGAGGTAACAATTCACATTTGAGATAAAACATTTGAGATTTTTATAAACTGCTGATATTTTTATGCCAATATTACGTTGTGGCACTGACATTAAACAGAAAAAATAATATAGACCAAATGGGCGCCATTTTTGGTCGCCGAAAAAAGAGATGACGCTACTGGTATACTTTGCATTGTTTCTAGAGATGTCTGACAGATGGCAAAGTATGTTGAAACCACATGTCTTCCATATTAACGTTCACTATTGACTGTTACAGCAGCACGATAAGAAGGCTCAATCACACCGTGTACTTATTACGAGGGGCGTTCGATAATTCCGTTACAATCTCGACAGGTGGCGGTGCCGGCCGGTGCAAATCTTGCAAACTAAATTACTGAAAAATTTACTTTAATTTGCAAAAATTACTGAACCAATTTTGATGCTCAAATTTAACTGGAGTATGTATCATAAAGCTATGATGGAAGATAAAAAGTTGAGGAAACGGTGTACGTTGTGTGCAATAAAATACATCACTGGGTATATCTGCAAAAACTCAGATTTTAATTTTAAATTTCTTTTTTGAATCCATTAAAATTATTTTCAATGTTCACTATACAGCATTTTTGTTTAGAAAATGTTAATTGTGCAGACTCTTACGGATATGATTTGCAAGGCTTTTCTGGATTTAAATTGAAGTGAGATGTTTACTGCTGATGAAGATAGACGGTCTGACCACATTCAATATCTTTGGCCAGTGAATCAGTTCTTTCGTTTCCATAACGTTTCTAGTACTCGTACATGATTGAGTTTTAAAACAGATAAGCCAAATGCCTTTAAAGCATTTTTTTCGTTGTGTGTCGATTAATTATAACACATAGACGAGCGGTTTACCAAGGCTGATGGGAAAGTTCGCAGAGGTGATTCTTCAAGATCCTGTTCAAACCACCATTTGAAATTATTTTCTTTTTTATCGCGATAAGATCTTCGGTTTTCGTCAGACTATAAGTAGATGCCTATCAAAAAGTCGCAACTAAAATAGGAGGACAATACATGTACTACAACATTATCTATTTCCTGCAATAGTGTTGGAAATATGTGTACCATCCTCACTTGCTATTCTCCGCCCTTTTTAATGCAAGGTTTAATGATAATTCAGCCTTCAATATTGTCGAAATGCACAAATACAGATGTGTAATCCGAATCCGGTTACCAATGAGGTTTCCCCGAAACACATTGCTCATCCAAATGAAAATATACAATAGATCCTTGTACATTACGTAAGTTACAATAAAATTTTACAGTGTAATTTCCCAAGTAACATGAGCAGATCTAAACAATTCCAAAACAAATCCATAGAAATATTCTATAAATACGATAATGTAATCTTAAAATAGCAAAACCATTCACTTTACATGAAGTTTTCTACAACCAATTATAGAGTTTATGTTAATTCTCTTACGTAGTTCGCAGCCAACTTGCAATATACATTTGTTGAATAAACATAAATTCGATATCCAAAAATAAACATCGCAAAGTGGCCTTACATCTGAAAAATGATTTTTTTCTTTTTATTATTATTTGCAAAGAAATAGCGGCTCAGTTCTCGTGAATTGAGTTAAAAAAGCCCACGAGTCACAGTGCTTGCACACCTTGTAAAAAAGATGTTTATTTTTATTTTATTTTCAATTTAATGTGTGTAAGATAATATTATTACCCTGACTTCATCGGATTATGACTGTGACTCTTACTCTGACTCTGACTGTGACTCCATTTCCAAAGAATTATCTCACGTGATTATTGATGACATAATTTCCAAAATTTTGCAAGTCAAGATATTTCTTTTTCGATGATTGTGATTCTTTGCCAGTGGGTAGTATGCACGAGTATCTACAAGTGTGATATATCTACGAAAAGCAGTTTCATCTCATTTCAAGAATAAAACTTTGCTTCCTTGTTTTTCCTAGTAATTATCACATCAAAACTATGAACGTTTAATTGTTTATTTTTGGTCAAAGTGATGGCCTACGAACAGTAGTTCTCACAACAAACTCAAAAACATAAGTAAACAATGTGGTGATCAGAGTATGATGTCTGTGGCACATAGGCAGTCTGATCTAAATATACTTTTTTGTTGATAAAACAAATGAGCTAAGTTCATACGAGTAATGGAACAATAACTCGTGGTATGTAGACATGATATATTGGCAACTTAAATTTGAAAATTATATGCATGTGGCGAACTTGGATTATTATACGTACATGGATCGTCGCTCATACGAGTGAAAAAGCTTATTCTGTTAATTACACTAATCATGCCTTTTAATCGTAAAGACCTTTTGCAATCAAAAGTGTAGACACGAGCTACTTGTCTAAGTGACTAGCAAAAAAATAATAATTTAGGGGTCACACTCAGGTGAGATTCTGAATTGCAATTCTGATCAAGTTTTAAGTATTCCGAACGGAATAGTCAAACGAAACATTTTGGATCGTTAGATCTAGAGAGGTGAAATTTTATGGTGGGGCCTGAGAACAAAATTAGTTTTCCCCCATTAATCACAAGGAGCTGAGATAAGCGGGGAAAATATAGACCCGCATAAATTCTAAACACCGTTTGGGCATGCACCGTATATTGATCTGAAACAAATTCATAATTCCCATTTACCTATCATTCGCTGTATGTTTGTTACCAGGAAGAGCAAAAACTATTGAACCGATTTTGATGAAATGAAAACTAGGTATTCTTTGGAATCTCAGGAATAATCTTAGAAAATTGTTACAAATATGTGAGTCGATTGCGACCTTCGTTGAAATAAGCACAGATATAATTTTTGAGTCTCAGGAGTGTCCTTAAAATCGGTAGTATTCCAGGCGTATTTCTTTCAGTCATAAAGCTTGGAACTACCAGTTTTGGCAACTAACTAATGAAAACTTGTAAAATAAAATCATTTAATTTAAACAACAAAATAATCGGACAACACAATCGCAAAAAGTGGAAATAACCCGAGGTTTTTAAAAACGGTCGTCCAACCATGCATTTTTCAACTTGTTTTCCATTTTCTAGTACTATTTGTAATCGGGTTTTAGACCATTTTTTATTAATTTATTTTTGGAAGTTCATCATTCTCAAAAAAATATGCGTCCTAAGAAAGGTCGATATTGTAATCTTTGAAAGTCTCAACAGAAGGTGGGTGATAATTTTTTTTAAAATTTTCTAAAATCGTACTGAATTGTTTTAAATATCTCAAACATCTTTTATATCTCAAAATAGGTTTTTTTTTTAATTATAAATCCCCGACACTATATGTCACGAGTCGCCAGTTGTACCGCGTTGGCGCGAAAAATAACTGAACCGATTTTGATGCTCAAGTTTAACTGGAGTATCTATCATAAAGCTATGATGGAATATAAAAAGTAGAGACAAAATCATAGAGAACACTTCGGTGTGCGCTGTGTACCAGTTTTAGTTCAAGGATAATTGGGTAATTGGGATAACTGCTGGAAAGCGTGAACAAATTTGTATGGAACATTGTATTACAACCCCATACTTTATGCTATCCCAAGCATGCCCTACAGATCTTCTACCAGAGGGCGGGTGGTATCTTAAGACACATGTGCTGTGGACATCTCCAAAATCTACTTACGTCTTATAGAACATTAATGGATTCAACATGGGTTTTGTCTATCCGCCAGAGTGTCAGTTACATGCTTGTAACTTTTGAACCGATTAACATAGAGACCTAGTGAACCGAAAATAATTTTGAAAGATATTTCTTTCTTGGGTCGCATGTATTTGCACTTATGTACCTAGTCCTGCCATAAGTTCTGTTACAAATATAAAACGCTGTAGACCACAATATTGATTATTTAAAAAAAATTGGATTCACTCGAAATGACTGCCTTTTGCTTTAACACAAGCTTCCAAACGGTGTGGCCATGGGCTATAGCGGCAGGTACGGTTTCCACGGAGATCGTGGACGCTGCTCTGGTTAATGCTGTTCTAAGGCTTTCCAAATTTCTGTGGGGAGTGTTGCAGGCCATGTTCTCCAATTCCGACCACAAACCAGAATCCAGTGGATTTAGATCTGGACTCCCCGACGGCCAATCTTCTGCTGCTATAAAGCCAGGAATATTGACTCTGTGCCACTCCTGTGTGGTTTTGGCTTTGTGCGCTAGAGCAGAGTCCTGTTCCACCTGTATCCATTGAAAAAGGTATTGGTCAAACCTTTTACAACACCCTCTAGCACATCTTCTTGGTAAACCTTTGCACCAGTTTTTACGCCTTTTTCACAGAAATGGAGGGATGTGACACCATGGTGAGAGACGACCCCCCACCAAACCATTACGGAAGCGGGGTGATGGCCACGTTGAACCTTTGGAACAACTTTTTTCGCTTCCTTAGATGAAGTGGCATAAATTTTGTAATTTTGTTTGTTGAAAACTTCTTCCACGGTAAAAATTTTCTCATCCATAAAACAAATGTTTTCATGGCCATTGTCCGCGTGCCACTGCAAAAGTCGCTTGCATCGTGGACCCGTGGACTGACGATAGGCTTTCATATGCAGATCATCCCGAATCAGCCTAGACATGGATCTGGTTGATATATCCAATCCCTTGGACATGATCTTCTGCCTCGAAAGGGGATGTCTCCGAATTCGTTCAAGCACTGCCTTTACTACCGCACTCGCACGGAAGACGCGCGGGCGACGACTCTTGGCCTGCCCTCTACTCCAGACAATTCGCCGGAGCGAGTAATAGCCCGATAAACGAATATTCTCGATATTCCGAGTGGTTTTAGCAACTCGAAAATTTAGCCAGCACTCTTTCTGCACTTATGCAACGCTATTACCGCGACTCGATTCTCTTTAACACCCCACTCCATATTAATAGTTTGCAAACTGAAACCAAACTGACTAGTATTCTTCACTGATCAGTGCATGTGGTCTGAAAAAAAAAGTTGACGGTTCTATTCCCGCAAAAAATTTTGGGGTTAGAATGAAAATTCCATTTTAACCTCGAATTGTGACTCCACAGACCCCAGATATGAAGTTAGAAGAATATCCATGAAGAGGTTTAGGCTGGACTACGACATACATATGTACATTCATACAGACAAGCAGACAGACAGACAGACAGAATTGAGAGACCCAAGCAAAAAAGCTCCAAAGTCATGGCAAAAGTAATGCCCCACTGTATGTGAAGGAAGTATATTAGGGCTGGAGAGTCTTCAAATCCATCCAACAAACAATCAACTTTTTGCAAAACTAGAGAGGGCTAGCTAAAAGCCAACCTGGCTGAAGAGTCTTGTTAGTTGAGGCCTCTAGGTCCACCCGGACTGTAGCGCCGTTTAAAATGAATTGTATTAGTGTACAACAATTTCTCTTGTATTCTTTTATAGATAAGGGTAACTTTCTTTTATAAATAAGAGTGCTCCCGGACACTCAGGTTCAAATTGGTGGTTCTACCAGGCAGAAACCCCTCTTTGTCTAGGAGTTGGAGAAACATTTTATGCTTGTGTGGCTGTGTGTTGAGTACTCAGAAGGGGTTTGAACCTACACCATTTTGGTTTCAAGCAAACACACTACCCAATACACCATGGTTTGGTCAGTAGGCGTTTCGTTTCAGTGATCCAAAATATTCTCTTCATCTGTTGGACAACATTCAGAGAGGAGCGGTCTGTTAAAAGAAGATCTCACACCAACTGTTAGATCATTGAAGACGGGTAGCAGATCTATGCCTATTCTATAGATACTATCATGGCAGATATTCCGAAGACCGAAATAAAATAATCCCTAGAAATGCGATATTTGAGCCCATCATCTCTATGTCCATTTAGCAATGTCGCGGATATCCCTCTTTCAAAATTCCTTCTGCTATAGGACAAGTAAACTTTGGAATTTACTCCTAGGAGACATATTTCCAGAAACCTATAACCTCCAATAGTTCAAGAGGCATCTACGAACATCTTGGGGCGCCTCTGTGATTATATAAAAAAAAAAAAGTAGTGAGACTATATCCAAAACTAACCGCTGACCTAATTTATACTGGGACACTTACTGCCTGCCTGTTAACATCGTTTATTGTCTGTCTTTCCTATAATAATTTAGTGTACAACTCACCCTCACTTGGGTTCCAGGTCATTAGGGCTCTTAATTTTAAGTTAAACTTGTAGGGACTTCCAAGAAAGGCTCTCAATTTGAGAATCTAACAACGATTTATGTGATAGTCGTACATAACGCTAACTAAAAAAAAGCTACTGACTCGCAAAGGACTTAGTTACGAGTATTTTCTTGCGAACGTGTGCACATAACACCCTAATCTTAAATATTTCAATAGGTAACACTTCTGAACTCGTGATCTCAAAAATAAAATCTCTTAAATCAGCCTCTCACCACAAATAGACTTAATGTAAATTTATGCAAATTTCCAGTCGTTACAAAATTAGATACTTTTGCTTTTTGTGTAGTACAATGACCCTTTTACTATTGATGGACCATACCTATAAGTTTCATTTGAAATGACTAATATTGTTTTTGAAAAAGATTACCTCACAAAGGTGCTAAATGGGGAAAAAGTGTTTTTAAGAAAAAAACAACAGGCTTTTAGCTAAATCTGTTAGCAAAAGAATTCACTAAAACCATGCTAATTGGTTGCAGACTTTGCATAGAGTTACCATCTTGTCGCATCCATACAAAAACAAAGTGCTAATCAATTTTTGCCCAATCTTCAAGCTACTACATTGGAATGGTATCTATTTTACTGATAACACTTCAAAAGCAAATCAATTTCTCACAACGTACAAACAGATATTTGATAGTTTCACAGTCATAGAAGCTATTGGGAAATTTTACTAATTGTACTACAAGTACTCACCTTTTATTATCGATGTCACACCTCATGAATTTCTCAATGAACTGTGAAAATTGTTTAAGATATATTCCCGCTGTTTGTCTGTCTGTGTCCAAAGATAAGCACCCCGAGTTGCCACCCCACAAATTAGAAGTGATTTTTTTCACTTTTTTTTCAAATCTGTTTCCACAGTTTTTTTTTTTTTTTTGAAGATGTAACTTCTCAAAACTTAAATCACTGGCACGATTTTTTTTTCTCCTCCTTTTTAATTGGTGAAAATAAAAGTGAAAATTGAAGGAAAAACAAATAAAAAATAATAATTCAAACTGAAGCACTTTTTCCTTCTTCCAGCTCTCAATCACTCGTAACACTTTTTCTTTTCTTTTTATTGCCGGTTTTTTTTTTTTTTTTCTATACTTTTTTTCTATACTTTTTTTCGATTGCAATCGATGGAAAAATGCAATCCAAGAAGTACCACACTATAGAGATATGAATTTTTTTTTATCTGTATTCTCTTTCTTTCCAATTTAACACTTTCTACACAGTCGATCGATCAAATTAAGATCAGAGTATGGTCAAATGGACATTTGTTATAATGTTAATCCCAAGCCTGTAAGGAAATATAGTACAAAATAGATAAATCAGAAAAAAAAAAATGCTACTAGTAAAGGAAAGTGATCACGGATTGATCTTAGATAAGGTACACCATACAAAACAAAAGTGAAAAAAAAAAAATCTACAAGTTTACTTCGCGAACTTATGTCACAAGAAATAAAAAAAAAAATTCTATAAAATTACCATAAATTAAATAATTAGTGTACTTAATTAAATTTAATAAAAAAAAAAAAAAAACTCCGCACGCAACAAGCCCCCTTCGACGATGAACAATATTCTGAGTTCAGTGTTAAAAAAAAAAATTACTACAACCACACTTTCGATATATACCACGTACTAGACAAAAATTATAAAAAAAAAAAAAAAAAAAAATTGATTACTTCAGCAAAAAATTAATTAAGTGTGCCGCGATGGAAGAAGCGCAGAAGAAGAGGTTAGAAGCAGCAACAGCACACCAGTACCGCTCAAACCGAAAGCTTTTCGACAAATAACCTACTCGGTGGTTGGGCCGTGTTAAGGCCTCTCGACGTTGAAATAATGAACCGAAACAACCACACGTAGTGTGAGAACGTATAATTCACGGTGGTGTGGTATTGAAAGGAAAAAATAATATAAAGTCTACACTATAGAGTGTGTGTTGTTAAAAATAAAGCGCACACCAACCGGACTAATATGAACTCTACACTACTTTTCAGATACACAGATACCGACGACAACCGAACACAATCAAGCGAGTCGATGGTTTTTATCGGATCTAATTCGTTTCGCCGCTTTGCGCTCTCTTGAGTGCGTGCATACGTTAGATACTCTAGCAATACACTACTAAGCAGCTACTCGTATCTAACTTAAGCTCTGTACTATGAGCTAGCCGGTAATGCCGGCGATGATGAAGGTGGTAGACGTAGAAGTGGTGTATGGGGGATGTATGCAATGAACTTGAAGTGGAAAGAAAAAAAAAAAAAAAAATGACTAAGGTCGGTGTTGAGAGATAATCTGGGAAAATTTACAACAGAAGTGGTCAGAGAAAGGTATCTCTGTTGTGTTATGATTGTGCATTTCTTTATAAAGATACAATGAGTAGCCGTTGTACAACTACCCAGTGAGTTAATTGAAATGACTGTATGGAGGTGATTAAAAAACTAAAATGACATTTACGACAATTTGGGAAAGATCTTGTGACAGAAATTGTGTAGACGATAGTTTCGGTGGTCTCATTCTTGGTGGTCCATAATCTTACAAGTTATACAAGTGGTACTAGTTACCTGAATATAACGACGTGAATTATGATCGACGAGTTGTCTAACAATTTGTTAAGACTTGTGTACTAACAATATTGTGAAAAACGGTGATCTTCAATGAAAAAGGCTATCACATACTATAGACAGTTTTGAGATTCCTTCTTTCTGTGGTCTACCCATCAGATCGAACTGAAAGTAGCACACTCATGTTCTCACTCATGCAACTTCTGCCACATGTTTCTTCAGCAATAGAAAAATGTTCAATGCGATTGGAAAAGGATCATCAAAATCGGTTAATTTGAATTGTATTTTTTAATAGTCGCATTCTTTTGTAAGCATGTGTACTTCATCTCATTTGTCTCTGAGTTTCCTCACTCTAGTAGAAAATTTTAAGAACTTCAAAGAAAAGGCGATAGCAAGCCAAACCGTAAGAGTTCACCGACGAAGGAATAGCTCTAGGTCTCATTTAAGAGCCATGTGTTACGGAAGCAGAAAGTAATTATAAGACAATTGACAGTCAATACCTAGGGCTGCTTTTTGAAACAGTTCAAATAGAAATTTCCGTCTCATTCCAACATTTTTTACGAGTAAAAGATCGTATGCGCTTCCACACAGTTTAATTAAATAGTGGTATAGTATGGGGAAGTAATGACCCAAACAAAAGAGGTGAGTTCCTTTAAGAATTCCTCATGAATAGAAAGGTAGTTTTTGCTAAGAAATTTAAGAAATTAATGCTAACGAGTAGCACAACAACACCTTGGACTGATCTAAAGACTAGCATACACCTCAAGTGTGGAAACGTACTAAGTAGACTAATATTTTCGTGAGAATCTTGGAAGGCATATAGAATCTTCAAGGCATTTAGAAAGCATGTACATTTTTTCGGCTGTTTTAAGGGATAATTTAAATGCAATAACTGAGTGTCATTACAGCAACATCAGTAGAGTTAACAGCCTGTTTCAAGAGCTTTTAAATCAGGACAAATTAAATAGACAATTGGCCCAAAGCAAGGTTTGAGGGTGGCCGTGGTGTAGTGGTAACATCATCGCTTGTCACGCTGTTGATTCACGGTTTGAATCCTGTTGTCAAGAATCATCTATTTATTTCGCATGAAAAAAATGAAAAAGTCGATCACTTGCGAATGCTAAGTCAACTCTACTGTGAAGGCATAACACTGGCAGTAGGGTGGTCATATGGCTAAAATGCAACTTGATCGTGATGATGATATCAGGAGGACGGAAAAAAATACTGTGAATCATAAGCAACAACAATAATAGCGTAAACAAACAAAATACTCCCCAGTTATCTGGACAGCCACCCTTGGATTTTACAGAAACTTAATACCACCTGAGTTTCAAACTACACCACTCTGTCTTTCTCTCTGTCTCTTCCCCTTTCCACAAAAACGCACGTGTTCTAAAAATGAGTATAAGGGTATTCATATCCCCTTTAACACGTGCAAATTATATAAAAAAAAAGGACGGTAAAGGATGGTGTTTCCCTATTTCAAAACAGGCTTACATACACTCTTCCCGCTCTGGAAGTCTTACTATTGCGAAACTTTAACTTTAGATGCATTAGATGTGGTGTGGCTATAACAAGCCTATTGAGCTTCCTAAATCCTACAGTCTATCAGCCTTCCTTGATATTGATTGTGTTTTTGATCATACCGGCTATGAATCCATAACAAATGCCATGATACGTGGGGGGCGTTGATCGTCCATCAAATAGGTGGGTTAAGGAGATGCTCAAAAGTCGTAGAATTAACTTCTGGCAAAGTCTCGGTAAAGGTATCGTTGGCTGTCCCAAAGTTGGCGTGTAACATGTAGATGATCTACTAATAAAATTAAGCAACCTAGTTTACAGAGCTTTTGGATATGCAACAAAATATCTGGAAGTTGTTCTAGACAAAAGCACAAAATTGCAAAGGCAACTAGTGTTATATGGACACATATGTACAAATATAGCAATTCCAGGGTTTGACTTCGTGTTATGTTGGTTATATACCACGAAAGTAAGTACAAACTACTGAAGTTAAGGAAAAATCTCGTCGGAAAATAATAAACCATTCATTCTTTTGACCTCGCTTTCTGATTTTTACGAGCTGGAAATGCTCCGACTCTAAGCTCCTTTAGCATACAGTTTGAGATGGGATCCAAAGCCACAAGTCTTGCTCTACTGGCAGTTCGATGATTAGTTTTAAACGAATCGTGTGATATAGTTCAGAAGTAGATTCTAGAGTGGATGCAAGTGTCTTTGGTTTTGAATCCATTCGAAAAGTGTCCCAGTTTTTCCAGGCTAAACGTAATGCCATTGAACTATGCGCCAATATGAACCTGAATTCGGGCGTTATATTCACAGATAGTCAAGTGGCACTTGAGTGGCAATAAGTTCCTACTTGATGAACATGAAATCTGTGTGCTACAGACTCTGTTTATCGCTTAAGATATCATACTTTAATTAGATAATACATTCCGACTCTATTTAGATGAGGACGAAGCCACATCATTATGTATATGTATACCGCATATGCGACTCTATGTGATACAAGGAGACAAACCCTTTATAAGGACACCATTACCCGCCAAAGTCTAAAAAATGCTTCTTCTGGATTAAAGCTAGCTTTTTCCTACAAAAAAAAAATGCTTTAAGTCGGTGTTGACGTACCATTTTTGGCCAGTGAGCTTATTTTTCTCTTACCTTCGAGGACAGTTCCAACTAAACCTGAGCACTGCTTTGAAATTATATTATGGATGCTATTAGGCTTTCATGAGCTACTCGAAGCATTTCATATCGAAACTGTCAAATCTTTACTACTCGACAGACTATTCTTTAAAATTAAATTTGTAGCTTCAATAAGGAATGGTTGGGTTTAGTGTGAAATGAAATCAACACGATAGTAAAATGTCCAAAGATGGCTCACTGAACCGATTTTTGAGTTGCATACAAAAAGATAAATAGCTTGCAGTGAACTTAGTTAGTTAAAATCAGTCTTCTAAATTTCATTTTTAAAAATGCACAGTTGCACACAGTTGTTAAGATTATCCTCTTTTCTAAACTTTGAGTTTCAAAACTGCTACCACACAGTGAGAGTTAACTTTTCTGGTCACAACGACTGTAGAACGTTATACAACATCCCTTCGACTTTTATTAATGCTATATGAAGTTTTGAAGTATCCCACATTCTATAACAAAGACTGAATTCAGTAAATGATCGAAAGTGATCAATCGATCCAACAACTCTTCCGTGGTGGAACCCTCTTACTTCAATTTCCTACTTAACTTCTCTATTGGCCGCTTTCTGTCTCAAACTTTTGATCCTATTCTTATCGAAAATAGGATCAAAAGTTAAAAAAAACATAATGATGAATTCGTACCCGGAACCGATGGTCTTCCCGCCATATTCCTTAAAAAGTGTTCTTCTAACCTTTCTCTCGTCCTATTCTTACCCTTTCACAAGAGGAATTTTCTCAGGTTTGCAAGACCTCTTTCATAACCTCGATACACAAAAAAGGATCAATGAACGAAGTAACTAATTATCGTCTTATTGCTAAACTTTCTAACATACCTAAAATCTTCGAAGGTATTTTACACAAAGCCTTAAGCTTTCTATGCAAGTCTCTTATCTCCTCTTGTCAACATGGCTTCCTGAAAGGAAGATTAATTACTACAAATCTCATGGAGTTTGCCATCTCTGCCGTAGAGAATGGCAACGAAGTCGATGTTTTTTGAAACCGATTTCAATAAAGCTTTTGATAATATCTCTTTGAACACATATTGTTAAAATGACTTGGAAAACCGTTCTATACTATACGGTTTGATTCACGTCCGTCCTGTCAGCTCCCTTCTTGGCCACCTCTGGTGTTCCACAAGGCAGCCATTTAGGTCCCCTTCTCTTCATTCTAACTATAATCGATCTTCTAAGCTGACGATACCCAATTTATCAAAGCCATTTCTTCACTCGAAGATTCTAGTCTCCTTCAACATCACCTCGATAGTTTTTCGATTTGGTGCGCCAAAAATTGTTTAGAGCTCAACATCACCAAATGTCAATTACCATGTTTCGCAAGTGCAACAAGACTTTACCTTCTCCAAAGTCACCCTATATCAAAGCGTTCAATCTCTTCGCGACCCTTGGTATGTTGTACAACATGGAGCTAAATTTCTGTTCATATATCGATGGGATAATCCTTAAACCTAACCCATTACTTGGTTTTCTCAAACGGTGGTCCAAAAAATTCTTCAATCGCCATTCAAGCGTGGTTCAACAGTTCATATATACAGAATTAAGAATATTCAATGTCGTTTTCTTCGATTTTCTTTTCGAAATCTGCCCTGAAACGACCATGTTAGTTTGCCTCCCTATCAAGACCGCCTCAGCCTCTTTAACTTAAATATCCTTGAAGAACGAGGAGACGTAGCAGACTCATCGACACCTCTCAGGTTCTGTTAATTGCACGTCTTTGTACAACACTATTTTCTTCAACATTAATCATTAATTTACGATGTCCTTGTCTCTTCTATCTGGTGACCCACGGCACCTCTTATATCTCCCATATGCTGCGGGATATGCATTCGACCCCACCAAAATTAGTGACTGAGAAAGACGAGCTGTCGAAAGATGGTTAATTGGTCAGAAGATTTCAATTCCCGTACCTCTCAGGTCGGAATCGAATTTACATTGTGACATGAGACCAGAAACGCCTGTCTTTGTGCAATGCATATCTTCTTCTTCTTCTTCTTACGGCGAAGTTATGATCCGAAGTAGAAGGATCACAACCCTCCCACTTTACTACATCCCTACTGGTCCGCTTGTGGGGTTACAGTGCCAGCACTGTATATAGGTGCTTATGAACCCAAAAACATGCCAAACAGACATTTTTTTTTTTTATAAATCGGACACTTAGCTCTGATTTCATTCTCCTAACAAAGCTTGCTAATACGAGTATCCATTCACAAGAAGTTCTAAACTTCCTCTCAACCTCTGGGCTGAAGAAATTTTTCTAAACAGAATAATGGGCTCGAAAACTCTGAGCTTAGAAGTCTAACCCAATCTACTTCTCAGTTCTAGTGTATGCATAGGTATGTACTAACATGTATCACGAAATCTATCCTAAACTGTATGCGTATCTTTAGACAGTAAAAAAATATATTTTTTTTATTCTGGTCAATAGTCTAATTACCTTGAATGTAATTTATTATTCCCTGTTCAAGATATAGCTTTACGAGCTATCACAGTTCCACCTGACACCTTAAAACTAAGTTCATAAATACTTATGAAAAAAACAGACACACCCTAAATTAAAGCCGGTTAATTACCGGCAGACTCTAGAATACACAAATTTGAACAGAAAACATGCGGGATACTATGTACTTGTAGTTTAAATAAAAAAAAAAAATCTTGTTTATTAAACTGTCAACAGTTAATGTTTTTGTGTTTTTCAGTTGAACAAAATCAACAAAATAAAAATAAATTCGCAAGTTTTCTTTCACAAAATAATTCCATTAGCCACCTAATAGGTTTAAATATGAACTTTCTTATCAATTTGCCGGTCATGACTACATCGAATCTAATTTATTTAAAAAAAAAAAAAAGCTTCCTTCGAACCGAGCAAGTTCGATTCACACACATAACTACACCTAGACAACTTAGTCTTTGTATCTAACAAGACTATTCAGTGGAGACTTTACTCATTCTCTCTCATTCTCCTCACACAAGATGAGCTAAATAGTGAGTGAATAACTACGAGTATCTGAATACGACAAACCAGCAAGAGCAGCATAAGTGTTCACCCCTTGTGACGTGTGGCCAGCCGATGTCTTATCGTGTGATCATTCATTAGACCTAGATAAAGTATAATTTATTATCTGCAACGATCGATCGTCATGCGATCTTTTATGCTGCGGCCCGGGGTTAGTAATTCACGTTTGCTTATTGTGCTATGCATCCAACAGATCTAGGTGCTAAGATTCTTACAGCAAGGGAAATTTCACGATTTAAATAATTTATGAACCAAACAAAATTCCACCCGCCACCGCTATGGAAAGATACACACAACGTCGCGTCCCAACCCAATAAATGGGAACTCTCTGCATTTATAGGTCTTTGGAACGCGTTGTATCTCTGGTGCTTCTGGTGATATTCACCTAAATTACCAGGCCGGCTGGTAGGTTAGGTATCTAATTAATGTTGTGTCGTCGTTTTTATTTTATACAGAAAATTCTGTAGATACTGATCACCAGCTAACACAATGTTCGGGAATGTTCATTGTTCTAGATGCTCTCACCCAAATACAGTCTGGCGTTAGAGGTATGCTGTAATGGGCAGTCGCATGCATTTCTACTTTACTTTGTGGGGATAGTAGGGTTCCGTTTTTGAACTATCTATTCAGGGTTTGTTTTCGCTTTTATTGGTAAATGGCTTGTAAACTTTTAACGAGATACGTGAGTATCTATAGGCAGATAAAGATACATAGTTCTTTTTTTTTTGTGTTTATTTGTTAACAGTTAACTACGTCGATTCGGTTCGGTTCGTGTAGAGAAGAATGAAAAATGATAGTCTTTTTTGGATGCAATCTTCTCTGCGGTCAAAGTGGCAAATTTTTAATTGATTAGGCAATCTTTATGCTTCCTCATGCATGCTAATGATATGAATTGGTGTGCATTGATCTTGTGGGCACGTTTTCATGTAAATAAACTTAGAGAACCAATCAACATTTGACGAGGAAGAAATGCTTAGCGTTGATGATTACTTTCCTTTACAAATTTGATGGTGCCTAGGGTACTTCAAACAGTGTCAAAGGCGTTGAATGATTGGGAAATATTGTAAACATTGGCAAATGATAAAAGTACTACGTGATTGCGGAATCAATGAAGAACTGTGGGGGAATCCCTGATTTTAAAGTTTGGAAATAAAATTGTAAATAAAAGGGTAACAACTTGCTTAAAATACTAAATTCTATTGGGTTAATAACTTAATTCGTGCAGTTTGCTAAGAGATGGCGTAACTTGTATTATTCCATTGTTATTATTTCATTGGAACATGCGTTTGAAAGCTACTGTCATTGTACGTCATTTCAGTATATGTCATTCATTTGAAGGGTAAACAACAATAATTTTTTTTCACTCAAATATGTCGAACTTTGTGCCTGAAAAAGTGTTTTTGCGGGGAGTTCTTCTTGATTACTTTAATATGAAGAAAACTGCTGCCGAAAGTCATCGTATTTTGGTGGAATTTTATGGTGAACATGCGCTAGCTGAGCGAACGTGCCAAAAGTGGTTTGCATGATTTAAAAGTGGTGATTTTGGCTTGGAAGACGATGAACCTCCTGGGCAGCCAAACAAGTGTGAAGATGAAGAACTGGAAGCATTACTCTATGAAGATTGTTGCCAAACACAAGAAGAGCTCGCAGAATCTTTGGGTGTCACTCAAGCAGCTATTCCAAAACGTTTAAAAGTAGCTGGATATATTCAAAGCAAGGAAATTGGGTTCCACATGAACTCAAGCCGAGAGACGTCGAAAGGCGGCTTTGCATGTCCGAAATGCTGCTGGAACGCCACAAAAGGAGTTATTTTTGCATCGAATTGTTACTGGTGATGAAAAATGGATCCATTACGACAACCCCAAGTGCAAAAAATCATATGTGAAACCCGTCCAACCAGCCAAATCAACGGCAAAGCCGAATATCCATGGCGCGAAGGTAATGCTCTGAATTTGGTGGGATCAGAAGGGTGTGCTGTATTATGAGCTGCTAAAACTGGGTGAAACCATCAATGGACAACGCTACCGAACACAATTAATCCGTTTGAAGAGAGCAGTAGCCGAAAAACGCCCGGAATATGCGACCAGACACGAGGCAATAATTTTCCATCATGACAACGCTCGGCCCCACGTTGCTATTCCGGTTAAGAACTATTTGGAAAACAGTGGATGGGAAGTTTTACCCCACCCGCCTTATAGCCCAGACCTTGCCCCTTCTGACTACCATTTGTTCCGGTCGATGCAGAACGGTTCACATCAGAGCAGAATATCAAAAATTGGCTTGATTCATTCTTGGCTGCCAAGCCGGCGCAGTTCTTTTGGGATGGGATCCACAAATTGCCAGAAAGATGGGAAAGAGTCATAGCTTCAGATGGGCAATACTTTGAATAATACTATTGTACATGTTTTTCTTAAAAAAACGTTGAAATTTTGACAAAAAACCGTTATAAACCCAATACATTTTTCAAATTTATTTATTTATTTATTTTTTTTTATTCATCTACAAGTAGTATAACTTAACAGATTACAAGAAATAACTGTAATGATGAAGGAATAAAATGAAATATTTACAAGAATTTACTCAATTAAACAATAAAAATTAAATAACGCACTTTTAAAAATAGATCTAGATAAACTTAAGTCTACTACAGACCAAACTTAGTTGAAGTTTGAAGTAGCGCGAGACATAGGCTCGTTCAACCCATAATTAATTCTATGCAAAGTACGAAAAACAAACTCTCTTTGCCGTATAGGTATTGGAATTAAACCCAACAAGCTGGGATTTTTACATGATGATGTCTCTCACAAACATTACGAGTACATCATGGATCTTCCTCCTAGTCGCAAGCTTAGCTAAACCAAGTAGTTGGCATTTTAAAGAAAACAAATTTAGAAAATCTTCTCTGAACTCGTTCCACCCTATCAATATGCACCTGATAAAAACGACACCACACGGTGTCGCAGTATTCCAAAAGGGATCGAGCAAGAACAGTGAATAGAGTTATTAGGGAGTGGGGATTAGATAATTCAACTGTATTTCTTTTTTATGAAGCCTACCATGGAATTCGCTTTAGTTGTTATGTAATCTACGTGATCACAAAAAGTTAATGCCTGATCAAAAACAACACCAAGATCTTTAACCTTATTTACCCGAGTGAGATCTTTAGAAACGATTGAGTATCGGTGAATAATTGGGTTGAAGGATCTACTGAATGTTGTTACGCTATGTTAAGATGGAGGCAATCAACTTTACACCAATTTGAAAGCGCATCAATATTAGATTGAAGCTTTATGCAATCGTTTATGCTTGATATACTTAAGAACAATTTTAAATCGTCTGCATACAAAAAGCTTTGGCAGTAGCTAAGAACAGATGTCATATCATTGATAAATATGATGAAAAGTAAAGGCCCTAGGTGACTGCCTTGAGGTACGCCTGAACAACAGTGAAACGGGTTTGAATGAACAGAATCGAGCTTAACTAACTGCACTCTATTCATTAAAAACGAAGAAATCCATCTCAGTATGGATGAATGGAAACCAAAGCACTTCAACTTATGTGCTATTATGCCTTACTAAAATCAGTATAGACCGTGTCCACCTGACAACACCTTTCGAACGAATTTAGTACAGACGATGTAAAATATACGAGATTGGAGGGAGTAGATCTCCCTGAAACAAATCAATGCTGGGATACTGAAATATGCTCTTTGACGAAAAATTCCAGTTTGCTTTTGACAATACTTTCAAAAAGTTTAGGAATGGCTGACAATTTAAAGATTCCCCTATAGTTCTTAACATCATTTTTAGAGCCAGCTTTAAAAATGGGAACTAAAAACGATACCTTCCATTCATCTAAAAAAATGCCATGCTTGAGCGAGGTGTTGAAAATTTGAAGCAGTGGGTAACAAATGCTATCCTTACATCTTCCTAAGATAAGTGCAGGAATTCCATCCACTCCTGCATTAGTTGATGGTTTTAAACTGCCAAGAGCCAGAGTGACGTCCTGCAGGTCCAAATTAATGCGTCCAATATACACTTTAGGATCGATATTCGTTATTGGTGTGAACTGGACATGGGCACTTTACACATAAACAGATTCGAAAAATTGAGCAAACAATTCACAGGAAGATCCAACATTGTTCATTACTTCCGGAATACCATACGTGTTACGTTTTTGTTTAATGAAATTCCAAAAACTTTTACTATCTGTTACTAGCTTACTCTCGATATCCATGATATAATTTTTATGAAGAAACCTACTGAGCATGCTAAACTCTTTTCTAAAGGTACAAAAAGTAGCATAATCAATCAAGGTTAGCGAGTTCTTATACCGTTTAAGAGCCTTATTCTTCAAGTTTTTCAAATGCATTAACCGTTCGTTATACCAAGGGGGCTTTGAGAGTTTCTTTTTCTCTGCATCAATGATAGTTTTGAAACGAGCATACATTTCACTTAGATTTAGGCAAAGAAATTCATTAGTCCAATCAAATGAATTGATCCAACTATTTAAACCCACAAAATTTGCTTTAACGAAATTGAAAGTCCTAATATTATAATCAACTGGCTTTAAAATATTGTAAAATTCAAATTCAAGCTCAGTTTGCTTGTGATGGAACGAATTATTAAGCAGTTCATAAGAAGCATACGATGAATTTACTTTAAGTTGTTTTACACAAACGAAAACAAGATCTAATAATCTGTTTAATGAATTATACATCGTATTGACTTGTGAAAGGTTTAAAGAATATACAAAATAAATAAAAGCATGTTCATAATCTGAATCAAAATTCGAAGGAATAAACATTTTATCTGCTTCAGACCAAGAACATTTCACTTCGGAAAAATTAAAATCACCTAACACACATAAGTACTGAGATGCATTACAAAAATTGTTTGATATGTACTCAATATTTTCAATATGTTTAAAATAAGTATTTGCAACACTATTCGACGGAACATAACTAGCCATTAAAATAAGTTGAGAATGTGAGCTTACATTAATTACAATACATAGTTGTTCAACATCAGTCACTGGTAATGGTATTTGCTTACAAGGTAGAGATGAACGGATAGCAATTACAATTCCTCCTCCACGGTCCTTGGCGGTTTGACATCTATCCAAACGGAACACGGTGTAAAATCTGCTGTCAATTATTTCCGACGAGAGTATACCCCCATAAATCCAGGTCTCGGTTATAACGATAATATCATACATAAGCAGGGAAGAAGATATCATAAACCTTAGACCTCATTCCACTGGCGTTGTGGTAAAAAAGTCTAAGAGATGACGGCTTATTCGACATCAGGTTATTAATCGTAGCTGACGGTGTGTAGGCATTACTCAATTTATGTTGGACACGGCCAAACTTAATCTTAATATTTGAATACATATGTAGTCCTGCAAAATACCATCGCAAAAAATTAGAAATTTACAAAAGATATTGTGTGTGTCTGTTCATAAAGGCCATTCAATCAAATAAATGTATTTCGAAAAATTTGTCAGCATTCGATGAAAGTACATTCCAAATATGTTTGACAAAAGTTTCAGTTAACAATGGTTTACAACGGCTGAGTAACCAATAATAACCTAAATGAATTAATGGACAACAAATTATCGGGCTGTGAAAAAGTTGAACGACTTTGAAAATACCGGGAAAACTATATATATAATTACAGTATAGACCTATTATATTCGACAAAGTTACAGATCAGACACAAAAACATTCAGGAAAGTAACAATCCGTCTGGTACGGATCGTATATTACCCATCTTTTAACCCAGCACTTATAAAGTGGGCGTGGTGTTGCGAAATATGTAAAACAGATGCAATATCTTTCTATTTAGGGAATAATTCCGCTATTTTTAGGAGATTTTACTAGAGAACTGTTATTATTTTTCTTACCAGAAAGTGGGCGTGGCTGTCAAAATTTGAACATAGGTTCAGAAATTTTGAGGAGGTATGTACAATAAGACCATAATAGCTTTGAAAAATCTAAAAAAAATAAATATATAGTTTTTTGAAGAAAACTTCCCCAAAAAGTGGGCGTGGCTATGTACAATGCCTAGATAATATTTTTCAGTTTCATACAAAAATATTGAGAAAGACGTCATTTTTTTTAAAAGTGGGCGTGAACGGATTCCAAAAATGTTTACACATGTACTGCTTCCAATTCTTAAAAGCCTATGTATGGAATTTTATGATTCTACCTCAAAATTTAGGACCCAAAAGTTTGTGACGTACGGACAGGCTGACTTTTGGGGCCCATCGTTATTATTTTTTCTATCTTACGAACTTACATACTTTCAAAACTAATAACTATGTATACCCTGTGGGACTATGTCTGACAAGTATGGCACAGTACTTCCTCGTGTTGATTTCCAGAACTTTACATACTAATTTGACCTGCACTCCATGTTAACAATCTACATACTCAGGTTAGGTATTTAAAAAAGATTTTTGAAGCCCCATCCATCACACTTATTGCCTCACTGCCCTACTTTATTGATCTTCATATGGAAGTAATTCTCTAATATTTGTAAATCATTCCAAACTAACAAAATTCTAAATGCTGATGATTTTCAGACAGAAACAAAAGGTAAAATATTTTCTAAATTTAGGAAGTGAATCTTGCGCTAGACGCGGAACAAGGAATTAATAAAAAATCACAACTATTTCACGCCCACATTGAATGGTTTTGAGGTGGGTTTTGAGGTGGGACCCAGCCACAATGTAGTGAGTAGTGTATTTTACAGACCGGCGAATGTTCAAGCCTCATCGAGGATCAGCAACCAATAATGCAAAAAACATTTTGAAATTTTGAAACAGAAATGATCACATACGGATGGCTTTCTACTATTACCTATGGGTGATACACAAGTGATGCGATTAGAATGTTACTTTTGAATTGCTAGTGTTTTATATGAGCACCTTCGACATATTATCTGTTTGGGCCAGAGCTTTTTATTGCTGCGTTTTGGTTTTGAAGAGCTACTACCAAAAGAGTCGGGGTCTATGAACCTAAATGCTTACATACTTCGACGACATTGAAATTATTAAAGGATCCCAGAGGGCTATAAGTGATGCTCTGAGTATTAAGACAAAAGCAGCAAAAATGGGTAAAGTGTTTAAGGTTTTGTCATAGGTCACGCAATACCTGCGATTTTGACAAAACGATTCGCATCGGAGAAAGGACATTTTGTTCCTAGTCTCTGCTATAAATTCTAAAAATAACACTGGAGCACGAAAATTAAAGGACGAATTTTTCATTCCTACTGCTGCTTCCTTGAGCTAGAGAGATTGCTACAAGATCCTTATCATCCCGACCCTGCTATAAAAGCGCATGAAAGTGTCAGCACTAGAATACACACCGGAACTACGACGATACGGTAGTATCGCTTCTTGATTGGTAACCATGTGCACCTCAAGCTTCTTTTTCTTAGAATTAGGTAGATTGACTTTGAAAATGTTTTTGAGCTTAGAATTTCAGCTTTACTTTAGGTCGCATGAAGGAGTGTAAAACTAATATTTTTTTTTAAATTTATTATACTTAGTGTTCTGTACAAACTATTTGATAGAATAATATATAATATAATAGAATCGAACAGCTATCGACACAATTGTACTTATTGAACAAGCAGGCTTCAGACCTGGCCAAAGCTGTACAGACCAAATAATAGCGCTAACGACTCACATCTAGGCAGGCTACCGGGCCAAACTTAAAATGTCCGTGGCATTTATAGACTTAATCGCTGCATATGATACAGTAAACCAGGTAATAGAAATTTTGTATAATCATTCCAAAAGTTATAAGAGCAATCGTGAATGCTCCCTGGTACATTAGAATCAATGATATCTACAGGGATTTAGGGATAGCCACTGTGGAAGACGAAATAACAAACTTCGCTCGAAAGCTCCGCATTCGTCTTTATGGTCATTGCAATACCATACTCCACACTTTGGACTTTATAAGCCTTGTGCGCTGACTTCAAAGTACGAAACTGTTCGAATTAGCGCAATAAGAAGTGGTCACATGTAAAGTCGGTATTAGCAGATGCATTTGCTGGAAATCTACTTGTCTCAAGCGAATATTTTTTTGTTTGGAGCTTAAACTACTTGATAATGTACATAATTTAGTTTTAGTAAACAGGAAGAAGAGAAGGGTGTTTTTAGTTAGTAGAAATCTGACACGAATGAGTACACGGTGTCTGATAGTATCTATTAAGATTTTCACCTACCCACCAAATGGATTGATACTAAAATTCCTGCAATTAATACCGTGCATCAAAACAGCCACCGTACTAAACAATATGCTCAGCGAAAGGCCATTTCAAGTTTTTCAAAACAATACGCACAGCAGGTCAGTAGAGCTAAACGACGAGCTACCGCAAGGTTCAGTCCTAGCGCCGCTACTTTTGATCTATACAAATATCACATACCAGTAACACTATGAATGAAATTTGCGTACGCTGATGATATCGCTACAGTTATACAAATTCAGAGCATGGTCTACATGGAACCAATACCTACAAAGGACCTTGAAATACTAAGCACATTTTTTTAAAAGCGGAAACTCTACCCAAACATGAATGAGGAAACGTATTTACACCTAAACAATAAACTCGCCCAAACAAAGTTCTCTGTGTATTTCAAAAATATCCAGCTAAATAATAATCCTACACCAAAATATCTCTGCGTCACACTGAAACAAACAATACCTTACCAGCATGGCAGCGAACCTCAAGACCCGCAACAACATACTCCAGAAGCTGCCAAAACACTTCGTTGCTTCGTTGCGCCACCCTGGGACTAGTGTTCTCTGCTGCCGAATACTGCGTTCCTGTTTGGTTAAATAGCGCCCACACAAATAAAGTGGACTGCCAGCTCAACACATCGATGTGCATTATCTCAGAAACTATTAGCTCCACACGAACGAGATTTCTTCCAGTGCTGAATAAAATTCACCACCCATTACGCCAAAATTAGCTCGAACCAGTATCTTCCAATCCACAATGACATCCAGAATAGTTCTCTGAACTCAAATCCTTCGCAAAATGTTCCAAGCAACCAATTCAATGCAACTGAACTATTGAGAAGCGAATGGATCTCTTCCTCCGAAACGATATGTGCCGAATAGAGGACCCAACATAAAAGGCTTTTCAATAAGGACATAACAATTTTGAATTTACATAAAACACTGAATAATTGAGATATCGGACTGAAATTTATTTCAAATATAGTATATAGGTACATGTTAAATTTACATAAATATGGAATTCGATCCCGTTCATACGACCACCGCGAGCATGTTTGCACCGATCGATTCTTTGGAGCCAATTTCCCACCACTCTTCCACACATATCGGCCGGAACGTTGGCAATTTTACGATCGATATTGTTCTTGAGCTCCTCTAACCTTGTTGGCATAAGCCAACACGACTTAACGTAACCCCATTAAAAGAAATCCATAGGCATTAAATCGCATGAGCGAGTTGACCCTTCGACCGGACCATTTCTCGAGATTACACGATTACCGAACTTCCCCTTCAATAGATAAATTGCTTGACCAGCTGTGTGGCATGTGGCACCATCTTGTTGGAACCACATATCACTGATGTTAAGTCCATTCAATTCTGGCCAAAAATAGTCATCCAACATGGCACAATAGCGAACTCCATTGACCGTAACATGGCGATCATTTTCATCGACGACAAAATTCGGTCCAATCACACCTCTGGCATGGAATCCACACCACACAGTCACTTTTTGTGGATGCAGTGGAGTCTCTTGAAGCACATGTGGGTTTGTTGCTGTCCAGTAATGCATATTTTGCTTATTGACAAAGCCATTAAGCCAAAAATGAGCTTCATCGCTGAAGATGATTTTTCGAAAAAATTCAGGATTTTCTTAAAAATTTTACAGAGCCCAATCGGAGAAGTTTCAGTTCTTGAGTTAATTTGATTTTGTAGGCCAACATATTTACACAAAATTCGCCGCAATGTGGACTGCGAGATTCCAAATTCCTGTGAACGGCGTGGAATCGACTGATTTGGTCCATTTTGAACTGAAGCACTGCGATATTTTTGGTACTTCGACCGGTGCGTTGTCTCACTAGTACAGGAACATTCAATAGTAAATATGCTGACTCAAATTTATCCACTATAGCACGCACAGCCTGTCTGGTGGGACGATTATTACGACCGAAAATTGGAGTAAACGCTCTTAAAATTGCGACCACCGACTCAGAATTTCGGTAGCAATTTTTAATAATTTCCAAACGTTGCTCGTTCGTGAACTTCACCATGATAAAAATGTAAACCTTGACTGACGTTTTGACATTGGCAGATCTTGCTATGTCCCTTTTTAAAAACCCTTTACATGCCTGCTGGCCAAGAAAATCGTGAATCACTCTCAATCGACTGCGGACTAATCGCGGTAGACACTTTTCAAATGAGAAGCAAACGAAACACCACACTGCGATTGTGGAGAATGAATCCTAACCATTAAACACATCACATCCGAATGTGTACTCAGGAAGTATCATGGCGAACTGCACGACTTTAACACTGCCCTCCCTGGCGCTGAGTGCTCTATCGGTTCAGCTATTCATATCAGTAGATTTTATACATTTCATTCAAATCAGCGACAAAGTCAAAAACAACCAGAACATTTGGCATGAGAAATAGAATTGTCCTTGAAAGATAAAAGATACTTAATAATGTAGTTTGCAGTGACTGAAGACCAGTTAATCGACAATCTGGACTTTCAGATAGCTTTAGTATTATAATACCAGCGGAATACATATCAATCATGCCACTCGTAAAATCGATACTCATCTCTGCATTATTCATAAAAAATAAAACAGCTCTACTACCGAGTCAGACACTACTCGTAACTATAAAATATAATTTTAATTAGAATCTGTTTAAGTCATAATTTGCATCATCTCACTCAAACTATTTATCCTCTCGTACCTCGTGACAGTTTTATTAACCAGCAGTAAATTTGTATCGCTTTATACAAATTCTCCACCCGAGCATCTGGCATTTGTTCGAAAAGCCGTATCGAACACAGCAAGTCTTTAAATTAAGTTTCACGATTATATTGATTATATTATTCTTCCATCATTTACAGCTCGATAAAACTGAAAGCGCTGAGGTTGATTGCACCCCACTTGCACTTGAACATGTTAAGTTTCGGAAAAGCATCTCAGGGGGGCAGGCACTCAGTTTCATCCAAACAGGGAACCGTAAAAATAAACAAACATCCAAATCTGTAAAGTTTTTTTTTTTTTTTTCCTGAATAATTGTCTGGCCTTATGTAATAGCAGAACAAGCAGATGACCTAGACCGAGAAGTAGGCTATCCGTTGTCGGCGGCAAACATACAACGAACAGACAAGTGTTATGTTGTTCCAAAAGCCGATCGGAGATGTTATTTCCCTCGATTAAGTGTCGTTTCGTTTGGGAAACAAAAAAATTCCCCTACGTGTAGGCGTAGCTACGAGTATCTGAGGCCCAATTGAGTGACCAAATTTCGATGAAATGCATTTTTTGGATGAGATTATGACTTTTGGGTGTGGTAAGAGTGCCTGACATCAATTAATTCATTTTGTAATTAGTGCTGGCCTTTAGTGGTCTTAATCAAATTAAAGCGGGGTGAAACATAAAATTCTCGAGAAATTAAGGAATTTAATTGATTGCCCTGACATTCTTTTTTCTGCTTTCAATTGAAGGAGGTTTCTTTTGAGTTTGAATTTAGAAAAAAAAAAAGTTGCCATGTCTATGATTATATTTCTTATATCAAATTGACGAAATTTTCTGGACATTTCTCCATGGGTGATGTCATAATTTGCACCAAAAGAAACCACAACTTATTGGGCAATTCTTATCGAAAAGTACTTAACTCCACAACACCCAATATCTGTCCAACACAGTGTTTCTTATCGCTTCTTGTAAATATTTACGAACTCGAACATGAAATACAATAACAAAGAAAAGACTTTTGCATAAAGCTTGACAAAAAAAGAATAAAAAAAATAAAAAATCACGATAAGATAAGATTTTAAGCAACAATTCACTTGACTCCCTTTGCCATCGTAAAGTTCTCCGCTAAAAGCAACACTCCATGTATTACTCATTTCTTGTTACAAAAACAACAAAACACAAAGATATCGAGGTGGGTACAACCGAAATATTTGTTTCGCAATGAAGCTGATGACAGCATTTTTGATTTTAGATTAGTGAGATACATATAAGTGGGTGGGGTGCATTCAAAAAAGTGTCAATTGATTGCTAAATGGAATCAAAGTCAGTAGTTAAATAGACGGTAGGTTTTAACAAAAACCATACGAACATGGTTTTATTGATATTAAGTTTGTCTTACTTCGTTGTCATATGCATCATATGTCAAATATTTACACATTTGTTTTGATATTATCTTATCAGAAAGCCAAACAGAGATAAGTTGAGTAGTACGCAGTACAACTCTCTGCAGAGTTCACTGGAAAAATTCTAAAGTTGATGTTTTTTCTGAGATTTTATATGAATAGAACTTTAAAAAAAACCGCAAATTTCTGTGGAATCTAATTGCCAAAGGGGGGAACTCTACACAAAAAGAGCCAAATTTTAACCTAGAACGGAAAAGTCTTGTTTTTAGTCCGAAATTATACACATAGTATAGTACATGGGACTTTGAACTGACTTGAAACATATTTTTAGTTGTTGTTTGAAAGGTTGAGATTTCACATCCCTGCCATATGGCATCTGTCAAATCCATCTGTCATCCATAGTGACAGATAGGTAGTTCTTGCCTTGCGATTTTACAATATGGATCATTTAACCACCGCTCAATGCATTGAACACAACACAACAACTAAAGAATGCTGATGGCAGAATGCGTAGATCAAACGCCGATTTGGCGCTGGAAAATCAACAATTTTTTTACAACAAAATCTTCTTCAGCGATGAGACCCATTTCTCGTTGGCGGCTATGTAAACAAACAAAAGTGCCGAATTTGAGAATCCAAATCTTGACGTTGAGGGGTCATTGAATTCACCACGGGTGACAGTTTGGTGCGTGCTGTGAACCGTCAAAGGATAACCAACATTTTTCGCCTGAGATTGAACATTGATGTAAGCGAAATGTAGTTCCAATAGGACCCGGCTACATGTCAAACACTACAGCTAATTTGGCTCCACTACACGAAAAGTTCCGCGGCCGTTAAATTTCGAAATTTAGCAATTGACTACCAAGAGCGTGTGATCTGAACCAGTTGAATTTCTTTTTATGGGGCTATGCTAAAGATCGTGTCTATTCAGACAATCTCCAAACTTTGGAGCACTTAGAAAGTCGAAAATTACCTCACAAGAATTGAAGTTTTCAAAAACTCATGTGGCTGCCATTTAACCTATGTTGTTGCCATACATAATGGCATAGTTGAAAATTTGAAACACTAAACAAATTTCATTGACATTTTGTTTAAAATTAAAATCCTAAAGCTCGAAATGAATTTTTTTTTTTTTTTTTTTGTCGGGGCGGGTACACCCTACTGGAGCACTCAGACTCAAAAACAGGTCCATTGTACAACCAGGCAGAGAACCCCATTTTAATGTGTTTTTTTCGTCTTTTATAAAAAGACGAGTAGACGCTTCAGTGATGAAGAGCTTAGGTCATCAGCACTCACCACATCAGCACCGAAAATCTGCCACCTGAATCACGCGTGCCGAAGAAAATCCACGAAATAAGGTACGACCACCGCCACCAATATACGTGATCGGAATTGCAGACTATAATAAACTGCATTCTTTTCTCAAACCTTTGTTGCTATCCGATTTTGAAGTAACATCGCTCAACAACAACAAATGGAAAGTAAACGTAAAGGACTCAGACAGTTACCGCTCAGTATCTAATAAACTGAATACTGAAAAAATCCAGTGGTATACTTATGAAAATAAATCTGAAAGACCGATACGAGTCGTAGCTAGAGGACTTCATGCCTCATGCCGAAAGGAAGACGTTGTTCACGATTTGAAGAACAAAAACTTTAAAATCGTCGATGCGGTAAACTTAATTAAACGGGAAAAGCAAAAATTGGAAGGCGAGGAAACGATGGTTAAGCGCAAGCTTCCTCTTTTTATGCTAACCTTTGATAAGGCTGAGAGTTTAGAAAAGATTTACGAAATAAGAACAATTCTGAATGTCGTAGTCAAAATCGAACCCATGCGCAAGAATACAAGGTTGATACCTCAGTGCAAGCGATGCCAAGGATTCAACCATACGCAAACATATTGCCGAAAAGAACCGCGATGTGTCAAATGCGCCGGTAAACATCTTAGTCAAGAGTGTGGTGTAAACAAAAAAACCCCTGCAGCGTGTATTAACTGCAATGGTAAGCATCCGGCTAATTACAGAGGCTGTGAAGTAGCCAAAGAATTACAAAAAAGAAGAGATCGACTTATGAAGCCGGAAAACCCACCCTCAAAACCGGTAAATAAGGAAAAGTCGAAAACTGCTGCAAGAAAGGTGACTAGAGACAACCGAGCCGACCCTGGCGCGCTTACGTACGCTCAAGCTGCGACATCAAACACCGATCAAATTCCACACCGCGTTAAGGTAAAAGCGCCTAAAGAAAAGCCATCAGATTCTGACATGCAGACGCGTGCTCAAGCATCAACATCAATAAAAACGAACACTGATAATTCGGAAAACCCCGTATCTCACGTCTTTTCTATTATCCTTGCGAGGCTTGAGGAGCAAACAAAAACAAACACGCTAATTGTCGACAGGTTGGAGAAGCTTGAGTATAAGCTTAACAATAGCAGCATTTCAAAACGAACATGACGAAACTTCTTAAAATTGTTGCATGGAACGCCAACGGTCTCATACAAAGACTAGAAGAGCTAGAAATATTTCTACGGGAAAATGACATTGACATATGTTTGATCTGTGAAACTCACCTGACGAAACTATCGCGTGTAAACATTACTGGATACAGTACCTATCACGCTTATCACCCGTCGGAAAGAGCCAGAGGCGGATCGTCTTTAATCATAAAAGATTGCATCGAACACTCTGAAGAGATTATGATAGAGCTTGAAACAATGCAAGTGAGCACTGTACGCGTGAAAAATGGACGTTACTCTTTCAATGTCTCGTCTATTTATTGTCCACTGCGTTGCAGGCTTGAAAAAAATGATTTTACAAATATTTTCAACTCTCTTGGACCGAATTTTATTATTGGCGGTGATTTTAATGCAAAACACACCTTTTGGGGTTCAAGATGTGTCTTTACAACGCCTGCATGCAACACAGATGCGACTTTCACTCGACTGGTAAACCAACATATTGGCCGACTGATAACAACAAAATACCCGATCTGATCGATTTCTTTGTTGTAAAAGGAATACCAGACAAATGTATTAAAATTGATGAAAGTTTTGATCTCTCTTCCGATCATTCCCCTATCATTCTAACGATGAGCGAACGCCTAATTAAAAAAGATGTACCTGCTAGACATCATCTAACTAGCAGAAAAACTGATTGGGAAGGCTTTAAAAAAGACGTTGAAGAACATACCGAACTGAGAGTATCACTTAGGACGTTTTCTGAACTCGAAATCGAAATTGATCGTTTTGTTGAAGTTCTGCAGCGCGCCGCGTGGAAAAATACTCCCTATCAAAGGAAAACGCCAATCAATCATGCCCAAAAATATCCACCGGAAATAAAAGAAATGGTAAGGGAAAAGAGAAAAGCGCGTAAAAAATGGCAACAAACTCGTGCTCCGCAACATAAATCGCATTTGAATCACTTGTGTAACTTGCTAAAAAAGGCCATTATTGATTTTAAAAACCGGACAATACAAACCAGCATTGAAAGCTTAACAGCGGACAAAGATTCCAATTATTCGCTCTGGAAAGCTATAAAAGGCATTAAAAAACCGAAAATACAAGCGGCCCCAATCAAGAAAAATGACAACGAATGGGCCAAGAATGATAAAGACAAAGCAGAGGTCTTTGCCGCCCATTTAGAAGAAACATTTAAACCATTTGATGGGCAAGCGCTTGCTGAAAATGATAATGCGTCGGATATAGCATTTCACAATTACACAGTAAGAAATGCAAGGCTGACCGAACTTCAACAAGAAATAAAGAAACTGAAACCGAATAAAGCTCCTGGATACGACCTAATCACAGGAGAGCTTCTTAAATCGTTACCTAGAAAAGCGTTAGTTAAGTTTCTTTACATTATAAACGCAGCGATAAGATTAGAATATGTTCCGAGTCAATGGAAAGTCGCGGAAGTAATAATGATTCTGAAGCCAGGAAAACCACCGAATGATAAAAAATCGTATAGACCTATTTCGCTGCTGCCGATTATGTCTAAAGTTTTCGAAAGAATAGTACTTTAGCGATTACAGCCGGTTATAGAAGAAGGATCTCTTATTCCCAATCACCAGTTTGGGTTTAGAACCAAGCACTCAACAATAGACCAAGTGCATAGAATAACTGATTTAATTGAAAAAGCTTACGAAGAAAAAAAGATTTGCTCGAGCATATTCCTTGATGTTTCTCAAGCTTTTGACAAGGTCTGGCATGAAGGCTTGAAATATAAATTACAACAAGTTCTGCCGGAACACTTATATAATATTCTAGAAAAATACTTGACGAATCGACTTTTCCGAGTCAAACACGGCAACGAATATTCGGAATTTAAAGAAATAAGGGCTGGGGTGCCGCAGGGAAGTGTCCTTGGACCGCTTTTGTACCTATTATATACTCGCGATATACCGCAAGAAGAAGGCACCGTATTAGCTACATTTGCCGACGACACTGCCATCCTGGCAACGGGTAAAACGATCGAAGAATCGACTGAAAAATTGCAAGAAGCATTGAATAAAGTAAATGAATGGACAAAGATTTGGCGACTAGCTTTAAACGAAAACAAATCTGTTCATGTCAATTTTACTTATAAGAAAATAAATAATTTGCCCATCTTTTCAAACTCGGTTCAAATTCCGTTTGCAAACGAGGCTAAGTATCTTGGAATGACACTTGATGCTAAGCTGAAGTGGAAATCGCACGTGAAGAAAAAACGTAAAGAACTCGAAACCAAATACAGAGAAATGTACTGGTTACTTGGAAAACATTCCAAGCTTAATGTAGAGAACAAACTGCTTTTATACAAGCAAGTGCTAAAGCCGATATGGACATATGGAATACAACTTTGGGGTTGTACCAAAATAAGTAATGTCAATATTTTACAAACTTTTGAAAATAAAGTGCTAAGATCAATAGTTAATGCACCGTGGTTTATTAGAAATAGCGATATCCATAGAGATTTAGGAATTGCGACAGTCGAATATGAAATCAAAAACTTCGCGTGTAAGCATAAAGACAGATTACAAGGACACGTTAACAATGAAGTCCTTCGAATTCTAGATGAGAGGAATCTACTGCGTCGTCTACAAAGGACTAAACCTTTCGATTTAACGCGATAGCAAGAAACCGCGCCTAATTTGCGGAACAAGCAGGAACTTTCAATGGAAAGGGACCTGCCAAAAGATCTCAATACGTGAAAGAAAAACTGCTGGATAAGTCAAAACTTAGTTGTAGTATGTAATCAAAGAAATTTATCACGAAGGGAGGTTTTTTTAGTGAGTAAAAATCTCACACTACTATGAGCACGCGCTACCGATCCTCATAGTGTCTTCATGAAGATTTTTTACCTACCCTCGGAAAAAAAACCTGATCCGAGCAAAAGCAGGACAATCACACAGGAAGTGTTCCGCAGTGTCATCGCCCTCTCCACAGGAGTTGCAGACAGGGGTAGCGCTCAAACCTAGCACATGGAGATGCTTGGCAAAGGCGAAGTGGCCCGTAAGAGCGCCAGTAAGTTGCCTGCAGTCTTTTCTGCTAAGGGATAGCATGAAAGCCGCGGATTTCTTACAGACGACGGGGACCATTCGTTTAGTCTGCCTGCATCCTGGAGAGTCATGCCACCTTCGATTGTGTTCACTGAAAACCCAGTCGTCAATGGAAGCCCTAACCGAGAACGCTGGCAAACCCAACGTGGGTTCAGGTCCTGAAAAATTCTCTTCTGAGCCTTGTCTAGCAAGCTCGTCAGAGATCTCATTTCCTGTTATCCCTTTGTGCCCTGGGACCCAAACAAAATTCAGTGAGTTCAGCCTTCCCGCATCAGCATTCTCGAACTATTTTGGAAGTGGTTAAAGGATTGAGCAAGGCCTTAAGCGCAGCCTGACTGTCACTACAGACGCAGATACTTCGCCCCTTCCACCTGTTCTTACCAATATAGTCCGCTGCCATTAGGATAGCATATATTTCTGCCTGGAAGACAGATGTGTGTTTTCCCAATGAGAAGTGAAACCTAATGTTGTCGCATTCCAAACCATCGAAATGAATAGTCCTGTATGAACGGCTTATAATTGCAGCGAATTTACAACTTCAGAGAACTTGGGTATTACAAACAAATGGAATTTCGTCTTACTTAAATCCTTTCACCCCTCGAGGGTCATAGGGCGTCAACAATACCTGCGCGCCATGTTGTTCTGCAAGGCTTCTGAGATGCCTCCCATTCATTTCAACGAGCTTGATTCCTCCTCAACTGTTCTGCTCCACGTTTTCCTAGGGTGTCCCACAGTTCTGCCTGCCTGTGTGAGCAGATTCCACTACACTGCATAATTCGCAATGGAGTGTGTCCAATCCACTGCCACTTTCTCCTTCGTATATCTAGTAATGTCTATAGGTTCTTGTCCCGTTCTTTGATAAAGTTGTTCCTTGGTAATACGATTGGGTCAAAAATGATTCTTAGGCATCTATTTACGAAGGTCTGCGCTTGCGTGTGTTAGCAGTATCCACCTTCCTAGTACAGCACCCACATAGCAGTACTGTTTCTACGTTGAAGCTTAACAGTCACAGCTTTATTCTTGTGCTGAGAATATTGCATTTCCAGACAAACGCGACGAATGTTGGCTTCCAAGTCGTCCATTGTCTCTGGTTTATCAGAAATGGGTAATGAAAAAGTCAGTAGTGAAGGAATATGGACCAATGATTCAAGAGTCTCCTCAAACATACATCGATACAACTTAACGCCAAAGCCATTTTCATAGATAGCCAGGCCGCTATCAAAGCCATCGTATCTGCGGCTTCCTCCTCCAAACTTCTTGAACAATGCAAGGAGGAGCTTGTCGCACTCGATCATCGGTCTAGGATCAGCATCATCTGGGTGCCTGGTCATAGTAACATTGACGGAAACGAAAGGGCTGAAGAATTGGCGAGGCAGGGATTTGCCCTTGTTTGCTCCCGTGCGGAGGAGGTCAACATTCCGTTATGAACCCTTAAGGGTAGAATCTTTGCTCATTTCCTTACAGATGCTGGTAATAGATGGCGAGGGTTGCAGAACTGTGTCATATCCAGGCAGATGTGGCCCAAGTATAACTGGCGCAGGACACAAGAGCTACTAAACAGAAACCGGGCAGATATTTCTAGAGTTCTGGCAATTAGCACTCTCTATTGGCCCATAGGGGTCCACGCAGCCAGACTGGGCACTACTTTTAATGCACTTTGTCGTAGCTGCAATATGGCCAACGAGCCTGAAACAATCCTTCACTTCCTTTGTAAGTGTCCGGCCCTGAGTATGGTAAAACACCGTACACTTGGCAGACACCTTTTTGATAATATTAGTGAGTTATCGGAGACAAGCATCGGGAACTTTATCAGTGTCCTCAATGCCACGGGGTGGATTTAAATAATCCTTTCTCTCCTTTCCCACAAGCCCAACGTCAGTTTTTACAACAAATTAGGTCACTTGAGTTGTGGTATTAAAACGGCACCTTTGCACTAATTATGTTTCAGCATAGTATACTGTCACAACCACACCTACCTACCTACCTACCTTCTGTCAAAGAATATCGATGTTGTTATTTCTGTCTACAGTTTTTGAAAAGTCAGTTAGCTGGCAAATCATTAACCATTTAAATTAAAACAATTTGAGTCAGGTTTTAGAGCTCGCCATAGCTGTACGACTGCAATAGTAAACTTAGTGGAAGACTCGCGTCAGAAAATGGATAAAGATCGCATTGCATCACTAGTATTGTTGGACTTTTCGAAACTTTTGATATTGTTCTACACAAGATACTGTCACATACATAAACTTAAAATCATTTTCCGCTTTAATACTACTGCACTCAAATTGGTATATAATTATCTTCGAGGTAGAACTCTGTCCATTTTCATAGGAGAAAATATGTTAAATTTTGTAGAAATCTATACGGGTGTTCCACAGGGAACAATCCTTGGACCACTGTTCCTTATTATGTTTAATAATGATCTGCCCGAAGTATTAAAATATTGCAAAATTCAAATGTATGCAGACGATAATCAAACATTTATCGCATTTCAGCCAATGGTAATAAAAACACCATCCGAAGTGAAGAGATACAAATATTTCGTACTGCCGTCGACTCAACATATTTCCCTAACATCCAAACAAATTGAGCCGAAATAATGTACTCCAGCTCAGTCAAAAATCTAGGAGTGATTTTGAATCACACGCTGTAGGGAAAGTTTATGGTGCACTGTGTGCTCTCTGTCTTTCAGCAGCGTGTTATGTGTAATTTTATACAATTTTATATTCCTGCCAATCAATCGATCAGCAATAAAGCGCTTTTTTTTCAGCAAAATAAAATTATTTAATAGTTTTTTGATTACCAGAAAATTATTTATTGATCTGCAGAAAATTAGGAACAAAACAAACAGGAAAAGTAAATGATTAGCAGAAAATGTAGACAAATTTTATTTTTTACCAAAAATAAATTATTTGATAGCCAGATAATTTTTTTTTTTTTTTTTTTGACTAGCAAATATGAAAGAAAACCAAAATAAGGAAACTGTTCAAATATTTTCGGCTGATCACATAGTATTGTGCGCCGAAGAATGCATTTTTTTCCTAGTCAAATATTTCGCCGGCTAATTATTACTTGGTTTCGAGATTTTGATCAATCTAGGTATACTATAGGTGTATTAGAAAATCTCAAAAAGGGCGTTCTCTCATTTCTATCTGCCTGTCCGTTAGTCGTTCGAACGCAAGACAGCAGCCTGAGCGGCTGGACAGATTTTCTTGAAACTTCATATCTGGGTTCTGTGAGCTCACAATTTGAGAGGCAAAATGGGTACACCAAAGCCAACGGTACTTTACTAGTGGCCGATTTTTTTTTTTTTTTTTTGAAGCAACAAATTTATACAAATTTACGGTGAGGCTTTTATTAGTGAAAAAACGTGTCGCGAATGGTTTTAACGCTACAAAAGTGGTGATTTTGACGTGGAAGACAGGGAATGTCCCGGACCGGTGAAAAAGTTTGAAGACACAGAATTGGAGCCATTACTGGCTCAAGATCCTTGTCAAATGCAACAAGAACTTGCAAATTCATTGGCCGTAACTCAACAAGAAATTTCCCATCGTTTGAAAGCCTTGATTGAAAAACAAGGAAATATGGTACCATACGAGCTCAGCCACATGTTGCTCAAACCGTTAAAATCACCTGATAACACTGGAATGGGACGTAATACCTCACCCTTCCGACTACCACCTGTTACGATCGATGACACATGGCCTGGCTGGGCAGCACTTCCGATCTTTCGAAGAAACCAAAAATTGGGTCGATTCATGGATCGCCTCAAAAGACCTGCAGTTTTTCCAACACGTAATTCGTATGCTGCCGGACAGATGGGCAAAGTTGTAGCTAGCGATGGACAATACTTTCAAGAATCAACAATTTTTGCGAAATAAAGCTTCAAATTTTGGAAAAAAAAAAAAAAAACGGCGGCTTCCCACTTGTACACCCAATAATTTTTATTTTTATATCTAAGCAATATGTCTTAGCAATATGTGACATATACAAGGACATGGCATACCTACCATGTTTTAAGAAATTTTTAAAATCAGTTGTTTGTTTTAACGCATTTTTCAAAAAACTGATATTTTAGCAATTTTGCTTAAATTTCAAATTGATATATAAATCAACAGAACATAGGTGGTGCCACCACTCACTCATAATTGGAATCACATCACTTTATTGTGATACCAATTATAAAGGGTGTCCCGAAATACTCACAAGAAGTAATTTTGATAAAAAAAACACTAGTTTTTAACCAAAAATTGTAAATGTTTTATTGATTCATAAAGTATACAATATATGGTTATGTATGGAATAGCATATCGGGTATATAGCCTCCACGGCTTTGTTGGCACATACGCACTCTTTTGTCGAAATTTTCCATAACCGTTTTGCATAAATGTCTCTGAATTTCATTGATACAGCACTCAATTTGCTCCTTCAAGGTGTGGATGGTCGTGAGTCCGTTGACATAAACCTTAGACTTCAAAAAACCCCAAAGAAAAAAGTCCAACGGCGTTAAATCGCATGATCTGGAAACTGCTTCGATGTTTTATGTTGAAAGACGTGTTGAAGGACGACCGGAATATCTAAGATCACTAATTGATCCAGTCTCCCTGAATTTTTGAATTAATCTCTTCACAGTTGATGAAGTTAAATCACTATTACAGCCATATTTTGTACGAAAATTGGGAACTGTAGCTGCCATACCCTCATTATTTTTAAAATATTGCTCAACAATGAAAACTCGTTGTTCTTTCATGTAGCACTCCATTTTTAATAACCCTGAACTGTCAGCTGTCGCGCTGTCTTTTTTTTCTTTTTCGTTGGCAACACTTTACCGCACAAATGGCGCAAAATTCAAATTTTGCGTGAATTTTGTGACACCCTTTACATAGAAAGATTCGAGTCTAGAGTCTTTTAAATTTTCTTGTGTTACGTCTAGTTTTAAACGTTTACAGATTTGTCTGTTGATATCGGGCAAGTTTTTTCATGGCATGACTGTATGAGATTGCACCACATGCACGTCATTATAATTTTTGTTAAACAAATAATAGGACAGCAACTCATCTTTCATAGAAACAAGGGTTTTCAAAAGAAAGATCTAATCAAATTACTATAAACTGATACCGGAGTTGTATACCCTACCTACTATCGCTTGGCAATTCCGCGTAAAACACAATGATACAGCGCCGCAGCGCAATTGATTTCCTCCAACAACAATGTAATTTGTTTTCAAGCCTGTCGGCGAAGAAACCCAGCCATATTAGTCCAATTGAAATGTTACTCACAAGTTCCTGCCCAAGTAATCTGTAAGAGTTTCCGCCACGTTTTGCGGCAATTATGCCACACATGGAACGTGTGGGCCTAAAATACAGTCACATGATATGTTTCATGGAGCTGTCACAACCAATTTACAACTCCAGCACCACGCTTTTCCAGCAACAGCTAAATTAGTTCAAGTTCACAGTCAATCAGTCGAGTAGAAGTGGAACTTCGCCTACATATGTACATATATACACTCGTACTTCAGAATTATGTCAGTTTGCAGTTTTTTTTTTTTTTTTTATTTATCTCCTTCGTTGTCTGGCTTTGCACGACTCATTCATGACTAAAGGTCAAGACGATAGTGCAGTGCTCAAGCTATGAACAAAAAAACTACACTTACTCTCACGTTTGTTTGACAATAATGCCTCCCCACCACCACTCCCACTCAGAGTGAATGGAAAAAAAAGGAAACAATCCAGCTGCTTCACTGTCTACAGGAACCAAAGTATGAGTAATGAATTTATGATTGATGCAACGCGAACGCATAAGTAGGCGACTAAGCCAGCGGTAACATCAACTGGATGAAACTTTATTCATCTGAGGGCTTTCCACGGACACACACACAATGCTTAAATGCTGGCTAATAAAAAAAAACCGGACCGTTTTACGAATTGGACCGGTCCGTCATAACTGGTTGGCCTGTTAAATGGATTAATTAGAAATGAAAAGTATGCACTCATACTGTGTCGGACTTTCATTCAGAAAATCGGAAAATGAATGGACAGAAGCCGAACGAATCGCGTCTGCAATTAAAGAGAAGGGGACCGAACCGACACACGACGGGCATGTAAATTAGCAGGTCATCGTAGTTGATGGGGCCAGACGCATTTTATGTGGGTCACATGGCGATTTAGAGTTCAATACGTTTACGGTTCGGTGAACTTCTAAGGTGGCGCCCTAAGATGTTACACAATCTCTCTAACTGATAATGAAATCTTGAGTGGATGTCGATGTTAATTATGAATTGTGAGATACTTTAGGTCTCCGATTGTTTCTTAGCATCACCGCAAGAACCACGAAGCTAATGCGTCTGAATGAGCAGTAGAATGTTGAAGCAACTGTTATTGCTAAAGCCAAACCGCACTGTATAGTCGGTGAATACATTAGAATGCAAGTATTCGTATTTTGTAAATAATTACGGATGCGACACTAATCGCATGTTAAAAGTTACAAAAATAGATATCTGTGCGATTGTTTTGTGGGCGCGAAAAGGTGTTTGGCAACATCAAACATGCAGTTGTGGTGGAAGTGAATTTCATGTAACAACGAGGTGATTTTTTGCAAATTTTCCTTGGAAAATTAACACGATGCACTGGATATCAAAATAGTCATGTGGACTAGCACGATCTGTTGCTTTATTTAAATATTAAGCAATTCAATAAATATTTAAGTGTGTGCGACGTGTTCACCTTCAGCATGTGTTTCTTTAGTGCAACCATTATTATTTGTTTCATTAGAATAGGTGTCAAAGTGTCCGAATGAAAGAGCATTGATTTCATGCAATTTTCTCCATTACTGGCCTCTTTTCCTTTTCCTTTGACAACTGCTCTCTATGTAGAACGACTCATTACAACTGATGCGCCAGGTAAACCAAATTAACTCCCTGTTGACATAGTAAAATTTATTATTTTTTTAAAACCAATGAAACATTACTCAATCATAATGCACAAGGTCGTCATAATGGGATTAGCGTTATAACAATGCCCTTGAGTTACCGACACCTAATCGATACTACTCAAGATACTCACGAAAAGTGTTCGATAATTACTGGTTTCAGGTACTTTTTCTTAGTACCTTTCTCCTTTTACTATTAACAGACTAGCTGTGGTTTCCAAAGCTACGCGATTACTCAGGGTCGCACTGAAATGGAAGTACAGGCATACCATGATAACCAAATCCATTACTACGTACGGGGCTATAGGTTGGATGAGAAGAACCAAGCTGGGCACGACAAGAAAACCTCTGACAAAGGCTGGCTTTTGAATCTGCATAAACGATACCCAGAATAATCAAAGAGAGCTTTGAAAAGGAATTCTATATAGAGTGCGAGAAACACTTTCCAAATAAGTCTCAGCGATAATATGATAAAGAGATGTTGCTTTGAGAGAAAATTTAATTCGAAGCTGAGCAACAAAGGAGACTGAAGCAATGAATGTGATAAGTATCAGTTCAAACTAAACACCATCAAATTACACGGACGGATCTAAAAAAAATCAACAGGATGTGACCGAGTCGAGTCAATCCCATATCGACTTAATCTGAGCTTACATGGGATACAACTATACGGACTCAACTTCCCATGTAAGAGGCATTCGATACCTTTGAGTTTGTACTGAGTATTTTCCTTTCTATACTAAGTAAGTACCGGAAAAAAATTCGATGTGAAAAGTACTTGGTATCGAAACAAAAGTATGATACTTTTCTTGTACATATTTACTTGTATCGTTACATTCCGAAGTAGCATACTTACTTTTACTTACTTAACGGGCTCGAGACTGTAGCCTTCCATCCTCTGCGATCTCGGGCATGTTGTTTTCAGTTATCCAGACCAAGCGCTCTGACATCCGCGATGGCTTGGTCTTTGAAACGGAGGGTCGGTCTTCCTTGTCGTCTCGAACCTGGCGGCTGGGATTCGAAGATCCTCTTAGCTGGAGCATTATTGTCGACGTATTTTGGCATTTTGGACTACATCCACATCTTGGTACAGGTCATAGAGTTCGCGGTTGTATCTTCTCCTCCATTCGCCCTCCTCGCACACAGGACCAAAAATCCGCCGAAGAATTATTATTTCGAAGGAGCCCAGTATCAGCTCTCCCTTCCTGCTTATCGTCCAGCACTCGGCGCCATAAAGCAGAACTGGCAGGATAAGGGTTCTGTAGAGCATACATTTTGTCCTTCGAGTTAGGAGTTTTGAACCCAATTGTTTTGCCAAACCGAAGTAGCAGCGGTTTCCTAGGGTAATTCTTCGCCGGATCTCCACTAGGATGTCATTTGTGGAGTTCATGTTTACTCCGAGGTAGATAAACTCCTTAACTACCTCGAAATTGTTGCTATCAATAGTGACGTTCTGTCCTAGGTGGTGGACAGATGATTGTTTGTTTGTTGATAGCATGTACTTAGTCTTATCCTCATTTACTACAAGGCCAACAAATTTCGCCTGTTCTTCAATCGCCGTAAAAGCCTCTATCACGGCACGCTGGGAGCGACCGATGATGTCGATATCGTCTGCATACCCCAGTAGCTGGACGGATTTGTTGAAGATAGTGCCTTCCGTGTTGACACCTGCCCTGCGCACTATCTGCTCGAACACGAGATTAAAGAAGTCACATGATAGTGCGTCTCCTTGCCGAAATCCGGTGTATGTTTGGAATAGTTCGGAGGAACTACTTCCAAATTGCACGTTGCAGCGCGTGTTTTCCAGCGTCACGCTACAAAGCTGGATCAGTTTTGCCGGGATCCCGAATTCGGCCATCGCCACATAAAGCTCCTGACGATGAATGCTATCATATGCGGCCTTGAAGTCGATGAATAGGTGGTGAGTTTTGACTTGAAATTCATTGGTCTTTTCCAGGATTTGCCTCAGTGTGAAAATGTGGCTATAGTCGATCTGCCGGGCCGGAAGCCACTCTGGTACGTGCCGATTAGTGTGTTGCAGAATGGTTTGAGACGTTCACACAGTACGTTGGATAGGATCTTGTATGCGACATTAAGCAGGGATATGCCTCGATAATTCATAAAAAGACATAGGATCGCCTTTTTTGTACATGAGGCATATGGAGCTGATAGTCCAGTCATCGGGCATGCTTTCTTCCACCCATACTTGGTTGATGATTTGGTGCATGCGCCCTACCAAAACATCACCACCGTATTTGAAAAGCTCCGCTGGTAAACTATCAGAGCCGGCGACCTTGTTGTTCTTAAGCTTTTTTAAGCCAACTTCTTCTATACTGGGTGCTGGAACTGGTTCTTCATTGGCTGGACGTGGGTTCTCTTCTTGCCCTATCACTCTCTCTACATGATGCCCATTCAGCAGCTGCTGGAAGTGTTGCTTAAACACATCTACTATTCCCTGCGCTTCGATAACTAGATTTCCTTCGCTGTTTCGAAGAGCCTGTGGTCCGGCCTTGAAGCCAGCAGCCAGTTGCTTGGCTTTCTTGTAGAACTTCCGGATGTTGCTTCGATCATGAGACTCTTCGATCTCCTTGAGCTGGGAGACTGCGTAGGCCCTCTTCTTTCTACGCAGTATTTTCTTCTCCTCCGTCCACCTGGCTTGATACTCTTCCCTGCTGCCCTTGTTTTGCGCTGCAGCATCTTCATATGTGCATCTTCTGTCACCTTTTTCCGGCGTACGCATTCATCATCATACCACGGGCTCTTTCTCTGGGATGCCTGGTACCCTAAAGTGGTTTCGGCTACCTCTTTGATGATGTCGCGATACTGGGACCACTGGATGTTGGCGACTGTGGTAGGTGGATGCACCGCGGAGAGTTTCTCACTCAGGTGCTCTCTGTAGACTCTGGCTACTCCAGGTGTGCTAAGGCGTCCAACGTCGAATTTCTTCTTCTGAGTGGTTCGCAGCTTCCGAAGTAGCATACAGAGCGAAAATCTGCTGGTAAAGTATCGAAAAATAAGAGCAAACTCCGACGAAGGTAGCAACAAACTCGATCTCCTTCTGATAAAGCAATTCTACACAAAGTAACTCAGGACTTTATACTCGAAATAAAGTTAATCAGGAATGAGTCAATAAAAAATTATCTTTCCGAATTAACTGCTGATAAAATCCCTGACTATTCACTTGAAAAAGTACAAAATATCTTAAGCGACTAACTAAGCATATTCCACTAATTAGATTCGGCAACGGATATTTGCGGGCCACCTAGCAAAAACTTTTGTGTGAGCTTAAGGTACGAGATAAAGTGCTTAAGAAAAAAGGTGCAGGTTTTGACTACCAAACTTTTACGTTTGCCGAATAAATCAATTAGTCTTGAATACGTACCAAGCTTGTGAAAACTAGCCGAAGTTATTGTAGTCCCAAATCACCAGTTTGGATTTCAAACTAAGTACAAATACACAGAGTAACAACCGAAATTGTAAGTGCATTAGAAAAAAAAAACAGTATATGTCATGAAAGCATGAAGGCTTACTGATACTCAATAAATTAAAAGTATGTCTTTCCGAATAGTATGTCCACCTAATAGAATCTTTTTTAACACCGCGATACTTCCGTATAAAGCAAGAAAACTATTACTCTATTCTAGGACAGATAAAAGCCGGAGTTCCTCAAGGGAGTATCATTGGGCCTCTCTTTTATACCTTCTCTATACTAGCGACCTACAACAATACCTTGCACTAAAATTGCAACCTTTGCCGATGACATAGCAATTCTAGCGGTGGGAGAATCATCGTCAAACCCGGACCAAAAATTACAAGCTGCTACAGATCAAATAATCAGGTGAACACAAAAAGATGGCAAAATTGAATTCGAACACAAATTTGCACATACTGGCTTCATAAATAAATCTGGCTTGTACTTTTCTATAATGCTACTTAGGCAATACCACATGCTAGTAAAACATCTAGGTATAAAATCAAAAGCATCGAACTGGACATTAAGTGGGGAAAAATTGAATGGCTTATAGGCCAGAAGTTAGTGCCCTCAACACATAATAAAATACTCCTATATAATCAGGTCCTAAAACCAGAGTGGCCAACCAATATTGAAGTTATTCAACGCATCCAGAAGTTCTTAGGAGTATTGTGAACGTTCCGTGGTACATCAGAAATAGTGACCTGCATCGGGATTTGAGAATTCCTACTGTTCTCCAAGAAATCAATTCAAAGGCCATAGCATACGAAAACAGACTGCAGCAGCATGTTAACGAGGAAGTAACAAATCTTCTTAACGATTGCATCGTACAAAACCATCAGACGTTGTCAGGCAACCGAAACTTTAGAACTAACCACTTAGGCAACCAGACAGTAACAGGGCGATAACAACGAGCAAATGGGGGCACTTGGAGTGAATCGCCTTTGGATCGATTGAAACTCATCTGTGCTCCTAAATTAAAAATAAAAATGTAGGTCGCTACGAGTAGATATCTAAAGAAATGAATGAAAAGCATTGTAGTTTTGTGAATACTAACCAGAAAGGTATTAAAAATATGTACTTTACTACAGGAAACAAAGAGTTTTGAATACATAAAAGCATTGCATACCATTTGGCAATGAAATTCCCAAGAAAACATTCAGGCCGCACGTTGGGCGCCAATTTAACCGAAACCGCGATTCTGCTTGGAAAAGCATTTTGGTTTGATTATCATTTCTCTTTTCATTTCTTTTGAATTATTAATAACCTTTCGGTCATTATATTTTCTTCTGCAATGATTGAGGATTTCAGGATTTATTCTTTTGTTACTTTTAAACCTTCGCGAAGGACAAACGTCTTAAAAATAAATCCAAAACTATTAATATAAGAATAAATAATGATATTTTCTATGCTGATTTGCATGAATTTTAAAATCAAAATGGCATTACATCATGTACTCGTCGAGAAGGCTTAAAAATGCATCATGAAATCACCATTCAGGTATCTGAAAAATTCTATCTGTCATCTAATTAAAATCAAAAATTAAACTCTATTGTGACTGCATTTCCAATACAAAGCAATGTTGGTCAATGGCACCGCCACCGTCGAGCCTTTCAAAATATTAATGCACACTTAATAGTATAATCACAAGTCTCTCGTAAATTCCTTCACATTCTGCCTGAGGCTAACGGACGCATCCACCGGGAACCTACTGCACGGTAATGCATTTTCGATGCATTAATATGCCTAAGCTGTCGGTTTCTTTTACTTTGTCTGAAATTATGATATTTACTTTGAATTTCTAAGTGTTTTGACGCTAAATGCATTTCACATTCGTTTCTTTTCTTTTTTCTTTTTTTTTTTTTTGGTATTTATACTTATTTCAATGTAAAAGTGATAAAAAAAATTGTAATTGCGTAGTAAACTCTGAGAAATACAATTTTTATTTGTAAATAGTGTCAATGACAGCTTATTGTTTTATGTAGATTGTTTCAAGGCGAGTTTGCCAATTGGCCATAAGGACTTATTCTGAATATGGAACTATTGTTCACCATCTACAGCTGAGCGACGATTTTGTGAACTTATGCTTATTTTGGATGCCGCTACAGATCGAACATTCTCGTTGTGTTAATTTAATTCAAATGCAAACAAATTGATGACCAATTATTGTACAATTCTACATGATTACCGCCAAATGCGATCTAGTAACCTCAGGAATATTGCGGGATCTGCACGTCAAACATGCCAGTTATATTTTAGTTTCACATCAGATATGAAAAAGCATTTATGCCATCCTTCCACAATCATACATACATGTATGATACTTTGTATGTCATGATTGCATCGTACATAACATACACAATGTATAACTGAAGATGGATGGCTTAATGTTTCTTATAACATCTACCATGCCTATATCTACATCATCATATATGGCTACAGATCCCTGCAATGTGACTCAGCTCCACCAACTCTTTGCTAATTGTCGAGTTTCCTCTACCGCTCTTCCATCCATCCTGCACAAAATTTTACGAGGGTGACGCGCTCTTCTTTCCTTTTAGGTTAGTAGACTTTATTACATAGGCTGAGGTCTAAGAATTGCAGAGTTCTTTGTACAACGTTCTTAAATCGTTTTCTTATTCACTAATCATCAATAAAAAAGTAGTGGTCATAGAATACAGCCTTGTCGGACATCACTTTAAATCTAACATTTCTCAGACAACTTACTCGTGACATTTCAGGAATTCGTAGGTTGCCTTGATTATAGGAATGCATTTGTCCGGAATGTCCCTTCTGCGTAACGCACGTCATATGAACTACCTGTCCAAAATATTAAAAGCCGTCTAGAAGTTATTTTCGGTGAACTGGAGTACTCAGATTCAATACTACAGCTCACAAATCTGATACTTGATACGAGCATAGGCAGGATAATCATAGAGGAAGTGCTTCGCTGTAGGTAGTGTTGCTTAAGCCTACTGACACAATGTGGTGGCACGTAAGAATACTAGTAAGTTGACTGTAGTCTTTTCTACAAAGAGACAGCAAGAAAGCCGCGGTTTTTTTACAGGTATCCAGTGGCACTCATTTAATCTATTTACGACCAGGAGATTCAGGGAAATCTAATATTGTCGTCCTCCGTGAAACACCAGCACCAAATCCTTGACTGGTTTTACCACAATTCATATCCAGCACAATTCCACTATAATTCTTTTCTGGCTCAGATTCTGACGAAAACCAGTCTTGAACGCTAATAAAGTCGACATCTGCAGCACGCAGAGTTTCGGTGTTATTGTGTCAGATGGCACATCCATAAGACAGGAATCGAAAGGATAAGTGCCGCACAAAGCCATCAAAACTGCAGTTCCTCATTATAGATGGAAATAGCTTTGAGGATGAAAGTTCAACAATGCATCTAGAACAGAGCCAGACTTGCTAGGAAAGGTACTTGAATCATACTATTGTTTGGAGTTTAGTGAAAGAAGCTATGATATATTGGCGCACCGTTTGATGATAACCCTTAAGGTGTTCAAACTTGATGTTGCTTAATGCGACTGTGAAATACACAATTTCCCCTCCACTTGTTAGGAGAGATCTCTGTATTTTCTATGAGTGGTGCCAAAGAGTCTCCAAATGGCGTTGGCGTAACTTTGTAGAGTCCTGCGGGAATATCTGGGATTTTTGACATCGGTTAGCTCATCCTGAATTTCGCATATACTTCTATCCATAATGTGCTTTTAAATGGTGGGAAAATGATCACTCCATCATCATACTTCATCCTTATCCGCAGCTGATTAAATTTTTTTATCGAGTATGTATATAATAGTTGACCTACACTATGCTCACGGTTACTTCCAGATAGTTTCTCAGAGTTGAGTGAGACAGTGTTACGTGCTGGATAACTCAACAGGAATCTCTTTGTCACAAGAGCCATTACATTCTATAAACCAATATTTGCCCAGATACGAAAGCCAAAATTTGTGACCATTCTTATTACGGACAAGATAGCTCCTTCGAAGGCGCATTACTCTTTTAACAACATAGGATGCCAGTATTTGTTTTAAGATTAACATTTACTGCCAATAGTATCCGTAATTTTAGTCTGCATCTGTACTGTCTTATGCCTACGGGCTTAAGAAATCGACTGCTTTGCGATTTCTTCACCACATTCCTAAGAATCTAGATCTAGAGAGATACATATGTATTTCTCGTAGATGGAAAATTTAGCCCAATTCCAGTTCGTTAGAAATATGATTTCTCATTTTGTTATGATGATTACGAGTAACAAACAGCAACTGATGAAGCAAAATTGAAACTTATTGCCAAACAGAAAAAACTTTAAATGCCAAACACACACCTCAATCAACCTCATTTCAGATACAAAACCCTTAACCATATAAATGCATCGTACTTCCTACAATTGACTGTCATTTCTGGTTCAATAGAAACCAATCGAAGCGGAAGCTTACAATTAGAAGCTACATCATGCATAACTGCGAGTTTCCTGCATCCATCCATAGTGATGGTGGATGGCACAAGGCATAAGCAGACTAAATAAGATGCTTAGATGCTAAATTCAATAGCCGGCTGATTGTTGTTATAAAGTGCTGCTCTCGCGGGTCGACATCGCGCGCTACGAATGAGTTAAGAAACTCTAAAGTGGGTCCGGTTCCACATTCAAATTGTTCCGAGAGATCTTTTGTCCCGATATTGAAGTGCTGAAAACGCTGTTAATTTAACTGGTCGGTTCCACCCGACATCGGGCAAAAAAAAAATAAAAAATTTTTGTCTTCTCCGTCATCTGTGGCTGGTTCATAAGTAGTTCATTGATCACGTCTGTAGGCACGCTCTCCTCCGATGGCAAATCAGGAGAATCAACCGCCAGTCGACAGCGAACTAAAGGCGTTCGTTTCGATGGGGCGGACTACCATGTGTGGCGGTACGAACAACGACACGGTATCTTAAATTGAATCTTTAATTGGAAATTTATTAACCAAACAATGCGTGTCGACAACGATGATGACGATGAAGTTAAAAGACGAATACGTCGACAATGACAACCGGACGAATGTGAAGACTGTGATAAAGGGTCGGTCGCAGATAATGAACCGCAGAGGGATTTTCTTTATTGGGGAAAATGGTTTCTTGTGAGGGAACTATGGGTTAAAGCATTTACATGGTTACGGGAAATTAGACATATCACCTTTTGAGGAAGGAAACGGCTTGGGAGTTTTCAAATTCTGGCGCCACACAATGTGGGTCAATGCCCGGAAGCAAAAGCACTTACAACTATATATCCGATTAATGAGTCGTGGTAATGTAGCCCTTTCCGGGCGATTGGGCACCCACGTAACACTGGCATATATGGAGTGTCAAAATTTGGCTAGGGGAATAATTTACGTTTTATGATTGTGTTTAAATTTAATGGACATGATGTGCCGCGATAAGCCTACTAAGAACTTGCAATGCAGTGGGATGCAGCACCTGAGTTAAGATATGGCCACCCAGAAGGAAACATAGTCTATTAAGGTTTATGAGACACTAAAGGGGACTATGCTTTGCCGTATATGACAACGAATTTCAGATGGATTTTGCTTAAGGTGACTGTTTTCACAAACAAAACTGCAGCTTTCTGGTGGTGGCAATGGCGATCAGTCTTTTAACCCTATCAACATCATCACAAAGTTTGAGGTGCAACAGTCACATTAATCGCCGTGCTTTACCAGATTCTAGACTGCGCACTCATGACATTTGGAAGTACTGAATGCAGATTTGAGAGGCTTTGGCAACTTGTGCATTGTGCTGTTTAAGATAGAATGTTGAACTTTGTTGGGTTCGTTCGCATGGTGAATTATGAAGTTTGCCGAAAAACTTTTCAACAAGAGCTGTTCAGAATTAAGGCAATTGTTTCTAGACTTACACAAATCACAGATAAAGTATTTTTCTTCTTTTCCTTACGGCGTGGTTATGATCCGTAGTAGAAATATCACAACCCTTCCACTATACTACATCCCTACTGGTCCGCCTGTGGGGTCACTGAGGCCAATCGAATGCTGGTGTTCTTGCATTTGTGTGATCCGGTGTTTTTTGGTCTGCCTTTTTTGCACGATTGTGTAGGAACGTTGACTGATATTGCCTTTTTGGCGGGTTCGAAGGATCTCTCCTTTGAACATGACAGTACCAACTAAGTCGGTCGTGCTCTATCTTGCTTGTGATGGGGTCTTTTACATGAAGGATTCCACGAATCTTCGATTCGTCATGCGAAGCATCTTCATCTCAGCTGCCGTTAATTTGCCCTCATACTTTTTGTACATTGTCCAGCATTGTGAACCGTATGTGAGCACCAGACGCACAACTGCGGTGTAGATCCTCCCTTTATTAGTGGACATTTTTCAGTCACAGAAGATTGCGGAGTTTTTCCGCCACTTCATCCACCCTACGCTTACGTGATGATTTTTTTCGCACTTGGGAAGCACTTTTCTATTCAAGTAAATGTCTGGAATAGGCCGCTGTGGATCAGAGAATAGGCAGCATAGATACTCTGTCTTTTTTGAACTAATACGGTACCCGTTTCCCTCCAAAACATCCGCCCATATATCAAGTGTTCATTGCAGGGACGTTTGATTTTCACTTATGATAGCTCCATCGTCAACAAAGAATAACTGATGCACTTTGGGGTCCGTCACGTTTCCTTCAAGCAGATAATCAAGAACTGCAATAAATAGCAAAGGACTGAGGACGCTTCCCTGGTGTACACCGACTTTGATTGGGAACTCTTCGGTGACTCCTGCGGGACATCTTACTCTTGTCCGTGCTCCCTCATACATTTTGATCATGCGCACGTAGGTTTCTGGAACTCCTCTTTGTCTTAGAGCCACCCAGAAGAGATCTCCTGGGTATCTATCAAATGCTTTTTCAAAATCAACCAACACCATATGCAAGTCCTTTAAGGAATCATGATGTTTTTCCATTATGATCCGTATACTTTGGATTGCATCTGTTGTTGATTTACCGGAGACAAACCAGCACTGGTCATCAGATGGCCATATTATTTTCCGCAGTCGGTCATCTAATACCCGCTCAACGATCTTCATGATATGTGACATCAGCTTTCCCTCCACTGATTAAGCATTGGATCACCGCTCATAAGTTTGTAGATAAGAATCATGAGTCATCTGGACCCGATGTCTCCCATCTTTTTCCAGAACTTAGAGGGGTATGTCGTCTGGCCCAACCGCTTTTTTTTGAGTATTTGATCGCATCCCTAACTCCTTCGACATGGTTAGGAGCGGCAACCCGGGGAAACTGTTCATTCAGAAGTCTCTCACACATAAAGTGTGTCTGAAGAAAAGGTTTAAGATGCAGAATGCGCATAGATACAGTGGACATAGTTAAATAAGAGCTGGTTTCGGATGTAAGTTCTGGATTCGCAACAAAGCTGCAGTAATTTCTGCCATCGAAGCACTCGAAGCTAACAGATCGATATGGCTTGACCAAGTTGTGCAAAGCTCTGCTAAACACATCGACAAATTACATATATCCATTCATAGAAAAGATTTGGAATACTGAGATCTCTTTTGACAAGTGAACGATTTATCAATGGGACCTAACAAAGAGAACTGAAGGGCTAGTTGTGTGCTTTCCGCAATTCGTCAAGGTAATAGTCAAAATGATCCTCGATCACATTAAGAAACATTTGGATATCGATAGTGCGAATAAAAACGAGTCTTGCGATCATGGATCAAGCTGGACCGCCCACATTCGAATTTTCAAGTTCCAAATATTAGAGACTTTTGGGCTATTTGTAGGCTATTTTAATACTTCACAGAAAAATGTTTTGCTCTTCGCCAAGTGGGTAAATTCGTGGATAGCCAGCTTGAAAGTTATCCTTGCATGTTATCCTGAAGCAATTGCGTATGTACGATACTCGTAAATACTGGGCATAATCAGTTGTGAATGTTAGTTGACCTTCGTCTTGTTTCCTTTTTGGATAGTCCAGCTTGACCATAGAACTGGACTGGTATTCTAACTTTCAGTGAACGGGTAGTCCGATTAAGTTGAAATTATGCTAATTAAGAGTTGAAAAATAGCCGATAAATACTAGGTATGATCAGTTGTCTGTAATAGTTGACTTTCATCTTGTTTCAGTTTGCCCGTAAAGCTGGGCCGTCCCCAGTATCCACTTGGAGAGGAGCAAACAAACTTTCTATGGAGTACGAGTATATGTGTAACTAATACTACAATATGTGTACAATATGTGTAATGAAGATGGTCCAAGTGGATGCACGTCATCAATGACGTAAATTTCTTAATTAACTATCAGTTTTCAAAGTGAAAGGTTAAAAAACAAGAAAAAAATAAAATAAATAAAATAATGGGTCATTCGAAGCAATTCTCATAAAATGGATAAATCCGAAAGAAATATCTCCCTGGAGTCCATTACACCATCAAACGGTTTCGTGAAGACGGAAGCAGTGATTCTAGACCGAGCAGAGGATGTCTAAGAAAAACCACTAAGCAGGAAGATAACTTGATTATAATAACTAGCAAGGCTTACGGCACCTGAAATCTGCAGAGAGATCAACAGGTATAGAGAAATTCCAGTCTTCGTTACAACAAGTGGGAGGCAAATTTGTATAGACCGTTACTTCGGGCGGAAAATAAAAAGAAACCATTAGAGTGGAACATCTAGGACTGGAGAAGGATTCCTTGGACTGATGAAGGGTTTTCGTTCGACGTTTCGCACAACAAACCGCCTTGCTCCAATGTATTGTGGTCACCGTAAAGCACGGAGGTGGATTTTCCTTCAGCGGATCTTGATCGTACGTAAGGCATTTTGAACGAAGAGGGCTATAGAACTATTCTAGATGAGAATGCTATTCCAGAAGGGTTCGTCTTTCCACAAGATAACGACATAAATACACTTCAAAATTATGTTTCTACAAAAGAAGGAAGGAGAAGGGGTGTTTATCAACAGGGTGTTGGCCTTAACAGTCGCCGATTTGAAAGATTACCCGAATATCTTCATCTTTACCAGGAATCTTTCGGCAGCGACTGAACAACACCTGGAATAGCATTTCAATCGAAACAATATCAGAATTGACTGAGAAGATACAAGGAATTTGTTAAAGCTGTTATAAAAGCTGAACCTTTGACAAACACGCAAACTTTTCAAAAAATTTAATTTTTTTTTTTTCAATATTTTTGCTAGAAACTGAAAATTATTGCCCTAACAAAATATGTTGGTTTTCTCTATAATTCGTACATACATTTTATAGGACCACGCCCATTTCCTGAGGGCGTTTTTTTTAAAAGAAAAAACATATTATGCTTTTCAAGGCCATTTAAGGCAGTGTTTAAGTCGTATTTTGAATATCTCAGCAGAATTTTTGAACAAATAATGATAGCCACGCCCACTTTCTTCAAAAAAAAAATCTCATGACAAACATTTTTCTGATGAAATCTCAAAAAAATCGCGAGTAAGAAAGAATATCTTCTGAGTAAAAAGATTACTGAATTTGAATTAAAAAGTTCACAACCCCACACCCACTTTATTTGGTATGGGTTACAAGATGAGAGCAATAGGCTAATATTCCCGTAACATTCCGGGTCGTTTTTTAAAAGTTAAATTAACGTTTCCAAACCTATCCTAAAGCTCCCCAGAGTCGCCGACTACTTGCCCACCAAATTAAGTTTTAACTTGGGCTACAAATACCGGACGAATCAGAGCGGACGCATAGCGCTGTCCGAATCGCTGTTAATTTTCATGGATGGGTTCAAGACTAAGTACCTGGATTTTTTTTTTATAATTTGCACGTGTTAAAGGGGATATGAATACCCTTATACTAATTTTTAGAACACGTGCGTTTTTGTAGAAAGGAGAAGAGACAGAGAGAAAGACATAGTGGTGTAGTTTGAAACTCAGGTGGTATTAAGTTTCTGTAAACTCCAAGGGTGGCTGTCCAGATAACTGGGGAGTATTTTTGTTTGTTTCGATATTATTGTCGTTGCTTATGATTCACAGTATTTTTTTCCGTCCTCCTGATGTCATCATCACGATCAAGTTGCATTTTAGCCATATGACCACCCTACTGCCAGTGTTATGCCTTCACAGTAGAGTTGACTTAGCTTTCGCAAGTGATCGACTTTTTTATTTATTTCATGCGAAATAAATAGATGATTCTTGACATCAGGATTCGAACCGTGAATCAACAGCGTGGCAAGCGATGATGTTACAACTACACCACGGCCACCCTTATTCACTTTTTGCAAGCCGAAGTCACCGCTAGTCTCTAAGCTGTTAATACATATCGCAAGCTGATATCATTATTTATATCGACAGTCAGGCAGCCATCAAATCCCTAACATCCAGCACTATAAGATCTAAGGCAATACAGGACTGTAACGTATCTCTCAACGAGATAGCTGGACAGTACAACCTCACCCTTTCTGAAGCTGATGAACGAGCCTGAAAAGATTTTTCCTATATGAACAGCATAGGCATAACAGACATCCAGGCGTCAATGTCTTTTGCTAAGTATCTTACCCACGCCGATGCGTTAAACAAGACGAACCATAGTATCTTACCCACGCCGATGCGTTAAACAAGACGAACCATAGATGGAAGCATCTAGACCATTATAATGCCGCCAAAATACTGTAGCCAGTGCTAGATCAAAAGAGGTCTAACGGACTTCTGAAACACGAGAGAGGAACCCTCTCAAAACTAACCAACGTATGATGGGTATGCCTGATCAAGGGCTAGACGTCCCCTACAATGACTACTGCAGAGATGAGGAGGAAGAAGAACAGTACTACACTTCTTGCGTACAGGCCCCTCACTCGCCAACATTAAAAGGGCTACACTGGGGAATACCTTTTCATTGGTCTTAACCATCTCAATAACGCCTGCAGGGCTAAAATTAAACATTTTACTTTGAATACCACCCATCCTTACTCAGTGGCAACACAATTGACCTACTTTTAGTCTAAGTGTACCTCATCGAGAGTTTCATCAAACTGAATAGGGACTTTGTTTCGGAGATATGACAGAAGAACACATGGATTTTATAGTATGCTTAGGTTTATGGCACGGCGGCATCATCGGACATTATTTCTTTTGAAATAAGGAAGGAGACACCGTTAGCGTCAATGGTCCTCGGTATAGAGCGATGTTAACCGACTTTCTGTGGCCAGAGTTCGACAACATCGATATAACCGAGCTGTGGTGCCAACAAGACGGCGCTATATCCCATATAAGCGACGCAACGATCGAAGTGGTGAAGGAGAAATTTGGCGACTGGGTCATCTCACGGCGTGAATTCATCAAAATTGGCCGCCGCGATCATGCAACTTGACACCCCTCAATTATTTTCAATGGGGCTATGTCAAGTCTACGCTAACAAGCCAACCACTTTGGACGAGCTCGAGGCCAACATTCGAAACGCCATTCCACATATTGGACCGAGTCATCAAAAATTGAACCGACCGCTTGAAGCAGTGCCAGCGAAGCTGAGGCGGCCGTTTAAATGATGTGCTATTCCATACATAATAGCATGAATGTAGCTTCAAAATAAAACCAGAATCAATTTGATATCTCACACCGTTTGTTGTTTTATTTAAATTTATTTTCGTATTCTTCTTATCTGGTCACCCTATAGTTTACCCCAACGTTGGTGGGCTCACCCATATCTCTGTCCATACAACATCAACGCAGGTATCCATATCTACAAAAACAATCATTGTTTGCTGTTATTAGGTCAACAAAACCTTGGAATCTAAACCAGATCAATCAAAACAGATGAACCAGACAAATCAATCAAATTTCATTCAAAATGCACAGCACAACCCTACACAACCTACAGTCTTATCAGTAGCAGTAAACTCAACTTCGAATAATCGCAACAGTAAGCATATTCCCCTTGAATGCCAATAAATCAATTTATTCAACAAATTGTTTAAAGCAGCACCAAACATATACGCACATGTACATATGTAAATCACGGACGGATCGATTTTAAATTAGATCATATTTCACTGCGATTGCAAGATACCTAAATGCAACAACACAAAAAAAAATATCTGAATACAATGAACTCGGTCTCACCGAGACAAATCAATTGAGTTCAATTCGCAATGCGATCTTTCAGATGCATTCATCGGTCCGATTTTGATTGCCGTTCATCGATTACAACTTTGTATATCGATAAACGTATTCATATTCACCAGGCATCATCAGAACAGTCTTCCTAATTTACGAATCTATCTATCTAACTATCTACGAGTAATATCGAATATTCCCGATAAAAATTTAAATTTTGCTCAATAAATCTCACCCATGTGCGAGGAAACGAGACCCAAAAATCGTGACCGGAATTGAAAATCAATCCGTTTATGTCTAATTTATCCACGAGCAGTGTATATCTGGTTATCTTCATTACTTTATACAGTAATCTGAGCATAATTTTGGATGGCCGCACAACGGAAAGAATTCGAGAATAAAATTAAAATAAAAAGAAATAAATTTACGCGCGTATAACATTGCATATCCGGTGTATGTGTGTGACATGGACGTCAAGCTCCTCTTATTGTAATCATATCAACAGTGCTGTCTGAATATGTTTAGTCAGCTCGGGACATTGCCATTGACCCTTTGGTTGGAGCACTGCAGGCAAATATTGAAAACACATTGCTAACGCATAAAGCTATTGCACCAGTCACAAGGGTGCAGTGTGGCGTAGTAGATACGAGTGATGTTGTGACAGTTGGTACAACAGAATTTTAAATGTCGTTTCCGCATTTTTTAATTGTTGTCGTTTAAATTCTTGTATGGGATGAGGTGCACGCTTATTGTTGCCACAATCGGCATAATGAAGTTGTTGCATATTATGTTAATGAGAATGTGTACCTTCAAAGGCGGACCTGATGTCCATGGATGGCTGTTGTAATGTCGAGAATAATAGGAACATGGCAACAGGTTTTGACTGATCTGTGGTCCATTGAATAGATACATACCTCAGTAGTAAAAAAGCCGGGTTTCTTATCTTAGAGCAGCTCTCGATGAGGTTTATATACTCAGACCAATGTAAGTCCATTGTGTTGACAGTAGGTTTAGATGGGGTGATGCACTCTGGCCCTTTAGTTTTTCACTATTCTTTATCCAAGGTGCACAGAAACCATTGAAGATGCAGAGCATGTTATATTTCATTGCCCACGCTGCAGAACTGAAAGGCATCAACTGAGGGAGAAATTACAAGAGGCTACCACCGCAGAAAATGTAACCAGATAGATGGTAAAATCAACTGGACTGTTGCCATAATAATGAAGAAGCAGCGTCAAGAAGAGAGGCAAAGAGCAGAGCTGCAGCAGAATGCAAATGTGAGCGAACCAATGAACTAAGGCTGGAGCCTCCTTCGTAATGAAATGCTTGACGGCAATGCAGCGAAGATTAGGAGTAGAAGGCAAGGTGGGTTTAGTAGATGGAAAACCCACACTGTTACTGAGCATGGGGCTCAGTTTTGTCTTTAGAAGGTTCTCACCTTCCAACGAAAAGAAGCTAGTGCCTACAAGAGCCTCGAAAGGTAGCCTCACCTCACAGCACGATCCCCACATCTCCTGTCATATAGTAAGGCGATACCCAAATACTGTTCCCTAACCAGCGCTACTCCAAGAGAAAAGTTAAATTTAACGTTGTCAGACCAAGAATAAATTTTACTTGTATAGCATACCTACATCCAGTATACGAAGAGACTTGGCAGTTCGGTTCGAGTGAAGATTGTTGTTTCCTCTTCTAACTTCTTGAGTCTTTCAATCTAGTGAAGGTTTGTTCGAAAAAACTAAAAAAAAAAATTGTTTGTATAGAATTTCTTCGTCCTTAACTTCGTCATAAACACTTTTTCATTGGTTTGGTTGGTTGGTTGGTTGGTTTAAGAGGGTGAGCCTGTGCTCTTCACTTAGGCCTCCGTTGGGCGCGTTGTGTTCTCCTCGTCTATGAAACTGTAAGGAATAGTGCTGTGCTTTTGGAATTATGCGTTGGGAGGATTTAGGTATTGGGATCATATCAACGGGAAACTATATCGTATACTGATAGGGGAATCGTAGTGTCCGTCTGGCGAACTCTAATATATCCCTGATTCCTTTCTTACTGAGGTGTGTAATTTTCGGAATCATTGGAGATCCCAGAATTTTCAGACTTAACCTCGCTGTAGCAGGGCAGTGGCAGAGGAAGTGCTCTATATCTTCCTCCTCTTCCTCACAGTTAGCACAGATTGTTGTATCAGTTATCCCGAGTCTGAACGAATGTTTGTTGAGATTGATGTGCCCTGTTAAATGTCCCACCATCAATCTCAATTGTGTTTAGCTTGAGTTAAAAGCTCTTTTTGCTGTGTTGTTACCCGGTTTAGTTATTACAGATCTAGCCACTTTGCACGTGTCTAGATTCGTCCAGTAGTTATTAAACTCCTGTCGTATCTTTTCATTGATTATTGTATTAATAGTTGTCAGAGGGACCCCGGGTTCAGTTCTGTGTTGCCCGCTCCTTTCCTTGCTAGTTCGTCTGCCTTTTCGTTACCCGATACACCTTCATGCCCCGGTACCCATGTAAGACAGACTCTATTGCGTCTGGTAAGTAAGTTCAACTTAGTTTTGCACTCCCTTACTAGTCTTGATTTCGACATGGGGTTTGTAATCGCGCTAATTGCTGCTTTGCTGTCCGAGCAGTTGTCGATTTGCCCCCCTTCGCTGGTGCCTTCTACTAGTATTTCAGTTGCCTTCATAATTGCATAGACTTCTGCTTGGAACACCGATACAAATGGTTCTATTGGTTTAATACTCAAGAAAATATTTGTGTAGGACTCATTTTTAATACCTTTTAACCTCTATAAAAGGTTATCTGGACATGGTAACACTAGGAACTTGGTTAATATTAATATTAATGTAAACTTTGAATGCTTGATCTCGCTAGTAAAGTGGGCGTGTTTATCGACCGATGTTACAAGTTCGAACACTTGCTCCTTTTTGGGTTCCAAAAGCTTATATATGATTCCTAGTTCAAAAGTTAAGGTCTTAACTGTTGATGTATGGACGAATAGAGGTTGAACAAACGGAGATTCGAAAGAACATGGCCGGATCAACATGACTTCGATGCCGAAAAGCATATAAGGCTTTTTCAAACCCATTTACGGTGGTGGTTAAGCCTTATTGTGAATAATCTCATCAGAATCCGTTAACTTCAGTTACAGACTTTGACAGCCACGCCCACTTTCTGTAAGAAAAAGTTGTAATAACAGTTTGTGATAAAATTTCTTAAAAATCGCGGGAATATCTGGAAAAATGATAACTTTCCGGATATTTCCGCCACGCTCACTTTATTATTTTTAACACTTTGCGGAACTGCTCCCGGATTTTAGAGGATTTTTTAGATCTTATTTAGGACTACTAAGGGAAGGCGTGTAAGAAAATTCAGCCCTCTGGCAGAAATTCCAAAGTTCATTTATTTATAAGCTTGTATCAGAAAAGGCGAACCTGTAGTAGAAGCCCATCTGCCAAACTCTCAAATGCACTCGTAGTCACAACTGCTTCATGGTGCCTATATTAAGATGTGGTAGAATCTCATGAGGTGGTGGGTCCCTGTTTACCACCTGTGTGTATATCATTCGCATGTGTGGGGTCTGACACAGTTAGCCGCACATTTTCGGACAGACGCACCTGAATTTTAACTTCAATTTCGCCTTTCAACTACGACCTTACTGCCTAGAGAAGCTCTGCCAGGGATTAGAATAGCATTGCACATTAGAATAGCATTGTATACAGCTTTCTGAATGAATGAATGAATGAATGAATGACTGAATGGATGAATGAATGAATGAATGAATGAATGAATGAATGAATGAATGAATGAGTGAATGAATGAATGAATGGAAGAAAAAAGGAATAATGAATGAATAAATTAATGAATGAATGACTGAATGAATGAGTGAATGAAAGAATGAATGAATGGAAGAATGAATGAATGAATGAATGAATGAATGAGTGAATGAGTGAATGAATAAATGAATGAATGAATAAAAGAATGAATGAATGGACGAAAGAAAAGCTGGATGAAGGTGTAGGTTCCATAGTCTCTCCGAAGTATGCCTTTCTAATAAGGTATTTGTTGCATTCAAATCTGGTAGTCCATTGCCACAGTTGTTTCGACACCTTGTCCCAGACTTTTGACAGAGGGGATACAAAATAATGCAAAAGCGAGTTTTTATTATACTGAATTTAGATCTAAGGTACGGTACCTGAGCCTACCCATCAACAACTAGGTGACCACAGAGTAGATTCTTTCGCTTCTTTTAAGAGTTGTCTAAGTCAAAAACTCGTCACAACTCTCCCTTTTTCAACCATCAATAACCTTCATATCCATAAATGCCAGTACTGTAAGTCCAATATAAGCATCGTAAAGTGATCTTGCTGGAAGTAAAAGTTACAACCTCTACACTAAAAGAAGTGTGAGTACACTCTTCCAACAAGAAAGGTAATTTTAACCAAAACTGTTAGAGTCCCATGAATACAAGAGTTTTCATGGAAAAAAAATTATTTATATTCTTAAACTTTCTTCATGTAAATTACATTCCAAATCGAAGTGTGCAATTAAAACTTCCTAATACTTCTGTCGGAACCAATGCTTTAAAATAGAAAGTACTGTTCTGAGCTTCGATTGCTTGCCAAGCATTTTTATTTTATTTTATTGGCACAAAAATAAAATAATCGATTCCCTCATTCAATCGTTTTAAATGGCCTGAAGTAAAAAAAAAAGCGCATGTGGGTCAAGAATCATACGATTGTGCTAAGCAAAAACGGCATAAAACTCTTGCACTTCTTATTGCCTTATTTTTATTGCAAATTAAAAAAAAAAAAAAAAAAAAAAAAAAAAACAAGCACCGAACCTGGTCAAAAGAGGTCTCTGCCTTTTTTAGAAGTCACTTGCAGTAATTCGATACCAATTTTTTATAAATCCCCAATTACAGTTGAGTGTCTTTTCGCTTACATTTTCATTTGAATGTCCTCTGGCGGATGATGCATATTGACGCGTGTGTCGAGCATCGTCACCATTGTTGAAGTGAAATCACGAGACCATCATTGGGCCAAGACCAACAAAAATATTCGATTCAGTTTGTGCCTCCTTGGGAATAATTTATCGCATTGGCCGGTGGATGGCGTGCTTTGTTGCTTTTGGCGATTTCAGAGGAAATGACGATAATTGGATACTTGTGGGTAAAATCGTGAATTTTTTTTTGTTTTTTTTTTCGAAAATTGTTCACTTGTTTGCTGGTGTTGTTTATGACACATGTTAATATTTTGTATATTTTTTCATTTCATGGGAAGTATTAATGACCTTGTATAGTGCAATTTTGTTATGACATAAGATATAAAGATACACATCGAAGGTAATTAGAAGAATGGATGTGGGAAATTCCAATTTATGCAATTTTACTTGAAAAGGAAATGAAGATTAAGTTCGCTTTGTTTTTATATCTGAGGTTGGAGGAGATTATATCATTTGCGAAAATATCTTGATTATGGTTGTCCTTGAAATTTTGTTTAAAATGGGATGCATGGCTATTACTGAATCACAAAATTTAAATTTATTATAAATTTCTGGTCTTGTGATGTATCTACCTAGTTATGTCATATATACTAGTTTACATTTGAACACACTCATCGTGAAACTAGTACTGAACACGTCCATTCTATATTGACAGGTATGCAATGAGTGACATTTGAACTAAGTTTACGCGCAAAAAGAATTACAGAAAAGACGTTTGTAAATATGGAGTGGGGCGATGTTGAAAACTGTGTTGTGGTAATTGGCTTTCAGAAGTGTAATAGTGCCTTTACAAGAGGCGATATTTTCCAGAATTTGCGACTGCTTGGAATCACATGGAATTTTGTGTATTGAACTGTTTAACAGTAGGGATAGTTTGGACGCCCTCGCACTGTCAGAACTACAGAGGCTCCAAAACAAAGTGCCGGACTTCATAGAAGTAAACGATTGTCCGCCAGGCAGTCCAGACCTTAATCCTTTGGATTATAAGCTGGGGTCTATTTTAGAGGAGGTGACTTGTTCTACTCAACACCCAAATATTGACTCCTTGAAGTGCGCATTTTTCCGTGCAGTGGACAATTTTCCAATAGACGAGGCGCGAGCTGCGATCGATGAGTAGCCAGAGCTACTCAAGACCTGTATAAATATTAAAGGCGACCATTTCGAATATATAGTACTGTTTAAATATTGCTTCCTAAATAATCAGTTAAAGTTTTATAGAAAAAAAAATCTAAAAATACTTGTTTGTTTTTATTTGATCACCAAAAATTAGTGTACCGGTATTTATGACTTCATTACTTAAGAGATCCTTCTGATTATTTGTTGAGGTCAAGTCGACAACAGACTGTAGACTTCTATTGATGAAAGCCACAACCACCAGGTCTGTCCTAGAAGATGCACCAAGCAGCGCTTTGAACTTTTTCTTTTAAAGTTCGTTAAAATTCAGGAACGGAGACAAAGGAAAGGGTGTAGAGGAGAATTATAAATTAGTTTGGAAAGGATGGAGATTAGATCTGCATTTGTTTGCAGACGAATTGTCAGATTATATGTTAGTTTGTGCAGAAGTTGCTGCAAGTGTTCTTCTACTAAATATTTCATCTGAACTACTTATGGTGATGGGAACAGTATCTAAATATTCATTCATTTGATATGTAGTTATTAAAATTCATTCATGACTATTTTCGTTGATTCGATCTATTTTTTATTCATTCAATAGTACACTGAATATGTTGAATGATCAAAATTCTAGATTTCAAGATGCATTCCGAAATTTGTAAATCTTTAGGAAATTTTAGGTACGCTTTACCCCGAAATTAAAGGCAATCATTTTTGAATGGGTATATCTCAAAAACGGTGTGTCCTACGAGAAAAATTATTACATATTGTTACTCTTCTGGAGGGGGGTATCGATGACGACCCCGAGCTGTAGCTAGAAGAGGGAGGAAAAAGCAAGAGTGAATCGGAAGAAAACACTTGATTTATTTCAGGTTCCCGAGAGGTTTTTTTTTTTTTTGTTTATTAAAAAATGTGTTGTTGTTGTAATCTGTTGTCCGTGCTGCGTCTTTTCTCCGGCTGTCTCCGTTTTTCCGCTAACTCGATATTTCCTCGCTCGCGATGAACTTTGGATTTTTCCACGACGACTATCACCCGCAAAAAGCCGATCTCTTATGCAGAACGCGCTCCTTTTAAACGATTCCCACTCTTCACCAAAATTTCCCTCGTTGAATCTATCCGTCCTCTCTTGTCATCTCACTCGCGCCTGGAAAGATTCCAAAAAAATTATGAAAATTTCCAATTACCTTCCAGCTTTTCGGATTTTTCCTCCGCCGTTTTGGAAAATTGTCTGTCCCAATTTTCCACTTGTCCACCTTTTCCTTGCCATCGTCACCCATTTCCCCTGATTGCCCGTAATTTTTCCTCTCCAACGAGGGGTCTATTGTCTCGGAGAACCTGGAGTTACGCTTGTAATTGCATTTTTCCTTTTTTTGCTACTTGTCGTCGCTTTCTTGCAATTAAAAGGCGCTCCTTTATTTTCCCAAAAATTCCCAACTATTTCCCTTTTATCCTACAGCACACCAATGTAACCCGCAGAATATCTGGATGGGAGCGCTGCATCAAAAAGTTCCCTGAACGTGCCCCGGATGACGTTGCTGACAGACGTCAGAATTCCCGGGTATTTTCATGTTTTTTCGTGATTTTCGGTTCCACAAAAGTGATTTATTTTGATTCGGGCGTGTGTGTGATGATTTCCTTCTTCCGACACCAAGTTCCAAGAAATTGCAGTTCCTCTTGGCAGCAGTTCCGCGCGGTGTACAAATTCGGGTGTTTTTCCGACTGGGAGGAGTGCGAAGTCCACACGCCCCTGCTTGCTGTCAGCTATAATTGGATACCCTCTGCAACAGGTGAGTTATTCAGATCTTTGTTTACCTTTTTTTTGTTGCCATTATTGCCTTTCTCGGTGGTGTTTTCGATCCCTTTGTTCCAGTAAACGAAACTGGATTCCTCGGTGGCCTATGCCATGGGGAGAGCTGATATCGTTGCTGTGAATCGAGGGGCCCGCGGTTGTGCCAGCGCAGGTGCAACCTTGTACAATTGCGCAAGTCGAAATCGGGGTTGTTTACTTTTGTGCGGTGAAACTTTTGCCTAGGTAGATATTGCGGGTGGGTTTCTTTTCAGGCGACTGCGCTTAGATGATGTGATGGGTACTGCATAAAGCATTGCAGGTAAACCTTGGGGGGAGAGAACAGGTGAGTAGTGAGGTACTTGTTAGATTACCTTTTTAATGAATTTTTCTTCCGATGGGTGACGGCTGATGAACATGACGGCGCTGGAGGTTGATGGTGATGCTTGGAAGGGCAAGCAAGATGACACTGGAGAGGTGGTGCGCCGGTGTGGGTGGAGTATTGGAAGGTGCCTAAAGTCAGAGGTGAGATTAATTACTTGTGTAAAATTTTTATTTTAATCTCGTGTCTCCTTAGGAAGTGAAGTGAAGGCGAGAGGAGAATTTAGCTGCGGATGACTGCAGATAACCGGACGGGTTGTATTTGATAACAGCGGGCGGCGAAGATGGCAGCGGTTTATTGATGTGAGTCTTTTTTTCTTCTTCTCTTGTAGTTTTTAGTAGTAGTACTAGTAGCGGTGGTGGTTCGACTCGTCCGTTCCCCACTTTTGTAACAATATAATAAAAATGTTGGGCTTTGGAATTCTTCGCGGATTAATGCCGAATTTTTAAAAAAATACAAATACAGTTGTGGGTAAATCTTCCAAAATATATGAGTTTAACCCGAAGTTAATGAAAATAATTTTTTGGGACGCATATCTTGTGGACGGTACACGTCCTACTGCGTTCTATTTTGATCGAAATTTCTGCAAAATGGATGCCAAATTTTTCAAAATTTTCGTCATACTTTGTTCCGAACTTGAAGGAAATCATTTTTGAGTACGAATAACTCGAAAACGGTGCGTCCAATGATACGAAGAAAATTTACTGAGCTTCAAATTTTGGGTTTTGTAAATTTTTCAAAGAATGTATCATTTTTCAGTGAGAATATATCGAAAAAAATAATTATAAATACGAAATTTTAAGGTTGAAAATGCTTTACAAGATAAATGAAGACAAATTATTCTGGTTAAAATTTTAGGTTTTGAAAATATCTACAAAATGGATGCTGAAATTATAGGTAAGCAATCATTCAAAATGTCTTGGCGGACTAGTGTCAGGTGGACTAGTGGTACAACTTGTCTAGGGACAAAACAGATTTGGCCTAAGCTGGGACTGAAGCAAAGAGTTTGATTTTTCTCAATAGACTGCATATCAGCGCTATTATAGGTGTCATCCCTGGACACTGTCTAATACCTTTAATGTCCCCATGCTGTTGCATGGCACCTATAACAGCGCTTATATGCAAGCCTTGTTATGCTTGGCGTTTTTACAAATGATTTCTGCAGAAGCTGCATGGACGAGGAGGAGGAGGAGACTATTCTTCACCTTCTTTGTACCTGCCCAGTTCTCTCCCAAAGAAGGAAACTACACTTAGGAGCCTTCTGTTTCAACGACCTAAATGATCGAAAAAAAAAATAGATGTTAGGGACTTCCTACGCTTTATCAGAAGCTTCAAATGGTTCAATGAGTAGGCTAGAGACTGTTTCCCAAATTATTATTATTGGTCTAAGTGTGTAGGCTTTTACCTGAAAGCCACCTCAACCTAACCTAACCTACCCCAAAGTCAAAGAAAATGCGTCCAAAGACAAAAATAATTATGATCGAATTTTGAAGAAATCATTCAGTTACTAACTATCCACAGTCGAATTCATTCGATATAGTGCCCAACACTATTAACAGAGTTGTAGGGAATGGAGGGACTACGGACAAGTTGTTTAGTGGCCTTTAATGTCCCCGATTTTATGAGTACGGTTACAGCATGCATCTTTTATTTTTTAGTTGATATAGCCAACCAACCCAAATTCAAAACTGCCTGTTGTTTCTGTTTTGTTGCCGCAGTTTATTCGGTTTATACTGTTTCAACAGACTCGTTTAGATGGGATTTCATTAAAACTAGCTATAATCTATGGTTAATGCTGGACTTTAAGGAGAAACTTCGTCAAGAAATTGAATCCATCGTGAAGAAAAGTTTATTAGCAGTAAATACTATTTGCGTGACATAATTAAAAAAAAAAAAAAACATTTACCTGTTACGGCAGCCCTGATCGTTTCATGACATAATCTTTTCCCAAGCTACTCTTCAATATAAAATTGAACAATTTACTAAAATGTGTCTATGGTTATATTTGTATCTCTAAAGTCATCGATCTTTCTGTCACTTTTTATAGTCGTCATTGAAAGACTTCCGGTTTTCGATACCTTTTTAAAAAATCCATAAACTAAACAAAAATAAATTTACATTTCTCAAACAAGTGTTGATCATTTGATTGATTTGCTTCCCAAATGAAGAAGCACTCTTTCAACCTACAAATGGAAATTCATCCAGCCAATTCGTACACAATCTAACAAGCAAATATTCAAATTCTCAAGACCTATTCAAGTGTCAACAGAACTCCGAGGCAAAAGTTGATTTCATAAATAATGCAACAAGAATCTGTCCAGAATAACAAACTGACAACAAACGGTCATTTGTCCCTTAATCCATTAATCTCCACAGCACAAGCAAATAAATTCTTCATGTCTCTGTGGCATAGCCACCTATATCTTTCGATCCTCTTTCCATGGCCATTTGAAAGAGGTACTCGAGAAGTTCCTCAACTTGTCTATCAATTGCCTGCCATTGTCATGAATTGCCCAGAGGAAATGCCATAACAAAGTGTCAGCAATCAGTTGTTTCTACTGGTCTTTGCCACTGGTGGTGGTGTTGCTACCAATGGTGATGATGATGATGATGATCTTGGTGATCGTGCAGATGATCGTCATGATTATTTAGGTGATGACCTTACGTCTGCCAAAGCACGTTAAAGGGAAACTCGCGTAACAAATGGTGCTATGCCCCAAACCTCACCCATCTAGGACGCCCACTGTGAATGGTATATCTGCTAATATCTGTGTTGCATCTTTTAACTCCTTTCTACAACATGTACCTGGTTGAAAACCGGTCATCTAACGGTGGTATTAGTCAAGTATGATTAAAGTGAACATAAATAGTGACATTAATGCGCTCCTTGAGGATGACCATTAAAATGTCTAATGCACATTTCACTTTGAGCCAAATGGACCACCTGCAAGTGGAACCAGCAACAACACCGAACGCCGCCTCAGACAATCTCAGCTGATGGCCATCTAATGCGCATCTATGGAATTTTGCTCGTGCTTTCTTGGCAGGAACGCAGGGGTTTTTGGTGCAGGTGGTTGTGTGTCGTGTGCGAACAAGACCTGGTGGTTCTCCAAATGTAAATCTGTTTATGGTCTGACAGAACCAATCGGCATCGCATTGGGTGCCTTGACAGGAGAATGCCATTCTCAATCCTCTAATCGGATCGAATAGATTATTTATACTTTGGCAGTCAATGTGGTGATGTAAGAAATCTGAGACTGGGTGTTTTTCTTTTTTTAGAGGACAAACAACCATCAAGTTGGACATGTAACTGTAGAACAGTAAGCGACTTTGTCATAGGGTCACAAGGGGTTTTGTTTTTGCATGAATTTGTTTATTCGACGAACGGATGTGCAATGATTTCGCCTAGAGGTGTAGCATAAGCATGTGATATTTAGCAACTTGAAAGAAGAAGTTCTAAGGCAAAAACATTAAATGCCTTTACTCGCCGCTTGACTTCTGACTCACCGCTCTGCTATGTCGTAATTTCAAGGCAGTAAGACTGCCAGCATTTCACCAGCTAGCTAGACTCTGTAGACTTGTCGACACAATTTCGAGAAAGAGGAATTACCACCATTTGTAGACACCTGGAATGGTTTGAACCCCATTTTCGAAGATTGTAAATAGTACCACAACAGATTAAATAAGCCACTAATGAGTTTCTTAAAGTTCCCCGCGAAGACAAACCTCCTGAACTTTTATCTTTCTCTTGTCGTCATTTGTGCTAGTATCGAGTTGTTATATACAGATATTGGTAAGTAGCTACCCGTTGAAGCCACTACAAGTCTGCGCTTAGAGTTAGTGGAAATTTGCATAGGTTCATTACGACAGAAAGAATTGCTAACAACCGAAAACATTCATCGAAAAGTGGAAAGTTTACTTGGGATTACAACGAAAGGGCTGAGGGTAAACCAAAATTCAAGGCTGTCCCAAAGATTCTGGGTAAGTAGACTGTATTGGAATTTAAACCACTCAACAGAACACCTGATGATTTAACCAAGGGTGACAGCTCTTAGCTGTGCAGTGAGGTCTTGATATCCTCTGGGCGGATGAGATTCATAAGCGAACAACATATCTGTAAAGGTTGAAGAGACCCTTCTCGAGTCAAACCTAGCCGTGCAACGAAGGAATTTGGGATACACTGGTGGATTTTTGTAAATCATACGGTCTGTCCTTCTTGGATTACGAGGAATTCTACAAAAGCCAAGCTGCAGGCTACCGGATGTGTCCACGGGTTTTGGATGATGGAACGGCCTTTAGATAAAAGAGCAAGTACGTGTGGACGACTTTACAGTTCGTCAGTTCGTCTCTCATACAAAAAAAAAAAAAAAACACATACATGTCTGTACTTGGGATTGGTCCAATAACAACAAAATGAGCAGATGTCGCCTTCAAATCAGCATCAAGCCATGATCCTCACTAATTTTTAATTCTCCTCTATAACCTTTCCTCTCCTTCCATCACTGGATTAATAAATAAACTTAAAAGACGTATTCGATGGAACACTTGCAGTAATCTTACTCAGATGGCATCAACGACTATTCAATCAGACCTTCGCCATAAGAATACCACTTCTTATGTTGCAGGCTTCCAAAGAAAAATCCAACTGACCAAATGGAAACATCTCTCACTGTACTTCACTTGTACGAGTATCCAGATGGTTTTTTTTTTAAACATATCTGCCGCTTTATCTTCATTTGCATTCGCATAAAACAAAATACCCGGCACAACTTTCCAATTCCTTGTTGCGGCTCTGGACATTTGCACTTTCTAAGATATATATCTGCTAGTTAGTTCCCATTTATTTATTTATTTTTTTTTTTTTTTGCGAAAATGTGTTTTTGGCCATACACATGTACACTTTGAAATATTGACAAACGATTGTGCGCAGACTCATTAGATGGGACGATCAATGTAAAGGATTCCGGTTTTGCGCATGTTTTTTTCCATCCAGATACTTTTAAGTGCATCTATCGATACAATCATCACCTTTCCCAGCTTTAATTGACTTCATGTAGCGTATCTGTATCATAAACGTTCTGTTTCGGAATTTATAGTGATATTTAATTGCTCATTGGATAATAATTACTCTGAGAAAATTGCTCCCACATGATCGGCTGGTCGCTAATGGGGAATGGTGGCGGCTGCTCCTAGATAATTGGGGTGAATTTATTGTGCCGATAGTGAATGGTGGAATCTTTGCTCAGTGATAAATCAAATTAAAGATGCTGCTGCATTACAATGCAGTTAGAGGCGGGAATGGTAGTGAGTAACATTTGATTGATTCTGGTAAGTGAGACACATTCGATTGAAATAATTCGAATTTAATTGTGTTTGCGACGAGAAATTGATTGATTTGCAATAAAGTTTGTAAAAATTTTCGATGCGACGTTTATAAGGCGCCGTCATGTCACATGCCATTGGGGGTTTCAAATTATTATCTTTGATTGAGTTTTAAATAATATAGAAAGCGAATACAGGAAAGTTTTTAGATAGAAGATGCCTTATATCATATTAAGGTGAAGGTTTTCATTTGTCAGTCTTAAATTTATGTAGAAACATTGTGATATTCATTCACAGGTGCTTATGGAAATAACCTAATTTTTAACTCGTACGTAACATGTCGCTCTTTTGTATTTAATTTCCATGCGGACTTTATTTGGATCTGTGATCAGAAAGCAGGTAAATATAATTGCGACCATAGAAAATTATTTCCTAATGAACTTCTTTCAGAGTCTTCCAGAGAATCTTTGCACATCAATGCAGCATTATTAGACATCACGTGATAGGTGGTGCCTGATATACAAGTACGCTACTAGACTAACGACTCCTCTTGTCTTTAACGACTTTTAATGAAGTAAGTACCAGAAAGTTCAGGAGACAACTCTTCAACTCTTTTACATAAGTCCAATGCTATCCCTTAGCAGGAAATCTTCTTTTTGGCACAAATCTTTTTTGATGACCCTGGTTACTCGGAAGAAACAGATACAAACTGCGGGGCTAGTATATATAAATACCTATCTGGACTTCCAAACGAAATTCCCTCATGAGAAGATTGGGCGAAAGGAGGAGCTTTTTGGCTTTACAGATGGATCAATAATGGCTGATGGTACCTGGTCCGGAATTTTCTCGACCAAACCCGCTACCACCTGGTCGATAAAGCTTCCTAACCACGACAGTGTGTTCCAAGCGAAGTCTTAGCTATCACCAAGGCCTCTCGAGAACTATCCTAACTAGTCAAGCTGCAATCAAAGCCATCTGGTCGTTGAAAGATGAGACACACTTACGTCATGCCGCACCTCAAGGAAGTTATGGATACAGCATAATAAGAAAATTCCGAAGACCTCCTCACACATTGTAAATCACACTTAAAACTTTTAGTAGATATATTAATTGGTCACTATATATTGGCGACCCACTTAAAAAGGATGCGCTGAAGAACCACTGAACTATGCAGAGGATTCGGCAACGTGGGGCACAGTTCACTTTCTATACGAATGCCCAAGCCTCAGCAGAACCAGAAGGACAGCCCTCGGCGAATACTTACTCAACGATTTGGGCGAACTATCAACAAAGCTAAATTTCATTTTGGACATAAATTGTAAGCGAATAGTTGTACAGGCTTTTGAAAGATTGTATTGTTCGACAAAATCACATGACAGCGTAATATCATGATATCAAAAGCCTTTGTGATATTGATATCGGCCTTGATGGAGCAGCGTGTATTCTCCAATGTCATCCTGCACAGATGGACGAGTATGGCAGGGATACCAAAACTAGATACGGCTCTGTATAGCTCATTTCTTTATATATAATCGATGAAAAGGTGGTGAGTGTCGATTTGGAGTTCCTGGGTTTTCACCAAGATCTGCCGCAATGTGAATATCTGGTCTATGATGGACTTCCCTGGCCTAAAACCATACTGATACGGACTAGGTTGTTGACAAAAGTTTTAAGGCATTCACGTAATATGGCAGATAAGATCTTACGAAATTACTCGATGTTAAGGCGACTAATACCTCTTTAGTTGCGCAGTTCATAGTCTCCTTTTTTGAGGATCGAACAAACGATGCTGAGGTTTTTATTCATCAAATCAAACCCAGCTACTTTAAATAACTTGGAAGTTAGCCTTCTTCCATGTCTAAAAGGGCTGCAAGGTCGATTATCTCTACTACCTCGTGTATAGTACTTCACGGCCCTCGGGCTCGTTTTTATTTTTACTAGCAGGAGATTAGAAGCAAGGCGAATTAAAAGATCTATTGTACTCCCTTCTGGTGTTAACTGAGGTCGTTCTCGAGGTTTTTCTCGTTTAATCCAATTTCCCATAGGAATTGGAGGTATTGTATTGAACCTAGCGATAGGTTAAACTCCTATGTAGCTTATTCGGTTCTGAATCAATACCGAACATTGCCTTAGGATATGGTTTAGAGTCTCTTCTGCTTCATCGCAGAGTCTGAATATTCCCTTGTTTTATAGATTTAACTTCCTGAGGTGAACATACTGTAAGGTAGGTTGTCATTTTTTCGATATGTTCCCTTCCTTAGTTTAAGGGAGTTTTCTAAAGAGTTTCGCTCTTGTGAGATGATGTGTCCGCCCATCCCGAAAAAGAGTTCTGGTCTTACGAAGTGAGTTGTAGCATCCGTCTTTCGCGAGCCAATAGACCTTCGTGTTACCACACACGCCAACCTGGCACCCAATATAGAGTAACGTCGTTGATTGTGCCTATATTGTTGAGTTTGTCCAGGCATTTTCATACCATCCTAGAGCTTGTTTCATATGTGCTTAATACTTTGATAGCAGCTCGTCTGTCTGACACAATAGTTCTGCCGAGGATAAATTGGGCACACTTTCTGATGGCGTGCTGGAGGGTATACCCATTAATGCCGAGAGTTTGGTTCCAGGCCCAAACACTTCTGCCAGAGTCGCCTCAAATGTCCTAGATCCACCCTTATACCATTGTACTGGTATACGCATTTTGGATGATAAAATAAAAAACGAACGAGTATTTTTTGATTTTTTTTTTTTTTTTTCTGTAAAATTTTAATAGATTATTTAGGAAACAACATCTGGCCACTCATCGATCGAAGCACTCACCTCATCCACTGCATGGTTAAATGCACACCAAGAACTCAATATTTGGGTGTCGATTAGAACAAACCTTGGCCTCTAAAACAAACCACAGCTAATAATCCAAAGGATTGAGGTTCGGACTATCTGACGGCCAATCGTGTGCTGCTATGAAATCCCGCACATTATTTTGGAGCTAATCTTGTGTTGTTTTTGCCTTATGAACTGACGCGTAGAACTTTGAACGCCTGTGGAGTTCCTACAGTGCTAGGGCGTCCGGATCTTTGATGGTCAGTTATTCCGCCAGTGTCCTTAAACAATTCAAAAGTTCGATGTAGAAAGTTTGATGTAGAAAATTTCGATCCCAAGGTCCGGTAAAATATCACCTCTTTCCATATTTAACTTGTGAAACGTGTTACCTCAACACGCCCCACTCCATATTTACAAACGACTTTTGTCTAAATCTTGTTGCGCGGTGACTTAGTATAAAAATGTCGCTCATTGAATACCTGCCAATATAGAATGGATGTGTTGAATACTAATTTCACGATGAGAGCGTTTAAACGTTTACCAGTATTTATGACATGACTAGGTACATCCTTGGTTTGTTACTCGTAGTTCATTCTCTCTGAGTCCTTAGTATTTTTGATTTCATTAACTCAACAGCTGCAACAGAAAATAATTAATATAAAGAGATAGTGCCAGTCTGATAAGTGCATAGGTACATATGTATGTCATCCTCAGTCTACCTGGCACTAAAGGATGTGTACCACAGCTGGTGAAATTTTCTGAACTGAAAACTAACAGGTCAACAGCACTATAGGTACTTCATTGGCATGTCAAGAAGGACTGTTTAGGTTTTTTCTTTTTTTTTGGATTGCGCCAGGGATGTATAATCTTCATAGCCGAGTGCTACTATCATGCACGATTCGCAAACCTACGTACTAAACACACACCCTACACACTTCAACCACTCTCCCCACGGGACTGCCGTTAGGTATTACTGGTTAGCAGTTTATGCTATGCTTCTTTTGTCAGCTTCTTCCGCTGCTTCAGTTGCTCTTCTTAGCATTTCTATTCTCCGTGTGCAGTAAAACACTGCCTGCTCCGTATCTTCATCTTCACCTGGGCATTCCAGGCAGGATGGTGAGTTGTCGTGTCCAAATCGGTGTAGATATTTGCGGTAGCCACCGTGGCCAGGCAGGAACTGCGTTAGATGGTAGTTGCAGTCTCCATGCTTTGGACTTATCCAGTCTTGGATTGTCGGTATAAGTTTGTATGTCCAACTGCCTTTTGTTGTATTAGCGAGCTTGGCGCATAACTGCTGACGCTGCCCTTTCTTCAATTTTTATCACCTTGATACCAGTGGCGTCGTGATGACTCAGTGCTCTTCTGTTATATATCGTCAGTATTTCATATGCGAGAATATCGATGGGGACCATTCCAGCTATGGCAAATGCAGCTTCGCCAGAGATGGTTCGAAATCCGCTGATCGTCCGTAGCGCACAGAGTCTGCATGATGACGATAGTCTCCTTCGTCCTCAGTGCCTCCGCCCAGACTGGGGCGGCATATAACAGAACTGAGGTGATAACTCTAGAGAGTAGAATCCTTCTAGCGTATCCAGGCAGATCCACCGATGTTAGGCATGATATGCGGGAGAGCTCCTTGCATTTGCGATGCTTTTTTGGTAACAAAATTAACATGCGTTTTAAACCGTAGCCTGTTGTCCAGCATTACTCCAAGGTATTTAACTGCCTCTTTTGACCTGATGGTTTGTTTACCAACCTCAAAGTTGGCAAATCCGATGGTTTTCCGGCTGGTTATAAGAACAGCTTCTGTTTTATGGTCAGCTAGTTCTAGTCCGGCGGATATTAGCCAATCTTTTATCCGGGTAATTGCTTCATTTGTAGCTGATTCTACTACACGGATCTGTTTAGCTACTGTCACGACTGCAATGTCATCGGTGAATCCAATAATCATTACTCCCCCAGGTAGCGCTAATCATAAGACTCCGTCGTACACGATGTTCCACAATAGTGGCCCTAAAACCGATCCCTGTGGAACTCACGTTGTAGTATTTTACCCCTTCATCGGTATTGTACCTCAGCTTCCTGTCGTTGAAGTAGTTCGTCACTATCCGTAGCAGGTAATATGGCGTATCCATCCTGGCAAGTGACTTTCTAATAAACGACCAGTTCGCAGAGTTAAATGCGTTACTACTGCACAATGCTCCTTTGTGCCGTAGAGCCATCTTTCTCCTTCGATGGCAACTTTGGCGATATCAACTACCGCTCTTATGGCATCAACAGTAGATCGTGCTCTACTGAAGCCAAATTGGTGATCTGAGAGGGCTCCTTTCTCTGCTGCTACTGCGAGTAATCTATTATAGATTATCTTCTCGAGGATCTTTCCCATGGTGTCTCATAGGCATATTGGGCGATGGTTCTCCTGGGGGCTTCTTTCCTTTTGGCAGTAGGACCAAATGATGCGTTTTCCATTTTTCGTGTTTGTAGCAGGCTGGAGAAATTTGTTGAAATTTGGCTAGCCTAACCTTTTTGAAGCACCCTGTATGTGAATGAATATATTTTTATAAACAATTCGACTTTTTGTTGAGCAAATTTTACTACGAAAATTCTGTTCTTAGTGGCAGCTCTGCTTGGGAGATGTTGAAAATTCTATATGTACAATATTTCGATTAAGAATTAGAGAAACTGAGTCTAATAGACCCTCTAGCTTATTCCAACAATAATGCATAGGTAGTAAACCAATTAGTTATTAAATAATCGTTTCAATGTCACAAACCAAATTTATGTCGACATTTATGTGTGATTCCCCAGCGGTCCTTCCCCCAGGGTATACGTAAAATCACGTCCCTGATCCAACAATGATCACAAAATATTTGTTTACACATAAATTAAAGAATCTCATTAAATTTTTTTTTTTTCTTTTAATAAAATCTGATACCGCGAATGCCGCAGTGACACTCTCTTCAAAAAAAGAGGGGAAAAAATCACACACTCATGTGTTATTTAATTAAGACAACTCAACTTAATTACATACAGAGCGTCTGTTTGATAAAATGATGTGATACAATTTATCCGGTGGGAATATAACAAGACGACGACAGTGCGCACTTTAATTTCCGGAATTGTTTTCCTCCGAGTGTCTTCAAGAATGTTTCACTACTCATGCCCTTCAAAAAAAAAAAAAAAAAAAGTGATCTCGCTCTGTAATAAAGAAATTAAAAGCGGAAAAATATTTTCATCTCAATATGCTGTGGAAGTGCAATTAGCGATGGTGATCTTGGAAAAGATCTTTGGTAGATTAGCTAAATAGATACATTTTGTTTTGAGCATATAAAGTATCCATTTTGAATGGAGTCTAGAAGGGGGTTAGATAAATATACTCGAGCTCTGATTTTGTATTCTATTAGCAAATGTGTTAGTGACTTGAGGCGGATTAGAGTTTTGGATTTTATTGCCTGAAAGGTCTTAGAAGTAAGCTGCTGAGAATCAAGTCGAAAATTAGAATGAGGAGATGGATGTTTGTTACTGACGATAAAAAACTTACAGATGGAGCAACTATTGCCAAATGTTGAGCCTACACATTCTCTAGGCCCATACAAGTATATTTTATTAAAAAGCTGAAGCCTCCACCGAATAAGTATCTTCGCATCACATATAAGTGCAGACAATTTTCCACAACTTATTGTGGAATCTATTTAGCAATCCCTCTCTATCCAAAGAAAGTTATGAGGCCAAATGCCATCACACAACCCAAACACACATGACACACTAATTTCTTATTCCATAGAAACATAACCATTACAACGCAAAATGTCAACGTTTAACCATCCAAAAATGGCAAGATGTCGATGATAAAGAAAGACATAAAGGCCATGGCTAAGTCGTCTCCTTAATCGACAAATTATAATTTTAAATGACTGTACTTGGGAGGCACAAAATACCGGCAAACGTCAAGGAAAGTGTGATAATAAATCGACAGAAAATATTAAAAATTCATGAGTTAGTAGTTTTTCCCAGAACGAGAAAAGCGCCGACGATCACTGAAATTACTTTCATAAATGATAAATTACTGTACGAGTATCTATCATATATGATATGGCTCCTCGTGTTACTATTTCCCATCACTAGGAGTGGAGATGGTTTCAAAGAGGTTTGGTATCTCTCAATCAGATCCAAAGGTAATGCACAAGTCAATTGATCATCATGACCATTCCTATTTCTGGTGGCGGCATTGGTGACTCGAATGTTGTTATGTCCATAAGGAGTTTCCTAATCAGTAGGCTGGCCGGTGGAATGCTGACAAAATAAAACTCTCCACTATGCAGTGTATTTTCGTCCCACAGACATGGTCAATAGAATACGAATGCGGCTTATAGCCGACTGTCTATATTTGGCAGTCAATGTGGTGACGGTTTTTCAGATGATCAATCACTTTCTAATGATATCATGATCGTTGCATTCAAATGCTGGGTGTTGGCTGAGTGGACATGATCTCAATGTTAGCTTGATTTCGCAGAGAATAATGAACTTCCACAAAATGATTTGGAAGTCAAAGAAAGGCCAGGAAAGAGAATAATGATTATTACCGGCAAGATAAAGGATTGAGCCTTTCAAATTCGCACACTCACTCAAGTAAGTATATCTGAACAGCAGGAAGGGAAGCTTGGCTTGACATGACAACCGAACTGGACGTGAGCAGGAAAATATGGAAATTTAAAAATATGCGTTCAATGCGCTAATAAAAATTTAGAGAACTAGTCACCCATAAGCTGCAGTTTATTTGAGAAAGACTTTAGCTTCAGATGTTACTGGATGCAAATTTTCAACAAAACATCCAGGAACGTTTACGAACTTTGAATGCTACACTAATGTATATAGTACGTAAGCACATTGTACGTGCCTCTAGCTAGAATAAATAAGATCAGTGATACCATCAGAGACTACATACATGTCATGTTGCGGATTTAATGTGGTCAATCAGTCAAGCGTTAATAACCTTAATGCGATAAATGATCGCCTGACTATGATTTGGTCGTTTGATGGCTCGTCTGGCTCGCAGCCCCATCCTGCTGGATCATCACTCAAGTCTAGTTCTTCATTTTCGGCCAAAAAAACGGTTAGCATTGTTTGGTAGCGCAATTTATTGATTGAATTTGGCACCGGTTTCATTTTCGAAGAAATAACGTCCAATGATACCGCGAGCCTAAAAATCACAAGAAACTGACACTCGTTGTGGATGGAGAGGTTGCTCGACAATCACTCTCGGGTTCTCGGTACTTATTAATGAAGCCTTGCAGATACAAATGGGTCTCGTCGCTTCATTCCATTTCTAACTGCAATTCTTGAGTCAGCTGAACTAAGCATGCATTTCAAGATCTTTATGCAAAATGCGGTATAGGCTGGTTTGTAATATGCTTAATTGTTGTGAACGTCTTTTAATGAACAAACCTTGGTTTTCAGCGACACTTTCAGTCGCAGCAGAAATGTTTTCGATTGACCTGACTGTACGAGCACGAGTTGGAGTTTTCACATCACTAACTGACTGGTTGACTCAAATTTAATGATCGGTTTACCAAAAAAAAGTACAAGCTTTACGAAATTTCTCCACGAAATTTTCACCATTTTTGAAGTGATTTTTTGAAATTTAAAACAATTAAGGAAAACCTCGAGTTTGCCGAATTCAGAGCTCGAAAGCCTAACAAAAAGAATCTGCTGAATGTGCAGAATGAGACATTTCACTTTGGACGCTTAAACATATTCTTAAGAACTAGGTTGAAACACCAAAAGTCATCGTAAGAGCCCGAGATATGATGAAGAGCACGCAAACTTGAAAAGGATCAAAATTAGTAATATAAACTCTAACTTTAAAGGAGTTAACAAAAACTCTACAAATGACCCCTCGTGTAAATCTGATGACGAGATGACTGACCTCAGAAAACCGCTGCTACTCGGTTTGGCAAAACGATTGGGTTCAAAACTCCTTACTTAGGGAACATTTGATATTATGCATCTTGGCAGTTCTTTTATAAACTGTGCCGTGCCGAGTGCGTTACTTACTTTAGGTGGCGCTACAGCCCAGGGTGGACCTGGGCCTCAACCAATACGCCTCTCCAGTTAGCGCGATCTTTGGCTAACTGCCTCCAGTTGCGCACTCCAAGTAGGTTGAGTTCCCCTTCCACTTGTGCGCGCCACCTAAGGCGAGGTCTTCCTCTACTGCGTTGTCCCTCCGGGTTGGAATCGAAGACTCTTCGGGCCGGAGCGTTGGTGTCCATTCGCTCTACATGTCCTAGCCATCTTAGACGACTGATGCCCACTTTTCTGACCAGGTCGCTGTACAGCGCGTAGAGTTCGCTGTTAAATCTTCTCCTCCAAAGCCCGTCAACGCAAACGGGACCAAAAAGTACTCGAAGAATTGTGCGTTAGAAACGACCAAGAAGATCTTCATCCGCTTTTGCTAGGGTTCATGCTTCTGCGCCATAGAGCAGGACAGGGATGATAAGGGTCTTATATAGAGTCTCATTAGTGATTCTTGACAAAGCCTTAATAATCAATTGCCGTCATAGGCCAAAGAAACAGCGGTTGGCAAGTGTAATTCTTCGCTTGATTTCTGCTCAGGTGTCATTATCAGATTTTACCGCAGAGCCGAGGTAGACAAAGTCCCTAACTACCTCAAAATTGTAGCTGTCTATCGTGACGTTCTGTTCGATTCGTCGATGTTGTGTGTCCCTTCTTGTTGATACCCTCATTCACCACCAAACCCATTTTTGCCGCTTCTGCACTAATACTTTCAAACGCACCAGTGACAGCTCGCTGTGTTCTGCCAATAATGTCAATGTCATCAGCGTATGCAAGAAGTTGTACAGACTTTTGGAAAATTATGCCCCTGGTGTTGGCTTGTGAGTTTCGCACAATTTTCTCGAGAATGATGTTGAAGAAGTCACATGACAGCGCGTCACCTTGTCTAAATCCTTTTTTGACATCAAAGGTCTCGGTGAGATTGTTCCCAACCTTTATGGAGCAGCGAGCGTTCTCCATCGTCATTCTGCACAATCTGACAAGTTTGGCAGGGATGCCGAGTGCGTTAAGCTGCTGATATTTGTTATCCTGATATGTGATATTCGGTTCTAGCTTCGAGACTACTAGGAAGATCATCGGGATCGGGAAGGCTTTGTAAGAAAAAAATATCCTCATCACGGAGGCCGCAGTTCGAGGCCTTTGTACACCTCTTTAATATTAACTATGTGGTGCAGGAAATTTTTGTAGGCTATTTAGGTAAAGGTAAGTTGTATGTAAGACCTTAGGTGGAAAACATCCGCCCAGACAGGGCATGTCTAAGCAGCTTTATTTTCCTTAACACACCTGTTACAGAACAGTCGCAGAGAAAGTGCACAAGGATGTCCACTTCCTCGCAGTCCAAATGAGTACTAGAGCTCATCAGGCCCAAATAACAAACATGCAGCTACCGCTATCGCCACCAAACCTCCGATATGGGATCCAACCTACTCGGTTCGCGGTACCTTAAACATTTCGTATGCGGAAATTGCCGAACCTTTCTATGCTTGGTAAGTTAAGCGAACCAGTCGTTCCCGGATCGATTACTATGTGGCCTGGTGCCCTGGTGGCCTGGTAAAAACCTATCAACTGGCACAAGGAGCACGTTATGGTACATCGTTGAAACCAGCACCAGTTACCACATCAAAGGAACTGAATAAGGAAACTTGCTCACAAGTAAATGGCACCTCTGAGAACAAAGGCGAGATCCAATCAATCTTACCCGAGGTGAAGAGCTTCACTCTTATCGGATCCAGTGTATAGAGCGTCCTATTACCTCCTGTCAAAATTAAGCGACTTCCTTGCTGATAAGAGCTAAGACGCTTTATCATGTGTTTTTGCAGCTTGTTCGACAGGATTTCATAACATCTAGCTAATGAGGCGGTGTTTTATTATTATTATTGCTGTACATAACATGTTGATAACCCTCGATTGACAAGTTTATTTCCCTTAAAATCATATAGTACGAGTATACCTTCTTTTTATCGAAGCACATTTTTTGTTTTTTTTTAATTTGTTCAATGGATTCAACACGGTGTCCATCTGCCTGTCTGTCCGTGTGCCTGTCGCATGGTTTTAACTTTTGAACCATTTGACCTAGAGGCCTGAAATTTTGCACAACTTCTTGATTTATTCATTTTTTATTTTCTGTAATTTGTTTGCAAGTCTATAACTTTTCTACGTGATTTTACTTCACGACACGTCCTTTCATATGTAAAAATGGGCGTAGCAATGGACGAACGAAATTCGCACACGAAGGTTCTGACGATAGTTAATCTTGCTAAAAACTGGTATAAAAGGGAGGTTCCCCGGGATTTAACGTGATTATGGGAATGGTTATTGCAGTTCTCAAAAAATCAGACCAAGTATCAGTCGTCTGGAAACATGTTGCATACGGACGGGCGGACGGATATGGCTCAAACAAATTCGCCGGGTGAGTCAATTAAGTCGAGAAAAATTAAGTAAACTTTTTAATAAACTCAATCTTTTATTCTTGGATATCTCCGTAACGATAATTTACGAAAAAAATTGTTTACATATGAGAGGTAATCAAATTTCTATATTCTTATGACTGGCTGTCTCAGAAGTACCCTTTTCTATTTAAAAAAGGGTGAGTTCGGTCCCTTTTCTTAAACAACGGCCCTCTCCATCCTCTGTAACTTAACTTTTAAGCACCTATTTTTCTCATGTATCTGACCTTTTCCGGGATATTAAAGTATCTCGATTTAAATGACTCGCTTAGCATAATATATGATACTTTACAGGGTGTACATATGTTCTTTCTCTGTGTTACAAACTGAATTGAAATCAGTGTATCACAATCTAGTTAGGGTATAAATATGAACAGGTCTGGGAAGATTGGTACTATTACTATTAGCAATTAAAATGATCCCTAGAAATGTGACCGTTCTATGTACTAAGCAAGCCATTAGGGCTCATCACATTTACGTCCACCTGGCAACATCTCTACCAAAATTTAGTTAGCTGCTTTTAACTTTAGAATTTATGCCTAGTTATTCATTTTGTACTTTTGGATTTTAATTTAAAATCAAATGAAAAGTATTAAAGATTTCAATGAAATTCGTTTAATGTTTTGAATTTCTGATTATGCCATAGAATACAACGTCGGTTAAAAGGCAGCCAAAAAAGTTGGTTATCTTCGTTGTTTAAAAAAAAATACCCGGCCCGATCACACCGTCGGTCCTCAGAGAGCACCAAACTGTCATCGCTAGTGGATGCAATGGCCTCAGAACGATCACATTTGGATTCTTAAATCCCCAAATCCTGCAATTTTGTTTGTTTACATAGCTGCCGAGCGAGGAGAAGATTTTGTTTGAAAAATCGGCGTCAACTTGTTGTACACAGATATTACAGAACTATTATTTTTGTAGTAGGATGCAACAATTTGAATGCGTTGAGCAGTGGTTGAACGATCCAAATTGTAAAATGTCGACTAACTACCTGTCACTATGGATGACAGATGGATTTGACAGATGTCATATGGTAGGGATGTGAAATTCCAAACTAGAAATTAATTACCTGTTATTTATTTCGATTGAATAATTTTTTTTTTTTTTTGTAATTTTTATTCTTTTTAAACCAATTTGATCAATGCTCCCATTCCCAAGTTGTTGTATGCTTAACTCATGAGTTTATTTTTATTAGTTGCATCTGTAAGGGCGAGTACTAGTTTCGTAAAAAAAATTCTAACTCGAGATTTTTATCAATCTTTTACTCGATAATGGATTATCTCAAAAAAGAGGGTCTCGCAATTCTGTCTGTCTACCTGTTTACATGCATGACTACAGTCTGAACAGCTGGATGGATTTTCTTCAAACTTCATATCAGGGGTCTGTTCATTCACAATTCGAGACAAAATCAGATTTTTTATTATAACTCCAAAATAGGCCATTAATAACGATTTAGTAAAAAGTCGATTTTCTCGAAAACTAGTCTAGCGATTTTGTTCATATTTCATATTTGAGTTACAGTGTGCACATGCCAATAGATAACGTACCAGGTTTACCTATTTTTTTTCGAAAATTTGCTATTTTGTCGGATATGACTCAATATACAGGATTATGGCATCCAAGTACTCGTACATGGGTGTAAGTACGTGGGAGCCGTGGCTCAGTGGTTAAGTGCGCGATCACTGAGCGAGAGGTTCAAAGTTCGAGTCCAAGAAAACACAAAAATAAAAAAGTTTTCTCACGACCCCACCTCTCGCGAACGTCTGACATACATCCGAGAGTAAAATTGTCATCAAAAGCTTCCCTCAATCGAAAAAAAAATTGCCCTTCGGAAACGGCATAAAACGGTCCCATCCATTCGTGAGGCGCCCTGCATTGGACTGTTATCGCCAAAATATTTATTTATTTTCTATAAGTACGTGCAAGCCAGTCGTGCACTTTATTTAATAACGGGGTAGATGTCTATGCTTGCAAAAGTTTGTTTTGTTTTACTTTTTTCCTTTAAAAAAATGTTTCGCTTAGAAACACAATTATACAAATATAGTTGGGTGTAGTTCTCTTCTAAAAGCTATATACCTATACATACGTAGATATGCACGTTTCTCTACTAGCATGCACTATCCCTATTCCACTGTATAATAATTCAAACTACTGTCTGGGTCTTGGATCAGTCGCATGTTCAACAATACTATGCCTATAGATACAAAATAATGATACTCACAGTGTTGTTTGTATTAAGAAATGTGACACCAATTCAAACAGCAAGGTCATGCGAATTTATCACGTTCGTGAATTCAAGTTAATCTTATTCGCAATTTTCGTTAGATACTCCTAAGGCAATTCACGGATATTTTCCACTCAACACATTTGAACGAATTTATTCATTTTGTATCTTTTTTCACTTTTTCCGGAACTCACAGGCAAATGCACATAAACTTTACAATCCAAAAACTGGTATTAATAGACCTAATCTATTCATAGATAGGAATTTTCCGCTTTTCTTCCTAAAAAGGTGGACTAAAACGCGCAGTATACACGACGGCAAAGATCAACAATAAACAACAGTACAACGACATCATGTGAAGTTCGGCAGATACTTCTCCTCCGGCTACGTTTAGCTGAAGGATGTGATGATAGTTTAACCGAAAATTTTGTGAAGCAGTAGCAGAATTTCCGTCTGCACATGTGCGAATGCGAACTTGTCTAACTGGTTTGAAATTTTTGTTTTTGGTCACCTCAAGCAGGAGGTGAATTGTCTTTTTTCGAGTGAATGGATTTTTTTTTTTATTATAGATACGGCTGCGGCATAGCCTCTCCTTTCAGGGTTAAGGAAAGGCAAATTCTCGCGTGATCCAATGACTAGAGCGATGTTTTGTGTTTTCCCTCGGATTCAATTGTACGTATACTGACTGTGGTAGAGATACGATACGAGTTTGGCCTCAGTGTGGCCTGCCTGGTTGTAGTGTCTATTTTGGCGAGCTCCTGCCGGCAGATTTATGCGTTCGCAACGCGTCGTGTCGCAATTTCATACTCAAAACGCAATTGTGTTCATTGAATCTCTCTGAGCAGATGGACAATTGGTAATTAGGTTTCCGATTATTGCTCGTTCGCCAGTAGTCGGCAGTTAGTGCTGTCAGCGAGCAATAAGAAAACAAGCGCGATCTTTGTCGCAGGGTCGTCGTCGTTGTAGCTGTGGTTGGGGATGGATGGATTTTTATTGGAGACCGCCGTGCTTCTTGTCGGCGCGGATTGTATTTTATGACTGTGGTCTTAGCCCTAAAGTATGGGAAATTCTTCTTGGTGATGTTGCATTTGACTCGTTTTTATTGTTCAACTGGGAAGTGCACATGCATGTGCATGTCTACTATATTAAGCGGATGAGTTGAATGTGATTCTGTCTCTTGGATGAGGCAGATCGGATGGAGAATGGGCGCGCGAATAAGGTATCAGAGTTCACTAAATAAGGGAAGATGCACGCACAAATAGGGAAGTCGGATGGAATTCTTTGAGTTTGTCGATTGTTGTGGATGTTGTGCTGTCTTCTGTTCTGTTTTGGGCCGAGGATTGTTTTTGTTTGGTTTACTTGGTTGTTTTGGAATTAGATTTTCACAAGGAAAATGTGCTAAGCGAAGCATTTCGCGGAATTGTTTATTTTGCGACGAACAGATGGGTGATTTGCTATGTTATGGGGCTAACTTGTTTACACTTAGGGTATCGGCTTCTGTATAATGGAAGAATTTGAATTTGATTATGTCTGTTCCAGATCAGGGGTGTGGTTTCTAAACAGTCTTGCATACGGTATTATGTACATATTTCAATACTCATTTCTTCTATTTTCGAGTAAATGCTTCAAATGATATTTAATTTAGAAATGTGCACCAAATGGTAACATAAATCTGCACTTCACGATCTCCTATTTGAGTCAGAGGAATTTTTAAGTGTACTAGCGTGCAACAAATGAATAGAGTCCGTTTATTTCAGACCTTTTGAAATGTTTTTCGCTCTTTTTTTCTCAGTTTTGAACTGGATGATACCATTCTAATGAATACTTATGATAAATGTTGAGATTCCAAAAAGTGAAGAATTCTTAAGAAATTGTAAAATTTCAAAAATCGGTTCGTCAAAAGGTGAACTAACGACGAAGGTTGGTTTCATCAGGCAAGCCATCTGAGTCTTCTTTTAAGAATGTAGCGCACTATGCAAATGAGTGACTGGAGGCCGAATACACTTCTTACAAATGCTTACCAGTATTGAAATACAAACTGGGCTGACCTCAATGTTTGTAACATAAACACAAACACAAGAACAAGAAAAAAAAGCATTTGTCAAGTGATGACACAGCGCTTCCTCATGCTCGCTTTTAAGAACCCATCTCGAAATCTTATCTGCAAACCATGTGGATTATCTGTATGTCATAGTAATATTAGGGAACTAGTTTCATCAAAATGTGTCAAATATTTCTCTATTTTGGGCGTTATTGGTTATTGATTTCCATATTGATACAACTCCAAACTTACAAACCAAATTTCATCAAAATCCGTAGTACAATGGCTCTTGAGTTAGATGTGTGACAGGGACGATTTTTGGAAATCTTAATGATTTCCATATGGTACCGTCTATGCATCTGTCCAAATCAAAGAACCAAATTTAATAAAAATCCGATAAGTGTTTCTTGAGTTAGAGGCGTTACAAGGACCACCACTTTGCTTACTATTGACGATTTTCCAACAGGACCATCTGCGCGTTCAGGTAAACTTAATAAGCCAAATTCAATCAAATGTTAATGTCACCATATTTGATGACATTTAGTATTCAACTACCTATATTTTACCCCATTCAGTCCTATTAAAAAAAAAACAATTTACATACTACAAATAGAAACTAAATTTCATTGAAATCTGTTCGGTAGTTCTTGAATTAAAATCGTGAGAATGACAATAGGGACAGTGTCTATCTGTCCCTTTTGCCATTCTCACAATAGACTGGCTGACCAGTGAGAAGACTGCCCTGCAGCCGATCCGATTAACTATAGAGAAGATTCACAACTGCCACGAAGCAAAACATGCATTTAAATACAATCTAAGCAAAATTGCTACTGCCTTTTAAATTGTAATTTTTTTGCATCCTGCGGGGTATAAGTATCAGCATTCGCAGTCACAGTCAGGCTGAACTAAAAAGCGCCCGAAATTCTCACAAGTTACTCAAAAATTGTAACCGGGTTTGTCTAACTTAATCCTCCGGTCATAGGGGGATTGTAGGCGAAGAAATCGCTGAAGCACTAGCGAAAAGGGTATCGGAGGTTACTCCTCTCAATCCGGAATCTATAATTGGTGTCAGTTAAACAAAAATCTTGTGCTGGATTAACTCTTGCATGATTTCTAACCATAAAGAGAGATGGTAAGAGCACTGTCAAATAGGTTTTCAATTGAGGTAGAAATACCAACAGTACTATGGTCGGACTATTTACAGAACATAACATACGTGGTAATCTACCGACAGGGAAATCATTGAAGAGTCAATGTGCGCGTCACATCTGCAGTGCTATAAGATCAATGGACTGCTTTTGTGGCCTTTTTGCTATGAAATGCTCTATCTATAGGCTACACTGCTTCTACGGAATTCAATACCTATACGGTCATTCACCATCATCTAGGGTCCTTACATCGCCATCTGCACGAAATGCCTCCTAGTCATCATTATCGGTAATACCCACAGTGCGCTGTCATTTACATGAGAACACTTTCGGTAACACCAGCGTCTCCGCCATCCGCAATGCCTTTGCCATCGACATCATCTCAACCAAATTGACCTTTTGTGCCTAAAGTATCGATAATCAACTTAATCATTACCTCAAACTAGATCTGCGGTAACTAGAATCTATAGTTGCAGTATCCCCATTCAACACATTCACGAAAAAAAGCTCGCTACTTCACCAAGATTAGAAGACAAAGAAATCTTGAACACCGCAATGCAGTAAAACAGTTTTATTCACATAAGGCATTGGATATGACCCTTCAATATATGTTTCACAGCTCTTTCTTATAGACAGGACCATATTCTACCAAACACTCAATCTACTCTTTATGTCCATCTAGAAATTCTTGAATGCGTTATCTAAATGTGCACTTCGACTACTCAAAGCATGCTAGGACAGGTGTCTATTTGTAGCTTAAAACTGATAGGCAGCAGAAGCTCTTTCCGCTTAAACTCTCAGCCTTCTTCGAATGCTCTTGTTTTGAGGTACAGCCTTTCCACAAAGACTTTCATGCAATAAAAGTTGGTAGTTCAGCCCAATGATATCACCATAATTATGCTACAGAATGATATACCCATTCCCCTATTTTGAAACCTCTAAACAAAGTTTTGAAGTAGTACTTCGGACAATACATATCTTTGTTGAGATCGGAATGAATTGCGAAATATCTATATCCCGGAGTAAAGAATCCCTGAGTTTAAAATCCCGAAATGCAAAGTCCCGAACCACAAAATCCCGGTAGGCAGTGCAATTATTGATTGTAAAAATCCCCACGATCACATTATAAGATTATATCGTTTTTAAAATAATTTTCTGGAAATTTCACAATTTTCTTTCGTGGAAAAATGATTTTTCGGGTAATCCGTGCTGCGTAAGTTTTCCGAATAATCGTTCCTGCCGCTTGCCAAGGCTTTTATGCTGGCTTTCGTAACTTTCCCATTTAAATTATTTCTGATATTTTATACGTTTTTCAATGTGAAAATCTTTCAAAATTTCAATGTCAAAAAGTCTATGAAACACCTAAAACCAATTTGTTCGTTGAATCACGAAAAACGTAATTTTCAAGATAAACAACATGTGCAGCCATTCAGTATATTTTTTGATGAACATTGTGACTTTTTTTTACCTAAAATTTATCGAAATAAAGAGATCCAGTTTCGGTATTCTGTAATCGGAAAACCCTGTTATGGGATTTCCTAATCAGCAATGTGTCGCTTCGCGAAATATCTTCTTGAATATAAATAATTTATGATTATTAATCTTTTGAGGGCATCTCAATTTAGCAATTTATTCAAATTAGGGATCGATACAAAATCTCCATTTCAATTGCACCCTGTACCCCTACCATCGCCTGAAACTATGCAACAAATAATTTCGAAAACAATGCACAACTATTCAGTTCATACATTTACGCGCTTGTACCGGAACCATAAATGATTTTCCGGTTTGTGCAACTGCTTACGTTTTATGCCTGTAATTATCAAATCTCAAAGCCACTCGAATATCTCATTTTCCTTTTGTGGATCCCAATTCAATCGATCACATCCAGTCCATCCAATCCTCCTTCCTACCTGCGTTCGTATTTTTTTTCTTCTGAATACAGATATCACTGAGTGGGTGGATTTCATACACTGTCTACCAATACCACGAACATTACGTATCTGCCTCGTGTAAATCGAATCATAAAAAAAAACAGAAGATACGACCGATTGTACCCGCTCAGATATTTCCATCACTAACACCAATCCAGCAGTACTTCCAGTGAATTGTGTCGCCGAACCACCTTATTTGCTTTCAAGATTCCTCCATAGCCCTCAGTCGAGTTCAACATCAACAGGTGTTACAATCGTGTGCAGCTTTATTCTTCGCGTATAATCGTTTCGTACTAACATTGGACATTTTTTTTTTATTTTTTTTTACTTTATTTGTTCTCTTTTTCTGTCGTTTTATCTCAGAAAATTTCGTTCCTTACTTGTTCCAGGTGAATGATTAATTGTTGGAAAAATATAAATTTTGTATGTTGCTTGAAACTGTATCTATCGTGATAAGGAAAAATAATTATTATTTTTAAAATAAGATATATGTGCTACTTCGGCTATCTAGATAGAGTATCTGTGTTCAAAGATATTTAGTGTTTTCTTTTTGTGTTTGCAGAGAATTTACGGATATAAAAAATAACTTCGCTTCAAGGATTAACATATAAAAAATCAGATAAATACAGCCCAAAGTAAGTATCTAGATACAATTTTTTTTAGTAATTTATTTAAAAGAAAAAAACTTGAAAGATATTAATTTTACCTCGATCGCAAAAATGTGAAAGAAAACGATGAAAAAAAAATGCGAGAGAAAGAGAGAAAAGATGTCGTGTTACCTGGTGGAGGAGACTAGTAATGGTGGTAACCAACCTATAGATACTTATCTGTTTATCTAGCTACGCTAAGCGTACGTAGATATTAGTTAAATCAACAGCACAGTGCGGAAATTTTCATCTCGCCAGTGGTGGTGTGACAAAAGTTGTCCACCACTTTGACATTTTAACTTCTAGAATCGAAATTCACCATAAAAATTCCAAATATCTCTCTATGCGGTAGACCACCACCAGGGGAGTACATAACTATGTGTGGTGAGTTTGATATTTTAGGTCTGTACGCCGGAAAGAGATAGTGAATAAGAGTGGATAGGAAGATAACTGGTGCAATAATGCGCACGATCGGCCTGCAAAATGGATTCTTTTTTTTTTGAAAAAGCATACTGACCTAAAATTTATTAAAAATTTTTAACGAATATCTAGATATTATATGACACTATGTGTGCTGTATATCTGCAGTAAAAATAAAATAATTTGTCTGTCTCAATTTTTCGGCACGAAGCTTGGTTGAGTTACAGCGATATTGTTGCTGTTGCGCACTCAAATCCAGTTTCAGATTTCCAGGCTGTGAACTTTGCAACAGCAAGCAGTGGCAACTGGTAATACGAAGAAGTCTGTAAACAATGAGAAGTGCATATAGTGCATTGTATAGGAGTTAAGGACCTACAGCTGTAGGTATACCTACATATATCAGATTTACCTGAAAGATTCAATTACTTGTGCAGCATGAGTAATCGGCACGCAGATGCATGGATTAACAAAAAACAAGTTTTGGTTAATATTATCATGTGGTTATTTATTTTACATACCTATGTATATATAAGCAATGCATGTTTATTTATTTATTAATAATTAAATTAGTAACTTATTCGGAATTGAAGCAGTGATATAATTCAGAATGATGATGAAATAAATTTGGTATTTGAAGTCACCGCTAATAATGTAAATATGTATGAATGTATGCGCATGCACTTGCTAGAGTTCATTGAGAAATATCTTTTATAGGTACACGTTTCCAACAGACGTGACTTTTAATTTGTCTACTAAATTATGCATGCCATTATTATTCCAAAAATGTTATCCAAGTGATCCAAAGTAAACAGACATTGTTCGGAGGTCTGATACTACAATACGTACCTTGTATTTCTCGTTTAACCGCACGACTCATGTTATTACCTGACAATTGAGTACTATACAAATTTCTTTAAATTACACACAGGTTCACCCTGTTAAGATCTTTGTACACATTTAGGCAAACCAACCCCTGTTAGTGAGCACATCAACCTTGAAGGTTTGGATATTGAAGGCATAAGTCCAAGTACTAGATAGTTTTACCTTGCGAGATCTGAAAATGCTGAAAAGTTGTTTGATTTTTTGGGCCTCATCCCACCCGTGGTCGCCCAGTCACTTTGAAAAAAATAAGGCACTGTGTAGAATATTGTAGATGAGACAATTATTGAATTTTCATGGTATATCGACTAGTAGACAAATTTTGTTGTTATACTAATTATTAACCTTGCTGTATAGCCAAAGGATGTTAGATATTTCCCACTGCAAAATTATGTAAAGCTGGAAATTTGCAGACAAGTTTCGACAGAATGTAATGAACTAAATACCAAAGAACCCCTAATTTGCCTCGAAATTCACTTCTTTATCTAGTAATAATCGTTAAAGTTTGAGACTCAGTCTTTATTTGGAAGCATTTTTATGCCTATAATATGTACGTCTGTCCAGAGTAGGACAATTCATTTCCATCATTGGACTGCATTAAGTACCATAAAGTATTGGTTCTGTCAAAGACAAACAGCTGATATTTGACATCTGTGAATAGTAAGCATTGACATTTGTAATTATGGAACGGTATACGAGAGAAGAATGCATCCTAATTGTTAAAACCCGTTCCCGAAATGGGGAAAATTGAATCAATACGATTCGCTCACTGCGAAGTAATCGAAATTGTGCCGTGGTTAAGAAATTAATGGACAAATTCGATCGAACTGGGTCAGTGTTGGATGTACAAAGACCAGTCCTCGTAGTGATCGGTCACTCGAAAATATCACCACAATAGCGTGAATTTTTTCTGTAGCTCCACACAGCGTATTTTAACAAAAGATCTGTATCTGCATGTCTACAAGTTCCAATTAGCTCAGGCATTTAAGCCTGCAGACCATTAACACCGTCGGGACTTCGTTAATTGGGTTGATGGCATGTTCAGCTATGAAGCTCACTTTCAGTTGAATATCGACGTAAACAAACAAAATTGTCACATTTGGGGTCATGTAAATCCACGGACCATTCACAAAAACCAACGCATCCACATAAAGTCACTTTTTGGTGCGGATTTTGGGCCGGCGGCGTGATTCTTCTTCTTCGAAAATTCTCGTAGTGCTGCTGAAAAAGTCAATGGTGAACGTTATCGGGACATAATAACAAATTGTTTCTGGTACCAATTGGACAATATTGATGTAGAAGACATGTGGTTTTAACAAGATGGTACCACCTGCCACACAGCGCGAGAAACAATACAGTTATTGCACCCATAGTTTCCCGGCGTCACCACATCTCTTACTTCGACTACCAAAATTGGCTACAATGCTCATTGGATTTGTTTTCTTTTGGGTTATGTGAAGCGCAAGGTGTATGCCAATGATCCCCAAACAATGCCAGAGCTAAAGGCTAAGATTCGACGCATTTCTTTATCATTTCAACCTTAAAAGTGCAGTTTATATCGCTAATCATACTTTTTTTTTTTTTAAAATACGCTTAGTTATAAATATTTGCTATTAGATCACCTTGTCGCCTGACTGGTACTAACATACAAAATCCCCATCCACAGGTTGTAAATTTTGATATGAACAATAGCTTGTGCTATCATGGCCTTTTTGCAAAATAGCAAAAAAAAAAAAGTTATCACTCACCATTAACAGCTTTTTTTTCATATTACTTCTTCACGTACCCAAAAAATGTTTCTAACTAGCCAAATTGAATTCAAAAGGTCGTTTTGAATCCAATCCAATTTGTATAATAGCACCTATTCGCATTTCTGAGGTTGAGGGGTTGTATGTACAGTATTTATTCAGAGTGATATCGAATTAGAATATCTTTTTGGGTCTCTTTTTGTCTCTCTTGTAGGAGATTTCGATTTCCTCGTCCTCCATTTGACCGACATTTAAATATTCATTTTAAACACCATTGAGGCAAGAACGCTTATAATCATTTAATTATCGCACTCGCATTCGTTTATTTGGAAACTTGACAACCATTCCCTTCCTTTTCTTTCCTCGTCAGGAAAGTCCTCGGCATCCAAAATTTTTCCTGTGATGGAAGCAGATCTGCCGATATTTTTTATGATGACAAAAGCAGAAGAATTTAGGAATTTTAAGGACCTTCTTGTTTGACCATACCTCTATCCGCAGAGTAGTTCAAAATAGTACTGCAGTTTTCGGCTTGTTCAAACAGTAAGTTAACGAAATTTTCTTTGGCGCCTGCTTCACTGCACTTCTCTTATCAGCAATAAAAACTACAAAATAACGACAGCTTCGCGTTCATGTAAAATTATCACATCAGTCCTGTGCCTATACTGCGAAGCTCCCTTAGTAAATCTGCGCTAAACTTCCGAAAGCGTAGCATTTTCGTTTGTTTTACTAATGTAAGCTACCATATTGATCTCGCAGCATTTCGATACTCCGTCTTCAATCTGGCTAAAACGTTGCTCTCGGTCTGTCGACTCCCAAGCCATATGCCACTTGTGACAACGTGATAAAGGCTATATTGTCATATAGGTAACATGTCTGTGGTCTGAGTACTTCATTTTGTTGCATAACCTCGGCACTGAAGCTTTCATTTTAATGATGATGCGACGGGAGAATTGCAGCTTCTCAGTACCTAGTCAGTACACAGATCCAATATTTTGCCCATTATCACAGACACCAGTTTCGGAACCTTGTGAATATCAGACGTAGCAGGTGTTCCCACTGGTCTTTATGATTACTTGTGGGCGGTACGTAGTACGTTATAAAAATAGTATCTTCTTTCTTTCTGGGTCGCATGTTTTTTTCGATTTGTAATTCTAGACTTTTTTTTTCTATGACGCTTTTACGGAGCCCCAAGATGCCTGTACGAGTATTACTGGTATTTCCGGTCCATCCACCAAACTCCGAAATGTAATCACGACTACTTCACTGAGCCTACAGCAAGATGTGGTGGTATCTCACTGGCAGACAATGGGTCCCTGTCTGCCACCTGTGTGTGTAGCGGCCGGCCCTCTGGGGTCAGACGCTGACCAGTTCGCCGTACATTGTATGATAAACGCGCCTGGATTTTATGATCTTACTACCTATGTAGGACCTGCCAAGGATCGGGGTCCCGGACAGCGTTACTCAGAGCATCATTAAGGATGGCTTATAGTCGGTTCATACGACATGCATACCTTACTTTAGGGCTAGTCTTGACCCCTGCGAGAGGTTATCTTCCTTATTCTAGTACTAAATATAATCTACAAATGATGTGAGGCGCACTTTTATTAAAGTTAAACGTAATATTAACATTCGACACACACTTCCCGAGGAGTTTTCTTCCCATTGGTTTGTAACTCACCTGCATCGAATCATCATATTTCACTTTGTTTCCAGGTGTCCAGGTTGGTGTGTCACTACACCAACATGTGGCCGACTGTTAACCGAAAGGTTGCTAGTTCAAATTGCAACCATAACCATGAAGCAATTTCTAATGCCCTTTATCTAGAATAAATGGAGTTTACGGGGAAACAAATCTAGAAATTGTAGCCGAACACAAATATCGTAGAAATTCTCCACGATTAGTTGGAACATCAACCATGTTGTACTAAAATCAAACTATACCGGAGTTCCAAACCACTACAGTAAAACTCACATATTTAATTGCGTATTCCTTGAAAATTGCTTCAAGTGATATGTAGGTGATCGATGGCAATGTTTCTTTTATTTTTCATTAAAAAGTTTTTGATCCACCGACTTCTCAAGGCGCGTGGCTATACATAAAATTATTATTACTCTTCTACTGCACTCGAACGATCACATAAAATATAAAAAAAGAACGAAACGAACGACTTTTTTTTACTCAGAAGTGACTAAGTTAATTGCCTTATCGTAGATACCTTTTCCAAGAAAAGTTTACACATGTCACCCCGATGAAAGGAAAACCCTACCTATAGTGTAACGTATCTATGCTATTGTTTCATTTATAAATAATGCTTATCTGGTTCGTAAGGGGAAATGCGGTCACACATTCTCAAATTGTTTTCATCAAACCCACAATATATCGTTAAGTAAGTTTCTGCGACGCAATAACCGTACAAAAGTGGAAAATCACATTTTTTTTTTTTTTTTCGTTGTATTCACTCTCTCTGCCTCTTCGAATAGATAAATTATTCCCATTTGTGACGATCACTGCTGGATATCTAAATACAATTCGAATTCTAAAACGTGCGCATAACCAAGTAACCGATCGTTTCGTAAATTTCCGGTTAAATTCACGGATTGACTTTATTGTTTCTATTTTTTTTTGCTATACATTCACTAACTAAAACTGAACACGGACAGTAGGGAATATATGTATAACAAGAAAAATTATAATTCATCTGGTAAATTAAACATTGATCTCGCCTTACAAATATTTTATTCTAACGAGAGTGAGATATACTCGTAGATACATTGTATATCCGGCGGGGATAGACACAACCTAGGTGATTTAATTCGATTCGATTTAAATGGGCGGTACTGTGCGGTAATTGAGTGGGATCGTATTTTTAATGAAGTGATTAAAATTATCCCGTTTCAAAGTGAAATAACGGAGTGTATACTTTTTTAGTGATAACAAAGTCATATTGTGTTACGGTGGGCGTCTCTGTTTGTGGTTTTTATTTATTTTATTTTTTTCAAAATATCTACTGTTTGTGTACAGCGGCATTTTACTAACGGTCTTGTGGTTAACTTTTAAATTGCTTAGATAAGGGTGTTTTCTTTTTTTTAAATGTAACACTTGAAAAAAAAAAAGTTAAGTTAGTGTCTGGTTTCCTTGAAAAAATTATGTTTCTATGGACGTATTGTGTGTGAATTTAATGATAGGAACGATATTTCTTTAGAATATGAATGTAAACCACCATTTTTAGCGGTGACATAGAGAACATTGAATATTTTTAATGACTAACACTAAAATTAAAATTAAATAGGTAGGTGTTTATTTATTTAAATAATGGCTTACAGTAATATTGACACCGACATTTCGACAAGAAAATTTTAGCCAGGCACATTCTCCCATTTTCGTGACAAAGCCAACCTTTCCGAAAACTTTGAGTACATCAAAAAGGAAATGGCGTCGAAAAATGTATTACATACACTACCGGTCATTTGATTAGCCTGAATTAAAATTTCGACATAAATCTTAATGCAGCGGTAATATTTCTTCCGATCTTGTTCTAAAACTTCTATTGTCAATGTTTCTCTGCTACCTGATGACAAACTTGAAACAATTTAATGAGGCAAAAAGGGAGATCCCCATTTTCGTTTTTTTACCTTCATTAACAGGGACTCTTGATTACCCTCAACAGTTCCAACCGAAAAATTCTTAAAAAAAATTGGTCGAGATCGTTGCACGATCAACATTTTTCTACAAGATCCAGAAAATTATGGGAAAAACCGAAGAGGTATTTTACGCGAAGCTTCAAATTCTGCTGTGTCCGCTCGCAAAATAAAGGAGAAAGTTGGAACTTCAGACAGTGAGTGATTGAACAGTGTCCACATCTCCGACGCCAAAAACTAAAGAAAAAGTCACATTTACTTCAGCGCCATAAAAATCGTAGATTGGAATTTTGCCGTGGTCATTTAAGCTGGAAGGAAGAATGGGAAGCCGTGATTTTTTCCAACGAGGAAAAATTTAATTTAGATGGCTCTGATGGCTTTCAGTATTACTTTCATGATTTGAGGAAATCGAAGTTGTTCCTGTCACGTCGTCATACTGGGTGCAATTTCATTTCATGGCGCAGTAGATCTGGTTGTCTTAGAAGGTCGGAAGAACTCAGCGGCTAACATCGAGCTTCTTGGAACGCATATAATCAATTTCTACGAAATATTCGAGGGCCAACATACAGCAGCACATTGTTTTCAAGCAGTTTTCAGTTTTAGATTGGCTACATCTCTCTTCCGATTTAAATCTATGTTTGGGGATTGCTGTCGCGAAAAGTTTGCGCAGAAGGAAGAAAATTTAAAAATAGAGGAAAGTCTTGTTAAAGCCATTGAGGACGCTTTTGAGGAAATTCTATTAAATTATTTAAACAATTTATATCGATCCTTAGAAAATAGACTTTTTAAAGTTGTACGCAGGAGGACCAACAGAATATTAACAATTAAAAAAAAAAAGTATTGGAAACATTAAAACATTCGTTTTTTCTTCAATTTTGTGAGGGTAATCAAGTGTCACTGTTAAAGTAGGCAAAAAATCGAAAATGGTGATTTCCCTTTTTACGAATACTTCATTAACATTTTTTTTAAGTTTGTCATCAGGTAGCAGAGAAACATTGAAAATAAAAGTTTTAAAAAAGGATGGGAAGAAATATTACGGCTGCATTATGATTTAGATTGAAATTTTAATTGAGGGTAATCAAATGACCGATAGTGTATGTGATGAAAAATACGGTTTGTACCTTATATATGTATGTAGGTAGGTACATAGGTAAATACCAATTAAAAGGAATATCTATATAAGTTCCTGTTAACTATATTTTCCCCAAATTCTTGCCAAGTACCTTCGGCATTTTTTTTTTTTTTTTTTTTATCAATACCGACTGTTAATAGGTAGTATGTACTACCTTCATACTTATACAGGGTTATTTACTTTGTGCTTTAGGATTTTTAATTTTAATTTAAAATAAAATAAAAAGTATTAAAGATTTCAATGAAATTTGTTTACTGCTTTAAATTTTTAACTATGCCATTATGTATGACATACAACATCGGTTAAATGGCTGCCACGGGAGTTTTTGCAAACTTTGATTTTTTTGAGGTAATTTTCGACATTTCTGTGGCCATAATTTCATGGACGTTGGTTTTTAAGTGCTCTAAAGTCTGCATAGAAACGATGTTTAGCATAGTCCCACAAAAATAAATTGAACGGGGTAAGATCACACGGTCAAGTGATGTTGCTAAATCTCAAAATTGAACGGCCGGGGAACTTTTATCTTGTATGACACATAGCCTGTCTTGTTGGAACCAAATATCGCTCACATCTGAGCTTCAGTCTCAGGCCAAACAAAAGTTGGTTATCATTTGACATAGTGGCTCCTTCGTCGTTTAAAAAAAAAATATGGTCCGATCACGCCGACGGTTCACAGCGCGCACCAAACTGTCACCCGTGATGGATGAAATGGCCTTTCAACAATAACATTTAAATTCGCAAATTCGACAAATATTGTTTGTTTACGTAGCCACCGAGAGAGAAATGGGCATCATCGCTGAAGAAAATTTTGTTCGAAAAATAAGCGTCAACTTACAGATACACAGATATTACAGAGCTGTTGTTTTTGTTGAAAAATGCAACAATTTTAATGCGTTGAACGGTGGTTAAACGATCCATATTGTAAAATGGCAAGGCAAGAATTAACTACCTGTCACTATGAATGACAGATTAATTTGACAGATGCCCTCTGGCAGGGATGTGAAATCCCAGCCTTCATACTTACGAGTATACTAGTATAGTCAGAATAGGAAGTTCCTTAATTTGGTCTACCCAGGGCCTATTTACGAGTATATATCACTAAATGAAAAATTACTAATGCAAACTTAAATTAAAAATACATGGGACAGTCCGCAATGGATTGTGTGAACCCTTTCCTTTTTTATTGAAGCACATTATAATTTTTATAATTCTTTTTTTAAATAATTTTTTTTTTTTTTATGTTTATATTTTAATGGTATTTTTGGGTTAAGTATTAGTTTCATGTAAATTTTCGGTCTCGAGATTTTAATCTTAGTATTACTATAATAGAGAATCTGAAAAAAATCTGTTTATCTATCTGTCCCTCTGTCCTAAACGGCTGGATGGATTTTTTTTTACTAATGGCCGATTTTGGAGTAATCTATTTTCTCTGCAACGATTTTATTTAAATTTAACATTTGGGTTGGATATATCCCGCTAGATGGCGTACCAAGTTTTTGTTTTTATTTTGTATAATGATATTTACAAATGTTAGAAACTTTTTTGTTGAAAATCGACATAAACAAGGGCATGATATATTCGTACCAAGTTTTGGAAAATTTTTGAAAATAAGTTTTTTGCTTTCGAATTTTTGGAAAAAAAATTACAATTTAACAATTTCGCCTAAATTTTAAATCAGAGTGATTTGAAAATCAACAGCACATAGGTGGGAGGACGTGCGACCCAGTCGTGCACTTTATTTGTTTACGTCATGCGATTTTATTTCGCGTCACATTACTTCATGTTTTCGCCCCGTAGCAAAATATGCCTAGCAGTTGACCTAAATTATCTATATACACTCATGATTATACTGAAAGCTGGCATTAAAGGGAGGCTGTCAGATATTTAACACGATTGTTGGCGTGATAGCTCAAACAAGTTTGGTTTTGATACTAATCTCATACATATATGTAAACGTATATATATACATATGTAGGTACTTTATAGGGTGTATCTTTATTACTTCTCTATGTTATTAACTATGCTCCAAAATCAGTATACCGTAATCTGAATAGGGTCCAAACAAAATTTGCCATATCTGAGTCGGGCCTCGCGCATTTAGAGTTGCGTACAGTCATCTTTACTTCTTAATTTTGCTCATTAATCCGCAGAGTAGGAAGAAACTATTACCGTTTCTGAAATGGTCAGAATAAACACTTGTTACATGGCTCTTTTTCATTTTGTATTGCTCAAAAACCACTGAAAATGTATGTTTTCCCTGATATGTAGCAAAAATCTGATAAAATGGAGATAATATTTAGGAAAGGGGTTTTGAAGAATCTCTAAATCCCTATCGTAAATTGTTGGCTTATAAATTAAGACTGACATTAGTAATTTCGATTGAATTATCAAAATCAGATGAAGTAGGGGTAAGATTTGGGTCGGAGTTTAAGAAATATTTGAGCATTCTTCTCACATGCCTAACTTAAGACACCGTTCATAATCCATTGCTCGTATAACCACTGTTTCTACTAGGGAAGAGCCTTTGAGAAGTAATTGAAAAGGAGGGAAGCGCACCTAAATGCTTATCACGGGAGCCATACGGTCCATAGTGTTTCCCTTTTTGTTGTGTGGAACCTATATTTAAAACCTTTGTCTTGCGGTGGGTTCTGTAACAAACCAGCCTGCGTTCTTTATGAAGCCTATCATGTTCCTAAGTGGAATTTGTACGAGATCCCTTAGTTCGTCAAAAAGCCTATTTCCCATATGATGGAGGAGGCGGTTTTGAAGATTTGGACAATCACATAACAAGTGTTTGATAGTTTCTGTCTCCTCTATATCTTGACAGCTCCTGCAGTGGTCGGGTGTGTTGATGCCTAGTTTGGCAGCCATTTCCCCTATCGCGCAGTGTACTATTAGCACGCCTATCAAGATTCGAATTTCTTTTTTATTCATCGCCAGTAGGCTTTTTGTTCTGCTTTCATCCACTGTACGTCATAAGCTGCGAGATATGACACAGTCGCTTCTGACGGACCATGCGGAGTTAATCGGTTCTCTTGCTTTTAGGTCTATTTTCCTTTTTAGTTCACCTATTGGAGTAAAAGGAGGGTTAATGAGATTTAAGTTTGAGGCCCAAAGAGTCGATACCGGGATTAAGAATTTTATGTTCTGCAGATAGAATTAGTCTTGGAAAATACGGACAAATATTTTTTCATTTTTTCATTTGGTTTCGTATTCCAATACGACTATGTACTCTATACGAACCCCCTTATCTCATTTTAGCCTGATTTCTAATTTTGTGATTTATATAATGAATGCCATTATGTATATATTTAATTTTATAAAATAATTAAGTAAAAATTAATCATGGAGAAATGGAGCCCCAACAAAATAAAAATTATTATTTAATTTATATCATTGATTACTAAAAATTAATTGATTACTAAATTTTCTTAAAAGTAAAATTCATGATTTAATTTTAACTTTTGATATTTTTTTATAATGTTCCACTTCTGGTGTTTGAAAGTAATAATCGTGATCGGATTTATTATTTATTTTTAAAAATAAAATTCAGAAATTAGTTATTACTCTTGGATTGGCCAAACTTTTGCAAGACCATCTGGAATCCGATTTCTTTTCATGCGATAAAATCATGTGAATGAATGAAATGTGGTCATTACTACTTTTTGATTTATCATCTTGTCAGGTAGACATCTGTAATACGTACACCTTCATGACTATTTGGTAGGTTATAGTCAGCGGTACTCAATCGCAATGAGTTGGTTGGTAACCTTTTTTCGTTGATAGTCGATTCATACTCATTTGTACTCACTGTTAACTTGTTAGCAGTCATTCGTTGCTCGATAGTCACCTGCTTTCGTGTATGGTGATTGGTAGTTTTCTTGCCGCTGGTTCATTCATCATTCGTTCAGTCATTTATGGATGGTTCTCCCATCTCTTATGGTCAGGTGTGGTTCATATGCCGTAGTGACCGCTTAATAGTCTAGGGTATATTTCTGTTATGTATTTGTGATTGCACTGCAGAGGATACAACTTTCAAGTCCAATATGGTCCACCAACGTTTGAAGACTAGTATCAGAGTCAGGACGTCTGTTTCTATAGGCTTGCACAAAAACCACACCGAAGTAGATTAGAGGTGACTAATTTTAATTCTCTGAACCTAAATGCGGTTTCGGACGTCATGTTGTGGTGACCCAGAGGAATGAGGTTTAACTTAGTCTCTAGTGCCTCTATGAGTGTCAATCATAGTCTGGCTCTAAAGATAAAATTTATTCTATTTTCAGACCTTAGAGCAATAAAAATGAACCACCCTCTGTTTGAGTTCTTTTGCTTATTTTCTGAATTGATTGTTTTGCCCCCGCACAATAAATGATATTGCTACGACTGTGGTTGTATTCACAATGGAAAGCTTTGTTTTTTTCCAAATGATGTACTCGTATATCAAACCTTTTGAAACCTCTCACTGCGTTTTGGCTTGAAAGAAAGTCCACATCGATTCTGCGAAACTACAAAATTTTTTTTCATCATTTATCAAAGATCGAACCCGAAGCACTCTGTTCACGTCACAGGAAATACTTTCTTGGCTTTATCTAAAGCTGACATATTTAGAGCGCCATTAATTCAAAAGTACAGAATATCCTATACACAAACTAGGCAAGTATCTGTATTTAATATTGCCGCCGATAAGACCGACATAGAAGGCATTCCAATTTCGCTTTTAAATTTTGTGTTCATTTTATCTGGAAAATAAAAAGCCTAATGGGTAATTTCATGCACCCCAAGGCGTGACATTTAACTATCTTGCACACATAGCAAACACAGTATCATAATGTATCCTCTTTGAAGGTGAAGTTGAAATTCAAGTTTAATCAAAACGCAATTTCGCGACACTAAATTGCATCCTATACAACTGCTCTGTTAGGCAAGAGCTTCACTTCAGCTTACAGTCATCGAGGTACGAGTTCTCATCTTGCTAGGAAACTCTTCGCTCCACGGTTTGATTGTATGTAGACCGGAGTCACAGAAAATATAAAATAATAAATGATCCCGTCAATTACTCTGTCATTATCATTTCGTTGCATGAAAATGAATATAAAACTGCAACTAGTGTGGGTGAGGATGGTGTTTGTGACTCATTCAGTTTAACTGCTGTTACAAGTCTTCACTTCGGTTCACTAAACCTTTGTAGGCCAAAGACTTCAGATGCATAAGTTCATCAATAGTAGGATACGTAATTGCCTATCCATTTGTGGTTCGTAAAACATTCTCGCCGTCTAAACGTTGATGTACATACATAGTACGAGCACCTAGTAAGGAGGGCATTTTCTCACCTTCACGACATAACGTGACTAGGAATCTAAAACATAACATTGTTAGGTCATTAACAACAGAAAATTCCAATTATCTGCTATGCCCCATTTGAGCGTGGTCAATCACCTGTCAGTTTTTTGCACCTCCATGGGTCTACCTAAATCTATTATTATGCACAAGATTTGTTGCTTCAAAAGCCGACTTGCAGCCATGCCCGGACATACTTACTAACAGACATTGTTAAGTGCTTATGAGGTACAAATACTTAAGGTATTCACAACGGAACATTACACTGAGTAAATACTCGTATAAAGGTCTTTTCCCTCCTCGTTTAACACTTCTTTTTTTTTGTATCTTTTGTATCTTTTTGTCGTATTTTGGTTTGGTGTTCTACAATATGTGGAACTAATTGCTTGTAGATCGCTTTTTGTTGCCCCTCAGAGAGAACCGATTAAATTAACTTCCACTGCATTGGTTTATGGAAACAAAAATAATTTTTTTTGTATCTTTTATGTCAGGTAATCCGCTTTATGAGCACACTTTTCAATCAGGAAGCTTTCGACCATTCAAGCGGAAAAATGCAAAACTCAAAATATGGTCTGGTCATATACTCGTACACAGAACAGAGGGTTATGAGCTAAACATCCTTTTTGGAGAATCATTTAATGACCAGTTCGCAAGACCTCGTCTGTGTGTGGGATGTACACATCATTGAATTTTTATATAAAAACAATAACATTGTGTGATCGCCTTGAACGGACGGCACGGTAGAAAAACTCAATCAAGGTCGATCCGTAGCTACTCATAAGTAGGTACTGCTCTCTCGTGCTCCATTGATTTTTCTTAATTATTTTTAATAGGAAAAAAAATGGATATCTATTTTTGATTGTTTGTGCCGCACCGCGCTTATTGCAATGAACGACATTGACAATGATCTTGAGAATAGACATTTGGGCGGCACGCGAAATGTAGAAACTATTTGCTTATTTGTGTGTCGATTTCTTGTGATTTAATATTGTGACGTTTGTAATAAGGTATTCAGATATAAACTAAATTCCGATGCTACTCATAAGAACCGGTTACATGAAGTGTGAGCGTAACACTGCATCATGACCTGTTTCAGTATATTTATAGTTTTTTACGACACGGCAACAGTTGGTGGTAGTGACTCAGTAACAGATGGCAGTAAGACTTGAATACAAATTTTGGACAAAATTAACACGCCTTACTTAATTTAAGCTGCAGTACTCGTGTATTGCTAGCAATGTGGATAGGAAGCAACTATATATGCGAAAAGAACTCTAAGAGTAGGTAAGTGCACTATGACGGCAATCCCTGCTCACATAGACAAACGGTGCCAAACATTATGCCCATTTTATTTGTTTGCCCTGGGGATCTGAAGAAGAAGCCGCTGGCTTAAATCCACCCTATTTTTCCTTGAATTGTGGCGATACGGATCCGAGATATGAAGTTTGAAGATAATCTGTCCTACCATTTAGGCTGTAGTCGGCCATATATACAAACAGACAGCCAGAATTTACTAGACCTATCTTTTTGAGATTTCTATTACAGTGATACCAAGATTGATCAAAGTATTGGAATCGAAAATCTTCACGAAACCAATACTAAACTATTGCGGTCGAAATTTTGCGCTTTAAAAACCCGTACAAGATGGATTCCGAATTTTTCAAAATTTTCGAAAATTTCCAAAGTGTCTAACATTAAACGAAAGTTAATGACAAAATAACTTTTTAATAGAAATATCTTATGATAGAAATATTAGGTTTTGAAATTCACTACAGGAAAGATGCCGAATTTTTCTAATTTTCCGAAAATTCTACGAACGCATCCCAAATGTCAGATTTTAACCCGAAGTTATTGGAAATAGTTGAGTGCGAATATATCGAAAAAGATGCGGCTGATCGATCCAAATTTCAAGTTTTGTATTTTTCTACCGAATTTTTAATGTTTTCCGAAAATTATTCAAAATTATCCAAAATGCCCTCCTTTAGTACGAATATTACGAATATGTATTCGAAAAAAAAAAAATTGTTTGTAATGAGAACCCTCCCAGCCAGTGCGGTGGAACCGAACAACATATATCACTCTGTTCGCAATGTTGCTCCAAATATGCTCCACATGGAAAGTGAACACAAGAAAGCTGCAGGCGTTTGTGAAACCAATCTAACCACTGGCTGTCAGAAGTATCAAATTTGACATGTAAAAGAAATACAACAACTAGCTGGCTACAATCCTTGTTTTTTTCCCATCCAAAATCAACTAGCTAGGAGTTGTTAGACTCCCCATAGAAAGGTGACATGATTTGATTCATCGACTATGTATGCCTGCGGAATTTTCGGTTGTGTACGCATTTGTTCGTAAAGTGAAACAATTTTCCATGAATCTTGTGCAATGGTTTTGATTTAACGTATTTGGAAAATATTTGAGAAAAATATGTTTTGAAAAAGTCTTTAAATTAATTTTCTAATTAAAAACCTTGTATGTCATCTGATAGAATATACCCAACCTAATTTTTTTTATAAAACCGAGAACAAAAATATGAACAGAAATCATTTTCCAAACTGCTTTTGAAACACTTTACACGAACAAAATTGTTCTCCGTTTAATTTGAATTTCCTTTTTGTTTGAAGACTTTTTGGTATTTAACGCTAGTAAACTTGTAAAACCTTTTACACTCTTCATGAGAAACAAAAATTCCTGCAAAAAAATAGAAACAAATATATTCATCATAAATTCATCTTATAAATTACTTTTCTGAACCATTGAACCACAGCCATCTTCAGAAAATTTGTCGCATTCATAATCATATAACATAAGTGTTTTAAGTACTTTAAATACCGGCTACCACTTTTATGGGCAATATACTTCACGAACGTAGCCCTTTCTTGTAGCGACATTTGACAGCTAGACATTTGACAGCTAGTACCAAACAGAAGTACCAATCTTCAAATACAAAAAAATATAAAATATCTGGCTGGCTAGGAATCGTTTAAATGATCCACTGATAACTAGCTAGGTTTAAAAAAAATACGACATATGAAATATTTTAAGGGCATTATGGCGCCGAACGAAATTGGGGAGATCTCAAATTCATTGCTAGAAACCGCATTCGATGAAGCGTAGGCATTATGTAGGGCCCTAAGACAAGGTAAAACCCGACCCAATCATGTTTTTTCTCAAAAGCACATTGAGAAAAATTTTATTTGAAAACGCTTCTTTTAAAAATACTAAGGCCATCCCCATGAATTCTGAAAAGGAATTGCCGCCCAACAGCTTTTAGGATAGCTTGTGTGATAATGACATCCAGTGAACATTACAATTTTATCTGTTGATGAAAAAGTTATCGGTCTAGTAAAATTTAATCAAAAACTCAAATTTATAAACCTCAAATCTATTCAATGACAGTATCATTTTGTGGATCTTGTAGATAAATATGACCGATACTACCTACCCTGTCTTATTGAGATACAATAACATTTAAGTAAAATATGAGTTGAATTTTAGTACGCATTTTATAAGATATTTACGAATTTCACAATGTTATCGAAATGACAAATTTCCCCACACATTTCCATAAAAAAAAGATACAAACATATTTGTCATTGTTTATTGTTTTGAAAAACTCTTATCTTTGGTGTTTCAAATATTTTTTTTTTTTTTTTTGTTTCTCCAATTTCTTAATATTTTTTTTTATAAGCAACATCGCACTATTAACTATGTCAACTTAAAATCGATGGTATTAATTTAAAAAAAAAAAAATAATACCAATAAGTAGCCGTTAAGCTCAGTAATCAGGGGGTTTTTCTTAACAGCTGACTCATAGTTTGGCACGATTTCATTTTGAAAACAAAAAAACCGATTCCAGTTTAATTACAAGCCTCCCTGTTCCATTTTGGGTGAATTTAAAATTATTACCCCGGCACCAATGCAAATGCTGTTGAAGTAGACTACGATGACTGGCATGTTATACCGTGCCTGTAATAGCTGCAACTACATACTATGTTAAACCCCTCGTGATCGTGAATTGAGTGGGGTGCTTTGGCTTTAGCGTCATGATAATTGATCATTTTCTGTATAAAGTTGGCACAAATGGGTAAAAACTGTTGTTGCTTTATTTCTTAATTAAGCTGTATATAGATAATTATGAAACGCTTTACATTCATTCAATTTATTGATCATCTAACAATTACACACTAGTCATCGATTGAGAGTTGTTTATTATCTTTTTCAAAAAGCTATATTTTATGAGTGAATAAATTATGTCAAAGAGGAAATGTGGTACAAAAAGGACTCTCTTTATGTTAAACCTACATTATGACCCTTTTTAACTGCATGCAAGTTGGAGTTTAATTTGCAATGATTTCATTTGTAAAATTTGCGGATGCTAAATTGGCTAAGTGACTTTGTATTCTTTATCATCATAATCTATGTTTACATTAGTTTCCACTTAATGATATTATCTAGAGTGGTTTTTCAATATCATAATATGTCCATGCTGTACGTACAACTATGGGCAGATATGGCAATTATTGAAAAGGTGTAGGTGTAAGCCGGCGACTAATTGGCAGCTCTTGACAAGGTTAATCGATAATATTGACTATTACTAATGTATCTTGTATTAATGCAATTAATGCCATCAGTGCAGTTTAATGTTAATTCGAATATACTTCCTTCTAGGAGGAAATATAAAATGGTGCAAATCATAGGAACATTATATCGTGTCATTGAAACGGTTGTATTTATACTCTACTACCTATCTGCTGTATGCCCATTTTATGAAATTTCAAGACCATTTGGAAACACTTGTGACAACAACTTCAGTTTAGTGTACTTATGCACTGCGTATAATATTTGTTTATTGTTTAATTAGAATTGAAATGTTTTTGAATCGATATAATGGAGGAGACTTCTAAGGCCAGAAATATATGCTTCTGTAAGGCTTTGTTCATTGCTTTGAATATTTGGAGTATCATAGTACCTAATGCAGAAAGAAGGGAAAAGTAATTCCATGGTAACAGATGTTACATTTGACTTCGAAACTAGAAATAAATCTCTTCGCAACTCTAATATAATTTATGAAAATATAGTAATACTTTCTTTTTGTATATAAGTGGACTAATTTAGTAAAAAAAAAACTACCCTACTTAATGCTTCGAGACCATCTGGTAACTCATGTTACATCGGGCGAAATAATACTCTCATTCTAAATGAATCAGTTTCAAACTCTATTCAGATGAAAAAAATTATGCAATTAAAATTATAAAATAAGATGGTGCAGTAGTTATTAGTGTTAATGATTAACATTGAACCTTGTAAGTCTTAAAATTAATTTTCAAAATATCAAAACAAAAGTAACAAATGTTACATCAGGTCGGTAACTCACATTACTTTATAAGATTTTCACAGGATTACATAGATATGTATATTTTGAAACAGTAGTGTTGGCATACTATTCTAAATATAAGTTACTACATTAAACATGATACAAACAAAATATAATACTTTTTTTTCGAAATCATGTCACAATTTAATGGAAATACCCGCAAATAATCACCAGTGTAACATAAATTCTTCATTCAACATCAGTGACATCTATCAAAAATATTTAAAAAAAGAAATCGGTTTTGAACACGGAATTGTGGATATACTCGTACGTGTACATAAGTGCAGTCGATAGACAGCAAATATCGCCGAGTCGGAAAATATATTAATTGTTAATAATAGAAAAATTAAAAAGGACGAAAGTAATCATTTAAAAAAATTAAATGCAACGATGCTGAAACCTACCAATAAAGTAAAACATGTCCTTATTGCTGAAATATTTAAAGCAGCGGAGGATAATTTGATGTAAAATGTCGTTGGATAAAACTATGCCGATGAGTAGAACCTCAGAATCGTTTGCGCCATAATTGAAAAAAAGGAGACCATCTGAATCGCATGCACATATTTTTGTCATATTATGTGAATGCTTTTAAGCATTTTATTAACAATTTAATTGGTCCGTATCAGTGCGGTTTTAGGCTAGAAAAGTTCAATATACACCAAATATTAGTATTGCGGCAAATCTTGGAAAAATCGCGAAGCTCCAATTTGACACTCACGATCTGTTATGTTTATGCCTCTATTATTATTTCTTGTGAGAAGGATATCTTGTACTGCAACCACAAGGTCTATTGGGCCCCCTACTAATACCGTGGAAAAGTTTGTTCCCTCATTAGCCCTTTCATTACAATTCTTCTTAAAATTATATTGGAGAGTCTTATACATTTAGTACTTGCCAAATATTTCATTGTGTTGATCAGTGCTCAACTAGATTCCAGAATGTATTCCGGAGTCTCACATGCCTCATTGCAAAATCTGCAAAGGCTTTCCTCTGCTATACCTAGTTTCCTTGGGTAATCCTTAAGTTTGCAGTACCCTGTTAGAAAGCCTGTTCGGCCTTATTTAGGCTGATACATGCTTTGAATCTTTTTTCTGTTGTAGTTATCTAAGAGTTACTTAGCCTGCCTTAATGGTTTTTCCAGATTCTGGCCGCGAATTCTTCTTTTAGAGTGTGATTCCGCACAATGGTTCAGGTCGTATAAAGGGTTCTCTTGCCGCTTTTCTTACTAGAAAGTCGGCTGCTTCATTACCCTAACAGAGGGATACTTTGTTAGTTGCTAGTTTGTTAAGTTTGTGTATGCATGTCTCCACAATAAAGCGGCTGCTTGACTATTTGACATTATTGCTATATTGCAATTTCTGCTTTTTGTTAGAACTATGGCCCATGGATTCGGACAGTTCTCGACCCGTATTGGATTTGTTGGCCTGTCCATAGATTGTGGAATCATCGCTCTAGTTTTTCTTATAGCTGAGCTTCATCAGAAAATTATTTTCAAAGTAGAATTTCCTATCATCCATGCCCAAAAGGGGGGTTTTTTATGGAGTACATCGAAGTCTTTCCTTCATTTCCATGCATGTGATCTAATGATCCAAAAATTACAAACCGAAACCAGTAAACTAAGATCATGGATATATCTGATAAAATCAAAAGCCACGAGTAGTTATTCCAAACTCCGGTGATTAAGCGATCATTGTTATCGGACACAGTAAGTGTTCAAAAATTGTCGGGATTGTACATTTTTAAGCAATCGATCATTACAAGTTGCTATAGATGGATGTATGTTCATCTAATTCATGGATCAGTCCTCTCTTTTAATCTGCTTCTAATACTTACCAGTGAACTTCTCTCTCCCAATCTAATCCATACCTTCACTGCCGACAGCACTCTTGACTTCAATTAGTCTTTAATGTCACCTTGGGAAGTCCTAGCCACAGTGAATTGAGTAGTCAATTTCTACAAAAACTATTCCTGTAATTCGATCAATAGTGACTATAGTTGCATCTCCGAAGATTAAGCTTTAAAATTTTGAATATTTGTCTGCTACAACGAGGATGTACAAAACTAATGTGATCTAAGTAAAGAGTTCTTAGATATTCACTGGTTCCCTTCTCTGTAGAATTAACGATGCTAATAACGATTATCTCTTACGAAGATTCCTTCTCATGCTGGCATTTTTATAATTGTAGAACCTAGCTTGTCTAGGACCTATGATTTTTTGATAACGGAACGATGTAAAATAGAGCTATTAAACCACCTAAGATTCTGTGCAACCCCTAGCACGTATCCAATGGTAACTAGATTTTCTTCCTCCTCTGAATTACAAAATGGCCCATATACTGCAAAATCACGCCATCTCCAGACAATTCTTCGACCAGTGGATACCACCGCCAACAGTGGTGCAGCAGTGGATTATTGTATGTGGTTGTGTGTGCTTTGATTGCTTTGTTTGTTTTCCATTTTTCCATCTATTTTTATTGTGTTGTATGTTATACATGCATAATATATGTATGTACGTACGAGTACGTAGAAATATTTTTATTTTTAGTTAGATTTTGTTGCAAATTTGTTGTTAAATGTTTATGTTCAAAGTGGCACATAAAGTGTGAGAATTTACAAATCATCCAACGAAATCCATTGACAACTTCTTTACGTTAAGCAGTAAAGTTGCTGATCTATTACTGCTGGTCTTAAGAGTATGTTTATGGTACAAGTTATTTGCTTGTGGTTTTTACTCATTCATTAATTTTTATTTCTCTAACACCTGTTTGTCTGATGAAATCATGTTCTTCATTTTCACAATACGCTTATACCATTTTGTGGTAATAAATATCTTCAATGCCTAGTTTTTTTTTTCCACAAAAATGTGTTAATTCATTTCAAAAAGCCCAAGATCACCGAACTTACCATTCACATCTATCATAGTTATGTCAATGACATCACTGACTCATGTTGTAAGTCTTCTTCCAAGAAATAGAGACACTTTTATTCAGTGTTTTATAGCCATTTCCTGCTTTAAAGAGACCACAGAGTAGATAATTTCTTGCAGATAGCTTCCCATCATTTCTTCGTTTTGCGAAAGACTCATAAATCTAGACCAACTGACTCAATTTAATTAAGAGCATATATTTTGTTAATTTCAAAACAATGAGAAAAATAAAGTAAATTACAAATTACGTTAAAATTCCAGTAATATTATATTTTTCTATACGAGTATCTTTTTGTCAAGTAGTATGTATCTTTTACATAAGTATTATAATTCAAAAGGCGAACATCGGATGTATTCTTGGCGATTAGAATAAAGCTTTTTTTTTCTTTTATTATTAAAATAAACAAAGCACTTGTAAGTCTTTCAAAGTACGAGTATTTGTATATGCATGCGTCTACTAAGCTAATGTTTTATATTCTTGGCTGTCATTGGAACAATATTGGTGAATGTTTTTCGTGACTTGAATTTTTTTTTTTTTTTTTTTTTTAAGTTTTTTATGTACTTTGAGTCTTAAACAGATTGTGTTTAAGTTGAGACTTTGTTTTAGATTTTCTCTTTGGGTGTTTGACGGAATATATCGTGACCTCAGTAAAGTTTTGATTTATTCAAAGCTTTTTTGTCACCCGCGGTCAGGTGGTCTAACAACTTTGATTAATTGAGGTTCACCCTTTTTTGTGATCCTAGTGTCATGATCTTTATTCAGATTTAGTATTTGTTTCGCCAATAAACAAAGATTTGTTAATTAGAAACTTATGATTCGATTAAATTATTTAAGATTCAAAACATGTGAGGACGCTTGATAAATTTATAGTTACTTAATGGGATTAAAAAGTAGGAGGGCACTTTAGAATAAATAAGAGATTAGCTTACTTGACTTTAGTACACAGCAGAAATAGTAAGTGAAACGAATTCAAAAGTCAAGTCTTGTACTTGTAAACTCGAAATATATGTAAAGTGACTGATATTCTACAAGTCTGCCAGAATTACAGTTCTGTAACTAGAAATCTAGAACTATGGTTGCTATTGTGACTTTTTAGGATTAGTTTGTAAGAGCTCTGTTAAGTATATCTCCTTTCCTCTATATTTTAGAATGAATCCCCACTCCAACTTATTATATATACACCGATTTGTCATGAAGAGAAGAAGCTAAATCTTAATTTAGGATCCAGAATTCATTTTGGAACTTCTAAGCTCACATCTAAAATAGCTGCTCCTATTTGAGCATAATTAAAATTTGTGATTAACGAATTAATTGGTGAAGAAATGAGATATTAATCATTAATCTGTGCGTCCTAGAAACGGAATACTAAGCACGAATGTAAGATTTCGCAAAAAAAAATAAATCACGTGCCATTGCAATCAATAGCGCACCAGTGGATAAGTGTGTGCTTGTTTAACGAAACTTTTTTTTTTCATATGTGTTCTTTGTAAATATTCTCCGTAGTTGAAAAAAAGTCTATGAATGGCAATTAACTGGATATACTGTTGTAGTAACTTTCGATATTATCCACAGTTACCAATAACTATAGCACATTTTTACTGACGACCGAGAGAGATTGAGCAGAAAGGTTTCTGATACAAATTTTATATTCTGTTCGAAGTAAAACATTCAATGATTGATTTAACGAGAACAAGAGCGCGACGTTGGTAGAAACATTCTTTGTCTTCGAATCTCAATCCGCGTCTCAGTCAGTGGTGCCAAATTTCAATAAACAAAATAGGATATCGATTTTTATGAAACTTAATTGAACTTTATATAAAAAAAGAAAGAAACACGGCTATTAGTGTGAACTATAAATTTCTAAAACAGTGCTCGAATTACCGTATCAGTGAGCATATTGATCGTCACGTAATTTCTTTAGTATTGTTAGTAGATCGAGCAACAACACAATGCAAATTACGTAACAAGTCATTCGATCACTGATGCGGTAATTCGACCCCAGGGTAGAATGAGTAAAGAGAAAGGACACGGGAGAATGCCTGATGGCCTTTTGACATGACAAAGCTAGTTCATTATACATCCTGAATTGCAGTAATATATATTTGTGCTTAAGGTGGCAATCAGCGTATGATCATCGCACAGGCTGTCAGGTTGCAACACTAACGTGTATCGTCAGTTATCCAGAAATCTCCGACTTTAGTGTCGCCCTATATACCTATCATTTTGAATGTATCCACAAAATGGTTGTCCAATTTCATTCACATCACTTGGAGAGAATAAGCTCCCCGCAGCTGTGGGATCATGATAAGCCCACACAAAAAAGTAAACATTCCGACCCTTTTTTAATAAAGAAGAAAGAAAAGATACCTCTGCATCTCAGCGATACGAATGTCACTAATTGAATACAAATTTCAAACTAGACATAAAGGCAGTCAAAGAAACCCAAAATCTTGCCTCATCCGATTAGTTTTCAGATAGAAGATACACACTTCTTGAACGAGGTACACAGTAAATATGTCACAATGTTGATGACAATTTTATGGGTTGGTATATATTTAAGAATAGGAAAAACCCGTACCCATAATCTATTCTTTGTTCTGAATACAGACAAAAATCGTGAATAATATAAACGAGTAATGAAGTCATTTAATATTGAATGCGCTGCCATTGGCTTTGTTGTTTGAACTCAAAAAAAAAAAAAAATTAACCTCCGTAGCGGTGATTCGGATAATGCAATTGACAACTCAGATCTACAACAGGTTTTTATATATTTTTATTAAACGTCACATTTTCATATATCAAACAAAATTTTGACTGATAAACGCCTCCTGATAAAAATAAAACAAAAAAAAACAAAATTTTTTGAGGATTACAGTGAGAATAAAAGAATTGCACGTACTACTGATCGGTCGATCGCACGTACTGCTTATCTCAAGTACCATGACACTACTTTTAAATAAAACCAAACCAATGGGGTTTAGAGTTTAATTTATATACATATGTATATTTGTTGGTAAGTTAAAACGAGATAGGAAATGTGCAATCGATACAAATCACACTTCAGAATGATTGTAGATGTGCAAAGTGATTGCAATAATCGGTTGATTACCTGTGTGGAGAATGTCACTGGACTTTGTAGTTTAACTAACATATTTATATAATCGACTGAATGGAAGTGATTAGTTTGTCTTAATGTTGTTCCACAATAGGTAATCTCTTTGGAACGACTACTTGAGGAGACAATTCGTTGTGAAATATCTTATTCTAATTCGAACCGCTTTCGTATTCACTGAGGCAGTGTAATAAATTTTATTATCCTGTAGTTTATATAGCCTCACTTGTTAGGTGCTATTGGATGCCAGGCTACACTTCAACATAATCTATAAAAAGTTCCCTGGATCTGGGATAACATTAATTACAAAATAATCTTTAACTGTGACTCAGATCTTTGAGTTAAGGTCAGGGATTCCCGATTAGTTTATATGAATTTTGAATATATTTTAGTGGGATTTCCTGAAATTTTATTTATAGTGCCATGGAAATACCATAAAATCAGTATCAAATCTTCTGGTTAGAACTTGCGCAGATGTGGCTTGGAGCAGATGTTTGTTACACGTTGTTACTTGTTGGTTTCTTTTTTTAAAATTGCTATAAAAGAAATTTTATGTTTTTTTGTTTTATTGAAGAGAGTACACTTTCCGATTATTTATGGAAAATAATTTAATTTAAATGGCTGCCGCGGCTGGCTTGGCAGTAGCCCATCCTGTCAACACAATTATGCAATGTATTTTCGATGGTTCTGGGCTCTATTTCACGAATAGCTCGATTAATGTTATGCTTAAATGCCTGAATCGTTTCTGAATAGCCAGCATAACATAGGTCTTTAACAGCACCCCACAAACCTTCAAACAGCGTCAAATCGTAGCTCCGCGGAGGCCAAGCAATATCATAAAAACGACTGATTACACGATTATTGAACTTAGTGCGCAAAAGATCGATTGTTGGACGGCTTGTATGGCACGTAGCGCAGTCTTGCTGGAACCAGAGATAGTCTAAGTTTATTTCCTCAGCTGATGGGCAAACAAAATCGGTTATCATTTGGTCTTTATGCGCAATTCTTCTCACGCTAGTGCAGCTAATGTTCAGTTGCTGAGATCTGTGGCAAGTTGAGGTTCTCGGGTTTAGGCGTACACAGCAGCAATATTCTCGGCTGAGCGCACAGGATGAACACGAGGATAACTTGTATTATCAATTAGCATGTCAATCTCAAGAACTTTCTTCACCGACTTTCGTACAGCAGACACGGTTGGTGCATTGTTTCGACCGACATTCTCACTGTTTCGGCAACACAGCGTTTGCTTTGGAAATAAGTTTTCAATATTTCCTAACGTTGTTCAAGCGTGAATCAATACAATTCGTACCGTGGAGATATGATGCTGTGGTTCTGTCAATTTGTTGAGTGCTAAAGAGTTGTCAGTGTCAAAATAATATGTAATTTAAAAATAATCCAGTAGATGGCCCATTCCAAAATTGAGGTTTCTAAATCACCATGATTTTTGTATACTTTCAGCTTTGTCTTTTAAGCTACCACTGTTTTTGCTTCAATGTCAGACATCGAACTTGATAAAATTTGGGAAAAAAGTATCTGTGCTATGTAAAAGATGTGTTGCCATAATATACTGGATAGCTTGTTTTGGTGTTGATCTAAAGATTGTCTGATCTTAATGGTCTCCTCCCATTAAGGCTTCATCTGAAATTGATGCTTCGGTGCGGTATATGCACCAAATCATCAATAGCTTGTGGCTGGACGCAAACAGGTCAGAATATCAGCACAATATGCGTAGAGTAATCCAATGTTTTACAAAAACTATTAAATCTGTATACAAATTCCCGCCTAACGTAAATATACACTATATTGTGAAAGCGGAAACACACTTCCTTCGAGATATCAATAAATTATGCCTGAGTTCGACAAGAAGATGCACTGTTAAGTGATTATTAGTGAATGCATTATGTCTCTGTGATTAGGCAAACGATATCGATAGCATTGCACAACATAATCATCGGCGAGGTACCGTTCAGGCCTTTTAAGGTAATTGAAGATCAGGTGGTAATAATCAGCCTAAAAATAGGCAAGAACACAACTCTATGCATGCTGTAAACAAAGAAAGTTCCTATAATTTTGAAATAATATTTTAATTGAAGCTAGATTTTAGTTCACGGAAAGATTGCCTTGGTAACTTAAGAGAATGATCGTGAACTCATGGAAGCTTGTTCGTGTTTCAAGATACCTCAATGTTATGCGCTTCTGATTGGCCGTCATTTTGTCAACTGACTGTTGACCAATCATAAGAATATGAAGACGGTCCACTTGAAATCCGAAGGAGCCCATTGGTACCGGTAAAGTAGATATACGTTTTCGCTGGAGATATTACTGCTTCTGTCTCTGAGAGATTATCTACTTAGTCTATTGGTGATATTCCCTGCATCGCTTTTAGAGATATTTTTCTAAACTGCACTTACTTCAAGCGATCACATGTAAAACCCAAGTTTATCAGTGATATATTGGTCGGACTACAACACTGCTCTGGTCTACTAAACCTCTGAGGAAAAAAGAGCACTTTTCGGTTTGATCAAAATGGTGATGTAAAGTAGTTTACACCGCGCATTCACCTATTGTTGATAGAAACACTTTGCACAGCAGTAGCAATGTCGTGAACCCGAAAAATGTGGAGCTCGACTACCGGAAGCTACAGATTTGAGATTTGTGCAGAACAGATACTTAACGTAGAATTAATGATTGAAGCAGGGATGGTAACTGTCCAAGAGTAACATTGTTTTCTAATTTATATTTATTAAATCGATAAAATAAATGCGATCAAAACTTTTATTTTTAAAAATCAGAAGTAAGAATTAAATCATGGTTTTTATCTTTCATGATTTCATGAAAAAATTAGATCACGATTTTTATTGTCAGAAATCAATGATAAAAATAAAATAATAATTTTTGATTTTTAGACCAAAAAAGCCTTATAAATATGACCTTGTGTGATGACGGTTTGATTTTTATTTTTGATTTTTAAAAATAAAAATCCATAATTGATTTTTACTTTAAATCTTTAAAAATTAAAATTAGAAAATAAAGTGAGACACACAGGAGTTCATGCCAAGTGCATTGGTGTGGAATGCGAAACAAAGGATTTCTTCTGTGTGATATTTTTTTTTTTTTTTCTTTGTCCCGCATTTTGAAAATAATTATTATTTTCTGTACCTGGATTGAAGAGACTGTACTAATGGCTAACTATCGTTCTTCTGAGGTAACGTATTCAAATTTAAATTTCCTCTGACTGCTATAGCTATACCTTCCGCCTTGTGATAGCGTATGATGATTCCTGTCCATCAGCAATGACCAAAAATACCAGAATCAAATGCAACTCAAAAAAAAGTTTTCTAGGGTGCAGTCGTAAAGGGTATCTTAAAGTGTCACATTCTGATATTCTTGGCCTCTGCACCGAATGTCTGCATCAGGTATCACATCTAGGAATTGTGTGATATATAAACTGGCGAAGTTTTCAGGTTTCCGTTGTGCGTACATATGTCCAACTAGCCAATCATTACACTTGACGGAATCCAACCACAAGAGTTTCCCGACAGGATCGCAGCTCCAAAACCTAGTCGAAGACCTTTTACGAAAAATAGAAAAATCCTTACTCTACACCGTCACGAGGAACAGCCCTTGACAGTTTGTTAAAAAAAAATCATCTTATCATGAAACATATACATATCTTCTACTCGTCCAATGAATTTCTTGGAGCATTGGTGAATAGCATCAGAATCTGAACACTACATTGAGCATTTTCCAGGAAGTCGATTATTTTAGACAAGGGGTATATGTACAGGCTTGAATATGCTTAGTGGAGAACTGATTCATTGCGTTACTTTTTGAGTATGTAATCCCAGTCAAAACACAGTTTCTAGACGGCAACTCAATGTTCGAAACGGCGTTTTTATAAATCATGTCATGTAAAGCTTCTCTAGTCCTCTAACTTCGGTTTACTCTGTTCCGAAGTTTCTAAAAAAGAAACCTGTTTCCTTACATAATATCACTTTATCCAAAGGCTAAATACGGTTCATTATAGCGATTTTGTGATGTTTAGTTATCTCTAAATTATCACTGATATATCCTCCTATGAACAAAATAAACGTCATGGTAATCAGTTTAGATGTTTCCGAGTTCTCTAGCTACAACGCGAAAAATTTTCTGTTTTTTTGGTTTGCAATGACCGCTGAGTTTTATGTTATTAAGAGTAAGTGAAAGAAAGTGATCGTTCCATCTTTACTATAAAGATAAAAGAAATACTGCAAAGTGGGAAAAATTTAGCTGCCATGTATCTTATCTAATAAGATAATATTCCGGTATTATTACCATCAATTTTTCTTATTGAATCCCATTAGTTCCGACTCCATAGTATTTTTTTTTTACCGGAAGTCTACCATGTAAATTGAATCTATTCGTTATTCACTTAACAGCAATCTTGTGCCATTCAATCGTCTTTTAAAATTAAGTATAAACATTAATTTCATGACCTCAAACGAACTCAGATTTGAAAAACATTTACTAACCAATAGCACATAAAAATCGCATTTAAGCGTAACTTTCTACCATTTTGAGCCTAGTTCACCATATCTAAGAATCTGAACAACGTTATTTAATTATTTCTTTTACAACGACTAGATCTCTGCTTAAACTTTTTAATTAAAATCGTAAACAGGCCAGTAAAACTATTTGGTAATAACTACTCTTAATTACCAATTACCAATGAACTGTTCTACGAATGCAACATACAGATATGCGGTTAGCCTTAAGTTGCACGCTAAATTAAAAAGAGAGAGAAACAAAGTTATTTAAATAAACAAGCAGCAGCTTCATCATTTGTGTATCTCTATCTTTATTTGCCTCATGGGTTAATATCAACTATGCAAATATTTATCCGCTGCGAATTCAAGCCTCACCTAGAAAACATACTCGTACATATACATATACAACACAGTCACAGATACTAACTTGATGTCATGAATGCCATTCAAATGACATAAGAACAACAACAGTGTAATCAAAACTATTCAATTCAGGTATATAGGAGCTACTTATGTTTTCATCGATCGTCGTCTGACAGTAAAAAAAAAAAAAAAAACCTATAAACGATCTTCTTGACGAAAGTTTCTCCCACCTAGCTCTTCCTTATGTGCCAAAATTTTCCAAATGACATTACGTGTCACTCATGCAAACGTATAAAATTATAGCAAAAAAAAAAAAAACTTGAGTCGAGATTAATTAAATTGGAAGCGAAACATGGCGGATGGAGAAATGACAGAAGCCCGTATTCATAACCTGTTTCCGATCTTTTTTCCGCGCTGAACGATGACGACTGCGCTGCTTTGTGGGTTGGCTTGTGATGGCACTCAATAGTGCTGTTTAGATATATAGTATCAAATGATTATCTATCATTTTCACCTTTTTTTTTGCGACCATGTTAAGTCACGTTAAATTGATTGTGATGCCTTTTTCGATCGGTTGGACTTTCCGGTGTGACCTTCAGGTGTGACTGGTTTTCCTGGAATCTTTTACTCACAATAATTTGTCGACTACAGGAAACTTCCCAAGATCACTTGAAGATCGCTTTCGATATCACAGCTGCGTAAGTCAGCAGGAACCCCAAATTTCCTCAGGGCACCATAACAAAAGAAAGTTATACAAATGAATCTCCGGGATGCTGGAAAAGTGGAAAAAGTGTATCGAATGTCAATTTAAAAACTCTGTGTGTGGTATCGATCGATTTAGTTTACTATGGAGGATGCAGCATGCCAATCAGGTTATGGCTTTGTTGATACTCGTTAAATATTCTTCAGGAGTTATGTTATAGGTGTGGCGTGTGGTCTATGTTTATGAAATATTTTTTATCATTTTATTGTTATTTGAAATTTTATTAGATTGTGAATTTTATCACACCTCTATCTGGAAAGTATTAGAATATAAATGTCATATTTATGGCATCGTTAATTAAAAATAGCTTGACGTCGAATGGTCTAAAATGTTTTGAAATACCTTTTACATTTGCCGATCGTAATTCCTTAAGGTTGAGTGTTTGTCGATACATACAGTGGTGGCCATATTTCTAGGGACAGCGAATATAATCTGATTTGGTCCCGAACACGTTTAATAAGCATTGTATTTTGAACAAGTGTTGTTGAACTTAATGTTCGTAAAAAATCTTTCATGGTTTTCGTGAAAATATTAGAGTTGAAATTTAAATATGGCGCCGTTTTCATCTGACCGTATAGTCAATTAGTAAAGGATTTTCGTACTTGTTCTAAATAACGCAAAAAATACTCAATAAATGGTTGTACCACCACCTTTTTTTAAAATCAGCATCATATCCGAAGGATTCATTCATTAAGGCAATGATATGCTGCATTCCTTGCAATTATTTTTGATTCTTTGATATTATTTAGCCAACATGTATTTCAAAATTTTCGGCAGGATTTAAATCCGGTGGATGAAGTGGTTTCTGCTTTGTAGATCTTGTGTTCTCCTCCAATTGTAGTTGGGCCACAGCTGCATGGATTAGATTAGTTGATGGGGTATGGAGAAATTTTGCCTTCTAACTCTTTGCCCAAAAGAGATCTTTTGTGTTAAATCTACCTAGCTATGACGCAATTCCGCAACCCAAGCCATCGGTCTTTGAAGGGAAATGTGCGAGCATACTACTACTTGAATCGTTTCCGCAAGGGATCTATCAAGATCAGATCTCCGCCTCTCTAGCTAATCAGCTCGCTTGTACCCCTCAATGTTGCTGTGTCCCGGCACCCAGAAGAGACTGATACTAAACTAATGACCCAGCGATGCGAGTTCCTCTTAGCAATGTTCCACCAGCTCACAGTGATATTACATATTTTACGGGCTTTAATTTGATATTAATTTTCCTTCGGGTACACTTTAAACATCAAAAAACAAATATTTGTTCAATTTTTAATCCCAATAATATTCGATTCAACACATACCCATTTTGTGCAAAATTTCAAAAGATCAAAAATTACAAACGTGTAACATATTGACGAACAGGCACATCGTGTTGAATCCATTAATGTTATGTTTAAAACCATTCTAGTATGAAACACTAAAAATGAAGGATAAATGCCACGACTGGATCGCACGTACTTGCTCGATATGTGCTCTTCATTCGTATATTGGTCAGATTTAAAATTCACGCAAAGTCAAAAAGAGGCGTCACAATTTTAGTTTTCCAAAAATGCGTTAAAAGGCTGAAAAAAAATCCTGGGATCCAATTTTGTCACAAAAACAATACTGGGTAATTCCATGAAATTGCGACATGACTTTGATAAAAGTAACTTTTTTTTCATGGTCAATGTAGTAATATCATATTTTGAATTGAATAACTTGTCTATCATTTTTTTATTACTAATATACATCTATGTAACGAGAAGTAACGAGAGTTACCAAGTTCATGTAACGTGAATTACTTTTGTTTTGAATTTAAAAACAAATATTTTAAAACTTACCAAATTTTAATATTAATTAATTAGCACTAATAACTATTCCACCATATTGTTATATAAAAGTTCGAAACTCATTTATTTATTGTAGATTGAGAGTACTATGTTGCCTGATGTAACATGAGTTACCAGAAGCTCTCTAAGCATTAAGTTGGAAGTGAATAAACATGGTTTTATTTCCCTTACTAAATTAGTTCCCTTATTATATATAATATATAGACAAGGTGTTGCCGTATTTTTATAATTTATATTATAATATGTAGATAGAGATTTATTTCTAGTTTCACATGATGTAACATAAGTTACCAGAGGAAATTATTGCAAGGAATTATAATACAATATGGAATATGAGTTATAATAAGAAATTGTTTGGTATCCCAATTTATATGGCCAAGGAAGAAAGAATGCATATGTACAAATCCACTTTATGCAGAAATAAATTAGTACTATAATATGTGTTCACAGTGCATTAATTATTTAAAGAACAAAATGTTCCTTGTTTGTTCATTCACATGGCGACCACTATATGGTGAAATACCGATCTGAGCATCCTTTCACATTATCTTTCCCATTAAAATAAAAGTCATTCCAAAGCTTAGTTTTGAATTATAACCAAAGATCATTGCACCGAATCTGTTGACCTAAATTATTAAAATATTTGTACCTTCTTTTCTTATCAGAGGATGTAAACTGTTTCTAACATGTAACTCGTATCTCCATCATTATAAATATTTTCAACTTAGATATACATACGAGTATCTACATATATGCATCTGGCGGGGCATCTATCTCTAAGTAAATGAAAGATAATACAACAATTTTAGGTACGTAAAAGATAAAATTAGATTATCTTAGATAAAAATTGAAAAAGACAAACGTAATTTCTCTAGATAATGATGCTTTAATAATCGTGACTACGATACTTCGCAATATTGCACTAAAGTGTAAAAAAAAAAAAGTAAAAACGCGGTAGCCATTGAATATAATGTATACAAACTCGTGTGCAAAATAATTATGGTGGCTTATATTTTAGCAATTCCGATTGAATATGAATCATATTATCTAGATACTTAGTCCATAGCATACTAGTTTGTTACAGCCGCCTAACGTGTTTGTCTTATAGTCGTGTGTTTACTTGGTTTGGTGAACATTTATTTCAAGCATTTGTGTATAAATTGTGCTTTTTTTTTAAACTAATAATTTGAATTTAGTGGAAATTATTTTACTGTTAATTTTGTATGCGAGTACATCTTAAAGTAAGTGATTTAAACAAGACTGTACCTGTAATGAAACGTCGTACCTTTGTTAATGTCAAGAGCATGGTGAAAATACATAAACATGTTGAAAACGTGTCGAAACGAAAGTTTATTCCGATTTGAAAAAAAATTAATAGTTGTTAGTTTCATTTGAAAGTTCATATTGGTGCTACCATTACCATTTGTCCATTATTTGCTTTTGACTCATACTGATCAATAATGTGCTATAAATAGTGTTTTCAGTAGTGGTTCCCTATTCCCTATTCCCTATTCGCAAAATGTGCTAAAACAATCTTAAGTACAATTTTTGAATAGAATTAATAGATTCTGTTTTATGAATATTTCCTGAAAACTAAATTTAAAATCTTATAGCATTTTACGCATGTACATACATATTTCAATCAAATATTTATGTTTAAAAAAAAATAAAAAATTAGGTTCATAATGCACTCCCAGGTGTCCATAAATACAGTTCCAGATTAAGTCAGTTAAGATAGCTTTCTTACTGAGAATCGCATCATTTTAGTTTTGGAAAGATTAACAAGCAACAATTGGTCACCCTGTAATACTTTATTCTTAATTCAAACACCATAGACAAAATACTGACTTTTTAGAATTGTTGGTGGTCTTGGACAGAACGTTGTTATAAATTCATACATAAGAATTGAAGCCACTAATATTAGACTGCTGATATTTTGTGCCCTGCACTTGGTTTGCTTTCTCAGTCATCCTTAAGAATAAAAACCCTCGGTGTTTGAGAGCTGCCATAGCTTCCGCAGAGATCCCTACGAAACCCAACAAATTTTTACTCAAAAATTGGTAGATTTGGGTATAATTTCAATCTTTTTTTTCCTGATTCTAAATTTACAGGGTGTTTTGGAAATTTATTTACTACTATTTCCCTCAACCAGACAAACAAAACGTAATATAAATTTTTCTCGGATTGCTTACCACTTTACTACCGTTGTCTTTATTTAGCTCTATTTTCACTAAATTTTCGTCGATTTGAAAAACAAAAAAATTTACTCCAAGCTGTTGAAAATGGTAAAGGTTTTGTTAGCACTGTTTTTTTTTTTTTTTTTTTTTGTAACAGTTTTATTATAAAAGTTACAGGAGTTTATCGAAAGACTCTTAAGGCTAATTGGCAGCCATTTTGAATCTTTTTTTTTTTTGTAAAATATGTTTTATGTTTCTAATGTGTTTCATGGTTGTTAAAGATTTTATTTTACCCGCTTCAAGTCAAAAATTCGTGACAGTACAAAAGAAAAATAATCAGATTCAAAATGGCCGTCATTTCAGCTGATGAAGATTTGACTTTTAAGTCCTCTGTCTCAGAAACGAAGACTATTATAATAAGTGGGAAATTCAATTAGTTTTTGAAGCATACCCCAATCATTAAATTCTGTTGTGCCGTTAAAGAGTTAAGTAGTTGTCTATATACATATGTATATGTATGTATAATGGAGAGACTTAAAAAAGTTGTCTCTGTCTTTCTGTATGTTTAAACGACTGAAACTTATACGTCTGGAAGGATATTGTTTAAAACAGGATTTTTATTCTGACCCAAAAATGTGGGGTACTTTACTAATGGTCGATTTAAAAAAAAAATTGATTTTTTCTAAAACTGCTGCAACGATTTAGATAAAATTTCATATCGGAGTTTTATTTTTAGATATTGGCTTATGCCTTGCAATTAATTGGATTATTTGTACGATGTAAGCTATGATAGAAAGACAGACGTTAATAGAGAAAGAAACAAACGTATAGTGGTTTGAAACTCAGGTTACATACGTAACCAGTAAACTTGGGGGGTGGCGTCCAGATAACTGTGGAGCATTTTGTTTTTATTATTGTCGCTGCCTTATAATTCACAGTAGTTTCTTCCATCTTGATGTCATCATCAAATCGACTTGAATTTCTAGCCATATGACGACCTCAATGCCAATGTGTTATGCCTTCACAGTAGAATTGACATCAGCTTTCCCAATTCAACGATTTTTTTATTCATTTCATGCGATATATGTAAATAGATGATTCTTCACTTAAGGAATTGAACCGTAAACCTTCAGCGTGACAAGCGGTGACGTTACCACTACACCACGGTGGGCCAGTTTTTGAAAACTGGTTCATTCTCAGACAATATTTGTGCTGAAATTTGAGCTGAAATTTTGTACAAAAATAGTACGTGGAAAAAATCTAAAAAAAATATTTTTGTGGCGGAGTTCTGTTGACCTAATTTTTGAAAATCATGTGACATAAAATTTGGGCTTAACTTCCAAGAAGAATATTAAAAACATTTTGTTTGGATACAATTTCTTGAACAAAAAAACTCAAAAACCATGGCAGGGTGGTGACACTATTAATGGGGAATATTTGAAAAACAAAATTAGGATATGTAAATTTATGAGGAAGTTCGAGGAAAACTATAATAAATCTTCTGGCATAAACAGTTCTCTAAAAATATTGCAATACTTACAACTGCGGTCAAAAAAATAGCACCAAGAGTGTGTAATTAGTATTTATGAGCAATATTTTATATTTAGTTTTTTTTTCCACACCTGACAATTAAATACCATTAGTTGAAGTGTGCTCTCTAATATTTTAAGTAAAACCGTTCACAATAATAGCCGTAATTTTTATTATAAGCAATTTTCCAACAACATCGCTGTGGGTGTGCAGTCAAAAAAATAGCACAACCTAGAATATTCAAGAAAAATTAAAGCACGAAGAACTTCTAAAGTAAAAATGTATTTTTAAAAAAATAAATTACGTATTAAATATAGTTTATGCTTCATCAATATTTTGTTGCATAGCCTTTATTGGCAATAACTGCCTTACAACGTCATGGCATAGAATCTACCAATGACTGGCACCTCTGCGAGGGGATGGCATACCAGCAACGTTGAATTGTTGACCAAAGCTCGTTGATGTTGCTCGGTTGTTGCTCTAAAACTCCTTTCTTTACATCGGCCCATAAATTTTCCAGTGGATTTAAGTCTGGAGATTGGGGTGGCCATTCCATTACACTGATCTGTTTTTCTTCGAACCACCTTTTAGCTGTTTTGCTGGTATGTTTGGGGTCGTTATCTTGTTGAAAGACCCACCTCAACGGCATTTCCTCGGAAGCAAATGGCAACATAACTTATCTTATAAAGATGTTGGTCTGGTTTAGATTTGATCCAATATATTGGACCGCCATGTTTTACCGTTTTTATGGTATAAGCTGGGTCGAATTCTTTGTTTGGGGGCCTTCTCACATGACAACGAGACCCCACACCACCAGACAGCACAATTTTGCTTTCGTCAGTCCAGAGAACGTTCCTGAATTTTTCAACTGGCCAATCGATATGATTCCTTACGAACAGTAATCTTTTTGCCACGTGACAAGGTCTCAGCAGCGGAACTTTTCTTGGCCTGCGGGCATTCAAATTGACTCCCCTCAATCTCCGACGCACTGTTGTCAATGCTGGCCGATACATCCAGTTCGTTTTTCAACTGCATTGCTGATTTGAAGGGCTCCTTTTTAGCGAGTCTTACTACGCGTTTTATTTGATGAGGGGATATTGCTGGCTTTCTACCGCGTGTTTCTTCCTTTGGTTCGTATAAAATCGCATTCCGAATCATTTTGTTTGAACAGTCAACAATTTCCCTAATTTCCTTTGTAGGTTTTACCTTTAGAAATCAAGGTTTTTATTATAGCCCTTTTGTCTTGGGTGCAATGCTTTCCACGGCCCATGACTGCAAAATTAATAAGTCTTTTTTTTTTTTTTTTAAGAAAAAAGTGTATCATTTAATAATAAAGTTTCCTTTTCAGAATAATTTACAAGTTATTTTATAATTTTTTTTTTTTTTTTTGTCAACTTCCTCTGCTGGTGCTATTATTTTGACTGCACACGCATAGAGGTGTTCTTGCAAAAGTGCAGATAATAAGAACTACCGCTATCATTGTGAATGATTTTTGTTAAAATATCAAAGAGCACACTTCCAATAATGGGATTCAATAGTCGGGTGTAAAAAAAAAATAACCAAATAAGAAATATTGCTCGTAAATGCTATTAATGCGCTTATGGTGCTATTTTTTTGACCGTGGCTGTATGTATGGACATATGTATGTACGTGGGGTAAAATCACCCCACCATATTTTTCTTCGTCCCAATCCGATTATAATGATTTTCAGAATGTAGACACCTCCCAAAATCCATCAAAATCCATTGGGTCGTTCTTGAGTTGATGATTCGAGAAAGATGATTCGAATATGTTTAAGCGCCTCTCCATATCTGTTAACCCATTCTTTTAATTAAATTTTTTTTTCAACTGGCACTACTAACTTGTCAGTCTAAGTATGCAATCCAAATTCCATTGAAATCCGTGAAATCCGTTAAAGTGATTTATTTTACCCGAAACTGGATCGAATTGGACATCATTTTAAAGAATATTATTTGCCGATTTTGACTATGTACGAATCCAAGCCTTTGGATTCAATGATACTCGTATGCTACATATATAATCTGTACACTTTGTTTTAAAACATTTTTTAATAGTGAAATCGACGCCATCCATAATAAATAAATTCAAATTCTCACTTCTCATACGTTTTGATTCTTAGAATTTTGAAAATAATACTTTGCCCCATGTATGGTTTTTCTTTGTTTTGTGCTTAAAAGGCCTTCGTTTTAAAATGACTACCTACTTTCTTTAAAAGTTGTGAAAGATGGATTATAAAGATACCAGTTACCTAAATAATGGAGGATTTTCTAAGAGATTCACAAATGTCACCTAAATATTTTCTCTCAATAAAAAAAGTCCATAAATTTTGTATGTACATAAATCTTTTGAAACACCGCTATTCTCAGCAACAAAACTACACCTATTCACCTCTCTGCAATACCAAAATGAACCTCTCTATCTGCTACAAACAAAAAAAAAAAAAACCTTTCTACGTCTTTTCTCTTTTTATCTTTCTTCTTGTGGCTAGGTCTACCTACCTACCCACCGATCGTTTGAAGTTGCTTTACCAAAAAAACTCTAATAGATATCAACCGGATCAGCAGACTCTGTCTAAATAAACACCAAAGGGCACTTCACTGCTTTATGGAAATTCCCTAGTGCCACTGTCACTCGTTATTTCCAAATGAGAATGAGACAAAAAAAAAATGTTCATCTAACTTGGAGCGGGCGCGTCGTAAAGTCGTTCAACGACAATCTTTTCAATAACCACGAGAGGTGTTGTGTTCACTCCCACTTTTCCCCCCGGTTTCTACTTGCCAGTAACCCAACAGTGCACAAAGAAATATCTTTCTCTCTTCGAAGAAAATAGAAAATGACAAAGTAAAAGAAGTATCTACAAAAGTATCTCTACTGGAACTTGGCAGTTTAGCGTCTCAAAGTTGGAATCTCGACCAGCAGCACCGAGAGTCACACTAAGTAAAGCATAACAAATCGCATGCGTAGGTAGAGTGGAAACCTGGATTCGACGAAATGCACACATATAACTTTTGACAAGGAGTGAAGTGAAAAAACTTTGCGTTTCATTATCTCTAATGGTACCCTGCTCAGTTTATTCTCAGATCAAGTCAAGACCTTTGTTTGTTATTTTACTTCTTTTTTGCGGGGGTTTCAGGAGTTTTACTGTGTTTCGAAGTCATTTATCGCACTTTTCCTGAACTCGATAACAGGAAATGGATTTGTTTCTTCGTTTCTACTTCGATTGCAATTGCATCTGGAACAGAGGGCACAATCTTTCCAGCCACACAGTCTCTCTTTGCTGTAGGACTTACTTTTTCGTTGGACCAACCCATTGATTGATGGCTGGCAATATGTAGAGCTTCATTATTTCCAATTTAACTCGACAATAATTGCTGCGGCAGCATGCTGCCGACGCTTGAAGTTCGACAAATGTCGTCATCGTCATCGATGCACTGCACAGTCCAGCGATCGTGCCCCATGTCTGAAGTGGATGGGCAATGGGCTCATCATTCATTTTTCCCTTTTTCTTTGTTTTCTCATCAGCAAAATTCCAGAGTTGCAAAAGAAAAACAAAAAGAAGTTCCGCACACGACATATGGCGTGGACAGGATCTGCGCATAAGAAATACGACTCCACTTTGCGCAAAGCAGTTTTACTTCTGCATCTGCACATGTTGCGTTCTTTTTTTTCTGCTTTCTTTATGCTTCTTTCGTTCAACTGGCGTTCCCCAAAAATCGCAAAGATATTCCCCCTAAAAGTCCGTCGTTGAAGGAAGACTTGACAGAGACCCTTTTTAAAATTTTATTTTGCACCTGGCTTAGGCATGATATGATCACCGATCATGATGCGTGGTTTCAGTTGAGCGATGACGACATTCTCTCGCATGGTCTTGTCTGGAGTCTCCTTTACCAACTCCATTTTCGGCGTGCTCTTCACCATCATCCACTGAGGAAATTGACCTCTGAGGATCGTTTTTTTTAAATGATTTTGTTGACCGATTAAAGTGACGATCGTTTAATTCGATCTTTTCTTGGTGTCGTGTGACGCTTTTTTTGCCGACGGTTCTAACGAGGTTTCGATTAAAGTGAAAGGATTCTCTTGTTGCCATGCTGACGAGTCTCAACTTTAATGTATTTTAACGTGTTTTTGACAGTTTTTAAGCGAATCGTTATCGATAACTGGTCTGTTTTTCACTGCCCTAAGGCTATGTTTGTTAAAGTAGTCTTTATCGAAGGTTTAGGAACACTTCAAATTAAATGAAGTATAACATTAAGATAATCATAATTTACTAGCTTAGGTTTGTAGACGTCAATCATTGGTATTGTTGTCTATGTCATTGGACGATACGTGCAACTTTTAAAAGACCTTTAAGTGTATACGTGATGTTGGTTTTTAGAAAATGTTGCTAACTTGAAATTTTCTTTTCTTTTCAGCCGGGTGACATCGATTTATTGTGCTGATAGCAACAATCAAAAAGTAAGTTTATTGAATTCTTATGAATTTTATGATCTTTTCATATATAATCTGTGTTGAGTGGGTATTAACTTGTCACTTTTGGCTTTGTAGTATCGTTGATACTTAAGGTGTATAACCTTTCTGAAGGTTTGATACTAAGATTCTGAGGTCATTCCGCAACGAGAAAGAGTGTATTGTAGGAAGATACAACTCAATTAAAGATAACTTGTTACAAATAAGTGCACTTTTTGTGATTCAAGTGCGGACTTTAGTGCATAGATTCGCCGTCATTTTTCAAACTCAAGGAACCACAAACCGGTAGTTAAAGTAGGTACGCGTTTTTAGAACAGAGAAACCATAGATAGTAGAAATAAAGTCCATCTTTTATTACATAAACTTTCGCCCACGGCATAGAAATCTGAATTTGCGAGAAGGCTCTTTTATTCAAAATCTAAACTCTACCGGGATCCAGATATAAGAGTATTTAAAATTAATTCCAGTACCTAGTGTACTATATTTTTCCCCATATAAAATCCATTTTTTGAGGTATTATCGTGCAAGTTGTGTTTTCGATGGCTTAAACAAAATCTTGCGGTCCAATTTTGTATCTCACCCAGCTTTATATGAAAGCCGCTTATTCCAAAAATAGGTCGATCGGAAATTTCATTCTGTTCAAGAAGGCCAACACCTTAAGGATGATAGTGTGAGTCATCTTTAAAGAACTACATTCATACAGCTCTACACTGTATGCCGAACGCGTCCTGTTGTTCTTTTTTTGTGTTTCAGTTAAAAAAAACGTTTTCTACAGCTTTCCAGTGTTCGTGAGTGTCGTCTCTCGATTGCACTGAACCGCCGATTGTTTGTACTCCTTTGGCTAGAGTTGATCTTAAATTATTGGGGAACTATGCGATCGTGAACCCGAAGCGAGTACCTGTGACATATGCGAACATTTTTAATGCGGTGCAGTACGAAAATGTATGAAATATTTCATAAGATGGTGGTCTCATACGATTTCAGTGTCCTCATGTCTTGAGCATCTTAGATGCATCTTCTTATTGCTGAATCATTACTAAGTGGTCAGTCTGTCTTGTATCAGTTCTTATACTGAAGCAGTTAATGACAGGACGATTGGTATTTCTAAAGCTCTCAAACCGTTTACTTTTATCACTTCGATTACCAGAGCCATGATATGTCATCATTGCGTGGTTTTGCCACTGATGACGATGATATCGTTGATTTGTTGACAGCTAGTGAACTACATATGTATATACAGGGTTTTCCAATATGGACTTCCGAACTTTGATAGTTGATAGCGGCCATATTGTTGAAGCTACATCTGTCAAATTGGCTGTCATTTAACCAGTCTGTTTTGCCAAATCACCATGGACGGACATAGCGTTCAACAACACGTGCAAATAATAAAATTGTTTTATCAAAATGGGTGTGCTGTTCGAGAAACGTTCCGCGCGCTTCGACCATTTCATCACGGTCGCCATAATCGTCCTTCCGAGAGGTCTATTCGCAGTGTGGTGGATAAATTTGAGTCCACTGGTTCAGTAAACGGTCAACCAACACCCGTACGTCGACGAAACGCAAGATCTGCCGAAAACATCGCCGCTATCCGTGAGAGTGTGCAGGAGAATCCGAGGCAGTCGATTTCGCGTCGCTCACAAGAACTCGGCTTTTCGCAGACCACAACTTGGCGAATTTTGCGTCGTGACTTGGGCCTGCACCCGTACAAAATTCAACTGACCCAGGAGCTAAAGGTAAACGACCATAGACGACGACGTGTGTACGCTGAATGGGCTCTGGAGCAGTTGGAAGCTGACCCTAATTTTCATCGAAAAATCATCTTCAGCGATGAGGCCCATTTCTGGATGAATGGGTACGTCAACAAACAAAATTGTAGAATTTGGGACGATACCAAACCACATGAGATCCAAGAGCGTCCAATGCATCCCGAAAAAGTCACTGTTTAGTGTGGATTTTGGGCTGGTGGCGTCATCGGTCCATATTTCTTTGAGAACGACGTTGGCCAGGCCATCACCGTCAACGGCGAGCACTGTAGGTCGATGATTACCAACTTCTTTTGGCCTGAATTGGATCATATGGATACCAACGACATGTGGTTTCAACAGGACGGCTCTATATCACGTCGCATTGGAAATTCTGCACGAGCGATTCGAGGGCATGATAATCTCACGTGGAGGTGATGTGAACTGGCCACCGAGATCGTGCGATTTGACCCCGTTAGACTTTTTCTTGTGGGTTTTCTGAAGTAGCAGGTCTATGCGAATAAGCCACAAACCACAGCGGCCCTCAAAGCTAACATAACCCATGACATCGGTCAAATTCAGCCTGATTTATACGCCAGAGTTATGGAAAATTGGATATTTCGGATGCGCGCCACACAGAGAAGCCGCGGCGGACATTTGAACGATGTTATATTCCATACATAATGGCATCGATAGGCCTTTCAAACGAATAAAAAATGTCGATGATATCTCACACACACTTTGTTTGTTTGATCACCTTCAATTCCTAACACACGTAAAGAATCCTAGATGGTATCACGTGGAATGTGAGTGAAAGTAGAACTTCTTAGCAGAGCAACAGAATGTTAGCCTGTATCTAAGGTATCTTTCTTGAATTTCTCAAATGATTTGGTGCTGCAGCAAATTTACAAACACTCTGAGTGTAGACTTATGCCAATTTTTGTTATAGCCAATCCGAATGCCCGAAACTTCGGTCATTTTCAGAACTCTTTTTTTTTCCTAAACTCATCGCATCGCACGCATCTCTAACCTGTTTTTGAGCATAATTCCCAACAATCATAATCGCTTCCTGATAAGAGAACTGGGGTGGTATAGATTGGGCGACGTGGCTTGTCAAACCCGTCGTAGTGGTACCTATAGTAGCATTTTTCAAGAAGAAATGTTAACCCTATAAGAAACGCAGGCTGCTTTCCGAAAGTGTTTCCAAGATGGGATTTAGAAAAAGCGTTCATAGTCTAAATGACCCTGTCGATGAGTCATATCAAAAATCTTTCTTTTTTTTTTAAACATACTCGTATATTCCAATATTTGGGCTCAAGGAGCCCGTAACTATGTTTTTATTGAGTTAAAAACTTGCATAATATTCTGCTATAGGATGAAGAAAAAACAAACAAATGGTATGATACACACTTTACTTTCCGTGTCTCATCTTCAAGTAAAATTAATCCACAAAATGCCCATTCCTACGAATTTATGTGGCATCGTCAACACAATAATAAACACAATTCGTATGCAAATCATTCAAACGACGACGTTGTTTGAGATTTCATCAAAATAAAAGTGCTAAAGTCTCCCCGCGTCTGTGTCTTGTGTTGAAATCTATTTACACTTTACGAAGCACACTGTGAATTGTTGCTAATTTATTTTGCCTTGAGTTGAAGACGCCAGGTACCCATGTCGCCGTGCCGACACAATTATCTACCATTGTGCGATTTTCAATTTATGGCAACAAAAAATTGGAATATCAACGCTACATCACCTCCGATCACCGATCATTCATCCACGTACAAACTGGATGCATTGTCAGATTGCACCATACCAGCGAGCAGAGGCACATCATGCAAATGGGTGACAATTTTTCAGAAAGCACAGAATTTTTGCAATAATAATTCGAGACTTCAGAGGTGACAACCAGACCAGTGTTTTTTTTTCTTGTTTTTTTTTTTGTAAGCCTGTCAGCTCAGCACTCTGGCGTACATTCCAAAGACGAAGGCTCGCGAAAAGATTTGCTACAACGTTTATTATGGATACATGAATTTTGTGGAATTTTTCTTTATGGTCTCGTCCTTAGGTAACTTGACTTGCCAATGACTGCCATTATCCAATGAGACAATCAAACAGACAGACAGTCATAGTAAAAACAGACAGTCTTGGTGCAGAGAAAAAAAATACACCAAGACAATGGGAATACACCTAGGCTGCATGTGAGTGCATACTTATTGCTGTGAGTCAGCACTGCGACTGCAGAACATTGTCACAGAGCAATTAGGAACGAAATTGTGGCGATAATTAAGTCGGGGGCGGTGTCTGGCATTTTAATTTTGAATGACTGGTGCGCATTGTTGAATTATTGGAATCTTGTAATTTTTATACGATTACATGGACAGACAAGTTAATTGTTAAGCAGTTTTATTACTTGGCATTTTACTGGAAAATATTAAATGCGTGGATCGAGATACTGTCTTAATACGATGTTAATAGTATTTGGTTCTCAAACTCTCAAGGTACATATCTAAATTATCCACTTGATTACAGACCATTAAAGTGTCTCGTCTAGGTTCTCGCAGCCATTCGTGCTGTGCGACCAAATGCCGATTCCGAAGAACCAATTTTTCAGTTGAGAGAAGCTTCTCACGAGAATATTATTCTCGGGTGTTTGCTACCAACTGAATTCGCGAATCTACGGCATACAATCCTTATTTTGTTTGTGTGACTTTTGGAGTTTAAAAATGGCCTTCTTAGGTATTTAGTTTTTTTCTCTCAGTTATGTACGAGTATATACTGCTTTTAGCTGATATATGCGTGATCTTCAGGATATAAAGATTTCAGATCGCGATGCATAACCCCCACCGAAATGATTATATAGGGCGAACTATGGAGAAATATTTCTGTGAATCCAGATCATTTTCAGTGTTCAGTTTCATATTCACATTTCGAATTTGTATTCGTCAAAGAGAAGAGATCAGTCTCTCATCGATGCCATTTTCATTTAGACGCCATTTTTATTTAGACGCCATTTACTGATTTAACTGACTTTGGAGCCTTAGCGGGCTCCTAGTTTTTAACGTAATAGTTGAAAATTTTTATTATTTTTATAGACTGAATGATAGTTACTCGTATGAACTTTCACTTAATCATAAAAGAAAAGTTCATTCATTTCCCTTAGCAAACAAAATTAATCTCTTGTGCAAGACGTACACCTTGGATTAGGCAATATAGAATGCCAGCAGTTACTAGTTAGTTGCAGGTTTATCTGGACCAAAGACTAGTGCCAGATTCAAAGGGTCAAAACCATCAGAAAAAATACGCGGTTTGAGTTGCCCTGCTGTCGCAACACAGATTTCGTAAAATTGGACTCGAGCACAATAATGATCTTTCAAATGTTGACTCCAAGACGTCGGTCGCTGGCCAAATTATTACCTCTTATCATCATGCTTTTTTTTCAAATCAAGGGGCCTTTTCACTGCTTTTAAATCCGTTTAGGTTCAAGATTGTTTGGTAAAAATATAGTGGAAATCACCAATACGACAGGTTTTCCACGCATTCCTTGAAGTCAAGCGCTTCAGAAATACTTGCGAGAAGTTGCACTGCTGCTCCACCATAGTTTTGGCTTTAGCTAGCGCACATTCTTCAAGAAGTGTACCTTTGAAAGTACAATGTTGACATAATTCGAATGCGGTTTTCAAGGGAAATTGCGTGGTACTCTTTCGAAGCTCTAAAAACTTGATTATTGTATGACATCTCGGGAATAAAATGAATTTTAAGTTAAATATTGAGTCGATCTTCGTAAAATGTTTGATTTCTGCCCTCCAAGTACAAGCAACGACAAGAACGACAATAAAACTCCTCAACTACTTCCTGTATACCATTACGTACGAGTATATTAGACTATGCTACAGAATGTCTTAAAAACCCCTTTCCGCTTTCTCTGTATCTGCATGCTAATTGGTATTAATCACCTCCCGTTTTATGAAATTTCACATGATCATGAGCACAAGCGCAAGCTTGTATTTAGCACCTCATTTCAAATGACTTACTCCAGTGTTTTATTAGAGACCAGATTAGATTGTATTGCGGATGAGTGTACCCGCTCGTAAGATAAATACACACAGCTTCAAGTCTTATTTCAAGTTTTCATTTCATTTCAAATCCGAAGGCGGATAATACTACCACGTTAACGAGTAAATATTTCGAAACTATCGATACCAGCATCATCCACGACGACGTCTGACGCGACGTATCCACACTCTCTTCCCACTCAATAGAGATAAAATAAAACAATGTAAACTGCATCTGGCTTCAGAGTCGAGACCGACACCAACAGATGCATTGTACAAGGCAATCAGTCAACGTTCCATTGAATGATATTGTGAGTGGGTGGTTGTATGGAAATTGGAAAGTAATTAAGCTTTTCAGTCGATTCAGACTCAGACAAGCTGCATAACGGTATATCGTATATTTGATGACATCAATAGTAGGTGCTTTATGGCTTTCTCACTTTCATGCAAGAATATTATGGAAATCCTCTCACGGTATGCATATTTGTCGATTTTGAGCAACAGGAAATGGGTACAGCATATTTATTGTCAACTCGTCAAAGGAATGCCATCCACATCCATCATCAATCAATCAGTCGTACTGGTATTCTATTTGCTGTCATAGATGTTGTACATATGTCGCGCATACCCGTAGTTTAATTTTACGTGACAACAAAGTGAAATTAACTCATTCACTATAGTATAGATACACACGTGTATAGTATAGATATAAAATGTGCGCACACGTTTGGACACTGAGTGTGACTTTAGTCGAGTCACAGTGATTCACTAAATGCGTCTATTTGTCGAACAATGTCAACAAAACTGCGGTTCGAGTACAAAGTTTTACATTATCTTTGTAGAGTGCTCTTCGGCGAGAAAATTACGCTGTGTGTGGTTTATGGGGTTTTGCAATTGCCTCAGGAGCCATAGGTGAGTTAGTTTCACCGTTGGGCTAGAAACCACAAGGAGCGTGAGCATTCATGATGGTGGGACGAGTTTAACGGGAAGCACTTGGGGTCTTTAAGGGAAAATACCACGCGAAATCTTTGGTCCATGAGAGGTTGCTGACTTGTGCATATTCTCTACTGTAAATTGCATTTTTAAGATTCTAAAAGTGTAAAAGCGGGACACTCACGACCCACGTTCGAGTAATTGTCGATTGGTTATTGATGAGTCTTAGCCATATGTATACAACTTTTCCGAAGATGAAATGGTTGTGGTAGCTTGAGACCGTCTTTATGAAAAGAATGCATGATTTAATGTTGGTTGAGGACCAAAAATGCCACCGGATTTAAAATGGATGAGAAAGGTACACGTCACATAGGTTTATTTTAGTTCTCATCGTCACCATTACACCGAAACCACAAATGCAATTTCGTAGTTGGTTTAAAGTGCCTACATTTTGCTATTTGAAGATTGTCTGACCTCGATTTTACTATTCTTGATAGGATCTTAGACCAACAAAATAAAAAAAATTATAAATGTGAAAATTGTGCAGCGCCGGAATGCGACATAAGAATGCTGTATGTTAACAGGGGTCTTAAGTATTACAAGTTCATTAATAGACTCATGCACAGCTCGGAGATATGTAGGTATGATGAAATAACCGACCCGAATCTAGTCCTCTGTACCATAAATCGGAAAAAGAAATGATGAGGTCTTGTATATTGTCTCCCTACTTCTTTTCAAGTGCATTTGATACTTCTGATAGGCATATGCAAGTGGTAGGCCATCGGAACTAGAGTCTTTGTAGATTTTCAGCTCTTTAATAGCCAATTTTGACTTTCTCCGTGCCCTATCTCATCTTCACTTACTAAGTACATCTACTACTCCTTGCGAATCAGTGAAAATGTGTCCTATCTCGAAAAGACTGTATTCCGGGCTTGAAGCCCAGCTTTTGTGCTCGTACGTTGGCTTTAGTCGATTTGAAGATCCTTGGAAGAATAAATGAATAGTGGGCTCCATCCTATGATGACGCAGTGCATCATCTTAAAAAATCAATTGTTAGCCAAGTTTGTTCTCGTTAAATTTATTTTTCGCCGGGAAACTTGAGGACCTGGATTGGATCTAGAGATGAAAGGTCTCTCTTATCGATGTGGAAGGCTCCCATTCAAATTAATCTGTTGCGAGTCAACTCTCGGAGTCTCTTCAGCTCTATAGCAGAATTAGCATATTTAGCATATTTTGCAGTTTTCCTAATTCTTGAGGTGTTCTCGGAGCTTACAGTGGCCCGTGATGAAAAACGTAGATATTTCTATATTATTTCTACTTAAGCTTGTGGAGGTTTTTGATCCTTTTTCGGTGGAAATTTTTTAGGAGTGCTTTTGCTGTCTTTGTTTTGGGATTTCAAAAAAAAAAAAAAATATAGCTTAGTTCTGTTAGTCTACATCCAGCGTAGAATGCTATAACTACATCCCTAGGTTTTATTAGCTAGACCCTTACAACCACGAGGGCTTCGGTTGTTTTTCTCAGTACTTATTCCATAGCAACTTCCTGTGAAGAATAGTTTCTAGAAGTACGACGTGATCTTAGCTTAGATTGACTTTTAGACCCACTTAGAGGCACCATTCCCTTGTTATCCTCAGTCTTCATTAAATTACATACATCATAGTGTGTCTCCTCGAACTTGCCTCTAGTTATTGAGGGAATGTCGTCAGTGTAGCCACCTTAGTTTAATACATAGCCTATCGAAGAGTTTATCTGCTACTATCTACCCGGCTACCCCTGAGTGCTTAATTCTTCTTTGTCCTCCCCGTTCACATCAATTTATACCACAAGTTAAACCACTCGTTAATAAAAAAAATTACCACACCAATAAAAAATTACGTTCAAATCAAATGTCTTTGTGGAAATTTTTCCTCTTAACTTTTCTCCTTTTAGCTTTTACAGAGCAGAGCGTAATGATTTGTTATCCATAAATCCTCTTATAGAAATTACCTAATCAACGAAGCAAACAGTATCAAAATCTATTCAGCCGTTTATGATTTATACGGCCACAACCCCAAAAAAAACTCAGCAACATATAAATTTGGCGTGCTTTATTTTTAAATCTAGCTAGCCAGTGGTTCAGTAAAACGATTTCTAGTCAGTCCGATTTTTAATATCTTTTTTTTTTTATTTGAACATTGGTACTTCGTCTAGCAATTATAATGACATTAGCTGTCAACTGCCAAAGCAATCGCCACAAGAACTGGCTATGTTCGTGAAGTATAATTGCCATGAAAGTGGTAGCCGGTATTTAAAGTAGTCATAAATAAAATTATTAAGCACAATTATAGATTATAAACATTTTATTTATGCAACTGAAAATGGATGTGGTTCAGAGAAGATACTTGGGGTGGGCTACTCGAAGCGCTCAGCCGAAAGTATTTGGCCTTACGCTATAACTTGCTCGCTTGGCAATGCTATTCTTCAATTTTAATTGTGTCTATGACGTTCTCAATCTGTGGTAAAGGCTTTTGAGCTATCAATCTGCTGCAATTCTCTAGACTTTATCCGTCTTCCATCGCAATGTTATTCACTGTCTATCGTTACCGTCAGGTCACTATGTGATCATGGGCATGACAAAATTAAAAGTCTTCCCAATTCCGATTAATGTTTCAAATAACCTTATTCTTGTTCGGGTCATGATAAGTTCAGTCCTTTAACCCTCTGAAAATTATTATTAAACTGTTTGTGTTATTGTCAAATTTCCTGGCCCAAAAGTTCAACCGAGGTGCTTTTAAACATATTTGATGTCATTTTTGGGTTATTTTTAATAACAAGTTCAATGTAATCATTTAATGCGTTTCTCTTTCCTAATTTAAATTTAACTTTTAAATTAACTACGCGCATAAACTACAACACAGTGTCGTCTCGAATTTGTATCGACATAAACAAACTTCCCTGTGGGTTGCTGTCAACGCGGCATTTTGCTTTGATTAAAACCCATTAAATATGCATTTTTTGAGTGACATGTTTTTTCCATCTCTGTCGAATGTGCCATATATATGTGTATTCTTAGAGCTTTACTGTGTTTGTTTAAAGAATAATTTTCGGCTTTTCCGTATAGAAAACCGAAAAGAAAGCGTAGATACATTGAATTGTGGTAATCAGGAGGATTATAACTCGTTCGAGAATATTGACATTAAGCCTTTTGATTGTTGGTTTATTCAATTGACACAATGAGGCCTTAAAAGAAACTTTCACGTCGTCTACAACAAGTATTCGTTGCTTCAGTGTTCTTATGTAGGTTCTTAAAAAGTATCTCGAGGGCGAAATCTATTTGCAAATCTGCAAAATTATCTTTTTACGTAAACATTTAATAATTTGTCGATAATTTATATACCTAAAGTCAATTTAATAAGCCGGTTAATTTAAATAGTATCTCAACTTGAATCGGGAGAAATCAGGTTCTAACCATCTAACTTTAAAAATTTATCTGCAACTCGTGCCATGGCAGTAAACAAAACACAAGAAATCTATTATTTTCTCATCTGTGAGTGGTTAGCACAGAGTAAATATTAGATCATATAGCCAATAAGGCTATAAACTATATTTAGACGAAAATCATTTGAAGAATATTTTGTTTGGACAAAGATTGTGCTTAAAACGTTCACAGTCCCAATGAAAAATGTATTACAAAGCGATTTTTCTTTTCGTAATTAATGACAACAAATCTAATTCACGAGATAAGCTTAGCTGTTATTAATTAAATGTTTTGTTAATTTGTCGTGATTAGCATTTTGAATCCCGCCGTTTCTGCTAAAACATGGGCTACCGTATCGATCAAATTAGTTAGGAGTGATTTTAACTGGTTTTGCGTCCTCCGAATTCAAATTCAAAGACAAAACTGATTTGCAAACAGATTTAAGAAAAAAAAAACTGTTTTTATGTTTATTGAGCATACATTAATAAATTAAGGAAAACTAAGACTTATGGTGACGATGTTATATAAGCTTGCGGTAACGGAAGAGCAACTACATATATCTTGCGAAGGTGAAAGTATTTGTCTGAAGAACTTTTATTTTTAATTTGAGGGCTTAGCCGGTTTTATCTTTATAAAGGCATAAAGATTTTATCACCTGCAAGAAAATGGCCGACGTTTTACTTTCAGTAGGAAATTGAGAACCTTATCTACTCAAGTTCGGGGCTCTCGGTGCATGAGAGCTGTAAGAACTGTACTGGACTTCGTTGGTACCTAATTTATTTGCGAAGATCTCCACCCACATAGCTTGTGGAAGGCTCATAGGCGAGTTTCTTTGAATTTTTCAGTGATAGCCGCTAACCTTAAGCTTTCTCTGATGATATTGCTGTGGGCGCCCTCTATGAAGTGGTAACATATTCTGGTTTCTAATTCTAATTCTAGGTCTTCTAAGATTCTTCCCCTATTGACAATCCTATGACAGAAGTGATTCCAATGCGACTATAATCAGCGAATTAATCGAAAAGCGCAAAATAATGTGGGTTTGCTTCATTAAAAAGTAAAAGGAAGCTCTTGTTTCGTGACTCATGTAGATCTACATGTAATGTCTTGAGCTGGACTTCGTACCTAAAGCTTGATGAGTGATGCGTGTATTTTCATTCCCAAAGCAGGGAAAACAAGCATCCTACTTGTGAAAACTACATACCGAATAGTCTGTCGTCCTTTCTGGTGAATACTATAGAATGCTTGGTGGACAACTGCTTATGAATATGTCTATGTCTATGTCTTCAGCAACCTAAGAGTCTATAGACGATGCTACTTTGCGCAATCTGACCAAGGATCTGCATTGAATTTAGACTAATTTTTGTTACTACTTTCCTAGCGAGCCGTTCCTTCGTCATTCTCAAAACTTTTAGTACGTAGTCCACTTGGAGCCGTACTAGCTGGCAGACGAAATATTCTTTTAATAAAATACCTTAAAAGCTTCTCCATTGACTCATATTTCTTGGCACCCCACACTTGTGCCGCATAAAACAAGATGGCATTCTGTATTTGCTGCTATGGAATTAAGCATTTATTTGCAAGACATGCCTTTGCCTTCGAAAGCTTCTCCCCCAGATGCCTTTCCATGCTTAGGCTAGTAAAGTTAACACCAAGGTATTTGTATTCATTGACAACTTCAATATCTTTACAAATACACTGTCATTTTTCATTGCCGCAATTTCTACCCTCGTTTCTAAAAATCATGACTTCGGATTTGTCCAGATTAACAACCAAGCCCAACAAGCTGCAGTACTCCTAAGGCGATTTACTATGAGCTGTAACGATTCCGGAAATTGGACAAGCAACACTATGTCGTCCGCGAGTAGAAGATTGTTGATGTGTGTTCCGGCAAACTCAATGCCTCCAGGCAAGTAGTCGACAATGTCATCGATAAACAACGAAAAAAGACAAGGACTCAATGCACAACCTTGTCTCACGCCAGACTTTGTTTGAAACCAGTTTATTCCGTCTTCGCCGGTCCACACCGCCGCTTGGGTATCCTCGTACGAGTATAAGCCTTGTAGAACTCTTCCAAATTTAAGTTACATTCCCATATTGCACAACTTATAGAATAATGCGTTTCGGTTAACTGTACCGCCTTGAAATCAACAAAGAAGGCATACAACTTTATGCCTTATTTTCACGAAACGAATACTTGGCTTTATAGGTGCAAGTAAAAAGGGTGAGGGCTCTTGTGAGTTGATTAACCAAAATCTGAAAGACGTGCTGGTGATCTTAATTCGTCTTCAATAGACCTTACTGTTGGTCTACATAAGCTGCTATAGGGCCGCCATTTTTTTAAAGTTATTGTAGCGTACCAAACTGCAAAACTATCGAAGGTACCTCTGTAACCCTGGTATGTTCTGTTAGGTTACTTTTTCTCATCATACTTGGAAATTTTTTTTTTTTAAAAACAAAGACCTAGCAATTGAAATAATCTGCATAACGCACGTTATTAACACTTGATAATGTGTTGAAAAGTAAATCTTACGATAACTCAATTTTGAAGATTGTATAGAAATTTTGAAAACCCCACAGGCGGACCAGTAGGGATGCAGTAAAGTGGGAGGGTTGTGATCCTTCTACTCCGGATCATAACTTCGCCGTAAGAAGAAGAAGAAGAAACAGGCGTCGTGCCGCAATTGAAAAATCATTCGCCAAATTAAGATCCAAACTGCGGACTAGGTGTTATCTCCTAAAAATAGGTTCTTAATGAATGAATTGACAATGGATTTGAACAAACTACCAAATTGATCGTCTATCGTCAACAGCGATTATATTTTGCATTCAAAACTTTAAATGGAATCCAATTGGAGCCGCCTTATTGAAACCAACTTTGGCGTAAGCAGCAGCAAATTGGCATTCAATTATCCATTGTTTTGCGATTTTTGAATTACCTAAGCACTTGTGTTGGGCGCCACAGAAACAGATAATCTGTATTCCTTATGCAATCTAGCTTTTTTTTATGGTTTGAACAAAACCAATGACAATATTAATAAACGATAGCCGCTCTGAAAATCGAGTGTCACATTTCGGTTCATTTTGGCTCTAAGCATAAAATGCAATTAAAAGCAAATTAAATACACACAACGAATGGAATACCAATTAATTTAAATTTCCGTTTCATAATTCCTCTTATAACCTTAACCTTAACTTAATACTGGAAGAATATATAAAAAAAAAAAAGTTGACCTCTGCTTAAGGTTCAACTTAAAACGATTTATTATTCTATAAAACTTTCACGTTTACGTAGTATCTTCACGGTATTGCGTCAGATGTTTCCGAGATATATTCCCTGATAATGCATCGTGATTTTCTCATTAAATCATTTAATATTTTATGTAATTACTGTCACCTGTTTGATTGTTCACTTGTGAATTATCCCAAGCTAAACAAAAAAAACAGTACATACTTTAGCTTTGCAACTGAAAGCTAATACGACCTCGATAAATCTGGCACTTTATGTCAGCTGATTGAGCAAAAAAATACAATGTGTTGGCAGTTGGTATACCCAAACCAGTAATTATTAGTCACTAAGCGAAAAGTGTTAATTAAACTGCAAAATCAGCAATCTGCATCGGTATTGTTAAAAGTTGATCAATGGGTGATTGTCTTTCTTTTTTCTTTGGTTGCTGATGGCAATTTAATACGTTTTTGGCACACTCTACGAGTAGCAGGTTCAGGGGCCTTAAGTCGGATGGAAAGTACGTGCTTTCTGTATCGTTGCCAAGTTGCAGATCATGTGAAGTAGTAGTTTACTTATGTTACCATCGGGCGCATGAAATGAATGAAAACAACCAGTTTTAGTATATTTGTAGATTTATCATGGATTGGATCTGTTCAATAAGGGAAATGTTATTTGTTTGTTGTCTATGGGTAGTTAGATTGAAAAAGATATGAGATAGACTTTGATTTTTATCAAATGTCACTTTAAACTGAATTCAAAGGCAATTATGAGGATGGTAGGTGTCGAGGCAATAAGTAACACGCTTTTATGACCCGAGAGTGTTACACCTTTTACAGAAACATTTCTTCTTCCTTCAGCTAGTTTTCATTATTTACGTCAAATACCGCTAGACTGCGCTAGTAGCTTTCTCTAGATGGACATTTTGTTTCATTATACTCTGTCAAAATTTAATCGGTGTGGTTCCCAGAAATCACTAGATAAATGACTTTACATTTGTCATATAAATAAGCTGGCTTAAATGATAACTAACGACAACTGCTATAACTAGGTATGCTCTGTGCAACCATTTTTGAATATGTTGACCAAATTTGTCTTGTGACATGACACATAATGCCATTGGCACCAGTGTAAAACAGCACGTGCACATCTATGGTTAAGGTTAACATTGAGTGCGAGTGTGTCTGCCAACATGTATGTATATTGCATCACTTTTATGTGGAAAGGAATTGTGCACACAAAATGTGTGCCTAAAGCTTAATTCTCATAATCTAATTCACTTGAGCAATGAGAAATTTCAGGTTTTTTTTAAGTTTCGTTACATAGACATTTTTATCGCTGTTGTAGCAGAAGATTTGACTTTTAAATCGGTTTTAACTGCGAATATCTCCAAAACGGCGCGTGTGTCTTACGAAAGAACAAGAACAAAATAGATCCGACTTTACCCGGAAGTTAATAAAGTAAATTGTTCAATGCGAATATCTAGCAAACGGTTAGTCCTAAGAAAAATATTATTACAATCGAATTTTTAGGTATCTAAATTCTCTACAAAATTGATGCCGAATTTGGTTAGATTTTCGAAAAGCGAGCTACGCAATTTTCCAAAATATCCGACTTTATCGTTAAATTGGAAGTAGTTTTACAGTGCGAATATCTCGAAAACGCTGGTTTTGAAATTTCCTATAATTGTAAGAAAGCATCCAAAATGTCACACTTTTCCCCGAAATTATTGGAAATCCTTCTTTAATGAGAATATCTCGAAAATACACCGTTTTCCTACGAACAAATTTTAAGTTTTCTATTTTTCTACAAGAGGGATATGCATTTTTAATATTTTCCGAAAATTGCTGCTAAGCTGCTAAGCCTTACAGTCAAACCACACCTCAAACTCCCATACACAAATTGAACTTCAGAAAAGATTTCCCTGTAGATTTCCCAATCAGAGCGGAATAGAAGAATGTTGCATTGCTGAAAGTTTACGATACATTATTTGACGTTAAGCGACAGTTAAGAATTTAACTGTGGGGTCTGTACGGGGTGTTTCCTTGGAAAATCTGAATAAATGAAAGTCATGTCGACTACTGGGCTTTGCCTGTGTCTTAGACGTTGCTACCGGCAATCCGCGAGGCTTATCTGATTCAACACTAGAGATGACCAAATACAACACCGAAACCAAGAGTCTTGCAGTTTTGTCTCGTTCTTTCCGAGACCTGCAAAAAATGCAAGACCAAAACAGAGACCAATTTTGATCATAACTGTGCAACGCCGAAGCAAAATATTGCTGTCTTCGTGGATGGTAAAGCCACTATCAAAATCATAGGTTCGGCTACCACATTCTTAAAGAGCAATGCCGTAATAAGCTCTCCTACCTAGGTGGTCAGTTTAGGGTCACTCTACTGTGGGTTCCAGGTTACATTTACATTGATAAAGACGAGAGAGTTGAAGAACTGACCAAATAAGGTAGCATTCCACTGGTAGCTACGAGTATAACCGCCATGACAAACGAGCTCCTAAGCATACTTCACATGGATATCGCCAGAATTGTAGCGAATATGGGACCAATTGGAGACCATGAAGTCAAACAAGGTATTTCCCGTCAAAGTAACTGGCACTAGCCAGAGTCATAAAATATGTGTTAGGCAAACCATTGCCTGGTTTTCTTCAAGAGATCTCCGGAAAAAAAGATTACGGAAATAATTCCTGAATCCTCAGCAGATATTACACATATTAGCGTTAACTGGGTCTTTATATGATGAATTAATACATCATATATGCGGAAAACGAATATGCCTTTCGACATCTTCGACGATAGCTCCTCCATTGCCCGTCGCCGAATGAATGACGACTGTATGGATCTTTTAATTGCGAAAACATGACATACGGCAGGGACCAAACCTGCAATAAACTTGGTTTTAGCCACCAATGCTATACCAACTGAGTGTGAGATATTTTGAACTACCACGTCTGCCTACCTATAGTATCATAACTACTTGCATTCATGTTTCATTTAGATAGTGGCCTTGAAATTTCTGTAGTATCTGCAGGTAGTACCTGGTATAAATTTGTAGGTAAGGTACCAGTATATAATCGTAGTGAGGAATGCCGAACCACTGTAAAGTGACTCTCAACCGAATGGCTAAAATTGCCGAACATGTCAGATTAAAACATCTGTATATAACTTTGCCAAATAAATGTTTCCCAAAGTTATCCGAATCTACGAATCTCGTACGTAGTCCCATTAATTTCCAGTGACGTACTATGGATTATAATTAAAATGTGTCTACAAGGCAGCAAGAGTATTAAACTGAGATATAAATTTGAATATCGCTACGTAATACTTTGAAGGCCAAATGGCACGATTTTTGAACAACTAATTGAAATTCGTATGTTTTTTTTTTTTTTTATGTCCATTTTGTGTCATTTTATATTATATTTTATTCACCATTCTTCAGAATATTATACAATATCTGCGTTTGGTTGCTAGCTCATAAACTTTATTCGGTCAGCCTTGAAATATTAATCATAATCATTCGGCAGATGGTAGATTGGCAGTCACTCTAAATTAAAAGATTTGATCAGGGAAACAAAGTTACATTGTAATGTCAATTCTTTAATTATGTGACGTTCGAGAACATAAATTAATAAATTACAATGAAATTCGTTTACTAGGCCGAAAAGATTAACATGAAAAAGAAAACTTAAAGCAGACGACTGTAAATATAGAAGATCGTCGACTTACAAATGTTTTCTTTTTTTTTTTTTTGTTGGAAAAAAAACACGTTTTATGCTAATAAGGCCCACTTCATGGTTTTGATGTGTTTTAAATTAATATCCAATTTGCCTGAGATAAAAATTAAAGCAAATGATACACCTCGTTGGTATCTCAGAGAAGATGCCATCAACTACTCGAATGTTGGACGGTGTACATTTTTTTTTTATCAGTCGAACTTAGTATGCAGATAAACTTAAAGCTAAATCAGGTTTTGGTTTATTGTTTAGAAAATAGCTATACATATACGAGTATGGAAAGTTGTTTGGCTCGTTCTGTATGGCGCATAGGAATATTTTGTTTTAATGAATTGCTGTTGGAAATTACTCGCGACACTTGTATTTAAATAAAATATGACTGCTCTAAAGCATCTACTTTCTTAAGGTCATTGCTGATGTTGAATTTTATTATAGTCATTATACTATAGGATGCTATTATTGTTTGGAAAATTACAAATTTGTTTTGAGTAGGTACGGATATACCATTGCCTAGCAATCAATAGGAAACCATTAATCTACACGTAATTAGATACATTTATTTTTCTAGCACATCACTACTACTAGTAGGTACCAGTTCTTTGTCGACTACTAATTTCTTCCACTACTGTCCGTTATGTCCAAATTTTGTCTCCATCTTGTTCGGTAATATGCGGTTGTTCTCACTAGAGCCCGAACATCCCTGGCTACACTGTCTAGCCATCTCTTTCGTTGTCCGTCCTGAGTTCTGTGTCCCCCGGGTTTGAATTCATTACGCGCCAGCTCCAAAATAATATGCCGGCCTTCATAGCAGCCGACGATTAGCCGTCAGACAGTCCAGACCTCAATCGTTTGGATTATAATCAATCGGCAAATAAATGTTGAGTCCTTGAAGCGCGCATTTATCCATGCAGTGAACAATTTTCCAATGGGCGAGGTTCGTGCTGTGATCGATGAGTGGCCAGAGGCCTACATAAATTCAAATGGCGGTCATTTTGAATAAATTGATATTTATTATTTAATATTGTTTATTAAATAATCGATTAAAGTTTTACAAAAAAATAAACAAAAAAAAAACTTGTTCGTTTTGGCCATGGTGTGGTGGTAACATCATCGTTTGTCACGCTGCAGGTTCACGGTTCGAATCCTGGTGTTAAGAATCATCTATTTATTTCGCATGAAATAAATAAAAAAAAGTCGATCAATTGCGAAAGCTTAGTCAAGAGGTATTCATATCCCCTTTCACACGTGCAAATTATAAAAAAAAAATTCTATCGCCAAAAGTGAGTGTACCAGTATTTATGACTTGACTAGGTATAATGTAACTATTTACTTAACCATTAATCGATAATGATATTAAGTACCAATTGTTTAACCTAAAAACATCACTACACAATAGATATGTTACAATATACTTGGCACTGTTACTTTGTCACTGTGATCAAGAAGTAGCAGTTATGGCGTATTACTAAATATCTAAAGTAAAAGTGATGCCCTCTCGAAGTATCAAAATTACTCCGTGTGAAGTAGAATCAGCAGAGAGAACACGAAATGTTTAATCGCACTCGCTCATCCCCCAAATGAATAACCTTTCATTCTCACTCCACTTATTCCTCAAATCTCCACAATTCTTTTCACACTTATCAACTACACTAGTTCCTTTATACTTCTAAATGATATCAACCTACTCAATTCCCATCCATGTCACGTACCATATTTCTTTTAAAGCTAGGTTACTTTACATCCCAAGTAACGTTTCGTAGTACATACGAGTATTTAACGTTCTCCGTGATAATACCTCGCATGGAGTGATTTTGATCCTTTGAGAATCACGGTCACGGTGAATTTGAATATTCACTGATAGGTAGCAACAAGAAGCTATGACTGTGACTGTTACATGCTTGTAGATCACGGAGAAAAAGTATCAATATCGAGTATATCGTATCGCTTTTTAGGGATCAAGAATACATCAGTGTATGTAGTACCGGAAGGACTATATTACGTATAATATATGGTATAAGAAAACTGGAAAGTATCATAGTTCAATGAGAGTTAATTGGGTATGTGTGAGTTTTTGTTGGTTTATTTCACTGCTATAATCATACAATATGCATGATTTGATTGTATTTTTTCATGAACTTTGGACTAAAAATAATTGCGTAATGATCAGACAAATCCTACATGTAATAGTAGTAGATAGTAGTATATGCTAAAATACTTTTCCTTCTGTACGTTGAGACTCTGCCCTGAAACTGACGTAGGGACAACAAGTTATGTATGTGGTAAAGACAATTTCGTAACTTTGTGGGTGGGTTATGCGTCGCCTGTGAGTTTATCCAAATTTTTATTCAGTCTTGTAACCACAAATTAAAAATACTGAAAAAATAAAAATCGCGATGGGGTAGCAAGATGCAGATGTTTTTTTTTTTTTTTTGTAAAAAAGCAATACAGCTTGATCCATATTTTGTGGGCGGGTTACGCCTCACCCGGACCTTACCTTTGAAAACACTTGATCTGTTCGTAAACTGAATATGATAATCGAATATTACGGATGTTTTTTTTTTTTAAATACACCAACTCAGATACATTTTATATTAATATTTTGTTTTTGATCACCTCTTCCAGGCAACTTTTAAGCACTTAGCCTCATTTACTTCCCTATGCTGCAATGCTTTCAAATTAATATTCCCCTATTAGGGTGTAAAAGAAATGTTGTACCATTTCTAGATCGCAACTATGTAATGATGTAAATTTATTATGTATTTTCTAACACCTATTCAAATAGGTTAAGATTAATTCAAGCTTGTCAGGAATTCTCTTCGCTAGTAGCTACTTTAAACGACTGACCTATAAATATACATCTGTTTTTTTTTATTTGTTTGTTTATACTTTTTCCTGCATTATCACTTTAATATGTATTTTATTATAATTTGTCAATATTCGTTCAGTATTCTGCCAATTTGTCTAGCTTTGAAAATGCGGAACCAGTTTATAATTTATGCGTATTTGTATAATTTGTTTAATATTTTATACACTTATTTTAATTAGATTAACATTCTGGAAATGAAATACAATTAATTAAGATTCGAATTATATGTTAAAATATTCATATTTCGAACAAACCACGCGCTTATGTAGAACTTCTGGAAAATTTGCCTGGTATAAGTTTTATTTGAAAAACTTCACTTTGCCAATTCTTTTAATGTCGGTCTACGAGGGGTTGGGGTGCGATACCATGAGGCATAAATCTGGGTTCGAATTACGACATCAGTTAACGAGTGAGTGAATTCCATACGCTATCGAGTGATCGAGTAACTACATTGGGATGATCACATAAGAATGGTCACGTATCGAGTACACTTTGAAAATTGTACTAGTACAATTCTACTACATTGAATTGAGATGGCTGATAAATGTCAAAACTATTTATTTTTGTGTGAGGAAAAGTTTTGAATTTATCGTCTTCAATTAAAAAATGAATATTTACTTTATTTTTCATCTTCTAATTCAGAGGATGATCGCTATGAGTGTATTGAACGAAGACTTTTAAGAGATAAAAGCGATCCCTTTTCTTTACAAGACTCTGCGTACGTATACAAAACTACAATTTTCTGAAAATATTTTTCACAACATACACTTTTGATTGCAGGTCTATCAAAACAGTCAGGGCAATTAAAAGTGCATTCTTATTTATAATGGAGAAGATAAATTTTAGAGGATGCACTTAATACGCTGTCCCAGCTCATAAAATTTACCAAAATCTTCTTTGCAGAGGATTAATTTTATTTAGACTCAACCTGAAATAAATTTCAGACAATAAATTTAAACAAACGCAAAAATAACAATAAACAAAGATATTCCTACATATTTTCTTCCAAATGCACCTCAACTCATTAGTAGAAACCATATCGAATAAATAAATACACGATCACTGATGACAGAATACCAAATTTCGATACTCGATACTCGATCTCTTAAGCGGTCATGTCAAATCAACATTTATCAGTCACGTGTTGTTCGATAACTGATGCGGTAATTCGACCCCTGTATTCTACCTCGGTTTAACAAGCTGCTGCTTCATAACCAATTTGGATTTTGTGTATTTTTACAGAGAGTTTGATGTTGTACTCATTTTCTTCGGACTAGATATGGGCTAATATCACTTTTTCGAATCTCGAATATCGACCTTTGACTTTGAATACTCGAATATTACTAATAATTATAAAATATAAATGAAGATAAAATAAGCATCAAATAGTTAAAAATGCATATCACCACTGCATATGTTTGCTTAGGAAAATAGCATTCGAAGACATTTATTATTTAGTCCGCTGCGAACTTAGTTTGGCCAAATTTCTTCGAATCTTTAACTTTCATTCATAATTATTCGACATCTCGAATATTTTCTGGTATTCGAGTACTCGTGGATGATATTCGCCTGTCTCTACTTCAGACGCATGACTGCTAAGACCATAATCTATTTTAGTTCCGCAGATTATGTCACTACGATAGGATGTTCGCGCAAAAAGGTAGCAGCCTGACAGCATACAAAATTTATAAATATTTACCTAAATAATTTTATAGATAAATTCACACTCACAGTAAATAAACCTTGTTTGTCACTGTGACTAACGATGATCTCAAATTTCGGCAGTAAAATGGTTGCCTCATCAACTGTGAATATAGTGCGATGAGTACTTATTGTTTTGAACTGTTAATCTTATCGCATTCAAAGTGTGTTGGCTTCTGATTTGAAAATCATTAATTTTCTTGAAAATTCAACAACACTTCTGGAATACATGTAAAACATTTGTTCATCACCTACCTACGCAACCTACGAATCTCCATAAACAAAATCATGGTGATCTTCCATTTTTGGTAGATCCACCGAACCAAAGGTGTATAACCCACAATGTTCACTGATCCGCTTTAGAGATACGTTATTTCACTGAAGTTTAAAAAAAAAAAAAAAAAAATATGAAAGAAAAATACTTGGTATAATGGCTTAACTTGGCCAAAATCAGCAATAATGAGTCACGTCACGATACATCCGCACCACACACATTGTGCCGTATGAGAGATGTACGAGTACATTCACATATGTTCCGTGTTTTTGTTATTTCAAGTGTAGCGAATCGTAAAGTTCAATGGATGCTGATCTACAAATGGCATTGCGTATTGTGACATATTATAATTAATGGCTGTGACAAAAATTGCAAGTTTTGTTTAATTAATATTTATTTTAAAACTGTATTCTTTATTATTTTGGTTGCACGTTAATTAAGGGTTATTCGTTTCAAGGTTAGATTTTCACATCCCTGCCATATGCCATCTGTCAAATCCATCTGTCATCCATAATGACAGACAGTTAATTATTGCCCCGCCATTTTACAATAAAATACAAAATATTGTTGCATCTTACTACAAAAGTAATAGTTCTGTAATGTCTGTGGATCTGTAAGTTGATGCCAATTTTCCGAACAAAAAGCAGCTGAGTAAACAATCAAAATTGCAAAATTTTGGGTTCTGAGAATCTAAAAGTGATCGTTGAGAGGCCATTGCATCCACCACGGGTGACAATTTGGTACAGCAGCGTGATCGGATTCTATTTTTTTTTTTTGAAAACGACGAAGACGCCACTGTTACGGTAACTTTTTTTGGGCTGAAATTGAAGACTGATGTAAGTGAGATGTGGTTCCATTGGGCTCTATTGCACGAAAAGTTCCCCGGGCGTTTAATTTCCAGATTTGGCGACATCAATTCGCCACAAACAGCGTGTGATATAATTTCTTTTCGTGGGGCTATGCTAAAGATCGTCTCTATGCAGACAATCCTTTGGAGCACTTAAAAACGAACATCCGTGAAGTTATAGACGTAATACAGCCAGAAATGTGCCGAAGTCATCGAAAATTACCGCACAAGAATCGAAGTTTACAAAAACTCCTAACTATTTAATCGATGTTGTATGCCATACATAATGGCATAGTCCAAAATTTAAAATAGCATAAAAATGTCATTGAAATATTTAATACTTTTTTATTTTATTTTAAATTAAAATCCCAAAGCACAAACTGAATAACGCTGTATTAACTTTTATTGTAAGCTAAACAACAAATAAAAACGGTAATATTCAAACTGCTAGACGTAAGTTCTATTTATGGACAGGGCTTGTGAAAAAACAAAAAAACATAACAATAAACAAAATAAACAAAACTATAAGTAAATAACGAGACAAGGACCAGAAATGTTCTCTTTTACGTAATTGTGCTGGGGAAGGTAATCAAAAGCTTGTGTAGTTAACTTTCAAACCAAAACCGTCAAGCCAATAAAACATTTATAATAAAAAAAAATACTCTAAAGAAGTAACGCACTTGAGAGCTATTTTCGAATGGAATAACGTCATCTTTTATTGTTTTGCTTTGCAAAAAAAATCGGATATAATCATAATGAACGATAAGATATTATGGTTAAGATGGTCATCGATAATTTAATATTGGTCAAAATCTTTTGAAAAATGAAAGTGTTGCTCATAGGCCTACAGAGAGAGCCTCCTCATTGAATGAAGTAAGTTAAAGGCCAGATTATGAAGAATGTGTTATTCGTATTCTTGAAAGTCGCTGCGTGGGAACAAGTGAGATCAAGGCACTTTTCATCACCGTGATGATTTCAAACCGACATTAGACCCCTCCTCGAAAACGTTTGGGTCAATTCTGAGACTGCTGACATCCCTGCTGATAGTACAATGTCTTAATAGGGCTCCTATGATTATATTTTGGTGATGACTTCAAACCGACATTAGACCCCTCCTCGAAGATGTTTGCGGCAATTCTGAGACTGCTGGTATTACTGCTGACAGGTACAATGTCTTAATAGGGCTCCTATGATTGTATTTTGGTGTGCTCAACTAGTCATGATGAGGCGCTTAGATTTTCTACAGTCACGTGTTTGTTTTCTAATGCTACAAGTTGAAATGCCATACCATCTACTATTTGTGCAAAGATCAAGTATGTAGTTCATGCTTACCTCAATTGGGTCAAAGGGTTCATCATCTATGATCCTTGCTTGGGTAATTCATCGAATTTCGTGTCGCCGCGATTTTTAATATCGATAATTGGCACTGCCAGAAAGAAAGTTACTTCTTGTTGATTGACTTTTTTATTCAGACTTAAGAAGATCGCACCATTAGTTTCAGGGTATATGAAAAGCTTCGCTCGCGGAAAAATGGTTAAAACTCCGAGGAATGGCATTTTTGAGCAATCCGTGCTGGCAGTCTTTTGAGTTTTAGACCGCAAATGTGCGTTCAATTTCCGAACAAATTGATCCTGCGCCTCTTTTTAAGTGGACCTTCGTAAATTTTCATTTAAAATATGTGATATCTTATACATATTTCAGTGAAAATATATTTATCGTTGTCCTGAAAAGAACCCTTTCTGGATGATTTCAAAATTTCAATATTAAACACTGCATTCATCACTTTAAACATTCGCAAATTACGATAAACGTTATTTTCAGGGTGAACAACCACATGTTAAGAGATATTTTATGCGCAGCCAAAAATCTTTTTTTTTAAATTTTACCAAAATATCGTTCAAAAAATCCAGGAATGTTCAGAATGTGTGCGGGGTTTTTAGTGATGTTCAAATTTCGAGATTCACAGAGCCGGGATATTCTGTTCCGGGATTTTTTAAACCGGAATAAATCTGAGCGTGCAATTTTATTCCCAGGATTTTGAAGCATGGGGCTTTGGGCTTTTCTAATCCGGGATTATGTACTGCTGAGTCAAGTACTGAAATGCCTGCCCTTCCAGTAACCAGCTTCTCTAATTCAAAGGTCACTTGATGAAGTCATGAGTTTAATGCCTATGCCTAACGGTAAGTTTAGGAACAATTTGCATTTGTACTTTTCCATTTTTTTTTTTTTCATTTTTAATGCATTTTTATTTTTAAATTCATTATAACTTAATTGCTAGACAAAAAAAACGCTTAAAACTAGCTTAACTAACTTAACTAGTCTTATTCTAACTTACTGGCCCTATGCGGGCGCTCTAAGCTAAACCTAACACTTGTACTTTTCCATTTTTATGTTGATGTGAACACTAGTAATAGTAAATACTTAAAACATTGGACCACAAACTGCTATTATTGGCTGGATTTTTTAGTAGTGTTTGATTATACATCCTCGAAAGGTACCAATTTTTAGTCGAATAATACAATTTTGATAGATCTAATCGAAATATATTCATCACCAGTGTTGTTCAAGCTTCTTCTATGTTTAACATGTTTAATGTTCGCATCCTTTCCTCCGCTATCCATCGTCGCTTCAATGCTTTTCTAGATGTTTAGAATGCATAGAGTTTAACCCCTAAAATTTGTATTTATTACATTCAATCATTACTAAACAATTAAATTTCCTTTTACAACAATAACATCGTAGAAATGTAGTGGCATATTCCCGATTTCTACGTACACTTACACTCGTCACGAAAATAGAAAAAAACAAAAACAAGCGACGAGAATCATCACATTTGCTCTAGCTTTTTGATGAAATGTGAGAACAGGAATAATGAAGCATCACTGACATTAGAGGTGACACGACTCTGGGAATAAGCGTGAATGAATGAATCTATTCGATTTAAACCATATTTTTACTTTAATTTATTTCATATTCAAAGTGATACATTTGTCTAACCTTATTTTCTTTTCTACTTTTAGGACAAATATGAGTCGCCAGTTGTGGCTGGTGGTACTCGTTGTGGCGATATGTGCCACAACTCTGGGATCAACCACAGAAGAGTCTGCACTCAACTCATTACATGAAAGCGACAATCACATTGACGTCTCATCGGAAGTTCCCAAAACTATAAAACTTTCTACATTAAAAATAAAGAAACCCATTAACACCACTACCACTAACCGTCCCAAATTGGAAGACGATGATGTGTCGAAAAAAATACCCCTTGCCTCCGATTTGAGGTACCTATGTGTTAAAATTAATACAACTCTAAATTATCATAAATTCATACATTTTCTTTTATTTTTTCATCCCTTTTTTGGTATGCACCCCCGCACTTTGGTCATATTTTTGTGCGTATTTCCGCTTTTGTATGGGATATACAGGTATAACAAGATGCTACCTGAAACTGTTGACCATCTGAACGATGTATCATCAAATACTACAGAAAAGGACGATGATGATTATTACTATGATTATGATGATTATTCGTATGACGAGGCAAGCTCAGAGAATAAGTCAACAACGGTAAGCATTGGTGCAGAAGATGAAAGTAAATCGTCAACCACAAGTACTGAAGTGCCAGCAGCTGCAGTTGAAAAAGTGGATACGATTCCGAAATTGAAACCGATAAAGGGAGAAGAAAAGGTGAGTAAACTTAAGGGAATGTTTTTACACATTTCTTTCGACAGAGTTCAGTAAGCTTGGAATTTTAGGCCCAATGCCGATAAGGACACTGTGACCTGAAATATCTGTTATTCCAGGAGTCTCTATCTTCATTATGAAGGTAACAACAACTTCGCACATATGCACCTGAAAACTTGCAACAGAAGCGAAGCAGTTGCGAAACTGATAATTGACTTCCCTTGAATGGAACTCTGTTTGAAGAAAAAAAAATTGGACACATTCTAAGTTGTTTCAAGATTTTGCGGTTGGTTATTCTTTGGCCAAGATCTCTATCTTAAACCTTTTGTCAAAACATAGGAACTTAGGTATGGTTTGAATACAGCTAAGTGGAAGAAGATTACCTTTTAGTTGCATTTTAACTGCTCTATGGGCTGCTGCTTTCTTTACGGAAATATGCAAGGGATTTGACCCTATGTTGGCTTCTATACCTATAGCTCTGGTCGAGTAGTTTAGCTCCTCCAAGGCACGCCAACCTTTGTAGCCCTTGATGCTTAGTATTCGTGGTTTTTGCCTTGACCTTCGCCGACCATACAACAAATACCATTTGGGTAGACAAATAATGTTAGACAAAGGGCGACAGTTGTCTTTTTAGCCCTAAGTTAGTCTTCTATCCAAAGTTATACTTCAATACTTGTCTTCATTAGAGAGCTTAACTGTATCAAAACTCAGTTATCTTCTTTTAGTGAAAGGTACTAGGACTTATTTGCCAGGGTTGAAAGAGACCTTCTTTGAAGCACCAGTTAAAAATTACAAGATTACGTTGCATGATATTACATATTTTTCGGTCATACCTTCAATAATGATTACAATGTCATCCGCATAACCAATAGCAATATAACGTAGATTCCCTACTTTTGTTAGAAAATCATCTATAACGATCGTCCACAAAAGGAGCGAGAGAACACCTTCTGGTGGGCAGCCTTTTTTGCTCTAACCGTCACTGATACTACGCCGGAGTAGCTAGAAATGATTTGTCGGCTAACTAGCATCTCATCGATGCCTCTACGTTCCATAACACTTGCAATAGAGTATTGTCAGAGTGATAAGTTAATTTGCGTTACTATCTAGTAAAGTGGTCTCTTTGTGGATCTTCCTCCTCTATACGCACTTACTGATTCGCAAGCAGGGGTATTTCTTTTTCGAAATACCCCTTATACATCCAACAGCGTTTCCATTGTTCCCAAAAATAACGATGTCAGACTGATAGGAAGTTAAGATTTAGGAAGGTTGCTAGGCTTAGCAATGTAAACCATATTGACTGTTAGCCAAGTCATAGCCATCGGGGCTAAGAAACCTCCCAATGTTGGCCGAGGTCATTCCTGAAGCGCTGCCCTTTATTGTTCCTGCCCTTTCTAATGTATAATTTCCATTCTAGATGCCTCCTAAGCTCAACACCGAATCACCCGATGATGCTAACGAAGACGACGATGACGCTGATGAAGACACTGACGACGATGATGATGATGACAAGGAATACGATGATGATGATGACATCGCTGATGAGGAAGAAATTACTTTCAATGAAAACGTTCCCTGTCCCAGAGATTGTGTGTGTGCTAGAAACATCAACAGCTACTTGTTTGCCACTTGCAGCAGGTATTCCTTACAATATCTTCCCCATACCGAAATTTGTTAAAATATTTTCATTTTTCAGACTTGATTTGGACAAGCAAAAGTTTGGCTCGGACATTACAGATTTGATTGTGGCCGATGTAGGTCCCAAATACCCAATTCTCCTTGGACCAGAATTCTTCGTCAAGATTGGATTGAAATACATCTCTTCCATTAAAATTTCCAACTGTACCATTGAGTACATGCATGAGAATGCCTTCCATGGTCTGGAAGAGTTGTATGCCGTCAACTTGACCAATGTGGGTCTGACCATTATCAATCCAAACACCTTTGTCAAAAACAAGAAACTTCGCATGTTGACCATCTCCGGAAATGATCTTAGCGTTATGTCCAATGTGAATTATCTGTTGAAGGTGAGTAGATTCAGAGATTAGCCAAAAATGTGTATAACTTTTTTTATTGACAGTCCGACAGCATTGAAGAGTTAGATCTTTCCCGTAACAACCTAATTGAACTGAAACCATCTGCCTTCGGTCAACTCTCAAACATTGTTTACATTAACTTGGCCCAGAACAACCTCAAGGAACTTCCACCACATGTTTTCGACGACGTAGAGACTATTGAAGAAATTGATCTCTCATTCAACTCTTTGAAGGTACTACCGCCAGGAGTCTTCAACCGTACCGCACTTGCCATTTTACACTTGAAATACAATGAATTCACTGGTGATCTTGATTTCGGAGCCAGCGAACTCCAACAGCTGGATTTGAGTTTCTGTTCGATTAAGCAGATCAAACATGGAATGTTCGACAAAATGGGAGAGCTGACCAACCTTTACCTTAAGGGTAATGGAATAACGAAAATTCAACCCGATTCCTTCTTGAAACTTAAAAACCTTCGTCACATTGATCTGTCCATCAACGAGTTGGATCAAGTATCTTCACTGTTGTTCTACAAAAACTCCGAATTGGATGTGATCCGTTTGAATGACAATCCTCGTCTTAGCCAATTGCCAACTGATGGATTCCAGAGCTATAATGGTGCCTTCACTGTCTACCTGCTTGATGTTTCCAACTGTGCCATTGGTGCTTTGGGTCATAAGACGTTCTCCACTATGCCACATTTGGCCACTTTAAGACTCGCCTGGAACAACATCAACAACTTGGGAAGGGATACTTTCGCTGCTCTGAATAAACTCACCGAACTTGATTTAAGCAACAATTTGATCGACAAATTGGATGATTTGATCTTCATGAATAATAATGACATGACCAAGTTGAATTTGGCCGGTAATCCCATTAGGAGGCTACCAACTCGTCTCTTCATGCCATTGACCAGTTTGAGGGAGCTCGATGTAAGCGAATGTGATCTACACTCGCTTTTGAATGACAATAGCAATGGAATGAGCCGTCAATACAAATTCTTCGAGACTCTGCGCTCGTTCAACGCATCCTCGAATCAAATCAAGAAGATTTCCACCGAAGACATCAAGTTATTCAAAAATTTACGTACCCTAGACATTAATTACAATCCACTGAAGTGTAACGAGGATCTCAAAGGAATGATTGTCTATGCCACAATGAAGAATATCTTGCCTGGTAAGGTTCCAACCATGGCTAATATTGATGCAACTACCTTTACTGAGAATGTCCGACCAGTACCAGGTTGGGATGAGCTTGCTCATGAAGTATGCAAACACAATATGGATGCATTCAAACCAAAAGAACAAACAATGGAAGAAATTAAGAAGGATATCTTGAAGGGTGATGATGTTGATATTCAGAAATTGTTCTACCGACAAGAACAGAGAGAGGAGCAACTCGAAAAAGAAAAGAAGGCAGAGGCAGAAAAGGAGAAGAAATTGGAAGAAGAAAAGAAATTGGCAGAGGACTTAGCCGAGGACACTAGCATGAATGAAGATGGAGATTCTGATAATTTGGACGGTGAGAGCGATGAGGATGATACATACGATGACGATGAGGAGAAGGAAGATGAATCTGATTTTAATAAGCCCATGCATGATCTTGGACTCGTTGCAAAGGAAATTGAACTATCCAAGGAGACCAAGGATAAGTTCTTGTTGAGTAAGTTTTTTTCCTTTTGTCTTTGTATTCTTAAATTAGATGACGCTGCTGGAATGGATACGACTTCATAAATTATCACCTGCTGCAGTTTTAGAACTAAATCTATTGATTCTTTTGCCTGATATCAATAAATGCATGGCCTTCCTTTGGTTTTGTAGATTCTTGCTTGCAGCTTTGGTAGGTCTGTTTGTGTCATTGCTGTAAACTTGCTTGAGTCGCTCTACAAATCTTAGTTGACGATTTAATGTCCTAGATGGGCTTAGCGCGACGACTACTACTGTCGCGTACAGAAGATCCAGCTACTCTCTAGGCCGACGATCTTTAATTTTCTTCGAAATCTTTGCTCCTTATTGATCTTATGGCATCTACCACACCTATATTCGATCATGTCCAGTTTCTAGCGATGGGTCTTACTCTCTTCAACTTATTTCTAACTACCATCGCATTAAACCAAGTTTTTCAAGTTTTTTTTTTTTTTTAACTTATTGGCATAACTTACTTACATACTTTTCGACTCCCATTATGGTTTTTTCTTTGTCATCCCAATTTATAGTTATATAATAGTACAGACGTTAAAAAAAAATCTACTAACAACTTCTCTCTTTTAGATAAACTTCTTCTCGACGGCGACGACGATGATGATGATGACAACGACGATGACTCCGAGGAAATTATTATCGAACGTGGTCGTATCTATTACAATGGCTACAGATTCTTCCTTCCGGCTCTCATTATTATAACCTGTGTGATAGTCCTCCTATTGGCTATTGGCAAAGTTATCTCACTAATGATGAGAAAACGTGGTGAACGCTATCGTATGGCTTTACTAGCATCCAAGAATTCCATCGTTTACCAGAAACTCTCGGAGGATATCATAAAACCAAATCCATGCAAACAACCGAAAGTGCATAAATATTCGCCTATCAATCAAGTCTAAACGGGAGAAGCTTAAACGAAGAGAGATGATGATGATGTTCTAAGCGCAACAAGAAAAAACATTTTTATGAGTTTTTACTTATTTTTTTTTTTTTTTTTTATTAGTTTAGACGCTGTATGATAAGAAGTGTTTTATTATTATTTTGTTTTATTTAATTTTTCATTTTTAGTTTTTTTTTTTTTTGTTTAAGGCAGCTTCTTTTGCAATTGGGCAGCCTTAATAAAGTTTCAAAATAAAACAGTGAACACAGAACCGAAATGAGAAGGCGTTCTATTTATTCGTTTAGATTTCTGTACTTAATCTATAAATCACCTCCCTCTGTCTGATATAAAAGTTTTCAAAAAATAATAATAAAAATTAAATAAAGACATTCCCAAAAAAAAAAAAAAAAAAATACTGCAGAACGACTCACTAACAAAGTCATCGTCTGTTGAACATTATAATTTTTAATTATTTTTAAGATATAAATAAAAAAAAAACTATATTTTTTACATATAGAAATAATGAAATAAAAAAAAAAAAAAAACACAAACAAAATGAAAAACATTAATAATTAAAAACTTCGCAATTTTACTTAAAAAAATCACATTTATTTGAGAGAGCGAGAGTGAAAAATTCGGTTGATGGAGAAACTCTAAAACGGGGGCGAATTTTATTATTATTTTTTTTTATTATTTGTCGTTTGTCCTTTTCAAATTAGTTAAGTGCCATGGCCCTTAAGCGTAGTGTAAACAATAAAGGATATATATATATGTATTTATAAAGAAACAGTTGTTATATTTTTTTGGAGAAGAAAAAAAAAAGTCAAAAAGAAAAGAGTGTGTAGCAGCAAAGGGCCAAGTTACAGATATAATACAAGTACCACACTAATTTCAAATATACATAATTATTTGTATTTGCAATGTAAAAATGCGGAGGTTTTTTGAAAAATTACTTTATTTTTTTGATTGAAAAATAAACATTTGGCTTCCAATAGACACTAACATTTTGTTGTTTTATTTCTCTGAATTGAAAGGATACAAGAAAAAACTTTTAACTACAAACCTTTTTACTTGCACCTACACAAATATCTTGAGATTTTGATCAAACTTGACATTTCTAGAGAAAACTCAAAAAAGTTAGTCTAACAATTTTGTCTGTCGGTAAATGGTTGGACGGGATTTTCTTCAAACTTCATATCTGCAGTCTGTAGGGTCACACTTCGAGGCTCAGAATTTTATTTTTAATCATAAAATTAATGGTACTTTAATAATGGCATCTTTTAAATTTTACTTTTAAATTGGAGTAAGTATATGCTTTCTTTCAATTTGCAACAGATTTTAAAAAGAGAGACATTTGCAAACAAACAACATATTGGGGACTTTCAATACTCTAGGCACTCAAATTTTAGTCAATTGCTAACATATTGAACGGCAAACTGACTAAGAATGCAGTGAATGTCAAATATGTCACAAATATCATAATCAAAATATTTACATCCTGTTTTCACATTTGGATGGTTTGTGAATTGTGTTAATACAAGTATGTACTTTGTTGTCAACAATTTTATTAAAATACTCGTATTTCTTCATATTTTGCAATTCTTTTTCCAGTGTATTCTCTCGGAAGTTACATCCCTTCCCTTTCATACTCTTGCGAATGTCGTGCAGCTTCACCAGATTCCTCAAAACCGATTTTTTTTTTTTGTATGGCACACCCGCCCCAAGAAGATTCAGATTCTGGATTAGCAAACTTAATATTGACAACAAAAAAAATTATTCTTATACAATCACTCTCAACCTCTTTCTGAGCTCCACCCTGCCACATTCAGCGACTACATCAACCCCAATGTTTGCTGCTTCTGAAAATACTCTTAAGTATATAATGCGAGTCTAACCTTCCAATAAAACAACTTAACAGATTTCACTTGTCTGTTCGACAGCTAATTTCCCATGGAGTTAGCCGCGAACCAAGATTGCCATTCATCATGTCCTTAGATTCATTAAATTCACCCATAATACACTTGGAATTGCATTTTTAATTTTTGTTTACTTAATAAATTCGCAGATAAAGTACAACAGCGCAATAAACGGAACTTGCCGTCACTCAGCTGTTTTTTCTTCGGCTGACTTAAGATAAGATTCGAGGCAGATTTTTTTGACTAAAAATCCAGTCCACTTCCTCACAAAAAATTTACTAGTTTTTTAGTCAATTCGAGGGATTGAGAACCGATTGACTAGCTACAGGTAGTACCTGGAGTATTAAAGGTCCCCATAGGAGCAAGTACGTGCGACCCAATCGTGTACTTTATTCTTTTTTTTTGTACCATAAAAAGCTTTGATTACGGGTGGAAACAATTGAATAGAAACTATTATTCGATAGTATCGAAATATTCATTCCTTCGATAGTTATTAAAATTAAAATTCGTTCATTACTATGATATTTTCATTCATGAACATTTTCGTTCGTTCGAACCAGAGATCAACTATAATGAAGTAGTCAACTTCGGGGGCCTCTCAATTCGCTTCCAAACTTTTCGTTCGGCCGAATGACCGTAGCAACGGCATCGATGTATAGATTCCGTTTGAATAGCATTAATGCGCTTTTTTGGCACGCATATATATGTATATTCTAACCGTTGCTATGGCCCAAATAATGACAGCTAGGACGATTACCCCTCTGTCAAACTGATTGTCAAGGACGAAAATTAGTTGTACACAAGTACAATTCTTAACTTCCATTACGTTTTAATTTTATGGTAGCAAACGGAACGAAATTATTTAAATGTATTATTTACGGATATAAAAATTCTATAAATTAGACTATAATTATGTAGTTTGTAAATTAAAGTTTGAAGATAACATGTTTGTTTTGGGGGTTTGCTAGTTCTGGTACACCGCTGAATGGATTGGCGGCACTTTTAATTGGTCTACAGAGCCAGATATCGAGGTGATGTTTAAGAAGGGAAAGCAGACAAACCAAGACAGAAAATTCCACCCTGAGTTCTCAAAAACTCAAACACAGCTAATCACAGAAATTGGGTTGGCTTTGTACTTGTGATAGCTTTCGAAAATTCTTTTTATTATTTTACTTATTTAGAACTAATTCATACTCTGAATAATTATGTCGTGTCTCATTTTATTATTCTTTTATCTGTTTACCTTACCATACGGTCAGATATTGCGTTCTATGTAATCTGAAACCAGAACATGCCCATGCTTTCCATTTTTGCCCAAAACTATAGGTATCTGAATTTAAGACAGAAAGGAGATCGGCTCTCAACTCTTATTTCGGTATTTTTTTCTATTGAAATATCATAGGTACGAGGGTGGGTCAATAAGTCCCTGAAAATTAACACAAATTGTGTCGTCACCCTAAATTTAATTCTTTTTTGTCTAGAATCATCTTTCAAAAGAACGCACCCAAATTTTCAGACAGATCTGTCCAATAGTTTTGTTGTGGCAGCCATTTTATATAGACGCCTACTAGCATTTTTGTTAATATGGAAAAAAGTGAATTTCGAGTGTTCATTAAACACTATTTTTTGGGAGAAAAAACTATCACGCAAACTAAACAAAAGCTTGACAAATATTATGGGGACTCTTCACCATCGATTGGAACCATTCACAACTGGTTTACTCAATTTCGGTGCGGCCGTTCAAGCACAAGTGACGCCGAACGTCCTGGTCGCCCAATTGAGGTCATCACATGGCTCAGTGATTTCGATTTTACATAAATATCTGGACATGAAAAAGCTTTCCGCAAGATGGGTGCCGCATTTGCTCACAATCGACAACAAACGCATTCGTTTGACAACTTCAAAGGTGTGTTTGGCGATGTTCCAGAAAAATTCGGCTGAGTTTTTGTGACGTTTCCTAACCGTGGATGAAACCTGGATTCACTACAACACACCAGAAACCAAGGAACAGTCAAAACAATGGACTTATCCTGGTGAATCGAAGCCGAAGAAGGCCAAGGCGGGTTTGTAAGCAAACAAGGTCATAGTGACAGTTTTTTGGGATGCGCGCGGTGTTATTCACATCGATTACCTTGAAAAGGGTAAAACGATCACCGGCGCATATTACGCAGAGCTGCTGGATCGATCCCAAACCGTTTCCTTTTTCACCATGTCAACGCACCAGCGCACAAGTCCGCAGTCGCAATGGCAAAATTGCATGAGTTAGGCTACGAACTCCTCCCTCATCCAGTATATTCCCCAGATTTAGCCTCCTGCGACTATTTCTTGTTTCCAAACATGAAGAAATGGCTCGGAGGTAAGAGATTTGGGTCGAATGAAGAGGTCATCGCTGAAACAAATGCTTATTTTGAGGGGCTCGAAATAAAATATTTTTATACCGAAAAGAGTGTACCTTATTTCATTTTTCAGGAAATTGAACCTTACCGAGTGGCAATCGTGCAATTGTTCTTTTTTTTTCAGAAAAAAATGTTAATAAAGAAAAATTAGCGTAATGCGGAAGTTGTTGTAAAAACTGAAATCATCATCAAATATCAAAATCAAAAATTTATAAAAAAAATATTATCCCTAATTCAATGATGAAAATAAATGGCTATCCCCGCTTAGGAAACGACACACTTCAACCAAGGATAGGTTCACTGTGATACCACAAGAACCAGATTTCCGGCACCAGGAACCCTACATGGCTAATTTCTTCCTAAAAGAAGATAAGAAACGGTTACCCACGTTGCAGTGTTAACGCTTTTCTGCTCCGCATCTATGTGCGGAACCATCTAGATCCACAGACAAAACTCTTTATTTTGTTAATATTAAACCTGGCTAAGTTGTTAAGATCTTCATAGAAGTATTCCCCTAGCGTTTAGGGAAGGGCCTGATAAGGCAGGATATGTGCACAAAAGGTGAGCAATAGTTTCCTCCTCCTCCTCGTCTCTACAGCTTCTACAGAAATCATTGGAGGCGGCACCCATTCTAAGAGTCCATGAGGGCTCCTATTATTACATTAATGCGTTTCCTATTAATGAACAGAAGTCTTTCCGTTCTCTTCAGATCGAGATTAAGCCAGATCTGTTTCGACGAAAGACAAGTACTGATACTATTCCACCTGCTGATTGCCATTTTTCTGGCTTCTGTATCAAGGCGGAACTTTATCCATTCTAAGGGAGCGGACGGTTTCTCTTTATTTTCCGTGAACTTCCGACCCACATCCTCTTTAGCCAGCTCACCCACTCTGCAGTTGCCCGGAAAATCACTGTGTGCTCGAATTCAGCACTGAGAAATGTCGCAACTGTCTATATCACTATTAAATATAACTAAAGTATGTACTAATACAGATATAAAGCTGAATAGTCAGCAGTTGCCCCGGAATGGATCCTGAAATGTCCCTTGAGATATTCACTGAAGAATCGCCGCCATAGTACATGGTATCAGTTACCCCTATTACCGAAGTCGTCTGTCAAATCCAACAGTGAGGCCAGTTTCCCCCTTTTTTTTTTCTTTCATTGTGAAATGTGTGTGGAAAAGGAGTCGCCTCGCCAGATGGCACGACACTACACTTGTGTAGGGAAGCCACGAGATAGAATCTTTTTTTCATGCGCTCGTCAAGGTCCACCTCCAAAATAAGGATTTAAAATGACTAATACATTATGTTTAGGTCATTCTGCATGACATGTGTAAAAATCATGTATATAGCTTTTATAGTTTTATAGGTAGAAAGTGGTGACAGACCTACGGATGCTCCAGCGAGAACAATGGGTTCCATGGCCTGTATACGTAGCCCTGAAAACGATAATTCTGAAAAAAAAAAAGGTATTAGGTTGTACCACATGAAATGTCTGTTTTTATAGTAAAAAGTTGAGTCATTATTATTTTTTTATAAATTGTTATTTGATCAAAATATGATTTGTTGGCATCTCTCTTCCAACGAGATTCAAGGTCAAATATAACTTTTTTGTAGAAGTTCTGATTTTTTGACTATGAATCCTTTAAGGCGTTTATGACCTCTGCTCGGTTTCGGAATACTTTCTGCCGGCAAAATTACTTCAAATTGCAGAAAAGATGATAGTCCGTTGGAGAGTCCGATGAATGGGGAAGCATTTAAAATCCCAACTGTAACAATTTTTCCAAAGTGTCGCAAGAGGTATGGGGTCTAGCATTGTCATACAATAGGATCGGACCATGCCTATTGATCAGGCTGCTTTTCGGCCAATTTTGCATGCACTGTGTCGAATTCCTCACAATATTTGATGGTGTTTATCGTTTCTCCTGGTTGAAGAAATGAAAAGTGGATTGGTCCTTTCGATGTCCACCAGATTGTCACTATAAGCTTAACTGGGTGAAGACCGAGTTTGGGGTGTGTTTTGGTTTTTCTCTACATAAAGAGTCCATTTTTCACCACAGGTGATTATCCGACGCAAAAGCGGTTCACTTGGTGTCTTAAGCTATGCGTTGGACAGGCGCCGTAGTTTTTGGAACTTGTTCAGCTCTGGGGTGCCCACTTGTGGAATTTCTTTACATTTCCTATGAGAGAAAGGTGTCGACTTATTGACATATACTCCCATGTTCTGTGCAATGTCCTGATTTCGTTGGGTCCGCATATACCGTTGCTCTTAAAACATCGTCGTCAATTACCATTTCCGGTTTCCCACGTGGTTCGTTTTCGACACTAAAATCTCCCGAACGGAACTTTCCAAACCATCGTCGAGTGGTGCGTTCATTTACCGCTACACCCTCAAAAGCGTCATTAATGTTTTTCGCTGCCAAAGATGCATTATGTCGACAGCATGTTAAACAATTCCTAGAAAAAAATAACTGTACTTGTAACGAACCCTAAAAATCATAGACTTCACTCGAATGCTTCTTACTTCGGTCTGAGTGAAAATCTAACATTTCATGTGGTACAACCTAATATCTCATTGATAACGTCTATCTAGGAATGTTTGCGAAAAGAAAGCAAAAAATAATATAATCTCTACAAACAGATGATATTTATCACCAAAAGTTAAAATATTACAAAGTATAGATAAAAAATCAAAGAAAACAAAATAAAAAATGAAAATAAAAACTTAACAAACCGAAAAGTAAAAAATAAATAATAAAAAGTTATAAAATCATAATTACATAGAGCGCATTGAGTTTTGAGAAGTACCCACTAACAAAATAAATCACAGAAAATATTTATCTCTAGCGACAATACAAAATGCGACACAACGAAAGCAAAATTTTATATAGCCCCATTCTTTTTTTGAAGGCCGACGATATAATCAATCAAAAAAGCATATCCTTATCTGCAAAGTACTTCTCTCTTTCCTCAATAGAACTTAGACGCATTTGTTTCGAGAATAATTTCTGTAACTCGTCATCTTGTTCTTTGATCTTCAAGGTTTGTCCCATGTCCTCCCAGATTTCATTAAACTCCGGATCGTATGTGCTATTAGAAATCGAAACAGTTTCCTTCGCATCCGACATCTTATCAAATAAAAAATCTGAAAATAGAAATTAATAGCGAAAGAGAATCAACTAAAAGAGTTTTCGTTCGCCTTCTTAAGAGAACCACGACAAACAGCTGAGAAAGTGACATCTTAACTAAATTCCTAAACCAAATTCGTTTTCTGTCTACGCATTCTAATCTAATCAGTAATTTTTCAGACCGAGACCGAAGAGCATCCACAATGCAAGCCCGCAAGAACGTTGTAAATTTAATGTCAACAATTGTTGGCAATTCGTAAGTACAACCACTGCAACACGAGCGCACATAATTAATTTCTCATTTGCGATTGTAGCTGCAAGTGTCCGGCGCATTCCCAGCACTATGGATCAACTGTACTCGCCCGCAAGAAGGAATACGCATTTGAGGTACGCCCCCTTTTGCACTTTGGACTTTCCAGAGCAATTATGATAATAGATTTGACTTTTGGCAGATGTCTTCATCTACGGTGCGCTTTGGACCCGGAGTCACTAGTGAGCTGGGAGCAGATTTGAAGAATATAGGAGCGAAGAACGTTTGTGTTGTCTCAGATGTGAATGTGGTCAAATTGCAAAGTGTGAAGAGTGCTTTTGACTCGTTGACTGCTAATGGTGTGAAGTTTGAGGTGTTCGACCAGTCGAGGGTCGAACCAACCGATGGAAGTCTCTGGGATGCGGCAAATTTTGCAAAAAGCCGCAACTTTGATGCCTTTGTTGCGATAGGAGGTGGTTCGGCGATTGACACTTGCAAGGCGGCCAATTTATATGCCAGTGATCCGGAAGCAGAGTTCTTGGATTACGTAAACAAACCGATTGGCAATGGAAAGGAGGTGAAAAATATAGTTGATCACTAAATTGATAGAAAACTGAGAAATTATGTTTGTGATTGTAGATTGCAGTGAAACTGAAGCCAATGATTGCAGTGCCAACAACCTCAGGAACTGGTTCAGAAACCACAGGAGTGGCAATTTTCGATTACAAGAAGCTGCATGCTAAGACTGGGATCTCAAGTAAACTACTGAAGCCACAACTTGGTGAGGATAATTTTTATTAATGCAATTTCCTTACTTATTGGCTTATGCACTTGACAAATGTTGACTAAAGAGCTTTTCGTTACATCATATACATGCAAACACTGAATTAACTTTCATCTCTGTCAGATTGATAAACTTATGTATCAGGCATTTTCCTTCATGCTACTACAATTGATTAAAATACTATTAACCTGTTAGTTGTCACAAACTTTGCACTCCAAGTTGACTGGAATTCATCTTGTCGACATTGAAAGTGTGTTATACATATTCGGTATCAGCCTGTATATTTCAACCAGTCCAATAACTTAGAAATTGGCAGTGTTAAATGTGTGACCGTCTGCAGACGTTTACAACAGCCCATCATTAAGTTTAGTTTTTAAGGTTTCATCAACACAAACGAGAAGCTATTAACATTAAAAATACAATTTTTACGAAGCAACAAAGGGCACTTATAGCATCCTCCATTAAGCAGACAATTAACGTCGCGTTCACTGCCTAATTCATATAAGCTACTGCTATTTGCAACCTTGCAAGTACAACACTGCCTCATTCTCGCCGTTATTACAATGCGTATGCATGCAATTACTATTGAAGTATCGTTTCCATTTATCGATCTTAGACTGAAGCAAATTACCACATTCGCTTTACAAATGATACACTACATGCACTGTACGATTGGCTTATCTATGAATGTTAGTGCATATTAGTTCCTGGCCCGTTCTCTGATAAAGGTATTTGTTCGAGACCTGCCTCGCCAAGTCGTGAGCAAGATTAAAAACGCTAAATTTGCTTCCGATGGAATCTTACTCACTGGCACCCTCAGCTGAAACAATACTGGCTACTCTTCGACCGCTTGTTCAGTAAGTTTTTATCTGATTATCATCAGCTTCGTTCTTCCCACATGAAGGCCTCTATGGCGACTGTCGGCAATGAAAGATCATAATCCATAGATTGTAAATTTTTTACCACTTCAGTTCTCAAAGAACTTTACTTTCATTCCATGTCACGGCTCTTTGCGAAAACTTTTCGTTTTACAAGTTCGATTTACAAGTTAAGTGTTCTTTCCATCGAATAAACTGGCCCTCATCCGATGTAACTAAAGAACTAATGTGACCACGGTGTAGTGGGAATTGTGTTTGCTTGTAAGCGAAACGTCGAAAGGGTGCGACAGTCTTCCGGGAATAAAAGACAAATGAAATCCAAGTTTCTCCAACCACTACATCAAAAAGGGTCTCTGGTTTGTGTTCAATGGACCAGATTATGTCTGGGAGCTCTGGAAAAAAATAATAAGGGACCATTTATGTATGAGAAACTAGTAGTACAGCAACAAGGTGGCGATGCCAAAGGTTTTTTTTTTATATATTTCTGAAGAGCTTCACTTCAAAAAAACATGAAAATCTCCTCGAATTTCTGCTTTTCCTCTTTTCCCAACTGGGGGATAGCTGCAATGTGATCTTTAAGTTCTTCAAACCCTCTTCACGAATATACATATGTACATATTTACGGCAAGTCACATGTTGTATATTCGAACTGTTCGCATTATTATCTGTGGTTGAGGGTAAGAACTTTTTCTAAAGCTCTTCAAAGCTTTCGGATGGGTGTCTGTCTTGAGGCGATGGTTGTCTACCTTGACCTTCCGCAACAGCCCCTTAATTCTCGGCGTACCGACGTATTCAAAGTCTATCGATTCGACTAATCAACAAACGATCTATTTGATTGGACGTCCTTGGATCTGACACCTAAAATGACTTAGTTCCGGTGACATTTGCGAGCGCTTATCATTGTTTACTTTTGCTTAGCAGGTCTTCTGCACAATGGCCCATTCATATTTTGGAAACGTAGGATGCCCTCCACGAAGAGTGTATAATGAATAGAAATTGAATACGGACTTTGTGTCTTCGAAGCTGCAAAAGGACGAAACAGTAACAATAATTGCATGGAAATTTTTAGTTAAAACCTAGAAACGCCCCCTTTGAGTGGTGAAAGTAAGCCGCTAATTATTTTGCAAATACTTATGCTTCTACGCATATATCGGTGCAGTCTTTATATCGCTTAATACAACAAATTGTTCGACTTCTTTTTAATTTCTCTTAACTTTTACAATCTTCCACAGGTCTGATCGATCCCCTTCACACGCTCTCACTTCCAGAACGAGTGACTGCCTACTCTGGATTCGATGTATTCTGCCACGCTCTAGAGAGCTTCACAGCAATTGAGTACACCGAACGTGGACCGGCACCGGAAAGTCCCAACCTACGTCCACCTTATCAAGGTCGAAATCCAATTTCTGATGTCTGGGCCCGATTTGCATTGCATACGATTCGAGATAACTTCTTAGAAGCCATCTACCAGCCAGGAAACGTGAAAGCCCGTTCCCAAATGCACTTGGCATCAACGATGGCAGGTGTTGGTTTCGGCAATGCTGGTGTACATCTTTGCCATGGGCTCTCATATCCAATTTCTGGAAATGTTCGAACATTCCTCCCAGAAGGTTATGACAATGATCATGCTATTATCCCCCACGGGCTGTCGGTCGTAATCAGTGCACCCGCCGTGTTCGAATTCACAGCCCCCGCTTGTCCAGAGAGACATTTGGAAGCAGCACAGATTCTTGGACGCGACATTACCAATGCCAAACTAGCTGATGCTGGAAAAATACTCGGGGATGTTGTAAGAGAGTTTATGCAGAAAGCCAAGATTGAAAATGGTCTAAACGGATTGGGATTCGGAACTGGAGATATTCCAGCTTTGGTCGAGGGAACACTACCGCAAGAGAGAATTACAAAGTTAGCGCCGAGGGAGCAAAGCAGGGAAGATTTGGCTAAATTGTTTGAGAATTCAATGGAGATTTACTAAAGAAACAATAACTTACCTTAAAAAAATAATAAAATAGAAGAAAATCTTGTTTTTTACAAAAAAAAAGAAAAAAGAAAAAAAAATTACAAAACAAACAAAAACGCGTCGACCTTGGATTGAAAAATAACGGTGTTCATTTGACACCACTAAATTAATTTCCAAACCTCAGGTATAGCTGTTATGGTATATTCACAATAAGTTTAAAAGGATTTTATAAATTCGTAAACGCATTTATCAAATAAAATTTTAAATGTTAATTTTTAAAGGATCATGAGCATTTTATATTCGAAAGAACAGGAATGAAGCAATAAAGCAACAAAACGCATTATGCAGTTGTTTGCCTGTCGAGCACTACACTGTACTTACCTATGTATTTACTTTGTGCACAAATTATTTAATTTGTTTCCATGAGTCAACTTGTAAATCGTGGAAATGCCACTTGATCCGGCATTGACATATCGCTATTATTCAATATAGGCGAAACATTAACGAAGATGGTGGTCTGTTTTGTGTGAACAGAACCTCAATTTCCTTGTGGTGGGTTCCCAAATGTAATTTAATTTTCTCTACAAACTATACTATTCCTTTGTTCAAATTGTCCTGCAAAACACTTAACGAAGTTATTTGCTCCAATTCTACTAACAAAGAGCAAATTCATAGGTCAATCTATCCGTTCCGATGCGTTCATTGTGTTCAACTTTCTGGCAAGCCATACAAAATACATAGTCTGTCAAATGTTCATCATTCATCAGAAAAACAGAAAAACGATTAATGAAAAATTAATAATTGGACCTTTTCAAATGTTTTTGCACATTTACTGCACATATTGTGTGCACAACCAAACAAAAATAATACGTTAACGAAAATGACGTGCACAGGTCGCCTACCTCAAAATTGTAAAAAAGAGTAGATAAATTAAAATATTTATTTGATTTCATCCATAACTAGGCTGCACTTATCCATCCATTTTCGTTTCGAGTATGTTGACCAAAGTGATCCAAGTTAAATACGCTTTGACCCTAACAAAGGAGTAACTTAGAAGAAGGCCCAATGCAAAAATGATTAAATTGGCCCCAAGAAATTATTGAGTAAAAAATAACATATGTGTTTCTAGCTACTTATAAGAAATAACATACAGAAAGGTAAACATCTGGAACGGATAGTACGAGTATGATATCTTATCTCGGACTTGCAGGAAATAAGATCGAACGACCTTCACTGGGTAGGTCGAAAGACATGACTTATAAATTTACGATCTATTGGTAGAATCAGCGTAAATAAGTTCGTATTGTGTTTGTCATTTTCGGAAAGTGCAATACAAAATTTCTTAAAAAAAAAAACAACACTTCGAGATGCAACAATTTCTAGCTGCTTTTCGAGGTCACGATCTAAGTTTTTATTTTTCTATAATTTGTTTAATAATTTTGAGTTCCACTGCCGAAACATCACCGTTGCGGTTCTAGTTTACATACACCGAAGTTACAAGTCACATGTGCTTTTTATATTAAAGGCAAATACCGCAAAGGTTCTTGTTACAACAAAACTGTGCTTGTTAAGAATTACAGAGAGCAGTTTAGCAAAAAGAGTGGTTCAAATTAGCTACAATTTAATCATTCTTTAGACAGCACTTTTGGATGCTCAGATGCACTTGCTGCCAAATGCTCTTTCCATTTGTTGGCTGTTCCATATTCAATACCACTGTTGCGATTGTAATTTTTGTTGATCTGTTTGCAGCACGAAGTACTTACACATAGAAATATCTACCCCCAACTACGCATGCAGTCGCTAGTGTGTATTTGGCTTACAGTTTTTAAAAGTAATATGAAAAATAAGTTCAAACTATTAGTTTCAAATAGATGGCAGTGATGAACAAAATATATTTTTTACATTTTTGATTGCAAAAGTAGTTTAAGGAAATCATTTTAGGTGTGTATCTTCAGCTAGTTTCAGAAACTGGCAGCAAGAACGTCTACAATGTTTCACCTACAAATAAGTGCTTATTAATAGTTGTGAAAAACAAAATTTAGTGTTGTCTATGTAAGAGTATGGTCAAAGCAGTAAAAGCAATAAGCAATTATTCTGCAGAGCAACCGTTAGTGTTGTCTGCTCAGTGCAAAGAACAAAGTGATGAGTGGCAGTGATCGCAATCAAATCATAACTTTCAGTTCTATTTCTTTTCTTGAGCGATGTAATCGATTTCTTAGTGTCCTTGTATTGCTTTAAAAGTTTTAATTTAGGAAAGAGACATGAAAAAATAATAGGCTATTGTGACCTATCTACAACTCCTTACTGGTTTTGCTGCCATCTGTTGTACAAACTGTCAACCCTTCAACTTTTGACATTTAACCATTTGTGAAGAAATCTTGTATACCACACGTGCGCCGCGCATTTGTAAACGAATTTTTCAATTCCCAAGGTATACACATAAATTATCCCCAAACTGTGTATACCATAAAATAAAAGTATGGTATTTTTCACCTGTAACCATTGCGGTGAATCCGTAAAGAAGCCCTCCGTCGAGAAGCACTACAATTTCAAGTGTCGCGGAGCACCGAAAAACGTTTCCTGTATGGATTGCCAGAAAGATTTCCACGGCGAGGATTATGCAGCTCACACGCGCTGCATCACAGAAGCAGAGAAATATTCAGGCAAAGACTACGTTTCCAAAGAGCCAAAGAACAGTGGCCAAAAGAAACAAGAAAGTTGGATGGACATCATACGTTCGATACTCGATACCAAAGAATACAATTTGAGCCACCAAGCAAGAGCGACATTCCAGAAGCTCCAGACTGTAGACAACGTGCCGCGCAAGAAGGCAAAGTTCCAGAATTTCGTGGCAAATTGCATGCGAATGCGCCAAGATCAAGCCGAGGAGGTTTGGAGTATCCTTGAAAAAGAATTGGAAAAGATGAAAGCAGCCAAAGCGATAACATCGCAATCAAACGGAGAACAAAAGGGCACTGAAAATGCTGCAACCCCCGAGGAGAAGCCTGAACAGAAAATTGAAAAGATCTCCGAAGACCAGCGAGAGACGAGGCGTGTGAAGAAGTCAAAGAAGCGCAAAGTGGACAAAGAAATCCAGAACACCATCGAACAAGATGAAGAGAAGGAGATTTTGCAAATGGTAACAGAGATGGCGGAAAAGGACCAAGTCGGCGCCGCCGTTGTTCGTGAACCCAGCAAAAAGAAGCACAAAAAAAGTGAAGAGTCAGTGGCAAAGCAAGTGGAAATGAACGCAGAGCAGGAGCCCACCATTAGCACAACCACTCCGGATGAATTCCATTGGGCCTTGGTGATGATGTATACTGTTCGGAAGTATGGCGACGGCATCAAGCTGGACAAGCTCAAAAGGAAGGTGCAGAGGATATACCTTTGCAAGCGGGAATGGACTTCGTTCACGGAAAAGCAGCAGACACGATTTGATAGAAAATTTGCAAGATATATTAGAAAATGCAATTTAAAGGTGGAAGATAACGTTGTAAGGTTGGGCCCACAGAGTGCTCGTAGTAATTAAATAAAAATATTAAATTTCCTTGTTTGTATTTTTATGGAGTGTGCGAGGTGTTATATTCAAGCTACTGCTGGATGTTGATTGGGAGTTATTTTTGCACTTTTTTGTGAACAGGAAGAGCTTGGACGGGGAAATACAAAACTCGATAAACATTGGGCAATTGGAGATAATTTGTTGGAGCAAATTGCTTCAATGTTGTCTGCACTAATGATTTGGCTTGATAGACATGACAATTGGCGTTTTGTGAGATCATTATTAATTCAGCTGGGCACAGGGGCGTTCACATTGTAGACACTCTTCCTTAGATCTTGGTGGCAGCGGAAGGAAGGTTTCTCCAGATGGAATAAATTTAGCGTCTACAGATCCATTCAGGCCGAACTATTTAGTGAACACCCTATATGGGCTACTTTCATAATTTCGGATATCAGGGCCACGATTCTATAAAACGATAATCGTTTTACATTCTCTATCATTTCTCTTTTCTCTTAGGTACAACAAAGAGCAAAACCAACGAGACGCTATTTTTTCAGTCTGTTGTCGCTTTATAAAATCGCTGACCAACTATGGTTTGGGTCAGATTTTTGAAAAAGAGATGGTGGCGGGTGACGGCCTACTGGACCAATGGCAGCTTCCCAACCCCGAAGTGGGTTACCGTCATCGTTTTACCCGGCTTCTTGTCCTAGAAGTTGCAACTAGGGATCTAGCCGACCAGTTTGAAGGAAAAGTTAAAATCCATTTGGAACGGATCGTATGATACTCTATCCCTCATTTTGTAACAAAGTGAACTTTGCATTTGTTAACTTTTTGATTCAAATGCAGTGACATCTATCTGCTCAGGCAGTATTCTCGCGATTCTTAAGAGATTTTATAAATTAATATGTTGCTAAGACTTTTCTTAGAAGAAAGTGGGCGTGGCGGTCGTCATTTATAACCAAAGGTTACATAATCTGGTATAGCTTTGGGAAAGCAAAATACGTTCTTTTTTTTAGCAAACGCCCCCAAACTGTGGGCGTGGCGCTTTACAATGTACAAACGAATTGTATAGATTGGCATGGTCCATATATTTTATTAAATAAATATTTTCAGTTTCTAGCAAAATAATTGGAAAAACATAAATTTGCTGAAAATTGGGCGTGTTTGTGGCCTATTATTATTTATACACTGTTTGTAGTATCAAAATTAATATACCCTATAGGATAGAATAGAAATCAATGATTAGTCATTGATCATGTCTTAAATATGATGTCAAAATCGTGTTTGGTGATTTCAGCTCTAAAGTTCAAAAGGAGGACGTCTTTGGTAGTAACGCCTCCGGAAATGGACTCAGTCTAATTGAATTTTATGCGGAGCAAAACATCATCATAGCCAACACTCGTTCCCCGCACTTTACCATCTACAAAGGGACTTGGCATTCAACAGATCATGAATCCGTCAATATTGCGATTGACGCCAGACACGCCTCCAGTGGATTTCAGAATTACCAACATCGACTCGGACTACTAGTTGGTTGTAGTCAAAGTGTGGATGTGGATATCCAACACATCGTAGCATCCATCTATATGTACCTGAGCGACTGTAAATTCGCGACTTTTTTCTAGTTTCGCTGTATGTACGGACGGTTTTTGCTCCTCACGGCTAATAAGTATGGGATTAGCTAAAGTGCTTGAGGATTAGTATTTAGAATGTATTCCTTAAGAACTTAAATTTATGGAAATAATCATTTAATGTGTCCTGGAAAATGTAAGTAAGTTTTTAAATTGAAAAATATCCGAAATATATATTCTTGTTCGAACATGTTACTACTCACGTTGGTCTATAAATATTTACATATCTGCAAACATTTTGCTTTGTTTTGGGGGAGTAATCAAGCTTCTGGTCCTGTAAGACATTTAACACAAGTGTCAAAATATTGACATAGGGACAATATCGCTTCAGGGTTACATGGAACTCGTTTGTCATTTGGACTAGTTTCCATTTCCTTTAAAAGTGAACTAGATACTCGGTCTTCTTAATGCACGCGATAGTCTGGTGGATGTGATATATTCCCAATAAAATAAAGTTCTGTCTACGAGATTTGACAATTGAAATGATCAATCTGACTAATAGTACGCGCAAATTGAATTGTAAAAGCTCCAGTAAGCAAGGGTAAATTCGATAACTTGTCGCTGCAATTGTGATGCAGCATCAGCTGTGTATTAAGTTTAAGAATACAAAATTACAATACGATTTGGGAAGTCAAAAGTAATTTTTGTAAATTCATTCGTCATCAAAAAGGCGTCAACAAAATTTACTGATGCCGCCTCTACCAGATCAGCAATCATTTATTTATTTGATCTACCATACAAGGTATTTACAATTAAGTACGCTTAAAACAAAGAAAATAAAAACTCAAAACAAGAAAATTAATCTAATTATAACATAATTAATTTAAGGATAAAATTATTTTTTACATCTTCTAATTATGATTCTTCCAAATTATGAGTTTCAGTAAAATTTTGACCGATACACAATAATTTCTATAGCAATGCAAAGCGTTGCTAAGGGCAGTTAAAGAAAATGTTTGCGAACGCACCCGCAATCTTATGTCAGGCGGAAGTCATTTTGACGTTTCTCTAAGAACATACTTTTCCTTCGAACTTATTTCGTATCATCTAAAAATGTCTTTTCTAATTAAAATTAACAAAAGGTCTTTAAGAAATCTATCAAATACGATTAAAAAAGTTAATCTTCAAAGTTCCCGAACACTCTGCACTCCAATCAACGAAGAGAACAGTCAAAAAAAGGGTGGGTTCGCTACCGCATTCGAAAGGCACACTTCACCCGTGGTCGAGCAGAAGCCAGCGGACAACCAAACCTTTGCTTCTCTGTTACGAAACTCGAAATTCATCGACGTAAGTTTGAATTAGAAATAAATGAGACATGTATTAAAAGCAATTTGTCTACCAGCTTGGAGATCCAGAAGGCAAGGTTGTCACGGGAAAAATCTTCCATGTAGTCGAAGATGATTTGTACATTGATTTCGGGTGGAAGTTTCATTGTGTTTGCCAAAGACCACAGAGGAATGGAAGGTTGGGGTGTTCTACGATTGCCGACAAATTGTTGTTAACTTATGCTTTCTACTTGCAGTGACTATGTCAAAGGATCAAGGGTGCGCTTGAGGGTCAAAGATTTGGAGTTGTCGACAAAGTTTTTGGGTTCCGCTAAGGACTTGACCATATTGGAGGCTGATTGTCAACTGCTTGGATTAATTTCATCTCCCACGAGAACTGCGGCAGCAAAAGCAGCTGCCGAATAGTGTTCGAATTAATTTATATTTAAAACAAATTGTTAATTAAAATAAACCCTTTTGATCTAAGTGTCACGGTTGTTTATATTTTATAGATACAGGATATATTTTTACATTCAGTTGAGTTTAGAATCAAACAAGATTCTAAATTTCAACCGCAATCTGGTCACTGATGGTAATATAAAAATATTTTGCAATTACCTTTGTGGTATTTGCATGCACCCTATACACGCATTTGACAGCTTACAAAAATATATGTCCGAAGCAGCACTGCCAGATCTAGAATTCAATTGTCATTTTGATGATTTCGTACCCCACTGACAAAAAATTTCAATGCATTTTCGCTTTTGCGATGAAGATGTACGCATACTGTCAAACAAATGTGACACTTCAATCCATCTGCGTCGCGTCTTTCGTGAGTGTTGATTAGGTTCCCAGCATTGGATATCCAGAAAGAGCCGTAACAATATTTTCTTTTTTTTACTGTTTTTTTCATTTCGCTTTCCAAATCGGTAGTTAAAAAATCTGACGATCCAATGAGATTTGCAAAATTAGCTTTGACATTCTTCAGATCAAGACTACATATCTTTATTTGCTTCCGCATAAATACGAGTGGGTTCACAAAGTCAGAAATTTTGTTCCCAGGGAGTGAAGAGCTGAATAGAATGCTTACAATCCGATACGTCCCGTCTAAGCCGTCCCGACAGTGCTACTCAGAATACTTTCGATCTGATCCGATTTTTTCCTTTCTCTATTACTCAAAACAGGTGAAAACATCATGATTATAAATGAAAAATTAATAATTGGTCCACTAATAAATATTTTTGGCACGTGTTGTGTTTACAACTAAACGAAAACAAGTTTTGTGTGAACACAACCTTCAATTTTCTCTTGAGGTTTTCCAAATGCAATTTAATTTTCCCAACAAACACTTTCTTTCTTTAAATTGTCATGCAAAACACTCTACATACTTATTAGCGGAGAATCTATTAACAAATAGCAAACTAGATTATGCTTTCCAATCTATCAGGCAAGGGTCGATCCTTTCGATTTGATCCATGCATTGTGTGCACCTTTCCGGCAATCCATGTGAAATACAAAGGATGACAGATTTTCAACTTTTCCGAATCGTCGGGACGGATCAGATGGAAAGGATTTTGTTTCGCTTTTAAATAATTTTGCCACCCAACACGAATTTGCTGGTAAAGGAAAATTCTATGTGTCAAACATCCAAACATCAAAATTGTTCGAATTGTACAAGAAGTACGGGAAGTATTGGTTTCATAAAAATGTTCAAACTCAAGAAAATCTTTTTAGGTAGTTCCAGTGCAGATAAATTGGAAACAGGAATCAGATGGTATTTTCCCTGCCCAACTTCAGATTACACCTTCAATAATAAAATACATTCCATATTAGATTTTAAGTATCTAAGGTTGATCTCCTTTTTTTCTGAGAATTATATTAAGAACTGCTTTGTTATCCCAATCGCAATATTCAAAAGAGCCACTCGATTATTATGTAACTCCATTGAAAAATACCTCTTAAACATGCTTCTTAAAATCGAATACGTTTTCTATTTCAAGAACTTTAAATTAGAACCGATTATGGAGATTTAACTCTTGCAGTTAGCCGGCTTTAGCTGTATAGGGCTTAAGGTAGAATAGAATATAGCATGCAGAAAAGTTGTTGGTGAGAAATTTGGTTGCACCGATGCGTACACACGTGCAAAAAAGTTGTGAGGTCTGGTATGGACCTATAATTAAATATTATGTACTGATTGTTCAATTCGGTGGTTAGAACGGTAATAATCAACCAAGTAAGCACTATCGTCTTTAAGGCGGATTTACACATGTAATGATTTCTTGGCCTTACTAATAATTTGTGCTCCAGTGTAAAATAAAATGCATTTGTAAACATCCACTGGAGGGCTATTTCCATCTTTGCGTGGGTGGATTAAATAAGCCTTTCAATTTACCAGTAAATTGATACACTAGTAAAACTATTTTTTTGAATTCAAATCGTATCGAATACTGTATTGAAAGTAAAGTTCTAATGCTGCAAAATAAAAATAAAAATTTAAAACTGGTAAGATATTTTCTACATCCCTCAACTACAATCTCATGAAGTTAAAGGCTCTTCCATAACAGAATTTTCGTTTCTCGGTCTATTCGGAAAGATATGTGCAGAGGTTTCCCTCTGATTTTCATACGTCTTTCCTAAAAACCGGCTGAATGCGAGAATACTAGTGTGGAATGGCCCAATGACGATTTTTGACGATTTTATTGAGCAGAGTGCGTACGTTTTAATTTCGTTTTGGTCTGGCACTTCTGGTGCAAAGTGAAAGTGACATTTCACACAAAACACGTCTAATCAGCGGAGCTACTCAAAATAATAAAAATATAAATAAAAACTGTGGCAACTTTCACCCAAGATGACGAAGGAAGAAAAACCGGCAGCTAAGTCCTCCGAGCAGACAAAAACTCGAGGCTCCCGTGACCGTCATCAGAAGAAGGACAAACCAAAACCACTCACAAAGGTAAGGAACACCTCCAAACTTTATTCGGAGTAATTTTTAGAGCCCCTGCCTGTCTGTAGGTGATTATTCGTCGCCTCCCACCCACAATGACCGAAGAAGAGTTCCTCAAGCAAATAGATCCCCTGCCTGAACACGATTTTTATTACTACGCCGCAGCAGACTGGTCTCTGGGATTCGATGCCACTTGCCGTGCGTATATAACCTTTCGAAACCACGAGGATGTGTTCCTGTTTCGAGACCGCTTCGATGGTTATGTATTCGTGGACACCAAGGGTGATGAATACCCAGCTGTAGTGGAGTTTGCTCCGTTTCAGGGATTGCCTAAGAACAAGGCGCGAAAAATTGATCCCAAAGTTAACAGTATCGAAAGCGAACAGCATTACATCAGTTTCCTGCAAAAACTGGAAGAGGATAGAGAAGCTTGCAAGAGTGAGTGCAAATTGGAGTTTTCACTGCAGCCAAAGGATGACAAGAAAGTAACGTCCACTCCGCTGCTCCAATTTCTCATGAACAAGAAGATGGAGCGGCGTGAGGAGCAGAAGAAGCGCACTGAAGATAACCGTCGCAAGCGGGAGGAGGAGAAGCAGAAGCGCAGAAATAGAGTATCTAAAGGTATACCCAGTTCCATCAAAGAGGAGGGTACTGCATCGAAGGATGGCAAACCAAAGGCCGAAGGGACCACGGACAACCCCGAAGAGAAGAAAAACTCTAGAGCAAAACGACGCGCTGAGCGGGACCAGCGTCGCCGTGAAGAGCACGAACAGCGCCGCAGAGAGAAGGAAAAAGAACGTGCTGCCGAAAATGAACAAAAAACGCTTCAGGTGTCTGATCAACAGCCTGTCAAGGAACCAGAGAAACCGGTAACCATCGCTAAACCACCAGAAGGGGAGCACAAGCGCAAGGAAGTGAAGAAGTACAGCGAGAGGAGGGAAAGGAATCGCCACAAGAATTCACAGAACTCCACAGCAGCTGCTGATGGTGAATCTGGGAATTCAAACCGTTCCGCTGCAAAAGTCGCCGATGATGAAAAGCCAACAGCCAAGGAAGACAATGCGATGAAGAACTTTATGAAGAATATCTCGAATGTTAAGGAATTCGTACCGAAACATAAGCAGGAAGCAGCTAAAGGTGATGAAAAGTCTGAGAAGAAGTCTGCGGTCACAGCAGTAGACATGGAGGAAGTAAAAGAAAAGTTGGAGAAAATATCGCTTCAGGAGAGTGGTAATCCAAAGACTCCATCACCAGAGAAGGAAGACGAGTCGGCTGAGAATAAATCTGAAAGGGCTGAGCGTTCACAGCGTAATTCTAGCTCTAGCGGTGGATATGCCAACGATGGGAAGAGTGAGGATCGCATCGATAGACGCATTCGCAATAAGGTGAGTTGTTTGATTGTATTCTGAATTGAAATGCAAAGTTTAGTTTTAAGGATCGTCCGTCAATTGCCATTTATCAACCGAAAAAGACAAGATTGCGTTCGAATGAAGATGGACAGCCGTGTACTGATGCCAAAAGCAATCCACCTTCGGATACTGAGAGTTTAAAGAAAGAAGAACGCCAGAGTACAGTTCGCAAAGTCAGCCGGTACTCAGAGAGGCGTTCTGGAAGGGCCCGAGATGGAAAGCGAAGGAATAGTGGCGAGGATAAAGCTGCTAAAACTCCAGAGAGTACTTCAGCGGATGTTTCCATTGGCGAAAAAGTGGAGAAACCAGCTGAAGAGAAGAAGGAACCGGAGAAAGCAGAGAAGGAAACAGAATAAATTTATCAAATTAATTGTATCTGTATCTTGGATTTATTTGTTATCTACATAATTATAATTTTTTTTTCATTTCTTATATTGTTTACTTGTTTGTTTTATTAGAGGTCTATGGTCAGGTGGAACTGTGGGAATAGTTCCGAAAATTCGGTGATGTCTATTGAAAATGGCGTTACTCCAACAAGCTAAACATTTTCACTCACTGCGTCTTAGTAAAAAGAAAAGAGAAAGACAACCCCAACACAGAATAATAACGGTTCGAAACGTGGAATTGTGTGGCACTATTTCTTTCCATTAACTGCTAACTTTTGAGAACACTCCTCCACCATCAATCGCCAGATTTCTTCTCCCTTAGATTAGTGGGTTCCATCCATAGATAGCATCTATACGTTCTCGCACCATTTCCTCACACAGGTTCATTAGAGAAGGAATAAATGGGTGCTCAGCTCACTTTCTAGGTATTACGCTCGTGCAATAGCATCGGTTAACTTCGACGTTATGGAAGTGTTTGACATATTCCCTCTTATTGTCGATATCATCTGTCGAAAAAGTTAGGCGAGACAATTTTTTTTCTACACGTATCCATATATTTAATTGTTTTTCCGAAGGCTACAGAATACCTCGAATGACCCAGAAAGTTTGTAATGAGCAAAACGATGTTGGTTCTTCTATGGAAAAGCCATTTAAACTACGAGTCTTCTTTTTCTTTCAAGTATTTTGGCGATGAAAAGTAAATAAACAGAACGTTAAACCAACAGAGCTCTTGACGTCGCTCATGCAAATATCGTAAAGTTTTTCAAAGCCTGTCAGAGCGAGAGCGACCTAACGCGAGATTGCATTTTGGTCATTATTAGCAGCCAAAATTAGCCTCTGATTACCTAAAAAGCTGAGCTGAGTATTGACCGAAGGTCAGATCCTAATGTAGCAGGTTTTCCCTTTTTGTAATACAGGAGGGAATGACTTTTTTAGTACTCTGCGGCTTAAACTACAGGGTCTTCCAATAGTGACTCCCGAACTTTGATAGTTGATAGCGGCCATATTGTTGAAGCTACATCTGTCAAATTGGCTGTAATTTATTCAGTCTGCTTTGCCAAATCATCATGGACGGATATAGGATTCAACAACATGTGCAAATAATAAAATTGTTTTATCAAAATGGGTGTTCTGTTCGGGCACCGTTCCGCGCACTTCGCCCATTCTACGGTCACCACAATCGTCCCTCCGAGAGGTCTATTCGCAGTGTGGTGGATAAATTTGAGTCCACTGGTTCAGTAAACGATCAACCAATACCCGTCTGCCGAAAACATCGCCGCTGTCCATGAGAGTGTGCAGGAGAATCCGAGGCAGTCGATTTCGCGTCGCTCACAAGAACTCGGCCTTTCGCAGACCACAACTTGGCGAATTTTGCGTCGTGACTTGAGCCTGCACCCGTACAAAATTCAACTAACCCAGGAGCTAAAGGTAAACGACCATAGATAATGACGTGTGTTCGCTGAATGGGCTCTGGAGCAGTTGGAAACAGACCCTAATTTTGATTGAAAAATCATCTTTAGCGATGAGGCTCATTTCTGGATGAATGGGTACGTTAACAAACAAAATTGTCGAATATGGGGCGATACCAATCCACATGAGATCCAAGAGCGTCCAATGCATCCCGAAAAGTCACTGTTTGGTGTGGATTTTGGGCTGGCGGCGTCATCGGTCCATATTTCTTTGAGAACGACGTTGGCCAGGCCATCACCGTAACGGCGAGCGCTATAGGTCGATGATTACCAACTTCCTTTGGCCTAAATTGGACACTAACGACATGTGGTTTCAACAGGACGGCGCTACGTGCCACACAGCTTACGCCACATTGGAAATTCTGCACGAGCGATTCGAGGGCATGGTCATCTCACGTCGAGGTGATATGAACTGGCCACCGAGCGATTTGACCCCGTTAGACCTTTTCTTGTGGGGTTTTCTGAAGTTGCAGGTCTATGCGAATAAGCCACAAACCACAGCGGCCCTCAAAGCCAACATAACCCATGCCATCGGTCAAATTCAGCCTGATTTATGCGCCAGGGTCATAAAAAATTGGACATTTCGGAAGCGCCACCCAGAGAAGCCACGGTGGATATTTGAAAGATGTTATATTCCATACATAATGGCATCGATAGGCCTTTCAAACGAATAAAAAATGTCTATGAAATCTCACACACACTTTGTTTTATTTAAAATTTAAAGATAGGAAGCGCTTAATGAAGACCCTTTAGTTCCATAATAAAAATAAGGGAAGTAATCTATCGTACCGTTATACCAAGTTTATGTCTAGTTGCTTTACAAAAAAAATTGATTTTTGTAAAAATACTGGAAAGGGTCATTTTTAGTATTCATCTTCATAGCAACATTTTAAAAGGCTTATATACATATATACAAAGTTTCGTTTTCAGCTACAACTAGTAGCTTAGTGTGTACAAAGTAATGTAGGAATGGTAGAAGAGACCAGACCATCGTATCTTTAAACCGTAGCCCGAGCAATTTTCTCGAAAATTTCCCACAACGTTTAAGATTAAGACGTTTAAATAATCAGATTGTAAGGATCGTGCGCAAAATTGATTTTTAAGCAATATTCCACTTAAAGGATTTTACAACAATGAGTGGCTTAATATCAGCAAGTACATACTTGAAACCCTATTGTGCACTTTATTTTTGTATTTTCCAGTTCCACTTCAATGCTTTCAGGAAGAATTCAACTTTAAATAACCCATGACATTATGCACCACCGTTTCATGCGAAATTCCTCCGACAAAATCAAAATAAAATTGCCAACAACTATATTGCATTGCCGCCCCCCTACAGGCTTCATCGAAGCTCTACTTATTAAAAATTCATGAGGTGAATTGCTTTGTAACGAGCCAACAAGTAAACCATTATAAACCCGGCAACAGCGGATGCATTTTCCGCCATCCGTGAAAGGGTATAATGTTAATGCATTACTTGTACGGAACGTGCCGTTTAAAAATGCAATCAACAGGAGGATATTCTTCATGAGCATGGCAGGTCTGCACATATGTACAGGATAAGAGAGGACCTCCTGGATCTTTGCTAGAAATTCTGTTGTTGCATTCGATTAATCGCATGTTACTGAAGAATAATTCCTTTTGATTAAAATTGCGAATGCAATGCATTGCAAAACAAGCTTTGATTGGGTAAGTGCAAATTTAATGTTATTCATCGAATCAGGTCTCTCTAGTGTGGATATTGGTCGTATGGAGACATTATGGCATTATTCAAGTACTTTTTTTCTTTTCTTTACTAAAAGCCTGTGGGTGGGTGGTTGATTGTGACATTTTTTTTTAATCTAGGACTTAATTTGAAAGGTCGACGAAACTGAAACCTGCAGGGGGCCATAAACATCGTGAGTTTCAGCAGGATTACCTGTACGGTCAAAACTGCGTGGGAAATCCCGTGGCCTTTCACACAAAAGAGTGTGCACTTTAAATTAAATTTAAGAGTCTGAAATTACATTAACATACACCCATTTCAGCTGTAATATAACTTTACTGTCAGCATACAAAATTTTTTACAAATTGTGTCTGTCTGTCTGTATTGCGCACGACTGCAGCCTAATATATCTGAACATATTTAAGATCTATGGAGTAGCAATTCGAGGGAACTTACATTCTAAAAAAAATGATTTTCTCGAAAACACTGACGATTTTATTTACGAGTACATTTAATATTTGCTTTGTGTTAGTATATGCCACCAGATCGCGTACGCTTTTTTATTTGTTTAAATAAGTCTTGTAACGGTACTTTATTTACTAAGATGGTACAAAATGGTACAATCGGCACAATTGGACCTGGGCCTCAACCAACAAGCGTCCTCAGCCAGCTTTAACTTGTGCTAGCAGCCTTCAGTTTTGCACACAAAGTTATTTGAGGTTCCTTTACACTTGTGTGCGCCAACGTATGTGAGGTCTTCTTTACCGCGTCGTCTCTCCGGGACATATTTGAAGACTTTTAAGACCGGAACGTTGCCCATTCGATATACATGTCCTAGCCATCTCAGGCGATGAATACGAAGCCATATGACAAGGTCGATGTCGCTGTACAACCGGTATAGTTCGTTGTTGTATCTTCTTCTTTATTTTCTGTCGAAACAGATGGGACCAAAAATCAATCAAAGGTGTTTTCGTTCCCTTTGATAACGTCAATGATTCTGCGCCCATAAGTAGGCCTGAGATGATGAGGGTCTTACCTTAGTTGTCCGTGAGAGGGCTTTGTTAACTAATTGACTTCTTAGCCCAACGAAACAGTACTTTACTTATCCACTTTTATTCTTAAAACCGAAGTGACAGATTGGCACCTCACTTTATTTTAAGCCTGTTCTTGTACTTTGAAATTTGTTCGAAATTATTCGAGTTTTCAATACCGGAATGAATCTATTATAGCCTCATTTTAGTGTATATTTCTACAGTCAAATGTGTGACATCACTGAATAGGATTCATTTTTTAAAACATATTTCAAAAATAAATATATTTTCTCAATTTTGCTTAAATTTCAAATCTGAGTGATTTACCAATGAACAACGCAAACATAGGTGCAAGTACATGTGACCCAGTCGTGCACATTTTTTTGTACTATTTTATGTCCTGCAACCATCAAATCCAGACGCATAACCAAGAATCCGCCACTACACAGACTTCTGTGCACTTTGTATCCCACGCCATTATTCTCTCAAACTGCGAATACTTGTGGGCACGATTTCATCGAAGTTTGAAAGAGTCATTTATCATTTATGTCGGTAGGGTTGCCATTTCAAAATTTGAAGAAACTTTTGTGGACATGAAAAAACTCTCTAGTTTCAAATTACACTCACATTGCCCTCCTAAGGTAGATTCCAAAATCCTTTGAGGCACTTGAAGTACGTGTACAGGTCGTACAGTTCGTCGTCGGATGGATGAAAAATTACTTGAAAATTTTCGATTTCCAACAGTCTTCTCGCCCGTCTTTGACAACGTCAATGATTCTGGGATGTTAAGAATTATATATCTTGCTTGTGAGAGAACAATGCTATTTAATTGCTTTCTAAGAAATGCATTGACACTGGAGTTGTCTTTTTCATTTTATTACGTTAGGAAATCTTCCAGGGAGAGACATTGAGAATTTAAAAAAATAAAATAAAAGAGTTACAGGATATAACTACGAATGGCAACCTTGCGAATGTTTCCTAATTTTCGCGTTTATTCTTGAGCTAACAATTGCGGTATGAAAACCAAAACTTTCTGATTATCGTGAAGCGAACGTATACCAACCACATAAGACAGCTAACTGAAGGTAGCTACTCTGTTTTAATTTGTGTCAACAAAGGTGACAGCTTAAAGGATTTATAACAATAAAAAAGAAATTCTTGTTCTATACAAAGGACTAAAGGCAGCTCTATGGAAGAACTCATTTCCATTCGATCGACTTGCAGAAATGTTTTATGCTTGAAGGTCTTTCTATCATCTTTCTATCGTCTATTCTATCTTTATCTGTGTCATGAGAAGTGGAGAAGTAATTCAATGGCGTCTGGAGGATTTGCAGTTGCAACTGAATTCGAAAGGATATTACTTTCTTTGTGTTTTGTTGAAGAATAGTAGATTTCGCTTGCTGAACTGTGATAAAAGAGGATGCTTTTTGAACTGCTGTGTAAACAAATGTTCTTATTTGTATTCGTATTTCCTGATGAAATTACCAATTTTTTTATTTTGATTTTGGAGGACATTTCAAAAATTTGTATTTTGGAAGTAATAAAATATCCTGAATGATACGTGCAGTGCAGGAGAAAACTATGATTAACCTATAGGATGGGGTGTAAAGAAGACCAAGATGCAGATAGACACACATTTCTTATGGCATCACTGTAGGTTGATATAGGTACTTTAAATTTTAAAAGCACTGTCTTGATGACATAATCGCGTCGTACATTTGGCTATTTACTTCATTATCATAATCATGTATGCATGCAGTAATAGTGGGCATCATTAACCTTAAATATATAACATCGAACAAATGGAAAGCCACACTCTAGCCAAGAGGATGACCTGAAAGACTGAGTCTAGCAGATGTCAGGCAGATATTTGAAAGCAATGTGCATGGGATTAACGATTATGGAAGGCTACGGTATCTTAGGAGAGTCTTAATTTGTCGAGCCACCATTAAGTAAGCACATATCCTTTCATATTCCCTATCTCTGTAAGAGCATTCGTCTCTCATTTATATTCAGTGAGCACTAAACCAGGGACCCGCTTAGCTGTTCATGAAAAACTAATATTCCTGATAGATGGCATATTATATTTTCGAACGACGCACCTCCACCTACATCACATCCAGGTTTGGAACCATCTGTAAAGAAGTAAACTGAGCTTCTATCCTTAAGGGCAATATTTCGTCACTTATTATGAGGGTTATATTGTTGCCCGGAAGTTACGATCACAAGTTCCGGTAGATTGCAGTTGTTGTGTTCAGAATCCACGAGTTGCTAGTCGGAACAGAGTGAGGATATTTTTTAGAAAAATGGCGGTCATCGGTTTGGCGAAAATATTTAAAGGCATAAATGTTTCAACGCTACTAACCCATATATATCCAGGCTTTACACAAATGAAGGGACCCACATTTTATTGCCGTTTTCGCAGGGCATAATTGAGAAGCTTTTCCATGACATTTGTACTCTCAGGTATTTGTCAGATGTTCGCGAGAGGTGATACCGTAAAAAATAATAAAATTTGTGTTTGTGACACTCGAACTTGAGTAGTGATCAATGCACTTAACCTTGGAACCGCGGCTTCTGCTAAGGGCATCAGACGAAGTATTATATGTAGTGCTACGGGGAGAGTGGTTCTCCGTGTACAGCTGAAATCCATATGATTGCACTTTCCCTCCGTGTACAGCTGATGCAAATCCATATGATTGCACTTTCCCTAGAAGACTGAGGTGAACGGTTTTTCAAGGATCGTCTATTAGAGTCAGAGAGTGGTATGAGATTGAATGTCCCAACTCTTACAAAAACCTTTTTACAGGAATAGAAAGATAAGAGTACAAGTTCACTTTTTATCTAAAAGTGGGCTAAATTTTTCTGATTTGTCAATGAAATTGAGACTGATATAGAAGGAAGGTCTTAAAGAGAAAATTTGTATTTTCGAGTAAAGATCCTCTCTTGAGAGAATTTACCATCCACTTCTGGAGACTATTTGGAGAGAAAAAGAGGAGCTCTCTTACAGTACTTGAGTATTTATGCAAGACAGCAGGGGCGTTATTATGTTAAACCATTCTCATTAAATATGTATCGTAACGACTAAATTGTGATTAAGCGTTACTATTTCGGTCACATCTATACATTTAGCCACAAAAATATTGATACACCCCCCTTTCTCTGGGTTCAATACTAATTCTAGCTTAACAATAGTAAAAAAACAAAATTATTCAATTTATTTATCTCCCTTTTTTGTAATAGCTAACGACACTATGCATAATTACAATCAAAATCAATCTCATATATTCAAAAAAAAAATAATAAATAAAAATAGTGACAGAATTCCACGCCACAAAAGTATTGATACACCCTCATTTAGGCGCCAACAATAGTACCGTTATGCCGTCTGAGCAATGTATAGTTTGTTTGCCTCATTCCTGGTTTTGAGTAGAAGTTATTGGCATTCATTATTTGTGTTCGGTAGGGAATTTTCAGTTTATTTTAAAGATGGAATCAAGGAAAATGAAGGAAACTACATTAGAAGAGTGGAAAATTATAATTAAATTACACACGGAAGGACAATCCTACAGAAATATTGGGAAATTTGTTGGCAGAAGTTTCACAACAATACAGAAAATAGTCCAGAAGTTTAAAGAAACGAATTCTCTGGAAAACAAAAGTCGCAGTGGCAGAGCAACAAAACTAAGTGTTCAAAATAAACGGTATTTGGTTCGAGAACTGTAGAAAAAACCCGATATTAGTGCACCAAAACTTGTGACCCAACTAAAAGAAAGCCTAGACATTACGGTAAGCAGCGAGACAGTGAGAGGTGTTCTTCGGGAAAGGAACTTTCACGGGAGTACTACAATACGCAAGCCATTCATTTCGGGGGTAAATCAGAAGAAAAGGTTGTTATTCCACCACCCTGTGGAATTCTGGAAAAAGGTAATTTTCAGTGACGAGAGTAAGGTTAATATTTTTTCTTCGGATGGCTTTCGAAAAGTTTGGAGAAAACCCGGAGAACCTCTCAAGGTAAAATACCTTAGGCCCACAGTAAAACATGGAGGTGGTTCCGTCCTTGTGTGGGGGTGTTTTTCTGCATCCGGAGTGGGTAATCTTGTTTTTATTGACGGTATAATGGACCGGTTTAAATACATAGACATAACTAAAAACAATCTTGGAGCCAGTGCTGACAAATTACAGATGGGAACGGATTATTTGTTCCAGCAGGACAATGACTCCAAGCACACTGCTTGGGTCACAAAGATGTGGCTGCTGTATAACATGCACAAAATGCTCAGTACTCCTCCGCAATCACCGGATTTAAATCCGATGAGCATTTATGGGTACATTTGAAGAAACAAATAAGAAAACACAGGATTTCTAGCAAGGCGACTTTAAAAACTGCTCTTGAGGAAGAATGGGCTAATATTGACCCAAACTATTGCAAGAAGTTGGTGGAATCGATGCCACGAAGATTAGAAGCTGTAATCAAATCTCGGGGTAACCCAACAAAATATTAAATTACGTTCTTTTATTTTTTAAGCAAGAATGTTAAATATGTATCAATACTTTTGTGAGGTTGAGTTTATTACTTTTTATTTCTTTTGTTATTTTATTCAAAAAACTGAAATGAATTTATGTTAAAATTATGTATAGTGTGTTCTATATTGATCAAATATATAGAATTAAATTTTACTTGATTATTTTCTTGCTTCTGTAATCTGTTTTTTGCTTGAGTTATGCAGAGAAAGGTGGTGTATCAATATTTATGTGGCTAACTGTAGTTATCGTTAAGAGAATGGTATTTGTCATACCACCCCTCAAAGTACTTCTGTAAGGATTAATTGTCATTCGCCATTGGGTTTGTGTAGTGATTGTCTGAAAAGTGCAATAAAAGGTTGTGAACATATTTGGTACTTTATTTCTTTCAGGACCTAAATTGGAAACTAGTTGCGAGTTTAATTTATTTTATGGAAAGAAACCATGACGTCGTGAAGAGCTACGTTTATGAAGAACAACTTGCTTTCTTCTCTTTTTTTATTTGATAATGCATATGATATATATTCCGGGCAGAGAATATTCTCAATAGCATATAATGTTTTTGTAAGCACACCTGATATTGTTGGTTGCACCATACCAACAAGAAAGTCTTGATCAATTCCTCGTTGGCAACTTCGTTCAGGTAGAAACTGTGTGTATGTTGACTTGCAACTTGGCAACATCAATCCCATCCAAAACACGTTTAAATGCACCTTTATTTGTTTAAAATTTAAAATGACAAAAAAAAAAAAAAAAAAAATGTGGTAGGTGCATCCCTGATGTTTTCCTGAACGTGACGGATTCATCTTCATCATTGCTCCTTGTGAAATATTCGCTGCTTAAAAACATTTTAACAATAATTGCCGGTAAGATTTCTTCTTTTTTGACACATGCCAATAAGAGTGAAGTTAGTTGCGTTCCTATAAAGCATGCATTTTTGCTTTTCAGTTGGCAACATTTTTTTTAAACCGTTCTCGTGGGTATCGTTACCTGGATATCGCTTGCCAACACTCTCGTCTCGTAGTACATAAAAATTCCCCAGTAGAATAAAGCACTTGCATAAATTCGAAAAAAAAAACATTCACCAAATCACAAAAATTATCTGAATCGATATTCAGAAGAGCTGGTCACTCAAAAACTCAAGTATTAAACGACTGGGGATGGAAATGGATTTATCATTGAAGCCATTGGAAGCATAGCTTTAAAATTCAATGTATTGTACTATCATAACCTAATTTGCAGCTTTTATTTATCTACTTGAAAAATGGTTTCATTTATTTCTTCCTTGAACAAAATATACGCACGTTTTTAAGATCAGTTAAGCAGTCATCCAAATGGATGAAATGATCATCCTAATGAATACTAAAACACTTCGTGATTTAAATTATGATTTCCAACCGAAATAAAAGATGTAAAACAAATGCAAACTACACTCGCTAAAACCGTAAAAAAAATAATCATACTTATAATATGTCGGCAAATAATATTCAACATTTTTATAGCAGTTTTGACGCCATAACTTGTATTATTTGAATTTTGTGCCGTTGACAACGACGCTTTGGAATTATAAGGGATGCCAAAACTTTTGGGTACAATATTAGTAAGCTTAGTATTCGCGTGGGTTGTTTTATTTCCGTTTTATTTTATTTTTTATTACACTCAGATAGTACGAGCTGAACATAGTGTAATAATTTCATACTTATCACGAAAGGCACTAAACATTTTTAAGGACAAAATAATGTACAAATAAAAGGAAATTTGTTTTATAGAGTGCTGGCAGATTTTTCAAATAAAAATTTTGGGTCAAAATGACTATTTTGTTGATTATAAAAGGTGAATAATAGTTTGTGTGTCTGGTCTTGTGAACGATGAGGCTTTGGACAAATAGAGATGAGTCAATGTCCTTTGAAAAATGATTCGATTTAATTATGCGTAATTTACGACATTCCGTACATTTATTTACAGCAATATCGCCACTGTTGTTGATTCTTTTTAATCCTCTTTATTATTCAAAAAGGAGAATGGCCCTAAAAACACAATTAACTGTTTGTATACAACACATTTTTCACGAGTGAAAAACTACATTTGCATATGCGGGATATAAAATAAAGCTGACTTGTTTTGCTATGAATTATAGCTCATTTCAGGATGCAGATGTCCAAACCACTATTCAGACTGTCAGTGAGCGTGGAAAATCCTTGTTTACTCATCTGTTTATAATATCTAAAATATTCTTCTCTCGTATAATGAAAACTTTCCCCTTGCACATAGAAATTTTCACTTGCATGTAGGTGTACGAGTATGTACATAAATAAATGCGTGAAAAAAGTAGCGCTGAGGTCTTTTGTTGAAATGAGGGTAGAAGTATAAAATTGAAAAACTAGATACTTTTACCCTACACCAATTTTTCCACATTGTACGAGTATTCCTCCTGAACTTTTCCAAGAATAATATATTCAAATCTAGTCGGATATGGCAGCTCATTTTTAAACACAAATGTCAGCAAAACTTTTTAAATCTATTTTCGCATGTATCCTTTTCACATGCAATCAAAAAGTGTTCGGATGATATTCTATACATTTCTTATATCTATTTTATAGTTGGGAAAATTGAATAGTATCTATAACATCGACAAGTAGTATTTTAACTCAAACCTCCACAAATAGTGTTAACATTTTAAAAACATTGAAATACTGATTCCAATCAATCTTTTATTATTCAAAAAGGAGGACAACACACAGAGTAATCAACCCCATGCCTCGCAGTTCAAGCGGAAGTCCCACAAAAGTGTGAATGAATAATGAAATCCTTTGGCAAAACCACATGGATGTGTGTTTATTTATTATTTTCCTGTTTGCGTTGATGTTTGCTCTTAATATTGTGCGGTAGGCTTCTCCTCATGCCCCACAGCCTTTGTGGTGGATAAATTCCAGGAAAAATGCTTTAAACATTGCAGGTTAGTGGATTATATCTAAGCTAGAGGTGATGACATTGAGCAATTGCTATGGGTTATTTGGAAACATTGGAGGATATTTCTCATGGATATCTGCTCAGTGAGATGGAAGGAGATAAATGGAGTCTGTCTTGGTGTTGAGCATGTGAAGGTTTTCTATTTTTTAAGATATGATACAAATAAATTTATTGGATTTGTTTGAGGGTTTATGTTTCCGAATATTTTAAATGTGCATAATTCTTTGCTTCCTGTAGTAAGTATGTATACACAGGGCGTTACAAGTTTCTCGGATCAAAATAACAGGGAGGTAGGTTAGGGTGAGATAAGAAATAAAGTGTACTTCTCGGTAGCACGTACTTGCACCTATATGCTGTTTATTTGCAAATGTCTCAGTTTAAAATTTAAACAAAATCGTTAGAATGTTTTTTTTTAGTTTAAATCCATTGAAAATCGAATCAAATTATAGTAATAGTTTTATGTCAAATATTGTTTAAATATTGATTTTGAACAAAGTCAATTGAACCATAGTTAATAAGTGGAGTACCGTTATACCTAGGGGATGGCCATGGTGTAGTGGTTAGTGTGTTTGCTTGTGACTCGAACTGTGCAGGTTCGAACCCAAACGGGGAACAACAACCACAACCACCCGCGTATAAAAGAGAAACGAATACAAAATAAGTTTCTCCAACCACTGCACCAAATCGGAGGTTTAAAATAGTAGTGTGTTTGCTTATGATCCGAACTATGCAGGTTCAAGCCCGGACAGAGAACAGCAACCACATCCACCCGAGCATAAAAGAGAAACGAATAAAATCCAAGTTTCTCCAACCGCTACACCAAAAGGGAGTTCTGCTTGGTAGTACAATGGACTTCGTATGAGTCTCAGTGCTCTGGGATTTGGAAACCATCATACGTATTTTTTTTTTTTTAGAGAAAACATGGTACGCCAGCTGATAGCACATGTCCACCGTAACTGAAATATCTAATTTGATCAAAATCGTTAAAGGCGTTATAGAGACAAAACATAAGTTATAATTCGACCTTTTGTAAAGTAGCATTAATTTTGGGGTTAGAATGAAAATTCCAAATTCTTCACAGACCCCAGGTATGTAGTTTGAAAAAAATCCGTCCAGCCACTTAGGCTGCAGTACCATTTTATGGTCGACAATTTTCACGAAACCAATAATTGTCCTTATAATTATAATTGTATGGGAGTAGGGAGTCGATCTATACTCTCCTCCTAGAAAAAATTATAAAAAACTTTTCTTAAAGTTTGAGAAAAAATGTAATTCAAAGATTTATTTTTCTTAAACTCAAAACCCTATACATTCGGTTAATATTTTAATTAAAAGATAGGTTCTTAAGTTTTCAAAAATATATATAATATTATTGCACTCTAAACTGTTTATAAATTATAGTAAAGATAACAGTTTACTTAACGTACCCACCCTGTCATATTGATTGGAAAAACTTGAAACACCCTGTATGCTACCAAAACGAGTGTTTACACATAAACATATGTTGTAAATCTTTTTGTTTTTGTATTGAAAAATTCGTCAAGTTCAAGCTTTTGCCATTGTTTTTGAGTTTTTTTTACTCAACACATTTTACAGTTGTTTTTGATTTTTTTTTACACAACACACTTCATCAGAAGTAAATGTTTTTTGTTTACACATTTCAACTCTTTAGAACTCTTTATCCGTATGTCACCAGTTTTTGGGCCTTCAATTTTGAGTTAGGAGGGTGGAAGTTTGTGTATAAGCGTTTTAGAACCCGACGCAGTACAAGTGGACAAATTTGTAAAATCCGCCCACAAATTCACCACTGAGTGAAGAACTGAAGAACTGAGAAAAATCGTTCTGCCACAATATATAGACATTCTTATTTCCTACAATTTGTCCACACATTGTATAATGCCACGCCTACTTTTTGGGGACAATTTGTTCAAAAACCCTGATATCAATTTTTTAAAGCTACTTATGGTGATGAGTAAGAACTTTGGTAACAAATGGTTACAAAAAAAAAAGCATAACGTCTCTTAAAAGTTGCGGAAATTAAATTCCGAGTAGAAAGATATGAATATTTTACCAGATAATATGTTTGTGCAAACTTTCAATTCTCTAGGTTAAATGGTTATTAGCGTGTAACAGACAGACAGATACTACTTTTCAGTTTTATCATTTAGGTAAGGAACATTAAAAGCGGTGAGTATCCAAATGTAAAACCTTGTCGAATGCGATAAGGGAAATATTGAGCAAACTTACTAAGGACTAAGATTTATGAAATAACATGGGACGTTAGCACAATGAACAGATAAATTGCTACAGGCTAAACCTAATTAAAGACATCGTTTAGATAGATCTTGTGACAGTGACAGACATATTGGAACAACGACACTACATAAAGTAACGATGAAAGCTTCAATGCTTGCATAATATTACCTCAAAACTGGAATCTTTAGAGCACCGTCGTAGTGTTGGTTATCTTGCACTGATTTGCTGTTACGTGCACAACCAGCGCTTTTCTTATTCTTATTCCTGGCAGATATTTGTTTCCACGCAACACGAGAGCAGCGCATTAGCCGCATCCATAATCACTGTTAAGCCATTTCGGGCATACCATGATGTTTAGGGATTACTTTTTAATACGTGCCATCCGCTTGTGAAACAATTTACCATCAACTGTATTTCCGTATTCGTTCCCTACAACCATCATTCCTTAAAAATCCTTCTCCCTTTTCTTACTGCCGTCGTTGTGTTCAAGTATGATAAGGTATTAATGGTAAAATGTCATTCTTCCTGTACCAATATTATCTACAAATGCCTGACCGTAGATATTAGAATTGATGAATAGAATAGCAGTTAAGACAGAACGCCACCTTGCGGAGCAACCAAAGTTCTATTCACTAGCATTGTAACGCTAATAATTTATCCACTCCAAATTGTTTAAAAAAAAGTCAGATAAGTTGTCAAAAGCACGCTCGATGTAGACAAAAATGCTCACCACATACTCTCACCTGTCTTACCTGTCAAATGCGCATTCATACCAACTGAATTTTGGTAAAACTGAACTCCCAAGATTTTCCACGTTGATAAGCATATTCCATCTCAGTCACAGCAGGTAATCTCAAAGAAACTTCGCGCATGTAAGTTCAGCCACTTTTTTCATGTTTTTCAGTAAAAATTAAGTCAGACTTATTTATCTAAAGTTCTTGGAGAGTGAGTAGTATAAAATGCGCTCAAAATGTTCTCGGAGGTGTTGGTACCTACATGCATATGTATGCCGGCTATGTCGAGTTGTTTGGTTCAGATTATTCTCAGCCAAAGTGATTGGGCCTGATTGTGACTCGGATCACATTTGCTAAGTTATTTCGGGTTGGCTAGTTTGATCTTTTAAAATTTTAGCCTTATTATGCGTTACAAGACGAGAGGCATGACAAACGATTCCCAGGTAACGATATCTATGACTTGCAATGAATATGTGTAAAGAGAACATTGACAAAAAATTGTTGCTAGCTGAAAAGCAAAAATCCATGCTTTGGAGAAGCGCAACTAACTTCGTGTTAAAACAACGAAGAAAATTTAAATAGTCGACTAATTTCTCTCAAGCAATTTGTGTTCTCCCCCCTCCTTGATTATTTGGCACACAGCTCTTCGATACCTTGTGGTTTCTTTTCATAAAATAAATTAACGTATCAAGCTGCCTAATTGTTGTCGTTAATTTAGGCCTAACAAAATGAATTTTTACAATATTTTATTTTCATTACATTTCCCAAACAACCCTTAACGGCATCTGTGAGGTATGGTATGACAGATACCAATTATAACCAGAGATGTGTCCGAAATCGTAACACTTAATCGCAATTTTGTTGTTACGATACTTAGGTAACGAGAATGGTTGAACATAATAAAGCCGCAAACCTCTGGTTTCACTTAGTGTTTCGACCCTCTCCTAAAATTCTCCTTAAGAAGCACTTTTCGTTTCTCAAAATAAAATCTTCTTTTATCTTTGATCGATAAAACATTTCCAATTATTATGGTTTCTTTTTCATAGTTTCTGAAGTTCGGTGCTCCACCATGGAACTGGAGATCTGCAGGTTTTTTTGTGTTACTTGGCACGTCTGTTCGAATAATTTGACAAGCGTGACATTTAGCTTTTCGACTGTTTCCTCTTTTATCTCATTTCGAGTTTGCGTGGAGTTTTGACAGATTTACCTAACTACTCTCTAATGCGTATCCAGTCTGTTTTTCTTGGGTTTTTTCTCTTCCGCAAAGGTACGACTTCGTATTCGATTTGTAATTTGATGTATCTACGATCTGAGAGGGACACCTCTGATAGAACTTTTCAGTTGGTAATCAACTTGCAGTATCTGTTGGATCGAATTTAGTCAATCAACTCTTGTGTTCTTGCCATAATAAAGGTTGAATTTGAGCTATCATGAGCATTGGCAGCGTAAAGAACAGAATTCTAATACTAATAATAAAATTTCCTTGGGGAGAAGTTGACGTCTTTTTTTCGGGCATGTGAAATATATTTATCAGAAAACATTTTGTTAATAGGCAAAAGAATTTCCTATTTAAAATTAAACAAATGCAAAGCAAAAATTAAAACAAAAACTCACTTTTAAAATTGAATTCCAAATCAGAAGTACCATTACTCAAAATTTCAGTGAAGTACATAAAACATTTCACTTCCATTCTCGAAAAATGTCATTGACGTGAAGAGCTACGTAAAATAAAAAATAAACTGATTTCCAGAAAAATTAAATCGCCCAACGAAGCCTAAAGTTCATTCGGTGGAAGCTATTGGAGTTCACTCATACCCGATAAATTTAAAACCGATTTCCTTTATTTCAGATTAAATCTTTATTTCCATTTTTTTTTTTATTATTTTCTTTGTTTTATTTTACAATGATTTTTATTTTTTTTATTTTTAATTCTTACATACGAACATTTACAGTCAATAATTACAGATAAACTTATTCCGAGAAATCCCTTGTGAAATTTTTTACACAGCATTTTCATCCAGTCCTTGCTGTTATCCACATGGATGCATGGAAAGAGAACGAGAAAAAAAAAATTATACCGGTATAACATTAATAGGGTTAAGGGACAATGAGACGGCTTCATCTTTTGTCATTGAATAGGAAGTAAAGAAGATAAACGAAAAAGATAAAATACATATCTTCCGGTTACATCCGGTTGAATATCCACAGGACAGCATATGCAACATACACATACATACCTTCATTAGTGGACTAATTGCTCGGGGCGTTGGAAGCATATGTAGAGCTCCGTTGGAGCCTCGTTGTAGGGACATTGGCGGATGTTGACCCAAAAGTGTTGTTGTCGTTGCCGATGAGACGCATGATTCTCTTTTCCCTTTGCCGTAATACGAAGTGAGTGGTCTGAGTGGTTTAAAAAAAAATTTATTGTGTAATTAAAATTCACAAAACAATTATAAACACTGGTGTACCAGTTATGTCAAGTACTATGGCGTATACGTAACATTTTTTTATTTTTATTTTTAACAAACCACACACAAAAAATAAATGAAAGAGTTAAACAAGTAATATTTACATTTACAACATGGGCTACTGGTTGCAATTTAATTAATCCAACCATGAGGATTTAAAGAGGCTTAAGGAAATGTTGATATACTCTGCTTATAAAATATACATGCTTTTAATGGTCACTACATGCGAGTAATTAAGGGTGTATTTAAAAGTCTCTAATGCTAAAGTTCAGAGATAATAATAATTTTAATGAATGAAATCAAATTTTAATCTGAGGGTGAATTAAATGGGCAAGCAAATAAGGTATCCATGATAGTATCTTAACCAATTCATGCATAATCTTTATGCTATAACCGCAGGCAATAATTTATTGTAAGCCTTCCAGATCATCGAGTTCTCTAAGGCGATAAATTATTGCAAATTTGTCAAACGTACATAAGTAATTGTAATTAATCTCCTAAGTGCCCCCATATTGTGATGGTGACAACAAAGAGAATGAAGGGAGACCTAAAAATTATGGAAGATAAGTGTAAACAGACGTGAATTGAAAAAAGTTTAAAATTTAGATTTAAATACGTCGATAAAGATGGAAACTGTTGGTCAAGAAGACCTGCTAGTACAGGCTGTATTTGGTTGCTTCTCTAATCGATGTATTTCCTATAAAAATAAATGAGTGTCTCGCTTCTGCAGTAGTGATCTTCACCTTCAATTGTGAAGGTGCAAAATGTTTTTGTTATGCAATTAATAGATAATACTTGTATCTAATACATTTAACTGTAAGAAAAGACTGGCAACATTTGACATTTACAAAACATACAAACAATTGAGACGCTAGAGATTTCAGTTGCCATTGAAATAACCAAGATTATATATTTTAAAATAAAAATGTAAGATGGCGGCGTTTCCACATTGGGGGTTTTTAGAGGAATTTTCGGGACACATATCTATCAATTGTGGGCTTTTTATTTGCTATATTTTGTTCTTTAGTACAGGGTGGTCCAAAAATCTTAAGTGGATTTTAAAAATTCATATCCTTGGAATGAAGTAATATTTTTTTATTATTTTTTTTGATCCCACAACGGTTATTGAATCTTATATGCGGCACAAATCCTTAATTGTAAGGACACAAAGAGAATTTTGCAGCCATTTGAATGTAAGAAATGCCCCGTGTAGAGATGCCGTCATGCCTTTTAGTCATTTTCGGCAAGAAGGAACTGTGTTTAATTATAGAAAAACTGGGGGAATTACGTCTGAACGTTCTCAAGATAATATAAACCACGTATGGGCATCTGTTGATGAACACCCTTCGTCCAGACGACACTCATTCCAGCTAAATATCCTTCGGACGACCCTAAATGAAATTTTAAAAAGGGATTTGCATTATTTTCCATATAAAATTCAATGCAGTCTGCAACTGTCTGCCAGAGACCACACAAATCGGTTATTATAAATCCATAAACTGTTTGAAAAACAAAATCAAGATCGCTGTTTTTTGGAGAAATTGATTATGTCAGACGAACCTCATTTCCACCTCAATGACTTCGTCAACAAACTAAATTTGGGTTTGCGGGGTCTGGAAAATCCTTGAATAATTCAAGAGCGGCAGATGCAACCACTTCGTGTCACAGTTTGGTGTGGTATCTCGAAGGAGATGCATCCTTGAAGATACAAATGTTGATCCATTAACGGTAAATGGAGACGAGTATAGAGCAATGCTCGACAACTTTTTAAATTCGCAGCTGGATCATATATCCCGTGCTTTGTTTCAACAAGATAGCGCTACAGACATCTGCCATATACGATGACTATTCTTCAAGATATGTTCCCTTAATAATAATCTCAAAAAATTTAGACATTCCGCTTGTTCTCAAGACATAATAGCTTTAGACTTCTTTCTATGGGGTTATCTGAAAGGAAAGGTTTAAGAGAATAATCATCCGTCTCTTGCAGACCTTAAAAAGGAACATCAAGTTCCATATATTGGCCTAGACACCACAAACTTTGAAGAAAATGATGGAAAATTTCATCAAAATATTGGAGTTTTGAAAAATCCAAAATGGCGGTTTTCCATTATTAACATCATCCAAAAATAGCAAAGATTAAGCTTCAATATTCTTCTAGTTTTGTTAAAATTCGTTAGTCAAATAAAAAGTTATTTAAATGCACTTAATATTTTTGGACAACCCTGTACTTAAGTGCGAAGACGTTGGCATCTACTAGGTCGTAATACTTGAAATCAATGGCTTGAACAAATAAATGACCAATTCAATCGTCTTAAATATTTTTCTCATAGTACGAGTATAAGTACATGTTTGTGTAAAAAATAAACAACTTATGGCGACATGACTCACTCCACTCTTTTGACATTTTATTCATAACGACTAAATTAAAATGTACATATTGTAACATCCCCTAAAATTATGCTACAATAATGTAGAATAATAACTACGCTCCTCCAGCCCATTCCAAAGTGTCTTTTCTTTCGAGGTTCGTGTCTGCGGCTAAGTCTCCACAGTTCATGTCTACGAAAGAGATGGATAATATCACGGATAAGGAAGAATTATAACTGCAAGAAATGATTGACATCTTGTAATTATTACATTAGAATTTTTCTTGTTCCAGTGGTCGAAGAATTTGCTAGAAGTTTCTGGCTATCAGAAACTTCTGCTATATAAGGACAGATGGCGATCGAAAGGGGGCAGTAGTTTTAAAACCGTGGCGAAGAAATAAGAGAAAAGTGATAATGGGCGAAGTTGTAATTTTGTGATAAATTGAAAGTTGAGAGTTGACAAGAAGAAGTAATTAGTTTGGATTTGTGAATTAAGTAATTGAAAGGAGATAAAGTGATTTGAGAGGACAGAGACCTTGTAAGAAAAGAATTGCGAAGAATAGTATAGTGTGAACCTGAATTGTTCTATAGACTAGAAAATAAAGAAATAATTTCACAGAATATTGTTTTATCTACTCGAGCCGTAGCTCGCATATTACAATATACTAAAATTTATCCTGCAGATAATTTGTTTAAAGTGAAAACTAAAAATTACAGGACTGAATTTTATTTAAATTGAAAACGCGTTTTACGTTACCTCAAAATGCCGACTTTAAACTGAAGTTAGAGATCCCGGAAACTCTGTATAGGTGGATCTTAAATTATCGAGATACAGGGTGTTTAGAAACGATTGCCTTAAAGTATACTTTTGTAATGTACATGTTAGAGATACTCATTCCAGAGGAACTTAGATGATATTGAAGGCAAAAGCATTGCACACTTATGGCACGGAATGCGGTAAGAATGATAATGTTTGTTATATGGAAGCAATTATTAGTCAAAATTACCGCTCATGGCTATGGTTGGAGTAGTGTCAATTTGGTATATAAAGGTTCAATTTGGCAGGGTCTCCATGTAAAGTGTTACAAGTTATTTGAAAAAAGAGATAACACTCTCTGCGCTATAGGTTTTAAGATTCTCCCTAAACCAAAAGGCAGGAAACAATGCGGCACACTCGTATGTTTGAGCCATAGATTAAAGGATCATCTCGAATTGTGTATCAAAAAAAGTATTGAAGAAAATTTGATTTTCCTTAAGACCAAGCTACTTTAAGTAGATACAATTGTACTGCTGCTGGACGAGCGCTAGCGCATGCGATATACTATAAGTTTATGCGTAATCAAGTTGATGTGCTAGGTACTTGGCTTCATTATCAAGGAACTTTCTGTGACGGGCTATGCCTTCTTCCTGCTCTTTGTTCTGCTGGTGATGGAATATTATATTAAGTTCTGTTGGTATGAGTTATCAGTTTGTGTATGTGTCATGTGGGACATGTGCTTTTTTCAAAATCTTCTCTCAGGAGAGGCGATTCTATAATACTAACCTAGTGCTCTGAAATGTTTGTATACGCTTGTTCAGCCCTTAAATTGCTGGAGATTAAAAGTTTCTTGAAATATGTCTCTTGTGAGTAAATTCCAAAGTTTACTTTTCCTGTAGCAGAAGGAGTTTGGATAAAGGAATGTCTGCGCCATTGCTGGGAGGATATAAAAGTGATGGTGGCTTGCATAGTAGAACTCTCATTTCATTCTCTTGGGGTCTTCTAGACATCTGTCATGATATGTACATATTATCTAAAGTATACCGATAGGTCTGCTACCAGTCTTTGATGAGCTAAGGGTTGGAGATTGGAAATTAGTGTGGGAACTTTTATTAAGCGAACTGCTTATCTGTTGAACCGTTTGACATAGGAAATTTAAATTTGAACCAGAACTTAGTTCTACTAATTCGCAGACAGTTCTAAAGCAACATTTTTTAAAAGTGAGAAAAAAGGAGTTTAACAATTAAATAATTTGCATTTTTCTGCCAAGCTATAATGGATATGTTGCTTAAATAATCATCTCACGTACAGTTTTCTTATAGTAATTTTTTTGTAGAGACATATACTCGTACGCCAACATATTTTCATTCAAATAATGCGCGATGGAACATAAATGCTACCAGTGCAGATTTAGCAATTAAAGCACCGTGAGACAAGAAACTGATTAATAGGATTCACCAAATAGCCAATTAATGATTCCCTTACCGTATTTTACTCCCTGAGTAAAATTTTATTACCAGCTTTATACATATATAAGGCAGTTTGTTGAGGCACTGGATAGAAAAGAAGAGTATTTTACATTCTTAGGTAAATCGTTTCCGGGCCTACCAGAAGCAAAATTAAGACGGCATTTTTGTAGGGCTAACAATTAGAATATTAATGAAAAAATTTAAAAAAAGAGGCTTGGAAGGCTTTAAAAGAAGTCATTAGTTTTTATGACTAAACCCGAATCTTTTTATGTGCGCATCTATATTATTTTCCAGAAAGTCTGGTAAGGAAAAAGGTCAGAGGTTCTACTGCAATGATGGCAGACTATTGCCAAATGTTCAAAAGAGAGCGTCCTTCAATTGAATAGTAGCAAAAGGAGAGGTTTAGGGACAGGGACAGATTTTTTTTTTTTTTAAATAAATGTATATGTTCCTATAACGTTGCTGTTGTTGGTACGAAAACCAGAAGTGAAACAAACAAATTAAAAGCAGATCCGAAATCAACGTTCTACAATTACTAAAGTTCGCCTAAAAAATATATTCACATTTTATGCTGTCTTAAAACGCAGGCCCGCATACTCGTATCTATAGAGATCTTGCGATTAACCAACTTTTCTTGGTGTATACTATACACCGACTTGATACTTTGAGATTGTCACAAAATTAAGAATGCAAATCGGTGTAAAAATCACTGTTAATTTTAATGAAAGTGATTAGGAATATGACTAATAATTTATGATAATTTTCGATGATTTTTCGCCACATTTTTGACTGTATTGCGGCCATATGTTGGTTTTTAAGCGGTCTAAAGTTTGGAGATTGTCTGCATAGGTACGATCTTTAGCATAAGTCAGATCACGGTGATTTTGGTGTCCAATTGATGTCGCCAAATCTGGAAATTTAACGACCGGAAAACTTTTCGTGCAATAGGAGTCAAATTGCCGATTTTCCAGCCCACAATCGGCGTATGTTCAACGCATTCTGTGGTCAGCAGGCTTTAATTGTTGTGTAAGCCAGGCCTTTTAGGGATGAAGATTTAAGTCCAATAAATGACCAATTAGTGAGCGCTGCGTAGAATTGACAATTTTGAGTTCCTGGTCATTGACATTCACTCACAGCGGCTATGTTTTCTGTAGATCGAGCATTACGATGATGCTCAGGCCTTACGACATTGGCAATTAATCTGTCCTTAAATCTCGATACACAGATATTGCAGAACTGTTATTTTTGTAGTAACATGCATGTAGTGTTTAAGGTAAGAACTAACTACCTGTCACAATGTATTGATGACAGATGGATTTGACAGATGCCAAATGGTAGAGATGTGAAATCCCAACCTCGAAATGAATAAACTTTTAATTCTTTTAACGTCGTGTATAGGTACATAAATTCTTTAAAAACTTTCGTGCAAATAACAACATATATTAACGAAAAAAACATCAAATTTTCTTAACTGAACTGAATTTTGAATGTGCATTTTCCAATCGAATTTTTCCAATTTTTTTTTTTAATAACTGTGCAATGTGCATCACAGAAAAAAAAAAACATCGATTTTAAGTAAAAGTAACTTACCTAATACTAATGCTTTCAGTTCTAGTTCTTGGAGAATAGTCCTTCGAATGACTATTACTTTTCGTTGTAAATCTGCAAAGGATTTTTGTTTTTTTATTTTCAATAAATTTAATGCACTTTCTCTCTTTATTGGAAGAAAGAAGAGAACAATAAAAAAAAACTGAAGGAACTATAACTTTGTGCAAGCCTTCGAATAATAAATATGCAAAAGGAAACTAATCTGCGAAGAAGAGAACGATTTTCACGCGCACACTTACAAGTAATTCCCTTTTTATTAAGTGGCAATAAATTGCTTCTCATCTTGGCAGATTTTTATAGATTATGCTTTCGTTACAACTGCCTCGGTTATCGGAAGAGGGGGCTATCGTTTATAGTCTTTGTCGTAAAACTATATCCGCCTTTGTGATGAAAGAAAAAAATGCTTAGCAACATTGATTAAGGCTTGATGATTCAAAGGGGCGTACGATTTTTCTTTTCATTTTGATTTCTCTCCTTTTTTTGGTTGCTCTTATTCTTTTATGCGTACTGCTTAATATTGAAAGTACATGGATACTATTTATTGAACACAATTCGGTGCTAAGGTGATTTCAACGAACACTAGGGTAATATTGGAAATATATGGGAGTGTATCTCTCGTCCATTTCGGGTTCCTTAATATTCATTGACTACCACTTCATTATTCATGATCCTTCGATTTCAGCAAAAATACAACGATGGTTGTTTACTGGAATGTACTATTCAAAGCCAACAAGGCAAATATGAATTTCCCTCGAATCTAAATAAGAGGGTGTTGTGTGTTTTCCTCATGTTCAATGGGTTCTGCAGTTTTTCTGAATGAAAGTGAACCTTAAAATTCAAAGGACTCTAATTCTATTTGAATTGATATTATTATGTTTAGATTTAGGGGAATATTTTTTAGAGGAAGATGTTTATCCTCTCTTCATAATAAAGTCACTTAAAATTTGAGTTTAAATTGAGTAGCAATGTTATTGGGAGTTGCAAATCACTTCGGGAGCATTTCTGTATGTTATCGATACGTTTTTATATCCTATCCAGGATATATTGAGTTCGTTATATAGTCTTAAAGATAGTGAATTAATATAGCATTGTAATAGTTTCCTTTTATCTATCTTACGCCCTCTGTAGTTTCTTCATAGTAATCTTAGTCGAATTGTAATCTGGCAATGCCAGAAAAAAAAGAAAGAGAAAGAAGGTATGGCATATCCGAAAAAAGGACGCCATTATAAAAAGAGGGTTAAAATCAAAAACACGAGTCAAGTTATCAGAGGGCATAAAAAAAAATAATTGTGCTTAGAATTGACCATCCGAAGAAAATTGAAAATAAAGAGTTTATAGTATATATATTTGCGATCAGCATCAAAAGAACATTTTGAAAATCTGCATAGACAAGCCCACTTTAAAAAAAAATTGTTTTTCTGAATATTTTCGGTAGAAACTGAAAAATATTGCCTGCGTAAAATATGTAGACGTTAACTTTCACTACATTTCATTCATACATTATGCATGAACCTGCCCACTGTTTGGGGGCGTTTTCTTAAAAAACATACTTTATATTTTTAAAGCTATTTACGGTGATGGTTAAGTCTTATTGTGAACTTCTGTTACAAATTTTGGGAGCCACACCCACTTTCTGCTAAAATGAAGTTGAAAGAACAGTTTTGTTATAAAATTTCTTAGAAATGGCGAAAATATACTCTGTTTAGAAAAATATTATTGCACCTATTTTAACAATTTCGCAACACCACACGTACTTTATTAGGGGTGAGTTAAAAGATGGGGGATAGGGTAAAATACGACTGAGACATCCTAATTCACTTGCTTAAGGCCAGTTAATTGGAAACACCTTTCACATGCGTATGTCATCGAAAAAGGATTCTGAGTTTTCTGGGACATCTTCAAGGATCCTCTGACCCGAAGTAATAAAAGTTGAATGGTTATCTTCTGCATTAAATTTGCTATGCGTCGTCAACACAAATAAGACTGTAGATCGGGCATCTCAAGATGGCTAGATTGTTATGTGACAACTTGCCCAGAAAAATAAAGTTAACAACGGAAGCCTAAGAATGTCTGGAATAACTAAAGACAGAGATTTCAGGTCTCCTCCTATCAGGTCTTCATCTAAAGAGTATCAGCTTCGGTACGGTATATGCAACAAATCATAAATAGCTTGTGGCTAGATGATAAAAGCCAGAATATCAGCAGAATATGCTCGAGTATTCCAATGCCTTACAAAAACTATAAAGTCTGTATACAAAATCCCGCTTAACGCAAGCAGGTACTAAACATTTCCTTCGAGAAATCCCCAACTTATGCCGGAAGGCGTTTTGTCGGTGATAAGTTTATCGATTACGCAAACGATATCAATAATATCACATAACACAATTATCGGCGAGCCATCGTTGCGGTCTTTACGGTAACGGAAGATCAGGTTGTAAGAATCGGCCTTAAAGTAGACGGGGATAAAACCCTATGCATGCTGTAAACAAAAAAGAAGCTATAATTTTGAAATAATAGTGCCCCCATATAAACATAATCCCAACAAATAAATATATAAATAAATTCAATTAGATTCACAGCTCTTAACTCGAAAAACTGAAGTGATAGTCTACAGATCGGTGATCCTAACTCAATTGGAGGACGAACTGAGGAAAAGATACTATCGATAATGTATAAAAATCCAAGGTGCAATGACTAAATTGGCTTGGCTGCAATTGACAAGAACGATAGAACAAAGCAGTTATAGGGACCAGATATACGAGGTGACAATAAAATTCAAATCTCAATTTTAAAGACGAAGTAATCGAACCGATTCCAAGAGGTTCGGACTAGCGAACTAAAAGTAAACAAACCCATGATGAACTAAAGCTTTTATTTGATTCGTTTTATAAGTTAATTTTCAAGAAACTTATTGTATTTAACATATTCTCCTCTAAATTTTAGGTGTTGAGAGCATTCTTTAGGTTCCGCACTAGTCGCTTAATCCGTAGACATAGCCCTATGGCTATGAAATCTCATAAACAAGATTTACTTATACCTTCTAGACATTGCTGGAGCTTTTGACAATATGTCATACTATCAGATGGATCAGCTCTAATCGTAAACCCGACAAACACTATCATCGTCCTCATCTAAGTTGATTGATCTCTATGTTAGTGTCATTATTTAAACTAAAGAAAGTCCCTAACTCGCACCCTAGTTTGCCTCAAAATTGTTGTTGTTCCCCTTAAGTATGTTATTTTTTGATGACAGGATGTGTGTATAGGGTGCGCCATCTTTTATGTCGGTATGTAAACATTTAATAACTTTGACATTTATTACAGATTGACTTGAGTAGACATGTTTTTGAAACGTCACCAAAACAATGCGCCGAAATAGTGACGCTGAACATTGAAAATAATCGTTCAGTTGTGGTTAACTCAACGTGTATTTCGTCGAAAATATCGTGGCCAACAAGCACCGTCTGACAACACTATTCGTCGTTTGGTGTCGAATTTTGTTGAGCACGGGACAGTGGGAGATCGTCGACATGCCGTTCATCAACGCCCAAGACGTTCCACTGAACTGGTTGAAGCGGTAAGAGAGAGTGTTGCCGAGAGCCCACATGTGTCGTATCGTCACCGCGCTCAGCATTTTGGCGTCAGTGGAACCACCTTGCGGCGCATTTGATGATTTTCATGATTTGCATTTGTTTCCGTATAAAGTGCAATTGACTCAAAGAATATTGCCGACAGACCGTCCACGTCGCTTGGAATACGGTCAAACAGTCGCTCGGTCATTTTGATGACCGACGAGACCCATTTCGCACTCTCTGGCACCGTTAGCCCGAGAGTGCGTTGGGGAATGGAAAATCTACAAGAGATCCATGAAACACCATTGCATGACCAAAAATGTTTGGGGTGACGTTTGCGCCAATCATTGGACCATTTTTCTTCAGAGAAGGCGAAACAGTCGATGTGAATTGATATCGGTGGAAGTTGGCTCATTATGTCTGCCCACAAATGCGTGATAAAGGTCTGGCCGGTTACTGGTTTCAACAAGACGGTGCGTCATGTCACACTGCAAATCAAATTCTACAACGAATATTCCCTGGACGTGTGCTGTCAAAAAATGGAGACATTGACTGGCCACCCAGATCTCCAGATTTGACCCCTCCGGACTTCTTTTTGTGGGGTTATTTGAAAAGCAAAGTGTACGCCAGCAAGCCTCAGACCATTGACGAGCTAAAGCAAACATTCGTGCCGAAATCATCGCTGTACCCCCCGAGATGCTCGAAAAAGTGATGGAAATCGCAACAAAAAGGGCACATTTTGCGGCCATTTGATTGGTGTTGTATTCAAAAACTAGTTCAAATAAATTGTAAAGGACCAAGTTAAATAAAAATACCTCATATATGGAAAAGTTTTAAAGTTATTCAATATTCACATACCGACATAAAAGATGGCGCACCCTGTATACGAGTATGTACATATGTAAATGTTTTGTTTCGCTCTCGTCAACGGCTAAGCCCATTTTCTCCAATTCTGTTTTTTTAAACTCAAGAGTAAAATCGTATCCCGCGTGGTACACTATTCTGCATTTGTCTCGCTTTGCAGAGTTAAGGATTAACTTTAGATAGCAGTCCTAATTTTCAGCTAAGAACAGAATAACTTTTCAGATTTAATTACAGTCCGCTCTACTCGTTAACTTGTCAATTAGTCAAAATTATGTATCTTTACAAGTATACTTGTCAACTATTCTATAGTCAACTGCTCACTATTCGTTCATTAACTATTTAAATTTGAAGATACAGACCCCATTTCGCAGTGTTATTTCGTCAATGCAGGCTTAGCGTAGCTTCAAGCTTCATCATGTATGCATAAATATGGCTGAGTGAACAAACAAAAGAAAAAAAAAAATTGAATTGTTATGATGTTTAACCTCAAAGTTGTGGACATGGATGTATCCTGAATAAATCATCATCATCGCACACAAATGGAGTTGCAACCACCAAGACACCTACGGCTAACCATAATTGTAGATAATCACTGGTGTAGAAGCATCATAAATTGACGAAGAATCCCGAACTATCAGGATAAGCGCCTGTGGAGGTGAGAGAGTGACCACAGGAATGGCTCTGAAGTGACTCAATTAAGTGCAGTCGTATAGGTGGTAGGGAAAAATTAATTAAAAGTTTCTTGCATTTGCATTTAGTCTATGGAAATGTTGGTCTTTTGGGAAAATATTTCATTCACCCTTCTAAATGAGCTGCGGGCTATTTATCCAGTTGAACAAAAAACAAAAAAACATTGCTCCATGAATGTGAGCTTATATTTGATGGTGATATTGCTGTATGGAGAAATTCATAATATTGATCTAAGACTTTGATTGCAGTTATTAAAATTTGAATCACGGATATGATGGAGTACTAGAGTGGATTTGTTCTGGCAGATAGCCATGATATTTTAAAGTTTTCTTAAAGTATTATGATTGAATTGATGCATACATTTGTTTATTTTGTACTATAATGCAAAATTTACCCTTGTACTGTACAGGTATATACCAGACAGAGTACCTTAAGTACTCCATTGCTCGTACTTGTTTGAACTTATTTGAACCTGGTATTACAAGGGTTAAAACCTTCAAGAAAAGTGAACACAATTTACAAACCAAATAAATAAAACAATGACAAGTCATATGTGCGCACATACAATGTACATATTATAGTAAACAAAAGCAGAATATGTTGCTGTTCCATATATTTAACACGCAAGGCCATAATGTAAATATTTTTTAAGGCAAACTTTAAGCAGAAAGAGTGAATTCCTTACGTACGATTTTTAGTGGATTTCCGCATTTTAGATTTTTAACCTACAAAGATGATTTTTTTTTTTAATTTATTGAAGCGATTAATTTGAATTTAAAATTATAACTTACACAAACATGGAAAACGAACTGGCGTTGTAATATTGTTAAGTGAATAAGCAATATAGTACAAAAGCTTCAACATTAAATTAACAACAAGGAAATAATAAATTTTGTAATTTAATATTATGGGCTAGATGCCTATTTTATTTAGTTAGTAGTCACATTCTTCGTAAGCTATACCTATACATAGTTTAAGTGATGATAGATCTGCAAACTTTTTTTAAAATAAAATTAGACAGTGGTGTGTTCCTTTTACATAGTCAAGCGAGTAACAAACCAAACAAAGAGGACCGACAAAAACTCTTTGGTGTTTTACATGGAATAAAGATCCAAGGAAAATGGATCTCAACATTACTACAAAGTGCTACTACAACGAATAGCAACTCTATTAATCAATTTAACTTTCATCTATTCGTAGGAAAAATTACCATAGAGTGGTGAGATATACGAGGTCACAGAATTTGTGTACTTTCTACTTGATATGGGCACGGCCTCCTAGGCGCACGCACTGATCATACAAGTGATCCAACAAAGAAGGTAACTTACACCATACCGTGCAGTGACGCACCGACAGGCGAGAATTTATTTAGCGCCATCTGAACTATTTTAGACGTACTTGTAATCCAGTCTAGAGAACCATCTAGTTACGAGTACTCTCCACTGAAGGAGATTACATTAGAAGCTAAAAAGATACGGATTACGGATTATGGATTATCTCCAGTAAGAGCCTCAAAGCAGTTGACCATAAATAAATAAATAAATATTTTGGCGCTGCACGCCAACGTACTGTGCGCTGCATGAATGGTTGGGATCTACAGTTTCATGATTTTTCCAAAGGGCAATTTTTTCGATTCAGAGAAGCTTTTCAAGACAATTTCTACTCTCGGATATTTGCCAGACGTTCGCGGGAGGTGTGACCGTGAGAGTTTTTTTTATAGTTTTTTATTTTTATGTTTTCTTGGATTCGAACCTTGAACTCCTCGCCTTGAATACGGCGCCCGCTGTTGACCATACAGCCGATTTTCATATCAGTATGCTCACTCGCTTCTCTGGAGTTGTCTACTGTTAGCTAGGCTAACTTGAATGCAGTTCATTTCATTTCTGATGCCAAAAATATACCTACTAATGCAGCCTACTAACGATGTTGTCATTTAAGGATAATGTGAATTTCTTCCGGTATTAAGCGAAAGACTTAATATTGAATATCTGTTAAAAAATACTTGTGTGAGCTGCTAATGTCTGGGAGAGATCACGCTACTCGAACGGAATATTATGGAATGGAGCCTATACTAAATTATGATACATCTCTTTCGATTTCGAATGCAACAGTAGACTAAATCCGCATATACTCGTATACCTAACAAACGATATAGGTTTATTGTCATCACCCTTCTCACCAGCCTTGGTGATGGGGAGAGATGATGGGGGTGAGATGACAGAAAATGACTGATTTCGTTACTAGTTTTTGATATTCACAAGAAAGTTTACTACTAGAATCGAATTGGCAGTCTGGCAAACAACAATTAAAGATGAACATGCTCCATTCTTGAAAACTAGACAGAGGCTTCCATAATCTTGGGTGGGAATGCTGATTTTTTTTTTTAGGTTGTGTTTTTTTGAAGATGCGACCTTCGAAAATTGTTAAGATCAACATTTTTGGTTTTGATATTTCCTACAATATGGATGCCGAGTTTTTCAAAATTTTCCAAAATTGTAAGTATGCAATCGTCCAAATCCTTTTTAATTTCGAATATCTCAGAAAGGATGCGTATGAAAAAAATTAAATAGACTTAAATACCGAACTTTCTTCCAAATTTTCGAAAATTGTAGGTAAGCAATCTTTCAAAGTATTAGGACTTAACAAGAAAGTTAGAGGAAGTTGTTCTTGAGTGCAAATATCTCGGAAAGGTTGAATCCTACTAAAAAAATTATTTGGACTGAAATTTTAGCTCTCGAAATTTTCTACCAAATAGATGCCGATTTCTTTCAAAATTTTGAGAAATTGTAAGCGCGCAATCTTCCAAATAGTTTTTAATTGCGAATATATCGGACTAGGATGCACCCATCCTATGAAAAAAATAACTTACACTGAAATTTTGGGCCTTGAAGTTTCCTACCAGAGAGATACCAAAATTTCTTTCAAATTTTCGAAAACTTTACATAGGTATGCAATCTTTAAAAATATCGGACTTTACAAGAACGTTAAAGGAAATCGTTTTTGAGTGCGAACTCAAAAGTTGTGCTTTCCGCTCACAAAATTCTTGCGATCTAAATTTTAAGTTTTGAAATTACCTTCAAGGTATGTACTCGTAGATCGGTAAGTAGTGCTCAGGTAGTCTTAGCCAAAATCCAGTTGGCGCTAGTGCCAGAAGGAATTAAGAGGGAGTGCATATTTGTGCCATTTTTTTAATCCTCCAAAGTTTATTAAGATTCTACCAGTTACTCTCAGGCAGTGTATATATGTATGTATATTGTCGGAGAAAAATCTTCTTACGATGTGATTCAAAGCTTAAGGATAATTATGGAAAAGCATCGCGACGCCTCGAAAGATTAGGATCTCAAAAAGTATCGAGAACGTACGTTAGAATAATGTAGAAGTTAAAGTAGAAGCGCACCTAAGCCAGTTGCCTCAGTCTCTTGCTTTTCAATGCCGTGCTAAATTTTTTGTTCAAAGGACACATCAACGAAACTGAAAGTACTTCTCTTCTTTTCTCCAATAATAGTGCTACCGTAAGTAGCAACGCCCTTCAGAATACATTTAATAATTTGATTAAGGCTTTGAAAAACTGCGGTTTTATAAATTTTTCCGAACCCAAAAACAGGACAGCGGATATCTTCGCGTTTTGAAATATTATAAATTTAATTACGTAATTGTGATGACGATATTCCAATTCTAGTGAGTGTGGGTACTATAGTTATACGACTATGTATGAAAAAATAACAGCGATAAAGATGAAAGTATTACAGATATTAGCGGGTGTATCAAAATGAAACCTTGTTAGAAATACGAGTATTCGCAGGAGCCTTCTTGTAAAGAAACTGATTTTAGAAAATCTCCAGGCTGAGCGCATTAGCTCACAAAGAAGGTCGTCGGAAAATCCTATCTAAAAAGCTAAAGCAAGTCAAGTTAGTTGGATCACTCAAATGCAACAACAATAGAAAATTCTAGTCGATCACTTGCGAAAGCTAAGTCAACTCTACTGTGAAGGCATAACACTGGCAGTAGGGTGATCATATGGCTAAAATGCAACTTGATCGTGATGATGACATCAGGAGGACGGAAAAAAATACTGTGAATCATAAGCAACGACAATAATAGCGAAAACAATTATATTCCCCAGTTATCTGGACAGCCACCCTTGGAGTTTGCAGAAAGTTAATACCACCTGAGTTTCGAACTACACCACTCTGTCTTTCTCTCTGTCTCTTCCTCTTTCTACAAAACGCACGTGTTCTAAAAAAAAATTAGTATAAGGGTATTCATATCCCCTTTAACACGTGCAAATTATAAAAAAAAAGTCCTCAGTGATAGTGTGATCTATAATAGAGCGGCCTGTAGAATGATATTAAGATCCCTAAATTTAGCCAACCCCACAAGCGATGCAACTGCAAGGCAGATACGTGGGAGAAATACTGGCATCGGTTACAATGGAATTTTTAGGAAAAAAAACATTTCACAAATTTCTGGCTGTTTGCGGTCATAACTTCACAAATGTTGGTTTTTAAGTGCTCCAAAGTTTTAAGGTTTAGTTTTAGCCCCACAAAAATAAATTTAACGGGGTAAGATCACACGATCCTGGTGGCTAATTGACGTCGCCAAATCTCTAAAATAAATAACCGGGGAACTTTTCGTGCAATAGAGCCAATTTGCCTGTGTTGTGTGATACGTAGCCCCATCAAGTTGGAACCAAATATCGCTCGTATCAATATCTTCAATCTCAGGCAAAAAGAAAAATTAGTCATCATTCATTTAACCATGAAGCGCAAAGAATTCGTCGTAACTTCGTCGTTTTAAAAAAAAATATGCATGATCACGTCGCGTCGCCGGGCCACAGCGCACACCAAACTGTCACTCGTGGTAAATGGCCTCTTAACGATCACATTTGGATTCTCAGAATCGAAAACTCTGCAATTTTGTTTGTTTAAGGAGCCACCGAGCAAGAAATGGGCCTCATTGCTGAAGAATATTTTGTCATAAAAATCGTTATCAACTTGCTGATTTTACAGTATCAAATTGACGTACGTTCTGCGCACTTTTTGCATTGAGTGGTGGTTAAATGATCGATATTGTAAAATGGCAAAGCAAGAACTGACTGCCTGTCACTATGGACGATAGATGTGTTTGCGAGATGCCATATGGCAGGGATGTGAAATCCCAACCTCGGAATAAGTAACCCTTTATCTCAACGGTTAATAAAAAAAAGGAGCAGAATCTTCAGCAGTGTATATTCGTAGAGCCCTTATTAGCTGTAGCCCCAATTTTTTGCCAAAGGTTTTATTGCAAACATGCATAGAATGCTGTAACACGATGGCTCGTTGTTCTATATTAAACTTCCAGAAAAGCTTTGTATCCAAGGTAGTAGCTTAGTTTTGGCTACTTTATTCTGATTGTCATCCATAACTTTGGTGAATACGAGGGAGAATACCCATGATTCTAATAAATTAATATTTTTTGCTGGCATGCTTAGTCATTGTGTTGACTTCTAATGCATATGTAAGTATGCTTACATATGGTTGACCATTTGTGGACAACCTTAAACTCAAACTTTGCTAATTGAGACTACAAGTTAAAAAGTTAGGTTTAATAAGGATACTCAAATATTAATTGATAAATATATTTTAGTAACATACTAGTGAACATTACCGAAAGAGGTTGTTAGTATTAAAGGACAGAAGTCCTACCTAAAATTGAAATGAAAATCATGCTCCTACAGATCTCATACTAATGCCACTTTTTATGCACAAAAGCTATAACAAAATAAAACATAAAGCGTGCAAATTCTTAAAACTTACCTTCGACTTTGCCTAAGTTGTCCTAATCGAATATTTCGTTCATCCTGCCACCTGGATATATAGTGACGCAAGGCATTTCGAACTTCTGAATTTAAGAAACAATAAAATAACGAAACTGAAAATCCCTATGTAAAACAAGAAAAAAACAACAAAGTTCAAGTTAATATTAAGAATACATTATGCTTCGCAAGAAATTAAAATGAATTGCACATCCATAACTTACCTGCGTACTGAGGAGTACAGCACGAATTACGGCAAAAATATTGCTAACAACGCCACTTTCATTGGGTCCTGCGAGCACAACCAGATACGTAATGCCAAACAGGGGTATCAGGACGAGCAGAGCCTTTGCCGCCTTTCGGTATTGTCGTGTCTCTACTGTATTTGCGGATCTTAGCTTTGTTATGAGCACCTGAAAAAGAGCCAAATTACAGATAGTGATTTATATTTTACAGCTTCCCCACTTTAAAGTGTTAATCCAGATTAATTGCTCGTTAGGTGCTGCTGTGCTTTGTGCTTAGACAGACAGAACATTTATGTTTCCTGCATAATGGGCGGATGGTGGAGGATACCTTTCTAATTTAGTATTTGCGTGAGATATGGTCTGAGAACTGCAGATACCATGTGTTCAAAGATTGCTGATTTAGATTTCCTTAATGGAAATTTTCATTCAACAGCAATAAGTGAGCCCAGCGAGAATGTGTGGTGTATGCAAATTTTGCAGTACTTAGGATGGGAAATTGAAAAAAAATCCGACGATGATGGAAGGAGGTAAATTTGAGATTTTATGACTAGTGTTGGCATGGAAATATGGTTTGAGATGAGCGGAAGGAAGGTTTATTGCAACTAGCAGTAGTTTTTATGACAAGCTTTTCAATTTGAATAAAATGTAAGAGTCTCCGACAGGGTGAGGAATTTAAGGAGATAGTAAAAACGTTGGTTTTTGTAAAGTAACTTCTATTCAAATTTTTAATCCTAAAAATTGTATCTTTCGACCGTTTATATGACGAAACCCAAAACGATGAGTTTCCTAAAAGGAAACAATTAATATTACAAACTGAATAGGTATGAGAGGTTGCTGCAAAGTTGTTTTCGATTGCAATGAGCGTGAATAAAAAATGGGACCTAGTTTCAGTTTAATAAAAAGTGCCAATCTTGGGTTTTTGGCATTTTGGGTTTTGTCAATCAGGGTTTTCACATTTTGTGTTGCAGTATTTTGCTTTCTCGGAGTTTAAGGTTAAAGTATTTTTTGAGTTACTGCATGATTTGAGTTTTGTCATGTAGGGCTTGCAGAGTTTTGTTCTTCTGGGTTTCGTGAACTTGGATTTTCGGTGTTTTGGACATCAACAATTTGAGTTTCTGCGATCCACGTTTCGGCATTTTGGATTTCAACAGCTTCGGTTTTGGTAGTCTGCGTTTTCGGTTTTCTGCATCAGCATCTTTAGTTTTCAGCATTTTAGGCTTCGGTGTTTTGGGCTATAACCCAACTTTTCCATTAAGTGAGACTTTTATGAAAAATAAAAGAAAAAATGTGAAAATTTGGGCAAAGGGATTAAAAAAAGTAAGAAAAGAGTGTTATGGTGAGAGTCGGTTATCTGCCTGGCACAGCCTCATAACTTCTTCACTGTTTGACGTAGGATGTTTAAATTTGGATCAAAGATGAGTCTTACTAACGTCAAAACAGTTCAAAAGAACTAGCATTTAGCAAAACTAGGAAAAAAAAAAACATGTCGGACTGTTGAGGTACATAAGTAAAGGTTTTATCTTTCCCTTCTTCTTCACTTTTTTTTTAGTGAAGCATATTTATTTTTATTTTTTATTTTATTTATCTATTAACGTGACTTCACAAATAAGTCTATCTCGTACTCCCCTATAGCAATATCAGGCACGACAATGCCATATGCAAATACAGCGAAGTATCTAGGTATGACTCTAGATGCCAAGCTTCGTTGGAAAGAGCATATTAAAATCAAAAGACTAGAATTAGACATTAAATGGCGAAAATTAGAATGGCTTATAGGCAGGAAGTCAGGACTATCAATTACTAATAAAATTCTTTTATATAACCAGATCCTAAAACCAGTGTGGAACTATGGCGCTCAACTCTGGGGATGTGCCGGTCAGACCAATATTGCAGTCATCCAACGATTCCCGAATAAGGTCCTTAAAAGTATTGTGTGCTCCATGGTACATCAGAAACAGCGACCTCCATCGGGACCTAGACATTCCTACTGTTCTTGAAGAGATCAACTCTAGGGCCAAAGCACACGAGAAGAGACTTCAGGTGCATATTAACGAGGTAGCAACAATTCTTCTAAACGTATATGGCGTGAGACGACTGCAACGTATAAGACCGTCAGATCTTGCAAGGCAACCGTAACAGGACTTACCACGTACTCTACTAGATAGTAACAGAGCGACAACAACGAGCGAAAAGAGGAGCTCGGAGTGAACTTAACCTCCAATGCTTTGGATGGATTAAATCCCATCTATGCTCTTGTTACTGTCATTAAAAGTTAACATACAACAAATTACAATTATAGTATAATGCACCTTAAAAATAGTAAACTGTTAGCCATTTACTTTTCTCCCGCTAATAATACTGAAAAGCAAACTGCTCGTTAGTTTCATAACTAGTCGCAGTGTAAACAAACATTTGTAATTCCTGTAGTTTATTTTGTTTGAAATAAAAAAAAAAAAAAAATAAATCTATTAACGTCAATTCAGGACGATTCCTTGGTGGTATTCAGTGGATTTTTTTTAAAAACTGTGGCAGGTAGAGGAGTGAGACTCACGACTTTGAAAAATTATAGGGTTATTAATTTCGATGTTGGGATTACACGTCCCTGCCATATAGCATCTGTCAAATCCACCTGTCATCGATAGTGACAGTTAGTTAGTTCTTGTCTCGCCATTTTATAATATGGATCGTTTAACCACCGCTCAATGCATTCAAATTGTTGCATTTTACTACAAAAATAACAGATCTGTAATACCTGTGTATCTGTAAGTTGCCGCAGATTTTTCGAACAAAAACTTCTTCAGCGTTGAGGGAAATTTTTTGCGCGGCAGCTACCCATCTACCACGGGTGAAAGTTTGGTGCATGCTGTAGACCGGCTATGTTATCGGAATGTATTTTTTGAAAACGACAAAGGCGCCACAGTTACGGTGAAGTAACTATTAATTTCGAGACTTGGATTTATTTTTGTGGGGCTATGGTAAAGATCGTGTCTATTCAGATAATCTCCAAACTTTGGAGCATTTAAAAACTAACATGCGTACAGTAATGCCCGCAACACAGTCTGAAATGATCATTTGAATTAAAGCAGTATGGCTTAGCAGGTTTTGCAGTTTACTTTTCTCGGCTTAGCAAATTTCAAGAAAAAAAAAATCTGATAATACCACATCAAAAATTTAATAGATTTGCAACATCTTTAGGTCTAATAAATGTAATGAAATAATTAAAAATGTCTGTTATCTCTTCATATTCTGCGAGACACGCATTTCCACTGCTCCATCACCGTCTAACATAATTTTATGAAGTCTTCATATTACTAAACAACATAATGCACTTTTCTAACTCATTCATCATATCAGAAGGGTGACAGTGAAGATGACTGCTTCATTATGTGAACAGAGACTTGACGCTGTTTGCATCTGCTGGCATTTACTGCATAAAAAGGTCGGAAGTTCCTCGCACAAGGAAGTACATCCATCTTAAATTTCTTATTATCCTACATGCACTATGCACCACATCACCAATAAACAGTAAGGTTGGTGTTATACATTAAGAAAATTCCCTCTCTGAAGTGGAAAGTAATTTCATCCCAGATGACCCAAAATTAAACCTGCAGTTCCTGGCATGTACCGGATGAGAAAACTGCTGTTGATTAAAGAGACTTCCATCTAAGTCCTTTGGGTATAGAAATGTATACAATAGTGTTTTAATATTGTACAGGTCTCAAAGAGCTATATCAGTGACCACAAATATAAAGCATTGCTTTGATGAAATAAAACAAGCAATCAATATATACACAAGGTATGGACGTGTTGTCTCAAGAAGGATGCTTGGTAATAATCAGACATGAAAGCTCTTGTCACGTATGCTTCCGTATGGTCTATGGCTATGAAATTTATGTTGATAAACAAGATTCAGATACTCGTTCTATCGGACAAAAGGTGGAATTAGGAGGCAGGTGCCTTCGATGAGTATTATGTTGTTCTTATGAATGCCAAGAGATTCTTGACATTAATAGAAAAACAATCACTGGTCACGTACTCACTTAGGATCTACAATATTTTTCGAAATGAGTGCCATTTTCAATTGGCAAATACTATCAGTGAGATTTCTGCTGATCACAGAACATTGAAAAAAATAGCAGCTGGATGCTACATTATTCCTGAATGGGATGCGAGTCCAACAGCAAAGTAGTAGATCTTAGAAGTAATTAGAGAACGCACCTACGTAATTGTTGAACAGTCTCATATCAAAGGTTCCTGATAACGTCTACAGCTCTTAGAATTGATTTTCAATTGTTTTTAAAAAAATTCTTTAATTTCTTAAATATTATTTGATTATATCAGGTTGGCAACTAAGTAATTGTCGATTTCACACACAGATGTCTTTAGCCATATTTTTTTTTAATGGCTTCTGTCAATGACATATTTTTTTCCTTTTGACATTTGTTCGCTGTCAGTCTTACATTGCTTTAGAAGCAAATTGCGCGTATTTCTGTGAAAGGGTATTAGTTTGGCGACAGTTTTAATATGGAGTGCAAAAACGAGCATTTTCGTAATATTTTACTTTTTTATTTCCGTAAAGGAAGGAACGCAGCGCAAGCTGCTAAAAAGTTACGTGATGTGTATGGTGAAGAAGCCTTAAAAGAAAGACAGTGCCGGAATTGGTTTGACAAATTTCGTTCCGGAGATTTTTCGACCAGATGAGCTTGATGATGATCAAATTGAAGCCATAATCGAATCGGTAAGATTGTTATTTGGGTTCCACATGATTTGAAAGAAATTCATTTAACGAAGCGCATCAACGCTTGCGATTTGCATCTTAGACGCAATGAATCCAAACCTTTTTTGAAACGAATCATCACTGGCGATAAAGAATGGGTTGTTTACAGTAACGTTAATCGAAAACGATCTTGGTCTAGGCTTGATGACCCAGCACAATTCACCTCGAAAGCTGATATCCACCAAAAGAAGATTTTGCTCTCAATTTGGTGTATTTTGAGCTGCTTCCAAGGAATCTAGCGATCAATTCGGATGTGTACCGTCAACAACTAGAGAGATTAAATACAGCGATCAACAAAAAGCGGCCAGAGTTTGTCTATGGAAAAGGTGTCATTTTTCACCAGGACAACACTAGGCCACATACATCCTTGGTCACTCGCTACAAAAAAATTGGTTGAGAATTGATGTTACATCCATCAGATTACCATTTATTTCGATCTTTGTAAAACTCTATGGTAAAACTTAAAATGATGATCACGCTGTGAAATCGCACTTGATTCAGTTTTTTGCCGATAAAGATCTAAAGTTCTACGAACGTGGAATTATGAAGTTGCCAGAAAGATGGCAAAAGGTTATCGAACAAAATGGAAAATATGTCATTGATTAAAGTTTATTCGTTGTATTTAAAAAAAAAAGTGTTTTATTTATCTGAAAAAATCGGCAATTACTTAGTTGCAAACCTGATAGATGAAAATGGTGTTGAGTTCTTAATATTGGGGCTTCGTTACTGACGGTACTCGTAATGTTAAATGCACTGTGCAATCTTTTTTCTATGATCTTTAAATTCTCTGCTAGATGTGATTAGTTTATTGTTAAGAAACAATACAAATGCTTATCAAATAACTGATGTGTTTGCTTCTGTTGCTGCACTTGAACATTTGTAAGAGTGCGTAAGAATTTGTGTGAATTTTATGTCAATAATGACTTTTTGTCAAGTAAATGATTTGAGTGCGCTCACGAGAGTGACTGTCAGCTCCTCCCAGAGAAAAAAAATCGCTAGACCACTACCTAAAATCTGCTAGAAATTGTTAAAATACCAAATTACGAAAAGACATACAGGAAAGTTACAGTTCGAAAAGAATGGACCGTGTGATACCCTCCTATCTTCTAACTTATTCCTAATAAAGGGAGCGTGACGTTGTGACATTCTTTAAAACAAATGCAATGATATCTCCCTATACAGAGAATATTTCTCAGATTTTCATAACATTTGACATTTTAACATGAAGTGGGCGCGGTTCCCAAAATTTGTAATCAACGTTCACGGATTCTGATGAGATATTTACAATAAAACTTAACCATCACCGCAAATAGCTTTGAAAAAATAATAAATGTTTTTTTTTTTAGAAAAGCGCCCTCCAAAAGTGGGCGTGGTCGTATATAGTATGTGATGAAATATAGAGAAAGTGGTTGTGTTGTGGGAGGATTTCAAAAATGCTTACATTTGTACTGCTTCGGATTTTTAAAAGCACATATATGTAATTTTATGTTCCTTGTTAGAATTCTTGGCAGCCACGCCCATTTTCTGCTAAGCAAATGTCCTAACAACAGTTCTCTGATAAATTCTTTTGAAAATCGCGGATACACATATCTTCTGAATAGAAAGATATCTACGCCCACTTTATTAGAGGTGAGTTAGAAGATGGGATAGGGTATCATACGATCCATTCCAAACGGATTGTAACTCTCCTGTATGTTTGTTTATCTAGTAAGTGCCGCAACTCTGAAAATCAATATGCAACTTATAGTAATGACGGAAATAGAGTCAGCTTTATAATATGGCTCCAGCAGTAAGTGCTGGTCGATTTGGACATAAACAAACTGTTTTGACACATTAGTGATTTTGTTTTGGCGTCATATACTTTTGGTTTTGTGAAAATGTCTGATTTTGTGCCAAATAATCGTCATTTGCGGGAAGTGTTAATTTTTTTTTTTCATTCGAAGAAAACAACGGCTGAAGCGCATCGAGAACTCCAAAAAGTTTGCGGAGATGCTGTTCTAAGTAAAACAACGTGCCGTGATGGGTTTCGTCGCTTCAAAGACGGTGATTTCGATGTTGACGACCGTCCGCGTGAAGGAAGCCCAAAATCCTTCAAAGACGCTAAATTGGAGGCATTGCTCGATGAGGATCCGTGTCAAAGGCAAGAACAGCTTGCTTCAGCATTAGGAGTTACCCGTCAAGCCATTTCCAAGCGATTGCATGCATTTGGAATGATTCAAAAATAGGAACTTGGGTTCCTTCTGATTTGAAGCCAAGGGACGTTGAGCGTCGTTTTTTCGCCTGTGAACAACTGCTCCAGCGGCAAAAAAAGGAAGGGTTTTCTTGATCGCATCATGACGGGTGATGAAAAATGGATTCATGACTGCCCGGTCATGCTTCTACGTCGTCGGCTCGGAGGAATATTCACGCTGCGAAGATTATGCTGTGTATTTGGTGGGATCAGGTCGGTGTCATTTATTATGAACTGTTGAAACCCAACGAAACCATCACTGGTGAACGGTATCGACTTCAATTGATGCGATTGAGACGAGCACTGCGCGAAAAACGGCCACAATACGAGCAGAGGCACGGAAAAGTGATTCTACAGCATGACAACGCTTGGCGTTATGTTGCCAAACCCGCTAAAACCAACCTGTAAACGCTCAAATGGGAAGTCCTACTCCACCCGCCATATTCCCTAGATATTGTGCCATCCGATTATTACTTGTTCCGTTCGATGGCACATGGTCTGGCTGATCAGCAGTTCCGCTCATATGAAGACATCAAAAAATGGCTTGATTCGTGGATAGTCTCAAAAGATGAACACTGTATTCGAGTTCTACCAGAAAGATGGAAAAAAGTTGTAGCTAGCGATGGGCAATACTTTGAATGATTCATTTGTAACCATTTTTTCACAATAAAGTTGCATTTTCATCAAAAAAAAAAAAAAAAACAGCGAGAAATTAATTCTGAAAGTGGATCTTGAAAAATGTTGTCAATTGACCACGGAACCTTACGAGTATTGCTCATAAACTATAAAAGTGTACGTAAAGGGTGGGCCGTATGTTGGTTTCCTGTTAAAATTGCTAGAAATAAAAAAATTAATTTAATATTTTTCAAAGTTTTTCACTTTATTGAAGAGGGTACACTTTCCAATTATTTATGGAAAATAGTTTCATTTAAATAGCAGCTCCACGGAGGCCAAGCAACATCACAAAAATTAACTTAGTCCGCAAAAGTTTGATTGTTGGACTTCTTGTATGGAACGTAGTACCATATTGCTGGAACCATAGATCGTCCAAGTTCATTGCCTCAGTTTCAGATCAAAACAAATAAGTTATCATGCCTCTGTAGCACTATCTGTTGACCATAATATTGTTACCATCACAAACTTCCGTACCACAGGCATGGTTGGCGCATTATTTCGACCGAAATTTCTTTCAGCACTCACTTTGGAAATAAGTTTCCAATATTTACCAACGTTTTTTAAGCGTAAATCGATTTATTTCGTACCGCGGGAATATTATATTGTATTTTTGTCAATTTTTTGAGCGCGAAATACCTGTCAGTGTCAACATAATATGTAATTTGAAAAGAAACCAGCAGATGGCCCACCTATATAGACACAATTATATGCATGTAAAACGATCACTGAAAGACAATGTCGGTATAAATAGATATATACATTTCAAAAACAGTTATTTAATTTTTTTGTTCATACGTGTATAAGTTTGAGCTCACAGTCGAGGAATGTCTACGCAAATTGGTTGTCATATCCCTACGAGTCCTGAAAGAGCGACTGAAAAAAAATTCAAGATACTTGTCTAACCAAAAAGGAAAAATCATCAAAATCGGTTCAGTAATTCAGAAGATATACGGACAAATACAGAAAGCCATATCTATTATTCGAAGGGAGTAATAATTCGAATTATTAAACATCTCTGTGCAAACGGAGTCACGCTTGACAATTTTACTTGCGTCTATAAAGGGAAGTATTAGTTGCCTAAAAATTGTTCGGCTTCAACATTTTGATCAAACTTATATTAATATAAAGAGAAACTCAAAAAGGTGGGTCTCGCAATTCATCTCGTCTGACTCTGTCTGTACTTCGGGCTACAGGCTAAATGAGCAGTACATATGGATCAAGTACGTGCGATCCAGTCGTGAGCTTTATTTTTTGGGAGTTACTTCCTCAACTGATTTGTTAGAGTAAGAAAAGGCTAGTCTAGGGCTTTAGCAGGATAACTTGAGATGTCAGCTCTCCTTGCGGTGGACTCATTTTCAAACTATGCATGTTAAGTAGATCTCTATATGGAATGAAAATCAAGTCAGCTGTGAACATTCACATTCCACTCAATACCAATTCCATAATGAGGATAATAGGAAACAACAGCTGATGTTTAGTTTCTGATGAAAGCCAAACACGACAGCCAATCACGAAGCAAATACCCAGAAAATAAATAAATTTTCCATAAATAAAGACATACCCACATTATTCGCAGCAAAAATATTAAATTCATTATCAGCACCACACATACTGGTCCCTGGAATATCCAATCGACGGCAGTTTCATGCATCCACGGACATCCAATATCGATCTGTAGGGGCAAACAAATCAGAAAACAAAACACAAACAACAAGATTAAACAGCGTATCCTACTCAAAAGCAAATATTTTTTTTTTTTCCACACAAATGATTACCTTCGCACTTGCGAACGACGTTGTTACACCTTTCGCAATTGACCAAATGGCGACAAACACTGCTGGACCACCTATCAAACCAAGAAAAAGGACTCAAAATGAATTCGAAAAATGAAATTACGGAAATGCTTTAAAGCAATTTCCGTTCAATCTGTATCCGATTGATGTGAAAGCTGATTGTTACTACTGGACCAGGACTTACCCCATCCAATCAGTGCGTATATATTAAATCGAATGTTATCACCGGAAAAGGTCTTCACCACCAGCATATACAAATAGAGTCCTGCAATAATGAAAGACATAAAGAGGATTCATCTGATGGAGAATATACCCACTTATAGGTGTATGGTGGTTGATTTGAAAACCAAAGGATCTCCACAAAAATAATCTCGAATCGAACCTTTGGGAATTGAAAAAAACCACCATTGGTTTTTATGTCCTAGCCACTTACCCTCAACAAGCATCCAAAAGAAATTTGTCAACGTGAAAAAGTGAAATACTGTCACCAGGACAATGCATCCACCCAAGCCCGTTCGCATCGAGATCTGAAAGAGAGAATGTAAACAAATAAAGAATGAAATCGTATGTCCTATAAATAACTTGAAGGACTGGCGCGGCAGGCAGCGAAAGGACACACGGTGACCAGTGTAAATATTTTATTGAGGAAAACAAATCCACCTTCACTTTTCGTTTGTCGAGTGCTTTTACTCGTTGTGTGTTTGCTTTTTGCTTCGGGGAGGGTGGAGGGTGAATAAGTTTACTACTCACCTGCACAGATAGCGTAAGGATCCATAGCAGACCTGACATAATGTATGTGAAAAATAAATTCGCATGAATGGAGTTCCGCAGACATCGTAATTCCCTGTAAGGATTCGAGGGAAAGTTATTTATTTATTCTGGTGAATGTGAAAGGGTTGGTTTGGTTTTGGGAAATATTTATTATCAATGAAAACTTTTAAATGTTTATCTGAACTCACTTAAAGTAGATAAAAACTAAAACTGCCAGTGTTAGTGACACAAGGCTTAGGGTGTATCCTACGTAATAGATGATTGTAGGTAACTCGATGATTGGCTCGAATTCTGGTACTGTGGATGGAGCAGGCAAGTGCAGGCAGAGATCATAGTTTGTGTATCTCTCCCACGTTCCGTTGGGGTAGCAGTAGCGGGTTGCGTTCTCTGAAAGTGGACAAATGGGTTGTAAATTTCAATATCTTTTATGACGTTAAATATATTATATAGAAATTGTAATTCACTTTAAATGTTGATAAATTTTATTTGTTTCTCACTTTCAAAGAGATATCTATAGGATACGGTTTCCAGAGTTACCAATTAACTTTTAAATGGTAGCAGCTCTTGTTAACACTTGGTGAAGAATTGTTTTAGTTGCTCGATAGTTTTAGAGAGATGGAAAACATTTAAGGGAGTATTTCTGTACCATTTTCAATCCCATTGCGAACGGAGTTATGCCACACAGGTTGAATGAGTCTACAGATATTTAAAACTAAAGAATTGCCGTAATTAAAACACTCAAAGAATACAAGACTGAATGACTTCGAAGAATTTCTACCAAATTTTCACCAATGACATCGATTTCTTACAACTTATAGATAGAACTTGAGGGCAAGTTGATTTTTTTGTCTTTTGTAAAGTTGGCAGGGTTTATGTAAGCAGGACCTTGTAGGGATGAAAATGCAAATCCAAGCGCAATTGCTGAGCGTTTTGGCCACTAAGGCACTTTCAGTGGCTATGTTTTCGAGCATTACGATGACATCATAAAAACTACTAATTTGCCTGAATTTGGCGATCATGTTTCGAATTGTTTGCTCAGTTGGCCGATTATCTTTCCTTAAATCGCGATCGTTTAATGATAATAACCGCTCAATGCGATCTATATTGTAAAATGGCCAGACAAGAACTAACTAACTGGCACTATGGATGACAGATGGATTTGACAGGTATTACATGTGAAATCTCAAACTAATAACACTTCAGCTTCGAAAATAACACAAGAAAGCATTTAGCTCAGGAATTTAAGGTTTTCTTCTTGGAAGAAATAAGCTATGGCTACAAATTTGCAAATTGTCTTAGTTATCTAAATATTCTGTGTAACATACTTAAAGTCTAGGGGACTTTCCCATGTCAGCTTCTTTAAATTTTTTGCTAAATTTTATAGTTTATAAATTAGTATATAATTATTATTCGTTTATAATTTATAGTCTCGTAAGTTTGTTGGTGGTTACCCAACCAAGCTTGCTATATATGTATAAGTGGGGAAAAAATGTTTTTTGGAACACCCTGCATTAAAACTATAAAAAACCTGGCTTCGAAAGATTTTGTTCTATGATCCATTCTATAAGAGGACAAATTTAGAGCTTGCTAGGAGCTTTCTATCTGGAGAATTTCCGAGAAGTGCAAGGAGATGAAAGCACGTTAGAAAAACATACATATGTAAGTCGGAAGAAAAAAAAATCCAGCTTTGTTAAAATTTCTTTTCTAAGATCCAAGCTATAAGTATGGGTAATATTTCAGCTTCGTATGTTATCTAGGAGCTCTTCACGTTGGAAAGTGTATATAAGTTAGAAGAAAAACGTTCACTGACTCACCCTGTATTTCTAAAATCAAAATTCTGGGCCTACTTTTTAAACTTTGGGAAAGCAGTGAGAAGACATGTCTGCAAATCTGCAAGGTTTCAACTTTTTTACAAATAGAAAAATTTAATATATAATATAATATTCAAAAATAAGATATTCCCTATGCAAACTATAGCAAATAATAATTTTCGGCTGAATATTAGCTTATGTGGCAACGTGGTTCAGTGGTTAAGTGCACGATCACTGAGCAAAAGGGTCAAGGTTCGAATCCAAGGGGAGAAAAAAACAAAGTTTTCTCATTGTCTCACCTCTCGCGAACGTTTTAGTAGTTTTTAAATGTAATCATTACATCATACCCGACTTGCAAATCATTTAAATTTAATGATTTTCAGAGACGACTATTTGTGCATAAGATTAGCATTTTTGAAAAAAAAATCTTCATCAAAATCATATTAGTGGTTCTTGAGTTAGGAGTGTTACATGTTCGCTTTTCAGAAATCATCCTTATTTCTTTGGATAAACATTATAATTGGAATATAATTTGAAAATGCATTATTTACTCAAAAAATATTGACTTTTAAGCTAATTCGAGAGAATGAGAAAAAATCACGACGGTCACATGCAAAATTAGTGAACTTTAAGTAGAGTGGGTAACAGCATATTTGATCCAGTAGTAGTATTTAATTTCAAGTCGCTTTAAAATTATATCTGGAAACAATATTGCACAAAATTAATGTTTAACAACATGTGAACTAAAAAAATAAAAATACTGATCAATTCCAGTTACAGATTATTTCATCCAGATGTCTTCAAACTTCAAAATACTATAGAATATCGCTTATTTAATTACTTTTCATATTTAGTGTGGTAGCCCTTTTGGTCTATGAGTCTACCAGATTTTGCGTACTTTCGGGCATGATTTTCAGTCACTCCTCCAGTAGAGCCTTGTTCAAGTCGTCTTTGTTGGAAATGTTGCGTTCACGGACATTGTTGTCCAACAAAGCCCATAGATTTTTGATGGCGTTGAGGTCAGGTAACTGTGCCGGCGGTGTGATCAAGCGAGGGCATTGCCAGATGAGTCAGGACTGCACTATACCTGCCTTGAGCTTTGGGTCGTTGTCTTGATAGTACCGGAATTGTTTCCTTATAGCCAACTTCTCGGCACTTTGAAGTAAATTTTTTTTTTAATATGTTCATGTACATGGTTTTGTTCATTATGGTGTCTATGAACTCCAAATTTCCTTTGCCGGCTGCAGACATATAGGCCGAAACCATAACACTGCCACCGCTACGCTTCACAGTCGCTTTAAGATTTTCTTTATTCAGCCCAGTATTTGACTTTCGCCAAAAGTAAGACATCCCGTCAGAGCCGAAAATGGTGAATTTGGACTCGTCCGCAAAAATAACAGTGTTCTAGAAGTTTGAATCCTTGGAAACGTACTCCCGTGCAAAGGCAAGTCGCCTCTTCTCGTTTTTTTTGTTGATAATCGGCTTCTTACGAGCTACTCGGCCATTGAAACTATGATCGTGAAGCACACGTCGGATTGTTTGGGCACTGCACGACTTTTCAATTTCACTATGCACCTAAAGAGCCAGCTTTGGAGCCGATATTTTCGGATTAGCTTTGACTTTTCGCTTGCCCTTGCCCTGGAGTCGACCCTCGTGTACGAAAAGCTCAATTATGTGCTGAATAGTTGAGGTACTCAAATTGACTATTTGAGCAATTTTCCGGCGAGATTGGCCATTTTTGAAATTGTTTATAACCAATTCACGTTGCTCTATTGTTGTGCGCGGACCCATTTTTAAATAAGGCCCATGTGGATGCTCGAACTTGCGAAATCAGACTATAAATGAGGTCAGACTAATAGCAAACATAATAAAAAGTAGAAAAGGAAAACACTATTACATGTCACTTGGATCTAGCGCCAAGGCGCACACAAGTGTCTAGATGCATTTCTTATTTCCTCCTTGGGGGGTAAGGAAGTATATTTTCGTGTGTTTTGTTGTACGAATTATCTTCATTGAACATACATCTGCACACTGGTAGTGGTAGGCAGTGGATCAAATAAGCTGTTACTCACTGTATGTATAGGTATTCGTATATATGTTGCTAAGTACCCTTAACTAAGGCTTATTTCAAATATTTCCAGCCATACATTCCTTTTCCAAGGTTTGACCCAAATTTCGTATACAAATTTTAATTCACACTTATCCGTCCATTTGAGGAGTTTAGAAGGGTAATTCTGCATAAGCTTCCTAACCGTAAACAAGAACTTCCCTGAGAGAACTATAACAAATTTACCTGTGTAAGCAGTTGCCTTGCATTCTTGATTTTCTATTCTTAGAAGTGACTGACAAATTCCAAAGCAAAGAGGACAAGCCCACACTTTGTTGAGTTTCCAATTTTATATCGATAATGCTGCTCGAGGCCTCTCCTTCAAGGTTACAAGTGAAGCATATTTTTTGCACTATAGTGCTCCCACTGCTCAAACGAAATAATAAGTTGCATTCTGTCCTAACAACAATACTAGCCATGCCACGAATGCACATCAGTTCACCCTTAAGCCTGTATTCGGACGTACTTTAAAATATAGAGATTGTTTCTTAAATCGTACAACGTGAATGTGGAATGTTCTACCAAGCTCTATCTTTTCGTTACAATTTATAGTCGTTTGAAACCAACGTGTATCCGTATCTCTTCTCTCTATCTCACTCCTCATTTCCTTAACGCTAGCGCTTTATAAATCACTACAAGGGTATCCAAAACCCCTTTAGCGCATGCCAATTATAAAAAAAAACACGAATAACTTTTTTTCCATGATATGAGTAGTGAGTGTCTTCCTATAGGGCAGAATATTAACATAGCTACGTCTTCAAAATTTTAGTAAATAATTGCTAAAGTCTATGCCACTTCTTGGAGGGTATGAAGATCAAGGCGATATTGATCTTCTAGGAGTATCTAAGTACTTGCACCAATCGGCTTTTTCTACCTTTAACTTTCTACACCAAAAGTGGCAGCTGATTTTTAGAAGACTGTGAAAGGACCATCCCATAATATTTATGAGCTTCTCGGTTCTACGAGTATGTATGAAGTCCAAGCCTACAAATTTTAAAGCTCAGAAGACTTAGGAAGCTAATATGTTGAAGGCGGTTAGCCCCTAACATAAAATTGTGTTGAAATAATTTGGGGACCATAAACTCAAACATTTTCAAATCTTACTTTGAAAATGCTCTCTTTGTTATTTAATTTCAGCTTCTAGGTAGGGTAGTGGCGTATTCACGGTGCGAACAGTGTTCGAAATAGAGAGACGCGTTATCAATTTGCTTTCTATTGTTCATAATAGCGAAATTTAATAATTTGTCTTTTAAAATACCAAAAACCAGTGAACTTAATCTGGCAAAACGTGTTAAAATACAGCTTTTATTTGAGGAAGGCAAAAACAAACTGAAATTACAAAAGAAGTGGATTGTTCACGTTGTCCAGTATAAAACGCATCTAAGCGATACAGCGAGACTGGTTCGCATGTAAATCGCGAAAAATCCGGAAGAAAAAACGTCTTGGGAGGACCGATTTTTAATACGAACATCGCTGAAAAATCGAAAGAAAACCTCATCTGAGCTTGCTTCTGATTTGTCGAAGGATCGAAGAAAAAAAATTTCTTCAAGAACCGTCAGAAGAAGACTTGGGGAAGATGGACTTAAAGGATGCAAAGCAAGGAAGAATCCGTGGATCTCGGAAAAAAAAGAAGGAACGCTTGGAGTAGGCGAAAAGCACTTAAAACCAACAAGGCGGTCGGACTTGACGGTATTCCCGCAGAGCTCTTACGAGCAGCGCCAACAACATCGGCTGAGCTTCTGCTTCCACATATAGAGAGAGCTTGGGAAGCCGAGAACTTTCCTGACGAGTGGAAAAAGGGAATGATCGTCAAGCTTCCTAAGAAAGGTAGTTTAATGGAGTGCGGAAACTGGAGAGGTATCTGCGTGCTGCCTGCTGTAGCTAAGATAATAGCTAATCAAACATCATCCTGGAGCGAATCAAACAACATCTCGAAGACACACTCGATGCCGAACAAGCAGGTTTTCGCTCTGGATCCTCCTGTGTCGACCACATCAACACCCTGCGGATTATCATCGAACAGTGCGTTGAATATCGATTGCCACTTCACCTGCTGTTCATCGATTTTGAGAAGGCGTTCGATAGTGTTAACAGGGAGTTTATTTGGTGTGCCTTACGCAGGAGAGGTATTCCTGATAAATTAATTGCTATTGTCAAAGCTACTTACGAAGGGTCCAAATGTCACGTTCTACACAGAGGAAGGTTGTCTGAGGAATTTGAGATCCAAAGTGGGGTAAAACAAGGCTGCATTCTTTCACCAATACTATTCCTATTGGTGATTAGCGATGTGCTTCGTGCAGCTTTGTCGACGGGAAACGGAGGAATTCGATGGACTCTCACATCCCAACTTAAACATCTCGATTACGCTAACGACGTATGCTTACTCTCTCATAGAATTATTGACCTCCACCAAATGACAGCAGATGTGGAGAGGGAGGCTGGCGTCGTCGGGCTGAAAATTAATACCGCAAAAACTAAAATTATCAGTCTTGGAACGAACTCATCGGCTCAAATATGCATTGCTGGACAACCGGTAGAGAGAGTATAGGATTTCCAGTATCTTGGGAGTATTGACTCGACCGATGGTGGAACCGAACTGGATATAGCCAACAGAATCAAATTATGGCGAAGCATTGCAATCAGTTTGAACACCAAGCTAAGACTGTTCCGCTCCAACGTTGAATCCGTGCTGTTATATGGATGCAGCACGTGGAGAGTGACCACCGCTTTCACCAGAAAGCTGCAAACGTTCGTTAATAGGTGCCTGCGCAATACCTTAAGGATTTTCTGGCCCAATCGTATCTCTAACGAACATCTTTACGAGAGAACGGGTCAGGAACCAATAGGCACAACCATCCAACGACGGAAGTAGCAGTGGATTGGTCACACGCTCCGAAAGGGTGACAGCTCCATAGCGAACCATGCTATGCAATGGAAACCCATAACTCAGGACGGCAGAAGACCTGGTGGTCCAAGGAGAACATGGGGCAGAGCAGTCGAGAAGGAAGCACGGCAGTTGGGGAAAAGCTGGGGAGAGCTGAGACACATTGCCAGAAACCGTACACGATGGCGCGTAGGCGTAGTCGAGGCCCTAGGACCCACAAGGGGATATAGGACATAAATGAAAAAATGAATGAGTAGGCGAAAAAACATGTGCATTTCTCTACAGAAGATTGGTCCAATATACCGTGGTCAGATGAATCTTTGAGGTAAGTTTCATTTATGGATCACTTTTAATTTAAACATCAAATAATTTAATTAATTTTGATGTTCTCTAGATGAATTTATATTTTTTACTTCTTTTTTCCAGATATTTGGCACCCCTGGTGTGACTTTTGTGAGACGAAAGGTTGGAGAAGGGTACTACCCAGAATGCGTGGTACCGACTGTTAAGCACGGTGGAGGCAGTACAATGATCTGGAAATGAATGGCTTCCAGCGGTGTAGGTAAAATGCATGTGTGTGCTGGTCGGATGGACTCCCGCAAGTACATAAATGTTTTGGAAAATGTACTCAAACTTTCTTCTTCCAACATTTTCGGGACACCAACATGAAAAATGTCAAATTCCAACAAGGCAATGCACCCTGCAACAAATCACCCCTAACTATGAGGTGGTTTGAGGAGAATAATATAGTCCTGCTTGAGTGGCCTGCGCAGTCCCCGAAACTCAATCCTATAGAATACCTATGGAGTATTCTAACGCGTAGGATCCTGGAGCACTCGATTTAAAAAAAAAACTCTTAAAAATGTGTAACAGCAGGAGTGGAGTGATATTTCTTCGGAAGAGTGTCGCAAGCTAGTCAGCACTATGCCCAAAAGAGTTGCTGTAGTCATAAAGGCCACAGGTGGTCCAACTAAATACTATTTATTTATCATATCTACTTCCTTTTGTTTCATTAAACTTTTTGTTTTTTGAAGATATAACGAATTTTAAAGGGTGCCTAATACATTTGGCCGAGGCTGTATATGCAATATTACAGGGTGGCTGATGAAAGCCGCTACCAAAAAAAAAATTTAATAACTTTTTTTCTATTTAATGAATCTGGTTAATTTTTATTTTATTTTACAGATTGATTTTTAGATTTAACAAAAATGGCTAACTGGGACACTGAAACAAGAATTTGGATTGTCCGCCGCTATCACGCACTGGAGTCCGTAGTTTCGGTTCAAAGAGAGTATAGGCGCACGTTTGGCGGCAATTCTCCGAGCAGATGGACCATAATGAGACTTGTTAACAATTTTGCCGAGCATGGGACAGTCGAAAGAAGACCTTACCATCGAAACCCTTCAGTTCGGACGGAGGAAACAATCGCTGCTGTAGCTGCTGCCATACAAAACAATCCAAGAGTTTCGACAAGAAGCTTATCTGCTCAAATGGGTATAAGCAGACAGTCATTGCAGTCAATTATGCACAATGATTTGGACTTATTCCCATATAAAATTCAAATGGCCAACAAACTGAATGCAGCAGACTTGCCGATTCGCTTGGAATTTTGCCAGAAGATGCTTCAAATGGTGGAAGAGGATGGAAACATGTTGAACTGTCCTTTTATGTTTGACGAGGCCCATTTCGATTTAAACGGCAACATAAACAAACAAAATTGTCGAATATGGAGTGCTTCTAACCCACAGATACTCCATGAGACGGAATTGCATCCACTTCGTGTCACAGTGTGGTGTGCAGTTTCATCACGCTGCATTGTCGGGCCCTACTTCTTCGAAGCAAACGGTCACACTGTTACTTGAGCATGTTGAGAGAGTTTTTCTATCCAGAATTACGCTGAATGAGAATTTCTTTCAACTCTGTGTGGTTTCAGCAAGATGGTGCATCTCCTCACATAGCCCGGCCTGTTATGACAGAATTGCGACGAAAATTTCCCAATAAGCTGATATCCAGAAACTCCACATTCCGTTGGCCCCCCAGGTCGCCTGACCTTACTGCACCTGACTTTTTCTTGTGGGGTTATTGCAAACAGGAAGTCTACAAAGCAAAACCAACAAATTTGAATGAACTAAAGCAATCCATTCGAGAAACAATTGCGGCTATTCCTGTCTCAACTCTCCAAGCAGTAATGAACAACTTTTTGGTAAGATGCCGCACATGCATCAACGAGCAGGGGGGGCATTTAAATTCCATTATTTTTAAAACTAATTAAGCTATATTTAATAAAATTGAATGAGCTTTAACATTAATAAAAGAAAAATGAATTCTATACACTGAAAAAAAAGTTATTTGAGTTTATTAATGTAGCAATATTCATCATCCACCCTGTAGATGAGCAGATTCTTTTCCTCTGTTATTGCCGCTATCTGAAGTGGGCAGTTTTAAGAAAGACAGTCCTTTTTTCGAGGCTCCATCATTTTAAAAGTTCAGGTTCTCAGTTTGTGTTTATATTCTGTGAAAAATACTCCAACTGCAGGTGATAGATAAGTAATTCTATACTCCACAGTACTGAATTCAGTTAACATGAAAAATGCATTTGAAGCTTTGAATTGCATTCCTCTTTTCAAAATTTTAACCTTTTCTTCCGTAGGCAACTCTAAATTAATTCTCAACACAGTTGCCTAAAGAAATTATTTTGTATGGTATTTAACTTTAATTCGTCGAAAACAATATGCTGCAAGTTATTTTTATGGTCCTCAACACAATTATTCTCTTTTCAATTTCAAAATACTCCCAAAATTTCCTCACATTTACCACTAGGAAAAACAATGAATTTCTCTTTCACAATACCTACGAGTATATACATTCCCTGGAGTGTGGAGATGATGGTAAAAAAATAATTTGATGAAATAGACGACATCGTACTATACGGAGAGTACAAGGATGTGAGAGGCGAAGTAGAATTTCCGTAAAAAATAGAAAACGAAGGACAAAGCTTAATTCGAAGTACTGTAACAAGTAGGGGATAAGATTTCAAGTTCATTTTGGTAACAACTCAATTAGCCTAATTGAAAAGGGCCTTTGGTTATTTACTTTTATGAGAATGCCACCTATTTTGGCTTGATTAAGTAAATGATTAGTTTGCTGGAAAGCAAGTGTTCTTCGCTTCATTGACAGGTGATGGGTGTGGCCTGATTGTTCGCAGATGAAAAATTTAGTTTTGGGATTTAATTTTCCCTGCCATGTTGCAATTCTAATGACTTTTATTAGCATTGTGACTAGTTATAGAATCACGAAAGTTAAGTCAATCGAGAATCAATATTTGTGAGTAGAGAACTTATTAGAAGTGGAAGAACACAACAAGAACACAGGGAAAATTTAAAAAAAGGACTGCATTCGACTGCAATTTGGGTTACAGGATCATTGAAAGATTATCAAGTCTTATCAACTTTTCAAGATTGCAACAGGGTTTTGAGGACAGAATTTTTTTAAGGATGTACCCTCTATAAGCTCTATAAGTATTTGAAAATGCGATTACTGAAATCGCCATACGGTTTGCCTTGTCTTAAAAGCATTAACAGGCAATCTGGCCAAGTAGATTCTTTATGCAAAAAAAAGAACCAATCATCGGATATATAATTATGGACTCGCCTTTCCAAAGGATGGGAGTTCGACTTTTTTTCAATACGAGGGTCCTTTATAGTTCGGTAATGAATTAGAAAGCATCTAAATAGAATCTACTAGACGTAAACATTTGTGTGTGGCGTTTTATTCTTCTCAAGGCGAAGCCTCAATAATGGCAATACAATGGAATAATATATTGTAGCATAATAATAACTACGCTCCCTAAAAGTATGATGCAACAAATTCCGAAGTGTCTTTTCTTTCTGGCAGAATTTTGGTCCGAACTGTCCTTTCATTCGAGGTTCGTGTCTGCGATGAAGTCTCCACAGCTCATGTCAACGAAAGAGACGGATAATATCACGGATAAGAGGGAATTATAACTGCAAGAATTATTACAATACATCAGAATTTCTCTTGTTCCAGTGGTCGAAGAATTTGCTAGAAGTTTCTGGCTATCAGAAACTTCTGCTATATAAGGACAGATGGCGATTGAGAAGGGGCAGTAGTTTCTAAACTGTGGCGAAGAGATTAGAAAAGTGGTAATGGGCGAAGTTGTAATTTTGTGATAAATTGAAAGTTGAGATTTAACAAGAAGAAGTAATTAGTTTGGATTTGTGAATTAAGTAATTGAAAGGAGATAAAGTGATTTGAGAGGACAGAGACCTTGTAAGAAAAGAATTGCGAAGAATAGTATAGTGTGAACCTGAATTGTTCTATAGACTAGAAAATAAAGAAATAATTACACAGAATATTGTTTTATCTACTCGAGCCGTAGCTCGCATATTACAATATGTACAGGTTCACATTTTCCTTGTCAGCCAGTGAAAACGAGACGAAGAGGGTACAAATCATTTTCTGATGTCACCCCAAATTTCTGCCTCATGACTTTCGAGAGCTCTTGCCAAACTTGTGGTAATCGGATAAATAGCACTAACAATAGATTCCATATTTTTATGAAAGCATGATAATGGATCCACATACATCCACTTAAGTGCGATGAAAAATATTTAATCCATTGTCCGTCAACCCATAAACCTAAACTTACATAAATATTTAAGGCTTTGCTAAGTACTCAGCAATAAAATGATCCATCCAGCTAAAGCAATATTTCGTTGGGATTTTCACAAAATCTACCTCAGTGCTGCAGTAGATACAAACCACCAAACTCTTGGCATTGCCGTGGTGCAAATTGCCAGATATACTACGTCTTTCTCATTTTATATATATATATATAAGTTTGGCATTTTCTAAGGTGAATTTCAATCAGTTCAGCAAAAAGTTTTGTTTGTAAGACGGCGATACAATACATTTGTTTCTGTATGCAAGGCACTCGTCAACTACGAGTCAATAAGTCTCTGAAAATTAACACAAATTGTGTAGTCACCTTAAATTATTTTTTTTTGTCAAGAATTATCTTTCAAAAGAACGCACCCAAATTTTCAGACAGATCTGTCAAATAGTTTTGTTATGGCAGCCATTTTATATAGACGCCTGAAGGGGCCAGATAATATAATATAAACATAAATATTTGGACATGAAAAAGCTTTCCGCAAGATGGGTGCCGCGTTTGCGCACAATCGACAACAAACGCATTCAAAGGTGTGTTTGGCGATGTTCCAGAAAAATTCGGCTGAGTTTTTGCGCCGTTTCGTAACCGTGAATGAAACCTGGATTCACCACAACACACCAGAAATCAAGGAACAGTCAAAACAATGGACTTCTCCTGGTGAATCGAAGCCGACGAAGGCCAAGGCGGGTTTGTCAGCAAACAAGGTCATGGCGACAGTTTTTTGGGATGCGCGCGGTGTTATTCACATCGATTACCTTGAAAAGGGTAAAACGATCACCGGCGTATATTAAGCAGAGCTGCTGGATCGATTCCAAGCCGATTTGAAGCAAAAACGGTCGCATTTGGCGAAGAAACAAGTTCTTTTTCACCAGGACAACGCACCGGCGCACAAGTCCGCAGTCGCAATGGCAAAATCGCACGAGTTAGGCTACGAACTCCTCTCTCATCCAACATATTCCCCAGATTTAGCCCCCTGCGACTATTTCTTGTTTCCAAACATGAAGAAATGGCTCGGAGGTAAGAGATTTGGGTCGAATGAAGAGGTTATCGCTGAAACAAACGCCTATTGTGAGGGGCTCGAGAAATCGTATTATTTGGAGGGCATCAAAAAATTGGAGAAACGTTGGATGAGGTGTATAGAGCTAAAAGCAGACTATGTTGAAAAATAAAATGTTTTTATACCGAAGAGAGTGTTCCTTATTTAATTCTTCAAGGATTTATTGACCCACCCTCGTAGTGTCGGACTTTTCTACCAAACCGAGGGAGGTTGATCAACTGTAAAAGTACAAACTAGTGATGAGAACTATCGAATAAAATTGATCGATTTATTCGATCGTACTTCAATATTCATTCATTCGATAGTTTTTTCTTTCATTCGGTTTATTTTATTCGATTGTTTGCTGAATGAGCTCAGTAGGTGAGCAATCTTCCAAAATATCCGTCTTTATACGAAAGTTAATGGAGATTGTTTTTGAGAGTATCCACTCTCGAAAATGGTGGATATCTCGAAAACGGTCCTATCAGAAAAATTAATACAATCAACATTTTAGGTTTTAAAGTTCTCTACAAAAAGGACTTTGAATTCTTTAAAATTTTAGAAAATGTAAGGTACACAGTCTTTCAAAATTTATGACTTTACAACGAATTTATGACAATCGTTTGGAGTGCGAATATCTCGAAAACGGTGCATCTTATAAAACGTATTATTGAAATCGCAATTTTAGGTTTTAAAATTCCTTTTCAAGCTTGCTATCTACTATGCTATAGTCGAATCCATTCGATAGGTGCTCAAGACTAGTATGAACGCAGCACATGCTTATGGAGTACGCTACAGTGTTGTCTACCTCAGCCTTCTGGAGTACAGGAACTTCATAAGAGAAATCAACTATGACACAAACGCCGGGTAAAATGTGGGGGAGAGGAACGGGAGGTGCTGGTTCACAGCCTTTCCTTGAATGGGAAAGACACCCTTAACCAACTTATGGTAAAGTTAAAGAGTGTTGGGAATTGTGGAGGCAGGTTAGCCCATTGTACCTTTAAGCTGGCCTTTAACATGAATCACTTCAGAGTGCACAAATTCGAGACAGATACACAAATATAAGCGCATCGTGGAGGACGAAAACTGCCTGGGATGCCAGCGCACAGATTGTTTCTCAAAGTTGAAGCGAAACCTAATAGCATTCAACCAATTACAACACCTGATTGCAGACCCTCCATGAGGCGACTATGTTCACAACCTGTACACAGACAGAGTCTGTGTTCACAAATTGCATTCCATTTACTCCATGCATTTAACCAAACACAACACCAGATTGGAGACCCCTCACGAGGCGACTATGTTTACAACCTATACTCTTGTGAGTATCGAAATTTGGCATTCTGTCATCAGTGATCGTGTATTTATTTATTCGATATGGTTTCTGCTGACGAGCTCAAAATATGCATTTGGGAGAAAATATGTAAGAATATCTTTGTTTATTGTTATTTTTGCGTTTGTTTAAATTTATCGTTTGGAATTTATTTCAGGTTGAGTATAAATAAAATTGACCCTCTGCAAAAGGAGATTTTGGTATATTTTATGAGCTGGGACAGCGGTTTAAGCGCATCCTCTAAAATTTATCTTCTCCATTATAAATAAGAATGCACTCTTATTTGTTCCGACTATTTTGATAGAACTGCAAATGAAAAATGTTTTCAGAAAATTTTAGTTTTGTATTCGTATGTATTGTAAAGTGAAGGGTTCGCTTTTATCTCTTAAACGTCTTCGTTCAATACACTCGTAGTGATCATCCTCTGAATCAGAAGATGAAAAATAAAGTAAATATTAAATTTCTAATTGAAGACGATAAATGCAAAACTATTTCTCACACAAAGATAAATACTTTTGACATTTGTCAGCCATCTTAATTCATTGTAGTAGAATTGTACTAGTACAATTTTCAAAGTGCTCTCGATACGTGATCACTCTTATGTGGTCATCTCAATGTAGTTACTCGATCACTCGATAGCGTATGGATTTCATTCACTCGTTAACTGATGTCGTAATTCGACCCCAGAATTACATTTGCAGCAGCGCCCACCTATGAGACTTAACTCCATTTGTTACCAGTCTATGCGACTATTCTGGTTTTCCATTCTAACCAAAAATTGACGAAGTCATATAACATATTATTCAAAGAGGCTTATATGATGGCTATGATATTTGACATATGTAGCCCTGCGAAGGTGCGTGGGAATGGCTAGATTTCAACTTGAAATACTGTCTTCCTTTAATAAATAAAAGTTCTTGAATTTAAATTATCGAGGGATCTAGAATACTAAGCATAATGCACATCTGATAGTGCGACTCCTAATTGTGTAAAACTTTTAATGAAACTCAAAAATTTGTATGATGAGTTGTACTGCATAGCTAAAACAAAAAATGATATACATTTTCCCAACACTGTGCAATCATATTCGTAATTGGCAAATTGCTTTTTTACTTCCCCAGGCTCGTTTGCTTTTTTCTCTATTATAACACAATTATCCTTGTTTGTTCTATTCTCATACTCACGTGTACTATCATATTGAATCCCCTGAAACTCATTTAGGCAGGGCAATGCTGATAATGTCCCCCGTGGTGTCCGAGGCCAGCACAGTATCGAATCAAATGATGTCGAACAAAATTCACTAGAATTACCGTACAATGAAAACTCAACGTGTTCCTGAACGAGACACTGTAGCTCTACACTCTGATTGATGGCATCAAGTTCATCGGTTGCTAAATGGGTTGCGTTTATCTCACCCGGTCCTGCCACTGTGGCTTCCTGAAATGAAAAATGTGCAAAAAATTATTTTTTCTATTCCCTTGAGTGGTGGAGCAGAGGAGGTAGAATTTTTGAAGAATCGCAATAGATTTGTTTTTATATTTTTTTTTTATTTTATTGCCAGAGGAGGATAGAAACTTTTTACTTCCCAAAAATCTTTGGATAATTTATTTTGAAAGCATTTTCTCTCGGGGTTTTGATCTAACAAACAAAACGAATTAGGGATTATGCGTACACCTACATACTATATTTGTTTGGAAATTGTTTTTGGACAAATATTGGTACAGCTGTCAACACGCATGTAGAGTTTGTAATGACGGAAATAAGTCCGGAAGCTCATTTGTTAATATTTGTTTAAAATCGGTTTTGTACGCTAAATGAACATCGAAATAATGTTAATCCTTTGAAGGATCAGCTGTCGATACCACAGTATATGGGTAGGAAGTGGGAAAATACGCTCAAAAGTCAGTATTAAAGTCCATACACATTATTTTGCTAACTAAAATGAAATGGTTAACAAAAAAAACAATTAAAACAAATAGTTCGAGATAAAATCAAAATAAAGAGATTCCATCAAAATATGTCAAAATTTTGATGAAACATTCACTATGAACCCTTATGTGGTATCATGTGGTATTACAAGTGCCTTAAAGCGTTGGAAAAACCGCACATGATACCATAATTAACGGTTAAAATAACACATGTCGCCTTGTCTACAACTTTTTTGAGGCATATCATGTTTCGTTGGATAAACAAAATATCACAGCAACAAGTTTAAGTAGGTGCTCATTATAAAAAGGGAGGTGCTTAGTTTCCATCTGGAAATATGTGTAATTATTCAAAAATAACTTTGTCCTAATGAAGATTATATTTCAATGGTAATCTCCTACAGAGTGAGGAGTGTTATTTGATCTTTCTTTTAAAAATCTCATTAAGTATGGTAGTGATTCAAGTGAAGAGGTGCTTTAGTTTTGCAACTTATTGAATGAGAAGATGAGATCTAAAATTTGGAAGCTGTTTGTGGGTCAAGGCAAGGAGAATTCTATTCTCACCCTCCATAACCAACCAACCAAATATGGGTCAAAGGCATTTTAAAATACGGAGAGAAATTTCGTTTAACAAAATCTGTCCACTTCTGTAAATATGTATATCCTTTAGAATTTTATGAATATGCCATATCTGAAGATGCCACAGACCGAATGAGAGATAGGGTAGTGTGAGAGTGTTAAGTATGCGCATATCTCAAAAGGTGTAAGTGGATGAAAGACCAAAATGATACTGGAGTGGAGTAATTAGTTAATACGGTTATGTTAGTACAAATGTCTTTGGATATAATCTCGTTAATGATTGTTAATAAGATTAATAAACTCAAGGACGATTACTCTTATGTAAACCATCTGACACAGCATACTCGTACCTAAACTTTTCAAGAGCATAGTGCATACTTCGTATATTCTTTCACTGCAAGCCAATCTCTTCCACAAAACAACATAGATTTCTTGAAGGTAGGTCAACAGCCAATAACATAACCAAATTCGTGTCTGATACACTAACCATTTTGAAGAATGACAATGAAGTCGATATCGTTCCGACAGATTTTAGTAAGACGTTTGTCAAAATTTATCACCAAATTATTATTTTCTAGCTAAAATCCCTTAGTTTCCAAACGCGTTATATTCTACCGGTCAAATCACATCTTGTAGACTACCAATATAAAGTCCGTTTTAGATCTTCAGTATCGGAACTTATTACAGCAACATCCGGGGTCCCTCAAGGTAGCCATCTTGGGCCATTGATCTTTACCTTTACAATAAACGATACAGAGCGTATCATCAGGACCTCCAGTCTTCTGGTCTACGCTAACGACGTGCAAATCTTTAGATGTACATCATCTCTCGCTGACTATCGCTTTCCTGAATAGTTTCTTCATTTGGTGTCACAACAAATTTTTAGAGCTTAACGTCAACAAACGTTACTCTACTACCTCCCAGGGTATACTTCATTTGCGAAGAACTTGAATTCTTAGTCACATCAGTAAGTGATTTGGGTGTCATTTGTGATAGCATTTCGGTTCACACATCGACAATATCATAAGCGATCCAAATCAGAACTTAGTTTCGTGAAACGCTAGTGAAAAGAGTTTTCGGATCCATCAGTCCATTTGATACAGAGGCTCAAAATTTTCCAGATGATTAATAGTCAAATGTGTATTTATTTAGACTCTGTCGATTGTCGAAGCTGAAAATCCAGGGGACAACTTTTAGACCAAAATGGTTACTCCTCAATACCAAAGAAATCGTCACTGCCAATTGGCAGTGTCACTGTGTTCAATGCATTAGTGTTCCATTTTACTATTCTGGCACGGAAAACTAATAAGGAACATGACCAAATTCTTGTGTGGTAATTTCTCAACATTTTCGTCTTAAAAATGAGAAAGTTCTCACTGCTATAAAACTGAAAGCGACTTATTTAGCTCATGTTGATGCTGAAATGAAGCAATATTACATGATCAGTTTTATATTTGGGAGAATAACACTCAGAATTCGAAGACCTCCTAAAGGGAAACACAGCTCAGGCGAAATTTCAAGTCATATCACTTCATAAATGACTCTTGGTGCACTCTTTGAGCTCTCTGCACATGCAGGCTCATCGACGTTCAAAATTTCAAGACCTGCAACAATGTACCTAATGTGGACAAAAATACTATTACTACATTTTTTTGGACTCATTGCGCGGCCAAGAGTTAGGCGTAGTCAGAGATTGGCATAATATTTGTATTTGTTTATAAAAATAATAAATAATCAAACAAAGTGATAGGGTATATGCACAGCCACCTAGAAAAGCGTTCGAACTGGTCCCAAGGGTCCAAAAAGGTCACCCCCCAGAGTCAGCCATGGTGTGCTGGGGTTTTCTGGGGTTTCTTATACAATGGGGTCACTAACCTACATTTTTGCGAAAAAAAAGAGTCGAAACATCGGCCAAAGTGTATCTGCAAACCTTTTAAGGACCCTTTGTGAAACCTCTAAACCATACCAGGACATTCCAGCAAGTTTTGAATCCGGAAAGACTGAGTGTATGAATAAATCCTGAGAGTTTTGTTGAATTATCGTTTGAGGTCTAAAGCAAGAAATATGTGTAACAAGTCCCTACTAGGTAAATATTTGGTGTGTGGTGGACTTTCCTGGCATAAAATCGTACTGACACGGACCAATCAAATTGCTGATGAAATGTTCACATTATATGATGGCCGACAAAAAATCTCATCTGCAATGTTGAGAAGACTGATGCCGGGGTCTCTGTTCTTCAGCATCAGTCAAACTATTCCGAAGTCTCATTTATTGGACATACTTTCATCCAACCAAATTTTACAGATCAGTAGATATGTGGTAATTACCAAATTTTCCCTAGCTCTTTTACATACTATGATGCGACAGCAATTGGAGCCGTAAGTCATTGATTTTAGCCGTGGTTGCGATGCTCTTGTCGGCGCATTGTCTTGCAAAAACAAAATTTTTTTTCGCTTCATGTGAGGCCGTTTTGCAGCGATTTCGACCTTCAATCGCTCCAATAATGCACAGTAATACTCGCTGTTTATGGTTTTTCCTTTTTCGTGGTAGTCCACGAAGAATATGCCATGACAATCCCAGAAAACCGACGCCATAACCTTTCCGACCCATTGAGCCTCCCTCGGCCGCTTCGGAGCACTCGTGCCGTCTTCAGTCCATTGCCGGGCACTCATTCTGTTCTCTGGTGTGTAATAGTGGATCCAGGTTTCATCAACAGTTACTAACCGACGCCAAAAGTCCGCCCGATTCCGCATTAGCAAGTCCAAACACTCTTTCGAAGTGCTCTCGCGTTCGTGTTTTTGGTCAGGAGTGAGCATGCGCGGCACCCAGCGGCAGGATAACTTTTTCATATGCAGAATATTGCCCAAAATATGGCGTATGCGCTCAGTACTAATCTTTGTGGTATCTGCTAGCTCGCGCACCTTCACTTTCCGGTCAGCTAACACCATTTCATGTATTTTTTTGACATTGTCCTCTATAACCGCATCGGAGGGCCTGCCGCTGCGGACTTGATCGGTAGTGGAGTTGCGGCCACCACGAAACTCTCGAAACCAATATTTGACGGTGTAATCTGACGGAGCATTAGCCCCATAATATTTATCCAACTTTTCTTTTGTTTCCTTCGCCGTTTTGCCTCTCAAAAAATAATGTTTTATGAGACAACAAAAATCGTTTTTGTCCATACTCAACATGATGCCAAACACGTCAACAACAATCAGCTGCCAAAACAAAACTAAAAACAGTATCGCACTGAAATTTGGCATGTCTGCCTAAATATGAATGGACTTCAAGGCACCATAACCTTTTTTGCAGTAGCAGCGCATTCTGGCGGTCAAGGAGGTTACTTTTCACCCCACCTAGTAGATCTAGTAGATTTGTTGGATTTGAGCCCGGATATCCCTATCTTCTCATCATTTTGGATGGATAGACAGCTATGTGGCCCGCCTTGGCACATTCGCATTATATTCTGATAGAACTTTTTAACAACATTCTTGTTATAATATCTCTCCATCTGCTCTATTTTGCGCAGCTAATAGAGTTTTGGTTATTCGAAACAAGAAGAACATTCAAAAATACTTTAAATAGCCTTGACCCCATGAGCTGGGTGTCTGAAATCGACACACGTTAAAGAGGTCGGATAAAATTGTAACAAGTGATAGTTCATAATCGTTTAAATTTCACTAGATGTTATTGAAGAAACCACACAATAATATTATTTAGAAAGAAGGCACTTCAGAACCCTGTAATGTTGCTATATGCTATAAATATATTTTTAAATACAGGAAAATCTCCATAACTGAATTTGAAAATGAAAGTCGACATCGTCACACAAAAATTTCAACGCAAAAATCCTTAAAATATAAAATAAATAAATCATCAAAGCCATAAATGTGACCAATTTTTGTTTATGTCTGCGAATTATTTTATTTCGAAGATGAATTAGATAGAAAATACAATTATTTTGATACGTTAAGGGAATTAAATTGCGTAAATCTGCCCACAATGATACTCATGTAGAGTCATCTACTGTGATTCATCTTTCCCATTTGAATTGCCATCGGATATGGAATGGAAATCCGCCCTCAGACACTTATACGAGTATGTGTGCCCTTCGGAGAAATTGAGACCTGAACATCTATAAAAGTTCTCTGACTCTGCCAGGATATTGGATATTTTCATCGTGAAATTGCTTTAATGTATAATGGGCGGACTGGGAAAATGTAGGCAATATTCGACAGATGCAATGGAATGGAATGGAATGGAATGTATTTGTATCTATTTACATAGACTTTCTACAGGATCAAGTTTTGGTATTATGCTGTGTGTTGGCCTAATTTTTTTTTTTTTTTTTTTTTTTGCCAAATATATCAACGTGTCTATAGTGATTTACTGAGAATTTGTATAAATGTCCTTTATTCATTGGTGAAGGTAAACCTTGTGTTTAAGGTTGAATATTCTATTCGGTGAGGATGACAAAATTACATGTGGGCAGGATGACGATAAGTATTGTATAAATAAATATTTGTTTATTTGCATTTACATCGAGGTCACTAGCCTCACTTGTAATAGGAAAAGGTTGTACGGCATGGAAAACTTTTCCAATCGATAGGACCAAGTTTAATTTGAGGGTCAACATGTTATTAAGACAAAGAGCTATGGGATTAAGCGCAAGATGGACAATGTGGATAGAGGTTGATTGATTAATTTTCTAGACAAACTCAGGAATATGCCAACAAAAGTGGTGTTGAATTGATGAAATTTTGGGGATTAAGGGAATTATTTCATACTCAGTGATGCGAGGTTTATCGTGGTTAAATAATAAATAAAAGGAGAAAGTAGAAAAGTGGAAGATTATTTTCCTTCTCAAACTTTATTCAAACTAGACAAAGTTTTCCATACAAAAAATATCAACCCCAAATCTGCTTATGAAAATGGTTCACCCTAAACTTTTGTTTAACTCCTTTAAACAGAAGTCCCCATTTACACCTAATCCATAGGAACTCCTCTTTATGTAAGGGGATACCATTGAAATACAAGTTTGTAAGGACAAAGTTATTTTTGGTATAATTACAAATATTTACAGACGGAACTAAATACCCACCTTTGCTTATAATGAGTACCTCAACTTGTTATTTTAATGCTTAGTCAGGCTGTAAATTTAATGTGCTCTATGAAAGTTTTAACCAAAGCCAGTATGTGTGACTTTAAGTTTTGTTGTGGTGCAGTTTTCGAAGGACTCTTTGTAATGGCACATGGCATTATTTGAGTCAGCCCAATGTTATTTTCCAGACTGCTTGTAAGATTATATTTACTTTCAGTTCTGAACTATATTCGTATATCCAATTAATAGCATCTTGAAATATGAATTTTGTTCTCATTTTCTGCCTCTTAATAAAGGATTATCTTAAAACGATATTTAGATATGTATGCATGTCTACACAGTGAAAATTGCTTATAGGTATGAAACTAAGGGTAGAAATTAATTGTAGACACATCATATTGGGTGTGTTTTGTTCGTATCTTATAGAAGCTTACCCAAAAATGTACTCGTGTGTATGTTAAATACAACAACACCGACTATCTTAATCGGCTAATTATATTTTCAATTTTAATTCTTTTCTTTACGAGTATTTCTTCATTATTCATTACAATTAATTAGCTTCCCGCAAAGTCTTAGACTTATCTGCAGGAAGTTATATTACAAAGTACACATTTATCTTTTAAAAGCATTAAGCTAAAGTTCAAGTTAAATTTAGGTAAATTTTCAGTGGTTTTTATAAAGAAAGGAAATATTTTTTCAAATTTGTTTTATCTTATCTTTTTTAATTTGATTATCCCATCTGAAGCTGTTATCGATAGTTACACCTAGGTACTTGAATTCCTCAACAACCTCGACATCTTGCGCCAACGTTTTAGGGCAACTCTCGTTTTCATATCTGATGAAAATGCCCCCAGTTTTGCATCTAGGTCCGCGTAAGTTTTTGATGCGTCTTTAAACTAAACCCATGTCGTGGTCCACTTAACCTATTCATTGAATTCTTCTTGCATTACTAACGCGGCAGTCTCCAAAGATATGTGTCGAACTATGATAGTGGTATTGTCTGCATACGCGAATGATTTACGTCTTTTTTGTACACGCAAAAGTTCGTTTGTATAAAGAATAAAGAGGTTCGGTCTTAGCTTTGAGCTTTGTGGTACTCCGTGCTTAACAATCTCTTCTTGACTACATTCATATCCAATCTTAAGTATGAAGTTTCTATTACGTAGGTAGTCCTGCAACTAGCTAGCTAATGCCCCCCTGATTCAAGTTATATTTAAAACTACTATTAGTTTTTCGTGATTAAGTGTATCAAACGCTTTACTGAAGTCTAAAAATAGGACGAGGGCGTGGTGGTTTCTGTTTAAGCTTTGATTTATTATGTTTGAAAACTCCCCAAGCAATTTATTTGTACTTTTATTTTTTTGGTATCCATACTGGTTTGAATGTGTAATTTGATTTTATTAAATTGATCGAACTATTTGTCCACGACTGATAATATGGAGATAGGTAGTTTGAGATTAGATTTTTGGCGCCTCTTTTATGTGTTGGACGTACTACAGCAGTTTTTAAAATATTGATAATTTATATTATTGCAAACTGAGGTTCACTAATATCTTTGCGAAAACATTAGCATTGTTTTTAAGATCAATTGCTCTTATTTCATCTAGGCCAGATGACTTATTTGTGTTCAATGATTGCAGTATAGTACATATGAGTATTTACACTTTGCTTGTCTTCAAGATGAATATTGTCTGGCAGATAGTATGCAGACTATTTCTGAGGCTTCGTTTGCAAAATATTTAGCTTATTCATTTGTAAGCGTAAGCCTATCTCCATGTGACGAAGTATTCTCCAATAAAGCGTCATCTAAAGATTGTTTATTTCTTCCCATTATTTCATTTATAAGTCTCCACGTCTTTCTAGAGTCGGATTTCGATTGGGCAATTTAATTTTGGTAGTATTGAGACCATGGTACGAATACCATGGTTTAGTGAATACTACGACCCCGGACAGACTGCATTTCGTAGTATTTGATGACTTTGGCATTAAGTAGTATACTTTGACGTTTGCGTTATCTGTCATAACAAATAAAAATAGAAAATTCAAGACAGGATGAATAAAAATGATTTAATTTTGTGCCAAATGATGAATATAAAGAAAATTCAAATACTTGAAAGCGAAAGTGCATACCTAAGAATTGTCAAAGAAGCTACGAAGACTAGCCAATAGAGAGAAATTGGCGCTGCAATCAGTAAGATGGTGGTATTCCAGCAAAAATTTGCGAATCTCAATACCAAATATGTTTCATGGTATACTAGCTTTTTACGTAGTATTGCAGTGACAGACATGTGGTATAGAACGTGGAATTGCTATACTATGGTATCAATACCAGCAGTCTGTCTCCCACATTTTACTGAATGTGATTTCATAGTTTACAAGATTGTTTGTACGCCTTTTGTTGAGGCGATTGTTTTTCCACCTACGACACAACTTATCTCTTCGTTTGCATTTCCCTTAGCTCTGCGTTTATTCAGAGCTTGTGGTCACGATTCTTATTTTTATTTATTACTCATACAGTTGCCTTCTGGTATATTTGCTGGATTTTGTCGGTAAAATTGTTGTACAATAATTCTACATTTGTTACATTTAGTAAGTTTTCCGATTGACGTCTGTAGAGTTGGTCAAGTTATTAACCAGGGTTGAACATATGGAAATTGTATCACTTTTCTGTAAGTTTTTCTTTTCATTTTGTTCACAGGTTCCATATATAGTAGCGTAGTGATCAGAAATATCACATTCTATAACTCCCGAATACATTCGCTCTTGGGGAATGCTGACTAAAATATGGTCGATTAAAGTGAAACAGCCCATCTTCAAATCCACTCGCGTGTAGTCCAATATGACGTTTGTCGAACCGATCGAAGTCAGTATTTCTAAATAATTTTTCTCAAGGAAATGTCACAAATGACTTCATTCGTCATTTTTAAGGCCACAATTATAAATCAAGAAAGGGAACACAAAATATTGGATGAAGAAGAAAAGTACCTCCAACAATACATGTATTTTTAATGGAAATTATATGATTTGTGTTTGTTTTGAGTCTTGCATGTATTATTTTTCCAAAGAATTTTCTTTTTCCAATTTTAAAAAATAAAGAGTTATTCATTTCGAGTTTGGAATTTTATATCCCTGTCGTACGGCATCTGCCAAATCTATCTGTCATATTCATCTGTCATTCATAGTGACAGGTAGTTAATTCTTGCATTGCCTTTTTAAAATATGGACCTTTTAACCATCACCGCTCAATGAATTAAAATTATTGTATCTTATTACAAAAATAACAGTTTTGTAATATCTGAGTATCGCGATTTAAGGACAGATTATGGTCGTCATTATCGTCCAACCGAACAAAGAATTCGAAACATAATCACCAAATACAAACAAATCGGTATATTTGTGATGTCGTAAAGCTTGAGCACCATCGCAATGCTCCATCAACTGAAAACACTGTGAGTACCTCAGTGGCCGAAAAGCTGAAATTGTCAATTCCACGCCGCACAACAATTGGGTATTCCCTACAGCTCCGTTTGGCGTATTTTGCGCTTAGATTCTACATTAATTCAAGCTTCAGCTAACACTACAACTACAGCCTGCTGACCATAGAATGCACATGGCAGGACATTCGCACAAGATGTGCTCAGCAGTCGCTTGCTCTTCCAGGCAGAGCCGGCAAAGATCTGAAGGAGTTTTGTCCATTTTGTGTAGATGGTGGTTGAGCGAACAGTGTCTGGTTAAAGTGTCCGTTAGGAGCTTTGTACATCAGCCCAATTTTTGTTCCAGAAGTCAATGAATTTCTTAGCCTGACAAAGGTCTAAAATAGAGTCCCATTTAGCAATCAGTATTCGATGCTCCCAAGAGTTCAGCTTTAATCCGAGGTGGTTTAGAGGCAAGCAACAGAAAGCTAAGGGACCTATGAATTGTGATGAAAAGACGCCTCTAGCGAGTTCATCCGCAATTTTATTACCTCCGATTCCCCTATGACCAGAAACCCACACTAGAAAATTGTTATCAGGAACTAGCTGCTTTAAGGTGTGTCAACAATTCCAGGCAAGCTCAGACCTAAAGTAGAATGAGTGAAGGGCTTTTATTGCTGTTTGACTCTTAGAAAGATTGTTGATGTTGGTTTTACAGAGATTGCATCTGAGGCACTTCATGGTGAACATTTTGGCCTGTCACATTAGCACTGTTATTTTATAGTTAGGGTCACCCGCACCAACTTCGTTCTCCATTTTGGATCCATCGGTAAACCACGTTGACTGAAAGTTATTCAGAGATAAACTTCGATTGTTCTACTCGCTACATTCCGGCATCAGAATGTTGAAAGGGCAGGAAAGATTTATTTAAATCTGTAACAAGCATCTCAAGTTCAGATTTGAGATCGCCCATTTGGAAGTTTGAAGAGAAGTAAAGTTTCATTGCACTTATTGTGGCAGCTTTCTTCATTTTAATGTAAAGTGGAGGAAGTTTCAGTAGAGCCTCTAGCGCCGCTGTTGGACTGGAACTCATAGTAATATCAATGCATGTCAGTCTTTGAATTTGGAGGTTTGTTCAACTTTCCCACCACACTAGTGAAGCATACGTGATAGTTGGAATTACTATTGTGAGGTAAGCCGAGTAAACAATTTTTGGCCTTAAATCCCATATTTTTCCAAAGAGTTTAGAGCACTCCCAGTTGATGGATGTAGATTTGTTGACCTTTTTATCAAGGTGTTTGTCAAAAGTGAGTTTATGATCGAGATTTATTCAAAAAAAATTTGATTTCTTCCGAAAAAGGAGCGTCAGGAGTATGATAAAGATGATTTGAATATGTTTTAAGCCCCTCCTCTATAACTAGCACCTCCTCATTCGATTTCAATTATTTTCAACTGGCACAGACTTATTTTTATGATTATCACCAATCTGACTGTAAGTATTTGCTTCGTGCGCTACTTAACCAATTTAGCAATCACAAGTCAGATTTTGGGATTACAAAATAGGTTATTGAGAGACCTTAACTTTCACCATTTCATGTCATCTTCAAAACCAACTGCAGAAGCCAGTTCGAGAATAGCATCTCTGTTCTAGAAGAATCCGCCTGAGCGAATGATTCAAGGAACTCGAAAATCGGTCCTTTTGAATCCACTTAAGTGTGTCATTCCCTGTACAAATATCAATTTGAAGTTAAAATGAATTGAATGGGCGAATGGAATGTCCGATCCGTCGAATTTAGAGTGATATACTTCAGCGAATATAACAAGTATCCTGAAACTTTCTCCCGGAGAATCGTATGCAATGGGTGCATACATATGTATGAATTGTTAAAGATTCTTAAGGGTTTTAGTTTTTTTTACCCCACGGTACCTACATTCAAATTGGGACAAACGAACAGTATACAATATGGCGATCAGATTCAAGATGGTTGCATTTTCCCAACAGCAATAGATTTGAATTTTGCGCCATTTGTGCGGTAATGTGTTCCCAACGAAAAAAAAAGAGAAAAAATAAGACAGCGTGACAGCTGACAGTTCAGGGTTATTAAAAATGGAGTGCTACACGAAAGAACAACGCGTTTTCATTGTTCAACAATATTTTAAAAATAATGAAGGTACAGTTCGTAATTTTCGTACAAAATATGATATGAATTTAATTTCATCAACTGTGAAGAGATTAATTCATAAATTCAGGGAGACTGGATCAATTAGTGATCTTACACACTCTGCCCGTCCTTCAGCAAATTGTTCAACACAAAACATCGAAGCAGTTGGTGAGAGTGTTGTTCAGAGTTCAGGAACATCAATTCGGCATCATGGTCAAGAAATGGATATTTCGAGAAGCTCTCTACAGCGTATTCTAAAAAAAAAAGTGCAATTGACTCAAGAACTGAAGCCTGCTGACCACGCACAGTGAAGAGAGTTCGTTGAATGGATTATGGAACAACAACAAATGGATGCTAATTTTTCAAATAAAATCATCTTCAGCTATGAGGCTCATTGTCATCTTGGTGGATTTGTTAATCGTCAAAATTGTCGAATTTGGGGTTCAGAAAATTTCACGAGTGATTGTTGAGAAACAAATCCATCCACAACGTGTCACTGTTTGGTGCGGATTTTGGGCTGGAGGCATCATCGGACCATTCTTCTTTGAAAATCCGGCTGGCCGGGCAATAACAGTTAATGGTGCTCGCTATCGTGAGATGATAATCCAGTTTTTTGTACCTAAATTGCAAGATATGGATGTGGACAATATGGTGCCACATGCCATACAGCCCGAGAAGCAATTCAATTACTGTATAAGTCATTTCCTGGTCGTGTAATTTCCCGTTTTGGTAATCAGAATTGGCCGCCTAGATCATGTGATTTAACGCCGTTGGACTTTTTTCTTTGGGGTTTTTTGAAATCTAAGGTTTATGCCAACAAGTCCATGACCAACCACGCCTTAAAGAAGCAAATTGAGCGCTGTATCTATGAAATTCAGCCACATTTATACAAAACGGTTATGGAAAATTTCGACAAAAGAGTGCGTATGTGCCAGCAATTTACCCGATATGCTATTTCATACATAACCCTATATTGTATACTTTATAAATCAATAAAACATTTACAATTTGTACCTAAAAATTTTTTGTCAAAATTACTTCTTACGTGAATTTTGGGACACCCTATTATTACATTTGAAAATCCGTTGTACTGGTGAAAATATTTCATCTTGATATTAGAAATGGTCAGGTAAAATTCTAATTCGAGCCCATTTTCAAAATTCTAATTCGAGCCCATTTTCAAAATTTATTTGTCGAAAATTTGAACTGTGAAAGTTCCTACATATAATCCGTGACAGCTATAAAAACGATCCGCTAACGTAAACATGCCAAGCATCGCCTTAAAAATTTACCTTACAGACAAATAGACACATAATCTTTAAACAAAATAGTCTGTCTTTGACATACGCCTAATTTATTATGTTAATACGCAATATATGAGTTTTTCCTTCCGCTTTAATAAACATGTAAATATTTTTCAAAAACTCTTACATCCTGGCTGTGCATAATATAATTTCGTAAAAATATTCATGACAACGTTTGCATGGAAAAATGTTCATCCCTTTGTGAAAATTTTGTTCTTCTTGCCAAACTCTCAAGTACACGTACACGTACTCCTACCTAATTCATTCGGTTTCACCTGTTGTTGTTTCCTTGAATGTGTTGAAGTTTTAACGAGGTGAATCTTTTGTTTTTGTTTTGACTTTCTTTTTAAATCAAAAAAAATAATTAATTTAATAAAATGCATGGTAAATATTTTTTCCATAAACAAAGAAGCTATTATGAAGGTTAAATTTACATAAAATAAGGACGATTATTATTCCAAAGGATATTGAAGAAAATTCGAATGAATTTGTTTCTTAAAAATAGGCCACGGCGCCTTAATAATGATCACAAAATGTGAGCATTATGACTTCTTCATTCCTTGTGCTGAAAATAAAAATGTTTAGGGATCAGCTTTAAATGACCACACGTAATGGCAGTTTGTTGGAATCAGTTTACATTCTCATCACGATTTTGCGATAAGTGTTACGGAATGAGTTTTTTTTTTTTTAAAGAACATTTGAAACACTCTGACATGCCTGGAGCAAATAAACTCGAAAACAATTACGTCAAATGGCGTTAAAGTCACTAAGAGTATGCCTTGAAGGCATTTGAATGCCCAAATAAACCTGATCAAGGACACAGAGTTTGTATCTTAGATATCTTAATAACAAGTACGGGGACAATAACATTTTCAAATCACGTTTGAATGGAAAGTTTCTCGTTTCCAAGGACATTGTCATCTCTGCGTGGTATCTATAGCAACATATACGAGTATCAAGGATGTGACTAAGGTACACTGGGTTAATGGAATGTCTATCTTAGGGAGGGGATCGAAAAAATAAGATTTCAGTACTCATTAGTGAGACAGGTGATAATGAATGTGCTTGTGATAAGGGTGAAGCTGTACCTTTCCTAATTACATTGAAGTCGTGTCGAAGTTAAACCTGTCGGCTTAATATCGATTTATAGAACTTTTAGGAAATTCATTTCCGGATGGAGAAAGAACACGAAACTTACACTGGTATGTTACGTTGACTTTGATTCAATTTAAGATTTACATCCTTTTATTGTTTTTTTTGTCGTACCGTGTTGTTTTTCAATCTCGCACGCATGTCTGTCGTTGAAGTATCGATAAGCATATTGCCCTGTAGTCATGTTTTGATTCTTACTTTGGTGAATGTTGTAGGCAATCTTTACATTCGCACTGATGTGTTCCGCTTTGGTGACATCTCTGGTGATGACGATATATCCGGTTAGAATGATACCTTGAGCATTGTTTAACATTTTGTATTTGTTTTGTTGCTCTTTGGTGTTCATGCTTTTTTAGAATAAAGGGATATATTCATGACATCTTCCTCGTTAGAATTGTCTGTGAATTCTGGTTTAAGTGTAGAAGCTTATGTTGACTAGTTCATGACCAATGTGAAGTATTTTCCCCTTTATTGCATTATATGACATATGTCACGCCATTCCATAAACAATTAAAGGGCTTCTACACAGCATCAGTCTATTGTACGAACACAGTTGCATTGATTTCTTGTAAAAAGGCAATACTAGCCTTCCAAGGCCTCCTGAAATGTAACCGCGATTCTTTGTATTAAATTCAGTTACACATAGCATAATCCAACGTATTTTCAGAATTTGTTACTGCTTTACTTTACCTTAGATGGCGCTACAGTCTGGAGTGAACCTGGTCCTCAATCAACAAGCGTATCCAGCCAGTTCGATTTTGTGCCACCTGCCTATAGTTTTGCAGACGATGTTGACTCAGGTCCCTTTTCATTAGGGGGGGATCTACATTAGGTGAGGTTTTTCTTTAACGCGTTGTCCTTCCCAGGTGGGTTTGAAGGCATTTCGGAGCGTTGATGATTTGTTGAGTGATAGTTTCGAATCCGTATGACTAGATCTATGTCATTGAACAACCGACATAGTTCGTTGTTGTATCTTCCCTCCATACCCCGTCGATACAATGAGACCAAAAATCACTCGAACAAATTTAATATGAGAGGGCTTTGCTACTCAATTGCCTTCTTAGACCAAACACACAGCGGTTGGTAAAAGTGATTCATTGCTTAATATCTGCGCTGGTGTCATTATTTGAACTTACAGAGAAGCCTAGGTAGACAAAAGCCGTAACTAGCGACTTTTCTTTGACTTTTCTTTTTTTGATGACAGCACATACTTTGTTTTGCCCTCTTTAATCGCTAAATCCATTGTCGTCGCTTCTGTTTCAATACTCATAAAAGCACCACTGACAAAAGAGCCCATAGCGTTCTTTCAATTATGTCCATGTCATCGGAGTAGTTCTATTGTATTTCTGATGTTAGTTTGTGATTTAAATTATTTTCATGACAGCCTTACCGTTGTGGGTGATGTTACTGCCCGCCTTAATGGAGCAGCATGCATTCTCCATCGTTGTCATGTATGAAGGACTGAGTTTAGAAGGGATGTAAGAACTAGACATCGGTCCGTATAGCTTGTCTTAATGTTATGGATGACTTTAAAGTTGGTTACAATATGCTGAGTATCGTTTTGGAGCTCCTGGAAGAATATCTGGTACATGGTGGAGTTTTCTGGCTTAAAATCATACTGATCCAATCAGATGTTAACCAAAGGTTTAATGCTTATGCATAATAAGACAGAAACGATGATGATAGATAGACTGATGCCAGGCAGAAATATGAGTAGTTGCCGCACGAAACTTTTATTCTCGAACAGGGAAATATTTGCGGAGTAATTAATGTAAAAAATACAAATGCTGAAACTGTGTACAAATGTGTACCACAGTTAAATAGAGACTACTTATTACTCTGCATACTAATTGATCCCAAAAAATTGCGATACTTGAACGTTCTGTAAAGAAAGCCACCAGGCCACATCACTTCTATGTCCACCTGACAACCGTGCGGATATCCCTTTATCAAAATTTCTTCTGTTGCAGGACAAGTAAACTTTCGAATTCACTTCCAGGAGACATATTGATTAATCTCTCGACAGTCTCTCTGATTTCTATAAATTTCGAGGAAAAACGCAAACTTAATGGGGGTAAAACCTCCCTACTAATGAATACCCATAGGTATATTGCAGTCGATGTGGAAGAAGGGTCTATCAGCTGCAAGTTCAAATTCCAACGCGAAGATATACACTTCATTTCATGCACGTTATTAGTCGATTCTACCAATTTACAGAGAGCAGACTGGCTCAAACAAGTAGCGTCCAACTTGGATGATTTGAAAGGAGTAGCGTTGATGGCGTGCTCGAAAGATGACATCTAGAAAGCTCACAATCTCAAAATATTACTCATAAAAAGTGCGGAAGAATACCACCAGTAATAATGTACACTGTTAGATGCTCAGAATAAGGGTCTTAACACTCAAGTTGCAAGGAGGAGGACGAAGGCTAGGTATTTACAATTGTATGCTTGGAACATCAAAAACACCATTCACTATGATAATAGGCTTGGAAGAGTTCCGATTCATTTGTCGACAAGGGTAGGTTAGGTTGAGCTGGCTGTCAGATAATAAACCTAACACACTTAGACCAGTAAAGGTCCATTGTGATACCACATGGGTTTGGGCAGCGGCCTCGAGCCTACTCGTTGAACCATTTGAAGCTTCTGATGAAGCGTAGAAGGTCCCTAACGTCTATTTTATTATTCAGTTCGTTGAGACAGAAGTTTCCTAAGTGGAGTTTCCTTCTTTGGGAGAAGTGCAAAGAAGGTGAAGAATAGTCTCCTCCTCCTCCTCCTCGTTCATGCAGCTACTGCAGAAATCGTTTGAGAAGACGCCAAGCCTTGTTGCATGCTTGCCTATTAGACAGTGTGCAGTTATGACACTTATAACAGCGCTGATATGCATTTTATTGAGAGAAATCAAATTCTAAGAGAGTTTCAGATCCAGCTTAAGCCAAATCTGTTTTGTCGCCACACAAGTTGTACCACTTGTCCACCTAGAATTTGTCTTTACGATAGCATCCAGCTTTAATTTAAGTTTGCATGTAGCGATAGGCATACTCAGTGACCTTTTGCTTGGAAGGATGTGTATTTTTATTCGATATCTGGTAAGTTCGTCAGCCTTAAAATACTCTGGAATATCACCCAAACTAGGTGAGTATTAAACTGCTCCACCATCTTTATAAGAGAAAACCGGTAGTCTAGAGCTGTTAAAAAACTTATTGAGGATCATTCCAAGGATTTGATTGCTGCTTGGCTATCTGAAAAGATGCGGATATTAACGTTCGATATCACGTTTCTTTTTAGCCAAGACTAGACTCCCCTTATTGCCATTATCTCTACCTGGAACACGCTACAGTGATTTGGAAGACGAAAAATGAGGTTTGTCGATAAGGGTAAGTATCTGAACAATAAATCCCCATTAAAAAGTAATCGTGCTTCCTGTGGAAGGTATTGAAGATGTCAATGAAATTTGTTTACTCTTTTAAATTTTGGACTACGCCTTTGTGTATGAAACACAACATTGTTTAAATTTCGTCCATGCACTGGATCATTGTTATAAGGAAGTTACTAAGCCGATCCTATAATTGTATATACGAAATATGAATGTGCAAATTTGAAGAAACGATGCTACAAAGTTGTTTGGCAGACGTGATTCTGAACAAACGCAATATATTTTAGTAAAACTACACAAAATTACGTACTTTTCGGAAACCATTGATCCAATCGATACCATACAAGGAATCTGTATTTCAGGTTAATAATTTCAAAAAGCAATCCGGTTCATTTTTGCAGAAGTTATCATGAACAAAAAAACCAAATGACAGTGTTACAGACTGATAGACTAATAGACAGATACATGCACAGCCCGCCATGCGTATTGGAAGACGTCCTGTATCAAATTTTGACAGAGCAGAGTCGTATACTGTCCGAAGGATTAACTACTTATTCTGTGATGGTGTAGCTTCGCTGGTAGGAACTTGTGAGTTATTACCATACGTGTTAACATCCTTTGAAAAATTGTTTACCATCGCTTTTATGATTCAAATTTGTCGGCAATAATGTGGTTCATGCATCCTTCTTCTCTTACTACGTCAACTGTTCCACGGTAATTAACCCTCTAATGCCTCCGACAGCCTCCAAGCAAAGTATTGCTTACGAGCCATTATACGTGTCTGTATAATTTTTCATCGATGAGTAGTTAAAAGTGTTTTCTGTCCAAAAGGTCTTGGGTTTTGAATGATTTTTTTAATAAAATATTTGAGTTTGATTGTGCCCATCTAGAGGCCGGCAAAGGCAGACGACAGTAATTTTTTTTACAAGCGTTATTACTGATCCAGTACTTTTGTCAATCTGCCAAAGATGACAGAAAACGAAATTGCTAGTTTGATGGACTTAGTTTTGGGCGCGGAAGACGTTGACGGTGGTGATTTCGGCAACAATGTTCGAGATCCAAATTTCATTTGCCCAGAAGATGATATGTTGATTGATAATTGTTTGATGAATTCAAGTAAGCTTGTCACTGATGTAGTCATTATTAGTCTGAATATCAGCACTTTAGACATAACTCATAACGAACTGAGCACAGCTTCACCACCACCACTATCGAGATCCTTAGTTTCTGCTGCTGTTTTTGAATCGAATGTCACTACAAATGTTCTTGAATCAAGTACCGCTGACGTCTCTGAGTCTCATGTTGTTGCTTCGCGATTTAGAAAACTTCAGCGCAACTGGAATGACATGAATGAATTGCAAGAAGAGGAAGGCAGCCCAAATACTCGTACTTACAACTCTTGTCAATTCAACGGTGCGATAAATGATTTATACATTCTTTATCATCGTTTTGCATAAAGGAGTCAACATCGAATTGCCTATTTTTTGCTCAAAAGCTGCGGAATCATTGCGTATGATTTCGAATAAAACAAAAAAAAAAAGGTTGTCCAACGGCATCGCCAGTTCCACCGCCTGGGAAACCAAAACAGGCTTATAGCTATGTAGGTAAAGGGGTGGTTCGGAAAAGAACCCAATTAGCGCTAAGTGCACCGTTTTGATACCACAAAAACTCGTGTACCCCGTTTGTTAACGTGTATTATTGGAGATAGAAGGATACAATTAAACACAGCCCGTGGAGTTGTGAAACAGGATTAGTTCTCCAATCCGTTTAGAGGCTATCTCTCTGAAATCGTCAAAAAAGGGTTAACTTAACGTGCGTTGTCTGGTCCATGCTAGGGCTGAACAACTGCAAAGAAAGTGGAAAAGAGTTTCCCTCTCGTTACTGTCTTTGTAGCTGCGACAGAAAGTGTTGTGAGGAATGCCAAGCTTGGCCGCGAGGTCTCCTTTAGACCAGTGGCCTGTAATAATGGCTACAATTCTGGCAATATCAGGCCTTGATCTGCCTAGTAGTTCATTTGATTTAGGTCTGTTGAAACTGGGCCATGTCTTTCTTGAAATGGCACAACTGGAAAGGTTATTCCCCCCGAGATTGGCTAACTGGAGGAAGTGAAGGTGTAAATTGCCACTCCTATCGGAATATTGACTCTTTCCGCTAGCGAGCCGTTAAGGGCTGACCCTCGCCTGACTCGCTCATTACCCTCATAATTACTGTGTCCTGGGACCCAAATGAGGGTAATTCCAGAATGAATACTTTGTTCATTAATTTCCAACCGGCATTGCTCTACCAGTTTTGAGGATATGGTAACCAAATCAATGGCCCTGATTGCGGCTTGGCTATCAGAAAAGATACCTATATTTAGGTTGGACGTTGGGAGATTTTTTAGCATGCGGCAGGCTTCCCGAATCGCGAGAAGCTCCGCTTGAAAGGCACTAGCAGAGTCTGGGAGACGGAAGGATTCCGATATATTCAGTTAGTTCGAGAAAATGCCTGCGTCAACTCCGCAGTCCATTTTCAAACCATCCGTATATATACAGATATCAAAGTCATTGATTACCATTCCGTTCTTCCATTCTGCTCTGGTAGGAAACTTTACTGAAAAAGGTTTGCTGAAGTCGAGCGTGGGAGTCCTATAATCGGTCGAAGATGTCACCAGTTTACTTGGTATCGTCGCCAGGACCTTACAGCCCATTTTTTGCCGAACTTTCTGCTGCAGGCATAGAAAGCCACACTTGCTTTCTTAACCCGCTGCTCTACTCGTATGTTAAGTTTCCAACTAAATTTCGGATCTAGAGTCGTGCCTAGGTATTTTGTACTGTAACATAGTGAGAGTGGTTGACCGTCTAGTTTGGGAGGAGTGAATTCCTGTAGCTTGGTTTTTGTTGTGAATAGCATCATTTCGGTTTTGTCTGGATTTATTCCAAGGCTACATCTTGTACCCCAAGAGTGTACCTCATCCAGAGCACTTTCCATGAATTGATTTATCGTGGAGAGGAACTTTCCTGACACTAATAAAACCACATCATCCGTATACTCAAGAAAGAAAGCTTATATTCCAACCGCAGATGTTCATTACAATAACGTGGCCCACTGGTGTACATTTTATGACCACACGTGCAAAAAGATGTGTAAATTGCCGGGATGTAAATTAGAAATACAAGCATATTGCACCAAATGCAACTTGAATCTTTGCAATTCAACCACCAAGTCGTGTTTTCTTAAGTTCACACATTATTCAGTGACTTTTCATTTATCTTTTGATTCATTTTCCCCTCTTTCCATTCAATAAATTATTATTTTCGTATATCACACCTGTGTATGTTTTTACTGCTCAGACGACCAAAGCATACTTTTACCTATACAAGGTGTAAACTTCATCAAATTGGAAAATGGACTTCAGTTTCTTTCTCATGTGAATATTAGTCTATACCGATTTATTGACTCCAATCAAAAAATAAGGCATTAGAGGGTTAACTACGAGGGTGGGTCAATAAGTCCCTGAAAATTAGCACAAATTGTTTCGTCACCTTAAATTAAACACTATTTTTTGTGAGAAAAAACTATCACGCAAACCAAACAAAAGCTTGACAAATATTATGGGGACTCTTCACCATCGATTGGAACCATTCACCACTGGTTTACTCAATTTCGGTGCGGTCGTTCAAGCACAAGTGACACCGAACGTTCTGGTTGCCCAATTCAGGTCACCACACCAGAAATGGTTGACAAAATCCATGGTTTGTAATGGACGATCGGCGAGTGAAAGTGCGCAAGCTTGAAGAGGCCACAGGCTTATCACATGGCTCAGTGATTTCGATTTGACCTAAATATTTGGACATGAAAAAGCTTTTCGCAAGATGGGTGCCGCGTTTGCTCACAATCGACAACAAACGCATTCGTTTGACAACTTCAAAGGTGTGTTTGGCGATGTTCCAGAAAAATTCGGCTGAGTTGATGAAACCTGGATTCACCACAATACACCAGAAACCAAGGAACAGTCAAAGCAATGGACTTCTCCTGGTGAATCGAAGCCGAAGAAGATCAAGGCGGGTTTGTCAGCAAACAAGGTCATGGCGACAGTTTTTTTTGGATGCGCGGTGTTATTCACATCGATTACCTTGAAAAGGGTAAAACGATCACCGGCGCATATTACGCAGAGCTGCTGGATCGATTCCAAGCCGATTTGAAGCAAAAACGGCCGCATTTGGCGAAGAAAAAAGTTATTTTTCACCAGGACAACACACCGGCGCACAAGTCCGCAGTCGCAATGGCAAAATTGCATGAGTTAGGCTACGAACTCCTCCCTCATCCAGCATATTCCCCAGATTTAGCCCCCTGCGACTATTTCTTGTTTCCAAACATGAAGAAATGGCTCGGAGGTAAGAGATTTGGGTCGAATGAAGATGTCATCGCTGAAACTAACGCTTATTTTGAAGGGCTCGAAATCAACAATTGGAGAAACGTTGGATGAAGTGTATAGAGCTAAAAGCAGACTATGTTGAAAAATAAAATGTTTTTATACCGAAAAGAGTGTTCCTTATTTTATTTTTCAGGGACTTATTGACCCAGCCTAGTACTTTCCTTTCAGGAATTTTATCCACACTTATCGAATCAATGATACTTCTTGATTGCATCTGTCATCAAAATTATTTAAAATATCTTCTTTCAAATGGTAAAAATTAATTCTGGCCTTGTTCAAGTGACGCTGAGTAATACTTGTTTTTATATCGTTAAAAAGGACAAAAATCTGTAGATATTCCACAAGTAACTAATATTAAACTTTGTAGGGCTAATTGAATTCATTACAATACTCGTATACTCCTTTCAAAAGCCAAAGCGAAAAGTTTTAAAACCGAAAAAAAAAACTCGAAAAAAGTTCGACCTCATTCAAGTGGCGCACAGTGTAAAAGTAAAAAAAGTTCTATGAACTATGCCGGAGTATAAAGCAATGTACTATATACAATAAAATGGTACATATATATACGTATCTACTACAATACACTTCATGAATTTTCAACATTCACTGCGACATTCTTGGAAGGCTGTTTCCTCATTACGAAATCGGGGTGTAGACACTTTTCATAGAGCCAAATAGGTTTTTTTTTTTTTTACCGCAGGCTTTTGAAAGGGTAGGTATTATGTGTGAAAAATCTTATAATCGATTTTCAGCCTCAGCCTATCTGGTAATTGGAAAACAACAAAGATCACTCCAATTATTTTCTGTGGCACAGCAATCACATGCCTCATGTCACCTACAAAAGCCTTTCCTTTCGATTTTCAGAAATTCTTGGTTTAATTTTTTTTTTTTCGTCAATTAAATTGATAAATTAATTTTAAATTGAAAATCGATGCGGGATGCTATCAAGCCACAAGTATCTATTCAACTGTGAATTTAATTTTTTATTCCTCCCTCGTGGTTTTATTTTTTGTTCCTATAACAACGAACATGTCAAGGATGTGTCTGGGTATGTTCAAAAGTTTGTGAAATATTATCTGATTCCGTGAAATATGGTTCGGAACGATGTCAAGGAATGAATTTTGAGAATTCCATTGCGTCCGGTTTCATTCATTTGGTTGATTGCGTTCATAGTGGTGTGGAAAAGAATTTCAGTGAACTTTTGAGAAAGTATCATAAATATATTAACAATATTGTCTGCTGTGCAATGAAAAAACTTTGCTGCTAAGAGTTTCTTTTAAATTCAGACACTTGCTAATTATTTTCGTTTTTTGAAGTAAAAAAAGTATCTTTCTGATGTCCTCTCACTTTGCCACGAGAAGGTATTTTTAGGGTCATCATTATGAACTATGATAAGTAATTCAGTTTTCAAAAGAAATTTATACGACGACATTAAGGATTTCAAAAAGACATCCACTACATCCACGCAGATCACCCACTTAGAAAAGTGATAAATAATGTATTGCCTCTCTTGCGATTTCCGGAATTGAATCCTAATTACAGTCGCGAACTTTGCCAACCCCCATCCAGGATAAATAAAAAAACATTTTTTTATGGAAAGATAATTTACGTCTTAGTAACCTTTTGACAGAGCGTCTCAACACACTCACCCAAGATGCGGTGACTTCTTAATGATGAGTGATTTGTTAGTAAGCCTCAAACGTGTTTGTAAAAAAAAGGTCACATACGAGTAAGATATGATTTAAGGACTTCGAATAAAGCAAGTCCGTATATGGGGATTTAAAGGAGAGAATTGGTTATGAAAATTAATGCAAATCATATTGCAGCGGAGAAAAACATACAAAATTTATTCAATTATGCGTGCAGTCATAAACAAAAAGTAGGTATACATACTGGAATAAATTTATGATGGAAATAATTTCGCTATAGCCCCCAAACGAATGCCATAAACTGTTGAAATGCAAAAATAATTTTATTGCCTGTGTGTAGATACATTTAAAGCAACTTGACTACACAGCTATAAAACTCATGTGCATAAGATGGAACAAATAGGTACTGCGAAACGGCCTATTCTTGTGAAATAAAGAAAACAAGACAAACATTGAGGAGCAAGTCCTTGATAAGGAAAAGTAAGCTTTTGACTGCGTGTCAATAAACAGCTTTGGGGAGTGTGATGTATAATAATTTGATAGGAAGGAAGTCTCCAAACAGATATGTGTTTTGTAGCTGTGTTGTTTACATAAAAAGACAAGATACTCTACGAGTACTGTTGGAATGGGAATTTTATTGAAAATTTAAAGTAAATCTGTGCTTTTTTCCTTATACAAGTTTGTCAATAACAAGCTGGATTAAGATGGTGAAGTATTGATTGAGGCGGACCTGACTCACTTCCTTTTCAAGCAATATCTATGCAAATAAATAAGAAGTTGTTTTTGAATGGTTCCTTAGAGGAAGTTATCTGAAACGATGTGCTAAAACACTTTGTGAACCACGTTTTAAGATTAACATTTGAAAGCTGCTATAGAGTGAGGAATTAAATTGTAGTAAATTGTCCGTTTGTTATAGTTAATATGAAAATATTTACATTTTTATAGGTAGATTGTCTTCCAAATGATTTTCGCTTTTGTCAACAAGTCAACATAGATCAGCAGCATTGGAAACGATATAGTAAAATTGTGGAACTCGAAACTGGATACAACGCGTAGATTGGTAGGTTTCAAAAGTCCCCATTAAAAGGACCGTGGCGCAGCTTCCCACATCCTATTTAACCCCTTCACTTTTAAAGAAAATACCATAAAGCAAAGGTTTACTAAATTACATAGGTTTTTTTTTAAAATAGACTTAGCCTGCATTCAAATCTATTTTATTTAATTTTTAGTCCTACTAAATCTGGTTGTCGATTTTTGTAATGCAGGCTGTTGCAAAGACATTTTGTGTCCTATGTACGCAATGCTTTGTAATCCACCGTATTTCGAAAATCGAAAACCTAATTGCGTTGTAGACTTTCCCGTGGCTAGAAGTGTAGTTTTTAACGCACATATTAGTATATATTTATATCGATCCATCCCTTATGACATTCTTAGGTGGGAAGTTCAAAATTCTGTTGAAATATGGTATCTGTCTGTCTATAGTCTAGTTCAGTTATGTCGAATTCCGGTATAATTAAGGAATTTGATTCTGGGAATGTTTGAAATGCTCTTCGAAAATATATTCCAAAATATCACAACAATTTGGATAAAAACATCAGTCATTCTCAATGTTTTTAAAGTGTGTTTTAATCGCGAACAAAATCTTATAAAGGGTGATTAAATTTTAAGGGCCGATGTTGAATGTGAACCACACCTAAACGTCAAGTTTTTTTCTGCATTTCATTTGACATTTCTCAATTTCAGACTAACTCAATTTGAACCATTTCAGACTAACTCAATTTGAACCATGGAAAGATACACAATCGAGCAACGCGTTAAAGTTATTCAGGCTTATTATGAAAATGGGCGTTCAAATCAAAATGCATATCGTGCATTTCGTGATTCTTTCGGTCAATTTAATCGTCCAAATGTGCGTACAATCGGAAAAATCGTGCAAAAATTTGTGCAAACTGGGTCTGTAGGAGATGTGAAAACACCAGTGTATGCTCGTACAGCTCGTACTGCAGAAAATATTGCTGCTGTTCGCGATAGTGTGGCTGAAGAGCCGTCCACCTCAACTCATCGTCGTGCCCAACAATTGCACCTCTCACGCTCGTCGTTGATGAACATTATGCATAAAGACTTGCATTTACGCGCTTACAAGGTGCAATTGACTCAAGAACTAAAGCCTCTTGACCATTTCAAGAGTCGTCAATGGTCATAATGGTGGCAAGAAATGGCAACAATGGATGATCAATTTTCGAAGAAAATCATCTTCAGTGATGAGGCACATTTTCACCTCAGTGGATTCGTCAATAAGCAGAATTGCCGCATTTGGGCGAATGATAATCCAAGAGTGATTGTCGAAAAACCAATGCACCCACAAAGAGTGACTGTTTGGTGCGGTTTATGGGCTGGCGGCATCATCGGGCCGTATTTTTTCCAAAATGAGGCCGGTCAGGCAGTTACTGTGAATGGTGTTCGCTATCGTGAGATGATAACGAACTTTTTAAGGCCCGAATTGGAAGATATGGATGTGGACGATATATGGTTTCAACAGGATGGTGCCACTTGCTACACAGCTAACGAAACAATGGCTCTTTTGCGCGACAAATTCAATGGCCGTGTTATCTCACGTGGTGGCGATGTCAATTGGCCGCCAAGATCATGTGATTTGACACCGTTGGACTTCTTTCTTTGGGGTTATTTGAAAGAAAAGGTGTATGTCGATAAGCCAGCGACAATTCAAGAGCTAAAGGGTGAGATAATTCGGCACATTAACGGCATAGAACCTCAATTATGCCTCAGCGTCATCGAAAATTTGGACCATCGGATGGAGGTGTGCCGCCGAGGTCGCGGCGGCCATTTGGCCGATATTTTGTTCCATACATAATTGAACCATACCGATATTATCATAATAAAAAGAAATGACAGTAATTTCCTAAATAATTTGTGTTTTATTCAAAATCAACATCGGCCCTTAAAACTTAACCACCCTTTATGTACGAGTATGTTTCATATGAATTTCACAGACCTGTCATTTTAAATATTTCAGAAAAAAAAAAAAATTCACACAAACAAGACAATTTGTACACATTTACTCAAACTGTTATCTTCGAAAAATGGTGGCCAAATTACGGTTATGGTATATTTTCTCCAAAACTATCTACGAGTACTTGTCTAGACAAGAATTATTTAGCATAATATTATCAAGAATTTCTGTTATATCCATTGTTTTTAATCTACGAGGGTGGGTCAATAAGCCCCTGAAAAATGAAATAAGGAACACTCTTTTCGGTATAAAAACTTTTTATTTTTCAACATAGTCTCCTTTCAGCTCTACACACCAACGTTTCTCGAATTTGTTGATGCCCTCCAAATAATACGATTTCTCGAGCCCCTCAAAATAAGCGTTTGTTTCAGCGATGACCTCTTCATTCGACCCAAATCTCTTACCTCCGAGCCATTTCTTCATGTTTGGAAACAAGAAATAGTCGCAGGGGGCTTAATCTGGGGAATATGCTGGATGAGGGAGGAGTTCGTAGCCTCACTCATGCAATTTTGTCATTGCGACTGCGGACTTGTGCGCCGGTTCGTTGTCCTGGTGAAAAAGAACTTTTTTCTTCCCCAAATGCGGCCGTTTTTCCTTCAAATCGGCTTGGAATCGATCCAGCAGGTGTGCGTTCGTTGATCGTTTTACCCCAAGGTAATCGATGTGAATAACACCGCGCGCATCCCAAAAAACTGTCGCCATGACCTTGTTTGCTGACAAACCTGCCTTGGCCTTCTTCGGCTTCGATTCACCAGGAGAAGTCCATTGTTTTGACTGTTCCTTGGTTTCTGGTGTGTTCCAGGTTTCATCAACTCAGCCGAATTTTTCTGGAACATCGTCAAACACACCTTTGAAGTTGTCAAACGAATGCGTTTTTTGTCGATTGTGAGCAAACGCGGCGCCCATCTTGCGGAAAGTTTTTTCATGTCCAAATATTTAGGTAAAATCGAAATCACTGAGCCATGTGATAAGCCTGTGGCCTCTTCAAGCTCGCGCACTTTCACTCGCCGATCGTCCATTACAAACCATGGATTTTGTCAACCATTTCTGGTGTGGTGACCTGAATTGCCAACCAGAACGTTCGGTGTCACTTGTGCTTGAACGACCGCACCGAAATTGAGTAAACCAGTGGTGAATGGTTCCAATCGGTGGTGAAGAGTCCCCATAATATTTGTCAAGCTTTTGTTTGGTTTGCGTGATAGTTTTTTCTCACAAAAAATAGTGTTTAATGAGCACTTTTCCATTTAACGAAAATGCTAGTAGGTGTCTATATAAAATGGCTGCCACAACAAAACTATTTGACAGATCTGTCTGAATTTTTGGGTGCAGTCTTTTAAAAGATGATTCTTGACAAAAAAAAAAAAATCAAATTTAAGGTGTCGACACAATTTGTGTTAATTTTTAGGGACTTATTGACCCACCCTCGTATGTATAGTCGAGTGCAGCACTAATTGGCTGGTTAGTTTTTGTTCAAACGTAAAGTCAATGGGTTTACAATTCGAGGCGCAAATTATATTCCAATCATAAAATTAACGGGATTTTACAAATGACCGATTTTAAAAAAATGACGATTTGCTCGAAAACGGCTCTTACGATTTCGCTCAAATATGATGTTTGAGTTGAGGTGGACATATGCTATCAGACCGCTTACCACATTTTTAGTAGAAAGTATGTATAACGGTACTTTACTTATTAGCTGGTTCTTAAAAAATGTCTATTTCTTGGTTACGCTTCAATTGATTTCGTTCAAAATCAACATATAAACAATATTTGATATATACAATGTAATGACAAGTTCCTTGAAATTGTGAATATAATTTCTTTTTCTAGTTTCAACAGATTTATTGAAAAAAGAACATCTTAATGATGTCGTTTAAATTTCAAACTGAGATCAAGAACATGCGACTCAGTCAAGCACTTTATTTCTTATTCAGATGCAGTCTATTGCATATTAAATTTTGATCGTCTGATGTGGGATCATCCTGTATAATCATGTTCCCTGGCAACTTGTGCACTACCACCTTAATTGAAACGAAGTAAATTAGAACATTTTTACCCCTTCCTAATTCGATTTCCAATACAGTAAGAAACACAGCAATGTTTAGATGAGCCATATTAGGAAATTTACCAAATTTGAAGTTTCTAACTTAAGCGGTTATCGAGATGCGATAGTTTAAAAAACGCTTATTTTGAGACTGACTGACTGACTAACTGACTCACTGATCATCAAAACCTATAGAGTTTACTCTCCATGAACATAGAATATTAAAATTTGGTACAGAGGTAGTACTTGACGTGTAGAGGAATGAAATAAAACGCAACACAGGGTCGCACGTACTTGCAACTGGTATGAAATAATTTGGTATATGTCAAATGCAGTTCAAATATTGATTTCGAACAAAATCGATTCAATAGCAAATTTTCAAAAACTAGTTAATGAATAAAGTACCTTTGTATGTATTTCTTGGCAAAAATCTAAATTCAAGCAAAATCGTTAGAGCAGTTTTCAAGAAAATCAATTTTTACAAAATCTGCACTTAATTTTGTGTTTAAAATAGAAATTCACATTTGGTCTCGAAATGTGAACCCACAGACCATAGCTTAGGCTGCAGTCCAGCGGACACTGGCCGACAGACAGCGGGACTCACTTTTTTGAGATTTTTAATCAAGATTGATCAAAATCTCGAGGTCGAATTTTTTCACGAAGCCAATACCTGTAACCAATAGGTGCAAGTAAAAATGAGAAAGTTGGACTTTTCAACATGACTTCCAAAAAATGTGGGATAAGAGTGTAACAGCATGCTCTAAGGTCTTCAAAGGGCGTAGGGTATATCTTGTTGACGTCGAATCCTAAAAATAGTATTACTTGGGACAAAGACTGACAATTGGTGGCTATGATGCTGTGAGTAATGTGTTTGCTTGTGACCCGAGCTGTGCAGGTTCGAGTCCGATTGGGGAACAGCAACCAACAGCCACCGAGGATAAAATAAAAACGAACATAGTCTAAGTTTTTCCACCTTCAACATCAAAAAGGGATTTCTGCCTCGTAGTAATTTCGTGATTTGGAAATTTCCTTTTTCCAGAAAAAAAAACTATTAAAACATTTTATTTCTCAATATAATCTCCCTCGAGTGAAATGCATTTCTCACATCGGGTATACAGTGCCTTAATACCACCGAAAAATAATAAATGACTTTATACGGCCGGCTTGATCTCATTCTCATCTGCAAATCTTCGGCCTTGTAACTTTTTAAATTGGAAAAAAGGAAAAAGTCGCTCGGGGCCAAGTCTGGGCTGTAGGGAGGGTGGTCTATCGTTGAAAAATCTTTGTTTTGTAAGGTCTGTCTCGAAACCCGCGCCTTGTGAACAGGAGCGCTATCCTCCAAAAACAACACTCTGTGCCTGAGTTTCCCACGTCGCTTCCGTACGACCGCTTCAATAAATTTGCATAATATTTACCATTCATCGTAGTCCCCTTTGGCAGGTAATCAATCAACAAAACATCTTCGCTGTCCCGAAAAACAGTCGCCATAAGCTTCGAAGCCTACTTTTCAACCTTGACTTTCTTCGGCGGCCTCAGCACTCGAGTCGTCGATGTTTGTTGAACGACGTAAGTATTTTCTTCAGTGACCACTGACACAGGACGCCCTGGGCGGGAGTCGTCTTCACAGCTCTCTTGCCCAGCGAGCCCATTCTTTGATCATGGTATACAAAGGCCCAGAATCCGATGAGTCAATGACATCAATGAGATTATTATTCAAACGAGGTGATATTTATTCTACTAAAGAGTGTCTCAGTTAGTACTATCACTAATGAGAAGATGACTCGTTGTTGAGTACATCAGGAGGCTAACTTATCCAGACTTAGATATGAGGCAACTAAAATCCTTTAAACGTCAAATAAAATAATTTAAAACATAAATATCTTTTGTAGAATAGACGTCAATAAATTTGAAAAACGAGAAGTACAGTCAAAATGTAAATTTCCTAAGGATAGCTATTAAAGGACAAATTTGGCACAATGTACGAGTAAATATGGAAAATAAGTATTTATTCTCCTATCAATAGATTGCTATTTAATAAATTTGAATACCTAAGCAATGGTCTATAGTCACTCTTAATTGAAGTGAACTTTGTATTTACTCAGACGGACTGTAGTTGTTTTGTATGCCTTATTTCACCTTCATACAAATTGAACTGTCTGCCTTGTATCTCATTACAAATGAATGTTATTCCTTTGTTCCTTTTTACACCATCAATATCAATACAACCCATTTTAAATGTAAATAACATTTCCACAGTAAAGCTTACTTTTTGAAGAATATTCCTCACAGAAATTAACCTCTCCGGAATAATTAACAAAACTTCTCTATATACTCAAAGAGTTGAAAAATTGTTCGCAAACAACTGGCTAGCTTCCTTTCTAATGAATGAGTTCTATTTGTAAACAAAACTGTTTCCAATGAAAGCAATTAAGAGCCAACCGGAGACAATACCGATCCATTTTATTCTTTGCTCTGAAGGATGCCTAAACAAATCACAAGAAATCCAAAATATAAGGCAAATTCATTTAATTTCAGTTAACGACACGTCTCTCTATGTGTATGCCCAACAACAAAGATTGAAATAAGTCCTGGCAAATTGCTGTCGAGCCCTCTCCCTCTTTTATACATTTGCATATGGATTGGCATCTTAGGCAACAGAATAACATTCTAAGGATGAATTTTTCAAAATAATGGCTTGCGGCGATGCCAGAGTGTAAGAAGAGATTTGAGGAGTTGAGGAGTCCTATTTGCATATTTGGTCATTTGGTGGTTTCAAATGTAAGGGTGGATATTTAGGGTTCAGGTCAAATTGAACATTTGTTTAGGATAACAATGTGGTATAAAGAATAGAGTATTGAAAGAGTTCTCTATGGATCCTAATTGCTGAGAGTTGAAAATAAGTTTTTCGGGATACTTTACATTCTTTAACAGCGTGGTTTTGTTTTTGTTAAATTAAAACAAATCTGGTGGTGGTATAAAGTGTAATTTTAATTTAATACAAATGGTTATTTACACGATTTCGCCAATTATTTGCAAGGAGATTAATTAGTTCTCCTTTATGGAGTCTGACCCATATTCATGTCGCGGTATTAAACTAAACATAGACACAAAGAAAAAATCGATATTGGCACTGAAAGTCGTGTACTATAAGCTCCTAAATGTCCCATCGACTGGTGTAGATATCTCTCATGGTCAGCATTAAAGGATAAGCCTGTGGTCGCATTAAAAGCATTTCCAGGATAGTTGTTGTGATAGTATGAAAATGTTTTTGCCATTTCATTGTCCTGGATTTCCTTAAAAGTATCTTGAAAGTATCTGTGAGTATATTTGATGTTTTTGCGTGAAAAGCAGTTTACTGTGAGTGTTAGCATCCAAAAAGTAATACAGTTTGTTTGTAAGTACTGGAGAACTAACATATTGGCCAACTGACACGAAGAAAAAAACAGACTAACTTGACTTTTCGAAACTTAAAATCAAATCTTGCCTAGAACTCTTATTTGACAATTCTTCTGTTGTGCTACAATACTTAAGCGACGTCACTGTCATAGTAGAACAACCAACAATTTAGAACAACAAAACAGGCTTGGGACTTATTCCAAGAATTTCCTTAACATAACTCTAAGATCGCAAGCAGACATTGAGAGAGCAATTATCTACCTTAATGATACAATAAATGAAGCTACCTTCGGGAAAATACCACAAAATATGCCAAAACCAAACCAGCAAATAGTTTTTTGATAACAAATTGAAGGAAAAATAAAGCTAAGAACAAGTTGGGGTAATCCACAAGAGCACCTGTGGATAAACAAAAATTGAATTGTGCAATAAAGAACTTAAAAGAAAATCTAAAATCAAAAATAAATTTTAAAAAACTACTTAAAAAATCTGACTCCGGCTTCTGAAACAAACTACTCATTTAGACATAGAGTGGAACATAGAAAAAGCTCCAGGATATGAACTTTTAGCGGGAGAACTACTAGACAGATTACCCAAAAGAGTACTCCAGTATCTCAAAAATAGGGTGGCCAAGGTGTAGTGGTAACATCATCGCTTGTCACGCTACAGGTTCACGGTTCAAATCCTGATGTTAATCATCTATTTATTTCGACTGAAATAAATACAAAAATCGATCACTTGCGACTATACTGTGAAGGCATAACACTGGCAGTAGGGTGCATCTTCGCGATGACGACATCAGGAGGATGAAAAAAAATACTGTGAATCATAAGCAACGTAAATAACAGAAAAAAAAAGCTTCGAATTATTTAGACGCCACCCTTGGAGTTTACTGAAATTTGATAACACTAGAGATTCAAAACACCACACCAATCTTTCTTTCTCTCTGTCTCTTCCTGCTTTTTCCGCAAAAAAAACGCCCGTGTCTTAAAATAGTAATATCCCCTTTAGCGAGCGCAAATTATATAAATAAAAGTATATAACGCATGGCTATAACATTTTCCAAAAGCTTGGAAAATTGTAGAAATAATACCAATACCAAAACCCGGAAAAGACGAAACCAGATCAACATCATATAGACTAATCAGTTTGCTTCCAGTTCTGTCTTCGAATAACTAGTATGTGACTGCATGGAAACAATATGCAGAATAATAAATGTAATACCAGACCTCCATTTAGGATTCCGAAAACATCACCCGACGATATAAAAAATTCGTAGAGGAACTGATAAAATCGTTACTGACCTTAAAGAAAAAGAGATTCTGCGTTTTTATGTCTTTCTAGACGTTGTTGAAGCATTTGACACCATATGGCACCCTGGCCTATTGCAAACGCTTGAAAGTATTCCCCCAAATGACTTTAACTTAATAATCAAAAGCTATCTAATCGACTAACATTTTTACGTTAAGTATAAAGACGAATACTTAAAGTTATATACAACATGAGCTGGAGTTCCACAAGGCAGCATTTTAGGACCACTACTCTATAATATATACACCAAAGATATTCCTCATCCTACATAAACGACATCTATGATCGCTAAGTTCCCTGATGACATCATTCTGTTCCACTCTAACAAATGCCCAAACGCAGCAGTCGTTCAGCTACAAAAAATATTGCACGAGTAAGATAGAATAAAATGATTTGATGATTGGCGCATAAAAATAAGTAAAGATAGAACTGTCCAAGTTATATTCACAATAAAAAGATATCTGAATAGACGCGGTAGCAAAATAAATAGGATGCACATGGACAGCAAATTCATGTGGGAGTATCATATTCAGCAAAATAGGAATCAAATTAAAAATTAATACAAACAATTGTACTGACTACTACGCAAGGACACGCTGTTATCCACATATCAAAATCCTTGTAAAGGGTTTTTCAATAGGGACGTAACAATTTTATATTTTAATACAGACGCACCTTTAAACTTTTTTTATGATCTGTTAATGTCAAAACATCAGTCAAGGCTTACATTTTTATCGCGGTAAAGTCCATGAACAAGCAACGTTTGTGTAATTATTAAAAATTACTACCGAAATTCTGAGTCGGTGGTCGCAACTTTAACAGCGCTTACTCCAATTTTCAGTTGTAATAATCGTCCCACCAGACAGGCTGTGCGTGTTATAGTGGATAAATTCGAGTTAACATAATCACTATTAAATATTCCTGTACTAGTGAGATCAACGCACTGATCTAACTACAGAAAACATAGTACCCGTAAGTGCTTCAGTTTAAAATGAGCCAAATCAGTCGATTCCAAGCCGTTCACAGCAATTGGGAATCTCTCAGTCCATATTGTGGCGAATTTTGCGTAAAGATCTTGGCCTATACCCTTACAAGATCCAATTAACTCAAGAACTGAAGCCACTTGATCATTTGAAGCAAAATATGCATTATTGGACAGCAACAAACCTACATGTGCTTCAAGAGACTCCATTGCATCCACAAAAAGTGACCGTGTGGTCCATATTTTTTCGTCGATGAAAATGATCGTCATATTACGATCAATGGAGTTCGCTTCCATGCCATGTTGGATGACTATTTTTAGCCAGAATTGGATGGACTTGACATCAGTGATATGTGGTTCTAACAAGATGATGCCACATGCCACACAGCTGGTCAAACAATTGATCTATTGAATGGGAAGTTCGGTAATAGTGTTAACTCGAAAAATGGTCCGGTCGAATGGCCAGCTCGGTCATGCGATTTAACACCGATTGATCTATTTTTATGGGGTTACGTTAAGTCGTTGGTTTATACCAACAAGCCGACAACGTTAGAGGAGCTCAGGAGCAATATCGAATGCGAAATTGCCAACTTTCCGGCAGATATGTGTGGAAGAGTGGGCTCCAAAGAATCGATCGCTGCAAACGTGCTTGCGATCGTCATATGAACGAGATCGAATCCCATACCCAAACTTAACGTGTATACTAAACCTGGAATAAATTTCAGCTCGATTCTCAATTATTCTGTGTTTTATTTAAATATAAAATTGTTATGTCCTTGTTGAAAAACCCTTTATATAAAACCATTATTAAACCAATTTGAACATATGGATCTCAGTTTTGGTGCACATTCAAAGATACTACGAACAATAGTTAATGCGGACTGGTACTCATATAAAATAAACTACGATATACATAATTACCTCAAAATTTTCACGGTTGAGGAAGAAATAACTCAAGTAAGCAAACGGCACCTAACAAGGAGCATTTCTTACAGCAACTACGATATCGACATCCTACTGGGTCAAGAAGTGTTAAACAGACGGCGGCTAAAACGAAGAAAACCCATCGACCTGGCCATTTGTAGTTTGATATTTATAAACTTAGTTGAAACAACTATGTTCTCGTATATGCATTCAATTAAATTTAAAATTCAAATCTAGTCAAATTAAATTTTAAATGTCCTGCTAACAGGACATTGCGCGATAGGGGAAATGGCTGCCAAACTAGGCATCAACACACCCCAGCACTGCAGGAGCTGTCAAGATATAGAGGAGACAGAAACTATCAAACACTTGTTATGTGATTGCCCAAATCTTCAAAACCACCACCTCCGTCATATGGAAAACAGGCTTTTTGACGAACTAGGGGATCTCGTACAAGTTTCACTTAGGAACAGGCTTAATAGAGAACGTAGGCTGGTTTACAGAACCCACCCACAAGACAAAGGTTTTAAATATAGGTTCCACACAACAAATAGGGAAACACAATGGACTGTATGGCCCCCGTTATAAGCACTTAGATGCACTTCTCTCCAACCTAACCTAACCTAACCTAACCTAAATGTCCTGAATGCCAGACAATGTATTTGTGTAAATTTGGTCACATAATCCTAATGTAAACTCACTTCCTGTACTTAAAAAAATATGTACCTAGTGTCATCCAGACAGATGTATAAATAATACAAAATTTTTAAATTGAAATGTACTCACTTTCTCCGAAGATATTAACAAAATAAAAGAAAAAACCGGCGATGATGATTAAAAATGCCAATTTATGTTTTTGACTGGCTGAAAAGCTCTTAAATAAACGAACATTTTCTGTAATGTAAGCATTATGGTATTTTAACTGAAAAACCGCTGAGTGAATTATTCTTAGAATGGCTCTGTATAGCGTGCTATAAATTTCCTTGGGAATTCTTGTAAAAAGTACTGAAAATTACAACTCCAATGGGACTTGGAAGAGTATAACAAATTTTACTAAGTGGTTTGTTTAATTTTAATTTAGGATGCATGTCAAAAAAAAGGACTCACCTTTTTAAGGGAATTTGAGTGAATTCACTTTATGGTCTTCCACAGACTAATTAACTTTAAAGGTGAGCTCTTATTTTAAAATTTAAAGATTGAAATGGATGAGTTTTTTCAGGGTTACCTACTAGCTTTTTAAATTGAAAGTTTATTATAACTCGATAAGGTATTTGACGAGAAGTAGGTAGGTATGTGTGGCGGGTCTGCAAGGAAGAACCCAATTAGAGGGTGGCCGTGGTGTAGTGGTAACATCATCGCTTGTCACGCTGTTGGTTCACGGTTCGAATCCTGATGTCAAGAATCATCTTTTTATTTCGCATGAAATAAATTAAAAATTCGATCAATTGCGAAAGCTAAGTCGACTCTACTGTGAAGGCATAACACTGGCAGTAGGGTGGTCATATGGATAAAATGCAACTTGATCGTGATGATGACATCAGGAGGACGGAAAAAAAATACTGTGAATCATAAGCAACGATAATAATAGCTAAAATAAACAAAATACTCCCCAGTTATCTGGACAGCCACCCTTGGAGTTTACAGAAACTTAGTACTACCTGAATTTCAAACCACAACCCTCTGTCTTTCTCTCTGTCTATTCCCCTTTCCACAAAAAAAACGTACGTGTTCCAAAAATTAGTATAAGTAAGTAATAAGTGCAAATTATAAAATAAAAATAAAAAGAAATTAGTAATAGGTGCCGTTTTGTTACCACAACTCATGTAACCTGGGTGTTATGGTGTGTTGGTGAGGAGTCTCTAGATCTAACCTGAGGAATTCAAGAAAGTAATAAGTTCCTTGATGTTTTTCTCGGAGACTTCCACTAGGCAACTGAAGAAGAATTTTCCTAATCCACGCATGACTAGTGGATAAGGGTTTCTTTTTCAGGTGCGATATTACAGCTGTGATATTGTGTGTTTTGTGGGATACCTAGTTTGACTGCGTGGTCTCCTATAGACCAGTGACCCGTAGTGATCGCTGTTAACCTGGCGATGTTTTTAGGCGTTCTATTTAGGAAGTCAGTTGTTTTAATATTGTTGTAGTTTGGCCACATCCTTCTGGATATGACACAGTTTGTTAGCCTAGTCCATCTGAGGTTGGCTTTATAAGGAATATGGATGAGATTTCTGCTTTGACTGGTTCAAGCGGAACGTTTACTGTTTCCTCAAGTGAGCGGTTGGCCAGTTCATCAGCAATTTCGTTTTCATTAATGTTACTATGGCGTGAAACCTAGATCAGGGTAACCTTGAATTGTCCATCTAGCGAGGCTAGCTGATTTAGGCATTCCAACACTAGTTTAGAGGATATAGTGACCGAGGCGATGGCTTTGATAGCAGCTTGGCTATGAATGAATATGGCTATCTTTTGCCTGTTGTTTTATATTTATGTGTAATTTGAACTGGCGACAGACTTCATGGATAGCGAGTAGTTGAGCCTGGAAAACACTGGGATTACATGGAAGTCTATATGATTTTGAGATAATTCAGAAAACTGCACCACAACTGCACCGACACCGTAGTATATCTTTTAACCGTCTGTGTACATTATTACGTCAAAATCCTTAATCATCTGTCCATCTTGCCATTCTGATCTTGTGGGGAATTGTACGTCGAAACGCTCTGTGAAATTCATTTTGGGAATAACGTAGTCTGTTGAGGGCGATACAAGTTGTCTCAGTAGAGAGTTCAGTATATTACTATCGTAGAGTTTCGCAGTCCAGCATCTGATTGCGCTATGTGCTGTAATGCTTATTATGTGTAGGTCTAGAGATAAAAGACGCAGAAGGACTTTGACGGGGTTGTCCGTTTTTTGTTGTTTTTTTTTACCTTGTTAAGTTTGGTTATTATAGGCCTTTCTTAGAGCCGGCCACCATACTACTCGTATTGACCCATATGTGAGAACTTACATTCTTATAAACAGCATTTATTTTATGACATTTAACCGATTGAAATTTATTATCTGACATTGATATTACCACTTTATATGCTTTTGATTTTATCATGAAGATTTTAGTTTACTTTTTTATAATACTAATTAGCTGCTACTCGCCGCCCAGCTCGCGTACATTTTGCTATTAAAAGGGGCTTTAAAACAAATTACAAGATAGATGAACCCCATAGCATACCATAGAGTCTGGAGAATAGAGTTTAAAAGATATCCCCTCGACCAAGTTGTAGGTAAAACAAAATGTTAGGCTCCGCCCTTTAAAGTGTTCTACTCATTTGGGATCAATATAACAAACTATGGGAGCTGTGTCCAAAAGTGGGCTGAGCTCATTAGAAAGAGTGACATTCAGAGATGTGACATTGGGAGATATATCTTTGCATGCACTTGTGAGCAGCAATTTGTCAATATATATTGAGGCGTTTGAAGTCTATAATGGAACAAATATTCAGCCAGAAATGCGCATGCACACCTCGTAGCTTGCTCCATTTTTCAGCGTCAAAAATATATGCAACCTTGTTACTACTCTAATTTTAGTAACAACGGGTATTTCAAATCCTTCTTAAGAATGTGTGTCTATTCATACCTATAAAAAACGACGACAGCTTATAGCTGCAGAAATTATGGACAACACGCGGTGTTCCCATGCGGTGCCTCACCTAAGTACTAACGCGCCCGATGCTGCTTGATTTCGGTGATCGGACGAGATGCATTCTATTTTCATAAATAATCAATGCACTTTCATTATTAAATCTTTAATATCTTAACATTCATGAGGAGTATCGTGATAATTCTAGTTGGAGATAATGACCAAGCTTCGAAGGTATAGAATGGCTAAAGTTTTATTAAAATCTGTTCAGTAGTTTTTGCGTGATGTGCGCACAGACACAACCCTAGTTATCATTTTATTATATGTATAGATTATGGGGCGGAAACACAAAAAAACAAAAAAATGTTTTCTTACGATCTGCCTCTCGCGAACGTCTAACAAACATCCGACTGTAAAATTGTTACGAGAAGCCTCCTCAATCGAAAAGAACGACCTTCGGAAACAGCATAAAACTGTAGATCCCAAATATTCGTGCACCTCACAGCACGAGTAGCTGCGAGAAGCCCGCTTGGTCCTGTATAGGCTGTTAGGGTTCTACCATATTTATTTATTTATATTGTAACATAATGTAGCATAATAACTACGCCCTCGAACAGGCAACAAATTCCGAAGTGTCTTTTCATTTGAGGTTCGTGTCTGAAATTAGTCACTACAGCTCGGATAATATCACGGATAAAAGAGAACAAGAGAGAATTATAACTGCACGAAATGATTGTCATCTTGGAATTATTACATCAGAATTTTTCTTGTTCCAGTGGTCGAAGAATTTGCTAGAAGTTTCTGGCTATCAGAAACTTCTGCTATATAAGGACAGATGGCGATCAAAAAGGGCAGTAGTTTCTAAACTGTGGCGAAGAGATTAAAAAAGTGATAATGGGCGAAGTTGTAATTTTGTGATAAATTGAAAGTTAAGATTTAACAAGAAGAAGTAATTAGTTTGGATTTGTGAATTAAGTAATTGAAAGGAGATAAAGTTATTTGAGAGGACAGAGACCTTGTAAGAAAAGAATTGCGAAGAAGAGTATAGTGTGAACTTGAATTGTTCTAAAGATTAGAAAATAAAGAAATAAATTTCACAGAATATCGTTTTATCTACTCGAGCCGTAGCTCGCATAGTACAATATTTTAAATAAAAAAAACCTTCTAAATCATTAGAATCAAACTGCACAGTACATTAATTGCTATTAATACATTTATTCGAGCAACTATTCAAGATACTATTCATCTTGAATTATACGGTAATAATAACCAAAAATGGTAGAATGGAATAATAGTAACTTTTACGCTTAAATAGATTAATTACCAACTGCTGCGATAAATACTATTCAAATATTTCCATCCTCCAAGACATGGAGGGAAATACTCCCCCATGGAGGAATAGATTGGCAAATAATATCTATGCTGTTAGCGTAAGGAATAAATTTCTACCTCACGTCGATATTTATGATAACGATATGATACTGCGATATATGTATACCAAACCAATATTGGTATACTCAACTACTCCCTTGAGTTGAATTATACTTAATCGGAATATTATTTAAATATAACGGAAGGTGAAACTTGTTTCCTTTTCTTCGATTGACTAGAATTCATGGTTTGTCTTATACATACATATGTATGTAATCAGTAGGATTACCTGGAAGAAAAACATGTCTACCTAATAATCGTAGCATTCCAATGCATCGATGAACTGTGATGTTTTAAATATTGTTTCGCAATCGCAACTCAACCAAATTCTTTAAATTACATACATTCCACCCCTACATTTCCAAAGTGCGTGATTTAAAACTTGAACAAACATACAGGATAGTTATAAACTGTCTGAAACGGATCATATGATACTGTATTCCCCATTTTCTAACCCACGTATAATAAAGTGATTGTGGAGTTACGAAATTATTAAGGCAGATAGAATGATATTTTTCGATTCGGAGGATATTTCCACGATTTTTCATTACCAGAAAGTGGGCGTGTCTGCCAAAATTTGTAACCGAAGTTCACGTATTCTGGAGAAGATATTCACAATACAATTTAACCATCACCGTAAACAACTTTTCAAAAACAAATTGCTTTTTCCTTTTTAATAAAATGCCCCTAAAAAGTAGGCGTGGCCATGAATTGCATAAAGTGTAGAAAAAGTCAATATGTATGTGTACATATTTTATCTAGATAATATTTTTCAGTTTCTAGCAAAATATTGAGATAAATGAACACGGCCTGAAAAAGCTTCTCACAGCCCTTTGTGTTGTACATATTATATTTTACTTGCTCCTATAAAGGTCAATTCTGTCCATCTGTCTGTTCCCGCAAAGAGCTGTAATGACTTTGATTAAAATTTATATCTGAGGTTATGTGGAAGTTTCCATTATAATCCTATTTGAAAGGGTCAAGTCAAGGCAAACACATTTTGTTCCATATCTGCCATTCTATTTTCTCTAACATTCTCTATTCTCTCGCTCCAGATTCACTGATTTCGATAAAATTTGGTTCGTATGTTTCTCCAGTATGTTTCATGTATGTGTTTTAATAAAAAAAATTATAAAAAAAATTAGTTTAGTGTGGGAAAGATATGGGGTGGGCTTCCATAAATTTCATAGAAATAATCATTTTTATTAACCGAATAACTTAAGAGCGTTTGAACGGATTTTGATGAAGTTTTGCTTGTAAGTTTCAGAATCAGGCAGAATGAGGAAAAGTTATGTGGAGGAGTTTTAAAAATCTTTGAACCATCCTTCATACACTTCTAATTAAAAATAATTTTTTTGAGTAAAATTTTAGCTCTCAAGAAATTAAGTCGGTAGCTTAGTGATGAATTTTGAGCTCGAAAATATTTTTAGATATTTGAATTTCATTGATAATCAGCTCTAATATGTCAAATTATGTGGTGGAATAACTGTTTTTACTTGGTCCTATAGGGCATTATTATTCGTGAAAATCTGGTGTAAAGGAAAAATTCGAATTTTCATTTCAACCTCAAAGTCAATGGTACTTTACTTAACGCCAATTTTTGGAAAAGAGCAATTTTCCGGAAAACGGCTGTAACAATATTTATAAAAATTAATATTTCATACTCAGTTTCGCGCTATAAATTCGAAGATCGGTTATTTACTTATTAGCGGACTTGCGGAAATTTGCTATTTATCGGATATGGTATTTAAGTTATTTCTGACATACTCGTATGTAAGGACATGGCATTAAAATTTTTGACATATGCACAAAGGAGTTTTGAAGTTGTTTAACGCATTTTACGAAAAAGACAATTTTAATGCTTCTTACCGATTTTTCCTAGATTTTAAATGTGAACAGTTTGCAAACGAATAGCACATATGGAGCAAGTACGTCCGACCAAGTCATACCCTTTACCTTTCTCGGGGTAGATTATGCCTCAGAAGAGAGTTTTTTCTTTTTTAATAATTTTATTTCCTCTATTGTTTTTGATGCATTACGTACTGTATTTGTGCAAAAGGTACATGCGTGTGCCAAACTGACGGACAGACAGACAGATACCTTGTTGAATCTAGTAGTGTTTCATTTTATCATTTTGGTACGGTTTATAAGTAACTGAACCATATTTGACATTTTTTTATGTTAAACGGATCAAAACTTCAACCCTGTTACAGGGTGAATCGCTTCTTTAAGTTGAGATGATGATTTTAGCTACATTGGTAGGCCCAAAAATATTACATAAGTGGATAATAAAATTCATAACTTTGGAACGGAGCGATGTTGTTCAACAATTTTTTTTTTCTCTTTCAGATTGAATATTCCGATTTCAAATAATGGTACAATGGACGATCCCACAAGAGATTTTTGCTGTCGAATCTAACATGCGACACAACTTCTCATTTGTAAGGACACAACGAGAATTTCGAAGTCATTTTAATCTAAGAAGTGCTGCGTCTAGAGATGCCCACGTGCATTTTGTTGCCCATTTTCGACTGTGTTTAATCATATATATACATTCTGACGTTTCCGAGACAACAAGAACACCCTTTGACATCGACTAGATGGCTCTCGTCCCAGCCTAACATCCCACAGAAGACCTTGCAGAGAATTTTAGGAAGAGATTTGAATTATTTTCCACTTAGAATTCAAAATTGATTATGTAAGACGAAGCCCATTTACACCTCAATGGCTTCGTCAGTAAACAAAATTTGCATTTCTGGGGTGTGGAAAACCACTGCGAGTTATGGTTTGGTGTGGTATCTCGGCTTTTAAGACGAAAATGGTGATCAAGTAACGGTAAATGGGGACGAATATAGAGCAATGCTCAAAAACTTTTTACACCTGCAGCAGGGTCACTTACGATAGTGATACGATGACTATTCTTCGAGAAATGTTCCCAAGACGAATAATCTCAAAAAATGGAAACATTGGTTCGCCGGCTCGTTCTGCGGACTTAACAGCTTCAGACATCCTCCTATGGAGTTATCTTAAAGAAAGGGCTTACGAGGATAATCCCCAGTCTCTTGCAGATCTTAAGAGGGACATTAAGTCCCATATAATGACCTTGATACCACAAAATTTGAAGAAAGTGATGAGAAATTTCATTAAAAAATTGGGGTTTTGCGAAATCCAAAATGGCGGTCATCTAAAGGATATAAGATTAAATTAAGTTTCAATATTTCTTTGGTTTTATTAAATTTTTTTTAACCAAATAAAAAGCTATTTAAAATCTACTTAATATTTTTGGATCACTCTGTAGACATAGATTCGACCGATTTCAACTGAATATAAATTTGTGCCATTGCAAGGACTTATAAAGTTAATTAACGCACAAAAAATGTTTCCTTAAATCAACTTTCCAATTGTTAACAAAAGAAAACTCTCAGGATTTGATCAGATAAATATATATTCCAAGTATAATATATAATAATTGGCATTCGTTCATAGTGCTTCAGGTAACTTTACGTCCAGAAACCTTTCCAAAACATTAAATCGAAGACTGTTTAAAAACCCTGTCAAATTTTGATATCAGAAATCAATTTTAGAATTCTTTGGAAATTTTGAAATCGGGGTAGAGATTAATTAAGCTACGTATAGACATACAAAATAAAAATATAGAAATAAATAAAGCCATAGAAAGCTACACGCTGAAGTTCTCATTAAGATACTTCTTTCTAATTAAATTTCCATAAAGTAAATATTAAGAATGGTAATTACACGTGGCCTCCAAGTCTTGGCATACCGTCTATCAGAATTTCCTTAAGAATTTCCCGTAGGCTAATTAATTTTCAAGAAATACAAACTACAAAAGGAACACGTAAATTAGCAATTGGAAATCAAATCACAGATAATTAGAGTTTGTTCCTTCATTAAAAATTAATAAGACCCCGCCAAACTCAGGTCCACTGCCCCCTGGGTAGATGACAATGCTGACAGATGCGACCGAGTGAAATTCTATCATTTCATTTAAAAAAGACGAAAACAAGAAAATAAAATAACAAACAAAAGAAAAACACAGAGGCACAGCTATACACACAGTATACGATACAGCGCATAATGATTAAATGAAGAATGACTGAAGGCATTCTAGGTATACTTATGGATGATAAATAAATAATCACACTGAATGGTGCGGGCGCAATCAGCATCGTTAGCTAATGTAATCAAAGAGCAATTTACCATCTGTATACCGAATGAGAAAAGGAGAAAAAAGAAAAAAAATATTTATTAAAATTTTTTTCAATCTCAGACCAAACACTTCCTTGTGATGAGAATGGAAAGACAATACACGCACATTAATCCTTGTAATTCATTATCACAAATTTATGTATATCCACAGATAATTGAATTTTTATTCCTTCCTCTGGCACAATATTTCTATTTACATAAATTAGAATTATTTAAAATTGTGTATTTTTTTAGATTTATCACTCTTTGCATACTTTTTTGAAAAAAATTTCAAATACAAGAGAACAACTTCACTGGTAATAATAAATGGTGTGGATAGTTGGGTTGGTTTTCTTTGCACCCAATTACTGCTATTAAAATACACTTATTCACTTTCACTGTTGGAAGCACACATTTTAACTATGAATTTGCTTGACGATGTCGCATAGTTGACCGCGTATCCATCCGATTCTTTTAAGTAACCGAGTTGAACTGATTTTCGACGAAGATATACCTTAGGGTGGCGCCCAACGTTGGGCACTGCACAGTGGTTTGAATGGAACTCTATAACGCGCAGTTTGTTTTGAGCCTCAAACATTATCAATGAGTGAGATGTGAGTGAATATTGTGAGGAATGAAATGCATGGAATAGAACGAATACATGTGTTTCAGATGGAAGTATGAGAACACAGTTTTTCTGCAAGTTGGGAGCAACGCAGATGTGCGCACGCTTCGTTGTTGCGAACAACCTGTTGAATAATTCAAAGTTGAGTAATTTACCTTGGTTTTGAAAAATTATAAGCAATCAATATGCATACTTAATTTTACCAGCTGACCAGGGTAAATTTGTTAGCCCCATAAGGATACAAAACTTAGGAATTGTTGGTCTAATCTGAATGCAAAAGTTCAGCCTCCCTAGTTTTGTGTGTTTTTGGGGACTAGGGCCGATTTGAAATTGGAATCATTTAAAAAAACACATATATCTTTGGATATTGCTATAAATATATTGTGAATTCAATGCTGAGAAACAATGTCGACTCCGATGAAAGGGTACATCCCCCGTACATATCGAAGGTGGAGCTCCAAGCGATCTTTGAATCATTGAGAAGAAAGAAATCTATGGGAATCGACGGAGTGTCGAACATTGTGCTTCGACATCTCCCTCTAGAAGCGGTGGACATTTACACCACTCTGTTTAACAATGCGCTGAATAATGCACATTATCCAGCGCATTGAAAAACAGCAGTAATACAACTCATCCCCAAAAGGGGTAAGGACACTTCTAATCCGGCAAATCTCCGGTCGATAAGTCTCCTTCCGAACATCAGCAAGGCATTCGAGAATGTTATCAATAGAACCCTGCTTAAGTGGACTGAGAACAATAATATAATTCCGGATAACCAATTCAGTTTTAAGGCGGGGCATGATACAATACATGCCGCGTCTAAACTGGTATCGGATATCCAATGGAACAAAAGCAAGAACCAATGCACGGGTGCATGCCTGATTGACTTGGAGAAGGCCTTTGACACCGTATGGTTAGAGGGACGTTTCTACAAGCTGAGCAGGCTGGGCATAAGCAAACCACTGCTGTGCATACTTTATAATATGCTCAACAGTAGAGAGTTCATTGTCAAAAATGGCAATGTGACTTCTGCTGGAACATTTCTAATTAAAAACGGTCTGCAACAAGGTGCGGTTAATTCACCGATCCTTTTCAACATTTACACGAGCGATCTGATAGGATCACTTCACCATGCCATAGCGTACGCAGACGATTTGATCGCGTACAGATCAGGACCAAAAATCGAGGTCATAGCACTGCTCTTGCAACGTGACTTCGATAAGATTCAGCGATATTGCGATGACTGTAAGTTGAAGATCAACTTCCGGAAATCGGAAATCATTCTTTTTAGAACGCCGTTGTCTGGGGCCTCTAGGGATACTAGAAAGAATTGGCGAAAGTTCTCAATCGTTGGACCGCACGGACAGCCACTTGCGAGTCGAAGTGTAGTCAGATACCTAGGGCTTTGGTTAGACCAATATCTATATTTTAACAAACATATAGATGCTGCCCTGGCCAGAGCCAGAGGTGCTTTTGATCTTACAAAGAGACTTTTTTATAGCAAGCAACTCGATGCAAGGGTAAAGGTAATCTGCTACATGGCCCTCATTCGGCCCATGCTCGTATATGGATGCCCCGTGTGGTTCAACGTGAGAGCCAGCTTGTTAGGAAAGATTCGGGTGTTTGAGAGGGCTTGCCTTCGGGCTTGCCTTCATTTATACAGAAGACCAGAATCCCAGTACATAAAATTCTATCCCAATGAGGTCCTGTACAACAGGGCTAACCTAATAAGGGTGGATAATTTCCTGACCAAGCTGACTCGAATGCATATTGCAAGAGCAATGAGCTCGATGGATAACCTGATCTCTGGGGCTTATTACCCCAATTACAGGTACCACGAGAGAGTGCGCCTTAACGGCTTTGTTCCCCCAGAGGCATTCCTCTATCTCGATGAGAAAGGTCTGATCCAGGACAGATTAGCAGTCCCGCTAATCTTCCATGTTGCTCGGATAGCTGCGGATAGGCGACTCAACTACGACAGAGACGTCGCACACAGTAGTGTGGAGCATCTCCGGTTTAGTAGAGCGGTATCGAGTCACGATATAGACGACGTACAACGTCAGTACGGACATTTTTGGTGGGTAGCCGAACAAGGGGGAACTCCTTCGTCGTTTCCCCATAATCCAGGGTAGCCAGTTTGAAGTCAGCTGGTTTTTCTATGGCCGATTTACATAGCTTAGGGTTAGGTAGTTTTTATATAAAAAAAAACACAACACAGCACTTGAATCTATTAAAAAAAAAAAAAAAAAAAATACGTATATAATTACATAGTTGGAGTAAGTAGATTAAGGTAGAATAAGGTAGGTTAGTATTTATTTTAAGATAGTCTATAAGTTTTATATATATAAGAAACAAACAAAAAGTTCATTTACAAAGTTTTTTTTATCTAAATAAAACTTTTCTTAGTGTTTATTAGTAATAAAAAAATAAAAATAAAAAAATACAAATTTAAGTTAGGTTACGTCGAAAGACATATTTTTAAGTTTTAAGTTTAGCTTAGAGCGCCCGCATAGGGCCAGTAAGTTAGAATAACATAGATAAGTTAGTTAGGCTAGTTTTAAGCGTTTTTTGTCTAGCAAGTAAGTTATAATGAATTAATAATTAATAAAAATGCAAAAAAAAAAAAAAAAACAATGTCGACCAAATGGCCACTCTTACCACTGGCACAAAAGCATGCCTTTCAATTCACATTTTCCACCACATTCTGTAGTATGTCATCCGGAATATCTGCAATTGCGTTGCGTATGTATATTGTCTTTCAATTATTGTAATGTTGTTAGTTTGGTAGCGTACGCGGTCCTTCAAGTAACCTCAGAGAAAGAAGTCAGGGGCTGTTAAATCTGGTGAGCACGGGGGCCAATTGATATCCCAAAATTCCGACATATCTGTTTCACAATTTCCATTGTTAATCTGGCTACATGCATCGTCTTGTTGAAACCACATATTATAGAGACGAAGCCGAGTAACTTCAGGCAAAAAAAACTTTTGTAACATCACACGATATCGATCACCAGTAACAGTAACAGTTTCGCCATTGTTCAATTATCCCACCAGCCCAAATTGAACACTAAACAGTCACTCTAAGAGGATGAAGAAGTCGCTCATGAATTGTTCGTGGATTGTCCACTTCCCATATTCTGTTTTTTTTTTTTTTTTACAGCTCCACTCAAGTCAAAAGCGCCTCGTCACTCATAATCAATTTTTGATAAATTTTTGCACTCCAGTTCCGCCATCCCTGGTGGTCGTTTTCTTGAAGCTCTTGAGCCACATGCAAGTGGAAGTTGTGATGCATCCCAATTTGTCGATTACGATGACTTATCGAAGTTTGCGGACTTTCACTCCAAGTGTCCCTCACTGCATCAATGTTTAGTTCTACGACGTAGAGAAAATACTGTAGCATAATAATAACTACGCTCCCTAAAAGTATGATGCAACAAATTCCGAAGTGTCTTTTCATTCTGGCAGAATTTTGGTTCGAAGTGTCCTTTCATTCGAGGTTCGTGTCTGCGGTTTCCACAGTTCATGTCTACGAAAGAGACGGATAATATCACGGATGAGAGGGAATTATAACTGCAAGAATGATTGTCATCTTGGAAATTCTCTTGTTCCAGTGGTCGAAGAATTTGCTAGAAGTTTCTGGCTATCAGAAACTTCTGCTATATAAGGACAATGATGATGGACAATGGGCGAAGTTGTAATTTTGTGATAAATTGAAAGTTAAGATTTAACAAGAAGAAGTAATTAGTTTGGATTTGTGAATTAAGTAATTGAAAGGAGATAAAGTTATTTGAGAGGACAGAGACCTTGTAAGAAAAGAATTGCGAAGAATAGTATAGTGTGAACCTGAATTGTTCTATAGACCAGAAAATAAAGAAATAATTTCACAGAATATTGTTTTGTCTACTCGAGCCGTAGCTCGCATATTACAATACATACTATTCGGTAAAATACATACTATGTAAACGTTCTCGAAATTGTGGATAATTTTTTGAATGGTACTCTCTACAGCCACTCCACGTTGAAATCACATAATTTATGCTATGTTGCAATAATTTATAAACCATTTTGATAAAGTCATTTAATCACTAAAACACGTTCTTGTATCATCAAACTCTCCATGATGAAATGGCATTGACAGCTGAACACTACTGCCAACTTTCATCCAATAAAACAATGGCGCCAATTTCAAATCGGCCACAGGCCCAAAAAAACAACCTGTACTCGTACGAAATTTGTTTTGACTCACACCACTAATACCGCTTTAACTCTTTATCAGTACAGCTGAAATTAATAGGTGAAGTATATAAAGGGTCTTCATTAAGCGCTTCCTATGTTTAAATTTAAATAAAAAAGGCCTATCGATGTTATTATGTATGGAATATAACAGCGTTTAAATGTCCGCCGCGACTTCTCTGGGTGGCGCGCATCTGAAATGTCCAATTTTCCATGACTCTGGCGCATAAATCAGGCTGAATTTGACCGATGGCATGGGTTAAGTTGGCTTTGAATTCCACTGCGGTTTGTGACTTATTCGCATAGACCTGTGACTTCAGAAAACCCCACAGGAAAAAGTTTACCGGGGTCAAATCGCACGATCTCGGTGACCAGTTCACATCACCTGCACGTGAGATGACCATGCCCTCGAATCGATCGTGCAGAATTTAAAATGTGGCGTAAGCTGTGTGGCACGTATCGCCATCCTGTTAAAACCAAATATCGTTGGTGTCCATATGATCCAATTCAGGCCAAAAGAAGTTGGTAATCAGCGACTTATAGCGCTCACCGTTGACGGTGATGGCCTGGCCAACGTCGTTCTCAAAGAAATATGGACCGATGACGCCGCCAGCCCAAAATCCACACCAAACAGTGACTTTTTCGGGATGCATTGGACGCTCTTGGATCTCATGTAGATTGGTACCGTCCCAAATTCTACAATTTTGTTTGTTGACGTACCCATTCATCCAGAAATGGGCCTCATCGCTGAAGATGATTTTCCGATGAAAATTAGGGTCAGTTTCCAACTGCTCCAGAGCCCATTCACCGAACACATGTCATTATCTATGGTCGTTTATCTTTAGCTCCTGGGTTAGTTGAATTTTGTACGGGTACAGGCCCAAGTCACGACGCAAAATTCGCCAAGTTGTGGTCTGCGAAAGGCCGAGTTCTTATGAGCGACGCGAAATCGACTGCCTCGGATTCTCCTGCACACTCTCACGGACAGTGGCAGATCTCGCGTTTCGTCGACGTACGGGTGTTGGTTGATCGATTACTGAACCAGTGGACTCAAATTTATCCACCACGCGAATAGTCCTCTCGGTAATACGATTATGGCGACCGTAAAATGGACGAAGTGCGCGGTACGTTCCCCGAACAGAACACCCATTTTGATAAAACAATTTCATTATTTGCACGTGTTGTCGAACCCTGTATTCATCCATGGTGATTTGGCGAAACAGACTGAAAAAACGACAGCCAATTTGACAGATGTAGCTTCAACAATATGGACGCAATCAACGGTCAAAATTAAGAAGTCCCTATTGGAAGACCCTGTAGTATTTGAAAAGCCAGTTAAACACTGCTTATGACAGCATTCATTTCTATGCGCAAAAGGACTTCAAAGTTAAATTTTCATAAAATTTTCACATTTTATCCAGTACTCGTATTAATAAGTCATTTCATATGCAAATATTTGTTGAATATTTTCTGTCAAAAGAGTGCCAGTGGAATGCTGGCCATGCACAGAGAATCATCGTCCTTACAGCTCCTACAAAATAATTTGAAAAGATCCCAAATCTGTTTGTCTGTACCTATATACGAGTACCAATGTCTGTACCTATATACGAGTACCAATGAGATGATGACACCTTCAATTGTGATGGTGTGGAACTATTTTAAAGAAATTAAAACGTTAATTCGATTTTAATTTAGATTAGGTCAAATCTGGCTAGTACAGATATGACTTTGCTTTTCAGTCAGGAGACTTCTTCGCTGATTATTAAGAACCACAGGTATTAACTTCTGTTCACGTTCTGAGAATTTGACGCCTGTAAAGACAACAAAGGAAGGATTATGGCGGAATTTCGACGAAGATTGGGTGTTTCCGTTAACAGATAAAGTGAGAGCTTCTCACAGTATAAGCCAATTTTTACTTTTCTTTTCCAAAGCCGAGACTCCTCAGAAAAAGCTTCAATTCTTGAATACATACGTATTAGAAATTCTTTAAACAGACAATGGCAAAGGCATCGTTTTCCATTCCTTCGAAATCAGATGAGGTACCTAAATAAACTCATTTCTACAGAAATTGAAAAGTATAGAAATAAAGAGTGGAATAGGAAACTAAGCTTATTAGACAAAAATGCAAGGCCATTCTGGAATGGAGTTAAGATTGTAAAGAATAATAATAGGAGAATTCCTAGTCTACAAAGTTCTGGTAACTTTTTCCACACGAATATCGACAAGGCAAACATTTTTGGTTCAACCTTCATTAAGAACCACGCTGTATCTCAGCACCTCGGTGACACAGCCACCAACGCTCTGGTAAACGAAGCCTATGGAAGGGTTTATCTCCAAAGCTGTGACCCATCCCCAGACGAGTATGTATCTCGAATGGAAGTCGAGGACGTGTTGAAAAGTTTGCGATTGAGGAAATCAGACGGTCTTGATGGTATTAAAAACCTATACCTCAAGCAATTACCAAAATCAGGGACACGATTTTTAACTTTTCTGATGAATGCATGTTTAAAGCTTCAGTACTTCCCGAATGCCTGGAAAATTGTCAAAGTGGTACCGATTCTGAAGGCTGGGAAGCAAATTCAAAATACAGATAGTTACAGGCCAATAAGTCTACTTAGTTGTCTCAGCAAAGTTTACGAAAAACTACTTAGAAAGAAATTTGTGACATTTATTGATGGCAGGCGTAACTTCCCTGATGAGCAGTTTGGGTTCAGGGGTCACCACAGCACATCTTATCAAGCGCTTAGAATATGCCAGCATGTCAAGAGGAACCGTGCGCTAGGCAAATCTACGGGTTTAGTACTGCTCGATACTGCTTTTGACTCCTTTTGGCACAATGGGATTGTGTACAAAATGATTGACTTCGGTTTTCCTCTGTATTTAGTCAAAACTATACAAAGTTTCTTGACTAATAGACGGTTTATAGTCTACATCAATGGCAAAGCATCGTCTCTACAGCACGTTTACGCAGGGGTGCCCCAGGGCTCAGTTCTCGGTCCAGTGCTTTACAATGTTTACACCTCTGACTTTCCAAGGCTCCCAGCATGTGAAACAGCTATCTAAGCTGATGACACAGGCATATTTTCATCGCATGAGTTTAGTCTCAATATTGAGACTAACCTGCAAAATGCGATTAGAATATTAGTCGATTATTTCAATAAGTGGAAAATTAAGCTTAATGCCGGAAAAGTGCAATCAATCTTTTTCTGCCGAAAAAGAAAGAGTTGCTGTCTGCCGAACAATCCGCTAACGTGTGTGGTATAAGAGTCGAGGAACCTAGTGTTAAGTATCTGGGAATTCACTACTTTATAAATGCCAAGTATGGGGAAATTGTGCAACAAGTCATATAAAGAAGCTACAAGTGTCGCAAAATAAACTGCTGAAAATGATGCTTAACCTATCCAGATACCATTCTACCTCTGATCATTTTCCCTTTATTTTAAAGTTCTAAAAGATAATGTTTCAGTTGAAAGATACAAAATTAGATATCGAATCTCTGTATGTAAATTGTGTGGCAACAACCGTAATGTAAATTTTAGTACGAAAATAAAAGATATCTATCTATCTTTCTCAAAAAGTTTCAAAGATATTGACCTCAGTATCTATTTATGTGAGTTCTCATTTAGAGAGTGCAAATCTTTGGCTCCGAGCGCCAAATAGACTGCGACAATATCTCGGCCACTTAGATAGTAAAAATATCGATGTATTTCAGGTAGAGAGCCCTGATTCTATGCATCAAGTTACCAATGATCTAAATTTCTAAGATCAAGACTACATCTTTCTTGCTTTTGAAAAAGGAATAGTAGGCCGGCAGATACAGGTTTAAAGTGGTTAAGGAATGGCAACTTAACCATAATGACGTTTGTCTCCTCCATGTCTGGCTTCAGAAGTTCACCTTAATTAGGAGGAGCATTTTCGAGTGCACTATTTATCTCCGGGTCTGATGACACTGAGTAGTCTCTTTCAAGAGATGCGTGATACTGACAATAGAAGCGGGGATGTGACAGTTCTAAACAACTTCATTTCTACTACGCAAGTGGATTCAATAGAATAGCTATTCTTTGTGTCGTATTCAACTATATATCAAACGTTCAGGATAGTGGGCCTAAGATGATATATTACCTTCCCATTGGTTTTCGTCAAAGGAACACCTGTAACTTTGTTGGCTTACAATCTTTTCCAATTTTGTGTCGGAAGCAGAGGATATTTGATTTTGAATGTCAAGTACTACATACTCATACATATTATATTGGGATCGGAACACTCTATAGAAATGAAAGAAAGTGTTCTTGGTATACAAGGAATTTCCTCAATAGATCCACAGAAGTCGACCAAATTGATGTGAGTTTTTAAATATGAATCACCATCTACAATTATGAAGTTCCAGATGAAAGGGTCACACTGATGCTGAACAGCAGTAATAGTTTACTTCATTTACCTACTCCCATAGCGATACAGAAATCTTAACGTTGTTTAGTGGTCTCTAAGAACTACTTTGGAGGAGGACGCGTAATCCCTGATGTTCCCAACATAAACTCAAAGTGGCAACTACCTCGCTGCCTTACTCGGCTTTTGACTTTCTGGAGGTCTAGGGATTGAATTTTGTTCCTTATACCATTTGAGGAGCACAGTTTGGGTTCAGAAACCTTGCTCTTTGCCAATTTGTGTATCATGCGAACGAGCAGTGAATTCGTGCTTTGGTTTTTCTATGACTTGGAATTTGATGCAAGTAGTGGCGGGATGTGAACTTTAGTTTGCATAGAAATCAGTTGTGTGTAAGCAAAGCTTTCTGATTTACGAGTATAGTTTGCCAAGTATCCTGATATTTCGCATGAGACTGAACAATTTTTTTTCGGCTGAGATATACGTAGGGTCGCAGTTTCAACTCATTTAAAAAAAAAAAAACCGAGAGTCTGTGCCGCCACAAGGGTGTAATGGTTAGAGAATCTTGATTATGAATGGAATGAGGATTAGAAATTTGTATTCTTTGACAAGGAATATAGATATATGTGTGAGTTATAGTAGGACTGGTTTTATTCGGAAAATATTCATCTGCAGCAGGATATAATGAATAACAACTTTGAATTAAAAAGTCAATCAATCAAAAAGTGGTTTCAATATATTTTTTTTTTTTTTAGAGGAGTGTTAGACCTTCAAAAGATACTGATGATCCAAGTTTTACCGACTAAAACCATTTCCCACATAATTGCGATCTAGTCACTTGGACTAAGCGATTTTTTTCTGACATCTTAGCTTTGTATGAGTTTCACCCTCTGGTGACTCTTTGTTTTGAGTGTGTATGTATTTATAAGTGAGTATATAAATTTTTATTTCTCTTATATTAAGTTAAATCGAGAGGTCTTGTTCTTTTAAGCCTACGTAATTGATTTTCAATATGCAGTAGTTTTCTTGCATCTAAGTTTATATGCTCTTCTAGCGTTTCTTTGTGTTTTTTTTTGCAGGTTTTTCTGCAGATACACTTTCTACCTTCAGTTCTCGATGAAGGTCAGTATTTTTTATATACCAAGGTGCATTTACTATATTTCTAAGCACCTTATTTTGGAAACGTTGTATTTTGTCTATGTTTATCTTTTTGACACAACCCCATAGTTGGATTCCATATGTCCATGTTGGTTTGAGAATTTGATTATATAAAAGCACTTTATTTCCAATTGATACGGATGAGTTTCTTCCAAACAGCCAGTGCAGTTTTCTATATTTGATTTCTAACTCTTCTCTTTTTCTTTTTTACGTGCTCTTTCCATCTCAACTTTGCATCTAGAGTCATACCTAAATATTTCGCTGTATTAGCGCATGGAACTATTTTATGGTTTATAATAATTGGTATGCATTCAATTTTTTTATTAGTAAAGTCAACATGGACTGACTTAGACTCGTTTAATTTGATTCTCCACTTATTAGTCTATTCACAGATTTTGTTTATGCCAATTTGTAGTTTTTCTCTGGATTCTTCATTGGTTCTTCCTACTGCTAGTATTGCAATATCATCCGCAAATGTTGCCATAGTGCGGTTTTCTAGTTTAGGAATATCACTAGTATATAATAAGTATAATATTGGGCCCAATACACTACCTTGCGGTACGCCGGCCTTTATTTCTCTTAGATTTGAATAAGTACTCTGTTGTTTTATTCTGAAATGTCTTCCATCTAGATACGATTTCAGAATGGAAGCATACTGATTTGGCAACATACATCTCAGTTTATAGATAAGTCCTTCGTGCCATACTTTATCAAAGACCTGCGCCACATCCAAGAATACAGCCGAGCAAACTTTCCTTTTTTCTAGTGCTTCTTCCATTTTATTCGTAATTCTGTGTATCTGTTTTATCGTAGAGTGCTGCCTTCGAAAACCAAATTGATGGTTCGGAATCAGCTTTTTCCTTTCAATTATTTTATTTAAATGTTTTGCGAGTACTTTCTCAAACGCTTTTGATATCATTGGCAATAACGAGGTAGGTCTGTAAGATGACACTTCATTTGGCGGTTTACCAGGTTTGGGAATCATTAGGACGTCAGCAACCTTCCACAAACTAGGCACATTATTAAATTTGTTATTTTTATATTGCCTTCCTTGGTAAGTTCTTTAGTACGACAACAGATATAAGGTCATATCCAGGACTTATTGCATTTATTTCATGCTTATTAAGTTGCATATTTCATTAGGAGTTGTGAGCAGAATTTCTTCGCTTTCTTCTATTGAAGGTCCTATTAACGTAGGATGTATATTTCCATTTTTAACTGGTGGCTTAAATATGTTTTTTAGGTTTTAGGACAGTTTCCATCAGTTGCTTTGATTGAAGGTATTTTTACAGTAGGCTGTTTTAATCCTTTTGTTGCTTTCCATAGAGAGTAATTAGTTACTTATTCAGCTGTTAACCCTCTAAGGTACCTTTTCATTGAATCTTCTTTAAATTTTTTAATTTCTCTTCTTAGTTGTTGACAGAGATTGTTTAGCTTGGCTTTATGTTGTGGAGCTCTCATTTTCTGCTACGTTCTTCTTGCTCGTCTTTTATCTGCTACTAATTCTTTTATTTCTTTCGTGTAGTTTCTTTTTGGGTTCTTTCTATTTAGGGCGGGGGTGCTTTCCCAGGCCGATTACTGAATATCGCTAACCAACTTATGCAGTTCTTTTTCTACATAATTTTTGGTTATAAGGGGTATCATTAAATCTATTTTACTTGTTAAGTTCAGCTTGAAGACTTGCCAATCTGTTCTGTTATTTGTTAAGATTTTAATATTTGTATTTTTAATTATATGTTCACCCATTTGTAGAATTATGGGTGAATGGTCAATCTGGATCCCCAGTTAACGTTTTTGGCATTAAAATCTCCACCTATTATGTATCTGTTTCATAGTTTTTCAAAAAAAAAACTGAATATTCTTCTTTTTTAATTGAATGTTTTGGAGGACAGTAAATAGCAACAATATTAATTTTTTTATGCTTAGCTTTTATACACACTGCTGTAGCTTGTATTTTCTCTGTAATATACTTCAACTCCTCATATTGTTGGATATTATTTTTTACTATTACTGCGCTTCCACCCTTAGCAGTGTTTTCAGGGTGAGCAGTGTGGTAGAGTTTGTAGTTTTTAAATTTTGTTTGCGTGTGTTTTGTAAAATGGGTTTCTGAGATAAGACATTATTTTTTTCAAGAATCACCTGCAATTCCTGTTGATGTTGCAGGAGACCATTTGCATTCCAACATATCACTTTAAGATCTTGATCCATGATTCTGCTACTTTGTCGTTGGTATTTTCTAACTTTTTAAGTAGCATATCTAGTGAATTAAGTTTGGTTAGGATCAGTTGTAGTGTTTGATTCATGTCATTGATTGGTTCAGTCTTTTGTTGGTTACACTCAGATTGGTCCTTTTTCTGCATAGGATGCTGTTTTTTATGTGCAACCACTTGAGCATATGACATTATACCCGCGCTGGTTTCTTTAGCGTTCGGTTTTTTGTTTTCTTTTGTAATGGGTTTATTAATCTCTAGTTTTGATAATTCCACATCTACTTTAATATTATCTGGTGATTCTTGTTTTTTATCAAGAATTATGTTTTTGGTGTTTAGTTTTTTATTTAAGATATTCTGCAATTCCATGGCAACAGTGCACCCCCGATAGCTTGCGGGGTGGGGTTCCCCGCAATGCACGCACTTAGGCTGCACATTTTGAGGCTTTGTGCATTCTGTTGTGTGGTGTTTTCCAGCTCATTTCACACATCTTGCCTGTCTATTGCAATATTTTTGCGTATGCCCATATGCCTGACATTGCTTACATTGAGGTACTAATTTTGATTTTTTAAGAGATTCAATTTTAACTCTGCATCCCAGGATGTTTTTGATTTGATAAACCTTTTCTATCTCTTCTTCTGCGCTGAATGTTAACATAAACATGATTAGAAGTTTCAATTTTGTTGTGTATGTTGGTATTCTCTGCCTTTTCTGTTAGTCATGCATAATATTTATTTTCGAAAAAAATATACAATTTAAAAAATAAAAAATTAAGTCAATTGTAAAAATTACATACACAGCATTCCACAGTGCCTTAAATTTCGAATAGAATTTCCTAATACCATTGAATCTGATGTTCACTTAAAATAATAAATTTAGAATTTATTGATTCATGAAGGATGTTCTGCCTGTAAGCAATAAGAAATGCAAATTATTTTATTTTCGTCCTTATTCCACTCAATTCCTTAGAGGCAACATCCGGTTTGTCATTCTACTTCACGTGGAAATTAAAAAGAAAAAAAAAGAAAATACCTCCTTCCATTAGAAATAGAAATCAACTGATGCGATAAATTGAAATATAATACCGTATATTTCCATTTTGTCAATTGAAATTCAATAATTGTAATTTAATAGCAAGATGAATTGTTAAAATGGAAATCTACCACTTGATTTTTATTTAATAAATATTAGCATTCGCTCGTGCCAAAAAATTCACCAATTTATAGATCACAATAATGTTAGAAAAAAACAGTTCCATTAAAAGAACGTAAACATACACAGACTTATCCACTGGTGCGCTATTGATTGCAATGACAAGCAATTGCCTTTGACTTTTTTTTTCCAGAACTTGCTTTTGTATTTACGAGTACTTCTTTAATTTTGATAATTACAGATAAATGACTAATTAATTCACTAATCATATTTTATTATTAACTAAATAAATAAATAAAATAAATTTAAATCGGTGCTGCCAAGTCTAAACTTAAAAAATTGGATTCTGAAATCTAAATTTACCTCAGTTAGCTTCATCTTCTTATGACAAATCGATTGATATGTTGGGGTATCGTTCACCTTCTTAGTTTCTATAGCGGACAACCACAAAATATGAGTTCTAAAATATGGATAATAGGAAAGATTGATACTAAGTTTAAATATTTAAATTTCTGTAGCCAATTTCATATGATTCCTTTACAAAATAATATCACAATGCCATCTTTTACACACATGTTACACGTTCCCAATTCATGTGAATTGAAACCTTTCAAAATGAAAACTCACATCCTGACAAGGTCAAATCATATCGATCATCATGTTATGTAGAAGTCATAAAATTGAATATTATTGACAGCTGATTTGCATGTAAATACTCTGGCTTTGCTTTTATTATTTTCAAAGCATCATGGCATACGAGTGTACTCTTATATGTATTTGCAAGAGCTTAACATTGGATAACCAAAGTATCTGCTGAGAAAGTGCGACGGATATCAGAGATTGAAATTTGAGGTTGAGGTGATTATGTTTTCGAGGTAAGGCATTATGTATGTTGATATGATGGGATTGAGGATTGAATTTTGGAGTGAAACTTCATAAGATATTTTCAGTTCTTGAAACAGATAATTCCACGTAAGAAGCTTTTCTTAGAAATTATTCCAATCCCATATCGCGTTGCATACTGCCATCGTTGGTTAAAAATAAATATAGTGGTGGATGAAAAACCCTATTCATTTTATTTAGTGTGAATTTAAGAATGAGCTGTTGAAGCTATTTGGTCACATTGGCATAGGGTAGGGAAGAGGTTTGTTCATGTATGTAGAGTGGATAAACATTCATGAGGCCTGTGAGGAAATATCAAAGAAAAGTGCGGGATTTTGTAACAATGATGACCAACCAGGTTAACTGTTATAATTAATTGGATGTTCATTGTTTTCATAAATTAGACTTTGGTCGAACTTTGAATAGAGAATCGACTGAATATAGAGATTACAAATATTTCAGTATGCAGGCATTGATTATTGATGTGCTAACATAAATTGGTAAGGTACATTCTTTATGTCCTCAGTGAGGTAGTACAGCTATTTACTAATGCTGTCAATAGCTTATTTAATAAACACGTGCTTAAAATGTCTTGAATAATAGGTGGTACACGGATTACTTATGTACTACATGTATGGTTAATTTGCTAATCAACAAATCTAAGAGTGCACTTTTCAACTCTAAGTATTGTGACGAGATGTCTTCAAAAATAGCATGCAGTGATATTAAAAGCTTAGGAATTACCGGCAAAATGATTCTGATAGGGAAGGACTGCAATCCCAATGAAATCAATAAAATGTTCACTAATATATCTCAAACAAGCCCAAACACCTTTTGTTCACCACCGCCATGTATGAAGAAGAATACTCCTCGTTATGTTTTGGATTAAGAAGGGTGATTTAATACGAGGTCTATAATTGGAATTAAATCACAAGCGAATGGACTAGACAACTTACACTCTAAATTCTTAGAAAATATAATTCGCCAAATTTTGTCATTCTTTGCACATACAAAACACTCAATCTAATTTATGGAAAATAACAAAGTTTTGAAACAAAGAATTTGGTCTCATGTCAATTTACCTTTTTGTATCTAAAGTATTTAAATAAAGTTCCCGGATTTCGAATTATTTATGGAGGTACTACCTACTGTTATTCAGGTTTTAGAGAAAAGAAGCTCCACTACCACTTTGCTGAAACTGTTTTATAATATTTATTTACAAATCGATACGACTTTAGTTTTCTTAGAATTTTTAACAGACTTTCGGCACAGTTTCGATCTTAAGGAGTTAACAAAACGCTATTCAATTTCCTACACATTAGCGCTGGAGTTCCGCAGGAGTCTGTCTAAAGCCCATTGCTTTTTACTATGTTCAATAATGATCTCTCATATGTCCTTAATTACTGCAGCATGCAAAAGTATGCAAACTACGTCCAGTAACATTTCAGTTACCCTTTAGGCTTTATTGAGGCAATAGCCCACATATATAAGGATCTTGTACCAGTTTCGAAGAGATCAGATTGGAACCAACTTAAGCTGAATTCAAAGAAAAGCCAAGTTATTATCATTCACAAAATCGCCACCTGCACACACGGCTGTCCCAGCATTCCGATAAATGGATCGAAACTACATAGAATGAGTAAAATGTATTAGAAGTCACTTCATGATATTCAACCAAACTTTCAATTGGAATGATCATTTGGTAATAAGAATTTGCCTTCGAACGAAAGTAAAGGTGGTGTTGGCTAAAATTCTCTTATTGCCAACACAGCTACATTAGCATCGAATCTTTAGTGATCTAGATGATCGTAAGCTTCACGTTATGTTTAACAATAATGTTATCTGACCATGTTCCTTGATATGAGAATTCTCTCTATGGCATGTCTTTCCAATCTTGAATCAACTTTCCAGTTTATTCTGAAATGCAATGCAACCAGAGTATTTTAATAAAATGAAAACAGGGACGTTACAAAGAAGTAGTAACCTCTTTGTATATGCTATTGTTTTTTTGAATTTTAATAGTCAGCTTGAGAAGACTGAATGGCAGCAGTGGTTACAGAAGAAAACTTTTTCGGCACTACAAATAATAAATCCATTAGAACATACTTATCTTTCCAGCATTAGGAGTAGGGTTCAACTTTTTTTTAGTATACTAGTTAGTCTTTTACATATTTACCATCCATTTTATCATTAATTTTATCTTTCAGGATTGCGAGAGTTTTTGGCTTGTTCACATAGACCAATGACTTCAAATAGTCCAAAAGAAATTAGTCTGAAAAACGGCAGATAACACGGCCTGGAAAAGTGTCCTTTACTAAGTCCTTTGCGTCGCTCGATATGTGTGCAGTGGCACCATCTTATTGAACTCCAATGTGCTCCAACTTCAATTCATCTAATTCGAACACCAAAAATTCACAAGACATGATCCCCCCATCGTGTTGCCAGCAGCGTTTCCGAAAAACCAGGGCTCAATCAACCTTTCTTTGACGAAATTTAAGTGGTGTTCTTAACATAGATGAATTATTCTGCAAACAAATCGACACAATCGGCGCGTTCCAAGCACACCAGTAGCAAAATCATGGAACACCCTTTTAGCTCTACTACAACTGATATTTAGAAACTAACTATATTTAATAGAGGTGGAGAACTATCGGTAGTCGTCACTTTCGATAATTCTCAATACTATTCGATTATTTTAATTGAACCATTCAATAAAACCTAGTTAAATTAACATGAAACAGTCTTAGGCTGTGTAAAATGTTAGTCAAATTTTAATTAGATACTGACTTTTTGTCAAGACCTAATCGACTGAACTCCAAATTGACTAGGAATCGTTTCCGTTAATTTGTAAAAATAATTAAAATCAAAAACTAGTTTTAGAATAAAATTCCGAAGCGAAATAATGAGTTCTTCCTAACTAACTGATTTGATGCAACGTCACTGTTACCAACAATTTAGAACATCTACTTGTTTTAATTATGGAATGATTCTATCGATAACACTTTCCGACCATCGATTTTCGATTTCTCATTCCATCGAAGACATTGAAATATCAAAGAGCAGTCTAAAATGAAGTTTAATCAAATTTTATTGATCCGCAATAGAAAGATTGGTAGACTAATCCTAAAAGATTTTAATTGAGAAACAAATAATTTGGAGCATTTACTGGATAACGTATATAATTATCGATAGTAAACGATAGTTTTTTTTTTTTTTTTTTTTGTAAATATCGAATGTTTTCGGCTTACATCCAAAGACACCATCGCTAATGGATTGTATTGACAGATGAGGTTTTTCTCATTTTGTTATCTAGCTAAGAATTGTAGCGAGAATTTCTTTGCTATATCACCTCCACATATCACCGCTAGCGCTAGTAGCGGAAAGTTTTGACGGAACTGTCATCCTGGTACAAAAAGTCGTTTTGCTACATTCTAGCAGAGTTCTTGGAACGCGCCGAATTATTGCATGTTCTTGAGGAGTATAGCATTCCATTCCATTCGGCTACAGGTAGCCGTAAACTATCATTTTGAAGGCAAACCTGAGAATTATTTTTATGAAGGCTTAGAAAAGTTAATCTCTGGATCTAAGAAGCGTATTCATGTTCAAGGAGATTGCATTAAACAATAAAATTATAAAATTCGAATTTTCATTTCTTTCTATCCCATTTCACGCCTTGAAAATATTGTCCTCGTCCATTCTGATTTCATAAGACTGAGGCGTATACGCATCATATTTTCTTATAAAAAAACAAAAAATTATTCTGAAACTCAGTTACAAAGAAATTTAAAAGCATATTTAATATAATGTGAAACCCATAATATTTTCTTTGTCTTGTTCAATTACTCCTTTTTAAAAGAATTATATTTTGTACGGCTTCTATTAGAAAAAAATAGAGAAAGAAATGTTGTTACCTTTTCTCCTCAGAACTTCTTAAAAATTAATTAACTTGGTTGTCTTTTTCATAATACTTATTTCCAACCACAAGGAGCACGTTCATCAGATTATATTACTAATTTCTAATGAAATGTGACAGAAATAAAGTTAGAAACACTCGTTTCTAGAGAACGTTTGTACAAGGAGAAAAATAATGAAAGCTATTGCTTCGTATGGGGTATTAAATTTAATGCATAATTAAATCTTAGAGTTGAGGTGTTTTAACGCTTCTTTATGAGTACATTCATAATGTGTGAAAATAATTTGGCATCATGTTTAATATTTTTCTTATATTTACCAGTAAAAATGTTATCGTATATAAAAATAAATCACTGGAAGAGTAATACCTCACGAATCATTCGATTTTTTTGAGAATGTTAAAAGTAATGTTAAAGCTTATACTTAATAAGTGAATGGACATATTCTAAGAAGATATTTGTAATAAGAGGATGCAATATCGCTAATATTTACTTACTTATGTCCTGTATCCCCTTGTGGGTCTTAGGGCCTCTACAACGCCTACGCGCCATCGTGTGCGATTTCTGGAAATGTGCCTCAGCTCTCCCCAACTCTTTCCCAGTTGGCGTGTTTCCTTGTCAACTGTTCTGCGCCACGTACTCCTAGGACCGCAACGTATCCTGTCATCCTGGGTATGTGGGTTCCATTTCATCGCTTGGTTAGCTATGGACCTGTCACCCTTTCGGAGAGTGTGACCGATCCACTGCCACTTTCGTCCTCGTATGGTTGTGCCTATAGGTTCATGGCCCGTTCTCTGATAAAGCTATTCGTTAGAGATACGGTTTGGCCAGAATATCCTTAAGATGTAGCGTAGACACCTATTGACAAACGTTTGCAGCTTCCTCGTAATAGTGACGGTCACTCTCCAGGTACCGCATCCATATAGCAGCACGGAAGGTATTGGAAACTCTCTACTCTCTCAACATAATGCAGTAATGCATAAACCTAGGCTGATCATTTTTGTTTTTGCCGAGTTAATTTTCAGCCCAACGACGTCTGCTTCCCTCTCCACATTTGCTGTCATTTGGTGAAAGTCTATTATTCTGTGAGACAGTAGGCATACATCGTCGGCGTAGTCGAGGTGTTTGAGTTCAGATGTGAGAGTCCATCGAATTCCTCCAATTTCTGTTGATAAGGCCGCATTCAGCACATCGCTAATCACCAATAAAAACAGTATTGGTGAAAGTATGCAGCCTTGCCGAACCCCACTTTGGACAACATGTGGCAAAACGTGACATGTGGACCCATCATATTTAGTCTTGATAACTGCTATTAATTTATCAGGAATGCCTCTCCTTCGCAAGGCACGCCAAATAAATTCCCGATTGACACTATCAAACGCCTTTTTAAAATCGATGAACAACAGGTGGAGTGGTGATCGATATTCAACACGTTGCTCGATGATGATCCGCAGGGTGTTGATGTGGTCGACACAGGAGGATCCAGAGCGGAAATCTGCTTGTTCGGCGTCGAGTGTGTCTTCAAGGTGTTCTTTGATTCGCTCCAGGATAATTCTAGCTATTATCTTGGCCACAGCAGGCAGCACGCAGATACCTCTCCAGTTTCCGCACTGCATTAGGTTGCCTTTTTTAGGGAGCTTGACAATCATTCCCTTTTTCCACTCATCCGGAAAACTCTCGGCTTTCCATGTTCTCCCGACAAGTGGGAGCGGTAGCTCTGCCGATGCTGTTGGCGCAGCTTGAAAAAGCTCAGCGGGTATGCCGTCAATATCGCTAATGTTAATTACTGAAAAATTAGAAATTGAGAAAGAAGATGAGTTTATTAAAAACGTTCGATTCATGGAAGCCACACATAGGAGCCATGGTAGGTTGAGCTTTGTAAACCGATGCGCTGTCATCAAGTTAGAGATCGCCTTTTGCTAATCTTCCCCTCCTAATTAGTTTAATAGATCCTCTTAAGTATCTCATCTTGGCTTATGCTGCCATCTTCCCACCCAATATGGTACTACCTGAAACTTTTTGGTGGCTGGGTGACCCCTTTTACGCCACTACATGGATTCTTGCTTTGACTAAGGGTCTTAGTAATGAATCAAAGTTTCATCCACAGTAGCAATTTTGTTGATATGATGGATTGTCGTCACACAGCTCCGAAAATGTTGCCACGACATTCCAGATGATATTTTATTTGATGCGGGCGGCTTAAAAATTTTGGGCACCCACCTTCAGCTGATTTTTGACACCCCAAGATGATCGTGTTCAATTTGGAAACTCATGTTCTGAATATTTTGAACCGACTGTCCATTTCATGTGTTGATTTTTCAGGGCGGTCATCATCCTTTAATGCTATCTATGTACCTTGCTTAAGTAAGCCCGATCACATCCAAACCATAGTTTTATCAAGGCAAGACGTTCCGCAAACTGTATAAGGTTGGCTTGAATTTCAAATATCTCTACAAGTGTAAAACCCAGAATAATAAGCCCTATACTATACTAGGTCTTTTAAATATCATTCCTTCATATGCTACAAATTTAAAATTTAATTAAGACTTTCGGATATAATACCCCAAAAATATATCATGAATCAAAAATAGCCATTACTATCTTTTCATCTTAGAATTTATAGACCCTTTATACAATAATTTGTTTAACTTCCTTAACAGATCTGATGCAGCACGTTGGGTCAAACCCGCCCGCCGTGGGTCAGTGCTTAAGTGCAAGAACCGCTTAGAGGAAGACACATCGTTTATTCACAGTCCATCCTCTCATGAGACTTTGGCAAATATCCAGTAGTAAAAATGCCATGAAAATCTTTTCAATTATGCCCTTTGGAAAGGGTAATAAATTAAAATAAATTGTAGGTCACTTCCATTCGTGTGGAAAAATATAGCATGCACAGTATGAGTGCCTGAGAGAATTATGGCCAAAGTATGGCCAAAATATTGATTTATTTATTTAATTTTGCTGAAAGTTATAGCTAAACGCAGTAGAAACTATTTTTATTTGCACCTGCCTTAAGAGCAAACGTAGTGCATCCTTAAGCTTTCCAACACTTCTACCCCCTCTAATGGGACATCAAATATTTATGTAAACATAAAAATTGTATACAGTCCTGAATTGAGGTGTATTGGGAATTCTACCAAATTTGAAGCTTGCAACTGAAACGATTGTTCAATTACTCACTCCCCGATTATCAAAGCCTGTGGGTTACTTCTCGTAAACGTGGAACCATGAACATTTTAACAGATGTAGTACTTAGGGTTGGGGTGCACAAAAGCAAAATAAATTGCATGACATGGTCGAACGTACTTGGACCTATATGTTGTTTATCTGCGAAAACTTAGATTTGAAATTTAAACAAAAATAAAATAAAAAAAACCATTAAAATTGAAATTGACAATTTCCCAAAACTTGGTTCGCCATGACCTTGCATACGGTTAAATATTGCCTGAATATCGATATTGAATAAAGTGCGGTCAGAGTGAATTTTCTAATTTGTCTTCGAATTGTAACGCCACAGACCCCAGATATATAGTTTGAAGAAAATCCGTCCAGCCGTTTAGGCTTACATACATACAGACAGACAGACGAGTAGAATTGAGAGATCCTAGTTGAGTTTCTCTATCATACATAATAATATCAAGTTTTCAAGAAACCAATGCTTGCCCTTAAAGATGCAAGAAAAATTTAGAAAATTTGACTTTTCAACATGGCTTCCAATAAATGGACGGGAGAAGTGTGTACCTACCAGTGGCGTGGGGTGAAATTTCAAGAGAGGGAAGCCGAAAAAAAGTTGAAGTAATATGTTTTATTCAAGACTTACCATTTTGGTGCTTATTAGAAACACAGACTTAAGATATGCAATCTAAGCCACCTTTGTTATAATTTAAGTCATTGGAATTTACGTAGACAATGAGCTCATCGCATAAAAAAAAACTGGCTTCGAAAGAAGCTGTTCTGTAGTAATCTATATAAGTTATTGATAACTCGGAGCGTTGTTAAATGTAAAAAATTTAGCAATTACAATTATGTACTACCTATTTGTACTCTAAAGCTATTCTACGATTCTTTTTTACGAATTCTGCTAAATCTCTTTCATAAAAATTTGAGTTAATATTAATTTCTAAAGGAAGGTGCTTTTCGATAGATAAAAGTGACAGGTCTGAGAGTCTTTCTTCTTTTTGGAAATTTCTTAAGTAAGTGTGGACTCTTTTTAAATTCGAAAAAGATTTTTCGACAGAGGCCACAGTCAAAGGCAGGGTTAAAAAGATTTCACACAATGTTAGAGTTTGAGAAAAAGTATCTCTAAGCATTTCCGTATTAAAATGCTTATAAAGTTGAAAAACATCAAGCTTTTTAAGTGATAAGGGGTAGTATATAAAATTTCGAGTTCATTTTTTAAAGTAGCAAAATTAAAAATGCCAGGAAATAGGGTAATTAAAGAAGATATTTTGTCATCCGGCATTGAATTAGAAAAATATTCATATTCTGAGCAGTCACTTACGCTCTCATAGATTGAGTCAAATGAGTTTAAAAATTCAGAATGAATCCGTGACTCAAAACCCTCGATCTCTTGCTTCCCAAGCTTTATGTCAGTTTGTTTATTTTGAACTAAACTAAAATGAATATCTGTTTTTGCAAATATGACCGAAGTAACATGCAATAAAAAACAGAATTCTTTGTCCTGCAGTTTGTACAACAAACTTTCGGACATAACCAGAGTATCGTTATCCCATTCTCCTGGTTCACATAAAATCTGTTCAAAATTTGTTATAATATCTTCTCTGCAATTGAATAAGACGTTCACTATACGCAAATGATATTGCCATCGTGTCTCTGATACCCCGGGCATTCGTCGATCAGCAATTGTCTTTAGCAGATTGGTTCTTTTAGAAGCCAAAAAATAATTTCAATTCAGGAATGCTTTCTAACGATTTAGATAACACTAGATGCAGAACATGGGCCTAAAAGGGAATAAAAATAGCCATTGGGCATATTTTCGGATTCTTATTTGGACTCCACCTTTACGGCCGCACCATCGTAAGACTGACCTATTAATTTTTCTTTACAGTTAAAACTAACTAAGACATTTATAATTTTATCGCACAAATTAACCGCGTTTCGACCGACACTCACGTCAAAGAACCTAGAAATCTGATCCAGATTTTTCGTCGTGACTACGAAATGCCAGATCTTGTTTTCCTAGAAGAACTACAGTGTCTATGAAACGCTTCATTAAATCGCGATTGCGATCAACTTTTCTATTATTAGCCTCGTAAGAATTCCTTAAAGAAGTCTCTGCGATATTCGCCAAATTCATGCAAATGCAAGCAGCTGCCTTTGAATATGTTTTCTGGAAGAATTAATAAAGTTGTTTATATCAAAGAAACCTGTGTGACTCCAAACACTAGGACAATTAGAAAAAAAGAAGACAAGAAAAACAAAACATTCTATTTAATTTGCAACTGCCAGTCAGCCATGGATTCTTTTTGTAAAAAGACATATGAAAATGTTTTTGATACCCATCCTTTCGCGTATAATCAATTTTCACTGATGGTGTCGAGCGATCTAGTTCTATAAGTTTTACATCTTCTAGAGACATCTTGTTTAAGAATAATAAGAATGTTCAAAGGGGCACCTCTTGAGTAGATTTATAATTACTTACTTGGTATATAGCTAATAACTATTCAGTTAGCCCACTCACTGTTTTATAATAATTTAATACCTAATTCAAAACACTAACTTAACTACCAATATGTAATTACTAAATTTTTAAAATTTTCTAATAATTAGCATCCAAATTTTCAATAACCTCAAACCTCAAACGTTCGAACCACTACATCACCCAATAACTCGATTTTCGTCGGCTTATTTTGTTGCCTACAATAAAAAGAAAAAAAACTCCCTCGAACTAAAACCTTTCTCCTCCACCAATGTTCATCCACAAAAGCCGAGAAATCGCGGGTTATTTTCCTCATAAGCGAATGTATGTTAGACAAAGAAATCGCAAATAAACTTCTACTATATGCCAGAAAGAAATAGAGTTGAAAATTCGTACTGTGAAGAAATGAATGCATAAGCCGGAAAATGAACGGCTTTTCAAAAAAATTCATTGCACGCTCTCTCGCTAGAGGAGTTCATACTTGCCTCGAATATGTGTGCGAGTTTGTGTATGAGTAAAAATGAATAAACAACCGAAGTGGTCGCAGCATTTCATCTTCGAGCGTGCATAAAGTTATGAAAAATGGTTTGATGAACAAATAATTGAATGCGATGGTTGGCAAGTGGCAAAATAAAAATTTTTGATATTTGAAAAGGGAAGCCGGAAGGAATCGGCTTGTTTGGACGCCACGCCACTGGTACCCACCAGTGTTAAGCTACGAGTAGTCAGTATAAAACTTTTGAAAACTGGTTGCACTTGTAGTATAGGCAAATGATGAAGTCCAAAATATTTAGCAGCACTTAAGACTGTGTTTTTTAAGATTTACTTACCCAGCGATGGAGAAAGAGAAAAGTGTAGAGAGGAGAATTAAAGATAACAGATGAAGGGTTGGATTAGGATGGTTTTTTATGCCATGGTTTTGAGTTTTTTGTTCAAACTTTATTTTTTATATTCTTGGATTCAGTAGTGGAATATCAGCTTTTTGATATATCACATGATGTGGTGCAAACATATGTAGTGGATGCGGGTGTATTTTCTGAATCCTTGAACATCTCAAAATCATAAAGACTCTGGGAAACGCCAGTGTTTTTCAGGCGGAATTACTCGCTATCCGCGAATCCTGCCGCCAGATCAAACTGCACACAAATATAACGCCGAGGCAAAAGATCGCTATATTTATTGACAGCCAAATAGCTACTAAAGCTATTGCCTCGGTTACTATATCATCCAAACTAGTTAAAGAGTGCCGAAGTAAGCTAGTCTCGCTAGATAATCAGTTCAGGATAATCTTGATATGGGTTCCAGGGCATAGTAACGTTTATGTGAATGAACAAGCCGACGGACTGGCTAGGCAATGCCACAGCCCTTCACTCTTCACTCGCAGAACCAGTTCTCGTTCCGCTGCGAGCAGTCAAGGCAAAAATCTTCCCTAGAAAAGCCAACCTTAGATGGGCTAGGCTAACAAACTGTGTCATATCTAGAAGGATTTGGTCAAACTACAACAAGGCAAAGACAGACGACTTTCTAAACAGAATGCGTTAAGACATCTCCAGAATAGTAGGGATCACCACGGAACACTGGCCGATAGGAGACCATGCAGCCAGACTAGGTATCCCACATAATACACACTGCCGCAGTTGCAAGGTCGCAACCGAAAAAGAAATCCTCAGCATTAGGCAAACCATTTTTCAATTCACCCGAGAAGATCTCAGGGAAAAATATTAAAGAACTAATAACTTTTTTAAATTCCACAGGTTGGATTTAGAGACTTCTCATCAACGCGAAACGTCACCGAACCACCACTCCTACCTACCTACCTACCTATGTCTACGGAAGTCAAGAGTTTTTTTTTTCTGATTTTTGGTCCATCACGTACTCTTTTCCTGCAAAATGTTCTGTTTATAGGTTAAACGGTTCAAAAGTGTGACAGACATGTGTATAAATGGGTAGATAGACAGACAGACATTAGTGGTCCGGTTATACCATTCTTCTATGGAACACTAAAAGACTTTCATACAAAACATCTTTTGTGACGAAAATATGTATGTATGTAGGTTTGTAGTAAAAAAATGGCCCAAGAACCTGAAAATTTATGTATGTAAAGACATTGATGTAAAATGCTACCATCAAAGCAATACTCTTCTTTTTTTTTTTGCAAATATAGCAAACACTCTCACTTTAAATGATAAACCAAAGTACAGCACATTAGACTAGGAAAATACCATTAGTTCTGAAAATACTGTAGCTTCTTGCAGAAATTCGTGCCTTGCGTAATATACTTTTTAAATGAAAGGAAAGGGGGAACCTACAATTTTATTGCCAGATCCGAACAGTGTATCTGAGACATGACCACATGACAATTTTACTATCATACGAGGGCTGTTAGATAAGTAAGTGACTTTGAAATGAAATTCTTGTTTTTTTTCCCCAATATTGAATCTATTTTGCAATGTAGTCTCCTTACAGCGCGATACACTTTTCCCAACTATATTCCAACTTTTTTAACCCTTCCAAGAAACATGATTTCCCAAACTCTGCAAAATAGACATTTGTTGCATCGATAATTTCTTCATTTGATGAAAATCTTTTTCCGCCGGGCCATTTGTTCATATTAGGGAACAAGAAATAATCACACGGTGCCAAATCTGGAGAATAGGGTAGATGAGGAAGCAGTTCATATCGTAATTCAGCTAATTTTGCTGTTGCTACTGCGGACAAAGTGCCGGTGCATTATCGTGATCCGGTGATCGTTTTCTCCTTTTCCAAATAGTCAATGAAGATTATGAAACTATTGCCATAACTTTTCCGGCTGATGGAACCATTTTTGACTTTTTTGGAGCACGTTCGCCTGCAGAAGTCCACTGTTTTGATTGTTCATTCATTTCTGGCATATAGTGGTGTATCCCGGATTCATCAACTGTTACGAAGCCCCGTAAAAAGATTCGAATGACGGTATCATTTCAAATTACTACAATCTTAGCTATCTCACGAACCTTGACCCGGCGATCGTCCAACACAATATCGTGGATTTGGTCGACCATTTCTTCCGTTGGGATGTCTTTGGAGCTCGTACGACCGCAAAGAAATTCAGTGAACCACTTGTGTACCATTCCATGCGAGCGAGCAGAGTCTCTATGATATTTTTAAGTCTGTCTTCAGTCTCTTTAATGGTTTTACCGCGCAAGAAGTAGTACTTTTTTAAAACACCAAACTCACTTTCTTCCATTTTGGCCAAATCTCACAAACCAAAGTTCTTTCGATCACTGTAAAAAGCTAAGTGTTTGACAGATATATTTGATTTTTTTTGTGCCGAGAAAGAAACAAAGATGTCTGAAAAAATTCCTCTATGCGATTCGAGCGCCATCTTGCATCAAAGTCACTGACTTATCGAACAGCTTTCATAGGTACCATAGGCTTTAGTAGATACCGAGTCTGCTGAACTATAGCGCCCACAACTGACATGTCTGACCGAAGTGCGGTTTGGTAACTGATTTTTGGCTCAAGAATTAAATGAAATATTTGTGAGGATATTGCATTAATAAGAGACAAAATACAGACACGTGAAACACATAACTTTTCTTTTCACTTTGCCATAGAAAGTTAAAAAGAAGCTACTGAAAATATTACTCTGATGTGATCCACATGTTGAGGATTGTACAATATACCACAGTTATCTGCTAAACCCATACACAAAACTTTGTTACGAATTGTCTACTCGTCGAAACAAGGAAAATCTTGTAATCCCTAGCTACCCACAGAAGCAGTGACAGAAATTTCTGCAAATTATACGATACCCAATGACTTTCAAAGCGACATATAGTCATTTCAAAGGATTTTTTTTTTGCTTTCAAGGACTTTACAACTCACTAAATTGAATTAAAGAAATAATTGATTTTTTCATTAACATTTAATAAAAAAAAAGGATTGTCACTCCCATTTTGAAGCTCAAAAAAGGTCCATTTAGTTGCGAGAGTTAAAACTGAAAACTAAAGCTAATCCATCATGGATAAAGGAACAGCCAGTGGTGCAAATTTAAGACAGGTTAAACGTAAAAGCTTATTTGCGTCATCATTATGTGGGTACATTTGTATGTAGGCTGATGTTTGACTTACCAAATACCAAATAGAAAATGCTAACATTTAATTGACATTTAACAATATAATCATATACATACTCGTATCTACATCATCGGAAACATTTGTTCAAAATAATTTAAATGGATATCATATTCTAGAAGGCGTATCTGCAGGTATACATCTACTACAAACCTACATTATACAAGTACCTTTTGTCAAATTTAAAATGTATATCCTTAGAAAATGATTTTAATCTTTTAAGCAATATTTCTTTTCTAGATAAAATCCCATAATCCTTACCAAGCACTTAATGGCAAAACATTTTTGTCTCCTTCCGAAAACTCCAAGGATTACCTATTTCACATAAAATTCCCCCACACATTTAATTCACCAAAAATACCTTTCAAATCAACCTTAACCATTTGTGGCACAGAACACAACACGCAAATTACTTGACTCTCTAAGAGAATTTTAACCAAAAGAAAAAAAAAAAAAAAAGTAGAAACGAGCGCCAAATTAATTCGAAATTCAGAAATCCCACAGAGAGTATGAGAAAAGGAGTACAAGCAGGCGGATTACCAAGAGGGTTGTTGTTTTTGAATAATTAATTAAATGATTAAATCATACAATCTACGGCTTAATAAAAGACCGGTTCGTGTTGTTCATGGTGCTTAAAATTAAATAAAATGTCACCTTCTGATTTTGGGTGGGGGGGTTAAATACTTTTATTCTGGTGCTATTCTTGTAACACAATTTGTCAAGGCTTTGCTTATGCGTGTGTATTATTATAACATTTTTCTAGCCAGACTCTTGTAATAGAGACATTAGAGATTTTACGGTTTTCAAGGAGCGCCACATTGATTTAAAAAAAATAAAAAAAATATTTATATCAGTTGGGTGCGTCTTACTATTAATTTTCTTTAAAAGTTTATTCCATCGAAAGAGGCATTCAAACAAATGCTGCAGGTCCTGGTAAAAAAAAAAAAAATCTAGGACTAGTGTGGTAATGTCAGATTGATTAAGCAAGTTGTTGTAGTTAAGTGATTTACGATAGGGTTTCTCTTTTTTATAGATCCAAAATAACTGCTATTAAATTGACTTTGTTTCTCTACTGCGGGGTAAAACTGCTGGCAAATATTGATCCAATACTGCGTGGAATTTATGTAGGAAGAGAAAAAAGTTGTAAAATTATTCTCAGAAGGGAGTTTATGAAAAGTTTTCTTAAAGAGTTATGGGGATTATATAGGAAACGAAATGTTTTCTATCTAGTTCAGATAAAAATAGGTAAGGCTACTTTATTTTAGCTTTGTATTTTAAGTGCGCCATTTATAATAAGTATAAGTTCTTCTTCTCACAAACTAAATGCAATTAATAGTAGTAGCACCGCACAAATTAATTAAAAAGCTACATATTTATACTTTAATGCATCAACTGTCGTATCATCAACCCTTTTCGAAGAAGTTTTTCCTTCTTTTTTTAATTTTTTTTGTGACCTCTGTGGTCTGGGAATTAAGTACAGTGGTTGAGTTACAAATTGACAATGAGAAGGATGGCACCAGCAGAAGAAAATGGTGTAACAGCGTAGTGAAAGAGGAATTAAAGTAAAAGAATTTGTTGGCACTTAAAAATATTTTTTTTTTTTTTCCCCAGAGGTTAATATCGAATATTTTTTTTTACTGTGCGACGTTGCTGGTTAATCTACAGCTCCTTCAGCTATCTCTAGTGACTACTGATCCAGCTCTACTCCTTTTCTGACAGCTAATACTCAGGAGGTGTTTTTTTTTAATGAAATTAGCGAATATGACGCCATCCTTCCTTTATTTTTTTTTTTTGCAAATTCAACAACAAGTGGGAAAAGATATTTTTCTAGTGCAATAAATTAAAGCAGCAAGACTTGTTTTCATTTTTTCTTTAAATTAGATAAAGGGTGACTAGAAAGCAATGATAGTTTTTCCAATTGTTATGATTCAGCAGATGTCAAAGTTATCAATGAGATCCAGCTGTCAAAATATTTAGTAAGATTTACTATTTCATTTGCTTCCCGAACGTGTGAAAATTATAGATAGATAGTTGATTTTATTCATTTCATACATAAACTAGTAAAAATATTCATAAAAGAATGAAATAGAATAATAGTAATCATTCTTTAACTAAAAAGTTAGTGGTGAATGACACATCAAAGATTTAAAAATTCAAATGATAACTGATGTGGGGTGACAATCAGTGTATTGGTTAAATATAAAATAATTATGTAAATCTCAAAGGCAAGAAATCTATGCACATTTAAAAAATAAAGTGAACATATATAAAAACGTAACAATTTAGAGATGAAATACATTAATGAAACAAAATTTATAGTCTTTGTTCTGATGAAAAAAAAAAAAAAAAGAATCTAAAAAAGTGTTTCAATACAATCATAGTTTAAAGCGAACAACCAGTCTTTTACTTTTCTGATATAAGAGGAAAAACAAGGTATTTCTCTAATAGAAAAGGGCAATTTATTAAAAAACTTTGCAGCTGTATAAGTATAAAAACGAGAAAAAAGTGTTCTGTGTGCAAATGGTGCAATTATTTATACGTAGGTTATCCATTGGGGAATTGCTGCTGGGTATATTACCACTTCGTTTGAAGAACTCTCTCAAGACTTTAAAAACATATAAATGTCTTATTGGTAGAATTTGCAACGTTTTAAATAAAGGCCAACTCTCAGCAAGTCGATTTTTGTTAAGTATAATTCTAACTAGATATTTCTGGGCTATTAATAAAGGCTTAAAGGTATTAGCATACGAACTACCCCAGCTAGTGAGGCCGTATTGTAACTTTGAGTGCGCAAGACCATAGTAAATAGTGGTTAACACTTTCTTGGAGCAAAACGGCTTTAATAGATACATTTTACGTGTGATCAACATCATACACGATTTTATCGCTTGGATATGAGTTTTCCAATTTAGATTGATATCAATTGTAACGCCTAAGTACTTAAAATGTTGTACTGATTCAATCTTGAAACAATTTTTGGAGCATTGCATATTAGTTGTAAAGTTCCTTCTACCACACTTATGAACAGGTAAAGAAAACAGTTTACAGCGTGAAACCAGAGGTTATAATCATATAGATTATTACCAGTTGTCATGAAAGACATCAACTTTGTTTTCTCACTGATGATTAATTTATGCGCAGTAAACCACAACCTTAATATTTCAAGATCTTCCTCGATCCTTGTGACACATTCAAATACAGTTTTGAACTCATAAGTAAACGCTATATCGTCTGCGAATGCAGTTGATATACCATTTAACTTGAGTTTGAAAAGGGAGTTTATGTATATTAGGAAAAACAAAGGGCCAAGTACAGAACCCTGAGGAACACCGTTTTTCAAAAACCGAGACTCACTCAAGACACCATTGACATTAACTCTCTCTTTCCTATATTTTAAAAATGATTGCAGCCATTTAAATATGTTTATAAAGTTTGTTTAGTAACAAATCATGGTCCACCATATCAATGCTTTTGTCATGTCTATAAATAGACACATGGTAGATTTATTGCAGTTTAAACCACAATACAGTTGACTACATACTCTCAAAATAGCATCCTCAGTTGACATTTCTGCTCTAAACCCACCAGTTCGGGTTGCTACAAAAGAAATTAAACTTGTCGAGGAACGACAAAATACGAACTTTAAGCAGTTTTTCAAATATTTTAGAAAAGGTGGAAAGAAGTGAAATAGGCCTATAATATGAAACATTTTTTCTGTTACCTTTTTGAAAAAGAGGTACAACTTCAGCACATTGCAAATGTTCAGGAAAACAACCCCTTTCAACACTACGATTAAATAAGATACTCAGTACATCAACAACATACAAGGCAATATGCTTCAGAAGCACACTTGTAACACATTATTAAAAAATATTATCCAAATTCCGGCTCAGTTATATTAGCAATGTGAATTTCGTCATAAGGTCGGTCGTAATCATGGCTTCAGGGCGCAGGCAATTCGTTGCACCGTGGAAAAGTTTGAGCGTGAGTACACTCTTTTGTACCTTAAGCCACCAACCAGTGGCGACTGGATTTGGGCCTACATCCATATAAGATTGTGCTGACGGAAGAATCGAAGCCGGACGACCATAGACAACGCCGTGAGTTCGCTAATTGGGCGCTGGAATTATTGGCAAAAATTGCCGTTATTGGAGCAATCCACAAGTGTTCGAACATCCATATGCGTCCACAAAGATTGACTGTTTGGTGCGGTTTATGGCACGCCGGCATCATCGGACCTTATTTCTTTCGAAATTAGGAAGCAGACACTGTTACCGTCAATGGTCCTCGGTATAGAGAGATATTAACCGACTTTTTGCGGCCAGACCTCGACAACATCGATATATACGAGCTGTGGTTCCAAGAAGATGCAACGCTCGAAGTGGTGAAGGATAAATTTGGCGATTGGGTCATCTCACGGAGAGTGTTCATCAATTGGCCGCTGCGTTAATGCGACTTGATACCCGTCCATTATTTTCTCTGGGGCTACGTCAAGTCCTTAGTCTACTTTAACAAGTTAACCACTTTGGACGAGCTCGAGGCCAACATTCGAGTCTCTATTGTCGGAATAACGCACATATTGGACCGAGTCATCAAAAATGGGACTGATCGCAGCGAAGTCGAGGCGGCCATTTAAATGATGTGCTCTTCCATACATAATGGCATCAATGTGGCTTTAATATAAATTTGAATAAATTCAATTTGATATGTCCCACCGCTGTTGATTTATTTAAAATTTTTTTCCTATCATTCTTATTTGGTCACCCTGTATTTGAGGCTATCATTTTTGTGAAATTGTATAAAATATCAGAATAACGGTGTTATTCCTCTAAGGCTTGTAACTCGTTACTGGTTACAAGTACATATTATGTTAGACTTAAACTACTTTAACACTCAGTTATAAGCATGATCGTATCAAGATCTATTGTTGTAATCGAGGTTAAATACTTTCCTTTTTACTAATGTTCTCTGTCCCCTCGTGGGCCATAAAGCGTCATCATGATCGGAGTTCTGCAACGCACTTGAGCTTCCTCCAAGTTATCCTCAATGATTTGGATTGCTCTTCGACTGTCCTTCTGTCTTCGCGCCGTAATGTGTGACCAATCCACTGCACTTTTCTCCTCCGTATTTTGATGTCTATTGGCTCCTGGCCCATTATCGCGTGTAGTTCGTCATTCAATATAAGATTCAGCCAGAAGATTCTTAGGATGTTGCGAAGGCATCTATTTATGAAGATTTGCAGCTTCCTTGTGAAGGTGTTGATCATTTTCCAAGTACTACACCCATAAAGCAGCACTGTTTCCACGTTTGATCGGAACAGTCTCAGCTTGGTTTTTGTGCTGAAAACATTGCTTTACCAGTACCGAACGCCTTTGCTTTTCGAATTCTGCTGTCCACATACAGTTCGGTACCACCATCTTCTGAGACCATACTTCCTAAATATAGAAAGCTGCTTACTTTCTCGACTTGCTGTCTGGCAATGTTGAGTTGAGCGGCGCTGGTGTTTTGTAAAGAAGTTGAAGTGCTTAGAGCTTTTGTTTTTGCCGTATTTATTTTGAGCCCTACTTGGTCGCCTCTGATTACAAGTTATAAGTCATCTAATGCAGATCCATTATTCTGTGTGAGAGAAGGCAAACGTCATCAGCATAGTCAAGGTATTTGAGATATGATGTCATAGTCCATCTCAGCTCCATGTTTGCTTTAGATCATATAGATTGAGGTCAGGATACCGGGATTCATAAAATTGGTACGCACAGCAGCTCTGAAGACTGTGGCTACAAAATGATTTTCGGTGCAGCAGCTAGCGTAGAACCACATTAATCAACTGTGGGCGCCGTGGCTCTGTGGTTAAGTGCGGTATCACTGTGTAGTAGGTTCAAGGTTCGAATCCAAAAAAAAAAAACGTTTTCTCACGGTCTCACCTCTCGCGAACATCTGACAAATATACGACAGTAAAATTGTCATTAGTAGCTTCTTTTAATCGACAAAATTGCCTTTCTGAAACAGCATAAAAAAGTAGGTCCGAATTATTCTTGCGGCGCACAGCACGAGTGGCTATCAGGCCCTGTATAGTATTCCTGTACTGTATTTCTAGGGGACTTAGAATGATGACAGGCTTAAACAAATTTCAAATAAATTGCATTGCTTGGGATATCATAACTGTGTAGCCGGGCATACAGGTGACCGCTAAGACTCTGAAACCAGCTGCAGTTAGAGGCTAGTTAAACCCTGCAAGTGACACTTGAAAGTGATAACGACAGACAATGGGGTGCCCTTGTGCTGGTAGCACTTGTAAGAATTAGAATCAGTGCTTCGAGCTACCATAAAAAACAACAAAAATGTGCTCAATCCTCTTAGGCACATTTCTACCTATCATTTCTTAGGTATTTTAAGCCTACTTCTGCAAGCCAGCCATAAATCTTTAATTTTGGGGTTAGAATGAAAATTCCAATTTCACTCGAATTGTGATCCCACAGATCCCATATATGAATTTTCGAAGTAAATCTGTCCAACAGTCGACGATACATACAGGCAGACAGACAAAATTGAGAGATCCATTTTGTATATCATATCATATAGGGTATATAGACACTCAGCCCCTCAAAGTTATATATATTTGTGATCAGTGTCAAAAGCTCTGTCAATCTAGCCATGTTACTCCATCCGCCCGTCCGTATGTTACCACTTTTTGGGCCTAAAATTTTGAGCTAGGAAGATGAATTTTGTTACATAACCTTCTTAGGACCTGTAGCAGTACAAATGTAAAAAATGTTTAAAATCCGCCCACAGACACGCCTACTTTAAAAAAAAAGCATTCTATAATTATTTTTATACTAGAAACTGATAATGAGAATATCGTCTCAACGAAATATATAGATGTTTACATTCTATACAATTCATCCATACATTACATAATGCCACGCCCACTTTTGGTGGGCGTTTTCAAAAAAAAAGTATTTTGCTCAAAGCTCTAATAAGGTCTTATTGTGAATATTCCACCAGAATTCTTGAACTTCGATTACAAATGACGACAGCCACGCCCACTTTCTTCTTAAAAAAAGTCTCAGCCACAAATTATGTGGTAAAATTTTTTAAAAATTGAGAGAATGTCTTCTGATTGGAAGACAGTATGTTTTAAACTGTTTCTACTATAGTTATACCAAAATTGGTTAATACGTAAATATTTCTTTTTCTAGAGGAAAATTTGTGCTACAGGGTTGAAGAGTAAGAGATTCTCAGATGAAGCGTTTTATACTTAGGTTAGGTTGTAAGAATGACTGCACAGCGATGGTACTTGCCTCAGTCAGATCTCCATCGATTTATTGTGTTCCCTGTTGTTGGATATATAAAAATTCTGAGTTAGTTAGCTTTAAATGTTTTTAGCCTCCCCGAACAAGTTTGATTCCAAAATGAATTCCAGAATGGTTTCGGTTTCTGAGTTCCTGAGTGCTGTCGCAGAGAAAGTCACCATATCCTCTGGTACTTACTTAAGCGAATTATTTTTAGATGGGCCCCCAATGAATTGTTGCCTGTTAATATATCTATCGTCCGTTTTTTGTTGTGTTTTGTCCATAACTTTCTTGAGGTACCTCGTTATGGAAGTGTGCTCCATCGCTCGTCGGCCTTGTCCTTGTTTGGTTCAGTTTTAAACTTTTTCCGGCCAGTTTCCTTTTTGGAGATACCCCTATGACCCGAAACTTAACAGATGTGATGTTGTGTTGTACGCTAATAATTCTTAGCTCGTTGCCACATTATTTTATTTGTTTTAATTTTACCAATGCGGATGAAATAGCTGATCGTTGCTTGACGTTTTAAGTAAATATTTACATCAGTTCGTGGAGATGCTAGTGAGGACAGTTCTCGAAATATTTTATGATAGCTAAGAATACCGCTGAACACACTGCCTTGATTTGAAGGCTTTATTGACCGGGCGATGGCGGGTGTGGCCGAGAATATTTCTTCAATTTTTAAAATTTGTAAAGACAGGTATGTTATTAGGGTTTATAACTATACCTTTCGCTCAGTCTTCTCGCGAGGGAAATTTTATTTGGAAGCGAATGCTGTGAAGTTATCTGTTTTTGTATTAATTTTTTTCTGATTTGCCAATAGTTCGATGGCCTATTCATGATTTGGATTGTTGGAGGCGTATAGCATGTTTGAGGAACAACAAAAACAAAAATGTCAGAATCATTCATTAGAAAACGCTTCGTGTACATTTATAGCCTCTACGAGCATACATTTCCTATAATGAAAAGCTCTTGGAAATTTGTAAGCTAGTATTCCTACATTTATACGTACTAAACATTTTGCTTGGAACTCGAAAGGCAATTTACTAGTGTTACATATTCCTGATTCTTAAAAGAAGATTGTCGTACTATAAGTGCTCGAATAAATTAATCATAAAATGTGCCAAACAAACAAAAAGTGTACCCTTAACTAAATAATCCCCTAATCGACCAACCTACACCACAAAGCTTTATTAGCCTTCCTCCATTCAACCATACCAATCACTAAGCTCTTTCATTGAATTTATTTCCAACTATTTATACTCCCTTGTGACCCAAAAGCCTAAAAAAAGATCGCCACCACCAGAACTTAGCAACAAGTGATTGTGAACTCTCCCAAACAAGTCCTGATTTTCGCACAATACGTACAGTAACTACTTCTTCATTCTGACTCCTGCATGTTAATAGAAACCTAAATTATGTATACTCTCCTGAACAGTTTGATTAATGGAAAATTGCTACCAATGTTATCCTTAAGGCAATGTCGATTAATTATGCATACATCGTGATCCTTGGGGATGCCACTTCAGTGCTAGTCTAACTACAGAACATTTATTCCCTGTGAACTTTTTCCCAGCATATAAAAGTAGGTTATGTCAAGACCTACATAATCCGGAAGTACGTGTGTTCCTTGTCTTCCGGAAAGAAAAATGAAACAGATTTGATTTCTCTTTTGTCAATGAAATATGTATGTGGGCCTTTTTCCTCTTGAATCCTTATGCCAGACATAAGTCACCCATAGTCTTTTCGTATTCCGTCATCATCATTTTAAAGAGAAATGTTTTTATGAATGTTTACTTAGTTGAGTGAGAGCAAACATCTTTATCATTCGTAAGGACATTGGGATATTTTTGTATGAACTGTAGGCCCAGGATGCGAATAGGTGGCTCCTCTCAACAGGGGTCTGATGATGTCGTGTAAGATAGGAAAATCAGCAGAATTCAGGAACTTTGCTTATTAGCTTCTTTAAGGATTTTCGACACCAATATGTGTACAAAGTTTCAGCATCTCACAAAGAACAGGAATTGGTACAAATGGCATAAATAAGTGGAAAAAATAGGTACCAACAAAACCTCACGCACCTATGTTGTTAAATTGATTTAATTTAGGTAAAGCTGCTCGTGGTGAACGTGCTTAATACATTAGATTATCAGTGGAGCTGGGAAAATGCTTTCACATTAAAAAATCATTATAGTGGCATGCCGTGAATTAAAGTCATTATAGACCAAAGAAAGGGGTGCATTTAAAATGTATTCACCTGTTGAAAATCCTGTCTAATTTTGAATAATTGAGTTTTGTGGCTCGAGCTTAACCTGGGTGATGACAATCACCATTTCCGTCCACCCGACCAAAGTGAAGTGAATATAGCAATATCTAAGCTTAAATTCAATAAGGATGCGGGGTCTGACTTATGTCTATTAGTCGAGCTATTTAAAGCAGCTGGGGATAATTTAGCACAGAGCATTCATCAACTCATGAATATTTCTTAGTTCTTTCGCATTTCATTAAGTAAAATTCCTTTGGATAATAGAAGTTGCAACTAAATTTGAACCGATGAAGCTTGCTTACATATTTTTTGTGTAATAATAACAATAGCCAGCTTTAAACCTATTTCCTCTAACCTTGAGCAATCTGCCTCCAATTTTGAGCACAAAGCCTCTGCAAATCTCCCATCACTTGGTACATCTATTGGAGATGAAAATGCTTCCCTTTTCTCCAATCGTTAGGGCCATCGAAGCAGGTCACTTTGTGTCATTTTTAGAGAACAATACTGAAAAAGTCCCACTGCATTGCATGGCATTGTTTAGATCTCCAAAATAATGTTAAAAGGATCTGTTGTTTCTTTTCCCTATTCTGACAGAGAAGGGAGCATTCTTTAGAGTCATGGTACGTACTTTGATTAGCTTGTTCAATATTCTAAGCAAAACACAGTATAAAAAAGTCACTTCTAGTAACACTTTAGTCCACAGACCTAAAATTGGTAAACAGATAGAAATAATATTGACTTGAGGTTCATGTATCTTCTGCAAGATTTGGCGTAGTATTAATATTTCTGATTGACTTTGATTGCCTTTCATAGCTAAAAAAGCCGAACATTTGACCACATCAATATAGATTACATGCCAACTAAAGGTTCGCCCTATATGTAATGAAATTTACTTAAACCTCATGAATCCTACACTCTTCAATTTCAATTCAGTATTTTATTTCAAAGAGTCTTCGAGTAGCTCAAACTTTATTTTTCTTTATCATGGCATTCGCTTAAGCATATTTTTTTCGTTTGCAGTTGGTAAAAGTTTAAATCCAGGAATTCTGTGACTGTAGTTCGAAGGGATGTACACAGTGCCGCTACAATTCCTTTGCGCTTTTGGTCGGTGTCAGATAGGCTTAATCTACGACAGTAGTCTACAGTGATGCCTTGGCATTGAACCCCCTTTGTGGGTGATCAATTTTTATCAAATTTCATTATTTTGCTAAAGTTGAGTGGTTTATTTCCTCACTTAATTATATTGGCTTTTCCGATCTTAGTACTCAAACCACCAAGAACGATTTTGATGCAATGCTTCAAGCAACAGCTAAATTAACAGTAGACGTTTCCGCAGTCTTTAATGCAATATCAACACCCGAGTTAATATTCCTCTGTATGTTCGTTTTAGTTTTATTTTCGAATTTCATTTTCAAAACCTCCTTGGATGGCGGTTATATCATATTTGTAGTTGATCTCATCCGCCATTAGTCTTATGCTTTAAAACCGAGACGAATCACAAACTGTCAGGAAAGTCGAAATAACAATTAGAAAACTGGGCTGCATTGGATAATCCAACAATCCATTCAACGCTCTTTTTAGGTGCCACCATGAGGTTGTTGGTTTACATTACAAAAAAAAAGAAACAGTTTTCGGGACAGTCGAACTCAAAAACAATTTTCATTAACTTCAGGGAAAAGTTGTAAATTTTTAGAAAATTCCGTGCAATATTCGAAAATTTTGTAAAAAATTTCAAAGATCAACGTCTGATCGGAATAATTTCTTTCGTAAGATGCACCAATCTAGAGATAGGTATTCGCGCTCAAAAATGATTTCCATTTACTTTCGGGGTAAGGACTAAAAAATTTGGTACCCACCCTGTAGAAATTTTCAATACTTAATATTTCGATCTTAGTTACTTTTTTTGGTACCTAAAAGGCCAAGCACATACTCGTATTTGTTTCCAGAAAATGTTCAATCTCGAGATTTTGATAAATTTTGGTATTACTGAGAAATTCAAAAAAAATGTGTTTTTCAATTCCGCTATCCGACTGCTGTATGTAAGCACGACTGCAGCTTAAATGGCTGAACTGAGGAAATTCAAAAAATATACAATACATTAAAACTACGAAGAAATCAAACACGATTTCCAACGGAAATATTGTTTATGTTCAATTCTCTTCGCGTGCAGTCAAAGAGAGGTTAATGTAGAGGAAAAAAAACAGAGAAGGAGAAATTAAATGCTTCGTTATTTGCCGGTAGTAAAAACAGTAGAATTTATATAAATAATTCATTGACCAGATACAATAGACCATTATACATAGCTGCAAAAAAAATTACAATAGAGCATAAATTTAAGTATTTGGGGTTTAAAAATGGTCAATGAATGCTAAGAAAAGTTGAAAACGGTGAGGTTTTGATTATAAGATCATTCGAAGATTTAAACAATATAAATAATATAAATTAGTTTTAAGAATATGCTAAATACAGTAAATAATCTTGATCCTATAAACAACAATCTCACCGTACAAACCATTCAAAATAACACAGATATAATTTTTCAAACTAATTTTAATAATTTGTATTGTTCACCAAAATATACGTAGTTTGCGGCGTAATTTCGATATTCTGTCTTGTAACCTTGAAACCTTTACATGTATGCCCGACTTTATTTTCGTGTCTGAAATATGGATTTTTTCTTATGAAGTTGGAGATTATAGTTTGCCAAACTACACATTTTATGCTTGTCCTAATGATTCGTATTCTTCAGGTGGAGTTGGTGTCTTTGTGCGTAATGTTTATGAGTGCGATTTCAATAGTTTTAGTCTGACCTCTGCAGATATTATTAAAATTTCAGTTTGCTTATGTAATGTAAAATACAATTTTGTTTGCGTTTATAGATTTCACTCAAAATCAATTCAAGAGTTTTGAAGAGAATTGAAGAATTTTCTGTTTTTCTAAATAATGAGCGTGCAAATAATGCCTTGGATTTATATAATGTAATGTTGTCTCAAAATGGGTTTACATCCCTTGTTAACGAACCTACAAGGCCTGTTGCAGGCACCTGCCTTTGTCGTTTCTCAAGTATTGTCAAGGTATTGTCTTTGATCTGGGTATTACAGATCATTGCATGACGGGTATACTTTTAAAAACTTTAAAAAACACATTGCAAAATAAATCTGTACCTGATCACCAGGCAACTAAAATTGATTTTTCCAAATTAAATCATGAACTACTTTATGCTGATTGAGAAATATACGCTGAGGAAAACCCTCCAGGGCGTATCACTTATTTTCTGAAAAGTTTAAAAATTATATCAGTAGTTCAACCTATACTATTCATAAGAACATAAAATCAAAATTAAACCATGGATAAATAATCGTCTTCTCAAAAAAATTAATGTCAAGAACAAATTGCGTAATAAATGTCACAAGCATCCGCACAATAGAAATTTAAAATTACGTTTCAAAAAAATGTGTAAAGAAGTTAACAATGAGATCAAATTATGTAGAGACAATTATTACCATAATAAAATAAGAAGTTCGGTAGGCAATTCCAGAAATGAGTGGGAAGTTATTAACAACATGTTAAATAGAAAAGTTAAAAATAATTCTAAAAATATATCACTTGAAGTAGATAGTAAAGATGTTACAGATCCTGTAGAAATAGCTAATCTTTTCAATGAACACTTCGCAACAGTTGGTAAAAACACACCTACTAGTAGTTGTACATTAACCTGCTGCACAGATCTTGGTGTTTTAAGCAGAGCCTTTAGTAGGAATAGCTTTTATTTCGAATCCATTTCTGGTCTAGAAATTTTGAAAACAATAAACTCTCTCAAAAATACTAACTCGTGTGGTAAGAATTTCGAACATTGTGTTAAAAAAACCGCTTTGAATTTAGTTGACGTTCTAGCATACATTTTTAATTTGAGTGTTCTTTCAGGCATCTTCCCAGTTGATCTGAAAAGTGTTGTTGTTATTCCTCTCTTTAAAAAAGGCAACAGAAAACATCGAAATAACTATAGACCAATCTCATTATTACCCTCAATAGCAAAAGTCTTTGAAAAAATCATTAAAACTAGGTTTTTTCAATTTTTTTTAAATCAAGATTTTTTTAGTCCCCTACAATATGGTTTTCGATCAGGGTTATCAACAGAAGATGCTCTGCTGGATTTTTGTTCCTTTATACAAAAAGGTCTTGATAAGAAAAAATGTTGTGGTGCACTTTTCGTTGACATAACCAAAGCGTTCGATGTGGTTAAACATAGCATTCTTTAAAAAAAAAACTGTACAACTCTGGTTTTCGAGGTTGTATTTATAATTGGTTTGTTTCTTATCTGAGTAATCGAACTCAAAAAGTTAATGTGAATAATGTTCTAAGCGACTCGAAAAATATTAATTTGGGTGTACCTCAGGGATCAGTGCTTGGTCCTATTCTCTTTTTAATATACATTAATTCTCTTTTTGAACAACCATTTGTTAGGAATGTTAAGGCTTTCGCAGATGATCTTGCAATTGGATATGATTCTGAAAATCCATTAAATTTAGTTTCAGACATGAATTATGATGTCCATATACTAAGGTTGTGGTTTGCGGTTCATGAACTTTGTATAAGTAATAAGACTAAAGTCATGTTTTTTAGTCTTTACGCAAAGGAGTTGAGTAACATTGAAATTAGCTTTCATTCACCTGTTTGTTTAAGATTCAAGTTGTTTAGCGAAAATTGCTTGAGACTAAGTTCTCAGACCCTTTTTAATCCAAATGCGGCATGTAGCGAAAATTGCTTTGAAATTGAATAGGTTAAATTCTTCAAATATTTAAAAGTAACAATTGATCAACAACTTAAATGGACCGAACATATTTCGAATCTTAAACAGTATTTTCTTTCAACAATTCGGTGTCTATACAGTCTGAGAAAATTTTGTTCTAGCACTTTATTAAAATCTGTATACTACGGGATATTTAATTCGAGGTTAGAATATGATATATGTTGTTGTATGTACGACACCTTTTTTACTATAAGGTTTTAAAAATATTTTTTATACAAAGTGGTTATAGGCAAAGTCCCATTATTGGATCATATAACTTGAGAACCAATTCTAGCAATTTTCATTTTATAGTAATATCACGCAAGTTATTCAATAAACTTCCTGAAACAATACAAAACATTACGAATCTGTCTCTGTTTTTAAAAAGAATTAAGTCGTGGCTTTTTGTGTATGATATGAATGAAATCGAAATTTTGTTGCACAACGTTACTTGATGTTAGATTTGTTTTGCTCTCTGGCTGTTAATTAACTAATAATTTATCTCCTATAATTGTTTTTGTAAAATTTAACCTATTGTAAAACGCTATTTTTTCTTTTAGTCACCCCACTACGTAATTGCTAAATTTAATGTGGCATTTGTTCTATTTTTATAAAAAATAAAAGTGCCACTAACTATTCTCATAAATTTAAAAAAAAAACTGTTAATTTGGATGTAAGTTGAATGAATTCTGTAAATGAGAATAATGAATAAACATACATACATACATACATATTTATTTACTTCAAGCTTCATATCAAGGGTCTATAGGGTCAATGGATAAGGAATTGAAATTTTTATTCAAAACACAGAATTAACAGTGTTATTGGCAAAATGGCTGATTTTGAAATAAATCGATTTTCTCGAGAACAGCTTTAACTATTTTGTTTAGATTTGATAAGCGAATTCGGTTGGATATGTGTCAGTATTTTGCACATTTTGCGCATAAACGGTACTTTATTTATTGATCGGTTTTTGAAGCTTGGGTTATTATCGATATCTAAACAATATTTGGTGTAAAAAGGTCATTGTACGGGGTGGCCCATAAGTCACTATGGGGTTTAAATAGCCCATATCTCTTTTTATTTTATTTATTAATAAAGTACAAAATATGGAAATCTTATTACACTTGTTACGAAAAATTACGTCTTTTAAATGGCCTCCATTTTCGGCTTCGGAAAGGGTGGCCCTTTCTAAGGCATGTTCCATGACGGCTGTAAGTTTCTGTGGTTGTAGTCCCTTTATTTCCGTACGAATGTTGTCCATTAGTTGTAGAATTGTCCGAGATTTATTCTTTTTCAGATAAATCCACAAAAAGAAGTCAGGGGCCGTTAGATCTGGAGATCGTGGTGACCAATCAATTGCTGACTTTCTCGAAATTATGCGATCTCCAAAAATGTCTCTTAGAAGTTGCATTGTGGCTTTAGCAGCATGGGAAGTGACTCCATCTTGCTAAAACAATATACCAAGACGATTTTCCACTGCAAGTCGCACAAAATATTGAAGCATGGCCCGATAGCGTTCTTCAGTGATAATCACTGCATTACCACTAGCATTCTGGAAGAAGAACGTGGCAATAATTTCTTGTGACGTTATACCGCATCAAACTGTGCACTTAAGAGGGTGCAATTCCATCTGGTTTATAACCCTTGGATTTTCTGTACTCCAAATCCTGCAATTCTGACAGTTGACAAAAACCGTTGAGTTCATTGGACATTACAAAATTGTGAAGAAACCATCGTCTTCTCTTGCCAATTGTTGACATTTAATTGCATAATCAAGTCGTCGCTGGTACTCATCATGGTTTGACTTCTAAACCAGTTGAATTGTGTATGGGAAAAGGTTTAAACCATGTAAAATATGCTGCAGTGACGTGCGAGCAATACCCAATTGGGAACATCGTCTCTGGATCGAAATTCCAGCCTCTTCTATGACGCTCTCCTGCACACGTTCAATATTCGCCTCCGTCCTAGCTGAACATTGTCTTCCGGCATGTGAAGATCACTCACGGAACCCTGTCGCTGAAAACGGGGTGGCCGTGGTATAGTGGTAACATCATCGCTTGTCACGCTGTTGATTCACGGTTCGAATCCTGATGTCAAGAATCATCTATTTATTTCGCATGAAATAAATAAAAAAGTCGATCACTTGCGAAAGGTAAGACAACTCTACTGTGAAGGCATAACACTGGCAGTAGGGTGGTCATATGGCCAAAATGCATCTTGATCGTGATGATGACATCAGGAGGACGGAAAGAAATACAGTGAATCATATGCAATGACAATAATAGCGAAAAACAAAACAAAATACTCCCCAGTTATCTGGACAGCCACCCTTGGAGTTTACAGAAACTTAATACCACCTGAGTTTCAAACCACACCACTCTATCTTTCTCTCTCTCTCTTCTTTTCCACAAAAACGCACGTGTTCTAAAAAATTAGTATAAGGGTATTCATATCCCCTTTAACACGTGCAAATTATATAAAAAAAAAGTGACGAATTGTTGATTCTGAAGTAGCAACTCTAACATTGAAATGTCTTCTATAGGCACGTTGCGTAATGACAATCGATTGGTGGTTTTTTTAAAAAAAAAAACTGTATAATTTCGGTGTGCAACACTACTGTAAATTTTTCCATGATGATTTTCCTCAATATCGTCTATTAGCTGTGAAAAAAAGAAAAGAACAAAATTATAAACAAAAAAAAAAAATTATAATCTATTTAAATAACGTCATGATTTATGGGCCACCCTGTATATCCAATTCTGGGAAATTTTCAAAACTATTATTTTTTCCAATTTGATTTTTAGCGTATTTTTAAATTTTTAACTGACTGATACAGGTGCAAGTACGTGTGATCCTGTCGTGTACCTATAGTTTATTTTCGCAGCATTAACGGTTTTCGAAAGGGTTTTTCAATAAGGACATAACAAATTTGTATTTTAATACAAAAGTACTCTTAAATTTTGTTTATGATCAGTCAGTGTCAAAAGATAAGCCAAGTTCACGAAAGAGCAACGTTTGGGAATTATTAAAAGTTACCACTGAAATTCTGAGTCAGTGGTCGCAACTTTAAGAGCGCTTACTCCAATTTGCGGTCGTAATAATCGTCCCACCAGATAGGTTGTGCGTACTAAAGTGAATAAATTCAAGTCAAAATATTCACTATTGAATGTTCCTGTGCCAGTATGATAACGCACCTGTCAAAGTACCGAAAATATCGCAGCCGTAAGTGCTTCAGTTCAAAATAAGCCAAATCAGTCCATTCCACGCTGTTTACAGGAATTGGGAATCTCTCAGTTCACATTCTGGCGAGTTTTGCATGAAGATCTTGGCCTACACCTTTACAAGATCAAATTAACTCAAGAACTGAAGCCTCTTGATCATTTGAAAAGCCGAAACTTCTCCTATTGGGCTCTGCACAGCAGCAAAGGCATATGTGTTTCAAGAGATTCCATTGCATCCACAAAAAGTGACCGTGGGGTGTGGATTTCATGTCGGATGTGTGATTGGATGAAAATGGTTGCCATGTTACGGTCAATGGAGTTCATTATTGTGCCATGTTGGAAGACTATTTTTGACCAGAATTGGATGGACTTGACATCAGTTATATGCGGTTCCGGATGGTGCTACATGCCACACAGCTGGTCAAACAATTGATCTATTGAAGGGGATAATCGTGTAATGTCGAGTAATGGTCGGGTCGAATGGATGCGATTTAACGCCGATGGATTTATTTTTATGGGGTTACGTTAAGTCGTTGGTTTGTACCAACAAGCCAACAACATTAGAGGAAATTGCCAACATTCCGGCCGATATATGGGGAAGAGTGGTGGAAAATTGGTTCCAAAGAATCGATCGCTGCAAACCTACTTGCCGTGGTCATATAAACAAGATTGAATTTCAAACTTAAACCCAACATGTGCCCTATACCCGGAATAAATTTGAGCCCGATATCTCAATTATTCTGTCTTTTATTTAAATACAAAAAAGTTATGTTCTTATTGAAAAACCCTTTATTTGCGTTAAAATTACATTTTCATTTACCTTCGTGGAAAATACGGACATTTTTGAAGATTTCCAACAATTTTCGAAAATTTCCACCCTTTAGAGAATTTCAAAACTTAAAATTCAAATCGACTAATTTTTTTTTGTATTCTTAATCGAAAACGATTTCCATTTACTTCTGTTGAACAATTTTGTACATACCTGGTAAAGAATCTCTAACTTAATACCTAGATCCTATAGTGTAACGCCCAGAGGCATTGGCTATTTATCGAATATGACTGACATGATTTTGTTCAAAATTCACTTTCGACATATGTGAAGGCATTCATGCAAATAGCATTCAAAATATGTTTTAAGATTTCTTGACGCATTTTACGAAAAATCTGACTTCTATCGCATCTTATTGATTTTGCTGAGATTGTAATCTGATCAATTTACAAACGAACAGCATATAGGGAGTAATTAAGTATGTCCTTTATTTTTCTTGTGGCGTGTGTTTTTGTTGTTGCGTTTGTCTTTATTTTTGAAAACCTAAGCCATGATTCATTTCACGATTTCACTGTGAATTACACTTTTGTGCTGATGTAGAAATATTTATAAAAATACAGCTTTTATTCCTTCATTTGCCCTTATATATGGTTCGTCATGCTTGGGTGTAAATACCATACGTATATTAATTCAGTTCTCCTGTGGTTTACCCTTTATGACTTTGTGATGCAAACTGTTGGTGCACTACGAGTATCTGGGTATACTTCCTACCTCCTCAAGCTACATTTTCCTCCAGCATGAAGTACTTTTCGTTGATAATTATCTCTGAACTTATCGTTTTCTTTACCTACCTAGGTATTAAAACCCCCATCACAGATAATGTCTTTATTTGGTGTAATAAGATGCCAAGCGTTTACCGAATGAACTCTTCCTCAAGCCGAAAGAATCTTGACCCATCTTCGCTTGGGTCAAGGAGACTCTTAATATTCATGAAAACAGCAAACTCTATCCTGGTTTAATCATTTAAAGTCATAAACATGCTATCATTTCATTCTTTCGATAGAGTAAATGTTATTATCTCATCATTAGTTACAACAGTGCAGCTTGGTTAGTTCGCATTATTAATTATAAGTACTCGTATTCTTCAGATTAATCACCATCTAAAATTATATTGCTAAAAGTTTTATCATATCAATTCCTTTGGAATACCAACCCTAATTAAAAGTTTGCAAAATAAGAAAGTTCTTAAGTAGTTAAGATTACGAAATTATGGATTCTTTGAAAAGTAAAATGACAATGATGGACTGTACTGCAAATTGATTTATCTTAGTCAATTTTTTGTACCACAACTTTTGGCAGATACAGCCACCCCTTAAACTTCAAAACAATCGTTTTGCAAATAAATTTTCTGAAATATTCGAAAATGACCAAAAATGTATCTCCACAGGATATCATCATTTTTCAGCCTTCAAACTCAATTACTATAGAATCGCCTAGCATCAGGACAATTCAATGCTGTTGCGGAATATCACTTCCAGGCAAATTCACTTTCACAGAGATATTCGGAAACCACGACATAGCAGGAAAGCAAGCAATGCCAGAGGCAGACGAACAAATGTCGGTGGTTGTGTTTCCTTCTATGTGTCATTCTGATGGTGACGATTCCATTAGGTTTAACATTCTTCCATTTCCCAATTTTTGTATTTTTATTGATCTGTACTGAGCGGCCTTCATTGAATCCGAATTTTAAATTCTACGCATCAGTATTTTCGTTTTTTTTTCCGTTTCAATTGTCACAAACCAACGAACTCGGATGGAAAATGCAACCATAGAGGAAAAGTGATGCTGTCATTTCCTTATTCGTCGTAGGATCACAGTCCGTATCTGAATCATTTTGCTTCTGCATCGACACAGGGTATGTCCTTCTTTTTTTTTTTTTTGGTTTTTCGGAAATCTTCTCCATCCGGTTTCTGATTCATTTGCATTCCAGTTATTGCTTTCACTTCCTTCTGTCAACATGCTCTTTGTTAAATTTTTTTATATTTCCGCTTTCACAGATACACAAATTAATCAATGAAAACTTATACTCCATTATAACACTCTTCATTTAAAGCGAAAGGATCCTCTTAACATCACTCATAATCATGTTGATCCTATATCAACTGTCAAAAGAATATGTAAACACATACTCGTATGCCTGTCGAATGTGATTATTGTCAAAGCAAAACCTTGGGAATGTGTTTAGCCCAAAGTTCCATAATAAGCCATCCCAAATATGAACAACTTCTGGACAAACTTCGAGTGTCCTTGGTTTACCCACTCGAATTGGTTTATCCAATACAGGTCAAATGAGTGTGGTCCGTCCATGGAAAGCATCTGAATAGTTGCCACAAATGGATGTTGACATCAACCAGAAGGTAGGTGTCCACCTATGTGGTGGATCTAAAATTAGGGTATAACACGAGTAACCGTCGGTCTCTCTGCTTGAGTGCGACGATAATTAAATTACGAAAAGTGCGAAGTTGGTGATGGTAATTATTTGAATATGACAAGTAGCCAGACGGATTAAAAGAAAGCATTATGGAATATGACATGTGATGGGGGTTTTGTGTCAAGTTACAAGGGAATCCACTGTTTTTGCTTATCGACTGGTTTACGTAGGGGACTGTGTTGAATTGGGTCATGGAAAATCGTTGGTACTTGTTCATTTATTCGTGTTGGCGCTGAATTGGGGGTGCAATTTAAGTCATTGTACGAATGCATTTTTAACGAATGAGCTTTGGTAAGCAATTTAAATTGAGTTCAAGGAATGACACATTTTTTTTAAATTTTCTCATCGGAATTTTTAAAAAGTATGGATTCTACTAAATGGAAGCGCATGTCTATTTTTTCGTAGCAAATCTGAGTTAAAACTTTGGAAAAAAAAAGTTAAAAAAATGCTACATTCAGCATTACTTTCAACGCCAAACCAAACCACCAGGTTGATAAGCTTTTCGATTTTAAACCAGAAGGTTCGTATCGAGTTGCATATTTCTATATTTTTGTCGAGTATTTTGTCTACAATTTTGAGAAAGAAGTAAGTCTGAAAATTGATTGTTTTGAGTCTAACTTGTTGCAATTTACTATTAGGTGTAGTGGCGCAGCAGTTGAGTGGTGTGTGGAACACAAAGCACGAAATTTAGGTTCTAGTCTACAAAAAATTGTGCACGGTCCCACCTAGCTCGAAATTCTAGCAAATATCTGAGATTGAAGTTGTTATATAAAAGTTCTGCACAATTACTTACGCCCATCGGCATAAGAAATCATTTCTCAGAAATTATTTAGCATTTTTATTTCTTTAAAAAATTTAAGAAATAATAGCTACGAAATCGCTATTACTTTCTTAAATTCTCGTAACCACAGTAACCCAAGCAACAAACTACTCCTTCTGGAAGTTGAATAAGACGCTCAAAAAAGGAATTCCTCTGATGAAAATCGACGGTACTTGGTCCAGGACAAATAGTGATGAAGCAAAACACTAGCAGATTATTACAAAACAATATTCAGTAATGCCTTCCATAGAAAAAATATTCCACTCCCAAATATTTATACATTAACGAATACGATAATAAAGAAATTTCACACTAGCGAAATATTGGGGTACAAATTAATTCGGTCCGTTTTCAGCAGATGGCGCCACCTGCAAGTTGTGGCTGATCTTGGAAGCGATTACCTACTTCATTGGAAAGGTGTGACATTTGTCAGCAATAATTAGTGTGCATCAGCGTCTGTTTTAAACAACAACATTGTTTTTTGCCTCTTCGAAAATGTCCGTATTTGTCCTAAATAAACAGCATTTGCGGGAAGTTTTGATTTTCTTTTTTAATTGAAAAGTGCAGCTGAAGCCCATCGAGTGCTTGTAGAAGTTTATGGTGAATCTGCTCCGACCGATAAATCATGCAGAGAGTGGTTTCGACGCTTCAAAAGTGGTGATTTTAGCGTCGAAGACAAAGAGCGTCTTGGCCGGCCCAAAAAGTGTGAAGATGAGGAATTGGAGGCTTTACTGGATCAAGATCCGTGCCAAACGCAAAGTGAACTCGCAGAATCGTTGGGAGTGACTTAGCAAACAATTTCCGTTCAGTTAAAGAAATTTGGACTTATTCAAAAGCAAGGAAATTGGGTGCCGTACGAGTTGAAACCGAGAGATGTCGAAAGGCGATTTTTCACCTCGGAACTGCTTCTTGAAAGACATCAAAGAAAGGGATTTTTACACCAGATGAAAAGTGGATATACTACGATAACCCCAAGAAGAAAAAATACTATGCAAAGCCTGGTGAACCCGTTCCATCATCGTCTACATCGACGCCAAAGAAAAAATATCCACGGTTCAAAGGTCATGCTCTGCACCACGGATGTGGTGTACTATGAGCTGCTAAAACCAGGCGAAACCATTGATGGGAAACGTTTTCGACTACAACTAATGCGTTTGAGCCATGAATTGCATGAAAAACGGCCAGAAACGACCGAAAGGCATGACAAGGTGATTTTGCAACATGATAACGCTCGGCCCCACGTGGCTGTAGCGGTCAAAAACTACCTGGAAACGCTGAAATGGGAGGTCTTACCCCACCCGCCGTATTCTCCAGACCTTGCTCCTTCCGACTACTGGCTTTTTCTTTTTGAAGAAATCGAAGAATGGCTCAATGATTGGATCGATGCCAGAGAGGACTCATTTTTTAGAAATGGTATCCGAAAATTACCAGAGAGATGAGAAAAAGTAGTCGCTTCCGACAGACAATACTTTAAGTGATGTATTTTTTACGTTTTTTCAATAAAAAAATTTTTTTTGAACACAAGAAAATGGACCGAATTAATTTGTACACCCATAAAACATCATTTAAATAGCTGGTTAATGGTAAAAAATCGACCGGATATAACATACAATAGTAACAGGACAAATATTAAAACAATTACCAGACATACTTATAACCGGTCTTAGAAATCTTTTTAATGTCATCTTAAGGGTAAATTACTACCTAAAACCTGGAAAATATGCTACAAAATCTTCCGGATACAGACCAATAAGTCTTTTACCGATCATCTCCAAGATGTTTGAAAAACGGCTGCTATACCGTATAGACATGTCTTTAAAACATCGAGTATCAAACAAAATATTAAATGATTTGCATGAGCAAAAATATTGTGTCACAGTCTATCTTAACGTTGCAAAATCATTCGACAGTGTGTGATTACCATCAACTCCTAAAAACTTACCTGGCCGATCGGCGCTTTTATGTACAATACAATGACGAACACTTTGATTTACGTGAAATTGACGCAGGTGTTCCCCAAGGAAGTGTGCTAGGTCCTATTCTGTATATCTTTTATACAGCAAACATACCTAAGCTAGTGACACAGTACTTCATGCTAGCAACATTCGCAGATGACACAGTTATTCTTTCTTCACATAACTGCCTACAAGCTGCTACAAATAAAATAAAAACAATACTGAACTGGTTTCACAAATTAGCAATAAAAATTAATGGGGAACATTAATGTTATTGAGAACTCGGGAAAATATTTAGGCATACGTGAGACTAAAAAAAGGTCTCTTAGTTGATTGAATAATAAAACACAAAAATCATTTTTATTTTAGATATTTAATGTTCATCTTTTTTTAATTTCTCCACATAATTCCCATTTATTTCAATACATTTCTTCAGCCGATAGATCCATCTTTCAAAACAGCTCTTTCTGGAGTTTTTCGTTTTCGACATTGACATTAATAATCTCCTCATTAGATGTGAAGATTTTTCTCCTCAATCTTTTTTTATTTTCGGAAACAGCCAAAAGTCACACGGCGTTAGATCCGGAGAATAAGGTGCTGGGAGAATTTCATTGATGCCCGAGAGCGCAAGAAAGTTGTTGGTTTTTTAGCAGTTTGCGCAGGCGCATTGTCGTGGTACCAATTTGCAGTGATTGTCTGACCAGTTTTAACCGGGATGACAGCGACCATTTTCGCCCTGATGAAGTACAACGACGTCATAACTTTTGTCGCTGACTTTTGTTGTTTGGCCTTTACTGGAGGATTTGCACCTTCTGGGCTCCATACCATGGACTGCTGTTTGGTTTCCGGGTCGTACTTGTAAAACCAAGATTCATCACCTGTAACGATCTTATTGAAGCCGCTTGACTCTCCATTTCCAAACTTATCCAGGAAATATTGAGCAAAACGAACACGAGCCTCTTTTTGCTCTCTATTCAAAATTTTTGGAACTCATCGAGCTGACTTCTTCGAATATTTCAGGTGATAATTTAAAATTCGTGACACAGCCATGGTCAAGCTCAGTTCATCCACTATCATCTCCTATGTCATCCTGGCATCTTCGTCAATTTTAGCCTTCACCAGGGCCACATTTGTAACGTCGGTTGAGGATTTGGGCCAACCTTCACGAGATTCGTCCTCCACAGAAAAATGGCCAGTCTGGAATTTTTGAAATCACTTTGATATAGTAAAAAGAGATGGTGCATTTATTCTGTATCCATTTTGGCATTCGTGCAGAATTCTGACTGGCGTGAGTTGACGTATCCGAAGAGAATGGCAAAACGAATTTCTTCCTGTGTTGGCGGTGGAATTTCAACCGAGCTTACGTCACTAATAGAAAAATATTTTGAATATAGAAAAAGAATTAAGACGTACGGTTAAAAATCACCCCACTATATCTTATGTCTGCTTCATTCAATTTTAATGAATTTAATACAAGCACATCCCCATGTCCAACTTAGCTCAAGACCCAAATTTATTCAAAATGCGTTAAGGGTTGTTGCGCCAGTTGTGTGAGATGATTCGAAGGTTTTTGAAACTATTGTCCCCACTTCATTCAATTTAAATTATATCCTTTGATCACAAAGTACCCAGAATTCTTCAGTAAAACGAAAAAGGTTCAATTATTCATAGATATTCATTTTATTCCCTTCAAAGTAATCTCTATTGCAAGCAATATGGTCAACAAAGCCTTGATTTTGGATCGACTCTGTCCTCGTTTGTTGTGCTTTGACTCGTCTGAGAAGAGCCATTCCGATCATTGTTGGTTAGTTTCGATGTCATATTCATAGACCCATTTCTCGTCATCCGGTAATGATACCATCGATAACATTTTGGCCCAAAGAAAACATTACTTTAGCGACATCAATGTGATGCTGTTCCTGCAATAAATTCAAAGAAATTCGCACAACAAAAACTGACTTGTTTACAAACTATCACGTGCAAACTCCCGACAAATGGCGCTCGAATTGATATTTGAGCGCCAGATGACAGATGTACCAACCTTATAAAAAAAAGCTTTTGGCAATATCTCAAGCGCGGTTTGTTTGAATGGGAAATTCCGGGTACTTTTTAATATTTAGATGAGACAGGTACAGTGTCAGTCTTAGCTTAAGGGATGAATTCCATTAAAATTCCATTCAGTATTGACAATTTTTTGATGAAGCTACGATAAATTCCTTCATACGTATTAGGAGAAACACACAAATCAATTTTCATCAAAATTTATTCAGTGGTTCTCGAGTGAGCCTGCAAGAACCAACAGACATGTATGACATAGAATAAAAATACCTGACCTGAATAAAAGACCTGACCCTTATAAACACGATCGGGGAACAGCAACCATAGCCACCTGAGCATAAAAGAGAAATGAATAAAATTTAAGTTCCTCCAACCACTATTCGTATACAAAAGAGGGATTTCTGCCTGGTAGTGCATTGAACCGAAAATCGAGTCTGAGTGCCTTGGGACTTGGAAATTTCCTTTAAAAAATAAATAAATAAATATATAGAATATACGGAACACTAATCGCGAGTGCCCCGATTCGAAATAGCTATTAAAAATAGCCATTACTGCTATTTCTGTAGCAGTTTTAGCAATTTCGTATCGTAAAATGTTTTGATATTTGTTTGCCACTGATATACTTACGTAGTTGTAATTGTTGTGTATTAAGCTGTTAGCTACTCTAATATTATGAACAGATTCAAAGGTATAACAAAAAGTTATTTAAGTTGTTGCCAAAAAATTTGCATCAATATCTACGAAGACAGAATACTTAAGAACTCGCCTACCATTAAAAATCAACAAATGATTTTGTCGTTCAGATAAAACAAACCAAAACCTCACACAATAATGATGATTGCCATATTATTACACTTGTGGCATCTGGATTATATTACAAAAGATATCACATCTGACGATACTCATATTCCGATTAGCACTTCTTTACCATAATTTGTATCTATGTATGTCATCCTCACATACTTCCAAGGCCAAGGTAAATTTCATCAAAACGTGATTTGAAAATTTCATCCTACACCTCACACCGACTTAATCGATGCATAATAACGTAAAAAGAAAAAATCCTTGAATCCTAGGATTCTCCAAAGGAAAATATAAACGCCAAATAGGTTTTTAATGAGACATGAAAAATCGTTTCACGTTAAAAATTATTACGAAATCGTGATGCGACGCCTAAATTACTAAATCAATGCCACAGCATATTAAGTAGTCTTCTTTGTCTATGGGCTCGAAGGAAAATCATGTCCTAGTGTCATATTTTAGTTAGGAAGTAAGTCTAACATTATTATGTCGTATATCTTAATTAATACTAATGGTACGAGTATCATTGTATATAACTTCTTCGGTTAATCTCTTAGCGAAATGTTTTAATCGATATGGGTGAGTGTATATGAAGCAAATTTTTCGATAAGTATCTTTTCTTACAGAGTATATATTGATGAGGATAATATTGGCATCAAGTTTTACAATTAATAAAAATGGTATCATGGGAGAGAAAGGAAAAAATTTAGTTTCTTATACAAATAATGACCGTCGGATATTTAATTACACTTTGTTGAAATGTTTGTTAAAATTTCTCATTAAAATGGCCCACCTTTCAGGACCTTGACACCAAATTTAATTTTGGAAAAAACAAGCATAGACAACTCTGTCATTATGTCACCTAATTCATTAAAAAAATGCTCTTTTGATTACTTCATGAAAAGAACATCCGCGACATGCCTTAGGTAGTGAGGTTCCTCGAATGTATCTGCAAGTTGTTGCAAAGTAATTTATATGAATTTAAGAGCAACACAGAAAGTCTAAAAGTCAGGCATGTCCTTTGGCGACACTTTACCCTGATTTTCATCTTTAAATGAAGTTCAAAATGTCAGTTTTGAAAATTTTCCTTAAAAAGTGATGTCCCCTAAATATCACATTAAACAGAATTCCCTCTGTGAATTAATTTGACTTTAAGGGCGACAAAATCTTTTTGACGTAATTACATTTCATTCTATCTACTCAATTAGTCACTTCAATCAATTCATGATAGGCAAATCGCTGGAGTCATTTAACATCTTTTGATATTCAGGTAAATGACTCGTGGGACTGTAAACAAGAAGGTCGTAATTAAATTTTTGAAGATGGCATGGGAAGTGGTTGCTTTCTAAGTGGGTGTTGCAAATTAATATATACTTCTTGCAATTAAATCTGTTTTGATAAAGTGTGGGAATGTTGTGGAACTTTTGAATTTATCTGAACTAGCCGTGAACGAAGGAGTTTAGAACAAAATTTACATAAGTATATCCTTGTCTTGGAGCTAATTTGATTTTCCTGGTAAAATTTAGATTTCTCCATGTAACACGCGGCGTAATAGGAACTGATTCGAATTCAGCCTACAGAGGTTTCAACGGAAGTTATTACGCCCATTTTAGTGCGTGCCGGGTTTACGAAAGTTTTACGATTCCTTATTTTGGATTGAAAAATGTTTCTGTTGAATTTGTGTTGACAGATTGGTAGTCTGATATATCTTTAAACGTAAAAGAATTCTTAGGAAAATGTGATTTGCGAAAATTAAGGAACACGTTTACGGCTGTAAATTCACTGAAAATGCGGCATAGGAGAAGATTTTCCAATCGTTATGGGTAACCTTAATTGCAAAGTCAGTTCTTAGTTACTTCTTCTTCTTCTTCTTTTCCTTACGGCGAGGTTATGATCCGGAGTAGAAGGATCACAACTCTCTCACTTTACTGTATCGCCTGTGGGGTTTGCCGGTTTGACCTCAGGAAGTGCCGGCAGACTTTCCGGTTTCGGATCACTTCGTCACTGAGGCCAATCAAATGCTGGTGTTTTCGCATTTGTGTGAGCCAGTTGTTTTTCGGTCTGCCTTTTTTGCGCGATTGTGTAGGAACGTTGATTGATATTGCCATTTTGACAGGGTTCGAACGATCGCTCTTTTGAACATGACAATACCAACTGAGCCAATCGTGTTCTATCTTGCTTGTGGTGAGTTCTTTTACATGAAGTCTTCCTCGAATCTTTGAACTTCTTATTCTATCAGTTCTTAGAAATTACATATGTGTTAAATGGTTGTTCGTTGATTTATGTAACGCACGTCAACTTATAGGCGGTAATCTAAAACGAACTGAAACATAGGTGATGCACTGGGGGTGGAGGAAATCACTTTGTGATTTTCGCAATTCGAGAACCGAGGATAAGCATCAATGGTATGCCTTTAATTACCAACAGCAGCTGTCCAATGACGGATAGAGGATTCAACATGAACAACCACAACATCGTAAATTTATCACTAAACTCAATGATAGACTATGTGACTCTAACGATTTGGGAAACATAAAAAATCTGTTTCTTAAAGCTGGTTACAGAACTATGCCTCAATCTCAAATCGCAGGTCATGGGAGATACAAAGCAACACCAAAGCTATTCTTTAACGCAAAAAGGCTTTACGTAGCGAGTACCAAAAAATTTTAAAAATTCTGCCTCGTCTGCCATCCCCACGCTCATTTACAATGACATTCCAACTGTCAGCTCCTTAGACAAAGCTAATCTGCTTGCTGCTCACTTTGCAGCTAACTCCACGCTGCCAGATAATGCTTCGTCTCCACCTGTATTTGAGAGCGTCAAATTTTCCATGGGAAAAGTCTTAACATACACAAATCCACTGGTCCAGATGGTATCCCCCCTATAGTTCTGAAGAGGTGTTCTTCTACGCTGGCAAAACCTCTGCGTAAGCTTTTCTGTCTATCCTACTTTTCAGGGCCCTTCCGAGTAGATGGAAAACAGCATTTATCCAGCCCGTCCCCAAAATAGGCGAATCTTCCTCCCCGTCCAATTACCGACCCATTGCACTTACGTCCCTTCTTTCCAAGGTCATGGAAACGCTGATAAATCATCAGCTTATGAAATATCTCGATTCACGAAAACTCCTTAATGACCGGCAGTATGGTTTTCGTAGCAACAGGTCCACTGGTGATTTGATGGCATATCTCACCGAGAAGTGGAACCAATCTCTCCATCACTTCGGTGAAACCAAGATGGTTGCGCTTGATATTTCAAAGGCATTTGACAGAGTTTGGCATCAGGCTCTTTTGTCGAAAATGCGTGCATATGGCGTCGTTGAGTCTCTTCTTCAATGGACTAGAAATTACCTTTCGGGGCGTTCAATACAAGTTATTTTGGATGGCTTCAAGTCTGCAATTCACCAAATAAATGCTGGTGTTCATCAAGGCTCTGTTTTGTCTCCGACTTTCTTTCTTATTTTTATAAATGATCTCTTGTCTGCAACTTCTAATCCAATCCATTCCTTCGCTGATGACAGTACCCTCAGTTTTTCATCTTCGTTCCCTAACTCACGTCCTTGCTCTTCGGCCGTAGAAGGGGAACGGCAACGTATGTTAAACACATTAAATTCCGACCTGGACAGCATAATTAAATGGGGTTCAACCAACCGCGTGGAATTTAATGCTTCCAAAACTCAATGCTGTCTTCTGTCTCTCAAGCGAAACCAAAACCCTCAACCATTATCCATGGATGGTACTTGCATCATTGAATCCGAAAGACTTGCCATTCTCGGTATGTGTATTAATAACCATCTTCGATGGAATGATCACATATTCGAGGTCGCCAAATATGCTGCAAAATGTCTAGGATTCCTTAAACGGTGCAAGAAATATTTTACCCCGTCTGATCTGGCCTCAATTTATAAGGCATTCATCCGCCCTAAGCTGGAATATAACGCCCATATCTGGTCTGGTGTATCCAAGACCGTTCTGCACATTCTTGATAGGGTACAAAATCGCGCGTTAAAACTTATAGGTGATAGAGACATTGTGAATTCCATTCATTCATTAGAACATCGGAGAAATGTCTCCTGTCTCTCCCTGTTTTATCGTTTTTTCCATAAAAAATGCTCCAGCGAAATAGCCAGTTGCATTCCTCCCCTTTAAAATTTCACCCGCAATACGCGACATGCTTCGAATGCACATCAGTTCACCCTAAAGCCTAACTTCGGTCGTACTGTTAAATATAGGGATTCGTTTATAAGCCGAACGACACGAATGTGGAATGATCTACCGAGCTCTGTATTTCCCCATCACTACAACCTTCAAACATTTAAAGCCAACGTGCATAATCTTTTTCTCTGTTCCTCTTCCCCTTGTCCTTAAAAGCCCGTACCCTGTAACAGTATAAAGGTATTCATATTCCTTTTGGCGCGCGCGAATAATAAAAAAAAAAAAAAAAAACCAAGTGGCTTGTAGGACAGTACAGATTCTTTTAACGATGAAACCTCACTAGACATGCTCAGATCATTCAGAGTATTGAAGTAGTACTCTATACACTTCCAGAAGTCAAAACTGCATTCATGTAATCTCATCAAGAAGAGAAAAGAAGTAGGGGTTAAAGAAACCGAAACAACTTACTGCATGGACTAGTAGGATGGAGGTTTTTTCAAATTTGTCAAAGAGAAGTTATTACAAGAACTGAAATATCTACAAGATTTGTCGGTATTCCCGAAGCTAATTCAAATCCTCGAAAATTCAAAATCGAGGCTATATTCAAGATCATTAAGGGGAATTCTGCCCTGGTCTATCTTGTGTGTCACATCTGTTTTATGTTCATGGATTTGGAGAAGATTTTCTATCGAGTTAGCCGTGAATGCGTCCAGAAATCCTTTAGTTGGTGAGGGAATACCAATTTAATGATTTTCGTCCTACAAAATGCACAGTTTTGCTGCTCATTTGAGGTATAATAGGGGGTTACTCGTATGCATATATTTCAACCCAAGATCTTCCAGGCGCTGATTGACGATGTTTTCCAAATGGCATCCAAAGTAAAAATTTGAATTATGTAGACGATATTTATTAATAGCGGATTTTTTTTTTGGAACATACGCCTATAGACGAGGTAGATCAGATCAACTATCTGGCCAGCTTTGTGTCGTGTGATGTCGAAATGAAATTGGTCGTCGATAGCAGGTTAAGAGTCCTTTGGATTTCTCTCTATCTGATTTTCATATGCACTGAGGACAGACTCTTTGAGTTCAGTGTTAAATGGGTTATTGTACATGTTGGAAATCTGTGAAGTCACTGTTACCATCGGCAGTTGATTGCAGGCATTTGTAAACTGCTTGTCGTTAACGACATCGAACCAAGAACTGTGGCTAGATGTCGAAATAAGGAAGCGTAAATGGAGCTGAGTTGACCACATATTGAGATGACTAATTGACAATATTGCAAAACAGTACTTCGAATACAATCACATAAATAGGGCACATGCTGAGTTGGTAGGACAGAAAATAGCATGGAGATTAGCATCATGGTCGCAAGTAAAATGTGTCTACAGTTAAACATCTAGCCGCAGGTAGAAAAATATGGAATGTCTGTAGGTACATGTATTTGCAGATTATGTAATTACATACGAGGGCAAGGTGACAAGTTCTCCAAGTTCTCGGCCTGACGCAGAGATGGCTTTCCAATCAGCAAAAAATTATGGGAAAACTGCGGGATTTGGGGTACGATTTGCTCGGCCATCCACTTCCATCTGTTCCCAAACTTGAAGAAATTTGTTTCTGGGAAGCGCTTCGCATCGTTGAAAGGGCCGTAGATGAATATTTTCACAGCCTTCCAGACTCTCACTTCCGAGAAGGAATACTGATGTTGGAGAAACGCTGGACTAAGTGTGTTGAAGTCAAGGGAGGTTATGTAGAAAAATAAAATCATTTTTTAACTGAAAATCTTTTCATCTTGCCCTCGTAGCATAATTAAATGCGTTTCAGCTCAATAATTCAACCATAAATGGAAAATGTTTCATAAAGAGCATATTACTGTATTTTAGAGTGCCATGAGTAGAATATAAATAAACAGAGAGAAATATAAAATATTGGAGCTATTGTAATTAACCTCACCATTTTTTTTTTGTTGTGAAAGCCCATTAGGCTTCCGGGATGTAAATAGGTAGTAGTAGCACGCATGTGGGTGATAAATCATAGTTAAAGTCAAGGATTACCTGACGGTTACAGGGTCCTGTCTTTTGACAAATCGCTTAATTAGTCACTACTGATGTAAGAAATAATTTCATTACAATTGAAAGTAATTCTTCAGTTGTTTGTTTATTTTAGAGTCAAATGGAAATCATATTTTCTGACTATCAATCATTTTTCAATTCTGATAAACATTCGATACCACATTTAAATGCCATTACATTTGATGGCACATTATGAGATTGAATTAATATCTACAAATAAATGTGGGTGCATTTCATAATCCTATAAACATAGATGGTTATTTAGCTGATTTATTTGTCACCCAGCTTATATCCACAAATCTTTTGAGTGAATTAATTAGCTACTGATTTGTGGAAGTCACACTGAATAAAAATCTCAAATATTTACGCAACTTCAACGTTCTATGACTGGTCTACTGGTTGATTAATTTCAGAAACGTGCATCAACTCAAACAAATTAGCCAAAATTATTCATGTTCGTTTCAAGCATTTGAAAATTAGGAAATACAACAAGCAAGAATGTATGTAGTTATGATTAAAAAGTACAACAACCAATAGTGATACTCGTATATGTTCAGGCAAATAAATTTATTAGATCGTTGAAACGACTCTGTCAGCAAAAGATGTTTATTTGTATCTACGAGTAGTGTTTTTTTTTTGTTACTTTTTCAATCTCAAAGGAAATAAAATGAATTGAAACTTGGTATTAGCCGCACGTGGTGCGAATTATCCTTTGTGCGATTCAATTCAATATTGTTACTATCTTTATTGAGTTTAGGATTATATTCTTATCTATAATATATCCTTTGACATCGCCTCAGCAATGGAGTACTGAAGTGTAAGGACACTTATACAATTCAAGTAATTGCTTTGAATGAAAGGGACCTAATAGCAGCACGAGTATTATGTGACATCATGTACATTGTGTGAATATGCAATGTACGTAGCATATGATAAAATATGAACAAAATAAAGGGTGTCCTAAAATACAGGTTTTTAATTAAAATTTGTAAATGTTTTATTGATTCATGTATACTTTACAGTAAACTCGTAGGGTTATGTATGGAATAGTATATCGGGTAAATGGCCTCCAAGGTTTTGCTGGCACATACGCACTCTTTTGTTGAAATTGCATAATGTGACTGTTTTGCATAAATGTGGCTGAATTTTGTTGATACAGTGCACAATTTGCTCCTTTAAGGCGTAGGTGATCGTGGGCTTGTTGGCATGAACTTTAGACTTCAAAAAACCCCAAAGAAAAAAGCCAATTTTGATAACCAAAATGGGAAATTACACGACCAGGAAATGACTCTTGCAGTAATTGAATTATTTTTCGGGCTATATGGCATGTGGCACCATTTTGATGAGACCACATGTCGTCCACATGCCCCCAAATTCGACAATTTTGACATTGATAAACGCCATCAGATGAAAATAATCCTCATCTCTGCATGATTTTGTCTGAAAAATTAGCATCCACTTGCTGTTGTTCCATAATCCATTCAATGAACTCTCTTTGCGATGCTTGATCAGTAGGCCTCTGTTCTTGAGTCAATTGCACTTTGTATGCATGAAGATGAAAATTTTTCGTGAGAATACGTTGTAGAGAGCTTCTCGAAATGTTCAATTCTTGACCGCGGTGCCGAACTGATATTCCTGGACTCTCAACAACACTCTCACGAACTGCTACGATGTGTTGTATTGAACGACTTGTCCAGTCTCCCTGAATTTAAGAATTAATCTCTTCACAGTTGATGAAGTTAAATCACTATTCCGACCATATTTTGTATGAATATTACGAACTGTAGCTACCAAACCTTCATTATTTTTAAAATATTGCTTAACAATAAAAACGCGTTGTTCTTTCTTGTAGCACTCCATTTTGAACAACCCTGAACTGTTAGCTGTCACGCTGCCCTTTTTTTTTTTTTCGTTGGCAACACTTTACCGCATAAATGGCGCAAAATTCAAATCTCGCGTGTATTTTGAGACACCAATCAAAGTAAGCTGTTTCCAGTAGCTAACTTTAAAATATAATAAATATTACTTATAAGCAAAGTAAATTCCCATTTTCTTAATGGTATCAGCTGGTTGGCAAACTTTAATATATCAAATTTGAATTGAAGACTTATTTTGATATTCTGGTAAGTAATGCTTTTCGAATATTTAACTTAAGTGTAGTGGTTTAGTGGTTAAAAAGCCCTTAACATTTTTGGGACGACACGCTATGCACCAGTTGGGGGATATTTCTCGGAGACGGTGCGAAATTTTTAAAATAGACAACATTTCCACTTTTATTAAGAGATATTAGAAAACTATTGTTTCGACTGTTTCTTAGTAATAAGTGGGCGTGGCCGTATGTATTTGTTTTTTTTACTTTAGTTAGCTAGATCAAAAGGATTCACCCTTCTTAATCTTCCAGTCAGATTGTTATCATTAGGTAAATTTGTCATTTCCAAATTCATGGTTGAGTTGGGTTCCTGTATTCCATTTCATTATTGTAAATGTATACTGGGGCGCGATGTACATAGCAAAAGCTTTATGAGGCCTTTTTGTTACTTCTTCGATAGTTTCTCCCACAGCAAGTACAGCAGTATCATCTGCGAAAACTCCTACAGTCATTTCTTCACTTTTTGGTAGATTGCTAGTAATAGAAGATACAACACAGGCCCCAGTACTACGAGGGCAAGGTGAAAAGTTCTAGGCCTTACGCAGAGATAGCGTTCCAATCAGCAAAGATTTATGTTTCCTGCCTGGGTGCACTTCTCATTAGTTCCTATGACAAGTTTCAACTTGTTCTCTCAAGTAGTTTCTTTACACGAATTTTTCCAGTAGACGTCTTGCGTGTTTTTCGTTAAAATGGATGAACTTGAATATCGTACGGTGATAAAATTCTTCGTTTTGGATGGGTTAAGCCCTAAGAAAATTCATCCAAAGTTGACAAAAGTTTACGGGGACTCTGGTCCTTCCATGCCAACCGTTAAAAAGTGGGCAGTTGATTTTAAACGTGGTCGCACGTCCCTCGAAGACGACCCATGTGAAATACGGCCAAAAACCTCAACCACACCCGAAACCATCGAAAAAGTGCATGAAATCGTGTTGGACGATAGGCGAGTGAAGGCGAGTGAGATAGCTGAGGCTGTGTGTACGAGTATATCGGAAAAGAGGGTGCGAAACATCTTGCACAAAACTTAGGGATGTCTCAGGGTGCCTCATTTGTTGAATGCCGATCAAAAGCAAATGCGCAAACGATTTTCGCGGCAATCTTTGGACCGATTCAATAGGGATACGACCGATTTTGTGCTGCGATTTGTCACCATGAATGAGACATGGATCCACCATTACACGCCAGAAACGAAACAGCAGTCGAAGCAGAGGGTGGAAGCCGGTAGTTCAGCGCCAAAGAAAGCGAAGTCGATCGCATCTGCCGGAAAGTTCATGGCCAGAGTGTTTTGGGATGAGAAAGGGATCCTGTTAATTGACTACCTTGAGAAAGGCAGAACAATTATAGGCGAATATTACTCCAACCTTCTTGACCAGCTGGATACCAAAATTCGCGAGAAGAGGCTTGGTAGAAGAAGAACAAAATCATCATTCACCAGGACAATGCACCTGTACACACGTGTGCGGTGGATGATGGGAAAACTGCGGGATTTGGGGTACGATTTGCTCGGCCATCCCCCCTATTCACCTGATTTGGCACCCTCAGACTTCCATCTATTCCCAAACTTGAAGTAATTTGATTCTGGGAAGCGCTTCGCATCCAATTCAGAAGGTGAGAGGGCCGTAGATGAATATTTTCACAGCCTTCCAGACTCTCACTTTCGAGAAGGAATACTGATGTTGGAGAAACGCTGGATCAAGTGTTTTGAAGTCAAGGGAGATTTTTTAACTGAAAATCGCAGTCTTTCATTGTCAGGCAGAGAACTTTTCACCTAGCTTTAATTTCTTTTTATGTTGAGAACTCATTTTCTGTTTGATTCTGAAAATCAGAAAAATCAGCCCAGTTATATAAAACTCGAAAGCTTGTCTATATTCAGAAATACTGTGAAGCAGATCTTTTCCTTTCACTTGATCGATCGTAGAGTGCTTATTTATTAATAATTAATGATTTTATATTAATTTTTCCAATTAATTTAGACAGCATATGCACTATCGATATAGGGCGCTATGATGATACTTCCTTAGGTGGTTTTCCTGGTTTCGTTATCATGATCACGTCCGCTACTTTCAACCTGCTAGTTACATTTTTTAATCTGGATGAAGCATTTATTATCTGCCCCAGCTTTTTTAAACTTTTTTTCAGTAATTGTTTTAGAATTTCTCCAGCAATTAGATCAAATTTCGGAGCTTTTTATATTAATACCCTCCTTTATTTCTTTGGCAATTTCTTTAGCAGCTGCCGGTCTGATACATCGTCTTCGCAAATTTCTTCCAATCTTTGGTATTCGTCATATTCATAATATTGGGAGACATCTTCAAGATATTTAGCAAATATATATGCTTTATCTTGGTTGCTTTTTGCCCAGTCACCTTCTCTATTTTCCAATGGTAGAATGTGTTCTATTGGCCTTTTAATTTTCTTGTACATGTCCATTGTACACTACATCTTCTAATTGCTCTTCAATTTCAATAAATTCACTTAGCTGAATACTGTCTTCCAAATTCTATCTGAAGTAGTTCCAGTCAGTTAGGCTATTAACTAATTTAGAACTGCTTTCTTTCATAGTTATTTCACCGCCAAGTGTAAGAAGTACTGTAGAGTATCTGCCTTTGAGAGTTTTGTTTTCAATAAAATGCCACTACAAAGTAGGCATGGCTTGTATATAATGGATGGACGACATGTAGAGTAAGTCCACGTCTACATATTTTCTCTTTTCAAAAATTTTCACTTTTTGGAAAAAATATTGAGAAAAATTAAATTTTTGTAAAAGTGTGCGTGTTTGTGGGCAGATTTTGAAAATGTTGACAATTGTACTGCTTCAGATTCTAAAAAGCTTACATACCAAATTTCGTTCTCCAAACTTCAAATTTAAGGTCCAAAAACTAATAAAATAGGTACGGATATTTTATTTTGTGCATAAAAATTGGTAACTCCTAGACCCACCGCATGAATGCAAAGTCCCCTCCCCTGTGTTGTATTGAGCACACACAACCGTACAAAATAATCTGCTACTGCACAGGTAATGATGATGGTAATATGATATCCGATAATGATTTGATGTGCGAGTGGAAACCAAACTTATTATCCATTTCAATTAATGATTTTTATTCACTAAGCTGTCTTAATACAAAATAATAACAACTGTGGCTAGCGCTGTCTGCCAGATTTTCCACTCTAATTTTGTAATAATTGAATAAATGTGTGTTGAATGGAATCTATAGTTTTTTTTTTAAAATACAAAATAGCTCTCCTATCTGTATCTCAAAGTCCTTGTGGTATATTGATTTGGTCGTGTTGACATTTCTAAAACGCTTCTTCGTATTTCCATCGAAATATATCAAAATAGGATATTTGAAGATAAGTCCTGTAGGAAATGAAGTTTAAAGTTCAGTTTGTGACTTTGGACTGAATTAATTATTATTCTTCAGATTGTATTCTAAGTTTGAATAGATTTGCCCGAAGTGTACTCGTATAGTTTCTATCTTTCGAGATATCCTGAATTGTGTGGCAACTCATCGCAGTATCTATATGGCTATGACACATTTCCAGGTTTTATTAAATGCGCTCTTTTAAGCTTTTTCTGAATAAGGTAATTGTACTCCTTACCGACTTCAATATCATAGTCCTCGAAGTGCCACTGCTCATTGCGACAGTTCTCGCATCTTTCATTGCGAAAGATCATAATTTTTGTCTTTAAGAGATTCATTCGGAGACTAGTAGTAGTAATATTAATTTATTCTTTAAAAAATTCAAATTATGACAAATTATGACAATACAAGTAGTTTTTGAGGTTACATAATGGAATATAATATATGAATTAAAAAAAAGAACCTGCCATCTATAATTCAGAAGGAACTAGAGGCGAAAGCAGGGAGCCATGTAAAAATTAATAACAAAAAAACAAATATAAATAAAAAGATAGAAAGAAAGATAGTGGGGTCGCAAAATATATTAAGATATTTACTATTAAGTTGACAACAAAAAAATATAGAAAAAGATAAGTATGTGCGTAACAGGAATGAAAACACAGCAAGGAACTAATATTAATATAATATAAGGAGAGAATTATTTAGATGATAACACAAAGCAGATTAGAAATGTCATCATAGCTTTTATTCAAAAGTCATAATTTTATCATCTTTAGAAATACGAATTTAATTCTAATGATTCTAATGTTATATGGTAAGTTATTATAGAGTCTGGGAGCCAAAACCGTAAAAAAGTTGAAGAAAATTTGCAGATTATGATGTGGTACAGTAACTAGATTCAAATTGTTTGTTCTTAGGTTATAGTAATCGGAGCTTCTATTCAGTTCATAGCCTGATCTAGAAAAAAATATCTTTGAGACCTTATAACAATATAAATGTTTTAAGGGAAGAATTTTAAGGCCTCTGAAGAGTAACAGACTAGTAGAACGACGATTTTTATTACAAATAAGACGAATAATATGTTTTTGAGAAATTAGAAGTGGGTTCATTTTGTTGAAATGAGTTCCACCCCATGAAACTAAACCATATGGCCTAGAATGGACTAACCCATAATAGATGCACTTAAGAAGATCTCGGGAACAGAATGATTTTAAAAAGTATAACTGTCTTGTGGCAGCTATAAGATACTTTTTAAGCGCACTCGTATGCTCGGACCAACTCATCCTCCAGTCAAGTGTAACACCTAGATACTTGTACGATTTAACATTTTCTATAACGAAGCAATTCTCAGAACATGTAAGGGATTCAAAATATGTTTACTATGTAAAAATTTTCTGCATTTTGCACAGTGAAAATAAAACGTACCAAAGTCCAACTCCCTTCCACATAGATTAAAAAACATCAATTTCGTTTTATCACTAATCACCAGATTATGCTGTTGGAACCAATGACCCAGAACTTCCAGGTCATGATTTATGTCAGCAATTAAGTTTAAAGGAGAGTTACATTGAAAAGCACATGCCATGTCATCAGCAAACGCATTAATCTTACTATGAAAGTTCTGAGAAAATAGTGAGTTAATAAAGATTAAGAAAAGTATCGGTCCTAGCACAGAGCCTTGAGGAACTCCTATGGAGATGTTTCTAAAAGAACTCATTTGCCCATTAATTTTTACCCTCTGTTTCCTGTTTGATAAATACGACCTGAACCAATTATGTATATTACCCCTAAAACCACAATTGTATAATTTTACTAAAAGAATATTATGATCGACAGTATCAAAAGCTTTCGTAATATCAATGAAAAGAGCTGCAGTCAGATTTCTGCAGTTAAAACTATCATAAATATTTGTGCAGAAATTTAACAGGGCTCCTTCAGTTGAAAAACCTGACCGAAAACCAAATTGGTACTTGCTAATGAAATTATTTTTATCTAAGAATTTGATCATTCTATTCTTTATAGCTTTCTCAAAAATCTTCGTAAACACTGGAAGTAAAGAAATAGGCCTATAATTATTGATAGCAGATTTTTCACCTTTCTTATATAAATTTATAACTTCGGCTTGCTTAAGACCGTCTGGAAAAATGCCACAGGAGATACTTTTGTTAAAAATATAACAAAGAATATCGCAAATGTTAAGAGCTATTTTTTTAACGAAATTGTTTGAAAAACAGTTAGTTGTTGAAGAGTTCGAGTTTTTTAGTGAGTTAATAATTCTAAACAGTTCAAACGACGTTATCGGTTCGGCAAAGAAACTATGAGCGACTGATTTTCCTACACCTGTGCAGTTGCAGTTAGAGAATTCAGAACAGCTATCCGTTACTACCTTAGTGCCAATCGAAGCGAAATACTCGTTAAATTTTTCAGCCAAATCTTTGGGGTCATTAATGGTGACATCGTTGCATTTAATACTATGAACTAGTGGGCTGACCGACGATTTATTCTGAATTTCTTTAACAAGTTGCCATTCTCTTCTAGAATCACCACTAACCTCACGAAACCTGTTAGAATAATAATTGTTTTTACACAGAATAACAACTTTGGAAATATCTTTACATAGTTGTTTATAATCACTTAAAATATTGACATTATTCGGATATTTCGTTTTTTTCTTGTATAATTTTTTCTTTTTATTTATTTTGATAACTAAGTCAGTATTGATCCAAGGCTTTAATCTTTTCAATTTATTCCCGATATTCTTTACTTTTTTTCGAACATCGTGAGACATGCTTATTTAAGGTAACAATGAACTTACTGTAAGCTAAAGAAGGATCATTTTCACATAGTACATTTACCCAGCATTCATAACGTAGACTATTATTAAGCGCCCTATGGTCAATGATAAAACTATGTGAGAAAGTAGTACCACTACTAGAACTCGTAACCGAACTTGATTTAAAACTTAAGCACGTCATACAATGATCAGTTATTTGTATATCAAAAACGGAGCTATGAAGTTTGAGTTTTTCAGAGATGGAAAAACGCACCATGATGTGGTCAATGCAAGTGCCTGAAGAAATGCGAGTAGGTCTATTTATACATGAATCTAGGCCGTACGAAGCTAATAAAAATAAATAGTTGTCTACCGGTGCAGAATCACTTAAAATGTCTATATTCATATCGCCCAATAAAATTATGTCATTTGACGAATCCTTCGATAACAAATTTTCTAATTCCTCAAGAAACACATTATTTGAGTCAGAAGGCTCATTAAATCTATAAACACAGAACATTGATAACATCATATCACTAATTTTCATTGTTAACACATCACAGCTCTGCAAATTTTCATAATTAATGACAACATTTAAAACAAGCACGGCCACACCCCCAGAAACATATTCATTATTACAACAAGAAATAAATTCATACCCTTCAATACCATACAAAGATTTTTCTTCCTCATAAATCCATATTTCCGTTAAGAATATAAAATCTGGCTTATTCACAAACGAATCAAGATGCACAAGCAGATTATCAAAATTTCTACGGATACTCCTTATATTTTGATGGATAACGAGAAAATTGTTTACATATTTCCGGTTTAAGGCGAGATCAAATGAGTTGATATCTATGCAGCTGACGGAGGGAATATCGAGAAAATTATCTCTCAGGTTTTCCATATTAATTCAAAGAAAGGAGGTCCGCCTTCGAGTTAATAGTAATAACATTATCATTTTTCGTCTTTCGCATAAATATTTTCCCACCTCTAACCCACACGTATTTATAAGATTTTTCCTTCTTAGCTTTTTGTGCAGCATTTAGAAGTTTTCTCGTTGAAGCATTTAGTGATTCGTTTATGAAAATTTCTGTGCTATGTTTACAGCCAAATATTTTTGTTGTTAAATTGTCTTTATAAGATTGTTTACTCTTCATAACACCTTTTTTTTTAAAGCGGAAACAAATTTGACAACTAGAACCTTAGATGCACTATCATCTGAAAATTCTCTCTTTTTAACACTCTTTACATAACAATTATCAATGTCTGTAACAGAAACATCTGCGCATACACCCTTTGAAAAAATTTGCAGCGCACACTCAAGAGCATTGCTATTACTTACATTAGGAACACCCACTATCTCTACACATTTTTCTCTCTTCTCTTGATGCAAAATATTAATCTCTTTACGAAGATCATTAACAGACTCTATTTATCGTAGTAATCAACCAGCTGAAGATCATGCGGTGTCTCTACCAGAACCACAATATCGTCAGCATACAACTTACTTATATAATTCTATTGGTCAACTTCAGTAGAACCTTAAAAAATGATTTATAGCTTAAAGTGATCTACAATTGATAAACGAAAATTAAATTTATTCCCCTTCGATTTCTATAGTTTGAGTGAAAAGGAAATTTTAATTTCACATACAATAGTTTCGGTGACACCGTAAAGAATGAGTTAGTCAGTGAGTTTCTGTGTACATTAGTCACGATTTCTACATAATTCTAGCTGTCAAGTGAAAGTTAGAGTCGCATCATAGACAAATAGATACCGCTGGACACTGAAAAACCATATATGAGTTCTGGAATGCTTTCTCAAGTAACACCAATAAAATTTTCTCTTTTTTTTATTTAATTTACTTTATTAAAGGAAAAATTAAAGGCAGATTAGCCACCACGAGCCACGTCCAGACTATCCGGTGCCAAAAAGAAAAAGGGAGAACAAAACCAAACACGTTGCTTTTTATTTCAGAATGCAGCGAGGTGCGAGAAATGATATGGATGATCGAGTTGCAAATGTACGTTGATAGGCGAGGTTATCGATTGAGTGTAGTTATCGAATTGAAGCTGACAAGTGTAAACATAGCATCGATGATGATTCGTTGACGCCACAGAGTCATGAGAAACTGTAAAACTTTTGTCGATATACTTCTTGCTGCTTGGAAGTACTCGGTCGAAATACCATTCAGTCACTAGATAGATAATTCGAATTTGCTACCATCTTGTAGCTGCTATTCAGAGGTGCGCCGAAATTTGTTTTGATCGTTTGAGCTGATCGTCATCGAAGGTCAATAGAGAGTCATCTAGGTTAGAATTAACGCACTTCTATTATTCTTCTTCGACTTGCGAAGGCTCGTTTTGAATGCCTATTATTCTGTAGCTTAGGATGCTCTAGAAAAGTTTTTTAGCTCCATATATTGGTTGTCTAATCCCGTGACAAATTTTTATATTATTTTCCCACAATAGCATGTGGAGGAAGATTTCGTCAGAGTTAGTGGAATGAGTTTTATTTCGTAGTTTAGTTTTCACAACTTACTAATGATTTGAGCTTTTCATTATAAATTGTCTTCCAAATAAGCAATGTGACAAATTTTAAAATTCATAGATTCTATTAATTAGAGCAATAGGCATTTCTTTAAGACACCATACGCATTGAGCATGCCGAACTTAAGTTACAGTTACCAAACAAATTACAATAAACTACACAAGAATTGGAAAATTAACGCCAGAGAATGGTTGAATTTTTATAGTCCACCCAAGATTTGCTTTACATGACGATACTGTTCTAAAATTATCTAGAATTTCTTTGCAATAACTTCGTTACAGCAATAAGCTAATCTCATCCTCTTAAGGACGACTTTCTCATAATTCCACAAAAAAAAAAACATTTTAAACAAAGTACCCCAAAGCATTCCTTCAGTATACATACGAGTATCCCTTTAAATGTGCAATAACTTCCAGACTGCAAACTTAATTACAGATTAAATTTAACAGTCTGCGAATGTACATAAACCGAGTTTCATTAACGTTGTACTTGTAACACGATTTTAATTGCAAATAAAATGCAAAGAAAGTCCTTTTGTGTCCTCTGTTATAGTAAATAACAAACTGGTTCCTAGCAAATCGTCGACAAATTTAATTAAATCATGGTATGACGCGAAACATCTTTTAGTGACTTTCGAACTTGAAAAGAAAGAGTTATGATTTTTTCAATGTAAACATTATCCTTTAGAAGTATAACGATTGGAAAAAAAAAAATGGATTTCCTTGTAATGGACCGGAAATTATGGAATTTCATTTTAAATTTAAAAACAAATACTTTTAGGGGAAAAAATAAACTTCAGAGGGAGCAGCAACCTGTTTAACTTCCTGAAATTCAAAACTTATTGTTATCCTTCTCCCGAAAATTTCATCCCTTGAACAATAAAAGGATTGGAAATATTGAAATAAAACCCATTTTCATGGAAATCAATGACAGCTGTACAAAATGTGTATTTTGATGAACTTTAGGTGCTTTTCGATTTTTAGATGAAGAAAAGATGAAGAATAATACGTATACGCCAAAGTATCTTATACGCAACAAATATTTCTTTGCAGGTGTTCTATGGCGTATACGTAATATTTTATATTTTTCTGCTTCTAATTGATACTCGCTAATTGCTTTTGGTTATATAGGCGACCAAAAAAAAATACGAAAGAAACATCTGTTTTGTACCAGCATTTGTATCTGTTAAATCATTAATCATATTTCTTTCTTAGCACCATCTCTACCACTTGAGGCAAGCGCAGGTATATAAAGTCAGGGGGAGTCTAACACCCTGGGTTAAATTTATTGCACATTGTCACGCTAAGATTCTGGTGGAATGTTTCCATTGTCCTTTGAAATAAATATCCAATAATTTGCCACTCGTTCAGTATCCACGTACTCGTATTAGCACAGCATATAATTTTCTTACAATACTAAGTGTGTGACGTCAGTGATTTTCTAAGGCAAACCACAAATTGACAATATCGGAAGCCAATTCAAAAAGTAATCAGCCCTTTCAAAGAGGGCTTACTACTCATCCATTCTGTCCACACAAAACCCCTCAAAAATACAACGTATTTTATGTTCCTTCCTTAGGGAACAATAGGTCCGAAATAAATTCGCAAGCAAATCAACCCAATGTAGAGAAATAGAGACACGTTTCAGTAATTATCGATTGTATTTGGTCATTTTATGAAACGATAACGCTAGAACTGTGTGGGGAATATTAAACGGGAAAACAGGCAAAGTGTGGATGCTATTTCAGAAATAATTTGGTTAGATTGAGTTACACAGTGATGTGTTAATCAGTCGCAGGATCTTAACTAGAAAGAATAACGAATGTGTAGAATCAATGAAAGTGACATTAATTTATTCGCATTGAATTGCAGATACTTTTCCCAAAATCAGCATGCCATGCATTGTAATTGGAAAAATAGTTATACTGTGGCAATTTTCAATCTCTCTAAACAATAGCTATTGTGGAAATAAGAAAGAATGGCGTTAGGTATTGTTTTGGTAGTCACGTCTATCTTAATCAGTGTCAAACTACACGAGCACGTTTTGGTTTGAGTGTTTTGAACTAAAAAAGTATTTAATCTTCGAAAAAGATAGACAACTTCGGTTATACTTCTTTATTTTGAACGAACATGTATCGCCGAAGATTGAAAGCGTAATATCCATTGTAGTATGCTGCATCTACGAGTATGCAGCAATATTGAACCACTTCGCAATCGTCTGATGGATCAAACAACATAGATCTGCTGATGGTGCTAAATTACCAGTTTTTCGTAGAAGGATCGGGTGGTCATACTTGATGACTTTGCAAGAAATTATCATTGGAAAGCTATACTAAAGATATTCAAGAAAAGTACTTTGTAATATTCTGTATTTTGAAAATTGAAAATTTATCTATGTAAGCCTCTGGCCAGTAATATGTACTCGTACTATAAGCGCAAAATTCTGAAAGTAGTGGAAGACTTACAGACATTGAACAATTTTTTTTTAAGAGATACAAAACTGTTCTTTGTTGTCTGCATTTTAAAAATTGATAATCTGGCTACGTAAGGTTCTACATCATCGTCTATGCAGTACGTGTGGAAAGTTTTGTCTTTCCAGGTAATTAAACGTATCCTAGACGGACACACATTGGGAAATTAATAAATATTGAAAATATTTCATGTAGCACTGTGCGTTCTGAAAATCGAAAACTAGTCTCTATTGCATTTTACCTTGTGAGCCAGTATGTAAGTGTACGAAGTTTTGTCTTCCTAGGTAATCCGAAAGTTCCTGAAAATTGTGAAACGGCATACACACAAATTGGACATTTTTTTTTTTTTAAAAAAGATGAACAAAAGTGTTCTCATTAAGAGCCAATATTTTGAAAATCGAAATTTTGTCTCCGCAATGTTCATTCCATATTCTGTGTTATAAGTGCGCGAAGCTTCAACTTTCTAGGTCAGCCTGAGTGCAGCTAAAAGTGTAAAAGGACACACATACACTTTTAAGTGGTTTTTAAAGTATTCCTTGTACCATCCTACATTTTGTAAATCGAAAATCCGTATCCGTAAGGTTTGTCTTTTTAGGTTGTCCTGGACTTCAATATGTGAAATTATGAAAATGCAATGACGTATGTATGTACATGGTTAAAATTTGGACCAGAATTGAGCTTTACTAACCCGTTGACAGATCAAAAATTAAATTTTCGAAAAGCCCAAAAACGAAAAAGCGTCGAAAGTTAGAGAAAAATTGAAAATTAATTTTATTTGTGCATGAATTCAACACGCGTCTTAAATGAAAGATGATAGCAGCAGGTAATTCTAAAAATATACAAGGGTGGGTCAATAAGTTCTTGAAAAATTAAATAAGGGAGTCGATGACCTCTTCATTCGACCCAAATCTCTTACCTCCGAGCCATTTCTTCATGTTTGGAAACAAAAAATAGTCACAGGGGGCTAAATCTGGGGAATATGCTGGATGAGGGAGGAGTTCGTAGCCTAACTCATGTAATTTTGCCATTGCGACTGCGGACTTGTGCGCCGGTGCGTTGTCCTTGTAAAAACGAACTTTTTTCTTCTCCAAATGCGGCCGTTTTTACTTCAAATCGGCTTGGAATCGATCCAGTAGCTCTGCGCAATATGCGCCGGTGATCGTTTTACCCTTTTCAAGGTAATTGATGTGAATAACACAGCGCGCATCCCAAAAAACTGTCGCCATGACCTTGTTTGCTGACAAACCCAGTTTGGCCTTCTTTGGCTTCACCAGGAGAAGTCCATTGTTTTGTTCTGGTGTGTTGTGCTGAATCCAGGTTTCATCCACGGTTACGAAACGATGCAAAACTCAGTCGAATTTTTCTCGAACATCGCTAAACACACCTTTGAAGTTGTCGAACGAATGCGTTTGTTGTCGATTGTGAGCAAACGCGGCACCCATCTTGCGGAAAGCTTTTTCATGTCCAAATATTTATGTAAAATGGAAATCACTGAGCCATGTGATAAGCCTGTGGCCTTTTCAAGCTCGCGCACTTTCACTCGCCGACCGTCAATTATCAAACCATGGATTTTGTCGACCATTTCTGGTGTGGTGACCTCAATTGGGCGACCAGAACGCTCGGCGTCACATGATGCCAATCGATGGTGAAGAGTCCCCATAATATTTGTCAAGCTTTTGTGTGGTTTGCGTGATAGCTTTTTCTCGCTAAAAATAGTGTTTACTCGTAATGAGCACTCGAAATTCACTTTTTTCCATTTTAACGAAAGTGCTAGTAAGCGTCTATACAAAATGGCTGCCACAACAAAACTATTTGACAGATCTGTCTGAAAATTTGAGTGCATTCTTTTGAAAGATGATTCTTGAAAAAAAAAATTAAATTTAAGGTGACGACACAATTTGTGTTAATCTTCCGGGACTTATTGGCCCACACTCGTAAAAATCTCTGAAAGTACTGAATCGAACATTTTGAAAAAATTCGTGAGTTTGTGTCACCATTCATAAATGACACAAAATTATTTTGTTTTTGATGCACATTTAGGTTTTCGAAAACCTTATAGAAATGTAAAAGGTCCCATGTATTACTTATTTATGATTCAAACCATCCGATGCTCTGTACAGATTGTTGCGCCATTTTCCAGTTCTCTCTGCTCAGTTTCATCTCTTTGTTGTATATTGGTAGACTACCTAGAGAGTGTGCTTCCAGTAGTATTCAAGCTCTTTATTCCTCGTCTGACATATATGTATGCAGTTGCCATCATCTTAAATGATGTCAAGGCTTCGAGTTCTATTTTGCTCATGAATTTATGTAACCTAGTTGCTAAAGATGTGGAAGTGGTGTTTTAATAGAAGCTTCTAAATCTCTATCTGTTAGCCTTACAAATTTTCAGGTTGTAAGTAGTTAATCGTCCTGTGTAGCTTTGTACTTCTATAGGGCGACCAGGTAAGAAGAATAGGAAAATACGACGGTGTGAAATATCAAATTAATTCTAGCTCCATTTTGAAGCTACATTCATGCCATTATGTACGGAATAACACATCATTTGAATTGCCGCCTCGGCTTCGCTGGCAGTGCTTCAAGCTTTTGATTAAATTTTTGATGACTCGGTCCAATATGTGCGGCTTTATTCCGGCAATAGCGCCTTGAATGTTGGCCTCGAGCTCGTCCAAAGTAGTTGGCTTGTTAGCGTAGACTAAGAACTTGACGTAGCTCCAGCGAAAATAATAGAGGGGTGCCAAGTCGCATGATCGCGGCGGTCAATTGATGAATGCTCGCCGTGAGATGACCCAGTCGCCAAATTCCTCCTTCACCACTTCGAGCGTTGCGTTGCTTGTATGGCATGTATCGCCGTCTTGTTGGAACCACAGCTCAGATATATCGATGTTGTCGAGCTCTGGCTACAGAAAGTCGGTTAACATCGCTCTATATCGAGGACCATTGACGGTAACGGTGTCTCCTTCCACATTTCGAAGATATAAGGTCCGATCATGCCGCCGTGCCATAAACCGCACCAAACAGTCAATCTTTGTGGATTCATGTGGATGATCGATCACTTGTGGATTATTGTTGCTCCAATAGTGACAATTTCGCATGTTGACATAGCCGCTGAGTCAAAAATAGGGTTCGTTCAAGAAGATGATTTTTTGGCCAAAATCCGGATCTCCGGCCAACATTTCCAGCACCCAATTAGCGAACTCACGGCGTTGTCTATGGTCTTTCGGCTTCAATTCTTGCGCCAGCATAATCTTATATAGATGTAGGCCCAAATTCAACTGCAAATAAGCTTGGTTGCTTCTCTGGCAATGCCCAATTCAGCTGATCGGCGCCGAATCGTCATTTCTGGGTTTTCTTCACTTTGCACCGATCTCTACCTGGTTGGTGGCTTAAGATCCAAAAGAGTGTACTCATGCTCAAACTTTTCCACGGTCCGACAAATTGCCTTCGCACTTAAGTCATGATGACGACCGACCTCACGACGAAATTCACGTTGCGTTTTTACAACTGAGCCGGAATTTCGATAATATTTTTGAATAATTTCCACACTTTCGTGAAGCGTCAAACGATGCAAAATGGCTGAATATTTTGACAGCTGGATGATTTTGACACCTGCTGACATATAATAATTGAAAAAACTAGCTATCTTGTCATCCTTTATATTTGATTACACAACAACCAAGATAAAATTCACTGGCCTGTTAATAGTTTTTAATCTTGAAGGCCACTTGGCTATAATTGTGCTTATAGAAGAGTAGCAAACAACAATACAATAATTAGAATTGCTCAAGTTTCTGTTTGGGTTAACGTTCTATCATTGAATCAGAGTAAAACTCACATCCTATCGACGTCAGATCCATTAGGCCATCCGACTTTAGGTAAAAGACATTGAAAATGATCATCGACGTCCACCTTATACATTAAAAGATTTTAATGTCATACTTCAGGAAGTTGAAGCATTCTCAAGCAGTCATCAAAAGAATTTAGAAATTTCTGAGTTCACAGTTCCGACGAATCAAATTTTTTATGACGTACATATATATTTCTTGTAAATAAAATTCTTCGTCGGTGAATAGGTGAAGCGATTACCTAATAGCACTCCCACTTATCAATGGTCTGTTTATTTGTTTTAGAGACAATGGAAATGGCAATTTCTAGTGCTTGACTACAAATTAAATCGCTTTTCTTTCTTAAATGCTTTGCTAATGGCACTTGAAAAATAATTAACAAAAGTTTAAAGAAGAAACCCTCCAGCTATGACATAAGTAAAGGTTAACTTCTGCTTCAAGGTTTTTAATATATATTTGTACGCTCTTATCTGTCCATTGCTTTCTCTTATCCATGTTCCAGATACGAGTATATAAAAAAAATTCTCCACCCCCATAGACGTTAGTTTTGCTTACAATTGACAGCAGAACAGACAAGCTAAAGGACATGAAGCAATGAATGGAATCAACAATGAATACAAAGGGGAAATAAAAAGAACTGCACTGGACAGTGTTCTATTTTCCTCAATACCCATGACGACAATACCCACGACGATACAAGATATTGCATTTAGCTGATACAATGGAAGGACATACGAGTATAGTATATATTATTTTTTATTTTTCTACAGTGTTAGAATGGCAGATTCATAGATGATTAGATATAGAGTGTAACAATATTTTGGGAATATTTAAAAAATTATGCAATTCTATGAAAAAAAGTGGAGAATATTTGTGAGATATTTTGAGTGAAAGGAAAGACAGTTTTGTTGAATCTCGACATAGAATTTTTTTTTTATTTAAACAATTTCTTTGTTACATGGCACTACAACTAGTCAATAAGACTAACAAGCACCTTGCATTTGAATAAAATTAAAAAGTAAATAAATATTTAAACTAGTTGATCCCCATCGGAGTCACTAGTTTGTCTATTGCACTACTAGGTCGTGCGGCTTCGTTGGAGTCTTCTAACTTGCTCACTTTGGTTTAGGAGTTTAGATGCCTCTTCATTTGTATGCTGCCTCAGTCTTTTCGTGTGAGCTGTTGCATACCTCTGAATCTAGCTAAATACGGTCTCCATCCTCTGGTCTGCGTTACGAAAGTACCATGGTGCATTAACAATGCGCCGTAGTACTTTGTTTTGAAGACATTGAATGGTTTTGATGGTACTTTCCTTAGCACACCCCATAGTTGGATGTCATAGGTCCATACTGGTTTTATTATTTGTTTGTAGACCAAGAGTTTATTGTGAATAGATAAGACTGACCGTCTTCCAATGAGCCAGTTTTAGGTTGATTTCGTGTCTTTTTTTCTTGACGTGCTCTTTCCAACGAAGTTTTGCATCTAGGGTTATTCCTAGATATTTGGCGGTAGGAATTTGGGTGTTATTGATGAATATTCTTTTGTTTGTAAAATGAACATGCGCGGACTTTGCGTCGTTTATTTTTATGAGCCATTTTTTAGTCCATAATTCAATGGCGTTCATCGCTGTCTGTAGCTTTCTCGCTGCTTCTTCTACTGTTTCAGACTGCCAAAACCGCTTTATCATCAGCGAATGTAGCTATTATGCTGTCTGGTCGAGTAGGTAAATCATTGGTGAATAAAAGGTAAAGTGTTGGACCCAGGATGCTGCCCTGAGGAACTCCCGCTTTTATTTCCCTTAGCACAGAGTACGCATCTTTTAGTTTAATTCTGAAGAAACGAGGTGTCAAGTAAGATTCAAGTTACTTGGAATACTGAATTGGTAGAATATTTATCAGTTTTTCACTAGTCCTTCGTACCAGACTTTGTCGAAGGCTTGAGCCACGTCCAAAAAACAAGCAGAACAAACCCTTTTCTCTTCCGGCTACTTTTCTATGACATCAGTAATTCTAATTCTTGAACGACTTTCTCTAAAGCTAAACTGGTGACTTGGTATTAGTTTTTTACGCTTAATGAATGGTTTTAGGCTTTTGAGAAGCAAGCTCTCAAACAATTTTGACATGACTGGGAGTAGGGATATGGGCCTACAGGACGCTGCGTCATACGGTAATTTATCAGGTTTAGGTACAATGAGCACTTCAGCAACTTTCCAGTGACAAGGAACGTGATAAAGTCTGATTGCAGCTTGAATTAAGTTGGTAAGCTTCACCATACCTTTGTGTGGAAGTTGTTTTAGAATTTCACCTGTAATAAGGTCATACCCTGGGGCTTTCTTCGTCTTGAGTCTTGTCTTAGTTTTTTTTTTAACTTCAGACACAGAGACTGGTGGAATATCTTCGATTTCCTGGCTGCGCGTATAGTACGCCATATTACATTGACTTGCATGTGGTTTAAAGTGGTGGTTAGATGCTCGGTGAAAAAGGTAGCTTTCTCTGCATTCGTTTTCGCCCACTGTCTATTATTTTTTCTGATGGGATGACTTAGCCCCATTGGTCTGTTTAGGTGTTTGGTGGTCTTCCAAAGTGAATAGTCAGTACTTTCATTGTGCGTTAGTTCTCTAAGATACTTATTTATAGACAAATTTTTTATTTCTTTTATAAGACGGCGAAGATGCTGGGAGATTCTATTGAGATTTCTTTTATCTATTGGAGCCCGAATTTGCTGCCATTTAGCTCGAAGTTTTCGTTTTTTGGCTACTAATTCTAATATTTCTTTGAGAAAGTTTTGGTCAACTGCTTTCCTTTTTAGGACTGGAGTTGACTTGCAGACCGCTTGTTGAATTTGTTGGGTGAATTTTAGAATATTATCTTCAAGTTCTGCAGTAGTTTTAAGGGGGGTAGATAAGTTGATCTCTTGATTCAGAAACTGTTTAAAAAGAGCCCAATCAGTGTTGTTGTTTGCCAAGATTGTGTTTTTTTCTATTAGGATGATGTCATCGCTCAGGGTTAGGATGATCGGAGAATGAGATAAAGATTTGTTATTGTAGATATTTTAGATTTTTTTTATTTGGGGCAAACTCCACAGGCGGACCAGTAGGGATGCAGTAAAGTGGGGGGGGGGGTTGTGATCCTTCTACTCCGGATCATAACTTCGCCGTAAGAAGAAGAAGAGATAGTGATAAACCGTACTGTGACCACCATTTTCCAATATGGCGGCTTGAGCCCGCAGGTATAAAATAACAATTCAATGTGGTGTGTCAAAATTAGTAGCAACGCTTTTTCACTAGAAAAAGGTGTTCATTTTTGATTTATATTCGCGAAATTTACCAAGTGGAAATAATAAAATGTCCCATTCTACAAATAAATTTATCTCCCATTTTGTTAGGCAGGGTATGAAATTTTTTTATATAGTGAGATTCTTACTCACCAAAAGGACCTAGCTTCGATATAAATTTGTTAGTTACTGCAACTAAGATTTAAGATTTTTTAAGCAATTTTTTTTATCACGAAATAGAGATGTTTGGCAAGTGTTTTTCCAATGAAAGTTCCTGGTTGTTCTGCTATTTAGACGCGGTTAATCTTTATTGTGCTAAGTCGAAAATTTTGATTCTTTGTGAACGGCGTAATAAATCTCTCTCGTCCAGAAGTATTAGTAGGACTGTATTATTAGCATGTTCGTTTAATCCAATTTGGTGCTTTGCGTGAAGTTTTTGGTTTCATCTTCGAATGTTGGAATTTCGAGATCCCTGTGGATTTTATCATTTCTTATGTACTACAGTGCATGGACAATTTCCCTTATTACTACCTTTTGACATTATTTTCTTGGTTACAACCACAGAGTTGTATGCCATACATCCACACCATCTTCAGCACTTGCTCGTATAAGAGCAGTTTATTCTCAATGGTAGGCTTGGAATATTTTCCAAGTAACCAGTTATTAACGATCCTTTTTCACGTGTGACTTCCATTTCAGCTGTGTGTCGCGTGTCAGTCTGAGGTATTTAGCCTCGTTTGCGAACGGAATACGGACCGAGTTAGTTCGTTTTCTCATAAATGAAATTTACATGAACATATTTGGTTTCATTGCGGGCGATCCACCAGTATTGCAGTTGTTTCTTAGCCAGATGGGGTCACACTACTGACCCATCTTGCTTATGTGGCGCTCCCATTCAAATGATGGAACACACTCGCTCGACTGCCCAGAGCTCTCATATATGGGTAACACAGACGACATCATTAGCCTGCCACCAGAAGCTATTTCCTGGCTACAATCACTGCATCTATAAAATGTTTATATATCTGTTTTGTAATTTCCTTTTCTTGTATCCATACGCTAAATAAATAAATAATCATGCAATTTATTACCAATCTATTTACTGCAGGTATTTAGGAAGGAAGGAATTGCTAATAAATTCAAAATTCAATTCTATTTCCAAATAAAAATAATAAACTAAAATCCAAGGTTACTGTTATTGCTAAGTATTATACGAGAGTCGTTTGAAAAGTTTTGAGTCAAATTTAATTTTACTTTTTAACATAGTTCCCTTTTAACTCGATACTCCTTTTTTAGCGATGCTACAAGATCTTTAACACGACAAAATATTGGTTGGCATCTTGCTCTGCAAAGTTGGCGAATACAGATTTGATGACGTTCAATGAGAATCTCTGTCCTATGAGCAAATTTTAATCAAAGTCGCAGGGGCCAAATCTTGTGATCTATCAGTTTCAACCACAATTCGTTAATTTTGGCCATGATGACCACCAAAGTCCTAAGCGCAGGTAGCTTTCTCATTCTTGATGCTCAGCCAGTATCATTTGGTGACCTTCTTATGATATTATCGGAATTGGCAGCAGTTGTTAGTCTTCCTGATCGATCATTACCAACACATTTTAATACAAGTGCAAATGTTGAAGTAGCCTCCGTAAACAGCGTTCAACTCAGCTTTAATTTGCGTAAGCGTATTGCCTTTTGAATGCAAGAATTTAATTATGAAACACTGACATAAACTTATATAAAAGACTATCCAAACAGCAACTAAGGTAGAAGATGACAGAGGTGTTCTCTAAAGCATTTAGATTTGTAATACTAGAATAGTTCCGATGAGCAATGCAATCATCAGGTTGAAGCTCAAAAATGTCCGATCGACCTGTGTATTAAGTGTACGCTCTAAAAACCCTACATGTTAAAAATGGGTTAAGCGCGACTTGGTTTGCATATAAAATGTTCGCTAGAACAAAGGTGCTTAACAAATTCTAACTATTATTCTACACTAAAAGCAGAATCGATTTCTTTTATAATTTCTCAATTATTGAACCGATTTTGGTGAAATTATATTAAGGACTTTATTGGAGAGCCTGGGGATATGATTTTTTGGCTGCTCCTTCGAGATGTGTAGAGAAGATATATGAAATAACCAATCCACCATTATTTACATAAGAAATGTGATATTTCGAAAATTAATTGAAATATCAAAAGCGGACTTATTTGTCGTTATAAATACGAACATGTCTTATTATCATGATTTTTGTTTATATGTTAACTTATATTAGAGCTATCTTCAAGTAACTGTCTTACATAACTTGTGCGAAAATCGTTCATATGGTGGCAGACAGATAGATGCTGGCAGACAAACATACAGGCGGACGCACTTGCGAGTTCAATATGTTGTTTCCATATTTACAGAACTCTGAGTCTGATGCTTTTCGAGAAGGTATCAACCAGTGGCACTAATATTTGCAATTTGCATTCGTATTGTACTCAAATTACCACAACTGTGTGGCTCACATAGTATTCACGTGTATTTCGATACATGATTTCCCAATCCAGCTCTTTTAGGATATTAAACGGTCACTAATTGTATTGGCTGACATGACACTTCTTCATCATAACCAGATATACCTAAAAATAGAAGCAAATTATTTCCATCGGTGGGAATCGGCGTTTGCTTAGGACTTCATTTGAAACTCACAGAGTAAAAGAGGATTGCAATATTTGTGTGGCTAATACTCACAATACCAGTATCTATTCTGCATTTCTTTCCCCCACCGTGCAAAGAAGATTTGATTGCCATAGCTCAAAGGTGATGAAAGGGTTAAAACAAATGAGAAATATATGCTATCAATGATTTTGTTCCCGCAGGAGTGCCTTCATTGTTTCCCTTTCCTCAGCTGACAATACCACAATTTAGGAAGAAAAGCCAATAGAAACCACAGGTACTACACAATTCAGCAACTGGCAATTGTTCTCTCTAATAATACGACCGAGAGGTATTGTAGAGAGGACTAATTTCAAAGAATTTCATACCGAACACTAAAATCTCATAGAAAGCAGTCATTGGTACGACGCTAGTCATCAGATTCAATGATTTCTTTCATTATACGAGTACCATAGTAATTTGATATGCTATGAAATTATCCCCAAAGTACTATATACATGTGTAGAATGGGTATCATCATAGCAACTTATTGCAGATGATATACATATTCCCCCCAGTCAGAGCTAAATAAAATCGATACAATACCCTCGATATTCATGGAAAGAAAATCATAAAATGTGAAATTTTGTACAAAGTCCTTAAAATAGAATCCTAGTCGGTGTTTACTCATGAAAGATGAATGAATGTCTAGTATGTAGGTACCTTCAAGTGGCAGTCAGGTATAACGATAGATTATTATTGTACCACATAATATCGTCGGTCTCTACCTTACCTTTAGTGATGTTAATTATGTGATGTTATGTTATGTTTTCAGGCACCATTAATTTTATGGCTTCTCATGTTCGATTGTTATAATATGGAAAAACAAATCAAGAGTGAGTGTATTGACATTGTTGCTAAAATACTTGATTCCCATGATTAAATCGATATGTGGTCGATTAAAGAGAAATAGTTTTGATTTTGAATTGTTTTCCGTTTCTGGTATTTTCATACACCCAACATACGAGTATGTACTCCAAATATTATTCTGCAGTTGCTGTTCATTTGCTAATTGCATGTTTGCATTTGTAAGTTGTTAAGGCAATTCCAAGTTTGCAAACGATTCTTGGAAATGCAAACTGAGTTGGAGTTCATTTTTTTGACTTAGAAAACAACTTTATATTATAATACGAGTACCTTGGAATATGTAGTTGGCGCTCTAGAGAAATATTGTCAAGAAGTGACTTGCTTCCATTTTTAGATACAGTTAGTCACAATAGAGAAGTGGCATGTCAAGCACAACACTACAGGTATCCGCTTAATAGTTCCAGGCATGCACCGATTTTCATCACGCAATCAGATAGATTTGGATATAAAGTTTGACTAGGAATAGCTACGCGAATTTACGAGTTTTCCTTTAAAGTTACATAATTATGCGAAGGCACATGCCTCTGCCATGTCTTGATAATACGAACAAGAAGATTCTGCTTCTCGTAACCGGAAATGTATCTTCCTTAGTAATTTAAAATGAAGAGAACGAATGGGTCGCACAGACTTAAAATCTAAGCAAAATACATAAGAAGCGAAAAAACTGCAAAATTTATCTTTACATACGTACGTGGAAAATATATTCGATATCAAGTTGCACGATAATGGACCCCCAAATTCTCCAGCAACTTATTCACTACCACCTTATGTACAAGAACTTTTACCGTGTTGAGATGAGCTACATGCGAGGGTGGGTTAATAAGTCCCTGAAAAATGAAATAAGGAACACTCTTTCGGTATATAAACATTTTATTTTGCAACATAGTCTCCTTTTAGCTCTATACACTTCATCCAACGTTTCTCCAATTTTTTGATGCTCTCCAAATAATACGATTTCTCGAGCCCCTAAAAATAAGCGTTTGTTTCAGCGATGACCTCTTCATTCGACCAAAACTCTTACCTCCGAGCCATTTCTTCATATTTGGAAACAAGAAATAGTCGCAGGGGGCTAAATCTGAGGATATGCTAGATGAGGGAGGAGTTCGTAGCCTAACTCATGCAATTTTGCCATTGCGACTGCGTTGTTTTGACTGTTCCTTGGTTTCTCGTTTGTGGTGAATCCAGGTTTCACCCACGGTTACAAAACGGCACAAATACTCAGCCGAATTTTTCTGGAACATTGCCAAACACACCTTTGAAGTTGTCAAACGAATGCGTTTGTTGTCGATTCTGAGCAAACGCGGCACCCAAATTGCGGAAAGCTTTTTCATGTCCAAATATTTAGGTAACATCGAAAACACAGAGCCATGTGGTAAGCCTGTTGCCTCTTCAAGCTCGCGCACTTTCACTCGTCGATCGTCCATTATCAAACCATGGATTTTGTCGACCATTTCTGGTGTGGTGACCTCAATTGGGCGACCAGAATGTTCGGCGTCACTTGTGATTGAACTACCGCACCGAAATTGAGTAAACCAGTGGTGAATGGTTCCAATCGATGGTGAAGAGTCCCCGTAATATTTGTCAAGCTTTTGTTTGGTTTGCGTGATAGTTTTTTCTCGCAAAAAATACTCAAAATTCACTTTTTTGCATTTTAACGAAAATGCTAGTAGGCGTCTATATAAAATGGCTGCCACAACAAAACTATTTGACAGATCCGTCTGAAAATTTGGGTGCGTTCTTTTGAAAGATGAAATTGACAAAAAAAATAAATTTAAGGTGAAGACACAATTTGTGATAATTTTCAGGGACTTATTGACCCACACTCGTATGCTCTAAGATCATCAAAACGTATGAGGTGTATCCAGTCGACGTAAAATCTTGAAAATGTTTGCAGAGGTAGAACTTGAGGTGTAGGCGAAGAACAAAGGTCGAGAATTTGACTTTTCCTAAAAATGGGCGGGGGACGGGGCTATATGTTAGTCATTGCGAATCATGTGGTATATCATTTTTTAAGCGTTGATAATTGGATTTCAGAATTTGATCTAGGACATCGTGCCCAAATAGATTTGTGTGAATTTTATTTCAGAAGGCATTCAAAATTGCCACATTTTTATATCTCAATTCATTTTGTGAAGGAAAAGTACTCTTTGAGTTAAATCTAAAAATATGTGTTTCGATTTAAACATTTTAAATTTGCGCTCACAGTGGAAGAATGTCTGCAAAAAGCGAGTGTCGCTTCGGTCGCGTTTCTAAACTACGGTACGTGATCCAAGAACAAGGAAAAAATCATGGTAATAGAAAATTTCCGGAACGTCCTCATTAGAAACTAGACCTTTCTTCAATAATGTGAGTATTAGCTTTACTTTAGGCGGCGAAAGTCAACCATAGATCAGATATTTACGTTGTGCCAGATCTTTTAACTGAAAATTACGTACTCGTATCTACAGGGTGTTTTTTTGAATATTCCAGGTCGATGTTGTTTGACCGCCATTTTAGTTTAGTTGGTATTTGTCAGTTCTCCTTTGACGGTCCTGGAGAGCAGTCGATAGCAATATATAGTATGGAGCATCTAACGCCTCAAAGACGTGTTAAAGTTATCAAAAAAACATTATATCTAAATAATCGTTCAATTGGTGGGTGCCTTGGCGCAGAGGTTAAGTGCGCAAGCACTGAACGGGAGTTTCCAGGTTCGAATCCAGGAAAACAAAAACGCTCTTCTTTATCGAAAAAAATTGCCCGTTGGAAATGGCATAAAACTGTAAGTCTCAAACATTTATATGGCGCATAGCACGAGTGGCTGCGAGTAGCCAGGTTTGGCTCTGTATTGGCTATTAGTGCCAAATATTTAACTATTTTATGTCTAATCGTTCAACTGTGAAAAAATTAAGAGTTTTGCGTATTTTGTTTGGATTAAACTTGCCTTGAAAGTCAATCTTTCAGCGTATACTTAATAACTTTGAAACTCAGTATAAACTGGCAGTTAAAGTGTAGTCCGGCCGAGTTAGTAACGTACGTATGGCACAAAATATTGCTGCAGTGAGAGGCAATATTACTGAAAGTCCGAGCGCTGCGTTAGATGCCGCACACTGGAATTTAGAATGTCTCCAGGAAGTTTTTTTTGTTCGTAATTAGGCGACATATTCAAAGGAATTGAATAAACCTCAGATATTTAAATTCAGATAATTGAAGTAATTTAAAAAAAATTTAAAATGCAGGAAAATGTAGGTGTCCCTCATATGGGACAGTAGGAGAAACTGAGATAAAATAATCACAAAAAAAAAAATTTTATTTATCTATATACCCGTATAAAATTCAATTGACTCAACAGCTAATGGAAAATGACCATATGTGCCGGCGAGAGTGAAGTAAAAAGATTTTGTAGTTTTCCAGATGCATAATATCAAACAGAGGTGATATCGATCTATCGATGCCCTGATTTGACCGGCCCCTAATTCCTCCTTTGGGCGTACTTGTAGGCCCTACAGCAACAAGCCAAAGACAATCCCGATGCTAAAGGACATTATTCAAGAAATTGCTAAAATAACTGCCGAAATATACCAACATTTTATGCAAAATATGATTGAATATAGTTATTCAAAAAATCAAAGGTCAGGAACATAAAAAATACCCTGTATTATATATGTATATAACTGCTAAACTGATTCGTCGATGCAGGGTTGCGTATGGAGAATGTGCGTTTCTGGATTTAGTGCTGTCGTGACTTTTGTAAAAATGTTTAATACTATATCACTGATTTATGTATTATACCTAATTCACAATATGGTGGTACAAGAGCGTATTTTAGCTATGCAAAGTATGTTTAAAAGTCTTTGCATGTCTGCACAATTTTAGTGGAACATTTGCTCAACCCCCCCCCCCCCCCCCCCAGATTCGCTCGTAAAGTTCAAATTAACATATCCCCACTAGAGGATTGTTGAGATTTCACCTGTGCTCTAAAAACGATTTAAAGGGGATGGTTTTTAGATATTCACATGGCAGCTATTTGTACGTATGTATTTTTTGGAAAACACAACGCCTTGTACAGATTAGCAAGGTAAAGGGAAACCCAGACGATGCATCAGCGTACAGACCTCTATGTATGCTCGACACAACAGGCAAACTTTTCGAAAGGATGTTGAAGCCACGACTCTCAGCAGCTATCCGGAGGAGAGGCGACCTATCAGAACGACAATATGGCTTTAGAAAAGGTCGGTCCACAATAGGCGCAATGCAAGACGTAGTCAGAACTGTCCAAGAAAACCAACAGAGGAACCGCTATTCAAGAAGGATAATCATGCTAGTGACTTTGGACGTAAGAAATGCTTTCAACTCTGCCCGTTGGTCCAACATGCTGGAAGCGCTAAAAGATACTTTCAGAATACCGCAATATTTACTGCGTATGATAAAAGAGTATCTCAGGGATAGAGAACTTACCTGTGACATCCCGGAAGGAACACGTGGGAAGCAAATAACTTCTGGAGCAGCGCAGGGATCGATACTTGGTCCTGATCTATGGAACATATCCTATGATGGCATTCTCCGTATGGAGATGCCTGAAAATACTTTCTTGGTCGGCTATGCAGACGACATTGCAGCAGTAATTACCGCACGGGACACCGAGGATGCCCAGAGACGACTGAATCAAGTTATGAGACGCGTGTACTCCTGGATGGAAGACCATGGTTTTAGCCTAGCGACGGAAAAAACGGAAATAGTTCCGCTAACCAGAAGACAGATCCCCACGATAATTGATTTTCAAATGGGGTCGCAATAAGGAAAGCATGGGAGTACCTCGGAGTAACACTCGACACGAAACTGACGTTTTTGGCAGCATATCAAGTCGGCGGCCGATAGAGCTGCAAAGACAACAGCACTGTTAAGTAGGCTGATGTCGAACATAGGCGGCCCAACGGCAAACAAACGGAGACTGCTTATGTTGTCTCCTGTATGGATGTGAGATCTGGGACGACGCACTCAAACAGGAGAAATACAGAATGCAGATGGCCGCAGTACAGAGGCGCGCTGCACTACGGGTAGTAAGTTCGTATCGAACGGTGTCGGAACCAGCCGTCCTCGTAGTCGCGGGAGTGACCCCAATTGATCTTCTGGCGGCAGAGAGGAAGAACGTCTGCCACAAAAAGGCGGAAATTGGAGTGGAAGCGGCAACTGAAGAAGCGAAGGAGCTCACCAAACAGCAGTATCAGGAGAGATGGAGAATGGAAAACAGAGAAAGATGGACCGCGAGGATCATCAAAAACGTTGCCGAATGGAAGGAATGGAAACACGGCGAAGTAAATTACTACGTCACCCAGTTTATTACCGGACATGGGTATTTCAACACCTACCTCCACAAGATAGGAAAACAAGGAACTCAGCTTGCCACTACGATGACTCACAGGTGGACGACGCAAACCATACGTTCTTTGAATGCAGCAGATGGGAAACCGAAAGGAGTGCGTTGGAATCGCAAATCGGAGTTATCAGCCCGGACAACATAGCGGCAAAAATGTCAACCAGTGACCAAAACTGGAATCGAGTACACTCATTCATAGAAAAGGTACTCAAAACAAAGACGAGAGAGAGAAAGACGAAAACACACCCTCATATCATTTATGTAAAAATGATGAAAGCCACACCGGCAAGAATGAATAAACCCGCAACGGGAGATAAATGAAAAAGAGTGATAAAGGTTAAAGGTGGTTTCTTAGTGGCGTAAGGGTAAGTCCCACACTACTTAAACAGAGCGGGACTGTTTCTCGTGAGCATTAGCGTTTTCCACCATCCCCATGGCAGAAAAAAAAAAAAAAACCTGTGTATTTTTTAAGTGGATATACAAATCCTGAAACAGAAAAAAAAAAAATTTTTTGTTCAAGTTCGGTATACAATAGCCACCGATAAAAAAGAACACAAATCTTTATACCTACGAGTACCTAGAACAAGTATCTTCACATTGCAGTCTTCCATTACTGCCGAATGTATCTTAAACTTAAAGAATCAGACTTAAAAATAGTAACAAAATATCCAGCTCTTGTATTCCACGGCAACACTGCTGCTCTGTCAGATATCTGCTGATAGAAAACTCATGATATTTGCTGATAAATATAATTTATACATATTTAAGATCATCGTAGATTAGTTTATGAATATTAAATAAAATTTTACTCAAATCAAAGGAGATGTTGTTAGGTTTTTTTTTTATAAAAAAAGAAAATTTCCAAATCCCGGAGCGCTCAGGAGTTGTTAGGTTAATTGCGCATGCTGAATCTGTGGCATAAACGAAAAAGGAAGTATTGCTGACTTTCGACAACCTTTCCATCCTTTGGAGTTTGGATTTTGCAAAACCTTAGCTTCAATACCTTGAAGAAATCACTGCCCCAAATTTTAAGTTGTTAGATACAAAGTCTTTGGAGGTATGGTGATGAATGTGTTAGTGAGTAAATTCTGCCTTTGATTAAATACTCCGGATTATTTGTAACTCAGTTGATATTTCTAATGCAAATTGATTGGGATTATCAATTACAATAAACATTCGAATCATATTACAGATTCATTTGCAATTATTCTCTCAAATTCTATTAATAGCTGAATACGAGTACAAATTTCATTTTATCAATCTGTCTCGATAAAATTGATCAGCAAAATCATTTGACCTACATTGACATATTCGTATATTAACGAAAATGGATTGCAATATTGCTACCTATAATTCAATAATCCCTAAAGAATTACCTACATTCAAACATTTCCCGGCACTGAATTATTGATTTATTAAAAGTGGATCCAGTGTCAGCTAGACGTGTTGTTGCACTCCAAGGAAAAGTCAGGATATAAATAAAATTTGACAGAGAAAGGCACGTGATATAATTATAATGGGGTGTGTAATTTCGTTTCGACTTTAACAGTACCCATTACTGTTATATCACTATAAATTGAAACGCAGACAGGTGGATTGGTACGAGTAGGTAAGGGTAGTTTTCGACACAGTAAATATTGATTGAAAATCATAATAATTCTACTTTAATATTGTACTATTATTTGTGTAGGTGTCAGAACAAATTAAATTTTGCTAACTCAATTTTACAGAAAAATTTATAAACACGCAATTTCTTGAGATAGAATATTTGAATTTTTTTTTTTTTTTTTTTTGCCGAACCGAAGTATATAATTTCAAATTAGAAACAAGAAATACATTATTAGCAATAATCTCATAACACTGAAATTCACTCTAAGAATTAGAATGAGATTCTTAGGAACTTCAAGGGAAACAAAATTACGAGAAAAAAAGGACCTTCAAAGCAAATTCACAGGAAAATCAACTCAAATTAACCAAAATGCTTCCTTGGGGATAATTAGCTAACTTTTTTTAAATAATGTTTTCAATTTGTTAAAAGAAAAGTTTTTTCTTCGATGAATTTAATTCCGCAGCTAATACAAAATAATCTCCATTAGGAGGGAGTTCACTTTGTAAAGAGCCTACTAATACGTATAACAAAGCAAATTAGGAGAAATTCTAATCGTAATAAAATTGTATTTAGTGTAGCAACTTTGTCACAATTTCTTCTTCTTTGTTGGTACGTTCATTTTGGTTCTTAAATTGTTTAGAAGGATTTACTTTCTATAGATTTTCTGGTTTCAGGTTAAAGCACACTTGACTAGAGTGCAAAAATTGCTTAAGAGAAAGTTCAGCATCTATTGGAAAATATATATTCGATATCTACCTTGACCCTCGTTGCAGACAAATCTACCATCGGATATACGATGTCGGTTAGTTGAAACCTCAGTTCTATCTAACATGTAATAACGAATCGAAATGTGCAGAATTCAATAAGAACGTTCACATCATTCGTCTATTAGTCGCAACTATGACGTAAATGACGGATAAGGAATTTCTGCTACATATAAAGGGGTGACCTTTAAAATTCCTATAAAAATAAAAATCTATTCAATATTTTTAAAAAAAATTTTTTTGTTTAATTTCCACACGCCAAAGATAGTATGAATACCCTTAAATTGTTTTAGGGTACGAATGTTTAAGAAAATGTGGAAGAGGAACAGAGGGGAAACCTATGCACGTATGACACAGAGCCTGGTAGATATGTAATTCCACATTCGTGTCGTTCGACTTAAAAACGAATCCCTGTATTTGACAGTACGACGGAAGTTGGGCTTAAGGGTGAATTGATGTGCATTCGAACCATGACGTGTACTGCGGGTGAATTTTTGAAGGGGAAGAATGCAACTGCCTATTTCGCTGGAGCATTTTTTTTCATAAAAAAAAGCGATAAAATAGGGAGAGATACGAGACATTTCGACGATAAGTGAAAGCATGGAGTTCACAATATGGGTGACCGTGGTGTAGTGGTAACATCATCGCTTGTCACGCTGTTGATTCACGGTTCGAATCCTGATGTCAAGAATCATCTATTTATTTCGCATGAAATAAATAAAAAAGTCGATCACTTGCGAAAGCTAAGTCAACTCTACTGTGAAGGCATAACACTGGCAGTTGGGTGGTCATATGGCTAAAATGCAACTTGATCGTGATGATGAGATCAGGTGGTCGGAAAGAAATACTGTGAATCATAAGCAACGACAATTATAGCGAAAACAAACAAAATACTCCCCAGTTATCTGGACAGCTACCCTTGGAGTTTACAGAGACTTAATACCACCTGAGTTTCAAACCACACCACTCTGTCTTTCTCTCTGTCTCTTCCCCTTTCCACAAAACGCACATGTTCTAAAAAATTAGTATAAGGGTATTCATATCCCCTTTAACACGTGCAAATTATAAAAAAAAATGTCTCTATCACCTAAAAGCCATACTGCACCCTGCCTAGTATGTGCAAAACCGTCTTGGGTGCAACAGACCAGATATGGGCATTATTTTCCAGTTTTGAGCGGATGAATGCCTTATAAATTGAGGCCAGATCAGACGGGATAAAATATTTCTTCCATCGCTTAAGGAATCCTAGACATTTTGCAGCATTTTTAGCGATCTCGAATGTGTGATCATTCCATCGAAAATGGTATTGCCGCCAGCGAAGGAATGAATTGGATTAGAAGTTGCAGACAAGAAATCATTTAAAAAAATAAGAAAGAGAGTCAAAGGTAAAACAGAGCCTTGGGGAACACCAGCATTTATTTGATGAATTGCAGACTTGAAGTCGTCCAAGACAACTTGTATTGAACGCCCCGAAAGGTAATTTCTAATCCATAAGCAGAGACTCAACGACGTCATATGCACGCATTTTCGACAAAAGAGCCTGATGCCAAACTCTGTCAAATGCCTTTGAAATATCAAGCGCAACCATCTTGGTTTCGCCGAAGTGATGGAGAGATTGGTTCCACTTCTCGGTGAGACATGCCATCAAATCACCAGTGGATCTGTTACGAAAACCCTAAAGCCGGTCATTGTTTTCGCGAATCGAGATATTTTTGTAATAATCAGTGTATCCATGACCTTGGAAAGAAGGGACGTAAGTGTAATGGGTCGGTAATTGGACAGGGAGGAATATTCGCCTTTTTAAGGGACGGGCTGGACAAATGCTGTTTTTCATCTACTCGGAAAGAGCCCTGAAGAGTAGGATAGACAGAAAAGCTTACGCAGAGGTTTTGCCAGCGTAGAAGAACACCTCTTCAAAACTATGGGGGGGATACCCTCTGGACCAGCGGATTTATGAATGTTAAGACCTTTGAATACTCCTGCAACTGTAAAAGTACGAAAATGGACTTGTCCCATGGACAATTTGACGCTTTTAAATACAGGCAGAGACAAAGCATTATCTGGCAGCGTGGAGTTCTTTGCAAAGTGGGCAGCAAGCAGATTGGCTTTGTCTAAGGAGTTGACAGCTGGAATCCCATTGCAAATTAGCGTAGGGATGGCAGACGAGGCAGAATTTTCAATATTTTTCACGAATGACCAAACATTTGTACTACTTTTAAGCATGATAATTGAATTTAGTGCGCAAAAGACAGATTGTTGGACTGCTTGAATGGCACGTAGCGGCATCTCGCTAGAACCAAAGATCGTCCAAGTTTATTTCTTCAGTTCGTAGCCAAACAAATGATGACTCTATGATTATTATCTCTCTTCATCTTCGAAGAAAAGTGGGCCAATAATGTCGCCATCCCAGAAACCACCAGAACGCATACGAGGACAACTTGTGTTATCAATTAGCATGCCAATCTCATGAACTTTCTTCATAAACTTGAGTACAGCAGGCACAGTTGGTGCATTATTTCGACTTAAATTTCTTTGCAAAATTTGCACTATTTCGGCAGTACAGCAGTCACTTTGAAAATAAGTTTTTCAATACTTTTCAATTATGCTCAAGCGTCAGAGCTGTCAGTGTCAAAATAATTATATAGTATATTTTAAAAAGAAATCAGCAGATGTTGTAATGAGGATCCTATCATCAATTCTTTACCAATAATTCTTTTGAGGAAATATAGTTCTTTGATTTGGCATAATGTTGGAACTATATTGCTTGAAGTCCATTAGATAAGAATAATTCAAGGTGCCTTAAGAATCGTTTTTACCCCTAACTCTGAATGGGTATTGGTGAAATTCGGTATGTTAATCCTTTCAGTCCTGACAGCTCAATCTTTGTGTGAAAATGATAAATATTCAAATTTAAACAATAAAGAATGCCGAGGGGTCTGTGAAAATTACTCGTAACTATGCGTAGGTGGGTACGAATTTGAGGTATTGAAAGTGTTTCATTTCCGGAATGAGCAATATACTTTCATTTACATAATTTCCAATTAGCTATGCCACAATATCGTAAAAAAACTGAACACGAACTCCGTTTGACTGTTTTCGTTACATTTAACATGAAATTCTCTCATCCAATTCACACACAAAGCCATTGCGTGATATATAGGGTGACCAGATAAGAACGATAGGAAAATAAATTTAAATAAAATAATAATGGTATGAGATATCAAATTAACAGCACATCTTTTAAATGGCCGCCTCGGCTTCGATGGCAGTGCTTCAAGCGGTAGGTCCAATTTTTGATGACTCGGCCCAACATGTGCGGCGTTATTCCGGCAATAGCGTCTGGAATAATGGTCTCGAGCTCGTCCAAAGTGGTTGGCTTATTAGCGTAGGGAAAATAGTCACCCCAATAATGGCAATTTTGCTTGTTGACATAGCTGCTGAGCCAAAAATTGGCCTCGTCCGAGAAGATGGCTAAAATTTTGATCTCCGGCCAACATTTCCAGCGTTCGGCTTCAATTCTTGCGCCAGCACAATCTTATATGGATATAGGCCCAAATCCAACCACAAAATAAGCCTGGTTGACTCTCTGGCGATGCGCAATTCAGCTGATGATTCACCGAATCGACATTTCTGGGTCTTCTTCGATACTAACCGCTACGGCGGCTATGTTTTCTTCACTTCGCCCCGAACTTTGTCTGGTTGGTGGCTTAAGATCCAAGAGAGTGTACTCACTCTTAAACTTTTCCACGGTGCGACGAATTGCCTGCGCACTGAACCGACCTCACGACGAAATTCACGTTGCGTATTTACAACTGAGCCGAAATTTCGATAATATTTTTTAATAACTTCCACACATTCGAGAAGCGTCAAACGATGCACGATAAAATGGTAAACCTTGCTGAATATTTTAAAAGCTGGAAATAGTTGGTAACTTTAACAACTGCTGAAATATAATAATTGGAAAAACTATCATTGCTATCTCGTAACCCTTTAATATATCTGCACATAAAAAACGTGAAAGGATTTCTCGAAAGATGAACCTAAACTTTTAGAAACTAGGTTTAAAGGTATGCAAAATTATGTAGGTGGGTGCTGAAAGAGTTAATATAACCTACCGTGTAGATAGCCTCTTTCGATACTCACCAAACATAAAAATAGAATTAAGTTTGCAGGCGTCGACAAAGTGATCTGATATCCGATGCCGGAACATGCTCTAGTTAACTTTTATACACTCGGAGTCGGTTATCTGAAATCGGGTACATAATATAGGATATGAAAAAGAGAAAGCTATGGTGGTCATGCTTGAAAGGGTCAGTTCAAGCAAAAAACCAGGCAGAAACATTTTGTTGGTGGTACTGGTTGGAGAAACTTAGATTTTATTCATTTCTCTCTAATGCTTGGGTATCGTGTGATTATTGTTCCCCACTCAGAATCGAACCTGGGTCACAAGCGAACACACTACTCACTACACCATGACCATCACTATTTCAAACAAACACCTTTTGTTCCATGTCTTTCCATATGTTTCTCCTCACATGGCTCGCTTGAGAACCACTAAAGATATTTTGATGAAATTTATTTCCTATCCATGTACAAGTACTTGCTCGTATATCCTGATACGTAGGTCATTTCATCTAAAATCAGCTCAAGTGTGAGTGAAATATGGGGCGTGGTTTAAAAAATCTTTAAATAATTTTTCTTAGCTACTAACTCAAAACGGATTTCGATCAAATTTGACACATAGACTGATACGTAGTAGTTCCACGTATAAATGATCAAAATAAAATAGAGTGGGAGTAAAATATGGGGAGGGGTTTAAAACGCCTAACTCAAGAACCACTGAACGGATTTTGATGAAATTTGGGATTTAATTCATGGTAGATATGTAGATACATTTTCTGAAAATCATTGATATTTGATAAAGATGAAGCAATATATGGTGGGGCAACTTTTCACCCCAACACACAGCCAATATCCTAGTTTTATTGTTCGAAGAACTTTATAAAAAAAATATTTCTAGACTCCTTGGTTATACAGCTTTAATTTGATATGTTGCATGGTGGGGTGTCGCTCACAAAAGAACCCTCATAAAAATATTTTTCCCAATTTTTGTTTTAGCTATTTTTGGACCGCTTACTATTCTGTGCACAATTTCACCACTCCAGGTGGTTAAAAAGTTACCAGCGTGTGACAGATACCATGTTGAATCCATTAGTGTTTCGTTTATACCATTCTTGTATGGAACACGGAAAACATAAGTCGGTAATCTGTGACGATTGCACAATGAAGCACTATCCTTTAGCATAAGAACCGATTCATAACGCCAAGCTACGTTCGATGAAAATGGAGAGTTTTACCTGCAAAGGTAGTAAATGGGAACCGAAGATATCAATATGGCAAGGAGTTGTAGGCATATAAATACTTTTGAATGGCACGGCATATATAACAATGTCGGTGATAGACTCCTCGTTGTAGTAACCCTTTTCAATGACCAAGAACTTGTCCTTTAACTGCCGTCAGTGGAAGGACGTTGAAGATGAGTTTCAAAACGCTTTACAAAGGGTCTTTCCTTAAGCGCTTCCTATCTTTAAATTTAAATAAAACAAAGTGTGTGTGAGATATCATCGAAATTTTTTATTCGTTTCAAAAGCTTATCGATGCCATTACGTATGGAATATAACATCGTCCGCCGTGGCTTCTCTGGGTGGCGCGCATCCGAAATGTCCAATTTTCCATGACTCTGGCGCATAAATCAGGCTAAATTTGACCGATGGCATGGGTTATGTTGGCTTTGAGGGCCACTGCGGTTTGTGGCTTATAGACCTACGACTTCAAAAAACTACACCAGAAAAGTCTAACGGGGTCAAATCGCACGATCTCGGTGGCCAGTTTACATCACCTTCACGTGAGATGACCATGCCCTCGAATCGCTCGTGCAGAATTTCCAATGTGGCATGAGGTGTTTGGCACGTAGCGCCATCCTGTCGAAACCATATGTCGTTGGTGTCCATATAATCCAATTCAGGCCAAAAGAAGTTGGTAATCAACAACCTATAGCGCCCGCCGTTGACGGTGATGGCCTGGCCAACGTCGTTCTCAAAGAAATATGGACCGATGACTACGCCAGCCCAAAATCCACACCAAACAGTGACTTTTTCGGGATGTATTGGACGCTGTTGGATCTCATGTGGATTGGTATCGTCCCAAATTCGATAATTTTGTTTGTTGACGTACTCATTCATCTAGAAATGGGACTCATCGCTGAAGATGATTTTTCGATGAAAATTAGGGTCACTTTCCAACTGCTCCAGAGCCCATTCAGCGAACACACGTCATTGTCTATGGTCATTTACCTTCAGCTCCTGGGCCAGTTGAATTTTGTACGCGACGCAAAATTCGCCAAGTTTTGGTCTGCGAAAGGTCGAGTTCTTGTGAGCGACGCGAAATCGACTGCCTCGGATTCTCCTACACACTCTCACGGACATCGGCGATGTTTCGGCAAATCTTGCGTTTCGTCGACGTACGGGTGTTGCCTGATAGTTTACTGAACCAATGGACTCAAATTTATCCACCACAATGTGAATTGTCCTCTCGGAAGGACGATTATGGGTATCGTTATACGGGCGAAGCGCGGAACATCGCTCGAACAGAACACCCATTTAGATAAAATAATTTTATTATTTGTACGTGTTGTTGAACGCTATATCCATCCGTGGTGATTTGGCAAAACGGACTGAATAAATGACAGTCAATTTGACAGACATAGCTTCAACAATATGGCCGCTATCAACTGTCAAAGTTCGGAAGTCCCTATTGGAAGACCCTGTAGTAAGAAGCCGTAGCAATAGCTGGCTGAGTGTATCGCCATAAGTTGATTGGCAATTTTCAGATTTAAAATTAGGAGCTTTAGGCCGCTAGGATACACTCTAAATCAAAGTCATTATCAAACCAAGGTCTTGACCGTCGAAAGGAATCAGGAAACAAAATCATAAAGAATGTTGGAAGTGATGCAAATCAATTTCCTTCACAGAAAGTCTGCAACGGATTACAGAGATTCTTGGATCAAAAAGTGACAAAAATTCGATCTCAATATTCTGAGCAATCTTATTTATTTGTATTGCTATACGAGTAATAGAAAAACTCAAAAAGCGCATCTCTCAATGTTCTCCGTCTGTCTTTTCGTTTGTCAGTCTGTACCACTGACTATATTACATCAAAGTAACTGCCAATACTAAACTTAATTAAGCAATTTTCCCTCATGTCCTATTATATGTATTGTCCATACTATGCAGTACAAAAGTTGTTCTCCGACTATGAATAACACATAACCCCACTCAAGGTCATATACTCAACATTTGATTTAAACTATGATTTCCCCGACTCCTCTATCCTCCATATAACTTTCGTTCATCCTTTCACATCAAGTGTACAAGAAAAAAAAAAATCCTTTTCCTAGCTGTCATTCGCACGTATTCTATCCCTTATTTATGTAGAAGGTCATAGACAAAATCTTCTCACATTGAATTCTCTCATTCGATGGCATAAGGATGAAGCTACAATTGCAAATATTAAATTTTGAAAAGGGTCCAATGGTAACGACAATGACAATCGTAAGGGTAGTTTACGAGTATGTCAAAACGTTTAGCATGATTCTGTCACATATACTTCTCCTTTTTAATCCCTATAGAAATTAGTAAGCAAATTTGCAACTACTGTCTGACAATAATGATAACGGGCTTAAAGGATACACCAAATACATATGTAGACCTAAATATTGCTCCTTCGTGTTGTAACATTTACTTCATAGCAACTTTGCGTTTTTATTTAAAATTTATGATTCAGCAGTTTATAGTCCATATAGTGTATCGTATAGCTTTCGATTGTTATCGCTTACGTGCTCACTTTTTTATGATCACACAGCAATAATTGTCATACTGAGAGAATGCTCGGCAAAAATATTGATTAACAATACTCAAAGTTTTTTGCAAAACGGAAAATAATATTTTTTACTTTACCAAGGGAGGAGAAATTTAAAATTCACCAACGAAACAAACGGAAGTCGTATTTCAATCTGACGCTTCACTTGATTTCCGTTCGTAATATCATTTCAAAAGGAAAACAAAAAAAAGAAAAAAAAAAATATTTTTTTTCCAATTTCACCATCATGCTTGGAATTTGCTTCCTGTTTACCTTCAATTTCGAATGAAAATTTCATTGTTATCACATTTACCATGAATGACTGAACTTTAGGGTAGATAATCAAACAGGGTTTTGATTTATGTATAAGTGTGCTCAGGCATTTGCTAACTGAAGACAGGATATCTTGTAGATGCTTTTTCGTGTTAAAGAGAAGAAAATTTATACACAATTTCACCTGATTTATTGGGTTAAAAGGTTATTCGATGGGCAGTTATACCCCTTCTACTCAATTACACAGGCAATTACTATCGGTAACAAATTTAGATTAGACTAAAGGTTGAGTCTTCGAATTAAGATTTTTTGCTTTGAAAATGTCTGATTTGCCACAATTATGAATTCCAATTTTAATTAAAAGGACGATAGCATAGACGGGAGATTTTTCAAAGTTCATACACTCGTATTTCTCTAACAACTCAGAGAAAAAAGGTTCTAATTAATTCCTTAAATTTTAAATCTTTGTAATAGATTTCTTGCATCTAGAGGTTTTAATTGTACTCCCTTTTGAAATTCAATAGATAAAAGCTGTCACTTAAATAACACTTGGGAAGAAATACTTTTGGCTATTTGGCGCAACAGCTCTTTAAGTGCCAGGGCCTAGCTTCTCGCAACCACTCGTGTTGTGTGCGGTATATTTTTCACACGAATGGAAGGGACCTACAGTTTAGTGCCATATCCGAACGGCAATTTGTTTTTGAGAAGCTTTCTCGTGACAACAATACTCTTGGATGTTTGTCAGTCGTTCGCGAGAGGTGGGATCGTGAAAAAACTTTTTGGTGTTTTCTGAGATTCGAACTTGGAACCTCTTGCGTAGTGATTCGACACACTAACCACTACGCAACGACGCTCACTTTTCTGTGGCATTAGGTTTTTTTTTCCGCTCACAGCTACGCCCCAAAGAAAAGTAGAAGAAAAGAAGCCATACTCCAAGTTCAAAAATACATGCCATTTGCAATTGAAAATTCTCATTAACAATTGCAGTTTTGTTAATGAAAAGAAAACGGAAAAATGAGTGTGCAGAAAATGAGCGGTTGTGTATTTAAGTTGCACTTGGCACTTAGCACTTGGCACTTGGCACTTGGCACTTGGCACTTGGCACTTGGCACTTGGCACTTGGCACTTGGCACTTGGCACTTGGCACTTGGCACTTGGCACTTGGCACTTGGCACTTGGCACTTGGCACTTGGCACTTGGCACTTGGCACTTGGCACTTGGCACTTGGCACTTTTGGTTTATTTATTAATTGGGTGTTTTTATTTCAGAAAAAATATGAGTTTTTCACGCAAGTCTTGTGTTAACGATACTCGGATCTGTTACCACGGATCTGGCCGCTTTACACGTGACTAGATTTGTCCAATCTTATCTTCTTATTGATTATCGTTTTAATAGTTGTCAGAGGGACTATAGTCTTAACAGGAATCAGTTCTATGCCACTCTCTCCTTTCCTTGCTAGTTCAACTGCCTTTTCATTACCCTTTACACCTTCATGCCCCGGTACCCATATAAGGCGGTCTCTATTGCGCCTGGCAAGTAGGTTCAATTTAATTTTTCACTCCTTTATTAGTCGTGATTTTGACATAGGGTTTTGTGATCGCATCGGTGGGTTAGCACAGAAGATGCAAGCCCCTGATTCGTCTGATATTTTAAAGCCATCAGTATTTACTAATAACCCGTTGGAGTTTCTTATCGTCCTTTCATTCGTCCAAGATTGTCTTGTGGTGAAAATTGTTTCAAAGTTGTTGTATAAGATTTTTCAACAACATCACAAGGACAATCGATGAGTGGTGTCATTTCTTTACGATCTAGCGCCGCTCGATTATTTTCTGTGGCAGTATGTGAAATCACTATTTACGTTAATACGCCAGCAACGTTTGAAGCTTTGCAAGACAATATACGGCGAGTTAGATGCTCGAAAAAGTGGTCAAAAATTGGACCGACGGGACCCGCTTTATAATTGTCAGTCGCGGTACTCATATGCCCGAAGTCTTCTTTAAATAATGTTAAATGATATTTTATATTTTAGATCAAAAGTCAATGTCGTGTATTTTTATTTAAATTTATTGGGCGGACCCTCTTAAAAAATACATTCATTCGATAGTTATTGAAATTTGCTTTTTAAATTATTATTTTTTCATTTGTATATCTCGAAAATGGTACGTCGTAAAAAAAAAAAAAAATATTACGATCGCAGTATACCTCACAATGTAAAATACCAAGTATTCGAAGCAGCTTCAAAGTCAATTCTTTTTTACGGAGCACAAGCATGGGGCCATATGTGGTATGATAAGCTGCAGAGATTCTATCTACGAAGGACCTTTCGATTGCCTACAGCTGCACCTAGCTACATGCTCATAATTGAAACAGGACTTGTCTCATTGTTCTTACAAACACTTAAATTGAGCATTGATTATATTCTTACCACATTCAGGATGGAAGAAGAACGATTACCAAGCAGTAAGTACGAGAAGTCTGTGGTATAAAGAGGTACTAAATTTGGCGGAGAGTTATGAATACAACTTGGAATTAGACTGGAATGTGCATGATTGTTTGAAGGATAGACTATACTTGATTGATTGATTTCTTTATTTAGCCTTAAGCTATTTTTTGTACAATTGTTCTTAAAAACTAAATAACTAACTAAACAACTATTAGTAGAAAAGAAACCAAGTCTGAAATCATCTCTATTTCTCAAATTATATGGTTGAACATCTGCAACATAAACCAATTGATTTGTTAAATACTTTGGTGTAAGACCATTTTTTATCTTAAATATAAATAAAATTACATTCATTAGGGTACTTTGGTTTATTGTCAACCATTTTAGAGTGTCAATCATGACTCTAATAGGCGTTAATATATTACACATCAAGATACATCTCATTCTCCTATTTTGCAATTTTTGCAATCTTTCTTTAAATTGATTTTGACTAAGGAATACAATTGTTGATCAGTATTCAAAGTGTGATTTTATCATTACATTATAAAATTTTAGAGAACTATTTATTGATAACTTTGGCCTGATTCGTTTGAAAAAAAACAATTTTCTGAGCAAATTTCATCTAAATGTTTATCAAATATTAATTGTTTATCAATTATAGCACCCAAATATTTTATTTCATTTATTTTATCTATTATAACATTATCAATAATAATATTTTTATCTGATTCTGCATTTATGATCATTGATCTAGTTTTACTAGTATTTAGTTTTAATTTATTCATTTCTAAATAATTTGATACACTTTCTAAATCTGAATTTAGATGCTCAATGCAAACATCCGACGCACCTCCAGATACAAAAATAAGTGCACCGTCTGCAAAAAGTCTTATTTCAGAAAACTGAAGAACCTTCTCCATGTCGTTGATATAAATGATAAAGAGCAGCGTTCAAAGAATTGCTCCTTGACCTACTTACTTACTTTAGGTGGCGCTACAGTAGCGCGATCTTTGGCTAACTGCCTCCAGTTGCGCATTCCAAGAAGGTTGAGGTCCCCTTCCACTTGTGCGCGCCACCTAAGGCGAGGTTTTCCTCTACTGCGTTGTCCCTCCGGGTTGGAATCGAAGACTCTTCGGGCCGGAGCGTTGGTGTCCATTCGCTCTACATGTCCTAGCCATCTTAGACGACTGATGCGCACTTTTCTTACCAGGTCGATGTCGCTGTACAGCTCGTAGACTTCGCTGTTAAATCTTCTCCTCCAAAGCCCGTCAACGACCAACCAAGAAGATCTTCATCTTTGCTATGGTCCATGCTTCTGCGCCATAGAGCAGGACAGGGATGATAAGGGTCTTATATAGAGTCTCCTTAGTGTTTCTTGACAAGGCCTTACTAATCAATTGCCGTCTTAGGCTAAAGAAAGTAATTCAAGTTGGCAAGTGTAATTCTTCGCTTGATTTCTGCTGAGGTGTCATTATCAGACTTTACCGCGGAGCCGAGGTAGACAAAGTCCCTAACTACCTCAAAATTGTAGCTGTCTATCATGACGTTCTGTCCGATTCGTCGATGTTGTGTGTCCCTTCTTATTGACAGCATATATTTTGTTTTACCCTCATTCACCACCAAACCCATTTTTGACGCTTCTGCACTAATACTTGCAAACGCACCAGTGACAGCTCGCTGTGTTCTGCCAATAATGTCAATGTCATCAGCGTATGCAAAAAGTTGCACAGACTTTTGGAAAATTATGCCCCTGGTGTTGGCTTGTGAGTTTCGCACAATTTTCTCAAGAATGATGTTGAAGAAGTCACATGACAGCGCGTCACATTGTCTAAATCCTTTTTTGACATCAAAGGTATCGGTGAGATTGTTTCCAACCTTTATGGAGCAACGAGCGTTCTCCATTGTCATTCTGCACAATCTGACAAGTTTGGTAGGGATGCCAAAACTAGACATGGCTCTGTATAGCTCGTCTCTATAAATGCTGTCATATGCGGCCTTAAAATCGATAAAAAGATGATGAGTATCGATCTGGACTTCTTGGGTTTTTTGCAGGATCTGCTGTAGTGTGAATATTTGATCGGTCGTGGACTTACTGGCCTAAAACTGCACTGATAGGGACCTATCAAATCGTTGACGAATGATTTCAGGCGCTCACACAGTACAGCAGACATGATCTTATACGCAATGTTCAGGAGGCTGATGCCTCTATAGTTGGCGCAGTTTAGAGGGTCTCCTTTCTTGTGGATCGGGCAAACGATGCTCCTTGAGGTACTCCTAATTCTACCGATTCTGAGATGTACTCTGCCAGTCGAGTTCGTTGTTGTCTATTTGACAAATAACTTTCAAACTATCTCAGTTCAAATCCTTGTATTCCATTTTTTTGAGTTTCTCAATAAGGATTGGTCTGGATATAGTTTCAAACGCCCTGTGATGTGGTCCAAAAATACCGCCGCTATTACCTTTCTATCATGCACGTCTGTTTTCCATTGTGCTACCACCAGTTTTAAAAGCGACTCACAACTGTGTTGCCCCCTAACTCCAGATTGGTATTCCGATAATAGGTTATTGCATTCCATATATCTAGTCAATTGTTTAAAAACCAGTTATTCGAAAATTTTGCTTTCAGTCAGTAACATATTTACTGGACGAAATTCCACTGGTTTATCCGTGTTTTTTACCTTTTCGATAGGCACCACCATAGATTCTTTCCAATAGTCGGGGGAAATTCCAAAACGGAGCGATTCATTGATGATATGAAGGAATATTGGCCCAAGAATTTCGAATGCGCTCAACATCATTTTAACCGATAAAAGGTTAAAATCTTTCTTATTGTTCATGCTCTTCATCGTGTCTTTTAGCTCACTGATTCCTATTAATTCAAATTTAAAACTGCTTTCGTTAATATTTTCTATTTGGTTGACATATGACTTAAAAGGATTATTGTCGCTAATTTCTTTTACGCTAGTGATAAAGAATTCGTTTGGTGTATTTGCTATGATTTGTTTGTTTGTTATAATTTTTCCATTATAATTGATTTTTTTTTATTTCACTTTTTTCTTCATATAATACAAGCGATTTTATTGTCCTCCACATTGATTTTTGGTCACTGGCTCTATGACTTCCTTTCGCATTTTGATTCATATATTCGACAAAAATATATTGAGCAAGTGGGTGCGTCAACCCACAGGAAGATCTATAAGACACTACAGTTCAACCTTGGCTCGCTGAACTACTTTAAAGACTCGAATAAAATAGGATTCATCTGGACAATTTTGCAATGAGAAAGCTATTACACATTAATCTTCGTGCCACATAGAAAGACCTCCCGGTTTTATGTTCATTGTGTAACATGTCACAAAGGAAAAATATCACGAATTTCATAGGAGTTTGTCCGATTTTCTGTGATATTAGGAGGAGGTCCTGCTTTGAGAAAATCACCCTGTCAACTGAAGAAATCCAGTAACTACTAAACGGGTCAAATTGGAAAGCTCTTACATCATACTCGTATTGTGAAAAAACTTTAGCTTACCGAAGAAGAATTCTAGAGGAATATTTTTAATTGAAATATAAAAATATGTTGATAGTCTTTGGCATAAGTTTAATATCTCTTTTTTTTGTAATGAAATGGAATGAATAAAATCTATGATATCATCTACGAGATCATCATCATGTATCATCATCAATTATTGACTTCAAATTTTGTATGCTATTAACGCTGCATTTTTTTAATTTTTTCAAAATTTAGGTACACAATCTTCTAAAATGTTTAACTTTACTCGTACAATGAACTTAATGTAAATCGTCATTGACTGCAGATATATCAAAAATAGTGCATCCTATCAGAAAAATAATTAGGATCGAAATTTTAGGTTCTAAATTTTTGAAAATTTTCCAAAGTTGCCCAACTCTATCCGAAGTTACCGAAAGTCGTTCTTAATTGCGAATATCATAGAAATTTATTTTGATGGTAATGTGAACTTCGGAACCCATATGTCACGAGCGGCCACTGATCTGAGTATGGAGTTTTTTTTAAATGATTTCCCCCCTTTCTGAATTCAAATCATTCAGTTACTAATTTTCGGTAGTAGAATTAATGTCTTTATAACTATCGAACAATAGGTTTGAGAAATATTGCTATCGACTATTATTCGAAGATCCTATCGCCAATGTTGAGAAGACGACGACATACATACAGTGCCGTTCGAAAAATGTTGGTCAAACTTTTTTTTTCGAATTTTGTCAAATTTGTTGCAATAACTATATATTTTTCAATGAATATTTGTTTTCTTATGCGGTTTCAATTGTTTCAAAATACATCTAGGGTGGTCAAATTTTTCACACGCGAAAAATTTGTTAGACCGAAAAATGGGTTTTTTAGGTACCTGCCTCATTTTTAGGGATTAAAGAAAAATGCTTTATTGGTGCAGTGTTTTTGTTGTTTTACTGCTTTTCAGAAACATTCTCTATCTAATTAGTACTTTGTTGGACCTCGTCTTGCTTTTGTTACAGCTGCACATCGGCGAGACATTGACTCAGATAGGATTTTCAATGTGGAAGCAGGTATGGTGTTCCAGGTCCGGATAAGTAAACTTTTTAGGTTTTCAATTGACTCTGGACGCTTCTTCGCAATCTTAAGTTTTCATTATTGACTAGATATTCTCAATTGGATTGAGATCTGGACTGTAGGGAGGCCAACTTAATATATCAACATTATTTTCTTCAAAGTACTTTTTAATCTAAGAAATAAAAAAAAAAAAAAGGAAATATCATTTGTAGTCATAAAAGTTCTAGCTTATTTAAAAGCTTGATATTAGTCTTTCATATTGAAAAAAAAAGTTCATACTTACAATTTTGGCTGTATGGCAAGGAGCATTGTCCTGTTGAAAAATGAATCTGCAAGTGTCACCGAAAAGCTCCAGCGCACAGGGCTCTAATACATTTTCCAGAATCCGTAGGTAAACTTCTGCAGTGACTTTCGATTCTAAGAAGACTATTCCACCTTTTTCATCTCCAGAGAAGCATCCCCAGACCATCACACCTTCAGTTTTGGGGGGCATCCGTAAGATGCATTCAGAGCTCAGTCTTTCCTTTGGTTCTCTTCGCGCAAGAATTCTCCCATCTCCAACATGCAGCTTAAAATTTGATTCGTCGGAAAAGATAACATTGTTCCACATATCTTGAGTCCAATTAAGATGCTCTTGAGCCCAGAGCAATCGTTTTTCTCTGAATCTTTTTGGAAAATCCGGATTCAGTACTGGCTTTAGTGCTCTAAGTCCAGCTTTCATGAGCCTTTTCCTTACTGAGCTTGACGAAATTATTTTTCCTGTAGCTCGACACAGATCGTTTTTAAGATCCACCGAAATCTTGAACCGATGCCGACGGCTGTACAGCACCAAAAAACGATTTTCCACTGGGGTCGTCTTTTTTGGCCTCCCTGAGCCTTTCTTTCTGCTAGTAGTCCCGGTCTCACGATATTTTTTTAAATTCCATGCCACAGTTTGTTGAGCAACATTTGAGCTTCTAAAAATTTTTACATTTATGTTATTTATTTGACAAAATTTGGGAAGCAGATAGTTTTCGGAGAATTTTAGGGGTGTCGACGTCCAAAAGGATAATTGCGCTATAGGTACCCACTGACAATAGAAGAGCTAATCAAAATCTATAGATCAGAAATGTTCGCAAAACTAACAACCACTTTCCTTTAAAAGAGGACGTGAAAACAACATATTTTTCAGCATCGTTAAAAGAGATTTCATTGTAGTCTGTAGAATGCTTTAAGTAACACTTCCATTGTCTCCTTCGACTGGTATTCACTGAATGGCATATTGAATTTCCCCGACTATTGGAAGAAAACGATAAAAAGTTCAGCATCATTTTCGTAAAGCATATCAAGTCTTGAACAAATTCTACTGAAAATGTATTGAAGGGAATGGACTGTTTTCTCATACCAAACTCTGTATTGAGTGTTTGAATCCAAAAATTTTATCACAGTTGTTTATTTAACGTTAGTTCACTTATGTATCTTTATTTTCGATTTTATGCTTTCAGAATAAAAATATAAATTGCAACTTCACCACATTTCAGTTTACAACCCACATAAGTACACATGTCCACCTACATATCCTGCCTGACTACAATTCATTCACTTGCAGAATAAATTTCCTGAAAATGTCGCCAGTGCACGACATTTGATATTTCCAATATCAGGGTTTTTGATACACAATTTCAACTTCCTCGATATGTTATGTTTCAAGAAAAAAATATATATTCTCCAAGTTTTCCAATTTTAAAACTAAGAGACAAGCAAACATATTCCAACAATGTATCCTTAAATTTTTTTTTATTACATCTGTTGTAGTTCCCTTGGGATACACATCTTGTGCAAACATCATACAATACACGGTACCAATTTATAATATGTCTTCTTTTTTCAAATTATTTTCATGTTAGAGGCATGTTTCGAAAAAAAAAAAGGGTTAGACAGTTGGTTATCCACATACTCATGAATATAGTTATTTGAAATTTCATTTTGAATTTTCATTAAATTCATTGAAGCAGATTTGATAAACTCTTGGGGTTGATGTTCCTATCGCATGTTATGGGATTTACTAGTAGTGTGACTTTTTTTCTACTAAAATGCAAGTTAGTTAGGAACTGCTTAGTTGGAATTTAAAGACTTTATGTAAATTTTGTTAATACTAAATAATTTTGTGATGCAGTGTCAAATGAATGAGGCTAGGTATTCTTAATGGATACAGAAAGTCCACTCCACCATATGATATACCAAGTTAAGGTTCTAGGGTGTTCAAATAATATAAAAATAATTACTATTTTTTCAAATAAAGAAAAGAAAAGAAAACAATTGAGAAAGCGATATCTCCGAAACTATTATTCGAAAAGTCTGAAAAAATTGAGTGCATGCACAGTCATAAGGGAAAATTAAAACAAATTCTCTGGCAGAGGCAGTTTTCGAAAGAGAAGACGTCGAATAAAAGTCACCTCACGAATTCTTATACCATTTCTATAGGATTTAGATAATTCGAATATATGTACTTCAAACCTCCGCTACATTCGGTTTCAAAATTGTTCAAGTGGGACTACTAACGTGTTAGATTAAGCCAACATGCTAAGTTTAATCAGAATCATTTTAGACATTTTTGTGTTACGTACATAAAAAAAAAGATTTAATCATTTTTGAAACCCCGGTTCCAATATTCTATATACGAGGGTGGGTCAAGTCCCTGAAAAATGAAATAAGGAACACTCTTTTTGGTATAAAAATATTTTATTTTTCAACATAGTCTCCTTTTAGCTCTATACACTTCATCCAACGTTTCTCCAATTTTTTTGATGCCCTCCAAATAATACGATTTCTCGAGCTCCTCAAAATAAGCGTTTGTTTCAGCGATAACCTCTTCATTCGACCCAAATCTCTTACCTCCGAGCCATTTCTTCATATTTGGAAACAAGAAATAGTCGCAGGGGCTAAATATGGGGAATATGCTGAATGAGGGAGGAGTTCGTAGCTTAACTCATGCAATTTTGCCATTGTGACTGCGGACTTGTGCGCCGGTGCATTGTCCTGGTGAAAAATAACTTTTTTCTTCCCCAAATGCGGCCGTTTTTGCTTCAAATCGGCTCGGAATCGATCCAGCAGCTCTGCGTAATATGCGCCGGTGATCGTTTTACCCTTTTTAAGGTAATCGATGTGAATAACACCGCGCGCATCCCAAAAAACGGTCGCCACGACCTTGTTTGATGACAAACCCGCCTTGGCCTTCCTCGGCTTCGATTCACCAGGAGAAGCCCATTGTTTTGACTGTTCCTTTGTTTCTGATGTGTTGTGGTGAATCCAGGTTTCATCCACGGTTACGAAACTGTGCAAAAACTCAGCCGAATTTTTCTGAAACATCGCCAAACACACCTTTGAAATTGTCAAACGAATGCGTTTGTTGTCGATTCTGAGCAAACGCGGCACCCATCTTGCGGAAAGCTTTTTCATGTCCAAATATTTATGTAAAATCGAAATCACTGAGCCATGTGACAAGCCTGTTGCCTCTTCAAGCTCGCGCACTTTCACTCGCCGATCGTCCATTATCAAACCATGGATTTTGTCGACCATTTCTGGTGTGGTGACCTCAATTGGTCGATCAGAACGTTCGGCGTCACTTGTGCTTTAACGACCGCACCGAAATTGAGTAAACCAGTGGTGAATGATTCCAATCGATGGTGAAGAGTCCCCATAATATTTCTCAAGCTTTTGTTTGGTTTGCGTGATAGTTTTTTCTCCCAAAAAATAGTGTTTAATGAGCACTCGAAATTCACTTTTTTCCATTTTAACGAAAATGCTAGTAGGCATCTATATAAAATGGCTGCCACAACAAAACTATTGACAGATCTGTCTGAAAATTTGGGCGCGTTCTTTTGAAAGATGATTCTTAACGAAAAAAAAAAAAATAAATTTAAGGTGACGACACAATTTGTGTTAATTTTTAGGGACTTATTGACCCACCCGTACAATTCATCCAGTTCTGATAGTTTTCCGACAAAACGTACCAAATTTCATCGAAATTTTGAGTGGTTCTCGAGTGAGCCATGTTACTTAGTAATGTAAACATAAAGTGTTCGTTGGACATGACCCTTTCAAATACGACCATAGCTCTTTCTTTTTCTGCGGTTTTTTTTAAACCAGATTGTGGCCACGCTCATACGGCGTGAAGGCACTGCTACCAGAAATATCTATTGTACCAGAGACCACTTTTTATGGCAGCAGTACTTTTCCTTAATTACGGCAGCGGAGGAGTTCCTTAAATCTAATGGAGTTATTATCTCCTTAAGAAAGAAGCTTCTCCTACATCTACACAGAGCTACACACTCACATAGTATGATATCCTCTGAAATTCTCATTTTATTCAGGTGGTAGAGTAATTGACAGTGACCAGTAAGGAAGCTCACAAACCTTCTTATGTCGTTTTTGCCATTTTTTTTTTAGAGGGGTTGAACAGCTCTTTTAGCTTGTCTGATACCTTGGGAGTTATTCAGTGGGAAATGCACATGTTGCGTTCCCAACTGTTTAGGGTCAGTTTAAAGGCAGAATCAGATATTCCGCAAAAGGGTTCAGATCCAATGAACAACTCAGAGGAACCTTTTTCTGGCTAGCAGATCTGCTGTTTCGTTGCCTTCAACGCCTACATGACCCGGTACCCACCACAATTTTACTTTATTTTATCGGGCCAAATTTTGTAAACTGTCGAAGCAGCTTAGAACTAATTTTGAACTGATCAGGTGAGAGATCAGTACTTTAAGCGCCATGGCATATTTGAGGCGAGTGCAAGTTTATATTAGCACAGCACAAAAACTGGGAAAAGTAGATGAAATCCTTACCAGAATTTTATAACCAAACGACAAACGTTTTACTTCTGGTGAAGGAAATTGCACAGGACTAGGTCCCGATGGAGGTCGCTGTTTCTGATATACCGTGGAGCATTCACAATACTTCGAAGGACATTGATAGTCCTGACTTCCTACCTATAAGCCATTCTAATTTTCGCCATTTAATGTCTAATTCTAGTCTTTTGATTTTAATATGCTCTTTCCAACGAAGCCTGGCATCTAGAGTCATACCTAGATACTTCGCTGTATTTGCATATGGTATTGTCGTGCCTGACATTGCTATAGGGGAGTACGAGATAGACTTATTTGTGAAATCAATATGTACAGATTTACTCGAATTCAGTTTTATACGCCATCTTTGAGTCCACCTGATAATTTGGTCTGTAGCAACTTGCAGCCTTTAGCGTTGTATCTCCCACTGCTAAGACTGCCGTGTCGTCGGCAAAAGTTGCAGTCTTGGTGTAGGGCATTGTAGGTAGGTCTTTAGTGTAAAGAAGGTATAACAGAGGTCCGAGAAAGCTTCCTTGAGGAACTCCGGCTTCGATCTGCATTAGCTTAGAGTAGTAGTTTTCTTGTTTTATACGGAAGTATCGCGATGTTAAATAAGACTGCATTAGGTGGAAAAACTGTTCTGGTAGGTACACTTTTAGTTTATTGAATAGACCTTCATACCATACTCTATCGAAAGCCTGTGCTACGTCTAAGAAAATCGCAGAACATACTTTTTTTTCTTCTAGCGCTCTTTCGATTTCAGTTGTTATTTCTGTGAACTTGTTCTATTGTGGAGTGTTTGCTTCGAAAGCCAAACTGGTGATTTGGGATTAGGTTTCTTGACTCTACGATTGGTTTGAGACGCTTAAAAATCAATCTTTCAAATAACTTTGATGTTGAAGGAAGTAGAGATATTGGTCTATATGAGGATACCTCGTGAGGGTCCTTACCTGGTTTAGGGATCATTATCACGTCAGCTACTTTCCAGATACTTGGTACATACTCAAGGCTAATTGTTTTTTTCATTAACCGCAAGAGTTTAGCTAACCTTTTGTTTGGCAGTCGCTTCAGGACTTCCGCAGTGATCAAATCAAAACCTGGAGCTTTTTTGTCTTTTAATCGCCTTATCTCATATTTTAATTCATGCATTTTAATCGGTGGAATCATAGAACGGGCATTTTCATTGAGATTTCATAGGTATAAATAAAGTATTGAAAAGCAAGATAGTTAGCGCTAGCAATCCTACGAACACAGTTTATGGCTAATCTGTTTCAGCATGTGCATACTTTGAAGTATTAATAAAAGCCAACATTTAGATTTTTAGACAGACGGTGCATTTGTAGCAATTTTCGGAGACAAACTCAATCGCCAAACTTAGAGTTTTCCGAGATATCTTTCATCATATAGTCTTAATAGAAAAGTCGTAGATTATAATTTCAACTAAATTTAAGACTGCTTGGTTCGTCAAAAATGCGTAGGACATACATATGTACATAGGGACGAGCAGTTCTCATTTGTAGAAACGATAAAACCATACAAAATATAATATTAAGGGCACAAAATGGGCCAGAAATTCAGAAAAAAAATTATTATTGTATTTAAGTTTTAAGACAAACTGAATGTAATAAGCAGAAGCGGTTTCCATAAGCTAATCACAAATTAAACGAAATCCAAAATGGCGGAAACGATAAGGCAGTCCAAACTTTTTAAGAAAGTTATTTGATGTTCTTTCAAATGATTGATGCAAACTACAAGACCAAGACACAAGAGGAGTTCACGCTCTTAAAGAAAAAATCTAACGAAATTATAAAAAAAATTAAAATTGATTTAATTTGATTTTTTTAGAAAAAACAACAATTGGCGGCTAAAAGTGATTTTGATCTTCTTAAAGCAATATGGAGGTCCAAACACCGATTTATATATTTGAGTCAAACTATCGCATTGCAACGGTAAGTAGTTTCCACCGCCTAATACAGCAAGTTGAGAACGTTTATGAACAAATTTCTAAGAGAACAAAATTCAAACTTTTCCAAAAGTTTATTTGTTATTTTCTGAAATCTTTGTGAGTTACAATAGCCACAAACTCCAAAATTTGTTTTGTTTATGGAGCGATTTAGTTGGAAATGGACTTCATCGCATTAGTTTTGTAGGTTGGATAGACCCAATTTTTGACGATATTCTAAGGTAAATGAGGCTCTATTTCAAACCGATCAAGCGCTGATGGAATATATTAGTTAAGTTTATGCTGATATCTACTGCTTTCAAGAGATGTTCCTTTGATTTTGCTAACTTATCCTTAAACGAAGCCCTCACAATTTTTTACAGAGAAATGTTTAATTCCATTTCTCTTTATGTCCCCTTTTCTCGTCATAAAACTTCATCTTCATCCCCCCCTTGGTATAATCGCAAACTTCGCGCCTTACGTAACAAGAGAAACAAATTATGGGCAGCTTTCCTTCGTACCAATTCTGTTTTCGACTATTCCAACTATCTCGGTTCCTACCTTCAATTCAATCATCTTTATAACTCTCTCTACCAGCGGCACCTAATTAACGCGAAAGCAAATCTTATAAACGACCCTAAGTCATTTTTTCAATTCGTCAACTATAAAAAAAAATCTGACGGTTACCCTCCGTCCCTCTCTTTTGAAAACATATCTTCAACTAATCCGCAAACCATTGCCAACTTGTTTGCCACCTATTTTAAACAATCCTTCGCCGACAACTCTTTTGAACCAGACCCCTCTTACTTCACTCACCTTCTTAACTTCTCTGTTGGCCCCTTTCTGTCCCTGCCTTTTGATCCTGCTGTAATTGAAAATAAACTACAAAATCTTAATGATGAATTCTCACCCGGCCCAGATGGTCTCCCTGCCATTTTTCTTAAAAAATGCTCTTCCATTCTCTCCCTCCCCCTCTCTCACCTCTTCCGTTTGTCTCTATCACTAGGAGAATTCCCTCAGATTTGGAAGACCTCTTTCATAACCCCCATTCACAAAAACGGATCAAAGAACGAGGTAACAAACTATCGCCCCATTGCTAAACTTTCCCATCTACCCAAACTTTTCGAAAGTATTTTATACGAAGCCTTAAGCTTTCAGTGCAAGTCTCTTATCTCTCCCACCCAACACGGCTTTCTGAAAGGTAGATCAACTACCACTAACTTAGTCGAATTCGTGTCCTTCGCCCTGTCTGCCTTAGAGAATGGCAAAGAAGTCGACGTTATTGCAACTGATTTTAGTAAGGTTTTTGATAAGATATCTCATAACTTAATCCTCTTCAAATTGTCTGCCCTCGGTTTCGAACCCATATTGTTAAAATGGATATCTTCTTGCCTGGAAAACCGTTCTTACAGAGTTCGCTTCAGATCCATCTTATCGACTCCCTTCTTGGCCACCTCTGGTGTTCCGCAAGGCAGCCATCTAGGTCCCCTTCTCTTCATTCTAACCATAAACGATGTCGAGAGGGTTATTAAACATTCTTCCCTCTCTCTGTACGCTGATGATACCAAATTTTTCAAAGCCATCTCTTCACCACATGACTACTGCCTCCTTCAACAAGACCTTGATAGTTTTTCGAACTGGTGCCTACAAAATCGCTTAGAGCTCAATATCGCCAAATGTCAATCCATTACCTTATCACGTAAGCACCACGTGTCCTCCGCCCGCCTTTACCTTCTTCATGGTCAACCTATATCCATCGTTCAGTCTCTCCGTGATCTTGGAATATTGTACGATAGGGAACTAAATTTTCGTTCACATATTGATGAGATAATTCGTAAAGCTAACTCATCACTTGGCTTTGTCAAACGATGGTCCAAAGAATTCTCCGACCCTTACGTGACCAGATCCCTCTACATTACCTTTGTGCGCCCCCTGCTTGAATATGCCAGTCAAGCGTGGTCACCCTTTCAGCAAGTTCATGTGACCAGAATCGAGAATGTTCAACGTCGATTTCTTCGATTTGCCCTTCGAGGTCTTCCTTGGAACGATCCATTTATCTTGCCTCCCTATCAAGACCGCCTCAACCTCATCAACCTGAGTACTCTAGAGAAACGCAGAGATGTTGCAGACATTCTTTTCATTCATCGACTTCTTTCAGGCTCTGTCGATTGCGCATCTCTTTATAATTCAATTTTTTTCAATACCAACCCACGAAATTTACGATGCCCTCGTCTTTTCTATTTACCGTCCCACCGCACTTCATATGGATCTAATGAACCAATTTCCCGTATGCTGCGAAAAGTGAGCTCAAACCTCACTCAGTTTGATTTTAACCTCAGCACCCCCTGCCTCAAAACCGAACTCCTTCACCATTCTCCTTAACTTTAAGTCTTAGTTTTAAGTTTTAGTTTTAAGTTTTAGTTTTAAGTTTTAGGTTTAAGTTTTAGCCTTAAGTTAGTTGTAGCTTGTAATAAGCCAAATAAATGGGGGCTTTCGCCCCCACCAAAATTAACATTAAATTAAAATTAAGTGCATTTTATTCTTTTTGCTTTTCTCCCCAGCCAAAATCAACTGGCTAGGAATTGTTCTCATAAAAGTTGGTATCGCACTATAACTACTTTTATTTCTTTTATTTAATCACTTTGTTTGCAAAAAATAAGGTTTGAAAAATGTTTAGGAAAAAAAAAAAAAAAAAAAGAAAAAAAATTATAAAAAAATCGTTTCTAAACTCGAAAAATGTGTCTCATAACTCTAACCGTCTATCTTTCTGTCTGTCTGTCTATACTTTAGACTGAAACTAAAACGGCTGGACAGATTCCCCTCAAACCTTATACCTATAGTCTGTGCTCCTGTATGTCATAATAATTTGAATATTCGTTCTAACCTCAAAATGAACAGTACTTTAATTAAGGCTAATTTCTAAAAATAGCAATTTTCTCGAAAACGTGTTAAAAAATTGCAATAAAAATTTAAATCTGAGTACCAACGATTGCAATAAAACTGTGTACCCAGTTTTAAATAACGGTACTTTCTTATAATCAAACTTGTAAAAATTGGCGATTTCTCGGTTATAGCTGAAATTTTATTCAAAATCGTTTTTTTCAACATAAGGACTGAAACGAAAAAAAAAATGAATTGAACTTCATATAAAAAATATATATTTTGAAAATTCATGTAAATTATTTTTATTTGCTTTAAAAACTAATTTATCTTCTTTCGAAGTTACATCCGTGATCTTTTTTCGACGCACTTTCCATTTAACACTGAAATCTTCTGGGTCCATAGCTCACTTTTCTTCAATTTTGTTTAAGTTGCGAAGGCATAACACTGGCAGTAGAGTGGCCATATGGCTGAAAATGCAACTTGATCGTGATGATGACATCAGGAGGACGGGAAAAAATACTGTGAATCATGAGCAACGACAAAAGCAAAACAAGCACCCCAGTTATCTGGACGCAACCCTTGCAGTTTACAGAAACTTAATATCATCTAAGTTTCAAACCACTACACTAAAATCTTTCTTTCCCTCTCTCTCTCTCTTCTTCACAACGCCCGTGTCCTGTAATAGTATAAGAGTATTTATATCCTCTTTGGGGAGCGCAAATTATAAAAAAAAAAAAATAAGTTTATGCAACCTTTCAATGGCTCGGCACTGTGAAATATTGGGTGGGTTCATGTCTTTTGGAACAGGATCGATATTTTTAGCCACAAGCAAGTTTAGCTTCACATAGTGAGCCGAAGCCAAATCTGGCTAAAATAATGTTAAATACTGTTGTTTGTTTATAAATGGAATTAACAATTTTTTTTAGAAGCACACAGTTGTAACAAAAGGTTTGCTTATATGTCCACATTGGCAAAGAGCCTGCAACACAAGATATACTGATTCGAATTTGTCTATTCCAATTGATGTTTCTCATTGTAGAAGAAACTCTCCTTCAAAAGAATTGTAAAACTGCGCACGCGAAAGAGTACTAAAATCGGCTTTGACATAATGATATTTCATCGTACGAGCTTTTGGACTCGTGATTTTATTACCTTCTTTTGGTTTTCGTAACTTTTTTTATTTTCTAATATTTCCGTGTTCTTAGACCAGCATGTGTTTTGCATCTTTGTACCATTATTCGGTTGGTACTACATTTCCGAGCAACATCCCTCGAGCATATGGTCCGGTTCTTAACGATAGTACTCACTATTTGATTAACGTCTTCAAACACGGCTTGATAACACAATCCACTGTCCTGCGTGCTATATTCAAATTTGCACTCTGAAACTGCAGAGTATGCAGGCCAATTTGGATACAAAATTATTTGCCCATTGTACTTCTAGCCCTTATTCAAATTTACAGATTTTATTCATTTTAGTTCTTATTGTAAGGATATGGCTACAAAAATAATTTTTTAAACTACTCAACTTTTGTGTGGAAGTTAAATAAATTTGAAGTTACCTAGTCGTTCTTTTTATTTATTACCTACGCAAGTCTGATTTTTTTATTTTTAGTTACATAGTCATACACCTATGGTTAATGCTGGTTGCTAGTTTTAATGAAGTGAATAATCCTGTGCACACTAGCTAGTTGATCAATAAATAAATCCTTTTCTAAAGTTTTGTCTTCTACAAGTTGGACCTTGTCAGCACATGATAGTGGTGTTTATTTTTTGATTCGCAATTAGCATCAACAATTCATGCTGATTTTAAGAATCTGCGCAACGGTTTTAACGTAGTGATACATAGATCGAAGCGTAGATTCTTTGCCCCTAACTTCGGTAGTTTGTCCTCGAGCAAATTTCGGAAACATATTAAGTCTCTCGGATTATCAAAACAAAAGAGTAATTTAGATGTGGTTTTTAACTGCATATTTATCTGATATCACCCAGGCTGGTACGATGCCTCCAGTCAGTGGTACCGCCTTGGGAAGCATTTTTGACATCAGTTTCAGTTTTTCAAGAGTGGATCAGTTTCAAGTATCCAGAACGGAATTTGAAATTAAATCTGAAGCTACTGGCCAGACAACTTGCGTCCCAAATTCTTTGGAATCATCTTTCCGTTCATCTCACCTCATATTACCCACATTTTTAACATAATTTTAACCACCTCTTGCTATTCTCACCTCTGGAAAGCTTCCAAAGTTATTCCTATATTAAAAAACTCCACTCCTGTAAGGGAATATCGTCCAATATCTATCTTACCTTTCTTGTCGAAAGTATTCGAAAAGCTAATTGGAAAGCAGGTTTCTGAGTTCTTAAATTCCTCAGGCCTTACTTCGCCTATGCATTCTGGGTTTAGACTCCAACATACTTGCTGAACAGCACTGATGAAGATTGTGTATGATATTAGACAAAACATTGATGAAGAATGCTGCACGACGTTGGTGCTCCTGGATTTTTCCAAGGCATTCGATTCTGTTTCGCATAGTATCCTCCTAAATAAGGCAAAAAGAAACTTCTTTTTTTCAACGCGGTGCTTTGTATTTGATTCAAAAGTATCTAACAGGAAGAGCTCAGGCAGTGTGGGCTAACAATCAGTTATCTGGTTTTCTCCCGACTTATGCTGGTGTTCCCCAGGGATCAATCTTAGGCCCTCTATTATTTTCCATGATTATTAACGACCTCCTTAATATCTTAAAGCACTGTAGGTCTCATATATACGCTAATTATGTGCAGTTTTATTTAAGCTACCCAGCTGGTTTAGTGGAAGACGCCACTATTCGAATAAATGAGGATTTGGCGAGCGTTCTTCTCTGGTCAAAACAAAATCAGCTGAAGCTGAACACTGGGAAAAGTCAAGCTATTGTTGTGGGTAGGAATGCTATGAATACCTCATGTTTTCCAACAGTCGAGTTAGGTGGCATCAATCTAAAATATGTTGATAAGGTGAAGAACTTAGGAACCAAACCCTTACGTGGGATGATCACGTGTCCTTAACATTGGGTAAAACGTATGGACCTTACGTATTCTCCACTTAGCTGGGAACTGCCTGCCAACTAAGGTGAAATTAATATTAGCAAAAATCTTGCTCTGTGGTGGCTTTGTTTCCTGCTGCCTCGACAGCGTCTGCCAGTGAAAATTTAACGTTGCGTTTAACAACATCGTCCGATTTATCTATGGCTTGCCCAGATATAACCATGTCCCCGACTACACAAACACGTTTTTTTCCATGCCCCTGCAAAAGTACTTACTCGTAGACCTTAAAATATTATTGTTTTAATTTAAATTATGACAAACAAAAATACCTCAATATCTCTTCGATAAGCTGTTGCCCGCGACATCGCAAAGAAGCAGAGTTCTAATTGTTCCCACATTAAGATATGAAGTTTCTTAGCGGCAATTTTCTGTACATGCTGCTGGTCTATGGAATTCACTCCCAGCCAATTTGAGGAGGATGAGCAACAGCAGTGAATTTGGAAATAATCTGGAACGTTACTTTGGAGGCTGAATCATATTCTCAATAGAATATTATTATTAAGTTTTTTTCAATTATTTTGCGTACTCAGTTGGTCGATTATGTTGACCTTAAAATTTGTTTAGCGCTCTATAAAGATTTTTTTACTGAACACAGATTTTTGATATAAATTTCCACAATTTGTAAAAGCTTTTCGGACGTAAGTCTTTCAATGATGATTTGTCAAACAATACTGAATAATAGATGGAATCAGCTGTCAGATAAACTCTTAGCTGTCTGAGTGTTGCCATGTTGCAGAAAAACCTCCTAAAAAAAAACACCTTTTATTTCCGAAAACTCATTCTCCTGCTTAATCCAAAAAAAGCCGGTAGGATTGCCTAGGCAGATATCTCTTCAACTTAGCTATAATTCCTTTCTGTCACACCCTATCAAAAGCCTGACCTACGTCCTGGAATACTGCAGAACAGACCATTATTCCCTACAAAGCATTTTCTATTTTATCTGTTATTCTGTGAATATGAACTGATGTTATGGTAATATTGATTTTTCCGGTAACTATTCCAGAATCTCCCCGAAAATTAAATCAAATCCTGGAGCTTGTTTTAGTTTTATTGCTTGTTTTTATTTCCTTCGTTATTTATTTATAAGTAATCAATATATATATATTTGAATTGTAAATTTAACGAACTAACCTATTGCACTAAGTATTAACTGAAAAGACATTGTTTTATAATACTGTAACATAATGTAGCATAGTAACTACGCCCTCAAAGAGGCAACACATTCCGAAGTGTCTTTTCAGAACACATTCGAGGTTCGTGTCCACGGATAGAATGGGATTATGTCTAAGACGACGTCGCGGAATTAAGAGAGAATTATAACCACAAGAGATTATTGGCTGCAGCTGTCATCTTGGAATTATTACATCAGAACTTTCTTGTTCCAGTGGTCGAAAAATTTGCTAGAAGTTTCTGGCTATCCGAAATGCGACTATATAAGGACAGATAACGATCGAGGCAGAGCAGTTGGTTTTCGAACCGCACGAAGAGATTGGAGAAGTGATAATAGGCGAAATTGTAATTTTGTAATAAATTGAAAGTTGAGAGTTAACAAGAAGAAGTAATTAGTTTGGATTTGTGAATTAAGTAATTGAAATGAGATAAAGTGATTTGAGAAGAAAGAGACCTTGTAAGGAAAGAATTTGGGAAGAACAGTATAGTGTGAACTTGAGTTGTTCTGTAGACTAGAAAATAAAGAAATAATCTCACAGAATAACGTTTTATCTACTCGAGCCGTAGCTCGCATATTACAATACTTATGTTCTAATAAAAAATACAAATACAAATACAAAATTAACTCGACTTATTGTTTACTCTAGTTATAATATTTGCAATCACTTACATATACTCCATTTTCAGTCTGTTGACATTCAACCTGTTTAGCGTCTAGACGTTTTCTTTTTTTCTACAAAGTAAGTTAGCTGATGTGCACTGATTCATGGAATTCACAAAAAGGACGATGTCCATCTAAACAAGAGATGAAAGATTAAAATTAAACAAATATGGAAAGGCATACCGAGTTGTTTCTTTGAACAACAATTGGAATAAATGCTATTTTTTTAAAAATACAATTCCAGGAAAGTATAATAGCATGCAAAAGCAGTACTAACTAGATGAAGAAATTTATACATCTTTCTTTGACATACAATTTCCTTGTACTTGAAGTAATTGTTTTTTGCTTTTTTTAATTTAATTGATTTTGCTATGGAATAAACGCCTTACATTACCAAAACAGTCTCATCTGCAGGCGTTCATATTTCGTCCTTTGAAGAAAATATGATTCCAAGAAAGATTTATGTGATTATATTTGATATGAAGATTTTTTTTTTAAACATCCTCATCTCATCTTATACATCTCTTAAAATAAAATCCAGCCTTCACTACCACTTTTGGATTTTCTAGATTTTTATGTATCGCATTTCGTTCTTTCCGGATTTTGTTACTCACACTTAATGATTTTGGGGGAATAGATACTCATAAATTAACAGAGACTCTAGAAATTTAAGATATTTCACTAATTTCTATTGGCATCAGTTGGTTTCAGTTTCAAAATGTAATTCAATCTCCCATGACGAAGCAAAGCGAGAATCCTTTCATCACTTTCATTGCCGTTAAAAAAGTAATCAGATATGTAACGAAATACTCTACCCCGTTGTTAATTGCTCATTAACCTTTACGCATCCAATAGCAAACTCTACTTAAGCTTCTTTTTAAATGACTGCCAAGGAATGTAATTAATCTAATTTAACTTTCGGTTATTCTGAACATTATAAAATCAGTGTTTTACAGGATAATTAAGTTTAGACCAATTAATTTAACGAAGTGAATGCATATTTGAATACGATTTGATTATAATTAGATTACAAAATCAATGAACAAATTAATAACATCCCTTTGTAGGAGACCATTAGACAGATATCATTGTGGTTGAAGGAGAATTAATTTATGCGATACCAGTTTTCGTTTTAAACACTCGTAATCATGAAGCAATTAATAATTTCGCTGGATTTCCACTTTTTGCATCCATTTAATCCTTCGACTGTTCTAGTGAGAGAGTAAAAGATAAATCATGCAAATTTTCAACATAATTCTGGAACGCTACTCCTTTCACCGAGAATGAATAATTTACAATGTAGCACTCATATAAATCAGATCTAGAAATTCATATCTCATATTTTATGTCCTCGAAAAAAATGTCTCCGGTTATACGAATGCGAATTGCATGTACGGATACATGTTCCACACTTATTTCCACTCCATTGACTAAAACACAGAAATCCATTTCGTTCGATAAGAGAGTGGCAAGAAGCGTTTTCACCATCAAGATCCCCAGTTAACTACATGACGGAATATTGTTCTTGAAATAGCACATTGCACTCTAAGGGTAATATTTTAAGAAGAGAAAACTCTTAGAGTGCTTTTCATTTAATATTTTTCTTGTGGTATTGTGAATCCCCAAGGAAGTAGGAATAGTTGGAGTTATTAGCAAGAAAGCTATTCAAAGTGGTTGCTTTCTGAATAGCTGTCACGAACGTATTAAGTTGAGAATTTTAAAAAGCTTGGAAAATATGAAGTAGCGATGGTAATTTATACCAAAAAAAAAAAAAAAAAATGTCACGTATTATACATCGAGAAGAATAGTATTTTTCATGAAAATTATCTTTCCCGGGATTTCTATTTTAATTCTGCTTTTATTCCGTAAATTATTTTGCATACAAATTTGCATGATAGTGTTAATAGGTTGTTGAAAGCAAACGAACGCACTGTTCCCACTGTTCCACCAGCCACCCACTGTTCTAGGAGTCTGACTATCTCCCGCACCGACCCCACATGCTGTTTTGAAAATCTTTATAACTTTACATCTTTCCTTGCTATGGATGGAAAATTGACTGTGAAGTTATATTAGAAATTCAGTTTGGGTATTTTGTTGAAGGTCGCAGTTTTCTCCAGTTTTCCTGGTAAAGAATCTAGAATTCTACTGTCCATAGGTCTTCCATAGATCTAGCAGCCAGCACCCTGATTCTTTGAGTCTGACAGCGCTATATGCTGAAATTTAATTTTTTTTTTAATTTAACATACACATGGCACCCGTAGTGCTTATGGCGGCCGTTCTTTGCACTTTATTTATTATTTTAATGTTGTAGTCTTTACTTAGGGCAGGCCAACAAACTAGTGACCCATTCGTAAGTATTAGACGTATTACGGCTGTATACATCCATAAGACCATCTTCGGCTGAACTCCCAAGTTCTTACCATGCATGCTTTTTTCACTCGGCTTTCGATGTTTGAGTTCCAGTTGAGCTTTGGGTCTAGCGTGACTCGTAAAGACCTAGCGTTGGAGGATAAAGGAAGTAATTGGTTGTCTAGCAATGGAGGCATAAAGGCCGGTATTTTAGTTTTGGTGGTAAAAAGCACTGAGTCCACAACTAGTGACCTACCTTGTCCAATGCGCCTTCCATAATTTCACTAATCACTGAAGGAAACATTCCCGATACTAAATTGCTACGTCATTTGCATAACCGACAACTTTAACACCGTCTCTGTTAAGTATTGACAGTATTTTGTTTACTACTATAAACCATCGAAGGAGTGATAAAACCCGAACTTAAGGTGGCCCCTGTCTATGAATTTGGTAATAATGAAATCTCCTAGGTATGACTGAATAATTCGGCATGGATACTATCCAGCTCAACACTCAACTCGGTGAGAGATTCCGGAATCACTTCAGTTAGGACGTTATTAAACGTACCTTCAATGACTAAGCAGATAGGAATTGTTTACACTACCTCATGGAGGGCAGTTTCTACGGATCTCTACATGGTGTTCGAGTGCTGGGATGTGGTTAGTGAAGAAGTCTGGAGAGTCTTTCTTATGTGACCGTCTAAGATACGTTCCAGCATTTTAAGTAAAAAAAAAAAGTTGAGCTAATGGGTCGTTCTTCGCGGATTCCTCTCTATGCTTTCGAACTTTAAAAAAAAACCACTCGAACGCGTCTCCAGCTCAAGGGGACGTAATTTAATGATATCCAGCTTCTAATAATCGATACTAGCCAAAGAACTAGTCGGTCTTGAGTTTTCTGCAGCATAATGGTGAGAATGCCATCAAGACTGGCTGATTTATAGGGGGAGAAGCTGGTAATAGCCCATGAGAATTTATTCTCCGTTATTAGTCATTTTATTTCATTCCATGATAAAGGCTGCGGAAAGCGTATTAGTTTCAAATTTACAAAGAAAATGTTGATCGAATGAATTTATAATTTTTCAATTCCAAAAATATAAGCAAATTTAAAATTTTGTTCAACAAAAACGCAAAAATTTTAGAAATTTGTACAGATTTAGTGTAGGTAAAGGGTGTCCCAAAATTCACGTAAGAACTAATTTTGATAGAAAATATGGATTTTTAATTAAAAATTGTAAATATTTTATTGATTCATAAAGTTTACAGTATAGGGTTATGTATGGAATATTAGGGTGGCCGTGGTGTAGTGGTTACATCATCGCTTGTCACGCTGTTGATTCATGGTTCGAATCCTGATGTCAAGAATAATCTATTTATTTCGCATGAAATAAATAAAAAAGTCGATCACTTGCGAAAACTAAGTCAACTCTACTGTGAAGGCATAACACTGACAGTAGGGTGGTCATATAGCTAAAATGCAACTTGATCGTGATGATGACATCAGGTGGACGGAAAAAAATACTGTGAATCATAAGCAATGACAATAATAGCGAAAACAAGCAAAATACTCCCCAGTTATCTGGACAGCCACCCTTGGAGTTTACAGAAAGTTATTACCACCTGAGTTTCAAACTACACCACTCTGTCTTTCTCTCTGTCTCTTCCTCTTTCCATGAAACGCACGTGTTCTAAAAATTAGTATAAGGGTATTCATATCCCCTTTAACACGTGCAAATTATAAAAAAAAAAAAAAAATCGGGTAAATGTCCTCCACGGCTTTGCTGGCACATTTCTTTTGTCGAAATTGCATAATGTTTTGCATAAATGTGGCTGAATTTGGTTAATACTGTGTTCAATTTACTCCTTCAAGGCATGGGTGGTCGTGGGTTTGTTGGCATAAACCTCAGACTTCAGAAAACTCCAACGAAAAAGTCCAACGGCGTTAAATTGCATGATCAGGGCGGCCAATTCTGATCACCAAAAATGGGAAATTACACGACCAGGAAATGACTCATGCAGTAACTGAATTATTTCTCAGGCTGTATGGCATGTGGCACCGTCTTGTTAAAACCACACGTCGTTCACATATATATCTTGAAATTTAGGTACAAGAAATTAGATTATAATATCGCGATAGCAAGGACGATTAAGTGTTATTACCTGACCAGCCGCATTGTCAAAGAAGAATGATCTGATGATTTCTCCAGCCTAAAATTCGCACCAAACAGTGACACGTTGTGGATGTGTTTCTCAATAATCGCTCGTGGATTTTTTGAACTCCAAATTTGACAATTTTGACGATTAACAAAGCTATCAAGATGAAAATGAGCCTCATGGTCAATAGGCTTCAGTCCTTGAGTCAATTGCACTTTGTATGCATGAAGATGCAAGTCGTTCGTGAAAATACGCTGTAAAGAGCTTCTCGAAATGTTCAATTCCTGACCGCGGTGCCGAACTTATATTCCTGGACTCTCAACGACACTCTCACGAACTGCTTCGATGTGGTAATTGGTCCAGTCTTCTTGAATTTTTAAATTAATCTCTTCACAGTTGATGAAGTTTAATCTCTATTCCGACCATATTTTGTACGAAAATTGAGCTGCCAAACCTTGTGGGGCACTGACCCACAAAAGATTGAAATACTTGGGCAATTACCAACTATCAGATGAGGTTATATCAACCATAGACCCACTTTTCATTCTCAGATTCCTAAGAGAAACCGGAGTAGGGTCAGTGATCTAGGGTGAACTATCCTTGCCAAGGTGAAAAAAGAGTGTCTGATCTTCGATAACAATTCTGAGGGAAACTCTAATGAGAGTAGATATTAGCAGGGGCCACAATAGACCATTAGATTCCAGTGCAAAATAACCCTACACAAATAATAATAATAATGCCAAACCTTCATTATTTTAAAATATTGCTCAACAATGAAAACGCGTTGTTCTTTCTTGTAGCACTCCATCTTTAATAACCCTAACCTGCCAGCTGTCACGCTGTTTTTTCATAAATTTGGAGGCATTGATCGATTTTAGAACTTACGTCTATCTGTCAAATTCAATGAATGAACCAATTTTAATGAAACATACGAGCTACTTATGCACAGTGTAATAATTGAAACTAAAAAGAGGTAAAATGGTACCATAGCTTCCTTCTTTTTCATATGAGTTAGGATGTGGATAATCCGAGTTGGGAGTACGTGCTTTTTTTCTACGTAATTTGTAATGTTTTTGAATATCCGTATCGTATCCTTATCTGCGGATGATCAAGCACATCCCTGACCTAGTACCTTTCTACAGAGTTTGTTAATGCAAGTAGGACAAAACATTACACCTATCGTATAAGAAAGTTGGTGTTCTTTTATACGACACGAAGAGCTCCATATTATAAAAGAAAGTGGATCAGATACTTAACTCGTTAGGAAGAAAAATGGTTCACTAGAAAAGGAGTATTAGATAGAAAAATGCACTTTTTTGGTAACTGTGGAATGATTCTTCACTACGAAGGACTCCATGCTATCTCGACTTCCAACTGCATGAAGATTTTTTTTTTTTATTTTCATTATTCTTAACATACACGTAATTAAAAAAAAAATTGTACGCTTATTTGATAAGATACAAAATGATGCTAAGTACAGCTAGTGACATTTGTATTTAGTAGTTCAAATACTCGTAGTGTTAAATGTTACTTCAAAAAACAATTTAATAAAAATTTTATATTAAATGTTTGAAATATTCCAAAATAGATACTTCTTAGAGTATTATTTACACAAAATTTACGCAGATGATACAAACATCGGATAGATGATCGCAAATACTGTTTCTGAGTCGAAATGTGATCAGACCAACTCATATTTTGGTCAATGAGAACACGTAGTATTTGAATTTGTTACTGTTTCGATTTTGAAACAATTCTCATCACACGTTGCACCCACATCAAACACTAACGGAACAAATACAGACCACATGAACAATCTGATTTCTCAAACTAAAAAAAACATTAGTTTTGTTTTGTTGCTTACTTTTAGTTTGTGTTTGGGAAACCAGATTCTCAGTAGGTGAGCGTCGTAGTTTATGTCAGATACTAGGTTCAGGGGGCTATAAGAGTCATATGCGATGTCGAGGTCATCTGCAAAAGCCGTGACTTTTCCGGCAAAAGGTTGGTTAAACAAGGAGTTTATATAGACTAGGAACAAGATAGGTCCAAAGGCAGACCCTTGGGGTACCCTTAGATTTATATTCCTAGTATTACTATAGCAGTCCCTAATTTTTACTTTTTGCGTCCTGTCTGAGAGGTGTACGACTCAAACCACCTATGCATAAAGTCCCGAAAACCAGCCCGATCCAATATGCTCAGGAGAATACTGTGATCAACCATGTTATGTCCATGAACAGCCCGGCACAACATTTTTAAAAATATTCCACCGGAAACATTTATATAAGTTGGTGCTATCCAAATACATCATCTAAACAACAAAATATGAATCTTACAATCTAAACGTTACGTATACCTCCAATGTACTGAGTTTGCTGGATTCAAGAAGTTAAATGTGAGACTTTAACTAAAAAAAAAGGATTAATAATGAAGTTGCGGCAGCTGCCAAATAATAATATCCTCTGTCATTCTTTGAAAACGATAATCTTGGCAAGAAAATATTATTTGATTATGAAGTTGTCGTCTGCAAATTCATAAATACAATTTAAAATTTAAAATTGCCTACTCTTAGAATAAAGGAGACGAAAAACTGATTTTAAGGATCTTAAAAAATTGCATTGAAATTCACTCCAAATTCTTTTCACCACTAACCAATGTTTCATGGTCAAGTCCAACAGCAATCCAAACAGATAGATATTTATACCCGTACATGGCTTTCCAATTTGCAGCTAAATACCATATACGTTCTGTCGTTATGTTCGATTTGTTTTTTTCAACGTGTACCGGATAATAGGGATAAAATGTCTCTCTAGTTATACAGCAACCTGATAGATAATGAATCTGAGGGGATAAGGTTTTTTCGGTTGGATAGTCCTTTGAAGGTTTTCCTGTTTCCATTTTACTGGTGGACATTTACTTTTTTTTTTTTGAATGGAAATACTTTCTAGAATTTGGAATCCTCTTTGAGGGCTTGACAGAAATAGGTTAAAATTATTTTCCTTTTTATGGTCGCTTCTACTTACGTTTGGTTTGTTTCAATTATTTTGCTCTCCACAGGAAGGTGGGACAAAACCAAAGGAATTTATCAATCGTGAGAAAGATGATTAATGGGTTGGAAAGTTTGTCCACAATGTAAGGGAGTTTAAGATTTATGGTGGGAAAGGTGCATAGAATGGATGGTCACATAAATTTAATACCGGTGTCATATCCCTATTTCAGTTTCAGTAGGGTCAAAAAAGTTAATGATTTTGATTTCAGAGTGTGTACATGAGTGGATGGATTTGGGTGGTAAATAATTAACAGTCTAATATGAGACTAGGCTTTATAAATGATATAGGTTAGGTTAGGTTAGGTTGAAGTGGCTGTCAGCAAAAGAAGCCAAAACACACATAGATCAATAATAGGTCCACTGTGATAACACATGTGTTTGAGACGCGGCCTCTAGCTTACTCGTTGAACCATTTAGAGCTTCTGATGAAGCGTAGAATGTACCTAACTTCAATATTATTCAGATCATCTAGGTCATTGAAACAGAAGGCTCCTAAGTGGAGTTTCCTTCTTTGGGAGAGAGCTGGGCAGGTGCAAATAAGGTGAAGAATGGTCTCCTCCTCCTCCTTCTCGTCCATGGAGCTGCTGCAGAAATCGTTTGGGAAGACGCCAAGCCTTGTTGCATGCTTGCCTATTAAACAGTGTCCAGTAATGACACCTATAACATCATTAATATGCTTCCTATTTAGAGCAATCCAATTCCTAGAGCATTTCAGATCCAGCATGGGCCAAATTTGTTTTGTCGCTAGACAAGTTGTACTCCTTGTCCACATAGAATTTATCTTTGCGTAGCATCCAGCTTTAATTTAAGTTTGCACGTAGCAATAGGCATACCCAGTGAAGGGTATTGTTGCTCCATGTCTGGCAAGTTCGTCAGCCTTACAATTCCCTGGAATATCCTTATACCCCGGCACCCATATTAGGTGAATATTAAACTACTCCGCCATCGGCAGTCTAAAGCTGTTAACTTATTGAGGATGATTCCAAGGATTTGTTTGCTGCTTAGCTGTCTGAAAAGATGCGTATATCAACGGTCGATATCACGTTTTTTTTTTAGCCAAGACAAGACTTCCCTTATTGCCATTATCTCCGCCTGGATCACGCTACAATGATTTTGGAGATGAAAAGAGAGGTTTAAATTAAGCCTATCAGAGAAGACATCACCACCTATCCCGTCGTTAGTTTTTGAACCATTTCGTCGGTATAAAAATATACCGACTTATCTTTCGTGAAGCCACCTTCTTCCCAGAATGCTCTGAAAGGGGTGGTAACTTGGAAGTTTTTGTCAAAATTTAACTTGGTGATGGTGTAGTCAATGTTTTCAGGGAAGCTGTTAAATTTATTTAAGACGAGGGCGTGGCCATACATTTCTTTAGACCACTGTGAAGTAGCTTTAAGGCGAATAGCTGAGTTAGCTGCCATTTGCCTGCCATAAATATCAAGGGGTGTTAAATGAAAAAGAATGTCCATAGCTGCGGAGGGTGTTGTCTGCAGTGCTCCACTAATGCACAGACAAGCTGAACGTTGGACTTTGCTTTATAACTTTTGGTTTATTGCCTTATCCAAGGCAGTCCACCAGACAACTACCCCGTACATGAGGATCGGTCTAATGACCGAGATATAGAGCCAGTGAGGTAGTCTGGGTTGTAAGCGCCATTTCCACCCGATGGCTTTTTTGCAAGAGAAGAGTGCGACAGTGGCTTTCTTAACTCTTTCCTGTATATCAGCTTAGTTTCCTATCCAAAATAAGACCCAGATATTTTGCTTCATTGGAGGAAGTTAAGCTTGTTCCATTAAGAGATGGAGGGTTAATAGGTGGGATTTTGTATTTCCTTGAGAAGAGGACTAGTTCTTTATTGTGGGGGTTCACTCCTAGACCACACCCAGCTGTCCGTCTAGATACATGGCTTATTCAAAGCGTTTTGTAAGAGCTGATTTAAGGTAGTGAGGTATTTACCGGAGACTACTATAGTAACATCGTCCGCATAAGCGATAACTTCGCAACCCTCAGCTTCCAGGATTAAATTTAAGACAGTGGCAACAATTGTTTCAATTTCAATTCATTGATAGCAATAGAATTTTACAATAATTGGTTGTAATCACATAAATTATGGTAAATATACTCGCAAAATGCTAATTGATTTGTCGCTTTAATTCGTCATTATTGCAGTCTTTATGTTTGCGAATGTAAGCTATTTGTTACTCACTGCATTGCCGAAATGCAATCACTACGACATGCGACGAAGAAAGTACAGAGACCCGATTTTGTATTGTAGATTTTTCAATTCATTCCAGATTACATACTATATGTGTCTTCTTAGACCATTGCAGGTGCAGAACTTAATGTGGAAATCTGATGACTAAACGATATCACATGTTATTATCTTTTTGCTACCCAAGCCCACTGTCTCTTAACTCTGAATTTGATAGTATTGTTGTCAATAATCTTTTATAAGTTATAACAGAACAAAACATCAATCACGATTCCTATCACCTGCAGATACCTAGTTCCTACTTTCACAAAGAGTACAATTTGATTTATGAAATTATATTCCTACAATTACCGTGCAAATATATTGCAATTTGCATACATTTTACTCTGCTAAATTATTCAATATCAGTCTAACGACAAAACCTAATTAAATTTTCATTAAAAATTAAAATAAATTACAGGATTCAAATTCTATTTGCGAATCTACTGACCCCGTAGCCAGTAGCGGTGCGAGCTTTTGACTCACTTAAAAACACCCACCACTGCCTTCTTAGCATTTTTTCGAAGGGTGAGTTCAGACTTAACTGTTCACCGCATTGTTGTTGTTTGCCTGATTTTATGTAGGTAACACGTCAGAAACTGTGTTATGTAGAAATCACACTCTCCATGTCGTCTTCGGACCATGGCTGGATATGCGGAATAAGTCAGTGTGTCCACCTGCCTTTGTCAGAGGAATTCCAGCATTCTTGCCACTTTCGTATACTTCGGGTTCTTTCAGAGATACGAATGTTTTCTCTACTAGTACTGCTTTGATGCTCGCTTTTGTTCATTTGCTAGTTAGTCGACAGGGACAATTCCTGCTACAACGTGTGCTTCTTAATTTGATGTGCATATTTGATGCGCTTGCATGATTTTTTTATTGTACGACTTGGTCGTGGTAGCTTTAGCCCATACCGGTGTGGAGTACTGAATTATAGACATGATTTCTCTGGCTAATAGTAATCTGCGACTAACAAATGGGACCGTATTTGTTCCTCCAGTGTTTAGCATGATGGGCCACAGCTGCATTTGCCACTTTCTTGCTTTCGTACGTTAGATGCTCCATAGGCGATAATCTCGCGTCTAACGCTATTTCAGGGCATTTTATATATGCTTTAGTTGTCGTAAAGTAACCATCGACGGAAAATGACGATTTTCGCCTCTTCTAGTATTTGCACTTGTAGTACTCCGTCGTTCGAGTACAAAATGTTCCACAACAATGGGCCCAGCACTGACCGATTTGGAACACCTCCAGTCACTTTGTACTTCTTTAGGCCGTCGTTGGTGTAAAATAGAAGAACTCGATTTGTGAAAGCAACAAAGCAACAGACCCCTACTATTCTGATCAAGGAAATCGGTACTTTCATATTTCTCAGTGCTTGAAGTATGTGGTTCCAGTTAGCACTATTGACCTGAAGGACATTAGAGAATTGACTTTAAGATTGTTTTTTTTTATGATCATCGTAGAAAGGATTATCGCTACTTACATATCATTGCATCAAAATTTTTATAAGGAATTTGTAATTTTAAGAATGCATTGCTTCATCAAAATGTTAAATATCGAGGTTGTGATCAAATCTAGTCTGTTTGTCTGTCCGTTTCTACTTACTCGTAGGATTGCAGCCCAAATGATGCACTAACTCAAGGACCACATAACAGGTACATTTTTATAAAATTTGGTTCGTTGGTTTGGTCTGCTACATATACGGTCTCATTTAAAGATCATCAAAATAGGTTGATATTGGGAGTTATGTTGAACATATTTTTAAAAATTTTCTCTGTCTGGTATGAATGTCAATAAGATTGGATGGAGTGGCGAGATAAATATGGGGGTTTGATGGAATTTGTTTACTAAGTTCGCTCACATTAAGTGCATATAAGATTTAAATATGCAGTTCTAGAAGTGAGTACTTGGCAGATGTTGTTTAAACTTCTGAACGCATTTTACCCAATTGATTTGTTTCTTATCGAGTTTGCCCAAATTTGAAATTCGAATAATTTAGAAGCAAGCAGTACATATGTTAACATAACAGCAAATACGAGGGTGGGTCAATAAGTCCCTGAAAAATGAAATAAGGAACACTCTTTTCGGTATAAAAACATTTTATTTTTCAACATAGTCTCCTTTTAGCTTTATACACTTCATCCAACGTTTCTCCAATTTGTTGATGCAAATAATACGATTTCTCGAGCCCCTCAAAATAAGAGTTTGTTTCAGCAATAACCTCTTCATTCGACCCAAATCTCTTACCTCCGAGCCATTTCTTCATGTTTGGAAACAAGAAATAGTTGCAGAGGGCTAAATCTGGGGAATATGCTGGATGAAGGAGGAGTTCGTAGCCTAACTCATGCAATTTTGCCATTGCGACTGGGGACTTGTGCGCCGGTGCGTTGTCCTGGTGAAAAATAACTTTCTTCTTCGCCAAATGAGGCCGTTTTTTCTTCAAATCGGCTTGGAATCGATTCAGCAGCTCTGCGTAATATGCGCCGGTGATCGTTTTATCCTTATCAAGGTAATCGACGTGAATAACACCGCGCGCATACTAAAAAACTGTCGCCATGAAATTGACGTTTCCTGACAAAGTAGGCGTCTATATAAAATGGCTCCCACAACAAAACTATTTGACAGATCTGTCTGAAAATTTGGGTGCGTTCTTTTGAAAGATGATTCTTGACAAAAAAAAAAAAATTAAATTTAAGGTGACGACACAATTTGTGTTAATTTTCAGGGACTCATTGACTCACCCTCGTAGATATTGGAATAAATGCAAATGCAATTGTGACCCTTTTAAAGATAAAAACATATTTTAACTAGCGTAACCCGTTCTTCCCTCGATTTGTGAGAAGAAAGGGTCGCAACTGGGTCGAACGTGCCTATGTACCTATCTTTTGCAAATTGTTTCAATTCAAGTTTTTGAAAAACTGGTGAAAAACTAAGAAGGAAATTGTTTCAATACGATTATATGTTCAAAATTCGAATGCCAGAGAAAAATAGCAGAGAAATAGCCAATTTGTATTCTGGCTGACAATTTGTTCATTCTCTGATAGCTTGCAGTGGATTTGAAGCCCAGAAATCTTTGTTATCTCCATAAATGTAAAAATTGAAAAAATATGTCTCTTGTTAAATATAATGCAGATAACCTCACCGGATGAAGCACTCGTACTTTACCATTAAAAATTCATATTTTACATAATATTTTGGCACGTGTGAAAGGGGTTATGAATACCCTTAAACTAATTTTTTTAGGACACGGGCGTTTTGTGGAAAGGGGAAGAGACAGAGAGAAAGACAGATTGGTGTAGTTGGTTTGAAACTCAACTGGTATTAAGTTTCAGTGAACTGCAAGGGTGGCTGTCCAGATAACTTTGGAGCTTGTCTGTTTTTGCTTTTGTCGTTGCTCATGATTCACAGAATTTTTTCTGTCCTCCTGATGTCATCATCACGATCAAGTTGCATTTTATCGTGATGATGATTTTACTGCCAGTGTTATGCCTTCGCAGTAGAGTTGACATAAGCTTTCGCAATTGATCGACTATCGTTAGCTCTGTGTGATGTCACAATATTTTTTGCAATATGTCACGATAGCGATCAGCAGTAATTGTTATAGCATTGCAACTTGCGTCTTCAAAAAATGTGGCTCAATGATGCCGCTGGTCCAAGTTGCGCAACATATAGTAATGATGGTGTAAATTTCGTTGGTGTATCAATTGAGGAGTTTTCCGTGCCCCTATAGTGGATATTTTCTTTATTAATGAAGCCAGATAATTCGAAATGAGCTTCGTCAATTATTATGATTTATTAAAAAATTGGGATCAATATGAAGCTGCAAAACCTTTTCATTTCACTCTCGCCGGAGCATATGGTCATTTTCTATTAGTTTTTGAGTCAATTGAATTTTATACGGTTACAAATGCAAATCTTTTTCGATTATTTATGAAAAAAAAAACTTGCTGGAGGCATTCCAAATTCTTCGGCGCAGGATCTCACGACGGTGCACGGACTTTCATCAATATTGCCTCTCACTGCAGCAATATTTTTTGCCATACGTACTCGTATGTTACGAACTCGGCCAGTGTATACTGAGTTTCAAAGTTATTGATTATACACTGAATGGTTGAACTGCTTGGCATATGATTTAAGACAAACAATTAGGTAAATTTCTTCGTATTTTTACAATTGAACGATTATTTAGATAAAATGTAAATGTAATTACTTTAACACGTTGCTGAGGACTTAGATGCTCCATAATATATTGCTCCTCGACTGTACGACCTTCAAATGCCAACAGACAAATATTAACCATATCAAAATGGCGGGCAAATGACATCGACCGAAAATATAAAAAAAATAACAGCCTACACCTTTGATATTTGGAAATGCTTAGCTCTTCTCAGCTACAGAAAGCGGATGATCTACGTTGAGTTCGTCCACTTAAGATCTTGACAACCTCTTTTACAAAGATTGGTAAATGATTGATCGTCAATCACTTTGCGGTAGATCGGGAAAGTGTGGGCAGACCCTAAGAAAGCAAACGTCAAAAACATTTTTATCCCGAATGTTGGTACTCTCTCGCAAGTACAAGAAGAACGATGGCGGCGAAGACGACGAGCATAGCTATTACGACGACGACCTAGAATAATAAGTTCTCTTTTTTTATCTCTTTGTGCACATTCGTAGGCTAAGTTCTTTGGAATTACAAATTCGCAGGGTAATCTAAAAGAGGAGTGGAATGTTATAAATAGTATTGTTAATAGAAAAGTCTCCAATCAATCAAATGAATTTTTGCTGCAAAGCGGTAGTACTGTTATTGTAGATCCTACCGAAATAGCAAATGAATTTAACAATTACTTTATCACGGTTACAAGAAATACTTTTTCCAGTAATTGTGTTTTATCTTGCAGATGCTGTACAAACTTCAGCCTTTCAAATAGTTTTATTTGCAGAAGCAGTTTCTTTTTTGAGCCAATTTCTGGTTTGGAACTCTTAAAAGCAATTAATTCACTTAAGAACTCTAATGCCTGTGGAAATGATGGTATTTCTAACATTGTTCTAAAAAGAATCGCCTATAATGTTGTTGATATTTTAGCACATATTTTTAACTTGAGTTTTATTCTTGGAATATTTCCTGAAAAATTTAAATGTGCAAATGTCATACCTCTTTTTAAAAAGGGTAATAAAAAGGACAAATCCAACTACCGACCTATTTCATTGTTGCCTGTAATTTCAAAGCTATTTGAAAAGTTCGTTAAACATAGAGTTTTGCAGTACCTAACAAGGATACATTTTCTAAGTCCTTTGCAGTTTGGGTTTAGTGCAGGTTTTTCTACGGAAAATGCGCTTTTGGACTTCACCTCCTTCATTCAAAAAGGTTTGGATGACAAAAAAACTTGTGCTGCACTTTTCGTAGATATAACCAAAGCATTTGACATGGTTTTGATTTCAAGTGGTTTTCGTCTTATTTAAAAAATAGGACTCAAAAAGTCAAAGTTTGTAACATTTTTAGTGAAGCCAAAACAATTAATCTGGGTGTTCCGCAAGGTTCCGTTCTCGGTCAGGAACCTTTCCTCATATATATAAATTAATTTTTTGAGCTTCCATTTGTAGGAAAATTAAAAAGCTTTTGCAGATGATCTCGTTATCGCTTATGACTTATCTAATTCCTTGAATCTAGTTGCTGACATTAACCATGATGTTCATGATGTGCTGAGAACTTGGTTCGCTGAACATAAGCTTATGGTCAGTGAAAAAACAAAATTAATGCTGTTTAGCCTTGCATTTAAAGAGCTTGCAGATATAAGTGTTATATTTCATGCTCCGGATTGTACTAAACACTTATTATTTAATGCCAGCTGTCCAGGACTTAGCTCTACATGTTTGTATAAAGAGGAAAGTGTTTGTAATGTCAATTGTTTTAAAATTGAAATAGTTTAGCAATTTAAGTATTGGGGGTTAACAATAGATAATCAATTAAGTTCGACTGAACACATCTTTAATTTAAAACAATATTTTCTATCAACTATTCGATGTTTTTACCGTCTGCGCAAGTTTGTCTCTGATACTACTCTTAGAACCATTTATTTTGCAATTTTTCATTCCAAGTTAGAATATGGAATCTGTTGCTGGGGAGGAGCCTACCTTAATAAATTGAAACCGCTTACTCTATTGCAAAAGTGTGCCGTCAGGAAAGTTTGTAATGCAATTTGGTTACCCCCCCCCCACCCTCTATGGATCTTTTTCGACAGACTTTAAGGTCCTTAAAATATTTTTTTATGAGAGGTGGTTATATGCAAAGTCCTATCTTGGACTCATACAGCTTACGCAGCAATACTTCTTGAATTGAATTGAAAATTGAATTGAATTGAATAAAACAATTAAAAACCAAAAGTTTTCACATATGTAATGAATAATCAAAACAAAAAAAAAAAAAAAAACAGGAGTAGATAAAACAATTTTCGGTAACATATAACTGCTACCACTATCTGAGTATTTAAAATTCAGAAAAAAGTCACCGGTAGCTTGCTTCGCTTGCGGCAGATACTGTATAATCTTCCAGTTCTTTTCCGGTGCGATTTTTTCGCAATTCTAGATACGCAAATACAGCTGTAAAGATAAAACTACACAGCTCCATTTGACTCATATCTGGCATTGGATATATGCACGCTGCTGGATACACAATTTCTAGTATTTGTCACACATATCCGACGCCGGGTATCCGTGTAGAGCGTTCGCATTTTCCGGTATCGGATATACGATACATCAACATTTTTCTATCGATTCTTGATATTCAAGGCTTTTGACAACTTTTGGCATTAAACTACCCACATCTTATTAGTCGTAGAAACGAAATTCATTCAAAATCTGTTAAATCGTTAAGCAAATCTGTTTGTCCGGCACTAAGTAATAGTATATCCGGTATCTGGCTGACGGATAAATCGTATGAATGTCCTCATTTAATTCTATAAACTTTGATGTATATGGCGCCGGATATCCGTCATTGTGCTGAGATTTGTCCGGCAGACAATTACACGTATATCCGAATTCTGTTCTGTATATCCGGCGCAAAAATGTGTGAACGCTCGCATTGAGTTCTATACACTTTGAGCTTACAGTGTTTTTTTTTTCCTAGTTGTCAAGGATAAAGTATTTAATGAATTTGTTTTCCTTTTTTCCTGTTTAATTTTTTTGTATTTCATATTTCTGGCGATGTGATGAAAATAATCGGCAGATAAAAAAGTTTATTTTTCTTTTATTTTTCATTTATTTTCATTGCAAATGAGAGTTGGAAAATATCGTAAAACAAAAACTAGCCTACAAAGAACAATAAGGACACAGTTTTACGACTATCGATTGTTCTTTGTGGCTGTCATTCAATTTATGATAAAATGTGATGGGAAAAGGTCGAGTGGCGAGTGGAGGGTAAAACCGTTAATGAGATGTTTTTTTTTTTTTTTCTACACAAAAAGTTGACAAAAAAAAATTAATAAATGCCATAAACAGAAAGCAAGAGATAAGTATTTGAAATGTTCCCTCTCCAATAATAATAAAAAAAAAAAAAAAAAAAACAGATGATAAGTAGTCATTTGAAAAAAATGAAAAACATTTTTAATTCTTGTTTTCTTTGCAGTTGGGGAATGAAGATAAATTACGCATCTTGAAAATTAAAATTAAATCAGGAACAGGACTGTACGTCAATTGATCCGTCGCTTTATTCAAAAGAAGTATCACAGATTCCGGTTATATGTGGTTTTTATTTGCAAGCGGCGAATACATAAGATCCAGCGGAAGAGCTTGCGAAAAAAAGATACCCACCATCACGCACCGCGCTCTTAAAAACACAAGTATCCACTGTACTTGAGTATACCTGCATATTCCCAACTTTGTGCATATTTACATTGCCTGCAAGCTTTGATTTCCTACCGATTACATAACGCAAAGTAATCGCATTCTCGTCCTTGAAAGTCCTGGTGCCTAAAAATAAAATATGCTCTTTTGAAGATTTATTTTCTCCTTGTGTTCTCAAAACCAATAAAAACGTTGAAAAAGTTTAATTTGAATTTTATTTTCCGGCAGTTGGAAGCCAAGAATTTTGCATGTGTCTCCCTCCAGGCAGTAAATTGAAGTTCACATCCTGATACATACTGATTTTTCAAATAACAGAGGAGTTTTAAATTTTCGGTGTACGAGTATCCCCCCAAGGCATTGTTTTGCTTGAACTTTGGAGTTTGTTTGAGATTTACTGTGTGCATGGAAGTGGCGTCTCCATGACTTGTTATTATATTAAAATAGCCCCCAGACAATTTGACTGTGCGTTTCTAATTGAATTTGTCATTAGAAATTTGTTGGCATTTTGATTGCCATGCCATATAGTTGGAGCTTGTTAAATAGGGAAGGGGGTTGGCAGTTGCAAGATACTAAGGAAGGGCTATCTCCATCTATATACAAGCAATAAAACAAACTCAAAGTATTTCCAAGGTATTGATCACTCCATTATACAGCGAAGTTATTATTAATTTTTTTATGATGATTCTCACCGTAAAACATTTAATGGTAAACTGTTGATTCAGTGTCCTCAATTGCGAAACATTTTTATTGGACAATAAATTTGATTCACTTCGCATAGTTCAAGCGGAGTTTTAATTAGCTTTGTCTTTTGAGTACGAAAATTAAACTTTTCCCCTTTATTGATTATACCTTAACCTCGAAACTCATTAAATAAAATCCGCGATAATTAGGGACTTTAATTACTTTTTTTATGTTCAGTGCGGTGGCAGCTACAAGCATTCTGAAGTGTCTATGTAGTTAATGGCGTGTCTCTTAAATGGTAAATTTTAATTTATACTTTAATAGGTGTTAAATATATTGTTAGAAATTAGTACCATCAAACGCAGTTTGAGTTTGAAACTACCATGCTGATAATAAAAGGAATTATGGAAAAAGTTAAAAGTAGTTTTATAATTCTTCGGGAAAAAGAGCTTAAGTTAAAAAAAAATTAACTATTTACGGTGCACTAATGTCGAAAAATTAAATTAGACGAGATCAGAAGGCTGTTTGTTGGCTCCAGTGTTGATGTTATATGTATTTCAGAGACTTGGTTTGATTCGGATGTAAGGGACAAAGTTTACGAGTATTCACTACACGGATATAAACCGATAAGGGTGGCCGTGGTGTAGTGATAACATCATCGCTTCTCACGCTGTTGATTATATAAATAAAAAATAAATAAAAAAGTCGATCACTTGCGAAAGCTACATAAGTCAACTCTACTGTGAAGGCATAACAAAGGCAGTAGGGTGGTCATATGGCTAAAATGCAACTTGATCGTGATTATGACATCAGGAGGTGGAAAAAAATACTGTGAATCATAAGCAACGACAATAATAGCGAAATCAAACAAAATACTCCCCAGTTATCTGGACAGCCACCCCCTTGGAGTTTACAGAAACTTAATACCACCTAAGTTTCAAACCCACCACAGCAATCTTTCTTTCTCTCTGTCTCTTCCTCTTTCCACAAAAACGCACGTGTTCTAAAAAAAAATAGTATAAGGATATTCATATCCCCTTTAACACGTGCAAATTATATAAAAAAAAAAAAAAACTTTTTCGCGATGATAGACATGATCGAATTGGAGGTGGTGTAGCCATTTAGATTCGTAAATCGCTAGCGCCGAAACTAATCTGGAACTCAGTAGCGGGCAGTCAGGTATCTTTTTGTTTTATACAAATCTTAAGAGGAAGAAGTAAATGTCTTCTCGGTGTGGTGTATAGACTAAAGAAGTTTTCAGTTTTCTTGAGACTAATTCGTCTGGTTTTGCTAATACAATTTTGTGTGGTGATTTCAATTGTAACATTTTAAATTTCGTAGATTCAACGAAATCACTTAACTTGAGTCTAGCTAACGCTACAATGCCAACACACTTCGACACTACTTCTGGCACTTTTCTGGATTTAGGTAGGTAAAGTGATGGTTCAGAAGAACCAAATTAGTGTACCTGTTTGTTAACGTGTGTTATTGGAGATAGAAAATAGAATTAAACCCAGCCCGTGGAGTTCAGAAACAGGATTAGTTCACCAATCCGTTTAGAGGCTATCTCTCTGAAATCGTCAAAATGGTTAACTTAACGTGCGTTGTCTGGTCCATGCTAGGGCGGAACAACTGCAAAGAAAGTGGAAAAGAGTTTCCCTCGTTATTGTCTTTGCAGCTGCGACAGAAAGTGTTGTGAGGAATGCCAAGCTTGGCCGCGTGGTCTCCTATGGGTCAGTGGCCTGTAATAATGGCTACAATTCTGGCAATATCAGACCTTGATCTGCCTAGTAGTTCATTTGATTTAGGTCTGTTGAAACTGGGCCATGTCTTTCTTGATATGGCACAACTGGTAAGGTTATTCCACCCGACATTGGCTAACTGGAGGAAGTGAAGGTGTAAATTGCCACTCCTATCGGAATACTGACTCTTTCCGCTAGCGAGCCGTTAAGGGCTGACCCTCGCCTGGCCAGCTCGTCTGCTCGCTCATTACCCTGTGTCCTGGGACCCAAATGAGGGTAATTTCAGAATGGATTATACGGTCCCACTGGTCATTAATTTCCAACCGGCATTGCTCTACCAGTTTTGAGGATATGGTAATCGAATCAATGACCTTGTTTGCGGCTTGGCTATAGATACCTATATTTAGGTTGGACGTTGGGAGATTTTTTAGCATTTTTTGAAAGACACTAGCAGATTCTGAGAGACGGAAGGATTTCGATATATTCAGTTGGTCCGAGAAAATGCCTGCGCCAACTCCGCAGTCCATTTTCGAACCATCCGTATATATACAGATATCAAAGTTATTGATTACCATTCCATTCTTCCATTTTGCTCTGGTAGGGAACTTTACTGAAAAAGGTTTGCTGAAGTCGAGCGTGGGAGTCCTGTAATCGGTCGAAGGTGTCACCAGTTCACTTGGTATCGTTTCCAGGACCTTACAGTGGCCATATGGCTTTGCTGTCTAGCACCCAGTTTCCCTGAGCCGGACGGCACTTCATATAGCTGAAAATTTAAAATTGAGTTCAAGGGGGATCAGATGCATGATCACGCTTAGAGCATCTGTTGGACAAGATCTCAATGCTCCTGTGATACCTATACACGCCGATCTTTGTATTTTTTTGATTCTGTTGATGTTATATTTTTTAAGTAAGGCAGGCCACCATACTATGGCGCCATAGGTGAGAAGTGGACGCACAACGGCTGTGTACATCCATAGGGTCATCTTTGGCTGGAGACCCCATTTTTTGCCGAATGTTCTGCTGCAGGCATAGAAAGCCACACTTGCTTTCTTAACCCGCTGCTCTATGTTAAGTTTCCAATCGTGCCTAAGTATTTTGCACTGGAACCTAGTGAGAGTGGTTGACCGTTTAGCTTGGGAGGAGTGAATTCCTGTAGCTTGGTTTTTGTGGTGAATAGCATCATTTCGGCCTTGTCTGGATTTACTCCCAGGCCACATTTCTTAGCCCAAGAGTGTATCTTATCCAGAGCACTTTTCATGATTTCGTTTATCGTGGTGAGGAACTTTCCTGACACTAAAAGAACCACATCATCTGTGTACTCAACCACCTTAACCGCCTCCCTTTCAAGTGGAAACAAAATTTTGTTGATTGCCATTATCCATAGCAAGGGTGAGATAACAGCACCTTGTGGGGTTCCTCTATTTACGATCATAGAAAGCTCCTTCTATGTAGTAAATGTGCATTCTTTATAATGAAGAGTTTTTTCTATCGATCGCACTACCTCATGAAGGGCCATCTCTGTAGATCGTCCTTTGAGGTAGGCGTGTTGGGATTTCGACAGTGGAAAACTTTCCAGGGTTTTTCGTATGTGAAAATCAAGGATACGTTCGAAGGTCTATAGTACAAAGGACGACAGGCTTATAGGCCTAAAATCCTTCGCCCAGACCACCCGAACAAGTCTCCAAATTTGGGGGACATGGTTTAAGTATAAGCAGCAACTATAAATCGATAGTAGCCAGGGAATAGCTATGTCTTGCACATTCTGAAGCATAATAGGCATAATGCAGTCAAGGCCGGGTGATTTATATGGAGAGAAGCTGTTTATGACCCAGGAGAATTTATCCTCCGTAATGATGTTTGTAATACTTTCCCAAGCCGTCGGCGGTAACTTAACAGAACTAGCTTATTCTGTGCTACTGTCTCTATAGCTTGGGAAGTGAGTATTCATAAGAAGTTCGAGCGAATCCGCGGAAGAGTCTGTCCAACTATCATCCACCTTTTTAAGAAAGGAAGGATTATTGTGTCCTTTGGACAGAATTTTGCTGGGCCTGGTGGATTCTTTAAGAGTTTCGATAGATTGGCAGTATTCTATCCATCCCTGATTCTTGGCCATTCTTATGGATTTCTTGTATATTTTTAGGCAGTCTTTGGAGGGCTGCCAGAAATTGTGATTATAGCAGATATTGAAAATCACTCTGGTCATCTTCCAGAGTTTAGACAGGTCTTCATTCCACCACGTTGGGACTTTCTTTTTACTGAAAATGACTGGACACAAGACTTTGTACGCAATTTTTAATGCTTTCTCAAAGGTCTCTACCTTTGAGTCCAGTACCATGGTCGAGTCGATTTTTTGCATTGGTGTGTTTCCCAGATTTGACTTAACTATACGACTAAACTTCGTCCAGTTTATTCGTTTGGGATTTCTATAGGGTTTAGGAGTCTCAGACTCGAGACAGACTTCAAAGAGTATCTATTTATGGTCTGAAAAAGATTGTAAATTGGATACCCTCCAGTTATTAACCCTTAAGTTTTCGTTATTTGATGTTAGTGTGCTTCCGCTTCCCATCCATTAAAATTGTCCGTATTCGGAAAAAACAAACGATTTATTTTTGTCTAATTTTAGTCCAGATGTCTTTTATAATCAAGTTTCTGCTCCGGCTTTTTCAAAACATGATTTAATTTTCTCAGCATTTAACCTATTAGTTCCTCGTAAAGAGCTTATGTGTTCATATAGAGTTTTAAAGACCTGAACTCAGAACTCTTGGAGGACGATCTTCAAAGAATTTACTTACTCAAGCTTATTATCTTCAAAATACCGAAAGAGAAGGCATGGCTGAGGATAGACCAGTTGCGATCCTTTCTTATTTGTCAAAAATGCTGCAGAAACTTATTCATAATCAGATATCAGTTTTTGTCCAAAAGAATAAGATTCTCTGCGCTAGTCACTCTGGTTTCAGAAAAATGCACAGCTGTACAACCGTACTGCTTAAGGTCGCCGATGATTTGCGAATAGCTCTAGACGAAAATCTAATATCATTTCAAACGCTGCTAGACTTTTCGAAGGCCTTCAACACAGTTAGTCACATCATGTTAATTAATAAACTCAAGATTTTATATAGTTTTTCTGATTCGTAAATTTATTCTCTCCTACATCCAGGGAAGAAAGCAAGCATTTTTCTACAATAATATTTTTACCGAATTGATTGAAATATTAACAGGGGTTCCACAAGGCTCAGTACTTGGTTCTCTTCTTTTCATGCTTTTTGTTAATGACCTTCCTACAATAATTAAATATCCAGTAGCACACATGTATGCAGATGATGTTCCACTGTACCTTAGCTGTAAGTCTGGGCTTACTATTGAAACTATAATCAAGCTAATAGACGATCCTCGCAGGGTTTGTTTAATAAACAAATTTTTGTGCAGTCTAATCGGTCTTTGATTTTAATTCTCCAGCGATATTATTATCTTTGCACTGAGCGTAAATTTTTCGTTTATGCCGTTCACATTTGAAATGCACTTCCTCTCAACATAAGAAGATCTTGTGATGCAAATGATTTTGAAACTAATTAATAAATATGAAAATATCAAATGTCATTGGTACCATCAAAGAAATCACGGAAGTACCGCCGGTGACGTAGCATTTAAAGACGTTATCATGGTTCGTTCATTTGTAGATTGAGACGTACTTAAACCAAAATTTTACTTTTCTTTATATTCTTAAGGTCTTTATTTATAGAATTTTAAGATTCACTCAAAAATTTGGATCAAGATCTCTATAGGTTTGGCCAAAACAAGTTTTTATTGTGGAGAAGGGCCTTACTTAAACCACTTACTGTAGCAGAAATATGTCGAAGAAGTAAATGAAATAAATAATAGTAATTTTTCTCATTATTGTACTACTTTTGGCTTTAAACTAAAAAGCCGGATCAACAATAAAAATAAAGGTTTTTTTTTTGAAAAGTACCCTCATTATGTCATTTTCCATTGGACAAAAATCGGTGTTACAATTCTAAATGTTTGGAAAAGCTTTTTGAGTCCAAAGTTACGTAAACATGTTGTCTTATGAACAATAACGAAATATAGAACAAGTTTTCAGGTAAATTTGTGCCAACAAATATTATTATAACTAAAAAAATCATTTTAAAGGTACAGTGCTTCAATTTACTTGCATAAAATTGTAAACAACTTTTTAAAACTTTATAGTTGTTTATTAGTTTAGACTTCTATTTCGTAAAAAGGTAGGGTTAGTTGGGGTAAATGTAAACACAGGATAATTGTAAACAGCGGTTATTTCATCCCTTCAAAATTAATTGTAGTAGGCCAAGAACAAACAAAAAATCAATTTGAATTGCCGCCATACTGTCGCCGCACTTACTCGCCGGTGACTTTCAAATATCACTGAAAATTTTAGTCGTAAAGAAAACGTCAAATCAATAGCGAATTCTTTCTTGTTTACATTCACCCCGTACCGAAGTCCTTAGTGTCTACAGGAATCAAACAGACTGTTTTTATTTACCCCTGGATTTTCAAAATAATTGGGGGAAATATAAACAACACAGGGGAAAAAGTAAACACCACTCTTTTGCGCTTCATGGTTATTGATCAGCAGTGCAATGATCAGCAGTGCAATTCTTGGTGTTTTTTAATAACAATATTAATTTTAGAAAGTTGAAAGGGTGTACCAAAAATTGTTGCTTTACATTTTTTTCAAAATTTTGTTTTAAAAAAAAGCAGAAAGTGTTTTCATTTACCCCAACTGACCCTACATAGTTTCAAATCAATTTAGATTTGGGCGTTATTGACCGCCTACCAGATTGAAATCCTCGGCAGAGTTTTGAGAGGATGTAAAGTATATCAACGGGAAAGCTAATATCATTGTATTCAAATTGCAGGCACCACAGTTGAGGGAACATTTCAGCAGACTTCTAAATCCCGTCCAAATTTCGAAAACTTTTCATTATACGGTCCCGCTGGTTGACGATGTCTTTCTGGATGCACCGATTTCTCTTTCGGAGGTGCTGCAAGTCATTAAGGATTCAAAAGTTCGAAAAGCTCCGGGGACAGCCGCATCCCATTCCAATTCTACAAAAACTGCACGCATGAATTCTGTTTAGCACTTACTGCAGAATTCAACAAAATCATCGAAACAGCGGATGTTCCTAGTAGCTTCAGAAGAGCAAATATTTTCCCATTGAACAAAAAAAGGTGACTATGATGAACCAAAGAATTACAGGGCTATATCTCTCTTAAATATTTTGTTTAAAAGACTCATTCAGTGGGTCTCTGCTGGTTTTAGAAAGAAATACTCAACCATTGATGAAATTTGTTCGCTTATTAATATCAAATTTACAAAAGCCAACACAAGAAGTTGTATGCCTTCTTTGTCGATTTCCGTGTGCGAAATAGCGAGGCACTATTTTATAAACTCCACTTAATAGGAATCTCTAACAAAGTCATCAACATTTTACATACGTGCAACTTAGCATACGTGTGGGATGGTCAATTTATTTCTCATGAGTTTGGAACATCAATGGGGGTGAAGCAAGGTTTTTTTTTTTTTTTTATAATTTGCACATGTTAAAGGGGATATGAATACCCTTATGCTAATTTTTTAGAACACGTGCGTTTTTGTGGAAAGGGGAAGAGACAGAGAGAAAGACATATTGGTGTAGTTGGTTTGAAACTCAGGTGGTAGTTAAGTTTCAGTGAACTCCGAGGGTGGCTGTCCAGATAACTGGGGAGTATTTTGTTTGTTTTCGCTATCATTATCGTTGCTTATAATTCACAGTATTTTTTTCCGTCCTCCGGATGTCATCATCACGATCAGGTTACATTTTAGCCATATGACCACCCTACTGCCAGTGTTATGCCTTCACAGTAAAGTTGACTTAGCTTTCGCAAGTGATCGACTTTTTTATTTATTTCATGCGAAATAAATAGATGATTCTTGACATCAGGATTCGAACCGTGAATCAACAGCGTGACAAGCGATGATGTTACCACTACACCACGGCCACCCAGGTTTCATACTGAGCGCCTTCAATTTATCCTAAGCTGGTGCTCAATCTTACCATTTCAAGAAGATGTCATCTTTATCAAAATTGGGAACGTTTAGCATCTGAATGCGGTTTTAATCTTAGATTAATAACGGCGGACGAGATAGATACGAGAAATACGTAAACGACGCACGGAGTTCGCAACATAGAATATACTACTCGCAACTTACAAGAAAAAACATAGTTTTTAAACAGCAACTCAGCCGACAAAATAAGCCTAGATGAGCTGGTCGCACTTAATTTTATTCTGCATCGTCCAGAGCTGCCAATCCTTTGCAATCTATATAACAACAGTGCGAGTGAGGACATTTTCCACTTTATAGCGATATGTCCTATCTTAAAAGAATATCGCGTGAGATACTTTGGGGCGACTATGCTGGATGAAGGGAAAACGTTGAGCATTTTAAATGGAAACTTTGTATGGAACGCATTATATAATTACACTAGGAAGGCTCTAATGTATAGAAAATGTATTATGGATGAAAGTTTTTAAAATAACAATGTCAATACGGCTAGTTTTCGTTATGGAATTGTTAAATTGTTAAATTGTTTACGCGAATGTTTAAAGCTTACAAGGTATAACTCATATTTTATGTAGGGAGCCTAAATGTCAATCTGGTATACGGTCAATATCGACCAAACCTAAATAGACTTGAAACTACTTATGTGTATGATAATGTAACAACCTACCTTTTTATGAAATAAAAGTCTTAACTAAGAAACAACAACAAAATAACTTTATAGTTTCCAGTCGTTAAACCTCCGCCAAAGGAATAAATTAATGTTACAGGTAAATATATGCTACGCAGTATAAAACGGACACATTACCTTCATAAGTGGAAATCGTCGAAATTAGGTAATAAAACATGCGAACATAACTTCACCAACAAAAAAAGCATCTTAGATTGAAGTATATGTTGAATATTATCAATTTCACTGCAGCTCTATGACGTCGTTAAAAAACTTTTCCAGTAAAAAAACAAGAAGATAATAGAAAATTATTCGTCTTGAGCATGTGTATTGAAAATGATGTGTTTCATGAGTCTTTTAAAACTTTTACCTATCACATTTCCACTTTTTAAAACTGGAAAAGTTTTGGAACAGTTTTTTCCAACCTATGTAAGTTACGACTTATTTATTTTCTTTTAATCTTCTTTGATATTGGCTGTATCCGTATGTATTAAATTTTTTTTTTTTTTTCCGAGGGTTGGTGAAAAATCTTCCATAGACACTATGAGGATAGCAAGCGCGTGCTCATAGTAGTGTCAGATTCTTACTGACTAAAAAAACACCACCCTGCGATTTAATTTGTTATATATTGCAACTAAGAAGGACCTTATCAAGCAATTTTTCTATCATGAAAAAAAAAAAAAAATCGTTTGGCAGGTTAATTTTCACTGAAAGATCCTGCATGTTCCACAATCTAGGCGCGGTTGATTCCTATCTCGCCAAGTCGAAAGGTTTCGTCCTTTGTAGTCGGCGCAATAAATTGCATTCATCCAGAATTTGTAGGATTGTATTGTTGACATGTCCGATTAGTCGGTTTCTATGCTTTCTCGCGAAGCTTCTAATTTCAGCTACGATTGTCGGAATTCCGAGATCCCTGTGGATATTATCGGTTCTAGTATACCACAGTGCGTGGACAATTTCTCTTAGCACTTTATTTTGAAAAATTTGTAAAATATTTTCGTTTGTTTTCTTGGTACAGCCCCAAAATTGTATACCCTAAGTCCTCACCGGCTTTAGCACTTGCTTGTATAAAAGCAGTTTGTTCTCAGTACTGAGCTGGGAGTGTTTTCCGAGCAACCAGTTCATTTCTCTATATTTGATTTCGAGTTCTTTACTTTTCATTTTCACGGGCGAATTCCATTTCAGTTTTGCGTCGAGTGTCGTCATTCCAAGGTATTTGGCCTCGTTTGCAAAAGGTATTCGGGCCAAGTTTAGGAAAATTGGCAAGACATTAGTTTTCTTATAAGTGAAATTCACGTGAACAGATTTACATTCGTTGAGGGCGATCCGCCAGTCCCTCGTCCATTCATTTACTTTATTCAGTGCTTTTTGCAGTTTTGCAGTCGTTTCTTCAATTGTTTTACCTACGGCTAGGATAGCGGTGTCATCGGCAAACGTAGCCGGGATAGTGCCATCTTCTTTCGGTATATCTCGAGTATATAACAGAAAGAGAAGTGGCCCAAGAACGCTTCCTTGCGGTACACCGGCCGAAATTTCTTTGAGCTCCGAGTATTCATTTAAATGTTTAACACGGAAGAGTCTATTCCCGAGATATGATTCTGGAATGTCGTATTGGCATACAGGGAGAACTTGTCGTAATTTGCAATTCAAGCCATCATGCCACACCTTATCAAAGCCTTGCGAGACGTCAAGAAATACGCTTGGCCATATCTTTTTCTCTTCAAGTGCTTTCTCGATTACGTCAGTAATTCTATGCAAATGGTCAATCGTCGAATGCTTACTTCTGAACCCAAACTGGTGGCCAGGGATAAGATTATTTCCTTCTATAACCGATTGGAGACGCCTTAGTAATATCCTCTCGAAAATTTGGGATATAACTGGAAGTAGCGAAATTGGTCTATAAGCTTTTACCTCATTTGGCGGCTTTCCCGGTTTTGAAACCATTATAACTTCCGCAACTTTCCATTGGTTAGGCACGTGTTTTAATATGAGCGCAGCATTTACAATATGAAGAAGCTTAATCAATGCTTTTCTAGATAAGGCTTTGAGAATTTCTCCGGTGATCAAGTCATAACCAGGAGCTTTCTTAAGTTTTAGAATCCCGATCTCATGTTTGAGTTCCCTTAGCGTTGCACTTGTAAGTGCTAAATCGTCAGATGGTAAATCCGGCCTATTGATATTGTCGTAGGACACTTGACCATCGTATGGTTTAAAGGTGTCTTCCAGCTGGGCCGCAAAAACGTCCGCTTTTTCTTTATCTTCCCTTGCCCATTCATTGTGATTTAATTTAATAGGCGGCGCGGGGACCTTGGGTCTTTTGGTGCCTTTTACAGCTTTCCAAGGTGAATAATTGGAAACTTTTTTCGCTGTTAAACTTTCAAGATAAGAGCCTATCGCACGATTCTTAAAATCCTTTATAGTCTTCTTCAACGAATTGCACAGGTGATTCAAGTGTGCTTTATGCATTAAAATTGAAATATTACGTAGTTTTATTGAATTAAATATGAAATGAATATTCAATATTTGGTCGTTTTCGGAAACGTCATCTGCATCAAAATACTTTGTAGCAGAATGATGTACTCAATTTGTAAACCATTTGACAACGTTGCGCATCATTTGCAGTGCAGAAAAGCAGACAAGAATTCAACTTTTATTTTGCGAAATTAGCATATTTTTTATTAAAATTTGTACCCAGATCTTGATAACGTTTTCGTAAACGCAATTTTTCGGGTCAATTAATTTTATTTGCTCCTATAAACTGCAAGTATTCTTTTCGTGGATATTTTCAATCTAGAAAATCTGATCAATTCTGGTATTAGCAGCGATGAAAATTTTACTTTTTCTACTGTACTGAAAAGTTAAATACAATTTGGCACACACGTAATGACCCCATATGAATTGTCTACGATTTTTGAAAATGGCGTTTCCTGTCCTTGCGATATTGATAGTTGTATAGACTCACAAGGAATACTGTGAATAGATTATAAACCAAAAGGCACACGCTAATGTTCTAAGATGCTTAAGAGAATCGATTAAGTAAATAGGAGGGGAGATTAGCAAAAGCCGTGCTTTTATTTCATGACAGTGCACCTTTCGCAAGGCTAAATTTGCCATGGCTTCCAAAAAATTAGCTCATCCACCTTATCTTGTGCAATTACTCCTTTTCAAGGCAAGCTCCTTAAAAGAATTATACTTTCTACGGTTTCTATTTTAAAAAATGGTGAAAGAAAAGTTGTTACCTTTTCTCCTCAGAACTTCTTAAAAATTAATTAACTTGGTTGACTTTTTCATAATACGAGTATGTATTTCCAACCCTTTTTTTTATTGTTTATTTCATTCATATACACCAACATAATTTACAGTTCTAATAAACTTAAAACAACACTATTATAATACCTTAAAGTAACTGACCTAAGGGGTGCACAATACTTATAATATGATTTTTAGAAAACTTAATTCCAGTGTTTTAATTTTAATGGATGTTTTTTTTTAATTTCAAATTAAATTTTTTTTTATTATTTTTTTTTTTTGTATTATTTCATTTTAAGGAAAAACGTGGGGAAACCTTTTAGAATACATTATTTTTTTTTCATAAAAACTAATTTAGGTGATATAAACTAAAACTACCTTAACCTAATTCTCGGGTCGGACACTGATATGTGATTTCTGACCCACCACTGAAAAGACCAATCATATGAGAGTTAGACCATTCAATCAGCCATTCAGCGGTATGCCAAAAATCACATATCAGTGTCCGGCCCTGCTTAACCTGAGTGTTAGCCTCAACCCAGTCGAGTCACCAATATCTCTCCTTATTCAACCTGTCGTCGTTTACTGAATCCCACTCAGGTATGCTTACGCAGTATCTGAAGTTAGCGTTTCCTTCTCCTGAGTCCATCGGCTCGTAGGGGATACTTTTATCTGTAGCCCTTCTAGTAAGATGGTAAATAATAGGAACGTTCAGTGAATCTGACAAATAACTATGTGCATCCAGATACAAGAATGCTTCAGGGGGTATGTAACCACTCACCATAGTACTTTGAAAATACCCAGGGTTGGGATAAAATAAGCTTGACACAAGTTCGTTTTCCGTAACGCTCGCTGACCGCGCAAAATGGTTCCCCACAAGATCTAGAATAACATTGTCAATTCTGGATACGCCGGAAGCATCCAATAGTCTCTGATTAGAAACGTAATGGCTAAAATCGGAATGTGCGCTTCTATACATACGCATGCAGGCTCGAACATATATTTTCTTTCAAATAGCCTAAGTTTTTCCATATAAGACGGGCTTGTGTTCCACCATACTGGACTTGCATAAGTCATAATTGGACGAACGAAAGCTTGGTAGCATATGACCTTCACATCAGATCCAAGATAGTTGGAGTAGAAAAGGCGTATGAGAGACATAAATGCCGCTCTTGCCTTTTGCAACTGTATATTTAAGTGCTCATTGTAGTTCAAAAACCTGTCCAAATGATCACCTAAATACTTCACAACAGTCTTTGACTCGATGTAAAAACCATTAGAATTCGTAATTTGTAGGTTTTTCCAGTTTCGTCTCAAATCTGAATTTCTGCGTCTTACTGGGGGGCGGAACAGTATAGTTTCGCATTTCGCCTCGTTTATTTTAAGATTCCATTTTGAGCTGAAAGTTTGCAGTTTATCAAAATTATTCTGAAGCTCTGTCTGCATGGCTTGGTTTTTCGACCCGCTTGCATACAATATAACATCGTCAGAGAACGCTATTGAATTATCCATATCCCTCAGCATTTCCGAAATGTAGATGTTGAAGAGGAGCAGTGCTGGTGCCCTGTGGCAGACCATTGATGACATTAAAAACTTTAGTCGTCGTGTATTGATTATCTGTTACAACAAAATTTCTTTTTATGCACCATAGATGCAATTATCTATATAAGATGATGTGGGAATTCATATCATAGAAGTTTATATAAAAGCTTGTCGATCCAAACCATGTCGAAGGCTTTTTCGATATCCACTAAACAGGCAGCTGTACGTCGTTTGGCGTTTAGATTCCAATTGACATCTAAAATCAGTTTCGTAACAGCATACACCGCCGAATAATTTCACTTGAACCCAAATTGATTCCGCGGTATAATTTCCTTTCTTTCAGACACGAACAAAATGGACTTACTAATAATTACTTCAAAGACCTTCCCGATATTAGGCAGGAGACTTATTGGCCTATAGTTGGAAGGATCAGAAGGATCCTTCATCTTTTTGATTATTCGAAAAACCTTCGATATTTTCCAATAACTCGGGAAGTAGCAGTTGTTAAACAAATTATTAAATATTACGCAATATTGCCTTATAATTTCGTTCGGTATATGCTTTAGTATAATGTTAGGAATGTTATCTATATTATTTAGTTTCCTAAATATGTATTGTATTGTAAAGTAATTGTCAGTCTGTTCATCTGTTAGTTGGTCAGCTTTTAGTCGCTCTGAAAATCTCAGAAGGGTTCGTGTTTCGCTATTGCGAAACCTCGATAATTCATCAATTTCTTCGCCAGTTCTGCAGGTAGGGAGATCCCTAGCATGAATTGCCACAAAATGAGAGCCGATCAGGTTTAGCTTATCCGCCCCACTATCTATAACGAAATGGTTATCGATAATGGGGCAGTGTTGGCTATTAATCTCCGCCTGATTTTCAGTTTCGGAATCTTGATAACGTTACGAGGCTTGAAAATCTGATTAATTTTAGGAAACATGTTCCTGAAATCAAACTTCAATGTGTTTTCGGCGCGTTCCCTCCAATAATCATTGACACTATTCCGAAACTGCTGACTTAGCAGTGTCCTCACATTTCTCAGGAGAGATTTTAAGCTTCGCAGCTCTAAATTGGACGATTCCTCTTGGAACTGGCGTCGTATTCGATTTATCTGAGTTACCAAAAAGCTTTTGTAAGTCTGTAGAGTCTTAATGTCACGGTTTAAATAACATTCAACGCCGTCTTTGGATTTAATTTTTGGAACTGACGACTCCTAATACCACCGTATTTAAGTTCCCGATATAGGAATCGCACTCCTCATTATTAAGATTCCTATTGCTAGGGATATTAGAAGAGGAAGGACAGTTCCTCTATTTTCTGATGGCGCAACGCTGAAATTTGCACCAATCAGTCTGCCTAAAATTCAATTTAGGGACTTCGTGCTGCGTTACGAAGCTGAAAGTAGAGTCGCCAGCAAATGTCATCGGCATAACTATTGCGTCGATGAATTTCCAAGCGCAAGGAGCACGTTCATCAGATTATATTACTAAATTGTTATAAAATATGACAGAAATAAAATTAAAAATAATTGTTCGGGGAGAGAAATAATGAAAGTTATTTCTATGTATGGAGTATTAAATTTAATATATAATTAAATCTTAGAGTTGAGGTGTTTTAACGCTTCTTTATGAGAAGATTCATAAAGTGTCACAATAATTTGGCACTCTGTTTAATAATTTTCATATATTTACCAGCAAAAATGTTATCGAATATAAAAAGAAAACATTCCTCACGAGACATTTGATTTTCTTGGAGAATGTTAAGTATATTCTAAGAAGATACATATTGTAATAAGCAGGCTACGGCTCGAATAGATAAAACGATATTCTGTGAAATTTATTTCTTTATTTTCTAGTCTATATAACAATTCAAGTTCACACTATACTATTCTTCGCAAATTCTTTTCTTACAAGGTCTCTTTCCTCTCAAATCACTTTATCTCCTTTCAACTACTTAATTCACAAATCCAAACTAATTACTTCTTCTTCTTAAATCTCAACTTTCAATTTATCACAGAATTACAACTTCGCCCACTGCACACTTTTCTAATCTCCTCGCCACAGTTTAAAAACTACTGTGTCTTTTTTTGATCGCCATCTGTCCTTATATAGCAGAAGTTTCTGATAGCCAGAAACTTCTAGCAAATTCTTCGACCACTGGAACAAGAGAAATAATTCTTGCAGTTATAATTCCCTTTTATCCCTGATATTATTCGTCTCTTTCGTTGACATGAGCTGTGGAGACTTCGTCCCAGACACGAACCTCGAATGAAAGGACAGTTCGAACCAAAATTCTGCCAGAATGAAAAGTCACTTCGGAATTTGTTGCGTCATATTTTTAGGGGGCGTAGTTATTATTATGCTACAATATGTATGATGAGAAGATATAATATCGCTATTGTTAATTATTGAAATATTAGACATTGAGAAATTTATGCAAAACATTCGAACTCTTCAAGGGAAAATACTACGATGGGTAAAAAAATTTAAACACGGTGATGATTGTTCTTCTACAAGGTGGTGCAAAAGCATATGAATTGTCTACGATTTTTGCAAATGGTGTCTCCTGTCACCGTAGTATTGACAGTTTTATAGTAAGCAGATGCAAAAAATACGACGATGAAAAATGGAACGCTGTGGGAGTCGTGGCTCTTTGGTTAACTGCGTGATCACTGAGCGAGAGGTTCAAGATTCGAATCCAAGAAAACACAAAAAAAAAAAAAAAATCAGTCTTCCACGGTCTCACCTCTCGCGTATGTCTAACAAATAACCGAGAGTATAAATTGTCATGAAAAGCTTGTTTCAATCGAAAAAAATTGACCTTCGGAAAAGGCATTAAACTGTAGGTCCCAACCATTAGTGAGGCGCACAGCACGTGTGGCTGCGAGAAGCTAGGCCAGGCCCTGGATTGGGCTGATAGCGCTAAAATATTTATTAATTTTATTTTTTGTACTCCTCACAAAATTGGAATAATCCATCAGTGATTAGAACACAATATAAATTTCGTCGAAGAATTGCCCACCGACTGGTCCAACAATTCGATGCCAAGCGGTACGCCCCGAAGAGACTTAACACGAGATAGGGTAAGGGCGGACAGACCAAGAACAGGCCGTTGGCCGAGAATGTTAATGTGCGAGGATGTGGAAGAGTGTCAAAAAGTATAAACGAGACAACTGGATACGAAATTTGGCATTTCCAGGCGATCTCTGAAGTGTATCTTGGTAAGAAGACTTGAAGATATTCAGATGATGCATCAGCTGCTACCCGCAGACCACTAAGCTTATCTGGAATTTATAAAAAAATGAAGAAGACGATAATCCTTCACAATTAATTATGAGTGGCGATGCACATTTCCATATCTCCGAAAATGTCAAGAAACAGAGTACTCACTTTCACGGTACTGAAAATTCGCGTATTATTCAAAAATCCCCACTGAAAGTTATGGTGTGGTACGCCGTCTATGATGAAAACGTGATTGGGCCCTACTTTTTCGAAGAAGTTGCTGGTAACGCGCCATAACTGTTACTGGAGATCCCTACAGTACTTAAGTTTCTTTTTGATATCAAAATTGGATGAATTAGGTTGGAGTATATATATGTATGTGACAAAAATAAATAAAAAGACCAGGAGCTCTTCTATGTTGATTTTAAAACTTTGGCAACAATCGTCCTTTATTAAATTCAAAGTTTTAATGAAAATGCAGAGCATGTCGGTTTTGACATTTCTCTTTTGTAATATTTTGAGTAGCAATACAGCCTCAGACATAAATAGAAGGCATATATTGTGAGTCCCCCAAGTAAATGTGTCATCATAAAACTTCAACTCAATCAGAAAACTCTTTTTTTTCAAAATTAATTTTTTCAATTTTGTTTTGAAATCTAATAAGCATCGATCAGCTATGTATAATGAGATCTCTCTCAATTCGCCACCAAACTTTTGTGAACTTTTGAATTTTAATTCTAATCCCAGAATTAAACGTAAAGTCCAATTTTCAAGAAAAAAAAAATGGATTTTCTTAAAAGCCATTGCAACAATTTGGTTTCAATTTAATGCTTGGCTTAAATTAGTTAGTTGTGTACATAACGGTTCTTTAAATACAGGGTCTTGCAATAGGTGCTTCCGAACTTTGACAGTTGATAGCAGCCATATTGTTGAAGCTACATCTGTCAAATTGACTGTCATTTATTCAGTCTGCTTTGCTAAATCACCATGGATGGATATAGCGTTCAACAACATGTGCAAGTAATAAAATTGTTTTATCTGTTCTAACAACGTTCCGCGCGCTTCGCCCATTTTACGGTCACCATAATCGTCCTACCGAGAGGACTATTCGCAGTGTGGTGAATAAATTTGAGTCCACTGGTTCAGTAAACGATCAACCACCACCCGTACGTCAACGAAACTTAAGATCGCGTCACTCACAAGAACTCAGCCTTTCGCAGACCACAACTTGGAGAAGGAGCTGAAAGGAAACGTGTGTTCGCTGAATATGCTCTGGAGCAGTTGGAAAATGACCCTAATTTTCATCGAAAAATCATCTTCAGCGAAAAGGCCCATTTCTGGATGAATGGGTACGTCAACAAACAAAACTATCGAATTTGGGCCGATACTAATCCACATGAGATCCAAGAGCGTCCAATGCATCCCGAAAAAGTCACTGTTTGGTGTGGATTTTGGGCTGGCGGCGTCATCGGTCCATATTTCTTTGAGAACGACGTTTGCCAGGCCATCACCGTCAACGACGAGCGCTATAAGTTGCTGATTACCAACTTCTTTTGACCTAAATTGGATCATATGGACACCAACGACATGTGGTTTCAACAGAATGGCGCTACGTTCCGCACAGCTCACGCCACATTGGAAATTCTGCACGAGCGATTCGAGGGCATGGTCATCTCACGTGGAGGTGATGTGACCTGGCCACCGAGATCGTTCGATTTGACCCCGTTAGACTTTTTCTTGTGTGGTTTTCTTAAGTCACAGGTCTATGCGAATAAGCCACAAACCACAGCGGCCCTCAAAGCCAACATAACCCATGCCATCGGTCAAATCCAGCCTGATTTATGCGCCAGAGCCATGGAAAATTGAACATTTCGGATACGCGCCACCCAGAGAAGCTGCGGCGAACATTTGAACGATGTTATATTCCGTGTATAATGGCATTAATAACCCTTTCAAACGAATAAAAAATTTCGATGATATCTCACACACACTTTGTTTTATTTAAATTTAAAGATAGGAAGCGCTTAATGAAAAACACTTTATTAACGAAAATTCATTTCCCCATTATGACACGAACCATTTCGTTGAACATGGATATCGAAGTAATATTTGACATACTCGTATGCAAGGACATGGCATACCAAGGAAAGTTTTTGCTTTTAATGCGTTTAAAATAAAAAATTAATTAATAATTAGTAATTAGGTGGAAGTACTACGACCCTGTCGTGCACTTTATTTTCTACTGCAATGTGTATCCTTTTAGTGGATTTTATATTTAAGAACAGTCAATGGGACAACCATGAAATATGTATGTACGTACGCACTGCACAAAGGACTCGTCTATAATTACATTGTTATACTGAGATTGCATTATAACACCATCGTATTATAATCGAAACTGCCACTCCACTTTAAACTACCACTACTGGCGATTGCCGACTAACAATTGAATTATGGGGCATTCTGTGGTTGGAATTGCGTTGTAATTTAATTGAAAACAAATATATTTATTGTTAATTGCTTTTCATTTATCACAGACAGATTAAATTTAAATAGATTTACGAGTACCTCTAAACAAATGGATATATTGATTTAGGAAATTGTGCAATGAGGTACATACTCGTAATATGTGTATCTGCACGGCTAAAAATTGTGTACTTTTAAAATTGAAGCATCATTTTTTGTTTGTAGTATGCATAGAATTTGCTTTCAGAAAATTGTCACTATATGACGTTTCTAGCTTCTAAAATTTCTAAGAATAACACAAATTCAATTCGATTATTGCAATTGCTGTCATTTTGAGGAGTGGAATATCTTTACCTTCCTGAAAATTCACTGCAACAAAATTAAAGGGACATTAGAAGGCCAACACCATTGTAAGTCTGTTCGCAATTTCAGATAAGCATACCCAAGTAATGGGCTTAACAATCTCCTCTCTGATAAGTCGCCTTTTTGGCAAAAAACAAATGCGAATACTGATGGTCGGTTTGGATGCAGCAGGTAAGACAACAATTCTATACAAACTGAAGCTCGGCGATGTTGTTACAACCATTCCGACAATTGGCTTCAATGTTGAAACTGTGGAATACAAAAATATTTGCTTCACCGTATGGGATGTCGGCGGACAGGCAAAGATACGTCCATTGTGGCGTCACTATTATCAAAATACACAAGGGATTATATTCGTAGTGGACTCGAGTGACAGAGATCGAATAAAGGACGCCGAAAAGGAATTGCACAATATTCTGCAAGAGGATGAATTGCGAGATGCAATGCTGTTGGTATTTGCTAATAAGCAGGATCTACCAAATGCGATGACAGCAGCTGAGCTCAGAGATAGGCTACACTTGCTGCAGGTACGTCAAAGGCGATGGTATATTCAAGCTGCATGTGCAACCCAAGGACATGGACTGTACGAAGGACTCGATTGGTTGTCCAATGAACTCGATCGAAGATTTTCAAGTCGGAATGTGTTTTAAATTTATTTTGAGAAAAGATGTGTAATATAATTGTGGAAAGTATGGATGGTGAAAATAAAAGATATCAAGCAGTCCACGGTCATTAGCATCCATCGACGACAACTTAATAATTTAATTTGTTGAGCTTTGGCAAAACATGATTAACGCATGATGAGAAAAGCCACGTTTTTGCATTTGCGATGAAAAAATACCAAAAACTCTAAACTAACTTATACCAAACTTTGTGCGGTTCATGTTTAATGTTCATTTTTTTTTATATCAACTTTCAGAAATATAGGCAAATATTGCAGAAAGGCGCAAACAGGTTAGCCTTTTTTTGAAGATGGTGGTTAGAAGTCGGATTAGTAAAAACATTTAATATGTTATTAGATATGTCAATTTAAAAGAAATTCTATGGAAATATTCAATATGAAGGACATATGTACGTATGTAGTCGATGGATGCTAATAATTTTAAATTATTTTTTTTTTTACTTTTTTTTTTAAAGTTTTTTCTTGATAATAGTAAAAAAAAAAAGTCGGCCTATCTTGGGGTAAATCTTATGTTTTTCTATTTGATCCCTTTTCAGATTAATAATAAGTTTAAGTTCAAAGTATTACTTTCGAAAGTAATATTTCAAAAATGCAAGTATTTGCCTTCGCATAGTGTTTGTCATTTTCTTCATTCTCTACGACACTGATTTGATTATAAATAAGGGCACTAGAGGTCGCAATGATTGACTACTTTGATTTCACTAGTAATCACACGTATTTATAAACTTGCAGCTTTATTCTTCTCTATAATGGAGAATCTCAAAAAGGGCGTCCTGCAATTAGGGCTGTCTGTGTACGCACGACTCCATACAGCCGTCTAGCCGTTCAGGGACTGGATAGATTTTTATCAAACTTCATATCTGGTTTCTATGCGTATACAATTCGAGGCTTAATGGCTCAAACGATATTGTTTAAATTTAATATTTGAGTTACAGCAAACATATGCCAACAGATGGAGTTTCAGGTTTTAATAAAAATGCATACAATAGTATCTTAATTAAAAAAATACGTTTTCCCGTTTTTTGCGTTTTTTTCGTTTTTTTTTAAAATCATCATTTCTTGCTATGTCTGGAACGATTCCGTTGGAAATTAATATTTGAACAACATTTGATATGGCATATCAAATTTTGGAAAATAGTCCAAATATTTTTTTTTATTTTCAACGGATTTTGAAAAAAATAGAAACTTTTTTATGATTTTGTTTAAATTTAAATCTGAAAATCATGAAAATCTATACTTTGACTGAACTAACTCATCTTTGGATTTAACCTACCTCGTAATCTCTGGTCGATGCTAAAGTGCTAACTCTTCCGCTTGTTGCACAGTGCAATAATTGGTCCTACCTTGGGAACATCCAAGACTTTGCTGACTTTGATAGACTAGTTACGAAACTTAGCTTTTGTAATATAGCTTACCTGTTTTATACTTAATGTAAACTTCGAATATTTAATGTTAGTTAAAAATGATTATATTTGTTGCATATGTACGTGCAGTATTGTAATACGCTAAATAAATAAATTAACAGCGCTATGAGTTCGGTCTTACAACATTCCCTACGTCTACGGAGGCGAGCAGTTAACTTCATTGAAGAACCCGCACTAACTTTCAATCTCCAACTGTCAGATCATCGAAAGCTGATAGCAGACCTATGCCTATACTATAGATATTTTCCATCATGGCAAATGTTTCAAAGAAATTCGACATTGAGCATCATCACCCCTCACCTCTATGTCCACCTGGCAACCCTTCATCAAAACCCCCTCTTCTACAGGACAAGGAGATTCGTTCCCAAGTAAAATATTTCTAGGAGCCTTTAATCTCCAGTAATTTAAGAGTTGAATCAACAGCCATCCACAAACATGTCGGGGCGCTGCCTGGCTCAGCGTTATATGTAGATTCGCCTCTTCTGAGAGAAGATTTATCACTCTTATATAATGACGTACGAATATATTGTAACATAATGTAGCATAATAACTACTCCCCAAAAGTAAGCAACACATTCCGAAGTGTCTTTTCGGAACACATTCGAGGTTCGTGTCCACGGATAGAAAAGGATTATGTCTAAGACGACGTCGCGGAATTAAGAGAGAATTATAACCACAAGAGATTATTGGCTGCAGCTGTCATCTTGGTATTATTACATCAGAATTTTCTCGTTCCAGTGGTCGAAGAATTTGCTAGAAGGTTCTGGCTATCAGAAATCGACTATATAAGAACAGATGGAGATCGAGGCAGGGGCAGTTGGGTTTCGAACAGCACGAAGAGATTGAAAAAGTGATAATAGGCGAAGTTGTAATTATGTGATAAACTGAAAGTTGAGAGTTAACAAGAAGAAGTAATTAGTTTGGATTTGTGAATTAAGTAATTGAAATGAGATAAAGTGATCTGAGAAGAAAGAGACCTTGTAAGGAAAGAATTTGCGAAGAACAGTATAGTGTAAACTTGAATTGTTCTATAGACTAGGAAGTAAAGAAATAATCTCACAGAATAACGTTTTATCTACTCGAGCCGTAGCTCGCATATTACAATATCTTTGCAAATCCTCTTTTATGTTCGGTTATTGTTGTCTTTTCCTTTTTAAGAGAATTTCTTGTTATTTATACGCATAGCGAGTGCACAGCGAAGTAATGTCCATGAATTGCTATTTATACAAGGTGGGGCAAATGTGAATTGGCTGCCATTTTGTTAGAAATGAAAAAAATTGGGCTCTGTTTTTACGAAAAGTTTACTTGAAGGTGTAAAATTGATGACATTAAGTTGAAAAAAATGATATCGGTCAAATGACCGGCTCTTGAGGAGATGCACATTTGTACTCGTTTTACGGCATTTTGAAATTGTGTGCATCGTTATCTCGCCTATGTTTGTGAACTCTTTCTGACGTCCTCGGCCACAGCAGTGATATTCTCGGCTGAACGAGCAATACGTGGCCGGCTGCTTCTTGCGACAACTTTAGTGGACCCAGTTTGCAAGAGACGCTCAGCAAACCGCTTAATTGTTTGTACACATGGTACAGGATGACGAGCAAAACGTGGACGAAATTCACGCTGCGTTAAAACAAGAGACTGGAAATTGGTCAAATAAGTAGTGACGATAATTTCGCGTTCTTCAGGTGTGTATCGCTCCATTGCTTGTTGTCAACTAATTCTCTATCTGTCTACAATATAAATGTCAAAGCACAATGACATTTGACGCCATTTGCAAAAATTATGGCACATTCACATTATGACATTACTTTTGCCCCACCTTTTATACAATTTCTTTACACTGAATTCCACATTACTTATCACTGCATGCAAAAAAAAAAAAACAGCTGAAATTTTATTCATGAAAAAAGGGGGTTAGTCTAAGACAAAAAAAAAATATGCACTTTGACGTTGCTTATACAGAGAAGTCGGCTCTTAGACTGGTCTAAATTTCGACTATCAATCTCGCTCTTAAGAGCCAGCTATAATGGACTTGAATGAGCTTACGCCAGCTTAATGAAATGTCCCATTACATACTAATAGTATGGCATGACCGTAATGGGATTATGCTCAGTTTCGTCAAGTTTTCGTTAATTTCTGTGGGCTTACGAAATGTCTCAATGAAATGAAACTTTCAGTACGGAAATTTGACAGTTGACACAAAAAAAAAAAAAAAGAAAACAAAATTCCAATTCATTTATTTTTGACAGGATATTTATCCCTTCCATTGAAAGATGCAGTAATTTTAATTTTTTTTAATTGTTTTAGTTAAGTCTTTTTCTTGCACTGAAACCAAACCGAATGTAAACAATTTGACGGACTATAAGTTTGCTCAAGTACTCGTACATTATGGGTAAGTAGAGAGTTTGACAGAAATTGAGTGGGCTTTTCGTTCGGTTTTGACATAAGATTAATCCCATTGAAGTCCATTATGGTGAGCCCTTTAGTTTGTTGCCAGGGCAATCAGTTAGTATGTTGCCGATTGTCACCGCGTCTGTGTAAAGTAAATCTAATGCGCTTGGTGCGAACAAAATGTTTGCTCGTTTTTAGGTTGGAAGATGAATCTTAATTAATTTGCTAGACAGAGAATTGTAGTTTGCATAGCTTATAAGGTATATTAATCATCAAATGCAAGACCAAAACTACCATGACTTTATTTTATTTGTCATTTGGCATTAAATCTTTCTTTGCCTCCAGGGATATTTATAAGGTACTAGTTCCAAAGACTCGTACTAGCGTCCGCTATCCAAGACTTACAGACAGACGCTAGATGATCTAAGTGAAGTCTACTGTCTGTTCCCTTGCTTTTGGATCATTTGTAGGTATTTGTTTATTCAAACCACTTCTGTTTTCGAACCTTATCTCTCCCAAAGTGATAACCCAATTTTCTACCTCTGCTTAGCCCTTGCTATATTTGCTATATGGAATATCTAAATCGTCTCAGCGACCATTCCAGATGGGTTAAGCCAGGCCAACAACCCAACGTCGGGCTCTATTGTTGAAATGCATATTTGCAGGATACGGAAACATTTTCGATAATTGTGACTAGGTAGTGTTGTCAGTGAATAGATTGGTTGTGCCGCAAATCATTAAAGGTAGACGGATCAACCTGTGGCAAAAACTATTTAGTCTGCCTCTGGAATGAGACGAAGCTAAATCACGGTGAGGTAGCTAGGTTAGTATATATTCGGATTTATTTTAAGATTCAAGGGAGCATAAGTTTAATTAGAATAGTTACCAGTAGTTTACTTCGTACCTCTGAGATTCCATTTTTGTTTTGTAATCTTCTTTGACGAGAGACGAACTTATAACGATGGGCCAGAAACCCGAGTTGCTTATTGCCTGTTGGTTCTGCTATTAAATTGTTGGAGATTAAAGTCTTCTAGAAATATGTATGTCTCCTGGGAATGAGTTCCAAAGTTGACTTGTCCTGTAGCAGAAGGAGTTTGATAGAAGGATCTCCGCGTGGTTGTAATTTCAATTGAAGTCTTCGGAACTATCTATAGTAAAGGCATGAGTCTTCTGTCAGTCTATTTTCTTTAAAACTGTTCATCTATTTGATTTTGTTCTTATTACTGCAAAATAATTGTATGTTTGCACAGGTGATGCAAAAGTACTAAGAGACAACAGCTATCGCGACCGACGTGTTCTTTGCAATCACTAGCATGTTACTGTGCTCATTACTTCTATCGAAGATCTGTTTATATTATGCCCCTGGCTCATAACTTTCTCAACGTTTTTTTTATTTTTTTTTTAAATATGCTGACAATAGGTTTGCTTTACGTAGGACATCTAAATGAAAACATATTTCTATTAACAATGCCGTGGTTCAGTGGTTAAGTGCGTGACCGTTGAGTGGGAGACTCAGTGTAGAGTTCTATAAAACAGCAACAAGTTTTTACACAGTCCCACCTCTGGCGGACTCCTGACAAATATCTAAGAGTAAAATTATCATTAGAAACTTTTTTTTAATTGTATGTCGCACAGTACGGTTGGCTGTGAGAAGATAGGCCAGGCCCTGAATGGGCTGTTAGCGCCAAAATATTTATTTATTTATTATTTCTTTTAAATATATTTTCTTCTTGACCAAGTTCCATTCATTTTTGTGGTCTCATTCATTGTAAAAGTGATACACAAACAGATTCAAGAAAATATGGAGAAAATATGCACGTGGGGAAATTACGATGTAATTTGTAACTTTCCACCATTCGGCGGAGTTTATTTATAACGCATTAAAGATGCACTCATTACCTTCCATCGTCGTCAACCTTTACAAGATGTATATTCCTTTCGACTGTCAAAAACAGTACACATAAAATATAATATCACTATTTCATTCTACTTTTTCTTTATCCTTTAAAAGAAACGTAGGATCCCAAAGGACCCATTCAACTTGAATTGATTCTTCAGTTTACTCATTTACCACACTTGTATATGCCTATAAGTGGGTGTGTTTTTCATCACATTTATGCCTTTTTATGGTCACTGCAGGCTTTCTTCTATTTTTGGAACCCAATTTTTGAGAATGGGCAAACCTAGCGCATGCGAGCCATAAAAACTAAACATGTAGTAACCATTAAATCGAATTGAACGAATATCGCTTTAAAAGATTCGTCGTCTTATGTACGAATTTTATCAGGACCAAATTTCCTTTTTTTTTTTACCAGGTGACCTTGGAGTGTTATGCGCCCATTTAGATTGTTGTAATGTCATACTTCACTGGCCAGGTAATAATTGTGTATGTTTCTAACTTTTCGTGCTATCATACAATCGATTAGTCATTTGTTTTTATTAAGCTGTAAGCCGACATTAGATTGTTATGGATTTGTGGGGATTGAATATTTAAATTTCTTGTGATGTTGGGGGTTTCTATTTTATCTGTATATGGTCTGCTGATCAGCCGTGGTTGGGATACGGATGAAATTAAGGCTATAAGAATTGGATACCGAGATGACCTTGAGATCTGCAGCTCCAAACTTACCGAAAATAGATATCAATTTTTTAAAATGAGATAATCCTTGCATTCAATATTATAATTCACGCACCTGTATCTATCGTTTCTTGCACTCACAAAGGAAATTATGTATTCTAGAAAATTGTCAATTTCGAGATTTTGATCAATCTTAGTATTACTATGTACAGGGTGGTGCAAAAGTCATTGCCCTATCGAAAGATGCTCTCTTGACATTGACTTTGACATGTGTGAAGTAAACAGAAACAGAATACACGTACGAGTAGATGAACTATGGATTGCTATACACTTCAAGAACAAGGAATAATTGGGTCAATGTTTTTGAGAAATCGGTCTGTGGTGTTTCTCAACGTGAATTTCGTCGTCGATTTCCTGTTTTTGTGGCACCAACTGAGTGGCGTTTAACCGCTCGTCTCGAGGAGATTGGTTCAACACGAGACAGTTACAGACATGAACGGGTCCGAAACAGCGGTTCGTCAATCGCTTGTAAATTATAGCCAAGCCCTCCTTCCGCTTAATCACTCGTTTTGGCGATTTGCACTGGTCGCAGGATCGTCCGATTTGACCCTTCCAGAATTCTTTCTTTGGATTTTTTTTTAAGTCACGGGTCTGTACGAATAAGACCTTGGGGGCCCTTAAAGAGAACATCCGACAAGTAGTGTCAACCAAAATTAAATTTTTAATGGATTTTAATGAGGGTGGCCGTGGTGTAGTGGTAACATCATCACTTGTCACGCTACAGGTTCACGGTTCGAATCCTGATACCAATAATCATCTATTTATTTCGCATGAAATAAATAAAAAGTCGATCAATTGCGATAGCCTATGTCAACTCTACTGCGAAGGCATAACACTGGCCGTAAGGCGGTCATATGGCTAAAATGCAACTTGATTGTGATGATGATATCAGTAGGACGGAAAAAAATACTGTGAATCATGAGCAATGACAAAAGCAGAAACAAACAAGCTCCCCAGTTATCTGGACAGCCACCCTTGGAGTTTACTGAAACTTAATACCAGCTGAGTTTCAAACCACACCAATCTGTCTTTCTCTCTGTCTCTTCCCCTTTCCACAAAACGCCCGTGTCCTAGAATTAGTATAAGGGTATTCATAAACCCTTTCACACGTGCAAATTATTAAAAAAAAAGAGAAAGGAAAGCTACAATCCCTTATAAAGTAAGTTTCATTGATATGTATACCTTTTTATTCACATTTTAATTCCGCGACTTTTAAATGATTTTATCAGAGAAACTGATGTTATGGTTTCTTCTTACAAGCAAGTGTTCGTGGCTGTAACTATATGTTACCGAAGTTCATGGATGCTGATTAAATCTTGAAAATAGGACTTATCCATCAACGTAATTAGTTTCTAAAAAAGCAATATCAGAATTTTGTAAAAAACGCCTCCAAAAAGTAGGCGTGGCATTATACAACGTATGAGCGAATTGTAGAAAGTATAAATGCCCATATATTTTGTTAATACTATATTTTTCAATATTTAATAAAAATATTTAAAAAAGTAAATTTTTTTCAAAGTGCGCGTATTTGTGGGCGGATATTAAAAATTAAAATTGTACTGCTTTGGGTTCTAGAATGCTTATATACAAAATCCTATCTTCTTATTCAAAGGCTTGATGTCTTCTCAAACGATTTCTGCAGAAGCTGCATGGACGAAGAGGAGGAAGGGACTATTCTTCACCTTCTTTGCACCTGGCCAGGTCTCTCCCAAAGGAGGAAGCTCCACTTAGGAGCTTTCTATTTCAGCGACCTAAATGATCTGAATAATATTGACGTTAGGGACCTTCTACTCTTCATCAGAGAAGGCTAGAGGCCGCGTCCTATTACTGGCCTAAGTGTGTTGGCTTCTTTTTTCGCTGACAGCGACCTCAATCTAACCTAATCTATCCCAAAATTTAAGAGCCACAAATTTGTAATATGTCGGCAGATAAACACACATGGCTAAATTGACATAAACTTATATGCTGATCACAAATATACTTGTAGCTGAGGCTGTGTGCATATCGGAAGAGGGTGCGAAACATCTTGCACATAAACTTAGGGATGCGAAAGCTCTGTGCAATACGATTTTCGCGGCCATCTTTGGACCGATTCAATAGGGTTCCGACCGATTTTGTGCGGAGATTTGTCACAATGAATAAGACATGGGTCTACCACTACACGCCAGAAACGAAACAGCAAAACAATTGATTACATTGAGAAAGGCAGAACAATTACAGGCGAATATTACTCCAACCTTCTTGACCAGTTGGATGCCAAAATTCGCGAGAAGAGGCCTGGTAGAAGAAGAAAAAAATCATCTTTCACCAGGACAATGCACCTGTACACAAGTGTGCGGTGGACGATGGGAAAACTGCGGCATTTGGGGTACGATTTACTCGGCCATCCCCCCTATTCACCTGATTTGGCACCCTCAGACTTCCATATGTTCCCAAAGTTGAAGAAACTTTATTTCTGGGAAGCGCTTCACATTCAATGCAGAAGTTGAGAGGGCCTAATATTTTCACAGCCTTCCAGACTCTCATTTCCGAGAAGGAATACTGATGTTGGAGAAACGCTGGACCAAGTGTGTTGAAGTCAAGGGAGATTATGTGCTCGTAGAAAAATAAAATCATTTTTTAATTGAAAATCGCAGTCTTTCATTGTCAGGCCGAGAACTTTTCACCTTGCCCTCGTATATACTTTTGGGGGTCTATCTTTATTGCTTCTATGTGTTACAAACTTTACTTTAGATGGCACTACAGTTAAAAATTAATGAACCCTATTGGAAAGTGCCCTATTTGTCTAAGTAAAAATTCAATAAGGTTTTGATTTTTCCACTACCATTATGCATTAGAAACAAGATTCGATTCAGTGATGAAGCTTCTGTTATTGCATATCTTAAGCATATCTTTGTCACTATTTGCAACAACATCCAAATGTTGTCCAGAATTTACTTGTTGATCCTGTTAAATGCAAAGCTTTGCTTGAAATTATCTGCTTTTCTCGCAGATTATATCTGCAACCTGCTATATTTTCCCATAATTTTATTTAAGAAGACGTTCATGCTCCTACCAATATTGTGCTAATGACACGCTTGACTGAGCTTGCTAACCTTCATGCTGAAGAACGTTAATGTGCTCTTTCTTCCAAGCTTAACAAATCTCCATGTTCTACATATTTGCATGAATTTTCCTTTCGTTTGGTATTGACTTTGCTTCCGTGATGATTTTTAAAAGTTGCGCTATACAATATAATACATATATTTCTCTGTATGTACTTACGGTGAAGTTATGATTCGGAGTAGAAGGATCACAACCCTCCCACTTTACTACACCTGTGGGGTTTGCCGGTTTGACCTCAGAAAGTACCGGCAGGCTTCCCGGTTTCGGATCACTTCGTTACTGAGGGTTCGAAGGATCTCTCCTTTGAACATGACAATACCAACTGAGCCGATCGTGCTCTATCTTGATTGTGATAGGTTATTTTACATGAAGGCTTCCTCGAATCTTTGAACTTCTTATTCTATCAATCTTCGTTACTCCTGCTGTCATGCGAAGCATCTTCATCTCAGCTGCCGTTAATTTGGCCTCATACTTTTTGTACATTGTCCAGCATTGTGAACCGTATGTGAGCGCCGGACGTACAACTGCGGTGTAGAGCCTTCCTTTAAGATTAAGGGGGCATTTTTCGATCACAGAAGATAGCGGAGTTTTCCCGCCACTTCATCCATCCTACGCTTGATTGATGTCATCATCACAAGTTGCTTCGCTATTGATCATAGATCCCAGATATTTGAACTTTTCGCACTTAGGAAGCACTTTTCCATTCAAGTAAATGTCTGGAATAGGCCGGTGTGGATCAGAGAACGGGCAGCACAGATGCTCTGTCTTTTTTGAACTAATACGGTACCCATTTCCCTCCAAAACATCCACCTATACATCAAGTGCTCGTTGCAGTGACGTTTGAACTTCACTTATGATAGCTCTATCGTCAGCAAAGAATAACTGATGCACTTTGGGGTCCGTCACTTTTCCTTCAAGCAGATAATCAAGGACTGCAATAATTAGCAAAGGACTGAGAACGCTTCCCTGGTGTACACCGACTTTGATTGGGAACTCTTCGGTGACTTCTGCGGGACATCTTACTCTTGTCCTTGCTCCCTCATACATGTCCCCATGATTATGCGCACGTAGGTTTCTGGAACTCCTTTTTGTCTTAGCGCCACCCATAAGAGATCTCTTGGTTGTCTATCAAAGACTTTTTCAAAATCAACCAACACCATATGCAAGTCCTTTAAGAAATCACGATGTTTTTCCATTATGATCCTTATACTTTGGATTGCATCTGTTGTTGATTTACCCGAGACAAACCCGCACTGGTCATCAGATAGCCGTATTATTTTCCGCAGTCGGCTATCTAATACCCGCTCAACGATCTTCATAATGTGTGACATCAGCTTAACAGAACGGTAGTTATCGCAGTTTCACGTATCGCCCTTCCCTTTATGCAAAGGAAGAAGATAACTTTCCCTCCACTGATTAGGCATTGGATCACCGCTCATAAGTTTGGAGATAAGAATCATGAGCCATCTGGACCTGATGTCTCTCATCTTTTTTCCAGAACTCAGAGGGTATCTTGTCTGGCCCAACTGCTTTTTTTTTTGGAGTATTTCACGGCATTCCTAACTTCTTCGACAGTAATGTCGGATACTTTGTCATGTTTAGGAGCGGCTACCAGGGGAAACTGTTCGTTCGGAAGTCTTTTACAATACTGTTGCCATCTGTGGAGAATTTTGTCGTCTTCCACACGAAGCTGGCCTTGAACATTGTTAATGAACTTTGGGGAACGAATCTTCTGAGCATTTCTTCTTCTCTGGGCGGCTATTTTGAAGATAGTTGCTCCCTATATTCAAGTTGTTTTGTCGAAGCTCTTGGATAGCCTGGTTCCTATCAGACGCCGAAGACGATATTTCCTCCAACTCCAGATAGAGACCTTCCATATTTTTTGCTTGAAATTGGGCGCACTTCTTCTTCGCGGGACCTTTGCAATATCTATATATCACTTTTTCATCTATATTAGTAGAAGAGCACTTTGACCAAGCCTTGAAAGCCGTTCTCTTTTCCCGTATCACTACTTTAGCTTCATCTGTCCATCACCATGTTTCTTTGGCGTGTTGGCAGGGGCCTTTCGACGTTCCAGTGATTTGGCTCTCTCCAAGCAAGATCGCTGTAGGGAATTCCACATATCTTGTGCTCTGCACTCCTTATCACCGACCTCATCGATGATGGTAAAGAGGTAATTTGTCATGTTGGTAATAAAAACTTCGCCTTTTCCTTTATCCAGCTTGTACCAATTGATTTTCTCAGCCACCTTTGTTTACTTATTTGTTTTCTTCCCCGTCTCCATAAAAATTTCTGTCAAGAGGAGACGGTGTTGCTTGGTGATCGCTTCTCCCAGGATCACTTTGCAATTTTTAACCCCGGGCTTCACGAAACTGGCTACCAAATGGTAGTTAGTCAATCTGGGTTTCATTTCCACCACTGTTGTAAGTGATCAGGTGCCGGCTTTGTTTGACGAACATGGTATTTAGTACGATAAGACCGTATGACTTGAACATGCTTAGGATGTCTTCACCTGGAGAATTCCTGGTGCTGTACCCCAGTCCTCGATGGCAGTCTTCATAGTCTTCATTTGTTTTCCCGACATGTCCGTTCAAATTTCCGCCAACAAACAAAAGCTCTTCCTTTGGGATGTTTTTGATGAGGTTGTGAAAATCCAGCCTGAATGCATCTTTTTCTCTCTGTTCGCATGTCGAACGACTTGGGATGATCTTGGGGAGCATATGCGCTTACAATATTCCACACCTCACCCTGTATCACCAATTTGAGAGACATCAAACGGTCACTGGATTTTGAAATGGTCAAGATGTTGCCAAGTAGCTCTGCTGCGAGGATGATAGCAATTCCGTTTTTACCTTGTTCCGATCCATAGTAGAACATCTTGTAAGCTTTTGCCTTAACGTCCAAGAAACCCGCCCGATTCCCGGTGTTTCACCATTTCGTTTCTTGTACACACAAGATGTCCACTCGTTTTCTAATCATCATTTCTTCAAGCTCGTAGCTGCGGCCTTTCATACTTCCAAGGTTCCAACTCGCGACTCTTAGGTTACACCTAAGCCGTTGCATTATTTTGCTATCCCCCGGAAAAGGAATAGCTTTGACCCGAGCATTTCTACTCGTACTAGGATCACAGCCATGCGTAGCATTGGTAGTACTTTTCCATAATGCTAGGGTTTAAGCGTTTTTTTTCTCTGGTTTTGACACGTGCATGCTCCTGATTTTTGTTTTATGTTTGATCTTGCTTTTACAACACCGGTGATCTCCAGTCGTGTTAACCCACGGATTCACGTGCACACTTGTGGGACAGTTTTAAGATGATATATGTGTCGCTAGGCTCACCTGGATATTTTAAAAATTGCCTAGATGTGATTTTCCCCTTAGTCGCCTTCTACGACAAGCGCTATGTATTTGTGGGGGGCGCTGCAGTTATATTCTTAACCCGTCCCTGCACGGGGAGTATGTAGCTATCAATTATTTAAAAAGATATTTGAAGAAATAGGGTAGCGCTATTCTTATGGTAATGACTATATATTCGGTTGTATATTTTCCTAATAACTTTAAGGTCCACTTGTACCAAACTAGAAGATAAGTAAATGAAATATGATAAATAGTAGCTATCCCGGGATAAACCTTTCCGTCTGTGTGTGTGTATATGTCTAATCCCATCCTATGTCCCAGTCGTGTATTTTATTTTATTATTTTTCGCGGTACAATAAAATACAATTTTTTATTATACATAATTTGAGCCATTTATAGAGAGAACTTATGAGAACTATCATTTTCAAGGAAAATCGGAAAACTGTATGGGAAAAAAGGGTGCATCCAGTCATAATTGACATTATGGCAACACTGTCTATCATATTCTTCTCAACAAAATCTCGTTGCAAATGGGAGAAGTCTTTCTTCGATTTTCCATAATAGTGAACGACAAACAACTTTCCGGATTCATTCGAATTGCTATGATTTACAATATGATCCTGGTAAAATTTGGAACTCCTCTCAAACTTGTCAATGGATATGTGAGCCATCTGAACAATTGTATACATTCTTAGGTGTCGAATATTCAAAGAAAAGGAATTTCATCACATAAAATCCACTATCTTATGAAATGTCAATACAATTCGTGGAACACTGCCAAAAGGGAAATGCAAAATGGATGTCAAAAAAGGATGTTGTAAACAAGAATACCATATTGACAGTATTGCACTTGAGCGCGTTTTGGCAGAGAATATCATACAATAAATGGAACTGGAGTATTTTGCTTTTATTAAAATGCTTCCTTACAGTACGTGCTAGTTGGCAACGTAATAAAGAAAATACCATTCAGGTTCAAAGGATACATTTTTAATTCAAATACTTTACCTTGAACAAATGGAAAGTTTTTCAATTATACGAGTAGTCTGCGATTGTTGATTGTTTGCTCAAAAGAAAGCAAATTAAACTTTTCAGTTCCAATTGTTTAGTTTAGCAGCGAGTTTGAGAAGATAGTGGTTTTTGATCAAAGTTTAAAGATTTCCAAGAATCGGATAACTAAATGTTTGTATTTCAAAGTAAATGAAATGACAAATAATTGCTCTCTTTTTGAACTGGGAATGGGTCAGAAAAAGTGAAATGGGAGGAAATCCACAGATCGTAGTGCTCCTTACTCGGAAAGGAGTCTCACTTAGATAGATAAAACAAAGTTTTATTTTAGAATGAAAATTAAACTGGAAAGCCAGTTATACTAGAACACTAGTTAACAGAAAAACCTCCTTCTAAAAGGCCTTCCAAATGGCCTACAAGAGCCAGTTTGGTGGAATGCTCTTGGAAAGGTCACACACCGCACGGGGAATCGTGCATACTCGTATGAATCAACGTTGCACTAAAAACTTTCCTATCTGCAGCATTAATGGACACAAGGACCGGACTGTTGGTCCAAGTGAACAGTGACTGAAATGACAGGATTCTCATCTACCTACCTTAACCTATAGATAGCATTTGATATACTCTTTCATCAGTTGTTCCTACATAATTTCCATAAATAGCAAGATAATTCCTTGAACCTAAATTAAACAAATTTCATACGTGAAAATATAGACTTCACGTCACCAATAATATCTGCGGCAAGAAAAATGGATGCAAAACTGAAGTGGAGTGAGAGGAGCATCACATTCCGCCTTTTAGATCAGTGCAACGTAATTCACGTCCAAATAATGGCGATAAAGCAAGCCTATCATGCCTAAAATGGAATGCAATATCTATCAGGGATGTTAGCATTTGTACGGCCAGCCAAGCGGCTGTAACATTCCTGGAATCATACTCCATTATATCGAATGCCGCTCTAGACTGCCATTGGCCCCTCGCGTAGATGGCGGAGCCAGCAATGTATCATAACATTCAACTGTTCTGGGTTCCAAGCCATATGGATAGCAAAGCTCAGGATTCTGCCGGAAAGGTAAAATGTTGGTATGTCTATTGTTATATGTTAACTTTAACTGGATACAATAAGCGAAGCCAACCACATTTGGGAAGTTAGCACGACGTGTCAAGTCTAGATTTAATGTAACCTAAATCAAAAACGTTTCAAAAAGTAAGTTTTGTTAAAGCGATGGCAGATCAACACCATTGTCTTCGTGCGATAGGCCTGAATGTCAGATAATTAGGACTTCTTTCAAACAATTTCTGAAGGAGTTGTAGGGATCAAGTTAAGAAAGAAAAATTACTCCATTTCTCTTGTACGTAGGGACAAAAGTAACAAAAGTTCTCTTAGTTGGTGTCAATTTAGTTGTTTTTGAAAAAAAAAGACACATTTCTGTAGTTTATAATCTAACAATATTTATTTCCAAATTTCAGAACAATAGGGAAAAATGGAGACGAGAAAGGGAAAAATTAGTGACGTAAGCTAGGTTGAAGTTCCACCGCCAACACAGGGAGAAATTCGTTTTGTCATTCTCTTCGGATTTCGAGGCCAACTCACGCCAGTCAAAATTCTGCACGAATGGAAAAATGCATACAGAATAAATGCACCATCTCTTGTTACTATTTCAAAGTGGTTTTGAAGATTCCAGACTGGCTATTTTTCTGTGGAGGATGAATCTCATGAAGGTCAGTCCAAATCCTCGACCAACGTTACAAATGTGGCCCTGGTGAAGGCTAAAATTGACGAAGATGCCAGGATGACACAGGAGATGATAGCGGATCTTGAAATGCCATGGCTATGTCACGAATTTTAAATTTTCACCTGAAATATTCGAAGAAGTCAGCTCGACAGCAGTCCATGGTGTGGAGCTCAGAAGGTGCAAATCTTCCAGTAAAGGCACAACAACAATCAGCGACAAAAGTTATGATGTTGATGAAATTCACCCAGCACCTTATTCTCCAGATCTAGCGCCGTATGACTTTTGGCTGTTTTTGAAAATAAAGAAAAAGATTTGAGGGGAAAATTCTTCTTTCGAAATCGAAAAACTCCAAAAAGTGCTTTGAATGATGGATCTATCGGCTGAAGAAATGTATTGAAATAAATGGGAATTATGTGTTAAGCATGGAGGCGGTTCTGTTATGGTCTGGGGATGGTCTACCTCAAGTGGAGTGGGAGATCTGACTCTATTGATTGGAAAAATTAATAAGGAAGCAAACAAAACAATATTGGAAGAAAACGCTGTGATCTCTGGACTAAGATTAATTGGCAATGGATTCGTATTTCAACAGGGCAACGACACTAAGCACACGTCAAGACTTTGTCAAGACTACCTGAAATAGAGGGAAGATGCAGAAATCTTGCAAATAGAGCTGTTGTGGGAGGTACTGAATAGAAGAATGTCCATCATCAGAATTTGCGTTGTGGAATGTACGAGTATATCCTGATATAATAGAGTTTTTTTTTACAAGCTTTTTGTAAACTATGTTCAGGGTGCTACTTAAGAGTTTTTCAATGCCTCTATTACCTATAAGCAAATTTAATTTGCGAAGCATGAAAACGATTCTTAGTCGCTACAGCTACAATCAGACTTTTTGCAGCCTTGTAAGTTTTGTATTGCCCTTAGGAGACGTTCGGATACAGTAATGTTCTTCAAGATGGTTGTAATTACGCACCAGTCTAACCGATCGACCTATTTGTTAATGACTAACCGACGTTCCATTTTCTGTTTTTGATTAGGAAAATCACAAATAATTAAGCATCATGTACAATATTTAAAAAAAAATATCCTTACGTTTCGAAATTTTTTACAGACGATGCAGTAATACGAGTATCAACAACGATTAAATAATTTTTTTTTTAGGTGATCCAAATCACTAATCTTCGTCACCATTAATGGTTATTGATCTTCTCTTCAGTATTGCCAAAGGACAGTTGGAAGAGTATTGTAAAGGTAGTAGAATCAAAATTTAATACTTAGTATTTCCATTAAAACTTTAACACAGTTATAGAAATTGCGCGCACTGTACATATCCGAAAATGTATCGAAAGTACGAGGGTGGGTCAATAAGTCTCTGAAAATTAACACAAATTGTGTCGTCACCTTAAATTTTTATCAAGAATCATCTTTCAAAAGAACGCACCCAAATTTTCAGACAGATCTGTCAAATAGTTTTGTTGTGGCAGCCATTTTATATAGACGCCTACTAACATTTTCGTTAAAATGGAAAAAAGTGAATTTCGAGGACTCATTTCGAGTAAACTCTATTTTTAGCGAGAAAAAACTATCACGCAAACCAAACAAAAGCTTGACAAATGTTATGGGGACTCTTCACCATCGATTGGAACCATTCACCACTGGTTTACTCAATTTCGGTGCGGTCGTTCAAGCACAAGTGGGGCCGAACGTTCTGGTCGCCCAATTGAGGTCACCACACCAGAAATGGTCGACAAAATCCATGGTTTGATAATGGACGAACGGCGAGTGAAAGTGCGCGAGCTTGAAGAGGCCACCGGCTTATCACATGGCACATGGCGTTTGCTCACAATCGACAACAAACGCATTCGTTTGACAACTGCAAAGGTGTGTTTGGCGATGTTGTAGAAAAATTCGCCTGAGTTTTTGCGCCGTTTTGTAACTATGGAAACCTGGATTCACCACAACACACCAGAAACCAAGGAACAAACAATGGACTTATCCTGGGAAATCGAAGCCGAAGAAGGCCAAGGCGGGTTTGTCAACAAACAAGGTCATGGCGACAATTTTTTGGGATGCGTGCGGTGTTATTCACATCGATTACCTTGAAGAGGGTAAAACGATCACCGGCGCATATTACGCAGAGCTGCTGTATCGATTCTAAGCCGATTTGAAGAAAAAACGGCCGCATTTGGCGAAGAAAAGGTTCTTTTTCACCAGGACAATGCACCGACGCACAAGTCCCCAGTCGCAAAGGCAAAATTGTATGAGTTAGGGTACGAACTCCTCCCTCATCCAGCATATTCCCGAGATTTAGCCCCCTGCGACTATTTCTTGTTTCCAAACATGCAGAAATGGCTCGGAGGTAAGAGATTTGGGTCGAATGAAGAGGTCATCGTTGAAACAAACGCTTATTTTGAGGGACTCGAGAAATCGTATTATTTGGAGGGCATCAACAAATTGGAAAAATGTTGGATGAAGTGTTTAGAGCTCAAAGGAGACTACTCGTATTTTGAAAAATAAAATGTTTTTATACCGAAAAGAGTGTTCCTTATTTCAATTTTTCAGGGACTTATTGACCCACCCTCGTAGCACTATGACTGGTATTGGATTCAGAAATAGTTACCAACCAGGTTTTGTATTTTTCTTTCCATGTTCAATTCAAATCCAATGACTAGCGAATAAACAATAACATACCTAAAAGCAATGGTTGGTTTAAATATCTTGTAATCCTCTCTGTACAAATTATTTTAAATGAAGTATTGAATATCTGGAGTGATATTAAATTTACAGTGCAGTAGTATTTGTTCCAGTTAATTGTTCTTATCCCTACAGGGCGTTTAAGTGATGGATTACTTTTTATTGATTTCGAATTCAAAATAATTACTCAGTACATAAATATTAATTAAATGAGATCTCTATGTATAGTCACAGCTCATCGATTTCACTTTTACGAACAATATCAATTACTCTTCTTCATCATCTCTTTACAGTTTATCACGAACAACTTTATCTGAACTTTTCCATAACGTACCCCTCTCACTTAGCATTTTAGACGTCCCAAGAACAACTCAGATAAAGTAAGTAATTCTCACCTCAATAAAAACAAACGAAAAAAAATAAAATAAAAAATCATCAACAACCTTTGCAATCAGGTTAATTGAGTTATCAACTATACGAGTTGAGTACTCCTCACAGGAATCTGATTTTATTACAAATCCACAAACATTATGTCGGTCATTCCTCGATTATTATGTATTTCCAAAATAGCAGCATACTTCGCACATTCACATCTGTACCATATTTAATTTCATCAACACAATCCATTTCATCCATCAACTGAAGGATGTGTGAAAGATTTCTATTGCTGGAGCTTGTAAATGGGTGGACTCTTAGTGTGTAAGTAGGATGAAAAATTAATGTTTTTTTTTTTTGTGTGGAAAGGATGCTATTTGTAAATAACAAGCTGTTATTTTTAGGAATAGTATTATAACCAAATGGAACCTGAAATAGAGTTCATCTTATTTATTTCTTTTACCAATTGAGGCGATACGAATAAGTTTGATGTATCAGACTTTTATTTTTATTTTATTTATTTGTTAAAAATGTATAGCTTAGGTTGGGTTAGGTTAGGTTAGATTTAAGGGGTTGCCAGCTAAAAACGCCAACACACATAGACCAGTAATAGGTTCGTTATGATACAACATGGAATATGATAAATCTTTTCTGCCTACTTGATCGAACCATTTGGGGCTTCTGATGATGCGAAGGAGGCTTCTGACATCTATATTTATAAGGTCACCTAAGTCATTAAAATAGAAAGCTCCTAAGTAAAGATTTCTTTGAGAAACAAATGCATCCACAACGTGTCACTGTTTGGTGCGGATTTTAGGCTGGAGGCATCATCGGACCATTTTTCTTTGAAAATGTGGTGGTCAGGCAATAACGGTTAATGGTACTCGCTATCGCAACATGATAATCCAGTTTTTTAAGAACCTCAAAAAAGAACAACCAACGGCTAATATATTTAAAAAATTTGAAAAACAAGGCTTTGAAAAAGTATAAAGATCACATGACACGATGGATTATGCGTATTTTTGTGGAGGAAACAGTTTAGCATACTTAGTAGGTTTTTGCATGCGAATTACATCATGAATATTGGAAGTAAGCTTGTAACTGATAGCAAATATTTTTGGACTTTCATAAAATCGAAACGCAATATGTACGGTATTCCGGAGATTATGGAATACGAGGGGACAGAGTCAAACGATAGTCAATCTTCGTGTGAACTGTTTGCTAAATTTTTTGAATCAGTTTACTCCAAAAGTAATCCAGAGCTCCCTCTTTCCAGCATCTTTGACTCGAAAGGTGACATTGGTTCTATAACTTTGGATTTAGAAAGCGTCACTTTAGCTCTACGGGGCTTGCAATCATCATCAAATGCTGGAGCTGATGGTATTCCTGCAATTGTTTTAAGGAAATGTATTTGTCACCCATTGTTGCATATTTTCAACATGTCATTGAAACATGGTATATCGTTTCTGGTTCCAATCTTTAAAGCTGGCTCCAAAAACAACGTACAGAACTATAGAGGGATCTGCAAACTATCAGCCATCCCAAAGTTTTTTGAAAGCATAGTGAAAAATAAATTAGAATTTCTTGTAAAAGAACATATATCCGAATTTCAACATGGATTCGTTTCGGGGAGATCTACAAGCACAAACCTAACTTATTTCACATCATTTGTATTAAATTCATTCGAAAGGGGCTATCAGGTAGATACAGTTTATGCGGACATTAGCAAGGCATTCGATTTTGTTAACCATACTGTCTTAATATAAAGGGTGGTTAAGCTTTAAGGGCCGATGTTGATTTTGAATAAAACACAAATTATTTAGGAAATTACTGTCATTTCTTTTTATTACGTTAATATTGGTATGGTTCAATTATGTATGGAACAAAATATCAGCTAAATGGCCGCCGCGACCTCGGCGGAACACCTCCATCCGATGGTCCAAATTTTTCATGACGCTGAGGCATAATTGAGGTTCTATGCCGTTAATGTGCCGAATTATCTCATCCTTTAGATCTTGAATTGTTGCTGGCTTATCGACGTACACCTTTTCTTTCAAATAACCCCAAAGAAAGAAGTCCAACGGTGTCAAATCACATGATCTTGGCGGCCAATTGACATCGCCACCACGTGAGATAACACGGCCATTGAATTTGTCGCGCAAAAGAGCCATTGTTTCGTTAACTGTGTGGCAAGTGGCACCATCCTCTTGAAACCACATATCGGCCACATCCATATCTTCCAATTCGGGCCATAAAAAGTTCGTTATCATCCCACGATAGCGAACACCATTCACAGTAACTGCCTGACGGGCCTCATTTTGGAAAAAATACGGCCCGATGATGCCGCCAGCCATAAACCGCACCAAACAGTCACTCTTTGTGGGTGCATTGGTTTTTCGACAATCACTCTTGGATTATCATTCGCCCAAATGCGGCAATTCTGCTTATTGACGAATCCACTGAGGTGAAAATGTGCCTCATCACTGAAGATGATTTTCTTCGAAAATTGATCATCCACTGTTGACATTTCTTGAAATGGTCAAGACGCTTTAGTTCTTGAGTCAATTGCACCTTGTAAGCGCGTAAATGCAAGTCTTTATGCATAATGTTCATCAAAGACGAGCGTGAGAGGTGCAATTGTTTGGCACGACGACGAGTTGAGGTGGACGGCTCTTCAGCCACACTATCGCGAACAGCAACAATATTTTCTGCAGTACGAGCTGTACGAGCATGCACTGGTGTTTTCACATCTCCTACAGACCCGGTTTGCACAAATTTTTGCACGATTTTTCCGATTGTACGCACATTTGGACAATTAAATTGACCGAAAGAATCACTAAATGCACGATATGCATTTTGATTTGAACGCACATTTTCATAATTAGCCTGAATAACTTTAACGCGTTGCTCGATTGTGTATCTTTCCATGGTTCAAATTGAGTTAGTCTGAAATTGAGAAATGTCAAATGAAATGCAGAAAAAAACTTGACGTTTAGGTGTGGTTCACATTTAACCACCCTTTACAAGCTAAAATGTTTTGGCTTTCATTCATGTTTATTAAAATGGATTTCCTCTTTTTTAGTTAATAGGGTGCAGTTAGTAAAGCTCGATTCTGCTTATTCAAAACCAATTATCTGTAGTTCAGGTGTGCCTGAAGGTAGCTATTTAGGACCATTACTTTTTATTCTTTTCATCAATGACATAACTTCCGTTATAAGGTACTCCCAGTGCCTTCTTTATGCCGATGACATGAAATTGTTTTTAAAGATTATAAGCTTAACTGATTGCGCTAAACTACAGTCTGATATCGATGCTCTATTTATGTGGTGCAAGAAAAATTGCCTTCTCTTAAATGTGAAAAAATGTAACGTTTCCTCTTTTAGCAGGCGTTCAAACTCAATAATCCAACGCTATACTTACCAACTTACCCGGGTAAATACGGTTAAAGATCTCGGGATTGTATTCGATCAGGCATTGACGTTCTTGGACCACGTGGACTACATAATTTCCAAAGCTAATGCTATGGTTGGGTTTATCAAAAGAAATACTGTCGTTTATTTGTGTCCCTAGCTAGATCTCTACTAGAATACTGTGACATAATTTGGTGTCCATTCTACCAAGTTCATATTGATAGAGTGGAAAGGGTACAGAGAAAATTCTCAAAATTAATTTTTTTCAAAATGCACTGGAATTTTTCACCTGGTTATGTTGCCAGGTGTCAACTCCTTGGTATATCAAAACTATCTAAAAGAAGAAAAATTCATGATGTAATGTTCATTAGAGACCTATTATGCTATCATATAAAATGTCCAAGTTTACTTGCTTTAATTCCTCTGTATGCTCCCGAGAGGCCGTTAAGGCAAAGAGAGCTTCTTTTTCGCACGCGGCATAGAACAAACTTCGGGATAAATGAACCTGTATCGCGGGCAATTTTATTTATTATACAATTTTAACTCAGTTTGGATTGAAATAGATTTAAGCTCATCTAGATCCAAGTTTAAAAACAAATTGTTTTCATTAAATGTTTAAAAGTTATTCCAAATTTATTTTTCTTTTATTTCTTATATATATTTGTACTTATTTATAAACCTACTGTTAATCGAATCTGTAAAGCAATGACGCTTGTAGATAAATAAATAAATAAATAAATTCCGAACCATCCTTTTCAGATACAAAGATTCAAATTTATCTATACAAAATACATTATAATTTTTCGCATCTGGATCCATTAAGCCCTCATATTCAACTAATACAATGTACACACTCGCATCTAAAAATGATAATTTATAGCTATTCAGGTTCATCGACCAATAAATGCTTTCCATTTATCTCAGTCTGTTACGCTATGGTATCCACCAATGGAAAAAGGGTAGATAGATAAATTAGAAGAAAAAACTGTTGATTTATATTCCATGTCTAAAAATATAAATACAACTTTTATTCACTCCCTCGCATTCACAATATCAGGATAAGAATATCCCTCGTAGGGAGGATTACCAAAGTTTGTTTACTGAAAAAGTTTTTTTTTAAAAAAAAAAACAGCAAATGAAATTAATCTGTAAACAAGATTTGTGTACCTTAAAAGGTACGGGCGAAACATACATTTATGTACTTTAGAAATTATTTTGTTTAACCACTCTAAGCCCCAAAAAGGTGTCACCTGTGCAAACATCAAAAGCGATTGTAATGAGCATTACTTACCAGAGCGGTTATGTCAACATTAACACTCCAACGCATCTACACACTTGGGAATCCAAGTAGGCAGGAGGATAAATTTATAATCGCACATGTTACCAAATTGGTGTTTATCTTTTTGAAAAAAACAAAATAAAATAAAACATTTTTAAGATATCCATCAAAAGGAGATCTATGTTCAAAATTTCGTTACGTCTGCGGATTGTGATTTCTAAGATGACCAAAGGAAAAGTAGATTACACAATTTAAAAGAAAATGCGTACCTAAATCCTGCCCATAATAAAACAACACTCCACACAAAGCATTCATTGTGATCTGCCTTTCATCAATGATATAAAGTCTCTCAAATTTATCTTTTCCAGGAGGCATCTACAAAATTCAGCTCCAAAGAAGAATTTAAATGCTAGGGGTAGGTAGGGGCTTTTATCGCAGACCTAACGTTAATGGGAAATGTATCTTTGTTTGACATTGATCCTTAGAAGAAAACGAATTTTGTTGCATTTGAGTGGATTATATTTGAATAGGTTCTATTGGTCATGTTGTGGGATGCTATAGGTACGAGTATCTTAAGCCACAACATGTGTATGTTTTGGTTTATATTTGGGAAGGATTGAAGTAGGAAATTCTGTGGATATATTTCAAGTTTGAGTTGTCTATGATATTGGGGAGCAGGAATAAAGCATTATGTGAGACAAATTTGTTTGTAACACCTTGTATTTTGAAACTAATATGTATTTATCTTATCAAGATAAATGGGATTGTAACATCCTTGCTAACCCATAAACCCAGACTTTTGCTTACAAAGAGTAAATTGACCTGTTTAAAGTAAAGTTTTTGAACTCGACTCCAACAAGGTTCTTGAAAAAACATGCATTTGGACTTAGGATATATTTGTGTAGTAAGGCCACTTTGAGAAGAATCAAGGAAACGCTATGTACACCCTTATGATTCCCATCATGCTGTGTGGCTTTGTCAAAAGTACACTAGAGGGTCTTCGAGAGAAAAGTCTTTCGTTCGATCTGCGGTCTCATTTGCGTTGACGATTTTTTTTTTTCTTTGAAAGGAGCGTGGCCACGCCCAAATGGAGTGTAGGCACTGCGACCAGACAGATCTATTGTGCCAGAGACCACTATTTAGGGCAGCAGTACTTCAACTTTCCTTATGAAAGCTATAATTACGGCTGCGGAGGAGTTCCTTAGGTCTAATGGAGATATTATCTCCTTAAGAAAGAAGCTTCTCCTGCTTCTACACAGAGCTACATACTCACATATTATGTGTTCTGCAGTTTCGTCCTCTTCTAGACAGAGGCGGCAGGTAATATCCTCTGAAATCCTTTTTTTATTTAGGTCGGGTTGGAAGGGTTGGACAGCTCTTTTAGCTTGTCTGAGGCATTGGGAGTTATTTAACATGTTGCGTTCCCAATTGATTAGTGTTAGTTTGAATGCAGAATCAGATATTCCGCAAAAGGGTGCAGGTCCAATGAACAACTTAGAGGAACCCTTTCTGGCTAGCAGATCTGCAGTTTCATTGCCTTCAACACCTACATGACCCGGTACGGGCCAAATTTTGTAAACTGCCGAAGCAGCTTAGAACTGACTTGAACTGATCAGGTGGGAGATCAGTGCTTGAAGCGCCGCTTGGCTGATTCCTGATTGCAAGTTGATATTTGCGCAGGTCTCAATAGCGTTAAGCTCGACCTGGAAAACACTAGGACTCTTTTCAAGTGATTTCGTTATCTTTTGATTGGGTCCGTACACACCGGCGCCAACTCCTGAATCCATTTTTGATGCATCGGCATACCAAACGATTCCTTGTGGATCATGCAACGGTCCACCAATATTCCATATATCACGGTTTGGGATCTCAATTTCAAACCTTCTACCAAAGTAGAGTGATTTGGGCATAAAGTCAGAAACCGTGCTGAGGATATCTAGCTCGGGGATGTCCATGAGATCCACATGATCCCACGCACTGGTAACATCCGACTTTAGAAGATTAACTGCACTGCGAATTGCCACTTTTTTATAAAAATGTGTAACGGAGTAAGTCCGATTATGGCTTCAATGGCTGTTGTGGGACAGGTGTGCATGGTACCTGTAATTCCGAGGGAAGCTAATCTTTGAAGTTTGCTGAGTTTGCTGATGGTTATGACCTCCTTGGTTTTCGTCCACCAGACAACGGATGCGTATGTAAGGATGGATCGTACCGCCGTGGTATCTAACCAGAATATGACCTTTGGGGACAGACCCCAGGTTTTGCCATACATATGGCGACAGATCCACATGGCAGTGGTTGCCCTGGCAATTTTATGCTTAACGTGGGGAGGCTTGTTGAATTAGGCCCGTGCGATTCTTCAAAATTTGCGGAGAGAAAATTTCCAATGCTTCGGAGCTCGTAAGGCCCTTTTTCACGGAGTTTTAGAAAAAATTGCTGAAATAGATGTATATCCGGAGTGAATTTATAATGCGGATGAATCTGGATTGTTCTGGAAACCCCTTCCAGACAAAATATTTGGCCATTGTAAGAAAACGTCTGCACATGGAAGGAAGACATTTAAGTAGAGAATAACATTCATGTCATGGAAAAGCGAAAAATCCAAAAGCTTTTAAAAATTTTACCAATATGCCAGTAATCTACAAGGCCAACAAAAATGCTTGGATAACTTCAGTGCTCTTTGAAAAATGGTTAAAAACCAATTTCACCCCAGAAGTAAATAATGGCAAACTTTATAATGGATCATCCAACAAGAGGTGTCATTGTAAGTCAATACACCTCTTGTTGGAAAGAAAAATGCAACGTTTTTATGAAAAGTGATGATATTTTTATTTTGAAGTACAAACTCTGAGGTTAGTAATGGAATACAATATCTGCCAAATGTCCACCTCGGCTCTGCCTATAAAAATAGTTATTCGTTTTTTTAAGTGAAAGAAAAAAAAAACCCAAATAATTTGACTATTTCAATACATTTTATTTAAAAAAATTACAGATTTAAATTTGTTAGATATATTTACACTTTCAAATTAAATAATACTAGTAATACTATAAAATATTTTGTTGTTGTTGGCTGACAATGTGACGGGTTCTTCCATCAAGCCGAATACTGTCGGGAACACGTTTTCTGCCAGCTAGAGATGACCTAGGCAACCTTGACGTTGAGGTAATATTTTCGCCTGAAGGTGTATCTGTTGTTTGAAGGTATGTTTTAACAATAAACCTGGTGAAGGATAGCAAGTCATAGTTGCTTTCCTCAGCCAAAGGAGATACCTTGTAAAGTTGGAAAGCATTGTTCACGCTTGCATTTATTGAAAACATAAGTGGCTGCCAGTACCATCTTTTTAAACGAATTGCAATTCGGTAATTTCCAACATTTTGATCCAACCGATCAACTCCTCCCATATAACGGTTATAATTAACTATGCAACGAGGTTGATCAATGTCCTTCTTCTGCTTATCGCAAAATCTCTTTACCTTTCCCAGAGGGTTAACACCACATTGGGTAGATGCAACAGTAACAATGTTGTTGTCATTATACCGGACAAAAATGATGTTAAGAATTGTATCTGTACATTGGTTAAACGAACCTCTTTTAGTTTTTTTCATTTCTTTGGGATCTTTTAATGGTGTTTTTTTTCACACGGTTTGCCCTTATGGTCCCGGTTACATCATGGCCCATTTTGTTTAGTTCATCCAGAAGAGGCAGGGATGTAAAGAAATTGTCCGCATACAAACTGTAACTATCAGGTGACAGTTTCAATATCAGGTCTAACACTATAGAGCCCCCTACACCGAACTCTGGATGAGTATTTCCTATACTATAAATGTATATACGCTATTATAGCCTGATAGCAATAAAATGTCAATAAAACGTTTAATTTCTACCGTGGAAACTCTAAAAGTGTGGTTACCTTTCTGAATAGCATTTTTTTCTGTTTCAGAACGTAAAAGCTCAAAAACTTCTTCATCATAAAAGAGCATGTATTGGATTATTTAAATCTTATAAAAATGTTGGCCGAATATGCTCTTTCTCTGGTCTTTCGGGAATGTCTCCAGGCTTCCACTTTCTTGCAACTGGCATGCGTTTTTTTTTCCAAAGCGGACCATAATTTGCTGATGTACCAGCAATTGGCTCATCAGTTTGGTCGACAAGAAAATTTTCCAAAATATTATTTGTTACCTCTATTTCTGCATGATTAGAGACCGTTGCTTGGAATTCCGCCTCTGCTAAAAGTTGGTGTTTTGATAGATGATTAATATTTGCTGATTCTTCATCACCGCTATCTTCATTACTCATGTCGTTGTTTACAGGGTGTATTATAAAAATTTCAGCAGCCAAAACATTGTCGTCTTCTTCAAGTTGTGAAGTGATTTCATTTAAACTCAACTTTAACCAAAACAAAAAAAAGTTCCTATAAACTAAAATGTTTTTGCAAATATTTGTTACACTGGTATATGATCCTACTGTTCCACTTCTGGAACGGTGCAAAGTATTACAAAGAAAATATCTAAAACCTAAACATTTTGATATAAAAAGCACATTATTCAAACATTTAATGGAATCCATTTCAACATGGAAGATATTAGTCCAAACAGTTTATAAAAAAAAAACTTACATTTTGCGGCGAGAAATTTTTTTTGTCGATTTCTTAATTTAACACACAATAAATACACCGACATTTCTCGAACGGTAAATTATTTTGACAGCAAATATTATTAGTGATGCCAGAATGTAAAAATAAATAATGGACGCGTTCAAGAAATATTTGTAGAAAATGAAACAGATACCGTTCCACTAATGGAAGACTAGGATGATACGGGTTAAAATAGAAAAAGTCTGATGGTGTTAAATCGCACAATCTCGGCGGTCAATTGAAGTCTCTATTTCGAGAAATCATACGTCCAAGAAATTTGTTAAGCAATAGAACCATTGTTTTACCAGCTGTGTGGCATGTGGCGCCGTCCTGCTGAAAATAAACGTCTTCCACGTGCATACCATTAATTTTAAGAAGTCCATGGATCACTTTCTTTGCGACAGTTCAAGCCTCATCAGAAGTTGAAGAACGACTATCGCAAAGTACTTCTTCAACGATTTGGGCCTCAAAAAACTATTGTTAAAGTTATTTTATTTCATCTTGTTTCGGGGACCACGATGAATCCACTGAGAACCGAGTGAGGCGGTACGGCCTAACCTAGTAAATATATCTCATACATCTCAGCAAATTGTGCTGCCGGCAACTGCCTGTAAAATACACACATAGGTACGCCCTGAGTTTTCGGTTTCAATTTTTCTTTAACCAGATACATACTCAGTTCTTTTATTTCCGTATAAAATTTAAGGTTCCTCATAGTCATGCATTATGCATATTTTTCGCATATTTCTCATTAAGAATTGGTGACCATACGTACCACGTGGTAGTATTATCTGAAAGAATTTTGTATATTAAGGGAGATTGACGCCAAACATTGGAATGTTATTAAAGGTGGTTTCTATATTTTAATTATTGGAATGACCATCTTCCTTTGCATATATCCATATAAAATATTACACAAGTCTCAGAAGTTCGCATTCGTTGTCTTCTCTCTCAAGATGAAAATATGTACATAATTCCAACCTTGAAGGTATAATACTGTGTAACTTAAAGATACATCCACATCATGCTTGAACCTGTTGCTGTACGAAAAACAATTCAAAAGAAAAATTGCAAAAGAAAATGTCCTTGAATGCTGTCCTTTTGTGTTTATGCAAAAAAAATGTTCTTTTGCGTTTACTTGTTGTTTACGTGCCTAGAGTATTAAAGTGATATTGAAATTTGTGAACTTTTACTTTGAATATTCAAAAGTTTTTAAATCAATTCAATAATTTCGGCTAAAAACTTTGCCCACTGAAAAATTATTTCAATTTGTTGTGACATCAGAAACACAAACACAATTTGCCTCCCAAACGGGTTGTGTACGTATACCTAAATTTTATCAAGTGTTTTGCAATTATTATTTGATTTAAATATAAATTGTAGTTTGAAGCAGATGCAATACAAGGGAAATGGAATCACTATATCGTACTATAGATTGATGGAGTTAGCACAAAAAAAAAAAAAAAATAGTTTATTTATTTTAGAATTGTATCTGCTATTGAATGAGATTTTATTTTCAATATTAGTTACTCTCTAAACCTAATGCAACCTGCACAAGAGACAACCTGATACAAAATACTCCGTCAAAACAAAGGAACTACGAACTGAACTACAGTTTTTCAGACGATGGGCTGTTTTCAACAGTCTCGAAAATGAACTTAAGAAACGAATCTGTGAATTCAAAAATGATTCACTTAGTAGATTTCTGCGAAGTTTAACGACGGATGTGTTCACCGATTACTCCTTGTGAAAAGCAGCCTCAGCCGATTACTTCTTGTGAAAAGCAGCCTCCAAAAAACCTCAGTTCCAAAATCCGCCACTGAAAGCACCGAAACAGAAGGCTGACCTCCTCGCAGAACATCCATCGAACATTTCTAACCCATTACCGTCGAGTGCAGCTACTGGAAGCCTAGAGTTTGTTGATAAACATGATGAAGCATTTGTCAACATAAGTTATCAAATAGAAAAGCACCAGAGTATGATCTAAAACTGCGCAGGTTTTAAAAGAAATGCCAACAACAGTCTTTAAAAAAAACTCCTACTTATAATAAACGCATGCCTAAAGCTCCGATATATCCCACATCATTGGAAAATTGCTGAAGTGATTGTAATACCCAAACAAGGAAAGCCGCCAAGAGAAGTAATATTTGATAGACCAATATCGTTTATACCAATTATGACAAAGGTTTTTGAAAAATTTCTCCTGACAAGGTTTAGTAAAATCATAAAAGAAAGAATTTTAATCCTGAATCATAAGATCGGATTTAGAAATTATCATTGCACGGTAAATCAAATGTATCGAATTACGGATGTAGTGGAAAAAGTACTGAAAGAAAAACAAGTCCGTTCGACACTATTTTTAGATGTTGCTCAAGCCTTTGAGAAGGTTTCACATAAGAGCCTTGAGTACAAACTGAGTTCGAATCTCCTGAGATCGATACGAACAAGAATATTCGGAACTAAAGAAAATTAAAGCAGGTGTTCCACAAGGAAGTGTTCTCGGACCAACTATGTTTCTGTTACGTACTAGGCATATACCGGTGGATAACAATGCCATGGTGGCTACTTTTGTAGATAATACTGCAATATTACAATAGTATCTGGCAAATGCAGTGTGAAGGCAGCAGAGAAACTGCACAATGTGGTCAGTAGAGTAAGATATTTGACACAAAAATGGCATATAGAACTCAGTGAGTCAAAATCAACTCAAATAAACTCCCGATATTTAACCAAGTTGTACCCCATGTCAATACACCTTGGAATGACTTTGGACGCGAAGTTAAAATGGAAAGAGCATATTAAAAAGAAAACCGACGAACTGAACTTCAACAAAACCATTGGTGGAATAATAAATGCCGCTTGATATATTAGAAATAGCAATTTGCACCGTGATCTACCACCGTGGTGACAGAAGTGGTTAGAAAGCACTTGGTGACACCATATCAACGACTGCAACTCCGACATAGAAACCATCTTAAATGTACGAGCAAAAAGCCGGAGTTTGAGAAGAACCAAGCCTCATGAGCTAATGGTCTAAAAGCTATGAGAAACTATTTAAAACATAAAATAAATATTAGTTCGGATGCATACCCAAATCAATTGAGTTCGGACAAAGAGGCGACTGTAATTTTACTGCAATTCCAATATTTTGGGATTCTTGCTCTACTGTCCAGAAGCAATGAGGAGCACATGGTAACGAATATAATCAAAGTCTATTATAAGTGTTGTTGGATATAATCAATAAATATGAAATATGAAATAACGAAGATAACGATGATGAGGCTAGTCTCATCAGCAATTGACTGTCTACCATAGAGAGGAGTAGCCAACAAGAGACCATTCATACAAGATAGGTGACGTACGAGGTTTGTTGAAACAGACATAGCTGTTAGCTGATACAAGCCTACGAGGGCCTTTGAAGCTATTCTAAGTCAGAAGTCTGCAAAGAGGAAGAAAAAGAGGGATTGTTGGAGTGGTGAAAATGTTCATACACTTACATCTCCTTACGTAAGGGTATATTACGAGTGATGGTTCCATACCACTTGCTTCGAACAGGGATTTTTCCCATCCTGAACGGTTGCAGAATTGCAGGATATACGTGAGTTGTATGTCTGCCATTTCGTGTAACTCTATGAAGAATGAGTTCCCAAGGAGGATTAGTGGCATCTACTTAAGCCAGGGCATTGACACAAGAAGTTGAAAGTGTCTCCTTTTCCACCTAAGGGTTTCCACAACCTCTGCAGACGTGCTGTCCGATCATTATTCCCAACTGCCCAGAGTGTTTATTTAAAAGGTTGTGCCCGTTATTACTCGGTTTCTTTGTTTTGCTGTCATCAATATGTGTGGTTTTGCAAGCTTGAATATTTTTTCATCTGTTCTTTGATGTGACGCGTGAGTGCTTGTATCTGCCGACGTTGATCGGACCCTCATCCTAGCCGTTTTATCTGATTTTTAATTTCCGATGAAGTCACTGTCTTCTGTCTTCTCAGTATGCGTGACAGAACTTAACTATTCTTGGTTATATAAATCTAGTGGCTCTAGGCTTGCAGTAAGTGTTGACTTTAGGGCTCGTGTTATACTCAGATATGCCGCTATTTGTTTTTTTTGTTATCAGCATGCAGTTTCTAGATTTGTTCAATGCTGTACACTAGACGTCATACGTCAGTGTCCAGTATACATACAACCAATGCCTAATTTTCGGGGATATTCCCCAGTTTTTGCCAAAAATCCTATTGCAAGTATAAAGTACTATTTAGGCATGTGCCTGCGTCAGTTTTTTTCCAATGCCTTTACAATTGCCTCAGTCTTGACATTAATGTAAGCGCCTGGCACATCAAAGAAAGCTGTTAGAGTGCATTGATTTTTCCACTGCTGAAACCACCTCATGTAGTGCTGTTTCTATCAATTTGGAGGTTAGACTGGTTGACCGGTAGTCTTCGCTTGTTTTGTGACTTGGCTCACTCACTTTGGGAATGAATACTATTTTTGCAATACCAGGCTCCTGCGGAATCTAGCAGCTTCAGTGTTATGAACCTCTTTGTTTTCTGCAGCATGATAGGTACCGATTACCCACTTTATCGCAATAGACTACGTTTTTGACATAAACAGGTATACTCGCTGGGGGATGACATTGTTGTTAGAGCTCTGAAGTATGCTATCGACTCGAGAGCAGAGCAGGGTGTTTTTTGATGATTTTTTTTCAAATCCTGACGCTGATGGTTGCTTCGCTAAGCTCTTTCCAAGTCTTGCCGACTCATTTATGCTCTCTACCCTGTTTCCAAATTCGCTTCATGCTTTGTTTCGTTGATATAATTTTATTTTTGAGTTCTCAGAGACTGACCCGTAGGATTCCCACTAGCTTTCTCCATTGGTTCCCTTCACCTTGTTGAAGAGTTTTTGGTTCCTTGCCTTTCTTCGAAAACTTGGATGTACTTGAGATAGGTAAAGGTTTTTGCGGATCTTAGCTTGAATTCTATCATTATGTGGTTGAAAAAACTATGTTCGTCGAAACTTTCCACACGAATATGGACTGACCATTCGAATTGATTCATATTGCCGTGTCGAGAACTCCCCGTCGATTTTTAGTGATAAAAGTTGGTTCATTACCCTTGTTATGGATGATCAAGTCTATGACAAATGTGACTCACCTCGGTTGTTGATATCACTACTCCCACAGTGTAAGCAATGGACATTGGTGTCACCCCCAATTAGGATGTCCTAACTTTTTTTCCCTCCATAAGAAGTATTGGCTTGAGCTCTAAGACCGGCTATCACATCATAATTGTTGATTGGTCGTCGTTGCTTCATTGGGGAAGAAATAATATATAAATGGTAACAATGCAACTGTGACACTTGTTCGTTGTATTCTGGTTTTAAAAAAAGGTTATACTGCTTAGATTCTAGCTCGCACATGATTCCTTTTGAGATCCATGGTTTCTGTATAAGGGCTATGTCAAGATTTTGGTTTTGAAGGTGGAGTAAAAGATGAGAGCTGGAAATCTTGCCATGATGAAAGTATACGTGAACTACTTCTATCATATGGATTATGCGTGGCGATGCCGTCATTATTTTCGGCATTGTAGCACCTGTCCCTTTATCATATCCAATGTGCCTTACCAAAGCTTAACCTTACCTTCAGTCTATTGTTCTGACTGCGCAGTTGGTTCAAGCTTTGGTTATTCAATGACACAACCATTGGGTGTCCCTCACAATTGTTGGTCTGGAACACATGATTCTGTCTTTGGAACATCTAAGAGGGTCTCTCTTTCGGGATCGGTAGTCCTGGCATTAAGATTCTTGCGTTTAGCGCTGCCGGCAAATTGTTTGCATTGCACAGGGACGAGGTCTTCTTGGTCACCTCTGGCACTTAGTTGGTGTCGTCAACCAATCCTCGCTTGATTTAACTCGAGTCGTTTGAGATTTGGAATCTCCTTCGGGACGGCCTGGGATTTTGTGCCATTTGTTACTGACATAACAATAATAATAAATAATCTAATCTAATCTAATAATGATCAGCAGATATCCTGCCTAAAGGAGTATGCATTCCTACTGCCGTTACAGATTTCTCCCAACGTCAACATTATGACCTGTACCTGGGATGAAGAAAACTCTTACAAAACTTGCAGGTGGCAATATAAAGCTTAGACGAATATCAGCATTTATTTGATGAATTGCAAACTAAAGCCTGTCAATGACACTAACGTTGGATAAAGTTCAATCCTCATCCAATATATTACAGCCTGTAACAGAACTCTCCTACAGGAGCTTAAAAATTGATTGATGAACAAATGATTGTGAATCGATAGCACCTCTGATCGATTCCTTTCAGTTAAATGAATTTTCCAAAAATTAATTGACAGGAAGTGTAATTGAAACGACAGAATTTCCAGGTGTCATGGAGCGAGAAATTGCCACACTCAAAATAATAATTGAATTGGTTTCAGATATCTCGTATTTCTTCCAATATTTAAGAGCATTTCTGATTCCACGAACGTATCGATTACAAGATTTACTCACATTTACCAGCCTATACAGCATCCATCGTGGAATGATGCCTATTTACGTTCGCGTCTATACAAGGCAATACCATATTATTTGACATTCGTAAGAGGGCGCCTCCTTACGCCAACCGAGGGCTTAGTAAAATGAGATTTTTATCTCTCTACTACGTCCGACGTTGACACCGGTAATTCGATGAAAATGACATCATGTCACCCACTTCCATTATCACTCCGCCCACTAATGAGTTCTTGGCGAACACATTCAAAAGATTTTCCCTGGATAATCGCACATTAACCCAATTCTATTGGAGCGTTTTGCTTTCGGCGTTCAATCGTTAAAACGTGGTGATGGGCCACAAACAGAAAATGACTACATTTTGGTGAAAGGTAATCTGCCCATTTAAACGTGATTTGAAAATTTAATTTGTAGCTGGACGTCGACGCAGGAAACCGTAAGGGTATACGGATATATATGTGCCTATGTAAGGTATAAAAGCCTTGGTTGTAGTTTTCTTTTTTTAACCTTTCAACGGAACTAAGAACAAGGAAGTGAACTTCAATTTAAAAAAAAAAGTTTCTCCTTTTCTTCCGGTCCCAAGGAGGATTGGCTTTGACAGTTTTTGGAGCAATTTTAGTGACACTATCAATTACGGTTGTGAAAAACTGAAGCACATTATTCAAGCAAGACTTCAAGTACAAGTTCCGTCCAGCAAAAACTTACATTTTTATGACACTTTAAGACGTTTTACTATCCCCGATAGGAGAGTTACAATGCATCTTGAGTTATATTTTTATAGCCACCATGTACAATAGGAAATATAATTTGAACGTTTACTGTAATATATCTACGAGTATGTATCTCCCTTAAATTGTCATTATCAGTACAATAGCTTGCTTGGTTGATGGTCAACTTAATGCTTCTTCGAAATGTTGGATAAACACAAATTAAACTTTAATGTTACTATCATATATCAAAGTCACTGTGTTTATAAAGTCATTCTAGAATGATGACGTAGTTGTCATTCATCATAAATCGAAGTCACTGTGTTTTTGTAAAGTCATTCTAGAATGATGCTACGAGGGTGGATCAATAACTCCCTGAAAAATGAAACAAGGAACCCCCTATTCGGTATAAAACATTTTATTTTTCAACAAACGAGTAGTCTCCTTTTAGCTCTATAAACTTCATCCAACGTTTCTCCAATTTTTTGATGCCCTCCAAATAATACGATTTCTCGAGTCCCTCAAAATAAGCGTTTGTTTCAGCGATGACCTCTTCATTCGACCCAAATCTCTTACCTCCGAGCCATTTCTGCATGTTTGGAAACAAGAAATAGTCGCAGGGGGCTAAATCTGGGGAATATGTTGAATGAAAGAGGAGTTCGTAGCCTAACTCATGCAATTTTGCCATTGCGACTGCGGACTTGTGCGCCGGTGCGTTGTGCTGGTGAAAAAGAACTTTTTTCTTCGCCAAATGCGGCCGTTTTTGCTTCAAATCGGCTTGGAATTGATCGAGCAGGTCTGCGTAATATGCGCCGGTGATCGTTTTACCCTTTTCAAGGTAATCGATGTGAATAACACCGCGCGCATCCCAAAAAACTGTCGCCATGACCTTGTTTGCTGACAAACCCGCCTTTGTCTTCTTCGGCTTCGATTCACCAGGAGAAGTCCATTGTTTTGTTTTGGTGTGTTGTGGTGAATCCAGGTTTCATCCACGGTTACGAAACTGTGCAAAACCGCAGCCGAATTTTTCTGGAACATCGCCAAATACACCTTTGTAGTTGTCAAACGAATGCGTTTATTGTCGATTGTGAGCAAACGCGGCACCCATCTTGCGGAAAGCTTTTTTGTGTCCAAATATTTATATAAAATCGAAATCACTGAGCCATGTGATAAACCTGTGGCCTCTTCAAGCTCGCGCACTTTCACTCGCCAATCGTCCATTATCAAACCATGGATGTTGTCGACCATTTCTGGTGCGGTGACCTCAATTGGTCGACCAGAACGTTCGGCGTCACTTGTGCTCAAACGACCGCACCGAAATTGAGTAAACCAGTGGTGAATGATTCCAATCGATGGTGAGGAGTCCCCATAAAGTTTGTCAAGCTTTTGTTTGGTTTGCGTGATAGTTTTTTCTCGCTAAAAATAGAGTTTACTCGAAATGAGCACCTATATGAGCGTCTATATAAAATGGCTGCCACAACAAAACTATTTGACAGATCTGTCTGAAAATTTGGGTGCGTTCTTTTGAAAGATGATTCTTAACGAAAGAAAAAAAATTTAAGGTGACGACACAATTTGTGTTAAATTTCAGGGACTTATTGACCCACCCTCGTGGGATGATCCTTGCAATTTGGTAACAAAATTTCTTCAGAAAATGGAGTTGGAAAACCTTTGTCTATAATATACGAGTAAGTTACAAGATTATTAGAAATTGTGCTCGACATCTCTCTGTTTATTGGAAAATGCTTTCTAAAAATAGAGATACAAATTCGCAAATGACAACGACCATGTCATTCGTACGGGTAAACCTCTTTTTCGCGTGAACTCCAGAATGTGGCAATGGCTTTTCTTTACCAGTCCCAAGGGAGCTTATGTGTACATTGTACAGACCGACCATATACTTTAGTTGACTTTTTTTTTTAAAATTAACATCTAAAAATAAATTTTGTCTAGGCTAAGTGCGTCGAGGTATTGAATTGAAATTCAGAAAAGTATTGGAGTGACGGCCACCCTGAGCTATAAAAGTTATAAAAAGGGGAAAAAAAAGAGTAGTAAACCATGAATCACAATCAAAAAGAAAAATAAGGATTGGTTTCTGAGAGCTGGTTATTTTTATTTTGTTATTAGTTGTTCTGTCCTTTAAGTATCCTTCCTCTTCCTGTTAGTTCGGTACTTTCCGCTGATCTGTTTGTTAGCGTTGAGCGTTCATGTCGATCGCATTGATAAGAAGACAAAAAAACGCTTATTGCGCTCGCAGCGATTATCCACCAGTAAAAAGCCCTCTTTCGTGCCGCACACACTCCTTTCAAATCATTCAAAATCTTGCCGAATTTATCCATCCTCTCCTGTCATCTCGCTTGCGTCTGGAAAAATTCTAAAACAAAATGGATGAAAATTCCGATTACCTTCCAACCTTTAACATGTTCCTCCTCCATATTGGAAACTTTGTTTCCCAATTACTCGCTCTTCCATTCTTTTCTTGCTATCGTCACCCATATCTTCAGATAGCTCGTAATTTTCTCCTCACAATGAATGGTTTATTTTCCCGGGGAACATGGAGTTAGCCTCGTGATGGTTCATTTCGTCTTTCGCCACTTTTCCATGCTTCGGATGCTATCATCCCATCCTGTGATTTTCCATCAGTTACCGTCTATTTCCCATTATTCCAACACCTATCAATGTCACCTCACTCGCATTCTAGTCGAATGACAGCGCCGTACCATCTGACATCTGCAGTCACCTCAAAAGTCACAATTAATTTTTTTTCCATGTACAAAAAAACAAGGGCACTTTGTTTAGTATTCTTCTGCGTTTTCCTGGCTATCAGTTTTGGGTATTTTCGATCCTTCAACTAACCAAATTCGAGGGACTGAAACCCCACATCTTCCTATCGGCTGTGCTTGAGATGTTTTTCTCTTTGTTGAATTGTTGACGTTCTCTTTTGTGTTTCGTGTGGGGGTATTCGATCCCTTTATTCCGTTAAACGAGACTCTGGATTCCTTGGTGGCCTATGCTATGAGGAAAGCTGATATCGTTGCTGAGAATCAAGTTATCCGCGATCGCTGATGGGGCCGTGTACATTTGCGCAAGTGCTGTCGTCAAACTTCCGTGACTCGCAGGTAAATGTGGTGGATTTTTAGTGAGGTGAGTCTTCTGTTTATGTAGATACTGGGTATCCTGCTGGGTCGGCCTTGATGGTTAGTGGTGTTGTCTTCAAGCCAAGTAAGTTGAGCATTAAGCGATAGTGTGCCGGAGTTGGTCGAGCCGTTGCTAAATCCGTCGGAAATTACTTAAGGTTGGAGGTAAAATGAGTACATGTAGGAAATGTGAATTTGAATTTTAATCAGATGTCTTCCTTTGGGTGATTGTGCGATGTGCGAAGGCGAGTACCATAAGTTACTGAGAGTAGCTGTGGATTACTTGACTGGATGGATCCGTCAAATCAGGTCAAGCGACTCCCTATATCATTGCTTCCATTGGAGGTGTTCGGGTCATTGGATGACCACGACAACAGCCGATGGCGAGCTATGAAATGTGTCTTTTTGTATTACGTAGGAATAGAGTAATAGTTAGTGTCGTGTGTAGGGTTCGTTGCGAATAGATCGTAGGGTGTAAACATTAGTGATATGTAATTGGTGTTTGTTGGTCAGCCCGCTAAGTGTTCTGTGTTCGTAATAATATATTCATATTTTAACTAAGAGAATCAGGTTAACCACCCTAATATACTACCTTGATCAAAAAGTTACAGGAATTTATTCAGAAAATTGAAAATACAAGTTTATTCTAATCGATATTGTCCCTTTCAAATTACTCTCCATTGACTGAAGCGTACTATATATCAGAGCCGTCTTCGATTTCTCTTTTATCTCCTCTCGGCTGCTAAAACGCGTTCCCCGAAACGGTTCCTTGAGTCGATCGAAGAGGAAGAAATCGCTGAGAGTCAAATCAGTCAAATTCTGTAGCTGTTGAATGGTATTCATACTGTTCTTGGTCAAAACACACGAATAAGGATGGCATTGTGCGACTGTGCTCTATCGGGGTGCAAAACTACGATTTGTTTTCCCCCAAATCTGGTCTTTTTTGGCGAATTGCTTCACACGAACATCTCATAATGCCTAAATTATAAACCTTGTTGACTGTCAGATCTTGTGGCAAGAATTCATGATGCACAAAACCATTGTAATCCATGAAAACCATAAGCATAGACTTCTTTTTCGACTGAAAATGACGTGGTTTTTCGGTCTTGCCTCATTCGGTGTACGGCATTCACTCGCCTGATACCTGGATTGCATTTCGTACTTATGGACCCAAGTCTCGTCTCCAGTAATTATGCGTTTGATGAATGTTGAGTCGGCTTCAGCCGCTAAAATCATGTCTTTCGCGATGTCAATGCCGTCCCTTTTTTTGCATGAAATTCAGGTCTTTCGGCACCAGCTTTGCAGCGACAAGTCGGAAGCCCAAACCTTTAACCAAAATATCTTGAACTGATCGATAAGCAATGTTTATGTCCTCTGTCAGTCGACAATTTGCGTTTTTCTGCCAAAATTTCTTTGATTTGATTGATGTTTTCGTCGGTCTTCGATGTCGTCGGCCTACCACTGGGTTCGTCATCCTCGACGAACTCACGACCACTTTTGAAGCATTTGTGCCACGCATAAACATTTGTTTTCGATAGAGTTTCGTTGCTGAAACACTTCTCTAACATTTCTAAAGTCTTTGCATAAAATTTGATGCAAACTCGTTGTTGTAAAGATGATCTGCAACAAATGAGGAAACATTTGAAATAGTGCAAGGTTTCTATAAATTTTCAAAGTTTCCTCGAGTTATTGCTGCCTTGGATTGTACCCACGTGAGAATTCAATCTTCAGGTTAATATTCACTACTATTGACTGAATTCACATATGTACTTCACAACTCTATTTTTACAGGAGGAGAAAATGGAGAAATTTTCCGGAATAGGAAAGGATATTTCTGTATAAATGTGCAGTCTATGTGCGACTCCCATCTAAAAATAAGAGATATTGTAGCAAGGTGGCCTGGATCACATCATGACTCCACAATTTTCAATAGTTCAAGAATTTGTGCAAGATTTGAAAACGGTGAATTTGGTAATCATCTAATAGCCCCTGATGGTGGTTATCAATGTAGACATTATATGACGACGCCCTTAAGAACGTGCAGCCAACCACAGGATAATTTATATAACGAATCACAAATTCGCACACGCAACTGCATTGAAAGATCATACGGAGTGTGGAAAAGAAAATTCCCCATATTGGCCATTGGAATGAAAGTAAAACTGTCAACAATTCAAAGCATAATTGTAGCAACAGCAGTTCTTCATAATATTTGCTGCATAAATAACGAGGTTGACCCTCCACCAGATAATGACCTTTTAATCGAACAAATTCACATTGGAAACGATATTGAAGTGATGTCTAATGCTAATGAAGAAAACACATCCGTTAGAAATATGTTAATAAATGATTATTTTCGAAGTGTCCTCGAATAACATTGATATTAATATTTATTTGTTGGGTGTAATGCTATGTACATAATTGATCTATGATATTATACTTCTTAATGCACTATGTTTTTGTACTCTATTGTCTTTATTCCATTTATTTTTCCTTTACTAGAACATGCCTCTTTTTTATTCCTTTAATTTTGTTAATTCCGTTTCCAAAATAAGCATCTTCACCTTATGTTCGTGCTCCATACATTTTATTTCCAGTAAATGCTTTTCTTCTGCGTTCTTTATTTGCATATCTACATATTTGAATTTTTTTCTGCGAGCTCTTGCCACTTATCTTGAGTCAGATTTCATTTTCTTGTCCTAAGCGCTTCGCTTTTCTTAGAAGAAAACAAATTTCTGCATGCTGCGGTTGTGTTTGCATTCTTAAATCCTTTTTCCTCTACTTCGTTGTAATCTATTTCAATATTCTCAATATTTGTACTGGACTTTTCAGTTACATGAAGATCAACGAAGAGAAATTTATTGTTTTTAGCAAACATTTTGAAAAATAAGGTACAGGAATACATACCGTCTTTATTCAAAGTGTCGCTATCATACACAGGTGGTAATCCTTCTACTTGATCCCCTAGCATATCAAATACCATGTCGTCAATCGGGAATTTTTCCTTTGAGACTTTTTTGATATTCACGTATTTTGTTTTTAATACACTACCACTTCGGAAAGTTCCACACCTATTATAATTAAATTGCTTTTCGATAGAATCCCATGCTGCATTTTTCTCCGTCAAATGAATAATATCAGTTTTTTATTTTCAATTGTGTCTTTGAATTTAACCACTAAATTCATTAAATTTTCCTCCTCGCTATTGGAAAAATTAGAACTCCTTTTCTTTTGATTAATATTATGTTTTGCTTCCTCCGTTATCTCTTTTGTCTATTCTTTTACTCGAAATCAAACACCGTAATAGGAAAAATTCAAAGTAATTCTCACTTTAACATTCAATTCAAATACTGTCATTCAAATACATCAGTGTAATTCACAATAGTGTGATAAACTTCTTTTAAACAAACTGAGTTTAAAAATACAGTGTAAAACAGAACGATTTAAACTCAAAGTTTAAACTCAGTTGTTAGTTTAGTAAAACTCAAGTTTAAACTCGCACTGTGAAACCGGGCATAAGTCGTTTACAATATTCCTATAAACGAAAATCGTATTTATCTATGTATCTACACCTCAACAAGTAATGTTCTAATTTGACGTGCATTCAAACACAAAACAAGAACTGTCTCATAGCATGGTATGAAATTTTATTGCATGCCATTAAATTCAATTTATCTTAATTAGTGCCGGCGAAACAATGTCCACCTAAGTACAGAGATAAGCATAACCATTGAAATGAACACCCATTACAAGTCTTGTCACACTAAATGGGATCGTTTAGCCATAATAATTTTACAACTTTTTTTTGTTTGTGTCGCATGTCAAATTTTGTAGAATTAATTGAGAATGAGAAAGGACAGAGATTAAGTACACAACTAAATTAAAAAAAAATCGAGGTGTAGCAAGTACAATGTAATGAAGTTCAATCCCTTTTTATTTTTTCGCACGCAATTCTGAGACACGCGAAAGGAAAAATCGAGGTCAATTGATAATGCTTGTGCAAATCCCTTTTTATCGATTCAATTCTGTCCGCTAAGAGAGACTTCTCGGAATGAACTTTCTTTCATTGAAGCTAAAAAGTTCAAAGTGGAATTTTTATAATTACCCAAAAACTTCATCCCAAGGATCACTTAAAACTCATCGAGCAGTTTTTTTTTTTTTTTACTTATTGTTTGTTCTTTATTTTTTCGTGTCCTTTGTGCATTTCTTTAACTTGACTTGAATTGACCGAAGATGGAAATGAAATTGAAGATAAGTAGAAGGGTCAGTAGTCCTTTCATTAAAAATTAATAAGCTTACCCAATATTGTTTGAGGTACGTACGCAGGTACCCGACCCGCGAGAGCCTTTCTTGTTAGCTACCTCATTTACTTGATTTACAATTTCGTGAAAATAAAAGTGACGCCAAAAAAATGTGGAAATGGCATAATGATTAAAAAGAACGGTAAGAGCACCGGTATTAATGACCATGAGAGAAAGAAAAATAAAGAGGAAACATCAGCATCGTTACCTAATGAAATCAGTGTAATTTATGAGCACGGCGAAATGAAGGAAACAAAAGACAAAATAATTTGGTATTAACGTTGAGGAAGGACATCCATTCCGCACTGCAGTCTGCACAGTTCATCCTTATTTAACCTCAAGGAATAAACTTAATTACGTAGATGTATCTCCAACCTTTGCTTCAGTGGAAAAATGGCTTGCAGATATTTCTTCATGGAAAATTATGATGAAATATCAGGACATAGGTAGATGTAGTACAATTGGTATTGAGAATCTCGAGGCATTTCAATTTCGAAATTATCTCGTCCATTAGATATGATCATAATTAATTCATGTTACCTTCTGTAGTATTCATTGCAGGTAAGTACTCGTAGATGAATTTTTTGAGTTACAAAAATATACTATCTGCTGTATCAATGCAGAAAGGAAGTATCTACAGAAGTATTAAAGTGGGAATAATATTAAATGGAAAATTGTAATACGAAAGCACTTTTTATTTCACCACTGAACACCTTATCTATCCTTTACCCGTGTTTATTACAACCATAAATCTAACTAAATATTTACGCAAATGAGACGCCCACAACCCATCAAACTGTCGCAGGATGAGCTAACCTGCCGTCTGATTGTATAAAACATCAGAATCGAACTAAATTGTCATTAAATTGTAACGAATGGCAGATGTGGCATCCAACGAAAAGATACGAATGGAAAACCATAGGCCTGTTGGACTGCCTTTAAGGACTCAAACATGTATCTTCAGAGAGGTATGAGTTCGGACGATGCCTAATGGAATGTAATGGAAGAGAACGAAATAACTCAAATTATATCTGCAAAGGATATCCCATCTGCGCATGTACTGAATTTGTAAACAACCTGTTGAATAATTCAACGCACGTAAGCCGATATTGTAGGCAGACAGTATAGATTTGATTTATTTTGTCGACGTAAAATGAAAGAAATAATGGTCTTAAATTTCATCGATTTGTTTTAAGGTGCTCTGAAATTTAGAAGGTGTTAAGGAATTTTCTTAGAGTAGGCGTTAATTCTAATTTTTTTTTTTTCATTTTATTATTTTTTTTTTTTTTTTAATATTCAAAAAAAAAAGTCTAAAGAATTCTTCTGGTGCTGTGGACTTCACCAGTAACCCATCTACTATCGCTGCCGTTCAAAATTGGCAGAAAGGATGACCGAAATTTATCGGCCTTCTGTATTAGGGTCTGTTTATTTGGAATTTTTTTTTTTATTCATAAATCGGAATTGGATAAATGATTGTGAATATTGATAAGATCTGGCATATTTTCGATTCTAATGATATCTTTGAAATGGTTCTGAACGTGATGGATGGCTTCAAGTAATAATTTCATCAACTTTTCACCCCTTGGCACCCCTTGAATAATTCGAAAGGCAAACTGGGAACAAGTGATAGCGACACAAAAAATAATATTTTATAGATGGTGCGCAATTTAAATCCGGTGGGGATGGCACCATATACAGTCAAACCCAAATAATATCACATCGCTTTGAAGCACAAATCGCTTTATATCACAAAATGTTTAAATCAAATGCCTTTTTTACATAATTCATATTGGAATTCAACCTATTTGTAGCATCTCGTTTAATATCAGAACCCGCATAAAGTCATTTAAAAATGAACCCGACAAAATAATTTTTTAAAGAATTTATTCCGCTTAAGAACACACCTGTATAAATATGGAAAATATAGTTGCAACACATGCATATTGTCATTGGAAGTATACTTTTATGTGCTTGTGTAGTAAAGGTAATGGGTTTAAGATATATTGGGTTTATAACTTAATTCGTGCGGTTTTTTCTCAACATTTGAACGTTTTTTTAAGAAAAACATGTACAATAGTATTATTCAAAGTATTGCCCATCTGAAGCTATGCCTTTTTCCCATCTTTCTGGCAATTTATGGATCCCATCCCAAAAGAACTGCGCCGGCTTGGCAGCCAAGAATGAATCAAGCCAATTTTTGATATTCTGCTCTGATGTGAACCGTATTTCAGTGAGGGCGTTCTGCATTGACCGGAACAAATGGTTGTCAGAAGGGGCAAGGTCTGGGCTATAAGGCGGGTGGGGTAAAACTTCTCATCCACTGTTTTCCAAATAAACGTGGGGCCGAGCGTTGTCATGGTGGAAAATTATTGCCTCGTGTCTGGTCGCATATTCCGGGCGTTTTTCTGCTACTGCTCTCTTCAAACGGATTAATTGTGTTCGGTAGCGTTGTCCATTGATGGTTTCACCCGGTTTTAGCAGCTCATAATACAGCACACCCTTCTGATCCCACCAAATACAGAGCATTACCTTCGCGCCATGGATATTCGGCTTTGCCGTTGATTTGGCTGGTTGGCCGGGTTTCACATATGATTTTTTGCGCTTGGGGTTGTCGTAATGGATCCATTTTTCATCACCAGTAACAATCCGATGCAAAAATGACTTCCTTTTGTGGCGTTCCAGCAGCATTTCGGACATGCAAAACCGCCTTTCGACGTCTCTCGGCTTGAGTTCATGTGGAACCCAATTTCCTTGCTTTTGAATATATCCAGCTGCTTTTAAACGTTTTGAAATGGCTGCTTGAGTGACACCCAAAGATTCTGCGAGCTCTTCTTGTATTTGGCAACCATCTTCATAGAGTAATGCTTCCAGTTCTTCATCTTCAAACTTTTTTGGTTGCCCATGACGTTCATCGTCTTCCAAGCCAAAATCACCACTTTTAAATCGTGCAAACCACTTTTGGCACGTTCGCTCAGCTAGCGCATGTTGACCATAAACTTCCACCAAAATACGATGACTTTCGGCAGCAGTTTTCTTCATATCAAAGTAATGAAGAAGAACTCCCCGCAAAACACTTTTTCAGGCACAAAGTTCGACATAATTGAGTGAAAAAAAATTATTGTTGTTTACCCTTCAAATGAATGACATTTACTGAAATGACGTACAATGACAGTAGCTTTCCAACGCATGTTCCAATGGAATAATAACAATGGAATAATACAAGTTACGCCATCTCTTAGCAAACCGCACGAATTAAGTTATTGACCCAATAATTACCACATCTTCATGTTCTGTGCTTATTTTTTACTTGAACTTGAATTTCTCTGCATTTTAAGACTGTCACGTATTGCATTCTTGTTTTCAAATTCAAATAGGTTTGTTGGTATTTGAATGAAAACTGTTTTATTTAGCTTTAGTATTCTAATCCGAAATCAGCAGGATGAACGTGGCAATATGCAAAAGAAAACCTTTATCAGTAAAGCAAAAGATTGAAATCTTAGAACATTTAAAAAAAAGGTGAAACAAGGAAAAACATTGCCCAAAAATTTAATTGCGATGTTTCCACCGTTTCAAAAATTGCAAAAAATGAAATTGAAATAAGAAAAATATCTCTGGAGTGTGGTAACATTCAAAGAAAACGGATGCGGACAGGTAAACTTAAATTGAAACTTTTATTTTAAAATGTTAAACAATTTTTTGGCTAGGAATCTACGAAGAAATTGATAATTCTATGATTATCTGGTTCCGGGAGATGCGAACTAGGAACGCAGTTATGACGGGTCCAATGCTTAAAGAACAGGCAATAAAATTTGCACAAATGCTTAATGTAGAACACTTTGAGGCTAGTAACGGTTGGCTCACACGATGGAAAAATCGTCATAACATAGTTTTTTCAAAAAATTCAAGGATGCTGACAATTTCATGGCAGATGATTGGATCAGGAATGCACTGCCAAGCTTGATTAAAAATTATTGTCCTCAAAATGTGTTTAATGGCGATGAAAGTGGTTTATGTTATCGCGCCTTACCTAATGGCACAATGACTCTTAAAGGGGAAAATCCCACTGGTTGTAAAATACAGAAGGATAGAATAACTTTGCTATTTGTAGTAAATATGGATGGTTCAGAAAAAAACGTTTTTGCTATTGGTCGTGCGAAGCAGCCGCATTCTTTTAGAGGAAAGAATGTTCCCATTAAATATTTCTCTAATAGCAAATCTTGGATGACCAGTGTAATCTGGACGGAAATACTATTTGACTGGGACAAAAAATTACAAAAGGAGAAACGAAACATTATTTTGCTCGTGGATAATGCTGCTTGTCATAAACTTTCAGACGGTATAAAGTTTTCAAACATAGCATTATATTTTCTTACCACCAAATACCACATCTCTTATTCAGCCCTTAGACCAGGGTATAATCCGCTGTTTCAAAGTTTATTATAGGCAAATTATAGTAAGGCGAAAGCTGTTGGTATTGGAAAGAGGACTATCATTGCGTGAATTTTGGAAGCTCTAAGAATTGTGAAGCGCACTTGGTGGCTGATAACACCCAGAACAATTAAAAACTGTTTTATAAAAGCAGGTTTTGATGCTTCTAGCCAAGTGCACTGCGAATCAGAAGAAGCAATCGTTCAGCTTCCTATCCCAGCCGACGAATTTGAGCAATATGTTGATTGCGATTTAAACGTTGAATGCTATGGAGAGCTCTCAGCAGAGGAAATATTGGACGAAGTCAGGAAATCTTCCAGTCAGGTAATTGAAGAAGACAATGATGATGGTGAGGAAGAGTGCCATATAGCTATAAACCAACCTCAATTATCTAGTAAAGAAGGAATTATTGCACTTTCTTCATTAAGAGCATATTTTGAATTTAAAAATGAGGACACGAATCACATAGATGAGGTTGAAAAGCAACTGTTCAGAATTTCTTTTTCCAATTTGGTTCAAAAGAAAATTTCTGATTATTTCAAACCAATACACTAGATAGCCGAATCAATATTTGCAATCAATAAAGGCTCGTATATATGTACATTACATATGTACATATGTATACATGTATGTATATTAAATTCAGTTTTAGAAGTTCGTTTTTGTTTCCTATGAAAAAAATATTTTTGTTATTATTTTATTTGTTTCAAATTAAATAAAAAGGAGCACAACCCGCTTATATTCACAAAGTTCGACTGCCCGCTTCATGTGACTATATACGGGTTCGACTGTACCGCACTACATTGGATGGATGCTATTTAGGACTAGAAGGTCAACAACTGATGGCTATGTACAGAGCTTTCAAATGTCCACCATACACACTAGTTTCCTGCCAATACGATGGTCCTTGGAGAAGGGAGTAGTGAAAGTCTGTTAGTATGCCTCCCTAATTTTTCTTACAAAGTCTTTGAGTGAATGCTGCCAGACATATAACACCAAACTTATGGTCATCTAACTCACCAGACCTTAATACTTTGGATTAATTTGTGTGGCGCATAGTTGAACATAAAATCAACAAACATGCCCACAATATCATACAAGCTCTAGAGGATTCCATTGTCCAATTCATGGCCAACATCAAGAAAGGTCATTTAATTCCGGCATGCTTACGATTCTTGTCAGGAATTGAGGTTGTTATCGATGCCGAAGGTGGTTTTATTGAATAAATATGGGCTACAGACGTACATGTATGTATTTATGTGTCAACTGTAATATATGATAATAAACTTTTTTTTACATAAGTTATGAGCATTTGTTTTTTTTTTTTTTTTTTCAAATTTGTCCTCATATAGCCTCCGTATGGTCTAACTCCTCGCAGCCAATTATATCATTCTAGGTAAGCAGAGGTGCATTGAGAGGCATATGGGGGTGGCCGTGGTGTAGTGGTAACATCATCGCTTGTCACGCTACAGGTTCACGGTTCGAATCCTGATGTCAATAAATAAAATTCATCTACTTATTTCGGATGAAATAAATAAAAAGTCGATCAATTGCGAAAGCTTATGTCAACTCCACTGCGAAGGCACAACACTGGCAGTAGGGCGGTCATAGCTAAAATGCAACTTGGTCGTGATGATGACATCAGGAGGACGGAAAAAATAATTTGAATCATGAGCAACGACAAAAGCAAAAATAAACAAGCTCCCCAGTTATCTGGACAGCCACCCTTGGAGTTCACTGAAACTTAATACTAGCTGAGTTTCAAACCAACTACAACAATCTGCCTTTCTCTCTGTCTCTTCCCCTTTCCTAAAAAACGCCCGTGTCCTAAAATTAGTATAAGGGTAACCCTTAACCCCTTCCACACGTGCAAATTATAAAAAAAAAAGTATTCAGAATTTATTTTGAATAAATGCTACTTTTCCCCTGTGGGTTAGGGGACAGAATATACCCACGGTAGGCATGCCTGTCGTAAAAGGAGACTAAAATGCCAACTCACCGTTTTTCTTGAGATTAAGGTAATACAAATTAATTCAATGAAAAAATTCAATTGGAAAATCCACACTCGCAAAAGGCATGTTCTACGGATTTTGGGGTGAGCTATTTATTGCATAAAAATCTAATTAACCCATTAGGAAAAGCGCAAGGCTCCGCCTCAAAAGACTTCTAATAAAACGCAAAATAAGAGTCTAGGGAACTCGGATATGGGAAACGCAAACCTTGAAAGAGAGTAGTCTGGAAAAAGAAAACACCGTGCTCCGAAAGAGGCTTGACGAAATGGAGCTGTTGTCTCGGGAGCTTAAAAGTAAAGTTGAGAAACTTGAATCAGAGAATAAAGTAACTTTGCATCAAAACGAGTCTTCACATATGCAGACGGTTATTCATAGTTAGCCTTCTCCGGGTATCCATCACTACAGTATGGACGAAGAAGAATTCGCGCGAAACAGATTGGATACTTAAGCGAAGACCATCTAAAAAACGTAAGGCCGGTTCATCGCCAGAGATTGATCCGCAACACAAACCTGATAGCAAAGCGCAGCGAAAAGCAGAAGAGTAAATTGAAAGCAAATGCGCCCCAAACTCAGTCTACGAGTATCTAATATCTACCATTCGGCTACATTTTCGAAAATTTGCCCATATTTGATAAATATTTGAAGTAGTTCACAAGAAACAGGGAAATGATCGTTGCAAGTCCGTCTGTGTATCTGGTGACCCTCAAAATTTCAAACCTTGGTATTTGCAGGATATTGAAAAATTGCTTTATTTTGTATCAAAAATACATACTCGTACAAATAAATATTTCTTTCAAGCGATAGACCCACAAGGCCTAGCCTAATTTCTCACAGCCATTCGGGCAGTATAAGACGAATGGTGGGGACCTATAGTTTTATACTTTTCATGACAATTTTACTCCCAAATATTATTAGTGAGTGGTGGAGCCGTGAAACAACTATTTGGTATTTTCCAGGACTCTAACATTCAGTCTCGCGCTCAGTGATCTCGCACTTAACCGCTGAGCCAAGGGACTCATGGCCCGTGTTTCTACCTGAGCTAACAACATCGGAGATAGACTCTCTTGCCAATTTGTCAGTTGCTTAGTTTTCTGGTATAATATTATGACCAGGGATCAAGCTGAGTTTAACGTTGCATTGCGAGCCAAACAATAGCAAAAGCGGGTTTTATAATTGCCTGGCTGTCAATGAAGACGGCGCTGCCATCTTGTGATATTGCCATCATTCAAGCTGGTATGATTGCGCTACGTGATTGCTAAAATATAGGAAAGGAAAACGCTACTGCAATCGAAAAGCTAGAGACAGTCATACAATATGGCAGGCAAGATCTTATAAGCTTTGTTGAGGAGATTGGTGCTTCTATATTTGGCGTAGTTCAGAGTGTTTAATTTTTTGAGGATCTGCGAAATGGTGCTGAGATTCTGATCATCGACCACACTATCGTCCGTGTTCTCAGTAACAAATCAACTCATTTTAGTTGAGTGGAACAGCTGGTTATGATCGTCTGTATGAAATGAAACTTTCTGCCGGATAGTGAAGTTTTGGTCATCTTCGCTGTTTAATAGACTGCAGAACTGACTTCCAAATTCTTAAGTACCGACAACTCAAACCAATAGATTTCCTCCTTAGCCCCTGCCGTCTTCTGTTAAGAGTTCCAGCTCCATCATATTTCTTTTGTTTTCTGGTAAAACTTTCGAACGGACTGCATCGAGTATTTCTAATGTTATTTGGGAGAATTTGATGTTTTTTCATTCTAATATGCTAACGTGACTATATAAGAAGATTTTTCAATTATTATTATTGTAAGTGTAATCCTCACTGAGATTGTAAACGCTTTCATTGATCCCGATTTTACAATTATTCGATTGCCATTTGCAGACAAGAAAGTAGGCCTTGGTGAAAATATACACTTCTTGTTCCTTTGCTGCCACCAACAACCTTCCACATGGGATAAAAAGCAATCTCCAGTTTCGAGTCCCAGGTGAGAGTAGGAGTTGGTAGGCAAAAGCTATTGTGTCGATGCTTGTATCTTTATGTACATCGATGAAGAAATGTGTCCCCATTTTTGAAAATGTTCCTGTTCCTGCGAAATGTTTATTCGTTAGAAAACCAATCATATAGGTATATATGTGGTACACCTATGTACATACCAATGTTGTTATCGAATTGAAGCAAAATGCTGTAAAGCTGGAAATGCATTTTGTTTATCTGATGTACGAGTATTTGCTGAATGAACCCAAGTATACATATGTATGTAGGTAGCCCGTCAATTCGAGAAATTGGCTGGTTGATACTCAATCGGTATTCTCGTACAACCATACAACCGCAAACCAAAAGCTCCACTATCTAAAAAAGAAAAAGCGAAAACCAAGCAAATGAAATCAGAAACATTTTGGAAAACATTGCTTTCTTGTGGTGTGTTGGTATTGCAATTCGGAGGTAAATGCTGGTGTGGTTAAATTACTGCCTGACTGCTCGTGGTATGAAATGTTTTCACCCGAAATAATTGACCAAGCACCTAAGAGAAGTAAAACATATTTTTGAACAATGATGGTAACTGTTTTTTACGGACATAAAATCCACGAATAACTCAGCTTTGAAATTTAAATAAAGTCGTTGGTCACTTTTTTTATAATTTTCCAAAACTTGGTATAAAATGATCGTGTATATGTCAAATATTGCTTAGATATTAAATTAGAATAAAATCTAAAAAAAAGTATCGTTATAAAGCGCTTAAATGCAAGTCTTTATGCATAATGTTCATCAACAACGAGCGTGAGAGGTGCAATTGTTGGGCACGACGACGAGTTGAGGTGGACGGCTCTTCAGCCACACTATCGCGAACAGCAGCAATATTTTCTGCAGTACGAGCTGTACGAGCATGCACTGGTGTTTTCACATCTCCTACAGACCCGGTTTGCACAAATTTTTGCACGATTTTTCCGATTGTACGCACATTTGGACGATTAAATTGACCGAAAGAATCACGAAATGCACGATATGCATTTTGATTTGAACGCCCATTTTCATAATAAGCCTGAATAACTTTAATGCGTTGCTCGATTGTGTATCTTTCCATGGTTCAAATTGAGTTAGTCTGAAATTGAGAAATGTCAAATGAAATGCAGAAAAAAACTTGACGTTTAGGTGTGGTTCACATTCAACATTGGCCCTTAAAATTTAACCACCCTTTACTTATCTATACAATAGAGCAGTGTTTTTCAAACTTTTTGAGTACGCGACCCCTTTGTTAGTGTTTGGGAATATTTCATCATAAAACATTAACTTCATTTTAATTCGAACATTATTCATTTAGTTGCATTGTATAATTTTTATTTTTATAGTAATTTACCCTATGTTTCTTGCAACAGTTAAACTAATTGCAATAGTCATGATCTCTCTCTCTTTTTACATTGATTTCAATTGTCATACTCATAACGTTATTGTCTTCCGATTTTGATAACTGATATGCAGTTGGTTGTAAAAATAATTTTTCTCGCTCACTTGGATTTCAACCAGCAAAGGGATAAGTACCTCCTAATAAATATTTTATATTCACTTACTCGTTTCGTCGTTTCGTGCTGGTCCTTCGCTTTTCGTTTGCGTATAATCTTTTCGTGGATTTAACACATTTTCAGTATAACACCTAATTAGGGAAATCATAGCCATCGTTCGTTTGATTTCGTGCAATTCGGATTTCTCTACATTGGGTTTCGGTGTTGGATTCGTGTGCGTGGATCCTTTCTCGGATATTGGCATACAGTTAGTAAAAATATTTTGGCGACCCCCACATTATAATGTGTCAGTTATTTAAAAAGCCACATACATTGAACCCGTTCGAAACCTGGTCTAATTACACAAGATTTTACTTATTCGCGATGAAATTTACTCCCGTGTTGCCAGAAAAAAAAAATTGTAGCAGGCCTTGCAGTAATACAGTGCTGTCTGGGTAGCGTGAACTAATTATTGCACAGGCTGCCCATGCTAGCCAGTTTGTTCACACTGCAGTCTACAGAGTGCTATGTAGAAAAAAATTGGTGTTTATGTGAGCGAGACAGACACCACTGTATTAATTTTTTTGAATTCTTAAGTGCGCATCAGAATTGTCATTTAATTTTTTATCAGTTATCTTTTATCAATTATCATTTCTCGCTGATCTTTTTAACCACTTAAACATCTTGAATAAGAGCCTCCAAGGGAGAGAAGAAAGCATTATAACTACAAAAGACAAAATCGGAGGATTCCTCGCAAAACTTCGTTTGTGGTCAGAGTCTTTACAAACAAAAATTTTTAATTATTTTCCCTGCGTTCAAAAGATCCTCGAAGAAATTTCATCAGTAAGCTCTCACATTCATCTCATGGTACAGAGTTTTCATAATTTAGAGAAGAAACTATTAAATTACTTTCCAGACCTGGATTCTGAAAGTGGAAATGGACAAAGATGGATATTAAATCCTCTTTTGAATATGTCAGTCGAACTCACCGATCTACCATCAGTAAAAATGAAAGAAAATCTTATAGATTTAGCTGCAGATGGCATGCTGAGAATGGAATTCAATTTAAAAACTATTGACAATTTCTGGATAAAAAGAAGAGGAGAGTATCCTGAGTTGGCAAACGAGGCTTGGTTGTTACTGCCATTCGCCACTTCATACCTGTGTGAAGTCACATTCTCTTCAATGTTTGACATTAAAACTAAGAAGTGAAACAGGCTAAATTTGGGAAATGATTTAATCGTAAAAGTGTCAAAGATTAGTTCAAGATTTCAACGTTTATTAAAAAATAATCAGGCACATATGTCGCACTAAAAAATTTTGTGTTTTGCAGTGTTTCTCAAACTGTGGGTCGCGACCCACTTGGGGGTCGCCAACAGTTCCTTGGGGGGTCGCGGTCGCAAGCCGGTAAGATGCAAAAGAGAATCTAAAAAGTGGGTCTCTCAATTGTGCCTATTTGTCTATCTGTCTGTCAGTCAGTCATATGTACACAAGACTGTAGCCTAAACTGCTGGATGGGGTTCCTTGAGGCCTCATATCAAGGCGATATCGGAATTTTTATTCTAACCCCAAAATTTACTTTACTTTACTATTAATGGCTTTGAATAAAATCGATTTTCTCGAAAATGGCTTCAACGATTTTCCTTAAATTTACTCTTTGAGTTAGATTGGATATATTGCACTAGATGGCGAACCAAGATTTTAGAAAAAAAAAATTGCATAATGCTACTTTAATTATTAACGAATCTTTGAAAATTGGTTAGTTTTTGTTTATGACTCGAATGATTTTGACGCATGTTTCAAGAAGTACATTTTGACAATTTCACTTAAATTTCAATTCAGTGCATGCGACGCACTGTAAGTAAGGTGCACATTATTTTACTTGCATCTATAGAAGCAACCATTGACTTTCTGAAAATGTTCATCCTCCACATTTCAATTAAACTTGAATCTCAGAATGGTTGCTCTCAATACTATGTATCTGTCTGTCCGTATGTCTGAATGTCTGTCTGTATGAATGGCCGACTGCAGACTAATTGACTGAACGAATTTTCTTCGAACTTCATATCTGGGATCTGTGGATTCACGATTCGAAGATAGCAGCACTTTACAAAAGACCGATTCTGAAAAAAAAATTACTCGGACTATTTTATTTAAAATCGACATTTAAGCCACTATACTTGTGTAGATGCATGCGACCCCGTCGTGCACTTTATTTGTTTTTGTAACCATCTCTCAGGATAGGCGAACCTATAATGTTGTGACAGGGCTCCGAGATGCCTGTAGTATCAGCTCATCTGGCAAGAACCGAAAAGTAATCATGACTACTTCACGCAGTCTATAGCAATATTCTGATACCACGCCGGGCGACAAGACACAATTATGAAATTTGATCACAATCTTCAGAACTGTTTCGAGAAAATCGATATATTGGGTTTATAACTTAATTCGTGAGGTTTTTTGACAAAATTTGAACGTTTTTTTAAGAAAAACATGTACAATAGTATTATTCAAAGTATTGCCCATCTGAAGCTATGCCTTTTTCCCATCTTTCTGACAATTTATGGATCTCATCCCAAAAGAACTGCGACGGCTTGGCAGCCAAGAATGAATCAAGCCAATTTTTGATATTCTGCTCTGATGTGAACCGTATTTCAGTGAGGGCGTTCTGCATCGACCGGAACAAATGGTAGTCAGAAGGGGCAAGGTCTGGGCTATAAGGCGGGTGGGGTAAAACTTCCCATCCACTGTTTTCCAAATAGTTCTTAACCGGAATAGCAATGTGGGGCCGAGCGTTGTCATGGTGGAAAATTATTGCCTCGTGTCTGGTCGCATATTCCGGGCGTTTTTCGGCTACTGCTCTCTTCAAACGGATTAATTGTGTTCGGTAGCGTTGTCCATTGATGGTTTCACCTGGTTTTAGCAGCTCATAATACAGCACACCCTTCTGATCCCACCAAATACAGAGCATTACCTTCGCGCCATGGATATTCGGCTTTGCCGTTGATTTGGCTGGTTGGCCGGGTTTCACATATGATTTTTTGCGCTTGGGGTTGTCGTAATGGATCCATTTTTCATCACCAGTAACAATCCGATGCAAAAATGACTTCCTTTTGTGGCGTTCCAGCAGCATTTCGGACATGCAAAACCGCCTTTCGACGTCTCTCGGCTTGAGTTCATGTGGAACCCAATTTCCTTGCTTTTGAATATATCCAGCTGCTTTTAAACATTTTGAAATGGCTGCTTGAGTGACACCCAAAGATTCTGCGAGCTCTTCTTGTATTTGGCAACAATCTTCATAGAGTAATGCTTCCAGTTCTTCATCTTCAAACTTTTTTGGCTGCACAGGACGTTCATTGTCTTCCAAGCCAAAATCACCACTTTTAAATCGTGCAAACCACTTTTGGCACGTTCGTTCAGCTAGCGCATGTTCATCATAAATTTCCACCAAACCGCACGAATTAAGTTATTGACCCAATATTTATTTTGCTAGATTGGCCAATTGTAAAGTATCGTTAATTTTGGGGTTAGACTGAAAATTCATATTTAGCTCTGAATTGTGATCCTACAGATCGGAGACCCATATAGGTTGCAGTTAGCCATACAAATAGATGGGGAGGCAAAATAGATAGGCCCACTATTTGAGTATCTCTGTTATGGGAATATGAAGCGTAATCAAAATTTTGAGATCAAACATTTTCGAAAACCAATACATTCTTGACTGTTTGGGCGCAAGTGAAAGAAGCAAGAGTATTTTTCACTGATTCCCCTTCGCAAAGTCAAGATATTTATAAAATCTGCTAGTTTCCGTCGCTCTTTGAATCCATTTCCGGTGATAACTTAAGATTGCTCAATAATTGTGTTCTTTTATTATTCCATTCCGTTTGTTTTATGTTTCCGTTTCTCCAGCTGTGGTGAAAATCATAACCTAACTTAATCAAGTTTTTCACCCAAAACAAATCATTTTGTATTTTGGGGTAAGTTGATGTGGCAATCGGTTAATCTCATACTCAAATAGTGTACGCCCTATGTATCTCAGATGCAATTCCAGCGTAAATGTAGGTCGATGTCTGTCTTCAATTTCACTTTCTAGCATATGTGAGTAGTTGGGACTTAAGCTGGGCAACCTCCTTCCTTATCCTTTTAACAAAACACGTCTGCAGTTTATCCACTTCATCAAAGAGCATATGACCCCAAACTTGAGCTCCATAGGTTTGCACAGCTGCACACTACTTGGAATAAATGCCACTTTGATCGCGAGAGAGACATTTTTTAGTTGTTCCATGTCGAGTTTATGCTGTCTTTTGCCGCATAGTTCCTTTTCTCAATATGCTTTTGGCGTCAATTAGGTAGCAATGATTTGCAGAAATTTATATCTCTTCACATTTGAGTCTTGCTTAGATTTATCTCTAAGTTCCCACTTACTGCAGTACTCTTCTAAATTAATTATCATCCTGCAAGATTTGTACACTGTCAGCCAAAGTGAGAATGTCATCTCTGAATATAAGCAATCTTGTACTTAGCTCATTTATACATAGGCCGCCTTCTAAACACTCATGCATATCATTTATATATAGAGAAAATAGTGACAAGAGACATCGTTGTTTAACACCCGAAATTGTATCGAAGTTTGTAGACTTAGTACTTTTACAGATGTTCTCCAGTAGTTTGACAACGTTAGTTGATACCCCCATTGTGTGCAGTTTGTATATTAATAATTTTCGCGATACTTTAAGGTCTATTATTATTTCTATAGGCTTATCTTACACTGCAACCCAATAGTCTATTGTGGCCCCTACTAATACTTAGGAGAGGTTTATTCCCTCATTAGAGTTTCCCTCCAGAATATAATTCTATCAGAATTATTGTCGAGGGCCAAACACTCTTTTTTTTACCTTGGCAAGGATAGTTAGCCCTAGAGCACACTCCCTAATCAGAAAATGTTTTGGAGTCTCACTGGACTCAATGCAGAATCTGCAAAGGCCTCCGTTTGTTATACGTAGTATCCTTAGATGGTTATTCTTGTTAAGGCAGATGCACGCTTCGAATCTCTTCCGATTGCAGTGTCCCAGAAGTTTTTTAGCTTGCCTCAGACCTGGAGCCAGGTTCTCGCCCTGTTTTCTTCCTCCATTTTCCTGAATTCTTCACATATGGTGTGATTTCCTATTCCGCAGAATGGTTCAGGTCCAATAAAGGATTTTGCTGCTCCTTGTCTTGCTAAGGAGTCTACTTCTTTGTTGCCCTCTATTCCATCGTATCTAATAGAAGTTACCTTATTACTGCTACTCAATTCATTAAGTTTGTATAGGCATGCCCACACAAGTTTTGATTGACATGGGAGTAAAGTCCCATGATAGCTGTTTGACTGTCTCACAATATTGCTATGTCGTATTTTTTGTATCTTCTATCGAGATTGAATTGAATACATCTATCTATAGCGTATATTCCAGCTTGAAAGATGCTGGTACTTTTGCCCATAAGTTCTGAGTACTTTGTTCTTGGCTCAAATAGACCTGCCCCTGTTTCTTCTTCCCTCTGTATACCACTTGTGGTTACTCAATGTGTATATTATGGATTCATTGCTCCAAGCCTTATTGTTGTTCAACTTCTTACGGAATCTGTTATCAAAAATAAATTTCCTGATACTATCGTCCCTAGGAATTGCTAGAAGGGAGAGTTTCTTGAGAAGTACATCATATTCTTTTGAATTGATGTATTTCTCTCCCCCGATGCCCTCTTTTACCATCCATAGGATTGTCCGCTTTGCGTTTTGCTCAACTACAATATTAAGCACAGTTAGTTCCAGGAATGATTCCATGGCAGCAGTTGGACATGTTCTCATGGTCCCAGTAATACATAGGCAAGCAAGTCTTTAGTGAGTGTCTCCCTCATTGTGGGTAGACTAGTTCGTTTGGCCCACGCTATCGCTCCATATGTGATCTTGGTCTCACAATGTTATCAGCGTAGGCTTGACAGTTGGTTAACTGTTTAAGTAATTCATCCACAACAAGACTTTACATTAGAGGAAATAGTACTCCTCCTTGTGAGCTCCTCTTGCTGTGTTGACCTTAATGATTCCACCCAACGTCTGAGTTCTAAAGTCTACTTACTTACTTATGTCCTGTATCCCCTTGTGGGTCCTAGGGCCTCTACAACGCCTACGCGCCATCGTGTGCGATTTCTGGAAATGTGCCTCAGCTCTCCCCAACTCTTTCCCAGTTGCCGTGCTTCCTTCTCAACTGTTCTGCGCCACGTACTCCTAGGACCGCCGCGTATCCTGCCATCCTGGGTAAGCGGGTTCCATTGCATCGCTTGGTTAGCTATGGACCTGTCACCCTTTCGGAGAGTGTGACCGATCCACTGCCACTTTCGTCGTCGTATGGCTGTGCCTATAGGTTCATGGCCCGTTCTCTGATAAAGCTGTTCGTTAGAGATACGGTTTGGCCAGAATATCCTTAAGACGTAACGTGGACACCTATTGACAAACGTTTGCAGCTTCCTCGTGATAGTGACGGTCACTCTCCAGGTACCACATCCATATAGCAACACGGATTCAACGTTGGAACGGAACAGTCGTAGCTTGGTGTTTAAGCTAATTGCATTACTTCGCCAAACTATGGATAGCATCCCAAACGCAGATTTTGCTTTACCTATTCGGCTGGCTATATCCAGTTCGGTTCCGCCATCGGTTGAGACAATACTCCCAAGGTATTGGAAACTCTCTACTCTCTCAACCGTTTGTCCAGCAATGCATATATGAGTTGATGAGTTTGGTCCTAGGCTGATCATTTTTGTTTTTGCCGAGTTAATTTTCAGCCCAACGACGTCTGCTTCCCTCTCCACATTTGCTGTCATTTGGTGAAGGTCCATTATTCTGTGAGACAGTAGGCATACATCGTCGGCGTAGTCGAGGTGTTTGAGTTCAGATGTAAGAGTCCATCGAATTCCTCCATTTCCTGTTGATAAGGCCGCATTCAGCACATCGCTAATCACCAATAAAGCAATATTGGTGAAAGTATGCAGCCTTGCCGAACCCCACTTTGGACTTCGAATTCCTCAGACAGCCTTCCTCTGTGCAATTAATTGCTACTAATTTATCAGGAATGCCTCTCCCGCGCAAGGCACGCCGAATAAATTCCCGATTGACACTATCAAACGCCTTTTCAAAATCGATGAACAACAGGTGAAGTGGTGATCGATATTCAACACATTGCTCGATGATGATCCGCAGGGTGTTGATGTGGTCGACACAGGAGGATCCAGAGTGGAAACCTGTTTGTTCGGCGTCAAGTGTGTCTTCAAGGTGTTCTTTGATTCGCTCCAGGATGATTCTAGCTATTATCTTGGCCACAGCGGGCAGCACGCAGACACCTCTCCAGTTTTCGCACTGCATTAGGTTGCCTTTTTTAGGGAGCTTAACAATCATTCCCTTTTTCCACTCATCTGGAAAACTCTCGGCTTCCCATGTTCTCCCGACAAGTGGGAACAGTAGCTCTGCCGATGCTGTTGGCGCAGCTTGAAAAAGCTCCGCGGGTATGCCGTCAAGTCCTACCGTCTTATTAGTTTTCAGTGCTTTGATTGCGGTAATAATCTCCTCTTTACTGGGGGTTGTGGTGCGAATTCGGGAACTTCTTTCTACGGACACTTCAGTCTGACTTGGGTGCATATTGCTGGCGAATACTCGGTTTAGAACCGAAGCAAAATGCTCCTTCCATCTCTTCAGTTGATCCTCATCCGATATTAGCAACGAACCGTCTAAGCCTTTCACTGGGTGTTGAGTAGAGCTTCGGCCACCTATAAGCTCTTTAGTGATTCTATAAACGGTTCTGCTGTCGCACCTCGCTGCTGCTTCTTCTGCTTCCGTAGCCAGCGCATTGATGTAATTGCGCTTGTCACGTCTCACGCTACGCTGTACTTCTCTCATCTTCACGCGATATAGGGACTCAAGCTCGATCCTCCCTGCTGCTGGAGTTGCTGCAATTTGAGCTCTTAGCTGTTTTCGTTCGTTGATCCTTCTCCAGGTATCCTCGGAAAGCCACGCCCTATGGTTTCCCTGTGATCGACCGACAATCCTTTCAGCACCTGATGTGAAAACAGTTTTCACAGCGCACCAATGGTCTTGGATGGTGGCGGGCAGGGAGCTGCTGATTGTTTCCACTCCACGTGAGAGATGGTCCCTTAATTCTTGGCGCACTGTGGGAACTCTCAGTCGGTCTACATTGAACCTAGGTATTCTTGTGTCGTTAGATCTACGAACGGCAGCAGTGCGTAGTCGGAGAGTAGCTATCATAAGATGGTGATCTCGTACCAACCCCATGTCGGCACCTCGCCTGTTTCGGACGTCTAGGAGACTACTTCTAAAACGGCGACTGATGGCAAAATGGTCAATTTGGTTGGAGGTTGCTTGGTTGGAGGTTGCCTGTCAGTTGACATCCAACTGATTTTATGGCAGGCTTTGTGCTCAAACATAGTGCCACCTATGACAAGACGATTTGCGTTGCAAAAATCAACAAATCTTTCGCCGTTGTCATTCCGATTGCCTAGTCCGTGCCGTCCCATAACATGTTTGAGCCCTTCGTTGTCGCAGCCTACCTTGGCATTCAGGTCCCCCATCACAATGACAATGTCGCCATTGGGTGTTGCATTATAAACAGCTCCCAACTGGTTGTAGAAGTTCTCCTTTTCTTCCTCAGACGAACCACCCGTGGGGGGGTAACACCGTATGATGGTAACGCGACGTACTCTCGTCCGGAATCTGGCCGTTAAAATCCTATCACCGTGCGGTTGCCAGGTAATTAGGCCTCTGCGTGCTGTTGGCGTTAGCAGCAGTCCAACTCCATATCCACGGGGGTTTCCGGTTGGTCTTCCGGAGTAGAGTAATACAGTATTACGCGTTGGGGATTGGTACTCACCCGCATCTAACCATCTTATCTCGCTTACTCCCAATATGTCCAGCCTATATCGCATGAACTCATGCTCCAATTGGAGGAATCTGGCGTTCTGAGGTCCTTCACTCTGAGAGTCAAGGAGCGTCTTCACATTCCAGAAACCAATCTTAGTCCGGGTACGATAGCCAAAGGTCGTCAACGTATTATCAGTCCTTATCCGAGGCATTGTGTCGGTTTCCATAGCTATTGTAGTTTCGGTAACGCGGGTTGCTGGCCCAGGTTACCTAGCCTAGGCATAAGACCCTAGACAATCTCGCACTTGCATTTTTGGCCTATATGTATAAGGATTTATACATGCAGTTGCCCGGGGACCGCCACGAGGAGGTAAAGCAAGCACTACATTACGAACTTGATTGTTGCGCTACTGGTCCAATCCATGTTTTGGACAGTCAGTAGTTTCCCGATCAATCGCCATGCAGATCCCCAAAAGTCTATAAAGGATGTGTAATCTTTCCGTTTTCCTCGAAACAAACTGGTGATTGGGAATAAGAGATCTTTCTTCTATAACTGGCTGTAATCGCTTAAGCATTAGTCTTTCGAAAACTTTAGACATAATCGGCAGCAGCGAAATAGGTCTATACGATTTTTTATCATTCGGCGGTTTTCCTGGCTTCAGAATCATTATTACTTCCGCGACTTTCCATTGATTTGGAACATATTCTAGTCTTATCGCTGCATTTATAATGTAGTGAAACTTAACTATCGCTTTTCTAGGTAAGGATTTAAGAAGCTCTCCTGTAATTAGGTCGTATCCAGGAGCTTTATTCGGTTTCAGTTTCTTTATTTCTTGTTGAAGTTCGGTCAGACTTGCATTTCTTACTGTGTAATTGTGCAGTGCTATATCCGACGCATTATCATTTTCAAGCGCTTGTCCATCAAATGGTTTAAATGTTTCTTCTAAAGGGGCGGCAAAGACTTCTGCTTTGTCTTTATCATTCTTGGCCCATTCTTGTCATTTTTCTTGATTGGGGCCGCTTGTATTTTCGGTTTTTTAATGCCTTTCATAGTTTTCCGGAGCGATTGTTCGATTTATAAAATCAATAATGGCCTTTTTTAGCAAGTTACGCAAGCGATTTAAATGCGATTTATGTTGCGGAGCACGAGTTTGTTGCCATTTTTTACGCGCTTTTCTCTTCTCCCTTACCATTTCTTTTATTTCCGGTGGATATTTTTGTTCATTATTGATCGGCGTTTTCCTTTGGTAGTGAGTATTTTTCCACGCGGCGCGCTGCAGAACTTCAACAAAACTATCAACTTCGATTTCAAGTTCAGAAGACGTCATAAGTGATACTCTCAGTTCGATATGTTCTTCAACGTCTCTTTTAAAGCCTTCCCAATCAGTTTTTCTGCTAGTTAGTCTGGCAGGTACATCTTTTTTAATTAGGTGTTCGCTCATCGTTAGCATGATAGGGGAATGATCGGAAGAGAGATCAAAACTTTCATTAATTTTAATACAGTAGTCTGGTATCCCTTTTACAACAGAGATATCGATCAGACCGGGTATTTTGTTGTTATCAGTCGGCCAATATGTTGGTTTACCAGTTGAGTGAAAGTCGTTCGACGAAATAGACAGCATTTCGTTCCCTTCAAAATTTCATCCGCAATACGCGACATGCTTCGAATGCACATCAGTTCACCCTAAAGCCTAACATCGGTCGTACTGTTAAATATAGGGATTCGTTTATAAGCCGAACGACACGAATGTGGAATGATCTACCGAGCTCTGTATTTCCCCATCACTACAACCTTCAAACATTTAAAGCCAACGTGCATAGGCTTCGCCTCTGTCCCTCTTCCCCCTTTCCTTAAAAGCCCGTGCCCTGTAACAGTATAAAGGTATTCGTATTCCTTTTGGCGCCCGCGAATTATAAAAAAAATTGATTTTTATTAAAATTTTTAAAAATTCAAATTAAAAAATAATAGTTTCGAACAAATTTTAAATTTAACCATTAGTTAAAAATTATCTTCTTCTTCTTATTTTCTTTACGTCACAGTTATGATCCGGAGTAGAAGGATCTCAACCCTCCCACTTTACTGCAACTCTACTGGTCCGCCTGTGGTGTTTGTCGGATTGACCTCAGGCAGTGCCGGCAGGCTTCCCGGTTTCGGATCACTTCGTCACTGAGGCCAATCAAATGCTGGCATTTATTTTATAAATCATAAGTTCATGCCAAGTACCAATGATGGTGTATTGGAATACGAAGTGGTTTCCTTGCTCGTCCCTATTTTTTAGATTAAAACCAGCATAAAAGTAAGTTTCACATATTCATTTTAATTTCAAATTTTTTTTTATCCCTTTAAGTTTGGATGTCAGATAACTTGACCTTAAACTTTCACTGCCCAGTATTCAAACATATGTATGTGGCTTAAATATTTGAAAAGGGTCACAATGATGATAAGATTATGACATGCACAAGCAATTAGTCATACAAAAGTACTCATGGCCAGAATAAATTTCAAAAGAAGACTTTTCAGTCAATTTGCTCATAAATGAGGGAAAAGATGATCAGGTTATGACAGTGTAGATTGCAATCATATCTACTTATTATAGACACAATTTAACTTTCGAGTTTGAATTCATTAGCAGCACGTCTCAGTAAGAATGAGACGATGATTTTATGGGATATGAAGATGTATTATGTATCCTATGTGCTTTCAAGTTCTTCTCTAACTTTCTTATAAGTTTAACTTTAAAATTGATGACTTAATAGATAGCATATCCACTATGGAATAGATACATTCTTAAATTTGTAAAAGAATGCAATGCAATGGTATGCTAACTTGACAAATCCTCGACAGATGAAAGTACTCTTATAGAATAACAAATACCTATTATTCGCTGGTTTCATCTTCTACTTATTTCCTAGTTTTCCTGGCATATCAAGAAATGGGTATCATTTGCGCACCGAAGCGCAATAAGGAAGTGGTACATTAGGATGATAGAATAGAAGATTTCATGTGCATGTTGGAATTTATGCACTTCTTCCGATATGCACACATAACTATGCTAAATTTGTTCTACGAATACATTTACGTACTTAGATGGTTTCCGATTTCTTAACTTTCCACAATTGACAATCTACTGTGCAGATTGTATTCTAGGAATTTATCATCCCCATTGTTGTAATGCAAGAAGAGTAAGAGTTATGCAAAGTTTGAGTTTCTCTGATTTCCTTTAAAACCACAACATGAAACAAATCACTACAACGGGCAATTTTAGAAGAAGTAATTCATTCTGAGAGGTTTTCTATTTCAATGTATATATACTCGTAGGTAGTGTAATGCAATTTAAAGAGGTTGTTTGTGTATTGTTCTTTTTTCGAATTTTGCTTCAATGAGTTTATAAGAGAGAGCATTTACAATTTAGGCGAATATGTGTATGTAACGCTAATATCTTAATAAGAAATAAGATAAATTAACCTCAATAAAGTTCTGCTGGAATATGAAATATTTAGCTTTAAGGATGAATATCGTAATACTTTATGAATTGTTTAGAGTTTCCATAAACGTATCCTCTTTAATCGGGACACTTGACAAAGGGGACACTAAGTTTTTTCGTTGAGTACTTCCGTAGATCCTCTGAAATCGGGTCGGACAGTAGTCAAAATATACTTGCTGTAAAGTTTGTAACTCCATCGCATATAGTTTAAAGTTAGAATCTAAATCTATCTGTATCCGTGTTTCTTTGTAACGTTATACAAAGTTCAGTTAAGTTTGTATTTTGTAAGTTGGCACTACTGATTTAATTTCGGATTGAAGCCCGAAGAAAACTAGTGTCTCTACCACCGTCTCGCATTCTATTTTGACAAATTAATCATTGAATGATGAAGGAAATGCCCTTCCTTCTTGTCTGTCAGCATTTTTGAGCAAAATATCATAGTGCGCTATCTATTGACCGATAATCGAAATGTGCTATATTCAGTTAGCGGTAACTACGGATAATATCGAAAGTCACTGAAGGTATATAAAGGGCGACCAGATAGCAATGATAGTTTTTCCAATTATTATGTTTCAGCAGCTGTCAAAGTTACCAACGACATCCAGCTGTCAAAATATTCACTAAGGTTTGACATTTCATCGTGCATCGTTTGACGTTTCCTGAACTTGTGGAAATTATTAAAAAATATTATCGAAATAGTCTCCGTAGCGGCCAGTATCGAAGAAGTTTCAGAAATGTCGATTCGGCGCCGATCAGCTGAATTGGGCATCGGCAGAGAGTCAGCGGTTGGATTTGGGCCTACATCTATATAAGATTGTGCTGACGCAAGAATTGAAGCTGGACGACTATAGACAACGCCGTCAGTTCGCTAATTGGGCGCTGTAAATGTTAGCCGGAGATCCGGATTTTGGCCAAAAACTCATCTTCTCGGACGAGGCCAATTTTTGGCTCAGCAGCTATGTCAACAAACAAAATTGCCGTTATTAGAGCGACCACAATCCATAAGTGCTCGACCAAGCATCAATGCATCCACAAAGATTGATTGTTTCGTGCGGTTTATGGCACGGCGGCATCATCGGACCTTATTTCTTTCGAAATGAGGAAGGAGACACCGTTACCGCCAATGGTCCTCAGTATAGAGCGATGTTAACCGACTTTCTGTGGCCAGAGGTCGACAACATCAATATATTCGAGCTGTGGTTCCAACAAGACGGCGCTACATGCCATACAAGCGACGCGACGCTCGAAGTGGTGCAGGAAAAATTTGGCAACTGGGTCATCTCACGGCGAGCGTTCATCAAATGGGCGCCGCGATCATGCGACTTGACACCCCTCGATTATTTTCTCTGGGGCTATGCCAAGTTCTTAGTCCACGCTAACAAGCCAACTACTTTGGACGAGTTCGAGGGCAACATTCGAGACGCTATTGCCGGAATAACGCGGCACATATTGGACCGACCGCTTGATATACACCGTGACAAATATATTCTGTCCCAAAGATATTGTTCTTAATATCTCGTGTTGTATTTGTTAAATTTTTCGGACGAATGTACCAAATTGTAGAGCTTATTAATGGTAAACTCATATAGTTTTCAAGTGGAAAAAAAATATTGTTAAGTGTTAAATCGAAGATGAAGGAGCATCTTGGTATTGTCATAGACGAATATCTGCGTGGCGCAAATCCAAGTTCGATATTCCATCGCTACAAACATTTGGGTATCAACAGAAAATTTGTTTCGCGCACTATTGGCAGATACAGGGAGACTGGTACAATTCAGGATCGAGTAAGAAGTGGAAGAAAAAGGACGGTGAGAACCTCAGCATTGAAGAAAATCGTTCGGGAACGTGTAAGAAGAAATTGCGCTCAATCCTGCAGAAGGTTGGCAAAACAGCTCAATGTTAACCGCGAATCACTCCGTTTGCTCATGAAAAATTATCTGAAATTACAACCTTTCAAAAAAAGTAAGATTCATGGATTGACAGTTGCTACTAAAGAAAAACGATACAAAAGAGCGCAAGTCATTCTTCAGTAGCACGCTGGTGACGAGTTCATTTTTTCCGATGAGAAATTGTTTGTCGTAGAAAAAAGTTTCAATCATCAGAATGATCGTGTATGGGGGGCAACACTAGCTGATATTCCTACTAACCGGAGGTATATTTCAAAATTTCAAAACAGATCATCGGTGATGGTATGGGCTGCCGTTAGTAAGAGGTGCAAATTTCCACTAGTTTTCATTGAGAAAGGAGTAAAAGTCAACTCTTATTATTACTTGGAAACAGTTCTTAAAGAAAATGTGCTTAAACATGAAAAAGAAGTCTTCGGTAATGATTACTACTGCTTTCAACAAGATGGAGCACCATCACACATCTCAAACTTGGTACAGGCTTGGTGTCAGCATAATTTGACTGATTTTCTACCAAAAGATGAATGGCCGCCATCATCACTTGATCTTAATCCATTGGATTATTTTGTATGGTCGTACATTCTAATGAAGCTTAAGGATTACAAATATAGCAACATAGCTGAATTCAAGCAAACCACTCAAAGAATATGGGATGATATGCCTCTAGAGGTTGTGCGTGCCGCCTGCACTGATTTTGAAAAGCGTTTGAAGCTTGTTGTCAAGGCTAAGGGAGGGATAATTGAAAAATAACTTACTGTAATCAATATATTAGTCACTGTGAAAAGAATAAAAATAAAATCACTCAGCTAGATAACTGTTCTTTTATTCTAAGATAATTTTAATTTTGGACAGAATATATTTGTCACGGTGTATATATGTACATATGTGTTTTGTTTTGTTTTTGTAGTGTTGTAAATGTGGAGGATTGTTTCATGAAATTTCACTGAATACTGAATAATTACTCCAATTACCATCTGTGCCATCTGTGTCCGAATTATGGAGGTTTTACTGAAACATTTAGATAAAAAAGCAATTCAAATATCTGTGCAGTTTCAAAACTTTCTTCAAATTCATAGCCAGTTTCCGACTCTGGTCTATGACGTACGCAACTGCTTTAATTGTTAGACTAAAATAGCTTCCAGTTCCTGTTTAAAAATAATTTCACTTTAATAACACTCACTAGAGAGAACAAAAATCAGACTCCAATAAGTTTAAGTCTGATAAGGGTATTAAGCCCTTAACTACTGTTCACCATTCTTCATGGACTATCTTCCTGATTGACCTTCAGCTCAGGTGAGACAAGAAAGCTATGTAAAATGTGGATGCCACGTTTTTAGAATTACTGGAACGAAGTTACCAATTTTGCTTAAATTCTGATATATATGCTTGTATTTGAACCCCAAAACTATTCATTTGCAACTTGGTATATAGTAATTCACCAGAATTAACCGATGGTTAAAATCTAAATACCACGAGAGAAAACTAAGTCAAGGTTCGAGTCTCAGAAAACACAAAAGCAAGAGAAAAATTATCACGAGAAACTTCTCTAAATCTTTCGGCTTCGGAAACGGTATGAAACTGTTTGTTTCTACCTACCGTATCCTAATTTGGCTTCCTTGTTAATCATGGGGAAAATATCGTACTTAGGGCTATTCATTCTGTGCTTTAGGATATTAAGTTAAATAAAATGAAAAGTATTAATGATTTTTTTTTACCTGTTTTAAATTAGGGACTGCTGCTATATACATCGGTCAAATGGCCACCACGGGAGTTATTGCAAACTTGGAATCTTCTGAGTAATTTTCGATGACTTTTCGGCACATTTCTGACTGTATGGCTGCTATAACTTCACGGATGTTGGTTTTTAAATGCTCCACAGTTTGGAGGACTAACCCCGCAAAAGAAATTCAATCAGATCACATAATCTTGGTGGCCAATTGATGTCGCCAAATTTCGGAATTAATCTGCTGGGAAACTGTTTGTGCAATAGGGCCAAATTGCCTTTGTTGTGTGACATGTAGCACCATCTTGTTGGAAACACATATCGCTCACATCAATGTCTTCAATCTTAGACCAGAAAAGTTGCTTACCGCTTGACCATAGCTCAGCGGATTCACCGTAACAGTGGTGCCTTCGTCGTTCGATCACGCCGCCGGTCCACAGCGCTCACCAAACTGTCACCCGCGGTAGATGCAATGGGCTCTCATCGTTCACATTTGGATTCTCAGAACCCCAAATTCCGCAAAATTTTGTTTATTTACGTTGTTTTGCTCAAAAAATCGGCTAAAACTTACAGATACACAGATATTACAGAACTGTTATTTTTGTAGTAAGATGCAATAATTTGAATGCGTTGCGCGGTAAAAAATCCATGCTGTAAAATGGCAACTAACTACCTGTCACTATGGATGACAGATGAATTTGACAGATGTCATAATTCCATGTTACCGGTGTGTTTGAGAACCACTGAAGAAATTGTGATAAAAATTGAGTTTAGGTTTCTTCTGATGGAACGCTATTTGGTTGCCTCAAAAATTTGTCAAATCCAGATGGAGTGTGAGCAAAATGTGGGGGGCGGTGTATAGATATTTAAATCGTCGGCTTTGCTTTGGTTTTTAGGTCTTTTGTTAAACAGATTTTATACAAGAAAAACATTTTTTAATATAATATGTCGCATGTTGAGTTGAAAAATATTTTATTTTCCTTGGGGTAGATTAGGTCTCAAACAAAAAAATACTTGCTTGCAGTTTGTCTCTCTAGTTATTTTCGGTCACCACATACTATTTTTGTGCAAAATTCACATCCGGTTCATATACTGATAAGACGACAGAGAACAAACATCGTGTTGAATCCATTGGCGTTCTGTTTTATACCATTCTGGTACGGAACACTAAAAACGGCGAAAAGTAAATAAACCAAAAATACATATACCATACGATGGTTTGAAAATGGAGCTGGTTTCCGCAATTTTGCTAACGAGAATGATGCATGTCGTATTCAGTTCATGTAACCCCATTCAATCAGAGTAATTTAGCTCAGATTGGATAACTGAACAAATATCTTCCATCATCGATTAAATTGATAATTCGCAAGTTATACGAGTGTTTTTCGTTTCTATTGGACTAACCGAATGTTAGCTATTCTCGTAGTTCTCCAATTTATGTTTTGCTTATGAAGAATGTTATATGTATCGTCAATCATATTTATATGGGATTCTAATTACTTTTTCCCCTCATTCAAACGTCATTATAGAAAGTCTATTTTTAGAAATAATGCTAATGGACGTGCTTACTATAGCCATACTTTCAAGTGAGATCACATCGCTAACATTTGATTGATTAATTAAATCTTATCGATCTACACTTTGCACTTCCCATTAACTTTGATTACGTTCTTAATTATCTTCTTTTGCTTAACGATTTGTTTGTTCTTGTTTACATATCTAAGCTTCCTAGAAGTGCCCCATTGATTGATCTGTTATTGGATACGCTACGCAGTCCACTTGGATATACTTAATTGAATAAATTTTATAAGCTCCATTCAAGGAATTGGCAGAGAAAAGCCATTTACGTAGATTTCTTTTGGAGATATAGGGTGATGTAGTGACAGTGTTTACGAGCGTGAACATTCTTTCTACATCTTCGAAAAATTAATTGCGTCATTCGTGCAGGGTGCCTCACGCTAGATAAATTTGAAATAAGACAAAATAAAAATCGACCAATAAAATATTTATTGCAGAATTGTACGTAGTGTATTAATATGAACAGCTACTATCCAAAATCTTTGTATTTAATTAATTTTGCTAATTGTACTTTGTATAGACATGATGAATGGGTTATAAAATTTCAATACGCTCTCTCAGTATTGCTACACACCACTGTTTTTCGTTGCACGACTATGAAATCATCTACCGAACTTCAATCTCACAGACTAATTAAAACAAAAATTTCAATCAAATAACAATGAAAGAACGTTGTTTCTAAATTCAATTGCGAATCTAATTAAACGCGCGTATGCAACTTGTTATGGGCCATTGCTACCATAATTGGTTCTATCTATGCCTATTTGCAAGAAATAAGTTTTTCCCTCAAAGTGACCCTTGGAGAGCATACGTATTGAATTAGTTTTGGTGAAAGACAGAAGTTGTATTCCAATCAATTTACACCTGCTGTCATAATTAGGAAGTTCATCAAACATATTTAATTTTGCCAAATGAGAAATTGCATTAAGTTTTTTTTTTTTAAATTATTTCCAATCTAAGCTCATGATGATGGTGAATCCCATTTTATTCCAAATTATGTCTGGCCAACGAGTAATAGGCTATACACATCTCAAAAATCTTTGTTATTACTTACATTTGAAGCCTTTAAATCAAAAAACTCTCAGTCGTAGCGTGTAGAAAAACTTTTTACTTTTATTTTCTGAATATTACTAATTAATACAGCAATTCTTTTTCCAAAGAGGGCAGGAGACAGAGGGCCAAACGACCAAATTGTATTGTTCAATTTGTCCACACTGCAACACTCTAACTAGTCGTGTACCTCCAATTGAAAATTGTTTGCTTACACTGACTGGGAAAGACTGCAATGAGCTCCTGATCGTGTTGCTCTTTTATACACACAATTGTAACGGTCCTTTGCTTTAAACTTTTGATTTTCTTTATTGTTTCTCTTTCGATCAATTATGTGTATGGAGAGGCAATACGTTACATCGGTGAAGCACATTCGAACTTTATATTTAAAAAGTGTTTTCTTACATTAGGTGATTATTATATAAGAAATTCTGAATGTATATATGTAAGTATAAAAGTTGAATATATATATAATTCATTAGTTAACAAAATGTTAATGGAAAGAAAAAAAGAAATATAAAATGTGCAAAATTAGGATGCCTGCTACACATTTAAAAAAGCCTAACATAGATTTTGGCTTGGCAACAGAGTAGTCATAATAAAAAGAAAAAAATATATAAATATTTTTGATCCAACAGTACTATTCTTAGAAATCTAACATTCTGATCAATATTCATTTTAAGTTTCAAAACATTGTGGGTCCACTATTCCAATAACCTATTAATATCTGACTAAAATCCAAAGCAGTCAGCTATATTATTTATACAAGAGAATAATTTCAATCATTTGCGAAATTTAAAACGTCACAGAATTAGAAAACTTCATCTACATCATTCACAAATAAAATAAATAGCAACGGGCCTAGATGACTACCTTGTGGGATGCCAGAAGTTGTTTCTATTACACACGATATCAAACCATCGAACTGTACCATTTGCGTTCTGTTACTTGAATAATTTGAAAGAAAACACTTTAGCATTGAGATGTGAATTTAGACTTTTAGAGTGGTGCATTTTATCAATTTTTTTTTTTTTTTTTTTTTCAAAATCTGTGTAGAGTACATCAATTTGTAAACGATTTTCAAAACTATTGTACATATAATTAGTTAATCATTTTAAATTTAGAGTATATGATCTGTCTCGAACAAAACCATGTTGGTCACTAGAAATAATTCCCTTTTCAGCGAATAAAAGAGTATCCTTAACAATGATTTCAAATGATTTTGGAACCGCAGAAAGCTTTGATGTATGTATGTAGGTCCATACTCCTATACTTTTTTTTTTATAATTTACTCGCGCCAAAGGGATTATGAATATCCGTATATTTTCGCAAGGCACGGGCGTTTAGGAAAATGGGGAAAAGGAACAAAAGAGACGCCTGTGTACGTTGGCTTTAAATGTTTGAAGGTTGTAGATATGGGGAAATATAGAGCCTTGTAGATCATTCCACATTCATGTCGTTCGGCTTATAAACGAATCCCTATATTTAACAGTACGACAGAAGTTAGGCTTTAGGGTGAACTGATGTGCATTCGAAGCATGTCGCGTATTGCGGGTGAAATTTTGAAGGGGAGGAATGCAACTGGCTATTTCACTGGAGCATTTTTTTATAAAAATGCGATAAAATGGGCAAAGACACGAGACATTTCGACGGAGTTCAAGTGAATATATGGAGTTCACAATGTCGCCTCAAACTGCTTTTAAAAATTAGAATTATAAAATAATATTTCTATTCATTAAGAAAATTATCAGTACTAGGTGATTGGTTGAAAATAATTTTAAGTGAATGAAAAACGGTATGGTGCTACTATTGGGTTACTATTTAAATTTAGTTTTTCTAACGCATTTATTGCATTTCCATACCTGTGCCAGCGCTGTCGTAATTTATTTTTTCTGCAGTAATTTGACTTATTTCCCTATTGTTAGCTGCATTGCATTGATTCATCTTTTGATACTTGCGGTCGGGCCTGTGTAGCGAAATAATTCTCCAGAAGCTCTAATTAGTAAGTAATTTTCACGGATTTTTTTGACATATTCGAGGCTTTGATCTATAATGTTTTCTATGGTTGCGTTCAGGTGTCGGTATTAACTAAAAACCTGGCCATCCTCGTAAAATACTGAGAGACGAAAACATGTATATGTATCTGCTGATTCAGTTGTCATCCCTTCTATTGAAAACGGAGAAATTCTTTAAGCCTCTATGTACTCGAACATCCATCACAGCATAATTTGGTCTGCTACACGGATGAATCCAAGATGGATACACTGTAAAAATCGCTCAGTCATTTTCTGCAAACACTCAATCATGTTCCAGGTAGAGGTATTTCCAACCAACCAGTCTATACTCTACATCAATTGTAGAGGAAAGATAAAATTTATCTCCTCAGAGAATCTGTGTGTAAGCCTCAAAGCCTTTCGACTCCTCCGTGAAAAATTCCGACTAGTTCTGGAAACCTACACGATACCTCTTCTGTAATCCAACCAGTTTACTTCGGCTTCACTGGAGATGGAACTCCTTTTAAAGGCCGGCGAATCAGTGGCACTTATTCGCCCTAAACTTGTCTGTGGAGTCAGAAAAAGTCACAATAAGACATTTGTGTACAGGTAGACAATAATTAAGAAATACAAAAAAAAAAATGTAACATTTGTTCCCTAAATTTTCCAAGAAAAAATCTAACCGTCTGATGAATATAGATAGCAATGAGTGGCCAATGCACCCTGAAGAAACAGTTACACCGACTAATTTCATGCAACAGACCTACTGTGCAAAATATGCTGCCTTGTTAAGACGAAGTATCTGTCCACATTCTTACTGGATGTCCAGCCCACCTCCGTCTTAGAAAGAAATTTAACGGAGGGCATATTCTGGAAACTCAATGGGGTTGGTAAAAAGGGGCTTTTAATTTAAAGCAGCAGTTAGCAGAGCTGCATAGACGCTCTCCCGCCAATGCAGTCTAATCCAATCTAATATTTTCTTTCGAGGATTGAAGGCTGCGTTTTCTCTCTGGATTGCCCAAGTCAAACCAAAGATTTACCTAAACTTAATTGCATTATGTATCTACGATTACTACAGTTGCTTTTAACAGGGTTCCAGTATTTAAAAATAATTTAATACAATAAATATTTTTGGGCTAACAGCCCAGCCCATATAGGGCCAGACCTAGCGTCTCGCTGCTTTTCGTGCTGTGCGACACACGAATATAAGGAACCTACAGTCTTTTGCCATTTCGGAAGGTTAATTTAATTCGATTGAGAGAAGCTTCTCATTATAAGTCTCTTATCTAATGTTTACCAGACGTTTCCACCAAAAAACTTTTTATTTTTCGGGATTCAAACATTGAGTCTACCGCTCAGTGATCGTGCTGGTTAAGTGCACGGAACAAAAAAGTACTACTGGAACCCTTATATTGAGAGTCAGCTGTCTGTCTGTCCGTCTTCCCTTCTTCCCGTCTGAACCTTATACGTAGAATGTCGAAATTTGAACCAGAGTTGAGTTTTGTTAACCCGCAGACAGGTAAAATTTAGGAAAAGTGGAAAAACAGAAAAGTTTTGGAAGTTAGATTGAAAGTCAAAAAAAAGACATCCAAAGATGACAACTGTCAGCACATCAAGCACTTTCATGCTTGATCGTCTTTTTCTACCTAACAATATTTAAATGTTTAAAATCGGTTTCGGCTATTTCGGTAAACGCAAAAATAAAATGATGCGAAAGTCAGTCTAAGAAAAGGCGAAAAGTGAAACACCACCTTATTTTTCTCCATTTAGCCTACTTTCAAGGACTTGTTCCAAAAAGTAAAGTTAATAAATACAAATGCTTACTTATTTAGATAAGTATTTTTGTCAGTTAGATATTTGGAGATACATACGGATACATTTTAATTCAGTGGAAATGATTGCGTATTAACTTTATTTTACTTTGAATCGTAATTGCTTTAGAAGGCATCTATACTCGTATGTACCTTTTTGAAGTACGAACATTTTACGAGAGTACTACAACACATTTTTATGTTTCCCGATATAAAATGTGAAAGAAATGAAAATATCAAGCAACAAAGGCAAATTTTATGACAGCACCTTTTATTTTTTCTTAAACTGCTATCGCAAAATATTTAAAGGTGTCTCCTTACAGGAACATCAAACCGCTAAAATGATATATTCACGAGGTAATTCCACAGAGTGTATCTCCACAACCAGAGGTTAAGAATAACGAGGTAACATTTTGCTTTATGAAGTTTTTATTTGTAACAAAATTATTTGAGGTTAAGAGGTACTTTCCAAATATGAAGAGCATTTCAACGAATAATATCATTCGGGTAAAAATAAAAATTAAACATATAACCAGATAACACCTTTTAAGTTTAAACTTAATTTTCTCCAACTGACTTCAACTCTTTGACACATGCACATTTTAAAAATCAGTTTACATGCATGTAAAGAAAATATCGTTTTGAATTTGCTAAGATTTTTAAATAAATTGTATCCGTTTGTACAACAATTAGATACGATTTTGGCATCTGAGATATTGCATCGAAGTCTATAATTATTTTAATTTAAACTGACACTTTATTTCCACTATTTTTAATTCTAAATTAAGATGAAATGCTACTTCTAAAAATGAATGTACATCTATCTGATTATTATGTGCAATTGCTCTATTTCAAAATTCATTCTCCATCATCTTTCGAAGGAATCCCATTGTGAATTTCCACAGATAAACTGCAGGAAAGGAAAAAAAAAAAAAAAAAATGAGCGAAAGAAGTGCAAATTACATCCACGTTTCAAGAATTAATTAACTCGACACTCATTCTTCGTGTTAATTCCCACCACGACAGACACGTTCCTTATCTAATATGCCATAGATTTTAAGTGCTCAAGTGTGCAAAAAGGATGTTAAAAAGGATTCATTTCGACATAGATGATAAATTTAAGCGCAAATAAGAGAGACAGAATTTCTTAATATGGAACATACATGTAAGGTATAGTAAAAATTATAATGGGTATTTAATATTACATTATGTGGATGTTTAATAACCTTGGTCACGTCTAAAATTTGGGGTAGACTGTAAATAGATAATTGTAAATGATGCGTTTGTTGTGTTAAATAATAAAATTGTAGACGTGGTGGTTGTGTATACTGTCACTAATTTTGCCATAATATGATAGTTCTAGTAATATAGCATTATTTCTTTGTCTTTTTGATGTTTATTAAATAAATGTTAAACCCTGTGTTTCGAAAACCCGAAATTCCTCTAAGTTAGGTTCTACCGCTGGGTCATTTAATACCTGCATAAACTTGTATCTTTCTAGGTAATCTGGGAGGCCCTGTAATTTAGGGAAAAGGCACGCATACAAATTGTACAATTTTCTGAAAGAGATTCGAAAATGTCATTTTAAACAGCATATATTTCGAAAATCAAAAATCTGAAGTGTGCAAGGTTTCATCTTCCTAGATCATTCGAGCTGGCCTCACAATGTGAAAAAGGCATATACACATACACATACTATGATTTTTAAAGTGTTTTTCCAACACCCTGTATTTTGAAAATCGAAAATCCGTGTACATTACATTATACCTCATGGTCTGCATGGTAAGTGTGCAAAATTATATTTTTCTAAGTAATTCGAGGCTTCTCTATGAATTTTGAAAAAAATTTCCTGAAACTCTGCTTCGCTTTATAAATGTGGAGCATTTCAGCTTTCTTGTCATCTGGTGACTTCCGGAGGATTCAGGAAGAAAAAACACTTTCTAAACTTGATGAACTATGTGAGGGTATTCGTAGGAGGTAAAATTCAATTCAATTTTGCGTCCCCAGTCTGCGAATAATCAAAAAAATTGTCTTAACAAAAATTGTAGATTATTTTATGCTTAATTGTTCTCCCTCAGATAACTTTTTCATAAAATTAATCGTTTTGGAGAAAACAGTCAAAAAACCTATTTTTTGTCCCCAAATTTTTTAAGATGGCGGCAAGAAAACAACTTTTTTTGTTGAGAAAAGTATAGAATTTCAACAACAAACTAAGAAACTATTTGGCTTAGTAAAATAGTTTGGCAAAAATTCGAAAAGGATAGCAAAAGATGAATTGTTTATAAAAATGTACAGAATAGTCTAGAATGGATCGAATGGTACAATATCCCCCTCCAAAGTGAACTGCGAATATTTTTAATACAGATCCCAAAAAGTTTTATACAAATTTGTTGCTATAATTTTTTCATGGCAGAAAGTAGGCGTGGCTCCCAAAATTTGTTACCAAATTTCACGGATTCTGATCAGATATTCACAATAAGACTTAGCCGTCACATCACCTTAAACAGCTTAGAAAAATATATCATTTTCTCAAAAAAAAACGCCCCTAAAAAGAAGCCCTGGCTATGTATAATATATGAACAAAGAAAATATTTTTCAGTTTCTAACGAAAATATTGAAAAAAAACTATATTTTTAGAAAAGATTCGCCTTGTCTGTGACACTTCTTTGGATTCTAGAAAGCTTATGCACAAAACTTCATGTTCTTAGCTTCATTTATGGCTCATAAAGTAGTGACATACAAATGGGTTCACGGATAGACATGTCTAGATCACAAATATATAGTGTATACATTTGTGATCTAGACATGTGCATCAAACTTAATATACTCTGGACAGGGTATAAAAATATTTATTCACATACGGGGGGTTTCAGAAAGGTTAGGCTTGCAAACCAAAAATTCTGCTACACAAGCTGAGGCCAGGTCTGACAGGTCTGCCTAAAAATTCCTACCTGACATGCACACACCACATATCCCTGTTTATCTGTTAGATTTCTGCCGAACACGGTATCATGCATATTTAATGAAGTACAGTAGAACTTCAATAACTCGAACTTTTTTGAGTGGAAAATCTATGAATTTTTCCATTCATTTGGAAGGAAAAAAACTCGCTAAATTGAAAAACTATCACTGGATAATGCGAATTAGCATTATTTTGCCCCTATAACTAAAATTCGGAAAAACACGGGCTCTGTTACTCGGATTTAAATCAGTTCTACAACCTTAAGCTATGTTCAGACGATTGCCAGATCTGACAATATTGTCCGGTCTACAAATGTTCTGACAATGAGCTGCAAATGAGATGACAATAGCGAACTAACTTACAATGCTAAATTGCCAGTTCACACGGTTGCCATATTTTGTCCCAAACTCTGGCAATTTCATTGTCAGATGGTTGGCTTGACAATACTTTGCCTGGCAACGTTTTTAGGTTGAAAATTGTCAGTTCACACGGTTGGCAGATGTTTGTTTATAAAAAATTTGCAGATTCGTTGACAGGCATTGTCAGACAAATTAAAAATGTTTTTTTCATTCTGGAATAAATAAAAAGAAATCGAAATGGCAAAAAAAAGATGCACTTGCGATTGTTTTGGCCGCGTACGTATTGGAAAACAGCGAGGAGGATGAATTGCCACAAGAATGACGGAGTATTTGGACGAAGAATTGGGTGGCCCGCCGTCAGCAGGAAGGACTTTACACAAAATTGCTTGTCGAATTGAGAGCTGAGGAGCCAGAATTGTATCGCAATTTTTTGCGTATAGATTCTAAACAATTCGATGATCTTCTAGCTTTGGTGACTCCACATATCCAAAAGCAAGAAACGAATATGCGCGCGAGCATTTCAAAGGCTGAGCGGCTTGTATTGACTCTAGGTACCGGCGAACATTTTCGGTTTGCAATATCTGTTCCGCATTTCCGTGTCAACGATCTCATCTATCATTCCAGAAGTTCTGGATGCAATCTAAAAATATAGCACCAAAACTTCGTTTTGCTCTTTCAAATATGAAAAACAATTATCTGACAATAAAAAAATTGTCAGACGTCATAAGCATAGCACATCCGACAATAGCAAAAGAGTCTGCAAATGTCCTAAACGCCTGACAATGGTCTGACAATGGTACAATTGTGTGTTCAGACAATTGCCAGATACCTGACAATTTCATTGACAGGTGAGGATCTGACAATGACCTGATAATGTGTTTTCTGCAAATATTGTCGACAAAATTGTAAGTTCAGACGGTTGTAAGACATTTGGGACAATTTTTACAATTTTTACAATTTTCGTCTGAACATAGCTTTACAAGGGCGGATCCAGGATTATTTATTTCTGGGAGGGGTACAAAGGCCAGATAGGTAAAGAGTGTACCCCATAGTATTCTAGTTGCTAGTGTTTTTTCGACTGGCCTGTTTTATCTGAATCGTGTCTAGGGGGGCCCCCTGGATGTAGCTTTAGCCTATAAAAGGCGAATTTTTCAATTCATCACTTCTTTAAATCTGAACTCCGATATGATAAAACTGAAATAATTCGAAAATAATCCTTCATATTAGAGTTATAGAAGTTTGACTGTAGAAGCAAACTTTCAGCAGCTACTACCAGTTCACGTCAGCAAAGTTCGACATTTTTGTGGTACTCATACACCCCCTTCATGTGGCCTCTCAGTTAGAACTGTTCACGTCCAGGTAGGTCTCTTAGAAGCGGAGTTGTAGTCACTTCTTAGTATATTTGTTTTGTGATGGTTGCTGGGTTAATGGAAAATTAAGAAATACATCTTCTCCAAAATTTTCACCACAAATCTGAGTACTGAAAGAAAAAAAACGAACCCACGATGTACATATACATATGAACCCTCAAAAATCAGTTGAGGGGACGGAAGTAGGAGCGTTCACACCAGTAATCAAGCACTCGGAATCAATAAATATTGAGAACCTGCACCAGCTTAAGTAGGAATGAGCTTCGAATTTTTGCAGACTTTCTCACAGGAAGCTATTTACAGTGTATCCTTAGATAGATCCTTTAGACAATTTCTACTCAGATTGCAGAAAACTAAGGTAAACAAAAAATATGTCAAATCGGAGAAAAGTCTAAAACGTAGCAAAATCCTTGAATTTGGCGAATATGGGTAGCAGTGAATATAACTGCGAAGCTTATAAGCTGTACAAAGATTTGAATGTAATCAAGGCCCGATGAATACAGTGGCCCTGTAATCACCGCAAAGCTATAATCAACAAGAAGGATATCTAAAACCTAGTCCCCACATAAAGAAGACGAGGAAAGCCTAGCCTCTTTTTTTAAATAACAAGCAAAAGCTCTAGGTATAGAGAATTGAAAGTAATTTACGCAGAGTTGACAAGGATGGATGGCTGCGGTATATCCCACAGATATCATTCATGGATTGGAATTTAAATAAATAAGTGAATGACCACTGAGAATTGTAAGATAGAATTTAGGGGATAGTCCTTTATAAAGGACTGCAAATTTAATGTTTAAAGCTATTTATTCGTTAATCCACATCTACGACCCCAAAGTAGCCCAATTTGTTTGTAGATTCTAATATTCATGAACTTTTTTTCAACCACCTGTGACATACGAGGGTCTATTGTAACTCAAGACATCCGTAGTTTGACAAAGAGAACAATTCTCTATGGTTATGACATAAACCTTAAACTAATGCTAATGTCTATTCCCCTGACGTAAGGCGTGTATGCCTATCATTAGGAGGACGATAAGCAATATCTCTTCAAGAAGCACGTGGACCAGTGTCTGTGTTGTAATATGCTCTGCCACGTGCTATACAGTAAGTCTACTCAGAACATTTTTTTCTAAATTTCCTCTTGTTCACAGGTGTTGACCTATCCATTTGGTATGGTAACGTGAGCCATCTTTTTTATCTTAATAACATTTTAAGAAACTTTGACAAGAGATCCAAATCAAGGGAATTTAGCATATTTTCCACCCCTAAAATAAAGTATCCCTTCATTTTTGATTTGCTTTTGGGTAACCCACCCGCTGTGACCACCTGGTGGTTATTAAATTATAATATTATGTAACCTCTGGGGTAGAATTATATTCATATTTAAAATATGGAGAATAATTTTATAAGTTACGCCTTTAGTCTAAAAAAAGATTTTGCCAGTCAGTAATTCAGTAGCAAACTAAATTAACTGGATTTTACTACATATTAGGCCTTCGGGACATGTTGATAATTCGTTTTCCTTGTTTCAAAAGGAAACAATGTTAACAAAGTCTTTGTCGATCCTATGTATAGGTATGTGTCGATGAAATTTTCCTGTTAGAAAATATACATCCATAGATAGGAGAGACAATGAAATTGGGAAACTTTTACAATAACCCATTCTTCAATATGAAAAAGTTTGGTACGAAACTGGAGTATCCTTGTAGCTATAAATTGAATTGGAATGTCGAACGAGTTTGGTAATTTTGTGAAAGTCATCTGAATAAATTCCGAATCATATTATTTTGAATGCGAATGCGAATGATAATGACAGCTGAAATCGAAATATTTTTCAACGCCGGTTATAAAACTAAAGCACACAGATGGATATGGATGTACTTGAAAGCTGCTATAATCAATTTATTAGGGGTAAAAGACAAGTAAATATGTATGTGTTAGTGAGTTATCGAGTGAGGAATTGACAAGGGAGATCGATTTTATGACTTTTGAGCATTCAAAGCAGCGGTCCTTCTAGACTGGCGAATTCTTTTGTCCCGAAAAAGTTTATTTTCAAGTCGATTCTATGAACTAAATTTAATTTTCAAAGTCATTTCCATGGCACCCTAAAGCATTACGATGTCACATTCTCTCACTCTACATTGCCAGTCCAGTCTAGGAATTAATAGATACAGAACATGTCGAGAATATAGACATTCTGGTGATTCAATTTGCTGATATTTTTATTTCAATATAATGCAACGCAACGGCTGGCCTTCACTATTGACTGATACAGTAATACCACGAGAATTTTCGAAGTAGTACCGCCCAAAATCAGCACTAAAATGTGACTTTTTGTGGATGCAGTTGTTGCATTTGATTGGGCCGCGGATTTTCATGATCCCAATGCGACAATTCTGTTTGTCTATATAGCCATTCAGTTGAAAGTGAGGCTTATCGCTGGAGATGATTTTGTTCGAAAAATGGCCATCAACTTGGTGATTTTCTAACACTGAACAAAGTTCCGACGCTGTTCATGGTCTGGCAGCTTCAATTCCTGAAACAATTGAATCTTGCCGAAGCAGATCGTTTGTTAAAATACCCTACGTGGATCTGTAAGACAGGTTCAATTGTTGCGAACGATGACGATTGGATTTTACAGTATCAAAAAGCGGCTGATTATCGAAGGCTTGCTGCTAAAAAATGAAGGGCGTTGCTGGGTCAGATTTCGATAGAATTGAAATTTTCGCAAAATGCGTTAAGAGTTTGAAGATTTTGTTGGCCGCATGTCAAAAATTGTAATTCCTACAAAAGTGAGGTCTTAATAAATCCATCCATACCACATGCTTTTGAAAGGTTTTTAGAAAGTTTTTCTAATCATGTAAGCTCTTGTAAATCCTAGAAAAAGAAACGAAAAATAGTAAAGATTAAACCTTGGATTACTGACCATCTCTGCCAAAGAATTAGGGCAAAAATAAAAATAAATTCACTATACCATTTTTTTTTTTTTTTTATATAATTTGCACGTGTCCCCTGTAACACGTATAAATACCCTTATACTAATTTTTAGAACACGTGCGTTTTGTGGAAAGGAGGAGAGACAGAGAGAACGACAGAGTGGTGTTGTTTGAAACTCAGGTAGTATTAAGTTTCTGTAAACTCCAAGGGTGGCTGTCCAGATAACTGGGGAGTATTTTGTTTGATTTCGCTATTATTGTCGTTGCTTATGATTCACAGTATTTTTTTCGGTCCCCCTGATGTCATCATCACGATCAAGTTGCATTTTAGCCATATGACCACCCTACTGTCAGTGTTATGCCTTCACAGTAGAGTTGACTTAGCTTTCGCAATTGATCGACTTTTTATTTATTTCATGCGAAATAAATGATGATTCTTGACATCAGGATTCGAACCATGAATCAACAGCGTGACAAGCGATGATGTTACCACTACACCACGGCCACCCCAACCATCAATAAAGAACCATTACATTAAGATGAGGAAGGATATTCTTGTCCTTATAAATATGCAAAAAGAAGCGTACTATAAATGGAAGTTCAATGAAGATAAGTTTAATGCAAGAAACCAATGGATTTTAGTTAATTATTTGCTGGGCTAAAGTAATGCAGATGATCGCTTAAAATGCTTGAAGTTTTCTGAAAACTCTATTACCTCAGATGATTTAGAGGTGAGTAATGGATTAAATTTATTCTTTAAATCTATATCAGAAAACTTTAAGCCGTATCAATCCTCTAACGTAACACCAAGGTCTCAGGATTTTTTTCTTGATAACGAAATATCCTCCTCATTTTTCTTTGGTTCAGTGTCTGAAGAGGAGGTATGAGTATAAGTAAACTAAAAATAAAGCACTCTTTCGGGCTAGATGGTATTAGTAGCTAAATACGAGCAGTTAGAAAAACTAGTGATCACATTATCAAACCTTTAACCTACCTATTGAATAAAAGTTTTGTAAGTGATATATTTCCAGAGTGCCTAAAAACTGCAATTATAATACAGATTTATAAAAAGGGTATCAAATCTGATCCATAGACCAATATCGCTATTATCAGTCTTCTCCGAATTTTTTGAAAAAGTGAAGGCCAGAAAAATGCTCAGTTTTCTCGGAAGATACAAGATTCTTAATAATTGCCAATAGGGTTTTATAAAAGAGAAGTTAACTGAAGATGCGATTCTAAAATTTTTACAAAATATATACCTAGAACTAGATAAGAGCGATAAATCGGCTGCACTCCTTCTTGATCTTACAAAGGCGTTTGACTTAGTGAATTACAAGTTACTATTGAAATTTCTATACAGATATGGTTTTAGAAGTGGTTCTCATCGTTCCTTCAAAATAGAAAACAAATTGTACGGGTAAATTCAACTTTGAGTGAGACATTGTCAAGTCCATATGTCGGTGTTCCTCAAGGATCAGTTCTTGGACCCATGTTCTTCCACTTATACATAAATTCAATCTTCAGATTGCCGCTAAATGGAAAAGTTGTTGCCTTCGCTGATGACCTGGCTCTTTCTTATGCTGCTCCTTCTGTAGATAATATGAGGCAAACTCAGATTGGTTTACTTATCATCAGATCAAGCAGTAAATCGAAAGTCATGTGTTTTTCACTATCGCGTCAATATTACATAAATGGAGTTGGTTATCATGGTGCTAATTGTTACTCTGTTAACTGCAACGATGATTGCATGTTTTTGGAATTCGTCTCTCAATTCAAATATTTAGGTGTCACCTTAGATTCCAATTTGAATTCGAAACCACATTTAAACAATGTTAAAAAAGTTGTGTATATATTATAGCAATGAATAAGATATTTCATCTACGAAATTTAGTACCCTCTAATCTACTTCTTTCCATATACTATGCACTGGTTAATTCCCGCCTATAGTATTGCTTGTTGGGGCAGCGCATTCGTTAGTAACTTAGAACCTCTTATAATAGCGCAAAAGAAGATAATTAAAGTAATGATGTTTAAACCGCGATGGGAGCCATCACTTCCCTTATTCCAATCCGCCAGTATTTTGCCACTCAGGTATCTATATGTCTTCAAATGCACTAACTTCAGGCGGAATGAAATCTATTCGCTGAGATATGCAACCACTCTAATAGTTCCAAGAGTTAGGACCGAATATTATAGACGTTTTGCTACTATAATAGCTCCATTTTTTTTTTTTTTTTTTTTTTATAATTTGCATGTGTTAAAGGAGATATGAATACCCTTATACTAATTTTTTTTAGAACACGTGCGTTTTGTGGAAAGGGGAAGAGACATAGAGAAAGACAGAGTGGTGTAGTTTGAAACTCAGGTGGTATTAAGTTTCTGTAAACTCCAAGGGTGGCTGTCCAGATAACTGGGGAGTATTTTGTTTTGTTTTCGCTATTATTGTCGTTGCTTATGATTCACAGTATTTTTTTTCCGTCCTTCTGATGTCATCATCACGATCAAGTTGCATTTTAGCCATATGACCACCCTACTGCCAGTGTTATGCCTTCACAGTAGAGTTGGCTTAGCTTTCGCAAGTGATCGACTTTTTATTTATTTCATGCGAAATAAATAGATGATTATTGACATCAGGATTCGAACCGTGAATCAACAGCGAGACAAGCGATGATGTTACCACTACACCACGGCCACCCTCAATCAAATTGAATAGAATTCTAAGGAATCTGGATTTCCTTAGGAGTCTGAGAAATTGGTTGCTGTTCAGATCGGATGTAGAAATATTGATGCAAGTAATAATCTAATCATTAACCAATCTTTCTTTTTGAAAATTGTTTGCTTTTAAATTCTTCCCCAATAGCTCAACTACTCGTCAATCTTTTTGCCTTATTTTTTCGCCCAAGTTCGCTTTTAGTCTCCTCAAAATACAAAATAAAAATCTTTTTTCCCTTTTTTTTTTTTTACTCGGTGCGGCCTTTCATAACATTTAAAAGTACATATTAAAATACTTAATGCACTCAAAACTGGTATTTTATACCACAGGGTGTATACTAGATAATCATTTCAACAAAATAATTGCATAATTCATATGTATATCTCGATGCGAAAATGTTAATTAAGGCTAAATTATCTACGAGTATGTATAATTGTACTCTAGATATAATAATGAATTTTGTGGAATTGAAATGTAAATAAATAAATAAAAAAAAATAAAAAAAAAATTTGAGGTTAGAATGAGAATTCCAGTTTCTTTTCGAACTAAACTGAACCCCACAAACCCCAGATATGAAGTTTAAACAAAATGTACCAAGTCGTTATCACATCAGTCCAAGGAAATAAAGTTGAGTCTTTCCACCGAAATTGTTTCACGAAAACACAATTTGATCTATGTTGGAGCATGTAAGACGGTGATATTAGCCAAATTTATTTATTTATTATTATTATTTTATTTTTAGCTTAATTCAAGCAGAACTTAATAACTACACTAAAACTAGACTATTACTAAACACAACTTAAGACTAAGGCTAAGTACTTAAAAACTAAACTTAGAACTAAAACTAAAGTTATTAGGGCGGAGGAGTGGAAGTAGAATTCTGGAGGGCGTTTCTAAGTGCAAATCTGCTGCAGTGAAAATCAAAAGAGCTGTGCGCGCCGTTGGCCAAATGTAGCATTCTAGACATTGGCTCGTTACAACCATAATTGGTGCGATGAAAATTGAGACGGAAGATGGGTACAGACCTCAGGAGGCGTGGGTTAGTGTTAAGAGAGATCATTTGGAGCAGATTAGGGCAGTCGATGTTTCCTGCTAACAGCTGATGTACAAAGAGTATGTCAGCAATTTCTCGACGTATTTCAAGTGGCTGTACGTTAATTAATTTCAAACGATTCTCATAGGGGGGTAAGTTATGCCTGCCAGACCAAGGAAGACCGCGAAGAGCAAAACGGATGAACTTGCGTTGAACAGCCTCTATTCGAAAGGAATGGGTATCATGATATGGGGACCATACTTGGCTAGGATATTCGAGGATTGGCCGAACAAATGTGAAGTAGAGAGATTTCGTGAGGTAGGGGTTCGAGAATTCTTTAGACCAACGTTTTACGAAACCGAGCGCAGAGTTGGCTCTGCTAATAATGTTGTCAACATGGCAGCGGAAAATTAGTTCTCTGTCTCAGATAACACTCAAATCGTGTAATAAAGTTACAGAAGGGACGAGCTCGTCAGAGATGAAATAGGATCTAGGGGCTGGAAAATATAATAGCTTCGGGAATATGTAATAGCTTGACATTTGTTGACGTTGAGCTCAAGAAAATTTTTTTAACACCAGGTTGAAAAGTTGTTCAAGTCAGCTTGAAGTGGGCAAGAGTCGGCGGGGTTTAATATGTGCCTGAAGATTTTCATGTCATCAGCGTAGATGGATAGATAAGAGTCTTTGATGATGAAGTCAACGTCGTTAATTGACAAAATGAAAATCAGGGGACCAAGATGGCTACCTTGAGGGACCCCGGAAGTGGCTTTAATGGAATCGGATACAGCCGATCTAAATAGTATTTTGTATTGGCGTTCCTCAAGGTAGGATTCAATCCACCCAATGATACTTAGTTGGAAGCCAAGGGATTTAAAAAGAATGATTCTGTGCGAGATTTTATCGAAGACTTTACTAAAATCTGTGGCAATTACATCAACTTCTTTGCCATCCTCTAATGCACACAGAGTCGTAGATACGAATTCCATTAAGTTAGTAGTTGTTAACCTTCCCTTAAGAAATCCGTGCTGGTTAGGGGAAAAGATAGACTTACAATGGAAGAACATTGTATCGTAAATAATGCTTTCAAAGAGCTAAGGAACGCAGGAGAGTTTAGCAATGGGCCGGTAGTTGGAGATTTCATTCTTGGGACCCTTTTTGTGAAAAGGAATTATGTAAGAGATCTTCCAAAGCTTGGGGAAGACTCCTTGTGCGATAGATATCTGGAAGAGAGCCGTGAGGTGTTGGGCCAGATGGTTCAAGCAATTTTTCAGTACTATTGAAGGGATACCATCAGGACCAATGACTTATGCCCTGAATACCATGACAGAATATACCAAATACAACTCTCATTCATATTACTTTTAAATATTTAAAAAAAGGCCTGGCTCAAAGAAAAAAAAAAAACAAATGAATTCTAGGCAAAAGCTGCATGTACACCTTTTTTTAATATTTAACCTTTTCCCAGATCAACTTCTTTCATCAATGATTTGAAATTCTGGATATCGAAAAAATTGGCCCAAGTCGTAATTGTAGATTTTTGAAATTATTCGACAAGCTTCTAAAATGTTTGTAAATTGTCCAACCTTTGCCCGAATTTGGTCTTTAATTAATTTAACATTATTTTTATTGCTCTCCTTAAATTTTTAACTATACTATGCATGATAATAAGAAAATTCTTTACAATTTCCTTTTAATTGTGAACAAATATTTTTCTTTCTAAAGGCCAATGTTGATTTTGAATAAAACACAAATTATTTAGGAAATTACTGTCATTTATTTTTATTATGATAATATTGGTATGGTTCAATTATGTATGGAACAAAATATCGGGCAAATGGCCGCCGCGACCTCGGCGGCACACCCCCATCCGATGGTCCAAATTTTAGATGACGCTGAGGCATAATTGAGGTTCTATGCCGTTAATGTGCCGAATTATCTCATCCTTTAGCTCTTGAATTGCTGCTGGCTTATCGACGTACACCTTTTCTTTCAAATAACCCCAAAGAAAGAAGTCCAACGGTGTCAAATCACATGATCTCGGCGGCCAATTGACATCGCCACCACGTGAGATAACACGGCCATTGAATTTGTCGCGCAAAAGAGCCATTGTTTCGTTAGCTGTGTGGCAAGTGGCACCAACCTGTTGAAACCACATATCGTTCACATCCATATCTTCCAATTCGGGCCATAAAAAGTTCGTTATCATCTCACGATAGCGAACACCATTCACAGTAACTGCCTGACCGGCCTCATTTTGGAAAAAATAAGGCCCGATAATGCCGCCAGCCCATAAACCGCACCAAACAGTCACTCTTTGTGGGTGCATTGGTTTTTCGACAATCACTCTTGGATTATCATTCGGCCAAATGCGGCAATTCTGCTTATTGACGAATCCACTGAGGTGAAAATGTGCCTCATCACTGAAGATGATTTTCTTCGAAAATTGATCATCCACTGTTGCCATTTCTTGAAATGGTCAAGAGGCTTTAGTTCTTGAGTCAATTGCACCTTGTAAGCGCGTAAATGCAAGTCTTTATACATAATGTTCATCAACGACGAGCGTGAGAGGTGCAATTGTTGGGCACGACGACGAGTTGAGGTGGACGGTTCTTCAGCCACACTATCACGAACAGCAGCAATATTTTCTGCAGTACGAGCTGTACGAGCATGCACTGGTGTTTTCACATCTCCTACAGACCCGGTTTGCACAAATTTTTGCACGATTTTTCCGATTGTACGCACATTTGGACGATTAAATTGACCGAAAGAATCACGAAATGCACGATATGCATTTTGATTTGAACGCCCATTTTCATAATAAGCCTGAATAACTTTAACGCGTTGCTCGATTGTGTATCTTTCCATGGTTCAAATTGAGTTAGTCTGAAATTGAGAAATGTCAAATGAAATGCAGAAAAAAACTTGACGTTTAGGTGTGGTTCACATACAACATCGGCCCTTAAAACTTAACCACCCTTTACTTCTTGTTTGCATGAAGTGCATGTCCATGATATTTAGGATTTTTATTAACTACGAATTAGATATTCTGGAAACTGCGTGTATTTTGAAAAATTTGGCTATCACCTTGTAGAGAATTTCAAAACCAGCACCGTTTTCTAAATATTTACACTTGATTTCCATAAATTTCGGGTAATCGTAGGAAATTTAAAAAAATCCGTACATCTTAAAAAAATTAAAAAAAAAAAAAATGTGGCACTTCCCTTGAAAACCTAAAATTGTGATGGTAGTATAATGTTGTTCCAGGTATTTTAGAAAATTCCGTACAATTCTGGAGAATTTTGAAAGAGTTACCAACTATCCAGTAGAAGTTCTCTAAGCTTAATAATGGAATCGTAATACATTTTTTCGTAGAATGCACCGTTCTCGAGGTGTTCACATCGAAACCCATATCTGAAGTTGAAAAATATGTTACTTATGAACCCACAAAGCTTTTTCGAACGATAGCGATCCATCTTGAACGGATCGTATAGTACCCAGTCCCTAACCTTTCAACCGGACTCCAAAAGTAGGCGTTTAGTCTTTGGTTCAATAAATGATGTCTTGCTACTTAACTAATATTTCGTCATTTTGTATAATTTTTTCTTTGCCGAATGACTATTTTTAGTAAATGGACGTGGATTGGGTGTTATCGGTTTGTACCTAAATTCGTGAATTATTATAAAGTCTTTGTAATAAAGCCTATTCCTATCAGTAAATTCACTTGAGGCACCAGTCATGTTTTTTTTTTTCAAGAAAACGCCTCCAAAATGTGGGCGTGGACATGGATAATGAAAGTCTACATATTTGGTTTTCTAACAAAAATGTTGAGAAAAAGGAGTTTTTCTTATTAATAGTGGGCGTGTTTGTGGGCGGATTTCAGTAAATAAAAATTTACCTTTTTTTTTCGATAATTTTGAAAAGAAATTATATGATAGGTTCAAGTGCTCATGTGCGCATATAGATGAGCCACCGCCAACAGACTGGAAGTCATCAATGCTTCTGCTAACCCAAAAGTACGTACTTTTGCGACTCTTCACCAATGCCCTGATTTTTGAGTATTTTGCTCAAGAAACTTTTGCTCCTTGAAATTTCAGCTTTAAAAGCCCCCTCACAAAAACATTTGTTTTACAATTTTTTTTCCTAACTATTTTTGGACAACCGTATACCATTTTTGTGGAAAAGTTTAACCCTCTAGTTCAAATAAAAGGTACAAAAGTTACATGCATAGACACACAGACAGACGGAAAGACAGACACCGTGTTCCGTTTTTACTACTTTGGTACGGAACACAGAAAACAACATCTCGCGAACGTCTGACAAACATCCGAGAGTAAAATTGTCCAGAGAAGCTTCTCTCAATCAAAGAATGTTGTTGGTTTGGTAGCATACACTTTCCTTCAAGTAACCCTTGAGAAAGAAGTCGGGAGCTGTTAAATCTGCTGTTATTGATAACTGCAAATTTCGACATAACCCTGCTTGGAAATAGTTACGCATACATATGTACGTGTTCCACCATTTTCATTCATAATCTGGCTGTATTGCATGTGGAAACTTCTGTTGAAATCACATTGTCCCTCACTTTATCAATGTTTTGTTGTTATGTATGTTATGGCCCAGGTTCCGGTAAATCACTTATTGTGTAAAGGTTTTCGAAATTGTGGATAATTTTTTGAATAGTACTCTTTACAGGCACTCCACGTCGACCAAAAAATAAGCAGCGTTGCAATAATTAATGAACCATTTTGATAAAATGTTTTAATCTAAAACACGTTGTTGTGGCATGAAACTCTTCATGATGAAATGGCATTGACAGCTCCAACACTGCTGCCAACTTTCACATAATAAAACCATCTCTGTGAGAAATGGCGCCAATTTCAAATCGGCCGCATTCCAAAAAACACCCTGTACATATACAAGGTTATGGCATACCAAGTTTTGGAAAAGTGTCAAAATAAGTTTTTTTTTCGAATTTTAACGATTAAAACAAAAAATATATAGTGCCTACGGTGTCGAAGAATATTTATACTAAATTCGGTGAGGATGTGTTGAACGGTATATGTGGAAAACTTTACGAAACAAACAAAACACTTTTCGACTTTTATATACTCGTATATGTATTGTAATATGCAAGCTACGGCTCGAGTAGATAAAACGATATTCTGTGAAATTTATTTCTTTATTTTCTAGTCTATAGAACAATTCAAGTTCACACTATACTATTCTTCGCAAATTCTTTTCTTACAAGGTCTCTTTCCTCTCAAATCACTTTATCTCCTTTCAATTACTTAATTCACAAATCCAAACTAATTACTTTCTTGTTCACTCTCAACTTTCAATTTATCACCAAATTAGAACTTCGCTCATTATCACTTTTCCAATCCCTTCGCCACGGTTCTAAACCAACTGTGTCTTTTTGATCGCCATCTGTCCTTATATAGCAGAAGTTTCTGATAGCCAGAAACTTCTAGCAAATTCTTCGACCACTGGAACAAGAGAAATAATTCTTGCAGTTATAATTTCCTTTTATCCCTGATATTATTCGTCTCTTTCGTTGACATGAGCTGTGGAGACTTCGTCCCAGACACGAACCTCGAATGAAAGGACAGTTCGAACCAAAATTCTGCCAGAATGAAAAGTCACTTCGGAATTTGCTGCATAGTCATAGGAGCGTAGTTATTATTATGCTACAGTATTATTGTACATACGTTCTCTGTTTTGTGTTATTAAATTGGCGTTAAGTCATTATCCTTCAAAGCGAATTCTTCTAGGACGTCAAAAATTTGTTGTGCAAAGCTACTACACATATTTGTGAGGAATATATTAGTACACGTCCAACTACACGTACATACATGTATGTATTAACGTTTTCGTTTACTTATTTAGTAAATGTAAATATATAATACCGGTTATGACTTCCTTCAACCGAAGCAATAACATGGAAGGGTTTATCCCACATTACCTGCCCAATCGCTAAGGTACACAAAATAAAAATAAATTCTCTCTTCAGGTTAATATCTTTTGTATTTTCTTTAGCTAATCCACCAAACAAGCATTTCCGCAAAACTTACGTAATGCGTATAAATGTTCTAGTGACCTAGTTCACGTATAAGAAATAAAAACAAACATGTACTCGTAGGAGGACATCTGTAAACAAGAAAAAGGGTCATAAAAGATATAGCACACTCAGTTCCAAATGCGAAATGACCACGCATAAACCTTGTATTGATAGACGAAAATCCTTATTTTCATGCCAGTCATTTTTCTTTCTGTTGACAAGCTAACATAAGGACTGAGATTAGGTTTTTGACATAATATACATATGTTAAGGATGAATCAACTCGAATAAGATTTCCCCCCTAATAGACTTGATCCTGTCGGAAGGATATGCCGTATGCATAATTAATTTATGAATGCCTCTTAGGATCACAATGTCAGTAATTTGCCATAAATCAAACTGTTTTTGTTGTTTATGCATAAATAAGGTTTTTAGCTCGAAACTGTTTTTATTCAGCAGAAGAAGAGGTGTAACATTATACGATGATTCGGAGATGAAAATGAAAGAGAAAAAAAAGTATGTTTTATCTGAAGAAGTTTATAAGATTTATTGGAGTTTTTGGTAGCAGTTCCTTCGAAGGAGTTTCAAGATGATGGGCATTCTAACCGTTATCCAAGAAGTACGATGGGATGCGCCGGCAAAAGGAGTATGAAAAACTGCGATATCTACTACGGCGAAAGCTACAGGAAGCAGAAGCAATGTCTTTTTGGATGCTTATTTGTCATTGGAAGTAGACTTAGGCAAGAAGTCTTGAGCTTCAAATTTGTGAGCGAAATCAGCTTTAAATGCGCGCCAAATAAGTTGTTGTTGAGAATTTTTCTTAAAATTGCTTTATACGAGTATCTAATATTTATTTTTGGAAACCTCTGCTTGGCTAGTCGATGCTGGTGTCGTGTGTACAACATCTGCTTCCCATATGTGGTACTGGGCTTTTCCATCTTTACATACCTCTCAAAGGTAGTCCATCTGTTACCTTTTCAGTGCAGTGTGGTTCTGCGTTGTCTGGTAATTCCACGTGGACTTCCTTATAGTGGGAGAATCGAGTCCTAACATAACTCGCGCGTGTTCCAGCGGAGAAGAAGGACAACTCTACCAAAGAATGCTTCAACGGTCTCCTGGAGGCCTATGTGCAGTATCCTAAGTATGACATTAAAATTGCGCTTGTCAAAGTAGAAAAGGAGGGCATATTTGGTAATAACGTCGGAATGCATAACCTACACGATGCCACATCCGGAAACGGACACAAGCTAATCGACTTATTGACGGGACGAAACATCATCATAGTACGTACACGTTTTCCACATCTCGACATTCACAAGGCCACATGGCGGTCCCCTGATTAAAACACGAAAAACCAGATTGATTGGACGTCCGCTCTTTCCGAGGTGTCAACATCGAGGTATGAGAATATCCCGAATAGTCCAAAGCCAAGAACATATTGTGACAAAGTCCAACACCGAACTGCTGCAATCAAAAAGACCGCCGGAACCTTTGCCGACCTCGTTTTAACCAATCTCAAAGATGGACAAGGGAATATACTGCTTAACGGCGATGACGACCAACATTCCGCTGTCAGGCAGGATGTGCTATATAATATTCACGATGACATCCCGTCAATCCGATCAGGATGGAGTGAAGATAGACATATCTAAGCTTAGCTGCAGAACTCTTCAAAGTTGGAAGAGATGACTTGGTAGGGCGCATGCACCAACTCATCTGTAAAGTCTGTCACAATTGTTTGCCCAATCCTGAAGAAGGGAGATCCTCTAACTGCGCCAACTTCAGAGGCATGAGTCTCTTCAACGTCGCATACAAAATTTTGTCTGCCATATTATGTGAGCGCTTAAAACCGATCATCAACAACTTGATAGGTCCTTATCAGTGACTAAGCCTACCATAGGCCAAATATTCACATTATAGCAGATCTTGGAAAAATCCCAGGAATTCCATATCAATACCCACCGCATGTTCACCGATTTTAAAGTTGCCTATGATAGCGTGTATTGAGATGAGTTGTACAGACCCATGTCTAGTTTTGGTATTCCTCCCAAATTCGTCCGATTGTGTAGGATGACGGTGGATAGCTCACGCTATTCCATCAAAGTCGGTAAGAACACCACCGAACCATTTGATGTCAGGAAAGGTCTTCGACAGAGTGACGCGCTATCATGCGATTTCTTCAACATCAACGTGCAATTTTCCAAAAGTCTGTGAAACTACTAGCATACGCCGATGACATTGACATAATCGAAAGAACTCAGCTTGCCGTCAGCGGTGCATTCATGGGTATTGTGACGGAAGCGACAAAGATGGGTTTGGCGGTGAATAAAGGCAAGAAGGGACACTCAATATCAATATCAGCACCTTGGGCAGAATGCAACAATGGACAGATATAATTTTGAAGTGGTAAAGAACTTTGTCTATCAGCCAATGACTTTAGTGCGAAGATCAAATGAAAAATTACTCTTGCCAATCGCTGTTTCTATAGACTAAGAAGGCAATTGAGCAGCAAACCTCTCTCACGAGCAACAAGGGAAACTTTGTACAAGATCCTTATCATCTCAGTCGTGCTGTAATATGTAGGAACGTGGATACTGTGATAAGTGAATGAAAATATTGTAGGTTGCTTTGAGCGAAAAATTCTTCGTGTTATCTTCGATTTTCTTTGTATCTTACTTACTTATGTCCTATATCCCCTTGAGGGTCCTAGGGCCTCGACTACGCCTACGCGCCATCGTGTACGGTTTCTGGCAATGCGTCTCAGCTCTCCCCAGCTTTTTCCCAACTGCCTTGCTTTCTTCTTGACTGCTCTGCGCCATGTTCTCCTTGGATCACCAGGTCTTCTGGCGTCCTGAGTTAAGGGGTTCCATTGCATAGCATGGTTCGCTATGGAGCTGTCACCCTTTCAGAGCGTGTGACCAATCCATTGCCACTTCCGTCGTTGGATGGTTGTGCCTATTAGTTCCTGACCCGTTCTCTCATTAAGATGTTAGTTAGAGATACGATTGGGCCAGAAAATCCTTAAGATGTTGCAGAGGCACCTATTAACGAACGTTTGCAGCTTTTTGCTGATAGCCGTGGTCACTCTCCACGTACTGCATCCATATAACAGCACGGATTCAACGTTGGAGCGGAACAGTCGTTGCTTGGTGTTCAAACTGATTGCATTGCTTCGCCATATTTTGGACAATAACCCGAACGCGGACTTTGCTTTGGCGATTCTGTTGGCTATATCCAGTTCGGTTCCAATGTGTCTTCGAGATGTTGTTTGATTCGCTCCAGGATGATTTTAGCTATTATCTTAGCTACAGCAGGCAGCACGCAGATACCTCTCCAGTTTCCGCACTCCATTAAACTACCTTTCGTAGGAAGCTTGACGATCATTCCCTTTTTCCACTCGTTAGGAAAGTTCTCGGCTTCCTAAGCTCTCTTTATAAGTGGAAGCAGAAGCTCAGCCGATGTTGTTGCCGCTGATCGTAAGAGCTCTGCGGGAATACCGTCAAGTCCGACCGCCTTGTTTGTTTTAAGTGCTTGATCGCGGTAGTGATCTCATCCTTATTGGGAGGCGCGGTGCGTATTCGGGCATTTCTTACCTCGGACACCTCATTCTGATTTGGGAACGGTATAAAACCGTAGCAAAATGCTCCTTCCATCTCTTAAGCTGGTCCTCATCGGAAATAAGCAAGGAACCGTCTAGGCTTTTCACTGGGTGTTGGCTGGAGCTGCGACCACCTGTCAGCTCTTTAGTGATTCTGTAGACGGTCCTACTATCGCACCTTCGTGCAGCATCTTCTGTTGCGCCTGTCACGTCGCACGCTACGCCGAACTTCTCTCATCTTCATGCGATATAGGGACTCTAGCTCATTACTCCCTGCTCACGCCCTATGCCTTTCCTGTGATCGACCGACAATTCTTTCAGCACCTGATGTAAAAACATTTTTCACAGCACACCAATGGTCTTGGATGGTTGTGGGCAGTGAGCTGCTGATCGCTTCCACACCTTGCGAAATGTGCTCCCTTAATTGTTGGCGCACTGAGGGATCACTAAGTCTATCGATGTTGAACCTGAGCATTCTTGTATTGTCGTGGGATCTTCGAACGGCAGCAGTGCGTAGTTGAAGAGTAGCTATCATAAGATGGTGATCTCGTACTATCCCCACATCTGATCCTCGCCTGTTTCGGACGTCCAGGAGACTACTTCTAAAGCGGCGACTGATAGCAAAATGGTCAATTTGATTGGAAGTTGCTTGCCTGTCGTTGGAAACCCAGCTAACTTTGTGGCAGGTCTTGTGCCACCTATCACAAGGCGGTTGGCATTGCAGAAATCCACAAACCTTTCGCCATTGCCATTGCTGTTGCCTAGTCCATTCTTCCCGATTACATGTTTGAGCCCTTCGTTGTCGTTGCCTACCTTGGCATTCAAATCCCCTATCACTATGACAATGCCTTCATTTGGTGTTGTATTGAAGACGGCGCTTAAGAGATTGTAGAAACTCTCCTTCTCGTCCTCAGACGAGCCCTCCGTTGGGGCATAACACTGTATGATGGTGACGCGTCGTACTCTAATCCGGAATCTGGCCGACATAATCCTATCACCATAAGTTTGTCAGGAAATTAGGGCTTTGCGTGCTGTTGGTGTCAGCAGCAGTCCGACTCCATATTCCCGCGGACTTCCAGCTGGTCTTCCGGAATAGAGTAGTACAGTGTTATGCGTTGGGGATTGGTACTAACCCTCTTCTAACCATCTGATTTCGCTTACCCCCAAAATGTCCAGTCTATATCGCATGAATTCTTTTTCCAATTGAAGGAATCTGGCATTGTGAGGTCCTTCACTTCCCGAGTCGAGGAGCGCCTTCACATTCCAGAAACCTATCTTTGTCCAGGTACAATAGCCAAAAGTCGTCAACATGTGATTATTCTTTATCCGAGGCATAGTGTCGGTTTCTGTAGCGATTAGGGTTCGGTAACGCAGGTTGCTAGCCCACGTTACCTAGTCTAGAATCAAGGCCCTAGACAACCCGCACTTGCAATTTTAGCCGACACGCATAAGGGTTTATACGTATAGTTACCCGGGGACCAGCACTAGGAGGTAAAGCATGCACTTCATCAAGAACTTGATTGCTGCACTACTGGCCCAAGCCAAGTTTTGAGCAGTCAGTAGTTTCCCGATCAATCGCAATGCAGATCCCCAACTAACTCAGTATACAAAACTGGAGGCAGCTAACAAAGGATCGAGCTGGCCGAAAAGTCATGTAAGCGCCATACAAGTGCCACCCTTTTTACAGGAAAACGTGTGCTTTCTATATAAATTGCCAAAATTGTTCAAAGGGAATTCTTTAATTTATTTGAATGAAAGTGCTCATTAAATATTCGCCCTTTCAGATATTCACATGAATTTTGTACTCGTAGGTAGGTACTTATTTACCACGCAACGAAGCATTAAATGGAACTCCATATCAAAAATTTTACTTTGTTTAAACACACTTTGTTGGAAAGTTTTACCCCTTCATTGAACCGTAAAAGGGTTACATGACTGTTTCCAAGCCCTTTAAACTTATGGGAATCACTTGTACATTAAAAGTTCTCTATTCTTGCTAAATGTTCCAGAGATCTACCCACTGCCAATATCTATTGACCTGTTTAAAATTTAAGTTCAAGTATTCTGAAAAGTTTTAAGGTCAGTTGTCGGTAGGGTTACAAAATGTTGTTGGTGAAATATAAATTATTCTTTTGGGTTCCTCCCACATTTATAACTATTAACACCAGACATTTTCATGAAAGCAAATCTGTAACCTATTTATAGGAAGAACTTCAGAAGGACTTTAGTGTTTTAAGTATATTTTATAGAGATTAACAATTGTTTCAAAACTTATTTATTTTTAAATGGGATACAGAATAGTGGCTGCATGATTAAGAATGTCCGCCTGTACTTACATAGTCAACTGACATTATGCTGTTTTGTTTCCCAAAATATTCAGATTTGAATAATTTTTTAGGCTAAAATTTGATTCTACATATACATATGGGTTTTGAATTCTGCGAAACCCTTTATATTCTTATGCCTTGATAGAATGCAATTTATTGACGCCAAAAAAAAATCTGATAGCCATCCATCAAGTCTGAAATTTTCGGATACCTCCTCGACAGACTCTAAACAAATCCCAAACTTATTTGGTCACTTGTTTAGCCAGTCCTTCACTGAACAACTGAGCCAAACAACTCGGCGCAGCTGGTATGTCGCATCTTTTGAGAGCTTCAAGTCACCTGGCACTGATGGAATATACCCAGCTATGCTGAAACAAGGTATTCGTCAGATGCTGCCAACTCTGAAGAGCATTTTCACTGCTCGCTTGGCACTGGCATACAATATACCAACCCCCTGGCGAACATTCAGAGTAGCTTTCATACCGAAAATCGGTATTAGTCTGACGTCCTTCCTGCTGAAAAGCATGGAAAGACTGGTTCAGCTACATGTGCGCAAGAGATGCAACATGCCTATCAACGCGCAAAATCCTGCGAGACTGCGCTTCAAAATCTGGTCAGCAGAATAGAATGTGCGCTTGACAGGAAAGAATACGAGATAGGCGTTTTCATAGACATTGAGGGTGCCTTTGACAATACGACTTTTGACAGCATGTGTAGCTCCGCCAGATATCACAGCTTAAAAGAATCACTAGTGAACAAAACATTGACTGTAGATGCAGATGGTGGCCGGTGTGTTATGGCAGGTGTAAATATGGCTGCCCACAAGGTGATGTTCTGTCTCCACTGTTTTGGTGCATGCTGGTTGACTCCCTGTTAAACACACTCAATAGTTCTAACATCTACGCTCAAGCATATGCAGATGATGTCGTCGTTCTGTCTGTCGGATCGTGCCTAGTGACTGTTTGCTCTAAGGCGCAGATGGCCCTAGAAGCAATCGACAATTGCTCTCAAAACCGAGGTGGTTCTCTTTACGAGAAGGAGGAAATTGACTGGACTGACTCAGCCAGTGCTAAAAGGCGTCATTATCCTACTCTCCAAGGAAGCCAAATATTTAGGAGTAACCTTAGATAGCAAGCTCTTTGGACGAAACATTTCGAGCTGAAAACTTCTAAAGCTCTGTCAGTCTTTCGGCAAAACATGGGGCTTGTCGCTAAGGAAAGTCCTTTGGATCGGCATGGCAATGATAAGACCTTTCCTCTCATATCCGTCAGTTATTTGGTCGAATCAGCTCTCAATTAAATACGTTACTGCTGCTTTCGCCAAACTCCAAAGAACGGTCTGTCTCGGATGATTGGGAGCTTTCCCCAATACGCCTAGCTCTACTCTAGACGCCTTAATGAACCTCCTCCCCCCTTGATATTTATATCATGGGGTGTACTGGTGTATACTCAGAGTCATCTTCCGTTTAAAAAGAAGTGGTTCCTGGCACGATTCGCACTAGAGTTTTGATGACGTTGCGCGAAGATTATCCTACGACCCCTGTCTCATGGATATCCCGTCTGATGCAATGACACCTGAATTACGGCTGCGGTGCAAATTTGAAGTCAACTTTCCCCACGTTCAAGATTGGCTTTGGCCGGAGTCTGAGCCAGGAAAGGAATGTAGTCGCTCTAAAATTGGACAGGGATCTGGTGCTGCTATTTTTGTGGAATGCGACAACATTAGGCTTCACTTCTCATTGGGAAAACACAGATCTGTCTTCCAGGCAGACATATATGCTATCCTAAAGGCTGCGGATTATATTGTGAAGAACGGGTGCAAGGGCGAAGTATCTGCGTATGTAGTGACAGTCAGGCTGCGTTTAAAGCCTTCAATCCTTTAACCACTTCCAAAATAGTTCGAGAATGCAAAACATCTTCGAATTCGGTCGGAAGGCTGAACTCACTGAATCCTATTTGGGTCCTAGGACACAAACGGATAACAGGGAATGAGATCTCTTATGAGATTGCTAGACAAGGCTCAGTAGAGAATTTCTCTGGACCTGAAACCACGTTGGATTTGCCAGCGTCATCGGTTAAGGCTTCCATTGACGATTGGGTTTTCAGTGAACACAATCGAAGGTGGTATGACTCTCCAGGATGCAGGCAGACTAATCAAATGGTCTCCGTCGTCTGTAAGAAATCCGCGGCTTTCTTGCTACCTCTTAGTAGAAAAGACTGCAGACAAATTACTGGCGTTCTTACTGGCCACTTCGCCTTTGGCAAGCACTTTCATGTGCTAGGTTTGAGCGTTATCCCTGTCTGCGACTCCTGTGGAGAGGGCGATGACACTCCGGAACACTTCCTATGTGATTGTCCTGCCCTTGCTCGGATCAGGTGGCAGATTTTCGGTGCTAATGTGGTGAGTGCTGATGACGAAAAAAACTCATTAAAATGGGGCTCTCTGCCTGATTGTACAATAGACCTGTTTTTGAGTCTGAGTGCTCCAGAAACGTATACCCGCTCCGAGAAAAAAAAATGTCTTAGCCGACTCACTGTCTGTTTCAATTATCTGTCCCTTAGGGAGTATTCTTTAGATTTTTTCTATCTACAAAAATGGGAGTAGATTTGATGTATTTAACTACCCGCCCATTGCTGAACTCTCATGTACCCCCAAGCTTTTTGAATGTTCTTTCCCTGCACCATGGATTCCTTAATGGCAGATTGACAACTACTAACAACTGAATTCGCGTCTAATATATTCTGCGCAATGGAGGATGACAATGAAGTTAATGTTGTTGTTACAGATTTTAGAAACGGTTTTGATAAATTTCCTCAATAAATTATTATATGGGGTGACCAGATAGCAATGACAAATTTTCCAATTGTTATATTTCTATTAAAGCTATTAAAGTTACTAATGACATCCAGCTCTATCCAGCTGCCAAAATATTCAGTAAGGTTTGTCATTTCATTATGCATTGTTTGACTCTTCCTTTAAGCCACCAACCAGATAGAGATCGGTGCGAAGTGAAGAAAACATAGCCGCCGTAGCGGCCAGTATCGAAGAAGACCCAGAACTGTCTATTCGGCGCCGATCAGATGAATTGGGCATCGCCAGAGAGTCAGCGGTTGGATTTGGGCCTACATCTATATAAGATTGTGCTGACGTAAGAATTGAAGCCGGACTACCATAGACAACGCCGTGAGTTCGCTAATTGGGCGCTGGAAATATTGGCCGGAGATCCGGATTTTGGCCAAAAACTCATCTTCTCGGACGAGGCCCATTTTTGGCTCAGCAGCTATGTCAACAAGCAAAATTGCCATCATTGCAGCGACCACAATCCACAAGTGTTCGACCAAGCATCAATGCATCCACAAAGATTGACTGTTTGGTGCGGTTTATGGCACGGCGGCATCATCAGACCTTATTTCTTTCGAAATGAGGAAGGAGACAGGTTACCGTCAATGGTGCTCAGTATAGAGCGATGTTAACCGACTTTCTGTGGCCAGAGCTCGACAACATCAATATATCTGAGCTGTGGTTCCAATAAGATGCCGCCACATGCAATACAAACGATGCAACACTCGAAATGGTGAAGGGGAAATTTGTTGACTGGGTCATTTCAAGGCGAGCGTTCATCAATTGGCCACCGCGATCAGGCGACTTGACACCCCTCGATTATATTCTCTGAGATTACGTCAAGTCTTTAGTCTACGCTAACAAGCCAACCACTTTGGACGAGTTCGAGGGCAAAATTCGAGACGCTATTGCCGAAATAACGCCACACATATTGGATCGAGTCATCAAAAATTGGACCGACCGCTTGAAGCACTGCCAGCGAAGTCGAGCGGCCATTTAAATGATGATAATAACGTGAATGTAGCTTCAGAAAAAAGCTAGAATCAATTTGATATCTCACACCGTTGTTGTTTTATTTAAATTTCTTTTGCTATTGTTCTTATCTGGTCACCCTGTATATATAGATTCTACGCGATGTCGGTCTGCCCGCCTGTTCGTCTGTCCATCTGACCATCTCTCCGTTTGTCCAGCCGTCCGTCTGTCTGTCTGTTACCTGTCCGTCTGTCCGACTGTCCATCTGTCCTTTTGTCCGCCACACGTTTGCAACTTCGAAACTGTTTGACCTGGAATTTTGCATAAAAATAGTACGCGGCGGACCAAATTAGGGGAAAAAATTGTAGAAAAATATTTTTGAAGGGGACTTTTGGGGGCATAATGTATCACAAGAAAAAAAAATATTTTTAAATCCCATCATGCGATATATCTAATTAAAGCTGCACTTCCAGGGATTCCCAAAAAATAAATATAAACAAATAATTTTCCTTAAATAAATCCTGAATAAAAAAAACTAGAAAACCATGGCATAAGCGATGTCTTCTCTCTGTCTCCAATAAATTGGAAACAAATACAAGGAGATAATAAGAAAATTATAACAAATCTTCTAGCGCAAATTATTCTTGAAAAATTTTATGATTTTTAGGCAAACGTATCTCATGAAAGTATTGCATAACTCAAAACCGAAATTTCATCAAAATACGTTGAAGAGTTCTTACGTTAGACGGCACCTAGCAAAGATGATTTAAAGATTTTGGAATGTGGTTTTCAGTGGTTCTCAACCGAACCATGTGAGGATAAACATTCACTTAAACATACTCTTTAATATGTTTTATCTTAACTATTAATTTCCAAAATTTAAGGAGAAACCCTTGGAATGCGGTTAGGATTTTAAGGATAGAACATGACCTGACTACTAAGTATACCCAGGTTCTAATAAATTCACGTGTCCCTAAAAACTAAAGTTTCACTATTCCATATGAAACTTTATTGAAATTTATTTCGGACAATATTCTCTACATAAGTATCCAATATACATACAACAAAGCATCCCAAGTGCAGACCTGATTCCAATTGTAATCAGTGCTGAATGAAAATCGTACCTCCCACATTTTTCAATTTGAATGAAAGTGCAAATCTCTCAGAATACGAGTACGTACCAATTTTCAATATGACGTTCATAAAGCACTTGTATAATACAATATAAGCACAAATCAAAGTTTCGCAGACAATAGTTTGAAAAGTTCCCTGCGTTACACTAGTTGGCACTTGAAAGAACTCTTTTAGATTTCTTGTGGAGAATTACAACTTGCTAAGGAAATTTTAAAACTTTTCTGCTTGTATGGTTTTGAAAGTTGTTTCATAAGGAAACCATAAAAAAAAAAGTTTCTGAAAACATAAAACATGTAATAGCTAATTACGAAATCAGCTGAAAGGGGTTTTTGCTGTAAATGAGTTTGTGGAAGATACTAAAATGATTTTCAGTTTTTCACTTATTTATTTGAGTGTAAAGTAATTCAATAGTAAATGATTTAATAACACACTCTTTACTCTACATACCAGTGGCGTGGCGTCCATACAAGCCGATTCCTTCCAGCTTCCCTTTCCAAATATCAAAAATTTTTATTTTGCCACTTGCCAACCATACATTCAATTATTTGTTCATCAAACCGTTTTTCATAACTTTATACACGCTCGAAGATGAAATGCTGAGACCACTTCGGTTGTTTATTCATTTTTACTCATACACAAAGTCGCACACATAGCCAAGACAAGTATGAACTCCGCTAGCGAGAGACAACTTCTTTTTCAAAAGAAAAGAGTGCAATGAATTTTTTTTGAAAGCCGTTCATTTTCCGGCTTATGCATTCATTTCTTCACAGTACGAACTTTCAACACTATTCCTTTCTGGCATATAGTAGAAATTTATTTGCGATTTCTTTGTCTAACATACATTCGCTTATGAGGAAAATAACCCGGGATTTTTCGGCTTTTGTGGATGAACATTGGTGGAGAAGAAAGGTTTTAGTTTGAGGCAGTTTTTCTTTTTTTATTGCAGGCAACAAAATAAGTCGACGAAAATCGGGTTACTGGGTGATGTAGTGGTTCGAACGGCGTTTGAGGTTTTCTTAAACTTGTTGGGTATAATTTCTTGGTACAATTTTTTTTTTTACAAATTTGAAATGGCAGTTGCAAATTAGTTGTGTAATTGTGAGTGATTTATTGAAAATTCGGATGCAAATTTTTTTGATTTTTGTGACTGCTAATTATTAGAAAATTTTACAAATTTATCAATTACATATTGGTAGTTAAGTTAGTGTTTTAAATTATTAAATTATTATAAAATAGTGAGTGAGCTAAGTGAATAGTTATTAGCTATATACCAAGTAAGTAATTATAAATCTACTCAAGAGGTGCCCCATTGAACATACTTATTATTCTTAGACAAGATGTCTCTAGTTAATTTTGAGTGTTGTTTAACTGGAGTTTCTTTTAAAAGAAACCCACGAGTTCAGTAAGCTCGACACTATCAATGAAAATTGATTATACGCGAAAGGAAGGGTACTCGTATCAGAAACATTTTCTTGAGTCCTTTTACAAAAAGAATCCATGGCTGACTGGCAGTTGCAAATTAAATAGAATGTTTTGTTTTCCTTGTCTTCTTTTTTCTAATTCTCCTAGTGTTTGAAGTCATACAGGTTTTATTAATTCTTCCAAAAAACATATTCACACGTAAAAGCATATACGAGTACACAGCTGCTTGCATTTGCATGAATTTGGCGAATGTAGCCTAGAGACTTCTTTAGGGAATTCTTACGAGGCTCATAATAGAAAAGTTGATCGCAATCGCGATTTTCATAGACACTGTAGTTCTTCTAGGAAAACAAGAGCTGGCATTCCATGCTCACGACGAAAAATCTGAATCAGATAATCGCGGTAATTATATTGAAATCCTTTCATACTTGGCTAAGTACGACCATTTAATGGATTCGCATTTAGAACAAAGTTCAAGTTCCCAAAACTCCTTTTTTTCCGGCCTCTCCAATGACATTCAAAATGACTTGATACATACTATCGCTGCAGTCATCAAATCCGAAATTAACGATCAAATCAGTTCAAAAATTTGTATCTGTGATGGTCGATGAAACACCAGATGTGAGCCACAGAGAACAGCTTAGTATTGTAGTGCGTTATTTAGTAAAAAATAGAATACAAGAAAGATTTCTAGGTTTCTTTGACGTGAGTGTCGGTCGAAACGCGGTTAGTTTTAACTGTAAAGAAAAGTTAATAGGTCAGTCCTACGATGTTGCGGCCGTAATGTCCGGTGGCCATGGTGGAGTCCAAATAAGAATCCAGAATCCAGATATGCCCAATGGCTATTTTTATTCCCTGTTATGCCCATGTTCTGAATCTAGTGTTATCTAAATCGTTAGAAAGCATTCCTGAGTTGAAATTATTTTTAGGCTTTGTTAGTAGTATCGTTAGGTTTTTTAATAAATCATCTAAAAGAATCAATTTGCTAAAGACAATTGCTGATAGACGAATGCCCGGGGTATCAGAGACTCGATGGCAATATCATTCGCGTATAGTGAACATTTTATTCAATTGCAGAGAAGATATTATAAAAACTTTTGAACAGATTTTATGTGAACCAGGAGAATGGGATAACGATACTCTGGTTATGTCCGAAAGTTTGTTATGCAAACTGCAGCACAAAGAATTCTGTTTTTATTGCATGTTACTTCGGTCATATTTGCAAAAACAGATATTCTTTTTAGTTTAGTCCAAAATAAACAAACTGACATAGAGCTTGCGAAGCAAGAGATGGAGGGTTTTGAGTCATGGATTCATTCTGAATTTTTAAACTCATTTGACTCAATCTATGAGAGTGTAAGTAACTGCTCAGAACCACCACGCAAACGCCCGCTACTTAATATTGATTCAAAAACAATTTATAGTCGAATTTTTGTAGCAATTACAGATAATGTTACAAATCAGATTAAGAATAGGTATTGTTCATTTAGTTCATATATTTTCTTTGATTTATTAAACAAATCAAAATATGAATATTTTTCTAATTCAATGCCGGATTACAAAATATCTTCTTTAATTACCCCATTTGCTGGCATTTTTAATTTTACTACTTTAAAAAAATGAACTCAAAGTTTTATACACTATCCCTTCACTTAAATAGCTGGATATTTTTCAACTTTATAAGCATTTTAATACGGAAATGCTTAGAGATACTTTTTCTCAAGCTCTAACATTGTGTGAAATCTTTTAAACCCTGCCTTTGACTGTGGCCTCTGTCAAAAGATCTTTTTCGACTTTAAAAAAGAGTCCACACTTACTTAAGAAATTCCCACAAAGAGGAAGGACTCTCAGACCTGGCACTTTTATCTATCGGAAAGCACCTTCTTTTAGAAATTAAAAATAACTCAAATTTTAATGAAAGAGTTTTAGAAGAATTCGTAAAAAAGAATCGTAGGATAGTTTTAGAGTATAAATAGGTAGTACATAATCGTAATTGATAAATTTTTTATATTTAACAACGCTCCGAGTTATCAATAACTTATATAGATTATTCTGCCCAGAACGGCTTCTTTCGAAGCCACTTTTTTTATGCGATGAGCTCATTGTCTACGTAAATTCCAATGACTTAAAGGCTTAGATTGCATATCTTAAGTCTGTGTTTCGAATAAGCACCAAAATGTTAAGTCTTGAATAAAACATTTTACTTAAAATTTTTTCGGCTTCCCTCTCTTGAAATTTCACCCCACGCCACTGCTACATACGCATTTTATTCAAGAGAAGCTGTTTGTAAGAAGTAAGAATATGTAATTGTAATACATGTGAAACACTAGAGATTATCGTAATTCAACTTCAATCGAATAAGAAATTCTCAGTGGAAATCAAAGATCAGAAGGAAACAACTAAGCTCTGGAAGTCATCAATTTTATACGAATTGTCGACATGTGATTGCAAAATTCTTTTACTTGTTTTGCGTAAGGGCACAAGTTCAAAGAAGATAACAACGTTTATGATTTATTGAGTTCAGATTACCAGTAAATTGTGTGCTTTAAGTCCATGGAGGGTTTAAGTACTGACGCAATTAACTTCAAACCAAAAGTGGTTAAACTGTCTCGTTTCGTTTCTTCATGACTTTCTAACTTTACTTGAAGTCTGTACTTCCTTACATATTATTTAATATTGGGTGATGTATGGAACACAACATCGTTCCATTCGATCCTTTTGAGATAATTTTTGATGACTTTTCTGGCTGTATTGCGATGTCGGTTTCGAAGTGCTCCAAAGTTTAGAGATTGTTTTCATAGACATGATCTTTAGCATAGCCCTACAAAAAGAAATCTGACAGGGTCAGATCATACGATTTTGATTACCAATTGATATCGCCAGATCTCGAAATTAAACGGCCGGGAAACTTTTTCGTAAAATAGAGCCAAAGTATCCTATATTGTGGGGCACATAGCCCTGTCCCGTTGGAACCATATGTCGCTCACATCAATGTCTTCAATCTCAGGACAAAAAAAAGTTGGTTGTCATTTGACCATAGAGCAGAGAATTCACAGCGCGCACATACTGTCACCCGTAGTAGATGCAATGGCCTCTCAACAATCACATTTTTATTCCCAGAAACCAAAATTCTACAATTTTGTTTATTTACGTAGCCGCTGAGCGATAAGTGGGCTTCATCGCTGAAGAAGATTTTGTTCGAAAAATCGATGTCAACTTGTTGTTGTAGGTCATTAAATGGTTCAAAAGTCAAGTATTTAGCGGAAGCACAAACGCCCGCCATTCTAAATCCATATGTGCTTCCTTTTAGCATTTGGTGTGGAACACTAACTACTAAGAACAGAATCCTTGACTGTTTGGCTATCTGATGCAGCTTCATTACTTTTGAACTGTTCAACGTAAAGATTCGAAGTTTGGACAAAAGAGTTTTGAAGGTTAGAATAAAACTATAAATAAAAGTAGAATGCAACTCTAAGGTTGTAGAAATAAACAACAACATTCCGTCCACAAATTGCGGTCTAAAATATCCAACTGAAATGATAAGGGAGAAAAGAAAAGCGCGTAAGAAATGGTTACAAAGTCGTGATCCACAGTATAGAGCACCCTTGTGTAATCCGCTGAAACAGATTCTCAGGAGTTTTAAAAACAGTGCGAAATCTTAACAGCGGAAAATGTATCCAAGTATTTACCTTGGAAAGCTGTAAAAGGCACTAAAAGACCTAACATTTCTGAGCCGTCAATCAAGAAAAATCATGACGAATGGGCGAGAAGTAGAAAGCGGGCATTTTTGGCGTCGATCTCGAAGAGACTTTTAAGCCGATCCATGGTCAAGCGCTTACTCATGATATTAATGCGTCGGAAATAGCTCATGACCATCATACTATACAAGTGCAACACCAACGGAACTCAACAAAGAAATAAATAAATTTAAACCTAAAAAGGATTTGCTCAAGCGTATTTCTTGACGTCTCAATGCCTTTCATAAAGTGTGGCATGAAGGCCTGCAGTTCAAATTACGACAGGTTCTGCCTGTACTTCTGACATACTGACAGCATATCTTAGGAATAGACTCTTCCGTGTTAGACATGGAAACGAATACCCGCGATTTAAAGAAATTCCAGCTGGAGTACTACAAGGAAGCATGGCCCGCTTCTGTATCTTCTATATACTCGTGATGTACCGCAAAAAGAATGCACTAGGTTTAACGATCGGAGAAACAAGTGGAAAACTGCAAAACGCTCTGAATAATGTAAATGAATGGGACAAAGAGCTCGCGGATCGTTCTCAATGAAGCCAAATCTGTTCATGTAAAATTCACTTATAAAAAAACAAAAAGCTTACCTAACTTTATAAACTCAATCCGTATTCCGTTCACAAAGATGGTATGGAAGTCGCAATACAAAAAAATCTATAAGGGCAATTTTTTTTTTTTTTTTTGGTTGCGCCTGGAGGTGCAGGAATCTTCAAAAGATACCAATGGCCCGTACCTTTGGTTATGCCCAATTCATTTATCTGACCTGATGATTCACAAGTGTCGGCCAGTATATGCCTACGGGCTAAACCTCACCCCCCAGAGAGGCACTATGAGAACCGGCCGCTCGTGCTCATAGTAGTAGGAAATTCGTTCCTCTCATTTTTTCGTTTTATGGTGACTACTACTAAGTTACCTTAACAAGTAGTTTACGCTTCTGTAGTGTTAATCACGTTAGGTAGGTAGCTTTCCAGCGAAGGCACCTACTAATACCGTCATTACATGCGGTTTTCCCTTACTGCGCCAGATCGTACGGTCTTGTTCTTTGTAGTCGGCGCTCGAGGTTTGTCACGTCCAGAGTACGGATTATTTCATTATTTCAATGATCATGAAGGCGAGTACAAAGTTTGTGAGCAAAATTTGTTACTTCATCCCTCACGGTAGCAATTCCTAGATCTCTGTGAATATCACTATTCCTTATATACCATGGAGTATTCACAATTGCTCTTAGTGTTTTTTTTGGAATGTTTGCAGAACAGTCATATGCTTGGCTTGGTACAACCCCAAAGTTGTATACCGTATGTCCAAGATGGTTTTAGCACTTGCTTGTACAGAAGCAGTTTGTTGTACACGCTTAACTTCGAGTATCTCCCGAGTAGCCAGTACATTTCTCTAAGTCTGATTTCGAGCTCGTCGCGCTTCTTTTTAACATGTGGCTTCTACTTAAGTTTTGCGTCTAGTGTCATTTACTAGATATTTTGCCTCGTTTTCGTACGGTATTTGTACCGAGTTAATGGAAACAGGTAAGTTGTTTATCTTTTTGTACGTAAAATTGACATACGTTGACTTGGTCGCGTTAAGGACGATCCTCCAGGTCTTTGTCCACTCGCATACTTTGTTTAAAGCTCGTTGGAGTTTTCAAGTAGATGATTCGACTGACTCATCTGTTGCGACTGACAACGTTGCTACGACAGTCCCTTCATCTTGTGGTATATCTCTTGTGTAGAGCAGGAACAGAATTGGGCCGAGAAAGCTTACTTGCGGAACACCGGCATGGATTTCTTTGAATTCCGAATATTCTGCCCCATGTTTAACACGAAAGAGTCTGTTATTAAGGTAAGATTCCAATACTCTATAGAATTTATCTGGTAAGATTACCCTTAGCTTATATCTCAGGCATTCGTGCCATACCTTGTCGCTTGCGATACGTCGAGAAAAGCGGTAGAGCATATCTTTTTCCCTTCTAGAGCTTTTTCAATTTCATTTGTAATTCGATACACCTGATCGATTGTGGAATGTTTAACCCGAAACCCGAATTGATGATCCGGGATCAATCGCCTTTCTTCAATTACTGGGTGCAATCTTTTTAGCAGAAGTTTCTCAAAGACCTTAGATATTATCGGCAGAATCGAAATGGGTCTATATGATTTCTTGTCGTTTGCACATATCCCCGGTTTCGGAACCTTTATTACTTCGGTGACTTTCCATTGCCTTGGAACATATAGAAGTCTCAATGAAGCATTTATAATGTAGAGTAACTTAACTAACGCTTTTTCCGGTAGCTCCTTCAAAACTTCGCCAGTGATTAAATCATATCCTGGAGCCTTGTTATTTTTCAGTTTTCTTATTGTCATTCGAAGTTCGGACAGGGATACAGTTTTTAAATTGAAGTTGTGGGTACCGTATTTGCATTCGGATCTTCGATCAATGGTTGTCCATCGAATGGCTTGAACGTTTCCTCTAAATGTGCGGCAAATAATTCCGCTTTCTCTTTTGCTCATCCGTTAGCTTTCCTTATTGGTGGCGAGTGCATTACCGGTTTCCTTATGGACTTCAAGGCTTTATATAGAGAGTAGTTTGAACATTTATCAGCGGTCAAGCTCTCGAGGTAAGTAGAAGTCTCGCGATTTCTTAAGTCCTGCAGCACATTTTTTAGCTTGTTACAAAGGTGGTTAAGATAAGTTTATGCGGTGGCGCGCCGGATTGTTGCCATCTCTTGCGCGCTCTTCTCTTTTCTCGTATGAGGTCTTCGATATCAGACTGGTATTTGACTTTTTTGTTCCGTGTTGCTGTTTTTCCACGAGCTTGACAATTTCGTCTTCTATTTCAAGTGGTGTCTTTAGCGGCACATTTAGAGCAATATTTTCCTTGCAGTCTTTTCTGAAAACGTCCCAGTTTGTTTTGTTACTAGTTAAGGGTAATTTTAATTTAGTGAAAAAATTCGACCTCGAGATTTTGATCAGCCTTGATATTACTATAACAGAGAAACTCAGAAAGTGTGTCGCGCAACATTTCGACGGCGTGTCTGTCTGTTTGTCTGTATTTTTGCATGTATGGTCGACTGCAGACTAAACGGCTGAACGGATTTCCTTCAATCTCGTCTTTGGGTTTATAATTTGGAGCTTTACAAAAAGCCGATTTTATGAAAAATGGATTTTTTCGAAAACGGCTTTAAAGATTTTGTTCAAATTTAATATTTTAATTACAGTAGACATACGCTAATAGATGAAGTACCAAGTTTGTACCAAAAAGTTGTAGAACGCTGCTTTACTTATTAGCTGGTTTTTGATAATTTGCCATTTTCCAGCTATGACTAGATCGATTCTGTTCAAAATCAATATTTGAACAATATTTGAACACAATTATGGCATACTAAGTTTTTGGTAAATTTCCAAAATATTTTTTTTTATTTTTAAATTTTTTTAAAAAAAAAAAATTAACGATTTTGTTCAAATTTGAAATCTGAGTGTCCCAGTCGGGCATTTTATTTCCTTGAGAACACATACCACCTTTGAGGAAAATTAAATCTTCTAGATCATTAAACGATTCAAAAGTCACAAGGAAATATAACTTTTGAACCATTTGACGTAAAATTTTGAAGTTTGAAAAATATTTTGAAGGTTATAGTAAGGTGGGATATTTTTTTGTAAATGGAATGACCTTTAGAAATAAAAATAATTAAAAGAGACGTTCAACTAAAAGTTTATTCTAACTCTAAGAATGTATAAATAAACTATAAAATTCTGTTAAAGTCTACTCTAATCTAGAAAATATGCAGCTAGAGGCGACTCACTGTCACAGTTTATTTAAGTCTGTTTTATTTCTACAAAATGCTAGAGCGACCTTAGATGACCTAACAATAGTTTACATCAGTCATTAAAAATTTGTTCGTTATTATTTTCGTTCATTACTATTTTTAGTAAATGAAGTAGTAAATTGTCTTCCAATTCTATTTTATGTATTACTAATTTCTATTCAGTTTATTTCGTTCGATTGTGCTACGAAAAGCTTAGAATGATATGAGGTAATCTTTCAAAATGTTCGACTTTACCCACTAGTTAAACCGTTTCTGCGAATATCTGGAAAACGCTGCGTTCTATGACAGAAATTATTTTGATCGAAATTTAAGGTTTTGAAATTCTCTATATAATAAAAATTTTAAGATTTTATTTCGTTAAATCAACATTTAGCCAGACATTCTCGAAAAAGCTAATTTTGGCGCCTTTCCTCCAAGAAGACGCCAGTATTCAACGACTTATAAATTGTTTAACACTATTTTCAGGTTTATGGGAATTATTTACGAATTTAAATCTTGGTGCCGATATTTTCTCCAATTTTCGAGAATTGTATGTATGCAATCCCTACAATGCACGATTTTGTCACCAAAGTTATTGGCGGAAATCCTTTTTGATTGCGAATACATTTAAAACGGCCCGTATTACGAATACAATAATTTTGACTAAAATTTCGAGTTTCAAAACAAGAAAGGTTCCGAAGTTTTAAAAAAATTTCGAAAATGTCCAAAGTTAATGAAACTGGTTCTTGACTGCAAACATACTGAAAACTAATCCGCCCACTGAGCTCTTTATTTTTACCTAAAGGAGCAAGTATTTGAAGCGCTTAGAATATGGAGGGTCTAAGTGACATTTTCAAACATTTGTGTAATCAGAATTTAACACATTCTTCCACTAAGTTTATTGAAAAAGTGGTTCCATACAACACCTTCATCTTTTATAAATAATAATCTAGAGGCGATAGAGAAGTCCAGATAAAACAGCCTCATACATTCATCTGTAAGAAAAAAAGGAAAATTTCAAAAAAATGTCAGTTAGGCCCTTCATCTTCTAAGCGTTTCATTTGTTTCATTAAGATATTTGTTTCCGAGATTTCAATCAATCTCGGTGTTATTATAAGATAAAAACTCAAAAAAGTGAGTCTCTCAATTCTGTCTGGTCCATCGGTCTGTCTATCTGTATTTTTGTTCAGCCAACTGGATAGATTTTCTTCAAACATTATATTTGGGATTGATGGGTTCACAACTTTCATTCTAACCCCAAAATTAACGGTATTTTGCAAATGGTCAATTTTTAAATTTTTTTTCAAAAATGGCTCTTAACGATTTCGATCAAATTTCATATTTGAGTTACGCTCAATATATGCCACAAGATGGTGTACTAGCTTTTCGGTAAACAACTCGTATAACGGTACCTCACTTCTTGAGCGGTTTAAAAACATTAGCTATTTCTCAGCTACAAATCAGCCGATTTTATTTAAAATCCATATCTAAATAATATTTGGCATATGAAAGGTAATGCTGTACCGAGTTTCGAAAAATTGTCAAAATAAGTCTTTTACTGTTTAACGGATTTTTCAAAAGAATATCATTTAACGATTTTGCCTAAATTCCAAATCTGTGTTATGCAGATTTGATATTTCTCAAATCTCAGGCATGGGCGATATATCATCATGCGGTACAGCATTCTCAAGGCATTGGTAAGTAGATACTAGGACCATTAACACAATCAAAATAGGACTCATAATTCAATAGTTGTTATCAAAAAATCTTTCGTGCATAAGACTTATTCCAATAGAAATAGGTTTGTAGTAAAAATGGCTCAAGAGCCTGTAGTCTTTGCCAAACAATGGTGCATCTTTGTCACTAAATTTTTACAGTAGGTATCAGTGGCGTGGGGTGAAATTTCAAGAGAGGGAAGCCGAAAAAATTTTAAGTAAAATGTTTTATTCAAGACTTAACATTTTGGTGCTTATTCGAAACACAGACTTAAGATATGCAATCTAAGCCTTTAAGTCATTGGAATTTACGTAGACAATGAGCTCATCGCATAAAAAAAGTGGATTCGAAAGAAGCCGTTCTGGGCAGAATAATCTATATAAGTTATTGAAAACTCGGAGAGTTTTTCTTCTTTTTGGGAATTTCTTAAGTAAGTGTGGACTCTTTTTTAAAGTCGAAAAAGATCTTTTGACAGAGGCCACAGTCAAAGGCAGGGTTAAAAAGATTTCACACAATGTTAGAGTTTGAGAAAAAGTATCTCTAAGCATTTCCGTATTAAAATGCTTATAAAGTTGAAAAATATCCAGCTATTTAAGTGAAGGGGTAGTGTATAAAACTTTGAGTTAATTTTTTAAAATAGTAAAATTAAAAATGAAAGGAAATAGTGTAATTAAAGAAGATATTTTGTAATCCGGCATTGAATTAGAAAAATATTCATATTTTGATTTGTTTAATAAATCAAAGAAAATATATGAACTAAATGAACAATACCTATTCTTAATCTGACTTGTAACATTATCTGTAATTGCTACAAAAATTCGACTATAAATTGTTTTTGAATCAATATTAAGTAGTCAGCGTTTGCGTGGAGGTTCTGAGCAGTCACTTACGATTGAGTCAAATGTGTTTAAAAATTCAGAATGAGTCCCTGACTCAAAACCCTCGATCTCTTGCTTCGCAAGCTCCATGCCAGTTTGTTTATTTTGAACTAAACTAAAAAGAATATTTGTTTTTGCAAATATGACCGAAGTAACATGCAATAAATAACAGAATTCTTTGACCTGCAGTTTGTACAACAAACTTTCGGACATAACCAGAGTATCGTTATCCCATTCTCCTGGTTCACATAAAAACTGTTCGAAAGTTTTTATAACATCTTCTCTGCAATTGAATAAGACATTTACTATACGCGAATGATATTGCCATCGAGTATCTGATTCTTTTAGATGATTTATTAAAAAACCTAACGATACTACTAACAAAGCCTAAAAATAATTTCAACTCAGGAATGCTTTCTAACGATTTAGATAACACTAGATTCAGAACATGGGCATAACAGGGAATAAAAATAGCCATTGGGCATATCTGGATTCTGGATTCTTATTTGGACTCCACCATGGCCACCGGACATTACAGCCGCAACATCGTAGGACTGACCTATTAACTTTTCTTTACAGTTAAAACTAACCGCGTTTCGACCGACACTCACGTCAAAGAAACCTAGAAATCTTTCTTGTATTCTATTTTTTACTAAATAACGCACTACAATACTAAGCTGTTCTCTGTGGCTCACATCTGGTGTTTCATCGACCATCACAGATACAAATTTTTGAACTGATTTGATCGTTAATTTCGGATTTGATGACTGCAGCGATAGTATGTATCAAGTCATTTTGAATGTCATTGGAGAGGCCGGAAAAAAAGGAGTTTTGGGAACTTGAACTTTGTTCTAAATGCGAATCCATTAAATGGTCGTACTTAGCCAAGTATGAAAGGATTTCAATATAATTACCGCGATTATCTGATTCAGATTTTTCGTCGTGAGCATGGAATGCCAGCTCTTGTTTTCCTAGAAGAACTACAGTGTCTATGAAAATCGCGATTGCGATCAACTTTTCTATTATGAGCCTCGTAAGAATTCCCTAAAGAAGTCTCTAGGCTACATTCGCCAAATTCATGCAAATGCAAGCAGCTGTGTACTCGTATATGCTTTTACGTGTGAATATGTTTTTTGGAAGAATTAATAAAACCTGTATGACTTCAAACACTAGGAGAATTAGAAAAAAGGACACAAGGAAAACAAAATATTCTATTTAATTTGCAACTGCCAGTCAGCCATGGATTCTTTTTGTAAAAGGACTCAAGAAAATGTTTCTGATACGAGTACCCTTCCTTTCGCGTATAATCAATTTTCATTGATAGTCTCGAGCTTAGTGAACTCGTGGGTTTCTTTTAGAAGAAAATCAGTTAAACAACACTCAAAATTAACTAGAGACATCTTGTCTAAGAATAATAAGTATGTTCAATGGGGCACCTCTTGAGTAGATTTATAATTACTTACTTGGTATATAGCTAATAACTATTCACTTAGCTCACTCACTATTTTATAATAATTTAATAATTTAAAACACTAACTTAACTACCAATATGTAATTGATAAATTTGTAAAATTTTCTAATAATTAGCAGTCACAAAAATCAAAAAAATTTGCATCCGAATTTTCAATAAATCACTCACAATTACACAACTAATTTGCAACTGCCATTTCAAATTTGTAAAAAAAAAAATTGTACCAAGAAATTATACCCAACAAGTTTAAGAAAACCTCAAACGCCGTTCGAACCACTACATCACCCAGTAACCCGATTTTCGTCGACTTATTTTGTTGCCTGCAATAAAAAAAGAAAAACTGCCTCAAACTAAAACCTTTCTTCTCCACCAATGTTCATCCACAAAAGCCGAAAAATCCCGGGTTATTTTCCTCATAAGCGAATGTATGTTAGACAAAGAAATCGCAAATAAATTTCTACTATATGCCAGAAAGGAATGGTGTTGAAAGTTCGTACTGTGAAGAAATGAATGCATAAGCCGGAAAATGAACGGCTTTTCAAAAAAAATTCATTGCACGCTTTTCTTTTGAAAAAGAAGTTGTCTCCCGCTAGCGGAGTTCATACTTGTCTCGGCTGTGTGTGCGAGTTTTGTATGAGTAAAAATGAATAAACAACCGAAGTGATCGCAGCATTTCATCTTCGAGCGTGTATAAAGTTATGATTTATGAATGAAAAATGGTTTGATGAACAAATAATTGAATGTGATTGTTGGCAAGTGGCAAAGTAAGAATGTTTGATATTTGAAAAGGGAAGCCGGAAGGAATCGGCTTGTATGGACGCCACGCCACTGATACGCATTTTTATTACAAACTCTATGTTTTTAAATGCCATGAATAGTTACCAAATTAGTTTACTGAGAAGCTTATCCGCTATCTGTGTCTATCCAGATTGGCATCCTTCTTCAGAGTCATAATTTTATTTACTGCTGGTCCAACATTAAAAATCCATCGGTTGCTAGAAAGAATTATTTTCTCCAGCAAATTCTCTTCACAGCCATAAAATTCAGTTACATATTTCATATTCTATCCTAAGTGGTGGGGATGATCTCCTGCAACCAGTCCTGGAAAGATTAGTTGGTTTTATGTTCCAACAACTAAGTGGATGGATAATTATCTTTGGTCCTTGCACACAAATTAAATTTGTTATAAATTTTGTAGCATTTAAGGTAAGTACTGCGCAGCATAGCAGATGGAAATTTATCTCGAAACTTGTTAAAGCAGCAAAAATGTGTGCATTCAAATAAATTAAAGATATGGTCATAGTAGGTCTTTCGAGAATCGCATGGTATTTCCCTTAGTACTCAGAACTTTATTCCATTGCGTAAAAAGAAAAAGTTACATCCTACGCCACTAGCTGAATATAAAGAATTATAGTACATACCTAAAAGATATGAAGAAATATTGGCACTAATAATAAATTGAAGGGAGTTGAAAAGTATCCCTAGAAGTCAAACATGATAAAGCATGGGTGTTGTTAATGCCCAACTTCCTATGAGAGGATGTACCCATTTCGTAAATAGGAGCTACATATATATGTATGTAAATTATTGTGAGAGAGCTTCCTTTTTTTTCTCTCGGAAATGATTGTATCGCTGAATTGAGCAATTTTCATATTTTACGTACGTTACGTTCGTTTCGTATAGCAATAAGGATCCTAGAATCTAATTTTAGATTTTCTAAGAAGTGATTCTTTTTCTTTTCTTCTTTTTAAACAGTTCATTGCTGATGGTTTCTGTTCCCATAATGAAACACTTAAATCACAGCAGGATGCATGTTATTTCATTTACCACTCTATACCTACCGTAGGAGGAATTTTTCCTTTTTGGGAATGGAATTTAAGACTCCCCGGGGGGGAATAATGTGTGACGAATGAATCTTGAAATTCAGATTCGAAAACTCATTAGGGAGTTATCCATTATAGAACGAGTGTAACCCTTTATTTTACCGGCGTAATGTTGAATGTCACAGTAAGTGGGTGTGTATTGAATTGCATACGGTAATTGGGGGTTTTAAGGATTCTTCAAAATATCAAAATAGAAGAACATTTTACATACTTTCTCGTAATGTTGAATGAGATTTATTTACCTTTTACTCTTGGGTGTAAGTAATGTAATATATACACCCACTTGACAGAGGCAGATTCCCTATGATTCTTCTATATTAGATTTATAAGCAAACGACGCAAGATACAAGCAAGAAGCCCATTGTAAACGTATTGTGAAAACTCGTAGGTTTCGTACTAAACTTACTTTGTGAAATTCCTTCAGGCAAGGGAAGGGCAGATGTATAAAGCAGCAAAAAATCATTTAAGAAGCTGAGGGTGTCAACAAAAGAAGAACAAACAAATAAATTTCGGAGTCCTAAATGTCTCGCGTAAAGGTTTGGGGACATTAAATATTTCGAGATATTCAATAAAAAAATAATTGGAAAAGTAATCATCTTTGCTTATAGATATTTTTTCAAACACTTAACCATTTCAGAGACATTCAAGGCGGGATATGTCTGTATGAATGAATTTCTTCAGGGAGATATTGAACCAGACAGCTTTGGGGGCTCTTTTTCCTTAGTCTCTGAATTTCTTCACAGTTCCTCGCTGTATATGGGTGACGTGGTAACGGAAGATCTCACCTAAGATGTCCGCATACAATTGGGCTTGTTGGTTGAGAGCCAGATTCACCACGGACTGCAGAGTCATCTAAAATAGATTTAAAGTAACTTTCCTGCATACGAGTAGTGGGTCAATAAGTCCCTGAAAAATGAAATAAGGAACACTCTTTTCGGTATAAAAACTTTTTATTTTTCAACATAGTCTCCTTTTAGCTCTAAACACTTCACCCAACGTTTCTCCAATTTTTTGATGCCCTCCAAATAATACGATTTCTCGAGCCCCTCAAAATAAGCGTTTGTTTCAGCGATGACCTCTTCATTTGACCCAAATCTCTTACCTCCGAGTAATTTCTTCATGTTTGAAAACAAGAAATAGTCGCAGGGGGCTAAATCTGGGGAATATGCTGGATGAGGGAGGAGTTCGTAGCCTAACACATGCAATTTTGCCATTGCGACTGCGGACTTGTGCGCCGGTGCGTTGTCCTGATGAAAATAACTTTTTTCTTCGCCAAATGCGGCCGTGCTTCAAATCGGCTTGGAATCGATCAAGCAGCTCTGCGTAATATGCACCGGTGATCGTTTTACCCTTTTCAAGGTAGTCGATGTGAATAACACCGCGCGCATCCCAAAAAATTGTCGCCATGACCTTGTTTGCTGACAAATCCACCTTGGCCTTCTTCGGCTTCGATTCACCAGGAGAAGGCCATTGTTTTTACTGTTTCTTGGTTTCTGGTGTGTTGTGGTGAATCCAGGTTTCATCCACGGTTACGAAACGGCGCAAAAACTCGGCCGAATTTTTCTGAAACATCACCAAGCACACCTTTGAAATTGTCAAACGAATGCGGTTGTTGTCGATTGTGAGCAAACGCGGCACCTATCTTGCGGAAAGTTTTTTTATATCCAAATATTTATGTAAAATCGGAATCACTGAGCCATGTGATAAGCCTGTGGCCTCTTCAAGCTCGCGCACTTCCACTCGCCGATCGTCCATTATCAAACCATGGATTTTGTCGACCATTTCTGGTGTGGTGACCTCAATTGGGCGACCAGAACGTTCGGCGTCACCTGTGTTTGAACGACCGCACCGAAATTGAGTAAACCAGTGGTGAATGGTTCCATTCGATGGTGAAGAGTCCCCATAATATTTGTCAAGCTTTTGTTTGGTTTGCGCGATAGTTTTTTCTCGCAAAAAATACTCGAAATTCACTTTTTTCCATTTTAACGAAAATGCTAGTAGGCGTCTATTTAAAATGGCTGCCACAACAAAACTATTTGACGTTCTTTTGAAAGATGATTCTTGACAAAAAAAAAATTTAAGGTGACGACACAATTTGTGCCAATTTTCAGGGACTTATTGACCCACCCTCGTACACCAGAAGCTTTCGAAATTTTTTGGAAACCATTTTTTTTTCTAGATTCATCTGCTTATAATTCACTCATTTGAATTTATTTCCATGTGTCCATGAAGAGAACAGTAAATTCACAAGACATACGAGTACCATTGCATTGAAAATATTTTATGGAACTCCACTGAAATAATATCCTCATTCAAATCAATGTTTTATAATGAAAACTTCTGTGGTGCATGTGTAAATGAAAATTAAACTTTTATTGCTAACAAAAAACCAATAAAAGTTGAAATGATATTATCAATCGATTCGTATTGAGAAGAAATGTTTGTCTCAATTTTATTTCAGGCTCTTTTAAATTTATTTGTGGTTGGTATATTGGTGACAGATGTTTCCTTTGTGAAATGTACAAGTAAATTGTTAGGGAATATTGGATCACTTGTGAACATGGACTATATTTATTCAGCATTCATTTGCATTTTTCTTCCAAACTTAGACCAGTGGTGTTAGTAGAAATTTTGAAATACTGACTTCTATGCAAAGGTCTGAATACTGACTTCTATGCAAAGGTACGATATACTGAGTGTATATATGTATATAAAAGAAGAGTTGTAAGGACTCGAGAGAAAAAGTATGTGGAAAATTAATCATCTCTTGTTATAGACATTTATTCGAAAACTTAACCGTTTCAGAGATATGGAATATATCGATCACTATAATAATAATTTTCGATCACTTTTCGGTATATTTCTGATGGTATTACAGCCACAACTTTAAGGATGTTGGTTTTTAACCACCTCATAGTTTGGGAATTAACTGCAAAGAAATGATTTTTATCATAGGCCTACAAATAGGAGTCCAACTGGTTCGGATCACACGATCTTGGTGGCCAATTGAGATAACCAAATCTCGAAATAAAACGGCCGTCCAATAGAGCCACATTTGCCTGAGTTGTATGGTATCTAGCCCCATCCTGTTAGAACCACACATTGCTCACATCAATGTCTTCAATCTTTGGCTAAAAATAGCGATACACAGATATTACAGAACTGTTTTTTTGAGCGGTGGTTAAACAATCCATATTGTGAAAGAGCTAACTACCAGTCCCTATGGATGACAGATGCATTTGACAGATGCCATATACCAGGGATGTGAAATCCCAACCTCGAAATGAATAATCCTTTATATTTCTTATAAAAAAGGCAGCCGTACTTTACTTGATTTTTAATTGTCTATCTGCAAGACAAATTTATATTTTTGCAATTTTTGTTTCTGTTATGCGATTAATATTAGATGGAATGTGCGCAAAATCTGTACCTCCCCTTTTAAAATGTGCTGTTACGTTTAACGGATACAGACTCCTTAAAAGGGACAGTCTGACTTTCTTTTATTACAGTTTTGAAATCATCACAATGAAACACGTCGAATAGCATATTCAAAAGTTAAAAGGAAAAACACTAGCTAAGCTGTATTCATTTCACGATAAAATAATATGCAAAATGAGTATTATTTTTAGAAATGTGCTATGAATTAAGAAAAAAGGTATATAAATATTGCGGATGAAAATAATAATTAATTTTTTTTTTTTGTAGACTCTATTCCATAGATTGTATTTGTTATTTTGATAAATAGATAGTACCATAGAGAAATAATGGAAGTATATAACAATTGCAATCAGTGTAGAAAGCTACACTATCTCGATCTAGCTATGTTCATCCGTCCGTCTGTTAGTCTGTATGTCACCAATTTTTTGACCTCCAATTTTAAGTTAGGAAGATAAAATCACACACAAATATAAGGCCTCTTCGAATCCGAAGCAATACAAGTAGAAATGGATCCATATTGCGGTCGCAGTGATTTTTCACTGCTATTCGTCAGTTGTAATCGACCTCGTTGTCTTTAATAAATATTTCCTAAGTGAGGCAGTATGAGTAGCCCAAATCAAACCGCTATCGATTTCTAGTCACAAGTACTTAAAAACTGTAGATCTTTCAATGGTAAAGCATTTGGATGAGCAGCTCACATCGATGTATCGATGTCAAATGTGTTAGAACCACTATTTTGACCACAAGTATCAGGACTTACAATAGTAAAAAATGTTGGCAATTGGTGCTATGATACATTAATTTTAGGAATTGGACATCATTATTCAACAAATTGAAATACATGATTTTGGTCTTGTCACTTATGACTAATTTATGTCTACTAAACCAATGTCTGAGCTGTTCTAAATCGTGGGAAATATTTCCAATTAGACCTAAAGCGGGATGATTAGAATACGAACAAGCAATGTCATCTACAAACCCTGTCTGGATTCCTTTTAAGTTTAGGCTAAAAATAGAATTGATGTATATCAAGAAAAGAATGGGGCCAAGTACTTAACCTTGACGTACGTCAATCCGAATATTCAAACTTTGACTCGACTTAACACCAATTTTTACCACTTGCATTCGATCCTTGAGATATGATGAGAACCACATAAATTCCTCTGAAGCCAGCTTTTTCTAATTTCACTAGTAAATAAAAGTTCATGGTCTTATTTAAGCTATCATAATTATAGCTGCAAAACTTTAACAGTGCTTCCTCAGTTGATTTACCCACTCTGATTCCATACTGATTTGGGCTAAAAAAAAGAAAGATTTTTCTCCAGAAAAGTCACAGCTCTAGTTTTTATTACCTTTTCAAAAAGTTGTGAAAATAAGGGAGGAAGGGATATTGGCCTATAATTATTTAAATTTTTACTATCACCTTTCTTCAAAATGGGTATGACCTCAGCAATTTTTTAAGAGTAGGGAAATACACCGCAATAAATACTATTGTTGAAAATGTGAGCCAGTTCATCAACAATATTAAATGCATTTTTTTTTTAGTAAAGTTATTTGACCAAATATATCTTGTCGACGAGTTAGAATTGCTCAATAGCTTAATTGCTTTAAACAATTCAAAAGACGAGATTGGCTCATAGAAGAAACTACGGACTTAGTTTCCTTCTGTACTGAAACAGTTCTCCCCACAATGATTAAAGGTATTGGTAAAACCCGCTTCAGAAAGTGTGTTAGAGGGTACACTACACTATACCTGGAGATCAATGAAAATCGTGTTTGAGTATCAATACCTCGCAAACGTTAAGTCCTACGAAAAATATTACGATTGAAAGTTTAGGCTTTGAAATTCTGAACAAGATGCATGCCGAATTTCTATAAAACAAAAGTGGAAGGATGGGCTTCAGTCTTACAAAACTTGTATTATAAAGGGTCTTTCATTAAGCGCTTCCTATCTTTAAATTTAAATGAAACAAAGTGTGCGTGAGAAGTCATCGAAATTTTTTATTCATTTGAAAAGCTTATCGATGCCATTATGTATGGAATATAACATTGTTCAAATGTCTGCCGCGGCTTCTCTGGATGGCGCGCATAGGAAATGTCCAATTTTCCATGACTCTGGCGCATAAATCAGGCTAAATTTGACCGATGGCATGGGTTATGTTGGCTTTGAGGGACGCTGTGGTTTGTGGTTTATTCGCATAGACATGTGACTTCTGAAAACCCGACAAGGAAAAGTCTAACGGGGTCAAATCGCACGATCTCGGTGGCCAGTTTACATCACCTCTACGTGAGATGACCATGCCCTTGAATCGCTCGTACAGATTTTCCAATGTGGCGTGAGGTGTGTGGCACGTAGCGCCATCCTGTTGAAATCACATGTCGGTGGTGTTCATATGATCCAATTCAGGCCAAAAGAAGTTGGTAACCAGCAACCTATAGCGCTCGCCGTTGACGGTGATGGCCTGGACAACGTCGTTCTCATAGAAATATGGACCGATGACTCCGCCAGCCCAAAATACTCACCACACAGTGACTTTTTCGGGATGAATTGGACGCTCTTGGATCCCATGTAGATTGGTATCGTCCCAAATTCGACAATATTGTTTGTTGACGTACCCATTCATCCAGAAATAGGCCTCATCGCTGAAGATGATTTTTCGATGAAAATTAGGGTCAGTTTCCAACTGCTCCAGAGCCCATTTAGCGAACACACGTCGTTGTCTATGGTCGTTTACCTTCAGCTCCTGGGTCAGTTGAATTTTGTACGGGTGCAGGCCAAAGTCACGACGCAAAATTCGCCAAGTTGTGGTCTGCGAAAGGCCGAGTTCTTGTCAGCGACGCGAAATCGACTGCCTCGGATTCTCCTGCACACTCTCACAGACAGCGTTGATGTTTTCGGCAAATCTTGCGTTTTGTCGAAGTACAGGTGTTGGTTGATCATTTACTGAACCAGTGGACTCAAATTTATCCAGCACACTGCGAATAGTCCTCTCTGTAGGACGATTATGGCGGCCTTAAAATGGGCGAAGCGCGCGGAACGTTGCCGGAACAGAACACCCATTTTGATAAAACAATTTTATTATTTGCACGAGTTGTTGAACGCTATATCCATACATGGTGATTTGGCAAAATGAACTGAATAAAAGACAGCCAATTTGACAGATGCTGCTTCAACATTATGGCCGCTATCAACTGTCAAAGTTCGGAAGTCGCTATAGGAAGACTTCTGAACTTTTTTGTTTTTTTAGTTGCTCCTGTAGAGAGCAGGTATTGTTTTTATGAAAATTTTCGATTTTTCATGCAGAATGTGAACACCCAGTACCATGTGTCATGACCTACCATTATGACGCCTTTAATTTACCATGCCCTGTGGATACCATCCAAATGTCCTAGACACCGGACTATTGTTCGATCATGTCTCTCTCCTTTCGTCTGTCTAAAACAAATGGTAACCCCTGGTATACCATGGAGCCCGTCTTTCGTTCCCAGTATGTTCCTTTCCCCAACCATGTGCCACTGCATTTTGAGTTGCGTATTCGCTGAGTTTCTAGACATTCTCCATCGTCAGTGATGTGTTAATTTCGGGCCACTGCATGACCAACTCTATTACCCAGTGCTATTAGGAGGGACCCTCTTGTTAGTGGTCCAGTGCGTGCAGTAGTTACCCTGGTTTTTTGTCTCCAGACCAAAACATCATACAGGTCTGCCATCCATTATGGAATATCCTTAACATCCTTTCAAAAACCCAGAGTCAGCCATTTTAGTTACAGCTTTTGTTCAACGACGCGTTAAATACAATACCTTACCCTTTCCCACCCTGAACGAAACCATCATAAACGTGCTCCTCAAATTACATAATATGAACTGTTCAATTCAGTATCCTGTAAGCATCAATTTCTCAGCAAGTATTCTCATGACAACCTAACAGACAAGTTAAGGCAGTGAAATGGATGAAACCCACTATGAAAAAGTGTGTGGGATATGTACTCGTTACTCATTTTGTGTGGTCGATATAGTGGGTAGGATATGACATAAGTCAAACGCATGAAGGAGTCTGAAAACTATTGCATTAAGGCGTATCCTCTAATACCAGGGGAATAAGTTTAAGAGACTAGTGTGTAGTTTCAATACAATAACACTATTGCTGCTTACGTAGTTTCCTCTAGAAAAGATATTAATTTGGGCCGAATATATGTACATACATACGTGACGTAATTGTATAGAGTTTGGAACATACCTGGCTGGTTGTAAATACAATGTATCGATTTAACTTATTCAAAACTGAAAAATATCAAATATTCCGCTTTTAAGTAGGTATCTTGTCCACTGCCCATAAGTTTCATTGAATAGGTGCAAACAACCATTAACACATAATTAAACCCGAGCCGTAATACCCACAGCCGTTAAAAATATCCCATATCGAAGGAGTATCCATTTAACAACCTCTCAGATACGACATCCCTCTAAAAATCCATACGAATATAAATTTTCATCGGACGCCAATCGATACTTGCGATATTCATGTGCAAAATCATAAAATGGAAATTTATTGTATTGACCTCCCGATTTGAATTGAATCCATGTTATGAGTGTGCTGGATAAGGTAGTACATAGTGAGCATTCTTTGAATGGTTTCCTGTAACTCGAAACGGATATGCTTTATATTTCAGAGTGATTTATGTGGCCAGTGGTCGTAAATATTGGAATAGCCCACTGGAGATTGTTTCCAGCTGGAGTACAATTAAATTTATGATCGTAACAAAATCGAATGCACGACAGTGACACTGAGAGTATTTAAACGAAACGAGAATGTATTTAATTTATGTGCATATTCTGAACTACTTTACTTGATACATCTGATAAAGAAATATACGTAGAGTTTTGAAAATACGAGATGTGACAACTTTAACATCAAACAAGTAAAATGCAGCATGCAAGGCTCGATCTTAAGAAATGGCGGGGAGATAACTAGCATTCCCGAATCTCAATGTTCATAAATGGCAATCTTCAGATCAAAATTTGGATTAACCACACTGCTATCAATGTAAGGCTGGCCAGAATATTAAATATCCAAACATTCCGAGTAGCCAATATCTACTTGGAACACTAACTGGTTGCAGCCAAAGTATATTTGTTGATATCCAACCCATCGCAGCATCAAAGAGAACCGTATAAATCGCCAGAGACTCCTCCAATCTTAAGTAATCCAACCACGTCAGCGACAAGTGGAGAAGATCAATGACATCAAGAGTGCAGACAGAACGAGACTTGCTCATAAAATCTGTGACCAAAACTGATGAAATGAATATCTAAAAAAAATAAATAAATATTTGGCGCAACATCTTTTTAAGTGCCAGGGTTTAACTTCTTGCAACCACTCGTGTTGTGTGCGTTATATTTTTCACACGAATGGAAGGGACCTACAGTTTAGTGCCGTATCCGAAAGGCAATTTGTTTTTGAGAAGCTTTCTCGTGACAACAATACTCTCGGATGTTTGTCAGACGTTCGCGAGAGGTGGTATCGTGAAAAAACTTTTTGGTGTTTTTCTGGGATTCGAACTTGGAACCTCTTGCGTGTGCTCCGACACACTAACCACTACGCCACGACGCCCAGATGAATATCTATTCCCTCCAAAACAAAACTAAAGAACTTCATAAGCATACGGTCGAGACAAGTATATGTGACTCAGGGGTGATTTTTGAAAATTTTAAAAACATGTCAAGACCACAAAGCGTTCTAACAATTGCCTCCATAGCACAAACCAAGTGGAAGAACATGGCAGTACAGTCACAGTCGGCGCTGAACATCTATTTCCCAACCGAAATTAGACGAAGATAACAACATCTTGACTAAAGTCCAGCAAGTCCATTGATTTGTTTTCATATTCATTTTATGTTATCAGGTAAGTCCGCTTATACCTGTGTTTGTGGAAATCAATATCTGAAGGATACCGATACCACACTAACATACAATTTAACAGCCACCCCTTACCTGAATAATGATGTATTTATACTCTCTAAAATGTGCACAGGTGTCCAATAACCACTGAGTGGATGAATTTATTTCATAATCCCTGCAAGTATTTAAATTAATGACTTACTAATTTATGCTAATGGTTGATAATAATAATTTGGGGGTTTATTAGGTTAAGCCGAACGAAGAAATATATCATTTAAAACTTAAATTGAGTTTTTATGGTACATATAATTACGTATTGTTTAAAAAAAATTATTGGAGTTGCACTTACCATTATTTAATATTGCAATAATTTAAGTACTATTTCAATGCAGAGTTGTGCATAATCAATTACAAAAGTAATCAATTCTCGATCAATTACATTTATTAAAATTTCAAAGCAATCGAATTGTCTATGTCTATCTATATTACATGGTATTCACAATTGCTTTTTAATTACAATGTTAATTACATTTAATTCTGATTATCGGTAATCAGTAATTAATTACTTTGATAACTATCGTTTTCGCAATTAATTTACTACATTAACGTCCTGTAATTTAGTTTCGCTAATATTCATTTAGCAAGTTCAATTATTAGTAAACAGTTCATTTTTCCCCTTTAAAGACAATTTCCAGCCTTATATCCTCCAAAAGAACAGCCACCTGCTTCACACTACATTTCAACCCATACATCCTTTTAAATATCACCTTACCTTCCATACTCAATATTCACCCCACTCAGCACGTATCTCCTCTTGAAAATGAAATGTAATTTTGTTGCAGTCGACGACGATTACAATTGCATATACATTTTGAAATCATGTTATCGGTTATCGATTACAATTTCGCATGAAATAAATAAAAAAGTCGATCACTTGTGAAAGCTAAGTCAACTCTACTGTGAAGGCATAACACTGGCAGTAGTAGGGTGTTCGTATGGCTAAAATGCAACTTGATCGTGATGATGACAACAGGAGGGCGAAAACAAAATACTGTGAATCATAAGCAACGACAATAATAGCGAAAAACAAACAAAATACTCCCCAGCCATCCTTGGAGTTTACAGAAACTTAATACCACTTGAGTTTCAAACTACACCACTCTGTCTTTCTCTCTGTCTCTTCCCCTTTCCACAAAAAAAACGCACGTGTTCTAAAAATTAGTATAAGGGTATTCATATCCCCTTTAACACGTGCAAATTATATAAAAAAAAAAAAATCTTTATTCTTGCCCTCCATTCCAGTTACGAGCACTACTGTGAAGAAAATAAAGTACATAACTGGGTCGCACGTGTTTTCCCTCACCTTGTGTATCCACTGAATCAAAGCGGAGAAATTTTTCAAAATCAACTAATGAGTACCATTATACGTACTTTTTGCAAAAAAACGTGGTACGCTCAGTACCCTCAATTTTGGGGTTAAAATAAAAATTCCGATATCGCCTCGAATTGTGAACTCAACGATCCCAGATATATGAAGTTTGAAGAAAATCCGTCCAGCTGTTTAGGCTGCAGTCGAACATACAAATAGACGTAAAGACAGACAGATAATCAGATAGAATTGAGAGACTTTTTTGAGATTCTCTATTATGGGTTTACCTGCTTCGCCGATTGCTGCTGCTGATGTAAGATTTAGAAATTTTTTTACTTTACTAAAATAGTACTCGTACTTTTCGATTATTTCTGGAAAATAATTTCATTTATATCGCTGCCGCTGGATGACTTGGCAGTAGCCCATCCTGTCAATCTAAATTGCAATATATTTTCGATGCTTCGGGGCTCTATTTCACGAATAGCTCGATCAATATTATGCTAAATCGTTGCTGGATTGTCACATTACAACGATCTTTAATGGCATCCTATAAAAAAAAAGTCCAACAGCGCCAAATCGCAGCTCGGCGGAGGAAAAGCAACATTGCCAAAATAGTTGATTACACTATTATTGAACTTAGTGTTGGATGGCTTGTATAGCACCTAGCTCCATCTTGTTGAACTTGTTGAAACCAGAGATAGTCCAAGTTCATTTCTTCAGTTTTTGGATAACTTGTGTTATCAATTAGCATGCCAACCTCACAAACTTTCTTCATAAACTTGTGTAAAACGGACATGGTTCTTGCATTATTTCGGCCGAAATTTATTTTCAAAATTTGCACTGTTTCGGCAGGACACACTCACGGAAGAGCTGTCAATGTCAAAATAACATGTAATTTGAAAAGAAACCAGCAGATGGCCCACCCGTTAGGTGCTAGTAAAAATAATCTATTTTAAAGCTTTTACGACTTCTGAATGGTATAAGATTTTCTTCTGGAAATTATTAATAAATTAATAACTCTGTCTGAGTCTTATTGCTGAATACCAGTACTAGAACAGACATTGTCATCCGATTTGTCTGCAATGGCTATCAACGGAGAAACTGAGTAAGCTGTCATATTGCTAACGTCAGAGTCACCTCAGATAAGAAATTTTATGGAACAAATTGTGCTTTTTTTCAAAATTAACATCAAGTAAAGTACTGTTAATTTTGAGGCTTAAATGAAAATTCTAATTTCGCTTTTGAACATTATTCCCCAGACCCTAGATATAAAGTTTGAAGAAAATCCATCCAGCCGGTTAAGCTCTAGTCCGAGGTACAGACAGACAAAATTGCGAGACCTACATTTTTAAGGTCCTTTATAATCTTATAAATATGATAGAGAGCACCGTTAACTGTTATTGCCTGACCAGTCGCATTTTCAAAGAAGAATGGTTCGATGATGCTTCCAGCCTAAAATCCGCACCAAACAGTGACACGTTGTGGACGCATTTCTTTCTCAATAATCACTTGTGGATTTTCTGAACCCTAAATTCGACAATTTTGAGGATTAACAAAAAAAAAAAAAAAAAATTGCGAACTGTAGCCGCGAAACCTTCATCATGTTTAAAATATTACTCAACAATGAAACGCGTTTTTCTTTCGTGTAGCACTCCATTTTTAATAACCCTGAACTGTCAGGTGTCACACCGTCTTTTTTTTTTCCAATGGCAACACTTTACCGCACAGATGTCGCAAAATTCAAATTTTGCTTAAATTTTGGGACACCCACAAGTACAAATTTGTCCTGTTTTAAATTTGGGACTATGCCATTATGTTTGGAACACAACATCGGTTAAATGGCTGTCACGGGAGTTTTTGCAAACTTTGATTCTTGTGAGGTAATTTACGATGACTGTATTGTGACCATTACTTCACGGATTTTGGTTTTTAAAGTTTGGCGATTGTCTGCATAGATACGATTTTGAGCACAGCCCCACAAAAATAAATTCAAGATCACACGATTTTGGTGCCCAATTGGTGTCGCCAATTCTCGAAGTTAAACAGCCAGGGAACTTTTTGTGCAATAGAGCCAAATTTGCATATGCTGCGTATTTCCGTTTTGTTGAAACCACATGTCGCTCACATCAATATCTTTAATCTCGGCTCAAAATCGCGATGCACAGATATTACAGAACTGTTATTTTTGTAGTAATATGCAACAATTATAATGCATTGAGCAGTGGTTAAACGATTCATATTGTAAAATGGCAAGGCAAGAACTAACTACATGTCACAATGGATGACAGATGGATTTGACAGGGATGTGAAATCCCAACCTCGAAATGAATAACACTTTAATAATACCAAAATTGAATAAAATCTCTAGATCAAGCAAGTAAAACTATTTACTGTTCCTTAGTTCGGAGATTTAATTTCAAGACTGTAAAAAAATAAATCATTTCAAATTATTCAATAGATATATAATGGGTAAAATAATATTCAATTAATTGCGAACGTGATGTTTGTTGTAAATCAATTTCAGTCCTACCATAATCAATCTATCAGTAGTTCAAATGAAAGTTTAACATCGATACATAGATCCTATACCTATCCGTATCGCTTCATTGCTTGCAAATATAATTGGTTTTGTAATAAATCCTGCTGAGCTTTTTGGTATTGATACAAGCAGATTTTAAATTAATTTCCATTTTTTATCTTATTTATCTTATTCCATCGACAAAGTAAATACATCATTCGTCTGTTTTTTTGTCTATTTGTTTCAGGCTAGGTGTCAGCGAAAGGAAAAATATTACTTTCTATTGAACATTGTATTTGAATCAATTTAAATATTGGGAGATACTCGTAGACATCACATTTTTTTAACATTTCACTCTACTGTCAATTAGTAGGTACGTTTTAAATATGTAATAAACTTTTTCTTGCATTTTTATTATAATCAAAACACCAAAACAAATATAGATATCTAATCTTTCCTAAGAAAGGGACAAATGAACAAACCTAAAACCATTTTTTAACGAAAAATAAATAAATTAATTGTGGCAAACCAAATTAATTAATTTTCTCTAGCATTTAAATTCCTCCAAATAATAGTTAGGATAAATGTGGTTATAAAGGGTCTCTTTGGCACACCTGATCAAAATTACGGCTCGCGGAAAATACGCCATTGAAAAATACTCCCGATTTTTGTGTGAAAAAAGTTTAAAAAATATCTGTCAAATATTTTTGTAAAACACTTTAGCATTTTATGGAAATTATGACAAAATGCTTTCAAATTGCTCCAGAATAAGGTGGCCTAAAAGTCCTAAAATAAAATGGAAATTAGGCAAGAAAATATAATTTTTGGACTAATTTCCAATTTGTGTTGTGGAGAAAAGACCAGAAAAGTGCATCTCCATATACTCGTACATACATGGTTGATATTACGAGTAGAGGCACCCTGAACACCTACATGTGAGACCAAAGGCCGTCTGGTGTATGAGTGGAAGGGATGTCCCATAGTGTGGTTTGGAATCCTTTTAACAAACTAAGCGGTCCACCCAATTACTATTCAAATATAGCCGCCTGCCAGACATAACTCCACAAAAAAATGGGAAGTCGAATTATGGACTTACATATTTAGGTCCCAAACCATAGGGACGTAGGTCAAAAAAAAAAAGTTTTTAGCCTTACTTATATGTCACGCCTAATCCATGTTCATAGGCACCTGCCTGACAAAAAGCACCTACCCTTAGCACATTTTTATATATAACATAATAAATTGTATTAGTTTTATACACAACAGAAGCTTGGACCCTAGCAAAAGCGGATGAAGATCTTCTTGGTCGTTTCGAACGCAAAATTCTTCGAGTGATTTTTGGTCCCGTTTGCGTTGACGGGCTTTGGAGGAGATGTTTTAACAGCGAACTCTACGAGCTGTACAGCGACATCGATCTGGTCAGAAAAGTGCGCATCAGTCGTCTAAAATGGCTAGAACATGTAGAGCGAATGGACACCAACGCTCCGGCCCGAAGAGTCTTCGATTCCAACCCGGAGAGACAACGCAGTAGAGGAAGACCTCGCCTTAGGTGGCGCGGACAAATGGAAGGGGACCTCAACCAACTTGGAGTGCGCAACTGGAGGCAGTTAGCCAAAGATCGCGGTAACTGGAGAGGCGTATTGGTTGAGGCCCAGTTCCACCCCGGACTGTAGCGCCACCTAAAGTAAGTACGTAAGTTTTATACACATTTTTTTAAAATATGTTTTTGTTGCATTACATACAATAGTTTGCTATTTTTCTAATTCCCGCTAATTGTTTCGAACTTGAAATTTTCCATTTTTGTTTCTCACGGACTTAACGTCACTGATGAATTATCAAATGCAACTAAACTATGAAATTATCAAAAACTATGCAAAGCAGAGTAACTTTCGTAAAATTTCGTTAATTTGTTGCAACAATAGTTTTGAAATACAGTTTTCTGCTATTTTTTCTTTCTATATTTTGGAAAAAAGGCCATAATATTTTCGATCATATCTTCATTTTCAAGTTTGGAAAAAAAGCCAGAAATACATTTGAGCTTTTTTCGTGATAATTCGTTTGGCTTTTTTTCGTTTTGTAAAAGTGGAAAAAATGCCAGAAAGTTTTAGGAAAAAGTTTCCAAAATATTGGCCTTTGAAATGTTGGCCTTTTTTCTTGGAAAAAATAGTTGTATGAATAAAATTGGGCTTTTATTCAAAAGAAAATTTGGGCATATTTTAATGTGGCTTAATTTCCGGGAGCCAAAAATTACACATCACTTTCATTCCCGAAGTTTTGCGTTAGATATGTAGAAGGTAGTACTCGATGAAATTCAGTTAGACTAACATGAAGATGTACTGGGAAATGAAAATGCAGATAAACTGGCAAGGAATGGAGTGAGTAACATAGAACTGAATCCTGATAAGACAATAAGGTTCCCTCTGACAACTATTAAAACAATAATCAATGAGAAGATATGACAGGAGTTCAATAACTACTGGACGAATCTAGACAAGTATAAAGTGGCTAGACCTGTAATAACAGAACCGAGTAACAACACAGCAAAAAGAGTTTTAAACTCAAGCAGAACACAGTTGAGATTGATGGTGGGACTTTTAACAGGGCACATCAATCTCAACAAATATTCGATACAACAATCTGTGCCAACTGTGTTCCTCTGCCACTGCCCTACTACAGCGAGGTTAAGACTGAAAGTTCTGGGATCCCCAAGGATACCAGATATAATTCCTCAACCCTGCTTTTGCAGAAGTCACTGCTTTTAAATCGAAGTCTCTGAACATGTCTACAGTAACCGCTTATAATATTTGTGACTTTAGAAATGTGCGATCACTACGATGTCTTAGCAGTTTATTTGACCCATTGAGATCTACGTCTAGGGTTAGGAGTCTGTGTCCACCGTTGGTTCGATTTTGTTTACATACGAACATCTTTTTCCAAAAATCACGAGTCTCGTAAGCGAAAATATAACTGCTGAATAAGCGTCGGCTTAGTTGTAGTATTGATCTTGAAGAGTGGTGTTTTTAGTGAGTGAAATCTCACACTACCATAAGCACGCGCGGTCGGGCATTATGGTGTCTTTAGAAGATTTTCACCTTCTCGACAAAAAAAAGCAAAAAAAGAAAAATTCCATCAGCTTAGGTCAGGTATATTACAAACGATATTGGCGCGTTCACATTGTCTAAATGCCTGCTGTTTGTACCTAGTTAACTTTGTATAACTAATTCATCACCCACACAGTTACCCTAAATAATGCAATGACAAGGTACCCCCCAGAGAATAACATTGAAGCGTTTAGCAATCTCATTAGGAGACGAACAGCAATCCTTTACTGTCCTATATTGCCTGAGAGGAATCTGATCCTTGCCTGGCTGTCGATATATGATAGATTGCAATATTAGTTTGCCATATTGGACTAATCGACACCCAAATAACAGAATCATGAACAGCACCAGTTTTGACTCGGAAAACTCTGCAAGGGTTCGACTAATTGAAGGATGGGTGTATGTCTAAGTCGCTTAAAGAGACAATTTCCTTCATTTCCAACAGAGAAGATAGATATTGAATGATTATAAAGGACGTTTCGGTTGAATTTTATTTTCATAATTTTTTTTTTTTTTTGTTTTTCCAAAGTCAAAATCTGGAAAATGAAAATATCAGAAAAGGTCTGAAATAGCAAAAATATTCGACATAAAGTTCAGGATCCTGCGATCCCAGAATTATTGTCCCTGGATAAGATACTTGAAACTTAGGTTAAGTTCAACTTTAAAGGGGAGTAGGTCTGTAGTGTCAGAAAGGCTGTGATTTAACGATTATTGCAAGTAAGTTAACTATGGTGTGCAATGCTTCAGTGGAATAGGTTTTTAGCACAGAATTAGTGCCCAGACATGAAACCCTTTGAGTTTTTTTTAAATTCTAGTTTATACTCGACCTATTTTCCACCATAGACTTATGCAATAGGTGAGTATCGGTCTAACTTTCTGAGGCTTACAACCCTGTTGTACGATTATTGAACAACTAGGGATTTCCAAGAACTTATCAAATGCAAATTGTAATACAGGGCCTTCTAATAGGGACTTCAGAACTTTGACAGTTGATAGCGGCCATATTGTTGAAGCTACATCTGTCAAATTGGCTGTCATTTATTCAGTCTGTTTTGCCAAATCACCATGGATGGATATAGCGTTCAACAACACGTGCAAATAATAAAATTGTTTTATCAAAATTGGTGTTCTATTCGGGCAACGTTCCGCGCACTTCGCCCATTCTACGGTCACCACAATCGTAACTCCGAGAGGTCTATTCGCAGTGTGGTGGATAAATTTGAGTCCACTGGTTCAGTAAACGATCAACCAATACCCGTCTGCCGAAAACATCGCCGCTGTCCGTGAGAGTGTGCAGAAGAATCTGAGGTAGTCGATTTCGCGTCGCTCTCAAGAACTCGGCCTTTCGCAGACCACAACTTGGCGAATTTTGCATCTTGACTTGGGCCTGCAGCCGTACAAAATTCAACTGACCCAGGAGCTGAAGGTAAACGATCATAGACAACGACGTGTGTTCGCTGAATGGGCTCTGGAGCAGTTGGAAACTGACCATAATTTTCATCGAAAAATCATCTTCAGCGATGAGGCCCATTTCTGGATGAATGGGTACGTCAACAAACAAAATTGTCGAATTTGGGACGATACCAATCTACATGAGATCCAAGAGCGTCCAATGCATCCCGAAAAAGTCAATGTTTGGTGTGGATATCGGTCCATATTTCTTTGAGAACGACGTTGGCCAGACTAACACCGTCAACGGCGAGTGCTATAGGTTGCTGATTACCAACTTCTTTTGACCTGAATTGAATCATATGGACACCAATGACATGTGGTTTCAACAGGACTACGCTACGTGCCACACAGCTCACGCCACATTGGAAATTCTGCACGAGCGATTCGAGGGCATGGCCATCTCACGTGGAGGTGATGTAAACTGGCCACCGAGATCGTGCGATTTGACCCCGTTAGACTTTTTCTTGTGGGGTTTTCTGAAGTCGCAGGTCTATGCTAAGCGAATAAGCCACAAACCACAGCGGCCCTCAAAGCCAACATAACCCATGCCATCGGTCAAATTCAGCCTGATTTATGCGCCAGAGTCATGGAAAATTTGACATTTCGGATGCGCGCCACCCAGAGAAGCCGCGGCGAACATTTGAACGATGTTCTATTCTATACATAATGGCATTGATAGGCCTTTCAAACTTATGACAAATTTTGATTACATCTCATACACACTTTGTTTTATTTAAATTTAAAGTTTGGAAGCGCTTAATGAAAGATCCTATATACCGGTGAGTATCTGCGGGTATTTTTCGATGCCAGAGTCAACATTTGTTCTAACTGCTCATATAAACAGAGTAGTCAGTACTGCCAAAAACCTGCAGAAGTCCAATCTATTACTAGTCTCATATGAAAAACCAAAGATTAGAAAACAGATTTACTTCTATGGGAACAATAACAATACCCTAGTAGTTAGTGTCATCTAAGCTGGTAAGAATATACATCATTAAAAAATCTTACAGCAAATAATCAAGTTTATTAGTCACTAACCCTACACTATACACTGTACTGCTCAAAAAACAGCTAGCAGTTCATGTCTATCAGATTATTGATCTTGAAATGGAATTGAAATACCATTACCAACAAATTCTTTGTAATATCCAGTGTTCTGCAATTCCAGCAGTCTCATAATCCTCCCCAATATATCCTCAATCAGTCATTTCTATTATAACGTCTACTCAGCACTGGTTGTTATACAATTGCGAAGGCAAAATAAAAGGAAGAAGTGTACCATAAAATAAATCACCATTCATTCCATTGTTATACCTTTTCAAGGTCATTGATTTCTCCTAATCATTTGCCATCAGTTAGGTCTATCAATCAATGCATGCCATCGATTTTTACGACACACCACAGTGTCTGCGTATTTCGTAGATAGAGTAATAAAAGTTCTTCTTCATATAGTCCAGTTTTTCGTAGATTGACCAAAGAATCATCGATTCACATCGGAAAATTGTTTAACGATTTCAAACATGCAAATACCTAACGTCCGTTCCAGGCTACATTATTAAAGCACATAAAATAGTTAGCATGTTGGTTGGCTTTCTTGCTTTCTTTGTTTCGTTCACGCTAAGGAGAATGAACTGACCAACCCCATTCTCTGGTTAGCTATACGGGGGGTAAAAAGAATTTCCTTTAATCTTTTAATACCCAGAAGATGCCATCAACTGACAGTTGCAAATAGTATCCCCATTAATTTGTATAAGAGATTAACAGATATGTAACAGAATGGTGGTTATCTAGCACACCCAATTGGATAACCATCCTTAGGACTGTCTTTGTCATTTGACCCTTTTCTAGAAATTAAATAATGCACTGTTATCCTAGTTCTATCGTAATCTAAACCATGTGGCAGTATCATGTGGGAAAATTAATATCCTTTCGCCATGGTAATAGAAAATATGTGTGCGGGTGACAGTTCTAGTGTGAGCGTTTAAAATTTTCTGAAATATCAAATGAATAAAAAATGCTAGAAAGTATCTGATGGATCATGTTCATGACCTGCGTGTACAATCAGTTGACACGATACTTGTCCAGTTTCATGAAGTTTCAGCTGACCTCATTTCGGTCGTATCTTGCATAAGGAAACGTTTCTCTCATCTGTAATATAACACAGATGGATTATTCATCACATTATATTTTTGTTTTCCTTTCACGCGATAAGAGACGTCCTTGAGGGAATTCGGTATAAAAATAAATTTACCCCAACACGCTACGAAAATAGTAATGTTTTCTTACATCTTTGAGTAAAATCCTTTGAATTATTCAACAGGTTGTTTATTCATCGGATACAAACATGCGTGCGATGTTTTTCTTCTTTTGCCTTGGGTTGTGGAACCCATGTCCTTCACTCAATATTTTTGTTCCACTTCAGTTATTAACATGAAGTACTCAAGTAGTCTCTCGTTCCTTTTGAAGCAATTAGGAAAAAGTTTTCTGTTAGTCTTTGGCCTTCGTAAGGAACAAAATTTATCCAAAATTCAGTACAAGTACAATTCAATTCGAGCTGTAATCAATAAAATGGAAATACGAGTACGAGTATGTCTGTTATCTGCTCCTTGTTAACGTTTTCTTTTACGAGTATGTCTGTGGAAAGACAGGAAATCAATAAACTATTAGCAAATGTTACAGCAACTGTGAGTGTAAAAATACTGGCAAGAAGCAAGACAAAATCGTGTGCTTTTTTGTTCAGTTAAGTCCTTTCATTTGAATGGTGTTTAGTTCACCGCTATTTTATGTAAATTTCCGTCTCGCTAGATTAAGCTGTTTGAAATTTACAAGCTTGGGACAAACTCACGGACAAACAGATACTTTGTTTAGTCTGTTAATTTTCCATTTTACTATTCTGGTGTTTGAAATCGAAAAAGAATTAGTATATCAGAAAGTAACCGGATCGAACACACAACGAAATTTTGGTCAACCTTGGATGGAGTAGTAGTGACATCAGTGATGTATTTAAAAATATTTATTGGGATCAATCATCAAACCACACTCAAAATTTTGAGTGGATCAAGCGTTTCAAGGAAAACAGAGATGAGCTCAAATATGATCAACGTTCAGTTAGATCATCAATGTCAACCGATGTGGGCATGTGTTTCACAGTTCAAGAAATTTAAGTTGCTGCCACGCAAATAGACAGTAACTTGGAGATTTCTTACGGATCAGTCTACGCGATTTTGACTGATTTTTTAGGACTTTGCAAGCTTTCAGCAGGATGAGTACCTAAAGCTTTGTGTGCTGTTCGTTTGCAAATTGTTCAGTTTGAATTTAGGCAAAATTAATAAGTAACGAACTAATTTTTCGTAAAATGCATTAAAAAGTTTTAGAAAACTTTTTTGAGCACATGTCAACAATTGAAATGTCATATCTTTTTTTTCATTTTTAATGCATTTTTATTATTATCAATTCATTAAACTTACGAGACCACGCTAGACAAAAAAATGCTTAAAACTAACTTAACTCTAACTTCTATTCTAACTTACTGGCCCTATGCGGGCGCTCTAAGCTAAACCTAATACTTAGAACTATGTCTTTCTACGTACCTTACTCCAATTTTTTTTTTTATCTATTTCATTATTTTTATTGATAATTACTAAGAAACGTTTTGATAAAATTAAAAAAAACTTAGTGAATGAATCTACTGTTTGATTTGTTTGGTCTTAAATATAAAACTTAAAAAACTACCTTAAAATAAATCTTAAAACTACCTTATGCTACCTTATTCTATCTTACTGTCCGAGCAACCTTACGTAATTCGATACGTACTTATACGTACAGCCAACCTTAAATATGAAACAGGCTACCCTGGATTAGGGGGAAACGACGAAGGAGTTTCCTCTCTCTCAGCTAGCCACCAGAATTTTTCGTACTGACGTTGTACGTCCTTTACATCGCGATTCGATACTGCCCTACTAAACCGGAGACGCTCTACACTGCTGTGTGCGATGTCTCTGTCGTAGTTGAGTCGCCTATCCGCAGCTGTCCGAGCAACATGGAAGATTAGCGGCACTGCCAATCTGTCCTGGATCAGACCTTTCTCATCGAGATAGAGGAATGCCTCTGGGGGAACAAAGCTGTTAAAGCGCACTCTCTCGTGGTACCTGTAATTGGGGTAATAAGCCCCAGAGATCAGGTTATTCATCGAGCTCATTGCTCTTGCAATATGCCTTCGAGTCAGCTTGAACAGGAAATTATCCACCCTTATTAGGTTAACCCTTTTGTACAGTACCTCATTGGGATAGAATTTTATGTACTCGGATTCTGGTGTTCTGTATAAATGAAGGCAAGCCCTCTCAAACACCTGAATCTTTTCCAACAAGCTTGCTCCCACGTTGAACCACACGGGGCATCCATATACGAGCATGGGCCGAATGAGGGCCGTGTAGCAGATTGCCTTTACCCTTGCATCGAGTTGCTTGCTATAAAAAAGTCTCTTTGTAAGGGCAAAAGCACCTCTGGCTCTGTCCAGAGCAGCATTTATATGTTTGTTAAAATATAGATATTGGTCTTTGGTTAGACCCTAGGTATCTGACTACACTTCGACTCGCAAGTGGCTGTCCGTGCGGTTGAATCTTATCGAAGTCACGTTGCAAGAACAGTGCAATGACCTCGATTTTTGGTCCTGATCTGTACGCAATCAAGTCGTCTGCGTTCGCTATGGCATGGTGAAGTGATCATTTGAGATCGCTCGTATAAATGTTGAAGAGGATCGGCGAATTAACCGCACCTTGTTGCAGACCGTTTTTAATTAGAAATGTTCCAGCAGAAGTCACATTGCCATTTTTGATGATGAACTGTCTACTGGTGAGCATGTTATGAAGTATGTACAGCAGTGGTTTACTTATGCCCAACCTGCTCAGCTTGTAGAAGAGTCCCTCTAACCATACGGTATCGAAGGCCTTCTCCAAGTCAATCAGGCAGGCACCCGTGCATTGATTCTTGCTTTTGTTCCATTGGATATCCGATACCAGTTTAGACGCGGCATGTATTGTATCATGCCCCGCCTTAAAACCGAATTGGTTATCCGGAATTATATTACTGTTCTCAGTCCACTTAAGCAGGGTTCTATTGATAACTTTCTCGAATACCTTCCTGATGTTCGGAAGGAGACTTATCGACCGGAGATTTGCCGGATTGGAGGTGTCCTTACCCCTTTTGGCGATGGGTTGTATCACTGCTGTTTTCCAATGTGCATTATTCAGCGCATTGTTAAACAGAGTGGTGTAAATGTCCACCGCTTCTAGAGGGAGATGTCGAAGCACAATGTTCGACACTCCATTGATTCCTACAGATTTTTTCCTCCTTAATGAGTCGAAGATCGCTTGCAGCTCCACCATCGATATGTACGGGGGATGTACCCTTTCATCGGCGATGACATTGTTTGCCATGTTATCGTCATTGAACTCGGTAAAACCTATGTTCTCGGATCGCCAGTGCTCTATATCATTTATACACAAAGACGCGATTTTCCAATTCGCGGTTCGGGCAAATGGTATCATTAACCTTGTACACTTCCTGGAAAGTCGCTCCTATAGCTTCTACCTTCTCCTGCGGATCTTCGATCACAAAGAAGTTGTCATCCTCTACTGCGTTATCCGGATCTATATCTGCTGTTATCAGTATTCGTGCATTGTTCGTCGTTCGGGGGATCTTAAGATATGAAAGGTCGTTTTGATTGTTACTCCGAAATATTTTATTTATTTGCGGGAAAAATACTCGGGTTGTTGGCTTTTACAGCCCGAATTTTGTTGTTCCAATGCAAATTTACAGAAAGTCTGTAGTTTTCCCTTATCAATTTCTGAAGGTTTTTAATCAACAACTTCAGCGTCCTAACCTCCGAGTTTTGTCTGTCAGTAAACTGTCTGTACAAGGTTTTTAGTCTCGACAGCAGTCTACTTTTGTGTTGGTGTAGTGCGTCAATTGTTGCATTGCGAAATATGTCTGCGTTGTCAGGTACTATCCATAGTTCGGTATGGTACTATCCATAGTTCGTTTAATTGCCTCGTCCATTTGTTTTAGGTACCAGTCAATCTCCTCGTTTGACAGATTCCTATTGGACGGTGGGTAGAGCGAGTTCGAGGAGAGTGCTCTTGTCAAAGTTCTGGAGAAGCGAATCCAACGCGTCCTACTATAATTGTAGGAATATGTTTGGACAAATTCCTCCAACTCCGCAATTTCGTTGGGAATCATTATTACGGCACTGAGTCCGCAATGGTCACTGTCATACACAAATGTGTGCAGGCAGTTTAAAGTTTGTCTGTCCATGTCAGTCAGTTGTAACCGTTCGTCGAACAGCATAAGATCCAGATAAGAGCCGCTTCTGTAGCTTTTAAATCGAGTTTATACTCGACACTGTGCCGACCCCACCAATTGAATAGTAGGTTCCCTCTAGGATTAGGTGTGTTATTTCCCCTATCTCTATATTTGGCGTTTAGATCTCCGGCCATGAGGAAATAATTCTCCTCCGACTCCAACCATAAGCATCGAAAAAGTGTCTCGAACTCTGGAATAAATAAAGTAGAATGAGTAGCTTCAGGTGCATAGAGTGCTATCATGTACATCCTCTTTCCACTACGGAGAGGGATGCACACGATACACGCTTCTAGCACCTGAAACCTTCGCACTTCACCGCTGTACACTACCTTAAATTGCAGTTGTTTTTTAATGAAGATCGCAGCACCTCCTCCTTGTGTGGAGTTGGGTCGGTCTCTTCTGACAATATTGTATTTATTGTGCCCCAATTTGTGCTTCTGGGATAACTTTGTTTCGCTAACCATGAGCACATCATTGGTTTGGTCTTCTAGCAACTTAAACAATACGGCTCTTCGCTCGAATTCACATTCACCACAAGGATCTTGAAGGGTTGCTCCTCCATGTTCGTACCCATTACAACTGGAGGTGCGATGAAAAAAAAATGTCATGTCTTTACAAATGTATGCTAAATATGACTTAGATTTCAATTCTGAATAAAATCATTTTAGCCTTATCCGATAAATCCAATTTTCTCAAGTTTGCTAATAAGTAAAGTACCGTTATTCGGTTGTCTATTATAGTAATGTCAAGATTAACTACAATCGCGAGGTTGGGAATTTTCACGAAAACAGTACTTGCCTTATTGGACCAAGTAAAAAGGTTATGGCCACAGTGTTTTAGGACTTGGTCGACTTCTTTTTAGCATAAGAAGACAATGACGGTAACTTATTAAGTTGGGTTTTACAAAATCTTAAAGCTGGAATTCAGAATAAACTCTCTGGAGAGCCCCGTCAGCGTATTTTGTCACATTATAATAAAACCCCATAACCCTCCTTCGAGGCAATCACAGGATATTTTTAGTTTTTAGTTTTTATCCCATCCATCTTATAGCCCAAATTTGGCTCCAAGAGATTATTTTTATTTTGAAAACTAGAAGGGGACATCAAAGGGAAGAGATGATAAATGATAAAGGAAGCTGAACATGTACTTTTTGAGGTGCCTTTCGTTGAAAGATCTTTCTTGTATCTTAAACAGCTGAATGAATTTACTACAAACCATATGTTTGTGCGTGCCTTGCCTATACCCCAGACGAGTGTGATTTTTTGTTGATTGATATCAGCGTGGCCTAATTTCTAAGTTTATCCTGATAAGTACGAGTAGATCCGACTTAATAATACTCAAAATGGTTTTTTTTTTTTTTCAGAATTGGTATACTTTTGGAATGTGCTTCCATTTTTTTCCCCCGAGGGTAGCGCAGCTGAAAATCTTTCATAGATACTATGAGGACTGCAGACGCGAAGTTTTTGGTTGCATTTTCCACTGTAGGAATTCCGAGATCTCTGTGGATATTAGCGTTTCTTACTTTTTTTTAGCTTTTTATTAATTTATGATTCATTTAGACTTGTTTTTTATAATTTTAAATAAAACACATGAAATGAATTTGGATGGTAGAAACCTTATTATGGCCTGAAAGAACAGTTTCTGACATTTACTTTTTAAATATTATTTCGTGTAAATGTTGCCCACGACTACGCCGTACATGGTCCATTCTGAAGGTCCAATTTTGGATCACTGCTTACAGCGTTGCAACCGGTATTTGCCGAATTACGCGAGTAATGTTGGCATCCAAATCCTGGATCGTAGCTGCCTTATCGGCGAAGACTTTGGACTTCATATAACTCCAAAGAAAAAAGTCTAAAGGCGTGATATCACACGATCTAGGTGGCCAGTTTACAAGTCCGAAACGCGAAATTAGCTGTCCACCAAAGATATTTCTCAATATAGCCATTGTTTCGCGCACTGTGTGTGCCGTAGCCCCGTCTCACAGTGGGTAAAATGGCCAATCTAAGAGGAAATATGTCAGATTTGGTTGCATTGTTGATTTTGTTGTATCTGAGTGACAATATTTGGTCTTAAACGATTGATTCAGAAAATAACTAATACTTAGTTCAACATTTTATAAAAAAATAATAAAATTTTCAACGCTATATCTATTTATGTCATCATTAAAAATATTCAAATATTTTTCAATAGTACAAAAATTATTTACAAAAATTCATCATCTCCATCATCTTCTTCATCATAATGCTTCTGCTTCCTCTTCTTCATTAGAGCCTTGCCCTGCTGGTATTATTGCCGGATCTGACTATAAATGAATAACATCTTCGCTAAGAGGATGTTTATTGTTTTTTTAAGAGAAACAGCTCTTGAAATTGAAGAAATAATGGGATCGGAAGAAAGAAATAGTGCATTTAGGAGATCCCGCATAGTTTTCTCTCGAGACATTTTTCTTGTGCGGAATTCTCTGAAGTTTCTAAAATCTTTATTTCTCTGTTATAGAGCTTCTCCTGAGAGCATTCCAATTGGAAGCAGAGCAGATTTTATAATGTCTGCACCATGAATGAGTATTTTGTGGACGCTAGAAGGCATGTAGTACCATGGATACAATTCTACGTACAACTTTGAGGTCTCCATTGTATACTCCCTAAAAGTTTCTACGTTTACTGCGTAACCACAAGCCATTGTTTTTAAAGTAATATCTAAGCGTTTAATAAGATTAAGGTCGATTCCAGTTATTGAGGAAGCAAGAAAAGGCTGTTGGAAAAATGTCCTCGCAGTGTTATCATCATTCGTGGTACCATAGCCTGGTTTGGGTATGTAGACTAATAAATTCATTTCAGGCTTAAGTCTGTCATTGTTATTCTTTTTTGTGTTTCCTGTTAGCTGCTTGTCTTCTAAACTTGAAATTTTCCATATTTTTGTAGGTAGTCGATATGCAATATGTAATAGGCACTCGAAGCACCTTATCCTAGCGTGCAAAGTAGACAAACCGAATTCGTATAGGCTTTCTTTGGATATCAACTGCATTATTTTAGCTAGGTCGTTCATTATTTTCGGTGTAGCCTCGCAAATTCCACACTTTTGCGTTGAGGATTCTGCAATAACACTAAAGGTTTTTCCGTCTATCATTGTCAAATTAAAAACATGGAAAATGGTAAAATATATACCATGAAGTAGCATGTGTCGAAGTTAATATTGTAGCATAATAATAACTACGCTCCTACGACTATGCAACAAATTCCGAAGTGACTTTTCATTCTGGCAGAATTTTGGTTCGAACTGTCCTTTCATTCGAGGTTCGTGTCTGGGATGAAGTCTCCACAGCTCATGTCAACGAAAGAGACGAATAATATCAGGGATAAAAGGGAATTATAACTGCAAGAATTATTTCTCTTGTTCCAGTGGTCGAAGAATTTGCTAGAAGTGTTTGAAGGACCACTGAGACTCCAAAAGTCGCTGCGCAGTGCAATCGACAAGCCCTTGCAGGGTGACTTCTGCCGAAATATCGGTTACACTTATAAAGGCTTCGTTCGGGTAACATTTTGTCTTCGCCACTTGCAAAACATTGTATGGTGGATAGATTGAATTACGATATTTAGCACCCGTTTGCATTAAAATGTACGATTTTTTCGTAAAATGCCCATCTACTTATAAAGCCAGTGCTTCCTCAGGCGTGTATTTAGTAATAGTTTTAGATGGAGCTATTTGGACATAATGCCTTTTTTATCTTTGTGGCCCTATTTGAGGAAACTTCCAACAAGTTAATTAGTGTGGCAGCATCCCGTTTACCGGCCTTTTGGAGAGTCAGTCCGGCAGCAAACGTCAACTTCCCGCAACTTTCGGTTTCTAGGGGTGGACACTTTTAAACGTTTCGCACGATCGCTCAGTTCTACAAAGTCTTTCGCAGGACGTCCAAGTCCTGATGGTTCCGCTTCTGTACTACAAAGGGCTATTTCAAATTGCGGTAGCACAATATCAGTAGCTAACCACTTTTCATTACTAGACTTAAAAAAATCCAATCTTCGCCTAGCCCTAATCCACCTTTCATTAAGCTTAGAGGTAAAATTTTGCAAAATTTGTTTTGTCTTCCTGCACTGTTCTTCATTTTCACTAATCTCACCCTGTTTTGTTAAAAACATAGCTTATAACAGACGCACTCCTTTTTTTTGGAGCATCTTCTCTTCGCCAAACTTCGAAAAGTTCCCTTTTGGAAATCGACATGGTTATCTATAGGTATTGAAAAAAAAAAAAAAACAGAATAGCAGATAGTTGCAATTTATTTCTTTTGGAACTTACTGTGCACTTAGTGGTAAAATATTTAGTTTACACCAGTCAACGGTAGTTGGCGAATGAGCTATTTAAAAGTCAACAAAAAAACGAGAAACCACGATTTAGACCACTCTAACGCTATTTTTGTAAACAAAAACGAAATTCAGCACTGAACTTTAATATTTTAATTAAAATATACACTAGGGCTCAAATTTAATTAGTTATGTGACCACTTGCTTATGAAAAGAAAAATGAAATCAATACAAAAATAACGCGACCAACAAGTGGCGAAGAGGAGAACAACCGCTTTGTGTCAACCAATTCCGTTAATTCCAATTGTGCTTGATACTTTGTTTATCTAAGCTTAAAATTGTAAACAAACATTTTGACTTTGTGATGAAAAATTTTGACAGTTATTTCCCCTAGAATGGCCATTTTACCCACTGTGCGTCTTGCTGGAACCAAATGTTGCCGACATCACGGGCTTCAATTTCCGGCAGCAAAAAGTCCGTTATCATGGTGCGGTAGCGCTCGCCATTGACTGTTATGTTCTGTCCGGCCTAATTTTTAAAGACATACGGACCGATGATTCCACCAGCCCATAAGCCACACCAAACAGTGCATTTTTGTGGATGTAGCGGTAGTTCGACATACTCTTCAGGTTGTTCGTCTGCCCAAATGGGACAATTTTGTTTACTTACATAACCGTTGAAACAGAAATGGGCCTCATCACTGAACAAAATTCGATGCGAAAACCGCCGATCTTCATTGAGCTATTGCAGAGCCCATTGACTGAAATTTAAGCTTAAATTCAAGTCTGGCAGCTTTAATTCTTGAACAAGTTGGATTTTGTAAGCCTTCAAACCAAGATCCTCTTTTAAAATTCTCCAAGTTGTCGAATACGATAAGCCCATATGTTGAGATCGGCGTCGAATCGATTGCTCACGGTCTTCAGCCACACTCGCCGCCACAGCCGCAATGTTCTTCTCACTACGGGCTGGATGAGGTCTATTCGGTCGCGTATTATCCAACAACGTACACTGAGACTCGAATTTGCGGATGGTAAATGCAATAACGGACTCGGAAGGTCTATGATGCACACCATATGTTGCTCGAAGCGCATGAAAAACATTTTTCACAGAACTCTGATTTTCATAGTACAGCTGAATAATTTGGAGACGTTGTTGAGATGTGAGCCTTTCCATGATGATTTGTCAAACAATACTGAATAAGAATAACACGACAGCATGAGGTCAGTTACGCGTGATCTGTAAAAAAAACCTATTAAAAAAAAAACAGGTCTAAATGAATCACCCGTTACTTACAAGCAAGACACAAACGTTTAAAACTAGCTTAACTAATCTTAATCTAACTACAAGCATAATCAAATATTGTTATTATTATCTTTTTTTTTTGTCAGTCATTTCTTATGTACTACGGTTCATGGACAATTTCTGTTAGTACAGGGTGCGCCATCTTTTATGTTGGTATGTGAATATTGATGAACTTAAAAAAAAAAAAAAAAATCAATCGATTTCCATATACTCGTATGAGGTATTTTTATTTAATTTGGTCCTTTACAATTTGTTTGGACTAGTTTTTGAATACAACATCAATCAAGTGGCTGCGTCCATTGATCAAAGCAAAGTACATTTATCTTTAATTAACTGATACGAAGTTCTCGACTCGTCTAATTTATACAAAGCTTACTCTACGTTTGGAAACATATTAGAAACAGTAATTTCCAATTTTGTACCTATTAACAGAGTAAAGTATTCTAATAGGCCCATTTGGTTTAACAAGAGCTTATCTAGACTGAAAAATGCTATGCTTAAGACTTGTAAAAAAAGTAAATCCACAATTTCTTTACGAAGCAAATTTATTCAGTTATGAAATGAGTATGAATATCTAAACAAATTTGTGTATAGACAGTACATTTGGTCTGTTGAATCTAAAATTAAACAAGACTCCAAAACATTTTGGACATTTTTGAATAGCAAACGTAAATCGCTTGGAATTCCCTTCAGTATGATTTACAATGAAATTTCTACCAAAAATTTGCTACATTTTTCCAATCGAATTTCGTTGATGAGTCAATTAATTGCAGTACAATGCTCCCATGCAACACAATCACTGATTTAGGCACCTTATCTATAACCGAGGACGAAATTCTCTTTGAATTATCATCTCTTGGGTCTAACACTAGTATCTCGCCAGATAGATTTCCACCCCTATTTCTTAAATTAATTAGGCTGAATATAGTAAGCCCACTATACATTATTTTTAAAGATTCCTTGAATGGCGGGGAATTTTTATTTAATTAATTTTCATCCTTTTTATAAACGACTTACCCTCATACATATCTAACTCATGCTGTCTTTTATATGCGGATGATTTAAAAATGTACAAGTCTGTGGAGTCAGTTTCTGATGCACTACAACTTCAAAAAGACGTTCATAATATAACACGTTGGTGTATAGCCCATGGTTTAAATTTCAACATCAATAAATGCACAATATCATCTTACTATAGAATAAGATCACCTATGGTATATGAATATACAATTCTCGACTCCAAAATGAAAAGGGTCTCTACACATCTAAGTTTTTCTGTGCACATTGATTATATTATTTCTAAAGCCAGTTCAATGATGGGTTTTGTGTCTCGTAATTCAAAGGACTTTCAGGATCCATATACTCTAAAATCGTTATATATATCTTTAGCTCATTACGTGAATATTGTTGCGTTGAATGGAATCTTTACTATTGTAATAATGAAATCCGTATTGAAAGGATTCAAAGGCGATTTACGAGATTTGCTCTTAGAAAGTCATGGGGTGATCATAATTTGCCTACTTATGAGGCTAGATGTGCTCTAATTAATCTTAAATCTCTTGAAAAGAGAAGGTTCAATTATTTTTGCTCGTGATGTCTTAACGGCTCCAGGAAATAACCCCCCAAGAAATAAGCCCCCAAAATTAAAATGAAATAACCCCCCAAAATTGGGGACTTATTTCACTGCGAAATTAGTCCCGAAATGGAGAATGAAATAAGGCCCCAAAAAGATATGAAATAAGACCCCAAAATGAAAATGAAACAACCCCCCAAAATTAGGGGGATTAAGGGATTTAAACACTCTTTTCGCATGCGGCAGGTCTCGCTCACGCAACTTCGTTGCTCCGCTCGGGGTAGGTGCTTTTCGTCAAGCAGGCGCCTATGTCCACAGTTTTCTTAATTAACAGTACCCGGGTGGCGCCCTTCGCGGGATTAAGGGATTTAAACTCTCTTTGCGCATGCGGCAGGTCCCGCTCACGCAACTTCGTTGCTCCACTCGGGGCAGGTGCTTTTCGTCAGGCAGGCGCCTATGTCATCAATACTTACATACATCCATTTGGTATTAGAGATAGATACATACTTTTCACAGACGTTCCTAAAAATTGAGCGAATGCCACTCATAGCGTTAACATCACTTAGCACGGTACACTATTCAAACAATCTTTTTTCATATTATTGAGAATTTTTAACTCATCGTAAATATTTTCACAATCCCTAAATTTGGGAACTTCTTTCATAGCTTAATTTGGGGACTTATTTCATCATGAAATAAATCCCCAAAAACCCATGAAATAAATCCCCAATGTTGGGGGTTACAATGAACTTGAAAATGTTATTGACCTCAAAATTATGAATTCGTTATAGTTTTAATATAATGGAAATCATTATGTATATGTAGTCTATAAAGTGTAAAATACTTGGAGATGAATAAATAAATAAAATGTGCCCTTTTTGCTGCGTTTTCCATCACTTTTTCGAGCATCTCGGGCGTTATAGCTATGATTTCGGCACGAATGTTTGCCTTGAGCTTGTCAATGGTCTGAGGCTTACAGTTTGCTTTTCAAATAACCCCACAAAAAGAAGTCCGGAGGGGTCAAATCTGGAGATCTGTGTGGCCAGTCAATGTCTCCATTTTTTACCACCACACGTCCGGGGAATTTTCGTTGCAGAAACTGCATTGTTTGATTTGCAGTGTGGTATGATTGATACCAGTAACCGTCCAGATCTTTTTCACACATTTGTGGGCAGACATAATGAGCCAACATTCACCGATATCGATTCCCATCGACTGTTTCGCCTTCTCTGAAGAAAAATGGTCCAATGATGGTTTTGGCGCATTCGTCGGTCCAAACAGTTACTTTTTGGTCATGCAATGGTGTTTCATGGATCTCGTGTGAATCCTTCGTTCCCCAAATGTGGCAATTTTGATTGTTAACGGCGCCGGAGGGTACGAAATGGGCCTCGTCGGTCATCAAAATTTGCTTCCAAAAATCAGGTTCAATGTCAACCATTCGAGCGACTGTTTGACCGTATTCCAAGCGACGTGGATGGTCTGTTGGCAATATTCTTTGAGTCAATTGCACATCCTTCAAAATGCGCCACACGACATAAAAGATGGCGCACCCTGTACTTTATTTTCCAGAGTTGGTAAATTATTGGCATTAATTTTCTTGGTGCAACCCCAGAGTTGTACACAAAAGGCACATACCGGCGTCAGCACTTGTTTGTACAATATAAGAGCAGCTTAGCAGCATGCTGAGCTTGGAATATTTATTTTCCAAGTAACTAAAACATTTCTCTGTATTTAATTCTGAGTTTTTTACGTTTCTATCATTCCGGGGTATTTAGCCTCGTTGGCGAACGGCTTTTGTCCATTCATTTAGAACGTTTTGCAGATATACAGTTCAATCATTTTGCCTATTGCTAGGCTAATCGTATCACCAGTAAATATACCTAAGACGGTGCCTTCTACTTGCTGTATATCACAGGTATATAGCAGACAGAGCGCTTACTTGCAGTATGGCAGCTGAAATGTCTTTAAATTACGAGTATTCGTTTCCGCGCCTTCCCGAACTATGTTGGCAGAATGTTATATAGAACATGTCGTGAGGAAATCGTTTTTTTCTTCAAGAGTTTTCTCAATTACGTCAGTGATTCAATGCATCTGATCAGTGGTTGAATCCTTACTTCTGAAGCCAAACTTGTGATCAGGAATAAGATTCTGTTCCTCAATAATCGGCTGAAAGCCTTTAATTGGGAGAAACGAAATGGGTCTATTCAAATTCTTGCCACTCAGCGATTTTCCTGATTTTGTACCATTATAACTTCCATAACTTTCCATTGACTCAGGACGTATTACAGTTTAAGCACAGCATTTATATATTTTCATTTATTATATTCAATTAAAAAATGATTTTATTTTTCTACATAATCTTCCTTGACTTCAATGCACTTGGTCCAGCGTTTCTCCAATATCGGTATTCCTTCTCGGAAGTGAGAGTCTGGAAGGCTGTGAAAATATTTATCTACGGCCCTCTCAACTTTTTTGGATGCGAAGCGCTTCCCAGAAACAAATTTCTTCAAGTTTAGGAACAGATGGAAGTCCGAGGGTGCCAAATCAGGTGGATAGGGGGGGATGGTCGAGCAAATCGTACCCCAAATCCCGCAGTTTTCCCATCGCCAACACACACTTGTGTACAGGTGCATTGTCATGGTGAAAGATGATTTTTTTTTTCTTCAAGACAGGCCTTTTCTCGCGAATTTTGGCATCCAGCTGGTCAAAAAGGATGGAGTAATATTCGCCTGTAATTGTTCTGCCTTTCTCAAGGTAATCAATTAACAGAATCCCTTTCGCATCCCAAAACACACTGGCCATGACCTTTCCGGCAGATGCGATCGACTTCGCTTTCTTTGGCGCTAAACCACCGGCTTCCACCCTCTGCTTCGACTGCTTCTGGCGTGTAGTGGTGGACCCATATCTCATCTATGGTGACAAAATCGGTCGGATCTCTATTGAATCGGTCCAAAGATTGCCGCGAAAATCGTTTGCGCATTTGCTTTTGATCGGCATTCAGCAAATGCGGCACCCATCTTGCGCAGAGCATTAGCATCCCTAAGTGTTTGTGCAAGATGTTTCGCACCCTGTTTTCCGATATACTGGTACACACAGCCTCAGCTATCTCACTCACCTTCACTCGCCTATCGTCCAACACGATATCATGCACTTTTTCGATGGTTTCGGGTGTGGTTGAGGTTTTCGGCCATCCTTCACATGGGTCATCTTTGAGGGACCACGTTTAAATTCAGCTGCCCACTTTTTAACAGTTGACATGGAAGGAGCAGAGTCCCCGTAAACTTTTGTTAACTTCGGATGAATTTCCTTAGGGGTTAACCCATCCAAAACGGAGAATTTTATCACCGCAGGATATTCAAGTTTATCCATTTTAACGAAAAACAGGCAAGACGTCTACTGCAAAAAATCGTATAAAGAAACTACTTGAGAGAACAAGTTGAAACTTGTCATACGAACTAATGAGAAGTGCACCCGGGCAGAAAACATAAATTTTTGCTGATTGGAACTCCATCTCTGCGTCAGGCCGAGAACTTTTCACCTTGCCCTCGTATTCTAGATGCATTAAAATTATGAATAAGCGCTTGACAACCGAACGGTTTAAAAGTCTCTTCTACATGTGTGGCAAAAATGTCCACTTCCTCTAATAACATTTTTAGAATAGTTAGTATTTTGCAAAATTTATCACTTAGTAGATTAGCTACTGTATGAAGCAATCCGGTACGAGAGGATAATATTATTACTTCTATCCCTTTTCCTTTTAGTTCAATTGGTTTAGATCCTGTAAAACTTTCACTGATTACCTCACTAAGTCTTGTCTACAGCAAATAATTTTGTTGATTTATGGGCAGGAATATTTTTAGAAATTATAGAAATAATATTTTAAAAATAACCTCAACAAAGATTATATATCAAAGCATACATCTGAAAACTAGATCTAACATTTAATTGGAAAATCAATGGTCTTCCGGCTAGGGGATCTTTTAGTTGAAACCACAGATTAAATAAATAATGCGTTCTATGGATGAAACAGAAATAAAAGAGCCACAGGCTGAACAACTGAAAATATACCTCTCATCTGATGATTGCCAACTGTGAAGTAACATTTGTTCATTGTTTTTGTATAATAAATGCTCAGAAGATTCCTTGAAAAGAATTGGAAATTATTTTCCGCTTTTTGTTTACCTACAAACCGAACATTTTTTTTTTAATTCTTCTATTCCAATTTACGAGTATACAGATGTTGGTGCAGTTATCGAAAATCGCTCTGGAGCAACCATATACGTAGCGAAGTAACGAAGTAATAAATTTAATTCTTTTCGGGAGGAATATACGATCAGGGATATTCCACTAAATGAAAGATAGTTTGTTAATTTTTCTATCTCTGAATCTATTGGTGCAGGACATCAACAACAGGAAGACGTTTTCAAAACAAACATTGTTACCGGTGACAATATTTTTTAAGTACTGCCGCCACTCCATTCCAAGTTGGGGTCCTTATCGCAATTCGTATAAAATTTCAATTCATTCTCCGTCAATAATCCCACTTCAATATGATTTCGTGGAAAGTTTTGAAACTGAGTTTTTAATCAATCTGAATGAATGTGGGCGTCGTGGCGTAGTGGTTAGTATGTCGGATCACTACGCAAGAGGTTCCAAGTTCGAATCCCAGAAAACACCAAAAAGTTTTTTCACGATCCCACCTCTCGCGAACGTCTGACAAACATCCGAGAGTATTGTTGTCATGAGAAAGCTTCTCAAAACAAGTTGCCGTTCGGATACGGCACTAAACTGTAGGTCCCTTCCATTCGTGTGAAAAATATAACGCACACAACACGAGTGGTTGCGAGAAGCTAAGGCCCTGGCAATTAAAGAGCTGTTGCGCCAAATATTTATTTTTTTTTTTTTTTTTAATGAATGAATGAATGAATACAAATCTAGTGACATGCATGCAGAGGCAAAATCTGTGGGGAACGGAAGCCTTCCACAACATATAATGAAAGTATTTTTCGGAAACTATAGAACGCTACCTTTCCATTCCATTCCCTATAGTTCTCCATGTCTTTTTTAACATAGCAAGTTTCGGGATGTAAATAGTCTTAACCTTTCCTGGAATAAATCTAGAAAGCTTCTCTGGAATGCGTCTTGCATGCTTTGACAATGCTTCTGAGTATCAACTTTGGATGCACCCCAATGTATTTTTTTTTTTTTTATTTATTTATTAATTTGCACGCGCCAAATGGGATATGAATACCATTAAATTATTTCAGGATACGGGCGTTTGTAGAAATTGAGAGAGAGAGAGAGAGAGAAAGAAAGATTGGTGTAGTGGGTTTGAAACTTAGGTGGTATTAAGTTTCAGTAAACTCCAAGGGTGGTGTCCAGATAACTGGGGAGCTTGTTTGTTTTGCTTTTTGTCGTTGCTCATGATTCACAGTATTTTTTTCCACTCCACCTGGTGTCATCATCACGATCAAGTTGCATTTAAGCCATGTGACCACTAAGGGCCGTTTTATTCACTCGAAGTTGAACACAACTTGGGGATTTTTATTGTCAACTTGAGAAATTGCTCAAAGTTAACTCTCTCAACTATCGATATTCAAAAGTTGAGAAAATCCAAAGTTAGTCAACTTTTGATTTCTCAACTCCCCGCAATAGTAGAAGATATCCGAGCAAACATGGGGTTTTGTTTAATTTCTGTTTATTCACTCTAAAATTGTCTCTTGAAGGTATTGTACTTGTATAATTAATATAAATACCAAATCGATTTTTATTGTTTCCTTCTTTAAAAGTGCTCCACACGTGATCAACGCATTTTCAATATGTCGATTCGAAGAATCCATCAATAAAGAATAACTGAAAACTTAAACAAACATAAATTACTCAGTTATATTCTTTTTTTGCTGCTGTTGCGACTGGTGTCATTGAATGTTGAATTTGATCAGATGTAGGTTGAAAAGTGGACAAACGAAGGCGTTGAAACCCTTTGTCTTGAGCAAGTTGATTTTCTGCTCACTGCAATTCAATGGCCGAACGCTTTCGATCAAGCTCAGCCCGTTCACATTCAATTGCAGCTCGGTTGAGATCTAAGGCTGCTCGTTCGCGTTCAAACTTGTACCGCTCTCTCTCACCCTCTAAAATCTCAATTTCGATTCTATATTTGGTCGCGGAATGTTGCTGCTTTTCTTCTGACAATTTTTGAATTTTACTTTGGGTTGGGATTTCTTCCGATTTAATTTTACGGCGGCGACTGTGGAATAGGGCGTTTAAAGGTTTCCGCAATTTGGCAGGATTTACTCTCTCCCAAGTACGCTCAACAACTGCCCCTTCGTTCGACAAAATTGACTCTGTATTGTGGTGTTTTGTCCTTTTAAATTCGTCAGTTGGAGTTTCAACAAGCTGCATTTGGATCGTTGTCAGTGTCTCACTGCTTGAACACGGGTGATCATTAATATTTGACACCATTTTTCCATGAGCCTCATCGAAAAATGTGACATTTATTTATTGCAGTGCTGACTTGTTGGCTGTTGAATGATCGCTATTGACAGATATTGGTAGAAGGCATCAAAAGCACCACCAATTGTTGCAGTGGTTCGCTCAATGCTGGTAGTTCCTTTTTGGGCGGACCACCACCGGTCTTTTTGGCGTCTCTGAAAAAGTGAAATGCACGATCCTTCAACGTCTGCTTAATTTTTGAATATTTTTCGCGCAGAGACTTCAAAGCTCTTTCCTGCGAGAAAAACGGATAGAGAGAATGATATAAAATAAAAAAGTATAAGTGCAAAGCAACTACTTACTTGGCCAGGCGGCGCAACATTGAATGCGATTGCAATTTTCTCCCACGCATTGTCTTTGTTGCGATTCGTCACATCGTTCGTCTTTTTATTTGGAACTGTACTCCAAAGCATTCTTTACGAGCCAATCTTCCTTCTCCGCCGTGTACACTATTTTTCGTATTCTTTTTTTGTTTTCCTTACTTTTTTCTATTGCTTCACTTTTTTCCCTTTTTTTTAGTAATTCTTTTAATTCTTTTGAAACGTAACTGTTTTCGAATAACACAGCAATCATAAATTTCAAATCCAAAATTGAGACTGACATATTATGTGTCATCTGTCACAAATATCCCAGGGAATTTTTCGAAACAGCAAGTACGCCAACTTGCTAATTACAACTTCCAAACCGGGTGTTGAAATGGTGAAAAAGAACATTTTTCAACTTGCCCTTCAACTCTCGAGTTGAAATCAACTCCGAAGTTAGCCATCTTGGGATTTTTCGGCAAGTTGAACAATAGTGAATAAAACGGCCCTAAGCTTTCGCAATTGATCGCCTTTTTTATTTATTTCAGACGAAATAAATAAATAGATGTTTGTTGAGATCAGGATTTGAACCGTGAACCAAGAGCGTGACAAGCGTTAATGTTACCACTACACCACATGTTACCACTATTGCGTATCTAGGTCTCTTTTATTTCAATTGTTTTGAACCTGCTTGACCCTCGACGTCTCCTGCGATCACACTTCCGGAAAAGAGGGCCAATTAAATCATATTAGCAGCAAGATTGGAAACGGTAGTGGATTACTTAATACCATACCTCGAATTCTAACTTAATTCGAGTGTTATCTGTCATTAAATTCCGGTTATGGAGATACTCGTACCATTTGGTTTGCATCGCAAGACATTAAAATTGGTGTCGTAATTTCCATCAGGTATACATCTTGTCATCGGAGGACCTTTGGCAAAGTGAACCATTGGGAACGATAAGTTGCAGGTTAGTTTTAGTTTAGCATAAGTTTCGCTTATTACTTCCCGGTGTATCTTCTTGCCATGGGTATAAGTTTTTGTTCTTTCCTCGATATTACATATTTGTTGTCTATTCATGGACACTAAAACGCAGCATGGGGTGGACAAGAAGCACTCTGTCGAGAGTGTACCACCATCCACCTGACACTCACCAAAAATACCTTCGCAATAGAACACATTTACTACTGCAACTGTTGAATAAATCTATAATTATGGTAGTAGCTGGTGTAATCTATGAGTATTTTCCACTTTAATCGGAACGGCATACCATTGAGAAGAGAATGCCTGTTCAGTAAAATTACGGCACCGTAAATACCTATTTATGTTGCTACTAAGGCGGTCAACCTTCTAAACATGCGTTGTTCCCATATCTGGTATCACACTGTAATATGCGAGCTACGGCTCGAGTAGATAAAACGATATTCTGTGAAATTTATTTCTTTATTTTCTAGTCTATAGAACAATTCAGGTTCACACTATACTATTCTTCGCAATTTTTTTCTTACAATGTCTCTTTCCTCTCAAATCACTTTATCTCCTTTCAGTTACTTAATTCACAAATCCAAACTAATTACTTCTTCTTGTTAACTCTCAACTTTCAATTTATCACAAAATTACAACTTCACCTATTATCACTTTTCTAATCTTTTCGCCACGGTTTTAAAACTACTGCCCCCTCTCGATCGCCATCTGTCCTTATATAGCAGAAGTTTCTGATAGCCAGAAATTTCTAGCAAATTCTTCGACCACTGGAACAAGAAAATTCTGATGTAATAATTCCAAGATGACAATCATTCTTGCAGTTATAATTCCCTCTCATCAGAATGAAAAGACACTTCGAAATGGTTTGTATAGTCGTAGGAGCGTAGTTATTATTATGTTACACTGCCCCCCTCTTAGACGTGTTCGTCGCGAACAAGTGCATTCTCATTTCGGCCATTGTATCGACTCAGTCGGTCGGTCCACATGAACCACTTTCATTTTGGCCCTTGGTCCTCGCTGGATGCGGTAGACAACATCGTTGATGCGGGTTACTATTCTGTAGGGACCCTCCCAATTCCGCTGCAATTTAGGTGATTTCCCCTTTTGGCGATGGGGATTATACAGCCACACCAGATCTCCTTCCTGGAATCCTGACGTTGTTGCCTTGGCATCATACCTGGTCTTCATGCGGTCGCTCGTCATCTTAATCTGGCTTCTGGTCCTTTGGTGTATGTCCCTAAGCCTTTCCCTAAGGTCCGCCACGTACTCTTCTTCATTTCTGGGCTCATTGGTAGGAGATCCAAATTTCACCTCACTGGGTAAACGAGCTATTCCACCAAATAAGATTTCGAACGGCGTATGTCGAGTAGTGCTATGCACGGCACTTCTATAGGCCATCAAAAACAAGGGAATCTGCCGGTCCCAATCCCGTTGGTAGTCACCTACGACCTTCGAGAGATGTTCGTCCAAAGTCCTATTGAAACGCTCCACCATACCGTCCGACTGTGGATGAAGCGGGGTTGTCCTTGTCTTTTTGATTCCGAGTAGTTGACACATCTCTTGGAAGATTCTTGACTCGAAGTTCCGCCCTTGGTCAGAATGCAATTCCAAGGGCACACCGAATCTGCTAACCCAATTGTAGACGATCTGCTCCGCCACGGTTCTGGCTTCCTGGTTAGGGATCGGAAACGCTTCCGGCCACTTACTGAAGTAGTCCATCACTACGAGTATATACCGATTACCATTGTCGGTTTCCGGAAAGGGCCCTGCGATGTCAATGGCGATTCGTTCGAAAGGTGCTCCCATGTTGTATTGGTGCATCTTACCTCGAGTTTTGATTCTCGGACCCTTGCTAGCTGCACACACGTCGCATTTTCTGCACCAGTCTTCGATATCTTCCTTCGCTTTTAACCAATAAAAACGTTCTCGTACCTTTTCTAGCATCTTATTCACTCCCAAGTGGCCTCCGGTCGCCCCGCCATGCATTTCCTGTAACACCTCCTTGACCCTCGTCCGCGGTACGACAAGCTGCATTACAAACGACTTTCCGTCGGAGGATTCCCATTTTCTTCTCAGAACACCTTCTTGGACATGGAGGGAGTCCCACTGCGCAAAATATGCCTTTAAGGTCGGGCTTCTGTGAAAGATGTCCTGATGATCCGGTTTCTCCATGTTCTCCTTCCAGGCCAGAATCGGCTCGATATCCGGGTCTTCCTTCTGAGCGTTCCGGATCTCATCTACGCTCCAGCCGGCGATAGGTTCGGCTCTCATTCTTTGGATGGAAACCAACTCCCGTTCTTCCTGACGCGCACAATGTATCCAGGATGACCTAATTCTGCACGAATTAAAATTCTTAAAGAAGTTCCTACTATTCCAGCTCATGTTCCAAATAAAAAATATAATGTTCCAATATCTTTATGATTAGTTGAAAATAATCATTGTTGCGATTAAATGGCTGAAATTTAGGCAATAGACTGTAAATCTATTTATAAGAATTATTCTTTTTAATCAATAGCTTTATAGTCAAAAATGATATTAGATTGCAATTCTAAAGGAATAATCATTATTATTAAGGCTTAAAAGATTTTTCTTATATTTATAACTTTGAAGGTTATTAGTTTTTTTAACTTAAAGTCTTAAATTAAATAAAAAATAAATCTAATAATAAATAAACCAAAAGAAGAAATAAAAGAAAAAAATAAATATAAATTTATTAAATAATTGTTTCAATAAATATTAAAAGTTCAATTATTTTCAAAATAATTTAATATAAAAGCTGTATAACATAAACGTAAATAAAAAAATAATGTAATTAATGTTATAATAATTATGATAGTTAACATAAATAATTGATTATTTAAGGTTAAATATTGAATTGTTAATCATTTTGGGATAAACCCTAAAAAAGGAGGCAGTCCACCTAATGATAATAAATTTAAAAATAATGAAAATTTTAAAGTTTTATTAAAAAAAAATAACATAAATAATTGATTAATATGATATAATTTAAATATATTAAATAGAAAAATTAAATTAAATGACAAAAAACTATAAAATAAAAAATAAGTAATTCATAATGATTCATTAGAATATATTCTTATTAATAAGTACGCAACCACCTTCTCTTGGCCCTCATGCACCTGGGAGAGTACGGCTCCTACCCCGACATTACTAGCATCTGTATCCACAATGAACGTTTCCCCGGGAGTGGGGTAAGCTAGTATCGGGGCATTGCATAGCCTTTGTTTAAGTGCCTTGAAGCACTTCTCGCATTCAATTGACCATTTTCCGTCAACTGGTGCAGGCTCTTTGCGATCCCGGCAAAATCCTTCACGATACACAATTTCCTTTTTCTTTAATATTCTGTCGACTATACAAAATAGCATTAAATCTAAAAGTTGTAAAAAATAAAGAACATACAAGAGCACCAGTGAGAAAACCAGCCATCAGTCTTTCTATTATCATAATATTGACTGACAGCTAACATCTTAATACAAACATTCAGTTCGTCAATAAATAGCATGTTTTCATAGACAGTTCAAATATCTGCTATTTTAAAATGACGACAGTGTTCCGCTGTAAAATAAAATCTCAATTTTATATACTACTTCTGACTATGAAATCTGTTCCTGGGTATATAAAATTTATTGCAATAGCTACAACCATTCCATCCCTTTTTCGGTTCGTGACTACTGTGCCACCATAAGAAAACGTATAAATATGAAAGGGGAAAATAAATACCAAACATTGGAGAGATGTACGAGTAGAAGAGATTTAAGACAGATTAAATATTGCAAAATCGTAGCCAGTGTCGGATGGAATCGAAAGATTTTCCGTTTCAATTATGTCACATCGCATTATTGGCAATGTGACATAATTTATGTCACCACTTCCATAATTATTCTTGTGGTCATATAATTTTAAAATCAAATCATGATGACATAATAAGTTAAGTATATTTGGTCAAAACATATCAAACCAAACACGGGCTACAAGTGAGACTGTGATTGTGATCACTGCTACTCATCACTCTGTTTTTCACGCTGAGCAGAGTAGAGATTGCTCCGTTGTTTACTATTTTGTCCTTAAAAACGCGACAGTTTTATTGTGCATTGGCAGCAAACATAAAGAAAATAAAGAGATTCACTGCTAACTGTGATCTTAAGAGTGATTAAATCACTGCTAGTCTTAACTTCTCTTTATTTTGGTTGCCCACTGTGATCACTGCTAATTAAAACACTGGATAATTCAGCATTAGCAAAACTTATGTAACTCCAACTGCATACTGGTAACCAAATATATTGCTATGCATTTTGTCAGGTCATTTATTGTGTAGAAAATTCTAATTTCCCTCCCCGAAAGAAATATTGTAGTGTTTTCTTCTTCTTTTCTTTTGGCCAATTCTGTTACACAATTTTTGATATTATTTTTTAGATAAATGAAACACGTAGTATGGGCATAAGTGAGAGACGGATTTCGATTTGGTTTTATTTGTTTTTGTTGGTTCCCAACAAATGCATATCACAACTTCACTACATTTCAACACAGAGTTTAACTTCACGCAACGAACAAAATGATTTGAGCTATTATCTCGATTAAACATAGAAAACTGAACTGCTCTTTCTCACAGTAGCCAGACTCATAAGTGTCTGCTGGTTAGACACTCTAGCTAATTAGAGTGATATTTATGCTAAAACCTTATTAATGGCCGATTTGAAGAAAGAGAAAGCATGCATACAAAATTAAGATACGCATCTCACTTAAAGGAGAAAATTTGATTATATGATCACCAACCCCATGTGTAAAGCTTAACAACTGTTAGACATTGAGGCTACATGGTAGTATGACATAAAAGTTTTCGACACTCATCTACAGTCAAGCGAAAAGGAATGTACAATCAATTTATAACGTGGTAAAAGATTAATTTTTTTTTTTTTATTTTGATTTGCGTCTACTTAGTGCCATTTTCTTAAAAAAAAAAAAAAAATTTCGGCTTCACCTTAACCCGAAACATTTTTTTTGGTCCCAATTTGTCTGGATAATTATGTCAAGTGACATATTTTTGACTTCGAGGTGACATAGTTTTTCTCAAGTCACTGGTAACTCTTACTACCAGTCCGGGCAATACTATGCCGAAATAATGTACACAGCTAACTATATATGTATCTAATCTAAAGACAATTCAGCCACATCCATGCACGAGACCAAATTTGGCGTTATAAGGTCAAAGACTCTTTCAATTGATAGTCACATGCATACATTTACTACGGGGTGTTATTTTTTTTTTCAAAAATGGCTACAAGCTTACACCAAACTGTATAATATGAGGCTTTAGTCCATATATTGATTAGCATTCATCCTCCCATAGATTTGATGACATTTGAACAGCATCTATTAATTATTACAGCACAATGTTCGCGTCTCATCATCCGTCTAATTGCAACCTTTAAATTTATTTTTGTTCATCTCTGTTATATTTTATTACTCCAAAATAAACTTCGCGAGCTTCGCAAGCAAACAATTTTAAGCGACAATAATACCTGACATTTTTAAATGACACTTTGACATTTTTTTAAAAGTGTCATTTAGTTAGGAGTATTTACACGCCGTAGACTATACCAAAATAAAGTCTAGGTTACCTATGTATATTTATGGACTGCCTCATTCAGTATTGAAAACACTTACACCGATGACATCTTGGTCCCAAATCAAATTGGCGGTGTAAACTAGAACTTTGTTCTACGTGACATTTTTTTTTTTTTTTTATAATTTGCACGTGTTAAAGGGGATATGAATACCCTTATACTAATTTTTAGAACACGTGCGTTTTGGGAAAGGGGAAGAGACAGAGAGAAAGACAGAGTGGTGTAGTTTGAAACTCAGGTGGTATTAAACTCCAAGGGTGGCTGTCCAGATAACTGGGGAGTATTTTGTTTGTTTTCGCTATTATTGTCGTTGCTTATGATTCACAGTATTTTTTTCCGTCCTCCTGATGTCATCATCACGATCAAGTTGCATTTTAGCCATATAACCACCCTACTGCCAGTGTTATTCCTTCACAGTAGAGTTGACTTAGCTTTCGCAAGTGATCGATTTTTTATTTATTTCATGCAAAATGGTTGATGATTCTTGACATCAGGATTCGAACCGTGAATCAGCAGCGTGACAAGCGATGATGTTACCACTACACCACGGCCACCATGCAAGTAGCTTTAATAGTTTTAGGAGTTAGAAGCTTCTGCGAGAGCAATGAGCTTCCATTTTATATTTACGGAACTCTAAAAATTAATCTACGATAGATTTTAAAAATGCTGGCTTTCAGTCATTTATATACTTGTAGATACGCCAGTTGTTTGAAAGTGTTATAGGCGTAGTTTTTCGAGTCTCCAGTGACCGGCCCCCATCAAAAAAATAAAATGTCATAAATAGTGAAATTAATACCCTACTTCCTTTTTGCAGTCATAATGTAATCTGTTATCTCTTTCTTACACTCCTTCAAAATTTCACTTGAATTAATAAAGTCTTTCCTTAATTATGAGATTATTGGTTGTGTGAACGCGTTAGGTTCTAGTAAAAACAATAGTGCAAGTATGTTCCGGAATTAGTCTTTCTTCATAATTTCAAAAGATGAATACAATAAGATGTGTTTTTTTGTATAGTTAATTGTAGTATATTTCAATGAAAACTGCTTTAAAACATATAAAAATGTTAAATTGATGGATTTTTTTAGAGTGGCCGGAGATAGGACACTAAAATTACCCATGTTGCCTATACTCGGCCCCCACTGGCCGGAGATAGGAAGCTGTGTATTTTTTCTGTTATTTTGTTTCGAGCGAAATATGTGTATAAATGGACTATAACGACGCTCTTTGCTTCAAAAAGTCGTTGAAAATTCAAAATATCCAGTAGTCGACCACACTTTTACAAACATAGACCGAGTTGGCCGGATACTGGAAATGTGTGTCCTAACTTCGGCCCCGCTGAATTTTTGTAAGAGAAATCATTTTTCTCTGTATATATGTATGGATATACAATCAGCGTGTAATCACTTATAGCGATCAAGTTTTGGTACAAGCTCTTCTAGAAATTAGACAAAATAAAATGCCCATTCGGGAAGTCGCTAGGAAGTTCGGAATTCCCAGAACTACTCTTCAAGATCGGATCCATGGAGAAGTCTTAGACGGACCTCACAAAATGGGGCCCAGTACCATGCTATCCATTGAAGAAGAGGAGAAGCTTGTCGACTGGCTTATAACTTTGGCCAAGTGTGGTTTCTGCAAAATTCAGAGGATCTTCTACAGACGGTTCAAAAAATGCTGAAAGACGTTTCTCGAAAAACCCCATTCAAGGAAAAAAGTGGTACTATAGCTTTTTAATGAGCCATCCAAGCATAAGCTTAAGAACTCCTGAAGCTATATGCAAATCTCGGGCTATCATTACGGAGCAAGGAATAAGGAAATGGTTTCGAGATCTTCATGAATATTGGGTTAATAATAAAGCTGAAGACATCCTTAAAGATCCCTCCAGAATTTTAAACGCGGATGAGTCAGGTTTTAGCATGGCTCCAAAAACTGGTAACGTTCTAGCCCCCAAAGGACTTAAGAACATCTATAAAGTAAGTGCTGGTAACGAAAAAGAAACACTTACAGTCCTTTTAGCGTTCACTGCATGTGGAAAAGCGCTTCCTCTCTTGGTTGTTTTTCCATACAAGCGACCACATGCCAAAGTCCTTAAAAGCATGCCTGGTTTTTGGAAAAACTGAGAGTGGTTGGATGCGCAGCGAAAATTGTCTTCAATATGTTACCGACAGGCTCCTCGTTTGGCTATTAAAAATGACGACAAACGTCTTGTGCTGTTCTTTGTTGACGGACATAGGTCACATATGTCTATGGAGCTGAGTGAGTTTTGCAGTTCAAACCAAATAATTTAGTATGCACTTCCCCCTAAGACTACGCATATAATGCAACCAGCTGATGTGGGTGCTTTTAAGAGGTTGAAGTCGGACTATGGTAATACAATCAGTGCATGGCAAAGAGTTCCGTGTAATCACGACAAGGCAATAAGGAATGAAAATTTCTGCGAGATACTGAACATGGTCCTTAAATGCAAGGATAGAATGACGATAATTCAGAATGCGTTCAAAAAATGTGGACTATTTCCTTTTAATCCGGATGCTGTTAACTACACGAAATGCGTCCAAAATGTATTAGAGTCGGTAAATGAAGGCAATAGTAGCGTTTCTCCTAACATTCCAGAGGAAGCCAAACGAGTTATCACATACCTTAAAGATGAATTGGAATTGGAAAATATTGTTTACAAATTTGTAATCAATATTATATCTCAAGCTCAGCTAAGGATAAGTGACGTTAATTCACTTAGTTGCGCATAAGATTTGGTGCCAAGTGATGTCATTGATGGCACATACGATTTAGTTAGAGTCGCTGTATAGCCACACTCCCTTGGCAGTGATACCATCAGAGGTCATGATAGATTTTTTGTAAACTATGTAGATTTAAATAAATAAATAAATAAATAAACTTGGGTAACTTGTAACTTTGGTGCTAGGTCTTATACTTAATAATATTTTTATTTTAGAGTCCACTAATTCTGCTTCAACGTCGTGCAGCTCTGAAAAACACTAAGTTTATCCGAAGCCAGACGCGAACGCAAGGGGGTTCAAACCCCCCCCGAAATATCAGCCACCGTGCTACTAGGTACTAGGAAATTGCCATGGCAAAAATGGACGATCGTGCCACATCGGCAATGAGGATGCTACCACATACATATACATACATATGTATACTTTGAAAGTTTATCGAAAACTCATTCTTTTTCTGCCTTCGTGTAAATTAATTTGAATAGTTCGAGTGCAACGCAAGATATATAAGTTATCGAATTCAAAATGAAATTATTGATGCTGCAGGAAAACTAATTACGTTGAATATTGTGCAACGAATCTGTTATTGCTGACGAAAGTACGGATGTTAGAGGCATTCAACAGTTTTCAATATGCGTTCGTTATGTTGATACAATTGACAACGAATGTACGATTCGGGAAGACTTTTGGTGTTTTGTTCCTGTTGATGACATTACTGGAAAAGGGCTTGTAAATACGTTGCCGACCACGATGAAGGATATTGGCATAAATTTGGCTAATATGACAGGGCAAGGTACGAGGGCAAGATACGAGGGTAAGGTGAAAATTTCTCGGCCTGACGCAGAGATGGTGTTCCAATCAGCAAAAATTTATATTTCCTGCCTGGGTGCACTTCTCATTAGGCCATCCCCCCTATTCACCTGATTTAGCACCATCAAACTTCCATCTGTTCCCAAACTTGAAGAAATTTGTTTCTGGGAAGCGCTTCGCATCCAATGCAGAAGTTGAGAGGGCCGTAGATGAATATTTTCACAGCCTTCCAGACTCTCACTTCCGAGAAGGAATACTGATGTTGGAGAAACGCTGGACCAAGTGTGTTGAAGTCAAGGGAGATTATGTAGAAAAATAAAATCATTTTTTAACTGAAAATCGCAGTCGTTCATTGTCAGGCCGAGAACTTTTCACCTTGCCCTCGTAAGTGTCAACAATTCACACTATCTAAGTAAATAAAACTGTCAGTTAGGCCGATTGGTAATAAATTACATTACATGTTTAGAGTATGATGGGGCCCGGTCAATGAGCGGAAAATTCAACGGCTGTGCTGCCAAAGTTAGAGCATTGTATCCAGAAGCTATTTACGTCCACTGTGCTAATCATAATTTGAATTTGGCCATTACACACGCTTGTAACATATCGTCCATACGAAATTGCATAGGAACCATTAAAGAGGTTGTTAATTTATTCCGATTATCTAATAAAGCAGCTCTAGTTTTAAAAGACAAAATTCACGCATCTTGCCCAAAAGCAAAACAAACGCGTCTTTTAAAATTTTGCGAAACGCGTTGGATTGAACATTTGAATTTACTCAATTTGTTCTATGATGGACAAAATTTGAAAACCGAAGGAGTCAAACCTCATGTCCTACTTGCTGCTATACAAACTTCCCAATTTATAATATCCTTAACAGTGATTAAGCCAATTTTCAGCCTAATGAAAAATGTAAGTGAATTTTTACAAAAAAAGAATGTGACCTCAGCTGCTGTATGGAATATGCGAACCATTTACATGAGGAAGTAAATGCAATGCGTCAAAATTCCGAAACTAGATTCAGTCACATATTTGCTGGAGCTATGAAGGAGGTCCTGAAGAATATTTCCGTCGGTCCATCTTTGTTCCTTTTTTGGATCATCTATCGGTGCAACTAAAGACAATATTTCTTGACCACCGAGAAATCCTTTCTAAAATTCAAAATATTCTACCGGAAAAGTGTTCTAAGCTGGAAACAGTAGAAATACGTAGCACTATCAACGTATTTGCAAAAGAATGGCCAAATGACATCAAAATATGTGCTGATGATTTTATAAGCGAAATGAGGATGTGGTGCAGGTAAAAATTTCTTTCTTTCATTTTCTTGATATTTGTTTGAATGTTAAATTGACTATGGTTGCAGACATTGCTTAAATATTCCAATTAATAAATGGCCAACAAATTGTATAAACGCTCTCAATTGCTGCGATTCGACGTTGTACCAATCAATACATCGCTTTATGCAGATCGGTGCACACTTCCCATATCTGTGGCATCAAGTGAACGGTCTTTTTCTTGTCTTCGCAGATTGAAAACTTATCTGCGTAGCAAGACTGGTGAGGAGCGGTTAAATGGCTTGATGTTGCTTAACATATATAGAGATATTGACGTGAAATACGAAGAAGTTTTGATATGATGGCTAAAGTACCAAGACGTATGGATATAATTTTGTAAAATATTCCAACTATGAATTATCATATATTTATTATAGTATATAATAATAAAATAAGATATTATTTATGAAACATTTTTCAAAAACCCCCCCCCGAAATTTGTTTCTGCGTTCGCGCCTGTCCGAAGCCGATACAGAAGTTGGAAAATAGGGAGCAGAACGTTGAAAAACCGCCAATGTAAATATCATCCGCGGCCTGGAAAGACTTTCACAAAAAGAAGGAAGAGTTGAAACTACAAAAGGCTGCTGAGATACAAGAAAAGAAACTGCAGCGGCTAAGAAAAAAGGGAAGAAAAATGCAATAAAAGGAAACCAGTAAAAGGAAGGACAAAAAAAATCATTCCTCGCTGTCCAACCTGTGACGAGGATGTCCTTACAGACGTCGAAGATGACGATCTGAAAAACATCGGTTGCAATCTTTGCGAAAAGTGGTTTCATCTGAAATTTTTTATTTTTTTTTTTTTTACATTTAATAGTATTGTAGCATAATAATAACTACGCTCCTATGTCTATGCAGCAAATTCCGAAGTGACTTTCCATTCTGGCAGAATTTTGGTTCGAACTGTCCTTTCATTCGAGGTTCGTGTCTGGGACGAAGTCTCCACAGCTCATGTCAACGAAAGAGACGAATAATATCAGGGATAAAAGGGAATTATAACTGCAAGAATTATTTCTCTTGTTCCAGTGGTCGAAGAATTTGCTAGAAGTTTCTGGCTATCAGAAACTTCTGCTATATAAGGACAGATGGCGATCAAAAAGACAAAGTTGGTTTAGAACCGTGGCGAAGAGATTGGAAAAGTGATAATGGGCGAAGTTGTAATTTTGTGATAAATTGAAAGTTGAGAGTGAACAAGAAAAAGTAATTAGTTTGGATTTGTGAATTAAGTAATTGAAAGGAGATAAAGTGATTTGAGAGGAAAGAGACCTTGTAAGAAAAGAATTTGCGAAGAATAGTATAGTGTGAACTTGAATTGTTCTATAGACTAGAAAATAAAGAAATAAATTTCACAGAATATCGTTTTATCTACTCGAGCCGTAGCTTACATATTACAGTATGTATGTATATATTTAAGGGATATAGCCCAATGGTTACACCCTGCATTAGTTTTTAGTATGTATATGTACATATATATTTACATCTGTCTTCAGCTCGTTCTTGAAATAGTTGCTAGGTCTAATGGATCTATTCTACGTAGTCTTCTGATTCTATTCGGGTTTTCTACCATTTGACGTAGTTCTGCATTTGTGTGTTGCGAGATGCGCTGCAGATGTTTTGTTGCAGCATTGGTGATTTCTTCTTTCACTAGTCTAATGCTTAGGTCACTATGGAGGTTATCATTACGCATGTACCAAGGCGCATTTGTAATACACCTCAATATCTTATTTTGGAATCTCTGTATAATTTCGTAGTTAGTTTTCTTTGTACAGCCCCAGAGCTGTATTCCATACATCCATATGGGTTTTAGAATTTGCTGATATATGAGCAATTTGTTGTATGTGGAGAGTTCAGAATTTCTTCCTTGCAACCAATACATTTTCCTGAATTTGATGAATTTAATTCTTCCTGTTTCTTTTTGACATGCTCTTTCCACTTTAGTTTAGCATCCAGAGTCATGCCTAAATATTTCGCCGTGTTTGCATATGGTATTTGATGTGAATTTATTGTAATTGGTATCACATTTATATTTTTAGTTGTGAAGTTAGTGTGCATTGACTTTGATTCATTTATGTTTATTCTCCATTTTTTTGACCAATTGAGTATTTCATCAGTTCATTTTAGTACTTTTCTGGCTGCTTCTACTGCATCACTTCCCGTTGCCAGAATTGCAGTATCATCTGCAAATGTTGCTATGCTTCCTTCGGTTGGTTCAGGTAAGTCTCTTGTGTAGAGTAGGTAAAGCACAGGACCTAGGACACTACCTTGAGGAACCCCTTCTTCATATTTCACTCTAAAATGGCGTTCAGAGATATATGATTTGAGCACCGAGTATAATTGATCCCTTTGCAGTTTAAACAGTAGCCCCTTATGCCAGACTTTGTCAAAGGCTTGTGCTACATCCAAAAATATGGCTGAGCACACTTTTTTGCTTTGTATGCTGTTTTCTATTGTGTTTACGATTCGATGGACTTGTTCGATTGTAGAATGTCTTTCACGAAACCCGAATTGATGTGTCGGTATGATGTTTCTTTCTTCAATGACGGGCTGTAGTCTAAGAAGCAAATTTTCGAATATTTTAGACATAACTGGTAGCAGAAAAATAGGACGATACGATTTTTTGTCATTTGCCGGTTTTCCAGTTTTATGTATCATTATTATTTCCGCTACTTTCCACTGTCGTGGAACATAGTTTATTCTAAAAGCTACATTTATAATGTATTGTATCATCCGCAGTGCTTTTTCAGGGAGTTGTTTAATGACATCACCAGTTATAAGGTCATACCCCGGTGTTTTTTTGGTATGCAAATCCCTCTTTATGACATCTTTTAATTCTTGCAGTGATACTGGATGGATTTCAAGATTGTCATTTTTGCGCACTAAAAATATGCTTTCATCTGAAGATTGTCTAGGAAGTGGTTGAAAAGTTTGCTCGAGATATTCTGCAAAAAGTTTCGCTTTACTTTTAGCACTTAGCACATCTGAAATGCACACCACTTTCGGCCATGTGTTAACAAATTACCTATTTTACTTATGCTGTGAGAACTATATTGTAATATGCGAGCTACTGCTCGAGTAGATAAAACGATATTCTGTGAAATTTATTCCTTTATTTTCTAGTCTATAGAACAATTCAGGTTCACACTATACTATTCTTCGCAAATTCTTTTCTTACAAGGTCTCTTTCCTCTCAAATCACTTTATCTTCTTTCAATTACTTAATTCACAAATCCAAACTAATTACTTCTTCTTGTTAACTCTCAACTTTCAATTTATCACAAAATTACAACTTCGACCATTATCACTTTTCCAATCTCTTCTCCATGGTTCTAAACCAACTGCCCCCTTTAGATCGCCATCTGTTCTTATATAGCAGAAGTTTCTGATAGCCAGAAACTTCTAGCAAATTCTTCGACCAAAATCAAAAATACCTAAAAACAAAATCCCTAAAAATTATGACAATCATTTCGTGCAGTTATAATTCTCTCTTGTTCTCTCTTATCCATGATATTATCCGAACTGTGGAGACTAATTGCAGACACGAACCTCAAATGAAAAGACACTTCGGAATTTGTTGCCTGTTCGAGGGTGTAGTCATTATGCTACATTATGTTGCAATATATTAATTCCTTAATTTTTTTTTTATTATGTCCAAAGAAGTTTAAGTTTTGTTTTGTTTTATTATTAATAAATTCTTTTTTTTTTCAACATTAATCAAAAATTTTTTAACGATTTTCTAGATTTATTTAAGAGGTGGCCGAAGTCAGGCACAGTGGCCAGAGGTCAGGCGAGTGGCCGGACATTGGCAAATGTTTACTTTTTTACCAAAATCTGATTTAATTAATATTTTAAACAAAAATATTAGGTTTTTAGTATGCCAATCGAATTTTAATTTTATTACGAATAATATAAAATAAAAATTGGTCCAAAAGGTTCAAAATCCCCGTTTTTATGAGACATTTTCTGTGAAAATTTCGTTAAGAGGCCGACCACTGGCGACTCTACCCTATATAAAAAAAATCTATATACGAAGTGATCCGAGTAATCAGCATGTCGGATTTTTACCGACTAAAACCACCTCCCACATAATTGCTCTAGTCACTTGGACTAATAAGCAATTTTTTTCTGACATCTTAGTCTTTGTATGAGTTACACCCCCTGGTTACCCTTTATTTCGAGTGTGTATGTATTTATAAGCAAGTATATACATTTTTATTTTTCTTATATTAAGTTAAATCGAGAGGTCTTGTTCTTTTAAGCCTACGTAATTGATTTTCAATATGCAGTAGTTTTCTTGCATCTAAGTTTATATGCTCTTCTAGCTTTTCTTTGTGTTTTTTTGCATGTTTTAGAATTCCTGCAGATACACTTTCTACCTTCAGGTCTCGATGAAGGTCAGTATTTCTTATGTACCAAGGTGCATTTACTATATTTCTAAGCAGCTTATTTTGGAAATGTTGTATTTTGTCTATGTTTGTCTTTTTGGTATAACCCCATAGTTGGATTCCATATGTCCATGTTGGTTTCAGAATTTGATTATATAAAAGCACTTTATTTCCAATTGATACGGATGAGTTTCTTCCTATCAGCCAGTGCAGTTTTCTATATTTGATTTCTAACTCTTCTTTTTTTCTTTTTTACGTGCTCTTTCCATCTCAACTTTGCATCTAGAGTCATACCTAAATATTTCGCTGTATTAGCGCATGGAACTATTTTTTGGTTTATAATAATTGGTATGTATTCAATTTTTTTATTAGTAAAGTCAACATGGACTGACTTAGACTCGTTTAATTTGATTCTCCACTTATTAGTCTATTCACAGGTTTTGTTTATGCCAATTTGTAGTTTTTCTCTGGATTCTTCATTGGTTCTTCCTACTGCTAGTATTGCAATATCATCCGCAAATGTTGCCATAGTGCGGTTTTCTAGTTTAGGAATATCACTAGTATATAATAAGTATAATATTGGGCCCAATACACTACCTTGCGGTACGCCGGCCTTTATTTCTCTTAGATTTGAATAAGTATTCTGTTGTTTTATTCTGAAATATCTTCCATCTAGATACGATTTCAGAATGGAAGCATACTGATTTGGCAACATACATCTCAGATTATAGATAAGTCCTTCGTGCCATACTTTATCAAAGACCTGCGCCACATCCAAGAATACAGCCGAGAAAACTTTCCTTTTTTCTAGTGCTTCTTGTATTTTATTCGTAATTCTGTGTATCTGTTTTATCGTAGAGTGTTGCCCTCGAAAACCAAATTGATGGTTCGGAATCAGCTTTTTCCTTTCAATTATTTTATTTAAACGTTTTGCGAGTACTTTCTCAAACACTTTTGATATTGTAGCATAATAATAACTACGCGCCTATGTCTATGCAGCAAATTCCGAAGTGACTTTCCATTCTGGCAGAATTTTGGTTCAAACTGTCCTTCATTCGAGGTTCGTGTCGGGGACGAAGTCTCCACAGCTCATGTCAACGAAAGAGACGAATAATATTAGGGATAAAAGGGAATTATAACTGCAAGAATTATTTCTCTTGTTCCAGTGGTCGAAGAATTTGCTAGAAGTTTCTGGCTATCAGAAACTTCTGCTATATAAGGACAGATGGCGATCAAAAAAAGACAGTTGGTTTAGAACCGTGGCGAAGAGATTGGAAAAGTGATAATGGGCGAAGTTGTAATTTGGTGATAAATTGAAAGTTGAGAGTGAACAAGAAAAAGTAATTAGTTTGGATTTGTGAATTAAGTAATTGAAAGGAGATAAAGTGATTTGAGAGGAAAGAGACATTGTAAGAAAAGAATTTGCAAAGAATTTTTTTTTTTTTTTTTGGTTGCGCCTGGAGGTGCAGGAATCTTCAAAAGATACCAATGGCCCGTACCATTGGTTATGCCCGATTCATATATCTGACCTGATGATTCATAAGCGTCTGCCAGTATATGCCTACGGGCTAAACCTCACCCCCCAGAGAGGCACTATGAGAACCGGCCGCTCGTGCTCATAGTAGTAGGAAATTCGTTCCTCTCATTTTTTCGTTTTGTGGTGACTACGACTAAGTTGCCTTAACAAGTAGTTTACGCTTCTGTAGTGTTAATCGCGTTAGGTAGGTAGCTTTCCTGCGAAGGCACCTACTAATACCGTCATTACATGCGGTTTTCCCTTACTGCGCCAGATCGTACGGTCTTGTTCTTTGTAGTCGGCGCTCGAGGTTTGTCACGTCCAGAGTACGGATTATTTCATTATTGCAATGATCATGAAGGCGAGTACGAAGTTTGTGAGCAAAGTTTGTTACTTCATCCCTCACGGTAGCAATTCCTAGATCTCTGTGAATATCACTATTCCTTATATACCATGGAGCATTCACAATTGCTCTTAGTGTTTTGTTTTGGAATGTTTGCAGAACAGTCATATTGCTTGGCTTGGTACAACCCCAAAGTTGTATACCGTATGTCCAAGATGGTTTTAGCACTTGCTTGTACAGAAGCAGTTTGTTGTATACGCTTAACTTCGAGTATCTCCCGAGTAGCCAGTACATTTCTCTAAGTCTGATTTCGAGCTCGTCGCGCTTCTTTTTAACATGTGGCTTCCACTTAAGTTTTGCGTCTAGTGTCATTCCTAGATATTTTGCCTCGTTTGCGTACGGTATTTGTACCGAGTTAATGGAAATAGGTAAGTTGTTTATCTTTTTGTACGTAAAATTGACATGCGTTGACTTGGTCTCGTTAAGGACGATTCTCCAGGTCTTTGTCCACTCGCATACTTTGTTTAAAGCTCGTTGGAGTTTTCCAGTTGATGATTCGACTGACTCATCTGTTGCGAGGATAGCCGTGTCATCTGCGAACGTTGCTACGACAGTCCCTTCATCTTGTGGTATATCTCTTGTGTAGAGGAGGAACAGGATTGGGCCGAGAACGCTTCCTTGCGGAACACCGGCATGGATTTCTTTGAATTTCGAATATTCTGCCCCATGTTTAACACGAAAGAGTCTGTTATTAAGGTAAGATTCCAATATTCTGTAGAATTTATCTGGTAAGATTTCCCTTAGCTTATATCTCAGGCCTTCGTGCCATACCTTGTCGAACGCTTGCGATACGTCGAGAAAAGCGGTAGAGCATATCTTTTTCCCTTCTAGAGCTTTTTCAATTTCATTTGTAATTCGATACACCTGATCGATTGTGGAATGTTTAACCCGAAACCCGAATTGATGATCCGGGATCAATCGCCTTTCTTCAATTACTGGGTGCAATCTTTTTAGCAGAAGTTTCTCAAAGACTTTAGATATTATCGGCAGAAGCGAAATGGGTCTATATGATTTCTTGTCGTTTGCACATTTCCCCGGTTTCGGAACCATTATTACTTCGGCGACTTTCCATTGCCTTGGAACATATAGAAGTCTCAATGAAGCATTTATAATGTAGAGTAACTTAACTAACGCTTTTTTCGGTAGCTCCTTCAAAACTTCGCCAGTGATTAAATCATATCCTGGAGCCTTGTTATTTTTCAGTTTTCTTATTGTCATTCGAAGTTCAGACAGGGATACAGTTTTTAATTTAAAGTTGTCGGGTGCCGTATTTGCATCCGGATCTTCGATCAATGGTTGTCCATCGAATGGCTTGAACGTTTCCTCTAAATGTTCGGCAAATAATTCCGCTTTATCTTTGTCTCCTTTTGCCCATTCGCCGTTAGCTTTTCTTATTGGTGGCGAGTGCATTACGGGTTTCCTTATGGACTTTAAGGCTTTCCATAGAGAGTAGTTTGAACACTTATCAGCGGTCAAGCTCTCGAGGTAAGTAGAAGTCTCGCGATTTCTTAAGTCCTGCAGCACATTTTTTAGCTTGTTGGAAAGGTGGTTAAGATAAGTTTTATGCGGTGGCGCGCGGGATTGTTGCCATCTCTTGCGCGCTCTTCTCTTTTCACGTATGAGGTCTTCGATATCAGGCTGGTATTTGACTTTGCTGTTCCGTGTTGCTGTTTTTCGAAAAGGGGTATTTTTCCATGCTGCGCACTGAATGGCTTCCACGAGCTTGTCAATTTCGTCTTCTATTTCAAGTGGTGTCTTTAGCGGCACATTTAGAGCAATATTTTCCTTGCAGTCTTTTCTGAAAACGTCCCAGTTTGTTTTGTTACTAAACAAATTTCACAGAATATCGTTTTATCTACTCGAGCCGTAGCCAGCATATTACAATATTGTAATATGCAGGCTACGGCTCGAGTAGATAAAACAATTATTCCGTGAAATTATTTCTTTATTTTCTACTCTATAGAACAATTCAAGTTCACACTATACTATTCTTCGCAAATTCTTTTCTTACAATGTCTCTTTCCTCTCAAATCACTTTATCTCCTTTCAATTACTTAATTCACAAATCCAAACTAATTACTTTTTCTTGTTCACTCTCAACTTTCAATTTATCACCAAATTACAACTTCGCCCATTATCACTTTTCTAATCTCTTCGCCACGGTTCTAAACCAACTGTGTCTTTTTTTGATCGCCATCTGTCCTTATATAGCAGAAGTTTCTGATAGCCAGAAACTTCTAGCAAATTCTTCGACCACTGGAACAAGAGAAATAATTCTTGCAGTTATAATTCCCTTTTATCCCTAATATTATTCGTCTCTTTCGTTGACATGAGCTGTGGAGACTTCGTCCCCGACACGAACCTCGAATGAAGGACAGTTTGAACCAAAATTCTGCCAGAATGGAAAGTCACTTCGGAATTTGCTGCATAGACATAGGCGCGTAGTTATTATTATGCTACAATATCATTGGCAATAACGAGATAGGTCTGTAAGATGACACTTCATATGGCGGTTTACCAGGTTTGGGAATTATTAGGACGTCAGCAACCTTCCACAAACTAGGTACATATTTAAGTTTAAATGTGGTATTTATTAAATTTGTTATTTTTATTATTGCCTTCCTTGGTAAGTTCTTTAGTACGACTCCATATATAAGGTCATATCCAGGACTTTTCTTTGCATTTATTTCATGCTTAATTAAGTTGCATATTTCATTAGGAGTTGTGAGAGGAATTTCTTCGCTTTCTTCTTCTGAAGGTCCTATTAACGTAGGTTGTATATTTCCATTTTCAACTGGTGGTTTAAATATGTTTTCTAGGTAGTCTGCGAAGAGAATGGCTTTGTCCTCATCGCTTCTTGCCCAATTTCCATCAGTTGCTTTGATTGGAGGTATGTATCTGCACAGTAGGCTGTTTTAATCCTTTTGTTGCTTTCCATAGAGAGTAATTAGTTACGTATTCAGCTGTTAACCCTCTGAGGTACCTTTTCATTGAATCTTCCTTAAATTTTTTAATTTCTCTTCTTAGTTGTTGACAAAGGTTGTTTAGCTTGGCTTTATATTGTGGAGCTCTTGTTTTCTGCCACGTTCTTCTTGCTCGGATTTTATCAGTTACTAAATCTTTTATTCCTTTCGTGTAGTTTCTTTTTGTTTTCTTTCTATTTAGGGCGGGGGTGCTTTCCCAGGCCGATTGCTGAATAGCGCTGACCAACTTATGCAGTTTTTGGTTATAAGGGGTATCATTAAATCTATTTTACTTGTTAAGTTCAGCTTGAAGGCTTGCCAATCTGTTCTGTTATTTGTTAAGGTTTTAATATTTGTATTTTTAATTATGTATATGTTCACTCATTTGGAGAATTATAGGTGAATGGTCAGAGCTTAGATACTTAGATACTGCTTGATAAATTTTGGATTATGTAAAAATCAATCAGATGTGGTGTCTTATTTTTGTCTGTAGGCCAGAACGTGGGCCTTCCTGTCGAGAGAATTTCGCACTGATGTTTTTGAATAGCAGCATAAAGTTCTTTTCCTCTCGTTGTTGTCAATCTGGATCCCCAGTTAAGGTTTTTGGCATTAAAATCTCCACCTATTATGTATAATCTGAATATTCTTCTTTTTTAATTGAATGTTTTGGAGAACAGTAAATAGCAACGATATTAATTTTTTTATGCTTAGCTTTTATACACACTGCTGTAGCTTGTATTTTCTCTGTAATATACTTCAACTCCTCATATTGATGGATATTATTTTTTACTATTACTGCGCTTCCACCCTTAGCTGTGTTTTCAGAGTGAGCAGTGTGGTAGATTTTGTAGTTTTTAAATTTTGTTTGCGTGTGTTTTGTAAAATGGGTTTCTGAGATAAGACATTATTCTTTTCAAGAATTACCTGCAATTCCTGTTGATGTTGCAGGAGACCATTTGCATTCCAACATATCACTTTAAGATTTTGATCCATGATTATGCTTAGGTACTTTGTCGTTGGTATTTTCTAACTTTTTAAGTCGCATATCTAGTGAATTAAGTTTGGTTAGGATCAGTTGTAGTGTTTGATTCATGTCATTGATTGGTTGAGTCTTTTGTTGGTTACACTCAGATTGGTCCTTTTTCTGCATAGGATGCTGTTTTTTATTTGCAACCACTTGAGCATATGACATTATACCCGCGCTGGTTTCTTTAGCGTTCGGTTTTTTGTTTTCTTTTGCAATGGGTTTTTTTAAACTCTAGTTTTGATAGTTCCACATCTACTTTAATATTATCTGGTGATTCTTGTTTTTTGTCAAGAATTTTGTTTTTGGTGTTTAGTTTTTTATTTAAGATATTCTGCAGTTCTATGGCAACAGTGCACCCCCGATAGCTTGCTGGGTGGGGTTCCCCGCAGTGCACGCACTTAGGTGTTACGAAGTAGATACTAAATATAGAGAAGACTTAAATTCGTGAAATATACAAAATAAAAATCGTCTGTTAAAAGTTAACTTCCCTCCCTAGAAACAAAAGTGAATAATGATTGACTATATAAAGCTTATTAATACCTCGTCAACCCACAAGTGTCACACCATAAAGTGACCAGAATAAAAAAAAATCAAACCCTCCTATCACTCATTCCTTTTTTAATTGAAAAGAAAAAGAAAATAAATAAATTTAGAAATTCAATCAAGTCAAAGTTATTGCGCAATTCCACAAATAAAAGTCGCAAAAATGGAAATCTCGATACCATATTTCAGTTTGTCGCTTCAGTTACTTCTTAATAACATTTCAAAAAGAATAATTCACTTCTCTTTCAATGATGGTAATATGAAAAGGATAACATGACGGAAGTATTCCCCAAGGAGTTATAGGGAACTGAAATCGATTTACTACTGTATGCAAAGAAGGCCAGTGTCGGCAGTGTCTCTTTTTTTTTATTTTCTTCTGCTCGTGTTGTTTGACTTCATCTTGAATGGAAATTTCATTATTATCACATTTTCCATGAATGAACGAACTTTAGCACGGAGACATTCAACAAAGTTTTGATTTATGACCGAGGCAGTTGCTTCTATTCGATGAAAGGTATGCCGACCGATAACCTGGAGTTGCTTTAAATATTAAATGTGATTGCTTTTATTTTAATTTATTTTTTTAATTTTGGGCGATGTAGATTTCGAAATTGTTATTTATCTTAAAAATAATATTTACTACCTTGCATGAACTTTAAAAGGAAAAAATATTTCTTTATTGCATTCAGGATGTTTCTCAAATAAGGTAAACTACCTCGGTATCTGTTTATAGCATTGAATTTCCAGAAGAAAATTCATTATAAGTTTACCATAACGTTACCATCTTTTTAACTTGACCCTATTTTCACAGTATCTGCACCACAAACAAAAAATAAAGGGTGAGCTATCTGTTAATTTCTTTTTAAATTTGATATAAACAAAAAATGGATGGAGCCTACAGAGCCTGTCCGGAGTATGATGTCAAAATTGTACTCGGGGACTTCAATGCCAATGTCGGAAAGGAAAACATCTTTGGCGGGTTAGTTGGTAAACACAGAATCCACGAATCGACCACAGACAACGGGTACCGACTAACTGACTTTGCGGCAGCTCGTAATACGGTGATAAGTAGCACTAGATTTCCAAGGCTAAGGATCCACACAGCAACCTGGCGCTCTCCAGACGGTCGAACTGCCAACCAAATCGACCATGTGCTAATCGATGCGAGGCACGCATCCAACATCCTCAACGTGCACACATTCCGAGGCGCAAACGTCGACTCTTATCATTTTCTTGTTGCGGCTAAGTTCAGAGTCGACTATCCAACGAGAAGAAGCTGCGAACCGTCCAGAAGAAGAAATTCGACGTTAGACGCCTGGAGTAGCCAGAGTCTACAGAGAGCGCGTGAGTGAGAAACTCTCCGCAGTGCATCCACCTACCACAGACGCCAACATCATCAAAGAGGTCGCCGAAACCAATTTAGGGTACCAGTCAGCCCGTGGTATGATGATGAATGCGTACGCCGGAAAAAGGTGACGGAAGATGCACATATGAAGACGCTGCAGCGCAAAACAAGGGCAGCGAGGGAAGAGTATCGAGCCGGGAGGAGGGAGGAGAAGAAAATACTGCGTAGAAAGAAGAGGGCCTACGCAGTCTCCCAGCTCAAGGAGATCGAAGAGTCTCGTGATCGAAGCAACATCCGGAAGTTCTACAAGAAAGCCAAGTAACTGGCTGCTGGCTTCAAGGCCGGAACACAGGCTCTTCGAAACAGCGAAGGAAATCTAGTTACCGAAGCGCAGGGAATAGTAGATGTGTTTAAGCAACACTTCCAGCAGCTGCTAAATGGGCATCATGTAGAGAGAGTGATAGGGCAAGAAGAGAACCCACGTCCAGTCAAAGAACCGCCGGTCTGATGGTTTACCAGCGGAGCTTTTCAAATACGGTGGTGATGTTTTGGTAGGGCGCATGCACCAAATCAACAACCAAGTATGGGTGGCAGAAAGCATGCCCGTTGACTGGACTATCAGCTCCATATGCCCCATCTACAAAAAAGGCGATCTTATGTCTTGCAAGAATTATCGAGGCATATCCCTGCTTAATGTCGCATACAAGATCCAACGTACTGTGTGAACGTCTCAAACCATTCTGCAACACACTAATCGGCACGTACCAGTGTGGCTTCCGGCCCGGCAGATCGACTATAGCCACATTTTCACACTGAGGCAAATCCTGGAAAAGACCAATGAATTTCAAGTCAAAACTCACCACCTATTCATCGACTACAAGCCCACATATGATAGCATTCATCGTCAGGAGCTTTATGTGGCGATGGCCGAATTCGGGATCCCGGCAAAACTGATCCAGCTTTGTAGCGTGACGCTGGAAAACATGCGCTGCAACGTGCAATTTGGAAGTAGTTCCTCCGAACTATTCCAAACATGCACCGGATTTCGGCAAGGAGAGGCACTATCATGTGACTTCTTTAATCTCGTGTTAGAGCAGATAGTGCGCAGGGCGGGTGTCAACACGGAAGGCACTATCTTCAACAGATCGGTCGCTCCCAGCGTGCCGTGATAGAGGCTTTTACGGCAATTGAAGAACAGGCGAAATTTGTTGGCCTTGTAGTAAATGAGGATAAGACTAAGTACATGCTATCAACAAACAAACAAGCATCTGTCCACCACCTAGGACAGAACGTCGCTATTGATAGCAACAATTTCGAGGTAGTTAAGGAGTTTATCTACCTCGGAGTAAACATGAACTCCACAAATGATATCCGGCGAAGAACTACCATAGGGAACCGCTCCTACTTCGGTTTGGCAAAACAATTGGGTTCAAAACTCCTAACTCGAAGGACAAAATGTATGCTCTACAGAACCCTTATCCTGCTAGTTCTGCTTTATGGCGTCGAGTGCTGGACGATAAGCAGGAAGGGAGAGCTGATACTGGGCTCCTTCGAAAGAAAAATTCTTCGGTGGATTTTTGGTCCTGTGGGCGAGGACGGCGAATGGAGGAGAAGATACAACCGCGAATTCTATGAGCTGTACCAAGATGTGGATGTAGTCCAAAAGGCCAAAATACGTCGACTACATTGGCTCGGCCACATCGAGCGAATGGACAATAATGCTCCAGCTAAGAGGATGTTCGAATCCCAGCCGCCAGGTTCGAGACGACAAGGAAAACCGAACCTCCGTTTCAAAGAAAAAGCCATCGCGGATGCCAGAGCGCTTGGTCTGGATAAATTGAAGCAACGTGCCCGAGATCGCAGAGGATGGAAAGCTACAGTGTCTCAGGCAGAGACTCTTCACGGGTCGGGAGCCCGTTAAGTAAGTAGTATAAACAAAAAATACATCTAATATTTTTCAAAGTTGATTCACTTTATTTAAGAGAGTACACTTTCCGATTATTTAGGGAAAATAATTTCATTTAAATAGCTGCCGCGGCTGGGTTGGCAGTAGACCACCCTGGCAATCCTATTTTGCAGTACATTTTCGACGGTTTGGGGCTCTATTTCATGAAAAATAATAATAATATTTTGGCGCTAATAGCCCAATGCAGGGCCTGACCTAGCTTCTCGTACCCACTCGTGCTGTGCGCCTCACGAATGGTTGGGACCTACAGTTTTATGCCGTTTCCGAAGGGCAATTTTTCGGTTGAGAGAAGCTTCTCATGATAGTTTTTTCTCTCGGATGTTTGTCAGACGTTTGCGAGAGGTAAGACTGTGAGAAAACTTATTTTTTTATTTTTGTGTTGTCTTGTATTCGAACCTTGAACCGGTTGCTCAGTGATCGCGCACTTAATCACTGAGCCGCTGTGGCTCACTATTTCATGAATAGGTCTATCAATATTGTCAGTTGTACCTTATGGTTAGACGCAGTCCTCCCGTCTATCTGTCTGTATGACTGTCCATTCTGTCGATCTGTCGGTCACAGCCTCATAACCTTAGAACCGTTAGATGCAGAAAGTTAAAATTTGGACGAAGAATGAGTTTTGTTAATCCGCAAACAGTTCCAAGGTAAAATTTTGGAAAAGTGGAAAAACAATTAAATTTTGGAGGTTGGAGTGGTCTTAACATACACAAATCCACTGGTCCAGATGATATCTCCCCCATACTTCTCAAGAGGTGCTCTTCCACGCAGGTCTCTTTGCGAGTAGATGAAAAACAGCATTTGTCCAGCCCGTCCCTCCACTTACCGACCCATTGTACTTACGTCCCTTCTTTCCAAGGACATGGAAACACTGATAAATTGTCAGTTATGGAAATATGCCTTTTGTAGCAATAGCTCCACTGATGATTTGATGGCATATCTCACCGAGAAGTGGAACCAATCTCTCCGTCACTAAGGCGAAACTAATGGTTTCGCCTGCTATTTCAAAGGCATTTGACAAAGTTTGGTATCAGGCTCTTTTGTCGTTCATATGGCGTCGATGAGTCTCTTCTTCAATGGATTAGAAATTACCTTTCGGTGCGTTCTCTACAAGCTGTCTTGGGCGGCTTTAAGTCTGCAATCCACCAAATAAATGATGGTGTCCCCCAAGGCTCTGTTTTGTCCCCGACTCTTTTTCTTATTTTTATAAGTGATCTCTTGTCTACAACTTCTAATCCAATCCATTCTTTCGCTGATGACAGTACACTGAGTTTTTCATATTCGTTCCCTAACTCACGTCCTTGCTCTTCGGCTGTAAAAGGGGAACGACAACGTGTGTTAAACACTTTAAATTCCCACCTGGACAGCATAATCCAATGGGGTTCAACCATCAGAGTGGAATTTAATGCTTCCAAACCACAATGCTGTCTCCACCATGTCAACCATTATCCATGAATAGTACATGCATCGCTGAAACCGAAAGACTTGCCATTTTCGTTATGTGTATTAATAACAACCTTCTATAGAATGATCACATATTCGAGGTCGCTAAAAATACTGGAAAATGTCTAGGATTCCTTAGGCGGTGTAGGAATATTTTATCCCATCTGATCTGACCTCAATTTATAAGGCATTCATCCGCCCAAAGCAGGAATATAAAGCCCATATATAGTCTGGTGCACTCAAGAAAGGGTACATTCTAGAAAGGGTACAGAAGCGAGTTAAGACTTATAGGTGATAGAGATATTGTGAACTCCATAGATTCACTCGAAAATCTTAGAAATGTCTCGAGTTTTTCCCTATTTTATCGCTTCTTTTTTATAAAAAAATGCTCTATGAAAAAGCATTTTTACACTTCAAAATTTCACCCGCAATACGCGTCACGCTTCGAATGCACATCAGTTCACCCTAAAGCCTAACTTCATTCATACTGTCAAATATAGGCATTCGTTTATAAGCCGAAGGAAATAATATAAGTACAAGGTGGCGCAAAATTAATCGTCCTATCTGAAGATGTTATAATTTTTGAAAATGGCGTCGTACGTCAATCATATTTGACATTTGTGAACTAGACAGCTGCGTATACAAACAGACAAGCAATGGAATGCTATACTCCGCAAGAGCGTGGAATAATTGTGCCGCAATCTCAACAACGAAGAAGACGATTTTATGTCGAAAATCATCATGAGCGACGAGGCGCATTTCCACTTAAGTGGTTACGTCAATAAGCAAAATCTTCGTTTCTGGGGCACTGAAAATCCGCGTGTGATGCAGAAGAGCCATTACATCCACTCAAAGCAACTGAGTGGTGCAGCGTTCACTTTGAGGACGCCATCGGCAATACGGTGACTGTTACTTGCGAACGCTATAGGGCCATGATAAACGACTTCTTACCGCCGGAATTCTATGAGCGGGGCTTGGTGAACATGTGGTTTCAACAAGACGGTGCAACCGCATACACAGCACGAGCCACAATGGATATTGTGAAGGAAGCGTTTCCTGGTCGCGTAGTCTCCCGTTTTGGTGATTTGGTATGGCCACCAAGATCGCCCGATTTAACCGTCCCAGACAAGTCTCAGACAATCGCAGCCCTGAAGGAGAATATTTGATAGGAATGCGAACAGTTATCACCGTAAATCTTGCGGAAAGTCATGGAAAATGCGATAAAACGGGCACAAATTTGTATCAACACTGGCGGCAGCCACTTGGCGGATATTATCTTTTCCACTTAACAGAAAAAATTGCAAAGATCCAAATAAAGATTTTTATCACTCAAAATCATTTTTTTTATTTAGTAAAAAAGTAATTCAAAAACAAAATTGGATGATTAATTTTGCGTCACCTTGTAGATGGGTGCACCTAATTATGAAAAAAAGCCCTGGCTCCGAAAGATTATAGTTCCGTTTTATTACTTTACCAAATTTCGAAAAAATATAATAAATAAAAACGGCAAAAAATTTATGTAATGCTGCAGTATGTCCGCCCTTATGTAACACTTATGGAGCCCTAAATTTTTACGTAGATGAATCAAACTTGGTATATATGATCCTTGGGTCATAGACGTTAGCCACAGTCACAATCGTGTTAAATATTTAACGTCCTCTCTTTCAAGATAGTTTTCAGCTTATTTAACTAGCGAATGTCGATAATTTGGGTGAATTGATTCGCACTATTTTACTACGGGACGGAAATAAAATCACGAGGAATAAAATTATGCTATAAATAAAGAATGCCATTGCTAATTCCAAGAAAACTGTGGTAATTTTTCTGTTGAAACTATACAGGGTTTTCAATAAGGACATAACAATTTTGTATTCAAATAAAATACCGAAGAATTGAGATATCGGACTGAAATTTATTCCAAATATAGTACACGTGTTAAGTTTAAGTATGGAATTCGATCTCGTTCATATGATCACCGTGAGCACGTTTGCAGCGATCGATTCTTTGGAGCCAATTTTCCACCACCAATTTTTCCCAATTCCTGTAAACAGCGTGGTATCGACTGACTTATTTTCGGTACTTTGACAGGTGATTTGTCTTGCTGGTACAGCAACATTCAATAGTGAATATGTTGACTCGAATTTATCCACTGTAGCACGCACAGCCTGTCTGGTGGTACGATTATTACGACCGAGAATTGGAGTAAGCGCTCTTAAAGTTGCGACCACCGACGTAGAATTTCGGTAGAAATTTTTAATAATTTTCAAACGTTGCTCGTTCGCAAACTTCACCATGATAAAAACGTAAACCTTGAGTGACGTTTTGACATTGACAGATAATAAAAAAGGGTGCGTTTGTATTAAAATACAAAATTATTATGTTCCTATTGAAAAACCCTTTATAATAAATTTTTCACGATGCCTATATTCGTATACTTTTCGCATTTTATCAGGTTGGCAACTAAGTAATTGCAGATTTCACACATAGATGTCTTTGGCAATATTTTTTAATGGCTTCTGTCAATGACATATTTTTTTCCTTTTGACATTTGTTAGCTGTCAGTCTTTTTGTGAAAAGGTATTAGTTTGGCGTCAGTTTTAATATCGAGTGCAAAAACGAGCATTTTTGTCATATTTTACTTTTTTAATTCCGCAGAGGAAAGAACGCAGCGCAAGCTGCTAAAAAGTTGCCTGATGTGTATGGTGAAGAAGCCTTAAAAGAAAGACAGTGCCGGAATTGGTTTGATAAATTTCGTTTCAGAGATTTTTAACTGAAAGATGAACAACGATCACGTCGACCAGATGAGCTTGATGATGATCAAATTAAAGCCACAATCGAGTCGGATCGTCAAGTAACTGTACGAGAGATAGCAAAATAGTTAAATGTGTCACATACCGCGATTGAGAAACATTTAAAACGTATGAAACTCGTTAAAAAGCTTGATATTTGTGTTCCACATGATTTGAAAGAAATTCATTTAACGAAGAGCATCAACGCTTGCGATTTGCATTTTAGACACAATGAAAAATGGGTTGCTTACAGTAACGTCAATCGAAAACGATTTTGGTCCACGCTTAATGAGACAGCGCAATCCACCTCGAAAGCTGATATCTACCAAAAGAAGATTTTGCTCTCAATTTGGTAGGATTGGAAAGGTGTGGTCCATTTTGAGCTGCTTCCAACTAATCAAATGATCAATTCGTTTGTGTACTGTCAACAACTGGACAGATTTAATACAGCGATCAACGAAAAATGTCCAGAGTTGGTCCATCGAAATGGTGCCTTCACCAGGACAACGGTAGGCCACATGCATCTTTGGTCACTGGCCAACAATTGTTGGAGCTAGGTTGGGAATTGATGTTACATCCACCATATAGCCCTGACCTTGCTCCATCAGATTACCATTTATTTCGATCTTTGCAAAACTCTTTGGATGGTAAAACTTACAATGATGACGATGCTGTGAAATCGCACTTGATTCAGTTTTTTTGCCGATAAATATCAGAAGTTCTACGAACGTGGAATTATGAAGTTGTCAGAAAGATGGCAAAATGTCATCGAACAAAATGGAAAATATATCTTATCTTATCTTGGAAGTAAATGACATTATCTTATCTGATTCAGGCAGCATAGCGAACAAATTTAATGAGTATTTTATTGAAATTTCAGAGAGGCTAAAGCCATCTGCAGAACCAAACTACACGTGCAATTGTAATACTTCAACCGATATGTATGGTGAAAGTTGGCAGGTTAATAGCTTTGTTTTTAGCACAATTTCATCTGAAGAAATATTTAAGCTCATAATGTCTTTAAAAAATAAAAGTTCTAGTACAAGTGATGGTTTTACAAATGTGATTTTAAAAAAGATTGCGTTTAATATAAGTGATATACTATGCTACTTATTTAATCATAGCATAAGCAATGGATGTAAATTATACCTCTGTTTAAAAATGGAAATCACAAAGATGTTCGCAATTATAGACCTATATCTCTGCTTCCGACCGACCTTTTCTAAACTCTTTGAGAAGCTACTAAAATCGCGTATGGTTTCATTTTTGGATGATCAGAATTTCTTTTCTAAAAATCAGTTTGGTTTAAGGCCAGGCAAATCCACAGAAGACGCTATTCTCAAGTTATGTACCCAATTGTATCAAGGGTTTAATTGTTCCAAATCTACAATGGCTCTTTTCATAGACATGACGAAAGCGTTTGACATGGTGGATCACAACTTGCTTCTAGATAAATTGTATAATGCTGGTTTCAGGGGTTTCGCACTTATCTTTTAGATAGGAAGCAAGTAGTTAATATTAATGGAAGTTTTAGTAGTTCCCTTACAATAAAAAATGGTGTTCCACAGGGCTCTGTCCTTGGTCCACTTATGTTTTTAATTTATATTTACTCCCTCTTCAATCAAAACTTTAACGGATTCCCTACTGCGTTCGCCGATGATATAGCTTTCTCTTATCAAGGATTCACTCCGTTTGATTGCATTACTCAAATAGAGGAAGATCTACAAAGATTAAGACAGTGGTTTGCATCTAACATGCTGATTATTAGCGAGAAAACTAAATTAATGGCTTTTAAAATGTTGGGAAATGAACTTACCGATTTCAACTTATTTTTTCGTTCACATGACTGTGAAAGGTTTTGTTTACCTCTGCATACGTGTGGGTGTATAAATTTTAATGAAAACATTCAATGCTCAAATAAGTGCTTTAAAATTGAATCTGTTACTCAATATAAATATCTGTGGGTAATAATTGATTTTAATTTGAGTTGGAAAGCTCATACGCAAGCAGTTAAATCTCACATGATGCGAGTGGCACGCAAAATGTATCTTGTAAAATCTTATTGTTCCAAAAAAGTATTAACCATGATGGCCTTGAAAACTCTAAGTTACAATATGGTATTACGAGTTGGGGAGGATCATATGATAACAATTTTGGTTCCTTATGAACTTATGTACATAGTTGCCAACCTGATATGTACGAAAAGTTGAACTAGGTATGTGAGTTAGGTGTACCATTTTATTCCTTTTTATTTCCCATTCTGAATGTATCTAATTCTGAAGTGCCTTCACTCCACCTGTAGACTGTAACATATTGTGCGGATATGTTTATGGGTAAAAAAACCATTACCGCCGGAAGTGCTGACGGGAAACAGCACACATGTGGCAATACTGAGAATTCGCGAATTTTGATTTTTTTTTTCGCCTGAGAGATGATGAAATAAATTGCCTTCAAAATGATTGAAACCAACTACCTGTTGAAAGCTGTCAATTACCTCCAAATGGCTTCGGAAGTCATTCAGTATTTTAGATTTGTTAAACAAATTATGCTTGAGTACTTCTAATGTACCATTCTTACAGCTGTGACTTTGCTTTCATTTAATGACAAATTTGAATAGTTCCTTTCGAGTCATTTGGAAAAAGACTATAGCGCTCTACGGAATACCTATAGGTAGTTTGTCTAAAACTCTCGCAAGCTTGATTATTTAAGATATTTACTTTGCAATTCGTCTATTGATGTTGTTTGTATTGATGACACCTGGTTTCACTCGGATGACTCAGATGAATTATACAAAATTGATAACTACAATTTGTTTCGTAACGACAGAGAAACAAGTACCACGGGTGGGGGCTTGGCAATATACTGCAAATCGTCATTAAATTGCAGAATGATCCTTAAATCGCATAATGAGTCAGTGGAATATTTGATATTAGAGATATATGATGGCTACCAAAAGTGTTTGATCTCATGCTATTATATTCCTGACCGAAGTTTTTTACCGAAGCCATTTTTTTCTGCGTTATCAGAATTTTCACCAATATATGACAATATAATCGTGTGCGGTGATTTCAACGCTAATTTACTAAAAAGAGATTCTCGTGCGCACCAAATGAAGGACTTCGTGTCCTCTTGTGGTCTTACTATATTCAATGACTCAGTTCCTACATGTTTTCGTCCGAATGCTCCGCCCAGTCTTCTCGATTTTATTATTGTATCTGATCCTTCATCGGTTCTGCATTACGATCAGCTATCTCTTGAAGGTATCTCCGAACATGATCTTTTGTTTTGCACGTATAATATTAGTTTTTCAAATAATATTGCCCCGAAGTCATTTCATTTTAAGGACTTTCGTGCTATTGATTTAGATTCGCTACATGCTGCAGCATCCTTGATTCCTTGGGAGCACTGTAGGCTTAAGTCTGATCCCAACGACAAACTGAAATGTTTTCAATTATTTTGATACATATGTACCAATAAAAACTGTTCCATTCGGAATACTGCATGTCCTTGGTTTACTTCGACAGTACTTAGTGCGCTTAAAAGCAGGAACAAGCTATATAGTAAATGGAAACAAAATAGGTCCAAGCTTAATTGGGCTGCATATAAAGTGGCACGCAATAAGGTGACACGCATTGTTCGTCAGTCTAAGCGGAATTACTACTCCTCTAAGTTGAGCATCTCCCTACGTCCAAAAATTCTGTGGAAAAACATGCGCGATATTGGTATCGGCAATAATGGTAGTAGAAATTGTTCCTTAGATCCTGATGAACTCAACAATTACTTTCTGGCTAATAATGCAGAGTCCAGCCGTCTGGAGTTTGACTGGAGCTCTGATACTCATGCGCAATATCAAGCTGAATTCGAAACGGTCTCGGAGGACGAAGTTCTAAGTATTCTTGCATCAATTAAATCGAATGCTACGGGTGATGATGGAGTAAATTTACGTTTTGTGAAAATAGTTTTGCCACATATCTTAAGTCATCTTACTCATATAATTAACTTCTGTATTATGACATCAATTTTTCCCCAAGCTTGTAAGTATGCAAGAGTGATACCAGTTGCAAAAAAAGTCGAATGCTGCCATTGCCAGCGACTACAGGCCCATCAGCATTTTGCCGTGTCTGTCAAAAGTTTTTGAAAGGGTACTGGCAAAGCAAATACAAAATCATCTCTCCATTAATTCCTTATTAAGTCCGTTTCAATCGGGTTTTAGAATAAGACATAGCTGCTCATCTGCAATGGTCAATATCTTGGATGTTGTACACCTAGAATTTGATAAGGGTTTCGTAACTTTGCTATGCCTGTTAGACTTTTCTAAGGCTTTCGATAAAGTCAATCATAGTATCCTCTGCTGGAAACTTAAACACTTTTTTGGTTTTGGTGAAAGAGCTGTAAGACTATTGAAAAGTTTCTTGTCAAACAGGTGGCAAAGAGTTGTTGTCGAAGAAAAATGCTCCATACTAAAACCCCTTACTCACGGTGTACCCCAGGGTTCAATCCTTGGACCAATTTTGTTCTGCATTTTTATTAACGACCTGCCCTTGGTATGCAAACATGTCTCAGTATATTTATACGCTGATGATGTTCAACTCTGTCTATCCCAACACTTGAATAGAATAGATGAACTAGTTTCACATCTCAATGAGGATTTGGCTGCCATCAATTACTGGTCTGAAAAAAATGGTTTATTTCTTAACCCAGCAAAATCCCAGGTTATACCTATCTCAGTAAGGCTCTTCGATTTGAGTTTCGTCCCTGACGTACGGCTATCCAAGAACAAGCTGCAGCTGGTAGAATCAGTCACCACCCTTGGCTTTGTAATTAGCCGCAACATGTCTTGTTACAACCACGTCAACCTTGTAATAGGCCGTATCTACGGGTGTCTGCGAAAACTTTGGCATACTGCCAGCTTTACTTCGATTGAAACTCGTCGAAAGCTTGTTCGTACGCTAATCATCGCAATAATAACGTACGCTGAGGTCGTGTACTTTAGCCTTGACCCGCTATCACAACATAAGCTTCAGGTTGCTTTTAATGATGCAGTGCTTCGTAGGTATGATAGAATCTCAGTTCTCTCTAGGAATCTGCTAGGTTGTACATTACAGCAGTATTTAAATGCCAGAGCTTGTATATTCCTCCACACAATTATCACATCAAAATTACCACCTTATTTATTTTGCAAGCTAGAATTTTCCCGTTCTCGCAGGACTTTTAACATCAATATACCATGGTTTAAGTATCTTAACTCCTCTAGATTGTTTTTCATTCACGCCATTAGGTTATGGAATTCAATACCTTTGAACATCAAAGGTACGTTAACAACCGACAACTTTAAAATCGCTGTATTTAATCGCTGTATTCGTCGCAGCAGTAGAAGAAAGTCCATCAAATTTTAGTAGTATTTCTCAGTACTATAAGAGACATTGTCTTAATGTACACACCACAATATAATGAAATAAATTGAAATTGAAATTGAAATTGAAGTATCGAAATAGGACTAGTTCTTGTTTATTAGAAACAAATTGTTTCTTGACCTTCTGAATACTGGCATCATCATGAATTGCCTATAGATATGTATTGATCTACTGTACTGACGTATATTCAACTAGCAACTGGTTGAAAATGAATGAAATGAAACCCTCCAATTTAAAAAAGCAGCATTCTTTAAGGAATTCAAAGGCCCATTGATAGGCTTAAGCAATCTTTTTGAATACACTTCCTGAACACATTCACCCTCAACCACTGCGAGATAATTTCTTTAAACCTAAGATCTCCTGCTGTTTTCTTAGAAACCCAAATGTAGATTAAAAATGTCCAGCATCCGCAAAACGAAACGTTATTATCAACTTTTTTTTTCCAAAGGAAGAGGAACTCCTTTCAAGGCTTATCTTTTCCTTTGTAGGCAGGCGGCTGTCATTACTCTACTACCCAAGCCACAAACCTCATTCAAAACACTCATTAACGTCTATTTACCCACCCGTCGTATCCCGCTTTGTCCCCCATTGAATAAGAGCCACCACAAAAAATAAAGGACAATCGATAGTCGTAAAAATGCGCCCTTCTTTATGTGTATACTTCGTAATGTCCTTTTGTTATGAGAGAAGAGAAAAAAAAAAAAAACCTTTTGTACGAAGATTGTTTTTTACTGTCAAACCCAAGAAGAGAGTGATAACAAAATGATTTTGTGGTCAGGCTTCTGAATGGCCGATCAAATTTCACAATTAACTAGCGATAAGGTTAATTAGTGGCTATGGCGATTGCTTTCTCTTTTTAAGCTAATTATAGGGGTTGGTACTCGTAGCAGGGGCGTCATTCATCTTGGAGATTTTTTCTTATAGGAAAATGTAAATTAATTCCATTGCGAACGAAGGCTCGATGGGAACCGAAGAGGAGGAAAACGGGCCTAAATACTGAGCTTGAAAGAACTTATAGGCTTAAGAGATTCGTTTTGTTTCTTAATAATATGCCTTTAGCTTTGCTTAAGTATTCTATGGTACTATTGTTTGGACTTGAATAACCATCATCCGTCCAAAAAAATTTCTCCTTTGCCTTCTCGACCCAAGTGGATTTGTTTCTGTAAAATAATAAGACACGTGAGGGTTTCAACTTAATTTTATATCTAGAACTACATTATGAACAATTAGAAAAGAAAATCTTTAAACAAAATTTTATTTTTAGCCACTTAAACAGCTTTTACACGCGTTTTGGTTGAGAGATTGCTTTGGATTTTTACCAGACGATGCACTTCTTTGGTGTTTGGTTTGTAAAATCTTTTTCCTCAAATAAGGGAAATAAAATGCCGCAAAAAATACAATCTCAGAAAATTTATAACTATTATCAGGGCTACACACGTGGGTAGTAAGTATTGCATCGTATCTCCAACGATAAACTTTATCAGAGAATGGGCGAAGAATGGGAGAAGTGACAATTGTTTGGACACACCCTATGGCGCGAAGACAACTCCATTGCGAAATATGCCATGTAGTGGAATCTGCTCACTGGGGCAGCCAGAGCTACGAGACGTCCTAGGCAAACGTGGCGCGGAACCATTGAGGAGGAATCTAGACATGGCTCCGTAGAGCTCTTCTCTATAGACGCTACCATAGGCTACTTTAAAATCAATGAAAAGGTGGTGAATATCAATTTGGAGTTTTTCCAAGATCTGCCGCAATGCGAATATATGATCTATAGTGGGCTTCCTGGCCTAGAACCATACTAATGCCGACGAATCGGATTGTTGATAAAATGTTTAAGGCATTCACAGTATATGGGTTATAGGACCTTATATGCGATATTGAGAAAACTGATACCTAAGTATATTAGTTGGCGCAGTTCAGATGGTCTTCTTTCTTGAGAATCAGGCAAAAAAGATGCTGAGATTTCATTCGTCGGGTATACTCTCGTACACATTAGTTGAGGTGTGTCCCATACCAAATTATCCTCAGCTACTTTAAAAAGCTCGGCTCCAGCTGCTCTTTTAGATTTAAGCTTAGGAATTGCAACAGCAGTTGTGAGACCTATACTGATATACGGCAGCCTAGTATGGTGGCCAGCCGCAAGTAAGGGCACAAACCTCAAGATACTAATCAGAGTACAAAGAATGGCATGCATTAGTGTCACAGGAGCTATGAGAACCACACCAACTGCAGGATTAGAGACCATACTCAATCTATTACCTTTAGACCTATTTGTGCAGGAATCTGCTCTAAGGTTAAGCCAATCTGAAGGTTGGAGCTCAAGCCTGACGGGGCATGCGCAGATTTTACGCAAATACATGGGCGGAGATGTTAGCACAGACTACATGGTGCCCTACTTAGACTTTCATAAGCCGTTTTCTAGCTCATTTCCGAGTCGAGAGGAATGGGAAACTAATATCCTACTAAATGACAACTCCATCTCCATCTACACTGATGGATCCAAGATGGACGTGGGAGTAGGTGCAGGGATATTTTCTGGAAAACTCAATTTGAACAAGTCAATTCGGCTTCCAGACTATAGCAGTGTGTTTCAAGCGGAGGTCTTAGCGGTCGCAACTGCTGCTCGGGACGCTGAAAGCTATACCACCAGATGATATTACATTTTTCATTGACAGCCAAGCAGCGATAAGAGCGATTTCCTCCACGCAAATAAAATCGAAGCTTGTGCGCTGCTGTCGCGAAGAGCTGCGGGTTCTTGGTACGCAACATAATGTAAAGCTCTGCTGGGTACCCGGACATAATGGCGTTTCAGGAAATGAGAAAGCTGACGAGCTGGCAAGGGACGGTTCAGCTCTAAATCCTGAACGAGCTGATCCGTCAATTAAGATACCACCCTGCAACCTGAACCTAGAAGTTAGAAATAAAATGATTGCCATAGCAAATAGTAGATGGAGATCATTAGAATCCTGTATAATTACAAGAAAACTCTGGGTGCTCTACGATAAAAATCGTACAGAGCAAATCCTACACTTGAACAGATATATCTTATCTGGTTTAGTGGGGATGATAACTGGACACAACTTTTTACGTTATCACACAAAGAAATTGGGAATTAGCGAAGAAGATATATGTAGAGGCTGTGGCAATGAGGACGTACACGAGGATACACCTCACTTCCTGTGCCATTGTCCAGGACTCTACCACCTTAGATTCAGTATACTAGGGAAATATTTCTTCCAAGACTTAGAGGAACTTTCAAATGTATCGGTAAATAAGATTACCAAATTTATAAATGCATCGGGTTGGTTTAAGAACTCATAGAGTTCACGAGTGGAGAAGCTTCATTCCTTGGGCATCACAATGGACCTATACTGATCTAAGTGTGGCGTAGTTTGTTCACACTCTACGTCAATCCATAAAACCCAACCTAACATAGGAATTGCTATCTTCTCTTCACTTTGATCGGGTGGGAGGAATTAGTAATCGTCATCGTCCGGATTGAATGGAGCATTCCGCCTGACAGTGATCTTTTCAAATTCACAGCGTCGACTGTGACTCTGCTACTGGATTTTTTATGTTCATCCCTACAGTCTTCGGTCTTGGCTTCTAGCCATGGCATGCTCTTTTAACCTCCTGTTAAAATTTTCGAACATCATTCGTCCTATAAGACCTCTCCGTTGACTCGATCTCGCATTTTTCATATTTGTTCCTTAAAAGCTTTGCATCTTAATATGTACTTTTAATTTGTGGCCACAGATGCAAGTCATCCATGTGCAAGTCTTTGAATTCATTGCTACTGCGCTCAGGAAAACTATGAATTAAAGTGCATTACGATCATTTTGTCATTTAATAATAAATTGTTAGTTTGGATAATCGAAATCCTAAATCACCGAAAAGGTGTCCTATCTAACTCATATTTTGTTTATAGTTTGTATGAGTGAGCATCCTCAATTTCGCTGTATAGGCATTTCGAATTTGGAGGAATATTCACTCCATCCTATTAAGCAGACTCTAGAGGCCCAAAATTATGTAAACGATTTCTTTAATGAAAATTCTACAGAAATTTACAGAAACTTAAGAACTCTTTTGTATCTTTTTTCATAAATAAATAATAACACTTGGGGATGACCAAACCAAAAGTCCTCAAAGTTCGCAGTTCTCCACTTTAACCATTTCATATAAATTTTCCTTTAAAGCAAGTCAGCAACAAACTTTCACCGCACCATTTGTAACCAAGAAAAGACCAAAAAGCAAACAACGTGCTTTCGATAAAAAAAGAACCAAGGAAAAGCAAACACTTAAAAAGTATCCTAGAAAGAAAAAGAAAACTCCATCCACTTCCTTTCCGAAGACCGAAAACTTTTGGCGAGACGTAAACTTTACTGGCTATCAACAACATTCTATGGTACGTTCTTACATTTATTTATAGTCACACAGATGGATGTCCTAGAGAGGAACATGTTCAGAGACAGCAACTGCCAATAGTCATACAAGGTCGTGTAAATTAGATCTTTAAGATATTTTTCTTCGAAACAAGAGCTGGGTAAGATGATGAAACAGCTTGAAAGTGTGCAAACTGTAAAGGTCAATACTCGTTGAGAAACCCTTGTCAGTGCATAGTTACACGGTGGTTGTGTTGACGCAGCCAACAAAGGAGAAAATATTTTCATGTCACGAAAGTGGCATTTGATGTATAAAATGAGGACGGATATGAAAGGTAAATGTATTTTGCGCAAGGTGTTAACAATTTAAAAAGCTGTGGGAACAGGTAATTTGAGATAATTTGTAATCCATTATGTAAAGTAAAGAGATTATTTCAATGAGGATACGGGTACCTAGATATGAATATACTAAGTTTAGTGATAGAGGAATTTACCATTAAAAAATTCACTTTAGAGTCCTAGACCGGTGACAGGGCTGTATGGTACGAAAAAGGTATTTTGAATCCTTTTACAGATTAATACGCTCATATCATTCTAGGTTTAGAATGCATGTATCATATTCTAACCCATCCCTAATAAAGTGGGCGTGGCGCTGTGAACTTTTTACTGCAGATATTTCGCGAATTTTCAAAGCTTTTACCGTAAAAGCTGTTGTTACAATAACTAGGAATGGTTTTAAACAAAAGCCTTTCAAAAGTGGGCTTAGTTATACATGGCTATTCATTTTATGCTTTAAGATTTTAATTTAAATAAAATAAAAAGTATTAAGGATTTCAGTGAAATTTATTTACTGTTATAAATTTTGGACCATGCCATTATGAATGGAATACAACATCGATTAAATAGCCACCACGGGAGTTTTCGAAAACTTCGATTCATTCTTGTGAGGTAGTTTCTGATGACTTTCCGGGTGTATTGCGACTATAACTTCGCGGATGTTCGATTTTAAGTGCTTCAAAGTTTGTGGATTATCTGCATAATTACATCATTAGCATATCCCCACAAAAATAAATCTAACAGTGTCAGAACACACGATCATGGTGGCCAAGTGATGTCTCCAAATCTCGAAATTAAACGGCCAGGGAACTTTTCGTGCAATAGAGGCGAATTCTCCTGTGTTGTGTGGCATATAGCCCCATCCTATTGGAACCACATGTCGGCAAAAAAAGTTTGTTATCATTTGGCAGATAATTCAATATAACAGTGGCGCCTTCGTCGTTTTCGAAAAAAATATGGTCCGATCACGCCGCTGTTCAACAGCGCTATCTCTTTACAATCACATTTGGATTCTCAGAAACCCAAATGTGGCAATTTTGTTTGAGGCCGAGCGAGAAATGGGCCTCATTACTGGAGAAGTTTTTGTTCGAAAAATCGTCGTCAAATTGTTGATTTTCCAGCACCCAATCAGTGTATGTTCTGCGCATTCTGTGGTCAACAGGATTTAATTGTTGTGTAAGCTGAACCTTATAGGGATGAAGATGCAAATTCAAGCGAAAAATATGCAAAATACTGAGCGCAGATTGAAATTGACAATCGACCATTGAGGCACATGCCTTAACACATCACAATCACTACCAATTTGTTCGGATTTAATGATTATGCTTCGAATTGTTTGCTCAGTTGGGCGATTATGACGACCATAATCTATCATTGCAAAAACGGTTTTGTACTAAGATGCAACAATTCGAATGCATTAGACTGTGGTTATATGTTTCATATTGTAAATTAGCAAGCAAAACCTAACTGCCAGTCACTATGGATGAGAGATGCTGTATGGAAGGGATGTGAAATCCCAGCCTCGGAATGAATAATTTCTGGTAAAAATATTGAGAAAAAGACTTTTCTTGGGATGTGGAAAGGGAATTTTTTATTTATGTGCTGCTACGAGTTCTGGAAAGCTCAAAATTGTAGGCCCAAAAACTAGTGACATACGGACACATATTCGTAGACAAGTTCCAAGTTTGTGTTTGTAGAAAAATAGCAAAATATTCAATGCAATATCCTATACTTATACAATACCCTCTACTACTCGCAATTTAGATATGATCTACAAGATGAAACAACAACTCAACCGACTATTGAAAGTAAGAGGTGAGCTGTTCGCACTTAATTTTATTCCGCATCGTCCAGAGCTACCAATTATTTGCAATCTGTGTAACAACAGTGCGAGAGAGGACGTTTTCCACTTTATAGCGATATGTCCTATCTTAAAAGACTTTCGCCTGAGATACTTTGGGGTGACTGTGCTGGATGAAGGGAGAACGCTGAGCATTTTAAATGGAAACTTTGGGTGGAATGCGTTATAGAATTACACTACGAAAACGCTAATGTATAGAAAATATATTATGAAGGAAAGTTTTTAAAATAGCAATGTCAATACAGCTAGTTTATGAAATCGTTAAATTGTTAAATTGTTTATGCGAATGTTTAAAGCTTATAACATATACTATGTAAGTAAACTCATATTTTATGTAGGGAGAATAATTGTCAATTTGGTAGACGGTCAATAACGATCAAACCTAAATAGACTTAAAACTACGAGTATGTATGATAATGCAACAACCTGCCTTTTTATGAAATAAAAGTCTTAACTAACTAACTACCCTGTAATTCCTTTTTGTACAAAAGTAAATTTTTTAGTGATTCCCAATTTGGATTCAGAAAAAGAAGATCGACAGAAGAAGCTGTTTTGAGACTGTGTGGCGAACTTTATAATAGCTTGAACGAATCTGAGATTGCTGCCTCCCTGTTTATTGATATAACAAAGGCTTTCGACATGGTAGATCATATTTTGCTACTCCAGAAACTGTATAAGGCAGGTTTTCGAGGGTCAGAGACCACAAGCAAAAAGTTAAGATTCATGATAATTTGAGTTCGGAAAAATGTATAAACATAGGTGTTCCTCAAAGTTCCTTTTTGGGCCCGATCCTATTCTTAATTTTTGTGAATTCACTTTTCGTACAACGTTTTAAAGGCAAAATAACAGCTTTATCCTACTCTGGAAAAAACTATTTCAATTTGTGTATTTCTGTCAATTATGACTTAGAAATTCTGTGTAAATGGTTTTTTTTACATAAACTAATTATAAGTGAAAAAACAAAATTCATGATACTCAACATTTTGCATTCTGTCTATGAAGATATGGTGTTGCCTTATCATTCACCTAGTTGTCCTAAATATAATTTAAATGTTTGTCCACATCAATTTTGTAAGGCCACTTATAACGCAAATAAAAAGTGTTCTGTTGGTTGCTTTAATATCGAACGTGTTGATAGCTTTAAATATTTATTAATTATATTGGATAACAGGTTAAGCTGGAAAGACCATACTTCAAATTTGACACAATACTTAAATAACGTTTTGAGACAGTCCTATCACCTCTGCCTTTATTGTAGTCAGCATGTTTTAAAATTAGTCTATAATAGTTTATTTAAATCTAAGCTGCAATATGGGCTGACCTGTTGGGGAGGTACTCACTGAACCTTTGCTTACTAAGCAAAAGTATGCGATTCGTATTTTATGTAGAGTTAACCGCAGAACTCATAGCTTTGAGTTATTTAAAAACCCCTAAAGTTCTTCCACTTAAGCATTTATATTTTTATAAAGTTTTGAAAACATTTTTTGAAAATTCCGGGTATTCTGCCTCATAATGGGTATGGTTCCCATAATTTACGTATAAATAACCAGAATTTAGTAAATGTACCCAACATAAAAAAATCACACTTTTCACTCTTCTATAAGTTTTTGAGGACACTAAATCCAAAATAGAGTTCAAAAAGGATACAAAATTTACTTATTTGGTATTTGAAAATTCTGACTTTGGATTTGAATTCAGCGGCCACAAAAACATTTGCTTGTGTAGATTAATAGATGTCATTTTTCACAATTATTTTTTCTTCTATTTTCTGGACCACATTTTGAATATGTCACTTTAAATTTTGTCTTTGGATTCAGATTCAGAGACTCCGTGAACAGTTTTACTTACATACGAGTACATTATCCTTCGATTGTTTTCATTATTTAGTGAAAAAATTTCAATTTGTTTATGTTTTTTGGGCTTTTGTACTTAATTTTGGACACACAATTTTGTATTTTGAAGTTTCACTTCAAATTCAGATTCAGCAACCCAGGAAACACTCTTCATTTACTTCAACAGTTTACGAATAAATTTGGATTGTTTATAATTTTCTATTTATTCGCACTAATAACGAAATTCTATAAGTGTGAGGAAAATTTGTTCTAAATCAGCAGAGAAAATTAAAATATGATCCCGTTTTAGAAGCCTAGTGTAACCAAGCAGTATGGAAATATACCGAGAAATTGAAAGCAATGCACAATCGGCAATTAAATGCAGAAAATAATTTAGCTACAAACATGTGTGTGTAAGTAAAGTAAAAGTTTTTCTTGGAACAACATTTAGATAATTGCACTACCAACTCTGTATCTATGTAGTTTGTATCTCATATGTATATACGGGTACCTCACCTTCTTGTCAAAGGTTTTACATCCTCCTAAAAGTGTTCAGATGAAAATTACTTCTGCGTGTGCCATTGTCAGTAAATTAAAATAAATAAAATCAGAAATATATCAAGATTTTATCTGTTCACTGCAAAGGGATACAAAGGACGCAAAAAGTAACTACGTATGTATCTTCCTTTAAATACCTTATTTCACGAAAGATAATGAAACAATTTAAGACAATCGTGTTGATAAAAAGCAACACTATGAACCCTTTTGTGAAAGTTCATCTTCACACTGTAATCCGATTTTAAGGACTAAAATGGTTTCTTATAGAAATTTCTTAACTTTTTCTTACACATTTCCATCTCCATCGCATATTTTAAATTCATTTGAGTACCTAACTCTAATCGTTTAATATGTCTCATTAGCGTTGTAAACGGATAAGTGGTGGGAGAAAGACATGAACTTGATGAACACTTAGATAGGTACTCGTACTTCACATGGCTGTCCCATTTTAGATTTAGTTACTCTTTTGATATTTGAGTACGATGCAGAAATTAGAAACTTTGACTCGTTTTAAATTCCATCAACCTTCTACACTTTCTGCTCCTCTAAAAAAAAAAAAAAAAAAAAATAGCAGACTTTTAGGGCCATCGCCTTCTAACTTGGTTCTTTTACAGATACTGCGTAATGTGTTGATTTTAATGCGAAACATGCTACGTTCAAGTATTATTTTTCCCTTAAATCTTTTATAGGAATTTCTTTCGCTTAGATTTGGTAAAGCATTCAGCACATGAAATTTGACTCATAAGATACAAAATTCGTCTTCGCAAAGTATTTCCAACCTTGCGATATGTTGCATATTTCTGGAGTTCCGTGCTAGATAAATTCATGGAGCCTTCCACCATCAAAAAAATTACAATTAAAATATGGAGTCAAAGTGCAGCAGAAGTGTTTCAATTGTTACCAGATCTACGTTTTCTTATCTGCGGATATCAAAGTATTTTGAGTAAAGAACCGCAAACGTATACTCAAACTTCACTTCATTGTCTCACCTGGGTACCGATACATGAAAGGGTTGGTAAAGTGCAAGAAAAAATATCCTGTACATTAATACTAACAAACACTTGTTTAACCTGAAGCGATCTGTACGTAGACAGCCTTCAACACGTCGTCTCGTAATGTCTGGCAATACTAAAGCTGAGAACAATGCACCTCAGACACATATGATAGCTGGGCACAGCTAGACTACACAAGAAACAACTCAGTATATCCTAATTCCTAAGAATTATTTGCTAAATATCTGGCCCGCTATCTTAAAAATGGATATTGTAGTACGCAATCATCCTAATTCAAATACTAAACTCGAGTTACATCCGTTTTCGAGAAAATTTTAGTTTTTCAAAACAATTTTGAAGTTCGATTTTGAATTCTGATTTTGCCTCGAATTGTTACCCTATAGCTCGAGTAGATAAAACGTTATTCTGTGAGATTATTTCTTTATTTTCTAGTCTATAAAACAATTCAAGTTCACACTATACTGTTCTTCGCTAATTCTTTCCTTACAAGGTCTCTTTCTTCTCAAATCACTTTATCTCATTTCAATTACTTAATCCACAAATCCAAACTAATTACTTCTTCTTGTTAACTCTTAACTTTCAATCTATCACAAAACTACAACTTCGCCCATTATCACTTTTCCAATCTCTTCGTGCGGTTCAAAACCCAACTGCCCTGCCTCGATCGGCATCTGTCCTTATATTGTCCCATTTCTGATAGCCAGAAATGCATGGGAGAACGTCAGTCCCGCCAGAGTAATCGTAAAACAAACTTCTCCAAACACCTTCGCCATTTCCCCTATTGCAGTCTTCAGGCAGTAGCTGTTGGTGTTGTGCAGCCATCAGCTTCTGACGATATCTTTTCTTACAATGGAGGCGGTGGCACCTGTGTCGATGGTGGCTACGCACTTCTTCTTGTTGATTAGTGCCTCCACTGTCAGGCTCTTGTTACCCCGTTTGGTTTGCGAAACTTGAAGGGTGGTCCTGGGGGCCTCGATTCAAGTAACCAACTTCTGCCCCGCGAAGTTGGTCCTTACGCATTTCCCGACTGCTGGTTTTGGGAAGTCTGACCGACAGGATGCTTCCTCTCTGCTTCTCCTACTTCCGCAATGTGGACAATTTCCTCGTCTAGGTGCACTTCTGCACTGCCGTTGTAGGTGTCCGGTTTGGTTGCAATTTAAGCAACGGATTTGACTTCCGCGAGCTCTGTCTTCATCCATGACGGCTGTTCTCTGGCATGAGCATTCCACGACGGACATTTCCCTGACACGGTGTATTCCCTGGTATGCTTGGTCCGCAGCCTTCATTGACAAAGCGAATGCCAATGCCTCGGGGAGTGTTCGCTTTTCAGTCATCCTTACGGCCATTTGCAGTTGTCTGTCCTCTATGGCCTGAATAAAAGCTTCCACCGCAATTTCGTTGATAAGCTCCTCACCATCTTTAGGGTATGAAAGATGGGCTAGTCGTTCTATATCCGCTTGCAACTGTTGGAGCGTTTCCCCCCTTTTCTGGATTCGACTACGCAGCTGAACCCTGTACACCTGCTGCATGTGTTCATCCCCAAACCGCATCTCGATAGCCTGAACCAGAGAGTCGTAGTTCTGCTGTTTTTCTTCCGGGATGGTCTGCAAGAGCTCCGCAGCTGGACCCCTCAGTGCAAGCGTGAGTGCAATAGACTTCTCTTCATCGTCCCAGCTATTGGTCATTGCGGCCGCTTCGAATTGCCTCTTATAAATTGGCCATGATGTTTGACCATCGAAGATAGGGGGCTGCATCTCCTTTCTTCTCAGACCGTCAGTGGAATATTCCCGTGCTTTCTGTCTCTTCACATTGCTGAGCTCCTTAGCAAGATTTTCGACTTGCTTTCCTACTATCTCGAATTGCGTATCCACTTTTTTCAAACTGAGTCTCTATCTTCCCGAACTGAGTTTAATGTTTCTCAAAGTTTTCATCGAATCTAGTTTCGACTTTTTCGAGTTGCGTCTCGACCTTCTCGATTTTCTCTTCGATCGCTTCGAAATTGGATTCCAAGTTCTTGTTTTGCTCATCAAGTTTGCTTTCCAGAGCATCTAGAGAATTCTTTTGTTCGTCCATTGCTTTCTTTTGTTCGTTCAGCTTAAGTTCTAGAGAATTCCTTTGGTCTTCTATTGCTTTCCTTTGTTCGTCCGTGACTAACTTAAGTTGCAGGAGCAGACTTGTTATACCCGGGTCGGCTACTGTACTTGCTGGTTCCTCTTCCACGTCAAACTCTACGTCATGCAGATTTTCACCTTCCTGCTTTATTGCTTCTTCCAGACGAAACAGTAGGGCATCTTTTCCCCCAGTTGTGTCGAGATTCCGCTTACTGAGTTCTGCCTTTAGTTGAATTATAGTTAGTTTTCCCAATTTGCGACCCATTTTGCGCAACTAATTAACTCAACACAGAAATGGTTTTTTTTTTTTATTGTGCAATTTCACACCACGGAAATAGTTATTCACAGAATAAGTTTTATCCCACTTCTGACACCAATGTAATAATTCCAAGATGACAGCTGCAGCCAATAATAAGACGTCGTCTTAGACATAATCCGTCTCTTACCGTGGACACGAACCTCGAATGAAAAGACACTTCGGAATGTGTTGCCTACTTTTGGAGCGTAGTTATTATGCTACATTATGTTACAATATGAAGCTGAGGCGTACAGATTATAGAGAACCACGTATTTGAGTTCCAGTGTACAAGTACCTACTGGAGATGCAAACAGGTCTGAGTCCTGAGTAATTTTATTAAAGTGTACTGCAATGCAGTTTTTAACAGGAAGAAAGCTTAGCTTAAGTGAGATTGACTCAGTTAACTTCATCTGACAAAGTTTGGATATCCTTTTGAAGTCGAACTTCTACAGACAATTTTTTATTAAAATTTGAATAGAACTACTTTTAAAATAATTCTTTCATAAAGTGTATTCAAATTCGCCGTAGTGTGTTCCGTAGATGATTTCCTAATATCTTTTCATTGAGAACGAAACCAGAAAAGCAGTTTATCTGCTAGGAACACAAATGGTACGTTTTCACATTAATCCGTAGGTTATCGGTTCGAAAACCAATATCGCCCAAAGACGATTAAATTTCAACTTTCTTTTTAGCAGCTATACCCAAATGTTTTCTTAAACATTGTCGAAAGAATTCTCCTTGACTATCATGCGGTAAGTTTATATTATGGTTTTCGTTGAATCATTGAAATCAGTCCCAAAAAAAAGGAAGAAACCTAAGACATCATAGTCGGGTTTTTGATTCAGAATATCAATACCCTCTTGGAGGTTCATCACCCCTCAGATAGAGATAAAGTAGCCAAGACAAAGTGATTTTCATTCTTGGGCATTTCACAAAAGTTTAAAACAATTCTGAATATACTTAGTACTCCACTCAAGCTCAAATTTTGGTCCATTGTACTACTAGACAGAAGAACCTTTTCGGTACAATGGTGGAGAAACTTAGATTCAATTAATTTCTCTTCTATATTCGGATGGCTGTTGGTTACAAGCAAACACACTGCACCGGTGCCATCCACTCGACTCAACTTACCTTCTGTAGCAAGCCATCACAAAGTTTTCTTCAGAATAAAATTTTCTTCTAAATATTTAGTATCTTCTCAAAATAGAATAATGTTTACAATTCCATCCCTGACCTTTTATGCAACTTTTTTGATTTTTTTAAAATAGTAAACTTCTACCATATCCTTCTTGTGAATAATTCAATGTATGGTCCTTCTGCATTATTCATTTAATCTAGTTACATCTAAGAAACATGAACAAACTTTACCATAGAAATCGTAAACTCGACACCATTAAGTAGACACGTACATATTGATAAGTCAAGCCCTGTGGGGGGTACATCATACTCGTAACAAGGAAAAGTTCAAGTAGAACTTTTACTACTACTGCGTAACTTCTGCGTGACATTTAAAGTATCACGTAATGCAATGAAGTCCAGATGTGGTTGAAATTGATTTTAAGTGCCTTTAGGCTCAGCTTTTCTATTAAATGGAAACAAATACTTGACCTTTATGAAAGGAATTTTATGGATTGCGATTGAAACATGCAATAAGAGTTTGTTTTCGGATTCTGCTGCCTTTGGTGGTAAGTGAAAGTGGTTAATTGTTCTTGGCATCGCAGAACACATACGTACGTAGAAGTCATTGTATCGTATTACCTCAACTGCCTATACATCGGTACAGGAAAGCATTAATATCGTATTAAATTTATGACACTCACAAATGCTGAGAAATTTATCTAATTAAAGGCACTCAATTGCCTCTCATTCCACATTAATAATGAAAGATAATAATCATTCAGATTTACTCGTATGCTTGAAGGTTACACATTTCCATGGTGATGGGTTAGTAATTAACTTTTCGATGGAGTATTATTTATTTGCGCATTTCATGGTGTTAATAGTTCTAAGAGTGAAAGTGATTTCTTGTATTTGATATTCAAGGGATATTAGATACTTCAGAGGTGTTTCTCTGATTTGGTGATTATGAAGGAATGCTATCGGCTTTAATTTTACTTTATTCATATGAATCGCATGAGTACGAGTACATGGGTACTACAATAATACACGAAAAATTATTTTCATGGGGTGGACCTAGGCTTCTTAGCTAGTCGCCTACTGTCTGGCATACCAAGTTGGTTAAGTCCTTTTCAACTCATGTGTGCCATCTTAAGTGAGGTCTACCTTAATACCTCTGCTTTTAATGGCTCGGCAATTAAGCCATCGACATCTGTAACTTTGTTCATTTAGAGCTCAGATATTGCTATCTCTACCTCATTTTGGGCTGATTGACCTGATTTTTTGAGTGTCATCTACCGTTTTGGATGGACAATTTTGACCAATGGCAGAATTTGGTCGTTATCGTAGCCATCTGCTGAATTAATATTTTTCAGCAGCGACTGTGATTCTGTTACTAAATTTCTTTCTTTATCCCTATAAGCTTATGTTAGAATTGTACGAGTGTACTCGTAGCTTTCTTCAGATGAAACTTTTACAATCATTCCTGTTATAGGCAATTTTGTACTGACTTCAACGCGCGCTTCGGAGTATATTAGTATCTTTTGCTAGTAGATTGCATAAACTTCTTTTATCCCTCTGTGCAGCTAAACTATGCTACCTATGAATTTTTTTTATAATTTGCGCGCCAAAGAGGATATAACTACTCTTATACTATTACAAGACACGGGCGTTGTAAAGAAGAGAGAGAGAGAGAAAACGAAAGATTTTTAGTGTAGTGGTTTGAAACTCGGATAAAATTAAGTTTCTGTAAACTCCAAAGGGTAGTGTCCAGATAACTGGTATGTATTTTTGTTTTGCTGTTATTGTGGTTGCTCATGATTCATAGTATTTTTTTCTGTCCTCCTGATTTCATCATCACGATCAAGTTGCATTTTCAGCCATATGACCACTCTACTGCTAGTGTTGTGCCTTCGCGGTAGAGTTGACTTAAACTTTCGCAAATGATCAACTTTTTTATTTATTTCATGGGAAATAAATAGATGATTCTTGACATCAGGATTTGAACCGTGAACCAACAGCGTAACAAGCGATGATGTTACCACTACGGGTACACCACGGCCACCAGTAACATATGTCAGCATTTTGGGAGTCGGACAGAATCCCGAAAAACATAATAACGAAAACCTAAAATCCCGAAAACCCAAAATCCCGAAAACCCAAAATTCCGAAAATCCACAATCCCGAAAGGCCAAATTCGCGAAAATGAAAGTGAACACCTCGCACCCACTCCAAATCCTACAGTGACCCCAAGCAGGGGGTTGCAGGGGGGCAGCATGCCCTCCATACATACTCTACTGTTTATGCCTTGTGGATATTATATATATTTGAACATTTGACAAATTTTTAATTTTATATAATTTTTCGGGATTTAGTTTTCGGAATTTTGGCCTTTCAGGATTTTGGATTTTCGGGATTTCAGTTTTCGGGATTTTGACCCCAACCCCAGAGGTTTCGCTGTGTTGGTTTATAGAAAGCATTAAACCAAGCATTGAGAGGCTAAAGGGCACTCGGTTGGCAAAGATTCTGATAGTTTTTTCTGTTTTAAACTTTCTCCCAGTACTCTTTCAAGGTTGCAGTGTTCGGGATATCCGTATGGGTAGGTTCAACTACAGTACCTGCGCATAATTTTTGCATTTTTCAGTAAAACAGTCATTTTTCTAAATTTTGCAATGATATTTATTTTTAGTTATTTAGAGAAATGAAAATTAGTTAATGAATTATTAATAAATATCCGAGAAAAATCAAAAGATGCAAGTAGAATCGTATCCAGGAAATCAAGAATTCTACTTTTTCTTTGTTAATGAAGGTGAAAATCTCGAAGACACAGTGGGGTTCGAAACTCAAAGTAGTGTGGGACTCTAACCGCACTAAAAACACCTCCTTGATCATGACCAATCAATTAGTGACCGACAGAAAGTTTTATTTTCAACTTTAAGTCGATTTTGAGAAGGTATTATAATTTAAATACGGGCTCTCATAATTGTCAAAAAAGTTCATGGGGTTTGGTTCTTCTTAACCTACGAATATTATATCGTACATTTAAGACATCATCTATCTCAGGATTAATATGCATCTGCAAACGCTCGTTGTAATACATTGCGTACTTTTTAATCACATCTGTTACGAGGTCAATCTGCAAATTTCGATGCAAGTCACTATTTCTAAAATACCATGGGGCATTCACTATTCTCCGAAGGACCTTATTTTGAAATGTTGTACATTCGTTTTCTTTATACAACCCCATAATTGGATACCATATGTCCAAACGGGATTTAGTATCTGATTATACAGGGTGGCTGATGAATATTGCTACATTAAGAAACTCAAATAACTTTTTTTTCAGTATATGGAATTCATTTTTCTTTTATTCATGTTAAAGCTCATTCAATTTTATTAAATATAGCTTAATTAGTTTTAAAAATAATGGAATTTAAATGCCCCCCCTGCTCGTTGATGCATGTGCGGCATCTTACCAAAAAGTTGTTCATTACAGCTTGGAGAGTTGAGACAGGAATAGCCGCAATTGTTTCTCGAATGGATTGCTTTAGTTCATTCAAATTTGTTGGTTTTGCTTTGTAGACTTCCTGTTTGCAATAACCCCACAAGAAAAAGTCAGGTGCAGTAAGGTCAGGTGACCTGGGGGGCCAACGGATTGTGGAGTTTCTGGATATCAGCTTATTGGGAAATTTTCGTCGCAATTCTGTCATAACAGGCCGGGCTATGTGAGGAGTTGCACCATCTTGCTGAAACCACACAGAGTTGAAAAAAATTCTCATTCGGCGTAATTCTGGATAGAAGAACTCTCTCAACATGCTCAAGTAACGGTCTCCAGTAACCGTAACGGTGTGACCGTTTTCTTCGAAGAAGTAGGTCCCAACAATGCAGCGTGATGAAACTGTACACCACACTGTGACACGAAGTGGATGCAATTCCGTCTCATGGAATATCTGTGGGTTGGAAGCACTCCATATTCGACAATTTTGTTTATTTATGTTGCCGTTTAATTCGAAATGGGCCTCGTCAGACATAAAAAGACAGTTCAACATGTTTCCGTCCTCTTCCACCATTTGAAGCTCCTTCTGGCAAAATTGTTGGCCATTTGAATTTTATATGGGAATAAGTCCAAATCATTGTGCATAATTGACTGCAATGACTGTCTGCTTATACCCATTTGAGCAGATAAGCTTCTTGTCGAAACTCTTGAATTGTTTTGTATGGCAGCAGCTACAGCAGCGATTGTTTCCTCCGTCCGAACTGAAGGGTTTCGATAGTAAGGTCTTCTTTCAAAAGGTCTTTGGCAAAATTGTTAACAAATCTCATTATGGTCCATCTGCTATGAGGATTGCCGCCAAAAGTGCGACTATACTCTCTTTGAACCGAAACTACGGACTCCAGTGCGTGATAGCGGCGGACAATCCAAATTCTTGTTTCAGTGTCCCAGTTATCCATTTTTGTTAAATCTAATCAATCTGCAAAATAAAAAAAAAATTAACCAGATTCATTAAATAGAAAAAAAGTTATTAAATTTTTTTTTGGTAGCGGCTTTCATCAGCCACCCTGTATAATAGGATTTTATTCTCAATGGACAGTTCTGAGTTATATCCAAACAACCAATAAAGTCTTCTATATCTAATACTTAAGTCTTCTACTTTCTTGTTCACATGTTCCTTCTATTTCAGTTTAGCATCCAGATTCATACCCAGATACTTAGCTGTGTTAGAGTAAGGAACTACTTGGTTATTAATAATCACGGGAACATTCGTTATTTTTTTATTTGTAAAATTGATATGGGTGGACTTTGATTTAATTCGCCATCGCTTTAGCAACACATCCATCTGTTGATAGAAGATCAGTGTCGTCTGCAAATGTGGCTATCATGGTATCACTCGCATGCGGTATATCACTCGTATATAATAATTATAGGGTGGGTTCCAGAACACCTGCTTGTATTTCTTTAAGTTCAGAGTAGGCTGAATCATAGCGAACTCTAAAGAATCTATCTATCTATCTATAAGATTTAAGTATCTCATAGTACTGTCTAGGTAGGTCCCTATGAAGTTTATACTCTTATGCCAAACTTTATCAAAAGCCTGTGCAATGTCTAAGAATATTGCAGAACAAATTTGTTTTCCTTCCAGTGCCTTTTCTATAACATTAGTTATACGATGCACTTAGTCTATCGTCGAGTGTCTATTTCTAAGCCCGAATAAGCTTTCTTTGCTCTATAATTTCATCTAGTCTTTTAAGAAGGAGTTTCTCTAAAAGTTTTGATAATGCCGGTAAAAGTGAGATTTGCCTATATGAGGTAACTTCTGCTTACCTTGTTTAGGTATAACAATAATTTCTGCTATCTTCCAGTGATGTGGGACATACCTTTGTTTAAAGAAAGCATTAATTATAAGCTTGAGTTTCAACAATGCAGTGGAGGGCAGTTCTTTCAAGATTTGAGTAGTTATAAGATCATAACCTGGTGACTTTCTATTATTAAGTTTATGAAACATAAGGAATTTCCCTTTCATCTACTCTGCTATAGAAATCAAGATTTTCATTTGCTACGCTAGGTGGAAAAGATTTGAAAACATTTGAAAGGTGCTGGCAAAAGAGTTTAACCTTTTCTTTTGGATCGCCGATCCATTTCCCATCATTTTTTTTCAACGGGGAATCTTGCGTTTGAATGTCTTTAAACGTTTAGCAGCCTTCCAAAGTGAGTAGTCCGTGACTTTGTCAGTCATATGATTACAAAGGTATTTAGCTAGATCATTAAGTCTGTTATTAAGTCTACTAAATATGGTCTTATCGCCGTGATATCTTGTCGTTTGCCATTTTTTACGAGCTCTTCTCTTTTCAAGTGTCAGTTGCTTGATTTGCGGGAGGTATTTCACCGAAGCCTGTTTTTTTGTTAATAAGTCGGTGTACTATCTTCAGCTGCCTGTTGTACATCGGCAATGAATTGTTCTGTTTCAACGTCAATACGTTTTGTTGTGACAAGTGGAGATCTGAGGTTAATTAAACCTTCGAGATGTGGGTTTTTTATCTATTCTATTGATAAACCGTTGACTGTTAGGATTGCAAGTATATGATCCGATGATAGAGATCATCACTGTTTTAACTTTAACTTCTTTTCTATTAATACCTTTCGTTATGAAGAAGTCAATAACATCTGGATGGCCAATTAGTTGGTGATCCAGTCGAAATAAATTCACAGTTAAAATTTCGCCCTGATTTGTAAAGCTTCCTGCCTTTTGTTGTTATTAGTCTTGACCCCCAGTATGTATGTTTAGCATTGAAATCACCACCGATGATGAAGTTGTTGCCTAGTATTTGAAAAAGGTCAATTAGATCTTCCTCTATAGGCGAGTGCTTGGGTTGGCAGTACATCGCAGCTATTTTAAATTCCTTGCTTTTTGTACACTTTTGAATTTTTAGTGTGAATAGTTTATGAAATATGTGGGGTGTGTACAGATACAGCAGTTGTCCTACCTTACCATCAACTAGGTACTGATCGAAGTCTATGTTAACCACTCGGAAAGTTCGAATATTTGTTGAACATTTGTTGATCGGGAGACTAGCCTGAATCTGAGTCCGTTTGTGTTTGTGCCTTAATTCAAATTGATATTGGACGTTCCTTCAAATACGTGAAATGAAGCACATGCTACCTAAGTCTGCATCCAATTAGAAATTGCTCCTTTTTCCTATGGGTAGCAGTCTGATGAGGGTCCGATCATTTTACATTCAGATCATTCAAAATCATTTGTTTCCAAAATTTGTAATTATTTCTCAAATATTGACTTCTTGTGTGTAATTGCAGCTACCTTGACCTATATGCCCCAACTTGGAGATCCAGGTACTAAACTAATACCCATAGAATGAGGGACCGGGTAAACTGATGACAGTAACCTCATTAGGGGAGGCGCGTGCTGTCATTCACTATGAAATCTTTTACCCAATCTTTTGCTTTAAAATAAAAAAGAAATATCAATGAAAATGTATAGACTGCCGACTAAAAAATAATTGGGCATACTCTGGCTTCGGAGAAAATGCCTTCACTTCACTTTACTGTCAACTGTTTCTTTATCATCTGCAAATTTGAATGGTTATTATGTAGCCTCCAAATCTTTCCCCATGCAACAGCTTACGCAGAATGTTCACACTAGACGAAGTTGTGCCGCCACACTGCATTTGATACGTAGAAATTGAAAAGTCAGAACGTTTATCAATGATTCACAAACGGTTTAAGATCCGCTTTGAGATGATGTTAGCATTATGAAGTGGTGACTGAGTTCCTGATAAGGCTTTACAATTTTTATATTTGAATGCTTGAATCCTTACAAACCTAACCTAATCATTCCCTCAATCAAAGAAAGAAATTACAAAGATTCATACGTTTCAAGAAAGATTAAAACCTAAATTCAAGTTGTAGATGTTCTTTTCAACTCAAATTTTCATAAAATTTGCTGATTTACCAGTGACCTTGACCTCTATACAAATACACATGCATTGGATGACGCTCAGAGTAAATCATTGCCCAGTTATCCATACTCGTGGAATAGAAATTGAATCATTCTCAGAATAATATCTTCAGTAATTCGATAAAATTAAAGTGAATGCCCTTATGGAAGGGAAAGCAGTTTTCCATTCCTTCCAACAAGACGTCTATTAGACTTCTCGGCACAAAGTATTACGTTTCACTGTTAAAGAATTTTGCATCCTTCAAAAGGATTTGAAAATTTCATTACAAACAATGACGAGCGCTAATTGCTTTATATCAAATTAGAAGGTACTCGTAGACAACAGCAGCCCTCCAAGGCACTAGGTGATAGAAATTCCTACATAGATTTAAGGGAAAAATAATATCTTAACTTACGGATAACATGGTCCATATTAAAGTCAACAAATTACGCAGCAACTATAAAGAACCGAGTTAAAAAACGATGGCCCTAAGATTCTTCTTTCTTTTGCTTCAGAAGTGCAGAAAGTAGAAGGTTGATGGAATTTAAAATGAGTCAAAGTTTCTAATTTCTGCATCGTACTCAAATATCGAAAGAGTAACTGAATCTGAAAAGGGACAGCGATGTGAAGTGCTAAGTGTTCATCAAGTTCATGTCTTTCTCCCACCACTTATCCGTTTACAACGCTAATGAGACATATTAAACGATTTGAGATAGGTACTCAAATGAATTTAAAATATGCGATGGAGATGGGAATGTGGAAGAAAAAGCGAAGCAATGTAAACCATTTTAGTCCTTAAAATCGGATTACAGTGTGAAGATGAACTTTCACAAACGGTTCATAGTGTTGCTTTTTATCAACACGATTGTCTTAAATTCTTTCATTATCTTTCGTGAAATAAGGTATTTAAAAGAAGATACATACGGAGTTACTTTGTGCGTCCTTTGTATCCCTTTGCAGTGAACAGATAAAATCTTGATATATTTTTGATTATATTTAACCCAGACTGTGAGACTTTAATTTTCGAACAACGATAGATGTAGTAGTATCCTCTGAATACTTTTAGAAGATCTCAAAAGTTTAAACTCATTTATAAGAAATACATGCATAGATGCCAGTTGATACAAATGATTTCGGTAACACTAAGCATGAAAATGGCAAAAATATCATATTTCAAGCGCATTAATAGGTGATTCTAATGTACATAATTTTGCCTCTTGATTCCGAAAATAAAACTCTAATTTTCGTCACACGTCTGGAATTAGTTTATTACTGCAAATAAACAGAAATATAATTTATATAAACAAATTAAATTTACCCATAAACTATTGAAGTAACTGAAGTGACGTGAATGTAGCAAAATCATTTTCTTTGTCTCTGAATCTGAATGCGGAGTCAGAATTTCAAAATACAAAATGGCGCACAATATATAGACACTTATTTAAATAATTAAATTTCTCTTCGCAGGGTCGAGTATGAAATAGTGTTGAGGTAAATTCTGCCTGTCGTACGTGGCGGCTGAAATCCATTTATAGCAATGCTGTCCGGGGTACCGGTCCCTTGATGCGTGTATCAAACAATATGCTATTGATCAGCATTAGGGGCAACACACACAGGTGTTAGACAGCGCCCATGTGAGTCAAAGGACAATACACTTATAAGTACAAATGTTCTAGGGCCTGTCAATCTCAAAACTTTAAAAAAAAAAAAAAAAAACTTAAAAAACAAGTCAAATATTGTTTATGTATTGATTTGGAACAAAATCGATTGAGTCATACCCGGGAAGTAGCTAATTTTCAAATACCGGTCAATAATTAAAGTACCGTTATACATATGTATGTGTATTTAAAAAATATGGTACGCCATCTGGTGGAATATATTCAATGTAACTCAAATATGAAATTTGATCTAAATCCGTTTAGACATTTAGACTGCAGTCGGACATACGTACGGACAGTCAGACATACATTGAGAAAGGACATTTTTCTTTCATTTGGTGCATTTAACCACATTCTAGCAGAAGGTCCCTGATGGCGGCAAAAGCTGAAAATTTGCGGACTTATAATGGTACTTACCACGTAAAATTACAAAAAGGACCGGGAGTTTTAATACTAAAAATACAGGGTGTTACAGTGTGCATTTTTCTAGTGACTTATAGAAAATTTTGTAATATGGGTACGACTTTCAGCACCCTTCCAGAAGCTCCTAGAGTAGTGGACTTAAAATCTGATGGATCCAGTCTTACCCTTTATTTTGATTTGTCGCGCTGTGGAGGCAGAACATTGCATAGAGTCTTTACCGTCTATGATTAGCTTCACAGACGTGTCATTTTGCATTTACTCAATCCCTTCAATAACTCCTTGGAAGCCATTGGAAGATCTAGGAAGCTGACCGCACAGACCATGGTACAGAGCGAGTAGAGTCGATTATGTGATTGTCGAAATATAGGGTATTTAATTGAAAATGTTTCTTCAAAATCTTTAAAAATGCTTTCATTGTGTATATTTATATGTTTCACACCTTATAGAAGCGCCGAAAGAAAGACACATCTTTGCACACACAAAACACAGACTACGGGATGTAACTTAACGCGCAAGAATTTTCGATTTTTAAAATACAGAATTTACCAAAGAATATTTTAAAATTCACTTTAATCACTTTTCAGCACCTCTCTAATAGAACTATACAATTTTGTTCACTTATAGTATGGGATATGGGAATACACGTTGTAATGGATAGTGCGTTTGCTTATGAATCTAACACTCTACGAGCACAAAAGAGAATCGAATAAAAAAAAAAATATGTTTCTACTTACAATGGACCAAAAACCGAATCTGAGTGTTCTGGGATTTGATCTAATTACAGGAGAAATTTTAAAACATAGCTAGCGTAGATACTCGTAAATCCTGCATTCAGGTTACGGTATTTAACTAGCATGTGGAAAGTCGCCGAGGTAATCATGATTTTCAAATTATTTGAAAAAATGTTGATAAAAGCCTTAAATAAAATATTTGAAGTAAAATCACTAATTCCATGGCAACAATTTGGTTTTAGAAATAAGCACTCTACGATGGACCAAATGCATAGAATTATTGACAAAAATAAGTATTTGAAGAGAAAAATATCTGTTCCACAAAATTGCTGGATATATCACAAGCTTTCGACAAAGTATGGCATAAATGACTGACCCATAAATTACAAAAGCCATCTGCCAAGGCAATATTCAGAAATTCTAGAGTCTTATAAAGGGTGGTTAAATTTTAAGGGCCGATGTTGAATGTGAACCACACCTAAACGTCAAGTTTTTTTCTGCATTTCATTTGACATTTCTCAATTTCAGACTAACTCAATTTGAACCATGGAAAGATACACAATCGAGCAACGCGTTAAAGTTATTCAGGCTTATTATGAAAATGGGCGTTCAAATCAAAATGCATATCGTGCATTTCGTGATTCTTTCGGTCAATTTAATCGTCCAAATGTGCGTACAATCTGAAAAATCGTGCAAAAATTTGTGCAAACCGGGTCTGTAGGAGATGTGGAAACACCAGTGCATGCTCGTACAGCTCGTACTGCAGAAAATATCGCTGCTGTTCGCGATAGTGTGGCTGAAGAGCCGTCCACCTCAACTCGTCGTCGTGCCCAACAATTGCACCTCTCACGCTCGTCGTTGATGAACATTATGCATAAAGACTTGCATTTACGCGCTTACAAGGTGCAATTGACTCAAGACCTAAAGCCTCTTGACCATTTCAAGCGTCGTCAATGGTCACAATGGTGGCAAGAAATGGCAACAGTTATAACTGGGCGATTTTTCAGAATCAAAAAAAAAAAAAAAAAAAATTAGTACTCAACATTAAGAGAAATTACGGCTGGTGTACCACAAGGCGGTGTACTAGGACCTGTATTGTATCTTCTTTTTACCAGCAATCTGCCAGAAAGTGAAAAAATAATTATGGCAACTTTTGCAGAGGATATTGCTGTACTTGCTGTGGGAGGAACTATCGAAAAAGCAAAACAAAAGTTTCAAAATGTAGTAAATAATATATCAAAGTAGACTAAAAACTTGCAAACTAAATTAAATGACTTGAAGTCAGTCCATATTAATTTTTCTAATAAAAAAGTATGATACAACACGTTCTAGTCAACAATAACATAATAAAATACTCGAACACAGCTAAATATCTAGGTACGATACTAGACACCAAACTGCGCTGGAAAACGCACGTAAAATAAAAAAAAAAGCGCACGTACAGTCAACTACAGCACACTGCTGCTATATAAGCAAGTTATAAAAATAGTTTGGATCTATCTATGGACATGCGTAAGCAAAAGAAACTTGTAAAGCATACAAGCCTTCTAAAGAAAAGTACAACGTAGCATACTAAATGGACTATAGTACATAACAAACGTCGATCTACATAGAGATCTGAAAGTTGAAATGATTGAAGATGATGTCAAAAAAGTAGCTAGAGGACTTGAAAATGACACATTTACTCAGTTTATTAGTTAAGACTTTTATTTCCTAAGAAGGTAGGTTGTTACATTATCATACATAGTTTCAAGTCTATTTAGGTTTGGTCGTTATTGACCGTCTACCAGATTGACATTTAGGCTCCCTACATAAAATATGAGTTTACTTACATAATACATTGTAAGCTTTAAATATTCGCATAAACAATTTAACAATTTAACAATCTCATAACGAAAACTAGCTGTATTGACATTGTTATTTTAAAAACTTTCATCCATAATACATTTTCTATACATTAGAGCCTTCGTAGTGTAATTATATAACGCGTTCCACCCAAAGTTTCCATTTAAAATGCTCAGCGTTCTCCCTTCATCCAGCACAGTCACCCCAAAGTATCTCAGGCGAAAGTCTTTTAAGATAGGACATATCGCTATAAAGTGGAAAACGTCCTCTCTCGCACTGTTGCTACACAGACTGCAAAGGATTGGCAGCTCTGGACGATGCGGAATAAAATTAAGTGCGATCAGCTCACCTAGGCTTATTTTGCAGGCTGAGTTGCTGTTTAAAAAGTATGTTTCATCTTGTAGATCATATCTAAGTTGCGAACTCCGAGCGCCGTTTACGTATCTCTCGTATCTATCTCGTCCGATTGATGACAATAGCGTGCTAAATTTAGATCTTAAGGCTGTACCCTGATCCGCCGTTATTAATCTAAGATTGAAACTGCATTCAGACGCTAAACGTTCCCAATTTTGATAAAGATGACCTCTTCTTGAAATGGTAAGATTGAGCACCAGCTTCGGTAGCCTGCCTTGTTCCATCTTGGTCACTTTAACGTCCAGAAAAAGAGGAGGTACCTCAGTCTCCAAATACGATATATAATTAGGCGTAGGCGAAAAATTCGTTTTAAGATATACCAAAGAATTCTTTTTACTTCGTCAAGAGGGTAGAAACCCTACACCTGGTCTTCATATAAAAAAATCGATTTTGCTGTTTCACAAAATATTTTCTGTTTTGAGCTGTGGGTTATGCTTTTATTAACAATAGAACGACTCTAAACTGCTGCCTGATTCACAATGCAGCGTGAGAGCGAACTAGAGCGAGGCGAGAAATCCTCGTCCTCATAAAATCGTTTCCCAGTTCACAATGTAGGCGACACTTTTGACAGCGAGCCTGTATTATCTATCTAAATTCAACAACGATAACACACCACCTTTATCTTTCTGGCTACATAACAAAGTCGCATCAGCCTGTTGACAGGCTATCTCGTCGCGAGAGTTTTTCAATTTTCCGAAAAGAATGCGTTGCGATAGAAGGAGTCTCGCATCATTGTGTACATAGTTTCATACATTTGCATAGATCGAAACTTTTTTTGACAACTCGGGCTAGACTCGTCTCGCTTTCACGCTGCATTGTGAATCAGGCATGAAGATATTGCCCGTTTTGCTTCCGATAGTTTCACATTAAGGTGTTTTTTTATACTGATATTTGCAGTTATCAGAACTTCTAGGTATTTGTATCCTCTCACTATTTCAATACGTTCACCTTGAAGGCTCCACTGTACGTTACGCAAATACTTACCGCTTCCACCTCTAAATATCATCATCTTCGACTTTTCAAGATTAACACTCAAGTTCCATAGCTTGCAGTACTCAGCTAGTCTGTTTATCATCAACTCGTTGATTGTATCACAGAGGAAGACGATGTCGTCTGCATACATAAGCGCCAGAATCTTAACTTGGTAAATATACAACTAAAGCAGAACAATTTAATACCATTGCTCAATTAACAATAAAATATTTATATAAATCTAAGTAATGAATAATTGTAGCCTTAAAATAATATTGTAATATGCAAGCTACGGCTCGAGTAGATAAAACGATATTCTGTGAAATTTATTTCTTTATTTTCTAGTCTATAGAACAATTCAGGTTCACACTATACTATTCTTCGCAAATTCTTTTCTTACAAGGTCTCTTTCCTCTCAAATCACTTTATCTCCTTTCGATTACTTAATTCACAAATCCAAACTAATTACTTTTTCTTGTTCACTCTCAACTTTCAATTTATCACAAAATTACAACTTCGCCCATTATCACTTTTCCAATCTCTTCGCCACGGTTCTAAACCAACTGTGTCTTTTTGATCGCCATCTGTCCTTATATAGCAGAAGTTTCTGATAGCCAGAAACTTCTAGCAAATTCTTCGACCACTGGAACAAGAGAAATAATTCTTGCAGTTATAATTCCCTTTTATCCCTGATATTATTCGTCTCTTTCGTTGACATGAGCTGTGGAGACTTCGTCCCAGACACGAACCTCGAATGAAAGGACAGTTCGAACCAAAATTCTGCCAGAATGAAAAGTCACTTCGGAATTTGCTGCATAGTCATAGGAGCGTAGTTATTATTATGCTACAATATGTTGGAATGCTAGAGACATTCGAGGAAAACAAATTGAATTTTTTGCTTTTCATAGCCAATATAATATTGACATATGTATGTTTTGTAACAGAAACCTGAGATAGTTCATCTAATTTAATGTATAAATGTTATCGCCTGGATAGGGAAGAGAGAAGAGGTGGTGGTGTGGCCGTGGTAGTAAAGAGGTCAATACAACATAAAGTACTTCGTATGACTTGTACGAAATTAAACGAAAATATTGGAATTGAAGTTCCCTTTGCAAATGGTCTTGGTCTTTCAATTAAAATTTTCAGTGCTTATTTTCCGGGTGGATCATCTTCTACTCAAAAACGCATTGATCTCCGTAAAGACATACGAAACTAGTTAGTTTTAACGACTTATTTTTAGTGAGCGGTGATTTAAACTGGAGGCACAGGTATTGAGGTTGCCAGAGAGCTAATGCATGGGGTAACATACTTGCTAATCTGAATTCTAGTCATCCTTTTGATATTCTCTATCCTCCTCATCCTTCTTACTTTCCATCAAATACCAGAATGAACCCATCAACTCTAGATCTCTTTCTAACAAATAGGTCTGAACTTTTTACTCAACCCGTAGCACTGAACGAGCATAGCTCAGACCATCTGCCGGTAAAATGCAGTATTCTCCTTTACCCTATGCAACGACCAAACCAGATACTTGATTTTTCCAATGCAGATTGGCGTGGATTTGAAAGGGTAATGCGAGCTAAATTGCAAAATACTTCTGAGCCTAATCCAGTAAGACAATCGCAAATTGATCAAAATGTAAATGTGTTTACCACTGCAATTTTAGAAAGTATTGATCATTCGGTGCCAAGGAAATGGGTTTATAGAGATAGTATAAATATTCTCCCGAGTCATATACTGCAATTTATCAAGGTGAGGAACGCTTACAGATCCAGATGGCGCCTATCTTGCAGAATTAAACACTCTTAACGCTCTACTGAAAGACGCAATTACAAATTTCAGAAATCAGTCCTAGAACCATAGATTGCAAAACTTAGAGAAGGGTGCCAAACCCTTCTGGAACATCGTAAAGGTAATAAAGAAAAGGCACACTTATATTCCTTCGTTAAATGTTGGAAATGCGGTATTGCTCTCTAGCTCCGAAAAACCAACATTACACTGGCCATTGACATTGAATCATCCGTAGAGCAGTCTATGAATTTCCTTAATTCATCTGCTTTCAATGGCATTATATTATTATTATTATATTATTATATTATAATATCACTAAACGAACTGAAAAATATCCTGCTTAATTTAAAAACTCGCAAGGCATCTGGGTTCGATGGAATAAAAAATGCGAGTCTTAAAAATCTTCCGGATTCAGGCATCAGGTATTTACACTCTTTATTTAAAGATTGCCTCCAGCTCGGATATTTCCCGAATGACACAGTTGCGAAAATCATTCCTATTTTGATCTTTGTTGCGTCTCTAATTAGAGATAAAAAAGACATTTTGTTTGGGAAGTTTTCAAATACTTTAACCCACGATATAAAAATGAAAGAGTGGACAAGTATCTTAAACTCCCTAACGTCTCAAGGCATTTTAAATCACAAAGACTGGAAATACCTTCGTGACGTTGTGTGGCAAAATTTAAAACGAGGAACCATGGTAAGTACTTACCTAGCTATGTATATATATTACATACATACTAAGAAATAAATTCAGCGTTCAGCTATAGTTATATCCAATTATTTACTGTTTTTTTTTTTTGCGTTGTAAACTTGTAACTATTACATTTTTAAAGGTAAAAATTAATAATTCTAAAAAAACCGGTTCCGCAGGGGGTACGAACTGCATTTTTACTGATCTCGATAATATCATTATTGATATTATCGGTAAAGAATCACCGACATTGAGTGGGATTGTTGATGATTCCTCTTCAACACCACTACAAAATATCCCGTCACCAACGTCCGGAAATATAGAGGAAGGCGAAATATGGTAACATAAAGCGTTCGTTCTTCAGACAATTGTATCTGCACAAATATGTTTCCTGTTTTTTTAAGCCCATCCATGCCATCAAAATATACACGGACCATCAGACAGAAACGGAAGGCGACAATAAGATCCGACGAAGCAGATATTATTTCCCTGAAGAAAAAGAGACTGCAGTTGGAAATATACAATTTGCAATTGGATGCGCGACAAAAGGAGAGGGATCTAGGGTTACCAATAAGTCGCCTAACTGTGGAACTGGAGGAGTCTTTCATACAGACTCACAATTCAGAGTCAGAAAGAACTGTTAACTTTAGTGATTATTAAAAAAATAAAAAAAAAGAAGAATAAATATATTTTGTTTATCAATCTCGCTGTTGTTTTATTTTTTATGAAAAGTGACTTAGAAAATATTGTAAAGTAGCGTGACCATTCAAATTATCATCGTTTTCATTTGGGTACCCTATGTTTTCTTCCTCTTCAGTGGTGTACATCTCGAAATAGTTATCTGTTCCTTGTCGTGAAATGTTAGTCAATATAACGCAACATTTTATGACATTGACTGCTTTTATCGGTTGCAATCGCAAGTGCTTTAAGCATGGAAATTTCTCCTTTAAAATTCCAATAGCGTTTTCTATTATCCTTCTAGTTGATTTATGTGCTCTGTTGTATCGATCAATTTCAGGAGTTGAGCTTCTCAAAATTGGTGTAATTAACCAATCCTTTAACGGATATCCTGTATCCCCAAGTAAAACTGCATGAGTATAAGGTCGAAAGCCACTTTCAAATTTAGAGAAAAGCGGACTTCTGCGCAAAACCCTTGAATCGTGTACACTTCCAGGCCAATTCACGTATGCATTGTAGAAGTTATAGTCGGGCCCGCATACCAGCATACAATTAATAGAGTGCTTTCCATGTCTATCGACATATGCAGATTCAAACTCCTTGGGAGCATTTATGTTTACTAAAGTCCCGTCTATACATCCATAAACACATGGCATGCCTAAAACAAGAGATACATAATTCTAAAAATTCGAACAAATAAAAGAAAAACATGTACTGTGAGCGTCAAAAAAAAGTTTACACCACTGTGTTTTATGTTTCAAATTCAATTACATATTTTATATAAGGTTTATTATACAACTAGTTTTACATGTTCGTTAGTATCTTAATTTTTAATCGAACCAAATCTGTAAGTTAACAAAAAAATAATACAAACAAAAAAATTATATACAAAAAAGGAAAATACCTTACATTTTAGGCGTCAAAAAAAAGTTTTCCCTCTGACTTCACAAAAAAATTAGTGGAGTCCATGCCCAGGAGGTTGAAGGCTGTTATAAAGGCAAAAGGGAAACAAACAAAATATTGAATTTAGGGTTTATTTCCATATTTTGATATTTTTTCGGTAGTGTAAACTTTTTTTTGACGCCTAAAATGTAAGGTATTTTCCTTTTTTGTATATAATTTTTTTGTTTGTATTATTTTTTTGTTAACTTACAGATTTGGTTCGATTAAAAATTAAGATACTAACGAACATGTAAAACTAGTTGTATAATAAACCTTTTATAAAATATGTAATTGAATTTGAAACATAAAACACAGTGGTGTAAACTTTTTTTTGACGCTCACGGTAGGTATTTACCGGCAATATCGTAAAATCTTTCACATATATTTTCGTGTTCATTAGGCCAACATACAACATTTTCATACAGTAAATTAACAATAGTTGTACAAACTCTGTAAACACATCTGCATACCGTCGACTTAGATATCCCGTGCATGTCAGCAACTCCATGGTACTGCCCTCCATTCCCAAGCCAGTGTAAAGCTGTGAGAAACTGTTGCCTCGGTGTTAATGCAAAGTTCTTTTCAGTCCTGTGGGCTATCTGTGGTCCAATAATTGCAATTATTTCTTCTGCCTTGCATCGACTCAGACGAAATTTTTCATTAAAATGAAATAACTCCGAAATGACATAGTTTGTACGCGGCCGATAAATTTTTTTTCTTGCAATTAACACAAAATCGTCACTTTCGCTACTATCGCTAAACAAAACTTGTAGGAGGAATTACACGTCAACTTTTACTTGTGTAATATTCTCACATACTAAACAAAATTTGTGAATTCAAATTCTTTGGTGAAACGTAAAGACACAAATAAGTCAAATTTTCACAAATTTATAACTTGTAAATTACAACTATAAATAACTTTTGGTGAAACGAAAAGTGAATTATTCCCACAAATTTCCCTTTGTAGAATACAACTACAAATTTGTAATACTCAGAGTTTGGTGAAACGACATAAATCAAAAAAATCACAAATTTTGTTAAAAAGTGCTTGTAAATACAAATATGTAAGTTGGTGAAATAGGCCACTGGTAAAGACGCAAATTTACCTACTAGCTACAGGCCAATAAGTCTCCTAAATTCCCTTGGTAAGTGCCTAGAAAAGATAATTAAAAATAGAGTCGTGTCCTTCATTAACTCTAATAATATTTTACCGAGGGAACAATTTGGTTTCAGGGCTTATCATAGCACTATTCACCAAGAGCATCGTATAACAAACGATATCAAAAATAATCTTGCAGCGGGAAGAAGTACTGGGATGGTTCTTTTAGATGTTGAAAAAGCATTTGATACTGGTTGGCATCATGGGTTGCTGCATAAGATGATAAGGTTTAACTTTCCTCTGTACCTTATTAAAATTATCCAATCCTTCCTAGGTTCTGTACTTGGTCCAATTTTATTTAACATATATACTTCCGATTTCTCTAGCCTGAGTAACTGCTTTATTCGCAGATGATACCTGTATTTATACCTCGGATGCAATTAGTTTCATTATTGAAACTAACCTGCAATCTGCATTAAATACAATCCAAGAGTATTATAACAACTGGAAGATCAAAATTAATGGTTCAAAGACTCAAGCTGTCTTTTACACTCGCAAAAGAAAAGCTTGTTTACTTCCAACCAACAAACTTTTATTTAACAGTGTTCAGGTTGAGTGGAAATCGAGCGCGAAGTATCTGGGAATTCATTTGGACAAACGCTTGACTTTTAATCTGCACATTCAAGAAGTCATAAAAAAGGTGAACATTATAATAAGAACCCTTTATCCATTCATATGTAGAAAGTCCCAACTGAGTAAGGAAAATAAGCTACAAATATTTAAGGCCATTTTCCAAGCTATTATCTTCTACGGGGCTCCTGCTCGGGGTAAGTGCGCTAAAAGTCATCTGCGCAGACTTCAGATTACCCAAAATAAATTACTTAAAATGATCCTGAATTTACCTTGGTCCTTTTCGACAAATGAACTTCACAACTTAGCAAACATAGAGATGGTGTCAATTAGAACTGCAAAACTTTGTGAAAAACATAACATCTCTTGTATATCATGCGACAACGACTCGATCTCAAACTTACCCTCATAATTATACATATATTTCGTTCCTGGTTTACTTAATTGTTTATTTACTTACCTTTATTATTTATTTATTCATTTATTTAATTAATCGTTTACCTTCACACTTATTTATTTAATTATTTATCTTTGTTATTTATTTTTGTTATTTATCAACTTATTTGGTTATTTATTTATTTGTTTACTTATTTATTTATTTATTAATTTATCTAATTGTCTATTCACTTATTTATTTATTTTTATTTAACCATTAATTTATTTATCTCTTACATATAATTGAGATCAAGTTAATTTTTTTTTTTCTTTTTTTTTTTGGCGAACCTACAAAACCTCTTCTCTCCTCCCAAACTAGGCAAATTAATGTAAAGAAGGTTTTTAAATAGTGGCCTTTTCCTTCAAATCTATACTTGCTCAGCTGTGATATAATTATTTAAGTAATTTTTAGTAATATTTCAGTAGTAAGGTAATTATAACCATATTTCTGTAAACTGTACAATATTGTTATAAAAATTGTGTATTTTTGGCCGCAATAAAATATCTATATATTAACTTGGTTCAGTTCAATTAATCCCCTCACAAAATCGGTAATGTCATTTACGAATAGAATAAATAGAAGCGCACTCAGTATGCAACCTTGCTTCACCTCCATAGATGTTCCAAACTCATCAGAAATAAATTCACCATTCCACAAGTATGCTAAATTGGTGTCATACATTGCTCTTAAAATGTTGATAACTTTGTTAGAGATTCCTATTAAGTGGAGTTTATAAAATAGTGCCTTGCATGGTATTGAGTCGAAGGCTGCACAAAAATTGACAAAGAAGGCATACAACTTTTGTGTTGGCTTTTTTTAATTAATGGTTGAGTATTTCTTTCTAAAACCCGCTTGGAATTCTCGAAGAATTTTGTTATCAGAGACCCACTGAATGAGTATTTTATTCGAATAACAAAAATATATTAAACTGCTTAATGTACTTAAGCCGTGGTGTAGTGGTAACATCATCGCTTGTCACGCTACAGGTTCACGGTTCGAATCCTGGTGTCAATAATCATCTATTTATTTTGCATGAAATAAATAAAAAGTCGATCAATTGCGAAAGCTTATGGCAACTCTACTGCGAAGGCATAACACTGGCAGTAGGGCAGTCATATGGCTAAAATGCAACTTGATCGTGATGATGACATCAGGAGGACGGGAAAAAAATACTGTGAATCATGAGCAACGACAAAAGCAAAAACAAACAAGCTCCCCAGACAGCCACCATTGGAGTTCACTGAAACTTAATACCAGTTGAGTTTCAAATCAACTACACCAATCTGTCTTTTTCTCTGTCTCTTCCCCTTTCCACAAAACGACCGTGTCCTAAAAATTAGTATAAGGGTATTCATAAAAAATTCATAGAAAAAAAAAATTAAGGAAAAATTTATTTATTTTTTTAAGCCTGCAATATTATACTAGTATAATAATAAGTGTACTAAAATCTAATATTATATCTCTCTGGCAGACAGGAACTATTCATGCAGTTTTTGGCACGTGTGAACTCTCCCTTATAATTTTAACCGAGCGGTGTGCAACAGCTGTTTTTTGCTCACGGTGATTTGGAATGCTTCTAAATTCAGCTGACATTGAGGTTGATATTTGATTTGAGTTTGACATTTTATACACATTGTTTACATTTTCCACATTTCCAAATTTATTCATCAAAATCTTAAAATTGGCGGCTGATTCTTCAATTAACTCGACTAAAACGTTCACACATTTACTTAATAATAATAATCTAACTGGGAGATTAAGAAGGGTGAAACCTTTTGAACTAGCTAACCAAAGTAAAAATATGAAGGGACAGAAAACCCACAAACGGCGGTTTCTTTTATAATTTGCACATGTGAAAGGGGTTATGAAAACCCTTATTCTAATTTTTACTTACTTACTTATGTCCTATATCCCCTTGTAGGTCCTAGGGCCTCGACTATGTGTCTCAGGTCTTCCCCAGCTTTTCCCCAACTGCCGTACTTTCTTCTCGACTGCTCTGCGCCATGTTCTCCTTGGACCACCAGGTCTTCTGCCGTCCTGAGTTGAGGGGTTCCATTGCATAGCATGGTTCGCTATGGAGCTGTCACCCTTTCGGAGCGTATGACCAATCCACTGCCACTTCCGTCGTTGGATGGTTGTGCCCATTGGTTCCTGATCCGTTCTCTCGTAAAGATGTTCGTTAGAGATACGATTGGGCCAGAAAATCCTTAAGATGTTGCGCAGGCACCTATTAACGAACGTTTGCAGCTTTCTGGTGATAGCGGTGGTCACTCTCCACGTGCTGCATCCATATAACAGCACGGATTCAACGTTGGAGCGGAACAGTCTTAGCTTGGTGTTCAAACTGATTGCATTGCTTCGCCATATTTTGGACAACATCCCGAACGCGGACTTTGCTTTGGCGATTCTGTTGGCTATATCCAGTTCGGTTGCACCATTGGTCGAGACAATACTCCCAAGATACAGGAAATCCTCTACTCTCTCTACCGGTTGTCCAGCAATGCATATTTGAGCCGATGAGTTCGTTCCAAGACTGATAATTTTAGTTTTTGCGGTATTAATTTTCAGCCCGACGCCAGCCTCCCTCTCCACATCTGCTGCCATTTGGTGGAGGTCCATAACTCTATGAGAGAGTAAGCATACGTCGTCAGCGTAGTCGAGATGTTTAAGTTGGGACGTGAGAGTCCATCGAATTCCTCCGTTTCCCGTCGGCAAAGCTTGCCGAAGCACATCGCTAATCACCAATAGGAATAGTATTGGTGTAAGAATGCAGACTTGTCTTACCCCACCTTGGATCTCAAATTCCTCAGACAACCTTCCTCTGTGCAGAACGTGACATTTGGACTCTTCGTAAGTAGCTTTGACAATAGCAATTAATTTATCAGGAATACCTCTCCTGCGTAAAGCACGCCAAATAAACTCCCTGTTAACACTATTGAACGCCTTCTCAAAATCGATGAACAGCAGGTGAAGTGGCGATCGATATATTAATTTTTAGGACACGGACATTTTTGGAGAAAGGGGAAGAGACAGAGAGAAAGACAGATTGGTGTAGTTGGTTTGAAATTCAACTGGTATTAAGTTTGAGTGAACTCCAAGGGTTTTTGCTTTTGTCGTTGCTCATGATTCACAGTATTTTTTTCCGTCCTCCTGATGTCATCATCACGATCAAGTTTTTCAATTTTAGTCATATGACCGCCTTCCTGCCAGTGTTATGCCTTCGCAGTAGAGTTGACATAAGCTTTCGCAATTGATCGACTTTTTATTTATTTCATGCGAAATAAATAGTTGATTATTGACATCAAGATTCGAACCGTGAGCCTGTAGCGTGACAAGCTTACCACTACACCACGGCCACCCTCAACTATGATTAGACTGCTACTACACGAGTAGGTGCAAGTAAAGAAAGTATTAAAAGATATGTGATTTTCAGAACAGCCATTTTTAGCAATATGATCTCAATATCGGATTTTATCACGCAACCAGTATTTTTGATAATCGTAGCTAATCCACCGAATCAATTCTTGTATACCATCAATTAGTAGTAAAACAAGTATGTTATACGATGTAAAGGAACTCAGTGCAATGCCCAACAAATTCTCGTGTCTCATATCTGATAATTCCGGTGTCTTGTTAACACTGGTTCCAACTCGCTTTGGACTCTCAGCGAAAATATTCATCTTTATAGCAAATTTCTCGCCGTTGTTGTCAGTTGGATTTGGATGGATGGAATTGATAGACCACCAGCCAGTGGATAGAGAAAATTTTATTGATGACGCAACACAAGTGTTTAATCGCGCGCGAAATTTTATTATTATTATTATAATTTTTTTTGGTCAAAGTAATTGAATTTTAATGTTTAAATTAAAATTCTATTAATAGTAGTCCCACGCCATGATCAAGTGTAATCATTTATAAATACTTTGAATCTAAATTGAATTTGTGGATGAAATGAAATCATTTAAAAGAAAGGTGAAGATTGTTGAATTTGGTCTTTAAAATTCGGAAAATTTATGAGAAATTCTTAAGTGGATCTTCGAATCCTAACACTGATGTTTGGGATAACAAGAAGGGCTGTATCTCAGTTTTAAGTAAGTATCTTGGGTTAAGCAACTCCCATATCGAAGAACATTGAAAAGAGACGCGAGAAAACCAGAATTTCTACCATTAATGTATCTGCGTTGCTAGCTATTGTTTACAAAGTTCGCTTAGCCACTAAGAAAGCATCCGGCTAGTGACACATTTGATCACAAATTCTCCTGTCGCGACGGATTGTCTGCTCTTTAAATTATTTTTCTTACTTTTTATGACAAGTTTGCAACTTTTTAGGAGAACAACACCTAAATTACATATCAGTTTGTGATATTAAATATTATCAGGACTGATTACACTTGAGTAGCTGCGTAAGCAGACGCAAAGTGGTACACTGTTCAATGTAGACCAATCCTTTGCTCGCGAAACGATACCTCCCAAAATAATCCCCTTTTACCTTTGGGCATTGGGTTCGAAACAACTCTGAAGCTTTGATGAATCTGCAACATCCTTGAAAAAATATTTTCCTAACTCTAAATCTTAGTTTATAGAGGTCTGGGCAGGGGCGAAGAAAGTAAGATGTAACCTCGAGGACTTCCTTATCACCTCAGCCAATATGTAGATCATCATGTATACCTAACTTTTGTTTATTTCATATGGTACTAGAGAGTATTATGCAAAGTGACTAATCCTTCAAGGACAGAAGGCAGGCAGTTTTGTCGTGGGTATATAGTGGCCACTATTTCCTTGCACATACAGGTACTCGTATTTAACGAACCATTTGTTGTTTGCTTCTGTGTGTCTATTTCCTACTTCAGTTGCTTAAGTTCGCAAGACGGGAATCTAATTGAATGATCAGCATCGCCCTTTTATGCTTGTTCATCAGCTCTCTCTTTTCCTGATATGCCCTCATACTCAGAATCCCATCAGATCTTTACCTTGTGCTGTGAACTAATCATCTTAAGCTCTTTGCGATAGCAGTTCACAAGCTCCGATTGTAATTCTAGAGCTGAAATCATTTGTATTGCTATCTAGTTGTCTACGAAAGGTTGTGCGGCTACTTTCACTGAAATATTCTGATGTAGTCCGAAAGTCTGATTAAATTGGATACGTCTAATGCATTGGAGAAGATACCAGCGCCTACTTTAGTGTCAACTTTTATGATATCAAAGTAAATAGATGGATATGTACGGAATCAAAGCGGAAAAAGCTTTTGTAAAGGCTAGGTTAGGACTTTGTGTAGTCAGTAATTACTACTATGCTGCCTTCCAACTCTCTAACTCGGCATAAATAGATCTAGAGGAAGCAGGTTGATAATAGTCTCGATTCCCGCTGCTTTTCATGTGATTCTCAAGTATTCTCAAGTAGTTTCTCTGATGGTTTGCCATCATGCCATGCTGCCATAAGTAAGCATAGGTCTCAAGAAAGATGATTTTTGGGTTGAGCTAGCTTATTCTTCCAAAAGCTATTATTCCTTTCTCGCGAGCAGTCCGATGTGATGTGTTATATTATCTGCATTGGGGTACCCCAGTCTTAAACACTCGTAAAGATTTCACCCCACTAAATCAAGCCGGCACTTCGGCCATAGTTGGTGCGCACACGATTTAGCCTTGTCCATAGATAGAGTGGCAGATTCTGACCCGGAAAATTACGATATTGTCTGATTGTAAAAAACTTCTCCACTGCCTTTTCCAGTCTTCATTCCGTTCATTGCCCTTCGAATCTATAAGCATTGCCGCGGACGTCGATTAAGGTAGTCATTTAAGTCTCTGTGTATAGGAAGTTCTGGATTTGAGCGTCTTTTTTCATACTGACTCATCAGCGGTGCATATTAGGCGGTGCAACATTGCTCAAAACGGTAATTCATGTGGTGGGAGTTGATTTAATGATCCGGATATTAAACGGAAAATTGTGTTGAGCTGTCTGTCAATATACTTGTATACTCGTATACTATTGGTCCATATTGGTACGCCATACTCCGCGGTTGAAAGTACCAGACCTAATGCAACTATTCGAAGCATTGTGGGTAAAGCTGTTGTTAAGACGAAAACATGCTGCCTCGGTTTTTTTTTAATTCTTTGTCCCCAATCTACGAAATATTTACCTAACCTCTTGAGATCTTCTTCGCGAGCTCCGTGGCTCAGTGGTTAAGTGCGCAATCACTGAGCGGGAGGTTCAAAATTCGAATCCAAGACAACACAAATACAACATATTGCTGACGGTCCCACCTCTCGTGAACAACTGATAGACATCCGAGAGTAAAAATTGTCATGAAAAGCTTCACTCAATCGAAATCAAAAAATTGACCTTCAGAAATGCTATAAAATTGTAGGTCCCAACCAATCGTTTGGCGCGCGGTACGAGTGTCTGCGAGCAGCTAGGCCATGCCCTGTACTGGGCTTTAGCGCCAACATATTTATATTTTTTTGAGATCTTCTTGCGTCTTACATATTTCTGGTCTACATAGTTAAATTTATGTCATTAACGTATTCGGGCATATCAGGGTGCCCCATTTTTTATGTCGGTATGTGAATATTGAATAACTTAAAAAAAAAACAACCGATTTCCATATATGAGATATTTTTATTTAATTTGGTCCCTTACAATTTATTTGGACTAGTTTTTGAATACAACATCAATCAAGTGTGGACGCCTTTATTGACCAGAACAAAATGTGCTCTTTTTGCTGCGATTTCCATCACTTCTTCGAGCATCTCGGCCGGTATAGCTATGATTTCGGCACGAATGTTTGCCTTGAGCTCGTCAATGGTCTGAGGCTTACTGGCGTACATTTTGCTTTTCAAATAACCCCACAAAAAAAAGTTCGGAGGGATCAAATCTGGAGATCTGGGTGGCCAGTCAATGTCTCCATTTTTTAACACCACACGTCCAGGGAATTTTCGTTGCAGAAACTGCATTGTTTGATTTGCAGTGTGGTATGGTTGAAACCAGTAACCGTCCAGACCTTTTACACACATTTGTGGGCAAAGATAATGAGCCATGAGATATCGATACCCATCGACTGTTTCGCCTTCTCTGGAGAAAAATGGCCCAATGATGGTTTTGGCGCAAACGCCGGCCCAAACAGTCACTTTTTGGTCATGCAATGGTGTTTCATGGATCTCATGGATCTGTGGCAATTTTGGTTGTTAAAGGCGCCAGAGAATGCGAAATGCGCCTCGTTGGTCATCAAACTTTTGCTTCCCAAAATCAGGTTCAGTGTCACCATTCGAGCGACTGTTTGGTCGTATTCCAAGCGACGTGGACGGTCTGTCGGCAATATTCTTTGAGTCAATTGCATTTTATACGAAAACAAATGCAAATCATCTTTCAAAATGCGCCGCAGGGTGGTTCCACTGACGCCAAAGTGCTGAGCGCGGTGACGATGTGCCACATGTGGGTTCTCGGCAACAGTCTCTCTTACCGCTTCAACCAGTTCATTGGAACGTCTTGGGCGTTGATGAACGGCATGTCGACGATCTCCCACTGTCCGGTGCTCAACAAAATTCGACACCAAACGTCGAATAGTGTTGTCAGATGGTGCTTGTTGGCCACGATATTTTCGACGATATGGACGTTGAGTTAACACAACTGAACGACTATTTGCAATGTACAGCGTCACTATTTCGGCGCATTGTTTCAGTGTGAAGCAATTCATGGTTAAAATTGTACTGAATTGACGTTTCAAAAACATGTCTACTCAAGTCAATCGGTTGATAAATGTCAAAGTTATTCAATGTTTACATACTGACATAAAAGATGGCGCACCCTGTAAATATAAAGATTAAAGAACAGGGGTGACAGTGCTGATCCTTGTGAAAGACCGTTGTTTAGTTTTTTTGGTTTACTTCCCAAAAAATCTATAAATACTTGGAATGAGCGATTTTAATTAATTTTTTTGGTGGGGGCGAAAGCCCCCATTTATTTTGCTTATTACAAGCTACAACTAACAAGGCTAAAACTTAAACCTAAAACTTAAAACTAAAACTTAAAACTAAAACTTAAAACTAAGACTTAAAGTTAAGGAGAATGGTGAAGGAGTTCGGTTTTGAGGCAGGGAGTGCTGAGGTTAAAATCAAACTGGGTGAGGTTTGAGTTCACTTTATTATTAACATGTAGTTTACTAAATTTACTATCTTTTTTGCAGGATATTATTTTGAGTAGTTTAAAGGTAGGCGTCGTGGCGTAGTGGTTAGTGTGTCGGATCACTACGCAAGAGGTTCCAAGTTCGAATCCCAGAAAACACCAAAAAGTTTTTCCACGATCCCACCTCTCGCGAACGTCTGACAAACATACGAGAGTATTGTTGTCACGAGAAAGCTTCTCAAAACAAATTGTCGTTCGGATACGGCACTAAACTGTAGGTCCCTTCCATTCGTGTGAAAAATATAACGCACACAACACGAGTGGTTGCGAGAAGCTAGGCCCTGGCACTCAAAGAGCTTTTGTGCCAAATATTTATTTTTATTTAGTTTAAAGATAATTCCACTTCGCCATATGGTATCGTATGCGGCAGAAAGATCTACGAAAACTGCTGATCTCACAAGCTTGTTGGTAGTTAGGAGTAGTACTTGGTCGACGCAGTTTCGACCTGCATGAAAGCCATCTGCTTCTAGATAAGACTCTCAAGAATTTTATAAGTAAAGCTTAGCAGTGCTATTGGCTTAAGGATACCCATTATTTCTGTTCTTTTTAATTGTTTTGGCAAGTTCCCAGTTTACATGCTGTTATTAAAGAATTTGCATAGCCGTTGTTTGGTGTTTTTTTCCACAGTTTCTTAGAAATTCTGGGTATATTTCATCGAAAACTGCAGCTCTATATAGGTTTAGTTTTTTAATAGCTGTGTTTAACTCTGGGATGGAGAAATTTCTCGAGAATTCGGATGACATTAACATCTGATGGCTTTAGACTGGTAATCTCTTTTTGCATCATCTTAGCGTGCTCTTTTTCCGATTCCACTTTTGATGTCTGCATAATGTGATTGGCAACGAGTTCAGGATCGATTTTTTGTGCTTTTATTGTCAATGGGTTGAATCCCCCTACGTAGCAGTCGCCAAGCCTTTCTACTCGAATTTATAAAAATCATAAAAATCTAATCATCCCGCGGCTAAGGATTTTAGGAGATTATTCCCAATTTCTTCATTACCACTAGTCACAAATTCCTGGTAAGGTTGTTCGTTTTCTGTATACCAGCTTGGAATATATTCCCTGCGGAAACCTTTTGGGATGTGTCTTTTGCAGTGGAGTTAAGAATTACAACAAATTTTCCTTAGTTTGCTGTTGCTGGCGAAATCCATCGGATATTACCGTCCAGGTCTTTGCAGAAATATTTCCAGGAAGTTCTAGTAAAATTTCAATGGAGTAGATAATAGGGATTTTGATACCCGTTTCGATGATAACTGGTTGGATGTGTGGGGAAGTCTGTTAGAACATTTCTGTTTGATTTTATGAGTTGGATCAGGTCGGGGTTGTAACCCCATTGCCATCTCCTAGAATGGAATGTATTTATATCTGTCTCCACAATGAACAAGCTATTAAAGTCCCCTATATATATGACTGGATGGCAATGAATCCTGAGAGTTTTTTTATAATTTGCACGTGTGAAAGGGGTTATGAATACCCTTATACTAATTTTAGGACTCGGGCGTTTTTTTGAGGAAAGGGGAAGAGACAGAGAGAAAGACAGATTGGTGTAGTTGGTTTGAAACTCAGCTGGTATTAAGTTTCAGTGAACTCGAAGGGTGGCTGTCAAGATAACTGGGGAGCTTGTTTATTTTGCTTTGCTCATGATTCACAGTATTTTATTTGTTCGTCCTCCTGATGTCATCATCACGATCAAATTGCATTTTAGCCATATGACCGCCCTACTGCCAGTGTTATGCCTTCGCAGTAGAGTTGCCATAAGCTTTCGCAATTGATCGACTTTTTATTTATTTCATGCGAAATAAATAGATGATTATTGACATCAGGATTCGAACCGTGAACCTGTAGCGTGAGTGTCAGAAGGTCAGGTAATATTTGGTGGCTTGCAGATTTTTATAATTTTTAATTTTGAAATTTCAATGGTGATTGAGTAGATATTTCAAGCTTCTTCGACTTCAATCAATCTAACAAGCTGGCGGATACAGAGTGATGGTCCGATATCCCTAGTCAGTGGACCGATTGATGTGTGGTTGGATTGTTGTTGATTTTGCATAGATTTCTTATTATTTTGCCAGGAGTTCATGGTAAAAATTTGAAATGTTTGGCCATCAGATTTCTTCGCACTCCAAAGTAAAATAAGCCACTTATTATGACTAAAGCTTGTGATTAACATTTTTGGCTCCATTTTAATTTGTAATATATTATAAATTTCTAGAGATTGTTTTTTCCATGTAATTCCAACCTTAAACCTGATGAACAGTTTGTTTAATGATGAACTCTATGGAATGAGCTATAGCTTTGTAAACGCAATTCCATGGCATTTTAATACACACTTTAGCTAAAAGTAGACTATTCTACTTCTACTAGATAGTTCCCAGACAACAATATTAAAATTTCAGCATGGTTATTAGAACTGGTTAAATGTTGACCCTCTTTGATTATTTATTTATTGGGTACTCTCTGCTAATCAAATAAATTACCCTTATTTTCAGTGAAACAACTCGCTGAAAAACCACACTTTGGAAGATACCGCGAAAGGTTATTTGAGCGATTTGAAATATTCATATTGTATCTCTCAGCAACAGGATGTGGGTTTACCCGAAATGAATTTAAAATCCTGAATTTAAATTTCCTATATCACGAAACGGCTTATCCCATAGGACTATGGTCCGCGGAATGTATTTAGTGGTTAGAATTACCCACAAGCAATTTCCAACTTTAATGGAGTTTCAAAAACATTTGCGTGAATATTTTTAAAGTTGTTTTTACCCCTGGAGATCAAAGCATTCCTTTTTGGTTTATTCATTCATGTAAAGGATAAAGTTCGTTAGATTAATTTAAAGGTAAGGGTGGTATAATTTTCGAAACATATCATAAAGTTTACTCGAAATTAATAAAACAGTGTCTGCTATTGTTACAAATTAAATTTTGTTGGTGTCTACATATATGCATCCTTGGTGTATAAAACTTACTTGGAAACGCATCTTAAAGTTTTCATTGATGTCAAGTTGTGCACTTTGGATTCGACACCGATAAGACATGCTTGCCGCAAATATTCCTGTAGTCTTCGAACAATCGTCAAGTTTCCAAATCTAGTAAAATTTAACTCAAATAGGCTATGAACATCCTCTAATTATATAATCTTCAGTTGACTCTGTATGAAATTGATTTGTACTGAGCTCTAAGCGATTTTGAAGGCACCAGTTCGAAAAACTATCAATGTCTTGTTGAAGGAGACAGTAGTCATGTGGTGAAGAGATGGCTTTGAAAAATTTGGTATCATCAGCGTACAGAGAGAGAGAAGAGTGTTTAATAACCCTCTCGACATCGTTTATGGTTAGAATGAAGAGAAGGGGACCTAGATGACTGCCTTGCGGAACACCAGAGGTGGCCAAGAAGGGAGTCGATAAGATGGATCTGAAGCGAACTCTGTAAGAACGGTTTTCCAGGTAAGAAGATATCCATTTTATCAATATGGGTTCGAAACCGAGGGCAGACAATTTGGAGAGGATTAAGTTATGAGATATCTTATCAAAAGCCTTACTAAAATCAGTAGCAATAACGTCGACTTCTTTGCCATTCTCTAAGGCAGACAGGGCGAAGGACACGAATTCGTTAGTGGTAGTTGATCTACCTTTCAGAAAACCGTGTTGGGTGGGAGAGATAAGAGACTTGCACTGAAAGCTTAAGGATTCGTATAAAATACTTTCGAAAAGTTTGGGTAGATGAGAAAGTTTAGCAATGGGGCAATAGTTTGTTACTTCGTTCTTTGATCCCTTTTTGTGTATGGGGGTTATGAAAGAGGTCTTCCAAATCTGAGGGAATTCTCCTAGTGATAGAGACAAACGGAAGAGATGAGAGAGGGGGAGGGATAGAATGGAAAAGCATTTTTTAAGAAAAATGGCAGGGAGACCATCTGGGCCGGGTGAGAATTCATCATTAAGATTTTGTAGTTTATTTTCAATTACAGCAGGATCAAAGGGCAGGGACAGAAAGGGGCCAACGGAGAAGTAAAAAAACTTCCCGAAATTCTAACAAAGCAGTTAATCTACAGTACGGTTTGGTGGACGAGTAACTTGGGCAATTCTTCGGTTAATCTCCTCACTGATGTCAATGTCAGAGTTCACTATGGAGCCTAGATAGATAAAGTTGTGAGCTTCTTTCAATTTTGTTCAAGTATAATGTTGAAGAAATCGCATGATAGCTCGTCACCCTGTCTAAGACCTTTTCTGACATCAAACAAATCGGTAGTATTCCTACCGACTTTTATGGAACAATGGAAGTTCTCCATTGTCACATTACATAGTTGGACGAGTTTGGCAGAAATGCCTGTACAGCTCTCGTCTCTATACACGCTGTAATAGGCAACTGTAAAATCGATGAACAGGGGGTGGATATTGATTTTTAATTCTTGGGTTTTTTCCAAGATCTGCCGTAATGTGAATATTTGGTGAATGGTAAACCTTCCTGCCCTAAAACCACACTGATAAGGTCCTATCAAGTTGTTGATGATCGGTTTTCAGTTTAGAGGCTCTCCCTTCTTCAGCGTCGGACAAACGATGCTGAGACTCCTTTCTGCAGGAATGATTTCATCTGACCAGATTTTACAGATGAGTTGGTGCATGCTCCTTACCAAGTCATCTCCACCAGCTTTGAAAAGTTCGGCAGCTAGGCCGTTGGCTTCAGCAGCTTTGTTGGACTTAAGCTAAGATATGGCTTTCTTCACTTCATCCTGATTGGATTGACGGGAATCTTGCCTGTCATAGTGAATATTGAATGGCACATCCTGCCTAACAGCACAATATTGGTCGTAATCGCCGTTTAGCAGTCTGCAGAAGTAGTTCTTCGAAATTTTCAACACCGACTGTGATTCTACTAGTATGTTCCCTTTCGGTTTATACTTTGTATCCTGGAACTTTTGGTCAAATTTTTACACCGCTTTTCTGCAGTAGCATCTCTCTATCGACTCGACTGGACTCTTCTTTGTCATAAGCAAGCCTCCTTTCAGCTCTCGTCCTTGCATGCAGCATCGCAAGATATGCATCTTGTGTGGTTGAATGAGCTCACCGACATTCTTCATCTGACCATGTGTTTCTTCTTTCTTATCACCTGATGTAACCTAACACATCAGAGGGGGCATATTTGATGGCTTCCTGGCAGCATTGCCACTGCTCATATATAAGTTTTCTGCACTTGATACTGATGGCACAAGGCGTCTGCAGTCGCTCGACGTTGAACTGTCTTACAGTACTTTCTTGGCGTTAGACTGTTCGGAATATCCGTATAAGCATCTTGGCTGCAACAACTCGGGAAGTGCGAACGTCCACGGTTTTTCGTATTTTAATCAGGGGACTGCCATGTGGCCTTGCGAATGTCTAGATGTGGGAAATGCGTACTTGCTATGACGATGTTTTGTACCATCGCGAAGGCAATTAGCCTGTGTTCGTTCCCGGATGTGGTGTCGTGTAGGCTATGCATTCCGACGTCATTACGAAAAATACCCTCCTTCCATATTTTGGCGTTAAAATTAGGACACTTCTCATAGGTCCTCTTTATGTGGTCGTAAAAGCAATCTTTGGTGGCGTCGTCCTTCTCCTCCGTTCGGGCGTGCTCGCATATAAGGCCGGTATTGGCGAATTCAGCTTTGATGCGGATTATCACTAGGTATTCCCTCACATGTCTAAAGCTCAAGACTTCTTGCCTAAGTCTACATCCAATGACAAATCCGCATCCAAATAGATGCTGCTTGTGCTCTCGGTACCAGTCGCCATAGTAGATATCGCAGTTTTTCATACCCCTTTTCGATAGCAGTTATATTCGCAATTATGGCCTCCAATGTTTCCGAGGTCTGTTAAAGGTTCTAACATTCCACGTACATATCCGAAAGTCATTATCCTTAATCATATCCGAGGTTGTTTTATGTTTTTGTCATGATATTTTCTCTTTCGCAGAGGCTTGTGAGGCCTAAGGTGACGTAATCTGTGGATCAATGCCAGCATTTATTACTCACTGCACACCCATTTGTTTTGTCCGTAGGGCTTATTGCTATGCCTTATCTGCGATGCATTAAGGCCGATCAGGTCAACAAGATGTGTAGTCTTCCTTCTTACAGCAAGTGTTCGTTTACGGCTACATCCAGAGACGCACTTAAGCACTCTGATGGGTAGACTAATGTCTCTTTCGATTTCTTATAAGTATATATTCTGAAGATGCTTGCGCAGTTCTGAGTTTTCAGATACGCATGTATAGTCAGGCTAAGTAGACGCTCATCGTTGGTTCGCTATGAAGTACTCCTAGTTATCCAGCAAGTACCGCGGGGAGGTGATGATGCGATTTTGCCAAAAAGTTAAGAGCCTTGGGTATTTTCGGTTCCTAAAGTACATATTACTGAATTCTTTTAGAAATCTGCTCATTATGTTTCCTACCATCTGCCACTAATCTTATATATAGCTTATGCCAAGCTTTTAAAAATAATTATCCCATTATTCCGTACTTAGCATCATCCACCGCCTATTATTTTCAAACAAGTTAACAGCTGCCATATATCAAACTGTCTCCAAGCGATTTATAAAAATTATGGAAATTCAATTGCCGTTCAAATGGAAAAATTATACAAATGCGATAATAATAGCGACTCACAAGGACACTCCTATCCAGTTGTCATTAAAAGAGGAGAAAACCATTCCAAAATCCGCAGCTATAAATCCTTGTAATTGCGATAATAAAGTTACAATTTCTATGTCTTCACTTGTAGGAGAAAAAATGGTCCTTAAGTCAAATGACGACTTTTCCTATTAACGACGAAAGATGATAATAATGTCATTACTGCCTTAAAGCGAAATAATAGACTTAGCGAAATAAGCTGTTTAACAATCAACTCAAAAGTACTTGTCTATATCGTTTCATTTTTTATTCAAAAAAAAAAAAAAAAAGAATAACCAAAAAACATTGATTCCTAAGTGTGCGTGGTATAAAGTTTATTGCCACTCAATTGGGACACAACAAAAAAAAAAAAATGAAAATCTCCAATAATTCGATCCCACTTTGTGCTCCTATTGACTTCAAACGAATCCTCTGCGATACTGAATTCTCTACTACACATGAACCACTTATCGCTAGGGACCCAACTGTGTTCCATCTAAAAACCAGTATCGCAAATCAGCAAATCCATAAATAAAGCATGCGGCATAGTCCCCAGAGCACCATCAAAGTCTTTCCATGTTTTCATCTGATGTGGATGTGATTTTCCATTTTATGATTTTGTTATGAACATCAAAAGCATCGATTACTCTTTTCACACCCTGTGCGATGACTGGATTTCCATTTCAGAGGTTCTTCTGCATCAGTTGTTTAGGGTTAACAAAAACAGAGAACGTATTATTTTCCCTCAGGATGATGTTTATTTATTGAATTTCAATATTTATTGAGTCCTTGCATATGTAATCGAACTGGAAAGCTTTGAATTGAAGATTTATAACTTAGTAGATTGCTTTATGAAGCTTAGGGGTATTTTAATAAAGGTGTGATTAAATTCGTTGTGCCCTTAGTTATTGTGTGAAGGCTGTTTGATGATATAGCAATAAAGAGTAACTACATCTACGAGTAGTTGTAGTCTTTAAATTTAAGAAATTGAAATCCCAGATACTGTAAAGATACTGGCGCAAAAAATACACTTTAAAAAGATTTTAGCATATTCTAAAGGGTGGTTAAATTTTAAGGGCCGATGTTGAATTTGAAACACACCTAGACATTTCTCAATTTCAGACTAACTCAATTTGAACCATGTAAAGATACACAATCGAGCAACGCGTTAAAGTTATTCAGGCTTATTATGAAAATGGGCGTTCAAATCAAAATGCATATCGTGCATTTCGTGATTCTTTCGGTCAATTTAATCGTCCAAATGTGCGTACAATCGGAAAAATCGTGCAAAAATTTGTGCAAACCGGGTCTGTAGGAGATGTGAAAACACCAGTGCATGCTCGTACAGCTCGTACTGCAGAAAATATTGCTGCTGTTCGCGATAGTGTGGCTGAAGAGCCGTCCACCTCAACTCGTCGTCTTGCCCAACAATTGCACCTCTCACGCTCGTCGTTGATGAACATTATGCATAAAGACTTGCATTTACGCGCTTACAAGGTGCAATTGACTCAAGAACTAAAGCCTCTTGACCATTTCAAGAAATGGCAACAGTGGATGATCAATTTTCGAAGAAAATCATCTTCAGTGATGAGGCACATTTTCACCTCAGTGGATTCGTCAATAAGCAGAATTGCCGCATTTGGGCGAATGATAATCCAAGAGTGATTGTCGAAAAACCAATGCACCCACAAAGAGTGACTGTTTGGTGCGGTTTATGGGCTGGCGGCATCATCGGGCCGTATTTTTTCCAAAATGAGGCCGGTCAGGCAGTTACTGTGAATGGTGTTCGCTATCGTGAGATGATAACGAACTTTTTATGGCCCGAATTGGAAGATATGGATGTGGCCGATATGTGGTTTCAAGAGGATGGTGCCACTTGCCACACAGCTAACGAAACAATGGCTCTTTTGCGCGACAAATTCAATGGCCGTGTTATCTCACGTGGTGGCGATGTCAATTGGCCGCCAAGATCATGTGATTTGACACCGTTGGACTTCTTTCTTTGGGGTTATTTGAAAGAAAAGGTGTACGTCGATAAGCCAGCAACAATTCAAGAGCTAAAGGATGAGATAATTCGGCACATTAACGGCATAGAACCTCAATTATGCCTCAGCGTCATCGAAAATTTGGACCATCGGATGGAGGTGTGCCGCCGAGGTCACGGCGGCCATTTGGCCGATATTTTGTTCCATACATAATTGAACCATACCAATATTATCATAATAAAAAGAAATGACAGTAATTTCCTAAATAATTTGTGTTTTATTCAAAATCAACATCGACCCTTAAAACTTAACCACCCTTTACAAGTATTAGTTTCCTGCAAATTTTCGATTTTGAGATTTTGATTAAACTTGACATTACTATAGTAGAGAAACTCTCAATTCTGTCTGTCTGTTTGTCTGTCTGTACGCACGACTGCAGCCTAAACAGCTGGAAGGATTTTCTTCAAACTTCACGATTCGAGTATCTATATACAAAAAATTCACTCACAAAGAACTGCGAGTAGAAGTTTGCTTAAAAGAAGGTCAACGTATTTGAAATAGATTGGCTAACACGATCAAAAGAGAGAGCAATTGATTATTCAAATTGTGAGATTGCATGCAGGTGGATTAACTGCTAGAACCCGGGAGAATACAATGAGTATGACAGCGCTTGTAGAGTACATAACCGAATACCTCGCACGCAATGAATACGAATGAATATCGAATGAGTACTTTTTCCTTGTTACCAAATAAGTGGAATATTTTTCGTGTGTGCGATATCGAGGCAGACAAATTTCGAAGCTATGAATACCTAGCAAGCGAAGCCAAAAATATTCCAGAAGTGCCTTAGGGACTGTAAAATCTTAACGCATTTAACGGAGCGAAATTAAAGACTGCAAATGTGTATATATTTATGTTCGTAGTTTACAGTCAAATTCAATGTACAGTAAGTCCTCTTTTAGAGCTACCTCGATTAACGCTGATTCGATATAATACGGTCTGCTCGAAGCCTTAAAAAAACAAAGTGTGCCGCATTTCCCTAAAATTTATGTTTGTTTGGTACGTGTTCATGCTATCAATACGATTTGGATTGCTGCGTAAATGTATTGTAATCATCGACATCATTGTGTAAGAAAATCAAAATTTTCTAAATTATTCAGAGTGAGTGGGTGTAAATAAAATAAAACAAAAATGACACAAAAAATTATTTCGCTCGACATTAAAATACAGGTCCTGAGGCGATTGGAAACCGGTGAACGTCAAATCGACATTAGAACAGCTTTTCATTTTTCTACTTCTATTATACGATCAATTTGAAATAACGATGACAAAATAAAGTTGTCAGCAATCACAACCACAACGTCTTCTGCAACCAAAGGTAACACGATCCAGAAGCAATGTTTTAGCGTTCATAAAACGTTACTGTGAATTTAAACCAAAGTCTTTATACTGCTAGATAATGCTCCTAGCCTTTCCACCAACTTGTCGGACTTAAACACTTGCATTTCTATTGAAGTAGTTCTCCTACCACCCAACACTATGTCAGTAATTCAGCCGATGGATCAGGGAGTCATGTCAAGTTTTAAGACATATTACGAGTATCTTCGCCACACACATCAATAACTTATCGATAAATTAGAAAAAAATAAAGGAATATGGCCGGAGGAGCCAAGGGTTCCCAACAAAATGAGACTATCGTTCGCCAAATTGTCAACCTAATCGAAACAGCAGGACTTCCCAATAAAATGAGCCTATCGTTCGCCAAATTGTCAACCTAATCGAAACAGCAGGACTAGGAGATGTATATGGGCAGGATATTGAGGAGTTATTGCAGGTTTCTGGTGAGAGCCTAACCAACGACGACCTTCAAGTACTGGCAGAAAAAGAAATTTATGCAGAAAATAATGAACCAAAAAAAAAAATTGCCACAGATGTTCTTAACACAAGTTTTGTATCGATAACCGGAATCGTTGACCAAATTGTGAGACGATCTCTTCCTACCGACATTTGCTCAACGAAGGAAAAAGAAAACGGCAAATGATACTAGACGATTCATAAAAAAAATCAAGAAATTCAGAAAGGCCAGGACCTTCATCACAAAAATTAAATGCAAATGCAAATTAATATAAAAATAACTTGAATTTAAATTCAATTTTGTTTAGTTTTGCTCGGGTGTTCCCCTATCTCTATTTACTATGTGTTAAGATGACCTAGTATACCTCTATTTTATTTAGCGCTTTGTCATCTAAGAATGCATTTTGAGCGCCCAACTGGGTTTCACTGTATTTTATACGGGAAGATAATGATTTCAGACCACGGAATATAACGGCCATATCTGGTCCGGTGCACCCAAGACCGTTCTGCACATTCTTGATAGGGTACAGATTCGCGCGTTAAAACTTATAGGCGATAGAGACATTGTGAATTCAATTCATTCACTAGAACATCGGAGAAATGTCTCCTGTCTCTCTTTTTTTAATAAAAAATGCTCCAGTGAAATAGCCAGTTGCATTCCTTCCCTTCAAAATTTCACCCGCAATCAGCGACGTGCTTCGAATGCACATCAGTTTACCCTAAAGCCAAACTTCGGTCGTACTGTCAAATATAGGGATTCATTTATAAGCCGAACAACACGAATGTGGAATGATCTACCAGGCTCTGTATTTCCACATGACTACAACCTTCATACATTAAAAGCCAACGTGCATTTGCTCCTCCTCTGTTCCTCTTCCCCTTTTTCCCTAACGCCCATGCCCTGAAACAGTTTAAGGGTATTCATATACCCTTCGGCGCGGGCAGGTTATAAAAAAAAAAACCTTGTTGGGCCTTGTTGGGCGTCTCCCTTACGCTAATAATTTTACCCATAGTTACTTTCTGAATTCTCCAGAGTTCCTCTCCTACCTAGATTCGCTGTGTCAATGCCAGCATTTACTTCAAAGATATCTGGCTAATTTCCTCATGTTCCAATCAGTAGCAGTTTGTTATATCTCTTCTTCTGATTGCTAGTGGCAGACATTGACACTGTACGTCTCCAAGTCTTCATCTTCTGCCATTCCCATTTTGCTTAGATAATACCAACAGTTACCAATATCCTGCGGATGACGCTACTACCCGTTTTGCATAAAGCAAAAGGAATACATGGATAGCATTGGTGGCGGCTAAAATCATGTCTTACGTAGGCACAACTTCTGCCTTTGTACACATGTTTCCTTCTTTGGGCAATTCTTCAATAAATATTTTATTCTTCCATTCGATCAAAAACTCCATTAAAAGAGCTTATATTTCTAATTTGTCACTAAAGGGTGTCCCAAAATTCACGCAAGATTTGAATTTTGCGCCATTTGTGCGGTAAAGTGTTGCCAACGAGAGAAAAAAAAAAAAGAGAGCATGACAACTGACAGTTCAGGGTTATTAAAAATGGAGTGGTACATGAAAGAATGACGCGTTTTCATTGTTGAACAATATTTTAAAAATACGAATAATGAACGTTTGGCAGCTACAGTTTGCAATTTTTGTACAAAATATGGTCGGAATAGTGATTTAACTTCATCGACTGTGAAGAGATTAATTCAAAAATTCAGGGAGACTGGATCAATTAGTGATCTTAGACACTCAACAAAAAGTCGTTCAATACAAGACATCGAAGCAGTTCGTGAGAGTATTGTTGATAGTCCAGGAACATCAATTCGGCACCGTGGTCAAGAATTGAACATTTCGAGAAGATCTCTACATTTTCATGCATACAAAGTGCAATTGCCTCAAGAACTGAAACTTACTGATCACGCATAGCGAAAAGAGTTTGTTGAATGGATTATGGAACAACAACAAGTGGTTGTTGATTTTTCAAACAAAATAATCTTTCGCGATGAGGCTCATTTTCATCTTGAGGGCTCCGTTAATCGTCAAAATTGACGAATTTGGGATTCGGAAAAGACACGAGTGTTTTTTTGAGAAACAAATGCATCCACAACGTGTTACTGTTTGGTGCAGATTTTGGGCTGGAGGCATCATCGGACCAATTCTTCTTTGAATATGCGGCTGCTCAGGCAATAACAGTTAATGGTACTCGCTATCGCGATATGATAATACAGTTTTTTGTACCTAAACTGCAAGATATAGACGAGATGTGGTTTTAACAAGACGGTGCCACATGTCATACAGCCCGAGAAACAATTCAATTACTGCATGAGTCATTTCCTGATCATGTAGTTTCCCATTTTGGTGATTAGAATTGGACGCCCAGATCATGCGATTTAACGCCGTTGGACTTTTTTCTTCGGCAATTTTTGAAGTCCATGGTTTATGTCAACAAGCCCACGACCACCCACGCCTTGAAGGTGCAAATTGAGCGTTGTATCAACGAAATTCAGCCACATTTATGCAAAATGGTGATGAAAAATTTCGACAAAATAGTGCGTACGTACCAGCAAAGCCGCACATTCCATACATAACCTTATACTGTTTTTTAATTAAAAACCTGTGTTTTCTATCAAAATTACTTTATTATATTTATTGAACAAATTAAAAAAAAAAATTGACAAAACGTTCTTTTCTATCTGCGGTACTCGATCACAGATTAACAAATCAAAAATGTGTTCGTGTCTTTGGTGCAGTTCGCTAGTCATCCCGGTCACGGAGGTATTATCATTAGGGGGTTCAAAAGCAATACTGGTTCGTCACATACGTATGCAATAATTCATCATCTTACTAACATAGCCACCAGATCTTTTTTCTTCGAATTATGTGCTTAAAAGTAGCTGAAATAGAAATAGTGGAATATTATAGCCGTATTTTCTATTTATTATATTACAAATATCTGGTAAAAACTGGAAGAATTTTTACTACAGATTTATATTTTTATAGTAGCAACAGCAATATAGTCAACAAGAAATTAACTAGGCTAACAATATAAATTGTAAATTGATTTCATTTCTAGGCTCATAGCAGAATGAGCTGTGAAAAATAGCTATTATTGCTATTCGTGTGAAATGAAAAGAGAACAATTTCCTATGAAACGTAACCACTATCGTTATTCTATTCAATATTGGGGAAATTATTATATATATTATATAATTGCAATTGCTAGGAAGGTAAAAACTAAAACAGAAGGTTTGTAGAGCAAATATTGGAATTAGCAATGAAAATAACTAGTATTCATATCCTTCCTATCATCTGCTGCGTTATAAATTTATACAATGCGGTGGGCAAAGGGCAACATTTGCAGTTCTTAATTTTGATTTTCTTATGCTATTTTTGCTGTAAAAAATTGTACAACACTATAATTTTCTAGTGAGCGTCAGCTATTTGATGCTCAATACTTTGTAATGCTACAAATGACATATTGAAGAATAGGAACACTATATAAATAGGTGATTCAATTTTTAACACACAGAGTTGCAGCCATATCCTTAGTTGTTATATTTTATGACTAGACTAGGTTTTATGGGTTGACGTAGAGTGTGAACAAACTACGCCACACTTAGATCAGTATAGGTCCATTGTGATGCCCAAGGAATGAAGCTTCTCCACTCGTGAACTCTATGAGTTCTTAAACCAACCCGATGCATTTATAAATTTGTTAATCTTATTTACCGATACATTTGAAAGTTCCTCTAAGTCTTGGAAGAAATATTTCCCTAGTATACTGAATCTAAGGTGGTAGAGTCCTGGACAATGGCACAGGAAGTGAGGTGTATCCTCGTGTACGTCCTCATTGCCACAGCCTCTACATATATCTTCTTCGCTAATTCCCAATTTCTTTGTGTGATAACGTAAAAAGTTGTGTCCAGTTATCATCCCCACTAAACCAGATAAGATATATCTGTTCAAGTGTAGGATTTGCTCTGTACGATTTTTATCGCAGAGCGTTCAGAGTTTTCTTGTAATTATACAGGATTCTAATGATCTCCATCTAATATTTGCTATGGCAATCATTTTATTTCTAACTTCTAGGTTCAGGTTGCAGGGTGGTATCTTAATTGACGGGTCAGCTCGTTCAGGATTTAGAGCTGAACCCTCCCTTGCCAGCTCGTCAGCTTTCTCATTTCCTGAAACGCCATTATGTCCGAGTACCCAGCAGAGCTTTACATTGTGTTGCGTACCAAGAACCCGCAGCTCTTCGTGACAGCAGCGCACAAGCTTCGATTTTATTTGCGTGGAGGAAATCGCTCTTATCGCTGCTTGGCTGTCAATGAAAAATGTAATATCATCTGGTGGCTAAGACCTCCGCTTGAAACACACTGCTACAGTCTGGAAGCCGAATTGACTTGTTCAAATTGAGTTTTCCAGAAAATATCCCTGCACCTACTCCCACGTCCATCTTGGATCCATCAGTGTAGATGGAGATGGAGTTGTCATTTAGCGGGATATTAGTTTCCCATTCCTCTCGACTCGGAAATGAGTTAGAAAACGGCTTATGAAAGTCTAAATAGGGCACCATGTAGTCTGTGCTAACATCTCCGCCCATGTATTTGCGTAAAATCTGCGCATGCCCCGTCAGGCTTGACCTCCAACCTTCAGATTGGCTTAATCTTAGAGCACTTAATTGCAGATTCCTGCACAAATAGGTCTAAAGGTAGTAGATTGAGTATGGTCTCTAATCCTACAGTTGGTGTGGTTCTCATAGCTCCTGTGACACCAGTATCTTGAGGTTTGTGCCCTTACTTGCGGCTGGCCACCATACTAGGCTGTGTAGAGCCAGAAAATGACTTTTGGTTTGGGCCCCCAAGTTTTTCCAAATATTCTGCTACAAGTATAGAGAGGTATCATAGCTTACCTTGTATTAACCCTACATATTTAGCTCTGTCAGAAATTCTAAGAGGAGTGCCTTTAATGGATGGAATTTTGAATTCCGGTATTATCCTCTTGTTCGTAAATTTCAGCTCCGTTTTTAGTGGATTTATTGCGAGTCCACTTCTTTTAGTCCAGTTGCTGACTATCTTAAGGGCACCTCCCATTTGGTCGCTTAGGGTTGGAAGGAATTTACCCGTGACCAGTATCGCCACATCGTCTGCGTATGCTACAGTCTTAACCCCACTGAATCTAAGTTTTATTAGTACTTCATTTAGCATAATAACCCAGAGTAGAGGAGAGAGAACACCTCCTTGCCGAGTGCCTCTACCAGCTGATACTCTTAGTCTCGCATCACCTAGTTCTGAGTTTATATACCTATTTCTTAGCATGGAAACTATCCATCTGATCAGAGTGTCCTCAATATTCAGGTGTTTTAAGGAACCTTCGACTGAATCTGCCGTGATATTATTAAAGGCACCTTCAATGTCTAAGAATGCAGCCAGGGTGTACTCTTTATCCTTCAATGATTTTTCAATCGTACTGACAACATTATGAAGTGCAGTTTCAACACTTTTACCTTTCGTATAAGCATGCTGTGCCGGAGATATGATACTGGGGTTCAGCCTGCTGCGAATGTGTATGTCAATAAGTCTTTCAAAGGTTTTCAGAATAAAGGATGTCAAGCTTATTGGTCTAAAGTCACCAGCGCAAGTATGACTAACTTTATCTGCTTTGAGGATGAATACAACCTTAACTTCCCGCCACTCCTTTGGTACATGACCCCAATCAATGCTACCAAGGAACAGTCTCTTTAGAAACGGTGTTATGTCTTTTTTGGCTGTTTGTAGCATCATCGAGAAAATTCCGTCTGTGCCTGGGGATTTGTACGGTAAGAAGGAGCATATTGCCCAATCGATTTTTTCTTCCGTAACCAATTCAGACGGCGCTATTTCGTGTCTACTACTGCTGCTGCCAGGGATGTCATCTCTAACTACTATATATCCTGGCAAATGAGCACCTAGTAGAGTTTCTAATATCCTTTCATTGGAGTCAGTCCAATTGCCAGACGTGTCTTTTAGGGAGCCTAACGCTACCAGCTCTTTGGAAAGAACCCTTCTGATTCTTTCTGATTCAGCGGTACTTTCTATTTCGCTACAGATGGCTTGCCAAGAATTGCGCTTAGAGCGCTGTGTCTCTGTTTTGAATTTTCTTTGACTGGATTTATAATTTTCCCAGTCTTCGTCTAACCTTGTTCTTTTAGCCATATTGAAAAGTTTCCTAGTTTCTTTCCTAGTGTTAGACAGTTCTTTAGACCACCATGGAGGTGTGTTCTTTTGTTTCTTTGTCCTCAGCGGACAGGCGTTTTGATAGGCTTTACCCAATATTTTTGATAATATTGTAGCATAATAATAACTACGCTCCTATGACTATGCAGCAAATTCCGAAGTGACTTTTCATTCTGGCAGAATTTTAGTTCGAACTGTCCTTTCATTCGAGGTTCGTGTCTGGGACGAAGTCTCCACAGCTCATGTCAACGAAAGAGACGAATAATATCAGGGATAAAAGGGAATTATAACTGCAAGAATTATTTCTCTTGTTCCAGTGGTCGAAGAATTTGCTAGAAGTTTCTGGCTATCAGAAACTTCTACTATATAAGGACAGATGGCGATCAAAAAGGCACAGTTGGTTTAGAACCGTGGCGAAGAGATTGGAAAAGTGATAATGGGCGAAGTTGTAATTTTGTGATAAATTGAAAGTTGAGAGTGAACAAGAAAAAGTAATTAGTTTGGATTTTTGAATTAAGTAATTGAAAGGACATAAAGTGATTTAAGAAGAAAGAGACCTTGTAAGGAAAGAATTTGCGAAGTGTGAACTTGAATTGTTCTATAGACTAGAAAATAAAGAAATAAATTTCACAGAATATCGTTTTATCTACTCGAGCCGTAGCTTGCATATTACAATATTGACGTTGCCTCGTCAATTTCTGTAGGTCCATTAAAAGCGTGGTCCTGTAGATTCCTTTTCATTCTACTAACCTCCCTACTAAAAAGATCCCAGTTAGTCTTCCTAGGGTTTCTATATAGTTTAGGCAATTCTTTCCTGATTTTTAGGGTGAATTCTATCATCCTATGGTCGGAGAAGGTTTCTTCTTTCAGAACATTCTATTCCTCTATTTCTACACTTTTGGAGTTACTAGTGACTGTAACGTCAATAACCTCTTGTCTATTTTTAACTGCAAACGTTGGTTCATTACCTTTGTTACCTACTAACAGGTTATGTTCGATTAAAAATTCGAAAAACAACTCTCCTCGTTTGTTGATGTCTTTACTGCCCCATTGGAAGTGATGGGAGTTCGCGTCACATCCCATCAGTACTAGGTGGGGTGAAAAGTAACCTCCTTGACCGCCAGAATGCGCTGCTACTGCAAAAAAGGTTATGGTGCCTTGAAGTCCATTCATATTTAAGCAGACATGCCAAATATCAGTGCGATACTGTCTTTAGTTTTGTTTTGACATCTGATTGTTTTTGACGTGTTTGGCATCATGTTGAGTATGGGCAAAAACGATTTTCGTTCTCTCATAAAACATTATTTTTTGAGAGGCAAAACGGCGAAGGAAACAAAAGAAAAGTTGGATAAATATTATGGGGCTAATACACCGTCAAATATTGGTTTCGAGAGTTTCGTGGTGGCCGCAACTCCACCATCGATCAAGTCCGCAGCGGCAGGCCCTCCGATGCGGTTACAGAGGACAATGTCAAAAAAATACTTGAAATAGTGTTGGCTGACCGGAAACTGAAGGTGCGTGAGCTAGCAGATACCACAAAGATTAGTACTGAGCGCACACGCCATATTTTGGGCAATATTCTGCATATGAAAAAGTTATCCTGCCGCTGGGTGCCGCGCATGCTCACTCCTGACCAAAAACACGAACGCGAGAGCACTTCGAAAGAGTGTTTGGACTTGCTGATGCGGAATCGGGCGGACTTTTGGCGTCGATTGGTAACTGTTGATGAAACCTGGATCCACTATTACACACCAGAGAACAGAATGAGTGCCTGGCAATGGACTGAAGCCGGCACGAGTGCTCCGAAGCGGCCGAGGGAGGCGTCGGTTTTCTGGGATTGTCATGGCATACTCTTCGTGGATTACCTCGAAAAAGGAAAAACCATCAACAGCGAGTATTACTGTGCATTATTGGAGCAATTGAAGGCCGAAATCGCTGCAAAACGGCCTCACATGAAGCGAACAAAAATTTTGTTTTTGCAAGACAATGCGCCGGCGCACAAGAGCATCGCAACCACGGCTAAAATCATTGACTTACGCCTCCAATTGCTGTCACATCCACCTTATTCGCCCGATTTAGCTCCCTCGGACTATTACCCCTTCCCAAACCTCAAAAGATGGCTCATCAATAAAAAATTCAGCTCACGCGAGGAAATCATCGACGCCATGGAGGAGTATTTTGCAGACATTCCGGAAAATTACTTTTCGAATAGCATCAAGAAGTTGGAAAATCGCTGGAATAAGTGTATCAAGCTGAAAGGGGACTATATTGAATAAAATAAAAAAACATTTAAAAAAAAATTTTTTTTCATTCCCAAGGAGGTTACTTTTCACCCCACCTAGTATATCCTACTTTTCCTGCTCTATTTTACTGACGAGTGATGCAGTAAGTTCAGGGGGTGGTCCCTCTGTCGCATTAAATGGCATATACACAGATGAGATAATTAGTGGAGGAAAGCCTTTCCTTTCATATTTAACCACTGTATTGTCAAAATCGCTGTATGTAGATAGAAAGAAAAGTTTTATTTGTTTTCTAGCTACGATACATGTTCTATATTTTTTATTCGGGTTTACCTCTGTCGTTTTATACAATACCAGATCTTTGGCATGTAGACCCATAATTTTGCCTCCTGATACCCCCAGAATTCTTATATAAGGGCGATGTCTATGTGTCTAGCTCCCATGAGGTAGACGAGGTTTGCGCTGGCAGCTTTACTGTGGTGAAGATTTATGTTTCATAACTAAATCAGTATTCTATTGAGTTAAGAACCATAACTTAGAGGCTAGAAATAAATAAATTCTCCTTTGCATCATTTATAGCGATTTTAGTTAAATTCATAGAATGCTGACTACAACATCATTAAATACGTAATCAAAATATTAAGACCAATCATTTGGTCCTGAAATACATTAAAATATGTATAAATGTAATCGCTTTATGCCACCATTACATTTTCATTGCACACGCAGTCAAAAAATAAAAATAAAAGAAGCAAAACCATTGAAAGGATTCTCCACATTAAAACAAAAGCTCCCCAAAAATAGAAACACAAAATTTTATTACAATGCAATAAAAACCTCATCAGGCCTAAACGGCCTACGAGCGCTATGATCAACAAAACGCGTACAATACGCAATTTTAATAGGATGCAGGATTTCAGTAAAAACAAAAACAGGACTGGTGTGGGTGTACCAACTGTTTAGGAAAATTGCTGTAGGCTTTTTTGTCATTAAGGAAATGATTGTATCTGTATCTATGAGTATATGTAAATAAAAGCTGTGCCATTTCTCTGGTTGAATGGAAATTTGAGGTGAGCTTAGCTGAAAGTACAAATTTAGAATATTAGTATGCGTGTTGCGTGTTTTTTTTTTTTTTTTGTAGTGTATTTGACCATGAAGTGTAATTATATTCTCAAAAGGCTTCTGAGGATGTATACATATGGCTGTGGACGACATTGACCTTGTAGTGGGTGGATTGTTTTCACAACGATTAACTCACATTAATAGCTCGTTGTGTTACATGATGAAATTCTATTTATAGATGGTCAGATAAATCTGAGTTCTCCATAAAATAATCTAACAATTGATCACATAGAAGAAATTTTTCTTTTCAAGTAAACTTAAATAGACTTGATACTATGATAGTTAGGTTGATTGACTTTTAGGAATTTTTAAAAAAATACCTTACCCCGATCTGCTCACTTGTCTATTCAGCATTGAATACGAGTATCATCTCTATGCCAGACATTAATTCTTCCAGATTCCAGATATCTAAGATGCTATTACTCCTGAAATATAGGATCAAATGCACACAAATTTAAAATTGTTCTAAGAAGGTATGCGTAAAGGAACAAGTTCCAAAATATAAGATAATTGAGCTCTTAACCGAGACTGTTTGATTCAAATAGGCCAAGTAAATACCTAGCTCTTCGTGAGGAGAGGAATTCGCTAATTTTCGCTGAGTCGACGAAAGCTACCGCTGCGAGTGCAACGTAGGTAAGTGGATGTATTGCTGAGGCCACGACGCTGCGTGTGAAAGTAAGTTGATCCAATCAATCCGTACATATTGTTGTGCAGCCAGGATATCTCTTCTTACAATGGAGGCGGTGGCACCTATGTCGATGGTGGCTACGCACTTCTTCTTGTTGATTAGTGCCTCCACTGTCAGGCTCTTGTTACCCCGTTTGGTTTGCGAAACTTGAATGGTGGTCCTGGGGGCCTCGATTCAAGTAACCAACTTCTGCCCCGCGAAGCCTCGGGGAGTGTTCGCTTTTCAGCCATCCGTACAGCCATTTGCAGTTGTCTGTCCTCTATGGCCTGAATAAAAGCTTCCACCGCAATTTAATTGATAAGCTCCTCACCGGCTTTAAGGTATGAAAGATGGGCTAGTCGCTCTATATCTGCTTGCAACTGTTGGAGCGTATTCCCCCTTTTCTGGACTCGACTACGCAGCTGAACCCTGTACACCTGCTGCATGTGTTCATCCCCAAACCGCATCTCGATAGCCTGAACCAGAGAGTCGTAGTTCTGCTGTTTTTCTTCCGGGATGGTCTGCAAGAGCTCCGCAGCTGGACCCCTCAGTGCAAGCGTGAGTGCAATAGACTTCTCTTCATCGTCCCACCTATTGGTCATTGCGGCCGCTTCGAATTGCCTCTTATAAATTGGCCATGATGTTTGACCATCGAAGATAGGAGGCTGCATCTCATTTCTTCTCAGACCGTCAGTGGAATATTCCCGTGCTTTCTGTCTCTTCACATTGCTGAGTTCCTTAGCAAGATTTTTGACTTGCTTTCCTACTCTCTCGAATTGCGTATCCACTTTTTCAAGCTGAGTCTCTATCTTCCCGAACTGAGTTGCATGTTTCTCAAAGTTTTCATTTAATCTAGTTTCGACTTTTTCGAGTTGCGTCTCGACCTTCTCGATTTTCTCTTCGATCGCTTCGAATTTGGATTCCAAGTTCTTGTTTTGCTCATCAAGTTTGCTTTCCAGAGCATCTAGAGAATTCTTTTGTTCGTCCATTGCTTTCTTTTGTTCGTCCAGCTTAAGTTCTAGAGAATTCCTTTGGTCTTCTATTACTTTCCTTTGTTCGTCCATGACTGACTTAAGTTGCAGGAGCAGACTTGTTATATCCGGGTCGGCTACTGTACTTGCTGGTTCCTCGTCCACGTCAAACTCTACGTAATGCGGATTTTCACCTTCCTGCTTTATTGCTTCTTCCAGACGAATCAGTAGGGCATCTTTTCCCCCAGTTGTGTCGAAGAATTTGCTAGAAGTTTCTGGCTATCAGAAAAGCGGCTATATAAGGACAGATGGCGATCGAGGCAGGGCAGTTGGTTTTCGAACCGCCCGGAAAAGTGATGATAAGCGAAGTTGTAATTTTGTGATAAATTGAAAGTTTAGAGTAAACAAGAAGAAGTAATTAGTTTGGATTTGTGAATTAAGTAATTGAAAGGACATAAAGTGATTTAAGAAGAAAGAGACCTTGTAAGGAAAGAATTTGCGAAGTGTGAACTTGAGTTGTTCTATAGACTAGAAAATAAAGAAATAATCTCACAGAATATCGTTTTATCTACTCGAGCCCGTAGCTCGCATATTACAATATTTAGTAAGTGGATGTGGGTATGGCTATATTATGATACCATAACCACATGTCCATACTTGCTCTTTATGGTGATGGAGCAGATAGTGTACAGGTCAGCAGTAATCTATCCATCTTCAGGGTTACACAGACTATTTCCAGAGAACAGTTATATAGCTCTCATAGACTAAAAGAGAATAAAGCCAAATGCAATTCGTAATGGTATAGAACAATCCCTTAACTTTTCTTTTAAATTTTTTAAAATATTTTTAATATTTTTTGCTACAATAATTTGGGTTTACGTCATGTCGTTTTAGGTTTCCAGCCTATTTTTATTTAAAATAGTCGTAGCAGTCGTCATATAAATATCTTGAAAACTGGCGAGAGGTATTTAACACAATTGTCGGCATGACACATGTCGGTCGTTTTCCAAATAATCAAGAATTCTATCAAAAAATCTAAGACCAAAGGAATGTAGATGTCTAACAAGCTGCGACTATTACATACACAGCTGAAATGATTCCCCACCTCTGACTAAGTGGGCTGAAAGGGAATCCTTAACTGTTTCCTCTGCGTTAAAGGCCAACTATTCTTGGATAGCTGGAAGCTTGGTGTAACGAAGTGGACTAGACCAACAAGAGTATAAAGTCAGTGTATCTCAGGCAAATACTCTTATTTTGTCGTTAGCCAGTTACTATAAAGTTAGTAAGTTCATCAAACTCTTTCCTTTATTTTTGGACTTGTAAGTTCGTCGATGTTCGCCTAAAAATTTAGAATTCAACTTTCCTAGGATACATTTTAAACAGTAGCGAATATTTATTCTGTCTTCTGGTCTTCTGAGAATCGAAAAATAGCTTTGATGTCAATGTTTTCCGAGTTTCAAAAACAGCCAAGCGTATATATGAGAAATGCAGAGTGTGGCAAGGTTTAAAAATTGTTTATCAAACTCAACTTTGATAATAAAACAATCACCAATGGGGATATCGAAAGCAATCCAAGTCCTGATTTCGTCTCTGGAAATGATTTATCCCTAGGTATTAAGTTTGAGTAAATCCCGCCGAGCCATTTAGGCTGCAATTGAAGGACAAGCAGAGGAATACAAGTAGATTGTCAGACAGATGTTTAAGCAACCACATTTGGGTAAAGTATATACATACATTTTATAAATTCAGGGATTATAGCCCTGATGTCCTCCAAGTTTCCCCTATAAGACAGACTTGGATAGTTGAGCAGGATGTGTTCGGTAGTTTGCACAGGAGCACCACATAGACATATCGAGCCAGTGATATGACCCCACTTAGCTAATACTCGTAAGCCACAGCATTTGCCAGTGGAAGTCCGTATCAGATGCAGGTTGCACCAAGATTTACGCGGTAGTTCGAACTCATTTTGCCAGAGGATTTTATCTCCCAAAATTAGCTCATAATGACCACCTGGACTCTTCTAGGATGAAATTTTCCCCACTAAGCTTTTTGGAAAGTTCTAATGATTTCCTTGAGTGTTGTGTCAGAGGGGCAGATATTTCAATATGAGCATAAAATGCGATCCTCATATTTCCCTAAATTTTCCGATATTCTCTGAAAGGGGCGTGTTTTCTTCTCAGGTTTACACAACATGGGAAGCCATTCAATTGGTGTTGGTTTCATAGTGCCACATAATATTATCTTCATGGTTGTGTTCAGTTGAAGATCGATCTTATTAGTGTAATGACTGCTTAGACCAACTGGGGCAACTCAACTCTGCAGTTGAGTAAACCAGTAAATGTCAGATGGACAACAGATCGTTAGGTTAAAGAAGGATAATTGAAACCAAACCGGGAAATATATTTTTTTTGTTTTTATTATCTGCGCGCACTTAATAGTGCACTTTCGAAAAATTTCCTATTTTGGATATGGCTTAGTCAATTTTGATATCGGAAACCCGAAACAAAAGGCTGATCTCTTCGCTGAACATCTTTGCGAATGTTTTTAAGCCATTCCCAGCAAACACAGCTACAGATCCCTTACAGTTTGTTGATAGAAACGACGAATGTGAAATACCTTTTGTCACGCTCAAAGAAGTAAGAAGCGTGTGTCAACATAAGTTGTCTAACAAAAAATCACCAGAGTACGATCTAATAACAGCTCAGGTGTTGAAAGAAATGCCTTCAATAGCCTTCAAGAAACTCCAATTTATAATAAACACATGCCTTAAACTAAGATATGCGCCACATCATTGGAAAATTGCAGAAGTCATTGTTATACCTAAACAAGGTAAGCCACCAACAGAAGTAACATCTTACAGACCAATATCGCTTATACCAATCATGGCAAACCAGCCCTGTATCTGTTATATACAAGGGATATTCCAGTGGACATCAACGATATCATGGCCACCATTGCTGATGATACTGCAATATTGGTGCCAGATAAATCCGTTACGAAGGCTACTCAAAAATTGCAAAATGCAGTCGATAAAGTTAGTGATTGGACGCAAAAATGGAGTATCAAATTAAACGAAACAAAATCAATGCATATAAACTTTACAAACAAAAACATGAACATTGTTCCAATTTTTATAAACAGCACAGCAGTACCTTACTCTAATACCGCTAAATACCTTGGAATGACCTTGGATGCAAAACAAAGGAAAAAAAGCACATCAAAAAGAAAAGAGAAGAACTTAACTCGAAGTACAGAAAAATGTACTGGTTACTAGGAAAGAACTCTGAGCTGTCTATCCAAAACAAACTAAGCAAGTACTGAAAGCCCGTTGGGACATATGGTATCCAACGGGGCTGTATAAAGAAAACAAATGCTGAATCTATCCAAAAATTCCAAAGCAAAGTCCTTCGTGGAATAATGAAGGCCCCTTGGTATATAAGAAATAGCGATCTACATCGTGACCTTCGCGACTGCAAGGTCATACCAACTCCGAAATGGAGACCGTCTTGAATGTACGAAACAATGTTTGGAGATTGAGAAGAACTAAGCCTCATGAGCTGATGGTCTAAAAGCTATGGGAAAGTGTCATAACTTTAAACTTCCCCCAATGCGATTTATAAATTAAGAAAGAAAAATCATTTGTCGATCTTTCATAGATTGGTCCTGATCCACCGGTGGTTTTAGTGCGGTAAGAGTCCCACACTACTTGGTGCCGATTCTTACCGAGTATCTTTTAAAGATTTCCATCAGATAAAAAAAAAAAAATTAATTTTGACATATCTAAGTGCAAATATAGTGTTCAAATTTTGGACCTATGTTCAAAAATGTGTTTTTAAGCCTTTTAACGCAAACTTCAGTTTTGATTGCCCATTTTCGACTTTTTATGAATTTTAAATCTGATAAAATTATACGAACGACAACATATGTGACCCAGTCGTTCCCTTTCCAGCTATACCCACTTTTATTCGAACACGATTTCCAATGTACTTTGCCTTCACTGGCCGTTCTTTTGAAAAATAGCGACGTTTGTCTCCATCACTGCCGATTATGTCTAAAGTTTTCGAAAGAATAGTACTTAAGATTACAGCCGGTTATATTTAGAAGAAAGATTTCTTATTCCCAATCATCAGTTTAGGTTTAGAACCAAGCACTCAACAATAGACCAAGTGCATAGAATAACTGATTTAATTGAGAAAGCTTACGAAGAAAAAAATATTTGCTCTAGCGTATTCTTTGATGTTTCTCAAGCTTTTGACAAGGTCTGGCATGAAGGCTTGAAATATAAATTACGACAAATTCTGCCGGAACACTTATATAATATTCTGGAAAAATACTTAACGAATCGACTTTTCCGAGTCAAACATGGAAATGAATATTCAGAATTTAAAAAAATAAGGCCTGGGGTGTCGCAGGGAAGTGTCTTTGGACCGCTTTTGTACCTATTATATACTCGCGATATACCGCAAGAAGAAGGTACCGTATTAGCTACATTTGCCGATGACACTGCCACCTTGGCAACGGGTAAAACGATCGAAGAAATGACTGAAAAATTGCAAGAAGCATTGAATAAAGTAAATGAATGGACAAAGATTTGGCGACTAGCTTTAAACGAAAACAAATCTGTTCATGTCAATTTTACTTATCAGGAAATAAATAATTTGCCCATCTTTTCAAACTCGGTTCAAATTCCGTTTGCAATCGAGGCTAAGTATCTTGGAATGACACTTGATGCTAAGCTGAAGTGGGTATCGCACGTGAAGAAAAAACGTAAAGAACTCGAAACCAAATACAGAAACAAGTACTGGTTACTTGGAAAACATTCCAAGCTTAATATAGAGAACAAACTGCTTTTATACAAGCCGGTATGGACATATGAAATACAACTCTGGGGTTGTACCATAAGTAATGACAATGTTGTACAAACTTTTGAAAATAAAGTGCTAAGATCAATAGTTAATGCACCGTGGTTTATTAGAAATAGCGATATCCATAGAGATTTAGGAATTGCGACAGTCGAATATGAAATCAAAAACTTCGCGCGTAAGCATAAAGACATATTACAAGGACACGTTAAGAATGAAGTCCTTCGAATTCTAGATGAGAGGAATCTACTGCGTCGTCTACAAAGGACTAAACCTTTCGACATAACGCGATAGCAAGAAACCGCGCCTAATTTGAGGAACAAGCAGGAACTTTCAATGCAAAGGGACCTGCCAAACGATCTCAATAAGTGAAAGAAAAACTGCTGGATAAGTCAAAACTTAGTTGCCGTAATCAAAGAAATTTATCACGAAGGGAGGTTTTTTTAGTGAGCAAAAATCTCACACTGCTATGAGTACGCGCTATCGATCCTCATGAAGATTTTTTACCTACCATCGGAAAAAAAAAGAAAAAAATAAGTTTGTCTCCATCACTGATGGTAATACTGAGCAATCAACAAATTATGCACTCAAAGTCCCTCAGAATGACTACGCAGGCTATTGTGCTATCAATTTCAAGTTAAAATTTAAATTTCTTTGAGTTAAATGGGCATCTCCAAAGAAAGCCCATTTACATGAGACGATATGGCTTTTAATTTAAATTTATCCCCGCAAAAGTTCATCAATATTTATTTAATGTCCTACTACATCATCGCTCCGGAATAAGATAATTAATTCTATTTGTGCTAATTTTGGAATTCTTCCAGTAACTGCGGCCATTAATCAAATTGAAATGTCTGCAGTTTGTCATCATAGACAGTAGTAGAGGACCGACGCGACGCGACAAGCAACTAACGACTGAATCGATAAATTTCGATGATAAATAGATTCCCCCTCTACAACTAAAGTGATTACGAAAAAAAGGTCAAGTGTTGAGATCCTTTTAATAATCATCGTTTGGTTTTGAAGTGAAGCGAAAAATACGAGTACAAATAATAATTTATCAGTTGACCTAGGAATCTGAAAATGTGCAGGCAAATGGATAAGGCATTCTGTTCTTCGAAAGTTTGATTGTTTTCAATAGAACTGCTTCATGAAGGAAACAAGGTTAATCAAATATCTGTTGCCTGCCTTACTATTACCAACCCTAAACTTTTTAGTTTTTCATATCCCCCAGACGCGAGTTCAAACTCAAAGTTGAATTCCTTAAGAATTTCAAAACTCTTTCAGCCGTTAAATTGTATGTTCAAGTCAATTAGGTCCATCAGTCAATTTGGGGTAAGTCGATAAAATTCCTAACCCACTGTGAAAATTTATTTAATGACTCGCGGAAGTGGTAAATTAATGAAGCAGATTATCCTGAGAAGCAACAACTTGGTATGCAGTACCACCTACTCGTAAGTGCAATTAAAGTAAAACTAATTAAAAAAAATATGGGAGCAGTGACTCAGTGGTTAAGTGCGCGATCACTAAGCGAGAGGTTCAAGGTTCGAATCCAAGAAAACACAAAAAAAAAGTTTTCTCATGGTGCCACCTCTCGCGAACGTCTGACAAACATCTGAAAAAAAATTGGCTTTCAGAAATGGAATAAAACTGCGGGTCCCAACCATTCCTGAGGCACACAGCATGAGTAGCTGCGAGTAGCTAGGCCCTGAATTGAGCTGTTAGCGCCAAAATATTTATTTATTTATTTAATTACACCTACGTGTTACATTATAATTTTCAATTATTTCCTTCATCATCTTGTTCATGTTCATCTTTTTGTACCAGAGCTGTTAGTATAAAGGGATTAACATATTAATCGGATTTATTTTAGTATCCAATAAAAGTGTAATGCCTGTTAACATGAAAGTGGGTCTGCGAGGTGGATTAAATTAAATGCGATTAACTTCAGTGCATCCACTCTGTTTCCTTTTGTTGCGATGCGAAGTGAATTTTTATATGTTTAGAGGTTTATTAAAAAAATATTAAAATTAATTTACAAGTGAAAAAAATGTGCAATATTATTAATTGGCAATATTTTTTCGCTTACAAAGGAATTATGTACTCTTATTTATGAATGTTTTTTTATGTAGAATGACACGCGTTTGAAAGGATAGCAAAATGACTATTGTGAGACGTGACAAGCGCAATTACATCAATGCGCTGGCTACGGAAGCAGCAGAGAGGTGCGACAACAGAACCGTTTATAGAATCACTAAGGAGCTTGTAGGTGGCCGAAGCTCTACTCAACACCCAGTGAAAGGTTTGGACGGTTCGTTGCTAATATCGGATGAGGATCAACTGAAGAGATGGAAGGAGCATTTTGCTTCGGTTCTAAACCGAGTATTCGCCAGCAATATGCACCCAAGTCAGACTGAAGTGTCCGTAGAAAGAAGTTCCCGAATTCGCACCACAACCCCCAGTAAAGAGGAGTTTATTACCGCAATCAAATCACTGAAAACTAATAAGGCGGTAGGACTTGACGGCATACCTGCGGAGCTTTTTCAAGCTGCGCCAACAGCATCCACAGAGCTACTGTTCCCACTTGTCGGGAGAACATGGGAAACCGAGAGTTTTCCGGATGAGTGGGGAAAAGGGAATGATCGTCAAGCTTCCTAAGAAAGGCAACCTAATGCAGTCCGAAAACTGGAGACAATAGCTAGAATCATCCTGGAGCGAATCAAGGAACACCTTGAAGACACACTCGACGCCGAACAAACAGGTTTCCGCTCCGGATCCTCCTGTGTCGCCAACATCAACACCCTGTGGATCATCATCGAGCAATGTGTTGAATATCGATCACCACTTCACCTGTTGTTCATCGATTTTGAAAAGGCGTTTGATAGTTTCAATCGGGAATTTATTTGGCGTGCCTTGCGCAGGAAAGGCATTCCGGATAAATTAATAGCAATTATCAAGGCTACATATGATGGGACCACATGTCACGTTTTGCACAGAGGAAGGCTGTCTGAGAATTCGAAGTCCAAAGTGAGGTTCGGCAAGGCTGCATACTTTCACCAATACTGTTTTTATTGGTGATTAGCGATGTGCTGAATGCGGTTACAGAAAGGTTGGCAATTGATATCTAATGATCTTACTGTATGTGGAGGGGTTGATAATACTGGTCAGCATCAAAATAAGAGCAAAGCAATGTATATGTCGACTCAATATATATGGACACGGTGAATCCAAATATGTAGTCCAAATTTCTCTAGCACGTCACATTTTGATGCAATATTTGCAAATCTTTGATTTTCCTTAAAATGCTTTTCATTTCAATACAGTTAGCGGTATTGGTAAACGTACTTGAAATTTATTGTGTTCCGTATTTACCTCTGTATAAGAAAAAAGTAGAAATCTACTGTTTACTACTATTTGCATCTCTCATGAAGTAGCCCAGAGGCCAATACTACAATAAATAATGTTGTCTGATAGTAACACATTATCATCTGTAAAATCATACTCAAACGAATAGGTACTTAGCAGCCCATCTAGTCTAACAGGGAAACCACATCTGCTCAAACAATCTAAACTTAACGACCTCGTCCTTGATTTTGAACTTTCGAAATCCAAAGCCCAACTTTTAGGTTCCAGATTACAATAGTGGAACCTGTTAGAAAAAGGGACCAACATTTCACTCTTCAAGAAGAGCCATTCTCAATTCTTATATTTGTTTAGCAAAGATTTAGATTTAGTTTATTGCAATGACCCTCAAAAACTCCTTGAAGAAATACAGCTACCTGAGAAACCAACGGAATGGAGACTCTTCATTGATTCCTCTAAGCTGAGCCTAAAAGCAGTGTTGCTTCATAATGGAAATCGATATCCATCAGTTCCATTAGCTCATGCAGGAATATGAAGTTACTGCTTAATAGAACTCAATACGATCGCTATTTATGGAACGTTTGTGTCAATTTAAAAGTGGCAATGCTAGCAGGATTACAAGGGGGATATACAAAATGTTGTGTGAGTGGGATAGCAGGACAAGAGCACGTCATTACTTAACACCAAATTGGCCCTTAAGATCACATGCAATTCCGGGAAGTAAAAAAAAAATTGGTAAAGGCAATGGACAGAGATGGAGAGGCATTCAAACATCTGAAAAGTAAATTTCCACGTATAAGTGAGGCCAAACTAAAGGAAGGCATGTTTGTTGGCCCTCAAATAAGAGAAATCTTTAAAGACCAAATGTTTAAATCTAAGTTGAACGAGAAAGAAAGAAGAGCATGGGTAGCTTTTGAAAATATATGTCGCAATTTCATTGGAAATAAAAAAGCAGAAAATTAAGAGCTAGTACAGGAGCTATTTTCTTTGTATCAACAACTCTGATGCAACTTGTCATTAAAAATATTGTAATATGCGAGCTACGGCTCGAGTAGATAAAACGTTATTCTGTGAGATTATTTCTTTATTTTCTAGTCTATAGAACAATTCAGGTTCACACTATACTATTCTTCGCAAATTCTTTTCTTAAAAGGTCTCTTTCCTCTCAAATCACTTTATCTCCTTTCAATTACTTAATTCACAAATCCAATCTAATTACTTCATCTTGTTAACTCTCAACTTTCAATTTATCACAAAATTACAACTTCGCCCATTATCACTTTTCTAATCCCTTCGCCACGATTTTAAAACAACTGCTTCTTCTCGATCGCCATCTGTGCTTATATAGCAGAAGTTTCTGATAGCCAGAAACTTCTAGCAAATTCTTCGACCACTGGAACAAGAAAATTCTGATGTAATAATTCCAAGATGACAATCATTTCGTGCAGTTATGATTCTCTCTTATCCGTGATATTATCCGAACTGTGGAGACTAACCGCAGACACGAACCTCGAGTGAAAAGACACTTTGGAATGGGCTGGAGGAGCGTAGTTATTATTCTACATTATTGTAGCATCCTTTTAGGTGATGTTACAATATTTACATGTTAAGTTAGTATCCGAATGGAAAAAGCGAAAAAAACCCTTCGATTTAAAGAAAAAAAAAAAAAAAGTAAATATATAAATAAATAAATAAATAAATAAATAAATAAATAAATAAATAAATAGATGAATAAGTAAACATACAAACAATCAATGGAATCAGCTACCATGTTAAACATGAATATCATACAGGTTGTTCACTAGAGGATTTTCAGCAAAATTAGAGCGATCTGAAAAGCGTTGACTTAATTTCTGTATTCTATCGAAGATCAATTCAACATTCGCCCTTTGGTGAATATCGCGTGTTGAATGATACCACGATAAATTTAGCATCATTTTCAATAATTTATTCTGGGAAACCTGCAATTTCTTAATATGGCTTTTTGCCATACTTGGCAACCATAGAGTAGAATTGCTTGGAAAATTACCTTGTGTATGATTATTGATCCACGATTTATAAATGGATATAACATCTTAATTTCGCAAATTTCGAATTAAAACTAACAGCATATACTCTTCAATTCATAACACAAAAAATGGCATCCCTCAAGGATCGCCATTATCAGTAACTTTATTTATAATAGCTTTTAACGAAATTAGTAGTATTATACATAGATATCCGCAAATAAATCACGTTCTTTATGCGGACGACCTCATGCTATTTACTAAATTTAAAGATCTTTCACCTTTAGCAACTATTTTCTCAAGTATAATTGTAGATTTATCAGAATGGGGCGAAATGTCTGGTTCCAAAATATCTTTTTCTAAATGTGAGCTTCTACACATATGCAAAAAACATAAATGTCAAAAATGTATTCAAGGAGTCAAGTTTAACAATATTTGCATTAAAAATGTAAACTACTCAAAAATTCTAGGTATTATTTTCGACTCCAAATATAATTTTAAGGATCATTGTTCTTATATCAAAAAAAGCCTCACTACCAGGGTTAACATAGTCAAGTATCTTTCCTCAAGAAAAAGTAATTGTCACGTAAATAGTATTGTAAATGTTGTCAAATCCATAATACTATCTAAAATCGATTATGGGCTTCCAATTTACGGAAAGTGCTCAAAAACATCTAAGCAACTCATCTCAACACCATACCATTCAGCTGTAAGAACCTGTCTAGGAGCTTTTCGTACAACACCTATAAACAACATCCTTACCGAAGCTGGACTTCCTGACATAACAGACAGAATAGAATTCCTAACCTGGCAAATCATACCAAAAGCTAAATCACCATTCGCAACACCCATTCACGATGACATCAAGAACTTGTTAAAGTGGAAAAGAACACCAAAATATCCTTCTGCTCTTCAAAAATCACTGGAGTAAAAATCTCACACTACCATAAGCACGCGCGGTCGGGCCTTATGGTGTCTTTAGAAGATTTTCACCCTCTCGGCAAAAAAGAAATCGCTTTTGCTACTGCAGCGCTGTTTTGCTTTTATTGCAGTCCGATGAACAATTACGAGTATATTGAAAGGAAATTTTATTGGAAAATACTGTAATATGCGAGCTACGGCTCGAGTAGATAAAACGTTATTCTGTGAGATTATTTCTTTATTTTATAGTCTATAGAACAATTCAAGTTCACACTATACTATTCTTCGCAAATTCTTTCCTTACAAGGTCTCTTTCTTCTGAAATCACTTTATCCCATTTCAATTACTTAATTCACAAATCCAAACTAATTACTTCTTCTTGTTAACTCTTAACTTTTAATCTATCACAAAACTACAACTTCGCCCATTATCACTTTTCCAATCTCTTCGTGCGGTTCGAAAACCAACTGCCTTGCCTCCATCGCCATCTGTCCTTATATAGTCGCATTTCTGATAGCCAGAAACTTCTAGCAAATTCTGCGACCACTGGAACAAGAAAATTCTGATGTAATAATTCCAAGATGACAGCTGCAGCCAATAATCTCTTGCGGTTATAATTCTCTCTTAATTCCACGACGTCGTCTTAGACATAATTCGTCTCTTACCGTGGACACGAACCTCGAATGAAAAGACACTTCGGAATGTGTTGCATCTTTTTGGGGCGTAGTTATTATGCTACATTATGTTACAATATACTTCCTGCATTCGCATTTATATTTTTTCTCAGAAAATCTTGGTGCCACGTCTGATGAGCACGGAGAAAGATTCCACCAAGATATTGCGCATATGGAAAAAAGGTATAATGGCAAGTGGTCCCCAGCAATGCTAGCTGATTCCTGCCTAGAAACGGCGCACGAAAGTTATGAAAGGAAACAGCCTACCAAATATTTGTTAATTTTTTTATGTTAGGCTAGTTTTTTAAATTCAAATATGCGTTGAAATTCCATTGTAAAAGTATATACGTGTAAGTCTTTTTTTTTATTTCAAAATACATAAATATCTATTTAATATGTCAAAACCGGGATTTTATTTAAATAGCAATATCTCAAAAACTAGACGTGACAGATTAAATCTGTGAACAGATTTAGTTTCAGCAAACCAAAGTCGATAGAAATCACATGGCCACCTTCTTGCTCCCGAATTTTTATTAATTTTGTCGACCAGTGTTATTAAAAGTCATGAGTTTTTATAATTTACTCGTAAATAAATTTCACGATACAGTGATGCGCAGCGAATTTTTACGATCTAAGAATTTCTTTTGAGTGCAATTCTTTGCCTGCTTATTACAGAGCAACAAATCAGACGTTAACATGAAGAGGTGGTTATGGTTACAAATTGATTTTTGTTCATGCCTGACTCGGCTACATGACTCAAGCAATGCCAGTCTATGAGGTTCTAATATCCTATACGAGCTGCTTGCACCAATTCTGGTAGCTGTATCTATGTGCGGAACAAACACAGCTACGAGTATGTAGTATATGGACCAAATTAACTCACTGTACAACAAATTAGAAATTATGTGAAACACAAGTGAATTTCAAATCTTCCAAGAACCATTCAATTTTCTGATATCATCACATGCGGATCATTTCATTTTCTAACAACCTGCAGATAACCTATAAAAGAAGTCTTTTTACTAGATACCACCCAGGAACATAAAACACTCACAAATTTATTATTCTCACAGGAATGAGTGGAATGAAACAAACTTGAGTAAATTTATGATAAACTTTAACTCGTTCCACAAAGCTCCCAAATGAGTTCCAATTTAAACAACCTGTTGAACTATGGTATGGTGGTTGAAAATTACATTTAATAGTGCGATTCTAAAAAAAGCTTCATATTCATGGCATGCATTACGACTAAGCATTTCAGTTCCATTATATTTTGTCTCTTACTAGTAGAAGCGATGTCGAATTTAAATAAGACATGTAATGATTGCTCAAATTTATGTATCTTACCTTTTGGTGGTAAGAATTCTTGATGCAATGGTAAACGATTTTTGAATATTCATTGTAGATGAAATATTTAAGTATTTTTAGTAGCGCACATCCTGAACGAAGATCAAGATATTGTGGATATTTTTTTTTGTTGAACATCTGACAATCAAAAAAGTGGTAGAATCTTTTTTGCTAGGTAAATACAAGAATCTATGGTACTTCTCTTGGGTCTTTAAATTTCAAAAATAAAACGTTATGGCCAAAGTGCATCACTTATACCGAATTATTAAATTAATTTCTTTGTTTAGTGACACGTGACACTACAATACTCGTAAGTCAATAAGACTAACAAACAGTTTGTAAATACACTGTGTGGCAAAAAAAACGCACCAATGCATCTTTTTATGAGGCATTATTCTTCCTAACACTGGTTGGTTGGTTGGTTTAAGAGGGTGAGCTTATTTTTTTTTATAATTTGCACGTGTTAAAGGGGATATGAATACCCTTATACTAATTTTTAGAACACGTGCGTTTTTTTTTTTTTTTTTGTTGCAAGGAAGAGAGAGAGAAAGACAGAGTGGTGTGGTTTGAAACTCAGGTGGTATTAAGTTTCTGTAAACTCCAAGGGTGGCTGTCCAGATAACTAGGGAGAATTTTGTTTTTGTTTTTCGCTATTATTGTCGTTGCTTATGATTCACTGTATTTTTTTTCCGTCCACCTGATATCATCACGATCGAGTTGCATTTTGGCCATATGACCACCCTACTGCCAGTGTTATGCCTTCACAGTAGAGTTGCCTTAGCTTTCGCAAGTGATCGACTTTTTTATTTATTTCATGCGAAATAAATAGATGATTCTTGACATCAGGATTCGAACCGTGAATCAACAGCGTGACAAGCGATGATGTTAACACTACACCACGGCCACACTCTCGGCTTATGCTCTTCACTTAGGCCTGTTGTGTTCCCCTCATCTATGTAATTGTAGGGAATAGTGCTGTTCTTTGGGAATTATGCATTAAGAGGAGATTTAGGTATTGAGATCATGGGGAGTATCAATGGGAAACTATATCGTATAGTAATCGGGCAATGGTACTGTTCGTCTGGCGAACTCCATTATATACCCTCGATTCCTTTCTTACTGAGGTGTGTAATATCCGAAATCCTTGGAGATCCCAGAATTTTCAGTCTTAACCTCGCTGTAGCAGGGCAGTGGTAGTGGAAGTGTTCTATATCTTCCTCCTGCTCCTCACAGTTGGCACAGATTGTTGTATCAGATTGATGTGCCCTGTTAAAAGTCCCACCATCAATCTCAATTGTGTTTTGCTTGAGTTTAGAGCTGTTTTTGCTGTATTGTTACTCGGTTTTGTTATTACAGATCTACCCACTTTGCACGTGTCTAGATTCGTCCATTAGTTATTGAACTCCTGTCGTATCTTCTCATTGATTATTGTTTTAATAGTTGTCAGAGGGACCCCTGTTGTATTATCCGGGTTCAGTTCTGTGTTGCCCGGTCCTTTCTTTGCCAGTTTGTCTGCCTTTTTGTTACACTGTACACCTTCATGCCCCGAAACCTATGTGAGATGTACTCTATTGCGTCTGGCAAGTAAGTTCAATTTAGTTTTGCACTCCCTTACTAGTCGTGATTTCGACATGGGGTTTGAGGTCGCGCTAATTGCTGCTTTGCTGTCCGTACAGTTGTCGATTTTTCTTCCTTCGCTGGTGTCTTCTGCGAGTATTTCGGTTGCCTTCATAATTGCATAGACTTCTGTTTGGAACACCGATAAAAATGGTTCTAGGTGAATAGCAAGTTCAATCGGTGGATTAGCACTAAAGATGCCAGCCCCTGATTCCCTGATATGTTAGAGCCGTCTGTGTATACCAATACTCCATTGGAGAACGTATACAATTTTTAACAACATCACTGGGACAATCGATGAGTAGTGTCATTACTCTTATCATTTCGGTGATTTTTCGATGTCCCGCATTTGCACCTTCAATGAAATGGCCGTGAATCTGAAATGCCGGCAAACTTCTTCGCTTCGAGGTGCACTGGTAGAATATCCAATAGGATCGCTTCCATGGCCGCGGTTGGTGTTGAGGTTTCTGCTCCTGTAATACCCAAGCAGACCATACGTTGCACCTTTGTTAGCAAGTCTCTTGCATACTTTTTGCTCATCACTGGCCACCATACAACTACACCGTAGAAGATGATAGGTTTTATTACGCATTCGTATATCCAGTGGACCTGTTTCGGTTGCAAGCCCCATGACTTTCCGATGGCCCTCCTGCATATCCAATATGCTCTCTTGGCTTTGGTGATTCTTTTTTCCAGGTTCTTTCTCCAGGTCAGTTTCCTGTCCAATATAATGCCCAGATACTTGACGCTGTCGCGGAGTTGTAGTGATACTCCTCCGAGTTGTGGAATGTGAAAGTCACTAGTTTTGGTTTTCTTTGTAAAGAGAACCAGTTCCCTTTTATTTGGATTTATTTCTAAACCACTCTCCTCCGCCAATTTTTGTATGATTCGAAGGGTGTTTTGCATAAGCTCTCCTATGAAGTTCAGGTGCTTACCTCTTATCAGAACGGCTAGGTCATCTGCGTACGCTACACATTTCGCACAGGTTCCATCCAGTGCTTTTAAAAGGTTGTCCATTGTGAGCACCCACAGAAAAGGAGATATTATCCCCCCCTGTGGAGTTCCTGTACGGACTGTTCCCCTTCTTGTTTCTTCTCCCAGTGAAGCTGTGATAATGCGGTTTGTAAGCATGATGGCGCAAATGAGTTAATAGCCCAGGTCACTTTATCTGCATCAACTAGGTTCTCAGTGTCCTCCCATTTTGTATCAGTTCGAGTGAGCCCACTCTTGGAAGGTGTAGCTGCCTCGTTGAAACAGTTTAGGAAGTGTACACACATCAGCATTTCCAAGGTATTGGCTGCGGTTGCCAAGTTATTGCCCGCCTGTAGAAGTTGATAACTTGATGGTTCCTTGGACAGGATCTTCTTTAATCGCGCTGCTCCATTATTATCGCATATGTTGGTGCAGAAAGTTTTCCATGATTCCCTTTTAGCAGCCCTGGTGAGCTTTTCGAAGCCTCTTTTACTATCTTTATATGATTCCCAGTCTGCTTCTTCGTTGGTTCTTAAAGCTTTATTTAGGCGTTGTTCCTTATTTTGTGGAGGTCGCCGTTCCAATATTTAAATAATCTTCCTATCACTAACTACGAGTACATATTTGCGGCCAAATTTCCCACAAATGCGATAAAAAAAAGGATATCAATAGAAAAAAAAAATATATTAATTTTAGCAATAAACGTTTACTTTATTTGTCTGTTTTTAGAAATTTAAAACAAACTACACAATACTTCCTTTTTTCCTTACGTGTCTACGTGGCCAGCTATCAGAACGGAATGGCTGACTCCAACTTGAAGTTGGTCGCAGTTCGGTGCATGTCAACGATCAACCTGAAGTTGGGCGAGCATAATATTAGTACATTCCGAAACGAAATTTTTTGTTTCCTAATTTTATAATACTACATAATGTAAGTTTTTTCACTTTTTTTTATTAAAAGTAATTAAGCGAATATTGAATAACACTAATTAGTTTGTATTTTTCCACAGTACTTTGTAGCACCCACTTTAGCCTTTTGACCACTTGGACCTTTCGTGGCATAGAATCATAAAGTTTTTGGATTTCCTCTGTTGTTATATCTTTAGTCCAAACTTCCTCTACGACTGTTTTGAGCTCGTCTATTATTTCAGGTGCCTTGTTGCGCAGTTTCTGACCACTAGTTCTCTATTATATTAAGCTCAGGGCTATTTTCTGGCCAATTTAGAGATTCAAGGCCAATATCTGCCTTTCATTGGGTTATCTGTTGAAAGAAAACAATATTTAGAATTGGTTTTGAGTTTAAATTTTAGATCCAAATTTGTTTATACTTACGGAATGAGTGCGATGACAGGGAGCGGAACCATTCTGAAATATGGGATTTAGGATGTAGCACCATAACTTTTTTATTGTAGGAACAACACCATCAGCAATGGTTTCTTTGTGTTTATTTGCATTTACGGAATGGTCCAAAAGCAAAATACGGCCAAGATCCCAATTTGTCATGTATCCCCAAACTATAACATATGGTGAATGCTTAACGGTGGGAAGCAAACATTCGTCTAAATATCGTTTCTTAGCTCTCCATCGCACTGTCTGCTTTCTATCAGGTCCAATCAAATTAAATTTGGATTTATTAGAGAATATAACCCTTTTCCCTGCTCAACCAAAAATCATATCATACTCTGCTTATCAAAAACTATATATTTGCTAAGAAAATATTTTGTCTACTCATCTTTTATTTGTCTTGCTAATCATTAACTTTAATATTTGGATTTTGTTTTTAATTTTCTACAGATCAAAAAAAAAATAATTTCGGCTTTTAAATTGCTGGTGAAGTAATTTAATTTTGCTGATCAAAATACACTTTGTCGCTGATCGATTAAATGGTAGATCATAACTAATATAAATTTGTAGAAGACCTTATTTTCTTTTAAAAACTATTCAAAATACATAATTTTAAAAATTTGTATTAAAGGTTTTGATTGACGTCCAATTTTCTTATAGTTTTGGTAGACAAAACAAAATGCTTGAAATTGAAATGCGAAAAAAGCAAAACTATATAACTTGCGATAAACTTTATAAAACACTTTTAATGAACTATGAATTTAAAACTCGAATTCTCTTTATTTAATTTAGTGTTATTGTTTCATTGTTGAAGAATTTCTCTAGCGCGAACGATTTAAAAGTTTAATTAAAACCATTATCCCATTATACTGCTGTAAATCTAAAGCTAGTGCTTCACAATAAAACCCTTTGGATAAGTGAAAAGGATTGTTCTTAATAAACAATTGGAACGTATTTACTTTTCCATAATTGAAAAACTTTCAGTTGTGTATTCAATTCATTCATATTCAATTCGTGAGGTAGATTATTCTGGAATGGTTACTGATGTAAGTGAAGAATAAAATTCCTTTTAAGAGATATTAAAGTGAATAGATTCACTGAACTATTACGTTTATCTTTTACCAATCGAAAGAAAACCACTCCACTTGAGAGTGGATGAAGAACATTTAATTTTAAATAAAATATTTTTTTCAGATCTCCAGAATAAAGAATTTTATTGAATGGAATAAGAATATAAATACTTCATGGAAAGAAGCAAAGTGGGTTGTTTTTGTAGGGTGGTGCTGTTGGCACTATTGAGACGCAAAAGCCTTCTGTACAGGAAACTTATTTACCTGAATCAAAACCATAGGAAAGTCTAAGTAGGACAGAGAGTCTTAAAGCGGGGATTCACCAGACACAAAGAGGAAATCAGGAATGTTTGGGGATATCTATGAAGGCGGTAGTTGTATGCCAGTAGCAGCCAGATTACATAAACCGGGGGTGGAAGGCTCTGCATTACTAAGCAAAATGGATGGTATCTATATGGAAAGCGAAGAGTAGATGTAGTGTAGCTGTGTTGCTACAGCAAACTCATTTGCCAAGTAGTTTGCTATCCTACAAATGAAGCAGAGTGGGCTGAAACCCTCCGGGATGGCTGTAAGAACAACAGATTCAGGAGGCATCTTACCTGCCCTACTATAAAAGTAAAACCTGTAAATATGTCACATTTAAAAAGATTAACTAGAAGCAGACTAAAATTTTATATAAACATATGTACATCGAAGTAACGGGCAAGTAGATCTGCAGAGATCATCACTGAAAATCAAGGAAACAACCATAACTATTAAGAATACCTTGAAAATGGAGATGATTGCACAGATGCTAAGCATGATGGCTGCCAAAATAGGCGACAAAGGACCATTAGGGTTAGTACATTATAAAGCTGGCTCCAACGAAAACTATTATAATGACTATGCCTACTTGTACAGCACAGCTTAAATCATCAGTTAACTAACCTTTGATTAATAATAATCGGAGATTATAATTTATAAGAATTCGATCAATATGTTTAATCAGCAATTAACTAACCTGCGATTATTAGGAAGTATTGTATGTAAATAAATTTGTCGACTATTTCCCTGTCTAAATGTTTTAAACGCCCCAACAGATTTTGACTAATTTTTGCGTACATGGCTCCCACTTAGAAAGTTTCATTCTTTATATTTTGTTCCTTGTTGATCTATTTAATTGTTTACTCTATAATAGATTGTACCTCTTTATAACCGACTTAGCTCAGGTAAAGGTAAAACTATTAAGCAGATCCCTGCGGAGACTAATATAATTTTATCGCAACTGAGTTGAGTTGGATATCCTTTAAAGGCTGCTTATTTTTATTACACTTTTCACACTTTGTTATCATACATTTAATAGCTTACTTAAGACTTAAGATGATGCTACAATCCTTGGTGGACCTGGTCCTCGACCAATAAGAGTCTCCACTCAGCTCGATTCAGTTTCGATTGAGGTCTCTATCCACTTGTATGCCCTACTTTAGGTAAGGTCTTTCTTTACAGCGTCGTCCCTCGAGGATGGATTCGAGAACTTTCCGGCCCGAAGCGTTGATGATTGATAGCAGCTAGTTTTTAATATTGTCTCTCAAAAATAAACTTTTTTTCTTTTAAACTGTTTTTAATGACGATAAATGGATGAATTTATTAAAAAAAATCCGGTTGGACTGAGCATAGATAAGGAGACTGAGGTGGGATTATTAAGCCAAGAATCATGTATTAAAGCAACTAAGCTTAACATCCTGAACAAGATCAACAATGTCACAATATACTTGGGCATAGGGCTAAGTTGGAATAGAAACAAATGGACCTATCTAGGCTTTTATAAGTGGATGGTTCCTGCTTATTCTACTACAATACAAGTCATAGTTGACATTAGAACATCTTTTAAAAAACTCTGGTTCACAAAAGGGCGAACTATCTGTGGTGGGTCCTAGCAGATAGAGACAGAGCGTTATCCTTTCTAGACCCGTCCCAGGTACTAAATTTTCTAGAGCATGGCTTTTCAGTGTGTGTGTGTGTGGAAGCTATATATTTCTGCGAACCCTGGATTTGTAGTTTATCTCTCACCTTTTTAATGCACTACCTATTGCTGCCAATTGACTTATCGTATCAATCCAAAGAAACTAAATTCACTCCGCATATGCACTAATTAATTTGTTCACAATACATATACGTATTATTAATACAATGCATACTGCCGCATAGAATTTGAATTAGTTCTTTTCGAGTTAGAGAATGATGGATAGAAAAACAGTCGGATACACATTTTCCTTTTGTAGAAATGCATCTATCACCTCTAACCCTACACATCCTTTCGCTGATAACAGTACGTACTCTCAGTTTTTTATATACGCTTTCAGATTCCTGCCACTAGTTTTTGGTGACGGCCATGGAACGACAATGTATTTTAAGCATATTGAATCTCTATCTTAAAATGAGGTGCAAGCAATACTCTGGAATTTAATGCTTGGCAATCTCAAAGCTATTAGCGAAACCTTAATTCGAAATTATTTAGCCATGTCATATTGGCATTGTCAAATGCTCCTAATATTGTATAGCCACTGATCTGGCCGCTCTAAAGCATATTTGATTTGTTTTAAGCTTGAGTATAACGCTCATATCTATGAAGTCTCCTAAGATCGCACTATACATGGACAAGATTTAAAACCTTGTGTTTAAGTTAAAAATAGAAATAAATAATACTTACTGCCATTACCTGTCTTTACTCAGTTAACCAGTTGTGTAAATCATCCTGCTACATTAGTGAAAAACTTCAATTCACCTACCGACTTTTGAGAGTACTCAATGATCAGGAGAGTATTCTCCGATGGGATTCGAAATGAAAATGGTACGGGAGTATGGGGAAATGCTTATTCATGTCGGAGTCGAACCACAGATGAGATGCTCAACCTCAGAAGATATGTAAACACTAATCCACTCTAAATCCTTACTTAACATCAAATCAACTTTCGATAAGTTTGTATTTAATAAATTTTACAGGGTGTTGCTTAGGGATTATCCAGCTTTTAATCCTTTTAGGGGGTCGCTGCCCGAAGAAGTTTGAGAAACACTGTGTTCAGACTTCGAGAGTTGTTTTAATTTGAGAACAACCCCGTCTAGATAATTTTGAAGTTCCAAATGCTCCCCAAATTTTACTTTCCGCAATTCGAATTTTCCTACAAAAGTCTAATTTATTTAGTTTGTTGTCCCATCATAAGAAACGGGACTGCTATGGCCCTGTTCAGGAGTGTAGTCGTATTTGTAATCTGTATCTTAAAATCTCCAGAATATAATTCTGACATTCTTAACCCTTATAAGTTGTAGAAACTGACCTTAATGCGGATTATCAACCTGAATTTTCTTATATGGTGGAAGCTCACAAGACTCGACAAGTATTTGATACCAAATTATGTTTGCTCCACCTTCATTGCCAGTTTACAACTACTTACGGATGAAATGGATGAGATTTCAAGCCGTCAAAATGCGAATGAAACACTTTGTCTAATCAATCAACACCAACGCCACGTGCTTCGTACAAGTATCTCATGAATCCTCTCATCTTAAGCTATAACATACAAAGCTCTGCAGTTATGCGCCATAATTCACACTAATTAGCGAAAATATTAAACGACATGTTGAAGCCTATACCTCAATAGTCTTAGAATACACATTCGCTTTGTAATTGTTTCATTTCACCGCTGATTTGACACTCTCAAAGTGACTAATTGCAACACCCAAGCTGTCGCACATGGCAGCTTTAAATTGCTAATTAACAGATTTAATGACGGTTGTCATGGTTTGTCGGCGTCAAAGTTAAGCCATCGTCAATTCCTTCAATGGTGAACATTACATTTTATTTGGATGAGACAACTTGAGCAGAGCAATACAATTTGGAGTGAGTAATAGCACACTAATTGTATCTACAGACACTAGACAGTAATTATAAGGAAATTCTCTTAGAGTGAACTAGAATGGATTTATAAGATTTATGGACTGTCTTTGAACAAGAACTACTAATTATCGAACGACATATACATACAGAAATAAGGTGATTTAAGAAAGTGTGTGCATCTTTAAGTAGATGCTTCCCATTCCCGTGTTTATTTGAAACACAAACTTCAGGAGGGCACTTTTAATTCGTCGCTTCAAAAGTTATCCTTCACCTTAACTCGAACAAAAAACTCAATTTGTATATTCTTTAAGTATAAAATATTCCAAGAATTAACAGTCACATGGCATGTGTATGGAAGCCAAATATCTTCAATGTTTCTATCTAAAAAAAACGCGAAGAAAAAAAAAATTAAATTCACCCCTTAAAGATTCTTTTGGGTAAAAAAGAAATACTCAAGTGAGGCACACTCCTTTTTTTTTCTCCAAGGAAACTCTCGGGACTTGGAAGATGTTTTCTTTTTTTTTTCATTCACCATGGTTACTTAAGATAAGGAAGAAATATTTGCGGAACTAGGAGAGGTAGTCGTTAAGATTTAGAACTTCAAAGAAATAATGTAATAAATCAAGTGAATACGATTAGTACTTGCTGCTGAAAAATCTGTTGACTGTTATGAGATAAATTCACAATTTGAATAATCGGATTTCAAAAAATTACGTAATTGGCTAGCGATGAAGATGGAATTCGCCTATATAAGATGCTTTGTAGTACATAGATTCACGAGTGTTTTCAAAAGATGTTGAAGTTGTTTTCGATTTGTCATTTAAGATGAAAATAGAACTTAAGATTGTTGAAGGTTGAAGTGGAGATAATGTCAAAGATGTCTTACAAACAAGTTATCTGCTTGGGGAATTTGAAAGTGTTGTTAAGTTGATGATGCTGAATCTTGTGAAGAGCCTATTATGGGAAATAAGAATACTTTTAGAAAGGGCCAACGAAAATTGGGATTTTGTCAATTTTGTCGGGGGTTCATGTTACCAAGAATAAAGATGTTCGGGATATTCGCACCCAAATGCGATTTCCATTAACTTCAAGGTATGGTCGGACGTTGTGGAAGATATCATGAAGTTTTCAAAAATGTTTTCTTGAAGAAAATTTCAAAGCCTAAAAGTTCTATTGTAATAATTTTTTTCTTAGGATCCTCCACTCGCCCTCAAAACCCTTAGAAAATCTGGGAATGTGCACAATCTAGTCCCACCGGGATACGAGTAGTTTGTTTTAGCAGTAGCTACCTTGTCAATTTTCAATTTCAATTTATTTAAACAATCATACACTTAGATACAAAATCCATTATTGTGCAGAGTTAAACAGTGGAAGTTTAAGAAGAAAGTACAAATTTTATTTAATTAATGTAGAAATAATCCCTGCTTACTCCCTTACAAAAACGACGACATAAACCATTGATTTTCATGTACGAGTACTCAGATGCTGTTTGAGCCCTCTCCTGAAGTCACCCATTCCCTGGTACCTGCGTAAATCGGCTGGAAGTGAGTTCCATAGTCGCACAGCATACTCGTATACAAAAAATTGTTTTCGGTAGTCTTATACCTGAAGGTTGGCAAAATAAAGACCCGGAATTTAATTTTGTTTGAGTTTGAAAAGAAAGACTAAAACGTTGAAATCCAAATACTCTTGGAATCCCATGCCAAGGAAATCTTTAACATATCCAGAAATATGATCATGATGGTGAACATTGTACACAAATCTCACAGCGCTGTTGAATACAACCTTTACTTTTCATGAACTAAGGCTGCTCAGGTCATTGGATGTGCATATGATAACTTTGGCAAAATCTAGGTCTTCACCAGTATCGCTTTCACCCTAGTTAGAAGACAGTACAATGTGCGTATACCTTGCCCACAGTAAAAGCCATGTGATCCTCCTAGATTAGATTTCGATTAAATTTTAGCCCTATGTTTTTTACCCGCTCAGCACTGGACACTATCTACTACGATAAGGTGAAAACAGGATACATCTAAGCTGATACGGCTTATAATGATAGCTTGGCTTTTGTCACAATTGAGTTTAAGCCTGCTTGTTTAGGCCCAACGAACCGCTAATCTTAAATCTTCATTTATACTCGAAGTCGCATCTTCTATCAGTCCGAGGGTGTAGCTTAAATGCAACTGAACGTCACCGACATACATCTGTACTTTACAGCTAGGATTGAGAGTACTTACTTACTTAGGTGGCGCTACAGTCCGGGGTGGGCCTGGGCCTCAAACAAAAAAACTTCTCTAGTCAGCCCGGTTAAGAGCCAGCTGCCTCCAGTTGCGCACTCCAAGTTGGTTGAGGTCCCTCTCCACTTGTTTGTGCCACCTTTCGCGAGGTCGTCCTCTACTGCGCCGTCCATTCCGGGGTGGATTCAAAGACTTTCCGGGCTGGAACGTTGGGCTCCATCTGCTCTACTTGACCCAGCCATATTAGTCGTTGTATATGAACTCCTCTGGCTAAGTCGATGTCATTGTAAAGGCCGTATAGCTCGGCGTTATATCTTCTCCTCCACTCGCCGACTATGCAGACGGGACCAAAGATCGCTCGAAGAACTTTTCTCTCAAAATAACCAAGGGCATCCTCATCCGACTAGCTTCTTATAAAGAGTTACCTTAGTAGTTCGAGATAGGGCCTTGTTACTGAATTGCCTTCTTAGCCCATAGAAACACCGATTGGCAAGAGTAATTCTTCGTTTGATCTCCCCACTGGCGTCATTTGCGGAGCTCACCATAGAGCCTAGGTAGACAAATTCCTTTACTACCTCAAAATTATATCTGTTTATTGTGGCATTCTATCCAAGACGCCGATGTTGGGTGTCCTTTTTTGTAGACAGCATATATTTTGTTTTGCCTTCATTGACCGCTAAACCCATCTTTGCTGCCTCGGTCTCAATACTCGCAAACGCCCCACTGACGGCCCGCTGAGTTCTTCCGACTATGTCAATGTCGTCGGCGTAAGCGAGTAGTTGTACAGACTTGTAAAAGATTGTACCTCCGGTGTTGGCTTGTGAGTTTCGTACAAGTATATTGTTAAAGTGATCACATGATAGCGCGTCACCTTGTCTAAGACCTTTCCTGACATTGAACGGTTCGGTGGTGTTCGAGAGTTCTCCATCGTCACCCTGCATAAAAGGACAAGTTTGGCAGGGATGCCAAGACTCGACATGGCTTTATATAACTCGTCTCTATATACGCTATCATAGGCAACTTTGAAATCGATGAAAAGGTGGTGCGTATCGATTTCATATTCATGGGTTTTTTCCAAGATCTGCCGTAGTGTGAATATTTGGTCAGTGGTGGACTTACCGGGCCTGAAACCGCACTGATAAGGAACTATCAGGTTGTTGACGATCGGTTTAACACGTTCACATAATATGGCAGAAAAGATCTTATATGCGATGTTGAGAAGACTTATACCTCTGTAGTTGGCGCAGTTCAGAGGGACTCCTTTCTTCAGGATCGGGCAAACGATGCTGAGGTTCCATTCGTCGGGCATGCATTCTTCCGACCAGATTTTACAGATGAGCTGGTGCATGCTCCTTACTAGCTCATCACCTCCTCTTTCGCATTTTACCAGGCTTTTTTTGTGCTTAACCCTGACTTGAATTTAGAAGCAAAAAACTTCGATTTAGAAAGTCAGATTTCATGCTTCACAAAATTTCGGATCTGTCTGAATTCGTCTCTTACTTCGGGAATTCTAAATTTTTTCCATCTTTTAAAAGCCTTGACTCTCTTTTCAATGAGTGATTCAATTTTAGGAGTGAACCACTCACAGCTTTTATTACGAGAAACGAAGATTTATATCGGAACATGAGACTCAAACAGACTATTGACTTTGAATGTAAAGTAATCAACCTGATTATCGATAGAGCGCATGCAGTAGAGACAGACTACTCCAATCCAAAGTCATTGCATCGTTCTTGAAGGAAATCAGATCGACCGACTTAAAGTCCCTAAAGCTTATCGTTTTCCTTTCAGTAAACCGTTCCAGAGAGATGTTGTAAAGAATTTCAAAACCTAAAATTTTAGTTAAAATAATTTTTTTCTTATGTTCCACAATGCTTGGAATAGTTCGTAGGTATATCATTTATCAAAAAACGCTTAGAAAACCCCAAAAGGCCCCAAAAGGTATATCATCAACTATCAGGCCACACCAGGATATTTTGAAAAACTTAATAGAATTTTCAAAATCTTTGAAATTTCTTGTAGAGAATTTTAAAACCTAAAATTTTGGTTAATATAATTTTTGTCTTTACGATCCATTATTTTCGAGATATTCGCACTCGAAAACGCTTGAGATAGCTCAGAAGTTTACCATTTAGATCCACCAGATCATTTGTAAAATTTTCCAATTTTGAAAAATGTCATCTTCAAGAAAATGTCAAAGCCTAAAAGTTCCATTGTTGTTCTTTTTTTTTATTAGGAGATATTTGCACTCAAAACGCTTAGAAAAACTAGAAGGTATATCATCTAGCTCCACTGAGATATTTTGAAAAATTTTATAGGATTTTGAACAAATTTAAAAAATACAGTGGCTATCATGTAGAGAATTTTAAAACCTAAAATTTTGTTAAAATATTCTTTTTCTTAGGATCCATTGTTTTCGAGATATTCGCACTCGTAAACTTTTGGGATGGCTCTAACTTTGAAAGATTTCGTGAAATTTTTAAAAATGCCAAACACGTCTTGAAGAAAATTTCAAAACCTAAAAGTTCCATTGCTATAGTTTTGTTCTTAGGATCCACCGTTTTCGACATATTCGCACTCAAGAACACTTGGAAAAGCTCGGAAGGTATCCCGTCAAGCCACTACGGGACATTTTGGAAGATTTCGTACAATTTTAAAAAAAAATTCAAAAATGCGATAGCCGCTTTGCAGGGACTTTCTAAAACTAAACTTTTAATTAATAAAATTTTTTTTCTGAGTATCCCCCGTTTTTGAGATATTTGCCCCCGGAGCACTCGGACTCACACGAAGTCCACTGTACTACCCAGCAGAACTCCTTTTGGTGTAGTGGTTGGAGAAATTTGGATTTTATTCGTTTCTCTTTTATGCTCGGGTAGCTGTGGTTGCTGTTCCCCATCCGGACTTAAACCTGCACAGTTCGGATCAAAAGCGAACACACTACCCACTACACCATGGACACAAAAAAAAATCTTTGTGTTGCATTTATGACATCTTTCCTCTTTCTATGGTACTGGGCTTTAAGCTGGGCTATCTCTACTTTTGAAACAGCTTCTTTCAATGGAATAAGCTTGATAGCTTGATAAAAATGTGCGTACCAGTTACAATGAAGAAGACCACATTTTCACAGCCGTTCATTGCTCAGTTAGGCGCGGTTGTACTGGTCTTTTGATTCTTTCGGTTCTGTCGGCGAGAAATTGTTGGTGCACTGCGGGATTCAAAAACCTGGTGATATTGAAGGTAGCAGGAATGCGAATTAATTTTATCCGATTGTTGTATAGGATACAACTTCCACAGCGACAGTTGATGTCCCCTGCATACTAGTTGAGATCCAACTAATCTTTTGGTAGGTCTCGCGCTCAAATAGGGCGCCGCAGTGACAGGACAATTGATACTGCAGATATCCACAAACCATTTGCAATTGGTTATGAATTACGGTCTCCGAGGCCGTCGTTTCCACTTTGTATGATGATATTCTCATTTTGCTTTAAGTTATGAGTAATACTCACGACTATAGCAGATATCGTATCCATTTCCAACTGTAGCTTCAATCCTTCTTTGAAATGTAGCCGTAAATATCCGATTACTATCATTGCGATTAGTAGAGTTACACGCCGGGTTCGCGAATGCAAGTAACAAGACAGTGTGTCATTATAGCGAAGTCCGCCTAGTAGTACCACCTTGTTTAAAAATATTTATTCTCTATCTTATGGATACACTATCTAGTTGGAATAAACTGGCGTTTTATAGACCCTCACTCACAGAGCTGAGAAAAGTCTTAAGGTTTCAGAATACAATCTTAGGCTACGAATTTCATTATCTTCAATGATAAATAACAACCCGCGAATAACAACGCAAATAAATTAAAAAGCGTCTTGGTCGTTATTAGATATTCAAAGGTCATCAACAAAATATCTTGCTCCGCTTTGGATCAGAATCATTTTTTTACAGGTGAAGATAGGTCCATAGCCAAATCGAAAACTGTCCAGTTACTTGCCGTCACCAACTTGCCACTCGCCTTCAAATGTCTAAATTCCAGAATCAATTCCCAGATGACAACACGTGGAGATAGTAATTAGACTTACTAACAGGCTACAAGATGCAATGTTTGTGGCGCTTTCTCATTATTTTGCGCGAACTACCACCTCTCGAAAGATTCTAGCTACTTCTATAAGGTCTTGTTACTATAGTAAGAACAAACTCGTAATGTATGCGATTGAGCATAGAGGTTCCTTATATACGATATTAATTGAACAGAACTGAATATGTCTCTGTTTATGATATAAATACTGCACACTTGACGAGAGCTTATGTCTTTTTTTGAATGTCTACTTCACGGTCAGTGCAACCACTTTAGGTACGAGTATGACATTCTTTTTTTTGCAATTTTATGAACCATTTTCAGGCACCATACCTACCTACACTTGCTTGAACTTAACATGTTAATATGCCTTATCTCAATTTATTTTCCAAAATATTTAAATTTCGTTCTGAAAATAAAAAAAAAAAGGATTTCCTTTCTACTGACACACTTTCCCCGAAGGAAGCCACACAAACAAAATCCATATTTATAGTTTTTCCAATGAAAACCGCTTAATTCAAGGATACACTCAGCATCGTACCACACATTTAATCGAACAACTTAGTGTTCACTCAAGCAATGCCAATGCTCTCTACTGATTCGATAATCACACCCATATTGCTTGGCTGTGATATCAAAAAATGAGCAAAAACTCTTAAAACTTATTTTCCGATTCGAATCCTATATCCTGCATGCGAGAGAAGACATGTGTGTATTCCCTTTGTGGTTTAAAAAAGTTTAAAGATATTTCTCTAAGGATTCTCATCTGCCATTCTCTGATTAACAGTTGAGCAACTACAAAGAGGATAACATATTTAGAGAGTTAACCAAGTGAGCATTTTATTTAAGAACTTTCCTAAAGTTATTTGGATTAGGGGTAGAAAAGTGGAGGAAATGGAACTCGTTTAGAAGGCATTTCTTAAATTAAAAGCATAAACAAATTAAAAGAAATTGAAAAGATGCCTTTGAATTGCTGCAAATGGTTTTATAATGTCTTAAGGATTTTGAAGAATCTACATATACAGTGCCGTTCGAAAAATATTGGTCAAACATTTTATTACCCTTTTCGGGCGCAGTTCTTGGAATTTTTGCACTAGGTACGGGGTTTTTTTGCACTAGGTAGCAAAATATCGTTCAAATAGTGCATAAAAGTCGATGTTATTATGAATAAGAGGTGCATTTAGCTCGTGATAACAGTCTGAAACGAACCGAAGTAATTTAGTGAAAAAAAAAAAATGGGAAAAATCAGTTCGGAGTGCAAAGCTAATATTTTGCATCTGTCACGTCTCAATTTGACAACACGTGAAATTTCTAGAAGATTAAATGTTGCTCAATAAACTGTGCTATGGAATTTAAAAAAAATATCGTGAGACCGGGACTACCAGCAAAAAGAAAGGCTCAGGGAGGCCAAAAAAGACGACCCCAGTGGAAAATCGTTTTTTGGTACTGTATAGCCGTCGGCATCGGTTCAAAACTTCGGTGGATCTTAAAAACGATCTGTGGCGAGCTACAGGAAAAATAAGCTTATTGCGGAAAAGGCTCGTAAAAGCTGGACTTAGAGCACGCAAGCCAGTACTGAAGACGGGTTTTCGAAAAAGAGTCAGAGGAAAATGATTGCTCTGGGCTCAAGATCATCTTAATTGGACTCAAGACATGTAGAACAATGTTATCATTTCCGACGAATCAAAGTTTAAGCTTCATGTTGAAGATGGGAGGATTCTTGCGCGAAGAGAACCAAAGGAAAGACTGAGCTCTGAATGCATCTTACGGATGCCCCCCAAAAACTGAAGGTGTGATGGTCTGGGGATGCTTCTCTGGAGATGAAAAATGTAGAATGGTCTTCTTAGAATCGAAAGTCACTGCAGAAGTTTACCTACGGGTTTTGGAAAATGTATTAGAGCCCTCTGCGCTGAAGCTTTTTGGTGACACTTGCAGATTAATTTTTCAACAGGACAATGCTCCTTGCCATACAGCCAAAATTGTAAGTATGAACTTGATTTTTTTTTTTAATATGAAAGACTTAATTAAGCTAGAACTTTTATGACTAAAAATAATATTTGCATTTTTTTTTTTTATTTCTTAGGTTAAAAAGTACTTCGAAGAAAATAATGTCGATGTATTAAGTTGGCCTCCCTACCGTCCAGATCTCAATCAATGAGAATATCTGGTCAATAATGAAACTTAAGGTTGCGAAGAAGCGTCCAGAGTCAATTGAAAACCTAAAAAATGTACTTATCCGGACCTGGAACACCTGACTCAATGTCTCGCTGATGTGCAGCTGTAATAAAAGCAAGAAGACGTCCAACAAAGTACTAATTAGATAGAGAATGTTTCTGAGAAGCAACAAAAAAACGAAAACACTGCACCAATAAAGCATTTTTCTTTAATCCCTAAAAATGCGGCAGGTACCTAAAAAACCCATTTTTCGGTCTAACAACTTTTTGCTCCCGTGACCGCGTGTGAAAAATTTTAACACTCTAGATGTATCATGAAACGATTGAAACCGCATAAGAAAACAAATCCTCATTAAAAAATATGTAGTTATTGCAACAAATTTGACAAAATTCGAAAAAAAAAGTTTGACCAACATTTTTCGAACGGCACTGTATATGTAGAAACTCAAACTATATATGTTTGTATGTATGCTATGGACTCCGAAACCACTGAACTGATCGAGCTCGAATTTTCAAACAATCTTTGGTATTAGCCCGAGAGTGTTTCTGTGAAGTTTAGGTCCAGCAGTTTGCCCACATAGGCGCAGTGACGCACGCCGGGTATCTGCTAGTATTGAATAAAAGAACATTTTGAAATTCACGAAAGAGGTAAGAATTTTGAAAACTATGGACTCTCGCTTGCCTTTATAAGGAGCTTTAAAAATTGCATCTGCAAGTCGATTGTCGACGCAATCCAAAGTCTAAGGATCGTGATGGGATGAATCAAGAGATCTGCACATGGTTTTCATCGCCCTCGAGAAAGCATTTAAAAGGGTTGTTTGGTATCTCATATGAATAACGCTGAGGACACTAGAGGTCTCTGAGAAGCATATGAGATTAATTTGAAATATGTACGAGAATGCGGGAACTAGAGTGAGATGTGCAGCAGGAATAACCGAGGAATTCCTTAGCCCTTGCCTCTTTAAAGTTGTTTTGGATTACTTTTTGAAAGACAGTGTCAACGAACCAAACGTAACATCAGTGCAATTATCGCAAGCGGTAAATTTACCAAATGCGCTTAATAAATGGAAGGTTGCCCTGGAAGAAAATGGATTCAGAATCAGTTGTTTAAAGACAAAATATTTAACTGCTTTGTTCTCCGAGTGAGTTCTTCCTAAGTGCTATAATTTCCAAACCAAGAAGCAAACTGAGATGACGACATAAGGCACAGGGTGAACGTAATATGTTTGAAATGGTGAGAAAACTAGGGAAATCTAATTTGTCTTTACGACAAAACTTTACATGTCAGTTGTTCGGCCCGCTTTAACATACGGTTCGCAATGTGGGACAGGAGTAGAATTTAATAATAACGATGGACCCACTTATCAACAAATTTCCGTTTTCTCAAGATTTTTTCCAGAAACTTAAAAATAGTGCCGAAGTAAAATATGTTGATTCCCTTTTCAATTTTTCCATACCTTACACATGGCCACGCCCACTTTCTGGGGGCGTTTTCTTAAAAAAAAATATATATATTGCTATTTCAAAGCTATGTAATGGAATCCGTGTTAAAATTTTCGGTTAAAAATGTTCGGAGCCACGCCCACTTGTAATAATAGTTTTGCTACCAAATTTCTTAAAATTCGCTGAAATATCATTGCATCTGTTTTACAAATTTTGCAAACGCTACTTTCACTTTATTAGGGGTGAGTTAGTAGTAGTAAATGCTATGCTATCATACAATTATTTCCACCGTACTGTGATTATATTTTTTTTTTTTTTATAATTTGTACGCGCCAAAGGGGCATTTGTAGATAGACAGAGAAAGGGTGTAGAGTTTTGAAACTTAGGTGGTATTAAGTTTCTGTAAACTCCAAGGGTGGCGTCCAGATAACTGGGGATATACAAACAGCTATCTATAAAAGTATAAACTATCTAAAATGTGTAACTTTTTCAATTAAGTACTTACAACAATTGTGATTATATTTGTTTTACCATTAATGTACTGTAGAGAGCAATATATAGTCTGATTTATTGGCTTCTAGGTACTTCAGGTTTATCTAATCAATTCAATAGCTAACTGAAGAATATCTCTAGATAGATTATTTTTAATTAGTGGGGGGTACTAGCCTAGCGCTGATCCTTTCCAATGACTTGCATTAAATTGCTTAATTGAATTGTTGACTCTATAAATGCATAGAAAGTAAACACTTGATAGTATTATTTTCAATAACATGAATAGGTATTTACTACATCAGCACATGAAAGTTATGAAAGACTTGAATCAAGTGTGGGAAAACTGAAGTTCATGCAGTGTAGATTCTGAATCAATTTAAGATTTGAATTTCTTGTTTTAGATAAATAAGAGTAGAAAGATAATACAACAAGGAACCATGAGGTGTAGAGTTCAGCAATGCTTTGAGAACACATGTAAAATCTCCTGCAAATCTACGGAGAGTCCACTGAACTGAAGTGGCACACTTACATAAGTAGAAATGACAGCTAGGGATTCAGCTAGTTGTAGAGGCTTATTTATTGAGGAAATATCGAAGCATAAAGCAAATAAAATTATCTAGGTGTTTCTTTGAACAACTTTCTGCCAATTTTCAGCATTTGGTTTCGACATATGACATGGTTATACCACCATAAAGAGTATACACAAAATCAAGCTTATTCAGCGACTATCATGAAATAGTTTCAATTATTTAATTAAGCTGTAAATCGTGCAAATAAGTTGAGCTACTTTTTTGGAATTAACCCTCTACCGCATACGAAGCCAAATATGGCTTTTTACATTTACATCCCTTTTCTCCTTATTTTTATAAAAAAAAAAATTATCAAAACGCAACGCGATCCTCGTCTGTGCATTTCTGAGAACACATAGCTGTACTTTTTGTGTACGTGCCACAAACAAGAAGGGTGATATTCATTCTTGCAGGTCAGGCGTCAGTTCGTTGGCATTGAAAACGAAAGTGTGAAAAATTTTCATATTTTAAATAATAATAATTTTGGTGTTAGGTGAGTAAAGTGGTCATAAAAATATATTTCTGATTGTGTGTCCAATTCTCTTTGCAAAGCTAAGATTTTTATTGAAAAAAATTTGTTATCTTGCTCGTTTGAGAGGTAAAAATGCGGCAGCCATATTTGGCTTCGTATGCAGCTACACATTTTGTTCAGTTTTTTCTTGCTGTGATGCGAAAATTGTTTCCATTTTTTTTACGTTTAGTTTGTAGATGAAATACAGTTTGGTTCTTTTTACTTTAGAAATGGAACCTCTCCGTTTTTATGGACTATCTTCACTCGTTAACCCTATTCCTGGGGATGGATCGCAAAGCGATGATGAATTGGCAGGAGATTCGGATATGAACCTGGAGACGGAGATACATTTCCATAACCAAAGTGGCAACATTACGGTGGAAGAAACTGACATAGAATCTGAATCAGATGATGAACCCCTTGTTGCACCGAAATCCAAAACCCTGAAACCAAAAACATCAAAAAAAAAAAAAAAAAGAACAAATTTCTTGGAGAAAGAGTCATCTTCCTGCTTACGATGAAGAACAATTCAAATTTTAAGGATCGGCCGAGCTTCCAGAATCCGTAAGAGGCCTAGAGACACCATCGGATTTCTTTAAGTTTTTTTTTACTGATGATGTGATGACTTTCATAATAGATGAATCGAATAAAAAAGCTCTCCAAGATGATAAAAACAAGCCGGTAAATATCACAAGGAATGAAATGGAGCAATTCATCATTGTCAACTTCGTCAAGGCATTACTGGGGTAAGACTGTAGGGCAACCGATTATTTTCGAAACGATGACATCAAACATGTGGGAAGCAATCAAAAGGTTCATACATTTCAATGACAACAATGACTACAAACCTTTTGGAACAGAAGGACATGATAAACTCTTCAAAGTAAGACCAATTTTAGAAAAAATAAGAGAACGTTTACTGTTGATTCCAAAAAAAAGAGTTCCTCGCCGTAGACGAACAAATCATACCGACGAAATGCCGCCATGAATTAAAACAATATAACCCAGCTAAACCACATAAATGGGGCTATAAGAACCAAGTTTTAAGTGGAATTTTCGGATTTCACCAGAGCAATAAATTTCCTGACGAGGCGCCAGATCTGGGGGTCACACGTTGTCACCAGACTAACATCAACTAACATGAACTTGGAGGTCTGTTTATTTAAAAATGGTCTTTTGCCACTAGGAACTGTAAGACTCAACCGAGTGCCAAACTCGAGAATTCCGAAAGATGAACTGATGAAGCAAGGTCATGGTAGTATGATGGAAAAATTGGCAACTATCGATGGAGTTAAATTGAGTTTAGTGACCTGGTTTGACAACAAAATAGTTACCTCAATGTCACCCTATGTTGGAATGATTCCAGTAAAAAACAAGTGCCGTTACTCCAGAAAGGATAAGCAGTATAAAACCATTCCTGCTCCACAAGCTGTTGAAGCATATAATAAATATATGGGGGGTGTCGACTTACTTGATTCGATGCATACCCTTGCGATCCAAGAAATGGTATAAGCGAATATTTTTCCATATGATTGATCTACGTACAGTGAATGCATGGATTCTTTGGCGTCATCAACATGATTTCCATTCACCTTTGTTTGACTTTAAACTTGCAGTTGCCGAGCACTTATGCAAGGCCGAAAAGCAACCTTTGAAAAGACGTGGGCGACCCTGTACTGCATCTAGACTTGGATCTCCTGCGACTTCAACATCCTCTATGAGTAATATTGAAATAAGTACCCGATAGCCTACTGAAATACGAGCGACTCCAAAAAGACAGCGGCCTGAAAGGCATCACGATTTTCCGATGCTATCAGTTCGTTTCGATAACGTTGGTCATTTCCCACAAGTAAAAAAAAACCGGCAAATTTGCCAAAACGATTGTACTTATCGTTCATTTACTTTTTGTCAAAAATGTAAAGTTCATTTGTATTATATAACCCTTACTGCATACGAAGCCAAATTTGGCCTGTATTCTAATTATTTAAATAAATAAACATTTTTTTGTTTTTTTAATAAAGGATGTCTTAAAACAACTGAATGAAGCTCTTTTAAGCGCGTTTTACTTTTTTTTTTTTTAAACAATATTTCATGCAGTAGGCACAATTACAACGAATTAGGTATGATTTTGTTGATGCGCATCAAAATTACATTCGTTGGGTAAGGAACAGAGTGGTGCACTTACAAGTAAGTGTCAAGTTGAATCGATTTCTTCCTCGTCGTTACAGCCCCAAAAATTGTCTGACCGTAATGCTCAGTGAATGTACTAGAGACGGATTATTCATTCCTGTAAGTAGGATAGACCAGCGATAATCAGTGTTAACTTCTTATAGAAGACTAATTGGACATGTTCTACAATGGAAAGAGAATAAAAGGATTGCATTATTGCAATTATTGCCCTGGACATCCAAGATATCATTTGCATAGACATTAATACAGCCTGCATGGTTTTAAGTACGTCACCTTTATTAGAGTCAAGTTAAGAACATTTCAAAAAGAAAAATTGGACTTATGCTTACAAGATATCTTTTGCCTGAAATTCAATGTTCTTCGATATCCCAATGAAACACCCTGTATACAAAAAAAAAGTGAAGTTTACTAAGCTTACTGTACATCTTGTGTATATGAGTGCAAATGTAAAACAAAAAATAAATAAATATTTAAACAATTTGAGTGCAGTCCGCACTATCACTATGCCAATGAAAAAGAATACGAGTAAGTGAAAAACACCAGCTTTCATAAAAAATTCAAAATTAATACGAGTATACAAATAAAATTACTGAACCAGACAGCTTAGTAGTATCTCTACAATTCATCAGCGGTACAAGCCCTCGTATCGTACGTCATATCAATTTTTTTCAATAAAACAAACTGCAATCCAGATAACAATGCAAGCTATAAAAGCAATTATTTCGCAAAATAATACATCAGTTTCAAACCATAAATCAATCTATCACAATGAGGCCTGTTCTGACAGTTGTCGCTCTTGCTTTGCTGAGCACGTCTATGGCGACGCTACTTCCAGTCGACCAGAGAGGTGTCATTTTGACCACTGTAAGTTGTATAATTCCCTTCTGTGGCTAAGAATATAATCAAAATCCATTTTGAAGGCCCAACGAATTGCTAGTTATAACTATCCAGTGGAGACTCATAAAGTGCAGACAGGAGATGGATACATTCTGACCATGTTTCGCATTCCTTACTCGCCAAAACTGAAAAATCAGAACAAACACCGACCGGTAGTATTCCTTCAACATGGTTTACTGAGCTCATCTGACTGTTGGATTCTAAATGGACCGAATAATGCCCTGGCATACCTCCTCGCTGACGCAGGCTATGATGTGTGGATGGGTAACAACCGCGGAAATACCTACTCCAAGAAACATGTGAAAATATCTTCTCTTCTGCCAAGTTTCTGGGATTTCAGTTGGAATGAGATTGCCATCAAGGATATGCCAGCTATGATAGACTACGTGCTCCATCAAACCAACGAAAAAGCTTTACACTATGTGGGTCACTCTCAAGGCACTACGGTCTTCTTTGTCCTCATGTCACTCATTCCGAGTTACAATTCCAAGATCAAGACCGCACACATGCTTGCACCCGTTGCATATATGGAGCATATGCAAAGTCCACTCGCCAAAGTAGGAGGACCCCTGCTCGGTAATCCATCTTTACTAAGCGAATTAATAGGAAGCAGTGAATTCATGCCGAGCAACAAATTTTTATCCATGCTGGGATCAAAGGCTTGTGAGGATTCTTCGCTGTTTCAGCCGATGTGTGTCAATGCACTCTTTTTAATAGCTGGTTGGGGTTCTCAACATTTGAATTCTGTAAGCCAAACTAATCCCATTCAGTGAGTGTATATAAAATTGTGTATCCCTAACAGACATTGTTGCCAGATGTAGCCGAAACCCATCCAGCAGGATCATCCACCAGTCAACTTATTCACTATCTGCAGGAATATGTATCGGGATACTTCAGGAAATATGACTACGGAAAAGTTAGAAATAACCTTAAGTACAACCAGTGGTCACCGCCAAAGTATGTGGAGAAGAATATTGTAGCACCCGTCAGGCTCTACTACAGTGCCAATGACTACTTTGCAGCTGTTGTGGATGTTCATAAATTGATGAGCTTACTACCAAATTTAGTAGATAGCTTCTATGTACCAATTTCAGACTTTAATCATTTGGATTTTTTGTGGGCAATGCAGGTAAAACCACTCTTGTATGATAAAATAATTCAAGCTGCAAATCGTTTTGAGAAAACAGGAAAACAGTGAAATCAAAGACGCATCTGTGAAAATGTTGTTGATTTACATACGAGTATAATAAATATAAAAGTTGTTTTGATTTGCGTTATATTTTATTTCAATTCCATTCTCTGTGGTGTGCCACCATGTCCTAGACTGAAATAATGACGAGTTTGTATGAGATGGTACGTACTCAATACTCTAATTTCGTTCCAATTACTTTTGGTATTCGATACTACTGCGCCGAAACTGCTGATTTCAGACCCATGAGTAGTATTTGAGTAGCTCATTGCAAGACAGATTCTTAAACACTTATCTCTCCATCGCTTACTGTATGCGGGACAATCTGGTTTCAGAGCAAACCACAGTTGTTCCACAGCTATGGTCAACATAATGGAAAATATAAGACAGAATTTTGATAGAGGACATGTTACGCTTCTTTGTCTGCTGGATTTCTCGAAGGCTTTCGATAAAGTAAATCACAAAATCCTTTTATGGAAACTAAAAAAATTGTTTGGGTTCGGTAGCGGAGCAGTGAGACTTATTGAAAGTTTTCTCTGCAATAGATTTCAGAGGGTTGTGACTTACGATTCTTCCTCAGAACTTCTTGCTGTGAAACAGGGCGTACCTCAGGGGTCTATTTTTGGCCCAATTCTGTTTTGTATATTTACAAATGACTTGCCATCTGTCTGTAAATACACTTCTGTCCACCTGCATGCGGATGACGTTCAGCTATATTCGGCTATGCCAGTTAATAGCTTAACTGAGCTTGTCACTTATATTAACGAGGATTTGTCTGGTATACACAATTGGTCGGTAACTAATGGATTGCTTTTAAATCCAACGAAATCCTAGTTTATTCCAATATCCAATCAAATGCTCGACTTTAACCTTCTGCCTGATAAAGTTGCTGATACTGTAACTAGTCTAGGATTTGTTATTAACTGTAAGCTTTCTGGATACAATCACACCAACGCTGTAATCAAGCGTATATATGGATGCATTCGCAAGCTTTGGATAACTGCTAATTTTACGCCTATTGAAACTCGAAGGAAGCTTGTTAAAAGTCTTGTGTTACCCTTAATAACTTATGCTGAAGAAGTATACTGTAATATAGATTCGCTGTCACAACGAAAATTACAAGTAGCTCTCAATGATGCAGTGAGATATGTTTATGGTCTTCGAAGATATGGCCATGTATCTGAATATTCAAAGAATTTGCTTGGTATCACTCTTCAACAATACATCAACGCTAGAAATTGTATTTTCTTACACAATATTATAAAAAACAAGACGCCAGAGTAATTAATTTCGCTCGTTCGCTCAGGACCCTTAGCTTAATTCCATCACGTCATCGCTTTTTAAACTCATCCCGACTATTTTTCATCCACCCGATTAAATTATGGAAATCTTTAAGAAATATTTCCAATACCACACGCTTCAAAAGGACAGTCCTTGATTATTTTTCACTGCATACTTAAACTATTTATTGTATATTTCCTTACACACTATATTCTACCACGAAATTTTGTTTCTTAGTTTTTAAGTTTTGTATTCAAAATGATTAAACATGTCTAGATCTCTATATTAATTCTAAGTACTATAAAAGATTTTATCTTAATGTACATACCACAAAATTGAATAAATTGAATTGAATTGAAACTTACTCTGTATCGAAACTAACTATACGATATGTACTCGTACTTACCTTCTCACTTTTCTTTTATATTTTATTATCAGTCACTAAAGCTGCAAAGGGAAAACAAGCACTGTTCGATATTGTATCTCAGTAGTTGTCGGCATAAGTTTCCCAGCTAAAGTCAAGGAATCTATAATTAACGTGGTCAAAGTAACTCTACCCTGCATCTCCGTATTGTGCCATTTGAGATTTTTCTTTTGGAAAGAAGAGATGGCTGGTGAATAGAGAGTTCTCTATGACAAACAACATTCGCATCCTTAAAACACATTGCAATATGAGACTTAAAACCCAAACCACCCTGGGTGTAGAATTGCTTCAAGTTGAAGGAATGTTTGTGCGGTATGAAATTGATAATTTGAGAGTGATAAAAAAAATTCCTTGAACATGAATATGCGCTTCAAAGAAAAGTATCAAATAATCCATCTTATTGTCGCAAGAAAAAATAAGTATATCTCACATTTTTCTAAAGCAAGTTTTCAAGTAGCAATACAAGTTGGTGATTACTTATGCAAGCGCTAATAGATGTATAAACAGCTGTATCAAGCTTTGAGATGACAAAAAAAGAAGACTTGCAGGCTGCGAATTCCGCTTGTTGAAGATAACTTCTGGAAGTTGTATTGTTCAAGGTGGCATAAAATGAATGACACAATTTCATTTACATTGTAGCTTCAATATTTTTCTAAATAAAAAGGCGATGAATTTATATTTTATTATTTTTATTTAGGCCTTGAATTTTGTTCCGTTAAGTACTGAAGATACTTACTTACTTATATCCTGTATCCCCTTGTGGGTCCTAGGGCCTCTACAACGCCTACGCGCCATCGTGTGCGATTTCTGGAAATGTGCCACAGCTCTGCCCAACTCTTTCCCAGTTGTCGTGCTTCCTTCTCAACTGTTCTGCGCCACGTACTCCTAGGACCGCCGCGTATTCCATCCTCGGTAAGCGGGTTTCATTGTATCGCTTGCTTAGCTATGGACTGTCATCCTTTCGGAGAGTGTGACCGATCCACTGCCACTTTCGTCATCGTATGGTTGTGCCTATAGGTTCATGGCCTGTTCTCTGATAAAGCTATTCGTTTGAGATACGGTTTGGCCAGAATATCCATAAGATGTAGCGTAGACACCTATTAACAAACGTTAGCAGCTTCCTCGTGATAGTGACGGTCACTCTCCAGGTACCATATCCATATAGCAGCACGGATTCAACTTTGCATTACTTCGCCAAACTATGGATAGCATCCCAAACGCAGATTTTGCTTTACCTATTCGGCTGGCTATATCCATTTCGGTTCCGCCATCGGTTGAAACAATACTCCCAAGGTATTGGAAACTCTCTACTCTCTCAACCGTTTGTCCAGCAATGCATACATGAGTTGATGAGTTTGGTCCTAGGCTTATCATTTTTTGTGTTTGCCGAGTTAATTTCCAGCCCAACGACGTCTGCTTCCCTCTCCACATTTGCTGTCATTTGGTGAAGGTCCATTATTCTGTGAGACAGTAGGCATACATCGTCGGCGTAGTCGAGGTGTTTGAGTTCAGATGTAAGAGTCCATCGAATTCCTCCATTTCCTGTTGATAAGGCCGCATTCAGCACATCGCTAATCACCAATAAAAACAATATTGGTGAAAGTATGCAGCCTTGCCGAACCCCACTTTGGACTTGGAATTCCTCAGACAGCCTTCCTCTGTGCAATTAATTGCTACTAATTTATCAGGAATGCCTCTCCCGCGCAAGGCACGCTGAATAAATTCCCGATTGACACTATCAAACGCCTTTTCAAAATCGATGAACAACAGGTGAAGTGGTGATCGATATACAACACATTGCTCGATGATGATCCGCAGGGTATTGATGAGGATCCAGAGCGGAAACCTGCTTCTTCGGCGTCGAGTGTGTCTTCAAGGTGTTCTTTGATTCGCTCCAGGATGATTCTAGCTATTATCTTGGCCACAGCAGGCAGCACGCAGATACCTCTCCAGTTTTCGCACTGCATTAGGTTGCCTTTTTTAGGGAGCTTGACAATCATTCCCTTTTTCCACTCATCTGGAAAACTCTCGGCTTCCCATGTTCTCCCGACAAGTGGGAACAGTAGCTCTGCCGATGCTGTTGGCGCAGCTTGAAAAAGTTCCGCGGGTATGACGTCAAGTCCTGCCGCCTTATTAGTTTTCAGTGCTTTGATTGCGGTAATAATCTGCTCCTTACTGGGGGTTGTGGTGCGAATTCGGGAATTTCTTTCTACGGACACTTCAGTCTGACTTGGGTGCATATTGCTGGCGAATACTCGGTTTAGAACCGAAGCAAAATAATACTCCTTCCATCTCTTCAGTTGATCCTCATCCGATATTAGCAACGAACCGTCTAAGCCTTTCACTGGGTGTTGAGTAGAGCTTCGGCCATCTACAATAATTCTATAAACGGTTCTGCTGTCGCACCTCGCTGCTGCTTCTTCTGCTTTCGTAGCCAGCGCATTGATGTAATTGCGCTTGTCACGCCTCACGCTACGCTGTACTACTCTCATCTTCACTACTTCTAAAACGGCGACTGATGGCAAAATGGTCAATTTGGTTGGAGGTTGCTTGCTTGTCAGTTGACACCCAACTGATTTTATGGCAGGCTTTGTGCTCAAACATGATGCCTCCTATGACAAGACGATTTGCGTTACAAAAGTCTACAAATCTTTCGCCGTTGTCATTGCGATTGCCTAGTCCGTGCCGTCCCATAAAATGTTTGAGCCCTTCGTTGTCGCAGCCTACCTTGGCATTCAGGTCCCCCATCACAATGACAATGTCGCCGTTGGGTGTTGCATTATGAACAGCTTCCAACTGGTTGTAGAAGTTCTCCTTTTCTTCCTCAGACGAACCATCCGTTGGGGCGTAACACTGTATAATGGTGACGCGACGTACTCTCGTCCGGAATCTGCTCGCTAAAATCATATCACCGTGCGGCTGCCAGGAAATTAGGCCTGTGCATGCTGTTGGCGTTAGCAGCAGTACAACTCCATATCCACGGGGGCTTCCGGATGCTCTTCCGGTGTAGAGTAATACAGTGTTACGCGTTGGGGATTGGTACTCACCCACATCTAACCATCTTATCTCGCTTACTCCCAATATGTCCAGCCTATATCGCATGAACTCATGCTCCAATTGAAGGAATCTGGCGATCTGACGTCCTTCACTCTAAAAGTCAAGGAGCGTCTTCACATTCCAGAAACCAATCCTAGCCAAACCTCGTCAACGTGTTATCAGTCCATATCCGAGGCATTGTGTCGGTTTCCGTAGCGTTTAAAGTTTAGGTAACGCGGGTTGCTCGCCCAGGTTACCTAGCCTAGGCATAAGACCCTAGACAATCTCGCACTTGCAATTTTGGCCTACATGTATAAGGATTTATACATGCAGTTGACCGGGGACCACCGCGAGGAGGTAAAGCAAGCACTACATTACGAACTTGATTGTTGCGCTACTGGTCCAATCCATGTTTTGGACAGTCAGTAATTTCCCGATCAATCGCCATGCACGTCCCCAAAAGTATTGAAGATGATATATTTCAAATGCTAGCCTCTAGCGTTAATGCAAATTTGAGTCCTTTTTGTGGTATTTTCCATCACTTTTCCGCAGGAATGTTCTCTATTTCTTATATAATATTGTCTTGCAGATCGTGTTCAGATAAACCAATGACTTCAAATCATCCCAAAGGAAGAAGATTGGCATTGTACGATCTGGGGATTTTGCGGGCTAATGCAAATAGACAAAACGGGAGATAAAACGGCCTGGAAAAGTGTCCTTCACTAAGTCAATTGCGTCGCCCGCTGTGTATGCACTGTCACCATCTTGTTGAAACCACATATGCTCCAACCCAATTCATCCAATTCAGGTATTAAAATGTCACGTAACATGCTTCTGCAACTCTCGCCAGTTTTAATTGTCGCGTTCTTTGAAAAAGTCATCACAGACTCCACACCATAAAGTAACTTTCAGTGGATGTAAAGGTGATTCTTGAATAATACGCGGGTTTTCAGTGCCCGAAAAGCGTGTATTCCTCTTGTTGACATGTCCGGAGAAATGGAAATGTGCCTCGTCACATCTCGTGTTGAGCAAGTCTCTTCGAGGTATGCGACTTGACATCGAATTCTGCGACCAGTTGGTGCCGAACGGTGGAGAAATCTTCAACGAAATGCACTTTGTAATCTTATCACTAATGAATTATTCGGGAACAAAATCCACATATACGAGATTCCACGTTTTCAAGGAGTACAGTGTTTAAATTGTGACACTTTGTTCACTGGAAATTCTTGGATGCGAATGCATTCGTCTTATACTTTGTTTAGTATCTTCTGATGCGTATCTCAATTTACTCCAGTGCTGTTATCTATGATACTTGTCTAAATTCTGTTGCAATAGCCTAATGGATTCTGCAGCAATAATGACATCGTCTGTGTTCAATATACCTATACACCACGGCAATAGCATTTAGAATAGAGTAAGGAGAGCTGGGCTTAGAGCAGAACCCTGATGTACACCTACCGTAACCTCAAAAGCTTTACTGAACCCAGCCTTTTTTGTTTATGTGGTAATATTAGTGTACATTTCTTTCAATATAGGCTTCTGGTACGTTATGGTCTCTTGCAGTTTGCCAAACAAATCTGCGAGGTACACGTTCGAACGCTTTATATAATACTACCTACTTTTTTAACCCTAGGATGGGCAGCTGTTTGTTAGACGGTAACATAGCCTGCTGGGCCTCGATAGGCCCATATGAATATTTTATGGAATAGGGATTAGAATAAATAAAAAAAAAAGACTTTGTCTTAAATTTTATATTGTGCCAAGTTAAATACACGATATAGCTACCTATATGTAACGGATATACATATACACAGGTCGACATAATTCATCGTACGACACATATAAACGCTGTTGTTCGGTACCTACACAGTTCAATCAAAAAGGACTAGGATTTAAGAATCAGAACAAAAAACAAAGATTATTTAGATATTAGATTAAATTAAAATTCTTTTTATTTTCTTAAAATTTAAACAAAAAGGAAAAACAAATTTGGCTCAAACGACAAAATTCTTCGTACGACTAGTTTCAACTTTAATTTTTTGAAGAAATCGGGCTGTCAGTAACTTGTTGGGCCTCCACGAGATTTAAGGACTGCTTGTAGTCGACGTGGCATAGAAGAAACCAGGTTTTTCGTAAAATCTTCGGGTACACGATCCCATTCTAGTTGGAGGGCTTTCTTAAGAGTCGCTTTTGACGAAATCCGGTGTTTATGGAGTTGTTTTTCCAAATAGTCCCACAAATGCTCTATTGGGTTTAGGTCCGGGCTCTGAGGGGGAGAATTAAGCTGTCTTGGAGCATAGTATAATAACCAATCCTTCTTTTCGGGCGGTGTGTTTAGGATCGTTGTCTTGCTGAAATATCCAGCCGGTATCCAAACTTAATTTCTCTACTGATGGGTATAGATTTGCTTTTAATATGTTCTTCACTGTTCTTCTTACATTTTGAATTTCCATTTCAGTGCAGCTCTTTCGCCAAACTCTTGCAGGACCGTCATGACCAAAAATGTTGTATTTGCTCTCGTCGGTGAACACAACTTTCTTCCAAAAAGAAAGATCAGCGTCCTTGTGTAAAGTGGCAAAGTCTTTACGTTTTTTCTTATTCGCTTCACTTATGGATGGCTACTTCCTTGGTGTTCTTGAAAAATACCCATGTCTGTCCTTTCTATTGTACGCGTGCTGACGTCTGTCCTGCATGTATCCGCGACTATTTGTTTTATGGTAGGGCAATTAGTTCTTGGGTTTTTTCGCACTGTGTTCAGAATGACCCTTTCGTCCCTTTCATTTAATTTGCGTGGACGGCCTGTTCTTCGCGCGTACTCAACACTTCCTGTTTTTTTGAACGTTTCTACGATGTACTGCACAGTTGATTTGCTTTTTCCCACTGTGCGTGCAATTTCTGCTAGCGACTTGCCTTCTTTCGAAAACAAATCTACTACCACTTGGCGGAAATCTTGGGTCGTTTCTTTTCTCCTTTGTTGAACTGACATGATCACTTTTTTTGCAAAAGATGTTAACTCACTAAGGGCTGAATACAGAATGATATGCATTTTGCTAAAACTGTAATTACAAACAGAAAAACTAACGGAATCAATCGCCGTACGATGAATTGTGTCGTTTGCACTGCCGCGCATTTTTTTGCTTTTATGAATAACTTGAACAAAAGAGATGGAATGAGGGACAGGATATGGGTAATAAAAACATCTTTAGTGATAGGAAATAAAAAAATAATAAAACAATAGGTTCTTAAATATATGTGGAATATATTGGAAATTTATCTATCGTACGAAGAATTTTGTCGGCCTGTGTATGTATGCGGAAAAAGTATATAAAATTCAATTATTGGCAGCACAGGCATTGCATGAAGCCCTTGTTTCTACTTTTCCGTGTGTGAGGCACATAAATTCATGGCAAAAAATACATTTATGGAATGTTTTACGGCGCGGTTCTCCTTCGGCTCTACAATGAACACAATCCTTCCGTTCTTTTTTCGATTGCCCAGCAGCGATTAAGGCAGATGCAGATAATGCAGAGATTGTGGATGATGCTACCTAAACTCGTGTAGTCGAAATTGGTGCCTGAAAAGAGAGAGAATGCAAGAATTAATGAGAATGAAAGGTAGAAATAGTTATATGATGTACTGTAGAAGATATCTACTTACAATAATACCGAACTTTGCCATTGCTTGTTTGATACGAGGTTGGCGTGAAACATGGCCATTCACCGCTCTAACCTCCATTGTATGGACAATTGAGTTAAAAACTTACGACGCTTGTCGCTTTGCTTTGATGGCTGCAAATAGTTGTAAATAATAAACGGAGCCAAACCAGCAATATCCAATACTCGTATATTGTAAAACATAGCCAATGGCGCCATCGATTGGTTCCACGTTTGCAGGAATATCCGGAGATCATTTGGTCCATGGTGTCAACCCCTGCCTTATTGGTATTATAGTCCAAGATTTGATTCGGTTTTAGGAAAGTATTTTCTTGGTCGGTAGCTCAGGTATAATGTTCTGTTGACAACACAATGACGGCTTTATTTGGCTTTGGCACGTACGAACACAATTCGTATTTCTCATTGTAAAAACCAAACAATGTCTGATACAATGGACGATTTTTTGATTTTCTGAAATCAACCGGAACGAAACGTTTGTTAGAGCGAACAGTTCCCACAATCGCAAGTCCAACTTGAAACAAATGCTCGGCCAAAGACAATGAGGTAAAAAAACTATCGCAATAGATAGTGCCACCTGAATTATGATATCGTTGGATCAATGACAACACCACTCGTTCGCCTTGATTCACCTCTCGCTCTGGATTGGGTAATTTGCCAGTATATATTTTTCCTTTCAAAGGATAATTTGTGCTTGAATCATAAAGCCCACCATACCTTGCAGTATTTGGCTGGTTTTGAGGGTATACGAGTATACTGGGTGAAGCATGTATGCTCGTCAACGGTTATGTAGGTACATGGCGTATATGCTCTCTCTAAATTCGCGTTCAACATGATCCATATGACGTCGATTGCCGCAGATTTACTGGTTAGTAAGCGCTGTTCGCGTGTATTGCGAATCAAAACGAATGTAACGTAGCAAAATTTTAAAACGTTTTAGAGACATTATTGCTGTGTAAATGTCGTTGGGTGTTGGAGTTGAAGAGGCCAGAAAACAATAACAAACCAATGAATGCATACAATTCATTTTCATTCTTTGGCTGCCAAACCAAGTGCGCACTATATAGTTTGCTTTTCGATTTGTTTCACGGCAAATGATATCAACCATCACTGGTGTCACGAACTGTTTTCAAATGGAAATGGGATTTTGAACGAAATTACTACTGGGCCCACCTCTTGCAGCGACAGGCACATTATGCGCTGTGGCCTGCCAGTTCGTGGTGGAGCTTTCATCCACATAATTCCATCTTTGCATGAATAAAATTCAAAATTAGACAATTGTTCGGGCACAAAACCAGCACCCAAAACAGCGCCAAGTTCTTCTTTCAGAAGAACATTCATTTCATCATCACCAACATCATCATCATAGTAATCAATTTCCGCCTCTTCCACTTCCAACTCGACCTCAATATCAGACGCATCAGCAGCATCATTATCCAGCACATAATCTCCATCGTCATCATCATCATCATCAGCAAATTGATCCTCTTCCTCAGTAATATCTTCCGCCAACAATGTCGCTATGTATTCTGCAGCTAGCCGTCCAGATATGGTATCCCGATTCAGAACTCTATCCACAGCATCATACAATTCATTTTGTTCCTCCATTTTTCACTACACAAGAACCAAAAATCATAAACAAACCATAAAAAGCGATCAGTCATAATTTTATAAAAGAGAGTTATATAAAGGGTGGTTAAGTTTTAAGGGCCGATGTTGATTTTGAATAAAACACAAATTATTTAGGAAATTACTGTCATTTCTTTTTATTATGATAATATTGGTATGGTTCAATTATGCATGGAACAAAATATCGGCCAAATGGCCGCCGCGACCTCGGCGGAACACCTCCATCCGATGGTCCAAATTTTCGATGACGCTGAGGCATAATTGAGGTTCTATGCCGTTAATGTGCCGAATTATCTCATCCTTTAGCTCTTGAATTGTTGCTGTCTTATCGTTGTACACCTTTTCTTTCAATTAACCCCAAAGAAAGAAGTCCAACGGTGTCAAATCACATGATCTTGGCGGCCAATTGACATCGCCACCACGTGAGATAACACGGCCATTGAATTTGTCGCGCAAAAGAGCCATTGTTTCGTCAGCTGTGTGGCAAGTGGCACCATCCTGTTAAAACCACATATCGGCCACATCCATATCTTCCAATTCGGGCCATAAAAAGTTCGTTATCATCTCACGATAGCGAACACCATTCACAGTAACTGCCTGACCGGCCTCATTTTGGAAAAAATACGGCCCGATGATGCCGCCAGCCCATAAACCGCACCAAATAGTCACTCTTTGTGGGTGCATTGGTTTTTCGACAATCACTCTTGGATTATCATTCGCACAAATGCGGCAATTCTGCTTATTGACGAATCCACTGAGGTGAAAATGTGCCTCATCACTGAAGATGATTTTCTTCGAAAATTGATCATCCACTGTTGCCATTTCTTGAAATGGTCAAGAGGCTTTAGTTCTTGAGTCAATTGCACCTTGTAAGCGCGTAAATGCAAGTCTTTATACATAATGTTCATCAACGACGAGCGTGAGAGATGCAATTGTTGGGCACGACGACGAGTTGAGGTGGACGGCTCTTCAGCCACACTATCGCACTGGTGTTTTGACATCTCCTACAGACCCGGTTTGCACAAATTTTTGCACGATTTTTCCGATTGTACGCACATTTGGACGATTAAATTGACCGAAAGAATCACGAAATGCACGATATGCATTTTGATTTGAACGCCCATTTTCATAATAAGCCTGAATAACTTTAACGCGTTGCTCGATTGTGTATCTTTCCATGGTTCAAATTGAGTTAGTCTGAAATTGAGAAATGTCAAATGAAATGCAGAAAAAAACTTGACGTTTAGGTGTGGTTCACATTCAACATCGGCCCTTAAAATTTAACCACCCTTTATATTCAAACTCAAATTGGGCCTGATTAGGCCCAGCTGCCCATCCAAGAGTTAAAATCTAGAAATATAAATATTTATTGTGATTACTCCGGAATCATTGGCATACGAAGTTTCATACTTTCACGCTTCCTTTTACATGCTCCTATAGTGCAAGTATTGTCTTCGTGAAAATGTTCAATCTCGAGATTTCGATCAATCTTGATATCGATACCTTCCCGGAAGAATGTATTAAGCGACAATTTTTCAGCAAATGACTTTTTGGCATGCTCTTATAAATTGTGCCAAGCGCCACGTTTTGATCTTGGTTTGACGTCCTACCATTGATACAAACGACACTAGAGAGAAATAAAAATTGCTTATTACTACAAAATACGCAAATAATTACCTGCACAGGAAGTTTAATTTGTTTCCTGTAAAATTTTGAAAATGCCGCTTAATACATTCTTCCGGGAAGGTATCGATATTATAATACTATAACAGAGGAACTCAAAAAAGTGGGACTCGATATTCTGTCTATCTGTCCTTCTGCCGGTACCTCGGGCTACAGCCTAAACGGCTAGACGGATTTGCATCAAACTTCATATTTGAGGTCTGTGGGTTAGTTAGTTATTCTTTATTGTCTTACATTCCAGACACATCAACATAAAAGGTTTTAATTAAATTGAAATGAAAGGCATTTGCCAGCTCCTCCGTGGAGTTATCTCTTCAATGCTGGATAAGATCTTGAAGCAGTAGAAGAGAATCCACGTAAGATGTCAGCAAGGTTAACACCATTTAAGCTATTAATATATTTTAAAGAAAATTTCGTTATCAGTTGTTGTTTTTATCTGATTTTTTTTTTATAATTTGCACGTGTGAAAGGGGTTATGAATACCCTTATACTAAATTTAGAACACGGGCGTTTTTGAGGAAAGGGGGAAGGTAGGTAGGTAGGTAGGTAGGTGTGGTTAAGACAGCATGCTATGCTGAAACAAAATTAGCGCAGAGGCGCCGTTTTAGTACCACAACTCAAGTGACCTAAATTGCTGTAGAAACTGACGTTGGACTTGTGGGAAACGAGAGAAAAGATTATTTAAAGCCACCCCGTGGCATTGAGGAAACTGATGATGTCCCCGATGCTTGTCTCCGCTAACTCACTAATATTATCTTGGTGTCTGCCAAGTATACGGTGTCTGACCCTCGTTGGCCACATTGCAGCTACGACAATGTGCATTAAAAGTAATGCCCAGTCTGGCTGCGTGGACCCCTATGGGCCAATGGCCAGTGCTAATTGCCAGAACTCTAGCAATATCTGCCCGGCTTCTGTTTAATAGCTCTTGTGTTCTGCGTCAGTTATACTTGGGCCACATATGCCTGGATATGACACACTTCTGCAACCCTCGCCATCTATTACCAGCTGCAGGGAAATGAGCAAAGATTCTACCCTTAAGGGCCCCTAACGGAATGTTGACATTCTCCCCACGGGAGCAGTCAAGGGCAGATCCCTGCCTCGCCAATTCATCAGCCCTTTCATTTCCGTCAATGTTACTATGACCAGGCACCCAAATGAGGCTGATCCTAGACGGATAACCGAGTGCGGCAAGCTACTCCTTGCATTGTTCAACAAGTTTGGAGGATTAAGCCGCAGATACGATGGCTTTGATAGCGGCCTGGCTATCAATAAAAATGGCTATGGCGTTAAGTTGTATCGATGTATGTTTGAGGAGACGGCACGCCTCTCGTACAGCTAGAACTTCCGCCTGGAATACGCTGCATGAATTTGGAAGACGGAATGAACTAAAGATATTGAGGGATTCAGAAAAGATTCCCGCCCCTATCAGTGAAAATGGTTGTTTTGAACTCGTTAGTCACCGTGCCATATTTCCATTCCGCCCTAGAAGAGATTCTCACAGTGACATCATTTCGAAAGTTCACCCTGGGAATTATGTAGTCGGTCGGATTTGCCGCCAACTCCCGAGGTAGCAGATTAAGGATGCTGTTGTGGCCGTAGAGACTATCGCACCAGCTACCTGTTTCTCTTAATCTAACCGCACTACATGCTGATATGTACTTTATATGAAGGTCGAGTGGTATAAGGTGAAGGATTACGTTCAAGGCTTCAGTTGGGCATGTTCTCATCGCCCCTGTAGCACCTAGAGCCGCAGTCTTTTGTACTTTGTTGATGAGTTTGGTAATGTATGCTTTATTAACCGCCGGCCACCAAACTAGCGATCCATAGGAAAGAATAGGGCGCACCACCGCAGTATACATCCAAATGACCATCTTCGGACGGAGTCCCCATTTCTTACCGAATGTTTTGCTACAAGCATAAAAGCCACACAGGCTTTCTTTACTCGCTGTTCAATGTTAAGCTTCCAGCTTAATTTATTGCCAAGTACCACACCTAGGTACTTAGCACTAGATGATAACGAGAGTAATTGGTTATTAAGCCGTGGAGGCGTGAAAGCCGGTATTTTGGTTTTTGTAGTAAAGAGCATCAGTTCAGTTTTGCTCAGATTGACGCTAAGTCCACATCCAGTGGCGCATGTGCTAATCTTATCCAAAGCACCTTCCATAATCTCACTGATCATAGAAGGAAACATCCCCGATACCAATACTACCACATCATCCGCATACGCGACAACCTTGACTCCGTCTCGGTCAAGCCTACACAGAATTTTGTTGATTACCATAAGCCAAATAAGAGGAGAGATAACCCCACCCTGAGGAGTTCCCCTTACAACGGATATGGTGGAAACACTATTACCGAGTGTCGATTGAATGATTCTGGTTTTTAGCATAGTCACTATCCACTTGCTAATAAACTCCCCTACACCCAGTTGGGATAGAGCTTCTTAAATCGATTCAGTACTAACGTTATTGAAAGCACCTTCAACATCTAAAAAGGTGGCAAGAGTAAATTGTTTGTAGTGTATTGTCTTTTCTATCGTACGCACAACTTCATGAAGCGTCTCAGTCGATCGCCCCTTAGTGTACGTATGCTGAGATTTTGATAGAAGGGATGTATCTATTGTATTACGGATGTGCGTATCTAATATACGTTCCAACGTCTTAAGGAGGAAAGATGACAAGCTGATGGGTCTGAAATCCTTCGCAGATTCAAGCCCCGCTTGGGGGAGAGACAGAGAGAAAGACAGATTGTTGTAGTTGGTTTGAAACTCAGCTGGTAATAAGTTTCAGTGAACTCCAAGGGTGGCTGTCCAGATAACTGGGGAGCTTGTTTGTTTTTGCTTTTGTCATTGCTCATGATTCACAGTATTTTTTTCCGTCCTCCTGATGTCATCATTACGATCAAGTTGCATGTTAGCCATATGACCACCACCCTACTTCCAGTGTTATGCCTTCGCAGTAGAGTTGACATAAACTTTCGCAATTGATCGACTTTTTATTTATTTTATGCGAAATAAATAGGTGATTATTGACATCAGGATTCGAACCGTGAACCGTAGCGTGACAAGCGATGATGTTACCACTACACCACGGCCACCATCGATTTTTACAAAAAGATTTCTATATAAAGAAATTAACAATACGACAATATGTTTCTGCGAAGCTTTAAAGGCTTATCTGCAGAAAAATGAGTACCAGATATATTAAATTTATAATGAATAATTCCGGAAAATAATTTAATTTATAAACTCTATGTATAAATAGTTATAAAAGAAGTTAATATAAATTCGTTTAGAATGTAATAAAATGTATTCTTTAATATTTATTTTTATAATGTATTTTTAATGGATGTCTCACAAGTCACGAGGAAGTTGATCGGTACTATGAATGATAGCTGTTGCCAACCATAGGAATTGTGCATTCATGGTATTTTTAAAAATCCTTGTGCCTTCTTCTGGTGTTAACATCATGTTCTATCGGTTGCTTGATGCGTTGGTCATAGTACGTTTCCCCTTTAACATGGTAAAGAGAAAATATTTATTAACAGTGAGCAAGCCCAGATTGTTACTTAAATATAAACAGTTTTCTATATACCGATTCCAACGTATTGCTCTCAGAAGAGTCTTGGAGTTCTAAAGATGTGTGGAAGGTCTGATAAGCATAAGTTTGGTTGTTACAATTAATTAGTTCCAACGAACTATTTCATTGAACTCTAACTACATTGTTTCTTCTTTTTTTTTTTTTTTATTTGCACGTGTTAAAGGGGATATGAATACCCTTATACTAATTTTTAGAACACGTGCGTTTTTTTTTTTTGTGGAAAAGGGAAGAGACAGAGAGAAAGACAGAGTGGTGTAGTTTGAAACTCTGGTGGTATTAAGTTTCTTTAAACTCCAAGGGTGGCTGTCCAGATAACTGGGGAGTATTTTTGTTTGTTTTCGCTATTATTGTCGTTGCTTATGATTCACAGTATTTTTTTCCATCCTGCTGAAGTCATCATCACGATCAAGTTGCATTTTAGCATTTTCTTTGGACTGCACAGTTCACTTCTCGATGACTCACAAAAATTACAGTATCATCAGCAAGCTGATGCTATTTATTAGTACTTATAGTACTTATAGAAAAAAGTAATGGTAGTAGAATCGAACCTTGGAATACTCTGAACGAGGACTCTTGAAGTTGGCTTAAGCTTTTCGAAATTTGTACTTTGAAACCTCTATCACAAGGTTTACTACCAAACCATTCTAATATTCTACCTCCAATTACTTTCTTGTGCCAAAGGGTATTCAAGGCCTTCATGAAATCGATGAAGATTACTAGCGAATGGTGATTTTTATTTAAGATCTATTTATTGTATTCGAAAAGTCTAGATAAAGTTGGTTGAGATTTCTATTTGATTTTGCTAAGTAGTCTTGTAATCGGCTGGCCATTACTTCATCAATTATTTTATCTATCGCCGGTAGAATTGATATGGGACTATAGTTGAGTCCATTCAACATCCCTCTCTCATTGTAAATTGGACGTTAGTACACAAGAATTAAATTAATGCACAAAAGCGGAGTTCAAATTTTCATTCTAGCCTCTAAATTAATGGTACTTTGCTTAAGGCCAATTTAAAAAAATTATTTTCTCAAAAACGATTCACAGGTGCAAATTATACCTAGTACTATCATAAATACTGTTACAACTTTTAACGGTTCCCTACAGCCTCTGGTATTACCCGCACTCTTGTGTTGGCTTGCGTCATTTATAGCTGCATATTCGGTCTATTCACACGCAAATATAAAATAAGATTCACTAAGTTTTTACCATGGAGTGGAGCGATACAGAAAACAGGATTGCCGTTATTGCGCTTCATAAGTGCGGCATGGAAAAAGCGCTTATCTTCAAAACGCTTCAGCCGCTAGGAATCAGCCGTATGTTCGTCTATAGTGCCATAAAGTTATTTGAAGATACTGGTGATGTGAAAGACAGACAAACAACGGGAAGACACCACGCACCGTTAGAAAGACAGAAGCCATCAAAGCTGTGAAGGCACGAATAAGGCGTAATCCAGTGCGGAAAGAAAAAATCTTGTCTCGTGAAATGGGAATTTCACAAATTTCAATATCTCGCATCATAAAGCAGGACTTAGGTTTGGGGGCATACAAAAGGCATGCTGGCCATTTGCTGACTAACGCGCTAATGGAGAAAAGGAAAGAAAAGTCGAAACGGCTGTTAGCTGATTACGCTGGTGCAGAATACCGCCGAATTCTCTTTAAGGATGAACAAATTTGTATGGTGGAGGAAACATTTAATAAACAAAACGACGAGTTTATGCCCGGTCATCTAAAGAAGCTGCTGAACTTGTGCCAAGGGTACAAAAAGGGCATCACCCTGCGTCTGTAATGGTTTGGGCGGGTGTTTATGAAGGTGTTACAGAAGTCAATTTTTGTGAAAAGGGAGTAAAAACTTCAGCAGCAGTCTACCAGGAAACTCTTTTTGGAAAGGGTAGCTAAACCGCCCAATCAGTCTCTCTTTCAAAACAAGCCGTGGATCTTTCAACAGGACTCTGCTCCCGCCCATAAGACAAAAACCACACAAACTTGGCTCACGGAAAATGTTTCTCGCTTCATAAGCATTGACCACTGGCCATCAGCAAGTCCGGACCTTAATCCTTTGGATTACAAGCTATGGTCCGTTTTAGAGGGCATGGTGTGTACTAAAAGTCATCCAAACCTGGAGTCGCTAAAAATTAATCTAAGGAGAGCAGTCGACAGTTTTCCACTGGAAATCGTGCATGCTGCGATTGACGAATGGCCAACTCGTCTCAAGGCCTGTATAAGGGCAAACGGAGGTCATTTTGAGTAAAATTATTTTTTTTATGTTCAAAATAAATTAATAAATATTTGTGGAAAAAATTTATTTTCGTCTTTATTTTTTGAAACCTATTTACATTTGTAACAGTACTAGGTACATAAGGTGAGGGATTTGAGGTTACAATTTAAATTTGCATTGGCTTTCTATAAGCTGCTTATATTTTAATATTAATATAATGCTGAGACATTGGCATTAAACATGAAAAATGATATCGGCCAAAGGGGCGCCACGGCTAGCTTTACAGAGTTTCGCCCTTTTGATGAACTTTTCTCTTCCTTTTTGGCATAAATCCTGCGGTAGTTCATAAATATCGCGTCTTTTAGATCTGGAAACATTTGAAGATCATCAGCATACACTTTCTGCTTCACATAACTCTAAAGAAAAATCCAAATGTATGATATTGCACGATCTTGGTGGCCAATTTTTGGCCACCGTAACAAGAGAAAATCTTTGTACAATAACTGCATTGTTTCTTACGCTGTGTGGCAGGTGGCACCTCTTGTTGAAACCACATGTATTCCACATCAGTATTGGAGCCAAGAATAATTTGTTATCATGTCCCGATAACGTTCACCATTGACTGAAGAATGAGAATTTATGAAGAAGTACGGCCCAAAATCCGCAATAAACAGTAATTTTTTGTAGATGCATTGATTCTTCGTAAATGGCCCGTGGATTTTCATGACCCCAAATGCGACAAATTTGATTGTTTGTGGTTCTCTAACACCCAATCAACGAAGTCACAAAACTGTTCACGGTCTGCTGGCTTCAATTCATGAATAGGTATGCAGATGCAAATCTTTTGTTAAAATGCGCTGCATGGAGCTGTAGGAAATATTTAATTGCTGGGAACGATATCGAATGGGTTTTGGCAGATTGATACGAATACTATCACTCACTGTGGAGATATTTGCAGGTGACCGGCCGCTACTAGGATGCACTGGTGTTTAAACCGGTTGAATCGTATTTTTCCATTACTTTCTTAACAGCGGCACAGAATGGATTATTATACATTATTTCGCAATTCGCGAATCATATTGATGGTTTTTAACAACTAAAGTATGTTGTTCTCCATATACTGCTCCATAATCACAAATGTCAGCGCTTAGCATTCACAGATGTTAAACAACAGCTGGTCATCTTTGACAGAACCACAGTAGTGTCAGATTTAAATTGTAACCTCCAATTGAATCAAGTTTTATTAATGAACGCTATTCAAACTTTGCACGAAACCATTTAAGTTATCACGATAATAGTTTTCATTGATCTCTGTAGAGCACATGCAAATTAGACAAGATTGCAATCACTATTTTTTATACAGGGTTAGTCATGGAATTTAATTTAGAATAAAATAAAAATGACATTTTTTTCTGTTTTCTTAAATCGTTACCTAGAAAAGCGTTAGTTAAGTTCCTTTACATTATAAACGCAGCGATAAGATTAGAATATGTTCCGAGTCAATGGAAAGTCGCGGAAGTAATAATGATTCTGAAGCCAGGAAAATCACCGAATGATAAAAAATCGTATAGAGCTATTTCGCTGCTGCCGATTATGTCTAAAGTTTTCGAAAGAATAGTACTTAAGCGATTACAGCCGGTTATAGAAGAAGGATTTCTTATTCCCAGTCACCAGTTTGGGTTTAGAACCAAGCACTCAACAATAGACCAAGTGCATAGAATAACTGATTTAATTGAGAAAGCTTACGAAGAAAAAAAGATTTGCTCCAGCGTATTCTTTGATGTTTCTCAAGCTTTTCACAAGGTCTGGCATGAAGGCTTGAAATATAAATTACGACAAGTTCTGCCGGAACACTTATATAATATTCTAGAAAAATACTTGACGAATCGACTTTTCCGAGTCAAACACGGAAACGAATATTCGGAATTTAAAGAAATAAGGGCTGGGGTGCCGCAGGGAAGTGTCCTTGGACCGCTTTTGTACCTATTATATACTCGCGATATACCGCAAGAAGAAGGCACCGTATTAGCTACATTTGCCGACGACACTGCCATCCTGGCAACGGGTAAAACGATCGAAGAATCGACTGAAAAATTGCAGGAAGCACTGAATAAAGTAAATGAATGGACAAAGATTTGGCGACTAGCTTTAAATGAAAACAAATCTGTTCATGTCAATTTTACTTATCAGGAAATAAATAATTTGCCCATCTTTTCAAACTCGGTTCAAATTCCGTTTGCAAACGATGCTAAGTATCTTGGAATGACACTTGATGCTAAGCTGAAGTGGAAATCGCACGTGAAGAAAAAACATAAAGAACTCGAAACCAAATACAGAGAAATGTACTGGTTACTTGGAAAATATTCCAAGCTTAATATAGATTACAAACTGCTTTTATACAAGCAAATGCTAAAGCCGATATGGACATATGGAATACAACTTTGGAGTTGTACCAAAATAAGTAATGTCAATATTTTACAAACTTTTGAAAATAAAGTGCTAAGATCAATAGTTAATGCACCGTGGTTTATTAGAAATAGCGATATCCATAGAGATTTAGGAATTGCGACAGTCGAATATGAAATCAAAAACTTCGCGCGTAAGCATAAAGACAGATTACAAGGACACGTTAACAATGAAGTCCTTCGAATTCTAGATGAGAGGAATCTACTGTGTTGTCTACAAAGGACTAAACCATGCGACTTAACGCGATAGCAAGAAACTGCGCCTAATTTGAGGAACAAGCAGGAACTTTCAATGGAAAGGGACCTGCCATACGATCTCAATAAGTGAAAGAAAAACTGCTGGATAAGACAAAACTTAGTTATAGTATGTAATCAAAGAAATTTATCACGAAGGGAGGTTTTTTTAGTGAGTAAAAATCTCACACTACTATGAGCACGCGCTATTGATCCTCATAGTGTCTTCATGAAGATTTTTTACCTACCCTCGGGAAAAAAAAAAAAAAAAAATTCTGTTTTAAATTGTGGACTATGCCATTATTTTAGAAATACAACATCAGTGCAAACTTCGATGCTTGTGAAATCATTTTCGGTGACTTTTTCGGAACATTTCCGGCTGTATTGCGACCATAACTTCACGCATGTTGGTTTTCAAGTGCACCAAGGTTTTGGAATTGTCTGCATAGGTACAATCTTTAGCAAAACCCATCAAAAATAAATCCAACGGGGTCAGATCCTACGATCTTGGTGGCCAATTGATGACTTTGCTCGAAAAATCGTAGTCAACTTTTCCAGTACCCAATCCGTGTATGTTTTGCGCTTTCTATGGTCAGTAGGCTTCGGTTGTTGCTAGCTAAATCTTGTAGAAATGAAGATGCAAATCCAAGTACAAGATACACCCAACGGAGCTGTAAGAAATGCCAAATTGCAGAGCTATATGTTTTCATTTCATCAAGCATTACGATGATGAACAGGCCTTACGACATCATAAACACTACCGATTTGTTTGAATTTGTTGATTATGTTCCACAATCACGATACACAGATATTACAGAACTGTTATTTTTGTAGTAAGATGCAACAATTTTAATGCTTTGAACGGTGGTCAAACGATCCGTATTGTAAAATGGTAGGCCAATAATCCTATCACTATGGATGACAAATAGATTTGACAGATGTCATATAGCAGGGATGTAAAATCGAAATCTATCTATTTTTTCATAAAAATTTATGAATTATATTAGTCTTTTTTTAAATTTATAAATTTTTGTTCAAAATAGTCTAACATTTCTAAAAAGGATACACAAAGCTTAACGTTTAGAATACAATAGAACTAATGTGATTTTCTGTGTATTATCGGTCAGTAATTTCGTGAATTATTTGATGTATCGTTAATCATTTAAAATTAAAGAGTGTGATCAACTTCATTATAATTATTTATTCACTTTTATAATAACTACAATGAATTAAAATATAAGATTCAACTAAGAATACTGGCTTGGGAAAGAACGAATGCTAACCTGCACCGGTTCATTGCAAGAATTTATTATAGATTAAGTAGAGAGAGTACAGAGTTAACTTCACCACTTTAAATTGTGTAAAAATGAAAATGAACTTAAACATTATTGAAGGAAACAAAGCCAAAAATGATTTTGGGCCTTAACGCCATCTATACGCTAATGGATGAACGAAAGGCATCTGTCAAAAACACAGATGGCGCTTCGTTTTGGCTTTGCTTCCTATTGATTCACCTTCTTTTTCCTTTTTTTTTGGTTTTAGGTCTAAATCCGACTGGAAAAAAAGACCAGAAGTTCCGTAATATTACACTAATTAATTATTTTGCTATTTCAAAGTTTAATAAAGATATACACTAAAATTGTTTAAAATAATTCGTAAAATATTTATACGCGTATACGATAGTATATCGATCCAAATTAGCTTGAACGTCAATGATACGTTAAACTACACAAAGGTAACGTAATTATTTGACTGTACTAGCATCAGCGCATGTATAAAGCAGGGCTGGAATAAAATGCATGCAAGAATATTGAGGTACTTTACTAATAATAATAATTTTCGTGCATTCCACAATGTCATACGCCCATACAATTACTTATCGTTAATTAATAGATTATTAGAACTGAATGTTGCACTTGACTGCATCGTACCCCATAATCATAAAAGTTTTTTTTTTTAAAAATTAGCTCAAAACCAATTAGAAATGCTGGCTATAAAAGAAATTAATTTTCAAATTAAAAGATCAGTTGAACAGCAGAACTGAATCACAATGAGGTTGTCTTTAGTAGTTATAGTTACTGCTATGATGGGGGTGGCAACGACCACCCTACTTCCAGTTTCCAAAGGGCTAGGTGTCAGTAAGACTACAGTAAGTTATGTATTTCACTGCTCCGACTAACAATGATCAATACAATTTTCAAGGCACATCGAATTGCTGGCTATAACTACCCAGTAGAGACACATCAAGTGCAGACATCAGATGGTTACATTCTAACCATGTTTCGCATCCCGTACTCGCCGAATTTACAAAATGAGAACACACACCGACCGGTGGTATTCCTCCAACACGGTGTGATAAGTTCATCTGATTGTTGGATTCTAAATGGACCGGATAATGCCCTGGCATACCTCCTCGCTGACGCAGGCTATGATGTGTGGATGGGTAACAACCGCGGAAATACCTACTCCAAGAAAAACATCTTTATGTCGCATCTTCTTTCAAGTTTCTGGAATTTCAGTTGGAATGAAATTGCTATCAAGGATCTGCCAGCTATGATAGACTACGTGCTCCACGAAACCAAAGAAAAAGCTTTACATTATGTGGGTCACTCTCAAGGCACTACGGTCTTCTTTGTCCTCATGTCAGTCATTCCGAGTTACAATACCAAGATCAAGACCGCACATATGCTGGCACCTGTGGCATATACGAAGCACATGGGAAGCCCAATTGCCAAGGTAGCGGCACTCCTGCTTGGTAATCCATCCTTTCTGAGCGAGCTGATAGGAAATTATGAATTCCTGCCGAGTAACAAATTGTTGTCCATGATGAGACCGAAAACTTGCACAAGCTCGCCAATATTTCACCAGATGTGTGCAAATGTACTATTTTTAATAGGTGGATGGGATTCTAAACATTTGAATTATGTAAGTCGGTAGAACTAATTCTATCTAGTGCGTGACTATAAACTTGTCTATCCCCAATAGACTTTGCTACCAGATATACTGGAAACCCATCCAGCAGGTGTATCCACCACTCAGATTATTCACTATCTTCAGGGATATGTGTCAGGATTCTTCAGAAAATTCGACTACGGTGAGAGGGGAAACATGCTAAAGTACAATCAGTGGTCACCGCCTAGATATATAGAGAGCAATATTGTAGCACCAGTCAGATTCTACTACAGTGCCAATGATTACCTTGCAGCTGTTATGGATGTCCAGAAAATGATGCGATTGTTACCAAATTTAGTATATAGCTTCTATGTACCAATTCCAGACTTTAACCATTTGGATTTTTTGTGGGCAATGCAGGTAAAGCCACTCCTGTATGACAAGATAATAAAAGCAGCCAATCATTACGAACAAACGGGACAACAATGAAATTAAGCTAGATAGTATAAGTTTTCAAACTTTACTCGTAAGGATTAAGGCGGCCTTAAACTACGATTTTGTCACACCGCGTATTTTTTCACAAATTTGTCTACAAAATATCTTTCAGTAAGAAGACTATTATTATTATTGTAAGCTTTAATAGTAAGTAAGTTTATTACAAAAGTTTTTAGTATTTTTAAACAGTTATGATCGGGCATAAGACTCCGCCAGAAGTCGCCATTTTTGTTTGTTTTGTGTGACCTGTCTCCAGTTGTTTAAATAGCTTTGAATGTCATCGCGCCATCTTAATTGTAGTCTTCCAACATTTCTGTGTCCTTCGTACATTGTCCAGTTTGTTGCGCTTATCACCTATTGTCGCTCATCCTCATTACGTGTCCTGCCCAGTCCCACTTTTATTTTTTTTATCTTCTTATTAAGTCTTCCCATTTTGTTTGTTCCCTGATATTTTTGTTGGTGATTCTTTGAATTATCGAAATTTTTAGCGTTGATCTTTCCATAGCTCTTTTGTTGGCCGCTTTTGTATTTGTAAGTTTGAGCCCCGTATGTCATGACTGGAAGCAATGCTGAATCGAGAAGGTATTTTTTTGATTCTAATGATAATGATGATATGAGCGGAACTGCTGATCAGCCAGACCATGTGCCATCGAACGGAACAAGTAATAATCGGATGACGCAATAACTGGGGAATATGGCGGGTGGGGTAGGACTTCCCATTTAAGCGTTTCCAGGTAGGTATTAATGGGTTTGGCAACGTGAAGCCAAGCGTTCTCATGAATCACTTTCTCGTGCCTCTGCTCGTATTGTGGCCGTTTTCCTCGCAGTGCTCGGCTAAATCGCATCAATTGAAGTCGATACCGTTCCCCAGTGATCGTTTCGTTGGGTTCCAACAGTTCATAATAAATAACACCGATCTGGTCCCATCAAATACACAGCATAATCTTCGCAGCGTGAATATTCGGCCGAGCCGACGACGTAGAAGCATGACCGGGCAGTCCCCATTACTTTCTTTTCTTTGGGTTGCTATAATGAATCCATTTTTCATCACACGTCACAATGCGATGAAGAAAACCCTTCCTTTTTTGCCGCCGGAGCAGTTGTTCACAAGCGAAAAAATGACGCTCACGTCCCTTGGCTTCAAATCATAAGGAACCCAAGTTCCTTGTTCTTGAATCATTCCAATCGCTTAGAAATGTCTTGACAGGTAACTTAATGCTGAAACAAGCTGTTCTTGCCTTTGAGACGGATCCTCATCGAGCAATGCCTCCATTTAAGCGTCTTCGAAGGATTTTGGCCTTCCTTCACGCGGACGGTCGTCAACATCGAAATCACCATCTTTGAAGCGACGGCACGTTTTTTTACTTAGAGCAGCATTTCCGTAAACTTTTTGAAGCTCTCGATGCGCTTCAGCCTCCGTTTTCTTCGGATAAAAGAAGAAAATCAACACTTCCCGCAAATGACGATTATTTGGCACATTTTCACACAACGCCAAAACAAAATCACTAATGTGTCAAAACAGTTTGTTTACCGTATGTCTAAGCTCGGTTAATGACGTTTTGGATATGTCAAAATCGACCAGCACTTACTGCTGGAGCCATCTATTGAGAACTTAGTTTGAGCACCTAATAAGTTTGAGCCCTGTATGTCATGACTGGAACCAATGCTGAATCGAGCAGGTATTTTTTTGATTTTAATGGTAAATTGGAGTCGAAAATCGGCTCCAGGTTTCAATATTGTTTCCACCCGTCTGTTATTCTTCTTTCAATCTCTTTATCAGTTCTTTGAGAAAACGATATTCAAGGTTTTCGGCGTTAAGTTGTATTTGCATTGGTTGCGCATTTGTCATCAGTTTTGTTCATTTATTTGAAGTCCAACTGTTCAGCATTCTTTGTTTAGATTCTCGAGCATATTCTGCAATCCGGTGTGCGACGTTACTATTAGCGTGATGCTGTCAGTAAATCTTAGGTTGATTAGTTTTTCACCGTCGACGTTGATCTCTTTGTTGTCCCAGTTGAAGCTTTTAGAACATCCCTCTAATACAGCTGTGATAAAGCAGGAGTGAGTGGATCCCCCTGATGGTCTCCTCTCTTCAGTTGAAAAGGGCGACCAATGCGGTCCAGTTTTATATTTGCAGTGCTGCTGTGGTATAGGTTTCTGATAAGGCGGATTATTTGTACACCTTGTTCGTACAGCGATTTAAAAATTGTGGTGTGCTCTAGGGTGTCGAAGGCTTTGGTGAAATCAACAAATCCTAAATAGATCGCTTGTTGGTATTCCAAGCATTTTTCGACGAGTTGGTTGAGCACCCTCGAGAAACCGGATCTGAAACCTGCTTATTCGCGAGGTTGGTATTCATTTATAGTTCTGTAGACCCTTCTTAGCAGGCATTTGGCTGTATATTGTATAGAAGACTATACAAACATTTTAATAAAAAACGAAATATAAAAATAAAATGGAAGACGACGTGGCTCAAGTGGTTAAGTGTATTGACTACTGAGCGGGAGACTCATGTTCGAGTCCCAAAAACACGAAAACGTTTCTTCATAGTTTTTTACTACATTTCTGTTAAAGACAACTTGTTGTGTTTTAGTTTTTCTTATAAACTTTGGTCTTAGATACCAACAGTCGCTTTGTATAACAATTGATGGTGCGATGGACAGCGAAGGACCGTATATTGGTTCCGTAAAAATAAATAATGTTTTGACATTACTTTCTCTAGCGAATGAGCAAGCTCATTTTTAGAAGGACGCTAGACATCGAATTTTTAATTTTAATATTATGGTGATCGAAACTCTGATGATTTATCCTTTGTTATCTTTTGTTATCTTGAATTCAGTATATAATTTGACTGATCTCCGAATGGAAAAATTGGTGAAAATTTAGGAAGAATAAAGAACACGACTGGGTCACATGAACTTACTCCGTATATGCTATTCGTTTGTAAATTGTTCGAAAAAATTGATGAGAAAAAATAAAATTGTCTTTTTCATAAATAACTAATAAATTTTTTATAAAATCGTATTAAGAATATACGAGAAATAGCCAATTTTCGCAAATCTGCTAACAAGTAAAGTACCATTATATTAATTGTTAGCACAAAACTGAGTATGCAGTTTTATTTTTATTATTACTAAGATTCATTTTACTCAAAATATGAGTTTTTAACAAAATCATTGAAGCCGTTTACGAGAAATTAGATTTTTTTTTTTAAATTGGCCCTAAGTAAAGTTCAATATTGATTGGTTTGAAAATGACACTTACAAGAGAAAAATTGAACAAACCATAATTGACAATTCATTTCAACAAATTGTTGTAAAACCAACAAGAATAACAAATACTTCATCGACCTTAGTTGACTACGTTGTGACAAACTTTAGGGGTGTTAACGCCATAGTGAAAACGGAATTTAAAATAAGTGACCACGAATCACTTGAAATTGGAATTGAAATGAAGTCAATTAATCAGGAAAAAAGTCAGAAAATATATAAAACTATGGTGTTTAATGAAGAGACCTTTCGCAACGAGCTACGAAATAATGGAATCCTTACGACAAATACTAATTATAATTTATACGAAGTAACAAGATGTTTTTGTCATTCACTCAACAAAGCTGTGCAAAAGATGTTAGTAAGAAGAATATGCAGAGGCAATAATGAGTGCAGCGGTTGGTTCAATCAATATTTATACAACTTGAAACAAAGCAAAATTCAATGCTATCGGATTGCTGTTTGGACAAATACAAGAGATGCCTGGAATATCTATAAAAGCCTTAGAAATAAATATACACAAGAACTAACGTTAGCAAAAAATAATTAAATTGCAAAGAAGGTGGATGGAGCCAGTGACCAAAAAACAATGTGGAGGACAATAAAATCGCTTGTGTTACATGAAGAAAAAAGTGAAATAAAAAAAAATCAATTATAATGGAAAAATTATAACAAAGAAACAAATCATAGTAAATACACTAAACGAATTCTTTATCACTAGCGTAAAAGAAAATAGAAAATATTAACAAAAGCAGTTTTAAATTTGAATTAATAGGAATCAGTGAGCTAAACGACACGATGAACAGCATGAACAATAAGAAAGATTTTAACCTTTTATCGGTTAAAATGATGTTAAGCGCATTCGAAATTCTTGGGCCAATATTCCTTCATATCATCAATGAATCACTCCGTTCTGGAAGAATCTATGGTGGTGCCTATCGAAAAGGTAAAAAACACGGATTAGCCAGTGGAATTTCGTCCAGTAAATATGTTACTGACTGAAAGCAAAACTTTCGAAAAACTGGTTTTTAAAGAATTGACTAGATATATGGAATGCAATAACCTATTATCGGAATACCAATCTGGATTTAGGGGGCAACACAGTTGTGAGTCGCTTTTAAATCTGGTGATAGCACAATGGAAAACAGACGTGCATGATAGGAAGGTAATAGCGGCGGTATTTTTGGACCACATCACAGGGCGTTTGAAACTATATCCAGACCAATCCTTATTGAGAAACTCAAAAAAATGGAATACAAGGATTTGAACTGAGATGGTTTGAAAGTTATTTGTCAAATAGACAACAACGAACTCGACTGGCAGAGTACATCTCAGAACCGGTAGAATTAGGAGTACCTCAAGGAGCATCGTTTGCCCGATCCACAAGAAAGGAGACCCTCTAAACTGCGCCAACTATAGAGGCATCAGCCTCCTGAACATTGCGTATAAGATCATGTCATTCGTCAACGATCTGATAGGTCCCTATCAGTACAGTTTTAGGCCAGTAAGTCCACGACCGATCAAATATTCACACTACGGCAGATCCTGGAGAAAACCCAAGAAGTCCAGATCGATACTCATCATCTTTTTATCGATTTTAAGGCCGCATATGACAGCATTTATAGAGACGAGCTATACAGAGCCATGTCTAGTTTTGGCATCCCTACCAAACTTGTCAGATTGTGCAGAATGACGATGGAGAACGCTCGCTGCTAAAATAAAGGTTGGAAACAATCTCACCGATACCTTTGATGCCAAAAAAGGATTTAGACAATGTGACGCGCTGTCATGTGACTTCTTCAATATCATTCTTGAGAAAATTGTGCGAAACTCACAAGCCAACACCAGGGGCATAATTTTCCAAAACTCTGTGCAACTTCTTGCATACGCTGATGACATTGACATTATTGGCAGAACACAGCGAGCTGTCACTGGTGCGTTTGCAAGTATTAGTGCAGAAGCGTCAAAAATGGGTTTGGTGGTGAATGAGGGTAAAACAAAATATATGCTGTCAATAAGAAGGGACACACAACATCGACGAATCGGACAGAACGTCATGATAGACAGCTACAATTTTGAGGTAGTTAGGGACTTTGTCTACCTCGGCTCCGCGGTAAACTCTGATAATGACACCTCAGCAGAAATCAAGCGAAAAATTACACTTGCCAACTTGAATTACTTTCTTTAGCCTAAGACGGCAATTGATTAGTAAGGCCTTGTCAAGAAACACTAAGGAGACTCTATATAAGACCCTTATCATCCCTATCCTGCTCTATGGCGCAGAAGCATGGACCCTAGCAAAGATGAAGATCTTCTTGGTTGGTCGTTGACGGGCTTTGGAGGAGAAGATTTAACAGCGAAGTCTACGAGCTGTACAGCGACATCGACCTGGTAAGAAAAGTGCGCATCAGTCGTCTAAGATGGCTAGGACATGTAGAGCGAATGGACACTAACGCTCCGGCCCGAAGAGTCTTCGATTCCAACCGGGAGGGACAACGCAGTAGAGGAAAACCTCGCCTTAGGTGGCGCGCACAAGTGGAAGGGGACCTCAACCTTCTTGGAGTGCGCAACTGGAGGCAGTTAGCCAAAGATCGCGCTAACTGGAGAGGCGTATTGGTTGAGGCCCAGGTCCACCCCGGACTGTAGCGCCACCTAAAGTAAGTAAGTAGGTCAAGGAGCAATTCTTGGAACGCTGCTCTTCATCATTTATATCAACGACATGGAGAAGGTTCTTCAGTTTTCTGAAATCAGGCTTTTTGCAGACGATGCACTTATTTTTGTATCTGGAGGTTCGTCGGATGTTTGCATTGAGCAACTAAATTCAGATTTAGAAAGTGTATCAAATTATTTAGAAATGAATAAATTAAAACTAAATACTAGTAAAACTAGATCAATGATCATAAATGCAGAATCAGATAAAAATATTATTATTGATAATGTTATAATAGATAAAGTAAATGAAATAAAATATTTGGGTGTTATAATTGATAAACAATTAATATTTGATAAACATTTAGCTGAAATTTGTAAAAAAAATTGCTCAGAAAATTGTTTTTTTCAAACGAATCAGGCCAAAGTTATCAATAAATAGTTCTCTAAAAATTTATAATGTAATGATAAAATCACACTTTGAATACTGATCAACAATTGTATTCCTTAGTCAAAATCAATTTAAAGAAAGATTACAAAAATTGCAAAATAGGAGAATGAGATGTATCTTGATGTGTAATATATTAACGCCTATTGGAGTCATGATTGACACTCTAAAATCGTTAACAATAAACCATTACCATGAATGTAATTTTATTTGTATTTAAGATAAAAAATGGTCTTACACCAAAGTATTTAACAAATCAATTGGTTTATGTTGCAGATGTTCAACCATATAATTTGAGAAATAGAGATGATTTCAGACTTGGTTTCTTTTCTACAAATAGATCTCAAAATATTTTATTGTATAATGGATTAAAATTATTTAATAGTCTACCAAATGAATTAAAAAACGAACGCAACATTAAAACTTTCAAATATATGTGAGTTCATTATATTAAATTAAACTACAATTAAATGTTTAGTTAGTTATTTAGTTTTTAAGAACAATTGTACAAAAAATAGCTTAAGGCTAAATAAAGAAATCAATCAATCAAAGTAAAGTACCGTTAATTTGGAGGCTGGAATAATAATTATAATCCCGCCTATGGACATTGCCCCATATACTTCAGATATTAAATTTGAAGAAAGCCCATCCAGGTGTTTAGGCTGCAACGCGAGGTTCAGATTGAATTGTGAGACCTATTTTTCTTGAGTTTGTTTTTATTTTTTTAAATCGTGTTATTAAAAAGTACCGCCACATGTACTTTTTTACCAAAAATCTGGTAAGTCACGCATAGCCTGACTCTACAGAGCTCAGAAGAGGTCAAGAAAATTCTTGCGGCCGATTAGGACTTTTTACTTGCACCTATAAGAACAAGTATTGATTTTCTGAAAATTAAAGATTTTGATCATACTTAACATTACTGAATGGTTATTTATTTCAAGGTTCAAATTTCACATCCCTGCCAATCCATCGGTCATTCATAGTCATAGCTACTTAGTTCCTATCTTGCCATTTGACAATATTGCCATTTTACAATGTGGATCGTTTGCATTAAATTTGTTGTATGCAACCATAGAATGTCCATAGAATCATAGAATGCGCAGAACGTACACGCTGATTAGGGCTAGAACAAAATCTTCTTGAGTGATGAGGTCCATTTCTTGTTCGGTGGCTACGTAAATAGACAAAATTGCAGAATTTAGGGTTTTGATAATCCAAATGTGATCGTTGAGAGTCCATTGCATCCACTGTGGGAAGACAGTTTGATGCGCCCTCTGGACCGGCGTCTTGATAGCGCCGTATTTTTTTGAAAACGATGAAGGTGCTACTATTACGGAGAATTCTCTGAGCTATGAAGAAATCATAACCAACTTTTTTAAACTAAGATTGATTGTCTGTCTGTATGTATGGATTGCTGGACAGATTTTCTTCAAACATCATATCTGGGGTCAGTTGATTCACTCTAGTGCCAAGTACCTAGGTATGGTACTTGACCCTAAATTAAGCTGGACTCTTAACATTGAACAGCGAGTAAAGAAAGCCTGTGTGGCTTTTTATGCTTGTAGCAAAACATTCGGTAAGAAATGGGGACTCCGTCCGAAAATTCTTTCCTATGGATCGCTAGTTTGGGGGCCGGCGGTTAATAAAGCATACATTACAAAACTCATCAACAAAGTACAAAGGACTGCGGCTCTAGGTGCTACAGGGGCGATGAGAACATGCCCAACTGAAGCCTTGAACGTAATCCTTCACCTTATACCACTCGACCTTCATATAAAGTATATATCGGCATGTAGTGCGGTTAGATTAAGAGAAACAGGTAGCCGGTGCGATAGTCTCTACGGCCACAACAGCATCCTTAATCTGCTACCACGAGAGTTGGCGGCAAATCCGACCGACCACATAATTCCCAGTGTGTGGACTTTCGAAATTATGTCACTGTGAGATTCCCTTCCAAGGCGGAATGGAAATGTGGCACGGTGACTAACGAGTTCAAAACAATCATTTTCACTGACGGGTCGAAAATGGACTGCGGGGTAGGGGCGGTAATCTTTTCTGAATCCCTCAATATCTCTAGTTCATTCAGTCTTCCCAATTCATGCGGTGTATTCCAGGCGGAAGTTCTTGCTGTACGAGAGGGGTGCCGTCTCCTCAAACATACATCGATACAACTTAACACCATAGTCATTTTCATTGATAGCCAGGCCGCTATCAAAGCCATCTTATCTGCGGCTTCCTCCTCCAAACTTGTGGAACAATGCAATGAGGAGCTTGCCGCACTCGGTCATCGGTCTAGGATCAGCCTCATCTGGGTGCCTGGTCATAGTAACATTGACGGAAATGAAAGGGCTGATGAATTGGCGAGGCAGGGATCTGCCCTTGACTGCTCCCGTGCGGAGGATGTCAACATTCCGTTAGGGGCCCTTAAGGGTAGAATCTTTGCTCATTTCCTTACAGATGCTGGTAATAGATGGCGAGGGTTGCAGAACTGTGTCATATCCAGGCAGATGTGGCCCAAGTATAACTGGCGCAGTACACAAGAGCTATTAAACAGAAGCCGGGCTAGAGTTCTGGCAATTAGCACTGGCCCGTAGGGGTCCACGCAGCCAGACTGGGCATTACTTTTAATGCACAATGTCGTAGCTGCAATATGACCAACGAGCCTGAAACAATCCTTCACTTCCTTTGTAAGTGTCCGGCCCTTAGTAGGGTCAGACACCGTATACTTGGCAGACACCTTTTTGATAATATTAGTGAGTTAGCGGAGACAAGCATCGGGGACATCATCAGTTTCCTCAATGCCATGGGGTGGCTTTAAATAATCTTTTCTCTCCTTTCCCACAAGTCAAACGTCAGTTTCTACAACAATTTAGGTCACTTGAGTTGTGGTACTAAAACGGCGCCTCTGCGCTAATTGTGTTTCAGCATAGCATGCTGTCACAACCACACCTACCTACCTACCTACCACCAGTTGATTCACAATTCGAGGCGATATCGGAATTTTCATTTCAACCCAAAAATGAAAAAAGTCTATTTCCTCGAAAACGGCTCTTACGATTTTGATCAAATTTCATATTTAAGTTAAAGTGGATATATGGCGAGGTAGATGGCGTACCACATTTTTGGCAGAAAATACTAATACGGCGCGGGACTTTACTTATCGACCAGTTTTTGAAAATTGTCTCGTTTTCGAATACAAGATGAATTCGTTGTAACTTTTTATTTTAGAGTAAATTATAGTTTTGTATAATTAAGGTCCAATATATAGGTACAAATGGGGAATTTGATTAACCTAAACATGAAAGTCTTGCAATGGTGGCCATTTTCTGCTTTGCACATTCGTGATCTTTCCAACATATTTTTCATCACCTTTCTCAAAATTCTCTTAGACACGGTGACGCGCTATCATGCGATCTCTTTAACAAAGTACTGGAAAGAATTGTACGAAACTCACAAGCCAACATCGGAGGTACAATCTTTTACAAGTCTGTACAACTACTCGCTTATGCCGACGACATTGACATAGTCGGAAGAACTCAGCGGGCTGTTAGGGGGGCGTTTTCGAGTATTGAGATCGAGGCCGCAAAGATGGGTTTAGCGGTCAATGAAAGCAAAACAAAATATATGCTATCATCAAAAAAGTACACCCAACATCGGCGTCTTGGACAAAACGCCACAATAGACAGATATAATTTTGAGGTAGTAAAGGACTTTGTCTACTTAGGCTCTATGGTGAGCTCCACAAATGATGCCAGTGGGGAGATCAAACGAAGAATTACTCTTGCCAATCGGTGTTTCTATGAGCTAAGAAGGCAATTGAGTAACAAGGCCCTATCTCGAACTACTAAGGTAACTCTTTATAAGACATTAGTCATCCCAGTCCTGCTGTATGGCGCAGAGGCATGGACCTTGTCAAAATCGGATGAGGATGTCCTTGGTTACTTCGAGAGAAAAGTTCTTCGAGTGATCTTTGGTCCTGTCTGCATAGACGGTGAGTGGAGGAGAAGATACAACGCCGAATTATACGGCATATATAATGTCATCGACTTAGCCAGAAGAGTTCGTATACAGCGGCTAAGATGGATGGGTCATGTAGAGTGGATGGAGTCCAACGTTCCAGCCAAGAAAGTCTTCGAATCCACCCCGGATGGACAGAGCAGTAGAGGACGTCCTCGTGGTAGGTGGCGCAAAGTGGAGGGGGACCTCAACCAACTTGGGGTGCACAACTGGAGGCAGCTGGCTCATAATCGGGCTAGCTGGAGAGGTTTGTTGGTTGAGGCCCAGGTCCACCCCGGACTGTAGCGCCACCTAAATAGATAAGTAAAGTTCTCAAAATTTCAGGTTTTATGACACGGATTTCATTGCGAATATTGGTTTTCAGTTGGGAGATTGTCGTTCATTGTACCCTCGTTCTTTCAAATAGGTCTAAAGAAAACAGTCGGGAATGGTTAATTCTGATGAATGCGGCAGCCAATTGAAGTTGCTACTACACGAAATAATGCTCTCGTCGAAGATGTCCTGTAACAGAGCCATTTGTCTCTTGCGCTGTGGCTCTTTCCTATTGGAACCCATCATCCGATATCAAGCAGCATTGATGATACGAGTAACTGCGGCACGACTCAATTTTTAAAGAAATACACCACACCAAACAGTTCACGTAATTGTCGCTGATAAACTGCTCTCGGATTCTACATAGCCCATATCCTGCATTTTTGCGTGTTAAATAAATAAATAAATATTTTGGCGCTAACAGCAGGACCTGGCCTAGCTCTCACAGCCACTCGTGCTGTGTGCCTCACGAATGGTTGGGGCCTACAATTTCATATCATTTCCGAAGGGCAATTTTTTTTTGATTGAGAGAAGCTTTTTCATGACAATTTTACTCTCGGATATTTGTCAGATATTCGCGAGAGGTGGAACCGTGAGAAAACTTTTTTTTTGTATTCTTTGTGTTTTCTTGGATTCGAACCTTGAACCTCTTGCTCAGTGATCGCGCACTTAACGACTGAGCCATTTAATTGGAAATGGGTTTCATCGCTCATTATCAAATTGTGGATGAAATCAAGATTTTGCTCTGCTTCTTGCCGCAACGAAATGGCAAATCCATTGCTGGTAGACTGTCGGTTTCAATTCTTGCACAAGCTGGACTTTATATGGGAACATGTGCAATGTTCTCTGAACGGATCTCCGCGATAGTCCGAGTTGAACCGAAGAAACACCTCCTTGTTGTTTCTGGACTATCCTGCACACTATGCAATACATGTTGAATATTTTCATCCGTGTGCAACGTACGTGGTCTTCCGGAACCAGAAAGGTTCCTTACTGATTGTTGGCACACAGGGTACTTTCCGTACATTAAAGTATATTCGATTGCGTCAAAGTAATTGACCGTTGATTTTCAAAATAAAATCCGATTTCTGTTTTTAACCCGTATGATGATGAAAAAATGATTTTGAGTACGAATATCTTGCAAACAGTACAATCTAGGGAACAATTTATTACAGCAAAGCATTCTTCCAAAATATCAAACTATATTTTAGGCTATAATGAAAATTCAAATTTCACCCCGAGGTATTATCCCTATGGACCTCAGATATGTAATAAATAAGTTCAGCCCTTTAAGCAGTCCGATTCACAGATAGGCAGACAAACAGATGGCCTGATGGACGGGAGAACAGATTTGCGAGACCCACTTTTTGGAGTTTCTCTGTTATATGTATGAATATCTTAACTTGTTGGAAATGCCCATGTAATTACTATTAGTGGAAGATTCCTCATTAAATTTAAAAGAACTCGAAAAATTTGAGGACCATATGATGTTGAACTCTCTCAATAAATCTAGTTCCGCTTGCATGCCACCTGCGAAGATTCCAAAGACCACACAAGTATTTCATTTTATTTTAGCGCCATCAGCATCATCAATTAATCACAAGACAAATAAAATTACCGCAATACACCGAATATTTTGGCGCAATACAGCCAATACAGCGAAAACTGATCATCTTCACCCCCACCAAATAATCAAATCAAATCTGCAAGTAATCTACGCAAAGATACGAGATAAAATCTTAAACAATTAAATACGTTCCACAAGAGCACTTCGCAGTAGATAAGAGTTCAAATGAATTTATTTAAATCCAAAGCAAAATATTTCCCCTCTTCTGTACTGCGACGAGAACAGTGCTCCTACATTCTACCTATATTATCCACACAGCAGCATGTTAGATTTAAGCTTTTTCCACACCAACTCTGTGGATTGAATACAACACTCTGTGAAACACTCTCAGTTTGGCGAAGCAAACAAAAGCTTTGCATCCAAATACCGACAGAATGAAAATGAATTCATTAGATAGCGAAATAGTGATGCAGATACTTTTGTTTTTTGCAGATGCTTCTTCATCTACGTGGTAGTTGAAGCGCCCGTTAAAAGTGAAATTAATGTAAATAATTACAAAAAAAAAATAAAAAATAGACATTAAATCTGTTTTTTCTTTGCTACGAATTTATAAAAGATACCTTCGGCGCGATAAGATACATACGAGTACGTGAATGGTGATTTAGTGTTTTAAGTGAATTTTATTTTATTTTAATGAGATCACAATGCAGATGCATTTGCATCTGTTGATTTCAAATAATTAGCTGGTATGTCAATTATAAAAGTGTTCAAGTGATTACAACCAAGTGATGGAGGTGCGGTAATAAATGCTACGAGTATTTACATTCAGATACATTTCATTCAATCCATCATAATTATGCAGTCGATGAATGCAACGGGCCATTAACTGCCAACTGTAATCATTATCCACCTGGATGGCCACAAAAATACTTAACGTAGTGAATAAATAAATTAACCGAATGTATTTGTAATGAGTTTGTTGATGCGAAATCGAAGCTTAATCGAAGATCCTTTTTCGGGGAATTTCCGGTGATTTTCTTCTTTCATAGGCTGGGGTTGACATATCTTCTTTACATCCCCATACTTTTATTTATTTTTGAAATCTGTAGATACTTGGATTTTCTACCGTAATTCAATCATAAAAAAACAAAAAAAAAAAACAAAAAAAAAACATTCGTGCGTAGATACTCCCTTAAGTGGTTTCGGGCATGAATTCCTAAATATTTGCTGTGACGATGTCTACATGAATTATAAAGCAAGTGAAGTGGATACCTGCAAAACATCAAAAGCATACCTATCCACATACCACATGTATGTATGTAGGTACGTAGATACATACATATAATTTAATTGAGATGGTTAGGATGATGGGTTTCGCAATATTGACCGGTTGAGGTGAAGTTTTCTACTCCAAAGGTTGAAACAAACATACTTGTACGGGTAGGGGGAAAATATTGAAAACTTGTATCAGTCTTATGACAGTGGACACTAGTTTAATTGATACACAGGAAAGACTCGGTGAGGTAATTGAATTTAGCTGTCATGAAGGAGCAAAGATGAAAACTAATTTTACATTTTTAATTGAATTTGCTTTTAGTTTTGCAATTTCTAGTAAGTTTCAACACTTTATCGCGCCGTCAATCTAATTGACACTCTTTGAGTGATGTCTTCATTGTAATTGACATCTACGGTAATTGAAATCGAATTAACTTCCGTGAAGTATCTGCTAAAGTTGAATCATCGTCGTAATTATCTTTGTGTACAGATCGAGGGGCTTTCCCTGTTACTTTACCATAAATTGAACTTTGTCTTCTTAATCAAAACAAAAACGCTTTGATGTGTTTTCTTTCAAGGAAGTAGATTTTAACTGAAATAAATTTCTTGGCTTAGTGATGATTACTGTTCTGATTTTGCTGCTCTATATAAGGAACTAACATTAGGTTCATGTCTTGTTAAAGATTAACCAACTCTTTCTTCTTCATTCCTCCCCCTTTTTTCCATATCTGTCGTACTTTCTTCGGGGATTGATGTTAGTTTTATGCTCTCCTTAATGATTTTTTTGGTTTAATTTTATCAAGTTGTATTCGTTCTGGTGACCGTCAATTACACCGCCGTTACAATTAGCTCTTTGATCCACAATCGTCACTTTCTTCAAAAATCCTGACTCTTATTTTACTTTGGCAGGTGCTACACTTTGAGGTGAACCTAGATCTCAGTCAACAAGCATTGTCACTCCCATTAGCCATCTGCATCCAAATGTCTACTTCAAGTTGGTTGAGGTCTCCCTACAACTGGCGCATGCCATCGAAGATTAGGTTTGCCTTTACTGTGTGTCACTCTGGGATGGATTTGAAGACTCTCAGATGTTGCTGTATAACCCTTACAGTTTGTATCTAAATTGTATCCTCAATATACGCATATAGGACCATAGATAATATGAATAATTTATCTTTCGAGTAATCCAAGGACCCTTTCATTCAATAAAGGCCATGCTTCTGCACAATATGTATCATATCAGTATCAGTGGTGGGTCCGTCCATTTGTCCATCTGTCTGTACTCGTATGTCACCAGTTTTTGCGCCCTTAAATTTTGAGCTAGGAAGATGGAATTTTGCAAATAAGCTTTCTGTAATCCAAAGCAGTACAAGTAAAAATTTGTTTATATCCACCCACTTTTAAACAAAAGTCTTTTTTAATAGTTTTTCTAGAAACTGAAAAATATTACCTTAATGTAATAAATATATAGACATTAACGCTCTCTACAATTTGTATGTACATTGTAAATGACCACGCCCACCTTTTGGTGGCGTTTTTTTCTTTAAAAAAATAAAGGGAAAATCTCGCTTTTTTATCAAAGTCCGTGAACTTTGGTTGCAAATGGTGACAACCACGCCCACTTTCTTCCAAGAAAAGGTCATAACAATAGTTTTTCTGATAAAATAAAATCGTATACATATTCTTTGATTAGAGAAAGTTAACAACGCCAGGCGCACTTTGTTCTTTATTGGGGAAGGGTTTTGAAAATGGAGGATAGGGTGTCATGCGAATAGTGCCAGATGGATTGTAAATTTTCTGTATGTTTTTTTTTTTTTTTGTTGATATTCTGCATCACTATATGACTTTTAATTAATAAACAACCTAGTAATGGTTAATAATAGATCAATGTGATGCCCACAATGGATCTACATTGGTCTAAGTGTGGCGTAGTTGGTCTTTCAACCTCTTCGTCAACCCATCAAACCTAACCTAACCTAACCTAACCTAGTAATGGGGAGAGAGGAAAGGGTAAAGAACCGAATTAAAGATTAGAGAGGAAAGGAACGATTTTGTCAGATTAATAACGCGGTGCTGACGAGTACTATGAGCCGCTTCTAACCTGAGGAAATAGACACTGTTTGCAGACTCCCATTTTCGGCCAGACGCTGTGGAAGACATGAGGGCATTATGCTTATTTGAAGGCGATATATGCTCTATGTTGAACTCATATATGTTATATGTAGTTTCTTTGGAAGTTGCATAGCCAAACTGCAAGTCCTTCTACACTCATCCAATATCCGCTGTTTTTCAGAGACTGTTTAATAATAAATAAATACTTATTTACAGCCAACCTTTATATCTTAGGGCGTTTCACCATCTATGGTATAATAATTAAGTAAATTATATAATTCGTCATAGTTCTTAATCCGAACCCGTCGAAATTCAATTGCCATTTCTTTAATCAGCAGCAACAAATTAACTACAATAAAATACAAATTCCCTTTTGAGTAGAAATTTTGTTCATTAATGTAATTGGCTAGAACTTCTTCGTCTGTAACACGTTGGATTTTGATGCATTTGTAACCATCAAGAACCCACAGCTTTTTCTCTAGACTTTATGAGTTATGGGTGTGTTTTGCAACCCTGTATAGGAAGTGCTTTGTTTCGTTTCCTTGTATCTCCAGCTTGCTTGTACAATGTACACGTTAATGTTCTTGTTACTCTAAGTTATTAGCTTTCCAAATTCTTTTGTTATCTTATTTACAAGCTTTTTTTTCTCCAGCAACTTGTGCACTACTATCCTATTTCTACGATCAAATTGTATACCATCTTGAGATGAGACATACTCATAGAAGCAAATTTAAAGTTTCTAACTTCAAGAAATACCTATTTTGGGCCTAAGTGACTGATTTTAACTTTCAAAGTGTACCTGTGGGTACTTCTAATCACCATAAAACCTTGATCAATGGTAGAAAAATTATGTTTGGGGTATAGACAGAGAACATGAAGATTACACCTAACAAAACTGTCTCCAAAAACTGGACGGGGAGAGGATATACTTTTATGAGTCTAGGTTTAAGGCCACCAAAAGGTATGGCTTATATCCGGTCAACGTACAATCCTGAAATTCGGTAACAAAAGTATTGCTTGAGGTATACTCGTACACGAGGAATAAATTGGAAAAAGAATTTAATTTTTTGTAGGGCCATCTTGTTGGAACCACAGCTCGAATATATCGATGTTGTCGAGCTCTGGCCACAGAAAGTCGGTTAACTTCGCTCTATACCGAGGACCATTGACGGGAACGGTGCCTCCTTCCTCATTTCGAAAGAAATAAGGTCCGATGATGCCACCGTGCCATAAACCGCACCAAACCGTCAATCCGTGGAACCGTGGATGCATTGTGGTCACTCCAATGATGGCAATTTTGCTTGTTGACATAGCCTCTGATTTTTTAGCCAAAATCCGGATCTCTGGCCAACATTTCCATCGCTCAATTAGCGAACTCACGGCGTTGTCTATGGTCGTCCGGTTTCAACTCTTGTACAATCTTATTCGGATGTAGGCCCAAATCTAACCGTAAAATAAGTCTGGTTGACTCTCTCAATTCAGCTGATAGGCGCCTAATCGACATTTCTGGGTTTTCTTCACATTGCACCGATCTCTGCCTGGTTGGTGGCTTAAGGTCCAAAAGAGTGTACTCACGCTCAAACTTTTCCACGGTGCGACGAATTACCTGCGCACTGAAGCTATGATGACGACCGATGTCACGACAAAATTCACGTTGCGTATAATATAACTGAGCCGGAATTTCGATAATATTTTTTAAGAATTTCAAAAGGTTCGGGAAGTGTCAAATGATGCACGATGAAATGGCAAACTTTACTGAATATTTTGGCAGCTGAATGTCATTGATAACTTTGACAGCTCCTAAAACATAACTATTGGAAAAACTATCATTGCTACCTGGTCCCCTTTTATTTTAATAATAATTACTTAAAAAATTTTCACATATAAGATCTGCTCTAATTAAAATATGTTCGTATTAAAAATGACTCAAGAGTCTTACCTGGCAATTACTTATTAGTGTTCCCTACTCGAATGGTATAAACGCAACACCAATAGATTCAACGCGATGTCTGTTTATCTGCCTATCACACGCTTATAACTTTTGAAAAGTTTGAACTAGAGTTCTGAAATTTTCCACAAAAATAGTATCCGGTATTCCAAAAATAGTTCGAAAATTTGTTATTTGGCAGATATTAAATAAAAAGTATTTTGCTTGACCTGACCCATTCAAGTATGACCACACCTTCCTCTTTTTCTGCGAATTAACGAGAAAGCAAAATAATGATGCAGTTCGAATCACGATACGGATCACTAGTACGAAACGAATTTTTGGTCATCTGTCCTTGTCACTAAATGTAAAAAAATGGGCAAGTTTTTTTGTTTAAAAATTCTCTAACTATTCACCGACGAAAAGGAATATGATATAAAAGTGCGCCAAGTTCAGAAGCCTATGTAGGTACAGGGTGTTCTATGGAAAGGTATACTACTTGTTTTTAGTAAACTTTGTTAAAAAAAAAAAAAAACTTTAATTTTTTTCACATACTCGTTTCACTGATGGTCGGGAATTATGTACGGCGAGCTCTTTTAAGGACATGCTTCATAACATTTCCACATATGTCGCCCGATATTCTACTTATTTCATCTAAAATATTTTATTTGAATTGCTGCAATATTTGTAGTTTATTAGCATATACCCTGCTATTTAGATATCTGGCCACTCGACATACCATTTCTTGAAATAATTCGGTCTAGAAACAGTACTGATAGAGTAATTCATTGTGACGTGGAACCGCCATGTTAAAACCACATGTTGAGCAACCTTAAAGCATCTAATTCAGGTGTCAACAAATGTTCAATCAAACGACGGTATCGATCTCCAGTATTAGTAACAGTAACATCATATCCATCTTCGAAAAAGTACGGTCTAACTCGTTCAATCCAAATAGCGCATCGAACTGTCACTTTTTCTGGATGCGAATGTGACTTATATATAACTTGTGCAATTCCATTTGCCCAGATTCATTTAAATAAAAATATGCTTCATCATTTGTTACGATTTTTTCATGATAAAACGTTTTAACCACTAGAACACGTTGATTTATCGAATATGATAAATTTACCACCTCTATTCTTAACGAATGCCAAATAAAAACTTTCAAAACTAACCTTGCTTACCTTTCCATAGAATACGAGGGTGGGTCAATAAGTCCCTGAAAATTAACACAAATTGTGTCGTCACCTTAAATTTATTTTTTTGCTGCCAAGAATCATCTTTCAAAAGAACGCATCCAAATTTTCAGACAGATCTGTCAAACAGTTTTGTTGTGGCAGCCATTTTATATAGACGCCTGCTAGCATTTTCGTTAAAATGGAAAAAAATGAATTTCGAGTATTTTTTGCGAGGAAAAACTATCACGCAAACCAAACAAAAGCTTGACAAATATTATGGGGACTCCTCACCATCGATTGGAACCATTCACCACTGGTTTACTCAATTTCGGTGCGGTCGTTCAAGCACAAGTGACGCCGAACCTTCTGGTCGCCCAATTGAGGTCACCACACTAGAAATGGTCGACAAAATCCATGGTTTGAATGGACGATCGGCGAGTGAAAGTGCGCGAGCTTGAAGAGGCCACAGGCTTATCACATGGCTCAGTGATTTCGATTTTACATAAATATTTGGACATGAAAAAGCATTCCGCAAGATGGGTGCCGCGTTAGCTCACAATCGACAACAAACGCATTCGTTTGACAACTTCAAAGGTGTGTTTTGCGCCGTTTCGTAACCGTGGATGAAACCTGGATTCATCACAACACACCAGCAACCAAGGAACAGTCAAAACAATGGACTTCTCCTGGTCAATCGAAGCCGAAGAAGGCAAAGGCGGGTTTGTCAGCATATGCGCGGGTTTGTTTGGGATGCGCGCGGTGTTATTCTCATCGATTACCTTGAAAAGGGTAAAACGATCACCGGCGCATATTACGCAGAGCTGCTGAATCGATTCCAAGCCGATTTAAAGCAAAAATGGCCTCATTTGGCTAAGAAAAAAGTTATTTTTCATCAGGACTGCGCACCGGCGCACAAGTCCGCAGTCGTAATGGCAAAATTGCATGAGTTAGGCTACGAACTCCTCCTTCATCCAGCATATTCCCCATATTTAGCCCCCTGCGATTATTTCTTGTTTCCAAACATGAAGAAATGGCTCGGTGGTAAGACATTTGGGTCGAATGAAGAGGTCATAGCTGAAACAAACGCTTATTTTGAGAGGCTCGAGAAATCGTATTATTTGGAGGACATCAAAAAATTGGAGAAACGTTGGATGAAGTGTATAGAGCTAAAAGGAGACTATGTTGAAAAACAAAATGTTTTTATACCGAAAAGAGTGTTCCTTATTTCATTTTTCAGGGACTTATTGACCCACCCTCGTACCATAGTAATGAATGTAAACATTCCTACTACTAAAGGTTATTAACTTTCCTAATTAGTTTGTTATCTTATTTGCAGGCTTTTTTGCCAATTGTTATTATTATCAGAAATTTCTTTTATTCAATTCTTAAAATTTGTCATTGTAAATAAATGCTTCCTCTGCTTATGTACTTTCAGTAAGGCAATAGTTCTGGTTTCTGATAAATTTAAAGGAATCTAGTTATTCTATGAGCTGTGAAGACTAAATGTCTAACAGTTTCCAGTCCTTAATTTGTAGGTCTATTAATTCTGCATTATTATTAAATTCCCATAAAATATATTGATAGTGGCTATGAACTGAATTTTGCATTTTTTTTAATCGTTTGAAAATGTGTAGGTATCTGTGCAGTGGACCAGATCGCATCATCTATACAATTTGTTATCTACTAAATTTCCATTTTTATAACTATGAAGAGTTTTTTTTTTTCAATATCAAAGCAAATTAATGAATTAATTCATTGCCTGGCTTTTATAACAATTTAAAAACATCTGCGTCTGAATAGTGCGCATACCGTAGGCATACTATTGTATACTGCTTTGGTTTTATTGAGAGAAATTCTCTGTTGATAATTATTCTTTTTTATAGACAGATAAATTTTTATTGTAAGAAAATACGTAATCTTTTTTCTTTTCTTCTTTGCAATATTTTTAAAAATTACACGCATTTAAATTCCAGAATTTAGAAGGAAAAGTTTCTCGAAATCGGTCCTTTGATTTACGAGTAGAAAAAAGCAATTATCTCAGATTGCTATCCTATGGTGGAGAGACAGGTTGAATTTGAGTAACAAAATTTGCCCTTTTATCTTAATCCTTTGCTCCAGGTTATTGCCTTTTTTTTCCTTAACCTCCACCGCTGTTTAAATACATCGAAGAAATTATATGTAGTATATTTCAGTCTTTAAATTATTTCATTTCTAACCTTTGCCACAAAACTCATACCAGACGGGATTTAGAAAAACAAAAAATATTTATTTCGCGTCGTCCTTAATCTCGAAAATAATTATTTTTTTTTTTTTTTATTGAAGCATCCTCCAACAAGTATTTTCGCACTTCATTCAGATTAGTCTTATTACCATCAAAGTAGTTGACGAAATAAAGTAGAGTACTAAATTTGTTTGTCCAACCCACTGTGCAAGTAAATTAAGTTTATTTGCATAATACTCAGTTAATGAGTATCCTAGCGTTGATTAAATATATTAACTGTTGTGCTGACATCAACGAGATGTAATCATCACATAATAATTATCGAACGAATGTTGGGTATACAACATAAACTCTATTTTAGGAAACTATTAGCACTAAAAGTAACGAAAATTAAATTTTCTTGTGTGCAGACTTTTTGGTATCCAGTACCAAAGTTTGGTAGTTAATTAGGTTTGTTTGTAATTTGTTTTCAAAGTAAGGCCAACCAACGAGATTATGCATATTTTGTGGATGGAAGAGTGACCTGCAGTGATGTACATATACTCGTAGATATTTTCTGTAAAATTTGCCTGGCTAACTTCAATTTTGTGAAAAAGTACAGAGCCCAAGGACTGTGAAATTACTTGCGAGTCAAAAATGAACAGCGCTTCCTTATGCTGAATTTATGAAAATTATGACGAATTTTAAATGTTTTAGAAACGCTACTGGAATTTTTTAAAAATGCATCAAATGGCTTGACGTTTACGTCATTGAATGGTTCTTAAATTAGGCATATGATGAGGACAGAGAGACGGACAGACTTGGAACAAAAGATTTCGCTCTTGACACTGAACTTTCAAGTGAATATTTTGTAATCAAAGTTCAAAATGTTTCTGCTTTCAAAAAAGGTCATAGTGCTTCCGAGTCTTCTCCCAACATAGTGTAAGAAAAAGAACTTAATAAAAAACTTAAATGACTTAATGGAACATCGTCGTACATTAAACTACTCCTGCTGAGAATCAATCGAGAGAGCAAAGAAATGCTTTATATAGGCTACGTCACCAAAAACAAATTAGATCATCGCTTGAGTATAGCACTCATGTTGGAAACTTGGCCCCAAAATATTTTTCGTATCTACCAGTTTGAACTAATCTCCGTTTGTTGGCTGGTAGCAGATTTATGCCATTACTATAGATTCTAAAACGGTCGATATTTCGAAGAACTATGAACTGGTCCTGATCAAATTATTTCGAAACTGCTGAAACATCTCTCTACCAAAATCCTTTTGTAACAGAAGAAGTAAACTTTGAAATTCGCTGCCACGGGACATACTTCCAAGCGATTTAAATTTGAGGTATTCAAGAGCAGAATTAGCAGACATCTGTAGTAATCTGAAGACATCTCGTGGCACTATTCCAGCTAAAGATGTTCCACCTATCCTAAGAGATCATTTAAAAAAAAAAATAATATTCCATGTACTCCTTCAAACATTAGAGTATCTTTTGGACCACCAAAGTCAACCAACCAGCGTCGAATATTGCTTCACTTGTTTGACAACAATCACAACCTCCACCTTAAACCCTTTATCTGTGTGTCGCCTTTGAGATAATTAGCCTGAGAATGCTTTTATTTTAATAACAAAAGGCGACCTAACGCTGAACCCAACTAAACATTCCTAAACACCGACATTCGTTTCATATAAAAATACTCTGTATGCGAAATAATCAAAACAAGTATCTTTGTAACATAATCTGAAACGCTCTGTAAATCTCGTAAGACTAGTAAATGAAGTTGAAAGTACTCATAGTGTCCAGAGTAACTACTAGACAGTTTTGCCTTGGACCTATCACTGAACCGAGCAGAACCCTCTGCTGTAACTACAGGGTCTTCCAATAGGGATTTCCGAAATTTAACAGTTGATAGCGGCCATATTGTTGAAGCTACATCTGTCAAATTGGCTGTCATTTATTCAGTCTATTTTGCCAAACCACCATGGACGGATATAGCGTTCAACAACACGTGCAAATAATAAAATTGTTTTATCAAAATGGGTGTTCTATGCGGGCAACATTCCACGCACTTCGCCCATTTTACGGTCGCCATAATCGTCCCTCAGAGAGGTCTATTCGCAGTATGGTGGATAAATTTGAGTCCACTGGTTTAGTAAACGATCAACCAATACCCGTCTGCCGAAAACATCGCCGCTGTCCGTGAGAGTGTTCAAGAGAATCCGAGGCAGTCCATTTCGCGTCGCTCACAAGAACTCGGCCTTTCGCAGACCACAACTTGCCGAATTTTGCGTCTTGACTTGGGCCTGCACCCGTACAAAATTCAACTGACCCAGGAACTGAAGGTAAATGACCATAGACAACGACGTGTGTTCGCTGAATGGGCTCTGGAGCAGTTGGAAACAGACCCTAATTTTCATCGAAAAATCATCTTCAGCGATGAGGCCCATTTCTGGATGAATGGGTACGTCAGCAAACAAAATTGTCGAATTTGGAACGATACCAATCCACATGAGATCCAAGTGCGTCCAATACATCCCGAAAAGTCACTGTTTGGTGTGGATTTTGGGCTAGCGGCGTCATTGGTCCATATTTCTTTGAGAACGACGTTGGCCAGGCCATCACCGTCAACGGCGAGCGCTATAGGTCGATGATTTCCAACTTCTTTTGACCTGAATTGGATCATATGAACGCCAACGACACGTGCCACACAGCTCCCGCCGCATTGGAAATAGCACGAGCGATTCGAGGGTATGGTCATTTCACGTGGAGGTGATGTGAACTGGCCACCGAGATCGTGCGATTTGACCCCGTTATATCGTGCGATTTGACCCCGTTAGACTTATTCTTGTGGGGTTTTCTGAAGTTGCAGGTCTATGCGAATAAACCACAAACCACAGCGGCCTTCAAAGCCAACATAACCCATGCCATCAGTCAAATTCAACTTGATTTATGCGCCAGAGTCATGGAAAATTGGACATTTCGGATGCGCGCCACCCAGAGAAGCCGTGGCAGTTATTTGAACAATGTTATATTCCGTACATAATGGCATCGATAGGCCTTTCAAACGAAAAAAGAATTTCGATGATATCTCACATACATTTTGTTCTATTTAAATTTAAAGATAGGAAGCGCTTAATGAAAGACCCTTTACATATTCCTAAACACAGACATCCCTCTCATATGAAAATACTGTGTATGCGAAATTATCAAAACAAGTAACGCCCAAGTTCTGTAAAGCTAGTAGGCCCAGACAGCGATGTTGAAAGTACTCATAGTGTCCAGAGTAACCACTAGGCATACTGATGTATGGATTCCAGCTTGTTACTCATAAAGTAACGTGAGTTACCGAGTTCATGTAACGTGAGTTACTTTTGTTTCAAGTTTTTAAAAATTAATTTTAAGATTGGTTAAGATTTACTGTTTATAATTAACACTAATAACAATTCCACTTCTTTCTTCTGAACAAACTTTGAAACTTATTTTGGGAATACTACGTCGCCTAATGTAACATATGTTACCAGAACATCTCTAAGTATTAAGTGTGAAATAAATAAAAATGATTTTGTTTCTTTTACTAAATTAGTTTCCTCATATAAGTATAATGTATAAAACAAAGTGTTGCCATATATTCATAATTTATATTTCAATATATAAGAAAGTTGGGTAGAGATTTATTTCTAGTTTCGAATAAAAATGTAACACGAGTTACCATGGGATTACCCTAGATCCCTTATAAGTATAATAAAGTTCGAAATTCTGGCAATGGCTGGCACTTTTTCATCTCTAATTCCGTTTGGCACAATTCTTCTGCGGAAATTACCGGAAACGTTTCACGTAACGAGAAATAGGTGCTATGTATGCACATTTTTATAAAATGAAATTGAAACGTCTGCTGTCAGGATATGGACTGCATTTAAATGCATTATAGATAGGTTTACTACTAGAAATATCGGTGCAGATTCTGTAAGCCTCTTTTTGGTTATTCTTGTGCTTGACCTATGTACAGACTATTCACAAATGTTGGGTTCAGTTTAATGCTTACTGACAGAATTAGAATTCACAATATCTCCTTCTTTAACGAGAAACTATTGACGGGGATGTCATTGCATCGTAGTGTCTAGGCCTCAGACATGATAACTCGTAAAATATTTATATGAGGTCTACAGATACCTATATTAAATTGAGCTAACTATCATTCTATTCTTTGAATTATTTCAGATAACACATTCTGAACTGCGTTGAATTTTTCCAATTTGCATTCAGTATTCACTCATCTTTTACAATCGATCAATGACTACAAAACCGTAATACATATTCGTTGTTATGTACAAAGTAATCAAAATAATATGCACCTTGACATTGTCTAATTGGATGCGTCTATCAACACATGTTACTGCGAACTTCAAGTTATCTTCAGAAGTCCCCGGATATGGAAAATTCAGCTCTTCAACATGTCTAAAGTAATTAATGGCAAATCAACCATAAAGTACACATGTATCTAATCCACCTCTTGTTAGACAGGAAATTTACTTTCACTAAAACAAATCCCATCCGAGATGTTCAAATCCCATAGCAAACTAAATCTGTAACATCTTTGGGGTTCATTAGATTTTCCACAGATTGCAAAATGTAAAAGTTTAAATCTCTTCGCTCATCACGCGAGAAAACTTCCGCAATCTGTATTATTTCAGAGTCGAATGGTATAGCGGCGGACCTCATTGGAAAGTTCACAGTTCACACTTGAGACTACAGTCCACATTGTTCGTTTTGAGATACTCGTACACGTAATCAACCGACACTATCCCCAGCATCATTAGTCTTAACGGTATTGAAATATTATTCAAGACGAGCACGTACACTTTAAATGGAAAAGTATCTGCAACTCGCCATTCCGATTAGATATATGGGACAAAATACCCACATAAACTTTAACTGATTGAATTATAACTTATTAAATGAATAAACGTTGAGTATCTCTCTCGGTCTCTAGTCTAGGCAGAGAGGGAGGCCATTCATAGGGGAATAAGAGTAAAGTAGGTATCCACATGGTTAGTGGAAGTACAAACAACATACTCTTACGACGAGTAAATGAACTCATAAACAATGATTTGGATTTTTTTGTCAAGACAAATTGTTATAAAGAAGGGGAGAACAAGAATATTTTTAGGAGGAAATCATCAGCAGGAGTCAGTTTGTCTATGATGTTTGTATGTGCGGGGAACACTGAAGGAGTATGTAAATTTAAGTGGATGTGTTTGGAAAAGACTGTCGGAATTTATAGATGTGGTCTCCGTAAAAGTTTGTTTTCTTTCTTTGTGGCTTCCATGTTCTTAACTTGATTTAAGACCTAACATCATTCACTATAATTTAGCTTTAGTAAATATCTTTTTGTGGTTTATTTTTCAAGTGAATAGCCCACATAACTTTCTATCTATGGTCCTTGACCTGAATTGCGGTTTTCATTTTCACTCAATTATTCCGGTCTGCGGTTTCAAAGGTTTATTGAAAAAAGAAAGAAAGAAAGATATTTGGCAAAGATATGTAAATATATGCTTTTTTCTACTTACTTAACTCTATTGCTAAGAGTTGACATTGGCTGCCACCTGAATTATTCCAGCATCTCTTATTCATTTCAATCGACAAAATTTAAAAGTCCTTCAGAACTGCCACCAACATATGCTTATGCAAGGACATCATTTTCTGGCACCATGGAGATGGGATATTCATTTTCCCATTAGAAGCTATCACATGGTTCAGATAACGATGGAACTAAAAAATAACATTGCGTTATTAAAAAAAGGGTCAGATGACGATGAGAGTCCTATAGATGGCTATTTGCATTCTCTTATTCTCTATACAAATTGATGAGGATATTAGCAGCTGTCAGATGATGCATTCATCCAAAAAAAAAAATTGTAGAGTTTGATGATCTGGATATAATATTAGGGTGGAATGAATAAAAGAAACTCTGAAAAAACTGAAAGCAATCGGGTCATCACAAACTTGGTTTAGAACATGTTCAGTCTCTCAGGCTGAGAGAATCCAATTTGCAATAATACTGAGAACCATAGAGAAGCCAGGGGGAATAATAGCTCTAAGCAGAAAGTGGCTTACAAATTTGATGGTAATAGGATAGGTTTGTAAAATTATTTCTTTCCTAAAGGCTTTCGCAATGGGTCTCTAGGATACCGAGTGAACGTGTTGCGTTTATCCATCACACACCTTTCTTTAACCTAACTTAGCCAAATAGGATAGGTTTGTAAAATTATTTCTTACTACTCCGTTACTATTGTAAAGCATATTAGATAGATGAGGTACAAAAGCCGTTCGGAATTTATAGCTCTGTGGCCTGCCTATTTTGGAACTCTAAGACCTTTTAAATAAAGATTGAAACTAGGTCACTAGCGACGCTCAACTAGCCGAAATTTGAGTTCGTTACCGACAATATTCTTCGAAAAAGATAGAGAGACATTTCGTCATTCTTGTGCAAAATGTTCAGCTTTTGGTAAAGTTTTCATCATATTTTACGAGTAGTGATAGGATTTCGATCTATTTCGAATGTTTGACTCGGAATTCTGTCTGCCTTAACTACTGAACGGATTTTAGTCAAACTTCATATTTTTATTCTGTAGGAACACAATTCTAGGTGAAATCAGTATTTTCATTTTAACCTCAAAATTAACGGTACTTTAATAGTGGCCGATTTTGAAAAAAAAAAATTGATTTGTTCGAAAACGACTGCAACAGTTTTGTTCAATTTTGATAATTGAATTGCTGTGGATATATACCAAGAGATGGCGCAACAGGTCTTAGGGATAATATTTCTATAATGTTACCTTACTTATTGGCTGGTTATTGAAAATTTCTTATTCCAATTTTGTTCGAAATCAATATTTGAATAATATTGTTTATGGCATAGGTTAGCTAAGATTAAGAAGGCTTATGACTCTAGCCTAACATAAAATTCTAGACGCCATTATGGATTCGTCGGAATTCCTGAAGAACCTTCACAAAAAGCACAGATACCTTAACACTTCCTGAATCATGTTACACTTAACACAATCTACCTCCTCCAAATCATTGAAAAGTATGTGTCTAAGTATTTTCTACGGCTGCAAGCAATACCCTGACATTCACATACTCCTAGTCCTAAAAGTCTTACGAGTAGTCGCATGTCTCGCATGTCTGTGTATAATATGTAGACGTTCGTCTACACATTATACACGGCCACGCCCACTTTTTAAGGGCGTATTCTTTAGGAAACCATATATTGCTTTTCCAAAGCTGCAATATTTACGGTGATGGTTAAATCTTATTGTGAATATTTCATCGGATTCTGTGAAATTCGGTTATGCTAAGAAAAAGTTGTAACAAATGAATAAAAATAAATCATCCTCTGTATTACATTTGTTTTAAAAATTTCGCAACGCCACGCTCACTTTATATTAGTTAGAAGATTGGGAATAGGGCATCATTAGATCCGTTCTGGATAGATTGTATCTGTTCTCCATGTTTTAACTGTGATCTGCCTGATTTTTGAGTTTCCCCAATTTTATTGCAATCTTAACAGCCGGCCAGAGGGTCTTAGATACCATATGCCATCCTATGCAAGACCATCTTAGGTTGATTGAGTCTTATTGTGAATATTTTGCCAGAATCCTTGAACTTCGCTTACAAATGGCGACCGCCACGCCCACTTTCTTCTAAGGAAGAGTCTTAGCCACAAATTATCCGGTAAAATATCTTAAAAATCTGAGAAAATATCCTCTTTGTAGAAACATTGTATTGCATTTGAACGTAAAGGTTCACAACGCCACACCAAGGGTGGCTTAGATGAGGGATAGGGTATCATACAATTCGTTTCATATGGATTATTCTGTATGTTTTTTTTTTTAAGTGTTCCTTGAAATACCCCGTATTTAGCAAATTCATCTGCATTATGTTATACCCCGTAGTCTAGACTATAAGAGTGTGCAAAATTCTGTCTTTCTAGTTAATACGGGCTCCTGGAAGGCGTTACGTCCATGCAGGTTGGCAAAGGGTTTTAAGAAACATTCTTTGAAATCGAAAAATTCGGTACGTTTTGTTCTGTACCTACCATGGTCTGTGCTAAAAGTGTAAAAGTTTCACCTTTCTATGTTAAGTCATCCCGTACTCTCTGAAGAATTCGCAAAGGTAATACTCGCAAAATGACGTGTGTAAAGTTATTCGTAAAGATTCGAGTTCGGTACAATTGTGTGCTTCCCGGAAGAGCCAAATCAAAAAAATTGTTATAACAAAAATTGTAGATAATAATAATAATAATTTCTGTTGGACTTTTTTTTCCATTTTCGAAGATGGCGGTGTAAACAGAACTTCTTTTTCGAAAAGGACAAAATTCCAATTAAAAAGCTTGTGTATTTTTTAATACAGGGTGTCGCACCAATTGTGCTACATTTATTTTTATTTTTTTTATTGTATAGAAAGTTTAATTTTATTTTATATAACTAATTGTTTTTGATGATGATAGACCGTAAATGACCTCCACGCTCATCCACGCGTATGCAACATCTGATCAGAAAATTATTCATTGCGGCCTGAAGAGGTGAAGTCGGCATCGCCTCAATTTTTGTTTTAATGGACTGCTTCAATTCAGTCAAATTCCTTGGTTTCGTTTTGTACACCTCTTTCTTGACATAACCCCATAAAAAAAAGTCTGGTACAGTCAAGTCAGGTGACCTTGGGGGCCAGCGGAAAGTGGAGTTTCTGGATATTAATTTCCTCCATAACCGGTCTGGCTATGTGTGCAGTTACTCCATCTTGCTGGAACTAAATGCTCATTCATTTTAATAAATCTAAATAGTAACCTGCAAAATAAAATAAGCCGATTACTCACACAGAAAAAAAGTTATTACGTTTTGTTTTTGTAGCACTATTCGTGCGCCACCCTGTATCTAAAAAGATTGGTCTAAAGTAGCCATTATTTTCGTGAACATTTTGTATCTCAAGAATTTGTTTAATTATTCTGAACTCATTCATCAGCGTATCTCCGAAACCTACAAACTAAAATTTTGCATGGGGATTACTTTTATCTCTAGGTGAGCTCCCACTCCGAAAGCTCCAAAATATACTTCGTTTGCCTTTACACCGGACTTTGTGCAAACATTTGTAGAACACTAATTTCCAATCATTTTGAGCTATAAATCATCTTCCAACTATGCTCAGAAGCTTAGAAATCGTTAAAAAATTACGATCTATATTCATAAAAATTATAGTCATCAATTGTCAATCAGCGGATAGCATCGTTTCAAGCGGTGCAATTGTGTGTACTCAGCACAGGATACGAGGAACAGGAGGACGGTCTTTTTAGTTTGCTTTGGTTAGATTTTTTGTTTTATTTTTCGAATGCTCCTTTGGGGTTGAATTGCAGTGAGACTGTGAGGGAAATGAAAATATTCTGGGTGGACATGTAGACTTCTCTTTTTGTGGTCCCTGGGCGATATGAACAGAGTTTGAACCTACGAAATATGTATTATGTATATATTTAGTACAGTGGCGTGGGGGTGAAATTTCAAGAGAGGGAAGCCGAAAAAAGTTGAAGTAAAATGTATTATTCGAGACTTACCATTTTGGTGCTTATTAGAAACACAGACTTAAGATATGCAATCTAAGCCTTTAAGTCATTGGAATTTACGTAGACAATGAGCTCATCGCATAAAAAAGTGGCTTCGAAAGAAGCCGTTCTGGGCAAAGTAATCTATATAAGTTATTGATAACTCGGAGCGTTGTTAAATGTAAAAAATTTAGCAATTACAATTATGTACAACCTATGTGTACTCTAAAGCTATCCTACTATTCTTTTTCACGAATTCTGCTAAAACTATTTCATAAAAATTTGAGTTATTTTTAATTTCTAAAAGAAGGTGCTTTTCGATAGATAAAAGTGCCAGGTCTGAGAGTCTTTCTTCTTTGTGGGAATTTCTTAAGTGTGGACTATTTTTAAAGTCGAAAAAGATCTTTCGACAGAGGCCACAGTCAAAGGCAGGGTTAAAAAGATTTAACACAATGTTAGAGCTTGAGAAAAAGTATCTCTAAGCATTTCCGTATTAAAATGCTTATAAAATTGAAAAACATCCAGCTTTTTAAGTGAAGGGGTAGTGTATAAAACTTTGAGTTCATTTTTTTGAAGTAGTAAAATTAAAAATTCCATGAAATAGGGTTATTTAAGGATGATATTTTGTAGTCCGGCATTGAATTAGAAAATAATTCATATTTTGATTTGTTTAATAAATCAAAGAAAATATATGAACTAAATGAACTACGAGTATACCTATTCTTAGTCTGACTTGTAACATTATCTATAATTGCTACAATAAATTCGGCTATAATTTGTTTTTGAACGTGGAGGTTCTGAGCAGTCACTTACGCTCTCATAGATTGAGTCAAATGAGTTTAAAATTTCAGAATGAATCCATAACTCAAAACACTCGATCTCTTGCTTCGCAAGCTCTATGTCAGTTTGTTTATTTTGAACTAAACTAAAAAGAATATTTGTTTTTGCAAATATGACCGAAGTAATATGCAATAAATAACTGAATTCTTTGTCCTGCAGTTTATACAACAAACTTTTGGATATAACCAGAGTATCGTTATCCCATTCTCCTGGTTCACATAAAATCTGTTCAATAGTTTTTATAATATCTTCTCTGCAATTGAATAAGACGTTCACTATACGCGAATGATATTGCTATCGCGTATTTGATATCCCGGGCATTTGTCGACCAGCAATTGTCTTTAGCAGATTGGTTCTTTTAGATGGTTCAGGAATGCTTTCTAACGATTCAGAACATTGTTCTAAATGCGAATCCATTAAATGGTCGTCCTTAGCCAAGTATGAAAGGGTTTCAGTATAATTACCGCGATTATCTGATCCAGATTTTTCGTCGTGACCACGGAATGCCAGCTCTTGTATTCCTAGAAGAACTACAGTGTCTATGAAACCTTCATTAAATCGCGATTGCGATCAACTTTTCTATTATGAGCCTCGTAAGAATTCCCTAAAGAAGTTTCATGCAAATGCAAGCAGCTGCGTATATGCTTTTCCATTTGAATATGTTTCTTGAAAGAATTTATAAAATTGTTTATATCAAAGAAACCTGTGTGACTCCAATCACTAGGAGAATTAGAAAAAAGAAGACAAGGAAAACAAAACATTCTATTTAATTTGCAACTGCCAGTCAGCCATGGATTCTTTTTGTAAAAAGACTAATGAAAATGTTTCTGATGCGAGTACCCTTCCTTTCGCGTATAATCAATTTTCATTGATAGTGTCGAGCTTACTGAACTCGTGGGTTTCTTTTAGAAGAAAATCAGTTAAACAACACTCAAAATTAACTAGAGACATCTTGTCTAAGAATAATAAGAATGTTCAATGGGGCACCTCTTGAATAGATTTATAATTACTTACTTGGTATACAGCTAATAACTATTCACTTAGCTCACTCATTATTTTATAATAATTTAATAATTTAAAACACTAACTTAACTACCAATAATTAGCAGTCACAAAAATCACGAAAATTTGTATCCGAATTTTCAATAAATCACTCACAATTACACAACCGATTTGCAACTGTCATTTCAAATTTGCAAAAAAAAAAAAATTATACAAAGAAATTATACCCAACAAGTTTAAGAAAAACCTCAAACGCCGTTCGAACCACTACATCACCCAATAACTCGATTTTCTTCGGCTTATTTTGTTGCCTACAATAAAAAAAAAAAAAACTCCCTCGAATTAAAACCTTTCTCCTCCACCAATGTTCATCCACAAAAGCCGAAAAATCCCGGGTTATTTTCCTCGTAAGCGAATGTATGTTAGACAAAGAAATCGCCAATAAACTTCTACTATATGCCAGAAAGGAATAGAGTTGAAAGTTCGTACTGTGAAGAAATGAATGCATAAGCCGGAAAATGAACGGCTTTTCAAAAAAAATTCATTGCATGCTTTTCTTTTGAAAAAGAAGTTGTCTCTCACTAGCGGAGTTCATACTTGTCTCGGCACTGTGTGCGAGTTTGTGTATGAGTAAAAATGAATAAACAACCGAAGTGATCGCAGCATTTCATCTTCGAGCGTGTATAAAGTTATGAAAAATGGTTTGATGAACAAATAATTGAATCTGATGGTTGGCAAGTGGCAAAATAAAAATTTTTGATATTTGAAAAGGGAAGCCGGAAGGAATCGGCTTGTATGGACGCCACGCACTGGTACATATGTAGAAAGAGGTTGATCACATGTAAAGATTTACAAATCTTTCTTTTGGAGTAGGTACGAGTAGCTGCATTGCATTCATTTGTACTGGACGTACTGAGACAAAGAAATAGTAATGCGTAAATTTTTTTTTTTTTTTTTTTTATAATTTGCACGTGTGAAAGGGGTTGTGAATACCCTTATACTAATTTTAGGACACGGGCGTTTTGAGGAAAGTGGAAGAGACAGAGAGAAAGACAGATTGGTGTAGTTGGTTTGAAACTCAGATGGTATTAAGTTTCAGTGAACTCCAAGGGTGGCTGTCCAGATAACTGGGGAGCTTGTTTGTTTTTGCTTTTGTCGTTGCTCATGATTCACAGTATTTTTTTCCGTCCTCTTGATGTCATCATCACGAACAAGTTGCATTTTAGCCATATATACATAACATGCACTCGGATGAAGGCGGCCGGGTTAGCTTGTATAATATATGTATGTAGAAACTTAAAAGTGGGTCTCTCTTCTGACTGTCTTTCGGTCTGGCGACATGGAGTTACTCCAAACTTCATACAAGGATCTATGGACCTATACCATGATTCGAAATCGGAATTTCTATTCTAACCTCCATATTGTTGGTACTTTACATAAAGCCAATTTGCGAACAACTAGCAAGTCGTTGTCCCTTTTTTTATAATAGCAACCCTCTACTCCATTGTTTCATGAGCCAACCATAGGCCTTAACTGCTGTGAAGGACTTCCTATAGGAAATTATTCCTGTAAGAGGTGCTAAAGATCACCCTAAATGGGAAGGTCTTAGTTCCACCATATTAGAGTTGTTTTCTTCGATTTTATCTAACTTGACACCACACTTTGAAGGCAAGTTATTGGTCTAAGTTCTTTGATTCAATCGATTTTGAAATTAGGTAGTCTTTGTGACCGAACAGCGAAATTCTTTTCTGGTTTCAGATTGGAGAGTGGAGAATCCATCTTTGGTCTGAGAAAATTTTTCGACTGAACACGCTCAAATTTTCAACCTCTAAAATGTTACTTTTCATAGTTATTACTTTAACAAATAAGGGTGGCCGTGGTGTAGTGGTAACATCAACGTTGTCACGCTCTTGGTTCACGGTTCAAATCCTGATCTCAACAGTCATCTATTTATTTCGTATGAAATAAATAAAAAAGTCGATCAATTGCGAAAGCTTAGTCAACTCTACTGCGAAGGCATAACACTGGCAGTAGGGTGATCATATGGCTTAAATGCAACTTGATCGTGATGATGTCATCAGGTGTAGGAAAAAAAAATACTGTGAATCAAGAGCAACGACAAAAAGCAAAACAAACAAGCTCCCCAGTTATCTGGACGCCACCCTTGGAGTTTACTGAAACTTAATATCACCTAAGTTTCAAACCCACTACACCAATCTATCTTTCTCTCTCTCTCAATTTATACAAACGCCCGTGCCCTGAAATCAGTGGGTAGAAACAAACCCAATCGGCGAACTTTTATGTGTAGATAGTATCGACTTATTGTTCACAGCTTTAACTTCCCTACATCCCACAGTTTTCAATACCACAACCCAACAGAATGAACAAAATTTAGCTTTTTTGGTGGAAACATTCCCAGTGTACATAGTACATATACTCGTGTGTATTGACGATGTTATACAGAACTCAATAGCTTTACAAGTCCCTTCCTTGTCATGTAAAATGAAGTACCTATCACGAAAACTTCATGTAGTAAAGTAAATTCTACGAATGTTTAGTCAACATCTTCACCTGTTGTAGAATGCAAATAGAGTTTGTGCTTGCCAAGTGCATAATTCCAATTTGCACATCTCTCCATCTAATTTACTATTCAAATAGCAGTGTTTTCGACAGCATAACTCTGCGAGTATATTCAGAAAGTCATTCCCATTCTGTGCTTAGAAGTTGGCTCTACGCAGCTGTACTCAAAGACGATAGAAGTGCATGAATATAAAGTTAAGTTAATGCTCAATTAGTTGACTATGAGTACATATTTGTGTAGCTAATAAAGTTACTCTTGTAACTGGAAGTTGCACTAGGAGCAAATTGAAGTATCTGTCGGGTTCAGGGGAATTTCATTGTCTAAAAGGTATGCTATTGTGGCCAAAAACCAACTCAATTGAATCTATTTCCTAAGCTCATCGACGAAATTCCCTGCCTTATTTATCTGTCTCTGAAGAATTTCCCAATCCCAATCATTCAAAGTATTAGAATGTCAATTGTCATATTCATATACTCGTATCTCCAACAAATCCTTCTTCCTTACAATAATATTTTTCGCACTCATCTTTAACCTACTTCAAGGTTCACTTAGGGATTTTCTAAATGCGGATGCTAAAGGAATGCTTTTATTTACCGGAAGTGGGCCATTTCATTTGAAAATATCATTCATCGCAAATACCCTCTATCACTCTTCAGATTATGGGCGTTTGAAAAAATTTACTACTCAACTTAGGAGCAGTTTCATTGAAGGTTTTCCCTCCTTCTTAGCATTTGGTATGCAAAATAAAATTCGTATTGTTTTCCCAAAATAGTCTCTGTTAGAAAATTCATTAGAAATTTATGCAAACGATGATATTGAATTTCTCTGGCATATTCCTATGGACAGTGGAAATATTTACAATTCGTCAGAGCTACCGATAATATTGGTATTCTTCAGCGAAAGATATTCAATACTATTTTGAGAAATTTATACATTCATTAACGTTTGAGAAAGGGGATGGTGTATACGAGTATCTGCATTAATTTCATTTATTTCTCACTCATAGCTAAAACAGGTAGTAGATGAAGTTATGCTATGCGAAATTAATATCTTAGGTTGCGTCCGTAATTAATTCCATGCAATTCTAACAATGTATTAATTCAGTGGTTTCCAACCTGAGGTCTGCGGGAGGTTGATGTGTTTCTCTGACTATTCTATAATAACAGAATAGAAAAACTAATATCGCTCATTTATTTTAAATCAAAATAGATAGTATCATTCAAGTCAGTGGTACCATAAGGGTCTGGGGAATATCATAGAACTGCACTCAAATTATTGGGTTTATAACTTAATTCGTGCGGTTTTTTGTCAAAATTTGAACGTTTTTTTAAGAAAAACATGTACAATAGTATTATTCAACGTATTGCCCATCTCAAACTATAACTTTTTCCCATCTTTCTGGCAATTTGTGGATCCCATCCCAAAAGAACAGCCAAGAATGAATCAAGCCAATTTTTGATATTCTGCTCTGATGTGAACCGTATTTCAGTGAGGGCGTTCTGCATCGACCGGAACAAATGGTAGTCAGAAGGGGCAAGGTCTGGGCTATAAGGCGGGTGGGGTAAAACTTCCCATCCACTGTTTTCCAAATAGTTCTTAACCGGAATAGCAACGTGGGGCCGAGCGTTGTCATGATGGAAAATTATTGCCTCGTGTCTGGTCGCATATTCCGGGCGTTTTTCGGATTAATTGTGTTCGGTAGCGTTGTCCATTGATGGTTTCACCCGGTTTTAGCAGCTCATAATACAGCACACCCTTCTGATCCCACCAAATATAGAGCATTACCTTCCCGGCATGGATATTCGGCTTTGCCGTTGATTTGGCTGGTTGGCCGGGTTTCACATATGATTTTTTGCGCTTGGAGTTGTCGTAATGGATCCATTTTTCATCACCAGTAACAATCCAATGCAAAAATGACTTCCTTTTGTGGCGTTCCAGCAGCATTTCGGACATGCAAAACCGCCTTTCGACGTCTCTCGGCTTGAGTTCATGTGGAACCCAATTTCCTTGCTTTTGAATATATCCAGCTGCTTTTAAACGTTTTGAAATGGCTGCTTGAGTGACACCCAAAGATTCTGCGAGCTCTTCTTGTGTTTGGCAACAATCTTCATAGAGTAATGCTTCCAGTTCTTCATCTTCAAACTTTTTTGGCTGCCCAAGACGTTCATCGTCTTCCAAGCCAAAATCACCACTTTTAAATCGTGCAAACCACTTTTGGCACGTTCGCTCAGCTAGCGCATGTTCACCATAAACTTCCACTAAAATACGATGACTTTCAGCAGCAGTTTTCTGCATATCAAAGTAATGAAGAAGAACTCCCCGCAAAAACACTTTTTCAGGCACAAAGTTCGATATATTTGAGTGAAAAAAAATTATTGTTGTTTACCCTTCAAATGAATGACATATACTGAAATGACGTACAATGTAACTTTCAAACGCATGTTCCAATGGAATAATAACAATGGAATAATACAAGTTACGCCATCTCTTAGCAAACCGCACGAATTAAGTTATTGACCCAATAGAAAAAGTATCGAAAGGTATTATACTCGAACACTTAGAGATTTAGATTTTTACCAAAATTTGCTTTGCAGTTTACAAAATGAAATATTTTGCATTATTGTTTGCTTGTTTTTTAATTTTAAACAACAAATTGGCACACACAATTAACCAGGGAGTACAGATGGACATATAGTAAAATTAAGTTTTTCTAAGACTTCAAAACTTAACTACAGTTCAGCCTCGTTAATCTGGACCCCTAAACACAAGCGCGGTTCCGGATTAACGGGGTGTCCGGATTAGACAATGTGAGAGAAAAATGCCGATTTATAAATCAAAATGAAACCCCAGTTTAAAGTAACATAGTCTTTTATTATTACACATAAACACATAAATGTAATCGACTACATACTACATACTTTATAAAACCAACGTAACATTTAAATGTTTGTTCTACGATTTAGATAGTCCGTAATAGATTTCTGAGAACTGCAAGCTAATTTTCAAGAAAATGCTTCAAAACGCATTCTTCGAAGCAGAACAATGTCTTGAGTACTCATGTTATTCTCCTCCGCCCACTGCAAGCATGTGTCGAAAGCCTCTGCAGCCTGTTTGTGAATTTTCTTTGTTGGTATGGTTTCCTTTTCAAGTTCTTCATTGTTGTTTTGCAATTCTAGTGAAATTTTATCCTGATCTGTAAGCATTTGTCCTTTCAAGTCTGCACCTGCACCACCTTCTGCCCATTCTCGAGCCCCCTCCTGACGAAAATGTTTATCTCCAATTATACTTTGGAATAGAACCGCCAGCGGATCCAATTACATCTTATCCATTTATCACTGATCTTCCAATTCAAACTCTGCATCAGCATCAGGATCAGCAGTCATATTGGGATCTGAGAGCAGTTTAGTCCATGATTTTTGTAAAAGATTTCGAGACACGTTTTCCCAAGCAACAGCCAACACAAAAACAACATCTTTAATGTTAAACTTCTTAAGTTTCTCCATGATACCTTCAGTGTTATCAACTGCTAAAATTTTAGATAGCAATGACTTCCTGTAACGGAGTTTGATGTTTTGGATTACGTTTTGGTCCATTTGTTGTATCAACGCAGTGCAATTTGGTGGTAAAAAAAAGGCTGAAGATTTTTCCATCTTCTCTTTGCAATTCTTCTTCTGATAGATATCCAGGGGCATTGTCCAATAAAAGGACAGCTTGTTCTTCTAGATTGCTAACACGAAGGTGATTCCTTACATTTGGAATAAACCACTCTAGAAAGATTGATCTTACGACCGAAGAATTTTTTTGACCTTCATAGGATACTGGGAGAGTAGTTGAACTAAAAGCATGTGGTTTTTTTGCTTTTCAAATCATCAGAAGACGAAGTTTATGTTCTCCGGAAGCATTTGCGCAAGACATGAATGTTATACGGTCTTTTAATATTTTTCTTCCTGGAGCTTCAGTTTATCTGTCCGACGCTAGTGTCTTGTCTGGTAAAACTCGCCAAAATAATCCCCATTCGTCGGCATTGTATATTTGTTGATAAGTGAAACTTTTTTCTTGGATTATTTTTTGTAACTTCAACCTAAACGGTTCAACCTCTCTCTCTCAATCTTTGAGTTGCCTTATCCCGTGTCTTTTCTTAAAGCGGTCTATCCAACCGCGGCTTGCGTTAAAATTCTTAGAATTGGTTATCCTTTCGTGAAAAAAAACTTGCTTTTCTGCTAGAATTTCTCCTGAAATCGGGACGTTAAGCTGTCTCTGGTGAACAAACCAAGTAAAAATCGCGTTTTCAACATTTGTGTTCTCAGACTTTCGCAGTGTCTGCCTCTTCCCTGGTCCGCATTCAGTATGGTTTACAAACTCCAAAATTTGTTGCTGTGTTGATTTTCCAATGCCAAATTTTTCTGAAATTAGGTGATAACTGACACCACGTTCTAGCATTTCAATCACTTCTAGTTTATTTTTTATGGTCAATGTTGTATATTTACGCAATGGCGGCATTTTGCAAATACTTTGTCTTTTCACGATAGTACACGACAATACGAATCGCAGTTAACTTATTTTTATTTTTGTACGTGTTCACGCGATCGAAAAGGGCATGTGTTCTACCTGACATATAATTGTTAACTGAACTGAATGCAGTTGGTGTGGAAAAGTACTGGAGACGTTATGAGTGCACGTCCGGATTACCGAGACCACCGGATTAGCGGGGGTCCGGATTAACGGGGCTCCACTGTATTAACATCCTTTCCCATTATCAGCCAGGCGATTAGAAAATATATTTCTGCTACTTAAATAAAAAACGAATGTTCTCAGGCATTGTGACAGCAAAATATTAATATTAGAGAATCGTCTTCTTTAGACCGAAAATAAGTTGACCAAACAATCAAACCTTCACTTTGTCACCACTCAGGGGATAGCTCCCACTGATGGGAAATACAACAATAGAAAATCACTAACCAGTTGTAAAATATAGATAAATCTACAGTCAGTTTCGAAACACAGAAACCCTAAAAAGTTATTCATGGTCCCGCCCGTCTGACAAATATTTGAGAGTAAAACTGTCATTGACACCGGACCTCCAACAGTTGCAGATACCCAAACTGTGATCAATCTTCTCAAAGCCAATCAAGCAGCTGGACTCGATGGCATACCAGCTGAGTTCCTATAAGCAGATCCTTCCACAGTGGCTAGTATTTGACTTCCGTATTACAGTTTTGTCCTTTTGTTCTGAAACTAATGGCTACCTACTATCATTCTCGAGCAGATAAAGGTTACAATCGAGACTACACTCAAAATGAATCAAGCGTCGAGTACATTCTCCACCAATCAGCTGAGTTCAGGTCACCGCTTTATCTCATGAACAGCTCTCCGACTCTTTCAAAGTGGAACAGTGGGTGAGGTAAGGGCATATTATGTCCCCAACCTTCTTACTATTGGCGATAGAGAGACCGTTTGAAAGTCATTTGGACTATGCCGATGATATCTGTTTCCTGGCAAGCACCATCAGCATGCTCGACGAGATGTATCAATCACTGCACGTGAATGGAGAGCCGGTTGGTCTAAAGATCAACGGCAGAAAGACAAAAATAATGTCCACAGGCCGCTCCACACATCAGCGTATTATTCTGAAGCGGATATCTATTGCGCAGGTGGAACAGTTTAACTGAAGTTTTGTATAATCTGACGGCGGGACGGACCTGGGCGTTAAAAGAAAAATAAATAAAGCTTGCGCTGCCTTTATGCACTAAGTTGTGACTCTTCGAATGCAATGTTAAATCCGTGCTATTGTATGCCTGTGAAACTTGGAAGGTCTCGGCAAACATCACAGGTTTCCATTAATAGCTGTCTGTGATACATCCTAAAGATTATATCCAACCAGTAATTTGGCGTAAAATGAGCCAAAAGATGTCGAGATTATGGCAACGAAAATAATGCTGGATTGGTCACACACTGAGGAAGATAGATGACAACATCGCCAAGCAGTCCTTCGAATAGAATCCTCAGGGTGTTGGAACAGCTTGGAGATCAACAGTCTTGGCAGAAGCAGCGGCCCAGAGGAAAACGTGGCCACAGCTGAAATATCTAGCTGCCCTATGTCCCATCCGAGGTTTAAGGAAATATGATGAAAACTGTCAAGAAAAAGTTTTTAAATTATGCCCTATGGGTGGTAATAGTAGGTAGGTGCCTTCCATTCTTGTGAGAATATATAACATGCCCGGCATGAATGGATGCTAAGAAAAAATAGATGCCAGACTTCTGCTCAGTATGGGGTATTACCGGCAAAATATATATTTAAAACATAGAATCATTGTCACTGCTGGTACGCATACTTGCTAAGATGTCACACCTTAAAACTACGTCTTAAATGTTATGGCAGATGCAGAGGAGGCGATGACAAAGAAGTTTATGAGGGTACGAGCCATTTTGTTGCCACTGCCCAAACCCTAATTTCAAGATATTAAAGAAAAGTATGATTATTCATTGTCAGACATGTGCAAAACCTCACTTATGTATTTAATCGACATAATCGCCGCTGATGACGAATATGCAAATTAAAATCCGTGGAAACAACTAGTTTTCAAGTTATTTCTGCTCCAACTGCTAGCAGAAGGTTGAGGTCAGTGATTGTCGAAGTAAAGAAAGAGCTTAACTAGTTTCTTGACAGCAAACACCTTTTATATAGACGGTTCTTTAACGAAAGAGTTCTTAGCCGCAGTTGATTCAGTAAAATGGCAAGTGGAACGGTTTATTCCACAAACAATCGTTGACGAGACTTTAGAAAGACTGGGCTTAAATTTCTTTGCCATACAGATACATATATTTTTGGAAAATAAAATGCTGAAGCTCCACACAGAGCAGGATCACATACCATATTTACAATTCCTCAGCTATCGATATACTGCAGGTCTTCATTCCATAAGTAGAAAATTGCTAAGCTACAGCAACTAAGATACAACACTCTCGTAGGTGATACTAGCGTAGCTCCTATAAAAGAGAATCATCGTGACTTATGTTCACGGGTCTTTGTGAGCTCGAGAGAGACGAAACATTCGATTTCCAGATGCTTATTGAACATCTTTATAACGAATATGTTCCGACCAAAATTATTTCTGTACGCAATAAAGCATGTCCGTGGTACACTGACGAGGTTATTAGTGCAATAAAAAAAAGAAACAAACTTTACAGTAAGTGGAAACCTACCCGCTCTCCTGCAAACCAGCTACCGTTCGTGCATCTAAGCGTCACTATTTCTCCTCTAAACTAAGCACTTCCCTTCCAACAAAAATTTTATGGAGAAACCTTCGTCAGATTGGTATGATTGGTAGAACTAGCAGTAGTTGTACTCTAGACTTAAATTATCTAAATGATTCCTTCCTGGCAAATGAACTTGAAACTGATAGATTTGACTATAATACGATCCCTCCGACAAGCTCTTGAACATCAAGCCGATTTCGAGGCTGTTACTGAGGTGGATACCGTAAGTGTTATCAAATCATTGACATCCAATGCTCTGGGAGAGGATAGGGTGCCACTTCGTTTTGTGGAAATTATTTTGCCACAAATCATAAGCCACTTGACACACATCATCAACTCATGCATAATGACTTCAACCTTTGGAAACATGCACGAATTATACCCGTCCCTAAGAAACCTAATGCTGCTACTGCCAATGATTACAGGCCTATCAGTATTCTACCATGTCTGTCTAAGGTTTTTGAAAGAGTACTGGCGGGGCAGATTCAAGATCACCTGTCCGTAAATTCTTTGCTGAGCTATGGTCCATATCTTGGATTATATAAGGACTGAATTCGATAAGGGGTCAGTGACTTTGCTTTGCCTTCTGGATTTTTCAAGGGCCTTTGACAAGGTCAATCACTCCATACTCTGTTGGAAGCTACGGCATTATTTTGCTTTTAGTGATAGGGCTGCAAGGCTCATAGGTAGTTTTTTGAGTGATAGGTCGCAGAGAGTAGTTGTTTGTAGGGGATACATGCTCTGAATTTAAACCTCATGTGCAAGGTGTACCTCAGGGCTCAATCTTGGGGCCCATTCTATTCTGCATCTACATTAATGACTTACCGTCGATCTGCAATCATATGTCAATCCACCTCTACGCTGATGATGTTCAACTTTATTCCTCGCAGCCGGCTGATAAGACAAGAGAGCTTGTCTCAGAGTTAAATGAGGATCTCTACTCGCGATCAATCAATGGGCCATGTCTAACGGACTAGTCTTAAACCCAGTGAAATGCCAAGCCATACCTACTCAAACAGATACCTCGAACTAGCTTCTGTGCCAGATATCTTGCTATCGGGCACTAAAATGAAACTAGTAGAAACTGCAACAAGCCTCGGCTTTGTCATAAATCGAAATCTATCTTGTTACAATCACATCAACGTCGTAATTGGTCGTATTTACGGTTACTTGCGCAAATTGTAGATTTCAGCTAGTTTCACTCCGTTTGAGACACGTCGAAGGCTTGTGCAAACACTCTTCCTTTCTTTCTTCTTTTCTTCCTTTCTTTCTTCTTTTCTTTATTTTTAGTCATAATTATGAATTATAATATTATTATTGACTTTAAAATTTGTATAAATTCATCTTGTATACTTTGCTCGTTATACTATTAATGATGAGCAAGAGCATGAGCTCTGGTGATTTTCTCCTTTTTTCCCAACAAGAATTAGAACAATGTTCCCACAAGGCAATGTTTGAAAAAGCAGCTACTAATTTGAACATGTTTATTATACAGGGTGAGACATAAGAACTGAGACACCTCAGTATGTCGCAATGGTTGGAGATATGAGAAAAATATTTATAAGGAATGTTGTAAGAATCTAAGAGAGAAGTTTAAATCTTAAATGAATGAAGTTTTTTTCAAAACTTTAGCCTTTCGGAAAGATCTGAAAAGGAATAAGATTTTTAACTTTAATTCTCGAAAAGTATTAGATACACGAGAAAAAGACTTGACTCTTCCGCGAACTCGCTTGAACTTCTTATGAATACTCACTTCCCAGGCTATAGGGACAGTAGCACAGAACAAGCTAGTTCTGATAGGTTACCGCTGATGACTTGGGAAAGCATTACAAACATCATTACGGAGGATAAAATCTCCTGGGCCATAAACATCTTCTCTCCATATAAATCACCCGGCCTTGACTGCATTATGCCTATTATGCTTTAGAATGTGCAAGACAAGCTGGCTACTATCGATTTATAGGAGCCGCTTATACTTAAACCATGTCCCCCAAACTAGGAGACTTGTTCGGGTGGTCTTTATTCCGAAGGTAGGCCGGCGAGGTCATGAATCCGCGAAGGATTTTAGGCCCATTAGTCTGTCGTCCTTTGTACTAAAGACCTTCGAACGTATCCTTGACTTTCACATCGAAAAAACCCTGGAGAGTTCTCCACTGTCGAAATCCCTACACGCCTACCTCAAATGACGATCTACAGAGACAGCTCTTCATGAGGTAGTGCTATCGATAGGAAAAACTCTCCATTATAAAGAATACATACTTGCTACCTTCCTAGACATAGAAGGAGCTTTTAACAACATTCATACCCAAGCTATTCAAGAGTCTCTCACCGAGTTAGGTGTAGAGCCTTTCCTTAGACACTGGATTATATCCATGCTTAATACTAGAATAGTCAAAGCTAAACTAGGTTATAGCAGAACAACTAAGATCGTAAATAGAGGAACCCCACAAGGTGGTGTTATCTCACCCTTGCTATGGATAATGGCAATCGACAAAATCTTGGTGCGACTTGATAGGGAGGGGGTTAAGGTCGTTGCGTATGCGGATGATGTGGTTCTTTTAGTATCAGGAAGTTCCTCTCCACGATAAGTCAAATCATGGAAAGTGCTCTGGATAAGATACACTCTTAGGCTACGAGATGTGGCCTGGAAGTAAATCCAGACAAGACCGAAATGATGCTATTTACAACAAAAACCAAGCTACAGGAATTCACTCCCCCCAAGCTAAACAGTCAACCACTCTCACTAGATTCCAGTGCAAAATACTTAGGCACGATTCTAGATCCGAAACTTAGTTGGAAACTTAACATAGAGCAGCGTGTTAAGAAAGCAAGTGTGGCTTTCTATGCCTGCAGCAGAACATTCGGCAAAAAATGGGGTCTCCAGCAAAAGATGGGAATTGTGTGTGGTCTCTAGGTTTTGGGCACAACAGTATGGTGGCCCGCCTTACTTAAAAAATATAATATCAACAGAATCAAAAAAGTAAAAAGATCGGCGTGTGTAGGCATCACAGGAGCATTGAGATCTTGCTCAACAGATGCTCTAAGCGTGATACTGCATCTGATCCCCATTGAACTTAAATTTTCAGCTATATGCAGTACTGCCCGGCTCAGGGAAACTGGGTGCTGGACAGCTAGGCCATATAGCCACTGTAAGGTCCTGGAGATGATACCAAGTGAACTGGTGACATCTTCGACCGATTACAGGACTCCCACGCTCGACTTCATTAAACCTTTTTCAGTAAAGTTCCCTTCCAGAGCAGAATGGAAGAACGGAATGGTAATCAATAACTTTGATATCTGTATATATACGGATGGTTCGAAAATGGATTGCGCAGTTGGCGCAGGTATTTTCTCGGACCAACTGAATATATCGAAATCCTTCCGTCTTCCAGACTCTGCTAGTGTCTTTCAAGCGGAGCTTCTTGCGATTCGGGAAGCCTGCCGCATGTTAAAAAATCTCCCAACGTCCAACCTAAATATAGGTATCTTTTCAGATAGCCAAGCCGTAATCAAAGCCATTGATTCGATTACCATATCCTCAAAACTATTAGAGCAATGCCGGTTTGAAATAAATGAATAAAAGGATACTCCTTTCTGAAATTACCCTCCTCTTGGTTCCAAGACACAGCAATTATGAGGGAAATGAGCGAGCAGACGAGCTAGCCAGGCGAGGGTCAGCCCTTAACGGCTCGCTAGCGGAAAGAGTCAATATTCTGATAGGAGTGGCAATTTACACCTTCACTTCCTCCAGTTAGCCAATCTCGGGTGGAACAACCTTACCAGTTGTGCCATATCAAGGAAGACATGGCCCAGTTTCAACAAACCTAAATCAAATGAGCTACTAGGCAGATCAAGGCCTGATATTGCCAGAATTGTAGCCATTATTACAGGCCACTGGCCTATAGAGGGACCACGCGGCCAAGCTTGGCATTCCTCACAACACTTTCTGTCGCAGCTGCAAAGACAATAACGAGAGGGAAACTCTTTTCCACTTTCTTTGCAGTTGTCCTGCCCTAGGACGCTAGGTAAACCCTTCTTTGACGATTTCAAAGAGATAGCCTCTAAACGGATTGGAGAACTAATCCTGTTTTTGAACTCCACGGGTTTGGTCTAATTATATTTTCTATCTCCAATAACAAACAGGGTACACGAGTTTTGTGGTATCAAAACGGCGCACTTAGCGCTAATTGGGTTCTTCTGAACCACCACTTTACCTACGTACCTAAAAGACTTGAAGACTACTGGGAAAAACATGACAAGTCATGTTTACGACTTTTTCTTATAATTTTCAAGGTACGAGTAATAACTCTGCTAATAATAAGTTTTAACTTTTTAAAAGTGCCGCTGACCGGACTACACAAAATCGGACAAAAATGTGCGGGAGATATTTTTCATTTAAGAAATGCGGATGATCCATTAGTTGTTTGTTTCTTTTTTCTTGAAATACGAGTAATGCAATCCCATAATTTTGAGAATACATTTTGTCCCTTATTCCTAAGAGAAGTAAGGAAATTACCACGAAATGGGAAAATCTCACGACATACCAATATTGCTATCTAATTTCAAAAATAAAACCACTTCAATTAAGAAAGTAAGTGCGTATGTATATATGTTTGTTTTGACGGCATTAGGTTTAGCTAAGGAATTATGTAGATACGGAATAAAATGTTGGAGACACAGACATTTAATGTGCAGATTCACATCCCTCCCTCTATTCTTCTGTCTTCTCTTGGTCTTCATTCTAATATGCGTTTGGTGCACTTATTTTCTGTTAAAAGGGCCACTTGTTCAGCTATCGGACATTGTTGCGTTTCTTTTCTTTTATCTCTTCTTGTAATTCCCAGCTTCGATTTCTTGATTGATTTACTGTTCCTAAGAACAAACTCATAAAGCATTGGTCATTAGGACCACATACAAGATCTTACTTTACTTAACTTTACTCTAGGTGACCTTACACTAGATGAGGCTAGGTCCCGTGTGACCTGGACCTCAACCAACAAGCGAGGTCCCTTTCCACTTGTGTGCGGCACCTTAAGTGTGGCCTTCTTTTCGGACCGGAGCGTTGATCATCTTAGACTATGAATTCGAATCCTTCTGTATAGTTCATTGCTGTATTTTTTCCTCCAAGAATTTGTCTTTCAAAACAAACAAGAGTGTTTTCATCCACCTTTCATGCTTCTGCGCCATATAGAAGGATTTGGGATGATCAGAGTCTTATACAGAGTCATCTTAGTTATTAGGGCCTTCCGACTCAATCGTCTCTCAAAAAAGCAGGGGTTGGCGAGAATGATTCTTCACTTGATCTCTGCGCTGGTGCCACTGTTTAAATTTACAGCGAAGCCGAGCCTAGGTAGATAAAGTTTTTACTACCTTAAAATTGCAGCTGTCTATCGTGACCGATGTTGACAGTCATTTTTTGATGACAGTATGTATTTTGTTTTGCTCTGCTTAAGCCTTAAACCCACTATCTGTTTCAATATTTTTGAAAGCCCGCTGCGTTCTACCAATTATGTCAATGTCATCGGTGTGCTGGAATAGTTCTACAGACTTTCGAAAGATCGTACGTTTGCTTTAGTATTTCGTACAATCCGTCCAGGTACGATGTTAAGGAAATCACATGACTACAGCGCGTCATCTTGTGGTAATCCTTTCATGACATCGAAAGCTTCAGTGGTTTTGTTACCGACCCTACTGGAGCAACGTGTATTTTTCATCGTCAACTTGTACACACGGACGAGTTTGACAGGGATTCCGAAAATAGACATGGTATTGTATAGCTCGTCTTGATAGACGCTATCATAGGCTACTTCAAAATCGATGGAAAAGTGGTGATTATCGATTTTGAGTTTCTGGCTTCTTTCCAAGACATGCCGCAATGTAAATATTTTGTATATTGTAATATGCAAGCTACGGCTCGAGTAGATAAAACGTTACTCTGTGAGATTATTTCTTTATTTTCTAGTCCATAGAACAATTCAAGTTCACACTATACTGTTCTTCGCAAATTCTTTTCTTACAAGGTCTCTTTCCTCTCAAATCACTTTATCTCCTTTCGATTACTTAATTCACAAATCCAATCTAATTACTTCTTCTTGTCAACTCTTAACTTTCAATTTATCACAAAATTACAACTTCGCCTATTATCACTTTTCCAATCTCCTCGTGCGGTTGAAAACCAAATGCCTTGCCTCGATCACCATCTGTCCTTATATAGTCGCATTTCTGATAGCCAGAAACTTCTAGCAAATTCTTCGACCACTGGAACAAGAAAATTTTGATGTAATAATTCCAAGATGACAGCTGCAGCCAACAATCTCTTGCGGTTATAATTCTCTCTTAATTCCGTTACGTTATCTTAGACATAATCCGTCTCTTACCGTGGACACGAACCTCGAATGAAAAGACACTTCGGAATGTGTTGCATCTTTTTGGGGCGTAGTTATTATGCTACATTATGTTACAATATTGTAGCATAATAATAACTACGCTCCCTAAAACTATGATGCAACAAATTCCGAAGTGTCTTTTCATTCTGGCAGAATTTTGGTTCGAAGTGTCCTTTCATTCGAGGTTCGTGTCTGCGGTTTCCACAGTTCATGTCTACGAAAGAGACGGATAATATCACGGATGAGAGGGAATTATAACTGCAAGAATGATTGTCATCTTGGAATTTCTCTTGTTCCAGTGGTCGAAGAATTTGCTAGAAGTTTCTGGCTATCAGAAACTTCTGCTATATAAGGACAGATGGCGATCAAAAAGGGGGCAGTAGTTTCTAAACTGTGGCGAAGAGATTAGAAAAGTTATAATGGGCGAAGTTGTAATTTTGTGATAAATTGAAAGTTGAGATTTAACAAGAAGAAGTAATTAGTTTGGATTTGTGAATTAAGTAATTGAAAGGAGATAAAGTGATTTGAGAGGAAAGAGACCTTGTAAGAAAAGAATTGCCAAGAATAGTATAGTGTGAACCTGAATTATTCTATATACTAGAAAATAGAGGAATAATTTCACAGAATATTGTTTTATCTACTCGAGCCGTAGCTCGCATATTACAATATGATTAACTCTCCTGGCCAACAACCATTGATCCGGAGTATAAGGATCACAACCCTCCCACTTTACTCCATCCCTACTGGCCCGCGTGTGTGGTTTACCTACAACCACACTGACACGGACTAATTAGATTGTTGACAAAAGGTTTAAGGCGTGAACATAATGTGGCAGAATTTCATATGCGATATTGAGGAGACTGATACCTCCGTAGTTGGAGCAGTCCAGAGGGTCTCCTTTCTCGAGGATCGAGCAAAAGATGCTGAGATTAAATTCGCCAGGCATACTTTCGTCCGACCATATCTAGGTCTCGATCTTAGATTTTGGATCACGAAAACTTCCTAGTGTATATTTCTACGCTTCGTTAGTGCTTTTCAACAAAAATAATAAATTATTGCGCAACTTCAAAAAGGTTGACAACCACTGTAGTACTCGTAAACGAAAACAGTAAGACCATTCATTAATAATAAAGCAGAGGATTGGGTAGAATTTTTGTAACACCGATTAATTATAAATGAAATAAGAGCCCCTTTGGCTAAATGTGAATAAGCCTACATGTATCCGTATGATTATGTATGTATTTCAACTTTGTTCACAGCTAAATTCCGAAAACTTAATGAGAGTACTTACAAATGTGCATAAAAATTAATATAAATAAAATACATACAACCCGTAGTGCGGCTTTTTCAATTACCTCCAATAAAAATTTTATGTTGAAAAATTCATCCCATTCATTCGAATTTGCATAAATAAAGTCACTAAATGCAGATACATATCAAATATTAATATCGTTCTATTTGGATAGAGTGGAAATTTATGTACCTATTGGCAGATGCAGTGAATCAAATAGAGAAACATTTTTTGTTTATTATTTCAATTCGATATTTTGAAATGTTTATTATTGAAATTTTATTAAAAATGTGTTAGGATGGGTGGAATTTGTATTTGAAATCACTTTTATTAGTGAATTTGTGGATAAGAGCCTAATGTTGTGGTAGGGGGAATACAAATTAACAAATTTAATTTGTTATACATTTTGTGGGATACCTATGCTTAAATATTGTTGACTTTAGATATATCGATTGATAGATGTATTTAAAACTGTGGGCAATGGGAAAGGAACACATACAAACACACATCACTAAAGCCGTCTCTGATGTGATGGGTTTCTCACATACACCATAAGGCAACTCCTGGTTTGATAAAAAAGAAGAAAGAATACGAAAAACGCGAGATCGAGTCAATGGAAATGGAAATGTAGCAGGAATGATGTTTGAAAGTTTTACCAGGAAAAAAGAGAATGTTAAGGCTACAAAGCTTGTACGGATGACGGAGGAAATATAATATTTTTAGCACTATCACAGTCGGTGCTAAGAATTTGGAAAGATCACTTCTGTAGTCTGTTAAACGGAAGCGATGATCAAAATTCCGCTGTCAAGCAGAATGCTGCATTCAACCCGGACGATGACGATCAACAATTCCGTCCACCAGACCAAAGCGAAATGAGGATAGCAATACTTAAACTTTAAATCCAACAAAGCTGCTGGAACCGACGGTCTAACTGCCGGGCTATTTAAAGCAGCTGGAGATGATTTATTAAGGAGTATACATCAATTTATCTGTAAGATATGGTCGGACGAAAGTATACACGACGAATGGAACCTCAGCATCGTATGTACGATCCTCAAGAAAGGTGACTGCTCCAACTAGAGAGTCTGCTCAACATCGCGTATAAGATCCTATCTGCCATACTATGTGAACGCCTTAAAACTTTTGTCAACAATCTGATTAGTGTGGTTGTAGGCCAGGAAAGTCCACAGTAGATCAAATTTTTTTTTTTTTTTTTTTTTATTAAATTCATTATTCTCGTATTACAATTTTAAAACAATTATAATATTTGCAAATTTAACAGACTGCAGCTAAATAATAAGAGAATAGTTTGAGACATTTTGTATTTAATTAAATAAAATAGAGATAAATGTCACTTTATAATAGATATATTCATTGTGGGGTGAACAAATTAAAGTAAAAGTAAAGAAATCTAAAAAAAAGAGAACAATTTAAAAAGCAAAAGGCAATTACATTACTACAACAAGGCAATATATATGATAGATACTAAGCAATGTAGCGCAGCAAAATTTCGATTTAATTGTGATCAAAGCTAAGAAACCACTGTTTTACCTGTTTCATAAAAGTGAACAAGTTACCAATGATTCGCATACCTACAGGAAGCCTATTAAACAGTTTGCAAGAAGTAACGGGGTAAGAATTTGTATAGCATGTTGTACGCGAAAGGCAGGAATTGTAACTAGAGATTGTTGATTGCTTCTCAAGCTATAGGAATCAGATATCGGACTTTGCAGGTAACCACCTCTAATAAAAAATATCTTCAGAACCTTGAAATAAAAGAGGTGTCTAACTGGCAGGATTTTCATACGGCGAAAAAGTTCCATAGAGTGGGCTAAACGGGAAGAATTACAAATCTTCCTAATGGCGCATTTCTGTAAGACAATCACCGGCTGAATTTTATTTAGGCAAGCACTTCCCCAAAAGCTTATTCCGTATTGCAATTTTGAATGAAATATCCCATAATAGATTGTTTTTTAAAGTATTGTTGGGACAAAACTTTCTAAGACGGTAGAAACAACGAATGGTTGAGAGCAGATATTGTTTTAAACCTAAATTTTGATTAGACCAACTCAAATTCCGGTCAATTGTAACGCCTAGATATTTAAAATGGTTTACGTTTTCGATTTTGAAGCAATTGTCATCACAAGGAACATTCCTATCGAAGAAGACATAAGAACATTGGTCAGTAGGCATACAGTGACACAAGTTGTACCTTCCACAATTAGATGCATGAAATATGATCTCGATATCTGGGGCATCATGATTAATTAGGCTGAAAAACATATGTTTCGTATTATTGCTAACTACTAGCTTATGTTCCGCAAACCAAATTCTTAGTAATTCAACGTTTTTATTTATACCAGCTACTAGATTTAAGGGATTAACTGAACCATATGCGATACCAAGATCATCAGCAAATGCTCTAACTTTTCCTACAAATGGTTGGACAAACAGAGAATTTATATAAATGAGAAACAGTATAGGACCAAGCACAGAGCCTTGAGGAACACCAAGATTAATAATCTTAGAGTTACTTAAACTAGTTTCAACCTTCACTTTTTGTTTTCTGTTTTTAAGATAGGACGTAAACCAACTATACATAAAACCACGAAAACCCACATTATATAGCTTTTTCAAAAGAATGTTATGATCCACCATGTCAAAAGCATTTGTTATATCAACAAAAAGTCCAGCACAACATTTTTTGTTGTCCAAATCTTTCTGTATAAAGGAACAGAAATCTAAGAGAGCATCTTCAGTAGATAGCCCAGCTCTAAACCCAAACTGCATGGGGCTGAAAAAAATATTTTTTTTAGGAATTTCAAAACCCTTTTTTAACACATTTCTCAAATACTTTGGAGATTGAAGACAATAAGGAGATTGGTCTATAGGTATCTTCTTCATTTCTGTTACCCCTTTTAAAAAGAGGAATAACAATGGCACATTTTAGTTCTTCAGGGAAGAGTCTAGAAACGATGCTCAAATTGAAAAGATGTGCCAAAATATCAGCAATATTAAAGGCAACGTTCTTCAGTATAATGTTAGAAATACCATCGCTACCACAGGAATATGAATTGCTTAAGGAATGAATAGTTTTTAGAATTTCAAGCCCAGAAATTGGTTCAAAAAAGAAGCTATTTCTTTAGAAAGTACTATTTACAATTCCGTATCCGGTACAGTAACATTTGGAATAACTTGAACAAAATCTTTGAAACGGCTGTTGTCCAACCGATGAAAAATGGTCATTGAATTCATTAGCTATTGCTGTAGGTTCCGAAATAGTAACAATTCCGTTTTTTAAATAAAGAGCATTATTTTGGTTAGTAGCATTACGATTGATTATGCTATTAATCACTTTCCACTCCTTTTTGAGATTTCCTTGTGAAGCCCTTATCTCATTTTGGTAGTAGCTATCTCGACACTTACGTATTTCTTTGTTAATTTTTTAGCTCATACGGTTATAACGACTCTGTAAACTAGAGTTTTGTGGATGTTTGTGGCTATTTATCCGCAATTTGTGTTTTTGTCTAATTTTCCTAAGAAGTGAACCGTTTATCCAAGGCTTAAGCCTTAAAGCAGATTTTCTAGGGACAATGACGTAGCTTGCAAAGTTAACATAGTTTTTTAATAAATTTAATAAAATATTATAACCCGTAGAAACATTGTCTTGAGCATAAACCGCCTCCCAGTTTTCAAAACGCAGTACATTATTAAGCTGCTCAAAGTTAATTTTGAACAACCTCTTTGGAAAATTATGCTTTTTGTTTCCTTTACTATCCAAACCATTTAAAACTAAGCCAGTCATACAATGATCAGAGATCAAAATTAATACCAGAATATAGATTTAGTGGAACTTTCAAGAAACGAACGAACACGTGGTCAAGGCATGTACCTGCAATTGGTCTGGTGATCTCATTTACTAAAGAGGCTAACCCATGTTCGGCAATAAGTGCAAGATATGAATCTAACATTGGACTAGTATTTAGTAGGTCCAAGTTGAAGTCACCTAAAATAATAAGGTATTCACAATATGGCAGATCTTGGAAAAAACCCAGGAACTCCAATTCGATACTCGCCACCATTCCATCGATTTTAAAGTAACCTATGACAGCGTCTATAGAGACGAGCTATATGCCATGTCTATTTTCGGAAACCCTGTCAAACTCAATTGTGTGTGCAAGTTGACGATGGAAAATACAACACTATTCGAACGGATTCTACAAAATGCTCAAACTAACATCAGGGACGATCTTTCAGAAGTCTCAAGAACTACCCGCGTACTCAAATGACATTGACATCATTGGAAGAACGCACTTCCGCCATCCGCTGTTTCTTTGGACTTTAAAGGCAATTGTGTAGCAAAGCCTTCGCACGGAACACTAAGATGACTTTATCCAGAACTTTATCACTCCAGTCTTCCTTTATGGCACCGAAGCATGGACATCATTAAAGGCGGATGCAAACACCCTTGATTGGTTTGAAAGAAAAACCATTCGAATAATTTTTAGTCCCGTTTTTATAGACGGGAAATGGAGACGAAGATACAGCAATGAACTATACCCGTTGTAGTGCGCATCGATCCAATCGGAAGGGTTCGAATTCCTCGCCTGGGATGTCTGGGACATGTGGAGTGTATGGACATCAAAGCTCTGGCTTGGAAAGTCTTCGAATCCATTCCAGAGAGACGACGTGGTAAAAGAAGACCTCACAAGTAGAGGTGATTCAACCAACTGCAAGATCGAGCTGGCTGAATGCACTTGTTGGTTGAGGCTCAGGTCCACCCTCGACTATAGCACCTAGTTAAGTCACTAAAGCCTACCTTGTTATCTTATTATCGCGGTGGATAATTCAGATAGCAACCAAATGCGAGTGCATTGTGGGTGGGTGTGAATAATGCTTTGGCTTATTGACGGTTGTAGGTTCAAGTATCAGTAATTTCTGTTCAAATAAAAAGTCTCCTGATCAGTCTGCCAGCCGTGGAGTAATAGAATTCAAGTTTCTATAATAGCTGCTAAGATACAAAAGAAGACGACAACATAACCAACAATGGGGTTCGGTTTGAAATCCCTCTCACTCTCTCTCTCTCTTTCCTTTAGTTAGTAACTAGATACTTCTGATTCCGACAAAGTCTACATTCAACAACAGATTATAAAAATAACTTCCGAGTTCTTTTATAAATATTGCATTCCAAATGGTGGTGAAACCTAAGCCCTTGAAGCTAAATGATCGAATTTTAACCCCAATTTTAACTACCATAAGAGTATGCGAAAAAATTCTAGTCATAGCAATTTTAGTTTCAAACGAACCTTCAATGAGTACGCATTAGTGAGTGAAATGTTCGTGTAGAATATTTTTAGTGCAGTGAATCACAATATGTCGAGATAAAATGGGACAAAACAAGGTAAGACAGATCTGAGAAGATAACCTAACTTGTAGTAATTCAAGGCACGTCAAACGAAATTGTGAAATAGAGGTGTGTCTGGACAACTTAATGCAAATTAAGATAGTGCACATTTTTATTAAACTAAATCAGTTAATAAAATTGAATGGTTCAAGGTTAGTTGAAAACCGATCAATTTAAATTCTGATATAGCGAAGCAGTTCAAGTACTGAGAGTATTTAATTCAAATAAAGACAGGCTAAACTGCACATTGGTAGATACGTTGGATGAGATTCATTGGATGGCTATCATATAGAAAATATTTTACAAATTTTAAGGAAAATCGCAGAACTTTATCTATGGTTAGAAATAGTAGAGTACTACCACAAAAGATGACTTTGAATTCAAAAATGTAATTTATGGATCTACTTTATTGAACTAGGTCTCAGTTCCAGCAATTTGCATAATAACTAAGCTTTGTTAAGTCATTGTTTCTTGATAGCGTTGATGCTGTTGCTGGGGTTTGGTTCAATTTATTTCTCGCAGTCACATTTCCCGAATTCAAATTGATTTCAAAATCAGAAATGCAACAAGTTCTACATTGACAATAAGTGAGTTACACGTTTTATCATATTTATTTAAAATTATCACCTCGCAGTAGACCAGGTGTCAAAGACTAAATAAAAGCTCTAATCCAGAAATAGTTCTGAAAATGGTCTCAATCGCTTTAAGTCCATAAACAACATATCAATTGTCAACCCTTCTGAGGGGCGTGTGGCTTGCCCAAAAAATTAGACGGAATTTAATTTTTTGTCAATAACTCACTAAACGTACATTTTACGAACAAAAATGTTCAGGATCAAATTTTCTACAAAAAAGACTTTAACCAAATTCTTCGTAAAAACGAATCGTTTTCGAGAAGTCGATGATTTTTCTGGAAATACACGAAATATAAAAAAAATTCTTGTGCGGGTTATTCTACTTCAGGCAATGAAACTTTGGAAGATGGCAGTCCTTGCTAGAGTAGAAAAAAATAGTTTGTGGAGAGAGGTATGTATATATCGCTCTCTTCTATGTTTTCGAGCAAAGAGTAGTTTTTGTGTTAAAATAAAAAAACACTTATTCAAGAATATGTCAACAAGTATTGATGAAATTAGGTTCGTAAACTAAGGCTTGTATTGCTATTTGTCTCACCTGAAAATGAGCTAAATAGAATGAAGTGAAGAGTGAAGATATGAAAAGGAGTTTTAAAAATCCTGATGTCAATAATCATCTATGATGATGACATCAGGAGGACGGAAAAAAATACTGTGAATCATAAGCAACGACAATAACAGCGAAACAAAAAAAAAATACTCCCCAGTTATCTGGACAGCCACCCTTGGAGTTCACTGAAACTTAATACCAGCTGAGTTTCAAACCAACTACACCCATCTGTCTCTTCCCCTTTCCTCAAAACGCCCGTGTCCTAAAATTAGTATAAGGGTATTCATAACCCCTTTCACACGTCCAAATTATAAAAAAAAAAAAATCAGGCTTCTCACACATCTCACTCGAAAACTGTCCAACCGATTTTGATGAAATTTGGGTCCCGTACTAAGCCTAATACGTAGATATTTTTGCTTTAAAATCATCAAAATCGGATGAAGAAGGGATTAGGTATGAAGGGGTGATTTTCAACTTCACGTTTTGCAACCTTTTTTTTCAAAAACGGCTTACGCCAGGAGAATATTTGCATTTTAGGCGTAACCTTCTCATAACTCTTTTTCTTACTTGTTAGAAATGTTAATACTTTCGGAGGTAGAAAGGGGAAACATCGTTTTTGCCTTAGTTTTTTAGGGTTTTTATCAAAAAAAACAGTATTTTTTACACACTCGAATTCTTTGGAAGTTCAGTTTTAACGCATGTCGCGGGTAGAAATTATTTGTTTCTTGAGGTACATTATGCCCCTAAACCATAGCAGTTATTGGACAATTAAATGTTATAATATAGAATCATTTTTGAGCCTTAGCAATGTTCTAGACCATCGATTTCATATTTATAGATACTTTAGTATGATAGGCATTGTAAATACTCTCAGTTACAAGTTTTAGTCTAGCACTGAAGAAGCTTTGGCAATTAAAAGAAAAATGACAGTGGTAGCGACTTCATAACCGCCGTGGCTCACGAGTCCCAGAAATTTGGAGGTTTTAAAGATAATTAAGATCGATCTTTACCGAACGTTAATTTGTTGAAATATATTTCGGATTCGGAAAACAGTAAACCAATTTCCGAAAAAAAGGGATTTAATACAAACATTTTTAAAATGTTTTAAATTTCATTGAAAAAAAACAAGTGAGTACATGTGTAAGCATAATGATAGTTTTTATTGCTATTCGAGATGATTTTTATTACAGGAAACAGGCTTCTCAAACTTCAGAGAACTATACTTTGTAGTCCCTCGATTTTTTATTACGGTTTCTATCCGGTCGGGCATTGATGTAATCAGGCTGTGTAAAGTATCCAGTGCGATTTCCTCATACCACACTTTTTCAATGAATTTATCCAACTCGGTTATTGTACGTGGCTTCTACTTCGCTACCTGGGACTTAATTATGTACCAAAGGTTCTCAATCGGGTTTGGGTAAGGGCTATTTCCAGGCCACTCTAATGTTGCAATACCATTCTCGTACCACTTACCAATTTCACGTGGTGACAAGGCGCAGAATCGTCTTGGAAAATCAGCTAATCTGAGTATGATAAGTGTTCTTCTAAAGATGGTAGCAGATTGTCTTCCAATATTTTTTTATATTTTTCTGCGTTCACCGTTCCATTTATTAGAGCCAGCCGTCCAACGCCGTGATAGGAAAACCATCCCCAAATCATCCTTGAGCCTCCTTGTTTCACGGATGTTGTCACGCACTCATCATTGAATCTTTCTCCAGTTCTTCTGCTCACGTACTGTATTCCATCAGAGCCGAATATGTTGGACTCATCTGAGAAGATCACATTTTTCCAATCCGTTATGGTCCAGTTTTCATGATCTTTGGCCCACTGGAGACGTTTTAGGCGGGAGTCGGACAGAATCCGGAAAAACTTAATCCCGAAAACCCAAAATTCCGAAAATCCACAATCCCGGAAACCCACAATCCCGAAAGGCCGAATTTCCGAAAATGAAAGTGAACACCTCGCACCCACTCCAAATCCTACAGTGACCCCAAGTAGGGGGGTTGCAGGGGGGGCAGCATGCCCCCCCATACATATTCTACTGTTTATGCATTGTGGATATAATATATACATATATATTTGAACATTTGACAAATTTTTAATTTTATATAATTTTTCGGGATTTAGTTTTCGGGATTTTTTTTTGGGATTTTGGATTTTCAGGATTTTGGTTTTTCGGGATTTTGGATTTTCGGGATTTTGACTCCAACCCGTTTTAGGCGCATTCGTTTATTTGTGAATGGTTTTTTGGCAGCTCTTCTTGCGTTCAAGCCAGCTTCTTGAAGATTTCGTCTTACAGTCGGTGAGTGTATCTCTGGTCCTCCAGCCTCTACAAAGTCTGTTCTTAAATTTTCAGCAGTTTTGAATCGATCACGCAGACTTATTCGTTTTAAAAGCCGATCTTCAGCGCTGATGGTCTTTCTTCTGTCTATTGTCGAAACGAATATCTTGAAATGACTTCTTTTTTTTAAGAATCTCGTCTCATGAAATGCGAACCAATAATGCTGCGCCAGCGCCCTGAGTTGTCGGAGATTAGAAGCTTCTGAAAATATGTCTTCTGGAAATGAATTCCAAAGTTTACCTATACTTGTCCTGTAGCAAAAGGAGTGTTGGTAAAGTGATGTCCTGGACGTTGGTAGGTGGGCATAAGGGTTATGGACCCTGGTGGACTGCCTACTAGGCTCAAATATCTCATTTCTTGGAATCATTCCATGGAGATCTTCGAGACATCTGTCATGAAAGTATCTATAATATAGACATAAGTTTGCTACCAGTCATACGCTAACGATTGGAGATCGGGATCTTCTATTTAACGGACTGCTCGTCTCTGTATGCTGTCAAACAGATGAAGAGTATATTTTTGGGGCCGAACTCCAAACGTGACAACAACATGCAAGTCCTGGAATAAATTGTGCTTTGTGCAAGAGAAGCGCTTTACTGCGCTGCAAAGTCTCTTCTCTTCTAAATAGTTAACTTAACTTCATGACGATTCTGCAACAATGAATATGTGGTCATGCTATGATACACCTACTCGTAAGTTGACTGCGATGTCAAGAAGATGCTTGGTTTCCTTGTGATTTAATGCATAATAGACCTAGAATGCAGAAAATATCTCATATGCCCTTCTCCAAATAACCGAATCTGGAAAACCACTTTTCTTTTCATTCTGATTATAGTACAATCAGAATCTATGATAGCTATATCTCTATTTTCTCTCCCGTCACCATATTTCCATTTTCGTAATATAAAACCTCTAACTAGGCACACATGTCAAGTTCATGAAACGAACAAAATACGAAAACGAAATGAAAGATTAAATAAACTCATACGATCAACATTTAAATATAGAAACCACTCGTATCTATATCATCCTGGAATTCAATGCCAAACTAAAAAAACAAAACTTCCCCGTCTACCTAATCATCTCTTTCATTATTCATTACGAATCAATTAAAGACTTTGCATCCGACCGCAAATCATTAGGCATTTTGTTTACGCTAAGGAACTTTATTGATTGTGTGTCTGTGCGAATCCGTTTCTGTTTCGGTAATGATACAATAATAGATCTATCAACAGCAAAGCTAATACAACATCCTAGCTAATATAGAACCGATTGAGGGGAAAAAAAAATAAATGCAAATGAAAATAAATACACGACCGCCACATCACACCCGTATCCAAAGCCCAACAAAGTAAACAAATCGGCAAAATGTTTGGCGCGAACACATCCATCAATCATGAGTGTTCTGTCATAATACGAGTATATTGTCAGAAGAAAGGATGCAGTGTTACAGTGGATGTAGGTCCAAAGTGATTTGGTTGTGGGAAAACAAATTTAGAAGACAGACATCTAGGAAGTTGAAAAATTGGTAAAATAAAATCGTAACCCCCAGAGGATGATGAATGAATATTTAATCATCAACTTATTGATTTATTCATGCCACCATTTGTTCATTCCACACGGCAATGACTACTCAATCAAGTGAAGCGAAATTTCACTAAGCCAATCATTCGGAGAATATTGCCTAAAGTATCTCTATATGCAAATCATTGGTTTCAAAATCAATTAAATCCAACATTCAACTCCGCGTTCGAATCCGCACACAACGACAGAGGCATCGTTATACTCCTCGTTTCATTAGCCAAGGAAAATCAATATTAGATTAAAGGGCCTATTTGGCTGATACGAGGGTGGTCGATGGACGGTAATGGTAAGTGGCTCACTCTAGAATAGCTCTGCGCTATTTAACCAAACACTAAGCGGTGAGAACATTAATGGTTGAAATATTTAAACACATTAATCGCTTTCAAAGATTAGGTTCTGTTTACAGCTACAAGTATCTATGGGAAGATATATGATTAATGTATGAATCCGAATACCGCTTCGGGTAATTACTAGTTAAATGGAAATTGCGAATGTAATGGAGAGCTGTTAGAGTTATGCATCGCTGTGCGATTGATGATTCTAGTGAGATGCAGATAAGTGTTGTAAAATCAGCTAATTGGTTGGTTAATTACCCCTTTGTCATTGACTGTCTGAGTGTGGAAAGAGAGTAATAATTTGCTTATCCAGATTGAAAGATAAGAATGTTTGCAATCTGAATAAGGTTCACTGGAGGTTGAATATGATTTATATTGCTTTTTTAAGGAATACGAGTATGTGTGGTGAGCTTGAACGTGATATTCCAGTGTAGTTGGGTCCAGTTGGGAAGGCCATTCATAATAATAATCAACCACAGTCATGTAATCTGGAAGCAAGAAATGTACGTATCTGAGATAGACGCATTTTAATTTATAGGGAGAAGGGCACTTGAAAGATTTAGATGGAGTCTGTAAGGGGATGCTATTGAACTTTTTTGTATTAAAATATGTTATGCCTACTGACTAGCTACCGGCTTTGTCGATACAACTAATTCTCTGGAACTAAGTGAAACTTCTCAGGTCGACTTAAGCAAGAAAAAAATCAAGCTTTAAAAGTACCTACATTCAAATCTAGCTAACACCTTCCTATCGCTTTTTATTGTCGTTATTTTGGGAATTAATAACATCTATGTCCTTGTTTATTGGCATATTGAAAATTTGGAAGGCTTTTCACTTTTCCATCCATGCTGCCAACTAGCACTGGCGCCAGTATATCATTGCATGTGTAAACTTGAATAATAGGGCAGTTCGTGCATAAAAGTAAAAATTGAATTTCTATTTTCTAAATACAGGGTGGCTGATGAATGTTGCTACATTAAGAAACTCAAATAACTTTTTTTTCAGTGTACGGAATTCATTTTTCTTTTATTCATGTTAAAGCTCATTCAATTTTATTAAATAAAGCTTAATTAGTTTTAAAAATAATGGAATTTAAATGCCCCCCCTGCTCGTTGATGCATGTGCGGCATCTTACCAAAAAGTTGTTCATTACTGCTTGGAGACTTGAGACAGGAATAGCCGCAATTGTTTCTCGAATGGATTGCTTTAGTTAGATATCAGCTTATTGGGAAATTTTCGTCGCAATTCTGTCATAACAGGCCGGGCTATGTGAGGAGTTGCACCATCTTGCTGAAACCACACAGAGTTGAAAGAGATTCTCATTTGGCGTAATTCTGGATAGAAAAACTCTCTCAACATGCTCAAGTAACGGTCTCCAGTAACGGTGTGACCGTTTTGTTCGAAGAAGTAGGGCCCGACAATGCAGCGTGATGAAACTGCACACCACACTGTGACACGAAGTGGATGCAATTCCGTCTCATGGAGTATCTGTGGGTTGGAAGCACTCCATATTCGACAATTTTGTTTGTTTATGTTGCCGTTTAAATCGAAATGGGCCTCGTCAGACATAAAAAGACAGTTCAACATGTTTCCGTCCTCTTCCACCATTTGAAGCATCTTCTGGCAAAATTCCAAGCGAATCGGCAAGTCTGCTGCGTTCAGTTTGTTGGCCATTTGAATTTTATATGGGAATAAGTCCAAATCATTGTGCATAATTGACTGCAATGACTGTCTTATTATACCCATTTGAGCAGATAAGCTTCTTGTCGAAACTCTTGGATTGTTTTGTATGGCAGCATCTACAGCAGCGATTGTTTCCTCCGTCCGAACTGAAGGGTTTCGATGGTAAGGTCTTCTTTCGACTGTCCCATGCTCGGCAAAATTGTTAACAAGTCTCATTATGGTCCATCTGCTCGGAGGATTGCCGCCAAACGTGCGCCTATACTCTCTTTGAACCAAAACTACGCACTCCAGTGCGTGATAGCGGCGGACAATCCAAATTCTTGTTTCAGTGTCCCAGTTATCCATTTTTGTTAAATCTAAAAATCAATCTGCAAAATAAAAAAAAAAATTAACCAGATTCATTAAATAGAAAAAAAGTTATTAAATTTTTTTTTGGAAGCGGCTTTCATCAGCCACCCTGGATATTTAAAGCACTCTTCAGCAAGGTTTACATATGCAAGGATTTACTGGCGCCAGTGATTATTAGCGCGACAATAAAAATAAATTGCATGCATGGACGAAAAAAGGCGGAGATCTGTCGGCTCTTCAATACGCCAGTAAATTTGACAAGTAAGTAAAATTTAAGTTTTGACATTGTTCCAGTACTGTGTTTAAAGAAATTGAATTCTCGTCAAATAATACCAACATTTTTGAAATTGGAATGAAACCGGCAACCCAAATTTAATTTCTGTATCTAAATTTTTACTAGCGAAAAAGTTCAACTGGCATCTACACTGGCGCAAGCAAATCACTGCGTGTGTAAGTTCAAAACGTAGATTGTATACGATAAAAACCCCTAACTGAAAGGGAATGAAACAAAATTGGGAAAAATATTTACACTCATCTCATCTAAGCTTAACATGGATTATGTATGTACATACTTGCATACATTTACTTGCATGTAGATATGTAGAAATGACTTGAGTTTTGCATAAGGCATTTATATCTAGAGAATAATTCTTATAAGACAATTCACTCTTGCAAAGGGAAATTGCAGAGTTTTTTTTTAAAGGTACGTTACGTGTACGATTTATTCACTGTCGTTGTGAAATTCGCATATAATGCAATAAGTATGGTCTTGACAGAAAGGTTTGTGAGTTGACATTTAAAATACAAATACAGTATGTACTTATCTTTGGATTGTAGAAAGTGTAAATAATTTTTGAGTACGAATAACTCGAAAGCGGTGTTTTAGATTTTAAACTTTCTTGGAAGGTGTATTCTGAATTTTTAAAAATTTTAGAAAATCTTAGTGAACGATCCAAAATGTTCGACTTTACCCAGAAGGTATTGGAAATAATTTGTGCAAAATGAAATTAATATTATCAATCTTTTAGATTTGATGTCGGATTTTTTTCGAAAATTGTAAGAAATCTTCAAAAATGATCGACTTTACCTCGAAGGTGATGGAAATTGCATTTCATTGAGAATATTCTAAAAAAGATTTTTCTTTCTTTTTCTGGTAATGTGAACTCCCGAAAATTGTCTTCATAACAGATCAGTTCAAGTTATGATCGATGGTGCATCTTCCGCCACATTTGCTGTGCACGTTGGAGTGCCCCAAGGTTCAATAATTTCACCAACTCTATTTCTACTCAATATCAGCTACTTCTAGGGTCAGCATACAGCAGGATCTATAGTTTTGCGATGACATCACCCTAATTTCTGCTTGCTCTAATAGCATACTCGTGAATGCAAATACATCACATAGTTAGAGATGCGACCAGATCAACTCATTAAATGAAGACCTACAGAAAATATTACAGTGGGGAAAAGAAAACTTAGTCAACTTCAATTCGAAGAAGTCACAATTTATCGCCTATTCCAAAAAGAGCACTTCTACTGTACCACAGCTTCAAAGAAGAGACCAAATTATCCATCCCTCTTATTCAATGCTTCCAAAACATAATGATGTCTTCTGTCTCTCAAGTGAAACCAAAAACCCTCAACCATTGTCCATAGATGGTACTTGCATCATTGAAACCGAAAGACTTGCCATTCTCGGTATGTGTATTAATAACCATCTTCGATGGAACGATCACATATTCGAGATCGCCAAAAATGCTGCAAAATGTCTAGGATTCCTTAAACGGTGCAAGAAATATTTTACCCCGTCTGATCTGGCCTCAATTTATAAGGCATTCATCTGCCCTAAGCCGGAATATAACGCCCATATCTGGTCTGGTGCACCCAAGACCGTTCTGCACATTCTTGATAGGGTACAGAATCGCGCGTTAAAACTTATAGGGGATAGAGACATTGTGAATTCAATTCATTCACTAGAACATCGGAGAAATGTCTCCTGTCTCTCCCTCTTTTATCGTTTTTTTTTATGAAAAATGCTCCGGTGAAATAGACAGTTGCATTCCTCCCCTTCAAAATTTCACCCGCAATCAGCGACATGCTTCGAATGCACATCAGTTTACCCTAAAGCCAAACTTCGGTCGTACTGTCAAATATAGGGATTCATATATAAGCAAAACAACACGAATGCGGAATGATCTACCAGGCTCTGTATTTCCCCATCACTACAACCTTCAAACATTCAAAGCCAACGTGCATAGGCTCCTCCTCTGTTCCTCTTCCCCCTTTTCCATAACGCCGGTGCCCTGAAACAGTTTAAGGGTATTCATATCCCCTTCGGCGCGCGCAGATTATAAAAAAAAATAAAAAATTAGTCCCTCTGCATCATGCGGTCTTTGATGTTGAGTTGCGAGACCGAGATCATCAGCGTATTGGAATTTTGCATACCTTGTCTTAGGTAAATCGTATACGTATAGGTTGAACAGCAAAGGGGCCAAGACTGATAACTGTCGTAGGCCATTAGCCTTGACAAGCCTTAACAAGCCTTAACAAGCCTTGACAAATCATGACTAGCTTTGACAGGCCTTGACAAACCTTGACAGCGTAGTCAAGCCTTGAAAAAGCCTTGAAACAGCCTTAAAAAGCCTTGACAAAGCCTTGACAAAGCCCTGACAAACCCTTGAAAAAGCCTTGAAACTGCCTTGATAAAGCCTTGAAAAATCCCTGAAAAAGACTTGAAACAGCCTTGACAAGCCTTGAGAAAGAATTGAGAAAGCCTTGAAAAAGCCTTGAAACGGCCTTGAAAAAGCCTTGAAGGAGCCTTGAGAAAGCCTTGAGAAAGTCTTGAGAAAATCTTGACAATGTGGTGAAACGGCCTTGAGAAAGCCTTGAGAAAACCCTGAAAACGCCTTAAAGAAGCCATGAAAATGCCTTGAAACAGACTTGAAAAAGCCTTGAAACGGCCTTGAGAACGCCTTGAGGAAGCCTTGAAAATGCCTTGAACAGAATTGAGAACGCCTCGAAAAAGCCTTGAGAAAGCCTTGAAACAGCATTGGGATCGCCTTGAAACTACCTAGAGAACGCCTTGAGAACGACTTGAAACAGCCTTGAGAAAGCCTTGAGACAGCCTTGAGAACGCCTTGAGAACGCATTGAGAACGCCTTGAAAAGGTCTTCAGAACGCCTTGAAACAGCCTTGAGACAGCCTTGAGAACGCATTGAGAACGCCTTGAAACAGCCTTGAGAAAGCCTTGAAGAGGTCTTGAGAACGCCTTGAAAAAGCCTTGAAACAGCCTTGAGAACGCCTTGAAACTGCCTTGAGAACGCCTTGAAAATGCCTTGAGAACACCTTGAAACAGCCTTGAGAATGCCTTGAGGACGCCTTGAAAAGGCCATGAAACAGCCTTGAGACGAATTGAAACAGCCTTGAGAAAGCCTTGAGAACGCCTTGAAAAAGCCTTGAAAATGCCTTGAAACAGCCTTGACAACGCCTTGAAACATTTTTTGAGAACGCCTTGAAACAGCCTTGAGAAAGCCTTGAGGACGCCTTGAGAAAGCCTTGAGAAAACCTTGAGAACGCCTTGAAAAAGCCTTGAAAACGCCTTGAAAATGCCTTGAGAACACCTTGAAACAGCCTTGAGAATGCCTTGGGAAAGCCTTGCAAATGCCTTGAAACAGCCTTGAGAAAGCCTTGAGAACGCCTTGGGAACGCCTTGAAACAGCCTTGAAACAACCTTGAGAAAGCCTTGAGAACGGCTTGAAACAGCCTTGAGAACGCCTTGAAACAGCCTTGAGAAAACCTTGAGGAAGCCTTGGAAATGCCTTGAGAACGCCTTGAAACAGCCTTGAAACAACCTTGAGAACGCCTTGAAAATGCCTTGAGGCAACCTTGAGAAAGCCTCAAAACAGCCTTTAAAACGCCTTGAAACAGCCTTGAGAACGCCTTGAGAAAGCCTTGAAACAGCCTTGAGAAAGCCTCGAAACAGCCTTTACAACGCCTTGAAACAATCTTGAGAACGCCTTGAGAAAGCCTTGAAACATCCTTGAGAAAGCCTTGAGAAAACCTTTAAAATGCCTTGAAAAATCCTTGAAGCAGCCTTGAAGCCTTGAAAAAGCCTTGAGAACGGCTTGAAAATTCCTTGAAACATCCTTGAGAACGCCTTGAAACAGCCTTAAAACAGCCTTGAGGAAGCCTTGAAACAGCCTTGAGAACGCCTTGAAACAGCCTTGAGAATGCCTTGCGACAACTTTGAGAACGCCTTGAAAATGCCTTGAGAACGCCTTAAAAATGCCTTGAAAGAGCCTTGAGAACGGCTTGAAAAGGCCTTGAAACATCCTTCAGAACGCCTTGAAACATCCTTGAGAAAGCCTTGAAACATCCTTGAGAACGCCTTGAAAAAGCCTTGAGAACGCCTTAAAAAGCCTTGAAACGACCTTGAGAAAACCTTTAAAATGGCTTGAAATGCCTTGAAAAATCCTTCGCAGCCTTGAGAAAGTCTTGAGAAATCCTTGAAAATGCTTTGAAATGCCTTGAAAAAGCCTTGAAGAAGGCTTGAAACAGCCTTATAAAAGCCTTGAAAAGCCTTGACAAGCCTTGAGAAAGCCTTGAGAAAGCCTTGAGAAAGCCTTGTAAAAGCCCTGAAACAGCCTTGAGAAAGCCCTGAAAAAGCCTTGAAACAGCCTTGAAACATATGAATATATGGCAGTAGTTGCCATTGGAAAGGATTCGGAAAGAAAAACTTATGGAGAAACTTTTGCAAGTGTTACTTGAATAATGTCTGGGGGACAATTTGGCCAAAGGACAAACTCCAACGTCTAATGCATTGGGAATGCAAAGCATTCAGATTTATATATGTATGCTTCCTTAAGCAAGTTTCTAAAGCTTAAGGGGGGATGCGTCTCATTTGCATTACCACTAACTCTAAGTACTAAAGAAAAATTAACTTAGCGCCCTTTCTGTTGAAAACTCTAGAATGATTGAAAGACGTAGGTATATCCAAAGATACTGCGGTAGAAAGGTACTGAAGACGGTTGCCGGTTTTTCAGAATTGACAAAGTTAGCGTTAATGCTAAGATTGTGCTTATGCTTAGATCACTCATTATTAACTTGGTCTTAGAAAAGAGGTGTTCTGCAAAAAGATCTTGCTTGGGGTTTCCAATCCATTTTCCATTGCGTGCCTTCAATGATGGGTCTTGTAGTTGCGATCTTTAAAAATATTTCTCTGCTTTCCAGGGGTAACAGTCAGTGTTTTTATCAGAACCATAGTGTCAAAGCCAAATTTTTTAAAGAGTAATTTACATACGTAGATAATAAAGGTTTTTTTTCTTTTAATAAAACGCCCCCAAAAAGTGGGCGTGTATATAAACATTGTATGTAATTGTACTGTACTAGGTGCAAGAGGGAGTTAGAAAAAAAATTTATTATTTCAAAGCTGCTTATTGAGCTTTGTTTCAAAGATATTATCAGAATCCTAGAATTAGAACTTTAAGTGGTTTCAGACACTCCCAAATTTCTTTTAGAAAACCGTCCTATAAGTAGTTTTTCTGAACAATTCTTTTAAAAATCGAATAAATAGCCTGAATATAGAAAATATCATTTGGTTTCTATCAAACATTTCACAACGTGACACCTACTTACTTAAGGCTGAAATGTTCTGGACTTTTTTTTATATAATTTGCAAGTGTCAAAGGGGATATGAATACCCAGATACAAATTTCTTATGACACGGGAGTTTGTGGAAAGGTTGGTTTGAACTCGAAATGTGGCGTCCAGATAACTGGGGAGTATTTTTGTTTTGCTGTTATTATCGTTGCTTATGATTCACAGTATTTTTTTCCGTCCTCCTGATGTCATCATCACGATCAAGTTGCATTTTAGCCATATGACCACCCTATTGCCAGTGTTATGCTTTCGCAGTAGAGTTGACATAAGCTTTCACAATTGATCGACTTTTTTATTTATTTCATGCGAAATAAATTGATAATTCTTGACATCAGGATTCGAACCATGAACCTGCAGCGTGACAAGTGATGATGTTACGACTACACCATGGCCACCTATTCCAGACGGATTGTAACTTTCGCGACGTACTCAAATTTCCAAGCTAAACTGGAAGCGTCACGTTGTAGAGTCATACTTGTCCTTTTACATCACATAAGAGAGCATTTGGTAATATCTGAGGAGTGTGGCTGTATATGCCTACGAGTATAAGATGATTGTTATGTTACATCACTTGCACAGTATGTGGTGTATCTTAGGTATGCCTCTGAAACATCGTAGTAATTGAACTTTTGCAGCACGTGCATCTAGTTTACTTACACTTTTTTTCAGTAGGATTTTGAGATAAAACCCCAGTTTAGCAATTACTCGAAATTCTACCCACCATCATTACAGCTGTTTCAATCATTATTCAACTGCAAATGGTGTACTCTAACAATGTTAACAGACATAGATCGAATGGCAAATACCAACGTTTGTGGATGGTGTACGAGTATTCTAATAATTTCAATAGAGAGGTGCCCAAACCTAGATGTGAATATAAAATATCCAAAAATTAAATAAATATCCAAATAATTAATTGATACAAAATTTAAAGATATCTAAATATTTGTTATCTTTTCTATATTTTTTTGTGAAATATGCTGAACATTTACCTAACAAAATGTCTGTTTTAAGAACCAATTACATTGCTTAGATACATGACCTGTTGTAGGTATACCGAATACTTTGTTTTCACTAGAATGTGTTCTTCGCTGGGCTATCAAAATTATCCCCGACCTTATCTATCAATAAATTCACTTACAACTTGCATACTGTGCCAAATTATAGGCAAAACTAATTTGGTTAAGGAAACAAAAAAAAAAAAAAAAGTATCTGAACCACCTGTGGATATTGAAAACAACAATATTTTGTTCATTTTATGTATGTAAAAGAAGCCCACTTAATTTCACTGACGTATCCTCTTGTGTTGGGTGGGTGTATTTCCATATCACCTGTATCCAAATAGTTTATCGTTGGCGGACAGCCCAGTACGGTGACCACACTGTTTCTATTATACGCAAAATGTAATTAACAGCAAATCCAATATCATCATCATCATCCACTCCCTTGTTCAAAGTAAACATAAACACACCCTCTGTCTCGGTATCTTTGCCCGATATAGTATAGTAAAACCCCAAACCCAATCAATAGCCCATAGATCGCCCTATGGCTGTATCTAAAGCTATCGCAATGCATCTACTCGTACATAGCTCTAAAGGTAGATTTTAATTGAGAACCTTTAGACCGTAAAATACTAAAATGGCACAAGGCATACGATACACGTAGATACAGAGATACGTTGGTATGCATACACAATGTCGCGAAATGTTTACCCCTGGTTAAATGTAAACAATTAAAATTATTTATACACGTATCTTTTACATGAAAATAGTCTGTTTCAGTTCTCTAGAATTTTTCATCTCTCTCTCTGGTTGGTCTGACTTGGTTGTTCTCCATTTTATGCACTTTCAGCTACAGCTACTGTTTGTTTTATTAAACAATGAAAATGTCGAAAAAAAACACAGAACCACAGAGGAACAACAACGACAACGTCGAAGAAGAACAAGAGAAAGAAGTTAAATAAAGGAAAAGCAAATAATGAACGTGTGTAGTATTTTTATCAAGACACTGTGGTGCGATTAAAATTAGAAGATACGGATATTGTTGTCTATGCGCAGTGTGGTGTCGTCTGGTTGATGCTGGTGCTCTACATCGCCGCGTACCGGTTTACCAATTTGCGTTTGGCCTGGATATGGGTATGATTATGAGCGGTTTATTCAAAATTCGTGCAGTGCCGTATTACATTATCCTGATTTGGAAATTAAACTAGAAACCGAGAATAAATATAAAATTCGAATCGAGAAAATAGTTAAAAACTTTTGCTGTGATTAGTGTTAAATATTTGGTGGGAATGTGAATCCTTCAGAAAGAACCTAGCCGCAGTGGAGTGGCATAAATGATGTTCAGTGAAACTCGGTAACGAGAGTAAAAGAAATTCACGTACCGGTCGTGTATTTGAATGAAGATTAGAATTGCAATGGAAAATTTTGATCTCAACGAATTAGTGCGCTTAGTAGAAGATACTGAAGGTGGTGAAATTATGCGCTCCGAACTGGTTCGAGCGGTTGTTAATAAAAGCGCAGAAATGCAGTGTTTGTTGCAGCAACACCAGGATAACAAGGACAGTGGAAATGTGAGTATTTTAATTGATGTTTGAATTTGAGCATTTTAGTGAGATAATTTCTTAATATTTTGCCAAGCATGTCAATTAAAAATGTTTTAAGTGTTTTTTTGTTTCTGTTGAATTCATAGAAATGTTCTCTGTACCACCAAGCAATTGACCCCACTTACGCCAACATGTTCATTTGTGGGCTGATGATGGAGCCGATGCTTTCATTTAATTTAACAACCTCCGCTGCCATGATAATGTAAACAAATGTCTCAAGTGGTTAATAAATTCTTTGAATTATAATAATTTTTTGTCGTTGAGGGAAGAAACCAACTCTTAATACCCTTCAAGCATTTTATATCGGCATTTACACGGATAAAAATATCATCAAATCCGTCGGTGGGAAATATTTACTTTAGAGTTGGACGCAAATCTCAACCAACAAGCCTCTTCGGCCAGTTAGTTTTTTAGCTTGCCGCCTCAGTTTTAGACACCAAATTGGTTAAGGCCTCTTTTTGGGAGTGTTGATGTCCCTTAGATCTGGGTAGCCCACCCATCTTATGCGATCGCTGTATAACCTGCAGAATTCGTTGTTATACCGACACACATTTATTGCTATAAAACAAAGACTTCAAAATATGTATTCTGAATTTCGAAAATCGAAACTTTATTTAAAAGGACTTCTCTTGGCCTTAATGCAAGTCTTTAGTCGTTTTGGTCACTCATCAATCACAATACGCACCTCATTCATTGGGAAATTGTCCACATCTTCAGTCAGAGCTCGCTTTAAGAGTTCTATGTTAGGGTATCTTTTGTGGCACATAATAACCTTTAAGGTATAGGGTGGTGGAAGGCTAGTCTTTGTACCAGTAAAACGGTGTACATTGCTCTGGAGCCAGGCATGGGTAGTTTTTGCCTTATTAGCTGGCGCACGATCTTGCTGGAATGTTTCCTCCGTTTTTTGGAATAGTGTATGGTTTAGAGGTTTCACAAAGGGTCCTTAAATGGTTTCCTGGTACACTTTGGCCTATGTTTCGATGCTTTTTTCACACAAATGCAGGCTAGTCATCCCGTCATAAGCACACCATGGCTAACTCTGGGGGGTGTCCTTTACGGGCCCTTGAGACCGGCTCGAACTCTTTCCTACATGGCCTTGCATATACCCTATCACTTTATTTCTTTAATTTTGTCTGCACCGTGAAGATTTTCTCATCGGTAAACAAAATTTTTCAGCAGCGTATTCAACCAGCGTATTCAACCAAGAGTCGCTTTGATTTTAGGACCCAATTTTTGTAAAAGCCACAGTCAGCATATTTCCAGTATGGCGTTTGAAGGCCCCCAGCCTCAAGCCTATCTTGATGTGTGAATCATTGACTTTTGTGTTACATTCATCTCACGTACCAGTGTTTTCAGCTTTTAGGGACTTTTTTGTGCCTTAAAGGTTTTGATGACTATGGCGTTCTTACCGTGCAAGGGGGTCCAGATCACAGGCGGCCTTTAATGTCGCCCATATCCCCGAAGAATTTTATATACCGATAAGCAAACATTAGGCTAATACTTAGCTGCTGCAATTTCTTGAAAATCGAACCTTTGTTAACACCGCACTTATGAAGCGCTACGTCAGAGATGCGATTCACTTTCTCAATTCATTCCAGAGCGAAAGTGTAAACGAATTTGAAATATTTGTATAAAGAAACAATTGTGACATTAACTGCTACAAATGTTATGTCAATCTTTGGGTACGCCTAACTCTTGGCCTCGCAATGGGTGTTTTTTTGTCCCTACTAGGTATATCCCTAAATTGTTCTTTTTTTTAAGACAACCAAGGGGATACATCAGCTTAGTTGTTCAAGAGAAGACTTTGCCACTCAATTTCTTCCTTAACGCAAGAACCCAGCGATTAGCAAGAGTGATTCTTCGCCCGACTAATATATTTTTTTTAAGAATTAAATGCTTCACTCAATTTATTACTGAATTTACTGAAGCAGTGTCCATTATCCATTATCATCCTGCACATGCGGACGAGTTTGGAGTGATTTGGAGCTGCTGAATTTATTTGGTCTATAGTACGAACCAATAAGATTGTTGACAAAATAATATAAGAAACAAGATTTTATACGCAGTGTTGGATGGACTGATACAGGGTCCTTTGTTTGGCGTAGTCCAGAATATCTTCTTTTCTGAGGAATAGGCAAACAATTCATATTTGTGTCCAACCATATTATACAGATGAGTTGATGTATGGTTCGAGCCAAATTATCCGCATTCTGCTTGATTGGCAGTTAGACCGTCGACTCCAAAGCTTAAACTTAGATATGGATATCTTTAATTTAGTTTGAAGAAAATACTTGTTTTAATCGTCCGGTTTGACTTTTATATTCTGCCTAGCAGCAGATTTTCGATCGTCATCGCCATCTGATTGTCTGCAGAAGTGATATTTTCAAATTCTAAAGGTTTCCTTTTTCCTCTCTGCGGAATTCAGACTTTGTAGCCTTGACTTGAACGATATTCCTGCAGTAACTCCTCTTTATCTACAATACCGCGCTCCTCTTTATCTACACTCTCTTCTTCTTTCGGAGAAGTTAGTATTCCTCCTTTATTTTCTCCTCATAGATCTCACGAGCAGATTTCGTCATCCTTTGCAAAGCCACTCTGTAGATATCTTGCATGTACACTCTCTGTCAAATCATGGATTTTTTGGTTGTCACATGGCGAGACCTAGCCGCCAAAGTAGCCAACTATCTTCTGTACTTGATGCTGGTGACACTGGACTTATCGAAAACTTCAGGAACACACGATCTATAAAGTTTCTGACAGTCACTTGCAGTTTTTGTCATTCGACGTTGAACTTCCTTAGAATTCTTTCCTGTTACGGTGTTTTTCGGGATATCCACAAGCCTACTTTGGATGCAAGCAGATATTGCCTCATTCATCTGCTTTCTACAAAAGTCATCGCATCAATTGTTCATCCATCTTTTGCATATTGTAACCCATCACAATTGTTATGTTGTTATTCAGCTGCAAGTGTCCTTTTAAGGACTGAATATTCCATGTGCAGGTGGGAAGCTAGTGGTAACATTCTCGTATAACTCTGAAACAATTCAGCTCTATAGGGTTCTAACAAGTTGCCCATTTGATGATTAAATAGTAAAAGAGAAAATCAAAGTGACTTACACACCTTGCATTTCGAAAATCACAAATTCGACTCTTTGAAACTAATTCTCTTGATCTGTACAAAGTTGCAGATTTCTACACCATCCGAGGAATTATGAACGGTTGCGGACAGTTTTATTACTGTTTTTGATAATAAATGCTCAACCCATAAGCGCAGAAGGGCCATCTCAGGGGCCATAGATGAAAAAAAAAATCCGGTGTAGCCAACATTTTTGGAATTGTCTTCGAAAAATAGGTTCCGTGGGCAGTTTTAGTAGCACGATGTTCGAACAAAAAACAAACTATATTCTGCCTTAAAATTTCTTTAAAAAAGCATTTAAAATCAATTTTGTAGAAATTTTTCACAGATTCGTTCGGAGGTTTTTTCTTTTAGTAAATACATGCAAACATACATATTATGGGATACAGGATCCCAAGAAAATTAATCCAGTTTTGTCAGCCAGATAGTGTACAAGACAGATCTTAACTTGAAGAACACTACTTCCACAAATCTCTTTAGTAATTGGTCTTCACTGGCTTTAACATTTATTGTAGTCTAGGCGAATAGAGTTGGTCTTGAAGTAAACGGGGACAAAACCAAATACATGATTTCGACACACAAAGAGTTTCTGCCACTCTAACTTCTATCTCGGTATAAGGAAAATTCCTTTAGAAGTTATACTCGTGCTCTAGTCTAGAATTTCCGACAAGGACTAGTCCTGTAAATCCTCTGCTATTTCACTTTGGCAAAGCAGATGGATTCAGGTTTGCTATATAGCGTCGAGTGCCACTTTTTGTTCTTCAACCAAATATCTTTCTTGAATATAATTAAAAAACTGAATTGAGTGCGCATTGTAGGTACGGGTTCATTTCATTGATACCAAACAAGTACGAATTCGATTAGTTGGGCAACCAGCTTTATAACAAATCAGACGCTCCCATTATTAAGCCATCTTTCCAGGATTTTTAGCACTTGCTAAATAGCGGCAGAACTATACGTCATTCAAGGCAAAGAACCTCTAAACATTTCTTGAGGGGTTAGGCGGTCCAATACCCCCCGTACCAGGTATCTATAACCCGACTTCAAAGCTAAGTACGTAAGTACGTACCTAGTATAATTCGGTACAATAAGAAAACTAATTAAGCCAATACGAATCGTTGGTTACATATCTTTTGTTCTTTAAATAATGATGTTGCATATTTTTTTGGGAATCGCTGTTGCAGACCCCCACATAATAGATTTCAATCAACTTGAACTTCACAAAATGACGTCTACTATCCGCCATATGACATATAACAAGTTGCCATGTTTGAACTTTATATAAAGTTCAGTTAGGTTTCACAAACAAATTTTGAAATTTGGCATTACTGATTTAGTATCGGATTTAAATGGGAAGAAAATTAGTGTTTCTACAATCGTCCTGCTTTTTCTCTTGTTGAATGAATTATTAAAAAAAAAAAACACCTTATTGCGTCATCTGTCATCCGATAGTCGAAATGTGTTATACTCAGTAAGGGATAACTGTGGATAATATCGAAAGTTACTGAAACTGTATACACACTTAATTGTTGTTTGTAAAGGGTTTTCAATAGGGACATAACAATTTTGTATTTTAATGCAAATTTTTTTATGATCTGTCAATGTCAAAACGTCAGCCAAGGTTTACATTTTTATCATGGTGAAGTCCATAAACGAGCAACGTTTGAAAGTTATTAAAAACTACTACCGAAATTCTGAGTCGGTGGTCGCAACTTTAAACGCTTACTCCAATTTCGGTCGTAATAATCGTCCCATCAGACAGGTTGTGCATGCCATAGTGGATAAATTCGAGTCAACATATTCACTATTGAATGTTCCTGTGTCAGTAAGACAACACACCGATCGAAGTACCGAAAATATAGCAGCCGTAAGTGCTTCAGTTCAAAATTAGCGAAATCAGTCGATTCCACGTCGTTCACAGGAATTGTGAACTTCTCAGTCCACATTGTGACGAATTTTGCTTAAAAATCTAGGCCTACACCCTTAGATCAAATCAACTCAAGAACCAAAGCCTCTTGATCATTTGAAGCGCCGAAACTTCTCCGATTAGGCTCTGCAAAAGCTTGAAAAAAATCCTGAATTTCATCGAAAAATCGTCTTCAGTGGAGAAGCTCATTTTTGGCTTAATGGCTTTGTAAATAAGCAAAATATGCATGTGCTTCAAGAGACTCCATTGCATCTACAAAAAGTAACCGGAGGTGTGATTGGACCGTATTTTTTCGTCGATGAAACTGATCGCCATGTTACAGTCAATGAAGTTCGCTATCGTGATCGTGCCCATGGTGGAAGACTATTTTTGACCAGAATTGGATGGACTTGACATCAGTGATATGTGTTTTTTTTTTTATAATTTGCACGTGTGAAAGAGGTTATGAATACCCTTATACTAATTTTAGGACCCGGGGGTTTTTTGGAAAGGGGAAGAGACAGAGTGAAAGACAGATTGGTGTAGTTGGTTTGAAACTCAGCTGGTATTAAGTTTCAGTGAACTCCAAGGGTGGCTGTCCAGATAACTGGGGAGCTTGTTTATTTTTTTTTGCTTTTGTCGTTGCTCGTGATTCACAGTATTTTCTTCCCTCCTCCTGATGTCATCATCACGATCAAGTTGCATTTTTTAGCCATATGACAGCCCTACTGCCAGTGTTATGCCTTCGCAGTAGAGTTGACATAAGCTTTCGCAATTGATCGACTTTTTATTTATTTCATGCGAAATAAATAGATGATTATTGACATCAGTATTCGAACCGTGAACCTTTAGTGTGACAAGCGATGATGTTACCACTACATTATGGCCAGCCTCATAAGATGGTGCCACATGCCACATAGCTGGTCAAACAATTGATTTATTGAAAAGGAAATTCAGTAATCGTGTAATCTCGAGAAATGGTCCGTTCATGAGATTTAACGCCGATGGATTCCTTTTTATGGGGTTATGTTAAGTCGTTGGTTGGAACACTATCGAACATGAAATTGCCAACGTTCCGGCCGAAATGTGTGGAAGAGTGGTGGAAAATTGGCTCCAAAAAATCGATCGCTACAAACGTGCTCGCGATGATTATATGAACGAGGTCGAATTCCATACTTGAATATAATATGTGTACTACACCTGGAATAAATTTCAGCCCGATATCTCAATTATTCTGTTTGTCATGCGAATTTTTTTTTGAACTGGGGATAATTTTCACAAAGAAACACGGCTAATGTCACCCTAAGCAAATCGTTTGATGCCTCACTCATTAGAGTCGGTTCGTCAGTTTAAGCTGTAGATGGTAACGTTTAAACATACCCACATATGTACATATGAGTACCTATGTACATATGTACATTCTTCCATATTAGAATGGTATGCTCCATATCAGAATGGTATAACCGGAACACTAATGGAATCTATATGGTGTCTCTTTGTCTATTTGTCTGCGTGTTTGTCACACCCTTGTAACTATTGAACCGACCGAACTAGATTTTTTTTTTTCATTTAAACAATTTCTTTGTTACATGACACTACAACTAGACTAACAAGCAGCTTGCATATGAATAAAATTAAAAAGTAAATAAATAATTAAACTAGTTGATGCCCATCGGAGTCACTAGTTTGTCTATTGTACTACTAGGTCGTGCGGCTTCGTACGTTGGAGTCTTCTAACTTGCTCACTTTAGTTTAGGAGTTTAGATGCCTCTTCATTTGTGTGCTGCCTCAGTCTGTTCATGTGAGCTGTTGCATACCTCTGAATCTCGCTAGATACGGTCTCTATCCTCAGGTCACAATGAAGGTCTGCGTTACGAACGGACCATTGTGCATTAACAGTGCGCCGCAGTACTTTGTGTTGAAGCCTTTGAATGGTTTTGATGGTACTTTCCTTAGCACACCCCCATAATAGGATGCCATAGGTCCATACCGGTTTTATTATTTGTTTGTTGAGCAAGAGTTTATTGTGAATAGACAAGACTGACCGTCTTCCAATGAGCCAGTCCATTTTGTTTAGTTTTAGGTTGATTTCGTGTCTTTTTTTCTTGACGTGCTCTTTCCAACGAAGTTTTGCATCTAGGGTTATTCCTAGATATTTGGAGTTGTTGGCATAAGGAGTTTGGGTATTGTTGATGAATATCGGAATTTCCCTTATTCTTTTGTTTGTAAAATCAACATGCATGGACTTTGCGTCGTTTATTTTTATGAACCATTTTCTAGTCCATAATTCAATGGCGTCCATCGCTGTCTGTAGCTTTCTCGCTGCTTCTTCTGCTGTTTTGCCGACTGCCAAAACCGCTGTATCATCAGCGAATGTAGCTATTATGCTGTCTGGTGGAGAAGGTAAATCAAAAGGTAGAGTGTTGGACCCAGGATGCTGCCCTGAGGTACTCCCGCTTTTATTTCCCTTAGTTCAGAGTACGCATGTTTTTGTTTAATTCTGAAGAAACGAGGTATCAAGTAAGATTCAAGTAACTTGGAATGCTGAATTGGTAGAATATTTTTCAGTTTTTTCACTAGTCCTTCGTGCCAGACTTTGTCGAAGGCTTGAGCTAAGTCCAAAAAACACGCAGAACAACTAGATTGATTGATGTGTGATATATAAGGTACCTAGATCAAACTTTTCTGCCCTAGCCACATTGAGGATTTCAAAAAAAAAAGTTCACCTACATACAAACTTTAAAACGTTGACCCAGCTAGATGTGGAATGTAAGAGATGTTTCGATTCACCTTGCATACAAATAGACTTGAACTTAAACTTCTTTGCATTGCTATACTATCTGCTGATTAATCATCTGATTTTAAACAAACAATAATCTCATAACATACCTACGCGTGCCCACAGATCAAGTACCATGTAAACAGATATATTATGATAGTTTCAAAGTAGCTTTTTAAAAATGTATTACTTAATGTCACTAAGACACCTTGTTCGTAATCCATATTGTGAATCAACTTAATAATCATTTCCTTGACTTCTAGCAAAGATTATTCATATTCAAAGTTCATTTCCCGAATAATTTCATAGAAAGTATCTGCGAAGTATTAGTAAAAAAAAATTATCTAAAATCTCTTCACTCTCACGCATTTATCTTATCTTGTGTATTTTTGTAACCTCGAGGCGTTATAAATTTTGCTTTTAAAAGCTTATTTCTAATTTATGATAAATAAAAAATAAAAGGAGCTAAAAAATAAAATAAGACAAACAATTTGATGTTAAGATCCCCATCACTTTGGATTATTTCATGCAACTAAGGTGTCTTAAACTAAGTGCTTCTACAGGTTCATAACTTTTAATTAGTTTACTTGGAGTAGAGTAAATTATTTAATAAGTGCAAGTAAGGATAGGAAACTTTTGCTTACTTGTTTCGCAAAGTTGGACACTCAGTACACCGATACAGATGATGTGTTATCTAAATTCTATATTTAGATACTTTTACTAGAAAATCACATGAATTCTTAATTCAACCACACAAAGTAATTAATAATTGCAACAGAGTAATGGCATTTTATGAATGGTTCAACTAACGCCCACAGCTTTTTTCATTTTTCAAAAGACTAATTGAAATATTGGCACAAAATTTGCAATTTTCCGCTTCCCCTGGTAATAAAATTAAAATTCCAAAAATGTTTACAAAAATTCATCCATCAAGGTGCAGTGGAAAATTGCCAATTTAATTATCCATGTCGTGCAGGATGGGCATTACTGGCGTACAATCCTTTGGTTGTGCATACTCGTATAGCGATTTATGTATCTTCCGTTTCACCCTCGGTCCTCGGTGGAAATGCACATTACTTGTGGCCAACACAACGTGGCCAGCTTGTTTGATCATAATTACTAGTATCTACTATACAACAATGCACACAACTAGCACTAAAAGTATTTTATAAAATTTCCAATTTCCCATTTATTTATCCATTTTTAATTAAAAGTGTTATATAGATCACAACCCCAGAGGATACCACAGGAAAATTGGCAGCAGCAAGTATGGTGGTTAATTTTTCTTGTGATTGACTGTTGATTTTAATGCGGTTAACTTTGGAATCTATGCAAATACCCGTGGTCGGGTGTCAATTGGTCGGGTCATGAGCAGAATTAATTTGAATAATTACAGACAGTTCTAGAAGGGGAAAATGTTTCATTATTTCTCTTGTACTAGGGCCTTTTTTAAACTTTAATTATTGGGGGTACAAATTAATTCGGTCCGTTTTCAGCAGATGGCGCCACCTGCAAGTTGTGGCTGATCTTGGAAGCGATTACCTACTTCATTGGAAAGGTGTGACATTTGTCAGCAATAATTAGTGTGCATCAGCGTATGTTTTAGACAACAACATTGTTTTTTGCCTCTTCGAAAATGTCTGGATTTGTCTTAAATAAACAGCATTTGCGGAAAGTTTTGATTTTTTTTTTTAATTGGAAGAAAAGTGCAGCTGTAGTCCATCGAATGCTTGTAGAAGTTTATAAATTATTTCTTACTCAACTACGAAAGTGCTTAGATCACTGTTATTTACTACAATAAAGTCCCTGCATAGCACTTGAAATGTAAACTTCCATTCTGTAAAAAATAAAAGATACGCCTGGATTCCCTAAAAAGAAAACGGTGATAAGGCTTCCAGCTTATATACTTGAACTCATTAAAGTAAGAAATGCTTGCCGAAGGCACTGGCAAAGATATCGTCAATCTCCAAGTTTCCAACCTAAACAGGTTAATTTCCAAATTTATTTTTGATTACAACAATCAAAAATTCGAAACCCTTTCGGAACATTGTCAAAGTGGTTAAAAATAAAAACAGACATCTACCCTTTCTTAAAGATTCAGGCAATACGTACTGTACGGATCTTGACAAGGCAAATCCATTTGCTTTAAACTTCTCCAAAAATCATGAAATATCTTCGAACCTTGGAGACTCCGCAACAACTGATTCAGTAAACAAAGTAATCCTTAATCTTAAACAACATCACTGCTCCACCCTCAAGTGCTTATATAACCGTAGAAGGTACCGAATTCATGGTCAATGAGCTGCGTATATGTAAAGCTGAAGGAATTAACCGAATTAAAAATGTTTATATAAAACAAATGCCTAAATCTGGTCTTAAGCGTTTAACATTCATTCTTAACGCTTGCTTTAAAATGGAAAACTTTCCAAATATATGGAAAGTCGCGAAGGTTGTACCTATACACAAAGCTGGTAAGCCTCCTGATATAATTTCCAGTTACAGACTAAGTGTTCTTGGCAAAATTTATGAGAAGGTCTTAAAGGAGAAAATTTGCAAACATATTGCTGACAACAACTTATTTCCTAATGAATTGGTTTCAGGCGCAACCATAGTACGTCCCATCAAGTACTAAGGATCTGTAAGCACGTTAAGTCATCTTGTGCAGTAGGTAAGTCAACGGGCATGATACTACTGGACTTTGATTCAGTTTGGCACGACGGTTTCATTTTCAAAATGATCAACGCTGATTTTCCTCCGCATATCTGTAAAATCATCCGCAGTTTCTTGTCCAATCGTTGTTTCAAAGTGTACGTCAATAATGATGTCTCTAACATTGTCCACTTTCGTTCTGGTGTTCCTCAAGGCTCGGTCCTTGCACCCGTCTTGTATAACCTGTTCACATCCGATTTACCATCAGTACCCAACTGTGAAGTAGCTCTATTCGCTGACGGCGATATTCTCTTCTCATGAATTCGCTTTCGACATTGAGAGGAATCTTAGCTATAGGTTGAGTATATTCCAGACATATCTGAACAAATGGAAAATCAAACTTAATGAAGATAAGATTAAAGCAATCTTTTTCACCAGAAAAAAGAAAAGCCTGCTTTCTTCCTTGTGGACAGCTCCAGGTAAATGGGGCAAGTATTAGTTGGGAGCCTTCCGTAAAATATCTTGGAATTTATCTGGATACCAAACTAACCTTTAATGCTCATATAACGAACACCTTAAAAAAAATTACAATTACAATTAAGATGTTTTTTATTATTATTATTATAACTTTATTGAAATATAAGTAAATTACATTACAATAATAAATTAAGCTCTACCTACCAAGGGTTTGAGCTAATTAATTAAAAAAAAATTAAATAATTAATTCTAGTTTTGATATTGTAGCATAATAATAACTACGCTCCTATGTTTATGCAGCAAATTCCAAAGTGACTTTCCATTCTGGCAGAATTTTGGTTCGAACTGTCCTTTCATTCGAGGTTCGTGTCTGGGACGAAGTCTCCACAGCTCATGTCAACGAAAGAGCCGAATAATATCAGGGATAAAAGGGAATTATAACTGCAAGAATTATTTCTCTTGTTCCAGTGGTCGAAGAATTTGCTAGAAGTTTCTGGCTATCAGAAACTTCTGCTATATAAGGACAGATGGCGATCAAAAAAGAGACAGTTGGTTTAGAACCGTGGCGAAGAGATTGGAAAAGTGATAGTGGGCGAAGTTGTAATTTGGTGATAAATTGAAAGTTGAGAGTGAACAAGAAAAAGTAATTAGTTTGGATTTGTGAATTAAGTAATTGAAAGGAGATAAAGTGATTTGAGAGGAAAGAGACCTTGTAAGGAAAGAATTTGCGAAGAATAGTATAGTGTGAACTTGAATTGTTCTATAGAGTAGAAAATAAAGAAATAAATTTCACAGAATATTGTTTTATCTACTCGAGCCGTAGCTAGCATATTACAATATAATATCATTTACGAGTTTTATGTTGGTGTAGGAGATGACTGTTAAAAGTTCCTGAAGGTCTTTTCCAGTAGTGGTTTTGGAGATCGAATTTATGTTTGCATGTGTGCTACAGTAAATGCTGGTCTTTCGTCGCAGAATACGCAAAGTGGGGGAGGTTCTTTGGTGATTAAGTGCTTGTGAGTGGTATTGGTATGTCCCATTCTTAACCTAATATATGTTTTGATCACTGAATTCGGTAAGTTGATAGGGAATATTGCCTTCGCAGCGGTTGGATTGAGCAATGAGTAGGTGTGGTGGTATTCCTGCCATGCATTTTTACGCTTGGTGTTCATAAACGTTTTCAAATAATTTTTTAAGTCTTTTTTGTTGAATTGGCAGAACGAGACTAGGGGTTCTTTAAGTGCTAGTTTGGCTTCTGAATCCGCATATTCGTTTCCAACGATGCCCACATGTTCAGGTACCCATGCAATTCTAAAGTTTCTTTTTTTTGCAATAAGTTTTGTCGCGGATGTCTGCGACAATACTCGAAGAGTTGTTGATGTTGTTAATAGCATTTATTGATGCAAGGCTATAAGTGAAGATAATTGTTTTGTTATTTTTCGCAGTTTGAATAGCTTTGAGTATTGCAAAAGCTTCTGCCGTGAAATGAAGTAGACCCTTACTGATAACGGATCCTTCTTCGGTGACAACAGCAAAAGAAGTACCATCGTTTGTTTTCGAAGCATCAGTAAACAAAAGCTGCCATCCCAGCCTTACATAATTTTCTTTTAACTCTAGGAACATTGCTTGATAGATACTGTTGTGGGTGGTATCTTTATTAAATTCTTTAAGATGAGAAATTAAATAGGTACTTGGTAGATTCCAGGGGGGAAAGTTGATTTTGGGTTTACAGTCAACTTTGATTGAGATGTTCAGATTTGTAGCCGATTCCAGTGATTTTTGAAGAGCAGAAGGATATTTTGGTGTTCTTTTCCACTTTAACAAGTTCTTGATGTCATCGTGAATGGGTGTTGCGAATGGTGATTTAGCTTTTGGTATGATTTGCCAGGTTAGGAATTCTATTCTGTCTTTTATGTCAGGAAGTCCAGCTTCGGTAAGGATGTTGTTTATAGGTGTTGTACGAAAAGCTCCTAGACAGGTTCTTGCAGCTGAATGGTATGGTGTTGAGATGAGTTGCTTAGATGGTTTTGAGCACTTTCCGTAAATTGGAAGCCCATAATCGATTTTAGATAGTATTATGGATTTGACAACATTTACATTACTATTTACGTTACAATTACTTTTTCTTGAGGAAAGATACTTGACTATGTTAACCCTGATAGTGAGGCTTTTTTTGATATAAGAACAATGATCCTTAAAATTATATTTGGAGTCGAAAATAATACCTAGAATTTTTGAGTAGTTTACATTTTTAATGCAAATATTGTTAAACTTGACTCCTTGAATACATTTTTGACATTTATGTTTTTTGCATATGTGTAGAAGCTCACATTTAGAAAAAGATATTTTGGAACCAGACATTTCGCCCCATTCTGATAAATCTACAATTATACTTGAGAAAATAGTTGCTAAAGGTGAAAGATCTTTAAATTTAGTAAATAGCATGAGGTCGTCCGCATAAAGAACGTGATTTATTTGCGGATATCTATGTATAATACTACTAATTTCGTTAAAAGCTATTATAAATAAAGTTACTGATAATGGCGATCCTTGAGGGATGCCATTTTTTGTGTTATGAATTGAAGAGTATATGCTGTTAGTTTTAATTCGAAATTTGCGAAATTAAGATGTTATATCCATTTATAAATCGTGGATCAATAATCATACACAAGGTAATTTTCCAAGCAATTGTACTCTATGGTTGCCAAGTGTGGGGTAACTGCGCAAAAAGCCATATTAAGAAATTGCAGGTTTCCCAGAATAAATTATTGAAAATGATGCTAAATTTACCGTGGTATCATTCAATACGCGATATTCACCAAAGGGCGAATGATGAATTGATCTTCGATAGAATACAGAAGTTAAATCAGCGCTTTTTAGATCGCTGTAATTTTGCTGAAAATCCTCTAGTGAACAACCTGTATGATATTCATGTTCAACATGGTAGCTGATACCATTGATTGTTTGTATGTTTACTTATTCATCTATTTATTTATATATTTACTTTTTTTTTTTTTTTTCTTTAAATCGAAGGGTTTTTTTCGCTTTTTCCATTCGTATACTAACTTAACATGTAAATATTGTAACATCACCTAAAAGGATGCTACAATAATGTAGAATAATAACTACGCTCCTCCAGCCCATTCCAAAGTGTCTTTTCACTCGAGGTTCGTGTCTGCGGTTAGTCTCCACAGTTCGGATAATATCACGGATAAGAGAGAATCATAACTGCACGAAATGATTGTCATCTTGGAATTATTACATCAGAATTTTCTTGTTCCAGTGGTCGAAGAATTTGCTAGAAGTTTCTGGCTATCAGAAACTTCTGCTATATAAGCACAGATGGCGATCGAGAAGAAGCAGTTGTTTTAAAATCGTGGCGAAGGGATTAGAAAAGTGATAATGGGCGAAGTTGTAATTTTGTGATAAATTGAAAGTTGAGAGTTAACAAGATGAAGTAATTAGATTGGATTTGTGAATTAAGTAATTGAAAGGAGATAAAGTGATTTGAGAGGAAAGAGACCTTTTAAGAAAAGAATTTGCGAAGAATAGTATAGTGTGAACCTGAATTGTTCTATAGACTAGAAAATAAAGAAATAATCTCACAGAATAACGTTTTATCTACTCGAGCCGTAGCTCGCATATTACAATATATTTAATTCAATTGTATAATAATGTTACAGATGAAAGATAGTAATTATCATATCTCTGAATTTTAAAACTAGCCTCTGTAAATCTTTTATGCGAAATAAAGATTTATCTATCTATCTATCTACGCCTGGATTTGTTATTTGTTGACCATTTCGTTGTAGATCCCATGCTCTTGAATTGGGACAAGATTCTTCAATCATTTCGTTCTGTTTTTCTCATTAGTAACTATCGGCATTTATTGTATGCTTTTATTTAGTACTTTGACCATGCAGAAAAGTGAGCTTTCTTCTTGCAGCACTTGAATAGGGACAGCGGCAATTGCTTTATTGATACCCAAGAGCACAAGAAAGTTGTTGATTTTTGTCAGCAGTGTATGAAAGTGCACTATAGTGGTGAAAGAAGAGCAGCGATATTCCCCTTTTGCCTGGTTTCCCAACAAATGTTGTGGTAAGATTCTGTATTCCATTCAACATTTGCCATTTGACCAATTCCTAGTGGACTAACAAGGGTTATTTTCGAAGTACTCATAAGTCGACATCATCACTTGTGTTGCTGATTTGTGTTGTCTTTCTCTGGGGTATTCTCATCACCATGGACTTCTGGTTGCTTTCCGGGTCATTCTTATAGTATCTTATAGAACTTTTTCAAGTAGTTCGACTCTTTGTCCTAAAATTTTTCCGAGAAATAATACGTATAACGAACGAATTTAAAATTCGAGGAATTCGAACATTTCAGATGAAAATAATATTTTGGTTACAAAGCGATGGTATTCGAACCCAATTCATTTCCTGTAATTTCTTGGATCATTCTTGGAAAGTGATCATTCATGAGGCTTGTCCTCTATAGAAAAATACAGAAACATTTCTGCCGACCTTCAATAATTTCAAGTTTTCCCTTCCCAATTCTTCCCTATTTTCATGAAAATTGAAGTTAAATGTCGTAAGTTTATTACAAATCGACAACCAACTTTAATTTTTTGAGACTAATAAATTAATGCCCGCCTAACTTACTAAGCAAACTTCAGAAGATCGTGAGAAACCCGCCTTACCACGAGAAATGAGTTTTGGCAAATACCCGTGATAAAATGCGACATATCCTGCACTCGTCTCTCATCTTGAATCAAATTCGTACTTATATTTGCAATCCTCAGATACCCAGGTAAGTCGCCTGATTTTTAGTTGCATAATAGATCAAGCCTTATGAAGCCATACTGCCATAGATTTCTTTCATGGAGTTGTAGGTAGAGTAGAAAATTCCTCAGAGATAAAATGAGGATGTGGATAGGACCGTAACACTATTCGTAACATCGTCATTGTAACTCAGATTCAAACTTGAGCCTTCCACTAGTAGCGGAGCCTCTGCACCCATATACATTCATTAGGGGTATTAATGTTAACGCTAGAATATAAACAAGAGAATTTTCTATGATTTAGTTTTTATTGGCCCCACAATGTACCTTGATGAAACTGCGCACCACACAGTGACTCGTTCTGGGTGCAGTTCCATCTCATGGAGTATTTCTGGATTAGATTCACTCCATATAGGGAAATTTTGCTTGTTTACATTGCCGTTTAGATCAAAATGGGCCTCATCAGACATAAACAAGCAATTTATCAAGCTGTTGTCTTCTTCGACCATTTCAATCATTTTTTGGTAAAACTCCAGGCGGGTTTAACTTGCTTGTAATTTGGACTTTATAGGGAAACAAGTTTAAGTCATCATGAATTATCCGTTGTAATGACCATCTGCTAACGTCTGCGCCGATAAGTTTCGAGTCGAAACGCTTAGATTTGCCTGAATTGATGCTATAGGCGCAATTGTATCTTGAACCCGAACATAGGGATCTCGATGGTACGGTCTTCGTGCGATACTTCCAGATTCGGCAAACATGTTTACCAGCCTTATAATGGTCCATCTACACGGGGGAGTGCCGCCAAACTCCCGTCTAAATTCCCTTTGGACGGAAATGAAGGACTGCAAAGCATGGTACCGCTGCACTATTCCACTAATCCTCTTTTCGGTATCCTAGATGGTAACCGTATATCTAAATAGTAACCTGCAAAATAAAAATAAAAATAAGCCGATTACTCACTCAAAAAAAAAGTAATTACCTTTTTTTTTGTAGCACGATTCGTGCGCCACCCTGTACTTGCCTATAAAGAGTGTAATCTTACCTACAGAGATATTGCCGAGAAAATTGAAAAAAACAAATCGGTGGTTTGCGACTTTCTTAAAACTAAGTCGAACTATGCGAACACATGAAAGGACGGACCAAAAAGTGCCTATATCTACTGAAGATAGACGGATTGTCAGAGAAGCCTCAAATCCTCACTATTATGCATCACAAATCCAATCAAATTTGAGAATTACTGCAAATATTGACTCGGTTAGATGAGAGCTGAACGTCTAAAAAGATTAAAATTGAAACAAAAACACCCTCTTTCCGCGGCTAAGTTTTGGATCAAAGATGGTACCAAAATATCTAACACTGGCAGATAGTAACTCAGTATATCACTAACTATTAGTGAAAGTAGTTGACGATCGAGTCAGGCAATTTAGTTTCGGTGATAAAGACGATCAGCTCAGTTTTATTTGTATTGACGCTAAGTTCATAACTTTTAGCATATGTGCTTTCTTTGTTTATTCAACGGCAGAGAAGAATTTTTTTTTAATCAAATCATCTACATATGCAACCAACTTAACCCTGTCCATATCTAGTCTCATTAAATTGTTGTTAATGACCGTAAGCCATAGAAGGATGGAAACAACTCCACCCTGAGGTATCTCTCTACATATAAGTACAACAAATTTAGTTAAAATGTTGTTACCTGCCTTTCTGTTCTTAACATGGATATTATCTAGCTATTAAGATACTTCTCTGCAACTAACTCGGTTACAAATTCTTGAATAATTTCAGTACTGACGTTATTTAAAGCCACTTCTATACCTAAGAAAGTAGATAGAATTATGGATTGTTTGTTTGATTGGCTATCTTGTGAAGAGCCCTTAGTGTGGATCTTCCTTTGAGGTTTTAAATCTAAAAGTCGTGAAACTGATTGGTCTAAAATCCTTCTCGAATTCAGGTTTTCACTTGCTGGCTTTCGCAGCAAACCACACTCAAACCCGTCTTCAGGTTTCGGGTACATGGTTTATGATGCTAATTCTAAAAGTTGACGCAAGCTATGAGCAGTATGTCATTAAGGCTGGAAGTAGCTGTTAGTCTTTTCCTCGGTAAAAATGTGAAAATTGAAAGAGGGTCTAGGGCCGTAATCTCGCAACTATTCGTACTATGCGACACAAGAATGGAAAGTACCTATACTTTTATACCGTATCCGAAAGATATATTTTTACATTCTCCATTTGAAGAAAGTACATGCAACCCAGTCGTGCCCCTTATTTTTAATGGAGAAAGTTCTCATAATGATTTTACTCTCGGGTATTTATCAGAAGTTCGAAACAAGTGGGACCGTAAAAAAAGAAAAAAAAAAAAATAATAAACTTTGTCCACGCAGTTAACCACAGAACGAACCTCACTAATAATGTGTATGATGCTGTCAGATTGTCCAGACTCTGACCACTTAGAACTGCCAGGTTCTCTGTCCTTACATTCATAAAAGTGTTCGCTTATATCTCCAGGAAATCCGTAGTAGACTTTGCCCATGCCTAACCCGCTCTTCTTCGGAAAGTCGAGAACAATTGTTGTTTGGATGAAATCTTACTTAGCCTTCCAGAATCTTTGATGGTTTCAATAATTAACAATAGACCTTGAAGTATCTTGCTAGGCTGAAACTACCTCTATATTTTTATTTTCTTTTTTTTTCTAATCTGCGCGCCAAAGGGGTTTCAGGGCACGGGCGTCAGGGAAAAAAGGGGAAGAGAAACAGAGGAGGAGCCTATGCACGTTGACTTTGAATATTTGAAGGTTGTAGTGATGGGGAAATACAGAGCCTAGTAGATCATTCCACATTCGTGTTGTTCGGCTTATAAATTAATCCCTATATTTGACAGTACGACCGAAGTTTGGCTTTAGGGTAAACTGATGTGCATTTGAAGCATGTCGCGTATTGCGGGTGAAATGCAACTGGCTATTTCGTTGGAGCATTTTTTATAAAAAAAAAAACGATAAAAGAGGGAGAGACAGGAGACATTTCTCCGATGTTCTAATGAATGAATGGAATTCAAAATGTCTCTATCACCTATAAGTTTAAACGCGCGATTCTGTACCCTATCAAGAATGTGCAGAACGGTCTTGGGTGCACCAGACCAGATATGGGCGTTATATTCCAACTTAGAGCGGATGAATGCCTTATAAATTGAGGTCAGATCAGACGGGATAAAATATTTCTTGCACCGCTTAAGGAATTCTAGACAGCATTTGCAGCATTTTTGGCGACCTGATTTCAACAATCATCTATTTATTTCGTCTGAAGTAAATAAAAAAGTAGATCAATTGCGAAAGCTTAGTCAACTCTACTGCGAAGGCATAACACTGGCAGTAGGGTGGTCATATGGCTTAAATGCAACTTGATCGTGATGATGAAATCAGGTGGAGGGAAAAAAATACTGTGAATCATGAGCAACGACAAAAAGCAAAACAAACAAGCTCCCCAGTTATCTGGACGCCACCCTTGGAGTTTACTGAAACTTAATACCACCTAAGTTTCAAACCCACTACACCAATCTCTCTTTCTCTCTCTCTCTCTCAATTTCTTCAAAACGCCCGTGCCCTGAAATAATTTAATGGTATTCATATCCCATTTGGCGCGCGCAAATTATAAAAAAAAAAAAAAAAAAACCTCGAATATGTGATAGTTCCATCGAAAATGGTTATTAATACACAATACCATCCATGGACAATGGTTGAGGGTTTTGGTTTCGCTTGAGGGATAGAAGACAGCATTGTGTTTTGGAAGCATTAAATTCCACGCGGTTGGTTGAACCCCATTTAATTATGCTGTCCAGGTCGGAATTTAATGTATTTGACATACTGTAATATGCGAGCTACGGCTCGAGTAGATAAAACAATATTCTGTGAAATTATTTCTTTATTTTCTAGTATATAGAACAATTCAGGTTCACACTATACTATTCTTCGCAATTCTTTTGTTACAATGTCTCTTTCCTCTCAAATCACTTATCTTCTTTCAATGACTTAATTCACAAATCCAAACTAATTACTTCTTCTTGTTAACTCTCAACTTTCGCAATGTATCACAAAATTACAACTTCGCCCATTATCGCTTTTCTAATCTCTTCGCCACAGTTTAAAAACTACTGCTCCCCTTCTCAATCGCCATCTGTCCTTATATAGCAGAAGTTTCTGATAGCCAGAAACTTCTAGCAAATTCTTCGACCACTAGAACAAGAGAAATTCTGATGTAATAATTCTTGCAGTTATAATTCCCTCTTATCCGTGATATTATCCGTCTCTTTCGTTGACATGAGCTGTGGAGACTTCATCGCAGACACGAACCTCGAATGAAAGGACAGTTCGGACCAAAATTCTACCAGAATGAAAAGACACTTCGGAATTTGTTGCATCATACTTTTAGGGAGCGTAGTTATTATTATGCTACAATACGTTGCCGTTCCCCTTCTACGGCCGAAGAACAAGGACGTGAGATAAGGAACGAATATGGAAAACTGAAGGTACTGCCATAAGCGAAGGAATGGATTGGATTAGAAATTGCAGACAAGATATCATTTATAAAAATAAAAAAGAGTGTCGGACACAAAACAGAGCCTTGGGGAACACCAGCATTTATTTGGTGAATTGCAGACTTGAAGCCGTCCAAAACAAGTTGTATTGAACGCCCCGAAAGGTAGTTTATAATCCATTGAAGAAGAGACTCATCGACGCCATATGCATGCATTTTTGGCAAAAGAGCCTGATGCCAAACTCTGTCAAATGCCTTTTAAATGTCAAGCGCAACAATCTTGGTTTCGCCGTTGATGGAGAGATTGGTTCCACTTCTCGGTAAGATATACCATCAAATCACCAGTGGACCTGTTGCTACGAAAACCACACTGCCGGTCATTAAGGAGATGAATCGAGAACTTTCATAAGCTGACGATTTATCAGCGTTTCCATGATCTTGGAAAGAAGGGACGTAAGTGTAATGGGTCGGAAGGAAGATTCGCCTTTTTTAGGGACGGGCTGGGCAAGTGCTGGGCTCGGAAAGAGCCCTGAAAAGTAGAATAGACAGAAAAGCTTACGCAGAGGTTTCGCCAGCGTAGAAGAACACCTCTTTCAAACTATGGGGAGGATACCATCTGGACCAGCGGATTTGTGTATGTTAAGACCTTTGAGTACTCCTGCAACTGTATGAGTGCGAAATTGGACAGGTGGACAGGCTCTTAAATATAGGTGGAGACAAAACATTATCTGGCAGCGTGGAGTTCGCTGCAAAGTGAGCAGCAAGCAGATTAGCTTTGTCTAAGGAACTGACGGCTGGAATGTCATCGTAAATGAGCGTGGGGATGGCATACGAGGCAGAATTTTTAATATTTTTAACGAATGACCAAAAAGTTTTATTGCCTTTGGGACATTGAAGGATTTTTTGCCTCAATTTTTGGTCATGTAAGAATTTTACACGTCGAATATGGGCACTGCAGTCTTTTCTGGCTTGTTTAAACTTCTTTCAGTGTTCCTCAGATTTTTTGGCTTTATAAGATCGGAAGCTTACTTCTTTCAACCTGATAGCCTCTTCACAGCTCTGGTCAAACCACGAGTTTGCCTTAGGTTTAATGCTCTTTATTCTGTTAGGAATAAAGTCTTTCATACCTAAGAGGATAGTGTTAGCGATCATATCGGCTGCGGCATCCACGTCGCTATCGAGGAAGCATAGCGACAAGTTTAAACTCCTAAAGAAGCTATTAAGGCCGCTGCAGTTGGCTTTCTCGTATTGCCATACTTTTCTTTTAGGAGTTTTTTCTTTAACTGAGTGGCCGGAGTACGAGAATTTAGCTGATACGATATTGTGGTCAAATAGTGTATTTAAAACATCAATAGTGTATTTATCAGGGTGCGAAGTAAGAAACAAGTCCAAAGTGTTGGCGGAATGACTTTCAATGTCCGATATACGTGTAGGCTCATTTACAAGCTGAGTCAAATTGTTTACCTCAGCGAAAAGTTCAACATACCTTCCTTCGGGTGTTGTCTGGCCAGAATATTGAAGCCAATTCGAATTGTGTATATTGAAATCGCCCGCAATGACGATTTCAGTATGAGGGAACAAGGAGACAATTCGAGTAATGGAATTGGACAGCGCATCAAATTCGTCAAAAGTTGAGTTGCTGTCCGCACTAGGGCTTCTGCAAATAAAGCAGTAGCGAATTATTTGCTTACGGACGGTGAATTTTAGCCATTTGAAATTAAATTCCGGGTTGGAACAGTGGCCAAACTGTGGTGGAACTTGGTAAGCAATATCACTACGGACGTAAATGGCGAGGCCACGGTGGGGAAAGAATATTGACACTAAGTTATATTCAGGCGGTTTCAAATCCGAAAATTCTTCAACTACCTGTGTTTCGCTTATTGCCAAAACAGCTGGTTTATGGGAATGGGCGTGGGCGTACACATCGAAGAAATCCATTCGAAGCCCATGAATGTTGGTAAAATCGACCCTAAATTCACTCATCACTAATCAGTCTTTATAAGGCTGGGAGAAATTGTTTGTATCACAAATATTGCAAATACTCCAGGTTACCTTTCTGAAATTCTTAAGATCTTTACCCCGCCATTACACGTTCTTTATTCATTTTATTAGACACCAGACTTTGTGTTTAGTTATGTAATTAATTTGATTTTCAAATTAAATATTTTATGAAGTTTTAATGTAAAGACCTGCTTTGTGCAGTAAATTCCTTTGAGGCTTTTGAAAGTCATAGCGGTTTCGACAATGATTGCACTGAAAAGTATCCACCTGTTGTCCGCAATACAAAAATTTGGGATTCTTCAGTTTTCAACCCCGAAGTTTTTATGATGGCGATAACTCTATCCCAACAAGTTTACGTTACTAATTAAAACAAAGGTATTGCAAAAAAGGAAAGTAGGTTCTGAAAAATGTTATAAGTTCTTTTTCAGAACCAACTTTTCTATAAAGAAATGACTACGATGGTGGAAAAATATTAAAGTTTTGATTGAGATACTCGGCGTCAGATACATGTGAAAACTATTAGACATTGTGTAGCCGATGTCGTAAATCAAATCCCAGATACATATATGTAGGCTAGGTGTTGGCCGTCAAAAGCAACATTGTGATGAAGATGTAAATCCAGACTTCCTTAATAATGAATTTGCAAAAGTTCAGTGCGGCTCGACTGTTATTACCGCAAACTCATGTAATGTAGATAGTTGTCACTTCTATAGAATAGATGAGACTGATGTTGTAAGGGCTATACTTAAGATAAAGTCTAAAGCGATGGATCTTGATAACATACACCCTCAATTCATTAAAATAATACTGCCCCACATACTTCCAACTCTGACACACATGAATAACACAATTATTTTAACTAGCTCATTCCCAATGGCGTGGAAGGTTGCCAAAGTTGCACCTATTGTAAAAAAACCTGCTACTCGCTCATCCTCACCTGAATTTAGGCCAATATCAATACTACCATACCTATCTAAGATTTTGGAACAACTTTTGCATGAGCAAATATCGACTTTTATTAAAAATAAAAATCTTCTAAGTGGTCTTCAGTCAGGTTTTAGAGCAAAACATAGTTGTGTTTCAGCTGTCCTTAAAGTCACGGATAATATTAGATGCGCCATGGACTGTGACTTGGTGTCATTCCTAGGACTCCTTGATTTCTCGAAGGCCTTTGACACGGTAAACCATAGGGTACTTGTTTCTAAACTAAAGAGTCAGTTTCGTGTTCCTACCTTAGTGGAAGGAGACAAGCTGTTGTTGTAGGGAGAAGTAAATCAGGCCTCATCGAGTTGTCGTCGGGAGTACCCCAGGGCTCTATTTTGGGTCCGCTTTTATTCTCAATTTTTATAAATGACCTTCCGCTAGCAGTTAAGCATACATCTTTACACATGTACGCGGATGAAGTGCAAATTTATCTTAGCTGTAAACTTGGAATGATAGAAGATGGAGCTTACAGATTAAACAGAGACCTTGAAAATATTCTGCAATGGTCCGATACTAATTATCTTCAAATAAACCCTAGAAAATCTAAGTACTTAGTTATTTATAAAAACAAACTTGAAGTCCCCTATTTTTGAGGAACACAAAACTCGAGTATGTCGACAAAGCTAAGAATTTAGGTATCAGGTTTGATTCGATTCTGAACTGGAACTACCACATCCAATTAATAATTGGCAAAATTTATGGCTGTCTGCGATGTATAACGTTATCGAAACAGTTCACACCATTACACATTAAAATAAATTTAGCAAAAAGTATAATTATGCCAATTATATCTTACGGGTGTGAAATTTTTTGTGAAATTTTTGTTGCTTTTAATAATGTTATCAGATACGTTTATAACCTTAAGCGCTTTGATCACGTATCGAACTTCTCAAAAAATATTTTAGGATGTAACCTACACACATATAGAAAATACTTTGCACTTAAAACATTAAACAACTTATTAAGAACTAGAGAGCCGTACTATCTATATGAAAAAATAGAGTTGCCAGTGTCCAATCGCTCCTTCATAATAATGCAACCCAGATTTACGTGCACGACTTCAGAACGGCAATTTTTCGTTCATGTCATCAAGCAGTATAACTCCTTGCCCCTAGACATAAGGCAACTCAGTGGCACAAAACGTTTTGAGGCTGTTTTGTTCAGATATTTGGTTGAAAATTCTTAAAAAATAAAAATTAATTAATTATATTATTATTTGGAATTATTATTATTTAATTATTTGAATGATTTGATTTTTGAATTGGCTATTACTTATTGAATTGTATACTTAAATTTAACTTTTGCGTATAAAGACTGTAAGTCTATTGTGAAAGATGTTTGAAATAAATAAATAAATAAATAAATAAAATAAATATGTGTAACAGGCGTTAGCCTTGGACATTTATGAAAGAAACTCTTACACTATGTAGCGAAGGAGTACGCTTCTTTGTCGATATCGAATTTTATTTATTTCGCCCTGTTTAAGAGTTACTTAGATGCATTTCTAAGTAGTTCAAGATCAAACCATTAACAGCTTTTTTTCCTCGTCGTCTTCAACGAAAATCTTAAGCTTTCCAAAACCACTATATCCATTCATTTAAATCTGGTAAACTGTTTTCCTGAACTTCGACATCTCGTCTGGAACTTTACTTCAATTTGCAACTCAGGAACTTTATCAGACCTCTCTAGACAACATTGACTTAAAACACGATAACCCCCAAGCAAATCGACTCTCAACAAAACAATACAATTGTTCATTCACCCATCCGTAGACTGAAACATCTACCTACCTTTAGACCCCTCATCGTCATGTAATTATAAAATAACTTTTCATCGCCTCCAAACTTTCTCCGGCTGTAGAAACAGAACAGAACAGTTTTTGGAGAGAATATTGTTGAAACAATTTCCATCCCCAAAATTTCCAATTATGGAGATTTATGTGGAACGCTCCAGTACAACGACAAATTGAATTATGGATCCGTTGTTAGATGTGCCTCCGGCTGCAGCAATGAGTTTGGTAAAGTCCTTTTCTTGGTCGGTTTTTTGGTTGTTTGTTTGCCTGTATTTCAATGAACGATAAATTAGTGCCTATTCCAGAAGTTTGTTTTCAAAACAATCTCTGCTACAGACGGAAAATAAAGAACACTCGAGTTATAATTTACTTCACAAAATTATTGTTTTGCTTTGTTTTCTTCTTTTCTTTCAGGCAATAGGATGCCCAATATCCTTTGATTCGGTGTTATGTTGGCCAAGGACACTACCAGGAACGTTAGCCATACTACCGTGTTTTGAGGAGTTCAAAGGCGTTCAGTACGATAGCACACGTGAGTATATCTTTTAGCTTTTACATTTATTTTTTTAGATAGTCATCTTTATACTTGTAGAAGAAAGTATTTTGCCAGTTTATTAATCTGGTAATTACATCTTTTTTTTGGGAAGTTGAATGGTTCTGTTGGTAATACGCTTGGGGATATGAAGTGAAAAGTTTTTTAAGTACCGACAGCAGGAAGTAGCTACTCGTAAATAAAGAAAATACACATGCTATACTCCATTAATCCAACTGGAAAGAGAAAATATCTGTACATAATTGCAAATTTAGATACACATTGGATCTGTAAAAAATGAATTTCATAAGCTTTTTAAATATTGACATTAGTAATTAGAAGAGCTTGTATGCATTGCAATAATCAACATTTATACTGAAAAGACTTTGCTTACATTTAAGATATTAAATATAGCTAATCACCGGAAGTTAACTTGATAGTGCATTTAACACCTCCAAACCAATAGTTACTCATGGATTGCTTTATTTCAATATTTGTTAATGCAATTTTCATACCCGTGCAAGCGATTATTTTTATTTAGCTTTTGCAAATATTTTGCATCCTATTAGCAACATGCAACCATAAAAGCTATATTTTTTAGTGTTTCGTACGTAAATGGTAAAACGAACGACTTTTGGATTCCACACTGAATGTGTGTTGAAGTGTAACCAACTTCAGACTGATGTATCTTTGGTACGTCAAATCGAAATGTCAAACACTCCTCAGCGTTTCTTTGTCATTAAATTGTCTGTCAAACTCAAAAAACCTTTTGGGAAATAAACAACACCAACATACGCTATAGACTTGGAAACGAAACGTGAATCAGTGATTGCACTTTATTTGGGAAAGAAATCGAATTCGGCGGTAGTTCGTGAGTTGCGGCATCTAAACGTGAATCGATTCTACTTCTACCGGACCATAAAACGCTATCAGGATACCGACATAGTAAATAATAAATACAGTGGTGGCTATCGACTTGAAGAAGGTGAGAATCAAATTGGCGAAATCCATGTCACGGGAGAAATGCGATGAATAAACTGGTGGTCAAGCCTTTCGAAATACAATAGGTTCAAGACCTTATAAAGGGTGGTTAAATTTTAAGGGCCGATGTTGAATGTGAACCACACCTAAACGTCAAGTTTTTTTCTGCATTTCATTTGACATTTCTCAATTTCAGACTAACTCAATTTGAACCATGGAAAGATACACAATCGAGCAACGCGTTAAAGTTATTCAGGCTTATTATGAAAATGGGCGTTCAAATCAAAATGCATATCGTGCATTTCGTGATTCTTTCGGTCAATTTAATCGGCCAAATGTGCGTACAATCGGAAAAATCGTGCAAAAATTTGTGCAAACCGGATCTGTAGGAGATGTGAAAACACCAGTGCATGCACGTACAGCTCGTACTGCAGAAAATATTGCTGCTGTTCGCGATAGTGTGGCTGAAGAGCCGTCCACCTCAACTCGTCGTCTTGCCCAACAATTGCACCTCTCACGCTCGTCGTTGATGAACATTATGCATAAAGACTTGCATTTACGCGCTTACAAGGTGCAATTGACTCAAGAACTAAAGCCTCTTGACAATTTCAAGCGTCGTCAATGGTCACACTGGTGGCAAGAAATGGCAACAGTGGATGATGAATTTTCGAAGAAAATCATCTTCAGTGATGAGGCACATTTTCACCTCAGTGGATTCGTCAATAAGCAGAATTGCCGCATTTTGGCGAATGATAATCCAAGAGTGATTGTCGAAAAACCAATGCACCCACAAAGAGTGACTGTTTGGTGCGGTTTATGGGCTGGCGGCATCATCGGGCCGTATTTTTTCCAAAATGAGGCTGGTCAGGCAGTTACTGTGAATGGTGTTCGCTATCGTGAGATGATAACGAACTTTTTATGGCCAGAATTGGAAGATATGGATGTGGACGATATGTGGTTTCAACAGGATGGTGCCACTTGCCACACAGCTAACGAAACAATGGCTCTTTTGCGCGACAAATTCAATGGCCGTGTTATCTCACGTGGTGGCGATGTCAATTGGCCGCCAAGATCATGTGATTTGACACCGTTGGACTTCTTTCTTTGGGGTTATTTGAAAGAAAAGGTGTACGTTGATAAGCCAGCAACAATTCAAGAGCTAAAGGATGAAATAATTCGGCACATTAATGGCATAGAACCTCAATTATGCCTCAGCGTCATCGAAAATTTGGACCATCGGATGGAGGTGTTCCGCCGAGGTCGCGGCGGCCATTTGGCCGATATTTTGTTCCATGCATAATTGAACCATACCAATATTATCATAATAAAAAGAAATGACAGTAATTTCCTAAATAATTTGTGTTTTATTCAAAATCAACATCGGCCCTTAAAACTTAACCACCCTTTAGTTGCTTAGAAATCAATGTGACTCCAATGATTGAAGGCGTTGAAGCAGCGGGTCATTCGTGATGACTTGAAAAATTGCGTCTTCACTGATGAGAAGGTGTTCACTGTGCAGCAATTCATAAAAAAAAAAAACGTTACGAACTGTTGACTGAACACTTTGCTACGAATTTGGATTTCGTCGTCAAAAAAGAGCATCCGTGATGGTTTCGGTGCCGGCAGGAGTGGAAATTAAAGCCGGAGTTTATTAAGAAGACATGTTGGAAGGTTGTGTAAAATTATGGCTAGCGAAACATTTCAAAAAAAAGCAGCTGGATTTTTCAGCAAGAATCTGCACTTGGTCACAAAGATTAGACAACTCAGGCTTGGCATCGAAAAAACGTTACTGACTTCATTTCGACGGCAGATTGGCCTTCGTCCTCACCTGGCCTCAATCTCATGGACTTCGCCATATTGGTCATTTTGGAAAGCAAGTTTAGCAACAAAAAATATTAAAGCGTTAAGACCTTGAAATGTGCACAAGTCCGCGAATAGAACAAAATTCTTCGTTTGCCGACAGATTGGACACTTTGATCCTGTTTAAAGGTGGTCATATTGAAAATTGAGTGATTTTATTTTCAAGAGAATTTTTTTACCGAAAAGCAAGGTCATTTTGGAAGCAAGGTCACCAACAAAAACTATGAAAGCTTTAAGACCTTGACATGTGCACAAGTCCTCGAAGGGAACAAAATTACTCAAAGAGTCACTCGAGACTCATGCAATAAGTTTGTCGAGAGATTGGACACTATGATGCTATTTAAAGATGGTCATATTGAAAATTAAGTGATTGTATTTTCAAGAGAATTTTTTACACTTCAATTGAAATACCCTGTATGAAACATAACATCGAAAAGGCAGCTAGGGGAGTTTTTGAAAACTTCGCATAGACACAATCTTTAGCACAGCTCCACAAAAAGAAATCCAGATCACACGATCTTGGTAGACAATTGATGTAGCCAAATCTCGAAATTAAAAGGCCAGCGAACTTTCGTGCAAAAGAGCTTGCTTGTGTTGTTGGAACTACATGTGGCCATCAATGTCTTCAACCTCAGGCTAAAATTGGTTGTTATTTGGCCATAGCTTAGAGAATTCATCGCTAACAGTGGCGCCTTCGTCGTTTCTAAAAAATATAAAATACGGCCCGATCACGCCGCCGATCCACAGCGCGCAATGGCCACTCAATCACATTTGGATTATCAAAATCCTAAATTCTGCAACTTTGTTTGTTTACGTAGCTGCCGAGCCAGAAATGAGCCTCATGCTGAAGAAGATTTTGTTCGAAAAATCGGCGTCAACTTACAAATATAACAGAACTTTTATTTTTGTAATAATATTCAACAAATTTTAGTCCATATTGTAAAATAGCAAGGCAGAACCTAACCACCTGTCACTTTGAATGATAGGTCGATTTGACAGATGGCATATAGCAGGAATGTGAAATCCTAACCTCGAAATGAATAACCCTTTACATCATTTTCAAAATTTAAATTTTTCAATTTTAGTGTTGCTTACCGTTATTTTAACCGTATCTTTTTTTCTTCCTCATTAAAAAGAGAAAGCTATGGGCATATGAGTACTTGAAAGGGTCAGGTCAAGCAATCATTTTGTATTCCATGTCTGTCCATATGTTCTTATACGACTCGCTTGAGAACCACTAATGATATTTTGACAAAATTTAATTTAGATGCATGTACGTATGTTGATACGTAGGTCATTTCATCTAAAAGCTGTCGAAATCGGTTCAAGTGTGAGTGAGAATGTAGGGGACGAGGTTTCAAAAATCTTCAAATTTTTAAATCATCTTTGTTAAACGGATTTTTAACAAAATTTGTCACATAGACTGATATATAATTAGTTTATCTTGAAATTGATCGAAATCAAATAGAGTGAGATTAAGATATGGAGACGGATTTAAAATATTTTTTTATTTATCATCTTTCTCACACGTCTAACTTAAGAACCATCCAATGGATTTTGAGACACGTCAGACATGTAGATTCTCGTACGTCTGTCTGAAAATCATCGAAATCGAATAAAAGTGCGGTGGGGTGATTTTGCATCCCACGTATTCCGATATCTTTCAAGAACTATTTGAAATTTTCTCCTTACCTACTCACAAATATATCAAAAACATATGTATTCTCAATTTTTTTTTCAAATTTGTCGCATTAATAGTTTCGAAGTGTGGGGGTTTTCAAAATTGTTTTTTAAGGAAATTTATCAGAAAAATAAAACATTTTATATTTATTTTTGGACTTCTTGGAAGTTCAGCTTTAATTTGACATGTCGCATGTTGTGGTTTAAAAATATTTTTTTTTTTCTTAGAATATTCGTACAATTACAATTTTTTTTCTCGATTCTTTTTGGTCCACCAGATTCTGTTTTTGTGCAAAATGTCAGCTATCTAGATCAAATAATTCAACAGCTACAAACATGTGACAGACACACGGACAGATGGACAGACAGACCCGTGTTGAATCCATTAGTGTTCCGTTTAAACCATTCTGGTACGGAACACTAAAAAATGGTGACCTTAAAGGAGATTACGCATTGAAGCGGTCAGATAGTGTAAAGGTCGGTGGCGCTATCAGAGGGAGGATAATGTTAACACACAAGGGCTACGTCCTGATTGAGATTACAATTTCATGCAACCTGTTATGCATTTCATTTCTTTTATCTATTTCCAAGGAATATAAAACAAAATACTTTGCATATATTGTGATAGTTAAAGATACCTACACATCATGAATCGTTTCTCCTCAACAATAAGAAACATAAAACTACTATGAGACGAAGAAAGCCCTTTCAATCAATTTGTTGTGGTAACATCTTCTTAACAATACACACACCCATCACGGCAAATCGCATTTTCTCGGCGAACAATGGAAACACGACTGAAGACAATATCCCCACCCACTCATCCATTGACATTGCTGATAAATAATATCAGTTCGTTGTCTATTATCGCATGTCCTACGGTACATCATTGCCTTTGTGCATTAATCATACACGTATGGCGGAAGGCAAGATGTCGCAATCATACATCTATACAAGCTATATCATATCGCTCCTTTGTCCTGAGTTTATCCCCTGTCCTTCAGCATAAAGCGGGAGCTGCAGGAGAGAAACCTCGAATATGAGCTTTAATTATGGAGACAAATTAATCTTTATAGTATCCTCCTTTTTTTCGCAATACTTTCCTCAGAATCCTGTCAGTACTCGTAGATACTTTTATGTTATATGCTCTCAATAATTCCTGCAGGTTATGAAAGTTTACCAACACGAAAGCAGTTCCATTGTTACGCAGAAAACACCAGCAGTGTGTTCATAACTATTTAGTTCAACTATAATAGAACTATTCTTTTGTTATTATTTATATTGAGCGCATTTGCGCTAGGACTTGCTGATGTTGACATTTGTATGGATTTGTATTGCACATATTTATAACGTGGATGCAAAAAAGAGGATCAAAAGAAAACTTTATAAAAAGAAATTGGAAATAAGTTAAATGGCTTTTATGGGACACATGCATAACATAATAGAACAGGATTTAAGTGGTTCACTCTTGGATGAAGAATACAATATTTCAGAAAGATTCGTGGTAAAATTGTGCTCCGTCCACTGAAAACATCCTCACACATCTATACTATAGAAGTCGAGATAATATCACCATTTTACTGTTTGAATGCCTGATGACAATCCAAATTAAGGCAAAATTCAAGAACATGAGTCGAATATTGCTCTCTCAGGCCCACACAAAGCATAAAGACGACGTGAAAAAAGGTTGCTTCTATGGGCTCCTCTACAATACTTATGACCCATTGTCTACATTAAAACTACACTTGGCGACTTTTACGCAAAAATTGGAAAGGAGGACATCTTTAGAAATATCATCGGAAAATACAGCCTACACGATAACACCTCCGAAAACGGACTTTACGCCGCCTCTGATATGCTGGGTTTCTTGCATCCACCACAAAGAAACCGCTGGTTCAATGAAGCGCACTCAAGAAAGCAAGAGGCTTATAAACCGACGCTGAATAGAGTGTCGAGAGGAGTAGAGAAGGAAAGAACAGCAGCTTCTAAGAAAGAAGAAGAAAGAATATGAATAACCCGAGATCCCGAGATCGAGGATCACTTCTGCAGACTGTTAAACAACCGTGACGATCTGTCAGACAGAAAGGTCCATTGAACCCGGACGATGCAAGCGAAGTGAAGTTTTAAGCTTAAATCTAACAAAGCTGCTGGTACCGACGGTCTAAGTGCCGAGCTATTTAAAGCAGCTGGATATGATTTGGTACGGATCATACATCAACCCATCTGTAAGATAGTTCGGATGAAAGTATGCCCGACAAATGGAATCTCAGCACCGTCTGTCCGATCCTCAAAAAAAGAGACCATCTTAACTACGCCAACGAAAGAGGTATTAGTTTCCTCAACATCGCCTATGAGATTCTATCTGCCATATTATGTGAACGCTTTGGACACCAAATTCCTCTGACACCTTACAGTTGTGTAAGACGTGACACTTACCGCCTTCGTATGTAGCCTTGATAATAGCAATAAGTTTTTCCGTGATGCCTCTCCTGCGCAAGGCCAGCTAAATAGCATCTCGATTCAAGCTGTCGAAAGCCTTCTCGAATTCGATAAACAACGGATGTGGCGGAGACTTGTACTCAACGCATTGTTCGATTATGATCCGTTAGGTGTTTATGTGGTCGATGCAGGAGGATCCAGCCCGAAAGCATGCCTGTTCGACGTCGAGAGTAGAATCTAAATGCTCTTTAATTCTGTCCAGAATTTTTTTTTCTATTATTTTGGCTACAGCTGGAAGAACACACTCCAGTTTTCGCATTCCATTAAGTTTCCCTTTTTCGGAACCTTAATGATCATCCCCCTTTTTCACTCCTGTGGAAATTGTTCGCTATCCCAAGCTCTGTGTATTAGCGGATGCAGCAGATCTGCTGATGTGTTTGGCGCCGCTTGAAACAATTCGGCAGGGATGCCATCAATACCCACCGCTTTGTTTTTCTTGAGGGACTTGATTGCTGCCATAATTTCTGTTTTCTTGGGAGGTGCCGGTGCGTATTCGGGAATTTGTTGCTTCGGAATACTCATTCGAATTTAAGATTATATCGACATCGTCTAAGTGATTTAGCACTGAAGCAAAATGTTCTCTCCATCTATTGAGCTGATCCTCATCCAAAATCAGGAGGTTACCGTCCAGACTCTTCACCGGGTGTTGTTTGGAGTTTCGACTACCAATGAGCTCCTTGGTGATGCTGTAAACAGTCCTATTATCGCACCTGCTCGCTGCTTGTTGAGCCTTTATTGTTGTACGCTCATCGTTCCGTCCCCAGGTGTCTGCCGATAGCCAAGTACGATGGTGTGCCTGCCTTTTACCGACATACATAGGTGTGTACCGCGCTCGCAAAAGCATTTTTCACAACATTCCAGTTATCATCCATGCTCTCCTGCATTGAGCTGCTGATTGCTTCCGCTTCTAAGGCAAGGTGGTCCCTAAATTGTTGGCGCACTTGGGGGACCTTAAGCCTATCGGTATTGAACCTGGTGATGTTCAACAAGTTTGATCGGTTATTGTTGACGGATGCAGTACGAAGGCTAGCATAAGATGGTGATCTCGTTCTTGTCCGATATCAGCTTCACGTCTGTTACGGACGTCCAGGAGACAATTTCTAAAGTGGCGACTGATCGCAATGTGATCGATCTGGTTGGATGTTCTTTGCCTATCAGTCGAGACTTAACTGATCTTATGGCAGGTGTTATGCTTAAACAGCGTACCTCCAATGACTAGGCCGTTGGTATTGCAGTTGTTGTCGCTACCTATCCCATCACCATTACGATGTCCCCATTAGGTGTTTCATTGAACACGGCACCTAACTGGCTATAGAAATCGTCCTTTTCATCCTCAGTCGCGTCATCAGTCAGAGTATAGCACTGTATGATGGTGACCTTCCTCTACTCTGGAATCTGGCCGTCAATGTGAGCTTTCCAAGATATGATTAGTAATTTAATTTCGCAGATATTGTATTCCATTACTAACCTGAGAGTTTGTACTTTAGATAGAAATAAAAATATCACCACTTTTCATAAAAATGTTATGTTTTTCTGTTGACACCTTTTGTTGGATGATATGTATCTTTTTTTTTTACTTTCAGAAAATGCAACAAGATTCTGTTTTCCCAATGGAACGTGGGCCAACTATACAAGCTATGACAAATGTCACCATGAACCCCCATCGCCAATACCGGATTTTTCACCGGGCATAGAATTACCAACGCTTATCTATTGTTCGGGATATTTCCTTAGTCTAGCAGCTTTAACCTTAGCCTTAATAGTTTTTCTTTATTTTAAGTGAGTATACGTCTATAATCGTGTTCTTACAGAATACTTATAAAAAGATTTGCTTCTTTTAGAGACTTAAAATGCCTTCGGAATACAATCCATGCGAATTTATTTTTAACGTATATTTTATCAGCGCTACTGTGGATCCTTACCCTATTCCTGCAAGTTGTAAGTTCAATCGAATAGCTGCCTAGGTACAAATTGTTTCGATTAACGTAATTATTTCTTATAGATGACGGACCACCCCAGTCTGCCTGGATGCATAAGTTTAGTTGTACTCTTTCACTATTTTAATTTAACGAATTTCTTTTGGATGTTTGTCGAAGGCAAGTATCATAGAAACTTATCCTTGTATAAAAGATCCGTGCCGTTTGCATAAGACGTCTGCTATATGATGATCCTATTTCTGCTGTTTACCTGCCGTCGGGTAGAACATAAAGAATGCTCAAGTTTCTCTTTATGAAGTTCCTAGCTCTATGTGGATGCAGAAAAATAATAAAAATTTGTAGGATGCATACAAAAAAGTGCAATCTAAGGATACAAGTAGTTGAGCAACAACGAAAGCGGATCTACCACCAAAGCGGTATTTTATGCAAACTACCACTAGATCCCCTGGCATACCATAAATTTAATATATACAGATATAAGGGTTGGGGTTAAAGAGGGAACTGGCGGATGTTATCATAATGTAGATAACTCTAGAAAAGGATTTTCTTTTTTATGCATATTTTTTATTCGTTCATTATAGGACTTTACTTGTACACTCTTGTGGTGCAGACGTTTTCCAGTGAGAATATTTATTTCGCCCTGTACGCTTTTATTGGATGGGGTAAGTTGTACGTCGGGATTTAACGATGTGATGGGAAAGCAATTTTAGAAAAGTTATGCTTTACAAAAGTTTCCCTTTACTTTTTTTTCGCTTTTCATGAAATCTCCAAGGATGTCCAGCGATTATAGTGTTTGCGTGGTCGATAGCAAAAATCTATTCTCCACCACTTGAGACTGAGCGATTCAATGGGGTAAGTTCTATAATTGGTCCCTATAAAGTATCCTGATGATGGGATAAACAAAGATGATAGTAAAGATTGTTTGCTTCATGTCGGAGGAAATTGTGATTGTCTTTCTATTCAACGCTTGAGGAAGACAAACCTTAATAACATTTCTGATTTTTTTTTTTTTTTTCTTTCAAAAAGGCGACGCTTTAGGGCTCTAATTTATTGCAACAAAGGCAATATTGTCTGCATAATTAAACCGTTAATGGTGTACTTATGCATTATTGTTGGAAGTAACTAAAATTAGAATTTCAGGACATTTTTCCGGTCTTACCGTGGAGACAGGTCACACGCAGGACCATCTTTTGGGGAGGTGAAACTCAGTGGTTGTCCTGAGCGGGAAACATATATAGGTAGTTCACCGAAATGATAAAGGAACTTTTCTGCTTTTAAATATAAGCAAACAAAGGAGTAAAGCAATACAAAATAGTACTCTCCCATGTCTGGTAGTCAATTGTTAATGGAACTGGGACATACTCGTAACTGGTTAGTAGTCTCACGAATCTGATAGCTATTGATGGTTAATATTACAGCATGAATGATTAGTAGGTATTTGGGTCTTTTATTGGCTGCCTGTAGTTGTATAATACGGATTTGTAGAGTCCAACATTCAGTTGGATGTATAATTAGTTACAAAAGTAATCAATTACTCAAACAATTACATTAGCAAAATTTAAGTAGTAATCGAATTACTTGGCAGCTAAGATTTGAAGTAATAAATTTTTGATTACATTGTAATCGTAATTAGTAATTGCTGTACTGATTACATGTAATTTTGATTACAGATGATCGGTAATTAATTACTTTGATTTCTGTTGTTTTTGCAATTCATTTACAATTCAGTAGGGTTGTGTAATTTAGTTCTGGTAATATTCATTTAGCGGTCTTTAATAAGCTTCCAATTTTAATTAGTAGACGTAAGATTTTTTTTAGGATGTTCAGGTGGAAATGGAGGAAATATCAACCAGGTGTCTCAGACGCTCCACACTCCATATTCACCCCACCCAATACATACATCCTCCTGAAATTGAAATGTAATTTTGTTGTAACCGATTACGGTTACAATTACAAGTTAATCTTCTACAATTACCGATTACTTCATTATTGCAATTTCGGGCAAATAATTGTAGATCACCAAAAGTAATCATTATTTATGAAGTGGAATCGATTACATTTTGTAATCATTTAATCTGTGATCAATAAAAATTTGCCCAACTCTGTTATTATTAAAGTCTAGACGTTCCTCAGCCCTGCATAGGACCACTTAACACCATACGGTGCTTTTGCACCTGACTGCAGGCTAAATTTGATCATGTGTAGGATCTAAGTCACGAAGAATCATTATTGGAGATGACAATCCACCTGGTAAGTGAGTGAGTAGTAATCAATGAGGAAATGCTAACTAAATTTATAATAAACTATGCACTTGTGTGCCATTTTTGATATTTTCTTGGTATAGCCCCAGAATGGTTCAGTGCTATTAAGGAAAATTCGTGTACTCCGCCTGGTGAGCAATGATTTGAATTACTTCAATTCAGTTCCGGTAATGATATGACCGGGATTCCAGATGTTCAGACTAATTTATAGGTGTTTAGAATTTTCAAAACTCTACCTCCAAAGTGTTACAATATAAATTCTGGCAGACCGGTCATGGAGATATCTTTGAGATGGGTGAACATAAAATAGTTCATAAGATTGCATGTATCTTTTGTGGAACTATAGCCATTGCGATAAATATCAGGTAATCCCATAAATAATGCCGGTTTTCATGTTCCTTATTCAAATTAAAAAATCTTGACCATTTTAAGTCATCATAATAATTTTCCGTTTCTCCTAATGATGGCATCCTAACGTGCTGCTAACTCTTTTATGCCGGATTTATAAAACTCCTCTAGTTTAGATGGGAAAAACGCATAGGCAAGGGTCTGATTTCTCATTTTCCAATTGCACAGATGATTTTGCAGAACAAATTTTAATCGCTGAGAATACTGTCAGGAGGGTACACTGGATGATCAGTAATTTTCCAAACAAATATACCTTAGGCCTACCTAAGATGCCAAATGTTCTTATAAAAAGTAACGAATCAAAATTTAGACGAGAAGTCATTGCTATATTTAAAGAGCACATTGTTATTCGTTGCTGCAGATTTGTTTACTCAAAGTGTCTGTGGAAAAAAAAGAATTAAACTTTTTAGCTAATAGATGAGTATGGGTTTACGTCCATGGTGGTACGGAGTACGTCATTAACCAGCTAAACTGGCCTTCTTGTGCGGTCATTATATTTGAGCCCATAATTTCTTTCTCTGTATTTTTTGAGTCATCGTTGAGCCCAGCTTTTACTTATGACGGACGTGCCATATAATTCACTTGCAACTTCCGCTGTATTACGATGTGTATGATATTGCCAAAGACAAACATAGTGAACCAGACCTTCGCAAAGCGTCCCCGGTTTCAGTACAATCGTAGTTTTTCACTACGTATTGTCATTATATCCTGAGGGTGGCCGTGGTATAGTGGTAACATCATCGCTTGTCACGCTACAAGTTCACGGTTCGAATCCTGATGTCAATAATCATCCATTTATTTCGCATGAAATAAATAAAAAGTCGATCAATTGCGAAAGCTTATGTCAACTCTACTGTGAAGGCATAATACTGGCAGTAAGGCGGTCATATGGCTAAAAAATGCAACTTGATCGTGATGATGACATCAGGAGGACGGAAAAAAATACTGTGAATTATGAGTAACGACAAAAGCAAAAAAAAACAAATAAGCTCCCCAGTTATCTGGACAGCCACCCCTGGAGTTCACTGAAACTTAATACCAGCTGAGTTTCAAACCAACTACACCAATCTGTCTTTACGCCCGTGTCCTAAAATTAGTATAAGGGTATTCATAACCCTTTTCACACGTGCAAATTATAAAAAAAAAAAACTCGTCATCCTAAAGAAAAAATCTCATACCAATGCTTACAAATATGCAAATATTTCCATGGTTTTTGGCTCTCTGCTTCAAAACTGATGCAAAGCATTAATTCTGTCATGATGGACAATTTTTTTCAGGATCAAACTCCATGCTCAATATCCTCAGAAATTATCCAATAGTATATGCTAATATGAGTACAAATAAACATTTTATAAGAATTAAGCAATTAATTCACTGCGATTTATAAGGATAACCGGTGATTTTTTCCTTTTAACATGTCAGTTATGGTCGGATGCAGAATAAAAATCTTAGAATTGTCTTCAGTGCTGTCAGTCTTAAGGATCTATTTAAACCGATTCCTTTAAATCTCGGCTAAACTTTTAAAACAGCATTTATTTCCATGCCCATCGGAAAGACGAATTGTCAAAATGCGTCACCGTATACACTACTCGTTTATATCCAACGAATCGTCAGTTTAGTTTTATAATGAATGACAAAGAAAATTCCCAAATTCCCGACCACTCATACTCGACTTTCGGTACATTGTACTCGTACTACCATGCAGAAACCTCTTTTTGGTGTGGTGATTGGAGAAACATAGTGGCTGTGGTTGCAGTTCTTCGCGCGGGGCTCGAACCTGCACAGTTCGGGTCACAAGCAAATATATTACCCACTATACTATAACCACTGACATGTCATCAACTTACTTGATTGGGATACGCATCTGCATATACACGGCAGTTCCAAGTTAAAGGGAATTTATAATTTATAATTTAATTGTTGCCTTTTACATAACGTTTTGGTTTCAGTGTTTATCAATGAATTTTTATTTAAACCCCAAAAGCTACTAAAAAATCGATAACATACCTAGCAAGTGGAAAATTCGCAGACAAATTTCATTGTGATTAGCGTCTCTCTGCCATGGCACATGGTTTAAAAAAATCTAAAATAAAAAAAGAAAAAAAATTACACAATAACAGCTTTTTAAATGTGAGCACAATTTAAGTCTTCCCTATGGTTTAGCCTTTTTATCAAGGAGAATTGTTTCCCCTGCGGATATACTGAGGCGTATACGTAATAAAAAAATAAAAGAAAATTCTGCCAAAAATTTTCAAAGCAATTTCTCGGAAAAATGAATGAACTCTTTATGTATGTTGTAAATATGTTCATGTTATACGACTGTTTTTGAAATGTCTACTAATGTTTCCCTATTTAATAAAATTCAAAAGAATTGAAAACATTTACAAAAACCTCTTAGAGGATAAGGATTTAGGGAGGATTGTCTATGAGGACATAGTACAGTGCTCCTTCGTTCTAGGTTTCTCAAATATAAACCACTCTAAACAAATTTTGGAACCACATCCGAAAATTCCACCAATATTTCACCTTCTACATTTCAGAACGAACTTAAAAACTAAATTTTATCAAAATCTGTTAGCGAGTGTCCGAAATGATTTTTGAAAATTTTTATAGTCTCGCATATTTAACTTTAACCGATTTTGATGAATTTTAAATGAAACTATAAAAAAAAATACAAACCAATCACACTGCCTGGACCTTTCAACCTTTCAACAGACATTTGGATTTTCAGAACTTTTATTCACGTAGCCTCTGAGCGAGAAATGGGCTTCAAAGCTGACGAAGATTTTGTTCGAAAATCGACGTCAGTTTGTTGATTTTTCAGCATACAATCGGCGTATATTCTGCATATTTTATGATCATTCTATTGCAAGATTGAAAAAGTTGAATACGTAGAGCGGTGGATAAACGATGCATATACTAACAATTACTAACTACCCGTCACTATGGATGACATATAGATTTGACAGATGACATGGATGTGAAATCTCAACCTCAAAATGAATAACACTTTATGTCAGCGCAGCAGTGGCGTGGCGTCCATACAAGCCAATTCCTTCCCGCTTCCCTTTTCAAATATCAACAATTTTTATTTTGCCACTTGCCAACAATCACATTCAATTATTTGTTCATCAAACCATTTTTCATTCATAAATCATAACTTTATACACGCTCGAAGATGAAATGCTGCGATCACTTCGGTTGTTTATTCATTTTTACTCATACACAAACTCGCACACATAGCCGAGACAAGTATGAACTCCGCTAGCGAGAGACAACTTCTTTTTCAAAAGAAAAGCATGCAATGAATTTTTTTTGAAAAGCCGTTCATTTTCCGGCTTATGCATTCATTTCTTCCCAGTACGAACTTTCAACTCTATTCCTTTCTGGCATATAGTAGAAGTTTATTGGAGATTTCTTTGTCTAACATACATTCGCTTACGAGGAAAATAACCCGGGATTTTTCGGCTTTTGTGGATGAACATTGGTGGAGGAGAAAGGTTTTAATTCGAGGGAGTTTTTTTTTTTTTATTGTAGGCAACAAAATAAGCCGAAGAAAATCGAGTTATTGGGTGATGTAGTGGTTCGAACGGCGTTTGAGGTTTTTCTTAAACTTGTTGGGTATAATTTCTTTGTATAATTTTTTTTTTTGCAAATTTGAAATGACAGTTGCAAATCGGTTGTGTAATTGTGAGTGATTTATTGAAAATTCGGATACAAATTTTCGTGATTTTTGTGACTGCTAATTTTTTGTAGTTAAGTTAGTGTTTCAAATTATTAAATTATTATAAAATAATGAGTGAGCTAAGTGAATAGTTATTAGCTGTATACCAAGTAAGTAATTATAAATCTATTCAAGAGGTGCCCCATTGAACATTCTTATTATTCTTAGACAAGATGTCTCTAGTTAATTTTGAGTGTTGTTTAACTGATTTTCTTCTAAAAGAAACCCACGAGTTCAGTAAGCTCGACACTATCAATGAAAATTGATTATACGCGAAAGGAAGGGTACTCGCATCAGAAACATTTTCATTAGTCTTTTTACAAAAAGAATCCATGGCTGACTGGCAGTTGCAAATTAAATATAGTCTTTTGTTTTCCTTGTCTTCTTTTTTCTAATTCTCCTAGTGATTGGAGTCACACAGGTTTCTTTGATATAAACAATTTTATAAATTCTTTCAAGAAACATATTCAAATGGAAAAGCATATACGCAGCTGCTTGCATTTGCATGAAACTTCTTTAGGGAATTCTTACGAGGCTCATAATAGAAAAGTTGATCGCAATCGCGATTTAATGAAGGTTTCATAGACACTGTAGTTCTTCTAGGAAAACAAGAGCTGGCATTCCGTGGTCACGACGAAAAATCTGGATCAGATAATCGCGGTAATTATACTGAAACCCTTTCATACTTGGCTAAGGACGACCATTTAATGGATTCGCATTTAGAACAATGTTCTGAATCGTTAGAAAGCATTCCTGAACCATCTAAAAGAACCAATCTGCTAAAGACAATTGCTGGTCGACAAATGCCCGGGATATCAAATACGCGATAGCAATATCATTCGCGTATAGTGAACGTCTTATTCAATTGCAGAGAAGATATTATAAAAACTATTGAACAGATTTTATGTGAACCAGGAGAATGGGATAACGATACTCTGGTTATATCCAAAAGTTTGTTGTATAAACTGCAGGACAAAGAATTCAGTTATTTATTGCATATTACTTCGGTCATATTTGCAAAAACAAATATTCTTTTTAGTTTAGTTCAAAATAAACAAACTGACATAGAGCTTGCGAAGCAAGAGATCGAGTGTTTTGAGTCATGGATTCATTCTGAAATTTTAAACTCATTTGACTCAATCTATGAGAGCGTAAGTGACTGCTCAGAACCTCCACGTTCAAAAACAAATTATAGCCGAATTTTTTGTAGCAATTATAGATAATGTTATAAGTCAGACTAAGAATAGGTATACTCGTAGTTCATTTAGTTCATATATTTTCTTTGATTTATTAAACAAATCAAAATATGAATTATTTTCTAATTCAATGCCGGACTACAAAATATCATCCTTAAATAACCCTATTTCATGGAATTTTTAATTTTACTACTTCAAAAAAATGAACTCAAAGTTTTATACACTACCCCTTCACTTAAAAAGCTGGATGTTTTTCAACTTTATGGGCATTTTAATACGGAAATGCTTAGAGATACTTTTTCTCAAACTCTAACATTGTGTGAAATCTTTTTAACCCTGCCTTTGACTGTAGCCTCTGTCGAAAGAACTTTTTCGACTTTAAAAAGAGTCCACACTTACTTATGAAATTCTCAAAAAGAAGAAAAACTCTCAGACCTGGCACTTTTATCTATCGAAAAGCACCTTCTTTTAGAAATTAAAAATAACTCAAATTTTTATGAAAGAGTTTTAGCAGAATTCATAAAAAAGAATCGCATAACAAAGGTGGCTTGGATTGCATATCTTACGAGTACGTCTGTGTTTCGAATAAGCACCAAAATGGTGAGTCTTGAATAAAACATTTTACTTAAACTTTTTTCGGCTTCCCTCTCTTGAAATTTCACCCCACGCCACTGCAGTGTAGCCTAGCTTTTGCTGCTTTTCCTGAGTTTTTCTGTTATGGAAACTTCAAAAGAGCCTACTACTATGTACTCATTTCAGAACTTATTGAACCTTCATTTATGATCTTTTTTTTTGTAAAGCATAAGTTTACAAGGCGTAAAAAGTGTAAAATTTCATACTTAACGTCAATGGTATAAAGATTATAGATTGCATTCCTTTGATCTAAGTTTCACGGCTTTTATTTAATTCTTTCCCTATCTATACTCACATATTTATACCCCAAGTTACTAAACGTGTCTGCTTGTTCGATTACTTAAGTGGCGACCCCCTTTGGATGTCACATCCAATTTATAACTTTCAGTTAGCTGTCCAATATAGAATCAATTAGTCACTAATGGTTGTTAACCTTCCTCAAAATTGAACCATTCCTCTATCCTCTTCGATACCCAAAGCAAAGACATGAATAATTACATCCATTACTCACACCCCATATCAATCTAATTGTTATCTGCAATCATTCTTGAAATACCATTTTGTTTCGATATCCTATACTCGTAGGTGTAATTCATTTGAACTCTCCCTCAAATGCAATTCCAGCAAAACCAAATGTACTTTCTTTTAAACCACCACAGTGTTTCAGTGTAATGGGGCAAACAAGCAGAATGGCTTCACTATCACTGTATCCATTATCCAAGAGTTCTTTTATCGTCTTTTTTTTAAAAAAAACTTTCTAATTTATTTACTTTTTGAAAACTTGCAGCTGGAAATTGAATGCTCATGGATGAGAGAATCACACATCGATTGGATATTCCAGGGTCCAGCTAGTCTTGTAATTTTGCTGAATTTAATTTTCCTCTTTCGAATCATGTGGGTAAGGCAAACATACATCGGACGGTATATGTATACTATCATTTCACTTCAAATGGAGTTCAATGAATATTGTACAATCCCCATGTGTTACTGCATTCATTTTCCTTTTTTCTGTTTTCTGCTTTAAGGTACTTATCACAAAACTACGTTCAGCTAATACCCAGGAAACACGACAATATCGTAAGGCATCAAAGGCGTTACTAGTCCTCATACCACTGCTGGGAATAACATACCTTCTGGTGCTCTACGGACCAGAGCACGGAATCGAAAGACACGTGTTTGAGATTCTACGAGCTTTCCTCATTAGTACACAAGTAAGTGCAACGATGCATTTTCTTATCCAAACATTTACATTCTATGGTATACCTAACTTTTTTGTTCTTCTAGGGATTTTCAGTTTCCTTTTTCTACTGTTTTTTGAACTCGGAGGTAAGACAAGCATTACGACATCGATTCGAACGATGGCATGATGCTCGAAACATCAGTTCGGAGCAATCAATGCGCAATAGGAGGTAATTTATAAAAAAAAAAAAAAATATACTCTTGCATGAGAATGTTTAGAAAAAAAAATTTTAATTTTTAGGGCACTCCAATACTCGTAGATAGATAATCTCCAAAACTATTTAAGATAGAAACATAGAGTTAAGGGCCCTAGTTCAAAGGCTGAGATATGTATCGGATGGATATGTTAATAAATAAGTTTATGGCAACAACACCTCGTGGGATCTATAATATATGAGCAATAGTTTTGGAGATGAGATAAAAATAAAGTAATTTTTTTAAATTAATTTTAATTTATTTTTTATTTGATTTTCTTTATTTTTTTATTGCTTGTGAGTGGACCCACAGAAGGCACTTTGTCGAACAGGAAATGATTTGAATGTGTAGTATTTCTTTTTTTTTACTATAAATTTAGGAAGGGTTAGATCGTATTGGCAGATACTAGTTGAACCAATTTAATTCCATGGAAATATTCATAAGATGTACTTCAGTCAGATGAGTGGAAAATATTCTTTGTTTTAAGGCATAGTACTTATTAAGTATAGCTTTTACTTACTTCACTTTAGATGGCGCTATAGACCGGGGTGGAACTGGGCCTCAACCAACAAGCGTCTCCAGCCAGCAATTTTTGCGATATGTGCCTCCAAAAAGTTGGTTGAGGTCCCTTTTCACTTATATGCGCTACTTTATGTGAGGCCTTCCTTTATCGCGCCGTCCCTTTGGTTTGGATTCGAAGACTTTCCAGGCCGTAGCATAGATGTCTATTCACTCTACATGTCCCTTTCCATCTCAGACGATGAATTCGAACCATTCTCACTAGATCGATATCGTTGTACAACTGATATACAAGTAGTTGTATCTTCGTTTCCATTTTCCGGGACCAAAAATCACTCGAAGAATTTTTCTTCCAAAACAACAAGCAGAACATCTTATAAAGGGTTTTTCAATAGGGACATAACAATTTTGTTTTTTAATACAAACGCACCCTTAAACATTTTTTATGATCTGTTAATGCCAAAACATCAATGAAGTTCACGAACGAGCAATGTTTGGAAATTATTCAAAATTACTAGCGAAATGAGTCGGTGGTCGCAACTTTAAACGCTTACTTCAATTTTCAGTCGTAATAATCGTCCCATCAGACAGGTTGTGCATGCTATAGTGGATAAATTCGAGTCAACATATTCACTACTGAATGTTCCTGTACCAGTGGGATAACGCACCCGTCGAAGTATGGAAAATATCACAGCCGTAAGTGCTACAGTTCAAAATGAGCTAAATCAGTCGATTCCACGCCGTTCACAAGAATTGGGAATCTCTCAGTCCACATTGTGGCGAATTTTGCAAAAAAGATCTTGGCCTACACCCTTGCAAGATCAAATTGACTCAAGAACTGAAGCCTCTTGATCATTTGAAGCGCCGAAGCAACAAACCCACATGTGGTTGAAGAGACTCCATTGCATCCACAAAAAGTGACCATGTGGTGTGGATTTCATGCCGGAGGTGTAATTGAACCGTATTTTTTCGTCTATGATAATGGTCGCCATGTTACGGGCAATGGAGTGCATTATTGTGCCATGTTGGAAGACTATTTTTGGCCAGAATTGAATGGACTTGACATCAGTGACATCTAGATGGTGCCATTTATTGAAGGGAAAGTTCGTTAATCGTGTAATCTCGAGAAATGGTCCGGTCGAATGGCCAGCTCGGTCATGCGATTGGACGCCGATGGATTTCTTTTTATGAGGTTACGTTAAGTCGTTGGTTTAAGCCAAAAAGTCAACAACTTTAGAGAAGCTCGGGAACAATATCGAACTCGAAATTGGCAACGTTTCGGCCGACATGTGTGGAAGGGCGGTAGAAAATTGGTTCCAAAGAATCGATCGCTGCAAACGTGCTCGCTGTAGTTATATGAACAAGATCGAATTCCGTACTTAAACTTAATATGTTTACTACATCTGAAATAAATTTCAGCTCGATATCTCATTTATTATGTGTTTCATTTAAATACAAATTTGTTATGTCCTTATTGAAAAGCCCTTTATAAACCTTGACAAGTCAAAAATAATTGCTTAAGATGAAAAATGGTTTTATAATGACGCAAAAATTTAAGTAGTTAATAAATATAAATACTTAGACGTAATTATGACTCCAAGACTCTCTTTAGTAGATCAACTCAAAGAAAGAGAAATAAAAGCCAAAAATAGCATAAAGAATATCTGGAAAGAGTTTACGGTGAAAAATTAAGTAAAGTTCTCAGCAATTTGCTGCTATGCAGCTCGGGTTTGGTATTTTTTTTTAACTTCGATCAAGTCAGTTATGGAGAAGAAAACATTTTGGTATGAGGTCTGTTGCAGTATGAGAGATAATGCTAGCATTCGATGGACAGTTCAGTATGAAGTATGTGCTGGATTGATAGGACTCAATGCAAACCATTTTAGGATAGGTATGCGCAATATCTGCACTCTGTGTAATATTCGTGAAAAAGGAAACATTGTACAAAAAATGTCCAATTTTAGAACGCATTCGAGAACGATTTTTAGAAAAATTACTTTTGGAGAAAAACGAAATAATGAAACTCAACGAGAAAACTGACAAGAAAAGGGAAAACACTTCATAAATTGATGACGGAATCAGTTTGGTACCGCAAAACTTTTATAGATTAGTACAACTCGTAAATACAGGGTGCCTGACATGAACTATTACTAATTTAAATAGCTATATTCTTTTTAATTGTGAATATTTTTTTACTGAATCCAAAGAAAAAAATTTGCCGTTGTTTGGTATTTTTTACTGCCAATCTTGGCCTTCAAAACGTTTCAGATAGAAAAGTCTAATGGATTCGCATCGGGAGAATTCGATAGATATTGTGTCGACGAAATGAAGTGCGGAACGTTTTGTCGCAGCCATTGTTGATTTGCTCGGGCTTTGTGGGAAGGTAGAGAGTCCTATTACAATGTCCAGGGTCTTTAGTCGAAATGTTTGCATGCCCATGGCTTCAACACGGCTTCCAAGACAGTTTCACTAAAAACCATAGCGTTTAGCTTAAAGTCACGGTTCAAAAATACGAGCAGAGACCGACCATCAGCAATCACTTCAGCCCAAATCATCATAAACGGTGGCGCTTACTTTCTAATAACCATCCTTTGATCGAAATTATCGTATGACCAATTGGAAATGTTGCTTCATCAGAGAGGATGATGTTTGGCAATTAGCCACTTGCGTGCAAACGGATCAACTCCTTTGCTCTGTCCACTCCAACTTTGTTTTGGCCAGGTGTGAGATCGCGCACTTTTTGAAACTTTAAGGCCCTGAGCCCGAGCTCATTTTTGAAAATGTATTGCATCCATTCTCTGGATATGTTTAGCTCAGAAGCCATTTTACTTCCGCTACGTCGAAGATTTCGTTCGATTCTGGCCTTCACACTCCGAATCACTGTTGACGATGTTGCCGTCTTTCTCGGACCACCTCCATAGTGTTTTGCAATGCTGCCGATTTCGTTGTAACGCGATATGGTGCGATACACAAATATTTTGTTCATTTTCAAATGTTTCAGCTCCCGAACAATAGCTGGTTGTAATTTTCCAGCCAAAAAAAGAGCAATTACACTATTACGTTTGGATTCCATTGTCAATAGAAAAAAAACTAAACACGCGATCAAAAAAACCTTACACATGCTTGTCAACAATGAAATTAATTAACAACTTTAACATTTTCATCGCGCTGTCATTCGTAGTTTGGCAGACACAGCGACGTGAAGCTGGTAACAGTTTATGTCAGCCACTCTATACTTCTAATAGTAAAAACTTCTCCCTCCAACAGACATATTTATGTCATAATTGTAATGTTTTGCAAGGTTTTTTAAAGAAATATACAAAAGAATTTATTAGTATTATTATAATTTTTATTTTCTTCGTATCTGTAAGCATAAAGATTAAAAAATTCAATCAGTCTTCCACCGGTGTATGCTCAAGAAGCGACTGCAAAAGGTTATGACCATTGTGATGGGTTGACTGTAGGTAATTGAAAAAAAGCTATCCTTGCTTCATCGAGTAAATCTGTTGCATGAATAATAAAATTTCCATTAAAGTTCATAACCCGACAAAGAAAAATGTGAGTATTTTTTTTCCTCTGATATTTTTTTTTTTATCTCTGAAAAAGACTTTTCTCCTTCGCTACGGTTATTATTTAGGGTCTTTGTGTTGTAAAGGTTCTTGCCGTTGTAGATAATATTTTTATGTCACTTTACAGGTTAAATATTGTTTAAGGGTATACATTACATGAACTGTTTTCACGTTTCATTTGTTCTTTTTCCTTTTCAGATACAGATTCTCCAAGGACTATTCCCTAAGATCAAGAACCGAAAGTTTACGGTGAGGGGATGATTTTTATTTTTTTAAAACAAAAGAAAATAAAAACATGAAATCTTTGCTCATGATATGTGTATGTTTGTTAATATATTCTTTACTTGATTATTGTTCTGTTTTTTCTTGTTCTTTCATTCAAATGTTTAAATTCATGGAATGTGTATCTGTTAACCCTCGAAACAGAAAATTCATTTAGCATATTTACATTACGCTTACCAACTTAATATAGAATTTTTTAATTTTTTATTATAGTAATTGAAAAAATTAGTTTAGTAATTTACATTTAATAGTAATTGTTCAACTTTTCTGAGGGATGTAGCGCATTTTTTTTTAGTGTACATATATACATTGATACATCTGTCTTCAGTTCGTTCATGAATTGAATACTAGGTCCGACATACGAGTATCTATCCCACGAAGTCTTCTGAATCTATTCGGGTTTTCTGATTGCGTGATTCAAGGTAAAATATTCATTTTTTTGTGGGAGTCATTACTTTTTGATCGTAAAAATCTTCTAAGGCTTTTATGAACTCTGCAAATTTTCGAGATACTTCCTACCGGCAAAAATACTGCAGACTGCGGAAAAATCAGTCTTGGAAACTCAGGAATGGATGGAGAAAAATTTAGAATCCCAACTGGATTTTTGCACCATTTCGCATGATTTACGAGGGCAAGATGAAAAGTTCTCGGCCTAACAATGAAAGACTACGATTTTCAGTCAAAAAATTATTTTATTTTTCTACGAGTACATAATCTCCCTTGGCTTCAACACATTTGGTCCAGCGTTTCTCCAACATCAGTATTCCTTCTCGGAAGTGAGATTCTGGAAGGCTGCGAAAATATTCATCTACGGCCCTCTCTACTTCTGTATTGGATGCGCAGTGGTGAACAAATGTCTCAACCATGGTGACAAATCACCGCACAAAATCGGTCGGATCCCTATTGAATCGGTCCAAAGATTGCCCGCGAAAATCGTTTGCGCATTTGTTTCTGATCGGCATTCAGCAAATGTAGCACCCATCTTGCGCAGAGCTTTAGCATCCCTAAGTGTTTGTGCAAGATGTTTCGCACCCTCTCTTCCGATATACTCGTACACACAGCCTCAGCTATCTCACTTACCTTCACTCGCCTATCGTCCAACACGATATCATGCACTTTTTCGATGGTTTCGGGTGTGGTTGCAGTTTTTGGCCGTCCTTCACGTGGGTCATCTTCGAGGGACGTGCGACCGCGTTTAAATTCAGCTGCCTACTTATTAACAGTTGACATAGAAGGGGTAGAGTCCCCGTAAACTTTTGTCAACTTTGGATGAATTTCCTTAGGGGTTAACCCATCCAAAACGAAGAATTATATCACCGCACGATATTCAAGTTTATCTATTTTAACGGAAAACACGCAAGATGTCTACTGCAAAAATTCGTGTAAAGAAACTACTTGAGAGAACAAGTTGAAACTTGTCATACGAACTAATAAGTGCGCCCAGGCAGGAAACATAAATTTTTGCTGATTGGAACGCCATCTTTGCGTCAGGCCGAGAACTTTTCACCTTGCCCTCGTATGTGGTCTAGCATTATCATGCAATAGGTTCGAACCATGCCTATTGACGAACGAGGGCTGCTTTTCAATCAATTTTCCATGCTCCTCACAATATTTGATGTCGTTAATCGTTTCCCCTGATTGAAGAAATTAAAAGTGGATTGGTCCTTGCTATGTCCACCAGATTATCACCATAACCTTATCTGGGTAAAGACTGGGTTTTGGGGGTTTGTTTTGATTTGTCATCTGTATCCAATCATTTCCAAGGTCCTTTACAGTTATCATACAGAAACCACTTTTAATCACAGGTAGTTATCCGGTGCAAAAACGGTTCACTTTATTGTCTTAAGCTGTGCAATGTACAGATTTCTAAGCACCATAGTTTTTGGAACTCGTCCAGTTGATGGGGCACTTTTTGAGAGTCTTTTCCTTTCGAATTAGAGAAAGTTGTCGACTTTTTATCATGTGGGATAGTCCAATGTTCTGTGCAATGTTATGCACCGATTTCATTGAGTTATCGTTCCAGTTCCCCAAGTGGTGCATTTTCGATGCTAAAATCTCCCGAACAAAACTTTCCAAATCAATATCGAATGGTAGGTTCGTTTACTCGTACATGCTTCATCAATCTTTTTCGCTACCAGAGATGCATTATGTCCCAGTTTAAATTCATAAAGAAAGAGAGTCCGAATTTGAACTGCCGACAGCATGATAAACAATTCCTAGAAAAAAATAAGTGTACTTGTAACGTTCTATGCTTCCTTCGGAGTGGTTCAGGTATATCTCTTGTGTAAAGTAGGTAAAGCACAGGACCTAAGACGCTACCCTGAGGAACTCCTGTCGCTATTGCCTTAAGTTTCAAGTATTCTGCCTCATATTTTACTCTAAAATGGAGAGTGATATGCGAATGAACAACATATACATATATGTTGATGCAACTATGGGCGACCCAGTCATGCACTTTGTTTGTTTTACCAGAACCTATAATTTTCAAAATTTTCATCGAAAGGAAATATTAATATATATAAATAGTTTGGTCTTTGATGAATCTACTAAACTGGAGGGAGGTGCACCTAAGTACTTATCACGGGGGCCATACGTTCCATTGTGTGTCCCTTTTTGTTAAGTGGAACTTATATTTAAAACTTTTGTCTTGCGGTAAGTTATGTTACAAACCAGCCTGCGATCTTTATGAAGCCTATTATGTTCCTAAGTGTAACTTGTACGAGATCAACTAGTTCGCCAAAAAGCCTGTTTCCCATATGACGGAGGCGGCAGTTTTGAAAATTTGTTTGATGGTTTCTGTCTCCTCTATATCTTGACAGCTCCTGCAGTCGTTGGGTGTGTTGATGCCTAGTCTAGCAGCCATTTTTCCTATCGCGCAGTGTCTTGTAAGCGCGCCTATCAAAATTCGAATTTCTTTTTTATTCATCACCAATAGACACAGTCGCTTCTGGCGGCCCATGCGGAGTTAATCAGTTCTCTTGCTTTTAGGTCTATTTTCCTTTTTAGTTCACCTATTGGAGCTTCTACTGATATCCGAGTGTGTTGAAAATCCAATGTTGTTCCCTTTTTAGCTAGTTCGTCTGCTGTTTCGTTTCCTTCTATATTACTATGTCCAGGAACCCAGCAGAGAGTTACCTTATAGGTGTTGCATACTCTGTTCAACGTATTACGGCATCTGGAAACTCTTTTCAATTTGACTTCCTTTCAGTCTAGTGCTTTGATTGCCGCTTGACTATCCACGAAAATTGTAATCTTTGAAGGATTTAGTCTTTTGCTATGTATAGTCTGTGCAGCCCTATCAATGGCGAAGACCTCAGCTTGAAAGATGCTACAATCATCTGGGAGTTTGTACGAGTGATTGATTTTAAGTGACTCGCAAAAAACTATAGAGCCAGTTCCGATATCCATTTAAGACCCATCGGTGTAGAGCTGAATGTCCTGTACATTAATTAAAAGTGGAGTAGTTTTTGTCGAAATCTATGTAGGGTGTGATATAATCTGTTGTTCTGTCGAGATCGGTGAGTATAAATAAGTATCCATAGGAGCTTTACCTCCATGCGCCCGATTGTTTGAGATGAATCGCACTTTTGACAGCTGTACATCGCATGTACTTATCTAGGGTAGGGATATTTAGCATCATCTCTAAACCCACTTGTGGTGTTGTTTTCTGTGCTCCTTTGAGAGTATTTTAAGATAGCTTGTTTTGTCTGTTACATTTCACCATTCCGTAGGTAAGAATGGGTCTGACAATAGCCGTGTACATCCAGTTAATCATGGACGAACACAGACCACATTGTTTACCAAAGGTTTTCTTGCACGCATAGGATGCGCAAAGTGCTTTTTCATTCTTTCTTCCGTGTTCTTTTCCAGGTGAGCTTCGAATCAAGGATGGTTCTGAGATATTTAGCTGTTGTGGAGAGATTCAGAGGAATTCCATTCAGTTTAGGGGGATATGAATCTACTAAGAGTCTATAGTTTATCTCCAGTTTATTTACAAAGGATATTATCTCTGGTTACGAGTTCGGGATATTGCAAAGGAAAAGATTTACACTGTCTTCGGTATCCACGTCGACAGATCACCTGAAAAGTTGTGTTCCTAGATTGAACAGCCAACAGGTTGAACTTTAAGTTATTCAATACAATTTCGAACTAAGTGATCGGAGAATTAATGGGTGATGACCGTATTCTTTGTATTCTTGCAGAGAGGAAATTACTGGTTTCACTCACACTACTCCTGGTAACACTCTCAATAAATAAATAATACATACAGAACCATACGGTATCGCACCTAACTTCTCGCAGCCATTCGTGCTTTAAATTGAATGTACGATATTCTGGGTCTTTCCGAGGTTCGTACAACTGGCTCTAGCGATAGGTTCTTATTACATTACAATGAACATGTAACTCTACATAATGTTCGGGCAAACTCTTCAAAGTAACAACCATGCACTTATTTTCTATTTATTAATACTTTAACATTAAACTCTCTTAAGATATACTTATTACTTTCTACCAAAAGATATAAATACGAAGTCCAAATTTTAGGCTTTGTACAACATGACCTCTGCACTCCACACATCCTACAAAAAAATATTTCTACACTTCTACAATTTCGAGTTTTGTGCGGGACAATTATTTATATGTGAGAAATATTAACAGAAAATAAATGAATCTGTAGTTTTTGAGACCAAATTGGCCTCATTTCACTTCTTGAAATGATTCCAGTACGTTAAAATGTAGCCTTATTTTACGGCACCGCCCACGCTCTAAAGACTTTACTGCCCGAACACAATGGAGAAGCGCTGCAGCAGATAAAGTCCCTGCAGTACAAACTGTCAAATAAGTCGCCCGCTGAAGTAGCAATGCACGTACACAATGGTGAAGCGCAGCTCGATTGCTCAAGCTGTCAAAATGGAAAGATAATCGCGCTGTGTTTTGTGAAAATGTTTTTTGTGGTGGATTTATTTTATAATAATGACTGACGAAGAAGAAATCGCATGCTATGAATTTCTCCGTAGACGGCTCTGCCATTTTCGTTTTTTTGTTTTGTTTTTCTTTTTAATTGTCAAAAAGTAGCGGAAGTTGAAGTTGACTCAACTTGTGCTGCAGCTACTTTTCGTACTTCAGCTGAAGCTTCGGATTGTGCTCGTGCTATAGCGAGTAGATGTATTTCAACTTTGACAGCGCTGTGTTCGTGCAGTTACTCAATTTTCTACCGCTTTATTTAACAGTTCATAGGAATGTTGTAGCAGAGGGGACGCGACTTTCCGCATGAAGCACAGTATCGTAAGATCTATAAAGATTTTTTTTATTCATGGTTCATAAAGCTAATGTAAACCCTGTCGTCCTCGTCATATTCTGGAAGTTATAAAAAGAGTGTTTAAATAAGGAATTTAAAATATTCTCTTCAGGATTTCACTAATATTTTCTACACAGGCGGCTTCTGCACCACTAGCGAAACTAAAGCTATTTGGTATTTGCAAAATGATACCAAATAGTCTTGCATTCTTGACAAAATGGCAACTGTTTTCTAACTGGATAACCAAAAATAGATGGCGTGGTAGAAGTGTCAGTAAAGGTTCGCCATGCTCACACAAATCTCCCAAAAGTTGTTCTTGAATTCCTATATTCTAAACAGACGGTACAGGTTCATAGCGAAATTGAAGACAACGAAAACTATAACTTACTAGAGATAGACTACTAGGATATTACTCCTCTAAATCCGGAAAAAATAATTGTTGTCAGTTCAGTACTATTTCTCTACAGGATCGACTTATGGTCCCTATATATAAAAGTCATTGGAAAATTTTTTTTTTTTTTTTAAGAGATAAGATGAACTGCAGAAATATAGTTGGGCTAATTAAAAGGTTTAACCGATGTAATCATCACACGTGGTGGTTCTGTTTCGAAAGTGAAAATAAAACAGAGCACTTCCTCTGTCAGTGTCCTGCTTTCACAAGACTGGGTACTTTGGGTTCGGATGTCTGAGCATTGACTCAATCCCATCTCTATCCGTGGATGAATTTTTCGGTTTCCCTAAGAGCAGAGGGAAATTTTAACAGGTGTTCCTTTGCCAGCTAAAACAAAACGCACAGTTTTCTAACCCTTTTTTTGCCCCATTCCAATTCCATAATTTCCTCAATCTAGTTCGAGATTTTTCGCGGAGTCCAGAGGCTGATTCATGGCTTCACTTTTGACACTGTTGTTGGTGGCGGACACCATCTTTTTTTTCAAAGATTCTTAAAATTATCAAAATTTCCTAAAAATTAGAATTAAATTTCATTTCCTCGCACACTATTGAAACAAATCCAGAGGCATACTCGTAAAGGGAGCAAAAGTATCTTCTACGTAGTTCAATACGAATCTAAAGTCAGAATTTCAAAATTAAAAATGGTGGATTCGAAATTTCACTTAAAAGCCATACAAAATATAGACAAATTAAAATTCTGCGTAAAACAATGTAGTGGATCATGGCAAAATATAGTGGAAAGTGTTGTCAATGTCCTAACCGGAGTCAATACTTTTTTTAAATTTATCATTCAAAATGACGCCCAAATAGCTAAAAGCACTGCGATAATTGACATCGATTAGATACATATATTCGCTGAATCAAAATTTTTAAATGGAGCTGCTTTAAATTTTATCCCGCATTGTTTTTTGAATGCCATTATTAGTTTGCGACTTCCAAAATAGATACCTAGACTAATCAATGTCAATTATCGCAGTTTTATATATATATATATATATTTTTTTTTTTAAATTTGCACGTGTGAAAGGGGTTATGAATACCATTATACTAATTTTAGGACACGGGCGTTTTGAGGAAAGGGGGTTACGATTAAATTTTCAAGTTTTGATCCCGGATACGGATGCAGCACCATCGAAAACCATTTTCACTTTATTTTCCCATGACCCACTTAATTATTTTATGCAGAAAATTTGTTTATTATTTAGAGCTTATGCGCAAAATTTTGAGTCTTTACTTTACTTACTTTAGGTGGCGCTACAGTCCGAGGTGGACCTGGGCCTCAACCAATACGCCTCTCCAGTTAGCGCGATCTTTGGCTAACTGCCTCCAGTTGCGCACTCCAAGTTGGTTGAGGTCCCCCTCTACTTGTGCGCGCCACCTAACGCGAGGTCTTCCTCTACTGCGTTGTCCCTCCGGGTTGGAATCGAAGACTCTTCGGGCCGGAGCGTTGGTGTCCATTCGCTCTACATGTCCTAGTGATCTTAGTCGACTGATGCGCACTTTTCTGAACAGGTCGATGTCGCTGTACAGCTCGTAGAGTTCGCTGTTAAATCTTCTCCTCCAAAGCCCGTCAACGCAAACGGGACCAAAAATCACTCGAAGAATTTTGCGTTTGAGACGACCAAGAAGATCTTCATCCGCTTTTGCTAGGGTCCATGCTTCTGCGCCATAGAGTAGGACAGGGATGATAAGGGTCTTATATAGAGTCTCCTTAGTGTTTCTTGACAAGGCCTTAGGGTGGCCGTGGTGTAGTGGTAACATCAACGCTTGTCACGCTCTTGGTTCACGGTTCAAATCCTGATCTCAACAATCATCTATTTATTTCGTCTGAAATAAATAAAAAAGTCGATCAATTGCAAAAGCTTAGTCAACTCTACTGCGAAGGCATAACACTGGCAGTAGGGTGGTCAATATGGCTTAAATGCAACTTGATCGTGATGATGACATCAGGTGGAGGGAAAAAAAAACTGTGAATCAAGAGCAACGACAAAAAGCAAAACAAACAAGCTCCCCAGTTATCTGGACGCCACCCTTGGAGTTTACTGAAACTTAATACCACCGAAGTTTCAAACCCACTACACCAATCTTTCTTTCTCTCTCTCTCAATTTATACAAACGCCCGTGCCCTGAAATAATTTAATGGTATTCATATCCCATTTGGCGAGCGCAAATTATATAAAAAAAAAAAAAAAAAAAAAAAAACAAGGCCTTACTAATCAATTGCCGTCTTAGGCCAAAGAAACAGCGGTTGGCAAGTGTAATTCTTCACTTGATTTCTGCTGAGGTGTCATCTGAGTTTACCGCGGAGCCGAGGTAGACAAAGTCCCTAACTACCTCAAAATTGTAGCTGTCTATTGTGACGTTCTGTCCGATTCATCGATGCTGTGTGTCCCTTCTTGTTGACAGCATATATTTTGTTCTACCCTCATTCACCAATAAACCCATTTTTGCCGCTCCTGCACTAATACTTGCAAACGCACAAGTGACAGGTCACTGTGTTCTGCCAATAATGTCAATGTCATCAGCGTATGCAAGAAGTTGCACAGACTTTTGGAAAATTATGCCCCTGGTGTTGGCTTGTGAGTTTCGCACAATTTTCTCGAGAATGATGTTGAGGAAGTCACATGACAGCGCCTCACATTGTCTAAATCCTTTTTTGACATCAAAGGTCTCGGTGAGATTGTTTCCAACCTTTATGGAGCAGCGAGCGTTCTCCATCGTCATTCTGCACAATCTGACAAGTTTGGCAGGGATGCCAAAACTAGACATGCCTCTGTATAGCTCGTCTCTATAAATGCTGTCATATGCGGCCTTAAAATCGATAAACAGATGATGAGTATCGATCTGGACCTCTTGGGTTTTCTCCAGGATTTGCCGTAGTGTGAATATTTGATCGGTCGTGGACTTACCGGGCCTAAAACCGCACTGATAGGGACCTATCAGATCGTTGACGAATGGTTTCAGGCGCTCACACAGTACAGCAGACATGATCTTATACGCAATGTTCAGGAGACTGATGCCTCTATAGTTGGCGCAGTTTAGAGGGTCCCCTTTCATGTGGATCGGGCAAACGATGCTGAGGTTCCATTCATCAGGCATACTTTCTTCTGACCAAATCTTGGAGACGAGTTGGTGTATGCTCTCCACCAGGTCATCTCCCGCCGCCTTAAACAGCTCGGCAGTTAAGCCGTCCGGTCCAGCAGCCTTGTTGGATTTAAGCTTAGATATTGCTATCCTCACTTCATTTTGGTCAGGTGGACGGAAATCTTGGCTTTCATCGTCCAGGTTGAATGGTTCATTCTGCCTGACAGCAGAATTTGTGTCCTCTTCGCCGTTCAGCAGCCTGCAGAAATGGTTTTTCCATGTCCTCAGCACCGACTGTGACTCTTCAACAAGGTTTCCTTGTTCGTCTCTACAGGTCTCTGTTCGGGTCTTTTTGGCACGACACGTTCTTTTTACCTTACCTGGAGTAGCACCTCTCTATATCCTCGATCGCGCGCTTCTCATGCTCTCTCTTTTTTCTCCGGAGGAGCCGATGTTCTTCCCTCCTTTTTTGCTCGTAGAGCTGACGAGCTGCTCTCGTCCTTCTATGCAGTGACGCTTCGTAGGCACTTTGTTTTGCCGACACTCTTCGTCAAACCAGGGGTTTCGTGGGGGTGGACTGGTGAAACCGAGCACATCAGTTGCGGCGTTTTTGATGGCTTCTTGGCATCAACGCCACTGGTCTTCGGCATTTGATGCTGGCAGCATAGGACTTCTCGAGAGGTTTAAGGATACGCGATCGGCAAAGGTTCTGGCGGTTTGTTGCGTTTGTAGCCGTCCAACGTTAAATCTCCTCACAGTATTTTCTCGTTGTTTTGGCGGCCGGGATATCCGCATCCGTACCTTGGCTACAACAAGGTAGTGGTCCGAGTCAATGTTGGCCGCTCGGTAAGTTCGGACATCTAGAATACTGGAGGAGTGCCTTGCGTTGGTCGCAACATGATCAATTTGGCTGACGGTTTGATGATCTGGTGACCGCCATGTTCCTTTGTGGATATTAAGGTGAGGAAACCGTAAACTAGCTATGGTAACATTACGTCCCGCAGCAAAATCAATCAGCCTAAGTCCGTTTCCAGACGTGGTGTCGTGTAGGCTGTGCTTTCCGATTGTGCTACCAAAGAGGTCCTCCTTTCCTATTTTGGCGTTGAAATCACCTAAGACGATTTTAACGTCATATTTAGGGCATTGCTCATATGCTTTATCGAGCAGCTCATAGAAACAATCTTTGGTAGCATCGTCTTTATCTTCTGTGGGGGCGTGAGCGCATATAAGGCTGATGTTGGCGAATTTAGCCTTGATGCGGATAGTTGCAAGGCGTTCACTTACGTGTCGAAAGCTCAAGACTTCTTGCCTAAGTCTGCCGCTTACAACGAATCCGCATCCAAATAGACGCTGCTTCTGTTCCCTGCAGCAATCACCGTAGTAGATATCACAGTTTTTCATCTTCCTTTTGCCCGGCCCATCCCATCGCACTTCCTGGATGGCGGTGATATCTGCTTTGTAGCAGTCTAGGGCCTCCGCTAGTTGTTCGGCTGCACGCGGTCTATTCAGAGTTTGAACATTCCACGTGCAGATCCGAACGTCATTGTCCTTATTTCGTTTAGCCGGGTCGTCAACAGTAAATTCATCCTTATCCGAGGCTATTGGTCGCTTCGTAACAAAAATTTTTTCCGCGGTAGGTTTGTTAGCCCCACGCACAACCCCCAACCTGGAGGACCAGGCCCTTTCTGCGACCCCTTGGACAAAAGGAGCCGGAATATTCCGGAGTCAGTAACTCGCTGCGGGGATGTGAGAGCTGCCGTTGATCCATTAAGGACTCTTCCGCCACCATCTCTATTTCAACACCCTGACTAGTGTTGAAAATCCTCAATGACCGAATCATCACCGTTGATTCAACCATGTGAATTCATCCGCCGTACGTCCTCTTTCTGAGGGGCTCATGTTAGACTTCTGAGGCTCGAGCAGACAGTCAACTCCGACAGAGCATTATAGGGTTTGATTTATTTTCTACTTTATCAACACTCGCACTTATAAGTTCAGCAAGTCAAGTCCGGATGGACATAGACCAGTACCCGGTGGTGACCACGGGGAGGTAAAATAAGCACAATTGATGAGTGTGAGATAGTTGCGACACTGGACATCGCCACGTTGATGTCAATCAGATGCCCATCCCTATTCACACAACATCCAACCACCAAAAATTTTGAGTCTGTCATTTGAATTTTGAATGCTCCTTAATTTACTTCAATAGTTTACAAGAAAATTGAACATGTTTATATTTTTTACAAACGAATTTTCGCCAAATTTTTATAATGTAGATAGTCCAGTATTTTTTCGTAGTTTTTTTTTAACTTGTAGTACGTAGTTGTATATTTTCATGCTAAGAATTCAAGCACATTGTAATGTGGTACGAAATGTGTCGAGTACGTCCAGCAGGCTTATACCTATGCCTCTTGATGAATGGCAGATACAGCGCCTTACTTCGCTATTCTTCATTTATCCATTAATTTATTCACTCATTCAGAATGCGTTTATTGACCGTGAAAGGGATACCACAAACAGAATTTATTCCTAAATAATTTTAAGAGATCAACAAATGAAATTATTAACTTCACCCCTTAATCTGTTAAAACCCAAACATTTGAGGATAATCTATATCTAAATAACTACATTGTGTACCTTGCCAGCAATATTGGATTTAAAAATTCATGAGCAATACTCAAAGGAAAACGTGAAATCAGCCGATTACGACGTCCAATTCTCAATTTTAAATATATTGTACGAGCTCAATTTATTCTCCTAAATCCTTTTACTTTTCTGACAAAATAGCATGCAGGACACCTCACAATCCTTTCTGTATAAAATATCCATTTGTCTCGTTCAATACATGAATTTATTCATGATACATTATATGTTGTGCTTTATTCATCGGTTTATCTATTTCACCCTTTTATCCTTCATGTTATTTTTTTTTTTCTCTCTCCTTGCAGTCTTACATCGACAAGTCCAGTGCCCGCAGCAAACAATGAATAAATTTTGCACGAACTATCTTTTACTATATATTCAAATATATTTCGTTGCATAATGTGTACATTTTGTTTTCTATAGTTTTCCTTAAAAAATAATGTAAATTATAAGACTTTTATTTAAAAAAAAAAAAATAATAATAATAATATAATAATTTTTTTAAAACAATGTGTAAATAACTTTTAGCAAAATCCGTATTGATGTAGATTTAAATTCAACTTTGTATGATATTTTTATCTATAGCTGTTTGTAGTATTTTTAAATTGTTAATTTAGAACATTATAGAGTATGAACGTTGGAAAAATAAATGTGCCTGTTGTAAGTGTAAATTAAATATTATGGGGTTTTGATTTTCTTTCAGAACCGAGGAGTATGTGGTGTTTGTGAGACCCTAGCGTAGAAATTCGTGCCAAAGGAGTTCAAGGAGTGAAACAGATTTCGTTTAAGGATCATTCTTTAATACATTTTTAATTATACTCGTACATTACTATAATCTAGCAATCTTATACAAATGTCAATTATGTAAAAAAAAAAAGTTGTAGGAACAAATTGTATCTACGAGGGTCAATAAGTCCCTGAAAAATGAAATAAGGAACACTCTTTTCGGTATAGAAACATTTTATTTTTCATCATAGTCTCCTTTTAGCTCTTTACACTTCATCCAACGTTTCTCCAATTTTTTGATGCCCTCCAAATAATACGATTTCTCGAGTCCCTCAAAATAAGCATTTTTTTCAGCGATGACCTCTTCATTCGACCCAAATCTCTTACCTCCGAGCCATTTCTTCATGTTTGGAAACAAGAAATAGTAGCAGAGGGCTAAATCTGGGGAATATGCTGAATGAGGGATGAGTTCCTAGCCCAACTCATGCAATTTTGCCATTGCGACTGCGGACTTGTGTGCCGGTGCATTGTCCTGGTGAAAAAGAACTTTTTTTTTCGCCAAATGCTTCAAATCGGCTTGGAATCGATCCAGCAGCTCTACGGCTTCGATTCCCCAGGAGAAGTCCATTGTTTTGACTGTTCTTTGGTTTCCGGTATGTTGTGGTGAATCCAGGTTTCATCCACTGTTACGAAACGGCGCAAAAACTCAGCCGAATTTTTCTGGAACATCGCCAAACACACCTTTGAAGTTGTCAAACGAATGCGTTTGTTGTCGATTGTGAGCAAACGTGGCACCCATCTTGCGGAAATCTTTTTCATGTCCAAATATTTATGTAAAATCGAAATCACTGAGCCATGTGATAAGCCTGTGGCCTCTTCAAGCTCGCGCACTTTCACTCGCCGATCGTCCATTATCAAACCATGGATTTTGTCGACCATTTCTGGTGTGGTGACCTCAATTGGGCGACCAGAACGTTCAGCGTCACTTGTGCTTGAACGACCGCACTGAAATTGAGTAAACCAGTGGTGAATGGTTCCAATAGATGGTGAAGAATTCCCATAATATTTGTCAAGCTTTTGTTTGGTTTGCGTGATAGTTTTTTTCTCGCAAAAAATAGTGTTTACTCGTAATGAGCACTTGAAATTCACTTTTTTCCATTTTAACGAAAATGCTATATAAAATGGCTGCCACAACAAAACTATTTGACAGATCTGTCTAAAAATTTGGGTGCGTTCTTTTGATGATTCTTGACAAACAAAAAAATAAATTTAAGGTGACGACACAATTTGTATTAATTTTCAGGGACTTATTGACCCACCCTCGTAGTTTATCTTTTAAAAGTAAGTATTTAATAATTCTAAGGATTTCGGTCGGGTAAATTTTAGATTTTAATTTAAAAAGTCTGAATGTAAGAATTAAGAAAAATTGTTAAAATGTAAAAATAAATGGGATACGCAACCATAAGTTATTGTATATTTAGCAGTGTGTCCTGTTCGATATCATCGCTGTACACTACAATGGTTTAATTATCTTGATCACGGAATGCAGTTAATGAAACAACGGAGTTCTCTGAATGACCCTCACTCAACATGATGTAGCGATGTATCCAAAATAAAAAGGGTGTCTTTGGCCCCAATTCGCCATAGAATTATGTGCCAACATCAATAATCTATCTGGAAACCAAGCGGCCTTAAAAGCCACTTTAGGTCTAAACTCGATTGGAATAGCCTAAACACTTTAAAACAACCAGCTGCTGCTCACAACAGCATATCATTAATCTTGATTCCTGGCATCGAAGATAATAAGATCGCGGATGAACTAGTTAAATGCGATTCTTTACCACCATTCACAGGGCTATTATTTTGTGTGGCTTGCATTAAACTACAGCTAAACTCTTGGGAATAGCAAGAACTACTGTGAGAACTAAACTCAGCACAAGGTCTTCGTCAAGGAAAGAAACTCATTGACTTCTTAAAGCATAATCGTGCTGCTGAGGTTTTGTCACTTTATAAAAGAGATACAAAGCTCTTAACAGACTTTCTAAATGGAGACACTATTCGCCTAACATCTCTGAGATCTCTGCCAACTTTTTTTCTACCGAGAATATCTTCTCAGATTGTAGCGCCATAGCTAGAAGCAGGAAAGGGCTCTGTTTCTCACCCTGCAAATATAACTTTAGGTCATAGGAGAGCAACACAAAGGAAATTGTTTAATCGCAGTATTAAGCGACTTTTCGTCTCTATCGCCAACAGTATCTAATTATAATAAATATGGATTCAGGTTTTGCACGGCGAGCACATCTTAAGTCTGAAATACCGTGGCATTGCAGACGTGACTTCTGAGGAACATATTAACCTTGGAGAGTCAAGGGAGTTCATCGACACAGCCAAAACTCAAACTCTGTTAGAACGCCTTCACCAACATCAACCATTTCGAAGGAGGTTGTCTGCATTATTTGCCTTAGTGTCGTTACAGACAGTATTGTGATGGGACACTGTGACTGTATTGATATCGTATATTGTATATTTAGTAAGTAGCATAGTCAGCTAGAAGTCATGAGTTCATAAAAATGCATTATGATGTCATCGTTATGGAAAATGTTAATGACCTTGATGTTGCTTTCTAATCAATACGACATCTTGTTGATTTTGGAGAGCGAGAAGTGGTTTAACATCATCCTGCGTCCACATATTTAACAGATACATTAGACATCCTACCTACTACTAAATGTGCTGAGCACTTTCGAAGTGGGGACTACTATTCATCACTAAAAGATAATTTATTCCTGCTCACAACAGCAAGATTTCGAATAAGTAACAATTTCAAACAATCAATGTCGCTGGACAGGCGTGTCAGTTAGTTTGAGATTTTTTACTTTTATTCATGAGCAATGGAGTTGGAATGGTGCAATGCCTATTCTGGTAGAGGAAGTCATCGACCTCCACATGGTTGCAAACGTAATATGTACATTATGTCAGCATGTATTCCTAATATCTGATGAAATGTCAGGCAATAGGATAGCGTTATAGTAATCAGTCCAAGAAAGACCGCATAAAGCTAATCTGATGATCTGCTCTGCACAGATTCAATCCTTTTGATATGGTCATCGTAAGCAGATGACCATACTTGGTTAACATACTCAAGAAGGGGCCTTACAAAGGTAATATACGAGTAGAGGATCTGAAAATTTCTTATACCAGAGTTTCACAAAACCGAGTACTGAGTTGGTCATGCTTATATGTAGAGTTATCAATATGAGAACGAAAATTGAGGAGGTAGTGGAAGGCGTTTACGGGAATATTTAACAGAGTGACATTTGTCGACATTCTGTTCTAAGAAATTTTATTGACACCAGATGGAGAACCCATTCAAGTCTTCCTGCAATAGGCGGGAGTCAGCAGTAGACCGATATATGTTTAATGATGTTTATGTCATCAGTGTAGATGGATAGGATGATACATTCGGCAATGTTTATAGTTGGGATAAAAGTCAATGGTCCAAGATGTCTGCCTTGAGGGACCCTCAAATTGCTATGATAGGATCAGATACTGAAGATCTAAAATGGACTTTGTATTGGCGATCATCCAGATACGATTTGATTCACGAAATAAACTTCGTTTCAAAATTTAAAGCTTTTATCTTAAAAACAATAATTTGGTGAGGAATTTTGTCAAAAACCTTACTAAAGTCTGTAGCAACAACATTAACTTCATTGCCATCCTCCAATGCGTAGAGTGTATTTGACACAAATTCAGTTAAGTTAGTGGTTGTCGATCTGCCCGTGCTGCTTAGTAGAAAAAATTGGCTTGCTGTGGAAGAATATTGGGGTATCTATGTTACAAGTTAGTGATGGTGTTTTTCCAGCCCTTATTCAGAAAGGTCTAGAATAAACCCGTCCCACCTTGGTAGCTCTATTTAGAACAAGTTTCAACTTGGGATACATTCCACTAACTTGGCGGGAGGTAAATGTGGTGTTTATCTCTAAGCTAGGTAACAAACCCAGCGAGCCACCCAAATCCTACCATCCAATCAGCTTGACATCGTTTTTCTTGAAAACCATGGATTGCACTCTAGTCAATATGCATTCAGGAAAGGTCGATCCACGGAAGGCGACCTTCAGTATCTCATTATAGAGATCAAATCAGCATACAGTGGCAAAGAAATCGTCCTTTGCACATTCCTTGACATAGAAGATACTTTTGATAAGACATGATAGCATTAGTGCCATAAGACGCAGGGAAATCGACGAACCTACTACCAGATGGGTTAGGACTATGCTCGATAGCTGCATAATATCATCTTCATCAAGAGAGGTCTCTGTGATGGCCTCCGACGGTCTCCGCAGCCAAAGGCTGACGCCAGGGCGGCATCATCTCTCTTCTCTTATGATCGCTCGTGGTGGATAACTTATTGAATAGATGCTATGCAGATGATCTTGTGATCATCACCAAAGACAATGTGTGTCAACCCCCTTGTAGTTTCGAACTGGTGTGCTGGCGAGGGTTTACCGATTAAACCCAGCAAGACAGTCGTTGTATCGTTTACAAGAAGAAGAACACTGAACATTGGTTCAGTAACTCTAAATGGTTCATTCCATTCTTTTTTCCGATGAGGTAAAATAGCTAGGAATTGTCCTGGACAGGAAACTTAACTAGAACTCCCATGTTAAGCATAAAATTGCCAAGGCAACTACTGCCATGTGGGCCTGTCGCCATATGTAGGGCAAAACCTGGGGACTGTCCCCAAAGGTCATCTTCTTTTTGTATACCACGGTGGTAAGACCCGTCCCACAACAACCATAGAAGCTATAATCGGACTTACTCCGTTACAAATTTTCATCAAAAAAGTGCAGTTAATCTTCGAAAGTTGGGTGTTGACAGTACTGGGATCATGTGGATCCCATGGATCTATTAACCGACTTTCCCGTGATCAGCACGGTTTCTGAATTATCGCCCAAATCACTCTACTTTGGTAGAAAGTTTGAGATTGAGATCCCAAGCCATGATGTATGGAATAATGGCAGACCGTTGCTTGATCCAAAATGAATCGTTTGGTATACCGATGGATCAAAAATGGATTCAGGAGTTAACGCCGGTGTATAGGGATCCAATTACAAGATTATAAAATCAATTGGAGTATTTCCCAGGCCGATATTTACGCTATCGAGACCTGTGCTAATATAAACTTGCACTCAGGCATCAAAGGTGCCGCTATACACATAATCACCGACAGCCAAGCGGCGCTTAAAGCACTGATCTCCCACCTGATTAGTTCAAAATCAATTCTAAGCTGCTTCGACAGTTTACAAAATTTGGCCCGATACAATAAAGTCAAATTGTGGTGGATACCGGGTCATGTACGCGTTGACGGCAACGAAAATGCAGATCTGCTAGCCAGAAAAGGTTCCTCTGAGTTGTTCATTGGACCTGAACCCTTTTTGCGGAATATCTCATTCTGCCTTTAAACTCGCCCTAAACAGTTGGGAACGCAACATGTGCATTTCCCATTGGAATAACTCCCAAGGTCTCAGAAAAGCTAAAAATGCTGTCCAACCCTTCCAAAAAAAGACAGTTGACATCCTAAAATATAGCAGAAACGACATAAGAAGGCTTGTGAGCTTCCTTACTGGTCACTGCCAACTACTCTACCACCTAAAAAAATGAGAATTTCAGAGGATATCACCTGCCGCCTCTGCCTAAAAGAGGAAGAAACTGCAGAACATGTACTATGTGCGTATATAACAGGAAACGTAAAATTCTTGATACAACGTCGATAGAAATTTCACTACCAACTCAACAAGAAATTCGCTTCGAATTTCGGCGTCAACTCAAGCCGGTGCAAATTTTCCACGAATACCAAAATGCTGACGGAATGAATGCACCATCTCATGTAACCGCTTGCAAGTGGTTTCAAAGATTCCAGATTATTCATTTGTCTGTGCAGGATGAACCTCGTGAAGTTCGCCCCAAATCTTCGACCGATAATACAGATGTGACCTTATTAAAGGCTTGATGTTAAATCGTCACCTAAAATACTTGAAAAAAATATGTTCGATTTTAGATGACGACCAAAATTTTTCCTTCGAAAAATTTGAAAACAAAGAGTCTGGCTGCTTTAATAAATTAGTAAAAGGTGATCAATCTTGGTTCTATAAGCAGGACCCGGGAACCAAACAACAATCTATTGTATGGAGCCTAGAAAGTGCAAGTCCCCCAGTTAAAGCAAGGCAACAAAAATCAACAGCAAAAGTGGTGATGTCGATTTACCTCACCAAGGGCAAAAATTGTCGCTGTTATTATATTTCCAATAAATTTGACAACTGTTAATTAATATACTGAAACTTGTTTACCACAAGTTATCCAAAAATTTTTTCGAAATCACAAAAAAATGGAACTTCGTCGCTACTTTTTACACCACAATAATGCACCTACTTACACTGCGGAAAAAACTAACTGAAGTTCCCCAGATCTAGTGCTGTATGATTTATAGTTACATATTCTCAAAAATAAAAAATAAGAATGTTGAGAAGAGTTTTTAGTTCCAATGAGGATATCTTTAATGCAATTCAACGCCGAACTTGAGAAGCTCCAAAAGATGATTTTGAGGAGAGATTCGAACGGTGGCTCTAGCGAATATAAAGTGTTTAATGAGAAATTATGAAAAGTGAAATGCACCTACACCAGTCTCAAACCTCAAATCTAGAGACTAAGATGCAGAGTTTATTAAAAACCGGCAACGTCACACCATCAATAAAGTCTGGATAATTCTCGAATGCAAAATTTAATCTTCAATTTTTCAACTCATATTTGTAATACATAGAAGCAAAATAAATGATTTTTCCGTCATGACTAATTCTGCCAAAAATAGGAATTACTTTGTTGATAAGCACTTGTTGATCATCTGTTAAACAACAAAAACTTCCAATTCCATATTAAAAAACTATCTTTTTTTTTTTTTGGGCAACCACATGTGTAGGCTGATAATCGAAAATTCTGAAAATTCCCAGAGAGCAAAAGAGACTGTAGAAACGTAAAAACAACTATCAATTTAAATAATCATAACACAAATTTGCATAATATTTAGTCATTTAATAAATTCCGTTTAATAATTCTTTTCATTCATAAGTTTGATAACGCAAACTAATACGGCGCAATTTTCATTCAAAATAGTGTAATTAGAATCTATTACTTCATAGAAATGTGACATAACCTTGCAGATAATATTTGTATGTTGTATAATATTTATTAGCTATTTTTCCATCAAATGAAGAACTATCACCCTTTCAATTTGTTTATACAATTTTATACTAAGCTATTATTCAAAGGAGATACACATATTTTTGAGCAATCAGATGCGAGATCCTAATTATGGTTGTACCTTTCTGTTTCAACATATTTTTTTTTTGTTTTTTTGTTTTATGTCCTATATCCCCTTGTAGGTCCTAGGGCCTCGACTACGCCTACGCGCCATCGTGTACGGTTTCTGGCAATGTGTCTCAGCTCTCCCCAGCTTTCCCCAACTGCCGTGCTTTCTTCTTGACTGCTCTGCGCCATGTTCTCCTTGGATCACCAGGTCTTCTGGCGTCCTGAGTTAAGGGGTTCCATTGCATAGCATGGTTCGCTATGGAGCTCTCACCCTTTCAGAGCGTGTGACCAATCCATTGCCACTTCCGTCGTTGGATGGTTGTGCCTATTGGTTCCTGACCCGTTCTCTCGTTAAGATGTTAGTTAGAGATACGATTGGGCCAGAAAATCCTTAAGATGTTGCAGAGGCACCTATTAACGAACGTTTGCAGCTTTTTGCTGATAGCCGTGGTCACTCTCCACGTACTGCATCCATATAACAGCACGGATTCAACGTTGGAGCGGAACAGTCTTAGCTTGGTGTTCAAAGTGAGAGTGCTTCGCCATATTTTGGACAACATCTCGAACGCGGACTTTGCTTTAGCGATTCTGTTTGCTATATCCAGTTCGGTTCCACCATCGGTCGAGACAATACTCCCAAGATACTGGAAATCCTCTACTCTCGCTACCGGTTGTCCAGCAATGCATATTTGAGCCGATGAGTTCGTTCCAAGACTGATAATTTTAGTTTTTGCGGTATTAATTTTCAGCCCGACGACGCCAGTCTCCCTCTCCACATCTGCTGTCATTTGGTGGAGGTCCATAATTCTATGAGAGAGTAAGCATACGTCGTCAGCGTAGTCGAGATGATTAAGTTGGGATGTGAGAGTCCATCGAATTCCTCCGTATTCCGTCGACAAACCTGCACGAAGCACATCGCTAATCACCAATAAGAATTGTATTAGTGAAAGAATGCAGCCTTGTCTTACCCCACTTTGGATCTCATATTCCTCAGACAACCTTCCTCTGTGCAGAACGTGATATTTGGACCCTTCGTAAGTAGCTTTGACAATAGCAATTAATTTATTAGGAATACCTCTCCTGCGTTAGGCACGCCAAATAAACACTATCGAACGCCTTCTCAAAATCGATGAACAGCAGGTGAAGTGGCAATCGATATTCAACGCACTGTTCGATGATAATCCGCAGGGTGTTGATGTGGTCGACACAGGAGGATCCAGAGCGGAAACCTGCTTGTTCGGCATCGAGTGTGTCTTCGAGATGCTGTTTGATTCGCTCCAGAATGATTTTAGCTATTATCTTAGCTACAGCAGGCAGCACGCAGATACCTCTCCAGTTTCCGCACTCCATTAAACTACCTTTCTTAGGAAGCTTGACGATCATTCCCTTTTCCACTCGTCAGGAAAGCTCTCGGCTTCCCAAGCTCTCTCTATAAGTGGAAGCAGAAGCTCAGCCGATGTTGTTGGCGCTGCTCGTAAGAGCTCTGCGGGAATACCGTCAAGTCCGACCGCCTTGTTGGTTTTAAGTGCTTTGATCGCGGTAGTGATCTCATCCTTACTGGGAGGCGTGGTGCGTATTCGGGCATTTCTTACCTCGGACACCTCATTCTGATTTGGGAACTGGGTGTTGGCTGGAGCTGCGACTACCTGTCAGCTCTTTAGTGATTCTGTAGACGGTCCCACTATCGCACCTTCGTGCAGCATCTTCTGCTTCTGTAGCCAGCGCGTTGATGTAGTTGCGCCTATCACGTCGCACGCTACGCTGAACTTCTCTCATCTTCATGCGATATAGGGACTCTAGCTCATTACTCCCTGCTGCTGGAGCAGATGCAATGCGAGCTTTCAGCTGTTTCAGTTCGTCAATCCGTCTCCAGGTATCCTCGGAAAGTCACGCCCTATGCCTTTCCTGTGATCGACCGACAATTCTTTCAGCACCTGATGTAAAAACATTTTTCACAGCACACCAATGGTCTTGGACGGTTGTGGGCAGTGAGCTGCTGATTGCTTCCACACCTTGCGAAATGTGCTCCCTTAATTGTTAGCGCACTGAGGGATCACTAAGTCTATCGATGTTGAACCTGAGCATTCTTCTATTGTCGTGGGATTTTCGAACGGCAGCAGTGCGTAGTTGAAGAGTAGCTATCATAAGATGGTGATCTCGTACTATCCCCACATCTGCTCCTCCCCTGTTTCGGACGTCCAGGAGACTACTTCTAAAGCGGCGGCTGATAGCAAAATGGCCAATTTGATTGGAGGTTGCTTGCCTGTCATTGGAAACCAAGCTGACTTTGTGGCAGGTCTTGTGCTCAAACATGGTGCCACCTATCACAAGGCGGTTGGCTTTGCAGAAATCCACAAACCTTTCGCCGTTGTCATTGCGGTTGCCTAGTCCATTCTTAAGAGATTGTAGAAGCTCTCCTTCTCGTCCTCAGACGAGCCCTCCGTTTGGGGCATAACACTGTATGATGGTGACGCGTCGTACTCTAGTCCGGAATCTGGCCGACATAATCCTATCACCATAAGGTTGCCAGGAAATTAGGCCTTTGCGTGCTGTTGGTGTTAGTAGCAGTCCGACTCCATATTCCCGCGGACTTCCATATGGTCTTCCGGAATAGAGTAGTACAGTGTTATGCGTTGGGGACTGTTACTCACCCGCTTCTAACCATCTGATTTCGCTTACCCCCAAAATGTCCGGTCTATATCGCATGAATTCTTTTTCCAATTGAAAGAATCTGGCATTGTGAGGTCCTTCACTTCCCGAGTCGAGGAGCGTCTTCACATTCCAGAAACCTATCTTTGTCCGGGTACAATAGCCAAAAGTCGTCAACATGTGATCATTCCTTATCCGAGGCATAGTGTCGGTTTCTGTAGCGATTAGGGTTCGGTAACGCAGGTTGCTAGCCCACGTTACCTAGTCTAGAATCAAGGCCCTAGACAACCCGCACTTGCAGTTTTAGCCGACACGCATAAGGGTCTACACGTATAGTTACCCGGGGACCACCACTTGGAGGTAAAGCAAGCACTTCATCACGAACTTGATTGTTGCGCTACTGGCCCAAGCCAAGTTTTGAGCAGTCAGTAGTTTCCCGATCAATCGCAATGCAGATCCCATCTGTTTCAACATAGCTGAGCCGTGTCTCCTACGATATTCGCCATTCTTTGGGACCCAGCCTTTTGCAAGCCTAGTGACTGGAAATTCAAATGCTTTTCTGGTTGTATCAGTGATTTCCATTCCAATATGTACATCGACTTTTAGCTTTTTAAATTACACCCATGCCACATATAGGTAGGTATAGCTCGTTGCAAAAGACTTGAAACACTCACACTGTATAGGATTTGGTACACAATACTTAACAAATATATTCATACCTCATCTTATTCGTAGTTCTTGCAAGACAAAGTTAGATCATCACAGACACACTTTAACCAAAGATCAAGTGATTTGTCCCATCCTAACTTAGAACCAATTGGAGCTTCTAATGAAACGATGGAGGTTCCTAACGTTCGAGTTCTTTAATGAAGACTTCTGCTGACAGAGACAGCTGAACAATTGCAGAAGAGATGTCGTTCTAGAAGAGCCCATGCCTTTTGGCGTACCTTTCAATAAGAAAGTGTCTGGTAATGACACCAACTTTTGCACTGATATGCTTCCTGCTAAGGATGACCAGACTACTCGAGCGCTTCTGATCCAGCTTAGATCAAATCTGCCTTTTGACGTGACACTTGATGCCAGCCTCCAACCTGTTGTTGGTCTCCTTGATTGCATTCAGCTTGAACAATTACTTGCATGTAGCAAGAGGCATGCCGAGATTTTCCTTTTACGGTAGAATCTACAAAGTTGTGCCATGCCTGGCAAGGTCAACAGGCTGGAATATACCTTTTCCCCGGCACCCAACACAGGTGAACTTTAAATTGCTCAGTCATCTCGTTAAGAGATGAGCGATAATCAAGAGCTGTATTTGATGTAGAATATGTCGATTCTAGAGATTTTATAGCATCTTGTCCATCAGTGCAGATGCTATCTTTGGCAGATACTCGTATTTCACTTAATTTCATCTAGACCTTCTCTGATCGCTATTATCCCCGCCTGGAAACCGCTACTGGGTGATCTGGGAGGCGGAAAGATATGCTAACGTTTAGCCTGTCGGAGAAAAACCCGCCACCCATCCCATCGATTGTAAGACAAAGGCTACCTTTTTGTTAGGTTAGGACGTGGGTCAAGCTGGATTATCCACATTCGAATTTGGCTTGACAGTCAAGCTGAACCATCCAGAACTAAAACTAAAGAAAAGTCAACTATTACCTAGATCTGTCTATAACCAATATTTACCGCCTATTTTCCGGCTCCCAATGAACGTATTATTAGTAAACTTTTATGTAAAGCTAATATTTGTACCAGAAATGTACTAGAAAGAAAAAAACTTACAAGCAAAAAAAAAATCATCCGGAAGGAAATTTTTTCCAATCAGCAAAAAGTAATTTTTGATCAGCACAACATTTTTGTTTGATCTGCAAAAAATTATAAAAGCAAATCAGTAGGAAAAGCTAATAATTAGCAAGAAAAATCAAAGATGATCTGTAGAAGAATTTTTTCAGTAAAAATGAAATTTTTTTGTCAACAGAAACAAACAGTGGTTAAAGAAAAAGAAATCGAACGGAAGAAAAAAGAGTTCCTTTCTTACGTTTTTTTTCTTTCAATATGAATCTTAGCATTTTTGCAGATTGTTTTTTTTTTTTCTATTCTGCTGAAATTGTATTTTCTGCTAGCCAAGAAAATATGTCTTGCTGATCAAATATTTTATTTTTGCTAATAAAGCAATTTTTAGGTGATTTTTTGAGGATTTTTGAACGTATTTTCTGATCTTATACTTTTCCTGCACATAAAAAACTAGCTTCTGCTCATTAGAAACTATATTCACATAATTAATTTTTACTGAAAAGACATTTTTAAGCTAATTTTTTAGTTTTATTTTCTGCAGATAAAAATCTATTAAATTGCTGATCAAATAATTTTAGATTGCTGGTTAAAAAAACTTTAACCAGCAAGACTTACTGCAGATCGACTAAATGGTAGCAAAGTAAAATAAAATTAACTTGGGAAATGAATTTAGAATATTTTATCATCAGCTTCGATTTGAACGCTCCAATTTAAATAGAAATGAAGAAATCGGAGCACAAAATTGCTATCCACGAATAACAATCTTAGGAGTGTTTCAACCTGCATACAAATTTTTTATTCCTTCTATAAATTATTTGCCATGGAGAAAGTACTTTCTACAGGTGCATCGTCCCCGGCAAAGTATGATATACGAGGGCAAGATGAAAAGTTCTGGGCCTGACACAGAGATGGCGTTCCAATCAGCAAAAATTTATGATTTCTGCCTGGGTGCACTTCTCATTAGTTCGTTTGACAAGTTTCAACTTGTTCTCTCAAGCAGTTTCTTTACTTGAATATCGTGCGGTGATAAAATTCTTCGTTTTCGATGGGTTAACCCCTAAGGAAATTCATCCAAAGTTGACAAAAGTTGACGGGGACTCTGCTCCTTCCATGTCAACTGTTAAAAAGTGGGCAGCTGAATTTAAACGTAGTCGCACGTCCCTCGAAGATGACCCACGTGAAGGACGGCCAAAAACTGCAACCACACCCGAAACCATCGAAAAAGTGCATGATATCGTGTTGGACGATAGGCGAGTGAAGGTGAGTGAGATAGCTGAGGCTCTGTGCATATCGAAAGAGAGGGTTCGAAACATCTTGTACAAAAACTTAGGGATGCGAAAGCTCTGCGCAAGATGGGTGGCGCATTTGCTGAATGCCGATCAAAAACAAATGCGCAAACGATTTTCGCGGCAATCTTTGGACCGATTCAATAGGGATCCGACCAATTATGTGCGCTATTTGTCACCATGGATAAGACATGTATCCACCACTACACGCAGTGGGTGGAAGCCGGTGGTTTAGCGCCAAAGAAAGCGAAGTCGATCGCATCTGCCGGAAAATTCATGGCCAGTATGTTTTGGGATGCGAAAGGGATTCTGTTAATTGATTACCTTGAGAAAGGTAGAACAATTACAGGCGAATATTACTGCAACCGTCTTGACCAGCTGGATGGCAAAATTCGCGAAAAGAGGCCTGGCTTCAAGAAGAAAAAAATCATCTTTCACCAGGACAATGCACCTGTACACAAGTGTGCGTTGGCGATGGGAAAACTGCGGGATTTGGGATACGATTTGCTCGGCCATCCCCCCTAGTCACCTGATTTGGCACCCTTAGACTTCCATATGTTCCCAAACTTGAAGAAATTTATTTCTGGGAAGCGCTTTGCATTCAATGCAGAAGTTGAGAGGGCCGTAGATGAATATTTTCACAGCCTTCCAGACTCTCACTTCCGAGAAGGAATACTGATATTGGAAAAACGCCGGACCAAGTGTATTGAAGTCAAGGGAGTTTATGTAGAAAAAAAATAAATTTTTTAACTGAAATTCGCAGTTTTTGCCCTCGTATTCGAGTCGATTATCAGAGAGAAATTCGGGTTTTTCAGGTAAATTTTTTAATACAGTTTATTTAGACGTTTTCAGGTTGAATAGGATTGCTCACGTAAATGCATGGTATTCCTGGAAAATACAAATCATATGGTTACGTTATTCACGCACCGTGCCGTCATGTGTAAAGCTACGATTTGAGGCCATAGGAAATGAAGGCTCTTCTGATGTAAGATTTGTTTTGATACTTATACTCCTGATTCTACCTGTAGATCAATGAATATGATTCCTTTACTATCTCTAATATAGAATATTCTGGGCTTAAAGCAATCTGTCAGTTGATTGGTTATCTCCTGAAACCCCCAAATATGGTATCGATAGCTAAATTCTTCTACCGATGTTGTGCAGACTGATAACTCTGTAGTTGGCGCAATTCAGAGATTCTTCTTTAAATAGCTTGGCAGTTAGACTGTCGTTAGATCGTCATCGTCCGATTTGAATAGTAACCTTAACCATTTCTTCAAAATATGAGTAGCTATATGAGAAAACCAAGCCTTTAAGATTTGAGAAAATCTCCCACTGCGCATTTTAATTTCTTTTGAAATGCTCAGAATAAATTGTTGTGAACTGTGAAGAAACGACTTACCCATGTTAAATCCAACTGAAGTCAACAATATGAGGTCAGTTTTAAAGGGTTTTCAGTTCTCATGCAATTAAAATGTATGCATCCACATTGATGGCCTAGTGAATCAATTTAATTTGCATACCTCATTCGTTTCTCATACAAGAAAGATAAAACCTGTGTATGGGATCTGCAGCTGCTGGCAGGAATTTCCGAAATAAACAACACCAATATCTGCATGCACATAAATTTCCTGTCAGTCGAAGGAAAAATAAAATAAAAATATCGACAGCCGGCGATTTTGGTTTAATTAATTTCGCTCAATAAATTATATAAATAAAATGATAAACAGTGTACAAAACGAGTACATCATGTGCGCGATAAGCCAGAAACTGTGGTATCCGCCCCAATGTCAAGTTCAACAATTAATTTGATTCTTTTTTTCCATTCGCATGGTTTTTTATTTGCATATCGTTTAATTGTCGAACAATCCATGAACAAGTGATTAAATTCATCGAAAATAGAAACAAATACGATGTTTTGAATTCTTAACTATTTCCTCGTTAGACCATGACTATGCATTTGTGGATTATTTCCATGAATTTCCGGGAATTTCTGGAAATGAAGTAGTTATCAGATTGCCTGGTTAATGGAGTACCATTAGAGGAACATTTTAAGGTACACTTTTATCTCGATTTACTGAGTTGAATGAACTTATAAATGAAAGCTTAGACATTTGATTGCAAAATGTAATGAGTCAAGTTGAATTCCACACTAACCCAGTTACTGCTTGTGAGGCTTTGCCCTTTTTCAAGATTTGAAATACAAGGCCAAAAGATAAAGTTGTAAAACAAATTCATTCATGTTTTTACAGCAACACACCAGCTAATCTATAATCTTATCTCTGGGATAGATAGTCTTGCTGAACTAGTACATCCGAAATGCTGACGTCAACTATTATTACTTATGTATTTCGCATTGGAATATATAAAAAGAATTATTATATATTTGTTGGAACATCAGTCAGTCGTAGTCCATATCTCCTTATTGAAGAAAAAGTTTTACAAAACTGCTAACGGAATTGCAGACATTTGCATCAAATGGTTCTTATAATGCCCAAAACAAACCTATTCAGCTGTACAAATTCAGCCTCTCAAGTAGGGCAATAGGACTGAAATGTTGGCAGAAGATTTATCTCAGAGGACGGTGGGTAGTAGATAGGGGAAAGTCAAAGCTGAGTTGGGTACTGCCTTACAAATTCTAGAAAAACAACGTAAATCCAAAGTTGATTGTGGTACTGATTTGCTCCAATGTCGGTGCTGTCGTATGAATGTGGTATCTATCAGTCGTTAGCTGTGTCATGTTAAGAATTTTCTAGCCGAATCGTATCTAGGATGAACAATGTTATGCGAGGACCTATTAACTTCACAAGAAACCGGAAAATTACACACCTTACTGTACAGTGGAATCCATTTACACAATCCAGCAAAATAGTAGGCCATCCAAAATAAAAGCACAAGATTGTTGAGGAGGAATCGAGAAGATTGGGAATGAGATAGAGTATTTTGAAACGCATTGCAAAGTCCAAACACGATGTCGAACCGGCTTTGTTGATGCCCTATGCCGCACAAGTGGTAACAAGGTGAGAAGAGGGACAAGGAAGATCTCTGAATGACCATAGACTTAAATACGAGTATGTTCAAATATGACAAACGAAAAAGCCATCCTAAGAAGGACCTAACTAAAAGCTGTTTGTAAGCCAGACAATGTAATTAAGATACCTAGAACTACGAGTAGATTTAATGACAGATAACCTCATGAAATAAGAAAAACTACTCACGAAAGGGAGCTCTGGTTAGTTCACTACTGGTTTCGGACGAGGACCATAGAAGAGATGGGTGCCTTGTGACAAATAGAGTCACTCCTCACTTAGACAAACAGTTCGGGTCCATTATGCCCAATCATTTAACCCTGGAAACGCTGTAAAAGTCCCTAGCACACCGAGTCACCCAGATAGTGATATAAATCTGAGGAGGTCCGTAAGTTCTAAATTACCTAAGTCCTTCAATTCCGAGAAATAGTAACTTTCGAGAGTCCTCATTCTTGTAACGGATTGGGCCGGACAATCACACAGCAGGTGACGAACTGATTCAATTTTTTCTTCGTGCCTGCAAATTCTACAATAGTCGTCATGTAGCACACCGAGTCACTCAGCGTGAACGCCAATCGTACAATTACCAGTAATTATTTCAGAAATGACCCGTGTGTTATAACGACTAAGTTTAACCAGAGAGTTGATCACTTCTTGCTGAAGGCCGGCCATAACGCCCTGGCCGTTGGGCATGTTTCCAGATGAACCCATCGTCTGTTTGCTTCACCGATGGTTTTATCTTCTATTTTCTTCCGTAGGGAAGTGATAGGCCCGCAATAAGTGCAGCGCCGACCCTTTCCTAGCAAGCTCGTCAGCCCTCTCGTTTCCTTCGATATTCATATGCCCTGGCACCCAGCAGACAGTCACCGCATTGGCTCTGGATATCTAGGGAGAAAGAGAGAGTATTCTTCCACCATTAAACAAAAAAAAAAACAAGTTGTGGATGGCGGTATCAGATATGATATTTCATTCCCGAAACTCAAGATTCGCATCTCACTATTAAAGCACTCAAAACAATCAAGAAGGCAGGGCTTGACTGCATTCCCGCAGTGCACCACAAATCTTCGTTAACAACATCTGCACAAAGGAGTATTGTGCAGTAGTAACGCTGGAAATTAAAAACGCATTTAACTCTGCGAACTGGTCATTTATTAGAAGGTCACTTGCCAGGATGGATACGCCATAATACCTGCTACGGATAGTGACGAACTACTTCAACAACAGGAAGCTGAGGTACAATACCGATGGGGTAAAATACTACAACATAACTGCGGGAGTTCCACAGGGATAGGTTTTAGGGCCACTATTGTGGAACATCATGTACGACGGAGTCCTACGATTAGCGCTACCTGGGGGAGTAACGATAATTGGATTCGCCGATGACATTGCAGTCGTGACAGTAACTAAACAAATCCGTGCAGTAGAATCAGCTACAAATGAAGCAATTGCCCGGATAAAAGATTGGCTAATATCCGCCGGACTAGAACTAGCTGACCATAAAACAGAAGCTGTTCTTATAACCAGCCGGAAAACCGTCGAATTTGCCAACTTTCAGGTTGGTAATCAAACCATCAGGTCGAAAGAGTCAGTTAAATACCTTGGAGTAATGCTGGACAACAGGCTACGGTTTAAAACGCATGTTGATTTTGTTACCAAAAAAGCATCGCAAATGCAGGGAGCTCTCTCGCGTATCATGCCTAACATCGGTGGGCCTGGATACGCTAGAAGGATTCTACTCTCATTCGTCATAGCTGGAATGGTCCCCATCGATATTCTCGCAGATGAAATGCTGAGGATATATAACAGAAGAGCATTGAGTCATCACGACGCCACTGGTATCAAGGTGATAAAAATTGAAGAAAGGGCAGCGTCGTTGGACTAATACAACAAAAGGCAGATGGACATTCAAACTTATACCGACAATCCAAGACTGGATAAGTCGAAAGCATGGAGACTGCAACTACCATCTAACGCAGTTCCTGTCTGGCCACGGCGGCTACCGCAAATATCTACACCGATTCGGACACGACAACTCACCATCCTGCCTGGAATGTCCAGGTGAAGATAAAGATACGGAGCACGCAGTGTTTTACTGCACACGTTTCACGGCATGGAGAATTACTCTGCCAAGTCGGAAGAGAATTGGATGGCAATATGTTCCTTCGTAACAACTCTACAAAAAGAGTTGCGGAGAATAGAAAAGCTAAGAAGAGCAACTGAAGCAGCGGAAGAAGCTGGCATAAGAAGCATAGCATAAACTGCTAACCAGCCCCGCGAAGTAATACCTAACGGCAGTCCTCCGGGGAGAGTGGTTGAAGTGTGTAGGGTGTGTGTTTAGTACGTAGGCGTATTCCTGGCATCGATTACTCAGGTTTGCGAATCGTGCATGCTAGTAGCACTCGGGCTATTAGTATCTATGAAGATTACACATCCCTGGCGCAATCAAAAAAAAAAAAAAGAAAAAAAAAACACTCATGAAAAAAGTTTTTGAGACCAAGATCCGAGATCATTTTTTGCGAATAAAGAAGTCACGGTCATTATCAACACGTATTTTTAAACTTTTACAAGTTGGTATATGTTTTAATAACAGGAAGCAATGTCACCGAGCAAGCAGTTGAAGCAAAAAATTGATATTGCGCCATGGCGAAGATTCTTAAAGGTGAGTCATCCGAAGTTAATAGCGGTGCTAGTGCACATTCCCGTCAGTGGTTGATACATAAATGTCATTTTGTGTGTGTATATTTTAAATACTGTGTTCCATTGGGCCTGAGTGGAACGAACCTTTTTCGCTAGTGGTAAACTCTAAGCTCAATTTTATTCTTCTATTTGTTTGCAAAAACTTTCCTTGTTTTTTAGCAAAGACTTTATTTTTTTTAGTAAGTGCAATAACCTTTTTTCTTAGCAGAGGTAATCACCGATATATTCAATTCTAAGATGAAATCGGCTCGCTAGATAGCGCCGAATCGATCGCCATCTATTGAAAATCTTAACAACAATTACATAGATCATCTCCTCGCTGCTGAGGGCATGTATAGTTCGAGGAAACTACATGGATGTACTCGTGTATGCGACAGACTGAATGGAAAATAGCTAATATTGCCACTGGTGATAATCAATTTCGTTCTTCGGAGTTTTTTGGAAGCCTATAACAATTTCAAATACCTTGCACTACATAAATACTGAAGACATTGTAATATAAAAATCCGTTTGAAACTCAACTCATAATACACACTTTTGATCATATGGAGCCTAAATAGATCACCTCTACGGTTCAATTTGTTTCTAACCTCAACAAAGCCTTCCAACCATATGTATGAACTAAAAATGTTTCGGAAAATTGTAAAAGTTTAAATTCCATTGCATGCAGGTTCATTTAAAGTTAACATTTCAATTTAGGACCGAAAGGAGGATGACGATTAATTTTGCAACACCCTGTATTTTGAGAATCCAAAGAGTTGAAGCTTTTTATTGCTATTTTTATTTTGTATACGTGTACAAAGTTATATCTTTATGACATATAAAGATACTACCGGGGGCTTCTAAGGAAGTGCGGATGTGGTGGTATCTCACCGGATGACAAGGAGGTGGCTCCCTTCTTTGCAACATACTGTATCTTGAAAACGTCCATTTCATTATTTCTCGCGGTCCATATTTATTGTATTGTGTGCTAAATTCCTATTCTATGGGGTATTCGGGTGCATCTAGACAGGTGTAAAATAACACACTCTCATTGGGAATTATAAGAGAGAAACAGAAGAAGGAAATGTTCTTTGGAACCACCTGCATTTTAAAAACTAAAATACAGCTCTGAGGTTTTCCTTCCTACTACTACGAGTACATGTGTACAAAGCTTTAGCTTTCTAGGTACTCAGTGAACTTCTAGGGATAATGAAACACAGTTTTAACTGATTTCCTCAAAAATGTGGCTTATCTTTCAATTATACAGGGTCTTCCAATAGGGATTTCCGAACTTTGACAGTTGACAGCGGCCATATTGTTAAAGCTACAGCTGTCAAATTAGCTGTCATTTGTTCAGTCTGTTTTGCCAAATCACCACGGATGGATATAGGATTCAACAACACGTGCAAATAATAAAATCGTTTTATCAAAATGGGTGTTCTGTTTGGGCAACATTTCGCGGGCTTCGCCCATTTTACAGTCGCCATAATCGTCCTTCCGAGAAGACTATTTACAGTATGGTGGATAAATTTGAGTCCACTGGTTCAGTAAATGATCAACCAACACCCATACGTCGACGAAACGCAAGATCTGCCGAAAACATCGCCGCTGTCCGTGAGAGTGTGCAAGAGAATCCGAGGCAGTCGATTTCGCGTCGCTCACAAGAACTCGGCCTTTCGCAGACCACAAGTTGGCGAATTTTGCGTCTTGACTTGGGCCTGCACCCGTACAAAGTTCAATTGACCCAGAAGCTGAAGGTAAATGACCATAGACAACGACGTGTGTTCGCTGAATGGGCTCTGGAGCAGTTGGAAACTGACTCTAATTTTCATCGAAAAATCATCTTCAGCGATGAGGCCCATTTCTGGATGAATGGGTACGTCAACAAACAAAATTGTCGAATTTGGGACGATACCAATCCACATGAAATCCAAGAGCGTCCAATGCATCCCGAAAAAGTCACTGTTTGGTGTGGATTTTGGGCTAGCGGCGTCATCAGTCCATATTTCTTTGAGAACGACATTAGCCAGGCCATCACCATCAACGGCGAGCGCTATAGGTTGCTGATTACCAACTTCTTTTGACCTGAATTGGATCATATGAACACCAACGATATGTGGTTTCAACGGGATGGCACTACGTGACACACAGCTCACGCCACGTTGGAAATTCTGCACGAGCTATTCGAGGGCATGGTCATCTCATCACGTGGAGGTGATGTGAACTGGCCACCGAAATCGTGCGATTTGACCCTGTTAGACTTTTTCTTGTGGGGTTTTCTGAGGTCGTAGGTCTATGCGGATAAGCCACAAACCACAGCGGCCCTCAAAGCCAACATAACCCATGCCATCGGTCAAATTCAGCCAGATTTATGTGCCAGAGTCATGGAAAATTGGACATTTGGGATGCGCGCCACGCAGAGAAGCCGCGGCGGAGATTTGAACGATATTATATTCTATACATAATGGCATTGATAGGCCTTTCAAACGAAAAAAAGAATTTCGATGATATCTCACACACACTTTGTTTTATTTAAATTTAAAGATGGGAAGCGCTTAATGAAAGACCCTTTATATGCTCTTTTTCTACTTTGCTAGAACTTAGTATTGATAGTAAACAGTAGTTTTCTCTGTAATTTTGTCCCAGTCAATCTTTAATCTCTAAGTCCGAAATCTTATTGAAATAATATCGCATGCGACACCCTATTCCAGTAGGTACGAGTATCTTTAAAACCACTTCTCAGGTAGCTTTGTACATATGAGGTCGCATTCAAAATGAGAAAAGAGAAAGGAAAATTCATTTTTGTTTCATTTTTAAATGAACTGCTGATGATACTGCCAACTTTATCAAAACTAGCCAATGACTCTTTTTTTTTTGACAATATATAGATGAAATTGGCTCATATCCAAAAATAGCAAAGAATCGCTCACTGTTTCCCGCCAAAATTATAATTCTATAGTCAAGCTGCAAGTATGTCACTGCCAATAGAGCAGTAAAACCTGATTGCTTTGTACACATTTATTTTACTACCATAGAACAGATTGCCCGTGACACATTTTTTTCAATCTGCACAAGAATCTAGAAAGCCGTAAACATAAAAACTTGCTTATAATTACGACATTTGCACATAAAATATTTTCCAATAAACATTTGAAATATGAATGAAAATTTAGAAATTTTTTTCTTTTTTTTTCAAAATTAATGACTTTCTTCATCATGTGTATGTACGTCATTCTAGACGAACACGTTCTTTTGATGAATTCCACTAAACATGTTTTATTGCCATGTCAAGATTGGAATTTTCTATTTCCGTTCACTTTTTTTTTTTTATTGGCATTCCAATAGCTCCAGTAAACTAAAAACATAAAATAAAACACATTTCAGGAAAAAATAAGACTTAAATACATTTTTTTTTTATTCATAGACATGGAATATTGTATAAATAGAATAAAGTTCTTAAATAACTAAGCTCTTTAACAAAAAAAAAAAAAAAAAAACAAAAAGTTTTTATACAACAAAAACCCACAAACTAAATAAAACAGAAAAAAAGAAAAAAAAACAATAAAATATCTTCGTTTTCACTCCTCCCTCATGCTAGTTTATATAGACACACAGATTTTTTTTAAGGTTTCGCCCTCAAACTAATACGCAGCAAAATTGTCCGTTCTTGCAATCGGTTCCCGGTCTAACAAGCTGTCTGGGACACCTGTCCTTACAGTCGCCCAAATGTTGCCGGCAAGGTGCTGGCCTTACGGGTACTTTAAAAATATACAGACACATAATTTTAATTTAAAACGTAAATTAATTAGATTCAACTTTAAGAATTATATTTGAATTCTTTTACATTCATAGCAGCACTCTACACCTAGATGTCTACTCGATGGGCAAAGTCCTTGTTTCGATGAAGTTTCGAGGCAATCTCCTCTATGCACACAGAGACCACCAAGCATTGCACATTCGCGATCATTGCGATAGACTTTTACGCCTTGGAACACTGTAACGAAATAAAAATATGCAATTGAATTTAACTAATAACCAATATTAAGATATTGTTTACATAAAAAGTCTCAAATATGAATGATAACCAAGTTGACAAACTACACAAATGTTCGCCAAGCAACTTACTTCTGACAGGGATTGATGGAAAGTGGTGACAGCCAATGAGAGATGTATTCGACTTCCATGTTTTAAGGAAATGAAAGTATAGTGATCGTGTCTAAAAATTGTATCAAAGATAAGCTAATATAAATCTTTTGATCTTGGCTCCAATCGGATGAGCATTTTTAAAAATACACTTTACCGTCGGATGATCTGTGCCATACATGAACTGTTCATAATTTCAAAGTTCACGGGTAATCACCATACGATCGGTCAATTGATAAGGTATGTAGACCAACCCACGTATCACTTTAACTATTAATGTTTTCTCTTTTGAACTGATGATTATCGAACAGACCCTTCACAATCAGATCAGTCGTACGGCGATCTGACTCCGCCCATAAAACATCAAACCATGTTTGATGTCCAAATCGAAGGATATGCCATCAGATAACTTTCGATCGATCTGATCGCGTATAGGCAGGTACGACCAATCGTATCGTGAAATAATTTATTTTCTCAATCATTTGCACTTCGAATCTTCGACGAAAACATAACTTGTTCGATTGGTTGGATCGTGTATAACAATGATCTCCCGAAGTGTGGAGGGGTCTGATCGGTATCCGATCATGTAGACCGATGTCGGTATGTATGTAGGTGGGTTCGACCGATCGTATCGTGAAAGAATTTTTTCGCAATCATTTGCACTTTGAATCTTCCATGAAAGTGTTCAGTTCTTTGGATAGTTTATGACAATGATCATACGAAGTGTGAAGTTATCTGATCGGTATCTGATCGTGTAGACCGATATCGGTATATAGACGGGTTCGACCGATCGTATCGTGAAATAGTTTTTTTCTCAATCATTTGCACTACGGATGTTCTTCGAAAACATAAATTGTTAAGTTGGTTAGATCGTGTATAACAAAGATCATCCGAAGTGTGAACGGGTCTGATCGGTATCTGATCGTATAGACCGCTGTCGGTCCAATTTCCATCGTATCAGTTGGAACCCATCGAACTCAGATATGAATTTTAAAGTTGATTGGCGGTATATACAAACGGGCAGATAGACATATCCGTACAGAGGAGCAGATAAGCAAAAACAATAAGTATTAAGTATGAAGGAAGGTAAAACAGCCATTTATCTATGTTAATACATCGAAAATAAGCTGATTTCACTCTCACTCTCAGTCTTTTAGGTCAAATCTAGCCCGAAATAACTAAAAAATTTCATTTTTATTCCTTTACCCCGGACAATTCAAATCTAGTCCCCTTTATTTCTACGATGTTTTAACCAATCAAAGCCTATAAATAAAAATTTCACATTGTGTGCATTCATTTCATAGATGCTATAAAAATCATTATTCTGATTAATCAAGGGACTTTGTGATCTTAAGTTCGATGACTAATTAGGAGAGAAATTTAATTCAAATTTAAAATCAAGCCTCCAAGTTTCCCATTCAGCCCCCTTTTTTTCTCTGATTCTAGTCCGCACTTAGAGGCATGAAGACTGAGCACTGAATATGCCCACAGGTATAAGTAAAATTGAATCCTTTCAGCCGATTAGGCTGTAGTCCGAAGTAAAAGATAAACAGACGGACAGAAATGTGATACTACTCTTTCGAGGTCCTCTTTAACTGTAATATTAAGATTGATTAAAATCTAGAGATCGACAATTTACTCCTATAGGAGTAAAAGTGAAAAAATGAATTTTGTTTACTCAAATAATTTGCTCGCTTTATTACATAGGTGGGGTTTGATACACCCCAGAGCACTTTAGCTAATGTACTTCTGAACTACTCGTAAAATTTGAATTAGATAATGGGAGAATGTTTAGGAATCTATTGAAACGGACATGCACAAAAGATAACAGTTGACGTGATTCCAATGCGATTTACGGTCGCTGGGATTTGTCACACCCCACATCGGTAGTGCAGAGTTAAAAAATAAATGATTGTCAAGTGCGACTTCATTTGCATATAGAAAGTTCCATTACAATGAAAATAGCTGATAAAAAAATCCTAACAATAATTATATACGAAACGCAGATATGAAGTTCGACGTGGTTCATGCACAGAATTTCTGAGCAACAACGCTTGCCAAATCACATTATCACATTACTCGTACTTTACTCGAAATTCAATGCTCTACTACCAGATCTCGAAGTAGCGGTCTTATTTACCTTTTATACATATTCGAATTCTTTAAGCCTTCAGATTTAATTTGATATGTCACATGAAGGGGTGGAAACAATTTTTTTTTCTTGGAGTACATTATTCTCCACAAACTAATTCCAACGAAATTGTTTTTCTATGCGCATAATACTGTACATTTGTGCAAAGTTTCAGTTGCCTAGGTTAAACGGTATAAAAGTTACAGACAGATAGATGGACAGCCAATAAATAGTCCAACAGTTGCAGCGTTACCGAGTAACGACTTTTTGACTATCAGGACCTTTTTGAAAATATTGCCGATTTTGGAACCCATTTTTGTAATAAATACGAGTAATTTGTTCGCCCAAAAACTTATATGTGCATTTTTATTCACATTCTAAAAACATCGAAACATATGATTTAATGAAATTGAGAGAGATATGATTTTTTCTTTGTTCAGTTTTCTGTTATTTTCGTCCAAAGGAATTTCGCTTAAAAAAAACGGAAATGTCAAATGAGTCACAATTGACAGGTTTGACACCAGAAAGGATTTCAATTCAAAAGAGGTAAAATTGTGGAACACGATTTGAATAAAAAAAAGTACCCAATGTTCAAAAATAAAGTAAATGTCAAATAAGTCACAATTGACAGGTTTGACAGTAGAAAGGATTTCAATCCAAAAGTGGTAAAATTGTGGAACACATTTTGAATAAAAGAAAAGATTTAATAAAGTTGATGATTTGTGGAATCTGTGATTTGTTTTGAAAAAACGAAATGTTTTCAATTGACAATTATTTGAAAACCACTTTAAATAACAAAAGCATAACGGTACTTTTTTTCATTTTTCTTTCACAAAAGTACCCGCACTAATATAAAGAGAAAAGGTACAACAATAGCAGATTATGTCATTTCAATGTCAAACCAAGCCGATGTGTGTTTCTTTTTCCTTGTAAACACTTATTTACACTTTAACAAATTTTATATTTTCTTATGTATTTATTCACAGCTAATTAAAAAAAAAAACTAGCATAAATTAAGCTAGTTTTTTGCGGGTAATATTTTTTTTATTCTTGTATAGGGTGTCCGCATTAATGTATGTCAAATGTCAGCCTATGGATAACTCTAAGGCGGTAAAATATAAAAATGGTAATTTTCCATTTCGGGTTCAATTTCGAATTCGCATTGCATTTAAATGTTTCACCACATAATTGAAAGATAATAATGACACCTAAAAGACGATATAGGTACAGCCTATTATCTTAGATTTTATGCTTGCAGAGATATTTAACATTCTAGTCGATCTTTCTTAGCTGAGCGTATACTTTTGTAGGGACTTGATCAATCTGTATGCATTTTCTACACATTTTTAATAAGCTCAATTTAATGGCCATTAGTAATGGAAATATTAAAGGCAAGTCCTAAAGTCACTGTTAGTTTAGATGATTTTAAGTTGCATTTATAATTTCGTAGTAATAAAACAGATTTAGCCAAGGTCAAATACCGAATAGTTATTGTGATTTGTTTTCACATTTTCACTACTGTGAACTTGTGCGACTGACTTTTGACAGATCGCAAAAATTGAATACTAATTTCGGACTAACAGTTTTACACTAGTAGAACCCATTCAATAGTTGTTTTAAAATTTGTCTGTGCTCTATTATTCGTTTTATTATGAATTACGAGTATATCAAAATCCATTTTCTTTTGAAATGCTATTAACTGTTACTTTACAACCAACATAATGGCTGGTAAGCCATATCTAAATTCTTTTCTATTAGAAGTGACATTCACGTTTATTTCTACCGCTTTAGAGTTAGAGGTGACTTTAAGAAAGCGGAAGTTTAATGATTGATTTAAAATTTTATACCGAAGGTATGTATATATAAAGTAGAAATACGAAGATCGAATGCAATGGTGAAAAGAAATATTTTTTTAAGTTTTAACTTATTTATGTTATGTTAAATAATATAAGCAATTGGAGTTTAGGTATCCGTATCTAGTAGTTTCTTTGTCATTTTTACATTAAATAAAGCGGTGTTTAAATCCTGAATTTTATGTAATGTATTATGAAATGTATTTCTGAATAACACGCCCCATTATGTGGAAGAATTGAAAAGCAGACTAGCATTTCTGTATTTTGTAAGGACCGTTTTCGTTCTATTTCAAACATTACTATTGAAAGTAGGAGTTTATTGATTATAAACCCAAATAATCAACATTTGTGCATAACGCTAAATACCGAATATTAATATTCTGAAGCTAATTAAACTAGTTTGAAAAGTGAGGTGAGCAATTGTTTTCTACATTAGCTTATTAAATTTGTGACCCAACCCGAACCCACCAACAGCAAGCTGTCAGACGTTGACTTCCATAATCACCAACTCTATTGCAACAATATTAAAACCATGTCATTATACTTAATAAAAACGTTCACTAGCTCCAAGACCATAAAGGTAATCGACTGGGCTTATCAAAAATTTATAAAAAGAGTAAGTTTATGCATAACAGATCGATTTGAAAATCAAATATCTCCACAAGTGTAAAAGCTTGAACAATAAGCTGTACTCTATCTTTCAGGTCTATTAATTATATTTAAATTCAGTGCAGACTTACAAACATAAACTAACAAATCAAAGTACCTCAAATGTAGTATCTCTGAAACTAAACCCTAAATCGAAATTACGATCTTAGAATTGTCCATAGATTCTGCACTGACTTTTTGACATACGCGGCCACCCTGTATACTAAATTTTATATTGTTCATAGTATAAATTAATTAACAAATAATAGCAAGTACCATAAAATTACGCCTAATTTCATTTAAAGCCCCACTGACCCATTGCAAACAATTTCTTCAACTCGCAAAAATTAAAGCCGGCAAATTGGTATTTAACCCCCGGTTAAACTAGTTCTTAAAGATAATAATCTGCAATATTTAAAATTTCCAGAGTCAGTTTCACTGAAGAAGCATTCACAATTACCCAATGTTCAAATCCACAAAACACTTTCTATGCATAATCATCACAAAGTTTGCACGAAATAAAAAAGTTTATTGCGCAATATAATCATCATCATCACTGTCTCATTTATTATTTTCAAGAACAAAAGGTGAATAGTTCAAACTGATAAACAATAAATTCATCAATGTTGAATTTTCAACAATACAAAAAAAAAAAAAAAAAAAAAATCCAAATCACGTATTCGTATCGCAAACTTGAATTCATCGGATTAAATTAGAAAAAAAGACAAAAATCACTAAATTTCACTGGAATACACATTGTTGTGACCTTGTATTGTTAACTTACTATGAGTGTCGTATTGGACCTCATTATCGTCGATGTCGGCTAAAATTCCATTGATTGCAATCAATAAAAGTAGTGCAATTGCTGCTATTGACTTGGCCATGATTATCTTTTCTGTTTTAACACTTTTATTTATATTTTATTATTTAAAATGTTATTCACTCCTTTCGCTACTGTGTATTCGTAATTGTTAACACTTCACTAGTTCGTTCTCAACTGAACGTTCTGAATTCCGAAACGATTCCTTTTAAGCAACTTTGAGTTATTATTTAAAAAAAAAATAAAAATAATCGGTCTGTTGTGCGCGCTTTCCGATTATGATTTCGATTCTGATTCCGCTAAACAGCGACGATGGCATCCACACCGCCACACTTCACTTTCGTTTCAACTGTCGGCGGACCAAAAAAAAAAAATAGAAAAAAAAAAAACTGAAACGTTTTCGTTTAATTACAGCCAACAATAATAAAAAAAAAAAAAAAAAGTCCAAATGGTCGCGGACAAATTAAAAAATTAGTTTGGCCGAGTGAGCGCTGCGGGCTGGGAACCAAATTTTGCAGAAGTTACGGATCTAGAGGAGGAAGTGATTGCCAGACCACGAGTGTATACGAGATTATGGAAGCCGAGGAAGTCTGTGTTCACTATTCGTCCGAGTTTGGAGAATGTTTAGCATCCAGTGCAATGTGAAGATCATGTGGTCGGTCTCTTGAGAAATGGGCGAGATGTATGACTCGTTTTATTGGGCTGGGCGGGTGGTTGTGGTGCGCGAGGCAAACGATGATGAGGCTCATCATATCTCTGCTGCAGTGATTGAGTGACATCTGGCCGTTCCGCGGTCGTTGTGAAGATTATGAATTTATTTGCGCATTGACATTGGACATTGAGGCTTATGCAATTCGTTTTGCTTGCGTAAACGTATTTCAATGTAACGATCGTTTGTCTCTTTTAATTGCTGTCCCAGAGGTCTTTTAAAGATTCTAAAGATTTTATTTTTGACAGTCAATTGCTGTGATTTATGCTAGAAGTAGGGATTTCCCCCGATTGTAGAAAATTATTTTCGATTACGACATGAAAGATAATTACAACTTACGATTCATTCATCGTAAGCAAAATGTCTGTATAATCTGACAGTCAAGCTGTTTGAATTGGAGTAAACAACTGCAGGTCTTACATAATTGTTTACATGGCACATCTAAGTTTGTTGGCACTGACACTTACATTATTTGTCGGAAGCTTTGAATATTTTAAAAGAAGCAATTTTTGGTTTTACACTGATACTGTTAAAAATTTAATTCTGGAGTGATGTAGTAATTTATCTTATTTGTACCCCAAGTAATCCGATGATCAAAGTGACATATCCAAATTACATCACTATGCACCTAAAAGCCTTACATTTCATTTCATCTCTCAACAAAATAAGAACTGTCCCATCGAAACGAGTATGGTTGATATAGTCAATCAAAAGTGCGAGTAAGTACATGGAAAAATAATTAATTAATATTTTTTTCCTAAACTTCACCATTTTGGAGATGTCCGAAACGTAAAGATTGAGTTTTTTTTTTTTAAAAAAAAGTTCAAATAATTAACAGTTGGAGATAGGAAAAGAATACTTATAAGCCAAATTGAAAGGAAATTGGCCGATGACCTTGAATGTCTAATGTATAGAATAAGAAAAATTGTCATTACTTGCTTTCATAAATTTTTTTAAAAATACCTGCAGTTTTCGAGATATCGAAGAAAAAAGACCCCACCCGCATTTTATGAGACGATTAAAGAAATAAAAAGTTCCAGCAAGTCATCCTAGAAGATCGGAAAACATTGAAGAATATTTTGAAATAGAAACTGAAAACTACTTCTTGAATGTCTCGTAAACGGTTGGGTTTTCAAAACCTTTCAACACAATAATCCCTGATCTTCAAACCCATCACTAATAAAGTGGCTTGCCGTTGATGCCATCAAAAAATATTTCAGTGAGACTTTGTGACATAAACTGTTATAACTATTTTTTCTTAGGATAAAGTGGGCGTGGCTGTCACCACTTTTAACCAAGATTCACCAATTCTGATGAAATATTCACAATAATTCTTAACCATCACTCTAAATAGCTTTGAGAAAGCAAACTTTTTTTTTTGTGTTGCGTACCAGAATGATATGAAATGGAACCCGAATGGATTCAACACTGTATCTCTATGTCTGTCTGTTTGTTCGTCCGTATACAGTCAACTGCAAATATTGAGAAAAAAAAGGAAGAAATGGGGTCTTCTGTCAATATACGCCAAAAATAAAATATGTTTCTACCCCACCATGCAAGTCATTAGTCATTTTGTTGAATAAAAAACCCCAAAATCTAGGGCAAAGGCGATTTCCCCTCTTCTTTGTATAGTCATAAGGACGTTAAGTAAAAAATATAAAAAGCCTTCTGCTGTAAGCCGTTTTTGGAAAAATTTTAAAATCGTGGGGATACAAATCATCTCACCACATCCTACCACTTCATCAGTCTTAGTTTACGAGCTGAATCTCATCAAAATCTGTTGGAACGTTCTTGAGTTAGGTCACCAAAAATATATAATTTAAATACAGGGTGGCGCAAAATAACCTTTATATTCGTTATATTTTTTTTTTATTTTATTCTTTTTCTCAAAATTTTACAAACGAGTCGTGTGGAAATTAATGCGCAACAGGAAAACGAGCGAAATTCATTGAATTTTATTTTGACGCAATGCGCATATCGTTGCTATTTGAATGTGTTAGTGAGGAATATTCGTGGTACCGGATGACTACGCACGGCGCACAAGGATGAAAATATTCAACGTGACCTGGAGAGTGTTCAGGATAATCTAAAAACATTAACAAGGAAAGTTCGGCTCAACTCAGGCTGTCACGGAGGTCCGTTCAGAGTATTTTGGCCACATTGAACATATTCCCATATAAAGTCAAGCGTGTGTAAGAATTGAAACCGACAGAGTACCAGCAACGGATTTATTCATTTCATTGCGGCAAAAAGCAAAAAGCCACAGCATATACTTCTAGGGACAAAATGACTCTGTTACGGGACGTTTTCGAGAGGCAATTATTTCTCAAATTAGCGACATCGATTGACCACCATGTTCACCGACTTAACCGCTCCCAACCGTATTCTTTGGGCTTCTTTGAAAGAACGAGTGGATGTTAATAACTCAGCAACCATCCCCCAACTAAGAACCAATATTTGCAATGAAATCTGTGTCATAACACCTGAAATTTTACAAAAAATGAAGGAAAACATCTTAGAAAGAGCACGAATGTGCGAAGCAGAAAATGGTCAATATTTGTAGGACGTAATATTTCACGTTTAGGTCAATAAAATTCCCCATTTGTATGTTGTTCTTCAAAAAAAATAAAATTATAATTTACTCTTAAATAAAAGAGTTCTAACGGATTGAAATTATAAAGATCATTATGAGCCGCCCTGTATGATTATAAAATTCTGGAAATACCGAGGAAGCTTCCACGTTCATGTTGGCTAAAAAACGATCTTCTACGGGCATCGGTGCGCGAATACAGGCTCTAAAGTACATGCATGAATGGACCACACTTGTATTACAATTAAACAGAAGGACCGGTGAAAATAACTGATACTAGAGCACCAAACATCTAACATTCAAGCGTTGTTTAATGAAGTGTTGTGGCTGCATATTGGTCACCGATTAGTTTACAAGTATATCACTGAACATGATCATGTCAACTCAAGGATATGATGGTAGGTCCCTACCCAAATATCTGACATATATTCAAGTTTTGAACGAACATAGCTTTATAGATTGCAGCTAAGTCCGTAGGAGTGAAAAATCATTTAAACTAAGAATACAAGTTTTCGAAGAAACCTCCCCCAAAAAGTGCGCGTAGCTCTATACAATGTATAGATAAATTGTAGAGAATGGCAACGTTTATACATTTAAAAAAAAATATTGAAAAAAAAATAAAGTAGGCGTGTCTGTGGGCGGATTTGAAAAAAATGATAATTATTCTGCTTTGGATTCTAAAAAGGTAATATACAAAGTTTCATCTTTGTTGCTCAAATTTTAGGGCCCGAAAACTGACGACGTACAGACAGAAGGATAGACAGGCGGGTATGGTTAGATTGGCATAGCTTTTGGTGCTGATCACAAATATATGACACATACACACTCCATGGGGCCTGTCATCATGATTTCTCTATGTCACAAACTATATGTCAAAATAAATATACCCTTTGGGATAGGTTTGGTTCATATCCTTAAAATCAAGTAAATTATGCCTTTCTTTTATTTAATACAAAATTAGAATTGCAATCAAAAGTTGCATTATTTTCGGACTAAGATCCCAACAAAAATGACTATATCCTGTCCCTAGGAGTTTGTATTCCTCTGAGTAATCATTAACTCCAAACTGTAGAACTGATGCTCTACAGATCGATGATACTGTCTGTTCTCTTCAAGAGAAAAATCATTTTGGCTTTATGGAGAGAATTACTTTGGTATTTTTTTCTTCACAAGTATCGGCTTAAAAACAGCATCTATTGACAAAAATTACTACTTTCTTCTAATCTCGTCGCCTTAGTTGACCGCAGTTTGAACATAAACAATATAATTTTTACTCGCACATCTTCTTATCTTGTTTTTTTTTTTTATTTGTCTTCATTCACCCCCAAACACCTTGTTGTCTTATTTTTCTTTGAACTTATAACGAAAGACTCACTGACTGCACACTTTTTTCTTCGAATCGTTTCAAGTTCATCAGAGTAGACCAGATTGTAGCTTGGAAAACAATACTGCTGGTGTTTTGGTTTGTATTTATCGACAATTTTTTTTATTGAAAGTTGCGCATGACAGTAGGAAATATCTCATTTCGTGTATAGCTCATGTTAATCTTGAGGAGATAAATAGGCAATTACCTTGCTTTAAGCACAAAAAAGCAACAAGAAATAAAACACATTTTAGCCCTAACAAATGAACTTGTATCCAGGAATACCACTTCACTAATCAGTTAGGAAAAATTACATCAGCTGGAGGATTACTACATCTGTTCGTCATATGGCATCTTAGTTTTGTTACAAAGCAACTTACATTGAATGTTTAACAACCACCCTAATTGGTTGCTAACAACTTTCCCCATCATCTGGTAATCACTTGCATAGCTAATTGCATTCCAATGCAATTGTTTTATAGTAAAATAACTTTCATCAAAAATTATCGATGACGAATCATAAAGTTGACTTTGGCTTAAAATTATGTAACATTATGCGTAGGTACGTCATTTTCTTTAATTGTTTTGTTGTGTGTCCCAATTAAGATGTCACATGCGACGTCTGTTTTAAAGTCATGATGTTTTCACTTGCGCTATCACATGAATGAATAATCATATGCTGCTCTTTAATTTAATGCAATAAATGTCCAATTAAACGGCATAAATGGAGAATCAGAAGATAAAGTTTCGTCATGCTGAAACAATTTAATCTTCGCAGTTTTGTTCTTAAGGCTATACATTTAAAAGAAATCAATAAGACTGCGAGAAATTGACAACAAATTTAGAAAACGTGACAATATTTGTATAATACATGACAATCATAAAGGGTTATTCATTTTGAGGTTGGCATTTCACATCCCTGCTTTGAGGCATCTGTCAAATCCATCTGTCATCCATAGTGACAGGTAGTTAGTTCTTGCCTTGTTATTTTCCAATATGGATCGTTTAACCACCGCTCAATGCACTCAAATTGTTGCATCTTACTACAAAAATAACAGTTCTGTAATATCTGTGTATCGCAATTTAAGGACAGATTATGGTCGTCGTAATCGCCCAACTGAGCAACAAATTCGACTAAATTGGTAATGTCGTAAAGAATGTGCATCATCGTAATGCTCTATCAACTGGAAACAAAAACCAGTTCCACGCCACGTTCAACAATTTTGCATTCCCTACAGCTCTGTTTGGCATATTTTGAGCTTGGATTTACATCTTCATCACTAAAAGGTATTGCTTACACAACAACTAAAGCCTGCTGACCATGGAATGCGCAGAACATAGGCCGATTGGCCGCAGATACGTAAACAGAATATGGTGTTCTGATAATCCAAATAAATCGTTGGGAGGCCATATTGCATCCATCACGGCTGTATTTTTTTTAAAAACGACGGAGGCGTCACTATTATGTTGAATTCTTCGCGCTATTGTCAATTGATAACTAACTTCTTTTGGCCTGAGATTGAAGACATTGATGTGAGCCACATGTGTGTTTCCAACAGGACGAGGCTACGTATCACACAACACAGGCAAATTTGGCTCTATTACACGAAAAATTCCCCTGCCGTTTAATTTCGAGATTTAGCGACATCACTTGACCACTAAGATCGTGTGATCTGACCTCGTTTGACTTCTCTTTTATGGGGCTATACTAAAGATCGTGTCTATACAGACAATCTTCAAGCTTTGGAGCACTTAAAAACCAATATCCGTGAAATTATGACTGCAATACACCCAAAAATGTATCAAAAATTACCTCACAAGAATCGAAGTTTGCAATAACTTCCGTGGCGGCCATTTAGACGATGTTGTATTCCATAAATAGTCTAAAATTTAAAACAGTGAACAAATTTGATTGAAGATCCTAAAGCTATAGATCCTAAATGAATAGCCTGTGAGTATCGTTGTGAACCATATTAAAATTTCCTATCCAACGGTGTACAATAATGTATAGAAGAACCTTTTGGTCAGGTTGGGCCATCGGGCCTTAAGTATTCCGAAATTAGAAAGGCGAGGCGGTAACTTACATTTATTACATTTTTATTTTCTGCCCGAATTGGACGACATGGACATAGACAACATATGCTTCCAGATACGAGTATATACTGAATGAAACAGTGGCATTAATCGAAGGAGATTTCCAGGTCGCGTTATTTTGAGAAGTTGCGATGTCAACTTGCCACCACGATTGTGCTATTTACCGCAGTTAGACATTTCGTTAGGTCTGCGTTAAATCTTTGGCCTACGCCAATAAACCAACAACAATTCACGACCTGGATAACAACGTCATTTAAGTCATTACTGAAATCCAGCCCGATTTATGTGGAAGAGTCGTCCAAAATTGGGTCTCTCGGATCGGATCGTCTACAGCCAAAGAAGCCACGGAGCCATTTAGTGGTGTAATTTTCAAAACGTACTCAATTTTAAAGATTGAGCGACCTTATTGAAACACCCGGACGGACTTATAATAAAGCGATTAAAACCAATTTGCAAATCAATCAGAATTGAAATAATAAATTGTTTAATTCTTTTCATCTCTTAAAAAGGTCATAAAAAAAAGCCTGTTACACACTGATGGACGGGCAAACAAACAGGCGAGCAACTTCTTTTCGGCGGGAACCGACATATTGGCTCACCGACAGAGAAAAAACTCCAGACCTCGTAGACTTCTTCATTACAAGAGGTGTAGTTAAAGATTTTACAAACGTCGAGGAAAGTTTTCATCGTTCCTCAAAATCATGACAATAAGCGAGAGTCTAATGAAAAAAAATGGGGCGCCTAGATTAACTACCAACAAAACTAACTGGGACGGCTTTAGGGAATATTGTACAGAAAATATTGTTCTGAATGTGTCGCTTAAAACACCGTATAAATTAGAAGACGAAGTTGGCAGATTTATTGAAGATTATCCGCAAATAGCGGAGGCAAATATCCGCCGGAAATAAAAGAACTGATACGCCAAAAAAGGAGAGCACGCAAAAGGTGGCAACAATTCCGAGCTCCTCAGCACAAAAACTCCTTTAAACCATCTGTGTCAAGAACTCAAGAAAGCAATCAAAGATTTCAAAAATCGAGATATCTATACGTATGTATTTTGAAAGCTTGACTGCCAAAAAAAAATGAAAAGTATTAAAAAAAAACCCCAAATGCAATCGCTACCGATAAGAAAAAACAATGGCGAATGGGCAAAAGGAGACAGAGAGAAGGCGGATTTATTTGCCGTGCACCTGGAAGAAACTTTTAAGCCATTTAACGGACAGGCGCTAACAGAAGACCTTAGTAGTACCATTACGACACCTGAAAACTTTAATCTAAAGTGCGTGTCGTTGGTCGAACTTTCCCAGACAATAAAAAATCTTAAAAATAACAAGGCCCCTGGATATAATTTAATAACCAGACAGATCCTCAAGGAATTGCCTGATCAAGCTACTGCATATTACAAATGCCGCGCTAAGATCATTATACGTTCCAATGGGAGGTCGCCAAGGTTATAATGGTTCCGAAACCGGGAAAGCCTCTAAACGACAAAAAATAGTACAGACCGATATCCCTCCTGCCGATAGTATCCAAAGTATTTGAAAAGCTTTTATTAAAGCGCCTACAACCGGTCCTGACCATCAATTCGGCTTCAGAACAAAACATTCCACAATTGATCAGGTTTATAGAATACCAAATGAAATAGAGAAAACCTTAGAGAGAAAAAGATATGTTCCAGCGCTTTTCTGGACGTCTCTCAAGCCTTCGACAAGGTATGGCATTAAGGCTTGAAGTTTAAGTTAAGACAGGTTCTTTATGAGATTTTAAAATCCTACCTTGCGAACAGACTAATCCGTATTAAACACGAATTGGAATACTCCCAATTTAAGGAAATCGTTGCCGGAGTACCGCAAGGAAGTGTTATTGGTCCAGTCTTATTCTTACTCTGCACTCGAGATATACCGCAAGAAGAAGACACTGTCGTAGCTATGTTCGCAGACGATACAGCTATATTAACAACAGATAAATCAGTCGAGTCAGCAACTGTAAAGCTCCAACGAGCTTTGGGCAAAATTTGCGAGTGGACAAAGATTTGGCGCATTGCTCTCAATGAGACTAAATCGACTCATGTTACTTACAAACAAATTAACAACCTACCCGTTTTCATTAACTCAGTACAAATACTATATGCAAACGAGGCAAAGTATCTAGGAATGACACTAAGCGAGAAACTAAGCTCGAAAATATATTCGGACAAATGTATTGGCTACTTGGATGACATTCCAAATTAAGCATATATAATAAACTACTTTTATACAAGCAAGTGCTTAAACCCATTTGGACGTATGGTATACAACTTTGGGGTTGTACCAAATGAAGCAATAGAGATATCCTACAATCTTTTCAAAACAAAGTGATAAGAGTCATAGTAAATGCCCCATGGTATATCAGAAACAATAATATCCACAGAGACTTAGGAGTAACTACAGTCAATGACGAAATAACGAACTTTGCTCGGAAACTCCGCATTCGTCTGCATTGTCATTACAACGTTATACTCCAAATTTTGTACGAGGCAAACCTTGTGGGCAGACTACAAAGAACGAAACTATTCGATCAGCGCAATAAGGGCCAGACGAATTTAATGACGGGCTTTAGCAGGTACTTTTCCTGGAAAATTACCTGCCCAACGTGAATATTTTTGAAACTAAAACTACTTCATAAGGAAACTTAGTCGCAGTAAACCAGTAGAAGGGAGGTGTTCTTTAGTGATTATAAATCTCACACTACTATGAGCACCAGGCTAATAGTGTCTATGAAGAGCATCAGCATCAGCATCAGATTCATAAAGTAACGAATGTTACCGAATTCATGTAACGTAAGTTACCTTTGCTTCAAATGTTTCAAAAATGTATTTTAAGGCTTACTAAAGTTTATAACTAATAACTATTGAACCACCAGTCACCAGAAAAACCTCTCGAAGCATTAAGTATCACTAAATAATTCGTTTTGACTAATCTTGTATGGGAAAAGATTTATTTCTAGTTACACAGTAAAATGTAACACGAGTAACCATTCAATTACCTTAACTACTGGTTACAGCTCTAATTTGTTTGATATCTTTGGCCATTTAAAAATGATAGCAGATTGATCCCATTCGATGTGAAAAACACCCCTTATGTTCCTAAACAACTAATACACTTTTGTAATCTTTTTAAAGCCCTTACGTAGTCTTCTTTTCAAACAAAATTTACCATTTTCGGTAACATAAGCTCTACATTTCACATAAAGATCTTTTATCTAGCCTAGAAAAAAAAATCTCTTTCGTGTCTCTTAAAGAATACATAATGTGTTACGCAGACATCCATTGTTACCAAGCAATCAAATTGCGTGTGACAACACAAACAAAATCCCCCCCTCGACATTGATTTGTTTGCCACAAAAGAAATGTTTTTGGAACATCTTACAATAAAATCCCCCCCATTACAAAAATTAAAATAAAATCACCGATGAAATCCAAGAAATTGCGTTTACGTACATAATTTGATAACAATAAGTATCGAGGTTTCTAAAGGTAAAATGGTGTAAAATGGTTTGCGTACTATGTGTGTGGGTTTTTTTTTAAATCATTTCCTGGTAATAAGCACCTTAAACAAAAAGTATCTTATTACCGTCTCTCATACGTCTTCATTTATATAAACACATGGCATTGGCAACTAGAGGGCTTTCTCGATTCTTTAGATCTCACATCCATTTGAATGAAATATACCATCATCAGCAGCACCACCCTCAGAGGCATACGGTTACATCAACTCTCTTGAACTCTTAATTAATTATCGTTACGTACACAAGGCATTTATAAACGTGCCTAAGTAATGTCATGGAAACAATTTTAATAAAAGTCACGCGACACACTCATGTAAAGCCCTGAAAGAAATCGGGCAGAGACTTATTACTCAGTAAATTGAGTATGTATTCGGGGTATCAGTGAAGCACCCCCTTAATTAATATGAAGTGATTGTCTCGTAAGTAATCATAACCGTATAGATGTTGCGGAAGGTTCAGGTGGATCACCTGTTTCATTGAAGATAGTAACAACAAATAGAGAGACCTTTTTCTTACAAATTAATATAATTCTGAATACTATGCACTAACGATAAGAAGGTCATTTGTATCTACGAGTATGTATTAACAGCTGCAGGTGCAACCGCAATCTGTATCGTTTATTACTATCTGAACGACTTAAATTAATTTCTTTATATCCATGCTATGCATATCAAATTATGCACTCAAATTGTATAGTAATGAGCTCACAGTTGTTTCAATACAAAGTAATATGTAGGTGCCAGCTTTTCGTTCTAAAGGGTTATTCATTTCGAGGTTGGGATTTCATATCCCTTTCATATGGCGTTTATCAAATTCATCTGTCATCCATAGTGACAGGTAGTTAGCTCCTGCCTTGCCATTTTACAATATGGATCCTTTAATATCGACGAACATCAACAACATGACATCTGACTTACTTATTATTGAAATACAAATGTATCTCAATGCTTACTGTTCAAACTGTGATAAGAGGTGTCAAACACCACAGCAAATGATTTTCACAAATAAACAAACCTGAACACATTGTTTTTGTTTTGAAATAAAAAAGTTACGCTTATGCATACATAAGTGCTCGTATATACATATTTTTACAACGAAAGCTATCTTACAATCTTGAAAAATGAGATATCAACGGAATGTAAGCGCTTGAGAAACTTCAGCGAAATGTGAAAGCTCTAAAGATATGCTTTTCATGAAATAAATAGTGCTCTTAGACACTAACCGGAAGTCTTAAGAGCAATGCCATCTATAGTTGATATTTGGTTTCTTTTATGAAGATGGGCTTATATCATTGCAAATTGTGTAACCTTTTTGTAATTCTTATAAGTTTCGGATACTCGATTTTAGTTTGAATAAATAAGTAATAATTTATTGTAGTTGCAAGTATGACAACTAGCCATATGACTAGTTAAAGTGAGTGTTCAGATGAGGATTTTTACTTTGCCATTTAATTCCATAGTTTTATTCTTGGTCGAAGAGCAGACATCAAAGAACAGTCTAAAGCCTTTGCAACCTCCTTGAGCCCACGTACCAATTTTTAGGACTAACAACTGTCACAAACCACCCATCCCATTCGAAATTTTAAAACAAGTGTGATTTTCAGAGGCTTTGCAAACTGTTCCCATTGGACTCTTTGAACTCAAATATGAGTTATGGATACGTCACTTGAGCCAGCCAATCTGTATTTCTTCTGTCGTTAAAAACTAACTTTAGTTACATTACCTACGTTACTGCCTCTACTACTACTCAAGCAAAGGCACCGAAGGGTAAGTCCATTGTGATACCAGTGTGATTACCAGTTTCCAATACGAGAAAACAAACATGTTGAGTTCCTCTTAATTGGGAAAGTTGGGTGACAGTTACCGTATCAACCCTTTGCTAATCGATGGTTCCTCACTTACGCGTGCAACTATTTGGACCTGGTGACGAATCGCTTGATTTCGCACTTGTAGATATGAAGTTTGGATAAGTCGTTTTGATCTTCGAAGAAATACTCGCCGAGGGTTTTCCTTCTTAATGGTTGTTGAGTAAGCAGGAGACCCTCTAAATGCCCAAGTTCATAATTCCCAAAGTAATGTGTCTCCAATTTTTTAAAAATCCATAAATAGAATATCCCCAAACACAAAATTCTACCACACGAAATATGGATTACGAAATTTTCTTCAAAGCTTAAAAATGCAGCTGGCATTGCAGCTTTACATTTCTAATTTTAGTAAATTAAAATCTACTTAAATACAGAGCACTGATTGTTGTTGATAAGAGTGCAGACGATTTACAACTTATTGGTTGAAACAAATGAGTGGTTTGATAAGAAATGTTTTACTGCTTGTCGTTTTATTTGTATATTGCCAGGAGCAAGAAACATTACGTTTATTACAATGCCCGTTAAAATAATTTGTCAATTCACATCCTCGTTTGAATCGGGTTAGTGCCTAGTATGAGGCCTATGCCTCGTAACACAAGAGTAAATCACAGAAATCTTTATATCTTCCAGTAGTTTAGCTGGCCAAACATAATTTTTTTTAGATACACTCGAACTATTCGGTTTCTATGTTTGAAATTTTCTTTTGGGGATTTTGATTTGGGGATTTTGTATTTGAGGATTTAGATTCTGGAATTTTGGTTTTAGGGATTTCGATTTGGGATTTTGTTTTAGGGGATTAAGTAACCAACCCGAGCAGTGCGCAGAAGGTTATTGGTCGTTTCTTACTCTTCTTTGTTTCAACAGTTGCCGGAGAAATTGTTGGTGAATAGCTCTTCTTTTTGTTTGTATCTCTCCCCAAACAACCTCGTAGTCGCGGGAGTGACCCCAATTGATCTTCTGGTGTCAGAGAGGAAGTGCATCTACGACAAAAAGGCGGAAATTGGTGTGGAAGCGGCAACCGAGGAAGCGAAGGAGCTCACCAAACAGCAGTGGCAGGAGAGTTGAAGCATAGAAAGCAGAGGAAGATGGACCGCGAGGATCATCAAGAATGTTGCCGAATGGAAGGAACGGAAACACTGCGAAGTAAATTACTACGTCACTCAGTTTCTTACCGGACATGAGTATTTCAACGCCTACCTCCCCACAAGATAGGAAAAACAAGGAGCTCAGCTTGCCACTACGATGACTCACAGGTGGACTACGCAAACCATACGTTCTTTGAATGCAGCAGATGGGAAGCCGAAAGGAGTGCGTTGGAATCGCAAATCGGAGTTATCAGCCCGGACAACATAGCGGCAAAAATGTCAACCAGTGACCAAAACTGAAGTCGAGTACACTCATTCATAGAAAAGGTACTAAAAACAAAGAAGAGAGAGGAAGACGAAAACACACCCTCATAACATTTATGTAAAAATGATGAAAACCACACCGGCTAGAATGCATAAACCCGCAACATGAGATAAATGAAAAAGCCGGAGGGGATATAAAACGACGTTTTTTTTTGTGGCGTAAGAGTAAGTCTCACACTACTTGAAACAGGGCGGGACTGTTTCTCGTGAGCATTAGCGTTTTCCACCATCCCCATGGCAGAAAAAAAAAAAAAAAAAAAAAAAAAACAGCTCTGACTACATCTGTTCGACGAAAGACAGGTGCTGTTATTATATTGCTTATAATTCTATCGATTCCATTGGGATCGACGGTTTTTCTCTATTTTCTGTGAAGTAATAGATGCCATGGCTCAGTAATTATGTGACTAAGCGGAGGACTCAAGATTTGAGTCTCAGAAGCCCAAAGAAAAAAATGATCCCACCACTCGGCATGAGAAGCTTCTCTTGATCGTGAAAAAATTATATCTTAAAAACGTCATAAAACTGCGGGTCCCTTACATTCTAGTGATGAACAACATGAATGTCTGTGAGACGGCAAGACCAGCCCTGTGTGGGCTGTTAGCACCAAATTATTTGTTATTCGAATATTTACACAGATATATAATATTCTTCATAGACACTTACTGGATACCGCCAATGTTCCAAACTGTTCCATTCCTCTCCAATGGAAGTATTGTCTTCTATGTAGTATTATCACTATTGCATGCCAGTCAGTTTTTGCAGGATAATTTTACGAGTATTCTCGGAAGTTTGTCAGACATTCGCGTGGGGAACTATTAAAAGAGTTTTTTAACCTCCAAGTCACTAATTCAATGCGCTGCAGTAGTAACTGCAGTGAAATTTCATTGAATAAAATTGTTTACGAGAATTCGCATGAAGAGGGAATCGATCGAATTTTTCACATTCTAACATCAGACCTTAAATTGGGCGCCATTTTGTACTAATCCGTTCATGTCATGTCATTCCTATTCCACCACTCATACAAATATATCCTACTTCTTTCACTTAGCTGAGCCAATGACATCGGTTAGAGCATTGATTGAAGACATTTTGATTTTAGCATTTCAGAATCAACTATGAGAAGTAAATTGATAAAACTGGGCCTACGTAACTACAGCCATCAAAAGACCTATGATTTCAAAGAAAAGTGAGATAAAAAGATTAGACTTCACCAAAAAGTATGTCGACATGCCCTAAAACTTTTGGGGCATAATCATATGGTCAGCTGAGTCAACTTCGAACTCGAAAATAGAAAAAGACTTAAAGAGTGTGGTGACGCCAGTCAGACCGCCTTAAGAGCCGAACAGAATGTGTATCTGCGTCTGGGTCTGAGTCTGAGTCGCAAGCTGTCAAAATATTAAATGTATGGAAAGCCGTAAGCCGCAACACAATGTGTGTCTGCGTCTGTGTCGTGAATCGTGAAGTTGAATTTTGTTCAACTTCAAGCAGCGATGCAAATTTGGCGTTTATGAATTTGTAAACAAAATCTTTTGTTGTTTTGGAAATGGAGTTCGAAAAATTTATAGAAGTTGTGCGCGCGAACGAAATTCTTTGGAATTTGTCGAATCCCAATTACAAAAATTTAAAAAAAAAAAATTCAAAAATGGAAGGAGATATCCGACGAATTTGGAATATCAAGTAAGTAAAAAAAAAAAGTATTTGTAAATTTTGTTTGCATTTGTTTACAGTTGATGAGTTCAAAAAAAATGGAAGAGTTTGCGAGACAGCTACAATCAGGAGTTGTCAAAGCTACAATTGGCTTACGTATAGATGTTTTTTTTTTTTCAATTTTTCTCTTACCAGGTGTGGGGATGTTTTTTTCACCTTTGGCGTTGGCAGACTTGTCAAAATCGATGCAATAACAGGGATGACTTATGTAGATTTACTGGGATAAAACTTGCAAAAATCTGAAGAAAAAATACATCTCGTATAGCAAATGATTTTTTTCAATTCACAATCTTTTGAAAAACTGGAATGACCGCCTAAATCACGCGACTTGAATCCAATAAAGCATCTTTGGTTCATTTTGGATTCAAAAATACTTTTAGGATGTAGGCAAAATATGGATAGGTACTAACGATGTCTGAAAGTCTTTGTTGGAAAATCTTCTTTACAGGAAATCATTGAGAGTTAGGGAGAAAAGGATAAGAAATTGCTAGAAGTACAATATATCTATTTTAATCTTCAATGTCAGCCTTTATACTCGGCTCATGGTTCTTGAAAATAATAATAAATTTAACTGACAATTGCAAAAATAAATATCACAGGATGACCTTTCCCAACAAAAATATCTGCTTTCAATTGTTGGCAGAATTAGTTAATAAAATTTTATGGTGCTTCATTGATATTCTGATTAATATTATATCACTTGTTATCAATCGAAAGTCAGTAGCGAGAATTGGTCAAGGCACCTTTTTTTAGAAATCATTCAACTAACCTACTCAATGAATTTATGTGCAATAAACTATGTGAACGACTTAATTTACGAAGTGGTTTGAATCCAATATTGAACCGGGTTTAATGAACTTTATAGGCCCTACCGGTAAAAAAGTTTAAAGTTTTTGATAAAAACAAGAAAAAAAAATACAACATAGTAACGAGACGGAGACAGTCCAGGATTCTTCTGTTCGACGACATCTTCCACCTGGCAATTATTGACGTCAGAAACATCCTCTACTTCATAAAAATCTCTGAGTTGTTCAATTTGCCGTTTAGGCTAGAATAGCCATAGAATTATAAAATGGACCTTCTTTGGTCTAAGTGTCCCTGTACACATTTACAGACAGCCATCCTAACCTATCCTAGCTCAACAAGAGGAATATAGACTTCGGATACTAAAAGTAATAGGTTCCTCCTATCAAGGATTGAAGACCCTAGATGCGGGTTCGTTATATAACACAGTGACTCAACTCACTTCAACTTCAGCGAAAACACCATCGCCGTAGTATTCTCTTGTATTTATAATGCATCAGTGACTGACGTCAAGAATATAATTTGTTCTTTTCATAAATACTCGTACATTAGTCATGGAAATGTTTATTTATTGTTTTCAGGTATGTTTGGATAAAACAGCGATTAGGTCGAGGTTACAACTTCTTTATCTCATCTACCAAATAACTTGTTTTTCTGCAAAACAAAACAAAAAACCCAACTAACTACGAGATTTTTTATTATTTAATTATAAATATTTGCTCATTCGGCATCAACAGAGAATACCTTTCTTTGTATTGATAGAGCGGTTGATTAAATATTGTGCAGTAGTAGATACGCCATTATATCTGTGAAATGAAATCAGTTATAAATCGTGTACAAGTACATATTGCAAAGAAACATTTAATCTGTATCTAGTTGAATTAAACGTGACGTAGTATTTTTTGCTCTATTAATTAACAAATGACTAAAGCTTGTTATTAACTGGAGTATGATTATGACTACAATATGATGACGTATGATTAGTGTAGAGCTGAAAATATTTATTATATCATGAAACTTTGTATAGGAAAAGAAGGGGTCTTGGAAATTGGTAATATTTTAAATTAGATAAATTCAATTCATTAAACTGGGATGAAGCAAGTGATGTCCTCTTGTTTAGAACCTGGTAGTAAATGAGATACTTCTTAACTTGCAAAGGCAGGATGGTAGGGTGACTGCCTCTGCATCGGCAGTCACCCTACCATCCTGCCGTTGCTGTAGCTGTCTGTACTAAGCACCCCACTACTCTTAATAAATTTATGCAGAATACCTTCCCTGAGCTTTCCATATATGGTGAGAAGTGGTGATGCTCTAAGAAAACTGAATCAGTCCTGCATAAAAGCCTATATATGATGAACCCCACAAGTAGTCATGATTTTATTTTAGAGCTTGGCAGGTGGCCCGGTACTAGGGACACCTCGGGGCGGTCTCACAGAGTTATAGTTTTGACTTTCCTGAGAGAAGTTTATAAAAAGGGAAATAGATAGAAACCCAGCTTTACCCAGGACTCTAGCTCTATTTAAAGTGAATTCGTTCCCTAACTCACGTCCTTGCTCTTCGGCCGTAGAAGAGGAACGACTACGTATAATAAACATATTAAATTCCGAAATGGGGTTCAACCAACCGAGTGGATTTAATGCTTCCAAAATACAATGCTGTCTTCAGTCTCTCAAGCGAAACCAAAATCCTCAACCATTATTCATAGATGGTACTTATCCATTGATGGTACTTCAACATCATTGAAACCGAAAGACTTGCCATTCTCCGTATGTGTATTAATAACCATCTTCGATGGAATGATCACATATTCGAGGTCGCTAAAAATGCTGCAAAATGTCTAAGATTCCTTAAAGGGTGCAAGAAATATTTTACTCCGCCCTAAGCTGGAATATAATGCCAATATCTGGTCTGGTGCACCCAAGACCGTTCTGCACATTCTTGATAGGGTACAGAATCGCGCGTTAAAACTTATAGACGATAGAGACATTGTGAATTCCATTCATTCACTAGAAAATCGGAGAAATGTCTCCTGTCTTTCCCTCTTTTATTGTTTTTTTTTTTATAAACAATGCTACAACGAAATAGCCAGTTGCATTCCTCCCCTTCAAAATTTCACCCGTAATAAGCGACATACTTCGAATGCACATCAGTTCACCCTAAAGCCAAACTTCGGTCGTACTGTCAAATATAGGGATTCATTTATAAGCCGAACAACACGAATGTGGAATGATCTACCAGGCTCTGTATTTCCTCATCACTACAAACTTCACTACAACATTCAAAGCCAATGTGCACAGGCGTCTACTCTGTTACTCTTTCTCATTTTCCCAAACGCCCGTGTCCTGAAAAAATATAAGGGTATTCATAATCCCTTTGGCGCGCGCAGATTATAAAAAAAGCACGATACCTCGAAGGGTGATAAATAGCAATGCCAATTGTAGGTAAATACTTTCAATGACCCTGAAAAGCACTGAAGTTAAAGTGAAAATTGGTTTTCTGGGTGGCAGCGCAGATTACGAATATGAAGTACAATAGGGCATATCAGTTTAATAATTAATCGGACAAACAAGCGATGGGGATGAATTGCTACATTAAATGCGTCTAACTTACATTTGCCTCACTGTTACTTTCAGCGACAAGCACTCATAGATGATATGAACTCGAAAAATATTTTTCCCGCTCAAAATTTTGTATCTATTAGGTGCGCAACTAAGTTCAACTAAGTCAATAGATGGCTCCAGCAGTAAGTGCTGGTCGATTTTGACATATCCAAAACGTCATTAACCGAGCTTAGACATACGGTAAACAAACTGTTTTGACACATTAGTGATTTTGTTTTGGCGTTATATACTTTTGGTTGGTGAATATGTTTGATTTTGTGCCAAATAATCGTCATTTGCGGGAAGTGTTGATTTTCTTCTTTCATTCGAAGAAAACGGCGGCTGAAGCACATCGAGAGCTCCAAAAAGTTTACGGAGATGCTGTTCTAAGTGAAACAAGGTGCCGTGATGGGTTCCGTCGCTTCAAAGACGGTGATTTTAATGTTGACGACCGTCCGCGTGAAGGAAGGACAAAATCATTCGAAGACGCTGAATTGGAGACATTGCTCGATGAGGATCCGTGCCAAATGCAAGAACAGCTTGCTTCAGCATTAGGAGTTACCCGTCAAGCCATTTCCAAGCGATTGAATGCGTTTGGAAGAATTCAAACACAAGAAACAAGCTGTGTATTTGGTGGGACCAGGTCGGTGTCATTTATTATAAACTATTGAAACCCAACGAAACCATCACTGGGGAACGATATCGACTTAAATTGATGCGATTGAGGCGAGCACTGCACGAAAAACGGCCACAATACAAGCAGAGGCACGAAAAGTGGTTCTACAGCATGACAACGCTCGGCCTCAAGTTGCCAAACCCGTTAAAACCTACCTGGAAACGCTCAAATGGGAAGCCCTACCCCACCCGCCATATTCCCCAGATATTGCGCCATCCGATTATTACTTGTTCCGTTCGATGGCACATAGTCTGGCTGATCAGCAGTTCCGCTCATATGAAGACATCAAAAAATGACTTCATTCGTTGATAGCCTCAAAAGATGAACACTTTTACCGTAACGATATTCGAGCTCTGCCAGAAAGATGGGGAAAAGTTGTAGGTAGCGATGGGCAATACTTTGACTGATTCATTTTTGTAATCATTTTTCACAATAAAGTTGCATTGTCATCAAAAAAAACAGCGAAAACTTAGTTGCGCACCTAATACTTAATTTTATGATATTATTTTGGATTGGAAATCTGAATATCCAATATTGAAGAACACTTGAAAATTATTACAATAGCTCTCTAGTACTATTCGATCATCATGGTGTGCATCAATCAACAGCTTCCTGGTACTGCATTAGATCAGATTGAATCCTAGTGTTCCGGGATTTGGTTTCTTCAAAAAAAAAACCTCCGTAGTGAATGAGGTATGCAAGCAAGTTGTCAAAACAATACTGAATTATGGCGTGATCGTTTGGTGCAAGGCCTTGGACAAAGATGCACACTGCAACTTTATAGGGGAAGTATAGAACTCATCTTGCCTACCAATTAGTGAGGCTTTAAGGAGCACCTTATGTTAGTCGTAGACATTTTCGGACACGCAGATGTCAGCTAGAGAAGCTATCTGACTTAAAACCACCTTTCAAGAGTTTAGTTTGCGTACTGGACATTCCACAATTCTAAAGGATATAGAATTTATTTCAGAAAGCACCGACTATATCCTGCAATACCACTTAATCACAATTAAGGTTGTAGGGAGACTTTACGTCACATAGAAAATCCGGGAGAAGTTTTTTCCGATGATATACATACATAAATATTAGTATCTATTTTCGTATTTCCGATTCAGATCATTGTACGTTATTTTCAAGCTGATATAATAGCAGTCAATTAAGCCTCATTCTTCACCCATATTTATTTAGATCTCTATATTGCCACTCCTCTCATGACAACACGATTGAACAGTTCATGATTTACCAAATCTGGGTGCTCCTTCCACGTAACAGTTTGGCCTATGAAATTGCCTGGCATGACACAACTTTACCAATTCTGTTAGAGAAGTTAGGTACTACGTGTTAAGTCACTAAAAAGTTTTGGTCTAAGCTGGAACAGAAATGCTCTGATGAGGAGGAGCTCATTCATTCAATCTCTTAGATAATCCTTGGTTGATGACTATACCTTTTCAACTTCAAATTGAGACTAGATTGTAAATTGTTGGTTGAAGGGGAATTTGGTCACCTTATTACTGTGGTCACTATAGGTTCTATTGTGATTTCCTTTAATCTTAAAGCTGATTCAAGATGTCAGATTTGGTGATGATTTCGACTATATTTTTGAGTGAGCTATCAGATGTGTCTTCTGCTTCAAGCTAGAATTTATCTAAGTAACGATGACGTGTTCTAGTTAGACAGTCACAGTGACATACGATATGTTCTGCTGATTCTTTATCTTCGTCGCATATCCCTATCCACATAGCCATGAGATGTTTTTTTAACTCGACAGTGGCCTGTGAAGAATCATGCGTCAATTCGAATCTGACTTTGTGGGAGGTATTTGGCAGAAAGATTTTCGCTTGTCTATTACCTTCAGCTTTCATCCAGTTGTGATGCATTTTTTCTTTTAGCTAATTTCTTATACAGCTAATTTCTCCACAGAATGGTCTTGGCATCATAAAGCTTGGAGCAGCTCCTGTTCTGGACAGCAGGTCAGCCATTTAATTTCCTTTACGAGTAAGTCCGCTGTGTTCTGGCTCCCAAATGAGAATGAACTCTGGTTTGTGCTGGCTAGCGTTATGAATAGTTGAAGGCAGTCCCATACTAGTTTGGCTGTTACTTCGTCCTTAATTGCTAATAGAGCAGCTTTGCTATCTGATAAAATATAAATTTTCTTGTTGGTTATAGATCTGTTTATGTTTTCTCTGATGCATATTTCTATGGCAAATATAACGGCTTAGAATACGGAGTTACATCCCATACTCTAGTGAATGAAGGTCTTGGTAGTAGCACCGTATACTCCAGCCCTAACTCCTTCGTCTTGAGACTAACAAATTTAATACAATCAACCTAAAATTTGGAATAAAATTTTCTTAATTTGATACTGATAATAACATCAGAATAATATAATCGGTTTACAGAATGACCCCAGTTCAATTTCACTCAGCCTGAGTTAAGTTTTAATCACACTGTTGTTGCAATAGAAGTCCAGTGGAATGAAATTTAATTTAGTCTTTATTTTCTCTGCGGGTGTCTTTCTTATGGATCACTTTATCCTGATACAGGTTGCTCTTAGTCTGATTTGAAACTCCAGGTCCCCTGCTGCATGTGTAGGGTTCCACAGATGTCTTCACATATCGTCCCCTATGATTCTTGAGAATTTGTATGCAGAAATTGATCTTTCCTAGGACAAAGGACTGATCTCTGTTATCGAAGGATTGACTCTCATCAGAATAAACTACCCACCTATTGTCAGCATCGGCCGTGATGTTGAAGCAATTTCCCTTTATTATTTATAAAGGCTCTTTAAACACAAGAAATCATATGACTGGCGAGAGAACGTCGCCCTGAAGTACTCTACTGCTGACCTTATCCCTGCTGTTCATGTCTCCCAGCGTTGAGTTGATCATGCATGGAAAGGGGCAGTATCGAATTAAGAACCGTGCAGACCTCTAAGGATAACATCGACACTAACGTTGTTAAGAAAATCTCGTAGGGTGAATCGCTAACGCTTTTTATCTACTTTACTTACTTTAGATGGCGCTACAGACCGGGGTGGACCTGGGCCTCAACCAATACGCTTCTTCAGTTAACGCGATCTTTGGTTAACTGCCTCCACTTGCGCACTTCAAGTTGGTTAAGGTCCCCTTCCACTTGTGCGCGCCACCTAAGCGTTGAGTTGATCATGCATGGAAAGGGGCAGTATCGAATTAAGAACCATGCAGACCTCTAAGGATAACATCGACACTAACGTTGTTAAGAAAATCTCGTAGGGTGAATCGCTAACGCTTTTTATCTACTTTACTTACTTTAGATGGCGCTACAGACCGGGGTGGACCTGGGCCTCAACCAATACGCTTCTTCAGTTAACGCGATCTTTGGTTAACTGCCTCCACTTGCGCACTTCAAGTTGGTTAAGGTCCCCTTCCACTTGTGCGCGCCACCTAAGCGTTGAGTTGATCATGCATGGAAAGGGGCAGTATCGAATTAAGAACCGTGCAGACCTCTAAGGATAACATCGACACTAACGTTGTTAAGAAAATCTCGTAGGGTGAATCGCTAACGCTTTTTATCTACTTTACTTACTTTAGATGGCGCTACAGTCCGGGGTGGACCTGTGCCTCAACCAATACGCTTCTCCAGTTAGCGCGATCTTTGGTTAACTGCCTCCACTTGCGCACTTCAAGTTGGTTAAGGTCCCCTTCCACTTGTGCGCGCCACCTAAGGCGAGGTCTTCCTCTACTGCGTTGTCCGTCCGGGTTGGAATCGAAGACTCTTCGGGCCGGAGCATTGGTGTCCATTCGCTCTACATGTCCTAGCCATCTTAGACGACTGATGCGCACTTTTCTGACCAGGTCGATGTCGCTGTACAGCTCGTAGAGTTCGCTGTTAAATCTTCTCCTCCAAAGCCCGTCAACGCAAACAGGACCAAAAATCACTCGAAGAATTTTGCGTTCGAAACGACCAAGAAGATCTTCATCCGCTAGGGTCCATGCTTCTGCGCCATAGAGCAGGACAGGGATGATAAGGGTCTTATATAGAGTCTCCTTAGTGTTTCTTGACAAGGCCTTAATAATCAATTGCCGTCTTAGGAAAAAGAAACAGCGGTTGGCAAGTGTAATTCTTCGCTTGATTTCTGCTGAGGTGTCATTATCAGAGTTTACAGCGGAGCCGAGGTAGACAAAGTCCCTAACTACCTCAAAATTGTAGCTGTCTATTGTGACGTTCTGTCCGATTCATCGATGCTGTGTGTCCCTTCTTGTTGACAGCATATATTTTGTTCTACCCTCATTCACCAATAAACCAATTTTTGCCGCTCCTGCACTAATACTTGCAAACGCACAAGTGACAGCTCACTGTGTTCTGCCAATAATGTCAATGTCATCAGCGTATGCAAGAAGTTGCACAGACTTTTGGAAAATTATGCCCCTGGTGTTGGCTTGCGAGTTTCGCACAATTTTCTCAAGAATGATGTTGAAGAAGTCACATGACAGCGCGTCACCTTGTCTAAATCCTTTTTTGACATCAAAGGTCTCGGTGAGATTGTTTCCAACCTTTATGGAGCAGTGAGCGTTCTCCATCGCCATTCTGCACAATCTAATAAAAGCTTGACGCGTTTTATCTGCATCACTTAAAACTTTAAGCCTGAAAGTTGAATAACTCTCGATGGAGAGAGATAGAAGAAAGGGTGTAGAGGAGAATTAACGATTAGAGAGGAAAGGATAGATTTTGCAAGATTAAAAACGCAACAAGTTCGTAATTTAAGCAGCTTCTAACAGACGCTGTTCACAGCCGCCTATTTTGGACCATAAGCTTCGAAGGGAACCATGGCCTGAAGTTTATTAAAATCATTATTGTTCGCCTTGTCGATATTGGACAGAGTCCAACAGAAACACCTACCAAATATCCCCTGCATGTACTCGTATATTTTTGTAAATATATTATTTATTCTTAGCTAACCTTTTAAAAGTACTTCCACTATCCAGAAACCGAGGACCCGTCCGTTAGCCTGCAGCCCATGTAGCGACTTTCCCACTATAGACAATATTCTATGATCGATAGTCAGCTACTCGTACAAGACTGTGATCACGTATACCTTATGACCACTTGGTGTAAGGTTCTCAAAACATCTCTTCATCTCCGTCTGATTTATCAGGTTGCCCGTACTGTTAGGTAGACTTTGGCTACTTTAATTCTTTTATCAGTCCTTCCAAGAAACATAAAATAATATCGTCTTATTTTTCCACCACCGGAAACTGATTTAGAGAGGATACAACGAGCGGATGATCGTCTTCTTTTATGCAATGATAAGAAGAATACGAGTACTGGCGGAGTAGGTATTACTGTTTTTGCACCTGCGTATCTTATTTGTTCAAGACTTCCCAAGATTTTATACATGGATGAGACAGTACGTGCTACATAGACGGTTTGACTAGGTTTACGACTACTATCAGTTAAGTTGAAGTACTTGTATTGAACCGTTCAAACAAGTGGTACCTTCACCTTTATAAATTCTAATATAATCCACACAGCGGACTTCTTTTTATGCCTAGTCTCATTCCACAAAGCATAAAAATCATAACACTTTGTTTAATAAAATATTTTCATTTTTATAACTTCAGAATTTCTGTTCATTGTATTTCAACTATAGCAATACTTTAAAATACTTTTCTTCTAATTACTTATAGTTACTAACTAATAATACATATACTTCAGTGCAGAATTATGCTATTTAACAAATTATATCAAATACCATCTACACAACGTCAGTCTTTTTTATATAAATTGCTTTAACAAAAAATAATCTATACATCCACTTGATGGATTGTTCAAATATTTAACTAATTTTCAATCATCACTTCAATTTGAAAAATAAAAATAAATATTTTCACTAACATCCATTTGCGTTAACTTAATCTAACATCACAGGTATCACAGTTGTCACAGTCTTTTCACAAAAAAAAAAAAAAGACTCATCTCAAGATTATGCGTTTAATTTTTGCAACTCGTTGATTGTGTGAAATGTGAATGGTGGCGGAGGATCCTTATCCTTTTCTGGTTCCACATATGGAACCTGCACAACAAAAACTGATGGGAAATCCTTTGTCACCACCACTGTATCGTAGCTTGGTGGTGCAAATTCACTGTATGATGGAGCCGGCGTTGGCGGCGGCTGTTGTGGTTGATCCTCTGTAGGTGGTGTTGCTTCTTGGTTTCCACATCTTCGATCGGAACATGCCATCAGAAAGAAAAACGCCATCAATGCTATAAAGGTAGACACATACCACACGACTGTGATTGCATCCATTGTAGTCTGTGAAAACTCTGATGGAATTCTTGTTGAAGCTAAAAAAAAAAAAAAACAAAATAGATACAAAATTAGATATAAATTTGAAAAATTAAAAAGTATCTAATTACTTACTGTTAACTGTATAAACTTCTGTAATATTTGTATTATTCTCTAGATCGATCGCCTTCTGTGTAATCTTTGAACTGCCTCGTTCGTCACTGTAGGTCAGTATGAAGGCCTGTGCATCTGTCTGCTTCGCGGCTGCCAAAACTGAAATGATAAAAACCAAACACATACAGGAGTTAAAATTAATTAAATAAAATAGTTTTTTTTTTTTTTTTGTATGTGGATACAATATTGTGATAAGGATTTATCTGTCAATTGTCTTCTCGATATCTAATCATACGGAAATATCGCTTATCGAAATGTTATAGGTAGTAGGTACTGTGTGTTATCTTTTAGGTGAGTCGTCATGATTATGGCGGCTTCGTGTGCATTTTTCAATACGAAAGCGGTCATATGGTCGACAAGAAATGTGTACTCATTGTAGTACTTATAAGCGCGCTGAAAGTGAGTTGTTAGTTATCGAAGAGGATTTAACTCTTTGAGAACTTTGATACTTTTTGTGGGAATTTCCACTCTAATGATACCATTGACAGAACGATGGTGGTTCGAAGATGGTATTAGCTTTTGACAAGATAAGAACCAGTGATTTATAAGATTTGGAATAAACATATGAGTGCAAAAAATTTAATAATAAATGGCGGTGATTACGTACTTGTTGAATACAATGACTTCATTGTTCACCGCAGAAACGACGTTGCCAAGCAGAGTGTTCAAATGACTGTTAATGGAGTTTGGAACAGGGACGCCTTTTGAAATTAGACTGACACTAATCCCGTTTGAGCAGATGGTGCCCACTTCTCAATATCTATAAGGTAATGTTTCCTGTCTCCAGTTTAGACAGATCTAGTCAAATCTCCTTACCCACTAAGGTGAGACTCTTCGAATCCACTGTTAAATCTGTGCTATTGTATGCCTGTGAATCCTGATATTACAAAATTACAAAATCCTCGACAAACATTACGAGACAGTTACAGGCGTTCGTTAATCGCTGACTGCGATACATCCTAAAGATTCGCTGAGTGCAAATTATATCCAATCAGGAATTGTGGCGTAAAACGAGTCAGAAGCTCCTGGATATAGACATAAAGCAGCGAAACGCACTGAGGAGACCAAATGGCAACATCGCAGCGCAGTCCTTCGAATGGAATCCTCAGGGTGCACGGCAGGTTGGAAGATCAAGAACAACGTGGAAATCAACAGTCTTGGTAGAAGCAGCGACCCAGAGGAAAACGTGGGCACAGCTTATATATCTAGAACAGCGACGCCTTTTTGCAGACCAAGAAAGATGGAAGAGATTTGTTGCCGCCTTATGCACCACCAGGGGTTAAAGGAAGTATGATGATGATCTGCAGAACGAATAGCCAACAAATTGACCTTCTTGCTATCGATGAAAGACTCTACTGAGTCAAAATTAACTCCATAAACTGATTGCACCAATAGATACGAATATTTCTTGATGAACCGTCACTATGAGTGAGTTCAAAGTTGTAGTTTTGCAATAGGAAGAATCAAAAATCTCTACGACTCTTGATAAGTCTAACAGCAGAAATAACAGGTTAAATAGTAGCAACAGTACCAGCAAGCCATTCAAAGTGAATCAACTGGTGTGCTACGACTTACTCGTCCATCCACCGAGATAGTCAATTACCCAAGTAATCATTGCCTTGGTTTTTAAATCAGTTTGTTCAACTTATTTTATGCCAAAAGAATATATCTTAGATATTAGAACTCTAGCTTTCATTCGGTATGTCATATGATGATGCCCCCCGAAATATATTTACAACTTTCCTTCCAGGTTGTTTTAGAATCACTACATACTATTTTTAAGCACAATTTCAGCCCTATAGCCTTGACGGCTTAAAAGTTACAAACGTGTGATAACTGACAGACAGACAGATACCATGTTGAATCCATTAGGCATACTGGTACGAAACACTAAAAAGGAAAGAAATGCTTGCCGCAAAACAACCCTCCTATAGCATTGCTGTCCATACTTTCCAAATTGATGGAAGCCATCAATGCTGAAATAATAAAATATCTGGAGGGACGCAGACTCATAAGCGACCGACAGTATAGTTTTCGCAGAATCCATTCAACTGGAGATCTACTAAACTACTCGATTACATATGTATGTAAATTTGTATAGATGGCTGCGGAAATGTTCTTTGAGACTAATCAATTCAAGTTGTGGACGATAGTATGTTTTCGATACTTCTGCTGGAAACGCTGAAGTGCCCCAGGGATTAATACTCGTAATTTCACCAACTCTATTTCTACTGTTCCGTTGAATAACGTACTAGAGTTAAAGAAAGAAAAAGATCTTCATTTTTTGAAGATGACAGCACCCTAATAACACTGGTTTAAGCATCATTTCCAGAAGTTTCTAACCACTAGATATTCAAGAACAGGATTAATGGGCATTGGGCATATTTAAGTTCGCATCTCCTGAGAACATATTATCCAAACAAAAAAAACCGTCACCGGTGTTAGCAATTTTACAACAACGAAAGACAAAATCCCTCACCCATTTGCACCATTTTCTCACCTAGTGACATAGAAATTTCAAAAACATAACAAGTCGAGTCATTTATATCTCAAGTAGGTCTTATACATACATTCTAAAGAATACTATAGGAATCACTATTACCACACCTGCCTTTTCCATTATCTCTCAAGGCCAAGGTATTAATAATGACAAAACCTCAAGAGCCCTCAAGTTTAGAAGTGTGATTCCTTCCCTATTAAACACTTAAATAGTCAAATATATACATATACAAAAAATTTCACCACAAAGTTCTAAAATTACCCCTCACGTGCAAATAATACGTGTCACCCTGCATGTCTTTCGAAGTCCAATTAACAGTGATTAATGAGACTTATCAGGTAAACAAATTAGTTCATTACGTTTGAAAAAAATATAATTATCTCGAAATAAAAAACTTGAAAAAAATCGGAGCAATAAAATTTTGTATACGCATTTACACACTTTGTAGATCATTTATATTAAATACTTGACATTTTATTGTCTGTCCGACCAGACTAATTAATAAAAGTTCTTATTTTTCTGCGCGTTAAAATCTTAGAAGAAAACGATAAGCAATTTGCTTATTAAACAAAAACATTTATTCCAGTCCGAGTGGTTATCAAACAATCTTGGAGTGATTTATAACCGCAGTTCATTTGAAGTGGTCTTTATTTAGAGTTCACTGAAGAATTTGAAGTTATTATTACCTAAAGATTAAATTCGTATTTTCTGAAGTAGTTCTTGCTGATGGTACACGTTTGATTACTAAGGCTCCCCCAGAATATTCAATAGTGTGGATTAGTTTTAAGTGAACAGAAAGAGATAATAGCTATTAAGCGTGCTTTGACGTGATGAATTAGTTAGAAATTCCCATATAGCAACTGGAAATTGAAATAAGAACCACCATGGGAACAGAAACAAACAGCTCTTATATAACTTTATATCAGTGTCATCAATTACACTATTCAGTGATGACACTAACTGATAATACTGATAAACACGTTTATATTATCTAAGCAATTATAACTAAGTATACAGTGGCAACACTTATCATTAATACAAATTTATTGCATATTTTGGGGCAGTTTTTTTTATATTAGGTTCATTACGTCTGAAAATATCACGCACTGAGTGACTTAACGAAAGTAAGATAAATATGGTTTTATCTTCGATTTCTTTTTTGTAATTTTGAAAAGTGTATGGGTACTTTTTCTCTGATTTGTGAAATTCGACGGGTTTCATATTTCTTTCAGAAATCCGCACAGACCTGTTATTTATGTAATTGAAATTTTGATCTCGAATCCCGATTCAATCGAAATTCTCAATTTTAGGAATTGCCTCCATTGTTTTTTACACCGGCTTAGACTCTTTTGGCAAGAGATGGGACTATAAACCTGGCCGTTCTTAAGTCAATCTTTCCCTTAGACTTTCCAGTATGGAAGACAGCATCACAAAAAACTCTTACAAAAATATATTGGGACTGTATTCAGTACTGCAGAGCACCCAAATCTATCTGGTTGCCCTACAATGGCAAGACAACGAAAGAAGTCTTCTTTTTAAATAGAAGGAACCTATAACTCCTATTCGAGATCGTTACATGAGATCATAACCTTTTCAGAACACTTCTCATCAACTGCGGCGTTAATAATTAAGAAAAGGGCCAGACCCTAGGCAGACTAACTTGTAGGGTATTTCTTCAATTAATTGAGAAAACTATCAGGTTAGTTCCGAGAGGTTTATCTACCAATTACCTTTTTTGCGAAGAGAATTACAATAGATTTCAGAAATCTAAGTGCCTATACAGATCTTTTTCGTAGTAACCCTTCCAACTTTATCTCTCATAAGCTTAGCTAATCTAACTTGACATTATCTTATTTTATTCGAGGAAATCATCGGAAAGCATGCGTGAGGTCAACGAAGGATTATTTTGGAACCTAAGGAGTGTCTCTTACGTGCTATTCGGATTTTGATGATCCGATTTGGGACTACAGATTAGGACGCCGTGACTCAGTGGTTAAGTCCGTGACCACTTACTCGGGGATACTCAAGGTTCACGTCCTAGAGAATACCAAGGTTCACGTCCTAGAGAATACCAAACAAAAATTAATTTGGTCAAGTGCAAGTCGTATCTCTCGCGATTAGTATTCCCTACAGTAATTTTAACTATATCGACAATGAGTACATATGATCGTACGAATATTTGTAAGACTTAGATCAAAACAAACACTTTTTGTTCCATGTTTACCTGCCTGTTTGTTCTCATATGACTCGCTCGTGATCAACTAAAAAAAATTGTAGGAGTATTTAAATTGTGTTTATTGGCCACCCAACTCAAGAATATCTCAACAGATTTTGATGAAATTCATCTGACTAGCACGGGGTAGTCTCTAGGGTTTTGATGGAATTTGTATGGTTGTCCTAAAAACAAAAAAATAATGTGGAACAGGGGTGAGATATGGTGGGGTGAATTTTAACCCCACGTCCAACTTCGATCTCTACTTTTCGGTCAATTCTAGGAGTTGTCTATCCAGCTCAAGAGATCCGACATAAAGTCACTGCTGTTATAGACTGGCAATGAAAGGTGTATGGTAAAGTTTTCCCTAATTTCAGTAGTATTAATTTCCTTAAGTTTGTTTCGAATTTTTGAAATAAATCCTTACATGATGGCATATGAATTTCAGTTTTCTTCAAAATCAAAGGTTTAAGCTAAAAAGTGGCCACCCCTATAACAATTCAAATATAAAAGTGGTTCAAGTGCTCTTATAACATAAGTAACAGACCTTTAGAGTTAATAGGTTAATAAGCTTTAGATAATAGCTAGTTAAATGGATTTTATTTTATTGGGTTTACTATAAATTGATCACAGATACGTGCATTTCATCATACATTCTCATACTCGTATGTATCGCGTTACACTCACGTAACCTGTTAAAAATGTGTCAGTCGTTTGGCTAATTGGAAGTGCTATTCCATAGAAAACAGTCAATATCATCACTATTTAAATATTTGACAAATACTATTGTCAGCTATCTTTATTATTTGATTAGTAGTTTACGTAATTATTTTACAATCAAATAAAATACTAAGGCGAGTCCTACGTGTGCTACTTAGTGGGGGCTACTAATTTAATATATCAATACCCTTTAACAATACAATGAGTTTCTTTGTGTTGCCACTTTAATAAAGATAACCAGATGATTTGTTCTTCTTATATTAATCACCCCAACAAAGATGTTTATTCCAACTGCAGCCAAACAAGTGGTATAGTAAATATTCTTTTACAATGGAATTTATTTACTGAATCAGGTGCGCAAAAACAAAGGGAAAGTAGGTGATCCTGTCAACGCTCCAGATTATTTATTCCGTTTATAAAATTTTGATAAAAAATTCCATTCAAGATTGCACAAAGCGCCAGCAAGTTAATCGTACTCCAATTAGCGGTTTATGGTTCTGTTTTGAATATAGCACCTCTAATTATCAGTTTAACGCAATTTCGTTTTAACTTGTTATTGAATTATAATTTGTTTTCTGTTTTGTAGCAGGTACGTATGTTTACCTGGTGTTCTAATTTTATTTCGTCTGCAAAAGGGTTCTTATCTAATTGAGTAGAAAAAAAAAAACGTGTGAAAATTGTCGCAAACTCGTGTGAACTGGTGTTAAGTTGATAAAAAAAATTGTATCTACTTTTTGTATAAATAAAATTCTGTGTTATGACAAAATTAGATAGTGAGGTCAGAGTTTTTAGAAACTTCTGGCAGAATTGCTAAGCTAATAATGAGTCAATTTTTTTTTAAAGATTATAGGTTAAACACCGGTAGGCATGATAACTCGAAATTAAGATTTATCGCTCACAAGCTTTGCAGGGGTTATACATATTGTGACTGTATGTTATCTACTATCGGGTGAGCGAACTTATCGTGGAGCGGTAATGATCTAAAAGCAAATACATTCGTATATACATATCTTCTCGTATGTAGGAGCAAAATTGTCTATTCGTAATACTTCTGATACTATGTCATCAGTCTTTGAAGAAGTTTTCCTACATAAAAAATAAAATTTGACATAATAAAGCTCTCGCATCGTAGTAGATGATAAAAATCTACAGAGACAAGGCACATTCGCAATGTTTTCGAGTAAAAAAGTATAAACTGTCAATGCAGAAGATTGACAGAGAAAATTCTCAGAGTTCCAAATGCAGACGAATTTCAGTCAAAAACTTATAAGGTACTGTTACGATATTTCGGCATAATCTGAGTTGCATCGATATAGAACTTTGCACTTTAACTGATCCTATATGGCATTGTTTCCTTAAAATTTCATTTCGAAATCCTAATCAATTTTGTGGTACGTTTTTTGTCGACGAAAAAGTTGGATGCAGAATTTTTAATTTTTTTTACAAAATGTTGGACTTTACCTCGAAGGTAACGAAAAAATCGATTTTGAGTGCAAAAAGTTCGTCCTACGATCAAAATTGAAGGCTTTGAAATTCTCTTTTAAATAGATCCCAAATTCTTGTTCGTTTTTGAAAAGTGTAGAACTTCGTTTGCCTTATTACTCGATCCTATAGGGCAAGATTGTTTTCGTGAAAATTTTCGATCTCGAGATTTTGATCAATTTCGTGGTGAGTTTCACGCTTCTAAGTTGTTTGCAAGATGGATGCCAAAATTATAGAAAAGCATCCAAAATGTTAGTCTTTACCCCGAAGTTATTGTAAATTATTTTTGAGTGCAAATGTCTTGAAAACTGTGAGTGTTGCTAACAAGATATTCCAAATTTTTGGCTTTGGATTTTTCTACAAAGTGAAGTCATTTTTCAATGCGAATATTCCGATAAGTTTTGTTTATGGTAATGTAAACTCCCCTGCCATTGGTGTATACTCAATTTTTCGCCAGAAATTCGAATGACGTGACTTTACTTACGAAAGGATTCTTCGAGTATGACTCAAAAGATTTTATTCAAAATTTTCTACATACATATGTCATCTCTGACATATGCAAGGACATGGCATTCAAATTTTTGACATATGCCAATCCAATTCCATTGCTTCTTATCAATTTTGCCTAAATTTCAAATCTGTAGAATTTACAAACGAACAGCACGTGCGACCCAGTCGAACCCTTTATTTTATATCGTCAACTATTTCCATTTGGAATCCAATGTCAGAGAGCAAATACTCGCTACTCGTCAGTAAGAGAATGCATTTGGAGTACTTTCAGGCGCTTCAATTATTTATTTTCGATTGTTCTTCAGCAACTTGTACACTAACTAAATAAAGTATTAAAGATTTCAATTAAATGTTTGTTCTTCGACTATGCCATTATGCATGGAAGTATTGGGTTTATAACTTAATTCGTGCGGTTTTTTGTCAAAATTTGAACGTTTTTTTAAGAAAAACATGAACAATAGTATTATTCAAAGTATTGCCCATCTGAAGCTATGACTTTTTCCCATCTTTCTGGTAATTTGTGGATCCCATCCCAAAAGAACTGCGCCGGCTTGGCAGCCAAGAATGAATCAAGCCAATTTTTGATATTCTGCTCTGATGTGAACCGTATTTCAGTGAGGGCGTTCTGCATCGACCGGAACAAATGGTAGTCAGAAGGGGCAAGGTCTGGGCTATAAGGCGGGTGGGGTAAAACTTCCCATCCACTGTTTTCCAAATAGTTCTTAACCGGAATAGCAACGTGGGGCCGAGCGTTGTCATGATGGAAAATTATTGCCTCGTGTCTGGTCGCATATTCCGGGCGTTTTTCGGCTACTGCTCTCTTCAAACGGATTAATTGTGTTCGGTAGCGTTGTCCATTGATGGTTTCACCCGGTTTTAGAAGCTCATAATACAGCACACCCTTCTTATCTCACCAAATACAGAGCATTACCTTCGCGCCATGAATATTCGGCTTTGCCGTTGATTTGGCTGGTTGGCCGGGTTTCACATATGATTTTTTGCACTTGGGGTTGTCGTAATGGATCCATTTCTCATCACCAGGAACAATCCGATGCAAAAATGACTTCCTTTTGTGGCGTTCCAGCAGCATTTCGGACATGCAAAACCGCCTTTCGACGTCTCTCGGCTTGAGTTCATGTGGAACCCAATTTCCTTGCTTTTGAATATATCCAGCTGCTTTTAAACGTTTTGAAATGGCTGCTTGAGTGACACCCAAAGATTCTGCGAGCTCTTCTTGTGTTTGGCAACAATTTTCATAGAATAATGCTTCCAGTTCTTCATCTTTAAACTTTTTTGGCTGCCCAGGACGTTCATCGTCTTCCAAGCCAAAATCACCACTTTTAAATCGTGCAAACCACTTTTGGCACGTTCGCAAACCGCACGAATTAAGTTATTGACCCAATAATTTTTGACGACTTTCGGCATATTTCCCGATCTTTAGCATAGCCCCACAAAAATAAATCCAAATCTCGAAATTAAATGGCTAGGGAACTTTTCGTGCAATAAAACCAAATTTGTATGTGTTGTGTGGCACGTAGCCCGATCACGCCGCGTACCGGTCCAGCGGGTGAACCAAACTGTCACCCGTGGTGGATACAATGGCCTCTCAATTCTGCAATGGCCCCCAAATTCTGCAAATTTTGTTGGTTTGCATAGCAGCCGAGCAAAAATGGTTTTCATCGGTGAAGAAGATTTTGTTCGAAAAATTGGTGTCAACTTACAGATCCACAGATATTACAGAACAGTTATTTTTGTAGTAAAATGTAACAATTTTAATGCGTTCAGCGTAGTTAAACGATTCATATTATAAAATTGGAAAGCAGAAACTAATTACCTGTCAATACGGATGACAGATAGATTTGACAGATGCCACAGGACAGTGATGTGGAATTCCAACTTGAATTGTACTTGAATAAATAAAAATAAGCAAAAGTAAATAATTTGTCGTTTTTTTTTGTGAATAATGCCTTGTTGTCATAGATCTTTGGGGGTGGTCTTAAATTTATGAGCGGTAGTCTACATCAAAGAGTGACCAAATGCATTTCACTGGGATGACCAAGCCAAACAAGGGTCGACAACCTACTAAATGGTATACACTTGTAATTGAAACTGATATAATGACGCAAAAAATACAGAAATATGGAAAGCAAAGGGGAAGGCTTATGCCATACAAACAAACCAGAATCAACAAAACACAACCCTAGTCGTGACCCATATTAATAATCTGACCGGATACAATTAAAATCCCGATCTACGTTTTTCTTATTGTATCCCACTACCGGTGTCTGAAAGTATGTATGCGTACTATAATAAATATCAACATGATTCAAAGCTGAGTAGGCATTAGAATGGGTCATATTGGATCTAAATCACTAGTCCCAGCAGTCTGCCATTTGTCACTGTTTCCGTAATATAAATAGAACGCAATTAACTATGATATTTCCCCTCGTCAGAAAAACAAATCAAAATGATGCTTAGTTAATTATATTTCACTCAAGTTGGATAGGGGATATTCCTAATGAGTAATGAATCTTAAAATTGAACTTCGCTTTCTCTTGCGGTTAGGCTCTCAAATATTGTTTAACGCAAAAATTAGGTCAAAAGTGAGAACTCAATGAATCACTTTAAGGGATGACTCTGTGCGAATTTATATGAAAATTGATTACTACATACAAAGGACACAAAGACTTTGAGCTGTAGCTTATTTAGTCTCCTAAGATATGTGATTCAGACGAGAATTAGTCTTATAAGTCTTCTACTCACAAGTAAACACGATTAGATCTAGGCATGTGCTGCGACCGACAAACCACAAACCGCAAGAGTGCCACCGTCACCTCGCCTACGTATAAATGTCTACCCACAATTTTTAATATTTTCGTACGGGCACGTGTTTAAGCAAGGTATATACTTTTGTTTGTTTATAAGTCATTTATCAATGGATAAAGGGGTTCCTCCTGTAGATGCACACCGAGATTATTCATAGGCCTTATTCGCCGTAGTTGGTTGAGAGATTATTCGTGCGATCCCTGACGCGAACGTCTGGCAAACATCCGAGTAAAATTATCATGAGAAGCTTTTTTCAACCTACAATTCGTTTGTTTCACAACACAAATGCCTGCGAAGAGCTAGGCCAGGCCTCACATGTACTGTTAATGCGAAAATATTTATTTATTTATTTATAAAGCACTTCATACTATGTAGTAGGTGCTTTAGAAACTTGAGTATCTGAGGTGTAGTCTAGAGACGGTAAGCGCCTAAAAGATTTGTAATCTAAACAAATCCAGTAACCAACAGCTCCCTTCCGCATAAAACAAACAAAAAATCTAAGTTTAACCATAACCTACACAGTTGATGATCAAATGATGTAGACGACCAATTAAACTTTTCAACTATCCACTTAAGTCACGTCACACAAAACGTAGGATTTACCATTGAGTAATACACTAAATATAACTTTGTCCACGTAAGTACAACTTATTTTTAAAACTAATAACAAATTTTCACTCAAAAGATACTCACAGATCACAACCAGAACTCCGACTGCCATAAGTCTTCCACTCATTATGGAGGACATCTTCAAGGTAATATTTAAAAAAAAAAAAAAAAAATTTCCACTAATTTATATAAAGTAGCTGTACACACTTTCAATTTAAATAAATCGACAATAAAGGAAAAATTTAATTCACAGTCAATTATCCAATAAAAAAATTACTTTTTCCTTTCTTTTTCTTCTCAAAAAAAAAAAACTCAAAATATTGCACAACAAGTCACTGTTCCCTTAAATCACTGCACTTCCAAACAACACTTTCGTTTAGACTGACTGACTGTTACACTGTCTAACTAATTCAATCTGATGACTGTGTACTTTACTGTCGAGGTTGAAATCAAAAACCACAGCTGTTGCCCCACCACAACTGTTATATACAACACTTCAATGTTAACTGAACCTATTCCTCAAGATACTTTTGCTGTTATCGCCACCGCAGCCCGTAAGTAAGATAAAATTTCATCCACCCGGCCAAGTATACGACGCCTAGCACTTTTCTGAAAACGTCTACTGTAGTACTATGTGCAAACCAACAACAACCGGACTTTTGCTGTGATAATGACTTTCATATAAAATTGTGTGTTTATCAGCGCTAATTGTATCTCTGCAAAATCTCGACAACCATCAATTAATTCCGTTCAAAGGTCAACCACTGGGGACCAAAACCGGCTTACGGCTTCAAAATAGATTCGTGAGCCTAGTAACGTTTCAAGTGAAATCGATTCTCCAACAGCTGGCGTGAGCTTGGATTTACCATCGTATTGGGGGAATCTCCTCTCCAGCTGGCGGGTCGCAGTTACGTCATATATCCAAGTTAAGTTTCTGTGTAAGTCGCGTGGCACGCCCACGAGAGGTTTCACTTCATTGTATGTGACTCACGGGGCTTTGTAAAAAAGAAAAGCACAACTCAATTCAAACGAGCGTCATCATATTTATTTCCTTCCTTCGCTTGAGTCGGCATAAAAGTATGAAACTAATAAGCGCGCAATAGGTGCTAATTGCTGAGAAACTACCACGAGGCTTTAACTCGAAATCCCAGCTTAGCTATATTATGGTCCGGGAAAATAATATTATTATGGATTGTGTTGAGTTTTTTGTTGCAAATTAGTTAGAATATACAATTAAACTTGTTATGGAAATAATGATCGCCTTCAGGTTGTGATTTTTTCCCGATAGTTGTTGGCTTAAAGTTTGCAGTTTTACGTTAGATATTAACAGATTTATATGTATAGTAACTAATTACGTGTTAACTGTTTTGTTTGACATTGTTTCTATTTCACAATGTTGGGTTATTATTTACACTATTTTTGCTTTTAACTAAATAGTTATGTATATAGAGAAAAAAAAAAAAAACCGGATGGAAAAAAAGACTATTTATAGATTTTTTGGTTAGAAATTTGGCACATTTGGTGGTTAGCAACTTTTTTTTTTTGATATCCCGTGAAGAGCAAATATTAAAACACGTTTTGCTTTGAATTTAATGAGTGACTCAAGGTAGTAACTGATATGAAAGATGGACCTGATTGTTCTCCATTATTCGACAGAAATGTAGAATTATGGCTTGTCAGGCAGTAAAAGTAATGGCATCAGTCAAAACAAAGCCTATGCCAGAAATGTGTCTGGTGGACGGTAGGAATGCATGAGTAATTTTTGATATGATGTCAAATTTTTTTTTAACATGATAGTAGCTATGGCACGTTTGGTGTCAAATTAGGCTGTCTGGGATATATAAAAATGTTCAAATGATCAACTAACTTTTGCGCTTTAGTGTTAAGTTTTACTAAGATAAGCTAAGTAAGATAATTGTGGAATGAATTGGTAATACGTGAACTGCACATAATATAAGTGATGTCAATCAATTTCTTCATTAACTATAAAAAAAAAGTGTTGTGGATCGTACTCATCCAGCTCGATCTAACTGGGTAAACTTGCATGCGCTTATACTATACAGATGCACTTTATCCCAATCAATATAGTCGGCAAACAACTGGCTGCCAGCTCAGCATTGCAACTGAGAGACTCCCAGCAATAGAGAGAACAACACACTGGCCATGCCAGTATCCTATTGACGTACCATTATCTCCCTAGAGTCACCGACTACCTGCCCACTTAATACCGTACAAATCAGAGTAGACGCATTTCGCTGTCCTCCAAGGACGGAGTCGGTGCTGGTATCTTCTCGGAGGACCTGAACATTCACTTCCCCTTTAACCTTCCGACCCATTGTAACGTTTTCCAATCCAAAGTCACCCCTGGCAGTTAATACTGTATCGCAGACTGATATCGCTATATATAGCGACAGTCAGACAGCCATGAAATCCCTAAAAATATTTAAGACAGTAAAAAGACAGTAGACTAAATTAATCTCAACGCTCCGCTCTGCACACTCACCTTCGGTTGCGAGCACAATCACAAAAGCGTCTCAACCGACTTTATATGAAAAGCTGGTGAATAAAAGACACGCAGCCTTTTGTTATGAAAAATTAACCTTCATCTGGTATCTCGACCCGCGATTTACTTCCTACAACAAGTCAAATATACTAAATGAATGGTAATCGATTGCATCACATCTCTTTTGTTCAAAATTGTATCTGTGCGAGTACTTTTCTTAGAGAAAAATTAAAAACGTCAAATTGCAGAAATCGAGAGAGAATTCTCTCAAATATAAGGAAAGTACTCGTACGCTTTTCGAAATATCAATTCAAGGTAGTTTTCAAATAAATGTCAATTTTTTCCAAACAAATAAATCACAGATTCTACAAATCATATCAATTATAAATTATTAAGACTTTTTTTAGGTAAAAATGTATTGCTTTTGCTGTCAAACTTATACTCATTGGACGAAATATTTCGTCTGATAATATTAGCAAACCGTACGCGTACTGAGAGACTTAACGAAACTAAGGTTTTTCTCTGTTAATTTTTCTATAATTTTCTTCCAGAGTAACTACGTCTCAGGAAAAAATTAAACCTGTCAAATAAATAACAGCTCAGAAGTTTGACGGCAAAAATTTTTAAAGCAAAACAAATAAATTTGTGGGATAAATTTGGGGTTAAAAAAGTCTTAGTAAAGTTTAATTGATGTGATTTGTAAAATCGGCGATTTATTTGTTTGAAAAATCAAATGTATTCCATTTTTCTTTCAGAAAAGTACATGAACAGACGTAAAACTCTTCTGAAAGAAAATTATAGAAAAATTAACGAAGATAAAGTCATTTATCCCTCAGTTTCGTTAAATAAGTACGTGTATGGTTTAGAGATGTTTTCAGACGTAATATCATTTGCGCACGTTTACATATGAGTACCCGAACGAATCTAATAATAAAATGTAGATTAGATCAGATGACTTAACTTTTCCAAAATTAAAATATACAATGTATTATTACTATATTCATAGAACTCGCAATAAATTCCCTTCAATCTATAATGCTTTTGGATGATTCAAAAAGATAAGCAGAAAATGGTTCCTATTAATGGTGGAAATTTCTTATGAAATAACGATATTAGCGCCGTGTGAATTTTTTAACTTTGTCTAATTAAACACGGCAAATATTTTATAATGGTATCATGTATGCATAAAAGATGAATAATGTAATTAAAATTATTTACTTAATCCAAGTTAATTAAAGCCCGCATTTGTATGGAGTGCCCAGTTGCAGACTCCCACACATGTAAGTCATCATAAAATTGTATAGTTTGTAATAGTAATTTGCCGGAAGATATTCTTCTGTAAACAGGTGGGATATGTATGTATATATTTGCGACACACCTCTTACTCCAACGCCCAGGGTCATAGTCGAAATAAACTCAGACATCTTATCATAAATCCTACAAATAATGCAAAACAACTTTTATCGGGTCTAACAATCTCCGTGTTTACTTAGTGAAACGGGTTCTTGTTATCACTCATAATTTTGCAAAAACATACGATTGTTTTGAGAAACCATCATATATCTGTCATGAATATGTTCGAGTAATGAGTTCCACACGTTTTACCGTTTAAAGATGCGCAAATATTATTTTTGTCAAAGCTACTTGTTGGCATAATTATTGCAGGTGAATGTAGCATCAGTGTGAATGGAATAAATAAAACTGTTTGGGATTACTAGATTTTGTCGGGTATTCAGACCATTCACCCGAATGGGATTTAAGAATGTTACCAAGCTGACTTCTATAAATATTTGTTAGTCTTACTGGATTTGATGCAATCGTACTTGACTTGCCGCTCAACAACTTTGGCCAACTTTATGTCATCATAATGCTTATTGCATAAAAAGACAGTGCTTTTACTGATTCTTAAGTACTATTCACAGCTCAGCGAACAGCGATCAAACCATATATTAGTACTTTTACGTCATTTTCCATTGGTTCACTCAAGGTTCAACTTCTTCTGTTTTCCAATGGAACATGAAAATTATTTATTTCGATATTTTTTTTTATAAATCAGTATGTTCACATTTTAGTCTTATGTATTAGTGCTTCTTAAATAGATTCTGAATAGCAATCCGGAATCGAAAGAAGATTCTGAAGTAATAGTGGAATGCTTTCTGAATAGTATTTTGCTTCGGAAGCAATGAAAAACGTCATTATGTACACGAAATTGCAAATTCTACATTTCTACATTTTCAATTTATTTACCTGAAATTTAAAAAAGTTTCGTCACAGAAATTAACAATTTGATTATGCATCTCGCGAACTGTCAACCTTTACTTACGATCCACAAATGTAGAACTCATTTGACATCCTCGCGAATAAAATATTCACTCCAGTTTAACATCAGAATTAATTTGTTTTAATCTGTAGACCTCATAAACTTTCAATACCAATTATGGTTGAATTTATGAGAAGAAGTTATTTTGTTTAATATTTACTGACCATTGCATATCTTGAACAAAAAATGGTTATGAATGACATGTCAAAATTCGCTCGTTCGCAGTTCGCTGTTCGTCAGCTGTGAACACGGCTTTACTATCAACCTTATTATCATGATCTCAATATTCTTAATTTCGCAACACGGGTTACCTTTGAAGTATGATTTTTTTTTTTCCTGTCCTGTGGTGATCATAGAAACTTTTTTTGCGCTAAGAGTTCACGCTGGAGTCTGGCCTATTTTCTCACAGCAGGTGCATATTACCTCAGGTATGAATTTTGACCGAAAGACCGTTTTCGGGAAAATTGCACTTTTCAAAAAATTTAGAAGTTAGAATGAATTTAGAGGTTAGAATGAATCTAAAGGCTAGAATGAAAATTCCGGTTTCGCCTCAAATTGTGACCGCACAGATTCCAGATATGAAGTTCGAAGTAAATCTATCCAGTCGTTTAGGTTGTGGCCAGTAGAGCAGATGGAGGAATGCAGACAGAATAGAATTTTTTTATTTTTTTTTTGAGTTTATACCAGAATTGAGCAATTAAAAATGCCCTTTGGAAATTGCATAAAACTGTAGGTCCCAATCATTCGTGTATCACATAGTATTTTACTTAAAACCAATTTTTCAAAAGTGCAATTTTCTCAAAATCAACTCTAACGATTTTAATAAAAACTCATATCTAAGGTAATATGGATGTTTTCAACAAGACTGCATACTCAATTTTATTAGCGGACTTTCGTAAATTAGTCATATTTCGGTTGAATCTTAGACGATTTTATCCAAAATTGATCTATTACATTAAAATTTTTGACATATGTATACATGTATGTAAGTGTCAAAAACATTTTTTAACCTTTTAACTCATTTTTATTCTGAACATTTTAAATCTGAACAATATACGAACAAACAACAAATATGAAGCAAGTACTTATGACACAGTCGTGCCCTTTATTTTAGATTGAGGGAAACCTCTTATAACAGTTTTACTATCTGATGTTTGTCAGACATTTGCAAGATGTGAAACCGTGAGTAAAACTGTTTGGTGTTTTTTCGAACCTTGAGTCATCCGCTCAATGATCGCGCACTAAACCACTGGACTATGACGCCCACGATCGTAATATCTACAACGTAAATACAATGCACGCAACTGAGTTGAACGGAGTAGCGCTTATAACCCAGTCAAATTATACCCAAAAATTACATTTACTAGAAAAATGTTATAAAGGATTTTTCAATAAGGACATAACAATTTTGTATTTAAATAAAACACAGAATAATTGAGATATCGGGGTGAAATTTATTCCAGGTGTAGTACGTATGTTAAATTTAAGTATGAAATTCGATCTCGTTCATATGACCATAGCGAGCACGTTGGCAGCGATCGATTCTTTGGACTGAGAGATTCCCAATTCAAAATTGTTATGTCCCTATTGAAAAACCCTTTAGAAGTACAAGCTCAACGTAAAAATGGTTAGATTAGGTTCAAGATCAAAATATATAATGCAAAAACTTTCCACGTTTAGTTTTGATTTATTTGCCCTCCTCTGTATTCCGTTTCGAATTTAAAAACTAATTTGATATGACGCTCTATAAACCTTTCGAAACGAATGCAATATGTTGCTAAACAACTTTTCACAACTTCCGAATTTTTTTAACCAATGTCAACGGAGATGACAAGCAGAATGTGCTGCATATTTCTAACAAATATGCAGTTCCTGGTTTCCATTACCTTTAGCAATGATTTAAAAATTAAAAAAAAGATTAGTTTCAGTGCATGATTAAAAAAATTTAATAAAATAACTAGCTGCTCCTTGGTCAACGTGAATTATCTATCATTCATTGGAGGTTCTTTAATACACAAATTTGACATAATTCCAAATGGATCCACAAGAAAATAAAGCACAAAAGTACAAAAACTAATAAAATGATTATTTGCTACTAAAGTTTATCAGTTGGCATCTTTCAAATATCCTGTGTTGGTTTTCCATTGAAAACTCTTTCATTTCACAATCAGCAAGCTAAGCACTTAACGAATGAAATATCCGAAATTCGAATAACTTTGACACTAGCTTTCGTATTACAATGTGACAATTTTCCGAAAGAAAAAGTTGTTCGATTCTTCAATATAGCAATCCGATTTTCGAATTACTAAGTGATAATCAGACGCTTTCGAATATTTTGACTTTCGAATCGAAATACAGTAAGGCCCCAGGACTTAAATTGGTTTCCGGCAAGTATTACTATATTGAGAGAATATCAAAAAAGTGAGTCTTGCCATTCAGTCTGTCTGTCTGTACGTACGACTGCAGCCTAAACAGCTGGACGGATTTTCTTCAAACTTCATATCCGAGGTGAATTTTCATTATAACCCCAAAATTAACCGTAATTTAATAATGGCCGATTTTGTAAAAAAAAAAGATTTTCTCGAAAACGGCTCTAACGATTTTGTTCAAATTTAATATTTGAGTTACAATGGGTATATGCCAACAGATGGCGTACCAGGCTTTTGCCAAAAATGTGCATATCGACTCTTTATTTTTATTTTCGAGAAGTTTTTGATCTAGCTTAGGCTAAAGCATTTTTGAGACTTAACATGTGATATGTCGCGCCAGCCTCCTATCTGTGATTGGTTTTATATCAGTAGAAGTTTACATGTCTTGCCCTTCTGACAGAACCCTGAGAGGGGTGCTGGTCCCCATTACAGTTTCGTGGAATGTTCCTATGGCCTGATACACAGCACAAGTGAATTTTAAGTGGGCTCCTTCATTCCGGTGAGGAACAAATCGATTGCAATACGAGTAGATAGCTACACTGGTTTTTTAGCTCTTTTTAAAGTATTGGCTTTATCGTTTACTTCCTATCCAAAATAAGACCTAAGGGGTTTTCCTTTATCTATGAAAGTGATTGATTCATGTAGGGGGTCTATATGAGATATCTTGTATTTTCGAGTGAAGAATTTTGAAGGAATTTACTGTCAATTCCAACCCACTTTTTGTAACCAATTTGGATTACAAGGAGAGAGCGTGTTGAAGAAGCTCACTCAGAGGATTTCGGTGTTTTCCTGTGACAGCAATAGAAACATCATCTGGAACTAACCAAGTTGACTGAATGCAGAAAACTTAAAGCTCGCATTGCAGTATCCTCATTCAACAACGGAATTGGTAGTGGATTTGTCAGACTACTTTTCGTAGTTCAATAGATTTTTTTTTTTTTTTTGTTAATGAAGGTGAAAATCTCGAAAGACGCAGAGGGGTTAGAAACCCAAAGCAGTGTGGGACTCTAACAGCACTAAAAACACCTCCTTGATCATGACCAATCAAAGAAAGATCGACAAATGATTTTATTTTCAACGTTTAGTTGCGTTTGAGAGGGTATTATAATTTAAATACATGCTCTCATAATAGTCAGATAATAAGTTCATGAGGTTTTGTTCTTCTTAATCTACGAATATTATTTCGTATATTTAAGACGTCTTCTATTGAAGGATTTATATGCATCTGCAGATGCACGTTATTACGAATTGCGTTCATTTTAATTTCTTCCGTTACCGGATTAATCTGCAAATTTCGATGCAAGTCACTATTTCTAAAATACCATGGGGCATTTACTATTCCCCGAAGAACTTTATTTTGAAAAGTTTGTATTATGTGTACATTCGTTTTTTTGTACAACCCCATAATTAGACACCATATATCCAAGCAGGTTTTAATATCTGGTTATTTAATAAGATTTTGTTCTCAATGGACACTTCTGAATTATGTCCTAACAACTAATAGAGTTTTCTATATTTAATATTTAACTCCTCTACTTTCTTTTTCACATGTTCCTTCCATTTCAGTTTAGCATCCAGTTTCATACCCACATACTTAGCTGTGTTAGAATAAGGAACTACTTAATTATTAATAACCACAGGAACATTCGTTATTTTTTTATTTGTAAAGTTGATATGGGTGGACTTAGACTCATTAAGTTTCATTCGCCATCGTTTCATCCAATCACATATCTCGTTCACTGAGTTTTGTAGCTTTTCTGTTGCTGTGGCCACGCGTCCACCAGTTGCTAGAAGAGCAGTATCGTCTGCGAATGTGGCTAACATGGTATCATTCGCATGTGGAATATCACTAGTATATAGTAAATATAGGGTAGGGCCTAGAACACTTCCCTGTGGAACACCTGCTTGTATTTCTTTAAGTTCAGAATACGCTGAACCATAGCGAACTCTAAAGAATCTATTAGCTATATATGACTTAAATATCTCATAGTATTGTATGATGTATGTATGATGTATTTATTTCTTATATGTAAATTCATTAAACAAGCAAATAATTTAATCAATGTAAAACAGTTCAAGTAGGAACAAAATATAAGAAAGGTTGGTGACATTCAGTATTTATGTACAAGTAAAAAATGAGTTTCAATACTTCAATTAGTTAAAGTAATACAAACAACATTTGTGGGTGGGGTGACCCTTTAAAAATTCAAAGTAAAAGAAAATAAAAAATAAACTTTAAACATTTCAAGAAACATAATAAATAAATAAATTAATTTAATTCGAACAAAAAGAAAAAAAAAATAAAAATTACAGTAATTGTAAAAAATGCAAAATGAGAATGGAAATAATGAAGACGAAGATTAGACCAAAACATTAGAAATACGAGATTCTAACGCAACATAATCAAAGCTGAAGAGCCACAATTTTACGCTTTTTAAAAACATTCCAGGTATTGTTATTGTCCTGATTGACTCAGGGAGTTCATTAAATAACCGATAAGAGAAAATTGAAAAAAAATTTCGATATGCAGTGGTTCGGAAATAGGGTACAGATAAAAAGTTTGAAAGGTTTCCACGAAGATTATAACAAGAAAATAAACGAAAATTAAGATTGCCAGATTTCATAAAGAAAATGTTTAATACTGTAGCATAATAATAACTACGCTTCTATGTCTATGCAGCAAATTCCGAAGTGACTTTCCATTCTGGCAGAATTTTGGTTCGAACTGTCCTTTCATTCGAGGTTTGTGTCTGGGACGAAGTCTCCACAGCTCATGTCAACGAAAGAGACGAATAATATCAGGGATAAAAGGGAATTATAACTGCAAGAATTATTTCTCTTGTTCCAGTGGTCGAAGAATTTGCTAGAAGTTTCTGGCTATCAGAAACTTCTGCTATATAAGGACAGATGGCGATCAAAAAGACACAGTTGGTTTAGAACCGTGGTGAAGAGATTGGAAAAGTGATAATGGGCGAAGTTGTAATTTGGTGATAAATTGAAAGTTGAGAGTGAACAAGAAAAAGTAATTAGTTTGGATTTGTGAATTAAGTAATTGAAAGGAAATAAAGTGATTTGAGAGGAAAGAGACCTTGTAAGAAAAGAATTTGCGAAGAATAGTATAGTGTGAACTTGAATTGTTCTATAGACTAGAAAATAAAGAAATAAATTTCACAGAATAATTGTTTTATCTACTCGAGCCGTAGCTCGCATGTTACAATACCTTAAAACAATACAAATGATGAACAGGAAGAATTTGAATGTCTACCAGATTTTCGACAAATTTTTCTTAGGACATATTTCTGCAAAATTAACAGTGGTTGTATTTTATTTCGATACACACCCCCCCAACAAGCAATTCCATATTGCAACTTGGAATGGAAAATTCCATAGTAAATTATCCTTAAAAGCTTGGTTGAGCATAAGTTACGCAGATAATAAAAATGTCGAAGGGTGCATCGGAAATACTTTTTCAAAGTATCAGCGTGATTCGCAAAACTCATCCTAGAATCTAGGGTAAGCCCCAAATATTTAAATTCGTCAACACTCTCTACTTGGAAACACTTATCACTACAGGTTAGATTATGACAAAAAGAGGGAGAGGAAAAACCAGACGAACAATAGCAATTAGACAGTTTATATTTAAGACATTCAGGTGCGTGGAAGTACACATTTGCTTCCAAGTTGTATGCAGAAGATAAGCCGAAGAACATTATCTTAGTTTTTGAGCTTATTACTAAATTATGTTCAGCAAACCAGTGTCTCAATAAACTTAGATCCCAATTAACATCAGAAACTAGGTCTAAAGGACTGTTTAAGCCATAAGTGAAACCAATGTCATCAGCAAAAACTGTTGGTGAACCCTTAAAACTAAGAGCAAAGAGTGAATTGATATAGACCAAAAACAGAATTGGACCTAAAACGGAACCTTGAGGAACACCGAGGTTAAAGAACATTATATCGCTCCTTATATTATCTATCTTCATTCTTTGCGACCTGTTTTCAAGATACGACCTAAACCAGTGGAGCATGAAACCACGAAATCCAGCTTTTTCCAGTTTCCTCAATAAGAAATTATGGTTGACCATGTCGAATGCTTTGGTAATGTCAATAAATAAACCAGCCGTAAATTTTTTCCCATGAAGGTGTGACATTATTTGGGAGCAAAACTGTAAGAGCGCATCTTCCGTTGATTTGCCTCTTTGCAAACCAAATTGAACTGGATTGAAAAACTTAGTTTTCTCTAAAAAACTCACTATTCTATTCTTCATTAGTTTTTCAAAAATTTTACTAAAAACAGAAAGAAGTGAGATAGGCCTGTAGTTACTGATTACTGAAGTGGAACCTTTTTTGAGTAAGGGAATGACATCTGCACATTTAAGACCTTCAGGAAAGACACCTTCAAACACGCAACGATTAAAAACAACTGCCAAGACATCCACTATGAAACATGCAATTTTTTTAAGTACACAATTTGAAATACCATCAGTTCCGCATGAAGTCGAATTAGGTAAAGTACCAATAACTTTCAAGATTTCAAGAGAAGTTATAGGCTGAAAAACAAAACTACTACTATTTAACGGTTCAGCACGTCTACAAATGGAAGGACAAGTACAACAAATCGATTGGACAGGACTCGGTTGTAGACTGCAGCCAACATTAGCAAAATAACAATTAAAAATATCAGCAATAGCGAGTTTGTCATATACTACAGAGTTATCAACACGTAAAACAGTAGGTTTTTTAGAAGCCGTGGATTTATTCAGTAAGCTATTTACTACTCGCCATTCATTTTTCAAATTTCCCTGTGCAGAGATGAATTGAGCACGGTAATAGTTATCGCGGCAAATAGGAATCTCTTTTTTTAATTCTAAACAAAATTTCTTATACCTTCTTTTTAGACCCTGGTTATCAGGATACTTATTGCACTTTATTCTGAGTTTGTTTTTAAATATAACTTTGTTTAATAGTAATCTAGATATCCAAGGTTTAAGTCTTTTAACTAATTTTTTGGAAGGGAGAAATGAGGAACAGGGTAAGATATGTTTCTTAAGAGAATGAATGAAGATTGTATAAGCGGTAGACGAATCGCTAGAAGCATAAACATCTTTCCAAGACTCATAGCGTAAATTATTTTTTAGACTACTAAAGTCAACTTTCACTCTGCTTTGAGAGGAATTAGAAGATCCACAACCTCTGGTTTCTAAGTTAGGTACTAAGAGTCCCGTCATACAGTGATCAGTAATTTTCAAATCAAAAACACATTTTACGCACTCATTGAGTGCAACATTACTAAGACGCCCAAAAATATGATCTAGACAGCTCCCCGAAGAAGGCCTAGTGGGCTCATTAATAAAGCACGCTAGGCCGTGCGAAGCATGTAAATCTAAGTAACTAGAGACGGTTTCATTACCATCCAAAATGTTTATGTTGAAATCACCTACAATAATTAAATTTTTCGAAATTTCCCTAGTTAAGAGATCAGACAACTCATTTAAAAAAGTCAAAACATTAAACATATGCAGTCTATAGACACATAAAAACACATACATTACATGGTTAATTTCAACGGAAACCTTTAAAACATCAGCACTCAATAAGTTAACGCACAAGACATCAAGAATCAAGTGGTCCCCTTTCACAAAGCAACCAACTCCACCTGCAGCGTAATTTTCTTTTGTTTTAGCAATAAACTATTGTATGTATTGTCTACATAGATCCCTATGTAGTTTACATTCCAAGCCCTTATGCCAAACTTTATCAAAGGCCTGAGCAACGTCTAGGAGTATTGTAGAGCAAACTTGTTTTTCTTCTAGTGGTTTTTCTATAACATTAGTTATACGATGCACTTGGTCTATTGTCGAGTGCTTATTTCTAAACACGAACTGATGTGTGGGGATAAGCCTTCTTTGCTCTATGATTCTACCCAGCCTTTTAAGAAGCAGTTTCTCGAAAATTTTTGATAATATCGGTAAAAGCGATATTGGCCTATATGAGGTAACTTCTGCTATTTTCCAGTGATGTGGGACATATCTTTGTATAAAACAGGTATTAAATATAAGATTGTTTGCAGTTAAAAGGTCGTAACCTGGTGATTTTCTATTAGATAGTTTAGAAATAGATGTGCTAATCTCTCTTAGCGAAACATAAGGGATTACGTCTTCATCTATTTTATCAGGGAATTCTAGTTCATTTGCCACGCTAGGTGGAAAAGGTTTAAACACATTTGCTAGGTGCTCCAAAAAAAGTTTAACCTTTTCTTTTGAGTCGCCGATCCATTTCCCTTCAGATTAAATGATTGGCAGCCTTCCAGAGGGAGTAGTCTGTGGCTTTGTCAGCAGTTAAGTTACAAAGGTAATTAGTTAAAGATCTATTTTTAAATTCACTGATACTTTTTTTGAGTTTGTTATTCAGTCTATTAAACACGACTTTATCACCGGGATATCTTGTCATTTGCCACCTCCTGCGAGCTCTTCTCTTTTCTAATATTAGTTCCCTAATTTCTGTGGGATATTTTACCGATGCTTGTTTTTTTTTTTTGTTGATAGGTCGGTGTACTATCTTCTACTGCCTGTTGTATATCGGCAATGAATTGTTCCACTTCGATGTCAATATGGTTTGTTGTGATCAGAGGGGATCTAAGGTTAATAAATCCTTCGAGTAATTCTCTGAATTTACACCAGTTCGTTCTTTTGTTGGTAAGTCTTACATTTATTATCTTTTGTATTAACATGCCGTTGACCGTCAAGATTACGGGTGTATGATCCGACTTTCTATAGATAACCACACAATGCAACAGTATGAGAGAAGAACCGGCCGACCGAAACAGAACTTAAGTGCATCTACTCACGTCCAGAACCCAACACATTAATTAAGAGGCCATAAACTAGAGAATAAATAAACCATAAAATAGAAAAACTCATTTAATTTTGCTACAATTTGGGTTATTATTAACATTTGTTGTTGATTTTTTTTTTATTTACTTCTTTAATTACAATAAAATCTTTCTTAATAAATAAAACACATTATTTGACAAAATGCCTTACGAGTATATGTATATAGATAGATTTGTAAAATCATAAAAATTATAAGTAAAAATATAAAACAATTAAAACTTTTGGAATTGTACTGCTTATCTTAAAATTGACACACTTATATATCTAATTTATTAATTAGCTAATTAAATAATCTCAATCAGAATCAAAGACTATTGAAACTTTGCGTGAATGAGATTCATATCCCTGCTCAGTCTGCAATCAACGGATTAGGTTTACAATTGCCAGTACAATATAAAATACAAAACAAACAAAAAAAAAAAAAAACACCAAAGGACTAAGAGCTAAACTATATAAAACATAAGGGGAGTTAAACAATTGATTAATACTAATTCACCTATGGATCTATCTAAGCTTAGTTACGCACCACACTTGGCAGAGAGTTAGGAAATTGTTGCTCTAAGAGAATTTGGGCCAGACGAGTATTGTAGTTTTTTTTTGTTCATTTTGTATATACAAATCTGTTTTTTTTTTTTTTTTTTTTTTTTCTACTGGATTTACGGATACGGATAAGAGACAACAGAGTAAAGTTCATAAAAAAAATAAATATAAAAGATCTACGAGATTATACGAGATTGCTATTTACACATTGAGAAAGAGAAAATTTGAAAACAAGACAGATGCAGAGAAGGATCTGGTGCACTCTTCTGTGCGTGGGTGTGTGCATAGGAGAATTTGGCGATTGACAATAATGTACGCGCGGTTTTATCTATCAGGAAATAGAGATTCATAGCTTGGCGGTAGGTCCTTTGGCGTTGCTGGCTGTTGATGATGTGGATCCATAACGGGTGTGATCACACCCTCGAATGGGGTTTGCGGCAGTTCAATTGTAGGAACATCCTGAAATGAAATTAAGTTAAAATTAGTTCTCATTAAGAGGAAGATGAAATTTAGAGCCAAATAACTTAGTCGAACATAAAGAGAAAGTGTGGCAGCGAAAGGATTACACAGATATAACCGATGGTGGCTTCTACAGTTCCTTATACATTGAAGGACTCTGTTATTATAGGTTGTGTATTTTTATAGGCTTATGGGCTACAGAGATATTAGGAGTTTTGAAAACTTCATCGTGGTTTTGAGAAAGATGGTGCTGCATGAAATCTGAATGTATATAGCTGATGTCATCAATACACCTGTAAAGTTAATTAAGGTAGGGAGTTCTGCGTCTCTATGACTACAATAAAGACGGCCAAAGCTTCGGATATTGCTCTTAAGCCGACAAATGATCACTGAATGAGCCTTATCGAATTTATTCTACAATATTTTATTTCAATGCGTATATCGGTAGGTAAAACACAGCTCATAGAATACGTCAACAGACGGTGGCTTCCGACTTCAGATTTTCCAACAGCTCACAATACGTAATCGCTAGCATGGGTCCTACACAATTGAATCGACACAAACAACAAGGAAAATATAATATCGGTTTTTAAGGCTAACCGATCTATGCAGAGACTCTCCAGGGGATGTTTTTTTTATTGGGTCAATAACCTAATTCGTGCGGTTTGCTAAGAGATGACGTAACTTGTATTATTCCATTGTTATTATTCCATTGGAACATGCGTTGGAAAGCTACTGTCATTGTACGTCATTTCAGTATATGTCATTCATTTGAAGGGTAAACAACAATAAATTTTTTTCACTCAAATATGTCGAACTTTGTGCATGAAAAAGTGTTTTTGCGGGGAGTTCTTCTTCATTACTTTAATATGAAGAAAACTGCTGCCGAAAGTCATCGTATTTTGGTGGAAGTTTATGGTGAACATGCGCTAGCTGAGCGAACGTGCCAAAAGTGGTTTGCACGATTTAAAAGTGGTGATTTTGGCTTGGAAGACGATGAACGTCCTGGGCAGCCAAAAAAGTTTGAAGATGAAGAACTGGAAACATTACTCTATGAAGATTGTTGCCAAACACAAGAAGAGCTCGCAGAATCTTTGGGTGTCACTCAAGCAGCCATTTCAAAACGTTTAAAAGCAGCTGGATATATTCAAAAGCAAGGAAATTGGGTTCCACATGAACTCAAGCCGAGAGACGTCGAAAGGCGGTTTTGCATGTCCGAAATGCAAAAAATCATATGTGAAACCCGGCCAACCAGCCAAATCAACGGCAAAGCCGAATATCCATGGCGCGAAGGTAATGCTCTGTATTTGGTGGGATCAGAAGGGTGTGCTGTATTATGAGCTGCTAAAACCGGGTGAAACCATCAATGGACAACGCTACCGAACACAATTAATCCGTTTGAAGAGAGCAGTAGCCGAAAAACGCCCGGAATATGCGACCAGACACGAGGCAATAATTTTCCATCATGACAACGCTCGGCCCCACGTTGCTATTCCGGTTAAGAACTATTTGGAAAACAGTGGATGGGAAGTTTTACCCCACCCGCCTTATAGCCCAGACCTTGCCCCTTCTGACTACCATTTGTTCCGGTCGATGCAGAACGCCCTCACTGAAATACGGTTCACATCAGAGCAGAATATCAAAAATTGGCTTGATTCATTCTTGGCTGTCAAGCCGGCGCAGTTCTTTTAGGATGGGATCCACAAATTGCCAGAAAGAAGGGAAAAAGTCATAGCTTCAGATGGGCAATACTTTGAATAATACTATTGTACATGTTTTTCTTAAAAAAACGTTCAAATTTTGACAAAAAACCGAACGAATTAAGTAATAAACCCAATATTATCTTCTCTCACGATTGGCGAACCCATAACGCTGAAACAGCGTCCAAGATGCCTGTTGATTCTGCTCTGGAGATGAAAAGCAATTGGAAATATGTTTCCTGAGAGGGAATTTCAAAGTCTACTTGTTTTGTATCAAAGGGAGTCTTGTTCGCTCGGTCGCCAAATGGAGATAAAGGGTGAGTTGCGGCGATATAAAGTACTTCCTTCCTCTAAGAATGTAGCTTAAACCCGTGGACGATGACAAAAATAGATTTGTTGAAAGTGTAGATCCCTGAGGCACACCCTTGTTTACATAGAATTGATCTGTCCTGAAGAAAATTGTCCATCCGACCGCAGGAGCTGTGGATGGATGCGAGTCCACATGAGGCAAAGGGTATTATGCCAGACTGTTGTAGCATCTCACGATCGTAGAAAGAGCACTTTTGAGACCTACATAGGTGGATTGCATAGTTTCAAGATAAATGGCTGCCTTATGCTTATTAGTAACTGTCCCTCTAGATATTTTGATATTTCAGCAACCATAACATTCTCTATCACATTGGATAGCATGATCAGTTAGTTCTATGGCAAGTATTTCTTTCGTGCTTTAACCATTAGTTGAAATTGACACGCCCTATCAGTGACATGGTGTCTACCACTTCAATGTGTGTTGATTCATGTCTTCCTTGATTTCAAATTAAAGATGCATGCCAGATGCCATACCACTGCCATGTCGCTGCCAAACCATATGCCACGTCATTTTGGAATACTAGTTATGTGCAGGAAATAAGTATGGGAAGGGGTGACTGAAGGTGTTTCTTATCACTTTTGGCATTGAACAAAAGTGACGCGGCCACCTGGACAATCGGGATGCCAAAACTGGATATGATTCTCCATAGATGACTTTAAAATCAATGAAAAGGTGGTGATTATCGATTTGGAGTTCCTGGATTTTTCCACGATTTGCTGCAATGTGAATATACGATCTATGGTGGACTTTCCTGGCCTAAATCCATACTAATACAGACTAATCAGATTTGTTGACAAAAGGTTTAAGGCGTTCACATAATATGGCTGATAGGATCTTATACGCGATGTTGAGGAGACTGATACCTCTGAAGTTGAAGCAGTTCAGATGATCTCCTTTCTTAAGGATCGGAGAAACGGTGGTGGGATTCCATTCGTCGGGCATACTTTCATCTGAACATATTGTAATATGCAGGCTACGGCTCGAGTAGATAAAACGATATTCTGTGAAATTTATTTCTTTATTTTCTAGTCTATAGAACAATTCAAGTTCACACTGTACTATCCTTCGCAATTCTTTTCTTACAATGTCTCTTTCCTCTCAAATCACTTTATCTCCTTTCTATTACTTAATTCACAAATCCAAACTAATTACTCCTTCTTGTTAACTCTCAACTTTCAATTTATCACAAAATTACAACTTCGCCTATTATCACTTTTCTAATCTCTTCGCCACAGTTTAAAAATCACTGTCTTTTCTATTGATCGCCATCTGTCCTTATATAGCAGAAGTTTCAGATAGCCAGAAACTTCTAGCAAATTCTTCGACCACTGGAAATAATTCCAAGATGACAATCATTTCTTCCAGTTATAATTCTCTCTTTATCCGTGGCTTTGTCAGCTATTGCGAACCTCGAATGAAAGTACAGTTTGGAATGGGCTGTAGAAGCGTAGTTATTATTCTACATTATTGTTGCATACTTTTAGACGATGTTACACTGCCCCCCTCTTAGACTTGTTCGTCCCGAACAAGTGCGTCCTCACTTCGACCATTGTATCGACTCAGTCGGTCCACATGAACCACTTTCATTTTGGCCCTTGGTCCTCGCTGGATGCGGTAGACAACATCGTTGATGCGGGTTACTATTCTGTATGGACCCTCCCAGTTCCGCTGCAATTTAGGTGATTTCCCCTTTTGGCGATGGGGATTATACAGCCACACTAGATCTCCTTCCTGGAATCCTGACGTTGTTGCCTTGGCATCATACCTGGTCTTCATGCGGTCGCTCGTTATCTTAATCTGGCTTCTGGTCCTTTGGTGTATGTCCCTAAGCCTTTCCCTAAGGTTCGCCACGTACTCTTCTTCATTTCTGGGCTCATTGGTAGGAGATCCAAATTTCACCTCACTGGGTAAACGAGCTATTCCACCAAATAAGATTTCGAACGGCGTATGTCGAGTAGTGCTATGCACGGCACTTCTATAGGCCATCAAAAACAAGGGAATCTGCCGGTCCCAATCCCGTTGGTAGTCACCTACGACCTTCGAGAGATGTTCGTCCAAAGTCCTATTGAAACGCTCCACCATACCGTCCGACTGTGGATGAAGCGGGGTTGTCCTTGTCTTTTTGATTCCGAGTAGTTGACACATCTCTTGGAAGATTCTTGACTCGAAGTTCCTCCCTTGGTCAGAATGCAATTCCAAGGGCACACCGAATCTGCTAACCCAATTGTAGACGATCTGCTCCGCCACGGTTCTGGCTTCCTGGTTAGGGATCGGAAACGCTTCCGGCCACTTACTGAAGTAGTCCATCACTACGAGTATATACCGATTACCATTGTCGGTTTCCGGAAAGGGCCCTGCGATGTCAATGGCGATTCGTTCGAAAGGTGCTCCCACGTTGTATTGGTGCATCTTACCTCGAGTTTTGGTTCTCGGACCCTTACTAGCTGCACACACGTCGCATTCTCTGCACCAGTCTTCGATATCTTCCTTCGCTTTTAACCAATAAAAACGTTCTCGTACCTTTTCTAGCGTCTTATTCGCTCCCAAGTGGCCTCCGGACGCCCCGCCATGCATTTCCTGTAACACTTCCTTGACCCTCGTCCGCGGTACTACAAGCTGCATTACAAACGACTTTCCGTCGGAGGATTCCCATTTTCTTCTCAGAACACCTTCTTGGACATGGAGGGAGTCCCACTGCGCAAAATATGCCTTTAAGGTCGGGCTTCTGTGAGAGATGTCCTGATGATCCGGTTTCTCCATGTTCTCCTTCCAGGCCAGAATCGGCTCGATATCCGGGTCTTCCTTCTGAGCGTTCCGGATCTCATCTACGCTCCAGCCGGCGATAGGTTCGGCTCTCATTCTTTGGATGGAAACCAGCTCCCGTTCTTCCTGACGCGCACAATGTTTACAATCCGTTCTGCATGGTCTCCGGGACAGTGCATCCGCATTAGAGTGGAGTTTTCCTTTACGATGCTGTATTTCGTAGTCGTAGATTTGCAGCCTTTCGATCCATCTTGCGACCTGACCCTCAGGACTCTTGAACTGTAATAGCCATTTTAAGGCTGCATGGTCTGTGCGAAGAACGAACTTCCTCCCGTAGAGGTATTTGTGAAAATGCTTCGTAGCCAAGATCAAAGCTAGAAGTTCTCTCCTTGTCACGCAGTAGTTCCTTTCTGGCTTAGAGAGCACCTTGCTGAAGTACGCAACCACCTTCTCTTGGCCGTCATGCACCTGGGAGAGTACGGCTCCTACCCCAACATTACTAGCATCTGCATCCACAATGAACGTTTCCCCGGGAGTGGGGTAAGCCAGTATCGGGGCATCGCATAGCCGTTGTTTAAGTGCCTTGAAGCTCTTCTCGCACTCAATTGTCCATTTGAATTGTTTTCCCTTTTCCGTCAACTGGTGCAGGTTCTTTGCGATCCCGGCAAAATCCTTCACGAACCGTCTGTAGTAGGTGGCTAGGCCCAAGAAGCTCCTTAGTTGGTGTTTATCCTTGGGGACTGGCCAGTTTTTCACCGCTTCGACCTTCTCTGGATCGGTTCTCACTCCTTTCGCTGAAATTATGTGCCCCAAGTACTTGACTTCCGCTCTAAACAGGGCGCACTTCTTGGGGTTGAGCTTCAGGTGGGCACTTCGAAGCCTTTGAAACACATCCCTTAGATTGTCTCGGTGTTGCGCAAACGATTTTCCTACGACGATGACATCATCCAAGTATACCAAACAGGTTTTCCATGTTAACCCTTGCAGGACACATTCCATCAATCGCTCGAAAGTCGCCGGAGCATTGCACAGCCCGAATGGCATTACCGTGAATTGCCATAGCCCATTAACTGCGGTGAAGGCGGTTTTCTCCCGGTCTTCTGGATGGATCTGTACCTGCCAGTAGCCACTCTTCAAGTCGAGAGTGGAAAACCATCGGGCTCCTGATAGTGTGTCTAGCGTGTCGTCAATCCGTGGTAGAGGGTAGCTGTCTTTCTTGGTGACGTAATTGAGCTGCCGATAGTCCACGCAGAACCGCGTGCTGCCATCTTTCTTCTTAACCAGTACAACCGGTGATGCCCACGGACTTTTGGAACTTTCAATCAGACCTTCTTTCTCCATTGCCGACACCATCTCTGCAACTTCTGTCTGCTTTGCCAATGGAAGGCGCCTAGCAGGCTGACGAATTGGTCTAGTATCACCAGTGTCTATTCGATGTTGTACCAGGTGTGTTCGGCCGTATTCACCGTCCTGTGAGGCAAATACATCAGCGTACTCATTGATAAGATTCTCTGCCATAGTTCGCTGCTCCTGATTCAGCTCACTGGACTGGAGAATCGTCTCTCTCGTTTCCGCTGTCCAAGGTGATGGGAGAGGTTTTGGAGCATCACGTTCAGATATTGTTGCGACGGCGGTAATCGGCGTGCATTTTCCAGTCACATCCCCTCGCCTTAGTTTGACAGTGTGTGGTCTTGCGTTCAAAACCCTCACTGGAACCATGGTGTTTTTTGGTTCGACTAACGTCTTTCCCACGATGTAGTCTTGAGAATTCTTCTCTGGGTCTGGTTCTACTATGTAGAATCGGTGGCTCCCAAGATCACCTTCCAGCTTCGTCCAAATGATTGTCTCTGAAGACGGCGGCAAAACTTCGTCTTTGCTGATGACTGTCCTGAGAGTTACGGCATTCTCATTTCCGTACACCATCGGAATCTCCACATTTCGATACCTCAGTACTTGCATCCCGATGTCCAAGATTACTTCATTTGCTTTCATGAAGTCTATTCCGATGATGCACTCGTCGCATATATCTGCCACCAGAAACGCATGGGAGAACGTCAGTCCCGCCAGAGTAATCGTAAGACGAACTTCTCCAAACACTTTCGCCATTTCCCCTGTTGCAGTCTTCAGGCAGTAGCTGTTGGTGTTGTGCAGCCAGGAGCTTTTGACGATATCTCTTCTTACAATGGAGGCAGTGGCACCTGTGTCGATGGTGGCTACGCACTTCTTCTCGTTGATTAGTGCCTCCACTGTCAGGCTCTTGTTACCCCGTTTGGTTTGCGAAACTTGAATGGTGGTCCTGGGGGCCTCGATTCCAGTAACCAACTTCTGCCCCGCGAAGTTGGTCCTTACGCATCTCCCGACTGCTGGTTTTGGGAAGTCTGACCGACAGGATGCTTCCTCTCTGCTTCTCCTACTTCCGCAATGTGGACAATTTCCTCGTCTAGGTGCACTTCTGCACTGCCGTTGTAGGTGTCCGGTTCGGTTGCAATTCCAGCAACGGATTTGACTTCCGCGAGCTCTGTCTTCATCCATGACGGCTGTTCTCTGGCATGAGCATTCCACGACGGACATTTCCCTGACACGGTGTATTCCCTGGTATGCTTGGTCCGCAGCCTTCATTGACAAAGCGAATGCCAATGCCTCGGGGAGTGTTCGCTTTTCAGCCATCCTTACAGCCATTTGCAGTTGTCTGTCCTCTATGGCCTGAATAAAAGCTTCCACCGCCATTTCGTTGATAAGCTCCTCACCGGCTTTAGGGTATGAAAGATGGGCTAGTCGCTCTATATCCGCTTGCAACTGTTGGAGCGTTTCCCCCCTTTTCTGGACTCGACTACGCAGCTGAACCCTGTACACCTGCTGCATGTGTTCATCCCCAAACCGCATCTCGATAGCCTGAACCAGAGAGTCGTAGTTCTGCTGTTTATCTTCCGGGATGGTCTGCAAGAGCTCCGCAGCTGGACCCCTCAGTGCAAGCGTGAGTGCAATAGACTTCTCTTCATTGTCCCAGCTATTGGTCATTGCGGCCGCTTCGAATTGCCTCTTATAAATTGGCCATGATGTTTGACCATCGAAGATAGGAGGCTGCATCTCCTTTCTTCTCAGACCGTCAGTGGAATATTCCCGTGCTTTCTGTCTCTTCACGTTGCTGAGCTCCTTAGCGAGATTTTCGACTTGCTTTCCTACTATCTCGCATTGCGTATCCACTTTTTCAAACTGAGTCTCTATCTTCCCGAACTGAGTTTCATGTTTCTCTAAATTTTCATCGAATCTGGTTTCGACTTTTTCGAGTTGCGTCTCGACCTTCTCGATTTTCTCTTCGATCACTTCGAATTTGGATTCCAAGTTCTTGTTCTGCTCATCAAGTTTACTTTCCAGAGCATCTAGAGAATTCTTTTGTTCGTCCATTGCTTTCTTTTGTTCATCCAGCTTAAGTTCTATAGAATTCTTTTGGTCATCGAGCTTATGACTTTGATCTTCTATTGCTTTCTTTTGTTCGTCCATGACTAACTTAAGTTGCAGGAGCAGACTTGTTATACCCGGGTCGGCTACTGTACTTGCTGGTTCCTCTTCCACGTCAAACTCTATGTCATGCGGATTTTCACCTTCCTGCGTTACTGCTTCTTCCAGACGAATCAGTAGGGCATCTTTTCCCCCAGTTGTGTCGAGATTCCGCTTACTGAGTTCTGCCTTTAGTTGAATTATAGTTAGTTTTCCCAATTTGCGACCCATTTTGCGCAACTAATTAACTCAACGCAGAAATCGTTTTTTTTTTTTTTTTTTTTTCTTGTGCAATTTCACACCACGGAAATAGTTATTCACAGAATAAGTTTTATCCCAGCTTCTGACACCAATGTAATATGCAGGCTACGGCTCGAGTAGATAAAACGATATTCTGTGAAATTTATTTCTTTATTTTCTAGTCTATAGAACAATTCAAGTTCACACTGTACTATCCTTCGCAATTCTTTTCTTACAATGTCTCTTTCCTCTCTAATCACTTTATCTCCTTTCTATTACTTAATTCACAAATCCAAACTAATTACTCCTTCTTGTTAACTCTCAACTTTCAATTTATCACAAAATTACAACTTCGCCTATTATCACTTTTCTAATCTCTTCGCCACAGTTTAAAAATCACTGTCTTTTCTATTGATCGCCATCTGTCCTTATATAGCAGAAGTTTCAGATAGCCAGAAACTTCTAGCAAATTCTTCGACCACTGGAAATAATTCCAAGATGACAATCATTTCTTCCAGTTATAATTCTCTCTTTATCCGTGGCTTTGTCAGCTATTGCGAACCTCGAATGAAAGTACAGTTTGGAATGGGCTGTAGAAGCGTAGTTATTATTCTACATTATTGTTGCATACTTTTAGACGATGTTACAATATCTTACAGATGAGTTGATTTATGCTTCGTACTAAATCATATCCAGCTGCTTAAAATAGCTCGGCAGTTAAACCGTCGACTACAGCAGCTTTGTTGCGTTTAAGCTTAATCTGTCTTAAGTGCTATAAAAAAAAAAAAATTAATATTTTTCAAAGTTTTTTACTATATTGAAGAGAGTGCACTTTCCGATTATTTATGGAAAATAATTTCATTTAAATGGCTACCGCGGCTGGTTTGGCAATAGCCCATGCTATCAACCCAATTTTGTAGTATATTTTCGATGGTTCGGGACTCTATTTGTAGATCGATCAATATTGTACTTAAGTGCCTGAATCGTTTCTGGATTGTCGGCATAAAATCCTTAACAGCACCACATATAAAAAGTCCAACGTCAAATCACAGCTTTGCGGAGGCCAAGCAACATCACCAAAGCGGCTGATTACACGATTATTGAACTTAGTGCGCAAAAGATCGATTGTTGGACAGCTTGTACGGCATGTAATGCGGTCTTACTAGAACCAGTTTATTTCCTCAGTTTCTGCCCAAAAAAATGATCATGCCTTTGTAGCGCTCTCCGTTGATCATAACGTTGCTGTCATCTTTATCTTCGAAGAAAAATGGGCCAATATGCCGCCATTCCACAAACGACTTTGGGCGCACACTTTCGGCAACAGCAGCTTTTCAGCTGAGCGCACACAACGAACAAGAGGATAACTTGTGTTATCAATTAGCATGCCAATCTCACGTACTTTCTTCACAAACTTGTCTACAGCAGGTACGGTTGGTGCATTATTTTGACCGAAAGTTCTTTTCAAAATTTGCACTGTTTCGGCAACATGGCACTCACTTTGGAAATAAGTTTTCAATATTTCCCAACGCTGTTCAAGTGTTTCTGTCAATTGTTTGAGCGCGAAAGAGCTGTCAGTGTCAAAATAACATGAAATTTCAAAAGAAACCAGCAGATGGCCCACCCGTTATATTGCTACCTTCGTCTCACTTTGGTCGGACGGACGTAATTGCTGATCGTCATCGTTCGTGTTGAATAGAAAAGACGCAAAATGGTAATATCTCCAAAACCCATACACAACGGTAAGTGCATCCCGCAGAGGATCTAAGATTCACTTGGGGAACCAATACATATTTGCTATACAACAGTAGTTCTTAGAAGATCACCCAATGCAATGTTGCCAACTGTTATATGTTTTACACAAATCAGTTGTTTACTAGCCGCCAGCGTCAGACAAGTGGACTACGGCGCCTCAAACCACAGCTTCGGGGAAAAAACTTGATGACGCACGTGTATATTACTTGTGATGCACTACGACGCAGAAATCAACACAACTGACTCATGCTGGAGTTCTCAAGGTCGCTACGCAAATGCAGTGGAAAAAAACAAAAAAAAAAAATGTTTACGAGGTAACCTTTGAGCCGACTTATTAAAAACTAATTAGGCACGTCTACCGAGACGTCGTCGTCAATGATAAGAAAACAGGAAGCTAAACACGAGCGACCCCCCAAATCTAATCGAAATCTTAACCGATAACAACTTTCCAACTTACCCTAGGACGACTGCTCTGGGACTCTTCGTGCGCCTGCTGTTGCTGCAGTGTTATGCAGTTCCAATACTTCCAGCACACCCAAATGCAGAACCCCACTCCGGTCATAGTGAATATCAACGAAGTAATTGCACTAATCGCCACGTTTGCGGGATCGACCACCTCCGCGGTGATTGCATCATGGAAGCAACTATTCTCATCCTTACACGGATACATACAATTCGTGACGTTGTCGCGTACAAAATACCGTGAAATACACGACTGTGGATCCTTAGGATCGCATAGGAAATCAGCCGTATACTTGCACTCCGAGTGCGAGGTTATCACCATATTCAGCTCGAGTGGCTCCAAAATTGGTTGACGCTTGTCGATGTACACGTGCACACTGACCTCGCTGTCACGCTCATCGAATATCAAACGTCCCGCCGGGCCATCCGGACTAATATCATTGCAAATCTTCTCCGATGGCCAACGGTATCCGTTAGTGAACTGTATATAATCATAGCACTCGTTCGTCTCCGGATGGCGACGGAACTTCAACTTCGTGATCACGGTGTACAGACCACGCTTTGGTCGGTCCTTGGTGACAATACGAAAGCGACAGTCATACTTCAGCTTACTGTGCGACGTTGAATTCCAAACTTGTGTGATTACTGCAGCGGAATCGCGATCTTCTCCGAGTGTGATCCACGGGTCGCCCTTGAACGGCTTCTGCAGTGTGAGGATGAATTTATCCGCACAAAGATAGTCTTGAGGGCGAACTGCAAAAATACAATAGAAATTCAAAAATTTTCAACTGCACACGCATCGTGGGAGCCAAAACGTTTCCATTTTCGCTTTGTTGATGGGGGCGGACTTAGTCGTTCCGCTCACACTACGCACTTACCATATTTGTATGCAGCGCTAGTATAGAAATGTGCTAGTAACGTTGAAATTAGAAAATATTGGTTTAAGACAAGCATTTTACTGGAAATTTTGAAGAGATTAACTTGGAAATTTACACATTTGAGTGCGAGTGATGCTTTGTAGTTCTAGGTGAAAAAATATTTTGGTTTTTCCCTATTTGACATTTGTGGCAGGTGTCATATTTCGTCACGGTGTGACGTGACGAGTGATGCCAAAACCAGGGTTGGAAAAGTTTTGTTTGATTTGAGGTCTCTTCGGATCCAATGGGCCTTTTCTCAATTACCATACGGATTCGCTCATATTGACCTCTTTCAGAGAAAATAAATAAAATACACTTACACCTGTGTGCTGTTCATTTGCAAATCAGTCAAATTTTAAATTTAGGCAAAGTTGTTGAAATTTGTTTTTTTTTTTTTGCGTAAAAATAAAAGTATTTTTTTGACATTTCTCTAAAACTTGGTATGCCATGTTATATTATTCATATTTCGATTTTTAACAAAATCGTTTAGGTCATATCCGAGAAATGGCCAATTTTCAGAAATTCGATAATAAGTTAAGTATCGTTATACAATTTTTTTTAAAAAAAAACTTGGTAAGCAAGCTAGTGAGTTTTCGAGAAAATCGATTTTTTTCAAAATCAGCCATACAATTCAGCCACGTACAATTAATTTTGTAGCTAGAATGACAATTCGGATTTTACCTCAAATTGTGGCCAAACAGACCCCAAATTTAAAGTTTGAAGTAGATTCGTCCAGCCGTTTAGGCCGCAGTGCAGCTTTCATACAGACATACAGACAGAATTAAGACACACAGTTTTTTGAGTTTCTCTATTATAGTTACGTCAAGTTTGATACATTTTCACGAAACCAATAAAGAAAAATTTTCTAGCTGTCAGGCATTTGGAGACGATTTCTTGTATTCTTTTACACGGAGAATAGGTAAAATTAGTAGTTTTTTTTTAATCTGTTTATAATATTTGAATAATTTTTATCTACGTAGAAGGATTTGCCAGTCACGCGAAAATATAGCTGCAGTGAATGACAGTGTTCGTGGTAATCCGTCAAAATACATTCGCTATCGTTCACAAGAAATGAACTTTTCCCATAGCTCCACGCAGTGCATTTTAATAAAAGATCTCCAGCAGACTATGAACAGCGTCTTGACTTCTTTGATTGGCTGCTAGAGGACTACCAAGTTGTTGGCGATTATTCGAACAAAATCATCTTCAGTGATGAGGCTCACCAAGAAGTGAATGGTTAAGTAAAGAAACCAAATTGTCGCATTTGGAGTCCTGAAAATCCACGGGCCATTTACGAACAACCATTGCATTCACACAGACACTGTCACTGTTTGTTGCGGATTTTTGGCGTGATTATTCCATACTTCTTCAAAAATTCTCATTTTGTTGCTGTAACACTCAATGATGCACGTTTTCTGATAACAAATAATTTTTGACACCAATTGGACAATATTGATGTAGAAGACATGTGGTTTCAACAAAACAGTGCCACCCGTCACACAGCGTGCGAAAACAATGCAGTTATTGCACGCAAAGTTCCGTGGCCACGTCATATCTCGATCCGGATACCAAAACTGGCCATTTGGTGGATTTTTTTCTTCGGGATTATGTGAAGCAGAAGGTGTATGCCAATGAACCCCAAACGATTCTTCAACTAAAGGACGGATACGAAGCTTTATTTATGAAATACCGCAGAATTTATCCCGAAAAGCTGTGGAAACTTTCATCAAAAGGGCTAAAATGGCGTGGCGCCCATTTAGCCGATATAATTTTTTTATGATTAATGTCAATGCCTGAACATTATGTTGACTTACAAATATCAGCAATTTATCAAAAGCCAGTATGTTTATAATAAATTATCTTGCTGAAAGAGAAATACAAAATGCGTGACAGGCAATGGCATTACCATTACACCACGGCTGCCCCCAACATAGCATTATACATTTATAAGCCTTATTTTTTTGCGAAAATGATCCCCGGTTCAGAGAAAGTCCGAATGGCAAACAATAACGACAATTACCCGGGTATTTCAGTAACTTTCTATATTATACACAGTTATTGCTAACAGAGTATAGCATACTTCGACTACCGGACAATAGACGGATCAATAAAATTGTACCGGTTAGAAGACATTCTTGGGAATCCCCGATGTGTTTCGGGGTACATCTATCGAACCTTTTTTAAAGTGCTACTTTTTTTAAAACCATTTCGTACTAATTATAAACTACTGAGAATTGTAGGAAGATTGTGCTACTATTTTGAGGTAATTATGCTTTTGTTATTATAGATTTCCACTATCGTTTTTAGGGTTGAGTTCCAAAACGCCAATCGACTTTGCATGATTCACCTTATCAACTCTTTTATTCATATTCAAAGCATGTAATGCGTTATATGCAATTTGAAAAAGTCTACAACGCTTCTACGATTACGTTTATTAGTTTAAAAAAAAAAACCGTTAACGGAATATATTGGCAAAGGCAAGGAATATAACTTTTGTCTTTCTCTTGGTCCTCGTCTTTTATTTAAATCTTTAAAGCAATTGATTGATGTGCAGAGATTGTAGACTATGATTGATGAAATTCAATCATAATTTTGAAATAATTGAAGAAATTTTGAAATGCGTTCAATGTTCACTGTGTAGAAATTCATTAGACATTATTTCCTGTCCATTTCATCTATTTACACATTTTTTTACAGAAAAGACTGAAAGAAAGATTGAAGGTGAGTATCGGAATTGTTTTCATTTCATTTGGGACTTATTTTTTTTTATTTCAATCTGATTGATGAAAAACCTTGATTGTCTGATTATTTATTGCCATATAAATTTTCATAAAAATGTAACAATCAGTAAACCCCAACAAAAAAAAAAAAATCTCAAAACAAACATTTTCTAGAAATCTTTTGCAAACTGTCATTGCCGAACTTTGTTTACGTTCCATTGTGAATGAGTCAAGTGGTGAATTGTTTCTGTTCGTCGGCTATAAAGTTGGGTACACTTTGCCATGAAAATTTTATAAAAAATCGAAAGAACTCGATCAAAAGTCGCAAGTCGTATATCAATTGTGTCGTCAATAGAAAATAAAAAAAAAAAATCTTCCCAATGACCGAAGCGAAGAAAATGTTGATTGCGCAGCGCAACAATGGTAAACAAATCTTCAACATTCCAGCTGCTGCCGCAGATGCTAGCTTTGCATTTGTGGAACAGGACACTTTCGTCGCTCAGCTCGCCGAACGCCTACGTATGCTCTCGGACGAGAGTCGTCTCAACGCCATGCTGGAAATCCTAGCCATCCTGAATCAGTTCACTCGTGTCGAGGAGACTCAATGAGGTATTGCATTGCACACCCTGGTTGAAACTTGTCTCCTTTGTTCACGTATTTCTTGTTCTGTGACTAAAATTATCGTTATTTCTTAATTTTTTGTATCTCAAAAAATAAAAACTGAAAAAAAAAAACAAGAAACTCCAATTGTGTATGTATTTGGATTGTATTCTCCTGTATTAATCCTCCAAGGTACCTATGTATGGAAGAACACTTGTCTGCTGCAATATATGTGCGTAATTATCTCATATTTATACAACAATCTAACAGATTAAGAGCCGGCCAGCTCCACCAGTGCCTGTGAACACTTGATAAGCGAGTCGAGCTTGAAGGAAGAACTGAATGATAAATTGATCTTCTTCCGTCTATTAGGTGAGTTCCTACTTACGTGTTGTCTACCATTTAATTCTTGACCACAACGGTTAAGGATTACACTAGTTCTTGCTAGAGCTGAAGGGTGGCTTTATGTTTTTAAATTTATAAAGTAATACAATGAAAATACAATTTCGCAGACATCCAGCGTCATACTGGCCGATATCTCAGTCCCAACTGGCGATGCTAACCAATCCTTTGCAGTTACTTACACTACCGTTCATAAGTTTAAGACCACCGCTATTTCCTTAATTGTACCAATTTGTTTAAACAAACCCTTTACAGTTAGGAAATTATTGACTTTGACTGATAAATCCAAGTTGGAGGTGTTTGGCACAAAGACAAACCGTCTTGCCGCAATGTATTGTGCCCACTGTAAAGAATGAAGATGGATCGATTTTGAAGTCGGGAGCCTTTTCCTTCAGAGGAACCAGTGATCACATTTGAACAAAGAGGTCTGCAGAACCATTATGGATGAGAATGCTATTCCAAGTGGTCTTCGGCTGATTGGAGAAGAGTTCGTCTTTCCACAAGATGACAACCCTAAACACAGTTCAAAGTTGTGTTCAAGCTTTCTCCAACAGAAGGAAGAAGAATGATCACCAGATTTGAACCCAATTGAACTTTTATGAAATCACTTGGACATAGAACTTATTGGTGGGGTTAAAGTTATGAAAGGTAGTGTACCTACGGTGACCATCCGTTCTGTATAATACAGACAAGTACTGCGTTTGGAAAACCTGTGCTCTACATTAATTTCACAAGTAATACAAACGTTTTGTATTTGCTTAACAAGGCTTACGATCACTATTGAGTTCAAATTGAAAACGAAGTGAGGCAGCAAACTTAGTTGATTTCAATGCAAAAACAAACCCAATTTACTTCCTTTTCCACAAAGACTACTACTGTACCACAGCTTCAAATGAACGACCAAATTATCCATCGCAAGGAAACCATTCATCCTCTTGGCATCACAGTCACCACATATCCTACATTGCAAAATTGTCATTCATGAAGCTGAGGTACAAAGAAATACTCTACAACGCAACAGCTCTCCTATACAAAGCACAAATTGGACCAGGATTTGAGTATTTTTTTTTTTTATAATCTGCGCGCGCCAAAGCGAGTATTAATACCCTTTAATTGTTTCAGGGCACGGGCGTTAGGGAAAAGGGTGAAGAGGAACAGAGGAGGAGCCTATGCACGTTGGCTTTGAATGTTTGAAGGTTGTAGTGATGGAGAGATACACAGCCTGGTAGATTATTCCACATTCGTGTCGTTCGGCCTATAAATGAATCCCTATATTTGACAGTACGACAGAAGTTTGGCTTTAGGGTAAACTGATGTGCATTCGAAGTATGTCGTGTATTGCGGGTGACATTTTGAAGGGGAGGAATGCAACTGGCTATTTCACTGGAGCATTTTTTATAAAAAAAAAAAAAAACGATAGAACAGGGAGAGACAGGAGACATTTCTCCGATGTTCTAGTGAATGAATGGAATTCACAATGTCTCTATCGCCTATAAGTTTTAACGCGCGATTCTATATCCTATCAAGAATGTGTGCAACATTTTGCAGCATTTTGGGGACCTCGAATATGTGATTATTCCATCGAAGATGGTTATTAATACACATACCGAGAATCGCAAAGTCTTTCGGTTTCAATTATGCAAGTACCATCCATGGACAATGGTTGAGGGTTTTGGTTTCGCTTGAGAGACAGAAGACAGCATTGTGTTTTGGAAGCATTAAATTCCACTCTGTTGGTTGAACCCCATTTAATTATGCTGTCCAGGTCGGAATTTAATGTGTTTAACATACGTTGCCGTTCCCCTTCTACGGTCGAAGAGCAAGGACGTGAGTTAGTGAACGAATATGAAAAACTGAGGGTACTATCACCAGCGAAGGAATGGATTGGATTAGAAGTTGCAAACAAAAGATCATTTATAAAAATAAGAAAGAGAGTCGGAGACAAAACAGAGCCTTTGGGAACACCAGCATTTATTTGGTGAATTGCAGACTTGAAGCCGTCCAAAACAACTTGTATTGAACGCCCCGAAAGGTAATTTCTAATCCATTGAAGAAGAGACTCAAACTCTGTCAAATGCCTTTGAAATATCAAGCGCAACCATCTTGGTTGGGGGAGAATACCATCTGGACCAGCGGATTTGTGTATGTTAAGACCTTTGAGTACTCCTGCAACTGTACGAGTGCGAAAGTGGACTTGTCCCATGGAAAATTTGACGCTCTCAAATACAGGTGGAGACAAAGCATTATCTGTCAGGAGTCCGGCCCCAAAACATTCTTTTACTTCCAGGAGACATATCTCCAAAAACCTTTAATCTCCAACAAAACAAGAGCAGAATCAACAAGCATCGACAAACGTCTCGGGGCGCTGGCTCAGCGTTATAGGTTGATCTCTCCTGAGAAGATTTTTAGGAAAAACAAAATTGTACTGTCCGGTCACTGTAGTATTCCTCTCTTTATTATCAATTGGAAGTTTGTTGTCATAATCTTTTTCATTTACCGCGTGACCGTGGCCTTTCTAGGCAGCGCCTCCTCTGGATTTCGCCAATCCATTGACTCCCTTTTGAACAGAGTCAACAACATTTTCCCGAAGTGAGTTCCAATTCCAAAAGAAAAAGTTCTGCTGAAATCAGAATTCGAATTCAAATCATAGAAGTTACGATTTATTCACTCTATACCCTTTCATAAGATACAACTCGAACGATATCTGGTTGATAATACGTATTCTGTAAGTGCAAATGGTATCCAAAACCATCCAAATGTCATAGAGTCGCTTAGACGGAATTATAGGGAAAGTAGGTAAATGAAATGAGTTTTTTTGTTTCTACTATGAACGGCTTATGAAATGCGCAAGTGCTCATCCAGGCGACCATTTTCACCCCGAATGAATTAGAGAATATTCAATGCGATTCCCATTGTCATGTGATATTTAGGGCGATTGATATTCCGTAACAAATCTTATGTCTACTCGGTTTGCGGTGTATACATATATACCAACCTTGATTTCAATAGCATTGAGTGGAAGAAGGAAGGATAAATCATCACAAAACCATAATAAATGATCGCTGAATTTAGAGAAAGTACACTAGGCAGTGTCTAGCAATCTGTATACGTCCACTTTTTCTGGAACATTTGTGAAGAAAAAAATAAAATAAATAAATATTTGGCGCAACAGCTCTTTAAGTGTCAGGGCCTAGCTTCTCGCAACCACTCGTTTTGTGTGCGTTATATTTTTCACACGGATGGAATGGACCTACAGTTTAGTGCCGTATCCGAACGGCAATTTATTTTGAGAAGCTTTCTCGTGACAACAATACTCTCGGATGTTTGTCAGACGTTCGCGAGAGGTGGGATCGTGATAAAACTTTTTGGTGATTTCTGGAATTCGAACTTGGAACCTCTTGTGTAGTGATCCGACACACTAACCACTACGCCACGGCGCCCACTTTTTCTGGAACATTTGTGGAGAAAGTCATTTATAATAGGGGTAGCTGGGGTGGACGACTCAACAAATAACCTCTGCAGACAGGACGATTTCCAGTTCGGTATATAAAGTTCAGAGGCACTGTTTTGTAGAAACTCCCAGCATGGATTACCTGGAACTAGTGTTAAGTACAATCGATTGATACATTTGAATTCACTCCAATTCTGCATATTCTATGTCACCGCACGAAATTTCAAAGGAACATCTGAAAATTTATGTTTAAAAATGGAACTTTAATGATCCCTGCTTAGCTTAGCTAAAATAAATTCATCTATTCTTAAAGAATTCTCTAGAAAGGAAGCAACAAAAAAAGTAGATAAAGGCACTTAAGAAGCTTCTTTGCGGCCGTTGTTCTAGGTGGCTTTCAACAACGTTTTCCGCCTGTGATCGTCACGTACTTTTAGTAGTTCGTCGAAGAAGAGAAGTACCAGCGTTGAATGCGGTGCAATTCGTAGATAATTAGCCCAAAATCCTTTGTACATTCCATAGAGACCTTCGGTGCGCAAAATCTTTACACAGCAATCAAACATGCCGCGGTAGTACAAACCTTTTCCATGTTCATCGACTCCCTGGTTGTATAAACGAGTGGCAATAACATCTGGTGGTGTTATCGCCAACGACATAATCGAACCAGCAATCAGACCAGCTGCAAAAGAGTTCAAGGTCGGCTGTACAATAATATCGTGTTCACGCAATAGGTTCTTCGTTGTGCCGAATGTGGCGATTTGAGCCCCACTACCAAGAGCTGCACGTGGAATATGCGATTGGGCACCACGCCACAATCCCATAATACCCCGCTGTGAATAAATCTCCACCAGAGCACTGGACATGCTCGTATGTTTGTGCTGGTAGCCAACCGCAATTGCCTTTACTGCTTGTGACTGGAGTTGAGTCTTGATCTACAGGAAGTTTTCTTTTAAGAAAAATTCACAATTCATCCATATGTGGTGAAATTACCATAAAAAATGGACTGGATGCGAACGCGCCGATAACTCCACCCCCAGCGCCAAATAATAGGCCACGCGTAAAGGAGACTCCACCATGTTTGTCGTGCATCCATCCCTTGGCCATAGCTGTGTTATATAACCCTAAGCTGGAACCGTAATTAGTTGATTTTTCATTCCAAGAGGCAACTACTCCGACTTACCGAAAGAAATTCAAGATAAATTGAAAGTAAAGAGCGGGAACCAGACCCTTCTGCAGTCCAGACCATCCATCGTTCTTAACAACCGCGATAAATGCATTCAGAATTCCTTTGTACGGTTCGACATAGGTGCCACGAGCGGCTAGTTCCCCCTGCAGCTGTATGCGGGTTTTTATCACCTGCGCACGAGATATTTCTGTGAGTCACTCCCCAAGCAGGACAAAACTCAACCTACCTCAATGGGATTTGTAAAGTATGTCGCACCGACCGAAGCAGCGCCACCGATTACGTAGTCACTGTACTCCATGCACAGGCAAACGAGACAATGATTTCAAACTAATAGTGTGAGTGTCACACGGTTTTTTATACGCGAATTGTTGATAAGGATGATTAGGGAGATTACCACATCGTCCCCATGCCCTGTCTCTTATCACGATAAGAGCTCGTGAATGTTGACTTGAATGCTTTATTTGTTTCGTTTGGCTGTGTCGATAGACTTCTGCAAAAAACAAAAAAAAATGTGAAATGAATAAAATCAGCTGTTTGAAATGTCAAAATCGGGATTTGGGTTGATGTCATCGATATGAATTGTTTTTATCGAAAAACTAAATGGTGCGATTACACCCATGATGGTTGTTGTCTGCGGTAGGCGAATACAGTGGGTTACATTTGACTAATGGAGGCTAATACTTGGTGGTGAAATTTTGCATATGTAGATTGCTATAAATTTTGACAGCTGGTACAACAAGGAAGTGATCTTAAATTTTCATTCTTAATTCTTAAGTGCGAAATTAAATAATTACCGAACAAGAAAAACTGGAAAAACGATTGAAAATACGTTCTCACATTCATTAAATACTTATTGGAAAAAATACAACGTTGCTATAACTTTTGTTTTTATATAATTGGAAAACTAAGAACTATTTATCAATTGATGTAGTTCACTAGAATGTGTGAAATGATCACTTATACAAATAACATTAATAATAAATACTAAATAAACACATCCGTTAGAATTGTTGTTGTTTGCATATAAAAAATACAATTTTTAAAGTACGTTTGCTATATGTAATATTGGTGTAATAACACTCTGCAATCAGATGTACTTCCAGAAAATAACATATTAGTTAATGCATAACACTTTGACTTTCATAATAGCTTTTTAATGGAAAAATTAGTGTTTGCATTTCTCCGCACTGCATCCACCTTTGCTTATGTAATGTCTGTACAAATGGTGACCTGTTGGATTGGTATATCAATAACATTATGCTTTTTCTTGCCACCAGGTATCGAAGGCAAACTTTTCCATTCGTCAACAGTCGTGATTTTTTTTTGTCCTATATTACAGTTCGTGCTTTTCTCCCCTGACAAAACCAACTGGCTCTTGTTATTACTCCTCAGAGATAGGAGGTGTGATTTTATTATCAAACGTTGGTACGTCGGCGTAATTATCGGTTTTGTAGGGACTTGTGCGCAAAGTGGAACCACTTTCCATGAATCGCGTGCAATCAGAAAACTAACCTACTAATATTACTGGTACTGTAAGTACTTTTATTTCTTATAATAACTTCACTTTCACTGTATACTTTAAGTAGGTATACAAAGAATAAGGCTTGGAAAAAGTTTGAATGAATTTTCAGTTGAAAACCTGGTATGCCTTTTGAAAGGATACATATGTCCAACTCACTCACTAAGATTTTAATTTTCAAGAAAATCGTTCAACCCATTTTTTGTAAAACCGGAAAAAAAAAAATAAATTTTTAAACTTCTTTTGAAATACTTTACATAACATCAATTACTATAAGTCTAACACAACGCGCATATTAAACTTTACAAAATCATTCGGCCTATTTTTTTAGAAAATAATTTTTTTCAAAAATAGAAACGAATACCTATATACTTTTTACATTTGTTATAAATTACTTATCTGAATTATTGAACCACAGCCATCTTCAGAAAATTCGTTACATGAATGAAATGTATAATATATAATTGTGCTGAATACTTTTATTCATAAGTACTTTACAATTGATCGCGATTGATCCCCGCATTATATACCATCCATCACTTTTACTGCCACTATACTTCTCACGAACATGGCCGCTTCTTACGGCTAATATATTAACACTTGACATCTAATGTCATTAGGTCCGTTTGGGTACTCATATGCAATCGTAATTCAACGTCTGAAAAGATCAATAATCTATAAGCGTACTGAGAACGAAACTGAGCGAGATATGATTTTACTGCAATTCCCTCCCAGAAGAATTTCACTTCAAGAAAAAAGTAAAACTGTCAAATGAGTAAGAGTTGATATGTTTGACGGAAATTTAATATCAAAAGAAAGACATTTTGCGGTATAGATTTTAAATCAAAAAGTGTTAATAAATTTTACTTGATGTGAATGTGAAATTTGCGATTTATTTGTTTGGAGAGACAAATGTTTTCAATTTGCATTTATTTAAAACCCATCTTAAAAGCAACGTGACGCTTAATATTTCATATAAAAAGCGTTCTGTACTTTTTTTTAATTGAAGGGAATTATGTTTTAACGATTGGATTAGTGCGTTTTTCAAGAATTTTTTATTTTTTATTTTTGAAGGATGGCCCACTACAAAATTCTTACCGTCAATTCGGGGGTACTTCGAAAATGCGTTCGTATTTATGGACACGTTTGGATTCCAAGGTCCTAGTTGGGCAGAGCTAGGGAGCAATAAGAACAATAATACAAAATATAATGTAACGTAATTGCAATTAAAATATTTCTTAATTTTGTTTATACAAAAAATGAAATAAATTATAAGATCTTAAAAAAAAAGATTTTGTTGCCATACTCGTATAACTCCTACTTAAAATGTAACAAAAAGTAAGAAAGTAAACCTTATAGTAAGTCAGTTGCCCGTCCGTCTGTCTGACACGCTTTCATAACTTTTCAAACATGACGTAGAAAGTTGAAATTTAAGCCAAATATGAATTTTGCTAAACCGCATATAGCTCTGAAAAGAAATCTAGTTCTGGAAGTTAGAGTGAAAGCCTAGGTCTCTTATCTTTGAACCTTTTTAACTGAAATTTTTCTTGAAATTGAGTATTCAAAAATTGCATAAAAACTATTCTGATTGTGATGCATGTCAGTTTTCAAAAAGCTTTTACAAACATAACGACAAACAAAATGGCGCCAACCATTAAAAAAAAAACTTTATTCTATCAAGTGATGGCTCATTTATAATAATATTTTAGCTGTTAGCTCTTCAGATATTTCAGAGTCAGCTCTGAGCTCTAGCGTCGAATACTCTATGGATCTTAACATCCATATTTCGACCATGATTCCAAAAATTTCTTCTCTTATGCTGGCAAAGTCACTGTATTAGGACACTAAAGTTCCTACTTTAATGTTAATAAAATAAAAAGAGTTTCTACTTTAAGTAATAAACAATAAACGACAAACGATCGTATGGTTTTCAGAGCTAAAGGTACACTTGTAATTTGAAGGTGTACCTCATGGAGAGGTGGAACCAGACTTTCCATCACTCTGGAGAAACTACATAGGTATTGTTGGACTTGATATTTCTGGAGATTTTTACAGGGTTTAGCGATAAGTTAACGTGTCGTATATCTTCAAAGAAACTATTCTTTAATGGATTGAGGGTGGTCACATTCGAGCCCGATCAGGGAACAGCAACCAAGAACTACCGATAATAAAAGACAATCGAGGAAAATCTAAGTTTCTTCAACCACTACATCAAGAAGGGAATGGTGGTACTCCTACAATCATAATCAATCATAAAAAAAAGAATTCTTTCTCAGATTCATGTACCTGATTTTCAGAGATTGAACTGAGAAGCAACATTATATTTAAATCGTTAAATTTACATTTTGGCAACATATTAGAATGTGGTACAATAGAATGGAAATTAAGGTTAAAAACCAATTTAATGCGTCTTCTATCCTGAAAGTTAGATTTCAGTTTTGGTTTTTACATGGCTGTAACTAGAAAGGATTATTCCATTCTTTTTATGGGTGTTACTGATATACAGAATGTTTGTTGGATGGACCACTCATTCAAAGTAATCCAAAACAATGCTAAATGTATGCACTTCGGATCTGTGCTGCAATATCCATGCATTTATTAACTGTTTCTTGGAAAACTCTATGACTATCTTTGTGAGTGCAGTGAAATATACAGAATATTTTATTAGCAGAACAGCACCCATGTCAAGTGCATTACCCCACGCTCAAATTTTCGCTCAGATCAGAACGACCTGTCGTTTAAATTTTCTAATTTCTCTACTATATATTATATTATAATAAAGGCTGATTCAATTGGAGGTTACAGTTTAATATATAATATTATGACATTGACATTAAACATAAAAAATGATATCGGCTAAATGGGTTGACATTTTTCATTACTTTTCGACATAAATCATGCGGTAGTTCATAAATAACGTGTCGAATCTCGTCTTTTAACTCTGGAATCTTTTGGAGGTCATTGGCATACACCTTCTGCTTCACATAACCCCAAAGAAAAAAATTCAACGAAAATTTGTTGTTGTTTCTCGCACTGTGACAGGTGACACCCTCTTGTTGAAACCACTTGCCTTCATCATCAATATCGTCCAAGTGGTGCCAACAATAGTTTATTATCATGTTTCGATAACGTTCACCATTGACTGTTATAGCAGCACTATGAGCATTTTTGAAGAAATATGGTCCAAACACGCCGCCGCCGGACTAAATCCGCACCAAAGAGTGACTTATTGTAGATGCATTAGTTGTCCGTAAAAGGACAGTGAATTTTTATTATCCCAAATGCGACAAATTTGTTTGTTTACGTCATTCATTTGAAAGTGAGCCTCATCGCCGAAGATGATTTTGTTCGAAAAATCACTTTTAACTTGGTTAACGTGGATTTCTAACACCCAATCAACGAATTCATAACGCTGCTTATAGTCTGCTGGCTTCCTGAGTCAATTGGATCTTATACTCGTAGTCACCCACATGCAGATACTTTGTTAAAATGCCCTGTGTGGAGCTGTAGGAATGGTTCAGTTGCTGAAAACAGTGGCTTATGGATTTTGACGGATTGTCACAAACACTGTCACTCAATGCGGTGATATGTTAAAGTGGCCGGCCACTACAATGCACTGGTCTTTGCAGATCAAACATTGACCCGGTTCGATCAAAACTTTCATTAATTTCTTAACAGCGGCACGAGGTGGATGGTTATGTATACCAACATTATTTCGCGTGAATCGTGTTGGTTAAATTGTCCCCATTTCGAATCTGTCTATCTTTAACAGAACCACAGTAGTGTCAGATTTAAATTGTAATCTACAGTTGGATCACTCTGTAGTAGTAAAATTCTCTTCAGTGCTAGTAAACTATGACATATACATATTACTTGGGTGCCGTGGCTCGCGAATAAAAACCCTAAAATGAAAATTGTTTCAAAAAGTAACGATTGATGACGCCATTGTTTGAATGGAAATACAAAGTTATTGATTGACCTAAAATAAATGTAATAGAACACTCTACCAAACACTCTCGGGGTTACTAGACAAATAAATCATTTGACTAATGAATTTCGATCGGTAGCGTGGCCGAGCGGTCTAAGGCGCTGGTTTAAGGCACCAGTCTCTTCGGAGGCGTGGGTTCGAATCCCACCGCTGCCAAGAATTCTTTTTTTCTTTTTTTTTTTTGTGAGTTTGATACAACTTCAATAACTTACGTTTGTATTTACACATGGCTAAAGTATTTATGTATGTTCCAGTATAAATTATCTCTTCATCGATTGACGTCAAAAAATGTTATAACAAATGTTATATCAATATGGAAGTAGTATTCGAATATAAGGGGGTGTGTCCTAGATACACATCCGTTTCATTGTTTAGTAGATTGCTTATTTTATCAGTAAATAGTTGCGTAATTTTTAAGGTTTTGTGAGATTGCGAATTAGATTCGACATTCCGCAGGCTATGACGCTAATTTTCCTATTTATATCTTGGTATGTACGCCTACGACTGCGAATTAAATCTTTCGTTTGAAATATGTAGATACATCTGCTGATGAAGTGAAGAGATTATTAAGGACTCTCTACTTCAGTATGTACTCGTACTATAAGCAATTGGTAGATAAAAGGTTTTTCTGCGAAATTTGTTGAAATAAAATTCGCTAAAATTAGGTCTTTGGAAGACGCTATCAGTCGTGAACATGCCCAGCGATGTAATTGGTTTTGAACTTATCATAAAAAAAAAATCGATCTGATTTGATGAAGATTATCATGTACCTATATAATCATGATATAGTACTTTTTTTTAAGTGTTTTTCGTATTTCAAGTGTTTTTTTTTTTACTTTTCTCGCCATAACAACGAAATAAGATGGTCGATATTCTTCGAAAGTCGTGTCTGGCTGTCAGGTGTTTTTTTTTTTTCAGAAATCTTTTGTAGCATTTTGGTGATTGTCTGGCTGATTTTGAACTGGTTCCAAGGTTCTATGACACATGAAATTAAAATGATTAGCAATAATAGTCATCTGTCGAAATTTTTATTACAAAGCTTTAGAACTCTTTTTATAGTATCCTGTTCGCATAACAGCTGTTGTACATATGAGTAAATCCATGCCAAAATTGCGTGCTTAGATTTTTTTACTAGTAAAGCTATAAGTATCTTATCAACAAGTGTTTTGCTATTGATTTGGTGTTTCAAAAACAGTTTACACGAGGTTATTGTGTGGTTAGTTACGTTTATAAGATAATGTGCAGCTACTGTAGATGGGGGTTTGCAAGTTGCATGAACAATATTGATTCAAGAATATTTGAAATGTGTGTTTTTTTTTTTAATTTATTGTACCAAATACCTTTTAAGTATTACACCTACTCCATGATGGAGTGAAAGGAAAATGGCATGGTATAGAAATGATTAAAGATTAGAAGAGATACTTTTTTTTATTAAAAGGAAATTTCCAAATCTTGGAGCACTCAGACTCAATTTTCTGGGTTCATTGTACTACCAGGCAGAACTCCTTTCGGTGTAGTGGTTGAGAGAAACTTAGATTTTATTTGTTTCTCTTTTATGTTTGGGTGGCTGTGGTTGCTCTTCCCCATCCGGGCTTGAACCTGCACAGTTCGGGTCACAAGCAAGAAGAGATAAAGTGACATAATAGAGCGTAAGTTGTAATTATGTATATATTAGCGAATACTGAGAGGGATAAATTATTACCCAAAGAAGGTTCTTTTAAACTTATGTAATAGTTCTACCAATGAATGGTGAATTTTAAAGTGCACACATGGGCCGAATCAGTCAATAATATCCGGTGAAAGTATGGGAAAAGTAGAATCAAATATTGCCACATATGTGAAGAGCGCAGATGGAAGGGCGATCCATCGGACAAGGACTCGAACAGGTTGCTGGAGCTCTGGCCCATATACATGAGCAGGGCTCGCACATCATGTTAACTGAATTCAGGGCAGAATCAGCGGAAAAAGAGAGCTGAACGAGAAATTACTGGGCTAGATTCTAAATTTTAATAAAATTATTTTTCTAATTTGTCAATTAATATACAATACAACAAAGATTCGTCACAAGGTTCCTTGACTAATAGGACTTTAGAAATTATTTTTATAGTATTCAGGAGAAGAATGCACACAATAACGTACAAAAATGTTTATTGAGAAACTTTGACGAGGAACACATACTAGTTCCGATTTTGGTTAAAATGTCGCAGAAAAAAGAAAGCGATAGATATGAATTGCATGAGTTAGAGGGCTAGAAACGAGATTTATTAATTTGTCTGGGTTGGAATTGCTTGAAAGGACTAGAAGTCCGAACCCTGTGCTTCGTCTATATTAACTATGTTTAGAATATAAGGTGTTCAAATCAACTCTGTATTTTGCATCCTAATTAGTATCGATATTATCATTGAGTTTCGTTATCATTCGCACTTCATAAGACTGTGTCAGGAGGGAAGCTTCTTTCGGAGTTGATACCAATAATGCTGTCATCAGAAAGTGACTGTGTTGTGTAAATTAACAGTAACAGAATATTAAAATAAAAGTCGAAGAGATAATCAAACCTTGGAAACACCTGCATTTTTAAGAGAAAAACTTAGAAGTACAAACATTCTCAACCAGTACAAGAATATATCAAATGATCACTTAAACAATTCACAACCAGCACAATTCACGAGAGCACTGCCAAAAAGGACTTGAGCACCCAGTGAGCTGTATGAAAAGAAAACGAGGAACGGGAAACGCTTGATCAGTAGGAAGAATTACCTAACTTATTTATTTATCCGACTCCCAACCCGTGAAGAGTTTCTGCCTTACGCAGATGTCTTGGCTATATTGCCACAACTCACGACGGACAGATGCGACTCGAAAGTTGTCATGAATTTTGTCTATCTAGTCTCTGCTGTTAATTCAGCAAATTTATATTAAATGGAAAATTACTCTTGCCATCCGCTTTTTCTTTGCGCTAAATACAAGGTCCTATTGACAAAAAAATAGGGGGCGCTCTACAAGGTGTTTTGGGAATACGGAATAAATTTAAGTCATATGCAGCTGAAGCTATTTGTCTTGATATACATACGAGTAGATTCGATTTTGTTTACTGTTTGGGAGCTATACAATAGTTTTTGCTACCATCTCCTTATCGTGGCTCTAACTTCATAAATTTACGAAGCGATCAAATTTATCCAATTCTTAAAATCATAGAGCATTAAGAATTAATTGGACAGCAGTTTCTTCTCGTAAAGATGCGACCAAATCAAGAAGACTTGTACAAAAGCTATCAGTAGAAAAAATCGAACTTAGTAGATTTTAATGCGAGTAAAGCCCAATACACCGTAATATGGCGCATACGAACGCCAGAAGTTGTTTGCAATCTTTTCTACTGAGGGACAGCAATAATGCCGTGGATTTCTTACAGACGTTCAGGAGCATTCGTTTAGTTTGTATACATTCTGGAGAGTCATGCAACCCACGAATATGTTTCGTAGGAAACCCAACCGTCAATGGAAACCCTGACCGAAGACGTCGGAAGATCTAACGCAGGTTCGAGTCCTAAGAAGTTCTCCTCAGCACCTTGTCTAGCAAGTTCATCGAACATCCAGCAATTTCATTGTGACTTGGGTCTAAAATAAGGCTCAGTAAATTAAACCTTGCTACGGAATTCAGAGATTAATTTTTGAAGTGAATAAAGGTCTAAACTAGGCTTTAAGCGCAGTCTGGCTGTAGCTACAGACGCAGATACTCCGTGCATAGGTGTCTGCTTGAAAAATATATGCATATTTCTCTAACGAGAAGTGAAACATAATGACTTAAAATTTACAAAGTAGTTGGAGTTTTGGTATCATTGTGTTAGATGTTATATCCATAAGATAAAAATCAAAAGATAAGTGTAACGCAGGGTCATCGAAGGTCTCCTGCAGGTTATTCCAAAAACCAGATTGATTTAATTGTACTGCCCATGATTTAAGTATCGAGAGGAGAGAAGTTCAATATAATGCACCCAGAGCGGAGCCAGGTGTGCTAGAGAAGGCCCCCGTGCAGCCTAGAAATTTTCACGAAAGCCTTTCCCACCCAACAGCCGACGGATATGCTAAGGATGGTCCAATTATTACGGTGTAGATCCGTAGGACCTGGTTTAGTACTCTTACACTGCCAGAAAAATGAGAGAGCTTTGGTTGTCTTCGACTCAGCGAGTTTTGACCAAAGAAATTTAGTATCCAGGATTACTCCTAAATACTTAGCTTCATTTGAGATTCGAATAGAGCAAAGAGATACTTCACAGCGAAACAATTCCTTCTTCTGTACAAAACACTAGTTAAACCGCGGCTTGAGTATTGCTCTCATGTATGAAGAACATCTTCATCTACTTGACGGCCCACTGAAACAAGTAGGTCGCATAATTGATGATCCCGCACTAACATCCAATATTTACTGCTGGCTCATTGAAGGCTGATAGTAGACATATGCCTGTTTTATGTATAGATACTACTACAGCAGATGTTCCGAAGACCCTAATGGATTGATCCCTACAAATGCGACATTTAAAAGTTCTACAGGGCATGCCACCACTGTCCCTCACCTACTTATACATACATATGTACGAGGGTGGGTCAATAAGTCCCTGAAAATTAACACAAATTGTGTCGTCACCTTAAATTTAATTTTTTTTGTCAAGAATCATCGTTCAAAATAACGCACCCAAATTTTCAGATAGATCTGTCAAATAGTTTTGTTGTGGCAGCCATTTTATGTAGACGCCTACTAGCATTTTCGTCAAAATGGAAAAAAGTGAATTTCGATGCTCATTAAACACTATATTTTGCGACAAAAAAAACTATCACGCAAACCAAACCAAAGCTTAACAAATATTGTGGGGACTCTTCACCATCGATTGGAACCATTCACCACTGGTTTACTCAATTTCGGTGAGGTCGTTCAAGCACAAGTGACGCCGAACGTTCTAGTCGCCCAATTGAAGTCACCACACCAGAAATGGTCGACAAAATCCATGATTTGATAATGGACAATCGGCGAGTGAAAGCACGCGAGCTTGACGAGGCCACAGGCTTATCAATAAATAAATATTTGGCGCAACAGCTCTTTAAGTGCCAGGGCCTAGCTTCTCGCAACCACTCGTGTTGTGTGCGTTATATTTTTCGCACGAATGAAAGGGACCTACAGTTTAGTGCCGTATCCGAACGGCAATTTGTTTTGAGAAGCTTTCTCGTGACAACAATACTCTGGATGTTTGTCAGACGTTCGCGAGAGGTGGGATCGTGAAAAAACTTTTTGGTGTTTTGTGGGAATCGAACTTGGAACTTCTTGCGTAGTGATCCGACACACTAACGACTACGCCACGACGCTTCGATTTTACATAATTATTTTAACATGAAAAAGCTTCCGCAAGATGGGTGCCGCGTTTGGTCACAATCGACAACAAACGCATTCGTTTGACAATTTCAAAGGTGTGTTTGGCGATGTTGCAGAAAAATTCGGCTGGGTTTTTGCGCCGTTTCGTAACAGCGGATGAAACCTAGATTCACCACAATACACCAGAAATCAAGGAACAGTCAAAACAATGGACTTCTCCTGGTGAATCGAAGTCGAAGAAGGCCAGGGCGGGTGTGTCAGAAAACAATGCCATGGCGACAGTTTTTTGGGATGCGCGCGGTGTTATTCACATCGATCACCTTGAAAAGGGTAAAACGATCACCGGCGCATATTACGCAGAGCTGCTGGATCGATTCCGAGCCGATTTGAAGCAAAAATGGCCGCATTTGGCGAAGAAAAAAGTTATTTTTCACCAGGACAACGCACCGGCGCACAAGTCCGCAGTCGCAATGACAAATTGCATGAGTTAGACTACGAACTCCTCCCTCATCCAGCATATTCCCCAGATTTAGACCCCTGCGACTATTTCTTGTTTCCAAACATGAAGAAATGGATCGGAGGTAAGAGATTTGGGTCGGATGAATCAAACGCTTATTTTGAGAGGCTCGAGAAATCGTATTATTTGGAGGGCATCAACAAATTGAAGAAAAGTTGGATGAAGTGTATAGAACTAAAAGGAGACTATGTCGAAAAATGAAATGTTTTTATATCGAAAAGAGTGTTCCTTATTTAATTTTTCAGGGACTTATTGACCCACCACCTTTCAACGACGCATCTTTCTATCAAAATTTCTTCTGCTGAAGGATAAGTAAACTTTGGAATTCACTCCCAGGAGACGTAGTATATTTCCAGAAGCTTTTAATCTCCAGCTATTCAATAGCAGAACCAACAGACATCTACCAATGGCATCTCGTGGCGCTGTCTTAGCGTTATAGGTTAATTTTTCCTGACATAGAATTATAAAAAAGAATTTCACACACACTTACAAAAACCTATTTAAAAACATAAACCTATAATATAATCCTAAGTATTTGAATATACTCATAATTAAATGAAATTTCCACGTTTTAAAAAAACTCATTATAGCAGCAGTTGAATGAATTCCCTCCCGAAAGTAAATGGAATTTGAAAAACAGAACTCCTAATGAAGAGAAGCCCCATCTCATAAGACCACCCACGCATAATCGCCTGTAAACAAAAACATACTCAGGTAATTATGAGACACAATCAGATTGAAATACAAACAACAACAACAACAACAAAACATTATTAAAAATTCAAAAATTCATCATCTTTATTGTTGGCAAAGTCGAACAAAAAGTTGACTTATTAAACGCAGACGACTTCCACTTCCACACCTGGCGAAGTCGCAAAGGAATAAATTATATCTACGAATCAGCATAACGAAAACGAAAGTTTGTTAAATTTATTTAAGCAAATTTTCGGTTAACGACCCCCACAGTCAAAAATAAGTAAATAATATTACCAAAGAGAACCCAGTCGTTCCCACGAGTAGCGCAACGAAGTTCAAGTCATTTTATTGACTTTTCCTCTTTTTGGAAGCGCCCGGTGTGATTGGGGCTTTAATTTTGGAAACCAAATGCACTTTTGCTGAAGCTATAAATAGTCGTGTTGTAAGGATGTGATTTCGATTTTTGGGGACTTCTTCGACTGAAAACCAAGGGAGTGTAACGACATTCCATAGCGAACACGACTTGGTGATGGTTGTCGGCAAATTTTAAGAGCAATATACCCGTAAGAGGAATTATTGTTACGTTATGTTATTGTTATCGTTTCGACATTAATGACAAATTCTGCTGCGGGTATAAATAATTTGGATTGCGTTACTATTTACTGGATTATATGAGGGAATAATAAAGAGAAACAAATTGATGTATACCTGGGTAGTCATCGATATCGGAAAAAATGTTATGACGATCATAAAGTACGGGGGAGCCTCGTAAAAGTAATGAAATTAATTTTGGTGTGTTAATACAAGTACAGGACTGTTCCTTCTTAGTGGTTTTTATATGCGAGGACATGTAACTGGTGGGCCATCTGCTGGTTTCTTTTGAAATTACATATTATTTTGACACTGACAGCTTCGCGGTCAAAAAATTGACAGAACCACAGTCGCCGCGCTAAGAAAAAATCATTGATTTACCCTTGAACAACGTTGGGAAATATTGAAAACTTATTCCCAAACTAAGTGCCGTGTTGCCGAAACAATGCGAATTTTGAAAAGAAATTTCGGTTGAAATAATGCACCAACCGTGCCTGCTGTACACAAGTTTGTGAAGACAGTTCGTCAGATTGGCATGCTAATTGCTAACACAAGTTGTCCTCGTGTTCGCTCAGCTGAGAATATTGCTGCTGTTGTCGAAAGAGTGCTCCTAAATCCGTTTTATTTTGACAAGAAACTGAGGACATGAATTTGGACGATCTCTGGTTCGTACAAGATGGCGCTCTTTTGTGCACTTTTGTTATGTACTCAGACGGTTTGATGATGTTGCTTGGCCTCCACAGAGCTGCGAATTGACGCTGTTGGACTTCTCTTTTTGTAGGGTGATGTTAAAGACCGATATTATGCCGACTATCCAGAAACGATTCCGGTATTTAGGCACAATATTGATCGAGCTATTCATCACATCGAGCAAAATTGGGTCGATAGGTGTGCTACTGCCACGCTGATTGGAAAGTGTACTCTCTTCAATAAAGTAAAAAACTTAAAAAAATTTTAAGTGAATTTTTTTATAGCAATTTTAAAACGAAACCAACAGACAGCCCACCCTTTATAACTCTCTAAAAAAATTAGCCAGACCTTTTTTTGGAAATTTGTCAATTGTAAGAAAAAAATCGGACTGTTATCCAACTAATTTCACCTATAATGACAGCAATTTTTTTTTGTTAATGAAGGTATAAATCTCGCAGAGGGGTTAGTAACCCAAAGCAGTGTGGGATTCTAACCGCACTAAAAACACCTCCTTGATTATGACCAATCAAAGAAAGATCGACAAATGATTTTATTTTCAACGTTCAGTTGCGTTCTACTTTATTGTTTACAATATTTACTTGTTTGTCATTTTTATTTTTGAGCGCTTTTTGTTGGTGCTTGCTAGTAGCTCTGTTCTTCCTTTCTTTGTATTCTTTCGCGATCGGGCAACCTCTCAAATTAGCTGATTGAATTCCATGACAGTTGATACATTTCGCTTTTTCATCCTTCTTTAGTGGACAGTCGACTGTTGGATGTTTTCCTTCACATTTAACGCATGCTAAATCCCTTTTACAACAGCTTTGCGTATACCCGTAGCCTGGCATCTTTTGCATTGAGGTATTGTGTTGGAACTTCTACGAAGTGGCTCAATCTTGACAACAATACCCATTATTGATCTAATAGCGTATACCTTTTCAATATCTTCTTGATTGTGAAAGGAGAGTATAAAAAGAGGTAATTTTCTATTTCTTGTCATTGGTTCCCCATCGTTATCTTTTATTCTTCCTTTTTTGATTAGGTTTTTGGCCTCCAAAATTTTGAAATTTTTACTAGTCAAGTCTTCAATAATATCATGTTCATCACACGAGGAGTGACTACTACTCTCAATAGTCTAATAGCCTTATTTTCATATGAGTGGCATTGCAACTTCATTTTCGTTAGCTCATCAGTGATTTCTCTATAAGTGTCGCTATCATCGACATTTATTTTCCAATTATTGTTGCTATATTATGTGAGCTTGCATGTTTTCTTTGGTTTTTGGTCAATTATTCTTCTTAACTCACCAAATCCGTTTACTCCGGAGATAATTATTGGTGGTGGTAATGGCTGTCTTTATAAGGCAATGGTTGCCATTTCAAGCCTTCTATCCTTAGACTCAGCCTTGCGTTTTTTCGTTGGCCTTTTACTTTTCTTCAGATGTCCTTCTGTCTCTAGTGCAAGCTCCTCTTTATCTGTGAGGTATTCTTTGTTGTCGTCTTGCTGGCTTGGTTGGACAGGACATTTATTAGTACAGTCCAACAAGGCAACTTTTACCTCTAGGTTTTTTATTTGTTTTTGCAGGCTTATAACAATCTCTTCTAGATTTTTCCTTGCTTTGAGTTCAGCTTGCCATTCTTTGTAATAACTGTTTGTTTTTAATTTCGCTAGTGAATCTGATTTATGTTCACTTTCAACTATACTGGCTTCAGTTCCAGATTTTTCTTTTTGTGCTTTTGGAATGATTACAATTATAGCGCTATCTTTGGTCGGAAGGTTTTTTGGCGCTATTTTTTTTGATGGAGTTCTTGCCGTGAGTGAACTCCTTCTGGAGTTTTGTTGATAAAGCAATAAACGGTCCCCCCCAGAATCCATGGGACCGACCTCCGAGGAGGGTGGATGTTCCAGTTTACCTGGTCTGCCACCTGGGGTATTCATATCTGTTGTTTTGTTCATTGCCTGCATATTTTATATAACTGATTCAGTTTTACTAGGTAGTTCAGTAATTTCTACACAGAAACCACCTGCCAGGAGGACCAGGTCATTTGTTTTATTTTTTTGCCTTTTTTGCGAAGTTTTCGTCTCCGCTTATGTGGATTTTAGTCGCCTCTTACGACAGGCATGCCTACCTCGGGTATATTATGTCCCCAACCCGAAGGGGTAATAATGACAGCATAATCAACAAATCGTTTAGCAATGCTCGTTTTTGTATTGATTTTGAATATTTTAAGTATCTCCGAAATCATCACAAATGATATTTAGAAACCATTTCACCAACAGATCGAATTCAAAACTGTCTTGTATCCCTAAACTTTTTGCACAAATAGTCTGCAAGGAGTTAACATTCATGCAAGAAGCAACTAGGATTTATCAGAATCGGGTCTACTGTTACTAAATTACTAAGTATTTTGCATAAATGTGCCAAAGCTTTAGAAGGTATGTATTAGTCATAGCGAAATTCCTATTTATGCTAATGACATGAAAATCTATAAACGTATAAATAACAAAAGCTTCCAAAACCTTCTCCAATACAATATTGACAATTTCGTCACTTGATGTGTTAAAAATGGTCTAATTCCGAACCCTCTCGAATGGCAGAATATGGAATTATAAAGAAGGGTTATTTATACCAACCGCAACATACTCTTTGTCGTGTCAATTCTTTTAAGGAGCTAGGCTACCATAATCTTGACTTCACGAAGCATTATAACTCCATTGTTATCACGTCCAATTCTATGATATGTTAGGTTTCTTTCTCTGTATAACTGTTTCCAAGTATGCGTCACAAATTGGGATTGCCTTTTATGAAGTTCATCAAGATCGGATTAATTCTAATTAGTGAGACCTAAACCAAATTGCATTGAAAGTGCTTCCATGGGACGATCCATTTAACCTTTCACTATAAACACATCGCATAAGACTTTGTTAATGATATTACTTTTTAAAACAATTCATTTCGGGCACAATTGCTACTCGGATTGTTATCTTTAAGCGAATTTTATTGGGGATCTTATAACCTAATTAATTTTGAGTTATTGAATGTGATACAACGGGTTGCTAAATGAGCGACGTATATAGTACTATCTGACCGTGATGGTGCTGTTTTGCTTTTTTAAACAGTATCGAGGTGGTTGACATATGATATTGCAGAAGTCCACATACCTTTCACCATTATCATTTCTGACTCGAAGGTCATGGTTTTCCGTCACATGTTTGAGCGCGGTATTGTCGTTGCACATCATACTAATATTTCTTTTCTAAGCTCACCAATAATTCATGCTACGGACTTAGTAATCATGCATACGCCTTTCAAAGTAAATGTTACTACTATACCTTAACGAAATTTCTTAAGCAGATTTCACTTTAACAGGATTTTCATTATTGTTGAAAATAAATTTAGAAATATTCTTTTACCGTAAAGAAATCATCCACCAACCCCCATTTGTACTTCCTACACTTGCTTATCAAGGCCATCGTACAGATAGAATTACGAATTTCCTGTTGTATACAAAATCACAGCCTACACTTCCCATATGAAAAAAAAAAAAAAAAACAAAGTACCTACACATTCTGATTTACGAATTTTCCTCTAAGGAGAAGTCCTCTGTTCGAAAGTTCCACCCCCATTGCAAAATCCACTCAAACTAACCTTAAGAGCATGACTCAATTCGAAATTCGAATGAGTGTCCAGACATGCGTCAAATATTCGAATAAAGTACTAGATTTTTCTACTCCTTCGACTGCCCCTAATGGAAATCCTACCCCATGTTCGACCTTCCAAAAATGAATTTTACTACAAGGGCACAGCATATGCAGCATCTTTTCATACCTCCCTCGTGAGAATGGCCAAATAACATAACCATTACGCACGCTGTTCTGTTGCTGTGGCTGTGGCCATTGTTTTTCGACTCTGCTGTACTGAATATTTATGGACACACTTTTAAGCCATTAGTCACCGACGACGACAACGACGACGTGGACAAGCAAGGAGGTGGATGATTATTCAATTTTGCAGCCCAGCTTATTGGTTTGGAGTGTCTTTCCGAGGTTGGTGTCTCTCAAAGGACCTGACAATATTCTCTTTTCGTCATAATCGATACTAATTAGCATTTGGTTTGAGCAGATAAACCATGATCTTGTTCTGTTTGTTTTACTATTAGTCCTTGGCGATGGCAAAAATAGCAAAAGGAAAAAAAAAAGCATTAGACATTGAAGAAGGGGTACGAATGTGTCCTCGTATTACATTAAAGTCAACGGAAAGGAGCATTTTTGTCAAAATTTTGTGTTCTTTTGATTTCAGATTTTCAAAAAAAAAAAAAAAAAATTTCCAAAACATTTATAAAGAAAAAATGTATTTGCACGGAGGAGGTTTATGAGGGGGTACCACCTACCACCAATCTGCCTGTTATTAGACTGGCCTTTTGAAAGGTGAATGTTCCTCCAGGGAATGACCGATGTCGGAGGAGTAACTTTTCAATGGAATGCGTTGTCCTTTTATTCAAGGAGTAAGTGTTTTTTTGTTTTTTTTGTTTTTACCTGACATCCGGTGAATTTTAGATGTAAAAGGAGAATAGTTCTCAAGTTTTTTATGTTCCTCTTTGTTGCTGTTAGCTTTGTTGTAGATGTACTCTCGCTCAGAACAGGAAGTTTAGAAGTTGAAACGATTTTATTTTTTACAGAGATAACTTGAAGGATTTTTTTTTTACCTACCTCTTGTACTTCAATGAGAAATTGTTCATAGTAACCTTTGAAGTTGCTAGTTATACATGGATTTGCCTGTGTAGACGCTTGTCAATCAAGAAGGTTTTTCAAATGTGTAAAAAGTATTCGAGGATAAAACGTATTTTTACAGATGACAACTAGCAGATTTTGAAATACATTTTGGTGAAGAAGGGTTGTCTGAAGACAAATTTAACTTTAATAGTACAAGTTGTCTGAAGTTTAATCTATATTAATATTTAACTTGGAATAGTAGAAGTCGCTGGCGCTACAAAATTCTCCAGGAAAGTGCGAGGAATTATAATACTCGTATTACCACTTAAGAAAATAGAGCAGCAATGCAAGTAGGTAAAGTCATTGGATTTACTTTGATAATGTCTAAATGCTACTATTAAAACTTATGGTTTAGTACTGCATGGAGGGTAAGTAGGACACATTGTTAGAAAGTCGGTTAAAGTACCTACTAAGTCCCAAAACTTCGTAGTCCTTCTTTGAAGTTTAGTTAGTTTCAAGGACGGATTTATAAAGTTAGTTAATATGTGTAGAGTAAGTGGACAAATAAAATTTACCACCTACCTACTCTGAATTTATGTGTTTTAAACTTAAGTTAATCTACGTACCAGTGCTTGAACAATTTTTAATTAAACGTAAATGTATTAATTTTTATTCACTTTCAATTCACTGCCTCCTGATTTTGAGATTTTGATTTTAAGCTAGTTGTGTACAATATATTTATTTTGAGGTTGGGATTTCATATTCCTGTCATATAGCATTTATCAAATCAATCTGTCATCCATAGTGACAAGTAGTTAGTCATTGCCTTGCCATTTTGCAACATAGATCATTTAGCTATTGCTCAATACTTTAGTTTTATTCCACCTTACTACAAAAATAACAGTTCTGTAATATCTGTGTATTGCGATTGGGTGCTGGAAAATCAAAAAGTCTTCTTCAGCGATGAAGCCCATTTCTCACTCGGCGGCTACGTAAACAAACAAAATTCCAGAACTTCGAGTTCTGAGAATCCAAATGTGGTCATTGAGAGGGCATTGCATTTTTTTGAAAATGAAAAAAGCGCCACTGTTACTGTAAATTCTCTGCGCTATGCTCAAATGATAACCAATTTTATTTGGCCTGATATTGACGACATTGATGTAAGCGTCATGTGGTTTTAACAGAATTTGGCTCTATTGTACGAAAAGTTCTCCGGCGGTTAAATTTCGAGATTTGGCAACATCAATTGATGACCAAGATCGTGTGATCTAACATTTTCCATGAGCTTTGAACTGTCAGTTGGAAACTTTCATTTTTTAAAGTATGCTTTACCATATTATCGTAGAAAACAGTGCTTTTTCCTTCGTCACCTTGGTATAGATGTTGTTTTGTAAGATGTTCTAAAATTATTACGGAAACAGGTCTTACATTGAAGCCACCAAACGGTTCTTAATAATACTAAAGTAGCTGTCACTATTCATGAATCTTATGAAAGATATTTCTTGTAGGACTAAATAGGAAAATAAACCCCGAAGCATTAAAACGTATACGTACATTAAATTTGTTACTTGTTAGAACGTATGGCTTGTAAAAGTATTGTATACAGTCAGGTTATATTTGGTTTCAAATGTGAAGGTTGTAATATTTCAATCATTTTGATCTGATCTTTGATGAGTTCTGGTAAAGTTGAGCCTTGAAGTCACATCCAGTTTCTATACCCTATCCAGAGAGTGATCCAAATGTAACACTTTTTGAGGCCTTTAATTTTGAATTAGACCAGTTAAACTTGATATGAAAGTTCATTGGGTCTTAGAATTAATAGCGTTTTCCTTTTTTTTAAAACGCTAACTGTCACGCCCACAATCGTGTTCAAAATCACACAACTTCTCCTATATGCTAGATTTCCTGTCAATCATGTGCAAATATTGACAATTAATGTCAACTGGCACAGTTTATTTTACTACAGTACGGAAACATAAAATGACGTTACGTGAAATAAAATCACGTGACGGGAAAACATCTAGAGACGTAAAAAATAAAGTGATACCCACATTTTTAAAAACCAAGAAAAAAAAAAATGCTTCACTAAAAAATGACATAACGACCATCCCATGTGGGGCTTTATGATTTTTTCATTAATAACTCACGATATTGTAACAATCTAATCTCAGTTTTGTTGCTAACTTTGGTGTTATTCGGTTGAAGAATCTTAGAGCTATTATCTTTTTCTTTTAAGTGTTTGCGCTTGAAGTAGAAGTTCGATTTTGCTGGTCTTTTGAAATTGAAGCATTGTTATCCATTTGCTCGATGAGACTTGGCTTTTAGGACAACATCCACACCCTAGTATTCAAGGGGCTGCTGATAAGTTCGCGGCCTAAGGCATTAAGTGAAAGAAGAGATCCGATTAAAAAATTGTGTTTCTCAATATAATCGCCCTTGAGTGAAATGTATTTCTCACATCGCGCATATAGTGCCATAATACCACCAAAAACATTTTGTCTTTAATATCACTTTCTACAGCCGCCTTGATCTCGTCTCCATCTGCAAATCTCCGGCCTCGTAACTCCTTTTTCAAATTGGAAAAAATTGTTGAAAAACCTTTGTCTTTTAAGGCCTGTTTCGAAACCCGCGCCATGTGAAGAGGCGCTTTGTCCTGCAAATACAACACTCCGTGCCTGAGTTTCCCACGTCTCTTCCGTACGACCGCTTCACGTGCCTGAGTCAATAAATTTACGTAATATTGACCATTCATCCCCTTTGGCAGGTAATCAGTCAGAAAAACACCTTCGCTGTTCTAAAAAACAGTCGCCATAAGCTTCGAAGCCGACTTTTCCACCTTGAATTTCTTCGGCGGCCTCTCCCCTTTTTCAATCCACTGCATAAACTCTTGTTTGGACTTCGGATCGTATTAGCGAACCCAAGTCTCATCTACAGCTACTATTTGGTTACAAATTTCATCTAGATTGATCTTTGCAGTACTCGAGTCATTATTGCTTGTCGAACGGCGTGAGCATTTTCGGTACCCAGCACGCACAAATGCACGGTTTTCCTTTTTTCACGAGGTACTTTATCACGACGAGGTGTTTAAAATTGCAAGAATTTTCGATTTCGGCTGACATGGTGATGTTTATCCTACCACAGATAATAACAAAATGAGATTATTATTGAAACGAGGTGATATTTATACTACTAAAGGGCGCTGCAGTTAGTGCTATCACTAATGAGAAGATGACTCGTTGTTGATACTCAACAACTCGTAGGCCGCGAACTTATCAGCCGCCTCTCGTAGGTGTCATGGAATGCGCGGTTGCCCCCTTCTCACACACAGGACCAAACGAAGGATTTTTTTTCTCAAAAGAGCGTAATATCTTTTCAGCATTCCTCTTATAGTCCAGCACTCGTACAATAGAATAGGAAGGATCAGGGTAAAAGGACTCTTAACCAACTCAAAACAGCAGCAGTTTCCTTGTGAAACTCATCATAGGATCTCCAGGCTTGTGTAATTTCGAAGGCTAGATACTTATTTGTTCCTTGATAAAATGTATGTATATACATATATGGTTTTGTCCTTTTTAATTTCAAGACCAAGTCATTTTGCTATGAAAGACTTGCACCACATCTCCATGTCGAAATCCAGTGTGCGTTTTGAATAACTCGGAGAAGTTGTTTCCGAAATGCACAGTACACTGAGTATTTTCCAAACATCTGTGTTGCGTATTTATTATTAGCCAAAAGGAGATTAAGCAGATGTCATGTCACATGTAATTTTCAGATGTTCAGAAGACTGTAATTGGGAAACTGTAGACGATAGGAAAATTTTTGCGTCGGTTTTTGAAGTTTTCCACAAACTTTATCCAAATAGATAATTTTTTACATATTTGAATTCCCTGCAAATTTTGTTTGATATGTCCAAACAAAAAAAAGGTTTTACAATTTTTTTTCTGACTATTTTCTGTTCATTTAATTGGTAGGTACTATATTTCTTTCTAGTCGAACGGTTCCAAAGTTACAAGCGTGTGACATATTGATGGACAGACAGGCACTATGTTGAATACAAATGTTGCAAAAAAATAGATATGTGTAAATACAACTAAGAAACTTCATTAAAGAAGCCTAATCACATTCCTCAAAGGATTTAATTTCCCTAGTTACTAGTAGCTCCTCTAGGTTAGAAGCAACTACTTTTATTTTTCCATAATATGTTCATACATAATGTTTAGTACATGCACTTGAGTCTGTGCAACACTTTCCCTTCCAACATCCTCTGCTCATGTCCTCTAACCATTATTACCCTCATTCTTTTCGTTTTAAGAATGGTCCTGGTTGCTCAATGTCTAAGACAGGGTTCATACAACTTTACATGTATCCTACTCTATGTATTAATTGTCTAGCTTCGTCGAGTTGTGCATTTTTCCTGACATTTCTAGGTCTTAAATTTAAGCAATTAAGTCAGGTTTTCGAGAAAAAAAGCAACGAAGGGAATAAAAATTGCAACCCAAAAGTGTTCATCTACAGTAGGATTCATCACATTACGTCGGGAATGAATCCCCCCCTGGATCCAGTCTTGTATGGCTAATTACGGAAATGAGGCCTGAACGAAGTTTTTACACCCATTTTATAATTCTTTTCGTAAATATACTAAGTTTTTTATGATTCAAATAAAATTATTGAAATACGTTTTCAATATCCGTAAACCAATAATAATAATAAAGTAATTACGCAACACGATTAACATCAATAATCTGGTTGTAGATTTTTGTTATGGTCGTGTACAACTCCTTAGATTAATACAAATACTACTCGCATATGTTTTATATTTATATCCACAAGTATATTATTAAAAATGTTGTTAATCAAAATAACCAATAAAATGTTTTAAACCTAGTAAACAACGTATAATACCTAATTAATATTAAAGTAAGTTAATTCTTACTCTAACTTTGGAGTTTTTTCCTAAATTAAATACTGCTGGCTAGTGTGCTAATCAAACTCACGTTTTCGCGTGTGACACTATGATCAAAAGAAATAGAGAATTGCTAATACTGCTAACTGTTATTTGAAGAAAAATTTAGATCTAACTTAGTATTTGCTATACAATAACTTTGGACCATAAGTTCTACTGACTGATTCGCATATATTAGGGTGTATACTTTTCTATTTTATATGCAGAGAGAAGTATTTGTTTGTATTAATTTTATTATTAGGTAATATTTGATGATATCAATATCGGTTTTTAGACAGTTAATAGGGGAGAGAAAGCGTTTGCAAGTCATTATCATATTTTAAGATGTCCATCTTATTCTAAAAGTATATGTGTATTTTCTTCGGTGACATTGAGGAAGGACAATGGTGACGCTTTGGGAGGAGTTAATTTCTACAAACCCGTTCTGTAGCACAAACTAACTAAATTAGAAAATATGTGGGATTTTTTATTTCTTCTGGCTAAGTTTATATTCTGTCAATTCCAGCCAGAATTTTGTAACGGTGTAAGGCTGTTGGATTTTTGGGAGGAAATAAATATAAAATCATCTGATGCAACTCATGCTTCTCGCCGTTAGTTGACGTATTTTATTGAAAATGTATTTACAGCCGTCCCAAAAAAATGACATTGCTAGTTGAATCGCCAGCCCGATTGTGGCGCGGATTTTAAGCTGTCAAAATTAGTAAAGAAAGCAGTAATCAAATGTCATTTCTAACTAAGTATTTAGCGCTACGTGTGCAATCTGCGAACTACGTATCCGAACGCGTAGTCGAAATCATATTTCACCGGGGATGAAAGCAAGACTAGTTACCAGAGATGTTTCAGTAAAACACACCTAGTGTTATGTTATTTTAATTTGTTCCCAATTTCGTATCCTCTTTAATCCGGATAAGAAAATCCGAATAATCAAGTTATGTTTCATGTCGGTCTGCCTTTGTGTTCTCAAAAACCCCGAACAGATTCTGATGGAACTTCATTTGTATAGGTAGTTTCATCGCTTAACCATTTATATATGGAACACTAAAAATATATGTGTGCCCATTTTGTTCGCCTTTTTTGTTTTTAAAAAACCCACGTGACGAGTTATGAGCTGTAGCCATTGGCCGCGTTCCAAGCGCACATTTAGGTAGTTAGATCATGGTACTGCCTTTTGACTTATAACAGCTGATAACTAGAAACTTGCAACATTTTCTAGAGGTAGGTAACTATCGGTAGTCATCACTTTCGATAAATATCGATATCGACTGTTTTAATGTAACCTTTTTATTAAAATCTAGTTTAATTATCAAAATACAGTCTTTGGCTGTTTGCCAATTAGTTAAAAATTTAGTAAAATTTAAATTACGCACTAAAATTTTTGTCAAGTCCGAACCCTATAAACTCGAAATTAACTAAGAATGCTGTCAACATAAATATCAAAATGCGGACATTTTTTCATTCCAATTTATCTTGATATTATTATTGCCCTGAAATCGTATCCCTGAATGTGCAAACTCAATGAAAATTAAAAACTAGTTTTAGAATAAAATTATTAAGCGAAATAATGATTTTTTTTTTCCCTCTTAACTGATTTTGACGTTTTATTCAGCTAACTAAAAGCTCACGCAGATTTTTAAGATTAAAATGCAATCAAGTAATGTTAAAAATTAGCTAGTTGGATGTATCCCCACTAAACGGCGATGGCTAAATAGTTAATGTCTAGAAGAATATCATTCGAATTTAGTTACTAAAAATTCAGAAGGGGTTATTATTTTAATTAATTGAATTATAGAATGATTCTATCGATAGCACTTTCCGAATCATCGATTTTCGATTTTCCATTTTATCATTGACATTAGAACAGTCAAGGAACAGTCTAAAATAGGATTAATTCAAATTCTATTGATCTGTAATGGAAACTTAGTAAGTGGTAAACTAATCCAGACAATTTTAGATATAATTGTAAATATTTATTGCATATATTCACAAAAAAAAAAAAAAAAAAAAATATCATTTGCTTTTGTCTTTTATTCGAAGACCCCATTACGAATGATGAATTGTATTGACAGATGACGTTTTTTTCTTGTTCTTATCTAGCTAAGTGTTCTGGTGAACATTTCTTCGCTATATCCCCTTCATATTTCCTTCGAGCGCTAGTAGCGGGAAGTTTGGTACAAAAAGTCGATTTGCTAGATTCTAGCAATGTGTTTGGAATGCGCCGACTTACTTTACTGTCATTACTAACAGAAGAGCATCTGAACAGATCTGGCAGTGCCATTTTTTGGGAAGACTATTTTGCTTTGCTAACAAATTAACAGGGCAATTTGCTCTTTTGCAACCATAGATAAGTTATATTTGAGTCAAGGTCGTTTGCAAGCAGTAAGTATCTGCCTCACTATCAATGACGCTGAGAGGATGCTCAAAATATCTTGTTCTTTAGGCATGTCTACTTTAAAGGGATGGACTATCTATCACAATAACTTTATCAGCTTGGATTCACAAACGCCGTAGACGAAAGAGGTTAGAGATGGGAAAAAACACTCATTATTGAAGCTCTACAGTAAGAAAGAAACGATGACCTTAAGAAACTTTTAGTGCCCTTGATTTCTGAGCTGCAGACCAAACTTTAAATTTGGAAAGGAAGTGTGATACGCATATTGATACGTATATGATATATCCATGACCGTCTTATCCATTTTTCACCACTTTTTGGACCTCAAATTGTGAGCTAGCTACATGAAATCCCTTACCTATATATTAGGTGCGCAACTAAGTTCTCAATAGATGGATCCAGCAGTAAGTGCTGGTTGATTTTGACATATCCAAAACGTCATGAACCGACCTTAGATATATGGTAAACAAACTGTTTTGACACATTAGTGATTTTGTTTTGGCGTTATATACTTTTGATTGTGTGAAAATGTGTGAATCATCATTTGTGGGAAGTGTTGATTTTCTTCGGCGGCTGAAGCGCATCGAGAGCTCCAAAAAGTTCCGTGGTTAGTTCCGTCGCTTCAAAGACGGTGATTTCGATGTTGACGACCGTCCGCGTGAAGGAAGGCCCAAATCCTTCGAAGACGCTGAATTGGAGGCATTGCTCGATGAGGATCCGTGCCAAACGCAAGAACAGCTTGCTTCAGCATTAGGAGAAACCCGTCAAGCCATTTCCAAGTAATTGCATGCATTTGGAATGATTCAAAAATAAGGAACTTGGGTTCCTTATGATTTGAAGCCAAGGGACGTTGAGCTTCGTTTTTTCGCCTATGAACAACTGCTCCAGCGGCAAAAAAGGAAGGGTTTTCTTCATCGCATCGTGACGGGTGATGAAAAATGGATTCATTACAGCAACCCAAAGAAAAGAAAGTCATGGATCATGCTGCTACGTCGTCGGCTCGGCCGAATATTCACGCTGCGAAGATTATGCTGTGTATTTGGTGGGACCAGGTCGGTGTCATTTATTATGAACTATTGAAACCCAACGAAACCATCACTGGGGAACGGTATCGACTTAAATTGATGCGATTGAGCCGAGCACTGCGCGAAAAACGGCCACAATACGAGCAGAGGCACGAAAAAGTGATTCTACAGGATGACAACGCTCGACCTTACGTTGCGTTAAAACCTACCTGGAAACGCTCAAATGGGAAGCCCTACCCCACCCGCCATATTCCGCAGATATTGCGCCATCCGATTATTACTTGTTCCGTTCGATGGCACATGGTCTGGCTGTTCAGCAGTTCCGCTCATATGAAGCCATCAAAGAATGGGTTGATTCGTGGATAGCCTCAAAAGATGAACACTTTTACCGTAACGGTATTCGAGTTCTGCCAGAAAGATGGGAAAAATTGTAGCTAGCGATAGGCAATACTTTGAATGATTCATTTGTAACCATTTTTTCACAATAAAGTTGCATTTTCATCAAAAAAACAGCGAGAATTTAGTTGCGCACCTAATACATACATATGTTCCCTAGAATTCGAAGAAGTACAAGTGTACATATTTTTTGAAATCCGCCCACAGACACGCCCACTTTTAAAATAATGCCGCTTTTCTCAATATTTTTGCTAGAAAGTGAAAAATAATGTCTAGATAAAATATCTAGATGCTAGCTTTCTCTATATTTCGTCCATACATTGTACATCGCCACGCCCACTTTTTCGTGCCATTTTCTTTAAAAAAAAAAAAACATTTGATGATGGTTGAGTCTTATTGTGAACCAGAATCCGTGACTTTTTGTTACAAATGTCTAAAGCCATGCCCACGCTGTAAATAATAATTTGGAGGTTACTTCTAGATTTCTTGCGTTCGATGGCCTACAGAGTCGTAGCCGGAAATCTTTATATACGATTATTACCCACAGTTGCACTGTAGACTTGGATCTACCTTAATACTGTCCTCTTTAATACTTACTAACGTGTCATTGCCCTTCACTCATACTAGCAATCCATTTCTCTCATCAAAACCATCCGATTTTCATTAAATTCAATCTACTGACTCCACCGAACAATATAACTTAAGATAATCTAAAACCGTTCACCGGAAAGAAATTCACATCCAATAATGTGCTCCATCCTGCACTCCCGAGCAAAGTGATTACGTTATTTAACACTTAATTAATCACTTTATTGACCCACATCTCAAGGACTTATACATCGCTTGCCTTGCAAAGGCGCCGTCACCTCATCTGTCGTCACTCAGCATCTTCAAAAGGTTTCAACTTTGAGCAAGTAACAGAAGAAGCAGCACAAGAGCTACCTCAAGTGTTCATCCGTGTACAGATAATGTGCTCCATCCTTTCCTGTGCCCACTGTATCTGTGTAAGTCGACTTAACCCTGAATCAGTTCAGTATTATTTGTTCACAAGAAGTTTCGTTCTTAAAAGTGACGTTGCCACGGTGAAAATGGTATTTACCCTTAAACTGAATGTATAAATCGTAAAAAAAATCGCATGCAGTGTGTGTGGTGTGGAACACATTCTGAATTTAAAACCAATTTAAACTTTTAATAGTGAAGATAATTTGCAACATTTTACACCCATTTTCTTGGTTACTACCTATTTACTGGGTCGCCTTGATTACACTTTGTCTGCATTTGATGTGATGGAAGGTAAGGTGCTTTTCACACGCACGACTTAAAGCCGGGTAGGACTTTGGAGTTTTGAAATTAAATTTTGGGAGAAAGAAGAAACCAACCAAACTGCATCGTAACCACAAACATGAAATGACATTCGTTTCTGAATAGTGGTGTATACTTTGCATTCCCAACGCGAGAGCCATTGCGAATGGCCAATAGGATATTCTAGGATAGCGAGGAATATCCCACCCAATCGTGCGTGAATTTAATGGGATTTTAACTCTTTGTCAGAGTTTTTATGTAAACTGAACATTTATTTAAATTTGTTCTTTAGCCTGGATGTTGCATAAAAGGGAAAACAATGAGATATCCTTGACAGGAATAAAACAACAGATTCGATTTTCATATAATTAAATTTGATTAATTTGAAAATACGTTTTACTGTGAAATATGATGCCAGTATTAGCAGGCACTTGAATTAATGTTTTTAATAAAACTCTTGCATTAGCTAGGAGCTGAAAGTTCAATGAGGTAATCTAATGTAGCCTAATATGTCGGGCAAAATCTTGGCATTGATGAAAAGTGCATGAGTGGCTATAACGTTACTATGAAAATTAAAATGTCAAATCGCAGTTCCGCGGAGGTATCATCGTCAGTACGACTGATTACACGATTAATGAACTTAGTGCCCAAAAGATCGAATGTTGGATAACTTGTATGGCACCTAGTGCCATCTTGTTAGAACCAAAGATCATCCAAGTTCATTTTTTTCAGTTTCTGGCAAAAAAAAAAAAAATCGGTTATCATGCCTCTGTAGAGCTCTTCGTTGACAGTAACGTTGTTGTCATCTTCATTTTCGAAGAAAAGTGGGCTAATAATGCTGCCATTCCACTTATTTGTGCATAATTCTCCTCAGGCTAGTGCGGCTAATGTTCAGTTGCTGAGATCTGTGACGAGTTGAGGATCTCGGGTTTAGGTGCACACTTTCGGCAACAGCAGCAGTATTCTCGGCTGTGCACACAGGACGAACAAGGGGATAACTTGTGCTATCAATTAGCATGCCAATCTCATGAATATCTTTCTTCACAAACTTGCGTACAGCAGGCACGGTGTATTATTTCGACCAAAATTCACACTATTTCGGCAACATAGCACTCACTTTGGAAATAAGTTTTCAATATTTCCCAACGTTGTTCAAGTGTAAATCGATTCATTTCGTACTGTATTTCTGTTAATTTCTGGAGCGCAAAAGAGCTGTCTGTGTTAAAATACGAGTAACATATAATAAAGAAACCAGCAGATGGCCCACACTTTATTTACCCTCCGCACAATAGTCGATGTTTGTCACCTCAAATTAAAAATGTTTATGCTTACTTCATAGATTTTAATGATGCCTTTGACGCAATAGATAAAAGTTTGCTCTTGTTACAAGCTAGCACCGGTAGGAATCTCATTGCGCATGTTAACAGCTTTAAAAGCACTATACGATGGCAAAATGCCATCAGTTTGGAATGGAACTGAGATCTCCAGAGAGTTTCCAGATGCAATAGAACTACGCCAAACATGTACACTTAGCATACTTCTGTACTTACTATACCTAGGCGACATAGTGAACGGATGCTTTAGGTTTGAAAACAAAGCAATAAAAACCCTTATAAACGCAGACGATATCGTGCTTCTCGGGGATTCCCCCAACAAACTACAGATGGCAATTACCAGTTTAGGATATTTTTGAGAAACGTGAAACTTAACGGCGAACTTGGCCAAATCACAAGTTATGATTTTTGGAAGCGAAAGACGTGCAACCAAAGAGAGATGGAGATTCATAGGAGAAGCAGCGGAAGTGATAAAGACTTACAAGCACCTAGGAGTTTTGCTGACACTGGAAAATTGTTTGGGCATCACCTGCTAATTGAAGCAAAGAGGACTATAAACGTAACTTGGAATCAATGTTTATCTAACAAAAATGATAGTCATACTTCGAAATTTAAAGTATTCAAGGCAAACACACAATTTTATTTTATGCCACTCAACCATGAGGATTCGTGCAGAGGAAAAATAGAGCTCTTCTTTCGAAATTTCCTTAAAGGTGTTCTCTGCCTGCCTTTATCAACATCAACGAACATATATACTTCACGGGACTATCTCTGATGTTTTTCCAACTCTTAATCTATATTTCGACTGCCCAAAGCTCTAACCATGGAAAAAACTTAGATACCCAAGTGGTTGCCCTTTATGCAGGGCAATGGAATTTATCTTGCATCGAAAGGTAGAAGAACTTAGCGGAAAAAGCGAACTGCAATCTAACCATGGATCTTCAAAATGTACAAAACTTCAAGGTAGAACTATACACTATGCTGAGCAGCTTGAACGAGAGGCAGCACAAAGCCTTCATTGACGAAGCAAGTTCTTCTATTCACAGGGAGCTTTACTCAATAGTCAACCATGATTTACGGACAAAAAAAAAAAAAAAAACTATTTTAAGGAATTTTACGAAACAAATATGGCAGCGAGGAAAAATATAATGCACTCCATTGAAATATGTCCTTTAAAAGACTCTACTTCGAAAAAGTACAACTGTTGTCAGATGACTCTTTACAGTCTGACAGACGTCTATAAACTACGAGGGTGGGTCAATAAGTCCCTGAAAATTAACACAAATTGTGTCGTCACCTTAAATTTAATTTTTTTTTGTCAAGAATTATCTTTTAAAAGAACTCACCCACATTTTCAGACAGATCTGTCAAATAATTTTGTTGTGGCAGCCATTTTATATAGACGCCTGCTAGCATTTTCGTTAAAATGGAAAAAAGTGAATTTCGAGTGCTCATTAAACACTATTTTTTGCGAGAATAAACTATCACGCAAACCAAACAAAAGCTTGACAAAAATTATGGGGACTATTCACCATCGATTTGAACCATTCACCACTGGTTTACTCAATTTCGGTGCGGTCGTTCAAGCACAAGTGACGCCGAACCTTCTGGTCGCCCAATTAAGGTCACCACACCAGAAATGGTCGACAAAATGGTTTTGATAATGGACGATCGGCGAGTGAAAGTGCGCGAACTTGAAGAGGCCACAGGCTTATCACATGGCTCAGTGATTTCGACTTTACATAAATATTTGGACATGAAAAAGATTTCCTCAAGATGGGTGCCGCGTTTGCTCACAATCGACAACAAACGCATTCGTTTGACAACTTCAAAGGTGTATTTGGTGATGCTCCAGAAAAATTCGGCTGAGTTTTTGCGCCGTTTCGTAACCGTGGATGAAACCTGGATTCACCACAACAAACCAGAAACCAAGGAACAGTGGACTTCTCCGCCGAAGAAGGCCAAGGCGGGTTTGTCAGCAAACAAGGTCATGGCGACAGTTTTTTGGGATGCGCGCGGTGTTATTCACATCGATTACCTTGAGAAGGGTAAAACGATCACCGGGGCATATTACGCAGAGCTGCTGAATCGATTCCAAGCCAATTTGAAGCAAAAATGGCCGCATTTGACGAAGAAAAAAGTTCTTTTTCACCTGGACAACGCGCCGGCGCACAAGTCCGCAGTCGCAATGGCAAAATTGCTTGAGTTAGGCTGCGAACTCCTCCCTCATCCAGCATATTCCCCATATTTAGCCCCCTACGACTATTTCTTGTTTCCAAACATGAAGAAATGGCTCGGAGGTAAGAGATTTGGGTCGAATGAAGAGGTCATCGCTGAAACAAACGCTTATTTTGAGGGGCTCGAGAAATCGTATTATTTAGAGGGCATCAACAAATTGGAGTGTATAACTCCATCCAACGCAGGCTATGTTGAAAAATAAAATGTTTTTATACCGAAAAGAGTGTTCCTTATTTCATTTTTCAGGGACTTATTGACCCACCCTCGTATGTCAAAAAGGCATACCTAAACAATTTGTAATTATTCTTATATGTTTTGAAAAAAAAAAATCTAATCTTATCTATGACATAGCAACATGCTAAGCATGGTTAGGTTAGGTTAGGTTAGCCTGACTGTCTGCAACTGTCCAGGCAAGAATTGTTAAGAAAAAAATTATCTATAATTATCAACAATCATCCAGTAATTGGCAAGTCATGCTGAAGTGAAATCAAAAATTTGTCTGAGTGTACGGTAAACATGCAAAGGTATAAAATTGTGTTTCTCTAGATAATCCGATGCTTCTGCAAGGTGTAGAAACAAATGCACAATGGATTTTAAAAAATATTCCCTGAAACACCTTCTATTTTAAAATAATAATGCACAATAGTCCGTACTAACAGTATGCAAAATTTCAGCTTTCTAGATCAACCGGTAGTTTCCGGAGACTTTGAAAAACACATGCAAAACGACGTGAAGCTATCCGTAAAAGATCAATTTTCTACGCAATTTTGTGTCTCCAGGGTGCAACAAACCAAACAAATTGTTATAACAAAAATTGTATACAATTCTGGGCTAATTCTTGACGGGGTAATTTTTTTTTGTAAAGTGAATAGTTTTCGAGCAAATAGCCAAAAACTGTATTTTGGTCGCCATTTTCCAAAATAGTTTGCTTTAAACCTTTTCAGGATGTGCTCAATTCTCCGAGCCTGTCGAGAATTTTGCTTCCTGCTCTCTCCTCGTAGATTATCCAATACACCATTCCACCATTGTTGGATGGAATCTTGTGTCTACTGGTTGGGCTTATCTTAGAGCTCATTAATGCTTAGAATGAAGGCGAGCGGGGTTGAACTGGGGTACAATTGCTAGGACAAATACTAAGATTGAGTTTCTGAAGACACATTGTGGAGGGGTTTTGATGTCAATACCGAATTGTATGCAGCAGTAGTTCGAAAAGGACAATTCCCTAGATACCAAATCTTCCAAAGAATGAAGGCGAGCGGGGTTGAACTGGGGTACAATTGCTAGGACAAATACTCAGATTACCTTTATACTCCTACCAATCCAGTTTCCTTGAGTTTCTGAAGACGCATTGTGGAGGGGTTTTGATGTCAATACCGAATTGTATGCAGCAGTAGTTCGAAAAGGACAATTCCCTAGATACCAAATCTTCTCCCGTATATTTTCTGTTGGCAGGAGCCACATAACATCAAAGGCCATATATACAGGGGATATTCATATTGGCAAATTCTTTGCTGATTTCTATAGACACTGCAGACAAGAGACATCTTTTGACTGCTTCATACTCGAATACAGGTTTTCGGTTTACCAAAGCCTATCACACACCCCAATAATCGAACCTCATGTATCCCTACCTACCTCTTCTGCAGCCATAAATAGTCCAGACCATCTGAGACAGCAGCTTAATGCACGATTTTGTGCATAACCGTTAAATTTATATTTCAGCGTAAAAGATTGCTGTTTTTCTTGCGACCATCTCGGAACTGCTTAGCGACTTCAACCTTAAAAAGCGCTGCCTTAATATGTTTGCAATAAAAAGCATACTAATTTATTGACTTTAATGCCCCATAAAGTCATCCATTACATCACAGCTTAATGTAACCTTGAGAAGAGTCCTTAAACAAACAAAAAAATCGACCTCATCACATATGAAGGCTTTTCAATTTGCCATGCTGCAATTAAAGTAAAAGGGTTCTTTTGTCAATAAATAGCAAATACGTTTTTTTTCTTCTCTGCTCTCCCCCCACCGCATTTATCTTTTCCCCAAGGGAACTTAATTTTATTTTTCTTTAATCTCCGAACAGGAATCATCCCATACCGCACCACACCATTCGAGCTTAATGGTTCATCATTTCACCCCTTTTTTTTGGAGTTTATTGTTGACCCGATCCTTGTGTGACCGCGCCGCATGTTTATCGAGTGTCACTCATGGTTTAACCACGAATTGTTGCGTTTGAAGAGAGACGACAAGCTTTCATTAATTTTAATTGCAAAAAAAAAAAGTTTTGGAAAATTGCTTTTCCCTCGAAACTCTTTGGCGTGAAAAAGAATGTCAAATGCGAACTTTTCTGGAATGGATTAATCTTTCAAAAGGTTGCAACTATTAAAACGACATTGTCGTCGTCAACATTGTCATTGTCCGTCAGCCGTTTGTAAATTTAATGGGAACGTGTTGACAAAAAAAAATGTGCGCACAAAATAACGTTGTGGACTTTGGGCAGGGTGTCCTTCAATTTCGCCTGCAGCACAATGACGTATTGTATTGCATTTGCACAGCGTAGTCAAACTGCCATCATCAGATGTGGTCAAGCAAAACAATAAGTTTTCCAAGGTGAAAGTAGGAATTTTTATACATGACACTGTTGACATTCACATTATGAAATTTGAAATTTCACATAAACTTTAATAGCGCGCATCGTGATTGAAATGATGAATCGATCGTAGCGTCGCGATCTGCTGTAAACCACTGACCCCTTCTCTTTCAAGTGTGAACGTGCCTATTGGAATGTTCAGTGTTGTTGTCAGTGACAGGCTTTGGAAAATTCTGTTGTTCTCGGAAATCAAGTTGATTCACACTCGTAAAACATTAAAAGCACCTGCGAATGATTCAAATCCGATGATAATTTCAACAGTAATGATGAAATTAATGGGTGCCAAAGTCAAGGTCTCCAATCACTGTGCTAAGTGATATGTGACAAATTAATAGATTTTTATGTTTAATTTTGGCTCAAACGATTCGAAATGATCACATGGCAACAAGAGTTTTTTTTTGTTCGCCCTATGTCAGCAATACGAGTAGGTGCAAGTATGATTTGAATAAAGTTGAATTGGTCAAAAGTATAAAAGTTCTGATTTTTAGATGGCTAGTTGGGAAGCTTTCTGTCATCAGCCTGGAAAACTGGAATAAGTAAATGGGTTCATGGAATCGCAGCATCGTGATGTGGGGAAATTTCTATCATCTCCGCGCAATAGGTGATGACTGGACCTAATACATAAATAAATAATCCGATGGTGTGAAATTAGGCCCAATCCAGCCGATCTTAACTTGGTTTTACAAGTGAAATCAGTCTCTCTATCAGCGTTATGCTGAAGTTCTCAATTTTAACATTTGGCTCGAATTTTTAAGTTGTTGCCCAAGACATTGGGTTAATGACAAACGACCCTACTTGTGTATCTAAGTGCACTGGAAAAATAAAATGAAACAAACATTCACCCAATGGCCTAGTTTGCATAGCTGGTTTCGTTTTGAACCAAAACAAGGGTATAGTACAAATAATATCGGAGTAAATGCTTTGAATACAGCAGTATACTGGTTGGGTCAGTTCAAAAATGTAGCTAACCTAGACTATATTTTGGTGTAGTCTACAGCGTGTAAACACTCCGAATCAATCGGAGTGGTAGAATGTGGTAGATGGCATTTTTTGAAGAAATGTCAAAATGGCATTTCAAAGTGTCATATTTTATTTTCCTGGTGCGGCTAATAGCACACACTTGGCAAGTCCTCGTGTGCGCATCTTAGATGATTATTTAATAGTTTTTATTTGGAAAATAACATTGTAGCCAATAAATTTTAGGTTCTCACCTCGCAGCAAAATTATGTAGAACTGAAAAATTGCAAGTGGGCTTAATTGAGTGTACTTAGTAACATAACTATCCTCAGGTATACTCGGATAATTTTGCTATACTTTCTGAGATTATCAGCAGCAAGGCGCAAATGGCCCTAGACGTGATTGATGAATGGTGAACTAGGAATGGAATTCCTGTTGATCCTCTTATAACTAAGGTTGTTCTCTTTACGAGAAGGGGAAGTTGATCGGTCTAACACAGCCAGTGCTTAAATGCATCACTATCTCAAATCTTAAATGAAGCTAAGTATTTAGGAGTAATCCTGGATAGTAGACTTCTTTGGTCAAAACATGTTGAGTCGAAGACTGCCAAGATGCTTTCAGTTTTGTGGCAGTGTAAGGGTGCTTTCTGCAAATCACCAAAAAAGAGTCTATGGATCTACCTATGCATGACAATAATAAGAACTTTCTTAGCATATGCGTCCGTTGTTTGGTAAAAAAAAGATTTCACGAAAATGTAACACTGCCTCTCTCACTAAAAGTCAAAGAACAGTTTATCTCGGCTGCACTGGGGACTTCTCTAGCATGCCTGGCTCTGCTTTAGATGCATTGTTGAACCTTCCTCCTCTTCATATTTATAGTATGGGCAGCACAATAAAAAAATTTATCCGTCTTAAACGTTGTGGGTTTTGATACAAACCACACTGGAACTTCGACGACCTTGCGCGACACTTACGAGTATCTTTTGACTCTTGTCTTAAGGATATGCCGTCTTATGCAATGACATAGAACTCCAAGTTGTTCCTAAATTTAAAGTCGACTTTTCTCGCATTCTGTTATGAATTTGACCGGAATCTAAGCCAGGAAGGAATTGTAGTCGAATTTTCCTGGGTGGCTCCAAAACTGATCAAGGGTCTGGTACTGGTGTCTTCGTAGAGGACGGCAACACTAGGCTTCACTTCTCGTGAAACATGAATCTGCCTTTCAAGCGAAGACTTATGCAATCCTGATGGATATGGACTATATTTCAAGGAATAGGTGAAGAGGGCGAAGTATCTGCTTCTGTGCCGATAGCCAGGCTGCGCTTATAGTCTTGCTCAGTCCTTAAATCACATTTAATAGTTCCATAATCAAAGAACTCCCTGAATTCAGTCAAAAGGCTGAACTCGGTGAGTTTATTTATGTCCCAAATCACAATGTAATTACTGGAAATGACATCTGCGATGAACTTGATAAACAAGGTTCGGAGGAGGACTTCTTAGGACTTGAACCTGCATTGGATTTCTTGCGTTCTCGGTCAGGGTTTTCATTGATGATTGGGTTTTCTATGAACATAATCATGGGTAGCATGACTCTTCAGGATGTATAGGTAGACAGACTTTTGCCAAGCATGTTTTTAATGTTGTTTTTATTTTATGCACGGTTTTTGAAACAGGCTGTTGTATGTATATGAATCTATTAATGGCCTTTGCAACATCATGGAACATGAAAAACTATAAAAATACAAAAATTGGCTATTCTACCATATGATACATTCTATGAGCGTACAAAGTTTCAGTTACCAAGGCCATCTTCTCGAGGGTCGTGGAAAAACGTACGCACATTAAGAAGTTGTACATAATTTAGAAGAAAAAAAAAAGAATGTGCACAACAGCTTGTATTTCGAAATTAAACAAAAAATCTGGCTTCTTTAATTATTTTCCAAGGTCTAAGCAATAAGTGTGCAATGGCTTTGGGAGGGGTGCTGAATTGTATGTAAGGCAGAAGCAAAACATCTCTGTGGAACATCCCGTTCTCCTAAAATCTAAAATTCGATTGCACATTGTTATTTCGTGTCGCCACTACTATAAATCTGCAAAGCTTTAGCCCTTTAGGTCGTCAGAGAACTTCTTGAGAGGAGCAGAAAGATGCATAAAAATAGGGAAAATTGGAAAATTGTATACAACTTAAAAAATCAAGATGCAGTAAGTTGAAGTCTGCAGCCGCATAAAACTAAATTTAACAGAGAATTTGGCGTTGGAGATTAATTTAGATCACTGGTATAAAAGTATTACCAACTTGATACCAAACTCAATGAGAGTGTATTCACCAACCAATCCTGGATCTTATAACTGGAATTCTGATTGAATGTAATCAAATTCTTACAAAATTATTATATTTTTGTGAGTAACTTATTTGTCGGTACGTGCTCAGTGAGCAGAAGCTTTCTTAGCCAGAACGCCGGCTTAAATTCGATACTGTACGTCATCCAAACTATTAAAGTCTTCCGTACTGTAAAGCTGGATAACAAACTACTCCCCCGCATTAATAACACCTACTTTGCTAGCAAAGATATCATAAAACACTCACTATTTCACAGCCAGAATTTGTATGAGAAAATAGTCTTAATAATAGTAATAATAATCTGACGCTAATAGCCCCATATAGGACAGGATTGGCCAGCCTCTCACTGAAATTCGTGCTGTACAACACATAAATGGGAGGGACCTACAGTTTTAAGGCCCAAACCCATAGAATCCGTCGACATCGTTCGATTGGAAGTTGACGTTGACGTTCACGTATTTGCCGGAAAGGACAGTCCCATCAAATGCGTCACAATCAGATTGAAATGTCAAGCGATTATCAACGGCGATGACAGTTTCTCTATATTCTCTTAATACTTCCATCAATGAATGTGCTTACTCTCAATTTATTAATGCGAATGTGTGAACTTCAATGCGTGAATGTGTGAATGGATCAACGGACTAAAAAAGTAGAAAGTAAACCTACTTTATCCGTCAAAGTTAATATATCCATTGGTTATGCGCCACCTTCCATAAGAATGCGTGTATTCTATCTAGCTGTCAGTTAAAAATGACGCAACAACGGGTCAATGGATTCTATGGGTCGGGACCTTTATGCCGTTTCCGTAGGTAAATTTATTTCGATGGAAAGAAGCAAATTTACTCTCGGATGCTCGTCAGACGTTCACGAGAGGTGAGACCGTGAGAAATCCTTTTTTTTTCTGTATTTCGAACGGCTCAAGGATCGGGCACTCTGTATAAGATCCACGGCACCTACGAATATTAGGCTCGCGAAATTACTGAAAGAATTTTACTTGTGGCGTAAAAGTCCTCACTCGATTTCCTAAGGCTGTAACGTTGGTTGTAAATAAAAATAATTGTTTTTGTTTGTTGATAACAACCCAATGCAGGGCCTGGCCTAGCTTCTCGCAGCCACCCCTGCAGCGATATTCTCCCGTTTGTCAAAAATAATGACACAATTATTTCGCGCCTTTCTTGAAGAGTATAACAATCCATGGTGTATTCTACTTCTGTTTACTTCAGAAATGTCAAAGTCGTGATGACATAAAACGCCATTTGCAAAAAGGAGAGCATTTTGTGATAGTGATCATATCCTGGGGCTTTATTGTTGTCTACTTTGTATCTTATGCATCGTTTTATTTCATTGATCGTTATATTATCGATTTTTAGGTTGGTAGTCCTGTGAATCTGTAGTTGTAAGATTTGGCCTTGCCGTCATTATTGGAGAATTTTTTTCAATAATGTTCCGCTAGGGTATTTATTTCTCATGATTTTCTCTGGCCCAGATTCCGTCCATTTTCTTCAGAGGTGGATAATGAATTATTTTGTTTTTCAGATTTGCTGTTGTTTTCCAAATTGAGTAGTTCGTTTGTTAAATTGTTGTTCTGCGCTAACAGCCCTATTAGGGCCTTGCCTAGCTTCTCGCAGCCACTCGTGCTGAATGGTTGTGATATACAGTTTAATGCCATTTCCGAAGGGCATTTTTCGATGGAGCGACATTTTTTTACTCGCGGATGTTTGTCAGACGTTCGTGAGAGGTGGAACCAAGGAAACTCTTTTGTTTTTTTTTAGATTCGAATCTTGAACCTCCCGCTCAGTGATCGCGCAGACCACTAAACCATGGCGCCCTGTTTAGTTCTTGTTAAAATCCTCAATCCTCGTCTTTATTTATCAAATTTATCAAATTACACAAACGATTTACATGTGCTTTATGTCGCGGAGAAAGAGTTTGTTGCCATTTATTTTTAGTGGTCTCCTCTTTTCTTTTACCTCAAAGCGAAATTGTCCAGCGATTTCCTTTGATGGGAAGTATTATTTCACGCACACTGTACAACTTCAGCCAAGGGATTAAGTTCAATTTAAAGTTCATACAGAGTCTTAAGTGACACGTTCTTGTAGATAAGTTGAGGGTGGCCACGGTGTAGTAGTAACATAATCGTTTGTCACGCTACTGGTTCACGGTTCAAATCTTGATGTCAAGAATCATCTATTTATCTATTTTATCTATTTATCTATTCATCTAAAAAGACGATAAATTGAGGAAAATTATGTAATCTTTACTGCGATGTCATAACACCAGCAGCAGGGTGGTCATATGGCTGAACATACAACTTGATCGTGATGATGACATCAGGAGAACGGAAAAAAATACTGTGAATCATAAGCAATGAGAATAAGAGCAAAACAAAAATGCTCCCCAGATATCTGGCTTGGAGTTTACTGAAACTTGATCCACCTGAGTTTCAAACCACTACACCAATCTTTCTCTCTATCTGTCTCTTCCCACTTTCCGCCAAAAACACCCGTGTCCTGAAAAGTATAAGGGTATTCATATTCCCTTTGGAGCGCGCAAAATACTGCTCTTCAATTTTTGTCAGTTTTCTGAGTTATTTGCGAAAAAATGCGGAAAGGAATGCCTATTTATAAGTATTTCTCAGAAATTTCTAAGAACACTGCATGTATGTATAGCGTAATAAATAAAAGTAATATTCTACATTCCAGAAAATTTAAATCCACATTCAAAAATCGTAGAAATAACGGCCGGAAATACACCCAACAACGACATTCTATCAAACGAAAGCTCCATCTCATTGTAATTCAATATGAAAAGCTCATTTTAATGTAACAATCTTATCAGTAAAATTGTAACCTTCACTCATAAATGATGCAAGAAGCGATATATGTATGTTGGTTGGAAAAAAACGACCACCAGCAGCCGATAATATCTTCCAAACAATAAATAAAATTACTCCCTTTACTCGTATCTACCAATTTAATATATCTAGAGCTTTTTCCCCAATTTAACACATTGTTTCGTACTCCCTCCCATAATTCTTATCAGTAATACAGGCAATTTCTCCCCCAGATAAACGTTTGATATCTCAAAATAAATCCATTCGCTACAAGTACTATAAGTATTTACTCAGTATTACATTAGAATGCAGTTGTTTTGGTCATAGCACCACCAAGATTGAGTGGTAGAATATCTTATCAAGTCCAAGCGCCAGCTAAAAAATAATTTCTAATCTCCCTCTTTTTTTTTACACGTTATCTATCGTTAACCAAATTTAAAACCGTCCATCAGTTCAGAGGGCGCGCTAACTCGGACTATACTCGTAAAGTGTTTGCCACTACCAATGATAAGTGTTATTACCGCTCTCACTTTCCACTCTCCACTTTAGTTCAATCCATTCCTCTGTTGGTGTGCATTTTCATTTAATCGATCGTTAGCTGAATATCTTTTGTGTGACCGATCCGATCGAATCAAACGTATAAAGTATCTTTTAGTTGTTGTTGGTATTTTCCATTTATAAGTCATATAACAAAAAAGAATTTTAAAAGCAATGCGTTGTGCTTGACGCGTGTTGAAGTTTCAAAGTTTTTTTCTTTTTGGTTTTTTATAATTCTATTGCTCTCCAAAATTTGGTGAATTTCTCTCATTCTCTTTCGGTTGGTGGATGCCAGTTTGTCGTTATTGTCACACGAGTGACTTTTTGTGACAGTGCGTGGAACATAGTATTTTTTAATTTAATTTTGTTTCCTTATGGAACGAAGGAGGCAACTCGCTTAGCAGTAATTAGTGGAAGTAGAAGCAACCATACGCAACAGTAGCCGCGATCAAGAAGCTTACTGAAATTCTTTCGCCGGGAATAACTTTGAGTTCAGTTCACATCGGTCGTGTTCCGTGTAGTCATCGTGTTCCATAAAAAATAGCAGCAACAGGTGAGTTGTACGATCGCGTATAATTTTGAATTTTTTTTTTTTTTATATTTCTTCAACTGTTTTAAATTTGAATTTTTTTTTTTTTTTATGGAGAAAATGCAAATAAAATGAAATTTATTTATTCATGTTTTTTTCTTAAATCAATGGTGCGGCTTTTATTGATTGTCAATATTTTAATTTTGATGGCAATAAACTTAAATTCATTTTGAAATATAAAGAGCGGTGTGAGTAGATGTTTTTTTCAGAAAATTGTGATCTATATTAAAATTAATTTATTTCTTTGCATTTATCCACATTTTATTGTTAAATAGAAAATCTGTAGGTGTTTCGAAAAGTTAAAAAGAATTAATCTTAGACCAATAAATTAAGTGTCAAATATAAGAATAAATAAAATAGAATTAAATGTAAAATTTATACAAGAAATTAAATTATAAATAGTACTTGTGATTAGCGAAACAAAAATTCGAATTGTGTGTAGTTGACTTGGTAAATTTGCTTTGCAAGAAAATATTTATTTCTTGATTTTTAAATAATTTATTTACGAAACTGTGACGAAGGTATGAAGTTAAGCAAAAAGGGCGCGATTCTTTCCTATTTTTTTCAATAAAATTTGCGAAAAATGTTATTATTTTTATCTACGTATCATATTCATACTGTGCGCTAGAAATAATTCTTTCTGAGTACTTAAAATCGTCGTTATCCGAAAAAAAAAATCCAAGCCATCCCTGACAACTTGACCACATATTGCCATTGGCACCCAGTTACAGGTGGTCGAACTTGTGATTTGCATGCTTTGAAGGCCAACATGCTCATATAATTTTTAAGTGCTACCAACTTGCCAGATTTTATGACATAATTGAACTACAACATAACAACATAAAAAGATAAGACGTACCTAAATATTTAAAGACGTTATATAAGCTCGAAAATATTTAAATTTAGTTCAGTTCACTGATCGATAACCACACCCACTTAAGACAAGCAATAAGTTTATAAAAAAATTTACTGAAAAATTTAAAAAAAAAGTATTTGCGTGAAAAGTGTTCTAATTTTTCTTTTTTTTTTTAATGTTGTTTGATTTTATTCTTAGTTGTCTGTCTGTGTACAAGTGCGTTCAAGTGCATGGAAAATACTGATTTTCTCGAAAACCGTTCCAAGAATTTTGCCTGTTTCGGGTGGTAACATCTTTTTTGTTTCTAATTTGATTTATCTGGAGAACTTGCACTTTCAGGACTCCATACCATGAACTGCTATTTAGTTTTCGGGTTGTACTAATAGAGGCAAGATCCATCGACTGTTGCGATTTTATTAAAGCAATTCTACTCTCCTTCTCTTGTGATCACTGAGCGCAAGGTTCAAGGTTCGAATCCAAGAAAACACAAAAAAAAAGAAGTTTTATTACGGTGCCACCTCTCGCGAACATCAGACGAAGATCTGAGGGAAAACCTTCGGAAACGGCATAAAAATGTAGGGCCAAACCATTCGTGAACCGCGCAGCACGAGTGGTGCGAGAAGCTAGGTCAGGCCCTGCATTGGGCTGTTAGCGCCAAAATATATATTAATGTCTACTTAGCACACTTGTTCTAAACTCTCCGTACAAGTGCATCCAAGTACATGAAAAATCAAGAATTGCTCTTCAAATATAAGAACACTGCACTTAATACCCTAATTCTATTACACTGACTTAACCTATCCGTTGTTCGGGATAGTGCTAGATGTGAAGGTTGCCACAAATGATGCTATCTGATTTTAATGAATCAATATGTTTTTAATTAATTTTCTTCGACCTGTTTTAACCCAACTTCGAGGGGGTATTGCTTTAAGTTCAATATACGTTTGTATGTATCTAGCTAAAGCTACCTCAAATATCAGGCCTTTCAGCTCAATTTAGCGGAGTTTTTCAAGCTTATCGAAGAATCTACTGCTAAGAGCTCTTGACAATCTCTTAGATAGAACAGAGCATTTGGTGATGGATAGATTCAATTTTTTTCCCCATATGACCCCTGCAATAGTCACCATGGACTACCCTTTGCTTGAAGTACCACTTAAGGATGCCAGACGAAGAAGTTGCAAGGAATATTCATATTTCCCAGTACCCAAGCAATCTGCTGACATATGCAGTACTGACCTCCTCGATAGTAGGTACGATCTTCTTTAAATAGTTTTGTAGCCTAAATAATGGATGTGATTTTGAAATGCACAACAATTATAATTAAGACTAGAGGAAAGGTGGATTCGTATGGGTTTGCAAAATATACTTGCTAACAAGACAACGTTCAGTTAGGCCAGTTCTTCTTAGTCCACGCCTAGAAAATTTGGCTAGTCGTCTCCGTTGTTATAGTGACGAACTTTCACCAAAGTACAGTGTGTAATCAGATAATTGATTTCTGTCAGCTTGACTTAATTCCCCCACCAAGAAAATATGTAGTTCAACTTCCCTCTGCCTAATTACGCTTATTTGCAGTCCTGTTTGTAGAGATCCATGGAAATGAGATCTAGAATAACCCCCACCCTTGTGATCAAAGCTGCTCTTTTTATCGTAGTCGGTCTTAAAATGTGTATTCCTGCTTCTTTATTTAGATCTAGTTCCACGACCTCTTGTACACGAACAGGGCAGCGCAATCGGTTTGTATATGTAGGTACCTTAGTACAGCCGAACGTCTTATAATTTGCGATCATCGATGTACTCAGTCTAACTTAGAATATCAGATTAGAAATTCCGCTGGGTTCTGAACCTGTTGGTAACTGTTGTCCTTGAAATATACAAAGATGATGTTCTGTCCCCTTTCACTATCATGTTATCGCTCAACGGACCTGTCAAATCAGTTATTTTTAGTGGGAAATGTACCAGCGCTATATTGCAGAATTTTTGTTATAAAAAAATCACAAGTTGTATGTAAATGTCATGCCATACCTCAGCTCATGTAACTCAACTTACAGTGGTTTGGATTTTTACAGGAACTTATTAAAACAAAGTGTTATGCATAGCACAGCTACAAAGTCTATTAACGTCCTGTCCTAATGATTTCTAAGAAGATGATTACCCTAGTATCTCCAGGGGAAATTCTACGTAGGTAGAAAATATCGTCATCCATTCAAACATTAAAATTAATTTACGACGTTACAAGTTTACAGACTCATATTGCTCCCGACATGGAACTCTTATACGGAAATACTTGACAGTGATTGAAAGATGGACAATGTGGTCTGGTAGGAATATTTACCTAGAATCGCTCCCCTGAAGCAGGCACATTGTACGAAGTTCTAATGAAATGAATCTTACTGACCGTCCATTAGATAGAATTCGATACCAGCATGCTAAGTGAACCACATCCAACGGTTATAAAGCTTAAGCCTACGAGTCGTGCATATTTTGTGAAGTATCCTTGGATTGGCATTTTATTTATTAATATGCCCACTAAAAAAAAAATTAACCTAATAAGTTATAACTTGTTTTTACTAAAATTTCCAATGTGGCTCTGAGAAGAGATTCTTGCTTAACTATGTCTTAAGACAACAAATATTAAAGTCGCACCTCAAATGCTACTCCTACAGAAATTATATTACTTTCAGATGTAATGAAACAGTTAGGGAACAAATTAATGGTTCATCATTAGTTTAAACTCACGACAAAGTAATACGTTACCTGTAACAAATCATGAAGTTTTCTTAAGGATGAACTGCAACAAAAATATCTATAATTATTGGTATTTACATAATAAAATTTTCTCAGCAATAGCTTATAAGACAATGCTCGTCTTGGCTTTAATAAATCCCCTTTTGATAATTGACTTAAAATTGGCATTTAATTTACAATCGCAGTGTAGTCTTCAAAGAAAAACCCTCCCAGTAAATCATATAATAACTACGAGTTATTAATCACATTAGGCGCCGCAATCTTATCGGTTTACACAAACAATTTTTTATGGATTATTATTATCATTTTGAGAATTTGATTTGCATTAGTTTGCGATTAGTGGTAGAATGTAGTCAGTGGTACAGCGTTTTCCTTTTGTTAAATGAAATTGAACACATTTTGATGTATCGTAGTTAAGAGCTAAATGATATCAATGATTGCCATAAAACTTGCCATAACTTCGCTTGAGCCCTAGAAAGTAGTAGCATTTCACATTATTACAACAGAAATAATCTGGCGAATGTTAGCCATTAAAGTATACCTACTTAAGGCGTGAGAAATTAAGAAAGAAGCTCAAAATTCTACCGCCCTATCAGTCTCATGAACATGAGTGACAGCCACATTATGCTGATGACGTTGCAATCATTATCAGCGAACATGTTAATCATAGGTTCTACCAGGTCACATTACCTTAAGTACAGAGATTCTATGGCTCTTAGGTAACACTAGGCAACAAAAAAGCGTGACCGTTAGTTTGCGATTTTATTGTGATTTTGTAAAATGGCAGATTCAAAATGGCACACAAATTAAATTATTGAAGTCAATAAATGAACAATATAAGTAAAAATATTTTTGATGTGTCTGACTCCGCATCCGATGTCGTCAAAATTCTAGAATTCATAATGACGGATTCGAAATTAATTCCATAGAAATAAAAAAAATAAAAAAAATTGACATCAACACATACATATGTATGTTTTCGAAGTCGCTGAATTCAAATCTGAAGTCAGAATGTTCAAATGTTCAAAATGGCGCAGTTCCTCATCTCCATATTTTGACGCTATTTTGAATTTTAACATTCTGATTTCAGATTCGGATTCAGCGATGTCAATTTTCGAACTATTTTTACTTGCACCTATAAGGACAAGTATTGATTTCCTGAAAATGTTTGATCTCAAGAATTTGATCAAACTTGACATTACTGTGAACTCAATAAAATGGGTCTCTCAATTTTGTATTTCTGCACACAAGACTGCAGCCTAAACGGTTGGACGGATATTCTTCAAACTTTATTTCTTGTAAATCTGGGATCACAATTTGATTCGAAACCGGTTCGAAATCATTCTAAACTCAAAATTAAAGGTACTTCACTAATGGCTAATTTTGGTAAAAATTTTTGTTTCGAAACAGATTTCAAATTTGATATTTGATTTATGATGGGCATATGCTGTAGGGTGCTGTATCAGATCTTCGCCAAAAATTGTGTATACCGGTACTCAACTCATTGATCGGTTTTAGAAAATTGCTTCACCCACGGATAGTACTAGGGCGATTTTGTTCAAATTCGATATCTGAACAATGTTTGAAATATGCAAGGTCATGGCATACCAAATTTTGTAAAATTGTCAAAAACTCGATTTTTGACGGATTTAAAAAAGAGAAAAACTTTTTTCAACTATTTCGCATAAAGGTCGAACTGATTGATTTGCAAATAAACAATATATAGGTGCGAGTACGTGGTACCCAGTCGTGCACTTTATTTTATTTGTTTAGGCAACATTGAAGCTCTGACTTTGGATTTATATTTATTGACCCCAAAAAGATCTTGGCTAATACTGTTCTTTGATTTATTTCATTAATCTCTACGAACAAATTGAGTTTGTTTATATTTTTCTGCTTATTTGCTGGAATAAACAATTTAATCCTGCTTTGAGCACCTATTTTTCGTAGTTTGACAGGACTATAACCTAGAAATTAGTAAACTAATTATTTTATAACTGAGACGTTGAAGTTCTATTGCTATTTTTGTAACACCAATTAACTAGAAAAAGATACCATTTAACTTTTAAATAAAAATCTTATTGACTAGTCTAATGAGGGCATAAATACTTGTTGTTATCCAGAGAAAAATTACGAATGTAATGCCGATTTTGATGAGACAAACAGAGATATACAAATATGTGTGGCCACTAGATGGCGCGTTAAATGCATTAATGATTGCTGCCACCTGGAGTCGAAACCAGATAACTTAAAACAAAAATAGTCATGTGCTGCAAAGCGCCATCATTCAATGCCATTATTGCCATCAATCTCCAAAATGGATGATACTAAATGACAGTCTAACAAAATACGTCCAACTCATTGATTGTGGAAGATTGTAATTCAGGTCACATAATCAAAGTTGAAAAATGACTTAATCTTTTATCGGAAGCGTAGAATAAAGCAGTGCACATGATCATTTCAGAAATCTGAACCACGTTTCGTTCCAGATTTCAAAATTCCTCCATGATTTTTTCGTTTCACGTCAAAACACAAATTTGTTGTTATACAAAATTATATTACCCTACATTATCTATTCTTTCCATATTTAATGTGGAAATTGTCAATCCGCCAGGAGTAGTTGTAGTAATGTTCAAAATTAATGTCTTATTAATAAAACGTTAACTATTTTACTAGTTTAGTAAAAAAACATTAACACATTACTTGACGAACACTTCTGTACATAGACACAATGTAAAAAAAAAATATTAAACAAGTAGTAAATATCCTACGTAACATTTTAATGATCTGCTAAAAAATAAAAATATGTAGCTTTAAACTTGATTTTTGTATTTGAATACAAATTAAAAAAAAAAAAATCTGTTCTTAGTATGAATGTGTTAACAAAAAAATATCCCACGGATTATTTCATTTTTATTTGTTTAATCTTTTTTTTTTTTTATTTCATATTTTCTTAAAAAAGAAAATTCAAATTGGAAAAAATCCAAAAGCAATTTCGTGGAAAAATATGACGATGAGCCATACATATTTTTTTAAAGACGTCTGCGTAGTTTTCTAAATGTGTTATTTGTTGAAATTACATAAAATTTTATAAATAACAATATGTATGCATGTTTAATAAAAATTCACTTAATGTGTTCAAGTTATATATTATGTCACGTGCTAATCGTTCAACGTTGGGGTTCAAGTTTACGAATGAAAACTTTAGACGTGCCCACTAAACTAAAAATAATATCATGTGGGCAAAAAAAAAAAAAAAAAAAAACATCCGGTAGAGGATGTTGTCGCATCTTCATTTGACTTGACTCCCAAAAAGGGCGGTAGTAACTACACCACGCATTAGCCAAATACAGCTTCAATGAACCTACAACACCTACATTGATTTGAGCGCCTTATAGGTAAAATAAAAACCATGTGTAAACAACTGAACATTTTGAAATAGTTGTACACTAATTCACTCATTTGTATGCTAACCGGGTCGAGTCTACGCTGTTTTTATAGTGTAGCTGCCAATAAATGGCTAAACGATGAGTATACATGGTACAAAATATCCGATAGCACCTTATTTAATAAACTCAACGAAAAAGGGAAACAGTTTACACAAAAAGTATTGCACGTAGAAGTGGAATATTGATAAAATTGCAAATTATGTCGCATTTCGATAAGAGAACATTGCGATCTAAGATGTGTGCATTTTGAATTTGTGATAAGACTAATAATACTTCAAAGCTGGGGTAAACATTGGGTGAGCTCATTTATATTGTAATCTCAAACAATGAAAATATTGCATTATATCGGCTTTATCACAAGTGTTTTGCATTTTTATAGTCATCCTTAGAATTATTGTAAATTACGCTGCCACTGAATTGTTTAATTGATATTCCATGACTTTAGGCTCCCAGCAGTCAGTTTTCTAGTTGAGTGTTTAGACAAACCTTAAAGTGGTCTGCAAAGTCAGACAAAAATTAAATCTAACATTAATGCTCAGTTTTAGATTTACATTTACTCAAATGTTTCGTGTGGTGGGCGCCTTGAGTCAGTTAGTGCAATAAACTACTAAACGCGAAGTCCTATAAAACACCAGTGAAGCAATAAAACTATAGATCTTTGAGCCAAAATGTTTATTTTTTTAGATGCCTCTTCCACTTATGAGTCTAAGCTTTATCTAGCCCTTTCATCACTTCATTACTGTCACTGCGGGGACCCACTCTTTTTAAGTGTCGAGTTAGTAGGTTCCATTGCACGTATTGTCCGACTATTTAGTTGCGACGCTTTGGAAGGGTGTGGGAATGAATTCATTCTTATTGAGAGGTGCCAACATGTATTTGTGAATTTTGAGCATCCAGAATGTGCTCCAAAAGGTGCTGCCTCCATATTTTCAGCTGATTCTCATCTAGCACCAGAAGAGAATCCTTCAGATCGTTCAGTGATGCAAGATAACGAGCAGTAGCTTTGTATCTGACACAGCTTTTCGGTTACGCTGGATTCATCTCACTTTTAAGCTGGCTCTGTAGATGGTTACGGTTCAAACTATAAGCTATTTTCACTCTTAACATTTATAATAAGCAATGGTTTCTTTGTGATGTCTCGATAAAACTTTCTGCTCCGAATACAAGCAAATTTTCACAGAACGCTTCTGGTTGTCTATTCTTGTATAAAATGATGAACGAGGTCCCCTCGTGTCAATGATGCAACTGGCCCCTTAAAGCACTGTGTTTCTCTGCTTCGGATGGCTACCACAAAGAAGTGATGTCGTTTCAATGGAATTTCAGCTCCTTGTCTGGTTTGGATATCGAAAAGTGAATTTTCAAAATATTCAGTACTCTCTATGATGAACAATTTGATTGAAATTTCATTGCGGGTTAGTTTAAATTAAAATCTAGCTGAGTGTATGATAAAAATTTATAAATTTTTCTCAACAACTTAGCTACACGTTGCGTTGTCATTGTTTACCTTGATGTTGAGAGTCCACATGACAATGACAATGTCTCCATTAGGACATCAATTGCGAGCAGTTTATTTTGTTCATAGACACTTTTTACCTTTGTTAATCGCTGTATTCATCCGATCGCAGCATTAGATGATAGTAATCTCCTTGATCTTTGTTTTTAACCGTGTATTTTAAAACAAGTGAGATTGTGGTACGCGCTAAAATGTACCAAATAACAAAGTTTGAATAATTCATAGTACTTGAGACCTTGTCTTTACAATCAAGGATGGTCCTCGCATTCCAGATACCAATATTTGTTTGGCTAAAATAGACAATAGATACAACATTTTGGTTTCAAACTGGTTTTACTACTATTTTACTACAAGTCAGAGCACTTTAAATTTTGCCTAGTTTTACAGATAATGATTTATACTGTCATAAACTTGGTTGTTCCACTATTGGACCGTGCCAGTTTTTAACTAATCGTCATAAAGGCATATCAACTCTTTGTAGATATCTAAAACTTCCATTCCAGTGGTTCTCAAACAACATATTTTACAAAAAAAAAAAAACAAATTTCAATTTCGTCTGTTCACCGGTTACAGATTTCGCGAGTCTCCTGGATTCAATTCAGTTCAAATCACGTCTGTTAGTCATATTAGTAACTGATGACACACCCCTACTAACTTGAATTTAATTAAATATTAAAGTTTTCTTGGGAACTACATAGGTATGTACTCGTATCTTATAACAAATACGGTACTGTCGTGCCGATATGTGGTATATTTCTAGACGATAATACCTTTTGATAAAAAGAACACAGTAATTTTATCAGAAATATAAATTTAACAGGAAATCCATAAAATGAATTTTAAATCAATCTCTAGAACGAAAATTAATCGCAAATACCAATATTACAAAAAAATGACTCAAAAGTAAATCCAAATTTCCTCATCTTTCCTTTTTCATTCAGCAAACACTCTCATTATGCTGACAAGTACATATACATACATATAGATATTTTTTTTATATACCTACATACGTCATTTGCTTATATTATGGAAATTAAATTTATTCCACACAGAGTTAGTCATTTGGAAAGTGACGTAGTATTTTTTTTTTTTTTTTTTTTGTTAATTGCTTCGCAGCATCACTCCCGATTTCAAATCAAATTGTATACTATAAAATTGGTTATCAAATTTACCCACGTGATGAAGGTTAGAGATACTTTCTTTTGTGTTATAAAACGCAATCAAACAATGTCTGCTTCTTCGTAATAAAAGACAGATTTAAAACCCAGATGCATTTTGACTGTAGTGTACTATATCAGTGCACCCATGACACACGATATCTGACGTAGGTAAATGTTCAGTTACAGTGTAATTGAATTATGTTGGTTGACTGTCAATGAGAATTTGAAGATGGAAGGGTATCGAAATTTCTCTTTACGTCAGTGAAGCGGTCTATTTTCTCACAGATTTTATTTGCGTTATATTTTAATTAGATATGAATACTTTTTACAATGTAGTCGATCAAAACAAATTTCAGGCAGATGCTAAATTGTTGTAGAAAACGACGTAAAAAAATAGTTTCTCAGTTGTCTAACACAGTCATATTTTATAGTTAAGTCGGAGTTAAAATGTTTTCCTATCTTTCTGACTTTTGTTAATGGTAACTAACAACACTTGGGAAATCCGTTATTTATAGGTATACATATAATAGATTCCAACGCAGAAAATACTTCACTTCTAGTACTGCTTTGACATTTCCAAATTCAAGCGTGCAAAAATCAAACTGAGTGTAAACCCAGCACATTTCAACTGTCACATTTTGCAAATGTCAATGCGTAACCCGACAATAAAATCTGACGAAGTTTATATAAAAGTTTCCCGATTTCCATGTAAATAGGGATTCATCACAGACAAAAACCCAAATGCACGAAAAGTTAATGATATTCCCATTGTGTTGCTGTGGATGTGCAAATAGGCTACCATTACACAATTTTGTATGTGACACGAATTTAAGAATGGTGGTGATTATTTGATTTGTTGAAGGTGATTGACGACTGACAAGGGAAAATTACTGATTGTCAAAATATTCTACGAAAATGTGATTGGTAAGTATAAAAAGTAAAATTCTGCAATCGAAGACAGAGGTTTGCATGTGATGGTAAAATTAAAAAGTATTTGATCCCATAATTCTGTCGGAACTTGTATGAATAATTCTGCCTATCTTATGAGCTTTAAAGAATTTGTACTTTGCAGAAATTTACGAAAACTATCACTCACTGTGGCGATATTTTCACGTTTTGTACATCCAACACTGGACAGGTTCGATCAAATCTCTCCATTAATTTCTTAACCGATATTATTTCGTAATGTTGGTTGTTGGTGTTGTTTAAATTTTCTATATTTCGGAGATTGGTTCTAATAATTAATATGCATTATTCTCTCGCATACCGCTCTATAATTACAAATGTCAATGCTTAGTATTCACAGATGTTAAATATCAGCTGTGTATCTTTGACAGAACCACAGTATTGCCAGACTTAAATTCTAACTGAATCACTCTTTACATCTACCACCAGAAGATTTTTTCTTCATCTAAGGATGTGGAAATATGGTAGCCGTATCAAAAAACTGATTCGAGACAAGGTCAAATTCGAATACACAAAAAGGCCAAAAAAGTAGTTTTCTGCATGGCGTCTGTTTTTTCGTTCACGATAACTCGTGCAATAATGCACCGATTTGAATAATTCTTTCTTTAATTAGCACTAAAAATCTGTTGATCTTAGTGTGAATCAGGTCAACGGTTTTAAAATGCAGTTAGTTCTGTGCAATTTTTTTTCAGATTAAGTAGGATCTTGCTTCTTATATTTACGCGGTTCTTCACAAGACATTGTAAGCTTATGATTATCTCAGAAATTTAGGTTTTTGCTATGATTTTTGACTCCAAATCACTTCCTTAGGAACAGTGGGGCATTGACTTCCAGCTGCCTGGGAGCCTACCACATAGAGGAGAGACTTCACCAACGGTGACAAATGCCAGACCTATCGGACATTTGACTTATCGGGTACTGAGTTAAAACTACAGACTTATTCGCAGAAATGCAAGAATTCACTCGCAGCAGAACAAAAAATCCCATGAGATAAATTGTAACGCAATAATTATTTCATTATCGTTATGACTCTGATTTATTTTAGGTCCTATTTTATTTTATGTATCATTTAAAAGAGGAAAGTATATATTTAACCTAATCTAGACACACATTTACTTTCCTGTGACTGATAGTCAATATCACTGTGAATGACTAAGTTCAATAGATGCAAAAAATTAATCAATCTCTGTCAACGATATTTACTTCGAAACAACTGCTTATTGTTTTACCAGTTGAATCCATTCAACGCCCAGACTTAGTTCTAAAGTAAATTTCGTAGATAAATAAATAATACTCATTTCAGCAATTTCACAAAAATATATAGCATACATTGACACCACACAAACATTTTGTGGGGGGCGTGTTACACCAAGTTAATTTATTTCGCTATACAGAAACTCTTAAAACAAAAACCAAGTTATAATGAAATTCCAATTTATTTCGCTGACCATCTGCATTGAATGCTTAATTTTTCATAAACAGCTCCATTTAATTTTAAAACAAAGTCAACATCGGCTCATCCAACAGCCATATGATGAAATTCCCATCATGTAATCGATTTTTATTTTTCCGCAAAAAAAAAAGAAAAACAAAACACAATCGTGATACACTCAATCATACCAAAGTTGAATACACAAAAGAAAAAAGAAAAAAATATCGAAACAACGACAGAAGTAATTTAACCTGGCTTAAAGCTCTCTATCATGACAACAGGAAAAATCACAGTCCCTCCCTGTAGTAATTGATGCTCAATAAGCTGCAAACAAAAATCCAACCACCACGATGATGAAAGTGTAGGTACAATCAGTATAATCGATTTAACTGAACTTAAGTAAACAAATACCTTGGTTCTGTTTTACCAATGGTTAAATGCGGAATTAATTATCAGAATTTTCATACTGTCCGATGGATTTGCAATTCCTATTAGGAGAGCTCACGCTACTCTTGGCGGCACATGTAATTTTATGCTAAACGCTTTCGATAGTATCGACACTGTCGCGTCGTGGTTGTTGTCGTTGTCGCCATCGGCCCAATCAACCTGTTCCTTAAGCCGAAATGTCTACATTTAAAGTTCAAGTATCTGCAGCAGTACAAGCGGCTGCAGTGCAAGTAGTGGTACGTCATCGACAAGTGTTAACACCACAACAATTATTTATTTATTCACTCGAAAATAATGGAATCAAAACCCTTATACCAAGGTCCGCTCCGGACTTAAAAATCGGTTCGGTGAGAGTGCGATGTGATTTTGGTAAAATTCGAAGACCGGTTTCGTTGTTGACATTTGAAACAATCCTCACCAATTAAGAATTAATATTGTTTATTTGTTTGGTACCAACAAAAAAAAAATTAATTCAACTGCATACAACAAACACGCGAAGGAATGCAGCAGTGTAAATGAGATACAGTGTGTTGTGGATTACTACAATATAATAAGAGCGGCGATCTCTGTTTAAATTTGAATTGTTAATATTATATTGTCGGTAATTAGACAATATTTGCATAGAATAGTGTTATTAGCTGCTTGTTTTCGACGTAAATAAGAGGATGGTGTGATTTTTCCAACTCGTTTTATAAGTTTTTAATTAAATAAATTGTATTCAGTTCAATTAACTACGTAAGATTTAGTGTCGAATAGGTAATTAGAAATGGTAAAGTTATATTCTACAGGTGGATTAGGTAAGAGTGTGCTGTCTGTGACAGATTTATGAGAGCTCAACTTAATTCAATTACCTTTGTGAGCAAGACAGCTAAATGAGCTCAAAGGTGGCACGGGGGGGAGTTGAACAGACTACTTTCCTGGAATCGTAATAAGTCTTGGGACACCGTAGCGCTCCATCATCATTGCACGAAGGTGGGTTGCTTTCACAAGGTCACGCAACTGAGGTTATAGTTGCATCTTCTTCTGGCAATCCAGACTAAATATTCAACGAATAATTTTCTTTTTAACAGACTAATTATCTGCTCAGTTTATCTTCTCAGCATTCAGCACTCAACGCTGGATATATAGCATTATCCACCTGAAGTGCTTTAGTTTTGTTGTTTTTCACACACCTCTCAGTTGTGAAAAACTGGATATGCATTAATTTCCCAGGTTCGGTCTTCATTGAATCTCCTCAACCAACCTGGTGGACAGGTAGTTGATTGCAACATTTATTTTGTTTCATATTCATTAACTTTAAGACCATCCCCTTGCTTTGCTCTACATATTCTTCATATTCATTAACTTTAAGACCATCCCCTTGCTTTGCTCTACATATTCTTCATCAAATAATCACTTCCAGATATAAATAGCTGGTCTGGGTATTATCGGTTTAGTTGTTCTCTATATGCCTCTCTCTGCAAACCCTCTGTTACTCAAGCTGGGCTTAATCAGTAAAACCAATCGCAGATGCGTACCTGGAGCTGAGTGTCAGGTCGCTAGACAGGTTTCATTTGAACTGAATAAAAAAGTCTCAAACAGTTTGGTCTCCTTAAAAAGACAGGTCATCAGCAACATAGTAGGTCTCATTACTGGCACGCTTAAAATGACTGGGCCTCTTTTTAAACAATTTTTCTTCTTGCATTTCCGCAGCCCTCTACATTTGAAAGCATTTCTCAGCTTTAACCTTTGTGATCCAACTAGTATGGATGTCAGGTACCTCCAATGATTCATATACAATCTAGAGATCCTTATGGTTTCACTGTGGACCATCTTCTGGTCAAAGTATGTTTACGATTTTATTTAAATTTAACATTTAGACTATGTTAGACATATTCCATCTTATGGCGTCTCAAGTTTCTAGAAAGTGGGTCATTTCTTTATACAAAGGCATGGCATACTAAGTTTTGGAAAATTGTCAAAATATTTTTTTTTTTTATTTTTGAACAGATTTAAGAAAAAAAAATACATATTAACAATTTCTTTTAAAATCTGAGCGATTTATTGAACAGCGAATACATAGGTGGCCCAGTCGTTCACTTCAATTTAATTTATATGTCCTTAATACTGACCTTCCACACCTCACTTTCGTTAAACTATGCCTATGAGCAGATTCATTCTTCCAGACATTTTTCTTGCACAGTATCTTTTAGAATCATTGTCTTTTGTAGCCCTATGAGTTGGAAGGATTTCACCCGGTAATGACTTTTGAGGAAGAGACAAGAGCGCTGTGACAATAATTCGGCTTTATTCTCCATCTAAGAGGAATGGATGTGCCTATGTATGATACAAGTACATTTGATTACAATTTCAATAACCGAGCTTTTACTGAATTTTAACTCACGCTGCTAAATTATAATACTAGAGAACGAAAGCGCGTAAATATTAAAATGCAATTCCAGTACTCCATCAATATTTTCCTTTAGCTGTTGTGTGACTTTTAGCTGTCCATCTGTTCGACGTACATTTAAATTTCGAATCTAAGAAAAGGAGGAGATAACTCCTAATCTAAGAATATGTGGAAATACTTAGAGGCTAAAATTTATGCTTTTCTGGCCAAAAATTGTATACAGTTGTATATATTCGCAACTCCATTGTAGCTGTCAATCGCAATTACTTCTTTAAAGATTATCTACTGAACAGAATTGGGCAAATTGTACTCGATTACCGATTGCATGACTACATAATGTAATCTATTTCATTAAATAAATTAACATTACTTTTTCTAATTTGTAAATATCTTCTCGAATTGCAATGACTAAGTAATCGGTAATCATAAATACTGTAACTTGTAATTGTAATCATAATAGACTACAATAAAGTATGAATATGGAGTTTGGAGAGCGAGGTGATCTTTTAGAGGACGTATGGAACAAAATAGAGTATTGGGGAAGGTGACTGATGTTTTGAAAGATGTAAGGATGGATATTGGGTCTAAAAGGTGTGGATGGAACTTTTTACCCACACATTCTAAAATAAAAGTCCAACAAACTACGTGCCTAATAATTCAACTTGCAACCTGAATAAAGTCCGTTAAATGAATATGAAACTAAATTTCAGAACCCTACTGCAGTAAATGAATTGTGCAGACAGTAGTAATCAAAATTACATGTAATCAACAGTGCAATTACTGAGTAATTGCGATTACAAATATTGATTACATGTAGTCTTGATTACAAATCAATCTGATCATCTTGTAATTGTTTTCTCTTATGATTGATTATGCCCCAACTTATACATATTCCTTTTATCCTTTCTGCCTGCTTTACCAATCTTCGCAACTTATCTCCACGATCGATACAAAGATATATTACCAGATATTGCAAACACTATTATAAATTTGAAAATGTATTTCAATGTTTTATGTTTGATTGAAAACATGTCAACATTCATATTTTTTCCTTCAAAATGCTCCAAATTGTTGACATATTATTGTCCATATATTTTATTTAAATATTTATGACAACACGCTCCCGTCTTTTGGGCAACTTTCCACAAGTAAAACAAGGTCTGATATATCAATGGATTATGACATAAAACATATAGTCAAGGTTCCTCAAATAGTATATTCGATGTACGCACATTTTTTAAGTGATGCTGTTCTGAAATTTAATATATAATTACTTAAACTTCTTCATTTAAAAATTGTATTTCATTGTTGTTGTAAAATATTTTGTCCCATATGTTACTTGTTAATACTACTGTATCTGAGATCTATATAGGAAAAGTCTCATCAAGCCATATAACTTTCACTCTCTGAAGGTTGAAGAGTGATTTACCTTTCTACATAACTTACCTTGCAAATACATTGAGCTTCTCCTCGGATTACTTTATTTTTTTTTTTGCAAAATACATTAAAAAAACGTGCTTAATTTTCTAACAACATACACCAAATGGTTAAACGTAAAAATTTTCAAATAAAAAAAAAAAAACTAACACAAACAATTAAAATGAATAAAATAAAACAAAACCAAAACGCTCACAAAAAAAAAAAAAATTATATTATATATTATTAGTACGCATGTCAACAAACGCAATTATTTCTATTTTTACTTATTTTTGGCATAACGCGTTGTTTAGGAAAAGCAAAAAATAGAAAAAAGCAAACAATTTTTTCTTGCTTTTCTCAATGACATCCGACAATCCAGTCGGATTGGCGCATTCCATGCCGCAATTTATTACGTTTTTTTTTGTTTTTGGAGATTAAAAAATAATAAAAAAAAGAACAATAATAATAGTATCTTTGTCTTGTAGTCTATTTATCGCCACTTGTTGTTGTTGGGGGTAAATATGTATTTAAACTCAAAAGAATTATTAATTTTTTGAAAGTAGAATAATCTTATTAATTACCTACTTATTATAAATTATTGTATTAAAAATGCATATAGCCTTGAGGAAGTGTATTTTTAAATGCATTGTCAATTTACTTGGTTAAGTTGGTAAAAGTTGTTTTTTTGCTGGGTATAAAGTTTCAGTAACTTTCGATATTATCCACAGTTATCGCTAACTGAAAATGGCATATTTAAACTATCAGACAAGAGATGGCGCAAGGTGTTTTACTCAGGAATGCTGAAAACTTGATTTAATATCTTTAGTTCCAGATTCTGTTCAATCTAAAATCATTGAGTGATTAATTTAACAAGATGATGGTAGAAAATAAATTTATTTTTGAAGTGCCAAATTTGCCAAAAGAAATAGAATATCTTTTTTTTTGGGAAAGTTAACTTTATATAAAGTTACAAATAAACACGGCTATTTTTACAGTAGTTCAACCAAACTAGATGTAAACAGAATTTAATGGGTTGTTTTTGCTGCTAGTTACGCTTTCAAGTTACTATCGATCATAAATTTATTTTATTTCACCGATTGTAGATTTCTACATATTACACCACATTTTAGAAGTGCAAGGGAAATTGCTCAAACCCCTCACCACAGATATATAAAAAGATAAATATAGAATACACATATTCGCTTTATGCACTAATGGGTTTTAATTATTGTACATCGGAAAAATGATATTTCCTATTCCCAGTATAACATATAACCACTTAAAAGCAGAGAGATAAAACAGGTTTATGTGTAATATAACTCTAAAGTCCCCGTCAGACAGAGAGCATTCTTACGTCGCGCTTTAAAGTCGTGTATTGCGGGGATCCATATACCTTGCCATACGCAGCGCGATGTTGAACGCAACAAGAACAAGCGACGTTGAGCGCACAGACAGATTTTTTATTTGAGCGCGACCTTCATACTGAGTTTTATCAAATAGTGACGGGACCATTAATTAAATTTGTTCGGAAATATTATTATATTAAATATATATCCAATAATAATAGCATCATTTTAAAGTCTGATATATGGAAAATATTGTCAGACTGCCATATTTGATAGCGCTGAGCACCTTCTGTTTGACTTTTACGATCGCGGAATAACGTTGCGTATGAACGAAGCGTCAGCTCTGTTTGACTGAGCTTTCAGGGATGAAAGAAAACTGTCAAAAATAAATTTTGCGGTTACCACAGATCTTATTTACAATTTTCTTTTTCTTATTAATAGTCCCATCTCATTAGCATCCATCTAATAGTTTCCTTTTTCATTCCGATTTGATTTGTGGTAAGACCGCCATCTTCGAAACGAAGGCAGATAAAAGAGTATTTACCTCTGATTTTGTATGAGGGTTACTCGCATCTTTGAAGCCCATGAATTTACGTAAAAATTAAGGACCAAATAGGAAATAGGTTGAAGCCTGAACGGGGGAACAGCAACGGAATGAATAAATAGGAGTTTCTTCATCCACTACACCAAAATGGGGTTTCTGCTTGGTAATACAATGGACCTACAATCGAATCTGAGTGCTTCCGGGATTTGGAAATTTTCTTAAAAAAAAAATTAAAAATAGGAAAAGATTTTGGGTCTTTTAGGCCTCAATCGGCAAAATAACTAATAATTACTGTTTATTTTGATTTATGAATACTATATTTGCCTTTCTTAGCAACATGATGTCTTCACCGATCCGAGATAAGTCCGAGTAAATACAGATGATTAAGCACCTTTCTCCGGTTTTTTGTAATTATCTCGGAAAGAATTGATGATAATTAAATATTGAACGCAACCAAGTAGAAAATTTTTCCACAGTTATCCAATATTCGCTACTTTTTCTGCTTGTTCGCTGTTATGACTTATTCTTAGCTAAACTTTATATCTAGCTAATCCACTATCCACAATCCGTGGAACCGTCCGGTAGCCTGTAGGTCAACTTTCCCAAAAATTCTTCATATTTTGTGACCCGACTAAGTGAACAAGATTCTCAAGTCTAGTACGCAACCACAGACCCATGTACAATATGTGGAATTTTACTAATCGTCCAATGGGAATAGATTCTGTTCACTTGTACGGTGGGGGTGTTAGCTAGTGTATATATTTATATGGGAATGATATAAATCTAAATTTCAATTCAGTTAAGTTAACCTCAAGATAGCCTTTATTTCTGCTACTTTATATGGTCTTCTTTCCAATATGCGATTGATTCTTCCATATTTCTGGTGTAGGTCATCTACTTTGTACTTTTTCAAGGTTGGTTGGTCACTCGTTGCTTTATCATTTTGCCTCTGCGCAGTAAACTCTAAATATTGTTATCTCACGTGAATGCATGTACATAGCATTCGAATTATTCAGTCTTCCAATAACACCGAGATTATATAGCATTGAAAGCCATTTTTTGCGACAAGGAATGCAATTACGAATTTCGCCAAGTTTTCTTCGTAGAGATTGACTTTGTTGATACTTTTTTGGGTCTCGCTTTCTGTGTATACAGGGTTATTCATTTTGTGCTTTGGAATTTTAATTTCAATGAAATTTGTTTACTGTTTTAAATTTTGGACTATGTATATGGAATACAACATCGGTTAAATGACCGCCACGGGAGTTTTTGCAAACTTCGATTCTTGTGAGGTAAAGCCTGCTCATTCTATGGTATCCAGGCTTTAGTTTTGTGTAAGCTGAACCAAGTAGGGATGGAGATGTAAACCCAAGAACAAAATACGCCAAACGGAGCTGTAGGGAATGCCCATTTACTGAGCGCGGCGTGGAATTGACAATTCCGGATTTTCGGTGACCATACGATATCACAAACTCTACCGATTTGTTCGACTTTGGTGCTTGTGATTCGAATTGTTTGCTCAGTTGGGCGATTATGATGACTGTTATTTTTGTAGTAAAATGCAACAATTTTCATGCGTTAAACGCTAGTTAAACGATCCATATTGCAAAACGATAAAGCAAGAACAAACTACTTGTCACTATGGATGACAGATGGATTTGACAGATGCCATATGGCAGAGATGTGAATTTCCAACCTCGAAATGGATAAGTTAAAAGCATTTTTTCTGATTTTTGATATTCTCATCAATCACATCACGTCAATGCTCATTATTCAAATAAGTTCATAACAAGATATGGGCGAAAGAGAACATCGTACCATAATGCTTTTTAGAGAGAAAAGAGAAAGTGGATAAAGGGGACAAACTTCAATGATGTTGATTCTATTCTAAATTTCAATCGGGGCAATGATACTAGGATACTACCGTCAAGGCTGTCAACTGTACGGTATTTGACAGGGCGTCTTTTATTGACCACTACTAGATATAACTTGTTCAGTTTGCAATTGACCAGAGCAAGTAGGGACTTTTTGAAACCCGTGGAGACGAAATTGACAGATATTTAGCAAATAAGAGAGAAGTTGACTTTTTCCTATAGGAAATCTCACCTCCTTAGTTAGGGGACAGTCATGCGCTTCTGCCGGTTAGTAACTTTATCAAGAAATTGTCGACTATAGTGGAAAGCGGAGATTACGGAGGATATTTGTAGCTTGGGGTCACTTGCAAAGAGCTCGTAGGAAAAAATAGTATTTTGTAAATAAGAACTCATTTAGTAATCTCTGCGGGACAAAATATCAACGCTAATGTCTTCTAATAAGAGAATCGATGGCAGCTGGACTAATTTCCTTATTTACTTCACTTAGGTGGCGCTACAGTCCGGGGTAAACCTGGGCTTCAACATTGCCTTGGTGCAGAAAAATATCATTCATTTTTGATCCAACTACGGGAGTAGATGTAAATAAAATGGGACAATATGGGCAATGAAATAATTTGCTCCATTGAAGCCATCTGGAATGGTGACATTGAATCGTTGTAGTAGGCTATATAATTTCATTCAAATTATTTCGTTGTCCCTTATATTGGATATTGAGACGTTTAGCAGATAATACCTGCATGCATCAGAAATCTGATTGAAGATAACTACATATTTATATCATACATAGATGAAAGGCGAATCGTGCCTTTAGTATACAAAATTCGCCCTAGATTGTCAGCAACGTCAGAGCCAACACAATCCTTTGCAGTAATACCTATGGCTTCTTGTTATTGGCGACATTCTAAATATTCTAGCATAATATTCTTTTATATGGGGTTATACAAATCAACCTCATCGTTTTATGAAATCTCTTCGCATCTAAAAATATTTTTTTACTTTTTGATAGGAAATGCGTTGAGTAATAATCATAAACATAATCAACATTCGCCTGCATATGCACGCATATATAAACCCACGAATACTCACAATCTTATCATCCAACACATAATAAGCCCAGCGTCGATTCGTTAAATGTTCGTTCACTTTTGCAAACACGAGCGAACATAAGAGAGAGCGGTCTAAGTTGCTCATTGCATGATGTAAATCTGACAGTTGTCATGTATGTTATGAAAATTTTCAAAAAAAATTTCGGGCTACGAATTTGTGAACATATTAATAAAAAGTGTTCGCAAAAATAGGTGCCTTTTATATATAATAAAATGAAAAAGGAAAGGGCATGGGATGATGTTTCAAAAGAAACGGGCAGATTGATTTGACAGATAGGTATGCAGGCAAAAGTATTATGGTCATCGGTTGGAATTGACAGAACACAGGGATGCATTTCGTTCAGTTATGACATTAGCTTATATTTCCCAATGTTGATTATGGAGAAGCGCTGCAGCAGGTGAAGTCGCTGTAGTACAAACTGTCAAATAAGTGGCTCACTGAAGTAGCAATGCACGTACACAATGGTGAAGCGCAGCTCGATTGTTCAAGCTATCAAAACGGAAAGATAGTCGCGCTGTGTTTCGTGAAAATGTTTTTTGTGGTAGATTTATTTTAAAATAATGACTGAGGAATAAGAAATCGCATGCTATGAATTTCTCCGTAGACGGCTCTGCCATTTTCGTTTCTTCTTAACTGTCAAAAAGTAGTGCAGCTCGTTTGGAAGTTGAAGTTGACGCAACTTGTGCTGCAGCTACTTTTCGTACTTCAGCTGCAGCTTCGCATTGTGTCCGTGCTATAGGCAGTACGTGTATTTCAACTTTTACAGCGCTGCAGCTTCAGCTTCACCATTGTGTTCGGGCAGTTAAGCTCTTCAGCAAATATGTGTAAAGCAATAGTTTAACCAACGCTTCTTCGTTGACGTCCGGGTCCACCTCGAACTGTAGCGCCATATAAATAAAGTAAATAGTTTAAGAAGCTATATATATATATACATATGCACAACGTGAAAATGGAATATACGTAGTCCTTGTGTGGAAGATACATGTTTATACATACAATTTAAAGTTCGCCATGCTTTTATTGCGCGCCAGTGATTTTCATACCACTGTTGTACACGAATCCAAGGGAAAAGTCGCGTGATAGCAAATGGACAACAAGCCTTTATCTCATCCTTAGCCTTTAGACAACCTTTTGTAGTAACTATTCTTGTGTTCTTTACTTCACAATACAGAGATATGTATTTGTGTATAATGCTTACACAATATTCCCTGTTCGTATAAAATTATCAGTCGGATAAATGTATATATGATAAGGTTAAACACCTCGGAATATCCCAAATACGCCTCCCTTTTCTTTTTTCCATTCAGTATTCCTTAACCTTCCGATGTGTTTGTTGTTTAAGTTCCTTGCTATTCCTTCTGCTAAATACATTGAATATCCCCAATATTTACTTGGGACTTAATTAAGTTATGTGGTTTCTATGCTGGATAACTTAACGTCTTATTTGCACGCTAGTACTCGTATCCTGAATTTGTGCCCCCAGCAACACATTGCTGATATCCTTCGTCGTTCTTTAAAAAGTTTGTTCTTTAATTAAACAAAATAAAATATAGTGTGACTACTAAAGTAATGTGTAACGAATGCAAAACTATTTCAAATGACACAAAATATGAAGGTAAGACGCAATCCTTTTATGGGTGTTTTCAAGCTTTAAAATCCCATTCTGCGAAAAGCTCATAATTTATCTTTAACCAACGATCGATCGTAAATTAAATTAAATTCCTTTAAATTACATAACGACGCTAATCTAAGCTTAAATGAATTTTACCATCGCCATAAATCCTAATCATTACAAATCGTTAGATTGTATCAATCTCTTTTTTTTTTGTTTTAAATATTTTGATTTATTTAGATTGTTCAGTCGTGTAAACTGTCCACTTTATGGGTTGTCTTGGGAAAGAAAAATTACTTATCCTTATCACGGATTATTGTCTCGTTGATACTCGTGACTGATAGGTGTCCCCTGTCTGGTGATAGCAATAACGACGCGCCGGCTTCTGTTAAATATACACATTTATCTGAGTCTAATGTAATCAAAGAACACAAATCTGATAGTTAATGTTGTATTACAATGCGCAAAAATGACAGATGACGAGGTAAATTTGTCAAACACATTAATGAGTGGAAATTTGAATTTGAAATTGAATTCTCTCCCTGAGCTATCAATCGGGATTGTCACTTGATATTCCTTTCTGTGCATGATGTCATAGGCATGTCATTAATTTATTTGTAACAGGTATAGTCGATAAAATGATGTCAGGGAAAAATGATTTGATACTCATAACAATGTTTAGTACTTATGCATAAGGAATATTGTTGATGAGAGGAGATGTTGATGTGTTTTTGTTTTTGGAATTTGTTGTTTAGAAGCAAAGAGGCGTGAAGATAGGGCTAGACATGCCGGTGCTAGTGGGTAGATAAAACCGGCAAACGGGTTTGTTTCATTGAATGAAGTTATTTAAATTTTGAATCACTGATCGAATTCATTAGCCATGTGCGATTATGGGAGCCCAAGATTAAACAGAAGAACAAATTCACCATCCAGACTATCCACTGTCCACTGTAACGTAATGTATATTGCAAACCTGTGAGCTCAGAAATCAATCACGATCCAATATCGTAAACGAAGAACTCCGAAGAACGTAAGACAGGTCCACAAACCATTCGCAGGTCATTCATCCAAATTTTATTATTGGATAAAGTCCCAGTATTTGTCATCGGCAAATTGGGTAAACAAATAAACTATAGGAAAGTTTCTTTAAGTGAGTGAGAGATGTACATATGAAGACGACTCATAGAGGGACACAGTTTATATTTGATTTTAGCCGTAACAGTTAGGTTTTAAAAGTGATGCATGTGCAAAAGTAATCGAAGAATTATTTTAATTAGAATACGGTGTATTGCTTCAATTAAAAAGATGCTGTTTTAATTTGTAAATAGTTAATTGCTTTTAATAAAAGTGTTTTAGGTTAAAAAAGAAGATATTTTGGAGTGACAGAGAATAAGGTGAATTATAGTATAAGCTGTGACATAAAACAATATAGAAATTACTGTTTTTTGTATTATATACTAGAGTGAGCAACGTTGTCGATCTATATACACAATTAGCATGCACAGTAAAGTGGTACATCTGTTTACTCATGATGCAAAGGACCACCAAATTTAACCCTTTTTTCATTGAATAAATAAATGAATAAAGGGAGTTAGATGTAGTTCGATCTAAAAATAGCGGGTGGTCAATAAATTCTGCTACAAAAGCAAACTCGGATAATTACAAATTGTAGAAAAAATCATTTAATTTTTACATATACAGGTATATTCATCAGTTTTTTTTTTTAATGGATTTTAAGCGATTGCTTGCTCTGAGAAGAAAGCGTTGTTACCAACTTGAAGAAAAATTATGTCACCTTAGTGTCAGTAGCCGGCTTACAAGCGAAACTGACAGCCCATGGGAAAAAAAAACCGAAATAAGTCGGTTGAGTGATGGCTAGTTTGCGATTTTCTGGGGAGATTTTCACTTTATCAGTAGTGGCACAAATTTCTCCATACATTTAGAAAAATTCAAACAGTTAGTTTTGGCTGAAAGCTGATTATATACACAATATTTACGCAGGTCATGTAAAATAATAACCTAACAACAATGCCTGTGTCATGTCTCAAAAAGTCTGTATTTTAGAAGTGTCGTAAGAACATTTGTTTTTCATTTCTACATACGTAGGTATGCGGCATATCGTTGAAAAGAACCCTTTAATTTGAATTAAAAAACAACAATTTTTTCCGATTGGAAAGGGCAAGTATTGGTTTCCCGAAGTACTACCTGTAAAATGGAGAAACTAAAAAAATGGGTCTCTCAATTCCGTCTGTCTGTTTTATATATACCCGTCTGCAGCTTTAACAGCTGGACGTATTTTTATTAAATTACACATCTAGTGTCTGTAGGGCCACAATTCGAAGTAAAATCGGAATTTTCATTCTAACCCTAAAATTAGCGGTACTATATTAATGAACGATTTTGAAAAATAAAATCCACTTTTTCGCAAAAGGTCCTTAAGATTTCGTTAAAATTTTACATTTGTGCTTTTGATGGATAAATGCTAATAAATGTTTATAACGGTACTTCCCTTATTAACAATCTTTTTGAAAATTGGCTGTTTCGCGGCTATGACTCTTCCGATATTGTTCGAATTCAATCGAAAATTGTCAAAATAATATTTCTCGATTTTTGAATTTTTGCAAATAAACAACATTTAGGTAGATTTACGTCCGACCCAATCGTGCAATCGCATTTTGAAAAACCTGGATTTTATTAGTTTCTCTTAATACTCCACAGGGTACTACTTGTCTTCTGATTAAATTCTTCAGCATTTAGCTGTCTATAATCAATAAAAGTGAAATCCGGTTAAGTTTACAATTTATTTAAGAACATAAACTGAAAATCTGCGAAACAGAAAATGATATTTCGAATTAAAAATACTCGTATCTCCCAACTCGATAGTTTTTACAAAATCTTTTTGTAATAATATTACATGCACTTTGGAGGCTGTAAAAAATTATATTGCTTGAACAATGTACTTCCTTTAAACTTTAAAGTTTTGTACCAAATTTGAGCGGATTTAAATTTATTTAGCTCTTTATTAATGCTGTCTTAAATTATAGTGCAGGATGTAAATGAGTGAAAAGTTTATACTCGTTGCTAGATACAACAAAAATGGAGCACAAACAATTAAAATATTTGCTTTTGCCATCTGTCAAAATTAAGTTTGAAAAAAATGTTCCGAACAATTATTTTGCGCGCTAAGATTGAGTGAAAACTTTTGGATGTCCCATCTACAGCGTGCCGTAGACTTTGCTTAATGATAAAATTTATTGTAGATAAAATTTTTGTATTAAGAAACTGTTAATGGGAAGTCAAATATCCCTAAAACCATAAATGCTAGAATAATAAGTTGTACGTTATCCTTTAGGTTTGTAAATTATACTTCATTAACATTCCCAAGGATTGAAATCCAACATTTGTACGTCAAAACCTACTTATTTCTCAACGGCTTGTGTCTCGAAAACTATGCCGTAACTTGATAATAATTGTCATTAGTGAAAATTCCTTGGTGTAAGCGAGCATTGCAATATTACATTTCGTGCAAAATATCAAATAATAAAATAAATATTTCGGCGTTAACATCTAGGCTGATGCAGAGCTATGCGACGCACGAATGATTAAACAATTTATTTCTATAGAGAAAAGCTTCTCATACAATTTTTACGGATTTTTTTCAGACGTTCGTGAGAAAAATGTCGAATCTTTAGTATCCCCCTCAGTAACCACGTACTTAACCAATGAGCCACGGCAAGTAGAAAAAATATAAAAAAATAAGTGCACTACTGGGTCTTACGTACTTGCATCTATGTACGAGTATATGTTGATTATTTGCGCTTAAATTTGAAACCGCAAAAAAAAATCGGAATAGACGGAATCTATTGAGCCAAAACCGAGAAATAACTAATTTTGAAATAGCAGCTATACTTCAAATATCAAATTTCATCAAAATCGTTGAAGCCGTTTCTTTAATTTTGGAGTTAAAATGGAAATTCCGATATCCCGCGATATGATACGGTCGATTCAAGGTATGAAATTTGAAGAAAATCCATCCAGCCGTTTAGGCTGCAAATTGATTATATGTGTACACAGACCAATGAATCGACAGACATTGGGAGATCCGCAGTTTTAAGTTTTGTTTATTATGCGAGTAGTAATAGTACGATCAATCAAAATCCCGAAATCGAACATTTTCAACAACCCAATATTAAAAAACTAAAAAATGGCAGTCAAGCTTGGAAGAACGTCATGAACGTCAATTGTTCTGCATTTCCCTATAACCTCCAAAACTTTATGTTTCTCCACTTTTCCAAAATTTTACTCTGCGGGTTAGCAAATATCATCTCTGGTCTAAAATTTAACTTTCTATTGATAAGTTTCAAACCATAAGTGAGTGAAATTCAAATTCTTAAATTCGCTTACACTTATCAAAACATTTGATAAGTTGTAATTGATAAGTTGTTGAAAAAAACAGGGTCATTGTTAGAAGACTAACAAAATTCGAACTCTGTGATACTAGTGTAAATTTTGGCCATTCTCTGGCTTCTACAGGGGTAAAAAGCCCCTCCCCCAGTAAGTTGCAAATTCTTTTAGATTGGACTCAGACTTAGAATTCTAATGCTACTAGGACTGACTTTGAAACAAATAAGGAAATGTTTGAAGATGAAGTGCTTATATTTTTTGCAGGTTCTCCCATCTTCCGAGTCAAGAAGCAGATAAAGGATCATTGGGTAGGGTAGATGGTGGATAATATACATTTTGGTCTCAATTTTGCAATAATTCCGCGGAAGTTTAACAAAATAAAAAATTAACTCTTAAAAATAGGAAGGAGGAATTAATAAATGGGTTTGATCTTCTGCTAGAAATCATACCACTTAAAAATTCATCACCGTGGAATACCACTTTATGAATTTTATGCCATGTATCCGCTCAAGGACATATCATTCATTTCTGACATCAATTAATACCATGGCTCTCATCATTTCCCACATGCCCCCAAAGGATTGTAATTAGTTGACACTGACATAGAGTGATTGCGTTACTAGAATTAACTTGCCATTTTGGTCACGAGAGCTCTAATATCAGGTGATTAAGTTCATTCGATCGCTTATCACAAACTTCATTCTGCTTCGCGTGTAAGTATTAGCAGCTCAATTATTCGGCAAAACATTTCATTGACCTTAGAAAAACAAAATACCTCTTATCACATGTGTTTCACATAACCAAAGTGTTATAACTAGTTGAGATATAAAATCTGACATTGAACTGCTTTATTTTCGTGCATTAAAAAAAAAAAAAGAAAAAAAACATTTTTTAAAATTTTAAAAAAAATATTTTCTTAACTGTTTCTGATAATCCTTATCAGTGGAATAACAAACAAGCGAAAAGTTATATTTCAAAAAAAAAAGAAGAAAACAACGCATTGCAGGAGACATGTGTACATGTGCTTTTTAATTGCGTCCAAAGATACACAACTGAGATAATGTCTTACGAGTACCATTTTACAAAGGCCAATGTCAAAGCATGGGACCTTGGGCTGAACTTTGAGTTAAACAAAAGGTAAACTTTTAAAAGTCCACTGACACATCTGCGTTACAAAGGTTAGTTTCTTTCAAATGTGTATCTGAAATTCTTTTCGAAAATACAAAGTTCAATATTAATTGCCCCTGTCATGATGATAAGCTTCTGGCTGGCTGGTAAGGTAAACATTTATAGCCTTCGTTGGAGTTCTAAAGTACGAAACTACGCAGTTTTTTTTTTTTTATGACTGATGTACAGGAATGTCAACTTGTCACATGCTTCATAATTTATCCAAATGCTAATTAATCATCGATTAGCTTTGCTGTTATCACAGAGGAGAGAGGTAGATTCGATGTCAAAATCCAATCGAAAGTTAGAATTAGTTTTTGGTTCTTTTTTTTGCGGAGGTTAAGTGGTTGTTTTTGAATGAGGGTATCAGCCGATTTTAATTGTACATTCGTTGTGTTTGTTTTTTTTTTCTGATTCACTATCAGTTGAGAGCGCGCGTCAATCGTTATAATGGAGTTAATCAAAGTGGAGCATATATGGAGTGTAAATTTGTTTGTTTCATTCGCGCAAATTATCAGAAAGTTTATCAACTGAGCTGAGCGATCTATTGACCTCTTTCACCTAATAACTGATGACTATTGCTTGCACATGTGAGTTTAGGTACATACGACAGCAGTCAGTATTCCATCAAAGTTTTCCTTTTATGATTAGCTCGAGTGTTGATAAAGTAAATTAGCTGCTATTTATAGTGATAGTTGGCCTGTAGTTTGGCTAGATATTGCGTAAGGTTTGGTTTATTAGAAGAGAAGGTTATGAACCTTTTAGAGTTGAAGACTTATCGAATTATCAATCTAATTAGTTGATGGGTTTTAGGATACAAATAAATGATTGACTCTTGGTGGGGTACATATAGTGACTTTGTGAGTTGTTATACATATTTTGCATTACATTCTTTAAATACCTTGGACTACAGGCTTAGCAATTATTTCAACAAGACTGGTACTCAAGATAATTCTATTGCTACTGAGGCCTCTTATGATAAACCGAGATGATCTATAATACTTCATGTTGGATTGTGTATTAAATACAAGGCTCGTGCGGATTAGTCTGGTAAATGGAAAATTATTTGCATCCAGCTCAAAAGAGAGCAACACTCTCGGATAGACCAAAATTGGATAAGGGTACAGAAGTCGGTGTCTCCTCTATATTAACATTTCTTCAGCTATACAAATGTCAAGCTCGTCTACCATCTTCCAAGTGGAAATGGATGTGAGTATTAGACATATCATTGGAGGATAAATTCATATAAGAGAGTCAATGTACATCTTAAACAATGGTAGCAGAAACAATAAAAATGAAAATAATTGTAGTCACTTGCTCACAAATTTTGGGTCTGAGCAAGTAGCGTCTACATCGATAATGAAAATACCTTCTGTGAATTACTAGTCAATACAAGGTTTCTTCAACATTTGATCTCCCTGAATAGGTTTCAAATATCCTTACAGACATTGCAGACAGAGGGACATAATGTGCCAGGAAAACACTAGGGCACAATTACAAGGCGGTGGCTACTCGGCCATTCGTCTGACGGACCAGCATTTATTAAAATTTGACATTCGTTAACAGTATCCTAATTTTGATTCCTCGTTAATCTAGAAAAAGAGAAAGCCATATTTATTGGAATCAAATACAATTGTCGTAAGGTATGGGGACCCTTATTATTTTCCCCTCACTGAGCCAAAATTGTCACGAGTTTGTGTTGCGAGTCACAGAGGAAATTTCACAGCAAAGACTCAGACATTATTTATCCATATTTGGCTCAACGTTTGCTTTGTATGCCTCTTTCAAATAAACATATTCCTCGCTCTAGAAATATAAACTAAAATATCATAAAAGTACTTACCCCTCTTTGAACGTCAATATGTTTTACAACTACGTTTCTTAAAAAAACATCACTCACCACAAACTATTCCCTTCCCTCCAACAAATTAAAAAATATTCACTAATTAAATACATATATTGTTCCATTATACATACAAAAACAAAGATCGTTTTGACCATTCATGCCAGAGCCATACTCTACATAGATACAGCATAGAGTTAAAAGAAAACTCACTATTTCTACTTGAGGATAACATAGGACACGGCTTAGCTTAAAAGGTTCATTACATTTAAATCTGATAAGTTATTATGAGCTTTGTGACCTTATAATTTTGAAATTCTTGCATATTACGTTAATGCATTATAATTGGTCAGATTTCGTAGATTCGAGCATGATCTTTATCCATAAATATTTCTTGAAAAATGTCCTAATCAACAAAGCAAACATCATCGAAATCGATCCAGTTGTTCTTAAGTTACACGGCTACAACGCGTAAAACTGAGGAAAATGGCACTTAATTATATATTATTAGAGTTTTTGCATGTGACTATCATATGGAATTTATTCATAGCTTAGTTTCTAACAGAATCATCTTCTTCTTCGTTTTCTTTTCCTTATGGCGAGGTAATGATCCGGAGTAGAAGGATCACAGCCCTCTCACTTAACTGCATCCCTACTCGTCTGCCTGTGGGGTTTGTCAGTTTCTAACTCAATTTCAATTCATCATACACGCACTGAATAAAGTAAATGAATGGATGAGGGACTGGCGGATCGCACTCAACGAATCTAAATCTGTTCACTTGAATTTCAGTTATAAGTAAACTAATGCCTTGCCAATTTTCCTAAACTTGGCCCGAATACCTTTTGCAAACGAGGCCAAATACCTTGGAATGACACTCTACGCAAAACTGAAATGGAATTCGCACGTGAAAATGAAACGTTAAGAACACGAAATCAAATATAGAGAAATTAACTTGTTGCTCGAAAAACACTCCCAGCTTAGTACTGAGAACAAACTGCTTTTATACAAGCAAGTGCTAAAGCCGGTGTGGACTTACTGTATACAACTTTGGGGCTGTACGAAGAAAACAAACGTCAATATTTTACAAACTTTTCAAAATAAAGTGCTAAGAGAAATTGTCCACGCACCGTGGTATACTAGAAACGATGATATCCACAGGGAGAAAGCATAGAAACTGACTAATCGGACATGTCAACAATACAATCCTACAAATTCTGGATGAAAGCAATTTATTGCGCCGACTACAAAGGAAGAAACCTTTCGACTTGGCGAGATAGGAATTAACGGCTCCTAGATTGCGGAACATGCAGGATCTTTCAGTGCAAAGTAACCTGCCAAATGAGTTTTTTTCATGATTAAAAAATTGCTTGATAAGGTCCTTCTTAGTTGCAATCTATAACAAATTAAATCTCAGGGTGGTGTTTTTTCAGTCAGTAAGAATCTGACACTACTATGAGCACACGCTTGCTATATTCATAGTGTCTATGGAAGACATCCCTCGGGGGAAAAAAAAAAAATAATAATATGACTACCTTGGCAATCATTGAAAACCCAAAATTTCTGTCCTTATACAGGGTGAAATACTTTTTCCTGTCAATGTCCTGTTTTTGCAAGAGTAAGACTGAACACTTTTGGGCAATATTCAGTGTTTCGTGAAGACATAAAAGAATCTTAATTAGATGCTTCTTTTGGTACTAATTCTGAGTGTTCTGTCATCTAATTATTACTTAACACATACCAACCGCATTTTATTAGTTTTGGGCTAACTACATTTGTTTCTATATTGCATGCTATTCAATTTTTAAAAAGGCCAAAATCGCATTTATAATTTTTTTTTCTTTACTTTTTTTGCATTCCAATTCACCTTCCACATCTTTACAACTAAAATAGATCAGTTTAAATGTGTGTTTATATATAATTGTGTCTTCATTTACTATGTATCTGTGGTAATCTTTGTAGTTTATGGTGTTGATTCTCATAAACGTTGTGTCTCGTGTTTTTTTTTTTAAGATTAATTCGTGCACACTTTTCGAAAATTTTAATCTTTTTTTCGCATGAGCACTATTAAAAGTGAAGTGAAGAAGATAACACAATCATTATTCACTTTGAACCGTACTTCTTGTATTTTTTTTTGCTAGATAGGCAACTTCATCCAAAATTATACTGAAGTCTGAGAGAAATATATTCTAATAAACAATCCTTATTCATACAAAATAGTATGAGTCAATTTGCCATGCAAAAATGTTACGCATACGCCAAAGTGAGTTTGAATAATTTGATTGTTCCATTTTATCCATGACTTTCGAACCCTATTTGCATATTGCACTTATTTTCATTGCAAGGAATACAAGATTTGCGTACATTACGACTATCAATCAATCACAAGTGCATAATCAAAATTACATACTTGCATTTTTTTTTACCCACAATTCATTCGCCCCCAGTCAGAAGCAAATAATTGGCTAAGAGTACACCGCCATGAAAGTGATTGTTACATACGTCCAATTAAACACACACCCCTATCATGCCGTATAAAAAAATGCTTATCAAACATAATTCAGTTTCACGGTTACATTCAATTCAGAACTGAAATTGAGATATGCCAATAAATTTGCTCTGTGTATCTTGATGCGAGTGCGATTTGCCAATTTATCATTTTGGCTCTTCGGGGAAAATCGGAAATAAATACCGATTGTAGCCACTTGAGAGTAATAATACACTACTTGATGGCTGACAGAGTTTTCATAAATTACGTACAAAACAAGGTAATACTTGTAGTGTACTTGATGCTCATAAATTTTAAACAAGAATGTATGTATACGAGTAGCTATTGTTTGACGCCACTTATTGTTCTACGCAAGTGAATGGGTTATAAATTATTAATCTCCTGGAATACAAAAAAAATTACTGATTGATTATAATTATAATCTCATTTTTTTGTTTAAATTGCAAATAAATTTGTTTGCAAATAAGCATCGAGGTTTTTTTGATTTATAATTTAGATTGTACCGGATTGGATAGTGGCGCTTTTAATTTGGTTTATTTTATTTATCTTGTCACGTGCTATGAAGTGCGCGCTATTTATGGAATAGGGCAAAACCAAATTTATTGGTTGATTTCTATTCGCTTGGGGGTGGTGAAGTATTTTTTTTTTTTTTATTAATTTATATGCGACATTTCCATCAACATTCAGTATTCTACGTTATACTTTAGCCAAATAGGATGCAAATTGAATTTAAATTTAAATGTTGTCCGAGTGACCGTCAGGCTTGTGGTCATCAATTTAGGACTACGATAAGATTGTGGAAGTCCCTTTTAATGGCCCTTTTAATGTAATAAAATAAACAAACTAGTTTTGTTTAAGTTTCGGGAAGATGTATTTGATATTCCTTGATGAATAGGTTTTCCAACAAAACTTCCAAATTTGAATCTTAATCTCTATAAAAGAGTATACAGGGTGAGATCCCTAAACCTATTTGGAATATACTTGTAAGAAAATAAAAGGAGAGAAGTGTTTGGTGATCTTGGATTAATGGACATAAATCCAGGTTGTGTGTTCTTAAATGAAAAGGGATATCTTTGATACAAGCGAAACGAAAATATGCAGAAAAGCAGTCACCTTTTGCTTGGAAATCTTTTTTTCCGAAAACACATATGCATATATGTGATATAATTTTTTTCGAAATCCCTAAACCGATAGCCACATTCCAGGTTGTTTACCTGGATGATAGTGTGTAGCTAGCCGCCAAATATGTTTCCATTACAGGTAGCTGAATTGCTCCCTTCAAATTATCTAGTGAGATTAATTATTGTAGTTTTCAGGTTTGTAGCAAAGGAATCTGAACTATTTGATTGTTTCTAGTCGAATGAGGGAAGGCATTTTATATACCCTCAAGCATCTAATCTGCACACTATTTAAATAGAGGGCAGCCAAGGGCTCGAAATACACATGCGTTTATTATTTAAAATTAAAATAAATAAATATTTTGGCGCTAACAGCTCAATGCAGGGCCTGGCTTAGTTTCTCGCAACAACTCATGATGTGCGCTGAACTAATGGTTGGGACCTACAATTTTATGCCGATAGATGCTTTCTCAGACATGAGTTTTGACCACAATTTTTAGAGTCGTTTTGGAGTAAATCAATTTTTTCTTTTTCAAAATCGACCGTTTCGCCTAAAATTGTGGGATCACAACTCAGAACCCCAGAAATTAAGTTGCATCTAATTCAGTCTATCGGATTAGGCTGCAAGAAAGAACATTTTCTCACTGCCCTATCTCTCGCGAACGTCTGACAAACATCTGAAAGTAAAATTGTCATGATAAGCTCCTCTCAATCGAAAAAAAATTGCTCTTTGAAAACAGCATAAAACTGTAGCATGAGTGGTTGTGAGAAGCTAGGCGTGGCCTACAGTGAAATGTTTTTTCCACAACTAGGGCCTTAAGTCTCCCAATCAGTGATCGCTATGACGTCCACAAAGTGCGTATCTACGTACCTTAAATTAAACGTTGATAACTAATAGCCAAAAATTCCCCGTGCAGGGACGGGTTAAGAATGTCACTGCAGCGCCCCCCACAAATACATAGCGCTTGTCGTAGAAGGCGACTAAGGGGAAAATCACATCTAGGCAAATTTTAAAATATCCAGGTGAGCCTAGCGACACATATATCATCTTAAAACTGTCCCGCAAGTGTGCATGCGAATCCGTGGGTTGACACGACTGGAGATCACCGGTGTTGTAAAAGTAAGATCAAACATAAATCAAAAAATTAGGAGCATGCACGTGTCAAAACCAAAAAAACGCTTAAACCCTAGCATTATGAAAAAGTACGCTAAAAAGAAAAGCACTACCAATGCTACGCATGGCTGTGATCCTGGGACGAGCAGATATGCTCGGGTTAAAGCTATTCGGTTTTCGGGGGATAGCAAAATAATGCAACGGCTTAGGCGTAACCTAAGAGTCGCGAGTTGGAACCTTGGAAGTATGAAAGGTCGCAGCTACGAGCTTGAAGAAGGAGCAAGGGATCTCTCCTTTGAACCCCGTCAAAAAGGCAATATCAATCAACGTTCCTACGCAATCGCGTAAAAAAGGCAGACCAAAAAACAACTGGATCACACAAATGCAAAAACACCAGCATTCGATTGGCCTCAGTGACAAAGTGATCCGAAACCGGGAAGCCTGCCGGTACTTCCTGAGGTCAAACCGGCAAACCCCACAGGCAGACCAGTAGGGATGCAGTAAAGTTGGAGGGTTGTGATCCTTCTACTTCGGGTCATAACTTCGCCGTAAGAAGAAGAAGAACTAATAGCCAAAAATCTCGCAATGTTAACCTTAACCTAAGATTTAAATTCGATTATAGTTATTCACTACTATCTACTACTTTCTCAGATTCTGTAAAATTAAAATTGAATAAAGTACGCAATTGACAAAACTCCTTTAAATTTGTATTATTATTTCATCAAATTGGTAGTCTCCACCAAGTTTCTACGTTATTTCCATCCAAAAATGCATGAAACGAAATAATTCTGAATTAACCTTAACTCGTTTTTAAAAGCGAAACAAAGCCAATTCTAAAATTCGCCCAATTTGACATTATTTCATTTACAAAAGCCAAATAGGGTACAATTTGTTGACCAGATATTAAGTAATTCAGTGTAACCGAGCATAATTCCGCCGAAGAAAGTTATGAATCAAGTTGGACACACCCTGTATATAAACATGAGACCTAGATTAAACAAAAATTGACTAACCTTTGTATAGCATGCATAAATACCTAGATAACCCAGCTTGCAACAAAAGAATAAAAACTTATTTTAGAACTCATACAAAAATGCTTTCAGTTACAAAATTATCATTATAGCTACCATAAATGTTGGTTGCTCACGAGTAACCATTCAGTTAGTGTATCAGAGGCAAAATAAATTCGTATGTAATAAAAAAAAAAAACACAGCATTTTAGCAAATAAAAAACAGAGTGTGAAAAAAAATAACTAACAAAGTAATCTAAAGAGGATTAGAACATTAAAATTTTCTTAAAAATGTTCGACTTTTTGATTTTGAGAGAAGATTTATTGTTTTCATAAAAATTGTACATACATAGGTGAATGACTTTGCTAAAGAAATACAAATGGGTTTTTATACCTGCTAATCAAAAGTCTATTCAGTATCTACATGCATGTACTTGGTTCAATGGGAATAAATATTTTACCGCTTTCTAATTGTAGGTAAATCTTAAAATATTAAATCCAAGATTGAAGGTCTATTAAAATCGAGTACTATTATATTTCCGGGAAACATTTTTCAACCGATTGTCTTTTATTTAATTTATCAATCTCTTACTAATATGTCAGTTGCTGTTTTGGAAATATAAAAACAAATGTTGCTGCCAACTATACAGACTCTCAGCAGCAGATTAATTAACTAATTGTAGTTATGGTTAGGGTTTTCACGATATCAATCGATTGAAAAACTATTCTTACAAAAATAGCATACTAAATACCAAAAAAAGGTTCTTACATTGGCTAAAAACAAAGTCTTTGCTAAACAAAATTAAAAGAATATCAATAAAAACGACCATTTAAAGTAGGTTTTACCACTGCAGACAAAACTGACTTCCATTAAACTTGCTCGTTGAAACAAAATGCGGCTATTATGTGAAGGCCTACAGACCCTTAGGTTATGTACATACATAAATATAAATTTCCTTCTAGTCCGTAATCCTTTAAATCACATTGTAGTTTCATATGATAATACTTCCCCACAACCACAGGTATGTCAATATCCAGCTTACCGTTTAATATTCTAAAATAAAGTGGGAAGTTAAACAAATGATATCAATTTAGCGAGAGCCATGTTTGCGAAAGGTTGTCGTCTAGTTGTGTTCCACACTTATCACATATTTTCAGTTTTAAGTTCGTCTTTTTAATATTCGGTTTTGACAGCATATTTCGTTTGACAGTGCATACTCTATTTGACAGTTCTGACAAGAGACATTATCACACTGGTAAATATTAGTGTCCTCCTAATTTTTGGTGAAAATTTCAACAAAAATGCTGATTAAAAGCTAACTTCACCTTATCGCCCAACACCACTTATCGATAAACGTATTATAACACAAACGGATTATTACAAATATTCAAGTTGACATGAAAGCCACATCGGGGACAAAAGTTTTGCAAAGAAAAAAAAAAAAAAAAAAGTTTATTGTTTATCCTTTCAAAACAGATAACTGCTCCCGAGACAACCCTTCGCATTCTTTACGACATCATTTCTCCTACCAAGACATTATCAAATATTTAAACATTCTTCCTGCCTACAATAAGGTAGAGATAACAAGAAAGAATTAATAACAACAAATACTTGAGATTAAGGAAATAAAAAAAAAAAAAATTTCCAAACGTGTTCATATAAAACGCGATATTAATTTAATCTTAAATTAGTAGCTTTGTAGATTTCATGGATCGTGTAGAGGTGGTCACTGACGCTGTAACAAGTATTGAGTTACACTTCAGAGAGACTTATTCGTTGGAACGCATTTAAATCGGATACGGCACTGCTCGCATAATAAACTTTTTTTTATTTAATTTCAAGATCAGAATTAATTATAAATCATTGGAAAGTAAGTCAACCGTGTTATGTGTGCTTGTGAAAGTGTTATAAGGCTTCATTTACTCTGCTGGTGATAATTTATGATGGGCTTACCTCCTTGGTCTTGAATGAGATACACATTAAAGTGAAGTTAGTGATTTATGGTGGACTTTATTTATGGTCATGCTAAGTGTTAAGTTTGAGATTAACTAATCTCTGTTGAAACTTGTGATCTATTTTAGTAGCCAGCATCATGTGAGCCACGTTTTTTTGTTTATCAACAACTGGATAAGACCAGTTAAATAAGAATCTTGTTGATAACGGAAAGTCCTTAAAACTCTACGGGGTTCAAAGTAGATAATATGAGTGTCATACATTTAGTTAAAGGTGCTTAGGAATAACACGAGTCTTAGTACCATTAAACTTCAGACAAATTATTAGAAACTTGTCCATTACCTCGTCCGAAAAACAATGGTTTTTTCAAGCCCCATCGGGTTTAAAACCGTGCGTACAAACTCCAAGCATATATTTTCTTCTCATAATTCTCTGTTTAATATTCAAGTGGACTGAAAATTTGTGTTAGTAGTGTTAGTATTCTGAAGTTCTCTAGAGCACTGTGAAGGATCCAACCTACAGTTGAAAATTAGAAAGCAAAGGTCTTCAACACTCATCAGGCTAATCCTTGAATTTCCCCTGAATGAGTAAGGAGGATGAATATCTTTGTCCAAAGCCATCCACCAAAGGGGGATAAAGGTCTATTCGCGTTTTCATTCCTCATTTTCTCCTATTAACCCGTAATCTGAGACAGCTTGAACCGATAAAATTAAAGCAAAGATAGTGATGCGCAATAAATATCGATTTTTTTTTTTTGTAAAAAAAAAAAACATCGATTTCACTCGATAATATTGATGTTATCGAACAGATTTTTTCTCCTGATCATATCTTGGTGCTAACTGCCAAATGACAAACTTGTAAATGACATTTGCAATTCTGATCTCTGGTGCTGTCATTCCTCTTCTTGTTAGAGTTTTTTTTTTTAAACTGAATCAATGCAAAAAAGTAAAAATATATGGTTTTTATTTGCGTAAATATTTTGGTTTTCGAACTAATATTTGCAAAGAATAAGACCTGGACACACCACCAATCGAAAAACCGAAAAAAGTTATCAATGTTATCGATATTCTTGTGGCCCATATTTTATATTTATCAATATTTTCTGCTCATCGTTAGATGAAGATCTCTTCAAGAAAATTCCATTGTTTGAATATATAACAAATTATAGTTTTAATTACATGATGAATTAGCACCAACTCGTTATTTATACTCTACAATGCAATATGGGTGCTAAAATAGTTTTGAAGAACATGACATTAGTAACATTTTCTAAATTTAAACCAACATGCTTATAAACAATTAAATATTAGAGATAATATGCTAAACAATCGACTTGTATTTTTAATTTCCGCGTGACCGCGTGATAGTAATAATATTATTAGTTTTTTTTTTGAGAACAATTTAAACAAACATTTTTTAATGAACGACCTTCACTCAGAAATAAAAAAAAATCTGTACTCTGTTGATAGATCTAAATAATTCAATTAATTTGTGCCTGTCCCATAGGGTATATTAATTTTGATACATAGTTTGCAACATCGACAAATAGAAACGAAAAACCCCTTAAAGTATATATATTTGTGATCAGCATCAAAAGTTATATCGATTTATCCATATCCATCCATCCGTCCCTCTGCCTGTATGTTATCACTTTGTGGGCCTTAAATTTTGAGCTAGGAAAATGAACATTCAGATATAAACTTTTTAGAATTCGAAACAGTAGAATTGTAAATATTTTTGAAATATTTTCACAAACACGCCCACTTTCCAAAAAGTATCGTTTTGCTCAATATTTTTGCTAGAAACTCATTTTTGCTAGATAACATTTGTATCTACATTCCGTTCATCCATTTCACATGGACACGCCCACTTTTTGGGGGCGTTTTCTTAAAGAACCCTATATCGCTTTCCTAAGTCTATTTACGGTGATGGTTAAGTCTTACTGTGAATATCTCATCAGAACTTCGGTTAGAAATTTTGGCAACCACGCCCACAGTCTGCTTAGAAAAACTCCTAACAATAGTTTTTCTGATAAAATCTCTTTAAGATATCGTTAGATATGCTCTTAAAATTTCGCACTGCCACGCCCAATTTATCAGGGGTCGGTTAGAATATGGGATAGAGTATCATACGATCCGTCCCAGATGGATTTTAAATTTCGATATCACAGTATTGAAGTTTTACAGTTTTCCAACTAAATGGCAATAATCATCAGACCGCCAATATCAAAAAGAAAATTTTTAAATCTCGGAGCACTCAGACTCGATTTTCGGCCTATTGTACTACCAAGCAGAAATCCCTTTTTGGTGTAGTGGTTGGAGAAACTTAGATCTTAATTGTTTCTTTTATATGCTCGGGTGGCTCTTGGTTGCTGTTCACTGTTCACCACTGAACCGTGGCCACTCGCCAAGTATCCTTACAGATATTAGGAATATCAGTCTATCAAAGCTACCTCAAGATTAAACTGACACTGCTCCTAAATTTGGTGAAGCAGCTCTTAGACTTATAAAAAAAGTAAAAAAAGAAGATTCTAATGACTACACTACTACTCTCTAGTGTTTGTGAGACATTCGCGAGAGATGGGATGGATAGTGACACCTACACTGACTATATTATGTAACAGATTCATTTTGCTGATTATGCCTTGAGGACGCTATACCTCTTCCCACGACGCTGTGCCTGAGCTGCTTAGGCATCTTTCACCCCTATAATCTAATCCAATCTAATCTACAGCGTCTTTCAATAACCACGTCTCAACTTTGACAGCCGATTGTGGTTATGTTTGAAACGACAGCGCTATCATTCTGTAACGATTGTGTTCTGTCATAACTGCCATTTAATCATGGAAAATTACACGCTTCAGCAATGCGTGGAAATTGTGAAAATGTATTATAAAAATGTGTGCCAAGCGAAAATCATCTTCAGCGACGATGCGCATTTTTGGCTGAAAAAAAAAAAAATAAAAAATCATCCAGAAAACTCACCATTTGGAGAGGATTTGGGTTAGCCATCGCTGAAATCCAGCCCGATTTAAAAATCCATTCAAAATTGGAAGCCATTTGAATCATATTATTTTTGAAATACTGTCTTTCCGGGTTGCATTCTCAGAGACACAGTAGGTATGCCAATGCTTCAAAAGGACAATATGTTCATCTACAGATACAAGTATGTAATCAAACTCAGTCTACTCTTATCGTTAGTTTGCTATAACAACTGCCTTCTAAGCAGACACTGCCAGGAAATGATAATGGAAAAATACCCTCCCTTCAATCCTATATAAATGCCAAGACTAAAAATATCATTCTGTGGAAACACAACAGATTTGCAATCATTCATATTAATATTGCTTACATAAATATTACTAAGTAACACATAGATGGGTTTTAAAATAATTTCACTATCTCTTGCGCAACACTACTTTGTAAAGAATTGAAGTGCATCGATTGATTTTTATCATTAAAACAAGTGTAATTAGATTGTTAAACTGGCATTTCAAATCGTATAATGACAACAACCTTAGCATGCTTATCTCCTGCATTGGGTGAAGATTAAAACGTACAATGAAATGTTTGTTACTGACTGCGAACTTTACCACATGAAAATTGTACTTCTAATTTGTGTTAAGACTTACACAATTTCATACTTTACATTACAATTTTAAAAATTAACATGAAAACATCCAGAATTCTATCTAGCCCTGGTGTGCATCATTCTAAGTAAAATCAGAATGGGTTTGAAGTGGGTTGAACATGGAACAACTCATAAATTACTTGAAACCCACAAATCCTATCTATCAGCCCCTATCCAACCACTCCAGCACTTTTGTTGCCATACAACAATGTTCGAGGCTATTGCTACAAACCAAGATGCATCGTTGTTTTCGAAGAGCAATAAGGGCATCCAATTTGGTTGCCATTAAGTAGGCAATAATTTCATTAAATCGTTATTTATCCGAAGTTCATCCGGACGAGAACTATTGCGATTTGAAGTGTTCCATCACTTTTAATTGTCGGATATGAATTGTGCCACAAGAGTAATTACTTTGCCACAAATTAGTTTATTCTTTATTAGTGTCACCCTAGAGCTCTGTATGATAAAAGTTATCGATTAGATGACAGAAATCATATGCGCTGTCAGAGATTAGAGTAGGCAATTACCAGCTTCGTCCACTTGGCGAATTTATTTCAATAATTGCTACTCGTAGCCAAGTGTAACAGTTGCCGCCTTTAAGGACTGAAACGCGAATCTTCATAGCAAAAAAGAAATTATATTGTGATAGTTAATGTAAATAATTTTTATTTGCTTTAAAAACTATATTTTTTAAAATACCTTTACAGTTAGTGAAATTAGAAAATTATTTAGGTTCCCATTCTTTTCTCAACTTCTTTCGAATGTCCTTCATAAGGTTGATGACAGTTACATCCGTGACCTTTTTGGATGCTCTTTTCCATTTGATACTAAAATCTTTAGGGTCCTTCGCAAATTGCTCACTTTTCCTTAATTTTGTTTTAACCAATACCTTTCAATGGGACGACACTGTGAGACATTAGGTGCGTTCATGTCTTTTGGGACAAAACCTATGTTTTTAGACACGAGCAAGTTTAACGTCGCATGAGCCTAGTGAGCTGGAGCCAAATCTGGCCAAAATAATGTTGGACCGTCTATAGATTTTATTTGTCTATAAATGGAATTAAAAGTTTTTTTAGGCACTCATTGATGTACACTTCCGTGGTGATTTTTCCATTTGTATCAAACGCTGTGCTTCTGTATCCACATTGGCAAAGAGCTTACCACACGAGATATTTCGATCCAAACTTTTTCACTCCAATCGATGTTTCTGTTTGTGGAAGAATCTCTTCTTCAAAAGAATTGTAAAACAGATCACCTGGAAGAGTCCTAAAGTCGGCTTTAACGTGAGATTCATCGTCCAAAATCAAGTAGGCTTTCTTGCTTCCAATCAAGTCGTACAACTTTGGGGCTTGTGTTTTTTTTTTCGGTAACTTGGTATTGTTTGTTTGTCCGCGTTTTTAGACCAGCTCATCTTTTGCATCTTTGTACCATTGTTTGGTTGGTACTACATTTGCGGGCAATATCTCTGGATGACATGGCCCGGTTCTTAACGATGGCACCCACTGTTGTCCAAATTTTATTCATCTGCTCCACTTTTGCCCCTTTTGATCCTTTTACGACGTTCTTCTTGACTCATCTTTTATAAATATTTACAACTCCACTTAACCATAATCAAATATGAACTGGAACAACAGAGTATGAAAGACAATTTGGGAACAAAATGGTATTTAATTATTTACACATTGGACGTATGGGGCTTATTAAAATTTACAGATTTTATACGGTTCAGTCCTTATTACTTTATTCCACTCTTGACAACTCATATAATTTTGTATGTATTATCTTTTCAGACTAACCCAGCAAAATGAAGGTCTCCACACTAGATAAAATCACCGTCTTCCTGTCGGAATTAATCGCGACAGGCTTATTGGTGTTCCTCGGATGCATGGGTTGCATCAAGAGTGACATCTTCCCCAACAGTCATTTGCAGATGACCCTAAACTTCGGTTTGGTTATCATGATCCTAATTCAGTGTTTCGGTTGTGTATCTGGTGGTCACATGAACCCAGCTGTCACCGTAGCAGCTGTGGTCTACCAATTGATTACCCCGCCAATTGGAGCTTTGTACATTGCTGGCCAACTACTTGGCGGATTCATTGGCTATGGTTTGTTGAAGACTGTTGTCCCATCGAATGTTATTAATGCGCCCGGTGCCGCTCACGGAATGTGTGTTACAATTCCCATCGATGAAATCTCTAGCATACAGGCAGTTGCTATTGAATTCATTCTCACAACGGTGCTCATCTTGGTATGTTGTGGTGTATGGGATCCAAGAAATGCCAAGCATCATGACTCTGTTGCAATTAAATTCGGTTTGGCTGTCGCCTCATTGGCTTGCACTGGTGTAAGTTACTTGAAATCCTTTTGTTTCCATACATTTTTAGTATAATTTTGTCTCTTTCTAGGGAGCATTCACCGGAGCTAGCATGAATCCAGCAAGATCATTCGGACCTGCCTTATGGAATGCTGACTTCCAAGATCATTGGGTTTACTGGGTTGGACCAATGGCCGCTGGTGGCTTGGCTTCAATCGCTTACAAGGCTGTCTTCAGGAGGGAAGTTCCTGAGGAGAAGGATGCTAAACTACGTGCCATGGAAGAGTTGCCATTGCGCTAAGCCATTTTACACGAAAAAAATAAAAAATTATACACTTATACACGTATACTTAGATAGTCGTTAGATAGATGAGATTTTTTTGTTAATTTGTTTTACTTATATTTTTTTTTCGATTCGAAGAACTTGCCAGAAAAGATTCAATACTACGGCGTTATACTTCTTCGTCGTGACTTTATGGACTTTTAATCTTTTTTTTTATTTTTTAATCTGTTTTTCTGATTGCTTTTGTTAATGTTGTGCTCTGTTCCTCAAACTTAAGTTTTCAAAAAGAAAAAAAACAAGAACATATTAAATTTTAATTTTTTATTTTGTAAAAATAAAAGTTTAAAGATTAAACGTAATAAATATTAATTTTGTACAGAAATTTTACTTTTTTTCTGGAAAGAAGTTTTTCATGAACGCCCTGTAAAATACCATCCCTAGCTAAGTACCTAAGCTGAAAATAGGTACCTAGAATCCTTAACAGCACTGGAAAATTAGTTTTTAGAATTTTTAGACCACACTCATTCTTATGCGATACGCATGCACAAAATAAGGATCGCTTCCCTAGTACAAGGTTTTTTATATACGTAATAGGGTGGACAATTTTTTTTTCCAAACTTTTAATGCAGCTAGTACCGGAAAATTGGGACTGAAGACCACACAGATAATAAAATAATTTCAATAATATCTACCCGAACCTCTATTTCCCAATGTGGCTAGGGTAGAAAAGTTGCGATTTTTGTGTCTTGCATCTCATAGAAATAATACTAGTGAACACACTATCGTGAACAAGAAAGGTGTAAAGGGTTCGAAAATAAAATTATTGCTCTGAATCAAATGTACAAATAGAACTTTCCAAGCACATAAAATTTTTGAGTTATGGCTTGTTTAAGATATGAGTTCCCTTATATAATTAACTATTTCTATATATATTTAAGGCTAAGTCCCTTAATCAAAATATTTTAATCATGGCCGGTTACTGCATATATCCAATGTGGATCTTTTACATCCGAGGTTATTTATGGGTTGATTTGCTTGTAAGCAAATTATTGTCAGGTATACTGTAGGTCTTTATACATATTTTCCAGTTGACAGCTCTTCCACCTGCAGATCACATACTCGTCCAATTAATTGCGAAACCATTTACTTTAAGAAACTAAAACCAACCTTTTGAGAAAAATAGAGATTTTTTTTTTAAAATAATTTGCCCGCGCTAAAGGGGATATGAATAGCCTTATACTATTACAGGGCACAGGGGTTGTGAAGAAGAGAGAGAGAGAGAGAAAGAAAGATTTGGTGTAGTGGTTTGAAACTCAGGTGATATTAAGTTTCTGTAAACTCCACGGGTATCGTCAAGATGACTGGGGAGCATTTTTGTTTTGCTTTTATTGTCGTTGCTTATGATTCACAGTATTTTTTTCCGTACTCCTGATGTCATCATCACGATCAAGTTTCATTTTCAGCCATATGACCACCATACTGCCAGTGTTATGCTTTCACAACGACGTGGTGCTCGATAATATACTATACTAATACGCTTGTAACAGACCAAAGATGAAGTAATTAATATATAGGATTCCAATGTTAATTATAGATTATTATTTTTAAAGAGCGATGATAAAATAAAAAGGGTTTTCTCACAGGAGAATATCACGAAGAGAGAGCGAGACAGAGAGATGAACAAAATTTTGACAGCCATAGGCCACGTTCAGTAATAAACAATAGTTATCGATCATTAGATCCATGTATATTTAATGGTGATCTTATGATTGGAGAAAGAAAGATTACAAAACGTAAGATCATTATCGGTTACTGCTCATCATACAATCCATAATGTTCGATGAAGATCCTAAACTTCCCCTTCGGCAGTGCTTTGGTGAGTGGTTCTGCCAACTGATCGTTAGTCAGCACAAACTGCACATCAACTTCCCCTATTTTCTGCATATCGCAAGTGTAAAAGTATTGTGCATCGATATGCTTCGTTCTTTTTGATGCCTCAGGATGCTTGACTAGAGTGATAGCCCTTTGTTTGTCACATCTTATCGCTGTTGATCTTGCTTGCTTTTGATCCAGATCCGATAATAATCTTCTCATATAAATGACAGCTTTCGTTCTTGTACATAGCGCCACAAATTCTGCTTCGTAGTTAAAGTTGCAGTCACAGTTTGCCTTTTGGAACTCCATGCTTACTGGTCCACCATTCAAGAGCGCAATCCACCCTGTTGTACTACGTCTTGTTTCCATATCACCAGCCCAATCTGCATCACAGAAAACGGTCAACTCGGTGCAACTTGAATTTATATCGAACGAAAGTCCGCGACTTGTTGTGCCTCTTAAGTATTTAAATACTCTTTTGACTCCTTGCCAAAGCATGTTCTTAGGTTTCTCCATATATCTGCTGAGGACACCAACAATAAAGGAAATATCAGGTCTTGTACATACCATCAAATACATGAGAGATCCAATTGCTTCTCTGTAGGGAAAAATTCCTGTATCCCTTGACTCTTCTTCTTCCTTTGTGAATTTCACTCCGGGTTCTCACACTGGTTAGCAGTTAGTGTGATTGAAACGCTCTAAGATTTTCATTGTGTATACACTTTGATGGATTTTAAGCTTTCCCTTTTCTCTGCCTCTTCCGATCTGCATTCCAACAAAATATTCTTCTTCTCTGAATGTAATCTCGAATTCTCGATTAAGGTTGCTTAATAGCTTCTTGATAAAAATAATATCATTACCACAAATGAGTCCATCATCCACATATAGAGCCCGATACATTGTCAACTGTTCGGAATTGTTACAGACAAATATACACTCATCAGCTGTTGATTATTTCAGCTCATAAGTGAACAAAAATTCAACAATTCACTGCCTAGAAGCTTGTTTTGAACCATATAAGGTAAATTTTTTTTAAGTAGACAAATTTGATCACCTTTTTCGAAACCATATGGCTAAGCAGACTTCTGATATTATACCTACTTCCTCAGACGTACCCTTATTCGATTTCGAACCTTTTTTTGTATTATATGGGCTTCTATGTATTGGCAGTCTTGGATTTTTGTACGCCTTCTTCAGCTCATCACTCTCAGAAGATTGGCTACCTTCTTCCTTTTGATCAGATTCAACTTCGAATTTTTCGTTGCACCCTGTGTCACTCGCGACTTCCATCTCAATCATCTCATGTACCCTATCTCAACTTTCGTTAAATATAACATCTCTTCTGATTAATACTCTGGATCGTAAATTCTGTACGCCTTGCTATCATCGTTGTAACCCATCAGCTGACATTTGATGCGGTTCTTCTCCCACTTCGTTCGTTGTTCCTTAGGGATATGGATATAAGCTTCACTTTCACAAACTCTGAGGTGTTTGACTGAAGGCTTTGATCCAAACCATTATGGTTCCACCAATTACCAGTGATGCTGTGCGATTCCTCAGATACGCTGCTGTACAAGTACAATGGTAGTTGCCTCTCATATATCATGGCCTTGGCACTCTCGACTATTGTCCTATTCTGTCCCTCGATGAAGCCATTTTGCTCAGGCGCCCTTAGAGTCGAGACTTCATGCTTGATCCCTTTATTTAATAGAAACTGTCTTACAGATTCGTTGCAAAACTCCAAGCCACCATCAGATCTTAATCTTTTAATTTTATGATCGTCAGCTTCAACCTCAGTATAACCACACAGATCAACATGGAACGTCTCACCCGCAGTATTGGCCCGTTTTACTCCTGACAAAGTTACACGATGTTGCTAGCCGTAAGCACATCCCTCACAAAAAGGGGTTTCTTCTGCTGCGTTGTCGATTCCAAGGTCCTCAACAGCTCTTTTGTTATTCATCTCTTGTAGCGTCTTAAAATTTACGTGGCCTAAACACTCATGCCACAACATACGAGTAAGTGGTCCTGATGACGTGAAGTTCAACCTTGTAGTCTTGACCGGTCCTAAATTCATCTTGTACAGCCTGTTGTCTCTGATTCCATCAACGATAAACTGACACGTTGAGCACCTTCTTCGAACACGACTTTCATACCCTTCTCTGTGGACCTAGATACCACACCCTCTGAAAGGACATGTGATCAGTAGTACCAGAATCTGCATACCAGATGTTCCTAATTTTGTTCCGAGATGTCGCTGACAGATGCATGAATAAATGTGACCTATGTTCAGCTGGTGTCGTTAGTGGATCTGTACGGGTCCTATTTGTCTCCTTTTGAATCATTAGTGAATGTCGATCACCTTTACTTAGTCGATCTCAACTTCCTTGCTTGAACTGTTGGTCTTTCTGTCGCTTGAAGCATTCTCTGGCCCAATGTCCTTGCTTATGACAATAATTGCATTTACCAGCTCGCTTCTGCATGTTATTTTTGTTTGATGCTCCGTGGTTACTCCTTCCTTTTGTCTTGCTATTGCTAGCAGTGTTGTTATCTTCACTACTCGTTCGACGGTTGATAAGCGACTCTTCATTGACTAAGTAGGTGGTCCGTACTTAAAATATAAATTAAACCCTTCTAGTTATACCGGGTGTATTTTATAATTATATACACTTAGAAACATTCACTTTTGTACGATGATAATTTTTGCAAACTGTGGGAAAGGAGAGAAAAGATTATTTAAAGCCACCCCGTGGCATTGAGGAAACTGATGATGTCCCCGATGCTTGTCTCCGCTAACTCACTAATATTATCAAAAAGGTGTTTGCCAAGTATACGGTGTCTGACCCTACTAAGGGCCGGACACTTACAAAGGAAGTGAAGGATTGTTTCAAGCTCGTTGGCCACATTGCAGCTACGACAATGTGCATTAAAAGTAATGCCCAGTCTGGCTGCGTGGACCCCTATGGGCCAATGGCCAGTGCTAATTGCCAGAACTCTAGCAATATCTGCCCGGTTTCGGTTTAATAGCTCTTGTGTTCTGCGCCAGTTATACTTGGGCCACATCTGCCTGGATATGACACAGTTCTGCAACCCTCGCCATCTATTACCAGCATCTGCAAGGAAATGAGCAAAGATTCTACCCTTAAGGGCCCCTAACGGAATGTTGACATCCTCCGCACGGGAGCAGTCAAGGGGAGATTCCTGCCTCGCCAATTCATCAGCCCTTTCGTTTCCGTCAATGTTACTATGACCAGGCACCCAGATGAGGCTGATCCTAGACCGATGACCGAGTGCGGCAAGCTCCTCCTTGCATTGTTCAACAAGTTTGGAGGAGGAAGCCGCAGATCGGCCTGGCTATCAATGAAAATGGCTATGGTGTTAAGTTGTATCGATGTATGTTTGAGGAGACGGCATGCCTCTCGTACAGCAAGAACCTCCGCCTGGAATACGCTGCATGAATTGGGAAGACGGAATAAACTAGAGATATTGAGGGATTCAGAGAAGATTCCCGCCCCTACCCCGCAGTCCATTTTCGACCCGTCAGTGAAAATGGTTGTTTTGAACTCGTTAGTCACCGTGCCACATTTCCATTCCGCCCTGGAAGGGAATCTCACAGTGACATCATTTCGAGAGTTCACCCTGGAAATTATGTAGTCGGTCGGATTTACCGAGGTAGCAGATTAAGGATGCTGTTGTGGCCGTAGAGACTATCGCACTAGCTACCTGTTTCTCTTAATCTAACCGCACTACATGCTGATATGTACTTTATATGAAGGTCGAGTGGTATAAGGTGAAAGATTACGTTCAAGGCTTCAGTTGGGCATGTTCTCATCGCCCCTGTAGTACCTAGAGCCGCAGTCCTTTGTACTTTGTTAATGAGTTTTGTAATGTATGCTTTATTAACCATCGGCCACCAAACTAGAGATCCATAGGAAAGAATAGGGCGTACCACCGCAGTATACATCCAAATGACCATCTTCAGACGGAGTCCCTATTTCTTACCGAATGTTTTGCTACAAGCATAGGCTTTCTTTACTCGCTGTTCAATGTTAAGCTTCCAGCTTAATTTAGAGTCAAGTACCACACCTAGGTACTTAGCACTAGATGATAACGAGAGTAATTGGTTATTAAGCCGTGGAGTCGTGAAAGCCGGTATTTTGGTTTTTGTGGTAAAGAGCATCAGTTCAGTTTTGCTCGGATTGACGCTAAGTCCACATCCAGTGGCCCATGTGCTAATCTTATCCAAGGCACCTTCCATAATCTCACTGATCACAGAAGGAAACATCCCCGATACCAACACTACCACATCATCCGCATACGCGACAACCTTGACTCCGTCTCGGTCAAGCCTACACAGAATTTTGTTGATTACCATAAGCCAAAGAAGAGGAGAGATAACCCCACCCTGAGGAGTTCCCCTTACAACGGATATGGCGGAAACACTATTACCGAGTGTCGATTGAATGATTCTGGTTTTTAGCATAGTCACTATGCACTTTCTAATAAACTCCCCTACACCCAGTTGGGATAGAGCTTCCTGAATCGATTCAGTACTAACGTTATTGGAAGCACCTTCAACATCTAAAAAGGTGGCAAGAGTAAATTGTTTGTAGTGTATTGTCTTTTCTATCGTACGCACAACTTCATGGAGCGCCGTCTCAGTCGATCGCCCCTTAGTGTACGCATGCTGAGATTTTGATAGAAGGGATGTATCTATTGTATTACGAATGTGCGTATCTAATATACGTTCCAACGTCTTAAGGAGGAAGGATTTTGGTAACATCAGGATGAATTTTATTCCACTCTGCCAGTATGAGTCTTTGAAGCTCCTTTTTGTTTCGTACTGCTTTTGTTTTCCTAATTTGTTGTTCCAAGTGCTCCCACAGATGTTCAATGGGATTAATATTCGAACTCTGGGGAGGTGTTTCAATGCATTTTGGGCAGTTGTATAAAAGCCAGAGACGCACATCCAAAGCCTTATGCTTTGGATCATTGTCTTGGTAAAAGTGGAAATTGTCCTTAATTCCCAGTTTTTCAGCTGAATCTTCCAAATTTTCTTTGACAATGTTAAGATACATAGTTTTATCCATATTGCCTTGAATAAATTTTAAATTTCCAACACCTCCCCAGCTCATAGCATCCCAAACCATAACACTTTCTCCTCCGTGTTTTACTGTCGCCGATAAGTTTTTTTTACAAGATAAGCCTCATTACGTTGCCGGTAAACTTTTTCTTGTTTTTTATCATTTCGGAAGAGTGAGAATTTACTCGCAGAGTGATGACACATAACTTATGCCAAATGTACCGTTATGTTGCTTTACTTCAGTTTTTTGTCCTTTCCGTGAAGAACATGGAAAAATGACGTGTTCATATGATAATTCATAAACCGACCTGGAATTCGTTTAACCTAAATTAAGTTTTTTTTTGTGAAATACACTCCGTACGAAACTGAATGTTTCTAAGTGTACATAGTTTGTAACATAGAGAAATATTAAAGATACACCCTGTAAAGCATACATATATGTATTTATATGATCAAGGTCAATAGAAAGCTGTTTCAGTTATTAATCATTGTATCCTTAAATTTTGATCTAGCTTGAATTTTTGAAAAACGCCCACTTCCACGCCCACAATCGTGTTCAATATCAAACAAACTCTCCTCAATGCTAGTTTTCAGAACATCCATGGGCAAATATCGAAATAAAATCGTGTGACTTAAAACAAAATTACGTGACGTGAAAAAAAAATTATAGAATCAATAATAAAATAAAAATACTTCGATAGGGTATAGTAGTATTAACCGACCAATATTTTTTTTATTTTGTTTTACTGATTTTTTTTTTAAATTTTTGAAACATTTTCTATGAAAACTTGACGCGCAAATATAAAAAAAAATATTTATTATCTTCCAAAGCATCTAAACTAAGTTAAACACCAAATTTGGTCAAAAGCGATAGAGACTTTTTCGAGAGAATTTCCATTTCACCTTTTCGTTACACTCGAAGCGTTACACTTTTTTGTTACACATGAGCGAATTTACTCCACCTTGACCAGAGAACATGGCTTTAAATAAATAGTTGTCGGAATTGTGTGTTTAAGAGAATGTGATGAAAATAAAAGTCCAATAAATTTACACATTCCTGAGGCATTCAACTTTGTCAAATTGAAGTCTTTATTGTATCAATTTCCAATTACGGAAATATGAACAGAAATAGAAATGAATTTACGATAGTAAAAGGAACACTATTTTCAACATTTTGTGAAGTGCATATCTGTACGTCCTCTAAATAATTCTTTCACTCATACCGCAAGGAAGGGTGAACGGATTTTATCGAAATACTACCTTGATGAAAAAGATTCAGGAATGAATACCATGTAGAGTTTTCAGTCATCTGTCAGTGCAAAGCTGGTGTAGAAAGACCTGAATTTCATTCAAAAAAGGGACCGCATTGACATCGCGAAAGACATGATTTTAGCAGCTGAATCCGACCCAACATTCATCAAACTCATATTTACTGAATACGAGACGTGGGTTTATGAGTATGAAATGCAATCAAGGCATCAGGCGAGTGAATAGTGTACACAGAATGAGCCAAGACTGAAAAAACCACGTCGTTTTCAGCCGAAAAAGAAGACCATGGTCAGGGTTTTTATGCATTACAAAGGTGTTGTGCATCATGAATTCTTGCCACAAGAGCAGGCGGTCAATAAAGTTTATTATTTGGGCGTTATGAGATGTTTGCATGAAGCAATTCGATAAAAAAAGACAGGATTTGTGAGTTTCGCACCGCGATAACGCACCGTCGCACAATGCCGTCGTTATTCGTGAGTTTTTGACCAACTCATGGTACGTATACCATCCAACAGCCACCGAATTCGCCTGATTTGGCTGCAACCACTAGAGCACTTTTGCTGCCATACAACAATGTTCGAGGCTATTGCTGCAAACCAAGATGCATCATTGTTTTCGATGAGCACAACAATAAGGGCATCCAACTTGGTTGCCATCAAGTAGGCATTAAATCATTATTTATCCGGAGTTCATCCGGACGAGAACTATTGCGATTTGAAGTGTTCCATCACTTGGATATGAGTTGTGCCACAAGAGTAATTACTTTGCCACAAATTAGTTTATTTTTTATCAATGTCATCCTAGAGCTCTGTATGATAAAAGTTATCGATTAGATGACAGAAATCGCTGTCAGAGATTAGTGTAGGCAATTACCAGCTTCGACCACTTGGGCGAATATATTTCAATAATTGCTTGCAGCTATCCAAGTATAATAGTTGCCTTTATTACTTTATTCCACTCTTGATAACCCATAACTTTTTGTATGTTTTATCTTTTCAGACTAACCCAGCGAAATGGACGACTACATAGTATATGCAATCACCGTCTTCCTGTCGGAATTTATCGCGACAGGCTTATTGGTCTTCCTCGGATGCATGGGTTGCATCAGTAGTGACATCTTCCCCAACAATCATTTGCAGATGACCTTAAACTTCGGCTTGGTTATCATGATCCTAATTCAGAGTTTCGGTTGTGTATCTGGTGGTCACATGAACCCAGCTATCACCATAGCAGCTGTGATCTACAAATTGATTACCCCAATAATTGGAGTTGTGTACTGTGTTGGCCAAATACTTGGCGGAATCATTGGCTACGGTTTGTTGATGGTTGTTGTCCCATCGAATGTTATTGATGTGCCCGGTGCCGCTCACGGAATGTGTGTTACAATTCCCAACAATGAAATCTCAATCATACAGGCAGTTGCTATTGAATTCATTCTCACAACGGTGCTCATCTTGGTATGTTGTAGTGTATGGGATCCAAGAAATGCCAAGCGTCATGACTCTGTTCCAATTAAATTCGGTTTGGCTATCGCCTCATTGGCTTGCACTGGTGTAAGTTACTTGAAATCCTTTTGTTTCCATACATTTTTAGTATAATTTTGTCTCTTTCTAGGGAGCATTCACCGGAGCTAGCATGAATCCAGCAAGATCATTCGGACCTGCCTTATGGCATATTGACTTCCAAGATCATTGGATTTACTGGGTTGGACCATTGGCCGCTGGTGGTTTCACTGCAATCGGTTACAAGGCTGTCTTCAGGAAGGAAGTTCCTGAGGAAAACGAAAATTAACAACTTGCCATGGACGTGTTGCCATTGCGCTAAGCCATTTTACACGTATACCTAGATAGTCATTAGATAGATGAGATTTTTTTTGTTAATTTGTTTTACTTATATTTTTTCGATTCGAAAAACTTGCGAGAGAAAATTCTATTCGATATTATACTTCTTCGTCGTGACTTTATGGACTTTTAATATTTTTTTTTTATTTTTTTGTTTTTTAATCTGTTTCTCTGATTGCCTTTGTTAATGTTGTGCGCTGTTCCTCAAACTTAAGTTTTCAAAAAGAAAAAAAACATATTAAATTCAAATTTTTTATTTTGTAAAAATAAAACTATAAAAATTAAATGTAATAAATATTAGTTTTGTACAGAAATTTTACTTTTTTTCTTTAAAGAAGTTTTTCATGAACGCCCTGTAAAATATCATGCCTAGCTGAAAATAGGTACCTAAAATCCTTAACAGCACTGGAAAATAAGTTTTTAGACCACACTCATTCTTATGCGACACGCATGCACAAAATAAGGATCGTTTCCCTAGTACAAGGTTTTTTATATACGTAATAGGGTGGACAATTTTTCTTTTTCCAAACTTTTAATGCAGCTAGTACCGGACAATTGGGACTGAAGACCACACAGATAATAAAATAATTTCAATAATATCTACCCGAATCTCTATTTCCCAATGTGGCTAGGATAGAAAAGTTGCGATTTTTGTGTCTTGCATCTCATAGGAATACGAGGGTGGGTTAATAATTCCCTTAAAAATTAAATAAGGAACACTCTTTTCGGTATAAAAACATTTTATTTTTCAACATAGTCTCCTTTTAGCTCTATACACTTCATCCAACGTTTCTCCAATTTTTGGATGCCCTCCAAATAATACGATTTCTCGAGACCTTCAAAAAAAGCGTTTGTTTCAGCGATGACCTCTTCATTCGACCCAAATCTCTTACCTCAGTGCCATTTCTTCATGTTTGGAAACAAGAAATAGTCGCAGGGGGCTAAATATGGGGAATATGCTGGATGAGGGAGGAGTTCGCAGCCTAACTCAAGCAATTTTGCCATTGCGACTGCGGACTTGTGCGCCGGTGCGTTTTCCTATTGAAAAAGAACTTTTTTCTTCTTCAAATGCGGCCATTTTTGCTTCAAATCGGCTTGGAATCGATTCAGCAGCTCTGCGTAATATGCGCCGGTGATTGTTTTACCCTTTTCAAGGTAATCGATGTTAATAACACCACGCGCATCCCGAAAAACTGTCGCCATGACCTTGTTTGCTGACAAACCCGCCTTGGCCTTCTTCGGCTTCGAATCACCAGGAGAAGTCCAATGTTTTGACTGTTCCTTGGTTTCTGGTGTATTGTGGTGAATCCAGGTTTCATCCGCGGTTACGAAACGGCGCAAAAACTCAGCCGAATTTTTCTGGAACATCGCCAAACACACCTTTGAAGTTGTCAAACGAATGCGTTTGTTGACGATTGGGATCAAACACGGCACCCATCTTGCGGAAGCTTTTTCATGTCAAAATATTTATGTCAAATCGAAATCACTGAGCCATGTGATAAGCCTGTGGCCTCTTCAAGCTCGCGCACTTTCACTCGCCGATCGTCCATTATCAAACCATGGATTTTGTCGACCATTTCTGGTGTGGTGACCTCAATTGGGCGACCAGAAGGTTCGGTGTCACTTGTGCTTGAACGACCGCACCGAAATTGAGTAAACTAGTGGTAAATGGTTCCAATCGATGGTGAAGAGTCCCCATAATATTTGTCAAGCTTTTGTTTGGTTTGCATGATAGTTTTTTCTCGCAAAAAATAGTGTTTAATGAGCAATCGAAATTCACTTTTTCCATTTTAACGAAAATGCTAGTAGGCGTCTATACAAAATGGCTGCCACAACAAAACTATTTGACAGATCTGTCTGAAAATTTGGGTGCGTTCTTTTGAAAGATGATTCTATACAAAATGGCTGCCACAACAAAACTATTTGACAGATCTGTCTGAAAATTTGGGTGCGTTCTTTTGAAAGATGATTCTTAACAAAACAAAAATTAAATTTAAGGTGACGACACAATTTGTGTTAATTTTCAGGGACTTATTGACTTATTGATAATACTAGTGAACACACTATCGTGAACAAGAAAGGTGTAAAGGCGTCGAAAATAAAATTATTGCTCTGAATCAAATGTACAAATAGAACTTTCCAAGCACGTAACATTTTTGAGTTATGGCTTGTTTAAAATATGAGTTCTCTTATATAATTAACTGTTTCTATAAATATTTAAGGCTAAGTCCCTTTATCAAAACATTTTAATCATAGCCAGTTACTGCAATTAACCAATGTGGATCTCTTAAATTCGAGATTATTTATGTGTTGATTTGATATTAAACAAATGCTTGTAAGCAAATTATTGTCAGGTATACTGTAGGTCTTTACACATATTTTCCAGTTTACTCTTCCACCTGCATATCACATACTCATCCAATTAATTGCGAAATTTATCTGCACTGATTGGCCCCAAAATTGCCGGGTTGAACTTAATTGAAATTGTTTTTTATGCAGTTTTATGAAAGGCAAAATATATGCCAAGAAACAATCCACTTACTTTAAGAAACTAAAACCAACCCACTCTACAATTTGAAACATGCAAAATTTCATGAAAAATCTGATCAAAATAGCACGCACCTGTATGCTAAATAGAGGTGGCTATTTAAATTATAAAATGCAGCCGTCTAGTTACACCATAACCACAGATAATAGTATTTTGATTTTAATACATATTTTGTAACATAGAGAATTAATAAAGATACACCCTGTGTGGCATACATATATGTATTTATATGATCAAGGTCAATAGACAGCTGTTTGAGCTATTAATCATTGTATACTTAAATTTTGATCTAGCTTGAATTTTTGAAAAACGCCCATTTTCACGCTCACAATCGTATTCAATATCAAACAAACTCTCCTCAATGATAGTTTCAGGACATCTATGTGCAAATATCGATAACTTAAATCAACTGTTGATGATGTACGAAGTCTGCGGAGCGAAATAAAATCGTGGGACTTAAAACAAAATTACGTGATGTGAAAAAAAAAAATTATAGAAGCAATCATTAAAAAAAAAAAAGAATTTGAAAAAATACTTCGATAGGGTATAGTAGTATACACCGACCAATATGTTTTTTTAGCTGGATTTATTTTTCTTCAAGTGTTTTACCATATCGATACGGAACACTAATAAAATATCGGTCCTTGGGCAATTCAAAAGTACTGACTACCAATAAATATGTCTCTCCATCTCGTTCGGTTCATATACCAATACAGCAGACGCTCATAAATTAGAACTTTCGGAAATTCGAATCCTCCAGAAATTCGAACCTGAGTTTTTAATGCATTGAATGCTCTAAAATTAGAACTTGAGGTTCTAATTTCTGAGCGATTATTTTTCTTAGCTTTGTACACATAGGTGAATCCCCATTTTTGTATTTATTTTGCTTCAACAATGCAAAAATAAAAAGGGGAATCACCAAATTATGTATGTGGTGATTCCCTTTGCGTTTTTTTTTTTTTTTTTTTTGTTATACTCAGGTACATATTTGGTTATACGCCTGTGAATATTTGATTCGCATACACATATTTGGCTCAGTCTCTATCAAAAAATGTATGTAATTAATTAAAAATATTAAATAAACTTAAAAAAAAAACTTTGTCTTTAGAAACCAAAGTTAAGATTTTAAAAAAGCTTGATGAAGGCGTTCAAGGGAATCGTTTAGCTCTAGATTTCAATGTGACAAAATCTGCCATCAGCTACATAAAATCGAAGAAAGAAGCAATATTAGATGCTGTTTCCAACACCTATCAAGAAGCAAAAACTAAATCTTTACACAGCGCTGAATATCCGGAAATGGAAAGTCTTCTTTTTGAATGGTTTTTAAGTCAACGTGAAAAAAAGTGCACAATGACTGGACCAATATTAAAGGCGAAAGCTAAGTCAATTTTTGGTGAAGTATATCTCGATAAAGATGAAAATGCATTCCTCGCAAGTGATGGATGGTTTACCAAATTTAAAAATCGGCACGGTATTCGCTACTTAAAAATTGGTGGTGGGATACTTTCTAGTGATGTTGGCGCTGTCACTCCGTTTATGCACAGATTTCGTGCAAAAGTTGCTGAGATGGGGCTAATGGAGACACAATACTGATGGCTCAAACAAATTAAAGCCATTAGTTATCGGCAAAGCAAAAAAACCAAGGTGCTTCAAAGGATTTAATAATCCACTTCACTACGACTTTTCGAAAAATGCTTGGATGACGTCGCGGATCTTTCATGAGTGGTTTCGCAAGATATTTATTAAAGAAGTGAGGAGAAATAATCTTATTTCTTGGTTCCATGATTTTTAAAATATTTTTTAACAGGTCAAGGGCTTTTCAAAAGAAAATAATTTGCCTCCAAAGGCCCTATTGCTTATTGACAATTGCTCTGCTCAGGCACCTATTGATAAACTTCAAAGTGACGATGGAAACATAGTTTCATATTTCTTTCCACCAAATGTGACAGCGGCTGTGCCAGCAATGGATCAAAATCTTAACAAAATTGATCTACAGGAGTAAGCTACTTGCTCAATTAATCGCTGAAGCTGAATAATCTTTTGAAACGCCATTCAATCCGCAATGCAATAATATTGCTGAAACAAGCTTGGGATGTGTTGCCACAAAGAGTTCTAAAGAATTCTTGGTCCAACTTGTTAAACTGGGACTCGGTCGACTATGACAGCGACGATGATTTGCCACTAGCACAATTGGTGCAAAAAAATCAGGACTGCAATGAAGTTCTTCGAATAAATCAAAATCTTTTAGCAGAAATTGATCCCAACAATTCCATCTGTATAGAGGAAATCGAAGAATGGAACTAAGATGTTTTTGAAGGCGCATCTGAAGATGAACTCAGAAGCGATGATGAGGCTTCAGATAGCAACGAAGACGATGTTTTCGAAGTCGTACCAGTTATTTCTCATTCTAAAGCCATTGAAAATGTCAATAATTTAATCAAATGGTGCGAAAAGAATGAGTTGTATTCCACATGACCAATCTTTTGGCCCTCCGTAACGATATCTTTGTATCAAGTTTAGTTAAACCAAAAAAAAAAAACAAATATTACCGATTATATGCTACAAAAAGATTAATTGTTAATTAATAAAAGAGATTTGTGTTAACATAATACATTTTACTTTTTCAGTGAATTAAAAAAACGTCCAGAAATTAGAACATTTCGGAAATTAGAATTACCCCCGGAACAAAGTTGTTCTAATTTCTTAGCGTCCGCTGTATACCAATTAAGTTGAATATAGTATCCATCTCAAAAACTCCCATTTTAACAGCACAACAATTGGAAATACCATAATGAAGTAGAGAATCCAAGTAAAACCAAAATAATTTCATTGCATCCATTTGAAGTAGCAAAAAGTGGATACAAGAGCTCATAAACTACTTGCAACTCACAAATCCTATCCCAACAGCTTCATCTATTGTTTCCTGTTCAACAACAGAATGTAAAGCAATTATATTTGTAGTTGCAGACCAAAGTGCATAGCTCTGGATGAGACTAACGATACCGGTACTATAGGGCCGCCATAAAATGGGCAATAATTTCATTAAATCGTTATTTGCTCAAAGTTTATCCGATCGAGTACCACAGCAATTTGAAGTGTTCCATCACTTTTAGTTGTCAGCCATGAATTGTGTCACAAGCGCAATTATTTGGCCATAAATTAGTTTATTCTTTATCAAAGTCGTTCTTACAATTTGTGATAAAAAAAATATTGATTGCATTTCAATGAATATACCTATACGGGGGTGGAAGTAATTACAAGGCGAAGTATTGGGGGAAAAAAATCTTTTTCAAAGTGAGGTGAAATTTTACAGGACAGACATATCTATGTATAATTGGGGAATACTAATGGACCCAACATGATGTCTGTCTGTCCATATCAGTATGTAACACGCTTGTAATTTGCAGTAATATAATAGAGGCATATCGTAAACTGAAAACAATTATAAAAAAAGAATAGAAGTGTGGTTAAAATCACACTACCATATCTTACCTCTGCTTCATCTGATTTTGATGTTTTTTGGACAAATGGATTTACATATACGGTGTAAATCAATCCCAATATTTTCCAATATTCTTAGTTAAGTTTCCATATCTTAGGCGCCAAAATTCATCAATATTTATGCAGACATTCTGGAGTTTTGGCAGCCAATACAAATTATTTAAATATTTTTGAAACCCACATCCTACACTGCACCTGATATTAATAATTTTTTGACAAAACTACGACCTACATAAGAGCTGATTACATTTCAAGGGAATATTACTGAATATCCATATGCATTTGCATGTTTCAACACCTTCCTGAAGTTCCGGGTTACCTAGAAAGAAACCGCACAGACTACGAGGTATAACCTTAAGGAAACGGATTTTCGATTTTCAAAATACAGGGTGTTACAAAGACTATTGGAAAGAACATAGTGAGGACAAGTTTTCGATTTGTGAAACGCAGTCTGCTAAAAATAACACTTTTATGTTGCTTTAATAAAATTTCACAATTTGTGTGCGTACTTTTCCACAATTTGCAGGACCTTCTGGACTACTTAGAAAGATATAACTTCGTACGCATATACGCTCCATTTCATAACTATCACAATCCCTGTATTTCCATTTTTTAAGATTAAAATAATTGTTTTGGAAGTAACTGTTTTTTCCCGAAAGAGTAATAAAAACGCAAACAATTTTATGAAAAGTAGAAATGTTCCGTTATACTTTCTAAGAGAAAAGACAAGTAAACCACTTCAGTTTTATTTGGATACAGATTTAATACACTTTGAAAATACGTAATTCTTAAATGATCTGTAATTGGTGGGTCATCCTTTGTTTTTCATTAAAGCGATAATCCTATTTGGCATACTGTCGATTAAGTTGTTCAATATATCCTGCGGAATTGTAACCCAAGAAGTATTTATTGCTGCTTTTAGGTCGGCCACATTGTTGAACTGCCTGTTATTGGCGTAAACCTTTCGCACCAATATGTCCCAAAGATTCTCAATCGAGTTTTGATCTGGTGACCAAGCAGGCTATTCAAAAATATTGATCTCATGTCGATCAAACCAAGATTTGGTTGCTATTGTGGTGTGAATAGTGGCGTTGTCCTGCTGGAAAACCCATTCCAAAAATGGCAAAAGTTGTGTTTCAAGGATACCAATGTATTCGTCACTATGTAGTGCTAATGGTAATGTTCTCGCTAAGGGAAAACCGTCCCATACCATCAGACTTCCACCGCCAAAATTTCTTCTAGAAAAGTGCACGGGGTCTTTCCGCAGATCTCTCCAGTAGTATTGGCAACCATCTGAACCGTCAAGTTTGAGTTTCTTTTCGTCAGAAAAAATTACCTTTACGTAAAAAAGCAGCAATAATAAGCATATGCAGAGTAGAAAGAGAACATGTTTTTCATTACCTTGCTCCTGTCCACGGTTCATGTTTTTTCGATCGTATTTTCGGCGAGCAACCTTATGACGCATTGTCAACCGCGGTATAGCCTGCATTTTTTGGTTCGTCAGGTGTCTACAGTTCTTGATAACTCGATAAATCGTTGAACACGACACATTTAAATTAAGTTCAATCTTCAACAGATTTAAGCTCTTTGTTGAACTGCTTACTGCCCTGACAATGCAACGCTCGTCTTAAGAGCCATCTTGATTTTTCAAAAAATTTGAAACCGTAACGTGATTACGTCCGATTTTTCGAACAATTTTACGTAAACCCTTACGCTTGACCGTGGTAAGCAATAATTTTAACGGCAAGATAAAAGCAATGAGCCTTTTTAGTCTTTCATCGTACAAGTAGACATTACCAGACAACAGGTAGAGCTAGGAGGACATCGGCACGGAACTGGATGTGAGCAGAAGAATCGGGAAAACGAAGTCTATAGATACCACAATTCGACAAAAGAATTAATAATTGCCCGCTCACAAGGAAATTTTGTTGCAGTTGATATGCAGTGTCATCCTCTTACCTAAAGTGGGTCGTCTAAAGCACTCAGGGCGAAGTACAGCTGAGGAGAAATAGAAGTTAGTAAGGAGGACTTGAGGATGTAATTCAATGTCGAAATACTAGCACTTATTTTCATAGTATACGAGTATATATGAACTACTAGTGAAATGTCATTCACACCTGAATTTCTGAATGGCAATAAAGAGAAACATAGCTGCCATGTTGCAAAATTGCAGATAGAAGGTAACCCACTCTGTACTGATAAAGATGTATTATTTTTTGCTCATAATAGATGTCGCCTCTAGTAACAAATTATTTGCCCTAGATGGCACCCTCAAAACGTACTTGTATGTCCTGATATATACGTACAAATGTACATATATATCAAAAAAATGTCATAAATGGAGTGTGGGTAACAGATGTAGGGTGGTGAGGCCTTACTAATTCAAGAGTGTCACTCGTTCGATAGTTATCCCATCTGGAACTGATCTAAATCGAATAAAGCAGGAGTTAGATAATAGCAGGGTGATTTTTAACCTCACGCCAGAAAGCTTTCTATTTTTCAGGTAACCTTCCCTTGACTTTACGAACTTGCAATATTTTTCAGATTCACATTTACTCCGACAATTTTTTATTTGAAATCACTTTTATTTTTATTTTTTCAATTCTTAAAATATCGAACAATGTATTTCACTTCCCACAGAAATGCCGAATGACATTTAAGTTTTTTTTTATTTCCTACTGTGAAATTTTAGAACTAATGTCAAATTGGAACATGTACGAGTATGAAGTTGGCTGCTGGCAGACCCTATAATAAAGGGTGATTCAGTATGAGGTTACTATTTATATTTGAAATAAAATACATAGATTTTTGATATTATGCTGATATTTGTATGACAATGTAATGGCGACACATTGACATTAAACATGAATCAGTCAAAGTCTGCTCTTTTCAAGAAATTTTCCATTACCTTTCAGTGTGATTCCTGCGATAGGGATCATTGGTATATACCTCTGCTTCACATAATCCCAAAGAAAAAAGTTCAACAGCGTGATGTCGCACGATCTTGATGGCCGTAACGAGAGATGACTCGGCTGGGAAACTTTGTAGGCAATAGTTGCATTGTTTTTCACGCCATGTGGTAAGTGGCACCGTCTAGTTAAAACCATATGTCTTCCACATCAATATCGTCCAACTGGTGCTAAAAAAAATTTGTTATCATCTCCGGATTTCGAAGAAATGTAGCCCTATCGCATGCCTAAAATCAGAACCAAACAGTGACTTTTGTAGATGCATTAGTTATTCGTAAATGACTCGTGGATTTTTATGACCCCAAATGCAATAATTTTTGTTTGTTTACGTAGCCATTCAGTTGAAAGTGAAAATCATCGCTGAAGATGATATTGTTCGAAAAATCGCCATCAACTTGGTGGTTCTCTAATACCCAATCAACGAAGTCACGACGCTGTTCATGGTCAGTTGGCTACAATTCTTAAGTCAATTGGATCTTATAGGCAGATGCAGATCTTTTGTTAAAATGCGCTGCGTGGAACTTTGTGAAAGGTCCAATTGCTGGGAACGATGGCGAATGGATTTTGATGAATTTTCACGAATACTGTCACTCACTGTGGCTATATTTTGTCGTGATAGGCCACTACGAGGATGCACTGGTCTTTGCATATCCACAAACCCGGTTCGATGGAATGTTTTCATTAATTTATTAAACCGCGGCATGATATGCACTGTTATGTATACCGAAATTATTTCGCAATGGTATTGGTTAAATTCTTCAAATTTTTAACAGTTAAAGTTCGTTGCACTCTCATATACTGCTCCATAATTACAAATGCCAATGCTTAGTATTCAAAGATGTCAAATATCAGCTGTTTATCTTCCACAGAACCACAGTAGTGTCAGATTTAATCTTCAATTGAATCACCCTTTATTATGGCACTGATATTCCTATTCTAGTGCTATTCGATTTGAGCTCCACATACAGCATTAAACGTTGCCTATTTGAAGGCTGATTTCTTGACGACCATCCGATGCCATGCGATTACCTGCGTCAATTCATATTCAAAATAGCATATACACATATACTACATAATTTTAGGATGTTTTCAATCATATTCTTGGCTATTGTATCTACATGCATACATATATGGTATAAGCACAGATAATAAGCGTGACTGCCTGTAAAGGCACATTGGAGAAACCACATCAAACTTACTTTTTTTTTATATACACACGTTTTGTTAACCTAGCTAGTCAGAAACGTAAAGTTTTACATATAAAACAAAGACAACAACCGGCTGGTTAAACCCCCTGTTTTTCTCCCCAGTCAAAACCAACTAGGTAGGGATTGTCATGACTTGTAGATAGGTAGCCTGATTTCATTCATTGAGCGTGTTATTCTTTAAATCTATGCAGCCAGTGGTTCATTAAAACGATTCCTGGTCAGCCGAATTTTGATATTTTATTTTATTTTTGAAGATTGGTACTTCCGCTTACAATCCAAATAACATTTTGATGTCAGCTGTCAAACTATTAACTTTACATTTACATTTACATTTTATTCATGAGACAGCTCTTCTTTAAATGGCTATGACTCAATTGTACATACATTTATGATAAACCATTGTCATTTCTCAATCTCAAAGGATATATTCGTTTCTAATTTTATGTGGGAATTTTTGTTTCACATTAACATTGTACTCGGCTAGGTTTTACAATTTTACTAGCACCACATACCAAGAAGAAATTAAAAAAAGAAAATTAACGAGAGAAGAATTAATGGTTCATTCTTAAATTCCATTTACACTATACGAGTACAACCAGGCACGAATTTTGGCATACGTTCACACTAGTCGATACAATTTTATATATTTTCTTTTCTGCGGAAAACATTAAATTTACTTTATTATGTACCTTCATGCATAAATTGCTTTCTTCTCTTGTCTTAAGTACTATTTTTGTTGTTGGTAATTATGACAAATTTATTAAAAACTTACGATTTTAACTAACAGCTTCTTTTGCACCTTATTTGTTATTAGTATATCTAAGCTTTTCTTGTGTGAAAAGTCATACCAATCAGACTCTTCATTCGGTTTGCTAACTGACAGTCAGCATAGTTGTATAGTCTAAATATACTTTTATGTATTTAATTTTTAAAATTAATTTTTTCTCAAAAAAGGTGCGAATGATTTTGCTCAAAATTAATTTTTTTGCGTGCGCCATATGTTATTTAATTTTGTTAAAATTGAATGCATGAGTTATTATTTTTTGAATGTTTAACTTACAAAGTTTTAAAAAATTTGAGAAATGAAAGTACTAATGGTAAGCATAATGTAATTACCACTTTTTTTCGGCCAATCAGAGACATCGAACGAAATGCATCGAAAATGTTCTCACTTTACGAACAAATCCCTATGCACCCGATAAATTTTGCAAACAAACCAACGTATATTAACACTACAAATCTGTGAGGAATTATAACAATTTCTAGTCAGCCGGTTGTTGTATTTATTTTATATGTAAAATTTTGCGTTTCTAGCAGCCATTGCCAAGGTAGGTTTAAAATCCCCGCCTGTTTATACTTCTGCGGAATTTTCGGTTATGTAGGGACTTGTTCGTAAAGCAAAACTAATTTCCATGAATCTCGTCTAATGTCTTTACTTAGGCGAAAAATATAATGTTGTTAACTGACGTACTAATATTACTGTAATAAGTACTTTTATTTCTTTTAACTATTTTATGTTATGTAATTATTTTAAATTTTCTCAAAAACTAGAAGACATAAAACCATTCGGTTTTCTGAGTTCGATTCACAATTGATATAAGCATTGACCACAAAAAGCCAATTCAGCAATTCATTTCACAATTTTGGAAAAAATTGGTCTAAACTTTTTTTTTCATTTTTTTTATCAAAATTTTGAGTTTGCATGCGAATTTTTCAAAAATTATTGACATAAATTAATTAATTTAAATCTCCCGTAGTAAAAAATGCTTGTTGTTAACCCCTCTATAAAAAACCGTTATCAATTTTTAACGCCAAAGTTATCGTACTCGTGCCTTAGAAACGATTGAATTACTTTCGGATTGAGAAATGTCATTTTATTCATCATAAATTCCTCTTATAAATTACTTTTCTGCACAGCCATTTTCAGAAAATTCGTGTGAATGAAATGGTTATAATCTATAATTGTGATCCACAATATTATTCATAGTTACTTTAAATTCCAGCAATTTAACCTACACTTAAAGAGGATAACCGCTTATTTTGACAAATACTTTGACGGTTGACAGCTGATGTCATTATGACTGCACGCAGTAGTACCAATCTTTAGATGCGAAAAATACTAAAGATTCGGCTGACTAGGAATCATTTTATTAAATCACACTTAACTAAAACCAGCATTCCATAGAAATCCCCTCTAGCTCAATTTGAAAGGTTGCTTATGAGATGAATATACTCGTACTGGCATATCTATTCTACAATTATTCACCTATTATCCAAATCCCCATTAAATGATGGAAATAACTTCAATGAAAGAATTTTCCAAATCTAAGTTATACTTGATGTCCTTCAGAGAGTACGTGGAAAATGTTAACTCAGATTACTTTGAATGCGTAGCCTATAAGTAATGCACATTTGTTCAGCTCAGGTTAAAATATCGATTAGATGATCTCTGGTTAGGCTTAGAAGGGTGTTTGTTAAGTGTCTATTATTTAACCGGTGGTTATTGGAAATTTTCGGTACTACAAATCAAACTTAAACTTTTTTTTTCTTTTGTTTTCAAAACTATTTTTAAAGTTAAAATATAATTAAATTTCCCGAAAAAAAGAAGAGACTTCTGATAAAAAAAAACCTATTTCGGCTCTAACAACGTGGACCCTGGCCTAGCTTCCGAGTTCAGTTTCATTTCGATTGACTATTTTGGAGTTAGCAAGCTTAAGTTTCAGGTCCAATGAAGGGAGATTATGAACCTTGTCTTGGAAATTCATCTGCAATCTTATTTGCTTCATCCTGTTCATCCGGGAAGACAGGTGAGGCTCAGTCCTGCCAAAAAGCTATGACTTTTATGTTTACAAATTGCAGCTTGTTTTAGAAATTTCTATATCACAATAGTTCCAAAAGAAAAGAGAAAAAAAGGTCTACACTCATCCACTGGTGCACTTTTGATTGCAATAACAAGCAATCTGCTTCTAGAAACCACAGATTAATGATCAGTATCTAAGATTCTTTAGTAATCAATTTAAATTCAATACTATTGCGATCTTTTTAAAGCAAGTGAAGTAAAACACAATGTGTGCACATAAAAAAAAAAGGAAAAAATTCAATTCTGGATCCTCATTTTACTTCTGTTAGCTTCTTCTCTCATGATAAATCGATTGATAAATAATGTGTTGGGGTATCGTTAACCTACTTACTTTCTTTAGCGGACAACCACAAAATATACGTTCTAAAGAAGAAGAATACGATGTCACGTGTCGGAGATCAAGTTAGAATGTTTGATCCCTTAGCAGGAATATATATTTCTATTCCTTCCTACAGCCATGCTTTAAATTATAGGAATCAGAAATCAAAACGTCTACCTAAGTCTTTATTTAATTCACCCAAACATGTCCTTGAATTAAATTTTCGCAACTACAGCCGGCATACTATTTCTTTAAATGCTGTAACTTATAAGCTTCCATTACGAAGCGGTTAGTTAAATACCAATCAACATTTCCAGCGGTGGACCATTTCCATTATCCCAGCAAAATAATTATTATAAATTATCCCTCAGATAATTACTTACTCTTAGAAATTTCTAAGAGCAGTCTACGTAGGGTTAGTAGACATTGACATACGAGTATTCACCCGTCGTAAAGAAGTCCTTTCTGCTAACTCATCATCATATTAGCTTTTCGCACGAATGCGTTTTTCTCGCATCATCATTACTTTCTAGGATGGGAAAAATACGAAATCCTATTTACTTCTGTACAAGCGAATGTCCTTGCAAATAACGAAAAATCTCCATTAACTCTTCCAATAATGTAGTTTGACGGCTACAGTAGAATATTTACCTCTTGCTGGAGCCATCACCTGCAGATGAGCATATCCCTTTGAGTGGAAAATCGATCAAAAGGGCCATCTGATTTATTCCATTACAAATGATAATACATTTAAATCAGTGAAATATAACGGTGTAGTTGGTAGGTACTCATCATATCAAGTGAATTACATTTGAATTGCAAATTATCCTTTGAGGCGTTAATAATGACCGCACAACTGGATATACCTCTTAGTGGGAGACTAAGTTGAGTTGTGTCTAGAGAGAAAGTGGCAAAAGTAAAGCACTTGTATCCTTCAATAGACAATGTTGAACGAGTTAAAGTGTCGAGTTTGGTTGAAGGACAAATATTGTGGGATGAATGATACAATATTTGTCATGTTTTTCTAATGCACATTGATTATGGTCAAGTATTCAGAAAAACCGAAAATACTTAGCTGGATGAATAAATAAACTAAATTTATCTACTCAAAACCATTTCGACTTCATTTTAAAGCCTCTTACTCAGCTTGACAACTTCATAGTCAACACCACCCAGTCGAAGAGTTCTTTGCCTTAATTTAAAATAATTTGAATATGAATTTATTGTATTATTAAAAAGATCTACACAACAATTAATCGCTGGGCTTACAAGTGGCTGCAAAAGAAAAATCTGCAACTTTTGTGGCTGGGCTCGAAACTCCTAATTCGAAAGAAAGGAAACCATCCTAGCAACAACTACTCAAATCGATGGAGTGCTTAAGTAGGACTTAAATAAAGAAGCAGACTCCCGGCAGGACCTTCCAAACCAAACAGTGCCCAATTCATGGGCCAACAACGAAAGACTGAAGGTCAAACCATCTTCCATGGGTGGTCTGGAGAATTTATTTAATTTAAGCTTTATCTCAATTCTGCTTCAGAACAAAGTTTCCCTTTTAAATAAAAATCTAGTACGATATCTTTTGAGGCAAAGACTTCCATGACAATATACTACCTGTGGATGCATCCGATGCTAATGACACTAACTGCTGGCATCTCTAAGGAAATCTAAGAAAAGGGATTTACTCAGAGAGTTAATGCGAAAATTGACTCCGAGTTTACTAAGAAAAAGCCAAAAGATTTTTTCTATCTTGTCTGTGCAATGCCACCACCCACAATGGTTTCATCAGTAAGACGTATCCAGGCTGTCGCTACGAAGGTTACTAGTGCCAAGCAATTGCCAGCAATCATTCCTGCATGGCAAAAAACCAACCTTAGACGAAACGAAGTAGACTATATTCAGCAGGACTTCTGGAAGTTGAATGATTACTACTTGAATGTTGAATGATTACTACTCTTTTGAAAAGGGCCAGAGCGGTCATTGACCAGCCTTGGATAGGCAGCGTGACAACGTCAAATCTTTTTCATCAATGATCTAAAGGTGGACAAATATGAGATTATTGAATCTCTGAGATATTCGGCAGCTATGAGAGGCTATTAAGGGTTCGCAATGAATGAACTCCGTGTACTGTTTCTAAAGGACAGTCAGGTCAAATTGTTGTCTGAAGTACGTGAGGTTACCAAATATACGCAGTCTGTAAAATTCAAGCATAGATGACAATAACTATGAGAAAGATGATTGTGATAACAGTGAAGGGTTGCACAAAACAAAATGTGTGCTAAGGGTAATTGTATTGGGCTCAAAGAAATACAACACTTATTAGAGACGCAATCAAGGTTAGAATTCGTATCTTAACTCCAGTGACCAGTATGAAGCTAACAAGTTCCACTTAACTATGTCCAATACAGTACTTGACTTCCACAATAATTGGAGGCTATGATCAGTATTCCGGCCCACTTATTCAAGAGATTCGATTGTTCACCTTGGTGGAATACAATTCACTCAGAGACTGCTAGTCCATAGAACGACATGAGCTTCTCTCCATTAATTTTAACTGAAATGAGAAGAATGGCACTTGCTCATTTCAGATTAAGATTAACATGGAGTACATTGCTCTTATATGAAAAGGAATTGTGCACAAAAAATTTGTGCCGAAAGAATAATTCCCATAACGTATTTTTTATTTTTTTTTTTTTTTTGTTTCCAGAGAATACCATAATAACAAAAATACCATAAACAAAATTATGAAATGAACAAAACTAAACTTTTTCCGAACCTATTTGTATTCTTTTTTTAACTGTAACACTTTTAGAAATCTCTCAAAATGTTTCCAATCTCCAGTCAAAAAATACCAGTCTTTTCAGCTGGTGAAATACTGTCCCTGTCAGTTCAACTGTAAAGGAATTTATTGGAGCTCACACTCTTTTTTTGCAGAATTTAAACGCGCAAGCTACGAAGTCCTAGCAGAAGCCTGAAAAGACGAACTAGTAGAGCCGCAGTCTTCGGTGAGGATCTAAAAAAAAATATTCTACAAACTGCTAAATGGCGTTGATGACCAATAGTTCTCTATACACGTAGTGTTCCGGCATCTTCTTTTTTTATAATTTGCGCGCGCCAAAGAGGATATGAGTACTCTTATACTATTACAGGGCACGGGCGTTGTGAAGAAGAGAGAGAGAGAGAAAGAAAGATTTTAGAGTAGTGGTTTGAAACTTAGATGGTATTAAGTTCTCTGTAATCTACAAGGGTAGCGTCCAGATAAATGGGGAGCTTGTATGTTTGGCTTTTGTCGTTGCTCATGATTCACAGTATTTTTTCTTCCATCCACCTGATGTCATCGTCACGATCAAGTTGCATTTTCAGCCATATGACCGCTCTACTGCGAGTGTTATGCCTTCACAGTAGAGTTGACTTAGCTTTCGAAATTGATCGACTTTTTTATTTATTTCATGAGAAATAAATAGATGATTTTTGACATCAGGATTTGAACTGTGAACCAACAGCGTAATAAGAGATCCACTACACCACGGCCACCTCTAATCTGCCCGGAAAGTCCTTCAATCCAACCGAATGAGACAACGCAGCAGAGAAGGAAGCCCACCTTAGGTGGAGCACACAATTGAAACGGACCTCAGCAAACTTGGTGCGAAAATGTAGGCAGCTAGCTAAAGATCGAACTGGCTGGAGAGTTTTGTTGGTTGACGTCCTGCTCCACTCAGGAATGTAGCGCTATCGAAAGTGAAGTTAAGTAAATTTCAGGACCTTTGACTGCGGACATACTCGTATGAAGCGTCTTCTAATGTGCGTTTTGAATTTATTTATTGTTTTTCTATGGAAATTTCGAGAGATCGTTTTCGTATACATATGTCATATGTCCGCTCTCTTTGTGTCATTAGCAGTTGTTGTCTACCAATCTTTCAAAAATGATAGGAGTAAGTTGCTTCACGTGATGTGGCCTTTCTAGTCAAATTAAATATTTTTGTGTCTATAAGGACCCAAAATTATCATAAATTCATCCAACAGCATTCTCAGACAATGTCATACAATATTCAGTAGATCCTGGGGAATAAGTATTTAAAGGATGCACTAGACTTATAAGCACTCTAATCGTTGCATTTACATTATGAGTACCTCTGCGATGAAGGAACAAAATGGCCAATACCTTGACTATATTTTCAACTGCTAATGTAGCCCCGTCCTGTTGAAACCGCATGTCGCTCACATAAATGTCTTGAATCTCATGTAAAAAAAAAGTTGGTTATCTATGCTGGACCTTATAAGGATGAAGATGCAAAGCCAAGCGCTGTAGCAAATGCCCAATAGCTAAACGCGATATCAAATTGACAATTTCGGGTTTTCGTACATTGATGCACTCACAGTGGCTATATTTTCAGTTGATGGAGCACTACGTTGATGCAAAGACCTTACGACATCACAAACACTGTCTATTTGTTCGAATTTGGTGCTTGTGATTCGAATTGTTTGATCAGTTAGGCGATTAGGAAGACCATAATCTGTCCTTAAATCGTGATACACAGATAATACAGATGCAACAATTTTAATGTGTTGGTAAAACAAGAACTAGCTTCCTGTCACAATGGATGACAGATGAGTTTGACAGATGCCATATGGCAGGGATGTGAAATTCCAAACTCAAAATGAATAACTTTTTAATTTGCACAGTTCAAAGGCTATCCTTTATTAAGGATTTTAAAATCGATGCGAGATTAATTTCATTTATTCATCAATATTTCATGATGATTATTAGTATACGTCCTTCTCTTCAAGGTAGAGAAAAGTTTTCACAAATGCTTCGAAATCGTAACTTTTTTTCAAATCTCCTAAAATGTATTTTTTTTTTTTATAAACAATTGATATTAGTTTCCCAGCTAATTACCATCCTGGTGACCACCAAGGTGACTAACCTTTAAGTTTTGAAAGATTTCATCCCCTCTTGATAGTTGGTCACCTTTCGACATCATATATTTGTCTTATCTAAATAGCAATAAGACTATCTAATTTATTTATTACAGGGGATAAAGTCACTCTATAGCTAATAAATAGTCTGTCAAATAACAATTTATTGGCTAATTACTTACATTGACAGGAAACTTTGGTAAACTCCTATCACGCTCAGTTGAATATCTTTGTCCATCCCCACGGTTACTGGAAAACAATAAATCTCATCCTTAAGTGAGTTAATTACACCGTTTTGTGTAGAATTGCCTTCAACAATGACCTGCAAGTATCCTTTCGGAGTCCGCGCTATATAACTACTTTAACGTTTATGAAATTAATCATTTAAATGTTCCACATCCATTTGCTGATGGCCCTGGAAGTCTAATTGCATGTAAGTGTCCCTGTGTGACTGGAAATCACGAAAATCACTATAAACTGACCAAATTGAGAAGGGATCAACTAAAATTTATTGGCTATTACCGTGATTTGTCACCACTTTAAAAGCAATGGTCAAGCATTTTCCAAAAAAACATTTACAAGTACGAGTAGTCCCATTTGAGAAGAGGCTGGGTTAACTTTTACTAAATTTGGCAGTCCCCCAAATATCAATGGGTGTCCGTTTGGAATACAATTAAATTGAAGTGATTTAGAATCATATTTCAGGACGAATAAATTGTTCAAAGCTATTTACATAACACTTGCAGTACTGTTTGTTGTTTTACTCTGTCAATAGAAGAAGGCAGTAGTTGCGTACGAGTATATCTCTTCTGTCTGGTTAAAATCGATTTCTTGAAAACTTTAGAAATTAATTCGATGTACTAATTGGAATTAAATTAAAGTGAAAAGTTTGTAATTTAATTTATACGATGTGTTTTCAGCTATACAATTATGTACAGAGATTTTGGTGCGTCCCGAAGTTTTATTTCAAATGGAATTCGAATCTGTAGTTTTGATTAAGTGAAAGTTTGATGCAAACTTAGACACAAAACGAACCTCGGTAGAGTGTTGAATTTAGTAGAAAACACCTGAAGAAGTTGGTATACGGTAGAAAATTGTTTTGAATACTATCCATCCTTATCTCATAGGAATATAGTCAGCATAAATTCTCACATCTATGTCATTAGGTGATCATTGCACTCTATTTCTAGTTACATATCTAAAACATCCTGGTATTCAAAAAGGAATTTAAATTTTCATTGTCTATTTGATTAGGTGGAACCATATCACAATTTTTCGGCGAAAAGGGTCAGAATATCAAGCCACCTTAGGTGTTCGTGAGAGGGTATTGGTACTAATTTGCCTACTTAGTCCAAAATAACAGCAGTTGGCAAGAGTGATTTTTTACGTGATCTCTGCTCTGGTGTCATTGTTTGAATTTATAGTGGAGTCTAGGTAGACAAAGACCTTAACTACTTCAAAATTTTGTCTGTTTATAGTGGCATTTTATCATAGCTTACACGACAACATTACCGGAAACATCGCTGTAGCTAGCATACGATTCTCGCACCTTAATATTCATAAGGGCACCTGACGCCATCCGGATCAACTAATTGTGTCCAGTACTTTGGATGTTCGCACCTTCCGAGTAGCTCACATTAACAAAGATCACTACTTTGTTGCTTCCAAGGTGTGCATGCGGATATCCCAAATACCACAACATCTCTTTGGTGTACTGTACTGTAAGACAATTTGACATCCAACGGCTTGCTACAATCGCAAGAGACTGCCAGAGCCTTCGCCGATCGAGTGTCCTTGAAGATCTCAAGAAGTACAATGCCGCCAACGTTAAAATCAGATTAGCAATGATATCATTGTCAGCAAGCCATCAATAAGGTAGGCTCTGATATGCTGCACGCATCCTCTACAGAGAAACACCTTTTTTGATGAAGAGTGCCATCAAGCACACGCAGCAAAGTAAGACGCTTATAAAGCGACGCTACATAGGGTAACGAAAAAAGCTTACGACATTTACAAGCCGAAGAGAAGGGAAGAATACCAACTACTAGAAAGAAGCAGCAAGAATATGAAAAATACGAGATCGAGTCAGTGAAAAGGTGTTATAGCAGAAATGATGATCGAAAGTTTTACCAGAAAGTAAAAAGAGCATGCCATAGCTACAAAGCCCAAACAGAAGCCTGTAGGGATAAAGAAGAAAATCTAGTAGTAGAGTCACAATCGGTGCTGAAAATTTGAAAAGATCAATTCTGTTAAACGGCGGTGACAGACGATGACAATCAACAACTCTGTCCACCCGACCAACGTGAAGGGAATATAGCAATATCTAGACTTAAGTCCAACAAGGCTGCTGGAGCCGACGGTCTAACTGGCGAACTATTTAAACTAGTTGGGGATTATTTCGTACGGAGCATACATTAACTCATCTGTAAAATATGCTCGAATATAAGTATGCCCGACGAATGGAACCTCAGCATCCTTTGCCCAATCCTCAAGAAAGGAGACCCTCTGAACTACGCCAACTACAAAAGTATTAGACTCCTCTACATCGTGTATTAGATCCTATTGGGTCAATAACTTAATTCGTGCGGTTTGCTAAGAGATGGCGTAACTTGTATTATTCCATTGTTATTATTCCATTGGAACATGCGTTGGAAAGCATGTACAATGACAGTAATTGTACGTCATTTCAGTATATGTCATTCATTTGAAGGGTAAACAACAATAATTTTTTTTCACTCAAATATGTCGAACTTTGTGCCTGAAAAAGTGTTTTTGCGGGGAGTTCTTCTTCATTACTTTAATATGAAGAAAACTGCTGCCGAAAGTCATCGTATTTTGGTGGAAGTTTATGGTGAACATGCGCTAGCTGAGCGAACGTGCCAAAAGTGGTTTGCACGATTTAAAAGTGGTGATTTTGGCTTGGAAGACGATGAACGTCCTGGGCAGCCAAAAAAGTTTGAAGATGAAGAACTGGAAACATTACTCTATGAAGATTGTTGCCAAACACAAGAAGAGCTCGCAGAATCTTTGGGTGTCACTCAAGCAGCCATTTCAAAACGTTTAAAAGCAGCTGGATATATTCAAAAGCAAGGAAATTGGGTTCCACATGAACTCAAGCCGAGAGACGTCGAAAGGCGGTTTTGCATGTCCGAAATGCTGCTGGAACGCCACAAAAAGAAGTCATTTTTGCATCGGATTGTTACTGGTGATGAAAAATGGATCCATTACGACAACCGCAAGCGCAAAAAATCATATGTGAAACCCGGCCAACCAGCCAAATCAACGGCAAAGCCGAATATCCATGGCGCGAAGGTAATGCTCTGTATTTGGTGGGATCAGAAGGGTGTGATGTATTATGAGCTGCTAAAACTGGGTGAAACCATCAATGGACAACGCTACCGTACACAATTAATCCATTTGAAGAGAGCAGTAGCCGAAAAACGCCCGGAATATGCGACCAGACACGAGGCACTAATTTTCCATCATGACAACGCTCGGCCCCACGTTGCTATTCCGGTTAAGAACTATTTGGAAAACAGTGGATGGAAAGTTTTACCCCACCCGCCTTATAGCCCAGACCTTGCCCCTTCTGACTACCATTTGTTCCGGTCAATGCAGAACGCCCTCACTGAAATACGGTTCACATCAGAGCAGAATATCAAAAATTGGCTTGATTCATTCTTGGCTGCCAAGCCGGCGCAGTTCTTTTGGGATGGGATCCACAAATTGCCAGAAAGATGGGAAAAAGTCATAGCTTCAGATGGGCAATACGTTGAATAATACTATTGTACATTTTTTTCTTAAAAAAACGTTCAAATGTTGAGAAAAAACCGCACGAATTAAGTTATAAACCCAATATATTATGTAAAAACCTTAAACTTTTTGTCCACAATCTGATCAATCCTCATCAGTGTGGATTTCGGCTAGGAAAGATATTTACACTGCGGCGGATCTTAGAAAAACTCAGGAAATTGAAACTCACTACATTCTTATAAATATTAAAGTCGCCTATGATAACGTCTATATAGACGAGCTATATCTGCTACTACACGGTGACCACTTTTTTGACGTTTCTCCTTCTCCTTGTTCATTATTTTTCTATTTCGCTTTATTTATTTTCATTCCCCATGGAGGGCAATCGACAAACAGTAACGGAAATAATTTATTGGTCGAAGGAAATTGACTTTACAGTTTTAGAGAGCTCTAAACACTTCACAACCGAAACAAAGAATAAAAGGAAGCTGTCAAATTAGAGATATGGAAAAGAGTCAATGTGTAATCGCACGAGCCTCACAGAATGAAAAGTTCAAAAGAAAATAGAGAGAAAATAAAGAATCACCGTGTAATAGCAGTCTGTACAGAGTCATGCCCAGTGTTGGCATCCCTGCCAAAATCGCCTGTCCGTCTATTCGAAAAAGGACTACGACAAGGTGACGCGCTGTCATGTTATTTGTTTAACAGAAGCGACTAAAATGGGTTTAGCGGTTAACAAGAGCAAAACAAAGAATTGGGTAGAACGTCCAACATATATACAATAAAAAAAATCTATATCTTAAGGTCCAACCTAATTCTGCAACTTTTTCATAAAGCAAAATGTTCGAAATGAAACCAGAGACAATTGGATACTACGATCAAAAAGTTTTGGAAAAAGCTAGAAAATTATAATACTAAATTCTTCCATAGAAAAAAAAAACTCAAATTTCTGGCTAATATTCTCAATTTTATGCTATTTCATCCAACATTTGTTTACAGTTATATCAATCTTTGAAAAAAAGCAAAAAAAAAAATTATTTGTTTGGAAAAACTATAGGACACATTGTGTTGGTATTTTTTCCAACTTCAGCAAATGGAAAAAGGTCAGAAAAGCTGCTTAACTCAAGGTTCGAGTTTCAGACAAATTAAAATTGCCATGAGTAGCTACTCCCAATCAAAAAAAAAAATATCATTGGAAAACGACACAGAATTTCAAACTTCATATCTGTGTGTCTGTGGGGTCACAATTCGAGGCAAAATCTGTATTTTCATTCTAACCTTGAAATTGACTGTACTTCGGAAAAAAAAATATACTTAGCTTCATTGGAGAATTTCAGAGGTATTCCATTAATTTGTGTGCGATTAAAATGCTCTGTTTTCCTTCTTCTGATGACCAATTCGGTCTTCTCTGGCTAATTTTTACTTGGAAAAAGTTTTCCAGTAATGTGAGCAACCCTAAAATATGAAAGTCTCCACTAAGTTTTAACTAGAGCCAAATAAGATGATTGTGGCAAAAAATCACAAATGAGATGGTAATTACCTCATTTCTCGTACATTTACCCATTTGGTAAATTACCTCATTACCAGAAAATGAGATAGCAAATAAAGTTCAACAACACAAACATACCTTTTATTGAATCGAATTGAATGAAAAATTGTCAAAAAAATAAAGTGTGACATTTGGAGTCGCTCATTTTTGACATCACTGAAGTAATAATTGAACAATAGCCATGGATTGTTTGATTATTAACTCAGGCATACATATAAACCTACGAAGTGGTGCTTTGAATGTACTGACAAATAGAAAAGGATGGCTCACCTGTGGGAGGTGTAGTATAACTATTGAGGTCATTTACTTAAGAAATAATTATTGCTGTAGTTTATTTATTTACAAATGAAATATGTCATAGCCTAATGGAAGGTGTAACAACTGGTTGTTCCAAGTTACAACACTAACATGTTCTCGTGCCTGAAGCTAGAACGCCCTCTATCAACTGTCAAACTAAATGAGCTGAATGTGGTGAAAACACCTCAAAATATGCCATTTGAAACCATCTCATTTGGCTCTAGTGAAAACGTAGTATTACCTTTGTTGTCACACTTATAAGAAAAAAATTATATATTTTTTGGACTTGAACTCTAAGCTTCAAAACTTTGTTGACTTTAAATCTGACTGTTCCAAATTTCAACTTTCAATGTCACCGTTCAAGAGTAACCAAGCTGCGACAAATAGACGGGCAGAAAACTGTCTCTGCTTTCTTACTACTTGTTACCTCGTAAGTACCGGAACCTTTAAACCTGACGAGAAAACGAGAAAATGCCATGTCCTTTTACCCCCAGGCTTGTAATGGAGCCAGTCTGTCATTGCGATTGAATCAGCTCCAAAATGGTATTAGATCTTGAACAGATGAAGCATTTTTTCATTGATAAACAGCAACATCCAAATGGCAAATCGTTTTTGGGACAACGGCTCTAAATTATTAAATTAGTTCTTTGGAGTGCGAAAATAATTTCCAAGCCAACAAGTCTTTGTAAAGCTAGTAGCATGTTAAAATGGGTTCCATTTGGGCTGCAGGACTTTTCTTCTTGAGATATTGCAGACTTCTTTCCACGCTAATGGGTTTATTAATTCCAATTTCATATCCCACATCCCTGAGATAATCGATAGTTTGATCTTTGAAATTAATTTCCGGTCTTCCTTGATGCTTTGGACCCCACATCTGAGATCCAAATGAAAGCGTTAGTATTCAAACTAATTCAATTTCAGTAGTTCCACGTCTACATGTAGTTATTTTTATTTTTTGTCGACCACTCAACTCGATACTACATCCAAATACGTATACAACAAACTGCGTGCTTTTAAAATGTATCCATTTACTCTAAAAGATGAATCCTTTAGTAGGTGGTTTTTAGGCAGAGCAAAGGTTGGTGAATTTCAGTTTCAAACTTTTTGAACTTTTCCAAGATCTTAATTGGTGGGCAATCATACTCGTATATAGGTATATGATCTACTCTGGGTCTCCAGGATCAGAAATATCACTGGTACCTGTCGTGTCTTATGTTTTTGAGTGGATAACAACGTATCATAGTCAGAACCCGTCAACTATCTTATCTCGAACTAGCTATTAGATGCATCAACCAAAACTTCCCTAGAGAGGCAGTTTAAATAGCCTCCGAATCTTCGAATTTCAGTATTTGCTCATCAAAAACTGTAAAGTTACTTTCATATTTTAAAATTCAAATTTTCGACGTTCGAATCTGTATATCAAATTCAACGAAAAATTATTACGGAATCCCCTAAAAGGCCGACCTCCCAATATGCTTTCGACCAATTTTAGTTATCACAGTCCGCAATCTTTACGTCGATATTAAATCTACGTAATAACACATTTATTTTAACAATCGCTAGCACTTTCAAAATATTAATTTATCGTTTAATTCAATTTCGATTCGATAAAACTCGCCATTTCTGACGCAAATTGGGGGCGCAATCGAAATTCCACAGCAATTCGTCAATAAAACAACAAACAAATAAAAAAAAGAACCGCTGAAAAAAAATATACACGTTCATATATACATTTTTTAAATTATGAAACAAAAAAAAAATGAATTTTCAGTTTTCATATTCAATCAACGTATAAAAAGGGAAATTAAAATACCACTGAATCGCTGCCACACCACTACTAACGACACCAATCTCCAAGCCAAAAATCCAAATCCGAAACTCATATCCCAATCTGGCGAGCACAGAACCAAACCAAACTGAGCCGTACCTACCTACAAACAAACGAGCAATCGGCACGATTACCTGCGTTAGTAGCTCAGATACTTCACGTCATGAATAATGCATTAGGATACCCGTATACGCTGTGACCACAGATTATATTTCTCCTCCAACACAATCAACAATAGAGGGGTGGGTGCCTCTGTAGTGGCAACCGACAATGGCAAGCTCAGATAGTCTTACTCGTGCTAGTGTGTGTCGAAAAAGCGGAAGATACGAGTATATCACTAAATTCATAGAGAGACACTGTCAGCATTTTCGTTCCATTTAGTACGAATTTTGATTGATAAAACAATACCCACAATGTACACAATGAAGGCTTCACTTTTTCGCCTGTCTAATTGTGTGCATGCTCGTAGGTGGTTGGGGTAGTTTATAGTTGGAAATGTCCTGTCACTTGCGTTGCTTCACAACTTTATTATATTATCAGCTAGTAATTGCTGATACAGTGAGTGTAGCGGTAAATGCAAATTTGATTAATGTAAATACGAACAATTGGTGCACGTCATTTTTGGACTCTGGTAATTTGGGAGCACTCATTGTGAAAGGATGCGGAATGGATGAGTGGTCTTTAAGATTTAGTTACTTTTTGAACAGTATTTTACACAGAAATGTATGCAATTTGAGATATTTAAAGCGAAGGCACATACAGGTGGATGGATCATCCATTCAGTACAAAGATATATTTCGGCACTTTTTTTTTTGATGCAATTGAGATCAGAAAACTCAGTACCTCCTTTATTTTATATTACCTCAAAGCAAAGCAAAGAGGCGTTTTTAAAATTTCTCCATATAGCACTATTCCTTCTTCATTTACACACAGCATTAGAAACTACAATTCTGGAGCCAATTGTTCAATTTTTGGATTTCGGGATAGAAAATTTTCTGGTCATGGCATCCCGATATTGATAGCAATCATTTTTTCTTTGGCTAAATATATACATCGTTAGTTCAATTGTTGCCATCGTTAAAGCAATTCATATATGCATTGTATACTTGTATTTTAGTAGTATCCGAGTAAAAACCTATCTATTTATATTATTCCCCTTATTCGGATGATTTTGCTACTAGTTTAGATTCTACATTTGAAATGGCCACTGATCTTAAGCGAAATTATTTTAAATACTTCCCGACTTTGTTTTAAAGATCAATAAACTGCCGACTAAATTTCTTACCAATGCGAGACCCGCCATAGATTGTAGCATAAATTGAAGAATTCCTTACTCGAAATCAGATAGTCATCGTAAGTGTCAATCTTTGACAAGCTCAAGAGGTAACACAAAACACCTCTTAGGGTGCAGTTTGTTTCTCGCGCTGTGTCATCGTCTTGTTGAAACCACATGTCTTCCACATCAATATCATTTAATTGGTACTAAAAATAATGTGTTATTATGCCCCGATAACGTTCACCAATCTCGCCACCGTCGGCCCAAAATCCGCACCAAATAGCGACTTTTTGTATGGCCTGTGGATTTTTATGACGCGGAATGGGACAATTTTGTTTGCTTACGTAGCCATTCAGTTGAAAGTGAGCCACATCGCTGAAGGAGATTTTCTTTGAAAAATCCCCACCAACTTGGTGGTTCTCTAACACCCAATCAACAAAGTCACGATGCTAGTCATGGTCTTCTGGTTTCAATTCCTGAGTCAATTGGATCTTGTAGGCATGAAGATGCAGATCTATTGGTAAAATGCGCTGTGTGGAGTTGTAGGAAAGGTTCAATTGTTTGGAACTATGGCGAATGGATTTTGATAGATTGTCACGAATACTGTCACTCACTGTGGCTATATTTTGCGTGACTAGCCACTATGGGGATTAAAGGCTGAACTATAATAGTAGAATGCTTTCGTACGACCACTTCCGAAACAGAGCGAATACACAGGATTTGTATTGTGTGACCATAATAGCGTTTTGCTTCGATTCGTTAAGTTTCGTTCACTTTTGCTTACTTACGAAAGAGCGAATGGATTCGCTCTTTCGTAAGTGTATGTATGAAAACTTGACAAGCGGTCCCCCATCTAAGTACTAACAACGCCCGATGGTGCCTGATTTCGGTGATCGGACGAGAAGCTTTGCTTCCGAACACATACGCCTATTATGGGCTACTTGAGCAATTGACAGTACTGAAGGAAACTTAACGTAGAAGTATGACATTAGCTTCCGATTGATTCCGACTATTATAGTTCAGCCTTAACTGGTCTTTGCCCATCCAAAAATCCGCTTCGATCTAATCTTTCATTAATTTCTTAACCGCACACAAGATGGACGGTTATGTATACCGAAATTTGCGAATCGCATTTTATCGTATACTGCTCCTTAATTACAAATGTCAATGCTTAGTATTCACAGACGTCAAATATCAGCTGTTTATCTTTAACAGAACCACAGTAGTGCCAAATTTAAAACAATCAAAATCGGATGAAGCACGGGTAGTAAATTAATAAAAATATGGTTGGGCGATTTTTAACCCCACTTCTCTACCAACTTCTTTCAAAAACGGCTTGAGCCAGGAAGCCTTTTATATTTTTCATAAAACCTTCGCATTACTTTACAAACGCCCATTTGTTTCGGATTTTTTCGACGATAAGAGGGGGGATGGGGAGGATAAGCATAACCTTTGCCTTGATTTTTAATTTTTTTGTTAACCAAACTTTATCCGAAAGAAATATTTTTTTTGATATTCGAAAATTGTTCATACTATAATGGGGAGGAAAAATATTTATATTTTTTAGGGTACACTAAGCCACCAAAAAATATTTTTTTCAATTTTTCTTCCAAATTAGTTGCGGTTCACAACATACTCGTACTATTTTTACTCAAAATTTCAGGTCTCTATCTCTAACAGTTTAAAAGTTACAAGCGTTAAATAGACACCATGTTGAGTCCATTTGTTTTCCGTTTTATACCATTGTGATGCAGAACACTAAACAAGTATATGATCAAACCAAAAGAATCATGTTTGCTAGTGAAATTTATTTTCCAAGATCAGCAATTTATATCTCAGAAATATGTAACTTACAATTTATAAGCATCGTGATTTGACATATTATTGGTGAAAAAGTGAATTGTAATCCCATAATTTTTTTAAGAATTGGACTCTGACAGTACAGTATTCAAAAATTCGAAAATACTGGAATCTTTGGACTTAAAAAACTCCAAAGAAAAAAGTCCAACGGCGTTAAATCGCATGATCTGAGCGAAAAATTCTGATCGCCAAAATGGGAAATTTTTTACACGACCAGGAAATGGCTCATGCAGTAATTGTATTGTTTCTCAGGCTGTATAGCATGTGGCACCGTCTTGTTGAAACCACATCTCGTCCACATCTATATCTTCCAATTTAGGCACAAAAACTGGATTATCATGTCGCGATAGGGAGCACCATTAACTGTTATTGCCTGACCAGCCTCATTTTCAAAGAAGAATGATGCGATGATGCCTTCAGCCCAAAAACCGTTGTAGGTACATTTGTTTCTCAACAATCACTCGTGGATTTTCTGAACTCCAAATTCGAAAATTTTGACGATTAACAAAGCTATCAAGATGAAAATGAGCCTCATCGCTGGGAATGATTTTGTTTGAAAAATCATTATCCACTTGCTGTTGTTCCATTATCTATTCAACGAACTCTCTTCGCTATGCGTAGTCAGAAGGCTTCAGTTCTTGAATCAATGAAATGTCCAATTCTTGAATCGTGAGATCTTTAATCTCTTTACAGTTGATGAAGTTAAATCCCTGCCAAACCTTCATTATTTTTAAAATATTGCTCAACAATGAAAACGCGTTGTTCTTTCGTGTAGCACTCCATTTTTAATAACCCTGAACTGTCAGCTGTCACGCTGTCTTTTTTTTTTTCTTTTTGTTGGCAACACTACCGCACAAATGGGGCAAAATTCAAATCTTTTGTGAATTTTGTGGCACCTTTTAGAAATTATTATATAACGTTTATATCAAAGTTTGTACCTATATATTCGTTAAAATCTCTGAAGCTTCATAGTGGTCACATAATTTGCATTTAATTAACAATAATTGGTGACATGGCAACGAATCTGCAATCTACTATCAGTGTAATACTATGATAGTCAATAACAGGATTATTCCTAACGACCACAATTGTTCAGATTGCACAACAACATGGTCAAAATCACACCAAGTGGACTAAGCCAATGCGTGGACATAATTGCAGTATTTATCGAAACGACCCCGAAAAATGGATTCACGTTAATCGCATTAAAAAAAACCTTTGCATTATATTTCATACTGGTCAACGGCCGGTTATGCTTACCATTAATTAGGTCCTGGTTGGAAAATTTCATATTTAGCATGAAAATTACGGGGCAGTTCATGGTTAACTGAATCGCAATATGCACATTTTGCTGTTCACTCCACCAAGAATTATGAAGAGTGATGTGATGTATCCTGTTCTGTTCAGCTGTAATGGTCAAATCTATTTGATTGAAATTGATGGATGATTTCAATGGAAATTGTTCAATGAGGCTATCACGAAGGACAATGTTGTTAGTTTTAATTTTCATGTGAATAGAATTTGAGTACCTATTCTTGAAATGTGTAATCTTTTGAAAGAAAATTGCAGACAGGTATTTGATTTCCTTGTGAACTTTAGTTAATCTACACTGACACTGAGGAAAAGCATCTGATTTCAGAAATAATTCTGAGAACTTTAAGGTATTCAAAAGGTAGACATGCGTAACACATCCCTAGAACTTTGCGAGGCAGTCTGAAGATGATGTGCGCTGAGGGTATGCCAGTAGAAGGGGGTTCCGTTCAAATACTTTAGGAAACTAAACAGCCTTCAGGAAAGATCTACTACAAGGGTTTCTTTGTAGTCACGACTGGCTTCGGCTTGTGGTTTGAGCTCTGACGTGTGTTGATGAGGCTTCAGTGCACCGATTTGGCCATGTTACTATTTGTGTTTTGTTGGGTTTGGTTCGATGTTTCTGGTGGACTAAATATTTCTTTTCTTGTAATAAAGAAAATATTCTTTTGTTAAAAACATACTTTTTTTGGTAATAAAAATAGACCTGACATTAGTGTACATGTCAAGTCAGAATATAAAACAAGAACAACACTTTCTATAAAGTTTCAGTAACTTCAGTAAAAGAGTTTAAAATATTTCAACTCTCGCGCAACAGATGCCGCAATAAGTTGTTTCCAGGGATAGTTCGGTTAGTAGAGCCTTGGTGGCCAAAACCATATCTATCACAGGATCGTCGAATGCTTTCTACTTTGTGAAATTCTCAAAAAATAATAATTCTTCTTCTTTTCCTTACGGCTAGTTATAATCCGAAAAAAAAAATAAAAAATTATCAAAATGCTGTTATGACAACCCTATTCTGCTCTGGTTTAACATTGGGTTTGAAGAACCATATATGGAAAGATATTCGAAGATGACTGACTGGAATAAGATATACTTTCACATCAATAATTTTATATTTTGTTCAGAATTAATTTAACAAGAAAGAAAATGGAACGATGGAAGAAACACTTAGGATGAAGTCACCAGCTTGTAGCTTTTATATCAGCTTGTAGATCATTGCCAAAGCCATCTCTTCATGGAAGAGGCACAGCGATGGCAATGATTATATGAGTGAAACAAATAAAAAAAAAACCAGTTAAGCGTACCAAATAGAAACCAAAGTCACACTTGCACAGCACCGTGTGCGAAACATGAGCAAGTACTCACTATTAGTCAGTTGGTAACTTCAAAAACTTCCTATACTATTAGCTCCATGTACGAATGGCCTAATTTTTTTTAATACTAATCCGCGACTAAATCAGTATTATCAACATCTAAAAAAAAATTAGTAAGAATAATAAAAAGATATCATTTTTTATGTGAAACTTAACTTCATATAGAGTTACAAAGGAACACGACTATAATTAAATGAAAAATACATGTAAACAATTTAAAGACAAGTTCCATTATATTGCACTTATTTCCAAAATATACCAAACTATATATCTTCAGGAAAGTAGTGCATGGAAAGAAAATTTCACAAAAGCATGTACATATACATACTCGTATCACCGAAACCACTGATTCGATTTGGAACTGATAGGTAATAGGATCAACAGAACACGATTGGTCATTAAGTAGAGTTTTCAAACACTTTTCATTTGGAAATATAGTTTTCTGTTCATCATCGCCTCATTGAACATGAAATGTACTCCATTCTGCAAATATGTACGAGGAGCGTTTGATAAGTCAGTGACTTTGAAATTAAAAAAACTTTTTTTACCAATTCTCAGAATTTATCAACATAGCTAGTCTCTTTATGTCCAGCGATATTCCAACTTATTAAGCTTTATTCGGATATATTCGGAAAATCGAATATAAACCTTCGCACTGACGAAAAAAAAAAAAATCACCCGTGCTTAATTGATCTGGTTCATTTTCAACAGCAGTTTTTTCTTCGCCAAAGGGGCTGCTTTGTCATAAATTTAACATGAAATCGATGCAATGAACACATAGATAGTGATTTCTACATAGATAGTCAAATAAAAGACCTTCGGTTCGATGGAACCGTTTCTGTCTTCTTCGGAGCATGTTCACCCGAAGAACTGTTTTGACTGTTTTTCATTTCTGGGGTATAGTAATGTAACCATGTTTATTAGCGGTTACGAAACGCCACATTAATTAAACAAAGGCGCGATTCCATATTTGATCCACTGCGACCAAACCACAACAAAATTCAGTGAGCCACTTGTGAACTGTATATCCGTATACTTATTTTATTAGCTTTTCTTCAGTTTCCTTATTGGTTTTTCTACGCAAAACATAGTGTTCGAATTAAAAATATGAGCTCCATTCAAGTACTTTTCGAGCAAAACACTTATAAACTGTCAACTACACAAGATTGAGAGAGAAAACTCTCAGAGAGTGGCAAAAGTAATCGTACATGAATCAATTTCAAGCTGAAACCTTACCAAAGTGTCAAAGTATCATTAAACGATTTTGTTTTTATTTTTCTTGTACTGGGGTTGTTATCAAACTACGATATTTTGCCTCAATCTGGGTTATGAAAAATAAGTTCGTTCTTTGAACAATCGTGAGTTGTCACATGTTCCTCGTAGTTTGTACCAAAATTAAGTTTTAATTCGAATTTTTTCTTGTTCGCTATCAGCTGTTTTTATTTGACAAAATAAATTCATCTAGCGCATTCATGCACTTTTTTTTATATATAATTTGCACAGGTGAAAGGGGTTATGAATACCCTTATACTAATTTTAGGACACGGACGTTTTGTGGAAAGGGGAAGAGACTGAGAAAAAGACAGATTGGTGTAGTTGGTTTGAAACGCAGCTGGTATTAAGTTTCAGTGAACTCCAAGGATGGCTGTCCAGATAATTGGGGAGTATTTTTTTTTTTTTTTTTGTTTCGCTGTTATTGTCGTTGCTTATGATTCACAGTATTTTGTTCCGTCCTCCTGATGTCATCATCTCGATCAAGTTGCATTTTAGCCATATGACCACCCTACTGCCAGTGTTATGCCTTCGCAGTAGAGTTGACATAAGCTTTCGCAATTGATCGACTTTTTTATTTATTTCATGCGAAATAAATAGATGATTATTGACATCAGGATTCGAACCGTGAACCTGCGGCGTTACAAGCGATGATGTTACCACTACACCACGGCACTTAGAGAATACTCTCATCCTTTCTCTCTTTTTGTAATTTTTGACGAGTAAATGTCTTCCTGGCTGTTTCGAGGGTATTATTATACCGGAAGGCATTTTCGTATGCGTACATGAATGTCGCAAAAAAAAACTTTCGAATGCTGTCAAAAATTTGTAATTTAACAGATCTACTTGAAATTATGTATCTACGAGTATGTCTACAAAGAATGGCAAATATCAAAATTATAATCAAACTTGCAATATGAGTTCTGTTTCCTGCCACTGACTTATCAAACATCCTTCATACATATGTATTATACATAACTCATATTTTCTAATGAGCTAAGGGAAACAGTATTTTGAAATTATTGACCGCATATTGTACTCAAATAGATTATATGTATACTCCTACTAAAACTCAATTATTTCTTTTTCTCTATTCTATTCTCCATATTTCCTACCATCGCATTTTTTTCTGTATTAACTGAACCCGTAAAATAAACTTAATGCTTGAAAATTAATATAAACACAAAAATTAATTAAAATACTTTGCCCCAAGTGCCAATGCATCTGTTACTATAGCGATAACTATGGTATCTGGTGGAATATCACACACTTTGCACATCATGATTTCAAAACTTGCTCATATAGTTTGCTTACACCACCAATTACAGGGTTAAACAAAGGATAATACCAACTTCATTCTATAAATTTCCTGTATTAGTATTGGTTCAGCTAGGCATGTATGGTCGAGTTTGGTACGAGTATAATATGAGTTAAACCAGAAAAGATGGAGATGATGAAGATGAGGAAACGAGAAATAAAAGAGTCCAAACCAAGACTTTTCAATTTGTTTACTGCTAAACCAGAAAACAAAAAAATCTTCAAGGAAACTTTTATCAGTGTTTGCTTCGTTTGTATCTCAAATTACACGAGCTCATGGCTTCGGAATATTTTTAATTGGATGAAATATTATTTCTGGAAGCTGCAGATACTTCAACAAAGGCATATTCTAGGAATAACGTTTTCATTATAACGTTAGTTGAATGTTAGTTAAAAGTTAACGAAACATTTACAAAATTTAATGAACTCCGTAACCGTGGTACCGTGGCTCAGTTGTAGTGCATTGGACTACTTAGCGAGAGACACGAAGTTAGAATCGCAAAAAAAAAAATTATGAAACACTAACATTTTTTTCACTGTCCCAATCCCGCCTCTCGTGAACGTCCACTATTACTCATATTATGGGAATAGGCACTATAAACTTCAAACAATGACACTAGCGCAGAACCACCGCTGCTTCTTTGGTCTAGAAAAGCAATTGAGTAGCAAAGCCCTCTTACAGACAACTAGGGTAGCTTTATATGGTGCAGACGCATGAATGTTATCCGAGACAGATAAAAACACCCTAAGTTGTTTTGAAAGAACAATTCTTCGAGCAATTTTCGTCCCATTTGTATCGACGTGGAATGGAGGAGAAGATATACATAACAGCGAACTATACCAATTGTACAGCGACATCGACCTAGTCAGAAGCTTTTGAATTCATCGCCGGTGATGACTAGGACTTGTAGAGCGAAGGGACTTCAACGCTCCAGCCCGGAAAGCCTTTGAATCCATCCCGGAGGGACGGGGGTGGTAAGGGACCTCATCCAACTTTATGGGCAAAACTGCAGGCGGCTGGCACAATATCGAGCTGACTGGAGACGCTTCTTGACCAAGGTCCTATTCGGACTGTAGCGCCATCTTAAGTAATTAAGTAAGACAATGCCCTAAAAGCACCGCGATCTAGAAAGATCTACTCTCAACTCCATGTTTCAAATATCTGCTGGGCATGCTAATCTAAGCATTGAGAATATGTATTTAATTTCTGATTTCTCTTCTTGCTCTCCGCAAAGTCGACAAACATCTGACTCAGATAGACCCATCTTTACAGGTGGTATCCAAGCGGATAATGTTCTGTTAGATATTAGTTCTTCTACATTAAACTCTGGCAGCTTTTTGACCTTTTTCTCACATAGACAGGCAGACAGAGAAACATTTTCCATCTCTTTCGTTATTCGAAGAATATGGGAAGCGATGTGATCATTTCTGAAAGCCAAAAAAAAAGTTCACTCTCAGATTTTAAAATTTACAAATTTAGAACACTTTTCGTTCCGTGTATGTCTGTCTGTTGGTCTGTATGTCGCTTTCATCCTTGTCACACCACAGGAACCACCAAATATATCTCAGTGCAATTTGGTTTATATTTCTGGTGTATTATGTAGACGAACCTTAGACAATTTTTTATCCACATCTATCGTCAGCTGTTACAGATGATAATATCTAAAGGGGTTGCAGATAAATATCAAGCCTGGCGTTCACGACAGTACAAAAGGTTACGGCTTTCTGGTGACATTGGTTCTCACTTTCCAAGTGCTGCAGCCATATAACCGCACCGAATCAACTTTTCAGCTGTAATTCAGTAATTCGCTAAATTTATTTTCTAATTTAGTTGCACACAATCCAGTTCAATTCCATTGTCAAATCAGATAATAGATTCTCGAAATACCGATTGAAAAGTAAGGAAAGTTGAAAACCACTTAGTTTAAGCTCCCAACCAATATTCGAATCCCATTGCAGTGCCTACTGAGCCACTCCTCCAATAACCGAATGATGAATGAATACACATAATGCCTTCCGCTGAACTCACATGACCCCGAAAAACTCCGAAAGAACTTCCAAAAACCGCCTAAAATCTATTCTCCGAATCCTTTCCGGCTTCTGAGAGCCACCGACTTTATCAGCAATCCGATCTTTATCCCTTCTTAACCAACATTTCCTCGGCTAACTTCCTTAAACTTCATCACAATTTTCAATTCGTCACGCGTAATCATTGAATTTAATTACAGAACAAATCGAAAAATAAATAAATTTATATTTAATATGTGATTAAAATAGAAATGGCCATCAATTGCATTGATGATTGCGGTCCGGTGTTTCCGTGCGATAGCTTTACAAACCATTTTTGGAGTACCATTCTTCCTCTAGATGGCATCGGTACCACTAATAATGAAATGTTGCCATATCCAAACGGAAATACGAAAACATGATGAACTCTTCTATACTAAAACGGTTTGGAATTTGAATAGAAATTAAAAATAAAATTAGAAAAATTATTATGTAAAGTAGAAACACAGTTTTTCAAAAAAAAAAAAAAAAAAAAGTCAACCAAACCGTCTATACTCATACCAGTGCACTATTACCAACCAGCCACCTCCACCAACTATCTGAGACGACAACAACGACGACGACAGTTTATCAATAGGGGTCTTCACTTACCGTACGTGATCCGTTTACGAAATTATGCGTAATGTTTCATTTCGTCGGTTTTGGCTCTTTACTTTACTTCGTATGTAGATAGATACATAGATACTTGTAGTTTTGTATCTTCTTTTTTTTAAAATGACGGTCGGTCGTCGCGATCGTGGGGTAGTTGACGTTAGCCATCATCACCAAGCTACCAACTATATTATTTCTTTCAATAACCCTACTGGGCACACTGAGGAGGAGCAGGAGGAAGCGAATTCAAATTGTCTTTTTATGAATCACACGGCAATGATGGGCCAGAGGGAGGCTCCTCGTCTATTTAATTTGTATGCAGAGGTGATTAGTACACTGACAATGAAGGAATGTATCTCTGTACATACAGAGAAAAGTATTTCATTTCATTTTGTTAAGGTGTTGGTGTCACTTGACATTGGAATAGGAAGAGTCTGATAGTATCGGAATGGCTAAGTATAAGTGTCCGGATGGTGGTTAATGTCCCCACCCCGTGCATGCAATAATTATTAATTTGATTACCTTTCGGGTTATCCGAAAAGGTGCAGCTAAAATGATAGATTCTCTACATGAGCTTCCATAATAGTCGAGACACTTATTGTTGTCGTGGTGGTGGTGGAGCGTACTCACCGTCTCCTGGAGTTCCTTACAAGTAATTTTTTTTTTTTTATAAATTTCTCTACGATCCCCCAAGGGGTTAGACGTGCCGCACGTCGGAAGAGCGTTGATCATTTTTGGTAGCAGTAATATTATATTGGAGGCCCACAATTGTCCAGCTAAGCCAGGTTGGATGGATTTTTCTTTTTTTTGGACAGCACAAGGTGTGGTGCTTACATTTATCAATTACTTTGGATTCAGTATCTAATCAGCAGTGGTGAAGACGGTAACGCTCGCGCGCGGTTGTTGTCTCTCTAGACGCGATTTTAACAAGTGCGGTCTGTGATTGTGTTTCAATATTTTTTCCTCTTTGGATTATGCTTGCTTAAAGAGTTTAGATAAAAACATGAGAAATAATTTTAAATAACATGAAACTGATGGATAGCTACGAGAGTGTCTACTGTTTGTCTATTGGTGAATTGGCAAGATGTCGGCATAGCTGACGTTAAGTGACAGCGGCTATGCTACATCTAGTCAATTGATTCAATAGAGTGTCATCATTTCCTGGGATCTCGATGGAATTATTACCAGTTGCATATTTATTATTTATATATTGTTTAAAACAAAATTTACATAAAACTAAGTGTTTGACGTTGCGAACGAGAAATTTAAGACACAAGTGGACACACTATTGTGCAGACAATTCTGCAGAAGATGTAAAATTGAATACCTCGAAAAGGCTAATAAATATTTGCTTGACCCCTTTATTCACTACATTTAGAAGACAGGTCAGGTAATAAATAAATACAAAATAATATTTGGCGGAAACTACACAAGGCCTAGCTTCTCGCAGCCATTTGTTCTGTGTAATACACGGATTGAAGAGACCTACATGATAGCTTTACTCTCGGATATTTGGCAAACGTTCGCAAGAGGTGGGACCGTGAAAAAACTGTTAGGTGTCCTTTTTTCTGGAATTTTAACCTCGCTCCGCTCAATAGTCGAACGCACTGACTACTGAACCAAGAAGCCAGGTTAGGAATTAAAGAAATTCCAGCACTTTGAATTCCGCATTAAGTTAGCTGTTGGACTATTTATAAACGGGACAACACTTTGTTTAAAATTATAAATAACACAAGTGCACGGAAGTGCCAACAAGTTATCATAAAACCTTAACAGAATCTTAAAATATTTGGGTTTATTTAATGCAAAATATCAACATAAATTTGGCAGCACTGGAATACTTGATTTAAAGTAACTTACTTATGTCCTTAGGGCGCAGGGCCTTCGCGCCACTTTACTCTGGCCCATATAGGTTTACCATTCGTCAGGATTTCGCTTGACAATGCTGGCTTTTTTTTGTTTTGTCAGGCTAAGGCCTGACTTATGTATGCTGCAGCCGTCTGTATTTACCGTTAATGGTAGCAGTCAGTTATCAGATTTAAGTGGACGAGTGGCTTGTTATTTGAGTAGTATACTGCGATTTTTATTCATTTATATTTTAAGTATTTAATGTCACTACTAAATATGTAAAATCAAAACGATTTATTTAACAAAATTATGAAAAATATTACAATAGGTCCGGGCGGGTACTTTTCTGAAAGAAAAATTAGAAACGTCAAATTTCAGAAATTGAGAGATAATTCTCTCATATTCAAGAAAAGTGCGGATATTTATATGATTTTCGTATGATATCTTGAGAAACGTCACTTCATGCCAAGGGCGTTTATTTTTTTTACAACAAATAAATTGCATGTTTCCTAAATGACATCAAATAAACTTTATTAGGACTTTTTTTTTCGTGAGACAAAATTCCTCTGAAAGAAAATTACAAAAAAATTAAAGAAGAAAAAATTATACCTCGATTTCATTAAGTTTCTGAGTACTCAGGGTCTCTTAGGTTTACCTGACGCTTTCAGAAGTAATTACGTTTGAACAAACATAAAAATATATAATTTATTTCGTTAATTGTGACTGAATATATGTTCTGTAACCCGACTGAATGCATGACGCACAATGGGCGCGTTCAGATTATTAGACAATAACCAACGGTTTGATTTTGCTTTCACGACTTGTCGGAGGGAACGTTCCGAATTTGATTTCATATATTCACTACTAAATAGAATTCGGAACGTTCCTTATAGACAAGTAGAAAAAGCCGTACAAAGCCAAGCACCTGACAGAGAGAGTATGCAATATTCTAATTTTCGGAAAACCTAAATACATTACAATTTTAGTCAAAAATTGAGATTAAGTCATATCTCTTCGTATGCTTGACAATTGAAAATATGTTTAATAACCTTTTTAACAATATTGTTATTATCCATCAGCTAATACATATTAAAATAGTGCTGCCATTATTAACAAATATTTCCAAGTCAAAATTTGCGACTGTAGTACAGGAAATTTTAATTATGAGTACAGCATCTAAAATGATTCAAGTTTACTAATCCATAACTACCTACAAAGCATGTATTTACAACTCTAGTTTTCAGTTGTGTAGTTTTATGCAACAGTCCCCGATGGCTAGCTGTTTTTGATATTTTATTGACTAACTTAGAGTGAAAATGTTCACTAAAAACTTATTGGTTAAAAATCTGAACGTGTGTAGAAATCAACTGTTCTGCGCTACGATACCGAATGGCATCTAAGTCAAAACTGAATATTGTTTACACTATACATACATATTGTGTTGCCCGTAAGGAACTACTGCACAGCACCTAACTATCAGTTATGGCAATCACCCCCAAGTAGTGTTTTTTGTTTTACATATATAAAAAAGTAAATTTCCAAATCCCGGAGTACTCAGACTCGATTTTCGGTTCATTGTACTACCAGGCAGAACTCTTTTTTTGGTATAATGGTTGAAGAAACTTGGATTTTACTCATTTCTCTTTTATGTTCGGGTGGTTGTGGTTACAGTTCCCCGTCCGGTCTCGAACCTGCACAGTTCGTGCCACAAGCGAACTCACTTTTTTTTTCATTTTGTATGCATTTTTATTAATTTACAATTCATTTTAACTTACGAGTACTTCTTAGTCAAAAACGTTTAAAACTAGCTTAACTAACTTGTCTATGTTATTCTAACATACTGGCCCTATGCGGACGCTTTAAACTAAACCTAATACTTAAAACTATGTCTTTCGATGTAAAAAAGTGAACACACTGCCCACTACACCGTGGCCACCGTTCCAAGTAGTGTTGGCTTTATTTTGAAGCAACGGAGTCCGAGCTTTGTTTCCTGTTTTAAAGCATTAGTACTTTAATTTAAACTTTAATTTAGTAGTACTTTAATTTAGTCCTAATCAGTAGTAATAAACACCAAATCCGAATGTCATTTCGAAAATAAGAAATAGTTTAGCTGTGGGTCACTCGCATCTAAGTCGATTTTAAAGCGACAGTCAATAGAATTTCAAGTGAAAATGGGTGATGACAAAATTTACATAATTTGGATATTTTTTCAAGATAAAACGAATAACAGAGCACGGACAATTTATAAAAGAATGTTTTGTAATGGTACACTGATGCAGAGTTTTTAGGCTGAAGTATAAATTGAATTTTGTTGATCTGTCAAAATCAGCTGTGGATGTTCACAGTAGCGACTCTGTAAAAATGAATCACAATATTTATTCTGAATTTAGCTTTCGCCAAACTAGTTCTACTACTACAGAATTTTATAAGCAACTTACAATCACCTAGCTAACAGCGTCAACTAAGAGTTATTGTTTAGCCCCTCCAATTATGCTGACTACATCAAATTCGGTGACACGATTTCTCTTAAAAAATTCCCTCACTTTTAAGACGTTTTTCACAGCTCACCGATTTATTCTTACTCTGAACTGCTGATATGATTAATTTATACCCAATTCTAAATATTATTATTACAAACTTCTCTCAGGAAAGATGAACCTAAGTAATAGTAACAACATATATACCGAATTCCGAAACAAGATGTGGTGGTATCTTAACGGGCAATAGGGGGTGGGTCCCTATCTACCACATGTGTGTGTACCAACTACCCGTCTGAAGGTAGACGCTGACCATTGTGCCGCACACGCACCTAAATTGTACCTTCAGTTTCGACTTTCAACTATTATCTTGCTGCTAAAGGAGGCTTTGCCAGGGATCAGAGTCACGATCAGCATTATTCATAGCATCATTTCCTCTGGACGGATTTAGGTCGCCTTGTACGACGGGCATACCTTTTCTCAGAGCTATTATTTACTTCAACCCTGCGTTGGTAGAAATGGATCCCACTTGTGGTACAATATTTGTCTTATCTTATGTCAAACAAGTCTTGAAATTCTGATCGGAATAGCATGCTCTCTAAATCTTGCAGCAAAAAAAAAATGAGTTCTAGAGTTTTTCGCGATGAAAGATAAGAGATGAAGGATAAGTGGCATGTTGAGCTCTTTAAAACTCCTATTTCGGTAGATAGGATTGCCGAATTAGCATCCATCATAGGAAAAAATCACAAGAACTTTTTTTTGAGAGTTTAATTTTATGATAATTTCTTTCCCTAACAACATACTTAAGTATCCATCTTAGATAAATCACTGAAGTTCAAGTCAACCCTAACGTCCGTTGGTGTTTCGTACCGTCATTTTAATTATTTCCTAATTTCTATTGTTTTACCCCATTCGTTTCAGTCGTATACCTTTTGATAGGAATGTGTGAACACTCTTTTCATACACTTCGAGCTGGATATTCGCCGACGTATATCCGATGCCGGTTATGTGTGAAACGAGGCTTATGGCTTCAACAGAGTGCTTGTCTTTCTGTCTGCCTGCCCATCTGTCTATCAGAATTTCAAACCATATGACCTAGAGAGCTGTAGCAAAATATAATATGTGGTGTACAGAAAATAAAACTAATAATTTTCAAATACAACTACTAACATTTCGGTCTTATGTTAGAAAACTAATTTCATGAAAATCCCACAAAATTCAGGGAACAGAAAAACATACTTGAACTGCGAGCAGCCGTTTAGGCTTCGAGCCTCATTTGGTTCAACTTTGTCTATAGTCTTCGATGACATTTGTATATAGGTACATACATACATATGTAGGAAATTGTCGAAAATTACCATTCATATATATTTAGACCCACTTTTAGAAAAATCTATCTATCATCAAAAATCACGAAACTATTTCAAATTTGCATCCATCAGTCGGAGTCTGATTTTTCAACTGAGTGACCATTTCACCGTCAAACAGAATATTAATCAACAACTTGTTATTTTCAATTTCCATGACAATCGTCCTTTCTAAAGTATAAATCCTTAAGCAAATCACGTAACAATATCCACCCCCTACTGTGAACGAGAGTATCCATAAATTGCATGTAAACGAGTAAATTGAAATGCACGTTCCCGACAGAACACATTTGAGCGGAACACAAAATTGTATTCCTGTACCTACTCTTGCTGTGACTGAGTGACGATGGGTGGCTTAATAGCTCTGCAATTCCATTGGTATGATTTCAACGTCAAATCAACATTTTCCTGTGTAGGGCATTTGAGATGTGTTTTGCCTGAGCGATAATGAGGTTCTCTGCTCTGTAGATGGCATTAGTTTGGAAGTATAATTAGGTATTGGATATTCTTTGTGCCATGTGATTTGAGAAATAGTTAATTTAATATGGGGACAGGTGCATCAGAACAGTTTTAGCAGTGATTAATCAAAATGATGCCAAAAAAAGCTCAAATGCACAGGACATATATAATACATTATACATGGGATGGAGTAGGCACATGATGTTGAAGTTCTATCTGATTTTTGAAGAGGAAGCAAAAGCGGCCTTGAAGATTGTAAAGCCTGTTTGATGGATTGTCAATGGCACATGCTTCTGACAGAACGAACACTGAAGTGAGTTATTTTATATATTTTATCCTTTTACTAGTTTCAATTAATAATGTCAAACGTTTTCATTACAGTAAAACTGGAAGTATGAACAGAAAATGATCTCTTCAATGTGGCATCAATCGATAAAACTTTGCAGCTGCGAATTAAATGTATGAACATACGAGTATGTGAAAAAAATGATGAGCAAACAATTCGATCCAGCAAATATACCGATATTACGCTAGCGCTAACTACATTTTTGGGAAATTCCTTCAATTTTAGAACTTAACAACTTTATCATGGGTTCCGATCTGACTACGGACCTAAACGTTCAGGTTCAAATCCTAGTAAAACACCAAAAAGTTTGTTCATAGTCCCACTTCTCGCGTCTGCTCTTTAACAGAGTTTTTGTTCTTACAAAAGTTTCATAAATTGTTAGACTTTGTAAAGTACCCTAAAAGACTGAAATACAATATACTATTATAAATTTAATTAAATATTTAAAAATGCAGTTATTCATGAATTATATAGAAATATCATTCGAAAAATATACTAAATTTTTTCTACAACAATAAAATGTGAAAGCAGGTACGACTGAAAATTTAGTTGTTCATCAAATTGCAACTGTAATTGCATCAGGGTGCAGAAAAACACAAAAACATAGAAAAACTCTTTATCTTCTAAGCATATTAAAAATTAACGAATCTGGACGAAAAAGAGAATTAATCACATTATGGTTGTAGCATACAATTTCTGTGTATTCGCATATTTGCTAAAACTCACTTAAGTTAATTTTGGTTTGACATTTTAACCTAGATGCAGAAATCACTTGCTAATGGACAAAGCGCTTTAAAATATTTTTGCTGCACACATTTTCCCCCTCTCTTCACCCGTTACACACGCCACATCACTACCATTATTCAAATATACAAAAGATTCATGCTGAAAACACTGTCTAACATTAGAACTACTATTATTTTATGACGAATTATGGTCGGCGTAATAAGAAAACCTAATAACGCCGTTATACTAAATTTGACAGGGGGACGAAAGTTTAAATATATTGATTTATAATATGAGGATACTACGTTTTCACTAGAGCAAAGTGAGATGATTACGTGAAAAAAAAATTGCAAAGAAGTTTTCTCATTTCCCATACATTTCCTCATTTGTTCAATTAACTCATTAACAGCAAATGAGATGATAAATAAGTAAAAAACCAAGTTCAACAAAGCAAACATACCATAAATTGAATTCAATGGAAAACTATCAAGAAAAGAAAACATGGTATTTAGAGGTCGTTGCACGTTCAGGAGCGAGAGCAATGACTTTATTTGTAGTGTTATTTCTGATGTCTCTGCTGTAATAGTTAAACAATAGTTGGATTACTACCTCATGCATACACTTAAATCAGCTTAAATTCAGTTTTTTATAGACAAGGATAGCTCACTAGCATAACAACTGGTTATCCCAAGTTACACACCCGCATGTTCTCGTGCTTGAACCTTGAACGCCCTGTTGTTATGTAAACTATCAAACTCGAAATGAGTCATTTGAAATCACCTCATTTGGCTTTAGTAAAAACGCGGTATTACGAGGTTCTCTGTAGCTTTCCGATTGAATTAGATTACAGTTTAGTTACGAGCTTTAAAAAACTTAGATTTTTAGATGATTTGATTTTTTATAATTGTACGTTAATAGATTTGGGCCCGATTTCCATTGTCTTCCTGCAAAAAAAAAATTGTTTGCTTCGAAATTGCCTATAAAACACGAAAATAAAAGTCATTTTGTGCCGAAAGTATTATTAACAATTGAAATTGTACGCCATACATTTGAAATCAGCTTAATTCGAATGCATTAACAAGAATAAGAGGCCTCCTTAAATAATATTATTAGTAATATAAAAATACATTAAGCATAAGAAAAAATAAATAAATGAAGGATCAAACAAATGAAATAAATTAGGATCACAGAACTTTTCGTTTCTCTCACAATTTCGCAATATTTGCAGGATATTTAAACTTGTTTGTTGACTTTGTCTTACTTTTAATGTATTTTTGCATTATTCATGATATTATTAAACATAAAGGATAATAAATCTGATTTCACACGTAGGACGTAAAACTTTAATTGTTTATAAAATTGGTAATAATGGTTTTCGCACTAAGTGACTTTTATTTCCGTATTTTATAGGCAATTTCACACCAAAAAATATGTTCTTTTTCAGCAAGAAAGACGTATTGGAAAGCACAGCTAACAGGTTTCATTAAAAACTGGAGTTACGAGGTCTTTTTAAGCCCATTCACATTTAATTCCCGATCCCACTTAATTTAATCCCGCTCAGCAATTTGACTCCGATACGAGTACACTGGAACAGGATAAGGCTGAAACGCACTCATACCAACGCTACCACTCTGACTTCGATATGAGTATTCTTTTTAATCTTTTGAACAAATGTACGCTTTGAATTTCATCAGTAATAATAATAGGCGAATTCCATTAATTTAATTAAACATTCCAAATTTATTAGATATATGTATTTCGGGGTGAACAATGAAAATTAAAGAAAAAAACCAAGGTATTTCTTTTTTTTTTGCAATTGTTTCTGCCCAATATAATAGAAAAGGATTCCACAAAATTGCAGATAAGGATCCTTAATTATTGCTTATTCATTATTCAACACTGAAGCGTTAATAATTGCAATGTTGGTATTCAGATTTCCTTTAAGAACCTTGATTTGTCTTAAGAAAACATGGAAAACTCAGCATCATTAGAAGCCAAAAGTTCAACCTCGGCGATATCACAACCCTAAGCTCCAATTTATTTATCTTATTTGTTTCCTATTAGTAGGTACATAATTACTTATATTATTTGGATGGTCAATTGGGCGCCCAATTCTTAAACTGGTGATTTTCATTGAATTCTCACTGCTGGCGATGGCAAATTTAATTATTCCTGCAGAAAAATACAATTTATTTGCACATCCTTTTTTTCTCTTTTGGTCCAATAGGAACATAATATTTGATTTATAATATGGGGACTACATATATGCGCGTTTTCACAAGGCTTTGATGATGAGTTTAATTATTCATTTTTATTTTAGGTAATCTATTTATTATTTTCTGTTTAAGCACGCAGTAATTTATGCCCCAACTAAAGTCTCCACTATCATTTTATTATGACTTAAAGCGATCTTCCCCAGTACAGTAAATCAAATCTACTCGCACAAAACCAAGTCCTGAGTTGACCCTGTTTATAGAGTTATCAGTAAGATAGCGAAAGTTGAGTTCACCATCACCGATGACACAGATGACATGAAGTGACTGAGGGTATGAGCTCATCACGAATGAAGTATACCCTAGGAGGTGGTGAAAGGCGTTTACGGGAATAATTAATGTAGTGACATTTGTCACATTTTGGAAAACTTATTCAAGTCTTCCTGCAATAGACGGGAGTCAGCAGTAGATGATATGTATGTGTTTAATGACTTACATGCCATCAGCTTAGATGGATAGATCAGAGCCCCTGACGATAAATCGTTTATAGCTACGATAAAAATCAATGGTAAAAAAAGATGGCTGCCTTGAGGGTCCCCCAAAGTTGCTATAATAGGATCAGGTACTGAAGATTTAGAACGAGATACGATTTGATCCACGAAATAAATCTCAGTTGAAACCTTTTAGCTTAAAAATAATAATTTCATGAGGAATTTTGTCAAAAGCCTAATTCAGTTAAGCTAGTGGTTGTCGATCGGCCCTTAAGGAATCCGTGTTGCTTAGTAGAAATGATTGGATTGCAATGAAAGATCATTGCACAACACACGATGCTTTCAAAGAGCTTTTGGAGCGCATGGGAGTTTAGCAATGGGTCGATAGTTAGGTACTTCGTTCTTACACCCTTTTTATGAATAGGAATGATGTATGTATCATTCTAGAATAAACTCCATGTGAAATTGATAATTGAAACAGGGCTGAATCAGATGATTCACACATTGATTCGAAACTATGACGGGCAAGCCATCAGGACCAGGGGAGTAATCGTCCTTAAGGTTGCTAATCTTCTTAATAACTGCTGACGAACTTATAAACCAAAGCGACTATGGAAGTTCTTGAAATAATCAAGATCGGGCTCAAAAGCGCGGTCAATTAACGACTGGTTACAGAATGAGCGAATAAGTTTGAGATTATTTTAATGTCTGACGAGGATGTATCCGAGAATTTGAGAATAGATGGCTATCCATCAGATTTTCTTTTCACATTATTTACTTAGGTGGCGCTACAGTCCGGGGTGGACCTGGGCCTCAACCAACAAACCTCTCCAGACAGCTCGGTTATGAGCCAGCTGCCTCCAGTTGCACACGACAAGTTGGTTGAGGTCCCTCTCCACTTGTTTGCGCCACCTTCCGAGAGGTCGTCCTCTACTGCGCCGTCCATCCGGGGTGGTTTCGAAGATTTTCCGGGCTGGAACGTTGGGCTCAACCCGCTCTACATGACCTAGCCATCTTAGTCGTTGTATATGAACTCTTCTGGCTAAGTCGATGTCATTGTAAAGGTCACATAGCTCGGCGTTATATCTTCTCCTCCACTCGCCGTCTATGCAGACGAGACCAAAGATCACTAGAAGAACTTTTCTCTCAAAGTAACCAAGGGCATCCTCATCCGATTTTGACAAAGTCCATGCCTCTGCGCCATACAGCAGAACTGGGATGATTAGCGTCTTATAAAGAGTTACCTTAGTAGTTCGAGATAGGGCTTTTCACATTAATAAATTGGTAAAATCTCTTAGAGTCGGAGATCAGATTGAATTGTATTCGCGATTAACTGTAATATTTTTGTATATCACCGGTATTATAAGCCAACGTTATTCCAATAAAAAATATAAAGAAATAAATTAAGTTTACAATCGCTCTGAATGCACCCATCAACGGCGAAACAGCTTCGAAATTCGAAAACCACCTACTATCAAAATCAGCTGATAACTGACATTTAAAATCGACTGTCAGTTGGTTTCTTATTTTTACGTTGAGGTGAGGTAATTGCGTTCCTAGTTTGTGTAAATTTTTGTGGTTTTTCATATCCCCAAGTGTTTGCATTTTGCGCGATAAATCGAATTTGTGTTAATTGATTTCTAAATTTGCATACCTTACCTTTTGTATTGAGTGAAAAACGCAATTTCGAAGTGATGGACAGTCAGGTATGCGTTAGTGGACTGCATGCTAGTTTCTAGAAAAAGTTTTTCTTATTTCCAACGAAAAAAAGTTCTCAAGAATTGTAAATAAATAATAAAATTAAGTAAATAAACCATAACACTTGCTAGACAAGTGATCTGTTATCTCTAACAAGTTAAGATGTAAACATTTCTTCATCGCGGTGGGAAACTACTAAAAAGCGTTCTACACAACCAGAGTTGCTGGGGTTTTCTTTGTCTTTATACGGGCTAAACTGGGAATTATCATAAATTAATGTTAAATTGCAGATATCCATGTGTAGCCATCAATCAATTTCTAAGCCTGCCCATAGATTTTGGGTGTTTCTTGTTTATCTATACATTGTGGCGTTCCGATTCCGAAGGGATTTGCCTCGAAATTTGTGTAATGAGTTGCATTAGTCATTTGAAAAAAGTCTAAAAATACAGTCCACAGATAATAAGTAATAAGTTCTTTTCACATCGGCACATAGAAGGGCTGCACCTACAAAAAAATTTGAATAGTTATAAGTAGTTGTGTTGTGGGAGGGAAACACTTGTTATACAAGCAATGATTTTAGTTGCATTTAGTGCGGAAAGATGAAATAATGATAGCTGAGCGGATGCAGTCGAGATCTAGTTACGTATCTGTTCTCAATACAAATGCACTCGAGGCAGCTGCTGATATTATCCCACACAAGCTATTATCCAGCGATAATCGTGCGCCGAAATGAACACTCATTCTCGTCAACATTGACTATGACGTCAATAATGGAAGAAAGTGTTAATCTTGCCAATAATTATTCTCCCGTTCCCGTGTCTCTAATTAGACACACGGGTGTCTAGACATGGGTGCTAATACATGGACGCAGGCCTATTACAGACATTAGTGCAACCTCAGTGTCTATAATAGCAATACGAGAATTACAAGGGCTACGTGGCTTTCATCACCCAATCATTTAGAGGCATTGGTTCTTTGCAAACATGGCCTCAGCTTGCATATCTGCATTAGGGACACGAGTATATAAATGATTAATAGAAACTCTCGTGTTCACAGTAGACTCATGGGTTTCCTGGTCATCATTTCAGGAGTGGACGAGCGACCAGGTCAAAATGTTCCCCCCTAAACTCCAAATAAAAATCTGCTGCAAACACGAGAGTTAAACGTGGACCTCCTATGCAACTACTTCTACATTCGTGTTGCTATTACATTTGTCTTTACTACAGATACGCAAGTTGAACTGTGCCTCTAAATTTGTACGTAACAGACACAAGTGTATTGCCGGTGTCTCTGCGGTGGACACGGCAACGTGCGAATATCCACCCTGCTAAAGAATTTATCATAAAAACTGGTTGCTTACGATTTCAGATGGTCGAAGGAGAGTATTAATCGTTGCAATCGACTCAGATTGCCGCAAAACTATCCCATAACGTTGCTGTCCATACTACCCAGTGATGAATCAATGCTAAAATCAAGCGACCGGCAGTATAGTCTTTGCAGTCTCCGTACAACTGAAGATCTGTTGACGACCTGCTGAAGACCGGACTACCAGAATTGCTCTGTGGCTGGGTGGACAATTTTCTTCAGGACAAATCAACTCAAGTTGTAGTCGATGGTTTCACCTTTGCTGTAAATGGTGGAGTGCCACAGGAATCAATACTCTCATCAACTCTATTTCTAATCCATATCAACAACCTACTATAGTCAACAAACAACAAGATCTTTAGTTTTGCCCATGACAGAACCCTAATATTACCTCTGTCGTCAACCTTCCACGCGTAATGCCACAAATAAAACACCTCTATTCGTCCAATTTGTTGGGTTGGATTTAGGAGAGAGAGAGAGTTTATTTTCTAAAAACGTATTAGTCGGTATAATGTTAAATAAATATCTTAATAAAATCACTTATTTGCTGGCACCTGGTTCACGACTTCATTCGGGGTTGGTTGACGATGGAATGCACGTTTATTCAAAAGGGCTGAAAACCTTAAACTGACAGCTAAAAGGATATGTCCGCGAAGTCGATCGTGAACCAGCGCCTTAGGCAAGCGTTACATTGGCAAAGTGCATGCAACTTCGCGACAACCTCGCTCGAACAAAATGTCAGTAAATGTGTTTACATCACATCGTCGAAGATGCGGCCAAATCACCTCATTAAACGAAGACCTGCAGACAATTTTGTAGTGGGGAAAAGTTAACTTGGCAAACTTCAATACGAGTAAACCCCAATTCAACGCCTTTCCCAAAAAGAACATGTCTATTGTACCAAAGCTTCAAATGAACGAACAAACCAATCAAGCCAAGGAAGCAAAGCATCTTATTGGGATAACAGCCTACTCTGGGGTAACATGGCATGACTACATATCCAACATCGCAAAATCGGCGTCAATGAAATTGAGCAAAGAGATACTTCAGTGCGAAACAGCTCCTTCTTCTGTAGAAAGCACAAGTTAGACCGCGGCTTGACATGTGTAGAGCTCGTTCGCTAACCATTCTCTTCGCCTACTCGGCAGAATACAGAGCCGAACAGTTCGCTTCATTGATGACCCCGCACTAAAATCCAATCTCCATCCGTTGGCTCATCGAGAACTGGTAGCAGCCCTATGATTGTTGTGTAGATGTTCCGAAGATCTCAGTGGAGTGATACCTAGAAATGCGACATTTGAACGTTCTACTAAGCAATTGCCCGTATGTCCATCTGGTAACGGCGCGAAACATCGTTATATCAAATTTCCATCTGCTACAGGACAAGTAATCTTTGGAATTGACTCCTAGGAGACATATTTCTAGAAGCTTTTAATCTCCAGCTAATTAAGAGCAGAACCCACAGGCATATCGGGGTATTGTTGCAGCGTTATAGGTTCTCCTTTCCTGAAAGAATAAAATAGAAAAACAAATATCTGGAGTATGGTTTTCGCAGTTGCCGTTTAACCCACCTGTGGACCTCAGCCATTGAGCACCACGGCGAATAAAGAGATGTTGCCCTCGACGCCTTAAAAGTAAGGCTAGCCTCTTTAGGGACTACCGAAACAGCTCTGTGGCTTTCAGGACATTGTCGATTTGTTATAGCCTTACGATATACATATGTATATGACTTCAACTGAAGCCAGTGCAAAAATTTTCCACACCACCCTTTGTGACTGTTTCCAAGTGGTTTCAAAGATTGCATAGTGGTCATTTATCTGTGCAGGCAATCGTCTTAGGGGTTCCCCGAAGTCTTAGACTAACTATACAAATGTCCCAAAGAGAACAAGGAAATGATAGGATAGATACGCCGAACTGTGTCATGAATATTAAATCGCCTGAAATACTGAAAGAAATCTGCTCCATGGGCGTTTGAATGATGATCATAAAAGGCATGCGTTTGATTTATCTAATACTTCTTGGAGATATTTGAAATCCCTTATATCCCGGACCTAGCGCCATGTAATTTCTGGTTGTTCCCAACAAAATTGAGGGCAGAGTCGTAAGTTCCAATGAGGGGATCATTAATTCAGTCAACACCGAAATTGAAAAGCTACAACTTTTTGGAGTTTTTCAGAAGATGGCTCTAACAACTTAAGAAATGCATTGAAATAAATGGTATTTATGTAGAGAAATAAAAAAATTATAATACAGACAGAAAATGCACACTGCTCAGCTTCATATATATGACCAAATTATTCAATACAGAGAAACTATACTTCATCATCTTGGCGTCACAGGCAACTCTGTCCAATATTGCAAAACTGGCTCCCACGAAGTCAACCTACCTGTTTAGAACAAAGAAATACCTTACAGCGCAACAAATTCTCCTTCCGCTCAAAGCGCAAGTTAGACCGGGGATTAAATATTGTTCTCAAGTTATTGTTATTTTGAACGTCTAGGTCAAAACCTAATTTGACTGGACTATACTTTGATAAAATCCTTCCATGTTTGAAAGGCCTAAGAATATGAGCAATAATAAATCACAATTCCTTCCCACTTCAGGCTCCAATTGAGGGTTACTTGTTGGACATTGTAGACAATAAGTGGCGTGAAGAAACTCTACCATTCGATCAGATTCTTGTTCCAGCCGATAAATTACCCGATCCAGAAGCCGATGGTACTGATTCTCATTTGACTTTAAGTGAACAGGTTAGTAGCGATTATTTCTGAAAAGAAAACAATAAAGACGAGTGTTCTATCTTTTCAGGAACAAAGATGGACTGATCTTGCTCTGGGTACTCTAGCTCCAGAATCAGGTTTCAGCGATCAACTCAACTTAACCGGAATCTAAAATAAAATCACTTAAATCTTTAACTCACTACTTTACATAGCTTCACAGTCCTTAAGCTATCAATCGAAATGAATCAACATCTACACTCCCCACACAAGCTGACCGAATTCGCTCGCGATTTCGAAGAAGAACCCGAAACGTTTCTTAGTAAATTCGTAAATAAAATTCAAAATGCCTATAATGCAAGTTATAATACTGTAAATGATGCACCTACTGGTGGTGGTGGCGGGCTTGGGTCATCCAATGTTCCGAAATCATCATCTCACAGTACATTCTATGCCGATGCCGGAAGTATTTCACGGAATAGTTCCTCCTCAAGCTTGAGCTCGACCAACAAAGCTGGGAACTCTCAGTCAAATCAAGATGGATCTGGATCGACAACTACGGAGGAGATAAGTGAATCTGGAGAGAAGGTATGAAGATAGTCAGGGGTTATTTGACGGCAAATGAAATGGTTTATGCTTATCTAGATCGATGAGTCTCCACCAGAAGCAACTGAAGGCAGGACCATGGTAAACGTTCTTAAGAGGATCAGCAACATTGTCGCTGCAAAGAACAGCGTAAGTCTTTCAAATAAATTAATATCTTGTAAGATGCTGACAACATTTTCTTGCAGAATCTACGAAACTACAAGGATACCGACTTGCGACGCTTCTGGATGCCAGATGCAAAGGCAAAGGAATGCTACGACTGTACACAAAAATTTTCCGCATTCCGCAGAAAACATCATTGCCGTCTCTGTGGGCAGATATTCTGCTCAAAGTGTTGCAATCAAGTCGTTCCTGGAACGATCATCATGTGCTCCGGTGAGTGTAAATTAGCTGTAACCCTTGTGTTTTCTAATGTTTCTCCTTACAGGTGACTTAAAGGTTTGCAACTATTGTTCCAAAATAGTCCTGAGCTACTTAAAATCACCCAACATCACAGTTGACCTCAAATCTGACCTCCAAGCTTTACAAGAGGATCTCTCTAGTAAACTCTCACAAAACGAAGAATCAAGTCAAAATCTTCAGCCTCGTCTAAATCCACATCTCCCTCGTAAGATCTCTGTGGGTTATCAGGAGGAACGCTTTGCTTCCAATCAAATAAACAGTCTCTCCAACGCAGATCGTAAGAACATTCTCCAACAATCGAATTCCCTAATAACACTCCATGAAGAGATGATCCGTCTTCTGCCGGCCCAGAATTGCGGTCTCGATCTCATTGACTTTCTAAACACTAATCAAAAGTCCTCAACTAAAGTTCAAGCGATCGCCATTCTAAGTGCAATGCTTGCCGCAGGATTCCTCCAGCCCATTGTCCCTGACTCAGATCAAACTGATTTTGATGAGAATTTACACTACAGATTCGCTCCAAAGCGACCGGAAGTAATGACATCTGGAATAGCTGAAATCGACATCGAAAGCGACATAATCCCTGGAATTCAAAATGAATCCAGCCCACAGTATGACAGTGATTTGCAGCCACCAAAGTCACTTGATGTGAGCTTGAGCTTCCAATCTGTGAAAGATGTGGAACTAGAGAACTCAATGCGATCCACTACGACTACATCCAAGCTCTTGGAATCCTACTGCGATCATGAAGACCAGTTGCTGACACAAATGTTGAGAAATTCCAACCTCGACCAACAGTGGTCAAAGGTTCTGACTCCGTTGTGCTGTCGAGCGGCAAATCACTTTAAGCCGGAGTACTGTACGAACGAATTGATGGACATAAGGAATTATGTGAATTTTAAGAAGGTGCCTGGTGGCAAACGTCATGAGTGTACAATTGTCGGCGGCGTGGTATTCTCTAAGAATGTGGCCCATAAAGATATGGCTACAAGGGTAGAGAGACCTAAAATATTACTCTTGCAATGTCCAATAGTGTACGAGAGAGTAGAGGGCAAGTTTGTGAGCATCTCCACGGTGCTATTGCAAGAGAAGGAGTATCTACGCAATGTGACAGCCAGGATTATGAGCTTTAAACCAAATGTAGTGTTAGTGCACAAAAATGTGGCTGGTATAGCTCAGGATATGCTTCGATCGCATGGGATAACTCTGGTGTTGGATGTAAAAATATCGGTTATGGAGCGCCTATCCAAGGCATTGCAGTGTGACATTGTGTCATCGATTGAATCCAACATTGGAAAACCGAAACTCGGGATGTGTGATGCATTCTACATCAAGAGTTTTGAAGATGGAAATGGTGAGATGGCACAGTTTAATATCTGAAGGGATTGTCTTAGTTTTCCATTTCTCCTAGGATCAACAAAAACCCTGATGTACTTTGAGAAACTCTCCAGTCCGAGGGGGTACACATGTCTTTTGCGAGGTGGCAATAATGCTGAGTTGGCTAAGGTCAAGAAAGTGGCATCTTTTCTCGTTTATGCGAGGTTAATGGATTTTCTTTTATATAAGAAATATTTTTGTTAAAATTCTTAGACTCAACAGAAGGTATTTATTTCATTTCTCTATCTCTCTATCTCCTTAGGTACAACTGGCGTCTAGAGATGTCCTTCCTTCTCGATGAATTCGCTCGACCTCTCTCACCAAAGCCTCCAATATTTGATTCCAAAGAACAAAGCCCATCGGATGAAGTGGAATCTGATGTAATTCTCCGACACAATCTCGACCAAAAGGAATTACTAACAGAGGAATCCACTGAATCCACTGAAAAAACTGCGCCAGCTGCAAAGAAGCTCATCGAACGTAAATCTGAAGAAAAATTCGTCACAATCGAAGATGTAAGCGATTTTACAGATCCCCTGCGTTCTGCTGAGCTGCCAAACAGCAAACTGTCTCCAGATTCGTCAATTGTTGAATTGGCGGTTGAGACACCCTATGACAATCGGTTCCGTACAGCACTTAGTTCAACAATCCTCTCTGTCTCGCCTTTTCTAACATTCCCGTTGCCATATTTGGAGACCGAACAGGGAAGAAAGTGTGATCTGCGTCCACATTTTCCAAAAGAACTCTACTTCTCCAAACAATGGTCGACGAACTCAAATGAGAAACCGCCACTGTTGGAGACTGAATCACCTAAAAGTGTTGAAGACTCAGTTGAGCTGAATCCACCACATCCGTTCTTGAAGCAGAAGATTACCGCGCCGATTGACAATCGTGAGCTTCAGACGTTGCTGGCAGAGTTTCGATCGTTCGGAGGAAGGTACCCCAAGAAAAAAAAGAGTAAGCAGTTTAGATAATCATAGTCCACTTACACTGGCAAATTCCCTATTTCTAGTGATGAAACTAAAGCGTCGTGAGTCATATCAAAAACCGCAGAAGATCGGCGAGGATCATGTGTACAAGGATGCTTTGGATTTGGAGAATCACCAGCGTCTTCCAGTGCTGTTCTGCAGCTTCTACTTCAATCCAAAGGCATCTTCATTTTGCGCACAACCAACTTTACTAGATATGAAGTTCTACGGACAGCAGGACATTATGTTGGGCCAGTTCTTGCTGAGGTATTGCTTTAGGGTTTCTTACATTTGTCCACTGTGTGATCTCCCCATGATGGATCATGTCAGGAGGTAGGTATTGTCTTCTTTTCTCTCATTCCGTGGTTGAACATCTTTCATTGCAGATATGTACATTCCATGGGTTGTGTGCAGGTCTTCCTTAACGAAGATACCAGCAAAAACGATCCGAATCGCATCTATTTCACTTCATGGTGTTCCCGATGCGGCGAAGTGACTCCTAGTGTTCCAATATCAGACCCAGCTAAATGTTTGTCATTTGCTAAATATCTTGAGCTTCGCTTTTATGGTCATGCCTATAAGAAGCGTGCCCTCGAAGATGAGAGTGACATTGAACAGTCGGAGTCAAAGTGTGGTCACTCATTGCACCGCGACTACATACACTATTTCACGTACCACGGTATCGGGGCGAAATTCATGTACACTCCCATTGAAGTGTGGGAGATCAATTTACCTCCACTGGTTCTACATTTGAAGAAGCCGAAGCCCTTTGATTGCTTTCAAGTCCTAGAAGACATCAAGCGATTCTCAATGATGGGCCATGAGGTGTACTCCAAGATTCATGAAAAAATCGCTGACTTTGCGACAGAAGAGGAGTCCACTAGTACAGCTAGCTTAAAGACCTCCCTGCAGATTGATCAGTTTAATTTTCGAAAGCACGTGGAAATCGTGCAGACACTTCTGACAGAGAAGGAGGCGAACTCCTATGATATTAACGACGGAATGTTGATGGCGAAACGTGCTTTAGCAGAAAGTATCGATGTTTGGGGTCCAAGGCTGCACGAGATGGCATTACAATCGAAATCTCTGCATAAACATGACTCCAGCCAGCAGATCGATTCCGGGCAGATATGCACTGAGGATTTGAGAACAGATATGGAGTCACCAACAGGAGAACCTAAACCGATAGCTGACAGCCAAGAGGAGGCGGTTCGTACTGAGGGCAGTTCGGATGAACAAAGTTTACCTCCAGTGGAAAAGAATAAGGCTCAGGAACATGTGAATGACAAGAAGACAATCAAGAAAATGTTGAGTCATTTGCTTCCCTCCACTGGAACTGCAAATCTATTGCAATCGCCACTATCACAGAATGAACACTTAACCTTGCAATTGGGAGCATTTCCCATATTAGTTCATGATCAGGATCTTAGCTCTATCATTGCATATAGTTTGACATCGCATGACTATAATCGACTTGTGGATACGATTTCTCTTAATAGTGGCCCTTCCAACAATGCTCCATCAAATAGTCCAAATCCCAAACGAAAATCGAATGAAGGGTGAGTTCTGCTGTTCCTTGGAATTACCTATTTACCTAATCCCTTTTCTATTTCAGTTCGCTTGATTCCGATGAGAAGGAACCCCAAAAACCCGTCGAAGATGAGAAAAAGCCCACGAAACCAAATTCCCACATTGAAATATCATTTCAGGACCACACGACGCAGTTCACTTGTAAGATCTACTTTGCTAAGGAATTTGATTTGATGCGTGCGAATGCATTGAAGGTCCCAAAAATGGGCAAAAGTCTGTTCAAAGAACTCGAGCACAATAAAAAGCGTGAAGAGCTCAAAGTCACTCAGAAGGGTTCAAACTCTGAATTGGAAATCGTACGCAAAGCGAGTGACCCATCTGTTCAGCCAACGGCAAAACCAACTGATCAGCCGAAAGATGAGAGCGCTCAACTACAGTCAGAGATTGAAGATACTAGGATCTTTTTAGCGCGATCGCTTTGCAGAAGTATGCAGTGGGAAGCGAGAGGTGGAAAAAGTGGTTCAAAGTTCAGCAAAACTCTGGATGATCGGTTTGTTCTAAAGGAGATGACCAAGAACGACATAGCGATCTTTGAGAACTTTGCTCCGAATTACTTTGATTACATCATCAAGTGCCAGCAGCAGAACCATCCAACGTTGCTAGCGAAGATTTTTGGCGTTTTTAAGGTCACCATCAAGAAAAAGGAGTAAGTTTTGATGGAACAAGTGGCAATGGGAAATAAATTTATTGGTTTGTGTACTTTTCAGTTCATTCCAAGAGAAGTCAATGCTGGTGATGGAGAATCTGTTTTATGATTGTGACATCAAAAACAAATTCGATCTCAAGGGTTCAGAGAGAAATCGACTTGTTGATCCGACCAATCAAAATGGAGAGATTGTCTTACTCGATGAGAATTTAGTGCAAAGTGAGTTGGAGTAGTTTGTAGACAACTTTAGATGAAACTTATTGATGGGATCTTGGTGGAATTTGACACCTGTTTTGAATTGTACATATAGGCATTCAAGTTGTAATCGAATCGACTTGTCCTTTCTGTAACTGTTGGCACACATGTTTCGTTATTAGTTCTTGAAACTTGTATTTATTTATAACGCAAAACGTGAATTTGTCGCCATTATAGATTGGCGCCCAACGTGGAAGATGCCCTCCAAAAATGGCGCTCCACGTGGCTAACACAACTGTCGCAATATGCCATATGCTGTCACGCATGTTTCCTTATTAATGCGTTTGGTGATCAACTTGCATTTTAGTGATGACCCAATACGAGATATGTGCAGTCATTCAAAATGGCGCCCAGTGTGGAAAATACCTTCTTAAAATAATAATAAGGGTGAATCAATACAAGTAAATACGAATACATACTCGATAGCTTCGTTTAGAGTAAGAGTAAGAGCTTGAAAATAAAAACATTTTGGTTTAGTTGGAAGAGCGATAATACTATAAATATGCGGAATAATCAAAAGCGAATGAAGACTAAAAGTGGCCCGCTACCAATTATTGTCTTTTTCCGTTTAGTCATTAAAACCATCTCCGGTAGAAGAATGGGATGACCAGAAAATAATATCTTTATACACAAAGGCTTGAATGATCTTTGCTTGTTAAATTCCTTTGAAAGACAATTTTTCACCATTAAAAATTTGGCGCCCAACGTTGCGGATTGTTTCTAAAAAATTGCGCTCTAAGTGTAAAAGAATTAATTTTAAACGACCGTTCAGTGTTGTCCGTTTTCTGTTTTTTTTTTCTTCTCAATCTAGGCTCATTTAATCATGTAACCTAAATCCATTAACTTTGCATGTGAAGGGTTAACTTAATCCTTTTTATAGGGATTACTATGTACACACATATATTTGGATAATATGGAATGTATGGTACTGGCATCATATTTAAGTCTGCAATCTGCGTAGTGTGTCCCGCAGTAAATGGGTTGCTCAAACCACAAATGATACGCGAAATTGCTATACTTCCAGCGTTTTATTTAAAGTTTCCTGATTAATAATCGTCTGCGGCAAAAGATTAGTGGTCAACATTCATATCTTCGATTATTTTGGAATAGGAAACATACAAAGTTCAATTTCTGGACGGAGAACTTCGCCAAATGCGACCGTTTTTGCTTCAAATTGGCTTGGAATCGATCCAGCAGCTCTGCGTAATATGCGCCGGTGATCGATTTACCCTTTACAAGCTAATCGATGTGAATAACACCGCGCGCATCCCAAAAAACTGTCGCCATGACCTTGTTTGCTGACAAACCGGCCTTGGCCTTCTTCGGCTTTGATTCACCAGGAGAAGTCCATTGTTTTGACTGTTCCTTGGTTTCTGGTGTGTTGTGATAAATCCAGGTTTCATCCACGGTTACGAAACGGCGCAAAAACTCGAATTTTTCTGGAACATCGCCAAACACACTTTCGAAGTTGTCAAACGAATGCGTTTGTTGTCGATTGTGAACAAACGCAGCACCCATCTTGCGGAAAGTTTTTCCATGTCCAAATATTTATGTAAAATCGAAATCACTGAGCCATGTGATAAGCCTGTGGCCTCTTCAAGTTCGCGCACTTTCACTTGCCGATCGTTCATTATCAAACCATGAATTTTGTAGACCATTTCTGGTGTGGTGACCTCAATTGGGCGACCAGAATGTTCGGCGTCCCTTGTGCTTGAACGACCGCACCGGAATTGAGGAAACCAGTGGTGAATGGTTCCAATCGATGGTAAACAGTCCCCATTATATTTGTCAAGCTTTTGTTTGGGTTGCGTGATAGTTTTTTCTCGCAAAAAATAGTGTTTAATGAGCACTCAAAGTTCACTTTTTTCCATTTTAACGAAAATGCCAGTAGGCGTCTATATAAAATGGCTGCCACAACAAAACTATTTGACAGATCTGTCTGAAAATTTAGGTGCGTTCTTTTGAAAGATGATTCTTGACAAAAAAAAAATTAAATTTAAGGTGACGACACAATTTGTGTTAATTTTCAGGGACTTATTGACCCACCCTCGTATAGATACTATCGATTGTCGCAGTATGCCTTTTGAGCACCGATGTCATGCATGTTTTTTTAGGTACACCTAAGTACACTAAGTTATTGGAAATATTCTTAAAAAATCTGAGCGAAAGTTCTAGCACATGAACGTGAAATAAACCAACCTTCCCAGTGAAACTCTGCTTAACGATATGGTTTTCAATAGTCAGCAATTATAGATAAAAGAAATCTCAACAACTATGGCGGTTTTAACTAACGTGCGAGGAATGGACTATTATTGATCGTTGCGGTATCTGAGGCAGATTTGGCCGTTTACTGAGTAGGCTTTAATAGGTTGCATAAAATTGATTGTGATTGCGACTGCCAAATGCCCTCATAATGTACTTCGCGTAAGGCATTTTAAGCATTTTATCTATTTGAAGTTGCTATTTTAAGACTAAGTCTTTATGATCATTATTTCTCTTTCCTAAGGCTATTTTGGTACTAACTACACTTTCCATTTCTCGTAAATAGTAGTTTTTCTTATTATTAATTTCTAGTGTCTTGGTCAAAGCCTCTGTATGTCCTATCACATAGTAAAGCAGTCCTTAAGGATGCCATCAACCGAGATTCCTCATTCTTAGAGAAGAATCAAGTAATGGACTACTCGCTTTTAGTCGGATTGGATAACAAAGATAGTGTGTTGGTTTTGGGAATTATCGGTAACTATAAGCACGTTATTTCTTGTCATGAGTAAATAATTTTATTTTACATTATTTCTTCAGATTACATACGCACATTCACATTCGACAAACGTGTGGAATCTTTCGTCAAACAAACAGGAATTCTAGGCGGAGGAATGGGCAAGCTACCCACTGTTATTTCACCGGAACGTTACAAGCAGCGCTTCACCGATGCAATGGATCGATATTTTTATACCGTACCCGATCGATGGGAGGGCTTGTCGAAGGCTTAAAACAATAAAACCGCCCACAATTATTCATAACCCGATCAAAAACATGAAACTAAATAGAAAAAAACTAATTTATTTGTAGGAATTTAAGTGTTAAAATATTGCATTGTAGAAAATTTACCATTCGCTGTATAGGTTCAAAGGTCCAAAATTCCAGTTGACTTAATAGCACACACTTTGGATTTAGATTCGCATTTTTAATTACTTTTTCAAAAGAAAATAGTAAAATATGTAAAGTAAATTATGGAAATAAAATGATTCACAAGTTATATACTAATATGAAGAGAAGTTGTACAAAATTAATTAAAAAAAACTTAATGCAGACCTTCGGAGATGTAAATAAATACAAAAATTTCGTTTGATTGCCCTCGGGAAATCTGTGGAATAGCAATCAGTCAAAAAAAGGGCTGAAGAGTTAACAAAAAACAATGAGTATTCAAGCACAAAGAAAAGTGTCATATAGAGGTTTGTAATAGCTATAATCATTTAGAAAAAAAATTGTTGTCTTGATTTTGTGATGTTTCTGCAACTTCTCTGAAGGGAGCGTTAATACATGCCTTAAGAAATAGAGTTGCATGGTGCTATGGCCAATCAGAATACCTTAATAAGTAGATCACATGTGCCGCTACGAAATTTTTGATTAGTTTCTACTTAGCAGTATGATGCCAAACGCGCACATTAATTCAATTTGATGACATCGGACAAATATAATTTAAAAACCGCACTTCCTTAATTCAGCTTTTTACTAAGTTAAGTGCAATTCTGGGTTTCTTATAATATGCAGAGCTTTGTTTTGGGGTCACCCTAGGTTTTCCAAAAACGTGTTAGAGCAATTGCTGGGGGAGGAAAAATATGATACTTTTAGCTTTTCTTCGCCCCTCTAGGGCATAAGTAATCAACTACGCCTGTGCGCCATCTTGTTCAGAACTCTGCAATGCGTTTCAACTCCCACCAATTCTTTCCAAGTGACTTCGATTCCTCTTCAACTGTTCTGCTCCACATTTGCCTAGGGCAGCCCGCTATTCTGCTTGCCTGTGTGAATGGCAGTAAGGTGTGACCGATCTATTTTCACTTTCTCCTCCTCATGGTGATGTCTATAGATTCTTGGCTCGTTCTCTGATAAAGCTGTTCGTTGGAGATACGGTTCGGCAAAAAAAAACCCTCAAGCTGATACGTAGACACTTATTTACGAAGGTTTGTAGCTTTTGTGTAAAAGGGATGGTCGTGACACTTTCCCCACTCACAACCAGCGAGTTTTTTGGAGACTAATCTGCCCAAGGGCGATAAACAATAGATACAAGGGAAACCGGCGTGAAAGCCTACCTGTTCGACATCGAGAGTTGAATTTAATTGCTCTTTTATACCGTCTTTTAGTGATGTCCATCCTGGTGTACCTCACTAAGAAGCAGAATCACAGATTCGCTTTTATAAAAATTGAATTTTCTGCAAGTTCTGTAATCAGAACTGGAATTTTTAAATTAAAATTCTACCCGCCGAAGTTAAAATCGAACTAAACTACCATCTACTATAATAAATATACTGATCTATTACAACTTTGCAGCACGTGCATTTGTGAGCTGTCAGGCAGTACCATATTGAGGTGACTTGTTTGTTTTTAAACAATTCTTCGGCTCTTATAAAGTTTTTTTTTTTTTACTAGAATAAGCAATAAAAATGCCAGAAGATAAAATATTTGATGGTATGGAAAAAGTTTTCATAATTTCCCTATGTTATTCACACGAACTATCTTCCAGAACCAGACACAAGTTCCGATGAAGAAGATCCAACAGTTGACGAGGACACTTGTAGCAAATACGAGATTGAAAGTGCCTTCCCGGTGAAATACAATATCGCTGATGAATCTGCTGTGTCGCTGAAGAAAGTCTACATCCTCAGCTTATGTAGTGATAAGTAAGTTCGATGAAACTGGTCGTCTAAACAAGCTTTGAACAAAATATTCGTTTTGTTAGGTCATTCAATAGAATTGCTGCCGGACTCTCGAACAACAGTGTGCAGATATTCGATATTAATAGCAATCGAGGACTATCCCGTCCAAGTAGTGACACCATAACCTTAGGGAATACCGGCACGGTCTGTGGCGTTAGATTTCTGGATGAGACAGCGAACAATTTGCTTGTTGGAAGCACAAATGGTAGTGTGTGTCTGTACGACTTACGAACAGCGAAGATGGAGCACTCATTTGAGGGTTAGATCTGAATAAAAGTGGTTAGTCACAGGTGACTTGAAGTACTTATGTAATTTCAGACCCTACTGAGACTACCAAAAAGTCCATCACTTCATTCGATATCAACTCAAACGGCCGTGTAATCTGCATGGGAACAAATCAAATCCTGCACAACGTGTACCTTCTCTTCTTTGATGTTCGGCAGAAAATGGTGATGGGTTGTTATTGGGAGAGCCACCAGGATGATGTAACCGATGTTAGATTCAATTCAACAAACCCGGATCTGTTGTGTACAGGTTCCACAGATGGTTTGGTAAATATTTTCGACATTTCGGCGAGCTCCGAAGATGATGCTCTAACGAAGACAATTAACACTGAGAGTAGTGTTCACAAATTGAGTTGGTAATAGCCTTTATACTATGAGTCAACTTCTTTTCAGATTGAATAGATTTGATTGCAGGCATAAGAACGTTTACGAGAAGGACATCATTTCGTGCATTACACACACGAATGACTTCACATCGTTTGACTGTGAGGAAGGTGATCTCATTGCAAAGTTTGAACGAACTCAGCTAACTGAAGCAATTAAAAGGAAATCTGCTGCCGATTGTAATTTGGTCTCATGTCACAACATGGTGGATGGTGGAGTGTTCCTGCTGGCAGCTTCTAATTATAATAAGGGGTGAGCATGAAACCTTAATAGTCACTGAATTGAGGACAATTATTTGGTGCTTTTCAGTGAGGTCGTGCGATCTGTTCAGCTGCAGAACAAGAAACTTCTACCTCATGGCGACTTTGATGGCAATAAACAAATCATCAGGGAAAGCATATATGATTCCAAGGTAAGTTTCTTAAATTCTTAAAACGGATAAATTCCTCAAGTTTCTAGATAAAGCTTTCGTATTCAGACCATCGGTACATAATATTCAGTCTGAAGAACGAAACTCTCGTAAAATAAATTGGGACAAACTCAGCGTTTACCAAATCTTACCCTGCCGTCAGAAACAGAATGGAAAGATGTATTCAGACCTCTCTACTCTTTGACTTCAACTTAGTCAAAACTACTAGGCTGAACGCAGGCTGGGAGATCTACAATGCCAATTATGCCAGAAGATTTACACCGCCTTAGAATCAACCACACTGGGTAAAGTCCTTTCCAAAACCCCTCAAATGCCAAGTGTCCTTTTGAACACAAGCGTACTTGGGCGGAATCGGTTAATGGAGTCCCACTCTCACGGTTGTAGTCCTATCCCAGACAGCTGCGCTGTTTGCTCACTGGTAACCTTAGATTTTATCGGTGTGCAGTTTTGAGTCATTCAAGTCCCCAGAAACGCATGGTATAGTCTTTCTTGCACAACTTCAAAAGGTTTACAGAATTGTCTATCGCTGTTTTGCGCTCGAAACCATACCAAAAGAATGGGCTCAGCTTTAAGTGATTTCATGCCAAAATCAGGAAAAGTCTCAAACACGGCCCTCAAAGTTCTCACCTTTTTTGCTTAAAACTCGAGAGAGACTATCCTAAAGGTAAATCAATAAAAATGGCCCCGCATTCGATCATCTTTCCCATCGAAAAATCTCTCTGACTCAAGGACTTCACAATGGTGGTGTTTCTGGATATTGAGGGAGCGCTCAACAATGTTGACACTGATTCGGTTAACAAAGCTTGTGGAAGCTAACGATTTGCAGACCAATCTATTACATGATAAACCGCATTCTTTAAAGCAGAGGTGATCAATGCCATATTCGGTAATAGCTCTGCAAGAAAGAAAACACATCGAGGCACACCCACAGAAAATCGCTGATACAATACAATTAGCTTTCTTCAAGATGGTCTCGTGGACAAAAAATGTTGGGCTAAACTTTAACCCTGCCAAGCCAAAATTAGTCCTATTCACAAATAAAAAATAATTTCCAAGCATCGCTGCGAATCATACATCGCTAAAATACCCACGTTACATGGCAACCTTCTTTCCATTGAGGGGTGGCCATGGTGTAGTGGTAACATCATCGCTTATCACGCTGCAAGTTCACGGTTCAAATCCTGATGTCAAGAATTATCTATTTATTTCATTATGACTGGCAGTACGGTGGTGGAAAATGCAACTTGATCGTGATGATGACAACAGGAGGATGCAAAAAAAATAACCTGAAGCAATGTCAAACACGGCAAAAACAAAAATGCTCCCCAGTTATCTGGACGGCAACCCTTGGAATTTACTGAAACTTAATACCACCTGAGTTTCAAACCACTACACCAATCTTTCTTTCTCTGTTTCTTCCACCTTTTCCCGACAAAAAAACCCGGGTCCTGAAATAGTATAAGGGCATTCATATCCCCTTTGGCAAGTAAAAAAAAAAGATCTACTGTCAGATCTACTTCAAACTGTTTGAAGTATCTGAACAGAGAAGCGTGGAAGCACAAAAAAGTTGTTATGATTGAATATCTACCTTTACGGACAACTGGAAGACAAACGATGGAGTTGGTTACGCTATTCACTCAACGTACCTAGACATATACCTAACCTTCAGCCTTTCGAACAATTGTAGAGTTTTCCAATCCGAAGTCCAATATTGTTTACTGATATTGCAAACCACCTTGAAAGGCAGTCAGCAATCATATCCCTCGTAACCAACTCAGTGAAATCTAGGGCAGTGACCGACTTTCCTTTATCACTTAACGAGATAGATAAACAGTTTAATATCATTCTCTGTAGGGATATCCCAGGAAACTGTGCGACTGATGAGTATAGAGAATAATAATGCACTTCTGTCATCTGCCAAGTACCAGACTCACGCTGATGCAGTGGAAAAAACGAACAATAAGTGGACACATGTTAATAACTGCAACACTGCTAGACTAATATGTCCAACCCTGGACCTTAACTGATCAAAGTTACTCTACTGTACGTAGGGATCTAGCAACTTACTTACTTATGTCCTGTATTCCCTTGTGGGTCCTAGGGCCTCTACAACGCCTACGCGCCATCGTGTGCGATTTCTGGAAATGTACCTCAGCTCTCCCCAACTCTTTACCAGTTGTCGTGTTTCATTCTCCACTGTTCTGCGCCACGTACTCCTAGGACCGCCGCGTATCCTGCCATCCTGGGTAAGCGGGTTCCATTGCATCGCTTGGTTAGCTATGGACCGGTCACCCTTTCGGAGAGTGTGACCGATCCACTGCCACTTTCGTCGTCGTATGGTTGTGCCTATAGGTTCTTGGCCCGTTCTCTGATAAAGCTGTTCGTTAGAGATACGTTTTGGCCAGAATATCCTTAAGATGTAGCGTAGACACCTATTGACAAACGTTTGCAGCTTACTCGTGATAGTGACGGTCACTCTCCAGGTACCACATCCATATAGCAGCACGGATTTAACGTTGGAACGGAACAGTCGTAGCTTGGTGTTTAAGCTATTTGCATTACTTCGCCAAACTATGGATAGCATCCCAAACGCAGATTTTGCTATACCTATTCGGCTCTCTATATCCAGTTCGGTTCCGCCAGAGATCTTGCAAGCAAGTAATGGTTTATCCAGAAGATGCAGAGACGAGAAGAGTCTCCATGATATGTCAAAACGTTTCATCCTTGTCGGCAGATTGCATGGCTGATCACATATTTTAGCAGATTTAGCAAACATCCTGTTATACCAGCATAGTATCGAAGTTTGTACTTTCTCTTGGACGCTTGCAAATTGTAATTGGACTGCTCTTAGCTGCTTGTAGATGGTCAATAGTTATGAGCCAAACAGCAACGCGTTGAAGTTGTAACTCTATGAGGTCTCTGTCTTTTTCATTCCCGGCATGTATGTATGTGCCTTAGTTCTACGCCTATTAGTCCCCTTCTGGAATCGTTCCTTTCTTATGATTCCCCGAAAAATATATCCGACTTAGAACATAAATTACAATCTTTTCAGTCAAATTTACTGGTCACCGCCGGAGAGAGTGGTATCGTAACCCTGTGGTCGCCATCAACATCCGATCAACCTGCACCGAAGAGTGGAACACCCAACAAACTTAAAGCGAAATCAAAGGCCGGCAAGTCACATGGAAAAACCCCCTACTGACCGATATAAAGTGTACGATTTATGCTATAAATAAAACTGTTTTATTAAATAATTGTTTGCGTTATTTTACATTTGAATTACACTAATACAATAAAGCGAGATGATTGTAAATTTTCTACAACAAGAACAGCAAAATAAAAAACAAGAATAACAAAGAAAATCTCTCAAAGATACACAATGAGCAAGAGTTTGTATATAAAGCAACTCGACTTTTTTTTTTAGCTTAAAACAGAGATAAATACTTTCATAGTAATAATAGACATGTAGCTTACGAATTCTAATAACGGATCTAATTTCTATCTTCGGAATGTACTATCGCTATCGATGATGTGCAGCGGTGGTATCGATGTGTATCACATTTAAGGCAGCTCATGTAAATCGAACACAGTGTAAAGGTTCTCCGTTCGGGTGTGCACAACTTTAGTGGCCTTTAACATATCTGGCAGTACCTCGGTAGCCCGGGTGGCGCTTATGCCCACTCGCTTCAGTAATTCACCTTTAGTTGGCATAGCGTACATGGCGACAAGTGCTCCGCGACGTATGAGCCACGGGTGATGTTTGGCTAGAGTATCATTATAAGCATGCTTACAACAACTTGCACTCTTATCACACTCCCCGAGCTCCCCCAGCCGTACAAGAAACTCGTGTACAAATTCTGCGCGGAAATAGATAAGAGATGGGGGGAAAAGAATAAAAAAATGAACATGGTACTGATAAAGAAAACTTGTTGCACACGTAGATAGTTAGTACAGGTGCAAGTCTTACCTAAGCCTCTATGCAAACGTAGCAGAGTTCGACTGCCAGACACGTAGCTAGTATTATTCAGCAGTCCTGATGATCTCTCGTATTCTATCATCGTCTTGAAGGACGAGAAATGATCACTGTTTTCCTTCTTGCGGAAATCAGCGAGGATGTCTATTTTAGAGCGAACATCACTACTAACAAAACCAAACACTGTTCCCATAAGGTGGAAGAATCTAAATATAACAGGTGAATGTTAACTTAATTTGAGATTAGTGAGATGTGAGGCCATTTACCTATTGATTTCTTCGAATCCTTGAAGGTATTCATCCAAAAGGATGTCATCTTCGTCTTTCAGGCTCGCCTTGAAGGATTCTAAAACTCGATCGATGTCAAAACATTCCACAGCCATGATGATATATTAAAAATTGTTTGTTAAATTGATTAAAATTTAGAAAAACCTAAATGAACCCTAGAACCGCAAACTACTCGCGGAAAATTTGCATTTGCACTAACATAGCAACAAAGAGGTTGACGTTGAATAATTTGGTCCAGTTGTATATGTCATAATAGAGGGAAGAGTTCAGTGAGAAATGAAGTGGTGACTGTAGTAGATATGTGGTGTTATTAGGGTATCTTACTCACTGTTGCAATTAATCCTGGTTTTTTTGTACAGTACGTATAGTGGTCGCATTAGAACCATACCAAATTTGCTAGCCTCTAGTAGGAAAAACATGAAACGGACGAACAGTTGATAGCTGGAATATAGAGAAATTTATTGGAGATGGATAACTGTCTAAATCGCCAAAAATGATAGTTTTCGATAGTATTCGATATGTTGATTACTGCATTGCTAAGGCAAGCGAAGCTATGGGAATTATAATTAATAGTAGCTAACTACTTTCAAAAATTTGTTGCATGTTTTTGTAATAATCGATAGTTTTTTTTATAAACATTGGAAAACATTGATTATTATCGATATTTGTACCTCTTTATGGTTTGCAATTATAACAGAATATAATAAAATATGGACGTATTTAACGAATAAACAAAATTTAATTTCACAATTGTTATGGCAGACTTTTTTTTACATCCATCGACATTTAGCGACTAATTTCTAGCGGAAAGTTTTGGCGGCCCATCCTGATACAAAACTCGTTTTGTTACATTCTAGCAGAGTGCTTGGAACGCCCCGCTAGCCACTAGGCAGCACGAGCCTCTGGCTTTAAGACACCTGATAACTAGAAACTCGCTAGATTTACTAGAGGTGGGTAACTATAGGTAGTCGTCACTTTCAATAATTCTCGATAGCATGCGATTGTCTTAATTGAACCTTTTAATAAAATAAAATTAAACTAGTAAAAAAGAAACTTTTAAGCCGTATAAAATTTTATAATAGTAAAATTTGACTAGGCACTAAAATGTTTATCGCTTTATCACAAACGAAAACCTGAGGTTTTATTTGAATAACTTATGCCCAAAATAGGTGTGCAGAAATGTTGCTTGTGTCACTGCATGGAAATCAGCAAATTTAAGAACAGGAATATGATGCATAGCTGAAATTGTTCCGCAACTCTCTTGGGCGCTAAATGTAGAAAAAATGCATACAAATGTTTATTTACTTTCTTATTAACATTCAACTTGTATTTTAATATCTTTCTTTAGATGGAAAAGTGCAGCTAATTCGAACTTTAATTCAAAGAAAAAAATATTTTTTTTCTGAATTTTTCAGTCCAAAAAAAAAGTTTTTTTTTTTATTTATTTTTATCCCTGAAGCCCAGATCCACTACGGACTGTAGAGTCATCAAAAGTAATACAATGTGGTCTTCGTTCATGTACTTTCGATTCTGATCTTAAACTTCAGATTTTTGGTGAATTTTGTTCTTCCTTGGTACAGCATTTTTTATTTTTTTATGTTTGATTTCAGCAGATTGATTTTCTCGTCAATGATTTAATTTAATTTATTAATGCTTTCCTTCAATAAATATTTTAACACCTTCCTGCAATAAATCAAACCAAACAATAAGTAAACAAACGGCACTAGCTATCACATGCATTAGTGTTAGTGGATGGACGGGTAAATCTATCAGAAATTCGGGATTTGAAATATAAATTCTTGAAATTTGAAGAAACTAAAAGGTTTGTTTTTTGTCTTGCAATCGAACATAAAAGTGTCTCAGAGAAAAAGAAAATTGATCTGAATCTGAAAATATTGATGTTTTGTCTTATCTAAAACCACATAAGTTATAACATTTTCGGTCTTTACCCCAGAGACAATCTCAATGTTCGCGACGTTATGCTCATAAATGTAGAGTTATAAATATAAGTTTGGTGCTCTCAATTATTTGATTTTTGATCTTAAATTTTGCATATTTTATGATATAAATAAAAATTGCATAGTAAATACTTCAGAGTACATAAAGATATGAATTTAATATTTTAATCGCGTCGCGTCCGTCTTGACCAACAAGTTGCCCTCAGCATTAGATCAAATGTTTGGAAGTTAGTCTTGTTGATTTGTATAGAAAAATGTATTTTTGTCTGGGTGCGTTCATTTATACCATTCCACTTTTCAATCCACGTCCATTGATCTACTACATTATTACAAACGTCAACTGCTCAACTTTAAACTTGTGATTTGAATATTTTCAAGAGTAAAACAATTTTGTTAAATGCTCATATTTCTGCCTATTAATTGATTTTGAATTCATCACACAATTGTAAAATGACTCTCGACGAAGATATTCTTGCATTTGAAATATGGGCAACAAATTTAGGATTTCCACAAAATGACATGCCAAGCAGAGAAGCTCTCAAATCGTAAATGTGTTTTGTATTTTCTCATTTTCTTCATAAAATCTAATTATTTCCCATCAACGATGCAGTATTTTCAAATCTCGTCAACGAGACCTTTTCTGCAACATGCTGGAGCGAGTAAAATCCCGTCAAGAAGTCCAAGAAATTCGTGAGAACATTCTTATAAGAAAGATGGACAAACTCAAGGATCAAGTTGTTCCAGTGAGTCAATTGAAATTTGAAATTATTTATGCGAAACCTGTGTATTTTCCATTTTAGGCTTGCAGTCGAAGTTTCTTGCCAAAAGAAATGCAGCGTTATCTCAAAATCAAAGATCTCATGCAACGCAAAACAGAATTGGAAGCGAAGTCTTCCGAGCACTTGTCGCAGTATAATTCGCTTGCAAGTTCTATAAAAACGAAAAGTGAGTGCGAAAGATAAGTATTCATTGTTTCTCTATAAATAGTGTTCTTCTAGATATGCAAACCATAAAGTTGAAGCAGAAACTGGAGTGCCTGCGGGCTAAGGTCAACGTACTCGATTTGAAACGGGATGCGTTAAGAAAAGATTTGGAGAAGGAGAAGTCGTGCAAGGATCGCATAATCTCAACAATGCCTGTGAAGTTGACATCGTCGAATGCTAATGAAGGTTCTGCAGCAGCTGCTGTTGAGGAAGCATTCAAAGAGCTGGACTCATTCTACACTCTGGTCTTGAATAATTCCAATCGTAAGTTTTCCTCCATCCTGTGGCATTCAAGGAACTGATCAACTCTCATTCTTTTCCCGAAAATTTCCTTAAGGTTGTCGAGAAAGGGTTCGCCTAGAGCTCGCTGTCGGGCTCTACTTAAATTGGGTAGGAGTTTCTTTCGCATTTGCATTTTTACAACCGCGGCTGTGTGTGTTAAAAGGGATGTCCAGTCATGCGTGCCTACTGACCAGTGATAAGTGCTAGTCGCTACAATTCTTGCAGCGTCTTCCCGAGTCATCTTAAGTTCTTCTGTTCTGACCCAGTTGTAGTTCGGCCAGATCTGCCTAGAAATGACACAATTCGGCAAGCTGTTCCACCTTTTGTTTGCCACTGATAGTGTGAAAAGATTTCGCTCACGACAGTTCCCATCGCAACGAGGACTACCTCTGCAAGGGATCTGGCAAGGGCAGACCGCTTCCTCGCTAGTTCGTTCCCCTCTATATTGCTATGGCCTCGTATCCAGAAAAGACTTAATTTGGTCTGGTGTAGTCGGTCACAGTTTTCTCCATTTCTTCTGGTAACGAATCTAGAATTTTACTGTCATACTTTACTGCAGATCATCACCCTGATTCTCTGAGTCTGACCGCGCTACATGCTGAAATGTATTTAATATAGAGGACAAGTGGTATTAGATGCAGAATCACGTTCAGAGCTTCCATCGGACATGTTCGTATGCCACCCGTGGTATTTATGGCGACCGTTCTTTTGCACTTTGTTTATTAATAATGTTCAAGTCTCTGTTCAGGGCAGGCGACACAACTATTGACCCATACATTATTGTCGGACGTATTACCGCTGTATACATCCATAAGACCACCTTCGGTCCAAGTCCCCACTTCTAACCAAAGATTTTACTGCATGCATTGTGTTCACTCATTGTTCGATGTTTAATTTCCAGTTAGGACGTTATAAAACGCCCCTTCAATATCTAAGAATGTAACTAGGGTGTATTGTATGTAGTAAATGGTTTTTTGGTTTACGCGTACTGGGATTTGGATAGTGAGGAAGTAGAGTATTTCTTGCGTGAGCGTCTAAAATACTTCCCGGCGTCTAAAGTATAAAAAAAGAAGTTAAACTAATGGGTCAAACCAACTTCTTCGGAATAAAAACCACTCAAACGCGTCTTCAGCTCAAGGAGACGTAATATAATGATATACAGATTCTAAAAATCTATACTACTACACTGCAACCTAAAAGATCTATGATGGTTATTCCTGGAGTAAGCCGAAACTAAAGCACATCGCTTAGCTTAGTTTCCATTAGAAAATTAAGAATCTGGATCTAATTCAAAGAGGGAAGGTCTCTCCCGTCTATCTGGTTAGAAACTAGAGATCTTACTTAGAATATTGTTTGGAGTGTCCTTCAGTTCGTTGCACAATCTGCATATTCCGTCGCTTTCTAGGCATATCTTTCGGTGGTGTTCTTTGAGTTTACAGTGCCCTATGATGAATCCCAGTGCAAGCCTTAGACATATTTCGGATAAAGTTGTCGAGGAGTGCTTTTAGTTGCTTTTATTTTCGAAGTTCGAGTTCTGCATCGCCTCTTTGCGTAGCTCTTATCAAGTGATGTGTCCTTTTGCGGATTCTGGTCCTACGAACGGAGTTGCCGCTCTCCACTTTTAGCCAGCTTATCAACCCTTCATTATGATTCACTCAGTTTGCTTGTTTACCATATTAGCACTGATTTCGTAGTAGCTCAGGAGCTTGACTGTCCGACATAATCGCAATGTCTTGCTTGCAATAGTACGTGTTGAGGTTAAGCTTGCAGTCCTCAACTGATTCTACGTTTACATTTTATGCTGGGAACATAGTTTTTGTCCAATTTTTCTATCGATCCACTGCAAAGTTTATCATCCTTACGTCTGTTTCCGGATGTTTTCCGGCGATCTTTCCCATACCCTCCGATTTACCTCTGAAAGAGAGTTTTAACGTCGAGTTTCTGCCATTGCTCGTAGGTCTTCTCAAAGAGCTTTTGGAAACAATCTTCACTTCTATCGCCTCTCTTCTAAACAGTTGGGGGTTCATGGTTTACGGCATCAGTGTATAAAATAGATGTCGCAAGCTTTCGTTTTTAGTTTTGTTTTTAAAAATCAGTTGAGGATTATCTAGTTGATCGGCTGCAGTGTGTCTGTTCAAATATCCCGTGTTTAAATCGTTAGTTCCCCTTCTGCAGTCCACATGTGGAACTGGCCGCCCACAAAATGTGTCTCTTCAAGTTTCTCCTCTTTGCTCAGCTCTAACTAACAAATGTCTCGTCTTAACTACAAAAAATTGCTTTCCAGCTCACATTATTTCAGAAGCTAAAGACGATATGTGGAAAAAGATGCGAAAGCTCTTCGCCAATATTCCAAACTTTCTCATCTTTAACTCCATTCTAAAAGCGAAGGAAGAACAATTGCAGAACATAATGTCGCTGAATAAGAAGCCTAGGGTTGCTTTGAAAGAGAACCTTAGCGCTTTTGACATCAAGCTAATGAAATCAAAAGCCTCTCTGCTTGGAATGGCTGCAAATTACATGTCCGCGCGTCAGGAGAATCATGCTCTCAATCAACGCTTCTCAGCGGCCTATACTCAATTCGTCGAAGCCGTTCAATGCAAAGTGAATCTCTTTAATGTGGACACTAGCGAGGACGTGGACGATATCATTTCCAATTACGTTGTTCAATACAATACGAGAAGTTTCAACAAGGGTCAAAATGATTATATATTGGCCCAAATCGACCTATGCCAAGTACAAATCGATGCTGGTACCAAGCAGCTGGAAGACCACGAAATTCTTCTAAACTCCATCAAACAAGTGTACGCCGACATCGATGCTTCGATAAACCGCATTCAATACGAAGTACTGCAGCTGCATCAAATGAAGGAGAAGATACTATTCTCAAAGAACATGCTGCACCACCTCCTGGGCGATATGCAGCTGGAACAAACGAACTTCATGCCTTCGATGATGAAAATCAGCACCAATTCCACAACCGCCAGTGGGGATAGTAATAGCACTTTCGATATGAGCGGCGGCAACGTGTTCAGCAGCACGAAATTGGATTTCGACTCAACACTGAATAGCAGTAATGCACTGAGGTCTGGCGATGTAACTATTATGCCAGGGGGAACACATTCACGTTACATTTTACCACCAATTCTGACGGAAATATGCACCTTCATGGACACACCGTTCGAGAAGTTCAGTTGCGTGACAAAGGACTGGTACGTCTGCCTTCTGTATGTGCGTACGAATATTGTTGGAATTTATTTTTTCTAGTGCCTTTTACCTAATGCCCAATCCCCTCATAACCGACTCGCATGAGTTATCATCCACAATTCAGTTGGCACCAGGAATACTTCTAACACCGTACGGATGCTTGCAGGAGGTTACGAACCGGGTGGTGTGGTCTGATTCGATTAGCGATATTTCATCGGAATTGAAAATTAATTCGATTGCAATCACTGGTGGTGAGTTGTGCACGAGAAGAGGTAATAATTTTCCAATCTATACTTTTTGGGTGTATTTTCAGTGAATCCGGCAAGTCTGCGTGCAAGAGGAAAGCAACAACGTGAACAGTTAGTAGAGCTATTGGACAAAATCGAAGTGGCTGACATAAACACGAATAGGTTGCTAAAGAAAGCGATGAAGTATTATGACTTCTTGTTGAAGAATCCACTCAAGAACTGTATTCCACCAACGAAGTGCCTTAACAATCAGACATACTCGGATTATGAGTCGGAGTACCAGACGTACTATCGCATGGTAACAATGGAGAATTTCATTAAATAACCTGGGAAATTGGAAATTGCATAGATTTCCTAGGGGATTTCCGTGGCGATGCATTGATTATATTGAACAGAGTGTGCTGTAGAGCAGCAATAAATGTATTTGTATGTAATATGTAATATTTTATTGGTTTTTTGAAACAGTTTGTGAAGTGCACAACAGTTTGTGAAGTGCACAACAATATGCGTCTATTCGTAGCTTAAGTCTTAAGTTATTGTAGATATACAAACCATTTTTTTTTTAAGTTTCGCAAGTCACTTGTTCCCCCACTAAAGCAGATGAATCCTTAACAGGCAGCTTGCACATCCCCAGGCTCCTTGTTCTAGATGTCTTCGGGGGTAACGTCCTTACAACGTAAAGAGATTGGTTGTGAGAGATATGTCAGCTCAGAATATAATGGATCATCTCATTTAGAAAGATGATTTCCGCGGACTATTATTCAAAAGTATGTATTTGGCACCTTGTACACTCCGGGTTTTATCCAAAAACTGGATTCCACTTGCTTCTTTGCCCCGATTACAAACTGCATACTGACGTCTTTATATTTGCTCGATAAGACTTGACTTGTTAGAGAAAGGGGTCGATGGAGCCCGATGTTCTCAATGTTATATGGTTGAAACATGGTTCTACCAAATCTTACATGGTTGTACTCAGTTCGCGTTCTTCTTTACCGCTCTTCAAATGGTGACCCAGACTATTTTAACATTTATCTGACATGATTGACTGGATACACAGTCATCATCAGATAACCAAAATTATTTCCAACTCGAATTAACTAAGATACTCACTCCAATAGTACTAATGATACAGGAAGACAAGTTGAAACCTTTGCAATCAACTGCAATTTAACCCGGCTTGTCGAAGAGTCCACACGGTTCCCAGGCAACTCAAACAACGGGCAGTTACGCCATCCGAATGTTTACACCTTTAGAAAATTTGGACCATGTCCTAATATCAACATTGCTATACCCGCTATTGACACCAGTAATAAAGTGAAAGAATCTTGATTTGGAAGTTGTACATATAACTTTTTCGCGACTTTTCCATGGGTGGACATGTCTCCGGAGTACTGATGTCAACGTTTCCACAGGAGATGCTATCGAGAAGTTGTTACTGTTACCATTCTTCTCGGAAAGGACCTATACATTTCCCTTACCACAAGAAAAAAAAGCTTCCAGGAAACCTCCAGCTATTGCCGCTAAGAACATAGCTTTTCAACAATGGCTCTCCAACCCAATAGTGCAAACAAGGTGTAGCTCCGTCAGTCTCCGAAACATGTGTAGTAAAACGATCAAATCCACGAAGAAGAAGTATAAGTCACTAATAAGCTTCAAATAATACCAAAAGTGATAAGCGTGACAAGCAACGACTTTAGTTATTCCTCCCCACCTTTAGTGAAAGAGGATGGATCTAGGCCAGAAGACCCAAAAAAAAGAGCCTATCTTTTTGCAAACACACACATTTTGACGCAGTTGGAATCACCACTATTCTTGCAGTCATCGAAACCAAGATATGAAATTTCGACCTCGTGTAGACCGGATTATCCTAAAACATTTGGATCACAAAAAGGCAATAGGAGCTGGCAGAATATTAGCCACTGTCCTCAAAAACTGACACCAGAACTAGCACCACTATTATTTGTAGAGTTTTTTGTATATCGTACGAGAAGATACAAAACTTTTTCTTTATACTGGAAACCAGCCCGAATTCAATCGATTCTCAAAAAAAGAAAGAAAGATATGCTTGCATGAAAACTACCGTCCCACACCTTTGCCAACCATGCTATTCAAAGCGGTGGGAACGGCCATCATTGTTGAAATAACCTGGTTTTCGCAGCAGTCGTTCAACTGGAGACCGGCTGAGCTGTGAAACCTTTCAACGTGCCGCAGTGGCACCGTCTTGTTGAAACCATATATGCTCTAACCCCAATTCCTCCTATTCGGGTATCAAAAAGTCACATAACATGGTTCTGTTGCGATCGCCAGTGACAGTTATCGTGTTACCAGCATTACATATGTATGTCTTCAAAAAAATAGGACCCAATAATAATTCCAGCGCAAACGGCGCACCGCACAGTAACTTTCAGTGGAGGTACAGGTGATTTTTGAATATTATGCGGGTTTTTAATGCCCCAAAAGAGAGCATTCTGCTTGTTGACATGTCCAGAGAGATGGAAATGTGCTTCCTCATTCATGTGTAATTTTGAAGAAAAATCATCCTCTTCATGATTGAGGCTTATGATGCGCTGTCTGTATTCCAGACGGGCTTGGTGGTCTGCGAGCAGCAGTTAAAGAACCATCTGATTTTTATACGGAAACATCTTCAAGTCTTTCACCAAAATACACTGCAGGGACCGCCTGAAAATGCCTAGTTGCATGGCCCGTCGCCTCGTTGATGTTTCTGGACACTCATCCACATTCTCGCGCAGAGCATCAATATTCCCGGTCGAGTGTTTTGTGCCAGCCAGTGGATGAGGAATCAAACCTTAAATATATATATAAAAATTCTCAAAAAAATTCACATATTAAAATTTCATAGAAATCGGAAAATATTTCCATTTTCTAAATAAAAACCATTAAAACTTATAATTTTTTAATTTTAACACCCTGTAAAGAAATAAAATTGTGTCCATTTATGTTAAATTGGATATACTTAGCACTACAAGTCGACTAAACACCCTTTTGTTGAGTTAATAAGGAAGAAAACATGCATTTTACTAGTCAAAAACCGAAAAATTTAAAAATTTTTAAAAAATACAACAAATTTCTTCTCCAACATTTTTACATAGTATATCTTAGAATAAGCCATTACAAATAAAAATAATAATTTTAAGTGAAAAGTCGATTTCCTATATTGGAAACCTCAGCCTCGATTTGTGCCGGCGAAATTCAAGTTTTGTTCTTATAACTGATGACTGTTCTATTGTTCATAGTCGTCTTATTCGCATCTGTTTACTACACAACTGTCAATATTACGATGACAAGAGAAGTCATTTGCAAAATTCACAGACAATTCATATACACTGGACTGATTGGATTTTTTTTGACGTTTCGTGTTCAAACTGATAGTCCTGTCTGAACACTTTCGTGAAATCATTTTGACATATTAATTGTCTATCAAATTGGTTTGTTTTGTTTTCTTTTTTTTTTTGTTTATTTTGCAAATTTGAAGAAATTTAATTAAACAATGAGTGATAGCAGTGATAGTGAAAATACGGAATTATTTTTTTATTTTCACAATTTCTTTTTAAACACTTTTGTCGAGTGACAATCGATTGACATTTTCAAACGTCAGAAAAAATCCAAACATTTTAAAAAATCTTAAAAAACTTTCCCCTTTGCCTGTAAATGTCAAAAAAAATCCAGTCCGTCAGTCCTGTGTGAACAACCGCTAGGGTCATTACTTTTGTGCCACCTTGTACATAAAGTGAGACTATACAATAAATAAAGAGAACTAAAAAGGTTACGATCTGTCAATTTGATTTCGGGAATGAGTTTGAATAAATGCAAATAACGACCCACCCCGTGAGCGGATTTGTATCAGTGCCATCATACTGAATGGAGTCCTACGAATCGATGATTTTACACCAGATGTTAATAACACCTGCTAGACTGAACAACTAAATATTTCACACTATGAAACGCACTATAATAAACCCCAACGGTCTTGTCGATTTGTTAACTACCCCCTCCGCAGTATTTTAGCTAAAAAAAATTAAACGTTAGCCTTTTGTTTAACATCGTGTAGTACTCCTGCCCATTGTTCTGCACTCATTCACCGGGCAATTAGCTGTTTCGTTATACACCATATTTATTCTAGTTGATGATAAAATCCAATTCAAAACCCCTTATCGGATACGAACAACGACAAGTGTATTTTATGCTCATAAAACATAAATATTTTAGAACAATAATCACCCTCTGGCGTCGTATTGCTTTTACTTGCTTCTATAAAGAGCAAGTATGGTTTTCGTGAAAAAATTCAGTCTCTCAATTCTGTCTGTCCATCTGTATCATTGACTACAGTCTGAAAGGCTGTATGGATTTACTTCAAACTTCATATCTAAAGTCATACAGTATTGGAAAAAATAATAGGGACAAATTCAAAATTCAAAACTTAGCCGAATTATCTAACTTTCCTTAAAAATAGAAATTCACTGTATGTTCAAAAAAGTTTTTAGTTTTCTAACTGCATTTTTCGATAATTCAAATTTGATAGCCTCCTCTTGATCTTCCATTAATTTTAAAACTGAACAATATACGAACGAACGAATAGAACATATGAGCAAGTACGTGCGACGCAGTCGCTTCCTTTATTTTTTTATTTTGTTTTTTCTAATCTAATGCAAAACGTTTTCAGTTTTCATTGCGAAATGTGTGTAGCATATTTAAAAAAAAAAAAAAAAACTCAACATTATGGTTATTCCTGATTTATATGCAAAATATATAAAAATACAATAAAAAGTGAAACATCGAGGAGGTGGAGTACAAAAATCAATACGAATCATGAAATTTCGAAGAAATAGATAAAATAAGGAGGAAAAAATAAAAAAAAATCATATTTCCTCTTCGGCGTTTCGTTCGCGTTTCCGCTTTAATAAAGTTGTCACGTTTTACGGCTCTGCGAGCCTGATATCGTTTATGGCCTATTTCCTGATTTGATTACCCTCTGATAAGTACTTTGCCGGAATCATCAACATGCTCATTATTCATTTGGTTTTCGTATTTTTTTTTTTTCTCCTTCTGGCTGACTTCAGGCTGCCGCAGGAGTGATGGATATGGATACACAGATCCCAAAGGAGATCCAAGCATGCCTCGACTTCGACACCTGTGGATGTGTGTATGATGGTGGGGTGCACTTGGAATGGTTTAAATTGAGGGGAGGTCATCCGATTACCACACACATACTTAATAGAGTGTCTGCCTACTCGAGTTAATTTAGGTTTTATGGGTACGGTCAGTTTATCTCCTTTTATAGGGAGTGCTGTGTGTTGGTCAATTTTCTCTTTCAGTTTTTTCATGCGGCCGGGGCGTTTATTCTGGTTTATCGGGATCAGCAATTTTGAAGGATATTTGTTGCGTGTTGAGCACACAAATTGTGAGAGAGATTATTTATGAAAATTTTTCGGTAGCTTTTATCTGTAATGTGACATCTAGAAGTTTTAGTTTGATTGAGTCGAATGTACCTACTGTCATGGAGGTAATTAAGGATATAAAATATGGATAATGGGGACGTTGTGAATAAATAATGAGGTACTTAAGTGTTCTGGATGTTTGTGGGGATAGCTGGTCCACTGTTTGAATTAATTATAAAACGGAATTTAATCGTAGCAAATAAAGGTGATGAACCTTTACGAACAAAAATACGCATGAATTTTTAAATTGTTTACGTATGAAGGTCCTCTGTACCTTTATGGGTTTTGGGGCATTCACAATGCCTCTCAACTCGCGTTATCTCCCCCCTTCAGATTCCTCTTCGAGCGTCTTGTGCTTGCAATTTCGGTTGTACTATACTTATGTATAGGTACATAGGTATATCCTGGTTGGCTATACAATTATAATCCAATACAAATAGGAATATAATTCTTTTGCAGAGTGTGACCAATCTGCTGGCACTCTCGTTTAAGTGTTACGGAAGACTAGTGTGTGTTTTCGAGGCAACGAATTTCAAAAGTCTGTAACTTTCTTGTAACAATGGTAACAGACTACAAAGAACAATTTGAAGAAATCAATATAAAATTTGGAGTTGAACAAAATCAAATCTTTTTAACCATCACTACAGATGGCGGTACGAACACGATGTCTGTGGTGAGATTATTCTTAGAAGAAGGACGAGAAATCCCTTGTTTTGCTGAACCCTGGTTGTTGACGGTGTATTAGAAGACAGCAGCAGATTTGTTTGACCTTCTGGGCGACATGAAAACCATCGTTACTTTTTCAAGCAATCGGTTAATGGGATAATTTACACCGACTAATTAGCACTGAAATTTAGTTTAAGTCCTTTGACTTTACACCAGACAGGATAAAATATGAGACTTTAGTTCATACATTGATTAACAACTATCTTACCATAGATGTCGCTGTTGTCTTCAAAAAGGCCACCTGAAGAGCTTCGATTATTTTTATAACAGATGAAGGGCCTAAGTGACATTTTCAAACATTTCAGTAATCAGCATTTAACACATTCTTTCACTAAGTTTATTAAAAAAGTGGTTGCATACAACACATTCATCTTTTATTAAATAATAATCTAGAGGCGATAGAGAATTCCAGATAAGACAGAAATGTAAGTTTTCATATAGGACATTCATCTGTAAGGAAAAAAACAAATTTCAAAAAAATGTCACTTAGGCCCTTCATCTTCTAAGCGCTTCATTTGCTTTTCACTGTCTGTCAATTTGCAGCCTTAATATTTATTGTTGTCCATCTCCGATATATTTCATCACTCCAAAGAAAAATTGAAACCTGCAAATTTAATGGGAGAATAAAATATAGCACTTTGAAATGCCATTTTGACATTTCTTTAAAAAGCGGCATCTGTCGTATCCTGGAAACCTATGAGTTAGGAGTGCTTGCACGTAGTTGATTACACAAAAATAAAGTCTAGGTTACCTAGACTCAACCAGTGTAGTGTTGTATTCAAAGCTTTTACACCGATGACATTTGTACAATACCTTGCCTTGGTCCCTGACGAAATCAGTAATGATCAATATGAGGACTTCACTGTTTCCTTCAAAGCCACCATCTGACGGATGTCGATTGATCTTAGCAGCACAAAGTTCGCGTCTCATCATCCGTCCAATTCAACCTTTTTATTTATTTGCGTCCATCTCGATTATGAAAAATTAATTTTTCGGGTATCGCTAGTGGTAAATTTACAATAAAATGCGGAACTTTGAAATGACGTTTTGTCATTTCCTAAAAAAGCACCATCTAACGCGTGCTAGAAAACCTAATAGTTCGGAGAATTTACACGTCGTATGTGTAGTGCTGTATTTAAATGATTAGACCGAAAACATTTGTACAATAGCTGGACTTGGTACCAAACCAAATCAGCAGTGCAAACTAGGCCAATTTATAAGAAATGTACCTGACATGTTCACTATATCCCATACAATGCAAAACATGAATAAGAGAGACCTACAGTTTTATGCCGTCCCCGAAGGGCAATTTTTTCGATTGAGGAAATTTTCTCATGACAATTTTACTCACGGACATTTGTAAGAAGTTCAAGAGAGGTGGGCCCGTGATAAAACTTTTTGGAATTTTCCAGAAATCGAATCTTGAGTCTCTCGCTCAGAAATCCCACACTCAACTACTGAAAAATGCCTCAGCTTCTATTTGGTTCAGGCATGACGAAATTGCTCTACAGGCAACTTCGTCTATTCTGGAATTCTTGGTTATGTGCCAAATGAATTGAAGCAATGTTTAGATCAACCCATCAAGGCCTGGATATAAGATCCATTAGAGTTTAATCTTGTTGTACTAAACAACGAAGAAAATTGTTTTTAGACAACAGTTCCTGAGAAGTATTGGTTTTATTAATGTAATATACTCGTACTTAAGAACTAAAACCAAATATATTTCCCGCCTTTCTTTCTTTCCCACACATAGTTTTATTTTTAAGCAAATTAAAAAAAAGGGCACGACTGTGTCGCAAGTACTTGCTCCATATGTGCTGTTCATTTGCAAATTGTTCAGATAAATTGCATTTTTGGTAGACGCGTTAAAAAGCTAAAAAACTGTTACGAATATATATATGTCAAAAATTGTAATGCCATGTCCTAACATATATCAGAAATAACTTTGATATCGATTCGGAAGTAAATCCAAGAAATAGTCAATCCGCTAATAAGTAAAGTATCGTAGCAAAGAGCTGAGTACGAAATCTTATTGCGAACGTCCTTATTACCTCAGATATGAATTTCCATCGAAGCCGTCTTTTTCAAAATTGGTCGTTAATTTCGAGGCTAGAATGAAAATTCCTATTCAGCCTCTGAGCACTAGCCCACAGACCTCAAATATAAAGTTTAAAAAAAATCCGTCCAGCCGTTAACGCTGTAGCCCGAGGTACAGATGGACAGAATTTCCAGATCCACTTTTTTCGAGTTGCTCTTTAATAGTAATACTACTCGTATCATTGGTGAAAAATTGAAATTGAAAATTTTTATGAAAATTGAGCTGTAGAAGCAAGTAAAATTAGCTGATATATCAAGCGATATTGATATTTCTTTAAACATTGGGCTTCGATATATATCTGTACATATTTCGATATTTTTTTGTTGATGTGTGTATCCCTACAGTCTTGTATTGCAGGGTTAAGTAAGAACATGTAGATATTTCTGAGCCGATTGTGTATACTCGTATATGCCATTTTATTTAAAACTATTTTAAAGGCCACCTATATAGGTAGATTGAATGCAAATCTAGTCATGCGGATTTCCCAAAATCAAGGCAACACGGCTAACGAAGATTATTTCATGGGTCACATAGGGAATTAGGCATTTCAGCACAACTCTGGAGCCACTCGTATACAGTCCATCATGCTGGTTAACTTCTAGTTAGCCTTTGCAAGTGTTAGGGAAATTTTGACTTAATGACTTGCATCAACGTGGTAGTGGCAGCGACACTGATCGCGAGCTGTTGAGGAATATCGGTTCCACTGTGCAATTCTTGATTGCATATTATGTATCAGGATATACTGCTACCTTTTCTGTATGTGCAAGGCTTTAATTTTCTGTTTACTTACACCTACAAGGGAAAGTATTAGTTTCCTGAAAATTGTCAATCTCGTGATTTTGATCAAACTTCACATTACTACCTATATAATGGAGAATCTCAAAAAAGTGTCAATTTTGTCTGTCTGTCTGTTCGTATGTATATGCGCTAGACTGCAGTCTAAACGGTTGGATGGATTTGCTTCAAACTTCATAACTGGGGTCTGTGTGGTTACAATTCGAAGTAAAAAAAATTTCATTCTAAAGGTAATTTACAAATGGCCGATTTAAAAAAAATCGATTTTCTCGAAAACGGCTTTAACGAGTTTGTTTAAATTTTATATTTGGATTGAATTGGACATTTGTCACTAAATGGCGTACTAAGTTTCTCTTGTATAACGGTACTTTACTTACTATCGAATTTTGGAAATCGGTTATTTCTGGGATATGACTCAAACGATTTTGTTAAAATTTGAAATCTAGGCAATATTTGAAACAAAGAAGTTTTTTTTTGCTTTTTAACGCTTTTTTTTATAAAAAAATACATTCTATCAATTTTGCTAAAATCGGAGTAATTTGCAAATGAAAAGCACATAGGTGCAAGTACGTGCAACCCAGTCGTGCACTTTATTTTTCTTCAATATCCTATACGGGGGCAGTCTGGCCGCAGTCAGAAAGGTTTTTTTTTTTCTCTTTCAGCTGGGCTATTTGGCCAGAAATTGACTAAATAGAAAGGTATTAGGAGAATGTGTCAGTTTATCTGAATGGACGGAATTCTTGTTCTTACGAGTATGGTTGTATCTCGTATGGTTGTATCTCGTATGGTTGTATCTCGTATGGTAAGTTGCAGTCGTTGTTAGTTAGTTCTACTCCGCATATGTACATATTTTAATTTGACCACTTACGGCAGTTTATGACAAATGTCCAGCAGTGATAAATAAGAGTAATCCGACTATGGCCAGTTCTACAGATATAGGAGCCTATTGCGTAAACGAAGGACTTCCCAATTCTGAAATTGTAATCCCCATAAATACTGGCCTACATCTGTTTCCTATTCTATGGATTATATTTCACAGTCCTCATCACAAAGTATGAGTGCTTGAAATACCTGAAAGCTATAATTACCGAGAAACCAGGTAGTATTGTGCCCCAGAATTGATGCCAATGCTGGAGCATAATAAAATCTTTACTACCCTATTCCAATTTTCCCAAAACGATAATTAAATAAAGCAAGTGCATTGCAGGGATTTCCTCTGAAAATCAGTACCTAATCTCTCGACAATTAGCCCAGTCTGAAATAACTTTCCCATTTGCTTTCTCCTCAATTTAATAAATCGATTAAAAGCACACAAGGAACCTGTGCAAGGATAACAAATTTTTCAATACGAAAAAACCCTTCGACTGTAGCTTAATAGTTGAAATTTATTTCGAAGGAAATGGAAACAATTTCTCGGGAAATACATTATTCTGCTCATTTTACTATAGCAGCAGGAGCAGCAGCAGCATCTGGTAATAGTACCTCAATGCATTTCCACCTTCATGCATCTCGACCTTTAAGTGCACCCATTAGATTAAAGAAGACAGCAAAATGCAATAAATGATATAATGGGCCAAAAACTTCAATGTCACTTTGTGTTGCTCCACCTTGCATTTGAGTGCACTTTCATATCCAACAGAAGAAACAGGAAAAAAGGTTCAATCTCAAGTGCCAAGATTTGCGTATCTTTAGCTGCAAACAGCAAATGCATTGCAAGGTGTTTCGGTATGTGGAGAGGAACGCAAGTGGCCGAACAGAGTGTGAATGCCACTAAATTCAATTTAATTTAATTGTTAAAGTTCTCTAGTGCCACCTATTTCCCCCCCACCCCCCCCCCCCCACCAACCATTTTGCTAATCCACTTTAAAATTTATTTGCATCCGTTTGTCGGATCGGGGAGAACAAAAGAGATTCAAAAAAATAAGGAAAAATCAAATAAAATGAAATTCAAGGATTTACAATTGATTTAACCGATTGGATATTGAAATTTAATTTCATCGAATTTGGCAACGAGTTTTATTGATTTGTTAGATTGAATAGATAGTTAGATGGATGTTCGCATTTGTAAATGAAGGATGGGTTTCGAATTGATGGAGGACGAACTGATTTTTTTTTTTTTTTTGTTGGCACGAGGAGTAAATCATTGGCCTTATCTTTTGCTGGAATTAGATTTTGCTTCTTTTCATCCGTTTTATGCTGAATAAAATGATTTCTGAGATGGATTCACTAAGTATTTTAAGAAGGAAATCAAATATCAAATGATTTGAGAGAGAGTCAAGGAAACCGGGAAGTTTGTTTTTAGGGTAAACGAAATAAGTGAAAACTAAAACTTTATCGTGTTAGTCGATTATCTGTCGGTCATAGCCTCATCATTTTCAGACTGTTTGACGTGAGAAATTACATTTTTGATCAGCCAATAAAATTTTGGAAAAGTGAACAAAGTTTTAGGTGTATACAGGGTGTTCTAAAAGGAAGTACTATCTTGCACAAGTCTATCCAGCTAATTACTCAGACAACGTTGACATCACTGAACCACAGCGAAAGAGTCGGTCTATCACTTGTCGTGTAGATGGTCAAGAACGAAGCACCTGTCCAGCGACTAGGATAAAACGTCAGTGGCGAAAGAAAAGTTCAGGGCGAACGTTCGAGTAGACAACAAAACCCTGAACTTTATCAGCTGTTCTAATATCTAAGGCTCGGCGACTACATAACAGATTTTATACAGCGACACTGGCTTAGTCATAAGTGTTTGAATTTATAGCCTAAGATGACTAGGATGTGGGATGTAGAGGGAATGAACATTAATGATCTGGCCGGAAAAGTCTTCGAATCGATTCCTTAAGCACCATGCGGTGAAGTAATATATCACTTAGGGTGAAGCAAAGAACTTGGTATGGAAAACTTGAGGCGGCTAACTAAAGATAGAGCTTAAGAGGCTCGTTGGGTGAGGCCCCGGTCTACTATGAATTCTGGGCTATCTAAGGCAAGTAAGTAAGGAGTGGGTAAGGATAGGTCAACCGTCAAAACTCTTTTTTATTTTTGTGTTTTAAGTTAGTTTATGTTAGGTATGTGGTCAGCCCGATATCTCTGAAAATCTGTTAAGGTTTGCCAGTGAGATATAATAGTTCGTCAATATCATAGCAATAGCAGCTTCCTAAAGTATCTTCATAGATCTTTGCATCGGTCATTATACAAGCAGAATTTTTGGTATTGCGATTTGTTCGCGATATTGCCAGGGAATTTTCCACGGGAATAAGGTTAAGAGTGAGCTTAAAAGTAGAATGAAGTGTCCTGTACCTAAAACAATGAAGTAAACTTCATCTTAACTTCGTCGTTAATTATAATAACTAAATCTCTACTACGTCTTTGCACTCAAAATACCTACCCACTACCTCGGTGATGACAGAGAACTGGAGGAAACCTCTTGTTTTTCTACAACATTTCGGTGAAGGTTTTCATCACGTAGTTGGTTTTCCTTAAACAGCCCCTGATTTTCACGAATGTTGGTTGAGGCAGACAGTACTGCAGCGTGGCAACCCTGTTTTATCCAGCAGCACCAGGCACATTTTTGTATACATCTTCTTCAGGGCAGTGACATAATTCTGAACGTGCATGTAGATTTAAAGAGCAATGTTAGATTTTCATTAAAGCTTGGTTGAGAATATATTTCATCAGTACATCAATAAAAGTACGTTCAGAGGATATTTTAAATAACAAAACTTTGACTTTGGCCAGATAGTAAAATTTGTTCTTTAAACCACCCTCTAAACTCTGGTGTAAGTTTAGATTTCAGTGGATGGCGAACGTTCATCCTTCTCAAAGCACTGTCTTTTCCCGATCCTGGATAATTCTAGACCTCTTTGCCAAATGAACTAAAAAGAGACTTGGGAATAAAGGAGGTATTTAGCAATGTTGTCTTTTTTTACTGCTAGAAGGAGGCAAGATTTTTTGGCCCCTTTTCCAATTTGGGTGTCTCAAATATGTTCCCTGGAAAATCTCTTGGTGCCTGGCGATAAAGATAAAATTAAGGCCAAATTAAGAATTATTTTTTCATACGATTGTTGTACTTGCCTTCCTTAATAACATGAGTATTAAATGTCCTGATAAAACGGTGCTAAATCCGTTATCATTGAAAAATTTCGGATGAATGAGTATTTGCTCAAGTTTTTCACAATTTTTTCGAAAATGGTTGAAAAGACAAAAAGTCAGATCATCAAATTCCCTACAAGATGACTTCTTTGACTTTCCCTGACGTAGATATAACTGTCAAGTAGAACAAGTTGATATCAAATTGTGACATAATTTATAACCAATGCAAAATATTGGTTTCAAGTAAAAAATAAAGAAGAACAAAAAGAGTCCTGCTTCGTGAAATCTACGATTGAAGGCCCCGACCCATAGAATCCGTCGACGTTGTGTTGTTGAAGATTGCCGGTGACGTTCACGTATTGCCGGAAAGTACAGTCCCATACAATCCGTCGCATGCCTTCGTTGACAGATTGAAATGTTAACCGATTGTTAACGGAGATGACAGTTTCTCTTCTCTCTCAATGCCTCCACCAATGAAAGTGCTTACTCTTAATTTGCTGACTACCAACAACGGAGTAAAAAAGTAGAAAGTAAGTAAACCTACTTTATCCGTCGAAGTTCATACATGCGTCCGTTATGGGCCACCTTCAAAAAGAATACATGTATTCTATCTATGTATCAGTTAAAAATGACGCAGCAAGGGATCAACGGATTCTATAGGTCGGGGTCTTAACTGTGTCAACAGATGTTTCACTCTATATTTCCCAGAAAACTGCTATACGAATTTCTATTGCTGTTGAGTGAGAATGTTTTTTTTTTACTTTGGCGCACAATTAAAGCACATATCCCCTCGTGCAGATGTTGACATATAGCATATAGTTTGTCATAAGGTTGGCTGTCGTGAGAAAAAAAAAATGAACATTTTGAGAAGGATTACGGTGAAAACACAGGAGCGTTGAAAGCAAGAAATGCGCATCAAAATAATTTCTAATTACATGCACGGAACTGTATGCCCAACTCAATCCAAATATTATTAAACTTAAATAAGCCAAAATCGATCATTAGTAAAGTACCGTTAATTTTGGCGTTAGAATGAAAATTCCGATTTAATCTCGAATTTTGACCCCACACATCCAAGATATGAAGTTTGATGATATCCGTCGAGTGCACAGACAGAGAGGCAGACAGGATTAAGAGACCTAATTTTTGAGATCGAACATTTTCACAAAACTAACACTTGCCCTTATACTCGTAGGTGCGAGAAAAATTGTAAAAAAAATCTGTTCACCACCAAAAAGTGAAAATTTAATATTTTGCAACAATAAAGAAAATTACTTGTTAAAGGGTCTGATTATGAATATTTTCGCTAAGACAACCTTACCTTGACTTTAGTCAAAAGAATTTTTAAAATTCTATGCATTTTCGACTGCTGGCGCCGAATGACTACAATTTCACCATTATCATCATAACGGACAGGAACAAATTTACACAGAAGTGTAAAGAAAAAGTCACGTTGTCCAGGAGTGAAATAGGGTTCCATCTGTTCTCTAACACTTTACTAAATCTCAGGTCTTTGTTCAAAAATGATTGCTTTTTCATCGGATTCATCAGGAATGGTTTAAATGAGGAATACTTTGTCTAATAATATTTTTTAAAAAACATTATACAAACAGCCTTTAAAGTTATATTTTATTTAACATCAGTATGTAAGCCTTCCACTGACAGGTGTGTCCGTATAGAAGAGAAAATAAGTCCTTTGTGCCACACGTATTATGAAAATCGAAAAGCTTAAAACACAAAATTTCCTTTTGTGACCTTTTTTCCAAAAATTGTTCAAACCTCGTAGCGGATCTATATGATTTATACGCAAACGTCATCACCGTTCACTGCGTCATCAATGGACGAACTCAGATACTGGGCAGTGCAAGCAATGATTTCTGCAGAAGCTGCAGAGACCAGGAGGAGGAGGAGACTATAGTTCACTTCCTTTGCCCATGTCTTTTCCTGGCCCTTATGAGAAGGAATATGATGGGAGAATATGATATTTGTTCAACGGAGTTTGTAGGGTTCATTAAAATGAGCGGATGGTATATTTGCTCTGATATGTAGGTACTGAAGTAGTTCTGACAAAAGATTCTCAAAATCGGATAAAGTGCAGGTAAGATATGGGAGACAGGGTATTTCAATAATTTTTTGAGCGCCTTACTCAAGAAATAGAATAGTTGTCTCACGTGAAAATGATCTAAATCTGATGAAATGGAGGTAAGATATGGGAAGGAGTTTAAAAAAACTTCGAATTATCCTTCTCACGAATCACTTATCAGATTGTGATGAAATGTGGTCCCCGAAGTTTTTTTATTTTTTTTTACTATAATTTGCAGGGGATATGAATACCCTTATACTAAAGGGGATATGAATACCCTTATACTAAATATTAGAACACGTGCGTTTTGTGGAAAGGGGAAGAGGCAGAGAGAAAGACAGAGTGGTGCAGTTTGAGACTCATGTGGTATTAAGTTTCTGTAAACTCCAGGGGTGGCTGTCCAGATAACTGGGGAGTATTTTATTTGTTGTCGTTGCTTATGATTCACAGTATTTTTTTCAGTCCTCCTGATGTCATCATCACGATCAAGTTGCATTTTAGCCATATGACCACCCTACTGCCAGTGTTATGCTTTCACAGTAGAGTTGACTGAGCTTTCGCAAGTGATCGACTTTTTTATTTATTTCATGCGAAATAAATAGATGATTCTTGACATAAGGATTCGAACTGTGAATCAACAGCGTGACAAGCGATGATGTTGCCACTACACCACGGCCACCCAAATTTGGTCCCCGAAGTTTAAAATGTTTATATTCTTCGCGTAACTTCCACATGACTCTACAGACTTTAAATTTTTTTTGATTTTATTCGGGTTGGACGCCTTTGCATTAGTTTTTGAGGTTTTGTCTCCAACAAACTTTATTTAAAAAATAAAGCTGACATAGGTAAACAAAACTGGTAAATCAAGTCATAAGTGGCAATCTGGCAATACTGCGGTACCGGTTGACTTACCCTGATATACCGGGCCCCATGACAGATTACAAAATATGTCCCCCTTTTTAAACTAAGAATAGTCAATTACAGCAACCAAAGTAACATCTTAGCAACCGATCCCAATGTTCTTAAAGTATCAAATAATAGGCATTAAAAATATTACCACTTTAAATTAATACCATCAAATGGAATTATGTGCCTGGCCCCGCTTACCGTTCGAAACGTTCAACGATACAATCTTTAACAAGCTTTCAGTGAAAATAAGTACCAACTTCGTTATACACCGCGCACAAAGGAAAATTGTATTAAAAGCATTCAATTATAATAACGTTATATAGATGGAAGGTATAACAACAATGGCAACCAAAAAAACACAAAATTAAACAAGGACTCTCAGTGGGCGGAAGGGTGGTCTGGTCGGAGGTGGAAATACTCGTAGATGCCTTTTTAAAACCGATTCGTTAAAATTTTCCACAAACTTCTCAGAGACTCTCTCAAGCCAATTATTTCCTTCTGAATCATTAGAATTCGCTAAGAGGATTCCGAAATGGCAATATTCATTAAAATATGTTATATCCTTGAACTGACAGAAGACAACGAAACAAACCTACCTACATATACATTGGTACATACATACAGCCTCTCGAGAGGAAACTTCCATCGTATTCACCAGACAATCCCTCAACTGTTCATTTGGCATTGTTGAGGGGGTTTTCATTGAATTTTCGGGGGCAAACGTCGAATTGATTTAGTAGAAACGCAAAAAGGACACACATACACACACACAATCTGTTAGCCCGCCACGTATAAGAGTAAAGTCCAGACATACAGATATAAATATTAATATGTCACTGGGGAAAAATAGAAGACATTGTTTAATTTGTGGAACAGAAACGGACCCGTAATGATGATAGCTCGTAAATTTACACAATTTATGCACGTTTCCGCACATAGCGATTGCCATATCCGGTTCGGTCCGGCCCGACCTAAAAGCAAGTATGACTATTATACCAGGTTCTGAACCTTCTACCCCGAGGAATATATACAGACACATGTGTTTGTGTGCCAGCGCTGTTTTTATTTAAGGTAAAGTGGGACAGGTTTCATTGGGTAAATAAATATGCACATGTTTATCCGAAAGAACGAAATTCCGGAACCAGAATAAATACACAAAAAAATATTCCGAAACCAGGCCCTGGAACCATGTATGGACACAAGTGCTATAAAGAGGGGGACTTTCCGTCACTTGGTCGTTCGTAAATACGTTATAAGTATCAGAAACCAGTGTATCGGATTTTTATTTACACTACTTCGCGTTTCGATGACAAGGGCTGACAAAAAAACAAAAAAAGTGAATATTCATGGTTTGCCTGAATATTCGTTGTCCTTGCCATATACTCGTACATACGAGTAGGTGGACATTGGATGGTGAGAGAAATTAATGTGTTACGTTGGAGGTTTTATACATAAATTGGAATATTGTGTTCTATTTTCAGAATCAAACATGTCAATCTTCATTATTTGCATTCCGTCGTATTCAAAGATATGTGTAGCCATATTGTTGTACCAGAATAAGTTGGCGGATGTGTTTGCATGGTCATTTATTCTATTTTCGGTCTTTTAATCGCAACGTACACAAATGGTTGTTTGAGCATTTCAAATGTCATTTCGAGGTCATTCCATAAATAATGCGAGTTTTAGATACCATCGAACATTCCCACTAAAATTTTCCGCGGGGAAAACGTAATTCATTTCGAGGTTGGGATTTTACATCCCTGCCATATGGCATCTGTCAAATCCATCTGTCATCCATAGTGACAGGTAGTTAAGTCTTGCCTTAATATTTTACAATACGGATCGTTTAACATCAACAGCATCTTACTACAAAAATAACAGTTCTGCGATATCCGGCAAACCCCACATGCGGACCAGTAGGGATGCAGTAAAGTGGGAAGGTTGTGATCCTTCTACTCCGGATCATAACTTCGCCGTAAGAAGAAGAAGAAGAACAGTTCTGTGATATCCGTTATCGCGATTGGGTGTTATAATATCAAAAAGTTGACACCGGTTTTTTCGAAAAAAATGTTCTTCAGCGATAAGGCCCATTTCTCGCTCGGCAACTACAGGGTGGCTGATGAAAGCCGCTACCAAAAAAAAATTTAATAACTTTTTTTCTATTTAATGAATCTAGGTAATTTTTTTTTTTTATTTTGCAGATTGATTTTTAGATTTAACAAAAATGGATAACTGGGACACTGAAACAAGAATTTGGATTGTCTGCCGCTATCACGCACTGGAGTTTCGGTTCAAAGAGAGTATAGATCCTCCGAGCAGATGGACTATAATGAGACTTGTTAACAATTTTGCCGAACATGGGACAGTCGAAAGAAGACCTTACAATCGAAACCCTTCAGTTCGGACGGAGGAAGCAATCGCTGCTGTAGCTGCTGCCATACAAAACAATCCAAGAGTTTCGACAAGAAGCTTATCTGCTCAAATGGGTATAAGCAGACAGTCATTGCAGTCAATTATGCACAATGATTTGGACTTATTCCCATATAAAATTCAAATGGCCAACAAACTGAATGCAGCAGGCTTGCCGATTCGCTTGGAATTTTGCCAGGAGATGCTTCAAATGGTGGAAGAGGACGGAAACATGTTGAACTGTCTTTTTATGTCTGACGAGGCCCATTTCGATTTAAACGGCAACATAAACAAACAAAATTGTCGAATATGGAGTGCTTCCAACCCACAGATACTCCATGAGACGGAATTGCATCCACTTCGTGTCACAGTGTGGTGTGACGCTGCATTGTCGGGCCCTACTTCTTCGAAGAAAACGGTCACACCGTTACGGTTACTGGAGACCGTTACTTCAGCATGTTGAGAGAGTTTTTCTATCCAGAATTACGCCGAATGAGAATTTCTTTCAACTCTGTGTGGTTTGAGCAAGATGGTGCAACTCCTCACATAGCCCGGCCTGTTATGACAGAATTGCGATGAAAATTTCCCAATAAGCTGATATCCAGAAACTCCACATTCCGTTGGCCCCCCAGGTCGCCTGACCTTACTGCACCTGACTTTTTCTTGTGGGGTTATTGCAAACAGGAAGTCTACAAAGCAAAACCAACAAATTTGAATGAACTAAAGCAATCCATTCGAGAAACAATTGTGGCTATTCCTGTCTCAACTCTCCAAGCAGTAATGAACAACTTTTTGGTAAGATGCCGCACATGCATCAACGAGCAGGGGGGGCATTTAAATTTCATTATTTTTAAAACTAATTAGGCTATATTTAATAAAATTGAATGAGCTTTAACATGAATAAAAGAAAAATGAATTCCATACACTGAAAAAAAAGTTATTTGAGTTTCTTAATGTAGCAATATTCATCAGCCACCCTGTACGTAGTCAAACGAAATTGCAGAATTCGGAGTTGTGAGAATCCAAATGTGATCGTTGAGAGGTCATTGCATCCACCACGGGTGACAGTTTGGTGCACTCTGTGGACAGGCGGCGTGATCGGGTCGAATTTTTTTTTTTAAAAACAACGAAGGCGCCACTGTTAAGGTGAATTCTTTGCGCTGTCAAATGATAATCAACTTTTTTAGCATGAGATTGAAGACATTGATGTGAGCGACATGTAGTTCCAGCAGGACGGGGCTACGTACGAAAAGTTTGCCGGCCGTTTAACTTCAAGATTTGGCGACATCAATTGGCCATCAAGATCGTGTGATCTGACCCTGTTGGATTTATTTTTGTGGGATTATGCTAAAAATTGTATCTATGCAGATAATCTCCAAACTTTGAAGCACTTAAAAAAACCAACATCCGTGAAGTTATTGACGCAATATAACCAGAAATGTGCCGAAAAGTCACCATAATTTACCTCACAAGAATCGAAGTTCGCAAAAAGTCCAGTGACGGCCATTTAACCGATGTTGCTTTAATTAATTCGATGTTTAGAATTGTGTTGAATTCTCCTAGTTCCAGAGTGAACATACTCGAATACTTAAAAACAGTTGGAAAAGTATCTAAGTTCAGAAAATGAGTACCGCACGATTTGAGTGAACAAAATCTGCAGGAAGGAATAACAATGTGCTTTCTCTTTAAATTTGAATTCGTCCCTCAACTGCATTAAAACAGGTGATCAGAAATGGTTTTTTTATGAGAAATGTCTGGTGGCATATGCGTGGTATTGTCCATTTTGAACTGCTTCCTCCTGGCTAAACCATCACAAGGCATTATTATTTTTAACATTTAGACCGATTGAAGGCGGCTGAGAGAGATACTATTCCAATAAGACAATGCCAGGCTACCTATTGCTGGATAGACAAAAAATTATAAAATTATCGAATATCCAGCGTATGGCTTGGCCAGGGATCACCGGATACCAAACCAGCACTTCTATAGCAGCAATGGAAACAATGCGGAATATACTTCCCATTGAACTAGAAATGAAAAGAGTAGCTAAACTGGCTGCTGTTAGACTCAGAACTCTGGGTCATTTCAATGACCGGACTCTAGCCGGATCCAGGACCATCTGGAAAGAAGTACAGATGGACTCGTAAAATGAAAATATGAACAAAGAATCAATATAGGTTATACAGTTCGATTCCCCAAACGCGAGGATTGATATCCTGATGGTGTGTGCTTTGTCAATCGGCATCGTTCAATCCATCTGGAACAGTTCGTGTCTGTGTTCCAGGCGGAGGTGTTTGCTATAGGAACCCAGCGCAATTGAATTCTGCAACTGTTCGGATAAACAGGCTGCCTTAATGGTACTTGCAAATCCAAGAACCAACTCGATGTTGGTGAAAGAATGGAAGGGGAAACTCAAAATACTAGTAACTTCCTCTCATGTCAATCTGGTCATGATGATGATTGAGATGGAGCAGAAATGCTGAATACAATTATGGTGATAACACACTGGTTGCAAAAGTGTCAAAGCCATAACAGAGGGCCCTACCTCAAGCTAGGAGAAAGGCAATTTCAATTGATGATAGGCGTATACACCGGACACATCAACTTGAACAAGCATGCCTTTAGATTGGGACTGATGACGTCCTGAGACCCTCGAGCTTTTCCTCTGTGAATACCTGCGAAGATGAAGAATACGAGGAGTTTAAATTCCAATAGATTTATTTTACGTTAATATTTCAGGTTATAAGTTATACAAGTTAACTAATTAAGGAAATACAAAGATTAACAGAAACGAATACGTACGACCTTCTATAGGTGACGGCGACAGAGAGCGAGAGAACCCACAAGTTATTCTTCGAGGTTATATTCTTCAGCTTGCATTGCAATAAGAAAAAAAGAACGAGCTACTAGCCGCCCACTCACCTCTGGCTGTTGTCAGACACCACAGAAGACATGTCCTGCTCGGACTGAGTTCTCTTAGACGTTTTAGTTTCAAGGAATTCCTGGAGTTCACTAGACATACAGGACGTTTCCCTAAACCCCATCCGACTATTTGTCCCATCACTATTTACCCTTCACCTATGCTCTCGCATATCCTGTTCTTTACCAAACTGTTTTTCATACAGAGAGGAACATAACGTGCCCAACGGATAACCAACCAACTTCTATCTTAATAGGTAAACCTCGAAATGCCTATAGCACCGGTCCATTTGCCGAGCTCCGAAATATTATCGCAACTACTTCACGTAGCTTATAGCAAAATGTGGTGATATCTCTCGTAGCGTCAAAAATGCTGGCTATAAGCTTCTATAAGGTTCAAATCTTTTTCTGTTGCGACTTTGACTCCTTTTCAATTTCGGATATCCAAAAGAACATTTCTAAGCTCTTGAGTCGAAATTGGTCGGACTTTGTAGGCTTACCACAGAGTCAAATCAATTTTGGCATTTTCAAGTTCTCAAAAAACTTCCCTGTGTTAAATTACAATTTACATATATGGAGGATATGTAAATTGTAATTTTCCTCTCCTCAGCGTTAGATACCTCAGCCTATCATCGTCCTCGATCCAGGCCAAGTTTGGAAGTATTCGTGATCGCTTGGTCTTTTATAAGGAGATTTGGTTTTAATCGTCTAAAACTCCATGTATTGGAGAGTCTTTCTTCCTTAGCAGGATGCGGCATGAACCAATGCAATCGTCTGCCATTGTTTTTCAGGACTACATTCACATTTTGTTAGAGATAATAGGAATCGAGGTTGGATTTTCCCCTGCTCTTAGTATACAGGACCAAATATCCAACGCAGCATTTTTCTCTCTAAGAAACAGAATATATTCCTTTCCTTCGGGCCCCCAGTTGTCAACGTATAATAGATGAGTTTGAAATTTTGAACCCGTGCTCCATCTTCGTTAGATCTCCACGAGCGAGGGTATCGTTTTGTGGAGTTAAAAAGTTTATAAGATTAAACCCTTAAGTACTTCTAAGTTTCTGTCTGTTGGCAGTGTTAAATTCTCCTAGGCGCTGGAAAGGTGTTTCTTTGTTTTGTTTGAAATTGACCTAAAGGGTTACACGATGGTTCGATGGGAACGTGAAATGATGTCGATACGTTTGCGTAACATAGCAGTTGTATCAGATGTGTTAACAACTAGCATCATGTAACGCAGTGAATTTCCTTGACCGTTTACCGAAGAGGAGCGGATTCCTTTCGCTGCATCTACGACTGAATATAGATGTTATCACTTTTTTCTTCACTGGACTAAAATGGAAAATTAGCTTTCCTTTTATTTGAGAAGGATCTAAGTCAGTTAAAAAGAAAAATATTACAAACAGCTGACAAGGAAAGAGGATGCTGATTCTGATATCTTTCACTCAAAATATGAAAAGGCTATTAAAAATCGTTTGAAGATCCAAACTAAATGTAAGAAAATGTTTTTTTTAGAGGTTAAAAACTAAGTCTAATCCAGATATTCATAGCAAACCCCCCCCCCCCCCCCCGTCAAAGTGTAAATATTCCTTAAAAATATATCTCTCCCTTTGAAACTTTTGATAAAAAAAAAAAAAACATCAAATCCACGTTCCAAAACGCATCCAACCATGTGGCCACTGTTTCCATTCAGTTTGACGCTCAACCGCATTTCTATGGAATCCAGAATGATGTACGAGTACCTACGAGTATACATTGCAAGCAGACTTTGTTGGCAAACTGAAACTGAAGAACGAATTGAAATCTCTTTCCAAGTGTATGCATTATTTTTTGCGGTTGAATCCACATTAGTGTACGAGTATGTGTCGTGGTGCTGCTTCTTTTTTGCTTTGATTTCCATTTCGCAACCACATTGTAACGAATATTTCGGTTAGCAAATTGAATGTTTAAAATCTGATTTCGACTAAGAGGGATGCACAGACTCACCCACTATGTGTATATATTTGCCTAGGTTCTCTGACCATTGCCTCACAAAATAAATTAAAGTACTCATACACATGTCCAAAAGGGTGAATAACAATCAGTCTTCGCGGACAGTTGCGGCTCTACGGGGGATAATATTCGATCGCCAATTTAACAGGAAACGGTCTCCATGCAGGGATGATTATTCCCTGATGTGGAACTGCCCGATGTCATGATGACTTTGTTGATAACGACATCTCTCTGTTTCGATTGTACGATACGCCGGAAATGAAATAACTACACGTGTATCTGTATCTGTAAACATGAGAAATAAATTAAAATGCGCGAATGCGTTCCAAAAAGTAAGTGGTGCGGCAACAAGGTTGATCCACAAATGATTTCGTGGTCATATCTGGATGTACTTAATGTTTACCATAAGTGACAAATGTTTTTTTTTTTTTTTTAATTTAATTATAATAGAACCGAAAGTATAAGGAACCACAAAAATGTAAATGAACCAATATCCAATTTGCATTCAAATGAATTACGAACCGTTGAACCTAAGAAATGTGCGAAATTAATTAACCCTAGGTTGATAATTGTACACGCATGATGTTTCAGTTGCATTTGGGTGAATGGATTAGTTTCAGTTGCATTTGGGTGAATGGATTAGTTACAGTGTTTACATTTGAGGCTGGAGTAATAAATTGGAAAATGTACCTCCATTGTAACATACATCCGTTCATATGAAACTAGCAATGAGACGATTTATTGTTTTAAGACGGGCTTAGATGCTCAAGCATGACCAATGCACTGTGTCGTGTTTAGCAAAAATATCTATTTAAACAATCAGCTTATTGTTTTTCAGGGATAAAGATATAAAGCATGCACCAAGCAAACCAATGCGAAAGTAACTGATAATTAAACAAAAGTAAAAAATTCCTGGCCCTGTCACGGCTGTGCAGTAATTTGACATTTGAGTGACTTATACAGTTGGACTCCGATTATATTCATATTGTCCTTTGTATTTACAGCCGCACAGTTTTCTTATGGTACACTGGTACACGTTTAAACGCACTCATCGTGAAATTAGTATTGAACACATCCATTCTACATATATTGACAGATATTCAATGAGTGACATTTATGCTAAGTTAATGCGCAAAAAGATTTACCTAAAAGTTGTTTGTAAATATGGAGTGGGGCGATATTGAAAACCCTGTTATGGTAATTGGTCTTCACAAGTATAATATGGAAACCGACTTGAAATCAAACGGAAATTTGTATATCGAACTGTCAAATTGAAGACACTGGTGCAATAACTAACCGTCAAAAATTCGGACAGTACTGTCAAAACTCCACAGCCATTAAAGCTAGGATTAATTGGAAACATGTCACGAAAAATTAAGGTATTGCACAAATCCATGTCTGAAACAAGATTTAGGACTCAAAGCATATAAAATAAAGCTCTATGCCGCCGGTACGCGCAAAAGTTAGTTGACTCCTCTGAAATCGATTCTGTAGACGTTTTTAAGTCGGATAAACTTTTCCTTAGATGTCTTGCCACTTCTCAGAAAAGAAACTGAACTGATTCACGGCAGTTTTTTTTATCGAATTCTCTTTCACCTGCAAATGATGCCCATTCAGTGGTAATCCACCTGGTGCTGGAGAACCTAACACGAGAGCAAACATGAATACTCACATGTTTGTGGAGTTTGCAGGACTAATACTCTTAAATATAGGGGTCTTGCCAGATACATCTTCAGATGGTAATTTTGAACTTGATCAAGATACCGGTGGAAATGCCATCATCGGTGAGCTGCATAAGCTCCCCGAAGGTGTTTCAGAACTTCCTGCCTGCTCGCATGATTTAGTGGTTCACAGGTTTACAAGTTTTCACATCGGAAAAAATAAGGTATGGACGAAAAAAAGAAGACATTTGCAACACCCTTCAACTAGAAAACTATAGAAAATCTGATAACCCAAGATTATGTCCCATGATCAGTTCTACGAGTGTGCAAAGTTTTAGCTTCCTAGGTTATCTAGGTTATTCTTGAGGGGTATGGGAACACGCACGTACATTGGAAATTTGTTTATATGTTTATATACTTCGAAATTAAAAAGTTCTTTTTCAAGATATATAAAGCTATAACTTCGGAAGCTATCTAGAAGCTTCAGAAGAGGTTCCAAAAGTCATATAAATCAGAAAACAAATGTCCACTGTGACACCACGCATTTCTAAAATTACAACTTTATGTTATTCCATGGTACTTGCTATATAAGTCTATAAAGTATGAACTTCTCGAAGCCATACCTGCTGTTCGACACACGAATACACCGTTTCCAAAAGGGAGTATTTGAGAGGCTCCTCATCACAATTGGCCATGTGTAACATCATCGCTTGTCACGCTGCAAGTTCACGGTTCGAATCCTGATGTCAAGAATCATCTATTTATTTCGTATGAAATAAATAAAAAAGTCGATTAATTGCGAAAGCTTATGTCAACTCTACTGCGAAGGCATAACACTGGCAGTAGGGTGGTCATATGGCTAAAATGCAACTTGATGATGACATCAGGAGGATGGAAAAAAATACTGTGAATCATAAGCAACGACAATAAGAGCAAAACAAAGATACTCCCCCCGCACAGAGCGCAGAATGCTGGAGAAAAAAATTGGAGAAACACCAACTGCTGAGAATATTTTAAACCATATGTTGGCATCGAGTGCAATATGGGATAATCCTGAAGGAACTCCGCCGGTTGGAGAAAGCCCGAAAGAACAACGACCAGAGTCAAGCCCAGGTGACATTTTACATGGAATAGGGAACGGAGAACGCTGTATACGAAGGTGAAGCGGCAGATATGGAAAGAAGAACATAGTAATACCTAAAGGCAGTCCCTCGGGGAGAGTGGTTGAAGTATGTAGGGTGTGAGTTAGTACGTAGGAATATTCCTCGCATCGATTATGCAGCACTGCGCGGCTACTAGTATCTTTACACATCCATTGGCGCCTCCAAGAAAATACAAATCTATGCACATCACCTTTAGAGAAGTATAACGAATCAGAATGGCGTTAATTTTTTTTATTGAAATTCCAGTGGCATAGTTGCTGCCACTTTAAAAATGGGTTGCACCGCATCCCTAAGGCTAAACTTTAAACAGTTTTTTAATTCGCCAACAAAGCAATAAATTACCCTGTAATAATATATTACTAAACACGGCTTAATTGTCCTCGAGTCAACGGTCCAAGCCATGCACAGACAAAAATAAATATAAATGTTACCGTATCGACAAATTACTATATGCGGAAGTCCAACCCTTATATCCACTTTAATTACCCCAGCATGCTGCTACTGGAACTCGTTTTCTTACTTAGAATTCGTAATTTTAACTTTACCTCATTCCGCGCCGTTTCAAACATGCATTGACCCAAAATTAATTGGAAATATAGACACACGCCTGTACCACCTACCGGTCCGGTCCGGGCCCAGTACCAGGTGTCTTTGATCGCAAATTATAATCTTCTTCAATGACCAAAACCTGCGTAATTTCAGCACAACAACCCTCGCGAGGGCACAAAGATTTCATGTCCGGCGATACATAATGATAGCTTGGCAGAATGGATGTGGACTTTCTATCCATCCAACCTAACAAGACGATCATCGGAATCTATAGAAACATCTTGCAGGCAGATGCACAATTTCTCTTGAGTGCCACCTTGCTAATAACCACAAGGATTTGGTCCTTTTCTTGTTTAAACACATTTTTTTTTTTTTTTTTTTTGTTCGCCTCTGCCTTTTATTTCTTTGTTTGATTATTGTACCCGACAGGATTTATACCTGCCTACCTACACTGTTGAGTGAAATCTCCTACACGTGATGATGACGACGGCATGTGGCGGACATTTGGTTTCTTTGTTTGCCCAAGAAATGAGAGTGTCCAGTCGTCAGGCAGGATCTCTCTTCTTTTTTTTTTTCCTTGCTTGACTTGCAAATCGAAAATAAACGACCCATGCGTGTGCCAATTCATTACGCTAGATCTGATTGTTCAGGTTTCTACCTGCGGGCGATGTGATGTGACGGTGTTTCGGACTTAATGTCCACAGCACACTGTTTGCAGGAGGAGCAACCAACAGTGCACCTTTCCAGCCTCAAGGCATTATTATTTTCTCCATAGTTACATACGTGTATGCGTGGAGGTCTTCCTGGAGTTTAATAAACCATCAGGGAACAGTGGACGGTTTTTGGGACGTACGTATGTACATATATCAAATTTGGGTATCCTTTATGGAGGATTTTCTCTTCTTTTAATTTTAATCAGACACCGGATGGATACATAAGCATTTATGTATGTACTCGTATGTGTCTCGCCTTGCATTCATTATTCAGATTCATATGTGTTCTGAGAGTGCATTTGGATGCGTTGAAACGTTAATTGTATTCATTTAATATACAAATTGGATTCGTGTCCGGATCTTTGCAATTCGTAACGCTTCCGTCCTGTTGAACCTAGTTATTGTGTGGTAGGTGGTGGGATTGACTCCAACTGTACTTCGACCGCAATAATTATTATTTAAAATAAAAAAAAAGGAATTATCGAATAATTATGTTAAAACACTACATGCGTCGTACTGTAGTATTGTTCGTATCAACTGAAGATTGTATTTATGATAATATAAATGGAATGCGAATGGGAACAGCCGATTTTTTTTTTTAAACAGGATGTGATTGTACACATGTTTCTTTTTTTTTTTTAATTATTCAACTCGAAAGTGCTCGACATTAAGGGTTGCTGTTGGAGTAAAAACATAAATAATTAATTTGCAATTAAGAACTTTTGATGGGCACTTACATGAAATAAAATTATGAGTGTAGGGGTAAATCGTGGCAATAAATTTGGAATCCAGAGGTACTATGGAGGAGATAACTATTTCCGTTGTCCATTTATATCATGTAATTTAATTCACGCCTTTAAACATGTGTTACGGCTGCGGAAAACATGTCCTTGGATACTATTGCATTTGTACATTGTAATCACAATTGTCACATAATAATTAAGCCCTCGATAAGCATGGTTTCACTGTGTTATTTTATGTATTTATGTGTGTCCGCCCCGGTAAATGGTAACGGTTTCAGCAAGGTAGTTGTAACTTTTGAGCTATTAGATCTAGAGAGCTGAAAAAAATTGTTTTAAAAATATTTTTTTCTGAATTTTCATGATGTACATGATGTTTCACCCCATCATGTGACATATCAAATGAAAGCTAGATTTCTAGGGAATTCAAATATATTACATATATAAATTAAACATATGAAAAAGTTAGAAGATAATGATTGTTGAACGAGAAACCCCAAAAGAGATGTCCCCCATGTAAGTATCTCCGAAAATATTGTTCCAAACAATTTTTTAAAAAAATGAGAGTTTGTAAAGTTATGAGAAGGTTACACGAAATATATGAAAAGTCAGTCGACCTGTATCAGCTTTTTTGGAAAGAAGAAGGAGAATTGGAAGATGTGGGATTCAAGATCACCCTTCGATATCTTAACCCCTTTTATCCGATTTTAATGGATTTCATGCAAATAGAACTACTTAACAGATATATTGCTGAAGGTTTGACAATCGTTAGTCAGGTTGGAAAGGCTTGTGGTCCTGGTTTCGAGTCACTCTGGTAGGTAGAACCAAAATAAAAACATTTATGAACGCATACGTGTGTAACCTGAAATGGTTGTTCAAAAATCGAAACCTTCAGCTATCCTCTGATAAATCAAACTCAAACAAAATATGAAAATAGCAGACAGACTTATACACACTGTCACACAAACAATGCTGCTGGACGTCACCTTCAACAAAATGCCAATTTTCTGAGCACATGCCACCATAGTCCGAAATCGGGTTATAACGCGAAACAACATTTTTAAGTCGCTAACCGATAGAACCACATCTAAGTGAAACCAATTGGATGAAACTTCAAACATGTCACTAGGTACCACCAAATGTCGCATGAAGATGATTTAAAGATGGAAACCAAAATACTATCCGTCAACGATCACAGTATAATGCTCTCAAGACAATTTTTATTTGCTTGCCATCTGCCTCAACGCTAACCTATAAACATCCGCAACTGTATACTAAATTTCCAACAAGACATGGATCAATATCTACACTACCCTGACTTTAATATCGAGCAATATAACGAAGGAAGAAACTACATTCACCAATGCACAGTCACAGGCGCAAAGGACAACTACCATCCAAACCATCCAGCCGCCCCCCCATCCATCGCTAACAAAAAAACAAGCGTCTGTCACGTCAAACAAGGCTACCATAACCGTACTCCCATGAAGTGGGGCTTCATATTGCCCTGACCTACAGTCTTTGCAATTTCTTGACTTCAGTCAATTCGTTGGACACCCATCTATTAAGTTTTTTGATTTTACCAATCTGCCCAAGATAACTGCTTATGGTTGCTGTAGATACTCCGATCTTTTATCCACGGCATCGTACAGTCGTCGATGAATAGCGTTCAATTTCCGCTTGTAGTTCAGTGTCATCCATGCTGGTCATCGGTCTTCCACGGGCTTCATTTTCTATATTAAAATATCACAGTTGCTGAATTCGGTGAACCAACGTCTAACTGTCCGTTCAATACACAACAACTCATGATTGATTAATTTCCCGTGGTAAAACGGACAACCTGATTGAATTGGAGGTTACAATTTAAATTTGAAATAAAGCGCATTGCTTTTCGATAAACTGCTGATATTTGTATGTTAGGCATTGGAATTAAACGTGAAAAATTATATCGGCCAAATGGGCGCCATGGCTTTTTGATTAAATTTTCCATTACCTTTCGGCATAAATCCTGCGGAAGTTCATAATTAATGTATCAAATCTCGTATTTCGTTTGAGGGTCATTGGCATACATTTTCTGGTTCACATAAAAAGACGGCCTAATATCGTACGATTTTGGTGGCCAATTTTGGTTGCCTAAACGACGATGTCGGGAAACTTTGTGTGCAATAACTGCATTAGTTCTCGCGCTTTGTGGCACCGTCTTTTTGAAACCACATACGAGTATCTTCCACATCAATATCGTCCAATTGGTGTCAAAAATATTTTGTTATTATGTCCAGATAACGTTTTGGAGATGGGTTTTAGCAATTAAAATATATTCCATAATTATAAATATCAATGCTTCACAGTTGTCAAATATCAGCAGTTTATCTTTGACAGAACCACAGTAGTGCCAGATTTCAATTGTGATTTCCAATTGAATCACCCTTTAGAAGAGCATAAATTCACATCAAGGGGTCTTGCTTACTTACACCAGCGAGAAATCCGTAAAAACAAAAAAAAATTCAACAAAAGCCACACTGCAACGAAAAGTAAAATTGGATACCTTTATGTGCAACGAAATTTCGAACAATTTTGGAAAGGCTACGCGTGGACCTGAATACCGCAATAAATATTACTACTGCTGTGGGAGTGCTACTCAAAGTAGCAACGGAGGGAAATATTACATTTCTGCAATATGAAATTCTTCTACCCAGAGCACTGCTGCAATTGTACTCGAATGACGACATAGACGAATCTGCGGGAACTACGGGAAGAGACATTTAGAAATGGATTCATAAATCAATAAGTACCACATTCGCTTCGTCCTTTGAACCTATGATTTTAAATTAATTACATTTCGAAAATCAAAACGAACGTAAAAGTAGTAGATTTCTCTTAAAATAAGCAGTCATTTAGCTTTGTTCGATTGTAATTTATTTACACCATACTTGCAGCAAGTAACAGAGTGTCCATGAATAACAGTAAATTAGAGGCAGACTTTAAGCTTAAAGTGCACTTTAGTAAAAGTGCCTTTTGTTTCATATACATGGGTTGATTTTGAATTTGTGTAATTATTTTTAGATTAGTAAAAACTGTCATCTATGCTCCATATAATTTCAACACAAATAAATTTTCGAAAAAGCTGAATGAAATCCGCTGTTGACAACATTGATGTGCATAATTTGGAAAGATTTGTTGCAAAAATTTATATTGTCAGTGGCTCTATTGCATCATATATATTTTGAAGTTAGGTATCATATGTAATAAAAAGGTGGTTGGCTCAAATCACTGTGCCTACTTAGCCTATTGGATAAGGTAGTGTTGGGTATAGATCAATATTACATTCCCGACTTGGAGTTTTAGTCGATGAGATATTCGAACTAGAACACCTCCTAAAGACCAACTGTCTTGATAAATCTGAGTATCTGCTCCATTGAAAGGTCTCTAGGTAGTCCCTTTTTTTGTGGATCAGTGATCTACATTCGCTGGCATTTCCTCACGATCCCTGCTCAGCAGTCTCGGTTTCCGTCTATGTTTCCTAAGATGTTCCCTAAATTTCACGCTTTACTTCTCTTTCAGTTATAGTTCCTGAGATGTTCCATGGCCTACCTCAGTATAGAAAGTTGCTCCCAAAGCTTGGCTTTTTTGCACTCCTCTTCTTGCCTTAGTTCTTTCCCCTCCGGTCCAATGAAAGTGATCTTCAACCTTTTCCTTGCTAATTCATATGCTGCTTCATTTACCTCCACCCCCTCGTGTCCCGGTTTTTTATCAATTTGGCTCATACGTATGTGGGATAAGGCAAGCATGCTCGACCCGTGGTCTAGTATGGGGTAACTTCATGTCCGGCCGACAAACACTTCTGAGTGTGTATACAGCTCGTTCCTATTCATCCTGTCATACGCGGTCTTTAAATCTATAAATAACTGATGGGTATCAATTGATTTCTAAAGCTTGTTCAGGATCTGGTTTAATGTCAAGATTTGGTAAATTTTCGATTTTCCAAGCCTAAAAGTGCACGTCGACGAATGTTTTTCATGATTTTGTGCCTGACTTATACCTACCTCCGAGGTTGTCGTGGATCAGTAGTTAGCGGGAAACTCAGGTTCGAATCCCAGAAACACCAAGAAGATTTGTTAATAGCTCTGTTTTTAGCGAAATTCTAACAAATATCCGAAAGTAAAACCTGTCATACAATTCCTATTCATATAAAATATAACACGCACAGTGAGAGTAGAAGCTAGGCTAGTTGGTCAGGAGACTGCCATTTGCTTTATGGATTTTGAGGTCTGGGAAATTCGTGCTGATTACTAATATGTTACGTCTCGCAGCAAAGTCGATTAGCTTAAGTCAATTTGTGGGGATGTGGATGGCTGTGTTTATGGTTGGCTTCTCCGAAGACGTCATCTTTTCCACTTTTGGCATTGGAATCGGCTTTGCTCATAGGACTTGTTGAGCACGTTGTAGATGTAATTTTGTTGTTTGATGTGATGGTGATATGAAATCTACGGATTGTCATCAAATCGTTCACTATAATGGCGAAAACTTAAGAATTGTGTTGTATTGATGTGGCTACTAATATATTTCTAAAAGCATTTCTTTCAAAGAGCATTAAACTCAATGGATTTATTTGTCGGTTTATTAAAATATCATCCTTCCACTGTTGACTGGTTTTCCTGGTATTAATACCCTTGTCATCAGTATTCATTGGAAAATAATCCGTTTCTATTTTCGTTGACACAATAGCTGACCATCCTAAATCCATGATTGAAGGTTTCAGAATAATACACAGATAGCACACCCAAAGCCTGATCTAAAAACTACAAATTATAGAACTAAAACCTTTGAAGCTCTATTTTTATAGTAAAAGAGAAATTTAACTAAACAATTCTGACCGACGACCGGACCTCTTTGAAAGGCCATGTACTGCAGTATTCTATATAATTATTTCATGGTGCAATGAATCATCAAGAGAGGGGTCTATTGAGTGAATGCGGATGGAGGGACATGTCGCGTCGGGTCACACAAGTAGGCAGATTTTAATCATGCTCATGCTAAACCACAGCAGCGTGAAAAAAGTTCTTCCTTTAGTTATGAATACTCGGGATGGCAGGTGGTGTTTTTGGTCAACCAACGATGACGACGATAACAGCCAGCAACATCATGAAGAGGAGTAGGCGATGCAAGGCAACATGAACGGGAAAAGTTTTCATGGCTTAACATTCAGTTTATTCAATTTTTTTGTGGTGAAAACTGAAAATTTGATTACGCGGTCTGGACGGGCATCGAAATTATCCAACTGAATGATTTGATTACCAAACCAACTTAACCTGATTGTTATTTCGCCGGTGTCAACAACGAACCGCATGGGGAGAATATCAAACGAAGGCTGTACACGAAAGTGCATTGTTATGGTAATCTGCATATCCTCCTGCTGTAGATGAATAGTCGGGGGGAGCATAAAGGGGGTTCCACCAAAAACTGGGGTCTAACGGTGACAGACGGTTGGTAGCTGAGAAAAGATGCGATGCGGTCGAAGGCACCAACACCACTTGCCGTAACTCACTTGGTATGCTTCGCTTCGGTGGTGGAGCACACAACAATGCGGCGAAAAGGATAAGTTAACACATGTCGCGTGGCTGCTTATCTTGTGGAACGAATTTCTTTCAACTCTCCTTGCCACTTGCCATCACCAGTGCTCTGTAGTTTTCCCACTTTTGTTTTCGTTCGCTTAGTAGTTTACTCCAGAAGTCTTGGTGGTTTCGGTGGTGGCATCGCACTCCCTTTGTTGTGGCTTTCGGTTTTCTTTTGCCTGTTTTGAGACTTAATTTCAAGTAGTTTGTTGGTTTTGCGGATATGCATTCAAATTAGCACGAACAATGAATGAGGCGGATGCTGCGTTGAGTAGGAAGCTGAACAGTGGAACTGGTGCTGATGAAGTAGAATATCTCATCTGGGCGACGATTTGTGTTTGTATATCATACACATACAAAGAGCTTGTTTGCGGTAGGAAGCATTCCTTGTTGTGATTAATTTGAAGTGTGTTACATCATCATTAAGACAGTTGTTACTGATTGTAAGACAAGTCGCCTGGGTCTTGATAAATTAATTGGATTCAGTGTGCGATGGGATTGCGTAAATACGAGTTAGCTGCATAACATCAAATGCAGTAGGTTTTTGGGTTTTATCCTTCTCTTATACGAAGAGCTATGACATATCTACCAACCTTGTTTCGAACTATTGCTACAGGAATCAAAGTCGAAACCGAAGTATAATGGCAGGTTGACTTTGAAACATAGAATCCTTACACTGTTTGGAAAGTATTACCTGCATGAAGCGAAGCACTCGTACAATCACAGTACGTAACGATTTTGCGATTTTGATTTTAACGAGATTGTTTTTACGAGATTTCTGACAAAACTTACGAGTAATACCCTAAATATGATGCAAAGATCGTTCTTACCGGAATGTACTTTTACGTATTAAGGTTTTGCGGGATGACAAAATGTAGTAGTCCAACACCTAAATATTCATAACCGCCAGGTTAATCATATAGCGACAGACTCAAGATATTCCTTTAAAAATTTCGACGTAGATTCAAAGAATCGTCCTTGGCCTTTACCGGTCAAGTGTCCCTTAATCACTTGAGAAGCTTCTGTGGAAACATCATTTCCATCATGTGGTAACCATACTACAGGAAGTTATTACCAGAACAAAAATTGGAAGCCTAACATCACTTAAGAATGCAGATGGAAGCCATATGGTAAGCGGATGCTACTACTGGAAACACACCTTCCAGGTGTGAGTCCAACAACAGAGAAATTGTTGAGAGTCTGAGAGAACAACAGAGAAATTGCAGTGCAAATATACAAATCGAGCAGGGCGCCAACCATCTGTATAGTGGTTGGATTGAGCGACAAGTGCCTTACAGCTTCCTAAAGTGGGAAGAGGACACCACTCATCTCAATTGAGATGCCCTAAAAGTATTTGGGCAGTTCTATTATGGAATTGTGCAGTTCATTGCTAGGGGTGTCGTACTGGCTCTATGTTAAACAGCCGTTTAACAGCAGATCTCCGTAAATCTGCCGCTCGATACTTATGCGCTAATATAAATGATGAATGAAGGATCCTTCAGGCCGCTCTTCATAATAGAACTGCTCAAATACTTTTAGGGCATTACGCTGTTGTCCTTAAGGAGGGGTCCAATCACCCTTAATTTGGAGCCTAGTAGTAGATGAACTCCTTGATAGGCTTACAAGCTGCGAAATAAATTGATTTGGCCTCGCTGAGTGATAGCTAAAGGCAAGTTCGAGTAGGTACTCTGTGATATATAGTACAAGAAGGACTGAAGAAAACAAGGAATTTGTTACTACATCGCTGGGCCAGAGCCCCTTCTGATTCTGCTCTTGAAATGTTGAAGATTGAAGACTTCTGGAAATATGTATATCTCCTGGGAGTGAATTAAAAAGTTTACTTGTCCTGGAGCAGAAGGAGTTTTGGTAAAGGGTTGCTAGGTGGACGTAGAGATAATATACCCTGGTTGTTGGCCTAGTAGAGTGCTCTTCATCTTAGTCTGCGATGAGATTGAAAGTTAGTTCGGGATCTTCTATTGAGCGAATTACGATCTTGTCTATTTATGCTGTCGAGCAAATGAAGATAATATTTTGGGGCCGAACTTCAAACGTGATAACAATACTCAAGTTCTGGTCTAACCTGTGCTATTTACAGGAGAATTATCTGTTGCACTATAAAGTATATCTTTGCCCTAAATAGCTCTACTGCATAGATGTCGATTTTGCAATGTTGGATATGTGGTCATGTCAACTAAGATTACTTTTCCCAACTGCAGGTCTTCATTTAATGAGTTGATCTTGTCGCATCTCTGACGAAGTGATTTGTTTGCATTCACGTACGTGCTGTTAGAGCAAGGAAAAATTAGGGTGGATCTTATTGTTCGATGATTCTAGAAGATCATTGATATGGAATAGAAACAGAGTTGATGAAAGAATAGAACCCTGTGGTACTTCAGCAGTTACACCATCAACCACAACTTCAATTGATCTGTTATGAAGAAAATTGTCCGTCCAACCATAGAGCTATTGTGTTAGTTAATAGGGTACTATGCCGGACTCGATTAAAAGCTTTTGAGATGTCCAGGGCAAGGGCTCTTAATTCCCCGTGTTGTTCGATTGCTGAACTCCATATGGGAGCTCGTCTCCAGTTGAACGACGGCTGCGAAAACCATACTGCCGTGTATTCACTTATTAGTCCGTGTGCCTTCAGATTTTAAAAAAAAAAAAAAAACCTTTAGAAAGTACAGAGATTCGCTTGCAATCAGTGAGGTCGTACCCGATATTACTATAGAGGTAATCCTCGATCTTTCACTTTTAAGAAAAGCAATTATGACCGTCTAGGGAAAGGAAAATGCATTAGGCTCTTAGATTAAGACTCCCTAAGCTAAGAAATATTTCACTCGTCAAAACCTTCAACACGAAGTTGAGCACAAAAAAAAGAATGGATTAATAAATTCACGATATATGCCCTAAAAAAAATTGTATGCGGTGGAATTGCGGGCAACTACAGGAAGAGGGGCAAGTATATTTAATCTAAGAACCAAAAAATTCGAACTAGTGGAAGCTTACGGAATCGGAAGGTGTACCCAACAACCTCGTCTGAAACTATCGCAAGCACGACGTCAGACAGCCAAGATAAGCTCATCGAAGCATTGAGCTCCTACGAAATCAGCCCCAAGGTTGAGAATGCCTGTACAAATTCAACAACCTATTCAAGATCAACTAATTCATCTCATACTGAGTACCATCCCACGTTGGAGTGGTTGGTAACGAGGAGGCCGAAGTTAAGTTGAACGAGGCACTCTAGCCTGAGAACAAAATAAATAAATAAATAAATATTTTGGCGCCCAATGCAGGGCATGGCCCAGCTTCTCACAGGCACTCGTGCTGTGCACCTCACGAATGGTAGTTCGTCCTACTATTTTATGCCGTTTTCAAAGCGTAATTTGTTCGATTAAGAGAAGCTTCTCATGAAAGTTTTACTCGCGGATGTTTGTCAGACATTCACGAGGGGTGGGACCGTGAAAACACTTTTATTTTATTTTTTATTTTATGTTTTCTTGGATTCGAACCTTGAACCTCTTGTTCAGTGATCCTGCATTCTGAGAACAACCTCGGTTAAAACCAGGAGGGGACAAGGCTCGGACATTTTATCTCTAAATGCGGGCTGGAATCAGTAAAAAAAGCGCTAGATGTCAAATTTGAAAAAGTTCTTCTACTAGTTTGCATATTTACACCGAACATGACGTCACAAGGTTCCTTGGTTAATTAAAACTTGGACCTGATGATTTTATAGCATGCGTTGAATGGACACAATGTGGAATTTTTATTTTGAAGTTTTGACGAGAAACATAGACGAAAATTTTAGATTTTGGCGAAGACTTAGTGGAAATAAAAAAACCCTAGATATGAGTTTCCCGGTAGATTTGTACGAAATAGCTATAACTCCGCGCGCTGGGAGAGGGCATAATGTATTATTTAGGTACTAGCAGTGTAAGTTAGGTTAGGTTAGATAGAAATGAGAGCCGACAATTTTTGTATAATTTGCACGTGTCAAAGGGGATATGAATACCCTTATACTAATTTGTTTGGAGCCTCTGAGGAAGCTTAGGAGTTTTCTAATGCCTGCCTTATTCACATCGTTTAGGCCATTGAAGTTGAAGGCTCACGAATGGAGTTTCCTTCTTTGAAAGAGAGCTGGATAGGTGCAAAGAATGTGAAGAATAGTTTCCTCCTCCTCTTCATCCATGCAGCTTCTAGAGAAATCATTCGATAATACCCCAAGTCTTGTTGCATATTTGCTTATTAGACTGTGCCCGGTGGTGACACCAATTATGGATAAATTAAGTTGTTGGAACATTTCAGATCCGCATTTCAATTCCCGCGCGCCACCGCATAAAACTTATCTTAACCACCTTTGCAACAAGCAAAAAAATGTGCTGCAGGACTTAAGAAATCGCGAGACTTTTTCTTACCTCGAGAGCTTGACCGCTGATAAGTGTTCAAACTACTCTCTATGGAAAGCCTTGAAGTCCATAAGGAAACCCGTAATGCACTCGCCACCAATAAGGAAAGCTAACAGCGAATGGGCAAAAGGAGACAAAGAGAAAGCGGAATTATTTGCCGAACATTTAGAGGAAACGTTCAAGCCATTGATCGACGATCCGAATGCAAATACGGCACCCGACAACTTTAAATTAAAAACTCGATCAGGTGTATCGAATAACAAATAAAATTGAAAAAGCTCTAGAAGGGAAAAAGATATGCTCTACCGCTTTTCTCGACGTATCGCAAGCGTTCGACAAGGTATGACACGAAGGCCTGAAATATAAGCTAAGGGTAATCTTACCAGATAAATTCTACAGAATATTGGAATCTTACCTTAATAACAGACTCTTTCGTGTTAAACATGGGGCAGAATATTCGGAATTCAAAGAAATCCATGCCGGTGTTCCGCAAGGAAGCGTTCTCGGCCCAATCCTGTTCCTGCTCTACACAAGAGATATACCACAAGATGAAGGGATTGTCGTAGCAACATTCGCAGACGACACGGCTATCCTCGCAACAGATGAGTCAGTCGAATCATCAACTGGAAAACTCCAACGAGCTTTAAACAAAGTATGCGAGTGGACAAAGACCTGGAGAATCGTCCTTAACGAGACCAAGTCAACGCATGTCAATTTTACGTACAAAAAGTTAAACAACTTACCTATTTCCATTAACTCGGTACAAATATCATACGCAAACGAGGCAAAATATCTAGGAATGACACTAGACGCTAAACTTAAGTAGAAGCCACATGTTAAAAAGAAGCGCGACGAGCTCGAAATCAGACTTAGAGAAATGTACTGGCTACTCGGGAGATACTCGAAGTTAAGCGTATAGAACAAACTGCTTCTGTATAAGAAAGTGCTAAAACCATCTTGGACATACGGTTTACAACTTTGGGGTTGTACCAAGCCAAGCAATATGACTGTTCTGCAAACATTCCAAAACAAAACACTAAGAGCAATTGTGAATGCTCCATGGTATATAAGGAATAGTGATATTCACAGAGATCTAGGAATTGCTACCGTGAGGGATGAAGTAACAAACTTTGCTCACAAACTTCGTACTCGCCTTCATGATCATTGCAATAATGAAATAATCCGTACTCTGGACGTGACAAACCTCGAGCGCCGACTACAAAGAACAAGACCGTACGATCTGGCGCAGTAAGGGAAACCGCATGTAATGACAGTATTAGTAGGTGCCTTCGCTGGAAAGCTACCTACCTAACGCGATTAACACTACAGAAGCGTAAACTACTTGTTAAGGTAACTTAGTCGTAGTCACCACAAAACGAAAAAATGAGTGGAACGAATTTCCTACTACTATGAGCAAGAGCGGCCGGTTCTAATAGTGCCTCTCTGGGGGGTGAGGTTTAGCCCGTAGGCATATACTGGCGGACACTTATGAATCATCAGGTCAGATATATGAATCGGGCATAACCAATGGTACGGGCCATTGGTATCTTTCAAGATTTCTGCACCTCCAGGCGCAACCAAAAAAAAAAAAAAAAATTTCAGATCCAGCTGTTTTGTCGCTAGGTACGTTGTACCACTTCTACCACCTAGAATTTGTTCTCTCAACACCCTTGCATGCAGTGTTACGAGTAGTTAGTTTGAAAGAAAAATTGTTCACATAAATTCTTGCTATTTTGAGATATTTTAGGAAATGTTTTGGTATTTTGTTTTTTTTTTGTGAGGTATTTATTATTATATCGGGTATTTTTGGATACCACCTACCATACCAAGTATTCTAATGAATCCCAATGGATCCTGAGCAGAATCTGGAGAAGCATCGCTGAATCTGCTATCAGACCCTCACTTCCGAGGCATATCCCTTAAGATAACCCTACCCCAGAGTATACTGTATCCACACTGATCAAATTAAAGTGGACGGTGAACAGCGCAACTTCAATCAACCTTTAGAATTATTAGGTGGAACTTATCCTGAATTCTGAAGGACTACTTGGTACTTTTCGCACTTTGAAATTTGTTTAAAAATTCGCATTGGGGGACCATATGAAAATTTTGTAAAATTCCCATGAAATGGACTACGTGACAATTTTTGTAATATTTTTTTAAATTCGCACTTTGAAACTTCCTGAAAAATTCGCAATGAAATTGTTGGACTATACGGACTATATATCGGCATGAAATAAATTCAAATTCATGAAAGCCCCAGCTGTCCACCCCGAAAGCAGAACATTAACTCTACCACTGATTTGCTTTTGAACTAAATAAAATCATTCATGCTCCTTAAAGCCTTTAATTTCAATTTAAATTTTTTTTTTTTGGTATGAGTGCACACGGAAGTGGTAGTAAAACCATAACTATTTTTAAAAAACAAGTAGAAATTACCTCTTTCCAAAAAGCAATAAATGAAAATAGCAATAAACCACCAATTAAATAATTTGATTAAAATTAATCAGCAGTATTTCTCCCGCAGTATGTTTGGTGAAAAGAAGAAGAAGAAAAAAAAAAAAAACAATCATTCCAACGTACAACAGGTATTCGACATTTTAAGTCGTTCTATTGTAAGCTTTCACAAAATTAATCACATTCCGATTGAATTGAATGAAAAGTGGAAAAAACAGAGAGCACATTTTATATGATTGATTGCCTAGTCATTATGGAACCATTAGTTTAACTTAAATCCTATTTAATCCCGAAAATTGATTTAACGTTCGAAAAGCTAATCGCTTGGGCAAATAAACCTCATTTGACACCTGTCCAGATCTTTCTTTTTTTATTAAATGCACATGACGGTGTCATTACGTAAGTATTTTAGTTATAAAAGAGGAAGCGTCATTTTCGTCCTTATTCGATAGATTATCATAAGGATATGTTGAAGGAGCTCATGTCGGCTGATCATTTCCTTGTAGCTTAGATAGAGTGAGTCAGATTCATCTTTGGCCGAATCTTTTATGCAGGATTAGCTTGGGATGAGTCTTCTAGGTAAGTAATAGCTATACTAGAAGACAAAAAGTTATAAAAACAAATCAGTAGAAAAATGGGAAGGTCGATAGATACTACAGCTACTGGCTATGGCTTAGCACCAGAAGGTGATAAGTTACCAGTTGAATAAGCCCCTGGGTGTGACAGAGAACAATTTAATTAAACCGAATTCCACCACTACAGGGAAGTTTCACATCTGAAGAGCTTGAAGGATGTTACGGAGCTCTTAAGTACCACAGACCCAACGGTATCACATTAAAAGCCAGGTGAAGAGCACAGACGTACTTATGGTCTTCTGTGAAAATGTTGACATTTGTTGAGTACGTTCGGCAAACAAATAAATGATTAATAATAAGTATGGATGTATATTATCGTCGTCGAGAAAGTACTGATAGAAACGTGGAAATCAACTACTTTGATTTCTTTTTTCTTTTTTTGTTGTTGTCTGCCTTCACCCACTACGACCTATGTTGAGAACTATTGTAAGTCATTTTTATTTTAGGATTATCTTCACCTTTCTGGTGAAAGTGAGGACAGCTCCCATACGAGTATCTTTTAAATCTTCACAGGAGAAGGCACTTTTCCCAAAAAGTTACCACATTATTTGGTACAAAGCTACACGCTCACATGGTAGTGTTCTGCGGTTTCATCCTCCTCTAAATAGAGTCGGCATTCAGTGCGCATCGTTACATCAGCCTCTCTCCTTAACTCCTTAACTCTTACCTACCCTACACCTACAAATGTACATCTTCCTTTCACTCCAACACTGGGTAATACAAATTTCAAAGAACACAGTTCGAAGCGATGAAAAACATTTTTTTTTTTTTTAAGTGGGAATTTCACGATGTAGTTTTCATCTTAGAGTAAACGGAGCTGTAGGAAATGCCCAATTGCTGAGCCATGGAATTGACATTTCCCTGTTTTCGGCCACTGAGGCACTTACAGCAGCTATGTTTTAAGTTGATCGATCGGCGATAGTAACAACCATAATCTGAAGAACTGTTATTTTTGTAGTAAGATGTAACAATTTGAGTGCAGGTTAAACGATCTATATTGTATGTAAAATGGCAAAGCAATAACGAACCATCTGTCACTATGTTTGACAGATGGATTTGACAGATGCCATATGGCAGGGATGTGAAATCATAAAATCGAAATGAATAACCCAGTAATATCTTCATGGTTGCTTTGGTTAAATTTGGTGGCCATTCTTTGGGGATACATTGATGGTTCCCTCAACGAGACCACCCCTTCACAACCCGCCAAATTAAAATTCCTAACAACTTTATAACCAACCATGTCATTGTCGTCGTTCAAATTAAAAACAAATATTTATTTATTCCCAAACACACAAAATGGTATCATTAACACCTGTCTCTTCATGACATAGACCGACACTCGCACCGTATGCGGGTGTAGTCACCCGCAAAAAAAAAACTTCATCGTAACCAGATATCCTTGTTTTTATGTATAAATTTCCGACCGATGTTAATGTCCCAATAACCAATATCAATATGGTGTTAAAAGTCGTGCTCCTCGGGTTTGGCCTTTTTTTTCCTTCTGCCTTTTGCTGTCCTTTCAACAAAGCGGAGGACATAATCAACCACATAAACTCACCCGCACAAAGAGCGTACGTTTCCAGTTCGATGATTTGGAAAATTGTGCGGCTCCTTGTTTGGAGAACTGGTTTCATGTGTAAATACCACACATGGATGTGGTAAAGGTACGGGGAGGAAAAAAAAAAAAAAAAATTAACCGTGGCCCTGTACACCCTGCTGTGTCATAACTGAACGTCTAAGTAGAATAATCGGTTGGGTAATAACCAAAGTGGAGTGTAAATTAGAACCCTAATAACGTGGCCGGTGGTCAATTTCTGAATATTTATGTACGTTCGGGACCAAGTGCGTGTATTAAATATCCCATCGAAGGACTTGTATGGTTTCGCTTTGCTCTTACATCATTGCGTTCAAGTGGTGTCAGTTGGCCAAAAGTGTGCCCAATTTAATATTAACACCATATGTCAAATGTTTATTGGTACATAGCAGAGTGGCATCTTGCATTATAGTTATTGCTGTTCGCATGGTTTGCTATGTGAGGGGGAAAATTATGCTTTCGGGTTCAACTAACCATTAACATGTGGAAGAGCAGGCATTGAAGTGTATCTTGAGTGTATAAATGAATAATAATATTTTCGAATGTATGAGCTGTGTTATATAAAGTGATTGTTGGTTGGCATACATTCGTAGCGACCTTCTCCGACATTTGAAGCATCATCACGGAAGTAAAATAGCTAGGGAACAGATATCGACATCAATACTATCGAAAAATCGGCGGTAAAAAAAAAACAGCTCTAGCACCGATATTTGCCATCGATATTATATTCAGAATATTATTATTGTAATCAAACTATCGATATATCGATAGTCAAAATATCGATACATTCACATTTTCCTGTCAATACTACCAAGTCAGCTTCTATTGCTACAAACAGTCCAATACTGGACTGTTAAATAAATACTATTTTGTTCAGTTAGTAACTTACTCAATTCTTAATAATGTTAAACTTAGTAAATAGATCAAATCAACTAAAGTGTTTAATGTGTTAAATTCTTGCGAACGATTTATCGGTACTTCTGGTCCGACGCTATCGATCTGTCGATACTGCAAATTTTATGGAGTGCCAAAATCAACTATAGATTTTTGTCCTCCGACTTCCCTTCCCTACTTAAAATATTGGCTAACTAGTTTACTGATGCTATCGTGTAGGGCGACCCTAAAACCAAAATCTTAATTAATATGCCTCCCAGCTTGATCTAAAGCTAGTTACACTTATGAAAGTAGGACTCGTTGGTCACAATTTGTATACCCTATCCCATAGGGTATATTGAAAAATAATAACGGTAGATTCTCAAAAGTATAGATATTTATAATAAGTATCGAAAGTTATGTCGATCTACCCATGTCTGTCCATCTCTCCGTCTATATGTCATCAGTTTTTGAGCCTTAAATTTTGATATAAAAATATTAAATTTCGTAATTATAAGCTTTCTAGTATCTGAAGAAATACAAGTATGAAAAGTTCACCCAAGACACTTATCAAACACTTTTTTCAAAACTTTTACTAGAAACTGACAAAATATGAACACTTTAATATTCTTTAAAAGTTGTCCATATATTGTGGAGGACAACGCCCACATTTTGGGGCGTTTTATTCAAAAACTTAATTTTTGAATACATTTTTTTTAAGCTATTTAAGGTGATGAATAAGTTTTGAATTTCTGTTACAATTATTCAGAACCACGTCCGTTTTCTCCTGAGACAAAGTCCTTAAAAAGCATTTTTTCTAATAATTTAAATCAATAATTTCTCAACGGCGCTCCTATTTTATTTAATAATGGTTTGGAAAATTATGGATAGGGTATAATACAATTCGTTTCAAGTGGATTGTAACTTCCCATATGCTTTTGTTTAACAAGTTTAGCGTCGACACATATCAATTTTCTATCAAAGTAACCAAGGATGTCTTAATTCGGGGTGAATTCCAAGACTGGAGTGTTGATGTCCATTCGCTTTATATGATCCATTCTATGAATCTGTAGTCATCTACTGCGTTGTGTTCGAATCTTTCTGACTTCTATTTCGCTGTTTATCGTTAAATCTTCTTCTCCATATAAAAGAAAATCAGTCGAAGAATTTGTCTATGCTTGTGCACCATATAGCACTATTGATGCTACTCACGTGCCTCCTTAGCCTAAAGAAACAGAGGTTGACAACCACAATAGTGACTCTTAATCTCTGCGCCATGATCGCGGCGGCCAATTTATGAATGCTCGCCGTGAGATGACCCAGCCGGCAAATTTCTCCTTCACCACTTCGAGCGTTGCGTCGCTTGTATGGCATGTAGCGCCATCTTGTTGTAGCCACAGCTCAGATACATCGATGTTGTTGAGCTCGGGATACAGGAAGTCGGTTAACATCGCTCTATACGGAGGACCATTGACGGTAACGGTGTCTCCTTCCTCATTTCGAAATTAATAAGGTCCTATGATGCCTCACCAAACAGTCAATCTTTGTGGATGCATTGATGCTTGGTCAAACACATGTGGATTGTAGTCGTTCCAATAACGGCAATTTTGCTTGTTGAAATAGCCGCTGAAACAAAAATGGACCTCGTCCAAGAAGATGATTTTTTGGCCAAAATCCGGATCTCCGGCCAACATTTCCAGCACCCAATTAGCGAACTCATGGCGTTGTCTATGGTCGTCCGGCTTCAATTCTGGCGTCAGCATAATTTTATTTAGATGCAGGCCCAAATAATCGCAAAATAAGTCTGGTTGACTCTCTGGCGATGCCCAATTCAGCTGATCGGCGCCAAATCGACATTTCTGGGTTTTTTTTGGTGGCCGCTACGCCGGCTATGTTTTCTTCACTTCGCACCGATCTCTGTCTGGTTGGTGGCTTAAGGTCCAAAAGAGTGTACCCATGCTCAAATTTTTCCACGGTGCGACGAATTGCCTGCGCACTGAAGCCATGATGACGACCGATTTCAAGACGAAATTCAGTTGTAAAACTGAGCCGGAATTTCGATAATATTTTTTAATAATTTCCATAATTTCGGGAAACGTCAAACGATGCATGATGAATTGGCAAATCTTACTGAATATTTTGACAGCTGAATGTCATTGGTAACTTTGACAGCTGCTGGAACATAATAATTGAAAAAACTATCATTGCTATCTGGTCACCCTTTACTATGACATCTTACCTTAAACATCTCGACTACGCTGACTATGTTTATCTACTTCCACATCGGATAATGAACCTTCATCTGATGGCCCAAAATCTAGAAGCTGAAGCAAACAAAAGTGGAGCTTTAAATAAACATAGCCAAAACAAAAGCCCTGAGCACTTCTAACACCCGCGCTCAACTCAACATTGCTAGACAGAAGTTCGAGAAAGTTGATAACTTTCTATATCTAGGAAGTGTGGTCTCAGCTAACCGCAGTGGAACCGAACTGGAGGAATCGGGAAGGCAAAAGCTGCTTTCGAAATGCCATCCAAAGTCTGGAGAAGCAATGTTCTCAGCACAAGAACCAAGCTACTACTGTTCCGCTAAAACGTAGAATCAGTAGTGCTATATGGGTGCTTTCGTAAATAGATGTCTAAAAATCATCTTGGGGATTTTTTGCTCCAATCGTATCTCCAACGAACCTACGATTTTTGGTTTCAAGAATTATTTTGCAGCATGAATACAGATCGACCTCTTCTCTGAGGAGTTGGCTTTGGCAATGGTCAACGATGTTAGTTGAAACTTTATTGATTAGGAAACCGAAACTCCTTGGTGACCAAGATGCTGACTATTGCTGACTTAAGGCCAAGTTTCTATATATTTTGTGTAGCTCCGTGTGAACGACCTTAGTGTAAACGAAAAATATAGCAAAAAATATTCAAAAATAAAGTATCACATCAAAATTGACAACAATAAGTATCATCGTGGCAACAGTGCTCATGGGAATATTGAAGTACAAAAACTCACCTCGTTCGATTTTTTGCGTGCATGTTGAAGTTTACCCATTCACTATTGTACAGATTCATCGTTAACTCACAAACACACATAAAGTAAAGAAATGTTAATCCTCACAACATTCCTGCTTGTTTACATTGGGATGCTGCTAATGGTATGCTGCCACTCCAGTTCGGCCAAACTACCATGGGTGGCTATTCTTCTCACAATTTGCTAGTACCATAACTCTCAGTTCTACCACAGCAGCACTTAATCCTTTCCGCCACTGCAAGGCTTTCCCCTACAAGGAATGATTCTTGTTTTTTTTGGACCGTAACATTTTCCAAGGATGTAAAGTACTGCAATAATATGCTTTCACAGTAGTATGCGTGTGGTTTGTGTTTTCAGAATTCAAGAACAATAGCTTCTCACAGATTACACGTAATAGGAATGAAATTTTCTCAAAACAATATACCAAATAGCATTAATTAATCTAATCATATTAAGGTAATTGCAGATTAAATTCAACTTATGGTTACGTTTCTCTCCTGCATAACAAGCCATAATGAAATTATCCTTCGGATATACTCGTATGTAAGTACCTTCCATCGAAGAGCATTCGAAAATTGGCAGTTTTGCGAACTGCATTCGACATCCTGATCCTGCCATCTATTGCAAATCACGTCTTAATATACTGATGAATATTGAGTTTAATTCAAATGCCAACTACAATCTGCCTTATAATCTCATCTTAATAAATATAGGTACCTACCAAGGGTAGCTAAGGAGATGTTTAATTAACACAAGCCATGTCGAAGTGAAATGTAGGAGGAAGCCCATTATTTTCGATTCCTTTGTTTAAAACATCTTCATCGCAATTTGTGTTAAAAGGAACGACATTTTCACCGCACAACAAATTCATGCGCATTCATTTTGCCTAGATGAGAATATTTTACAAGTCAGTGAGGTAGAAAACATACAATTTATTTCCTTTAAGACAGGTTGTGCTTCAATTATGGTAAAAAAAGGATCTATTGGAACTGGCAGCAAGTAGAAGTATGTATTTTCGTCGACGACCCACGTTATTCTCTTTCCCCAGTAAAAAGATCTATTTTGGTACTCTTGGAACCGGTGATGACGGGAAGTGACTACCTAAGTGGGTGTGTGAAATCAATGCTCATAGAATATGCAGAATAAATTACGTAGGACATTTTCTGACATCCACTTACTCCATTTCCACTGTAACTATTCGTACATAGGAGGAGGAGGTGTAGAAGGAAACTATTAGTGTCTGTCTGTAATTTGGCGCTATTTTTTTTTTTGTTTTTTAAAGGTTTTATTTTAATTTAAAAACAATTTTGGAATGCACAGTATGCGCAGATATGTATTTAATGTTAAAGCAAATCTTAAGCGCCACGGCTGAAGTAGTAAGTGCGTTGGACCGCTGAGCAGGGCGCTTTCCCACTGGACGCCCACTACGATGGCTCTTAAATATTCTCATTTTTCTTCAAACAAAACAACAGCAACGATCATCAAATAATTAAAAACAAATTCACTCAAATTTTCGTCAGTCAACGACTCTTTGTTTCATCTACTTTTCTAATTTATTTCCACTCTCCACTCTAACTAGAGAAGTTGAAAAAGAAGAACTTTAACATTCCACAGAATATCAAAACAAATTAAATAAATATTTTTCACAACAACCAACATTGAGATAACGATATCCTGTGCAGATTTTCATGTTGCCCATCAAAGTTGCATGTGGATTATGTTTCAAATTGTAAACCTTTACAGTTCATTGGCCCTTGGAAATGTAATTTTTTAAAGTCGACTCTGAAGTAGACTTTTGTTAGATGACTTTAATGTTCCTCTAGGATTTCATCGAAACGTTTCATTTATTATTGAAATTTTGGCTATGGGAATGTTTTGATTTTCTTGGTTATTTCGTTTTCATATTTAGACATTGTTTGCAAAAATATATATATTTTGGCTGTCACTTCAGATTCAACTTAAATACCGATGAGTCGACTCTATGTATTTCCTAAATTGGAGTTGTAACCTATTTCTACAACTCTAGAAATAGAATCAACATCTAGTTAAAAATCGTCTCTAAATTGCTTTATTTCTAAGGAGTTCGATCCACATTCCACAATAGCGCAAAAGAGCTTTCTTCTAAAATTAGAGCTGCCACTTGATGTGTTTGCAGTACAATTCAGTTAAATTCGTTTTAAATTCTTTTTTTCGCGAATATCTGGCTAAATTTCAATTTTACGAAAGAAAATGTTAAGATCATTATTGTTCAGGATGAAATTGTCTACCAAAAAGGTTTTAACCATATTTTTATCAATTATTTACCCAGAAGAGGGATTGATACCCTCTATTCCATATTATTTAGCAAATAGTGAATTGCAATAACTAAATTTTTGCTTGCGTTTGTGAGGACTTCGACCTACTTATGAGAGCCGACCTCAATCAATATATTAGGTATGCACAGAAAGCAAAACAAGCTTGTGTCATCCCTGCCGTTGAGTATGCTGTCGTACATGTGTACAGACTCAAAAAGAGTCGTATGTTACCCTATCCTTCAAATTCTCATATCTATCCCATCCCTAATAAAATGGACGTGACTTTGTGAAATTTGTAATTGAAATGATAGATTTAAATGCAGTGATATATTTTGGAGAATATTTCCGAGATTTTTAAGAGATTTTTTCGGTAAAACTGTTGTAACGACTTTGTTAGATTTACGGATTCTAATAAAATATTCCAAATAACACTTAACTACCACCATAGGCAGCTTTGAAAAAGTGAAGTACTTTTTCTTTAGAAAACGCCCACAAAAATGGGCGTGACCCTAACCACGTTACAGAAGAATCTAAAAGCTATATTTATTAAAAAAAAAATTAAAAATAGCCGTGTCATACTTGTTTGAATTCCAAAGAGCTTATGTTCAAAATTAATTTTCCTAGTTAACAATTTAAGACCCAAAGACTGGTGTCCCTAAGAACGGACATAGAACAATTGTCGATCAATTTATTCGGATGTTGGTCTATAATCATTATTTCTTTATGTTACAAATTACGAGGTATAAACAAATGCTTTTTCCGGTACATCCTTTTACGTATGTCTAATAAACCATCGATCGTACCTGCGTGCGTATATATACTTAGCATTAGTATCTTGTATCACCAAAAGCCTGTATGTATATTTCGTTATATAATACCTGTAACAAAAACTGTAAATGCAAACATTGTAAGACCATAAGTCTGCATTACGAAGTCCTGCATTTGACACGCTGTATTTTAGAAGTCTCTTCAAAATAGAGAATCAAATACCTTCTCTTTGTAAACTAAATTTCGACGTAAATTTAGTAAATTTTGACCTTTTTGGCAAAGGAAATCCGGTCCTATTAGGAGTAGATCATCTTCAAAATTCCTTGCCAATGTTATTAATTTCAGACATAACTGAATTACTAGAGTGTTTGACTTGGCGGCCTGACTATGCTCACTGCGGGTGCTTCCAAGTCGTTGTCATTTGAATCTTCTACTTTCTTTTCATAGTCCAGCGCACGCAAAAAACAAGGGTTTTTGAAAAATAATTCACACAAACAAGGGAATTTGTACACGTATCCCTCAAGAAAAGTTGTGTTTAGGCCACCATCTTGCTAAATGGCGACCGAAATACGGGTTTTAGTTACTTTCCTGAAGACCATCCATTTTGCAAAAAAACAATTGTCCAGGCAAGAATTATCTACAATTTTTGTCATAACAATTTTGTTTAATTCCACCCACCCATTATAAATCTGTTATATTGATAACGAGTGATTTGAACAAAAAATTGTGACATATAAAGTTGTACAAACACAAAATACTGGTCCATTTTCCTGCGATCGTAGTAGATCTACTTCGCTTTCCGTGAAGTTGAAATCTACTACACAGTAAAGCAAATCTACTCCGCTTTTTATTTATTTCTTCATATTTTTTTATTCATTTAACAAAATGTATTCAAATTTATCCGAAAGCCCCTGTTTCGCAATTGTAAACACCGATCTAAGTATGAATGCATGTATGTTTAACATATGTAGGTACAGGGTTTTTCATTCTGTGCTTTAGGATTTTTAATTTAAATAAAATAGAAAGTATTAAAGATTTCGATGAAATTTTTTAATTGTTTTAAATTGTGGACTATGCAATTATGTATGTTAAATGGCTCCAGGGAACTTTACGGAGCTATAGGAAATGTCCAATTGCTGTTCACGGCATGGAATTGACAATTTCGGGTTTTCGGCCACTGAGACACTTACAGTGGCTATGTTTTTAGTTGATCTAGCGTTAGAAAGATGCATTGGCCTTACGATATCAAAAACACCATCGAATTTTTTTGAATTTGGTGATTATATTTCGAATTGTTTGCTCTGTTGGGCTATTAAGACGTCCATAATCTTTCCTTAAATCACGATATACAGATATTACAGAACTATCATATTATTTTTGTACTAAGATGCAACAATTGTAATGCGTTGAAGTATGGTTAAACGATCCATATTGTGTAAGGTAAGAACTAACTACCTGTCAATATGGATGACAGATGGATTTGACAGATGGTATGTGAAATCCCAATGAACAACCCATTATATAGCTTCTTATTTTACTAGACATTAATTTGTAGTATAACAAGCAAAAACAAAAAAACAGGGTTGGAAATAGGAAAGGATTATAGAAACTTGCATAAGCATTTCCTTTAATTTTGAAAAATGATTTTTAAAATATTTTTATTGAAACTATGGTTAAGGTTGGGTGTTTGTCTTTATTTAAACGACTTATACTGCTTTAACTTCTCAACTGTATAACGGAAATTAATGAAAAGCAAATTGATTCAAAAAGGAAATTAAATTTCTTATCCAATGGTAACGCTGTATATAGCATCCATTTCTGTGTGCCAAAGTATCCGAAAATGTATTCTTTATAAAAATTTTTCGTATGTACTACGTGCTTCCTCAAAATTTCGTTTTAATAATCCATAATAATGTGTCCAAGGAAAAGGAGTTTATTTCCCTGCTGTTTTTAGGAACTGTTAAACCAGAACGGAAAGACAAGAAATTTCCAATGAGACAGCTAATTTAGTTTTCTTTTATGTTTTTTTTTTTCAACTCGTTTTAACTCGTTTTAAAATTTATTTATTTCTAGTGTTTCGTACCAGAATAGTATAAACGGAACACTAATCTATCTGCAACACTAGTCTGCCTGCAACTTTTGAACCGTTTGAACTAGAGTGCTGAATTTGTGCACAAAAATAGTATGTGGTCGTCCAAAAATAGTGAAGGAAAAATAATGTAAAAAATATTTTCCTGAAGCTATGCATAATGTACCCCAATAGAAAATATATTATAATATTTTTAACACCATGAGACATAAAAAATTAAAGCTTGACAAGGAGTCCAAAAATATATAAAGATAAAAAAAATGTATAAAGCAAGTTTATGGTAGAAGTTTATGAGGAGGTATGGAGAAAATACCTCCTCTCTGGCACAACAGTTCTTGAAAAATATTGTAATACGTGGAGTGAAAGTCGCCCCACCATACGAGTATCCTACCACGTCTTCATCTGATTTCAATGATTTAAAAATTTGTTGATAATGTCTGGAATAACCATATTGCTCTATAGGAAGTAGCTTATGCAAATGGCTAATCTTGTTACGGTATTACGACTTCTTTAGCGGCTTAAGTTTTCATTTTCACAGAACTCTCCACCCTCATACACGTGAGGAAGCGGACCTGTGTCACCGACCTCACTCGCTGCGTTACCCCCTGAGAAGCTGATGAACTTCCTGTTAGCCTCTGGAGTAAACAATTGCTCTATGGATGGGCACAATAGGTTTCTTTTTAAAAGACCGCAGTGCTAGAGCGTATTAATCAAAATTTCGAGATAGAAAATGTCCACGAAATCAGAATTTGCCCTTTGTAGCTAGGTGCAACTAGAAGTCCAATGCTGCCAGCATCAAATGTCGAAGACCAGTGTCATCGATGCCAAGAAGCCATCAAAAACGCCGCAACTGATGTGCTCGGTTTCACCAGTCCACCCCTACGAAACCCCTGGTTTGACGAAGATTGTCGGCAAGCACATGCAGCAAAACAAAGTGCCTATGAAGCGTCACTGCATAGAAGGACGAGAGCAGCTCGTCAGCTCTACGAGCAAAAAAGGAGGGAAGAACATCGGCTCCTCCGGAGAAAAAAGAGAGAGCATGAGAAGCGCGATATAGAGAGGTGCTACTCCAGGAATAATGTTCGGAAGTTTTACCAAAAGGTAAAAAGAACGTGTCGTGCCAAAAAGACCCGAACAGAGACCTGTAGAGACGAGTAGTAGAGTCACAGTCGGTGCTGAGGACATGAAAAAACCATTTCTGCAGACTGCTAAACGGCGAAGAGGACACAAATTCCGCTGTCAGGCAGAATGAACCATTCAACCTGGACGATGAAAGCCAAGATTTCCGTCCACCTGACCAAAATGAAGTGAGGATAGCAATATCTAAGCTTAAATCCAGCAAGGCTGCTGGACCGGACGCCTTAACTGCCGAGCTGTTTAAGGCGGCGGGAGATGACCTGGTGGAGAGCATACACCAACTCGTCTCCAAGATTTGGTCAAAAGAAAGTATGCCTGATGAATGGAACCTCAGCATCGTTTGCCCGATCCACAAGAAAGGAGACCCTCTAAACTGCGCCAACTATAGAGGCATCAGTCTCCTGAACATTGCGTATAAGATCATGTCTGCTGTACTGTGTGAGCGCCTGAAACCATTCGTCAACGATCTGATAGGTCCCTATCAGTGCGGTTTTAGGCCCGGTAAGTCCACGACCGATCAAATATTCACACTACGGCAGATCCTGGAGAAAACCCAAGAAGTCCAGATCGATACTCATCATCTTTTTATCGATTTTAAGGCCGCATATGAAAGCATTTATAGAGACGAGCTATACAGAGCCATGTCTAGTTTTGGCATCCCTGCCAAACTTGTCAGATTGTGCAGAATGACGATGGAGAACGCTCGCTGCTCCATAAAGGTTGAAAACAATCTCACCGAGACCTTTGATGTCAAAAAAGGATTTAGACAAGGTGACGCGCTGTCATGTGACTTCTTCAACATCATTCTCGAGAAAATTGTGCGAAACTCACAAGCCAACACCAGGGGCATAATTTTCCAAAAGTCTGTACAACGTCTTGCATACGCTGATGACATAGACATTATTGGCAGAACACAGCGAGCTGTCACTGGTGCGTTTGCAAGTATTAGTGCAAGTATTAGGTTTGGTGGTGAATGAGGGTATCAACAAGAAGGGACACACAACATCGACGAATCGGACAGAACGTCACGATAGACAGCTACAATTTTAAGGTAGTTAGGGACTTTGTCTACCTCGGCTCCGCAGTAAATTCTGATAATGACACCTCAGCAGAAATCAAGCGAAGAATTACACTTGCCAACCGCTGTTCCTTTGGCCTAAGACGGCAATTTATTAGTAAGGCCTTGTCAAGAAATACTAAGGAGACTCTATATAAGACCCTTATCATTCCTGTCCTGCTCTATGGCGCAGAAGCATGGACCCTAGCAAAAGCGGATGAAGATCTCCTTGGTCGTTTCGAACGCAAAATTCGTCGAGTGATTTTTGGTCCCGTTTGCGTTGACGGGCCTTGGAGGAGAAGATTTAACAGCGAATTCTACGAGCTGTATAGCGACATCGACCTGGTCAGAAAAGTGCGCATCAGTCGACTAAGATGGCTAGGACATGTAGAGCGAATGGACACCAACGCTCCGGCCCGAAGAGTCTTCGATTCCAACCCGGAGGGACAACGCAGTAGAGGAAGACCTCGCCTTAGGTGGCGCGCACAAGTAGAAGGGGACCTCAACCAACTTGGAGTGCGCAACTGGAGGCAGTTAGCCAAAGATCGCGCTAACTGGAAAGGCGTATTGGTTGAGGCCCAGGTCCACCCCGGACTGTAGCGCCACCTAAAGTAAGTAAGTAAGTAAGCTAGGTGCAACTAAAGGACTACAATTTGAGGAAGTTCTTGTCAGTTTTAACGTGCCTCGTATTCATTAGACATTTTATATTCTTGCTCTTAATTATTTATGCAATGTAAATTTGTAAATTTGTTCAATTAATCGAATATGCAGCTTGCCTTTTTTAAAGCTGTTCTCTCTCCCTGAATATGTTGATACATTTTCGATTTTATTATGACTCTTGTATCCTTTTACGGCTTTGCATATATTATTCTCCCATAAATTAAGAAACAATATGCTGTTGTTGACATTTGACATGTGCGGGTGAAACATTATCTTCACAACCTGACTACCCAATGTATTCGAATTATACTCGTAGGTATATCCAACCGATACACAACCTTGCAATTTAATTTTTCAGCCTTATATTTATTTGTTTTTTTTTTTAAAGTCGCCTTTTAATAATACCCTACGAGTGTTTTTATTTTCCAGTATTATCCATGAACGTGGAATAAATTTACATTTTACCGAATATTATCAATTTACATAAATTTTTGTAAAAAAATAAAATAAAATATATTATTAAACGTGTTAGTCGTGTGGTGTCAGAAACCAGACTATTTCTGTCATCTACTGACAACATAAAGCTTTTAATTATCCTCCCTTCATAAAAGAGTGCAATCCCCTTTTTTGTAATTTCATCCTGTGTAGGGTGCTCGTTGTTTTACTGTGTTACATTGCGAACTAATGGGAAGAGGTGTACTTGTGTAGTATTGGAATACGTCAAAGCCGTCAAAGCCGTTAAAGCGCTTGTTAAGGTCTAATACTTCGACTCAGAGAAAAAAAATAATTAAACCTCATTGTCTGGCTAGAAATGGAATTACGAATATGTATTAAATACGTTTTGTGATATCCTTTTTTTCCTTAGGCCAAGGTTTTGCATACCTTTAAATAGAGGCAGAATTTATTGTTTTCAGTGTTTCTAAAGTAGGCTTTACTTAAAGCTAATTTCACTCTGAGTGCTCCACAAGATTCCAGAAAGTGTTTCATATTCTCACTGTACTCATTGCCAAATAAGTTCATTTTAAATTTGCAATGTCCTGTTAGGAAGCCTGTTAGGATACATAGATTATTCTTATTCAGGCTGATGCATGATTTAAATCTTTTTCGGTTGTAGTTCCCTAAGAGTTTCTACGCTACTACGCTTCTACTCAAGTGTTGAGGCCACTTGAAGGTTTTGCCAGGTTTTAGTCATGTCATCCTTCTCCATTCTTCTGAATTCTTCTTATAGAGTGTGATCCCCTATTCCGCGGAATGGTTCAGGTTTTAGGAAGAATTAGGATGTCCTTTGCCTGCTGCTTCGTTGCCCTCTATTCCGACATGGTCAAGTATCTAGCAGAGGGTTACTTTATTATCTCTTCACAGTTTGTTAAGTTTGTGTAGGCTTGACTAACTGACATTATTGCTATGTCGCATATAGCCTTAAAGATGCTGGATTCAGAGTGTTTCTTTCTTGGCCCAAAACACTCTTGCACTAGTTGCTTCACCAGTTCTCCACTCGTCTGTATACCATTTTACTGTCTGGTTGCCCAATCTGTAGGCTGTGGATTTATCGCTTCAGTTTTTCTTATTCGAAGGGAAATTCTTTGCAAAGTTGAATTTCCCAATACTGCTATCCCTAGATTAATAGAAAGTACATTGAATTCTTTCGATCAAATCCACCTTCTTCCTTCCAATTCCTTCTTTTGTCATCCTTAGGATTGTTTTACTTTCGAATTTCAAAACGACTAAGTGGGGCGGAGTTAGTTCCAGAAGCTACTTAATGACAGCAGTTGGGTATGTTAGCATTTAGTCATTAAAACAGAAAGCTCCTAAGTGAAGTTTTCTTTTATGGGAGAGAGCTGGACATATACAAAGGAAGTGGAGAATAGTTTCCTCCTCCTCCTCGTATATGCAGCTTTTACAGAAATCATTTGAGTAAACGCCAAGCCTTGTAGCTTGCTTGCCTATTAGACAGTGCCCAGTAATGGGCCACTATTGTGGCGCTGATATGCAGTCTGTTGAGAGAAATCAGAATCTTAGAACGTTATCCGATAGGATGGGTATGGTAGTTCCATATCTGGAGAGTTCATCAGCATTATAGTTTCCTGTGATATCCCTATGTTATTGAGTTTAGGGAACTTGGCTATCCGAACTGATGCGTATATCTGTCGTTGATATGATGTTTTTCTTTACCCAGAAAAATACTTCCTTAAACGCCATTATTTCCGCCTCGAACACGCTACACTGATTTGAAAGACTAAAGGAGAGGCTAGAATTAAGCCTATCAGATAAAACACCTCCACCTACCCCGTCGATAGTTTTTGAACCATCCGTGTAAAAGCGAATGGACTTATCTTCTACAAATCCATCTTCCTCCTAGAAAGACCTGTAGGGGATGGTGACTTTAAAATTCCTATCAAAGGTTAACTTAGCAGGCGTGGCCAAATTCTTTATTTGACCAATGTGAGATTGCTTTAAAACGAATACCATTGCCAACGTCGAGGGGTTATCAGATGAAACAGAATTTCCAGTGCTGCAGAAGGAGTCGCCCTCAGTGCTCCACTTATACACAGACAAGCTGATCTTTGGACTTTGCTTAGTTTGCTGAGTTTTAATAAAACCCACTAGGTTCTTACATAGCATAAGAGCACGAGAAGTCTTCTGGAGATCTCTTGTGCGTATTTTTTTTTTACATGAATTTATTGTCTAGGCATAATCTTAGATACTTAACTTCTTTGACTGGTGTCAGCCTAATAGTTTCTTTTCTCGCGAATGGTAGTATTTTTGTTTTGGCCGAGTCTATGTTCCAGCTGTGCTTCATCATTCTTGAGTTACTTTAAGCCCCCTTTGATGATACGACCTCGTATCAGAGAAAGTTTCTTCAAAACTTCTCCTGGCGATCAATACAATGTCGTCAATAGACCCTTGACTGTTGACACTGATGTTGTTTAGTCTGCCAAGAAGTCCATCCATAACCTAGTTTACATACTCCCCCTAGTATTGACCTTAATGATTCTTGATGTCTCTGTATAGTATACGTATATAGTATTGTGCTCAGCAGGTCCTATATCCACTTAGATACTGTGCTATTGACTCCTTTTCTATCCAGGGCCCGTTTGATGGCTTTATGTGGAATGTTATCAAATGGCCCTTCGATATCTTGGAAGGTACAGAACACTATTATCTTCGACTCAAGAGCACTTTGAATGTTTCCCGTCAACTAATATAGAAGAGTGTCAGTGGATATGTCCGTATGTATGTTGACGATGATGAAGGACGGATATAATTTAGCTTCTTCTTCGATAGTTATCTACAGCTTTTTCCATTGCCCTAAGAAGAAATGATATATGACTTCTGCTTGGTCCTCTCTCCCATTTTTGAAATAAACAAAACATATGCTCATCTCCACTGGTTTAATACATCGCCCAAAAAAAGACTCAAATTTTTTTTTATACTGATTAGGTTAGGTTAGGTTGAAATGTCCGCCAGCTAAGAGGCTGATATACTTAGGTCCATTGTGATACCACATAGATCTTAGGGGAAAAATATACCTTATTTAGTCGTTGAACCAATTGTACCTGACTGAGTATGGTAGTCATTTTTCTTGCCACCTACTTACCAGCACGTCCAGCATTTTGAGAGGTGGTCATGGGAATCTGGCAAAACCAGGCTTCTAGAGTGCGGTCTTGGGAAAACAGCACGTCCTGCCTTAAAAAAACTAGTAGACCCCACCCACCTTAAAAGCGATCCTACGAAACCAGCACATCCAGCCTTTAGAGGGGAGATCGTGGGAAATCATCCTTTAAGAGACCTTTTTAGGAAACCAGCAAGACCTGCTGTCTTGCGAAACTAGCAGATCCACCCTTTAGAAGAACTAAGTAAAAATAAATTACAAAACTACGACGAGTCCTTCTAAAAGAAAAGGTTGTATTAAGAGGACAACCTTGATCTAAAAAGGAGTGTCGGTTCAGCAGTACACTAGACTGGTACATTAAGCAATTGGCTTACAGCGAAATGTGAGGAAGCAAATTTTTACACTTCGTTACAGCACCAAATCATAAAACACATTCTAACGTTTTAACTTTGAATGCTTTGACGGTCTGGCTTATGTCCAAAACGAATCTGATACCGATACTCTTTAGAAAACCCTTTCATAGGGTACACCGTAAACTTTCTAGAACTCACTCCAGTTATTTCACGATGCTTTTCATTCTGAGAAATATTATTTATATGACAGCAAACATATCCTTTGACATATGACTGATAAAGAATAACATGCTGGGATGCAGTAGCCTTGTGACCGTCGCAAAAAATACACCCAATTAAAGCCACTCGTGTATGTTGCCTCCACACCTGGATGCGTGTATCCCCTTCAATCGGCCAGCATTTTTAATAGGTAATTACTGTGCATGTCCAGGACCGGCGTGCATTGTGTTATTTTGCGAACAAAAATTAAAGAGAACGCACCTTGACTGTTGATGTATAAAGGTTCTCGTGATGTAGGCGTTCATTTAAGGGCCATAAAAGGCTAACCAAAGGTGCAATCAACTGAGTTTTTTTTTTTTTTAAACTTATCCCCACATGAGATATTAATTTTTGTTAAAACACGATTCATATAAATGAGGGTGATTAATTTTAACGACAGTTGGAAGGCGTAATTAATAACTGTGAGGCTTATGAAATGTCATGCAGTGATGTAAAGTAATGCAGAGGAAAATGAGATATTTATTTATAAATATTATCCTGGTTTTCCTTAAGGCCAGGTTATAATTTTACATCAACATCATGAAATTATATGTCGGCCATCGAATTTTCACATATAAATCTGAATTCAAAGCCAGAGGGTGAAATAATCATATCGCATGCAGCTTTTGAGATACTGTAAGTTGACCTCGCCTTATCCACGTTGAGTTTAAAAAGCTACTAGGACCTGACATTATATATACTGCAGCACTATATAGATTAATTTTGCTTTCACTGATTTTGCTATAAAATATAACAACTAAGGATATGGCTGTATATGCGAGGCCGTAACTATTTATGTAGTGATTCTGTTGTTTAGTATGGTATTTCTAGTATTGAAATAGCTGAAACTCATATAAAAATTTAGATGCTGCACAATTTTTGTATAGCAAAAATAGCATAAGAAAATAAGAATTAAGAATTGCAAATATTGCCATTTGCCCACCACATTGAATAATTTTTTATAGGCAGCATATCATAAAAATAGATAGACTGGTTATTTTAATTGCTAATTCTCCCATTTATGTAACACCCTTACTGCTTGAGAAAAGTTTGGTATAAGTCATTTAAGAATAGTACTTCAGGTTACCTACATAGCAACAATTTGTTGCAATTTTCCGAATAAAAATGAGTAAAATAGCTATTTAGGAATAACATTTATGGCTATTTTTCATATCTAATTCTGCTATTTGCATTATAACTGCTGTTTTTAAAATATGACAGGAGTTGTCATTTAAGCATAACAATTACAACTGTGTAGGTAACTATAGGAACATGGAAGATTTTTATTGTTAGTAAATTAGACTAATAAGCGGGAATTTCGAATTCAAGAATAAACTAAAAAAAGGGTTTTCAAGATTGTCCACCTCCTGAGAATATTTGACAAGCCTTCGAGTCCAAAATTGTGTCATTACGGAGCTTCTCAATCTCGTTCAGAAACTCGCGAGTCACTTTTGATATATTTTTGTTATCAATTTATTAAACAAAAAAAAAATAGCTGAAATAGCTATCTAAGGATAGCTAATACACATTCCATAGGAATAGTAATAATAGTTATTTCTCATAGCTAATTCTGCTGTAAATTAAACCTAAAAAGCTATGGGTGATATACTTCTCTACAATTTATATTGCTAACCTAGGCATTTTGATAGTGAATAGGAATCTGTATGGTGATTTAGCACATACGGCTATAATATTCCACTCACTCATTTTGGCTAATTTTGTAGCACACATTTGGAAAGAAAAATAGCTGGTGGTGTTGTAAATTTTCTCAGTGTACCTCTTGAATTCACCACCCATGTTAAACTGAAAGCTATGCTATCGTCGACTTAGATTTTGCAAAAGGGCACCCCAAAATCGATTGATCGAAGCGGAATAAGTAGTCACTATTCTTCAGCGAAAAATTTCATTAGGGATGCTTCATAGTATTTGGAGCACAATTCGACCAAGAATTCTCAGTATTATTAAGAGAACTTCGAACAGAATTTTTGGTGAAAGAGCAGGGCTCTCACCGCGTAAGAAGACGATCGTCTGACGACGTCGTTTCGACTATTGTATTGCTTCGTGTAACACTAAAATAGTTGAATCGTTTGGACGACGTCGTTTTGGATGATTCACTAATGCTTCGTATAACTTATTGAACTGTCAAATACCGACGATTGTACGATTGCAATTGAACGATTGCGATTGCACGATTGCGATTGAACGATTGCTATTTTACTATCGTTTTAAACTTCGTCGGCATTACAATGTGTTGTTTTTCGATGACGAAGAAAGTGAAAATACAGTCGGACTATTGCGAATGCGAAGGACGCTTAGAGATGCATCGGATTCTCTTTCACTTCCAACGAAAAAGTAACAATATTATAAACTAATTTTAAACAATAAACTTGCTGAATCCGATTTTGCATTTTAGTTTTATTCAACGTTTCGCTTATCAAAAGAGGCGTTTGTACTAGTGTTGGAAACTGTTAACCCAAGGAGCGGCTCGCGGTCAACATACATTCCACCAGTTTTAAGACTTGGTGCTACCTTAGAGGTCCTAACTGGAGGTTGCTACCAATGGTTGACTGGTAACGACTTTGGTATTTCTGTTGGGCAATTTGATTTGAAATAAATCGGAACGAATCAATGAATTTTAACAGTGACAGCGTAAATGTCATTTTCGATATGACATTTAATGTGTTTAGTAGTTCTCAAATTGTTTCTCAAACTGTCTACAGTTTAAACGATGGACGATGCGATTGTAGTGTTACACGAAGTAAACTTTTGACGACGTCGTTTAATACAATCGTTTGGATGATGATCGTCCTAAAAGTTACGCGATGAGAGCCCAGGTCTTTAAAGAATTAATGGCAGCGCTCATAGCCTGGCAAGTATTGAAGGTGAATCAGCCTTCCTGTGGTATTTAATTAATGTGTCGTATGCAAGAAGATTAAACCTGGTTTTGAATTTGTAGTGAAATTCCAAGCCATAAGGTTTACATTTCGCGTAAAAAGCAAGTTCTTTAACATCAGCTTCATTTGGTCAGATATTCAAATTGAAGCGACGACTACGGATGAATTCTAAGAGCTCTTGCAGAACTATGAAAACTCAGTTGTAAAACTTATGCCGGGTCATGATTGTCCTGTTCTGCAATAAACGTTTTTGATTTGAACATGGTTAAATATGGTTAAATCCTGCTTATACCTGTATATGAATATAAAGAAATGAGACGTATCGATATACTCCAAGGAGTATTATAGTAGTAGTATTGTAGTATTGTCTCGACCGATGATGGAACCGAACTGGGTATAGCCAACAGAATCGTCAAAGCAAAGTCCGCGTTCGGGATATTGTCCAAAATATGACGAAGCAATGCAATCAGTTTGAACACCAAGCTAAGACTGTTCCGCTCCGACGTTGAATCCGTGCTGTTATATGGATGCAGCACGTGGAGAGTGACCACCGCTATCACCAGAAAGCTGCAAACGTTCGTTAATAGGTGCCTGTGCAACATCTTAAGGATTTTCTGGCCCAATCATATCTCTAACGAACATCTTTACGAGAGAACGGGTCAGGAACCAATAAGAACAACCATCCAACCACGGAATTGGCAGTGGATTGGTCACACGATCCATAGCTAACCATGCTATGGTAACTCAGGACGGGCAGAAGACCTGGTGGTCCAAGGAGAACATGGCGCGGAGCAGTCGAGAAGGAAGCACGGCAGTTGGGAAAAAGCTGAGGAGAGCTGAGATACATTGCCAGAAACCGTGCACGATGGCGCGTAGGCGTAGTCGAGGCCCTAGGACCCACAAGGGGATATAGGACATAAGTCACGTATCGATATCGGGAATTTAGTAATTACCCTTTTTTTTTTTCTTCAACTTAATTGTAACATCAAATTAACTGAAATACGGAATTCGGTCCAAATCGTTAGAGACGTTTTCAAGAAGTGAAGTGTTACCATCGAGATCCGAGCAAATTCACTCTACCTTGACTAAAGGAGTTTCACTTCAAAAAGTTGACTCGTATCTATTGAAAATGTAGGGGAATCAGTCTACCAAGTATCATATATGTACAATGTATTGTCCAGCATTAAATATAACAGAATGAAGTTTCATTTTAATAACTTAAACGACTATTAATTTAGCCAACACCTGCCCAGTTATTACTTGAGAAAACCCATTAGAAACATCAGGTCTCTCTTCAGTATCTTATCGCTAATTTCAAGGCCTGTGTGAAGATAGCCCTCCTTTTTTGGGAAACCAAATTTTTGAAAGTTGTTTCACGTTTTTCTGAATATTGTTCCAAGTTTCTAGACTTTTAGGTCTCTGCAAAATATCACCAAAAATTAAAAAAATCCCAGCACCCCTTCTTTCGAAAATCGTATTCTCAAAAGTAGCTCCAAGTTGTAAAAGTTGTTCTGAACATTGTTTTAAATTGTTTCTGCAAGAAGAAATGCAAAACAATCGACTTTTGTTTCCTTGAATCAAGTGCAAATTTAGCCTCCCTCTTTCCGACAATCAAAAATTTTGAAAGTTGTTCCAGATTTTTCTAGATTTATTCTTAAATTGTTTCAAGTTTTTAGACTTTCGAGTCCTATAATTCGCAAGATATGGCAGAATTTTCAAATGAATGATTCTATTTCGAAAATCCTTGATTGTTTCAAACTATTTTCGCAAAATATGGAAAGCTGCCAGAATAATTCGAAAAACGTCAGTGTCGCGGAGAGTGGCAACTCCGCAAAAGTGTAGGCCGACCATAAGAAAGTTTGACATTATGGTTGGCAGCCATGATATTGAGCCAGACACATACATTAGCACAAAGGTTTTTGTATTAAGGTAAATTGAAAAGGCCAGCCGAAGTAGCAGCACGTATTATTTTTTCTTTGAACAAGACTGGATGTAAGTCTTAAATTTTTTTTTTTTTAATTTTTGTATAACTTTTGTAAATAAATAATTTTTGTAACCTTTTTAGATAAATAAACAAATATAATACGAACTGTATGAGTTTATTTATTCTGTCAATTGTCCGCCGCCTGCGGAACAGTCAGTTTTGATATTTTTTTGAAAATCAAACTTTCTGTTTCGAAATTCGAATTTCGAAATTCTAGCAGTTGTTTCAGATTTCCGAAAAAAGGTGGACTAACTTCACACTTGGGTCAAGGGACTTACTGCAATAACAATTTGGAACAATGTTCAGAACAACTTTTAAAACTTACTTTACTTACGTTAGGTGGCGCTACAGTCCGGAGTGGACCTGGGCCTCAACCAATACGCCTTTCCAGTTAGCGTGATCTTTGGCTAACTGCCTTCAGTTGCGCACTCCAAGTTGGTTGAGGTCCCCTTCCACTTGTGCGCGCCACCTAAGGCGAGGTCTTCCTCTACTGCGTTGTCCCTCCGGGTTGGAATCGAAGACTCTTCGGGCCGGAGCGTTGGTGCAGTTTAGAGGGTCTCCTTTCTTGTGGAACTTTTACAACTTGGACCAATTTTTAAATCTTCGATTTTCAAGAAAAAAAATTTTTTTGTGATATTTTGCAAACAGTAAAATTCAAACGTTTTAAAATTTGGCACAACGTTCAGAACAAGTAGAACAATCTGGAGGAACTTTTAAAATTGAATTTTTAAAGAAGAGGGGGGCTAGCTCAAAAAGTAGTTTTTACGACTTTTTAAATATTTTACAATAATTCTTTGGAACAATTTAGAACAAACCTGGAACAATCTCCAAAAATTTGATCTCCTAAAAAAGGGCGAATACCTTCATACAGGCGATTTCAAGGCTGCAGGTGACAGTGTCTGAAGACACAAATTCTACTGCGAACATATAGATCAGAACTTATTCGTTTTTCCAAAAGTGACACTGGAGAACGTCAGAAGGTCAGAAACGGGTTTAACCTTTACCACTACGAAACAATTTTGGCATGGTAGTGAACCTCCAATACAAATGCCTTCCACACGATTTCTTATAATTCAGTTCAACTTCTGGCCTTCGCTAATTACGCCGACATCACCTGAAGAGCAATGTGACCTGACAATGAAACTTGTTCTATAACTGACTAGAATGACATAATCTCGAGATTGAAGGAATTTGATTTACCTTAGAAGCGCAGACGTTGTGTTGCAGCTGATATACATGTTTGAGCAAGTAAAAATTATTTGATAAAGTTAGAAGGATTTGAAGGATGTTTCTCGCACATTCACCAACTCACAATCTATAAAACAAAAATAAAAAATCAAATTTACAATATTTCTGTCGCTCAAGATTTTATTGTATGATGAAGCATTCGAAAGATAAAAGCAAAAATGTGTGTAGTCGGAGGTGCATTTACATGAAAAGAAGTAAGTAATACATGATGACAGCCAAGACATTTATTATGGGAAATTTATTAAAAATCTTTTTCGTCTCTTGCCATTTTATCGTGGAATGAACTACTCAGAAGGTAGATGCGAAAAACCAGCGTGGGTAGTTTTTCACCCCAAAAACAATGAAGCGATTGATTTGTATGGACATCAGATGTACCAAAATTGGGGTAAAATGTCATGAATTTTGTGATGCAAGGCTATGAGTGGCTCAAACAAAATTGTGACTTCCTGAATTGCGCCAATAGCACAGGTATCGAATTTTCAACATGAATGGAAATATGAATTATAAATTTCAGTTGGATTTTATTTTGACTTTTATTACCCAATCACACTATGAATGCCATCTGAGTTCATATTTCAAAACAAAACAATAAACACGACAAAATATTGCCTCGTTTCAACAAAAATACGAAGCTCGTCGCTCCATGAATTCGAAATACCTGCAGCAATTTTCATTGCTGCAACATAAATAACCGTGGCTTGGTTGCACAAATTCATAAGGTTTTGGTAATTAATGTATTTGTAGGAAATTTTGAAATTGAAATTATCCTGCATTCATACGGCAAAATAACCCCCTGAGTATACCTATACACAAGGCTCATTCAACGGCGACCTCAAACTATAGTATCTATGCCGTCCGTTGGTGAAGTTTAATGCAGGCGCACAACGGAGCCGGAATTGTTCAATTGAAACCGCTCCTCTTGGTAGCACATCTCGCATTCATGTCGCCCATGCATTATTGATAAACAAATGTGTCTCCAGCCTAATTACGGAGGCACCCTTCTGCAGAACGAGTGGAAGGAACTCGGTACGTTGTGGCTAGAGTAGCCGTTGTTATGCTATCTTATATCCTGGATCGTTTTGCATCTCATAATGTAGTCGGTTTTGTGTATGTGAGTCCACACGGATGATGCTAGAAAATGACCGTTGGACACATCTGAATGCACTGGCGATTCACATGGTTGATCTTAAAGGAAACAGGGACGCACTTTGCAATACTGTACTCGGGGTGCATTGTTTAGCGTCTTTTTTTTACGTTAAAACAGGTCGAATACAAGGGGTGCACTGTGGAGAATGCAGAAATAATGAACAGAGATGTTTGCGCTAGATAAGAAAGGGGGTACTTTCTTGGAATATGCAATTTTGTGTGAATGTAATAAAGGGCTCTTAAGCCGAAAGGCTCATAAATGATACGTTCAGTTCAGAGACCTTTATTTTTCTGTTCATATACCAGTTCACTTTGCGGTAGGCTTTGGACTCTCATTACATTGTCAGATGGTTTTGACACCGTCAGGTTATATTAGGTGAGGGTGCCTGTCTGTAGTAGAGTAGAAACACACTTAGACCAAAGAATACCACTTCATCAATTTCTATTCAACTTGCATTGCGGACTAATTGAACCAGTTGGAGTTAATAAAGCGAAGGATGCTATTGACATTCGTATCGCTGAGATCATCGAAGAAAGAAACTCCCAGGTGAAGCAATCTTGTGAAGTGAATGATTGATTCTTCCTGCCCCACGTTTCGGCAGCTCCTGCAAAAAATCATTCGAAAAGATGCCTAGCCTTCTACCATGTGAACTAATAGAACAGTGTCCTGTGAGGACGCCGATGACTGAGCTGATTTGCCAGGGTTTAAGCATTACCAGTTCATTTTAACGTTTTCATCTAGCTTATGCCAGATCTGTTTGAAAACCAGGCAGTTGTACCATGCTTCCATCTGTGGTTGGCTCTGCTAATAGCATCTAGCTTGAGTAGGTACTTACATGTAGAGAGGGACTTACCTAAGTATTGTCTCTCTCGCAAAATACTAAGGGTAGTGCCTATTTGTGGCGACCTAGCTTGCTTTACAACTTGCTGGCTCTGTGATCAGACACTCAGCATAGGAAAGTTGAATTGCTCAGCCATATCTACAAGAGACGAGTGGCTTTAGATACAGATGAGTACAATACCAGGGACTTTATTGCCGTTTGGCTGTCCTTGAAAATGCAAACATTAAAGCCAGGGTAGAGCTTCCTTTATCCTCATTATTTCCGCCTGAAATACGCTACAAAGCTACAGAACCAATTACAAAAGAGCAGTGGCAGTGCCAGGAAGCCATCAATTCAGAAGTATAGTGTTTAACATACTAGGTTCTACCAGGCAATGCGACAAGCTCCGAACAGAATCTTGCGGAGACAGACAAGGGAATCTAGTAGAAAGAAGAATTATGCAGGCTATGGTAACCACAATAAACGATCTGATGTGGATGATACCAGTCAAGAATATCGTCAACCTAATCCAAACAGGATGAGGATAGAAATATCAAGCCCAAAGCTGCAGAGGCAGACGGTATAACTGCGGAAATACTTAAATCAGCTGGGGATAGTTTGGTGCGGGGCATACACCAACTTATTTGTAAAAATACGATCGAATGAAAGTATTTATGCCCGATGAATAGATTCTCAGCCGATCCTCCAAACAAGCGATCCTCTGAACTGCGCAAAATACAAAGCTATCAGTCTCCTCAACATTGTCAATTTCGAAAACAAAAAATCTAGGAATTCCAAAACGAAACCCATCACGTTTTCATCTATTTTAAAGTATGGTAGCCTTTATAGAACCAAACTGTACAGAGTCATGTCTAGCTTTCCCATCCCTGCCAAAGCCATCAGCCTTTGCAGGTTGCCGATGGAGCTTTTTTTTTTTTGTTGATCAGGGTAGAAAAACTCCACTGAGGAACTCAGACTCGATACCAGTACATCGTACTACCTGGAGCAACCCTCTGTTAATGAAATTTCTTCGTCTTTCGTAGGAAGACGAGTAAGATCTTCGGTGATGAGGAGGTAATGGTATCAGCACTCACCGGATCGGCTTCAAGGATCTGCCACCTAACACAAGCGAGGGCATGCCTCTTCACAGGCACCGCAGATGGTAGTGTCTCATTCTCGAACAATTTTGAAAGTAATTAAAGAGCTGAGCAGGGGCCTGGGCTTGTGATCTGAACTGTACAGCTTCGAGCACAAACGGGGAAGAGTAATCAGCAGCCACCCGAGCATAAAAGAGAAACAAATAAAATCGAAGTCTCTCCAATCGGTACACCAAAAATGGGTTTCTGCCTTGTAGGTTTGGATTAGATTTGATAAGCGCAGCCTGGCTATTCCTACAGATGCAGATTCTCCGTCCCCTAAACCTATTCCTTAAATTATAGTTAATAGCCATTAGGGTTGCATAAGTCTTCGCTTGAAAGGCAGATGCCATTTTGCCTAACAAGAAGTGAAGCCTAATGTTGTCGTCTCCAGGAAGATTTAGAGCCATTCTTGAAAATTAGACTAAAATTCCTTCCTGGCTCAGATTCCGTCAAAATTCAGTCTTGAGCGCGAGGAAAGTCATTTTCAAACCAATGAAGCAGTTGCAGTTCTGGTGTCCTTAGACAGTGATCGAAGGATAAGTGGCGGGCAAGACCATCAGAGCTCCAGTACGGGTTGTACTAAAAACCATCCCGTTTAAGACGATAGATTGCTTTTATTGTGCCGCCCATGTTATAAATATCAAGAGGAGGAAGGTTCAACAATTCATACAGAGCAGAGGCAAGCGTGCTGGAGAATGCCTCCGTTCAAGGCAGACTGGAATTTAGTGAGAGAAACAGTGACACATCTTCGCGAAAGCTTTTTCCGCAAAAAAAAACGACGCATATACTGAGAAAGGTTTTATCATTGCCATGATGCATAGGATCTTTTTTGGTGATAAACCCAAGTCTTGCTTAAAGCACCATTACTCTGCTAGAAAATTGAGAGCGCCTTGGCTGTCGTCAACTCAACATACTTTGAGCAAAGAAATTTGCTATGCAGGATTACTCCTTACTAGTTGAATCACACCGATCAACTTCCTCTTTCTTGTAAAGAGAAGTGGTGGCCGTGGTGTAGTGGTAACATCATCGCTTGTCCCGCTGTTGATTCACGGTTCGAATCCTGATGACAAGAATCATCTATTTATTTCTCATGAAATAAATAAAAAAGTCGATCACTTGCGAAAGCTAAGTCAACTCTACTGTGAAGGCATAACACTGGCAGTAGAGTCGTCATATGGCTAAAATGCAACTTGATCGTGATGATGACATCAGGTGGATGGAAAAAAATACTGTGAATCATAAGCAACGACAATAATAGCGAAAACAAACAAAATACTCCCCAGTTATCTGGACAGCCACCCTTGGAGTTTACAGAAACTTAATGCCACCTGAGTTTCAAACCACACCACTCTGTTTTTCTCTCTGTCTCTTCCCCTTTCCAAAAAAACGCACGTGTTCTAAAAATTAGTATAAGGGTATTCATATCCCCTTTAACACGTGCAAATTATAAAAAAAAAAAAAAAAAAAACTTCACTTCAGAGAAAACCACTCATATTGTTTTCACCCTAAAGGCTCAACTATAATAGTAACGTCAAAATTCTACGCTAAGTTTTCCTCTGTACTGTGAATTGCTCAAGTTGCTCATAATTGGCGTATGTGAACGGAAGCGATTGTCAGAGTTAAAGTCAAATGTCAAATTTTCGTACGAAAGAGCAAATGGGTTCGCTCTTTTCGTAAGTGAGCAAAAGTGAACGAAAATTTGACGAATCTAAGCAAGAAGCTATTATGGTCGTACAATACAAGTTCCTTGTGTCGCACCCATTCTACTATTATAGTTCCGCCTTAAGAAGGCTGGAACTTGCACCTGTAGCGCGAATAGACACCAACGCTCTAGCCTAGATAAATAAATAAATACGAATTTTGGCGCTAACAGACCATACAGGCCAAGGCCTAGCTTCTCGCAGCCACTCGTACTGTGCGCCGCATGAATGGTTGCGATTTATGCTATATCCGAAGGGCAATTTTTCGACTGGCAAAAGCTACTCATGACAATTTTACTCTCGGATGTTTTTCAGACTTTCGCGAGAGGTGGAATCATTTGAAAACTCTCTTTTTGTGTATTTTCTGGGTTTCGAACTTTGAATCTCCACTGATCCACAGCACGTACATAGTCTTCTATTATATCCCAGAGAAATGAAATTAAATCTTCACCTTAAGTGGCACATTACTGCTTTTCACTAGGACCTCAACCAACTTGGTGTGCTGGAGGCACAGCTAAGAATCAACCTAAGATTGACAACACCCAGCTTTCTTCAGATGTAACTTCCTCAGCCCACCTTAAGACAAATAACACTTAAAAATTAAGAAAACACTTATAATGTATAACTACATAAAAAAATAAAAACCAAAAAAGAAAACAAGACTTCCTAGTGGGTCCACACAGGAACGTTCCTTAAAGAAGAATCCATCATCAGCTCTCAATCTTAAAATATACATCCGGGACATTATCTCCATCCGAAGCAGAGGCTCTAATCTATATCTGACTGTGAAAAGCCGTACATAAACCAAAAAAAAAAGGTGTCAAGGGAGACCTAAAAATAATAATGGACTCCTGCTTCCGGCATTAAAATACGCATAAAAAGCAATAACATAAAATTCATATTAACTGCCCCTCTATATTGTTTTGAGACTCATCGTCATCTCGGTTATGTCGACCTTTTTTCTCTCATTTCCGCACGACTCCGTGTTTACACCAAGTCCACATGTACATACATAACCTCACCGGGGATTCCATTTATCCGCCCCCTGTTTCATGGCAACAAAGTAAAAATCCGCATTAATTTGCCAACGGATGTCCAACTGTAGAAGTTAATTAAAACATTTTCCCGATTTTATTCGTCCTCTCGTTGCTTTTTGTTTGTTATCCCCTCTAAGAGGGGGTGTACGGGAGCGTACACTTTGTTGAACATTACGACATCCTTGGCTTAAAAGAGGTGGACGATATTCTACTGTGTCCCTGTGACAATGTTCTGTTTTCTTAATTTTTTTTATATGTCAACAGGTTCAACAGCCGCAGCAGCACACACAACTAACACAAACTGCTGTTGGAAATTGGAAGGACTACGAAAAGTGAACTCAAATGGTGTGCAGGAAAGTGAACGAGTAAGTGTGGAAGTTCTTGTACACGTATCCTTGTCATAAAGACAGCAACTTTGTATACCAATCAAACAGGTGAGATACGAGCAGAACGATAAAGACGACAGCCACTACGATTCAGAGGAAGGGACAACAAAAAAGGCCAAAGGATAATGACCATTCAGAGCTTTATTTTGTAATACTTTTTATGACTCTCTCTTATTGTTGGCCATTAATCAGGAGTATACCCTGGAACAGACAAATAAACAGTTGCACGCACACCAACCATCAGGACATCGTTTCGTTTTTTGTTTTTTTTTTTTTTGTTTTTTGCAGGTGAGGTAAGCATTTGAAGCCAACTGTTGTTGGGTGGCTTGGCTAACCACCGCCGCGTCGCGAAACACCTTATTTTTTTTTTTTTTTTGAAAATCGTGTCGCTCGTCTTAAAAGGACTGGGAATGGAATAGAGCCAGAGACCCCACTTGCTCTTCCTGTCACAAGTATTTAGAAGTGAAATAAATTTTTATCCTCGAAATTGGTAACATAAACTTTTGCCATAAAAAACACGTAGGGAATAGCAAATGAAGTTACCCACCGGCGCGACGACGCGCAGGAAGGAAGGACACTCACATCTTATTCCTTATGATTGTGGGGCGTTTGCATTTTTATCCCATCTCCTGTTTCTATCTTTCTCTGCGCCTGGAGCGAGAAATGAACACTCAATTTGATTATTGTTGTGAGTGTTTGTTTTGCTGCTGTTTATCTGTTTGCTTTTTTTTTTTTTTGCTTTTGTTTTTGAAACAACGACATTCAACAAAGGACCGTGGTAGCAAATCTAGGATTTTGGGAAATATTTTCAATACGAAGCAGTCGAAAGTAGGAGAGAGAGGAAGAGATTTATGAGCACGGGGATTTTTCAGCAAACAGATTAGCTACGGTGTTGGCTTCGAAAATGGCTGTAGGATGAGTGGAAAAGTTAATTAGAATTTGTTGCGCAGGGGATTGGACCTATATTTGGTTTAAAATGAGGACACACAGCTTCAGTTCATATATCAAATTTCATGTTTGTGACATTTTTATCTGGAGTTGCAATGTAGAAGGCTTTATGACTCGAAACAAATGTGTTACGCTCTCTTTCGTTAGATGTATCTAAAAAAAGGAGCCAAGAAGATGAGGTAATAATACTTTCCGGCAGAGCCGGTATTCGATAGATCTGGAGCTGAAAATTCAAATTATCAGTCGGTATTGCCACCATGCCGAAAAGGGTCGACATAATTTAGATAAATTAGAAAGTGATATTGTTTTATGAGGAAAAGCAAATCAGGGTGGTAATCTTCAAAAGATGATACTAAGTCGGGACTCAGTAACAGTGTGGGATTTTTACCTACTAACTCCTTCTCCCTCCTTTCCGTTTTCCCTACGGTACCGCCGTCTTAGCATTTCATCGCAGGGCGGGGAGGAGCCAGCCTTCCACTTATTGCACCTAGTCGTTAGACCAATCAGCAATTTGTCTTTCATATCTTAAGGTGCTTATGATACCTAAGTATTCATCTATGGACGATTGTATTTTATTTTTTTATTTGTTCTATTAGGTGCGCAACTATCAATCGCATCAATTGAAGTCGACACCGTTCCCCAGTGATGGTTTCGTTGGGTTTCAACAGTTCATAATAAATGACACCGACCTGGTCCCACCAAATTCACAGCATAATCTTCGCAGCATGAATATTAGGCAGAACCGACGACGTAGAAGCATGACTTTCGTTTCTTTGGGTTGCTGTAATGAATCCTTCCTTTTTTGCCGCTGGAGCAGTTGTTCACAGGCGAAAAAAAGACGCTCAACGCCCGTCAGCTTCAAATCATAAGGAACCCAAGTTCATTGTTTTTGAATCATTCCAAATACATGCAATCTCTTGTAAATGGCATGACGGGTAACTCCTAATGCTGAAACAAGCTGTTCTTGCATTTACCACGGTTCCTCATCGAGCAATGCCTCCAATTTAGCGTCTTCGAAGGATTTTGGCCTTCTTTCACGCAGTAGGGTGGTGGTCATATGCCTAAAATGCAACTTGATCGTGATGATGACATCAAGAGGACGGAAAAAAATACTGTGAATCATAAGCAACGACAATAATAGCGAAAACAAACAAAATACTCCGCATTTATCTGGACAGCCACCCTTGGAGTTTACAGAAACTTAATACCACCTGAGTTTCAAACCACACCACTCTGTTTTTCTCTCTGTCTCTTCCCCTTTCCAAAAAACGTACGTGTTCTAAAAATTAGTATAAGGGTATTCATATCCCCTTTAACACGTGCAAATTATAAAAAAAAAGAAAAGAAAATTAACACTTCCCGCAAATGACGATTATTTGGCACAAAATCAGACATTTTCATACAACCAAAAGTATATGACGCCAATACAAAATCAAAACAGTTTGTTTACCATATGTCCAAGCTCGGTTCATGACGTTTTGGATATGTCAAAATCTACCAGCACTTACTTCTGGAGCCATCTACTGACAAACAGCGAGAACTTAGTTGCACACCTAATAGCTATCGAGCTAGTTCAAAAAATTTTGCTCTTCTTAATCTCCTAATCAGATTGCGAGTATAAATAGTAACGACATTTCTGAGTTTATGTGATTGAAAAGTCTAAGTTTGTGTCTATTAGCTACTTTTTTGACTTCATCTTCAATCATTTCAATTTCTAGATCTCTATGCAGATCAGTGTTTCTTATGTACCATGGTGCATTTACTATGGTAGGTAGCGCAAAGGTGCCGTTTTAATACCACAACTCAAGTGACCTAATTTGTTGTAAAAACTGACGTTGGACTTGTGGGAAAGGATTATTTAAATCCACCCCGTGGCATTGAGGAAACTGATAAAGTCCCCGATGCTTGTCTCCGCTAACTCACTAATATTATCAAAAAGGTGTCTGCCAAGTGTACGGTGTCTGACCTTTCTAAGGGCTGGACACTTACAAAGGAAGTGAAGGATTGTTTCAGGCTCGTTGGCCATATTGCAGCTACGACAAAGTGCATTAAAAGTAATGCCCAGTCTGGCTGCGTGGACCCCTATGGGCCAATGGATAGTGCTAATTGCCAGATCTCTAGCAATATCTGCCCGGTTTCTGTTTAGTAGCTCTTGTGTTCTGTACCAGTTATACTTGGGCCACATCTGCCTGGATATGACACATTTCTGCAACCCTCGCCATCTATTACCAGCATCTGCAAGGAAATGAGCAATGATTCTACCCTTAAGGGCCCCTAACGGAATCCTCCGCACGGGAGCAGTCAAGGGCCCTGCCTCGCCAATTCATCAGCCCTTTCGTTTCCGTCAATGTTACTATGACCAGGCACCCAGATGAGGCTGATCCTAGACCGTTGACCGAGTGCGGCAAGATCCTCCTTGCATTGTTCAACAAGTTTGGAGGAGGAAGCCGCAGATATGATGGCTTTGATAGCGACCTGGCTATCAATGAAAATGGCTATGGTGTTAAGTTGTATCGATGTACATATGTTTGAGGAGATGGCACGCCTCTCGTACAGCAAGAACTTCCGCCTGGAATACGCTGCATGAATTGGGTAGACGGAATGAACTAGAGATATTGAGGGATTCAGAGATGATTCCCACATGAAAATGATTGTTTTGAACTCGTTTGTCACCGCGCCACATTTCCATTCCGCCCTGGAAGGGAATCTCACCGTGACATCATTGCGAAAGTTCACCCTGGGAATTATGTAGTCGGTCAGATTTACCGCCAACTCCCGAGGTAGCAGATTAAGGATGCTGTTGTGGCCGTAAAGACCATCGCACTAGCTACCTGTTTCTCTTAATCTGACCGCACTACATGCTGATATGTACTTTATATGTAGGTCAACTGGTATAAGGTGAAGGATTACGTTCAAGGCTTCAGTTGGGCAGTCCTTTGTACTTTGTTGATGAGTTTAGTAATGTATGGTTTCTTAACCGCCGGCCACCAAACTAGCGATCCATAGGAAAGTATAGTGCGTACCACAACAGTGTACATCCAAATGACCATATTCGGACGGAGTCCCCATTTCATACCGAATGTTTTGCTACAAGCATAAAAAGCCACACAGGCTTTCTTTACCCACTGTTCAATGTTAAGCTTCCAGCTCAATTTAGGGTCGAGTACCACACCTAGGTACCTACCATTAGATGATAAAGAAAGTAATTGGTTATTAAGCCGTGGAGGCGTGAAAGCCGTTATTGTGGTTTTTGTGGTAAAGAGCATCAGTTCAGTTTTGGTAGGAATGACGCTAAGTCCACATCCAGTGGCCCATGTGCTATAATCCGTAGTACTTTAGTTTGTAATTTCTGTAAATTGGTTTTGCAAGTGCATGCCCATAGCTGGAGCCCGTAGGTCCATACTGATTTTAGAATTTGCTTATAAAGCAGTAGTTTATTATAATTGGACAAACAAGAGTATTTTAATTAATATTACTGGGATGTGTGGAATATTTTTATTTGTAAAGTTGATATGGACCGACTTTAGGTCATTTAATTTAATCCGCCATTTTTTGGTCCATCGCAGTTTCACCCACAGCAAGGATAGCAGTATCATCTGCAAATGTCGCCACAGTTGTTTCATCACTAAATGGCAAGTCACTGGTAAATAAGAGATATAATACAGGGCCTAGCACACTGCCTTGTGGTACACCATCTTCTATTTTTCTCAATGTGGAGTAGTCATCTCCTTGATTGATTCTAAAAAATCGCTGTAATATATAAAACTCTAGGATTTCTGAGTATTCCTTTCGTAGATGCATTTGCAATTTATGTATCAGTCCTTTGTGCCATTCTTTATCGAAAGCTTGAGCTATATCAAGAAATATAGTAGAGCATATCTTTTATTTCTTCAAATGCTTTTTCGGTTTTATCAGTTATTCTATGTACCTGATCAATCGTGGGGTGTTTATTTCTAAAACCAAACTGATGGTTTGGAATTAGCCATTTGTCTTCAATTATTTTATGCAGACGTTTAATCAACATCTTTTCAAATAGTTTGGACAACATAGGCAGAATCTATAGACTACATTTAAGACCAACCTGAGAGATATGGTTAGATAAATCGAAGTACTGGGTTGCACGTGCTTGTGCCGTCCATAAGTTTCCGGACAAACCATTTTTTTCCACAATTATACGTTTATCTATCTCGTATGCAAATCCTGTTAGGGTCGATAATAGACATTATTACGTCTCAAAACAGATAAAGGGTTTTGAGAAAAAAAGGAGCAGAATTAAGGCATAAACCGATAAGCAAAACTTATCATAAAAACCACCATAAAATGTAATAATTAGTTTTTCTGTACACAATTTTCCAAAAAAAACTGCAGTTCAGGTATTTTTTGGGCAAACTAGGTTTGTTTTCGAACTATAAAAGCAGATTGCATATTCTACCCGCACCAGTTAGTCTTGAAACTTCATTATTTAAAGTTAACCAATAAAGAGTCAAAAAAAACCTCAAACCTCGAAGGGCATACAGTGCGTGCTATTGCAGATAAGCTTAGAATATCGAATTTGGCAATGCGCAAAAGAATCATCGGCTCTTAATACCCGGAAGAGAAGCGAAAGGCCCAAAAAACATCAAAACGGGAAGTCCAGGCAATAAAATTAATAAACAAGAGGGATCGACCGCTTACAGCTCCAGAAATCTGTACAGAGTTTAACCGTTCACACTCAAAACAGATTGGGGAAGAGAGCACCATAATTGGACATCAACCGACTGGCCGAAAGTCTTATGGACGGACGAATCTAAATTTGAATTTTTTGGTCAAAAAAGGAGAGTTTACGCTCGGCGGTCTGCTGAAGAAAATATGCTCCCTAGCTGTGTGGTTCCGCCGCTGTTAGAGACCTCATCCGTATCGATGGAATCATGGATAAGGATAAGGACAGTCAAATATTAGAAGAACACACCTTTTTTTTATAATTTGCGCGCGCCAAATGGGATATGAATACCATTAAATTATTTCAGGGCACGGGCGTTTGTAGAAATTGAGAGAGATAGAGAGAAAGATTGGTGTGGTGGGTTTGAAACTTAGGTGGTATTAAGTTTCAGTAAACTCCAAGGGTGGCGTCCAGATAACTGGGAAGCTTGTTTGTTTTGCTTTTTGTCGTTGCTCATGATTCACAGTATTTTTTTTCCTCCTTTGGGTTTGCGATTGATAGGCCATGAATTAACATTAATGTTAAATAATGATATTAAACAATATTCCAAGCTTTGCCGAGGATACGTGGAGCAAGGAGAATAAGAAGGGACACTGGAAAGTATTGATTGGCCTGCCCAATTACCCGACCTCAACCCAATAGAGCTACTTTTTGATGAACATGGCAGAGAGGTTCGAAGACAGAGTCCAACATTAACAGATAAACTTTGGGAGATACTTCAAGTAGCCTGGAGATCAAAAACATTTTAAACTACAATATTAAGAAGCTGATCGACGGCCAAAATGGTGCAAGTACGAGGTGGATTTTTCGAAATTTTTTTTTGTTTATTAGGTTCAATTAATTTGTTCATTTGACTAGATAAATACGTAATATGGTAGCCTGGTAGATCATTCCACATTTGTGTAGTTCGGCGTTTAAAAGAATCCCCTTTGACAGTGCGACTGAAATTGGGCTTAAGGGTGAACTGATGTGCATTCCAAGCATGACGCGTATTGCGGGTGAAATGTTGAAGGGCAAATAGCTATTTCGCTGGTATTTTTTTTTATAGAAAAACGATAAAATAGGGAACATAAGAGATTTCTCCGATGCTCAAGTGAATGTATGGAATTCACAATGTCTCTATTATCTACAAGTTTTAATGATCTTTGACAAGCTAAACCTGTTTTTAGAGATAGAATACCCGTACCTAGAAGAGGATGAATTAATATCCGTCAGTCATCTGGTTAAGACGGCGTATCTTCTCTTCAGAATCTCCTCTATTAGAGACGTGCTCATATTTATTAGGGTGGAGGTATGTACATATGTATCACGAATGATAAATAAATAAATAAATATTTTGGAGCCCAATACAGGGCCCGGTCTAGCTTCTCGCAGTCACTTTTGCTGTGTGCTGCATGAATGTTTAGGAGCTACAGTTTTATGCCGTTTTCGAAGGGCAATTCATTCGATTGAGAGAAGCTATTCATGACTATTTGACTCCCAGATGTTTGTCAGATGTTCGCGCGACAGGTGGGACAGTGAGAAACCTTTTTTTTTCTTTGTATTTTGTTGGATTCGAACCTTGAACCTTCCGCTTAACCGCTGAGCCACAACGCTCGCGTGATATCAGAGAAATAAATCAATTGCGATACCTTAATATGTACAGTGGCTCACGAAAATATTGGGCCGTTGATGTTTAGGAACTTTTTCCTTATAAATTTTAAAAAAATACTGAAACGATTTAAAATATAAACTCATACAAACATTATTTACGTTCTTTTTTATTTAAAACTTCAGAAAGATGAAAATATTCTCCAACAAAGTAAAAATCAAACCAAGAAAATGTAATTCAGATATTAAAATTGCGTCACGAAAGTATTGAGACATTCCGTAAAACGATTGTCAAAACCTAACGGTACTGTCATGTGTGTACGGTGGTAACACAGAGAGCGTTGAGATCATTCTGTAAATACGTATGATCAGTTAATTTGTGTATTTTACTGCGTAAATATAATAATAAATGTCAAACATGGTAGAGGTTCCGTTATGGTTTGGTTATGTATGGGAAGTGCAGGAGTTGGAAAACTAGTCTTTATAGATAGAAAAATGGACCAGTGGAAGTACATAGACATTTTGAAATCCAATCTAAAAGAAAGTGCTTCAATATTGGGAATTGAGGACACCTACTTTTTCCAACAAGATCAAGACCCAAAGCAAGCCGCCCAAACAGACTGGAAACACCTCCTCAATCCCCAGACTTAAACCCAATTAAGCATTTGTGGGCTATTTTGGGAAAAAAGGTGGCCGCAAGGAAGCCGAAAATATATCTAACCTAAAGGAGGTGTTGCAACAGGAATGGGGTCAAATATGGGGAATAAATGAATGAATAGTGAGGGGGTAAGATGCACTGCGACCTAAGAGATCAATTGCCATCTTGGTGATAGCTAAGGTAGTTTTTTTTTTTTAAGGAAAATCCGAGAGATGTTAAATTTGATGTTTGGTCCATTATACTACCCCGCTTAGGCTCGAACCTAGACGGTTCGGATCACCGCGTTCAGCTTAGTTGAAATTTAAAAATTTGAATGGGATTTAGAAATGAGAGGTCTCTCGTCTATCTGGTAGCCCCATAGATAGCTTACGCCGTTATTTCCTAGGCCTAACTTTTTGAGGTATTCTTAGAGTTAACTGTGCCCCTTGCAGATGTCTGTACCTAAATATTAGTATAATTTTTTTTTTAGATCTTCTTCAGTTAAAAGGGTGGCCATGGTGTAAGTAGTGGTAACATTATCGCTTGACACGCTGCAGGTTCACGGTTCGAATCCTGATGTTAAGGATCATCTATTTATTTCGCATGATATAAATAAAAAAAGTCGATCAATTGCGAAAGCTTTGACACGTACAAATTACAAAAAAAAGAAAAAATTTCCTGGGAGAGTTTTGCATGAATTAATTTCGGCAGTTCTAGTTGATTTCCTCCTGCCTTCATAGCACTTGTGTCCCACGAATTGGGTTGCCGTCTTCTCTTTCGCCAGTTTTCCGGCCTCCCCAACGTGACCTGACACTCAGTCGATTTGGACGAATTGCTGTATGTATCTTCGTTGTAGCAAAGCACTATTGTTATTGACAAGGAAGCAAACAAAAAAAAAAAAAAAAAATCTAGTAATTCTAAAGCTTTGCAATCAAAAATTAATTTAAAAAAAAAAACATTTCATCACTTCGTGATAGATACGCCAGCACATCCACATCACTTTCTTAAATCTATAACGATTACCCTTTATAACAGACTAAAAATAACGACTCCCTTGGGATAATAGCTGTACAGTTCCGCTGTCTCATTCACCAGTCGCACCCAGTATCCCATTCCATACTCATGGCTCGTCCCACAAATAGTAAATCGAAACAATTTCGGGCAATGTGCATGATTGAATTACACATCTCTCCTTGTGTACCTCCATACAATGGAAACAAATAAATAAATAGTACAATCGATTGATTGACACAGGAGTTACACTTTGGCACATAGCAATTTCACTTACAACACCCTCTAGCCTTCACACTCCTACTTACGAGGAACACCCCCACAGTTGGCGTCAATCTGTGTAGGTACCTTTTCCCTGCGTTTTGCTCGCTTTTATTGTGTATTTTCCACTCCAAATTCATTGTGCTACACGTTTCCAATGCACAGCTTTGGTTCTGTTTTTTTTTTGTTTGTTGTTATATGCCCTGCTCCAGCTCCGGAGGAGAATCCCAGTGATGTGGGAATAAACACGTCGAGGAAAAATTACAACAGAACGGCAACAAGAAACAGTCAAAGGAGCGGGAACGATAAGAAATCAAGAACGAAAGATAACAAGAACACCAACCAAACCAGCAGCAAGGAGGTTAGCAACTCCAGTCGAAGTCGAATTATTGTACAACATCCAAATTCGGGATTCCATAGTACGCCAACGACGAATACGGCCAGTGAAAGCATCAGCAGGAGGAACAGCAGGACAAAAAAAAAAAGAAAATGACAAACTTCTGTGCCCCCCAGGGAAGAAACTCCTTTGCGCCAACACAGCCAACACAGCGAGATGAATTGTTTTTTTTTTTTTTTTTATAGAATGCTCCTTGTAAACAAGGATCTATGTAGGACAGCTACACAGCAGCAGTCTGCTATGCCAGAGAAATCCATGGCGTAATCAATTATATAAAAAAAAAGGACGAAGAGAAATCAGGAAAAAAAAAAATACGAAAACCAACCGTTCAGTCTGTGTGACAAAATCACACGATATATTCCGGAGAAGCATAGGCAGGACTGCGGGTGACATTTGGGGCTTCGTTTTAGTGCTATGAGTGATGCCACTTTGGTGCGTGTGAAATATGAAGTTCCACCGAGTACCAGAGTTCCTGAAGAAGAGCACAACGCGACGGTGTTTGAAATGCTTTGACATCAGGGATATTGATTACTTGTTATGGCACACTCAAGTGGGTGGAAATTGCTCCTTACAGTTATACTCCATAAGGAGTCTATAACTGCCATTTTGAATTAGCGTACGACTTTTATATAATCTTGTGTGTGCGTGGGAAAAAAAAAGTTTACTTTTAGGCGGTTTAAGTGCTGGGAATAGGAATACGTTTGATGGGCAAGTGATTGACACGCTTGGGATTGATGGGGGGTCTTCTGACTTGTTGGATTCTTGGTGACATGGCAATAAAATTGTTGACGTGGAAATTACTGAATATCGTGTTAATAATAAATGCGTTTTGTTTGAAAGAAATTTTGTTGAAATTAATGTGGTACACGGTACTGTACTTTATTTTAGTGGTTTTAGACCATAAACTGCGCAAGTTAGTTGAGTGCCTTCCCTCTTTCATTCTGCTAAAAACGAGGTAACTGCTTAACTTTGTTCCTTACTGATATAAACTATGTTTAGCAGCGTACATTAATTCACAGTCTATTGTTTTTACAACATAGAATACAAGATCTTGATGAAGTTTTTAGAGTAATCCGACATGCATCAATCTAATATTCACTCAGAATTTTCAGTGTTCCCGTACTTACAGGTGTACGACTGAATCGCACATAATTGTACACCTTTATGCTCTGTCGTAAGGACGAGCTGTGTAAATTAACTGATTAGAGCTACGAATTGGACTTTGGTCCTCGAAAAAACAGATCCTGAAGCTGTCTTCACCTCTCTAGCTGAATTGGGCATTGCCAGAGAGCCAAGCAGGCTTATTTTGCGGTTGAATTAGGGCTTACAGCCATATAAGATTGTGCTGACGCCAGAATTGAAGCCAGACGGCCATAAACAACGCCGTGAGTTCGCTAATTGCGCGCTGGCAATGTTGGCCGGAGATCCGGATTTTGCCCAAAAAATCATCTTCTCGGACGAGGCCCATTTTTGGCTCAGCGGCTATGTCAACAAGCAAATTGCCATTATTGAAGCGACCACAATCCACAAGTGTTCGACCAAGCATCAAACCACAAAGATTGGTGCGGTTTATGGCACGGCGACATTATCGGACCTTATTTCTTTCGAAATGAGGAAGGAGACACCGTTACCGTTAATTTTCCTCGGTATAGAGCGATGTTAACCAACTCTCTGTGGCCAGAGCTCGACAACAACTATGTATCCGAGCTGTGGTTCCAACAAGACGGCACTACATGCCATACAAGCGACGCCACGCTCGAAGTGGTGAGGGAGAAATTTGGCGACTGGGTCATCTCACGGTGAGCGTTCATCAATTGACCGCCGCGATCATGCGAATTGACACCCCACGATTATTTTCTCTGGAGCTACGACAAGTCCTTAGTCTACACTAACAAGCTAACCACCTTGGACGAGATCGAGGCCAACATTGGAGACGCTATTGCCGGAATAACGCTGCACATATTGGACTGAGTCATTAAAAATTGCACTTGAAGCATTGCCAGCGAAGCCGAGGCGGCCATTTAAATGATATGCTATTCCATACATAATGGTATGAATGTAGCTTCAAAATAAAGTCAGAATCAATTTGATATCTCACACTGTTATTGTTTTATTAAAATTTCTTTTCCTACTGTTCTTATCTGGTCACCCTATATTACCAGGAACATCATACAGAGTTGTAGAGGTAAACTTTATCGTGGAAAAATAACAGGAGCAATCCAACATACGAGGGTGGGTCAATAAGTCCCTGAAAATTAACACAAATTGTGTCGTCACCTTAAATTTATTTTTTTTTTTGTCAAGAATCATCTTTCAAAAGAACGCACCCACATTTTCATACAGATCTGTCAAATCGTTTTGTTGTGGCAGCCATTTTATATAGACGCCTACCATCAATTTCGTTAAAATGGAAAAAAGTGAATTTCGAGTGCTCATTAAACACTATTTTTTGCGAGAAAAAACTATCACGCAAACCAAACAAAAGCTTGATAAATATATACTCAATTTCGGTGCGGTCGTTCAAGCACAAGTGACGCCGAACGTTCTGGTCGCCCAATTGAGGTCACCACACCAGAAATGGTGGACAAAATCCATGATTTGATAATGGACGATCGGCGAGTGAAAGTGCGCGAGCTTGAAGAGGCCACAGGCTTATCACATGGCTCAGTGATTACGATTTTACATATATATTTGGACATGGAAAAGCTTTCCGCAAGATGGGTGCCGCGTTTGCTCACAATCGACGACAAACGCATTCGTTTGACAACTTCAAAGGTGTGTTTGGTGATGTTCCAGAAAAATTCGGCCGTTTCGTAGCCGTGGATGAAACCTGGATTCACCACAACACACCAGAAACCAAGGAACAGTCAAAACAATGGACTTCTCCTGGTGAATCGAAGCCGAAGAAGGCGAAGGCGGGTGTGTCAGAAAACAAGGTCATGGCGACAGTTTTTTGGGATGCGCGCAGTGTTATTCACATCGATTACCTTGAAAAGGGTAAAACGATCACCGGCGCATATTACGCAGAGCTGCTGGATCGATTCCAAGCCGATTTTAAGGGAAAACGGCCGCATTTGGCGAAGAAAAAAGTTCTTTTTCACCAGGACAACGCATCGGCGCACAAGTCCGCAGTCGCAATGGAAAAATTGCATGAGTTAAGCTACGACCTCCTCCCTCATCCAGCATATTCCCCAGATTTAGACCCCTGCGACTATTTTTTGTTACCAAACATGAAGAAATGGCTCGGAGGTGAGAGATTTGGGTCGAATGAAGAGGTCATCGCTGAAACAAACGCTTCTTTTGAGGGGCTCGAGAAATCGTATTATTTGGAGGGCATCAACAAATAGGAGAAACGTTGGTTGAAGTGTATAGAGCTAAAAGGAGACTATGTTGGAAAATAAATCTAACATACTCGTACGAAACAGAATATAAAAAACTACGGAACCATATCAACTAGAAAATAGCTAGAAATAAGGATCAATAAGATAAAGGGAAGATCGAACAAATAAAAGATGATCCCATAAAAACGTGGGTATTAACTAATGAAGTGCTAGGACGAAGAAAACCCCCTTTACAAGAAATAATTCGAAAAAAAAAGAACTTTTCAGCAAGTACGAATATACTGGCACTAGCAAATGAATTTGGAAATCTATTTTCACAACAAGCAGCATCTATCATACATACATGCAATACAGAAACAACCAATCATCATCATAATGCAGGAGCAATCAACACTATTTACTTGGGATATACACGAGTAGACTGCATGGAGGCATTAAACTTGGTATACTCGTATTGCTTGAATATCCAAAAGCCCCTGAGGTAGATAGTATTAGAGCAATGGACTTGAAAGCAAATTCCGATATCTTTGCTTCGATATTATCGAAATTGGTAAACAATAGGCAGTTGTTTGACCAACCCATAAGGCAGGCACTAAGAAGGAAGTAGCAAACGATCATCCCATTGCAATATAGCCAGCAATGGATAATTGATTATGAAACAAAAGTACTAACCACTTGCCTTAGCAAACGTGATGACACTTCTTAGTAGTATTTGTGGATTTTAGCAAGGCATTCGATACTCTGGATTCCAATAGACTCATCGAAGCCATACGAAGAATGGGAATTATGGTAAATTTGGCGGACTGGTTAAGAGACTATCTCAAAACGAGAACCTTCCGTGTAAAAATCGACTAAAGTTCCGCAAGAGTCAAAACTTGGCTCTTTATTTTCTTTATATTATATGCTCAGATGTTTCAAGAAAAGTTATGCAGATGACATGGCGATTGCTGTATGCCACAAATCTATCGAAGAATCAACAAGGATAATGCAGGCCTAATTTGATATCCTTGCCATCCATCCATGGTAATGGTCGAAAATGATGCTCATGCATATTAGAAGCCCACAATCATCAGGAGTAAGCTTGCGGACTGGTTAATAGTTTATCTCAGAGCGAGGACCTTCTGCGTAAAAATCGAAAATTGTTGTAGCAGTGAACACTGAGTGCAGTATGGAGTTCCGCAAGGGTCAAATCTTGGCCCTTTAATTTTTATATTATATCCAAATAAAATGCCCAGATATTTCAAGAAAAGTTAGTCGTTCACTTATGCAGATGACAAGGCGATTGTTGTATGTCACAAGTCTATAGAAGAAGCAACACGGATGATACAGGAAAATGGTGGACACAGCATCACAAATTGAACTTAAAAAATTCAATTGTGCCAATCCGTTCGGCATACAATCATTTTCCTCTGGGAACCTCACATCATTGATTTGCGAAACAAGTCGAGCAGTTTCCTGTTTGCGTTCACTTGCTTACAACACAAATAGCCGATTGACATGCAAAAAGAACTGTGCTGTGAACTTGTAGAGTTAAGGCTGCAGTATGGCATCCTAGCGTGGGGAGGTGCCGCACTAACGCACATCGACAAGTTGCAAAATATCCAAGATAGGACGACTAAATTACTATCAAGAAGAAACACAGCAACAATTGAAGTAAAGGTTCTAAAAGTGATGCAGATCTTTGAGGTGAGTGCTGCGTTGAAGTTATAAGCTAATACTAATTTCCGGGTACCAATCAACCACCAACTCAACGCAAGACGACGAGCGTGGCGAATGTATCAATGTCTAAGCAAAGAGGCATCGGAACTACATCTAACATACTAAGCAATCTTCCTCAACACCTAAATTTTGATATTTTGATTGCTAAATTATGCAAAGCAACGCTCTACTTTAGTTGCTGGTTCGCTATACCGATCCAGCCACGTTCTCCTAAGTACTTATGTTCTTAACCTTTACTTTATATGTTCCTATGAACTTTTGTTAAAAATACATGAAAAAAATAACGAGGATAGGTGAAAATCTTCCATGAGACACAGTGTGGACCAGTAGCGCATGCTCATAGTAGTGTGAGATTCTTACTCATTAAAAACACCTCCCTTCAACCGTAATTAATACTACAACTATGTAAAACTTATCTAATAGTTTTGCCGGCAACTTTCCAACGTAAGTCCTGCTGTACCGCCAGTTAGCTTTTACTGAGCTAAATCCTACAGTTTTGTCCTTTGTAGTCGACGGAATATATTTCTGTTGTCTAAAATCTGAAGGACATTGGTGTTTTTGTGCGAAATTTTAGACTTCGTTTTCAACGGAGGCTATTCCTAAATATTTGTTGATATCGTCATTTTGAACATACAACACTGCGTTTTCAAAAGAGGTTTTGTATTACTTTTCTTGGTACAACTACATAGTTGTATACCATATGTCTACACAAGTTTGAGCAGCTTATTCTGGATATCAAGCTTGAAATATTGCCCGAGCAATCAGTATATTTCTCTGTCCAGTTCTTTATGTGTGGATTCCATTTTAATTTCGTGTTCAGAGTCATTCAGTTTTTGTATGTAAAATTTAGATGATTTGGCCTCATTGAGTGTGATACGCTAAATTTGTGTCCAATCATATACTCGTAGCTTATCTATAGCTTTTTGTAACTTTCTGGTATCTTCTTCGACTATGTTGCCAGTTACCAAAATGGCTGCGTCGTCCGCAAATGTGGCTATGATGGGGTATGTATTGCGTGTATAATAAGAAATGAATCGGGCCAAGTACACTACCTTGCGGTATCCTAGCCGGAGTATTCGCTACCGTGCTTAACACGGGAGAGTCTATCTTCAAGACCAGATTTTAAAATATTACATAGCGGGTCGAGAAAACCTGCCGTATCGTGAGTTCCATCACCTTCACCATCAAGAAAAACACTCGAGTAGTACTTTTGCTCTTCCAGGCCTTCTCAATTACATCTGTTATTCAATACACTTGATCGATTTTATAATGTTTGCTTCTAAAATCGAATTGGTGTTCCGTAATTAGGCGTATTTGTTCTGTTATAGGCTCTAGTCACTTTAGCTAAATTTTGTTTGGAGCACCTTTGAAATGATAGGTAATAGCGAAATTGGTCTACGAAATTTTTTGTCGTTCTGCGTTTTTCCTGGTTTTACTACCATAATAACTTCTGCTACTTTCCATTGCCTTGTTATGTATTGCAATCTATAATCAGCTTTTATAAGGTAGAGAAGCTCAACTAATGCTTTCCTGGGCAAATCTTTAAGAAACTATCCTGTTATTAAGTCATAGCTTTGTTGGTTTTAAGATTGCCAATTTCTTGTCAAAGTTACCCCAGCATTGCGAATTTTATTCAATCATACAATCCCTGTGGCACAGCTAATATTCACGTTAGAGCGACCATCAAATGGTTTGAAAGTTTCTTCTAAATACGGGACAAATATTTCAGCCTTTTCTCTATCACATTTGGCCCATTTTCCGTTGGCTTTTTTAATGCTCTTCATGGCTTTCCAGAGTGAATAATTTGTATCTTTTCCGCGGTTAACCCTTCAAGAAAGTTATCTTTTGATTTTTAAAATCTCATATCCTTTCTTTGAGTTTATTTCACAGATGGTTTCAGTATGTCTTGAGCTGCTGAGTATGAGATTGTCGCCATCTCTTAGGTCCTCGCCTCTTTTCCTTCACAAATTCTCTGCCGTGTACTTAATTTTACAATTAGCTACGGTTTCTGTATAATTTCTATGAAATGACTTCGTCTTCTAGTTGAAAGGGTGTTTTCAGTGGAACGTTTAATTCAATGATACGCTCGGTTTCGTTTATGAAGTTCTTCCAATTAGTTATAAAGTTAACTAATGTTTCACTCATAGTCAGTATAGCCGGAAAATGATTTAAGGAGATATCAAAGCTTTCTTCGACTTTTATGTAAAGTTTAAATACCCATTTAATAACAAAGAAATCTATGAGATCGGGTATTTTATTTGGATCCGGCGGCCAATAAATTGGTTTACCAGTTGAGTGAAAGTCACAGTTGTATTCCATCCCCGCATTATACCTCCTCCCTCTATAACTCCAGAAGGTATGCTTCGCGTTAAAGTCACCACCAATGATAAATTTCGGTCTGAGTGAATCGAATACATTGGAAGTTTCCATCTTGGGGGGTAGTAGATAGATGATATGTACTGATGCGTATTGACGCTAATTGCATTGATTCTAACACAAATCTTCCTCAATGTAATCATTTATGAGTATGGACGACTCGCCTCTCGCTTTGTGGAAAGGGTATCGTGCGTGATAGGGACAATAGCCTCTCATTCTTACTTTTGCACAGGATTGCCTTTTAATTTGAGTTTCAGATACTAGACATATGTACGTCGTTTTGTTTCTTCCTTTAAAATATTTTTAACTCGTCTTTATTTTGCATTAGTGGACTATGCCATTATGTAGGAATACAACATCGGTTAAATGGCCGCCGCAGGAGTTCGAGTCTTGTGAGATAATTTTCGATGACTTTTCGGCACATTTCTGGCTGTATTGCGGCCATAACTTCACGGATGTTGGTTTTTAAAGGCTCACAAGTTTCGGAATTGTCTGTATAGCCCCGATCTTTAGCATAGCCCAATAAAAAGAAATCCAACGGGGTCAGAGTACATGATCTTGGCGACCAACTGATGTCGCCAAATCTCGAAATTAAACGGCCGAGGAACTATTTGTGCAATAGAGCCAAATTTACTTGTGTTGTGTGGCACTTAGTCCGATCCTGTTGAAACGATATGGCGCTCACATTATTCAATCACAGGCCATAAAAAGGGGGTTTTTATTCAACCATAGTGCAGCGAATTCACCGTAACAGTGGCGCCTTTCTCATTTTCAAAAAAAAGGCCCTATCCCGCCACCGTTTCACGCCGCGCACCAAACTGTCACCCGTGGTGGATATAATGGCCACTCAACTATCACATTTGTATTTTCAGAACCCCAAATTCTGCAATTTTGTTTGTTTACTTAGCCGTCGACCGAGAAATGGGCCTTATCGGCGTCAAATTATTGATTTCCCAGCACCTAATCACGTATGTTCTGCGCATATGGTCAGCAGGCATTAGTTGTTGTCTAAGCAAATCCAAGCGCGAAATATGCCAAACGGAGCTGTAGGAAATGCCCAACGTAGAATTGACAATTCCGGATTTTCTGCCATGGAGGTTATGTTTTCAGTTGATCGAGCATTATGATGATGCACATGTCCTATGACATCACAAATGGTACCATTGTGTTCGGATTTGGTAATTTGTGTTTCGAATTGTTTGCTCAGTTGGGCGATTATGATGACCATATTCTGTCCTTAAATCGCGGTTCACAGATATTACAGAACTGTTATTTTTGTAGTAAGATGCAACAATTTTGAAGCGTTGGCAAGGCAAGAACTAACTATCTGTCACTATGGATGGACAGATGGATTTGACAGATGCCATATGGCAGGGATGTGTAATCCCAACCTGGAAATGAATAACCCTTTATTTTCGAAATTATTCAGTTTTTCTAAAATAAGTTTACATGCGACGCATTGTTCCTTGAGTCTTGCGAAGATAATTGCGAACATATTAGGTGGTAGTAGATTACCGCCTTGTTTGTTTTCTGGTGCCGCAGCTTGTGCGTACATATGACTGCACATCATCAGTATTAGGTGGTGACGGGTTATCGCTTTCCTTTTGTTGCAGCTTCAACTTGCCTTTTGTAGGTTTTTCTTTAACAGCTTGGACTACCTTTTTGGTTTTTTTTTTGGCCACTGGCTTAGGCTTTTGAATTTGCGATAACTCCATCGTGGGGCGTCTTCTTTGAAGCGTCTTGGCTACCTTGCACCCTCTATAGTTGGCTGGGTGGCTTTATCATCCTTCTTTACAGCTGAAACTCACACTAACGGTAAACTGCAACTTCGACAGCAAACGACAGCGTAAGATATTTTCAGTTTGCTAAGACTCAGAAATTGTTGTCTGCATTTGAACAGCACAGCGAATTTAGAACTTAGGCTTAACGTTTCAGTTACTGTTTGCTGTTGCTGTGCTAATGTACTCTGTTCCATTTAAAAATATTGGTTCTAAAATGCGGCAGTCAAAGTTGCTGTTGCCGTGCTAATGTGTTTCAGTTACTAGTCTGCAGTCCTTAGTGTGGTGTTTGCACATTCGATTTAAATTATTGTCTGATTTTTTGCCCTCTTTGGTGCAAGTGAAATAAAGTGCATGACAGGGTGGCGCGTACTTGCATTTATATTTCGTTTATTTGAAAATCACTCAGTTTGAAATTTAAACAAAATCTTTAAACATTTCTTTTTTTTAAATATAGGTACATTAAAAATTTAAAAAAAATATTTCATCAGTTTTCCAAATCTTGGTATGGTGGGTATGCCTGACCTGAATACAGTCGAATTAATCATATCCGAGTTTAGATCTGGGGCTGAGTTTTATTTATTTCGCAATATTACTTACCATTTCATAAAAAAAAGTTACAAAGCTATAACGAACTTCTTAACCGGATGCTGTTCGCTCAACTACCATCTACACAAAATCGGAAAAACTCCCAAAGATTTTTGCCGACTCTGCCTGGAAGAGCAAGATACTGCTGAGCACATCTTGTGCGAATGTCCCTCCATTCCTCGCAGCAGACATAAATAAAACTAAGTACAATAAAAAGTGTTCTCTATAGTACGAGTATAAAATATAGTCAATGTAACACTCTTTGATAATTGTAATTGCACCGGAGATCCCGATGATTGAAGCACTTTCTTGCTTGATCGTCTTTTGATTTTCGTTCTTTCAAATATGATCGCAAACGCTTTGCACTGCACACTACTGGGACTCAGTTTAACCCCAGCGACGGGCTTGATCCCTGGCATAGTTTCATTCCATTGGAATGCATCTCAGTAGTGGCATCCTTATGCAAAACCTCCGAGAAAGTGGATTTTCGCAGAAAATTATCACGAAAGGTTACTGAAATAATATAATGTGGTGATGACCCTTATTCAAAACATTTTATTCGAAAAAGTTAAAAAATAAATATAGAAACTCTCTCAGAACTCCCAACTCCACTCTTCTTCCAACGCAATTTCTTAGTGAATAATGTTTGTCTTAATGATTACACAACTTATCATTCATAACTGACTTCGAATTCGTTAACCTTTCTATCTAAAAAGTCCCACATCATCATCGAACACGTGTCATAAAATTATGTTGATCATCATTGACGGGAGGATTTATGTAATACCATAAGTGAAACATCCTTCATATTCAAACAATACATGTGTGTACATATGTACTCATATATGGATGGAATGTAGCTCCCATACACCCACCTGTTCTGATTGAAATGATATGTTAGTTCCTGAAAGAGCGACGTGTAGTATCGATTAAATTATCCCACTGACACGGAACGACTACTCGTAGTGTCCTTGGATTAATCGCTTTGAAAGTCTAGCATACACTTTTCTGATATTAGACATGTTTTGTTACCATTTCTACCCACTCACTGCCGAATCATGTTTCGCTTCGGAGATTTTCATTGAATTCTATTTCTCTCGACAACCACACCACATACATTTTTATTTCCATCCAACCGTGGCCAAGAGTGTATCGTACAAATCAACATGCCGCTACGCTACTGATACGTGATCAATATACTTCTGCTAGGCTTTTGTATTTAAAGGATAGAAAGAGGGATTGTAGTCATTGATTTAAGAATTGTTTTTTTTATGCTGTATTGTATGGGAGGAATATATTAAGTTTGATAAGGCTTACAGAAATGGCAAATATACCGCTAAAACTTAATTTGAAAGTCTTTTATCCGTTTGTTGTGTTGTAGCGCTGTAAATTAAGAACGGTTTGACCGATTTTTATATCGATTATATTTTTGTTTAGGGAATTTTTCGGCAAAGGTTTGTAAGTAATTAAACATAATGTTCCGTTTTGCGGAAACCGAACAATTATAGTGAAAAGAAGGCACGCTGAGTATGTAATTAATTAATCCCTATTCATACCATCGGGACACGCTCACCGATTTGAGATAAATTTTTTTATTCGAGGCAATTTATTTTAAATTACCTCATAGTTCGAAGTTAAATATTTTGCTCTATATTTCTTATACTTAGCAGTTAATGGGTCAATTAAAATTGTTTAATGGTTTTGGGGACAATTTTGCGCACTTTGGGAAGCGGTGGATAGAACAAACTGAATGTAATAACAAAAACTGATGTTCAAAGAGTAGTATATGAGTAACATGCTAGAATACACAATACTATACTGATTTTGTTGCGTACTTTTGGATATAGAGAATGAATGAAAAAACACCCTGTGTAGTATTTATACAGGGTGATTCCACCTCCCGTCAAACTTTGGAAGGATAAGCTGCATACTAAAAAGCAAATGTTATGAGGACGGGGGTACATTTCCACTTTGATCCTAACTATTGGGGCTAGTGAAATGAAATGAGAATTAATGACGTAGACTTGATGACAATTTGCATTTTTGTGCAACAGGGGACCATTCAATTTTCATAGAATGTTTCACAAAATGTTCAAGTTTTACATGTTTTTTTTAAAAAAAAAAAAAAAAAAACTTAACATAATAGCAATAATCCATACAAAATTGAATTGTTTCCATTTCCGGTATACCGTTAGAAATTAAAGCAGTATAAATGGTTTAAATCAAAACAAACTTCTAGCCCCCAAAGCTGTGACCAAGGGGAAGGTGGACCGCGTAACTCCCATATAAATATTTTCTTGATGCGATATGGTCTATAACCCTCTAAAGTTTGATCGTCTGTAGTGGAATCACCCTGTATTCACATAATATGACCACTGCGAAATTGTTTCAGCCATGTCCAGGTTTTGGAACATCAAACTTAGAACATGCATTTGTTGTATGATAGATTTAAAAATTAGATTTTTATGACGCCCACAACCACGCCCACAATCATGTTAAGTTTAACTAGCGAATATAAATAACTTAATTGAACTGCTGTGCCAACTTTACTGCAGAATGTTAATATAATCACTTAACGCAAAATAAAAGCGAAAAAAAGTTTATCAAAAGTAGAAAAGGTTTAAAACTGTATCACACAATCAGGTATAAACAAATTGCAACTATCCCATATGATTTGTTTTACTTTGTCTACATTTGTATAAAATCAAATATCCTGTAGAGGGGATTCATGCCCGGTATAATAGAAGAAACTGAAGCTCAAAGAGTTGTGTAACATGCGAAAAATAGAAGACGATGTAGGCTTAAGCCTAGAATTACTTGTAGTAGAAAATATTAAATTTTAAAAGTGCGCTTATTTCGCAGACATTTCTCCACTGTGAGCGAAAATTTAAGAAAAATATTTTTGGACTCTGGTGAAAGATATCCTTTAAACTTAACGGTGATTCAATTGGAGGTTACAATTTAAATCTGGTTCCACTGTGGTTCTGTCAAAGACAAAGAGAAACTGAGTTTTTTTCATCTGTTTAGTGTTCACAGATGTAAAATATCAGCTTCTCTTTGTCTTTGATTGACTTTGACATTTGTAATTATGGAGCGGTATAATGGAAAAATTTGTGCAAAGACCAGTACATCCTCGCACTGGTCCTAGCCAGTCACACGAAAATATTGCCGCAGTTAGTGACAGTATTCATCAGAATCCGTTAAAATCCCAGCAATTGAACCTTACCAACAGTTCCACGCATTGCATTTTAATAAGAGATATGCATCTGCATGCCTACAAGATTCAGTTAACTTAGCATACCATGAACAGCGTCGCTGATTGGATGTTAGAGCACCACCAAGTTGATGACGATATTTTAAACTAAATCATCTTCTGCGTTGAGGCTCACTTTCAGTTGTTTGACTACGTAAACAAATAAAATTGTCGCATTAAAGGTCATTAAAATCCACAAACAATTAATGCATCCACAAAAAGTTACTGTTTGGAGCGGATTTTGGGTCGGCGGCGTGATTGGGCCGTACTTCTTCAAAAATTCTCGAGGTGCTGCTGTAACAGTCAATGTTGAACGTTATTGGGACATGATAACAAAATATTTTGAACAATAATTGGACGATATTGATGTGGAAGATGCAGTTAGCCACATAAGTATTGATACACCCCCTTTCTCTGCATAACACAAGCAAAAAACAGATTACAGAAGCAAGAAAATAATCAAGTAAAATTTAATTCTATATATTTGATCAATATACATAATTTTAACATAAATTCATTTCAGTTTTTTGAATAAAAGAACAAAAGAAATAAAAAGAAATAAACACAACCTCACAAAAGTATTGATACATATTTAAAATTCTTGCTTAAAAAATAAAAGAACGTAATTTAATAATTTGTTGAGATTTGATTACAGCTTCTAATCTTCGTGGCATCGATTCCACCAACTTCTTGCAATAGTTTGGGTCAATATTAGCCCATTCTTCCGCAAGAGCGGTTTTTAAAGTCGCCTTGCTAGAAATCCTGTGTTTTCTTATTTGTTTCTTCAAATGTGCCCATAAATGCTCATCGGATTTAAATCCGGTGATAGCGGCGGAATATTGAGCATTTTGTGCGTGTTATACAGCAGCCACATCTTTGTGTCCCAAGCAGTGTGCTTGGGATCATTGTCCTGCTGGAACAAATAATCCGTTCCCATCTGTAATTTGGCAGCACTGGCTCCAAGATTGTTTTTAGTTATGTCTATGTATTTAAACCGGTCCATTATACCGTCAATAAAAACAAGATTACCCAGTCCGGATGCAGAAAAACACCCCCACTCAAGGACGGAACCACCTCCATGTTTTACTGTGGGCCTAAGGTATTTTACCTTAAGAGGTTCTCCGGGTTTTCTCCAAACTTTTCGAAAGCCATCCGAAGAAAAAATATTAACCTTACTCTCGTCACTGAAAATTACCTTTTTCCAGAATTCCACAGGGTGGTGACGATGACTTTTGGCGAATAACAACCTTTTCTTCTGATTTACCCCCGAAATGAATGGCTTGCGTATTGTAGTACTCCCGTGAAAGTTCCTTTCCCGAAGAACACGTCTCTCTGTATCGCTGCTTACCGTAATGACTAGACTTTCTTTTAGTTGGGTCACAAGTTTTGGTGCACTAATATCGGGTTTTTCTCCAGTTCTCGAACCAAATACCGTTTATTTTGAACACTTAGTTTTGTTGGTCTGCCACTGCGACTCTTGTTTTCCAGAGAATTCGTTTCTTTAAACTTCTGGACTATTTTCTGTATTGTTGTGAAACTTTTGCCAACAAATTGCCCAATATTTCTGTAGGATTGTCCTTCCGTGTGTAATTTAATTATAATTTTCCGCTCTTCTAATGTAGTTTCCTTCATTTTCCTTGATTCCATCTTTAAAATAAACTAAAAATTCCCTACCGAACACAAATAATGAATGCCAATAACTTCTACTCAAAACAGGGAATGAGGCAAACAAAGTATACATTGCTCAGACGGCATAACGGTACTATTGTTGGCGCCTAAATGAGGGTGTATCAATACTTTTGTGGCGTGGAATTCTGTCACTATTTTTATTTATTATTATTTTTTGAATGTATGAGATTAATTTTGATTGTAGTTGTGCATGGTTTCGTTAGCTATTACTAAAATGAAGATAAATGAATTGCATAATGTTTTTTTACTATTGTTATGCTGGAATTCGTATTGAACCCAGAGAAAGGGGGGTGTATCAATATTTTTGTGGCTAACTGTATGTGGTTTCAATACCACCTACCACACAGGCAGTTATTGCACACTAAGTTTCCCAGTTGGGTCATCTCTCATTTCGAAAACCAAAATTGACCACCAAGATCGTGCGATATCAACCCGTTGGATTTTTTTCTGTGGGATCATGTGAAACAGACGGTAAATGCCAATGACCCCCACGATTCCAGAGCTAAAGGACGAGAATCGACGCGTTATTTATGAACTACTGCAATATTTATGCTGAAAAGCAATAGAAAATGTCACAAAAAGAGGGGCCGGTATCGGTCTTCTTATTTAATGTTAATGTTTCGACATTACGAGATGTCTATATAAAATGGCTGCCACAACAAAACTATTTGACAGATCTGTCTGAAAATTTGTGTGCGTTCTTTTGAAAGATGTCTTTTGACAAAAAACAAATTAAATTTAAGGTGACGACACAATTTGTGTTAATTTTCAGGGACTTATTGACCCACCCTCGTATATTGACATAGAAATACTAGCAGTTGTGATATTAAAATTGCTATCGTCATAGAATAGAACCTGTAAGTCTTTTCCAAGAACCAGCTTGTGTTTCCATTTGATACCAAATGAAAAAAAAAAAACACAATTTCATGAAATAGTATCCATTGTGACTGAAACGTCACCATTTCCATAAGAAATCACATGGCAACAAACTACATTTGTTATCTCAGTGCAGTATGTTCTCAACTGCATTCTTCTAAGAATTTGCATCCTTCAGTGCACCTACAAAACTACTCCATTATCAAGCCTTACTATCCAGATTGAATATCTTATTCTACACAGTGAACACGAGTGCATTTGATGACATCTTCTGTATTATCAGCCCGCTTCAGCCTTCAGGCGATGAAAAGAAAGTGTAAAATCCACAAAGGACACATAGTAATGGAAGGAATTTTCCAATGAATGGATTTTCCTTAGCACCCATCATACTATATACCGAATGAGATGTCTCGTTACTCGTTATCCCTTTCTAATTCCAATCCAAGATCGACAAAACCCCTTGCAACCAGATTGCTTTTCTCCTCGCATCTGTCGCAGGTGCATTAAGTATCTTTTCCTTTAATAGAAAATATCTCTTTCCAATATTGAGAATTCCTTTTATCACTTTGATGTGTGTGCCCTCGTTCTTTTTCCTGTCTTACACGGTGCTGTCGTTGGTGGTGTGTCGCGCATCCTGTAATGCTAGTGATGGTAAATTGCACCAGAAATCAGCATGAAAAGATACTTTTTCAGAAATTTAAATGTACGACGCGATGGTGATGGCGATGGCGATGTGAAGGTGTCAGAAGCTATTGGTTTAGTGGTTAATGTTTGTTGGTTCAAAAGGACGCAGGCCAATGAATCGTACTTGATGAATGATGGAGTTCCTGCCAAGCCAACTGGTTCCTTCAGTTTTCTTCTTTGCCTCCCTTTGCATTTACGAGTACATTCGTTGTGTGTTTTTCATAAGAAGGGGAGAAGCAAATCGCAGTCATCTGGCGGATGCACACTGGCAGATGATAAATTCTGCTACAAAGAATCCTTGATTTATTGTACAGCAGTCCTTTTTCACAGTAACGACTGTGTGAATGGCGAATACAATCACATAGCTTGCAGGAAATATTTCTCTGTGTTACTATTATTGCAGAGGGTTTTAGGGAAGATAGAACACGTAGAGTTGTAAAGATATTCCAGCACTACTCTGTTTCTGTTCTGACGAGTTCCTGGTTATTTCTGGGTGCAAATTGCGTAGTCGATAGATAGAGGAACGTGCAGAGGTTATTTCTTTTTTTACAAAGTGTTCATGTTCAATATGCACTTTTTTTTTTGTGGAACACTTCTCAGGTTTTGAACATTCCTAGAGTTTTATGAATGATATGGAGATGCATTGCCATCTGTTGGAGTTTTCAAAATAAGCTATTGGAATCCAGTTGTTGCTGGTGCTGAGTGTTATTGTTTGAGTAGTAGATTGTGTGTATTTGATAGCCATGTGGAGCCAGAACCAAGAACTACTCACTTCAATTGCACTTGAACCAGATTTGATTTCTATACCGAGTTTAGGTACTCTTCTGGGTACTATAGATGTTTTCTTTTTTTTATAGAATGAGAAACAAATTTTCAACAGGAACTTAATTAAACACAATACAATACAGGCAATACAAAAATAAATTGGACCTGGACCACTGGTACTTGAAAATACCATAAAAAAAAATTGAAATCTTCAATTGGTCCTTGAGCAAGGCTTGGGTTAAAAATTTATTTGACAATCATAATTTTTGAGGATTTTTGACACTCAATCGTTCCAATTTGAATGGTTTTTAGGTAAATCCATATGCATACAACATAAACTGTACCTAGAAATCAAATTTCATTGAAATCCGTTCAATGATTCCTGAATTAGAAATACGAGAATTACTAAAAAGACAAACAGACAGTGTATTTGTTTTTACCACCAACGATTTTAAAGCTTTCAGAAATGATCACATAGCTAGCTTCTTACTATTCTCCGAAAGTTGCAGCCAACTTGCCTATACAAAAGGAAAGTCTATGTAATTAGTCCTCCACGACGTCATGCACACCATTGAAGATGCTCTTAAGTATAGATAGTTGATTCTTGGCGTCTAACTGGACATGGAGAGAGCCTTCAACAATATTACAATTCACGGCATAGTGGAGACCCTTGCCAGACACTAAAAGGCAATAAATAACTTCATTGAGCACATGCTGTCCAACCGGATCATAACAACCTATCTCGGTATATAAAGTTGGAAGGGAAAGGTTTCTAACCAGACCTCTCAAGGAGAAATCATATCTCCTCTATTGTGTACTGGTAGTGGACGAACTTCTGAAGTCCTTGAAAGGTAAAGGGTTCAAATGTATAGCGTATGCTGATGCAGACTGCACTGCACCTTACATACATAGAACTGCGTTGACAGTTTGCGGGCTATGAGTTAACCCCAGCAAGCTCGATTTAGTCCTCTTTCCAAGAAGATACAAGTTGGACAATTTCCGAACTCCATTTTTGGGGGGAGTAAAGCTGAACCTAATCAACGAGGTTAAGTGTCTTGGGGTCATTTTAGACCACAAGCTTATTGTCAAAGCCAGAAGGTTATGGGAGAACGTGGGACCTGAAGGCGAAATAAATCCTTGGAGAGAAAAAGCATGACCTAGCACTATTATCGAGCAGCAATGGAAGCAATCCTAAATATACTTCACATTAAACTAGAGGTGAAAAAAAGTAGGTGGACTGGCTGCTCTTAGACTCAGGACTCTGGATCATTTCAATGACCGGACTCTAACGGGACACAGGGCTATCTAAACAGAAGCACAGGAGGCGTCTGGAATCGCAAAACATTCGAGTGATCTTATAAATAAAGAATAGAACTTCAATATAGGCTATACATTTTGATTTCCCAAACGCAAAGAATGGTAGCAGTGCAGTGCTATCCCAGACGGAGAAGTGTGTACGGATGAATAGCAAATTAACAGGGAATCGAGGGCAGGTGTGCTTTGTCAATCATCACCGCTCAATCTAGCTATCTATCAGAAACAGTTCGTGACTGTATTCCAGGCGGAGGTGTTGCTATTCTCAAGGACGCGGAATTACTCCTTAATTTTTTTTTATAATTTGCGCGCGCCACAGAGAATATGAATACCCTTATACTTTTACAGGACACAATCGTTTAGGAAAATGGGGAAGAGGAACAAAGGAGAAGCCTGTGCACGTTGGCTTTAAATGTATGAAGGTTGTAGTGATGGGGAAATACAGAGCCTGGTAGATAGAAGGCTTAAGGATGAACTGATGTGCATTCGAAGCATGACGAGTATTGCTGGAGAAATTATGAAGAGGAGGAATGCAACTGGCTATTTCGCTGGAGCATTTTTTTAAATAAAAAAAAAGCGATCAAATAGGGAACCCAGGACAATAACATCTACATAAATCTGCTTTGATAGTCAAGTTGCCTTAATAGTACTTGCAAACCCAAGAACCACCTCCAAGTTGTTGAAAGAATGCAAGGAGGAACTCAGCATCTTAGCAACTTTCTCTGATATTAATCTGCTTTGGGTATCTGGCCACCATGACATACCGCAAACGAAAAGGCGGATGAATTGGATAGAGTTTAGGCAGGAAAGCTGAATACTAATACACTGACAACCTATTAAGGTCATCAAGACCACATAAAGAAGCTCATTTGCAAAATGTCGTGAGCTACAGTGGTAAGTTGCAAACTTGCAAAGCTGCCAAAGTCATAATGGAGAGTCTTTGTTCTTTTCAAGAAAGACGCTTAATATAGGCAAAAGGCAATTGAAATTGATGGTGAACCTATACACCGGACACAACAAGCATGTCTTCGGACTGGGACTGGTGCCTTTCTGCAAATGTAGAGGTGCGCTAAGGAATAGATACCTGCGAAGACATGTCCTACCCGGGCTGAGTTCTCTTAGACATTTCAGTTTCCTGGAGTTCACTCGACATACAAGACCTTTCTTGGATCCTTAAACCCCACCCGTCTTTCCGTCCCCTCATTTTTTATATTCGAACTTGCACCTATCCGGTAGATGGTACTTATACGAGAGGATTAGAAAGAACCGGAGTCTTTTCAATGACACGCAACATGTTTTTTTTATCCTTTAGGACCATGGTTGGCCCAACCTTCAAAAGACTGCAGACCTGAGCTTTGAATATAGATTCTAAATAGTTGTACCTGACTGGAGCCTGAACTCTATTCATCTGGGAAACTCCTTTCGTTGTCACCTCTATAGAAGGAAAAGTGCTTTATCCACTACATTCCCCCCTAGATCTCCTGTTAACTTCACCTACAGCCAATTGATGCTGAAGCTCTCTTCTGCGAAACACTCTTAGATGTCAGTTTCATCACTTAAAATTGTTATCAAAAGTTATTAACTTTCATAAACAAAACTTAATCGATTACCGCAAATTATTGCATTTCTCTTATGTATCCTTCTCTCTACCCTCCTCAAACAATACTGTACAGCTGGTTAAAATTATTGTACCTACTTTGGTCCCATATCGCGTGGTGCTACAAATTTCGGATCAACCCCAAGTGCCCTTGCCTATGGTTACGCAATAATTACAAAGTTTAGAAACTTATTCGATATCCCCGCCGACTAAGTTTTAACAATAAACAAGGATACAGCGCTGTCGGCATTGTTCAACACCACCAAAATCCTCCCAAAAGGGACGTCTACTGAACAAGGAATATTGTGAGCTACAAACACTTGTGTGCGTGCGTAATTGATTCAAGTAAATTTAAGCAATTCTCTGAAACACCATGGCTTCGTCTCCGTGGGGCTAATTAAGCGCGTTATACCCGTTGGGCAGTTTAAGTTTTTCTGCTATACAACGATTGTAGTGATTAAAGCCTTCCCTGTCAATGGACGCGGATGGATTTTCAATGAAAAGTTGTCCTTCCCTTTGCAGATATTACATCATTCACTGAGATTCCTTGCTGCGGCTTCGAACATCTATCAAGTCGAATATCGATTTTCGTCCTTTGTGTAACATATGGGTGAACTGGGTCCTGGACTACCACACCATCGTCTAAATGCAGACAAATTGACATTAGGAAGAGTATTCTGGGAAAATTTGGTCCTACCTCAACATGGTAATACGAAAGCTGAATATAAACCTGTATCTTCATGGATATATGTATGGAGTATTTCATATCTATCTGTAGCAGAGGGTAGTTAACTCCATGTCAACAAGTAACCACTTGAACCTATTGGAGCGGAAAAAGCATTCCCCATACAGCCACACAGCCAAGTTTCAATGAACCAAGGTGGCGCTATAAAACTACCCCAGCAGGATGGCCCTTACCCTATCCTCTGCGCCACATAAATGGAAACTTGTAGTTGATAGGTACACCACGACGACCGACGGTAGTACAAATTAATATACGACTCGAATGGAAAATCTATAATCGCTTAAAAGGAAAACTTTGCCAGCGCCCACAAAAACTTGGATTAGTTTTGTTCCGGTCCGGAGTTATCATCATGGGGCTGACGGGTAGATGAGGCGGGAGGGTATGTTCGAACTTTTGTTGCCGCCACTAACCTCCTCACTCTAGGCCTTAAGGCGCAGCAGAGTTTGGCTTTTAGCTGGTGATGTAGTAGTTGCCGATGTAGTTGGAGGACCCATCCCCGATACGGTGGAGGGTGTGCCAGTATGCCAGTGTGCCAGTGCCAGTGCCAGTGCCAATGCCAGTGCTTGTGTGTATAAAACTGGTTAGACTGGTTTTTGGTTTGGTAGATACATAGATACTCTTGTTTGCTTTTGCCTCGCAATAAAATGATCAGAATGGGATGATGGAATAAATGGACTTGTAGGACGAAGGATAGCTGGAAGTGAAAAATCCGAATTGGCTAGGACTGTAAAACATTTGTGTAGCACCAGCTGAACGGAACACAGATGGAATGACAGCGCGAGGCTCAATTTTTTTTTTTCTTCGAATAGGGAAAAGTTTCTCAACTTTAGCTCGGTTTTCCGGTTGAATATTAATGAAAGAATTTCGCTTTAAAAGTTCACGACTTGAAATGAATGGTGTTGTGCCTCGTTTGGTTGGTGATAGCGTTGGTTGGGCTGTGGCATAAGGTCGGTGGCGGTTGCTGCGGAAACACTGTTGAATGAAACAAAAAAGAAAAGAGGGAAACATTTATATAATTGGTTTAATAAATCATCGGGATTGTTTTGCTCGGCTGTGCCAATCGTGGGAGTGATTTAGTGCGGTTTTGGGACAATCAGGTCGTTTATTGTTGCTCTAACGAAGCTTTTCAGAGATTAATGTGGAGCCATGTTATGGTTGCTGGTTGGTGGGACAGAGGTGTTAATTAGTAATTAGTATTCTAAACGGGTTGGGTGTTTACTTATTTTGTTGACGACACCAAGCTGGCACTTCCAACTGTTCCACTAGAATGTGTGTATTTAACAAGAGGGGGTCGCTGCGGTGTTTCTACTAGCAACAATGCAGAGCATTTAAATGGGAATTAGGCAGTACTGTCTTTGAAAATGAGTTTAATTTGATGGTGCACACGTGTTGCTAACGAATTGTTCTCTATTCCCAAGAAAGTAACATTTATTTGCTTCTGGGTTAAGTGATTTCTCTCTGATTTCGAAGAATGACTAAAACATAAAAAGAAAGTACCTAAGAGTATACTGCAGGGACTGCTGTTCAGGGAATTAGAGAGAAGAGTTGGGTAGAAAGGTGACAACATGTAATGTCCTCCACAAAATTCCTTCATGTGAAGTATAGCAAGATTGCATCTCATCCCTAAACCCCTCGAAGGGCTCTGCGCAGTACGTAGTTATTATCTCTTTTACATTAGCGACGAACTGGGTAAACCAAAAACAGTACACAACAAGGGCAGCAGTTCATTTAATGGGTTATCCCGCACTGACACTCAATCTCCAGGAGTTGGCTCATCGAAGGCTGGTAGCAGACTTATGCCTACACTATGGATGGTACTCTTCGTATTGCAGATCTTCGGAAGAACTCAATAGAATGGTCACTAGAAATGAGTCATTCGAGGATCCTACTAGGAAAGCCGACAGAGCCCATCACCGCGCGAACATTTTTTTATAAGAACTTCTTTTGTTACAGAACTAGGCATCTCGGGGAAAGGAATAAAATGTTCGACAATACATCATGCCTCAGATGTGATAAATCTCTTTATTCTGAGGGTCTACTTGACTCTAAATTCACTTCCTCTTCTGAATTTGACTACCTTTGTCCTCCTAAGTTACCAAATAAAAGTGTGAAGTAGGGGGCGGTTTTTAAATTTCCATTAATCTTCCTTGGATTGTCGATTTGTGCGACACAGCCTTTATTCTTACGTTAACATGATTCGTAGAATATCAGCTACTATTCCATTTAGAACATAGCTAATATTAAGGGCGCGATTATTGAAAAGTTGAAAACCGGCGAATCGAAAAACTGGATATGCAGTCACCCTACAAACATCTGCGTCACCATGGATATGAAATTTTATCGTAATAGTTACAGCCGTTTTTCAGAAAATTGCAGTTTTTCAAATTGGACCGTGAATTTCGAGACTAGAAAATTCAAATTTTACCTCCCACAGATATGAAGTTTGAAGAAAATCCATCGAGCCGTTTAGTCTGCAATCCGAGGTACAGCCAGAATTTCGAGACCTACTTTTTCGAGTTCCTCTAGTAATACCAAAATTGATCAAAATCTCGGATTGGAAATTTTCACGAAAACAATACTTGCCCAATAAGAATAAGTAAAAGCAACATTATCATTCGAAAGCAATGGGCGATTTCCTCGGATTTTCGAAAATATCTAAAAATTTGGTAGCCACCTTGTGTATAATTTCAAAACCTAAGATTTCGACCGAAATAATAACTTTCCTAGGACAAACCGCTTTCGAGTTATTCACACACAAAAACGATTCCAGTTAAAATCGCACATTTTATACAATTTCGTAGAATTTTTTGAAAATTTTGAAACTTCGGTAACCACGTGGTATGAGAAGAGCATTTCAAAGGCTAAAATTTTGATTTGTACATTTTGAATGATTTCAAACAATTTTCAAAAATTTTAAATTTTCGGCATTCACCTTGTCATGAATTTTAAAACCTAAGACTTCGACCGATTTTTTTCCTAGGATGCGTCATAAACGATTTTCATTAAGTTCGTGGTAGAATCGTACATACTCGTACCTATTGTACTATTTCGCAGAATTTTCAAAAGTTTTAAAAACTCTCATATCCAACTTGTTGAACTTTTCAGAGCCTAAGAGTCTGATTTTATAATATTTTTTCATGGGACGAGATTCGAGATATTAGCACTTAAAAACGATTTTCATTTTCTTACAATTTTCGAGAATTCAGAAAATTCGGTATCCACCTTGTAAAGAATTTCAAAACTTAAAATGAACTTTTATTTCGTGTCAATATTAGAGATGCGTACTTGTCATATCTACAAAAATACTTAGAAACTGGAAATTAAAGTTGATAGACGAACCTATAAAGCCAAGCTTCTAAATCTAATCACCACTGCTTTATGGAGCCTGCAGCAAGATGTACTGGTATCACACAGGGCGACTAGTGGGAGTGCCTCTCTACGCTCCTGTTGCTCAGGATTGTTTTCTGTTCAAGACTTGACTAAATGCAATCATGCACATCCATTGGGACATTGCCCTCGATATTGAAAGTCCTGTAACGGTGAAAGATGAATTATAGTCAAGGCGCATTAGATTTGCAAGACAAAATTAGTAACTCAATTTTCTTTTCGTGCAATCATTGTAATTGCCGTTCTCAACATCTCCCCTGTCCGATTTGTGCCACTCCCGTCATCTTGGAAAAACGCTGGATCAGGAAGTGCTGCTCTTTGGTTTTTCGCAATTATCTCTGAAACCCTTAATCTAACGTAAAAAAGTGTAAAGTAAGCGGCTTTCGTTTTTCTTATTATCCTTTCCTTGTCCAATTAGCATCAATTCTTTTTGTTTGTAAGCAAACTGGATGCAGCCAAGGCTGCTGCCTAGGTCCCTTGGCGAAGGGGCGAATCGATGAAAGTGGAATGACTTCTTTTCCCCGACGATAGATCTTCAGAATACATTTCATAGTTGAAAGAAACCGACTGTGGAAAAGCTCCAGGCTGAGCGCATCAGTTGGTTCTGTCATATACAAAAAAGATGGTCGAAAATTCCTGTCCGAAAAACAATAGCGACCCAAGTTCCAGCCGAAGTTCGAAGAAGAGGCAGAAGAAGAAATAATTGGATTCAATGATGGTGCGATCAAAATAGAGCGGCCTATAAAATGATATTTAGGTCCGCAAACTTAGCCAACCCCATAATCGGTGCAGCAGCTAGGCAGATACGTGAGAGAAATGCTTATTGTAATATGTTCGAGAACATACGCGTTCTATTTTTTGATATTTCGATATTTAAATCCGCCCTACGCCTAGTCCGCCATTTTGAAAAAACTGCAGATCGAGGATCACCTTCCTCTGGTTTTTCGGAATTATATCGAAAACTACTGATTTTATGTAAGAAGTGGAAGGGACTGAATAGGAAGAATGTACGATTTCCTCTAATATAACTGCATCTGTTATCCTTGATGTTTTCCTATTCTCAAGAAAATATGAACAACGCTTTTTTTATTAAAAAAAAAAAGCCGCGTATTTAGAATAATTAGCATCCATCAACATTAGCATCTCCCATTATCTCAAAATGGGGATACACATGTTTCCCATGGTATTTTATTTCTACTTATGAGAAACGCATATGAGAAACAAAAAACAATACAGTGAACTGCAACAAAATAAAGAAGGCTCCACACACCAAACGAATGGAACGTCTTTGAATCCTAAGCTCAAAATAAAACTATAGCATGTGGGAGAAAATTTGAGAAACTGAGATCTATCCCAAATCGACTGAGATAAACGTCTTTCGTTTCAAGATAGAAGCTCTTTACGGCCCGTAAAAGTTTGTTAATAATTATTTAATTCTATGAGTCAAACAGCTGTGAACTTTGACATTTGAGAAAAGCGTCATCTTCGGGGTCGTCTACAGTTCTAACCGTTTGAAATAACTCAAAACTTTTACTACCTGAATAGATTTAACATAAACATTTTTCTTTTCTTAGGAAATAAACATTTCAAGCTATAGACCTAAAAGGCAGGAAAGGGAAGGAAAGCCTTAACCACATTCATGAGCTACAACTAAATTTTTTTTTCCAATAGTCCGGTAACTTCACAAACACTACTGATTTGTTTGAATTTGATGATTATGTTTCGAATTGTTTGCTTAGTTGGGCGATTACGACGACCATAATCTGTACATAAATGGCTATCTGTCACTATGAATGACAGATGGATTTGACAGATGCCATATGGCCGGAATGTGAAATTCTAATGAATAACCCTTTACAACCAGCTGCAGGCATCGCTGTCACTGTAAAATCCGATATTATGTCCTGTGAAAGGGGACCGACTTGCACGACTAGTTCAAGATGCTCGGGGAAAATGAAACTCTAAGGCCTAACGCACACCGAAGCGACGTGACAGAGACATTTGCGTATGATCTGACAGCAACGTTGAAGTGGTACGAGTATGTCGCAAACATCGACATAAAAATGTAATGTGTAAGGCCCTTAGCTGCTCAAGATATCATGCACGATTAGAAAGCAATTCACTGACATAGCAAAAACTAGCTAATTGTAGTAGATGCGCATTGAGGATTGAAATAAGTACCCAAGAGAATGTTTTATTACTTTTAGAGATATTATTTTTCTATGGTACGATTCGTTAGATCACAATAATATACCCAGTATAATTAACGTATAAAAGTAATTACCAACTCAGTACACTACAAACTGTATCTGCAGGTAGCTATTACCATAATTGCCATTTAAAACTAAATAATTGCCTATCACTATTACGAAATGCACTTAGCCCAACCACGAATTCAAAACAAAATGCTTTGTCCTTTATTTTTCGCCTCAAAATTATAATGTCTCCTTTGTTCAACCTAACTTTGTATCTCGATTGTTTCTAGCCGTTGATTACTTTGCTATGGCCGACAGTGATATTGAGCAGGTGTTTGTTTTCCATTAAAAATTTATCGTGAAAAACAACAAGCGGCTTATGAATATGAGTCGTCCCGTTGTCAGTCGTATGAGTTGTAGTGTTTATAGGCATTTGCTTTGCGTGCAACAGCATGTGCCTTTGAAGTATTCTTTGTACGTGGCACACCTACATTGGAACTAAATTTTTATTTTATTTTCTTCTCTTTTTTTTTTTCGCTGATGGATACTCGTGCTCTGTGAGCTTTAGACATTTAAAAAACAAAGATAATGAAAAAAGGATAATACAAATTTAGAGGAGAGATGAAGGATAAAGTATCGTATGCGCTAGGTAGTGTCCTTTTAGGGTTGTGTGAGACGGTTGTTCTTTTTTTTTTTTTTTCATTCGCTCTGTCCTTGATGTTATGAACAACGACGACGATGATGTCGACGACGAAAGGCATCAGGTGTTTCGAGTGCGGGTGGCAATTATGCTAAATCGAAAATGAGGAATCCTTAAAAGAGCTAAAGGTGGTAGGTAAGCTGTTATTTTATTTTCTTCTTCTTATCCAGCTTTTTTGAAGGGTTGTTCATTATATAAAAAAGAAATAAAAAATTATAAGGGTCGTGGCAAATGTTTTTATATCTAAAAGATAAGAAGTTTTTTGTTTTTATTTTTAGGTCTAATGGGATAGACGGGTGCTATTATTTTCTAGGAAAGGTTAAACGTTTTGTTTTATTTTGCCTCCTTTATAATAACATAACATCTTTTCTTGGAATTATTGGCATAATTAGGCGAAAAGTATTTTGTATTGAGAGAACAAATATAAGAGTTCGAAGAGGTAAGATCGTTTGGTGAAAAATGTCTGACAATGAGAAGACAATTAGGGTGGATAATTAGATTCTTTAATGTTCTCCTTTGGTTTCTATTTATTTAAATTTAAATTAGGTAAGAAAACATTCCTTAATCACTCTTAGCTCAGAATAAATTTTAGAATAACCTTCGGTGGTCTTGCCGTCATCTTTCTCAGTTCATCGAAAAAGTGTTCTTCGTTCCTGAAACTCAAAATTGTGAGACGTTGCGCCTTGAGCTGATGCTGTTCATGAACTTTTTCAATGTCGTTTAAAACCTGTCGACGAGGCAATTTTGTTGGGTGTTTCCTGCTTATTCGTTCAGAATCAACTAAGCTTGTGGTAGGTCTTATGCTGAGTTAGCTAGTATATTCATGTGTATTTGGTCACTTTAAGATATGAGGCTTTGCTTGCCATTAGAGACAGCAGCAGTTCCACGCTGGGTTCACAAATGCATTTAGCTGGTTTTCCAGAGTAGATTAAAACTAGGTTGCTTCTCAGAGTTCTGAAAGATACTTTCCCGCGTTGGATTATCTTATTTGGTTTAGCCCGAAGATGTCGATTTCTACCGCATGAAATCAAGTTCTAATTGGAGGAATCTATTTTGCTGCTTCAAAGCTGTCACTATTTTTGTTTGGAGGTCCAGCTTTGGATGACACAACGTTTTAGGTTGCAGTGGAAGACTGGCTTAGTGCACTACCATATGCGACGGGATTAAGTTGCAGAATATAGTCCAAAGTATATTGTAATACAATAATTGACAGGGTAAATACTCCTGAATACAAAATAGATTTGAAGTAACAAAGTACCAAACCGGGACGTTAACCAACTACAGGAACTTTTTCTTTGTTGATTCTGTATTGCGACAAAGGGCGAGTTTAGAAAACATAAGTAGGCTGCGAATTGGTCCCGGATAAGCCGGGTCAGTCTCGGCTTTTAGGTGTTGCTTCGGGATCCCGGCCGTTTTTCGAGAAATGGTAGTATTAGTAGCAGCAGATCCCTCGACTCCATTATCCACAAAAGAAGACATCAAGTGCTGGAAAATCTGCAGAAACTTGGTGTTGGAAATGTAGCTAATGGCTAAGGATCAGAGCAGTTGGAGAAAATTAGTAAAGTTTCCTGAACTTGTAGAAAATGCTGACGAAGTATGCAAGTAAGCTTAATTTGTTTTGTTGGTTCTAATTTGTTTTGAAACATCTTCTGTCAAGGGACTATGCATTCCGTTTACTTACTTTTTCCTTATGGTAAGTGGATACCCTCTCCCACCACTAGAAATCCAAGAATAACAAATTGTCCCGGATTGAGTTTATACAATTCTGGTCACCCTAATTATAATTGAATAGTTCATCAGTGTTACCTTGTTGCTACAAACAGAAGATAGGAGAAAGATAGACTTTTTTTTTTTTTGTTCATCACACAGTGGAGTAATCGTCAAAAGCCCACCATTCATGAAAAATATCCTCCATAGCTGTGTGGGTACAATTAGCGCCTCTGAATGAAGTTCTTTACAGCTGCTGCACGCTATGTTTCTGACGGTTGTTTAAGTCGAAAATAATGGGATTCCAAAAGTCAGGCGAAAGCCTAAGGGCTCTGAAATTATTTTCAGGTTTAACAAAGTGTCTCCCCATAAAACGGCTTTCTAAAAATTACCCTCAAGAGGCTGTCAGCTCTATAACTCCTTATGGACCATATGCGGAAGATGAATAGTCAAAGAGACCCAAATAGCCTTAAAACTATACTCAACCAAATATCAAACTCAAGCAACGTCTCCACAGATGCACAAATATGTACAGACTCTGGCGGGCTGTTTGTGCTGTACCTATTTGAGCTCACTATCGAGTCGAATAAAAATTAGTATGTATGAACTCGTTCGAGAGTTTCTCACTCGAGCTGAATTTCCGAACTATCTGAATACAGCCAAATAACCATCACTAACTTCAGTACATATTGGTTTGAAGTTTCATCGACAACTAGTGACGGAAACAATCGAATAAAAACTATCGAATAAAAGCTATCAAATAAAAGCTATCAAGTAAAAACTATCGAATTGTTGGATAGTATCGAAATATTCATTCGATATTTATTAAAATTGGTTGTTTCTCAATTCTGTCTGTCTGTCTGTATCTATGGTCGATCGGAGACAAAACAGCTGGACGGATTTTTCTTAAACTTCACATCTGGCGTCTGTGGGTTCACAATTCGCAGCGAAATTGAATTTTTCATTCTAACCCCAAAATTAACGGTACTTTACTTAATAAAAAATTGATTTTTTCGAAAACGTCTTTTACGATTTTGTTCAATTACAATTTATAAAGGGTGTTTTTTTAAGAGCTATAGAATTTGAAATTGAAATAAAACACACACAAGTTGAGGAAATCAGCCAAATTTTTGTTCATTCGATAGATAGTATCATGGCATTAATGATGGAAAATGATTTCGACATATAACCACTACGGGGGCGTCTCAGGAACTGCAACCTGGAGCTTCAATTTTCGACCACTTTACCGAGCATCGCACGAATGGTGCGCTCGATGTTGGCTTCCAAGGTTGGAATCGTTGTTGGCTTGTCCGCATAGTCCAACGACTTCAAATTCACCCACAGAAAATAGTCCAGCGGCGTCAAATCACACGATCTTGGAGTCCAGGCCACAAGTCCATTTCTGGATATAATGTTGTCACCAAACACTTCCTTCAATAACTCGGTGGTATATGACACCATCCTGTTGAAACCAAATGTCCTGCAGACCATGTTCACGCACTTTTCGGAACAAAAAATCATTGATTATAGCTCTGTACCGGGCGCCATTGATGGTGACATTTCGATTTTCTTCACTTTTGAAGAAGTGGGACCCGATGATGCCGCCAGCCCATAAACCGCACCAAACTGTGCATTTTTCGAGGTACATTGGTAGCTGATAGATCACCTTTGAATTGTCCTCGCTCCAAATCCAACAATTTTGCTAATTAACAAAGCCACTGAGATAGACGTGTGGGTCGACTTCCAACTGTTCAAGCACCCAATCACTGAACTCACGACGTAAATGATTATCGTTCGACTTAAGTTCTTGCACCAATTGAATCTTGTAAACGTGTAAACCAAGATCCTTGCGCACAATATTCCACATAGCCGATGGACACAGGCCAAGTTCTTCCTCAACACTGGCCTCAACGGTATCAATATTTTCATCTGTGCCCACTCTGTGCATTCTTGTCGGTGACTTGGAGTCCAAAAAAGTAAATTTAGTGGGAAATTGTTCAATTGATTTGCGAATAGCTATAAATATTTTTTACTGAACACTGCTCAGACGTAAGTCTGCCTGATTATTAGTCAAATAATACTGATTAAAAAGATAGTGTCAGCTGTCAGATTAACTATCAGCTGTCTGAGTGTTGCCATATTGGAAAAAATCTTTCCAAAAAGCACCCTTTATATGACAGCATTGCCAATTGCGTGTAACGGTATTTTACTTATTAGTCTATCACTTAATCGATTTTGTCTGAAATTAAGATTTGAACAATATTTGACATATACAAGATAAATTTTGAAAAATCTTCGAAATATTTAAAAAAAATTTTAACGATATTGTTAAAATTCTGATTTTGTTTGACATATATGTAGGTGCAAGTACGTGCGATCCAGTCGTGCACTTTATTTTTGTTGTCTATCAGAGCGCTTTCGTTTCCCTCGGGTAGTTTTGAGCTTTGGTGTTTAACAGTGAGCGGTCCGGATGTATGGAATCACTTTTGCACCAGGTGCTTGTCAATCGCAGGAGACTCCAATTAGACGTTGTGTTCCAATCGGGGGTGGCGCCGTAACAATTGCTTCTGTTGATACTAGCGTCGGGTTGAAAATACCACATACTAGTGTGTACGAGTATGTAACTCGACGCGGTATGCAACTCGACGCGGTTTTGCATACACCTCTAGTGACATCATTGAAAACTGCAAAGACCACAGAGGCCATGCCAGAGACATAGAGGGAGATCCTGTGGTATCAACAGATGGTGATGGTAAGGTGATGCAGATGTGCTGAATTTAATGTTTGGATCATCTGTCGGTATTGAAGATATTCGGTAGCATTTGATGCGGTTACTGCGGACTGCGGTCACAAGCTAAAATAACACAACGATAAAATATTATTGCGAGGAAGTATATAAGAAAAACTGGAGTTAGCAAAGCAAAACTGGAGTGGAGCGTAGTGCTGCAGTAAATTTGTTTTATCTTTCGATTATTTTGTAATTTTATTGTTAATGGTTATTTTTACGTGGAAGCTCTGATGCTGGTGTCAAAGGTATCCAGCAACAGTGTGCTATAGGTAGTTATGGATTGTATGATTAAATTGACATAACCCTCTTCCGTGTAGTCGTCGCTATTTCAAAATTTGAGTATGACCGAGATAGGTCTCTCTCATTAAAGTTAAGCTACTCTTAGGCCAGGCTTCATGGACTACAAAAATCTATTCTTCGAAAATAATTCGCATGAACCTAAATATAGTCTCAATCGCTTGCTAATCTTCAATTTTACGAATAAAAGTGCTAAGATTTTTATTGTTCACCATTAAATTTATTAAGAAAGGCTTTAACCAAATTGCTCGTAAAACGGTTATATCTCACAAAAAAGATAGATAGGGTAAACCGACATTCTGGTTGGCTAATACCACGAAAATATCCGAGGTAATCGATTTCTTCTTGTGGGCGCCGTGATTCAGTGGTTAGGTGCGCGATCACTGAGCTATAGGTTCAAAGTTCGAATCCAAGAAAACACAAAAATAAAAAATGAAAATTAAAAAAGGCTTCTCATGATCTTCCTATCAAAGAAAAAAAATCCGCAAATTAAGGCCTAAAATATCCCTCGGAAATAAAAAAAAAAAAAAAATGATAAAGGAGAAAAGAAAACCGCATAAGAGATGGCAACAAAGTCGTGCTCTAAAGCACACTTGAATCACTTGTATAACCTGCTTTATTTACAAAAACAATCCTGGAGGTAGGAGTAGGACTTACTATCAGAGCAACAAGATTTTTGGCTGAAGTGGCACCCTCTTGTAATTTTACGAAGTATATTCTATTGAAAGACGCTGCTTCTAGAAGGATTATCCTGGGCCCACATATTATCCACAGTCACCACGGGACGGATGTTCATCTGCGAATATCAATTCTGACTACTTGAACGAGTTTCAAGAGGATCTACTACAAAAATGAAGATCAGAGATGCTAGTTCAATATAAGATACGGACTTCTGAGGCTTATGCATACCCAAATTCCTCCAGGTATGTTTACATTTAGCAAATCGAACTCATCACCGTCATTTGGCTTTAATTTACAAGGGTACACTCCATTCCACATTCCCTTTAAGCTGAAAACCTTGAATGGGGATTTAATCTCCGACATTTAAAATTTTCTGGTTTCATTTGTCAAAAAAAAAAAAAAAAAAATACCATCAGTCAGTATTACACTTAAAGGAGATTTAAACCCTCTGACCAATTTATTTTTGCTTGCACACCTGCAAACAAAAAACCATAAAAAACCACGTACCGAAAATAAAACTTCGTGAACGGCCACTTTTCTCACCTACTCGACACAGCCTGAAGAGTGTCCTTTTAAATGATTGAATAGGTTCAACAGTTCCCATTGTAGGAGCAAACAACATCAAAGGAGACCGGCAAACTGAGCAAAAAAACGAATTACCACCCGCATGTGACACAATGAAAAAGCAAAAAAAAAATCCAACCATATAATCAGAAAGCAAATCTTTTCCAAGGATTTTTCAGTGAAGTATCCTGCCGCATTGCCTCTCCTCGACCAGGCGGAGCAGATAATAAATTTCTTGAAATCGATCCACATGGTGCCGCGGCGCAATTAACAGAATATTTTGATATGAAAAACAGTGACAGGCAGTCCCTCGCACGGTATATCCCCTTGATGACCTCTTAAGCACCACACATAAACTGGTTCTACATAACGTCTGGTGGTGGTATCATATCGTATACGTGATGTACCATGCGGCAGGTGCAAAACTTTTACTTGTCTACCTGATTTAATTTCGTGTCCTCCCGGTTCATCTACTCCACCTTGATGCTAATCGATCGGTTGCACTGTTGTAGAGTAGAGGACCGGGTGGAGATTGAACAATAGATGGTTGGATGGCTGGACGGTGGCGTGTGCATGCGATAAGGCCAGCATGGCATAAGGATACGTATTCAGCGTCATGCCACCAGCTGTTCACGTTTATTCAAATACAATAACAAAAAATGGAAACGAATGCTGGCTGAATTCAGTTCACAGAGCTACGGAGCAGGTTCCATCGTTAGCTCTCTCGTTCGCTCTTCGGTATCTTTGGGTCACACTGTGAAGAGTACAATTGGACAGCTGCTGCGCACTAAGGAGGAACTCGATTTTTGTTTTGGTTTTGTTTTTATTCGCTCCTAGCACCATAGCACAGGTTCTGAAATTTCAATTCTGAGAAGTAGAAGACTGCTCTGTGTGTGTAATGTAGCAGTGTTGCTGTGGTACTTTTTTCAAGAGAGTAAGGTGATGGTTTTAAGGCTGTTGAATGTTAGACATCGTTATTTATAACTTTATATAGGCACCACCATTCAAAGACAAAAGCGGCAGTGGATCGGTCACATTTTCAAAAGGTTGTCAATTCCTACCTACTGTGGTCGACAATCGAAGAGCTGGCCGACCGAGAAGTATGTGACGTAGAACAATTCAAAAGAAATCACAGCAATTAAGGAAAGTTGGAGTAAACTTAAGAGCAGCAGTATGAAGAACAGTCAAGACCTGAAGGGAAATTTAGGGAGAGAAATTGATGGATCACCAACAAGGCTTACAAAACTCACAAATCTGTGTATGAGACGTTTAAATCTTGAACAGGCTGCTTGAAACTAGATAGTTTCTAATGTCGGAGGGCTGGAAAAACAGAAAAACTACCACAACATTTGTCGATCAAGTGTTCTTAGAGCTTTCATTATCAGCAATATAAAACAGCTAAAGGCCGGGCTGGTAAAAGGAAAATAGTTGTTTGGAATGAATAAGAAGAAACATAAGGAACGTGTTCTCTTTAGAGTTTCTTCAGAATAGTAAAGAGATAGCTCCTAAAACTGGGGCCCATAGATCCAATGATGAAGAATTCATAGCGAGCATACTGGCGGTCTTAAAAAAATTTGCGAAACTATTTCTACAGAGTATTAAAAAGTTAATATCTAAAGATGGAACCAAAAGCAAAGCTTAATTTAATTAAAGCTGCTGGCTTACTCGATCTAAAAGCAAATATATGCTAGGACTGTGGGCATTCGTAGGAAATGAACAGCAATCTGTTTTCTTCCATAGCTCTGCAGCTCCTGAAGAAGTAATTAATAGGGCCTTACGAACTCTAGGCATGTCTACCTTAAATACAGAGAACATTCAATAACGTCAGACCATCCCAAATATTTTGATCAACGACTGGCCATAGTGGCCTTGTGTATCATTATTACGTGGATCACCTACTTTCTTTGCCATATAGGACCGGATCAGCCTTGTCTAGTCAATTAGTTTGCTACACAATTCCTCGTAATGTTAGACTTTGTATCTCATTAAAGGATATGCGGTAGTCTCGCGCTTTTTTGGATCTAATAGTGAATGGAAAATACTGTAGTGATTAGGAGTATTGAAGGGGAGGTAAACGTCCAAGATGGGCTTTCTGATGGATTTTATGATATAGTCATTACTTTCGCAGAAACTGCACTCCACCATAGTGAATTTTTTCCTTACTTCCTATGCCATTGTAACGAGTAATTTAGTTTCACTATTCTTAAGATATATTTTGTCATCAAATCGCCAATGAACTTTCTGCCGGTTATTAAAGAGTTTTCGTAATTCCAAATATTACCTAAATTTACTATTTATCAGTGGACGCTGGTGCAATCGATCGACTGTTGATATTAAAGAAGATTCGTCATTTTTGGGGACAGAATTCGAAGAAGAACCTATTGTTTTTCAGAGACGAACGATTTCACTCATCGTTGCTAGATAAACTAGACAATTATGTTGCCCGTTAGACCAAGAAATTGCATTTTTAATCAATGCAGTTATCGAAGATTGCTAGGACGAAGTTAAGAATTAAGATTCCAGACCAATCGCAACCAGTCCCTCTGAATGTTCGGAATATTAGCCATGGGAGACATCACTTTCTTAATACCTATGTACGTCATCTAATCATCGTAACTTCCTTGTCAGGTATGACTAACAAAGATCGTTCTTTGTTGGTCATTCCTGATATTTTCACTGATGGGAAACTGGCTGTCTGGGTACTGGCTTGCTGTGTTCCAAAATTGGATGTAAATAACATTACGCGACATTATTATTATTATTATTATGACTTTATTAACTCATAAATAAATTACAAAGTTAATACTTATAAATAGCACTAACTTTTCATGAAATGTGTAAAAGTTTTTGAAAGTAGAATTGTGTGCTCTATTCAAATAACCAGAGTTTTGACATTTAAGCCAACTTTTCAAGATAGTAACTGCAAAAATGTACGTAACTGCAAAAATATTGGTGAATTTTGATTCAGTATATAATTTCACTTCAAAAATACATGAGACACGCAATGCATTTAAAAGGGACTGTTGGCAAGTTACCCTAAATGTCAAAAACTCGTGTCTTAAACTGTAACTGAGAAATTGTATTGTACGAGAAACTTCAGTTTTACGTATTTGAATTCAGCTACGTACGAGTATGTATCTTTTGCTTGTATTTATAACTTTTACTTCAATTTTGCACCTGCTATCAGGAGTACTTTTCGGAACTCCAACACGGCAACTCACTTTGCTAAACTCTCTGCTCTACTTCACGTAATTCTCTTCTACTATTTGGTGGACTCTTCATTGCTCAATGGTAAACGTAGTAAGTACCTCTTCTGTCTGATAAACAACAGATACTCGCACATAGTACCTACGATGATATAAAAGGACCCTGCACCTTCGCACCGGCTTTAGTTCTCTGTTATCCGTCAGTGCGTTCGTAGCTCGCAGTGAGTCGTTTTTGATATCCTTAAAGGCCCGATTACAGCTGTTATCGTCGTCGTCGTCGGTTACATTCTATTACATCTCCAGTATAAGAAAAAAAAAAAAAAAAAAAAAAAAATACGTTCACGAGTCATGCTTAGACGAGTCTACTACAACCTCATGGATACACTAGTTGCTACTATTGACCGACTTCAATCGTAGTGTGTGCATGGTGAATGTGTGTGATATACATAATTCCCTCACGCGATTTCAATTTTAGTTTTTGTTTTTATCGTTATTTTTCATACTTTTCTGCGGTTAACCGTTTTAATTTTGCACCCGCACTCCGATCAAAATGACATCGTCGTGGTCAAACTATCATTTGAATGTCCTTCTTGGACTCGTGCTCTTACTCACCTCCCTGAGATGGTCTAATTCAAGTGTGATTAATGGAAGAAAAAATAATTTCGAAGCTAATAGCATGCTACGTGACAGTAGTAGCGGCAAAGGTGATCTAAACAATGCTCAACAACATCGTGCCGTCCTTGTAGTTGTTGGCCAGGACAATGGTGAAGATGATTCCTTGTCATCATCAATGATGATGAATGACAGAGGCGGTAAATCATCATCATATGCTATCGTTAGTGGTGATGGTGAGCCAAATAGTGATGTTAGTATTGCAGACAATAGTGGCCAAAAGGACATAACAAACAGTGAGGACGATAAGGATGATATCCTTTTGCCGCTAAATGATCAAGTTCGATTGTTAACGAAACAGTTGAACGCGCTGATGATACGCCGTCGTGAGGATTATGAATTATTAGAGAATAATCTACGCAAATCCCTAAGGATTACGAACAATGCCGAGAATATGGATATGAGTATACGCACCGAACTGGATCAACTGAGGTGGGTGAACTACTTATGTGGGTGAATTGGATGGGAAGTGGTGACAGGAATAATGACGGATAATGGGGTAGTCGATTGCGTGTTGTAGGGGTGTGGGAAAATATTGTTTTTTAATTACGTGCCTCATAATTACCCTGGCGCTTTGCTATTGTTATCCTGTTTTGGCAAGGGAAGTGGTATTACGCAGTATACACCGCAGAGAATGAGGCGGGTGAAGTTTTTATTAGACAATGCTTTGGTTACAAATAGGTTATTTATGGTAATTGTTATGGCTGTAATTGAGGGAATCGGCGCGGCAGAGGGATTTGAATGATTTATGGAATGCCTCTGCGGCAGTTATATGAGGCAAAGAATTTATTTTTTATTTTTTTTTATTTTTTATTTTTTATGGAAGTTTTCTTTTCCTAGGATAGCTACATTTTCTTTTGCAGCTCTTGTCGTTATTTATTTACTCTTCTTCTTATTGAATTTTCGGATTGAGTAGATGGGAGGCTGGACGATGGACGATGGACGAATTTCAATTTTTGAACTTGGGTTTTGTGACAATTTCCCCAGGATGGGCATTTGTGGTGTTTTGGGGATAAAAGTTTTAAAGGATGTTTGCCATTTTTGAGAAGTAGACAGCGTATTAATGGAAATTTCCTGTATGGTGTTGGCCAAGTTGTACATAGATTTAGGCAGATTTAAATTTCTTAGAACAACTTTTTTGAATTTTCTATTCATTCGATAAGAAGATGTCCCTTACGGTAGGTAGATTCGGTTAAATTAAGGAACTTTTTTTTTTTTTTTTTCTGTAATTATCTTTTATGAAGAGAGCTTGCATATTTATATTTAATCATAATTCATATTTTTGCAAGTAACTGCTATGAAAAGAACCAAAATAGGAATAGTAACATTTTATAGCCGCATGTGCTACTTTTGTACTACAGAAATCTGATAAAAACTAAAAGAATTAATAGCAATAAAATTATTTGCCTTGCAATATACTCGTAAGATATAAGAGAAGAATATATAATATAGTTTTCCTGAATAGCTTTTTAGCTATTTTTTTTTATAAGAGAATTAGTTATGGAAATAGTCATGATTGCAGTGCCTATGTAATGAAAATTGATGATATAGCTTTGAAAATAATAGTTATTGCTATTTCAAAATAGCTGTTTGAGCTATTTAAAAATAAATAAATAAACTTATGCCTCGCGAAGAGTCAAACATACTACCATCGAGGTATTGACCATCATGGCTACGGAGGTAAAAATGCCTGTCTAATTTAAAAAGCAGAGTCAACTATGGAAATAGCTATTCAACTAGTGAGCTAATAACAGTATTTGCATCTCTTAATTGTTATTTCCTTATACTGTTTGTGCTACATACAAACAGTTGATGCTTAACATTTTATTTATGCTCACAGATACATGTGTATCCGTAGTTTTTATGTTTGGTAGCAAGATTAGTGGAAGCCATCTTGTTCAGTGTAATTTTAAAAGGAGTTTTAGTTCTCTAAAATAAGAATATTAGTATGTGCAGTAGTTTTTCATTTGGTTGTGAAATAAAAACATTAAAATTTTAATCGAATAAAATTTGTAAAATTTCTCTCTGATTGCTCCGGGCCAGACACCACCTATGGAGGTAAAGGTAAACCAATTATAAATATCTGAATTCTAAACCACTACTCCAGAAATCTAGTGCCAAACGTTTAGTCGATTACCTAAAAAAAAATAAATATAGAAACAATTCCTACAACAGGTGGATTCCTAAGAAGGTGGATTTGTTATTACATAATCCACCTTCTTAGTGTTTCTTTTGTCCATCAGAATGTCTAAAAACTAGCTGATACTTAGATTGGAAAAAGTCCGATTGGAAAAAGTCCGTTCTTTCCTCATATCATCTTCCTATTGCAATCGTTATTACCGTTTTCTCCAGACTGAAATAACTCCAGTAGTTTAGAGATTATATTAGACTAACGAAGTCGAAAAAATTAAAATAGAGACGAAAACGTAAATCATCATTATGCATATATACACAAACCCATCAGCTGCTTCATAAACGATAGTTTTCACTGAATAAAAATTATAAGTCTTTTCTAGACCAATTTATCTTTCAACTCCGTAACAAGAAAACGTAGCTTAAGCTTCTCCTGGATTGAGCCTTGAAGCTTTCTACTTATGAATATTACGAGTATTTATATTTTTTTCTAAATATATATTAACTTACACCTAGAGGTTGACCATTCAGAATTCAGGTGCACAAAGTTTGTATGTGTTCATTGAAAAACAGAAAAATGTTTTTTTTTTTAAATTGAATTTCCAGTAAATACATTGAAATACTTCGTACGTCAGAGTGATTAATTGGCTTTCTTTGGGATTATTTTGAGTCTGTGGAAATCAGTAGTTTTTGGAGGACAATAGAAGGGCCATAAGACTTGACTATTTGTAGCACTCTAAAAGGAAGAAAACAAAGGGCACGACTGCTCCATATGTATCACGTGCTTGCTCCATATGTATCATATCAGATATGGATTTTATCAGCTCGAGGTACAAACAGACGGACAAAGAAACAGACAGAGGGATAGGAAGACAGAATTGCGAGACTCACTTTATTGAGGTCCTCTTTTATAGTAATTAAAATCTCGAGATTGAAAATGTTAACGAAAACAGTACTTGCTTTGTAGGAGCAAGTAAAAATGCTAGATACCCGAAAATGCATCCCTGAGTAGTTTTTGCAAGTTCTTACAGCTTCACGCAAGGCCTTATAGCTTTTTGCTATGTTTATGCTTCTGAAAAGCATGAACATGTAAAAACTGCGGAGAATTGTGTATCATATTTCATATATCCTATGCTGGATACGTGTGAAGTGGGACTTAGAATCTGACACAATTTCTTGACATGATCACCATACTTCCATTTTCTTAGAACATGGAAGTACAGAAGAGGCAGTAATCAACGAGCAACGAATATTTGTTCAATACTCGATGGACACCTACCATATAGTGACTACATTCAAGAATTTAAGAAAGCTGTCCTATTGTGCCACGTAGCGACACGACACCCACGTGCAGATTGACTCTGAAAAATTGCTACTACTTCGGTTCAACAAAACTGAACTCGAAAGACAAAATTTATGTTCCATAGAGCTACGTAGTTCGTCTCTTTACTTTTTTTATGCTTAATATTTGATTCAGAATTCAGAAAAATTCAGTTAGGCACGTATGACATACCTTGTGCAACATCAACCTTGCCGACGTGGGCTTGCCATCATTTCAGCTATTATACTAAATAATGTGTCTAGTTTGCATTTGAGTTTTGGTGTTTTTTTTCTTTAAACACACACACCTCATCTGAAGTTGATAACATAACAAGTGTCGTGGAGAGTTAGCCATTTGCTTAATGTTTAAGACAGATTGAAGTGTGTCAATATTATTACAATAAACACAGAGTGTCACATATGTATGTAATTCTAGCTGTCTGTCTGTCATACCTAGTGGTAGCCGAATTAGAACAATTTTATTCCTCCAGTATCTGCAGGTGATGGTTTTTTTTTTTTTAGTTACAAACATGTTCCGAGTCGCTAGGTTTACGAAAGGCATGTGCCTTGCTTACTTACTTAGGTGGCGCTACAGTCCAGTTAGCGTGGTCTTTGGCTAACTGCCTCAAGTTCCGCACTCCAAGTTGGTTGAGGACCCCTTCCACTTGCGCGAGCTACATAAGGTGAGGTCTTCCTCTGCAGCGTTATTCCTTCGGGTTGGAATCGAAGATTATTTGACCCAAGGATATCTTCATCCGCCTTTGCTAATATCCATGCTTATGCGCCATATAGCACGACTGGGTCTTATATATAGATTCGTCGGTGTTGAGTGTCCCTTCTTGTTGACAGCATATACTTAGTTTTGCCCTCGATAACCGGTAAATACATTTTAGCCGCTTCTGTTTCTATACTCGTGTTATACCAATTATATCAATATCGTCGGCGTATGCAAATAGTTGTACAGACTTTGGAAACATCGTGCCTCGCAATGAATTTATAATAGTTTCGGCCAAATCTTATTCCTACTTATCCAACTATATGTACATTTGGCTTTGTTTCACCAAAGTCGGTTAAGTATGATAGTTTTTGCTCTGCATGTCACCAAGCATTTGGTGGCCAAAACTAATACTATTCTTTTTAGGAACACTTCTGCGTTTCGTCGAAATCGCTTCAGTAGTTTTCCATCTAGGTGGCAATGAACTTTTATGTACCTACATGTTGCGTCATCTAGAAGTCAAATCTAATTGCGATATTTCTTCTGAGAAATAGTACGTCAATTTTTTTTTCATCAAATTCGATTCGGTAGTAGACTAAGCTCAAGGCAAACAAAGCCTTCTAATTTTTATTCGTAGCCCAACGTATTGTATATTATTGGGGGCTGAGGTAAATTTAGCACAATTTTGGTCTTGAGTAGGTTGTACAAGAATGAGGGGAGATAATGACCAACCCCACTCGAGAATATGAGCCATGAATCCGTGAGCCTGCATTGGGAGCCATTGTTAATATTGCATATGGTGCCGGAGTAGTGGTATACCACATATTTAAGAAACACTCTTACATACATGGGTTCTAAAGCTACCATATAGACTCAAACCATGATGGGTAGCCAACCATCATGGTTCACAGCCGGGAACAGTGTCTGTTTTTCGCCAACATGCAGGGTTAGTATTCTCTAATATTTGATCTTTCTCTATACCTTTTTCTTTACTGGTAAACTTTAAAAGATATAATCTTAAGCATTATTCAAATAAAAATCTGCTCGCCATAATGGAAAGAGCAGCTTGTAGGACATTAAAGATTTACTGCTCTCTAAAGCAAACTTTCAAGGGTTTCAAGTATCTAATACTAATAAAGCTCTTTATTATCTCTCAGCCTGCTGAGGCATTACAGTATATTCTAAACTTAATTTGGTGCTATTCGTAGGCCTGTCATCTGGTTGTCGGTGAAGCAAATATCACGAATTGAGGAATCGAGGGATCTTGCCTTGCAGCCAACTTAGAGAAATCTAGTGAAGGACTACCGAGCATCTTCTACCGAGATAGCTGTTTACCTGGTCATTGGAATTGTATGAGGCATTAGCTAGACAAAGTGAACCATATTTTAACAAATTTTAACTGCTACAATACTAAATGGACTGAACATTGCAACCAATGACCTATGTAAATGCTACAGAGATGGGGAGAAGGCTATTAGTCACTTCCCTTGCTCACGTCAGAAGGGATACATACTTTAGAAGAATATATCTTTAATGATCTCATCTCTAACGATTTGAACGAAATCAATGGCTTCATGTAGATACTAAGAACCAAAATCTGTGCTACAAAGTCGTATCACAATGGACCTATGTCGGGCTCAGGACCACTTTCTACCTTCATATTTTATTCTTAGCAAAATATGTTGGATTTCCGAGAATTCAAATTAGACCCTAGTCAATTAGCAGTTTTTTTTAAATGATAACTTACTATGCCAACAGGCACTTATGTTATGGGAAAAAGAAAATTTCATTATCTACAGATTTGATTTCCATTACGAAGGAAGAAAAAAAAAGTAATAAACTGTCCCCTAAGTTATGTCTTATGAAAAATCGACTGACCCAAGATCAAACAGACTTGGTATACTTGACACCACATGGCGCAAACAATTTAAAGGCATCTCACACTTCATTGGCTGTATTTACCTGAAATGACAGTACAAAAGGATCTTCTCCCACGTTCACACGAAATGACGGCACGTGGATGGCATTAACTGACCTTTTATCCCATACACAGGCAATCCGGCGCTAAAAAAGAAAACAAAAAAAAAAATACCGAGACCAAAATTTATATATGGATATTTTTATTCTTCACCTTTTCAGTGCCATTCTGTCCATGCCTGGCTACCCCCATTTATTTAGTAACCTACCTACCGCGCCACCAAAATGTCATAACTCAATTTATCGCATTTTTACGCTCAGATTTCACCATCCGCACTCCAACTCCAGCAGCCAGCCAATTTATTTAATAACATTTGTCTATGGTGTCCTCCAGCCGCTTGCGAAACTTTTTTCTGTTACAAACATTTATCATTAAGCCAAATCCTAAATGCAAGGATCCTAATTATGTCATACATCACAGTTGACACGTAATTTACTTAATCATACTCTCTGGTTGGCTCGCTCGCTCGTCTTTGTATTTTTAGCTCATTTGGACGGAATCATATTTTCTTACATATCGCCTCGGTCCTTTTTTTTGTCAGAGACATGAAATTTTCATCAATCTCCACTCTCGCACTCGAAAATGTGAAGTTAAACTCATATCCTTGGTACAAGTATCTCTACTTGGTCTCGCGTCCTCGCCTGGGTTTGTTCTTGTTGTTGTCGTGCGAAATTTCCTTTTTTCATTTTTTTACGAGCAACGTTGACGGAAGCAAAGTAGGAGTATAGCACACATTTTATATACATACATATATCCATTTGGCGCAGGAGGAGGAGGGAATAAAATGTCAGGATCTCTCTTCTTCGAATGGCAGAAGAAGAAAGATTTAAAACTCAAAATTCCAAGTAATTGGCGATGCCAACAATAAAAAAATAAAAAACAATGTTTATCTTCCTCATGTGTGTGTGTTTGGCGCAATAAAAATAACAATTGAAACGAGCGTTTCCATTACTCCTAGGGTGGGAATACACATAAACTCTCGCATGGTAACGCTAAATCCTGACACTTATCCCTAGTCTTTTCTGTTACAGTTTTGCAAGGACTTTCATATGGAATAGACACTGTAACAGATTGGAATTATTTCTAACCTCATACTATGACGTGTATTTGTTTGTGGACTAAGGACGAGTGGTTTGAATTTGATTGAAGTACATTCGCTAATCCAGTTTGTGGGAGGTGGAATGCACCTATTAGTGGGATGTTGAGAGGCTCCCTCTCTTGTTACAGTAACAAAAGGAATTCCACAAATGTGTGTGAAATAAAATATCTTTCATAACTTGTACTACTTTGTAATTCTTAGATCCTTACAAGTTGTAGTACACTTGACGTTTGTAACACTTTAACATCTTCTTATACGTCATTTCCATTCAGCAGATAGTACGACTGTCAAACGCCATTTTGACAGTTCTGACATTAGCTATCCTTATCAAACTCTAGTTTCGCATTTATATAGGTCGTATATAAGTATATTTGCTGTAACTCTTTTCATTTTGAATTTTTTCTTACTGAACGCTGGCATGTGGATGGTGAGGATGGAATTAAGTTTTTTCGCGTGTTAGTAGTAAATTATTTCCACCTTGATTGGTTCTTAACGTTAATCGTCTAGAAATCGATTCTTAGGCTTTAACTTTTCGCCTGTCAAAAATGACAACTTCACAAATATAAATAATGAGGATATTATTTTTCTGAACCTGGCCAGTATCTCACTTCTCAACTCAATAATTGCCCAAGTTTTGACATCTGATTTATAGCGAATTAAAATACCACGAGGATTTCAAATTTTATAGCAATTAATTTTGTATTGGTTGAGAGTTGGTTAATTAATCTTTATCTCCACGCGAGACACCTTAATGTTTCGACCTACGGCAGAGATAAATTAATTATTCTAACGATGAATGGTTATATTCAACCAAAGGACATTTGAAATTAGTTTAGTCCTAGTATAGGAGCCTAGAGTATAGCCAGAGGAAAATATAAGATGTAGCATACTCATACTGCTACATTCTAATGTGTGGATACATAATTTGTGGAATGGAGGTATCTTAATGTGTTTCAGATTCCAACATTTGGTATATTCCCTCACAGACAGTTGAATTTAATGCATTCAAGCATTTTAGTATTATTTTATGATTATGAGGGAATTTCTAGTGTATCGTACGGAAGTGAGGAAATACTCGTAGGAAGTCTCATGATTTTCACTTTTGAAAAATTTAACCTAGAGAGATGAAACTTTTCAAAACTAAATAAAACAGAAATTGTTTTCGCTATTTTTAGGTGAAAAAAAACATCTTTTCAAACGTCCATGTGGCCTAAGTAAAAAAAAATATTTTTCGGATAAAATTTTCGAAAGAAATAAAGTCAAAAACCATCGCGAAAAGTCTGCAAAAAAAATTTAAAGTTTGTAAAATAATTAGCAGTGTTGGACACTATCGAATACTCGTACTTAGATCATTCATTCATTCCTTTGTTCAGAAAGCAACGAATGCAAAAATCTGTCCGCAGACTAGTGGCACCTTGTGACATATTAGGTCGGTAGTTTATATTGGAAAAAAACCCTTTTCCAGATATTCGCACTTCAAATCAAATATTGGATTCAAATTCAGCAAATTCTGACATTTTGGAGGACTGCGTACATACAATTTGGAAAAATTTGGCTTCCATCTTATAACAAGTTCCAGATCCTAGAATTACGGCTGAAATTATTTTCTCCGCACGACTTACCGTTTTCGAGATACTCGTATTCAAAAATCATAAACAATTTCCACCATTATGCTCGTTGTAAAGTCGAACATTTTGCAGGACTGCGTACTTATAATTTTCGAAAATTCAAGAAATTTGACATTTATTTTGCAGAGAATTTTAAAGCCTAAAATGTAGGTCATAATAATTTTTTTCGAACGACGCAGCATTTTCGAAATATTCGCACTCAAAAACGATTTTCACCATTACCCTTCTTGCACTTCGGAAATTTAAAAAAAATTTCACATCTATCTTGTAAACTATTTCAAAACCTAAAATTTCGGTCCTTATTATTTTTTTTCGAACGACGCACCGTTTTCAGTTCGACGATAATGTTCAATGAATAAAAATAGCAATGAAAGAATCTGAATACCTATCGAATAAATTAATATTTCGATACCATCGAATATATCGATAGTTTTTATGGGAAAAAAAATAGAAAAAATTTCTTAAAAATAACAAAATAACCACAGAATATCCTTACCCTTCCCTTTTTCATGCAACACGACTTAACTCAAAACCCAAATTTTATCAATATCTTGAATTAGGTGTCTGAGAAGGATGATTCGAAGATTTTTTAAACTCCTCCACAATCTTACCCCTCACTCTTGATATTTTTTAGGTGATATCGTGTCAGTTTTTTCATATGTTCTTGAGTTTGGACAAACAGGAACATGATTTTTGAAGATATCCCATTTACTTGCAGTAATTTATTAGTCTTACGAATAAAACCAGGAAGGACCCAACTTTAAGTGAAGGTGTTAGAGCTGACAGTGATCTGCTTCTTCTACTGTGATTCGGGTACGTATCCAAAATAACAAAACTCTGACCGTTAGCCATTCATTATGGCTGAGCTGAATTTTACCACAGTGCTGGATGGTTGCTGCTACTAAATTGATAGCTTGATAAACTATTGTTTCAAAAGGACATTATGTTTTGGATTAAACCACTTCTTGCCAGAAGGAAAGATTGTATTTATATTAATATTTCAATTAGCTTAATACAAGCGGTATAAGCGGACTTATAAATTATTATTTACAATGTTTACTTACTCGTAATAGCTAGTATACATAAATTTAAATCAAGACCTGAGTGAGGAAGGGGAATAAAGGGAGAAAAGCTGTTCAAGTCATATTGAAGTGCACAGGAGTCAGTGGGAGTGGAGATGTGTGCACAATTTTTCATGTCGTCCACATAAACTGACAGACGGGAATATTTAATAATTCCATCAACATCATTAATTGACAAAATGAAAATCAGGGGACCAAGATGGCTACCTTGAGGGACACCAGAGGTGGCCATAAAGGGATCAGATATAAAGGATCTAAAAATGAATTTAACCACGCAATAGCAACAACATCGACTTTCTTGCCTTCCTCAATTGCGCACAGGGTGCTGGATACGAATTCGGTTAGGTTTGTGGTTGTTGACTTTCCCTTTAAGAAACCGTGTTGCTGAGAGGAATGGAAAAACATTGAATCGTAAACAATTCTTTCGAATAGCTTAGGTATGCAAGAGAGTTGGGACGATAATTAGAAATTTATTTTTTCGGGCCTTTTTTATGAACGGGAATAATAAAAGAGCTTTTCCAAAGCCTAGGGAAAACGGACTGTGAAAGCAACAGTTGGAACAGAGTCGTAAGGGGTTGAGTCTACACATTTTTTTTAAACTACGGCAGGTATACCATCCGGACCAGTGGAGTATTCGCATTTAAGTCTTTCGATCTTTCCCTTCACGAGAGCCACTGTTATATCGATTGAAGTTAAAGAGGTTTGAGCACAATCTCTCATGCAGGCGAAGTAAGAATGGTCGGGCTCTGATGTATGGTTAGAGAATGATTGACTGAAAAAGTTTGCTATTATTCGAGGATCGCTTGACGATGTATTGGAGTATATCAGAGTTGATGGGTACTCGTAGCTGTTTGACTTTTTCTTGGTATTAATAAAGTGAAAAAATCGTTTGAATACGGTCAATATATTTGATTAATGAAACGTAAGGAGGTACTCGTAATTGGAAAAGTTAAAATCAGAGTGAAATTCGAGGTAGATACGCCAGGGCTTATTTCTTCTGTTGCGAAGTGAGCGTAATTCCTTAGTATACCAAGGTGGAGATGACGAGAAATTTTTTTTGGGGCATGTATGGGACGGATTGCATAAAACAGCTGAGAATTTCAGAGTAGAACAATCCAAGTGAATTATCGATAGAATATCATGTAGAAAGCAGTTAAGGGTCTCTTTTACAGTGTCAGTGCCAGCAAATAAAAGGTTGAGTGTCTAACCATTAGACAATGGATTGGATCCAGTTTTAATAGCACCTTGGCTATCTAGGTAAGGCAGAGAGACCATGGCTCTGAGTAGTTGGTTGTAATACGTTTGCCCCTGATCATCAGTTATTCTCGATCCAGCTCGTGTACTTGTGTAGTACATTCGTTACCCCATCCCTTCTTATTACTCAGTTTCATAGTGGCTTTTTCAACAAGCTGTATTCCCTTATCATTTCATCTCTGGGGACTTCAAGGAGGTGTAATTCTTTGGAAGGACGTTTAATTCACTGAACACTTCCCCTTATATTTTGAGGATCAAATCAATAGCATGTGTAGGACATGACCACCCCTTAAATGAACGTTAACATTATAGTTAATCTACCTAGTTAATTACTATAGAATATAAAGGACCTAAGTGACTACCCTGAGGAATACACGATTGGGCTGTAGAGGAATTGGAAAGTAAGCCTCTAAATTTGTGTGGGAGAGTTGATCAAAGACTTAGAAAAAGTCTGAATAAATACAGTTATGCATCATAGTGCACATCTAATTAATTAATATCGAATATAAAGGTCCTAAGTAACTACTTTGAGGAACACACGATTGTGCTGTAAACGAATTGAAAAGTAGCCTCTAAATGTGTATGAACTACACACTATAACTACGTGTGGACGAGTTAATCAAAGACCTTAACAAAGTCTGGGTAAATACAGTCGTGCTCTTGTCCATTTTCTGAAGCTTTAGAATATTTGCATAGTATATAAAGGGTGGTTAAGTTTTAAGGGCCGATGTTGATTTTGAATAAAACACAAATTATTTAGGAAATTACTGTCATTTCTTTTTATTATGATAATATTGGTATGGTTCAATTATGTATGGAACAAAATATCGTCCAAATGGCCGCCGCGACCTCGGCGGCACACCTCCATCCGATGGTCCAAATTTTCGATGACGCTGAGGCATAATTGAGGTTCTATGCCGTTAATGTGCCGAATTATCTCATCCTTTAGCTCTTGAATTGTTGCTGGCTTATCGACGTACACCTTTTCTTTCAAATAAGAAAGAAGTCCAACGGTGTCAAATCACATGATCTTGGCGGCCAATTGACATCGCCACCACGTGAGATAACACGGCCATTGAATTTGTCGCGCAAAAGAGCCATTGTTTCGTTAGCTGTGTGGCAAGGGGCACCATCCTGTTGAAACCACATATCGTCCACATCCATATCTTCCAATTCGGGCCATAAAAAGTTCGTTATCATCTCACGATAGCGAACACCATTCACAGTAACTGCCTGACCGGCCTCATTTTGGAAAAAATACGGCCGATGATGCCGCCAGCCCATAAACCGCGCCAAACAGTCACTCTTTGTGGGTGCATTGGTATTTCGACAATCACTCTTGGATTATTATTCGCCCAAATGCGGCAATTCTGCTTATTGACGAATCCACTGAGGTGAAAATGTGCCTCATCACTGAAGATGATTTTCTTCGAAAATTGATCATCCACTGTTACCATTTCTTGCCACCATTGTGACCATTGACGACGCTTGAAATGGTCAAGAGGCTTTAGTTCTTGAGTCAATTGCACCTTGTAAGCGCGTAAATGCACGACGAGCGTGAGAGGTGCAATTGTTGGGCACGACGACGAGTTGAGGTGGACGGCTCTTCAGCCACACTATCGCGAACAGCAGCAATATTTTCTGCAGTACGAGCTGTACGAGCATGCACTGGTGTTTTCACATCTCCTACAGACCCGGTTTGCACAAATTTTTGCACGATTTTTCCGATTGTACGCACATTTGGACGATTAAATTGACCGAAAGAATCGCGAAATGCACGATATGCATTTTGATTTGAACTCCCATTTTCATAATAAGCCTGAATAACTTTAACGCGTTGCTCGATTGTGTATCTTTCTATGGTTCAAATTGAGTTAGTCTGAAATTGAGAAATGTCAAATGAAATGCAGAAAAAAACTTGACGTTTAGGTGTGGTTCACATTCAACATCGGCCCTTAAAATTTAACCACCCTTTAGTTGGTGCTTTTTTGAATGCCGGTGTGTTAAATGCCTTTTCCATAACCAGGGAAATTTCCCAATAATTAAAAATATCACAGAACCTCTTCAGGACTATTGAAGCTATACCATCTGAACGTGAGGAGTAATTATCTTTCAGATGAAAAATAAATTTTGAAATGGTTTCTAAATTTAGACGAATGTCATTAATACAAGTTTGGGGGCGATTTTGAAGTTGCCTAAAGTATTCGAGACCAATAAGGAAAGTATTCGCTATCGATAGTGCTTTTTAAACAGTCACGAATAATAGAAAAAAAAAGTGTATGAACTGTCATGAGAATTCATGTTCTCATGCATATGACAGCTCAGTTCAAGGAAAGCATCTAGTGGTGGATAAAAGGTGGTAAAAATATTCGCAGTTTTAGTACGAAGTCCTCTTACATTTTAATAGCCTGTAGGGTTGCTCGAGGTAGATGTATTTACTTTTGTTCGTTGACTGGTACAAAAATTCTTTAACGAGAAATATTTACAATTGCATGTTAGGTAATCAGTCATTTTTGTTCGTTTCTTAAAGAAGACATTTTCGTCAACACTTTTACTCGTTTTATTGGATCTTTCGTTTGTTTTGTTTAGATCCTGACATCCCTTGTGGGGCATAGGGCGTCAACAACGCCTGCGCGCTATTGAGATGATCACATAAGAATGGTCACGTATCGAGTGCACTTTGAAAATTGTACTAGTACATTATACTACATTGAATTGAGATGGCTGACAAATGTCAAAAGTATTTATTTTTGTGTGAGGAAAAGTTTTGTATTTACCGTCTTCACCTAAAAATGGAATATTTACTTTATTTTTCATCGTTTAAGAGATAAAAGCGATCCCTTCACTTTACAAAACTCTGCGTACTATAATTTTCTGAAACATCCTTCACAACATATACTTTTGATTGCAGTTTTCTGAAAAGATTCAGGGTAAGTAAGAGTGCATTCTTATTTATAATGGAGAAGATAAATTTTAGAGGATGCACCTCAACCGCTGTCCCTGTTCATAAAATTTGCCAAAAACCCTCTTTTTCAGAGGGCTAATTTTATTTAGACTCGACATGAAATAAATTTTAAACAATATATTTAAAAAAAGCAAAAATAACAGTAAACAAAGATATTCTTATATATTTCCTGTCAAATGCACCTCAGCTTGTCAGCAGGAACCATATCGAATAAATAAATACACGATCACTGATGACAGAATGCCAAATTTCGATACTCGATACTCGATCTCTTAAGCGGTCATGTCAAATCAATATTTATCAGTCACGTGTTGCTCGATAACTGATGCCGGAATTCGACCCCTGGATTCCTTCTCGACTGTTCTGTGCCAGATTGGGTGAGTGGATCCCATTGCATGGTATGTTTGGCAACGGAATTTTTTTCGCGCTGTAAGGTATAATCAATCCACCACCACTTCCTCCATCGAATTGTGATGTCGATAGGCTGCTGACTCGAAAATCCCAAGATTCGTGCGCAGGCATCTATTAACAAAAGATTGCAGCTTTCGAATGACAGCGTTCGTGATTTTTCAAGTACTACACCCATCTAGTAGTACTGATTCAACGTTTTAGTGCTGTAAACATTACTCTTCCAGATTTTGGAAATTCTGCTGCCCACATCAAGTTCGGTGCCACCGTCAGCCGACATAATACTTTCTAAGTAAAAAAAAAGTTGTTAACTTTTTGAACTGCCGATCAGCAATATTTAAATGAACGGCGAAGTTGGGAAGACTGAGGGCTTTTGTCTTGGCCGTATAAATCCTCAATCCCAGACGGTGCACCATTCGGTGCAAGTTCATTATTTTCTGTGAAAGCAAACAGTTGCCGTCCATTGTATACCGCTGTTATTTACCGTCAGGGCTGCCCGAAGAATGAAAGTATGTTGCTCAGGAATACATCTCCTGCGCACGGCACACACATCGAAGGCTTTCTCGAAGTCAATAATTAACAATTGAAGCGGAGACTAATACTTGACGCATTGCTCTATGATAATCCGCAAGGTGTTTATATGGTCAATGCAGGATGATCCCTAGCGGAAGCCTACTTATTTGACATCGAGATAATTTTGCTATTATTTTTAAAATCACTGGCAGTACGCAAATACCTCTCCAGTTTTCGCAGTCAGTGAGGTTTTCTTTTTTATGGGATTTTGATTATCATTCCGTTTTTCCCGCTCTTCTGGAAAGCTCTCACTTTCCCATGGAATCCTTATAATAGGGTTAAGGAGGTCTGCGACTCTTTCGAGGACATTTAATGACTCATTAACGGTATCAAATGTTGGTTTAACTACTACAGAATAATTGCTTTCACCACAGCTTACTATGTCACTTCCATTGTTCTAGTCCGAAAGTTGAATATCGTTTAAAATGTCTCTCGTCTTGAATCCCGTAAATGCAAATATCGCGATCAACATAAAAATAATCCTCAAAACAATTTTTTTCTGAAGCTATGTAGCAACCCATTGATTCCAAAGTTCTTTCAAATATTGTTCGTCGCATCTTCAGTAAGTGGAATATTGTTTTCATCATTCCATTCCAAGTTCTCAGTGAGGCCAGCTCTTCTGAAGCAATTTTTAATGGTTTCTGAAGTGACTTCTACAATCCAGACAGATTTTATTTGTCTGACACTCCCAAGAAAGTTTAAAGAAGAGGTTACTGCAGGATTCGTTTCCTGTAATTTACATTTAAATTTTGAATGGACTGCGGGTGTCATATTTGAAGGAAAAAATTCTAATTTGATTGCAGCTAATTTTGTCTGTTCTTCCTTTGGATGTGCCGTGCAGTTATCCAAAAACAACAAAGTATCTATAGAAGTATTTCAGCCAAGTTTTGAATATGCCACCAGTCATCCACTCCTAAATTGTTTACTTCTCGGTGACCGTGATGTAGTGGTAACATCAACGCTTGCCACGCTCCTGGTTCACTGTTCAAATCCTAATCTCTACAGTCATCTATTTATTTCGTCTGAAATAAATAAATAAGTCGATCAATTGCGAAAGCTTAGTCAACTCTACTGGGAAGGCATAACACTGGCAGTAGGGAGGTCATATGGCTTAAATGCAACTTGATCGTGATGATGACATCAGGTGGAGGGGGAAAAAATAATGTGAATCAAGAGCAACGACAAAACACAAAACAAACAAGCTCCACAGTTATCTGGACGCCACCCTTGGAGTTTACTGAAACTTTATACCACCTAAGTTTCAAACCCACTACACCAATCTATCTCTCTCTCTCTCTCAATTTATACAAACGCTCGTGCCCTGAAACATTTTAATGGTATTCATATCCCATTTGGCGCGCGCCTTCGGGATCATAATTCGCATTCATACATAGGTAGCAATTTGTTCCTCCACTCGTTCACAGCTGACGTGATTACGGATACATTTGATGGCTTAATTTAAGCGCAAACTCGAGAGCCTTACGTTGAATAATAGGTCCACTAACTGGCAAATATTTTTCTCATGCAGACCTAAATTAAAATTAAAAACCATGTTCTAAACAAATCAATACGGATGCACGAACATTTTTCAATGAATGTCACTTTGTTTCTCTTACAATTCCATTGACCCAAATCGGGGAATCCCCGAAAACATTTGCAAAAGGAAATAAGAAGGTAATTGCCAAGTCACAAGAAGTTCGTAAAAGTGTAACGACGTAGTACTGCCAACAAATCTCAAATAATATGTGCATGCATACGAGTACATTGTACTGAAAATATTCTCCTGGCTTCGTTATGGAGACGTGGAAATAGACTGGTGTCATCTTTTGCTACCAACAAACGTTTTTCATTGCAAGGAAATTCGTTAAAAAGAGATTACTTTGCTCACTAAAGGTCTATGGAGAATTTCGTTATAACTAGGTTTCACTGTATTTTTTGTTTCGTGTTAGGTTAGGTTAGGTTTGATGGATTGACGTAGAGGTTGAAAGACCTACTTCGCCACACTTAAATCAATGTAGATCCATTGTGATGTCCATTGCCAACAACACGCGGTGTTTCGGTTGTTTCGTGTTAGTTTCACAGAAGTCTGCTGAATGGGGGCTAGTCATAGATATTTGACCTCGTGTAAGGCGGTAATCATCATGGTGCACAATTCCCTCATGATTTTGAATCACAGACAGTTTTCTGGCTTGTTAGTCTGTCGAGAAGTTCGTTCAGTATAATGTTCCTTCTTGCGTGCTAACACTAATAATCTTTCTTGCAAATGCACTTTAAAACCGTGGCATGACCTATATAATGACCTATAAATGAATTCACATAAAGTGTTTTTAGGTCCTCTTTCTATATCCAAGAAAGCACAGATGGACATTTCCTTGACCTCCATTGGATTTTCTTGTCTAATAAGCTTGATGGCGAGGTGTAAGATGTCTGAAGCTTTAAAGAAAGCTTTGGACATCTTACAACTGTCCTCGAAGTAAGGCTGGTGGTCCTTAAACAAATTCGGATCAGTGGTGACATCCCGGCCCACTTTTGGAATGAGGATTATTTTCGCCCTTTCCCAGAGACTTGATGTGTTTCTAAGGCAGGCTGCTGAATTTATCCTGAAAGATACCATCTGCACTTGGTGGATTTAAATCCACCCGTCAAGGTATGAAAATGATATGTATGCTGACAAGTTTTCGACTTCCCCTTGGTCTCCATTCAAACTTGATTAACCACTCAATCTTTGACAAACAATTCACCACTTGTCACTGTTATTATTCCGCGGCTTTTCACTCGCAACCACAACGTTAAATATTCATTCATGGTAATGCTCATCATCACTCAAATACTCGCTCGCATCTGTCAGGTTCCTTTCAATTGAATTTCAATCTCCGTCGGAGTTTAAACCAAAGATTTGCATAACACAAATTAAATTTGACATAATGATTAGACGTCCAATAACTAGGTCAGCATGGTAATAACCACATTTGTTTCTACTATATTATTAAATAATTTACAATAACCCAACCCAATATTCAATTTACATTAACTGCCAAAACGCATTAGATTCTACAAACCACATGACCTAAACACATAAATACACATATACACCTACTCCTGATGATGACTCATTTACAGGCGTTGAACACAGCCCGCCCTCCTCGTAAAATTTAATGCACATTGTTCATCCTTGAAAGCATTTCCTTGAACCGTATGTTTTTCGTTTAAATTTTTTACTTTCATCATTTAAATATCAATAAAAATTCTCTCCGGCAATATAACCCGAAAAGAGCCTCGAAAAGGGCTCAGAAAGGGGGTAAAAAATGTTTAACAACCTCAGCGTAGCTATATATACACATATATCCCTATTACCAACGGTAACAGAGGCACAACACTTCGAGAGTACCTACTACCAGTTCGAGTGCGAATACGAAGTACGAGTACTGTGTGAAAAAAAAGAAAAAAAAAAGATTGTTGCTCTGTCTCTTAATTATACGAGCACAGTAAACACATTACGTCTACATTTACATCTCTCTCTCTACCCTCTGCCGGCACTTACACAATACTCAGACCTTTTTTTTTGTGTGTGAAATGTTCCAATTGTGGGGGTGGGGATGAGGGTGAAAGGCGGATGTGGGTGACTATGAAATGACTGGTAAATGCCTGACTGGGGTTGGCAGTAAAAAGTTTTTTTTTTTTTTTCTGTTGCCCCTTTTCACTGTCTACCCCGGCGTCAGCAAGATGCCAGTCCCCTTTGTACAATAAAAATTGTTTTTGTTACAGTTTGAGGGGTTGGGGTGTTTTTTTTTTTTTTTTTTTCATTTTCATTTCTATTTTCATTTCGAAGTAAAATTTCCAAATGACTGCAACCGTTAGAAGGAGAAAATCTATTCCATTGCGAGCCAGTAAGTCAATTAGAGATGAAAAATCGCTGAAAGGACATTCATTCGTTTTTTTTTTTTTTTTTCTCTCTTTCTTCGGTGTCCTATCAAAACTTTCTCAAATTTCACTCTAATCAGTGTAAAATGATAAAGGGTGTGAGAAGTTAAGAAACAAGTGGCAAATGCCAATAAAAAAGAAACGAGGCGAACAATATAACCATCATCATCATCATCCGTCGCACTAATAACAATAACAATGAGGATTTCGGATATTTCTCAAGGATATTTCAATCTCCTCGTTATTTTCCAGACCCTCTGTTCCTGTCTCATGAATTTATTGTGTATCCAACCTTTTGAATTATGCTCCTTTGTGTGTTGTGCTCTCCCCCCTTTTTTTTAGTTTTTTTTTTTGGCTTTTGGTCTATTTTCGTCCTGGGCTCCTATTTCTTTTTAAATTTTATACCCCAACCTCAAAATAAAAATGTAGCTATGCTGAGATCATGCATGAAAAGTGCTGTACAAAGAGGTTGTAGAGGCTTAAAGTATTTTCTGAATTTTGCGTTATGAGAATTCGTGAGGACTATACATGTCAACGACACAGAGGCATTTTTTTTTTTTTAGCGAAAAATACTCTTATGCATATAGAGTCTCTTCACATGGGTAGCAAAGGATGAGTAATGGATTATTAATGACTTAAAAATGCACATGGCGTTTAATACTGAACAACATATTGGTAACGGTGATACGAAAGGAATTAATATCCTTCACTTCTTTTTACGGTGCCATAATGTAGCCCACTTCAGGGGTATCAGCTCTGTTTGTCTCTATCTCTAGAGGCCTTGTATCATTCAATTTTTGTGAAGCTGGTATATGGATTTTTTTTTCTTTTGTGGGACTACTTTCGATCTGTCTCTGGGGGTGGTATCCCTTTGCATATGAATTTGTGATTTTGAGCTGAAAGTGGAGTTCCACAAGGCTGAGCTATATGACTTGTTATTTTTTTTTTCAGACGTGATTGAGTATATGGCTCAATATTTTGGACAAGTAGATTTATAGAATTTGTCTTTGCTAGTGTTTCAAACAAAAATAAAAACCAAGAGCTTTCGATTTTAAAATATCTTAACACAAAGTTTATACCAGACTTATTTGTAAAAACTTAATGAAAAATACCTCAAATTAATTTTTACATTTAATGCGTCATTTAAAACTATTTAACTACACTCCTGAGAAAAATGCGTCACTGTGTCATCGAAAGCGGTTAAGTATTTTTTGCTCTGGATGTGACCATGAATTTTGGTCTATAATTGCGCCATCTATTGGCTGAATCTGATTCTAAAATTATTAGAAACACTCCTGATCCTAAAAGACCGCTTCTGTTTTGTTTTTTGTGCTACGTGCCTTAAAATCGGTTACGAGTTTTTCCTTTAGATGGTGATAAAGGGCAAATCATGCCCTTACGCAAGGGCAAATTTAACACTGAACAAACTTTATGCTCAAAAAGTCTTTCAAATCGTTGTTGATCTTAATGCTTAACATTTGCTTTTAATGCGTAGGCTGAAATGGTATGGGTATAAAGAGAGAAAGGTTTAGTTGGTGTATAGATTTAAAACTCAGCCGGGGTTTGCTTATGCTACCTTCATGGTTGCTGTCCTAATTAATCGAAGAGGACTCTTGCAAGTTATAGGTTTGCTGTATAGGTTTGAATCTTAGGCGGTGTTTGCATTTGCTAGCTTCATGTTTGGTGTCCCGACTAACCGAAGTTAGTTGCCATTTTTACTTGCATAAAATTTTCATTTTGGCTGAATAAATTCAGACTAAATAAATTCAGACTTATTAGTTGTAGGCTGTCTTTAGCATTAGGTGGAAAATTAGAATATTTTGATAATAAATACTGTTTGTAATGACAAGAATGCAACAACCAATTTTACACTGCTTCAAAAAATTGCACATACACCAAATCATTTACCAATAAAACCTTATTTTTTTTCCAAAATACAACGCCATCGTTAAAAAAGTTTACCAAATATTTTTCGATGTCATATGTTAATCAGGATTAAACAAAGAAAAATTTCAAAAAAAGTTTTTTTTGACGAACACACCCAAAAGTTAAGCTTACTGCCTAAAATTCGACTCAATTAATTGCACATACACCCTGTTTCTGTCGTAAATACTCGGTTAACGGTAAATATTTTTGCTTCTGTGTACAGTCAATAAAAGTTTAAGATATTTAGTAGTATACTCTCGCATTTGGTGGTCTTTTATTCTATCCTTTGAAAACTAAATAAACAAAAAATCATTACTTTCTTTTTTGAAGACAATCATAAGAAAGTGCCTATAGATGTAAAAAAATAGTTGTAAAGTTAAAAGCTGAGGGAAAAGTTACTGAGAAATTAGTAAAACAGTTAGTAGACCTCGTGCCACAATCCAATCCGTAGTAAAAAATTTTGAAAAAAATAATTCATATGATATGGCTATAGGAAAAGGCAGAAAAAAAATCCTAACTGCGCAAGATGAACGAGTTATTGAGCGAATGGTCAAGGCTGATCCAAAAATTGGAGCACCTCAAATAGCTACAAACCTTGAAGTATCTGGGGGACCAGCGGTAAATCCTCAAACCATTCGCAATGTGTTACATACTAAGGGTTACAAAGGGTTCGTAGCTCGTAGAAAACCTTTCATATCAAAGCAAAATGCCATCAAGCGCTTGGAGTATGCAAAAAGAGTATGTCAACAAACCAGATGAGTTCGACGAGAGTAAATACAATATATTTGGTTCAGATGGTCGACGTTTTGTGTGGCGAAAATCCAATACTTCCATGAATAAGGAAAACTTAATCCCGACTGTTAAACATGGCGGTGGAAATGTCAAGGTATGGGGTGCCATGGCAGCTAACGGCGTTGGAAACATCACTTTTGTTGAATGTACAATGGATAGATTCCAGTATTTGTCAATATTAAAAGATAACCTTAAAGCCAGTGTTCAAAAATTGGGAATAGGAGACGGATTTATGCTGGTGCAAGATAATGACCCCAAACATAATTCCGAATTAATAAGAACTTGGTTGATCTACAATTGCAAATCAACTCTCCCAAACCCCCCTCAATCACCCGATCTCAATCCAATTGACCATCTGTGGGATTTATTGGAACGAAAAGTCCGGCAACATAATATAACAAATAGACAGCAGTTGAAGCAGGTTATACTAGAGACCTGATGAAACTAAAAAATTGGTGGAATCAATGAAAAATCGTTTGAGGGAAGTCACTTTAGCAAAAGGATACCATACATCCTATTAATGCTCATTTAAAGCCTTTAAAATAACAATAAATTTATGTTTATATGTACTGTATATGCAATATTTGAGGTGAATTTATGAAGATGAATTTTGATTTTTGTTTTTTTTATCCTACAAGTAAAATATTTAAATAAAAAAAGTTAATTAGTGTGCATTATAAATGATAGAAATGATATTTAATAAAATTTTCTAAAATAAACTTTTATTTTTAAAAAATAAGCCTTTTTATGTGCGAAATTATCTGCTGTATGTGCAATTTGTTGATGCAGTGTACATAAAAATGTTAGCTTTGGATTTACTGCTTAACCTATGACCTAGAATTTCAATAGAATTACTGAGAAACAAATTTAATTCATTTACTTCCATGTTGTTAGACTTTTGAGCATCTTATAGTAACTCAAGCCCCGTCAACCTTCGCTTTATATTCTTCGACTATTCCTGAGTTACAGAGGAATAGCATTTCCCAGTTTTCTTTTACAGGTAATTGTTTGATTGTCTACTAACTTAATGAGATATGGTGGGAGTATATTGTAACCCCTGTCTTATTCTTTAGCCTGACTCTTAATGATACCATACTGGAGTTTTTTAATGTTCAAGTAATGCCAAATATTCTCTTTATTTCCTAAAAAAAAAAATGAGTAGGTACATATCAGCAGATACTTGTAAATACCTCCGAAATTACTTAAACCGACTAACGAAAGCTCAAAGTCCACATAATCTATGCACATAACTGCATAAAATTATTTCTCCAATAAATCCATGGTGACTCTGACAATATATTCTCTTTTTTTTTACTTTCTGTATTAAAATATAATTCTTTTCTGTATTTAGCACGCATCAGAGTTAAAGCAGTTTAATCCTTGAAATAAAAAAAAAAAGAAACCATTTTAATACCCCTGCATCGAATTTAATCAGGTACCAAGCGTACAGCATCAGTTTTCCAAATGTAATTTGATAATATAGGTACTCGTACAATAACAAATCCATTTGTATCCGAAATTTAATCCAAAATCAAAAGGATTTAGCTTTGGGAACAAAAGATACATGCGGGTGCTGTGTTATTTACTGATGTATGCGGTTTACGTTTTTCATTCGAAACTAATTTTCTGTAAATTGTGAATTATAAATGATTGTTTACAAATCGCTGGTGGTTTTGTTTTAATAATTATGTGTGTGGGTGTAACAGAGCATTATTTAATTTAATGGGGTTAGGGTGGAAATTGATATGAATTGAGGATTTGATGTATCCTGATAAAAATGCAGCATGTGTAGTTTTAATCTTCGTTGTCATTGCTATAATTATATGGAGAGATAGCTTCTATTTTTTTTTTTTTAAATACTAATTAAATAATTGATATTTTTATGCACGGCTTTGACTGCAAACTTGACACTTTAAATTTCGGATACCCATGCACTTAAATATGTGAGTTAACAGAAGGAATTTGAATATGGTATGATGGACCAGTAGTTCCTATATGATCCTTTGAAAGGCGACCATAAGGATCTACTTAAACTAATAAATCAGCAATAGATATTAAGCTAGGTTATCTTTGTATGCAATTCTGACGCTAAATATAAAATGTAATTAATTTGTTGACTCGATCTAGAAAATACGAATTATTTCCATTCAGCGAGTGTCATTGAAACCATTTGCGAAAGTAGTGGATGGGAGTGTTCAGTACGAATACAACTCGTATATTGAAAGTGAGCGCTTATGCGTCTTCGATGGCGATTTGTTAAATTACAGTGACTGGGCGAATCAGTCTGAAATTACATTTATGCTTTCGATGAGGAGGTCAATTTTTCTGAAATTTTAAGTTGAATATCGGTAGGTTTAGCGAACTTTTTTATACGTATATATGTAATACGCTCATACGTACATTGTATAGTCAGACGTGGGAATGACTGGTGACATTTTCTTAACATCCTATTAGAATCCGTGATTTTAAGTTCTATCCACATCCAACATTTTTTGGTCAAATCTCTTAACAATCCTTAATAGTCTTTATGAAAGAAGAGCTATATCCATTTTTTCATTAAGTCGACAACTTGTCGACATTTCTACTTTTGAAATCTCAGCCTGCAACGAATGTAAAATTTCGTATGTTTAAAGGAGGTAAGATTTATTTGTTTTTAAGGTTTTTTCGTTATATGATCGGAATATTTCCGTCCATTAACGAAAACTCCTAGGGAGAGAACAAACTGATTGCTCACATAACCCTCTTCTCTGTAATCGTTTCCGCCGCTAACACAGACTCTATTCTATTACCGATTCTTAGTTCTTTATCTGGATTCAGTCTAGAGGGCCTAGAGCTTTGTAGTCCCCATAATGCCACCTTAGATATTGGGTTTATAACTTAATTCGTGCGCTTTTTTGTCAAAATTGGAACGTTTTTTTAAGAAAAACGTGTACAATAGTATTATTCAAAGTATTGCCCATCTGAAGCTATGACTTTTTTCCATCTTTCTGGCGATTTGTGGATCCCATCCCAAAAAAAACTGCGCCGGCTTGGCAGCCAATTTTTGATATTCTGCTCTGATGTGAACCGTATTTCAGTGAGGGCGTTCTGCATCGACCGGAACAAATGGTAGTCAGAAGGGGCAAGGTCTGGGCTATAAGGCGGGTGAGGTAAAACTTCCCGTCCAAATAGTTCTTAACCGGAATAGCAACGTGGGGCCGAGCTTTGTCATGATGGAAAATTATTGCCTCGTGTCTGGTCGCATATTCCGGGCGTTTTTCGCCTATTGCTCTCTTCAGACGGATTAATTGTGTTCGGTAGCGTTGTCCATTGATGGTTTCACCCGGTTTTAGCAGCTCATAATACAGCACACCCTTCTGATGCCACCAAATACAGAGCATTACCTTCGCGCCATGGATATTCGGCTTTGCCGTTGATTTGGCTGGTTGGCCGGGTTTCACATATGATTTTTTGCGCTTGGGGTTGTCGTAATGGATCCATTTTTCATCACCAGTAACAATCCGATGCAAAAATGACGTTCCAGTAGCATTTCGGACATGCAAAACCGCCTTTCGACGTCTCTCGGCTTGAGTTCATGTGGAACCCAATTTCCTTGCTTTTGAATATATCCAGGTGCTTGTAGACGTTTTGAAATGGCTGCTTGAGTGACACAAAAAGATTCTGCGAGCTCTTCTTGTGTTTGGCAACAATCTTCATAGAGTAATGCTTCCAGTTCTTCATCTTCAAACTTTTTTGGCTGCCCAGGACGTTCATCGTCTTCCAAGCCAAAATCACCACTTTTAAATCGTGCAAACCACTTTTGGCACGGTCGCTCAGCTAGCGCATGTTCACCATAAACTTCCACCAAAATACGATGACTTTCGGCAGCAGTTTTCTTCATATTAAAGTGATGAAGAAGAACTCCCCACAAAAACACTTTTTCAGGCACAAAGTTCGACATGTTTGAGTAAAAAAAAATTATTGTTGTTTACCCTTCACATGAATGACATATACTGAAATGACGTACAATGACAGTAGCTTTCCAACGCATGTTCCAATGGAATAATAACAATGGAATAATACAAGTTACGCCATCTCTTAGCAAACCGCGCGAATTAAGTTATTGACCCAATACATTTCTCATTTTGTAACTTAAAATGTCAGCTTATTCATCTACTTTACAATCAATGTTCCAAGGTCCCTGCAAAGCACAGTCCTGTCGAAATCTGCTACTCTTCCCTATCTCCTGAAAAAGACCCCCGTTGATTTTACTGGAATTATAAGAGTGGTCCTGGGCTCAGAGGAGGATTATTTCCTTAAAACTTTTCACAGATTTCCAGTATTATACACTTATTCCTGATTTAAAAGTTCGGTTCGTTACCTCCATTAGGTGTAACCAAATTATTTTCTACTCGTATCATATTTAACAGCACCACTGTTTTTCCGAGTAACTCAGTAAACTAGATGAATTGTTTCCTTCCACCTTCATTGGCGGAGTTAAGTTTCATTGAACTCAGGTCGTAGAAGTTTTCCTCAATCATCGTGTCGATTGAAATCTTAAGAAGGCCTCTTCTTGGGCGCCATTCATAACGCTTTTGTCGAGTTTTTCAAAGTTGTATGAGAATTTGAATTTTATTGACTAAAGCTTCGTTGTATGAAAAACATGTTTAGTTAAATTCTGGCACAGTTTTAAGTTATAATGAACAATAAGTCCAAAGTAAAACAGACCATTGACATTGTATAAGCAAAATTGTAGGCAAAATAAAATATAAGTACAAGTGTGGCTATAGTAACCTCTGGGACTACCTTCTAAATTCTCATTAACTGTGAATTCAATAATATTGTGTTCGCCCAAAATTGAATGTTTTCTCAGAGCCCTTGGTCTTCAAAAGAAGCGTCAGACCAGCAACAGTGGCAGCATGTACCTTTCTCACGAATATATACTTTACAAAGTTCAAATGAATGAAAATATTAAAATTATATTTTCTAAAGAATTTGCTTTCGCCACCCTCTTGCTCTGTGTCTGTCTTCACATCATGTTTTCTTTAAAAGATGGCAAAAAAATACCATCAAACCATTCCCCCATCTATTCGTCTTCCACGTGCTTACCTGAAATAGAAATTAAAAAAAAAAAAAAAAAAAAAAAAAAAAATGAAAGGAGCATTCCTCCCTCTGTGAGGCATTGCTTACTAAATTGTATTTACATATCAAAAGCAAAAGCAACAATTTAATTAACAACGATTCTCTACCTCTGTGATCCTGTGAAAAGCTACACCATCATCATTATGATTAGCAGTATCCTTAGTGCAGTGCACCATACGTATGTATCCAAAAATAAACCAAAGCTGTAGCTGTAATGAAGACAAAATGTTGAAATACGGCACAAAAAGTTTTCACCATTTCGAGAGAATTTCATTTTAGATTTGTGTCATTTGAGGTGGGCACCATAACCAAGGAAATGATTGTAACAAATGGCCATCAAATATTTTAATGTAGAGTTTCATGAGAACTAGAAATAGTTTCACTGTTTAACACCCGCCCATGTTCGTCCTTCTTTGTAACCACCATCAGGGTAGCAGTGCAATGTGCAAGTGCAGATATGTGTTTCGTTTTTTTTATTTTTTTTTATTTTAATAGAATCAAGCTTGTACACGAATTCGCAATCCCAACCAGCAAAAAAAAAATATATGTATATAAAGAATCATCTCGCTCCAGCAGCGAGTCCTTAATCCATTTGGATCAGTCTGTCTGCATGTGAATGTGGTGTCGGTGTCTGGTTTCTGCATGTCTCCATATCCATATCTATGGATATGGAGTATCTAGGAGATACACGAATCTGAAACCCACTATTGCTTTTAATCACAATTTTCTTTGGTGTTTTTCTGGATTTTTTTGGGAAAACAGGAAAAAAAAATTGCAAAATATTTGATGAACAGGAAGAGAGGAAAATCCCAATAGATACATTTTGGATGTTTTTTTTTTGTCTTTTTTGTGTCTTTTTACTTTATCCCATCGCATTTTGTGGAACGTAACTCGGTATTTCTATCCGGGGCGGATACATGTGGATGTATTTTTTTTTTGTTGATAGTCGCCTGTGGTCAGCACAAAATACCCTCAAATACGGTTCCTATGCTGTTATAAGTTCCTGTGCTCTGCGGTTAGCCTCAATATGTGGCATGGTACGTGCTTTGACACGGAATGGCTATAAGGTTATGCAGCAGAAGATGGTTTTCAGTCGACATATGAAATTGTATATGAATTTTTAATAATCGTTATGTGGTGGAATCACAAATGGAGGTGGATAGGTTAGTAGAGGGAGGGAGTGGGCGTGGAGAAGGAGCGTTTATTTTTACGTTGACATTGAATTAATTATCAACATGTGTGTATGCTGTGTAAGAGAAAGTCGTGTGTACATATTTGATTTGTAAGTTATGGGAGAGATGGTATGAGTATCTTTAGCATCAATGAAGGTATCGTTTTGAAAAAGGAATTTAAAAATTGATCTTGGAGTGGTCTGGAGCTCCTATCAGCCAGGTGTAACAGGTTTTTTCTTTAGTGGAATTTCTAATTTTATTGAGTAGTGGCTGCAGGGGTATCACGAAAATGATATTTGAAGTAGACATGCTCAAAAAACCTTGGAAAACTACACTAAATGTAGAAATGGAATTTGTTTTACAGTGAAGAAGCTTGCACGGCATCATGCAAAGTAGACTTGACTCTAAAAGTCAAAGTTGATTTATTTTTACTAAACTTGTATTTTGTGGAACTAGGTAGCTATAGACGATTGAAGAACACCTGAAATTAATATCTGAACAGACATGAAGGAAAAAGGAGAAAAAGTGTATCTATGTGCGTAAATAGAATTGGACATGTGGCAAATTATATTTGAGAAGAGATTGGAACAAGTTAAACTTGGCACACTTTTACATTGCACTCTTTTTCATGAACTTGGCATTTTTTAGGGTAATGTTTTTGATGAGATATAATTTAATTCTTTTGTATCCTTCGCTCCACCAGGGGGCGATGGTAATTTCTCGGTTAAATTACTGTCTATGTACATACCACAGATTTGGAAGAAAGAAAATATCGCGTTTATCCATAAGTCAGAAAATAGACCAATCGATCTTCCTAAATCTTACCGTCCAATGAGTCTAACATATCTCTTCATTAATAATGGAAGACTGCTGAACTTACCCTAGTCAATATTCGTTCAGAATAGGCAGATCCACAGAAGGAGCTCTTCACCATCTAGTAACACAGATAGAAAGAGCTTAGAGAAATAGCTTTGTGTGCCTTTCTGGGTACTGAGGGTGCCTTTCAAAGTCTTTCACGGGCTTTGGAATGTAGAGGCATTGACAAACCAACTAACCAATGGGTTAGAGCAATGCTAACAAGCCGGGTAATCACATCCAACTCTGGTGGTATAAAAGACTGCCCGCAAGAGCGAGTTCTCTCACCACTTTTGCGGTCAATCGTCATAGATAACCTATTAATAAAACTGGTAGATCTATGTTACGGTGCAAATGGGTACGTAGACGATCTATTTATTATAATCAAGGGTAAGTTAAAATTTCTTAAAAATCGCAGAAATATCTTTTGAGTTGAGACATGTCATTGCATTTGAATTAAAAAGCCACACCCACTTTATTAGGGATGGGTTAGAAAATGGGGAATAGACTATTACACAATCCATTCTACACGAACTGAAACTTTTCTGTTTTTTTTTTGTATGTTTTAAGTCGAATTTTGCAAATTCCAGACTTATCCATAGTATAAGTGGGTTTAAAAACAATCAATTTCAAATTTCTAGGTATAGAGTTTTTGAAAATACCGTGATGTGTTTTTCGGTCAGAAGTGAGTTCTGCTTTAATACTATTAAGAATTAGAAATCTTTTTTTTATCGAATTGGCAATACTTTTTCCAGCGACAGCCAATTTGACAGCTGACAGCTGATTTGTGCTCAGTTTGGTTTGCCATTTCACCATGAATAGACTTACGCCAGAACAACGCATGCAAATTGTGCACATTTATTTCGAAAATCGTAGTTCGGTTCGCGAAACTTACCGTGCGCTACGTCCGAGTTTCACGGTCGACATAATCGTCCATCCGAGCAAGTAATTCGAATAACCATGGATCGTTTTCGCACCACGGAAGAACTGTGGTTTCAACAAGACGGCGCAACATACCACAGCCTGCACCACAATCAATTTACTCGTGTTGAAGGAAACATTCGATGAGCGCATAATTTCGCATAATGGACCTGTGAATTGGCCTCCAAGATCATGTGATTTAACACCTTTGGATTATTTTCTGTGAAGTCGCTAGTCTATGCCGATAAACCAGAAGATGGACGACTTGGAAGTCAATATTCGCTGCGTTATTGCCTATATGCGGCCCCAGCTGCCGTATACATATAGGTGCAAGTACGATTGAGTTGTACACTTTATTCTTACTATGCTGCATCGCGAAGTAACTGCGATAATTTCTTTATATAGAAGAGAACTTTTTTGCAGGAGTACAGTGTAGTGGTTTTCTTAATATGCTCAAGCGAGTTCATTTTTCGGCTATTTTAGCAAGCCAGACTCTTTTGCATGACTATAACCTAACCTAAGTGAACTGAATTTAACCTTGGTGGGTCTACAACGACGATATCTTTTACTTAAAGATTATAAACTCCGCCTTCATAGAGTTCGAAATGCGGCCACACTTGTCAGTCATTTTTGAAGAGTACTCGAGCTGATTGCATCATATCACGAAAGATTGAAAGGTGGTTTCCACTAACTCGAATTGCAATTTTATCGGCACAGGCTATCATTTGACATCCCTTTCCGTTGAAGGTTAATTTCACTGAAAATCTTAGCACGTACTCGTAACATTTCGCGTCGTACATTATACTTCTAGTTTTGTAGCAGCGACATTTTAAATTCATCACCCGAGAGTTTAAGGGACACACTTATATGTTTCGCTCAGCCCTTAGCACATTATATTTCTATTTGCATACACTTTGATGGTAAAAGATATATCAATATTCCCAATGATAGAGTGCAGGACTGTCTCTATGAATTTACCATTACAGTAGAAAGTCAAACAGGTCATAATATGCAAGATTGATGGGCCTGGACTATTTAGAGTAGGTCAAGGAGGTTCTATCTTTCATCGGTAATAGAACTCACATTTGCAAAAAAAAATCTAAGCGGGAGGAGAATGACATTGTGTTCGTTACGGTACCATTAGGTATCCTGCAAATTGTATGAAGAAAGCTTCTGGTAAACCAGTGAAGGTTATATTCATTACTACTCCTTTCATGTCAAGAAGGTTGCCTGATTGTGGTTGATAGAGCATCTCGTTGTGCTGCCTATGAATTGCGCGTCCAATCTACTGGACATTGCTGGCATTCTATCTGGCTTAATAATAACTCCAAATATCCAGCCATATAGTACAGCAGTTTTATATGCATTTAAAGTGCTATAAAAGTGTAGTGTACATAGGTATTATTTTGTTTATGAAATTCCCTAATACTATGCCAGCTTTTGATGCAATTTATCTCAATTTTACAGTGCTTGCTGTTAGAAGCGACATTGTAGATACTACCTATGATATACACTGATGCAAAACAAAAGCAACACACCTCATCCATAACTCGTATTCATAATTTTCACTAATTGCAGTGCCCTGACAGTGCTAAATTTTAAATGAAAACTCTCCCGTTGAAAACTGTCCTTCTGACATCGGCACACAATCAACTCGAATTGCAGTTTTGAATATTTCACATCATGAACTTAATCATGTTAAATTCAAATTTAATCGGATTTTTAATTGCATTTACCATATATCCTTTTTCTCCTTTTCTTTCTATCTAATTACCTATATATCGCTGCTTTCCATTTATCATTTCACAAAACAATTCCTACGCGCTTAACGCAATTAGTTAGTTAAATTCCCAAAAGCAATTACAGTTCGGTCGTAACACATTTAGAAATTAGGTCTGCCACCGCACAGCGCGTACTCCACTATAATGAAAATCAAAAACAATTACTCACATTACAAACAATCAAATGTTTTATTTTATAATTCCATTATCCGTAAGTAATTAAGCGCACAGTCAGTCCTATTACATCCGTGCGATACTGAGGAACAATAGAGTTGTAACAAATAAATGTGGAGCCCACCCGCCTTGGGGACTCGATATCGATTTTAGCATAGACTTCACAAAAGCAAGTCATGCCACCCCCCAAGGTTCTGTCTATTTGCAGAACAATTAAATTACAGTCAAATGTATATCTAATGGGCCTTAAGTTAAAAAAAAAATAAAAAAATGTTAATAAATTTAAAGCTAATTTATTGTTCCTTTTTTTCTTTCCTTTTTCTATGAACTTCTTCGTGGAATGATGATAACAAAAATATATAAAAAAAAAACGGCACCCATCTGGTAATTTTTCTCACATTATCAACTATCTAACCGCCCCCCATATCGGCTCTGTCAGGCATGAAATTAAGACGCTACGTGAAGGCCATATTGGTGGTAACAAGGAGAAACTCACTGTCGAATGGCTATCACAATCGATAGCAGAGATACGCAAGGAACTGAGTGAATTGCAAGATATTGCTAGCAAAGCATCGAAGGATGTCAACCAACGTACGCAGAATTTCGAAGACTTGGCGACAATCAAAAGCGATTTCCACCAGTTCAAGTTGGAATTGGAGGCACTTAAGGAGCGCCAACAAACGACTGAAGTATTTGTTAAGGAATTACGTGAGGATTCGATACAGCGAGAAGAAGACTTTCGTAGGATATTGCTGATGAGGAATCACGACCAAAACGAAGAGGTAAGTGGTGGAATGTGTGTAGAGTATCTTGTTCAAGTATCTGTGATAATTTTCTTTTATTTTTTTTATTTTTTTTTTTTTTTTTGAGAAACGAAATCAATGGACTACGCTTGTCGATATATTTTTTTATGTTATAGAGAGCCATTATTTGCGCTTTTTTTTCTCCCTTTTATCGGAAAAGCCCTAATTATTTATGGAATGGGTAAAGTGGAAAAAGGAAAAGAATAGCACAGCCATCGAAAGACATACGTAATGCGGTATTAATTTTCATTCACATATATGACAATATCAATTTATTTTTACGAGTCAATTCTACCCATTTAATATTGAGCGGAACGATGTTAGTATATCCTTTTATCCCCATTAACTTTTGTGAAGAAAATTTCCTCTTTTTCCGACTTGGTACGCGGTGTTCACACAGTGCGGTCGATGGTTGCAAGAAAATGAGTTCAATGTAACGTTACGTTTTTTGACAGATTCATTGAAATTCATACAAATCGAGAGAAATTAAAAACTATGCTACGTTACTTTCTTTGCGTCCACTGTGACAGATTGATTTAAGAGTTTTTTTAAAAAAAAAAAAACATCAGTTGATAGACTTAACACTTCAGAGACGTAACAACTTATGTACAATATTATGTTACGTTTACCCTGATAGATTCAATTAAGAGATTCATATATAAGCGTTTTATGCATTTCTATTTAAAGCATCGTACTGCTAAAAGAAGGTCCAGTCTCAACGCTTTAGTCGATGTAAACATTTTATTACAACTTACGTTACGCTTTTTACGGTTCGCTGTAACAAATTCATAGTAGATTCATAAAATTTAGAGAACTACTTAAGATAAAAAGTTTGACCTCTATCTTGACGATTTTCATGTTGACACTGACAACTTAAAACCATCAGAAGTGTTTACAATGCACATGTCAGAGGATCATTAGAGTTTCCCAAGCGTAAACGTTATCTAAAGATGTCATTTTATGAAAAGACAAGAGGAGTTTATTTTGTCACCGCACTTGGCCGTGAAGTTTTACCAAAACGAACGTAATGGAACTGTAGCCTCAAAGTTTGAAGTTCCCATAAATCAATCAATAAAATAACATTACGTAATAATCTGTCATTGGTTTTGACATTTCATTAAGGTTGTGCCTAAATCTTTATAACTGTAGTAAAGACTTAAAGCTTTGTGCCTCAGTTTTGAAACTTTAATATTGAAACGTTGAAGAAATTAATTTTCAAGTTCGGTATTGAAATGAGTTCCCACTTCCGTTCAATAAACTTTAATTTGTTTTTGACGTATTTAGCGGTTGACCGCAAAGCCTTAAATCTGGTGAGACCTCAAAATTTAATAATCTTTGGTAGAAGTGCTAAGAGTTTGTTTGCTTTTATTGTCATATGTTACCCGCTTTACGTCAACTTTGTCATTCTCGCATTTCAAGGACTTTCAATTATGTCATACCTAACCGCAACAGAAAGTGTAAATGCCATAATCACTTTCAACGAACTGTTTGAGGTTATATGGTATTGGGTTACTCACAGACTAACAAGTAGGTACTTAACTGAAATATATAATTCTTCAACTGCTTGAAGAAACGGAGTTATATTAAAATATATATTTAAACACGTTGTAGGGTAATAATGGCATTGCATTGTTGTTTTGTTATTCTGGGAGTCTTTGGTTGGTAAGGTGATGTGAATGACACTTGCATTCAAGTAGACTCTCCACTTTGGAAGCTAATACTATGATAATGCGTCTAACAACATTAAAGGTTTACTTGCATCTGTAGAGACATGAAACAAAAATACAGAAGTTTGCGTATTCAATCGGCTAAATGATCCTTTTCTAGGCAAGAACATAAAGACATTCTGTAAAAGCGAGTAACCCTGTCTAACTTCAGAAAAAAAAAAAAAATTACATAGGAACGTCTAGGTGTTAGGTACAAGGAGAAATAAGAAAAGTCATTCCTGGTAAGGAACTATGTATTATATGTAGTTAATATTTGTTAGCTAGTAGTAGCTACTACATAGAGATTGGAAAGGTACATATACTCACACAAGCTCAGTAATGAAAAGGACAATTTGCCAATGAAAGGCATCATGACTCCCTCTCCGAATAGATAGATATTTGCTTCAGAAAATCTGCAAATATGTACTAAAATAATTCACATGGCGCCTTGACACTCACAAAAAGTTACTGTTTGGTACGGCATCTATGCTGGTAAGTTGATTAGGCCCTGCTTTTTGGACGGTGCTATCATTTACGTATGTAACTTCGACAACTTGCTGTAGTCAGCCCAATATGATCGTTCTAGATTTTTTCCACTGAACGTCATAAAAGGGAACATTTTCGACAGCAGATTGACAATTTAACCTCAAAAGTCTCGAGAGAAGTACTGAATAAATGTTGTACTTCCATTAAACACTTGGGAACAAATATAAGCAGTATCCAAGTAAATCGGATGATATATTTTGCGGTACATGTATAGGTCTGAAAAAGTGCCATCTCCGTAGGGCTTACAAGAAAGAAGTCTTGAATTTTGGCATTGCGAACGAACTTTTGAGGGTGATTCGTATTAATTCTAAATTTGTGAAACTATAGCCTAATCAATCACTCTCCACGAAAAGATAACGGCACCAAATGCTGCTCGTATGAGCTCCTCGACTAGAATGACGAGTTGTATACTGAAGATGGCAGGATTTTCGGTAATTTTAATACAAAATCAGATGTCAAAAGAGACCTATGGTCGAAATGAGGCTAATTGTTTTTAAACTGGACGAATTGTCATCATAGATACCAAGGAGGTCTTCGGATCAAAAAACAAATCTTAGTCTCTACAATCACAAGAGACTGGCAAAGCCTTCGCCCATAGAATGTCCCTTCATTTCTTAAGAATTCCAGAGCCCACCTAAAGTAGGCCCGCTGCTTATCATCTTTTAATAGATCGAAAAGTCGTTCAGACATCATTTACGAGTTATGCTTAGATTGGCTTGAAGCCAATCTTACTTTGTCAAGATAGTGGATGACGGAATGGCGGCGAGCTTTAATTTATTTTACATTGCACATTGAAGTGAAGCTTCGTTAGCCACGGTAAAGTAAATTTGTTCTGGTGTAACGAAAATATGTAACGCTTATGTTGAAAATGGCCTGATCTTAACCAAATACAGGACTTTAATTACTTTAGATGCGTACTACAAAATGGAATTCAAATGATATGGTTCCACGCACCAATTTTTCTTCAAAGGATTGTGCGAAATTTACAAGCCAACATAAATTTGAAGACCACCGCAGTGGTGATGAGTATTGAGACAGAAGCGTTCTCATAAAAGGTAAATTTATTCACCTTAGGTATAATACATATAACAATATGGAAACTCAAATGTTCATAGAAGTTGAGTGCTAAAACACTAGAATTGTATCCTCAATATTGTTAACGACGCGTTAATTTAAAGTTTCAAACAATTTCTTTCATGCTAAACTTCGTTTGTTATAAAACTTTTTATTGTTTTTTTTGTTGAAAACCTTATTAAAATAAACAAATTACTTTCACTCTTGTATTAAAAATTTGATTAAAGTTTGCTCCACACAAATTTAAATTAATAAATCAGAAAGTTTAATGGAAAATTAAAGGAAGCTCACCTTCATGCCATACACATGACATCGAACACATTGTGGTTTCTTGTAATTGAAATGCTTAAAAAAGGTGTCGCCATTAGCAATAAACATAGCGTAGAAGTTCTTCTTTTAAAAACATCGGAAATACGTGTGGTTCCCATTCTAGGGTTAATTGGCGCCCGAATTGGGACGACACAAATGATTTAATTTATATGCTGTGTCAGTGAGAAATAACACTCAATACTGGTGACTTGAATTTTACCATTTTGAGGTAGTAAAGGAATTTCTCTACACAGGTCCTGATAGCATTTGGGCCAAGAAGGCAATTAATTGAGAAAGCTGCCCGAAGAAATGCGAAGCATCTTAGTCATCCTTATTAAAGTGTTTCAAGAATCTTATTTTATCGTTTAGGGTCAACCACCTTTAGTTCGTATGTCAGCTAATTCACATTATTTTCATTAGTGCAACTTTCTAAACTTCTCAAGTCTTCAACTTGAACTCCACTTACCCCTGCATGGTGCCACTGAACAACCTTCGTGCCAGTTATCATTCTTTTCTTACGAATTCTTTTCCTTTTATCTCATTGTACTCGTCTCACTCGACACACATACTTACATTGCGTTGTTCAACCTTAAATGCCATGTGTACTTGAAGTATAAGGGAAAATCTCCTTATTATCCTTTTTGTGCAGGGACAAGGATGATCGCTTGACATTATATCGCTATCAATATCAAAATCGGATAACTTAAAACTGCATTGTCATCGATACATAGGACATACAATGGCATGACAACGTCGTCAACAATGATGTTGTAGTTACGGATAAATTGAACTAAAGGACTTTTACTTTCCAGTCGCTATAGTTGCTTTTTCTTTCTACTATCAAAGGAGATTTTTTTTTTTCGATTTTATTTCCCCCCTTCTAGCGTGAAGGGATTTAGGAAATTTAATAAAGGATGTCTGGTGAATTTTTTTACACCTTCCAATTCCCACGCCTCCCTCAGTCAGTCTGGTGGATCCTTTGAAAAGAATCACACCCCTTCAATGTTTCAACGCGCGGTTCGAGCGTGTGCATGTGTGTAATGGATAATGAAAACATGATTTCGTTCGCACATGACTGGAATTTACTTTAAAAAAAAAAAAAAAAAAATGTTACATATTAAAGTACCTACTATAACTGTATCTGAGGGTAAGAAAGATTTGTACCCGCACGACATCCTTCGGTGTGTATAAGAAGTGTACCCTCCTTCCTGAATTGGAAATGGCCAATTTTCTTGTTTAGATCTCGCGCGGCACACGGTACTTTGTTTGTTATTGGTATTTTCACGCGAACAAGAAAGACAAGTTGAATTTTATGTTAATTTATTTTTTTTCCTCTTCTCTTTATTATTATTTTTCTTTTACGTTGTTTCGTCCTTTTTTTTTTTTTTTTGGTTGTGTAAAATTTAAATGTGGGAACAATTTTGTAGGTAACTGTTTTAGGTGAGGATCACGTTTCAAGTTTTGGCAAATATTCAAAGTAAAATACTTTTTTTTTATTCTGTTGGCAAAAAAGGGGAAGAGGTCGGTGAAAGCCCAGGTAGGGTAGAGTAGGATAGGGTAGCGACTACCCTTCGTTGCAAGTGTTTATTTTTATTTTCATTTTCTCTTCGCTTTGCTGTCAACTTCTGCTCAATTGACGTTGAATGATTTTACAATTTCTGTGTTAATATTTTATTCTTTTCGGGGGGTTAGATGGATAGGGGAGTAGGGTTTAAAAGAAGACGGTAGAAGGCCCTAAAAAAAAAAGAAGAAGACAAGGAGGATTTTGTATCTAACGACAATATCGTGATTTTACGACAGAGATGATAAGGACTCGTACACTCGTTTATTTTTATATGGAGATCAAAATTTGATTATAGTGATGGAATTGAAGTATTGAAACGTGTTTTCTTGCTGATTTGAGGCAGCCAGAAAGTGGGTGGTAGGCATGGGATAAAGAGGAATTTTATATTTTCGAAGAAAACCTCCTTGGAAGTAAGCCAATGATGCAGTCACGTGGAATTACGAATGATGTAAGTAACATAAGTTTATTTGAGTGAGAGACTTACAAATATACATATGTATGTACATAACAATTTTTGGTAGAAAGATTTCTTTGAATGCTAGGTTGTTGGAGGTGATTTCAGAGAGGACGAATCGTGTGCTTTTTATTAAAATTGAAAAGATGCATTTAGGTTGAATTTGATTTGGGAAATCTGTAAGAATATTTTACAGATTTCGTTTGATACTGTTGCGCAAGAATTGAATATGAATTAGAACTCACGTCTTAGAAAAAAGCAAATAGGTGGGAACTAAAGGGTTATTCATTTCGAGGTTAGGATTTCACATCCCTGCCATATGGCATCTGTCAAACTCATCAGTCATCCATAGTGACATGTATCGTTTAACCATCGCTCAACGCATAGAATTCGCAGAACATACGCCGATTGGGTGCTAGAAAATCAACAAGTTGGCTCCGATTTTTCGAACAAAATCTTCTTCACGCTCGGCGGCTAAGTAAACAAACAAAATTTGCAGAATTTGGGGTTCTGAGAATCCAAATCTGATCGTCGAGAGGCCATTGCATTCACGCAGTCACCACGGGCGACTACAGTCTACAGCAATTCACTCCCCACAAACTAGACTATGTTCCAGTGCAAAATACCAAGGCTCGATTCTAGATCCTAAACTTAGCTGGAAACTTAACATAGAGCAGCGGGTTAAGAAAACAAGTGTGGCTTTCTATTCCTGCAGCAGAACATTCGGCAAAAAATAGAGTCTCCAGCCAAAGATGACAGGCGGCATAGTATGGTGGCCCGCCTTACATAAGAAATATAACATCAACAGAATCACAGGAGCATTGAGCATCTTGCCCAACAAATGCTCTAAGTGTGATCCTGCATCTGATCCCCCTTGAACTCCATATTATATTTTTAGCTATATGCAGCGCCGTCCGGCTCAGGGAAACTGGGTGGTGGACAGCAAAGCCATGTGGTAACTGTAAGGTCTTGAAGACGATACCAAGTGAACTGGTGACATCTTTGACCGTTTACAGGACTCCCACGCTCGACTTGACGAAACCTTTTTCTGTAAAGTTCCCTACCAGAGCAGAATGGAAGAACGGAATGGTAATCTATGACTTTGATATTTGTATATACATATACGGATGGTTCGACAATGTATTGCGGACCAACTAAATATATCGAAATCTTTCCGCCTCCCAGACTCTGCTAGTGTCTTTCAAGCGGAGCTTCTCGCGATTTGGGAAGCCTGCCGCATGCTAGAAAATCTCCCAACGTCCAACCTAAATATAGGTATCTTTTCTGATAGCCAAGCTGCAATCAAGGCCATTGATTCGGTTACCATATCCTCAAAACTGGTAGAGCAATGCCGGTTTGAAATAAATGAACAAAGTATCCATTCTGGAATTACCCTCATTTGGGTCCCAGGACACGGTAATTATGAGTGTAATGGGCGAGCAGACGAGCTGGCCAGGCGAGAGTCAGCCCTTAACGGCTCACTAGCGGAAAGAGTCAATATTTCGATAGGAGTCGTTAAGGGTAATTTACACCTTCCTCCAACTAGCCAATCTCGGATGGAACAACCTTACCAGTTGTGTCATATCAAGAAAGGCCCAGCTTCAACAGACCTAAATCAAATGAGCTACTAGGCAGATCAAGGCCTGATATTGCCAGAATTGTAGCCATTATTACAGGACACTGGCCTATAGGGGACCACGAGGGCAAGCTTGGCATTCCTCACAACACTTTTTGTCGCAGCTGCAAAGATCGCAACGAGAGGGAAACCTTTTTGCCACTTTCTTTACAGTTGTTCTGACATAGCAAGGACCAGACAACGTACATTAGGTAAACCCTTCTTTGACGATTTCAGAGAGATAGTCTCTAAACGGATTGGAGAACTAATCCTGTTTCTGAACTCCATGTGCTGGGTTTAATTATATCCTTCTATCTCCAATAACACACGTAAACAAACAGGGTACCTGAGTTTTTGTGGTATCAAAATGGCGCACTTAGCGCTAATTGGGTTCTTTTCCTAACCACCATTTTACCTAGTGATAGTGTGGTGCGCGCTGTAGACCGGCGGCGTGATCGGGCCGCAATTTTTTGTTTTATGTATGCAGACAATCCCCAATTTTTGGAGCACTTAAAAACCAACATCCGTGAAGTTATGGCCGTAATATAGTCAGAAATGTTCTGAAATGTCATCGAAAATTACCTCACAAGAATCGAAGTTGTCAGAAACTCCCGTGGCATAGTGCATACTGTGCTGATCCTTACCTCGCTAGTTTATCTGCAGTATTACTTTATTCTGTATCAATATATCAGGGAATCGAACAGATGTTGACTTCTTATGTATCGCATATTTTATTACGGGTTTGACGGCAACGGTTGCTTGACTATCTACGGAGATTGTAATCCTGGAGGGAATTAGTTTCTTTGTAGATACATACTCGCAGTCTATGCTACTCTCTCAATGGCAAAGACTTCGCTTGAAAGGCACTGCAGTCATCTGTGAGTTTGTATGAGTCGTTGATGTGCAGTGACCCACAAATTCGTCAATACCGAGTTGGATGTCCTGTTCATTGGTTAATGTATTAGACAATCTTGTCTTTGAGGAATAAGAATGTTTAATGTGTTTTGTTAAAATCTGTGTGAGGTATAACATAGTCGTTTGTTTTATCGTGACCAACTGCTTTGTATCTGTGAGTTACAGATCCGTGTCCATAAGGACTTTACTTCTATGAGCCCGCTGTGCATCTGTGACCTTTTCCACTACCTGAACTGTTTTTTTTCGCCGCTTTCGAAATAAAAATTACCTTTGATGTACTAAAAAGCTAAACTGCTTCTTATTAATATAATGATGTACGGAATACCTGATGGCTTCCTGTCATGTTTTTTTTTGTAATGTTGTGAGAAGAGAGAGAGAAAAAGAGATTTGGTGTGGTGGTTTGAAACTCAGGTGGTATTAAGTTTCTGTAAACTCCAAAGGTAGCGTCCAGATAACTGGGGAGCATTTTTGTTTGTTTTTATTGTCGTTGCTTATGATTCACAGTATTTTTTTTCCCGTCCTCCTGATGTAATCATCACGATCAAGTTGCATTTTCAACCATATGCCCACCCTAATGCCATTGTTATGCCTTCGCAGTAGAGTTGACTTTGCTTTCGCAATTGATCGACTTTTTTATTTATTTCATGCGAAATATATAGATGATTCTTGACATCAGGATTTGAACCGTCAACCAATAGCGTGACAAGCGATGATGTTACCACTACACCACGGCTACCCGTGGTATGTGCGGTATTCTCACAAAATGCTCTGAACGTTTTCCTGTTAGTCTTTTCGATATCTTGCCTGTACTCTGTTTCACCGTGCAACTATGCCAGTTTTCTTTGCACTGAGAGCCTCCACACATTGAAATTTAGTTTGTCTTGCTTTTTATTTACACTAAGTCCTTTTTTTGTAGCTAATAGGGCAGAGGACTTGCCTGGATCGCTGAGACCACTAATGTTGAAAGTAATAATCTTATGGTCTGACATTGAAGACTCGTCACTTTTTATCCAATTTTTAATAGATAATCAGACTGTCAAGTCAAGTATTCTTATCCAGAATATCTAGGTTTTGTTTTAGATTAGAAAAAGCACCTTTACTCCTATAGTTGTTGTTCGATCCGATTAACTCATATTTAAGGTGAGAATTTGTTAACTACGTATAGTGGGGCAAAGTCTCGAAAAGCTGTCTGTAACTTGAACTCAAGCAAAATTGATTAGTCAATGCATTGTAGATCCATTATACAGTCGAAGCTGGACTGGATAAATATTTCAGCTCTTTCGGCTCTCGCTACGCTTTCTCTCCAGATCTTGATATTTAGGAGTTCGGTCACTTTCGCAATGCTCTCTTTGTGTTCATTTGGCAGCGACAATTGTTTTGAAAAATTTCGTATGAGGTGTCGTTTTTCTTCGAAATGCAAACTTTATGAAAAAATATATGTATTGAGTTACTCACTTTAGCCATTCATTACATTTTACTCCTAAGAAAGCCATGCAGCGGAAGAAGACACAACTGAAAGCATTCTTTCAATTAAAGTCAAATAAACATTCTAATCCTTGAAATCCCTTCATCTCTCTGAAAATAATAAAATAAATAAAATATTTTTCTTTTTATTAAGTCTCCCTGATTATATCTAATTGCATAATCTGTTGAAGAATTTCCAAATGATTACCATAGATTCCGACGTCGGAATTTTCCGTCATTTCCAAATTCTCTGTTGTCTGTTGATAATTTACGTTTCGTTGTCTCCTCCTTATTTCGAAGTAATATAAATGAAGAGCAAGGGCATCCTTTATTACTCGTATTTACTCTTCATCTTTGAGTGGTAAAGGTATAAATTGAATTTCCTTCTAACGGAAGCTGAAAAACAAACAAAACGAAGAGAGAAATACAAAAAAATGAATAACTTTTATCCTCATCTTCATCATTATCTTTGCTCTCCTCATGGTCCGCACTTCCGCAAGTAGCAAAGAAAAAGACATTAACTGTCATCGTAGCAGAATAAATACTTCAATAAAATAATGTTTGTACCACGACGCGACCTAATAAAAAGATCCCTTTTTCAGACTATAAAAACCTGAAAACTCAATACTGGTTTGAAAAATATCATCTTCCCAACTCTACATCCCTGCAAAACCCCTCCTACATTCGAAAAAAAAAAAAAATCATCGTCTACAACGAGCAGATGTTACCTGGTGGATATTAACCAACATTCCAGTAGGAGAATCTCACAAAAGGCCTAAAAGGATAAAAAAAAAGTCGGACCAAACGAATCCTCCGGAGAGGGAAAGCAAAAGCCCGTGTGTAGTAAAGATACTCGTACATATTTTTTCGTTCCGTTGCCCTCTTTGTAAATCTCGCAGATGTATCCTTCCTAAACTGTTCCTACTGTGTGTTCATACATACACCACACCTCTACCATATATCATTCCTTGTAGTTTAATAAAAATGAAATCAACCAGATGATAGCAGATGTCTGAGAAAATTCACAATCGCTACACATACCCATGGCGGAGGTTGGGGAAGGCCAAACCAAGAAAACCGCTTCTGTACAAAAATCCACAAATTGTTTTTTTTATTTATTTATTTTTTTCGTTGCATGTTTTGGTATTCCTTTTTTTTTTTTGGGATTCTTTTATTCACTTTTTTTTAAAAAAAAGAATCCCAAGATTTTTTTTTTTGCGAATCGAATTCGAGAAATTTCTTTGAAACAGGTATTTGTATATAATTAAGTTCCAGATTCACGGATTCACAGATACAATGGATGCGAGTTATTCGGAAACCAAATATTGTGCTCGATTGGAGGAAATTAAATTAATAAAATATATTTTTCATTGAAATTTAAACTGGGTCATGCTGCAGAGTGGGGACAATACTCATAGGAAAATAATTTCATTCAAGAATTAATTTAAATATTTAGTAAATAATAAATAATCAGATTCATATCTAAAGCAAAAAATCCTTTAAATTTAATAATTTGTTCGATGATAGTTTAGTTGGCCTGGTATGTTGTTGAACTTGATGCAAATGCAGGGGGTGATGATTAAATTAAATACTGTTGTCACCTCGTGGTCATTAAATTGAAATTCGAAATTAGCTTGATTAACCAATTTCCATGTCATTATCTGTTGTACTGTTGACAGACATATGAGTCGATAATAGTTTTTACATTAATTGACATTTTCAACGGATAATAATACTCTTGGATTGGATTTAAAGCTAAAGAGGGATTGGTATCCGCATAGTGTTTAATCGTTTGAACCTAGATATTTCACTCCCACTAAATTTTTAGAAAATGTTAAGGGTTATACATTTCGAGGTTGGGATTTCGCTTCTCTGCCAGATGGCACCTGTCAAATCCATCTATCATCCATAGTGACAGGTGACTTTGATGCAAGATGGCGCTCGGATAGCATAGAGGATTTTTTCTGACATCTTTGTTTCTTTTTCGGCATAGACAAAAAAAAAAACTGTCAAACACTTAGCTTTTTACAGTGATCGAAAGAACTTTGGTTTGTGAGATTTGGCCAAAATGGAAAAAAAGTGAGTTTCGTGTTAAAACTATTAAAGAGACTAAAGACAAACTTAAAAAAATATTATGGAGACTCTGCTCCCTCGCTTGGAATGGTACATAAGTGGTTCACTGAATTTCGTTGCTTTCGTACGAGCACTAAAGACGCTGAGCGTAGTTAGTACTTGCCTTGCCATTATACAATATGAATCGCTACAAAAATAGCAGATCTGTAATACCTGAGTATCGCGATTTAAGAACAGATTATGGTCATCATAATGGCCCGACTAATCAAACAATTCGAAACACAATAACCAAATTCGACAAAGGAAGACTCTACACCGCAGTTGTACGTCCGGCGCTCATATACGGTTCACAATGCTGGACAATGTACAAAAAGTATGAGGGCAAATTAACGGCAGCTGAGATGAAGATGCTTCGCATGACAGCAGGAGTAACGAAGATCGATAGAATAAGAAGTTTAAAGATTCGAGGAAGCCTTCATGTAAAATAACCCATCACAAGCAAGATAGAGCACGACCGGCTCAGTTGGTATTGTCATGTTCAAAGGAGAGATCCTTCCAACCCCGTCAAAAAGGCAATATCAATCAACGTTCCTACGCAATCGCGCAAAAAAGGCAGACCAGAAAACAACTGGATCACACAAATGCAAAAACACCAGCATTTGATTGGCCTCAGTGACGAAGTGATCCGAAACCGGGAAGATTGCCGGTACTTTCTGAGGTCAAACCGGCAAACCCCACAAGCGGACCAGTAGGGATGCAGTAAAGTGGGAAGGTTGTGATCCTTCTACTCCGGATCATAACTTCGCCGTAAGAAGAAGAAGAAGAATAACCAAATTCGAACAAATTTGTAGTATTTGTGATGTCGTAAGACCTGTGAATCATCGTAATATTCGATCAAATGACATACGAGGGCAAGGCGAAAAGTTATCGGCCAGACGAAGAGATGGGGTTCCAATCAGCAAAAAATTATGTTTCCTGCCTGGGTGCACTTCTCATTGTTCGTATGACAATTTTCAACTTGTTCTCTTAAGTAGTTTCTTTATACGAATTTTTGCAGTAGACGTCTTGTGCGTTTAACTTGAATATCGTGCGGTGATAAAATTCTTCGTTTTGGGTCGGTTAACCCCTAAGAAAATTCATCCAAAGTTGACAAAAGTTTACGGGGACTCTGCTCCTTCCATGTCAACCGCTAAAAAGTGGGCAGCTGAATTTAAACGTAGTCGCACGTCCCTTGTAGATGACCCACGTGAAGGACGGCCAAAAACCGTAACCACACCCAAAACCATCGAAAAAGTGTATGATATCGTGTTGGACGATAGGCGAGTGAAGGTGAGTGTGATAGCTGAGGCTGTGTGTATATCGGAAGAGAGGGTGCGAAACGTCTTGCACAAAAACTTAGGGATGCGAAAGCTCTGCTCAAGATGCAAACGATTTTCGCGGCAATCTTTGGACCGATTCAATAGGGATCCGACCGATTTTGTACGGCAATTTGTCACCACTACACGCCAGAAACGAAACAGCAGTCGAAGCAGTGGGTGGAAGCCGGTGGTTCAGCGCCAAAGAAAGCGAAGTCGATCGGATCTGCCGGAAAGGTCATGTCCAGTGTGTTTTGAGATGGGAAAGGGATCCTGTTAATTGATAATATTACTCCAACCTTCTTGACCAGCTGGATGACAAAATTCGCGAGAAGAGGCCTGGCTTGAAGAAGAAAAAAATCATCTTTCACCAGGACAATGCACCTGTAATGCAAGTGTGCGTTGGTGATGGGAAAACTGCGGGATTTGGGGTACGATTTGCTCGGCCATCCCCCCTATTCACCTGATTTGGCACCCTCAGATTTCCATCTGTTCCCAAACTTGAAGAAATTTGTTTCTGGCAAGCGCTTCGCATCCAATGCAGAAGTTGAGAGGGCCGTAGATGAATATTTTCATAGCCTTCCAGACTCTCACTTCCGAGAAGGAATACTGATGTTGGAGAAACGCTGGACCAAGTGTGTTGAATTCAAGGGAGATTATGTAGAAAAATAAAATCATTTTTTAACTGAAAATCGCAGTCTTTCATTGTCAGGCCGAGAACTTTTCACCTTGCCCTCGTAGACGCTGTGAGTGGTCGAAAACCCAGAATTGTCAATTCCACGCTGGGCTCAAGAATTGGGCATTACCTACAGTTTCGTTCGTATTTTGTGCTTGAATTTGTATCTTCATCCCTATAAGATCAAATGATGACCAACTTTGTTTGGTTTGAAATTGATGTGAGCGATATGTGGTTTCAATAGGACGGGGCTACGTACCACACAACACATGCACATTTGGCTTTATTGCACGAAAAGTTCCTCGGCCGTTTAATTTCGTGAATTTTTATTTTATTCAAATTTAAAGTCCTAAAGCACAAAATGAACAACCCTGTACTATAATTTAAAATATGCAGTTTCAAATGACTACTCTATCAATTTTAAGGTTCCGTTTAATAGTTTGGTAGTATTACGAAACTGTATCATGTCCTTGCTTTGCATAAAATCCTTTTCAAAGTTTGTCAAACTTTTCCGAGTTGGTGGTGGTTGTTGGCAGCATATACCTACATTTATATACTCACTTATCTAGCTTATAACCAAACCTATCCAAGGAGCTTTTGATTCGATAGATACCACCATTTAGTTGCTTGTTTCTGCCAAGTAGTTGCACTGACTTAACGACATTGAAGTCCCTTAAGACAATTTAAAATGGAAACGATAAGCAGTCAGAGTAGATAAAATGCTAAAAAGCTTCACCATTTTTCCGAAAATAAGAAGACTGTACACAAAATTAATCTAGTTGTAGTTGAGGACATTCTACTAAAATTATAGAGCGGAAAGTAAAACCTGTAACTATGTAGATGGTATATGATGTGCATGAAATTTATTCCCGTCATTAGTGAATTTTTTACAAGCATCTAAATTTCCAAGAAAGAGTAAAGAAAGTCTCAATGACACTCTAAGCCTGCCATACAATTTATGGTTTCTTCCAACTCAACATTGACACAGCAGTTATAGTAATAAAATACTGAACTTAGGGCACTAGGTATAGCAATGTTCAAGTATCATACAATGGCGACTACATACATATGTACATCGAGCGGATGACTTAGCTAAGTTGGTGTCCGACCAATGATACAGGGTGGGTCAAAAGTAATGTCATAATCTAAAGTTGTAATCCAAGCTTAACAGACTTAAAAACTTAAAAACAGTCTTAAAGCCTGTTTTCAGATTTTTGAAAACTGTTTGCTTGCTTGGATTACAGCTTTAGACGCCATTTGCAAAAATTATGGCACATTCACATTATGACATTACTTTAGCCCCACCCTGTACAAGAGTCTTCTCATCAAATTGAAACACACAATTTATATGGTCTAAAATATATTGACACAGTTTCAAAAGTTTAACTGCGACGCAAACTACAAGGAAAATAATTTGAGAATCAAAAATGAGCCGCATAATATCCAAAGAGGCTGCAAAGACCCTTAGGTAGTGGAACGTATTACAAATAAAGTGCACGACTAGGTCGCACATATTTGCATTTGAACACCACTCAGAAATTAATACTTTTTTGTTTTAAGAAATGCGTTAAAGAAAGCGAGTTAGAACGAAAATTTCGATTTCGCCTTGAATTGTTGTATCACAGACATCATTTACGAACGTGTTCTATCTTTGACGGGAATTCTTACTTCAGAGAGTGGCAGCTGCAATAACCACACCATTGAATATTGAAAGTGATTTAGAAACTGTGGTTAAGTTAGGATTGCAGAATGTTCCTTTGTGATCTGACAGCATAGACTACTTCAGCAACTCTGTATTGTCCAAGCATAAACTTCAACTCTAAGTAACCATTACAAAAAAAAAGTAAAACGTGCCGATATATCCTGCCACAGCATTCACATTGTTTGATTGGCATTTCAAGACTGAATAATTTATGTACCTATACCCATACCTGGACACAGATTGCCAAAAACACTCATGTCCTATGTCCTACAGGCTGGCGTTATTCACCATCATTGGTTGTGGCCCTGGTATCTACTCCTGTGTAAATTTTGTACGCATGTTAGCTTCCCAAACCTTTGAACAACCCCCTAAATAAAGCACACATAAAACAAATAAGTAATTAGCTTTCACAAGATGGATAGGTTCATAAAAAAGCAAAAAAAAAAACCCAAAACTTACCGAATTCGATTCTATAAGTTTACAGATACACTACACTCTCCTACACATACACACACACACGCGCATACAAACTTTGGTGAATATTTCATTATTAATGTTGATTCGATATCTATGCGCGATATGGTACGCAATTATCATGGTTATTTATGAGAATACCCCGCCAGAGGGTTATAATGTTAATCAAAACGTCGAACGTCCATGTCTGTCGGTAGAATTTCATTCTCAAAATTAATGTAACATACGACTGCCAAAGTATGCTCCGCCAGAATAAATGATTACATTATGCGCCGTACGTATCTCTATGCAGATCCTTTTTGAAAAACCCACGGTTCTCGTTATTTATGCCAACCACACAACATAGCCACCAACTGTCGGCCTTTGTCGGTGCTGAAGAGTTCTCGCGCAAATGAATTTTCAAATAACATCAGCTTAACCAAAATCAAAATCATAAATAACTCAGATACAATTTCCATGGAATGATCTCTTTCTCTCTGTCAATTACGGTGAATAGCCAAATTTCTTGTTAATTATCCTTGCCATGGGAATATGAGTTCCCCGCCAGCAGTTTGATATTTTAATATTATTGCGCTGCTTAACAAGTGAACCTCTAATTTTCGCTCTCTCATAGTCATCACAGAGCACTATATTTAATCCTTGTATGCATAGCTATGTGTATTCTCCCCCGTAAGGATACGTTTAAAATTTAATTGATTTAGGAGGGCGGATGGAAAAAAAAGCCAAGTTTCCCTTAGCGGACGGATACCACTAACAGCATCACGTACCACAAAACACCTGGCACCACTTTAAGGATGTTACTTTCTGCTACCATGATAATTTGGTCTACAAATTGTGGCTACCTAATTGAAAGTATAGCGGGAGGGGGAAGGGGAGAGGGACCATAAAACACACAAACTGCAAGAGCGAAGAATGTTTTATATAAACAGGATAATTTGTGCTCCGCTGACACCTACCTACTCTGCGCGACCTGTAGTGGGTGGTGAAAATTCCTTTCTAAGGACGAAAGTACTTTTGGCAAATAGGTTTTTTTTTATACCATGTATTCTCTCTCTGAGTATACTCACAAATATTTCAGTTCTATCCGCCCTGGAAATTTTTGATCATAGCCATGCCATTATTAATTACGATCAGGAGAAGTAGGAGGACGAGAATGTAGATTGTAGGCGGACTAAGAGTATCTACCGCACATTCAAGTGCCAAACCGCACTTCAGCAACCATGGCCAAATGCCAAGGCACACCATACTCTTATAAAAGGCATAGACAACTGATAGAACATGTATTATAGCGAAAAGGACTGCTGCTTCCTGGAAGGAAACTAGGTGGGTGTTGTGGTTATTGTTTATTATACCTTCGGCATTATTTTGGGGGAAAAAAAAATCCCGAACAAACGGCTGACTGCTTACAATAAATAAAAATAGGACCACAAGCACTCAACACAGGAGGAGGAAGAACAGTAGAGGAGAAAAAAATTATTGAAAAAAAAGCCCAGAGAATAAAGGAAGAAAATCATTATCATTCATGAGCAATGGCTTCAGCATTGTTGCACACAGGCCGACTAGCGAGGTAATGATGGTGGTGGTAGTGATGGCATAACTCTCCCTGGGGGATTGGAGGCGAATTAAATTCATACATATATTTGCTTCCTTTACTTCTTTCCCTCACAGGATACGTTAAAAACCACTGAAATATTAACAACGCAACTATGCGCAAATTGTTTATCGTAATAGCACAGCAAGGAAGGGAAGGAATCTCAAACCATGGTTTGTTGTTATGTGCCTGGAGGGGCGTCACCATTTCTGAATGGACACTCAAATCATAAAGATAATTATAATTACTTTCGTGCAGATATAAGACATTCCACGGGGAACAGTGAGTCAGGCAGTTACTTTATGGAATTATTTATGAGATATAAGATAGAAGATATTCATTACTGGGTAATGTGTTGGTAATTGGTCTATAAGACACTTTAATTCTTTCGATAGTAGAGGGTCTTTTGCAGATTGAACGATGATTATCAGTTTTATTATTATATAAATACTGTAGTCCATTACGGTTATGTGGTAATGTATTTATAATGAGGTAACATGATTTTTTTTTTATACTAAAAATGGCTTTTCGGGGGAGATTTTATGAGTATTTCTACTAGATCTTAAGAAATGATTTGAAACTACTTCAAACTCTTACATGATAATGCATTGGTAATGTATACTCGTAGCTATAAGATTTAAAATTTAAATTTACTGAAAAATGGTTTTTGTACCTAAAACTTTTTCAATTATCAGGGCTCGCACTTATATTGAATTTTTTAGTAGATAGTGTCAAAAATCTGATTAAGTAATGGGTTGGTAATACATTTTAGTATAAAAGTTTTGCTAACTAATAGAGAGATCACCACTCCTGCTAACCACTAAGCCATTTGACCGTTATGGAGACAGCTTCATATTATAGAGGCATTTACACTTACAATGGATAGGCGAGAAAGCTCCTGATGTACAACAGTATTTTTAGGGTTAAAAGATCGGTCCAAACTGTCTGCTTACATCGTTCAAATGAAGGTATATAATTGATAGGTTCGATAGGTCCATTTAAGTAACACGAAATTTATTTTCCTACTTGAAAAAATAATTTAGAGCACCTATTTAACCGCTAGACATTCCTGAAGTCTCCATCTACCAGACCGCTGAAGTTATTGAAAATAAATAGGACTTTCTTTTAACTGATGGAGTTGGACTGCTTCTTCTTTCTATCACAGCAGCTCCTACCGAAGTCTGACTACCTTGTCTACCTAAAATTTTGTTGATTGATTGAAGTAGAAATTTATTATTAGGCATACTCAGATTCTCATTCGTTAAGATTTATGTATGATTTATGTCTTGTGAGTTGATTGAACATTAAGCCCCTGCGGCTACCGGAGGTGAATGATAATTATATGTTAAGGAGACCAACTCCAGTAACTTTATTTCAACCTTTTTATACACCCAAATTTTGAATGCCTTTAGAGTTGAATACGAGTCATTTTTGTCACTCAACAGTTTTGCCACCTTGGAACTTTTAGAACGAATGAGCTATGCAGTACAACTCGGATATATTGAACTCGGTGAGGGTAGCAAATATGTTCGCTATATCCGAGGTTTGATATAACCATGTGCTCGAGTGTAACGAATATGGTTTATTTTATCAATATAATTACCCCTTGGAACTTGTGTAATTCTTGCCATAAAACTCTCAGAACTATAATTTGTTTCTGCTTTCAGGAAATCGATCGATAATTAGTCCTAATTCATAGGACACTGGCAATTTTGTCACTTGTGTACGCACTCTCCACGGTGAATATTTTAGCCAGCCAAAAATGTCTGACCGGAGAAACTAAAAAGTTACCTTGTAGTCAGGTTGCTTCATGTGCGACCACTATAAGATTAGAGAAGAAGTAACAAAACAGTTGAGAGATAAAAAGTCAAATGTGTGCGCCCGCTCGTAACACACATGTTTTACTTTAATCAATTGGAAATCTTCACTTGCAAGATATTGTCATGATAGGGGAGGCGGATACAGGGACAAAATGTCGGCTAGTCTATCAGCTCTTTTAGTTGGGCCATCCAGAAAGAACTCTTATACTGCCAAAGGGAATCATATTTCCCGTATAGTCTTACGTAGTTGGAATAGCGGGCTTGGAATTTCTTCAAAAAGCTCTCTATGTGGGTGAGATATGAATCACAGAAAAAAAAGATGTCAGACGGTACAATCAAACCGTGACGGATTGTGCTATACCGTATCCAAAGAATTTTTTTTATTTTTTACTTGCAAGTATTGGGTTCCCGAAAATTTTCGATTTCGAGATTTTGATCAAACTTGGGGGTCTGTCAGTTATACTAGTATCTGTCTGTGTGTCTGACTGCAGCCTAAACACCTGAGCGGACTTTTTTCAATCTTTATACCTGGCGTCTGTGGGGTCACAATTTGATGTGAAATCTAATTTTTCATTTTTACCCCAAAACTAACGGTACTTTACTAATGGCCGATTTTGAATGTCCTGGCATAAAAGAGAGGTCGTTCGATATTTAACACGATTGTGGATGTAGTAGTAGGCAGACCCAAGAAACATACGTACCAAGTTTGATTCGTCTAGCTCATAATTTAAGACCTCAAAATCTGTTACATAGGGGCGGACGGGCATGGTTCAAACAATATCCAATATCCCACATATATGTATATGTATGTATCTACGTATATGCATGTGCTTTACAGGGTGTATCTTTGTTATTTCTCTATGTTACAAACAATGCAGAAAATCAGTATGCCACTCTCTGTGAATGAGTATCTCGGAGCACTCAGACTAGACCTTCGGTCCATTGTACTACCAACCAAAAAACCCCTTTTTCGTATGGCTACCGGATGCTGTTCCCCGTTCGAAAAAATATTTTACCAGCAGTAGCCGAGTTTTGTCATTGGTTTTAGTAAGCTTGTACTTCAGGTTTTGGTACAAATGAAAGTACGAGTATGTGTAAAATAAGGCATTGAACATTGTGTACTCTCGTTGTACAATTTGTAAATTTTAAACTGTTATGGGTACCTTTGAACAGTTTTCTTACAATATACACAATTACACAAATTATAATCTCTACTCGTATCTACAACATTCAGATTCAACAACTCCAGAAAAATAAACGAAAGAGAAGAATGAAAACAAAGTCTAACAAGCGCAAACCAAAACTATTTCATCATATACAACCGCACAAATCCATCCACTGCTGCTCTGGTATCTGCTGATGGAAAACAGTTGATAATAATTCCATGAAGCAATGTAGTTCTTTATATACTTTTAAGGCTTTAAACCCTTCGTATAACTTAAGAAATAAAAATCTGATTTGCGTGACAATTATAATGATACGGTGCTGACAGCCAACACGAACGCACTCCAAACAAGACATCTTATTATTCCAAACCAACTCTTAGTCACTGTACAAACAAATAACGACACAGATACAGTCTAATACGCCGTGAAATTAATACACCCGTTGCTTTGTGCCATGCAAGCACTATCTATCAAAATGTAGCCGGAATTTAGTGAGGCATTTTATGACCTAATTCAGCCTGGTTTTCCTTTTTTTCCGTTTTTTTCAGGTTCTTTTGTTTTTTTTTTTTTTTTTTTTGTTTCCTGTGTTGCCCTTTGTTTTTGTAGTCCTTTTTTTGTTTCGTTGTATTGCGGTGTGTGAATATATATTCATTTGAGTGACATACTTACGATATTAGTTAGATTGTGGAATATAAATTAATACTGTCGCATGTGACGACAGGAATGACAAATGAAATCGACTGACTTCCATCAGACCCTACCACCACCACCTACTCACTAACCTAAATAAACATGCACAATTTACACTATGTTAAGTCAAAATAAACCAAATGTGGAAATTAGGATATCCTCTGACCAGCAACACAATGTAGATACATACACATACATATGTGCGTAGAATATGAGGTTTAGTTTCACCAAAAAGTCAGGAGTGTAGGTTGTGAATACTCTTCAATAGCAATGAAGTCATTCCGCTTTGTTAATTGTACCTCAGAGAGGGTGTTTGACATCCACCCCTTTTACCAGTTTGATTAAGTGTACGTGCGTGTGTATAATATGCGTACGTACAGATTGTCATTTTGGGACTAATTACTTCAGGATTATTTATTCATTCATCTCTTCAGTGTTGCTCCTCTGACTGTCTGTCTGTCTGGATGTACAAATTTATCTGAACATCCATTTATACGAATAGAGTATCTATGTACACACTCTCTATAGCAAAACAATGCAATTATATTGTTTGCATGAACAGACATATGGATGGGATGTGGGTGGATGGATATATTATGTGTATGGGAAACCACAAAGTCATCAACATGTTAATGTATGCGTTTGATTGGAGGTAGAAGGACACTTTTGTCCAGAGATTGAGTTTTATTTATGCAAACAAATCAGTGAAAAGGTTATCCTCCACTTCAGTTGTTGTTGTTGTGTGTATGCTTACAGTGCACACGAGACAATGAACACAAAGTGCAATGAGCGAAAGTGTGCAAGGATGATGCTGTTGCTACTCGTATAGGAGCTATACACTGCACTATGGATACATACATATATGCAGACAAAAGCTGGAAATGGCTCCTCTGGAGCCTTTAATTAATATTGACGGGACTTTTATGGAAGCATCAGGGCATGTGAGCATGTAATTTGATGGCAAAATGCACATCGTTTAGAACTGAAGGCAAGAATGTGTGAAATTGTTAAGTTGTGTGGTTGAACTAGGTCTTCGGGCATTAGCTGTAGTAAATACGGGTACAAGCCAAAAAGGGGTTAAATTTAAATAAGTAGTGGTTATAATATCATTGTTTGTTTTTTACTCTACGATATAATGGCATTGCGGTCCTTGAGTTTAAGAGTTAAAACAAAATGGGATTTTTGTGCATGGTTGCAGCAGCTACATTATATTGTTTGTGGCATGGTTGAAATTATAAATTAAATTAGTCCCACGGCGACTAATTGGGAAGCTTTATGTGGAGAGCTCTCTAGTTGGAATTCTTACTAAATGAGCAAAATTTACTTCTACACTTATTAAACTTTGAAGCAATTTTATCAGTCGTAAAGCTTTAAAGTGTGTGAACTTTAAGTTCCTACTAAGCACCTACTGTATATATTTTTTTAATTTTCTGCAGTGAAAGATAAGGTGATACAGAATGATACAAGTTTTCGAGAAAAAACATCCCAAATGAGGCAAAGACAACAAGCTTGTAAGTGTTCTGCATCTGTACCCGTATGCTTAGAATTTCAGAGGGTTGTTATTTAGATTCACCTATGGATCCATTTTCTACATCCAGCAGGGAATGTTCAATGAGAACTCTAAAATTATTTAGGTTCCGTACTTGCGTTCCAAATTAATTGTTTACTTTAATTCTGAGTTTAGTTAGGAACGACCGTGTCAAGTACAAGCAGCAGGTAGATGAGTGTCGGTTAAGTTTTCCAATAAATGTCAATCTATCGTTACAAAAAAAGAAATCTGATAAATTCATTCTCTAAGAAAACACGAAAAGGTTTTTGCATTTGCTAAAAGATGAAAGTCCGTGCTAAATAAAATTGAAGTTAAATTTTACTACTGCATAGAATAAGTGCTTCCCATTTAACATCTACTCCTAAGTACCTGCATGCATTTAACCAAATCTAATGAAACACGGAACACTATTCTGTCATTTAATTTCAAATCAATTTAGATAATTTCGATACATTATCGAGATGTCAATGCCACGTGTAAAGAATTCACTAAAGTTGCAACTAGTGTTGGGAACTATCGATAGTAACCGATTTCGTTCATTTATTCATTCAGAAAGCGGGAAATAAATATTGAATAGATCAATTGCCGGAATATTCGCACGAAAGAACGATTTCCGTTAACTTCTGGATAAAGTCATGAATATTGCAGAAAATCTTAAAACCTAAAATTTCTATCGTGGATGCACATTAACTTTGGGTTAAAACTCGAACCTTTTGGAAGATTGTTAGGTATACCCACAATTTTGGGAGGTTTTGATAAAACAACAAGAATTTAAAAACCTAAAATTGTGTACGAAATATTTTTTTCGTATGAGATATTTGCATTCAAAAACGAATTTCATCATTAACTTTGAGTTAAAATTATACATTTCGGAAGACACCATACGAGTACCTACCCAGCTCATTCACTGAACAATTGGATGAAATAAACTGAATGAAAAGTTGAATGAATGCAAACTGTCAAATACAAAAGGTTGAGAGGGATGAATTGAGGCAAAGGTACGTGAATTTTGAGACAAGACTTATAAACCTGCAAAAATATGACAAAGCGTCGTGGTAATAGTTGATTTCGGTTTTTTGCATACAAATTAGAACTTAATTGGAATTGAAAATGTTGAGAATTTAAGGATGTTTTAAGTAGGTATTTGGTAAAAAAAAAAAATTCTTCAAGCTCATTTTAAAAGCAGAAAGATTGTAGTTACTCTCTATGCTACTCCTTATTTGTATTTATGTCTCGTTTGGTAACTACCTACAAAAGTGAATTTCAGGTACAGTTCATTCGGGAGCGCTTTCGTCTAAGTATATGAATATAACTAATATAGCACAATTCTTTAGATGGAACTTTCTTTATTGACATAGTTAGAGATTTGTTTTACTCGTATACAAAAGCCGTAGTTTTATGAGAAATATATTTCTAACACCTAGCCATCATATCGTCTTCAAACACAATTTTTTTTTATATCGCAGAAAAAGAAAAAGAAAAAATAATTTTCTTTTCAAAGCGCCCAAGGGGTGTTCGTCAAACTTTGGGAACAAGTCAACTTCAGCGGCCACGCTTGAATTTCTTTTTTTTTTTTTTTTTTTTTTTTTTTCATCGACCTGTTTTTCGACGCTCATTACGAATGTGAAAGAATTATTTCCGTTCGCAACGCGTTTTCAAGTTCTTCAAAACACTTTAAAATGCACGTGTAACCCGTAATTTCCGGGATATGTTCGTTTTGCCCACGGCAAGGATTTTGAACTTCGAAGTTCGTTATTTTCGTACAAAAATTTCGAACGTGACCTTTAAGTGGACTTGAAATTGTTGCTTCTCAATTTGTTTATATTATTTTTAGAATATACCTCGGAGTTTAAAACCTTTTGCCGCAAACCCACCCACCTCGAAAATTATGTTTTAAGGAAACCTTAAACGGTTACGAGTATATAACTTGAAAGCGCGTCACGACCGCAAATAAAAATAAATGTAAAGGAATAACTCAATCGAATTTTGATAATTGTTAAGTATTCAACTTATCGACTTAATAAGCGATAAGTATTGCATTGAAATGTATTAATCTAAGCAGTTTTGACAAATAGTTTGTGCAGATATAAATTTAAGAAGCAAACAAGTTTTATTAGTTGTATAAGAGATCTGACTGAATATTTGTTCTACTATGTCTCGAAAATGGCTGGTGATTCCAAATATAGAAGGTTAGATTAAAACTTCGATTCGAATGGGTGCGTACACTATCGGCGCACATGAACTAAGACCAAAAGTACTGTGACACAATCGTTTTAGAATTTTACAGTTTTCTTTATTCTTAGGGAGAGTGTGAGTTTCTTATTTATGAACTCCTCTACGTTGCAATTTCAGCGCACTGCAGTTATACTTTGTTCCGACGATCGTTTTTTGGTAGCAGACAGCTGATGCTCTAGCTCGAAAGAGTTACTATTGGCACCTTTATCATAGTGAGATATGCAAGTTTGATTTAAGTATAGTTTATACCCTCATGCAATTCGTAGATATTATGTCATTTAGCTCAATTCAACTATATCTGTTAGTTTAAAACAGTGACTGCAACTTGAAATTTAAGAATATTTGGCAGCACTTATTTTAGAAAAATTGGAAAATTGACAGTAATTCTCGATGAAAACTTAGTGTTGAGTCAAGTTAAGTGACAGAATGCAGACAAATCTAGCGCTATCTTTTTCTCTGAAGTCGTTTCATTCTTTGTATGAAGTTGGAAGCACTAAATAGTTTGTTATACCATGAACTCTATCAATCAGTATTTGTTATCAGATATATTGTCATAGAAACTAGCCTTACCGACGTTTGGACCAAATGTCGTAAATTTTGTCATAGAGCTCTTATAATTTATTATTCGTTATGACCACAGTATACTATGTATGATACTTCGACTGCTCAACCCTTGGTAGCCTTTAAAATGTAGCTCCACGATCACACAGCTCTCCGTTTAATTTATGTTTTGTAAAAGTGTACAATATGCATTTTTAAAGGCAGTGAAAAACCAGTGGAGTTTTATTTTGGTCGTCGGACAAAATGTTATTCGTCTGTCTAAGAAATTATATACTTTTTTTTATTATTTAACTTGTCTACAACAATTGGAGTATTTGAGTATATTGTAACATAATGTAGCATAATAACTACGCTCCAAAAGTATGCAACACATTCCGAAGTGTCTTTTCATTCGAGGTTTGTGTCCACGGTAAGAGACGGATTATATCTAAGACGACGTCGCGGGATTAAGAGAGAATTATAACCACAAGAGATTATTGGCTGCAGCTGTCATCTTGGAATTATTACATCAGAATTTTCTTGTTCCAGCGGTCGAAGAATTTGCTAGAAGTTTCTGGCTATTAGAAATGCGACTATATAAGGACAAATGGCGATCGAGGCAGGGCAGTGATAATCGGCGAAGTTGTAATTTTGTGATAAATTGAAAGTTAAGACTTAACAAGAAGAATTAAGTAATTGGAATGAGATAAAGTGATTGGAGAAGAAAGAGACCTTGTAAGGAAAGAATTTGCGAAGAATAGTATAGTGTGAACTTGAATTGTTCTATAGACTAGAAAATAATGAAATAATCTCAAGGTCCAACTCACACGTTTTATCTACTCGAGCCGTAGCTCGCATGTTACAATATGTTTAAAATTCAGGACAAATGCCCAAAATCCCTAATATACAATATAATATTGTTGTTTTCGAAGTAAGTCAGTTGGGGTGGTTGAGTCGCTTCGCTCGTGGCAGAAACTTTAAACCCCCAGTACATATTTCATTTTCGAGCAACCGTTGCAACGATTTTGTTTAAATTCTATATTTGGGCTGAGAACACAGAACGCAGGTGTAAGTACGACCCAGTTGTGCACTTTATTATTCTACCTCATCGTGCGATGTATCCGTATCAAATGAAAGCAGAAGGAATTCGAATATATAAAAATCCTTTTTTTATATACCCTATCTCATGGGAAATATTAATTTTGATACATAGTTTCTAACATAAAGGAATAATTAACTATTAGACCACCAAAGTATGTACATATATATTTGTGATCATGTAAGTCCGCCCATCCGTCCTTACGTCTGTCCGTATGTCACTTTGGCCCTTAAATTTTAAGCTAAGAAGACGAAATTTGGTGTATAATCATATAAGAAGTCGAAGCAGTACAAGTGTATAAATTGAAATCCACCCACAGACCTGCCTACTTTATAAATAAATTATCTTTTATGAACATTTTTATTAAAAACTTTCAAATGTCTCCTTAACGTAGTATATAGACGATTACATTTTCTACAATTCGTCCATTAATTATATAAAGCCACGCCCATTTTTAGGGGGAGTTTTCTAAAAAAAAAAAAATTATTTTGCTTTCTCAAAGCTATTTGCGGTGATAATTATGTCTTATTTTGAATATTTCACCAGAACTCTTGACCTTCGGTTACAAATGGCGACCTTCTTTCTTTTTAGAAAAACTCTTAGTCAGAAATTATGTAGTAAAATCTCTTAAAAAATCTCTCCCTCTGAATAGAAAGTCTTCACTGCATTTGAACCAAAGAGTTCACAACGCCACAGCCACTTTATTAGGAATGGGTTAGAATATGAGGGATAGGATAGGATATCATACGATCCGTTTCAGATGGATTGTTTTCTGTGTGTTTTTTGATAAAGTTTATTGAACAAGAAACCCAGAAATAAAAGCAGAAACGAAGCCCCTACCCTTTATCGGATTCTGAGAGTTTTTATATGAAATTATCTACGTATTAGGACGAATAAAATTACATCAAAATCTCTTGAGCAGTGTGAGAACAAACACATGCAGACATGGAATAAATTGTGTTTGTTCGATTTAACTCTTTTATATACCACCATAGCTTCTATAGCAAAATTAGGATACAGCTAAAATACCTTTACGAAACACTATACGGTCAAGGTCCAACTCAAACTTCCTATTTCGTTACATTCAAAATTTAAATTTGTACTTAACTTAAAGACTGCGGCTTTCCTTTCACTATTTACATAGATTACACTTTATTTAATTGCGTTTGACCTTCGGTATTATATTTTTAGTTTGACATCCAAAAGTTATGGCCTCCTCATCTTTTCGAAGTGATTCCATAACATAAAAAGTAAAAACAGTTTATTCTTAAATTAACTTCATTTTCACATCCACCCCTTGAACGCTCGCCCTCAAAACTTATCATTTCCAAGCAGTTTAAAAAAAAATTAGCAACAATGAATATACCCTGCGGGATGTATAATAAAAAAAAGTTCACGGGGTACAATTGTTTCGCTAAAATATGTGAAAACTTCTTCCAAGAACAAAGAGAAAGAAACAATCTTCCCGTTTTTCTCAAGTTGAAAAAAAGTCCTGCCGTCCATGCAAAAATGCAAAGTTTTTCAATAAAAAAAATGACCAAGGATCTTGTGTGACGTTAAAAATTTCCCAGATAATAGAATCCTAGCAGCTTAAACAGATGAGACAATATCATGAACGCGCCGCGGCTCTCTAAGTAAAGCAGAGAGCAAAAACCCATGGAAAATGCAAAAGTGCAATAGAAAAAATTCCACTCGAATGCAGAAACAAAAATGCGCAAAATTGTAATTTGATAAAGTCAAACGTGGAATGGGAAAAGAAATTTACAATGCGAAAGTTGATAGCAGCACAAAAAAAAGAAGGACGAGAAGCAGCAGGATGCTACTCGTATATAACAAAATACCGAAGGAATATGGAATAACTTCTAAAGATGCCTCCAGCGATACTGATACGGATACAGCTTCAGCTATAGATACACTCTCGTGGCCGTATATAAGAGTTTAAAAGTTTGTGAAACATAATACCCCAACAGCGTAAAGGCCGGGTCAGAAATAAGATATACCTACAACATCATCCCAAGATAATATTTTTTTTTCATTATCCGCAGATGATGGTTTTCTCCCTCATCTCGTCGGCCTCATCGATGTCTAATGTTAAGGATTTATTGAAAATTTACGTATTACGAAGAATTTCTTCATTAGTGTGAAGATGAAAGTCACTTCCTTTTTCCCACTTCCCACTTGCCACTTACCCCACTTGACAATGATTTAATTGATGGCCTATTGAGTTTTAAGAAAAGACCATGTGGCCGTGCAATTCTTGCTCGATATCACACATCAGCATTCAGCATCTCTCCCTCTATGGCGCCACTGTGCTGATAGCAAAGAAAACAAAAGGACTACATTCGGAAAAAGGTTAAAACCACAAAAAAACAAGGTAAAGAGTAAGGAAAAAAAATTAATTAAAAAGTCGAGAAATTTCCGAAACCCTTAGGCTGGTTCGGTTGCAGAGTGTTTGCAAGTGACAGGGATTCAATTTCATTAAATATACTTTACAAACACGCAGCAGCACAAAAAAGGATTTTTGGTTTTTTTCTCTATGTTACTTACTTTTAATCCATGGAGGATGTATAAGGGACAAATTTTGTTAATTTCTGTCGGTAAAGACGGATTTTTTTTTTTTGTAACCTTTAAGTGTTGATCTAGATGTGGATTCATGTCGAGGACAACTTTTTGAGATTCAAGTTAAAGAGCGGTTAAGTGTTGACAAGGATTCGATTTAAAGGATGGAATTTGTAAGATGGTTATCGCAGCAATTATCGATTGAATTAATAAAGGGATGGTTTTTAATTTGCTGGATTTGAAAGGATTTACTTAGAAAGAGAAACTAGAAGGCAGATAAACTATCAACCTCTTAATAGATTTTTTTTCCGCTGCTCCTGCCCTCGTAAGAACTGTAGACTCATAGTGAATAGTGCAGAATCTAAGAAGATAACATTTAGAAGACAGGAAGTTCCTAAACTAGAAGGATTGATAAGGCATAAGCAATTTGATGACACCGGATCAGCTAAAGTAACCTAATAAGGAGACTATAAGAGTTAGAAAAATTCAAAATTCAGACATAATGGAATGTCAGCGTAGTCGTAGGAGGTGGAAATCCAGTGAGCAATTCTTTCTCTACCCTAACATAATAAGAGCCTTCATTTCTTGTGATAGCTCTTCGATTGGAACTTCCTTCAAATCTTTCCAAAATTGTCGACGAAGCACACTACTGATATTATAAAGTCCTGTCGGGCAGGGCTTCGAATCCAAATTCCTTTGAGAGTTTGTAGCATCTGACAATTAAGGCACCATTGTCTTAAAATAGGTCCAGTTCTAGAGGGCCATCTTGCATAATGTCTGTCATATGGATTCATATTAGACTAGATGTAGCGGGTAAGGTTTTAAGAAGCTCAACCATTCAATTGTCTATTGCGAACCCTTCTGGTGCTAGTGGAGATTGTTCTCAAATGTTACGATCCGGATCTGTAATAGAGTCAGTCTCTAGCCTTTAGTCCCGTTCATTGGTGAAGAAGCCTGTAAGCATTGGTAATCTATTTTTGCTTTAGCTGATACAGGCCTATAACGATTTCCGGCTAAGTTCCCAAACATTGTATTTCCTTTTCTTTATTAAAAGGGAAGCTATAATGAATCCCAAAGCACTTGTTGAAGAAACTTCGATTTAATTATTTTCTCTATTAAGCTCTGGTGACTGTAGGTTGCACTCGAACCAACACTAGGGTCACACGCACTGTATCAGTCTGGTGACTGTAAGTTACACTCGAACCAACATTAGGTATCCATCGATTGTCTTCTCTTAGATGTCTCTTCCCGTAGAACGAAACCTTTCATCTCGGCCCCTCTTCCGTCGGCTTCTTCGTTACAATGCTCCAAATATTTGGTCCTTGACCCGAAGTTTCAAGATCCTGCCCAAAGTTTTTCCTTCACCACACCGGTGATTATATAGGTAGGTTTCATCCTGCGACTAGTATTTTCAATTGTTTCTTCACAGCTCCAGATGCCGCGTTTTAAAAGCAAATAGATTTAATAAAATTTTTAACCAGGATTTTGCCTCTGGTCAGGTCTTGACCTTGTCTTTGCATCCAAATTTTACAAATGTATAGTACATCCAATATTAGCTCCTGTAAACCAAGTGTTCTTACATCAGCTCAAGTCCTAGTTCATTGGTCTGACGCTAGAGACGGGCTTAGTGTATTAAATTTTGACGCCTGTTATTCTGGTGCTGTTTCAGCTGATTTCTTTTCAATAGCTTCGATCGTTTGTGCTAATGGATGTCTTTGGCACTGTCTGTGTCTCAGTCAGTGCCAAAGATTTTTATTTGCTCTTGGCCAGCACTTGAGTATGTGCTTACAGTATTGCTACTTTGTCAGTCCTGGCTGCTCTTACAGAGGTCCTAGATCCTTGAAGCATTTATCTTTTCTGTCGTCTTTTTGCTGCTTCAGGTTCGAATTTCTATGTCAATTCGTTTAAAATAGTCAATTTGTGTTCCAAAATTCAAGCAAAAATCTGATTTTTGGTCAAAATCGGCGGATCCAGAATGTGTGAATGACAAAGCAAGTTGTGGACAGAGTTATGCTCACAGTATTCTGGGATGCAGAAGGATCATTAGTAGACAGTGACACCAACTTATTACGGTGTAGTTTTATGAAAACTAAAAGCTTTAATTCAGCATAAATGACCTAAAACACTCCACGCTGGTGGAGTCTTGTTCCAACACCATAACGCCTCAGCCAATTCTTCGAGGCAATCTCAAATTTCGCTGGGATATTTTATCCCAATCCAGATTTGGCTCCGTTCGATTAGTAAATTAAAAAAAAAAAATTATAAGACTAAAAGACGGCAGCAAAAGGAAACAAGGCGTTTTAATGTGGTTTGTGTTGAAGGGTGCAGCCTCTTATAGAGAAGGTCAAAAGTTGTGGAAACACCGGGTGCGAAAGAGGGAATCAAATTTAAGAAACTTTTATTCTGGGTTTTATTTTATCCAGGGACGAAAAATAATAATTATTTTCAAAATGCGGCACATTTTTTGTGCACACAGAAGGAATCGTTTGATTTCGTAGTCCAATAAACCAATACCCTTGGTATTAGCTCATGTGTCTCATTCAGGTTTCACATTTTCTGATTTCTAAAATAAAAATCTCTTCATAATTAATATTTTTAATTTATATATTTAAAAATTTAATTTTAAGTAAAAATCAATCGTGGATTTTTATTTCTTCGAATCAGAAGTGAAAATCAGATTATAACTTCTATTTTTAAAAGTCAAAGATAAAAATCAGATCATAATTTTTATTGTTTTGAATCAAATCATGATTTGTATTTTCTTTGGTCATAAGTAAGAACTAGTGATACCCAACAACATTTCTATCTAAAAAATCAGGATTGATTACTTTACCTTTAATACTTTTAAATAAAAATCATAATTTAATTCTTACTTCTGATTTTTAAAAGTAAAAATCCTGATCTGATTTATAATATTGATTTAAATAAGTAAAAATCAGAAAACAATTCCTTCTCTTGGATTTTTCCCATATAAATCGTAACAGTTATCCCTGATTTTATCAGTCCAGTTACTTTTTGACATATGATATACCCTATATCTAAACTAAAAAATTCCACAAATGTCTACTCTAATTTAGGAAATAGTTAGTGCTGACTCATCGGTATTTATATTGAATCTAAAGTGACACGCAATGAATATTAATTTTTCAAAACATAGACTGAATGTAAACACGGAACAAGCAATAAAAGCAACAATAGCCATAGTCCAACAATTCGCAATAGTGAAAGTACAAAAATGTCTAACGGTACTGATTGAAAGTTGACTTTTAATAATTAGTTTCATTTCTACAAAATGCTGGAGGGACCTTGGATTCAACTAACAAAATTTAACTTCAGAATCGACTTTAAAAATTTAAATTTTTAAGAGCCTTTGTGTTTTTCTTTTCAGTTTAAAATAACAACTGTGTAGCCTAAATTCTTTTTTTTAAAATGTCAGTTGTGTAGTTTTGTCATGTATACGACTATAGCCCCACTAAGACCCTTATCTCTGGGTCACCCACTTGAATCCGTTGCCCTAAAGATAGTTGTGAAGGGAGAAGAGGGGCTACTGTATCTCAAGCTGGAAGGTTCAGAGGCAGCATGAGTTGGAACTTTGTATTTTTCGTTTCTCTTAGCACCCCTGGGTACGTTGTAACTTGACAGGAGTTTGCACTGTTCTATCATAGTATGTATGTTTTGCTGTCAGGAAGTTACACTACAGAGGTCTTGCTCCATTCGATCCGCGATCTGTTCTGGGCTCCGATTTAATAGTAAAACTAATAGTATATACTTTAATCAACCAGACAACTTCTTAAAAGGTGGGTATTTCAAATTACAGGTACATACATAAAATATACACATCTCTACATTAATTGGTCCTCAGATTTCACGATCTAAACTTTACTAATCACTTGAAGCATGCATGCTGTTCATCAAAAAGCACTCAGTCAATGCGGGTTGTTTAATCCACTTCACATCACAGATGTTGTCTCAAATTCAAAGCTTATAGCGAATTTCCCTATACAAACAACAATTCATTGCTGCAGTCCACATACTCGTATAGTTCATCCTTGCTACTGATTTCTCCGGATGATTAGATGAAATTATTTTCAAAAATCTAAAAGCAAACATTCTCGTACGTTCTTAAAAGTTTTTTATGAAAAAGATTTTTGGAAAAAGATTTCCCAACAACTTTTACACACAGCCAGTGAAGTTTTCTCTTCTTCGATAAACCCAGCATACTTACAGATAACTTTGCCTGTTAATTAATTAATTTCGTCCCCGTATGCTGCTGCATCGTGTAAACAGACACACACGTACACATTTTAAGCATCATAATTTACCACCGAAATATAATTTTGGTTCTCACATCCTCCTCCACCATCCTGATGGTACAAATTTCAGGATTAATCTTCATCTGTTTCAGACTTCTCGTTGGGATATTTCTGAAAAATTCTTAATCTCTTTGTTGTCTTGTACTCCTTTTTAACGATACACAGACTCGCACATTAATTCACTGCAGGAACAATGCATTCCTCTCTGTTTCGCTCGACGATGAATTAAAACAAATTAAGTAATACCTCAAACAGAACTAGTATGTTGAATCATGTGCAGATAACATCGTGAAGTACCATAACCACCCACTGAATTGATCTGATTTTGTATCTTCAACCATCCAGCAAAATATTCATTAAGAGGAGAATTTTAACTTTTTTTTTCTCCTCATGGGGATCCTTGAAGGACGAAGGAAAAAATCGTACCACACTTTGTTTTCTTATTTTGTGTACTATGCTGTCTCATTAGGGATGAATTTTACTTAATCCTTGCAATTGCATACAAAAAGACAGAAAACTGCAAACAAAAAAAAAAAAAAAAGGAGGTAAATGGAGAAACAAAATTAATTTCAATAAAATCTGGAGGAGGAAGAGTGAATGAGTAGGGATTTGCTACTTATGCTGATGTTGCTGCTGCATATATACAACGGCTAGCATTCAACCAGCAAAATACGGATTAGAGTTTTCAGACTGCTCTCATTGTGGAGTAGAGTTAAAGAGTTTATATCCTTCTACACACTATACTTGACAGAAGATATTTTCGCATGAAGTACGAGTATGCTTTTCGCAAAATAACTACCCTGTCTAAGTTATTATACGGCGATGATGTTGTGTGGTGTATGCCCGACCCATGTGCTCCATGTGAACATTCTTTCATGTACATTATAATCTGAAGTGAATTACACTGGTGATGGTTTTAAGCGTATGGAAAATGGGTGCAAAATAGTTGCTGTAATGGGGTTTTACTTTTTTCTTAAAGAGGTTTACAAATGTTCTGCAGGTAGTTAGTTGGAAGAGGATTAGCGGGAAACAGATGTAATATTATAATTACAATTCTGAGTTTAACTGACATTTCCTAATTCGTTTAAAAAAGTCTGTATACTTAATTCTTTTAAGGGGACGTAGGATCTTTTGACGCAATCACTATTATGGAAACAATTTTAGAAAGTAATAAGGAAAATCACACAACCATATTGTGGCATATACTACTCCTAACGGTATAAGGAAAACGATACAGAGAGTGGGTTAAAATCGCTCTAATGGTTCGGAAGGCTATACTGTACAAAGAAATAAAATAAAAACACATTTTATACAATAGTCTACTGATTGGAAAATGAAGCCATTTAAATGGCGCCCAATTAAGGCCCTTTTTTGAATTGAACGAAGTAATTTAGAATAAAAGCTTTAATTATGTGTTAAATTTGAAATACACGATACAGGGTGTTTCAAAGACTATTCTGTAAAAAGAAACAAATAATGCATTTCACACTTCTTCTAATTGGCGGCCAATGTGGACCGATTTTTTTGTATTCAAAAAATTATTTGGAACAAATCGTTTAATTAACAAAACTATTTAATCGCAACAAATGCATGCATGGCCTGTACGCGGAATCCTGAAAAGCGGCATGATGGCAGAAACAGTAATTTTCTTGGAACTCCAATCAGCTTCTAAATCAGTGAAACTTTATATACAGTTACATAGAAACATGGCTATTCTCATGAGATCCGGCAGCAAGGAGTGTGAATCCTTAAGTTCCGTGACAAATGTAATTTGTGCCAGTTGCTAGTATGATGATAATGAAACACAAGCACTGGACGTTATGCGATTAAAATCAAAAAAATCGGTAGGATTGAACTGAAAATTTGAAATTCGAAACTTGAACCGATTGTGATGCATTTGCTGTATACGGTAGTTGTGAGACTAATCTTCGACTGTAAGTACAAACTTCCAAGTCTATTTAGCCATGTGACTAGTAGCCCATAATGGCTATTGCAAGTGTTCATTTCTCTGGTGATTTATGGGGCTTACGTAACATTGATCCTTAAAAGTTCCTTCTTGTGTTTTAACTGTACCGCAAATTAATTCGTGTCGAAATTTAGGAAACATCCGATAAAAATTGTTGATAATCTTTGAGTTACAAGCTAAAATCGTTTGATTCAATATTGGATTCTAATTGGCGCCCAACAAGGGACCGTTGAATTTATTAATGCTTGTGCTTTAAAACACTTGCCAATTCTCATTAATGTTGTTGAGTATTCAATGTTTAGCACAAAACTTATTCTGAACAGACAATTAGTGAATGACAATGATGAAGAGACAGACATTAATTTTCCAATAGCATTTAACCTACGTCAGCTTCCATCACTGTAAGACAAATCCTAAAACCGTCCTAAAGCCAACATTATTTCCTGCTAATTTCCAGCTTAATAAGTGAAAATCACCATCGAACCATTTATTTCCCAAAAACCTCCAACTCATTAAAAACCACTCCAATCCGCGAGCCATTCAATTAACAAGAAACACCAATTTCCCAGGACTAATTCCAATTTAAACTCATTGTTTTCCGTGATTTTTTTTTTCATTCCAGACAAACACCAACAGCGTCATTCAATTGAACACGGACTCCGAAGCAGATCACAAACGTCGCCATCATCGCATCCAACGTCAGCAGCTGCACGACTTGGAGCTAGCACAACGCGATGTAAAACGCCAACTAAACGAATTGCAATACCATCGGATCGGCGAACGTGTACGTAATTTAGAAATCGAACAGCACCGCATTGCTGGCGCCAATTTCAATCTCAGTCGCCAAATTGCCAGTCTCGACAAATTGCATACCTCGATGCTGGAACTGTTGGAAGATGTCGAAGGCATTCACAATAAAATGGACAAAACCCTGCCGGATGTGCGGCGCGAAATCTCCAAATTGGAATTCACCACAGCACAATTGAACTCTGAGCAGAGTTTGGTTCGTGAGGAGGGCCAAAATGTGGCACGCAGCGTTCAAGCGATGGCCGTTAGTGTTAGTGCACTGCAAGAGGAACGTGACACTATCAAGGATATGCAAATTAAAGTTGACACCTTGCGGAAAGATGTGGAACGTCTGCAGAGCATAACCGAGGTGCAGAAATCAATTGTCCATCGACGAATCGAGAAGGTAAGTGCATATTAACAAGACACACACACAGAGGAGTGAATCCTTATTCAATTCAAATTAGAATAATGTACACACCCGCATCCGGGCTATTGTTTTTTTTTTTTTTTTTATTCCTCTTGCATTTGCGGTCTGGTTCAGGATCAAACACAGGCCGAAACCCCTATGAATACGAAATGTCCTGCACAGAGAGATAGGAAGAATAAAAATTGGGAACGTTAAGGATTAGAAGAGAAATCTTGATGCATGGCTGCATGATTCTGGTTGGAGTGGAGATTTCAAAAGGAAAAAAGAATACGGACATGTTTTTTTTTTTCTTTCTCTGTTCCATTTGTGTGTGTCCTCCACATGCTTCCGGAATGTTAAGTGCAGTTTTACAGCAGCTGACATTTTTTGTATGTGGATTTTCTAGATACAATCGTTTGGCTTTCAGTCCCATCTATCTTTGTGCGCAAAACGACGAAAAGGTATTACTTCTTCTTTTAAGACTATTATTCTGCAACAAAAGGAAAGAGAGTGGAACTGATGTCCTTGATTTCGAGAGTGGCGTGTGCTTGCACATAACCAAGAGCAGTTTTTCCCAGAAAGTCATCAGAACGAGTACCATATTATGTGGGATGTGGGAGCCAAGGGGGGGAGGATTATTTTCGAATCAGTGATTGTGCTCTGAAGTTTTTTTTAAGCCGCTTGAAACTTATATGGTATTTTTGAGATTGCAAAACAGTCAAATGGTATCTGTGTTTACTCAGAAATGCGTTGAGAAATTACATTTTTCTTCTTTTTTATTTTTAGATTTTGATGAAGTGAAATATAAAGTGGAAAATAGTGTAATCCGCTTTGTGATGTCCTCGTTGTTCCTTAGAATGGATGTCGCTTTGAAAACAGTTGAACAATTTCTGTGGCTTTTATCAACGGCATGGTGTTTCCGTTTTCTAATTGAGCAAATTTTTTAAACGTTTCCATTTCATCCCACATACTTTAGTTTGTTTACGTTCTCTTATATAAGAATGTTTATATAGCCATTATACAGAGGATCAACTTTATTCGAAAACACACGCTTTTGAATTATACGGTTTAGAGACTTTGTTGGCGCACAACGTTCAACAACATTATACGTATATTCTTCAGGGCTCTATCGGAACATGGCGATAGGTTATTCTCTTTATTTTTGGAATCCATTGACTAAAGTTTTGAAAGGAATTAGATGTCCTACCAGATTGAGTTTGTTGTTTGGCGCCCAACGTAGACTTCTCTTCGAATTAATTAGAATCAACTAGACTTTCGAGGGAACTTAGACTTCAGCCAAATCGAGTTTGATATGTGGCGCCCAACGTAGGCTCATTTGTTCCAGTAAACTGTTGAAATATACTGATTAATTCGTTGTCCTTTTTTTTTGAGAATACTACAAATTTAGTTTGGATAGAACTGGAGATTTAGTGGCGCCCAACGTCGGTACTTAGCTATCTACGCATTATTTGTTCTACAGTAAGGCGGGTTAGAAGGTCGTTGTTTTGGCGGGAGCCGTGGGCGATCCGCACTCCAATGGTGGTGGAACAGCAACCTCTTTTCTATACAAGAACCCGAAAGACGAAAAAAAAAAACAAAGAAAGCTACGTTACAAAATGTTCTTATTAACTTTATTACAAAATAAAAAATGGTTGATGCTCGGGCACATCTTACTTCTTCGGTGGTATTAGTAAAAAGAGAACGAACAAAGGAAAAATGGCTGACATGACTCCCGGAAAAGGAGTATATAAGCAAATGAGTGAAGTAAGTGGGGATCGATCAACTTTGGGTGTAATCGATAAGTGGTGCCATCTGTGTATTCGACGCAAGATACGCAGAGGATTGAGCTATGGGTGTGCTGCCATTAGTTTGGCTTAAACAGTCGAACATAGCAAATTTCCAAATATATAATTTATATATTTATCTCTTCAAAATCCTTCATTTCTTGTGCTCAAATAATACTCGAACGTCATTTCCTTGTAATACAATTTGTATGACGACAGCAATCCTCTTCATTTGTACTTTAAATCATATGGACCCGAATATAAGTAGCATTAGCGCTTAAATAATAAAGTTTGACTTAATTCCAAACTACAATTGGGTATTTTCATTCCAAAGTAGACCTGAGCAATAGATTGAAAATGTTCGCATAATAATTCTTAATAATATTGGGCGCCCAATCCTGAACTATCTGAATCCCCTTTATATTCTTCAAGAGTAGCACCAAATAAAGGAAAAGCTTAGTTGTGAACTTATGATAATTGGTTTTGCAATCGTTAGCAAATGGCGCCCAACGCTAACCCACTCCAGTATTATTCTGAAGTACAAATTTAGATCGATATCGGTGGTCTCTGAGGTTATGATCGAAACTTAAATTTAGAAAATGCGGTCTTTGAGAAGGTTTTACCAATCGAGGAAGTAGACTTGTAACCTTTTCATTAATCCTGGAAAAAGTATATCAAAAATAACTTTTAAATTTTTTTATTTATATCACACAAATTATTATCCGTAACCTGTTCTAAGTGAAATTTCTAAGAACATATATTTAATATCGCCAGCAAATTTGGCGAATATTATTTATACTTCCAAAATACTCCAAAGAAGGAAATTCATCTCCTTAAGAACGAGTTTAACGAAAATTGTTTAATATCTGAGTTTTCACAGAATTTGTGTACGATTTGAAATCGGGCGCCCAACGCTTGGCTCTAGCCTTTAAGATTTCTGTTTCCACTACTTCTGACTAAAATCTAAAATCAGATTTTGACTTGCCTTTCACTATCATATCTTTGGACTGCATCTCCCTAGATATATACTAAACAATACTTCACTGCTTGAATTTTCCGGTCAATAAAATAAATCGACAATGACACTTGTTACATGCATAATGTATCAAGTGCATATGTATGTACTAACAAAATGCTTTTCTATTTGCGTCTGAGATCTCAAAACTACACTGTATTATTCTTAACATTCTGACATTGAGTCTAAATGGCGCCCAACGTGAAGCAATTGATATCATACTTAATTTTATTTAAATGAACAATATTTCAAAGGAACTCCTAGTCTTAGAAACAAGCAGTTTTCACCTACTTGTGATAACAGTTTAGATCATTATTGGACAAATACGAAACTATAAGATATCCAACATAGCTGCCAATACATAATTGAAGAAGCTGTTTGATGTTGATGTGAGCTACCATAAGAACTTAATGCAATTGATGGCCACAATAATTGTTACTGTGAAAGAAAATTTCAAATTTATCCTACACGTGACAAAATCTCAGCATGGTCCTTAACACGTTACCAACTGACCTAACTATTTCGCTCTACTGATCTTAATGGTTCAAACTATTTTAATATCATGCAACCTCTGACGTTATTTTCGATTTATAAGTCTCATCGTCTTGTTCGACGTTTGACCTTAATATTACTCGTAAGGTCTAAGAATACGCCTACATGATGCATAGAGCTTATCTATACAGATTCTGTAGGAATATACGTATATGAGACCCAAGTGAAATGAAATTTTAAATAAATATTATAACCCGCACATTGCAAGCATCATTTGAAAATGAAACTCCACTCTTAAGATATAATACATTGCAGTTTGATAAACGTACTTATGTTAATGCTTCTGTGACAGGCCACAGCACAATTTATTACCCTCTTTTTCTACATAAGTATTACACCTTATAGTTCCAACCGCTCATCTTAGAAGAAAATAATGGCTTATTTTGTAAATGGCGCCCGACGAAGATTATTTTAAAGAATTTTGGACTGAAGTAAAGTAGAATTGGCAAAAAAAAACTTCTTGCGTTTATGCTGGAATTGATTTTTATTTTAAGACGACCATCAATTTTAATTGGTAATTGATTCATCTCCTAAGATATGGTTCAATTTCTTCTCACTTAAAGAACCAAAAAGACGTATACACGTAGGACACACATATCGGGATATATCCTTCCTTTGTAGATACGCATTACACACTTCTTCGAACTAATTATCTTAAAATTTTTCAATGGACTTGAAGAATATATTAGTAAATGGCGCCCTACGCAAAGCTTTTTTCAGCTAAGTATTAATTTCAGCATCATTTAATTATTCTAAAAGCAGTCACATAACGAATTAAAATTGGAGGCCAATAACAAGTTAAATTGTAATTGGTTTCTATTTTAAAAATAATCAGCAATGCTCAATATGTCAATAAAGTAGTTATACTCAAAACATGAAGCTATTTCCATCATTTTGAAGGATCCAAAAATACTTTTGAATAGTGAGACACTTTTCGCATACCGCTTTTATAAACACAATCCATTTGAATAACCCCTTAGACTGAGACTAGAACGAAATGTGTGCTTAATAGTGGCGCCCAACGCAATTCCTTTTAACTCTAATTTAATTCATTTTATTCAATCTAGTGGCAAAAACTGTTAAATGTTTTCTGAGAAATTTCATCTTGAGCGATCAGCGAATAAGTAAATAAGAATTTATTTGCAAAATCGAAATACTTCATCAATTCGTTTCTGCTTAGAAAACATCAGAAACTGTTTCACTCACTGATTGCGTAACTCTTTTTTTTTTTTTTTCTCCACCTTTAACAAATTCTAAATTTCATTGCGAACGCTATACACAACCCTAACGCAAAATATTCCACGACTAATCCATTTTGTAAATCAAATCAAACCCCTCAAAACAAATTCTAATCAACTAAAAACAAAGTACAGCTCTCTTCGAAATGAACTCACGGGCATTCTATCCGAATTTCATTTATTTCAATCTTACCCCCATCACTGAAAAATGTATCTTTCATCAAAGCAAAGCAATGTATGGGGGGTATACCTACACGAAATCGATTTAAAGAAAAAAAACAACCAAAATTTGTTTAAGCAATGAAGGGAACGTGTCAACGGGCCAAAATCTATCCGGTCACGTTTACATGAAGTAGTTGGCTTTATGTATCTTCCCCTTCCAATCTTTGTATCTAAATTTTTGAAGCTCAACGTGTTCCATAGTCATATTAAAAATTCATCGACGGATGAAAGAAAAGCGCAAAAAAGAACAAAATAAAAGGTCAAACATTTTGTTTACCTGCTTTTTGTTAACAATTAAGCGAATTTTTTTTATTTTTTTTTATTTTCCTGCACCTTCCTGCCTTGTACAAATAATAAATTATTGAAATGTCCCAGAGTGACTTGACTGCCTGCTTGTCCCCTGACAAATCAAGAAAAAGAGTGTGCACCGCCTCGCTCCACTGGGAATAGAATTTTCGTCATTATTCATTATTTTTTTTTTTTTTTTTTTGTTTTTTTGAAAATAAATTGAATTCTAACAGATGAAAAACAATTTTTTTTGCTCTCTCCCTGATAGATGGAAATGGAGGCAAAACGGAAAGCAATGCTCGCTTTGGATCTGCAGAGAGTGAATAAAGCCGATGCCAGCATCATCATGGCCGACGATGACAATGTCAATAGAAGCAGTACAACAACTGACAGGCACTCTGTTGAGAATATTGAAATGGCCGCACAGAATCTAGTAGAGAAATTGGAATCCGTTGAACTGCAATACGAATCGATAATCAACAAATTGCCCAACGACTGTAGTCAAGTGGAAGCAGCATCCCCTTCATCTGGCTTGTATCTGATTGCGCCCGCTGGTCAACATAAACCAACGATGGCACACTGTAGCAATGGCTGGACAAGGATACAGCGACGCTTTGATGGTAGTGTCGACTTCAATCGCTCCTGGGAGGCGTACGCCAACGGCTTTGGCACACCTGCTGCCGAATATTGGATTGGCAACGAAATGCTTCATCATCTGACCGCTGACAATTGTACTGAGTTGAAAATTGTAATGCAAGATATCTATGACAACACGTGGTATGCGCAATATAAAAATTTCTATATATCGCCACGGGACGATGGCTATCGGCTGCATATCAGCGGTTACAGTGGTAACGCCTCGAATGCGCTCGACTATCAAAACGAGATGCAATTCTCGGCGATAGATGTAGATCGCGATATCTCGAATACACACTGTGCTGCTAACTATGAGGGTGGGTGGTGGTTCTCCCATTGTCAGCATGCCAATCTCAATGGTAGATATAATTTGGGTTTGACATGGTTTGATGCTTCCCGCAATGAATGGATTGCCGTGAAATCAAGTCAAATGTTAATTACAAAACGTCAGAGTTGCACCGTTGATACCGTCCGACTGAGTCATAATAGTAGTGCTGACAAATCATCACCAGCGGTTATGGTCGAGGCAGCAGCAGCAGCAGCAGCGACAGTGACAGCGACGGCAGCGGCGGAATTGACGAGTCGCACCAATGGCGTAAATTCGTTGACAATAGTTAGTGGGAAGCGTGTTGTATTGAAAACACCCACAACAGCAGATATTGCTAATGCTGAACTTACTAAAGTTAGAACCACCACAACCATCACATCTGTAGTTTGAAGTGCAGTGTAATTATTCCTATGCACAAAAACACACACCCACATAAACATACAGTCATTTAAACACGCACACACACACATAATTTGTAAATAAAATTTAACAGTGAAAAGAAAAACAAAAATTAAATTTCCTAAGCATAATATAGGTACAAGTGGTTAAGTTATAGAATAGAATGATTTATAAGTACCTTTAGTAATTTATTTAAATTTATGTAAAAGTACTATGTGTTATTATGTTTTTTTTTTTTGTTTCATTAGACTATTGTACACAAAACGTATAACGATATGTATTAATACATCCTATCCAATTGATTGAGTGAATGATAAATGTAATGGTTGTTGAGTGTTTATTAGTTTTTAAAAATATTTTCTTTTTTTTTCCATTCGTGGATGCAGAAAACATGTATTTTGGAGTAAAAGAAAAAAATATACTACAGCAATTAATCTTTATATTTAGACAGTATTCAGTTCACAATACCCATACTCTATGTACGCTAGGCGCTAAAATGTCAATAAGTATTAAGATTCCAATCAAATACGAGTAGCGACAGCATGCTGCTTCTTCTTGGCTCTGAAGAAAAGAAATGTTTAAAATTTGTTTTAATAAATTAAGCGATCCAAGTGCAAGACACCCATTGGGCGCCAATTTTGTCAAAGGTCTGCCTTATTTGAATTTAAAGTAGAAAGGCTTCATGGATACCGACTACTCACAAAATAGGTGCGTGGAAATGGTGTGCCATTATGTATGGCAATCTTTTTTTCGTCTTTTTCCCCTCAGGAGTGCTGGAAGAATATAACTGACAAAGACATTCTTCGGGCTCCAAAATGTCACCCTCCAGTATTCACTACAAATAGCAGTAGCACGCTCCTTATTCTCGGCCTTGTTTAACAGAAATGTCTAGTTTCTTAAGCTCAGCATTTAAATCAAACTATCTAGTTACTTAAATTTGAGACTCGCGTTGGGCGCCATTTATGCAAAGAGTTGGATCTCTGTTTATTAGTCATTTTGTGCATGCCGAACATATGTAGCTTTTGGTTAACAATACTTTTCAACTTCCCCCGTATCTGATAAACATTCGTTAATGGTACCAGGTAGATATAAAATCATCGTTGCTAATCGATTGATTTCTCATCCTAAGTATTTTCAAACTTTCATATATTGTTGACAGAGCTAATAGCTTAAAAGTGGAGTTCCTTAACTACCTTGAAGTTGTAACTGTACACCATAAGTTTTGCAAAGAATTAACGTTGACCGGCGTACGCCTTGTCTTATCTACCTTTATCACCGGACCCATTTTATTTTTTGCACTTCCTATTCAATACTAATTGATATACAAAACAGTCATTGGAAATATTGCGTGCTGGGCTGGTAGTTTCACACTATCTTATCCTACACAATATTGGGGTAGCTGCACGACAGTATGTTACCTTGCATTAGACTTTTAGTAGTATTGCAGTATCGGCGCCCAATAGACCGCCATTTAGTGGAAAACTTAACTTACGAGTATATGCCAGTGCCCAGGGAACATGGCTTTATTCATTCAAATGTGGAGCATGATCACAACTAAGTCATCTCATCCAGTTATGAGCCAATAGCTTTGATTGACTTGAATTTGACCATAGCCGATTTGATTGCTGTCCTGGTCAGGTGCGTAAAGATATTGATCTCAGACCGATCGAGACGATCGATTTTGACTTTCGTGCTCATTGAAAAGTGTATAGAAAATTTCATTTTTAACACATGCAATAACAATGATGCCAATATGCAGCCTTTTTGTATCTCGTTTTGCACTTCCAAGTTGGGTAGTGCCTTTCCGTTCTAAAAGATACAGAAAATAAAGTTGGCTTTTAAGTTGTCATTAGCCTTCTCAATTCATTCCAGAATTATTATTACTACTACATATTATGGCAACCACAAGAAGAGCGCAAATGGCTCTCCAACATCTCTTGCACTTTCACATTTCTATAAATATTTTTCTTATAATTGGTTGGCAGTGTTGATAGGTCTTTTTCGTTACTTTTGCCATAAGCTCTGGCAAGTTAAACTTGCTACCTGTTTCCTTGAACAATTATTTTTAAAAATCTTACACTTCTGAATGTAGCAGGTTTTATCTAAATTTCACATTTTCATTATTATTTAGATATCTTACTACACTTAGCTTTCTTGGAATTTTGTACCCCGTGATGAATTTTGAACACGAAAATTCCCACGAAATAACAACACTGATGGTTGCCCCGTCACTGCTTTACCTCACATGAGTCAGTTCTTTGATCGCTGATAAGATCACAATCTTGTTAGGAGGTTCGAAAGCTAATCAAAAGTTTTTTTTTTATATCATATCTATTCAGTAGTTATTGCTCCAAAATGTTTCTTTCGCCTTCTAAGCGACGGAAAGAAATACAGTGAATCATAAGCAACGACAATAATAGCGAAAAAACAAAACAAAATACTCCCCAGTTATCTGGACAGCCACCCTTGGAGTTTACAGAAACTTAATACCACCTGAGTTTCAAACCCAACCACTCTGGCTTTCTCTCTGTCTCTTCCTTTCCACAAAAACACACGTTCTGAAAATTAGTATAAGGGTATTCATATCCCCTTTAACACGTGCAAATTATAAAAAAAAAGAGCTGATCCTCAATATAAATTACAGAGTTCGTAAAATTTTAATAAATTTTATAAAATCCATAAAGAAACTTTAATCAAAAAATAATAAAAAGTCTTTGAAGTTGAAGCAAAGTGTATATATGTCTACGGTAATACTACACGTCACTGTCTTAAGGAAGCCAATATTTTCCAGTCTAATCTTGATTTAAATTAATTAAAATTGTCTGTGGTATGTATTAAATTGTCTTCCCCTAAATTTAAATAATCACTAAAGTTGATCAATAAAATGTCAAACAAGATGTAAGCCCTTTCGTAAAATCTGTTCAAAAAGAAATACGATTTCACTTTACATTTTTTTTTCCAGAAATTTGACTTTCTTTAACCAGATCTCAAAGCAAAATTTCCAATGCAAATGGAACTAAACAAATTTTAATTTTTAATGATAATCGTTTATTTATTTTCCTTCCTGGTCGTTAAAAATAGACCCTCCTTTTTCCAACCCCAGATATATGATACCTTCAAAAGTGTTCTAAAATATACCTTAGTACCCTTTTACACATTTAATTAAAACTCGGACTTGTCTAGTGTTGGGCGCCATTTTAGAAAATTGTTATATTTCAAACTTAGTTTTGATTTATACTACAATGGCAACCAACACTTTCGCTGACTGTTTCACTTAACTTTTTTAAAATTTTAAACAGAAACGCTGCTTTTCTCATTTTGTGGAGCATTGGGCGCCATTTATGTATGCAATTTTTTTTCATTTTAATGCTACAATTGAATAATTATATGGCTGTGACTCTAACAAAAAGAAAATTATTTCCGTCCTCTCACAAGCAACAGAATATACAAAATATTTTTAAAAAAAAATGTTTTCTGCATCTACATTTTATTTTCTAAATAAAAACCAAGTTTCGCAGGGTACTCATAAAATAAAAAGAACATTTTCTTAGTCATAGAGTAGGTGGTTTTTTTTTTTATTTATTATTATTTAAAACCATAATCTGTATTCGTTTTCGAAAATAAAAAATGAAAAATATATGTTTATTGTACTAAATAGTTTGTAAGACAGTTGTAAGATCTCCAGACAAATAAATAGATTAAATTAAAAAAAAAAAGAAGATATATAAGCTATGATATATGAAAAAGAAAATGTTAAGCTCTTATCCCCTAACTATGTCGCTTGAATATGCATACCAAGAAAAAAAAAAAAACAAAAAAACTTGTCACTTGTAATCGAATAGGTTGAAAAAAATATAAAAATATATAAGAAAAAGTTTTTATTTTGTTAAAAATTGGAAAAAAATTTATAGTAAGAAATGCCAAAGAGAAAATGTATAGAAATTGGTCAATACACATCAGTAATTGTACAAATAAGAGAATACCCCATATCTATCACTGTTTAAAAATAAGTATTTGTAAAAAAAAAAAAAACTAAAAAAAAATCACTATGTATAATAAATATTTAAAGAATGTTTTTGCTTTTTATTTCTTTCTTATAATGAAATAATTTTTTTTTTTTAATAGAATTATAGTCATATATTTATGGAATACTTTGTAAGAGTCGACGAAAAATAAAATGTAAAATAGGATAAAATAAAATTTAATAAATTATAATAAAAAAAAAATATATATAAATACAAATCAATGTAGCATCGTTTTTCATTAGCATTTATGTTGAACTATTCAACTGAATAGAGTGCACATAATCCTTCTGCCTTTATGTACGTTTCCATCATTAATATCCTTCGTAGTCATAAGAATGAATTTTCTCTGAACCAACCCAACTATGCCGTTATGGACGTTTTAATTAAAAATAATGAATGCTTTCATGCTATGGTCCGTCAATATGGAGTTACTACTTACTATCCACAGCAACATCAAGTAAAGACACTTAATTTAAACCAGGTCTGGAGTTATGGCATCATTGCTCGTCACGTAATTTCTATTGTGTTGTTGGTACATCTAGCAGCATTCGATCACTGATGCGGTAATTCGACCCCAGGTTTTATAGCTAAAATATTCAACAGCGTAACCATAACCAGCTTAATGTGATAAATGAATGACGTCCAATGGGTATGTAATGCTAAATGTGAGCATTTCACGGGACAAGTATTTCAAAGGACAAAAGACTATGCTTTCCAGTGCAGTTTTCGATAACGATGGATAATAACAATTGACTACTGTCCATTCTTAAGCCGTTGTTAAAGTTGAAGAGCAGGTCAGGCAGGACGACTTAATTCGATCAGAATGGCGATTTCTAGCCCAGAGCGAACAGCAATGAGACATACACCAATCGATATATTAGGAACTCGTATTTAATAAAAACTGAATTCGTGTAATTTTCGTAGGACATGTGGGAAAGGAGCTTGACTCCTTTTATCCTTTGAACAAATTACAATTCCGTCTTGGAGATGCCATCATTTATTAAACTACAACTGTAGAAATATTGCAGCTAGGAGTTCTTTTTTTGTTCTGAACGTTTGAACATTTTTGCTACATTTTTCCTATAAACTCATACAATTTTCATTTTGAGTTTATATATGCAGGATGTAACAACAATCCTCCGGGGAATGATTCCTTCGGTTATGAAAAAAACGATATTGCATCGGAGGTGGGGTCTATATACTCGTATGTACACCTCATTCTGAGTTATGGCTAAAAGTATATTTTCTTGGATTAATCGTTATAGCTTCAGAAAATTGTTCTTAGTATTTTATTGAAAAGCTTTGTGTTATAAACAGAACGCAACCTATTCCTTGATGTAACGTCGGCCTCGGGTGCCTGCCAATTACTTCACCCGGACGATAGATGGCGCAAAATCAGCATCAAAAAAGTATTGTAATTGGTGGATTAAAAGGCGAGGGCTGATTGGCTGACGGCGTTTGTCAGTGCAGTTGAATTGAGGACGGCGTGGCGGATATACACTTTTTGGAGCATCAAAAGTGAATTTTAATATTTAAATCCACATATTTTAAATCCTAATAAATTAATATTTTTCAAGTCATAATTGACGTGTTTACTTGTTTTAAATTCGTTGCTGCGAGTTCCGCCCTTCCAGACTCAACAGTTTGTGTTGCTCCTATGTGCAATATAATCATTCGGATTGGAAATTTAAGTGAAGTTTTTAAAACCCGTTCAGAATATAAAATGACATTTTTTAAAACTTCTTGGTACGTAATAGATCACGTCAAACACGATCTCCTTGAATATGTCAAATATATGATAGCTTCAATGTCGGTTTTCAACAAAATCGTTCTTCCAAGAAATTTTTAATAAGTAAAGTACCGTTATATGCATTTTTTCATTAATTTGGTACGCGATTTAGTACTAAGTGCCCAGCTGAACTCAAGTTTAACAAAATTGTTGGATCTGTTTTCGAGAAAATCTTTTTTTTCTTTTTTCAAAATCGGTTCCGTTAATTTTCTCCTCGAACTGTGAACTGTTTGAGTAAAATCTGTCCAGCCGTTTAGGCTGCAGTCGTCATACAATACACACTGACAGACAGACCAAATTGGCAGACCCACTATACTAGTGTCACAACATTGAATACCTTGAAGAACTTAAAGAGATCGAAAAACATAATTTTGAAGTGAGTTCTGCATTAAAGATTTCCTGATACTGTTCTATAAGGAGGACAAAGATCTGTCACTTGTTGCACCGAAAGCAAATTTAAAAGACCTACCATGCTGATATCGGACATTTCAGTCTTGAGAAGACTATTTATCGATTGGGACAACATTTCTGGTTTCCACGCACCCATAGATATACGAAATCCTATCTTTCTTCGTCTTTTATAGAATGACCACTCTTCAATGATTTCGTTTCCGATTACATGATCTTATATAAAATCACCTTATACAGACTACCAGATTGATTGAACATATGACTGCGACAACTGGAGTTTTCAAGAAGATGGAATCAATATACTGAAGACATTTATTATTATAAAATGAAGCCATGCTGTCAACTTTCACCTGAATTAGATGACACAAATAGGAATACTACTGAGTTCGAAGAAGAAACTGATTAAGTAGCCGGGACGTCTGCTGTACAGGAAATTTTTCCTGAATATTTCCAATCAAACTGCTCTATCTTATAAATGCTTCGCTCAGAGTAATATACGTTCCAAGACAATGGAAAGTCGCCGAAGTTATAATGGTAGCAATGGACACTCTCTTTCATTTAACACCCCTCAACATTTTTAGTAGGCAAATGGCAGCTAGCTCAGTTATTCGCCTTAAATCTACTTTAAAATGGTCCAGGGAGTATATAGCCACGCCTCCATTTTAAACAAGTTTAATGTCTTCCATGAAAACATTGACTACACTATACCCAAGTAAAATTTTGACAAAAACTTCCAAGTTACCATCCCTTCCAGAGCATTCTGGGAAGAAAGTGGTTTTACGGAAGATAAATCGTTACATTTTTATACCGACGGTTCAAAAACTAACGACGCGGTGGGTGGTGGTGTCTTCTCGGATAAGCTTAATCTAAACCTCTATTTTCATCTCTCAAACCACTGTAGCGTGTTCCAGGCGGAGACAATGGCAATAAGGGAAGTTTCGTCTTGGCTAAAGAAAAACGAGATATCAACCACTGATATCCGCATCATTTCAGATAGCCAAGCAGCAATCAAATCCTTGGAATCATCCTCCATAAATTCTCTAACAGCTGTAGACTGCCAATCGTTTCTTATAGAGATGGCGGAGCAGTTCCATATGCACCTAATTTTGGTGCCGGGGCATAGGAAAATTGTAAGGCTGATGAACTTGCCAGATATGGAACAACCATATTCCATCCTTCCAGACAAAAGTTCACTGGGTATGTATCGTTACAAGTAAACTTAAATTAAAGCTGGTTTCTATTGAAAGGACAAATTCTAGGTGGAAAAGTGGTACAACGTGTTTAGCGACAAAACAGATTTGGCCTAAGCTGGATTTGAAATGCTCTAAGAATTTGATTTCTCTCAATAGATTGCATATCAGTGCTGTAATGGTGTCGTCACTGGACACTGATAGGCAAGTCTGCAGGCTTGGAGTATTCTCAAATGATTTCTGCAGAAGCTGCATGGACGAGGAGGAGGAAGAGACTATTCTTCACCTTCTTTACACCTGCCCAGCTCTCTCTCAAAGAAGGAAACTCCACTTAGGAGCTTTCTGTTTCAACGACGTAAATGATCCGAAAAAAATAGACGTTAGCGACTTCCTACGCTTCATCAGAAGCTCCAAATGGTTCCATGAGTAGGCTAGAGACCGCTTTCTAAACCCACGTGGTATCACAATGGACCTAATTTTGGTCTAAGTGTGTTGACGTTTAGCTGACAGCCACCTCAACCTAACCTATAATGGTTGCAGAACCGGAAAAATCTCCAAAAGACAAATATCAAAGGTATTTGAAAAGCTCCTATTGAAGAACCAAAGGCGTTTAATTTCTGATCATCAATTCGGCTTCAGAATCAAGCATTCCACAATTGATCAGGTTTAAAGAAAAACAAATGAAATTGAGAAATCCCTAGAAGGGAAAAAGATGTGTTCTAGCTCTTTTCTTGACGTAACTCAATCCTATGATAAGGTATGGTACGAAAGATTGGAGTATAAGCTAAGACAAGTTCTTCCGGAACAGTTTTACAAATTTGAGAATCCTACCTTACAAACAGTCATTTTCGTGTTAAACACGGAACCGAATACTCAGAATTTAAGGAAACCGCTGTCGGAGTTCCACAAGGAAGAGGTCTTGGTCCGGTATTGTTCTTACTCTACACCAGAGACATACCTCAAGAAGAAGGCACCATTGTAGCTGGACGATACAGCTATACTGGAAAAGGAAAGTTCAGTCGAGTCAGGAACTGAAATGCTCGAAGGAACTTTGGATAAAATTTGAGAATGGGCAAAGATTTGATGCATTGTTCTTTACAAGACAAGAAAAATAATCAACATTCACATTGCAAACGAAGCAAAATATCTAGGAATAACGTGAATCTTAAATGGAAGGCACAAGTTAAAAAAGAACGCGACGAGCTCGAAAGTAGATTCAGACAAAATTAAGCATATGAAACCTATATGAACATATGATATACAACTTTTGAGGTTGTACGAAATATACTACAATCTTTTCAAAACAAAGTGCTAAGATCAACCGTGAATGCTTCGTGGTATATAAGGAACAATTATATCCACAGAGACTTAGGAATAGCTACCGTCGTAGATGAAATAACAAACTTTGCTTGCAAACTCCATATTCGTCTTCATGGTCATTGCAACAACGCCATACTCTAAATTTTGAACGCGACAAACCTTGTGCGTCGAACGAAACCTTTCAGAAAGGTTTCCAGTAAAAGCATCCGCTGATACCGACATTACTTACGTCTACTTCCCATTGGTCTAAATCGAAAGGTCCAACGCAATTATTCTTTGAAAATTGCAATGAGCGCTGTCAGTCCTCATTGTGCCTACTAAGATTTCACAAAAAAAAGAAAAAACTATAATAAATTTCACTTTGCTTTACTTTTACTAAATTTAAACTTTCTACGTCGAACGGTCCAAAAGTTATGAGCCTGTAACAGACTAAGGGAAAGACGGACAGACAAATCCTTCACTATAATATTTCCGTCCTTATGACGCATAAATTAGAAAGAAACATGTGACAATTGAGCGCTAAAATCCTGTGTTCAACCTGCAAAATTATTTCGTCCTTTTTCGTTTCTTCAAATAATTATACAATTTTTTTTTTTAAATAAAGTTCATCTCTTTTCATTCGGAAACGGTTAGAGGTAAGAGAAAAACACTTATGAGCGAAGTTTTAGAGAACGGATGGGAATGTTGTTTGATGAACTTTAATGTCTTTGAAAGTCCTTGAACCAAAACATATTAAAAATGCATACTTTTGAGATTGCCAGTCGAAAACACTTAAAAATAATTATTTTTGTCATGGATTTTCTTTTTTCGTAAAGTTACCGATTTCGGAGGTATCCAAGGGAGAAAGTTCAAGTTCAAAGTTGAAATATTTTTCTTTTCTCAGAAATGGTTGAAGGTAGAAGAAATATGCCTATGAGAAAAGTTATAGAAACTTTTGATGGTACCAATTTTTAGAACGTAGGAAATACTCATTGTGTGTATTTATACATTTCTTCAAGAGTCAGTGGAGTCTTAGCTGACGTGACATTTCAACACACTGCCGACATGACCTTTCCAAGTTTCTCAATACCGACTTTGACTCTACTATAGGACTCCCTTCATTATTATCTTCTATAAGACTTCCGTCGTCATTATCTTTATCTCATCCATTTCAACAGACTGCCGACATGGCCTTTCCAAGTTTCTCAATACCGACTTTGGTTCTATTATGGGATTCCCTTCATTATTATCTTCTATAAGACTTCCATCGTCATTATCTTTATCTCTATCCATACATTGGGGTTTTCTTTTTAAACCTAGATAGCCAGTGACTACCAAAATTGTGAAATTTTAAATGTAAAGCAAATACAACAACCAACTGCCTACAACTCTTGCTTTTCTCCTCAGAAACAGGTGGCCTGATTTTATTCATAGACGTTGGTACGCCTGAGGAATTATCCGTTTGTATATGGACATGTTCGTAAAGTGAAATCATTTCCAATGAATCTCGTGCAATGGCTCTGATTGACCAACAAATGAAATGTTGCTAATTGACATACCAATAATACGGGTACTATAAGTACTTTTAGCTTTTATATTAATTTTATAACTTTCTATGTTAAGTGTGCAAAAAATAAGGTTCAAGATATTTTTGAGAAAACGAAATTTTGAAAAAAAAATCCTTTGTTTAAAATTTTGACTGGAAACTCGGCTAACCTATATTTCAACAAAATCATTCGAGTCATTTTCTATAAAGTCGAATTGAAAAAAGTAAATCATCGCGATTTCAAAATTTGTTTGAAATACTTAACATGACGTAATATACACCCCGCGCAACAAAAAAAGCCGCACATGGTAATTTTTAACAAAATGGAAGAAATTTAATAAATGATGACTAATCACTGCGTAGTCACTTTGTATTTTTGATGTTTAACATTTAAGTTAACACATTCCCCAATTTGACAATACATTTCGTAGCCTAATTGAAAAAAAAGTAATGATCGTGAAGATCAGACTACAAAATATCAAATATTACCCAAGTACTAACAATTTGAAAAGCAAATTTCTTTTTTCATATTTTTATTAACTAAGAAACCTTTTTACATAATTTAAGACTTTCATAATACTAAAAAATGATTCTAGTATTTCGTAGCACCACCCTTCGCCCTAACAACGTCATGAACCCTGTTTGGCATGGAGGCATAAAGATAATATGCCTCCATTGTTATTAATTTCATTGAACCACACTTCTTCAATGATGCTCTTTAGATGCTGCATGGTTTTTGGTTTTTTATCTTGGATCTTCTTTCCCATAAGACTCCAGACATTTTCGATGGGGTTGAGATCTGGACTGTTTCCCGGCCAAATTAGGGATTATATTCATAATTCTTCTTTCAAAGTTTTAATCTGTGGAGGAAATTTAAAAAATAAAATCATAAGATTTTCAAAACACCCATAAATATGGAAAAAAAACCTCGAATTACTCACTGATTTTGCTCGGTGGCAAGGTGCTGAATCATCTTGAAAAATTGGTTTTGATATTTCTGCGGTTATCATTTCCATACTCGGTACAACACCATCTAAGATAATTTGTTTGTACTGCATGGCGTTAACAGTGCCCTCGAGCATAATTAGAGATCCAACTCCGATTGCGGTGATGCATCCCCACACCATAACATAAGGAGAATGTTTTACGGTGTGAGCTATGCATTCGTCGCTGTAGCGTTCCCCTTTTCTACGACGAACTATCTGCTTCCCATCCGGTCCGATTAGGTTAAACTTAGACTCATCAGAGAACACCACATTTGACCAATCTTGAACACTCCAGTTTTGCCTTTCCTTAGCCCAGCTAAGGTGCGTTTTCTTCATTTTGCTGGTCAGAAGTGGCTTTTTCGCTGGTCTCCTTGCTAGCAAACCCATCTCGTTGAGATGATTCTGGATAGTTCTGACGCTAACTTCAGCCCCAGTAGCTTCTCGCAGGTCAGCTCTTAACTCCGATGCATTTTTAAACCTGTTTCTCAAGCTTAGCCTCTTCAGTTCCCGGTCCTCCCGAACAGTGGTACATCTCTTCAATCCTGTGCCAATTTTTCTGTCCAGATTGTGATCCCGATGATATTTGTTACAGAATCTTCTTACAGAACTCTCATTGCATCCAATTTGTCGAGCAATTTCACGAAATGACTGATTATGTTTGGATAAGGCGACGATAACTGCCTTATTTATACTCTTTTCACTTTTATTTAAGAAATACAACTGCACTCACTGTTAAATACTGCCAGAATGAATTCCGACACATTCCAAAATGTGCATTACCTAACCCGGAAGCAATAAAATATAATTCGGCGAATCCCTTAAAGGTAATTAGCGCAAAAAAATGGAAAACCCGTAAGCGGCTTTTTTTGTTGCGCGGGGTGTAGTATAAATAACAGAAAAGCCGTCGCATTAATGAAATGTACATATATAATCTATAATTATTGTGCTTCATGATTTTTTTCATAAAGTACCAGCTACCATCCTTACAGTCACTATATTTCACGAACATAGTCGCTTCTTGGGCGAATACTTTGACAGTTGACAACTAATGTCATTATAACTACAAACACAAGTACCAACCTTAAAAAAAATATATACATATATGTTAGCTATATCAAAAAAAAAAAAGAAAAAAAAACCGTTCGTTGTCTTTGCGCTCTCTTTATTGAATGATCATTGTTTTTCCCAACCCAACCAGTGTTACCTATTAATTATTGTTTTACCCAACCCAACCAGTGTTGCCTATCATATAAATATATTGCTAGAAATCGATTTAAATACTGGCTATCTAGGTTTCAAAAGAAACACGACAATAATAAACTCTCTATAGGTATAACTATCATGTATAGTTCATATATTATATAAAGTACAATGAACCTCTCTTGTGTGGTGGAAATTTTGGGCAAAGATATTTTTATCCCTCCTAACATCAATCACAATCCAACACCCTTCCTTTGCATAAGTAGGTAATACAACTTATTGACTAAGATAAAACCAGGCGGTTTGACTTTTACATAGATATTGAACCTTTTTGTATGGTTCACCAAAGAAAAACCGAAGTCAATTAGGTAAGAGTTACAACTTTGTTGTAGTTAACTTCAAGTGGAATCCTTTAGTTTTCTTTTCCTTTTTGTTTTTGCCCATATCCTTATGTTCATTAACCCTCTGGTAAAACCACATTTGACTTCCACGAGCACCCACAATCCTCCCTCTACTTAAAAAAATCAAGTAGTCAACAACTGTATACATGTTTACCTACATAATCGCTTAAAAAGCAAGTCTTCCAGAGAGTGCTCATTAATTTCACAACCACTTAACTACTACTCAACAGCAAACTATCCAGAATAACAACTACCAACGCGCAAGTAACATTTAAGGAAGTAATTCCAACTACCCACCCTCTGATACCTACGCTAAGAACTTCAGTCATTCGATCAGCAAAACAAAACACTGAACAATTCCAGGGAATGTCAAATCACTTTAGTTGAGTATCTTTTTCTTTTTCAGTCCGAAGTAACTAAAACAATCAGCTTAAGAGATTATCGATGCTACTTGGTATCTCAAAAATAACAATAAGTCCACCCACCCAATTGTGGGTGCCCAACACCACAGTATCTGCTGCCTGTCAGAAACTAAAACTCATTGGGATCTGTTGAATTTGTTTTCCTGATTGCGTTTTGTTCTCCTTCTGTAAGGACTTAGTGTGGGTTTTATTTTTATTTTTTTGGGTAGGAATTTCCAATTGCTAGTCCAGGGATTATCAGTTACTGACAATGATGATTTCTAGAGAATTATTCTCGTAAGCCTGCAGACATTGAGGTAAGAATTTCTGCATACAAAATTTCTCTTAAACTCCTCGAAAGATATGTATTACTAGAATGAGGTTGTCATGAATTTAAGCTAAGGAATTTGGCCAAAAATTCTAAAATACGTTGCCTTGGCAACACCTTTGAATATTTGATTACCCCAGGCCACCCGTTCGTCACTAATGAAGTCAATTTCTTGGACGGTTAATGAGAGTTATGAATTATTTACGACAAACATCGCAGAGCAGCGAGTAATTTGCGGTGACAGCCTTAACATTAATAAATAAGGAATGTTGATTAAGGGACACGGCTGTAATCTTGTTTCCCAAAGATTGACAGTTTCGCACAAGAAGAACTTGTTGTGGAAGATAAGAAAAATTGCGTGCGCTTTGTTTATTTTGTGCCTTTATGAACTCGACTGTGGTGGTAAATAGATTGGTTTTAGGGTATGGTGTACGAAGTGGAGTGCGACTACAGATTGAAAAGTTGTGCCTGCGGGGCGCTACATAACTTTGTTGCAAACACAGGTTTTGATTTAAATAAAAATGGAGGGAATTATTCGGAAATGTTTTTCACAACTTGTAGGCCAATATTCTACGGCTTTTACTAAGTCCTTAAATAAGTTTTTTTTTTTTTTGTTTATGAGGGGACAGCCAAAGTCATGTTTACTTAGATTTCAATTAAGTTGAATAAGCGGCCAGAAGAAGAAATTCGACGTTGAACACCTTAGCACACCTGGAGTAGCAGAGAGAGTCTACAGAGAGCGCCTGAGTGAGAAACTCTCCTCAGTGCATCCACCTACCACAGACGCCAACATCCAGTGGTCCCAGTATCGCGACATCATCAAAGAGGTAGCCGAAACCACTTTAGGGTACCAGCCACCCCAGAGAAAGAGCCCGTGGTATGATGATGAATGCGTACGCTGGAAAAAGGTGACAGAAGATGCACATATGAAGACGCTGCAGCGCAAAACAAGGGCAGCGAGGAAAGAGTATCGAGCCAGGAGGAGGGGGGAGAAGAAAATACTGCGTAGAAAGAAGAGGGCCTACGCCGTCTCCCAGCTCAAGGAGATCGAAGAGTCTCGTGATCGAAGCAACATCCGAAAGTTCTACAAGAAAGTCAAGCAACTGGCTGCTGGCTTCAAGGCCGGAACACAGCCTCTTCGAAACAGCGAAGGAAATCTAGACACCGAAGCGCAGGGAATAGTAGATGTGTTTAAGCAACACTTCCAGCAGCTGCTAAATGGGCATCATGTAGAGAGAGTGATAGGGCAAGAAGAGAACCCACGTCCAGTCAATGAAGAATCTGTTCCAGCACAAAAAAGCTTAAGAACAACAAGGCCGCCGGCTGTGATGGTTTACCAGCGGAGCTTTTCAAATACGGTGGTGATGTTTTGGTAGGGCGCATGCACCAAATCATCAACCAAGTATGGGTGGAAGAAAGCATGCCTGATGACTGGACTATCAGCTCCATATGCCCCATCTACAAAAAGGCGATCCTTTGTCTTGCAAGAATTATCGAGGCATATCCCTGCTTAATGTCGCATACAAGATAATATCCAACGTACTGTGTGAACGCCTCAAACCATTCTGCAACACACTAATCGGCACGTACCAGTGTGACTTCCGGCCCGGCAGATCGACTATAGACCAAATTTTCACACTGGGGCAAATCCTGGAAAAGACCAATGAATTTTTAAGTCGAGACTCACCACCTATTCATCGACTTCAAGGCCGCATATGATAGCATTCATCGTCAGGAGCTTTATGTGGCGATGGCCGAATTCGGGATCCCGGCAAAACTGATCCAGCTTTGTAGCGTGACGCTGGAAAACAAGCGCTGCAACGTGCAATTTGGAAGTAGTTCCTCCGAACTATTCCAAACATGCACCGGATTTCGGCAAGGACACGCACTATCATGTGACTTCTTTAATCTCGTGTTAGAGCAGATAGTGCGCAGGGCAGTTATTAACACGGAAGACACTATCTTCAACAAATCCGTCCAGCTACTAGGGTATGCAGACGATATCGACATCATCTGTCGCTCCCAGCGTGCCGTGATAGAGGCTTTTACGGCGATTGAAGAACAGGCGAAATTTGTTGGCCTTGTAGTAAATGAGGATAAGACTAAGTACATGATATCAACAAGCATCTGTCCACCACAGAACGTCACTATTGATAGCAACAATTTCTAGGTAGTTAAGGAGTTTATCTACCTCGGAGTAAACATGAACTCCACAAATGACATCCTAGTGGAGATCCGGCTAAGAATTACCCTAGGAAACCACTGCTACTTCGGTTTGGCAAAACAATTGGGTTCAAAACTCCTAACTCGAAGGACAAAATGTATGCTCTACAGAACCCTTATCCTGCCAGTTCTGCTTTATGGCGCCGAGTGCTGGACGATAAGCAGGAAAGGAGAGCTGATACTGGGCTCCTTCGAAAGGAAAATTCTTCGGCGGATTTTTGGTCCTGTGTGCGTGGAGGGCGAATGGAGGAGAAGATACAACTGCGAACTCTATGAGCTGTATCAAGATGTGGATGTAGTCCAAAAGGCCAAAATACGTCGACTACATTGGCTCGGCCACATCGAGCGAATGGACAATAATGCTCCAGCTAAGAGGATCTTCGAATCCCAGCCGCCAGGTTCGAGGCGACAAGGAAGACCGAACCTCCGTTTCAAATACCAAGCCATCGCGAATGCCAGACCACTTGGTCTGCATAACTGGAAACAACGTGCCCGAGATCGCAGAGGATGGAAGGCTACAGTGTCTCAGGCAGAGACTCTTCACGGGTCGGGAGCCCGTTAAGTATGTTAGTAGTGAATAAGCGGCACTTAACTATATGTGGAACATACGAGGGCAAGGTGAAGACTGTGATTTTCAGTTAAAAAATTTTATTTTTCTCCATAATCTCTGCGATCGACTTCGCTTTCGTTGGCGCTAAACCACCGGCTTCCACCAACTGCTTCGACTGCTGTTTCGTTTCTGGCGTGTAGTAGTGGACCCATGTCTCATCCATGGTGACAAATCGCCACACAAAATCAGTCGGATCCCTATTGAATAGGTCCAAAGATTGCCGCGAAAATCGTTTGCATCTTGTGCAGAGCTTTTGCATCCCTACGTTTTTGTGCAGGACGTTTCGCACCCTCTCTTCTGATATACACACAGCCTCAGCTATCTCACTCACCTTCACTCGCCTATCGTCGAACACGATATCATGCACTTTTTCTATGGTTTCGGGTGTGCTTGCGGTTTTTGGCCGTCCTTTACGTGGGTCATCTTCGAGGGACCAAGTTTAAATTCAGCTGCCCACTTTTAAACGGTTGACATGGAAGGAGCAGTGTCCTCGTGAACTTTTGTCAACTTTGAATGAATTTGCTTAGGGGTTAACCTATACAAAACGAAGAATTTTATCACCAAACGATATTTAAGTTAAACAAGCAAGACGTCTACTGCAAAAATTCGTGTAAAGAAACTACTTGAGAGAACAAGTTGAAACTTGTCATACAAACTAATGAGAAGTGCACCCAAGCAGGAAACATAAATTTTTGCTGATTGGAACGCTATCTCTGCGTCAGGCCGAGAACTTTTCACCTTGCCCTCGTATGTGGAACGTAACATGTATTTAACTTTAGTTAACAGTCATAAAACTATGATTCTGTAGGGATGTTCCAGTTGTTCAGCATTTAATAGTAAACGTTAAATATTATTGTGCGTTGTGCTGACAGTTTAACTTTCAATATTGACATTGTAGATGGAATTATATGAACAGGCATTGACGTTTGTTTCTACCCACTCCAGCCTTTCATAATCTTATTATCAATCAATCTCATCTTACTGCTCTGCTTACAAGATGCTTTGCCCACAGCAATGGTATACCATCTGTCAATTTAAATTAGGGCTACATACGTCAATTCAATGACCAATTTCTAATGTTCATCTTACTCTTTGATTGGCCATCAGTTGCAGGATTAGTTCCATTGAATGAAATTCTGTAGAAAATTTTCATTGTTTTATTGAAGGTAATTAATCGAATTGGCTAAGAATTTTAAAAAGATTCATGATTTCCATAACATACTGGATTAATAGGTGTAAATTTGCAGCCATAAAAGCTGGCTTCTATTTCGACATGCTGTATGCACCGACCGACAAATAACATTTCAATATGGAAACCACAGCGGCCTGCAGTATTGATTACAATTTTTCATTAAAAATGTTATATGAATAATAAATTTAAACGAAGTATTTGTGCTGATAAATTTTGTAAACTTTATTCAACAATATTCTGTTTATATGAGCAAATCCGATTCGATTAAATGTAATATATTTGTCAATGTGACTTCTAATCGGATTTTATAAAGTTGCTTATGGAGACATCGTACAATAAGTTTTATGTAATCCCCCCCATATGAGGTTAAGTTATCGACTGATATCCAGACATCTACATCGAAACCCTTTGTAACTCTTGGATGTGTTTTCCAGAAGGAATTCTTAAGCCAATAGTCATGAAAACGTGCATGAAAAGATAATCAAAATTTATCAAGTCAATGGGTATTTAAAATTATTAAATAGGTAAGACAAGATAGAGAAGAGAATATGTAATCTAACGTATGAAAATCCATAATTTTTCAAAGTGAATTCAGCGTTGCATTTCATAATAATGTAATATGCGAGCTACGGCTCGAGTAGATAAAACGTTACTCTGTGAGATTATTTCTTTATTTTCTAGTCTATAGAACAATTCAAGTTCATACTATACTATTCTTCGCAAATTCTTTCCTTACAAGGTCTCTTTCTTCTCAAATCACTTTATCTCATTCCAATTACTTAATTCACAAATCCAAACTAATTACTTCTTCTTGTTAACTCTTCACAAAATTACAACTTCGCCGATTATCACTTTACCAATCTCTTCGTGCGGTTCGAAATCCAACTGCCCTGCCTCGGTCGCCATCTGTCCTTATATAGTCGCATTTCTGATAGCCAGAAACTTCTAGCAAATTCTTCGACCGCTGGAACAAGAAAATTCTGATGTAATAATTCCAAGATGACAGCTGCAGCCAATAACCTCTTATGGTTATAATTCTCTCATAATTCCTCGACGTCGTCTTAGATATAATCCGTCTCTTACCGTGGACACGAACCTCGAATGAAAAGACACTTCGGAATGTGTTGCCTAGTTTTGGAGCGTAGTTATTATGCTACATTATGTTACAATATGATATAATCTTGTCTTCTTCTTATGTCCTCTTACCCCTCGAAAGTCAACAACGCTTGTGCGCCATCGTATTCGGAGTTTTGCAACGCGCTTGAGCTCCCTTCAAGTGCCCAATGATCCCTCCAAATTCCTCCTCGACTGTCCTTCTCCATGTCTACCTAGGGTGGCCCACTCGTCTGCTTGATTAGGTAAGTGGATTCCATTGCATGGCGTACTTCACAATGGAACTGTCTTCGCACCGTAAGGTATGACCAATCCACTGCCTCTTTTTCCTCCGTATTTTCGTTCCTCTTGGACCATTATCGCGTGTAGTTGGTCATTCGATATACGATTCGGCCAGAAGATCCTTAGGATATTGCGAAGACATTTATTTATGCAGGTTTGCAGATTTCTTGTGACAGTGTTGGTCACATTTCAAGTACTACACCCTGTTTCCACGTTTGATCGGAACAGTCTCAGCTTGATTTTAGTGCTGAAAACATTGCTTTTCCAGATTTTAGACAGCATACCGAAAGCGCTCTTTGCTTTACGAATTCTGCTGTCAACATCCATTTCAGTACCACCATCTTCTGAGACTATACTTCCTAAATATGGAAAGCTGCTTACTTTTTCGACTTGTTGTCCGGCAATGTTGAGTTGAGCGGCGCTTGTGTTTTATTGGGAAATTGAAGTGCTTAGGGCTTTCGTTTTTGATTTGTTTATTTTGAGTCCTACTTTGTTCGCCTCTGGCTCCAAATTATGACCCATCTGATGCAGGCCCATTATTCTGTGAGAGAGCAGGCAAACTTTCCCTTTTATTTAAATTAAAAATCCTAAAGCACAAAATAATATGCTTTGTATATCTTCTGCTGCAAACTGGATCGAAAATCACTTTTCTCTCAAAACAAACAAAAGTATTTTCATCTACGTCATATAGGAGGACTCAAATGATGAGGGTCTTATATAAAGTCACCTTGAGAGGGCTTTGCTATTCAATTGCTATCTTAACCCAAAGAAACTGCGGTTAGCAATAATGATTCTTCGCTTTATCTCTGCGCTGGTGGCATTATTTGATTTTACAGCGGAGCCTAAGTAGTCCTTAACTACCTCAATATTGTACGAGTACCTACCTATTGCGACATTCTCTTCAAGTCGCCGATATTGACTGTCGTTTTATGATAACAGCATATATTATTTTCCCCTACTTAAGCGCTAAATCCACCTTCGCCGCTTCTGTCCCAATACACTCTCAGTGGTGCACTACTTTCATATTTTCATTTCACTAGTAAATCAGCTAAATAATTAAACAACCAGCAAAATATGCTAGCAAAAAGAAAAAAAATAATTAACCAGCAGAAAAATAAATCATCGGCAAAAAATTATTTTTTAATCAGCAGAAAATCATTTATCAATCTGTAGAAAAAAAAGTAAAAAATTATCATGGAAAATAAAAGATGAGCTGAAAAAATATTCTCTCAGCAAAAATGAATTATTTTTTAAACAAAAAAATACAATGCTTCAAATTCGCATTTGTTTTACTATTTTTTTCTGGAATAATTGTTTGTTTCTTTCTTTTAGTTTATACTATGTGCGTATCAATCTTACCATTTCTGAGGATTAATTTTTAATTTCTCTGCTGAATATTTATTTTCTGGTAGTCAAAAAAATATATTTTGCTGATCAAATAATATGTTTTTGCTTAAAATACAATTTTTCAAATGATTTTATATATATATTTGCTGTCCCACTTTTCTGCTCATAAAAAAATTATATTCTGCTTATCAAATAATTCTAATTGCTAATCATTTACTTTTTCTACTGATTTTGCTTTTAATTTTCCGCAGAATAAACGATTAATTACTGGAAATCGAAAAACATTAAATTTCTACTCAAATAATTTAATTTCGCTTGTAAAACTCCGATTAATGGCGGCATGCCTTCCCTTTTCCCACAAAAATGTCGAACATCCCTTATACTATGCATATTTCAAAATCTCACCATTGACTCGATCACGCAATAAGGTGGGGATTACCGGTGTTGTGACGGAAAGTAGCTTTGACGTCCAAATTTGGGCACCAAAGGGGATATGAATACCCTTAAATTATTTCGGGACACGGGCGTTTGTAGAGAGTGAGGGAGAGAGAAAGAAAGATTGGTGTAGTGGGTTTGAAACTCAGGTGGTATTAAGTTTCAGTAAACTCCAAGGGTGGCGTCCAGATAACTGGGGAACATTTTTTGTTTTGTTGTTATTGTAGTTGCTTATGATTCACAGTATTTTTTTCAGTTCTCCTAATGTCATCGTCAGGGTCAAGTTGCATTTTTAGCCATATGCCCACCCTACTGCCTTCGCAATTGATCGACTATTTTATTTATTTCATGTTAAATAAATAGATGATTCGTGGAGTCAGGATTTGACAGGTTAACCTGCAGCGTGAAAAGCGATGATATTACCACTACACCACGGCCACCCTCTATAAATACAGTGCTACATTTGTGTGTTTAAAACGAGTCAATATATTAACTAAATAATTTGATAGGAAACGTTTGAAAGCGTAAAACCCCATCACAAAGAAATATTCCCTAAGCCCTTATTCCACAAAAGCCATTGAGTTGGGTAGGATGAATCCACGACAACTACAACTAGTTTAAAATATTCCAAAACTTTGGTTTATACATCTCTCCCCGGAGACATTGCTCTCGATAGTTCTGAAATTTTATTTTTATTTAAGTTTTGCTACTGGTATCTATGTTCGTTGACTTTTTCTTCGTCTGACTTCAAGGATTCGCATAGTTTAAGAACTTTAATAAACAAAAGTTAAAAATGCAATCTCTCCCTGCGCAACCTTCTTTGTCTGTTTATTTCAATCCTTGTCCTCTTTAGACTATCTCTTACCTACTATGTCTACCAGGTAAACCCTCTTCGGGTCCATATCAAAATCCACTCAATATCAAGATTTTATCTGGCTACTTTACCACTTCAAGTCCGGACTTATTATACTCGAGGGTGTGGTGGTGTATAGGTATAGTATACCTAGAATATCCTTTCTCTATGGCACACAAATTTTATAAGATTCCAACAAGTCGTAGTCATGTTGTAGATACATTAACATTCCACGGTAAATATAACGATTATTTCAATCGCACAATAGACCCACCAGTATATACATACATATACGTATGACTTTCTTGAAACAGAGAAATAACAATAAGTGCAAATAAACCCCACGTAGTCCAGGGGGCGGTTGGCAACTTTCCATCCGCGTCGAAGGTAATTGCGACTAGATACACCACAATAGCAAAGATAAACTTTTAATTCCAATTTCGAAAGAAGCCGGTACACAAGTGTATCTTTTCTATCTCGGCAAGGATACTCGCTCTTATTCTCTGTGAAAAGTTTCATTATTGCAAGAGATTTTCATTTCACCGACAACGACCGTCTGGGTCCGGTGTCGACAATGTGCCAGATTCGATTGCTGCTCCTCTAGAACAATGGCGTGAGTTAAAGAGCAAATATTCTTGGATATTAGGAAATTGACCTGATTACCGATATCTCCTTTGATATCCCTTTTGTGGTCACGAACCCGTCTTGACAATGGCACGAAGGAGACATCTGGAATTTTAGACGAGCAAAAAAACGGAAGTATTTCCACATACCCGTGTCGTTTCCTTGGGGTTTTTGGGGGAGAAGTCCGCAAATCCGCATTCAAGGAAGGATACTACATAGAAAGGATGAAAAGAAATAAACGTCAATTACATTTTCAGTTTGTGCCTTATTTCGAAATACGCAAGGATTGTCTTGTTATCCCTTTTTAAATGAATTTTATTTCCCTTTTTTTTAAAGAAAGAAAAAAAAAATGGCATTCGGAAAAGGATCAATCGGATGGTATGGTAATTTCCTTTTTATGATTTATAATACGTGTCCCAGCACAGGAATTTCGAGGAAGGACATCGGTTATTGGTACACTATCGACGTAAACATACAGCTGATGGCATCAAATGATGAATTATGGCAGAGTAACTTCAATGGGTTTTATGCCTCCGGCATCGGCGATGGGAAAGTTCTATTCAGTAGATACTCGTACAATGTGTGTATATGCCATTTTTGATTCGAATATTTGTTTCATTTAAATGAGATATTTGGCATTTTTCTCGGTACAGATATGTATGCTGAAGGCAGATTGTATCGACTGACGAAATATTTTGAATATTTTTGATATATTGATGCTGGATCGCGGCAGGGCTAAATCCTTTTTCTCATATTTGTTTCATTTAAATGAGATATTTGGCATTTTTCTCGGTGCAGAGAAGTATGCTGAAGGCAGATTGTATCGACTAACGAAATATTTGAAAACCGCGGTAGGGCCAAATTCTTTTTCTCCATTGAAATATTTGCCTCTGATTGAATTATTTTTAGGTACTCGTAATACGCTCAAATTGAATGCAATTTCACCTGCAGCATACGTGGAATTTTTAGCTCTATTAGGATGATTAATTTCGATGAAGGGAATCCCTTTAAATGGAAAATAGATTTTCGACATGTAAATGTGGTCATTTGGTTGGTAAGTGAAACGTTACTGTTACGCTATGCAATGTAAATTATAATAATCCAATATTCCTTGTCGTATTCTGTTTCCTTTTAGGATCAATGCGGGGTTTTGGTAAATTTTAACTCTAAACCTAGCGTTCTGTTTGCCTGGAGGGTATTGAGTAACGATCGCCAAGCCAACCTCGAAGCAAGTTTCTGTTACAGGCAGTAACACAAAGCAGGCGGCACTGTTCCCTATAATTTATCTAGCCAGCCTAGCGAGGCAATCCGATTTGTTTGATAATAATTTCAGCTACCCTTCAGACAAAGAGGAATATCCCTGTTAATTGTTGCGTGCAAGATTCTATCCTGTGTGCTGATCAACAATCGACCAAATTTCCCCACCCTAATAGAATACCAGGCGAAACAAACAAAAACGCATTTGTCCACCAAACAAAAACCCATTTGTCCACCATCTTCGACAAAACGTCACTGTTGACAATTTGTAGAAGTAGTAGTAAAGGAGTTTATCTAGATCGATCATTTTTTCTGTTCAATTTGAGCAGATACGAGTATTAAGAGTTCTTCTAATATTTGGTCCTGTGTTCGAGACGAGGCGAGTGGAATAGAAGATAAACTACAAACTCCTGCCAAAATGATCTTCCAATCTCAACACCAACGAGTTAGAGAAGACCAGAAGAACCGAATTCCCTTTTAAGTACCAAGTGATGGAGGATGCCAGGCAGCGGTGTCTCAGTCTGAAACTTTTCAAGGATTAGGAGCCCGATAGTAACAAAACTCTACTTACTCTTGTTAAAATCAAAAATGTGTATTTGATTTGCGCAGCATTCTTGATAATGGTTCGTTGTAACCATAGTTAGTGCGATGAGGAGGTATACGGGAAAGTGGAACAGAACTGAGGTTGCGGGGATTGGTATTTAGAGAAATCACTTGAAGCAAGTCGGGGCAATCAATGTTACCAGATAACACCTGATGAATAAAATGTATGTCGGCAACATCACGACGATCTTCCAATGACTGAAGATTAATCAGTCTAAGACGATCCACATAGGGTGGAAGGTTGAAGTTATCAACCCAAGACAGACCGCGTAAGGCGAAACGTATAAACCTACGCTGGACTGCCTCAATTCTCATGGTATGGGCAGCATAATGCGGAGACCATACTTGACTGGCATACTCGAGGAGGGGTCAAAGAACTCTTTTGGCCGGCGTTTTACAAATCCAAGTGCTGAGTTGGCTCTACTTATAATATTGTCAATATGTGATCGAAAGTTGAGTTCACTATCGCAAATGACGCCCAAATAGCGTGCTGAGGTGACTCGTCACGAATGAACTCCCGATGTTGCTATAATAGGGTACGATACTGTTGATCTCAAACGAACTTTACATTGACGGTCAACTAGGTATGATTTGATCCATGAGATGAACCGCGGTTGAAATCCAAGCGCTTTTAGCTTGAAAAGAATAATTTGGTGAGTAAATTTTGTCAAAAGCCTTAGTAAAATCTGTGGCTATGACATCAACTTCATTGCCATCTTCCAAAGCGTTCAGTGTACTAGACACGAATGAGGTTAAGTTAGTGGTTAGTGGTAAGGGAGGTCCCTTTAAGGAATCAGTGTTGCTTTATGGAGAAGATTGGCTTGGAAAGATATTACATTGTACACGATGCTGTCGAAGAGCTCAGGTATGCATGAGAGCTTAGCAATTGGCCGATAATTAGAAACTTTGCTGTTGCATCCTTTTTTTGTGGATACTAGTAATGTAAGCGTCCTTCCATAATTGAGGACAATTTCCTTATGATATTGAAAATTGAAAAAGGGTAGTAGGTAGGGACACCGTCAGGACCAGGGGAGTAGTCATCCTTCAGTTGGTTAATCTTATTAGCAACCATTGATGAGATTTTTTTTTTTTTTTATAATCTGCGCGCGCCGAAGGGGATATGAATACCCTTAAACTGTTTCAGGGTACGGGCGTTAGGGAAAAGGGGGAAGAGGAACGGAGGAGGAGCCTATGCACGTTGGCTTTGAATGTTTGAAGGTTGTAGTGATGGGGAAATACAGAGATTATGTCCACAGAGGCAAGGGAGGTTTATGCAGAGTTGTTCAAATAGCTGAAATAATCAAGGTCAGGTTCATATACGTGTGCAGCGATCGACTGGCCAAAAAAGTTAGCGAATAGGTTGGCAATTATTATAGGATCTGTTGAGGAAGAGTTCGAGAAGGTAAGAGTAGATGGATCGCCATCAGATTTTCTTTTGGCATTTATGAACTGAAAAAATCTCTTGAGGTCAGTTATTAGGTATGATTGCATTCAATCTGGGTATTCTAGATGGAGTCTTTCGCAGAGCTCAGAGAATTGAGTATATATACAAGTGTACTTGTAGAAGTCAGAGTCGAATTTAAATTTAAGGTAGGATTGCCATAGTTTGTTCCTGTTATTGCGAAGGGAGTGTAATTCCTGTCCATTTGGTGTGTATGGTATGGCCGACTTCAGCCTAAACGGCTGGATGAATTTTTCTCAAACTTCATATATTCTCTTAAAATGGCTCTAACGATTTGATTTGGGGTGGATATGGTTTACTAAATGGCGTACTATATCTGAGAAATAATCAAGGAAAATTAATTATTTCTCAGATATGACTCTAGCGATTTTGTTAAAAATCGACGTCTAAGTAATATTTGATATATACAGGGGCATGGCATACCAAGTTTCAAAAAATTGTCAAAGCATTTTCTTTTTTAGCGGATTTAAAAAAAATATATTTTAACAATTTTGGCAAAATTTCAAATCTATATGATTTCCAAATGAACAGCATAAATGTAGGTACAAACACATGCGATCCAGTCGTGCACTTTATTTTCCAGGGTTTCGCTACTTACACGGTAACAAAAAGCTAAACGGAACCCTTTTAGCGAGAGTCAGTTGTATGTGCATGTGATAGACTCATAACTATTGAACCAGTAGACGTAAAAGGTTAAAATTTGGACCGAAGTGGAAAAAAGTGGAAAAATGGAAAAAGTGTTATTTTGTACAAATACTGTATGAATAAAAGGTGACGGTGCGTACATTAAAAATATGAATAGTTTCGTTATTTCCATTTTATCAGGTTTCAAAAAAAATCCCAAAAAAAACAGCAAACAAAATAAAAGGCCACACGTGCTTGCTTCAAATGTGCTATTCGTATCAAGTAGATAAGAAGCTAGAAAAAATTGGCTTTTTCGTAAAATGTGTTCAAAAGCTGAAAAACTTTTTCGACCGTCAAAAATTTTCATGCTATGTCCGTTCAAAAATGACGTAGTTATCAATTTTGAATAAAATAGCCCAACAATATCCGATAAATTGCCAATTTTTACAATCCCACATAAGTACCGTTATTCAAATTCTTAGAATAAACACATTGAAACCGTTTTTTTTGTAAAATACCGTTAATTTTGAGGCTAGAATGAAAACTCGAATTCGCCTTTGGGCATTACCATATAGACCCCGTATATGAAGCTGCAGCCTGAGTTACAGACAGATGGACAGATAGACGGACAGACAGATAGAATTGCGAGACACACGTTTTTGAGTTCCCCTACTGGTATTATATTAATTAAAATCTCGAGATCGAAAATGTTCACGAAAACGATATTTACTCCTATAGGAGGGTGGCCTAATAGGTACATAAATTCTTTAGTTTTTTTTTTTTTTTTATAATTTGCGCGCACCAAATGGTATATGAATACCATTAAATTATTTCAGAGCACGGGCGTTTGAAGAAATTAAGAGAGAGAGAGAGAGAAGGAAAGATTGGTGTAGTGGGTTTGAAACTTAGGTGGTATTAAGTTTCAGTAAACTCCAAGGGTGGTGTCCAGATAACTGGGGAGCTTGTTTGTTTTGCTTTTTGTCGTTGCTCATGATTCACAGTATTTTTTTCCCTCCACCTGATGTCATCATCACGATCAAGTTGAATTCAAGCTATATGACCACCCTACTGCCAGTGTTATGCCTTCGCAGTAGAGTTGACTAAGCTTTCGCAATTGATCGACTTTTTTATTTATTTCAGACGAAATAAATAGATGATTGTTGAGATCAGGATTTGAACCGTGAACCAAGAGCGTGACAAGCGTTGATGTTTCCACTACACCACGGCCACCCTAGTGCAACTTAAACAAGTGATAGAAAAAGAGAATAGGTACTCTATGGCGAAGTGAAGGACTAGGCTATAAGTGTACGGTGATATACGTATAAGTTATGGCATTATAACGCCAAGGGTGGACGTGGTGTAGTGGTAACATAATCGCTTGTCACGCTACAGGTTGACGGTTCGAATCCTGATGTCAATAATCATCTATTTATTTAGCATGAAATAAATAAAAAGTCGATCAATTGCGAAAGCTTGTGTCAACTCTACTGCGAAGGCATAACACTAGCAGTAGGGCGGTCATATTGCTAAAAATGCAACTTGATCGTGATGATAACATCAAGAGAACGGAAAAAAAATACTGTGAATCATGAGCAACGACAAAAGCAAAAACAAACAAGCTCCCCAGTTATCTGGACAGCCACCCTTGGAGTTCACTGAAACTTAATACCAGCTAAGTTTCAAACCAACTACACCAATCTGTCTTTCTCTCTGTCTCTTCCCCTTTCCTCAAATCGCCCGTGTCCTAAAATTAGTATAAGGGTATTCATAACCCCTTCCACACGTGCAAATTATAAAAAAAAAAAAAAAATCGTCAAATCAACTTACCCTATAATAGCAACAGCAACTTCCGTCGTCCCAGCGATCCATTTATTCAATTAGATCAACTTACTTTCCATGCGCAGTAACAGCTTCGTCGACTCAGCGACATATCAATTTAAGCGAATCAACTTACCTTCCATTCGCAGCAGCAACTTCCGTCGCCCCATCGACACATTAACCGGATCAACTTACCTTGCACGCGCAGCAGCAGCTTTCGTCGCCTCAGCGAATTCTACTCCTCACTTAGTGCTAAGTATCTATCAATTGTTAGAGAGAAAATTAGTTCCGATTTGAACTCCGCTAAATAAAGTCTCTCGTTTAAAATGAAAAAGCATTCTAAGTAATTTTTAAAATATCTTATACTTCAACTTTAGTTATGGGTAGATCTTATCTGAAAAATCTTAGGCCAATCGAGAAAAAAATTTGAGTATATTTCTAACTTTAAGATATTTGATACCGTGGTGTTGGCAATTGAATTACTTTAAGTTGTTGAATTATTTTTGAGTGTTCCGTAACAGAAAGGTATAAAATGGTTCACTAATGATCAAACAACTTGCGTATGCCTGTTACAGTTTTGAAACTGTTTGACCTAGAGAGCTGAAATTTTGCATAAAAATACTAGAAATAGTAATAAGGAAATGACATTTTAAAAAAATATATTTTTTAAGGCATAATATACCAAATTAAATATAAATTTTGTATTATAAATTAAATATATTAATATTAAATATTAAAAATAATAAAAACGATTTTTTTTAAAGCCTCAGAAACCATGGCTTCGGCGATGCAAAAGCATGTTTGATCTGACCCTTCCAAATACGATCATTGGAGGAAGCCAAATAAAGATTCCGCAGTTAACCCTCTCAGGTGCTCTCTTTGTGTGGATCAACAAATTATTTTAGACTCATTTTGGGGTAATATGGAGACTCCAAGTTCACATATAAAAAGTATACCTGTGTAGTTTAACTTAGGAGATATGAGGTGGCACATATCACAGAAAAGCATCGCAAAAGTGTTTTTATATTTGTTTGTATAGTAAAACTTTTAGAATTCAGAATATATTGAAAATTTACATTCCGTCAGGAAAGAATCGTATGAATATAATACCCTACCCTCCTCTTCTATCCAATCCCAAATAAAGTCGGTGTAGCGTTGTGAACTTTTTTTTTAAATGCAATGACATCTTTTTCTAAGAAGATATTTCCTCAATTTTTGACAGATTTTGTCAGAACACGCTTTCGACGCTTTCTTAGAAGAATGTGGGCGTGACTATAACCATTTGTAACCGAGGAAGAGCTTTGAGGAAACGAAATATAAGGTGGCGCCAAAGTCCTCGCCCAATTTCTTAAGGCAGTAACTTTGTTTGTAAATAAACAAAAAATCGAGGAGCAACGTCGGTCTGTGTAAAGTACTTCTCCATGAAGCATCTACAGTAAAACACTGCGTGTTCCATATATTCGTCTTCATTAGGGCATTCGGAGCAAGATGGTGAACTGTCGTGTCCAAATCGGTGGAGATACTTGCGGTAGCCACCGTGACCAGACAGGAACTGCGTAAGGTTGTAGTTGCAGTCTCCATGTTTACGACTTATCCAGTCTTGGATTGTCGGTATTACTTTGTGTGTCCATCTGCCTTTCGTTGCATTGTCCCAGCGAGCTTGCCACATTGCTGCTGATGCTGCCTTTTCTTCAGTTTTTATTATCTTGGTACCACTGGCGTCGTGTTTGTTCAAGACTCTTTTGTTATATATCCTCAACATTTCATCTGCAAGGATATCGATAGGGATCATCCCAGCTATAACAAACGCGGCCTCGTCTGAGATGGTTCGGAAGCCGCTGATTGTCCGTAGTGCGCAGAGTCTGTTTGTTGACAATAGTCTTCTTTTGGTCTCCTTCGTCCTTAATGCCTGCGCCCAAGCCGGGGTGGCATACAGGTCAACATGTGTTTTGAGCCGGAGTTTGTTGTCCAGCATTACTCCGAGGTATTTCACCGCTTCTTTAGACCTGATTGTTTGATTACCAACCTGAAAGTTGGCAAACTCTATAATTTTTCGGCTGGTTATAAGGACTGCTTCTGTTTTATGGTCGGCCAGTTCTAATCTGGAGGCTGATAGCCAATATTTTATTCGGGCAATAGCTTCGTTTGTAGCTGATTCGACTGCACGAATCTGTTTAGCTACTGTCGCGACGGCTATATCATCGACGTATCCAATTATCGTTACTCCCCCATGTATAATACACGATACATATACAATAACGGCCCGAAGACCGATCCCTGTGGAACTCCCGCAGTGACGTTGTAGTATTTTACGCCTTCATCTGTGTTGTATCTCAACTTCCTGTTGTTAAAATAGTTTGTCACCATATGCAGCAAATAACATGGCGTACCCATCCTCGCAAGTGCTCTTCTAATGCACTATCAGTTCGCAGAGTTAAACGCGTTTTTAACGTCCAACGTTACTACTGCACAGTACTCCTTTGTGCCGTAAAGCCATCTTTCTCCTTCGATGGCACCATTTGCGATATCAACTACTGCTCTTATAGCATCAACAGTAGATCGCATCTTTCTGAAGCCAAACTGGTGGTCTGAGAGGGCTGCTTTCTCGTCTGCCACTGCGAGTAATCTATTGTAGATGATCTTCTCGAGGATCTTTCCCATGGTGTCCAGTAAACATATTGGACGATAGGACGATGGTTCTCCTGAAAGCTTCTTGCCTTTTGGTAGCAGGACCAAATGCTGCATTTTCCATTTTTCGGGAAAGATTCCTTCTTCGACGCACTTCTGCATCGTCATTAAGAAGAGGTCTGGTCTCTTTTTTACAGCCGCTTTTACTGCCTTATTCGGGATGCCGTCGGGTCCAGGCGTCTTGGTATCGCGTATTTTGCTACATGCATTTAGCAGCTCCTCCGGAGTAATTGGTTGAATGTCCGCTGGACTGACTTCTCTTACGATGTTGCACATAGTAGCTGGTATTTGGGGGAAAAGATGTTCTACTATGGATCTCAGCATTATTGGACATGTTATTGGTGGGGTCCTATAGCCCTTCAATTTAGTCACTACCATTCTGTAAGCCGAGCCCCATGGATTAATGTCGAAAGAAGTCTGGAACGGTCAAATCGGGCGATCTTGTGGGCCAGCGCAAATCGCTAAATCGAGAGATTAAGCGACCGGGAAATGCTTGCTGCAGAATGTACAGTTACGTTTGTGCTGTGTGCGGTGTCACCGTCCCGCGGGAACTACATGTCCTTCAAACCCAATTCGTCAATTTTCGGTAGCAAGAAGTTGCTCATGGTTTTGTAGTGCCCAATTGCGTAGTTCGTCGTCTGGTTGATGTTTGAGGATCCTCTTGGACATCTGCAGTCACAGAAACGATATTCTTGACCGAACGACTGCTCCGGGTCCGTCCACGTCTGATGCTGTCCCATGTTGAGCCAGTCTCCTCGAGGCGAGTATTTGCTCAGTTGCTACCACAAAACCACCGAACGATATTTACTAAATCCATTGGCATTGACACATGGTTTGTCTACGTGTATTCTGCTTCTGTTTCCTTCACAATTGTCAAAGTCGCGATGACATAAGACGTCATTTGCAAAATTGAGTGCTTGTATGTACAAGTATAATATGTGGACGAAGTGTAGAAAAAATTATCGTCTATATATTTTGTTATGACAATATTTTTCAGTTTCTAGTAAAAATATTGAAAAACTCAATTTATTGAAAAATGGCCGTTTTTCTGGGCGGATTTTAAAAATAATTCTAAACAGCTTACGTATGAAATTTCATCTGCTTAGCTCCAAGTTTAAGGCCGAAAGCGAACGGACAGACAGACATTTCTATACTAATCACAAATATACATATTTATTGTATATACTTTTGGTGGTCTATCATTATCATTTCTCTTTTTTTATTAAATAATACCTTTTGCATAAAACCCAATTTATTTTCCATTGTGACATTTATAACCTTTGTGGATCTATGTCCCACATCTGGGACACCTGGCACTGCCAGGATTTAATAAAACATAGCAGTAAACTACTTTTATACATTCGCTCCATTGGAATTGTGTCGTATAATGTAATGAATGCCTAAGTTGTTGAATTATTTTTGAGTATTCCGTACCAAAAGTTATAACACGAAACATTAATGGATTCAACACGATGTGTCTGCTATACTCTTGTAACTTTTGAACCATTTGAACTAGAGTGCTGAAATGTGGTGGTCCAAAAATAAGAAAACAAACTTTTGTGAGAGGGCCATTGGGGGCATACCCTTTCCCCATATCTCACTCCCACTCCATTCGATTTCGACCAATTTCAAGTGGAACTACTAACGTGTCAGTCTAAGTCTAAGTGCCAAATTACATCGAAATCTGTGTCGGATTTGAAACCCCGCCCCCAAATTTCACATTTCAATTTCACACTTGGGTCGATTTTAACAATTTTTAGATAAAATAACATACGTATCAGGATATACGAGTACACGTACATGAATACGAAATAAATTTCATCCAAATGCCTTTCTTGGTTCGTGGACAGACATGGAACAAAAAGTACTTGGTTAACCTGGCCCTTTCAAGTATGACCATAGCTTTCTCTTTTTCTGTGAATTAACGAGAAAGAAATATAAAGATACAGTTAAAATAACGAACCGATAAGATGTCAGCCACTCAGAGCAGCCTATTATCTTCATTACTCTCCACTCCTGTATAATACCCGACAATTGTTATACCATAAACCTCAACTATTGCTGGCATAAGCATCAAAAGATACTCTGTATACTTATTACGCTGTTGTCAGAAACTGCACTTCAACTGTTATGCAACCAAAATGTTCCCCACCGACCATCACAAACTTGTTGATTTATTTCATTATTTATGCAAAGCTTCTTGTTCAAATCGCTTTCCTCGGTTAGTATCCTTTGCCCTCTATCCACATTTTTCCGCTCCACTTAAGAAAGCAAAACTTCCTTTTATAAAGAAAAAATAAAATACCCTCAGAACTTCCACTTAAGATTGAGAAAAACGAATCTTATTCTTCCCAAAATGAAATACAATCTATTAATAACTTTAACAGATAAAATATCACATCAAATTATTCAAGATAAACAAGGATGCCATCGCAACCTCCCACCATACTCGTACATCCCTTTGGGGAGGCAACAGTTCTCATTTCGACCCACCTCCCACAGAGCACATTAAAATAAATTGGCTGCAGACACTCCATATATGTTGGATAACCTTCGCCCTTGTCTGGATTAGGAGATTCTGTGTCGGAAAAGTTTGTTTTGGGTCACCCTAAATTTAAATGATGATAGCTAGATTAGATAAAAAGAAAAAGCAAACGCAAGGAAGCAAACTGATGCTGAGCAAAGTGTTCTCCACAACGACGACGGCCCCGCAAAGGGATATCATCACAAGGATCCACTTTTACTCTGCCAATGCTAAACAAACCAAAAATATATGCACATGAGCTTAAAGTGAATGACACTCGAATAAAGGACTCCGAAGAGCTTATCTCCCACAAAACCTACAGACAGATACACTTATGTGTCGGTATATATAAGTTATTATATTCTAAGGAATGCATGTATTTCGTTAGGTTTACATTAAATTTCAATGGGACTCCTTCGGCTGGTGAATATATCTCAACAGGAGCTGGCTGGAGATGAAAATTGTCTCCCTCATGTTATTCTAATATGACATGGAGCCTTTATTTACAAATTAAACATTCATCGGGTATCATAGGAGGGGCTATAAGTTCATATTATATGAGTCTGCGGGGATAGTGTTTAACAGCAATATTCCAAATGAAACAGAAATTAATCCTTAACCTTTTGGCCCATGAATGGTGTTGACCTAGCATACGATGTGTGTTTAGCAGTGCTATAAATCCTGACTGTATGGTGGAACTAGGATAACAAAAAATTACATAAGCTTCAACCTAGATGATTAGCCATTTTTCGTTTCCCTGAAATACTATAGTCAAACATGCATATAATTTTGGGTTGTTCCACGCTCTTGGAGGTGATTCCATTCGGTCTTACCCGTGGGAGTATAAAAGTAAAGTAAAATCGTTGCCTTTTGAAATTTCGATAGCAAGCATCGTTCATCGAATTGGTAACGTTTTCTTCGAAATCGGAGATGCTACGTGTAAAAATCTTTACATTGCCATCACAAACCCCTTAGCTCCTTCTTTGATGAAGATAGCTTTTATCGATAATAATAGACAGCATCAAAGTACAACGCGCCAAAATTTCAAATTAATATGTGTCTTGGGAGAAGAAGAAACACCTATTACGATGTGGCACAGGTTAGCCCATTTTTTTTTATTACACTAGGCAACAAGAAAAAAAGTGAAAATAATTCGTATCCAAAGGACGTTAATAGGTATTTTTAATGCAATTTTGCCCACTGATTCCGAAGAAGTAGATTTAATTTTCCTCACATATCTAGAACTTGGTATTACTGCAAATAAGCACAAAAGTATAGTATCCGGAGTCAGAATTTCAAAATACAAAATCGCGGATTCAAAAAGACTCCCAACAGCCCACAAATAAATAATTCCATCAAAACGGAGGAAGTGAGCAAGGCCAGCCAAGCTGTGGTGCTCAGATTAGCAGAGACAGTCCTTGTTTTTAGGTGAACACGTTCACGGATTCTGATGAAATATTCATAATAGACTTAACCACCACCGTAAAAATCATTTAAAAAGCAATATATGTTTTTTTTTAGGAAAACAGTCTCAAAAAGTGGGCGTGGCCATGTGTTATGTATGGAAGAAATGTAGAGAAAGTCAACGTCCACATATTTTACCTATACAATATTTTTCAGTTTCTAGCAAAAATATTGAGAAACACGACATTAATTTGAAAGTGGGTGTGTCTGTGGGTGGATTTTAAAAATTTTTACTTGTACTTGCTTGTACTGATTCAGATTCTGGAAAGCTTATTTAGTACATAATGTTCAATATTCCTTACTTACTTATTTAAGTGGCGCTACAGCTTGGGGTGAACTTGGGCCTCAACAAGCAAACCGCTCCAGTTTGCCCGGTCATGTCTCCAGTTGGCACTCCAAGTTGGTTGAGGTCCCCTTCTACTTGTGCGCGCCACCTTAGGCGAGGTTGTCCTCTACTGCGTTGTCCCTCGGCTACAATCGAGCGGGCCGGAGCACTAATGAAAAATGACCAATGCTCAGTTTTTTTGACAAAGTGGATAACGCTCTACAGCTCGTCATTGAATCTCATCCTTAAAAGTCCGTCAACACAAACGGGACCGAACATTTTCCGAAGAATTTTTTTCCCGAAACAACCGAGGGTATCTTCATCCGCTTTCGATAGAGTCCATGCTTCAGCGCCATTAAACAGGACTGGGATGATAAGCGTCTTGTATATACTCCTTCATAGCCCAAAAAAAAAACAGCGATTGTCGACTGCGACGTTCTGTCCAATTCGCTGATGTTGTGTATCCCTTCTTGTTGACAGCATATGCTTGGTTTTGTCTTCATTTACTGCTAAACCCTTTTTGGCTGTTTCCGTTTCAATACTAGTGAGCGCACCAGTGACAGCTCGCTTATTTTTGCCAATTATGTCAATATTGTCGGCGTACGCTTGAAGTTGCACACACTTTTGAAAGGTTGTGCCTCGTGTGTTGTCTTGTGAGTTTCGCACAATTCTTTCAAGTATTATGTTAAGGAAGCCATATGACAGCGCATTACCTTGTCTGAATCCTTTTTGACATCAAAGGCCTCGGTGACACCGTTCCGACCTTGATGAAGCAGCGTTCTCCATCGTTATTCTGCACAAACTGACCAGTTTGGCAGGGATGCCAAAACTAGACATGGCTCTGTATAGCTCGTGGTAAAAAGATGGTGGGTATTCATTTGCACTTTTTAAGTTTTCTCCAGGATTTTCCGAGGTGTGAAAATTCGATCAATTGTGGACGTTCCTGGCCTAAAACCACACTGATAGGGACCAATCAGATTGTTGACAAAAGGTTTCAGGTGTTCACACAATATGACAGATAAAATCTTGTACGCGATGTTGAGGATATTGATATCTTTATAACTGGTGCAGTTGAGGGGATCTCCTTTCTTCTGGATCGGGCAAACGATGCTGAAATACCACCTATCAAGTTCATACTCTTTACCAACTCATCTTCAGCTGTTTTAAATAACTCCGCAGGTACGCCATCAGGTCTAGAAGCATTATTTGATTTCATCATTTTGATCAGGTTTTAGACGGAAGTTTTGGCTATCATGCTTGATAGAGGGATGTTGGTCTTCGTTGCCGTTATACAGTCTCCAGAAGTATATAGTTCTTCCATATTCTCTGCACCGACTGTGGCTCTACTACAAAATTTCCTTCTTCATATCGATAGGTTTTTGTACGGGACTTGTTGGCTTGACACGTTGTTTTACCTTTTGGTAAAATTTCTGTACATTATTCCTACAGTATAATCCCTCAATCTCTTCGATCGCGCGCTTCTTATGCTTTTTTTTTTTCTTTTGTAGAAGCCAATGTTCTTCTCGTCTCTTTTGCTCGTAGAGCTCACGAGCAGCCCTCGTCCTTCTTTGCAGCGCCGCGTCATATATTTCTTGTTTAGCTACTTGCCGGCATTCTTCATCAAACCAGGCATTTCTTGGTGGATGGCTAGATCGACATAACTTTTGATGCTTTAATGCAACTTAGGGATCTAGAGAGGCTATACACTAGTGTGACAAGTATTGGTTTCGTGAAATAATTCGACTTCAAGATTTTGATCAATCTTGGTATTACCAAATGCTGATTCAATTGCAGGTTACAATTTAAATTTGAAACAAAACACCAAAGAAAAAGATCCAGCTACGTGATATCGTATGATCTTGGTGGCCAATTTTGGTCGCCGAAACGAGAGATGACACGACCTGGAAACTCTGTGTGGTAGGTGGCACCATCTTATTGAAACCACATGTCTTTCAAAAATAATTTGCAATTATGTCCCGATAATGTTCACCATTGACTGTTACAGCAGCACCGCCGGTGTATCACTCACTGCAGCAATGTTTTCGCGTGACCAGCCACTTAGAGGTCGCACTGGCCTTTGGATATCCAACACTAATTCGATTCGACCGGATTTTTATATTAAATTCTTAACAGCGGCACGAAATGGACAGTTATACCGACATTATTTCGCTCAGGTATTAACAATTAAAATACGTTGTTCTTTCATATACCGCTCCATAGTTGCAAATATCAATGCTTAGTATTGACAGATGCCAAATATCAGCTGTTTATATTTAACAGAACCACAGTAGTGCCAGATTTAAGTTATAACCTCCAATGGAATCATTGGAGAATCTAAAAAAAGTGAGTCTCGTAATTCGACCTGTCTTTCTGTCTGTCTTTACTTCAAACTTCACATCTGAGGACTGTGGGTTCACAATTGGAAGCAAAATTAAAATGTTTATTTTAACCCCAAAATTAACCGTACTTTAGTAATTTTTTAAAAAATCAATTCTCTCGAAAACTGCTTAAACGATTTTTTTCAAATTTAATATTTGAGTTACAGTTGATATATATGCCAACAGATGGCGTACCAGATTTTTGCAACAAAATCAATATAACGGAACTTTGTTTACCAGCTGGCTTTTGAAAATTTGCTGTATCTCAGCTATCACTCAATCGATTTTGTTCGAAATCAATATTTAAACAATTTTAAATCTGACCTATTTGCAGATAAAAGGTAAAAGCTGTGCAGTTTAATTGTTGGTATCAATCCATAATTCAGCACAGTGTTATCTTTGAAACTGTCCAAAGACAAATCCGGTCGAGGGTTACCTTCAAGTCTTCCTCCAAATATGAACATAGCCTTGTTGCAATTAGCATAGCCGTAAGCTCTAATCATGGAAGCGTAAGATCATTTGAAGAATTGACCTCTTCAAAGTAGTTGCTCTACACCATACCCTCATTCACTGGCATAGAGTTCCTTTCAAAAAACTGTTCATCCATCAGAAACACACCTTGGAAAATTTCTATAGAATGCCAGTATGAAATGTATATTTGGAGCGAACCTTCTGTTGAAACGCCAGATTCCGTCAGCTTAAGTTCCTAGTGTTAAACAAAAATTATTACTTCCTAGTTAAAATTATTCACCCCAAAGGATAAAGGGTACACTTTCTACAATCCACAATGCACTAGTTTCTTCAAAAAAGGCGTACATCAGTGTATAATTTATTTTATTGCAGAGTCACTATGTTTGGTTTGTCTAAGGACAAACTAATCGGGATATTTACGTCGGCAACACGTTGTTTATGTCCCGATTTAGTAGTACAAGACGCGATTTATTGTGTCATATTTGTCAAAGTTATGATATAAAATAAATTTCCGGCTGACATAAGCCGCCGGCTATGGAGGACATTTGTTTTTATTGAATAACTTGGGTGATGTGGATGTCTTATAAGAAGGCATTCACTGAATAAATGCCAAGCATACATTTTATTAAGGAGCACTATAGTTAATTGAAACATTTGTCGGCGGTTAACAGCCAACACGGACTGTGGGTCACAAACAATATAGGAATTTATTTGAGTATACAAGTGGAATAGTGGTTTCTGCTTCATAAAATATGAAATACCTACCAAATAAAACAAATCTATAAAAGTTATTAGAATTCGAAGCGTTATATCGTAAGGGCGTTCTTCAAAGGAACATCTGTTGTTTTTATTGAAATTCATAGTAATTGCTGCTTGGCTTTAAAGTCGAAAATTTAGGAACAAATTACAAAGCATTAATTTACCACTTCGATGAGCTAATGGTTGAAGGTTGAAAGTTATTGCGAGATCTGCTAATAAACTGACTGTATGCTGTCGAGCAGATGAAGGGAATGTTTTAGGACCGAACTTTAAACATGAAAACAATAATCAAGTCCTGGTCTAACTTGTGCTTTCTATGGGAGAAGGAGCTCTGTAAAGTATCTCTTTGCCGTAAATAGATAGTTCAACTTCATCGATGTCGATTTTGCAATGTTGGATATGTGGACATACCCTGTTATACCAGAGTTTACTGTGATGTCAAGTAGATGCGTGGTTTCCTTGGGATGGATGATTTGGTCGTTAATTTTAAGTAGAAAAGTTATTTCTGGAAAAGGCGGTAAATTGAGTTTTCTTCGCATTGAAGTCAACTAAGTTTGCTTTTTCGTACTACAAGATTTTCTGCAGGTCTTCATTTAATGAGTTGGTTTGGTCGCAACTCTGAGGATGTAATGTATTTGCATTCACAGGCATCCTATTAGAGCAATTAGAATTGTTTGCTGACTCTATAAAGTCGTTAATATGGAGTAGAAAAAAGAGTTGGTGAAAGTATAGAACCCTGAGGCACTCCAGCGTTTACAGCAAATGTATCGAAAGACACACCGTCGACCATAATTTGAATTCATCTGGTATGAAAACAATTTGTCCATCCAACCGCAATGGTAGTCTAACCTATCGAATACCTTTGAGATATCCAGGGCAACAGTTCTTGATTCCCTGTGCTGTTTGATGGCTGAGGTTCATAATTGGGTTACATAGCTTGACAGGTCTCTAGTTATTTTATTATTTCAACATTGATGGCTCTTCCATTACTTTAGATAGCATGAACAATAACGCTATGGTACAGTACTTTGGCAGAAAGTATTTCTTTCCTTTTTTGGGTATCGGTTGCATACGCAAGAGAGAACAATTTTTTGCTCCTAAGACATAGAAAAATATCTACAAAGAATAGATATTAGCTCTGGTGCACAGTATTTGAGGACTATGACTGGTATTTTGTCAGGTCCTGTTGCCTTTTTGTAATTTAGATAATTAAGGATGCGCCGGATAACACGAGGTTGAAATTTTACATCTGGCATCGATGACAGAACCTGCTGTATTTCTAACATTAAAACTTCGGGCCTGTTATATAATTTCGCGTAGTACTTACTGTAGGTCTGTAAAGTTTTAACTCCTTGACGTTATTTGGAGTACGGGAAGATGTTCGCACAAAGGAATATAACTTATAAGACAAAAGAAAAAAATCTGTGTTTCAAAAATCTGAAATTAAGTAACAATATATTCCTCCGCGTGATCTGCTCTATAAGTCAGCTAGATTTCAAGATTTTAAGGCATCCGAAAATTTGCGAAGTAATGCGGAACACATACAGAAATAGTGAAAATCTATATAAATCAATAGGAAAATGTTGTTTGCAACATCCGTTGTATTTTTTTGCGTAATTCGTGCTATTAACCTGCACACACAGGGAGACTATTTTGTGTAGTACTCTTTATTTCAAAAATGAAAATTTGGCTTCATGAGCCTGACTCTTGGTAAGCTTTCAGAATTTATCCCCTTTTCACCAGACAAACCATGAAGCAATTATGTCCATCTGTCTGTCTGTCTGTGTTTGCTGCAGTCTAAATGTCTTAACGGTTTTTTTTAACCTCATATCTGAGGTCTGTGAAGCCACCAGAAGCGATATCGGAATTTTCATTCTTTTTTGCTAAGAACCAATCTTCGAAAATTTAACTACTCGTTACATGTTACATGTTACATATCCATGGACGTTTGCTATTATACTGCTTACTATATTTGTCGCTAAAATTCTAATAATGGTACTAAAGACATGGTATTCTAGGACATACTCAGGGAATTTTTTTAAGTTCGAGGAATACTGGTAGAGGTGAAGGTAGAAATGGGTGGAGTATGGAGTTAGAATTACTTTGGTATTGCCGGGTAATAATCCTTTTTAAGTATAAATGCGAAGTTTCATGTTCTTGATTTACCAATTAGTTCGCCTGCAGTAGTCAAAAGAAATCAGTTAAATACTATTGCAATTTTAAAAATAACAAATATTGAGTTCTGCGCTGTAATTAAATTCCTCACAAAACAAGGAAAAAGTATTGAAAATATACTCGTACTAAGAGAAATGCAAACAGTTTACGGATCTCTTGCTCTGGTAAAACAATAGATTACAAGTGCTTGGGCTTATTTAAAAAAGGTAGAGAGTCTTTACTTGTTACTTTAGATATGGTGACCGACCTAGAAGACCAAGCGACATCACAACACATGAGATGGTTCTAAAAGTCGAATATACCATATATGGCAGATATTGGAATCAAACTAAAAGAAATTGCAGAAAAGTTCAAAATATCAGAACAATGACTTTTAAAATTCTATACGATCATCTTGGGATGTCAAAACTCATCCCAGAATGCTTGCATTTCAAAAAAAAAAAAATTTTATGTGTATTGTAAGCACTCAACAAAATTGTTACTGGAGATAAAACATGGATTCATTATTATAACCCTGAGTCAAAGCTGAAGGTCATGCAGTGGCGCAAAAGGAGTGGTTCAGACCAAAAGAAGTTTAAAGTCGTAACATTGGCTCGAAAGATCTTGGCAACAGTGTTTTTGTTAATGTTAATGAACCATCACAAACATTCGTTCAGACTCAGGATAGCTGATACAGCAATCTGTGCCAACTGTGAAGAGGAGGAGGAAGATATAGAAAACTTCCTCTGTCACTGCCCTGCTACAGCGATGGTAAGGCTGAAAATTCTGGGATCTCCAACGATTCCGGATATTATACACCTCAATAAGAAAGGAATCGGGGATATACTGGAGTTCGCCAGACGAACACTACGATTCCCCGATCACTATACGATATAGTTGATACTACCCATGATCCCTAGACCTAAATCCTCTCAATACATAATTCCCAAAACACATCACTATTCCTTACAGTTCAGCAGATGAGGGGAACACAACGGGCCCAATGGAGGCCTAAGTGAAGAGCATAAGCTCACCCTCTCAAACCAACCAACCAACCAACCATATCCGTCTCTTTCTATCCCATTCCGCTAACATAAAAAATTGCCCTCTTATGGTAAACAATTTTTTTTTTTTTATGAATTTTTGGAATTTTGAAAGCTCAAGACTCAACTTATCACCAAAATAGGCCTGCAATATTCTCAAATCAGAAAATTAATGTATTTCAATATTTTTAGTTTAAAATATCAGTACAAATCAGAATATTATATTTTTATTCCTGTAAAGGATCTCTAGATTTTTATAACTTTTTTTTTAACATTATTAAAGGGTTATTCATTTTGAAGTTGGGATTTCATATCTCTGCCATATGGCATCTGTCATCCATGGTGACAGGTGGTTACTTCTTGCCTTGCCATTTTACAATATGGATCATTTGACTTGACGCTCAATGCATTAAAATTGTTGAATTTTACTACAAAAATAACAGTTCTGTAATATCTTTGTATATATAAGTTGAAGACGATTTTTCGAAGACAGTATTCTTCAGCGATGATGTAATCAAACAAAATTGCGGAATTTGGAGTTCTGTGTATCCAAATGTGATCATTGAAAGGCCATTGCATCCACCACGGGGGATAGTTTGGTGTGAGCTGTGGACCGGTGGCGTGATATTATGAAAACGACGAAGGCACCACTGTTACAGTGTATTCTATGTGCTATGGTTCTCCAGCCGTTTATCTGACCCCGCTGGATTTCAATTTTCAAACATTGTAGCGCTTAAAAACTAACATCCATGAAGTCATGGCCGCAATACAACCAGAAATGTGCCGAAAAGTCATCGAAAATTACCTCACGAGAATAGAAGTTTGCAAAAACTCCCACGGCGGCCATTTAACTGATGTTGTTTTCCATACATAATGAATAGTTCAAAATTTAAAATAATGACAAAATGTTACTGAAATCTTTAATACGAGGGCTGTTCGATAACTCAGTGACTTTATGCAAGATGGCGCTCGGATCGCATAGAGGATGTTTTTCTGACATCTTTGTTTCTTTTTCGGCATAGACAAAAAAAAGATCTGTCAAACACTTAAGGGCTGAACAGAATGTGTGTCTGTGTCTGAGTCTTACAGCACTGTCAAACATCTGCCGCGCTACTTGCGGTTAAAGTAAACACAATGAAAGCGACTGTCAAATTTGCATCTTGTGTTTTTACTTCTTAATTTTATTAGTGCTTAAAGGAGTTTGTTATTAATTGTGGATAATGGGTATGATATATAAAGAAGAAATTACTTTTATTATGTGCGTTCTACACATGTGCTATTTAGCAATACAATAAATAAATGAAAAATAGGAAGCGGAGATGGTGTGTTCGTCCTCTTTATAAGGAAAGAAAAGAAAGAGAATTTTTTGAGACAACTTTCAAACACCCCAAAGAGCATGACGAGGACCTTCTTTTTAAAGCAACAAGGAGAAAGCATCAGTACAATTTATTGCTAGGCCTGGTAAAAGAAAAATTGAAAAAAACATCTATACGTAAGCCAATTGTAGCTTTGACAACTCTCGGTTGTAGCTGTCTCGCAAACTCTTTCATTTTTGTTTTGCACTCATCAACTGTAAGCAATGGAAACAAAACAAATGTAAACAAAATTTACAAATACTTTATTTTTTACTTACTTGATATTCCAAATTCGTCGGATATCTCCTTCCATTTTTGGATTTTTTTTTTTAAATTTTTATAATTGGGATTCGACAAATTCCAGAGAATTTTGTGCGCGCGCACAACTTCTATAAATTTCTCGACCACCATTTCCAAAACAACAACAGCTTTTGTGTACAAATTCATAAACGTCAAATTTGCATCGCTGCTTGAAGTTGAACAAAATCCAACTCCGCGATTCACGACACAGACGCAGACACAGATTGTGTTGCGGCTTACGGCTTTCCATACATTTAATATTTTGACAGCTTGCGACTCAGACTCAGACCCATTCGCAGATACGCATTCTGTTCGGCTCTTTAGCTTTTTACAGTGATTGAAAGAACTTTGGTTTGTGAGATTTGGCCAAAATGGAAAATAGTGAGTTTCGTGTTTTAATAAAGCACTACTTTTCGAGCAGTAAAACAATTAAAGAGACTGAAGACAGACTTAAAAATATATTATGGAGACCCTCGCATGGAATGGTACACAAGTGGTTCACTAAATTTCGTTGCGGTCGTACGAGCACAAAAGACACTGAGCGCCCAGGGCGTCCAAATGACGATACAACGGAAGAAATGGTCAACAAAATCCAAGACATTGTGTTGGACGATCTCCAGGTCAAGTTTCGTGAGATAGCTAGATTGTAGTAACTTCAAATGGTACCGTCATACGAATCCTAAATTTTTTTTTTTTTTATGAATACCTTTTAGGACACGGGCGTTTTGAGGAAAGGGGAAGAGACAGAGAGAAAGATTGGTGTAGTTGGTTTAAAACTCAGCTGGTATTAAGTTTCAGTGAACTCCATGACCATTTCGGCATGATTCGGGTGAAGATTTCCAATCAGAATTTGGAACTCTTCAAGCACAATTCAAATGAATTTTTAAGGCGTTTCGTAACAGTTGATGAATTCTGGATACACGACTATACGCCAGAAATGAAGGAACAATCAAAACAGTAGACTTCTGTAGGCGAACGTGCTCCAAAAAAGGCAAAATCAGTTCCGTCTGCCGAAAAGGTCATGGCAACGGTTTTCTGGGATTCCCACGGCGCAATCTTCATTGACTATTTGGAAAAGGAGAAAACGATCACCGGACAGTACTATGCCGATTTATTAGATAAATTTAATGCAGAATTGATGGAAAACGGCCCCATTTGAAGAAGAAAAAAGTGCTGTTTCATCACGATAATGCGCTGGCTCATTCATCCGAAGTAGCAACAGCAAAATTAGTTGAATTGCGATATGAACGTAACACAAAATGAATAACTCTGTGTAAAAGCTCGAAGAGGACGAGGACGAAGATAAGGACGGTGACGAGAACTTCGACGAAGATAACGTTTAATGGTTTTTTATTGAAATAATTCATTTTGTTCGTGTTTTCTAATTTCATTGAAATACTATAAAAAATAGTTTCTATATATCTACTCCAATAGATAAAAATAAGGTACAAATAAATAGTTTACCGCTTTTTTGCGACAACACCTTCATTTCACAGAACTTATTTATACACTCCGTCTAACTTGATTACGAACAGGAAGTTTTTTGTTTTAATTTTACGATATTTATAACGCTTTTTCCAAAACATGTTTTTTTTGTCTCGATTACGAACAGTAGCTAAATCTACCTGTTACCATGTTTTAAATCAAATAAAAGGATACTTAGAGTATTAAGGAGCTTAGTTCAAGAAATAACTTCATACAATCCACAACTATGGGTAAAGGAAAGACATTAACCAAGGAGGAAATAGACCAAATTCGAGCTAACCGGGAACAAGGAAAATCCATCCGTTTCATAGCCAGCAAGATTCGAAGAGGCGCCAGTGTTGTTTAAGGACCGCTTTATTAAGGACCCGGAGAAGTATGGAAAAAACCGCAAAGGAAGTGTCAGCAAAGCAACAACTTGTCAGGAAAGGCGGGCCATACTGAGAGTTGCTTCAAATTCAAGGCTCTCCGTAAGTAAAATTAAGGCAGAAACTGGAGTTACAGCTAGCAGATCGACTGTTCATCGCGTGATATAGAAGGCCAGCCATATTCGCCATGAAAAAATGAAGAGGAAACCACCATTGAATGCGGTACGTAAAATCCAGCGGCTTGATTTTGCAACAAGTCACATCAGGTGGAATCGAGAGTGGCATACCGTCGTCTTTTCTAATGAAACAAAATTTAATTTGGACGGACCTGGGTATGCGGAGCAATAAGCTATTACGGAACTGTGGAGCTGGATTTCCAAAGCTCCAACATGACGGCAATCACTTACAAATCGATACTGGAAAGAACTTTTCCACAGTTTTCGGAGATTTTTGGTGGACAGCGATGGACTTTCCAACAAGACAATGCACCGATACATACCGCACGGACAACAACAGCCTGGATTCAGAACCAAAATGTAAACCTACTTGCATGGCCGCCATATTCACCCGACCTGAACATCATGATAAACGTGTGGGGTTGGCTTTCAAGAAAAGTCTACGAAGGAGGAAGGCAATATGATGAAACGGAAGAGATTATTGAAGCCATAAAACGAGCCGGGTCCGAAATTTCGCTAGATTATTTGACAGCACTCTATGAATTTCTACACAGCAGGCTACTTGAAGTTAAATAGCGATCAGGAGGTAGTACCCATTACTAAAAACTATTGCTACTCTTTGAATAAAACCAATATTTATTTATACAAACAAATTTTGTATTGTTTTTTTACCTTTTAAGCTTCTAAAAGGTAGATTTAGCTATTGTTCGTAATCAAGTGAGAGAAAAAAAAACATGTATATTTTATGACCTTTTTGGAAAAAGCGTCATAAAAGTTGCATTTATCAACTTAATCCCATTTTTTTTTTTACAATATAAACATAATATATCCTTCATTCCTTGTGCAATTGGTTTTTCCCAGATTAGTGAAGGGTTTGAAAAATATCGTAAAATTAAAACAAAAAACTGCCTGTTCGTAATCAAGTTAGACGGAGTGTAGGTAGTGTACGAGTATAAAATTTTCAATGCACTGCTTTTAAAAGACTTGTTGGGGTCTCCTTCAATAACAAAACAGAAACTTATAGTTCCTGTTGAATTAGTAACCACTCGGAATAGGAAAGGAACTTTCCCAACTTGTCCAGTAAATTGTTTAAAGTGATCCTCTTTGGTAAAAATAGCCGGATACTACTCACAGTTAATGCATTTATTATTTTAGCTTACATCGCAAATGCAATTGTGCGTTCTTATAACCCCTTTCCTTAATTACTTTTATGATTTATCAAAGAACGAATAATTTCATTCAAATATCCTCTTCTCGTCTGTCCCTCTAATCAAAAATTTGCTTTTGACATTACCATTGGGATTTGCTGATGCACTGTACAGTAAAATAACAAAACGTAAACGTCTGTCATTGCAGCTTTTAGCAATTATATTCATGTTTTGTTAGTTTTTTGTTTTTTTTGTGTCATTATGCATTTTGCCCCTCCAATTTTCCATCATAGCATGAAAAAGAGGACTGTGCATAAATGCCACTAGCATTTCATCCATTTCAAGTACATACTTACCTACAAACTAGTACAAATTCTCCTGTTTAAATGCGAGATTCTGGTTTAATCGCATTTTACGTAGCACTGGACACACAGTGCCATTGCAATCAGAATACTTATCAGGTTCAGGTATTCTAGCAGTGCATTAATGGAATTTTTTTTTTTTTTTTTTTGTGTAAAATTTAAATGCATTACGTGCAGTTGAGAGGATATCTAAGGCTGCTTGCTGTATGCAAGGACTTAAATATACAAAATGTCTGCTAAGTAGAATAAATAAACTTTTGAGAAAAAAAAAAAAACTTATTATTCTTAGTTGATGGTCAGGTAAGCACATGTTAAGTTGAGTACCATGAATTAAGGAAGCTTCTAATTATTCACTGAGTGAATGCAAGCATTGGGCTCAATTAAATGTCGAACAATGAAAGGTACATTGGATTTTTGGATGCTTGCTTGAATTTATTCACATGAAACGAATGTAGGTTGAGTTTGCTAAAATTTCGAACTTGTGAGAAGGGATAGAATAATGGGCTTTCATTGGATAGCTGTCGCCTGGTGGAATTTGATTAAATAGCTTCTGTAATTGCTTTCTGAAATCAAAGTTGTTTCCAGGTCCATGGATTTCGGGAGTAAGCTTGACGTTCGTATTGATTTCATCAGTTTAGCATTTCCGAAATCAGTACGCAAATGTACTGATTTTTGGGATTTAGCTACATATTTAAGTGCGAACATTTTACAAATTTAGAAAGAAATATATTCAAATAAATAAATACAATCATTTGACCAAAGCGCAGAGAATTCACCAAATATTGTGTGGCTCGTTGGTCCATTCTGTTTGAACCATATGTTGCTCACATTAATGTCTTCAATCTCAACCCATAAAAAGTTGGTTATTCAGAGAATAAGGTTGGTGCAGAAAATTCACCGTAATAATGGCGCTTTCGTCATTTTAAAATAAAATACGTCCCAATCCCAACCTCGAAATGAATAACCCTTTAACAGCTTTAAAAAGTTTAGGCATCCTCTCTACTCATTTTGATATTGTTTCGATTGAAATGCTACCCCAGGTATCATTCTTTCTTTCTGGTGAAGAAGAAGACATTTGCAACCCTTCCTGTCCAAGTGTTCCCATAAAAGTTCATTTGAGTTCAAATCTGGCGACTGTCTTCGCCAAACCATCGGTCGCAGAAAGCTTGAGCAAAACTTTAAAGTATTTAGGGTCTTTATCTTGTTGACAGACGACACCTTCTCCAATAAACCGAACACCACTTGGTATAGTATTCTCATTTAGAATGATTCTATAGCCGTCTTTGTTAAAAATGCCTTCAATATGAACAAAATTACTGAAAAAGGCTCCCCACACCAAAATCGGTTCACCTCCATGATTTACTATGGGCACAATACAAGGTGGCTTGTTTTACAGAACAATTCGAACTTGGATTCATCATTCCAAAGAACCCTTCTTCATTCCTCAATGTTTCAATTTTAGTTGACTCTAGTCGTTTCTTCTTAATTTGCGCACGAAGTGACGATTTTTTTTTTTTTTTTTTGGCAACACGTCTAAACAAGTTTAGGTCCAATTGTTGACACCTTTTGATTTCGATTTCTCTATTCCTGTTTATCTCTCAGCCGTCGGTTATGCAAAATCACAATCCACTGGTCGATCTGGGCTTACTCCTTCTGGTTTCACGAAATCGTTTGATGGTGCAATGGACTCCAGATTTAGATATATTAAGTTCCTTGAAGATATCTCCTTCGGATTTACCCAGTGTTTTATTCATTTTAATTTTTTCTTATTTTCTAACCTTTCACTTTGAAAACTGATACTGTATGGTGTGAACTTTTAAGTAAATCCTTTGTTGGTGAGACTATACCTAATATAAATAGAAAATCGAAAATAACTCACAATTTGATTGCACTAGAAAAATCACCGCCAAATGAGCAAAGCAAAGTAAACATTTGGTGTATTGAGAAGCATTGCAATAACCTTTAACACCAAACTATCGACTATTCCGCTCCAATGTACAGCACTTTGAAAGTAACCGCCACTATCACGAGAAAGCTGCAAACCTGTGTGAATCGCTATCTCCAAAACATTCTGAGGATTTTAAAGCTTAATCGCATTTCCAATGCGTAGCTCCATGAGAGAACTGGTCAAGGACCGGTAGACATCACCATTCGACGACGAAAGTGGCAGTAGATGGGCACATGTTTCGAAAATGCAACAGTTTCATAGCTAATTACGCGATGCAATGGAACGATTGTGGAATAGATTGTCGACCAAGAAATACATGGCACAGAAAAGTGGAAAAGGAGTCACGGCAACTGGGGAAAAGTTGGAGAGATTTAAGGGACATCACTAGTAATCGTACAAATTGGCGCTTAGTACTGGTAGTGGAAGCCCTAATACCCATCAAGGGAAACATGAAATAAGTGCAAGTACACCCACATCCTTTGAGAAAGAGTTCTTTACTTCTCCTGATTTCTAAATTGCATAAATAAATATTCAGATACACTTGACAAAGATACTGAGGAAAAAAAGATGCATTGTTCAGATCGAATAGTTTAGCGTTGATTTCAAACAGACCACTAAAATAAATTCATCACCGATCGTGTAAAAAATTTCTGGATATAGAATTTCGATCGTTCACCTCATTTAGCGAGCTATAAAATGAAATAAACTGAATGAATGGAAAATTTAATAAATAACCAACGAATTTGAATAACTATCGAATGAATGACTATTTCCATACTATCGAATAAATCTATAGTTTTTATTCGATAGTTCCAATGAGTATTTTCCTTCGATATAAATACTTTATACATAGATTAACTTCTTAAGTACTTCGCAGTTATAACCCTTAAATATGTCGTTTTGTTATAAGCCGCGGGCAGATCTTTCTTTGTTTTTGTCGATAGTATTTGATTTTATACCAATTCAAATAATCTATTACTATTATTGGTATATAATCATCTCTAGACGCGAAGGAGTACAAGTGTTACCATTTTTAGAATTCGCCAAGAGTCTTCCCTTTTATAAATATTTTTACTAGAAACTGAAAAAGATCGCCTTTCAAAATATATAAATGTTCATAAACTATACAATATGTACAGATTATACAATACGTCCATGCATTTTAGGGTGCGTTTTTCCCAAAAAAAAAAAACGTATTTTGCTTTTCCAAACTTATTTACGGTGATGATTAAATCTTATTGTGAATACCTTACCAGAATCATTGGCTTTCAGTTTCAAATGACAACCGCCACGCCCACTTTCTTCTAAGAAAAAGTCTTAGTCACAAGTTATGTGGTAAAATATCAGAAAATTCGAGAGTACTCCTATATCCTCTGAGTAGAAAGATTTCATTGCATTTAAATCAAAAGTTTAACAACGCCATGCCCACTTTATTAGCGATGGTTAGAAGATGAATGGAAGGGTGTCATATGATTGTACAATAACTTTTCAGTACGTTTTTATTTAAATCGGATGTGTAGATGGATCTGTCTGAAAATCATCAAAATCGTTTTAAAAGTTTGAGAAACTGCTTACACTTGAAGATTTGTTAATACTTTTTCCTTACATCCTTATGACTTCACATACTTGCAATTTTTTTCAGATTTTCCGCGTTAATAATTTGTGTGATAAAAGTTGGGGATATCGCCTATGCCTTGGTCTTTAGTTTTTTCTTTAATAAACTTTACCAACAAAAATCAAATTGTTATACAAGGTGGCGCAAAAGTCATCACCTTATCGGAAGATGCTCTCATTTTTGCAAATGGCGTCTTATGTTTTTTTTTTTTTTTTTTATAATTTGCACGTGTGAAAGGGGTTATGAATACCCTTATACTAATTTTAGGACACGGGCGTTTTGGGGAAAGGGGAAGAGACAGAGAGAAAGACAGATTGGTGTAGTTGGTTTTGAAACTTAGCTGATATTAAGTTTTCATTAAACTCCAAGGGTGGCTGTCCAGATAACTGGGGAGCTTGTTTGTTCTTGCTTTTGTCGCTGCTCATGATTCACAGTATTTTTTTCCGTCCTCCTGATGTCATCATCACGATCAAGTTGCATTTTAGCCATATGACCCGCCCTACTGCCAGTGTTATGCCTTCGCAGTAGAGTTGACATAAGCTTTCGCAATTGATCGACTTTTTATTTATTTCATGCGAAATAAATAGATGATTATTGACATCAGAATTCGAACCGTGAACCTTTAGCGTGACAAGCGATGATGTTACCACTACACCACGGCCACCCTCATATCATATCGACTTTGACATTTGGAAAGTAAACAGAAGCAGAATACGTGTAGACAAATTATGGATTGCTATACTCTTCAAGAACGCGGAATAATTGTGTCGATGTTTTTGAATTTCGTAATCGATTTCTTGGTCATGTGGCACCAATTGGGCAAAAGTCTCGAGGAGACTGGCTCAGCACGAGACAGTATCAATCGCGGCCAGTCCCGGAGCAGACGTTAAGTCTAGAATATCGCTGCTGTGGCTGCAGATGTAAAAGAGGGCGCTCAACCAGACGACGGGCCACGTAATTGGGCTTCAATAGACGACCTTTATAGCGAATTTTGATGAAAGACTTGAAGATGTACCCGTACAAAGTGCAAACAGCGCATCAGCTAGTGACTGCAGACCGCCAATGTGGTGTAAATTACAGCCAAGCCTATTAAACTTGGACCGCGATGAGTATGATTATCCATTGAAAATCACCGCGATGAGGGGCATTTCCACTTATGTGGAAATGCCCTGAAAATCCGCACCATTACATCCTCTGAAAGTCACTATTTGGTGCGGCGTTTATGGTGGAAAGGCGATTGGCTAATATTTTTTCGAAGATGGCGTCGTCAACACTGCCACTGTAACTGGTGAGTGCAACAGATCATGATCAACGTATTCTTGCTGCCAAAAAATTGACGAATAGGGTTTGGAGAACATGTGGTTCCAACAGGATTGTACAACTGCATACACAGCACGAGCGACAGTGTGCTCGATCGCTTAAGCTCTCGTTTTGGCAATTTGCACCGGCCTGCAAGATCGTCCGATTTAGCCGTTGCAGACATCTTTCTTCAGGATTTTTAAGTCAATCACCTATACAACAGACCTTGACAGCCCTAAAAGAGAACATCCGACAAGAAGTAGGGAATTTATTACCAGAAGTTTTGAGGAAAGCCATGCTGTGGAACGACAATGTATATCAACTCTGACAGCGGTCACTTGATCGATATTATCTTCGTGACTTAATGGAAACAAATTCAAACGTCTAACTAAACTTAATCAAGAAACAGAACCAACTCTTTTTATTTACGAACAAAGTTATTGCCTTAGAAAATCGAGTGAGGACTTGTGCGTCTCCTTGTATATTCGAATTCTTTGGAAATCTAGCTTTCTAAATTAATTTTTCTTTCGGAACATTATTTTCCCAAAAGCCCACAAAAAACAATTTTATTTTCGTTTCTGTGAATATGTTTGGTTCAGCATATTATATTCGTGAGAAATGTCAGCCCTCTAGATCTAACGGTGAACAAGACATAATCCAACAAGAGGTGTCATTTTAAATCAATAGAAAAACGCAACATTTTTATTTTAATATAAAGTACAAACTCTGAGGTTAGAAATGGAATATAATATCTGCCAAATGTCCGCCTCGGCTCTGCCTACAAATAGTCATTCTTTTGATAAAATTTTTCATCACTTTTTCGCATAATTGCAGCTGTATTTCGGGAATGGGCGTCGTGGCGTAGTGGTTAGTGTGTCGGATCACTACGCAAGAGGTTCCAAGTTCGAATCCCAGAAAACACCAAAAAGTTTTTTCACGATCCCACCTCTCGCGAACGTCTGACAAACATCCGAGAGTATTGTTGTCACGAGAAAGCTTCTCAAAACAAATTGCCGTTCGGATACGGCACTAAACTGTAGGTCCCTTCCTTCCATTCGTGTGAAAAATATAACGCACACAACACGAGTGGTTGCGAGAAGCTAGGCCCTAGCACTTAAAGAGCTGTTGCGATAAATATTTATTTATTTTATTTCGCGAATAATAGCTCTGATGTTTTATTTAGTGCATGAATTGTTTGTGAAGCATGAATTGTTTGTAACATAGCCCCAAAGGTAAAAATCTAAGGTGTTAAATCGCATGATCTGGGCGGCCAATTGAAGTATCCATTTCGAGAAATCACACGTCCACGAAATTAGTCACCCAATAGAACCATTTTTTTACCAGCTGTGTGGCATGTGGCACCGCCGTTTTGCTGGAAATAAACGTCATCCACGTCCAAAGCATCAATTTCAGGTAAATAAAAGTCAGTCAACTTCGTTCGGTAATGCAATCTGTTCACTGAAAAGGTCGCACCAGCATCATTTTCGAAAAAAATATGACCCAATGACAACGCCAGCACAAAAACCTCACCAAACTGTCACTTGTTGTGGTTGGAGAGGTTGTTCCACTATTTCTCTTGGGTTTTCGGAACCCCAGATGGGACAGTTTTGTTTGTTTACGTACCCAGAAAAATGGAAATGAACCTCATCACTCACAATAAAAGCAGTGCGAACTTTACATTTTATACTTTACATATTTTAAAAGAAGTTTCCGCGATATTTTGACCGTTTTTGTAGTGAATTTTCACTATTTTAAAATGTTATGCGAGTGTGTATCGATTCATATTTAATAACTTCCTAGTTTTATACTGTTCTAGTACTGAGCCGTAAAAAAAGAAGAAAAAATTGCTTCAATTAAAAAGAGATAGGGTATATCACGAACCGTTATGAGTGAATTGCACCCACCCATTATGCCATTATAACTAAATATAGTAAAGATAAGTTTTCGCTTTTGTAATACTGCGGAAGAGTAGAGTAGAACTAAGCTTTTTTAAAAACCTAAACAGAAAAAAAAGTGGCGCCCAACGTAAGGTTTCAGCAGATCTTATTTAAATTTTAAGCTTTCCACTACAGACTTATTGTAAATTGTATAATAAGCCGTTTCAAGTAGGTGACCATAAAGTCAAAATCCAACCCGGCATAAAGAAAAACTGTGACGCTGTTGATATCTGAAAACGATCAACAAAATTCTCCTTCTTTTTTTTCCTTAATAATGTAACAATTGGAATGATGAAGTATATAGATTACTTTGAATCACATCACAATAAACGCCACAACTTGTTTATCTCAAATTGCTGTTGAATCCATCTGTGACATTTTGCAACAATCATTCCATTCCATTGTTTACATAATCTCTACAGTCTTTATATTACCCTCACCCTTATTCTACATAACTCAATCTACAACAAAATGACAACAATCACAATAAAAGATTCAATCAAGCAAAATGATCCTTCCATTGCTCTTTGCTGTGTTATGCAGCAACAATTAAGAGAATTTTATATACGCATTCTTTTACACATTGTTCCCGGCTCCTTCTCCAATACAATAAGTTACTAATTAAATCTGGAAGAGTGCCAAAAAATAAAATAAACATAGAAACCATCATTAAATGTTAACCCGTACTAAATTCCATACACTTTCCACAACTCTCATTCAAGTGACAACCATATCTCTGGAAGCGCGAAAAAGGACTCCAAGTCCTTCAAAATTACACACCAGATGAGAAAAAGACTGAATTCATTTCCGGCTATGGCCAGTCATTCATTTTTCATTCTTTTTAATAAAATGTCAACGGACAAAATGAGAATTTTTACACAGTAGTCGTTAATATTAATGCAAGGACATCCGACCGTCACTTGGTGATTTATTTAAGTGAATTTATGCACTTTTGATGATACTTTAGCGCGGGCACCACCGACCGTTGTCGTCGACAGGACGAAGACGACTTTTATGATGGATTTATCACCACCGCCAATATAGCCACCACACCGGCTAGCACGGTGGTAATTGTAATGGCCAATCATAAAAAAAAAATTAGATATACTTTTTAACAGGAGCGGGTGAGGAGTGAACAGCTTGTTACCTCCATATATACACACAGGGACGATGTAACAAGTGCCGGTTTGTGTGGAATTGAATATAAATCAAATAAGATCGTAAATATTCAGTGAAAAATTGTTTGAGTTTTTTTTTTTTTTTTTGTTTTTATTGCTATCGATGTCCATTTATTTTAATCAACATTTTCGTTTATTGTGCAGTCGATTAGGGTAAAGGAAAATTTATTTCGTTATGATGAATGGATTTCATATATTGAATAGAAAATGGCCTTTGGAAAATTATGGCATAGAATAAAGGGGAAGGTGCTTTGAATGTACTAGGCTGCATTGGAAGCAATCCAAAGAGCGGCATGGAGAAACACTCCTTCTAGAAGGTATAAGAATAACCGCAACGAAAAGTATCCCAGAGAAAGCATTGAACTAGTGAGGGAGAAAAGAAAAGCACGAACGAAATGGCAAATCACTCGTGCACTATGCAATCGCATTAGAGATAGTATTCGGGAATTTGAAAGACAATGGAAAGTCGCCGAGATTATAATGGTCCCGAAACCAGGCAAACCTCTGAATAAGAAGAAATCATATCGGCCTATTTCCCTATTACCGGTTATCTCTAAATTATTCGAAAAACTATTTTCTAAACGACTGCAACCCGTAATCAACGAAAGACGGCTCATTCCTGACCATCAGTTTGGGTTTACAATCGAACATTCTACATTCGACTAAGTCCACAAAATAACTGACGTGATTGAGAAAACTCTCGAAGAAAAAAAGATTTGTTGTGGTGTACGTATATTTCTTGACGTCTCACAAGCTATCGATAAGGTTTGTCACGAAGGCTTGGAGTAAAAATAGCAACTACTACTGCCTCGGCAACTTTTTCTAATCTTACGATCGTACCTCACCGAAAGACTTTTTCGTGTTAAGCACGGAAATGATTACTCCGACTTCAAGGAGATTGCGGTCAGAGTCCCACAATGAAGTGTACTTGACCCGCTTCTATATGTACTCTACACGCGTGATATCCCACAGGAAAGAAACTGTGTCGTCGCCACGTTTGCAGACGATACAGCGATATCGACAACGGGCAATACAATTGAAGCAGCAACTGAAAAGGTGCAACATGCTATTAATAAAGTCCACGCTTGGACAAATTCTTGGCGTATTGTGCTGAACGAAAGCACATCTACTCACGTTAATTTTACCTACGAAAAAGTGGATAGATTACCTGTATATTTAAACTCGGCTCAAATACCGTACGCGAAAGATGCAAAATATCTAAGATGTTAAGCTTAAATGGAAATTGCACGTAAAAAATAAACGCGACGAGCTCGAAAACAAATACCGACAAATGTACTGGCTACTCGGAAAACATTTGAAGTTGACCCTTCATAACAAACTGCTTATCTATACGCAAGTGCTAAAGCCAGTGTGGACGTATGGTCTACAACCATGGAGTTGTACCAGGGAAAGCAGTAGAAACATCCTACAAACTTTTGAAAATAAAGTTCTTGGAGCTATCGTTAGCACACCATGGTACGTACGCAACGAAGATATTCATCGGGATCTGGGAATTCCCAGCGTCGTTGAAGAGATAACAAAATTTGCTCGTAAACACAAAGATCATGTTCACTACACAAAGATCGTGTTCACTACACAACTACTTGACGCGAACAATTCAGTTCGTCGCCTGCAAAGGACAAAACCTTTTTGTCCTCGCGACATAGTATATGCCGGTCCTGAAACCCACAGGAACTTTTAAATTGGAATTTATCCTGCCTAAAGTGCTTCATTCTTTTTAATTACATACGAACATATTTTCCAAAAATCACGAGTCTCGTAAGCGAAAATAAAACTGCTGGATAAGCGTCGGCTTAGTTGTAGTATTAATCTTAGAGAGAGGTTTTATTTAGTGAGTAAAAATCTCACACTAGCATAAGCCCGCGCGGTCGGGCCTTATGGTGTCTTTGGAAGAATTCCACCTGCTGTCGGCAAAAAAAAAAAACAAAAAAAAATCCACAGGAACAAAAACCCTGGAACTCGTTTTTAGTTAAAGTTTACATATTTGTGGTCGATAAGTATATAAATTGGGTTATTCATTTCGAGGATGAAATCTGTCATCCATAGTGACAGGTTGTCTTGTCTTGCCATTTTACAATATGGATCTTTTAAGCACCACTAAACGCGTTAAAATTGTTTCATCTTACTACAAAAATAACAGTTCTGCAATATCTGTGTACAATAAGTTGACGCCGATTTTTCGAACAAAGTCTTCTTCAGCGATGAGGCACATTTCTCGCTCGACCGCTACGTATGCAAACAAAATTGCAGAATTTGGGGTTCTGAGAATCCAAATGTGATCGTTGAGAGGCTATTGCGTCCACACTGGTGACAGTTTGGTGAGCGCTATGGACCGGCCGTGTGATCGGGCCTTATTTTTTTTTTTAAACCACGAAGGCGCAACTATTGAATGAATTCCCTCTGCTACGGTCAAATAGTTCCAACAGGGCTAGGTGCCACACAATACAGACAAATTTAGCTCTAATGTACGAAAAGTTTCCCAGTCATTTAATTTCTAGATTTGGCTAGTGATCTGACCCCGGTGGATTTTTTGAAGTTATGGCCGTAATGTAGCCAGAAATAAACAGAAAAGTAATCGAAAATTAACTCACGAAGTTTGCAGAAACTCCCGTGGCGGCTGTTTAACCTATGTTGTATTCCATACATAATGGCATAGTCCAGAATTTAGAAAAGTAAAAAAAATTCATTAAAATCTTTAATACTTTTCACTTCATTTTAAATTGAAATCCTAAAGGACTAAGTGAATAACCCTGTACATATGTGTAAAGTTAAAGCTTCGTTAGTCATCTAGAAATTCCTGCAGTTGGGCACCATTCATACTCTTTTTATAGTATATGTACTCTTTTTTGGGGTCCGCTCTTTTGAACTCTCTACTTTTTTTTCGAAATATACTCTTTTTAAAGAACGTGGGATTTTATACTCTTTGAAGCAATTGCATGAGATTGGTCAAGTTCAATGTTTTAGGCACTAACATTTCAGCCAAGTCCTAATATACTGAAAGCGAAATAAACTAGTAACGTTTTTTTCTTCTGTAGAATTTGTTTGATTCTATCCTGCATTCGGAAGATGTTGCACTCTTGTACCATAAAAGGAAATGGTGTAGAAAATTGTACAGAAAGAAACAGAAATTGTGCAAATTCGGAAAAGTACAGATTTTTTTTTTTTTAATAAAAAACTAGCATCTCTTAATTGATTTCCTATTCATCTAATTTAGTTGCCGAGGCATAGGGACTTTCCAGGAAATTGTAAAGCTGACGATTTTGCCAGACATGGAACAACAATACTCATCCTTTCATACAAAAGTTCACTGGGTATGCTGATCGCTACAAACTTAAAATAGAGCTGGATGCTATTGAAATGACAAATTCTAGGTGGACAAGTGGTACAACGTATCTAACGACTAAACAGATTTGGCCTAAGCTGGATCTGAAATGCTCTAAGAATTTGATTTCTCTCCATAGATTGCACATCAGTGCTGTAATTGGTGTCATCACTGGACACTAATAGGCAAGCCTGCAACAAGGCTTGGTGTACTCTCAAATGATTTATGTGGAAGCTGCATGGATGAGGAGGAGGAGGAGACTATTCTTCACTTTCTTTACATCTGCCCAGTTTTCTGTCAAAGAAGGAAACTCCCCTCCGTTTAACGACCTAAATGATCTGATAAGCAAATCTGTTAATTCAATGAGTAGGCTAGAGACCGCTTTACAAACTCACGTTATATCACATTGGACCTATTATTGGTCTAAGTGTATTGGCTTTTAGCTGACAGCCACATCAACCTAACCTAACCTAATTGATTTCCCCTCTTAATTGAATTAGAAATTGAACAAACTAAGAATTATATAACAATTAAATTAATCGTGCATTTTAGGTCGACCAATTAACCAGAGATTTCTGTATTTATGTTGGTTTTTATTAAATTTATTTAATTTTATAAAAATTAAGTAGCTCTTCTCTGGTGATACCCTATCTGCTTTGAGTAATATAACAACTCTATTCTGCAGGAACACAGTCACACTAGGAAATTGTTTATAAGTCAATGTATTAACTGTCGTAGGTCAGCGGTTAAGTACGCTATCGCTGAGCGGGGGACTCAAGGCTCGTATCCCAGAAAAATAAAGAAAATATTTTTCACTGTCCCAACTCTAGAGAACATTTGACAAACACTCGAGAGTAAAATTGTCATGAAAGTTACTCTAAATCTAACAAAATTCCCTTAGAATAAATATACGAGTATAAATAAATTTATATTAATTTTTTACAAGTCAGAAAAAAATGTTCACTGTACCACACTGTGCCAGAAAAACAGCACAAACATAGGAAAATTTAATGAAAATTTAAACAAAAATGTGCTAACACTCTGTATTTAAAAATAACAAATTCGTCTAAAGTACGAGGGTGGGTCAATAAGTTCCTGAAAATTAACACAAATTGTGTCGTCACCTTAAATTTAATTTTTTATTGTCAAGAATCATCTTTCAAAAGAACGCTCCCAAATTTTCAGACAGATCTGTCAAATAGTTTTGTTGTGGCAGCCATTTTATATAGACACTATTTTTTGCGAGAAAAAACTATCACGCAAACCAAACAAGAGCTTGACAAATATTATGGGGACTCTTCATCATCGATTGGAACCATTCACCACTGATTTACTCAATTTCGGTGCGGTCGTTCAAGCACAAGTGACGCCGAACGTTCTGGTCGCCCAATTGAGGTCACCACACCACAAATGGGATTTCGATTTTACATAAATATTTGGACATGAAAAAGCTTTCGGCAAGGTGGGTGCCGCGTTTGCTGACAATAGACAACAAACGCATTCGTTTGACAACTTCAAAGGTGTGTTTGGCGATGTTCCAGAAAAATTCGGCTGAGTTTTTGCGCCGTTTCGTAACCGTGGATGAAATCTGGATTCACCACAACACACCAGAAACCAAGGAACAGTCAAAACAATGGACTTCTCCTGATGAATTGAAGCCGAAGAAGGCCAAGGCTGGTTTGTCAGCAAACAAAGTCATGGCGACAGTTGTTTGGGATGCGCGCGGTGTTATTCACATCGATTACCTTGAAAAGGGTAAAACGATCACCGGCGCATATTACGCAGAGCTGCTGGATCGATTCCAAGCCGATTTGAAGCGAAAACGGCCGCATTTGGCGAAGAGAAAAGTTATTTTTCACCAGGACAATGGACCGGCGCGCAAGTCCGCATTCGCAATGGCAAAATTGCATGAGTTAGGCTACGAACTATTCCCTCATCCAGCATATTCCCCAGATTTAGCCCCCTGCGACTATTTCTTGTTTCCAAACATGAAGAAATGGCTTGGAGGTAAGAGATTTGGGTCGAATGAAGAGGTTATTGCTGAAACAAACGCTTATTTTGAGGGGCTCAAGAAATCGTATTATTTGGAGGGCATCAACAAATTGGAGAAACGTTGGATGAAGTGTAAGAGCTAAAAAGAGACTATGTTGAAAAATAAAATGTTTTTATACCGAAAAGAGTGTTCCGTATTTTATTTTTCAGGGACTTATTGACCCACCCTCGACATATATTCTTCCGCATTATCTACTTTAAAGATCTGCTAAGTTTGAAGGAATGATATTACCACTACACCACGGTCACCATCCCAGATTAATTCTATAGAAATCAGAAGCAAAATGTTATGTGCAACACCCTATATTTCGAAATAAAATAATTGGAATGCGTTATGTTCTTGCGCTTGATTTGTGGTATAAGGTTGCCACGATTCAGTTTTTTAAGTCGTCCTAGAACTTCATGAAGGTTGCAAAAAAAAAACACGCTCACATGGGAACATTATTTACAAATCAAATCATCTGTGCAACACCTTGTACTCTGAAATATGCTTGTATCATCCATGCTGTAAGTCTGTTAAGTTTCAGCTTTTTAAAAAGTAAATTTCATTAGAATCTGTTCAGTGGATCTTGCCTTAGCTGTGTCATAGGTACGATTTGGAGACTAATCATACATTTATATCTCACAAATTCTTCCTCCAAATTTAATGATTTCAGACTTTTTAAGATTCATCCAAATCCGTTCTGTTCTTCCTGAGCTAGGTTCGTCACAAGTGAAAATTCCAACTCATAAATGGTCTATTCTACTTTTAGAAATCATATTCATTTCTTCGGATAAACAGGGTCCGATGTAGAGACTTGAAAGTGCGTAATTTACACTAAAAATATTGCCTTTCAAGTTAATTTGTTCATTATTACGTTATTTTAAAAAGAAAAAAAAAGATTTTCGTGGTTTTTCGCAGAAAGAAAATCGAAACGAACGTGCAAAATTGGGTAACTTTTTGAATTGTTCTCAGTATATTTAACTAAGGACTATTTCAAAAAGCTCAAATTTGATTAAAATGTATCATATTTGGTGCCCATCATCAGCCCGTAGGAAGTGGAAACCTTTTCTAAGTAACAAGTGCCATCAAACAATCAATCGTCTGTTCTATTTATGATGAACACTTATCGTGCAATTACTAAAGTGTAGCCCCTTTTGTTTAAACTCAATCAGCCCCCTTAATTCCACTATATACCTAGTGTAAGTAATATATCGACTGCAACTGGCTGTGCTTTAATTAAAAATTAATTTCCATCAATCAAAAATGATAAATACTTCACTTATCATTAATTACTTCAAGTGAAGGATGCACACCTGCTGCATTTCACAGCAAACTCCTTGTCAAACTTCAATTCACTGAGAATGTTTCGCATAAGCTGAAGCCCAACCGCCAAAACGTTTCTCGATTAGCAGAAGTCGGTGAGAAATGCAAATTAATTATGCACACTACGGTATAGTAGAAGTCTAGGACTCAAAAGCATGGCTACCAATTTTGTTACCTCAACATTTTGAATTAAATGAACCAAATATCTTCTCTCATGGTATGCAGCAGCAACAACAGCAGTCAGCATTCAAAATCAAAAATATTTTCTCTTCATCATAATGAAATTAAAAGTCAATTGGAAAGCTCTCAGCTCTGTTTGAGTTATGCCAAAAGCATTTTGTTTTTGTCTGTGGTTTGCCTTGATGTTTAGAGAACAAGGAACAACCACAATCTAAAAATGTGTGTTCAAATTGGCCAATGTGCCAGGCAGAGAAACTGTTGATTTGTGGTTTTAGTGATGAAATATTCGGCTGAAAGAATCAAATTGAGTGGAGAAGTAAATATGTATTTCGAAAGTGTTAACTTTTATTTCAAGACAGACAGGTACTTTATATTTAGATTTAGCACTCAACGGGTATCTCTAAGTGTAACTCATCCTTAAGAACAATGCTATAGTAAATCATTGAATTCATTTCACATACGTAATTAAATTAAGTCCAATTGAACGAAAAAATGAGACAAATGTGGCTCTTTGCCTAAAGATTTTTTCGCCCAACATGGTACCTGTACGCATTAGTATTATCGTTAGTACTTGTTAATGTTTGTCATTCAAAATCCTTCTCCCCTCCTGTATTTTCCTTATTTCCCTGCGTAACCTGTGCACCTCTTTCCATATTAGTCCATAAATTTGAATGTCTCGCACCAGGAGGACATAGCTTTCCCGTAAAATGAATTAAGGACATCGGTCTCTTGCTAAGAAAAAATAGATACCCAGGGTTAAATAACTAAGGAGAACTTAGGCGATTGTTGCAACCTCTGAATACCTAGGCAAATCTGCTTTTGGTGTAGTGCCCTTCCATCGGGTATAGGTACGAGTGTAACTACACAGATAAAAACTATCAAAAAAGCGATGCTGCTCTAAGTCGATATATTCCGCACTTTTCAATGAATATAGACCACTCTGACAACCTAGTCTCCAGTTAAAATGGCGATATCGTCTCCTCTCTGAGGTGTGTAACCTAATTCACACCTTCTAACCAGCAAACTGGTAATTATTCAGTGGTTCACTTAAAAAGAGCCAAGCGTAAAGCCAAAATCTTTACCAGCACTCTCCGCTAAACAAATTTTAAGCGGCCACTATCATATACACTTTATCTCTTCCCATAATGTACACCTCGTCCAGAATGCTGTACGAGCTTCAGCTACTCAACATTTCGTCTTTGATTTGTTTCTTCCTCAAGCGGAACCCCTAAATCCGAAGTTCCGCGGAACAACTATCAGACCGGTATGGCTAGTCCCCAATGAACGATTGTAAGTCCTCGGAGAGAACTTCGCTGAAGGTACTTGGAGAAGTAGAATTCTCTCGAGACAAAATTCTCATGGGGGAGATTTCCTGATCTCTGAATGGAAACCAAAATGAAGATCTATTATCTTCACGCTCTCAATCGATCAAATATCAGTTACCAGGACTAAAGTATTTCAAATTCGAGTATATAGCTCTCAGAATGTGAATAGCTCCCAAAAACGGATGAGATTCCCGTTTAGGCAGCCAATGCATTTCTCTGATGTAAGAATCTCCCCAACAGACTCTGTGCCTAGCATTAATTTTCTCCTAAGGGAAGGTTATATTGAATCAAACTCACAGATCCTCACCGGATCATTCGGATCCTCAGGAGAGGGAAGTTTGCCCAGCAAAGCTAACTGGCTCAACTGACAGCCATAAATTATCAAAAAAGAAAAATCCAAACAACATTTTTTTATAAATTAGCTTTGGGGACATAATGTACTCGTACCTCAAGAAAAAAAATATTTTTCGACATATTTCAATTCTCGAAAAATATTGAAAGGCACCCAATCATATCTTACTCCGTTTTCATCCGACCAATTTTCAAGTAAGCTTATCTCATCTTTAAATTTATAGGATGGCCACGGGGTAGTGGGTAGTATGTTTGCTTGTGACCTGAGCTGTGCATGGGGAACAGCAACCAAGAGTCACCCAACCATATAAGAGAACCGAATAATGGACCGAAAGTAGAGTGTGAGTGATACTGGTTTTGAAAATTTCAACAAAATCCGTTGGTTGTTTCTTGAGTTAGGGGTATGAGAAATATGATTCGAAAATACTTTAAATTCCTCTTCACTCCATTCGATTTTAATCAATCACAAGTGGAACTACTAACGTATCTGTCTTAGATTACGTCACAAATATCATGGAAATCCGTTCAAGAGTTCTTGAGGTAGGCGGCTAAAAAGATGATTTAAAGTTTTTTTAAATTCCACCCAACACATCCCACTCAGGCTTGATCTGATTTTGACAGTTTTTAGATGAAATGAATGAGAATATGCATACGTTGAAATTAAATATCATAAAAATGTGTTTCTCGAGCGAGCCGTGTGAGAATAAACACTTGAAAACACCGTACGGTACAGAACAGTTTAAACTTGTCTGAAACTTTTTCAGCATCTTAAGTTCATAATAAACTCGCAGGCACGCTTTAGGAAACGATATTCCGGATGGACTTGCTGGAAAGGTTCCCAATTTCCATTTACTGGCCTGAACCCTTCTGTGGCCTATTCATCAGCCATATACAGCTAGAATACAATTCAATATAAGTTTTCTAACCGGATCTTCACTCAAAGACTAGAGGTTTTAAGTTCCCATCATAAACGATCATCAGGTATCTCAGGTTAAAGAAGTTGGAAGAAAAATAACAATTTCTTAGGCTTCAAAAAAGATCGATAGTACTCCATAGGCATGTAAATCGAAGCATCCACCATTAGTTCAATAAACTTAAAACAATTTTCCTTAATTGGCGCCCAAAGAAAAATTGATATATTTTTAAAAAGATTTTCGCTGCAATCGTACGCACAAGTACTCCACGCCACAACAATAGCACCATCACTTTAATAATGTATCCATGTAATGAACATTAATTTTATTCAAAATAACTTCACATCCGTGTTTAAAGCCAGTTATAATAATTACATGTATTACCACCCGGGTAGTTAGAAAAACTTTTGGTAACTTCTGCACGCTTAAATTTTCACATTCAACTAATTACCTACGATGTTTCACCATTCTACCTCCTTAGCGGGATGAAACCTTAAATTAATTCAAGAAATACACTGAAATTCTACGAGAAACTTGTTTTTTATTTGAACAAGGAAAAGAAAATAATCTAGATACATGTGTGCCTCCGAATCAAGTCTCCTCGTTAGAAATAATGAAATGTTTACAGAAGTACTCGTAAGCAGAGATGAATCTGCAGGTAAGTCGGTGGAGCAAGCTCGTTAAATAATTGAGATAGAAACTTTCAGCAAAATTACCTGTTTTGAGACTTTGTTTTTCTTTTCATTTTTAAAACAGTATTTTAGGTATTGTTTAGGTCTAGGATTCCTATATCCTTGACATGTCTAATGTCATAAGTTTCTTTATAAGCAAAGGAAATTTGAGAAGAAAATGTTTAATTGTGGCGGGGCTATCTTTTTTTTTTTCTTCTTCTTTTAGCTGTCCATACATGGGATGGTTGTATCCCAATTAATTAGTTCCGGAAAATCAAGGGAAATATTAAAATATTTTCGCATATAAATTTGGATTTTCTGCCACTCTGTGATTTTTGTTTAATTTTGTTTAATTCCCATATGCCAAGCATAAACTCGTATACTTTATGTATTCAAGAGTAAAAAATCCTGTTCATATAGCAAAATGCATTGAACCATTCAAATGCGATGCCCTAGTGAATAGAGAAATATGAATTTTGCATGAATGGAAAATGAGTAGACCACACTTGCATATCTTGAGAATACGAATGCGTTTTCTCCATGAAATGAAAAAGGCTCTAGACCCGCTTTGCTCCTCTTATCCTCTTAAGAGGATATTGACACACTTTTCACTTCGCTCATATATTTCAAGTGAAATATGAATTTAAGAGGATTTCTGATTCTTCAAAGACGCTATGCTATCCGATGTTGTGTGCATTCATTTGCATTTAATATTTAATAATTCTGATTGAGTCAAACAAGAAAATAAATGAAAATTTAAGTCTTACGAGAATGTTTTGAAATTGATTAAAAATAGTTGTGTGAAGAATTTATGGGATAATTAGAATTCATGGCAAAGGATTTCGAAGAATTTAAAATATTACGAAGAAATCAATTCTGTTATATATGCATAATTTAATTTACAAATGGTTTTAAAGAACCATTTACCTTCATTTCATAGGAGTTCTGAGCTTACATAGAGGCTAAAGATACACATTGTATAGTGCATTGTTCTTTAAACTTTTTTCCTCAGCATATCTAGATGCTTTTTCTTTATTTCCTCTCGCAGCCGACGCAAAAGATCATAGTTAATTGTTTGACCCTTGACAGGGGTCCCAAAATACCGGCCTTATCCGCCGATAATTTAACTTTACCTTTCTTCGTGGCTGATGATCCAGATCTCCGCGGAACGAAATAAATCAATTTATACTTCAACAACGTTGGAAAATATTGAAAACTTATTTTCAGAGTGAGTGCTCTGTTCCCGAAACAGTGCGAATTTTAAAAATAAATTTCGGTCGAAATATAGCGTCAACCCTGCCTGCTGTACGCAAGTTTGTGAATAAAGTTCATACGATTGGCATGCTAATTGATAACACAAGATATCTTCGTATTAATCCTGTGCCGAGAATATTGCTACTTTTGCAGAAAGTGTGTGCCTAAACTTGAGAATCTCAACTAGCCACAGATCTCAGCAACTTCACATTAGCCGCACTAGCCTGAGGAAAATTATTATTCATAGAGACTTCGAATTATTCCCTTACAAGGTACGAGGGCGGGTCAATAAGTCCCTGAAAAATGAAATAAGGAACACTCTTTTCGGTATAAAAACATTTTATTTTTCAACATTGTCTCCTTTTAGCACTACGAGTATACACTTCATCCAACGTTTCTCCAATTTGTTGATGCTCTCCAAATGATACGATTTCTTAAGCCCCTCAAAATAAGCGTTTGTTTCAGCGATGACCTCTTCATTCGACCCAAATCTCTTTCCTCCGAGCCATTTCTTCATTTTTGGAAACAAGGGGGGGGCTAATTCTGGGGAATATACTGGATGAGGGAGGAGTTCGTAGTCTAACTCATGCAATTTTGCCATTGCGACTGTGGACTTGTGCGCCGGTGCGTTGTCCTGGTGAAAGAGAACTTTTTTTCTTCGCCAAATGCGGCCGTTTTTGCTTCAAATCGGCTTAGAATCGATCCAGCAGCTCTACGTAATATGAGCCGGTGATCGTTTTACCCTTTTCAAGGTAATCGATGTGAATAACACCGCGCGCATCCCAAAAACTGTCGCCTTGACCTTGTTTGCTCACAAACCCGCATTGGCCTTCTTCGGCTTCGATTCACCAGGAGAAGTCCATTGTTTTGACTGTTCCTTGGTTTCTGGTGTGTTGTGGTTTCATCAACACGAAACGGCGCAAAAACTCAGCCGAATTTTTCTGGAACATCGCCAAACACACCTTTGAAATTGTCAAACGAATGCGTTTGTTGTCGATTGTGAGCAAACGCGGCACCCATCTTGCGGAAAGCTTTTTCATGTCCAAATATTTATGTAAAACCGAAATCACTGAGATATGTGATAAGCCTGTGGCCTCTTCAAGCTCGCGCACTTTCACTCGCCGTTCGTCCATTATCAAACCATGGATTTTGTCGACCATTTCTGGTGAGGTGACCTCAATTGGGCGACCAGAGCATTCGGCGTCACTTGTGCTTGAACGACCGCACCGAAATTGAGTACACCAGTGAGTGAATGGTTACAATCGATGGTGAAGAGTCCCCATAATATTTGTCAAGCTTTTGTTTGGTTTGCGTGATAGTTTTTTCTCGCAAAAAATAGTGTTTAATAAGCACTCGAAATCCACATTTTTCCATTTGAACGAAAATGCTAGTAAGCGTCTATGTAAAATGGCTGCCACAACAAAACTATTTAACAGATCTGTATGATAATTTGGGTGCGTTCTTTTGAAAGATGATTCTTGACAAAAAAAAAAAATAAATTTAAGGTATCGACACAATTTGTGTTAATTTTCAGGGACTTATTGACCCACACAATTGACACGGGAATTAAAGCAAACTTGCTTTGTTATCACTTCTCTGTTTGAGCTTTAGAGCCTCGAAATTGACGTCGATTTTGAAAAAAAAAATTTTCGGATGAGGAGCATTTTCATCTCGACCGTATTTGGGGCTCGGAAAATCCATGCACAGTCATATAGAAGCGTGTGATATTTGGGGTGGTTTGTGGAATGGCGCCATTGGTCCATTTTCTTCGATGATGAAGATGGCAACAACGTTACAGTCAATGACGAGGCATGATAATAAATTTTTTTTTTTTTTTTTGGCCAGAAACTAAGGAAAAGAACTTGGGGGATCTCTGATTCCAGCAAGACGTCACTACGTGCTATACAAGCCGTCCAACCAACGATCTAACGTACTAAGTTCAATAATTTTGCATTCAGCCGTTTTGGTGTTGTTGCTTGGCCTCCATGTAGCTGCGATTTGACGCCTTTGGACTTTTATTTGTGTGGAGTACCGTTCAAAATCGATATTATGCTGACAATCCACGAACGATTCAGGTACTTAAGCACAATATTGATCGAGCTATTCGTGAAGTAGAGACCCGAACCATCGAAAATGTACTGCAAAATTGGGTTGATAGGATGGGCTAATACCAAGCCAGCCACGGCAGCCATTTGAATAAAAATATTCTCCATAAATAACCGGAAAGGGAGAGTACACTTCAATAAAGTAAAAAACTTTGAAAAATATTAAATGGATTTGTTTTATAGGAATTTTGAAAAGAAACCAACCAACAGCCTTACAGCAGCCAGATCGGGGGCCTAAAGTGTTTTTAGCAACATTAAACAAAACCTAAACATTTCGCAATGTTCTTAATGGTTTCTTTTCTGGCGCTGTAAGTGCCTTTAACGGCTAAATAACTGAAAGTTAAAGTGTCGTTAACAGCATTGATATTACAAAGCATTAGTTTCCAGTCAATTGTTTGCACTTAATTTTGCTGTGAAAATCGGGATTTAATAATTAATCTGAAAACAAATATGAAAAGTTGAGAATGCATACTATTGTATTATCAGCGAACTGCATGATATCTCATCGGCTGACGGTCTATCTTGCCATGATCTTGGAGAGAGGGAACAGCACAGCAACCCGGCAATAAAGGAGAAACGAATAAAATTTAAGTTTCCCCAATCACTGCACGAAAAATTAATTCTGCCTGTTACTACATCGAGTTTCCAAGATTTGGAAATTTCCTTAAAAAACAGTCTAAATTTGGAAATCTGGTAATCTCAGCTTTGTATTAAGACCTGACAGTTGAAATTTTATTTAAACACTAAACCGAATTCTAGCGATTTTTGGTCATAAAAGAATTTAACGGATGTAAGTATTTTAGTCATTCCTGGCTCGTTTGAACTTTCTTCGGCTTTCTTCAGAAGGATGAAAATTGAAAACCCTCACTCCAACTTTTCGCCTTTTACGCAGAATACAAATACGTTTGCCTTTAGATTGATTTGACAGGTCGAAGGACAGCAATAAATCGATAGTGTATTTACCCGGATGAGAGATAAGAAACAAGTTCAATACCAGAAGACGTGGCTGATCCTAACTCAAAGATAAAAGAGAACTCATAGAATCCCTTCTAATGTTTGTAGAGGGAATTATCCCTAGTTGTCAGACGGCTTGTGGATAAAGAGGAAGGTGAGAATACTAGCTTGCAAGTGACAAGAATGGCGCTTCTCATATTCATAAAAAATTATTTTTGTCTGATTGAATTTAGATTTAAAAGTAAATGACCCAACTTTATTGGTAGTGTTTCCTTACAGTTTTCGACCCCGTTGAAATTACCCCTCACTTTGAAAACCTCTGCTTTAAAACATGGAAATAACAATTAACCAGTGAACCAGAATATTATCAAAAAGTAATTTTTAAACCACAATTTAAATATAACTCCAAGATGAAATTAATTTTTTACACTTTATTCTTTTTTGCTTTCTTTTTTTTTTTTTTTTCTAGTTCCTTCTTTCAAGGCAGCCTCTTATAAATTTTTTTACATAACTATGAAGAGACTACAGAGGGCGTAAAATAACGAAAAGGGAAACTATTAGGTGCGCAACTAAGTTCTCAATAGATGGCTCCAGCAGTAAGTGCTGATTGATTTTGACATATCAAAAACGTCATGAACCGAACATATGATTAACAAACTGTTTTGATACATTAGTGATTTGTTTTGGCGTCATATATTTTTGGTTGTGTGAAAATGTTTGATTTAGTGCCAAATAATCGTCATTTGCGGGAAGTGTTGATTTTCTTCTTTCATTCGAAGAAATCGGCGGCAGAAGCGAATCGAGAGCTCCAAAAAGTTTGCGGAGATGCTGCTCTAAGTGAAACAACGTGCCGTGATTAGTTCCGTCGCTTCAAAGACGGTGACTTCGATGTTGACGACCGTCCGCGTGAAGGAAGGCCAAAATCCTTCGAAAACGCTGAATTGGAGGCATTGCTCGATGAGGATCCGTGCCAAACGCAAGAACAGCTTGCTTCAGCATTAGGAGTGACCTGTCAAGCCATTTCCAAGCGATTGCATGCGTTTGGAATGATTCAAAAACAAGGAACTTGGGTTCCTTATGATTTGAAGTCGAGGGACGTTGAGCGTCGTTTTTTCGCCTGTGAACAACTGCTCCAATGGCAAAAAAAGCAAGGCTTTTCTTCATCGCATCGTGACGGGTGATGAAAAATGGATTCATTACAGCAACCCAAAGAAAAGTCGTCGGTTCGTCAGAATTCACGCTGCGAAGATTATGCTGTGCATTTGGTGGGACCAGGTCGGTGTCATTTATTATGACCTGTTGAAACCCAACGAAACCATCACTGGGAAACGGTATCGACTTCAATTGATGCAATTGAGCCGAGCACTGCGCGAAAAATGGCCACAATATGAGCAGAGGTACGAAAAAGTGATTCTACAGCATGACAACGCTCGGCCCCACGTTGCTAAACCCGTTAAAACCTACCTGGTAAAGCTCAAATGGGAAGTCCTACCCCACTCGCCATATTGCGCCATCCGATTATTACTTGTTCCGTTCGATGGCACATGGTCTGGCTGATCAGCAGTTCCGCTCATATGAAGACATCAACAAATGGCTTCATTCGTGGATAGCCTCAAAAGATGAACGCTTTTACCGTAACGGTATTCGAGCTCTGCCAGAAAGAACGATTCATTTGTAACCACTTTTTAACAAAAAAGTTGCATTTTCATCAAAAAAACAGCGAGAACTTAGTTGCGCACCTAATATTATAAATTTTTTGATTTGCAGAAAATTGAAAACAAAATCAGTAGGAAAGTAAATGATTAGCAAGAAAATTGAGGATCATCTTAATTATTTTATTGATCAGCAGAATCACATAATGCCTCAAGAAAGAAATCAAAAAAAGAAGAGTTAAGATTAATTAAAAGAAGAGTTAAATTAATTAATTTTACTATTAATCTTTGCCATTCGCAATCGCTCAAGTTTCCTGCTTTTTCTCCTGAAATATTATTTTCAGAAATATATATTCTGCTGATTACGAGTAAATAATTTCTTTCTTTCCTGAAAATATAGTTTTTCAGCTGATCTCTTAATATTTTGCTGATCTTTTCCGATTTCTGATTATAAAGAAATGTGCTTTGCTGATCAAGTAATAATAAAATACATCTTCTTTTCATTTTGTATTTCTTTATTTTCAGAAAATCAAAAAAAAAATCATTTAAATCCGTTGTGAAAATTTACACTTTTGATTTATTTATTTATTAAGGCTTAGTAAGGCTTATTTATTTATTAAGGCTTAGGCTATAAGATTAAAGCTACACAAAATTAACCTAACTTAACCTAAATTAAGCCAACAAACTTAAAGTTAACTTAAAAATTAAACTAAAAACTAAGAAGGAGAGGGAGAGGAGGTGGCATTAAGAAGGGCGTTTCGAAGTGTAAATTTGTTGCACTTAAAATCGAAGGAGCTTGTGCCATTGGCCATGCGCAGCATTCTAGACATAGGTATGTTACAGCCATAGTTGGTGCTGTTAAGATGAAATAGGGGTACAGATCTCAGATTGCGAAGTTTGGCGTTGAGGCATATCATTTGTAGCAGGGCAGTACTGTCGATTTTTAATACTGCTGATGCACAAAGAGAATGTCGGCAATTTCACTGCGTTTTTCGACTGATTGTACGTTTATTAATTTTAAAAGATCCTCACAGGGTGGTAGGTCATATCTGTAAACCCAAAGAAGACCGCTTAGAGCAAAAAGGATGAATCTGCGTTGAACAGCTTCAATTCGAACGGAATGGGTATCGTGATAGGGCGACCATACTTGGCTAGCATATTCAAGGATTGGTCTAACAAATATAAAAACGAGAGATTTCGTGACATAAGGGTTGGAGAATTCCTTAGACCAGTGTTTGACAAAACCAAGCGCGGAGTTGGCTCTCCTAATAATGTTATCAATATGTATGTCAGCGACAATTTAGTTCTCTGTCACAGATTACACCCAAATAAGACGAAAACGACGGGCTCGTTACAGATTATAGGGACTGCACCAGGTTCAAAAGTTGTTCAAATTAGCTTCAAGTGTGGCGAGAGTCAGCGGGGGATAAAATGTGCCTGAAGATTTTCATGTCACCAGCATAAAAAGATAAATAAGAGTTTTCGATGATACAGCCAAGACGTTAATAGACAAAATGAAAACCAGAGGACCAGGATGGCTACCTTGAGGCACTTCGTATGTGGCTATAAAGGGGTCGGATACAGAGCGTATAAAGAGGACTTTTTTCTTTAAGATAGGATTTGATCCAAGCAATTAAACCGGGTTAAAAGCTAAGAGCTTTAAGTTTAAAAAGAATAATTCTGTACGAGATCTTGTCGAAGGCTTTACTAAAGTCGGTGGCAATTAATATCGACTTGCTATCCTCTAACCCACACAGTGTGTTAGATATGAATTCAGTTAAGTTAATTGTTATTGATCTTCCATTAAGAAAGCCATATTGGTTTGGAGAAAGATAGATTTGCAATGGAAGAACATTGTATCAAAAACAATGCTTTCTAAGATCTTCGGTATGCGGGAAAGTTTAGTGATTGATCGTTAGTTGGAAATTTCGTTCTTGGGATTTTTTGGGAAAGGGGATGAGCTCTAGAAGCATGCGAGTATGATCTAGTTTAAATTTAATGGTGATTTATGCATTTAACCAATAAATAAATGTTAGTCTTTAACGTCCTATTAAAACCTACAATTAGCATCTGAAAACAAAGAGTCAAATCGCACCTTTTACATACCCCGCAAATGCAAACAAGGCCTCAATCATCTTCGACTGCTGTCACCACAATAGAAGACTCAAATAGTTTTCCATATTCATTTCATGTTGTACATTCACTTTACCAAAAAGCAAGCTTTTAAGGATCTATTAAGTTGCTCTATTTCGGTCCTCACAAAGCCCTGCAAAGACCCACTATTACCACTTTGTCGTATATGTCGCCATGAATAAATAAATTCGAAAATCCCAAGTACTACCCCACTCGTGACTCTTCTCAAAGGTAGCACAATCCAATACAAAAGCGTTTAAGAACAACTCCTCACTTATTCCATTCGATTCCCCATTTGGGACTGCGAGTATGTGTGTTCGATTATTGGAAAAATTCAGTGCGAGTGCTCAAAGGCATTTTCAAATCCTTTTGTTTTAACAAGTCTCATGTGTGTGTGTGTGTCAGGCTCAGAAGTTGTATCCTCAAAGGAAAACGTAACAAAAAACTACTTAAAATGTACAAAGGGTTAGACGGTTGTATCTCGATATTGAATGTTTCTTTTTTTTTTCTTTTGCTTTTATATTTGTCGGTAGCAAATGTATCATGATTTCAATATTCCAAGTCCTTGGGATAAAGAAGCGAACCTTACTCTGGAATTTTAAATAAATGGAAGGGTCAGGTGGAGTACCAAAATCAAAACTTCACCTAAAACATGAACTAATAAGGGCATCAATTCAAATTTATTTGTATAGGTATACACAACTTATTGATTTCGCTCGGAGACGTACTCGAATGTCAAAAGGGTTCATTTTCCAAGAAACAGCAGAGGGTCTGATGAATTATTGTACTAACTACATACAAGTACGAGTATGTGCGTATTAATGTTTTCTAAGAAAAGTCGACCTCAAGGTACCCACTTCACAGATAAATAAGCTTGGGAGTATGTTACAAGGTCAATACTAAATCGATGGATGCAAGGAAGATGAAGGACTTCTTAAAGCTCCATGGGCATATATAAATGATAATAGGTTTTCCCAGAAATCTATTCACAATTATTGAACTTATTTGGCAGAAGCATCCTGCGTATCCTTAAGGACCTGTTGTTTTGTAATTTGCAATCACAGTTGAATTTATTTTGCTTGTAATTGCAAATCCGATTACGTTTTTTTTTTCCAATTTGGAGTCATTGGACTATGATCATGGAGGACGTTCCAGACTTTGGTCCTTTTTTCATAAATTAAATAAGACCTGTATTTAAATTGTGCCTTCAAGATTTCTCTATTTGCTGTGTGTGACGTTTTTTTTCTTTCAACAATTTCATAACCATTGAGTGATTTTCGCCTGCACCAAGACTGATGGGATGAATGGATTCGGACACAAGGAGGCAGAATACAGATTCGAACAAGGTATTTCCACTTGAATGAACATCAAATCAAATTTCTTCATCTTATTGGAAGAAAATACTTAATATAAAATCCTGCAGTATTCAGCCAGCCGTCTGTTGTGCCCAGTTCGAGATGATTATGTTGAAAGTCTTAAATCAAACAGAATAATGCTTCAAAAATTGACAATTTATTTTGATTATCCTTCGATTTATGAGACGCTTAAATGATTTCCCAATTGTTTTGGATTTTTATTTTTATTTATTTTTTTTTCATCTGTGTTTCTCTCTCTCTCTCTCTCTCTGAAAGGATATCTCTTTAGGTTCGTTGGAGACAACTGAAACAAACTTTTCGAGATTCGAAGAGAAAGCATAGAAAAATAAACAAAAAATTCAAGAAAGCAAAGACCAAAAAATAAGAAAAAAAAATAAATAAATAAAAGAATTGCTCCTTGAAAGTCCATGATGCGTTAAAGGGAAAGGAAAGGATTTTTTTTTATTTTATTTTATTATTTGTATGGTTGTTCTATTCCCTTTTTTTTTTCTTGTGCTCATTGCTTACTTCAGCATAATTGAATTCGTAGATTAGGCAAGGCAAAGAATTGGAACATGAATTTGTTGTCCGAAGTTATTTCTGAAGTAGGACAGAATGAAAAATTGTGATCCAAATATAAGGAGCAATCGAAGTTGAAGGATTTAAAAGAAAAGAGACTGAATGAAATTTATACTTATTTTATTTGTATGAATATTAAAGGTAAATATACTTTAAGTGGAACTTTTGTCTCAGTGTTTGGAAACTGAAAAATATTTTAAAATGTGGATTAAACGTAAATAAATGGTACGCTAAGATGTAACTTGAGGTAGAGTTTCAACTTCAGATCGTGAAAGTAACCAAGCTTTAAGTTTTTTTAAGAATTGATTTCCGTGTGTTACTAGATTGGATATATCAGACGGCAGTTTGTTAAAAATGTAAGGTACTACAGAAGTCAGAAAACGTCGATTGTGCTCTTTATTAACCCTAGGGACATCAATGTAGACCCATTTCTCAACGAATATACTCCATTTCTTCTAAAGTGGATATTACCACTTCTAACAAAAAATACTTTAAGCGCTTTGTAGATAAAAAGGTACCGAAGTGGTAGTATTTTAGCTGATTGAAATAGGGGCAGTGAGGGCTCAAATCTGTTTTTACATAGCAATAACCGAATTACTTTTTTCTGTGCTGTAATAATAGGACTCAGGTTACTTATATATAGGCACAGCCCCAACAAGCAAGACCATACTCAAGCCGTGATTGAACCAATGCGTAGTCGATAGCTGAAAGTAAACTATGCGGAACAAGCTTACGCAAGTGATACATTTTGTTTAAAGATATGTATAGTATTTTTTTTAGGGAAATTATGTGTGACTTCCAGTTTAATTTGTTATCTATTACAACTCCTAAATACTTATACTCCTTCACGAATTCAAAAGCAAAGCATTTATTTGTGCAGTTCAGCTTGTCGCAACTAAGATGATGAGATGTAATGCCTTCAATTGCTGTGTTCTGGTTAGACAAGGAAAAGAACATAGCTTTAGACTTTGTGCTAAGTATAAGTTGATGGTAATTAAGCCAGATACTAAGCAAATGTAGATCAGAATTTATTTGGTCTCGAATAGTAACTAAAGAATTGTCTGCATATGAGAGCGCTATATCGTCTGCATATCCAATTAAATGGCCGTTTAAAGGTAGGTTAAATATGGAATTTATGTAAACAAGGAAAAGGATTGGTCCTAGAACTGACCCCTGTGGGACACCAGTATTTGGACAGACTTCTTCCTTGCTTACAAATCCATTTACCCTAACGCGCTGTTTTCGATTTAGCAAGTAGGACTTAAACCATTCAGTAAATATTGCCTCTAAAGCCAGCGTTACTGAGTTTTCGAATTAATAGATCGTGATTTACTAAATCAAAGGCTTTTGTTAAATCAAGAAAAAGTCCAACTGTTTTTAGATTATTGTCTAGTGTATTATAAATTCTATTTAAAAAGGCCACAATTTCATCTTCAGTGCACTTACCTTTCATAAAACCAAATTGCAACTTATTAAAAAATCTAGTCTTTTCAAGAAATTTAAGCATTTTGCTAACTATTACCTTTTCAAAAATCTTTGAGAAGAAAGGTAACAAGCATATTGGCCTATAGTTGTTTGGGTCACTTGGATCACCTTTTTTTAAAAATCGGAATGATTAACGAGGTTTTAAGACAATCTGGAAATATTCCGCACTGAAAGCTTTGATTAACAATGTGCCTCAAGGGATTTTCTATGAACTTTCCGATCTTCTTGATGATAACGTTACTAATGCCATCTATTACACATTAGTTCTTAGCTTTCAAGCTGTTAATAATAACGAGAAGTTCAGATTTACTAATGGACCCAAAATAGAAAGAAAGTTGACTCGTTTTATCAAGTAAAAATCCCCCATTACTATTATTTAATTGAACATGTACATTTTACATTTTTCAGCTACATTTTTAAAGAAAGCGTTCATGCCGTTGCCTAAGTCCTCATTACTACTGACGATTTTTTTGTCTAATTTAAGAATCTTTAAATCCGGGTCTTTTTTGTTCTTGCATAATATGTTATTGACAATACGCCATTGCGTATTATTGTTTATTGTCTATGCAAAATATGTAGGCATTGATTTTCTCTTCATTTCGACCATACATGGCCACGCCCACTTAGAGGGGAGTTTTCTTTAAAAAAAAAATACTTGCATTTTGAAATCTACAGTAATGGTTAAGTCTCATTGCGAATATGTTACAAGGATCCATGAATTTCGTTTACAAATTGTAAGAGCCACGCCCACTTTCTGTTAAGAAAAAAATTGGAACAACAGTGCTGTGATAAAATTTCTTAAAAATCGCGGAAATATCCTTTGTATTGAAAGACATCATTACATCGTGTCGCAACTCCACGAAGGGTATTACATGATCCGTTCTGTATATTTTAAGTTTCGTTACATACAAGTTTTTTTTTTTTTTTGCTGTCATCATAGCAAAATTCTCGTATTATTAGTATGGAGCTGGCGAAATAGTTTGAAGTTGTTTTTGACTGCAACATTATCAAATTACTGCAGTCAAAAACTCAGGCTTTGAATTTGTTCTATAATGTTCGACTTTACCCTGACATAAATAAAAATAATATTTTACCACCTGATCACTTACAGCAGTGGTGGAAATGAGATCCAGATTGACTACCATTTGGTAGCCAGTTTCATGAAGCCCTGAGTTAAAAGTGATCCTGGGTGAGGCGATCGTCCAGCAACACCGTCTCCTCCTGACAGAAATTTTTATGGAGACGGGGAAGAAAACAAATAAGCAAACAAAGGTGGGTGAGAAAATCAATTGGTACAAGCTGGACAAAGGAAAAGGCAAAGTTTTTATTACCAACATGACAAATTACCTCTTTACCATCAACGATGAGGTCGGTGATGAGGAGTGCAGAGCACAAGATACGTGGAATTCCCTACAGCGATCTTGCTTGGAGAGAGCCAAATCACTGCTTGGAATGTCGAAAGGACCCTGCCAACACGCCAAAGAAACATGGTGGTGGACAGATGAAGCTAAAGTAGTGATACGAGAAAAGAAAACGGCTTTCAAGGCTTGGTCAAAGTGCTCTTCTACTAATAGAGATGAAAAAGCTAGCCTTGAAGTGATATATATATGTTGCAAAGGTTTCGCGAAGAAGAAGTGCGCCCAATTTCAAGCAATAAGTATGGAAGGTCTCTATCGGGAATTGGAGGAAATATCGTCTTCGGCGTCTGATAGGAACCAGGCTATCCAGGAGCTTCGACAAAACAACTTGAATAAGGGAGCAACTATCTTCAAAATAGCCGCCCAGAGAAGAAGAAATGCTCAGGAGATTCGTTCCCCAAAGTTCATTAACAATGCTCAAGGGCAGCTTCTTGTGGAAGACGACAAAATTCTTTGCATATGGCGACAGTATTGTGAAAGACTTCGGAACGAACAGTTTCCCCGGGTACACTTTCCAAGAGCCGCTCCTAACCATGACGAAGTATCCGACATTACTATAGAAGAAGTTAGGAATGCCTTCAAATACTCCAAAAAAAGAAAAGCGGTTGGGCCAGACGAGATACCCTCTGAGTTCTGGAAAAAGATGGGAGACATCGGGTCCAGATGGCTCATGATTCTTATCTCCAAACTTATGAGCGGTGATCCAATGCCTAATCAGTGGAGTTAAAGTTATCTTCTTCCTTTGCACAAAGGGAAGGGCGATACACGAAACTGCGATAACTACCGTTCTGTCAAGCTAATGTCACACACCATGAAGATCGTTGAACGGGTATTAGATGGCCGACTGCGGAAAATAATAAGGCTATCTGTATATGGTGTTGGTTGATTTTGAAAAAGCCTTTGATAGACAACCAAGAGATCTCTTATGGGTGGCGCTAAGACAACGAGGAGTTCCAGAAACCTACGTGCGCATGATCATGGACATCAAAGTCGGTGTACACCAGAGAAGCGTCCTTAGTCCTTTGCTATTTATTGCAGTCCTTGATTATCTGCTTGAAGGAAAAGTGACGGACCCCAAAGTGCATCAGTTATTCTTTGCTGACGATGGAGCTATCATAAGCGAAGATCAAATGGCCCTGCAACGAGCACTTGATGTATGGGTGGATGTTCTGGAGGGAAATGAGTACCGTATTAGTTCGAAAAAGACAGAGTATCTGTGCTGCCCGTTCTCTGATCCACACCGGCCTATTCCAGATATTTACTTGAATGGAAAAGTGCTTCCCAAGTGTGAAAAGTTCAAATATCTGGGATCTATGATCAATAGCGAAGCAACTTGTGATGATGACATCAATCATCGCGTAAGCGTAGGGTGGATTAAGTGGCGGGAAAACTCCGCTATCTTCTGTGATCGAAAAATGCCCCCTAAGCTCAAAGGAAGGCTCTACACCGCAGTACGGTTCACAATGCTGGACAATGTATAAAAAGAATGAAGGCAAATTAACGGCAGCTGAGATGAAGATGCTTCGCATGATAGCAGGAGTAACGAAGATTGATGGAATAAGAAGTTCAAAGATTCGAGGAAGCCTTCATGTAAAAGAATCCATCACAGGGAAGATAGAGCACGACCGGCTCGGCTGGTTCAAAGGAGAGATCCTTCGAACCCCGTCAAAAAGGCAATATCAATCAACGTTCCTACGCAATAGCGCAAGAAAGGCAGACCAAAAAACAACTGGATCACACAAATGCAAAAACACCAGCAATCGATTGGCCTCAGTGACGAAGTGATCCGAAACCGGGAAGCCTGCCGGTACTTCCTGAGGTCAAACCGGCAAACTCCACAGACGGACCGGTAGGGATGTAGTAAAGTGGGAGGGTTTGATCCTTCTACTCCGGATCATAACTTCGCCGTAAGAAGAAATAAAAACAATATTTGACTGCAAACAATATTTAACGATACGTCCTACAAAAGGTTACAAGCGAAATTTTAGGATTTTAAATTTTCTATATGTTGGATGCCGAACCTTACGAAATGTCTTAATTTACCTCCAAGGAGATGGAAATCATTCTGTGCGTGGATATCTCGAAAACGGTGGAAAACTTATTATGTGCGAACATTTAAGTTTTGAAAATTTTCCACTACGTCGGACTTTAACCCGATGATGCTGGAAAACAATTTTGTTTGCGAATGTCTCAAAAACAGTGCCCCCTACGAAACTAATGCTAAGAGTTGAAATCTAAGCCTCTGAGATTAAGATTCTCTACCAAATTTTTAAAATTTTTTAAGAATTGTAAAGAATACTCCAAAATATTCTACTTTACCTATTCGTCACATTGCTTCTTTTCTTCAGTTCATTGGATTTTTGTCCCAAACTAACGAAGAGAAAATAGTGGAACTTTACATATTAGGGTTTTTTCTCTATTTTTGTAAGTAGAATTCATTCAATCAGGTGGCAACTATCGTCGTCTTCGTCTGAAAATCCTCTCTTTCACTTTAATGAAAAAGTTATTTTGAGTTCAAGGATTCAAAATCTGAATACTGATAATTTCTTCTATACCTACCACTGTTTAAAAGTTATTGCCATTCGATCCCCTTTACAGTCGACACCCTGTATCAGAAATCAATGTGTAAAAAAATATCAAACTTTCATCTCTCTTACCCACCAATAACCATTTGTTTACATTGTTGTTCCTGTAATTTAATTTCGTGTCTGTGAATACGTGTGAGCAAAGCAGTAACACTTTTCACATGACGCCATTTTCACGTGGTGAAACTGGTAATTCGAGGACTGTGTTCAAAAAGTGAATCCGTTCAGTTTAATTTTTAATACTGGAATACAACACTGGAAAGCAATACGAAATGAGAAAAACTAGTAACTAGATTTAAGATTACTAATAATTAATGCATATTCAAATTAAATGCTCGGGTAGTTTGTGAGAAAAAAAATCAAATAAATCGCTGTAATATTTATATCATATGACCATTCGGTCAACAATTTTGTTACTATGTGAATGGCTTCTTGAGTGGAAGTTGCAGGTTCAATGCCCATCTAGAGACAATAATTATAATATTGTATAATTATCATAATAATAAGTAACTAATAAGATATATATATATATTTACATCACATTTATAATAAATTGCCGTCAAATATGAAAGCTCGACTTTTGGACCATCTTTTCGTAATTCCATTGTAGTTAAGGTTACAAAAACCTTGGCAAATACTGATACGACTTTGAAATAATTTTTTTTTAAGGTTTTAAGCACCGAACATAATACTTCTATCCATTGTCGTATCTCCGGAAATTTCAACACCTCATGTATTTGTTACACATAACGAACAGATCGGATTTAAAAGAGTAAGAAGATGTTCAACTTCTGTAGATAGTTGTAATATTTTATGGAAAGTGACTCAAATGGTTTGAATAAAAATCGATTTAGCAGGTAATAATTATTTTTACGATGAAACTGGATATCTAGCATCTTGTTGATGATTTCAATGGTACTTTAATTACGTAATCAATTACGTAATCGATTTTTATTAAAATAATAACGCCTGATTGTACAAAAATGTAGAAGTGCTTCTAAGAAAAATATAGCTGCAATATAATTGCTTAATTGAAAAGTGGCAGAATAAAGGAATCATAATTAACAAATTCACAAGTCGGCCGTACCTTGGGGTGAATTTACAGATTTTATACAAACGTGTGCGAAATTAGCAAGGTGTTATCACCTTGGTTATGGGAAAGTTTGATATCTCTTTACTCATTGATTTCTGCTCTATATATTGTGGAGAAAAGGAAAATTCCAAGTTTCTCTTTGCGCTTGAAACATCTGTGGGTCTAAATTTTCTTTGTTGAACAATCCGAAAGTCACTAGGCCGTAATAAACAGAACGGCAAACAACTGACTTTTACGCTAAGGGTTTCATTCTTAGAGGAGAGGATTTGAAAAGAAATAATTTTTATTTTGCCGCTCTTTCAATTAAATGAAGAAGTTGTACACTTTAGTTATTTTTAACATAAAGGGTGTCCCAAAATTCACACAAAAAGTACTTTTGATAAAAAACACAGGTTTTTAATTAAAAATTGTAAATGTTTTATTTTTTGATAAAGTCTAAACCTTAGACTTAAAAAAACCCCAAAGAAAAAGTCGAACGGCGTTAAATCACATGATGTGGGTGGAAAATTCTGATCACCAAAATTTTAAATTACACGACCAGGAAATGAGTCATGCAGTAATTGAATTGTTTCTCGGTCTGTATCGTATGTGGCACCATATCCATATCCATACCCATATCTTGTAATTTAGGCACAAAAAACTGGATTATCGTATCGCGATAGCGAGCACCATTAACTATTATTACCTGACCAGCCACATTTTCAAAGAAGAATGAAACAGTGACACGTTGTGGATGCATTTGTTTCTTAACAATCACTCTGGGATTTTTTGAACTCCAAATTCGACAATTTTGACGATTAACAAAGCCATCAAGATTAACAAATTAGCCTCATCGCTGAAGACGATTTTGTTTTTTTTTTTTAGCTGCCAAACCTTCATTATTTTTCATATATTGCTCAACAATGAAAACGCGTTGTTCTTTCGTGTAGCACTCCGTTTTTAATAATCCTGATCTGTCAGCTGTCACACTGTCTTTTTTTTTTTTTTTTGTTTGCAACACTTTACCGCACAAATGGCGCAAAATTCAAAACTTGTGTTTATTTTGGGACATCCTTTATTTGTTCCTCCCCCCCCCCCAACCACCATTTTCTTTTCAAAAAAAAAAAATTCTTTAAAATTAAAGAAAATATTTTGAATATTTTACAAACACACCAAGTGCCATATTCTTGTACATTAACAAATATTGTTCAAATATTGATTTCAAATAAAATCGATCGAGCATTCTTTGGCAAAAACCTGGTACCATTTACATTTACTGTAAGTCAAATATCAAACTTGAACAAAATCGTTGGAGCCGTTTTCGAGAAAATCGATTTTTTACAAAAGTAATTTTGAGGTTAGTTACTAATCCTGGGCATGAAGTTTGAAGAACGTCCATCCAGCCGTTTATGTTGCAGTCGACAGTTGATTGAGAGACACTTTTTTTTTAGTTTCTCTGACATAAAAATGTCAAGTTTGATCAAAATCTTGAGACTGAAAATTTTCAGGATGTGCCTTTATAGGTGCACGTAAATATTTGACGTGAAAAATGAGCGAGACTGACATTGTAGCTCGTCTCTGTAAATGGTGTCGTAGGCGGTCTTAAAATTGATAAAGAGATGGTGAGTATCGGTTTGGACTTCTTGATTTTTTTCCAGGATCTGCCGAGGTATTCAAATTTGATCAGATGTGACCTAAAACCGCACCGGTAGGGGCCAATCAGGTTGTTGGCAAGGGTCCAATCAGGTGTTCACACAATATGGCAGATAAGAGGAAACTGCTGAATGGTTCATTCTGCCTGACAGAGGGATGTTGGTCTTCGTTGTCGTTATACAGTCCCCAGAATTAGTTTTTATTAGTACCGACTAACTAGTAAACTTAGTGACTCTACTACTAAGTTTATTTCTTCATCTCTACAGATATCTGTACTGGCTTTATTCCCTTGACACGTTATTTTAACTTTTAGTAAAATTTCCTTGCCGAAGTTCACATTCACTTATTCTGCGTAAATTGTCTTTCCTTTTAATTTCGAATACTTTGAATATTAAGGTTCACTAACCAAATGCAATATTATACATATACACCAACCGTTGCGGATGTTTCTTGACTCCTAACAGAAACGTGTAAAACTTCAGCTATTCCCTTCGGTGGTTTTCACGCAACATAGAAAGTTTTCAAAGAATTTCGTGAATTACTTCACCCATAATAAACGGAAAGGAGTTGAAACGCAATGCAAATTGTTTCAATGTAGTTACTTCAATTTGCGTCAATGCAGGTGCAGAAAATGATATTCGTTGAGCTAGTGAACGCTTTTTTCCAAAGCATTTTTGCAAGGTCAATTCATATCTTTTATTATTGCACCAGAGTTAGTGTCATAGCTGTCGACATCTGACAGTTTTCTCATGGTTTGCGTTGGGCCAAAATTTCAAAGTTTTTTTTCAGCTAGCTTCAGGGCATTTAAATTTCTAGGAATATATCCTTCTTTTGCTCAAATATATGTATACGTTCCGTTCTATTGATTTACTTTAAAATTAAAAAAAAAAAAAAACAATAGACTAGGGAAAAAAATGTACGTACAATTTTTGTAACCATCCATGAACTGCATTCGGAAGTTACATATTTCAAATATCAACTTATGAAACTTTCTATCAATGCCAAAATTTAAAAGCTACAATTTTCTATTGCGCACACTTTTCTTGTGCACAATTCCTTTCCATACAAAAGCCACAGAGTTATACAATGTAAAACAAATGCATTCCATATTAGGCATTACCTTCAAATCATTGTCCATTGAAGTTTTTCAAACAAAGCCTCTTAACAAACCCCTAAAGATAACGCTTTTCAATGTTTAAAATAACACCAAATGTTTCTCGTTGTCTCGAGATTATGACCTGAACTAAAACTTATCGGAAAACTTTCCACAAAATTGATAAGATGATAGTCATTTCTATTGAATGCTTAATTGATCCTTAATATTGCAATGAACAGCATTACTTGTACCATTTCGAAATCTCTCTCTGTCTGTCCACTCATCCCTTTAAAGTGCTTTCTCTTGGTAATGCTTGGATAAATTTACAATATCATTGAATATGCATGCAAACGTTTTCCTGAAAGTACTCCGACACAACAAAGAAGTACTTTATTATAAATCAATTGATTTTATCTTGGCTCCTGTGTGAAATGGGGAAAGTGCCAAAAGTGACATCCAATCAATTTATTATGCAAATTTCAATTAACTCTATTTAAAACAAAAGGCCCCTTTATGGAGTTGGTATGCGGCAAGAGTGGACTTTATTTTGGGTTTATAATTAAATTTATCCCAAGGGAATTTTATTTTTAGAATTATTGTTTTTAGAATGGTTATGTAAGTAACTGGAGATACGTATAATAATATGCGGAGGGCAATTCAAATTTATCAAATTTAATCCAATGTGACGCTTAAACTTTTTAAGTTGAAAGTTTAAAAATACACAAAGATATACCTATACATGGCTGTTCTTATAACCAGCCGGAAAACTGTCGAATTTGCCAACTTTCAGGTTGGTAACCAAACCATCAGGTCGAAAGAGGAAGTTAAATACCTTGGAGTAATGCTGGACAACAGGCTACGGTTTAAAACGCATGTTGATTTTGTTACCAAAAAAGCATCGCAAATGCAGGGAGCTCTCTCGCGTATCATGCCTAACATCGGTGGACCTGGATACGCTAGAAGGATTCTACTCTCTAGAGTTATCACCTAAGTTCTTTTATATGCTGCCCCAGTCTATGCGGAGGCACTGAGAACGAAGGAGACCAAAAGGAAACTATCGTCATCATACAGACTCTGTGCGCTACGGACAATCAGCGGCTTTCGAACCATCTCTGACGAAGCTGCATTTGTCATAGCTGGAATGGTCCCCATCGATATTCTCGCAGATGAAATGCTGAGGATATATAACAGAAGAGCATTGAGTCATCACGACGCCACTGGTATCAAGGTGATACAAATTGAAGAAAGGGCAGCGTCAGCAGCTATGTGGCAAGCTCGTTGGGCTAATACAACAAAAGGCAGATGGACATACAAACTTATACCGACAATCCAAGATTGGATAAGTCGAAAGCATGGAGACTGCAACTACCATCTAACGCAGTTCCTGTCTCGCCACGGTGGCTAACCGCAAATATCTACACCGATTCGGACACGACAACTCACCATCCTGCCCGGAATGCCTAGGTGAAGATGAGGATACGGAGCACGCAGTGTTTTACTGCACATGTTTCACGGCATGGAGAATTACTCTGCCAAGTCCGTCATTACTCCTCGACAATATGTTACGGTTGGAAGAAAATTGGATGGCAATATGTTCTTTCGTAACAACTCTACAAAAAGAGTTGCGGAGAATAGAAAAGCTAAGAAGAGCAGCAGAAGCAACAGAAGCATCAGAAGCAGCAATACAAGAAGCATAGCATGAATTGCTAACCAGCCCCGCGAAGTAATACCTAACGGCAGTCCCGCGGGGAGAGTGGTTGAAGTGTGTAGGGTGTGTGTTTAGTACGTAGGCGTATTCCTGGCATCGAGTACTCAGGTTTGCGAATCGTGCATGCTAGTAGCTCTCGGGCTACTAGTATCTATGAAGATTACACATCCCTGTAAAAAAAAAAAAACATGGCAGGATATTGTAAGTTTTCAACATTTACTAGTCCACAGTCATGTAGAGGTGAAGTTAGTATCGATAGATGGACCGGTACTCATTCCCAGGGTTATATATAAATTCGCCTTTCCTGAGAGAAGTTCGTAAAAGTACGAAGGAGGTCGATAGTTCACATTTCAAAAAGAAACATTTTCGAGATATTCGCACTCAAGAACAAATATTGACATTTCAAAGTTTTGCGTACTTACAGAGATTTAAAAAAAAATGCAAATTCATATCGTAGGCACTCTTCTTTTTTTCGTGGGTAAAGTCGGACATTTTATAGGATTGCGTACTTATAATTTGTGAGAATTTAAAAAAACTCAGCATAAGTCTTGTGGAGAATTTAAAAACCAAAAACCATGTCGTAAGTATTTTTTTTTGTGTGTGCATCATTTTCCAAATAATCGCACACAAAAAGTAATAGTAAATGGACTGCGTGCTTATCGAAAATTAAAAAAAAACTCAGTATCCATCTTGTGGAGAATTTAAAAACCTAAAAACTCTGTCGTTGAAATTTATTTTCGTGCAATGGACCATTTTCGAGATATTTGCACTCAAAAAGTGAGGATAAGGTCGGACATTTTGTAGGACTGCGTACTTACAATTTTTGAGAATTTAAAAAAAATCAGCATCCGTGTTGTGGAGAATTTTAACATTTTATTTTTACGATGCACAATCGGCATCTATTTTGCAAAGAATTTCAATGTGCTTACAATTTCAGTCGTAATAATGTTGTTTTTCGCACGACGCACAGTTTTCGAGATATTCGCGATCAAAAACTATTGCCACTATTAACACTAGGATAATTTTGGACTTCGTCATCTGTCTTGTATTTAATAACTTTAATAACCGGACAGATCCTCAAGGAATTGCCAAAGAAAGCCCAGATCATTCTTCTGCATATTATAAATGCCCCGCTAAGATTATTATACGTTCCAAGGCAATGGACAGTCGCCGAGGTTATAATGGTTCTAAAAACCGGAAAGTCTCCAAACGACAAAAAATCGTACAGACCGATGTCGCTTCTGCCTAAGGTGACCCAAACTGTGCAGGTTCGAGTCCGGACGGGAAACAGCAATCACAGCCACTCGAACATATAAAAGAATCGAATAAAATCTAAGTTTCTCCAACCTCTTCACTAAAAAGGAGTTTCTGCCTGGTAGTACAATGGACACAACAAAATGGAGTCTGAGTGCTCCGGGATTTGCAAATTTCCTTTAAAAAAAAATCTAAGGTATTTGAAAAACTTTTGTTAAAGCGCCTACAACTGGTCATTGAAGAAAGACGTTTGATTCCTGACCATCAATTCGGCTTCAGAATAAAGCATTCCACAATTGATCAGGTTTATAGAAATAGAAAAAACCTTAGGGGAGAAAAGGATATGTTCTAGCGCTTTTCTGGAAATCTCTCAAGTCTTCGACAGGGTATGGCATGAAGGCTTGAAGTTTAAGTTAAGTTTAAGACAGGTTCTTCCGGAACAATTATATGTGATTTTAGAATCCTACCTTGCGAAGAGACTATTCCGTGTTAAACACGGATCGGAATATTTCCAATTTAAGGAAATCGTTTACCGGAGTACTGCAAGGCAGTATACTTGGTCCGATCTTATTCTTACTGTACTCTCAAGATATACCGCAAGATGAAAGCACTGTTGTAGCTACGTGATAAGGCTATATTAATAACAGATAAACCAGTTGAGTCAGCGACTGTAAAGCTCCAACGAGCTTTGGACAAAATTTGCGAGTGGACAAAGATTTGGCGCATTGCTCTCGAGATCAAATCAACCCATATTAACTTTACTTACAAAAACGTTAACAACCTACACATTTTCATTAACTCAGTACAAATACCGCATGCAAATGAGACAAAGTATCTAAGAATGACACTAGACGTGAAACTCAAATGGAAGTCGCACGTTAAAAAGAAACGGGACGAGCTTGAAAATAGGTTCAGCCAAATGTATTGGCTTCTTGAAGACATTAAGCATATATAATAAACTGTTTTTATACAAGCAAGTGCTTAAACCCGTTTGGACGAAGCAATGGAGATATCCCGCGCAAAAAAAAAAAAACGTCTTGTGGAAGGAATAAAATTTCAGTCAAAATATTTTTTTCTTTTTTTTCATACTGTTTCCAAGATATTCGCATTCAAAAACGATTTCTACAACTAGCTCGGGTTAATTTGGATATTTTGGAACATTACGTACATACGATCTTGAGACATTCGACAACCGTCTTATAGAGAACTTCAAAGTGTAGATCTCAATTATTATAATTGTTGTTGTAAGACTTGCTGTTTTCAAGATATTCACCTTCAGCCTCGGGGTAAAGTTGGACATTTTGGACGATTGTGTACTTATAATTTTAAAAAATGAAAAAAAAAAGTTAACATCTATATTTTTCAAAAATTCTATCTTTTTAAAATTTCAAAACATAACAGTTCTGTCATAATAATTTTATTCGTGCCACGTTTTCGAGATGTTGGCACTCATTAACGTTTTCCGGAGTTGGGGTCATAATTCTATAAGGTTCAAAATTCTGTGCGTACTTTTTTTTCATTATCGAAAGATTTTATTTACAATTTAGAGACCACAATGCAGAATTGCAGAATTTTCAGAAGTTGCAAACAGAATTTTGAATTTATAAAAAGTTGAAATACTGAATTTAAAGAATATTGTTCAAACAGAATTTTGGAGTACAGAATTTCGACCCGCTCCCCGAATTCTTCCACCATTTACTTTTGATTGAAGTCGGAGTTTTCAGAAAATTTAAAAAAATCCTTCATCCTTCTTGTAAACCATTTCAATTCCACTGTTTTCAAGGTAATCGCTAAAGCTAAATTTTTGTTTTATAGAGAACTTGAAAGCCTAAAATTTTGGTCGTAATAATTTTGTTTTGTAAAAAGTACCGTTTTCTAGATATTCGCATTCAAATTGATTTCCACAATTAGCTTCAGGGAAAAGTAGGAGTTTTTAGAAGATTCCGTACCTGCTCAGTTCATTCAGCGATCTATCCAATAAAACGAATGGAATGGAATAAAATTATTGGATAAAGATATTAAAAAATGAATGACTCTTTTCTTTGGCAAACAGATAAAGCTAGCAAATTCTAGCCCTTATATCGCCATATCTTTATCTTTATCTTCATTTTCATCTGCATCTCCATATTTAACCTGAATTCAAACTCATCAAGAGCCAACACATTCTTAATCCGCTTTAATAATTCAGTGCAGTCCTAAATCCTTCTGTTATTTGCAATGAAATCTTCTAGTGTGCCGTAACTACAGATGTTCTATTTTTTACGACAATGGGGAACACCATAACAAACCCTTTCATACAAAGAAAGCTCATAAATCACACCTTTCAGAAATTTTTGTCATTCTGCTCTGGAGAGGAGCCCAAGAGCTCTCCCCCTAGGGGTTTCCTCCGAACCCAAACATACCAAATCGTACCATCATTGTTATTCGCTTTTAAAGGAACACATGCTTCTTCTTTTTTTTCCAATCTCTCATAATGTGTCACTCCCGTCCTTAGATATTCATGAGTCGTACCTATTCCGGAACTTGGAATTTATTTTCTTCAATTCAACACTACGACTGCGGGGGCCTTTCGGAAACAATCTGTTTGTTTTGTTTCCAACTCTGTGACACCGGAGAACTTTTGTCTTATATCCGGTGCTTGAGGTGATAACATGTGCGATGACACCGGAGTGCGGCATTTACCACCGGATTACGAGGATAGTGTAGCAACAAAGGTTTCAACAAATATGCAGACGCATTGAATAGGTGTAGCTATAATTTTTCTTTAAGCCAAAGTGCAAATGTTTTCATTATGAGATGCAGATAGCAGAACAATGACATAAATAAACTTTGAAAAGTTTTTTGTTCCTATTCGTAAAAAAAGTTTTACGTAGCTCTGTTGAGGGCAAAATCTGGAGCAACTTTATTTTTGGGATTTATGAGCTGAATAAAATAACGGAACTGTTGTTTCGCGAATACTGTCAACATTAAAATGTTAACTATTGTACACTATTTCAACAACAGCACACGGGTGACTAGTGTAATTTTTTTAGTTTTCCATGCCAGAATTATATAAAACGGAACACTAATGGATTCAGCACGGGGTATATGTCTGTCCGTGTGTTTGTTAAACACTGTGACTTGTAATTTTTAAACTGAAAATAAGAGAAAAGAACTTCGAATAAGTATATGAGAAATAGATATGTATACGTGTATTTTTTTTAAAAGTTTGTTGAACAAAAATTCAAAAATCAAGGCAAAACCGGTGTCCCCCCGCCTTCTATCTCCGAAATAATTAACGAAAATAACTGCAGTACCTACGTAAATTCAAGAGTAAGTAAAAGGAAAATTATAACAAATCTCCTGAAAGTGTGGGGTGAAAAGTCATTCATTAAGTGGTTCGGATATAACTTAGAAATGCTTGCGAGTGGCTTAATTGCATTACAATTGCAGAAAAAAGTATGGTATTGTACATAATATGCATAAATATTCTTTGATAAATTCCCTTATCAACAAAGCAAACGGTGCCAAAATCTGTTTAACAGTTCTCGAGTTACATGGCGACAACGCTACTTAATTTTACATTATTAAGGATACTGATCAAGCTATCGCTGAACACAATCAACTAAACACATGTATGTTTTTTTTTTTATAATTTACACGTGTTAAGGGGGATATGAATACCCTTATACTAATTTTTAGAACACGTGCGTTTTTTTTTTTTGTGGAAAGGGGAAGTGAAAGAGATAGACAGAGTGGTGTAGTTTGAAACTCAGGTGGTATTAAGTTTCTGTAAACTCCAAGGGTTGCTGTCCAGATAACTGGGGAGTATTTTGTTTGTTTTCGCTTTTATTATTGTCTTTGCTTATGATTCACAGTATTTTTTTTCCGTCCTCCTGATGTCACTAGAGCTGACTTAGCTTTCGCAAGTGATCGACTTTTTATTTATTTCATGCGAAATAAATAGATGCTTCTTGACATTAGGATTCGAACCGTGAATCAACAGCGTGACAAGCGATGATGGTACCACTACACCACGGCCACCCTCTGGACTGGAGATCCCGCCCAAACAAGTAAGTTATATTCAACTTTCGAAGCTTAAGATAATAGCGAAGGGCGCAGAAGTGAGGAATCCTAGCTTCTAGAAGGTCTGAGCTACTTAGATGCCAAGAATTGGCAAGCATTGATGATAACAACAATGTCGGAATCAAATTCGCTACCGCTATAACTCAAAGTTGTGGGACCCTTGTAAATGTTATCGTTAAGGAATAGACAAAATCTAGAGTGGCGCAGTCCGCGTTATAAATAACAAGAAGGTCGGAGAGGGTATTGAACCTTGGGATAAATAAGCATTAGTCGAGGATGGTGAGAATGGTGTAGTAGTATTTAAACAAAGCGCAATCCACACTCACAGGCGCACTCTATTGAAAGCTTTGGAGTTATCAAGGGCAACGACTCTGCATTCAGCATAGAGAAGAATGCACCGGTTCCATATTTCTGACAGTGGTCATTAATGTCCCTATAGAACACTGTTCCCGGAAACCATATTATCGGTCACTAAGATAGTGTATTCTTTCGATATAACTCACAACGTAGTAGTTAACAATGCTCTTCAAGGCCTCCGACAACACTGACGCTAAAGCTATTGGTCGATTTTTTTACAAAGTTTTGTGCAAGTTTCCACCTGTCCGGAAAAATGCCTGTGGAATACAATAAGTAAAAAAACTTATGCAATATGGTACATAGCGGTGGAACATATCGACGCTTTAAAATCAATGTGGCATAAGTCGAAATCGAGCCATTATGATAGAACCTAACTGTTAGATATACAGAAAAAATACTTTACCAAACATTACTTACGATTAACTGTATAGTCGATTTCCAAAAGTACAACAGTATGTATTTTTCCAAAAACCTTTATAAAACTCATCCAAACTTAGTAAGATGTCAAAATATCATCGTAACCGGCTTTGTTTCTGAGGCATGTTACATTGTTACATGTACTGTACTGTTACATGCACTTTTTTTTTTTTTTTTTTTTAAAGCCTTGAATTCTATTTTGTAGCATTCATCGAAACTAGCTTAAATACCACATTTAGTTAAAACCGTGGGAGACATTTTGAAGAAAATAAGCATTGCAGTGTTTCGTTTCATTCGAAGCGTTACAATTTGTTCACGTTACTCTCAAGCAAATTTACTCTAGAGTAGCGGAAGAAGTTTCACTTCAGCAACAATATTTCTATTTTTTTTTTTTTTTTTTGTACATAGGAAAATCCATATTTGCTTCATCTAGTATCATAGAATAGGAATTATCTGAGCACACAAAGTAAAACATGTATCCAAGATCCAATTTCGATGTACCTAATCAAAGACAAAACCTTTTCCAATTACTTTCTCAGCAGCAGTATAGCTGGAAGGTGCATTCCCAAACCGAACATGCAGAAATACTCATGTATCTTTGACTTTGGTCCCAAAGTAATTTTCACACACATCTCTCAGGACTAACTTCGATAAGACCAGAATATTGGCTTCAATCCGCAAATCAAATCAACTGTATTTTTTATAATTTTCTTTCCTATTGATAGAGGGGGTTAAGCAAAAAAAAAAAATACAAATAGTTTTTGGCATTCATCACGATGGCACTATGGACGACGGGAAACAGGCAACCACCACCACAAACAGCATCTAGTGGCAGTAAATCTAAACTATTTATGGTCTGGAATTCCAATCACGAATTTACGCTTGTCTTGCACTTCCGTAAGTTTTTCTTCGTTATTTTTTCCAATTTTTTTTTTTTTTTATTTTTTCTTTTCCATCTTCTCCACTTTTCCATTATCGCACTTCGTTGACTTTTGCGAACGTGTTCCTTGCGCCCAAACCGAAGAAAATTTATGTACGTGTGCTCGTGCCTCCTGGTAACTTTCACTAAGGATCATAGAGTAAACAGCCAGGAAAACTACATGTGTGTCTTAATTTACTGAGAGCCTTAGAGTTCATTTGCGAAAAAAAAAAATAAGCATCCGAAACAAGAGCGAAGGGAAAAACAAGGATGAAGAGAAAAAGTTACTTTTTAAAGTTGAGGAAGAACTAGTTGAATATTGAGACGAGGCATTACGAGTATTATGGCTTCTTGTGCGATTAATGTTTCATGAGCTTCTAAAAGAGTTCCACACGGCCATTTTGTAGGATATAAACAAGAATTATTGGGATGAAGTTGGCGTTGACTTTGCGACGATGAAGGTGAAATAACTTAAGTAACCTGAATTCGATGAAGACATTTTGTGGAAATTAAACTTCTGCTGTTCATACCATAAGTTGATCACAAAACGGTAGGTTCGCCGAAAGCGGAAGGGTCGTTGTAAAATATCTTCCTCTAACCTGAAAAAAAAGTGAGTGGCTAAATTACAGCTCTGTTACCCCCTGCCTTCATCTTGTTGCCATCAAGAGGTGACATACTTAGCGCATATGAAAATGTGTCCTTTAAACACAAGCAAAGTAGCTGACCATATCGTTAATATCTCCCGTGCTCCAAGAAACACACAGTTACTTTAAAACGTGCACTCAGAAGTCTCAGTCGACTAGCATGGCTCTATTGGCAGTAAAGACAGGATGAGTTTGATAGCAGCAATGTTAAGTTTTTTGTACAAGGCAGCAAAAATACCAAAATGATGGTTATTGTACTTCTTTACTATCCACGACTGCAGCGAAAGAAAATCATAACCATTCTCAAGCCTGACAACCTGACCTAACAATCAACTGGAAACCTATCGACCCATCGCACTCCTAAGAACTTGCTATAAACTTCTTAAACGCCTTATCTACAAGTGGATCACACAAACCTACCATCAAGGAGCTTGTCTCTATTGAACAAGCTAGATTTCGCACCTTTAGAAAATATAAAAACCAAGTGCTAGCATATCGAGGTATTTAAAGCAATTACTTGCCTAAAGGCATCTTACCTTATCAACAACCTACTATCAAACTGATTTTTTCATGCGATATGCCTCAGGGTTCAGTCCTCGCCCCGTTGCTACTTAATCTATACATCAACGATAGCTCTCTCTGAATCTTCTCAAATACCCATGTAAATTGTCCTGTTGCAGATATGTTGTTTACTATAAGCGTCTGCTTTATTAATGACCATACGTTTTCTGTTGAATTCGCGTCAGGACTCTGCGATGGCCAATCTAATGTTATTATATAATTTTCATTTTAGGCCTATACAGAGATTCGGCTCGCATTGGCAAACCATTGCGAGATATAGTCTGACGAAAAATTTAGCAATAATAGCTTTCTGAATTATTGACCAAAAATGATGATTCTTTTGTAAATATAATGTTGTGCTCCCATCATGGTTCAAGTTCTTTGTTGCCCAACTAAGTCCCTTTCGGTATGTTTTACGATCAGTAGCTGTTAAGTGTTGGTGCTTCTGTTTTTGACCCCAGATTCTGCCAAGCGGCGTCTTATTGTATTAATGCTATGCCTTTCTCAGACTTGTTGTTGGATTTTTCCCTTGCCAACGTGGCTTTGATGTACCTTCTACCTGAGCCATCATCGACATAACTACATTCTTTGTATCTTTTTATTCACTTTTTCACAAATGCCTCTGATATTCTCATATATTTTGCCGCCAATTTGACACTTATTTTCGGTCCTTTTTGGAAAAGTTACCAAAAAAACACTTTCAAAACGCTGTTTTAAAAAGGGCATTCATTTTATAATCATGTTTTCCCGCACAATCGAATATTGAATGATTTGTAATTAAAAATACATTTCTCTGGAATATACTATATATCTTGGCAGTTATACAAGCATCCTTTCATTCCCTTGTAGTATTCATTATGCAATAATTTTAGTAAAAGAAAATGCATAGTGGAAATGTTTTAAAGATATTTAGAATTTAGAATTTAAAAATATTTGCATGGGTTTTTTTTTTAAACGAGATCTGTTCGTATGGAAGGACCGTTACTGGCCCGACCGCATTTACTAAGTACAAATATACTACCATAGGAACCTACCATGGTGCTGTCAACCACCGAACCGCTCATTATCGATGACATTGCAAAATTTGTGCCATGCCAACAGAGAGTACAATCTCGCTAGCCAACTGTTAAACTCTCTAACGAGCTAGCATATAATGCTACGCAGAATACAAACTGGTAAAATTACCATCAGGAAACTCCTAATTTGATTCTTGTAGTCCGACATTCCACATAATCTCTGACCACGCTTAACGATATCCGTAAAAACCATGAAAGAAGTGCACATAGTCTGCTTCACTGGGGAATTGGTGGTTCTGTTCTTCGTGATTGGGGGACTCAGCGACAAATTGGCCACGATTTCCCAATTTACAAAATCCCGTTCTCAAAATCCCGAAAATCAGAATCCCGAAAACCAAAATCCTGGAAAACAAAATTTGTGTTAAAAATCGTTCTTAATTAATCGTTCTGGGAAGAACGCATAGTTTTAAAAAAAAATCGCCAACTACATCTCAACTTACAAGCAATTAAGGACTTTTTTGTGAAGTGCATCATATGAGAATCGAAAAGCAGATTCTCATGTAATGGACTTAAGCGATTATCTGTTTAGGATTTTTATTATTTATGAAGCGGCTACAGGATATCTGGTTCGAAATGTAAGTTGCATGGTATTTTGGTTTTGTGGAGCGAGTAGTGCATTAGGTTTTGCCAGAACTGGTAGGTGGTACTGAAGCGTACAGTTGCTTCTGAAAGTAGAGTTGGCTTAGTTTGTATTATATACTTAGCTCTTGCTTCATAGACAAGTTTGCGTAATTTCTTTACGTAAATTTTAGCTTAATCTGTTTCAGCTTGAGCCTCGTCATTCTGGTATCAGTTTGGATTGAAAAGCGTTCTTTTGTAAAACCCTTCCTTAAAGGGATATTTGTATCATTTCAAGTTTATTTAGAGCAGTTCCAAAGTTTTACGTATTGTAGGTTGGAAATATTAAAAACAGCTGGTCCAACTATGGTCAAGTTTCAATAATTTTTGGCCACCAACAAAATATGAAAAAATTAAAATCCCCGAAATTTTTAAAATTTCCGGGATTTTTTCAATTTATCAATTTTTTTTGGGGGGGATTTTGGTCATTCAAGTTTTTGAAATCCGGGAAAAAGTGTAGTTTTCCTACAAAAGACTAAGGTATTGGCCTTATTGCAATATCGTCAGCGCTTGAACAAAGTATCGGCAGCATCATTACTGGGATAGATAAAGGTCAAGTTTTGATTCCAGTTGTAATTCTGGCATAAATATACAAAAATATATAGAACAGAGGAAATTATGCAAACTACAGTGGAAACGAATCACTGCTTTATAAAACAAAAAAACTATTCAAAAGCTTACATTTTCAGTCAGAATAATAATAAATAAATTATGATGAAAGCAGTTGCTAAGGGAATCTGAGTTACCTCTCCACTTTTCTCAAAGTTATATTAAGTATAATCTTTATCCCGCGTAAACTGAAAATGGCAAATCATACCCACTTCCTCATAATTGCCTATGCGAGATACCAAAAACTTAAGACAGTGTCTTCTTCTACCTTCCACTTTTCTTTAAAAACTAATAAGCTCTTATTATTTCGCCCCAGGAGCACACTTTGATCCAATTAAATTGATTACCATTCCTCTGTACCTACTTTTAACTTTTCGTCCTGCGAACAACAAGGGAAAAAAAAAGTTTCCTATTTAACTTTATGCTTCGCCCTGATTATATTTAATGTTAGTTTCCAATTACGTTGCGTATTTAACTTTCACCCACTAACTAACACACACAATTCGCAAGAAAGACGCGGAAGCAAGATTGCAAATAAAAGTTAAACTTTTTTATTATTTTCTCATCTTGCTCTAAAAATCTGTTGTGATTGTTCCTTTATTTCTTTTGTCTCGGTCTTAAACAATCTGCGGAATGTAGCTACATATACCATCGTGGAATACTTAACTTTTCAACAATTTGCCGTTGTAGTCGTCAAGGTTTACAAATTCTTAATTACTTAACTGTATGAGGTAGCAGCTCACATGTAACAGGAATAGGGAAAAGAAATACCGATCCACATATATGTAACTCCTTGTAATGCAGGAGCGAGCTGCACTGGAAACTTTTCCAGAAGTGAAAAGTTTCATAAATTCTAATACATACGGAGGATACTATAATTTACCGAGAACGAGATTTAAAAAAATAAAAATAAAAATTCTATGGCAAAACTTTGATCAAGCGGGTGGGTGGAGACCACTGCAAAATATTATTGATGTTCGACTTGATGGTGGAATATGATGTCTGGTAGTTTGTAAGGAGTTTTGAGTTAAGTGTAAGGATTTGACAACTTTACAAGTGTAAATTTATGTTATTTTCAAGTCTCAAATAGCGGTAAGTGAAGGATATTTCATGTGTCAGAGGGTTTTTCATACTAAAGTGACGACTGTACTACTTGTAAGTACTGTCCTGGAGACTAAATGTTATTCTTGAAGGAAACACTGCGCCAGATTTCCTATTGAATTTTCGTAGCCAATTTGAAATTCTGTTGCGTATACGTAACATTTATCAGTTTTCAACTTCAGGAAGGTTTCAACTTTTGAATGTTTTGCTGTCAAACTTGGAAGAAAACAAAATAGTTGGTGAAAGTAACACGATAGAGGTGAAAGGCAACTTAATCTTCATTTCCGCGTCCGCCCAGCTGCCTTCATCTAATCCCAAAAGGTGATGATCCAGTCTCGAGTAAGCATACAAATTAACATAATTCGTACATTTTCACATGTTATAGAGACGTTTTTCAAAAGCCTTAAGAAATACGAGTACATTACGGGCTGACAATAAAAATCATTGTTCATTGAAAAGAAATTGTCTCACGCAAATATGTATATACTTACAGCTCTGTAGGATTTTTTGAATAAAAATTACAGTTCCTTTCTAGATCAGGGAATTTAAATTAAATTCCATTCGAATCGGGAATATGGTATTAGCGTCTTCATTTGAAAATATTCGTCACAATTCTAATGGAAAAATTTGATATATAGGTATCAACAAAATGTCATCTGGACAATTTGTAATTTTTTATTGTAAAAAAAAAAGAATTAGCAACTTTTTCAAAGAAAATTAGGTTTATTAAAGCAAAGTAGGGGCCGTGGCTCAGTGGTTAAGTGCGCTATCACTGAGCGAAAGGTTCAAGGTTCGAATCCAAGAAAACACAAAAAAAAAAAAAAAAGAATTTTCTGACGGTCCCACCTCTCGCGAACGTCTGAGAAACATCCGAGAGTAAAATTGTCATGAAAAGCTTCTCTCAATCAAAAAAAAAAAAAAATTGTCCTTCGGAAATGGCTTAAACCGGTAGGCCCTACCATTCGTGCAGTGCAAAGCACTACTGGCTGCGAGAAGCTAGGCCAGTCTTTACCTGGAGCTGTTAACGCCAAAATATTTTATTTGTTTATTATTGAGGCAAAACAAAATCTGCCACATGATGACAAAATGTCCTCCCATACGAAATTGTAAAAACAAAGTTGTAAATCAAGTTTTACCCCAAACTCATGCACTTGCTCTTAAAATAGACATTTCATATGGATTCAGGGGAAAAACCAACAAACACATAACAAATGTCAAATATTTTTGTCAATATCTTCGAAAACCCAAGATTGATTTAGGCTTCAGTTATGAACTTCATAAAATATGCATTTATTTTGACCTGAAACGGAAATATCAGGTGAAAATTTTGGTACTTAAAGTTCTTAGAAAAAGCCAGCATATCAATCCACATCTTGTTGCCACTTCACTTGAGTTTTAGCATTTTCGTAGTCATATCATGTAAAAGGAATTTACTCCTTGTCGAAATGTAGTCACGTATTTCCAATTTCCATGTAAAATTTGCATTTCTTAAGAACAAGAGTCACATTTGCTCTCACTTTTTGATGAAGGTGACTATGGGAATTAAATGATGAAAAAGCAACAATAATTTCTCATATACCCTAACCCATAGCCTTGTATTAATTTTAATACAAAGTTTGTAACATAGAGAAATAATAACGACACGCCTCCAGAAATATGTAGACTTTTTGAGGACATTTCTTTGTTCAGTTGTGGATTTGCTTGCGCTAAAGTTTTTCCCCGGCCTGTCAGGTAAATACTTAATACAAGAAATGGAAAGACACTTGATGATTGTTGCCATATGTCCAGACATGTGTGCATAAGTTTTAAGCATTTCCATTTTTTTCCAAATTTATCCTCAAATAGCTTCGGCACCCTGTATTTGTTATCAGCGTACAAAGTTATTTCAATCTGACCATGTCCGTTCGTTTATTCTTTGAATTTTGAACTAGGAGTATGAAATTCTAGGCTTTATAGAATCCGGAGCAGACAAATGTAAACAATTTTGAAATCGGCCCACAAACACGCTCACTTTAAAAAAAAAATAAGCATTTTTCAATATTTTTACTAGAAACTAAAAAATGTTTACTTAACAAAATATAAAGACGTTGCCATTCTCTACAAGTCATCTATACAGAGTATAGGGTTACGCCCACATTTTGTAAGAATTTTATAAAAAAAACATACGTATTTTGCTTTCTCAAAGCTAACCCTATGGTGAGGGTTAAGACTTATTGTGAATATTTAACCTGAATCCAAAGGTTACGGATTCAGGTTAAATATTCACAATTATAAATGAAATTTCTTAAAAATCACAAGAATATTCCCTGAGTAGGAATACTCTTATGTCATTGCATTTGAATTAAAAAGTTCACAATGCTACGTCCATTTTTATTATAGTTGGGTTACAAGATGCGGGATATGATATAATAAGATTAGTTTTGTTGCATTAAAAATGAGATTAGAGTAGTAACAAAAATAAAAAAAAAAAACACTCATACCTCCCTATACGACCGCTCTTTATACGGCCTTTCGCTATAACTACCTTTTTTTTATTACTTTGTTTCCGTTTTACGGCCAATATTTTTCGTTACAATGGCTTAAAAAAAATATACATTAGGTATCTAACGCTTAATGCTCAACAAAGTCGACATCGGCATCGCTAAGTTTGAATTTCTTAGACACGGGTTTTCCCCTTTTTGGTTTGAGACATAGTTTTTAAGTCAAAAGATTTGTTGACTCTCTTACATGTGTATGTATATATGGACGTGTATGTTACAGTTTTATTCTCAGCTTTCATCTTTCAATTATTTTCGGTATGTACATTTTAAATTATGTTGCAAAAATTCCTTAAATATTTTCAAAGATTAATGTTTTAATACGATTTGGCAGATAAGAGCATTTACACACAAAATGCCACCAAAACGAGTAGAGGGCGAAAAAAGAAGAAGCCGAAAATCTATCACACTGGAGACTAAACTAGATGCACGTCGCATTGAAACAGGTGAGAAGATTTTCCAAATTTGTTCAGCATTAGGTCTTGCAAAATCCACTGTTCAAACAATACGAGATAATAAAGACATAATCAAGGCGCAAGTACATTCAGCTGCATCTTTAAGCATTTGTACAAAATTAACTCGAAAAAGAAGTGGTATTATGGAGAAAATGGAAAAATTGCTCATCCTATGGATCGTAGACAACAACAAAAGAAAGGTGCCAATGAGTCAAATGATTATTCAAAAACAGGCTAAGAGCATTTTTGAAAATCTTAAATTGGAGGATTTTGATGAAGCGTCGAAAAATTAAATTTTCTTAGGAAGTCGAGGTTGGTTTGAAAAATTTAAAAATCGACATAGTTTGCATAACATCAAGATGAAGAGGTGAAGCAGCAAGTGCCGATTCAGTTGCAGCTCTCCAGTATCCGACCATTTTTAAAAACAAATCGTTGAAGCAGTTGGTTACGTTCCAGAACAATTTTTTAATGCGGACGTGACAGGTCTTTATTGGAAACGAATGCCTGAGCGGACCTTTATTTCAAAGGACGAAAAATCTGCATCAGGATATAAGGTGTCAAAAGCACGTTTGCCTCTTCTTCTTGGTGCTAACGCTACGGGGGATTTCAAGCCAGGATCAGATCAAGAGTCAGATGAAGAACCTGAACCTTCCACTAGTCGCCAGTTGACATCAAGAAATTTGTGTGAAGCACTGCACCATTTCGAAGGGGGGTTGGAAATTTTATACCAAAACGATCCCGACGAAAAACGCAGTGCTAAAGTTTCAAGAGCTGTTAACGTAGCCATTAACTGATATAAGGATATAGAAAAAGAATTAAGGAATAAAGCAAAACAAACAACGCTGGAACGATTTTTTAAGCCCGCAGCCGGTAGTGTATATGACAGTGATTCTTCTTCCACTTCAACATCTTAATTTTTCTCTATTTATTCTTACCTCATTATGTTCTGTTTCGTTATGTATGTAGATTTTACTTTGGCTCCTGTCAATATTAAATTGAAATGTAACTATGCTTTGAACTCAACACATTAAATTAATTTTTTTATAACGTTTTATCATTTTTTTGGTTATTTTTTGAAGATTTGGAACCAATCTAATGGATTTTGTAAGGGTTTGTATTAAAAAGAATGACTCGTCATACGGCATTTCGCTTTACGGCTTGATTTTATGGAACGTATCTAGGCCGCTAACCGAGGTAAGAGTGTATTTTATAAAAAAAATGTTTAATGTGTTTTATGTTTTTTATTGATATGATTATTCATACAGCTATTTTAAATGAAAAACAACCGTATACTTTGGTGTTTGTGAGCAGTTAACGGTAAATTTTTTCGAGAAAGTGTAAATTTACATCACAAACGTAAGTAGATACTCTTGGCATACTGGGCAAAAACTCTGAGTGAAGAAGATGTAAGGACAGAAGTTACTTATTTTTCTTTTCGTTAGCTTATATTTCATATTTTGTGTTCTTAAAGACTTGATAATAAAATACTTTCAAGAAAAAAAATTTGTTACAGAAATAGCGAAGATTTTAGATAAAAACCATTCAACAATCCAGACAATAATTAAAGAATTCAGGATTCAAGGTAATACAAACAACAAGACCCGAAATGTGCGCCCACAAAAGCGAACGGAGCAAGAACATCGAATCATCATCAGAAGGATAAAACAAAATCCCAAATTAAATGTCCCTCAACTACGATCGGAGGTAGAAAATGATTTTTGAAAATCCCTGTAATCCCCAAACAATTCGCCGAGTGCTCTATAAAGCCGGATATGATGGTCGATCCATTAGGAAGAAATCGTTTGTAAACAAAGTCAATCGGCAAAAACGGTTAAATTTTGCAAAAGATTATGAAGAATGTATCTGGAATCGCGTTATTTTTTCCGATAAAAGCAAATTTAATATCCATGGGTCAGATGGACGCGGTAAAGTTTGGTAAAAATTGAATGCTGAGTTAGATCCCATGATTATGGCTGGTACTGTAAAACATTCTGTAATTATTTGTGGGTGTATGGCGGCGACTGGTATGGGAAACCTAGTTATAATCAATGAAATAATGGATCAATATTATTACTTAAATATATTAAGAACCAATATACCCGAAAGTTGGTTAAAGGAATGGCTTCTGTTTAATAGCCGAAATCAGCTAAAAATTACTTCACAATCACCAGATATGAATACAATTGAGCACCTATGGAGGCATTTGGAGCGCCATATAAGGAAACGCGATATTAGGACGAAGGAAGATTTGAAAAGGCTCATTCAAGAAGAGTGGGTAAAAATTCATCAAAGGGTAACCCAAAAGTTAGTAAATTCGATGCCATCACAAATGAAATCAGTAATTAAGGCTAAAGGATATCCTACTAAGTACTAGTACAAAATCTCATATAATAACAGTTTTAAAACTGCTCTTTTTTTTGTGCCTACATACAGGGTGCCTGATGAAAGCCGCAACCAAAAAAAAATTTTATAACTTTTTTTCTATTTAATGAATCTGGTTAATTTTTTTTTTATTTTGCAGATTGATTTTTAGATTTAACAAAAATGGATAACTGGGACACTGAAACAAGAATTTGGATTGTCCGCCGCTATCACGCACTGGAGTCCGTAGTTTCGGTTCAAAGAGAGTAGAGGCGCACGTTTGGCGGCAATCCTCCGAGCAGATGGACCATAATGAGACTTGTTAACAATTTTGCCGAGCATGGGACAATCAAAAGAAGATCTTACAATCGAAACCCTTCAGTTCGGACGGAGGAAGCAATCGCTGCTGTAGCTGCTGCCATACAAAACAATCCAAGAGTTTCGACAAGAAGCTTATCTGCTCAAATGGGTATAAGCAGACAGTCATTGCAGTCAATTATGCACAATGATTTGGACTTATTCCCATATAAAATTCAAATGGCCAACAAACTGAACGCAGCAGACTTGCCGATTCGCTTGGAATTTTGCCAGAAGATGCTTCAAATGGTGGAAGAGGACGGAAACATGTTGAACTGTCTTTTTATGTCTGACGGGGCCCATTTCGATTTAAACGGCAACATAAACAAACAAAATTGTCGAATATGGAGTGCTTCCAACCCACAGATACTCCATGAGACGGAATTGCATCCACTTCGTGTCACAGTGTGGTGTGCAGTTTCATCACGCTGCATTGTCCGGCCCTACTTCTTCGAAGAAAACGGTCACACCGTTACGGTTACTGGAGACCGTTACTTCAGCATGTTGAGAGAGTTTTTCTATCCAGAATTACGCCGAATGAGAATTTCTTTCAACTCTGTGTGGTTTCAGCAAAATGGTGCAACTCCTCACATAGCCCGGCCTGTTATGACAGAATTGCGACGAAAATTTCCCAATAAGCTGATATCCAGAAACTCCACATTCCGTTGGCCCCACAGGTCGCCTGACCTTACTGCACCTGACTTTTTCTCGTGGGGTTATTGCAAACAGGAAGTCTACAAAGCAAAACCAACAAATTTGAATGAACTAAAGCAATCCATTCGAGAAACAATTGCGGCTATTTCTGTCTCAACTCTCCAAGTAGTAATGAACAACTTTTTGGTAAGATGCCGCATATGCATCAACGAGCAGGGGAAGCATTTAAATTCCATTATTTTTAAAACTAATTAAGCTATATTTAATAAAATTGAATGAGCTTTAACATGAATAAAAGAAAAATGAATTCCATACACTGAAAAAAAAGTTATTTGAATTTCTTAATGGAGCAATATTCATCAGCCACCCTGTACTTTGTGAAATGAATTTGTCATTTTTTATGTTTAGTTTTGATCATCTTTTTTAAATTTTGTTATTCTGGTATATTTACTTTCTTCTAAGAATAATTTAAATATCGATTATATAAAACTATAGAATAATTTTGTTTTTAATAACTTTTTTTCGTTTCTTTCTTCAGAGGGTGTCCAATTACTTTAGTGACTAAGTGTATTTTTTTTTTTTAAATACGTTAAAAAGTAAAAACTTGTTTTCACAATTTTCCAAAACTTGGTATGCCATGCCCTTGAATACATCAAATATTGCATACGTGTCAAATTTCAATAAAATCGTTTCAATCATTTCCCAGAAATTACCATTTTTTAAACATTCAATAAAAAGCAAAGTTCCGCTATATGACGAAATTTTACCAAAAACGTTGGTCATCTAGAGACCCATAGTAATTTAACCTTAATTTTGGGGTGAGAATGAAAATTCCGATTTCGCATCGAATTATAATCCCACAGACCCCAGATATGAAATTTGAAGAAAATCTGTTCAGCCACTTAGGCTGCAATCCAGCGCACATACATAGAGACAAATAAACAGACAGATCAATTGACAGAATTGAAAGACCTACTTTTCAAAATTATCTTTAGAGATTGAAAACTTTCACAAAAAAAAAACCTGAAAAATATACGAAAGCGTAAACAATGTACTTCAGTTCACATTTTCAATGACACTTCTCCCATTTATTTTGACAGATTTAGAATAGAATTGTGTTTATTGTATAATTGTATTCCAAAAAATTGGTACTGCAAAACGAAAATGAAGGCATATTAATTCACGATTTGTTGACAATAACTTTATTACAGACTTCAGCCAAAAATTAATCAAAAAAATGTTCCATTCCACTTTTTTAATCCACTTTTTGCACCTGTAATAATAAAACTGAAAATACCAACTATCCCACATTTCTAAGTGTCAAATGGTATATATTAACACTAAAAAAATACTCGGGAAACGCCGAATGGTTCAGCTAGTTTTAGTAATAATTCTGAAATATTTAACCGGATTTGGAATGTTTTTCGAAAATTTTGACAACTAGTACAATTTAAACAACCTAAAACAACGAAAGTTACTCTAAGAAGGTGCATGGTTTAAATAGTTATTTCTTGACAGCCATAAATTGAGAAAAATGACAAATGGAGTTTAATAGTTCGAACTTTGAACGCAACCTAGATTTGTTTTGTTGCAAGTTCTCTCTTTCGCTCAAAAATATTTCTGTCTCTTCTGGTGACATTTACGTGCATTTTAATACAAGAAAAATGAGAAATTAATTAAAATAATAATGATAAAACACTTATTCCTTCGCTTCTATATCAATTCTTTCTCTAGGATAGAGCTGCTGTCATATTGACGGTACTCAAATGACCTAATGCTCAAAAAGGCCTTTCACCTAAATCTATCGATTTTTTTGCTTGCGTTTCACTTGTTTGTTCCCATTGAACACAACATCATTGCATCAACAGCAGCATTGCTTGTTATTCGCTATTCTATTTATTCGTCACAATTGATCCTGATTTGTGTTATACAATCCCCCTCGGACATTTTGATAGCAATTTCAATTCCAAATCAAATAAATCGTTGTCACTCAAACGACGAAGGAGGAGACGAAAATGCTTTTAAGTCGATGGCACTCAAAAGGCAATACCTCTCCGGGCAAATAATCAAACAACAATCGACGGAATTTTTTTTACCCTTAACCTGGCTCCATTTTAAGGAAAACCGTCCATTATCAAATTTAATGGACAGACATTATTGAAACACCTTACTCGTAGAATTGGTGAGTGATCGTCTTTGTCATATTTCACCGTCGAGAACAAAGATTACAAAATTACGACAAGTGAACTTCACATTGGATTGATTAAACGTATCAACTTACTCGTAGCCACTTAACATGTTCAAAGCCAGGCGCCGCCGTACAGCAGATGATGTTGATGTTAAACCATAAACAGCGGCAAGTTTTCAAGATTTCTCCCAAGGAGCCTGAGTCCCATCATCCCTTTGCCTGCCGTTAAAATTTCCATATCGGAGTGTTTTGGAATGGAAACGAATAAACATTACACTCCCTTCTTCCTTGGAAATTCTGACATTGATTTCATGGGTTAAAGGGGAGAGAGAGAGAGAGAAAGATCGGGGATTAGCACGGAGCTGGAGGATAACACCATTTGCCTGTCTACCACAAGTCAACGATTTTCTTTTAACCATTCCCCATCCACTTTGCTTGCTTGTGTTATATATAAGTTTGAAGTTGTGGTATTGGATAATACCCTATCATCGTGGTACCGGGCGAATGACAAGCAGGATACAAATTGACATTTGGGGCTTAATGGATTTTAAGCTAAAGAGGTGAAAATGACTTGCGAATTTTGATCCCAGGCAGTATGAGGTAACTCTGACATGGCAGCGAATAGAACTATGTTCACGTTTTGTAGTAATTACTAAGGAAAGCTTGTTAACAAGGTAAGTTGGAATTAAGAAGGCTCTTAGGGCATATGCAGGAATGATTTATTTGACAAAGGACTAGAATTGAATTATTTCGTTTTGAGTTTACTTACTTAGATACTTAAGTAGTTGCTCAGATATAAAGAAAAGTAGGACTCTTGCAAAGACTTTTTGGAGAACTGAAAAATGTCTGCGAGGTTATATAACAATCTGCCACCTGTTCCGCACAGCCGTCGTAATCTCCACAGGTATCGCAGATGGTGGTGATACTTACACATACTGCTTAGAGAAAGTACAAGAACGCCAATAAATTGCCTGTAGTTCTTATATCCTGGAAAGTCATGTCACTTACGATTAGATTCATGGGAAACTCAACCGACGTATGAAGACTCAACACAAGCTCATGCCTTGTCTAACAAGTTCATTGGATATCCCATTTTTCACTGTGATGTGCGAATCAAACAGGACTTAGCAAAGTTTGGCATTGCGACCTAATTCAGAGAGCTCTTGCATTCTCCAACAATTTTCGAAGTAATCATAGGGTTGAGCAATGATTAAAGCGCATCCTGGTTATCATTACTGAAGTAAATATTCTGACTTTTTATGCTAATTTGCACAACACAATTCGTAGCCAGCACAAGTCTCTACCGTCTCGAAGACAGATGCGCGTTTACCAGGCAAGAAGAGAAGACTCATAACAGGTCTTAGAGCCTTTCGTGAACATGCGATTACAATTCTTTCCTGCTTCAAATTATAGAAAGAGCTAGTCGACAATCTTACTATAGAACTTCTGTACAGCATGTCCTTCTTTGGACTTTAATGAAAGCGATAGTGACATATTTATGCGGAAACTTTTTGCAATAATCAATCGACGCAAACGTTAAGGACTTTTTGCAGTAATAAGCCCCATGTCATACCGGTATCATTCTTACTCTGCCAGAATATTAACAACAATTTTAAACTAATCAATATGACTCCTAAAAACTTTGCTTCATTGCAGAGTCTGATTGCGAACACTTCGAGCACTGGTGAAGTCATCCATTTCGTAAAGAGAACAACTTAACTCTTGATGGAATCACGTCTTCCGCCATCTGGATATATTCTATCATTACCAAGCCACTTGAAACCATCAAAGGACGCCACAGCGTATTTAATAGTCTCACTTATCTCCACAGCCGATGCAAAGTGAACCAATCTGATCAACTGCTTTGGCAGATTTGTCCAACTACTCCCTTAAAAGTTTCCAATTAGTTTTTCTCGGATTCATCCTCTTTGCAATGGTATGAGTTCGCATTCGATTTGGAATTCTATGGTCAAGTTAAGGACCTCGCTGTCTTCTCGCCTTAACAAATGTTTACTTTCAACGTTTAGGCTAGATGACATTATGAACTCCTGGGGATGTTACACTTACTGTTGCCCCAGAATGCATTCTGAGCATTCGCAATTCTCAGTAGTTTTGAGTTCAGGTATTGTCTAAAGGGGTTCACTCCTTTTAAGGAGCTATTCAACTGAAGACCATCTTACTTAGAAGCTAAACATCTGATAACTTTATACGTGAATGCCGAAATTGTTAATCAATTAAAGGCTGCCATTTGATCGATCAGCAGAAAAGGACCAGCAAAATAAAATTATTTGATTAGCAATTCAATCGCTTTTTTGTTCAGAAATGGAAAAAAAATCAGCACATAAAGGGAATGATTAGCAAAAAAAATAGAAAATGATCTGAGAAAACCTTATTTTTTAGCAACAAATTGATTATTTGATTAGAAGCTAATTTTGTATAATAGTACAGGGTGTTTTTTTATGACCGATTATTTGGTTTATAACAATTATGTATGAAATATTATATCGGCCAAATGGCCACAGTGCAGATGCGTGCTCTTTCAACCATATATTGCATAACATGTTGGCATATTCTGGGTGTTATTTCCCCAATTTCTTGAATAATGATATCCTTTATCATCGGGATTGTGGTTGGCTTGTTGCTATAGACTTTTCCCTGCAGGTACTCGAAGAGGGAGAAGTTCGGGGCGGTCAAAATCAGGGGATCGTGGGGGCCAAATGATATCACCTCTGTTTGACATTATGCGGCCGGAAAAAATTGCTCGCAAAACATTCATCATACCGTTGCTGTGTGTAAAAGGTTTTGCACCATTTCACAATAACGATCAGCAGTAATTGTCTTCAAAACAAATGTGGCCCAATGATGCCGCCGGCCCAAATGGCGCACCATACAGTGAATCTATGAGGATATAAAAATTATTTGTGTATCAATCGAGGATTTTCAGTGCTCCAAAGTGGATATTTTTTATTAATAAAGCCAGATAATTTGAAATGAGCTTAGTCACTCATAATGAATTTTTCCCAGAAATGGAGGTGCCAATATGGAGCTGCAAAACATTTTCACTCCACTTTCGGCGGCGCATTATGATAATTTTCCATCAGTTATTGAGTCAATTGAATTTACAATGTAAATCTTTTTGATTATTTTAAGCAAACTTGTCGGAGACATTTCAAGTTCTTGTGCAAAGCGTCTAACAGAGGTGCCCGGACTTTCATCAATATTGTCGCCCACTGCAGCAATATTTTGTACTGTACGTGCGCTATGAACCCGGCCGGACTTCACTTTCATTCATTATACGTTGAATTGTTGACTTGCTTACGGAAATTCCTTCGTGTTTTCACAATTGAACGATTATTTAGATAAAATATTTTAATAACTTCAATACGTTAGTGAGGCGTTAGATGCTCCATAATATATTGTCACCGACTGTTCTTCAAGACTGTCAAATTTGAACTGACAAATGTCAACCAAACCAATATGGTGGCCAAACAAGATCGACGTAGAACATTAAACACACTCAAGAAATAGTAGAAGCTAAAAACTATATTAATAGGGCAGAAAATTGTATTTTCAGTAAAAATAAATTATTTGATCAACAGAAAGTATGTGGCTTGGCTTGGATTCGCCTTTTGTACAGTCAATACGTGACTTCTCCCGCCGTAGTATGGACAAAATGTCTTTACATGAAGTCCATACTTGATGATAAATACCGTGTCATGTGTGTGTGTACACTGCAATTTCTGCTTTTTATACATAGACTGCATCGTATACGTAACATTTCTTGTTTTAACATTTGCTTAAATTAAATACTTTGAATAACTATAGCTATATATAAACACAACATTAGTTGCAATAGAATATGGGAATATAAGATTTTACATTATCATCGTTTGCTTTATTAGAGTATAGTGTAGTTTATCAATTGGGTTAAGTACTAGTATAATTGAATTAAAAATATAATGAATTCGCTTAGTAACTATTATGACATGTGTTTCATGTAACAATGTATGTATAGAAAAGTGAACTAAATGATGGATATTTAAATATTTAGATATTTAACTTTGCAAACTCAATAATAATTCGTATTGAAAAAAAAATAATAATAATAATAGATAATGAGAAACGATTTTCGTTCATAAGGAAAGATTTGATCAATATTGAGGGTTCATATAAATATTATGTTATGTTAATATCTCTGTCCTTGGTTTTTTTTTTCTAAGTGTGTAGTTCCTTCCTGTATATTTTCTGTCGGATTCTATGTTCTTAATTGAATTTTGATATTTGTAACGTCGTTTAATTATTTATCTATCTCGCTTAATATCATCTTTATCTTTAAAATAAGTTTTACCTTTTATTTTTACATCTTTTATAATATATCTGGGTAAGTGCTTTATATTATGAAAACTTAAGTTCTTAACTAGCTCCCTCTCTTGATAATCGAAATTTCCTTTGCTATTCCTGTTCATTTTACTTATTTGTTTTTCTTTAATTTCATGTACCCTTTGTCTTAGGACGTTCCATTCTGTCCCGGTTAATGAGCTGTGTAATAGATCGTTTGGCTTGTATTTCGTTACAGAATGTATGGTGTTATTATATAATTCAACCGCTTTATATGCCAATAGTCTGTCATCAGTGTCTTTATTTTCTTTATTAAGTTTGAAAAGTCGCATATGTTCGTTAAGGGTTAAGTGAAAACGTTCTATTACCGAATTACCTGTATGTGTATTGGGGGAGGTAAAGTGGTATAATACTTTCTCTTTATTTAGATAATTTTGTATGTATGCAGTTATCGGCTACAAACTTAAGTGGTTTTCCTAAGTTTGCGAATCTGTGTTCTAAATTCTCAACAATAGTCATCGAATTTCTGTCTGTCAAGGGATGGATGGAAACGTGCTTAGTTAACTTGTCGATGCATGTCAAAAACATGCTATTTTTGCTAAAAAACCATATATCTATGTACACTATTTCGTTCGGATTATTTCGTGTTTCAGAAATCATTAACGTAGGTTTTATTGGATTTCTATCATATTTGCACATATTGCAGAAGATACAGTTGTTCATATATTTATAAATTTCGAGTCTCAGGTTTGGAAAGTAGCATACCTTTAATTCTAAATAAGTTTTTTCAATCCCCCTATGGTTATTCTCCGGATGCGTTTTTTCAATTAGTTCTAGTACTGTTTCTTTGCTTGTAACATCTTTAAGGAACTTTGTGCACCGAAGAATCTTCATGTTTGGTGTATTTGAAAAATACTTGACCACTGTTCTTTGGAACACCACAAACATATCATCATGTGCACAAAAAATTCCAACTACTCCTCTAATAGGAAAAAGACCTTTCAAAATGTTTAAAATGAATTCTTCGTCATATTTTGGTATGCAAATGGTGGATCTTCTCTTTTTCCTAAACAAAAACGTATTAGTACATGTTTTAGAATTCCCTTTTTCTAGTATTAGTTGGTTTTTATAGATATTAATTGGATTTTCAGTAATAAAAATGTGGTCGTTGAGGTTTTCGATACCGGTATGAATCGTCGCTAAGTCCGATTTAATATCTTCTTGTTCTTTTTCCACAAAATTAGTTTCTAAACGGCTCAAAAAGTCAGCGACATTATTCTCCTTACCTTTGATGTATTCTATATCGAAATCATATTCGTTTAATTTTATTTTCCAGCACTGCAGCTTAGAATTGGGTTCTTTCAATGAATTCAACCATACTAGAGGGCGGTCGTCCTTTTGAACTTTGAACTTGCGTCCGAACAACTATGGTCTGAAATACTTGGAAGCCCACACAATCGAAAGAAGCTCCTTTTCCACTGTGCTGTAGTTAGTCTCGTGACGATTTAAGGTCCGAGAAGCAAAAGCTACAGGATGTTGGTTTTGGGAAAGAACCGCCCCTAAAGCCGCATTGCTTGCATCTGTTGTTAAGGTGAATATTTTTGAAAAGTCCGGGTAAACAAGGACTGGACAAGTGCATATAAGTGCTTTAAGCTTGTTAAAGGACTCAATGTACTGCCTGTCTTTAACATTTATCTTAGAACCCTTCTTAAGATATTTTGTCATTGGTAGGGCTACTTTGGAGTAGTCCCTAATGAAGTGATACCTAGAAAAGATTTTATCTGTTTGGTTGAGTGAGGTAATTGAATTTTTTTGATTACTTCCACTTTATTGGGATTGGGTTTTATACCATCGGTGGAAATAACATGTCCTAGATACTCGGTCTCTCGTTTGAAAAAATTGCATTTATTTATTTGTACCTTAAGGTTGAATTGCAAAAGCCTTGTAAATATTTTACTAAGAGAGTCGATATGCTCTTGAAGCGATGTTGAAAATATTAGTATGTCGTCTAAATATACTATTCATATTTTATTTATATAGTCGAAAAGTACTTCATTCATCATTCGCTGAAATGATGCTGGAGCATTTTTCAATCCGAATGGTATTCTTGTGAACTCGTAATGTCCGGTTGCGGTTGAAAATGCTGTTTTATATCTATCTTCCGTGGTTATAGGGTTTTGATGAAATCCTTTTGCAAGGTCAAGGGTTGTAAAATATTGGGCATTACCAAGTTTTGAAAATATATCCTCAATGTTGGGGATTGGAAATTTATCGTCAGTTGTTACTTCGTTCAACTTCCTATAGTCAACGACAGTGCGCCAAATTTCTTGACCTGTATTATCAACCTTTTTAGGGACGACCCAAATTGGCGCATTGTAGGGGCTCGTTGATTTCACAATAATACCAGACCTCAACATTTCAGAAATTTGTTTTTCTACCTCTTCCTTGTGTGCTTCGGGATACCTATATGTTTTAGCAAATATAGGAACATCGTTCTTTGTTGGTATTTTGTGACTATATTCAAGAACACACGATAGATCTTCACCTTCCATATAGAACACCTTCTTAAATTTTCGGATAGTAGCAGTTAAATGTTCAATTTCCTCTCTGTTTAAGTTATCTATTTTAAGCTTATTTACTATAATACTTACATCTGGTTCGATGAAGTTAAGCTATTAAAATCTAGTTTCGCTTGTAGCGGCTTTAATATGTTACAGCCAATTATACCATCAAAGTCACTTTTCAACTCTGTTTCCAGCATCTCAATCGTAGTGGACGGTCTGTTAAACTCTTTAAACAAGGGGATTGTTATTTTTGAGTTAACGCTAATATTTGCGCTGACAGATTTCAGTGTAACCGGTTTTTTTAGTTCCGTTTTGAAGGACTTGTGGAAAAGACCGCTTTTGATTAGCGAAGTGCTGGCTCCAGAATCTATGAGTAACTTAATTGGCAAAGGATCGGTTTTAACAATTATACAGGGAAGTGTTCTGAGGTGGCTGATGGAAAATTTTGAAAAGGTAAGTTGTCGTTATCGGTTTGAACATGATCAACTTCCATTGTGCGACTAAGGTTACTATTTCTTGTTCGTCCTGAATTTCTAGAGTTATGCTGAGGATTGTTCATTCTGTTATTTTGTTGAGATTGGTTTAGGTTATGAGAATTAGAATTTTGAAAAGCTTGGGGATTATTTTGCCGAAAATTTCCTGAATACCTTCGCGAGTTTCCTGAATAATTTCCTGGTTTATTATCTGTAAAATTTTGTGAATTCGATTGCCGAACATTAGGATTTTGAAAATTTCTTCTTGGATATAGCATATGGTTATGATAGCTTTGTGAATTATTGTTGGGTACGAAATTTGAATTGAGGGTATGTTGGTTGTTATAATTAGGATTAGGGACAGTGTTATAAAAATTTTCTGTATCAATTAAAATATCCTTTGCTTCTCTAAGAGTGAATGGGTTTCTAGCTTGAAGTATTAGCTTTGAGTTACTAGGAAGTTTATTAATAAATAGTTTAAGGACTATTGCCTCATTTTGATCGCTATTAAACCAAGAAGGAGTTTCTGGGGTTAACCCCGTTTTAATATTAAGTTTCGTTAAAAGGCTTAGACATTGATCAAATAATTCCTGTACATTACCTCGAAATTCTAGCAACTTTATCTGATTAATAATATTTTCTACACTCTCGTTTATATTACAGTTAGATAACAGTACAGTTTTTATTTCCGGCCAATTTATCGGATTGTTATTATTTATTAACGCAATGTTTGCTGATTCTTTAATTTTTTGCCTCATCTTAAAATGTAGAATTGTTTTCGAAATTTCATTAAGGTGACCAGTAAAGGCATATAAATTATAAATAACTCTAACTCCTCCGGTAAGCCCGTGAACTCAGGGTCTTCCTTAAATAGCTCCAAAATATTACCATTTTCCATACTGTGTTCACTGTTTTTTTTTTTTTTATGTGACTAGAGATGTATTCTTTATAGATGTCGTCTTGGAAGGAGTTGTATTTTATTTTTTTTATAAAATTGCACTGTTCCTCTTGATATAAATTTCTTTTTTTCGCTTATCGCAAGATCTTATATTATTTTTTTTTTTTTTTTTTTGTTGCACTTTTATTCGCTACCTTGTTTTTCGGATAAGTTTTTTTTTTGATAGTTAATAAATAAGTACGTGAGTATTTTGCTGTTTTCTTTTTAGATTTTAGATTTTTATTTAAATTTTTTTTATATTTCACTACAGCTCTCTATATTATTACAGTTTTAAGCCAACATATATGTACTTATGTATATATGTACAATATATACTATTTCACTATAAACTTTATAGACTTCTCGTCTCGAATTCAATATTTATTTATTATTATTTTTTTTTTAATTCTTGGTTCACTTTTTTTTTTTTTTTTCGACTGCGCCAGTAATATATACGTGGTCGAGAACTCGAAAAAATAAAAACAAAAGAAAATGCTTAGGAACAGAAAAAGTAAATTTTTATTTCGCGTGTTTAATTCTCGGTAGTCTGACTTACAGTGGTTGCTTAATTCTAAATACATTTAACAAAACGACGCTTCCTTATCGCAAACGCAAACCGTTCGTTCGGTTGTTTACAACATGTGGCTTGGCTTGGGTAAGAAAGCGACGCTTTCTTATCGGAAGCACAAACTATTCTCGTTTGGCAGGTTACTTTCCACTGAAAGATCCTGCACGTTCCGCAATCTAGGCGCGGTTGATTCCTATCTCGCCAAGTCGAAAGGTTTCGTCCTTTGTAGTCGGCGCAATAAATTGCTTTCATCCAGAATTTGTAGGATTGTATTGTTGACATGTCCTATTAGTCGGTTTCTATGCTTTCTCGCGAAGCTTCTGATTTCAGCTTCGATTGCTTCGATTGATATTCCCTGTGGATATCATCGTTTCTAGTATACCACGGTGCGTGGACAATTTCTCTTAGCACTTTATTTTGAAAAGTTTGTAAAATATTGGCGTTTGTTTTCTTGGTACAGCCCCAAAGTTGTATACCGTAAGTACACACTGGCTTTAGCACTTGCTTGTATAAAAACAGTTTGTTCTCAGTGCTAAGTTGGGAGTGTTTCCCGAGCAATCAGTTCATTTCTCTATATTTGATTTCGAGTTCTTTACGTTTCATTTTCACGTGCGAATTCCATTTCAGTTTTGCGTCGAGTGTCATTCCAAGGTATTTCCGGCCAAATTTAGGAAAATTGGCAAGACATTAGTTTTCTTATAAGTGAAATTTACGTGAACAGATTTAGATTCGTTGAGGGCGATCCGCCAGTCCCTCGCCCATTCATTTACTTTATTCAGTGCGTTTTGCAGTTTTGCAGTCATTTCTTCGATTGTTTTACCTACGGCTAGGATATCGGTGTCATCGGCAAACGTAGCCAGGAGAGTGCCATCTTCTTTCGGTATATCTCGAGTATATAACAGATAGAGAAGTGGCCCAAGAACGCTTCCTTGCGGTACACCGGCCGAAATTTCTTTGAGCTCCGAGTATTCATTTCCATGACTAACACGGAAGAGTCTATTCCCGAGATAGGATTCTAGAATGTCGTATAAACATACAGGGAGAACTTGTCGTAATTTGCAATTCAAGCCATCATGCCACACCTTATCACAAAGGCTTGCTTGCTTTTTTGTGAATGACTTTCCTTTTTAGCAAAGTTTGCTGGTCGTTTAATTATTTAGCTGATCATTATTTAATATAAGCGTTAATTAATAAGGTCTCCCAAGATAATCTCATTCTACAGTGAGGAGAACTTTTGAGCTCAGTTAATCCTGAGATAAATCGCGTAGCTCCAGCATCATATATGCTTTTTATAGATCAAATAAAATACATTCAAAAAATCATATGAATGTATGCAATAACAATATTTACATTACTTCAACATATTCGAATTGAGTTCAAAGTCAGTCCCAATATTTATACTAATGTACGAGTAATCCATACTTGTAAACAGAATTTTACACATCACCCACAGCTTTTGTGTGATAACAAATTTTGCCAGTTTATTCATTCTGGCCACGGTCTCTCCATATCCATATGTAAATACATAATTTATGCATATCTTTGAATATGTTTCTAAAGCGCAATTTTATGCTGATAGCTTAATCAATATCTAAAAATATATAACAGTTTAAGTGGTGCACGAAATAGCAAAAAAAAATGCATTTACAAGTTGCAATGCACTTCATCTGTTTTGTAATTGCACAACGTTCATACCGCTTGAAGGGAAGACTTTGTTTTCTTTTTATTTAAAACTAATTTCATGTAACGATCCAGAATACATAATGGAAATACTTCCTTCCACTTTTCATGGCCCCACTCGAATGAATGTTTTCAAAATAGAAAATATATTTAACGCTATGATGATAGTTTTTTATTCGGATGAAGCCGTACAACAAATAGGGATGCAATTTTTTGCTCACTGAAATTTTGTTGAATTCAAGCGTATAATAGTGTTTTATCCATAAAATATGCCTGTGAACAAGACGAATGATTGGTGTGGAGAAATGGATGGGATTTTTTGCGTACTCAGTTTTATTCGCAGGTAATCAATTTAAAATCGAAATGGGAAAAGTGAGTACGCGTGTAACTAGATAGTATGGGCATTAAAGTCAGATTTAAAAGCATTCAGCATTTTATTCGTGAAAAGTAAACAAAACGAAAAACTCTTTTTAGCACTTGTACGCTCGTTAAATTGGAGATAAAACTTAGAAGCAATACATATGTATAAAAGTTTTATTAATTTTATTATACTGTTGAATTAAAATTTCTTTGTATCTGAAGTAGGATGTGAAAAAAATGTCATATAACTAATTACTACGCACAAATTAAATTTAACTTTTGCTGAAGATTTTTCTTTTCTGCTTGTAAATACCCAACAACTTACATAGAATTGCCTACGTACACATATAGTTTACATTCTATGAAATCTAGTAAAAATAAACTGCACTAAGCCGCACTTACTTGCAGTTATATGTTATTTACGAGTGCTTGCAAATATCTCAGTTTCAAATTTAAAATAAAACCTTAAAAAAAAATGTTTTGAAAAGTCCCTTAAAAATTTAACAAAATATTTTGACGATTTTCTAAAACTTTATCTGCAATAACATTGTATCTTCTTCTTTCCTTACGGCGAGGTTATGATCCGGAATAGAAAGATCACAACCCTCCAACTTTGCTGCATCGTAACTGTTCCGCCTGTGGGGTTTGCCATAACATTTCATATGTCAAATATTGTTTAGATATCGATTTTGAACAAAATCAATTTAGTCATACTCGAGAAATAGCCAATTTTTGAAACCCGGTCAATAAATAAAGTACCGTTATACGTACTTTTTCCAAAAACGTGGTACGTCTTCTGATTTATCTGCCATAACATTGGACTCTCACATCTGGACTCAAACACTTCGACTACGCCGACGATGTATGCCTACTGTCTCACAGAATAATGGACCTTCACAAATGACAGCAAATGTGGAGAGGGAAGCAGAAGTCGTTGGGCTGAAAATTAACTCGGCAAAAACAAAAATGATCAACCTAGGACCAAACTCATCAATTCATGTATGCATCGCTGGACAAACGGTTGAGAGAGTAGAGAGTTTCCAATACCTTGGGGGTATTGTCTCAACCGATGGCGGAACCGAACTGGATATAGCCAGCCGAATAGGTATTGCAAAATCTGCGTTTGGGATGCCATCCATAGTTTGGCGAAGTAATGCAATTAGCTTAAACACCAAGCTACGACTGTTCCATTTCAACGTTGAATCCGTGCTGCTATATGGATGTGATACCTGGAGAGTGACCGTCACTATCACGAGGAAGCTGCAAACGTTTGTCAATAGGTGTCTACGCTACATCTTAAGGATATTCTGGGCAAACCGTATCTGTAACGAACAGCTTTATCAGAGAACGGTCGATGAACCCATAGCCACAACCATACGACGACGAAAGTGGCAGTGGATCGGTCACACTCTCCGAAAGGGTGACAGGTCCATAGCTAACCAAGCGATGCAATAGAACCCGCTTATTCAGGATGGCAGGATACGCGGCGGACCTAGGAGTACGTGGCGCAGAACAGTTGAGAAGGAAGCACGACAACTGGGAAAGAGTTGGGGAGAGCTGAGGCACATTTCCAGAAATCGCACTCGATGGCGCGTAGGCGTTGTAGAGACCCTAGGAGCCACAAGGGGATACAGGACATAAGTAAGTAAAGTAAATCGATTTTTTTTTTCAAAATCAGTCATTAGTAAATTACCGTTAATTTGAAGGTTAGAGTGAATATTCCGATTTTGGCTCGAATTGTGTTAACTTACTGACCCCAGACATGAAGTTTGAAGAAAATCCATCCATCCGTTTAGACTGCAGTCGGACATACATATAGACATACATGGGGACAGTCAGACAGACAGAATTCAGAAACCCACTGTTTGAGATTCTCTGTTATTGTAATATCAAGTTTGATATAAATCTCCAGATCGAAAATTTTCAGGAATCCAATACTTTCAATTATACGAGTAGATGCAAATAAAAAAGAGTATTGGAAACAATTCAAAAATTGTTCATTCCAATTCTGAACAAAAAGACCTTCAATTGGCACAGAATAAATTGATTCGGGATCAAACACTTTAACCTGAAATATTAATCACTTCTACAAATGTCAAAAAAAGCAGTTATATGCAGTTCATTTCAAAACTTTCTAATTATTTTGATGGTAGATAAATATTAACCAACTGGAATGAAAATTGATTGGCTATTCTAACTTACTATGGAAGACAAAGTGAAACTTTAACATTTTGACAGATTATGGAAGACCCAAACTCCTGACATTTTTATTCAAGCCAATTTTCCAGAAGAGGGACGATTTATAAAGGTCACTTCATTCATTCCCAATTTTTCATTGAGTAAGTTCGAATTTGACAAAAATGTCAATGCCTGGCATTGGGTCTGTTCGGGTAATTTTATGAAAGAAAAATTAAAAATGTCACAGAATTCTCCTAAATTCAAAAAAAGCATTGGAATGCTTTTCGTAATAGATTTTGGGAAAAGTCAATTTAAAGTTTCCAAAATGTCAGTGGAAAACATTTGTTTCTTTCAAACAAATAAATCGCAGATTCATCAAACCAAATCAAGTTGACTTTATTTAAATTTTGATTTAAAATTTATCTTCGCTATCAAACCCCTCAGTTCTCAGTCATTTGACAGTTCTAATTTTTTCGTGAGGCATAATTCTTGTGGAAGAAAATGAGAGACAAATTGACAAAGATAAAATCTCTCAATTTCGTTAAGTTTCTCAGTGTCGGCACTCGATAGCTTTCTGGTGCTTTAGACATTATATTACGTTTGCATACGTTTGCATACTTCTACCCGAATGGACTTATTTTGAATTCGTTCACTGTCTCTATTATTTTCTAACTGTCACAAATTCATTGTTATCAAAATGAATCCAATGTCAAAACTAATTAATTGATTTATTTTAATTTAAATTTTCAGTAAGAGGTGAAAAAAGGCAATGCAGGTATATTTTTTGAAGTAACTATATGCATACATTATATTTAAGATTCACCATTATTCACTGGCAAAGTCTCCTAGACAGAATTGCTGGCAATCTGACCAAACGAAACGAAACGACCACAGGTTCAGCTGTCACATTCTCCAAACAGCTCAGCTTAAGATTCTTTTTCTTTCTAGCATACTGGAAAATTACTGCTACAAAGAGCAGAAACAGCATTTATTAGGATATAGATTTGTCATCAGAGGCAGACTTAGACAAGAAGTCTTGAGCTTTAGGTATAACAGCGAATGCCTGATATGCGTTCCCCACAGAAGACCAAAAAATGACAGGATTTAAGACCAATATCTACATTATCACATTAAAATCATGCTAGGCGATTTCAACGCAAAAATTGAAAAGGAGGGCATGAGACATCACTGCACCCAATTATAGCACCTCAATATACATAAAGAGACCTGGCGTTCTCCATATCAACTAACTGTCAACTAAGTTTATCACGCCGCGATTGATGCAAGACACTGCTTTAGTATTTTAAATGTTCGCACCTCCCGAGCAGCTAACATTAACCCGGATCACTACATCCTTACTGCAAATCAAGAACATCGCATCTGATGTACTGGGTTTCTCACATCCACCACAAAAAAAAAAACCCTACTTTGATGAAGAGTATCACCAAGCATATGCAGCAAAGCATATGCAGCAAAGCATATTCAGCAAAGCATATTCCCAAAAAAAAAGGGAAGAACACCAGCTTCTAAGAAAGAATACGAAAATCGCGATATCGTGTCAATGAAAAGTGTTATACCAGGAACAAATTTCGAAAGTTTTACCGGAAGGAAAATGGAACATGCCAAAGGTACAAAGCCCGAAAGGAAGCCTAGGGATGAAGAAGGAAATCTAGTAGTAGAGTCACAGTCGGTGCTGCAAATTTTGAAAGAATACTTCTGCAAGCTGTTAAACGGCGATGACGACCAAAAGGTAGCTGTCAGGCAGAATGCTCATTCAACCCAGACGATGACGATCAACAATTCCGTCCATCCGACCAAAGTGAATTGAAGATAGCAATATCTAACCTTAAATCAGCGGCCTTGTTGATCTTCTCAACATCGGGTATAAGATCCTATCTCCTCGTCGATTTAAAAATCTCTCATGATAGCGTTTATGGAAACCAGCTATACAGAGACATACGAGTATCTAGTTTTAGCATCCCTGCCAAACTCGTCAGACGTGCAGGGTAACAACATCACCAATGCCTTCGATGTCAGGAAATGATTACGACAAAATTCAGCTACAATTTTGAGAGGGCTTTGTCTACCTAGGCTCCACTCTAAGGTGAAATAATGACACCAGCGCAGAGATCAAGCGAAGAATCACTCCTGCGAACAGCTCCTTCTTTGGTGCTAAGACGACAATTGAGTAACAAAGTTCTCTCACAGACAACTAAGGTGACTTTATATAACACCCTCATCATCTCAGTCCTGCGCAGAAACATGGACGTTTTCAAATGCGGATGCAAACATCCTCGGTTGTTTTGAAAGACAAATTTTTTGAGGAACTTTTGGACCAGTTTGCATCGACGGATTGAAGTGAGTCATAGACTAGTTAGAAACTATGTAGATAAGCTCGGTATCCCCTACAATGCATATTCCCGCAGTTTAAAGGATCAGAAGAAAAACGAAACTCTTACTCAATTCCTTTGTAGATGTTCAGAACTATCTACATCAAAATACCATGAAAAAACTAAAGGCAATCCCTTCTCTGACGAATTGAAGGAAATCCCGAGGAAAATGATTACAAAGATTATGCTTTTACTAAATCCTCAGAGTACATGCATAAGAATAGTGAGGTGTACTTTCAAAATATAGTATTAGGACAAGAAACTTAAAAATATGGAACCCATTTCTTCTTCAATGGAGGCCGATTGTGAGCTCTAATTATGGCAGCCACCTTAAATTCAGAGGACAGCATTTATGTTACCTATTTCTTTACATCTGTCAATGTTCTTGCAGACCTTTTTTGGGCTTTTTACCCATTAAATCCCACAGAAAGCACTTCCGAAGTTCGGAGAAACCTTTATAAGTGAACATCAAGCCCTCTGGCATAAGCGATAAATATGTTAATTACAACTGCACCATGACCGTACTCTATCTCTCCTATGACTCCCAATTCATCAATCACCGCAAAGCATGTACGCAGTACATTAAACAAAGTAGTTAGTCCAACATGTCCCCATTACAATGTGCTTAAGTGTATATGCACATCAAAGCTGAAACCCTTAACCACATTAATGTGTCTACCACCCCGAACGCAGACTATAACAAAACATATGTTTGAGCGCCTACTGCTACCACACCAACCCGTCCACATTCACGTAAAGCACATCAGCAACCGCGCAAGTAAATTTCAAAACTATTTTAAAGAGCTCAAAACCACAAGGCTAAAGTTTGTTACCCATGCAGCAGCACAAAGCCTTCTTCTCCGCGCTCACATCCTTAACTCATATGTGTACGTACAGTCACATCTGGAAGACAATTTAAAACTTTTCCCTCTGTCAACGAAACAAAAGTACACAGAGCCTCATTCTCATCGTTCGCCCTCGCCACTGACGTGTGTAAGTTAAGCTGTACCATAGTGTTAGGTCCCTCCCCTCCTCCTTTGGACTATTCGTACCTATTCATCTGCAACATTACAATTTTCAGAGGAGTTTTCCACAGAAAATGAATGATGGCAGCGGAAACTTTGTTTATTGTCTCACTGGAAAAGCAGCAAAATAGAAAAAAAAAATTAGTAAAAGGGTGCGAATAAGCACACAAAGGGGGTTATAAACCAGAAATTGGGCCTTTCAGTCCTTTAACCTTTTATTCTTAAAAAACTTTTGAGCGTTGACTGCTTCCTCCGTTGTGCCTTGTCTCTTGGTTATGTAATTTCATTTCCAAAGGAAATAAGTTCGTTTCCACGGAATTTCAGAATTTGTGACGGTTCAAGGGATGAACATTTTTGTTTGTAAAAGTTTCCATTGATTCAAAGTTAGATGGCAGATGTCCTTTTATTAAGGATCCTTATTTCATTATGTACCTTCGGTTGATTCCTTTTCGAATGCAAATTGCAGCGAAAGCTCGTTAGTACTACAAACGTTTTCTAGAGGTAGAACGAAACAATAAAAAACTACAAAGGCCGGATAACTGAGGTTTTGGCAAATAATTAAGATAAAATAATGAATGACAAGAAGGAAATTTATTCCTAAAAGATTTTCGAGAAACTAAAAGAGCACAAGGATAAAGAAAATCCCCATTACTTAGTGATTAATTAGAGTGGAACTCCCACCGCTTCTGTGATTTGAGTTCAAAAATTTCAACTAATTGAAATTTTTTGAAGTTTTTTGATGAAAATGCAACTTTATTGTGAAAAAATGGTTACAAATGAATCATTTAAAGTATTGCCCATCGCTAGCTACTACTTTTTCCCATCTTTCTGGCAGAGCTCGAATACAGTTACGGTAAACGTGTTCATCTTTTGAGGCTATCCACGAATCAAGCAATTTTTTTGATGTCCATATGAGCGGAACTGCTGATCAGCCAGACCATGTTCCATCGAACGGAACAAGTAATAATCGGATGGCGCAATATCTGGGGAATATGGGGGGTGGGGTAGGACTTCCCATTTGAGCGTTTCCAAGTAGGTTTTAACGGGTTTAGCAATGTGGGGCCGAGCGTTGTCATGCTGTAGAATCACTTTTTCGTGCCTCTGCTGGTATTGTGGCCGTTTTTCGCGGAGTGCTCGGCTCAATCGCATCAATTGAAATCGATACCGTTTTCTAATGATGGTTTAGTTGGGTTTCAACAGTTCATAATAAATGACACCGACCTGCTCCCACCAAATGCATAGCATAATCTTCGCATCGTGAATATTCGGCTGAACCGATGGCGTAGAAGCATGACCTGTAAGAATCCATTTTTCATCACCCGTCACGATGTGATAAAGAAAACCCTTGTTTTTTTGTCGTTGGAGCAGTTGTTCACAGGCGAAAAAACGACGCTCAATGTCCCTCGGCTTCAAATCATAAGGAATCCAAGTTCCTTGTTTTTGAATCATTCCAAACGCATGCAATCGCTTGGAAATGTTTTGACGGGTAACTCCTAATGCTGAAACAAGCTGTTCTTGCGTTTGGCATGGTTCCTCATCGAGCAATGCCTCCAATTCAGTGTCTTCGAAGGATTTTGGCCTTCCTTCACGCGGACGGTCGTCAACATCGAAATCACCGTCTTTGAAGCGACGGAACCAAACGGCACGTTGTTTCACTTGGAGCAGCATCTCCGTAAACCTTTTGGAGTTCTCGATGCGCTTCAGCTGCTGTTTTCTTAGAATGAAAGAAGAAAATCAACACTTCGCGCAAATGACGATTATTTGGCACAAAATCAGACATTTTCACACAACCAAAAGTATATGACGCCAAAACAAAATTACTAATGTGTCAAAACAGTTTGCTTACTATATGTCTAAGATCAGTTCATGACGTTTTGGATATGTCAAAATCGAACAGCACTTTCTGCTGGAGCCATCTATTGACAAACAGCGAGAACTTAGTTCCGCACCTAATATTAAAAAGTACATCTTAAGATAATCCAAGAGGGAACCTTCTTAGAAGTAATCAAGTTTTTAGTATGAAAAAATTCGATAGCAATATTTAATTCTTTAAGAAACCGAAAAACTAAACTGTATTCAGACTTCTGAATCTTTTATTTTTGTTTTCAAATAATTTTTAGTTGAAGTTATCAATTTTTGTCTTGGATAACTTTCACCAATGAAGTCCGGCTATTTTTTTTTTTTTCTCTCTTTTTTTTAGTCAGAATAGGAAAAACTCCACTAGAGCACTCAGACTTAATGACGTGTCAATTGTACTACCGGGAAGATCAGGAGCTTATGGTATCAGCACTCACCACATCGGCTTCAAAGATCTGCCACCTGACATGAGCAAAGGCAGGACAATCGTGTAAGAAGTGTTCCGCAGTATCGTTGCCCTCTCAACAGGCATCGCAAGTAGTGGTGTCCCTTAAGTGTAGTACATTAAGATGCTTGGCAAACACGAAATGGTCTATGAGAATACCAGTAAGTTGTCTGCGATCAGCAAGATTGCCGCGAATTTCTTACAACCATGCGAGAGCATTCGTTTAGTCTGTCTATATCTCGGGGAGTCATGCCACCCACGATTATGTTCATAGGAAACTGCGCCGTACGAGTCTGGGAGACTGAGAAGTCCTCCTCCGAACCTTGTCTAGCAAGTTCATCCGGGATGTCATTTCCAATAAATCAATCCCTGGAAGCCAAACAAGACTCACTGAGTTCAGCCTTGCGACCGAATTCAAAGAGCTCCTGCATTTTCAAACTATTCTGGATGGGATTGTAGGGCTAAGAAAGGCCTTATACTCCGCCTCCTACACCTATTCCTTAAAATATAATTCATAGCCATTAGGACTATATAAGTCTCCGCTTGAAAGAAAGGCGCATGTTTACCTAACGAGTAAAATTTTACTACAATTCCTCCCCGGCTCAGATTTCAGAAAAATCCAGTCCTGATTGCAATGAGTTCTGGTTTCATTGCGTCAGACGGCAGATCCATAAGACGAGCGTCGAAGCTCCAGTGTAGGTTATACCAAAAACCACCTCTTCTAAGACGGAAGATAGCTCATATAGTGCTGCCCATGATATAAGTATCAAGAGGAGGGGAGCTTCCGCGCAGATGAAACAAACTGATTTTTGGAGTTTAGTGAAAGAAGCAGGGACATATTGTCTTTAAAGCTTTTTCCACCAAACAACCAATGCAAATTCTAAGAAAGGTCTTATCATTGCCATGTAGTGCAAGCCCCATGTCATGTCACAAGCTCCCTTACACTACCAGAAAACTGAGAACGCCTTGAACATGTTCTGATGCCACAACTTAACTTTATTTGTAATTCGATTGGTGACGCCTTTAAGCACTGGCTGAGTCAGGCTGTTTCCTTCGCGTAAAGAGAACAATCTCTGTTTTGAGGGTATTAACTGAAAGCCAATTCCTAGTGCACCATTCATCGAACACGTCTAGGGCCATCTGCGCCTTGCTGCAGATAGTCTATAGGCATGTTTCGACAGAAATTATGGTAATATCATCCGCATACGCCTGAGCGTGGACATTAGAGCTGTTGAGAGTGTTTAACAGAGAATCGACCTGCATGGTCCAGGTACATAACAAGCTACATTTCGTTCTCGAAGTTATGTTTCATTGCAAGTTTTTCTCCTACGATTAACAAAGAAGGACTACGCTTTTCATCCGGTTCTGGTTAAGCTTTTAAAATATAGCGGACAACTGTTCTCCAATCGTGTGGAAGTGTAGCACTGTTTAAAGAATCTATCTTTGAAATGTCTTTATTTATAGGTGTACTCGTAACTACATGACTATTAGGTGTTACCAGAGGGTGCACTGTATCAGCTGTCAGTCGAAGTTCAGTAAAAACCCTCTTAACCGGCTTCCACTTTTTCGGCTTTCCGGTTTTCCGGTGATTTAAAAAAAGTGAAGCACTCGTATGCTTATTTTTCTTTTTCTGGATGTTTGCTTTAGTTTATGTATAAACGAATAGACGCGTTCAAACAAGAGACTTCTATGCAACCAACGACTAGGAAATTGGCCATCAGAGCCCATCCCCCAATGAATTCCTTGGATTTTTAACTAGAGACTTGACCTTCTAGGTTGGTAGCTGTTTACGAAGTAAACACAGGCTTCGAATGAGGGTATTTGAACTTTTAACTAAGGAAGGCAATTTTTAGATCTGATCAACCTCAAAACTGCTATAAAGTAGGCATAACTGCTATTCAGAAGCAACTAAAATGGGTCTAGCAATAAATGGGGGCAAAACAAACTATATGCTGTCAACAAAAAGGGACAGCAAGGCGAATTGGATAGAACATCCGTCACAGTGGACAGCTATAACTTCGAGGTTGTTAGGGACTTTGTATACCTTGTTCTGCTATCACATCAGACATCAAAATCAGCGCACAAATAAAACGAAGAACAACTCTTGCCAATCGCTGCTTCTTTGGGCTAAGAAGGCAATTGAATAGTGATTCCCTATCACGAAGAACTAGAGACTCTATATAAGACCTTCCCAAAATGTCTATTTTATACTATCTGAACTCACTTAGATGAATCGGTCTTGCATCCTAGAGTCCAGAAGAGTCCTATTGTTCCAAAATTCTATTTCAGTTATTTTTCGATGGCTAAAGAACATTTATCATTGTTTATGATTTCAAAGCTTTTAAGATTTTTACAGATGTGGGTCACTGGACCGACACTAAACCGAAACTTGTCCTGTTATTTGAAGGTGCCATTCGCTCTTTTCTGTTCGCAGTTTCAAAGAGTTTAAGAAGGTCTTACGAGTACTACTAGAGCTGCAAGACATTCGGAAGTAGTGGCTCTCTTTCTTCATTTTGCGAACCATCTCTAAAGATGCTGCTTTTACCAAACAAGTTTTATAGGCACAAAAGCATTCTCACAATTTGTTGACCGCTTCATTTAATTGTGTGTATGGGGACGTTTAATTGTCTGTGACCAGACTAAATTGTGAAATTTGACCCTATTTTCACTATTCGCCACTATGAAACCACTTTTCAAAATTGTCCAAATTTACCCATGTCTTTGCGACCTGTTATTTAATTATATTCTCCAACAAGACCCGAATCATTTTCAACGGTCTCATTTCACTTTAAAGTCTTTGAATATAAATATATTGAAAAGGCTAAACATACTCGTAAAAAAGATTATTTTTAAATCAAGTAGACACATTTCAAATGCTTAGGGGAAAACCTACTTTCAATTTGACGCTGAAAAATATTAAAAACAGTCAAACTTTTAAATCGAATATTCTTTAAATTTTTTACTGCGGAAATAAAATTAAAAGTTCCAGCAAAAGCATAAAATATTTTTTCACAGCAATGGAAAAAATCAAGTAATATACATCAATAGAAAATAATAAATATGTGTGGGATAATTTGCACAATAATAAATTATTTTATTAAATTAATTCAAGAACTATTTTATTATAGTTTATGGAAAAAGAAAGATATTAATTGACAAAGAAAAAAAATGTACACCGACAATAACTCTCGCACTGGTCTGCTCGCCTGGGCTACTCTTTTTATTCTTATTCTCATGTGTAGTCTAAAAGGGTCGCTACTGCGTAGAGTGAGAGAGAGAGAAACTAAGGAAGGAGAGTACTCCGGTTGAGGTTGATTTAGTAGACACGACCGGAGCGTGTTCGGGAATTGGATCCCACATATGTATGATATTGTCATCATTACTGAGACCTGGCTTTATAAGGATATTCTTTCATCGGAAATATTTGACAGCAGCATATACAACGTATTCCGCGTCGACCGATGTGGTAATACCAAGGATCGTGGAGGTGGAATTATTATTGCTGTTCGATCATTCTTATCATGTAAGCTAATACCATTGCCAATAAATGATGTTGAACTATTATCTACTCAGATTATGTCAAGCTTAAACATAGAATCTAAACTTAACTTAATAGTAAGTTATGTACCTTCTGGTAGTGTGGCAAGTGTTTATTTAAAACATATTGATAATATTGATCATGTTTCAAAAATTCACAATAAGGAGTCTCAATATGTGTGTGTTTTAGGAGATTTTAATATTGGAGATGTAAATTGGTCTTGGTCAGATGAGGATAAAATGTTAATTCCTTCGAATTTGAGGTCCGATTACGAACATAGCTTTGTTGACTATCTGTATTCTTTAAGTCTTTCTCAAGTAAATACTATTCAGAATTCATTAAATAGAATATTAGATCTATTGTTTGTAAATGTGAAAGAAATTAAAGTAAAATCGTCAATCGCTTCTTGTAATTTACTCAATAATTCAATCCACCGTAAACAAACTGAGTTTGAATTTGAATTTTATAATATTTTAAAACCTGTTAGTAATTGTAATATAAGTTACAATTTTGCTAAAGCCAATTATACTGGTTTAAATTTGGTTTGATAATGCGTATGTCCGTTTCACAAATATTCTTGAAGAAGGTTTTGTAAAGTTTGTTTCAAGAACTCTCTAAGCCCCCTTGGTACAACCAACGGCTAATATATTTAAAAAATTTTAAAAACAAGGCTTTGAAAATGTATAAAAGATCATTTGACACTATGGATTATGCGTATTTTTGTGGAGGAAACAGTTTAGCATACTTAATTGGTTTTTGCATGCGAATTACATCATGAATATTGGAAGTAAGCTTATAACTGATAGCAAATATTTTTAGATTTTCATAAAATCGAAACGTAATACGTACACTATTCCAGAGATTATGGAATACGAGGGGACGACGTCAAACGATAGTCAATCTTCGTATGAACTGTTTGCTAAATTGTTTGAATCCATTTACTCCAATAGTAATCCAGTGCTCCCTCTTTCCAGCATCTTTGACTCGAAAGTTGACATTGGTTCTATAACTTTGGATTTAGAAAGCGTCACTTTAGCTCTTCGGGGCTTGAAACCATTATCAAATGCTGGAGCTGATGGTATTCCTGCAATTGTTTTAAGGAACTGTAGTGATAAAACATTGCATTTTTTGCATATATGGAAGATATCGTTTCTGGTTCCCATCTTTAAAGCTGGCTCCAAAAACAACGTACAGAACTACAGAGGGATCTGCAAACTATCAGCCGTCCCAAAGCTTTTTGAAAGCATAGTGAAAAATAAATTAGATTTTCTTGTAAAAGAACATATATCTGAATTTCAACATGGATTCGTTTCGGGGAGATCTACAACCACAAACCTAACTTATTTCACATCATTTGTATTAAATTCATTCGAAAGGGGCTATCAGGTAAATACAGTTTATACGGACTTTAGCAAGGCATTTGATTCTGTTAACCATACTGTCTTAATACACAAGCTAAAATGTTTTGGCTTTCATTCATGCAGTTAGTAAAGCTCGATTCTGCTTATTCAAAACCAATTATCTGTAGTTCAGGTGTTCCTCAATGTAGCCATTTAGGACCATTACTTTTTATTCTTTTCATCAATGACATAACTTCCGTTATAAGGTACTCCCAGTGCCTTCTTTATGCCGATGACATGAAATTGTTTTTAAGGATTATAAGCTTAACTGATTGCGCTAAACTACAGTCTGATATCGATGCTCTATTTATGTGGTGCAAGAAAAATTGCCTTCTCTTAAATGTAAAAAAATGTAACGTTTCCTCTTTTAGCAGGCGTTCAAACTCAATAATCCAACGTTATATAATCGATTCAGTTGAACTTACCCGGGTAAATACAGTTAAAGATCTCGGGATTGTATTCGATCAGGCATTGACGTTCTCGGACCACGTGGACTACATAATTTCCAAAGCTAATGCTATGGTTGGGTTTATCAAAAGAAATACTGTTGAATTTTCCAATCCTCATTCTCTGATGTCTTTATTTGTGTCCCTAGCTAGATCTCTACTAGAATACTGTAGCATAATTTGGTGTCCATTCTACCAAGTTCATATTGATAGAGTGGAAAAGGTACAGAGAAAATTCTCAAAATTCATTTTTTTCAAAATGCAGTGGAATTTTCACCTGGTTATGATGCCAGGTGTCAACTTCTTGGTATATCAAAACTATCTAAAAGAAGAAAAATACATGATGTAATGTTCATTAGATATGCTATCATATAAAAAGTCCAAGTTTACTTGCTTTAATTCCTCTGTATGCTCCTGAGAGGTCGTTAAGGCAAAGAGAGCTTCTTTTTCGCACACGGCATAGAACAAACTACGGGTTAAATGAACCTGTATCGCGGGCAATTTCTAATTTTAACTCAGTTTGGATTGAAATAGATTTAAGCTCATCTAGAACCAAGTTTAAAAATAAATTGTGTTCATTAAATGTTTCTTTTGTTTCTTATATATATTTATACTTATTTATAAACCTACTGTTTATCGAATCTGTAAAGCAATGACGCTTGTAGATAAATAAGTAAATAATAATTCGTTCGATATTAATGCCGACAACTCCACTCATTTGGAATCGATGATCTTATACCAATATTGATTTCAATCCAAAATTCATTATTATGAAAATAGTTCACAAAATTTTATAAAGTTTGGAGTTATTTGTTCAGTGAAAAGAGGTATGGGGACGATGCCATGCCATTTCAGACATCAGACATTTCTATAAAAATGCACACCACGCACAAAGAGCCCTCGCATCCATGCAGAGGGAGATGACGTCCTGAATTGAGGTATTAATTTCGCAAAAAGCAAAATGGGGAGTCAAACATATAACAACGCCACTCTAAATTGTGCTACAAAATGTTTCTTTGACTGGCGTATAGGTATGTATACCTTATGTAGACTTTATGACCCGCCCGAATGAAAAATCACTAGAGATTTTGCGAATGTCGGCAAAATGTTGAAAACATGAATAATTTGCGAACAGCCGTTGTGTAGTCGAGAGCGCGGGTGTTGGAATCCAAACTGCTGACATTGCTGTTCACAAATGGAGGCGGAAATTCACAATTTCAATTCCATTGAAGTTTTGAATAAAAAATAAAAATAACCGTTGTACACATTGATTTTGGGGAATTGCTGTAACAGCTATCAGCAGATAGTAGGTAGATGATAAACAGGCTTAAAGTAAGAAAACCGATTGGAATGGTAATATTTTCTACCCAGTGCAAAAATGGGAGGCCCGGGCACGCAAGACTTGCAAATAATAAAATAAAATACTTATCTCCAGTTGCTTTACGAAAAGATTTCCTTTTATCATTTTACTGACTGATTCGTAAAATACTTCGTCCATATCTGGCCATATTACAGAGTTGGTTTTGTACGGGTAATTGTGTTTTTTTTTTTGCATTCTCCCGTTTGTAGCTCAAATATTATTCACACGAAAATATAAACAAATTAAATTTGTTCCTAATCTATATGAATACTAGCAGATAAGCCTGTCGATGAAAGCTTCAATAATTCCGACAAAACTTGCAACTTTTCTATAAGTTAAGACACTCACTCCTAGTGTGCTTAGTGAGATTCTCATGACTTCCCAACCTGGATCCACTAGACATCTCGGAAACACAGAATTTTTGGGGGCAATTTCTTTCAAAATTATATATTGTGTATACCGTGCAACACACTGTATTCCGATAATCAAAAATCAAGCTTCGCAGCAGTGATGGAATAGCATTGGAAGTTATATCTGGCATTTGGAACAGTACTGCCAAGAGACCTGATGTCAAATTGTTTTTTTAACAATCATAAGCAAAAAAAATAAAAATAAAGAACGCAACTGCTACTCAAGTACTTACATCTACATATGTGTTGTTTATTTTCAAATCACTCAGGGTTGAGATTTAAACAAAATCGTAAAAAATATTTTGTTGGTCCTTTAAAGCAGTTAAAATAGTGTAATATGCGAGCTACGGCTCGAGTAGACAAAACGATATTCTGTGAGATTATTTCTTTATTTTTCTAGACTATAGAACAATTCAAGTTCACACTATACTATTCTTCGCAAATTCTTTTCTTACAAGGTCTCTTTCTTCTTAAATCACTTTATCTCCTTTCAATTTCTTAATTCACAAATCCAAACTAATTACTTCTTCTTGTTTACTCGAAACCTTCAATTTATCACAAAATTACAACTTCGCTTATTATCACTTTTCCGTGCGGTTCGAAAACCAACTGCCCTGCCTCGATCGCCATCTGTCCTTAAATAGCCGCATTTCTGATAGCCAGAAACTTCTAGCAAATTCTTCGACCACTGGAACAAGAAACATCTGATGTAATAATTCCAAGATGACAATAATCTCTTGTGGTTTATAATTCTCTCTTAATTCCGTAACGTAGTCTTAGATATTATCCGTCTCTTACCATGGACACGAACTGTGGACACGAACCGTGGATATTAACCTCGAATGAAAAGACACTTCGGAATGAAATTATGCTCGAATGAAAAGACACTTCGGAATGTGTTGCATCTTTTGAGGGCGTAGTTATTATGCCAGATTATGTTACAATAGTAAAAAAAAAAAAACGGTTTTTGATAATTTTCAAATCTTTGTGTGACCTTGCATATGTCAAATATTATTCAGATATTGATTTCGAATAAAATATATGAAATCGTAACCGAGAAATGGTAAATTTTCTAATACCAGTAATATCGTAAAAGCCGTTTTCGAGGAAATCTATTTTTTTTTCAAAATCGGCCCTGTAAAGTGCCATTATTTTTGGGGTTAAAATGAAAATTCCGGTTTTGTCTCGAATTGTGACCCAACTGATCCAGAGATGAAGTTTGAAGAAAATCCGTCCTGCCGTTTAGGCTGCAGTCGCGTACGGACAGACAAACAGACAGAATTGAGAGTCCCACTTTTTTAAATTCTCTATTATACAGGGTAAGCCATTTAAACCTTCGGCATCTGTCAATCCTATAACTTTGACATATCTTTTTTCAGATCGGTTTATGACAACGAACGTTCGAAGCGTCTGTCCAAGCGAATTTGTGCCATGGAACAGTACACGCCACCACAACGCGCTGTTATCGTGTAGTTTTACATTCAAAATATATTGATTTTTGGCAAAAAATTATCATAAGCGATAAGGCTCATTTTTCTTTGAATGCGACCGTAAATAAACAAAATTTTCAGTTCTACTCTATTGAAAATCCTCAATTAATTCACGAAGAACCTCTCCACAACCAACGCGTGACTGTTTGGGCTCAAATTTGTGCAGAAAGAATCATTGGACCGTTCTTCTTCGAAGACGATGCTATAGCAGCCGTAACTGTCAATGGAGAGCGTTATCGGGATAACTGATTTGTTTATGCCAATTATGACTTATAACGCCATGGACAACTTTTGGTTCCAACAGAATGAAGCCACAGCTCATACAGCCCGAGCCATGATTGCTTTATTGCGTCCTTTATTCCTCGGACGCCTAATTTCGAAAAATGGTGATTTTGACTGGCCTCTGCGATCACACGGCTTAACGACTCCAGGCTTCTACCTGTGGGGTTATCTGAGGTCCAAAGTGTATGCCAACAAACCACGGACCCTAGAAGCCTTGAAAGACAATATACGAGAGGAAATGGCTGCTATTCAGCCCGAAACACTTCGAAAGTGATGGGAAATGCCGAAAGACGAGCACATTGCTCCATTCATTCATATTCAAAAAGTGATCAGAAAAAATTTGCAAGGTTTAAAATAAACGAAAAATTACTTCACAGCAAATAATTTTTGTTTTTGTTTAAATTATTACCAAAAAACCATCCTGAAGGTTTAAAATGACCCACCCTGTAGTAATGCCAAGTTAATCGAACATTTTTACGAAACTAATACCTTTTAGGTGCAAGTATACAATATACAGATAACGGATTATAACGTGTAGGAATAAATATCTGAAAAGTTCCCTCGTGTGCTTCATCGTTTTTGGGGCAATAATCTACCCCAGCGGGCACTAGCTCTAGTCTTTTCATCCTAATTTTGTCAATGCTTCCTCGTACGATGAAATTCTATTTCTTTCTATTTTTCGTGTATCGAATTATAGGGTAGTTTTAATAATTCCCTTGCATTGGCCCTTGCCTCCGACCTGGGCTCGTACTATAAGTGTGCAAGGCTCTTTCAGCTCTGTAGGTCGTCCGAATCCTAGTTCAGGCAAACAACGAACGAATATACGGAAGACACTGACAGACACACCGGTTCGTTGAAATGTCGGAGAGAGGGCTTTGGAAATAAAAGTACATACGAAGGTCTTAAAACGGTAGTGACGGGAAAGAGCACTGCAGTATTGCAATATTAATGTTCAATGGCTATAATTGTGATTGACTTATGATCCCAAGAAACTATTTCGATGTGTGTTAAATAATCGGAGTCCAATGTCCCAAAATTAATTTTAGTTCGGCCCTGGCTTTCTTGAGAGCTGTTGTGACAGTCTTTTTTCTTACAAGACGGTACAGATATGCTATTCTGTACCTCCTAATTCCTTAGGGCCCATTGAAACTTATTTTTCACTGCGCTGGAGCTAAGTGGTTAAGTGCTTGGAACACTCAGGTTCGATTGCCGGAACGCTAAAAGTTTTTACAAAGTTATACCCTCGTAAACGTCTGAGAAACATTCGGAAATAAATAAAAAAGCTTCTCTTCTAAATTATGCCCTTCGGAAACGGCAATGAACTGTAGGTCTAGGTTCCTGCACTGCATGTAAAAAAATAAAAATAACACACAGCATTAGTGGTTGCGAAAAGTTAAGCAGTAGATGTAATTCTTTTTTTAAATGTGCCCCAAACTTCACAGTCTGAGTTAAGTTAAAGCAATACTATTTGTTCGGCAAAAGGAGGGACATAAAATATCCTTCGTATATCCGACTAACAGATAAATCATGTGGACATTCTCTATATACTTCGTTGTATCCGACGTCGGATATAGAACTGTGTTTCCTTGCGGCATCATAAATTAGCGTATCGCAGGTCTGTTTCGTATATTCGACGCCGGAAGTATATGAACTATCTCATTGAGTTCTATACACTCCATTAGTAGTATGTGCGATGCCGGAATTGTTGTAATAACTTCAACACGTTCAACAAGGCGTTAGATGCTCCATAATATACTGTGATCGACCGCTCTTCACGACCGTCAACTGCGAACTGACAAATGCCAACCAAACCAAAATGGCGGCCAAACAACATCAATCCGGAATATAAAAAACAAACTGTTCGCTCCAATATTGAGACTTCTACTATTTTTACGTGACTTTCATGGTTTCCCTGGATTTTGTTGAATTTTGACGAATTTGGCTATCTATTCTCAAGGTTTGCTTATACAGTAAAATTTCAATAATCCGGCTCTTCGATAGTCCGGCGTTCTCAATAATCTGGGTACACTAACCAATGTGTCACTTCACATTTTTGTATTTTTTTCAAAGGTTTTAATTAAGCTTTAACTTAAATTTAGTTATGAATCTGTTGTGTTCTATTTCACTTCAGGCAGTCGAGTGTAAAGCCTTTATCAAAGTATCCCACTTTTCGAGAGAAAATCATCAAATTTTCGAGGCAAAACTCAAAAACTATCCATGTTATGAAAAATATGATTAAGTAAAATTTTTGTTCTTTTTAAAAGATCGATTCCTGCCTCTTTTTCCAAGATGGCACTGAGCGCACACCCCGCATGAGGGGACAAATTTTGATATGTTGTTAACGAAAATGATCCATTTTAAGAAAAATTTGATTAAAATCCTTTTTTATAGAAAATTGAATTCTAAATAATTAATGCCTTAACATTTTTGTTTGTAAAATTGATATTTAGTGAGATATTCGCGAAAAGCTAATTTCGATGTATTTTTTCAAAGATAGCAATGTTAAAACCTGACCTATTTAAGACTGACCAATTCTCTCTTACTCTCGTTTCAGATAAGATTAAGGGATTACTTTCAGGATTAATTTCTCTTTATTAGGAACCTATCTAATATCAATACATGTTAGATATTGCAACTATGCGTCATTTACCCGTGCATTTACCAGTGGCGTCGGGTGATATTTCAAGAGAGGGAAGCCGAAAAAAATTTAAGTAAAATGATTTATTCAAGACTTACCATTTTGGTGCTTATTCGAAATACAGACTTAAGATATGCAATCTAAGCCACCTTTGTTATACTTTAAGTCATTGGAATTTACGTAGACAATGAGCTCATCGCATAAAAAAGTGGCATCGAAAGAAGCCGTTCAGGGCAAAATAATCTATATAAGTTATTGATAACTCGGAGCGTTGTTAATCATAAAAAATTTAGCAATTACAATTATGTACTACCTATTTGTACTCTAAAGCTATCCTACGATTCTTTTTTACGAATTTTGCTAAAACTCTTTCATTAAAATTTGAGTTATTTTTAATTTCTAAATGAAGGTGCCAGGTCTGAGAGTCTTTCTTCTTTGTGGGAATTTCTTAAGTGTGGACTATTTTTAAAGTCGAAAATGATCTTTCGACAGAGGCCACAGTCAAAGGCAGGGTTAAAAAGATTTCACACAATGTTAGAGTTTGAGAAAAAGTATCTCTAAGCATTTCCGTATTAAAATGCTTATACTCGTAAAGTTGAGTTAATTTTTTAAAGTAGTACAATTAAAAATGCCAAGAAATAGGGTAATTAAAGAAGATATTTTGTCATCCGGCATTGAATTGGAAAAATATTCATATTTTGATTTGTTTAATAAATCAAAGAAAATATATGAACTTGCTTCGCAAGCTCTATGTCTTCTCTGCAATTGAATAAGACGTTCACTATACGTGAATGATATTGCCATCGAGTCTCTGATACCCCGAAATGTCAGCTCTTGTTTTCCTAGAAGAACTACAGTGTCTATGAAACGCTTCATTAAATCGCGATTGCTATCAACTTTTCTATTATGAGCCTCGTAAGAATTCCCTAAAGAAGTCTCCATGCGATATTCGCCAAATTCATGCAAATGCAAGCAGCTCCGTATATGCTTTTACGTGTGAATATGTTTTTTGGAAGAATTAATAAAATTGTTTATATCAAAGAAACCTGTGTGACTCCAAACACTAGGAGAATTAGAAAAAAGAAGACAAGGAAAACAAAACATTCTATTTAATTTGCAACTGCCAGTCAGCCATGGATTCTTTTTGTAAAAGGACTCAAGAAAATGTTTCTGATACGAGTACCCTTCCTTTCGCGTATAATCAATTTTCATTGATAGTGTCGAGCTTAGTGAACTCGTGGGTTTCTTTTAGAAGAAAATCAGTTAAACAACACTCAAAATTAACTAGAGACATCTTGTCTAAGAATAATAAGTATGTTCAATGGGGCACCTCTTGAGTAGATTTATAATTACTTACTTGGTATATAGCTAATAACTATTCACTTAGCTCACTCACTATTTTATAATAATTTAATAATTTAAAACACTAACTTAATTACCAATATGTAAATTTATAAAATTTTCTAATAATTAGCAGTCACAAAAATCACAAAAATTTGCATTCGAATTTTCAATAAATGACGCACAATTACCCAACCGATTTGCAACTGTCATTTCAAATTTGCAACAAAAAAAAATACCCAACAAGTAAGAAAAACCTCAAACGCCGTTCGAACCACTACATCACCCAATAACCCGATTTTCGTCGGCTTATTTTGTTGCCTACAATAAAAAAAAAAAAAAACTCCTTCGAACTAAAACCTTTCTCCTCCACCAATGTTCATACACAAAAGCCGAGAAATCCCGGGTTATTTTTCTCATAAGCGAATGTATGTTAGACAAAGGAATCGCAAATAAACTTCTACTATATGCCAGAAAGGAATAGAGTTGAAAGTTCGTACTGTGAAGAAATGAATGCATAAGCCGGAAAATGAACAGCTTTTAAAAAAAATTCATTGCACGCTCTCTCGCTACAGGAGTTCATACTTGACTCACATAGGCGAGTCAAGTATGAACTCGAGTTTGTGTATGAGTAAAAATGAATAAATAACCGAAGTGGTTGCAACATTTCATCTTAGAGCGGGTATAAAGTTATGATTTATAAATGAAAAATGGTTTGATGAACAAATAATTGAATGTGATGGTTGGCAAGTGGCAAAATAAAATTTGTTGATATTTGAAAAGGGAAGCCGGAAGGAATCGGCTTGTATGGACGCCACGCCACTGGCATTTACCTTTTTGCTACACCTGTCCATTTTACATACATCGTACGTACACATTTAATGCAATTGGTCAAATCCTTCAGCAATAAATTCGAATGAAATTCCATTTCTAAATCAATACCCCCTGGAATTTCTTCTCTAATTACTCATACATGAACTATCTCGATACAGTGTGATGCATTTCAATTCTAATTCCATGAAACTCCCATTGATTCTCAATAAAGGCAAATAATCATATACACCAAATCAAGTAAGTATGCCTGTGTATGTTCATAAACTAATCGAGTAATAAATAACATTTGCACATAAAGTACATCGAGATATCGAGATAGAAGAGCACTCGCAGCTACGAGTAGAGGGTACAACTGTGGATAAACAAATCAAAAGCGCACGACAATCAAGCACCAAATACAATAAGGGACATCCCGCTCATACACAATGGAAAACCAATACATATTTATTACATTCTAATGTTCAATAAAATACTGAAACAATAACACCCTTTGGCCAATGAAATATATTTAACGGACTACGAGTACTACTGAACATTGTTCCACACGATTCCATGACAGATAACAAGAACAACCAACCTCCTGACCTCTCCCGGCAACATCCAATTACCCCCAGCCAGGAAGGATGTGAATTTCACTCCATTAGCTGAATCGAATCAGAACACCCCGAAAAACGGAGTCACAACTGTGACTTGGCGGGGTTTTATCCCCTTCGGACATGACCGGTGGTTAGAGGATTCGGTGGCAGCCTGCAATCGGTAAATTTGCATTTGTTAACCAAGTGCACATTGGAAATGGTGCCGATGCTGAAAATTTATAGACTCATGACTTTTGGGGTCATGAATGGTGGAGTTGCACTCAGTAGTTGGGTCTCGATATTTTTTGGGGCAGAGGAGACAGTAAATACATCGTATATGACTGTGGTATTTATGGATCAATTCCGTCTCTGGGAAAATGTATTGATATCAATTTTTGTTGGACTCCTAACTCTTTGGATTCAACTCGGTAGAGTTGGTTGAATCATTTTATATACGAGTACGTATGTATTTATGTTTACCAATCATGCCAAAAATGTGATGATATCGAACCAAATGAATTGATCAAATAAGAACGATATGTATACATACGTAAAGTAGGAGATAAAATTGAATGTTTTCGATAACATTGTAAAATAAAAGTAAACACAAGAAATATAGCAATTCTTGGGGAAGAAGTGAACTTTTAAATCTTTTTTCAGTTGTCCCAGCTATTAGGTTTTCATATTTCTAGAATTGAAATATTCATTCATTCGCCATTCATTAGAATTCGTTCATTACTACTTTCACTTCGATAGTTCGTTGAATTAGTTGGTGAAGGTCCAAAATTTTAGTTTTCGAAATTATCTAAAAAAAATCGTCTTCAATTGCGGACACCTCAAAAACGTTGCGTCGTAAAAAAAAAAATGTTGATGATCGAAAATTCAAGCTTAGAAATTTTCTTTAACACTTTGACTGCCAAGCCATCATAACGGTATCGGTCATACCAGGCCAAACCATTTTTTTTAAATTTTCTCATAACTTAGTGTCTAAAAAGTAGTTACCAACCACTCCCCAGGTTTTTGTTGTCAAAACTGTGAAGTCCTAACGGGTTTTGTGTGAAAGCCATGAAATTCTTCGTGCGACGTGGCTTCAGCACGTATTTTTTTTCTTGTGGGGCCACGTCGCACGAAAACGTGCGACACACAAAAACCCTTAGGACTTCACAATTTTGACAACGTACGACAGTAATCTCGTGTTTCGTGGTGTTTTCTCGTGTGTCATTAGAAGTAATTTCAACTTGCTATTTTGTTAAAAAAATTTTATAATTTACAAGAATGGAAAGAAGAAATTTGAGTGATAGCGAAATTGAAAGGTTATTGAAGATTTTTCTAGCGATGACCTAGATATTGACAAAAATTGGCTGCCCAATGATGATCCAAATTCGGATACCGACTGCGAGGCTGAAAACTCCAATGCCTTTGATGCGAAAGCTTGAGGTGGTGACGAGGAAAAAGCGGAAGCGCACTGAGCAAAAAATTTTTTTTTTTCTGGCTTAAAATGGCTTAAAAACATAAATATAATATTTTTTTCTTGAGGAAATGAAAAAAAATGTTCGCATGTTTTTCATTTGTTTATAGTTGAGAGCAGTTTTGCCAGTTTAAGTGAAAATCACATGTCGCTTTAAACTAAGTTACATAGTTGAATGAGTGTATACCAAAAACTGTCAGGCAGTCGCCTGTAAGAAAGTCTGGTGTATTTAAAGTATGGGTGGCTCGCTTCGCTCGCTAACAAGGTTTTAACCCTTTTTTCCGCAGGGTTTAGCCGCTCACGCGACTTCGTCGCTCCGCTAAGGGTATGTCAACAACTCTCAGGCAGGCGCCTAGAGTTAAATTTTAATAGTATTTACTCTGGGGTATTTAGCAGTATAATATTTTCAGTCAATAAAAAAAAAAAAATATCAAAAAAGAAAAAAACTTTGGCAATACCTATAATATTTGCCAATAGTCACTGCATTCACCACCCCACCCATCCTCCTCTACAGCAACAAAGATCACTTACCACAAGCGTTATGCGAAGTGAACGCGTCCATTTGTGCAGTTTGTATACTAGTACATGCACTTTTCTGTGAAAATTTAAAACTTTAGAAGTAAAAAAAAATATAAAAAAAAAAGTCTCCGCAGAAAAATTCTTTTACAGTACATCTTAGAATAAGTCAATTTAAACAAAAAAAATAAAAAAAATAAATTTGCTTAGTGCGCATAATGGAAACCTCAGCCAACTTTTTCAGTGAAGTTCCCCCCAACCATAAGCTGTCTGGAAGCCTTTCGTCTTTTTGTTGATGAGGAGATAATTGAAATTATCGTTTTCTAAACCAATAGGTACGCAGAGCAGCAAATAAACCGCATTATAATCACCCGTGCATCCAGAAAAAATAATTGGATACCCACAAACGGGCCAGAAATAAAAAAGTTCCTCGGGGTTTTGTTGTGGATGGGACTTGTAAAGGTCGGATTGTTGGAAAACTATTGGTCGCATAAAACCATGTCTCACAATCGATTCCAACTTCTGCTGAATTTCATTCATTTTGCTGACAACACTTCCATAGCTTAGACCCCTTGTTGACATGCTCCAGGAAAAATTTCAGAGAGTCTTCATTCCCGGAGAAAACATAGTGATCTATGAAACTGTTATTTCCTATAGAGGTAGGCTAGATTTTCGTCAATACATACCAAACAAAGCCCATCCTTATGGTGTGAAACTCTTCAAACTTTACTCGACGGAAGGCTTCACTTGGTCCACAAAAATATACTCGGGTTTAAAGTTCAGCGGGTGTGCCGGGAAGTTGGTCTTGCAAAAACGTGTGCGAAGATCTTAGTTCGTTATTGAAAGTAGAAGAACGCACTCTTTATGTCGACAATTTTTACACGAGCTATGAGCTGGCATGCTCCATGCTTTACCAAAAAACTCACCTGGTGGTAACTCTTTGAACCAACAAAAAATGTTGTCCTAAGGAGGTGATGAACGCTCAGCTGAAAATAAGAGAAATGGTAGTACGTAAAGAGGAGAACGGTACTGTTGTTCTCAAATGGAAGGACACCCGAGATGTCAGTGTGCTTACTTCCAAACATGCTCTTATTATGGTATCCTTATCCAACCAACCATTTTCTGACCCGAACGTACCATCTACCAGTAGAGGCAGAAGATCAAGCCGATATGCCGTGGACGTCATGAAAAGCCTCTTGCTATCATTGAGCATTGTTCGACATTATCCGACGTTAATGGACCGCAAGTAATTTGAGTATAAAGTTTTGATTTTTATTTATTCCCCGTCTTTTGAATGAATGAACGAAATCAATAAAAAGTTGAAATCATTCAATTACTAACTATCTTATAGTCGAATTCAGTTGATAGTGCCAAATACTAGCCCCAACTGGATCACAACAAAAACTCGTACCATAAAAGGGATTCTTTTTTTTTCTTTTTTTGTTATTGGGTTATAGTATTATCGTATGACATTTTGTCGATGATTTTACTTTGACGTTGGGTTATTCATATTATCTGTATTATGTTGCATTAGGTGATTACTTCACTGGGTTTTTATCACCCAAAATAATCCTACGAGTCAGAATAAGCCTACGACAAACCATATCTATAATAAGTCATTAAATCACACGAACATGACCTTTTATAGGTCGCTTCGCTCGCGGCAGAAGTTTTGTCTGGGGTTGGTACTTTGCATCTTTAAATCTAAATATTTTAGAAAAACTTTTCACCATCTAACAGAGCAAGTTGAAGGCATTTCTAGAAAAATCTCAAACTACAGGTATAATGACCGAAATCAAATGTCGCGTTAGGCTGCTCTCGCTCTGACTTAGAGCAACTTTATTGCAACTTTACAATATTTGCTTGAGCTATCTACTTGTAAAACGAAATGCTACTTCAGGCTCTATGCCATTTTACAGTTTTCGTATGCTATTGTTAAGTTCTGTTTATTTACTTTTCGTCGCCAAAATCTTTATTTTAATTTTGTTACCAGTGCAAATAAATAGTTAAAATGGCTTTTCAACTAAGACACACCTGCGAAACTGTCAGCTGTAAACTGTCAGAACGCTTGACCTATGTAGTAGAAAGTAGATCAACTTGGGAGTTGTGATAGAATTTACGATATTTGCTATCAAAAGAATCGTTTGCACAAAATCTGTCAGAGCGAGAGCTACCCAACGCAACATTGCATTTTGCCAATACAAAACCCAAGATGGCGGATTCAATATAGCAGCCCAAACTTTTCAAGATGATTATTTATTAAAATGTTTGAGACAAACTAAAAGGCTTTCAACTACAATAGTTGTAGACCGAGCTGAAAAAAAACAAGAAAAGTTTGCAATAAAAAAAAATCAAAGATGGCGAACATAATATGGAGGCTTAAAGTTTTGGAGAAATTAGTTATTACATACTGAATTGTTTGGGATAAACTACTCAATTTTAGACCTGCTTATTGAGGAAAATGACATTTAAAAAGAAAAAATATATTAACCGGTCTATACATATATTTTAGACAAACTAGATGTTCGTAAAGACAAACAGTTTCAAGTTGGTTGAAAAAAGCAAGAAAAAAATTAAAGATTTTTTTTAAATAATTTTTTAATAATTATTGAACTGTTTAGAGAAGACTACAAGACACCAATTTTCAAAACAAGTTGCTATTGCATATTTGAAGTCTTTAAAAATCCAAAATGGTTATTTATTATTTATTGGAACGATGGAGGCAAATTATAAGTCTCAGGTATCATACAATCGGTTTTCACTTTTTTTTCTGATCAAGCTGAGAGCATTCCAAGAAAAATAAATAAAAATAAACAGTGCATAATATGGCGGTCCAAACTTTTCACCTACAAACTACTAGCCGCAGAGGCTTTCACCCACTTGTAAAGCACGTTAAGGGTGGCCGTGGTGTAGTGGTAACATCATCGCTTGTCACGCTGTTGATTCACGGTTCGAATCCTGATGTCAAGAATCATCTATTTATTTCGCATGAAATAAATAAAAAAGTCGATCACTTGCAAAAACTAAGTCGACTCTACTGTGAAGGCATAACACTGGCAGTAGGGTGGTCATGTGGCTAAAATGCAACTTGATCGTGATGATGACATCAGGAGGACGGAAAAAAAATACTGTGAATCATAAGCAACGACAATAATAGCGAAAACAAACAAAATACTCCCCAGTTATCTGGGCAGCCACCCTTGGAGTTTACAGAAACTTAATACCACCTGAGTTTCAAACTACACCACTCTGTCTTTCTCCCAGTCTCTTCCTCTTTCCACAAAACGCACGTGTTCTAAAAATTAGTATAAGGGTATTCATATCCCCTTTAACACGTGCAAATTATATAAAAAAAAAAAAAAAAACGTTGAGGACAATATAGAAAAAACCACACAAATTCAAGATGAAGGGCACAATACGACCTGCAAAAGAAAATTCAACTTTACTCTAACCACCTCCAAAACTTTGTATTTTCTATTTTTGAAGTTACTTTAGAACAGTGATTTTTATTTATTAAAGCATTGGAAACATTTTTTTACAGCTAAAATGATGGATGAAGGATGAATTACTGACATTTTTGTGCAAATTGTGGATAAGACATGGAAAATCAGTGTGGGCTCACTTTTATTATTGCGACTTAACCAAATAGCTTCACCAATATACATATGTAACCCGGGTTTCTTTGTGAAAATTATGTTTAGTTCAGTAAAAGTTTGCATGAAAAATAAGTACAACAATTAACTGGGTTTCAGTAAATTTCGATGCTATCCACAGTCTTATAGCACATTTCGACTATCGGGCTCAGAAAGTTTCTGTTCTATTAATTAATTTAACAAGAGAAAAACGAGACTGGTAAAAACACTAATTTGTACTCTAATCCGCTACTAAATCATTAGTGTCAAATCTAAAAATAAACAGGATATCTTTTTTTTTAGAAACTTGGCTGAACTTTTTATAAAGTTACAAAGAAACACAGGTACAGTTCATGTACATTCATATATAGTTGTATAAGATATAAAAAAAAAATTCTATTGTAATACAATAATATAAACTACTCAAATGCATCAAGAAAAACATCAGAAAAGAATGTGCATATGCACTCCTCTTCAATTTTTTCTAATACGAGAAGTACTATACTCGTACACTTACGGAGGTTTGCTAATACGTAAATGATTTCAAAATAACTTCAACTTTATTCACCAACAAAATGAGAAAAACTTTGAAAATATCTCAATTTTAAATTTAAAAATGTTAAGTGCCACAAAAAACTTTATTGTGTTGTGTTCTTGTTCGCTCAAAGTGCATATTCAAAGAGCCACAGAATTTCTTTAAGTATCCCATATACGGTACATTAGCCTAGTTTACATCGCTTATTTGGTCTAGATCCAAGATCAGGTATTGTACAAATGTCATCGGTGTAAACGCTTTGAATACAGCGCTATAATTGTTGGGTCCGTCAAAAAATTTAGATAGCCTTGTATAAACAGTCTGAAAGTTATCTAGCATGCGCTAGATGGCGCTTTTTAAAGGAATGTCAAAATGTCATTTAAGGGTGCAATATTTTATTCTCCCATCAAACTTGTTTCTTGCGAGGTCCGCGGTTTATTTTTTTAGTGTTAAAAGTTGTATTTGGACGGATAATGAAACGCCAACATTGTTCTATGAAAAACCATCCAAGCTCCTTAAATGACAGTTTTGAAGGCAACGGCGACATCTATAGCAGGATAGATGGTAAACAATATATTCATTGTTATATTGTCCTGTTTGGTGTTAACTCAAAGGACTTAGACTTAATTTTAGTGCTGGTCCTGACCTAATTCGACTTTCGGCGATGTAAACTACGCCATGTATTATGTATTAGTTGTCTAATTGTAGAAGTGAAAAATAAATAATCCTAACTTATGTGTGCCTACTACAGTTTTCAGTTGACATATAAGTCATAATTTATGATTGCAGCCAACTAATTGTAGGTTTGAAGTAGTTGGACAACTTTAAATTGGACAAATAATTGTAACGTGAATGGTGCACTTTAGAGTCGCCAGATAAAGTGAGCAAACAACACTCATCCCACATTCAAGTTCAAGCTCCAAGGTGGTTCCGGTTGCTCTTCAACTGATTTTTTTTGCACTGCCAACCGTTAGAGAAAGGAACGCAGAATTCTTTGAGGAATTTTTTTTGCTTAATGTTTTACCACTCAGAGCTCATCCGGTTTTATTCTTCCTCCCTCCTACTTGGTTGTTGTGTTGTTTTCAACGACTTTTTCTGATCTTTTTGTTCGTTTTTTGCATTTTTCGCCTTTTCACCCTCTTTCGATGGCTTAAATCGTCAAAGTTGAAGTATGTAAACAAAATCTCAAAGCCGAGGGATGGCAAATATTGCTTTACGTGAACTTTTCAAGAAGATGACTTCTTTTCGGATGAAGTGAAAAAAACACGGTTCCTTTGTGGTATAGAGCGAGAGATGGAAGTCATCTTCTTTCTCTTTAGGGGTTTATACGGGTGATGGTGCTGGTTCCGCTCCTATTCTGTATCATTAATCATTTTGAATTTTCAATTTGTTTCGTTTTGAAATGTTTTGAGTCATTTGTCATTGTTGTTGGGTACTGCTGGTGCTACTGTTTCATTTATATTCCTATTGACTTTGTAATGAGCTCAGGTGAGAGTGAAAAAGAGTTTTTCTCTGTTTTTGTTTGCATTCGTAAAGCAGTTTAACGGTATAGGGTTAATATAAGTTTTTGGTTATGTGTTTATTCTGAACTTATTGGAATATCTTCAAATGAAGGGAGTAAAGTGATAGTAAATAAGGATATTGGTTCTTGAAGCATTTTGTACAGGGCAAAGACGGTCGATTTTTATTAGTTCTTTGGAAATTTATTTATTGCTTCGTTTGATTAATGGATGGCCCGAGTATGGATGAGATCCGAGAAGCTCAAGAAGACGGCTTGTATATAATGGATCAATTTTGGTCAAGAAGAGCACATTGGGTGACTAGAATTCGAGAGAATCCCTAATGGTACACAAGTGAAGGCATTTACGCGGAAAACTTTAAGAGCAGTATCTAAGAGGACTTAAGTACACCGTGGCTCAGTGGTTAAGTGCGTTATCACTGGGCGGGAGACTCAAGGTTTGAGTCCCGAAGAATGCCAAAAAGTTTTTTCACGGTTCTACCTCTCGCTAACATCTGACCAACATCCAAGAATAAAATTGTCATGAAAAACATGACTGAATAGGCAGTTTGCGTCAATATGTATTTATATTTATATACATATATCTAAGATGTTTTAAAAAACGGATCTTTCCAAATGCCCAGCTCTGTGGCAATTCCAGTAAAGCATTTTCTTCTGCATGTATAATTTCTCTCAGTAATCGAACTACTCGTACCTCGTCGCAGACAAGGTTTTGCACGCCCGCTGCAGATGTTCACTTGCATTTTTCTTGTATGGGAATTACTCCAGTCCGTGATGCAGTTAGCTTTTCTCTACATTTCAGCCATTTATTAGCGTTCACATTGCAGCCATCCTTAAGCGGCCCTTACACAGTTCAATCGATTGTCTTCAAATTTATTTTTTGTGAGTTTTCGTGGTGTACGGATGTGCGATGAGTGAAACGGACGATTGTATTGCTTATATTGCTCTGGCAGTTTACATAAAGAGGACAAGAAACAAATGTCGAGAAAAAAGAGAATTTGGATGAAGGAGTGGTTAAAAAAAAGAATCAGTTCACACATGAAAATCTTTTGAATGAATTGATAATATCTGCACGAGGCGATTATAAAAAATTTATGAGAATGGATACCTCCATTTATGAGGAATTGCTTAAAATAATTTCTCCTTTCATTTTGAGAAAAGATATATTCATGCGTGAAGTGATTTCCGTAAACCACCGGCTTTCTACAACGTTGCGATATCTTGCCACAGAGAATTCATTTGAGGATTTAAAATTTACAACCGCAATATGCTCGATCTTCATCATCCCTCAGTTTTCCGCTAGCGCCAGACTTGTTTCCTCTTCCGCGACACAACACATAATGCACACATTACACACATTAATCAGCATGACGCTGGTCATGCAAAATCAAAAATATTTTGATTTTCGTCGATCAGACTTCACTTAATATGTGTGGCGCATACAGATACATTTTTACAAACGAATGTAAGTGATTGATGTCAATCGATTGACCATGTAAGGGCCGCTTTGGAGCCAATTGCAGTTTCTGCCTTCCTACAAATGCCTACAACACTACGTCATGGATGAACTGTTAACCGGGTGGGAGGTGCATTTTGTTAGGTTGCTTAGCGAGATATTCAAATTGTTTTTGAATTATTTCAATTTTAGTGCTTCATGCACTTTCAGTTCAAATGAGCTTTGAAAAAATTACTTTAGCTTTAACAGCTTCTTTGACATTTTTTCTTTGTCTAAGAAAAAATATAATTTTTCAAAAAAAAAAAAGAGAAAAAATCAATCGAATTAGCATCAATCGGTGACAGAACAAATATTTACTTTTTTTGTTTATATGAATATGGTATTACCTTCCTTATCAACATGTTAAAAGCCCTGACCCATCAAACTTGTACCAAGTTCGCCATCATCAGAAAAACGAATACAGATTAGAAAATACCTTTCTCTTGTTTTTCGGAATTATCTCAGAAATTGTTTTTTCTTAGGTAGAAGAACATAAACAAGGCACATTTTTTTTTAAAAAAGCGACATTTTATCCATATTAACGAAAACCATCAAGAAAAACTAGCGAGCTGTCTCATAGGAAGACGAAGTTTTAAAAGTTTTTTTTTTAATTAAGCTCAACCGTTTCTAAAATAATTGTGAAAACCCGAAAAAAAACTTCTTGGTCCACCATTTTTCCACTCTAAATTTTTGAGAGCTTTTAATATTTGATTTGAAGGTAATTACAATGATAGTACGAACAAAAATTGAGTTATAAAATTTATTTCAGTGTAAAACAAATCGAATACCCCCACGACTATTTAAAAGTAACTTATAACAAACTAGTGAAATTGTTGTTTGCCTCTAATTCACAAATTAGATCGCCCGATTAGGTGAATGAGAGTTGTTAGATTCGGAAATCGTGATAAAAAAAAATTACATTCACCGCATTTTTAAATTCGACTCGCGAATGGCTTTAAATGATAGTGATGCCACAGTCCTAAATCAAGCCAGTTGCTTGAGCTATTAAAAAAGGTATATACTTAAGAGTACAATATAAAACTTTAATTAAATCTTGGAATTATTACATAGTATTTCTAAATATAGAATTTTATACACAAAACTATACACTAGCACAGAAGAGCTTATTAAAAAGGTCTTTCAATTTAGCCTGTCTGTAGTGTTTCCAAAATTAATGGTGTAAACTATTGGCGGATTTCCTCAAAAACTGTAACCCATTCTGCAAATAGATCTATAAATTGCTGACAAAAATTAATCCACTGAGCGAATTTGTGATTTATGTGTGCTCGGCGCCGCAGCTTGTGTGGTTTCCAATAAAAACCATATAACATCGAACACTCGCGCAAAGAACTTAAAACGGAGAATTTCTACTCAATAATCTTTTAATCTTTATACTCAGCAATCTAACTTAAAAAACGCTGGCGCAAAGTTGCGTCTGGAATTACATAAATAATTCACCATGAAATGTTTTTGTTCTTTTATAATCGGTTTTTTATTATTTTCAAAATCTTTCAGTGTGTATCATACTTTTCCATTAACTTTGCCCTTTTTTCATTTACTAAAGTTAGGTACCGTTTGCCCTAAATACCTGTTAAATAATCTCTAAGAAACTTTCACAACTCAGCGAATACTTCGCCCCTGCTTCTAAAATGCAGGAAATACGAGAAGAGTTTAAATATTTTTGGCGATAGGCTGTTGGAATTGGACTTTTAGTTTATTTTTAAAATTTTTGACCAACAGAGCAAGTTATCCAGGTTGCTTTTTGGGAGGGTAACCAGACAAACTAATTGAAGCAACATGCTGACAGCTAATTTCAAGGAATGAACTCGTGGTAGCACATATTTTGTAAACATGAAACCAACAAACCTAGAATACCGCGTACAAGGCCATTTTCGAAAACGTCATTTGATCGTCAAGGGTTGCAAACGTCAAACTGCAAAAGTTTTTTGCTACCATTGATTTGTGTCGCCTGCATGATTTTTTTTGCAATCGCATTTAACGTTTTCAAACAAAGCAAAATGGAGCCCTTAACAAAATTTATTGAAAAAATTGTGTTGGAAAATCTTAGTGAGAGTACAAGTCATAACAATAATTATAATTTACGTAGACGAAACGTTCTTACTGTTCACGAGATAGAAATTCTTCCGAGTAGTCCGATACAGTCATTTTTCTTATTGCGCAGCGCAGATGTCTGGCTGCTTTTTTGCAGCGCAATTGACGTTTATGAACATCTGCCCTGCAAACAATGCATTATCGAACATGCTGCAAATGCAGCGTGATTTATAATGTTGTTTTCGAACAAACGACTTTTGCAGCTTGCGTTTAAGAACATTACTCAAAAGCAATTTGATGCAGATGACGTTTACGAAACGGCCCAACATCACCGTTGATTGTAATGGCAGCATTGCCAGTTTAGATAATGTTGGTGCTAAAATGTAGATGGCGCAGTTGATCGTGAGAGCAGCCATTTGCATTACTGCACCTCTGAAAATGTAGATGGCGCACTCAAAAGTTTTTAACAAATAAAACATAAAACTGAAAATGTATTTTATTTTTGCTGAAATTGTGATTAATTTGTCACTTCTATTCCGATGTATGTATTTAGTCTCTGCTCTTATGATTATGTTAAAATTGTATGATAGCATACCTAGCAGGTTTTTGGCAAGGTTAACGATTTGAAAATTGACGATTTTTACGGTATTGTAGCATAATAATAACTACGCGCCTATGTCTATGCAGCAAATTCCGAAGTGACTTTCCATTCTGGCAGAATTTTGGTTCAAACTGTCCTTCATTCGAGGTTCGTGTCGGGGACGAAGTCTCCACAGCTCATGTCAACGAAAGAGACGAATAATATTAGGGATAAAAGGGAATTATAACTGCAAGAATTATTTCTCTTGTTCCAGTGGTCGAAGAATTTGCTAGAAGTTTCTGGCTATCAGAAACTTCTGCTATATAAGGACAGATGGCGATCAAAAAAAGACAGTTGGTTTAGAACCGTGGCGAAGAGATTGGAAAAGTGATAATGGGCGAAGTTGTAATTTGGTGATAAATTGAAAGTTGAGAGTAAACAAGAAAAAGTAATTAGTTTGGATTTGTGAATTAAGTAATTGAAAGGAGATAAAGTGATTTGAGAGGAAAGAGACCTTGTAAGAAAAGAATTTGCAAAGAATAGTATAGTGTGAACTTGAATTGTTCTATAGAGTAGAAAATAAAGAAATAAATTTCACAGAATATCGTTTTATCTACTCGAGCCGTAGCCTGCATATTACATTGGTGTCAGAAGCTGGGATAAAACTTATTCTGTGAATAACTATTTCCGTGGTGTGAAATTGCACAAGAAAAAAAAAAAAAAAAAAAACGATTTCTGCGTTGAGTTAATTAGTTGCGCAAAATGGGTCGCAAGTTGGGAAAACTAACTATAATTCAACTAAAGGCAGAACTCAGTAAGCGGAATCTCGACACAACTGGGGGAAAAGATGCCCTACTGATTCGTCTGGAAGAAGCAGTAACGCAGGAAGGTGAAAATCCGCATGACATAGAGTTTGACGTGGAAGAGGAACCAGCAAGTACAGTAGCCGACCCGGGTATAACAAGTCTGCTCCTGCAACTTAAGTTAGTCATGGACGAACAAAAGAAAGCAATAGAAGATCAAAGTCATAAGCTCGATGACCAAAGGAATTCTCTAGAACTTAAGTTGGATGAACAAAAGAAAGCAATGGATGAACAAAAGAAAGCAATGGACGAACAAAAGAAAGCAATGGACGAACAAAAGAATTCTCTAGATGCTCTGGAAAGTAAACTTGATGAGCAAAACAAGAACTTGGAATCCAAATTCGAAGTGATCGAAGAGAAAATCGAGAAGGTAGAGACGCAACTCGAAAAAGTCGAAACTAGATTCGATGAAAACTTTGAGAAGCATGAAACTCAGTTCGGGAAAATAGAGACTCAGTTCGAAAAAGTAGAAAAACAAGTCGAAAATCTTACTAAGGAACTCAGCAACGTGAAGAGACAGAAAGCACGGGAATATTCCACCGACGGTCTGAGAAGAAAGGAGATGCAGCCTCCTATCTTCGATGGTCAAACATCATGGCCAATTTATAAAAGGCAATTCGAAGCGGCCGCAATGACCAATAGCTGGGACGATGAAGAGAAGTCCATTGCACTCACACTTGCACTGAGGGGTCCAGCTGCGGAGCTCTTGCAGACCATCCCGGAAGATAAACAGCAGAACTACGACTCTCTGGTTCAGGCTATCGAAATGCGGTTTGGGGATGAACACATGCAGCAGGTGTACAGGGTTCAGCTGCGTAGTCGAGTCCAAAAAAGGGGGGAAACGCTCCAACAGTTGCAAGCGGATATAGAGCGACTAGCCCATCTTTCATACCCTAAAGCCGGTGAGGAGCTTATCAACGAAATGGCGGTGGAAGCTTTTATTCAGGCCATAGAGGACAGACAACTGCAAATGGCTGTAAGGATGGCTGAAAAGCGAACACTCCCCGAGGCATTGGCATTCGCTTTGTCAATGAAGGCTGCGGACCAAGCATACCAGGGAATACACCGTGTCAGGGAAATGTCCGTCGTGGAATGCTCATGCCAGAGAACAGCCGTCAAAGCTCGCGGAAGTCAAATCCGTTGCTGGAATTGCAACCAAACCGGACACCTACAACGGCAGTGCAGAAGTGCACCTAGACGAGGAAATTGTCCACATTGCGGAAGTAGGAGAAGCAGAGAGGAAGCATCCTGTCGGTCAGACTTCCCAAAACCAGCAGTCGGGAGATGCGTAAGGACCAACTTCGCGGGGCAGAAGTTGGTTACTGGAATCGAGGCCCCCAGGACCACCATTCAAGTTTCGCAAACCAAACGGGGTAACAAGAGCCTGACAGTGGAGGCACTAATCAACGAGAAGAAGTGCGTAGCCACCATCGACACAGGTGCCACTGCCTCCATTGTAAGAAGAGATATCGTCAAAAGCTCCTGGCTGCACAACACCAACAGCTACTGCCTGAAGACTGCAACAGGGGAAATGGCGAAGGTATTTGGAGAAGTTCGTCTTACGATTACTCTGGCAGGACTGACGTTCTCCCATGCGTTTCTGGTGGCAGATATATGCGACGAGTGCATCATCGGAGTAGACTTCATGAAAGCAAATGAAGTAATCTTGGACATCGGGATGCAAGTACTGAGGTATCGAAATGTGGAGATTCCGATGGTGTACGGAAATGAGAATGCCGTAACTCTCAGGACAGTCATCAGCAAAGACGAAGTTTTGCCGCCGTCTTCAGAGACAATCATTTGGACAAAGCTGGAAGGTGATCTTGGGAGCCACCGATTCTACATAGTAGAACCAGACCCAGAGAAGAATTCTCAAGACTACATCGTGGGAAAGACGTTAGTCGAACCAAAGAACACCATGGTTCCAGTGAGGGTTTTGAACGCAAGACCACACACTGTAAAACTAAGGCGAGGGGATGTGACTGGAAAATGCACGCCGATTACCGCCGTCGCAACAATATCTGAACGTGATGCTCCAAAACCTCTCCCATCACCTCGGACAGCGGAAACGAGAGAGACGATTCTCCAGTCCAGTGAGCTGAATCAGGAGCAGCGAACTATGGCAGAGAATCTTATCAATGAGTACGCTGATGTATTTGCCTCACAGGACGGAGAATACGGCCGAACACACCTGGTACAACATCGAATAGACACTGGTGATACTAGACCAATTCGTCAGCCTGCTAGGCGCCTTCCATTGGCAAAGCAGACAGAAGTTGCAGAGATGGTGTCGGCAATGGAGAAAGAAGGTCTGATTGAAAGTTCCAAAAGTCCGTGGGCATCACCGGTTGTACTGGTAAAGAAGAAAGATGGCAGCACGCGGTTCTGCGTGGACTATCGGCAGCTCAATTACGTCACCAAGAAAGACAGCTATCCTCTGCCACGGATTGACGACACGCTAGACACACTATCAGGAGCCCGATGGTTTTCCACTCTCGACTTGAAGAGTGGCTACTGGCAGGTACAGATCCATCCAGAAGACCGGGAGAAAACCGCCTTCACCACAGGAAATGGGCTATGGCAATTCACGGTAATGCCATTCGGGCTGTGCAATGCTCCGGCGACTTTCGAGCGATTGATGGAATGTGTCCTGCAAGGGTTAACATGGAAAACCTGTTTGGTATACTTGGATGATGTCATCGTCGTAGGAAAAACGTTTGCGCAACACCGAGACAATCTAAGGGATGTGTTTCAAAGGCTTCGAAGTGCCCACCTGAAGCTCAACCCCAAGAAGTGCGCCCTGTTTAGAGCGGAAGTCAAGTACCTGGGACACATAATTTCAGCGAAAGGAGTGAGAACCGATCCGGAGAAGGTCGAAGCGGTGAAAAACTGGCCAGTCCCCAAAGACAAACACCAACTAAGGAGCTTCCTGGGCCTAGCCACCTACTACAGACGGTTCGTGAAGGATTTTGCCGGGATCGCAAAGAACCTGCACCAGTTGACGGAAAAGGGAAAACAATTCAAATGGTCAATTGAGTGCGAGAAGAGCTTCAAGGCACTTAAACAACGGCTATGCGATGCCCCGATACTGGCTTACCCCACTCCCGGGGAAACGTTCGTTGTGGATGCAGATGCTAGTAATGTCGGGGTAGGAGCCGTACTCTCCCAGGTGCATGACGGCCAAGAGAAGGTGGTTGCGTACTTCAGCAAGGTGCTCTCTAAGCCAGAAAGGAACTACTGCGTGACAAGGCGGGAACTTCTAGCTTTGATCTTGGCTACGAAGCATTTTCACAAATACCTCTACGGGAGGAAGTTCGTTCTTCGCACAGACCATGCAGCCTTAAAATGGCTATTACAGTTCAAGAGTCCTGAGGGTCAGGTCGCAAGATGGATCGAAAGGCTGCAAATCTACGACTACGAAATACAGCATCGTAAAGGAAAACTCCACTCTAATGCGGATGCACTGTCCCGGAGACCATGCAGAACGGATTGTAAACATTGTGCGCGTCAGGAAGAACGGGAGCTGGTTTCCATCCAAAGAATGAGAGCCGAACCTATCGCCGGCTGGAGCGTAGATGAGATCCGGAACGCTCAGAAGGAAGACCCGGATATCGAGCCGATTCTGGCCTGGAAGGAGAACATGGAGAAACCGGATCATCAGGACATCTCTCACAGAAGCCCGACCTTAAAGGCATATTTTGCGCAGTGGGACTCCCTCCATGTCCAAGAAGGTGTTCTGAGAAGAAAATGGGAATCCTCCGACGGAAAGTCGTTTGTAATGCAGCTTGTCGTACCGCGGACGAGGGTCAAGGAGGTGTTACAGGAAATGCATGGCGGGGCGACCGGCGGCCACTTGGGAGTGAATAAGACGCTAGAAAAGGTACGAGAACGTTTTTATTGGTTAAAAGCGAAGGAAGATATCGAAGACTGGTGCAGAAAATGCGACGTGTGTGCAGCTAGCAAGGGTCCGAGAATCAAAACTCGAGGTAAGATGCACCAATACAACGTGGGAGCACCTTTCGAACGAATCGCCATTGACATCGCAGGGCCCTTTCCGGAAACCGACAATGGTAATCGGTATATACTCGTAGTGATGGACTACTTCAGTAAGTGGCCGGAAGCGTTTCCGATCCCTAACCAGGAAAGCAGAACCGTGGCGGAGCAGATCGTCTACAATTGGGTTAGCAGATTCGGTGTGCCCTTGGAATTGCATTCTGACCAAGGGCGGAACTTCGAGTCAAGAATCTTCCAAGAGATGTGTCAAGTACTCGGAATCAAAAAGACAAGGACAACCCCGCTTCATCCACAGTCGGACGGTATGGTGGAGCGTTTCAATAGGACTTTGGACGAACATCTCTCGAAGGTCGTAGGTGACTACCAACGGGATTGGGACCGGCAGATTCCCTTGTTTTTGATGGCCTATAGAAGCGCCGTGCATAGCACTACTCGACATACGCCGTTCGAAATCTTATTTGGTGGAATAGCTCGTTTACCCAGTGAGGTGAAATTTGGATCTCCTACCAATGAGCCCAGAAATGAAGAAGAGTACGTGGCGGACCTTAGGGAAAGGCTTAGGGACATACACCAAAGGACCAGAAGCCAGATTAAGATGACGAGCGACCGCATGAAGACCAGGTATGATGCCAAGGCAACAACGTCAGGATTCCAGGAAGGAGATCTGGTGTGGCTGTATAATCCCCATCGCCAAAAGGGGAAATCACCTAAGTTACAGCGGAACTGGGAAGGTCCCTACAGAATAGTAACCCGCATCAACGATGTTGTCTACCGCATCCAGCGAGGACCAAGGGCCAAAATGAAAGTGGTTCATGTGGACCGACTGAGTCGATACAATGGCCGAAATGAGGATGCACTTGTTCGGGACGAACACGTCTAAGAGGGGGGCAGTGTAGCATAATAATAACTACGCGCCTATGTCTATGCAGCAAATTCCGAAGTGACTTTCCATTCTGGCAGAATTTTGGTTCAAACTGTCCTTCATTCGAGGTTCGTGTCGGGGACGAAGTCTCCACAGCTCATGTCAACGAAAGAGACGAATAATATTAGGGATAAAAGGGAATTATAACTGCAAGAATTATTTCTCTTGTTCCAGTGGTCGAAGAATTTGCTAGAAGTTTCTGGCTATCAGAAACTTCTGCTATATAAGGACAGATGGCGATCAAAAAAAGACAGTTGGTTTAGAACCGTGGCGAAGAGATTGGAAAAGTGATAATGGGCGAAGTTGTAATTTGGTGATAAATTGAAAGTTGAGAGTAAACAAGAAAAAGTAATTAGTTTGGATTTGTGAATTAAGTAATTGAAAGGAGATAAAGTGATTTGAGAGGAAAGAGACCTTGTAAGAAAAGAATTTGCAAAGAATAGTATAGTGTGAACTTGAATTGTTCTATAGAGTAGAAAATAAAGAAATAAATTTCACAGAATATCGTTTTACCTACTCGAGCCGTAGCCTGCATATTACAGTATGAATCAAGCGCTTTTCGAAATCTAAGTCGAATTTCACATGACATACCAAGTTTTGGATAGATTTTCTTTTTTTATTATTTGTAACGGATACAATACCACTTTGGAGAAAATCGTTTTGAAATCCTCTTACAACTTACAGGATCAGCGATGATGACTCAAACACTGCCGCCAGTGACGTGAACCGAGTTAATCCTGGATGCATCAGACCGCAGTGGAAAATGTGATGCATAAACTCTCCAAAATTGTTCAACAAAAACATTTTTTGGGTTTCCATTACCAGCTTAGTTAATTAATTTCAATTATGAGCTTGACAACTACATACTTCCCTGATACCCTGACGGCTTTTGTGAAACCTCCCACTCATCATAGTCCATAGAAACACGATTTTATAAAAAAAAAAAAAAGACAAGTTTATTTTTCTTTCACTGCAGCTGCAGCATAATGTCTAGCGACACCAGGTCTAAACTAGAACAATCGACGAGGATAATGCAACTGTTGTGCCTGTTGCTGTTGGCCAGACATTTGCTGTTGCTGTTGCTGTTGCTGTTGATGTCCCTGGGGGTTTCTACTTTGTGAATACCCTTGCGTGATGCTACCACCCGGTTTGGCATTCTAAGGAAGAGACATTAGTTTACATACAATCAAATCAACTCTTCTTCTTCCTCAGTACCTGTGAAGGATTTCCAGTCATCTGCATTACACCCGGATGCATGGACATTCCGGGAATCAACGAAGTATACACGACGCCTTCGGGTAGATGTGTCGGCTGCGGCGGTCCATGCCCAGATTGGTCGACTTTCAGCTCAACATGGTAACCACGGTCGGAGATCTTCTCCATTGTAACCTGCGGCTTGTGCTGTGGGCCACCAGACACAGAGCCCGACGCTTGTGATATTGGCGGCTGGTCAAGATTGATGTGGTATACCTGGGCGGGTTTCTGTGATTGTTGGTCATTTTTCGACTGATGACCCTGTCCAGGCGGTGGTTGTGGTTGCATTTCCATGTGATAACTTTGCCTCAGCGGTAGGTTCAGATTGGGATTGTACGAAGGATATATGATGGCCGGGCCCCGATTGTCCTGTTGACTGTGGCTCGGAGCATTGCTGGCCGTCTGATAGAAGAGCGTTCCAGGCGGATTTTGATACTGTGTCGGGGGTTCTGCAAGATCAACAAACACATGAAAGAGGGTCCAAAATACAACACTCTACTACAAGACTGCCTACTTACTGTTCCATAGAACTCGGGCGATTTCAGCCCCACGACGGCCATCATCGTGCTCTGGAAAAGAAGAATTGAAAGAGAAAGCATAGCTGGAATGGTAATTCATTGAGATAGGCTCACTTGGCTGCGGGTAAGCGGCGCTCTTGTAGTACGCCTGATGTTGTGGCGGCGACGGACTACGGGTGCGCTTTATTCCCTGGTTACTCACACCAACCGGCTAGAAAAATAGACATATTCCATTCAGTCGGACATCAGAGGAATCTTAGAATACTTACGACTTTCTGCAGAATCTGTTGGTGCTGATGTTGCAGTCTCTGAGGTAGGAATACTTGTGGTTGGGGTACGTTTTGCGCTTGCATCGCCTGCATTGCAAAAAGTTCACTAAACCAAGACACATGATACACTATCGGCAGACGGAAATGCATTTACTTACCTATCCTTCTGTTGTTGTTGTTTCTTACGGTTTTCATCCTCGTTGAGTACCTTTTTTAGCTGCAGGAACAATTGTTGTTTCTGGTTCCGCAACTCGGTGAGTTTCTGGTCCAACTTTGCGATTTGCTCCCTAGTCTCGCCGAGCGTCATCACATCTTGACGTTCACGTGCCTCACGCTCCTTTCGTAAGCGCTCCTCTTCAACTTCGGCCTCGTGTTCTGTGGAACAGCAATTAGAACGAAAAGTAAATTTATGCTAATTGAAGGTGTGCCGAGGATTTTACCTTCTTTCTTCCGTTGGCGCTCCTTTAAGATGAACGACTTCAATGCCTCCCGTAGGCGTTCATCGCGCTCTGCCTTTCCAGCCTGGGTGACTGCCGAAGCCGGAGGCATTTTATGGGAGGTTTTTTCCGAAATCTTGGCAATTTTTCTAAAATAAACAATTTTTACGGGATAACAAAACTATGTGCTGAGCTGGGAAAGCTCACCAACGAATTGGTGAAGTTGAGTGTGCACAAATGTTGTGAAAGTTGTGACAGCTGAAATGTCAATTATAGATGAGTGGATTCAGTACGGTATGTGGAACGTATTAATGGAAATTTAATTATTATATCATTAAAATGACTGATAGGTTAGATGTGCCATGTGATTATATGTGCTTTAACTTGTTTTTTTGATTCTTAAAGTACATTTAAATTGGAATACCTCGATTTTATATGTGTTTCACAATACTTTTTTTTTTGACTGTTTGATGTGTGAACCGTCGTGGGCGTAGCACCCAGCCTCCGGTGTAATGAATTCAACCCTGGATCTGTCTGTCAGTTTGTCTGTTACATGCTTGTAACTTTTGAACCGTTTAACCTAGAAAGCACAAACGCCCAGACGTAGCACATGTAACCAATAATAATCAAGGGAGAAAAATATAGTCACGTAGATTTATCATGTAGACTTATCAGTTGAAAGCAAAAAAATTTAATTATTTAATAATTGATTACTTCTGTTAATGTTTGTTGAAAATATAAATGCAAAAAAAAAAAAAAAAACGAAAAGACCATAAGAATCATGATAAAGTTAAGGGAAAAATATGAAAGATCTCCTGGCGCAAGTAGTTTTGCAACAAAATTGGAAAACGTTGGGGTTAAAAAAAACTCTATACCGTTTTCCGGCTTCATTGAGTTTTGGTAGTTTCCAAACAAACGTAATTATTCATATGTCTAACTAATCTCAAAACCCAAATGTTATCAAAATCCGTTGAGTAATTCTTAAAACCCGTTTTCATATTTTACCCACATCCAATTTCAATAATTTTCAAGAGGACTACCAATAAATATTATAAAACTCGATTCAGACTTTGTAAAATTTAAAAATATTTTTCGTTAATTTGAAGTTTTATTAAAAAGCAACAAAATGAGAAACTCAAGGGAAAAAATGCTGATTTTTTTTTTATCGTGAGTTTTGGTTGTCAAATTCAACAAATTTTCATAGCTATGGAATTGAAATTATTAAGTGCACAATAAAATTCTCCAAATTGAGGAATTTGCGCCTTGAGCTAATAATAATGATTCGAGGATTTTTTTCGTTTCTGAAGGGCATAATAAGTAATAAGGATGTCAACCTTTCTCATGCAAGTTTTACTCTCAGATGTTTATCAGACCTTAGAGGTTGGATATATTCATATATTTGTTTAATTAAACACTTTAACAAACTTTATACACATATTCTTTATTTTCAATGTCATGCTACTTTTTTGGGTGACATCACTTTTATTAACTTCACGACACTTATTTTGTAACTTTCACAACCTCGAGACTGGCAATGTTTATATACCTAAGTCTGTGCATTGATGGTGAGTTTGTGGGTAAGAAGGATGAGGTAAAAAAAGTTGATGCACTCATGAGGGAAAATTAAAAATCTAACTTTTCAGTATTAGCCTAAACTGTCGAACAATATGCATTACGAAAATATCAAGTAATATTCATTATTATTCATTTATCAAAGAATTTATAAACTTCTCAAAACAATTTCATTAAAAATGCTAGAAAGGAAATTGTTTCATCCCACACTGTCCACAAACTAATTACTGGTGACTGCATAGTTAAATGTATAATCACAGCGGTAGTGTTCAGTACATTTTAAAAGACGATCATGTAATCACGCTCCAAAACCATAGCTATACAAGAACCAGCCGCTGAAGTAATCTTAACTCAATGGATTATTCCTAAGCCCTACTAATAGATGGGGCATGCATCGCAAAATTTAATAGCATTTCGTAATTCCCAGATGTAGTTCATAATTAAATTCGTAAACCTAAAGATGGCTTGGAATTTTCTGTGAATTTTCTTTCAGGTAAACAAAAAACATTTGAAAAATAAATAAGAATGTCTTTTTGCTTTAGTTTGCAGTGATTTTAATGTCATTTCTTCTTGTCTGCTAACTGTTTAACAATAGACATTATGAAAATATCTAGTAATATTCAATATTGTTCATTTATCAAAGAATTTATAAACTTTTCAAAACAATTTCATTAAAAATGCTAGAAAGGAAATTGTTTCACCCCACACTGTCCACAAACTAATTGCGGGTGACTGAATAGTTAAATGTATAATCACAGCGGTAGTGTTCAGTACATTTTAAAAGACGATCTTGTAACCACGGTCCAAAACCATACCTATTCGAACCAGCCGCTGAGCTGGTGTAAGTAATCTGAACCCAATTGATTATTTTCAAGCCCGACTAATAGATGGGGCATGCATTGCAAGTTTAGTAGCATTTTTTGCAGTGTTTTTAATTGCATTTCTTCTTGTCTGTTTCCCCTCAAATTTCAGTTGCCAAATATTGAAGAAACGATGACGAGAAATCGATTACATAGCGTCTATTGTGATCTGAACCAGTTCAGTAAAACTTTTAATGTATTTTTCAATAATTAGCGCCATCTACACTACAGTACTTCAATCATTGTGTAACGAAAAAATCAATCCACAATCCACAAATGCCTCCACTCATTTCTCTTTTTGCTGCTATTCGTGTGCTCTCTTGTTTTTCCAGCTTCTTTTTCCTCATTATATTCGCCGCGGTCGCTGACGAGTTCTGTCAAATCCACTTCGAGCAGAGGAAAGAAGTGCTTTTTTCTTTGAATTTAACAAATTTAAATGTAATTCTATCGCCCATTTACCACATAATCTTCTTGCAAATTCCTCTAAAATTACCAAGAATCGTCTTGCATTCATTCTTTTGTTGAATCATTCTGCAGTTCTTTCGGTGGGCTTTTCTGTGTCGTTCTCGTCCGTCGTGTCTCAAGTGTTCTCCTCATCCACCCGATTTTTCTTTTTCCTTCGTGTTCCCAAAAAAAAAAAAAAAAACATCAAACGAACATTTTATCTCCATTCCGAGTGCATAAACAAAACGAAATCCGAACAAAAAAAAATTAAAATAAACATCGAACCATGGCGAGTAAGTAGATATTTATGAGTTTCTCTAAAAAAAAATAACACAAACTCAATTAAAATAAACAAAAAAAAAAACTGCTAGCAACGCTTCCCATTAACGAATTGGAAAGGAAGTCATCCATAAAATTCCAATGATTACCTACCTATCTTTAGAATTTAGCTTTTAAGTAAAAGAAAATAAAGTTAAAACTAAGAATGAAGGGGCTACAGATGCTGTGAATCCTGTAATCAATTATATTTGTCGAAAATTGCAGTGAAATATATGAAAAAAGTCAGAGGAACTGCGGTTGCTTGAAAAATCAATATTAACGACCTTTGTTGGGGCCATAAATAACATTGTCCTAACCTCACTTTTGCCGTCAGCAGCAAGCAGCAGCGCACTCGGGAGTTGTTTCTGCTGTTTGTTGTTTTTGTCTTTCGTGGTGGTGCGGCGCGTTGTGAATTTGTTTCTCCGGCGAAGTTCTACTAGGTACTCATGTTGGTTGGCTACGATGACTGTTCTGTTTCTAATGCCGGAACGATGCACAGGAATTGGGGGAGGATAGTGTTTCTTTTGCGCTTTGGTTGATGTGTTTTCATAATCATGTATACTATGTTGGTGGGAGGAGGCTAAACAGTGGAAAATTGATGCAGAATGGCATGGTAATATGGCATTCACCTGCATGCAGATGTTTTTAGACGTATACCTTTCTTTGGCTTGAGGATCTTGATTTGTTAATTTCTTTAATTAGGTATACAGAGGCGACAAACTAATTTGAAGTTATGTATCTCGATGGCATCTAATTGAATATACATATGTATATACTCATAAATATAGGTAGATACATAAATACACAATGAAATAGAATGGACGACTTCGCTGTTCATGCTTTTATCTCCAAACTAATTTTGATGTTGAGTAGCAAAGTTCGGTCTATTTTCAGATGTCTTATTGAGGAGTGATACCTTCCTGTGCGACTTTGCTGACAATTTGTATTCCAACAACAACAGAATTTATGGTTTTCAAAATGAATCGATTGTTTCCTCCTTAGCTTAATTTCCTTCGTTAAATTTCTGGGTCTTCCTCTTTTCTATCCCGTTTCTACCTTTAAGTGCATTTTCTTGCAGTGTTCCCTTGCTCCCATTTTATGTACTAAAATTTGAGCTTACTTTAATATTTTGTTAATAAAGAAAACCTCTATTCATTCAATCACTTTCGGAAATAGCTGTTATATTAATTTATTTGATTGAAATTGAAGATGTATTTGTTTTGTTGTCCGCACAAAAACGAACTACACTTGACACTTCGTTGAATTTCATATTTAGTGCGGCGATCTTCTCTATCTGGATAACGGTAAAAAATGCAGCCGTCAATGTGTACACAACACAGCGGCTAAATACACTCATCGCGATAAAAAGTGGACCTAATCGTTCACCAAGATGTATTAAGTTTTTTTTTGTCCATAAGTGTATGTCAGTTATTGTTTAGATTGATTAAGAACAAAATCAGTCAATAAGAAAAGCACCGTTTTACAAGTTTTTTGCTAAAATTCTAGTCCCTGCTAGCACATTGTCGCTCTTCTGGAAAGCTTTTCGGATTTTGAGTTATTGAAACCAATCGATTCCAAAATCAATCCTCCATAATCCGTGAAAATGATGTAACCATATTTCTTGAAACTTCTTTCACTTTTGTTTGTGATGTATAGGTATAATAAAATAATCCTCGATTGATAAAACAATCCTCCATAATCTGTAAAAACTGTACAGCCTGTTTCAGAGAAACGTGTCACAAAAAATGAAAAATGACAGTTGATTAAAAAATTTTTTTGTTTTTTTTTGTTTGTTAAAATACACATTAAAACAAAATGCGCGATTATAATAATGAGTCCAGTCCCTGTTATAATTGATTATATTGCTTGGCATCTTTTAGTGCCACTTTCACTGAATTTTTGAGCATATTCTGTACTTAGCCCTCTCTTTCAACACCTGTGTAAGTTGTCTTGTTATAGATATTTTTGTTCTTCTAAGATTCGGCTTACGTTTTCTATTGGATTCGCATTGGGATTATGTGACGGCTAATCTAACGTTATTGCATTTTCCTGCGATGTTTTGGATCGTTATCCTCTTGCAAGATCAAGTGACAATTGTCAGGTTCATACAGAGATTCGGCAGACTTTAGGAAACCCTTTTGGTATAGTCTAACCATGAATCGATCATCGAAGTTCCTTGTGTCATGAACCTTTACAACCTTCCACATTTTTTTTGTCCAGGCTTTCCAAAACGCTCTTTAAAAACGGCACTCATTTTGTAATTATGTTTTCCCACCAAAGTATGAAACTATACTGGATAAATGAATGCAACGCCCGATCGGCAATCGTGTGAGTAAAGCTAAAGAAGTAATTAGAGACACCTTTTTCTGAAACACGCATTTTGCAAATAAGCAAATACGTAATACGTAATTTTTTTTTTTGCAAAAACCTGATACGCCATCCTATAGCAAATATCAAATTTGATCAAAATCGTTAGAGCAGTTTTCGAGAAAATCGGCCATTATTATCCGTTAATCTTGCGGTTAGAATACAAATTTCGATTTCGCCTCGAGTTGTGAAAAAAATCCGTTCAGCCATTTAGACTGAAACAGGCAGACAGTGAATTTCTGCGAAAGTCCTCTAACTGACTTAAAATATTCTGAGAGATTGGTTAGAAGTCTTCGAATGAAAATTCCGCTGTTTTCTATTCGTTATTTGAAAATGTCTAATTGGAATTTTATTACTGGTATGTGAATTTCGTATCTGAGATTATTAAGGCGACTGCGCACCATACCCGTCGATATGTCAACCCCTCAGATTGTCCTTTATATCCGAATTAGGGCTACGAATTGTATTGTATTGCAAGGACTAATTTCAGTAAAATTCGATTACTTTGGGATGTCAATACTTATCTTTATTCACTTTCCCTTTACATTGTGGCTTGAAAAGCAAAGAAAGATCAAGGTTTTTCTTGATGTTGGAAACACTTAGTTTTCTTTAAAGAGTGATACCCTCGTTTAATAAAGCCTTCACTATAACAAGTGTAGTTGGACAGATATCTTTCATTTAACCCATAACTATTAAAGACAGGACATAGAAAACTTCTTAATAGCATGTTTTTCAATTAACACTTACAACAATAAAATGGTAAATAGTAATAAAAGATTTATCTAATTTATTTTTGAAGCCAAATTATGAGCGGGAATTTTAAACTACTTTTTTCGCCCCAAATGTGCTTTATATTGGTTTATGGACTCTCCCCTCCATAATCACGTAATTTAAGTGTTTATAACATCAAACATAATCTAAAAAGTAACTTGAAAAAAATTATCAACATATGAATTATTTTGATAGAAACTTAGAATTTATTAAAATCTGGAACGCATCTCACTTTCTTAATTTTTAATTTTGTCAAATGGTATTTTGTAAAACTAGCAGTATTTGCAAATATTGGGCAAAATGTAGAATTTGGTATTTCAATTAAAAAATATATATACCTAGGCATGTCATAAATACTGGTACACGTTTAAACGCACTCATCGTGAAACTAGTATTGAACACATCCATTCTATATTGACAGGTATTCAGTAAGTGACATTTATACTAAGTTATCGCGCAAAAGGATTTACACAAAAGTTGTTTGTAAATATGGAGGGGGTGATAACGAAAACCATTTTGTTGTGGTAATTGCCCTTCATAGTGTAATATGGAAGCGCCGATATTTTCCGGACCTTGCGACCGCTTGGAATCACCCGGAATTTTGTGTATCGTACTGTTAAATTGTTTGAGGACACTGGTGGAGTAACTGACCGTCAAAGATCCGGACGAAAGCAGAAAATCTTGTCAAAACAAATGAAGATATCGCTGAAATCCATGCCAATTTTCGCATTATCAAACAAGAGTTGTGACTCAACGTATATAAAAGACACACTGGTCACTTACTTACCAAGGAAATTTTGTTCATGGATGAAAAAGTATTTACTATTGAGGAATCGTTCAATTAGCAAAATTAGTTTATGCCCGGCCATCCAAAGAAACATCAGCACTCATTCCGCGACCTCATAGGGCAAAAACAACTGCTGGACTTAATAGCAGCAGACGATTGGTCGTCAGATATGCCAGACCTCAATCCTTTGGATTATAAGCTGTGCTCTATTTTAGAGGCTCTATTTTGTTCTACTTTATACCCACCCAAATATTAAGTTCTTGAAGCGCGCACTTATCCGTTGCAGTGGACAATTTTCCATTTAACGAGGTGCGTGCTGTGGTCGATGAGTGGCCTGCATAAATGCAAATGCCGACCATTTTAAATAAATTGTTTAAAATATATATAAATCCTAAATACTTGTCCGTTTTTATTTTATCACCAAAAATCCGTTTACCAGTAGTTATGACTTGAATATGTATTTGTTTAGCCCCCAGGAATTCGAATATACAAACAAATTTTTTTTGGTAAAGTTTGTTGAACAAAAGAACAAAAAAAAAAAAAAAAAAAACATGGCAAAGCTAAGCCACTCGCCTCCCCCCCTATAATCAAGTTTTGAAACGATCCTCCTCATTTAAATTTGATGCATTGCGAACATCTTTTCTCCCGCTTATGTAGTTGCTATGTACACAACGTGTTAACACATTTTTCTCCAACCCTTTGAACTATAACATTTAACTTAAAATTTTATTTGAACAAGCTGCTGGATTGGAAGGAAACCGCGACGAATCCAACCGTTGTATAGATATCGCACTAAGAGAAATTAATTGGGGCAACTATGAGAAGGCTATGAAATTTTTACGAAAAGCTCAGAATCTCTATCCATCGAAAGAGGCCGAGGAGCTCATCGAAAGCATTGCAAACTTCCAGTCGACTAAAAATGGTGGTAACAATGCACAACCAGAAAATACCTCCGCAACTCGCCAGAGCAAGCGCAGTGAAAGTTCTAATGAGCCAAACAACGAAAGTACAACAGTTGACTACACCGTCGATCAGTTGGAATTGGTAAAGAAAATCAAGAAATGCAAGAATTTCTATGAAGTTCTGGGCGTTACCAAAGATGCAACCGATTCCATTATCAAGAAGGCCTACAAAAAACTCGCCTTACAGTTGCACCCTGACAAGAACCGTGCACCAGGCGCTGTGGAGGCCTTCAAGACTGTAGGCAATGCTGTTGCTATTCTGACAGACGCCAGAAAACGCAAGGAGTACGACATGCTGGGCTCTGAAGCCTCCATCAATGGTCTTAACACGCCAACCAACTTCCATCAACATAATTACCATCCGAATCATCATCGTACATTTGAAAGTGCATTCGAACGCGATGGTGACATCTCTGCCGAAGAACTCTTTAACATGTTTTTTGGGAGTTTCCCGGCAAACAGACGACGTGGCGGTGGTGCAGGCAATGGCGGTCACGCTCACCGTGAGTCCAGCCCTCAGCCGAGCCTGGCATTTGGCCTCATCCTTGTACTCATACTGATCTCGATGCTATCGTCTTTCTTCACCTCGGACCCGGTCTATAGCCTGTCTCAGTCCACGTAGGTTTCAAAAAAAAAAAAAAAACATTTCAAATCCCAATCAAACTTTGTAGCCAAACAAACTTCTGAAATGACTTCCCATTGAAATTTTCCAGAAAATACCCAGTGAGACGGGAAACCCAACACCTGTCCGTTCCGTATTATGTGCGAGAGAATTTCCAAAGTGACTACCAAGGCTCGCTGGGGCGCCTAGAGAATTCCGTGGAAGAAGATTTCATATACACAATGAAACAGAACTGTTACCGCGAGAGGAGCTATCGTAAGTGTTGTGTTATTGTGACCACGATAATTTCTAATTTGATTTTTATTGATGTATCCAATGACACAAATTCTTACACTCACATACTCTCTCTCTCTCTCTTTCTGTGTTCTCTTTTTCTCCCTATTTCTCTATATGTATGTGTTGCGGTGGTTTGGCTCAGGCGAATCTATGATGGCTCGAGCTAGGAGTTTCGGCAGCCGAGCACAGTTGGCACAGGCACAAGGCCTCAAGATGCCGTCCTGTGATAATCTCTATAAAATTGGAATCACCCGTTACTCGCTGTACTAGAGTTGAACAAAAATGCAATTTAAAGTGTTATACCGAACCACGGTACACGAATTATAATAGTTTGAATAGTTCTTAATCTCAAGTGTCACCAAAATGTATGTCAAACCAAATTTTACTGTCTAACAAATTATTAAGATAAAATCCAAAAAATAAAAGAAACCGGTTCTAAGTCAATAAATATTACAATATTCACTTATATGGGAATGTTTTGTTTTAATTTGTATTTTTTTTTTATTACATATTGCTCAGGCAGTTATTGATGTCGATGCGAACTTAAGTGATGATTCAGAGTCCACTTTTTAGATTAAGTGTCAAAAAGACATGGGATATCTTATGAAGAAGACTAATTAAGAGAGAAATTCGTGCCTGGGTGTCTGTGATGATGAAAATGGAAGAAAATAAAAGCGAAAGTGGCCTTTGACTCAACTTACTCTCGAGAATTAGAACAGCACCCAGAGTTCCGCTATTGATTACGACAACTTTTTTTATGAAGATCAGCATATGATTGACTCTAATTCGATTTCTCAAAACACTGGGCTGGTTGCGCAACAAACAGCTTGTTCTACTTTCACATGTGTAACAGCATGTATAAATTCTTATGAATTCAGGTTCGTTCTGGGAGCGGACGGTGTCACGTTAAGTTATTTTTGTGGGACATTTTGTTGTTGATTTAGTATTACGTTTTACCGCAAATATATGCAGTTTGGATAAGTGGCGAAGCCTGACATTGGGTGGTCGCACGTATTTTCACCTATACGAGGGCAAGGTGAAAAGTTTTCGGCCTGATAATGAAAGACTGCGATTTTCAGTTAAAAAATGATTTTATTTTTCTATATAATCTCCCTTGACTTCAACACACTTGGCCAGCGTTTCTCCAACATCAGTATTCCTCCTCCGAAGTGAGAGTTTGGAAGGCTGTGAAAATATTCATCTATGGCTCTCACAACTTCTGCATTGGATGCGAAGCGCTTCCCAGAAACGAATTTCTTCTAGTTTGCGAACAGATGGGAGTCTGAGGGTGCCAAATCAGGTGAATAGGAGGAATGGCCGAGCAAATCGTACCCCAAATCCCGCAGTTTTCCCATCGTCAACGCAAACTTGTGTACGGGTGCATTGTCCTGGTGAAAGATGATTTTTTTCTTCTTCAAGTCAGGCCTCTTCTTGCGAATTTTGGCATCCAGTTGGTCAAGAAGGTTGGAGTAATATTCGCCCGTAATTGTTCTGCCTTTCTCAAGGTAATCAATTAACAGGATCCCTTTCGCATCCCAAAACACACTGGCCATGACCTTTCCAGCAGATGCGATCGACTTCGCTTTCTTTGGCGCTGAATCACCGGCTTCCACCCACTGCTTCGACTGCTGTTTCGTTTCTGGTGTGTAGTGGTGGACCCATGTCTAATCGATGGTGACAAATCGCCGCACAAAATCGGTCGGATACTTATTGAATCGGTCCAAAGATTGCCGCGAAAATCGTTTACATCTTGCGCAGAGCTTTCGCATCCCTAAGATTTTGTGCAAGATGTTTCGCACCATCTCTTTCGATATACACACAGCCTCAGCTATCTCACTCACCTTCACTCGCCTATCTTCCAACACGATATCATGCACTTTTTCGATGGATTCGGTTTTTGGCCGTACTTTAAGTGGGTCATCTTCGAGGGACGTGCGACCACGTTTAAATTCAGCTGCTCACTTTTTAACGGTTGACATGGAAGGAGCAGAGTCCCCGTAAACTTTTGTCAACTTTGGATGAATTTCCTTAGGGGTTAACCCATCCAAAACGAAGCACGATATTCAAGTTTATCCATTTTAACGAAAAATACGCAAGACTTCTACTGCAAAAATTCGTGTAAAGAAACTACTTGAGAGAACAAGTTGAAACTTGTCATACGAACTAATGACAAGTGCACCCAGGCAGGAAACATAATTTTTTTCTGATTGGAACGCCATCTCTGCGTCAGGCCGAGAACTTTTCACCTTGCCCTCGTATGTTGTTTATATGCCAATCACTCAGTTCGAAATTTAAACAAAATTGTTAAAATCATTTTTTACTTAAAAAAAAACTGTTAAAAATCAAAAAAACATTTTTTTTATAATTTTCCGAAACTTGACACTTGTAGAGAATTTTAAAGCCCCTAATTTCGACTGTAATAATCCTTTTTCGTAGAACGCACTGTTTGCAAGATATTCGCATTCAAAAATGATTTTCACTTCTGAGTAAAGTTGAATATTTTGGAAGATTGCACAGCTGCCTTGAGTTTTCAGAATTTTTGAAAAACTCGGCATTGGCAACTGTAATAATGTTTTTCGTATGATACACAGCTACGCATTATGGGAATAACTCTTTAGGCACAACTATTTCTTTCACGCATTTTCAGAAAATTAGTGAAAGGATGCATCGCGATTTTGTTTCACTCCCTTGCAATGTATTATATATTTTGGAACAAAATCATTTACTGCGAGTAAAACCATTGATGGTTATTTACCAAATTTTTATTTTATTTTACACGTAAATTTCTGCTGTGGTATACGAGTACATAAAATCGGAAAAAAAAACACGCCTAATCTTACCTACTTTATCTTATGCTATTCACCGGACCAATACTCCGTACAAGTTGGACACAATCTTCCTATTAAAAAAAAAATCTCCCGTTCGCCACAACCACACTGTAGTGACATCAATTCTTTTTAAACCTTTAACAATTCTGAAGTGGGTCGTCCAAGGAGCGATGTGATTCAAACAATATTTTAAATTTTTGAGTCGCAAGTGGAAGAGTTTGGGAACCGCTGATCTTCAGAGTATCACAACAAGGTTACTGAGGCTCCATTCCATTTGTGCGTATCACAGTGAGCCTCTGTTTACCGCGTTTCTGCTTAATGGTGGATTTGCATTACAATTCTATTTGATTAGATCAGTTTTGCATATGGCCATTTTCGAAAACGTCATTTGATCGCCATTTTGATCGTCAATTTGATCGTCATTGCAGCACTTAAGGTTTGCGAATGTCAAACTGCAAACGTTTTTTGCTACCATTGATCTGTGTCACCTCCATGATTTTTTGTTTGCAATCGCATTTGACGTTTTCAAACAGCAAAATGGAGCCCTTAACAAAATTTATTGAGAAAATTTCCAATATTCCAATGACTCGACCCATACTTGGGTAGTAGTAGGTGATGGAATTCTATAAACATAATATTTAGTTAAAAGAATTATAATACAAAGCTCTACTGAAATTAGGGCTATTGAGTATATATTCATTTACAATGTACATACTCAATTTGAGGAGCGCAAATGACAATGCAAACATAAGCAACTACCACCTCTTTCCAACCCAAACTACAAATAAAGTAGCCTTACCCATCTTATAGTTTTATGGTGTTCCTCCTACAAACACTTAAACAGGGCCAATCATATAGAATAGAGAGCACATACATATATTCCCAATACTGTACCCTCTAAGTACCTAGTCAGAATGTCTTTTGTGTAATATTTACACTGTATTTCTTCGTTTCTATTAAAAGGTGCAGTACAACTGTATAAAGTATACATTTCTATGCACAAACAACAGAAACCATGGAACACCTTCGGCGTTCAAGAATGAGTATCAAAACAGGGTGCATGCAACGTCTCTATATATATATATATATATATAAAAAAAAAAAAAACACCCAAGGTTCCGCCCCAAGTAGACTGTTATACAAATAAACAAAACATCCTCTTGACTCTGAAACTCATTCAGTGGAGGGTGCTTACCCTTGGATTAGGCATAAGAGCGCGTAGTATGAATATCATTGCAGTGTGGTGCCCAAAATAGGACATACTTAATGCGTCTGCCAGAGCAAACGGCTGTAAATAGGAGTACAGTGTTGGAATTTTTTTTATTATTATTTTCCAACTCATTGAACGAACTGCATATTTACAGAAAATTTTTAGTTATGGGGGAGGAAAATGTTGTATCCAACAACCCTTCGTTGTTGGTTCAGACACACTTGGGGTTGGCATTTCTGGATCAGTTGTCACGTTTCATTTGTTTTTATTAAAAGCGGTACAAATTTAAAGAGAGAAGTGGTTACTATGTTTTATATTTAAGGATTAAGGCAATCTAAATTGAAGAATTTTTTCTGTTTTACATTTTCTCCTTGCTACTTAATTAGGTTTGAGCACATGGGAAGTGAGTAAATAAGATTACATACATAATTTATTTATTGTACTTCTTCGGGAATATTTGGGTAAAGTATTGAGAGCTTACTTTTTTTTTATAATTTGCACGTGTGAAAGGGGATATGAATACCCTTATACTAATTTTTTTTAGGACACGAGCGTGTTTTGTGGAAAGGGGAAGAGACAGAGAGAAACACGGATTGGTGTAGTTGGTTTGAAACTCAGGTGGTATTAAACTCCAAGGGTGGCGTCCAGATAACTGGGGAGTAATTTTGTGTTGCTGTTATTGTCGTTGCTTATGATTCACAGTATATTTTTCCGCCCTCCTGATGTCATTATCACGATCAACTTGCATTTTAGCCATACGACCACTCTACTGTCAGTGTTATGCCTTCGCAGTAGAGTTGACTTAGCTTACGCAATTGATCGACTTTTTTATTTATTTCATACGAAATAAATAGATGATTCTTGACATCAGGATTCGAACCGTGAACCTGCCGCGTGTCAAGCGATGATGTTACCACTACACCATGGCTACTTCAAAAGGGTATGGCGTCGAGTCTACGATAATTATAAATAATGGTGGCTCCATTGGGATATTCTTCTAAACAATTGTTAAAGGGTTCAATTCATGGAGGAGTTAAAACTAGGTGTACCTAGTCAAGTCATAAATACTGGTACACGCATTTTTGGTGTTCAAATAAAAACGAACAAGTATTTTTTTTTTTTTTTTTCTGTTAAACATTAATTGATTATTTTGGAAACAATTTATTCGAAATCCTCGTCCATTGGAAAATTGTTTACTGCACGGATAAGTCACGCTTCAGGAACTCAATATTTAGGTGTCGAGTAGAACAAGCCATCGCCTCTAAAATAGACCACAGCTTATAATCCAAAGGATTGAGGTCTGGACTACCTGACGGTCAATCGTCTGCTGCTATGAAGTCCGGCAAATTGTTTTGTTGTTATTGCCTTATGAGCTTCGACTCGCAGAATGAATTCTGATACTTCTTTGGATGACCGGACATAGACTCTGTCATTTTGCTTATTCAACGATTCCTCAATAATAACATTTGTTTCTTCCGTGAATTTTCCTGTGACTATTTTGCGTGTACCGACGACGTAGAGCTGTCGATCTTTCATTCCGTTTTTACTTTAATTTTGGTTTAAATGCGAGACACGGATTTCTCCGATATCTTCGTTTCACGTGACAAGATTTTCTGCTTTCGCAGCGGTTTCCGATTAATCCTGACTTTAACAGCTTTGATCGCCTATGGAGTTCGGATCTTTGGCGGTCAGTTACTTCTCAAACAGTTTGATACACAAAATTCCGAGTGATACCAAGTGGTCGCAAGGGCCGGAAATTATCGGCTCTTTCCATATTACACTATGAAGGGAAATTACCACAACAAAATGGTTTTCGTTATCACCCCCTCCATATTTACAAACGATTTTTGTGTAAATCTTTATCACTCATTGAATACCTGTCAATATAGAATGGGTGTATTCAATACTAGTTTCACGATGAGTGCGTTTAAACGTTTACCAGTATTTATAACATGACTGTTTATGTATATTGCATGGATTCCTTTCCTTTCTTCTGCAAAAACTCAGTATAACAAAGAGGGTTGGTTCTCTATGAAGTATGTTCAGACTAAAGTAGGTCCATAGTATTGCGACTAGTTGGAGTCATGTCTGGAAACATTTGCTTTTTCGTTATAAAATATATAATTCTAGCCGAGCTGGCGTTGCTAAGATCAGTTAGGTAATTGAAGAGATATTCACCACGTTCAGTCTAATACATATGATTCAGTACTGCCCACTGAACAGCTACGATTATCCAGATGCTTCACCTATGTTACACCTATTCTATTTGTACATGATTAACCTTGTCTAGCTACCTCATATGCTGTACATTACCCCGATATGTAATAGTGATATGGTACCCCCATGACGGTAAAACATTAAAAGATATGCGGAAGTCTTGCACTACCCTGCACCTCATGCTGTTGAATGTATAGAATTTGATGCCAGTCTGACTGTCTAGATTTGATTTACACTAACAGCTGACGAAAACGATTATTACGGCTTGGAAAACACTGCATTTATTCGGAAGTTTAAAGAAGAGTTAAACGTCTACTTAATAAGAGAAGATCTCATCAACGACTCTGTCTGGATTTGGACGCATACGTACAAATTAACAAAGATTAGTTGTAAAGGACACTGCAGTTCTTTCATTCTTCTTTCTCGTTGTCTGCGAATTAAACATGTTTAGGAAAAAATTTAAATCTTTTTTTGGCGGGCAAGAGTGTAATAGCGATAGTATTAGTATTCAGGTACGAGTATGTCCAGTGCCCTGTTCCTTCCATGGTCGAATATCTCTCAGCCTTAAAGGTCAGTTGATTACAGACAATATCTGCTGGGAGAAGTAACGACGTAACCACCGATTTGCTGGTACATTCAGAGACGTTAAGAAACGTTTTTATTTCTCTGTGATAGGACAGAATAACGTGAAACTCATATTGAGAGCTGAAGTCAGAACATTATTAAGCTGTAGAACTGGATATTCGGAGATACGACGTTGTGTTTATCCTAGTTCTTCCTAGGACGAGAAGATAGTCTGCATTAAGGAAGTCAAGTGGATCATTTTAGCTCACTGCGCTGATCGGGAATAGCAGAAAAAACAATTCAACCATCAGCGATTGTTACATACATTGCTATGCCGCAGAATTTAAAACTCTTGGCAATAAAGATTATAGAATGGTTTGCAAATTGAATGCCCTCTTTTTTGCATCATGCGGCAGTGAAAGAATTCTCCCGATTGAATCAGTTATGGCATCTACAATTTCAATTAGTCCTGATGCACAACCCCCACTGCCTTATTACGGAAATAAAATACATTTATAAGAGGGACGACCAAAACCTCGTATATTATTGAATTACCTCAATTAACAGAGGTGCTTAATCAGCTCTGACACTACAGATTCATAAAGAAGCTAATGAGGAGCCTACTCACTTCATAGGATGACCCGCTTTATTAGATAAAATGGTACGGATCATTCTTTAAGAATGTGTAAAGAGATCACTCTCCAGACATAGGTAGACTACAGTTAGGCTCCAGCGACAGGCTTAGTCGATTTCAAATTCTTAACAACAAAATTCGCCCTCCGGAAATGGCATAAAACTGTAGGTATACACTTGTGTGTCGCACAGCTCGACTGTTTGAATGAGCGAATGTTTGCTCCAAATTTGTATTCTTTATGTTCCTATTCAGATTCACCAAAAGCTAAAATATCTTGTGTAAGAGAATAATTTTCGATTTTAACGAAAATATTGCTTCCTCATATGGCTTTTGAAAATAGCTTCTACTAGACAGTAACATGGCTGGTTACACTTATCTTAGCCAGTGAGTCAGCTGTTTCATATCTTGTGTGCCCTTGAGGAATCGTCAGTACACCAATCAAAGTTATGTGCCTCGGAGGATTAACTATTGAGTAAATCCGCTTTAAACAGTATTTTGAAAGGATATCAATAAAACGCACATTGAACTCGCTCTCTTCTAAATGGAATTTAGCAAGTTTAGGGTGGCATTCATAATGGTAACATAACTTTCATATGAATGCGGACACAGAATGTTATTCAGCTCTGCAGTAGGAGAGGGTCGCAGACAGACCGTCATGATTGTTTCTGCCAAATTCATTTGCTGGCAGTAGCTTTTATCCTCGATTCGGCACCATTTCTAACTGGAAAGTAATTTTGTAAAATCCTGGGTTGAAGGGCGAGGTATATATAAAAGTGGGTTGCATCTTTTTACTCATGTCTCTCCCACTATAGGATATTATCTGTTCAGAGTTTATTATGTGCAAGGAAATGTTGGAATCAGTAGACAGAAGCTAATTTAAAACTCTTTTGGTTTCAGGGATTACAGGATATTCTATGTTTACATCCATTCTAATACCATTCTCCTTCTCCATTTCAGAAGAAATTGATGATCTCATAGAAAAGCTGAAAGCAACCTCAATCGACAGTACAACCGATGTAGACAAAACTGCCTCGCTTTTAAGCGAAATCTCCGCAACAACAGATCCAAAGAGCTTCGATAAATTCGAGCTGGCCGATTCCTTTCTGAGTCTCATTAAATCTGAGAACCAAGTCATACAGAAGGAAGCGGCAAAATGCATAGCAGAAATCACCAAATCCGAAGTACAACGAAAGAAATTCACAAACGAGAATGTCATCGATATGTTTGTGGATTGCCTCAGGAGTGTTAACAGCACCTCGAATCTGGAACTCCCAATACAAATATGTCGTGCTCTGGGCAACATTTGTTTTCTCAACGATGAAGCGCGTGATATTATTCTCAAAACCAGAGGTGATGAGCATCTCATTCATCTTCTTGCCGTGACCACAGAAGCCGATAAGGAAAATGAATTGCTTTTCATTAAAGTCCGTGGTGGTCTTATATCGAATTATTTGCTCGGCGGTGAACGTGTAGCCAAACGCGCCATGGATCTAAAGATCATGGACAAGATTCAGGGTATTATCGACATAAGTATTGACGATGTTGAGAAACATGAAGATCTCTTGCTAAATACGCTGCCAATTTTGAGTATTCTCACCGAAAACGTTGCCGATCTGAATTTTAGTACGCAGCTGAATACACAGCTGGCACGAATATTGGCCGCCTCAACAAATCCCGATTTAGCGGAAATGTGCCTTGAACTTCTGCATTATCAAGCGGAGAACGATGATGTGAAACTGTTGCTGGCGAAAGATGGCCTCTGCGAGACGATCTATAATCTGTTGGAGAAGTATAAGAATTTGGCAAGCACCAGTGAAGCGAGAGCCTTAATGAAATTGGCATGTGAGCTAATTGTGCTTATTTTAACTGGAGGTGGGTAGAGTGTCCCCAAATCTTGGTTTTTCATTCAGGTTATTATTATTATTGTTATTTTTTTTTTTCCAGATGAATCGATGCATTATCTCTACTCTACCCCACTACTGAAGAACATGGAGGATTGGTTAGACTCGGTGGATATAGATTTGCTGACGACAGGCGTTTTAGCACTTGGAAACTTTGCCCGCACAGATAGCCATTGTATTTACATGGTCGAGAATAAGATCATGAATAAGTTGCTGGGTAGGTACTCCTTTGTTATATATTTCTGTATCCCGTGCCTGATGTAGTGCTCTTTTAGATGTTCTCTCAAAAAGCAACGGCGTAAATAATGATGTTCGACTGCAGCACGCTCTGCTCAGTGCCCTGAGAAATTTAGTAATACCAAAGCCAAACAAAGGAGCTGTCATACAAGCGGGTCTTGTACAAACCATTCTGCCGATGTTGGAAATCCACCAGCCTCCAGTTGTTTTCAAATTACTAGGCACACTTCGAATGACTGTCGATGGACAAGGTTCGTAGGGAACTCCCATTTCCATTCACTCTTATCTTATATAATTTGATATGTTTTAGAACCCCTAGCGATGGAACTGCTGAAGAATAAAGCCCTGATCGAACAGCTAGTCCACTGGAGTAAATCATCAGACTATGCTGGAGTAACAGGAGAATCTCTGCGCCTCATGGCATGGTTAGTTAAACACGCCTACCTTACAAAAATCGCCAGCGTACTAACCAAAGATGGTGACCAACAACAGCCATCGTCAGCAAGTGCATCATCCACCGCCGCCGGTTCACAGAATATCGATGAGACAAGCTTGAAGGCGTTTATAGAAATCGATGGAACTGTCGAATCCATGGTTAATATGTTAACCTCACAACATTTGGTAATGCAGAACGAAGCCCTTATTGCCTTATGCATCCTTTGCGTTGTGTACTTAAGTAAGAAGCCAGCAGACAGTGAAATTGAACTACCAGAGTTGCTAATCAAATACGAACTTGGTAAGAAGTTGGCCGAATTAATACGAAAATCATCAGACACAATGACAAAGGAGATTGTAGAGAATCTGCAGAACTTCATCACATTGTTGAAGACATCGGATATGCTGGTCAGTCATTTAGATGAACACAATATAAATGAGTTGTTGAAATCGATTCCAATTTTAACTGAATATTGCACACTATAAGGGCTTGGTTGGGTGTGGGACGGGGGCGAATTCGAGATTGTTATTTAAGTATTGTAAGTAAGAGCAGGAACGAGTGGTAAGTGGTGTGCTGTGCGAAAGTAAAGAGGAAAGTGGCAAATTGTGAAATTTATTGTATTAGGCAATATTATTTAAGTCTAATATTCAATGTACGCAGTCATCGTATTGTTTAACTATTTAAACAAAGTCTTCTTCATTTTAATAAGGATCTTTTTTTTTTCATATAAAAACGATTCTAGCTTCGCATTTATTTCATTTTCTGCATCGTCCTACAGGAACGGTTATTGGATGTATGGCGCAGGTAGATTAAGTTGGTCAGTTTTGTATCTCTAATCAACTGGTATAGGAACAGGCTACCGGACGCATGCAGTGTCTATCAAGCAGAAGTACTCGCAACTGATAAAACAGCAAGGTTTATATATCTCAGCAACCTTATTTTTAGACAGCCAGACCGCTCTGTAATCAATAGTCTAATACAATCAAAAGCAGTCACGTTAGATTAAAAGATGCTTCTATATATTTTAGAAGCATCTTTTATGGTAAAAAGTAAATTTATGATCTAGGATTCATTTTGTTGGTTTCTAAATCCTTTTATGTGTTTTAAAACACATCTAACTAACGCACTTAACTTCAAAATGGCTGCATCGCTTTGAATATAATTTTCTGATTATTGTCTTAATTGGTTAGGAGTTTGAGCATGTTCATGTTCATATTCATTCAACGGAACTTGTTTTCTCTTCTTTTGGGACAATATTGCGATCTATAAATTTATAAAACAGGCTTCAACCTTTAAAGAGAAAAGGCTACGTGAGTGGGCCTGATGGTTTTTTAGCACGGGTGAAGCCGGGCAGGTCTGTTAGTTTACTATAGGTAGACACCACGAGAAAGTAATAATGCGTTTTGGTTAGCTCTATACGCGCGTGGTTCACATCCCAGCAAACACCGGGAGAAATGACGCGCTATTACTTACGAAATCAAGTTTGTGTGACCGTTTAGGATGTACACGCCTGCCAACCATTTCAAATGAACATATTCCCGTCAGACGATTTTTAAATTTCCACACATTATGCACCACCTGTTTGAACATAAGTACATGGGTACATGGAATAATACACAAACCAACAAAAAAAAAATTCATCAGTCTGTTCGTAATTTTAACTAGATGGGCGCATGCCTTATGTGGGCGCAATGGTTAAGTTCGCGATCACTGAGCGGGAGATTCAAAGTTTCAGACCCAGAAAACACAAAAAAAAAGTTTTCTGACGATACCACTTCTCGCGAACGTTTGACATACATTCGAGAGTAAAATTGTCGCTCTCAAGCGACACAAAATCACCCTTCGGAAACGACATAAAGCTGTAGGCCCAAATTATTCATATAGCGTACAGCATTTACCATACACTAAACCATTCAGAATCAACCTTATAGAGAAAAGTCTAACCAAAGCAAAACAAACAAAATTTCGCGCTCATATAGTGTGTAGAGTACACACAACCTCACAAATCCATCCACTGCTGCCGCTGTTGGCGATGGTGGTATCTGCTGATTGAAAATTGATGATGATCAGTTTCAAATAACGTACAACGATGATTAATACGTATTTATGTTCGTAGATTAATTTATTAAAAAAAATAAAATTTTAATCAAATCAGATATGTACTGTACCTGTGGCTTACCTTTTGGAAAGTGAATAAGTGCGAGGCTAGATAAAAGTTCATCTCGAGAATAAAAGGAAAATATATCCTTGCAGGAATAACATAACCATTAACACGCACAATATTTAGTTTTACTTATCTACTTTTATTAAGTTAAACAGCAGTCTTAACATCACATTTCTCTTAACTTAACAATTAATTTTAATTATAAGCACGTTGGCCAAATTTAAGAGGTGTCCCTCATCATGCTAAATTTGTGTACTAAGTTAAACTTCTTCATATTCTCTTTAAATCAGTGTAACATGCGTAAGTAATGTAAATTTTATTTTTGCATGCTTTTGCCAATAAAGAGTTCATTCTGTTTTATTTAATCAGTCAACGATGAAAAGCATGCCAACAATTTCTCGTATTGCGTACTTTCTTTTGAAAATGTTACTATTTTTCATTTTTATATTAAGACAGTGATTAATGATAAAAGTAAATGAAAAGCAAATGCAATTTAGAGAAAAAAGTGGTTTTTAAAAATATACATATACATATATATATAAAAAAAGCGTCAGTGTTGTGAACATGATAACTTATAAATTTTTTTTATTTATTTAAGTTTACCTAACATTTTTGTCAAAGCACATTTTATAGAAAAAAAAAAAAAAAAGCGCAACGATTTATATATTTAAATGTAACAAAAAGAAAGAAAAACAATTTTATCACAAATCGATTGTGAACATCTTTTTAAAAGTATGCATTTATTTACGTTTACTTTATATCTATAATAATTATAATTGCGTAGAATTCTTAAGTATTAAGTTAAATATACATACAGAACAAGCAAAGTATTACATATTATAGATTTGTTTTAGCAAAGTAGTTGATCCAACAATCATATTATAAAACATGAAAAGGTTTTCTTTAAACAAAAAAAAAAGAAATATTTTACTTAACGAACAAAGAAAAATAACGCAAACAATCAGCAACAAAACAAATTTAAATTAAATTCAGTCAAATCAATCTGCAATAATAAAATAAAATGAATAAACATTTTTTTGAATATTGTTCTTTTTTTCATAAAAAATAATGCAAATTTTAACACATAGCAGAAAAATAAAAATCAAATTCAATTTGAAAAGAAAAATAAAGAATTATTTTTAAATTAAATATTGAGGACATTAAATAATAAAAAAAAAGTATTTATATTTATTCTTAAGTGGAGTGAAAGTTATACTTAAGAAATATACATAAAAAATTAAATTTGAAAAAAAATATAAAAAAATATTTAAAAGTATATTTAAATCCAAATTTATTTGAATATATAGTTAAAAATAGGAATTTACTCTTTTTATTTATTTAGTCCATTCAAAATCATGGAATACTTACATGTGGTTTGCCCTGACAATGAAAAAATCTGGTGCGCCTATTTTTGTATGAGTTTTATTTTGCATCGTTTATGGAAAGCGTTAGACTAGTGTTTTTCGTACATCATTGGTATGCACTCCTAATACCAACAATATTGAACGGCTAAACAAAAAATAAATTGGCTTATTGTTGGGCGCCACTATTGGCAAAACATTTATTTGTCTTTTATTTTACAAATTTTGTATTACAGCGCACAATATACTCTGCTCGATTGAATACATTTTAATGTATTGACGGTTATAAGTTAACAGGGGGTACTCCAAGGCCCTTAATATGAATTAGCTGTCATAATTGCAAAATTACGATTATTTGTTACGATTTCGGTCGCCCATATCGTTATGGCAACGAGAGTGGTTTCTGTTGTATCACACCACAACTTGTGTTGTGCGTGCATTAGGTTTATTTTCATAGAATTGAACTTCACAAAACAAAATAAAACGTTATGTCTGGTAGAAATTTCATATAATATTTATAATTTTGTGAATATTCACTATTTTGAAACATTTTCCTATTTTCATACAATTTGCTTTAAAATAGTGTAGCATAATAATAACTACGCGCCTATGTCTATGCAGCAAATTCCGAAGTGACTTTCCATTTTGGCAGAATTTTGGTTCAAACTGTCCTTTCATTCGAGGTTCGTGTCTGGGACGAAGTCTCCACAGCTCATGTCAACGAAAGAGACGAATAATATCAGGGATAAAAGGGAATTATAACTGCAATAATTATTTCTCTTGTTCCAGTGGTCGAAGAATTTGCTAGAAGCTTCTGGCTATCAGAAACTTCTGCTATATAAGGACAGATGGCGATCAAAAAAAAAACACAGTTGGTTTAGAACCGTGGCGAAGAGATTAGAAAAGTGATAATGGGCGAAGTTGTAATTTGGTGATAAATTGAAAGTTGAGAGTGAACAAGAAAGAGTAATTAGTTTGGATTTGTGAATTAAGAAATTGAAAGGAGATAAAGTGATTTGAGAGGAAAGAGACCTTGTAAGAAAAGAATAAGGCGAAGAATAGTATAGTGTGAACTTGAATTGTTCTATAGAGTAGAAAATAAAGAAATAATTTCTCAGAATAATTGTTTTATCTACTCGAGCCGTAGCCCGCATACTACATTGGTGTCAGAAGTGGGATTCGAACCCACGCCTACAGATGTAGACTGCGACAGGGGAAATGGCGAAGGTATTTGGAGAAGTTCGTCTTACGATTACTCTGGCAGGACTGACGTTCTCCCATGCGTTTCTGGTGGCAGATATATGCGACGAGTGCATCATCGGAGTAGACTTCATGAAAGCAAATGAAGTAATCTTGGACATCGGGATGCAAGTACTGAGGTATCGAAATGTGGAGATTCCGATGGTGTACGGAAATGAGAATGCCGTAACTCTCAGGACAGTCATCAGCAAAGACGAAGTTTTGCCGCCGTCTTCAGAGACAATCATTTGGACGAAACTGGAAGGTGATCTTGGGAGCCACCGATTCTACATAGTAGAACCAGACCCAGAGAAGAATTCTCAAGACTACATCGTGGGAAAGACGTTAGTCGAACCAAAGAACACCATGGTTCCAGTAAGAGTTTTGAACGCAAGACCACACACTGTCAAACTAAGGCGAGGGGAGGTGACTGGAAAATGCACGCCGATTACCGCCGTCGCAACAATATCTGAACGTGATGCTCCAAAACCTCTCACATCACCTTGGACAGCGGAAACGAGAGAAACGATTCTCCAGTCCAGTGAGCTGAATCAGGAGCAGCGAACTATGGCAGAGAATCTTATCAATGAGTATGCTGATGTATTTGCCTCACAGGACGGAGAATACGGCCGAACACACCTGGTACAACATCGAATAGACACTGGTGATACTAGACCAATTCGTCAGCCTGCTAGGCGCCTTCCATTGGCAAAGCAGACAGAAGTTGCAGAGATGGTGTCGGCAATGGAGAAAGAAGGTCTGATTGAAAGTTCCAAAAGTCCGTGGGCATCACCGGTTGTACTGGTTAAGAAGAAAGATGGCAGCACGCGGTTCTACGTGGACTATCGGCAGCTCAATTACGTCACCAAGAAAGACAGCTACCCTCTGCCACGGATTGACGACACGCTAGACACACTATCAGGAGCCCGATGGTTTTCCACTCTCGACTTGAAGAGTGGCTACTGGCAGGTACAGATCCATCCAGAAGACCGGGAGAAAACCGCCTTCACCGCAGGAAATGGGCTATGGCAATTCACGGTAATGCCATTCGGGCTGTGCAATGCTCCGGCGACTTTCGAGCGATTGATGGAATGTGTCCTGCAAGGGTTAACATGGAAAACCTGTTTGGTTTACTTGGATGATGTCATCGTCATAGGAAAAACGTTTGCGCAACACCGAGACAATCTAAGGGATGTGTTTCAAAGGCTTCGAAGTGCCCGCCTGAAGCTCAACCCCAAGAAGTGCGCCCTGTTTAGAGCGGAAGTCAAGTACCTGGGACACATAATTTCAGCGAAAGGAGTGAGAACCGATCCGGAGAAGGTCGAAGCGGTGAAAAACTGGCCAGTCCCCAAAGACAAACACCAACTAAGGAGCTTCCTGGGCCTAGCCACCTACTACAGACGGTTCGTGAAGGATTTTGCCGGGATCGCAAAGAACCTGCACCAGTTGACGGAAAAGGGAAAACAATTCAAATGGTCAATTGAGTGCGAGAAGAGCTTCAAGGCACTTAAACAACGGCTATGCGATGCCCCGATACTGGCTTACCCCACTCCCGGGGAAACGTTCGTTGTGGATGCAGATGCTAGTAATGTCGGGGTAGGAGCCGTACTCTCCCAGGTGCATGACGGCCAAGAGAAGGTGGTTGCGTACTTCAGCAAGGTGCTCTCTAAGCCAGAAAGGAACTACTGCGTGACAAGGAGAGAACTTCTAGCTTTGATCTTGGCTACGAAGCATTTTCACAAATACCTCTACGGGAGGAAGTTCGTTCTTCGCACAGACCATGCAGCCTTAAAATGGCTATTACAGTTCAAGAGTCCTGAGGGTCAGGTCGCAAGATGGATCGATCGATGGCTGCAAATCTACGACTACGAAATACAGCATCGTAAAGGAAGGCTCCACTCTAATGCGGATGCACTGTCCCGGAGACCATGCAGAACGGATTGTAAACATTGTGCGCGTCAGGAAGAACGGGAGCTGGTTTCCATCCAAAGAATGAGAGCCGAACCTATCGCCGGCTGGAGCGTAGATGAGATCCGGAACGCTCAGAAGGAAGACCCGGATATCGAGCCGATTCTGGCCTGGAAGGAGAACATGGAGAAACCGGATCATCAGGACATCTCTCACAGAAGCCCGACCTTAAAGGCATATTTTGCGCAGTGGGACTCCCTCCATGTCCAAGAAGGTGTTCTGAGAAGAAAATGGGAATCCTCCGACGGAAAGTCGTTTGTAATGCAGCTTGTCGTACCGCGGACGAGGGTCAAGGAGGTGTTACAGGAAATGCATGGCGGGGCGACCGGAGGCCACTTGGGAGTGAATAAGACGCTAGAAAAGGTACGAGAACGTTTTTATTGGTTAAAAGCGAAGGAAGATATCGAAGACTGGTGCAGAAAATGCGACGTGTGTGCAGCTAGCAAGGGTCCGAGAATCAAAACTCGAGGTAAGATGCACCAATACAACGTGGGAGCACCTTTCGAACGAATCGCCATTGACATCGCAGGGCCCTTTCCGGAAACCGACAATGGTAATCGGTATATACTCGTAGTGATGGACTACTTCAGTAAGTGGCCGGAAGCGTTTCCGATCCCTAACCAGGAAGCCAGAACCGTGGCGGAGCAGATCGTCTACAATTGGGTTAGCAGATTCGGTGTGCCCTTGGAATTGCATTCTGACCAAGGGCGGAACTTCGAGTCAAGAATCTTCCAAGAGATGTGTCAACTACTCGGAATCAAAAAGACAAGGACAACCCCGCTTCATCCACAGTCGGACGGTATGGTGGAGCGTTTCAATAGGACTTTGGACGAACATCTCTCGAAGGTCGTAGGTGACTACCAACGGGATTGGGACCGGCAGATTCCCTTGTTTTTGATGGCCTATAGAAGTGCCGTGCATAGCACTACTCGACATACGCCGTTCGAAATCTTATTCGGTGGAATAGCTCGTTTACCCAGTGAGGTGAAATTTGGATCTCCTACCAATGAGCCCAGAAATGAAGAAGAGTACGTGGCGGACCTTAGGGAAAGGCTTAGGGACATACACCAAAGGACCAGAAGCCAGATTAAGATGACGAGCGACCGCATGAAGACCAGGTATGATGCCAAGGCAACAACGTCAGGATTCCAGGAAGGAGATCTGGTGTGGCTGTATAATCCCCATCGCCAAAAGGGGAAGTCACCTAAATTACAGCGGAACTGGGAAGGTCCCTACAGAATAGTAACCCGCATCAACGATGTTGTCTACCGCATCCAGCGAGGACCGAGGGCCAAAATGAAAGTGGTTCATGTGGACCGACTGAGTCGATACAATGGCCGAAATGAGGATGCACTTGTTCGGGACGAACACGTCTAAGAGGGGGGCAGTGTAGCATAATAATAACTACGCGCCTATGTCTATGCAGCAAATTCCGAAGTGACTTTCCATTTTGGCAGAATTTTGGTTCAAACTGTCCTTTCATTCGAGGTTCGTGTCTGGGACGAAGTCTCCACAGCTCATGTCAACGAAAGAGACGAATAATATCAGGGATAAAAGGGAATTATAACTGCAATAATTATTTCTCTTGTTCCAGTGGTCGAAGAATTTGCTAGAAGCTTCTGGCTATCAGAAACTTCTGCTATATAAGGACAGATGGCGATCAAAAAAAAAACACAGTTGGTTTAGAACCGTGGCGAAGAGATTAGAAAAGTGATAATGGGAGAAGTTGTAATTTGGTGATAAATTGAAAGTTGAGAGTGAACAAGAAAGAGTAATTAGTTTGGATTTGTGAATTAAGAAATTGAAAGGAGATAAAGTGATTTGAGAGGAAAGAGACCTTGTAAGAAAAGAATAAGGCGAAGAATAGTATAGTGTGAACTTGAATTGTTCTATAGAGTAGAAAATAAAGAAATAATTTCTCAGAATAATTGTTTTATCTACTCGAGCCGTAGCCCGCATACTACAATAGCATAGATTTTTGCCTTTCATCAACATGTTTCCAGTAAAATTTGTTGTTACCACTCTCATCGCACATAATCATTATAAGTTGTGAGTATTGTTATCTGAAAATCGTTTGCCATGCCTCTAGTCTCGTATCATGTAATAAGGCCCCAGCCTCGGTTCCGCATCTTGTGCATTATTACACAATTTTTAACGACCATCTAGCTAAGCCAACAACATCGTGCCCATAATAGTGTATGAAAATAAGGTAAGTCCGGGTAAAAGCTAGCAGCTGTTTGCAAAAATCAAAACAATCGAAAATAGATGGGTGATGTTATCAAAATATTATGTATCGATAAAACATCTAAAAAAATAATCGATACAAAAATCAAAATAATACTTGTAGAGAGATAACGAAAGTATATTGATGAACGTTTGATGAAATGCACCACTCTTCGTTAACTAATAAGTTAAGCAAGAGACTTGTTTAACCTCTCTGGTTGCAATTGTTCTTTGACTCATGCATTATAACACCTGCATTTGCCTATAGGCTTAAGTATCGGCTGAGTACTTTGTTTCAAATATTGCTTTGAAATTGGATGCATTCCTTCAATATTTGTGAATATTTTGGTAAGTGTGTAAGTTAGCTCTTTGTAAAAACCCCACAAACTGCAGTTAGGCTTACTTGTGGTTACATACCTTTTTGGGAGTTTTTATTTTATTATTTTTCTCTAAATCTGATGATACAATCGAATTTATTTTTGTTCAATTCCACTTTAACCAATGCTCAACTCTGGTTCGAATTTCAACCCTCTAAGTTTAACAATTCAAAAATTATGAGAGTGTAGCAGACAGACTGACAGGCAACTGACTCTTACTGGGTTCCGTTCTTACTTTATTTCTTTTTTTATAATCTGCGCGCGCTGAAGGGGATATAAATACTTTTAAACTGTTTCAGGGCACGGGCGTTAGGAAAAGGGGGAAGAGGAACAGTGGTGAAGCCTGTGCACGTTGGCTTTGAATGTTTGAAAGTTGTAGTGATGGGGGAATACAGAGCCCGATAGATCATTCCACATTCGTGTCGTTCGGCTTATAAACGAATCCCTATATTTGACAGTACGACCGAAATTGTGCTTAACGGTGAACTGATGTGCATTCCAAGCATGACGCGCATTGCGGATGAAATTTTTAAGGGGAGGAATGCAACTGACTATTTCGCTGGAGAATTTTTTGTGGAAAAAACGATAAAACAGGGAGAGACGGGAGACATTTCTCCGATGTTCTAGTGAATGTATGGAATTCACAATGTCTCTATCGCCTATAAGTTTTAACGAGCGATTCTGTACCCTATCAAGAATGTGCAGAACGGTCTTGGGTGTACCAGACCAGATATGGGGGTTATATTCCAGCTTAGGGCGGATGAATGCATTATAAATTGAGGCCAGATCAGAAGGGGTAAAATATTTCTTGCACCGTTTAAGAAATCCTAGACATTTTGCAGCATTTTTGGCGACCTCGTATACATACCGAGAATGGCAAGTCTTTCGGTTTCAATGATGCAAGAACCAAAACCCTGAAAGGTAAAGTTGATTTGATATGATTTTTGGAATCTGCGATTTATTTTCCATTGACATTTATTTGAAGACCATCTTAAACTGACTTTGCAAGAAAAACATATGCGTACTACCCATAAATTTCAGAGAATTCTCCCTCGATTTCTGAAATTTGACATTTTTTATTTTTTTCAAAAAAGTATCCGCGCAGAAAAATTGTCAGTTTGAGTTTCTAACGCACACAGATCAATGCAGTATTCACATAGCACACATTTAAAAATACATTCAAGTACTAAACAGGGGGCTGCTGGAGTTGACTGTCAAAATGTTGAAGACACTCATTTTTCAATGTGCGAACAGAATTGTGGCTATTGCCGTTGATATTGACCGAGTTGGTATACTTCTAACTTTGTTGACGAAGTATTGTATATCAACAAATTTCGGGTTTCATCTTCTTTTCTGTATTTTGTTGGTTTAAATTACATGGTTTGCCGACATTTTATTTGAAAATATTGTGGAAATATATTTAAGTGTCAGCGAAATTTCTATTCTGTCACGACAATCAACAAGACAACCAACAAAGCATTTAACATTTGACAGGTTGTGATACATCAACTACAATGGGCACAATTCGGTTCAACCGAATTACTCTAGAACTAGTGTGGTTGGTAAAAACGAACTTCATTTTCTGGTTTCCCGCCCGTCTTGGGTGGCGTGAGTGTGTAAATCGAACACAAAGCGCTGAAAAGAATGCTTCCAATTCAATCCTTCCCATTTGTTCCGAAAAGCTGACAGCCCATATATTTTATATGACTTGCCAGAAAGCTGCAATCAATGAACAGATCGTATAGGAAAGGCTGACTTTGGCAGAATATGTCGGAAGGCATCATGAATGCACGTCGCAGGCGATCAATATTTACTTCAAAATTATTGAACAATGTCATAACTAAGCACATGTTTGCGCCCATTTTGACGCACCTTCTATATTTTTTTGATTTTTTTTGAAATACTAAATCTCGTTAAGATTTAGTTTTCAATAAGATAAAAATCATCATATTTTGTCATGAATGTATATAAAAATTGAAAAAAAAAAAAAAAAAAAATAAAACGAATTCCCTCGTTAACATTTTTATAGAACTTTTTCAAATAATTTATTATTAATAAAACGCGCTCACCAAACAAACCTTGTGACTGATGATATTCAACCAGAGTTTGTAAATGATTTGACCGAATTGTGCCCATTGTTGATTGTCGTGACAGAATAGAAATTTTGCTGACACTTAAACAACAATACAATTGCGCCATAATCTAGATAATTTAAACAATATCAAAAATTATTTATTCATCAATATTTTTTTTATAATTTACTTTTGTGTCTTCTGCTCATTCCATTTCCACATTATAACTACTACAGCTGTCAGCATCTGTTTTATTTTATTTTATTTTTTTTTTTTCTTGAGAAAGGGAAAAATGTACAGTGGAAATAATCTAACCATAAAAATATAAACATGTTGGCATTCAATTTATGATATGATATTCATCAATATAATATTTATTTATTATTCAATGCAATGTAAACTGAAATTAACTTTACAATGCGTTAATAAAGCGCTGTAAAATGAATGAATAATTTTGTTCAAAGTTGGTGTTCTGATTTCCTTTAAGAACCTTGATTTATGTTAATTAAACGCAACGGATGATATTTCTTGAAACACAGTAATGTCACATCAGAAACTAAAAGAACCATCTCGACGATATCACAGACCTAAACTAAAAATTTTTGTTTGTTAATTTTTTCCTATTAGGAGGTATATTATTTTGATGGTCAATTGATTTCAGGCATGTTATTATTTTCTTTTGAACTTTTTTCTTAAACTGATGACCTTCTGTATTTTTGTATTATTTATACATCCGATTGTAATGTGCCAAGATAGACAATTTTCTTTTTTGATCAAAGAAGAACATAATGTTTGATTTAAAATAATGCTTGAATTAATACATAAAAATTAATATATTGTAGAAAAGCCTTTACAAATAAGTGTTGATTGAAATTGGTTTTAATTTTGACAGTGCATAGTTAAAAAAAAGTTTTATTAATCAGGATTTATTGAATAGTAAGCAAAAAAAATTACAATATTTATCAGGACTTAAAGTAATTTTCCCTTATTCAATAAAACAAATCTACTCTGATTTTTCCGAATCTGCTCCAATCCTATTTTCCAAAAGTGGCAACTCTCCTTAGGCCAAAGCCAGTTACATAACGCGCTCACCTCGTTTGAAGCCAAGTTATAGGTGACATACCGAATTCCCCAACGCGATCAGTGACGATGGTATGTTTACTTTTTACTGGCAAAAGGCTTTTCGCTATTTTTTATCCTGCTTTAAATGCAGAACTCATTAAACGTGACCATGTTTATCGAGTATTAAACAAACTGCTCTCCACTCAAACGTAACGTCTTTCTCTGACGTCACACTCACAAAACTTAAACTTGGCATTACTAACTGAATACAATTTGTAAGAAAATCCCCACAGATGTCGCTCGCTATCAACCTCGGCCACGTCAAAATGTGCTCAATTTTTCCCATCCAAGAAATTACTTGAAGTTTTCACCCAAAAGTCTGCGACTTCCGAGGTTTCTGTGCGTGCGAAAAAAATAAAATGCTAACAATTTAAATTGAACCGAAAAGATTTGCAGCAAACGGTACATAATCTACAATATTTGTGTTATAATTCTAGAGTCCATAATCGTCTGAAAATTTCCTACAAATTGTGTTCTTTTCAAAAGAAAATCAATTTTTTGCTCTGTCACCCTGAGAGGTGGTATAAATCGCTCTTCGCCATCGCCAGTACTTTGCGAAAATCCAGTGGAATAACCGAGGATTAATCGAGCAACAAAAGACAAAGCGAACAATCGAAATCAATCAGCGAAGCAGCAGTGGGATGCGCTAAGGGTGAGCACCATCATGAATGAAATTTTAATCAAATGGCTAGGTAGTTGCCTTTACATTGCCAAGAGGGGTTCTGTCTTTTTTTTTTCTAATTAAGCGAATGTCAAACAATTTGACTAGACGTCAGACAAACAGACAGAGGCCCTCTCGCCCTGTGCCAGCGATGACGAACGAGTTTTGTTTCAACAAAATCTAGCTGTAGTCTCTGTACTGCGTGTGTTGGGTTGGTTGGACACAACCCAGTACTAGTGTTCCCTTTGCCAGAGGGCTGAGTAGGTCAATATCACGAGCGACGCACATTTTTCGGTTTATTAATAATTAAGCATTGTCCTCGTCTAATGGGGTCATTATCAAAAAAAAAAAAAAAAAGTTTTCATCGACACCAAAAATTTGAATGAAAACGAAAGTATGAGACAAATAGTTTGGGGGTCGCAACAAGTTCATGACACTCTACCGGGCTCACGTGTCGTCAGTGGTTCTGATAAGGGTACAGGTACACATGTATGTAACTAAAATCAATTGTTCCACCTGCAGTTGACCTAGATTGTTTGAAATTCTATTGATTGCTATCCGAATTGGGTGGCGATTCAACCCTAAACGAGCATAATATTGTTTTAATTTCGAGATTAGGTGACGATTGCTTGTCAATTATGTACGAAGTACGTGCGTTGAGTGCATTTAAATCGATCTTTTCTCCACCTTGTCATAGGAATTATGAAATTTTCATCTCTAGTTGTCTGAAGCGTTGTTAGCCTTTCAAAATTATAAATAGATTCGCGCGTTCAAATGATTTGAAGGGCCATCATGACAGTGACCTCGGAGCTTAGTTGGCGTACAAGGCTGCTTAATACACGCGTGTTTGATTAGTGTTGTCGAACAATGCATTATGGTAGTGCTTTATCAGAGAGTGGTCACTTTAAGTGGGTTTCGATATATTTTTTTCTCGCATGCTGAAATGATTCAGCATATTTCGTCATAATTTCGATGGGAATGTCCAATAGCGCTTAAACAAAATTATATATGATTAAATTCCTTCATTGTTTGCTTCCTCTCATCTTCCGAATATTTTACGTATTAAGATATTGCTGGTTTTTTTTCATCAGCTATTTCCGCTACAATAGCAAATTCTAAATTAAGACCTGTGAACACAGCATTCCCTTATCAAACTCCCTAAACATTTTTCGCACGTGGAATGTTATCTGCCGTCGTATGCACATCAACAACTCGTGTGTGAGTCACCAAATTAGAACAAGTTCTCTCGAATCAATCCCTCTTGACTACCATTTGTTTGTGTAATACATTTCTTTCGCAGTATCAATACGTAACTTCTGTGTGGGTTAGTAGGTTTGTTTTTGGCCAAAAATATATTTTACTAAGAATAAGCTAAGCATGTTGACAACATACTTAATTCCACCCATGCCTATCTAAGTTGCCATAGTAAAGATCAATTGAATACGATTTGTTGATTGACTTTTTTCTGTTGTAGGAAGTCGTTTTTTTTAAGTCCAAGTTTAGATATTGCATTTTTGAAACGCAAAAAAAACAGCTCAGTTCAATTGCTTTGTTTTGTTATCAGGAAGTACACTCCGGGGCAAAATGATAAGACACCCCAATAAATCTTAAGACAAAAAAGTGTGCGTAACATTTGGTAACAGGATATAATAAGACCGCACTGCCATCAAATATGAAAAAATCCTTAATTTTCTTGTTTTAGAGGAAAAACCGGAAACCGAAAATTTTGAGTACTCCTTGACTTGGCGGGAAGTATGGATTGCCGCATTATCCTATTGAAAAATAAAGTTTTCCTCGGCAATAATTGAAGCAAACCTCTCAATTTGTTCGTTAATAAGATCAATATTTTCTTTTTTTGTAATTTGCGGGCGCCAAAGGGAGTATGAATACCCTTAAATTTTTTCAGGACACGGGCGTTTAGGAAAATGGTTAAGAGGAACAGAGGAGAAGCCTGGCTTTAGATGTTTCAAGGTTGTAGTGATGGGGAAATACAGAGCCCGGTAGATCATCCCACATTCGTGTTGTTTGGCTTATAAACGAATCCCTATATTTGACAGTACGACCTAAGCTGGGCTTAAGGGTGAACTGCTGTACATTCGAAGCATGACGCGTATTCCTGGCTTTTTTCGCTGGAGCATTTTTTTTTTTTTATAGAAAAAACAATAAAATAGGGAGCGACACGAAACATTTCGATGATGTTCAAATGAATGTATGGAGTTCACAATTTCCTTATCACCTATAAGTTTTAACACGCGATTCTGTACCCTGTCTAGTATGTGCAAAACGGTCTTGGGTGCACCAGACCAAATATGGGCGTTATATTCCAGCTTAGGGCGGATGAATGCCTTATAAAATAAAATATAAAATATTTCTTGAACCACTTAAGGAATCCTAGACATTTTGCAACGTTTTTACCGACCTCGAATATGTGATTATTCCATCGAAGATGGAGAGAATAGCAAGTCTTTCGGTTTCAGCGATGCAAGCACCATTCATGGATAATGGTTGAGGGTTATGGTTTCGTTTGAGAGACAGAAAGCAGCATTGTGTTTTGGAGGCATTAAATTCCACTCTGTTGGTTGAACTCCATTTGATTATGATCTGCCTCTGACAAATTATATTTCGTTCCTCCCGTTGTAGCCATTTCCAGCACATACCAATGCAGAACATCCTCCCATTTGACGGCTTAATACCAGACATCAGGTCCATCTAAATTGTACTTTTTATCATCTGTGAATATGACTTTTCTCCACTTTTCCTTCCAATGGCAATGGCTGCGGGCAAACTCTAACCGACACGTATTGTGAGTTTCGGTTTTAGCCATTGGAGATGTTCGCAATGTTGTAGAACTCTCCTCACATTTTTTATGTTGGTTTTAACTCCCGATTTATCTGCAGTTTGACGAGCAATTAAAGAAAAAATTGAAGCTTCCCGTAAAATTGCACGTTTTTCTCTTGGAGTTAATGCTAGTGGTCTTCCAGTAGACTTTCAGAATCATTTATTAAATTTGTCATTACTGTTCGACTTCTCTTCACTGACTTTGATATTTTTCTTGCAATATTCCAGCCTTCACTCTTAAATTTCAAAATTGTTTTTACTTTAACTGAATTTAACAATATAGTCTTTTTGAAAAAAGTTTATCAAATTTAACACTAAATGATAACAAAACAAGAGCACAACTATTTCCACCAATGTTTTCTTAAATAGTACATCCTTACTGAACGAATTATCGACACAAAATGATCAACTTGTCCTATCTTTTTCTTCTAAAATAAGAAAAGGAAGGGTTTTTCTGTTACTTAATGGTTTATTCAGATTTTTTTTTTCTTAAAAATTTGTGGGAATGCCTGATTATTTTGTCCCGGAGTGTATTTATATTAAAGCGTATTGAGCAAAGTTGTAAACGCTTTTATGTAGATTCATGGAATAAATGATAAACAAAGATTTCGCGTGAAATTTGTATACATTCGATATTCATATTCACGTTGATGGACCTTCTTTCGGTTAAAGTGTTGATATTATTGAGAATTAATAATAAATAAAGAGAAGTAGAGTTGGTTTCTTTTGTTTGTTAATTTTTTCTTTCTTTCTTTTAAACTTTATATCTGTTGTAATTGATCTATCAATCAGAAATAGGAAACTAAGCTTGAAACGTAACATGCAAGAAAGAGTAAGGAAAGACACGGTAGCACTTTTCTCTTGTAAAAAACTACTGGGAACATATGAGGTTTACAACCAAGAATAACTCACTGGTTCTCACTCATTGGTCATCAGACCGATCCTCAGATAAGGGGTTGTTCTCTGGTGGATTACCTTAGATAAGGCCATGAATAAAAAAATAAAAAAAAATCCAACGATCAGCTTGTTTGTGCATAAGCGGAGCACTCTGACAGCACTGGACACTCTGTTTCATATGACACCCCTTGACATCTTTGGTAGGCAAATGGCAACGTGTGTAGCTATTCGCCTTAAAGCAACTTCACAGTGAAGCAATGGGCGATGCCTGCATTTTAAATCACTTCAAAATCTTTCCTGAAAACATTGACTACACCGTACTCAGGTTAAACTTTGACAAAGTCACCATAGATGATATTTTGGGAGGAAGATTCAAAAACTGACGGTGGAGGCGTCTTCTCTGACAGGCTTAATCTTAGCCTCTCCTTCCGTCTCACAAATCATTGTAGCGTGCTGCAGGCGAAAATAATGTCAATAAAAAAGTCTTATTCTGGCTAAAGAAAAACGTGATATCAGCAGTAGGTATCCGCATATTTTCACACAGCCAAGCAACAATAAAGTCCTTGGAATCGTTTTCTCTAAACTCAATAGTAATAGCTCTAGATTGCCGTTCGTGTATTATAGGGATGGCGGGGCAGTTCAAAATTCACGTGTGTTGGGTGGGACATTTCAGGGAATTGTAAGGCCGATGAACGTGACAGACATGGTACAAAATGCTATAGGTTCTACAAATGTAGCTATGCAACAAATTCAGGTGTATTAACGTTGGTAAACTTAGCAGTTTACATTGCTGTTGCTTTCCAATATCTCTGTCAATCGTTTGATATATATATAAGTTCTGGCATTACGTGTACACAGATGATACATAGTTTGTATTTGTCATCATCATAAAAACTGAAAATAAAAACAATATTTTCCGAATAACACCAAAACACAAATTGCCATGCACAAGTTAGTGTTTATTGTTGTACAGCTGGTAGCTGTTTATGACGGTGCGAATCGAAGCAATACCTAACTACTAAATTAGTCCTAGTAATTAACACAAGGAATGTGAGCGTATTAAATGTACGTTACATTAAAACCTCAATCTTAGGTGCTTATTGTGCACTGTACACATATTGTTTTCTATTTACATAGGATATCATTCTAGTTTTTATCAAGCGGTGATACAAAGCATTGTATTGGCGGAGGTATTATGTTTGTGTTCAAAGCCATACGTTATCTTAAAAGAAAAAGCAAATAATCGCCTCTAAAGATATTTTCTGAAGAATAATCTATGTATCTTGCGATTCACTTTGTCAACATGCGGATGCCTTTTTTTAAGCCAAAACAAGTAGGATTCCAGGGTGACCCCTTATGAAATTATTTTTTTCACTGAGCTTAGCTTCCGACAACTCCACTGAGAATAAACCGACAATTTAGAAGAGACTTTGCACGTTTCCATTGTTCTAATACCTTAATCCCCTTCGCCCTATCTCCACTAGTTTTGCCATAAAACAGTAAACGTCACCCCGTAGTATATTTCGTACTTATCACTATCATAAATTTCGAACTCAATTTTTATGTCACCTAATGTCTAACAAGTTTTCATTCGTCGATAGTTTCCTTATCTCTACAATTTGCCGGTCAGGTATCCGAGAATGTATCCATGTTCCGCTATATTATCATTTGCCGCCATTGAAACGCACACACTTAATCGAAGTACGTTTTTCGTTTTTGAAGGCCCTTATCTGAGCAACGTTTCAATGTCATTTTACTTATCTCGTCTCTTATCTCTTTTGTTTCTTCTAGGTTTGAACTGTACGCATGTAACAAGTAATTGGGCTAATCAAACACAATAAAATGTCGTCATATTCTAATCCAAATTATACACCACCACCACCGCAGTTATCCGCTGGAGGTAACATGATGGTCAATGGTATGACCCAGCAAATGATGCAGCCACCGGTAACACAGCAACAGCAGCAACCCATGAAATCGAATTTCCCTCCAACATCTAAAGCAATGCCGCCAGGTCTAAACCAATTCATGCCACCAACATCAGCAGCAGTAGCAGCACCACCACCACAACTATTAACATCAGCAGTACCGCTACCAACGTCTACGGTATACGGCAATGGACCACAAGTACAGGGAATGCATGGGAATCTTCCTCCCCATTTGCGACCTGCCGGTGGAGTGCCTCTAACGAATGGTGGTAGCAGTAGTGTCAACTCATCACGAACCGCATCGCCAGCTCTGAATAGTTCGCCCACTCATTATTCCCAGCAGCCACAGCAGCAAAAGTATCCACCACCCCTTTCGCAACAGTCGGCTCCAGCTAATAATCTCAGCAATAGTATGCAAAATCTAGCAATTGGCAAGCCGAATGGTCCAATGATGCCACCTGCACAACCCGCAACCACCACTGTTGCCAGTAATACTTCGACTTTCCCTCGGAATTTCAAGACATCCGCGCTGAATGCGAATACCGGTAACCAGCCTCCCAATCAAGGGCAACTTCCTCGGGGTCCACAACAGCCAAATGTGTATGGTATATCGACTTCTCCGCTAATTCGTACTTCTATGCCGCAGCCAAATCAGCCAGCCCCTTACCCTACACCTCCACCACTACAGTTTGCTGCAACGCAAAATGCCAATTATCCTCCCACAAGTATTGCTCCTCCTGCAAATTTCCCAAATGCATTCAGTCAGAACCAACTTAACAACAATAATGCAACGAGTCAGATGCCACCACAGCCAGTGGCGGATAATCATCAGCAACCTACGCCAATGACAGCAAGGCGTCCGATGTACCCACAGCAGCAAAAGATCCAATCGCCGCAACAGACTCAACAGCCTCAGGCTTATCAGCAGCAAGGATATCAATCACAGCCAACGATTCAGCAACAGCCCTCATTGAATGGTCAATCGAACACTGTTCAGCCGCAGTATCAGCAGCAACAACAACAGCAGCAGCAACAACAGCAGCAGGGCTCATATCCGAATCCATTGAGCGTAACACATCAAGGTTTCAATCGTCTCTGGGGCCAGGATACAGTGGATCTAATGCAAAATCGTCACGTGTTATCGCCAGCAACGTTACCAATACCGAAAATCACTCTACACAACCAATTTCATGAGTCCATCAATTGTCATCCCAAGTAAGGTGGATGTAATAGTGTCCTAGCAGATGGTTATCTATTGTGTTTTCTTTTCTAGTATAATGCGATGCACCGTAACTAAAATACCGGAAAGTAATTCATTGCTTCAAAAATCTAGACTGCCGTTGGGTATACTCATTCATCCGTTTCGTGATGTTAATGTAAGTGGAATGGTGTTATATTTGAAGAACAATAAGTGAACAGTTTCTGGTTTCTTGCAGAGTCTACCAGTCATTCAGTGTCCAAACATTGTGAGGTGTCGCTTATGCAGGACCTACATTAATCCGTTTGTCTACTTTGTAGATAGCAAAATGTGGAAGTGTAATCTTTGCTACAGGGTTAACGAATGTAAGTTTCCATAATTTTTTAGTTTTCTTCATAATTAAAGTCGACGATGGCGTCTAAAGTTCTAGCCAGGTTGAACTATTTAAAAAAAAGATTAAGTTAGGTCGTGAACAAGAGATGGTGGCGAATGAACCCTTAATGGTCCAACGCCAACGCTCGCCTATCCTGATGGCCTTACTAGCTAGTATATCAGTCTAACTACTTTATCGCAGGGAAAAGTATAATTATCATAGAGACATAGGCCGATTGCGACTTGAGTACGCATATTGTACACATCGGTAACTACTCAAACACTAAAATCTTTCCTCAAGTAGTATAAAGAGGTCGTTACTGTGGTTAAGGTAATGCGCTAGCTATGATTAGAAATGTCGAAACTAACAAGTTGCAAACGGTGATCGTTCGTCCTCAATAACCTTCGCTACCAATGTCGATCTTGAGACAGCCGCTGATTATTGCGAATATTTAGCCTTTGTAGGTATGTTGCTATTTCGTCACCATATCGAAGGCAAGAACGACCTCTAGATCCTCAAAATACACCTCAATGGAGCATTGTCCTGCAGGCACTGTACATGCCCGAAGTCTTTTAATTTCAACTCTAAATTTTTAAGTACGTTCATGTCACTGTAGATGTCTTACAGTTCATTGTTTCATCTTTGCCTCCAAGAGAAATTTCCTTTCGAAGTGTCTAAGTTTCAGCTCATCAGGTCTTAACAATGTCCAGCGTTCTCATCCATACGTAAGCGAAAGGTTTTGTATAAAATTGTTTTTTCCTTTCCCTGACAGAGGTCTGTTTCTCAATTGCCCTCGTAACTAGAGGACAGCGTACTGAGCTTGAACATTCCACTATCCGACATGCGCTACCCTAAGACCTACATAGAATTTTTCCAAAATGAGTACCACATGCAATGGGAAAATCCTATCATTGATTAAAGAGCTGGTGCAACATTAACGTTGAATGGGTTATTATAAATTCGCAAAACTTTAGAAATCTGAAAATTATAATCGCCAGAGCGAAAAATTAGTTTTTTTCTTCATTTATTGGCAGACGCTTTAAAGCCGCTTACTACTAACGATAATGTCGATGTCATCAGCGTTAGACAGAAGCTAAACTGATTTAAAATTGTACCGAATTGGAGTCACGCATAGTTTTTTCCAAAGACAACGTTAAAGATTTCGCATGACAGCGCGCTCCTGCCGAAAATCTTTGCTAGTGGTAATGGTGTCTTATATCTGCCTTTTTCAGTGTCCTCTTAGAGAGACGATTAAGTTTGGATAAAAATCTAATTGTTCCTGAGTTTTCCTGTTTTGGTTTGAAGTCTATCACCTATCAGATTGTTGATACAAAGAGGACTTCAGGCTTATTAGGCTTATTCACCTGTAGTTTGAGCAGATGAGAGGGCTTACCCTCTGGTATGCTTTCTTCTGACCATATTTTAGCGAGAAGTTGGTGCATTGTTGTAAATTAGCTTATTTTACGGAAGCAGCTTCAGTGCAGGTGAGAAGGACAGCGGCATGTATGCGGTTGCTCGGCTCAGCTCGTCGAATTACATGGTTCTTGTCCACTCTACCATACTCTAGCTGTAAACTACTTTACCCAGACTATTACTTACTTATGTCCTGTTTTCCCTTGTGGGTCCTAGGGCCTCTACAACGCCTACGCGCCATCGTGTGCGATTTCTGGAAATGTGCCTCAGCTCTCCCCAACTCTTTCCCAGTTGCCGTGCTTCCTTCTCAACTGTTCTGCGCCACGTACTCCTAGGACCGCCGCGTATCCTGCCATCCTGGGTAAGCGGGTTCCATTGCATCGCTTGGTTAGCTATGGACCTGTCACCCTTTCGGAGAGTGTGACCGATCCACTGCCACTTTCGTCGTCGTATGGTTGTGTCTATAGGTTCATGGCCCGTTCTCTGATAAAGATGTTCGTTAGAGATACGGTTTGGCCAGAATATCCTTAAGATGTAGCGTAGACACCTATTGACAAACGTTTGCAGCTTCCTCGTGATAGTGACGGTCACTCTCCAGGTACCACATCCATATAGCAGCACGGATTCAACGTTGGAACGGAACAGTCGTAGCTTGGTGTTTAAGCTAATTGCATTACTTCGCCAAACTATGGATAGCATCCCAAACACAGATTTTGCTTTACCTATTCGGCTGGCTATATCCAGTTCGGTTCCGTCATCGGTTGAGACAATACTCCCAAGGTATTGGAAACTCTCTACTCTCTCAACCGTTTGTCCAGCAATGCATATATGAGTTGATGAGTTTGGTCCTAGGCTGATCATTTTTGTTTTTGAATTCCTCCATTTCCTGTTGATAAGGCCGCATTCAGCACATCGCTAATCACCAATAAAAACAGTATTGGTGAAAGTATGCAGCCTTGCCGAACCCCAGTTTGGACTTCGAATTCCTCAGACAGCCTTCCTCTGTACAAAACGTGACATGTGGACCCATCATATGTAGCCTTGACAATTGCTATTAATTTATCCGCAGGGTGTTGATGTGGTCGACACAGGAGGATCCAGAGCGGAAACCCGCTTGTTCGGCGTCGAGTGTATCTTCAAGGTGTTCTTTGATTCGCTCCAGTATGATTCTAGCTATTATCTTGGCCACAGCAGGCAGCACGCAGATACCTCTCCAGTTTTCGCACTGCATTAGGTTGCCTTTTTTAGGGAGCTTGACGATCATTCTCTTTTTCCACTCATCCGGAAAACTCTCGGCTTCCCATGTTCTCCCGACAAGTGGGAACAGTAGCTCTGCCGATGCTGTTGGCGCAGCTTGAAAAAGCTCCGCAGGTATGCCATCAAGTCCTACCGCCTCATTAGTTTTCAGTGCTTTGATTTCGGTAATAATCTCCTTCTTATTGGGGGTTGTGGTGCCAATTCGGGAATTTCTTTCTACGGACACTTCAGTCTGACTTGGGTGCATATTGCTGGCGAATACTCGGTTTAGAACCGAAGCAAAATGCTCCTTCCATCTCTTCAGTTGATCCTCATCCGATATTAGCAACGAACCGTTTAAGCCTTTCACTGGGTGTTGAGTAGAGCTTCGGTCACCTACAAGCTCCTTAGTGATTCTATAAACGGTTCTGCTGTCGCACCTCGCTGCTGCTTCTTCTGCTTCCGTAGCCAGCGCATTGATGTAATTGCGCTTGTCACGTCTCACGCTACGTTGTACTTCTCTCATCTTCATGCGATATAGGGACTCAAGCTCGATCCTCCCTGCTGCTGGAGTTGCTGCAATTCGAGCTCTTAGCTGTTTTCGTTCGTTGATCCTTCTCCAGGTATCCTCGGAAAGCGCACCAATGGTCTTGGATGGTGGCGGGCAGTGAGCTGCTGATTGTTTCCACTCCACGTGAGAGATGGTCCCTTAATTCTTGGCGCACTGAGGGAACTCTCAGTCGGTCTACGTTGAACCTAGGTATTCTTGTGTCGTTAGATCTACGAACGGCAGCAGTGCGTAATCGGACAGTAGCTATCATAAGATGGTGATCTCGTACCAACCCCATGTCGGCACCTCATCTGTTTCGGACGTCTAGGAGACTACTTCTAAAACGGTCAATTTGGTTGGAGGTTGCTTGCCTGTCAGTTGACACCCAACTGAGACGGACTTTAAAAAAAATATATATTAAAGATCAAAAGAAAAAAATGGAAGGAAATGTCCAAATATTTATACACATGGCAAGGAGGCAGATCCCAACTATCCTAATCCCTTACCTAATCCTTAGTAAAAAATTAACCTAAACCTTACTCTCTAACATGCAACCCATCCTTGGCAATGTCTCTCCTAGCCAAAGATTAATTGAGAATCAAATGTACGTTTGTTGGAATTGGCAGGGGTTGCTAAGCAAACCAAGTCAGCGCTTACAGTTTTAAACATTTCCGCTGGCAGACCATCTGAATCAGAGGTTTTGTTGTTTTGCATCTAATCAAGTCTTAACAGTTCCATTGGCAGATCATCTGATTCGATCTTATTTTGTTTTTCCGCTGCATAGATTACGTTTTGATCGTTTTGTCCATATATCTTGTGGGAGAACTCGTCAAATTTGTCCTTTGTCCAATTTGTCTTCCCTTAAGTTGGCTCATAAGCCTTTTATACGTCAGGAGTATTGCGATCCACAACGTTTCTCCTTATGCAACTGTAATAAATGTCAAAGGCAGACTTCCTTCTCCTATCCATCGCAATCCTTGAATAACGGCTTTGTCTACTCGCTATTCACTTTAAGTTGAAGAAAAAACTGCGTAGAAAAAAGAGCAGCAGTCAACTCAAGGAGTTCGAAAAGCGATCGAAATATCATCCGCAGTTTTGTAATACTGCCAAGAATTGGCAAGTGCCTTCACGTTCGGAATTAAGGAAACCAAGCTACTGATACGCAGGGAGCATTAGATATAGACAGGCATCACGTAAGGAGACAGATTGGCTCCGGAGAAAACCAGAATAGCTCAAAGCCATTGAACCGTTTAGAAATAAAATTACATTCTTCAAGTTTTGGAGGGATTTGGAAATTCGTCCCTTTACCCAATCTCTGACAAAACTGTAAACTAACGATTTGGCATTTGTAATATTTGAAATATTTATCTTACAGTGCCTGAAGATTTCCAATTCGATCCGGCTACGAAAACATACGGGGATGTTACACGAAGGCCTGAAGTTCGGTCAAGTACTATCGAATTCATAGCACCATCTGAATATATGGTAAGACACCTCACGCCTAGATCAAGTAACAGAAGCTTTATGTGAAATGTCTGTTTATTTATAGTTGCGACCACCACAGCCAGCGATTTATTTGTTCCTTTTCGATGTCTCGATAATTGCCCAACAGAGTGGATACCTGGAGAATGCATGTAATGTTCTGTCAAAACATTTGACAGACATGCCCGGTGATGCCCGGGCGCAAGTCGGTTTCATTGCATACAACAGTGAGGTACATTTCTACAGCATGGCTGAGGGCTACAATCAACCACACGAGATGACTCTGATTGATATCGAAGGTGAGTTTGTTTGCAGTGGCTGCCAAGACATATCTATTTAAGATAACTTTTTATTTCTTAGACCCATTCCTTCCACGACCGGATAATCTTTTGGTGAATCTAAAAGAATGCAAAGAGCTCATCAAAGATTTGCTGACACAATTGCCTGAAAGATTTGCAGGAACTCATGATCCCGGCTCTGCTTTGGGAGCGGCTCTACAAGTTGCCTATAAATTGATGGTAAGTTTGAAGTGCAAAAAAACCTAAACAAAATAAGATGTAATGTTGTATCTCTTGTAGCAAGCGTCTGGCGGACGAATTACCGTGTTCCAAACGTGCCTTCCAAACAAAGGACCCGGTGCTCTGGAGGCACGTGAAGATCCAAATAACCGCTCAGCAAAGGATGTTGCACATTTAAATCCGGCCACAGACTTTTACAAGCGATATGCTCTCGAATGTTCTGGATACCAGATAGCGGTGGATCTGTTTTTGTTGAATCAGCAGTACAGTGATCTGGCTACCATATGTAAGTTGTGATGTGAAAATTGTTACAAACAAGGGACTAATTTATTGGGAATTAGCCGGCATTAGTAAACACAGTGGTGGAGCAGTCCATCATTTCCCTCTATACCAGAAGACCAAGCCACAGCATGTGGACTCTTTCAAACAGTGCTTTAGGCGGTATCTAGTCAGAAAGATCGGTTTCGAAGCTGTGATGAGAATACGATGTACGCGTGGTCTTCAAGTTCATACATTCCATGGAAACTTCTTTGTGCGATCGACAGATCTTCTATCGCTGCCAAATGTGAACCCAGATGCCGGCTATGGCATGCAAGTAAGTACACAGTAGATGTAGATTTTCTTCTGGCAACTATAAGAACTAACTTAACTCTCTTTGCAGATCTCTTATGAGGAATCCCTTACGGATGTAAAAACCATATGCTTCCAAGCGGCCCTACTCTACACTAATAGTGAGGGTGAACGTCGCATTCGGGTGCACACACTTTGCCTTCCAGTCACCGCTAGTCTGTCCGAGGTTATGCATTCAGCGGATCAAGAGGCGATAATAGGACTCTTATCAAAAATGGCTGTGGATCGGTCAATTTCATCGAACATCGCCGATGCCAGGGAGGCCTTTATAAACGCAACTGTCGATATATTAAGTGCATTCAAGTTGGCACAAAATTTACCCTCCGGTCAGGGTGGATTGATAGCGCCACGGAATTTGGCACTCCTGCCCTTGTACATTTTAGCATTATTGAAACATGTTAGTACATTCCACTGTCATTATTCAAAGAAAAGTAAATTTATTTGAATATCTTTAACTTTTAGCCCGCATTTCGTGTTGGCACCAGTACACGACTTGATGATCGTGTCTTCGCAATGGACGAGTGCAAGACATTGCCGTTGGATCAACTGATGAAGTATATTTATCCTGAGTTCTATCTTATTGACGGACTATTTTATAATTTGCAAAATTCAAACGATACCGATGACGATGATGACAATGTGCCCGATTTGCCACGATTACAGTTATCTGCTGAATAGTAAGTTGAAGCTTTTACGTTTTTTATTAGACTTGTGTTAATGTTATTATTTCAATTTCAGTATCGATTCACGATCAATGTTCTTATTGGATTGTGGAGCACTAGTGATAATTTATGTTGGTCTCAATGTACCGACAAATATTCTAGAAAATGTTCTTGGTAAGCATACATAGTGGGATTTGAGTGTGTAAGTCGTGTGAGTAATGAGTCTTTTTCTATTGCAGGTATTAAAGGAACATCAGAATTACCGGATTATTGTTATGGTCTGCCAACAATAAATAGCCCAGAAAGTGCCGCACTTAAACGATTTATGATGAGATTAAATGACGAGAAACCTTATCCTCCCCTTATTCAAATTATAAGGTAAGTACTTGAGGTGGAACAGTTTTATTTTACAATGAATTCGAGGATTAGTTTTACTAAAGTTGAGTTTAACTCAGCGTTCAGAATGGGTAATGGTAAGGTATTGGTTGAGTTCTAGGGCTAGTCTTTCATTAGTATGGTAGGAACATGACGAGGTTAAGTTGTCTTGTTAACCGAAAAGGAAGATTAGAGTTAAAGAGCTGTTAACATATTTATTTTTCAGAGATGATCGCAGAAGAAGGAAATTGTGCTTAAGGTTTGGGGCACTTATTTTATTTATTATTTTAGTGGATTCCCACTCCATAAAGGGTCTCTGCTTAAGACACAGTACTCTTCCATCTTTCATGATCGCGGACAAATTGCCTGATGTTTATAACAGCGGTTCGGTCTTCCTTGACATCGATTCGCTCGATGTGGCCAATGTAGTTTCTTAATTTTCTGGACTGCATCCATAATTAAAATTCGACACTTGGCATAAGCCTATTTAAGGTTGTAAACAGACTTGGTTGGTTGGTTGGGTTGAGAGGGTGAGCTTATGCTCTTCACTTAGGCCACCATTGGGCCCGTTGTGTTCCCCTCATCTGCGTAACTGTAAGGAATAGTGATGTGTTTTGGGAATTATGTATTGAGAGGATTTAGGTCTAGGGATCATGGGTAGTATCAACAATATCGTATAGTGATCGGGGAATCGTAGTGTTCGTCTGGCGAACTCCAGTATATCCCCGATTCCTTTCTTATTGAGGTGTGTAATATCCGGAATCCTTGGAGATCCCAGAATTTTCAGCCTTAGCCTCGCTGTAGCTGGGCAGTGACAGGGGAAGTGTTCTATATCTTCCTCCTCCTCTTCACAGTTGGCACAGGTTGCTGTATCAGCTATCCCGAATCTAAACGAATGTTTGTTGAGATTGATGTGTCCCACCATCAATCTCAATTGTGTTCTGCTTGACTTAAGAGCTCTTTTTGCTGTGTTGTTACTCGGTTTGGTTATTACAGATCTAGCCACTTTGCACGTGTCTAGATTCGTCCAGTAGTTACTGAACTCCTGTCGTATCTTATCATTGATTATTGTTTTAATAGTTGTCAGAGGGACCCCTATTGTACTATCCGGGTTCAGTTCTGTATTGCCTGCTCCTTTCCTTGCTAGTTCGTCTGCCTTTTCGTTACCCGGTACACCCTCGTGCCCCGGTACCTATGTGAGACGGACTCTATTGCGTCTGGCAAGTAAGTTCAATTTAGTTTTGCACTCCCTTACTAGTCGTGATTTCGACATGGGGTTTGTGATCGCGCTAATTGCTGCTTTGCTGTCCGAGTAGATGTCAATTTGCCTTTCTTCGCTGGTGTCTTCTGCGAATATTTCGATTGCCTTCATAATTGCATAGACTTCTGCTTGGAACACCGATACAAATGGTTCTAGGTGAATAGCAAGTTCAATCGGTGGGTTAGCACTGAAGATGCCAACCCCTGATTCCCCTGATATGTTAGAGACATCTGTATAAACCGATATCCCATTGGAGTTTCTTGTCGTTCTTTCATACGTCCAATATTCTCTTGCGGGAAAAATTGTTTCGAAATTGTTGGAGAACGTGTACGATTTCCCAACAACATCACTGGGGCAATCGATGAGTGGTGTCATTACTCTTATCATTTCGGTGATTTTTCGATGTCCCGTATTTGCACCACCGTTGAAATGGCCGATAGTTCTAAGCCGTGAGGCTGAAATGCCGGCAATCTTCTTCGCTTCGAGGTGCACTGGTAGAATGTTAAGTATCGCTTCCATGGCCGCGGTTGGTGTTGAGGATTGTGCTCCTGTAATACCCAGGCAGACCATACGCTGCACCTTAGTTAGCAAGTCTCTTGCATACTTTTTGCTCATCACTGGCCACCATACAACTACTAAACTAGGGGTTTTATTACGCATTCGTATATCCAGTGGACCTGTTTCGGTTTCAAGCCCCATGACTTCCCGATGGCCCTCCTGCATATCCAATATGCTCTCTTTGCTTTGGTGACTCTTTCTTCCAGGTTCTTTCTCCAGGTCAGTTTCCTGTCTAATATAATGCCCAGATACTTGACGCTGTCGCGGAGTTGTAGTGATACTCCTCCGAGTTGTGGAATGTGAAAGTCACTAGTTTTGGTTTTCTTTGTAAAGAGAACCATTTCCGTTTTATTTGGATTTATTTCTAATCCAGCTCTCCTATGATGTTCAGGTGCTTACCTCTTATCAAAACGGCTAGGTCATCTGCGTACGCTACACATTTCGCACAGGTTCCATCCAGTGCTTTTAAAAGGTTGTAAACAGACTTAGACATGTGTGCAAATTTTATTTGGGAGGGCATACTCGTAATAACAAGTTGAACTTGACACATTTTTGTATTTTAATCCTTTGCGTGGCTGCATTTTTACAGGATTTGTGTGCTAGGAATAGACCACTGAACCCTATTGCTAGCGTGTCCGTTCGGCCATCTGTCCCCACCTTCTACCTCCTAAACTATAAAAGCTTTACGCAATTTTTACACAAGTCATGCAGAATAATGACCCAAATGTTATCCAAAATCGTATGATCTTATTTCACATAAATTCCCTAACTAGTTGGAGGAATCTGGCGTTTTGTAAACCCTCACTCACGAAATCGAGGTCCTATCAAAGCCCTTTACTTAATAGCTAAAGGTCGTCAGCGAAGTATGCTTCTACTTCTGAGGCATTGATTGTTGCATCGAAGCTTTATACATTTTTTACACGTGCTGGTTGCTGGCCCATAACCAAACCGTTCTCTCCCATTCGCAATTTCAGAAGAAATTCCCATATAGCACCACGCGGAGATAAGAGTAAGATTTACTAAAAGAGCTGAAACATGTTTGTCTGTAGTGTCTTTTTCATGTGATTCTGCTAACTAGCAGACACTACTTCTACGCGGCCTTCGTTAGTCATTTGCTGCGGTGTTCACGATCGTTAAGGTGAATCTCAAATTTAGTCACTATATAGAAGAAATGGAGCCGTGGCTCAGTGGTTAAGTGCGCGATCGCTGAGCGAGAGGTTCAAGGTTCGAGTCCAAAAAAAATACAAAAATACAAATCTCGCGAACGTCAGACAAACATCCGAGAGTAAAATTGTCATGAAAAGCTTCTCTCAATCGAAAAAAAAAATGCCCTTCGGAAACAGCATAAAACTGTCCCAACCTCCAGTTAGTCCGGTCTTAAACGAGCAATGTGTAGTTTTTTGGCTAGGTCAATGTAGCTGTACTGCTCGTACAGTTTCTCGTTCAATTTCTTCTTCCAAAGCCCGTCAACGTTTTTCTCTCGAAACGGTCAAAGATATCTTCATCCGCTTTCGATATAGTCCATGCTTCAGCGCCTAAACCTTGGAGTCTTCTTAATTCTTCGGAATAGAAATTTACTACTTAATTGTCTTCTCAGCGCAAAGAAACAGCAATTGTCAAGAGTTATTCTTCGATTGATTTCCGCGCTGATATTGTTGTCTGACGTGATAGCCAAGGTTTACACAGTCCCTAATAACCTCGAAGTTAAAACTGTCCACTGTGACATTCTGGCTGTTTCGACGATGTTGGGTGCCCCCTCTTGTCGACAGCATATACTGTGTTTTGCCAATCGTTAAACCCATTTTGGCTGCTTCTGTCTTAATTTTTTATTTTAATAATCTGCGCGCGCCGATGGGGATATGAATACCCTTAAACTGTTTCAGGGCACGGGCGTCGGGAAAAAAGGGGAAGAGGAACAGAGGAGGAGCGTATGCACGTTGGCTTTGAATGTTTGAAGGTTGTAGTGATGGGGAAATACAGAGCCTGGTAGATCATTCCACATTCGTGTTGTTCGGTTTATAAATGAATCCCTATATTTGACAGTACGACCGAAGTTTGGCTTCAGGGTAAACTGATGTGCATTCGAAGCATGTCGCGTATTGTGGGTGAAATTTTGAAGGGGAGGAATGTACCTGGCTATTTCACCGGAGCATTTTTTATTAAAAAAAAAACGATAAAACAGGTAGAGACAGGAGACATTTCTCCGATGTTCTAGTGAATGAATGGAATTCACAATGTCTATATTACCTATAAGTTTTAACGCACGATTCTGTACCCTATCAAGAATGTGCAGAACGGTCTTGGGTGCACCGGACCAGATATGGGCGTTATATTCCAGCTTAGGGCGGATGAATGCCTTATAAATTGAGGCCAGATAAGACGGGGTAAAATATTTCTTGTACCGCTTAAGGAATCCTAGACATTTTGCAGCATTTTTGGCGACCTCGAATATGTGATCGTTCCATCGAAGATGGTTATTAATACACATACTGAGAATGGCAAGTCTTTCGGTTTCAATGTCTTGCGACTGGTGACAGCCCGCTGATTTAATTGCACAGACTTTTGAAAAATTGTGGCTCTGGTGTTGACTTGTGAGTTTCGCACAATCCTTTCAAGTTTACTCGTAATGTTAAGGAAGTTATATGACAGAGCCTAAATCCTTTTTTGACACGAAAGGTCTCGGTGAGGTCGTTACCGATTTTGATGGAACATCGAGTATTCTCCGTCGTCATCCAACACAGTCGGACGAATTGGGCGGGGATGTCAGAATTAGACATGACACTGTATGGGTCGTCTCTATAAATGCTGCTACCAAGACGTTCCAAAGGGGTTTAACTCCATCTTTCGCTAGGGTTCACCACGTGGAAGTGAGAGTAGAAGTAGGCAGACAAGGTGCCGTCTTCATAGATTGCTCATGTCTAAACTTTGAAACCTCCATTTAATGTTAATACATCTGATGCTTATAACAAATCTATTATTTCCATTTACAGAGATACCAGTACGGCGAAACCAACATTTGTTGAAAAATTAGTAGATGATCGAAGTGAATCTAGTTTATCCTATTATGAATTTTTGCAACATATACGGACTCAGGTGAAGTAGTACTTTCTAAGCTAAACTAAATAACTAGTGTAATATCAAGTAAAAATAAATATAAACTATAATAGAAGAGCAACAAATATATAATAATAATAAAACAGCAAAAAAAAAAATAATATTTACGAAGCGAAGCGAAATTTAAGTATACATACATAAATATAAGAAAACAAATATTCAAGTGATGTAGTAAAGACCGTTTTAGAAACCAAAAAAACAAAAAAAAAAAAACTGTACCGCTCCTATGTATTTTAATGCAAAAGTCAGTGGGTATGTTTAAAAATTGCTCCTTTCTACCTTTCCTTGCTCCCTTCCTATGCTAACAAGTTTACATAATAAATCCTAAATCAGCGTACTAACCAAGCAAATTTACAACCAACATTGCTTTTGTAGAAGCAGAGACTTGATTACATAATAGAAATAAATACAAAAAAAAAAAAAAAAAAAAAAAAAAACAATTCAAACACTGTTAGAGTTTATTTAAATTTATTTTAAGATATGTATATTTTTGAAAGAAAAAGAAAATAAATTTATTATTCGTAAATTAAGTGAACAAAGTTTTACCTTTCATTGGCCCATTACTGCATGTAGTAGGTAACTCTATTCGGAATTGGCAAGTGATTTAAGATTATTTTGGTGTTTATTATTTTTTTTTTCTTTTTTGTTTGTCAATTAATTTAGGAGCATTTTATTATCTTGTAAATAAGTACAACTAAATATTATTGTCTGCTGTAATTTAATATATTTATTTGTTGGTATCTTTGTTTTCAACATTTTCAATTGAGTCTTTGGTTATACGTATAGGTAGCCCAAAAAATTTAATCCGAACTATTAAATTGTATTTTGTTCGTAATTCATTAGTTTAATTTACTATTCAGTTGTAATTATTATCAGAGTGATAAGGAATTAAATTATAGTTCTATATATAAAATATATAAAATGAGTAATTATCGATTGTATGTACTGTGAAAGATAAATATCATTTTAAACAATAAAAAAAAAGTTACTCACTGATGTAAAATGTAAAACTGCTTAATTTTCTGCCAAATGTAAAAGGGTTATTCAATTCAAGGTTGGCATTTCACATCCCTGCAATATGATATCTGTCAAATCCAGCTGTCATCCATAGTGACAGGCTGCCTTGCGATTTTACAATATGGATCATTTCCGCTCAACGTATTATGGACAAAACATGACCCTCGCGCGGTTGCGCGTTTGACAGGCTTTCTACCGACTAACGATAATATTTGTCACAACGCGCGACCTCAAAATTTGCAACACCAAATATGGCTTCAAGACGGTCGGGCGTTAAGAGGTTAGGAATATGACAGAATTATGTTCTGTTCCCTCAAAATTTCCCACACATGATTTCGCTGCAGAAAGAAGAGTAAAAATGTACTCTTTTTATTTTTATGGTTTGATTAGGAAACACAAATATAAGAAATAACTTAAGAAATAGAATAAGAAAATAAAAAAATTAAAACTTCTGCATACTTTAACATAATTAGATTGTATTCAAAAAACATCAGTTAACAATTAAAATACAATGTCTTACCTTGTTGCTAAAATCGAACAAGTCAAAAATAATGTCAATCCAAAACAGCTGTCAAAACGCGCGACAATAGTAGAGAGTAGCTGTACTCCGACGTTGAGGTATTTATGATCAAAAACCGACTAAACTCCTGAGGTCACATTTGGTGTTACCCCATAGGATCCCATTGTTTCTAGTCATTCTGTCAACGGGCGATTGCGTGGGCGCCACATTGTGTTTCTACTTTTAAAATTGTTGCATCGTGCTACAAAAATATCAGTTTGTGGTCGTCATAATCGCAATTCGAAACATAATCACCAAATTCAAACAAGTCGGTAGAGTAGATGTCATAAGGCATGTACATTATTCGGCGCGTTCCAAGCACATCAAATTTGTAATCCGCTAGTAGCAAAAACAAGGAACACCCTTTTGACCTTACAAAAGCTGATAGCTAGAAACTCATTATATTCACTAGAGATGGGTAACTATCGGAAGTCATCACTTTCGATACTATTTGATTTTTTTATTTTTTATTTTTATAATCTGCGCGCGCCGAATGGGACATGAATACCCTTAAACTGTTTCAGGGCACGGGTGTTTAGAAAAAAGGGGGAAGAGGAACAGAGGAGGAGCCTGTTGGCTTTAAATGATTGAAGGTTGTAGTGATGGAGAAATACAGAGCTTGGTAGTTAATTCACATGATCAATTCTAATTGGACCTTTTAATAAAATCTAGTTAAACTAACAAAAAACGGTATTAAGGCCGTGTAAAATGTTAATCAAATTTTAATTAGATACTAACATTTTGTCAAGACCTAATCTACTGAACTTCAAATTGACTAAGAATTATTTCCGTTAATGTGTAAAATCAATTAAAATTAAAAACTAGTTTTAGAATAAAATTCCAAAGCGAAATAACGATTTTTTCCTAACTAACAGATTTCGACATTTTGTACAACTCACTAAAAATTCAGGTAGAATTTCTGATTAAGATACAGTCAACTAATGGACAAAATTAACTACTTTCGCAGTCGATTCGAGGTTTCTGTACGAATCAGCGATGATTAAATAGTTAATGCCTAGAATAATGTATGTGTACAATGTCATTGACTTTAGTTACCGATAATTCAGAACATCTGCTTGTTTTAATTATTAAATGATTCTATCGATAACACTTTTCGACCATCGATTCTCAATCTTTCATTTCATCGAAGATATTTAAATATCAAGGAGCAGTCTAAAATGAATTTTAATTAAATTGTATTGATCTGTACCTATAATAGAAAGATAAGATAAGTGGTAGACTAATCCTAAAAAATTTTAATTGAGAAACAAATAATTCCCAGCATTTACTGGATGTATTCATAATTTTTTTTAAATATCGATTGTTTTCGGCTTTCATTCGAAGACCCCATCGCTATTGAATTGTATTGACAGATGACGTTTTTCTCTTATTCTGATCTACTCGTAGCTACGAATTGTAGCGAGAATTTCTTTGCTACATATATCCCCTCCAGATTTCCCCGCTAGCGCTAGTAGCGGAAAGTTTTGACGGCCCTGTCATCCTGGTACAAAAAGTCGTTTTGCTACATTCTATTACTTGGAACGCACCGATTGTAATGCTCGATCAACTGAAAACATAGCCGCTGGGAGTACCCTCAGTGGCTAAAAAAAATTGTCATTTTCACGCCGCGCTCAGCAATTGGTCATTGTTTACAGCTCCGTTTGGCGTATTTTGCACTTGGATTTGCAACTTCATTCCTATAAGGTCCAGCTTACACAGCAACTAAAGCCTGCTGACTGTAGAATGCACAGATCATACGACGGTTGGGTGCTGGAAAATCGACAAGTTTCGCCGATTTTTCGAACAAAATCTTCAGCGATGGCATCAATTGGCCACCAAGATCGTGTGATCTGACCCCGTTGGATTTCTTTTTGTGGGGCTATGCCAAAGATCGAACTTTGGAGCACTTAAAAACTAGTGAAAAATCAAAAATTACCTCACAAGAATCAAAGTTTGCAAAAACTTACGTGGCGGCCATTTAACCGATCTTGTATTCCATATATAATGACATTGTCCACGAATTGAAATCGTAAAGTAAGTTCATTGAAATCTTTAATACGTTTAATTTTATTTTATTAGACGCTGCCCGCGACTTTGAGTGATCTACAATAATATTAACTATAGCACCTACCATTAGAGGAGGAACGAAGGGTTAACCCCTGCGAAGAAAAAGGGGGGAAATCCTCTTAAGTCGGCTATCCAAGTACTGTTTGAATACTCTCGACTCTTTACATTATCACTCCAATTTTAGCAACAACGGGGATTCTAAATTCTCTTGCATTCATACCTACAAAAAAGTTATCGTCACAAGCAGCAAACACCTTCATTCCACCGACTGCCGATAGCTGCAGAAATAATGGATTTTCCTAAGAAATTTAGTTAAAAATAAAAAAGAAAAAAATTTTAACAAAAAAGGGACATGTCAACAACACGCGGTGTTTCTAAAGCGGTGATTCATTTAAGTACTAACCACGCCTGACGATGCTTGATTTCAGTGATCGGACGAAAAACGATACATTTTTTTTTTTCATTCATTTTTAATGCATTTTTGTTATCTAATCTTTAGTATCGTAACGTCCATGAGAAATATCGCGATAATTCTAATTGGAGATAATGGCCAAGCCCTCAAGGTATAGAACTGCAAAGTTTTATTAAAATCTGTCTAGTAGTTTTTGCGTGATGCGCTCACAGACACGGACCTATTTATCATTTTATTTATATAGTTTAATGTCGTAAAGCACAAAATGAATAACCCTGTACCTTGTACGAGCATTTAGTTTGTAAGTTTTCTACAAACAATAACAAAGATATGGTAACGAATACGTGCTTATAATGAATAAAATTCCCCCTGAAGTTTTTGTCTCATTGGGAAACCCGATATTGTGAACAATGTTCGAAAGCGAAAGTTCTCCCTATTGTGAATAACTTTCTGATGGAAATTTTCGCAGAATTTTCCTCGATATTTTTCCCTGTCATTTTTCTATGAAAAATTAAGCAAAAGAAAAACAAGTTCGCATATTTGCCGCCAAGTTTTAGAAATGTAAGTATTTTTGTTTGAGTTTTGGTGAGAATATTTATGAGCGTGCAGGTATTTACATTTATAGGTCGTATGCAACAAATAAAAGACAGACTTTTTGGTAACCACCTTCCGCAAAATAAACGATCAAAATCGTTACACGGTCAATCGATTGACATCAATCACTTACATGTGTGTGGAAAAATGTATCTGTATGCGTCACACACATTAGGTGAAGTCTGATTGACGAAAACCAAAACATTTTTGATTTTGCATAACCAGTTTCATGCTGATTGATGTGTGTGAGGGCTGGATTGACATAATTACTTCATTATGTATTGTGTCGCGGAAGAGAAAACATGTCTGTCGCTAGCGGAAAATTGAGGGACGATGAAGTCCGAGCATTTGTATGGGATTTAATTGAAACTAAAGGAAAGATGACAGCGACCGAAACAAAAAATTGCAACAATATAAAGTTTTACTACAAAATATGAAGAAAAGTATCTTGATGCGCAAAAAGCGGATGTCATTTTATGCAAAGTGCAAGAGCATTATATCCAATACAATCATCTGTTTCACTCATCGCACATCCGTACACCACGAAAACTCACAAAATGTCAATCGATTGAACTGTGTAAGGGGTAGCGTTAATCCACACATACAGCATGCTTGATGTCAATTGATTGGCCATGTAAGGGCCGCTTAACACATAACCGCAGTTTTCCATTTACGATAGCTAGGTAACGAGAATCGTCAAACATAATGAGGCCCTGCGTTGCTAACTAAACAACATAATATACATTTTCATTAAAAACCAACTTAAATATCAGCCGTATTCTGTAATTCGTATCACCCAAATCGACGGAATACAATCGATTTCATCTGATTAACAATACGTTATTTTTAAATCCAGCGAAAAAATATAACTTGAAATGACAATGACGGCACGAAGCTTGAAAGAAACTCTTTACTTAGACAACCGTCGGGTCTAATGTGAACGCAAAAAAATGTTCAAGATCACCGAACAATAATGGGAAGAAGACTAATGGTGGAAAACTAGAAAACGAATCTCGGGGTTGACCATTCATGTTAATTCTATAGTTAGAGTGAGATTACTGTTCCCCCGCACCCAAAAAGAACGACGTCCAAATTCGTTGGAAGTCGTAATTCTGTTCCTTACTGGCTGCTGATTTTTCACTATATATTATCTCGTTTTAAGTGAAGAACTCATTTGCGCGGATGGCTCTAAAACTAAAAGAATTGGAGGATCTCCAAAGATCTAAACATTAGCATTATGACGATTAGGGAGGGCCAGTCATGGAATGTAATGGATGGCCGCAATTAAGTCCCTGGAATCCACAACAGAATGCCGCTTGTCTCAACAAAATGGCTGATCAGTTCACCATTTATCTATTCTGAGTGCCTGGGCAGGGAGACCTTCCAGGTAACTGTATAGCTAATGAGCCCGCTAGGCTTAACATTTCTTTGGGAATTTCAACGGAGAAGGGAAATCTCGGCATGTCTCTCGCTATTTGTAAATTGTTACTGTGTCAGGTTACTAGATAAATTTGACCTGAACTTTATCAGAAACGCTCTCGCAGAGTGGTTTCGCAAAAAAAAAAGGATTACATATCAGGGCAACGATAAGTGTCATTACTCGGCACTGTCTCATCGGGGGATACGCTAAATAGCTTGGTCTAAGGATAAGGAAGAGTAGGAAACAACTTCTCATATTTTTCAACTTCTCATATTCTTTGTACTCTGTACCTAAGCGCAGACAAGCACTCTAACCTAACCTAAGCTTTGAAAATTTGTTCCTTAAACTACCAAAAATAAAACTGAGAGCTGACACAACCTATAGAACACAGGTCTATGGTTCCATACAAACAGCACGCTCCCTTGTAGTTTTGAGGGCTACGAAAACAACACCGACTATACAAGTCCATACAAATCGTAACATTCATTACATACTTCTCTTTCTACGTACGTAGGCTTAAGGAATACTTGATAAAAGTAGATCTGTAATATCCTGCGAAGACATAAATGCTCGACGTTGGTCAAGGCACCACGTGAAGGTGATGTGAGTATTCCCTCAGTGTACATATATTGCTCTTTTAAAATAGGGCTAACGATAAATGAATTAATTTTCACCGGGTAGATTATAAAATCATCTCTGGCAATTACCTAATGCCTTTTAGTTAAACTGTTTCCATTTAGCATCTCGGCATAGTATAGTTATAGGATTTATTTTGTATTCTAACCAACGTACTATTACCGCAGATAATGAGTAACATTTTAACAAAAAAGAAGATCGTTAAAATCACACTAATATGTGTACATACGAGTACGTTACGAACAGCAATCGTAGTTCACACTCCCTAATGTATAAAATAATTAAAAAAAAAAAAACCTTCCATCTCAATGCTAACATTAAGTCTACTCTGCTGATTACAACTGATTACAACCGCTGTGACCAACAAGATCAAGATCAAGCTGTAAGAGATGCATTATATGAGTCCAGTACCCGCATAGCCATATCATCGTTGTATGGAATTTGATTTGTAACACAGTCACATTCAGACGGACGGGCGCAGCGCACTCTAAAACAAACTTACAAAATCGGCAAAACAAAAAACGATCTTTTAATTTCTAACAAATCCAAGTTCACAGTCAGTGTTCTCTCGCTCTCAGTCGACAGACAATAATTCAGGCGTTCACATCTCGTATCAGTTCTACGGTTCACACAATGATGAGTCTAAAAATATTCCTAAGCCTAGTTCTAGTAATTGGCACAGTAATACCTTTAACTCAAGGATACTCAGTACTAGGTTTGAATTTCCGGCTGTAACAGCGGATCTTTGAATATTTAAATAACAACTTCTCTATTTCAGGAGGACGCAATCAATTCGAAGAAAGTAACTCAAAGTATCAGAGAAATCGTCCGATTTTCGTATTTTGCGATGAACTAGGAAATCACTTAAACTGCATGCTGCAGTGCAAGTCAATGGGTCACTCGAGCGGGCACTGTGCAAGCGATTTCCTATGCAATTGCCTGTGATCCATCCATAATGTAATCTTCGCTTAAATTGATTGCATTTTTTTGTTTTTCATTTTTAATGTGATATAGTGCAGTAGAAGGTGTGCGTTGTGTTGCATGCTGTTTTTTTATATATATGAAATAAAAATCGAATTACAAAAACAAATAAATTGAAACTGAATTTGGAATCCTATTATGACTTACTGTTTTGAATTGTGATTTGAATTTTAAACCAAATGGTGCAGAACCATTACATCCGGAGAAGATGACATGATGGTTAATTTTAGATTTAATTTTGTGTAAACGTGATCAGAAGTATAATTGATTGGGTTATACCAAAAATTGGGCTCGTTTTGATACGCGATTCTTGTTTAAATTTGTTTTGGCCTTTTCTGACGTAACTACATATGTATGTAGTTATTTTCAATTCAATCAACAACTTTGATGTAGAATCTGTCGCTGGACGATAGTGGGTCAACGAATGTGCATAGTTATATAATAGGAAATAAAATTCACCATTCAACCCCAAGGAAATGCAATCAGTAAACTTTATGTTTTTTTTTTTAGGTTGGGGAACATGGACCCAGATCAGGCAAATAGGGAAGGTTCCAAGATAGATTTCAGCCATGGTTTGACGCGACGTGTGGGCTTGTCCTGGTGAAACAAAACTTTTTTCCTCAACATTCCTGGACGCTTTATCGTTATTTGCTCACGCTGCCGATGCAAAAGACCGCCGTAGTAATCGGAGTGAAATGTGTAAAATGGGTCCTAAAATACCGATGCCATTATCTTATCCGCCGATAATTTAACTTTATCTTTCTTCGGGACTGGTGATCCAGATCTCCTCCACTCTTCTGATTCCTGTTTGGTCTCAGGGATACAGTGGTGAACCCAGGTTTCAGCTGTCGTTACAAATCAAACAGCTCCAAACACTCGTGGGACATCGACAGTCGATTGCGTTTTTGTTCAACTGAAAGCAGGTTCGGAACCCATGTAGCAAAAAACTCAAGGAATGATGTTTTAGGTCCATTCACACGAGATGCCGACGATCTCAGCTATCTTTCTTATCTTCAGTCTGGGGTCTATGGGGTCTTATTACATATTATGAGACGAGACAAACGATTTCCAGATAACGATACCCATGACTTGTAACGATTATGTGTAACGAGAACGATGGCAAAGGGTGAATTCAAAAACGTCAAAAAACTGTGCAGTATTGCAGCAACACAATAGGCTTTGTATTGCTGTTGCCTTGGTAATTTATTTTTACATTTATGAACAGTTGTGTTACAATGCTATACACAATAGAACAAACATGAAGAATGTAATCGAAAGTTTTGTTTTGAATAATATTATTGAACATTTTGAGTCGAAATAAGACTTTTTAGTGCAATTTATTAAGCAGTTTCTAGACGATCAATATTATTGGGCAATATTTGCCATTGCACAATATTATTGATCGTCTATAGATTACATTACAATGTTGTGGAATATATTGCGTGAAATCAAAATGAGTTTGAGTGATTTAAAAAAATGTCTATTAAAACAAAAGAGGATGACGGAAAATTTATTTTGGATTGCATCAAAGTATATGAAACTGCGGGCTTTGTTGAATGTAAGGAGCAATCAATGAACAATATCAAATGCTCTCCAAATACAAAGAAAGATATCCTGAAATTGATAAACAGCAGTTGATACAAAAATTTAATTCTTTACGCACTAATTTCAGAAAAGAATTGAAAATAATTTCTGACTGAAAAGAGTAGTGCAGGTGTAGACGACGTAGTGGAGCCAACGTTGTAGTACTTTAAAGCGATGCAGTTTCTCAGAAACCAAGAGAAAACGTGCATATAACAAAACAGTATTCTTGTAATAGGTGAAGGAGGAGACCAAGAATGAGGGTGGCCATGGTGTAGTGTTAACACCATCGCTTGTCACGCTGTAGATTCACGGTTCGAATCCTGTTGTCAAGAATCATCTATTTATTTCGCATGAAATAAATAAAAAAGTCGATCACTTGCGAAAGCTAAGTCAACTCTACTGTGAAGGCATAACACTGGCAGTAGGGTGGTCATATGGCTAAAATGCAACTTGATCGTGATGATGACATCAGGAGGACGGAAAAAAATACTGTGAATCATAAGCAATGACAATAATAGCGAAAACAAACAAAATACTCCCCAGTTATTTGGACGCCACCCTTGGAGTTTACAGAAACTTAATACCACCTGAGTTTCAAACTACACTACTCTGTCTTTCTCTCTGTCTCTTCCCCTTTCCACAAAAACGCACGTGTTCTAAAAATGAGTATAAGGGTATTCAAATTCCCTTTAACACGTGCAAATTATAAAAAAAAAAAAATCTGAAGAATAACGCGTTTGTAAACTTCAAATCCGCGAAAGTATTTCCAGTAGCAAGGTATCTTAGTGTAATTGACAAACGCTGGCTAGGAGGAATAGCATCTCGCATAACAGTATTCCTTTTTTTTAATTTGAAGAGTAATCATTTCCAGGAGCTCATTAAATAATGTACCGTTAAATCGCAGACAATTTCGAAAATCATTGGGTTCACTCACTACGCTCATTTAATAAATTTTCATGAGTAAACAAATTTCTTTTTTTGTACCACTCTTTCATCTATCTGCGCTTTTCCCTTTCCTTCATTTTAAAGACCACAGTGCAATGGCCACACAACAAATTTCAGTACCATTCAACACGTTGTCTACACAAATATCAGTCTTCAACTAAATTATTGAGAGCAAATAATATTGTGCAATATATTGCACAATAATATTGAGCGTCTAGGGACTGCTTTAAAAAGAATGTAAGGGTTGATCAAAATGCTGGACATTTCTTCTTTGCCAAATGGAAATCCGAGATCAGTCTCCTTAATTGCTCGTTTGCGTTCATGTTTTTAATGAGATATAATATATCGAAATGCTAGAATTTCGTATCGAATTATTGGTTAAAATTAAGAAGAGATTCACATTCGTGTTTCGATGCGATACCTACATATGTGCATATTAATATATGTAGTGACGTACGCTCGTGCGTTCAATGTCATTTCATTATGATTATTTAACTATTAAGTGCATCACGCGCTTGAATGACTAGTTTGTTTAATTTTTTTGGAAATAAACAACATATAGTTGCAAGTAAGTGCGACCTAGTCGTGCACTTTATTTTAATTTTCAATTGTTGACAAACATGACATAACATGGTTGATTTACAAGGTCACGCACATGAGTTCCACATTTAAAGCAGGATGAAACATAGCGAAATGTGACTCACATCTGTTTGTCAGACCTTTATAACTTTTGAACCGTTGGACTTAGAAAGTGGAAATTTAAACCGGAGTTGACAGTTCTAAAGTAATCTTGGAGAAGTGGAAAAACAAACAAGTTTTTGGCGGTTAGAGAAAAGTAAAAAAACATTTTTTTGTAAAAATAAAATTTGGGTAAATGAAATGTATTCATAGAACCGTTATTGTTACTTCAAAGGTTATTAGAAACATCCTAAAAAATGTCAGAAAAGGTATGTTCCAAACATGCAATCCCCCGGGAAACACTTTACAAACAAAAAATGCAACTAGGACCAACTTCGTAAGCAAAGTATAACTGTAACAAATATGATTTCATAACTCTAAAAATTTGAATTTTTGAAAAATAAAAAGAAACGGATTTTGTGAAAATGTTGTCTCTGGCTTTCAGCTTGAAATTTTTTAAATTCACAAGGGTATTTGGAATATCTTTTTAGAAAACAGTGCCCGTGTAATGGCCTAAAAATGTATCTGTAAATGTAATGTGGTGTTTTTTTTCGAACTAGATAGGGCAGAAAGCATTTTCCGTCATCATCGGGCTATATATCCGGAATTCAAATCATTAAATGGACACGCATAATTTTTGTATTTCAGCGTCTTACCCAGGGATGTTACAACTTTAAATTTTTACGCATAAACCTGTAAGTGCAGTTTTAAAGTAGTATCTCAAAGTAGACACTCAAACTCTTGGTGTTTTACTTGTCAGAAACTCAAAACGTTTTGTCCAAGAGTGACCCTAACAGCAAATTTTGGCCGGAAGAGTTCCTGTTTTTTGTCACGAAGCAGACCTCATAGTAGGTATCTATTTCCACCCGACTACGGGAAGGTGTTGTTTTTAACACGATTTATGTATGTTTGTGTCCTATCACTTGGAAAAAAACTGCTGAAACTATTTGTAGAAAAAAAAAATGGATCAGAACAATATTTGGCGTAACAATAAGGTACATGAATACCTGCACTAAAAAATAACAAAGTGAATAAAACCAGACGTGACGACACGGTTTTGCCACGAACGGTTAAGTGCTGATTCAGACGAGGCGTTTAACGAGCGTTTCCAACCGTTCGATTTGTTATTATGGCTTTTTTAGGCAAGGCGGAAACCGCGCGGCTCATAAAAACTAAAACCGCGATTTTATTTTCTTGAAGTCTCGCATTTGCAACTGTTTCGACTGAAGTAGCTCAAATATGTAAAACTAGAAAAAAAAAACACACATTTATTAGTCACCGAGAGTGACACAGTTCGAAGTGCTTTTTTCGTTCTAGCCACTCATTCGAGGGAAGCAAAATTAGGGCACTTGTATGAAGTTGTTACGTCTTTTTGATCAAAACCTCACAGCCCACGTTACACGGAGTTTTACATACTGCTGTTGTGATTGTCCCCTTAGGGTCCTTCAGAATCCTTACGACTGATAGCCTTATATATAAACAACAAATTTATTCCCATTTTCTGAACTTTATTAAATTATTAAAACCTTAAACAGAGTCTGTAAAATATTGCTAAACCTACGATTTTTTATTATACAATATTTTTATAAAAATTTAAATGTTTACCAATATCACATTAAAGCTTGCTTTGAATTGGCGGTGATTCCATTGTCCACACACTTTGCATAGCTTCTTTTGCCACCAAATTATTTAATACCGTTAAATCTAAAACAAAATCAATACAAAATGTATTAGCTGTAGTAAATAACTGGCCAACTAACTAACTCACCATCAGTTTTCGCATACTGTTCCAATGTCTGTCGTATATCACTTATAGGCACAGCTGTATTACAATTTGGATAAATCACATTATCCATTTTCATATTAGACACACAAATTCCCAGAACACTGCCATTCTCATCGAACATCGGTCCACCACTCTGTCCAGCCTGTACACATCCGTCAGACATTATCGCACCTGGTGAGCACTTAATAATCCTTCCCTGGAATATTGAAGGATTGAAATCGTGCTTTACATGAAAATTAACGAAAAATGGAAATCCAGCATTGTAGACCATCTGACCAGTATGGGGTTTCGACGTGGAGAGCTTAACAAAATATTTATTGGGAATGCTAGAGCGCGGCTTGAGCAGTGCCACATCGAAGGGTTGATTGAAGTTTGGATTTTTCCAAACTATATCGGCGTCGAAATTTCCATCCACATTGCGGCAGGTTATTGTTGTGTCGCCCTAAATAAAATAAATACTCGTAGAGAAGGTCGAGCAATGGTGAATCATAGGGCTTACATTGAAAATGACGTGTGAGCAGGTAAGAATAAAGGATTTATTGCGTATTTTCACCAAGGTTCCAGTCCCCTGACTGCCGTTTACCATAACGACAACCATGCTGCGCTCCCCTGAGGAAAGAAAAATGAAATGTTATGAGCAAGAATAAGAATCAGAAGGTAGGCGAAGGTAGCCAGAGTTTCACGTAGATGAGAGTAACACAGTTTGACTGATCATAACGAAATATGTCGAGCTTAGCTGAACAAATAAAGCAGTGTTCGGAACATAAACCAATTCATTTTGGGGTGTAAGATCCACTATAAAACGAATGACCCTCTCGGACGTTAAAGGGTTACAGGTTACAGAGTCAGAATATAAGATGTGTAGATTGAGCCTCAGATAGATTCCAGAAGGCCAAGTAAAAGCTTTCATGCTGTTTTCTAAAGAGATACTTCAAGTCACGGAAGAAAGTTTGTGAATCCATCGTATCTAAGTCAACGTCAAAAACACAGTGTTATCCCCTGGATATGAAGAGGAAGAGGGATACTATCGTGTCAAACTGAGAATGGATGGAGTTGATGCTGTGGAATCTAATGGCTTCTCAATGCTTGACATGTATGTTAGCCCACCCCTTCCATGGAACCAGCAAACTACTGATGCTGCAAATAAAAAAGTTGTAAACGGTTTTTTACTCTTGATCGGTGATCAGTCTATAAGCAGCAAAATCCCTTCACTCAAACACCGATGGAATTTTGAATGCTGTACAGGTATTTCTATCACAAAAGTTCGGACGTTATATACATATATGTAGTTGTGTGCCGCCTGTCCGCTTCATTAATCGTAATACACATGTAGCCCTTTCTGCACATTGATGTACTTTAGAGCTTTGGCTGCACCCATAACCGTAGGGAACGTTTTTTAACCATTCAACATGAATGTCGAATAATTTGACTACAATATTTCCAGAAGCCTACAATTTGCAGAGATTTAAAATTAACGCGCATTGTTACCTCATTGTCTATCCTTATCTGTCCGTTCTTTAACTCTTACCTATCACTCCATCACTGGGTTTTACAAACTTCAAAGAACGCAGTTCTAAACAACAAAAAAGTGCCTACTTTAAAGTTCACTTCCAACTTCCAATCTTCAGCATTTCGTAGCGCTGTTTCAGCGTTACAGGTTCGTCTCTTATGAGATTATAAAAAAAGTTTCGCAAGGTCCACCACTTCTCATGTTCTCTGCACTTGACTTATTCGACTTACATGGAAAATTGGAGACCCTCTTCTGCAATGGAATAGATGACACGTTGATGCCCACCTTCTTCAAGAAGTCCGTCAGAAGATGTGAAAAGCTAGCTGCCAGGGTTAGGTTCACATTTTCGTTTTGTCTCTGGAACGTGGTGCAAACGATCATCCCGATGAGCCGCCTGTAATTCAAATTTATCTCTTTATACAATTCAATCTTTGCATTCACCCGCCTACTCACAGTTTATCATTGAAAACGGCTGCTCCCTCACACCCCATCGGCAGTGAATTGGACAAAACAAACAAACATCCATTAGGACTAACCAAATTCGATATCTTTCCTATGTTAATCGTTTTGTAAAAGTTCTCTAGCCCAAAGGGTGTACAAATCGTCAATACATCATCGAGCTTCTGTATGGGATACAGGAACCGCAGATAGTTCCTTATATGCGTTATGAACCGCTCAAAGGTCTCCTTTTCGTTGCTCTTCCGAAAGGATAGCACCACAAAACTCGACAAAAGACACTCATCAGCATTAGCTTCGCTGCCATTCGCAAATATTTGCCGCACATACCTCGAGACCTCAGCACAACTAAACACGTAGAGTATCTTGGCGCGATAACGCGTTAAGATTTGTGACCGATTAATCAGACTGCGACGATCAAAGGTTATTTGATAATTCAGTGAATTAAGCAATTTTGCTTCGTTCGTGCTGTTTTCCTGTGCGTTGACCAGTTCGTCGTTTTGCAGTTTCCTCAGAATACTAGAGGAAATGCATTCTTCGCCGTTGCCCAGCGGCCGGACGTACGGGTGCAGAATACTGCCGGATGTTAGAATGATTTCATCGTTGATAATTATAGCTGATTTTCGATTATTCGGATGGTTAGTTATTTCCAATAAACCGTGACGAATTTTTAGCAGCATCTGGAATAGTTAAAGGGTTTATTTAACGTGTTAGCGCTTGATGGCTGGTGGACTCTCACTTTTGTGTTGTCGCTACGTTTCCATTTATTACACTAGTTCAGGTGGCAACATGTCTTCTAAATCTGTTCTTTTTAATAATTGATAATAAAGGTATATCTACATATAATTAACTTTTTTTTTCGCGAGAGATACGAAAACAAAGAGAAATCAAAACAAATTTGGTGACGATTTTGGTAAATATTTGTTTTTATTAAATGTCAGAGGAAAAGTTTTACAATTGAGTTCAAATGTAGATGGCACATGCAACAGTTGGGAGAAGAACGGTCGCGATTTATGCTAAATTTTTGAGTTAAAAGAGTAATGATTTTTAAATATTTTTTTTGACGGTAAAATAACGCATTTTTCAATAAGTTTCCTGCAATACATATTGGTGTTTTAATATTCTGTTTTTGTAGGGTTGTTCATAACATATGTGTCAATCTACAAAACTAGAACCAACCGATCGGATAGAGTTGATTGAGAAGGATGCATTCACGGCTAAGTGCTAGGTGAATCTTTTTTTATGTTCCAGGCCGATGTTTTTTTTTTTTTTGACTAACTATGAAATGAAACATAATTTTTTTTCATTTTTTTGTTGACCGATTATTTGTTTTATAACAATTATGTTTGAAATATTATAAAGGCCAAATGGCCGCCTTTGGCCGTGGTGCAGGTGCGTGCTCTTTCAGCCTTACTTTGCATAATATTTTGCCACATTTCGGGATATTTCACCAATTTCTTGAATAATGATGTCCCTTATTTAGGGTTGTGGTTGGCGGGTTGTCGTCTTTACCTTTGCTTCTTTCTATTTAGTACCCCTAAATTGTATACTGGTACAAATGCATTTTTTTTTTATTATATTAAACAAATTTGCCGAAGACATTCCAAATTCTTGTTTACGGCGTCTACTGGAAGTGCCCGGACTTTCATCAATATTGTCTCTCACTACATCAAATTTTGTGTCGTACGTACGATACAAACTCAGGCCAGACTTCTCTTTATCTGCCAGTGTATACTGAGTTTCAAAGTTATATGATGCATTATTAGCTGGATGGTTCACTTGCTATGCAATTACGCACGTTTTTTTGTGTTTTTACAATTGAACGATAATTTAGATAAAATGTTTTAATAAATTCAACATGTTGTTGAGGCGTTAGATGCTCCATAATAAATTGTTATCGAAAGCTCTTCATGACCATCAAATGCGAATTGACAGATGCCAACCAAGCCAAAACGGCGGCCAAACAACATCGACGCTGAACATACATAACACTGAAATGCAACCTGAAGCTGAAGTACGAGCTGCAAAAAGTTAAAATGTATAGAAAACCATTAACGCGAACACAATGATGAAGCCAATGATAAAGCTGAAGTACAAGTTCAGTGAATTTCTACTTTCGTAGCTCGCTACACATTTGACGTTTCACAAGCTAAGGGAAAAATGGAAGAAAACACAGAAAAATTAATTGTGCTCGAGAAAGGAAATTCAATTATTTTTAATTTAACTAATTTCATGTACAAAAATATATATATTGTATAAAAAAGGCAGATGTGTGAATAAAATTCTTTTGGAGATGGTTCATGAGCTAGTGCTTCCTCTTATATATTCTATTCATTATTTTTTATAATAAAAACATGTTTTTCTATAGAAAACGTACAGAAAAAATGCAATTTCTTTAAAAAAAATTGTTGTTTTACCAAAACGAGCAGGGCTTTTCACGTTTTTCAGTTCGTTATTAAGTTTTAGAGGCCGTTTTACACTTCCGCTTCAGAATAAGCATTATATTCTGACAGTAACGCTGAAAGTGAAGCGTAAAGCAGTTTGTGGAGCTGAACATTTTTTAACTCCCGTTTTAAGTCCTGAATAGAATAGTTGATGTGGCTGTGGCATTGCTGTTAATGTTGACTGTCAAAATGGTGAACACATTTTTTTTTTCAAATGTGCGAACACAATTGTGCCAGTTGACGTACATATATAGATGTTGCTGTTAATGTTGACTGAATAGTCTATCAACAAATTTGACTTTCATCTTTTTATACCCCACCCAGGGTATATTAATTTTGATATATAGTTTTTAACATAGAGCAATGATAACGCTAGGCCACGAAAGTATATATGTTCGTGTCGTAAGAAAAACAAACATTGCTTTTTCAAAGCAATCTCATCAAAGTCCGTGAATTTCAGTTACACATTTTTGGAGCCACGCCCACTTTCTGATAAGGAAAAAGTTGTAATAACATTTTCGTGATCAAATTTCTCAAAAATCGTCGAAATATCCTCTGTACAGAAAGATATTATTGCATCTGTTCACTTTATTAGGGGTGAGTTAAAAGATGGGTGGTAGGGTACTTACGATCCGTTTTGGGTGGGTTGTAAATTTCCTGTATACTTTTTCTGTATTTAAGTGCAATTGGTGTAATTATTCTTAATGAAATATGCAGATATTAATTGATTATAATACATTTAATTGATGGTCAGCAGGATTTATATTCTGTCCAAGGCAATCAACAAGTGTATCCATAAGGCATTTAATATTTGACAGGTTGGGACACAAGGCTGACCACAATATGTATCTCGCGCCTGAGTCGCCACGTTGCTGCGTTGTTGGCTACTGATGTCAAATTTGAAGCCGTCAAATATTTTCTGTGTTCTCCTCCGAAAAGTACAACGAACGAAGGGAGAATGTGCTATTTAATATTGGGTTTTTTCAAGATAACTTTTAAGTCTTTTAAAATTAAAATTCTAAGTCAGTTTTTAAGCATGAACAGCACTTGTTTATATATTTATGTCTTATGTATGTATCTGAGGCTTCCCCCACTGTTAAATTTTAATTTTTAAGTTCTTCGTAGTTGAAATGGACAGGTGTCCAAATAATTTATTTTCATTTGTTTGACATCCATTTCCAATAAATAAATAGGAACAACTTTCACGTTTTAATTCATAAACGTCAAATTTATGGCACTGCAAGAATTTAAGATAAATTCAACTTTACCATTCACGCCGCAACCTCATACTCAAGCTTATGGCTTCACAGACTCCGACACAGTTACAGATGCACATTATGCTTAGCCCTTAGCCTCCGCTTCAGCTTCACCATTGTGTCGCGTTATTTATTTTGTGTGTTTGAACTCACAGACCGCTTCACGCTTCAGCTTCGGTGTCACTATAAAGTCGCGTTTCTCTGGGAAAACTATTCTCAGTTCAGAAAAAGGGACTAATTTTCTTTGCACTCAAATCCGCTACAAAATCGGTAGTGCAAAATTACAAAATAGGATATCGTTTTTTTTTTACATAAATTAAATTAACTTTTTATATAGTTACAAAGAAACACTGCTATTGTGTTCGGACAATAAATCGTTGATTTTATTTTCAAGATCGGAGCAGAGCTCGAGTTGTTAAAAAAGTTTGTATGCACATATTTCTTTTTCAGTTCAAACACTTCAGAGTCCACTGAGCTGGTTCAGTTCAGACTTGACTTGCTTGACATCTATTCAGTTCTCTGCTTGGATAAAAAAATAAAATAAAAATGTTTCAGACACCCACCCTGGACAATCGTATTTACCCATCCTGAAGAAATACCTAATGAAATTTCTTCTAGGTCTTGACAAAATTAAAAATTTTGTCAAGTGATACGAAGCGAACTGAGTCCAATGTCATTAAAGAACAATTTTTTACCAATCTCAGGCTCTGCTACCAGTAGTGATAGAACTTAAAGAAATTGGAATCTTACCAAATTTGAAGTTTGTAATTTAAACGGTTATTGAATATATAAGACTAAAAAATACCGTACGCCGATCAGTCACTCACCCACTGATTACGAAAATATATAGGGTACTTCTCGCGAATCCCAGTATGATATAAGGTATTAAAAACTACAGAGTTCTTCTAATCATTATAAAACTTTGAAAATTGGTACTTGAATGTAAAGATCAAGAATTCTCAAAGGGCGACATCAGCCCAACATCAGCCCAGCAATCAACAACTGCATCGACAAATTTTCTAAATTGAGAGAAACAATCTCGAAGTCTACCCAATGACCGTGTTGCTGTAGGTTTGGAAACTTTTTATGTGTGCTGAGCATCCTAGATTTCTGTTAATCTATGAGTGGATTTGGTCCTACAAAATAGTTTTTCTGTCAAAAATGATACTTACTTGCATTCAAAACCCACTTTATATGCAAGGTATATTCCAAAAGGCCTTTTATATTTCAACATAGTTACATAGTTAAATAGTTGCAATTTACCGCTATTTTCACACTTTCACGGTCATTCGGTTAATCTACACCTAGGTGCATCTATTTTACAAAACCCTTTTTTCCATTTAACAACACGTTTCACATCTCCTACTTGCACAAATCGCACAAAAACTCGCGATTGGTTCCATTAAAATGGGATAGTTCGCATTGCTCAATATTTCTCAAGATATCTGATAAAATATGTAGAAAGTCGGCTTCAAAGTACGATACACAATTTGAATGTATGGAATGGGATATTTCTGATGTTTTCATTATAGTTACCAAGCTTTCTGAAAAGTTGCTGAGATTTTATACTATTCCTTCTTCAAATATAAAATAATTTTTAGTGTGAAGGACGACTTCAATTTATACTTTCCTCTTCTTCAGAGACATAGGTATATGTAAAAGCAGTAGACTTAGAATCATTATCCTGCAATAATTATGCATTGAGATGGCTGAGGTCGAGACCTGCATCTAACAAATGATGCGAACAAGGTCTGCGTTGTCAGGTTCAACGTCGACGACACGGTTTCCTGCAGTATGTAGCTGCTGGGATGGACTTTTCTTATCTTCTTCTTGACTGGAGATGTTTTCGTTGGACAGTCAAGCTATGAATCACGTATCGACCAAGAAAAGGTCATGTTGGATACGTGTTAAGTATATTATAGTCACGAATACGATTTTGTCATCATACTGCGGACACGCTCCGTAGACTCCGCCTAGGAGGTGTACAAACTTCTCATTCATAAATGTTGTTGGCTAATGTTATAAAATATTGTTTTGATGCAAGCAAGTAAAGCTACAAACCACTATTATAGAATCCGCCAGAAGGAACGATTCACGAAACTCGAAAATGGAAACCGTCAAACCCAATGGAGTTTATCATTTTCAAGGCCGAACTATAATAGGAGAATGGTTTTGTACGACCACTTTTACTTACGTACGAAAGATCGAATCCATTCGCTCTTTTGTACGAAAAATTGACACAACAGCTCAAATGACAGGCAAAGCGATTTGACAGTTGCTTCCGAACCCATACGCCTATTATGGGGCTACTCGAGCAATTCACAGTACTGAAGGAAACTTAACGTAGAATTATGACGTTTATATGCATACTTAAATCCAGCTTCAACCCGGGTTGAAATTCATATAAACGCAGATCGAGTTGAAATAGGATTGACTCAACTCGACTCAGCTAACAGAGCTGGATCGAGTTCGAAAAATGCATGTATACCTGGGTTAGGGGGTTGAACTGACATGTTGTCTCTCTGAGTGTGTGATTTCAGATAACGAATCTAACACAACAGAGCACTAACCCAATCAAAAGCAGAATGTCTGCTACTTATCTGTCAGTTCAACCACGTTTGAATTTTTCAATCTTTCGACTCGGTGTGTAGAAAGACTCAGATCAAAATCTCAACTCGATCCCTCGATTCTACATATAAACGTGGTAATTAGCTTCAGATTGCTTTAATCTAACGAATCGGAAATTACCTTCGTTCATTCGATTCACTTTTACTTCAAATTGGCATTTGTATGGAAAATGATATAAAGGGTTTTTCAATATTGACATTACAATTTTGTATTTTAATACAAACGCACCCTTAAACTTTTTTTTATGATCTGTCAATGTCAAAACGTCAGTCAAGGTTTACGATTTTATCATGGTAAAGTTCACGAAAGAGTAACGTTTGGAAATTATTAAAAATTACTAGCGAAATTCTGAGTCGGTGGTCGCAACTTTAAGAGCGCTTACTCCAATTTTCGGTCGTAATAATCGTCCCACCAGCCTGTCTGGTGCTATAGTGGATAAATTCGAGTCAACATATTCACTATTGAATATCGAAGTACCGAAAATATCGTAGCGGTAAGTGCTTGAGTTCGAAATGAACCAAATCAGTCGATTGGACGCCGTTCACAGGAGTTGGGAATCTCTCAGTCCACATTGTGGCGAGTTTTGTGTAAAAGTTTTGGCCTACACCCTTACAAGATCAAATTTACTCAAAAACTGAAGCGTCTTGATCATTTGAAGCGCCGAAACTTCTCCGATTGGGCTCTGCAAAGATCAAATTCCATACTTAAATTTAGCATGTACACTACACCTGGAATAAATTTCACCCCGATATCTCAATTATTCTGTGTTTTATTTAAATACAAAATTGTTATGTCCTTATTGAAAAACCCTATACTTTAGCGGATTCAACGATTTCGAGTTACGTGAATCATTCCCCTCGGAGGATAGGGGTGATAATCTTCCTGATAGTCTTTACCGATATATTCTAAGCATTACATGACCAATGACGACGATCAACTTAAATTAACCTGAATTGAAATTTTATGATATTTGGTTTCATTACCTCTTGCTACATCGAATGAAATAATATTATTTGAGCTCTTTAGTTTAAAGTTTAAAGTGATGTATTGCAGCACCCCCGGCATTAGAATGTAAGAAAAAAAATAATAAATTGTACAGAGTCTCACACAAAAGAAAAGAAGACAAACACACATTTCCTTTTTTTGTTCTTAGAATATTTTAATTGTTGCATCAACAATCAATTTGTCCTATACAAAAAAATATCAATAAAAAAAAAAACTATCTCATAAATTAAAAATTAAACATAAAAATAATTACAATTAAATTAATCAAATTAAAACAGAAAAAAAACAAAAAATTAATAGAAAGAAATATAAAATTAAAAATTAAACAAAATTATACATATACAATCATCATTAATTTTACGACTAGATCCAAAGAATTTTAATCATAGTTATGTTGTTTGTTGCTCTTTCTTATTTTTTTTTTCTGTTTTATTCCATCGTATGTAAAAGTATATATATAAAAAAACATTACAAAAAATAGTTGCACTAAACTATTTTTTAAATAAACATAAAATATAAATAAAAAACAAATATTTACATCAGTTTCTCGATTATGTACTATTTTCAGTATGAATTCGCAAAATCATAAAAAACGGAATATGTTGCATGGAATATGTAATTAAAAAAAAAAAAAAAAAATACATCTGAGGCAATTTGAAGCATTTGAAATAATAAAAACAAACAATTTAATATTTATTTTTAAATGTAGCTGTTAAAATTTACATTTAAAATGTACAAAATTGCAGAGCAGAGAAATCATTCGTAAGAAACTCAAAAACTAAAATGCATACACAATTTTATTGATTTTCTTTAAGTTTAAACATTAATAAATAATTTAAATATAAGTATTACACGAATATAAACACATTTTACTTTAGCAACATTTCTTGTTTTTTTTTTTTTTTTTTTTTTCTTTTTTTTTAACTTTAAATTATGTACACAACTATGTTGAAAGTTTACATTTTCTTTTTTTTTTTAAGTTTTAATTTTATTTTTCATTTTTATATATAGTTTGCATATAGAAGTAACAATAATAAATAAATATATAAATACATGGATTTTTTTTTTTTTTTTGTTTATATTTCAATGGTCTTTGTAGATTTCTGCTGTCGTCATTTTAGTAGAAGTCATTTTTAAAGTTCCATCGTTTTGGGGGAGCGGGAAGTTAACAAAAATTTGAATTTATTTCTTTCCAAGCTGATCGCGCCAGTCAACGAATTTATCCATTTCCTCGTGCAGTTGCAATGCTTCAATGCAAGCCTCGAAGAATTCAGTACCAAAGCAGTCTTGCCTGTAAATTACGTGAAAGAAATCTTTTAGAAATAGTCTTGAAAAATAATACTGTGAAACAAAAATCTCTCAAAAATGGATCGAATTAAATTTGAGCTAAAAAAAAAACGCCAAATTTGGACTTCGAATCTCGAACTGCCAAAAAATTAGTTCGATTTTCTAGAAGTTATGCGTCAAAAACAAATTTCGATTTCGAATTTCGAACTGTCAAAAAATTAGTTCGGTTTGCTGGATGATATGTCAAAAACAAAAAATTTGAGTTAAATCATTAAAAAAAAATTATAGTAGAAAATAAATATAAAAATTAAATATTTACTTACTACTGGTTTAATGTTTGAAACATGAAGAATAATTTTCTCTGCAGCACCCGCTAAATTAAAAATCAGATTTTTTCTTGTGGTCTTATCTACAAGTGTCAAAAATTTCAGCTTTTTATGTCAACCAGGGTCTTCTGGAGACTACGCAAGGCGCATATGTATAATAGGGTATAGAAATATTCCTTTCAAAATACAGGATGTAATTCGAAAATCAAAAATCCGGCATAAGTCCTTCTTTAAGGTGCACAAACACAGATGCAAGGAAATCTTTTACGAAATTATGAATGGTATATGTGGTGTATGAGTACGTGACTATACCCTCATCATTTCCTTTCGTTGAAAGTTAAACCAGTGCTGATGAAATTCTCCAACAAGGGCAAACACTTCTTAAACAAATTCATCTATTTTATAGTTAATTTTGTCCTTCAAAAATCTCTTTTTTATTCCATTAACAAAAATCGATAAGTAGCAGATGAGAAATAAAAACGAGTCCGAAAACCATTCAACTATCATGAACGAAATGTAGATATGTCCGGTCGCCCATTAATCAACCAAATAGTCGTATAAAAAATACTTTAATTGTAGCTCACTACATTAGAATCGCTAATTCGCAAATCGTAAAAATAATCTATATACCTTAGAAGGCTTAAGATTATACGAGGGTATGTATGTATATCAATCGCAAGAGGCCATAAATTCAAATGCCGTCATCGTAAAGTTGATTCATCGACGACAAATACCTATATAATGAGATTGATAGGTATAATACATAGTAAATAGTAGAGTTGACAGGTTTGTAAAATACTGTCAGTCAATATTTATTGTTGCCAAATGAATTTTTGCATATTAAGAAGCAGGGGGGAGGAACTCATTTGAGTTACAAATATAGGTTAAGAGTGCGATTTATGATATTCCTGACCAAAGTTATTAGGATACGGATAATAATGAATTTAGTCGAGTAATACTTGAGTAAGTCATTTGCTATCTAGTACTGAAAAAGCTGTTGCTTAAGCATACGTAAAAACCTACTCCGAAAAACTACTGCTTGGAAATGCACAACTGGGAGTAAAGATAAATAGTGAAGAAATGAAGAAAGGAGTATTTGCTTCGTCTAGATGACACTAATCACTGTAGTACTCTGCTGCAATGTTCAGTAGTGAATTGTTGTTAGCACTTAGTGAACTGAACTCCACTAAAACTACGCGTTGAAATGCTGTAACTCAAGAACGACGATTCCGTTTGCTTTGTTAATTAGGGAATTCTTCAGACAATGTTTACTATTAGCCAAGCAACCAGCTCCGTAAAAACGCTTGCAAAAGCTGAACAATTATTAGAAATACAGGCTTCATGGAACAAAGTATACAGTTTTGCGCTTTATAAAAACAAACTTAGTTCCTAATATGATAATCTTTATAAAGGTTGTCCCAAAATTTACGCAAGATTTGAATTTTGCGCCATTTGTGCGGTGAAGTGTTGCCAACGAAAAAAAAGGACATCGTGACAGCTGACAGTTCAGGGTTATTAAAAATGGAGTGATACACCAAAGAACAACGCGTTTTTATTGTTGAGCAATATTTTAAAAATAATGAAGGTTTGGCAGCTACAAATCGCAATTTGTATACAAAATATGGTCGGAGTAGTGATTTAACTTCATAAACTGTGAAGAGATTAATTCAAAAATTCAGGGAGACTGGATCAATTAGTGATCTTAGATACTCTGGCCGCCCTTCAATGAGACGTTCAAAAAAAAACATCGAAGCAGTTCGTGAGAGTGTTGTTGAGAGTAAAGGACACCGTGGTCAAGAATTGGACAATTCGAGAAGCTCTCTACAGCGTATTCTCACGAAAGATTTGCATCTTCATGCATACAAAGTGGAATTGGCTCAAGAACGGATGCCTAATGACAACGCACAACGAAGAGAGTTCTTTGAATGGATTATGGAACAACAGCAAGTGGATGCTGATTTTCCAAACAAAATCATCTTCAGCAATGAGGCTCATTTTCATCTTGATGGCTTTGTTAATCGTCAAAATTGTCGAATTTGTGGTTCAGAAAATCCACGAGTGATTGTTGAGAAGCAAATGGCATCATCGGACCTTTCTTCTTTGAAAATGTGGCTGGTCAGGCAATAACAGTTAATGATGCATAATCCAGTTTTTTTTAACTAAATTGCAAGATATGCATGTGGACGACATGTGGTTTCAACTAGACGGTGCCACATGCCATACAGCCTGAGAAACAATTCAATTACTGCATGAGTCATTTCTTGGTTATGTAATTTCCCGTTGTACTTTTTCGTGTGGGGTTTTTTGAAGTTTAAGGTTTATGCCAATAAGCCCATGACCACCCATGCCTTGAAGGAGCAAATTGAGCGCTGTATCAATGAAATTCAGCCACATTTATACAAAACGGTCAAATTTCGACAAAAGAGTGCGTATGTGCCAGTAAAGCCGTGGAGGCCGTTTACCCGATATGCTATTCTATACATAACCTAATACTGTATACTTTATGAATCAATAAAACATTTACAATAATTTTTAATTAAAAACTTTTGTTTTCTATTAAAATTACTTCTTGCGTGAATTTTGGGACACTCTTTAGGTTATCCTACTTTTTGTTGTGTGCTGAATACATGAGCGGAAAATTATTCCTTTCTAGTTTTCCCCCTTTCCCATTTGTTTCTTTTGGGTTGAATGTTACGTGGAATATAGGAAATGGGAGATAAATGTGTCACGAGCAAAACGATTTTTGTTTTTGTTAGTGCAGTGAACCGATTTCGGTGAATATTTTTTAATAATTTTGAAGACTCGTGTATACTTGCGAAAGGGATACGTATTCATAAATAATTCGTGGTGTGTGATATATTGTATTGATGGTCAAAGAGGAGTAGGTTTAGCCCGTGAATTTACAATTCTCAAGCACGGTGTATGTTCATTAATACGGAACGGACGAAGACGGAACCAGCTGGTAAACTAAGTTGTAAGAGAATTACAACTTATTAAGGAGGTTGCAAGTTGGCCGCGTACAGGTGAGAGACTTACAGACTTTAAAAAAGTGAAAATCAGAAGGCTACGCTAACGAAGATCGAAGCTCTGCTACAGAAGCTAAAGGGATCTTGTATTTTTTTTTTATAATTTAGTCTTGATTTTGTCCACTCCTTGTTCGGCTAATGAAATAAGCTCTGTATTTCACAGTATGATCAGAGACAGGTACCCTTGTGAGTTCACGACACAAAATAAATTACAAATTAGTTAAAAATTGAAAGTTTTGTAGACAGACGGCTGTCGCTTTAAATCGCGAAAAATACTTTTCTCGTTTTACTACATCATTTCGATAGAAAGCTCCACTCCACCCCTTTCCAAAAACAATTTCCAATGTTCACCCCATATTTCATTTCTCTCTAAAAGACCCTTTCTGCGATCTGAAAGTGTCTTTAAAGGTGAAAACTCAGTTTAAGGGCGGGTCAGGAGCCAAGCTTTGAATTCTGTTAGACTAACAGCCCAGCTCCGATTGACTCTCAGCTTTTGACTCGCTCCTCAAATATGTTTTTACTCTAAAACCATCATCGAAAGTCAATATTAAATTGACAAGAAGTTAAGTTCTTAGATTTTTAACACCACAGAGAGCACTTGAGCAGAAAACTCAAAAACTGACTACATTAGCTCATTCCTTTTGAAGATAATATTTTCGGCAGCAGTTATGAAAAAGATTTGAAATATTTCAAACATCTTACCAGTAGTATACACAAAAACATATTAAAAATCAAAAATGTTAATTTAACTCATTTAAGAATGTAAACCAGTTTCCAAAAATTAAAAAAAAAAAAATTAATGTAGAAAATTTAACTAAATATACAAAAAATAAAAAAATAAAAATTAAAATAAACATACCAATAAATTGAACTTAAGTCAAAATGAAAAGTAAAATGAGTGTTGCTAGTTGTTGTTGTTGTATATGTTGTATATTATCTCCTTGAAATTCTGTAGCCTTCTTAGTTTCATTTCATCACCATTGCACTTTTGTTTTTTTGTTTTTTTTTTGTTATATCCGAAGACGTTGAAATTCGTTTTAGTAAAATCCATTTAATCCTTGCTTTCTTACTTCAGCTGCTATAGCATGTGTGGATGCGCTTTCCCGTTATGCCTTTTCCTCTTTACATTTAAAACTTTACACTATCAAGTAAATTAGTAGTAGTAGTAGTAATAGTAGTAGTAGTAGTAGTAGTAGTAGTAGTTATATCACTTTGTTTTCGCTTTAAATTAATATAAAAATACAAATTGAATTACAAAAAAAAATAATAAAATTAAAAAAAAATAAAAATTGTTTGTATATAAATCTAAAAACTATACATAAGTATAAAAATAAATACAGTTTCATTTTGTATATAATATACCCATAGTATTATATAAATTATGTATCTAACAACAATTTAACAAGAATGTAGCTTTTTTTATTATTTTAATTTTCACTGAAAATTTTGCATTTCCTTTTTTCTTTTCTTTCTTTCGTTTTTTTTTTTTAAAGTTTTCACTTTATTTTTTTTGTGTTTCTTAGACACGATGCACTTGAAGAATATAATTTTAGTTTTTTTTTTTTTTTAAGTTTTAAACTTTGCACTTAAAACATGAAATTATGTTTTTGTTTCTATAAGAAGGATGAGGGTTCTTTGTCGTACATTAAATTATGCATTATTTTTGCTTGTAAATAAATTAGAAAAAAAAGTCCACAGATACAGAGAGAATGGGAAAATAAAAAAAAAAAAATATTTTTATTTTGTTTGCATTTTTATATCAATAAAACTACTAATTATATTGATTGAGGCGTTGGTGGTGGCGCAGCGCCATTAATTATTTTAACATATTTCTTAAGTATTTCGATTTCATCACCAAGATGTAGCGCTTCCACACATGCTTTAAAGTAATCCGTTGTAAAGCAATTTTGCCTATATTGACGAAGGTTAAGGGAATGTTATAAAATATTTATATATATTTTTTTTTTTTCATATATATAGGAACATTTGTGAATAATAATAGCTTATAAATATTAAAATTTGCTTTGGCTCTTTCATTTATTGAGGGAAATTTGATATAATGTTTTTTAAGACGTAGTTTATTCTTAATTTCTGATTTTTTAATGAATGAATGAAAATAAACGGAAATACATAAATTTTGTGGCGATAGAAATATAACAATCATCGAGTCTCTTCATCACCTCGTACACACTTCAAAGACTTTTTGGTTAGTTATTGTGTAGATTGGAACAGATGAAAATTTTCAGTTAGGAAGGAATTATAATTTTTTGTTTGCTTTTACAAAGTTAAGCATTAATGCAAAATATAAAAAAAATACTATTCACGCTTGCATTTAAAAAAAAAAAAAAAACGACTGCCTCCTCCGTTCGCTTCCATGATTTGTGTCTTGTTTTTTTTTATTCCGACGTCGAATCATTTCAATATTTCATCTCTGATCAGAAGAAAACATTTATATATACGGTTCTAGACTTATATTTAAATAACATTGCCAAATGTCAAAGTCTTGTCTGCTGTCTTGTGTGGTGTTACTTGACACTCGCTATTTTAGTGGAATCACAGGGTATGCCTGCGTATACTTTTTGAATGTGATTTTGAAAATAATTAACTTTCTATACGAGTAAGTAGATGATAGTACGAATAAACAATTTTACTAACAAAATTACAAAATTGTTAAGTTAATTTTTTTCTGAAAGAATATACTCTTATTAATAAAAAATGTCTTTAAGCTCGCGTGTATACTGTGGAAGCTCCAAAACTCACAAAGCGAAATAGGAAAGATTCAGTGCTACATCAAATGAATTGCTATGACTTTTACAGTTTTTTTTTTTAATGAAAAAACAAAAAATTTTAAATTCTAGAATTAGTGTTAATATCTGGTGGAAATCATTTTTCTCGTTTATCAATTGTTCTTATGAGCTCAAATGGCTCGGGGGAAGAAATCAAAGAAGAATCGCTAAATCTACCAATTTGAAACGGACAGTCGTATTTTTGAACGTTTTAACTGCCCAAGACCAAAGGATATATACCATAAGCAACTTTAGAAAGTCTAATAATTAATATAACAACGCAACGTAATGGACAAGAGTAGGTACAAAATTATCCCATATGAATGGATCGTATGATATCCATTTTGCTCAGTCCAAACATTTTTTTTTTTTAAACAAATGTGGAGGTGGCTGTCACCGTTTATCCTGATCTTGATATCCCTAAAATTAAGCTTGATCATCATCGGCTGGGAAGAAGTAAAATCTAACTTTTTTTATGTAAACGCCGCCGAAAGGTGGGCGTGGCCTTATACAATGTATGGATGATTTGTAGAGGAGGTTATTATTTTGATAAATTGGCATTTCGGTATTGTAATAAAGTGACAGAGTTATAGCCGGATTTTTAAAATGTTTACACTCTTACTGTTTCTGATTCCAAAAAGCTTATATATGAATTTTTCCTATGGGATAGGGTTTATACCCTGCACCCACCACAAGCGGTGGCATAACAAAATTCTATTCCTGTTGAACTAAGAAAAGTTTTCTCAAAGGCGCATTTAGAGTCTTCAAAAATAAGACGGTTTATGGATAATGTGGGCGTCGTGGCGTAGTGGTTAGTGTGTCGGATCACTACGCAAGAGGTTCCAAGTTCGAATCCCAGAAAACACCAAAAAGTTTTTTCACGATCCAACCTCTCGCGAACGTCTGACAAACATCCGAGAGTATTGTTGTCTCGAAAAAGCTTCTCAAAACAAATTGCCTTTCGGATACGGCACTAAACTGTAGGTCCCTTCCATTCGAGTGAAAAATATAACGCACACAACACGAGTGGTTGCGAGAAGCTACGCCCTGGCACTTAAAAAGCTGTTGCGCCAAATATTATATTATTTTTTTATTATTTTTATAACTAAATAATTTAATATCATTCTCTGCTGGGTACTTTATCGTTGCGACATTCCGGAAAACTGTCCGACGGATGCTGTTCATAGACAACGCTCACTGGCTATGAACAGCAAGCGCATATCCAATGGTCGAGTTCATAATTGTAAAATGTTTGCAGTAAATATTCCGCACTAGTTTTGGTACAACTTTTTTATCATAAATGCATTACACACATTTGACATAAAATGACAGATGAAAGGTTAAAAGTTATTTGCTTTGCTTCTGTAATTTATGAATTTATTGCAATCGTGGCGAAAAGTAGCTTAAGTCTAACTAAACTATTGTTTGCCTAGACAATACAGTTTTTATGCAATCATGAACGCACATTTTCCAAAGTTGCTGGTTTTTTACATAAATGAACTCAGCCATAAATGTCATTTGTTTCTGACTCACGCTGATGGAGTGGAACAGCAAATTTTAACAATTGTAACACTGCTAGGCTACTATGGTGAATCCTAAACCTAAACAGGTCATAGGTATTGCTAAGACACAGGAGAAATAACATCTCAAACCTCAGAAACGTCATTGCAGACGCCTCAGAGACTGATCATTGTAGGCTAAGTCATCTGCAGAGATGAAATTACTCGATTCGGCCTGACATTTGCCTTAACCTTTGAAACATTGAAACTTATTTAAATAACATACATATTTAGTTTCTGTCAAACGTAGTGTTGATTCATCTAGTTTATTGCCGATATTTATATCCATTATCTTAATAGACAGTGAAGTACAAATACGAATTTATTTAGCATCTTTTGGCAATATCTATTATACCTATCTTTCCAGCAATTTATGCGAGAAGGTGTGTTTCATCAGCAACGCCCAGATTTTGGTTTTTGGTTTTTATTTTCCGCGACGGAATACAAAATAAACACACCTGCGCTACAAGAATGACACATGTCTTCTTTTTTTTTTTCTTTGTAAACACATTGAATGATAAAATCTGATATTTACCTATCTTATAGTGCAAGGGCAACGACCACATTGTGTTATATTTAAATTTTAACCCAACTTTGGGAATGAAAATATGCAAAATTTATTTATTTTATTTTATTTTTCCATAAAATTGTAAAATTGTAAAATGGAGAAAATTAAATTTTGTAAACAATCAAAACCGTTGACCGTTTGCAAAATTCACATTTTATAAATTGACTCACCAACCATTAATATACCCGGGACTTGTACCACATGTACGACGAGTAGGTATTTTCAGAAATTCTAATTTCGGAAATTTGCACAAAAAAAAAAAAAAAAATACAAAAAAACACCTTTTGCAAAGCACGTAGTAGCTACATACAGACATTTCCAATATGCCAAAATATGATTGATTGATATTGAGTCTGGTGTGGTCTAAATTTCGTTTTAATTTTTCTTCAAATACATTTTTGTGTATAGTAGGCATACACTCCTCATAAACCCGATGTACAAGTGTATAATTTTATTTTAAATTGGATTTTGTGCAGAAATAAGAATTTTTCTATGGAAACGAATAAAAAATATGCGTCGTCATGAAATTATCAGAAAATTAGCTGACGAGTAATATTGGCTAGCAATTGTTTGGCGGCAGGTAGGTGCCAAGGTACATTTTTCTTAAAAAAAACTTAAATTCACTAGTTGAGGTGTTAGTCACTTAAAATATTTGTCATTGTCATGTAGCCTGACAAGTGACAATGACATTGCTGTTATGGCTTTTGCAAATCAGTGTTGTACTAACTTGATTTTTAGCCAACAAAATTTGCAAAATGTTGAGCACTATTTGTTTCAACTGTCACCTTTAAAGTCTTGCACTTACAGCTTTGGTGTAACTTTGAGAGGAGTTTAACTTTAATGAAATTTGATTAATTTTGTTTACAGAAAGATACATGTACACATGTATAGATAATTGACATTCCTTCACATCGAATGACTAAATGAAAAGTCATCTGGAATTCAGTGACAGTCATTTTATCTGATATCCTTCAAATATAAGACTCTTCCTTTGAAAAGTGACAGAATTGTATCACGATTTCGTTAAATCAATAAATAATAAAATTTGTATATCAAATTATTTCCATCACTTTGCTCAGAACGTGATGATTTTTTAAATTATTGAATTTCAAATTTAATAGCTGAGAATCGCAGTTATGAATCTTACAATAAAGAATGTTAAAAGAACCAAAGCAAAGTAAATATTTTTCCGTACTATTATTCACGGAAATTCTTGGTAAAAATAAAATTTGATTTTTATTGTTACATAAAGTAGGTATGTGATTGCATTTCAAAACTCACTTGCACAATCGATGCACAGTCGTTTCCCGGAATAATTGATAGCAATCCTCACAGATACGATCCAGCCGGAAGAACATTGATTTGTTGTAGATACCCTTACATTCTAAATCGAAAAATGTGCTCCTCTTGGACAAACTATGATTGTGTGGCAGGGTTGCGATAAAGGGGACCAATACTAGAATCAGCACCACAGAGATCTTTAAGTTGCGGGAACACATCTGTAATTAAAGAAGAAAAATACGTATAAGAAAATCTGTGTGATTTTTCGTTTCAATTATATATTGCATATAGATTGTCTGAATTTTGAGTCATGTGAAGCGATAATTAAAAAAAATAAATATAAAATCGATTACTCCAATGGGGATTATTACGTTTTATTGGAAAATGTGGGTGGAATAGATACATTGTTATTATGACGTGTTTTCTTACAACAGCATGTGAATGGACTGCAAATTAACAAATTAAAAATGTGAATCATCATCATAAGTAGATTAAATGGGCAAATGTGATTTTCCGTTGTTTCATGCATAGTTAGTGGGAAATTGTTTCTATCTTTCATTAAGGAAATTTTATTGTAAACAAAAATAATTACCCGTCATCAGTTATTACTTCAAAAATAGCGGCATGATCTAAGTGAACATATTCCAGAGGCGTTTTCATTAAAGTTTAGGGACACTAGGCGTAAACTGTAAGCTTTAAAAGCATTTTTTAGATACAATGCACGAAAGTGACGTACGTAATTTTCTCATTTATGATAGGTTTTTATATTGAATTTTTAAACACCTGTAACCGTGAAGAATGTGGTAAGTTTTCTCTTCTGGAGGGTGTGCGTTGGGCGCCATTTTAAGAAAAGGAGACTGAATTGAGAGATTGAGACCGAATAAATCGGTGCGAGTTAATTTGATGGAAAACATATTTTATTAGCTATCTTATTCTGTTAGAGTAGTCCTAATCAAATGTTTGTAATATGAAGTATTTTCAACATGCAAAAATAAGTTCTCTTTTTATGCAGGATGCTTTTTTTATCCCACCTAATTTTAAGAGACGATAGGTCACCTCAAGTGAAACATATTACACATTTTATTGAATGTAATTGTATAAACAATTCTTAAATAAAATGATGACATTTAGATGTTATTTCACGTTCAAGCACGGGAACAATGGATTTGTTTGTAGTGTCTTTTTTGACGTCTCTGAGGGTATAGTTAAACAATTGCTTGATTATCACCTCATGCATATACACAAACCCTAAAAATGTCAGCTCTGCGATTTGTTGCTCCAAATGTATTTACACATAGACCAGAATTGATCACTTATGAGAGGAGTAACAACTGGTTGCCTAACATATTCTCATGCTTGAGCTTCGGACGCCCTTTTGTCAACTGTCAAAACAAATAAGCTGGATGTAAAGAAAATACATCGAAACGAGTCATTTGGAATTACCTCGATTAGCTCTAGTATAAACGTAGTACAAAATAAAATGCCATTGGGCCTGTGCTGTTTTTTAAACATCTCTAAAGCTAATGTTCCGAATGTGTTTTAAGAATGTGTAATTGCACAATTCTTTCGGCTGAACGACAGCATTCAAAGGTGACATATTTCACTGACGTTTACTCGTATATAGTTTTGTGTGTTTCTTATTAAATCATTTAGTTACAGTAGCGGTTCGATAGAGAAGAAGAAAACATCGACTTGTACATCGATCCCTACACATTGATACAGGAAAAATATTGGATCCAAAACATCGATATCTCGATACATCGATCGAGATAAAAAAAAAGTCATAAAAGACTGATGAAAATGTATTATCATTGAAACTTAGAACATTAAAATAAAAAAAATAAATAGCGTTTTGACCAAAACTCAAAATTGGTTTTGTCTGAATCAAAAATATTTGTGTAAAACTGATCGATTACCGGTATCTTCGATAAAATGGTGGTGTATACAATTGTCAAAAAGTACGATTTGCTTGTCAGAATTTAAAATCTTAAGTCACATTAAGCCAATCTGAAAACAGCTTAATTAATGTAGTGAAGCGGTGTGAGACATTGAGATTGAATACATCGATATGACCGATAATATCGTAACTTAAACATCGATGTTAAAAATATCGAAAAAATACTTCGAAATATCGTTATATTCGATACCCATCACTGGTAGTGAATGTATGAAACGAAATTCGGAACGTTTTCTCTGTTCGTAGCTAAATTTTTAGGTGAAAGTCAATTCAAATTTGGGACACAATATTTTTACTTTGTATGTACATATGTGTTTATTGAAATACCACAGAAATTTAACTGACAATCTTGCCACAAGATTGTCATTTATCCTTCAAATTAAAATTCCTGAGCTGGTTGAATTTTGACGTTTGTTATTTAAATTTATTCACCACGATAATGTCAAAATTTAGTCATGGGATGATATTAAATCGTATTTTAGACCAATTGATACGCGGCCCTAGTATTTTGCCAAGTTTTCCTTATGAATACATGTTTTGGTTTTCCAGAGTCTCATAACTTCATTCATTTTCGAAATATTTCATGAGCTAAACTATTTTCTTATAGTTATGTACAGGATCGTATCGCATAGTTATCAAAACAAAGAAGTACCAAACACATAGTTAATAGATTCCCACTTATCCACGTCTAAATTACACGAATCAATCAATTGCCATCAGCAACAAACTGAGCCTTACCTACCGCACAGCAACATGCAGGTGCATCATCGAACATATCTATATCTCATAAAGACTGTATCTCTAAATCAAGTCTATCTACCTATAGCACTCATCCAACAGCTACTATACGTACATATATATGTATGAAAAACCGAGTGATCCAACAAACGACATCGATTTAATTTTAGAACTCTCTGTGCAAATATGATGCGCCTCGCCACCAAGGAAGTGGGCCAAGATGCAGTCCAATCTCCATTGCAGCCACAATTCAACCACCACAACAGAGCATGCACAGTGAGCAACCGGTGGTAGTGGAGGCAGTGATTCGTTCTTCAGATACACTTAACCGATAAGTAACGCTCATAAAATATAAATATACGTGCCCTGCATAAGCTGCATCATCATCGCGGAACAAAAATAGCATTTCAAGATCAATCCTATATGAGTGTGTACAGTGCACCTAGAGAGCGCATAATATTTCTTCATCTCCAGTTGTTGTTGAGATGACGGAGGCGGCAGCAGCGGTCGGTGGAGTTCGAGTCATCCAACGAGATGAAAGAAATCTCAGCGCCAATAAGTGAGCCAAGTTTCCCATGGGAGATCATGTTCACCACCGTCACCACCACCGCCATCAACCAACTCAAGCAACTTACTCCCTCTGTCTTCAGTTGGAAAGGAAATCGCATTTCAGATTTCTATAGCATTACGGTGCATGTGTGGGCTTTCATGTTATGAGTAGGCTCCTGCCCTCTTACTGCACAAATCCACAGACCTCACAGTAAAATGTCTTGAAGCCACCCGGCATCGGTGAGTTATAAATAGTTGAGAAAACGAAATAGCCCACGGAACAGAAATCACAAAAAACCCCAAGAAAATCTATTTTTAGCGAACAATAGTCTGAATGAAAATTCGCATCTTATAGATACGAGTACGTACTATGACTATGCGAGTGGCTTGAACTTTTTTCACCGCAACATCATTGTGAAGTTGCCGACATTTAGTGTATCTTTTTTTTTGCCTTTTTATTATTACCTCCCAGAGAAACCGCCTGATTGAACGGTAATGCTGCGGTTCAGCACCATTCCTCAACCGCTGCCATATCAACCACACGACGTAATATTGAATGTCGTGTAGCATTCGCTTTTATTGTGCTTACAACTCACTTAGTATGCATATCCCAGTATGGATATGAACGGCTTTGGTCAAAAGTAGCAACAACTGCGGCAACAAATAGATATCGAATCGAAACTGAATCCGAGAGCATTTCAAGTCATCTGCCGGAGCCACAGTCAGAGCCGCCTTCGCCGCCGCAAAAGGGAAATGCTATACATTCAGGTATCCCGTATCCTCACTGCTGCTGTGGTCCAGAGGCAGAGCTATAAAGATATTATGCAGCAGTATATAAAGTAATTTCAATTCGAATGAAGGAAGACGAAGGACCGCACCTCAATTATAGCTGTTAAAGGTGGTCGCTCACAGATGATCACATAGAGCCGGGATATCACCGCTGAAATGTAATCGTTCGATGTAATTGATCGGTTTTCGTGTACAGATCGGTGTACCGCTGCTGGAGAATAAACTGGCTCTACACACAGATACTATTCTTTTGTAGGCAGTAACTAGCCTCTGAGGTCTTACGTGCGTGGACACGAGGACTGCGGACTTTCGATTGGGTTTTTGTATCTTTTTCTTGTTTCTGTATTTTTTTTTCTTTTTTTTTTTTTTTTAGTTTTTGCGCCAATGAATATTTATAAACATTCTGCGGGGATAATTATATGGTACGAGCGCCTAAGCACACCTGTTGTGTAAACTTGGTCGGATTTCACGTGATAGTCGGTGTTAACACAATGCTCTCACAGATGAGTTTTTAGATCGTCAATGTATAATTAGATGTTTATATTAAAAAATGGTATAAACAAAAACTGGTTTTGCAAAATAGTTTGTTTAAATATGGATGAAATTGGATTTGTCAGTGTGACTGAAATCTATCATGTAAAGATATGCGATGGGAGTTGGAAGATTAATGAATTTTTTTTTTTATTTTTAACATCAAAGTATAATCAAATCTAATGAAATAACTAACGATTTCTAAGAATAACTACAAGTTCGTTGAGATTTCATAAAAAGTTAGTGTACGAAGTGGTAAAAGCAACCAATTCCACTTCTAACACTTTATTGTGTTGAATTTTAGTGAGAGCGACTTGGGAAAACGGTTCAACGATCTATGAAAATGATGCACTGAAAGAATGAAGATTATAAAGTTTTGGCTGTGGAATTTTAGACAGTGAGCAAGGATTTACTGTAATTAGGGATTGATTAGGAGCTTCAAATATTGATTCACTTATAAGACAACATATAATGTAAATGTCAAACGAGAATTTGTGTAGTTTGGGCAAAATTCTGGTGAAATTCAGGCACTCATACCTGTACAAGTATGTATTTCTCTTATGTTTTTGTCCACTCTGACAAAAGAAAGTATAAGCTGTTACATTTTTCTCAACATTTGATCGAGGAAGGTGAAATCTGAAGTAAGCTTCAGATCATTATCGCCATGACGGCAGTCCTTATTCCTTCCAACTCTGCTACAAAAGTAAGCATTCCTAGATATAACTACAGGAAAGTTAATACCGTTTTCTTTTTAAGAATGCCTTGCAGAATAGAGAAATTAAATGCTGCACTTCGCATGCAATAAAAGACTTAGGATTTATGCATGACTTTTACTGCTTCATTCCAATCCAATACAATATCCCTCTGTAGCCAATAGTAGACTGCAGGCAACATACCGTTTTACCCTCATAAATTCCTAGTGTGTTTATTATTTTCCGTTTTTAGGCATTGTAGACTGTAGTCTACACTCCAATCTTCGAATCAAGTTCAGAACAATGAACAAAATGCTTCAAACAAAGAAATCCCGTTAGTAGAGTGATAATTTCTAAAAAGTTGACATGTGCTCTCCGGTAAAAATAATAAAAAATAGTTTTTGTATTATTTGGTGAATTTTTTTGTGAAAAAATAGAAAAAATAGATCCTTGTAGAGATCCGATAAAGATCGGCTCTTTAGTTTGGCGAAACAACTGAGTTTATAAAAGTAATTTGTATTTCGAATGAAATAAGCTGTTCTACAGATCAATGGCCCTTGCGAGTTCTGTTATACGGTGCCAAAAGTTTTACGATAAGCATGGAATCAGAATAGATACACTTGGATTTGTTTGAATTACAAGGGATACTTTTGAAACTACCGTTATGTAGGGGACAAGAAAAAACAATCAAACAAAATAAAAAATCTTATAAACCTTACAAAACCATGTAAACCAAATCTAATGCTGAGAAGTGAATCTCTCCCATGTGTCATTGCAATTTAATTGTAAACCATGCGCAACAGCAGCCACTTTGTCTATCCGCTGCTTGCACTACTCGTACGTACAGTTTTGGTATAGATGTACATAGATTTATCTACATATATACTGTATATATTTTTTGCAATCAAAATGCACTTTATTCTCCACTTGATTGACAGACTAAAGACCTGTGTGTGAAGGAACACACTGAGTCTTACAGTGGTCAAGTGGATATAAGATAATTGTACTTAATTCAAAGCATTTAATCGGCCCATTATACCTCTGTCTACATCAACTACCTGTTTAATGGAAATTGGAATATTATAAAAACAGGAGAGCAAAAAAAAAAAAAAAAAATAAAAAAATTGCCATCGCAATTTGCAACAGCGACCAGGCCTGTGCAAGCATATTTTACACGCACAATTAATGCCCACCCGGTGCACATGCGCATGAGAAAAAATACAGCCGACAACGACTCCCCATCCAGAGAGATCATTATATGATGCCTTCCTGAAGTGGCCTCACTCTACTACACTAGCCCTCAACAAGATCTTATCAATTAAATTTCCACCCAGAATTAACCATTTTGCCCACCATGAAGCTGCATTAACAACTTTTTCCTGACTTGCCGGGTGTATGTACACACCACCTGCAGCAACATCAGCAGCAAGTTGGTGATGATAGCCAAGTTGGAGCTGTTGCTCTTCTGAACTGTCTGCCTCAGTGTCTGTATAATGTTTTGGCTCTCTGTTGGCGGCATGCATCCATTGACAAGGAATCCAGTTGCTTTAGAGAGAAGATACTAGCTAGATGGTAGAAGGTAGAACAAAAAATAAATAGGTTTTTTTTTTTTTTTTTTGTAATGGATTCGAGGATGGAAAACTTGATTGTTGACTGTTCTTCGTTGGTTATTAATAAAGATATATCTGTTAGCCAAGCTGCCGCTATCTAATCACTGTCAGATGGATGGGATGTTCTTTTTCTTTTGAGGAGTTCTACTACAAAGATGGCTCTCTGATTTAGTATTTGATGGCTGGTTAGCATCTGGATAAGATGCGAATTTGGCATTAGCGGGAGACTTTGATAAAATGTCTCAAGCTGTTTTATTTAAATTGATTATGTAGTCGAAGTTGCACAATTTTAGACAATAAAATTAGCAAGTAGAAAGTATACCTACTTTTTTTACCACTAAGTCATGTTCTAGATTTATACTTGAAGGAGGACGGTAGATGGTAGTTCAGATTAGGATACTCAGCTTCTAATTGTGAGCTTGTCGAGGTGAGGAAAAAAGGTACGTGAGTAGGCTTGAAATTGGGTTGACTTATAGATGTTATACTCGTACCGACGATAGAAGTGAGTTAATTTTTAAGTAGGTACGTATTAATTGCGTTTTCGTAACACTGTTTGAAAAGTAACCCAAGTCTCAGACAAATATATGTCAAACTTTTAATTTGGTCTCGATGATCGCATTTTATAACACAGGATATTTGTAGAAAATCTACTCCTCATACTTCCAAACCTTCCGAGAAGCACCTTGTATCTTGTCGACTAATTTACACTTTCCTTTTAGCAAACATATTTGGAATGCTTATTCTGAGAGAGTTTTATGAGACATCCAAACTTCGAAAGATCCTTTCTACTAAATTGAACATACCTAGCAATAAATACTTCTCTAGTGAATAATTTTTCTATGTACTCATCAGCCCCATGGGGTAAACTGAGTCAAATCCCTACAAGGATTAGACCTTCTTCAATGCGAGTCAGATAGTTTAGTAACAAAGTCTTAAGTTCTTCGAACCGGTTGGTACAATACCACCCGAAATTCAACGCTGATTGCCATGATATAGTGACAGATGGTATATTGCTGGTTCAAGTTTGAACCATGACCGTGAAACTATTCATGAAAGATAAATACTGCGACCGCATTCCACTTACAGTTAATGGAATTTACAGCAGAAATACGAGAAATCTTAATCAATTGCAAACAATTGAAACAATTCTCCTCGATTAGCTTGGACAAAACCCTTTAAGTACGAGAAATAAACAGCATCAAAGTTTCAAATCATAGTTACAAATCTACCTCTTTGTTCATCCCGCTAACTTTTCGACTTACATATGCAAATGTGTAGACGGTGTTTACAACCTCAATTACATAACAAATAACTGAAAATTTTTAGTAGATAACCACTCTTAGATGTACGAGTATGATAGGCTTTTTATATAATAATTTCTGCAGATACGATAAGGAGGAACGAAATGCTAGCACTCCTCTACGCATGTCTTGTCCAGCCTTATTCATTAGAAGGAAGCCTTGTTTGGGAGTTCTCCCTGGAGCTCACCAATCAAGAAATTGTGAATGCCGATAATCTCCAGCACTTCATAAGAGGCTCCAAATAATCTGTATACATAGAAGTGAAGAACGTTACTAGAACCTACATATTTTCTTAAGTGAGAGTTTTTGTCATCCTCATTATTTTTGAGTTGCTGATTAATTTTAAATGTCCTTAATGCCATCGTTTGCAAAGATCATTAACGTCTGTGTTTTTAATCAAATTTTCAAGATGTATGAACGATTTTCCAGCCTATATACATATATAAATACATATGTCCAAACTTGCTCCAGACTACTAGTTCTTCTATTTTCGTGTCAATCGCACAACTGATCATACTGTATCGTTGGGCTAGTTCCTACATACGAAAACAAAAATGAACACAAACCAAAGTTCAGAACCATCTTACACTATCTGTTCAGCGATCAGATCAATGACGAATATTTTCCTCCCATTCACGATCTATAACTCGATCGGCCATACGAGTATGTGTAATTTTCGATCGATCAGCTAATATTTTTCGATCAATTGATCATGATCCCTTTTATGTCATTTCGTTGTAAAAACATGCATATCTCTTAATTCTCTAATAAACACAAATTCTATTACTTTTCATATTGTTTTCAATTCAAATAAAAACAATTTTCTTAAACAACAACCCCATCAACATCGGCGGGCGAACTGAATTGCGCGCGTGCTAGCAGTCAGTTTTTCTAAATTAATTGTACATGCTTGCGCGTCCATCAGCGTGATGCTATAAAGAGCGCCCACAAAATCTCAGAATTTATTACCCAGATAAGTGGATTCGGAAAAATTGAGAAAAAACGGCTACCGCCATCGACCGCTTCATTCACGTGTGATTGTGAAGTTTATGACTTCACAATGGGATTTTCTTCTAATTTATATCCAGCCATCTGGACAAGTTCTTAGCTACTGTCGCTTTCTGTCCATTCATCTGTGTGCTGGTTGACTGATTTAAATTTAATCACTTTGTCAAATGATTAATTGCTTTCTTCGTTGATATTTCATTTTGCTCTCAGCTCATAGTTTAGAAGGATTGCATAAGATCTTTCAATACTTGACCCCCCATGGATATTTGAGTACGTATATCTCTTACCATTATATCATGCCTGGTTACGCGTGCGTACATAATATTAGGATTCGATCGGGATATCACTTAATATTTTATTTCGTTTATTAGCTTTGGAATACTGATTCCTTCTGGTGATGGTGTCATTGTGGTATTACACATTATTCAACACGTCGTTTCAACACTTACTAACATTATCTCATGGAGCGCAAAGTTGAATACAAATTCACGCTTTCAGTGAAACTCCGATCAGCAGACAGCTTGTCACCGATCTAGTACCGCTCAGTATATACGAATTGATCATTTTCATATTAGACGGGATGGAGGGGTTGGACAATTAATCTAAACATGTAACAGGGTACGGAGGACAATAAAGCAACGTTGGTGTTACTGGTGGTAAAAACTACCTTGCCAGATAATTTGTAAGACAGCTACGATTGACGCACAGACGAGGTTGCTTGGGTGGGCTTGTTATATTGTTGCTGTTGCTGTTCAATTATTCAATATTAATTGATCAATATTCGCATGCGCATGCTACATCGATTTCTAATTGAGAACACTGTAAACAATTTCTCTATGAGAGAGATAAATAACGCGCGCGTATAAATGGTCATTTAGTGAAAATAAAGAAATGACATCATGTCTAAGAATTTTTTTTTCCAGAAATTGTTATGTTTTGACATTCAGAACATGTCGGGATAATAAATTTTATCTTGTAATTGTTGAGGTGATCAAAATTGAATTCGAATAATTATTGATGAAATGAAAATGCGAAATTTGATGACTATTAAGAATATCTACCGGTTACCAGATATATAGCTTTGAATGCACTCATTCGGAGCTATAGTCTCAACGTAGCCATGTAATGTCTTTTTTTCCATTTTTTTTACCTCTGGGGTTGTCCTGAGAGACATATAATTACCTCGAAACACAATTCTGTAATTTTTTGAAAAACTTGGGGTCGCACTGAACTCGTCCCATTGTAAAAACTGGGTGAAGAAATTGGCTCTGTCAAATTGACGTTTCTCAGATGCCATCAAATTGATTTCAACTGAATTGCTGTTTGTTTTGACTAGAAAACTTATTCACTTGTTCCTTTGAAAGAAGTGATTATTTTGTGAAATATATGTATCTTAAATATATATTCATAAGAGACGTGTTTTTTGAAAATTGAAAACCCCTGGGTCGAACCTGTGGTGCATCTCAATGAATATACCTAATGTCACTTGCTATTTGACAGTTGAGGTCAGGAGTTTATGTGCAGAAAATGGTCATTAGAAGTAAAATAATTAGAGACAACTTTTAACTAAAATTAGACCCTTACTCTATTTTGTAAAATTTTGTAAAATGAACTTGAAAACACAGCGAGCTCAGAGCAATCGATGCGAATAAACAAGATAGTCCTCAAACAAACTCAACAGTTTTTTCTGCTATTCTCATTCAATTAATTTATAGAACTTCAAGGAACAATAAAATACAATTCTGGCATTCTTTAGGACCTTTTCTAATTAATTCGTAAAGTGTCTCCCAATATGTTACTCTGAGAATCTGACATCATAGACAATATTAAAAAGCAATCATCTTGCCCCACGTAGTTACCAAGTCCAAGTGACAGCTGTCAGACATTTTATTTATTAAAGCTTATTGGATGTAACAAATGGCATTAATTTATTTTCAAATTAATACCCATTTTTATATATATGACCTAATAACAAATCCATTAGTGGTTTATCTATCTCTTGGCAGGTTGAGATGCGCATCCAAAAGACAGTCACATCTGTCAAAATGTTCATCTTTAACTCGGACATGTCTCCCACCCATATCGAACCCAAATGTTTAAATTTTCTACACGTGTCCTTGGTATAGATTCTTAGAATGAAAAATGATTTGCAAAATAAGCAATAGACAAAAAAAAATCGATGGAGGTACCCTCTCTCCATATAAAAGTGGCGTCTCATACGGCATCATAACTGCCATCTGGGATTTAATTTTTTTTTATTAATAGATCGATAGCATCATCGAATTCTTCGTATAACACTCCTTCTCCCACCTCTGAATTCTACTCTCCTTCGAAATAGTATTGATCATTGGTATCTCAACTAATTGGTTTCAAATTGCGAAATTGATGGCCTTTAATCCTGTGGTTGTTCGTATACGCGTTTGAGGTTTGTATGTGCGTGCTGGTCGTATATACTCGTATCTGACAGTGCCGGCAACTAACGTCAACACAAATTGTCAATAAAAAAGAAAGCCAATACACAGGCACTATCCAGAAAAAAAATAAAAGAATAATAAAGGGTTGACAGTTAAAGTGGACTTTTGACGTATACGAGTATATTTGCGATCATCAGTAGCAGCGTCATTGCATATCGAATCGAATTCAATTAAATGTCACCATGATTTCTGAGATGCGCCTCGCATTCCATGCGGTATCGGTATTTCAAGAGCACACACAGATAAAGACTACACTTAACGAACATATATCACAAGACTGTCAGATACGAGGGTTTTGATACATAAAATCTCTCTTCTTCTGAATCAAAAAGTAAAATACAATTAAATTGAAAAGAAATTTTTATTCGAATTGCTTGTATAATGCTGCGGGAGAAGAAATAAGACCTTTTGTGTGTGGTAAAATAAAGCTGCCAAGTCGGACAGGCCCACTTGACAAATGAATCAAAGTATAATTGTTTTGATTGCTACTCTGTTACTGATGGTGTTCGCTGGGCGTGCTGTCATTTCAATTTGTCTCCTTAAAATGTCAAATCAATGGGGGAATTGCTTTGTGATTTGATGTTTTCTTATCTAATGTTTATTAATGAGCAATTTGTTGGTCTTTTTCATCGATTTCCTAAGACCACAGAAATTCTGAGTGCGAGAAGGGTGAAAGAAGAAAGTGCTGTATTTTGTTCCAGTTTTAGAACTGAACGTGATTGGTCAGAGTTCAGCTGAAAAGAGGCGCGTGTAACCCCAATTAGTTTTTTTTATTAGCTAAGCGGAATAAAATTGCGCACCAATTTAGACAAACATTGGCGTTTCATTGATTGATAGCCAATACAGTTCAATTGATTGAAACGATTGTGTTCGGTGGAAGTCATTATGAATGACGGTATATTGTTTTGTTTTCGGTGTTGAATGATGTCATGGTTATTTTGAATGCTGATGCAGTTAATTCCAAAGGTTGGATCAGACAAAAATGGCAGATGAATATTTTTTAGAATAAAAAATTTTAGTGACTGGTCTTCATCACTAGCTCAAAATTATGATATTATTCTTAATATATTGTTGGAACACTGAGCAAAGAAGCAACCAGCAGCGCACCTTTGAAATATCTATTTTGTGACTTGCAAAATCAAAATTACGTGCGTGAATATAAAAATGCAAGCAAGGCGAGAAATAGGACCGTGAAAAGTCGTGGACTAAGCCACAGCACCCACACGGGTACAAGAACAAGTAAGCTTTCCTTAGCGTACACTCTGTCATTCTACAATAATAGTATTCTTCCACGATGAAAATTATTGACTGGAACGTCAATGAAAAAGTTTTCATCATTTCTGTTAACTATTTGAATTCTTTGTTTTACTGACGAGCAAATGTCCGACATATACAATGTTGCGAAGCATAAATGGCTTACCGTAATGGACTTGAATTAGTTAAAGCCAACTTAATCGAATGTTCCACCAAATGAAAATCGAATTTTGAGGAATTTAGGTCGGTTTCGTCAAGTTTTCGTTAACAGAATTCTTACGGAAAGTGTGAATAAAATGACACATTCCGTACGGAAACTTGACAGCAGCTGACAAAAAAAAAGTAAAAATTATGAAGCACTGCTCGATCGTCTTTTTTTTCTTCTCTATGTTATTAGTTCATTGCAAGATGCAGGAATTTTAATTTGTTTAATTATTTAGCTTATTTTCCACGTTTTTCCCCTGCACCGAACTGAATGTAACCAATTTGACAGGAGTTCATTATGGCTAACTAGAGCACTTGACAGAAATTGAGCGAGCAGAAATTTCGTTCGATTTTGACATAAGGTTAAGCCAACTAAAGTTAATTATGGTTCTCTCTTTAGAGCGGGCGTAGGCAGGGTGAATGTCACAATAAAACTGTCAGAAGGGATGAACTATAATTTGTTTGTATTGGTATATTTGTACAAATCGACATTCAAAAATTATATGACTTGGATGCCGCCTGAAAACATTTTGAATCAAATGTTTTTCCGACAATATAAATTTATAACCAAAATTTTTAGTAGAACAATCGAAAGTATCAGCATCTTTTAAATACAATATTTTAGGATTTTATACAACACATACTTATGGCTTTTAGGATAATCAGAAGTCTAAAAATATTATTGGAAAGCGTTTCTTCTTCTTTAATTAATTATGTTATGTTGTGAATTTTCATCACATTTCTTGATACTTTATAATATTATAAGCTGATACTAGAATGACCATACTTAAAAAAAAAAACTAATACCTTCTCAAAAAAATCCATGCGGCAATGCATCATATCACATAGTACCTACTCAATTCATATCAGTGTAATGAAAAAAAAACATTCCAGATACGCCACATCTGTCTTGCGTTGCTCAAATAATTTATCGTAATTGTAACACTCTTATTTTATCGGCAATTTTTGTTGCGTGCGAAGTCTCTTAATTGAGTAGATGCATGCATCTGCATACATAGACTTGTAGCCTTCTTCTGCTTCTCCTCTCCCCTTCTTAAATTCTAGTCTGTGTGTACCAATTAAAAATAAAAATTGTATCGCAATCTGCCTTAGACTGCTTGGTACCACATAACCATTCGATCTACTAGCCGCGCATTTTAATAATATTCACAGCGAAATTAATAGGCGGTAATAATTGGATCCTGGGTGCCCCATACGAACATCCAGAAACAAGTGCAACAAAGTTTCCCCAAACAACCAGCTTATAGACATATGTCTAGGGGTATAGAATATTATACTACTGCGCGAGCACTTTATTCACACCGACCGACAATTAATTCATTTGAAGATTTTCTTCGCCATTTTTTCCCCCACATTATTTTTCGCTGTTTTCAGTGAAACGATCGAGCAAAGATCACTTAGGCCCCTCTTCAACCATGCCCCCAGAGAGAACTTTGTAATAAATTTTCCATATATGTATAGATACTCGTATAAATATATATTTTTTTCGATTTTATATTTTTAATTGTAAATTTCCCCTTCTCCATAAAGAAGACGAAGTGGAAAAAAAAAAAAAATAAAAAATTATTAAGCAGTATGATCCGGTTGTTGATCGTCATCATCAATATCGTGTCCGTGCGCCACACACAAGATAAATGGTTCGCTACAAAAGCAAAGTCGATCCTATAAATTAAAATGTGTGAAATGATAGGCTAGAGAGCGAGCGGATTTATACAGTACAGTGGGTGGGCCGGGGGTTGGTTGAGGTCGAGAGGAAGTGGTTTTTTGCATTTAACAATTTACCGGAAAATTATTTGTCTGTGTGTTTGTGGATTCATTGACTGAATAAATGGTGGGCACCATGCCGCTCTTGGAGTAGGGTTTTCATCGATACGCACTCAAACATGCGATGAATGATGTTATTTTCGCAATTAGGACCAGCAGCGATCTGAGCAACGGATGTCATTCATTTTCCGAGCTGAGTACGTAGTGAATGTAATGCATTGGATCATGGATGTTACATGCGGCGGATCAGAAGGGATATTTTTGACTATCGGGATAGACATACATTGATATTCTGAGTATCCATCAAAATTTGAGGAGGTTGCAGTTCATTTTTTTTTTTCAGCGCCGGAACATTTCTAAAAAAAAGTATCAATCGCCAATCAATCAATCAATCAATCTTATAATAGGCGGTGAGTTCTCTACTAACAGTTAGGATTTGCTCTATACTTCATGCTATATTTTAATAGTTAAAAATATCTTCAGCGATAAAGCGCATTTTTGGCTAAATGTCTTCGTAAATAATCAAAATTGTCAGATCTCGGACAATGTCAATTCACAATAGTTCCAGGAGCTTCCTTCGTATCCAGAAGAACTTACTATTCGATGTGGATTTTCGTCAGGTGGCGTAATCGGGCCATACGTCTTCCGAGTTGAGAAAGGCAGTAACTATCAATGGCGAGAGGTTTCGAGGGATGTTAACCAACTTTTTTGTTTCCAAATTGAATGATATGGATAAAGGCAGTATGTGCTCGTAGGAAGATGGTGCTACGTGCCACACAGCCAATGAAAAATTGCGTTATTGAGGAAAAAGTTTCCATGTTGCCTTATTTCGAGAAGAAGTGATGTCAACTGGCCGCCACGAACGTACGATATAACTCCCTTAAGGCTGAACTGTAATAGTAGAATGCTTTCGTACGACCACTTCCGAAACAGAGCAAATACACAGGATTTGTATTGTGTGACCATAATAGCTTTTTGTTTCGATTCGTTAAGTTTCGTTCACTTTTGCTCAAAAAGAGCAGCGAATCCATTCGCTCTTTCGTAAGTGTACGTATGAAAACTTGACAAGTGGTACCCCATTTAAGTACTAACAGCGCCCGGTGATCGGACGATAACTTTTGCTTCCGAACACATACTTGAGCAATTGTCAGTACTGAAGGAAACTTAACGTAGAATTATGACATTAGCTTTCGATTGCTTCCGACTATTATAGTTCAGCCTTTAGACTTTTTTCTTTGAAGTTACGTTAAATCTTTGGCCTATGCCAGTATGCATTCAAACTATTGCTGAAATCCAGCCTGATTTATGTGAAAGAGTCATCCAAAATTGATTCCCTCGGATCGCCTACTGCAAACGAATCCATGAAAGCCATTTGAATTATGTTATTTTTGAAACATACAAATTTCGGCCCCATGTTGGGCGCCATTGTCAATACATTCCACTGTTTGAATCTTCGGTTATGAGTTCGAGAACTGATGCCTATTTGCTGCATGGAATCGTGATGAGAGTCAAGACTAAAAATTTGTCTGTCAATTGGCCTACTTTATGTGAAGAAGGTAAAACTTCAGTTATATATTTTTATAAGCCAAAACTATCCCAGTGTCAAACAAAATATTTTACATTGTTGTCAAAAAATTCCCAAAAATAGATATTGGGCAATTTATTTACGTCTTTGTAAAATGTTGCATTAAAATTAAAACAATGAGTAAGCCAATGTGTAAGCCTATAAAAGTAAATTCAAAAAAAAAAGCATAACAAAAAAACGCCTGAATGTCTGAAGCACTTCTCTGCATAAACCAACGTAATTTATGACGCATGTAACAGCCGATTAATACTCAATCGTAAGTCATATCTCTACCAATTACGCATTTAATCAACTAATTAACAACTTTTTATTATGTTTATTTCTGCGAAAAATTACGTCCTCAGAGACTCGGTAAGTCCGAGAGGACTAAAATTAAATTTAATAGTCCATAATAAACACTACACCTACATGCATTGCATTCCACAGCACTGAAACGTAACATCATTGGCATGTGATGTTCCGGTAATAAATCTCTATAAACAGATTAATAGCCTGCAAAATGATTAAATATTTTCGAACAAAAATTGCGAAAATTATTTTTAATAAAAATCATGCATACCTTACATTTTATTACTCTATTTAAAAATAGACTATAATGGACAGCAATAATAAAGCAACAAAAAAAAATATAAATAATTTGTTAACTTTCGTGAAATAACTCAATCAATCAAGTAGCGGAAAATACTTAGGAAAAAAAAAAACTTTCTTTTTGACGTTTGATTGCTGCTTTGTCGTTAATTTTGCAATTAATAGCCATTTAAAAAGTCATTTATAGCTGTACGCATACACTTTCGAAAAAAAAAAAACTCTTTCCCAAGAGTAAGCTGCTGGATTAGCGATAGTGGGGCTAATAAAATTCCTGCGGCACGAGAAAATGAAAAAGAATTTCCGCATTAAATTATTTTTTTTTTCTTATTCTTCTTTGCCGGTTAATAAATAAACATCGCATTTTTGCTTTTTGTTGATTTTTATATCTTCTTCATTTAAACATTACGTTTAAGGTTAATTTTTGTTTAGAATACAGATGGGGAGATATTACTAATTCGACCTGCTGTTTGGATGCAGTATAAGTCAGACAATACCATGTTAATAGATGCACAAATAATGTTCCCTAGTAGCGGATATACCAATAGCAACTCTTAAAATCGCTGTTAGGTAAGATTATACAATAATAAAATAGATTTACGGAAAGCCAAATTAAGAATAGTCATTGGCCTTTAGAAATAAAACAATTTAGAGATGACTTTTAGTTAAAAGTTGATACTACTTCTAAAGATGCAGAAATAAACCATTAAATTCCACAAGCGTCTACTCGCCTAAGAAAGCTAGGGCATATAGAGTCCATCTCCAAGGCACGACCCGGTAAAAAAAACCTCACCTAAGGTAGTGCACACAAGTGAAAAGGGACCTCAGCCAACTTCTTCCCAGGTTCACCCGTACTGTAGCGCCATCTAAAGTAAAGTAAGTCTGACTCTATTTGATAATATAAACTGACAGCTAAAATATATTTTCTTTTTTTTGTAAACAATGTATAAACACGAATCAAGCAAGACAATCAAAAAATTGCCATATTCAAACAATTAAGCCCAGTTCACAAATTACTTTTAATAAATTTGTTTAATTTCTACGAAATTCTAACAAAAGTCTACTTTAGAGTCAGCTTTTAAAATTTTTTATTTCTAAGAGCCATTGAAACTTATTTTCGCATTTTCGGTACAGATTTCAACCTAAAAATTCTTCATTAGTGTAGTATTCTAATGCGTTCAATTGATCTATAATTAGTATGTGTTCTATAATTCATTTTACCGTGAATTATATAAAAATCACGTAATTATTCATCATCCATTTCCATCTAAAATGCTATTGCCTGTCACTTTAAAATCGACTTAGAAGCGTGTGAGCCACAAATAAACTGATTCCTATTTTAGAAGTGATATTTGAGTATATTTTTACCGTATTTATATTTTAAAACTGGCATTTAAATTCGTCTTTTTACTTCTTGACAACAAGAATATTCGTTTACATATGCAGTTCCGTGAGTAAAAACTTATAAACTGTCAAATATGAAATATTGAAAGAGGAATCTCTCAATGAAATATGACAGTCTGAAAGTTTGTGTCAGAATACGTGAAATTTTATTCGTTTGCCCTATTTCACATGTACGTGAATGCATTTCAAGTAGTTTTTTTTTTTTTTTTTTTTGTTAATGCATCAATTGCCGCAAGCAGTGAAAAATGACATTCTGATCACATAGATATACTACATTTAATTATTTCTAATTTGACTAACAGAAACAAAATTCCTACTAACTTTTGTAATATTAAATAAATTTTGCAGTAAAAAAAAAATGTGGAAGCACTGCACACACCCATTCAGAGTTCAGCCAACTTATTAAGTTCGAAGGCGTTTTCAATATTCAATTGAGTTCTTAAAACGTTTATTGCCTGACAATTAGTCGCACTCAGTTGCAATCAATGGGTCGGCATCTCTTTGAGTAATAAAAGTCGAAATTATTATGGAACACAGTCGTTGTTATTTCGCTGAAGAAATAAATCAGAATCAGAATTTATAAGGAAAAATGTGCATGTATGCATAGTTAAAATTTTGAATTATAACAGACAAATACTACTATGACTCCTGGAACGCAATATTTGACAGGCTTGAATAATGACCTGTAAATCAAAATTGAATGTAGAGTTATCAAGACAATGTTGTGAACTTCGAAAGAACACGTTTCCAGACATTTTGGTTGACGTTTAGTAAATTACAATGACGCACTGTGTCAGTTTTTCAGCTATATGGACACAATCGGGACAGTCAAAGTCAGAAGAAAGATAGCGTTATCTTATCGAAAGAGGAAAGTCAAATTATTGAAAGCTGGTTTAACACTAGTATGACACCTCATTTTGGACGCGTTTTGTTTATTAACAAAGCAACTTCTACATAGTGTTGCTCATATAATACTGTCCCACAGTCTTAACTTACTCTAATAGGTCCTTTCAGATACTCATCAGCAAGGGATTTAAAACAAATTGAGATGCATTTTAAAAGTAACCAGTAGGCACATATGTATCCCTTGAGATTCAACAAGTTCAATGAATTTTTTCTAGCAAAAACTAATAAACTAAATAACTGTCAAAACTGTCCAACGTTTTAATTCAAATTTTTAATTTAATTTTGAGATTTGAAATAAAATTCAGGCTTTGCCTCGGAGTCCGGAGGATCCTGAGATAAATTTTAACAAAAGTCAGTCCGGCTATACAGGCTTGCAGTTTGAAATAGATTCTTGATTTATAGATTGAAGAACATAATTTTACGGCTCGTTCTACGGTTGGTTGTCTAAGTTATATGCGAGTTTCTGAAAAATTTACTTACGATTTCTCAATTTGAGAGATACAGATACAGACGTCTCATAATTCTCCTGCACCGAGCTTGAATGCGCTCAAAAATTTCTTTCGCCTTCTTAAAAACTTAAAACCTGAAACATCTGACAGTAGTAAAAGATAGCACAATTTTAAAGCTTTATTCTCATTTTAATGCGCTGAAAAGTACGTAAGTATTAGCTGCGCATAAAAGAGACAGAAACATTTTTTGTTCGACAGAGATCAATAGATCAAACGATTTCGGCAATAAGATTGCATACTCATTTTTGGTTGAAAAATTGAATAACGGTACTTTACATACTCATTAGCGGACTTTCGTAAATTGAACATACATATCTCGGTTATGGCTTGGACGATTTTATTTAAAATTGATATCTAAGTCCTTTTAGTCATATCTGAGGATACGGCATTCAAATTTTGGACATATGTATGTTAAAAAAAGTTGTTTTAGTATTTTAACGCATTTATCGACAATTTAAATCTGATCGCCTCTTTTCGACATTCCATTAATTTTAAATCTGAACAATATACGAAGGAACAGAACATACTTTTAATCGATAAATGTACAAACAGCCTACCATTACCACCCATGGATAATATTCAAACAGAATCAATCTCATTTATTGAGCACCCTCTAAGGGCAGGACACCCTACCTTCTGATTTAGAACTTACATAGTTTCCAGAATAAATTTTATATAAGGGTGCAATTGAGCGTATTGTGAAATCAATCGGAATGTGAGCGAAAATGTATAACTCTGCCAATGAGATTATCCGCCACTGCTGGATTCCGATTACCTACTTATCTTTGAAAATAGAGAACCAACAAAAAAAAATCAACACTTTGAAATTTGATAGTCGGATCAAAGTAAAGACTACACATTGCTTACCATGAGCCAATTACATAAATTCAAGGATATGCCGTTTAAAAGGGGGAGAAAATCTAGTATTCATTCCGCCCGTTGCTTGTTTGAATTCAAATTAAAACTATAAAATGTGTATCCTGGCGGGGTAAATGGCGACTTGGAAAGGTAATTTAACAAAAATTCCAATCGTCTTGTTAAGTCATTATTTCAAGCCAACTAAGACATGTGGAATCCCTTCTCTTTTTTTGTGTGGCACACACAGCACAACGACGCTAACGCGTGTATTTAGAGATACACATTCTGTACTGTATCAGTATCTAAAATGATATGGGCTTGTCGCTTAGGCATTCAGATCACAGGTGAATCGATCATTCCGGAGCGATGTGGTGTCAGACCACAGCTTAGGGGCTACCCTACCTTTGCTGAAACGTTAAACGAATTTCAAGCAAAACCAGATACAGCAGCAGATACAGCAACAGAAAACAGAAGATAGATAACCTAAACAAAACGTCGTCGCAACGCAATAGATGTATAAAATGCTAAATTTAGAGATACGTGGCATGGTGCGCGATCGTGGTATTTTCTATGTCGTTTAAAATGTAATTTACGATCGCAACATGAAAGCGACGACAACGTCAACGACAACGACAACGACGACGATGGCAGGCAGCAGCATTAGCAACAGCAGCAGCAACACCAACAAACACGATAACGACGACGACAGAGAGTCTGGTGTGGCTGCCAGCGTTACTATCGAGGTAGCTGCTACAGCAGAGCAACAGAGGAGGCCCGGCCCGATGTATTGGATGACGGTGAAGGCCCCGCACCCCGATGGGTGGCGATGTTGATGGTTGGCGGTTTTCGTGGTTGAAGCGTGACGTTCCGTCCGTGGTCGTTGTGGTGTTGGTGTTGGATTGTAGGTGCTACATCAGATTGATTGGCGCGCGCACCTTAGCAGCATTTCAAATGCAGACACAATCGCAATTGGCAATTTATCGAATTTTTTTTTTTATTTTTACCCAGGGTTTTCCATTTTACTTCTTTTTTTCGTGAGTCTTTGTGGTCAGGCCATAGAGATGTGTGTGCAAGGTGAGCGGTGAGCTTGAAAATGGCCGTCCGTCGTTTCGGTCAGACGTGATGGTGCTGCCAGTACTGTTGCTTGCAGCCAGTGAGGCGACTGTGAGTTGCATTGAGAAATAGTATTTAATCCCGAAAGAGTTTTGAAGGCATTTTGGACTGCATTCCTGAAGCCGAGGAAATACCATACTTTTGGCTTGGTTAAGATTGATTTGGTTTTATTTTTTTCTCTCTCTACTATCGCAAGAAATTCCAAAGTACTCGTAACTTTACAGAGAGTTTACCGATTTTTCTTTTTCATATATCTAGGGATTTGATTTAATCAGAGAGTGAGATTGCATCAGCAGTTGTAGTGGTAGCACCAAGAACAAGACGGTAGGTCGGGAATTTTTCTGATCATGGTTTTGCATTGTAATTAAGTGCGTACAGTGGTGATGGTTGTTTATTGCATTTTAGCCAAAGAGTTACCGCCAAGCGAAATGAGAATGAACCCCAATTAGCGTGTGTGTGCCCATGAACTCGTTTCTTGTCCCATTTGAATAAAAACCACTCTTACACGGTTTGTTTCAGGTTTCAGAAATAATGTTGTTCTTTTTTCGAGCAGTTTTTGGTGAGTATACATATTTTTAGGTAGAAAAGAAGAGGGAAAAAACCATCAAATTGCATTGTGAATTTTGTCTTGAAACATTTTAGTACGGAAGCGTAAAATTGGGGATTTTTTTTAGGCAACTACTCGTACATTTGGATGAAGAAGTGGACCGTGATTCATTTTGAGTGAATGGGGATTCTATTTTGACTGGGGATTTTCTTAATCCATCGACGTCATTCGTATTAATTTCATTCTACATTGTGATGATGCTTTCAGCATTTAAAATAAAAGCAGAAGTGTGTTAAAAGCAAATTGTGTGCGTATTGGGGACTTTGACAAGTGCTTGCTGATTATTACATGCAGGTATTTGAATGTTAAATGGAAGGCGCTTTCTCTCTCCAGTGGTAAAACTTAACCTCAATTTTATTATTTTCATTGATACACTTTTATTTTACTTAGCAAAGTCTTTGGTTGTTATGTAATGTCTTAGCAAAGACATTTATCTTTGTACATTATGAAAACAAATTTCTTTACTAGATGGCGCTTAATCGATCGCCGCCTAGTAAAAACTTAACTGCAAGTACACAGCTTATTTACTCTGTTATTGGTGAAACCAACCTCAGTGATCCGAAGTAGCAAAAACACAACGGTTCACGTAAAGCTCAGGTAGATTAAGGGATCTAATAGTCAGTGATTACAGTGTAGTAGGTAGTGTGTTTGCTTGTAACCCGAAATTGACTGGTTTGAGCACTAGCGGGGGACAGCAACCAACAGCCATTTGAGCATGAAGACAAATTAATACAATTTCTTCAACTAACGAGGGGTTTCTGCCTGGTAGTACATATATAATAAAATGGAATAAATTGAGTCTGAGTGCTTCTTCCAGCAACATAGTGATCCAAAAGTTCAGGGACCATTTCTCCATAAGAAACAACCGCAATGAATAACAAGCTAAAGTGTAGATATTTATTTGTATTCGGAGCAAAGAGGCGATACCACGTGTTCGTTGTTCGAAAATACCTGGAGGCTGATCGGAAAGTGGGAAAAACTTAAAGCTTGAATGCCACCTACCCATTCAGAGTGTAAAAGTAAATTGGAGTATGAGGTCGATATGAAGATGATCGAAATTCAGCATAACGACCACAGTAATAAAATAATTTACATGAACGCTCTCTCTGAACAAAATGATTAAATGGTAGGAATCAGTGTAAATATCACGTAAAGGCTTATATGTGGTTGTAGTTTCCGCCAATATCTGGTAAACAGTTTGGGTGGAAGCACTTTTTTACCAATCCTAACCACATTGTGGATGGAGGTATGCTCCAAACTCGCATAACATCTATCAAGGTGAATATTTTTCGGTTGCACATCCGATGAGGTCTATACAAATCTTCTAGCAATGATAGAAAAGATTTGGAATTCTGTGAATTCTGACGCAAGGCAATAATTGTCATGCTCCTACTATGGTGATGATCAGTGACTTGCCTGGTAGTGCTTTGAATTGGTCACCCAAGAAAGAATGGTGTATTGCCCTCGACAAGCCTATCACAGAAGAGGCATCTTGGCAGCCAAGGTTGAACCAGATCGAATTGAGATAAACCTTCAGCAATTGTATTGGGATAACAATTGAGATCCTTATATGAGTTTTAAGATTTAAGATCAAATAGTGAACAAAGTTCCTTCGTAGAATAGTTGAAAGCCTCAGGTAGGGACTTTTGAACTTTTGTCTGTGTGTTGGGCTTTTTCAATGAAGTAAAGAGTAATTAAATATCCAAATACTAATAAAAGGCAGTTCTGGAAGTACTGATTAAAAGTTAAGTACCGCACTGTTTAAAGCTTCATCTTTTCCGTAACTAGAAGATTTCCAAATTCTCCCGTCATACACAACAAAACCTAGCACAGTTTGAATTTCCCCATTCACCTTGACAAAAATATCTAAGATCCAACCAAATCGAAGATCACACATTGCAAAAAAAAAATATACAAATCAGACACAAGACACAAGATTGACAGGGCCTGTGAAGCCAGACAAATTGCAAATATTACAAGTGCACAGTGAAATCGAATCACCCCGTTGAGCTGGCCAAGATACCTTGACATCTATTCTCAACTATCACTGTTGATGCTATTGAAGCTATCACTTTGGCTTAGATACAGACAGACACAGCACAGATGACAGATGAGTAAGAAACGGGAAAAACTAGATGCAAATAAAATAGTAGCAATGTGCAATGACATCTTCAATTACCAAGTGTTCCAGCAGCAACAATTCGATGTCGTTTCACCATAAATTTTCTCTTGTTATGAAATATTATTTCGTCTTGACGTATTTTATTTTTTGTCATCACTGATTATATAAGTTGTATCCCATTTTCATATAAAGTGAGAGCGAAACATGCCATTGCGGATTTCCGAATTTGCACGTCATCCAGCGGGTCCACAATCCACAGTCTACTGTCAGGGACGAGTGACGAAGGAGAGACCTAAATCGAATACACTGAACTGACTGTTTTATATGGTCATAAAGTTTACGTTACGTATTATCGGGGTATAATTGAAAACGATATTATCGTCATTAAAATTAATGGAAAATTAACCATAAAACGGCCAATATACCAGCTCATAAGCTTTGGTGGCAATGTGAGGTCTGCCTGCATCATTGTGTGACATTTTGGTGGAGCGGCCGGCTTGGCAACCGATGCAGTAATTGCACTCAAAACTCAATAAGGAGACCGCGCAAAAGTATCTCATGACTTTAATTAGCGGTTTCATGAATGAAAGATGAGATATGTTTATGTAGATGCCATGTGGAGAGTTATTTAGCGATAATCTTAAGAGGTTTTTCGTCGGCGGTGGAGAAGAACGCACAGCACTGTCAAAAAGCATATTTATGTGACACTTGAAAATGGGCCTGAAAGGTGCAATGAATTTTTTGGGGGCAATGGTATTTTTTCGGCACTTTTTTTGTAGATCGTTTTTGGGTCCTCTTTGCCCAATGAGGGTCAAATTCATAAAAGTCAAGATTTATGTATCAGAATTTTAGGAAAACACATGAACGGATAGACGGAAGGCGTAAAAAAACGAAATCCTCTCAATTTGGCGCATGGTGATGGTATGAAAGCCATTATGCTGTTATAAGTTGCAGCCACTTAAAAGGGAGTAGACATGTGGATATGGATATTGACACATTGCATACCACAGTTCCACTTTAGTTTGCATGGCGATGAAGGGAGGAAAGAAAGGATGAAGAGATTTTAGTTTCTTTTTTTTTTGTTGGAATTATGTATCACGCTTTTGGCGTCAGGGTGTTCATCCGCACTGGTATCATTAGATGAAGGAAAAGAATTCAGACATCGGTTGGCTCTTTGGGTACATGAAATACCCAAAAAGCCAGGCGTACATACATGTTCACATATGGAAGGAATTTTTTCGCGGAAATTGAGTCAGCATTTTTTATTCTGGAAAATTCATTGGAAGATTGCTGTGTCATGGCTGTGTAGACTTGAAGTTTGAGGCGCCAAGATGGAATTTTTTTTTCTTTATTTTTGCAAAAACTTACATTTGTGCTCTGGTTCTAGGAATAACAGATTATTATCTCAAACTCATCACCAATTAACGCACTAATAAGAATATTAAATTATATTCAAATCTATGCACCTATTTTGATCTTAGATGCGTGTAAAGTAAAACGAAATTGGTTTTAAGCCATATAAAACGGCTTAGAAGCCAAAGGATCGTAAGTTTATTTCTAGTAGCTTCTTCTCTTCATGACAATCGTTAATCTATTTATTTTTTATAGCGGCCAACCACAAAATATGCATCCTAAAATATAAATGTAGATAGAATAAGAGAAGCCATCTACTTTGTGGGTGTACCTTAAATTCATTAAATGCATTAAAATTAAAAAAAAGGGATTGTAATTATTTTTTTTTTTTTAAAAGATGGTCATTAGTTACAATGACTTGGCAGCACTAGTTCCAGCTATATTCGCTGATTCTCTGACGAAGCAAAAACAGGACTCTATATTCTTTGGAAACTGTAAAACCCAGACATAAAAATCTTTTTCTTCAATCATAACCAACAATTAATGAGAAATGCGTCTTGTTCTTAAAAAAATCGCATGCTTATTTCGATTAACAAGCTCTTGTGATATCCGAAGCATTAATTAAAATTATTTAATGAATCTAATTTTCGATGATCATGACAATGCTCGTGTGGTTAATTTTGCCACATTCTCTCTGACGTTTCTTTCTACAAAATTCTTCAACGCTGCAGGTGTTTACGAGTAACTTTTTGAATTTATAAATAACTTTTTAGTTATTTTTACAATATAAAAACTTTATCGATTTAAATGCGAATTTGTGATAAATTCTTTTTTATTTCGAACTCGATTGGTGGCAGTTTGTCTGTTCTATATACGAGTTCCATTAGTCAGACGTTGTTCACCAATTACCCGTAAATTACCCCTACATTCTTTAAGATTACATTCTCAACCTTAAAAATTGCATAAGCCACTGCACAAGCATAAGCACAAGCCAATGATAGCGATTACTTTCAAGGTGAAATAAAATCCGTGTACGACCCTAATTATCTTTCTCGTAAAACTGACGCAATTCGCCATTAAAATCGAGAAAATTGCAATAAAATTGGTTAGCATTCCAATGAGAACAGGAAAGGAAATTGCAATTATTCCTCACTTTCAATTCAACAATTCACCGTCACGTGCAGGTAAAGAAGCAGATTTGACCTACTCTAGATTTTTTCAGGGAATTTTCGAATTTTAGTTGCACTAGGTAGATTTTGTGTGTCGAAATTCGATGATCATGGAATTTCAATGTACGCCAACCACACAATCGAAAGAAAAGCATTTGTTTATAATCGCTGGATATTATGTGGAATTTAAATCTGGGAGATACAATAGTTTCCCTCTGCCACCCCCGAATGGTATACCTCGAGTCATGCGATTGGTATGGATTTGTTTAGGACCAGATGTATCTTTTTCGTATGAAATGAGTGAATCGATTTGTTTTATTTACTCGTTTGCCAAACTTTCGTTGCATAGTTTTGTTTAGAGTCGATTGAGTGAGTTTTGTAAACATCAAGTTTAACAAGATGGTTTATATGAGCTTCGTTGAATGGTTTGATAAATTCGTAATAGTGATCGACCATCAGATGGCATCGGTTGAATGGATTTGAATGGAATTTGTATGATTCGATTGGAGTGCACTGCAATTTGCTTTTTCATCAAGATTGGATATTGTTTATTTTCAGAAGGAAAAGTATCGGTACCACTGAGCGACCTTGTGGTACTTCACTTCACGAAGAAATCTTTCACTGTTGCCGTGTCGGGCAAAACTTTTTAAGTTTCACTGTGATAAGATTGGGAAAATCTGTTTATTTAATAGCGACTATGTCAATATATTATCACTCGCATGCAGTCATTCAGAGCTGCGAGAAAACACAAACATCATTCGATACTTTATCTAGCTTTGTATTAATTCAAGACGACTCAATTTGCTTTGTTATAAAGGTAATTTTTTTGGCACACTGTAGTTTGCATTTATTTGAATGCAGAAAAATGCGTTGCAACAGTGAGTAGGTAAATAAGTAGTCGTTGGGATATTTTCTAAAAATACTTTAAATCATTCAGTAGGATACATACTGTGGCCTGTTTCATTCGAGTAGATATCAAAGTAAACATTTCACAAAATCAACACACATGCAGCAGACGTCTACGTTCTTTTCTTGGTCTTCAATTTTTTTTTTTTCTCAAGTTCATTAACAAGACCGTGCTGAGTTTGCTTGTTTTTTTTTTTTTCGAAGATGTACCCCACTTGAGTGAATGAAGTGTCGAGGGAGGAGTTGCACAATTAGCACCCCCGAGTACTGGTAGTATAATCACCTTAGGAATGTACACACACTTGAGGTATTTATCGAATGGCTACTTGATGTTCAACAGGTGAACTTATTCAAATAGGACATTCATTCTTTTTTTGATTATTTTTTTATTAGCTTATGGTGTAGAAATTGTATTTTTATTTTCAATTAGAGGATCATATCCGGAATTTGGAAGAAAAAAAAATGTGATAAGAAGCTTATAATGTGATATTAATTTTTGCGGTAAATTTAATCAGTTATATCTGGGTATTATTCTCTGTTATATGGGACACTTGTGAATGTTTGTTTAATTTGTGATATCAGTAAAAGAGTTTTTATCAGAGCAAGAGCAGGGAAAGATTTTTTTTAATTTGTTCTCCAAACATTGATGTCACCATCTAGTTTAGAGCATGAGTTGCAGCATATTTTGATACACACGCCCCCTGTTTTTATTCGCAGCATTAATTTGTAACCTAATCTAATTTTTGCTCTGACCTCATCACACCCTCTTTTAGTCTGGTGGTGTCTATTTTATGGCTTGCACGGTATTGATATCGTTTTAATTACCATTAAATCGGGAGGCAAATATGTAGTGCAAGCTATCGTGGACAATGACGTTTTATAGCTATAACAGTTTAATTGATGAGATTTTATAGTCATGTAATGAAATTGGACATTGAATGAGAATGTATTTATAAAAAAAATTCAAGTGGAGTGGACTTTTGATTTATTTATATTTTGGCGTGCTATAATGCATAGTATTCAGAAAAAGACATAAAAATAATTTCTCGTTAAGTGGTTCGTTACTTACGCGTTTGCAAACTGAGATTTTGAGCAAAACTTAGCACCATGGGAAGAGTTAATTTTGATCAGATGACCTAAATTTAACAAACAAATCTGGTTTGTCTTGAGCATGAATACAATATCACAATGAGAGAAGTGTATGAAAACACATTTTTGTATAGAAGTGACATTCCACAGGGTTGCCTATTATCTCCTATACTTATTGGTACTGATAAATTATTAAATTCATGACAGGATTGCTAAGGAATTCTGGTAGTCGTAGATTAAAGCAGATAAAAAATATTGTTTCATCAAATGAGGTCACAGTGAGGAGAGATGCAGTTCCACAAAGCTGTATAGGATAGAAATAGGGCCCTTCGACAGCGAGGCAACTCTGACACAAGCGGTTATCTATGCGTATGTACTTTTAAAAATGCTGAACAAAAAACGTGAAACGACCTTTAGTCAAGTGGCAAAATATATGATCATGAGGAACAACACTTATAATCAGAATAAGAAAGGAGAAAACAAAGAATGTCACACAACCAGAACCTTTTTCCTACCAGCCGACAAAACAAGAACTTAAGCTAGTGAGCTCTCCAAGTAGCAGGTAACTGCGATGTAATAACAAGTGTTGTCGTAGGTACCACGGAACGGAGTACTTCCGATACTTTTTTGTATTTTTTTTTTTTTTTAATAGTTAAAGTTGTAAAAATTTAAATTTGAAATTTGTTAAAAAAAATCCAAATTTATAAGGTGCGACACGAAATTTATGCAATCTTTACTGTAAGTGAAATTTTTAGGTCCGATTTTTGAGGTAGACGAGAAAATTAGGTTGGCAAAAACAGATCATAGTCACGGTGACAGCTGGAAATTGATTTTATAGTGAAGTGGCTATGAGCGATATGTACATACAGGGTGTGAAGGCAATTTGAGGACACGCCTTTGTTCAGTCGTAGTATTTATCAGTCGAAGTGAAGCATCCCGAAGAGGCCTTCTTTGGTTTTTTTTCCGATGAAAATAATTTCGACTAGCACCAGAAAGCCAATAAAAGGAGCGAAAGATGGCTGTGTACAGAGCCTTCAACGGTCCCCTGTGTGATGCACACCAAAGTTCCTGCCAGTAATGGTCCTTGGAGGAATGAACAGTGAATGTCATGTTATGCGTCCCTACTTTTTTCCACAAGGTCTTCAAGTGAATGCTGCTGGATACTGATAAAGGTAGTTGATCTGAATAGATAGTGTAAGTGAAGGAAGACCATACATATTGGATTAGGATTCTGCGCCAGCTCAGGAATGGATGGTGATCAACTTCCATAATAACATAACACCAAACTTATGGCCACCTAACTCACTAGACCTTGATCCGTTGGATTGCTTTGTGTAAGCCTTAGTTGAATTCTAAAGGATGCCATTGTCTAAGTAATGTCCAACATCAAAAAGGACCGTTCAATTTCGGCGAGCTCATGTTTCCGGTCAAAAATTGAGGCTGTTATCGATGCTGAAGGTAGTTTCATTGAATTAATATGTACTTATTTGTGTGCCGAATTATGTTTAAGTAAACATATTTTTGTATAAATTTTCAGCATTTCCGTTTTTTTTTTTTCAAATTTATCCTCAACTAGCCTACGCTCTCTATATGTATCTGAACTAAGATCTTCAACATGCTCTTAAAAAAAAATTGAACAATGATGTGGGTTTTCAAAACTTAGTATGTCTGAACGTGGATGGGGTTAAACAAGGTAGGGACGGGTAAGGTAAGGTATAAAATCATCTATGGCCTGATCTGATCAATACTGGATCTCAAAAGTTGTAACAAGAAGTCATCGGAATTAAGGCGCATCTAGAGCAAAAGTTGCTGGCATTATGTACTATTCTACGTCGCCATAGTTCGGATAGTTCATTGTGAACAAGATCATCTAAAAGCCTACCCAGGATAAGGAGACCATGAACTGCTATCCTTTATCAGACATCACTGGCACCCAAAAAGGATGACCCGATAAAAGAAGGATGCAAAATTGTGACTGATACCACCAAAGATTGTTTTACGAGCTCCGCGATCAATGCCTTAAATATGATTATGATTAATCAAGTTAGAGAAGTGTGAGCAATTTAATCAGTGAATAACTATATTATCAACTTCTGTATTAGGACATAGGTAGTTCAATCTAGTACATACCTCTGTATAACTGATCTGTCAATTGTTGTTCTTAATGTGATAATTCTCTCCTAACCCAATACGTGTGGAGATTGAATTAATAACCACTTCACGAAATATAAAAAAAAAATAATTCAATGCAAATTAAAGGTAAGTATCCATGATATTTTCGCACCCTATCGCATAGGGCATATACATTTTAAAATATACTTTGTAACATAGAGAAATAATAATAATAATAATAATATACAAAAGATCAGTACCAACTGCCAAGGCGATTGAGCTGTCTTTGTCCTTTCGTTCATATGTCACCACTTTTTGAGCCTTAAATTCTGAGCAAGGAGATTGAAATTTCATATAATTTCTAAGCCGAAGTAGCCCAAGTGCAAATATTTCTAGAATCCGCCTACAAACACGTCCACTTTACTACGTTGACGAAACTTACAATACCAGCTTATTCGATATATTTATTCGAAAAAAATCTTCATTTTAATGACATTAATGAGATTTTGAGTGATGACACGCCCACTTTTCTTTTACAAAAATGTCCGATCAATAGTTTTTTCTGATAAAATTTATTCAAAAGAGAAGAAATACCCTCGGAGTAGCAATGTATTTCATTCAAAAATTTCCCAACACGACGCATACTTTTCGAGCTTGATAACAATTTGAGGGATAGGGTATCATACGATTTGTTCCAGATGGATTGTAATTTGTCTGTATGATTTTATTTTCATTGATATTCCTCATATTCTAGAATAAAAAAATAATGTCTACGTGACAACTTATTCAACACAAAACTTTAAAATACATTCAAAATATTTTATGGTGTAAATTAAGTATTAAATAATTAACAGCTTGTGTTCCAGTAGAGCCTATCACCCTATTAATACAAATAAATTAATTAACTTTTTCAAGCCAAAGATTAACGAAGATCTAATTGAGATTTAAACACGTTCATGGAAGACATATGTATATGCATCTTTGGCGCCTACAAATATTTATAATTTCATAACAAATTTATTAAATCGACGAGCAAATACGCATGACTCTAGATATAACTAATTTTCAGTGGACAAACAAGGCGTTATTTTTTTTTAGCGTTTAATCCATTTTAGAATCTGTTTATGATTAGAAAAGTTGTTCGATGTGCTTGTTTGTAACATATCGATGCTAGAAATAAAATGCAATCTTGCCTTATTATTAGCAAAGAAAAAAAAGGTGACACAACTTTATAGTCGGTTCCCGTGGTAGTAGAGAACTGTGAAGAGAAGCCAGCAAGGAGAACCGACTAGAGATCATCACTCCCAATGGATAGGAATAATAAGAGCGCCAAAGATTGCTTCCACAACATCCTTGAAAAGATCAATGTACAAAATTCGACATTAGAATTGTTGATAGAGATTTCAATGGCAAACTGAGACAGTCTGATCGTCTTCTGGCTCGGTTGAAATAAGAGGTGCAGCAGATGACTTGCTGGCGGGTATATTATTGTCAATGAACTGATTTGTTTTTATTTTACCTTTCACCAGACTATGCCATCAACAAATAATAATTCCCATGATATACACTACACCTGCGAGGTAGTCAAGGAATTTGTCAACCTAGACCCACATCAGTTTGAAGAACAAGTAGAGAGTCAGTCCTGTCAATCTCTATCTTTTCTTTGGGATAAGGTGGTGATTGGGTAGCTAAGCCCTCTCATAAGTACATATACTTGTATAGGCCCTCCTCTGGAGTAGAATTATAGACCTTGACAAAGTATGTGATCTGTAACGACAACATATACAGGAAGGTTATCTATTCTTAGGAAAATGTGGTCAGTGGCAGAGGAGGTGTGCCCCCTTCCAAGAACTTCCTTATCATTACAGCCTTTACACATGGCACTTTTATTTGATTTTCTTTTATTGTTCTGACGGGCTCGATTCCCATCTATCTGATTGCATGATTTTCAGTGCACTTTTTGATGCAGATTTCTATTTAAATTAATCTAAAAAATATTGCAAGCCAAGTTGTTTATCTTTGTAATGATTTTGCTTGTATTATGCCTACAGACCAGATTGCCATAAGTATAAGTATAGGTTTTAAGATTATGGATTATTTTGGAACTTGGGTTTCCCGTGCAATCATTATGTTCTTTTCTCTTCCTTTAACTCTTCGTCCCACGCTTAACTTTCTGCTCAGCATTAGACTTCGATTTTTGGAGTTATCAGAGAATTTCCATCCCTAAAATGCACACAATCAAAATTCATGGCAGTATAATTGATGGTTAGCTTCTTCTAACTGTATCGGATCTGGCATTATTTAAGGCACCCCAAAGTCAAGACCGCAGCAAAAGTATTGTATTGTATTGTCATTGTATTATTGTATCACTTTTCGTCTACCCTCCAGGAGTCATCTTACCCTCTGGATTTCTCCAGATTCCTCGCTGACCACGATTTCTTGCTTCAATGTTTGCATAAAGGATATCTGACTGATCCGCTCGATTTCTAATCAGTAGCAGCTTGTTATATTTCTTCTTTTGCTTGCTTATGTCGGACATTGACAAAATAGGTGCGTCGCCATTTTCACATCCCCCTGGCAAAACCTGCAGGTATCGTCGTCAACAAGGCCTACCTCCATTATGAAATATGATCCCTAAAGTTACCATGTCCTGTGGATACCGCTAATATTTATTTGACCGTTTCTCACTTCATACTTAGATCTTATGTCTTATCAGAGCCTACCGACATTCTAATAACAACTTCGGCTTATCTGCACTTCTCCATGTCCAACCACCATTTCCGGGGTTCATTATTGACCATTTCCTCTGCCTTAAGCAACGAATGGTTCAGGTTCTAAAAATTCCTTGGTTGACTTTTGATTTACTAGGTCATCTACATTTTCGATTCCTTCAATCTCTACGTGCTCAAGCACTTTGAGTTCTAGATCTGGACAAATTGCACGTAAATATTTCATTTCTCAGTGATTTTTCGACTGTCTTGGCAACATTATGGAGCGCATTTTCGACATTTTCATCGTCTGTCGTTTTTGGTATACGCGTGCAAGTAAGAGGAAAAGATTCTGGAAAGCCCGTCTACGCCTGGAGAATCATTTCTGCAAGTGCTAGATACACATTCTCTTCCAGTAGTTTTGGGTTCTGTCGTTTTCGTTGGAAAGTTCTATCGTTTATATTCCAAGAAAACAAAGAAAAAATGTGTTTTAAATTCATTCTTCATAATTTCCTTCTTAACCTTCAGTTTGCTTTGGCATAAAACATAAACGTCTTTGAATGAAAAATGTATCTAGTGCAATCCCATCCCGTCGTCTTGAACATTGAAGTGTTTTTTCCTTTTTAAAATATTTTGTAGAGATTTGCACAGATGGCAATCCAAGTTGGAGCTATGAGGTAGATAACTCAGTACTTAGCATGCGACTCTTTCAATTTAAGCTGGGTCCTTCAGGACACATGTGGGCGAGTATTATCATGTTAAAAGACGATTCCTTTCCTGTTGACCAAGCTCTGTCGAGCTGTTTGTAGTAATCAATTTGACGTTGACAATGTGCTCTTTTTCTAACAATATTAGTGTAGGTTATCCATTTTTCATTACCAGTTACTAATCTGCTCAAAAAGGGCTCCACGGTGTGTCTCGAAAGTAATGCTGATGAAAATCTTACTCGATCACTAAATTTCGTTGAGACAGTTTATCAGGTACCAATCTTACAGGCTTTAAAATGAATCCAAGTTTGTGAATATGTTCCAGTACAGTTGTTTGTAAAATACCCATTTCTTCCGCAAGTGCATGTATTGATAGGAAGGGATCTACCTCTAATTGGGACCTTATGAAGTCATTTCATCTGTAAATCTTCGAGGATTAAATCATTAAACCAACAATTTTTGAACCATCTTTTAACTGTTCGTAGGAAAACTCAGTCAGACCTAAAAATTCGAAAATTATCTGGAATTTATAGAACATACTCGTACAGTAGACGTGTTTCTTTGTAACTTTATATGAAGTTCAATTAAGTTTCAATATCCTAATTATTTTGAAACTTAGTAGCGAAATATGGTCTCTACAACGTCCCACTTATTCTCTTGTTAAATTAATCATTAAAAAATCTATAATACTGTTTAAAAAAATTTAAAATTAAGGATTCTTCTTTTTGTCTGCCAAAATTCCTGTGCGAAACACCCTTCGGTGCCATCTGTTGCCCGATAGTGGAAATGTGCTTTACACTGTTAGAGATAACTATGGATAATATCGAAAGTTACAGAAACTCTATACCCAGTTAAGTGTTGTTCTTATTTTCCATGTAAACTTTTACCGAACTGAGCAAAAAGACAGCTACTATCGTATTTCCCAGGTACAAAAAGATGCCTTGGATAAAGGAATTTAAAAATAGAAAGGGTGAAATTCAACAGAAATTTTATAATTACTTGTAGAAAGTAAAATATTTATGTTTATATAATTTTACTTACATTTGGAGAAAGTTTCATGTGTAATTAAGTAGTAATCCAAATTTTAAAAATATAAGAAGTAAACTTGCAATAGGTATTCGGTGTTTTAAGATAATTAAAATTATTAAGCTTATCTTTCCTTCTCCAAGTATTGTATATAAGTAACAAGTATTTCTTGTTTGCAAAGATAAAATTAAGTACAGCAGTACAGTCGTATTTTATTTAAGTATTTTTTTTTCTCTCTTCAAATCGCATTAATGTTCTCTATCGCATTCTTTTATTTTGTATAAGAATTATATATCACTTTTTCTGTTTCACATTTATTTTTATTTTTAATTTTTATTTAACAATATTTCGATCACATTCACTTTAAGCTTTTATTAATTTTTTTACTTTATTACATACATTTTGTAAAGAAATAAAATTATGTTGACACTACAAAAAAATAAAAAGGGAAAATAAAGTAATGCACTTCACTTAAAAAAAAAAAATATAGTTTTATCAGCAAAATATGTTCAAATATTGTTGAGCTGTATATAATTTGTGTGTGTCGTTTCGCGGCGGGAAAGTCGGAAGTGTTTTGCGTGTGAAATAAAAAAAAAATATATACATATATATATTTCCTGTTAAACATTTAATAGTATGTTTGCAGTGTGTTTTTTTTATCTTGCTGATGAATATGCATGCACATACTCGTATGTAGATGCAAGTTATTTTGTGATAAACTTGAAGCTGGTATATTCAGTTTTATTTTTAAATATGCAACGCACATCTAATAGGAAACAAGATTAAGTGAAGTAAAACATATCTTTTCAATGGCAAAAGAAAGAAGAAAATAAAGTCGCCAAGATAACGATGAACGAACAGAGGTGTGTACACGCAAACGTTACAGAGTTACTATTTTAAACTAAAAAAAAATAAGATACAAACACAGTGTGTGTTGCGTATGCTTGTCTTCAATCAAAATTGATTGCAAACGGAAGTTATCACTAAATTAAAAAAAAAAAAGAAGGAAAACATCCCGAAGAGGCAAAGCCAGAAGATCGAGGCGAATCGGGAATAAATGCACCAAGCGGACAGTGTTGCAGTCGTTTGTTTTTACTTTATTTTATTTTATTTTTATAATCCGCGTGTACACACTTTTCAAATTATGCACTGTAATTCCAATAGATGCACTTAGATACAAAAAATATCTAGGTTTTTATTTTTTCCTCTGTTCGCACAGTGTGATCGCCGCAGATCGCACAGCAATGATAATGATGATCGTTGATGCAACTAAACCAACCACCACCATCACACCACCTTCATTCACTTGTTGGATATTGCTGCAATGTGTGGTTGATGCAAGAGTAAAAGTATCTCTCTATCTAGATACACGTTCTAGTAATGTTTTGTTGGTTTAGTGCGGGTACACACTTTACAGTTACCGCTAGCAGAGAGACGACACTCAGACACTATCGTTTACAATCAAATTAACTGGGGAAAATTACATTTGTTTATTTAATTTAATTATATTGCAACAGTTGCAAGAGTTCTTCATTCTCTCTGCCAGAAGAAGGAAAGGATGCATGCATAGCATACAAGCAGACAGACAGATGAAGAGCAGAATTTCTTCACTCTACACTTTGCAATCTTCTTCATAGTTTCTTTTTATTTTTAAGAACACTTTTGCATTTTCACACACAACACACTTAAGGGATACCCGAAAAAAAAAACTCAGATACGAGTGCATTTATATCGCCACTATCTATCTCAAGAATCTTAAGTAAACTAATTATGTATACAAGAGCCCAGCAGGTAGGCCAGGCATCAAGTGTCTAGAAATTGGAAAAAAGTATCTTTTCGTTTTTATGTGGATTTTTTTTTTTTTTGTTTAAGAAATTCTCTTGAGGAAAAACGCGCGCTTTTCATTCACAAAAGTGCCGCGCGATACAAATTCTTAATGAGATACATTACAGTGCACACACTCGAAAACAGTTGAACATAAAAAAAAAAACAACAAAAACAAATTCACTTCGAGACTCAGAATATTGTTGATAAAGAGATGCTTACTTGTTGCTTCTTATTTAAGGACTAAACAGAAAATTACTGAAACGAATGTATTTGAAGAGTAAATCCCCACTACAAAGCAATGAATGAAATAAGAAAGAAAAAAAAAAACTACGCTAAACCGAAGCGAATTTATCAAATAAACTCAAAGCACTCTGACGATGGTGACTGCCAGCAACACTCTACAACACCATGAACAACCACAAGCAACATTCATCTGTTGAAATCCGTCCGTTGGATGTCGTTTTCGGTTTTTTTTTTTTTTTTTTCTTTTAGATACGTTTTTTATCTGGCTTTCTTTCAGATACAGAGATTAGCATTCAATACACATGTCGAATGACCGATGGCAAAGGCATTTTGTCTTCAATTTTAATTTTTAGCTGATTGTTGGAAACATGTTGCAAAGGCAGATAATATTGAGTTAAAATTGATCTGTACGAGTTTTGAGTGAAATTTTGTTTGAGAAATGTATCTAGAAGGAGATTTTTGCTGGGAAATGATCATATCTCGGAGCGTTTTTACAATTGGATTATTTTTTTTTTCGTTTTTTTCTTCTCTCACAGTTAAGAGAATTTCTTGGAAAAAAAGAGCACCATCAACCACCAACAGGTACTTTAGAATCGAACAAGTGAATGGGAATGGTGGTGGATTTCGGTTTTTCTTTTGTTTTATTAATGAGGTTGTTAATCAATTTTAGAGTAGTATTGCCAGACGGAAGGAATTTTACTTTACTTTTGTATTTTAGTTCTTATAAGTAATTTATAATTCATGGGAGATAATTAAGTAATAAATGTGGATGTTTCGTGAACGTTTGAATAGAAGTTTGAGAACAGAATTTCATCTAAAGGTGAAAATCTGATGGAATACATAATTAGAATATCTTGAAGTAGGTACGGCGTCGAACTTGCAAAAATCTAAATATAACCAAATTGACCTTTTCTCCCACGCACTTAAAATAAATACCCATTCTCTAAAGTTGAGATTTTTCATTTAAGTGGAAGCAAAATGTCTACTTAGGTAAATAATTTAAGCATTCAGGTAGAAACTTCAGCTGAGAGCCGGCGGTGTAAGGGCTACATTTTGCGTTGAAACAGTTGAGCAATAAAAAAAAAAAAAATGGATTTAGTACACAAATGTATGGCGCTATAACTTAAGAGATTGTATATTTTGAAATTTACAATGAAAATAATAATAAAATACACGCACAAAAGGATGCAGGATACGTTTGCGGCGCCTTCATAATGGGAGACCTTTTGTAGTGATAAAAAAGAGTAATCAGACTGTACCTACGTAAGGAGTGGATTACATATTACTTTTATACCGTAGGAACAGCGTAAATAAACGATTTTAAATTTAAATCATGGTATCTATATCCCAATTTTGCTACACATAGGTAATCTTAACATATAATACAAATGTATGTGTATGTATGTTTTGACAGGATTGTTATTATCAAAATAATCAGCAAAAACTAACCGTGTCTGGTGACTTTTAAGCCATATGAAGAACTGGAGCCTCAAATTATGGTCGTGATAAATTCGATTGGTTACTTGCGAAAGAAATAAAAAAAAGCATCAAAACTAACAAGGATCCAGGGGAGATTCTGAAACAGCTACCGGAAAAAGCCAAATTGCACAGATTATCAATGCAGCTTTCCTTTTGAAGCACGCATTCTACCATGGATCAAATTCTCAGAATAATAGACAAAATAGAAAAACCTTTGGAGGAAAAAAGGTCTGTTCTGCAGGTTGTGGCACAAAGGATTTATAGCTAAATTGAAGAGATGTTTGCCTAGACTGTTCTGCACCATTCTAAAGGATGTTTTTTTTTTCTTTTTATTTATAGAGGTATAGACCTTAGAAATGAAAGCATTATTGGAAAGATAATTTTATGCCATTAGTGTTTGAATATGATCTGAAAGTCCAGTTTTCGACTACGAGCAGGCGGGGCCGTATATCCGCAATAACGCGGATAATGGTGGCTTTCAAGACGTCCATCGTCTCTGGTTTATATGAGTAGACAAGCGACTTCACATATTCCCACAGAAAATAATCCATATGTGTTAAATCACATGATCTTGGGGGCCAATTCACAGGTCCATTACACGAAATTTTGCGCTCATCGAATGTTAACTTCAATAAATTTATTGCAGCGCGCATTGTGTCTTATGTTGCACCGTCTTGTTGAAACCACACCTCTTCCACATTAATGCCATTCAATTGGGAAGTCAGTAATTATGGATTTATAGCTCTCTCCATTGATTGTAACGTTCTGGCCATCATCACTTTGAAGAAATATGGACCAGTGATTCCACTAGCCCATAAAGCACACCAAACAATGACTTTTTGTAGATGTAACGGAGCCTCAATAATGGCTTGCGTATTTTCTTCACTCCGAATGCGGCAATTTTGCTTGTTGACGTGAACATGAGGATCAAGAGCTATCTCATTTTCGGCCCATTTACTGAATGTACGAGCTGGATCTTGTGTGCTCGAAAACCAAGATCTTTCCACAAAATCTTCCATAAAGTGAAAGGACATACCTCCAATTGCTGTGCACGATGGCGGATTTACCCATTAGCGTCCTCCTCAATACTTCGCTCAACAGCAGCAACAGCTTCTTCGGTGCGTACTGTACGACATCTCTGCGGTTGCGTATTATCAATTAGAGTATGTGTGGTGCGAAAACGATCCATGGTTTGATCATGGAGAATGACTTGCTCGAATGGACGATTATGTCGACCGCATAGATGGAATGGACGTAGCGCCGGGTAAGTTTCGTGAACTGAATCACGATTTTCGAAATAAATTTGCACAACTTGCAAGCGTTTTTCTGGCGTAAGTCTATTCATGATGAAATGGCAAACCAAACTGAGCACAAATCAGCTGTCAGCTGTCAAATTAGCTGTCGCTGGAAAAAGTGTTGCCAATTCGAAAAATAAAACTCTAACAAAGACACCTATATAAATAACCGGTTTTTTAGGATTAAGCAAGAGAATGAGTTTTCGAAAGTTAAAGAAATCAAAGCTGGTGTGCCACACATTTAGTGACCTAAGACCTTTTGTTATTCACAAAAGACATAAGCACGTGCCATTTCACTCATTCCAGACAATTTAGTAAGGGAATATTCCGGAATTAGACTCATTTCCTTGCAAAGGCGATGTTTTATCGGGATGCCATTTAAAAAATAAATAAAATAGATTCTGTATAGGGTACAAAAACGCATTTAATTGCTGCCTGCATGGAAGGATGTTGAAAACTCGTGCAAAAAATGGGTGGTAATGTAACTTAATTTCATAAGTTCCTGTTCAGGTATAAGAACTATATTTCAGCCTAGCAAAATATTTGTAAATACTACTGGGGAAATACTGTCGCTTTATTTACGTTAAGTTTCCTTAACATTTTATGAATTTCAGTATTACACGGGTGCTGAAGTTTCACCGAACGAATTTCTTGCTGAAAACGAACAAAGCCTAACAAGGTTTTCGTAAATATCTAGCGAAGTAATACCCTTGCCATGAGGACTCAAATCCGATACATAACGGCGATGGAATATAAATGAGTCTATCCCTTAACCATTCTCTAATTTAGACCTCATTAATCCTTACTCACTCAATCTCTCAACCCTTTATCACTGGTGTCCCACTGCAACTTTTGAAATCCTTCTAGACCTTAGCCCAAGAATCAAGCGTTCTTAGCATCCATAAAACTTCATCTCTTATGAAGCTTTGAATCATTCAAATTATTTGGGAATATAAAGGTTTAAATTCAAATCGCTATAAGCCAACAGCTGCACCTCGGTTCCTGAACAAGAAGACAACATAGTCTCCCCAGCTCGCAATCCATCTATGACCTACCTATTAGTCATCTAAAGACAGATTTAAATTCTCGAGAGTTTCAAGAAAACATCCCATAAAGGAATCGAATACAAGAGTTTCATTAGTTTTTCAACTACCACATCAGAAAGCTTAGTCTATAAGACAGTTGGGGTTCCATTTCTCCACTCATCTTCAAGAACGATCCTTAGTATCATACACGACCTGGATCTTTCTTAATGTCGATTCCAACCTCTATAGGTAGTTGAACTTTGTTGCTTACGCATGGACCTAAAGTCAGAACAATGAGTAGCTGATGTCGGATCAAGATGTGATAATTTTGCAAAACAATTATGTCCGAACTTCAGCAACTGTATGCTAAAAGTATCGACGTCAATCTTTCTTTAATAACCTTTGCAGAACGCAATTTTTTCCCCACCAGGTGTGAGTTTTATGGATTTTGCTTCTAATTCCTTCGAATTCGCATTAGTTCTTCTTAAGAAAGTGACATCGCGGGATTAGACCACAAAAGTGTTAAACACGGTGTCATCCATCAACGAGAGAAACTAGTCATCTTTTTGTTTTTTTTTAGGAAGGTATTCTTAAAGGTGTAAAAATACCACAGTGATTCAGTGACATTATTTGATGTAAATTATAAAAAGATGAAACGCACACATAATTTAATTTTAATTTAGATACTGCCAACGATCACATGCTTAATACCGAAAGATAAGCTATTCAGTTGAGAGAGGTATGAAAATTGGTCAATTTGGGAATTTTCGCCATAACTAAAATGAGCTAATTGCCGTGCGATGATTAAATTGTTTAAAAGCTTTTTTTTAGGAGCAATTTCAAAATTAGATGACTAACATAACGATCGTATGTGACGTCAAGAAAATGCTATTAAAATAATTAGTAAGTGACTGGCCAAATCCGCGGTAGATCACCCGAATCCATTTAAATTTAAGTTTCACCATATACCCTACTCATTACAGGTGCCAAAGGTATTAATGAAATCACCTTATGCTGTGCTGTAGGTGGATTAAAAGAGATTTCCTGAAATTACCGACAGAATTTTCCATACTCGTGCCTGATCTACTACTAGTCAGTGAAAAAGTATTTAAACAAATTAATTAAATGGAAACTGCAATGGAAAACAAAACAATAATAAATATACGTCACTGTGGGATATATTTTTGCAAAGTCATCTAAACAAAGTTTAATGAATCGATATACGCTTTCCCTGTAAGTGCTATGGTTAATGACTCAAGTATCTGAAACTATCGTTGAACGATTTAGATATGCAAATCTATTGTAGGTGCAATTATCGTAATCTCTGTGATGTATGATTGACATTAATATTATTGCATTTGCCACTGTTTAGCAGTTAATTTTAATTTTTCGCATTAGCGGTAGTCGTAAAAATTATAATCCTGACGACATGTGGCTGGATATGGAGAGCACAAATGTTGTGTTGTAATAATATTTTTAAAATAAATTCATTCTAACAATCTCACCTTAATAAACGCAATAAGAGTGAAATTATTGGTTGGTTCTTAAAGATTTATTGACCCTGCGGTTTTGTTTATTGGTGATCCCCTAACCACAATCAAAGTATAAATGAGTTGTTGATCTTGTTTACCAAAAGTAATCAATAAGCAATCAGGGCTGGATTTAAAGAAGGATGCTTGGATAAGTACTCATGGGCCCAGGGGAATTATTTGATCACTTCATGATGAAATATCTAATTAATTTTGCAAATAAATTGATTTACTACAACTAAACCACAGGAATGTCTTAATCGTCGTAGATTACTTGGAATGATATAGAGCTTGGCCTGATGGAGAGATCACTCATGGTGATCTATTTAACTTTTACTATTGTGTGATCATCACAGATACAAACAATGAATTTCGGAAATTCCAATGTTGCAATACGGATATTGTGGTTATTGTTAGGTTCGCTTTGGGGAAATAATGAAAGCGCTGCATACCACGCGTATGAATGGAGACTTAATGGCATAGATTTAAACGAAAATGGATTTGATTAAGCAAATCAAATATGTATCTAGAAAGTGACTTGGCCAGAGTTTTGTATACTTTCTTAGTCCTACACATATCCGTAGATACAAGAGAAGTTCTCTTCGATTTAAATCAGATTTGATTTTCAGATGAAATAAGTTTCTATCAAATCAGTACAACCGAAGTGAACTTGTCCCGGGTAATTTTAGTAATTTAATCCAACGTTTGTGAACATCAAGCTTCTTTAGAGCTTCCAGTCCTTGGTGTCTTCTTTTTCTCTTTGAGCGACTGTTGGGCATGCGAATATTCTCGTTGCTTATACTTTAAACTTTCAAGCTATCGAAGCTGATCAATTTGTGTGTTTTTTTTTTTTTTGTCATATTAGCGTTATGAAAGACAAATTGCTAATTGGTCTAACGACTAGGTGCAATAAGTGGAAGGCTGGCTCCTCCCCTACCTGTAATGAAATGCTAAGATGCCGGTACCGTAGAGAAAACGGGAAGAAGGGAGAAGGGGTTAGTGGGTAAAAATCCCACACTGTTATTGAGTACGGACTCAGTTTCCTCTTTTGAAGATTACCACCTCCCAGCATAAACAAAAAAAAAAAAAAAAATATTTGCGTCAAGGCTTACCGTCTGTTGGAACAAATGTACTCTTCATCTGATTTCGTTAGCTTAATTGACTGCAGAACCCAGGCGTATAATAAATTCATCTGCATCCCTAAATATAATCGACGGTGTTTCAGATTTAGAAGCACAGGCTATGAACTTTGAAAAATAATGGGTATCTCTGGTCGATTGTGGATCTTCCAGGATGGTTGCCTTTAATAGCCATTGTAGAGTTCAAAGGACCGATCAATGTAATATACATGTCAACTAAAAGATTCACATTACGTGTAAGGTGAAGAAAATTCAGCACTCAAGAAAGTATTCCGAAGTACTTGCAATTGCTTCGACGTTAATCCTCATTTATTAGTGAAGAAATTTGATCCACGTATTTGATAGATTTAAAATTTACTGCAATGGGGAAATACAAAGGACATATGATGTGCTCACAGCTGATAGCAGAATTATCAGCTAGGATGCGTATAATGAAGTGGATGAATCTAGTGCTACTAATACTAACATTTTTCGAAGCACAGTAAAATGGACCGGCCGTATTCCTTTTCGAAAGAGCGCACTTCAAGTCGGTTACAAGTGTCATTATTCTTTCATTATTGTTTATTTTGCAGTCTTTATCTTCAGTTGAGGTATGAACAGAAAATAGGCTCAGTTGAGGAACTTAGCTTGTTCTCGCAGTTTCTTCTTCCATTTATGAATGCACACCTGAATTCGTAACCCTCTGCATGGTAGCATTTGTTTTGTTTGTGAATTTCCTCTCCAAACCAGCGCATTTCTTGGATGATGGGCATTTCATATTTGCATATAATTCGCAAGGACGTCCAACATCTTTTCCATTCTTGGATACCGGAGCAAATTGAAGACCTGCCGGGACAACACCTAAAATCCGGTAATCTGCGACGGATGGTCAGCCTAAGCATAAGTACATATATTGAACATTAATAGTTGGGGCGTGGAAAGCGTTTAAACTTAAGAACTCATAATGCTGTACTTTTAATTTACAAAAAAAAAAAAAAAAATTTCATCAACTTCGGGCTAAAGTGGGATATCTTGGAAGATTTCGTAAAAATTTTAAAAATTTGTATAGAATTTTCGAGATACTCGCACTCAAAAACGATTTCCATTAACTATCTACCATTCCTTCATTTTCTCGTAAGATGCATAGATTTCAAGGTAATGGAACAAACTTCATATACCTTCTTATCAAAAAGTACCCGGAATTCTTCAATAAAATGAAAACCGTTCAATTATTCATCGATATTCATTTTGTTTTCTTCAAAGTAGTCTCTAACGCAAGCAATACCAATCATCAAAAGACCTTTCATAGGCCGATTTTGGAATCGCTTTCAGATCCTTCTGCGAATTCTCCTTTATCGCCCCAAGTCGTAACTTGAGTCCTGGGAATAGGAAAAAGTCACAAGGAGCCATGTCAGGTGAATACGGAGCTTGCGGAACGGTATGAATGTTGTTTTTCATCAAATAGTCGCGTACAAGATGAGATGTGTGAGCCAGTGCGTTGTCGTGGTAAAGAAACCAGTAGTTGCTCCACAATTCTGGCCTCTTGCGACGAACATTTTCCCTTAAACGCTTTAATACGCTCACGTAATACTCCTTATTTAGTATGTGGACCACACCCCGGCAACCAAACAAAATGGTCAACAAAGCATTGATGTTGGATCGAGTCTTTTTTTTTGGTTTTTTGGGTTTTGGCTCGTCTGAGAAGCGTCATTCCGATGATTATTGGTTAGTTTCGATGTCATATTCATAGACCCATGTCTCGTCACCGATAATGATGCCATCGATAATATTTCGGCCCAAAGAAAGCATTTTTTTTAGCGACATCAATGCGATGCTGTTTCTGCAACAAATTCAGGAAATTCGTAGAACACAACAAACACTGACTGGTTTACAAAGCTATCACGCACAAACTCCCGACAAATGGCGCTCAAACGGATATTTGAGCACCAGATGACAGATGTACCAACCTAAAAAAAAAAATGTTTGACAACATCTCAAGCGGAGTTTGTTTGAATTGGAAATTCCGGGTACTTTTTGATCAGAAGGTGTGCGAACTTTTGACAAATTTTTACAAGTAACTTACATATTGTCGATTTTATTGATTGATGTAATAGGTGAAGTCATTGAGGATGATTTTACTCAAAATATACACTTTTAGCCAAATGGGAAACAAATAGACTCTGCCTTCGATTCAATTTTTTTCTCGACATATCTTTTATAATTTGTATGGAATATGGATGGTCTTGAAATACATGGTATACTGAACGAACATTTGGCAATTAATCAAATACGTTTTATTCCAGTTTTATCTAACCTCTAAGAAAAATAATATATCACTATGTATGATCCGGAAATAAAAGTAAGTCATAAATATTGTCAAAAAGCGAGATAAAAATAAGTAACGGGGTTTTAGGATTTTTCTTGTACATATATTTTCTTCCTTGGGGTTACGAAAATAACCTACTAATACTGCGTACTAGCACTATTTTAACAACTAACAAACCTATCTGAAAATGCCTTATTAATCAGTAGAGGATTTTATAAAAATCCTTAAATTATTTCTGTATGAAATTTGGTTCATAGGTAGACTGACACGTTAATAGTCGCTCTAGTTTCAATACATCAGAACTCTTTTTCACTGTTTTTTCACTCTGAGTGCTGAGACAAATACCAATGCGCAGCTACATAATCCTGTTTGTAAACATTTCTGTTGAAAAACGTTTAATTTTAGAAGATACGAAGATACGGGCTTGGACCGATGAACTTGGTTTTATCAGCTATGCGTTGCGTAAACGTCTTCTTCTATATTAAATTCTTCCACATAACAATTTTGTTATAATGTGCACTTTATTTATTCCCATAAGTATGTAATTTTTTTAAGCCGACGGAATTCAAATCATTTGCTAACTCAAGAACCACTTGACGGATTTTAATCAAATTTAGACTTCATCAGACATGTAAATGCTCCCATCTGGAAATCGTCAAAATCGGATGGAGACGGTATAAGGTAGAGTGACATAATGACACGTTCATACATATGTAAGTCATCAATTTTTTTTTCTTTCGAAAACTGCTTGTACCAGTAAACAACACCATTTGCGATATCCATAATCTTCCGTTTACCTTATCATGACTTTAAATATTCTCAATTTTGTTCAGAATTTTCATATTAATAATTTCTGTCACGGAGGGGCCCATCGCCTTTGCGATGGTTTTATGATATTTTTGTTTAACAAACTTTATCAAAATGAAAGTAGTTTTTACATAACCAAATACCTTAGAACTCCAGGTTTCATATTAGAAGAATCTACACTAAAATTTCGGGAAGCGAATTTAAATCTAAATGTTTGGAAAAAATCTTAGTTAAGTGTAACGAACAATCCCGTGTTCATGTGGATGGGACGCACTTCTTTGCTTAAAGTACGAGTAATTGTGTATTTCTTTCATCCACCAGAAAGCTGCGCATAATCTTGGAAGTTCCTTGCACGACACTTACATATTTTCAACTCTTGTCTTATGAATATGCCGTCTGATGCAATGACACTAGAACTCCAACTGCTTCGTAATTTTAAAGTCGACTTTTCTCAAGGACTGGATTTTTCCGGAATTTTAGCCTGAAAGGAATTGTAGTCGAATTTTGGATGGATGGATGGCTCCCCTTTGAGGGGGATGATGACAGCATAAGGCTTCACTTCTCGTTAGGTAAACATACGTCTGTCTTTCAAGCGAAAGCTTATGAAATTCTAATGGCTAAGAACTATATTTTAAGGAATAGGTGGAGAGGACGGAGTATCTACGTCTGCTGCACTTAAAGCCTTGCTCAGCCCTTTAATCACTTGTAATCACCAAATTAGTTCGAGAATACAAGAGCTCTCTGAATTTAGTCGCTGGGCTAGACTCAGTGAGTCTTTTTGGGTTCTAGGAAATGAGATCTCAGATGAACTTGCTAGACAAGATTCAGAGGAGGACTTCTCAGGACCTAAACCTGCTTCCTGCTTCCTCGGTCAGGGTTTCCACTGACGGTTGGGATTCCTATGAATATAATCGTGGGTGGCATGATTCTCCGGGCTGTAGACAGACTAAATTAATGCTCCCGAACGTCTAAAATAAATCCGCGGCTTTCTTTTTGTCCCTCAGTAGAAAAGACTGCAGACAACTTTGACGGCCCATTTGAATTTTGGCTAGCACTAGACTTAAGAGACGCATGTGGAGAGGGAACATGGGGACTGCGGAATACTTCCTTTGCAATTATCCTGCCTTTGTTCGTGTCAGGTGGCAGATCTTTGGAGCTGATGTGGTGATTGCTGATACTTTCTATAAAAGTCGAAGAAATTTCATTAACAGGGGATTTCTTCCTGGTAATACGCTCCAGTACAGATTTTCCTACCCCGGCAACGACAACGTTCGACGCTGCAACTTTTCTTGTCGTTCCTATACACCAGCAACCAGCGAATTATAACATATTTCTTTAAATTAACGTTTTTTTTTGTTTTGGTTTGCTCGGATCACTTAGGAATTAGAGAATTCTTTACGAGTCAACATTTAAAATGTTATTTTGATCCACCATGGTAACATTTGGGTGCCCCCGTAAAGTTTAACCCGCTCTAAAGCCGGTACTCGGCATCACAATGGATCTAGTGCTAGTTTTTACCAAATTTAAATTGTCATTTAAAATAAAATTCGTACGACAATCGTAGCTCTACTAGACATCATAGCCGACAAAATAAATCCACAATCGAATATCATTTCTACAGCTCATACATCGTACATACTTGCAAACTTGTGTCTCCATATTACAACGATCAGTGTTTATATAATTTTAAACTCCGGCAGTAAAAACGACAAAACCCCTAAGCCACCTACTTACGTAACTGTGTACTACACTCTTTTCCAGTCCATTCCACCTAAACAATAATAATTCCCCGTTTTGGTCTACATCCGACAAGTGAAACTGAATCAGTCGAAAGGAATTGTAGGTACCTACTTGCAATAATTTTCCACTTTTGTTATTACGAATAATCTGATTGATGTAATTATCTGCTGAGTGGTAAAGACCTTGGTGCCATAGGCATGCCGGCAGTCATAGGGGAGAAAATTTTCCACATTTAGAAAATTCCTTCGAATAAGAACGCTGTGCATTATAATGTAGATACACTTTTCCCTACACAGCGAATCCGAGGTGTACAATCGGTAAATTGAATAATAGTAATGACATTTGTAATGTAATCAAGCCATGCATGCTGTAACTCTATATATGTTTGAGTGACTCGGACTAGACTCGCTTTTCATTCACCATATACGGGTGGAAAATTACGTAGCTTTCAACGGGTTGGTTATTTTTTCACAAACACTTTTTATATCTAATCGAAGAGTTTCCTTTGCGTAACTTTGATGTGGTTTTATCGATAAAAAAAGAAAAAAATTCGCTAAACGTTCACGATAATATTTTACAAATATTACGAGATTAATATAATTGATATGCTTTTGACTCTTACGGTTTGCAATTATTTAAATTGTATATTAGAAATACTCAATTTATAACGTGGTGTTGACAGGGTTAATTACTTACAACAAGCAGTCATGTCATGAGTGGTTCTTTGATACTGTGAGCATTTGTGTACATACTTGTGCATGAGTACCTAGTACATGCTATCCACTTTTTTAATAATGGTCTTGTCTTTTTCGCAATTTACGATTTCAAATTGAATACAAAGTTTCAAACTAATTTACCAATATGCCACCACAGAATAAACTTTGTTTCTTTTAGACTACAGGCGTAGCTATTAGGCGGAAGTTTGTAAAAAGTAAAGGATTATTTAAGTGCTGTGAGACGATATGGAATGGAACATATTGAATGGATCTCGTACTTCGCTCTCTGCGACTTAATTAGGCATGTTCGACTTACGGATCCCTCTGAGACCTCTGAGGGATCCGCTATTCCACTTAATTGCTCAGCTGAGCTAAAATTGTTTGGATTCGTCTCTTCACTCTCTCTTTCAAATTCAGAGGGCCGTTTTTTTGACGTTTAAGAATTACAAATGAGAGCCATTGCGTTTGATGGTACAAGAGATTAATTCATATTTTAATATGAAATAGCTACAAAAAATTCACAGAATACGCCTATTTGTTTTTTTTTTTTAAAAATCTAAAAGAGAATTAGATAAAGAAAACTTGTTCTTGACAGTTAATTCCGTGAATTCGTGTTCCACTTAACAAATATTCTCCATTAAGGAATGGGATGAAAATCTCTGAGCAATTCATAAGTGAAACACGCCTGCTATGACGGTTTTCTAGACTTGTCGAGAAAAAGTCGAATTCGTTGGTAAAAGCGATTAGCGACTTCATTTTCGACCTGTCGGGGAGAACCGTTTCGAATTCCATTTGATAGAGAATGTATGAAATCCAATTTGAAACGTTCCCTCTCGACAAGTCGAGAAAGCCATATAGAATCAAGATACAGAAAAAATGCGTACGTGAAACATGAAGCATTCCAAAACTGAAATTTTGTATGCGGTTATAGCAATCAGCATCAAATCTGTGATTAGAATATTTACTTTTGCTGACCGCCGACATTTTGTTTTGTAGTTTTCAGGTTGTAGATTGTAGATTGGTTATAGAGGTATAAACGCACTGCCTTTATAGATCTATTGTGCTCCCCCGACTTGTGGCTCTAATTGACTCGACTTAAAGCACCTCCAGCAGTCTAATTGCTTTGACGAATCAGAGTAAAATGCGGCAAAATATCTATTTATTAATTTTGTTTATAATTTCTGCGAATATGCACCAATTTAAATGATTCCTCGTAGTAACGGTTGACACGGAAGTAGAACTATAGAACTGTCGATTTAAGTGTCAATAAGTTAGCGATTCTGTTAAATTTCTTAAGTAGAAATGAACCGATTTGAATGATTCTTCTTGGACAATGTTTACCTGAACTAGGGCTCAAAACCTTATTTTACTTATGCAGAAAGCTTAAGCAAAAATGAACCAATTTAAATGATTTTACAAACTGCACGACGGGGTGAATATTGAAGTAATTTTAAATGGTAACTCCCAAACTTGTTACGCAAATTAAGCCTTGGTACCAAAATTCTAAACTATTAGCACTGAATTAAGCATTCTGAACTTTAGTTCGCGTTACACTGCCACCAGAACAGATATGAGGGCAAACATACAGGAAAGTTACATTCCGTCGGATCGTATGATGCCGTATCCCCCTTCTGTTAACCCCTAATAAAGTGAGCGTGGGATTACTACATTTTTAAAACAGATGCAAAGATATCTTTCTACACAAAAGATCACAAAACTGTTGTTACAACTTTTTCTTAACAGAAAGTGGGCGTGTCTCCCAAAATTTGTAACAGAAGTATTTTTTTTAAGAAAACGCTTATAAAAGGTGGACGTGGCCATGCATAATGTATGCACGAAAAGTAGAAAAAGTCAAGGTCTACATATTGTACTGAGGCAATATCTTTCAGTCTATAGTAAACATATTGCGATAAACGACATATTTTTAAAGGTGGGCATGTATGTAGGCAAAATTTAATGTTCCTAGCTCAGAATTTAAGGCCCAAATAGTGGTGACATATGAATGGACGAATATGGCTAGATCGTCATAACTTTTAATGCTGATCACAAATGCATATACCTTCGGGGTAGATTTATTCAAGAGACCCAAGAAAATACTTACTTTTCTGTGGTTGAAAAGAACAAAAATCTTTTTTTATAAATAATTGCATTCACTCTAATACATTCTTCCAACATGCCAAAGCGGAAAATAAACTGGTGGACAAAATTATAGCATCACCCCAAAATACCGGTAAAGACAAGGCCGATCATGATGTATGAGAGAGATCACAGGTACTCTGTGTTATTTACAACATGGAACAGGTTTTCGTCAGGAAGTGATCTACAAATAATCACAGAAGCCCGAAACATACGAATTTTAAGTCGAACTCTCAGAAAAAGATTTTGTGAAGCTAACGTATACTGCTGACGGCTAGTGACTGGGCCACTATTAACTACACCTCACATAGTAGCCAGACATCAATTTGGTCAAACTCACCTTAATTAGACTATCGAGGATTGTGGGAGACGTGTTTTATTCACGGATGAAGGGAAAGGGTGAGGAGGTTGAAAGGAGAACTGTACGCCCAGTGTAACATTTCTCTAAACACATAAGTTTTGGTGATAGGTCAGTAGTGATTTGGAGTGGTATAAATTTCGAGACTCGCACGGATCTATACATTGATGATGCGATACATGAAGAGATCCTTCGAGGGTACGTAGAACCGAATTTTCAAAAATTCGGTATCAAGTAAAGCACCGTTAAACAACTTTTTTCCAAAAACTTGGTGCGCCATCTACTGACTAAATATTTGAGCGCTAACAGCCCATACATGGCCAGGCCTAGCTGCTTGCAGCCACTCTTGCTGTGCGCCGCATAAATAGTTCGGACCTACAGTTTTATGCCGTTTCCGAAGATAATGTTTTTTTTTCGATTTAGAGAAGCTTATTATGATAATTTTACCCTCGAATGTGTTTCAGACGTTCGCCAGAGGTGGGACCGTGTGAAAACTTTTTTTTGTGTTTTCGGCGATTCGAACCTTGAATCTTCCGCTCAGTAATCGCAGACTTAACCACTGAGCCAAGGCATCCACTTATGTCAAACCCAACATAAATATTATATTTAAACAAAATCATTAGACCCGTTTTTGAGAAAGTCGTCCATTAGTAAAGTACTGTTAGTTTTAGGGTTAGACTGAAAATTCGGATTTCGCTACTAGTTGAGATGTCACAGTTTCAAGAAAATCTGCCTGGCAGTTTAGGCTGCAGTCTTGCGTATATACGTCAGATGGACAGACAGAATTGAGAGACCCACTTTTCTGAGTTTCTTTATTATAGTAATACCAAGATTGATCAAAATCCCGAGTCCGACAATTTTTACGAAACCAAATAAAAAGAGAAGTGATGCTATAATTGCGTCCAGCAGTCTAGTTTCGCCTTTTTTCAACTGACACACAGTTTATAGGAAGGTGTATATATAAGGTATATATGGGGTCGTTCGGGTACCCATATGTAAACTTTATATTACCTACATATACGTACTGAGAACCTTAACGAAATTGATAGAGATATGATTTTTTCTTCGTCAATTTTTCTGTAATTCCCCTCCACAGAAATATCACCCAACGAAAAAGTTAAAACTGTCAGCTGAGTCAATAGTCTCTGCAGCTAGGCTCTATAATATTTTATGTTACCTTGTAATTTTAATTACCTGTTAATAAATAATAATAATAATAATAATAATAATAATAAAACTGTCAGAGAAATAATAGCTAATACGTTTGACAGCAAAAAGGATTTAAAATCAAAAGAAACAAATTTGTGGAATAAATTTTGAATTAAAAATGGCTTAACAAAATTTATTTGACACGCATTGTGGAATCTGAGATTTATTTGTTTGAGAAAAAAATGTTTTTCATTGACAGATATTTGAAAACCACCTTACATTGACGTTTCTCGAGATTTCGTACGGAAAGCGTACAGTTATTTTCTTGAATTTCAAAGAACTTTCTCTCGATTTCTGACATTTGACGTTGATCATTTTTCTTTCAGAAAAGTACCCGCACGGACATTCAACCCAATCATGAATGAAAATACCGCGAGAATTTTTCAACTTTTCTCTACTCTCATATTCTGAAAATTATAACTGAAGGAAATTTTTCCCTTTTCACTTTCCTTTTATTCTAAATAAACTTTGATAAAGGGAGAAATTTCCCTAGGAGAAAAGTAGGTATCACGACACGAACGTCAAAAAAATAACGGAATTCCCATATACTTCCCCATGCTTTCCCCATACATTTTTCTTCAAGAATTCAAGCGAGCATTTAGTTCAAGATGTAAGTTTTATTTTTGTTAATCGACATTTTAGCAATCAGAACTAAATTTAACTTTTAAGGTCGAAACTATAGACAAGACAAGAATAAGTCTTATGGAAGCGCACCGCGACATTGCGTGCGGGTTTTACAAAGGGAACAAGGAGGACGTTGTCCAAAGGATCCGAGGTGTCCCTCGTTCATTCTTTTTTTTTTTTGAGAATTTTGTTTCTTCCAGCAGGCAACTCCTGCACCAACAATATATATGCGACACTAAACATTTTTGCTCGCCTTTTTTTAAATAACAACAATTATTTTAACTCAATGAATTTGACACAATTCGCAAAATGACATTTCATTTTGAAAACAGATGATTTCGAAACTAGAGAAATTCCTTTTCTCGGATTCGAAGTGAACATTATTTCCCCGTTCACTTAGAATAGGAGGATTTAATTCTCGAGAAAAATAAAATCCGTTGGAAAAAATTCCCCGGGAATATACATATTCATAAATAGGCTGTATGTAATGTCGTTATAAGGATTGAATTGAATTAATTTTATGTTTTCGTTTTAATTAAATGTAATAATGTTATGGGTACTTTTTTTTCTGACTAATATGGCTGTACATAATGTATGTAGGTCTTAAGTTCAATGCTGAGTCAACGGCTTAGAGGAATTTTTTTGTAATTATGGGCAAATACTTTATAGAAAACTAGTCACAATTAAACCTGCAGGACAACTATCATAATGTTTTAATTGTTAATCTTCAAGGTTGGCTTTTTAAAAACTCGCTTCTGTGAGAATAGCTAGTCACTGCAGACACATAATATGGTCTGACTTGAAGAGGCCTTTTAGCGAGAACCAGATTAAACTAGCCGCAGGCTGCTTTAAGTAGGCTGTGTCTTTCGCTGGCGTTAATGTGTTCTGCACAAGAGTAAAGCTTTGTTTCTAAATAATGGACTACTCATGGTGGTTGGTTCAAAGTGATTCGCACTTTCTTTGAGTTTTGAGAAATATAGGTATTGGCGTGAGAGTTAATAGAAATAACCAAACCTAGTCGATCGTGTAGATGAAACTAATTTATAAGTAATTAACACAACACAGTTAAGTTACTATTCATTTACTTCATTGCCCTTTAAGAATTACACCTCTGAAGTATATTACAAGCACACACCTTCCGCAAAACATCATCAGAAAAATAACACCATAGATTCGCTTTACTGCATCCGCCAAACATGCTCGAGCTATCGGACCAACTTTAATAGTCAACTAACAAGAGACAGTTTTCAATGCCAAAAGACCACTATTTACATGCCATTAACCATACATTTTATTACACCGCCGCCACAGTGTCTACACATCGTCTACATAAGAGTATGTATGTACATACTTCAAGCACAATTTGTATGATATGTACATAAAAGTGTGAGATACTTGCGTACTAATATTCGGTTGTTGTTGTACTTTTTTTTTGACAATCACATTCTATCTGGACAGGAAAGCCTTGTAACAATTCACAGTGTAATAACAATCAAGTACATATTCCCGCTTGTAATGTCAATAAACTAAATTTGGGCCAACCCGGACTATTGTCATTGCAATTGAAATGAAACCGAAAATGTTGCCCAAAAAAAAGTATGTGCCTCCCTTATAGGGGTGCAATTGACTTTTAAATTGATCTTCATTTTCATTTTATTCCTACAAAATACAAAAAAAAAAAAAAAATCCAAAATACTTACCTTAAGCACTTTTACTTTTGCCTTCGCCAATTAATGATAATTTTATCGTACGGGGGGTTGACAAAGGTGACCCAATATGTATGTAAGTTGAATGAGTTTAATCCACAAAAAAATATAAAAAAAAATAAATAAAGTAAATTTATCTATGAGATTGGGTGCGCAAGTGTTTGTGCATTGTTGACGATAGCAAAATAATTCAAATCCTCTCTGCAAGACTTAATTTTCTCCATTTTGTATGAATTTTCGTTAGATCTTTATTTGTTCGATGATCCGGATACATATGTAGATACTTTTGTATCTCTTCACTTCACTAGCTACCCTTATTGCCAAGGCAAAGTAGCATCTAAAAAAAAAAAAAAAAACACTGACTCACTATAATATAGAGATTGTCGCGTTATTCACTAGAAAAGCGAGAGTATCCGGAGTGCAATACGAGTTTACACGCACATTTTACATAATCTAATTGCATTTGTTTAACACCATATCATCTGCGGTATCATAGCTGCTGCCAGTTTGCATTCTGCTGGCAAAGATACGAAAGTAAGCGAAAAACCTGGCAAAATTTATTTATTTTTTAGTGTAACTCTGTGTTATGAATAAATTCACTTCAATTACGATGAAACCGTATAAATAGTATAAATCACCACCGAGTTGCTTTTTTTGTGGTTCTAGATGAGGAAGCAGACGGGATAACTAGCGATGGTACGGAACGATCCGGTCACACGATAATTTCGATTCGAAAAAGCACTGTGAAACAATAAAAATGCGCAAGTTTTTGATTTTGTTTTTCCGGCAAATAGTTATTCAGAAAAGTGTGAGATTTTGAGAAATCACAGACTTGGAGAATTCTTTTCTTTTTGTATTTAAAGCAAATATAATACGGATAACCGACGAATAAAATAAAGACAGGGAGACACGCTCAAAGCCCAGCCCATGAATGCATAAACAAACCAACTAAATACGAATTTGTTGTGTGTGGGGCTTCCATGCGGAGTCTGATTCACAAATTGAATATATCCCCCCATTGAGTAATTTAAATTGTGCGTAACAATACTGCGTTAGTTTGCAGTTTTACTTTGGATTAGTTTGGCTTCTGTGGACCGCTACTGCTGTTACAAAAGGAAGAAAGTTGTTGTCCTTCCAAAGCTTTTCAGATCAACCAACTTGGAGGACAATGGAAAGACCCTATCATTTTTAGCGCAGAGATATTTAATGGAAGAATTCCTCCACAGGCTAACAAACAGTAACCCACGTTGTGTCGGTTGCTAACATTTCAATAATAATCAGCCCCAAAACAGACAATGCAACTTTGGGGACTCAAAATCACAGGAGAATTGTTTCCCTAATTGGGCTTAAATATCAATCCAATCAAGACCACCGATTTTTTGGGGAAATAAAAATAATTGCTGCATGGAACTCTCTCGCGTTAGAAGTAAATTGGTTTATTATTTATTTTTGTACCAAAACCGTTAGTTAAATAACAAAATTTCATCGAAATTGGTTGAGCCGATTCTGAGGTATAGTCAATTTTTAAAAGTACCATTGTATGCAATTTTCCAAAAACTTTGTACACCATTTTTTAACATGTATCAAAACTAATTAAAATACAAAATTTGGTCAAAAGCTTTAGTGGCGTTGTAGAGAAAATAAGAGTTTCACTTATTCGTTACACCGGAAGCGTTACACTTTTTTTTGTTACACTCGAGGAAATTTACTCTATCGTGGATAAACTATTTTCACTTCAGTAACCATTTACACAGGAAAGAAAAGCACTGAGGATGTGCCAAGATGGACTTGCATATGCATGCAAGGAGCCATGAGCTTATAAGTCAAAGAGGAGTTAGCGAATTAGATTCCATCTCCAAAGTAGCACCAGTAGTTGAAATCTCCAGAGATTGTTGGGAACTTCTCGACGAAACTGTGTAATAAAACAGAGTGGGTGACGAATCTGCAACATACATGTACACTTTCAAATAGCAAATCTATACGAGCACTAGTATACCCGAATTAATCGAGGGTAACTAAGTGAATTGGAGCAGAAGTATTCGGCCAAAGAACAATATACATACTCCTATGCACAATGTACATACTTATTTGTAGTTAATGTGAAGGTTCTATAGTATCTTCCAAGTTGGGATACAGGCGATTGGAAGGTGTGGATAACAGTTAACTTTGAAGTTTTCCAAAAGAAAAGTTTTCGATAAAATTCTAAAGACTTCTACCTAAGCCGCAAATTTATAATTCTCATCTGCCTGGGTGTTTTTCTAGTAGGTTGTGTTCCGAAAAGTTGAACATTTGACAGCTTGCCGGAAAGTTGCACACAATAAAGGGATTGGGTAGGTTGACCTTCGTTGGATGGATTGGAAAGCATAACCTATGAATTTGTTATTTGTTTGTAGAATTGGAGCAAATAACTTGGTAAAGTGTTTTGCAGAACAATTTGAACAACGGAAGAGTTTGTAGATATAATTAAATTGCATTTGAGAACCAATAAGAAAGATATTTGGGTTATGTTCACCCAAAACGGACACACTATCTTCGGTAATGTATTGTTTTTGTTTGGTTGTGCACACAACACGTGCGATAAATGTTAAAAAATATTTTAAAAAAAATGTCCAATTGTCATTTTTCTACTTATAATTTAAATTTTTTTCGTCTATTTTGAGTAATGGCGAAACGTCAAATGTCGGATCGGAGGCATTCTGTGCAGCACTTTTAACGTAACCAACAGATCGGGATCGGATCGGAAGCATTCTGTTTGGAGCTTTACACATCATTGCGGCCGCAGCCTTCTCAACTCATTCTGTATTTACTGTTGGTAGATATACTATGCCTGTGGTATAGATGGATATAAGGTGGATATAATACTTATCGGCTTAGGTAAGACCAATAAGTTTACCATGCACTGATGGCGAACCCTCTTTAAAGCGGAAGGTAGTATCAGAAAATTTTTGCAAGATGGAAAAAAATGAGTATGGTGGTAATCGAAAGAGCCAAACTCGGGGAAACTCTCTAACAAATATCTTGAGGGAATGACGCGTAAGTATACAATACGCAAAAATGAAATTAGTAGAAAATATCTCGAAATTGCCTAGATAAATCCATAAAAGTCAAAATTTACAACTGAACGAACAACCCCTTCTGCATCAAAAGTAAAGGCTGAACTATAATAGTCGGAAGCAATCGGAAGCTAATGTCATAATTCTATGTTAAGTTTCCTTCAGTAGTGTCAATTGCTCAAGTAGCCCATAATAGGCGTATGTCTTCGGAAGCAAAAGTTATCGTCCGATCACCGAAATCAAGCACCATCGGGCGCTGTTAGTACTTAGATGGGGGACCACTTGTCAAGTTTTCATACGTACACTGAAAGCGAATGGATTCGCTCTTTCCTAAGTGAGCAAAAGTGAACGAAACTTAACGAATCGAAGCAAAAAGCTATTATGGTCACACAATACAAATCCTGTGTATTCGCTCTGTTTCGGAAGTGGTCGTACGAAAGCATTCTACTATTATAGTTCAGCCTTAAGAATTCTTTGACATTGCCTGCGTTCGGCAACTTGGTGCTATGACGTAGCAACCAATCAGAATGCCTAAGTCAGTAGCAGAAATGAACACGTATGCCGGCGCGAATATGTTTATTGCTTGCTACGCCATAGCACCATGTTGCCGGTGCGTTCGCTACATTAGGTCTGCGTGAGGACTTTTCTGAAAGAATAATGAAAAACGTCAAATTCAAGAAAATATCGTCGGTAAGTACAAAATTCCAGTATCTTGGAAGTGCGCAGAGACAAATAATAGAGAAAAAAACGATTTGGAATGGCCAAACCAGCAAAAACAAATGACAGCTCTCTCTGTGAATACGAGTACATGTAAACTCCTCTGAAGACCGCCATCACTGCAACAACAATTTGGAAAGAGCAAATGAGCGTTTTTGACAGTCACTATGAAAGAGGAGTAATGTCCCTACCCTAGCTGTCATTATTTTGTTATCTAGCAATTTAATGGGAGCGTTTGGGTTCCAAGGCACTAGTTAGGTAAGTCTTACTAGTTTTCCCCTTTTTTTTCCGAACGTCTACCTAGTTAGTGCTTTCAAAGAGTCACAAGGATATTTATTATTATTATTATTATTATTACTATTCCTTGCACGAAAACAGACACGTAATTGTTGTCCTTGATATGCATTAATGTATTTCCATAACTCTCTAAAAGCCCAAGTACGAAATGCAACAACAGAATAAACCGAAATAAATCAGCTGTTCTCTATATGTTAGGTGGGATTTTTTTACCCTAACTCCCAAACTCCCAAACTCCCTATCTATGCATAACAAGGGCCTTGGAATCCGAATGCATTCAGTGTATGCGTTCCATTATGAGACAAAGGACCTAAATTAGTAAACAAAATACAACCTCTGTATTGATTTGTAAAACGTAGATATTCCCATTGAAATTGAGCAACCTTATATAGATTTTTCCCTTCGATCAGGTTAGCTGGTCTTTTTAAGTACTCAAAACTTTGTCAATTTCAGCATTATGAAACGCGAGGAAATTACTTTTCGTCCTAGACTTAAAAGATTCTCCGAACAAGTTCAACCAACGACATCTAAAAAGAAGACTACACTCGAACAGGCAGACAAAAAGGATAAAAGGAAGACTACACTCGAACAGGCAGACAAAAAGGATAAAAGACCTACCACTGACGAAGAAGAACAGGCACATGGATCTGAACAACACAGTTTTCTAGGTACTTTAAAAAAAGTATATATCGATTTCAGTACCGAATGCAGCATCCATGGAATTCAATACCTGCGCTTACAACGTAAACCTCGAGAGAAAATGTTCTGGATGATTTTGCTGATAATTGCTTTAATTATTTGTGCATGCCTTATACGAACACAATACCTCCGATGGGATAAAACACCAGTGATCCTTAGTTTTTCCGAAAGGGAATTACCAGTTTCACACATACCATTCCCAGCCGTAACAGTTTGTACCGAGACCAAGTACGTAACAACCGAAACAGTCAATTTTACACGATTTTACGACTACCTAAAACATACCTACGACAACCAATCGCGGATAGTTGAGCCACCTTCATGGTTGAACGATGATGAATATTTAAAAATGCGAGCCTTACTACAGGTGTGTGGCAATTTTTTGGTTATGAATATGCAATTTCCGGAATATCCACCATTTAACGTAATCGATCATCTAAATGCGATATCACCGGCATTTGAGATAAATTTTTTGAACTGCGTGTTCAACGACACAAGGGGAGACTGTGGGCCGCTTTTTGAAAAGATCTACACCGAGGAGGGAATATGCTATACATTCAACGCCTTCAACGAAACAGAAATATACCGCGAGAAAACCTTTCAGTATGAGTACTTTGAGGACGATGAGCATATCCGGAAGAGATCTAAAAACATGCAGTGGAACATTGTCGATGGATATATCGACGTCGACAATTACGATACATATCCTGAACGTGTGATCGGAGCTGGATTTAATTCGGGTTTGCTTGTTGTTATGCAAGGACTAAAACAAAATATGGACTATGTCTGCCGTGGACCAGTGCAGGGCTTCAAAGTGATCCTACACTCACCCGATGATATACCGCAGGTTGAAAAGCGCTTCTTTCTCGTACCATACGAACAAGACGTTCTTATGATAGTCACACCCGAACTGACATACACAACAGACAATGTCAAGGATATCGACCCAAAAGTACGAAAATGTTATTTTCCTGATGAGCGACATTTGCGATATTTCCAGTTTTACACTCAAAATAACTGTGAAATTGAGTGCATGTCGAATTTTACACTCCGCGTGTGCGGTTGCGTGCAGTTTTCCATGCCAAGGTTTCCTGATACAAAGGTGTGTGATGCAGAGCATGTAAGGTGTTATGATCAAGCCGACGATGATTTTCTGCTCTCTGAATACACTGGTTTGGGAAATCATGAGGAAAAGTGTAATTGTCTGCCGGGTTGTTGGACGCTTGATTATAACGTTGAATTGTCACATGGAACTTTCAATATGAAAAAGATACTAGAAGAATCTGATTACCAAGACACCGCAGAAGCATCGCGCGTAACGATATTCTTCAGGGCGAATGAATTTAGAGCATGGAAGCGATCACAATTTATTGGCAAGACCGACTTTTTGGCACAATGCGGAGGACTCTTTGGAGTGCTAACGGGTGGAACACTCATGGCTTTGGTTCAGATTTTATATTATTTAACTATTCGTTATTTTATTTATACTTCAAATGTGCAAAGTGCTTAAATAGTAATATAATGTATATCTAACTGTATATCAAATAAAAATTTTAGACGATAGTCGCAAAAAGTTGGCTTTGTGTAGAGCTCATGCTGCCGCAAAAGCCGATATCTAATTCAAAAATCTAATTTATAGAGCTGATATTTTTTTGAGTCACATTTACAGACTAAATTTATGTGTAGATACTAAATTTAACATACTATAAAAAATGAGTTTAAAAGCAGACTTTTTGATAGGGTATCGATAAGGGTCAATTTTTCTCTTAACGATGTACAAGTTTTTTTTTTTTTTTTTGTCTTCTCTTAGAAGAGGGGAACCTTTAACGCTGGGACATATGTTTCTTGATTCTCTGACGGAAATACATATGTTTCCGGAGATTGAATTGCAAGTTTACTTATCTACGACATTTATTTATTTATTTATTTTGTTAATACACTAAAAGCTTATTAAATAGTGAGGCAGGATGGTATAGAGGATAGAAGTTCAAAATATTGAGATAGTTTCGAAATGGCCATAATTAATGCGATGGGATGTAAAACGGAAAAGGGGAACGCACCTAAGACTGCAAGGATTAGTGTAGAGGGTGATCATTTGTGCAAAACAGGGGGAGTTAATTGTGTCCGTTAACATCTGATGCACAAAGAGTATATTAGCAACTTCACGAGGTTTTCCGAGAGTTTGTAGATTGATTCGTTTTAGTCGGTCTTCATAGGGAGACAAATTGTACCTGAAGACTGGACAGCTTCAATTCTCAGGGAATGGATTTCAACATAAGATGACCAAACTTGACAAGTATACTCTAGGCCTTACAAAGGTTATGTAAAGGGGTTGGAGAATTCCTTTGATCAACATTTGATAAAACCAAGAGTGGAGTTGGATTTGGAGGAACTAGAATGATTGGTTCGTTGTGAAAGTAGTAAGCTCTGGATAGGAGAGGAATTCGTTTACGGACGGATAAATTTAATGGCTTTACATTTACTGACCTCAAGATACGAGTAGTTATTTTTGCACCAAATGTAAAACTTGTCTAGATCGTTTTGCAGTAAACTGGAGTCAGTTGGGGATGACATTTGTTTGAAAACAGATCAGAGTTTCTTAATATACAATCAACATTATTTTTTTGTTAAGAGAAAGATCATTGGTCCCAGGTGACTACCTTGAGGAACGCCCGAGGCACCGTTAATGGGGTCAGATACTGAAAATCTGAAGAGAACTTTTATTGACGGTTTTCTAAGTAAGATAAAGAAAGGTGAGAAACCGAGGGTGTTTAGCTTCAGATAAATAATTCGGTGAGAGATTTTGTCGAAAGCCTTGCTGAAGTCTGTGGTTATTACGTCAACTTCTCTACCACTCTGTAGTGCAAGCAGTGTTTGTTAGTGTGGACCATGGTAGCATCTATAGAATAAGCAAAGATCTACTACCAGTTTTTGCTGAGCGAACGGTTGAAGACTAGATGTTAGTGGAATCTTTTCATTACTGAACTTTTCGTTGTCTGCATGGATCTTCAAGACTGAGTCAGAGTTTTTGAAGAAAGTCGCTGACGAACTCTTAATGCTCCAACGGCAAAACACGCATTCCCCAATGAAGTTACTGGCATTAGTTTACAGTTTTTTAGAGTTTGAGGATTTGGTTTAATAGTCGATCTAACTGCGGTATCGTGAAATGAAATGCTGGTTACGAAGCAATCCCGGGCCTCTGGTAAGGATGCTGTTGACAACCCCAACCTAGGACAAAAAAAAAAACGGTTTTTGCCTGGTAGTACAATGGACCGAAATTTGTAAATTTCGTTTTATGTATATATAAAATAAATCATCGTTTTCCAAGAAGGGATGACTCAGGCTCATATTTTCATTTGGTAAAGCATAGAATTCTCTCGAAATTTCCTGTCAGGAAAGTAGGTCAGGTTAGCTTGAGGTGGCTGTCAGCTAAAAGCCAACACACTTAGACAAATAATAGGTCCATTATGATACGACTTGGGTTTAGAAAGCGGTCTCTAGCCTACTCATTGATCCATTTGGAGCTTCTGATGAAGCGTAAGAGGTCCCTAATATTCTTCTTCTAAGTGGAGTTTCCTTTTTTGGGAGAGAGCTGGGAAGGTACACAGAAGGTGAGGGTCCTCCTCCTCCTTCTCGTCGATGCAGTGTCTGCTGAAATCATTTGAGAATACGCCAAGCCTTGTTGCATGCTTGCCTATTAGCCAGGGTCCAGTGATGACACCAATTACAGTGCTGATATGCAATCTATTGAAAGAAATAAAAGTCTTAGAGCGTTTCAGATCTAGCTTTGGTCAAATCTGTTTTGCCGCTAGACACGTTGTACCACTTGTCCACCAAGAATTTGTCCTTTCAATGGCATCCAGCTTTAACTTAAGTTTGCATGTAGCGATCGGCATACCCAGTGACTATATTGCAGTTGTCAAACATTGGAAAAAAAAATACTGCCAAATTAGTTTTAAGTCGTTTTTTTTTACTTCCAGTGATCTGAACCAGTTCAGTTGAATAATAAAACACCCTACAGGTGCAAGTAAAAACGCTTTCTTGGGAGCATTTTTTTTGACAACCTTAACCAACTGGCAAACACGGATATCAAAAGCTTCTGACGCTAAATATATACATATATAGCTCTAGCTGTTTTTCCGAATAGATCTGGAACATCACAAGATCTTTGTAGTACTATGATGGACCTACTTTTGGTCTGATAACATTTGTGGTCTATTTGCAGACAGCCAATCGAACCTAACCTAACCAGTGATCAATTCAGGCAGCGGAATTGAAATTTAGAGAAGAGTTTGGTCAACGAACTCCATTTGCGTGAATGGTTTGTTTGGGCATTGTTAAAGTCCGTCAAAACCAATAGACATATATGGCTTGGATATGTCAAACGCATGTGCAAGGTTGCTCAGGCGGGACATGCTACGACGAAAAAAAGATTTATGAAGGTTGGATATGCATAATTTATTATTATGTCAAGACTGACATACTTGTTGTCGCCAAGCGATCACCGCTTGTAGTGTAAACCTGATGATGACTATAGGGCTTTTAATTAAAATTGAAAATGAATTGTGAAGTATGCCTCTTTGCCTTAAACCAGCAACAAACAGAATTCATCTATCAAGTTGAGTTGCCGCTTAAACTTAAATCAAAAGAATGCTCGATGTGGCATACGTGCTTGTGGAAAAAAAAAGTAAAAACGTCCATACTTCATGAAAATATTCACACAGAGAGTGCTTATACGCTGAATCGGTTGTGCAGCCGTTGCTGTAGTACCATAGTACATATACATATAATTATCAGGTTTAAGGCTACGTACCGCTTATTACCTTACAAATTACATTATGGCAACATTTTAATTTAAAGTCATGTGAGTAGCCATTAGGTTTAAACACATGGCACGGCACAGCACACACGCAAAAAGAGAGCAGCGACATAAAATAAATAACATCAAAGTCACAGCTTGTTTGCCGCTATTAGCTTAATTTGAAATTTTGTTCATTTCCCACTTCGTCTCACCTCTGATGACAACGAAGGAGCAAACCGATGACATGTGAGTGAGTCTCAAATGTCAGTTATTAAATTCAAAAGATATTGGATTACTTTTGTCTATTTTTAAACTTACACTTTGCGGTTACACTCGGTTGCAATGAACTCTGTATTGATTTCCTGGTGTGTGAGATGACTTAACCTCAACAGCGTGACTTTCATTTGTTTTCGACCGTCCACTACAATAATCGGTCTAAGCAGGGCTTGGTGATTGGATAAGGGTATGGGGGTGTTCGACGAAATACAATCGATTGGAATGAATTTGTATCGATGATATTGTTACACTTATAACGCGTAATTATCGGCGCAAATTTATTGGTCACAGCGGTATCCCGAACAATTTACGCGATGTATCTCACACCTAGATGTTAATTTGTACTCAATTTCCTGGCATTGTTATACTATTTTGTTTGCCACTTGACTATATTTATCTTTAATTTATAAACAGTTCTCATTGCTTCTTGGTTATCGATTGGTTCTACAACATTAACATGCGTTTTGGAAAATTTCCACTGATGGTTTGTACCTGTGCGGTATTGTCGTCTTCGATAAAGATAATGCACATACTCGTACGTAACTCAACTGGTGGCGCTGAGTCTCGGATTTCAAGGTGCTGTCGGTACGTCCGTTTCCTGCATGCCACAATCAAGTCGATAAGAAACCATCAAAGATAAATCACCTGTGTCAAGAGAAGGCAGCAGTCGGTCTCACAATACTTTTGATTTATTGTGTAAGCTCTTTCAAGATCATTTGTGGAGCATACACGTGCTTAAAAAAGAAGGTCTTACTTCGACTGATTCTAAGTCAATGAGTTTGAATGATCAACACCCGCGATGTTTGCTATATACTGTATCTGCTATAGATATTTTATAATGAACTAACTACCATCTTTGGGTTCATGTGTTTCACATGAGTTATCGTTTTAGGAAGCACGGGGCCATACAAAAAGCGTTCTAAAGAACTGAGTAGAGATTCGCTTAAAATTACTTGTGAGTTCAACTAGCCGACCATGAAAGCGAATCTACATTTTTGTGTGCACCTAGACATGATTCTGTAAAGATAGAAATATCATAGTAAACCGCCATATGAGTTTGATCATCCGTTGTGACCTATTTATGTATAAGCAAACACTAAAGAAATTTTAATGGATCAGCAGTAAAGTGGTTTTTGACCAGCAAAATAAAATTATTAAATTAGAAATTATATAGTTGTTTGACCATCAGTAAATACTTTTTTAATCTGTAGAAAATAGCTTTGTTTAGCGAGAACACAGAATAATGTCGGAGTAAGTTCATAGAAAGAATTATTATTTGTTGAGAGAACCGAGTAAATTCAAAGTCCTTAACAAACAAGTATGAAATAAAGAAATTCGAATTGAAAGACGCAGTTATTCAAGAAAAAACTTAAAAATTGTAAAGAAATCTGCGAATAGAATAACTATAACTTTTTTTCGTTTTATTTTTGTTTGAAGTATTATTTCTTCTGCTGATCAAAAATGAGAACACATTTTTTTTTGTTAGTCATATACATATGTGCATATTTTTTCTGCTGAGTTTTTCTACAGCTCTGTATTTTCTACAGACAAAAAATACTTTTCGCTGACACATTTTGCTGGTCGTTTAATTATTTAGCTGATCACTAATAATAATAGAGATTTTAATTTTATTTCAGACGTTGTAAGTGAAAGTTTTTGATACGAACTTCTAGTCAGATTTGTATTAAACTTCGTGTATGTACTCGTATCTTTGCCATAGACTATTAAATCTAAAAACATAAACGTTTAATGAATTATGGCTCAGTTTAGCAGCAATGCCATTCTTCCCTCACAATAGCTTTACTCAATCCCATCGCAGACACTTTTGTCTAAGGATTAATAGATAAGGAGACATTTGACATTTTATTTATGTATAGCGATCATTGTAAAAAAACAAACAAAATTGGGTCACTAAACCTTCCACTTTTTATTTGAAATAGCTAGTGCAGTTTATTCACAAATAAATGTGAATAATTGGTGCGAAGAGGTTTTCACCTATTAAGCCGTCAAACTTGCAAATAATTGCTTGTACGGACAAATAAATAGAACATAGAGAATTGTTTCGTATTCAATTTTGACATAAACAGTTTTGTAATTGGATGAATAGGTAAGGAGATATTTGTATAAAACTCATTTTTAATATTTTGGAGCCCTGCGGTAGTCCTGTGTTCGCACTGAACTAGTTCCAAGTAAAAAGCTGGGTTAAGAAAGTGGAGCTGTCAAAATGACATTTGTCTGATGTCATCGAATTGTTTTAATAGTAATTGTGATTTATTATAGTTGGAAAACTTATTTTACTCATTAATTTGGAAAAAAAGAATGTATAGGTATACCTATAGGTATTTTGTAAAATATGTATTCATAAGTGACGTTTGCAGCACAATGGAAAGATAACAATTTTGTTGTTGCTAACTAAGTCATTTTGATTGAATATGACAGATGACAGAGAAACAAAATTTCTCAATACAGTATTAATTTGTTTCCTTGCTTCTATATTTTGTTTACTTGTTAGCAAAAAAAAAAGTAAGTTCTCCCTTAAGATCAACTTAAATACCGAGAATTCGATTTTAACTATTTCCTAAATTAGAGTAGATGTTTATGGAATTTAATAGTTTCATTTCGACTGGTTCAGAATTAGATTTAACTTTTAGCTAAAAGTCGTTCCTAAATTGTTTTATTTCAACGGGCAATTTAATTGATCGTATCCAAAATCGACTTTTCAACTTTTGTTGAAATATAAAAATAAGTGATGACATAAAACACCGATTAGCATAAAAATAATTTTTTTTTTCACAGACGCATGACTTTTTGTTGATATTTATTCATATATGAATCTTAGTTAAAACTAAAATTAAAAGTCAAATTAAACTTAGAACTTTGTGAATTTTCTAAATGTTATGTTATGTTCCGTTATTTCTGTAAATGCTTTTACATTTACCCTTCGGTAGTTTCTCTATTTCTGTCGTCTTCATGGTAAATTCGCGAAAGCATTTTCAGCACTTTCAAGCATTTTAATTCACCTGAAAGCGCTTTCGAGTCAAAACGCGAAAAGGTATTTTGTGAAAAAACTCTGACTCTACTCACAAAACTCTTATAGTAAAAGAAAGTATTTTTTTTTGTTGGCACTAGCCATTAACATTTCTGGATACACACCACATCGTCTGCAATATGACGACTAGAAGAAACATTTTGCATTCATAACCTAAATTACTTTACGCAGTTAAATTAAACTAGTATGCAGTTAAATACTACAACTTGTTATTTGTAACTAATAACAACATTTTTTCCACATTCATCTATCAATACACAAAATTGTTTTTTTAGTAAAAATATTCATTCGATATTCACTGTTCTTTTTCACTACGTTCTTTTTTACATATTCACTCGTAGTTTCCACCTACCTTAAATGAAATTCAATTCAAAGCGTCTTAAAAAATCCACAAAAGTCTTTCGCTTGTATCTTCAGTTGAATAGCAGAAGACACGGTGACCCGGGAATTCTGGAACACTATCCTTTTTCTGCGTCGTACACTTGAAAATAACCTCAATAATATGATTGTAGCAGTTCTAGTTAACTCGTTGACAATTCCAAGCGAAATAGTTTCGACTATAATCCGTTTCTGGCTTTTATATGTATAAACTCGATGGGGTGGTGATCATTTTGCCTCCAGCACCTACCAAACAAATTATTGTCTTCCAATCATGCAACAAATCGCAAAATCGACTTGAGACCAAGACCACCTATTACACCTCCCACTATCGTCTTTATGGCATTCATCCTTTTATCTTTCAGATGATAGTGCTGTACCCATGCAATTGAGTACTTCGTTTGAAACAGCCAGTTCTAACAGAATCATTCAATGTTTGGGTTTGAGTGTCCTCACAATGGATGTCACATCGTGCTCCAGCGCACTCTTGGTGGTAAATTACAGTCCTACTTTGATAACAGTGAATGGTACTTAGTTATGGTCGCTTATAATTTTCTCGAGAAAACACATAATACATCCTTGTCATTTGGAATTATGGTGTCAATTCGGTAATCCTTGTCTGTATATTATTCGCTGATGCTCTCATCAATCGAAATACGTATTTCGGAATTACTTGTAACTACTATTTGTAGCTAAATGTGGTGTTGGTCTGTAATAATTATTGATATTGGATGGTTGACATGTCAAGGACTCTTAATGTTTTTTGTATCCTATAGGCTTCATTTCTATTGGTGTATATTTCAAATTTAAATGGATTTGATCAAGTGGGTCCAAGGGCCATTAGTGATTAACGACGAAATTAGAATATTCTTCTGTGGAGATGGTAAATGAGAACAAGATTATTTTGAACTCTTATTGGTAAAATCCTGTTCGCTGTGGATATGAAATTCAAAGGGATTTGAAAAGCATTGTTGAAAATCAAAACCCAGGGTCGCGAACCATTTTTGATGAATCGCGGGTTAACTAATAACTAATACAGCAAATGTTTGGAATAAAAGAAGGAAAGGGTCACAGAAAGAATGTGTTCCAGTGATCTGAGGTCCAGCATAGGTATATGCTGCGTCTATATGCAATCTCGGTTAAATATGACGCTTTATCAACTCGAATCGTATTGTTGGCTATTCTAAGTCTCCAATTGGTGTTGGACAATACCGATGCCGCGATTTCCGCCCGACATACCTTCTGATCAAAAAGTATCCGGAATTCTTCAATAAAAGGAAAACGGTTCAATTATTCATCGATATTAGTTTTATTCCCTTCAAAGTAATCTCCATTGCAAGCAATACACCAACGCTTCCTCCAATCTTCAAAAGACTTTTTATAGGCCAATTTTGGAATCGCCTTCAGCTCCTTCTGCGAATTCTCCTTTATCGCCTCAATCGTCTGAAAACGCTTTCCGCGAAGTGGTAACTCGAGTCGTGGGAATAGAAAAAAGTCACAAGGAGCCATGTCAGGTGAATACGGAGCTTGCGGAACGATATGAATGTTGTTTTTGATTAAATAGTCGCATACAAGATGAGATGTGTGAGCCGGTGCATTGTCGTGGTGAAGAAACCAGTAGTTGTTTCTCCACAATTCTAGCCTCTTACGGCGAACATTTTCCCTTAAACGCTTTAATACTCGTACGCTTAAGTAATACTCCTTATTTACTGTCTGGCCTGGTGGAAGAAATTCGGAGTGGACCACATCCCGGCAATCAAAGAAAACGGCAAAGCCTTAATTTTGGATCGACTCTATCGTGTTTTTTTTTTTGGGTTTTGGCACATCTGAGAAGCGCCATTCCGATTATTGTTGGTTAGTTTCGATGTCGTATTCATAGACCCATGCCTCGTCACCGGTAATGATACCATCGATAACATTTTGGCCCAAAGAAAGCATTTCTTTAGCGACATCAAGGCGATGCTGTTTCTGCAACAAATTCAGGAATCCCAAGATGTTTTCATAATATGAGGCTTAAGGCAGTAACACACACCGGTTACACGAATGGTTTCATCTGTTTTTGAGTGCTCCGTATATGGAATGGAATGGTATGAAACGGATAAAGTTTATTCAACAAAAATAATTCTAAAAAAACATGGCAAAAGCGACGACCCCAGTTCCAGGATATGCATTATAGTTTCTGTTCTTCCAATTGTTTAATACAACTCTGGAATTCGATTCTGGAATTCAGCAGAAAAGTTCTGGATTTACATATGTATAAATGGTTCCATAGTTTTCGCTGGTCAGATTAACAGCCATTTAATTTAATTGAATTGAAGCAACACTGGACGATCCTAGAATTTATTGAGTAAAAGCCTAGTGCCTTCAGAACGGTTTAGCTTTCCATGAGTATGTGCTTGAAGACTTCCCTGATGCATAAGGTCGAGCATCGTACGTTGAGTATATCTACAGACATACAGCTCAAAGGCACACAAATGAATGCAATGCAGCGAGCCTAATGAATGCTTCTGTGACTGTCGTTGGACAGGTGCGAATGGAGCGTCTGGAATGCCTAGACTCGCTTAGCTTTGAAACCGGCTAAACTTGGTGATTTTAGTTTTTTTTTCCAATTTTCCTCCACCATACGATAGATGCTCACTGTATGATTGCTCTTACCGTCATGGTAACACCAGAGACTATCCCTTGCATCAGGCAAGAATGCTCTTCCTTAATAATAATGACTTCATAATCCACGTAACATACTCGTATAGCGCTATGCTATAACCTATACTGTCCTATACTGTCCAGTTTTTTTAAAAGGTCATCTATGAAAAACGACCGTAGAGAGGTGAATAAATGCCAACTTGGGACAGATTTTGTCGGTCGAATTCGTCTCAGAACTTCACATTTTAGATTTTCAAATATCGCCCTAACCTGTCTGTTAAATGAGTCGTCGATACATCTACATCTCATGGCGTTTGCAATGAAATTTTAGCCGACATCGTCAAAGTCAAGCTCAATATCAAGAAAGGCACACAATCTATTCGGTTTGGAGGAGCTCCATCAGAGTATGCAACTCGTATCTTTATCCCGGAGCACTAAAATTCATTTGACGCACCTACCAAGCAGAAACTCGTTTTCCATGAATTGCTTGAAGAAACTTAGATTTTGTTCGTTTCCAGGGTTGCGCACATAGCCACGGAATGGTTTCGCTAGCCAGTCCGTCCGTCTGCCCCCACCTTCTAGCTCCTTAACCATTCAAGTTATTTGCATGACAACGTCGGCACCATTTTCAGAAAACCATTATTTTGGAGGTTGTTCTAGTATACAAGCAAAAGTCGCAGGAAAATAAGTTTATGTTATTAGCTTTGTTCAGTGACTTAAAAAGTAGTACAGCATAGCACAGAACAGCACAAGTTAGTGAAAACTGTCAGAACAGATTAGAACAGAAAATTACAGCCTTGCCGCACAAAACAGCTAATTTTGACTGTGTGTTCTACCTCAAGAGTAGGTGCAGAAAATCGTGTGCTGGACTGTGCGGTACAGGGTCATTGAACAAAAAGAAGAACACTTTTGGACGAGATATTTTCTCATTGAACGTAAAAACTTGTAATTTTTTGTGCTGGACTGTGCAGTACGGAGTCAGTGAACAAAGCTATTATGTGACATATGGCTGAAAAGATCTTTTTCGAACTAAAAATGAGAACCAACCAAGAGTTTTATTATCATTTGGAGATAAATTTTTTTTTCAAAAAAGGATAACATGGGACACGAAAAAATATTAAATTCAGCTGAAGTACAAACAATTTTGAAATTTATGGGTGAAGACTGGAGTATTGCAAAAAATATCGAAGTCAGTGAAGAGAAGTCGAACAGTAGTGACAAATTTAATAAATGATCCCGAAAATTATGGCAAAAGAAAGTCTCTTGGAAACCTACTAGCATTAACTCCAAGAGAAAAACGTGTGATTTTGCGGGAAGCTTCAAATTCTTCTTTAACGACTTGTCAAATCGCAGCTAAAGCGGGAGTTAAAACAAATATAAACAAAATTTGAGGAGTGTTCTGCAACAATGCGAATATCTTCAATGGGGAAAATCTTTAACCGAAGCTCGCAAAGCTTACCTGTTGGCTGGGATTACTATTTTCACGATCTGCGTAAGGAGCAACAAAGGCTGAGGTTTCCATTATGCGTACTAAGTAAATTTATTTTTTTAATTTTTTTTTGTTTAAATTGACTTATTCTGAGATGTATTGTAAAAGAATTTTTCTGCGGAAACTTTTTTTCTATTTTTTTTTTTTACTTTTAAAGTTTTCACAGAAAAGTGCATGTACTCGTATACAAACTGCACAAATGGACGTGTTCACTTCGCATAACGCTTGTGCTAAGTGATTTCAGTTGCCGAAGAGGGGGATGGGTGGGGTGGTGAATGCAGTGAATGTTGGAAAATATTATAGGTATTGCCATATGTCCCAAAGATAAAATAATTTAAAGTTAATTTCGTCTTTTTTGATATTTTCTTTTTGTTTTATTGACTGAAAATATTATACTGCTAAATACACCAGAGTAAATATAAATTTTCTTACAGGCGCCTGCCTGACAGTTTTTGGCATACACTTATTCAACTATGTAACTTCGTTTAAAGCGCCAGGTGATTTTCACTTAAACTGGCAACACTGTTCTCAACTATAAACAAATGAAAAACATGCGAAAAAAATGTTCATTTCCTCAAGAAAAAATATTATATTTATGTTTTTTAGTTAAGCCAGAAAAAAAAAAAAATTTTGCTCAGTTCGCATAATGGAAACCCGCCCCGCAACGAATTCTAATCCGCCGTCAAATGGGAAGAGGTTCTGTAATGGTTGCTGGAATTGTTAAAACTTGTTAAAGAACAAATTGAGAGGTTTGCTTCAATTATTGCAATAATTTGAATATCGCTAGCAACTGACTTGAATATATTTGAGAACATGTGGGGAGAGGTTGCCCGACTAATTTATGCAGGTGGAAACCAGTACAACAATATTGCGGAAAGAATCTATTAGTAGAGAATGGGACTAAATGGATCAGAAATATGTTAGAAAATTGTTCAAAAGTATGCCTAAGCGAATGTTAGACGTTGCAAAAAATAAAGGATCTAGCACACATTACTAATAAAATAAAATATTTAAATTTTCCTGTTATTTAATTTTAAAATCCTTTTGTCCCACATAGTTTTCAGTTTTTCCCTTAGAAGAAGAAAATTAAGGATTTTTCCAGATATTATTTTATGGCAGTGCGGTTTAAATACGAGTTACCTAATGATTCAATCAGATTTGGCAACTTTTTTTTTCTAAAGAATTTGTTGGAGTGTCTTATCATTTTGTCCCGGAGTGTAAGTCTGATTTCGACACTCTTATTAATTTGCGCGATAACACATTTATTATTTAAGTAACGAATAGTTTATTCCATATTGCTTCCCCACGCGTCCTGAAAGAGCCCCGAAAAATATATTTTATCTCGAGGCTTCCCAAGAATCTTCTAATCAAAAAAAAAAAATTCAGTAAAATCGGTTCAATAATTTAGGAGTTGTTAAAGAAAATGGCCGACAGAACCCTCTGTCTGCTTTCATATGGAATAATAGTTAGTTTTAAAGCATCTTCGTTCTAACGAAACATTGTATGTGCGAACGAAGTCATGTATGGCAAATTTTCTTTATGTTGAATGCCTGTACTGTTGATTGCTAGGTTCGAAGTCGTAACGTCTGACTATAGTGGTACCAGCTGAAGTATACAGGTGTTGACTTTTCTCCCATACCTCTATGTTCGTCTTTCCATGTTTTTTTAAGAAAAACAATTTCCAGCTGATAGAACGATAGGATTTTGGAAGCTCACTAAGCACATTGTTCAGTTTAGGGATAAACACCAAATTGATTGATCTCACGCTAAATCTAGGGCATAAGCCCTAGGTTAAAGTTGGCCCTAAAAAAAAAACAACCACCGCGGCAAGTATAAACTAGAGCTCATTTTGGATTTGTAAAAGAGTTCACACTCACAGACACTCACCCAATTCGTCTTAAACACAAGCCAAACAAATAAAACAATTACTTTTCTTAGTATTTGCATATCTATTTTTGTTATTATTCTTATTTAAATTTTATTTGCCTAATTCAACAGTGCACTAGGTAATAATTATGTTAATTTATAATAATAATAATAATAAGTTCATACGGTGAACGAATACAATCTTGACAATATCATAAAAACCATCATTAGTCACTTTCAGCACAATTAAATTTTCTTTTATATATAAAAGTAGTATACATACAAATTTAATAAAGAAAGCAATAGAAATACTAATAATAAAAAAGTACAATTAATAACAGTAATTATAATAAAATAATAGGCATTGAAAACTTGTACCAATATTTGATAATTTTGATTGCTTTAGAAAACTAATTCAGATTCAGCAGATTGTTTCATTTGAATTCTTATCACACGAATTCATAAAATTTTAAGACTTATCGAACGAATAAAAAGGGATAAACTTTTGTATTTTTATTTCTTTCAACTTGTATCGTGTCTAAAAAAAATGAAATTAGTGTTCTTTCCGAATAAAGTTTCAAATTCGGCTGTAGCTTAGAAATATGAATTAACTTTTAAAAAATAATTATATTTGAATGCAAATAAATTCGTTCAGTTTCGAAAAATGTTTAACTGAATCTGTAAGAATACATTTTAACAGCCTCCAGCTGTATAATTGAAATTGTTTAGATATGCAATCAGGAGTTAAATTCGAAAATCTCAGTGACTTCGAAATACGGACAACCTTTGAAATTTAATTGAAGCATCGAAATTCGAATTAACTTTGAAAATTCGAAAGGAAACTTAAAAAAAAAAAAATTATTTCGAATATAAGTAATTTCGACTTCGAAAAAACTGTCACCGATTCTGCAAGGGGACTTAACATCACATCTGTCTATTTCATTCCTCAACTCATAAAAATCTATTTAAAATCCAAATCAGAAAAATTATTGGAATAACAATTCCATTCAAATACGAGAAACTAACAAGTATTATCCGCTCTTGCACATAGACAGGACATGTCAAAGTAGTTTAAGAAGCAGACTGTTGATATTCGAAAGAAAAAAACTGACTATCGAAAAAAGGTATCCAAGGCGTAAAAACTCAATTAAAATGAAACAATCTGAATACGAAATCACATTCCATGTCAATTATTATATCCTTTTACCCTGACAGGTAGGGCATGTGATTATTATACAGGTAACTTAATTTACTACACAATAAATGAAAATATAAAAAAACATATAAATTTTAAAGATAAAATTAATTCCCGTCCAAGCACTGATTCACATGATTCTGAAGGACAGTAAGAGTCTTGAAAATTGTTCCACATACTGGACAATTGTAATTTGTCGGTGTGTATATCTATTGAGATAAACAAATGGTTTAGTTAAATTTAATTTGAATTTATGAAATAAATTCATCTTACTGGATTGCCGCCTGATCTTGGGGACGAACACGATACCGCTTGGGTTCTTGTCTTTGGAAAGGCTCCAGTTGCGGCCATCACTTGTCTAGAGTGTTCCTCATAACTATAAATGATTTAAACAACAAATTATACAGACACAACATAGGGTCCCAATTTACATACTTTTTCTGGGCCTCTTGGATGAGCTCCTGATTCTTTTTTTGTAACTCCCGCAAATCGGCAAGTAATTGATCCTTCTCATTTGCTAGATTTTCTCGTGCCTCATGTTCGATTTTAAAGTCTTGACTATAGATGTCGACTTGGTGGCGCAACACATCAATGTCAACTCTTAAAGCTTTGCGTTCACAGTCGAACCTGGAGAACATTTCACTCTTTTCCACGTCACTGGCTTTAAGAAGTTGAATTTCAACATTGGCTTTCTTTTGTAGCTCTTCGGCAGAGACCAGATTAACTTTGAGGCAATTGATTTCGTCAATATATTGGGATTGCTAAGAAAATAAAATATTTTAAGTACTTTAAGTAATTACTGAGATTGAGACACTTACTATATCCTTCAGTTCTAAATTCTCAGCAACAATTTCTGACATTTGTCTTTCAAAGTTCTTAACAACTCGTTGATGTTCCAGCGAAGTTACATATTCGACTGATTCCTTTGATTGTGCTGCTTCATTTGCATTTTTCGGTATATACTCATAAGAAGCCTTAACACGAAACAATATGGATCAGTCATTTTAGATATTTCAGAAATAAAAAAAAAAATCATACAAGCAAGGGAATTTGTACACATATTCTCCCTAGTCTTGTCATTTATATTTTATACTTTCCCCCCAAAAAAAAAAGAGTTGCACTCGGGCCACCATCTTTTCTCGAAAATCATTCACTTTACAAAAGAAATGTTCAGGCGAGAATTGTTTAACAAAAAATTATCTACAATTTTTTTTTTGATTTGTTACACCCTGATTGATTTGTACACCTGTCAATTCACCGTATTCTCCGTAAGCCATTGGATGACTTGCAGAGCTAAAACTTTGTTCAGTTATAGCAAAGACTACGAGTCCTAGAAACAAATTTTTGATTTTCAAAATACAGGGTGTTACAAAGGAAACTTTAAAGACTTTAATACAACTTTCAGGACCCCTCGGATGACCTACAAAAGATGAAACTTTGCACACTTACAGCATATACTCTAGGAGTGAACATAACATGGACAGTTGATTTCCGAAATACAAAAAAAAAAAAAAAAAATTTCCCAATATGTGTGCCTTTGCTCAATTTACAGGAACTGTCGGTTTACCTAGAAAACTAAAACTTATTTCACGTGCAACACGGCTCACGGCAGATTAGTTTTCGATTTTCAAGACACAGGGTGCCATATAAAAAATTGATTTATAATGAAAATAAAACATACCACGCTGTAGTGAAGGACTTTTCTTAGTCAAACTTAGCACAAAAAAAAAAAACATTTTGTGTGCCTCTTAAATACGATTTCTCAATGTGTGCGTGACCCCCCGAACTACCTAGCAAGATTAAACATTGCACACTTATAGAACATACCGTTGGGCAGAAGCTTAAGCAAACAGATTTTTAATTTTCAAAATACTTAATGCTATACTCGTAAAGTACTTTTCTAAAAACCGTTGGATAGGAAATTTAATTTAATTTTCAAACAATCAACAAGGATTCAATATTTGGGTGTTGAGTAGAAAAAGTCATCGCCTCTAAAATAGACTACAGCTTATAATCTAAAGGATTGAAGTCTGGACTACTATGAGGTCCGGTACATTGTTTTGGACCTACCCTTGAGTTTCTTTGGATGACCGCGCATGGACGATTCTTATTGAACGATTCCTCAATAGAAAAAATTGTTTTATCCGTGCATAAAATTTTCTTGTACCATTTCGAGCGTACCGGCGGCGCGCGTAAAGCTTTTTTTTTTTGCTTTAATTGAGCTGTGAGTAAGTGGCCAGTGTGTCTTTTATATGCGTTGAGTCCCAAATCTTGTTTGATAATGCGAGACATGGATTTCTGCGATATTTTCTCGTCTCGTGAGACGATTTTATGCTTTCGCAGCGGTTTTCGACTAATCCTGGCTTTAACTGCTTTGATCGCTTGTGAAGTTCTGACAGTACAAAGGCGTTCAGATCTTTGACGGCCAGTTACTCCACCAGAATCATACACAAAATTCCAGATGATTCCAAACGGTCGCAAGGTCCGGAAAATATCGCCTCTTTCCATATTACACTTGTCAAGGACAATTACCAGAACGCGGTTTTCAATACCGCCCCACATCATATTTACAAATGACTTTTGTGTAAATCTTTTTGCGCGTTAACTTGTCAAATGTCACTCATTGTATACCCGTCAATGTAGAATGAATGTGTTCAACACAATTTGTAGTTTCACGGTGAGTGCGTTTAAACGTGTACCAGTATTTGTGTCATGACTAGGCAGATATTGCTATGATAAATAGTTCTCGCTTTCACATTTTTTTCGTGTAAAATATGATATATCGTTTCCGAGAAAATAGCCAAAACCAGTACTTGGCACTAAACCATAGATAGCGGCTTGAGCATAGCTAGAAATGCGACAACTGTGCGTTCTACTAGCCAAGACGCCATACAACTTTGGCCAAAAGTATTGTGCATTCTATATTTTATTACTACTTAAAGTTGTTCGTCCGTTTTTCATGTGTTATGGAATTACCCAACGAGGTTGTAACAAAAAAAGTCACGCCTGGAGTGGGCAAAAAAGTACCAGATCAAACTTTGAGGTGTCATGTTTGAAGTCCTTCAAATATTAACACCAACAGTTTTGCAAATCACACGTGTTTGGTACCCGTGGTATTTCTTTTATGAGACAAAGGGCCGACCTTTCAACTCAGGATGCGTGCCAACTGTAAAGCATGGTGGAGGAAGCATTATGATTTGGGGCTGCATAGCTGCAGACGGAGTCGGGGAAATGTTAGTATTCGATGGTCGAATGAACTTTAAGAAGTACATAAACGTATAGGAAAGTAAGTAGTAACCATTTGTTGGGAAGATTTTCGGGAACACGAACGCTCAAAACGTTAAATTCCAGCAAGGCAATGCATCCTGCCACAAGTCTGACATCACCATGAGATGGTTTGCTGAAAATAACATTGAGCTGTTTCCATGGCCGGCACAGACCCCAGATCTAAACCCAATTGAGCACCTTTTGAGGTACTCTTAAGCGTAGGATCCAAGAGCACTCAATTACATTAAAAACTTCGCTTAAAGACGTTTTGAAACAAGAGTGGAAAGAAATTACTTCAGACGAGTGCTGCAGACTAGTAAGCTCAATGCCGAATAGAATAGCAGCAGTAATTAAAGCCAAAGATGGCCACACCAAATATTAGTTTTTAATAAATAAAAGCATATCTGCAACGTAACGCTTTTTAAAGACATGATTATTTTGAAAGAGTGCCTAATACTTTTGGCTGAAACCCTGTATACAAGTATATGTCCACTTGGCAACAGTGCGAACGCCTTTATACTAAAATTCCTTCTGCTACAGGACAAGTGAACTTTTGGATTCACTCCCAGGAGACATATTTCCAGAAGCTTTGAACGCTCATGCTATTCAAGAGCAAGAACCAAGAGACTTCTCGGTTTCAGCGTTATATAGGTAGGTTAACCTTTCCCGAGAGAATATTATAAAAATAGAAGGATAGGGAGAATATGTGTAAAGATTCCCTTGCTTGTATGAGTTTCTTTTCAAAACCCCCCTTCTTTTCGCATAAAGACTAGACAAATATGAATTTATTAAATTTAAAGAGACTTTTGATGAGATTAAAATTACCAATTGATGCTGTTGGAGCTGTTCGATTTCTACCCTCATATTTTGTATTTGAGAGCTTTTTTCGGAAAGGCTTTGAACAAATTCTTCGTGATCTTTGCGTCGGGCTTCTTCGTTGATATTCATTTGTTCTACTTTGCTCTCAAGATCTAAAGGAAGATTTATTTAATAAATTTAGAAAAAAAACATTCCCAAACAAATTGTTTACTTACCTCTCCTTAGCTTCAGATTTTCATTGCGAAGCTGAAATCAAACATAAAGAAGAGAACATTAGTTCTGTAATACATCATTCTTCTTTAGTTAGAAGGTGCAGAAATTAATTTTAAATATGTTGCGAATAGCAATGTGCAAGTGTAATCATCAGGAGTTCAAAGTGCACCTCCTGAATGAAGCCAACAGTCATCTTTAAACTTCGATTCAAGGCAAAATCTCTGACTCATAAGCTGGGCACTTGTTGATGCCGACGAATTGTACAAAGCAAACCTGTACCAAAGAAAGGAGAGAACGAATAGCTGTTGTGGCGGAGGGAGGAGGATCGCGTTTGGGGGTGACATAAACGGATGAGCACTTATGAAGGTATACGAAGGTGCTCCTATCGCGACTATAGATCACCTTACCATCTAGCAACTGCGATTGATTGATTGATAATTAAAGAATTTTCACGGTCCGAATGATCGGAAATAGAAGCTGTTCAGCATGAATTATAATACTTTGAATCGTTGTAATGTATTTGATTACCTTCAGATTCATATGCATGCAACTTTGTTGTGAATTTTGGTTGATGATGAGCCATCAACCAGGAAACTGTTACCGTAAGTAAATAATCACACGATAGTCAAATAGTGTTGTTGAAGAATTGACCATGGAAGAAGACGTACAGTTTGTAGTTGGATCGGTACCCATGTTTACTTCTTTGTGCAATTACCACTTTCACTATAGTTTTGAAATTAGTGATGTCATCTTCGCCACATTTTTCTAGCAATTGTGCAGTTGTCAATGGTGTTAAATTTAATTAAATTTCTAACAATGAAGTTGGCACCCTTTTCCATTATATGTACCCTTGTCGTGGTGTCGTTAGTGAATAGGCGAAATCAAGAGTGCCGTAGGTCGCCGGCGAAAATATAAATTGGATTACGAGTAACAGAAAGAAGGTCATTGATGTAAATCATAAAAAGAGACGGGCAGAATACTGAGACCTGGGGAACACCATCATTAGTTGAGAATGGTGTAGAAGTACATCCATCTAATACAATCTGCAATAATCGACCAAAGAACTCGTAATCCATTTCACGAAAATGTCACCGACACCATTAGGGTTATTAACGAGGACACAATGTTTCACTGGTTCTATCTTTTAAATAGGCATGTCATAAGTCCCCCTGTGGGTTTCTTTTAAGATAACTCATAAGGTAATCGTTTATATTGCTCTCTATGAAATCTCTATTGGTCAGTAGTTAGAAGCGGGTAATTATCGACCTTTTTCGGAATATGACACGTGGAAGAGCTTAGGCATAGGTTTGGCCAGAGTAAAAGAATACATCTCTAAGACAAGGGGAGAAATTTCATCTTTTAAATTTTAAAATATTTCGGAATATTCTAGGGTAAATAAATCCATTTTCAGATAAAAGTATGGCAAAATTAGAGCATAAGAAACTTTATATTGTGTTCTTTACGACAGTTGAGACTGCTCAGCTATTCTTCGAGTAGCAAAAGTAGTTCGGGACTTAGTGTAAAGTGGAAAATTTGTTACTGCGCCTTGGCACAAAGTAGTATGTTTCGCCTAAAGAAATTTGAAGCGTCGAACATTCCCGTTGCAGTCATTCTTTGCTCTTTGGACTCGGTTTTCCTCCGGAGGGTGTTGTAAACTTAGTTCCCTCAGCTTTCTTGCAACAGATACGACAAACCGAAATGCATTTATTAGGATGCAAAATAAGAGACAAGACAGCGTGATACCCGTTGATGGAATGCTTTTAAAATAAAAATTCTTGCACTTTCTATTAACCAAATTTAAGAAGAAAATTCAACGTAGTCTCCTCTGGCGTTAATGCAAGCCTTTAGTGTCTTAAAGAAGCTGCCCTGGCCTTAAGAATGAACCATACAGAATAATTCATGTAATTAAGGACATTACTCAGCCGAAACGAATTGCGGAACATTTATCTTACACCAAGGCTGGGTTAGGTTAGGTTTGAGGGTTGCTGGAGCAAATTCAGCCGTCAGCTTGAACGAGCCACACGAGTCCTTAGTACTATCCATAGTTACAGCTGAAAAGAGAGAAGAATCAAAGTTGTGTGTATGCCTCGAATAGGAACGTTTCCCATTCTGATTTGACGCAAATCTTTAGGATTGCTTTCAGAGATATGTTTACGAGCTCGTGTAGGTCTTCAAAGGAATTCCCTAGGAAATCCCAAAGTCTTCTGCTTATGATGGGGCATTGGCATAGCAAGTGTCAGGTGTCTCCTACTATATGGGGGTCCCCGCACTCGCTGCATATCTACATTTTATATGCCTCAAGGTTTTGTTTCGTTATCACACTTGGCGCTAGCTAATCTCTATCGGCAAAATGGTTTCCACGATGTTGTTTCTGTAGTATGCCTGGTCGATTTTGGTTCTAGGGCGTTAGATCAAATGCCCACCTAAACTAAAGGATGGGCCACCTGTTGGTGTCTGTTATAAAACCATTTAACATTTTTAAAAATTTTTTGCTTACTACCGACTTACGATCATATTTGTCACAACGCGCGACCTCAAAATTTGCAACACAAAATATGGCTTCAAGACAGTCGGACATTGAGAGGATAGGAATATGACAGAATTATGTTCTGTTCCCTCAAATTTCCCACATACGATTTCGCGGCAGAAAGAAGAGTAGAAATGTACTCTTTTCATTTTTATAATTTGATCAGGTAACACAAATAAAAATATCTATGAATACATTGGGTTACTACTTTTATTGAAGAGAGTACACTTTCCCATTATTTATGGAAAATAATTTCATTTAAATGGCTGCCGCGGCTGGCTTGGCAATAGTCCATCCTGTCAACACAATTATGCAGCATATTTTCGATGGTTCGGGGATCTATTTCACGAATAGCTCGATCAATATTGTACTTAAATCCCTGAATCGTTTCTGGATTGTCAGCATAACATCGATCTTTAATTAATGGCAACATACAAAAAAAAAAAAAAAAAATTTCCAACAGCGTCAAATCGCAGCTCCGCGGTCACCAAGCGACATTACTAAATCGGCTGATTACACGATTATTGAACTTTGTCCGCAAAAGATTGATTGTTGGACAGCTTATATGGCACGTAGTTAATTCAAGTTAATGTTCTCAGTTTCTGGCCAAAAAAATCGGTTGTCATGCCTCTCCGTTGACCATAACGTTGTTGCCATCTTCACCTTCGAAGAAAAATGTTACACGCTGCAAAATTGAATTCAATTTCGAGCTGCTCTAAAGCCCAAACAAAGAAGCGGGTGGTCATTTTGCTTCAATTCCTAAGTTAGTTGAACCTTTTAAAGGAATAATCCGAGGTCTTTATGCAATATTCAGTTGCTGAGATCTGTGACGAGTTGAGGTTCTTGTGATATCAATTAGCATGGCAATCTCACGAACTTTCTACACAACATTGCGAACAGCATGCACGATTGGTGCATTATTACGACCTAAATTTCTTTTCAAAATTCTCACTGTTTCGGCAACACAGCACTCACTTTGGAAATAAGTTTTCAATATTTCCCAACGTTGTACAAGCGTAAATCGATTCATTTCGTACCGTGGAGGTATGATACTGTGTTTCTGTCAATTTTTTTCAGCTGTTAGTGTCAAAATAACCACCCGTTATAACCGATTGAGGTTTTTGTCTCCGCTCAACGATGGCACTTGGTTCTGTATGTTGTACAGATCAAATGCAATCGATTCGGGTATTGAAAGACTGATTACGATGAAAAGCTTTTCATCAGAGAACAGGATGTGTCGGCTTTACAATTCAGTGCATATCTACATATAGACGCTCTCATTAGGAGTTGAACCTTACGTAGTTTATAAGAGCAAAGCTGAAACCGCCTTTCAACATACGTTGCCTTATGGATTGACGCGTTCTAATGATTCTCTACCTCATAAGAATGCAAATAGGTGGTAGTTTAATAACATCGGGCACGACTCAAGTGTCCGAATGATATAAGCATTATTAAAAAGTTCCACGACACCGAATAAAGGGGTAAAATAATCACCGTTAGTTTAAAGCCTAATTCTTTAGCTTTTTTATTTTATAATTCGCGCGCGCCAAAAGGAATATGAATACCTTTATACTGTTACAGGGCACGGGCTTTTAGGAAAAGGGGAAGAGGAACAGAGGAGAAGCCTGTGCACGTTGACTTTAAATGTTTGAAGGTTGTAGTGATGGAAAATACAGAGCTTGGTAGATGATTCCACATTCGTGTCGTTCGGCTTATAAACGAATCCCGAAGTTAGGCTTTAGGGTGAACTGATGTGCATTCGAAGCATGTCGCGTATTGCTGGTGAAATATCGAAGGGGAGGAATGAAACTGGCTATTTCGCTGGAGCATTTTTTGTAGATAAAACGATAAAACAGGGAGAGACATGAGACATTTCTCCGATGTTCTAGTGAATGAATGGAATTCACAATGTCTATATCACCTATAAGTTTTAACGCGCGATTTTGTAGCCTATCAAGAATGTGCTGAACGGTCTTGGGTGCATCAGACCAGACATGGGCGTTATATTCCAGCTTAGGGCGGATGAATACCTTATAAATTGAGGCCAGATCAGACGGGGTAAAATATTTCTTGCACCGTTTAAGGAAGCCTAGACATTTTGCAGCATTTTTGACGACCTCGAATATGTGATCGTTCCATCGAAAATGGTTATTAATACACATACCGAGAATGGCAAGTCTTTCGGTTTCAATGATGCAAGTACCATCCATGGCATTACATCATTTAACTGAAAGCTAAATAATAAAAGACCCAATAGAAGTTGAACATCGAAAACTTTCTGTTGCGTGCTTAACAACAGCAGATAATCTCAGCTATTTTTCGATTAGAAAAAGTCTCTGTTCGGTGATTCACCAGAAGTGGTGTATAGCAAGAATGCTTTTAGAAATGAAATGGCTGTCGATTACACTCACTAAATAGTTTAATTGTTGTGTGTGCTGGTATCTTATATCTCTGTGAATGCCACGGAAGGCATTCTAAACAATAAACCAAACCACTTTACCCAGAGATAGGTAGATAGTGAACTGAATGATTCATTTAAACCGGAAATTTCGGAAAATGCTCCTGATAACAATATTTTCATCAAATGGTCGCAATGGTACCAATTTAACCCAACAAAAATGCATTCCGTCCATATCTAGAACATTTACGTGTATCGACGTCGTAATCATTTGTATCACCCTCTCTCTCTCAACAGAGCATTTGACATGCAGCGACCACAACGTCGTCAACGCCTAATTTAAATGCTTACATAAGAAAGTTCTATAATAGATGCTACGTGAGTCACCAAATTAATTGAAAAGAAAAGAAAAAAACAATCTCTTCTGCTGGAAACTAAATGCGTGTACCAACCTTAGCGATTTCTTGTTTGCACTCGTCTTCTATTGCCTGTCTTTGGGACTTCCAGTTCTGTGTCTGCTCACACAACTGTTTCATGATCAAGTTTGTGTTCATTAGAGTTTCTGCAAAAGAAGCTTAATCTACTTACGACTGTCTGCGATGGGTGAATTGAAAAAAAACTTACTCTTTAACTCCAGATACTCGGATAGCATGTTCTGCAGTTTGAGAACATCCTCGCCGGAAGCACCCGACGTTGAGGTGATACTCGGAAATTGCGAGTAAACACTGGCCTTGAGTACATCGGAATGTACCTCGCCAAGAATGAAACTCGCCGCTAGATTTCCCTCAGCGCTGGAGTTACTAACAACCGATTGTTTCATTGGGTTAGATGCTACTGTGACGGAACCATTCAATAGAGGTTCCGCAAGGAATTTCTCCATCGTGTTAGGCATACTGTCCGCTAGAAGTCCACTGTCCACCTCATTTACGTTGTCTGTTGGTGGCAATCCTTCATTGTGGATGACACTGAAATGACTTGCATTCGATGATGACGAGTTTGTCAGCTGGCTATCGGTTACTCCGTTGACCTTCAACAGCTTGCTATCGGTGACTGCGTTCGTCTTGAGCACTTGACTGTCGGTAACTCCTTCGTTGGTGGTGGATACATCCTCTATGGCCAGGGAGCTCATTATATCCAACGAAGAATTGGGTGATGTACCCAAAATGACAAAAGATTCCTCATCAGACATCGTCGAGCAAAGAGATTTAGTTGAGGGAAACGCTCGTTTTATCTCGATAAATATTTGGGAAACCCACGAAAGTACTGTCAAATGCGCAAACAACGCAAATATGTGATTTTACTTCACTGCCGCACTGAAAAGGAAATTTTTATTCAATTAAATTATTTATATTATAAGAGGCTTAGTAATAATAGATAAGATGTTGTAAATTAATCAATAATTACGGGACTCTGTTTTTTAGTAAACAATTTGTGAAGAAATAGTACTACGATGGAGAGCAGAGAGAGGATTAATTAAAAAATAGACGATAGTTTCACAATAATCTTCATCGATAAACACATGCAAAGGAATGATAGCAAACATCTGTGGCAAATTGAAATGTTGCTTAGTATCAAAAGTAGAGGACGCCAATGTCGGTTAGAAGTTGGTAGAATTAGTGACGCATTAAGGGAGATACACAGAATTAGAGACAGAATATATGTGGTCAATGATCCTTTTTTATGAGTTTAAAAGGAATATATATAAGTTATTACTGTTATTATGAATTTTGTGAACTATTAACAGTTGATGACCTCTGCTCGCTTGTGGGAATGCGCTGCTCTGTATAAAGGTAGTGAAAAATCGCCATCATTACCAAGTTGATATCTCTCGTTCGTTATATTTTTTTTTTTTTTTAAAAATAATCTTTATTTCAATTAAAAATATACAAGCTTAATGCTAACAATATTGAATAAGTATTGAATGGCTTCATAAAGTTAAATAATAGCAAATTAAGCAATATATTTTTTATGAAATAGTAAGAACATTCTATTATTCGAAGGAATAAGTGGCGAATGTACCATTAATTAAAAAGACATTAAAAATATATGTGGGGTTAAGTCAATTTAAAGATAAACTAAAGTATCTGTGTATGAACTTCAATACTTATATAAATACTCAAATACCTGCAGTAACAATCAAATCGTTGGGCTTATTATATTATCGATCTCAGAATGATTTATAGAAAACAGCCACTTTTTAACTTTACTTAAAAATTTTGATTCATTTCTCTCGCTTCTTAATTCATCGGGAAGTAAATTAAATAAGCGCGCCGAAATAACTGTATAAAAATGAAAAAAACTGGATTTAAAAACTCTAGGAACACTAACAAAATTACAGTTATTGGCTCTTAAATTGTAGTCTTCATATTCTCTTGCAGAGCTATAACCTGCACTTTTAAAAAATAATTTTAATACATTAAAAAAATACAAATGCCTTATAGGAAAAATGCTGAGGTTAGCAAATAAGACAAAACTAGGTGTTAAACGGTTTACTTTGGAAATAATGCGAATCGAGTGTTTCTGACGAATGAGTAGCTGATTTATTTTAGAGGAGTGAGTACCACCCCAACAACAAATTCCATATTGAATCTTAGATTGCACTAGGCCACTATAAACAAGTTTTAAAATTGATTGAGGGCAGTAAAGACTAAGGTGGTAGATCTGTCTGACAACTTTGTTAAGATACAATTTTAGATTTGATGTATGTGGAATCCAACTAAGCCTTTTATCTAGGGTTATACCCAAGTATTTAAAATTATCAACACATTCAATTTCAAAACATCCATTGACACAAGGTAAATCAGACCTAAATGTTGGCGAACATAATTGAAACCTAGAGCAGCAAGGAGAATGATAAGTTAAGGAGAGACCTTCAGGAACTACACCCAATAAGTTAAAGAGCATAAACTTTGTTTTGCTACTTATAACTAGCTTATGAAACATAAACCAACGACGGAGAATTTCTAAATCATAATTCATTGAAGCAATCGTTTCAAAATGATTTTTACAGGAGTAAGAAAGAGCAGTATCATCGGCAAATGCAGTTAAAATACCTTTAAATGGTTGAGAAAACAAGGAATTAACGAAAATCAAAAAGAAGATAGGCCCCAAAACGGAGCCTTGAGGAATACCCATACTTAAGAAGCTTTTCGAGCTCAGATAATTTTTGATCCGGGTTCTTTGATTACGATTCGTTAAGTACGAGCAAAACCAATCATAAACAAATCCCCTAAATCCCGCTTTAAAAAGTTTTCTCAACAATAAGTCATGGTCAACCATATCAAAAGCTTTTGTTATATCAATGAACAAAGCTGACGGAATATTGGATTCATTGATTGAATTATAAATTTCACTACAGAATTTCAATAAGCCATCTTCTGCCGATTTTCCATTTCTGAAACCGAACTGACAATTACTAAAGAACTGAGTTCTATTTAGAAATGCCATTATTCTGCTTTTCATACCCCTTTCAAAAACTTTAGAAAAAACGGACAGAAGAGAAATAGGTCTATAGTTATTTAAGTCCATAGAATCTCCTTTTTTATGCAATGGGATTACTATAGCTGTTTTCAAAGAATCCGGAAACACGCCCATTCTAACACTAAGGTTAAATATGTAACATAAGACATCTGCAATTAAAAATGAGATATTTTTTAGCATTTGACTTGAAATATGGTCATGGGACATAGAATTCGTGGATTTAAGTGCTGTAATTAATTTGTGAATTTCAAGAGCCGAAAAATCATAGAAACAGAAACTATCTGGACTAAGAACATCATGACAAATAACGTCATCATTGAGATGAGAATTAACACCCTGGAAGGAACAGGGAATTGAAGAAAAATACTCATTAAAGGTATTAGCTATATCCAGCGGGTTAGAAATAATTTGTTTGTCTTTTTTAATTTTAGGCTCAACTTCTGACACGTTTCGATTGAGGATTTCGTTCACGATCCTCCATTCCTTTTTAACATTCCCAAGGTTGTCCGCCAAATTACGAGTATAATAATCATCTCTGCATTTGGGTATATCGGTTTTCAACTCATGACATATGCGAAGATAATAGTTTTTAAGCCTTATGTTATTAGGGTGTTTAGCAACTGAAACACGTAGACGGTTTTTCTTTTTTATTTTATTTAAAAGCTGCAATGACATCCATGGTTTAAGTCGCTTAAACTTATTAGATTTAGCATTCACAATTCGAGTGCATTTTGAAATATGAACCTGTAACTTTTTTAGAAATAAATCAAACGCAGTTGATGGATCAATAGCATCATAAACTTCATCCCAGAATTCAAATGTCAGAGCATATCTCAGAGCAGAATAATCCACAGTCTTAGACTCGGAGAAAACCTCAGAATTAAGCTTTTTAATATTATGATCGAATTGAATACAAATCAAGGAATGGTCAGTTAACCTCAAGTCAAATACTGCTGCTTGAAAATTGACTGTGTTGTTTCTATGCAAACGTAAGAAAATATGGTCTAAGCACGAACTGGTCATTTCAGTAACACGAGTTGGATCAGATAATAAGGAACAAAAACCAAAAGCAGATAGGGTAGACAAGAACTTATCAGCAGCGTAAGAGTCCACTGAAATATCAATATTAAAATCACCTAAAAGGGCCATATTCTTCGAGTTATTGCTTCTTAAAAAATCACAAAAATCATCAACAAAAACAGTGACACTACTTTTATGCAACCTATATACACATACAAAAGAATATTGCATATTATTGATTTCAAGATCAACACAAAGTAAATCCGCACTTTTCAGAGTAATTCCGTTTAAAACGCAGGCTAAGTCACTTCGGTAAAACACTGCAACACCACCGGCGGCGTATGAGTTATTACAGTTAGCACTAAACAGATAGTTAGGAATCTTAAAAAGTGATATTTCAGAGTCATAAATCCATATCTCCGATAAAAATATAATATCAGGAAGATGGGCAAGAGAAGCCAGATGAGAGCAAAAAGAATCAAAATTTTTCCTTAAACTACGAATATTTTGATGTATAACAGTGAAGCCATGACAATTTACAACAGAGTGGTTAATACAAAAACAATCAAGCGCACTCGAATTGGAAGTAGATAATGAACTATCAAACAAACTATGAGATGAATTTAAATTATTGGACTCCATTAGTGAGTTTATAAATTGATGAAAGATCATCACAGTTTCTGATTGATAGTACCTTATCTCCTTCCTTAATTCTTACAAGCACTGTAGAGTTACGAATCCATACATATTTACACTTATTGTTAACCTTAAGATCCTTAGCCTGTTTGAATAACGAACGAGTGTAGCCTGTAAGGCATTCATTAATGAAGATTCGGCTCTTGGTGTTATTGTTGCTTATGTTGCTTTTGTTGTTATTGCTACTGTTGTTGTTGCCTCTGTTGGTGGTGGACTCGCAACCAAAAAGTTTACTGACAGACAATTTGGTTTTGTTGAAATACATAGCGCTCATAATTTTTTGTTTAACGGCAAGCGAAGAGAATTTAACACATGCAATGTTAGCTGCAAATGATCCATTATCAGCTTTCCGCTTAACGTAGCATGATTCAATATCATTTTCACTTATGTTTTCGCCAATACCTTCTACAACTAGTTTGATAACGCTCTCTTTGATGTTTTCATTGTTTAAATTCGGCAAACCAACGATGTCAACGGAGCGTTGCAATTGTATTTGTTCGAGTGCATTTACCTTTTGCTCTAAAAAATCTACTTTCTTAGTAAGAGAATCATTTTTCTTTTCTAAGAGATCTATTTTAGTAAGAGCTTCAGTGTTGAGCTGTTGGAGCTTGATTATTTCAGTGTAGAGCATAGGTAGCGTCACTGGTGAGAGAGGAGAGTTAGCAGCGGAGGTCACTGTCGTAGTCGCAGTGGCAGGCGTTGAAGTAGAGCAGAAAGAAGAGGAAATAGGCATAGGTGGAGCACAATACACAGCTGATACGTTCAGAGGGGTGGACGCAGTAGAGGCGGAAGGTGTGGAGACAAAAGCAGAACCGGTTTTGCTGACCATCAATACAGATGCAGGGCCATTAGATCGGGTGGCGGGGGCAGAAGTACTGGCCGTGCATGCTTGCGTTGAAGCGATTGGGATAGGGCTTTGATCTTCACGAAACGATATATACATGACATTATTATGTAAATATGCAGGAGACAAGTTTTTATTTTATTTTAAATATCATAATTAAAGCGTTGAATTTTAAACGCTGAATAACACTTAACCACTGTAGTGATTGTAAGAACGTTTGCTACTAGTGTTGAACGCTCTAAAATGACCCTTATAGCTCTCTCTATTCTGTAGAAGTTGAAGCCTGCTTTGGTCGTTTTAGTTACTTATATATTAGATTGAGGATCAATAGGTAAAAATTATTATATTATATACAGCCTATGTGCAGTTCATTGATAGATTTCGACGAATTCTACTAAGAAATAAAATCTTTTTTGAAACTTGTAAGCACTCTTTATTAAGGTGTATATTAAGTTTCAGTTTATTGTGAATAAAAACAAACCTAAGTATTTTATTTCTTTGACATTCTTTACTGTTTCAGCGTTTATTTTTATTTTTGTGTACATATATTTAGTAATTTTTTATGTTAATCTTCAGTTTATTTTTGGACTTGCCAATCAAATATCCCCATCAGTTCTTGCATAGATATTTATATTTTTTCCGATAATAAAAACTAGTGCTTCATTTGCGATAATAGAAATTTTCGAGATTTGTAATTAAAGAAAGAGGGAACAAAATTCAAAGGAACAGAAATGAAGATAACTAAAAAAGGTCTCCAGCATTCAACAAGAAATTTGGTGCCAACTGAAAATCAAGAAACCAACGCCTTCTATTTTTAAGTTTTTCAACGCTAATAAGATCAATGACTGATGTGTAATAGATAAAACAGCGAATCAATTGAATACCATGGAATAGCAGAAACACTGTACAAGTTACATAATCAACAGGAAAACAGACCAGGACACGAACTCGGAACATCAACAACAAACAAAATGTATGACAAAAAATATTATCGAAACCACCCAAGTCCACCACACCACAAAGGAAAATGGGGGAAAAAGGCTATGCATACACGTATGCACATTTAATGCACATATTCTGAAGGACGAACATCCCCATATTGAACTCGAAAAAGCGAGTCTAGTCGAAAAAGAAGAGATTATCGTAAATAATAAGTCTATAGAATATGTCGATGATTACATTTATCTAGGTCAACTAATTTCGGTGGAAAATAAAGAAGAAAAAGAAATACGAGTAGACCGAAAGATTTCAAACAGCAGTCTACCAATATTTTTGATTCGAAACTTAGCTTAAACTCAAGAAAATGTCTCTTCGATGCAACGATACTGTTCGTCATGAAATATTGCCAATAACACAGAGGACAATGGAAAGGACTGTTTTAAATATATACAGGCGACAACGAGTTCAAAATGAATCAGTTCGAAATATTACAAATTTTTCGGATGCCGTCACAAAGGCAAAGCAACAACAATTTTACTGGACGAGTAATGTAGCTAGAATGAGAGACAATTAATGGATCCTGAAAGCACCACAATAGAGAACGTTTGAAGAAACGATATACTGCAAAAGAAAAAAAAAATGAATTAATAAGGCTTATAATAATAATAATACCCGTGACAGAACAAAATTGATCGCGATTAACTCTCGATTCTGCTTAACCTCAATCCCGGTCAGCAATTTAACCCAGACACATCGGAACAAGATAAGCCTGAAACGCACTCAGACCAACGATGATACCACTTTGACTGTGAGTAGATTTACTCCGCATGAAATTAAGTCTATCACTTTTCTTTTAGAATTCTTTTGTACAAAAACACGTTTTCAGTCTCATAGGTAATACGGACCAAACATAAATTGTTTAAATATTTAGCCTAATCTCTTAGGCTGAATTGTTAATGTGGCTAGGGTATTAAAGTTGGGCCTGAGATCCATTATATTTCACTCAGCCTGGACCCTGGGGCTACACAGTTTAAAAACAAACAACAGAAAACAAAATTCTGATATATACCTGGTCGTTTAACCAAGCTCTTTTATCAAAATACAATTTTGATCATAAGAGGTTATTACATTGAACCGCACGCATTTCTTCCCTGGTTATTTTTAGGTTGGTTTAATATTCAAATAAAATGTTATATTGTATTTATCAGTTCGTTTTGAATATAGAATTAAGTGAAGGAGCTGCACAGAAAATACAGAACGTTTTCTTTAGGTGTGCTTCAAATGCGGGACCGTTTAGATCAATTTTTTTAAATTGTAATTTTTTGTGAGAGATACATACGCAGTGTTCAACACAAAAAAAAATAATAAATCGGTCCACCCTACTGTATGAGTATACTTCAACACACGAGCTCCTATTCACCACGATTGATGATTGCTATTTCATTTGAAGTGCAGTTTCTGAATCAATTTCAGTAATTTCATCGATATAACAGATATGAAATAAAATTCTATACTACAAAAATGGAAGGTTGGCAGCACAGCGCGACGTTTCAAATGAAAATTGTCGAAAAATGTAACCGCCAACAGCAATCGGGGGTAACTGTTTTTCCCTTTTTTTTTTTGTAGTCCTTTGCAAAATATTTATTTTTAATATTTTTACAAGATGGACACAAGTACATTCTTGAATGAAATATATTTGTAAACAATTTTATCACAAACCGTCCGTAATTGTGTGATATAAAAATCATTCAAAGCAAAATACGTGCTTTTAGGAGGATTTTATTCATTTTTAAGGGCAAGTATTGGTTTCGTGAAAAAATTTGACCTCAAGATTTTGATCAATCTTGGAATTACTAATTATAATGGAGAATCTCAAAAAAAGTGGGTGTGACAATTCCGTTTGTCTATTTGTCTGGACGGATTTTCTTCAAACTTCATAGCGAGGCGAGAGAAATTTTCATTCTAACCCCAAAATTAACGGTACTTTGCCAATGATAGAAAAAGTAAATTTTGTTGAAAACGGCTATAACTATTTTATTCAAATTTAATATTTAAGTTACGGTAGACACATGCTCATAGATGGCGTACCAGGCTTTTGCCAAAAAGATGCGTATGAAGGTACTTTAACTATTAGCTGGTTTTTGAAACTTTGCTATTTCTCGGCTATGATTGGATCGATTTTGTTCGAAATCAATATTCGAACAATATTTAACACGCTCAACATTACGGCATACCTAGTTTTGAATTTTTTTCTATTTAAATCAAATCTGAACGAATTGCAGATAAACATTATTTAGGGGAAAGCACGCGTGACTCAGTCGTGCACTTTATATATCTTGCATTTACATATATCCTAGGCTAGCTTCCTTTAAGCGGCAGCCTTTTTAATAAATATCTTTCGATATTTGTCGCCGTTTGAAAGTTATGGCTATTTAATAGCATTTTAAAGAGACACCATATTATTGATGTGACTTTTTACCAACAAAGCTGTTTCGTTTCTGAAATTAATAAATTGCCATTTTTTTTAACATTTCTTCTGACTCGACTACATAGGAATCTCAATTTAAAAAACTGATATAAAAATAGCACGATTCGATCCGAAAACTAAAAAAAAGCCGGCCTAGGTCTCTTACGCACGTGTCTCTCACACAATTGACAGACGAAATTAAACGATAAATTCACGAACAAAAAAAAAAAAAAAAAATATTGAAATTTAAAAATCGTTGAAGAATGAACAACTAATTGAGTTTTTCTTAAAAAAAAAAAAAAAATTGCATCCTACTTTTTTTCTAAATGTCAAATTCATAGCAATGAAAACCACACTTTATAAATGTGTAAATCTTAAAGTAATATCATCCTTCTACATATGCACGCTATTCGCTGAAATAAATAAATCTACAATTTCTTATCTAACCTTAATTAATTAAAATTCAAAGATAGCAGTGTTTAGATTAAGAAAAAATAAAATAATTGTTTTATTCTATTAGCAATTACGTGCGACCGAGACGTATACTTTATTTCTGATGTAACTCAATGACAATATATTGGTAAACAGTTATTTATAAGTAACACTGTTACCAAGCGAAGATAGTTATACACGTAGTTATCTATAAAGGTACTTACCTACCCGAAAAAAGATACTAATGTACTGTAATTACTACAGTAGGTAATGTCGACTAATAAAACTTAGATGACGTACTGAATTTATTCCTAAACAAATCCACACATTGAACAAATTTTGTTTCCAGTCAATCTTTGCTACAAAAACCACAATAAATATTTTGATTTATGACTACGGACTTAGAATCAAACCTATACTCTCTTGAATTGCTTAACTGAAGATAATATAAGTATGTACGATTTAATTATGTAGATAACTAAAAAAAAAAAAAATTTTTTTTTTTTTTAATTTTGGCAAACATGCCACATAAATTATAATAGCATCTATGTCTTCTGAGTTTATTACTGGGGTGTAATGGTAGAACATTTATCTCATTCATTCCTTACGTACATACAAACATGTTTATGTCATCCATAAATTCGGTATTTCACGTACAAATCAACTTTTCTTACGAAATGCAGGAACTCATACAATACTTTTGACACACTGAATGCCAACGAAATGACCAATGATAAAATCTGAACAATAATTAACCTACTCTTAGATATCACTCGTCAGTGGCACATGAAACGCACAAATTCACGATTTTTTTCTTTAAACACTTGGTCAAATGAAACTCTCACCAAAATAATACTCAGTGCGAATAGTAATTAATTTACTGATAACTTTTAACAACAAAACTTCTTGCATTCTCTCAGTATAGGCACTCCATTCTATGACCGATGTTGTCGTCGCACGCGAAGAAAATGTTATGAGCACTTTTGCTCTTAAATGTGTTTCAACAGATCACAAAAACACTGGGGGATTCCCCTTTTTAGAAACAAATTCTGAAATGTATGTACATATGAGTGTGAAATTACCAGCGATTAGGGTGTATTAATTCGGATTGAATGAAATATTATGGTACGAATATCTGCCAACAAAAGTAAATTGCCAAATGAAAATGAAGAAAAATGGAAACCCCAGAAGACATTGCATAGTGCCTAAATGTAGTAGAATGTAAATACATATGTTGCTTAGGATTGGGAGGAATTTCGTTTGTGTGAAACTGATTGTTCCTGAGATTATGCGCTTCGATGCATTGAGTTGGCAGTCTATTTTGTTCGTGTGAGTGAATACTATTAAGACAAGGGGGGCACAGAAAGTAAGCGTTCGATTCAGCGTGACTTGTAGGTATTTCGGTGTGGGGTTATGGTTCAGTTGGACACTGTTGAATGACACTCCAGTTTCGTTTTGGCGAGTTTGTTTAGATGAAAACATGTTCTTTTCAATTTGCTCATGCTTGGGCATAGTATCCACGTCAAATGATAAGCTTAGTATGGAAAGGTCTTTAGTAAGGACCGCTTCAGTGTATGGCATGCTCTGGTGTTGAGTGGCTAATTCAAGGTCATCAGCGTGTGCACATTTTCTTAATGTTGAGGGAGGTCGTGTGTATATAAGTTAAATATCAGCGAGATAAATACTGATTCTTGCGGAAGCCCTTTATTAATACTTAGAAATGAAATGCTCTATCGCTCAAAATTGTGATACATGGTAGAACTTGCAGGGGTTTAAGGATCAGACTGTCCCTCCAGACAATGTCATGTTAGGTCAATAAATGTCACTGACGTCTGTAACTTGGCTTGATAGTTGACTTCAATATGGCTTGTAAGCACTAACACTTGATCCGTATAGCTGCGTCGTTGTTTAATTTCAGCCTGTTTATAGGTAATTAACCACAGCATTAGTTGCAGGTTCAATTCGGTTATATATCAATCTTTCGAAAGTTTGTACACCACACTAAGTATGGAAATCGGTTTAAGTAAGGCGATTACTTTAGCTTTCTTTAATTCGTTGGGGAAGTGTCCTGTTTCCGAAATATGGGTGTTCCTGAAATGTGTATTACATCCGAATAGAGTTTTCTATCGATTGTAACGATTTTTGGAAATAATAGTAATACTCGTATTAATTGCTGAAATCGAAATGTGAAGCAATAAGTGAATAAGCAGAATAGAAAGACAAAATGTCCATGGTTACTTATATAAATCGTTTTTCTCTTCCTCAGATCCTGATTCCGTTGGAGCGTGCTGAATAATAGTAACGTTCTTTACTCTTGTCGTAAACCTGGGCGGTAATATACGATCGCCAAATGGCTGCCACAATATGAGTGTGTGCCTGAAGTTAAAAGACTCAAGTGGTGGTGAGTATCGATTTGAAGCTTCTGAATTTTTTCCAAAGTCTGCCGTAACGCGAATATCTGATCTATGGTAGACTTTCCTGACTTTTAGATTGTTGATAAATGGTTTAAGGCACTCAAACTTATTTCCTATATAAAATATCCTTACTTAGTACCTATTTGAGTACGGGTGTGGACAATTGTAACACGTTATAACCGACAATGAGTGTTGTAACTGTTTATAAATATTTTTGTTTTATTACGTAAAACCTTGTGTGTTATTCAACATATACGATCTAATTTTATACTAAAAACTAAAGGCTGATATTAAAATTATTTCCTAGGAGATGAAGAATTTTTAAAGTTTTTTTTTTGTACTTTGAATATTAATAATCTTCTGGTCTTCTTCTAATGTACGAGTATGTACACTCGATACAGTAGCAAGCAATAAGCAGTGCTCTGTCAGATGATTAGTATGTCATAGTACTACGTTTAGATTCGATAAAAAAAAAAAATCGCAAGTGATACTGACTATTGCCACTTGTTTCTTTTGTCCCCTTTAATTTAATTTTACTTAAAAATGAGCAGTACTCTGTAATTTTTTTTTTCTTTTTTTTGCTATAATTCGCCCCTTGGTAAAACCTTCACTCCCACTTTCATTTTGCTAAGTTTTAACATTTTTGGGTTGTGTAAAAACTATTTAAATCTAATTAAAAAAATTTCTAATCAAAAAAACAATATATATATGTATATATTTATATACAGTTCAATACTGTATTTAGTGGTTTAATTGTAGTTGTGTAGTACAGGTTCCGCCTTTCTTTTCTCTCGCGGAATGGAAGCCCAAAACTAACGTGCCACAACTGCAAGTCCAAATACCACTACTCTCCTTGCACAACCGTCTCCGACTCGAATGGAAGTGTCACAATTACAGACTAAGAACAAAATCGGCATCCTGAACTACCTCGACTTCTGGAACAACTATCATACAATGGTCACAGTAGCAAAACAACAACAAGCTTATAAACAACAGTGAGAGGAAGATGATGAGGATGACATTCCGACTAATCGATTTCGGCCATATGATACTCTATCCATGACCATAACAAAAAATTACCTTGAAAGTAGAATAGAAACAAAATGTGGCGCTCGCGCGTTGACAGAATAAGTAGAAACAATGGGATCTTATGGGATAACACCAAATGTGACCTCAGGCGTTTGGAGCTACTCTCGACTAATGTCGCGCTTTATGACAGCTCACAGCTATTTTGGATTAACATTATTCTTTGACTTGTTCGATTTTAGCAACAAGGTAAGTCATTGTGTTGTGTATGTACTCCGAATTGTTAGCATTTAATATGTAAAAATGTTTAATTGCTAATTTATATTTTTGTTTAGAGTATGCAGAGGTTTTTATTTTTTTTATTTTCTTATTCATAAACATTTGTTTGCGAAGTTATTTCTTATTATTTGTGTTGCCTAATCAAATTTCTACTCTTCTCTCTGCCGCGAAATTGTAAGTGGGAAATTTGAGGGAACAGAACATAATTCTGTCATATTCCTAACTTCTCAACGCTCGACCGTCATGAAGCCAGATTTGGTGTTGCAAATTTTGAGGTCACGCGTTGTGACAAATATTATGGTAAGTCGGTAGGATGCCTGTCAAACGGGCGACCGCGCGAGCCCCATATTCTGTTTTGCCCTTAATGCTGTACAGTCTGACGTAACCGATTCCAAATCAGATACGAAAGACATCAAGCAAATAATTGAGCAGCTGAAAAATCGTATTGCATGCTCTCATGATGAAATGAAAAAGGAGATGACGAACACTTTTTACAAAATAAACTATGTGACAACTGACACTGCAGGTCAAAGACCTAACACAAAAGAACATTGAAAAAGACAAACGAACTGCAGCAATGTATAAATTTATAGTTAACAATTTTAAAAACGAATAAATTCGCCAAAGCTTTTGAAGAATATATTAAAAAAAACTTACACCGGTGTCAAATGAAAACTATAAAAAGTACCGAAGAAACTATTTGCAACTCAGTTTTCTTAGAAAGAGCTTAGAGTTTAGATGTCGCATAAGGTGTGGGATAAAGCTGCTATAATTACACCCGTCATAAAAAAATTATTGAATATAAGTTTAGACCAAAAGACAATACCCAAACAACTTAAACTTTCTGTAGTTCGACCTATTTATAGCAATCTTACCGGTTATCAAAAAAATCCTTAAAGAAATCGTGGTCGAAAGATTAACAAATTTCATTGAAAAATATAAAGTTATAGATTCGAATCAATACGGTTTTCAAAAGGGTAAAAACATAAACCAACTCTTAGAGAATTTTGCAATCCAACTAAATGAAAGCCTCAGCATAAACAACTACAGCCTAGTTTTGTTTATTGCTTTATTGCAGCGTTCCTGAATTCGAGGCAAATACATTAAATGGTTGGAAAACTATTTGACACTTCCATCATATCGCGTTAATCTCAGTAATGAAGTTAACGTTACACACGGGGTTGCCCAAGGCTCAAAACTAGACCCGCTTCTATACATTGTATATGCAAACGGTTTAGGCGCTAAGAAGCAGCACAACTTTCGCATAAGCAAACGATATGGCCATTGTGGTGTCTGACAAAGGCATTGAAAGGGCAACCACAAGGATGCAGAAGGGGCTGAACGTCGTTGCAAGGTAGAGTCACGACAATGGACTAACAATCAACGCAGACAAGACGAAGATCATCCACATCAAACTACTTCACATTTTGTATCATGATATTCGAATTAAATTCCATGACACAAATTGCCTACATGCTAACAATAACGCCAACAGCAAATCAGATGACCAATGCTTAAACTTTATCGAAGTAGTTAACACATATAAGTACCTTGGTGTGATTGTTGACCATAACCTCAAATGGCATTCCCATATTGAATAACTGCAGAACATCATACATACTACACCATCTAAGCAACTGTAGTGACTATGAAGTAGTTAAACTTTGCACTAGATAAGTCATGCATCAACCATGGTATCCCCGCATGGAGCACTTTATCGCACTGCAGACAGCTACAAGTTAGTCAAAACTACCTACTATGACACAACAATACTCAGCACCCAACTGGAGCTTGGATATCGAAGGCATTTTTAAAACTATAATCAATGAGTTTTACCATTATGACCGCTACAGAATCCTCATCGATCATCACCACAACACACGACAGAATGCAGAAGGTGAATGTAAAATGGCGAAGTTCTACAATAACTACAGCAGATACTCGTTAGCAATAATGTTATCTACACTTGTAAATGACCTCCCTATTAATCTTATAAACATTTCTTAAATGCCAATTCGAAAAAAAATAATTATAAAGCATTTTACTAGTAAAGCAAATTAAAATATGAAAATAACAATAAAATAAATGAATGAGTTGTGTATATAAAACTGCGTAAACAAAACTACATTTAAATCTATTAGACTAAAAATATGAATTGTTTAATTTTAAGCTAATATTTCCTGCAGACAAGCCCCATAAGCTTCGCGGGATATAACTACATGTATACTTAAATATTCTCAAATAAATAAATATTCGAATTCTAATTCGAATTCTAATGTCACAGTACTACGTTTGGATTCGAAAAAAATATCGCGAGTGATACTTATTATTGCCTCTTGTGACTTTTGTCCTCTTCAATTTAATTTTACTTCATACTTTTTGTAATTTTTGCTTGTTTACTTCAGTGAGTAGCTTATAACTTAACCAATTTATCCCATTAGTCCCAAGGTATTGAGCTTAAACCTCATGAACTGTTTCTTTATTTGGATAAATTTGGCGTTTAGGAACCTTCTCTGCCATAGTCAGGAAGGGTCATCGTTTCTTGGTTCTCAAGCCATTCTTAGGGACACTTTTATATGGATCACATATTTTCTATAAGCTAAATTACAGATGTTAGTTCAGGAAAAATAGAAACAACACTTACTACACTCTCTGTTACTTAAATTTCAAATTTTGCATAATGTGCAACGCAACCTCCGTTTATATCACACGATTTGTAAATTGTAATGCTTTACTTTATGTTTCATAATATTTCCATATTACCATGGCATTGTGAGACTATAGTTAACTAAGGAAACTTAACAAAATGACATTAAATTCTTTTCGCACTATTTATTAAAATTGATTTCTTATAAAGAAAAATAATGTAGAAAAGCAAGCATAGATCAAAGCACAAAAACACGCAACAACAAAAATCTTTGGTACACTTTCCAAAACATATACAAAATATGATTTCGCTAAAATTGTGGTGGGCCCTTAACCTTTTTCGAAACAGCGACACGATACCGAAAGACTGGTCTAAATACGTTAACTTCGGCTAATTCCAAGTCATCGGGATTCTCATCGAATCCCACTTCAGATGCTTTGTTTTCTAACAACGTCAGCACGATGTTAGAATCTTCTTCAAGTGGGCGTGTCAAGACTTCAACTTTCAGACTCTCTCCCCCATTTATTTTTTCGGTTTCAAATCCGCTTAGCGGATATCCGTTAGCAATGTTCCAGATCATTGCCATATATAATGGGAAAATAAATTTCTGAAAAGAAAAATCAGAACAAATCTTTCTTTAGTTCTTAGAAACATACTCGTATACGTATAATAATTTGAAAACTTACAATTATCATGGATGACATCTTGTGATGGATCTTGTGCAGTCAGTATCCTGCAGGCGTATGTTTGAATTTGCTTGAAATTTCGTAGTGCAATTTGATTTTATACATCTGACAGCCGCTCGTGATTGCATGCAAATTAGACTAGAACAGCGCTGCGAATTAACACTCGGTTGTAAATTGATAGAATGCTCTCTTAAACTATTGCAATTAGCAAAAATATTTACATGAGGGATGTTCTGCGAGCCTATGTGTGACTATAACTAATTGGCGCGAAATTATTTTTCTTCGTAATGCAATCGCAGTAGGTACCTATAGTTTCTCACGATATACACAGGTTAGTAATGCTCTAAATTTGAAAATGCAAATCTAGGTTTTATGAAAACAGTGAGTCAGGTGAGTCATAGATTGTTATAAAAATGAACTACTCGTAGTAGGATGTGTGATATGACAATGAGCCAGTCAGGTGGTGGGAAATTATTGTCACCGGATAATTCAGGAAATATTTGTCATGAATAATATAACAGTTCACAGTTTTGTAAAAGGTGCTGTTTGTTTCTTGATTATCGAGTGCGAAATAATGTATGGAGATAGTGTAGTAAGTACCGTAGTTGAATGTGTAGTGACATAAGAACAGCAAACAAAATAAGTCATTCCTATTGCATGTCGTCGCCCCTATGAAATCATTATTATTTTCGAAGGCTTTTGGCAACTTTATGGATTTTCTATTAACCAGATGAAGTAAAATTAAGGAACCTGGTATATATATAAGAAAAAAAACTTTTCGACTACAAATACTCCAAACTCTAGAACTTTTTAGTTTTTTCGCTCATATCTGGTCAAAATTTGAACCTCCAACATCAAACAGTTCACAAATTATGAGGCTGTGACCGAAAGAAGAACAAACGAAAAGGCGACTGACTCTCACTAAAGGTTCTGCTCTTACTTTTTTTTTAAAACTTCCAAGTGGGGGAATTGTGAAAATAACGATTGCAAGCAATTCGAATGACAATGATTCAGTTGAGTAGTTAAAGCCAAGTTTTCATTGGCCAAAATTAAACTCGATTTTTATTGCGCACAATTTACTCGTAGTTTCAGCAAAATTTACAGAAAACTAGAAGACGACACAATTATTTCAAATCAAAAAGCAGAAAATGAATCAAAGTTTGGCACAAATATTTGGATCTCACTAGAGGTGAACACAAAGCTAAATTTATGAATCACCGTTACTTCCCGTTACTGTTACTTTCAAATAACCGTGAAAAATACCAGTTATTTAAATCACGACTGTTATTTTTAGGATTTGTACTAATAATATGCAATTTATGGAAGTGATTTTACAGTTAGGGTGTCCACTTTCAATGGCATCAAATAGCTATAACTTTTAAAAGGTGAAAGATATGAAACAAATTATAAAAAAATATGGTACTGTAGCTTTACAGCTTGTAACTACTTTTTGTTATCTTTCGCAGAAAAATTGTTTGTTTGTATTCAATTGAAGGTCCTAAAATATGTTTTTTATGCTTTTTTAAACGTCTTCGTCAGACGTGGTAATTTGAAACTTCATATCTCAGCTCATTTTATTGATACTTAATAAAAATAAAAAAATATGAAAATAGAGGCTCACCTAGAGATCCCTCCCTTTAATAAAACAAAAAAGCGAATAATTAAATCAACAGTAACATATCTCATTTCCCAATTCGATTACCTTTCCACTTCCCTATACTGTAGTACTTACTATCAACATCTTCACACTTTTTCCACAGTCCTTCCTATACTATGTATCTATGTACTCTGTCGAGTACATGTGCTTTTATCATCTACCAGTTCCTTCATTGTAGGGCGGTACAATATTATAAGTAACAGTCACAGTCAAAGTCACAGCTTCTTATCTGGTACCTGTTCTGAACATCTAAAGTCACTGTGATCGTTATTATCAAAGATTTCACTCTGAGTGACATGGCATATGAGTAGCTAGATGTCATTTGGAAGTAAAAAAGAACCAGGGAATTGAATGTGGAGATTTGAGGAACGAACTCGAGTGAGAAAGGGAAGTGATGAATTGAAATGGAAATAATAAAGTGGGTGACTACAACTAAAAGGAAATTTCAAATATGGGAGGAGAATTATGTGACTGATAATAAAAAAGGAAATACATTTTATACTTTCATACTTTTGATGTTGAGTCAGGTGAGTATTGCTGATCCTACCTCGGATGGAGTAATTTTGATACGTATGGACTAACAAAAGTTCGCTTAGTTGGTGTCAATTTAGTAGTTTTTGAAAAAAAGAAAGAAAAATGCATTTCTGTAGCTTATAATATAAAAATATTTATTTCCAAATTTCAGAACAATAGGTAAAAATGGAAACGAGAAAGAGACAAATAAGTGACGTAAGCTCGGTTGAAGTTCCACCGCCAACACAGGAAGAAATTCATTTTGCCATTTTCTTCGGATTTCGACGTCAACTCACGCCAGTCAAAATTCTGCATGGTGATGAATCTTGGTTTTACAAGTACGACCCGGAAACCAAACAGCAGTCCATAGTATGGAGCCCAGAAAATGCAAATCCTCCAGTAAAGACCAAACAACAAAAGTCAGCGACAAATGTTATGATGTCGATGTACTTCACCAGGGAGAAAATGGTCGCCGTCATCCCCCTTAAAACTAGTCAGACAGTCACTGCTAATTGGTATACTGAAACTTGCTTACCACAAGTTTTCCAAAATTTACTAGGACACCGACAAAAAGAGGAGCTGCGCCGCTACATTTTGCACCACCACAATGCGCCTGCGCACTCTGCTGAAAAAACCAACAACTTTCTTGCGATCTCGGGCATCAATGAAATTCGCCCAGCACCTTATTCTCCGGATCTAGCGCCATGCGACTTTTTGCTGTTTCCGAAAACATAAAAAGATTTGAGGGGAAAAATCTTCACATCTAATGAGGAGATTATTAATGCAGTTAATGTCGAAATCGAAAAGCTCCAAAAAGAGGATTTTGAAAGCAGTTTTGAAAAATGTGTTGTGCATGCGTCAACAGATGGATATCGGCTGAAGAAATGTATTGAAATAAATCGGAATTATGTGGAGAAGTTAAAAAAAGATGAAGATTAAATACCTAAATAGCAATTGCGACCCAGTCTATTCTATCTTACTGCAAGCTGAAAAAAAAATCGACTTGTTTTTCTGACAGCGACAAGCAAGCAGGTGCAAGCAAGTTCGATCCAGTCGTGCACTTTAATTCTATCTTACTGCAAGCTGATGGAACAAATTAAATGACAGTGAAGCCAAACTGTATGAAAAACTCATTTTATAAAACAATAAATTCGATGAATAAGTATCATAGTAGCACACTATGGAAACTAAATTTAATAGCAGACTTGAGGCTTATTTTCTTCTTAGAGCAACACAATTCTTAAAACGATTGAAATTTAAAGATTCACAACGAATAACGAAAATTTAAAAAATCGTAAAGTCAATGCAGAGTATATAATATACCTATGTATATGTCCATATATCTGTTGCCTTAGTATTGGCTATAAAATGGAGATGTGAATCGACTTGTTTTTCTGACAGCGACAAGCAAGTAGGTGCAAGCAATTGCGACCCAGTCGTGCACTTTAATTCTATCTTACTGCAAGCTGAAAAAAAAAATTAAATGACAGTGAAGCCAAACTGTATGAAAAACTCATTTTATAGAACAATAAATTCGATGGATAAGTATCATAATAGCACACTATGAAAACTAAATTTAATAGCAGACTTGAGGCTTAATTTCTTCTTAGAGCAACACAATTCTTAAAACGATTGAAATTTAAAGATTCACAACGAATAACGAAAATTTAAAAAATTGTAAAGTCAATGCAGAGTATATAATATACCTATGTATATGTCCATATATCAGTTGCCTTAGTATTGGCTATAAAATGAAGATGTGAATCGACTTGTTTTTCTGACGGCGACGTCTTTTCGTACAGTTACAGATTTGTGTGCAAGACGCCGATTTCATATTATCAAAACTTATTTTTTGGATATTTCTGATCCGAAACGGTGAAAAAAATATATACCTAGATATATTGGCGTTAACAGGGTATGCTAACTGTTACACAAATGGTTAAGACCCAAAGTTTTATGCCGTTTCTCCAAGGCATTTTTATTCGACTGAGAGAAACTTCTCATAACAATTTTTTTTTCCGGGATCACACACTTAACCACTGCACCACGGCACCAACTTATACTAGAAAGTTAGTTTAACATGAATATCTTCATTACTGGCAGATAAGGTGAGAAAATATCTCCATTTCGTCTGCAGATAGTTGTATCACAATGAAAAATTTAATTCCTTCACAAATCGCTGCTCTGTAAAAGCTTTTTCTTGTACGGTTTCTCCTATAAGATACGAAAGAAAATAAGCAATGCATACGTGACTTTTGTCTTTTAAATATTTGTACCATGATTATCAAAAAAAGTATCTCAATTAAATTTCATTAATAATCTGGTTCAGTAGGTTTACTTTTAAAAAGTGTTAAACATTTTTTAAGCACAAGTTCAAGGTAATCTTCTAAAAAATGTCACAAGGATAGCAAGATGATGCATAGTTTATCGCTCGGAGTTCTCAAATTAATTTCTTTAGAAATGTCTTATTAATAACGGCAAAAACAAAAAACAAGAAGTAGTATATGATATCATTTTTAAAAATGCGTGCAATACAATCACAGTATATGTAGTATTATACGAAGATACAAACTTCCCGGCAGACACACTTAAACTGTCACTGTACTCGTATTTGAAAACACATGTAAATACTTCAATATTGCAGAAATTTGTTTAGCTATATTTATTTTAACAATTTATATACAATTCTTTTTGTTTGCGTTGGTCTCAATATTTTAATTCGAAACTTTACATTTATGCATTCCATAGAGTGAACATCATAGCTACCCCTGCTCTAAGTGCAAACAAAAACCGGTAAGATAATAACTAACTCCTATTTAAGTCCTAGTTTATACCAATTTATCAAAATTTATCCTTCAAATTATGAACGTAAACAGATACGTTCTATTGAAATATTCTACCACGTGAGTAATACCAACATTTTCAATTGACGTATTTTTTTTTATTGTTTTACCAGCATTGCTACAATTAATTAGTATCAATTAAATGTTTCACATTTTTTGCATACTTCTATTCTTCTTTTACATTCTTATTTTTATCGAACTCTAAAAGAGATACGCGCGTCGATAGTAAATAAACCGAAAGCTGGTCACACGCTTATCAAATAAAAAATTTATTGTTTCTATTTTCGACCCGTCCGAAATAATTAGCAGATTTGTCAAAAAATAATTCGTGACACATTGATCACATCTTTTAGACACTTTTATGTCACCTGCTCGAGGTTTCCGTGGTGTGAAAATTTGTGTACAGTTACGCTTCTTTAAAGTTTAGCTATATCAATATTTATGATTTTTTTTTTATCCGTCTGTATGCTATAATACATACTCGTAATTAAATTTCAAACTGTATTCAAATTTTTTATATAAAATTAAATTCTTTGACATAGTGCCTTGGCGTTCAATTCAGCACCAAGTCTCACGTTAAACTGAATCTTATCAGTTTGAGAAATGTATCTTGAAGACTATGGTCAATAAGAAATCACACCACTGATGAAAAGTATCTATACATTCTGATCAATTATATAAGGGATAGGCTTTTGTATATGCCCTATCATGTACGAAATGAAAGAGAAACTGTTTTATGTATCTTCTTTGAAGTGTTTGTCAACTTTAGTCAAAAGCTAATACTTCAATAACAAGAAAGAGGCGGTACAAGGCAGAGATCATAACTTCAAGCAATACGTGATTGACGTCACAGACGTGGTGACAAAAGCCGAAAATTAACAAAACTGTGTTAACGGTTATACAACATTATGATGATGAAAATCTTTAACTAATTTTAAAATCATAAATCTCATTAAATTAGTTTTAATTTTCAATTGTAAAATTATAGACTTGCTTACGCACGTAAAAAATTAGACTGGAAATCCTTTCACAAAAGGTAAACTGTTAAAGTTTTTTTACATTTTGAGATTCATCATGGTTTTCTTTGATTATTCATTTAAGGATTAATTTATTTATAAAGGAGATTTCATCTGCACAATGTTTTGATTCTAACAATTATTTTTTTTAGATTCAAAGCCTCCAACACAAATGGTAAGCAAAAAAATGTAGCTAAAAAAAAACATCTTTTTGCAACCATGCTCCCAGGCAATTCAAAGCTAGCCCCGGCACAAGCAGTGCCAACAACTATCCCAGAGGTGTAGTCTTCTCTACCTGGTTCAAAGTTTCGATACCGTGTAATTCGATGCATCGAATTGTAAACAGACAACACGTCACAATGGAATACCAGTCATCGTACTTAAAAATTGTATACTAAAACTAGCATTCTTTGTAGAGTTTTGTCTTTAGGACAGATCAATTCACGTTGTGATCGATGGTGTGTCTTTCAATACTGTTGCTGTAAATGCCGGAATGCTACATTGATGAAAGCTTTCATTAGACTACCAAATTATTCAACCCATGAAAACAATGCATATCTTGGCTTTACAGTTAACTCTGGTGTAACGTGACACAATCATGAAGTTGAGCTACCTATTTAGAGCAAAGAGATACTTTTTCTTCTCCTATAAAAAGCACAAGTTAGACCGAGGTTTAAGTATTGTTATCACGTTTGGAATTTGGCAACAAAACATTCCCTTAATCTACTCGGCGGCATGCAGTGACAAGAAGTTCGTTTAATAGAAGATCTTGCACTAATATCAGACCTCAATCGAATGATCCCTAGAAATGAGTCATTTGAGCGGCCTAATAAGAAAACCGCTAGAGCCCATCACCTTAATGTTTAGCTGGCAACCCAACGAATATCTTTCTATCAAATTTATTTGTTGGTATTCCATTCGCACACAACTAAACACGAGTGATCATACTGGTAAGTGATTAATGTGTTTACTCATGTAAGGATCAACAATGTACTACTGTGGCTGCGTGGAGTGAAATTTGATTGATAATAAATGCCTCGCAAACTGGTCAACAAAATGTTGGGCTATATGCGGACTGCCATTGAAATACTTTAGCGATAAAACACAAGCTACTGACGTATGGTCAGCTTTCTCCCTCTTTTGTGTAACTTCGTGTGCGAATTTCCTTACAACTAAACTTTAAAGTTCTTACCTAGAAAACATATTTCCTAAAGCTTTTAATCTCAGAGCTAAACTTTCGCTTCTTATGGGGGAAGATTTTTTTAATAATAAGTGATGAAAAGTCATTAATGTAGACCAGAGGAAGATTCGTAATCGGTATCCAATGCAATGTCATACCAGGAATTTTTAATTTAATTTTAATTTTGGTGGGGGCGAAAGCCCCCATTTATTTGGCTTATTACAAGCTACAACTAACTTAAGGCTAAAACTTAAACCTAAAACTTAAAACTAAAACTTAAAACTAAAACTTAAAACTAAGACTTAAAGTTAAGGAGAATGGTGAAAGAGTTCGGTTTTGAGGCAGGGAGTGCTGAGGTTAAAATCAAACTGGGTGAGGTTTGAGTTCACTTTTCGCAGCACACGGAAAATTGGTTCATTAGATCCATATGAAGTGCGGTGGGACGGTAGATAGAAAAGACGAGGGCACCGTAAATTTCGTGGGTTGGTATTGAAAAAAATTGAATTATAAAGAGATGCGCAATTGACAGAGCCTGAAAGAAGTCGATGAATGAAAAGAATGTCTGCAACATCTCTGCGTTTCTCTAGGGTACTCAGGTTGATGAGGTTGAGGCGGTCTTGATAGGGAGGCAAGATAAATGGATCGTTCCAAGGAAGACCTCGAAGGGCAAATCGAAGAAATCGACGTTGAACATTCTCGATTCTAGTCACATGAACTTGCTGAAGGGGTGACCACGCTTGACTGGCATATTCAAGGAGGGGGCGCACAAAGGTAATGTAGAGGGATCTGGTCACGTAAGGGTCGGAGAATTCTTTGGACCACCGTTTGACAAAGCCAAGTGATGAGTTAGCTTTACGAATTATCTCATCAATATGTGAACGAAAATTTAGTTCCCTATCGCACAATATTCCAAGATCACGGAGAGATTGAACGATGGATATAAGTTGACCATGGAGAAGGTAAAGGCGGGCGGAGGACACGTGGTGCTTACGTGATAAGGTAATGGATTGACATTTGGCGATATTGAGCTCTAAGCGATTTTGTAGGCACCAGTTCGAAAAACTATCAAGGTCTTGTTGAAGGAGGCAGTAGTCATGTGGTGAAGAGATGGCTTTGAAAAATTTGGTATCATCAGCGTACAGAGAGAGGGAAGAGTGTTTAATAACCCTCTCGACATCGTTTATGGTTAGAATAAAGAGAAGGGGACCTAGATGGTTGCCTTGCGGAACACCAGAAGTGGCCAAGAAGGGAGTCGATAAGATGGATCTGAAGCGAACTCTGTAAGAACGGTTTTCCAGGTAAGAAGATATCCATTTTAACAATATAGGTTCGAAACCGAGGGCAGACAATTTGAAGAGGAGTTGGTGGTAGTTGATCTACCTTTCAGAAAGCCGTGTTGGGTGGGAGAGATAAGAGACTTGCACTGAAAGCTTAAGGCTTCGTATAAAATACTTTCGAAAAGTTTGGGTAGATGAGAAAGTTTAGCAATGGGGCGATAGTTTGTTACCTCTTTCTTTGATCCCTTTTTGTGAATGGGGGTTATGAAAGAGGCCTTCCAAATCTGAGGGAATTCTCCTAGTGATAGAGACAAACGGAAGAGGTGAGAGAGGGGGAGGGAGAGAATGGAAGAGCATTTTTTAAGAAAAAGGGCAGGGAGACCATCTGGGCCGGGTGAGAATTCATCATTAAGATTTTGTAGTTTATTTTCAATTACAGCAGGATCAAAAGGCAGGGTCAGAAAGAGGCCAACGGAGAAGTTAAGAAGGTGAGTGAAGTAAGAGGGGTCTGGTTCAAAAGAGTTGTCGGCGAAAGATTGTTTAAAATAGGTGGCAAAAAAGTTGGCAATGGTTTGCGGATTAGTTGAAGATATGTTTTCAAAAGAGAGGGAAAAAACTACTGAAATTATAAATTTAAAAGCGATTTACGTTGACACCGAAACGAATTTGCAGAGTCTGTAGAATATGTATTTATGAACACGACATTTGAAAACACAAGTGGGAAAAACAAGATTTTGACAACCTGCGTGAGAAATAGGAATAGAATCTTCATGTAACGTTTCAGGTACAAGGTATTTGATTTAGGTGTGAATTTTTAAGAAAAATTTCTATCGAACAACTAAAAATATGGGGCGGACCCTAAAAGTTTGTAACTCCGGTAATTTTTCTTTGGTAAGCTCTCTTAGAAAATGTAAGAAATAAAATATTTAAGACTTATTACAGTAAATAAGCACAAAAACAAATTCAATTTGTTCGTAAACTGTTAGCGTAAATCGAATAATAATAAAAAGATCAGAAGCGTTTTCTGAGTCACTTAATTAAAATCCAAAGTGAACTAAAAATAGCGCCCAAAAAATTCAAAAATTTACATCGATTAGTCCACGTATAGGTATGTCCTTAAGGTTTCTCAATCCAAACCCGAAATTTGAATTTTGAAATACAAAATGGCGTAAAAGTTGACTTCGGGTTTGATTTCAGAAACTTCGAAAATATATGTGTGTTAATTTTCTGGACATGTCGTTTGGAATGCGCCATTTTAAATTCTCAAATTTTGACTTCGAACTTGGATTTAATTCGCTTCATTAGTTTAAGAACAAATTCAATTTGTTTAAATTTTTAGTCGTTTATACGATATTTAAAATTCATTTCCATTTTGCAACGAAACTGAAAATGCTTTTGCTCCATTAAAGTCTCTTCATTTACCTCATTAGTTTATGAAATTGTTTATATTTTTCTATTTATTTGCTTTTGAGCTAGATTTTCAGAATTAGGAGGCAAAATTGCAATAGAATTATCAATTAACCACTTTTAGATACGATGTTTTTTATTTATATTTTGGTCCCTAGTATAAATACATAGTGACTTGTTTCACAGAAGCTATACTATAAATTGCAAATATGGGCATCCATTGTTCTGATGATGTTATAGTCTTACTTGACTGTACTACTATGGTCTTCTTGACTCGGAATTGGACAATGAGCATAAGGTTCAAATTTGAATTAAAGAAAAAAAAAATAAATCTTTGACAAATTTCCAAGAGTAAAACTGCCAAGAAAAGGCTAAAACTGTAGGCCCTTTCCATTTATGTTGAAAATAAAACACGCACAGCATGAATGACTGCAAGGACTGTTATCGCCAAAATAGTATTTTTAAATACACTTTACATAACAACTAAAATCCGAATATGCAGAGAGGTAACATGATAAAGAAGCATAACCTGGAAGACGCATGTAATATTGTGCTAAGATCCATAGTCTCAGTTCCAAAAGATGGCTGGGTGGCATAAAATTTTCTGCTTAGCGCGGCATAATCAGAAATACAGCACATGGATGTAAAAGCTTTGAGTTAGTTTGCTAAGGATTCGGTATAGAAGTTTATATGAAGAAGACAAATTATTAAATTACCAGTTATTTCAAGCGCCGCCGTTTTACACAAGAAAAAAAACCAACTCTACAAATTAATAAACACCTATTTACGACACTCTTTTCGTCTCACCGAAGTCTAATTCATTATATTTTTTTCAAATGCCGCAGTGTTTCTTTTCAATTATTACGAATTTTATCGATTCACCGATATATTTTTAAACTAGTTGAAAACAGCATTCTTTTGGACTTCTTAAAGGCTATGATTCACAAGCCTAACAAAACGTGAGACTTAATTTTATTCCTCGCACGCTTCTTCACCTCTATTCAGATTTAAAACAATTCTGTCCTACCAAATTCAGCTAAAACAGGCAAGTTTTCACTAGCTCTCTCAACCAACAAAAGAAATCTAATAACATCGACTGAAAGTTAGGCAAAAAAAAAACAATTAAAACTATAAGATTGTTGTTCTTCTAAACACAAATTTATAGATACTTTTATTTCCAAAACACACCCCTTTTTTATCAATAAACACAAATACTATACGCCTTTAAAGTACCGGCGCCACACAGTCCAATAACAGCCATATTTTTCAATCCATATTTGATCAATCATTAACATCTTCGAATCCCCAAAATATCAATAAATTTCAATAAAGCCCATCTACTATCATTAGTTAAGAAATAACTAAAAGGAATTTTTGAATATTTATACAAGTGCTGCTATTAGAATACCATTTAGTGTTCACATAATAAATTCATGGACAATATTATAATAACCTTAACGTTTAATTCCAAAGCGTTAATTCATTGAAAATGCAAAAAATATTTACACTTTATATACAAACTAAAAAGGAGATAACAATTTCCACCTCGTGTTTTGACTCTTTAAATCGAATGGGTAAACATTTAAATATTTGCTTTGAAAAAATACAAATATTGACCCGCAAAAAAAAAAAAAAAAATTGCAATCAAGCGGATCACCATAAATATCATATTTACTAATATTTTGATTTAGATTTTCGAATTCAGTTGTATTCTGAAGGCTAAAGAGGACAATCACAATGGCATTGATTCAGGAGAATACCCTCACAGTCATGGAAATGTTTCTGAAGCTGGTAATATTCCAGCTTAAAGTCAATATTACGACTCGTATATAAATATTTTATCACAACAACTGTCATAATAAATCACGACTGCATATTCATAAATATTGTAGAATCTTTGTTAATTGTTTAGATCGGAAATAATTGCCGTAAAATGCGCACTTCAATGAGAACATGAATTTGAAATGAATGCTAAAATACTAACTTGGAATTCGAGCGGACTCTTGCAGAAACTTCACGAGTTAGAGATATTCATATGAGAAAAAGATGTTGACGTATGATTGATCTCGAAAACCCATTTGAAGAAGGAACCGCCTGCAAAGATAACAAGCTTTATTGATTATCACGGTTGTCACCCATCGGAGGCGGATCATCTTTGTACATAAAAGACTCTGTTGAACATTTTGAAAACCTAAAAATAGAGCTTGACACTATGCAAGTAAACACGGTATGGGTAAAAAATTGATATAATTTTTTTACCATCTCATCTACCTCTTATCAAATATATTCAACTTGCTTAGACCGAATTTCATTATTCTCAGTAACTATAATGCGAAACATACCTCCTGGGGTTTAAAATGCAACTCACAAAAAGGTAAAATGCCAAATGAAGCGGGTATTCGACGGGCAAACTGATCAGCTGGCCTATACCACGAAAATACCCGATCTAATCAATTTCTTGTGGGCGTCGTGGCGTAGTGGTTAGTGTGTCGGATCACTACGCAAGAGGTTCCAAGTTTGAATCCCAGAAAACACTAAAAAGTTTTTTCACGATTCCACCTCTCGCGAACGTCTGACAAACATCCGAGAGTATTGTTGTCACGAGAAAGCTTCTCAAGACAAATTGCCGTTTGGATACGGCACTAAACTGTAGGTCCCTTCCATTCGTGTGAAAAACATAACGCACACAACACGAGTTGTTGCGAAAAGCTAGACCCTGGCACTTAAAGAGCTGTTGCGCCAAATATTTATTTATTTATTTAATAAATTTTTTCATCGTAAAAGTTGAAGGAAGCTGTGATCTATCCTCTGACTATTCTTCAGTCATTCTGACAAGAAATAGTGAGACTAACCGGAAATACTGATTTGAAAGGATTCAAGAAAGAAATTGAAGAGAATATTGCACTGAGCGTACCACTTAAGACGCCCTATGAATTTGAAATGGATCTCCTCGTTAAAATCGTGCAGTGTGCCGCCTGAAATAATATACCTTAACAAAGAAAAAAGCCCATAAGTTGCGGAATAAAATATCCACCGGAAGTAAAAGAAATGATAAAGAAGAAAAGAAAAGCCCGTACGAAATGGCAACAAAGTAAGCTTCACAGCATAGATCAGACTTGAATAGTTTGTGTAAACAAGATTTTTTTGGACTGTTGTTTAAGGCACTTAATGAGTAAAAGCAAGTAAAAAGATTAAACTATCAATTTTGGAAAATGACAAAATCTTTTCTTTTTCTTAACTTTTTCATTTTACGTTGTTTGCTGCTCTGCAGTCGGGAAAAAGAGAGAGACAGAGAGCTTAAGGTAAAATGATAGGAAGAGTTCATGGAAAGTAGTAGGAAGAGCTCAGAAAGAGTAATAAGAAGAACTCAGAGAAAACTATAGGAAGAGCTTATGCGTTTATTCTATTACAATTTATATTATAATTTTAAACAATGAGTGCGTCTAGCAAGATAGTAAATATAGTGGATAGTGTAACATTATGCAAAATAGACTAAATACAGACTACTAGGAATTTTAAAAACCGTGCAAAAAAAAATCCAATTATTCGCTTTGGAAAGCTGTAAAAGGCACTAAAAGACCTACAATTTCTGCGCCGCCTATCTAGAAGAGACTTTTAAGCCTTTCGATGGTCAAGCACTGATTTTCATAATATTAAAGCGTCGGAAATGCACCTGACAATCATGCAATAACAAGTGCAATGTCAACGGAAATCAAAAAAAAAAAAATCAAGTTTAGAGGATATTATTCAAGCCCTTACAGCCGTTTCAGAGCAAGCAATAACCATTGACTAGGTGCATAGAATCACTGATGTAATTAAGAAAGTTATTGAAGAAAAAAGGATTCTCTCAAGCGTATTTTTTGCTGTCACGTAAGCCTTTGATAAGATCTAGCATGAATTCCGGAAGTTCAAATTACGACTAACTCTGCCTGTACGCCTACAACACATGTCACGAATAGGCTCTTTCGTGTCAGACATTCATAAGAAAGAAGAGTTTTTTGTCCTCTTCTGTATCTTCTGTACACCCATGATATGCAGCAAAAAGAAGGCACCATCTTGTTATATTTTCCAATGACACTGCAATCCAAGCAATAAGTAAAACGATCGAAGAAACAATTGTAAAACTGCAAACGCTCTGAATGGACAAAAGTCTGACGGATCGTCCTCAACGAAAACAAATCTGTTCATGTAAACTTCACTTAAGAGAAAACGAACACCTTGCCTGTCCTTATAAGCTCGGTATGTATTCCTTTCGCAAACGAGACTAAATGATACTCGACGCAAGTTGAAATGTAAGACGCACCTGATAAAAAGTAAGGAACTTGAAAACAAATACAGAGAAATGTACTAGTTACTTGGAAAATATTCCTAGCTCAACATTATGAAAAAGCTGCAAGCAAGTACTGAAGCCGGTATGAACCTACGATGTACAACTTTGGGGTTGTACCAAAAAAAGTTTTGAAAATAAATTACATGATATATACAAAGATCTCGGAATTCCTATAGTCGAAGATGAAACCAAAATCTTCGCGCAAAAGCACAAAATTCGATTAAATAGACATGTAAATTATACAGTCCTGCAAATTCTGAGTGAGAGAAATTGATTGCGCCGTCAATAAAGGACTAAAACTTTCGACTTAGCACGATAAAGATTAACCGCGTCTAAATAGCGGAACAAGCAGGAACTTTCATTGGAAAGATACTTGCCAAACGTCATTATTTCGTGATAAACAAATTGTTTGGTAGGTCTCAACTTAGTTTCAGTAACTGACAAATTTATATCGAAGGGAGTTGTTTTCGATGAGTAAGAATCTCACATCTCACTACTATAAGCATGCATCTGCGGTCCCCATTTTTCAGCTACCCTTGGGGAAAAAAATAAAAATAAAATAAAATTGCTTTCCTTGACCTATTTTGATGTTTTTTTTTTTTGTCTGTTTTAAGAATATTCCAAATATTTCTGTACAGTTTGTAACAAAAATAATTTACTCAAGGATTTATCAATTTACAACTTACGAGTACGTCAATACATTTTAATCAAAATTTGATGTGGTGATAATCACGCAGTGAAGTTAACAACAAAAAAAAAAAAAAAAAAAACTTATAATTTCTGTTTTTAATTGTTGTGTTAAATGTTGTATGATCACGTCTTCCTCGTGAAGGCATAAAAAATGGTGTCATAAACTTCTTTGACGTCAGTAAGAAGCTCTAATTCGATATTGTATAGTTATATGATGCAATTAGTTCTAATACGACAATGATGCGTTTGGTTGCTATAATAAAAAGAGTCAAAAAAAACCAGCAGTTGTAATGCAACAACAGCAAAGAATATCCTTTTACATTCTGCTTGAGCTCTTAGAATAGGGAAAATAAAGAGTGTACAATTCTTGATTGATATGTTATTTGAATAATCTCATTTAGCTAATATTACAGTGATGCATTTCAAATTCTGTAGACATATATGTAGAACAGCATCTAAAATCATAGTGAGCACCAAACTGTCACCAGTGGTGAATGCAATAGCTTCTCAACGATCACATTTGGATTCTCAGAACCTTAAATTCTGTTGAACTGTTATTTTTGTAGTAAGATGCAAGAACTTAATGCGTTGAGCAATTAAACGATCTATATTGTAAAATGGCAGGGTAAGAACCAAATATCTGTTACTATGGATGACAGATGAATTTGACAGATGCCGTACGTCAGGGATATGAAGTTCCAACCTCCAAATGAATAACCCTTTATAATTAACGGGAGCGTATACGTAACATTTTATGTTCTCTTAATTTCAGTTGAAACGTCGACTATTGCATTGTAAACGTAGGGTCATCTAGTGAACTGAGTGGAACTACCACGAGGATATGTCCACCCATAATACCAGTAGTATTCTAAGGTTTCTGTCTAGATTTACATGGACACAATTTTGTGGCCACAATTGTTATTAATAGGGTTTAAATTTTTCAGTGTGGGCCCAATGGTTGTTTTGATTTCGAAGGCAAATATCTACAGAAGTATAAATGCTATTATAATAAATCTTGCATAGTTTTCTGGACCTTCTTTTTATCTTTTATCAACATCCTCAAATTTTTAAATCGAATATATAGTATACTTTTGGGGGTACGAAAATAGAATCAAGATACTTCAAATCGCATAGATTTTGCAATGGTTTGTAATCTTCGTAGAAAATAATCTTATTTTATAGATCCCAGACTCATCAATGAAAGGAAATTCAGTAATACGTGGGGCCTCAATCCATCTGTAGTATCTATATATATTAGCTAAACACAGCTATTTTGAGGATCGTTCTTAGATATAGCTCGAAGATGTGTGTGAGAAAAAAATGCAGCATTTTAAAGCTGACCAAGATCCAGAGGGTGCTCTTGCATCGGGATAAGAGGATCCATAGGATCGAAAACTACAAAGGAAATTTCAGTCTTTTGCAGGATTCACTATCAGTGATTCAGACAAAAATGATTGGGTAAATTGTCAGTATTTACCAGCAAAGAGGAACTGGTCACCTACACGGACGGTTTCAATATGGATGTCAATTCAGGAGCTGCGGTTTACTATGGAACAATAGGAATTAACCATTCCTTTAGAAATCACATCTTTGAAGCTGAAATCAAAGCCAATATCTAGGCTACAGAAGTGATCAAAATATGAATATATCATTGGGAGGGTCATTACAATGTACATTGTCAAGCAGGCAAGGCTCTGGAGCCAGTGGTAATAAAATTAAGACTACTAAAACATTCCAAGTGATACTTACATGAGATATCAATAGCCAAAGTGGTGGACCTATAATGGAATGGATTAGAGTTTCACCCTTCCTATTCTCTCCGATTTGTAAATATTCCAATTGACTTTCTTGCAACTGCTTTAACTCAGTTTTTAATAAAAGAAATCCCTTTCTCTTATTAAGCTTAGTCAGAGGGATACACGGGTCGTTTGTGGCATCATTACTAAATACTGCAATGGATTTATCTCAAGGTAGTGCAGAATGCCTACTGCATAGGAAGAAATTGAAGCCGACGGTCATCTGCTTTGCGAATATACTGCCCCTATCGATAGAAAAATAACAAATTTAGTAATCACTTCTTTCTTAGAAAGTGCCCAATCCAGGCAGGCTATCTCCTCTCAATCTTCGTCAATCTCATTCAGGTTGCTATCAAATGCCTAGACTGAGAGTTTAGGTATCCACGATCGCTTGATTTTAGAAACCGAGGCTTGGTCTTCCTTAGCGCCCCGTCGTTTGTTTTCTTCAAACACACAAGTTTCCCGCTTATAGTTCAGAACTTGAAAAAATACCATCAACCATTAGAGCATAAATTTTGTTCTCTTAGTTAGGGTCAATCTTCGTCGGATTTCATTTGTAAAATGTATGTTTACTCCATATACACTTTGTTTTGTTCTCATTAGCCTTAAGACTAGCTCATTTCGCCTGATCTGCAATTCTTGTTAAAGCTCGTAATCGAACGGTGAGAATGCTCGATACTAAGAATAATTTTTGCGTGAATTTCCGAAATTTGTGAAATGTGTCATCATTTTCAGACTATAAATTGGTCAAATATACTTCGTAATCAATTATACTGAAATTACAAAAAGTCACAGTTCAGATATTAGATTAATTAACAGATTTGTTATATTGACTCATGTTCTTCTGGAAGTTCCAAAATTGTATTTCACTTAAATTCAAGGAAACAAATTAACTGAGATGTGAACTTTTAGGTGAACTTAAATCTAAATTAAGCTTCAGAAAGTTCACTAATTGTCCTAATAACTTATTTTTAAAGCCTATAAGTTAATCACTTTGGATATCAGATTAATTATTTAGCTTTAAATAATACGACCAGGGTTTTCTTTGAAATGTCTTACAATTCATTTAGTTACACACGACACTTCCGGAAATCAGATTCATTTTTTTTTCACCCAAAAATACAAATTCTATGTCAATTCTAAAACTATTCCACAATGTCATAGTAATTTCCAAGAACAATGTCATTTCCTCCAAACAAATTCCATCAAACACACTTTTTTGTTTGCTCAAATAAATTAAAACGTATTTAGTCATCGGATTCATCCTAGTGTTTGCCAAGCCAATTAAACCAATGGTTTTGCTATCAAAGATATCGTAAACAAATTAATACACACACACAGATACTCCTATCCATTGGACTTTCGCATCAACTTCCTATATCTCCATCATACCTCCCTAAAGGCGGTGTTGTCAAGACAATTAATTAGAGCCTTTTTTTTCTATGAGTCAATCTCTCTTTCTGAATCGAAGATACTACTACGATGAGAAAGATACAAACAAAAAATCACAGCACGTGAAGTAAAGCGCAAATCAATTTGTGAAAATCGTTCAATCGACGACTATATAAGGAAATGGTTCTTAGTGAAATGGTATCACATTTGAATCGGAAGCATTCAGAAGAGAACATATCTAGATACTTTAAAGTAATTTCTTATTCAAAATAAATATTATAACAAATATCAATATGAAGATAACGGTAAGGATCATTCAAACTTAACTTATTTGATTTTAGATAAAACTAACTTAAACTAGTTTACTAAAATTTATTTACTTTATTTTCTTTCAGTTAATTTGCACATTCGTACTCTTTGCATTGGCATGCAATTTCGCAGTCTCATCAGCCTACCCAGACACGTATTCGATTGACAAATTCGATAGAGATGTTAGCGATTTGGAAGATACCGATAATACCTATGATTATAGAAACAGCAGACTAAGGAGATCATATTACTATGATGACGACTTCTATAATGGCTATTATCCATACTATCAATCGTATAGCACCCCGGTACGCAGAGAAGATACAGATATTGATAGGGCGTATAAGTACACTCCCCTTGTCCGTTACAAGGCGACACGTACCAAGCGCAAGAAGTTGTTCGTTCCAAATCTTTGGGGTTAAGGTCCTTAACTCTAACACTACACACACGGCGAAATCTTGTTTAGAAATGAGACTATAGACTGATGATTTGTTTATGTATTGACTGTAATGTTTTTATTTAAAATGTTTATCTTCAACGTATGTACCTTTTAAACCATTTTATATATAAAATATAAAAAAAAACTAATATTATTCCTAAAAATCAATTTGTTATTATTTTGGTCGATGACTTCTGACTCAACCTTCAGTGAATCATCGAATGATGTGAGTCTCCGAAATGATGCCGATCAATGATAATGCGTTTCATCCATAGTTGCGAAGATGCCTACTTCCCAAAAACAGTCATCTACACTTTATCAAAATTTTGTTTATTTGTACGAAAGCCTTGTGACTGCAATCATAATAAACGCAGTCACGTAGTCATATCTGACATCATTCGAAAAACAAAAACAGTAGAGTCCACGCGCATCTCACTCTCTATCCATCCCCGTCCAATTCCATACTTTTTCCTTTCACTTCATCACTGAGTTTTGCAAACTAAAGAATATTATTCTGCGGTGGAGAATGTGAAGAAAAAAATTTGTAAATGCTTCACAAGCTTTCACATTATAAAACCGGAAGTAAGATCTAAGATATGTAGTCGTAGAAATTGGCACAGTGTATACTATATAATGTGTACAGACGTTCCTAAATCTCAGTATCTTTGCACTTTTTTCTATACAACTTGATATCAGAAAGATCGCGAGAAATCAAAATGGCCGATTTGCATAAACATTAGCCAAGGCACCAACCAAATAATACCGCTAAGTAGCAACAGATGGCGGTAGCTTCAATTAATTTAATGTAGGGTAACTACCGCATGAATTCAGAGTAACGCATGAAGAGGGAAGACTTAGTGTAAGACATAATAATCGACGAAGCAGCAAACTGGTGCAAGGATAGGCTCGTGTACAGAATCATAAATAAGTATATAGGGGGTTAGAGCTCCAAACAACACCCTTCAAAGGATCTGAAAGATCTAGACGGTTCCAATGTAATATTGGATGACGATCAGAGTATGGAAAGTACATCTCGCCGCCATATTTAGTAACTGCAACTATCACACCAGAATAATAGGAAACGAGCAACTAGCAACTGGCAACATCGGTATTATTGCTCGATTTAATTTAAGTGTTTTTCAATCTGGAGTCGCACATCGAAGCAATGCGATTCTTACCAGAATAGGTTTCCGGCAGTTAAACAAATATAAATAAAAATATATATACAAGATGGTGCAAAAGTAATGAACCAATTTGATTTAGCTATATTTTTTTTAATTTAGACTTTGAATTTTGTTCTATTGAGCACTGAAGGTGACATCGTTTAAATGTTAGCCTCCAGCGTTTATGGAAATTTGAGTTTGTTTCATGACATTTTCCATGACCTTTCACAATACTTCCTCCGGTATGTTTTCTGTTTTTTGACTAATGTTATCTTTCAGGGCTGCAAGAGTATATACCTTGCTCACATAGACCAATGACTTCAAATAATTCCAAAGTAAGAGATTTGGAAAGGTCAGATCGGGCAATCTTACGGGTCAATGTAAATCTGCAAAAATTGTTCCGCAACAAAAATCGACCCAATTATTCCATTGTTCATCGTCGTGTTTTTCGTATCTGTTTACTACACAACTGTCAATATCGCGATGACAGAAGACGCTATTTGCAAAATTTATAAACAATTCATATAAGGTCATTACTTTTGCGTCACTTTATTTGGCTCTTAACTTTATAATATCTCCATGTGAAGTGAATTCATGATAATTATTTTATAATACGAGCATGTTTAACTATCTGCAAACCTTCCTTGAGATATTCCTTCCAATGCGTAAAAAAGAACAAGAGACCAATTGATTTTATATTATTACTAGCTGGCTCGTCGGATTGCTTAATTTAATTTGATTAATTCATAGTTGACTCCCCGTCTACTTCGTCCGCCCCCATACAAATACATATTATTCCCCGCTTGAGATTTATATAGATTCACATGTTTTGCTCCTTAAACATAAATTAATAAGCACACGTTTCTAAAAAAAAAAAACAAGTTGTTTATAGATGTATATGTAATGCATCATATCCCTACCCTTGATTGATTTCCTTGTCCCTCAAACCAACTAAAAAGGATTCACCACACCAGTCCAAAATTCTGTATCAAGATAACGTGGAAAGATGATTTACTGTTTTAAAGGTTCATTATATAATTCCCTAATCGTTTAACAAAATTACATTCTAATCGGATACATCATATCGGTATTTCGACCGTATAACTTTAGAATTTGTAAATTCATTATAATTGTTCAGATTTTGCGGAGTGGCGTATGTTTAGCTATTCATAAATATTCTCAGAGAAATTTCCTAATCAACAAAGCAAACGGCATTAACATCGATTCAGGCGTTCTTGAGTTACACACATACATCGCACAAAACTAAGTAAAATTAAGAATGTAATGGTTGATCAAAATATCGAGATGAAAAATTTTAAAGTTTGGAAAATATGCAGGCTCAATAATTTGCTTTAATTACGTAGTATTTATTTATAAGCTTGCTGAAAAATGTGTGTATTAAGTGCAACAAAAACTATATCCTGTATTAGCTAAAGATATCGCAGCTCATGACTCAGACGCCATAGAAAGACGTGCGCTCATACTGATCCTTTCACGTGTTAGAGACAACTTGCAAGGAGATATCAGAAATGATTTCGTCCGCCATTTACAAATAAATCAAGAAGGGGACAGAACATACTCCTAATGAATGAACAGGAAAAATCACTCAATTCCTCCACCAGTAGATGTTTTTTTTTTTTTTAAATTATACATATTATTATTTTATACAGCTGATTGCTAAAGTGTCAATGAGATGCATGTGCGGGGATCTGTTTTTTTTTCGTTATTTTTTGTTTAGCTTACACGATATAAAAAAAAAACGCACCTAATATTTTCTGTAAATCTAAATGTAGTGAACCTCCACGTGCATACATACTTCGTATGGGAAAATTATCCCAAAATAAAAATATCAAAAACAAAAGACTGTTTCTTAGTTGCTAGACATATTTATCAGGAAAAATGTGCATATATGGTAGGAGTATATCTAAATGGTAATACTCGTATATAAGAAATCAATCAAACAAAAATGCTGGGCAACAAAAAGAGGGGCGAGTTTAGGTTTGGATATTTATAAACGGGGAAGCCCTGATTTCAACTAAAAATAAAATCCAGAATACAAGTATAAGAAAAAGGCTTTGCAGTAATGCATAAAAAAGGGGAAGTCCCCGACAAGTAAACCGGGGTAAAAGTTCGTATTTTTCGCGATAGGTGATAGATTTATGGAAGCGGAAATCAGAAATAACTTACGAGTATCTGGCAAAATGTTAATCGGTTTATTTTATTACTATGTATCTATAAATGGCCATGTAAATTGATAAAGGCAATAAAAAAAATATGCTTAAAATCTGCTTGGAAACAGTAATCCTTTGCTTCTGACGTTAATCTTTGTTCATCATATGAAAACGCGTCAAAATATAACCAGAAAAGACGTCATATTAACACTTAAAAACAAATTATCATATGTTCAGTTTCATCCAGTTTAGTACGTAGAAAGTTGCTAGTGCTCCCTCATTATCATGTTTGGAAAGTCGGCATAAATATTGACTGTATCTATCACTGATAACAAGGTCATTGTTAGATGCTAAAAAATTACCACTCTGAAAATGTTAAATGATGCGAATACCATGTGTTTACGTGCACGACTATGCATACATAACGTTTGTAAGTTATACAGTTATACGCAACAACAACAACAACAAAAAGTTGACTTACAAGAATTTTTAGAATCTTTTTAAATAATTTCAAATCAGTATCAATGATTTCTTCAGGTTGCTACCATCACCGTTTTCATTAGTACCGTAGTGCTAATTTACGTTAACTTTATACTACGGATCGGCAGCCATCAGAAAGCTTCTATTTACTATTGTAGACCATCTGCCAGCATCATACTTAGTTTTGCACGCTTAATTAATTTTTTAAATCACACATTTCCTTTAATTGTTATATGATTTCGGATGGCCACGCCTCAACATTTGCGAGACGAGGTGAATTAGTGAAAACGATATAATGAAACGTGAAAATTTCCCTATTTCTGATTTTCTCCATTACAGTAGAAAGATACAATTTCCCTTGGGCGTATTATTATTTAGAGAAAGAGCAAGTAAAAGCTACTTTATAATTTGTCGATTTTAATGATGAACATTAATAATAAGGAACAAATGCATTCCTTAGGACTATTATTTAAGCACATTCTACATATTTATAAGAATTTGATTCAAAAGATCAGAGCGCCACCAACGCAAGTGAGCAAAGCACTTAAAAAATAACTAAACCGTCAAAATAAAATACGGATTTTCAATTCATTTATTGATTGCGCAAAGTGCCTGACTTTAAAAATTTTAAATAAAAGTTCAGTTGGGTTTTTTTTTTTTTATTTTTAAATTACTGGCCATTTCAACCACATATCACATTGCGCCAAATTGTATGCCACTAATTCGATAATGTTGATTTAAACAGCCATCTAAATATATACCTCAAAATGTAAAGTTTGGGAAATGCACAGTTTGAAAGATACTCACAATAGAAATTCCCTATTCTCCCAAAAGCATGCCGCACAATTTAAGTTTTCAGATTAAATATTTTGTTCAGCACAGTAACTAGAAAAAATACACTGCACGCCAAAAGTTTGAGGTCGTTCTCAGTGCTCGAAGGAAAAACAAAATATAACATCAAAAAAAACTCTTTAGTAGAATGATAATCATGTAAAATTAACGGCGAAAATATGAAGTATATGAAACCAAAATAAGAAGAATATTTTCATTTTGATCACTTAAAGCGATTTTTCGGCGAAAAGGCCACCTTTACAATTCTTGGCATTCTAGATATCAGTTTTTGAATTGTTGACCACAGGCAACAATATTGCTCCAGCAATTCAATTGTATATCCCACAACGCAGATTCTGATGATGGGCAGTGATCCCGGACTCTTCTATCCAGTTCCTCCTACAACAGCTCTATAGGTTTCAAATTTGGTGACTGCGGCCGCCATACCATGATTTGTTAGATTTCTTCATCTTCCCTCTATTTCAGGTAGTCTTGATAAAGTCTTGACGTATGTTTAGCATTGTTGTCCCGTTGAAATACGAATCCTTTGCCAATTAATTTTAGTCCAGAGGTCACAGCGTTTTCTTACAATACTGTTTTGTATGCCTCCTTATTCATTTGTCCAATCCTTCGAGCCAGATTTCCAATTGAAGAAAACATCTCCAGACCATAACAGAATAGCCCCCTCTCTTGACGGTAGAAACCACACAGTCTGGTAGCATCTTTTGTTCAGCGCTGCGTCGAAAGAAAACTGTCTGTTGTGTACCAAATACCTCCAACTTGGATTCATCGCTCCATAAAACTCTGTTGAAATCTTTTTCCGTCTAGTCTTTATGCTTTTTGGTTCATTCTAACCTTTTCTGCTTGTTTTATGGCCGCAGCATGGGTTTTAGAATAGAAACTCGCCGAAATGGTCCAGCATGTCTTAATCTTCGTTTGACCATTGTCAAGGACAGCGGCTACCTGTAGTGATGTATCATCATTAAAATGCTTTCCATGTAAATCTTTCTTCAAATTTGAGAAAAGGTAATAATCACTATGTGCTAGGTCAGGGCTGTAGGGTAGATGAGCTAATTCATGGGAGCCACATGACTTCATGGCAATTTGAGCCTTGTGAACCGGTGCGTTATCATGAAGTAAGAGCACGCCTTTTGTTAATCTCTCCTCCATTTTACTTTAATAGATTCTCAAAGGCGTCTTAGAATATTGGAATAGTATTCTCCTGCGATGATGCCTTTGGTGTATAATGTATTAACAGGATTCCTTGTGAATCTCAAAACACTGTTGCCATGATCTTCCCAGCCAATGGTATGACCTTAAACATCTTGGAGGCAGGATTACCTCTTTTATGCAAGTGCATGGTCATAACAATGAACTCAAGTTTCATCTTCAGTAACAATTTTGTTTATAACTTCTGCTGGATTGTCGCCACATAACTCCGAAAACTGCAATTTTGTTTGATGCGATGTAAGCATTCTGGTCACATTGAACTAGTTTTGACATCTCCAGATGATTATGTAGAATTTTGAAACTCTTTGTTTTGGATATTTTGAACCTTTCTGCAATTAATTTTAATTTGAGTCAACTATCTTCTATGTGGGCATATTCAACTTTTAGAACCATTTCATGTTATATTCCAATGTCTTACTACCTTGTTTAAATAAGCTCGGACACTTGTAAATCATGGTTTTACCAGGGCAAGAAGTTGTTATCTTTAAAATCCTGCATTTTTGCGTGAGTACCGAGCACTCACGCTGTGATGTATAAAATACTGTTTGACTTTTATCAACGCAGTAGTAATACTGTTATCGACGAAGTCTCTTAGATATTTTAGGATATATTGGAGTATTGAATGTTATATGGAGTATTTATTGTTATATGGGATATTTTATTATATTCTAGGAAAATTGGTGTTAAATGTAATATTTTGACATATTTTAAGACATTCGGTGTCATCAAATGTTTTTGTTGTGGCAGTCATTTTATATAGACGCCTACTAGCATTTTCGTTAAAATGGAAAAAAGTGAATTTCGAGTGCTCATTAAACACAATTTTTTGCGAGAAAAAACTATCATGCAAACCAAAAAAAAGCTTGAGAAATATTATGGAGACTCTTCACCATCGATTTGAACCATTCACCACTGGTTTACACAATTTCGGTGCGGTCGTTCAAGCACAAGTGACGCCGAACGTTCTGGTCGTCCAATTGAGGTCACCACACCAGAAATGGTCTACAAAATCCATGGTTTGATAATGGACGATCGGCGAGTAAAAGTGCGCGAGCTTGAAGAGGCCACATGCTTATCACAGGGCTTAGTGATTTCGATTTTACATAAATATTTGGACATGAAAAAGCTTTCCGCAAGATGGGTGCTGCGTTTGCTCACAATCGACAACAAACGCATTCGTTTGACAACTTCAAAGGTGTGTTTTGCGATGTTCCAGAAAAATTCGGATGAGTTTTTGCGCCATTTCGTAACCGTGGATGAAACCTGGATTCACCACAACACACCAGAAACCTAGGAACAGTCAACACAATGGACTTCTCCTGGTGAATCGAAGCCGAAGAAGGCCAAGTCGGGTTTGTCAACAAACAAGCCGCATTTAGCGAATAAAAAAGTTCTTTTTCACCAGGACAACACACCTGCGCACAAGTCCGCAGTCGCAATGGCAAAATTGCATGAGTTAGGCTACGAGCTCTTCCCTCATCCAGCGTATTCCCCAGATTTAGCCCCTACGACTATTTCTTGTTTCCAAACATGAAGAAATGGCTCGGAGGTAAGAGATTTGGGTCGAATGAAACAAACGCTTATTTTCAGGGGCTCGAGAAATCGTATTATTTGGAGGGCATCAAAAATTGGAGAAACGTTGGATGAAGTGTATAGAGCTAAAAGGAGACTAAACGATATTCTGTGAAATTTATTTCTTTATTTTCTAGTCTATAAAACAATTCAAGTTCACACTATACTATTCTTCGCAAATTCTTTTCTTACAAGGTCTCTTTCATCTCAAATCACTTTATCTCCTTTCAATTACTTAATTCACAAATCCAAACTAATTACTTCTTCTTGTTAACTCTCAACTTTCAATTTATCACAAAATTACAACTTCGCCCATTATCACTTTTCCAATCTCTTCGCCACGGTTCTAAACCAACTGCGTGGTCTGGATCGCCATCTGTTCTTATATAGCAGAAGTTTCTGATAGCCAGAAACTTCTAGCAAATTCTTCGACCACTGGAACAAAAAAAATTCTGATGTAATAATTCCAAGATGACAATCATTTCGTGCAGTTATAATTCTCTCTTGTTCTCTCTTATCCGTTATATTATCCGAACTGTGGAGACTAATTGCAGACACAAACCTCAAATGAAAAGACACTTCGGATTTTGTTGCCTGTTCGAGGGCGTAGTTATTATGCTACATTATGTTACACTATGTTGAAAAATAAAATGTTTTTATACCGAAGAGAGTGTTCCTTATTTAATTTTTCAGGGACTTATTGGCCCACCCTCGTAGATACCCTAACATATCCTAGAATACCATCAAATTTCCCATATAACACTAAATAACCCGACATATCTTAAATATCACAAGATCCCATGTTCATATAATAAAAAATGCCCCAACATATCCTAAAATATCCCAAAATACTACCAAATATCTCATTTGAATTTGTTTCAAACTAGACACTTTAAAGTATGCTTATGCATATCCTAATGAGAAGTATACTTTGCATTGACCAGACAGAAAACACAGCTCTCAAAGCGGAGTCAAGTCAAGTCAACTCTGTTTGGACTAGACCTGCGTTTATATGAATCTCAATCCGAGTTAAACCAGGAATCAACTCTGTATATAAATCTGCTAATTATCCTGCGCCATCTACTTTTTGACAAAAATCTACCCCAATTGCGCTGTCAAAGTCTAATCCACTCACACATCCATTTCTCAACAAAATAAACAACTACTTCTGCTCACTCTCTCCATCATGTGTCTGGAGAAAACTCCATTTGGTACATAGTTATTCGTCGGTCGTGTCCTCGTATTTTTTGTTTTGTTCTTATAATAACGTAAGATGATTTTCCTTCTGTGTAGCAACTAAGCACCTACACACCGATTCGCTTCTTGACTTTGGTGCAACAATCAACAAATGTAACAAAACTACGGTTTTACCCCACAGCGTCTAAAAATGTTTACACACCAAAAATGGAAAGCAGAAAAGTTTGCAGCAAAAATGGCTCTAGAACCTGAAGTCTTATTCTCTGACTTTCTGAAAGCAAAATTTCAAAAATACGTAAACATATTTTAGCGGTTTTGCTGTGTAAACAAGAATAATGTAAGTATTGTAATTATACATATGTTTTGAAATAAACAAAAATTATAAAATTACAGATGAGTGGCACGGTAAAAGAAAAGACCTTAAGATGATTTCACAAAAAAAAGACAGCATGGAAAGATGTCGAAATAAATATGCAAATATCCACCAAGATACCAAAATCTTGATAAATGTTGTAATCGACCGAAATTTTTCTTTATTTTATTTAGTTCGTTACCTATGTACGTGGTAAACTATTTTTATTGCTGTAAAACTAAAATCAAATCACAAATCACTAGAGCATCGCAAAATTCTTAATATAATTTTTGTTCGTTCACAAATTTCTGACATTTAACAGTTAACTCTGTTAAATGTTAACTCTGTTACAACTTAAACATACCTACTGTCGTGATTAATGTTAGACTAGAGTTTGTCGTTTAGACATGGGTTTAAATTGTCTATAAATTACATAAACACCGGATTAGTTTAACAATAACATAAAAAGGACTTGTTAAACATCTATGAATATGCGCCATTAAGTTTAATGCGCCTTTGTTGCGTCCAATCTATCATATTACTTTATTGACTGCATTCTGCAGCTTAACAGTAGCTTTGTCTGCCCATTTGTCTACTACAAGTATTGCCCTATCGTCTGCAAAAATGGCTACCATGACGTTGTTGTCCAGGGGTATATCCCTTGTGTATAATAGATACAGAGTTGGTCCGAGAACACTGCCTTTAGGGGCACCTGACGTTCAGCTATGAAAAGAAGTGAGGAATAAGTTGAACTTGGCACATTTATATATCTCCCTACATTTCGGACTTGGTCCTTTTTACAGTAACGTTTTTGGTGAGATTGACTTCACTTGAAAGAAGCGTTTTTGCGAATATCTTACTAAGCGTAAATTTTACGAACAAAAATGGTAAGACTTTTAATATTTACGAAGACATTTTCTACGAAAAAATATTAACCATATTCTTCGTAAAATGGATCGTTTTTGAGTTGCAGTCGAGACAAGCTGATGATTTTATCAGAAATGCACCAGTTGTCTGGGCAAATCACTCGTACTTGAAATTTTAATGAAATCCTTAAAATATTTACTTTTTTTTTGATCCTTTAAAAATTATGAAAAAAAATTTTAAATTTTCCAAAACTTGGTAAGCTATGGCCTTGCATATGTCATATGGTGCTTTGATATTAATTTAGAACAAAATCTACTGAGTGATAACCAATGCATTCGATCATACATACACACAGACCGATAGACAGACAGACAGAATTTAAAAAAAAACTTGATTGATCAAAATGGCGAAATTTTCTCCAATATTTTCACGAAACCAATACAATTGAGGTACAAGTGAAAAAGCATGCAGAAAAGTTACAAATCGCTTGGAATGGATCACTTATTCTTCATATTCTCACCCATCCCTAATAAAGTGGGCGTGGCACTTTATTTCAAATGAAATGACATCATTCTACTCTGGGGATTTTATCAGAAAAACTGTTGTTACCACTTTTTCTTAAACTGGAGAAGGTTGACCCTTTTTTTAATTGATGTTCACGGTTTCTAATGAAACTTCCAACACCTTAAATAGCTGCGAGAAGCTAAATATGTTGTTGTTATTTTTTATAAAAAAAACACCCGCAAAACGAATTGTATTACATATTTTTCATACGAGTATTTCACATGTTTCTTTCAGTGTCTAATAGAAATATGTATTGGAAGAGGACATTTTTGAAGGGTGGCATACTTGTGGGTGGATTTCAAAATCATTACACTTGTACTACTTCGGATTCTAGAAAACTAATATATAAAACAAATTAAGGCTCTAAAACTGGTAACATATGTACGGACAGAGGGACAGACAAAGATTATGAGCCGGTATTTATTTCTTTATTTCGTCGACGTTTCGAGGTCCTCTAAAAGATATAATAATTTTATTTCTGTTACACATAATATAAGCCTTCCATAAGATTTTTTTCAAAATAAATTTTCCACAAGTCAACATAAGTGCTCAGATTCATCATTTGCAATGGGTGGCTTTCATCTACTTTCAAATATACTTTCTGTACGAGAATTTACGAGTTGAACTAGTGTCATTTCAAACAGCAACGCAAACATGTCATAAATGAACACGATAACATCGACAAAATGACAATAGTTTTGTTCAACAGCTTAATGTACGAGTATAAGCAATCCGTCTAAAAGTTTTTATGTCAATAACTAATTTGACTTAGAAAAAAAAAATACAACTTAATTATGCTGTTAATCCTCATAAGCACATTTATGACTCTATCGTGACAAATGGTTAAGCTTATTGCCTGCCAACACTCGTTGTATCTTAAAATCTTTTTACGTTGACAAATGTGTTTTTAAGACTTAATGAGTCTCAAATCTAATGCGCCATCATTAGTTGAGGAAAAATTATACGGATATTTATTGGACAATAGCAAATCATTTGTTAACTGCCTGGTGACACGAACAGATATATTTAGGGAACTTCCTAGAGAAGTTTCTTATTATTCAAATAGAATTTAAATAAATCGGTTTAAGACACAGAACCTTAATACTCTTCCGGTTGAGGTTTCTATAAAGAAAATCGATCACAAGTTTCTCGTAAAATTCGATTAAAAAAGGAGACTCGTGAATCGACAGTTTTAAACATAGGCTACAATATTGAAGGGGTTGCCATAGACACTGTTTTAGGGTGAACGAATTGTTGTTAAAAGCTCTGCTCTTCACAAGATGCTAAAAAAATTCCAAGACCGTCAGAATCTTTATATTGTATTCTAACGCGCGTAGGTTAGTGGCATGCGGTGGATATTAATTATCATGTGCTATCACCAGATGTCTGGTTTTAACAAGTAAAATCTATGTATAATGAACTCAAATTTGCAAAAAAACAATACGCACTTACATACGTATAGATGCGTGCATATATATTTTCACAAATTCGCAAATAAATTTTGTTGTTTTCTTTTAATAAATCCAAGGTAGTAGTGCCTGCCTGTTGAAACTATGTAGGTAGTTATTTTCCTAAATCAATGAATCGTTCAAATTAGATAAATAAATACTGTTCCACATCTCCGCTTAGAGTCATGCTTATCTTATAGTTATAACCAGAAAAAAAAGAAAAAAACAACAAATTGGCTTTTATCCATCATTGGCTTGCATTAATCATTTTTCACCACACTGACTGGTTGTTGATCTTTGGTTCCAGTTTTTGTAACACAAAAAAAAAAAAGGTCAGCTCCATTTGAATCCGATTGAAAGTGAAACTGCTTTATTGTCGTTAAATATTTTATGGTTCACCAAAGAAAGCGGATTAGTGATGACAAATTTGGATGCTTTTAAAAAAATACTCGTACCAGTGTCAGTACATTCAAAGGATGCAAATTATGCTTTATTGGAAATTGTCGATTTAATCAGACATGAGTTGTTGTAATTTTAACAAAATTAGTAGAATTAACAAGGATTTGCTTGACTGTTACTTAAATGCAGGTCAAGATGTTGAGTTAAAGTTCAATGTATGAAAGTTATCAAACCGACAATGAGAGGACGAACATCAAGACAAATGACAGCACAAACTCTGCACAGGCACCCTCTATTTTAAAATCAAATACAGGATGATTTTTGTTCATCCTCAGCTCCTAGGACCTTTACATTGAACATAAGCACAAACAAATAGAAAGATTTGCAGGAATTGGGCACTCAGACCTTAAAAAAAAATATTCATAAACGGGAACAACAAAATGGAGAAGTAGGAAAGCTTTGGAGAGATAATTGACAGAAGATAGACACAGACGTTATGCTCGGCCGGGAACAAGCTTTTCGCTATCTTCCCAATGAATTCGTTAATGTCAGCAATTTCAGGTGTTGATCAGAATTAGTCATAGCCAGTCATATTAAGGCTTGGTACTGCAAACGACGGAGCAGAAAAGCGATAACTTAACTATGAAGCCCCCAAAGCCTGCTTTTGCAGGCAGTCTCAGAAAAAGTGTCACCCAAGATTTATTTTCCTTCCAAATTTGAATAGCACTCAAAGATCTGTTTCTTTACTTTTCAGGTTCAAAATATATTGCCAAAAATTTATTTGTATGGTAGGGAAAATCTCGTGCAAATTATGAGGATTAAAGAAACTGTGGATTTTCTATGTTTGTTCCTTGTAGGTCGATAAAGAAATTGTCCAAACCACCGTGGTATAATAAGCAATTAATGCGTTTAAAAAACCTTAAATATAAAGCATAAAAAAGACTTAGAAGTTCTGGAAATTTAATGGATCACACAAATTTCAGTAAGCTGCGAAAAGAATTCGTAGTTCTAAGTAAATTTTTGCACAGGAATTATATAATGAATATTGAGAAAAAACTAAAAACTGATTCTAAAGGTTTTTGGTCTTTTGTGAACTACAAGAAGAACTCTACTGGTTTGCCAAAACAAAAAATGGTTTTTAATAATGTTGAATCTAATGATGGTCAAGCAACCCTAGAACTATTTGCGAAATATTTTGAATGAGTATATTCTAACTCTAAGATCGATATTGGTTCAATGGAACTTGAACTCCAGGAAGTTTTTACCGCGCTCACATACTTAAGCCCATTTCAAATGCTGGCGTAGATGGTATACCAGCAATTATTTTGAAAAAATGCTGCCAATCAGGCAGATCCTTCCGTTGCTTCTGATTTTTAATTTGTCATTGTCCTCTGGTGTTTTTCTTGAAGAATTCTCTCATCCCTATATTTTAATCCCGCACCAAGAATAGTATTGGAAATTATAGAGGAATTTGCAAATCTTCTGCAATACCTAAGCTACTTGAAAGCATAGTGAAAAATAAATTAGAATTTTTTATAAAAGAAAATATTTCTGTATTTCAACATGGATTTGTCTTCACTACATCTAACTAGGCATATTTTTCGTCATACATAATCAACGCTGTTGAAAAAGGTTTCCAAGTCAATGGTATTTAAACTGACTTTAGTAAGGCTTTCGACTGTGTTAATCATAAAATCTTACTAAAAAAATTATGGAATTTTGGATTTCATTCCTCAATGATTAATTGGATTTCATTTTTTTTAACAGGTAGGGTTCAAAAAGTAATGATTGGGAATCACTGTTCAAGAATGATAAGTTGTTCTTCGAGTGTTCCACAGGGAAGTCACCCAGGTCCCCTATTATTCATAATTTTTATTGATGATATTGCCCTGAACATAAAGAACAGTAACTGCTTAATATACGCTGATGACTTAAAGATATTTCGTAAGATTAAAATTATTGATGATTTACTATCGAATTGGTGCACCGTTAACTGCTTAAACTTAAATTAAAATTCGTATATCTTATATAACTAAAATCTTACGAATTGTATATTAAATAGAATTGACACAATTAAAGACCTTGGTGTCAATTTTGATACTAAGTTAACATTCAATTCTCATGTTGATTTTGTAGTCTCTAAAGCCAATTCAATTGTTGGATTCATAAAGAGAAATAGAAAAGATTTTACGGATCCCAATACGCTTATGTCACTTTTTATTTCGTTGGTAAGGTCTGTCTTTGAGTATGATGATGTAATTTGAAACCCTGCCTTTGAAGTTCACTCCGATCGTCTTGAAAGTGTCCAGAGGCGCTTTACCAAATACATTTTTAGAAAAATGAGCTGGGATTTTATGCCTTTTTATAATACTCGATGCCAGTTATTAGGTATTTTGACACTCAAGACAAGGAGATGATGATATTATGTTTGTTAGAGATCTATTATGTTATCGCATTAACAGTGTTCCACTTTTATATCTTCTGCTGATCTACGCTCCTGAAAGACCATTGAGAGACCCGCTCATAGAACGAACTATGGACTAAATGAACCAATGTCCAGAACTATTACCTCTTTCAATGAAGTTAGTAGAGATATAGATTTGTACCTTTCAAGAGATATGTATATCATAATGTAATCTATTGTAAATATTGAATTAGTCTGTTAAGCAAAGCTTGTAGATGGAATAAAAAGAATGGAAATGTATGAAATTTGATTGACAACTGATATTTTTGAGAGTTGTTCTCGTGGTATGAACCAGCAGTAAGTAAATACTTTGTACTAGTTCGTGCAGGAGGAGAACTTCTGAATCTTAATTTTGAGTTTAATGACATTCAAACAGAAATTGTGCTAATTCATGTGGTTTTTGCGAACACGGAAAAAACCTGGAAACCTGGAACCTGGAAAAATACCAAAGAAATAACAAAAAATAATTATTCGAAATCAAATTAGTAGGCACAATGAAACACGACTGCAACGCTGAATTTACAATGCTGGTAGGTTTTGTAGAATTTTAGAATTTGATTACAATACCTTTGATTATGTTAATGGTATCACTTTTGATACAAATGTATCAAAGGTGGATAAAGTGAGATTAAATTCTGTTGACAATTTTACGAGTCAATTTTTGTTGATGAATATGCATCTGGCAACTTCATTACAGCCAAGAGAATGCGCCTTGAAGGTGGCGAAACCGTGTAACTGGTACTCAATAATGGACAGTTGTCACATGGTAGCTCTTCTTAATAGTCTTGGGACTACTTCGTTGACAAATGATTCCTAGAAGCAGTTCAAGAATGACTCCCGACTGATCAGGAGCCCGAACAAACGCTGAGTTGAGAAAGCATACGATGTAAATCTCTGGATTCTTTTAATTTTCTAGGCTAAGCCACCTGGCATCCGCTTTCCATTTGTCTTTTGAATTGAAATCATTCATTCCTTGCCTGCTTCAACCATTTTTTTATACAGTTAACTAAGTTCGCGGTTAAATCTTTTCCTTCATTTACAATTGCCACACAAAGGATCAAATATACGAGGAACTACTTGTCACTCAAAAGAGTGTAATATCTGCTCAGTTTCCTTGCTGTTTGCTAAACTCCCAGCATCTTTTAATAGAACGGAAACGATCAATTTCGTTCTCTGGGTTAGGAGTTATGAGCCCACTTGTTTTGCCGTACCAAAGTTAGCAAGGGTTTCGTATGGTCAATCGTCCTCAAATCTCCACGATGGTATAAATTATCTTTGATGATATTGGCAACATGTATTTACATTCATTCTCGTTAACTTCTACCCTATTTTGATTGGTCCTAAATTCCCACGAATTCCTACGACACCACGCAGATAATGTCCGATAACGTCAACATCGTCTACATATTTCAGCAGCATGTTGAAGATACTAGTGCTCTTCTTGTTGACACCGCCCCTGCGCACTGTCTATTGCAGCACAAGATTGAAGAAGTCAAATGACAAGGCATGTCTTTGTCGAAATTTGGTACATGTTTGGAATAATTTGCACAGTATACCGCGTGTTTTTTTTGCATTTCACTGGGTTAGTTTGTTCGAAATTCTGAAGTTGAATATCACATTGTAGAGTTCTAGATGACGAATACTTTCATGCAAATTTGAAGAGGATGAACAGATGGTGTGGTAGTTCTTAGAAGATACATGATACTTTTTTTTAATATGGGACATACACTCCTCGACAACTAGTTCAGACACCCCACTGACGGCGTTTCTCGATAATTTTGTTCCATATGTGCTTCAAATATTGCTGTTAGGTACGAGGGTGGGTCAATAAGTCCCTGAAAAATGAAATAAAGAAAATTCTTTTCGGTATAAAAACATTTTATTTTTCAACATAGTCTCCTTTTACATCTATACACTTCATCCAACGTTTCTCCAATTTTTTGGTGCCCTTCAAATAATACGATTTCTCGAGTCCCTCCAAATAAGCGTTTGTTTCAGCGATGACCTCTTCATTCGACCCAAATCTCTTACCTTCAAGCCATTTCTTCATGTTTGGAAACAAGAAATAGTCACAGGGGGCTAAATCTGGGGAATATGCTGGATGAGGGAGGAGTTCGTAGCCTAACTCATGCAATTTTGCCATTGCGACTGCGGACTTGCGAGCCGGTGCGTTGTCCCGGTGAAAAACAACTTTTTCTTTCGCCAAATGCGGCCGTTTTTGCTTCAAATCGGCTTCGAATCGATCCAGCAGCTCTGCGTAATATGCGCCGGTGATCGTTTTACCCTTTTCAAGGTAATCGATATGAATAACACTGCGCGCATCCCAAAAATCTGTCGCCATGACCTTGTTTGCTGACAAACCCGCCTTGGCCTTCTTCGGCTTCGATTCACCAGGAGAAGTCCATTGTTTTGACTGTTCCTTGGTTTCTGATGTGTTGTGGTGAATCCAGGTTTCATCTACGGTTACGAAACAGTGCAAAAACTCAGCCGAATTTTTCTGAAACATCGCCAAACACACCTTTGAAGTTGTCAAACGAATGAGTTTGTTGTCGATTGTGAGCAAACGCGGCATCCATCTAGCGGAAAGTTTTTTCATGTCCAAATATTTATGTAAAATCGAAATCACTGAGCCATGTGATAAGCCTGTGGCCTCTTCAAGCTCGCGCACTTTCACTTGCCGATCGCCCATTATCAAACCATGTAGACCATTTCTGGTGTGGTGACCAGAACGTTCGGAGTCACTTGTGCTTGAACGACCGCACCGAAATTGAGTAAACCAGTGGTGAATGGTTCCAATTGATGATGGAGAGTCCCCATAATATTTGTCAAGCTTTTGTTTGGTTTGCGTGATAGTTTTTTCTCGCAAAAAATAGTGTTTAATGAGCACTCGAAATTCACTTTTTCCACTTTAACGAAAATGTTAGTAGGCGTCTACATAAAATGGCTGCCACAACAAAACTGTTTGACAGATCTGTCTGAAAATTTGGGTGCGTTCTTTTGAACGATGATTCTTGACAAAGAAAAAAATAAATTTAAGGTGACGACACAATTTGTGTTAATTTTCAGGGACTTATTGACCCACCCTCGTAATCATTATCAATTTTTAAAAAATTTTTAATAACTATAGATCCTTTTTTTTTCCTTAATTTTCTTGGAATTTGCAATTTGTCCCTAATAACAAGTGGTTGTGACAGGATTGAGTTTTTTATAATAAAAAAAAAAATTTTAAGTTTTATTAAAATGGTTTTGTTTTTTTTTAGTAATGAGTACCTCCTCTCTCATTACTTACAACCTCTAACATTCTTGATGGAAGAGATTTTAACAGTTTTTTAATTAATTTTCGTGGGATTTTGTACTATTCAGTTTCAATGGCGTCTTTAAAGTCTTCTACGTTATTAAATTGTCGTACGCCTTTGTAGACAGCTCTGGAGAGATATCCCCATAGATTCTCAATTATGTTGAGGTCTGGAGACAATGCTGGCCAGTCAAGAACAGAAACGTTGTCATGCTCGAAGTACTCTTTTACATTGCGGGCTGTGTGGATTGCTGTATTATCTTGTTGCAGAATGAAATTTTCGCTGACTTTGGCTTGGTTATGATGCACGATCTCTTCGTTAAAAATCTAAAAGTAGTCGCCACTTTTCATCCTGCCGTTTACGAAGCGGATATTGGTCTTATTTTGGTATGATATTCCTGTCCAAATCATGACACTACGTATACCTCCGCCTTGCTGTCGTCGTCTTAAAAACAGCTCATTCTTCCTCAAATGATGAAAATAATGACGAAATCCATCAGGTCCATCAAGGCAAAAGCGTTTCTCATCGGTGAAGATGACAGTTCTCCAACGCTTCTTCCATCTTAAATGATTCCTGGCAAAGGTCAAACGGGCGTTTCGATGACGTTGTAGTAGAGCGGGTTTTCTTTTCAAACGCTTTCCTGGAAGATGTTCCACTTCAGCTAACACACGCTGGTAAGCCCTAAGTTTTCTATCCACATTAGATATCCCTGCTGATACCACGATTTCCCTTGTTGTTGCTATAGAATTTGACGCTTATCTTAGTATTGACCGCCGATCTGCTGGTGTTAAGCTATATTTTCGTCCAGGTACGTATCCTTTCCCGTAGTTTTCTGGATTCTTTAAATAGTTTGAAACAACTGTACGACTGCGGCTAAAAAGTTTTGCAATTTTGTTGACAGAATATCCCTCTTGGTGAATTTTTTTTTAATGCTTTGGAAGTCCGTTTGGTTTAACATCTTTCCAGAGCCCATTTTACCTTTTTTTACTTCTAAGACGTGTTTAAATACTTTTTTTTTTTAAACCACTAAAACTAACTAATAATTCAATAGAATCCGCAACTGAGATTCCAATGTATTTATACCATGTCTCAACCACTTGTCGCGGGTAATTAGGGACAGAGTGCAAATATGGTGATTAGAATTTTACTTAGAAATTGGTAATGATTACCTAGCAGTAATATTTGCAGCACATATGGAACAAAATTATCGAGAAACGCCAAAATCAGTGGGTGTCTCAACCAGTTGTCGAGGAGAAGCTTTCGTCCAAGATACGAACTTCACTTAAAACTATTAGCTGGCAAACTATCGCAACTGGCCGCTTTGCTGTGTTCAAATGTTTAACAGCAGCGCAGCCCTTTTTGTGTAACGGTTGGAGGGACTGCTTTTTTATTGGCTGAAGTTGGGTTCACTTCTTGTTCTATCGTTTGACCACTGAGTAGCTGCTTGGATTTCGCTGATTAGATTTCCTCTACCTTTGCGAAGTGGATGCGTCCAGGGCTTAAAGCCAGCAGACAGTTCCTTAGCTTTTGATTTGTGAAGGTTGGAAACCTACAGTGGTTTTAGCTATTTCTGAAATAACGATGCTACACTAAATTCACAGGCATTAGTCACAAATTTTGAATTTCTTCCTCTGTGCGGTTGCCAGCTTTTTCTCGTTGAACATTCGAGCTTTGCATTTGACTGGAAATACAAATTGGTTGAAGTCGACGTTGGTTTGCTATTCTATTTATCACAGCATTACATGCTGCTGCAAAATCGATAGTGCGATTTTCACATAAAGGGTGTCCCAAATTTCACACAAAAAGTAATATTAATAGAAAACACAGATTTTTAATTAAAAATTGTAAATGTTTTATTGATTCATAGCGTATACAGTATATACATACGTAGGCTTGCTCCTTCAAGGTGTGTGTGGTCGTGGGCTAGTTGGCATAAACCTTAAACTTCAAAAAACCCAAAAGAAAAAAGTCCACATGATCTGGGCGGCCAATTCTGATCACCAAAAAATTGAATTGTTTCTCGGGTAGTGGCATGCGGCACCGTCTTTTTGAAACCGCATGTCGTCCACATCCATATCTTACAATTCAGGTACAAAAAACAGGATTATAATGTTCGGATAGCGAGTACCATTAACTGTTATTGCCTGACTAGCCACATTTTCAAAGAAGAATGGTCCGATGATGCCTCCAGCCCAAAATCCGCACCAAACAGTGACACGTTGTGGATGCATTTGTTTCTCAACAATCACTCGTGGATTTTCTGAACCCCAAATTCGACAATTTTGACGATTAACAAAGCCATCAAGATGAAAATGAGGCTCATCGCTGAAGATGATTTTGTTTGAAAAATCAGCATCCACTTGTTGTTGTTCCATAATCCATTCTACGAACTCTCTTCGCCGTGCGTGGTTAGTGGGCTTCAGTTCTTGAGTCAATTGCACTTTGTATGTATGAAGATGCTAATCTTTCGTGAGAATACGCTGTAGACAGCTTCTCGAAATGTCCAATTCATGACCACGGTGCGGAATTGATGTTCCTGGACTTTCAACAACACTCTCACGAACTGCTTCGATGTTTTGTGTTGAACGACTTGTTGAAGGACGGTCAGAGTATCTAAGATCACTAATTGACCCAGTATCCCTGAATTTTTAAATTAATCTCTTCACAGTTGATAAAGTTAAATCACTATTCCGACCATATTTCGTACGAAAATTGCGAACTGTAGCTGCCAAATCTTCATTATTTTTAAAATATTGCTGAACAATGAAAAAGCGTTGTTCTTTCGTATAGCACTCCATTTTTAATAACCCTGAACTGTCAGCTGTCAAGCTATCTTTTCATTCTTTGGCAACACTTTACCGCACAAATGGCGCAAAATTCAAATCTTGCGTGAATTTTGAGACGTCCCTTGTAATCTGACGTTTTAGAATGTTGCTTTGATGCAGACCACAGTCAGGTGATCGTTTATCGGCTTAAAGTCAATAATCCTCGACTGCAGCCGGTTTGCCACGACGAAGCCGCATCCTAATATGTGTAGTCTTATCTAATAGCTGGTGCATATTGTTCTTTTCATCATTCCTCATCCTACCCAACATGTCTGCTGGATCCCAGTAATATCTGACTTATAAAGCATGAGGAAAGCTAAGTTCTCTAATGAGGTTTTCGAAATCCTTTTTGAAAACAAAGAATTAGAGTTAAGTTATAAAATTGGCTATAATAGAGATATGACTTCTGTCAATTTGTGAACAATCTTGCTGTAAATTTGGTGGTCTAATTAATGAAAACGTGCTGCAGTCTTCTCAGCTGGTAAAATTAGATTTTATTTTATTATATAGATAGACATTTACAGCATTTATTATTTTTACTTTAATTATTGACGTGTCCGTATGTCTCACATTTTAAAGACCTTTCTTGCTCTGATTAGCGGCAATAATTGCAATAAGACCTGTTGACCAACAATATTAAATGGAAGCTTCAAACCGGAAATTCAGCACCATAACATTTATCAAAGAGTTCTAGAAAAACTGCTTAACAATCGTAAATGAGTTCGTTATTTAGACAATGACCAACAAATTAGAATGATCTTGTGAATTGATGATCAATCCGATCCTCCCAGGAAGATCAATAGCACTTCCGGTGAGTCTAATATGGAGAATGTATTACTCATTTTCCACCACCGACCTATACATCCCCATATACATATGTCAGATTTTGCAAATTTTCCATTGATTCGTTGTGAGGTCAGACAAGAAATGAAATGATGTCGATTGATTAGCATATTTTTCTTTCTGATGAAACAAACAAAACGATAGCGAATTCATCAAAACAATGATAGAGTTAAGAATTAACACCTTTTGGAACCAATATCCGCTATGAGTAAGCCATCAAAATGCAGAATGGCACAAAAGTGATGTTTTACATAGGGGAATCCATCTTGGCAACCATTTTGATTACAAAAGAGATGTCACCAAAGGTGTCAAAGGCTTGGTTGATGTTACGTGACATTTGACAACAGTTGACATTTGCTGACTAATTTGAAGTTCGTTTTATGGATGTTCTAATTCTACACGCCTACACATGTCACCATTTTCATTAATTTCAAATTAGAACGCCATTTGTCTGCTATGTGATTTCACACATAATTCATAATTAACATACAATTTGACATAAGGAGTACTTACAAAAACGTGGTTCAACCAGAGAACTGGTTAAAGTTTGTTTGAAAGAAATTATCGAATTAAATTATGCAAAGTCGTGCTAGCCAAATGTTTTGTGTTAGTTGCGGTTCTGTCAACTTTATTATACGCCATTTGGGGAAGGGCACGGGACAAATATGGGCACGACATACTCTCAGACAGTATGGCAACATTAGCCATCGGTTATCATTAATATATAGACACAAATTATGAGGAAATAAATTGCTTATGGCTAAAGGTGTAGTATGCTTTTAGTTTATCAGTAACAAAACAAAGGTATCTTATGTGTGTAAGTGGTTTTGTGCTTTGAAATGTGACAGCGCCACAATTTGGCCTGAATTGTTGTCGTTTTCGGCACTCATGAAAATGTGTACCAAGGTGTATATACATTAACAAAAGACGAATAAAAAGTATTTACCTTCTCTTAGGATAGGCGATCCAATAACGAGTTGAATAGTTGGAGACTTAAAACTCCTGTATCTAATCTAAATGTAAGGCGGTGGATCCCAGAGGTTTTTGCAGTACGACTCTCAAATGACTCATTTCTAGGCCTTTTGTGCTAGTAGCTAGTAAGCCATTCAAACGACATTAAATTTGCCATACTCTTTAGCGTAATGACAAACATTTTGTTCCAATTTTATCAGAGTGGTATGCTGTGTAAGTGTCCACACTAAATTTTCGGATTGGTAGTAATGAGTATCGACATGATTTTTTAAAGTGAAACTTTTTTAGACTCAGTAAAGTAAATTTGCTCGGATGTAACGGGTGTAACGAAAAAGTTAAACACTTATTTTGTTGAAAACGGCTGCGACGATGTCGACTAAATTTAATATTATTAAGGTTTTCAGGAAAAAATGCATGTGATTATATCTCAAAACAAATTTAAATGATTTCGATTAAAATCTGGTATATTACTTTTCTAAAACTTGGTACGCCATAAACTTGTATATCAAATATTGCGCACATATTGATTTCGAACAAAAAAACAGACAATAACATGGTTTGTACTCGTATGGACTGTAAATCAGATGAGCTAATTCCTGGAAGCTGTATGACTTCATATCAGCCATGGGAATTTGAGTTTCGTTAACCGGTGCGTTGTTATGAAGTAAGAGCACGCCTTTTGTAAATTTCCCCTCCTTTTTACTTTAATAGATTCTCTAAGTATTTTAAAACATTAGCGTAGTATTCTTCTGTGATGCTGGTGCCTTTCATTGTATTCATAGTGTGTCTCAAAATATTATTGCCATGATCTTCCCAGCCTTCGTGCTCGCACTTCTGCTTTGAATCAGTGCCATGGTGAACCCAAGTATCATCTCCAGTAACAATTTTGTTGATAACTTCTGCTGTATTATCGCCACAGCCTACAACATTCCACAATTTTTTTGATGCGGCTAATTTGTTGGCATCCTAAGACGATCGGTGTAGAATTTTGAAACTCGTTGTTTCGGATATTTTGAACCTTTTCGCAAATTCTTTTGCTTTGAGTCGACTATCTTTATGAGGGCATATTCGACTTTTAAAGCCATTTCATGTGTTGTGGCGTCACTTTATCTTCTAATGGATCTCTAACTTGTTTAAATAAGCTGGAACACTTGTAAACCATGGTTTTACCAGGGCAGGAAGTTCCGCAAACTGTTTGAATTTCTTAATGCATTTTGCACACCTTTTCCTTTTTTTGCGAGCAATTTAATTACTGCGTGGAACTTAATTTTGGAGAAATGAGAAAGACAAGTCTTAAAGGTTAGAGTAAAAGTTGAAAAAAAATATATTTTTGGAATAAATAAAATATGGGTATTAAAAAAAATTTACTTCACCAAGCGAGAAAAATCCACTCCACCGTTATTCTCGAACATTTTTAAAGATTCGTGAGTAGGTATGTGTCACTTTTCCATATATCGGTTTTCGAAAAACTTATACAAATGTGAGAGATTGACACAATGGCTTCTATCGCCGCCATTTTTTTTTTTTTTTTTTCAGAGCAGTCGAAAATTTATCCTCATTCACGACAATAAGGCAGATTATGAAGTAGAAGGTGAAACATCTATAATGGGCTACCAAATTTAAGCTTTCTTAAATTCCATTCAGAAGCTGACAAACTTATTCTTATATATACATTGGTATGTATATCGAAAATGACAGCAGGGTAGACGAACAGAGTTGCGAGACTCTATCTTTCAGCCAAGAGTTTCTGCGAAAATTGATCAAATTCTCTATATCGCAGTAAATCGCGTACTGGACTTGGACTGTGCGAAGCAGATTCATTGAATAAATGCAGAACACTTTAGAATTGTACTCTGTACTTTCCAAGCAGTTGGAATTTTACCAGTTTTGGGTCAATTTTCCCCAATCTGGACTTCATTTTTCGCACACAGGATGGCGCTAAATGACCTTTATGATTTAAATTTGTTATAACTTTTTTATTTCAATTTTTTTTTCTTTTGGGAATTTAATATGGAGCGATTCACAACAGAACAACTAACAAAATTCATTGAATTCGATTATGCAATTTCGTTGCTGCAAAAAGAAGAACAAAATTCCGATTTCATCCATAATTTGATAATGAGGGATGAGGCCCATTTCCAATTGAATGGCTTCGTTCACAAACAAATTTGCTGGATATGGGCTACGGAGAATCCAAGAGCAGTTCATTAGCGACAATTACACCCTCTTAAGTGTACTGTTTGGTACGGTGTATGGTCTCAAAGGATTATTGGCCCACATTTCTTTGAAAATGAAGCCAATGCCGCAGTAACCATTAATGCTGTTCAATATAATCAATTAATACCATCCACAACTATGGTTCCAAATATGTTTAAGTTCATTATCTTTACTTCACCAAGTTGGTGAAAAATCCACTCCACCGTTATTCTCGAACATTTTTAAAGATTCGTTAAAACTTATACAAATGCGAGAGATTGACAGTTGAATATTTATCCTCATTCACGACAATAAGGCAGATTATGAAGTAGTAGGTGAAACATCTATAAGAGGCTACCAAATTTAAACTTTCTTAAATTCCATTCAGAAGCTGACAAACTTATCCTTATATATAGGTATGTATATCGGAAATGACAGTAGGGTAGACGAACAGAGTTGCCAGACTCTATCTTTCAGCCAAGAGTTTCTGCTAAAATTGATCAAAATCTCGATATCGCAGTAAATCCCGTACTGGACTTGAACTGTGCGGAGCAGATTCATTGAACAAACAGTATGGAGCCATAACGCATACTGCAATGGACACAATGGCTCTGTTAAGGGACATCTTCGACGAGCACATTATTTCGCGCAATAGCGACTTCAATTGCCCTCTGTGTTCACCGGATTTAATAGCTCCTGGCTGTACTCTTTTGGCGAGTGTATGTCAATAAGCCAGCAACCATCCCCCAACTGAAAACCACAATATTTGCAATGAATCCGTGTCTTCAGACCTGAAATTTTGCGAAAGGTAATGGAAATGTGTCGGGAAGAGTACGAATGTACGAAGTAGGAAATGGTCACCATTTGCGAGACGTAATCTTTCACGTTTAAGTCAATCAAATTCCCCATTTATATGCTGTATTTAAGAAAAACAATTTAATTCATTCTGAATTTATAAAAGCCATAACGAGTTCAAAACCATAAAGGCTTTCGTCCGATTTAGGAAGTTCATCTTAGGTATATTTTGTACTAAAGGATTAGAAACTGATGTAGGTAAACCTTGCGATATTTTGCGTTTAATGAAAGTCAGGGGTAGGTTTAGGTCGGATATCAGTTCTGGGGTATATATTATGGCTAAATAAATATGATCACATAACAGAAGTATAATAGACCAAGAAATCTATGAGCTGGTTAGCCATCAGGATGATTTGCTATCAAATTCAAGTGTAATGCCTGGTAACATCATAAAAATGGACAGCACATTGGGCACGCTATAGGATATTTCACGTTTACATTGGACATCCGTGGTATAAGAGTTGCCAGGCAGGTTTGTTTTCATTAACTTATGCTGATTCATAGAATTTTCATTAATGTATAATTCATTTATTTTGACCAAAACAAACTTCCATTCATTATGTCAAAATTCATCATACTTGAATAATATATATAAAAATAAAACGTGCGTTAATTTTTTCCTTTTTTCTTAACTGACGACAACAAACTTTTGCTGTTATGACCATAAATGGATACACATCAAAAACAATTTGTTATTCTTTTTATTACGGAGGAAAAAAATCAAAAATTTCGTGTTGTCCCAAATAATTAGCGAAATTTTGTCTCTGACAATATAGAGTTGGCAAAAGGCAAATATGAGTTTTGTATTAACGCAATAATAATATCCATTAGCATACATTCTATCCTTTGATACAGATATTAATTGTATCTTTTTTACGGGTGTCATTGATGTGTTCGAATGTATCAATTGAATTAACTTAGTTTAAAGTATCCGAGTCTCGGCTGGCTTTGTATAAATTTAGATACTGCGTAAAATAGGCTCTAAGAATTTGTTGACATGCTAAAGTTTTCTGCACGTTTTACGTGATTATAATTTTCTTGTAAAAAAAAAAAATATTATTTTTAGTAAAATTTATAAGAGAATGTTATAAATGACGTTGGTGAATGGTACGAACTTAATTGGGTTGTTTTTAATCTAGATTTGAGTTAAAAATATATTTTTTTTTTAATTGGGGATGGGGAAAAATTCGCACAAATTGTAAACAAGGTCCAATTTAATTTATTCTCACTTTGCATAGTTAGGTTATTTACATTTGTTATTAGTTGAACGTTGAAGGGTTGCATAACCATTGCATCCGATGCCAATATTAACTTAGGATTGTTTCCAGTTTATGGTATCTATGGGGTTTGCAGTAGAATATATGAAAATTTTCAGCGGTATAAATACAGTTAGTGCCATCAGAATTTAAAGTCTTCTAGTTAAATTTACATTAATTTTTTTTTTATTCACATTAAAAGCTCAGTCAAAATGCATTCAAAATAAAGAACTAATCACATTAATGCTATAAAATATACATTTTAATAACCATGAGTTTTGTAGCCACCAGTGTGTCCACCTCCACCATGTCCACCTCCACCGTGTCCACCTCCGCCGTGTCCACCTCCGCATCCAGCAAATCCACATCCACCGCCTTGGCTTGGATTTCTATGGTGTCCTGCAGAACCACCTCCAAATCCACCTGGACCGCTTCCGTGACCTCCTTGACCACCTCCGAATCCTGAACCACCGCCAAGACCACCTCCGTGTCCACCTCCACCTCCTTGTCCACCTCCGAAACCTGAGCCGCCACCTAGACCACCTCCACCTCCACCCCCATGACCACTTCCAAGTCCTGATCCACTGCCTAGACCACCACTACCTCCTTGACTACCTTGGCCTCCCTGGCCCCCTCCATTCCACCCTCCACCTCCACCTCCATGGGCACTTCCAAGTCCTGATCCACCGCCTAGACCACCACCACCTCCTTGACTACCATGGCCTGCCTGGCCCCCTCCACTCCACCCTCCACCTCCTCCGCCACCGCATCCGACGCCACCTGCTGATCCACAACCTTGCTTTCCCCCTCCACCATCGATCGAGTTCCGGGATCCTCCACCATATCCCAGAGCTGGAACAATAGTTGACAACACCAACAGCCCACAACAGATCTATCAATAGAAATGCATTGAAAAGTACGACTTTAATGAGTAATGGTAAACCAAACTACTTACAAATAATTTATTCATTTTCTAAGATTCCTATTCAACGAATTATTAGAACTACACTAAGTTACTGTAAATACCTGGAGCTGCTTTTATACAAAATCAGTTGATGCAAAATTAAACACAAATTTCCTATTGATTAAGTTTCAATGTATCTCGAATGTTAACCATTTGATCCCGAACCATAAAAAACAAGATGGAAAAAAAAATCGAATGCAATCTGTTTACTAATTTTACATTCATTACTCATTGCATTGTTATTGGAAATATGGTAGATTTTGAGGTTAGGGACTAGGGGGTATAAAGGACGCTTTCATCGATCCTGATGCAACTCGTTTATTTTTATTTCTATTGCAAGATATATTAGAAAATAGAAATTAATAAAAATAAAAACCAGAAACACTACAATTTGTCTAGAATGAATAGCATTATACCCTATCTCTCATCTTTTAATCGAACCCAAGCAAAGTGGGGGTGGCATTATACCTATAGATTTCTATTAAGGTAGATACTATTTTGTCGATTTGTAAAAGATATTTTTTAAGAAAACGTTTATGTCTTCAATGAAAAGTGGGCGTGGATTATTTGGACTTTTTACCCAAATTCACGGATAATGATAAGAGGTCTTCAAAACAAAGCTTATTCATAATCGTAAATTAAATTTAAATAATAATATTGCAGTTTTTGAACAAACGCCCACAAAAAGTGGGTGTGAATTTATTATGCAGGGTGATTCCACTTCAGGCTATCAAACTTCGGAAAGCAATAGGCTATGCTAGGACAAGAAAAAATGTATCGAAGGCGGGGTTACATAGATACAGATGGACGGACATGGCTTGATCGACATAACTCTCAATGCTTATCAGAAATACACATTATTTCTCTTTGTTTCAAACTATGTATCAAATTAAATATACCCTATGGGATAGGGTATAAAAATGCAAATATTGTGCCAGCAAACAGTATCTGTAGTAGGTCAACTTTAGACTTATTTGGTGATTAGAGTTTCACCTTGTAGCTTTTAGGGCAGATAATTGGCTGGGTAATTACGCTTCTCATTATTAAAGCTTTGTTTGGACTAACACGTTGAGTACATGTAACTTTCGTTTATAAATATTTTAAATAGACGCCATTAAATCTATTTTTCTGGGAATTCTGAACGACTGAGAAAATCTTGTCTAAAATGGCACTTTTTTCAAGTGCACCCTTATCAAATTCTGAATCCAAACGAGGCAGACGGAAAATTTCAGTAGTCAATGTGTACTTGTTTTTGTTAACGATTAGTGGATTTTACTCAGGATTTACTTTTACAATTGCTATTTGAAGTAATGAAGAGTTGCAAAGGTAAGTAAAATTAAAATTGAATTTCTTTTAAATTGTGTAATAAATTAGCAGTTCGATATTTTGTAATTTTTCATTTTACTTCAATACATAGCTAGTAGCTGAGCAAGTACTTAGTTAGTATAGTACTCCAGTTTTTTTTTTTTTTTATATTTATTTCTACCCTTTGTCCGTTTGCTCATCTAATGACCAACAGCCATATGCAATTCCTGTCAAGTTCATATCCAGGTTGTATCTTCAAGTTCTTATAAACCGCGATTGTAAGATCGTTTCCTATACTAAATATGTAAGATTTGGTTCAATGAAATTTAAACAAAAAAAAGTTTTGGCAGATTTAAATTGCTCTCCATGATATATCTGGAGACTGGGATGGCTCCTCTCTTTCTTGAAACTGCACTTCGATTATGTTATAAAAGTTATGAGGATGGAACATCAACGACTGTCAAAAATAGTTCTCTCTCACTTACTTTCAACAAGAAGCAACTGTGTGGATAACTGGATTAAGTTAGCACGTTATTGTGGGTTCAATCTAAGTATTCCAGAAAATGAACAAGCAATAACTTTAAGAACTCAATTTTACAATATCTTGGAAAAAACAGGAAACCTCCTTTATGACTCATATATTATTGAAGCCCGATCATCGCAACACAGAGCGTATTATAGTAATTTAAAGTACAATCTGAGGGAAGGAACATATTTCATAAATAGTAATTCAACTGAGAAAATAAACGTTGTATTCAAAATGAGAGGTGAACAAGTAATTTTAAATTATATACCACACAGGCCAGAACTTCCAATCTTATGTGACCTCTGCAACTTAAGAGAAAGAGAAGATGTGTTCCATTTCCTTGCAAAGTGCCCTGTTCTTGGTGAGTTTGGTGAGTTTCGGATCAAATGTACTAGGGTTGGAGGATGCGATCTGCATTTTGAACGGTGAACGAGGTTGGGAAGTGCTATATAAGTTTGCCGTGAACGCATTACATTACAGGAAATGCATAATTGATGAAGATTTTAAAGAAAAAAACTCTAAAAACTATTTACTTTATTTTAACAGATACGATTAGACCGGGGCCTCTTTTATAAAAATTTAATAGTTAATGACTGAATAGTGTCAAACTTTCGATTCATAAACTTTTTGACTAGTTGGCGAGTGAACTGTACAAATGAAAAAGTCTACGATTTTTACTAGTCAAAAAATTGATTGTTTCATTTATAATAAACGGTGTTCAAACTGGACTGATAGACTGGATTTTTTTTTGACATTTCGTGTTCAGACTTATAGTCCTGTCTGAACACTTCCGCGGATTCTTTATGACATATTAATTGTCAGTGTCCATCAAATTGGTTTGTTTTCTTTTCTTTTTTTGTGCTTACTTCGCAAATTCGAAGAAATTTAATTAAACAATGAGTGATAGCAGTGATACGGAATTATTTTCACAATTTCTTTTTAAACACTTTTGTCGAGTGACAATCGATTGTTATTTTCAACCGTCAGAAAAAATTCAAATATTTTAAAAAATCTAAAAATCCGGATTGACGTAACATGTCACCTCTCCACTTACCCCTTTGCCTGTAAACGTCAAAAAGAAAAAATCCAGTCCGTTAGTCCAGTATGAACACTCTCATAAACTACTTGATGACCTACCGCTACTAGTCCCCTTATCAAGGAAGCCTGACGAGTCAAAAAAGATCATTATTAAGGAAAGCTTTATAGAAATAAAGTAAGATAAGTTAATTAATATTTTGTTTTATTCTAGAGCCTATTTTATATTAAAAATACTTCCTTTCAGTTACAGGTGGTTGCAGGTCAGCTAAATCAAATTTAATTAGCGATTTAGATTGTAGAAACAAGTCGTAAATAAAAATAAAAAAAAGTCTTAAATATTTTTTTTAAGTGGAATAAGTTTTAGGGACAATTAACATTAAAGTCCTATTGCACATCAAGGGTATTGTTTCTTCCTAGATTAGGAATTTAATTTACTTTACAATTGTTTCTCAGTCATTTACATATGAGTATGTCCAACAAATCTGAAGCAATTTAAATGGCTTACGTTAGACCAGTATTCTACGGTCCATACCTACGAATATGGGTCCTATCTCACAGCTGAAAAATACAATACGTATCTTTTACGATTTAACTACGGTCCGCTTTACTCATCAACTTTTCAACTATAGTCCAGTCATTCATTAGATACTCTACCCAGGAACTAGTCCTAATAGCTTTTAGCCACTCACAGAAACACCTGGGGCGATCCACTATAATTTCAAAAAAATATTTGTACCAGATTGTACTTCTTACATAATAGATTATTAACAATTTTATAAATAAGAAACTTGAATTTTTCTGTTTTTGCTTCCAAATAGAGGTGATCGTGTGAACAATTCTATCTATATTGGGTTATTCATTTTATGCTTTAGGATTTTCAATTTAAATAAAATAAAAAGTATTAAAGATTTCAGTGAAATTGTTTAACTATTTTAAAGTTTTGACTATGCCATTATTTATGAAGTACAACATTGGTTAAATGGCCAACACGAGTAATTTTGCAGGTAATTTTTGATGTGATGACCATAATCTCGAAATTAAATGGCTGCGGAACTTTTCATGAAATAGAGTCAAATTTGCCTGTTATGTGGTATGAAACCCCGCCCTGTTGGAACCACATGTCACTCACATCAATGTCTCCAATCTTTGATCAAAAAAAGTTGATTACCATTTGCCCATAGTGCAAGGAATTCACAGTAACAGTGGTGCCTTCGTGGTTTTTAAAAAAAAAAAAAAATGGCCGATCACGCCACCAGTCCACAGCGCGCATTAAATTGTCGCCTGTGGTGCAATGGCATCTCAACGATCACGTTTGGATACTGAGAACCCTAAATTCTGCAAATTTTGTTTCTTTACGTTGCCGCCGAGCAAGAAATGGTTCTCATCGTTAAAGAAGATTTTGTTCTTTAGGGTTTCACACATTTTCGATATAAAAGCTTACATTTAATCTATCCATCATAGTCAATTACTTTCTTCCAACAATATACATAAATAATACATGTCACTGTGGATGGCAGTTGGATTTGACAGATGCCATATGGCATGGATGTGAAATTAATAAACAGGTCTGCCCATATATGTGTCAATCTGTGAAATAGTCTTTCACTTCTTTCGTCCGCGATAAATTCTATAAAAATGCACCGATTTCAATGATTCTTCGTACAGAATATGTGTTCGAACTAGAACTCGAAACATGTTCATAATTGTAATCTTACTAGACATTCTTTGACGTACGACAAGTTGTGCAAAAATGCACAATTATTTTATTTTTCTTACACAATATTTGCCTCAATAAACTCTATTTTATTTGGTGTCAATTGTATTGGCAGCTTGAAAAACGAAAATACTGTTAATTTTATACAAGTTTGCCATGTTTATAGATTTGAATGATCCCTTTACGCAATGTTAACCTGAAGCAGGGCTAGAGAACTGTTGATTTGGCGTCAATTAGCTGTTTTTTAAGCATATTTCTCACACATTCAGAAGAATCTTTCCGTAGATTGAAGAATATAAGGAGAACCTAAAGCATACCAATCATCGTAGTAACGAGAGCAGTGATTCTGAATGTATTTACAATTTCCTAATTTTTCCTTCAAATTTTGCACTTATTTGCCACATATGCACTGTAAACACCATAAACATATCACCTAATCAGTGACTTTTTGATAAATATCACCAACATTTTACATATCAAATGTTATTTTTAAAAATGATTGTGTAACATCCGTGGCCGTGGGGTAGTGGTAAGTAACATCATCGCTTGTCAGGCTGTTGGTTCACGATTCGAATCCTGATGTCAAGAATCATCTATTTATTTCGCATGAAATAATCACTTGCGAAAGCTAATTTAACTCTACTGCGAAGGTATAACACTGGCAGTAGGGTGGTCATATGGCTAAAATGTTACTTGACCGTGATGATAACATCAGGAGGACGGAAAAAAAATACTGTGAATCATAAGCAATGAAAATAACAGCGAAACAAAAAAAATACTCCCCAGTTATCTGGACGCCACCCTTGGAGTTCACTGAAACTTAATACCACCTGAGTTTCAAACCAACTACACCAATCTGTCTTTCTCTCTGTCTCTTCCCCTTTTCACAAAAACGCTCGTGTCCTAAAATTAGTATAAGGGTATTCATATCCCCTTTAAGACGTGCAAATTATTAAAAAACAAAAAAAAACATCCGTCCTATATGGTTCCCCATGCAGGTATTTTAAATTACGCTCAGCTAACAGGATGCAATTATTCAATTGTACAACCTGTTTAATTTGGGAAGGATAAGAAAGAATAAGAAGGACAGTAGCACAAACGGAGTTCATCAAAAACGAAGGAAAACTTATTCGTCCTAGACTTATGCACCAAAGGCTCTTACATGGAGGAAACCACAATAGGCCCACTTATTGCTTCAGGGATTATATACAACCCGCCCACTTAGTCGCATGCATTTCATTTGTTAATTGTCTCTATTCCTTGTAGAAAATAATCCCGAAACCAACAATTCAGCGAAATCCAATATTTTCTCAGTGCTAAACAGCTTAAGGATTAGTATTCCCTGTTATTCCGAACTCTACTTAACCAGTCTTATAAAAGCTACTGTACAGTATTGATCTCATCCCACTTACTATTGGATAAAATTATAACGCAACAGCCCAAAGACTTATGAAATACTGATGAAATTAATAATAATGGCATGACAACTGTTCACACTTCCATATAGGATGACAATTTGTTGGATGAGTAACTTATTCTGCCATTGTTCTACTTCATTTATATATCCTAAGTTTATCTAGAAATCAAAAGTCGTGATTTTGTTTAAACACACATATGTACGTCTATATAAATTTGAATATAACTTACATAATTAACAATATTTGATAGCACTGTCATTAATTAACAGGATTTCAAAATTGGTTTTGGAAAGTTTTGTTTTTTGCAAACTAAAAATAGATTTCACAGCAATTAATTAATAAGACGCGACACACTCAATGTTTAATGCCTATAGCCAGCAATAAAAATTAACCTTATTTTAAGTATTTATATTTAATGACAAATACACGACGCTTATAAATTTTTACCATCAGGACCAAAGGTGATACGAGTATTTAACATTTTAATAAAAAAAAAAAAAATGTTAGGGAATTCTTTAACTTTCTACAAGTGCATACATATGCATACTCATATGTAGAATGTACTAAATCAGAATTTGTATAAATGCATTATCCTAATAAACCAAACTAATAACGGGTGGGCCATCTGCTGGATTCTTTTTAAATTACATGTTATTTTGACACTGACTTCTCTTTCGTTTTCTAAAAATTGACAGAAACACAGTATCATATTTCCGCAGCACGAAATGAAGCGATTTAACAACATTGGTAAATATTGAAAACTTATTTGCAAAGTGAGTGCTATGTTGCCGAAACATTGCGAATTTTGAAATGAAATTTGGGTCGAAATAATGCACCAACCGTGAATGTTGTACGCAAGTTTGTGAAGATTGGCATGCTAATTGATTATACAAGTCGTGTTTGTCTTGCGCGCTCAGCCGAGAATATTGAATGCATTCTTAGCGTGCAACTGTTTGGTGTTGAAGATGAAGATGACAGCAACGTTACGGTCAACGGAGAGCGCCAGAAACTGAGGAAATCGACTTGGACGATCTCCGGTTCCAGCAAGACGGCGCTACGTACCATACAAGCTGTTGAACAATCATTTGCGCATTAAGTGTAATCAGCCGTTGGACTTTTCGTGTGAGGTGCTATTAAAGATAGATGTTATGCTGATAATCCAGAAACCATTCAGGCACTTAAGCATAATATTGATCGAGCTATTCGTGAAATAGAGCCCAGAGCATTCAGAGGATGAGCTACTACCAAGCCAGCCGCGGCATTTAAATGAAACTATTTTCCATAAATATTCGGAAAGTGTATTTTTTTCAATAAAGCAAAAAAGTGTGAAAAATATGAATTGGTCTTTTTTTTTATAACAATAGTCTGTCGTACTGGACGGATTTGCTTCAAACTTCATATCTTGGGTTTGTGGGATGATGCTGAGGTAGAATTAGAATTTTAAATCTAACTTCAAAATTAACGGTACTTTACTTAAGGTCAATTTTAAAAACGGCTCTAAAGTTTTCGATACTCAGACTGCATACTCAGATTTTGAATAACGGTACTTTACTTGTTAGTGTGCTTTTAAAAACCTGCATTAAAATTGCTGACATGCAGTTGCGTTCAAAATAATAGCAGTGAATCTATTATTTTATCTAGTCTGTGTTTTTGTAATAGAATATCAATAAAAATCAAATTCATGAAAATGCCCTAGGTAATTTTCCAAACGTCATTTTGGGGACCTATGTCTATTTTGTTGAAGTTCAAATTAATAGAAGTTCTTTATTTTTCTCGTAGTACTTGTATTTTCTTTTCTACTGTTGTTAATTTTATTGTTTTTAGAAATATTCTTTGAATTAAGGAAGCATATTTGAAATTTTTCATCTTTTAAAGAAACATTTTTGTTGTTATCATGGGGCGAGGAAGACACTGTACTAAAGAAAGCCATTCGCAATTTAAAGGTTTCTTGGCTATGGGCAAAGAAATGACAAATCGTTGACTAAAACCTGAAACTTGAAACTTGAGGTCGAAAAAGCATTCTGTCTGCAAGATTGGTGAAGCACATTATCAGATATTCGATGAACAATACCAGTGATAAAATAAAGAGTTAAAGCAGTTGGTATTGTAACAGTATGAAGGATACTGACAGAAAATAATTTACATGCTCACATGTAAAAAAAAAAAACAAAAACAGCACTTTTCAAAAAGACTTCATTTTGCTAAAACTCAAGTTGACTGGTTGTTACAAAATTGAAACGAAATTGAGGACACGGGTTGGCCTGCTCAATCCCCTGATTGACCCAATTAAAAACATTTGGGCCAATTGTAAAAAAATTGTTTCCGAGGCAAAGCCGTTCAACAATAAACAAAATTGGAGCGTAGTGGTGCGTTCATGAAAGACAATACCTCTGAAGAGGTGTCAGTCCTTCATCAATTCGATGAAATATCGATGTCAGGCAGTCATACAAAATAAAGGTTTTACAACAAAATACTAAGTTGAATAATTATTACAGCTACATTTCCGCTTCTATTTTAATATTTTATAATACTTTATTATAACACAACGCTTGCACTGCTATTATTTTGATTCCTCATATTCCATTATATACCTAGTATATACTTGCTTATATTAGAATTATAGAACATTCTGAAAACCCATGGCCTGCAATTTCTTAGTAATTTCAAGATAATCTCGATTTATCTCCAGGAAAATACATACGAGGGTGGGTCAATAAGTCCCTGAAAATTAGCACAAATTGTGTCGTCACCTTAAATTTAATTTTTTTTTGTCTAGAATCATCTTTCAAATGAACGCACCTAAATTTTCAGACAGATCTGTCAAATTGTTTTGTTGTGGCAGCCATTTTATGTAGACGCCTACTAGCATTTTCGTTAAAATGGAGAAACGTGAATTTCGAGTGCTCATTAAACACTATTTTTTGCGAGAAAAAATTATCACGCAAACCAAACAAAAGCTTGCCAAATATTATGGGGACTCTTCACCATCGATTGGAACCATTCACCACTGGTTTACTCAATTTCGGTCCGGTCGTTCAAGCACAAGTGACGCCGAACGTTCTGGTCGCCCAATTGAGGTCACCACACCAAAAATGGTCGACAAAATCCATGGTTTGATAATGGACGATCGGCAAATGAATGTGCGCGAGCTTGAAGAGCCCACAGGCTTATCACATGGTTCAGTGATTTCGATTTTACATAAATATTTGGACATGAAAAAACTTTCCGCAAGATGGATGCCGCGTTTGCTCACAATCGACAACAAACTCATTCGTTTGACAACTTCAAAGGTGTGTTTGGCGATGTTTTAGAAAAATTCGGCTGAGTTTTTGCGCCGTTTCGTAGCCGTGGATGAAACCTGGATTCACTACAGCACACCAGAAACCAAGGAACAGTCAAAACAATGGACTTCTCCTGGTGAATCGAAGCCGAAGAAGGCCAAGTCGGGTTTGTCAGCAAACAAGATCATAGCGACAGTTTTTTGGGATGCGCGCGGTGTTATTAACATCGATTACCTTGAAAAGGGTAAAACGATCACCGGCGCATATTACGCAGAGCTGCTGGATCGATTCCAAGCCGATTTGAAGAAAAAAGGGCGCATTTGGCGAAGAAAAAAGTTTTTTTTCATCAGGACAACGCACCGGCGCACACAGTCGCAATGCCAAAATTGCATGAGTTAGACTACGAACTCCTCCTTCATCCAGCATATTCCCCAGATTTAGCCCCCTGCGACTATTTCTTGTTTCCAAAGATGAAGAAATGCCTCGGAGGTAAGAGATTTGGGTCGAATGAAGAGACCATCGCTGAAACAAACGCTTATTTTGAGGGGCTTGAGAAATCGTATTATTTGGAGGGCATCAACAAATTGGAAAAACGTTGGATGAAGTGTTTAGAGCTAAAAGGAGACTATGTTGAAAAATAGAATGTTTTTATACCGAAAAGAGTGTTCCTTATTTAATTTTTCAGGGACTTATTGACCCACCCTCGTATCTTCTTAATTCGAATAAAATTGCTATGATTAATACGATCTCCAAATTAAGAGGAGAACTAGTTCACCTGAATTTTGTACAACATCGACCGGATTTGCCAATCTTGTGTGACCTTTGCAATCTTAAGGAGATAGAAGACGTCATTCATTTTATTGCAATTTGTCCAATCCGCAAAGAATACCGCTTAAGATACTTTGGATCATACCATCTCGACGAAGACAATGAAATGATTTGAGGCCCTTGCTTTTATTTGGAATAATAAATACATGGAATAAACAAAAGGTATTTAATGTCAGTACGGTAGACGGCCTAAGGCCAAAGCATAAACTTAAGTATTTAAAATTCTTGCAATTATTGAAATTGGTACACTTAAGGTGAACATATTTCCAAGTTTGCTCGCAATTGAGTGCTCTACAAGATTCTGAGCAGCGGTCTCTATTTTAGAAACACCCTGTACATCTGACTAGCAATTTAATATTCTAGAGCAGTATATTTTCATAAACCATTTGAAACCGCTTATTTCTAAATTGAATATTACGCGTTTTGGTAGTTAATCTGCTGTGGTGTGCTATAGTACATCTGGAAAATAAATAAACTTCTTATCTGAACTTTTGACATTATTTTCCTGGGAATTCGAAAATAATGAACTTAAAAAAAATGCAATGCGTGCTTACTTGAAAATAAATATAAGCAACTATGTATATATTTTTAATCAACAGAATTCTATACTGCAACACTCTTTTATGCATAGTGATTCATTAGTGGAATGCAAGTGAAAAATAACAACAGACTACTATTAGAATATGTACATGCGAGTATGTAAGGGTTAAGTAAGAATCAAGCAACGCAATTCGACGGTTCACTTTATCAGCAATAAATAGTAGATTGCCAAAGGAATCATCCCAGTTTATTTGGAATTAATGTCAGTTCAATTAGTACTACAAATATTGCTTAGAGTGCTAAAACATGACTTCTTCAAACGGAAATTGATATCACCAAAGTCACAGCGTTTTCTTTGTCGAATTTCTGTAACCTTGAACCTTTTTTTAATAATTATGTAAGGATTTTTTGTAATATTTTATTATCTTATTTTATTAGCTGGAAAGACTAACTGAGGTTATTTGCATGTAGATTAAGTACATGAAACTTAATTTGCATCGTTTAAGGGTAAGTTTCACTCGGCAAGAGAAAAATGCAAACGAGTTACATATGACATAAGCAAAGGAGAGCTTGTTATCTTCAAGGCACACTATCACGGGAACCATTTATCTACGGGATAATAGCAAGAACCTTCAAATCGATAAGTCAGTCAGCTTCCTTAAAGTCAATGTTTGCTTCACAAATGACCAGACTGAGTGCTGAGACAGAGTAATAGTCTATGAACTGCAAAATGATCTGAATGTACACATAGAATAATCTCAAATTTAATTCTCCAGGGTTCGAAATTGTAATTGTGCCCGAAACTGCCTGGCTAGTTACACAAAAAATGCATTGTCTCTAACTAAACTGCATACAGATTTGGGAACACCATTATTTTCTGTCGTTTTGAAGTATTCTAAGTATCCTCACATTTCAATCCAAAAATTAGGAAGGTAACAAGTAGAGCTGTAGTAACTTCTGTGAGAACACTATTTCAATCGTTGTATCAGGCTACACAAAGTGATTGCCAAAACATAATAGGAAGCCTTAATATATCGTAAGGGGAAGTGAGGAACAGAAAGCTCTACTTCTACTGAAAATGCACTTTCCAGTTAGTCTGCCAATGAACTTCAATAAGATCACTGAGCCAACCCACAAAGAACACCGGCATGATTGGGCCATTCCAAGAGCCATTGATAGGATTTGGCAGGTTTAATAAACTGCTTATCGTTTTCATCTTGAGTGCTTTCTACACGCCCTATCATTGTGTGTTATTATCATTGCTTCGATAATTCTGTTAGTATCATCATTATTAATATATATTGTAGTCTAAACCAATTTGATCCTTAAACTGGTTTTGATAGACTCTCAGAAAATATTGAAGATCTGCTCCAAATATCTCCCTCAACTGAAATTGCCAAAGCTTGCGATTTCAACGTTCACAATAATGAGTGGCTAAAATATTCCTTTCCGACAATTTCTTCTTGTCGTTGTGTCGAATTGTTTGCCAATTCCTGCAACTTACAACAGCTCGTGCATTTACCTACTAGGATTACTGACATAGTGAGAGTAAGCTACCTTTGAGTAAATTCCGACCAGTGGCCCAATTAGCAAAAAAAATGTGTAGCATTACAAATTAGCCAATTGAGATTGAACTTTAAAGTGGGTTTTGTAACCAGGTCTAAAAAAAAGCCTACAATCCTAAAACATTGATGCTCGAATACTAAATATCAATTCTGACAGTTCTATTGAGTAAATAACGGAAAGCTCTGACACCTGTAGAGTTGAGCAAAAATTGTTCGCTGGGCTAAATGTGACATCCACCTCTTTTTGTTGGGTTTTAGTAATAAAATGAGAGTCCTTTTCTTAAGACAGTGTTTATGTACATGATCCATACTGCAATCAGTCTGACGTAGAGAATTGGTCCATTGAATTGTATACACAGTTAGTAACATAAGTTGTATGTAACTCCACATACCATTCAATAGTTTATTTAGACCCACGTGCTTACTAAAAGAGCTTGTTTTCATGCAGCATTTCCAGGAACCTAATCATCTGAAATTTGTTGCCAATAAGACAAACAAAGATTCACAATATAATAATATTAATTCTTATCAATACCAACTGAAACTGGACTGAATTGAAATAACCCACGTCATACTCAGATCCAGATCCGCATCTTAATCGAATAGTAATGCCACTTTCACGGAAATTTCCATCACAATATTCAATGGAACTTCTTTCAAAAATTTCCACTAATAACTGAAGCATATTAAAATTAAGCAAATAAAATTACCCCAAATCAAATGTCCAACGATACATATCTATCAATTAATTCCCAAGCAATCAACTTCGAATTAGTAAAAAAGCAAGGAAAACGTTAAAAACAAAAAAGTTATACACAAACTCTTTGCTGTGTACAACTTCAAGTTACACAAATTAACACCCCTTAAAGCGACACCATAACCTCCGCGCACGATGCAGCATTCATTATCACGTATACATCACGACGATTAACTTATACCTCTGACGTTTGCCATCATCACTCTCGTCATCATAGTGCAAAACTCGAAAACCAGTTTTCGCTGTCATCGCCTCTATCGCTGCCATCGTCGCTTGATGATGATGATGATGAGCCAGCGATTAACTTCCAATGGTCCAATTTTTATATAAATTCGAATATGTCAACGTGATTCTTGACAGTACTGAATAAATATTTGCCAAGCAAACATACCTGAAAGTGAACATAAAGAGAGAATAAATATCTTTCAACTAAACTTTTGAACTTTGACAAGAGATCTACATTGTATCGAATTTTATTATATATCTCGTGACATTTATCTGGATTTTTGACATAAATATATCTTTTTGGATTATTCCTGGGAAACATCAAACTTATAGCAATGGGATATCTATTTAAAGTGAGTGTGGCTTTCTTACAATACAAAAAAAAAAAAACTTACATGAGTGTTAAATAATAATTAAAATTCACAAAACGTCTCCAAAAGGACCAATTTAAATTGAGGATAATTTGACAGTTGTTAAGCATTAAATATTTCTATTGTTCTCAATTCAGTGCTCTTTCTCAAAATACTATTAGTAGAAAATTTAATATTCTATCAGTGGTTTGTTTTGCAAGTAAAATTTTATATTATTTCTTCGCAAATAAAATTTAAATGGTTGTGTGTGACATAATACTGAAGAAGATGTAATAAAACTTCAATGTCATCATAAATACATATGATAGAGATATTAACGTGTGTGTCAACATTGCATACAAATTTGATGAGGCATGTATTAATATTCTTCCTAATTTTTGAGACCTTAGAAAGAAATTAAAAAAAAAAGAAACAAGGCAGCCAATGGAAGTGAAGAGTGTTCTAAAAATTTGTAACTGTCAAAACAAAAAGATTATAATTTTAATTAACACTTGTTTGGATTTTGTTCACGTCTTCAATATTTTTAGAAGTGACGGTTGTATTTTTTGCAGACAATGGGGTTGGTTATAGTTTTTTGTTAAAGTTAATTTTTTTGAGTTTGATAGGTCACTGACATTTTTTTTAAAGTTTATGGTAAAGACAGTTCTGGATCAAAAATTAGCTCAAACCGCTATATTTTGTTTAGCAATGTTCATTTAAATTTGTAAATTCAATAACTACGTACCAACTTTTTGAACTATTGTCAAATGAAAGTCAGTTTTTAACTTTTAGCTACTTTCTCCAATCTATCAAGTTTCATTATAAATGAGCAATTCTAAAGGTGGTTCTCAGTTTCTTTTTTCTTAATATTGACTTTACTGCCAGGTATTTAGACTCTAATTTTTGTAACCGGTTAACTAGAGCCCTCCGTTGAAGTATGAGTATGATAGTTAGCCATTTTAGGTCAAAAAAAAGTGCAAATATGATGAATACTTCTAATTTATTTTAGCTTTCATGAAGGGCTGTGTGTTACCAAGTCCCAAGTAAGGTCATTACAAATAAAAATATTTTTCTTAATGCAATAAAATAGAAACTAAAAAGTTGACAAAGCAGAAATTAGGCGCATTAAAAAAAAAAGTATTAATATGTCTACCTTTGGAGATGCCTAGACGCAGAAAACCTGCAATCACTTGCAACTTCAAATCCTATTTCACTTAGAGTCTACTGCTAAAAGGAAAGGTTCGAGGCTTATCACTTTTCCATACAAGATTATCCTTATTTCCATAGTCGAAGTGACTGATTGCCACTCCACTTTAATTTAGGTCTGCACATAGATATTTAACATTTAACAGATAATTTAGATCTATAGCAGGCCAGTTGTATATAAGATCTACGTGGGGTCATTGTTGTCTATAAAAGCCTGTACTGCTTTTTGTTCTGCCAGTCTGAGACTATCTCTTATCAGGTTCTTTGAACCACTTTGAAATAAATGAATATTCTGTTGACTATTGGAGCAAAAACTTGAATGAGCTTATTGATCCCCTAAGACAAAGTTATGCTTCAATATGAGAAAATATTCGAATATGAAGTAAGAGCCTAGATGTCAGACTGGAATGGTTTGTGCCTGAATCACTCAGTTGTTGATTTTCCCTCGATGGTGTCAAAAACTCTCTTCAAGAATATTTGACGACAAATTCGTCCTCTTAGTTGACCTTGTGGATGTGCACCTATGTAGTAATACTTTGCAATGTAGTAACAAAAGTACGGCGTAATAGATTTTAAATCTAAATATCATGTTCTGTTTTGCATAAGCTGAACAATTATACCGAACTCTCATCGGCATTGAAACTTATCCTATATATTTGAATGCAATTTTGTTAGCCAATTATTAGTCCGGGTATAAATCAACGAACATTTGAGGCAATAAATCATTACTGCCATTTTATTAGAACCAGATCGGGGTCAACTTATTAATCATAGTACATTAATGTCTTACAATTCCGCGTCAATTAGTTTTCGATCATCGCTAAATTAGGTGTAATCGTGAAGCCCTTTACTTGCTTTAGATACTGGTGGCATACGAGTATTCCTTCCTTCAACAATCCTGTTTTAATTATTCATTCATTTTTATTTAGCGGATAAGAAAATATTGCCCTAAAAGTGTAACTACCCCCACTGATTACATAATTTTGACAGCTCCAAGCAAATTTGATCAAACTTTGACTAATCATGGTAAAGAATAATTTGACAGTTGTGGCAGCTTAATTGCATCACTTTAAAATCTATAATAATTACGATTAATAAAATTATGTCCCAAATGTGTATGCACTTGTTTAACTAAAACTCTTACAAATTTGACAGTTTGACTATTAAATTTGTTTTTATGTATATTTAGCGCACTTCTGACACTTACATTTAATGGTCAAAATTTACCTTAAATAAACCATGATTGCTTAGATTTTATGAGGCTATTATTTGACAGCTTCCTCTTAAACACAAAACATTTATTTTTATTTTTATGGTTCCAGCAAACGTCAGTTAATATATTTCTTTTTATTAGACTCTCACCTTCAGCTGAAATCAACTATATCATAAAAAAAACTGCACATTCAACGATCTTCCAAGATCGTTTAGATTTCATATCTACTTAGCACCATTAAGATCGAATACATAGCTATCTTATTTTTTTTTTTTCATCGTTATTTGACATTCCACAGAGAAGATCACACAATAAACACAACGGCTCTGACACGCTTGGAGACATTTTAAACTCACTTGTCAAACGGCATCTAAGAAAAAATTCGTATAAGTAGACATATCTCATTTTGACCTTCTTGAAAAAAAAAAAAAACAAAGAAAAAGAATCACTTAAAGTTGTTGAACTCGTTCCCTGACTGTCTGTCATTTACCATCAGTCATATGGTTTTCCAAGGCAGAGATCATGTACTCATACCCTTACCCAAGATGATGCAACACCGTTAAGTATAAACAAACTAAAATGCACACTCTTTGCATTTTAAATGGGAAACGTGATATTTTTTTTACTGGTGGTTCTCCAAAAATTGATCTTGAAAACCAATGGAAAGATTATAATCACATTTGACACCCAAAACTAGTTTTTTTTTAAGCTTAAGCTTAAACTGGATTTATGAGAATTCGTAGAGAAGAAAGAAGAAAAAAAAAATGTCTTACTTTGATGGCTCATTAAGCTTGAATTCGAATTGTTTTTAATTTTTTTTCTTTTAATAATTATGGAAATTGTGAATAAAAATAAATAAGGAACCGGATCTATAGAGATAAAAGACACTAAAATCAAATTTTGTTGACAGGAAAATTGCAAAAGAATCCTCTTATCTGCAAATTGATTTATTTTCTCATGAATTTCGATTTATTTGATCGGACATTTAATGGAAATATTTTAACACGACTTGAAGTAGTTGTAAATTTATGCAGAATTTTAAATTCATTTTATACAACCTTAGGAATTAAGTAATGATAGGATCTAATGATGAAAATGTTTTACCTACTTTTATTAGAATTTTTGTTGATTTTGTTTACCTTACATAATTTACGTCTAAACCCGTACACATTTTTGTTTTGAGTCTCTACTACTATAATATAAATACTCCCCAAATAACAGTACTAAAATTTTATTTAAATATACACATTTGATTTTAAACATTTTAACCTTTACTTAACATTTACTTATTGAATTTAAGCAGTCATAGCAGAGAATTGATGGTCTCATTTCAAATTCTTCACACATAATGCTAACACCTGAGAAGCGCTAATTAAAGCGAACTTGGTATTCCAGCTTTCAGTATGTACTTCAATGTTGAAAAGTTTTTATATTGAGCATGAACTTGAAGTTTTAACAGTGAATTAAAATGTAGGTTTTCATTCTCTTTCGTTCAGGTGTTACTTTCAATTTTCCTTTTAGTAATGGTTTATGTGAGACTGTTTATATGTCAATGTCATTATCAAAACAATGTTGGCTTATATTGACCAGACAAAATTGTGTCAGTAGTTTTGAACAAGAAAGCTCAAACAAAAGTAATTTAACTTTAGACATTTTTATAACGTTAAGGGCGACAAATGTTTGTACAGAAAACTTTCTTAGCACGTTTTTTAAGATATTTACTTATGTGTCCACTTCAATTTAGTACCTTGGAAGTGTACTAAATTATTTAAAAAGGTTTGCGTCTCGGGAAAACCAACAATTTTACTCAAACATGATAAATGACAACAGTTCTGAAGACCTACAGCTTTTCAAAATTTACGGTCTGCAGATGCAGGTAATGCCGGCCGGGTCATTATAATATTTTTCATTAAATGCTAATTAAAAAAAATTGTTCACAAAAAAGACTCAAAGACTCGATGTCCGGTCAGAACAAAACAATTCATAAAAAAATAGTTCATATTGATCAAATTGTCAATAAATAGTATTTCGGTCAATCAATTTCCGGTTAACTGCCAGCAAAGCTTCCCTCCTGCCGATCGCTTTGCTAAGAAATGAGCACAGTCAGACGGGATTAAACAAAGTGATGCCAATAGTATGAATTATGGGCTCAAACTTGATGAAAGTGGACTTTCAATTGCTGAAGATATGTATTATTTTGTCTGTCATATGGTCTATATTTATCGGAAGACCAAAACCAACTTATTACCAAAGTAACAAGAGAATATACCCACATATGCTTATGTATGGACGCTTGAAAGTATTTTTCTGCATAGTATAAAAATTCACCGAAACTAGCAGAATAGAATTGGAAACTAAGGATATCTTCTATACTTGAAGGAACAGACAATATGAAGAGAACTGTTTATTGGAACACGTGCAATAAGTTTGTGCTGGAAATTGTAAACAGAGATCTTATAAACTCAAAATGTTCAGAGAATTTTAAGGAGATAGAGTTCCCAATGGTTGTACCAGTCACCCTCTTATCATCTCCAACTTGAATAAAAACTTGAAGAAGATAGGCAAATGTTATTTTTCTAGTCTTTCATATGTATTTTTTTTACAAGGCGGAATTTCAGTATTTTTTGAAATTCTATTCTTACATGTTTTCACGTTTTCTGATATGGTCAAATATCTTGGAGGAAATCTACTTAGCATTCTCACAGAGAATTGACTGCTTTCTTGTCAGAAATTTAGAAGAACTAGAGATATTATTACAGATAACAAAAGCTGTATTTTTTTGTAAACGTATATACAATTGTCTGCAAAATTCTTAAAAGCGATTTCAATATGTGACTTTCTGTCTTTTTTTTTCACTCTGAGTCACTTTTTGCTATGATGTACGTTTTCTCCTTACAGAACCAGTGTTCCATTCCATTTCATTCCATCAGTGACTATCTTACGAGTGAAGACTTAGGAGTATACGGTAACGTCATTAGTGATTTTAACACGTAAATTCTTACACAAGCGTGTACAAAAATAGAGGCTAATTTAGTGCTTTCCGGCAAAAGACTTTAAATTCACCGGAAAACCATACACAAGCTGAGATTGCTTACAATGCGCTAGCCGTTTTCTTGTGCAATATTTTTATATTGGCGCTCCCTTCTTAAAAAACTTAAACTACACAAGACTTTATAAATGTTGCATTAGTTTTCATGGTTAAAGGAAGTAAATGTGTTAATGTCAATTGGCTCATGAAGTTGGTAAAATCCTGACTGATAACTCTAGTTTTTCTAGTTTTTCGAAGGTTACTAACAAAAACTAAAATAAACACAGACTTGTTAATTACCTTTCAGACTTATAAGTTGTGGAAAATGTCACCTTTTCACTGAGTAATATTAAGTTTTAATCTACATGTACATATTCAACCTAATCGATATGATTTTGTTTTAAACTATTTTACTGTTAATACTTGTTCTAAAAATCGAATCTTCGCAATTTATATTTCATCTGAATATCTAGTTTCTTAATTGGTATGCTAACATATGACATTTATTTAAAAGTGTCAACAAAAAAAAGCATTCGAAATTAATTGGTCAATATTTGAACTTGATTCACAAATATTCCACTTTGTAGAGGTAAAATATCTTGAAATATTTTCTAGTATTTGTCACCAACTGGTATCGCTTGGAACAAGATATTATACGTATATGTATAACTGTCAAAAATTAACACTTAATGTCAACATAGTGACATTTCCTCAAAAGGTGTCAATTAGAAGTGATCTAAATCATTGCCTACCAGATGGCAATAAAGTGATTAAGATATATGAAAGTAACTAGCTGATCTAAAGATCCTAAGTAAATTTGTGAAGTGTGAAAACTCACTTGACCAATGACTAACAATTAAAAGGTTTAACAGAGATGACATCTAGAATAACCAACGAATCGTAAAGTTCCTTAATTATATTTTTGATTGTCTGTCACAATGCTTAGCAGCACTTAACAAAAAAAAATAGTGGAAAGTTTTGGCATCTATGAATTTAGAAATTTAATTATCAATTAAATGTGTTAATCAATATTTTGCATTAGTAAATCATTTATTTTTTATTTTTTTTTTGCGAAATTATGCAAATTTTATTTCTAGAGCTGACGGGACTAAATGCATTTTCTCTCTTTTATATTTATTTAAAAATCTTCAACCACAGTTCGAGATAAGTATTTTTCTGTTGACATCATGTCAAAAATTATCACAAGCCATCATCCTTCATTTTAAAAAGGTGTGTCTAAATGAAACTCAATGCCAATTTGTAAATATGAAGAAGACTAGCCTTCAAAGAGGTGCGATTCATGACTTTAATTTAATAATCCCAGTTAATCACGATTTTATAAGATGAAATCTATCTAGTCGATGAACAGAACTATCAATAAGTATTATTTAAGTGGCAATAGTTCATCATGTAATAACAAGTAATTAAACATAAAAATTAATCATGCAGTTATGTGATTATGAAGATACCATAAATTAACTCGTTAATCGAGGCGAAAGCTGTCAGTTGACATATACCATATAAAATATGCATTTTTGAATATTTATAATGGATTTTTATTTTATTATAAACGTTTAATCAAAGTAGCTATGTAGGTGTTAATGTAATCTAATAAAGAGTTAAGGTTCCCATATCACCTTATTAGAGTACGTTGTATGGTATTTCTTGAGCATATTTATTGATCAGAAATTTGCTTAAAGAAATGATTTTTGATTACTGAAAATATAATCCAATAATTAACTGTTCATCATACAAATCGGCCATAAATTTTTTCTAAAAAGAGGTAACATACTCTTAAGGCCGAACTATAATAGTAGAATGGGTGCGTACGTTGACGTACATAACTGTGCGAATACAAGAAACTTGTATTGTACGCCCATAATGGCTTCTCGCTTAGATTCGTCAAGTTTTCGTTCACTTTTGCTCACTTACGAAAAGAGCGAACTCATTCGCTCGAAAATTTGACATTTGACACAAATGACAGGCAATTGACTTGACTCTGACAATCGCTTCCATTCACATACGCCTATTATGTGCAACTTGAGCAATTGACAGTACTGAAGAAAACTTAACGTAAAATTTTGACATTAGCTGCCGATTGCTTTCGACTATTATACGAGTAGTTGAGCCTTTAATCTTAATGCTGCTTCCATTGTCATTTCACAATCTTAACGAATATAAGAGCATATCGATTGTTTTTCTGTACTTCTGTAAGCACAGGGTGCCTTCTTGCTTCCTCGATTTATTTTTCTCAGTAGAAAAGTGTTACAATTTCTGCTGCGGAATTCAGCTCCCATTCGCTTCCGCCTTGAAATGTGACAGTGGCTGCAGAATTTTGTAAGTTTTGCAACATGTGCGATGTTCTCATCATAGAGAAATTCGGATTCAAGTATTAGTACGGCGGTGACAGAAATGTTTATAAATCAGTATGTACGTTGGTCACATGTCTTCGGATTGAAGTTCATTGAAATTGTTTTGACTGTGAATATCTCGAAAATGCTGCATTCTACGATGAAAATGATTGTGATTAAGATTCTATGTTTTCAGCTTCTCTACAAATTGGATGACGAATTTTTTTAAATTTTCGAAAATTGTCAGAAATTTTAAAAATTGTCCAATTTTACCCGGAGTTCAGTCTTGAGTGTGAATATCTCACAAACGGTGTATTTTAGGAAAAAAATATTTGGATCCAAATTCTAGGACCTTAAATTTTCTACAAAGTGGATGCCGAATTTTTCAAAATTCTTCAAAATTGTAGGAGAACTTCTAAATTGTCTGACTTTACCGCAAAGATAATGGAAATCGTGTTTTGAGTGCAAAAGTTTCGATTTTTTTTTTTTTTTTTGTAATATTAACTCACAGCCTTTTATAGATCAAAATCCCAAGATGGAAAATTTTCAGGAAATTGAAATATCTTAATGATTGTTTGAACTTTTATATCTCAAGAATAACGTTATCCATTTTTATAAAACTTATGGCAAGATGTCCCAAATGAATTCGTAGTGGTTCTACACTGATAACTGTTTAATTGAAAATTAAAAAGAAGCACAAAAAAGTAAAATTTATATCCAATCAAGACGAGATAATGCAAAATTACTTTTCTAGATAGCTGTATCGTAAAATCCAAATCATATTGATTCACTGGTCTTACCGGCTAACATTGAAATAACCTCTGATAACCTAGACTATATAGTTCTCCTAAAATTTGCATAGAAAGTTGTACTTCACAGGTACATGGGACATCATTCAAACTAATGACAAGATTCATCTATAAATATTCAAGTCCAATAACGGCACTTCCTATAGTTTATTCCCTTTTCGGCACAAATTTACGTAATGATTATTTAATAACTAGTTTTAATCTTGACATTGCTTTAACTTTGTCTATTTTGCTATTAAATTCTTATAGTTCTATAAGAAACCAGATTTTTATTCACGTTTACGACTAATGATGAGCCTAACCTTGACTTTACATTCCATCATATTAATCACTTTCATTTAATTACTGTTCTAAATACTCTATTGCCAAACTCGCTTAACACCATTTCGTTTGTTAATAAACCTGAGATAAGTTTGTTTAAGATAAATATAGTCTATTCGTGTCAAAAAAAAAAAAAAATACAACTTAAACTGGTCTGTACCGTTGCAATTGCTCTAATATTGTATCTCGTGGATAAATAATCGAAAGAAACCAGTTTAAATAAATAACCAATTAATTGCATTTGCAATAAAATTCAACCAAGAACAAGTTCCATCGAAACAACTACCCACCGCCCAGCGTCTAATAAAATTGATTCCCAAAAATTATTATACACCGCTAAAGTTGATGTAATCGATAATCAAATGGACACCCTGCCGCTCGGCCACTGTATTATCTAATAAATGCATATAGCAATTTATAATCATATATATAGCAGACTCGTACCGGTTTCCACTAAACTTTGGCTTGGTAATTTATCTGTTCAGTCTCGTTTTGGATTTTTTGGAGCATACATTCGAATACAAAGACCTTCGCAGCGTATTTCCTACATTTTCGCCTAATTTGGCTAATTCAATTATATCATGGGAATCGTTGTTGGTCTTCTTGTTTACCAATAAAAAAATAAATATAATATTTCTAGGTCTAATTAATTCTAATCAAATGTTTTTCTTTGATTTTTTTTTTGCAGATTTTCGCCATTTGCATCTTACCAGTTGTCACCTGCCAATACCAATTCGATAGTCAGCAGCAGCAGCCAGCACAACCGGAACAACATGACTTCCTAGATATTCAGTCACCAGAGTTCTTCTCATATACACCGTCGCCCCTGCAACAGCCCGACAGTCTACGCAGCAGGCAATACTATGACTTCTTGAGCACACTCTATCGTCACGACCAGGGTAAGAGCTCCCTATTCACCCAGTACCCCAAGTCAAAGAGGGAAGTTATTGCTAGTGACATCGAAGACATCAATAATCGTCGCAAGCGTGAGGCAGTCTTTTCGCCGGTTCTAGATGCTCTTCAAAGTGATACAGTGAAACCTAGGCAAAGTCACATTCGCAAACGTGCTATTGTCTTCCGTCCTCTCTTTGTCTACAGACAGCAAGAAGTCAGGAAACAGAAGGTCAATCAGCAGAGGAACACGAGGCGTTACTAGTTCTTCGTCTATCCTAGTCGTACTCTGTGGTATAAATAGCGTAACGCTAATAAGCGATTCATTTGTGTACATTGTTGTCTCATTTTTCTTATAATGTACTTTCGTTTTTTACGAAGAAAATCATTAGTTGTCTCTCATCATGGATAGATGTAAATATACGCGTATTTAATTAAAAAAAAAAATTAATCCTATATAGTCTTATATCTAGATATATGTACCTATATAATGCATTATGATTATTTAAAAAAAAAAGAAACACAGGAATTTGTTTTTTACATTTTTGAAAACGATAAAAACTATATTTTTTTATTTAAAATTCATGACTTAAATTAATTTAGGGCAAACCAAATTATACATTTAAGAAACTAAAACAAAAAAAAAAAAAAAAATATTGTTATAAATAAATAAAACTTATAAAAACGGAAACAACTTTTTGTGTTATTTAAGCTTTTTAGACCTTTTAACAGAAAGCTAGTACAAGTTCCAGATATCACCAAGCCTATGATAAAAATCTGGTCTATTTCCTCATGGACAAACTTAAACAGGAAGTCAGAACAAAATAAAAAAAAAAAAAAACTAAATTTGCATGCGAACCACATGAACTGATATGTCGAAAACAAAACAAGTTCGACTGATGAGTAATAATGTATTTCAATATCAATAGCTGAGAAGGTGCCTTTTTTCGAGGGGAAAAATATGCTCTTAATGCAAGTTCATTGACTTCCATAAAAATAAACTTCCTGTCTAAAAATTTAACGATTTCTAGGCTAACAACTTTGAACAGACACATTGGGGAACCCCAGTAGCCTCCATTTGTTTCGTTGGAAATACAAGGCAATGACCTTACAAGCATAATTCTATAGATGAGTAATCTATAAATCTGGTAATATTTGGATCATCAGTACGCGAGTAGGTGTTTGAGATCATATTTTCAAGCAACTTGGCCATGGTCTCAAGAGTTTCAGATCTACAGGCTTTGATTTTTGTCGAGGCTATGTATTTTACTATTCATAGATTAGAGGAGATTGATTGGTGACAATTACCATGTTTCTATAGTGAGTTGAACCTGAGTTTAACTCGAATTAGCGTACATGGAAATCCGAGTCGAGTTGAGTTCTCTCTTTTATTTTCAACTCAACTTCAATTCAACCCCAATAATGGAAACATGGTAAATATTGATCGAAGATAAGCAACTCATAGAATGGGTAGTTGACCGAAAGGCAATTGGTCGAAAGACTACGTAAACAGACAAAATTGCAGAATTCGGGGTTTTGAGAATCCAAATGTGATCATTGGGATGCCATTACAACCACCATGGGTGCCAGTTTGTTATACGCTCTGGACCAGCGAAGTGATCGGTCCGTTTGTTTTTTTTTTAAAAAAAAAAAAAACCCTGAAGGCGCCACTGTTACTTTGAATTCTCTGCGCTATGGTCAAATGATAAACGACTTTTTTTGTCCTGAGATTAAAGACATTGATGTGAACAGCATGTGGTTCCAACAGGATGGGCCATACAACACAGACAAATCTGGCTCTATTGCACAAAAATCCCCCGGCCGGTTCATTTCGAAATTTTACTACATCAACAATGGGCCACTAAGATCGTGTGGTCTGACTGCTTTGAATTGTTTTTTGTACGGCGACTATGCAGACAATCTCCGGAGTACTTAAAAACCAACATCCGTGAAGTTATGACCGCAAATTATGACCGACAAAAATGTGCCCAAAAGCCATCGAAAAGGGTCTATCAAAGAAAAGAAAAATATACCATGTGTGTCCTTTCAATATAGGTAATGCCATAGTAGAAATTAAATATAAATGCAAAACGAAATAATTAATTGACTTGCTGTAGGTATTCTTTGGTTAAGTAAGAATATTACCTCAATATTCATCTAATACAGATCTCGGGGCTCTGTCCCAATATTATAGGTTCGCCTTTCCAATGAAAGAATTACAGAAAAAAAAATCTATTGTTTTCTTTGACTTTTTGTAGATGTGTGCCCGTAAGGTAAAACTATTTGTTATTTTAATCCTCGTAGCCACATATTTAAAAATATAGCTGTATGCAAAAAGCATAATAACACCGAGTATTAGCATAACACTCCATGACTAAGCGACACGTATGGGACGTATGTCACGTTTAAACTCGTGACAGAGTAAAATTAATCGCGATTAACTCCCGATCCCACTTAACCTTTATACCGCTCTCACCGGGAAATAGAATGAACCTGAAACACACTCATACCAAAATTACGAGTACCACTTTTACTGCGGTAGAAGTAGATATTATTTATTTTAATTTGTATGAGCAAGCAAACTCTTTGAATTTCTTCAGTAAATATCCACATTCAACGCACTCTTTGGCGATATCCATTACTTTCATTAAATATTCGAAATTTGCAAAATAAAAACAAATAAAGGGCAGTACCACTTGTTCTCACACCCACTTGTTCTATTGAATTTGCGCCATTTTTGCAGTAAAGTGCTGCCAACGCAAAAAAAGACACCGTGACAGCTGACAGTTCAGGGTTATTAAAAATGGAGTGCTACATGAAAGAACAACGCTTTTTCATTGTTCAGCAATATTTTAAAAATAATGAAGGTTTGGCAGCTACAGTTCGCAATTTTCGTACGAAATATGGTCGGAATAGTGATTTAACTTTATCAACTGTGAAGAGATTAATTTAAAAATTCAGGGATACTGGGTCAATTAGTGATCTTAGATACTCTGACCGTCCTTCAACAAGTCGTTCAACACAAAACATCGAAGCAGTTCGTGAGAGTGTTGTCGAAAGTCCATGAACATCAATTTCGCACCGTGGTCAAGAATTGGACATTTCGAGAAGTTCTCTACAACGTATTCTCGCGAAAGATTTGCATCTTCATGCATACAAAGTGCAATTGACTCAAGAACTGAAGCCTAGGACCACGTACAGCGAAGAGAGTTCGTTGCATGGATTATGGAACAACAACAAGTGGATGCTGATTTTCCAAACAAAATCATCTTCAGCGATGAGGCTCATTTGCACCTTGATGGCTTTGTTAATCGTCAAAATTGTCGAATTTGGGGTTCAGAAAATCCATGAGTGATTGTTGAGAAACAAATGCATCCACAACGTGTCACTGTTTGGTGCGGATTTTGGGCTGAAGGTATCATCGGACCATTCTTCATTGAAAATGTGGCTGATCAGGCAATAACAGTTAATGGTGCTCGTTATCATGGCATGATAATCCAGTTTTTTATACTTAAATTGCAAGATATGTATGTGGACGACATTTCGATTCAACAAGACAGTGCCACATGCCATATAACCCGAGAAACAATTCAATTACTGCATGAGTCTCTGTTGGTCGTGTAATGTCTCGTTTTGGTGATCAGAATCGGCCTTCAGGTCGCCTTAAAGGAGTAAATTTAGAGCTGTATCAACGAATTGCAGCCATATTTATGCAAAACGGCCATGGAAAATTTCGACAAAAGAGTGCGTATGCGCCAGCAAAGCCGTGAAGGCCATTTACCATTTTTTTAAGTTGCATTTTCGTAAGCAATTTTCATCGCTGGCACTGGTGAAATAAAATTATTATTATATTTCGGCAGAAAAACAAATTGTCTGGATGATCACATTTGGATTCTCAGAACCCCAAATTCCTCAATTTTTTTTGTTTACGTAGACGTCGAGTGAGATATGGGCCTCATCGCAAAATACGCCAAACGAATCTGAAGGAAATGCCCAATTGATGAGCGCGGCTATATTTCCATGATGAACAGGTTTTACGACATCACAGCACCACCGATTTGTTTGGATTTGGTGATAATGTTTCGAATTATTTGCTCAGTTGGGCTATTATAATAATCTACCCTTAAGTCGCGATACACATATATTACAGAACTGTCATTTTTGCAGTAAAATGCAATAATTTGAATGCGTTGAGTGGTGGTTAAGCGATCCACATTGCAAAATGGTAAAGCAAGAACTAACTACCTGTCACTGTGGATGACAGATAGATCTGACATATGTCATTGCCACCCTCGAAATGAATAATTCTTTATTCCTATAAATGTTCCCTTCAATCAGTTGTGCGTTAAATAATTGTTTCTTGATAAGTAATTGCTGTCGAATGAATTGTCTTTCGATCAATACTGTTTTTTACCAATTAACTGAGTACCTACTTACCAATATCAATTGTATATGAATGTGAAACTTTGCGCAACAATTTTGGTTAGTTTCTTTCCCATTGTAAGTATTACAAATGGTTTTGTTTTACGGAAAAGAAAAACTTGTGATACTATCAAAGAATTGATACACTTTTATTACTTTACTACCCTATTATCTTTCGGAAATAATTACACATTTCAAAAAGAAGGACTACTTTTCTTCCATAATACATATGGCTACCTTAGGTACTTTATTGAAAAATAGATGCAGCGATTATATTCTCATTACGGAAATTGCCCAATAAAAACAAAAAAAAAAAATTCTTTACATTTTACAACCCCATACACCAAAGCGTCCCCACAAAAACCGGCAAACAAAATATCACGGTCACAATAAACGCGCACTTTATTGCTTGTTCACTATTTTCTAAAAGAAGTATAGGTACTCTTGCTTACGATCGATGCAAGTAAAAACTGAAACTCAGACAGAAATTAAGTTAAATACGCTACACAATCGTGTAAGGTTACGATGAGTCGCAAAATATAGAAGTAAAAAATAAGATTTCTAAAAGTTACCTTAACTTTACTTTTTAAAAATATTCATACCAAATACTGTCCTCACAATGTCCAAGTCTACCACATTCCACCCACAATAAACCACCGGCAAACAATTCAATAAAATTATTCAAAATATTGAAAAAACGTATTTAAATTTTCGAATAGGTCATCTCTTGATTCCACATACCACATGGCAGAAAATACCAAAGTTTTGTTTACTGGCAACGTGTTTTATAATCTTATTGGTTCCAATTTATTCATACATCAATATCGAATTTGACGCATGTGAAAATTACCATAACGGATTCTAACTAAATGCAAAAATCATTGCGAAGTAGCATCGTTTCATGTGGCCAGGGTCGAAAACCACATGTGAATAACCGATGACGCTTCAAAAAAAATTCAATTACAACTTTCAGCAATCTAAACTCTAAAGTGATTTATACTAGAATGTCTGTAGATGAGGTATAATATGGCGCTTAATAGAGCGGCTATCCAACTAATTTACTAAAAATATTCAAATTTGAACAACATTTTCAAATTCACGACAAGATTTTCATTAAGATTTCATTTAAATGAAACCGAAACTGGTTTCACTTTTCAATGAGAATCCATAAAATCCCGAAGGCATATTATTCATCGAATGGAAGATATTATTTTATTCGACGTATAAAAATGTGTCTTTTAAGATTCATGGACACATTATTCAATTTAGATAAATGTTGAAATTGATGTGGAAAATATAACTTCCGCTCGCGTGAGGAAATGTTCAAAAATAGATTATAGACAGTGGTGGTCTTGAAAAGTGATCGTGCGTTAATTTATATGAAAACGTCTAAAAGTATGCAACTGAATACTAATTTGATTAAATATATGTGAATCAATGTACAATTTTTTTTTAAATTTTAGAGAAGGAATGTTTTTGAATTATTCATCATATAGCATCAGTTGCATTTGCATTAATTCACCATATGCATGTCAAGCCACGCGCATATGGTTGCGAGTTACTGTTCTTAATCAGCTACAACCAATAGCAATGGACAATACATGATAGCAAAATAGTGACATTAAAGAATTTACCATGGAAAAAGACGTCCACGGATAGCATAATTGGTAAAGTATTGGTGGCTAAAAGCAAATCTATAGCGGAATTATTTCCTACACGTGTAGAATTTCTTCTTTGTACGATTCTGCAACAAATATTTCATTTCACTATATACGAGTATATCCTTAAAGTATTCGTAGACATCAAACGCTTGAAACTCTCTGATGATAATGGCGGTTAATCTCACAAGTTCTACGTCCGTGTAAATGGAACAGTCTTAACTTGGTGTTTAAGCTAATTGCATATCTTGGACAACCCTCCAAACATAGTTTAGATTTGCCATCTCGACGGAGAATATAATGTTCGGTTCCTCCTTCGGTCGGGTCAATGCCTTACTTGAGCAGATAAGTAACTTTCAAGGCTGATCAGTTTACGTTTTATCAGTTTACAACTTTCGACTCTCAAATTCCAACAGAAGAACAACAGGAATCACCAATAAAAATAGTATTGGCGAAAAAACGCAGCTTTGTATGACCCCGGTTTTTTTTTTAATTTTCTGATAGCCTCCCCTTATGCATTAGGTCGTCCGTTATCGAATACGGGGATGCTGCATAATTGTTTTAAAATGTCATTCGATTAATTAATTTGAAGCTTCATAAGTTGTTGAAAAGTGCGCTTTGTTTACTTTTAATTGGTTTGAATGGTACAGTCCTTGCAAGGGACTGAGTCAATAAAACAAATGCAACTTAAAAACTAACACTTGACACATTGTTCTTTTTTTTAATTTTATTTTTATTTTATCATACTAAAGATAAAGAGTAACACTTTAAAGAAGCAGTTTAATGTGACCAACAAATTACTTCTATACCTTGATTGCCAATTAATTTTTTCTCACATGTCCATCTCAAGAATCGCGTCATGAAATTTGATAATATTTGGATCGTTATCTGAAAATCATCAACATTTAGCAGGGTGTTAGCGTTCCAAAAATTTTCAAAACTGGTCCTTGTAATGTGGCTAACTCAAGAACAGCTTAATAGATTTTTATAAAATTTTGTTCATAGATTTGGATTTTTTCATATCGAATATAGCGGTGGTAAGAAATATGAGATGAGATTGCTAAAATCTTCAAAAATCGTCTCCAACGTTTCACATATTTAAATGAATTTTGGTTTGTTGGTAGAAAAATACTGAACGGGTTTTAATGAAATTTGGTTTTTAAGTTTGCCATGGAGATGATCAATATGAAGAGCAGATAAGACCTTGAGATGGGGATCTAACAACAAGCACAAAATTTTGCTACGTGTCAAATTTGTGATTTTATTTCACATCACGCGTCAGTTCAACTTTTCGTCCCATAGTAAAATAAGCGTAGAGTTGACATAGAATCGATTGTCGCACATGAATGTGCTGAAGTTAGTTCAACTTGTGGACAACTTGTGGAATACATATACATATGGGCGTTTTACTCTGCAGGGTATTTTTTATGTTCTAGGCCGATGTTTTTTTTTTTTGGCTAACTGTGATTGATTCTGTAGTTTATAACAATTATGTATGAAATATTAAAAGGTTATTCATTTCGATGTTAGGATTTCACATCCCTGTCATATGACATCTTTCAAATTCATCTGTCATCCATAGTGACAGGTAGTTTGTGATTAGCTTGTCATTTTACAATATGGGATCGATTATCCACCGCTCAACGCATTAAAACTGTTATATCTTACTACAAACTAATAGTTCTGTAATATCTGTATATCGCGATTTAAGGACGGCCCAATTTTTCGGACAAAATATGCCACTATTACAGTGAATTCACTGCGCTATGGTCAAATGATATCCAAGTTTTTTTTTTTGTCCAGAGATTGAAGACATTGATGTAACCGAGAGGTAAATTTGGGTCTATTGCACGAAAAGTTTTCCGGCCGTTTAATTTCGAGATTTGGCGACATTAATTGGCCACCAAGATCGTGTGATCTGACAACGTTGAATTTTTTTGTGTGGAGCTATGCTAAAGATCGTGTCTATGCAGACAATCGCTAAACTTTGGAGTTATGGCCGCAATACCGCCAGAAATGTGCCGAAAAGTCATCGAAAATTATCTCACAAGAATTAATGTTTGCAAAAACTGGTAACGGCCATTTCACCGATGTTGTATCCCATACATAATGGCATAGTCCAAAATTTAAAACATTAAAAAAATTTCATTGAATTCTTTAATGCTTTTTATTTTGTTTAAATTAAAAATCCTAAAGCACAAAATGAAGGGAGCCGTGCTTCAGTGGGTGCGCGATCACTGATCGAGAGGTTCGAATCCCAGAAAACGCAAAAAAAAAAGAAAAATTCTAACGGACCCAACTCTCTCGAACGTTTGACAAACATCCGAGAGTAAAAATTGTCATGAAAAGCTTCTCTCAATCGAAAAAAATGTGCCCTTCGGAAATGGCACAAAACTGTAGGTCTCTACCTTTCGTCAGGCGCACAGCACGATTGTCTGCGAGAAGCCAAAATATACATATTTATTTAAAGCACAAAGTGGATAACCATGCATATCGGCCAAATGACTGACTCTGACCGCAGTGCAGATGAGTGGTCTTTTTGCATAACATTTTGAAGCGTTTCGTGTGTTATTTTACTAATTTCTTGAAAAATGATATCCTTTAGCATCGGGGATGTGGTTGGCTTATTGCCGTAGACCTTTCCACTCAAGTACCCCCAAAGGAAGAAGTTGGGGCGGTCAAATCAGGAGATCGAGAAGGCCAATCGATATCACCTCTACTTGACATTATGCGGCCACGATGAATTTCTCTCAAAATATCCATCGCATCGTTAGCTGTGTGTGATGTGGAACAATCCTGTTGGAACCGCATGTGATGTAGATCCAATCGATTCATTACGGGTACCAAGAAGTTTGAAACATGTCACGATAGCGATCACCAGTAATTGATACAGCATTGCCTTCTGCATTTAAAAAAAAAAATTGGTCCACTGATGCCGCCGGGCCAAATGACGCACCATACAGTAACTCTACGAAAGTGTAAAGATTGTTGGTGTATCAATTGAGGATTTTCAGTGTGTAGCGGATATTTTGTTTATTGACAGCTAGACTACTCGAAGTGAGCTTGGTCAGTCATTTTTTTTCCCAAAAATTGGGGTTGTCAATGTGGAGCTGTACATCTTTTTCACTCCACTTTCGCCGGTGCATAGGATCATCTGTCATCAGATCGATGGTATGGATATTTTGTAAAATTCAGGACATTTTCAAAACCTAAAATTTCGACCATAATTTCGTGTAAATGTCGGACATTTTTGGACTCGAATTTCGAAACCAAAAACTGAAAATTTATAAATTCTTGCAAGATGTAGTAAGGGGGGAATGAAAAAGTGTCACAAATAGTCTACCTAACATATGGACATTATCATAAAGTCGGTGATTTAAGTTCAATTGGAATGATAAGGACTTTTCCTTTATCCTCTAACAGAGAGAAGAACCCAATATCGTCTACAATTTTTAGGGAATTTCAAATTTTTTTTTTTTATAGATTTCTAGACCAACTTCTGTAAAAATTGTTGGGTTGAAGTTTTGACGAATTAGATAGAAATAAGGCTAAGTTATGAATCAGATCATTATGGAACTATTGCTCACTATAAATTCTAAATTACTTAATAGGTATGTGTGAACTTATAACTTTGTTCTAAGTTTACCAGGATACAGAAAGATTTGACATAAAAAGCTTCTTTTTTTAAAAAATAACTAAAATTGTATTTATTTGTAGAAATGTGATGAAATGTTTACAAAACAATTTAAATAAAGCAATGAACTTACTAAATAAATGAACTTAAATAGAAAGAACGTTTGCTATCTTAATTTGGAATTCCATAAGTATTGTGAGGTACAACGACATCTTGTGTTGATAATTCTTGGGTAACATGATCATCTACGGTTCCATATGAGCTACGGCCGGCGTGGTGATCTATTACGGTTTCATATGAGTTATGGCCAGCACTTGGTACTGTGTAATATTGGTAGGTGTTGCTGACTTCTTTTCCTGGAAGGAGGCTCACACTAAAAAAAAAAGAACAAATTATTAATAAAAAAAAAAAATTAAGAGTATCTTTTTTTTTACCTATATCCATTGGCGTATGTACGAGGAGTATCTAATCCATCCTTATAGGAGCTAACAATTGAGCTATGATAATGAGCATTTGGCTGTGCAACTTGATAGTATGTTTCACTGACAGGAAGTGACAAAACATTTACTACTGGTTTAGATACTGTTGCAGCTGGTATAGCTGAGAATGCCACCGCCGACAAAGGTTTAAAAGCTGCCGCAGCAGCAGCAGCAGGAATAGCCGCTGCTGCTGTAACTACTGGTACAACTGCATTCGAAGCTGCAAGAACTAAAGGCTTGATTGCTGTCGCTGCAGCTGCTGGTATAGATGCTACTGCTCCAGCTGCTTGGACAACCTTTTTCGAAGCTACAAGCGCTAATGGCTTAATTGCAGCCACTTTAGCAGCAGGTATAGCTGCTGCTGCTGCAACTACCGGAACAAATTTCTTCGAAGCTACAATCGCTATTGGCTTAAGTGCTGCCACTGCTGCTGCTGCAGCTGCGGGTATAGCTGCTGCTGCTGCTACTTTTTTTGAAGTCAATGCCAGAACTTTTTTTCCTGAAGCTACCTTGAAGGCGGCTATTGCGTTCACAGTTCCAATCTTGAGTAATGCTGCCTTTTTCTTCAGAGCAAATGGAACCTTAGCGGCTGCTTGTACTGCTGCCCATTTCTTGAAAGCGGCTAATTTGATTTTTGCTGCAACACTTTTGGCTATTCCTAACTTCGCAGCGACTACTGGAAGTTTAACAATTTTCTTAGTAGCAATGACTGTTCCTTGGGATTGTTGAAGGTATACTGCCAGAACAACCTAGTAAGGAATTGATACAATATTTAAATGATAGATTGAATTATGTAGATATTTAAATAACTTACCAGGAAGACTAAAGCGAACTTAGATTTCATCATCTTGGACAGGTGGGTGTTTAAAAAGTTGAATGTGAATAAGCGAATAGACAAATTGCAACTGATATCATTTTTGGCAATCGTCCGAGTTTTTATAGAAAGAAAACATTGTATGCGGAGCGCATTCCATTGCAATTGGGTGTCCAAACTAATGGAAAACTAATGAAGTCTCCCGACGTTAATTTACCTTTGCACTAATTGAATGTGTTATGTGAATTCTCAAATTCCTCTGTCAGATGGGTAACTCAATTTTTCAATTGCCAATTTGTAGTATGTAGTGATAACGATGCAATTTGTTCTTTATATCTATTCGTAGCATGCATGGTAAAGCATTTTCGGGGAATCTATTTTGTAATATCAACCTCTCTCATTACGTTCTCATTAATCCATATGTTAATAGAAATCGATCAAAACGTAATGTGGTACCTTATCGTACTCGTATCGTGACTTGACGATTCAAGGAGATTTTTACAATGCTCTTGTGATCATATCTCAAGTGATCTACTGCAGTTGAGGCCAAATGTTTTGCTTACTCGTATTATAAATTCAATTCAAAAATTGACATTTATTAGTCCACATCTGTAGTACCTATAAACATACATGTTTTTAAGGTCGCTGAATCCAAATCCGAAATCACAATTTTCGAATTTAAAATGGCGTCAACAAAGAGAGTTCAACAAGATAAAGCTGCACCAGTTTGAATTTGAAATTTACGATTTCGGATTTGAATTCTGTGACACCGACAAAATGTTTACTTAAATTGTCATTTGTCCGATTTTATCAATTTACGAACGAAATAATTTTTATTTTCAATTTTTATTTATTTATCATGTGAGGAAATTTTCAGTTACAATTTCGGAATTAAATTTCCACTGCTCTTCAAATAGTGCCTTGAAGATCGGAGTAAAAACGTAGTGAAATATTTTGTTTAAGATTTAAGATTAGTTTTTATTGTCCGAAATTTAAGCCGAATTTACATTGTAGGAAATTTATTTTTATGAAACAGAAGGACACACTAATTTCAAATGCAAGAGGAGGAAAGAAATAACAGTTGACACAAGGGAGACGAACAATGTATGGTATCTTCTAACACAAAATATCTTCTAACACAAAATGTTTGAAAAATGGTAAAAAAAATACCGTGACAAAACTCTCTACAAATTTTTAAATTTCTCATCTAAAAAAAAATTATTGATTTCGTTAAAAAATTCAATCTCGATAGTTTGATCAATCTTATCAGTGTGGGTCCTGTGGGTTTCTTCTTAAATTTGCCAAAAAAATCGATTTAATATTTTTAAAATTTTTTTTTTTTGCTTTGTTGAAGAGATTATTTATGGAAAATAATTTAATTTAATGACTGCCACGGCAGGTTTGGTAGTAGACCATCATGTCTACCTATTTCACGAATAGCTAGATCACTATTGTGCTTAAGTGCCTAAATCGTTTCTGGATTGTCAGAATAACATCGATCTTTAAAGGCACCCCACAAAAAAGCCCAACGTCGTCAAATCGCAGCTCAGTGGAGGCCAAGTAACATCACCAAAACGGCTGATAACAGGATTATAGTACCAGATATCGTCCAAGTTCATTTTCTTAGTTTCTGGCTAAAAAAAAAATAGATTATCATGCCTCTGTAAAACTCTCCGCTGACCGTAACGTTGTTTCCTATTTAGCCATCTTTGTAGAAAAATTTGACAATAATGTCGCCATTCCACAAACCACACCAAACAGTCATACGTTTAGTACATTATTTCAACCGACATTTTCTTCCAAAATTCGCACAGTTTTGGCAATACAGCACTCACTTTGGAAATAGGTTTTCAATATTTCCCAACGTTGTTCAAGTGTAATTCGATTCATTTCGCACTGCGGAGATATGATAGTGTATTTCTGTCAAATTTTTGAGCGCGAAAGAGCTGTCAATGTCAAAATAGCATGAAATTAAAAAAAAAAAACAGCAGATGGCCTCGTTACCCGTTATAATACAAAAACTCCAAAAAGTGGGTCTCCCAATTCTGTCCGCCTGTCTGCCAGTTCGTTCTTGAAAATTTCCTTGAAAACGGCTTAAACGATTTCTTAAATTTGAGGTGATATGGATGTTTGCAATTAGACTGCGTACTCAGTTTCTCGCTAAATGATAACGGTACTTACTTATTAGTGGCCTTGCAAAAATTGGCAATATCTCGGATATGGCTAAGCCAATTTTATTCAATGTTGATATCTAAGTATTTCATTTTTGACATATGCAATCGAATGACATTAAAATGTTTGACATATGTACATGTGAGAACTAAACAAATAAAATATTATTTTCCTCTGACAGTCAAGGAATATTTTAAAATATATGAGTACGTGGGAAAATATTGCTACGTTTTGTTCTAAGTGTTGCCGCCTTGGTATAGTAAAAACAGTGAATCGACATCTTTTATTATAGTTTACGGATTTATTTTCAAGACGTCTATTTTTGCTTTGTCTCCTTTTCACACTAAATTACTTTCTTTACACTGCATCCCGCTAATTTTTCGAGATGTCAACTTTATGGTAATGAAAATCTGCCTTTTTTCCGAGATATTCTGACAAGAAGAAGGAAAATATGATCAATTCGTGTAAATCCTTCTTTTTTCTTAAATGTTGTCTGCAGTACTTTGAACTACCTAGTAGTGACAAAAATACTGTTTCTACATTTGTTGCACCCATTGCGTGGCCAAAACTTAGGTGTACCTAGAGAATGACATCACATTTGTAGCTGTTAACCTCACAATTGTATTTTTATTTCAAAGTTTTAAATTTGCTTACGCTTTCGCTATGGAATGGATTGATAAAGTGAATCGCATCTCTGTCGTAACACTTCATAAGTGCGGTGTGAACAAAGTTCCGATTTTCAAGACGCTGTAGCATCTAGGGATTATTCTAATGTATTATTAGTCTAAAGTAATGCTGACGACTTTAAAGGCCGCCTGCCATCTGGTCATCCATGCACTGTACGAACGCAACAAGTCATCAAAACCTTTAACGCACAAAATAATTTTCGGAAGCAGGAAACACTAGCTCGTGAGATGAATGTAATACAAAAGTCAATGAGTCGCATATCAATGAGTTGACGCTGGGGGCTTTTAAACGCCATACTAAAAAAATGCTGAATGCCTTAACAAAAACTGGTTGGTTACGCTGCTGTTCTGCACAGAAAAATTCAACTAAGTGATGAAAAAATATTCACCCTGCAGACAAAGGTCCATCCACCAGCTAGAGTGCCTCGTATGACGGGGTTATTGATCTGCATTTTTGCGAAAAAGTCGTCGAAACATCGGCTGAAGTGTACCAGCAGACCATTTTAAGACCCTTTGTGAAACGTCTAAAACATTCCCTATTCTAAATAAACGAAAGGACATTCCAGCAAGATCCTGCGTCAGCCTATAAGGCCAAAACTACCCATACCTTTGCTCCAGAGAAATGTACCCCGTTTCGTTAGTACCAAAGACTGACCTTCCTGACAGCCCAGTCCTTAATCCACTGAATCACAAATTGTGGACTGTCTTAAAGGATATTGTGTGCCACAAGAGATACCCTTACATTGAAATTCTTAAAGCGAGCTGTGACCAACTTTCCAATTAATGAGGCGCGTGTTGTAATTGATGAGTGGCTGAAACGATTAAAGGCCGAAGGAAGTCATTTTGAATAAAGTTTACATTTTGGTGTTCGGAATTCGGAAAATGTATGAATAAATTGTGAAAGTTTTTTTGAATTATCTTTTGAGTTTTTTGGTTTATTGCATGTCTTTCAAGTTTTTTTTTTTTTTTTTTTAATTAATAGTTTTCATAATCTCCAATTTACGTTATCCATTTCTTGGAAATTCCTCTGCCATGTTATTATGTGTGTTCTTTTCCGCTACAGTGTCAAAATTTAATGCGATGGATCTTTAAATGCACGTGAATAGAGGTTTACCGATGCCATCAACCATTTCGTTTTGAACAAAACTATTCCACGCATGAACTGAATTCCGCTTAGCGAAATCTTGGAAAATTTAAATTTGAGTTTTCATGATTGAAAATTGAGCTCCATGTGAACAGTGTACTAGCCTTTAACAAGTAAAAATATAATGAAATCAGCTATTAACGCCCTTTTACCGGAAACGATATACAAAAGTGGAGAACTGCAGGCGGGCCAAAGTGACTTTATGAAAGACGATACTTGCACACATATTGTATCAATGTCCAGTACTACTCGTACCCAGCAAAAGAAGACATGTAACTGGATACTGCTGATTGGAAACCAGCCGCTGACACGAGGATTCCAGATCAAGGAGGAATTCCTTGAATCAATATATACATCGTGTTATTGCAAATCATGTGTATATCTAGGGCACTACCTAGACCAAAAAGAAGCAAAGCAATGATGCCAGAGAATTTCATATATTTTTGAAGTGAAGTTCTTCAGAACTACATAACAAATTTCTCGCATCACCGGTTTGACTACCTAAATTAAATTCACTTTTGGGTGCTAAATAAACATATCGGCGTCGTCATAAAAGAATTTATAAGAGCAAGTTTTGTAGAAGCTCGAAAAATTGGAACAAATCTAAAAATTTTATTCGAGTACTTAATCGTTAAATTTTCGGTATATTAGGCCAAGCGAACACTTTATCACTGGTATACTAGTTTATGTTGCTGGCGAATTTAATTTTGCCATGATGTCGACGAAAGCATACCTACATCTCAGCATTTCCTTACTTTCACCAATCTCAAAATGAACTTAGCCTATCTAGCGTACTATCATTAGCAGACGCATTTCGCTCGCGTAATATATGTCTGTTAGCCTCAAACTTGACTCAGCATAAATCCATCTACGCAGTCAATAAATGATGCAATCTTTCTATGAAATGCTCAAGAAATTCTCCGAGTAAACATAATCCATCGAACCATTTTTATGAATGAATTTTCAACAAACACACAATAGTTTTAAAATTGTTTAACGTAGAGTCGAATCTGCGAAACACTGGGTCAAAGTTGATCAGCCTAAAGAAACTAATTCATATTATCGCGATTGGAATGACAATTTACTTTGATTTTACTTCCTGTTGCAGCTTATTTTTGGTTTAATTTATGATTTAACATTGACAAATCCAATATTCGATATCGAATTTTCGAACAGACTCGTTTTTATCGAAAATTTGACAGGTGACAAGTAAACGTGGAACATTTTTAACAAATTTTAGAAATTGTTCTGACTTTCTTGGTAAACTGGATTCCAATGATAGTTTGGAAAATTCAAGTTACATGTAATGGTATAAATAAAGTACTAACCCAAACAAAACAGCGATAATGACAAACGTCAGTTCAATGCCAATTATCTCCCCCAAAAGCTAGCGAGGTGAGTTTCTAATCAACAAATTGCTCTAACGTTGACCTTCGACAGATACTACATGCTTGCAAAATATGTTGTTTTTCTAAATTCATATTTTTTTTTTTTTTTTTTTTTTTCTAACTAAGCAAAATCTGTTTGTAGTAGCCGGCTCGCCCAAATGCTAGCAGTGTTGTCAAAAAAATGACGAAGGTTATCGTTGGCTAAGAATATTTATAGAATGTTTGGTGTCTTTTAGGTATTCATAACTTGGTAATTTTACCGCGATAACTCTTAAAACTTCCGTCAATAATAAAGCAATGACTAATGAGCGTAAAGACCGAGATACATTGCATTTCCATCAATCAATCTTTATATAAAAACAGCTGCTTGCAGCTGCAGTACGTTAGAGCACTTTTAGTCATTCGGTGGATAGGAGTTTTAGAATACGAATAAAGTAATTGTGAGTGGTTCACTGAAATTAAAAGTAGTCATCGAAGTGAATATACTATATTTCTACCTACACATCTGTTGTGAGCTACTGACATTGTTTGCCATTGCGTCAACTATTGGCTCTGCACTTCGATGTGATGAAAAAAATTAGAGAGAGCCTACCGGTCCGAGCTCTGGTGAATTTCTAGAATGTGGCTATTATTCTGTGTTTGATTATGGCCCAAAATGATATTCGGCAGCTTATTCAAACCATTTATAAAATAACAATAAATATATTATTCTTTTTAACGGATTTGCCCATATTAGTGCGTATACATAATGATGGAATCCTTACGCTTCGTCAATATCCTTGGCAGAAGTGTAGTCACCCAGATTATCCTTCGGGTCAATGATCATCCCAAACTACTTGATATCCAGTTTTGACGACATATCATATCAAATCAATGCAATCATAGACGCCAACCTTGATCCCGATTAACTCTAATTTCCCTTTGCTGATGACTAGTACTCCTTCCGTTTTCTGCTCAGTAAGCTCAAGTCCAACTGATGGCAATGATTGGGTTTGCAATAGTTTTTTCAAAAATATATGACAAACATAAACCAAGAAATGACTTACGTCCTTTTATTTTTTTTTTTTTTTGTTTGATCTGGCGGGTAACATTTACTATATAATTTAAAAAAGTAAATAAAATTAATAAATATGGCGGACAGTAGATGTCAACGAAAAGGCGTGCAACAACAAATACGTGTACATATGAACTACAAAATGGCTGACTACAGCCGATTTTTTTTTTTTTTTTTTCTAATTTAATGAATCAAATATATGCTACCACCTAGAGTCGAAACGGTTGAACCGATTTTCATGAAGATACCATCAAACAGTTTACGTTGAATCTGTGGATAACACAAGCTGTTGAATTTCGAGAGACAGTATTTGCTCTCGAAAGTGGATTGCGATATATCATTCGGGGTATCAAACGGAAGGTCTTGCAGTAATAATTTAAAAATCCATCGTTTTGTACAACTCGAGGAATCGCAGATCTAAGTCCCGATAGTTTTAGAAAAACAAATAGGCAGAAGTGACGCATATTGCCATCTCTTGACCTCAGTTGAAAATGAAAACTATGTTTTACTAACGTATGAGTGTTAATAGTTCAACAATACAGTTTTATGTCTGTTTTCTTAATTCACTTGATGCAGACACGGTTTCATATGCCATAAATGCAAAACTCCAGCCTAATGTACCCTATTCGGTTTATTTCTTTCAAGAAAATCCTCTTCGAAGGGACGAAACTGGCTACCAAGTCTCTATTAGATTCGACTTAAAAGGAGTCGCAGAATTATTCAAATATAATGAAAGTTCAACCCCTTGTCTTCCTTCGGTTGTTTTCCAACATTCTTTTATGACCTCCTTGTTCAAAATTTGCCAAGAAAGATACTGTCGCTTTCTGATCCTGAGGACGTATTCTGCAATCTTAAGATGCAGGAATACTTTTGAACCTAGTCTGTAGAAGCGTACTTAATAAGATTATACTAATTTGTTTAATCACTTGAAATTGATGCTGAAGTGTCACCATTGTTTTTTGCCTGTCATTTCGATATTACTAATACTTTGACAACAAATATGAGGTTTTTCCAGTCAAGTAATGTTTTATGTCTAGGCTCTCTGAGTAGGCATATCTTATTATATCTATTTGTGATGTCTTTGAATTTTTAACTGTCAAAAAATAGTCAAGATTTTAGCAGAAACTTGTTTGTCTGGAATATTTGATCTTTACCAAGAAACTAAATATCATACTTCACTGATTTAAAGGTATTGTAACATAATGTAGCATAATAACTACGCCCTAAAAAGATACAACACATTCCGAAGTGTCTTTTCATTCAAGGTTCGTGTCCACGGTCGCGGAATTAAGAGAGATTTATAACCGCAAGAGATTATTGGTTGCAGCTGTCATCTTGGAATTATTACATCAGAATTAAAGTGATTTTAGAAGAAAGAGACCTTGTAAGGAAAGAATTTGCGAAGAATAGTATAGTGTGAACTTGAATTGTTCTATAGACTAGAAAATAAAGAAATAATCTCACAGAATAACGTTTTATCTACTCGAGCCATAGCTCGCATATTACAGTATATTATTTTTCTTGCTTGTTAAGAATATTGTGGTATATTTATGTAAGACCTCACGGATTAAATGTTTTGAGCTATTGTTTACAAAACCGTAAATTCATGGGGTGACTTTTTACCAGCCATTTTGCATTTTAACTTTGCACAAGGTCACCCCATGTGCATTAGTATTCCTTCCCATGTGCATTAGTCTTGAGGGCGGATTTACTGTAACTTTACAAAAGAATCATCGAGAAACGTCATTCAAGAAATTCATAATAAAACACTTTCAATTCGAGAAGCTGCTGGAAAATATGGTACTTATGAATAAACTGAATAATACTCGTCTGAATATTCCTGGAGGCCAGACAGTATTCACGCTCAAGAAGAATCTGAATTTGTAAAACACATTATCGCTATGTCTTCCTTTGGGTTTCCCATAACCCCACTAGATTTGAGGCGGATTGTGAAAAGCTATCTGGACAAATCCGGGAGAAAAGAAACTCGATTCAGGAATAACCTTCTTGGCCTGGATTGGGGATATAAGTTCACAAATCAGTTTTGGCGCACAGGGTTGCTAAAAATATTTCAAGAACTCGAACCGGAATCAATGAGGTCATCATAAATAACTTTTTTGATCAATTTGGAACTGAACTCGAAGACATACCACCATGCAACAAATGGGGGACAAAATACCCTGAAATTATTAGAAACTCTACTAAGTCATGTACTTCTATAACGATATGTGGTAATGCAGCCGGTGAGGTGGCCCCAGTGTATGTAAACTACAAGTCACTAAAATTATGGCATTCATGGGTTGAAGGTGGCCCGGAACAGGCACGTTACAATTGCACTAAATCAGGCTGGTTTGACTTCCTATTTAAGAAAAAAAAAAAAAAACGGGTAGAAAAGTATTAATAGGTGATTTTAACGGAATGGAAGTATACAGGTTATGGAAAGAAATGTGCTACCATCCCTAAAGAATGCTTTCCAGGAGTTTTGAAAAAGATATTTCAAAAGTTAGAGCTCAATGGTCCAAACAACTTAAAGTCTGTTTTTTGGAAGTGTAGTATTTATGCCCTAAATAATAATCTTGTCCTTTCTCGATTGCCTTAAAATATTCTAGAAGCAAGCCTTCCACAAGAAGAGAGAATAAGCGAATCTTTTGTTGAATTTTTACAAACACAAAGGGAAGATACCACAAAAACTAGAGAGATCAAAAAACGAAAACAGTTGAATGTTGTTCCAGGGAAGAGCATAGTGGCTCAAGATTTAGTGGTTCAAGATGAACCTAGAAAGGCGGGCATCTTCATCTTCCGATGAAACCGATATAAATGCATATTCCCTTAGAGAAAATTATTGCAGTCCCTTTCTTGAAGAGTCGGATCCTGACGAATCAGTTACCGGGCCATCATCTAAGCACCAAAGTAGCCATAGTGCTACAGAAAAGAGTCCAGTTTTTCAAAGAGCCGATTACGTGATTGTGCTGTACGATGGACAGCAGTATCCGAGCAAAATAACAGGGGTCGATGGTAATACTTACTTGGTTAGCATCATGATAAAAAGCGAGGTATTTTGGCCAAAGGAAAAGGACGAAATATGTAAACGTTGCTATGATTATCGAGGAGTCCAACTTGATTTCCAAAAGGGGCCTATACAGCGTCCTGGAAATAACTTTATAAAAAATCAAAACAAAAAATACCACCCTTGTAACATTTTTACTTTAATATTTTTTTTTCATTCTTATAAATTGCCTAACATATGTTTTATTGATTGTACAGGTGAAATCGCACAAATACCTTTATTTTGATAGGTTAACGAAGGAATTTATTAGTGGCCCAAAGTCACCCCAAATACGAGTTAGGATGGCCGTGGTATAGTGGTAACATCATCACTTGTCACGCTGTTGGTTCACGGTTCGAATCCTGATGTCAAGAATCATCTATGAATATACACTGGCAGTAGAGTGGTCATATGACTGAAAATGCAACTAGATCGTGATAATGACATCAGGAGTATGGAAAAAAATACTGTGAATCATGAGCAACGAGTTTACAGAAACTTAATACCATCTGAGTTTCAAACCACTACACTAAATCTTTCTTTCTTTCTCCCTCTCTTCTTCACAACGCCCGTGTCCTGTAATAGTATAAGAGTATTCATATCCTCTTTGGCGGGCACAAATTATAAAAAAAAACGAGGTGACTTTGTGCCATAATTTAGAAGCTTATAACTTTGTGTAGTAGTACTTTGTTGTTTACTTTTCTAAACGTAAAACAAATTATTTACAAAAAACACTAAAATCTGGCACAAAGCCACTCCAGTTTACGGTATCTCAGAATTTTTCCAGATCCATTAATATTGACAGTATCGGTGTTACCCCTCCTTAGTTGGAAAGGATAAGAAGTCAAATACTATATCGATACAAGCAACCCCATATTATGCACAACAAACTCTTCCTTCAAATATCCTCAATTAGTATTCGAACTCATCTTATTTACCCGATTCATTCTTGATGAAATTATAAGCAGTAAAAGTTGGTACATTGAGGTTATGTCTGCACATATCTAATCATTTCTTTTAACATTGTGTTTTTATTAGACGTTCTCCTCATATCTAAATATCACACACTTGATGATATTCTTCTTCACTACTGAATGCAGCTGCATTTTCATATGTATACGTTTGCTAAAAATATTGAATTAAAAAGAAACTAAATAAAGTTAAGAGGTTAAATAAAAAGAAAAAACAAGACAAATTTTAATAAAAGAATTTATTATGCTTAGCAATATTATGTAACCCCGACGTAGTCCACTAAACATAAACAACCGCTTGGTTATCAATTCCTACGACATCAAGCCTCGACCACATAAAAATTGAGTCAATGAGTCAAATTGATACCAAAAATAATCTTCTAGACCTCCCCCTGGACAATATAATAAAAATGTTCGTCTATTACGTGGATTGCAGAACTATATGCACAGAAGCAATAGGGAAATGAAAAAACAAAAAAAAAAAGACTCGCTGATAAGATTTACAAAAAAAATCTCAAAACATCAAAACAGTACACCAATATTACCAAAGTTTTCTTATTTTTTGGTACATTCTGCTAAAGATACTTTTTTGTATAAAAGCAGCGTTCTGCAACGTCCATCGTATAGTACAAAATCGTTTGCACCTAAGCATCAACTTACAGTCTTATAACTAAATTTAATTAAATAAACCAACACAAAATGAAATTCTTGGTAAAATAATTTTTATTTTAAGTTTTAATTTGTTTCCTAAATTTTGAATTCGTTTTTAGGCAATTTTCGTTACCCTGCTCATCTTCGCTTTGGCGGCTGCCCAGAGGGGTGGAGGACATGGTCAACAGGGAGCACATGGTCAACAGGGACATGGACCACAAGGCTTTGGCGGACAACACGGCCAGGCAGGACATGGTAGACAAGCTGGATTTGGCCAACAAGGACATGGTCAACAGGGACACGGACCCAGTGGTCATGGTTCAAACGTTGGTCATGGAGGTCATGGGCAACAACAAGGTCGACATTACTAATTCTGACCACTTTTTGTTATGAAATAGTCCAGTCTTGTGAGACTAAATAAACTAAACTAGATCACAATGCAAGATATTATTCTTGGGATGTCATAAAAATGAAAAATGGAAAGTAGCCTCTCTTTGGTTTTTATTCTTTGATTTGAAAATGGTTCGAGATGATTTGGGGATCTATTCAAGAAAAAAAAAAAGGTCGTAATACTCTTCCGTGCCAGCTAAGTCATGATTTGTGAATGAGAATGAAACTCCTGACCAATAGTAATTGAGTCGATGATGGTATCCACTTCAGTCTTGAAGTTTGAGGTGGTCCGGTTCCATTAAAAAAAAATTTCAATTCTAAAAACAGTAGATTTTCACTGAGAATACCGGCTCACAGTTGGTTGTACACCATATTCTTCTGCGATTTTCTTTACCTTGTCCCATAGGGTGTATTAGTTTTGATGCATAGGTCTTAAGATACAGAAATAATAACGACATTGGGTGGCCGTGGTGTAGTGGTAACATCATCGCTTGTCACGCTGTTGATTCAAGGTTCGAATCCTGATGTCAAGAGTCATCTATTTATTTCGCATGAAATAATTAAAAAAAGTCGATCACTCGTGAAAGCTAAGTCAACTCTACTGTGAAGGCATAACACTGGCAGTAGAGTGGTCATATGGCTAATGCAACTTGATCGTGATGATGACATCAGGAGGACGGAAAAAAATACTGTGAATCATAAGCAACGACAATAATAGCGAAAACAAGCAAAATACTCCCCAGTTATCTGGACAGCCACCCTTGGAGTTTACAGAAACTTAATACCACCTGAGTTTCAAACTACACCACTCTGTCTTTCTCTCTGTCTCTTCCCCTTTCCACAAAAACGCACATGTTCTAAAAATTAGTATAATTAGTATAAATTTAAATAAATTTAAATTAGTATAAATTTAACACGTGCAAATTATAAAAAAAAAAAACAGTCCCCCAAAAGCACGTATACGAATACATTTGTGATCAGCATGGAAAGTTATGTCGATGAGATATGTTACCAGTTTTTGGGCCTCCAATTTTAACCGAGTTGGAGAGAAAAACCCATAAACACGCCCGCTTTTCAAAAAATTTGTGTTTTTCAATAAGTGTACTAGAAACTGAAAAATATTTACCTAACAAAATATATAGACGTTGCCATCTACAATTTTGAAAGCATTTTCTTATAAAACCATAAAGAACCATATTTTGCTTTCTCAAAGCTATTTGCGTTGATGCTTAAGTCATATTGTGAATATTTCACCAGAATCAGTTAGATTTGGTTACAAGTGGCTACAATTACGTGAACTTTCTTCTAGGGAAAAGTCTAAGCAATAAATTACCTAGTAAAGTCTCTGAGGAATCGCTAGATTACTCTTTGAGTAGCAGGATGTCATTGGATTTGAATTAAAAAGTTCACAACGACACGTCTACTTTATTAGGGATGGGTTATAAGATGAGGGATAGGGTATTATACGATCCGTTCGAGACTAATTGTAGCTGTAGTATATGGTTGTTTTTAATTTTGACTCTGATAGTACAGCTGAGTATCTTGCAGACAATAAAAGCATGATAAATCTGTAACGCGAACTGAACGATTATATTTGCAGTCAGTCGCTTCGAACTCTTTCCCATATTGTAACTCTAATCCAATGGTCCTGGCTTTGACACAGCGATAATGGACGTGGCAGATGGACAAGCGGACAAATTATGTATCCATACATCAGTACTGACTCGAACGCAAGTTTTTGCTTTCCCTGCAGTCTTCTTTGACACCATTGATAAAATGGTACTTAAATTGTTGGCGTAAAACGGGTACGGGTTCCCGTAGCCTGTCGGTTCTGATTACCAAGTTTCTTAAATATTGTTTGAGGTGCAACTAATTATGTGGCAGGTCTTGTGCTCAAACGTAGCTCCTCCAATGACACGACGATTGACATTGTAAAAGTCGACAAACCGTTTGTCCATAGTTTCCCATAACATGCTTAAGCAGTGTTGGTATGTCGTTACTTTCCCCTCGAACTCTTTCGATTTTTCCCTTTTCTCCCATATAACCAAAAAACCCACGATTTTTCCACAAGATAACGTTTGGGAAAGCTGCTACTATTTTAACTTGCTCATTATACAGGGTGTAACATTTGAATTAAGGCCCCTCGATATCTCGAAATGGTTGAAGATATGAGAAAAATTCTTATAAGAAAAGAAACTAAGAGAGAAATTCTTTGGTGACCTTCAATGTCCTTGATTAGATGCATTCAGACCTAGCTTGGCTTTTTTTTAATGAGAGAGGATAAATTTGAGATGACCAATCGCATGGAAAAACTAATCCTCTTTTAAATGGAAACAATTTGTTTTCCAAAACTTTAACATTTCGGAGAGATCTTAGAAAGAAAGTGTAAGATTTGTAAAAACAATTGATGACCATTGGGGGAAAACAGTTTAAGCCAGATTTTTCATTTTTTCAGACAGCAATTTGTAAGTTGAATTTTCGATGTTTTTAGTGTTCCATATCAGAATGGAATAAATGGAACACGAAAATAGTGCCGCTACCCGGACCACACAAAGTCAGACAAGAAAATGTGTCGTAGTCTTTTTTGATTTAAGAAACGGGATTTTACGAGAAAATTATGAGTTTTTTGTACTTTAGAACTTGGGCCCTTTTCACAATAATGTTTTTGGTGAGATATGAATACTTTTTGCAAAGACTACTCGTAGTCATGACACACCTATGTAATGTAAAAAAATTAGTGACAAAAAGAAACCATCGATAAGCAAACGTTAGGTAAGACTTCAGATTCTTGAGCCATTTTTTACTGCAAACCTACCTGCAGTAGAAAAAGGTGTCTTAACATACCACTAAATGTCTCAAAATACCAACAAATTTCTACACAAAATACCTCAACATATTGTAACATAAGTAGCATAATAACTACGCACCAACAACTATGCAACAAATTCCGAAGTGTCTTTTCATTCTGGCTTAATTTCGTTCCGAAGTGTCTTTTCATTCGAGGTTCGTGTCTGCAGTTAGTGTCCAAAGTTCGTGTCCACGATAAGAGACGGATAATATCTAAGACAACGTCACGGAATAAAGAGAGAATTATAACCGCAAGAAATTATTGTCATCTTGGAATTATTACATCAGAATTTTCTTGTTCCAGTGGTCGAAGAATTTGCTAGAAGTTTCCGGCTATCAGAAACTTCTGCTATATAAGGACAGATGGCGATCGAGGCAAGGCAGTTGGTTTTGAACCGCACGAGGAGATTGGAAAAGTGATAACAGCCGAAGTTGTAATTTGGTGATAAATTGAAAGTGGAGAGTAAACAAGAAAAAGTAATTAGTTTGGATTTGTGAATTAAGTAATTGAAAGGAGATAAAGTGATTTGAGAAGAAAGAGACCTTGTAAGGAAGGAGTTTGCGAAGAATAGTATAGTGTGAACTTGAATTGTTCTATAACTAGAAAATAAAGAAATAATTTCACAGAATATCGTTTTATCTGCTCGAGCCGTAGCTGGCGTATTACAATATCCTAAAATATCCCAAAATACCATTAAATATCCTATATAAATCTAAATACCCCAACATGTCCTAAGAGACAAAGCCGAAACCAAAATTATAGACCGAATGATGATATGCCGCATTGATTAACATATAGCTCCGCCCCCACCAATTTTAAGAAAAATCCAAATTTGTTCTACACCACAAGCACTACTTACACACCAATTTTCAGTGTTCTATATTCATGGAAAGTACTTTTTAGGTTTTGCTGATGATCAGTGAGTCAGTCAGTCAGTCAATCAGTCAGTCAAACAGTCAGTCAGTCAGTCAGTCAGTCAGTCAGTCAGTCAGTCACTCAATCAGTCAGTCAGTCCAAAAATAAACATTTTTTGAAGCCTTGTATCTCGGCAACTGGTTAAGCTAGACACAAATTTGGTAGAGTTAATAACATGGTATAGATATTCGAAGCCAAGTTAGGGGGGAGGGGGGGTGGTGGGCAAAAGAGCTCTAAGTTGTTTAGAGTAATTAAGGTGGTAGTGCACGAGTTGCTGGAGAATTTGGTAGTGCACCTTGATATTGTTGTATAGCTAATTTGAAACTAACGAAATTCCTACAATTTTGTACCAGAGAATATCTTTTTCACCGAGTTTTTGGAACATGGAAATTCCCATGAAAATAACACTGTGCTTAAGCACTATATTGTCCTTGCTCACCTTGGCTGTTAAGTCCCCTATTACGATTACGATGTCGCCGTTTTGGTGTTGGGTTATTGATGCTGAAGCTTGAGTGTAAAGCGGTCTGTGAGTTGAAATATACACACAATCAATGATGCGAACATTGTGATGAAGCTGAAGTGGATACTAAAGTAGAATTAAAGTCAACTTCAGCTTTACAGACCACACCGTAAGTCAGCTTGAGCTTCACCATTGTGTTCTGGCAGTGAAAGTTGACCTTCAGTTGTGGCTTCTGTCAGACCATATTCCTTCTATTTCCGAGTCTTTCTACTTCATTTCAAAGCTTTATAGACGTTTTACACCTATGGGTTGATGGCCCAAACTTAACCAAATCAATTAACGCGTTAAGAGCCGAACAGAATGTGTATCTGCGTCTAGGTCTGAGTCTGAGTCTGAGTCGCAAGCTGTCAAAATATTAAATGTATGAAAAGCCGTAAGCCGCAACACAATGTGTGTCTGTGTCTGTGTCGTGAATCGCGAAGTTGGATTTTGTTCAACTTCAACCAGCGATGCAAATTTGACGTTTATGAATTTGTACACAGCAGCTTTTGTTGTTTTGGAAATGGAGCTCGAGAAATTTATAGAAGTTGTGCGCGCGAACGAAATTTTTTGGAATTTGTCGAATCCCAATTATAAAAATTTAAGAAAAATATGCAAAACGACGAATTTGGAATATCAAGTAAGTGAAGAAAAAAGTATTTGTAAATTTTGTTTACATTTGTTTTGTTCCCATTGTTTACAGTTGATGTGCAAAAAAAAATTTAAGAGTTTGCGAGACAGCTACAACTGGGAGTTGTCAAAGCTACAATTGGCTTACGTATAGATGTTTTTTTAAATTTTTCTTTTACCAGTCCTAAAAAAAGGTCCTCGTCGTGCTCTTTGAGGTGTTTGAAAGTTGCTTATAAAAATCCTCTTTCTTTTCTTTCCTTATAAAGAGGACGAACCCCCCCTCTGCGCTTCCTCTTTTTCATTAATTTTAACCGCAAGCAGCGCGGCAGATGTTTGACAGCGCTGCAAGACTCAGACACAGATACACATTCTGTTCAGCCCTTTATTTGGTACAAAGAAGTCTCCATTCGCCTATTTACAATTTCCGCACAAATTTTCAGATGTTAGAATGGGGAGGTGAAACCAGGAATCAGGTTATGAAGGCTCATTCATATATCACTCTGGTATCATGTGGTCGTCGTTGTGAGATGCAAAACAAGACAATTGTCGTTGAAGGAAAACTCACCGCAAAATATTTTATTTTGCTACCTGCGTTATTCAAAGAATAGTAGGAAATTCAACAAATGTTTACGAGTAGTCTCCGTTTTCAAAATTTTCAATTAATATTTGAATTTCGGTAAAAAAAAAACTTTTTTTTTTGTGTCTATTTGGTATCCCTTTCGTCCTTCTCATGCTCCTAATACAAGTACCACTGAACAAATTTCAAGGTTCAGTATTATACCTACATATACAATAGATGGTCCCACCTAAAAAGCATTCAAATAGGGGTAAGGGGGGGTGGGATATAGGAGGTCGAGTGTTAAAAGTCATCAAATATTGTGATTGTCAATTTATTTACATGTCTAGCTCAAGAACCGCTTGATGAATTTTGATAATACTTGCCTTGTTAGCTTAGCTTCACAGGTAGATAGTTTCATTTGAAAATCATTAACATTTAATAAAGTGGTGGAAAGATATTAGTAGTGGAGTACCAAAGCTCATTTCAAGGACTCAAGGACTACTTAATGGATTTTTATGAACTTGTTATGATCTGAAAATCCTTAAATTTGGTTTGTTAGTTTAGAATGGTTCCATATAAAAATTGGGGAAAAGATGTTAGGAATGGGGTTTCAAAAGTCTTTTAAACGCCAAGTCGAGAAATTCTGAATGTATGTATATGTAGTGTACATGAATACGGAGATACGGAGATATGATTCCAAAAGTAAGCAAGAGCTGTGCCACCTGGCAGATGATGTTCTTTTTTTCCTACCTACAATTGCTATAGTCTGTAAATACTAGTTATAATCAATTTAAATCAATAAACAATCCGTGGCAAAAAAAAAAGTACCCTTAATCAGAAATCTGAAAATTTCGTGAATACTTGCATTGCTGAAATATCCATGAAAAAAAGCACCTTATCAGAGGGGATTTTTTTGCTTTTTTGCGTATTAAAGTACACATGAAACAAAGTCTTTTGGTTTTATTTTGAAATTTTTGTACCGAAACTGTTAACTAATAGATTACTCTCTCAGTATAAAAGCAAGTTATCTGCAATGTTCTGAAAATAGTATCTACTAAACTGTTTGCAACAAATCATCAGCATTCATTTTTTGAAATTGAAAATGAAATTATTGGTGAGTGAAATAAAATAATTTCAGGTATTCCATAGTTATACAAAATAAAATGTATATAAATCTTATTGCAGTCTGTACTCATTGCTCTTCTAATTGTCGCTCTGGTCGGAGCACGAAGACCGTTTTCACACGGTGGGCAGGGTAAGTTTGGACAAGTTACGGATCCACCACGGCGTCCTTCTTCATATGGTCCAAGTCAATCATTCAGTAAACCTAATCGTGGATAAAAATTAAATAAATTTAAATGTAGTATCATAAATAGCGTAGAGCTTAAAAAAGTGCAGTTTATATAAAATGAGTCTACTAAAGGCTTTTTTTTTAAATTTTTAATTAAAGGCTCAACATTTGGCAAAAATTTATTTAGTTTAGTAAGTCTATATCGCCTATCAAGAAATAGCTGTGAAAATAAAATCTTTCAAACAATATTCGCTCTATAAATACAAATATGATAAGTCCACAGTTCGCGAAGTTCTAGGGAAGTTCGGTTAAAGTCGAAAATTTCGAGAACTTTCAGAAAATTCAAGATTTAGGTAACAAAAATTTGGAAAGCTCCCCGAATAATTTGAGACCAATATCGGGAATGTTCAAAGACTCATTCATATGCGGGAAAAAACTAGAAGACGTGAAGTTATCTAGAATTGGTCCAAAACAGATCCATGATACACATGACTAAGGAAAATGATAACTACCCAGGGAATGTAATCCTTAATCTGTTCAATAGCTGCCGTTTGTTATTGGGAATTTTAAATCTTCAGACATAAGGGTCCATCAAATATCACCAACAAAGTTGCTGTCTTATTCTGCACAGGGTCAAACTAATAATCGGATGGCACAATATCTGGGGAATATGGCGGGTGGGGTAGGATTTCTTATTTGAGCGTTTCCAGGTAGGTTTTAACGGGTTTGACATCGTGAGGCCGAGCGTTGTCATGCTGTAGAATCACTTTATCGTTCCTCTGCTCGTATTGTGGCCGTTTTCCGCGCAGTGCTCGGCTCCAGTGATGGTGTCGTTGGGTTTCAACAGTTCACAATAAATGACACGGACCTAGTCCCACCAAATACACAGCATAATCTTCGCAGCGTGAATATTTGGCAGAGCCGACGACGTAGAAGCATGACCGGGCAGTTCCCATGACTTTCTTTTCTTTGGGTTACTGTAATGAATCCATTTTCCATCACCCGTCACGATGCGATGAAGAAAATCCTTCCTTTCTTGCTGCTGGAGCAGTTGTTCACTGGCGAAAAAACGACGCTCAACGTCCCTTGGCTTCAAATCATAAGTTCCTTGTTTTTGAGTCATTCCAAACACATGCAATCGCTTGAAAATGGCTTGATGGGTAACTTCTAATGCTGAAGCAAGCTGTTCTTGCGTTTGGCACGGATCTTCATCGAGCAATGCCTCCAATTCAGCGTCTTCGAAGGATTTTGGCCTTCCTTCACGCGGACGGTCGTCAACATCGAAATCACCGTCTTTGAAACGACGGAACCAATCACGGTACGTTGTTTCACTTAGAGCAGCATCTCCGTAAACTTTTTGGAGCTCTCGATGCGCTTCAGTCGCCGTTTTCTTCGAATGAAAGAAGAAAATCGACGCTTTCCACAAATGACGATTATTTGGCACAAAATCAGACATTTTCACACAACCAAAAGTATATCACTCCAAATCAAAATCACTAATGTGTCAAAACAGTTTGTTTATCATATGTCTAAGCTCGGTTCATGACGTTTTGGATATGTCAAAATCGACCAGCACTTAGCCATCTATTAACAAGAACTTAGTTACACACCTAATACGTTTACAAATTATACTCGCGGTTATAACTCCAAAGGGGGTATGTTAGCAACAAAAAAGAAAAAAACATATGGGATGGTAGCAATCCATTGAAATAATTTTTTTAGAATATTTTTATTTTTTATTTTTTTTAATTCTTTGTTACTTTTTTTCTTCGTCTATAATTGCTACCTAATCAAGTTTGATTTAGTTTTAAAAAATATGTGAATCTTATTTTGAATAAGAAACTAAGCTGGAAACCAGCTTGTTTGTGCGTAAGCGAAGTTCTCCGCAAGATGCCCTCATCAGCACTGGATACTCTGTTTCATCTGGCACCCCTTGAAATCTGAAAACATCGACTACACCACAGACAAGTTAAATTTTGACTAAAACTTCCACCATCATTTTTAGAGGCAGATGTACATATTTCTAGAAGACAAGTTAGTATACCGACGAATCAAAATCAGACGACGGGATAAGTGGAGGGCAATAAAAGAAGTCTTATACTGGCTAAAGAAAAACGCATCTTTTTTTTATATACATATAATTTGCACGTATCAAAGGGGATATGAATACCCTTATACTAATTTTTTGTGGAAAGGAAAGAGAGGGAAAGGCAAATTGGTGTAGTTGGTTTGAAACTCAAGTGGTAATAAGTTTCAGTGAACTCCAAGGGTGGCGTCCAGATAACTGATGAGTATTTTTTTTGTTTCGCTGTTATTTTCGTTGCTTATGATTCACAGTATTTTTTTTCCGTCCGATGTTAACATCACGATCAAGTTGCATTTTAGCCATATGACCACCCTACTGCGAGTCTTATGCCTTCGCAGTAGAGTTAACATAAGCTTTCGCAATTGATCGACTTTTTTTAATTATTTCATGCGAAATAAATAGTTTATTCTTGAACAGTGAATCTGCAATGTGACAAGCGATGATGTTACCACTAGACCATGGTCACACAGCATCTTTTCAGACAGCCAAGCAGCAATCAAGTCCTTGGAATCCACTTCTCTAAACACAATAATAGCTCTAGATTGCGCTTCGTCTCTTCAGAGATGGCGGGGTAGTTAAAAATACATACTTGTTGGGCGCCAGAACGAACATAGGCACATTCCAGGGAATTGTAAGGCCAATGAACTTGCCAGAAAATGTTCTACTGCGATGATTTTTCTCAAATTTTTGGGTGAAATACTCTGGAAAATGGATGGGGCCAGTTTTTTTTAGATATTTCACCACAATTCAATAAAAAATCGACGTTTTTAATTCTATTCGAAAAGTAATTTTCAGCTTATGAAAATATTATGCCCAATGCTTGAGAGTTCAAGAGCCAGAAGGTGATAACATCCATATGGACGGACAGACATGTGGGTTTCGCCACCTATTTATAAACCCTGAAAAACACTGATTGTATGCAGATAATAGGCATAAATATTTGATTTTCATTGACAATAATACATAGTACGAGTATTTGAGATTCAATTACAATAATAAAATATTTTATTAAATCTTCAAGTATATGAAGTGTTATTTATTTCAAGGATGAAATTTCACATCGCTGCCATATGGCATCTGTCAAATCCATCTGTCATCCATTGTGACAGATAGTTAGTTTTTGCTTTGCTATTTTACATTATCGATCGTTTAACCACCGCTCAACGCATTAAAATTGTTGCATCAGATGATCAAACAATGAAACATAATCACCAAATTCAAACATGTCGTAAGGCTTGTGCATCATTTTAATGCTCGGTCAACTGAAGTCATAGCCACTGTGAGTGCCTGAGGATTTTAATTTAAATAAAACAAAAAGTATTAAAGATATCAATGAATTTGTTTTAATGTTTTAAATTTTGGACTATACCGTTATATATGGAATACAAATTGGGTTAAATGGCTGCTACGGGAGTTTTTGCAAACTTCGATTCTTGTGAGGTAATTTTCGATTACTTTTCGGCACACTTCTGGTGGTATTGCCGCCATAATTTCACAGATATTGGTTTTTGAGTACTCCAAAGATTGGGGATTGTCTTCATAGACACGATCTTTAGCATAACCCCACAAAAGGAAATCTTGGTGGCCGATGTACTTTTCGTGTAGAGCCATATTTGTTTATGTTGTGTGGTACGTCTGAACTGATTTCGATGAAATTAGACTTACGCTGACACGTTAGTAATGAAAATTCAGACCGGTGGGCAGATAGACACCATGTTAAAACCTGAATGAGCACAGATTTACTCCATTTATGTTGTTCGTTACTGATTTAATATCTAATAGAGGCTAAAAAACCTTTTTTCACCGTTTGTCCAAAATAACTAAGATATCAATTTTGAATAAAATCGTCCAAACCGAGATGTAGCCAATTTACGGAAGTCCAATAATAAGTAAAATACCATTAATTTTGAGGTCAGAGTGAATATTTTTTAAAGAAAAACTGTGAATACTTATTGCAAAAATCCATATTACGGCCGTCTTCAAAAAAATAGCACTTTTCCAAAATTAGCCATAATTTGAATTATAAATAAATATATATAATTTTGAGGTTAGAGAGAAAATTCCAATTTCGCTTCTGGGCATTAGCCCACAGATCCCAGATATTAAAGTTTCAAATAAATCCGTACAGCCGATATATGTACAGACGGACAACATTGCGAGACCCTCTATTTGAGTTTCTCTATTGTACAGGGTGGTGCAAAATTACCTTTATGGTTTAAAATCGTTATAACTTTTTATTTCAATATTTTTTTTTTAATTTTATTATATTTTAAGGCTTATTAAGGAGCCTGCCTGGTACCGGAAAACCACGTACGGTGCACACGGATGAAAATATTCAACCTGTACTGGAGAGTGTGCAGGATATTCCAGAAACATCAAACGAATCTCGACATCGAATAAAATTATTTTATTAACAAAATAAGAATGTATAAAAATCATGGTAGTTAGACTGGAAACGAAACCTGTCAGACTTGACTGGTGAATAGTCAAAATGGCAACGCTGATTACAAGTATGTATTAAAATTAATATGCCATGCTTATGGACAGGAAATATTGGGGGGAAAAACGGCACTGTGCATCAATTTTAAAGGTGGCTTCGGAAGTGAATGTGGGGGCGGTCTAAAAATCAGATTATTTTTCAAAAGGCCCAAGTCTATGACCCTATTAAAAACCGAAAATACCCGATTTGATGTAAGGTAAGTCCACTTTTTTTCCCCTATTGGCAGACATTTTTTTCTTGTTCGCGTCACGTGAAATGCAAAGTTTGGTATTTTGCTTTAAATAAAAAATTCCCAAAACTACAACATATATTTTAAGTCTTGCCGACTGATATAACAAAATACAAATTAACTGTAATATTATGTGAAGATAATTTGCAACAGTAAACAAATTTTCAATTTGGCTGACGCAACTTTCTCAGTAGACAGGATGTCGCCAATAGTCTTGCGATAGCCCCATGACTTTAATTAAAACTGAGCTGCCGTCAGAAATAACGTTTTTTTTTTTTCTAAATGAATTACGCATTAGGTTTATAAAAATTCCATTAACCATGAATGCTTATAAAATACTTGTGGGACTCAAAGCAAATAACATGTCTAAGAGTCTCGCCATTTTTATCCTTGGTGAAAAAAAAATAAGATCCTGCAAGACACAAAACTTATCAATGACATCAGCTGAAATCAAAAAAGATTGATAGAAACAATGGCCTAGTTACACCGTTGGAAAACTTATTCAAACGAAAACGAACTCAGGCATATCGACTTTTCTGCGGAATGAAATAGATACATATCTTGCACTACAAGGCATAGTTGCAGTTGCCTGATCTCTAGACAGCCAATTAAATTGTACTTCTTGCGTTCGACTGACGACACTCTCCAAGTGTACTGGATATTCGAATATATCAACTATTCAAAGTGTAGCGAAGGTATGTATACGTACATATGTGTATAAGCATGAATATCCGATAACAAAAGATTCAGGAGCATGCATAATGTTTAAGTGCTACAACCGCAAGACACTGACAGAGCATTTGTCGATCGATTAACCCTAGAGCACGGAAAACCAATGCTGGCAGTAAACCATCAGAAGTGCAGCAACTGATGTACTATTGATGTGAATTTGACTGCAAATTGATGGATCATCTATGGATGGACTATATATTTGTCTCTAAAGAAGATCGGGCGAAATCAAGGAAGTTACGTCAGCTTCCACCCGAACATGCGAAATGTACTCGTAATCAGGTCTCCCAAGCATTGGGAAATTATTTTATTCTTCTACTCCAATTATAGCTTAGTCCTACCTAATTGACGAATGTTTCGTTTCCCTCAAACAGAATATTGCGCACCAAAAATTGAAGGCTACAAATTTGCGTTACCTTCCTGTACAAGGAACATGAACTCCAAACAAATCACATCGGTCATTCAATGAAGAACGACTCTGGCACACATGAATTTCCTAGTAAAACTGGGTTTGCTATACTAATTCTCACCCAAGAGGACGAAAATAGATACAGAGCCCTATCAATCCAGAGCCCTATCAATCCAGAGCTGGCCAGCAGCTCACTCATCTTTGCCAAATGGAAAAAATATGTTCATGCGTAGATGCTGCTATCTCCTCCGCATACCGGAAAAAAAAATCATCAAAAGGCCCGCAACAAGAATCTCTTAAACGTAGGTCACTGTCAAGCTGCTGTAACATCCAAAATGAAAGTGATAAGAAAATTGTGTATAAAAAAAAATTGTTTGTTAAGAAAATTCATTGAATTGAGTGTAAAAAAAAATTCTAAATAAACAATCTTTTAAGCTGAGTCCGAGTTTCAATGTTCATCTGTGGAATTCTACAGAATTCTGCTGGCTACAGGCAGCATTCAAATCAGTTTTATCAGCAGGAATTTTTGTATAAAAGCAGAACAAGATTGCTCTTGCAAAACAGTACAAAATATTTCTTCAAACATTTTACTCATAACTGTAAAAAATAACAAACTAATATAGCAACATGTTGATGATGGCAAAATTATTGGTGAGTATTTTTATTTTGTATTAAAAAAATTTTTAATTATTTTTTTAAAAAAAAAAGATGTTGTTCGCTGCCCTCTTGGCATGCGCGTTTGCCTTACCAAATGGAGGATATGGCGGTATCCCATTGGGACATGGTGGACATGGTCAACACGGATACGGTGGACGTGGTAATATTGGAGTTGGTGGACATGGACAGTATGGACCTGGTCGTGGTATTGGAGGCCCACATGGAGGCCCACATGGAGGCGGACACCATGGTGGACATGGTGGTCATGGTGGACACGGACGACATTATTGAGTGAACACAAAATTGTAAAACTTATTAGGTTTAGTGGAGACATATAGAATAAAGCTGTGCATTTTATGATTTATTTCCTGTCTTGTCATGTATGTCATTTCTGTACTGTCGTTTGATATTATCAGGTGTTTTCTTCTCGAGTTCCATTGGTGCATATTTGATAAGTGGCCAGTCGTTTGGTGCATCGGATGGATGCCTTAGTTGTCTTGAATACCAGTCTCTGAAAGTTATACGTAAACCGTATTCCGACATGATTAATTGGATTAATTGTACAAGTATTTATTGTGGTTGGTTGATACTCCAGTTTGATTAGTTGGAAGTTTCTCATTTTTGAAAGTCATACGTGATTGGTAGTCAGTCACTAGTCACACAGGACAAAAGGATGAACAAAAAATATATCCCGTTATTAGTCTAATGGTATATATCAACTCCAAAGAAAACGATTTTAATTTTTCTATGGCATATTTTTAGGATTTAATTTAACGACTTCAATGAAGTTGAAAAATCGTTATTTTCTCTAAAAAGTCGACTACGTTTTTTGACTCATTTTCTATGCATTTATTGGTTATGCACTGAAAACTTGAAAAAAAGTATGTTTGTTTGACTTGTAGTATCATTTACTTGTCTCAGCTAGATACTCGAAATCCCCGAGAATTTTTCCCAGTAACTTTTATGTAAAAGTTTATGCGATCGAAGATGCGCCCAACTCAATCCTGATATTGTCAGAGTAACAAAGTCAGCGTCTACTGGGTCTCGTAGGAGTAGGGACAAATTAAGTAGCCGATAAACTTTCAACGAGGGAGTCAGAGCGATCTCTTTCGTTGGACAGGAACCTTTTCTGCTTACTGGAACAGATTGGGGTTAGAATGAAAATCCCGATTTTGCCTCGAATTCTGAATCCATCTATAAGAGATATGAAGAAAGCCAGTCCAGCCGTTTTAGGTACAGTCGCCCATACGTATGTAAAATACATACAGACAGATCATACAGAATTGAGAGTCATTACTCAAAGAGGGGGTTCTCAAAAATAATTCATACAAGCAAGAAAATTTTTACACATATTCTCCAAAGTTTTCTAATTGGATGTACTTTCATGAAAAAAAAAAAAATTGGGCTCGGGCTTCAATCCAAAATGGCCATCTTCGAACATTGTGGCTGAAATACGGTTTCTGTTTTTTTTTTTTTTCGAAAACTAAGTTTAATCTTTTTAGATATATCGGAGGATCCTGGGAGTAGTGGAAAGGCACATTCACACATTGAAGAAATTGGGGGGGGGGGGGGGGGGGGGGTGGGGAAGGGGGCACAGGCCCCTTTTTTCAGTTTAACGAATTTATTTACAAAGTTTACCAGCATTAACACTGCCTCACAGTAAGTAATCAGACATTCCTTGTGTTGCTTAACAACAAAATCCAATGAACGCTGCTCCCAAGTATGCAACTACATTTTATCAGAAATGATATTTTGTTTTTGCTTTTGTTAGGGTATTAGAGGTATCTAATATAATTAGTAGAGACACTTCTCTCTACATAATATGCAAGTCCTACTATACAGATGCGTGCTAACATTGCAGGTATACTTTTCTATTGAGTTCGTGTAATTGTGTTTTATTTTGCTCAAACGAAGTGAAGTTTGCAAACATAAACAAAACAAACATTCTAGTTGGCAATAGTAGCTGCAGTTTTGTCTCGTTTGCCGTGCTCTTTATTATAGAAAATTAATTACCCAGGTACCTAATAAGAAAAAAATAGGTAGTGTTTTCTCTGGAAAATAAATTACAAAAAATAATCAAATCCTGTTTTTCTGAAGAATTTTAATTTAGATAATTAAAGTTTAATGGGAATTGCCGTTACTTATTTGATATCCTGAGGTAAGTAATTTTTATCCGCTTAGAGATTGGGAAATCAGAAAGTAACCAATATGGGAAAATTTTAAATTTGCGGCTTCATTTTTGCTTCACTTGCTAGAAAGTAGTACGAACAACAGTTGACAAAATTTTGAAGAGAAATTTTACCAAGTTTATTGACATACATATGTGTAAGTATAACTGGTAAAACCGTAGACAAAGTTTTTTTTTTTAGTGTGTGAACAAATTACTAGGGGCGGCATAAATTGGGTCTGCCCCGGGCAGACGCTACGCCACTTGTGCTGTAATTGTTTTATATTTCTAGGAAATCACGGATGTCCTGGATTATATTGTATTAAATAAAGGGTTTTTCAAAAAGGACGTAACAATTTTGCATTTAAACAAAACACAGAATAATTGAGATTTCTGTCTGAAATATTTATTAGATTTAAGTATGGAATTCGATCTCGTTCGATCGATTCTTTGGAGCCAATTTCCACCACTCTTACAGACATATCGGCCGGAACGTAGGCAATTTCGCGTTCGATATTGTTCCTGAGCTCCTTTAACGTTGTTGGCTTGTTGGCATAAACCAACGACTTAACGTAACAACATAAAAATGAATCCATCTGTGTTAAATCGCATGAGTGAGCTCGCCATTCAACCGGACCATTTCTCGAGATTACACGATTGCCGAACTTCCCCTTCAATTGATCAATTGTTTGACCAGCTGTGTGGCATGTGACACCATCTTATTGGAACCATATATCACTGATGTCAAGTCCACCCAATTCTGGCCAAAAATAGTCTTCCAACATTGCACGATAACGAACTCCATTGTCCGTAACATGGCGATCATTATCATCGACGAAAAAATATGGACCACATGGTCACTTTTTGTGGATGCAATGGAGTCTCTTGAAGCACATGTGGGTTTGTTGCTGTCCAATAACGCATATTTAACTTATTGACAAAGCCATTAAACCAAAAATGAGCTTCTTCGCTGAAGATGATTTTTCGATGAAATTCAGGATTTTCTTCAAACTTTTGCAGAGTCCACTTGGAGAAGTTTCAGCTCTTTAAATGATAAGAGTCTTCAGTTTTTGAGTTAATTTCATCTTGTAAGGGTGTAGGCTAAGATCTTTACGCAAAATTCGTCACAATGTGGACTGAGTGATTCCCAATTCCTATCAACGGCGTGGAATCGACTGATTTGGCTCATTTTGAACTGAAGCTCTTACGGCTTGTCTCACTGACCCATGAATAGTAAACATGTTGACTCGAATTTATCCACTATAGCACGCACAGCCTGTCTGGTGGGACGATTATTACGACCAAAAAATAGAGTATACGCTCTTAAAGTTTCGACCACCGACCCACAATTTCGGTAGTATTTTTTAATAATTTTCAAAAGTTGATCATTCGTATACTTCTCCACGATAAAAAAGTAAACCTTGACATTGACAGATCATAAAAAAAGTTTACGCAGTACGTTTGTGTTAAAATACAAAATTGTTATGTCCCTATTGAAAAACCCTTTAGGTGTTAATAATATTTTATGCCGAGTTGGAAACTCGTCCCCATTAAGTTCTATTACGAGAGCGTGGTATACGTGCATGAAGTTTCATGGTTCTAGATAATAGGAAGGTCCTACAAATTGAGAAATTTTATGAAAGAGACATAGAAGTGTATTTCGAAAATCAAATATCTTTCTACGTTATATTCATTCTCATGGTCCAATTCAAACGTGTTAAAAGATAAGTTAGTAGCCTCGCCTGTATTATCTATATGCAGTCCTCATTCAATCACCGAATTGCATTGTGACGCAAGTGGTGTAGGCTTCGGAGCAGTATTGATGCAAAAACAGAAAAAATGGATTTCATCCATTGTTTTATTTTTCAAAGCGAGCAACTGCATCAGAAAGTAAATATCACAGCTATGAGCTGGAAACACTCTCCATAATTTACGCATTAAGAAGGTTCAAGATATATTTAATCGGTATATCTTTTAAGATCGTAACCGATTGTCAAGCATTAGATTTGCCTCGTAAGAAAAAATCGGTGAATCCCCGTATTTCACGTTAGGCTTTAGAGTTACAAGGTTTTGACTATGTCGTGGAACATAGGAAAGGGAGTCGGATAACATTCGAATTGTAGACGATGAATCGTTTGAGTTTGCGCTTGTAGCAGCTCAAAGACAAGATCCAAGAATCATTTCAATCGCTTCCGAATTGGAGAAGGCTGAAAATCCTCTTTATGAAATGATAGATGGCCTAATATATCGGAAATGTAAAGATAAGGTTCCATTACTTTTCCATCTTAAATGGAGGCCGATGGGGGCCGACAAGTGTTTTGATCACCTGTCAGGAAGCTATTGGTTTCCTAAAATGAAGGAAAAGATAAAAGCATACATAAAAACTTGTCCTAAATGCATTTACTTTTCACCTCATTCCGGTAAAGTAGAAGGCACTTTACATTCTATCTCGACCATCTTGGGCCGCTACCTAATTCTCTTGCAAAGAGAAAACATGTCTTTCTTGTAATTGACGCCTTTACGAAGTTCATCAAACTTTACGCCGTCAAGACAACACAAAGTAAAGAGACCATAACATGCTTAAAGTCATTTTTTGGAAACTATTCAAGGCCTAATCGACTTATATCCAATTGTGGTAGTTGTTTCACGTCCAAAGAGTTTTTCGATTTCTTAGATGAACAAAATGTCAAGCACATTAAGATTGTTACACAGTCTCCTCAATCTAATGGTTATATCGAGAGAATAAATCGCATTATCGTCCCGATGTTAGCCAAAGAATGTAACGCAAATTTAACCAGCGATTGGGATAAGAAACTAACGAAAGTTGAATTTGGGCTTAAAAACACCTTGAATAGGAGTACAGGTTTTAGGCCAAGTACTCTTTTGTTTGGAAGAAACCAAAAAGTCGAGTGCTTTAGAGAAAAAAAGGCTTGTCTAGGAGTCGTAAGAAAAGAGGCGCTTGAAAAACTGAAAAAAAAAAAAACAATTAAGTAACAAGATTTATTTATTTATTTTTTTATTATTATTATCAACCTACAACTACCTACACACCTACAATACCTAAACCATAAACTATGTAAGTCGGCCATGGACAACAAACAGCCAACTTCAAACATCAAACGGGCTACCCTGGATTAGGGGAAAACGACGAAGGAGTTTCCTCTCTTTCGGCTGGCCACCAGAAATGTCCGTACTGACGTTGTACGTCCTTCATATCGCGACCCGGTACCGCCCTACTGAACTGGAGATGCTCCACACTGCTGTGTGCCACGTCTCTGTCGTAGTTGAGTCGCCTATCCACAGCTGTCCGAGCAACGTGGAAGATTAGCAATCTGTCCTGGACCCTTCTAGACCCTTCTCATCAAGATAGAGGAACGCCTCTGGGGGAACAAAGCCATTAAGGTGCACTCTCTCGTGATACTCGTAATTAGGGTAATAAGCCCCGGAGATCAGGTTGTTCATCGAGCTCATTGCTCTGACAACGTGCCTTCGAATCAACTTGATAACGAAATTATCCACTCTTATTAGGTTAGCCCTGTTGAACAGGACCTCATTGGGATAGAATTTTATGTACTGGGACTCTGGTGTTCTGTATAAATGAAGGCAAGCCCTCTCAAACACCCGAATCTTTTCCAACAAGCTTGCTTCCACATTGAACCAGACGGGGCATCCATATACGAGCATGGGCCGAATGAGGGCCTTGTAACAGATTACCTTTACCCTTGCATCGAGTTGCTTGCTATATAAAAGTCTCTTTGTAAGGGCAAAAGCACCTCTGGCTCTGGCCAGAGCAGCATCTATATGTTTGTTAAAATATAGATATTGGTCCAACCAAAGCCCCAGGTATCTGACTACACTTCGACTCGCAAGTGGCTGTCCGTGCGATCCAACGTTTGAGAACTTTCGCCAATTATTTCTGGTATCCCTAGAAGGCCCAGACAACGGCGTCCTAAAAAGAATGGTTTCCGATTTCTGGAAGTTGATCTTCAACTTCTGTCGATTCTCACAGATTTCTTCTTTTTCAATGATTCGAAGATCCCTTGCAGCTCCACCTTCGATATGTACGGGGGATGTACCCTTTCTTCGGCGATGACATTATTTGTCATAATACTCGTATGGTCATTGAACTCGGTAAAACCTATGTTCTCGGATCGCCAGTGCTCTATATCATTTCGAAGGTAGAAGTTGTGCACAAGGACTCGATTTTCCAAGTCGTGGTTCGGGAAAATGGTATCATTCACCGTGTACACTTCCTGGAAAGTCACTCCAATAGTCTCTACCTTCTCCTACGGATCTTCGATCACAAAGAAGTGGTCATCCTCTACTGCGTTATCTGGAACTATACCTGCTGTTATCAGTATTCGTCCATTGTTCGTCGTTCGGGGGATCTTAAGACGCGGAAGGTCATTTTGATTGTTCCTCCGAAATATTTTATTTATTTGCGCGAACATACTCGGGTTGTTGGCTTTTACAGCCCTAGTTTTGTTGTTCCAATGCAAATTTGCAGAAAGTCTGTAGTTATTCCGACTTCAGCATCCTAACCTACGAGTTTTGTCTGTCAGTAAACTGTTTGTACAAGGTTTTTAGTCTCGACAGCAGTCTACTTTTGTGTTGGTGTAGTGAGTCAATTGTTGTATTGCGGAATGTCTGCGTTGTCAGTGTATTGATACCGAGGTATCGTACTGTCCATAGTTCGTTTAATTGCCTCGTCCATTCGTTTTAGGTACTAGTCAATCTCCTCGTTTAACAAATTCCTATTGGACGGTGGGTAGAGCGAGTTCGAGGAGAGTGCTCTTGTCAAAGTTCTGGAGAAGTGAGTCCGACGCGTCCTACTATAATTGTAGGAGAACGTTTGGAAGAACTGAATTCAGCTGAAGATCTTGAAATTTAATTGGGTGGCCGTGGTGTAGTGTTAACATCATTGCTTGTCACGCTGTTGATTCACGGTTCGAATCCTGATGTCAAGAATCATCTATTTATTTCGCATAAAATAAATAAAAAAAAAGTCGATCACTTGCGAAAGCTAAGTCAACTCTACTGTGAAGGCATAACACTGGCAGTAGGGTGGTCATATTGCTAAAATGCAACTTGATCGTGATGATGACATCAGGAGGACGGAAAAAAAATACTGTGAATCATAAGCAATGACAATAATAGCGAAAATAAACAAAATACTCCCCAGTTATCTGGACAGCCACCCTTGGAGTTTACAGAAACTCAATACCACCTGAGTTTCAAACTACAACATTCTGTCTTTCTCTCTGTCTCTTTCCCTTTCCACAAATACGCACGTGTTCTAAAAAAGAATAGTATAAGGGTATTCATATCCCCTTTAACACGTGCAAATTATAAAAAAAAAAATATGGAGATCTAGCGTCTAAACTTATTTTTCTATGAATCTTATCTGGACACTGTTTTTCATTTTCTTGTTTAACAACACTAGAGTTATTTCGATGTATAGAGAATTTATTTTTGAATTCTAGGAAATTGTTATCAAAGATTATTTAGTTTGAATTCATCTATTTATTTCGTCTGAAATAAATGAAAAAGTCGATCAATTGCGAAAGCTTAGTCAACTCTGCTGCGAAGGCATAACACTGGCAGTAGGGTGGTCATATGGCTTAAATGCAATTTGATCGTGATCATGACATCAGGTGGAAGGAAAAAAATACTGTGAATCAAGAGCAACGACAAAAATCAAAACAAACAAGCTCCCCAGTTATCTGGACGCCACCCTTGGAGTTTACTGAAACTTAATACCACCTAAGTTTCAAACCAACTACACCAATCTATCTCTCTCTTCTCTCAATTTATACAAACGCCCGTGCCCTGAAATAATTTAATGGTATTCATATCCCATTTGGCGCGGGCAAATTATAAAAAAAAAAAATAAAAATATGGAAAATTTTGTAATCGGGTCGATTATACCGTCAGGATGGCCGAACTGTATTCGAACATAATGCAATTTTTAATAAATAACCCAAAAATTGTGTAACCACACTGTATCTGGTGCATTCTAACTCCGTCTATGTGTATTAGTCTAAAGGGCTAACCATAATGGACTTCAGTGGGATTAACCTTATGTCAAAGCCGAACGAAAAGCCCCACTCAATTTCTGTCAAACAAATAGTCGGTCAAATTTTTTACATTCGGTTTGGTTTTAGTGCAAGGAAATGAAAATGGAAAATAAACTAAAACAATTAAGAAAATTAAAATTACTGCATCTTTCAATGGAAGGGATAAATATCCTGTCAAAAATAAATGATTTGGAATTTTGTTTTCTTTTTTTTTTCTTTTTGTGTCAACTGTCAAATTTCCGTACTGAATGTCTCATTTCATTGAGACATTTCGTAAGCCCACCGAAGTTAACGAAAACTTGACGAAACCAATCATAATCCCATTATGGTCATGCCATACTATTTGCATGTAATGGGACATTTCATTAAGCTGGCGTAAGCTCTTTCTATTATCCATTATGGTTGGCTCTTAAGTCTGGCCACCTAATCGTCTGATTAACTAAAAATGTCTCACACATCTGTAATTACCCATTTTGTTATCAATCTGTTTGGTCTTAGCTTACGCATTTATGATGCATTACATTGTACAGAAGCCAGTCAATAAACGATTTCAAAACGAATTGGACATTGGAGTTTTCATTGCTTTCCCTACACAACTAAACTCCCAAAGTGTTTTTATTTTCTTGTTAATATTTTCATAGCTCGGGTATATCCCCAATGGCCTTTGTCACTTCACGTGTGAGATAGTAATAATAATTAAAATACAAGATAGCCAAGCCACACTCACTGTAATGCGCTGCAGCTTCTTTACTGATAACAATGTTATGTGAAGGAAAATCAATTTAACAAAACACTGCCGACATCTCATAATCTCGACGTATAAATACAACTGCTACTTTGATCTCATTCGCAGTAGAAAAATACAGCTTCAATAGGAATAAACTAAGTAAAAATATGGCACATCCGGTGTTTTTTGCGATTTTGTGCACACTCGCACTTCTAGCACCACTGGTGCTAGCCACAGACAGTTCCTCAGAAGACAAAGATACAGAGGGTCAGCATAAACATCACTGCGGACGACATCGTCATCATCAACATCATCTACATCATCATCAACATCATCAACATGAACTAAATCATCACAAGCATTTTGGTCCACATCACCATGGTCCCCGTCATCATGGTCGTCACCGTCATGAACCAGAGGACGAACAACCAAACACAAACGTCACAGGTACAGTGTTAGATAGCGTTGATCAGCCGGTAGTTGATGTATCACAAACGATTACGTATGTCAACGAAAATGAACAAGTCGGTGTTACCGATGGTCGAGATGTTACCAATGATGCCGGTCCTGAGGTTATTTCAAATAATGGCGCATGGGCTACAGATACACAGAAAAAGGATCATCATCACCCGAAGTGAACATCAAGAACTTCCCCTTGCCAATGTTAAAAGTAATATTTCAATCAAATAAAAATAATTTATATTAAATTCATTCTTGTGTGTGTTTTTTATTATCTTTTCAAAGATCTCGCACATTTGGTTAGAATTTGAAATCTTTGGGAAGCTTAAAGCAAGCTAAGTACTTTAAAATTTGGCGCACTGTGAGATAAAGTTAATTTTAGATACGAAAGAGCAATCTGTTAAGTTCCGATGGAAAGTTCCATGAAAACCAACGCAATACCGCGGGAGTGGAAGCGTTAGCGAACAAAGTGCATTAAGGAGCGGGAGCCAGAATTTTACATCCATTCAAACCAACGTGGAGCGGGAATGAACGTTTATTTTCAAAATTCCATATTTTTTTATTTGATCCCATTTCTGGGTATAATTAACAATTCAAAATGTGATCCTTGTTCGTAATTTCAATTAGCGGCTCAAATCTTCCCAACACACTAAACGAGAGATATCCACGAGGGAAGCGAAAGAACTGTCCATGCACCAAAATCAAAAATGTATGTATATTCCGCCGTTCAATCTAGTGCCGCACGGCGTTCGCAGTCGCTCCTGCTCTCATCGTATCGAGTTAGTTTAAGGGAACCTTAAAGCCGACGCAAATTTGAGTCGTTTTTGTTTACCTCTGGTCGATAAGAAACTCGACAGCTCAATTGCCTTGAGGAACCGGAGTATTTGGAATGACTAACGCTATCTAAGGAGCCGTGGCTCAGTAGTTAAGTGCGCGATCACTGAACCAGAGGTTCAAGCTTCAAATTCAGGAAAACACAAAAATAAAAAATAAAAATATGTTTCTCACAGTCTAACCTCTCGCGAACATCTGGCAAACATCCGAGAGTAAAATTGTAATAAAAAGCTTCTCTCAATTGAAAAAAATTGCCCTTTGAAAACGGCATAAAACTGTAGGTCCCAACCATTCGTGAGGCGCACAGCACGAGTGGCTGTGAGAAGCTAGGTCAGTGCCTGCATTGGGCTGTTAGCGCCAAAATATTTATTTATTTATTTATAAAACTATAGTAGATCTTCTTCTGATAACTGAAACGAATCTAGGTGGTCTTTTGTGAATTAGTACTCCAAATACATTAAACAGGTGCCTTCGCGTTTTATCAGGATCTTCACAAAATTTGCGATCTCCGTGTTGCTCTATATCCAGTGAAATGTTCCTTAAGTCTACTGTGAACCATTAGGAACTTGACAGATGTCGAAGCCGGTTTTTATTGATGTTTTTGCAGTTCTTCGGTTTTTGCTCCCGATAAGTTCTTTGGCCTGCCTCAGATTAAGGAGTTTCTCCCAATCAATGACCTTTTGCAATGTTCTTCTTTCGTTAGGTCTTCCCATATCGTATGTGGTCCGAGACTGCAAAATGCAAAAACTCTTTCTTGCTAGTTCTGTCAACCTAATTTCATTAAACCTTAGCTCATTGATGGCGGCCTGGTTGTCCAACAATATCTCGATGTCGTGTCCCGATACTTCCTATCGAAGTTAAGATGGGCGCATCTTTCGACTGCGCGTACCCCTGCTTAGAAAATATTGGGGTAAGTTTCCATGGCTTATGAGTACTTGGTTCTGGGTCCGACCGTGTACCACTTTAAGATGTCTTATTTTAGTTGGTACTTGTAGGATTCACTGCTCTATTCTATTTTGATACTCAGCTTCGAGTTTCTCAAATAAAAGTAATAACAGGGCCGACTTGGAAAGTGTTTCTTGCTCTCTATGTGCGATGTATTTTTCATTCCCAACAACTTCTTTGATTATTCTTAGTACGGTTTCTTTGACGATTCTTTCCAGCACTGAGTATAGAGGGGTGAATTACAATGTCACTTCCAGAATTGCTGTGGGACAGATTTTTATTAAGCCAGCCTTTGCACTTTTTCAATCCACATCCATCAATGTACATACATCTTAGTATGGTTTTGTTGCATCCAATCTGAAATGTTCCCTTACACCACGAGTGCACGAGTTGCTTGGGTTACCACAGCTTTTTCATGTTTCTTCCAAAGAAGTTTACTATCTAGGGCTATACCTAGATACTTGACATGGTATTGTGGGTTGTGGAATATGGGTTGCAGAATATAAGGAATTCTGCGAAAGCTGACCTTCAGGCTACCGGATGGGTCCACAGATTCTAGATATTGGAACGGTCTTTAGATATAAAAGTTAGCTTTGAATAAGTTGTTATTTACTAATAAGTAGTCCCGAACAAGCAGCGAATATTGGATCGGTTTGGAACAATTTGCAGTTAGAGTCTGTGATTTCCTAACAAAAAAAAAACACATACGAGCAGATATCGCCTTCAAATAAACAACAACACATTATTCCCTCTGCAGCGCCTGTCTCAAAATGGGAGGCTGCAAACAGCATTTGTTTCTTCAGGAGAGGCTGATGTTGCTCATCAGCACGCATTAATTACCTCTAATTCTATCCTGTGTCCTTTCCTCTTTCTTCATCACTGGGTTAATAACTGTAAAATACATTTAAAAGTGGCATATTTTTGTTCCTCCAACCGCTTTCAAGCTCAAAAGTTTATCAAACAACCCGATAAACTAAAGGGCCATTTTTCTCCAGTTAAATTTTAAATGCTCGTCCGTAACCTGCAAACCAAACGAAAACTATATTATTATATTTAAGAGTTCTCGAACTGGCTACAACTAATCAGGATGAACAGGTAAGACGATTTTGAAATATCCCGTAATTTATTTTTGCATAATTATTAGGAATCTAAAATCATTGTTTTCGTCTTCATCTGATGATGAAGATCGAGGGAGGATAGATCGTCGACGAGTTCCTCGAGATCACAGAAGTCTAATTGAAGAATGTGGATCTTAAATTCATAAGATTTATTTCTATTTCACTCTTGCACATGTAAATTTGAAGGAAAAACAAAATTTTCATGGAATACAGGGAAGGAGTACTAGCAGCCTGTTAGCCAAAAGTTCCATGTCTACGATTGGTGAATTTAATTGGCAGATACATTTTAAAGTGATGTTTGCTAAAACCCCTGTAGGTGTATATTGGTGAAGTCGGGCATTAGTCTTAAATGACGCAGAAAATAAAAAACCATCCTATTTACTATTATTCGTTACATGTGCTACTACCTTTTTCTGGTGAAAGGTACCCCTGTGGTGTTGGTCGGGTTTATGTTTAGTCCTACCTCTCTCACGCATGCCTCCCGCTCAAAATTATAACTTACACTCAATGAGAATTTCACCTATTACCCATTGATAAGACAAGATGACTCATTTTGCACTCCAAGGTAAGTGCGTTGTCCTTTTCCAAATATGTTTTCAATCACGGGTTTTTCCCCAGCAGTCTTTATCACTTCGCATGTTCTACAATAATATGACAGCTGATAACAAGTTTTTTTTTTGGTGGAAAATCAATTTAATAAAATATTCCCGACATTGCACCATTTCACCATTTCAAAGTATAAATACAATTGCTCCTTTGATCTGATTCACAGTAGAAAAATATAATTTCGATACAAATAAACAAAAAATATGGCAGATCTGGTGTTTTCAACGATTTTGTGTACACTCGTTTTTCTGGCGTCGCTGGTACTGAGCTGTCAATCTGGACGCGGCGGTATATATTGTCAGCCCAACTATAATTGTGGACAAAATTGTGGATATGGGTACTATAATCAGAGGCGTCCTTATTACTATAACTACCCTTATCAACATCGGCATTATCAGCATCACCATCATGGACCAAATAACTATCAACCAAACACAAATGTCAGAGGTGCACAGTCAGTTAATATTTATCAGCCAGGAGTAGTTGATGACGCAAATGCTCGTAATCACTATAATACAAGTGAACCAAACGACTATCAACCAAACACAAACGTCAGAGGGAGAAACTCAGATAATATTTACCAACCAGAAGTCGCAAATGGTGGTAATAACTATAACACAGGTGACCAAGTTGGTATGCTACTCAATGTACTAAATCGTCAAATAGTTACCAATGATGCTGGCCACAATGTAGACTTGTTGATGCACATCCTCGGGACTGGATCGAGATCGAGCAGTGCAAATTTGTATAGTAATAGAAATCAACCCTGCGGGAGATTATGTGGAAACGTTATGTGTTGTTAAAAAAAAATCAATCCTGATGGAAAAAAAATTAAGGAAAAGTTTATGAAGTGAAATAAATGAAAATTTACTACTCAAGGCCAAAGGCCTTCCTTATCTTTTTGTTCGTCTAATCGTAATTAAATTTAACGTTATGTTTATTTTATTTGTTTGAAGATATAATTATTTCACAATATGTGGTTGGGATTTCACATCCCTGCCATATGGCATCGGTCAAATCCATCTGTCATCCATAGTGACAGGTTGTTAGTTCTTGTTTTGATACTTTGTTGTAACTTACTACAAAAACAACAGTTTTGTAATAGAAGGTTATTCAATTAGTGCCTTAGGATTTTCAATGAAATTAAATTTTATTACTGTTTTAAATTTTGGACTATGCCATTGTATGAAATACAAAATCGGTTAAATGGCCGCCACGGGATTGGGAAAGTTTGGCGATTGTCTGCATACACACGATTTTTAGCATAGCCCCACGAAAATAGACCCAACGGGCTTAGATCATACGATCTTGGTCATGATCTTGGACACGATCACATGGTCTTGGGTGACGGAACTTATCATGCAATGGAGCCAAATTTGCCTGTGTTGTGTGACATGTTCCTGTTGGAACCACATGTCGCTCAAACTAATGTCTTCAAACTCAGGCCAACAAAAATTGGTTATCATTTGACCATAGCGAAAAGAATTCACAGTAACAATGGCGCCTTCGTCGTTTTCAAAAAAAAAAAAAAAAACGGCCCGATCATGCCGCCGGTCCACAGCGTGCATCAAACTGTCACTCGTAATGGATGCAATAGCCTCACAATGATCACATTTGGATTCTCAACATTTACGTAGCCGCCGAGCGAGAAAAGGACATCATAGCTGAAGATGTTTGAGAAATCAGTGGCAACTTGTTGATTTTCAGATATTAGAGAATTGTTATTTTTGTAGTAAGATGCAACAATTTGAATGTGTTGAGCAGTGGTTAAACGATCCATATTGCAAAATGTCAAGGCAAGAACTAACTACATGTCACTACAGATGACAGACGAATTTGACAGATGCCATTATGTATGTAGCGATTAATGTAAAATAAATTAATAATATAACTAAATGGATTAGTATTGAAACTATTTATTTTCTTCCATAAAACGTTTTAAGCTTACAACAGCTGTTACTCGCGGTGGTGCTCGCTTGGATTTTGATGTTAAAAATTGACCTAGAATAAAATTTAAAAAGTATATGCTCCATAGATGAGCCCCATGGTATGTCACTGAAATCAGAATATCATGAACCTTGAAAAGATTCGAAAAGGTTGCGGTCTGATAGCTATTCAGTGAGAGGATATTATTTAATCTGGCCGGAGTCGGCTATAGGGAGTCACAATCTATTATGGATTAACGGACACATAAAGATATCAAATCAATACTTATAAATTCTACTTAATACAGGCGAATACCTATTGTGCAGGATTTTCAGAGTTCCGGTACTTACAAGGTAACAAAAAGTTAAAACGTAACCCTTATAGTGAGAGTCAGTTGTATGTTCGTCCATCTGTCCACGCATCTGTCGGTTGCAGCCCTAAAATTGTTGAACCATTAAATTTTAGAGCTTGATATTTGACCCAAAGCTGGGTTTTATTAATTCGGGGACAATTCAAGAATACAATTTGGAGAAGTTAAAAACAAAAAACTGTTTGGAGGTTAGAATAAAAGTTTATAAATATAGGTACAAGGAGTATCAAATGAAAGGTGATGATGCTCTGATTTCAAATATACATATAGCTCCGTCAATTTTACTTTATCAGGTTTCGAAAAAAAAAAAAAAAAAAAAACTGTCAAAAGGCATAATAAATAAAAATAAAGTGCACGACTGCATCTCACGTATTTGAACCTATGTACATGTATTTAATTGCAAATCACTTCGATTTTAAATTTAAACAAAGTCGTCAAAAATTTCCGTTAAAATAAAAAAAAATGTTTAAAGATTTTCCAAAACTTGGTATGCTATAATCTTGTATCTGTCAATAATGGTTGAAATATGAATTTCGAACAAAATCGGTCGAATCATAGCCGAGAAATATTCAATTTTGAAAAATCTGTTATGAGCAAAGTACGGTCAAGTGTACTTTTTGAAAAAACATGGTACATCGTCTGATAGGGTAGGTAGGTAAGAGTGGCGGTTCTGAAGAACCCAATTAGGACTAGGTGCCATTTTGTTACCAATATATGAATCTGAAGTGCTGTTATGAGCTAAATAATTGAAATCAATAAATCACGCCCCTTAAAACGATGCCCAATTCGACACATATGTGATTAAAAAAAATTGTGGTCACCACAAGAATCTTTACTGAAGCTATGCTTACAAGTGGATGTAGTCTAATGAAAATTATGTCGATCTTGTTAGTCCGTCCGTCTGTCTATTTGCCATCACTTTTGGGGCTTTAAATGTTGAGATAGGAAGGTGAAACTTCATACATCAGCTTTTAGAATCTGAAGCAGTACAAATGCAAACATTTTTCAAATCTGCCCACTGTTCAATAAATACCTTTCCATGCATTATGTTTCGCCACGCCCACTTTAGAGGCGTTTTCTCAAAAAAAAAAAAACTATATACTGCTTCCTTCAAAGCTATTTGTGGTGATGATTAAGTCTTATTGTGAACATATCATCAGAATCTGAGAACTTTGGTTACAAATTTTGGAAGCCACGACCATTTTCTGCCGACAAAAATTTATAAAAACAGTTTTGTGAGAAATCTTTTTAAAAATTGCGGAAATATCTTTTGTACAGAAAGATATCATAGCATCAGTTTTAAAAAATTCCCAACCCACTTTATTATGAATGCGATAGGGTATTATACGATCCACTAGACAAATTGAAACTTACTTGTGTGTTTTCATTTAATTTTATTGAAAAAAATCAAGATATAGGTAAATAAGCGAAGGCGGCTAGTATTGGGGCTGTATTAATAACTGCGGAATAAAGACATAAAAGTCTTTATAAAAATAGAAAATAAAAATGTTCCCAACGGGGAACCCAATGAGGTATATGCGAATTCATTCTCTTCTTTCCCGTAAATAAAAATTGTTTAGTACGGAAAATTTCAAATTGCAACTGATGAAATTCCTATCAGAATTCTAATGAAATCTGATAAAACATGTCGGTCGAATTCGACTGTACTTTGAGCAGCGTTACCACTTGGCTATAATCGTAGCAAATATGGTACACTTTAGTTTTTAAGATTTCCCGCTTTGGCTACATTGCTACAGTTTTTTTTTTTTTTAAGATTTGCTAAATATTTTGAACTAAACACGATTTTTCCTCTACTCATGCATTCATAAGATCTATAAAAGGACTCTCCTTTCAATAACCATAAGTCGGTCAAATAAATTTTTCTATTAGAAGAAATATTCAAAGGAAAAACAATTTAACTTGTTGCTAATTATTTGCTCTTATTTTTCATTTTATTTTGAACAAAATTATTGCTGTATTAACTTCAAAGGAATATTATTATGTGATTTACACATGTGTTACACCTTTTTGAACACAATTGGTTTTCTTGAGTGGCAACACTGACTGTGAGATCAGCCTATTTAAACACTTTAAAACATTGTTTAATTTGCCTAACAGTATACACATGAGGTAAACCCTTTTTAACCAGTCCCATTATTAGCCAAAAAGTATGCAATGTTATTTTCACTTATTCTTATACATAGGTATGTACATATGTACATTTTCCGCAGAACGTACAGCCTTGCCGCAATGTATTGTGTGTAAAGCATGGAGGTGGATCTGATCGTATTCAAGGCATTTTGAACAAAGAGGACTACAAAATCATTCTAGATGAGATACTATTCCAAGCTCGTCTTTCAAAAAGACACCCTAAACACACTTCAAAGTTGTGTTCATGTTCAAGCTTTCTGCAACAGAAGAAAGAAGAAGGGACGTTAATTGACATATGGTTTGGCCACCACATACCACGTTTATATGCAGAGTCGAGGGATCGAGTAGAGATTTCGATTTGAGTATTTCTACACAACGAATCGAAAGATTGAAAAGATTGAACTGACAGATAAGTATAACAGTGTTCTGTTGTGTTAGATTCGTTATCTGAAATCACACACACACATAGACAACATGTCAGTAGTCAGTTCAACCACTAAACCCTGGTATACATGCATTTTTCTAACTCGATCCAGCTCTGTTAGTTGAGTCAATCCCATTTGAACTCGATCTGTGTTTATATGAATTTCAAGCCGGGTTGAACCAGGCTTCATATAAACGTAGTAACAGTCGCCAGATTTGAACCCGATTGATTTTTTATGGGATCACTTGGATAGAAAAGGTTCGTGAAATGTCTTTTTCTTCACCAGGAATCTCTTTCATTTTAAATGACATGTTATTTTGACACTGACAGTTCTTTCGGTCTGAACAAATTGACAGAAACACGGTATCATATCTCCGCGATATGAAATCAATCGATTTACGCTTGAGCAACGTTGGAAAATATTGAAAACTTATTTTCAAAGTGAGTACTGTGAAATTTCGGTCGAAATAAAAAAAAATTGCGGAAATATATACCAACCGTACCTGGGGTATGCAAGTTGGTGAAGAAAATTCATGAGATTGGAATGCTAATTGATAACACAAGTTATCCTAGTGTTCGTCCTATGCGCTCAGCTGAGAATATTGCTGATGTTACCGAAAATGTGCGCCTAAACCCAAGAACCTCATCTTGCCTCAGATCTCAGCAACTGAACATTAGCCGCACTAGCCTGAGGTGGATTATGCATAAAGACCTCGGATTATTTCTTTACAAGGTGCAATTGACTTAGGAATTGAAGCAAAATGACAGCCCATTTCGTTATCGCTTCTCTGTTTGGGCTTCAGAGCCTCGAAATTAACGTCAATTTTGCTTTAAAAAAAAAAATATATATTTTTTTTCGGATAAGGCGCAAACAAGCAAAACTGCTGTATTTGAGGCTTAGAAAACCCACAAGTAGTCATAGAAAAGCGATTGTATCCTCAGCGTGTGACTATTTGGTGCGTTTTGTGGAATGGCGGCATTATTGGCCCATTTTTCTTCGAAGATCAAGATGACAACAACTTTACGGACAACGGAGAGCACTGCAGAGGCATGATAATCGATTGATTTTTTTTTTTTTCACAATAACTGAGAAAATCAACTTAGACGATATCTGGTTCCAGCAAGATGTAGCGCCGGTAAAGATTGATGTTATGCTGACAATCCAGAAACGATTCGTGATATATTCGTGATATTCGTGAAATAGGGCCCCGAACCATCGAAAATATACTGCAAAAGTGGGTTAACAGGATGGAACAGATGCCAAGCCAGCCGTGGCAGACATTTAAATGAAATTATTTTCCATAAATAATTGGAAAGAGAAACTCGAAAAAGTAGGTCTCGCTACTCTGTTCATCGGTTTGTCTGCCCGCATCTCGGAGAGGTACATCTACACCTGGGAGGAACATCGACCATGCGTTTTAAATATAGTATGTTAAGATCCGGTTAATAGAGCTACCATGGCAAAAATTCAATAACTTGCTTTAGGCTTCTTACAATGCCTGCAAAACCAGATAAAGACATTAATTTGTGAAAGCTGTTGCAGATTGTTAAGATTTTAAAACAGGACAAATGCACCATAGTAGGTGATAATTCGAAGGCTGTAATACCTGATGGATGGCTGTAATTATGAAATAGAAAAGCGTTAAATGAAAAATTATTTTCTTCAATATCCTCAAGATTAAACTTCGTTTGGTCCAAATAACTGAGATTCTATTACATTTTCAACAACCGTCCACTCTTTGTCTGCTTTCTTGACCCGTTTATTGATCCTTCGAAAATGAAATAAACCACACCTTGTACATAGTCGTTCAATCTTCGTTTTTATTTCCAAAAAACTGAGGAGTACTTTTCGAGAATTTAGTCGTTCATCTACATCGTCTGATAAGAGTTCGTTTCGTCATAGTTCTACCATAATACACAACAACCGGCTATTAACAAACAAGGCAGCAATCAAACTGGACACAAGCTCGTAAAAATATTTTTTCTCTTTAAAGTTTCTGGTGAAATTCTAACAGTATACACGCAATGCAGAAAGGAAAAACAAGAAATCCGTCAAATCAGTTAATAACACATCATCCACCATGGTACGCTTGGCTTAAATATAAAAGCAATGTGCAAAGACAATTTTGAAATTAGTTCCAAATTAGATACATCCGCGAACGTACGCGTCCAAGATAACACCACAAACTAGGAAAAACAAAAACGGCAATCCAAAGAAACACACACAATGCATAAATTGGTGAGTGGAATTACGCGTCCGCCAATTTGGATATCCCCAAACTAGCTAGCCGCTATCGATAGATTAATTTCCGCTTATTTTGATCAAAGCGATAGCGTACATTGTTGAAATAAAAATATTTAATTGAATAATCTTATCATTTACGTAAAACAGATAATTTTTTCGGCATTGATCGCTTGCGCCCTTGCATCGTGGGCACCATCCACTAGACATCAAGAACATCCCAAAGGTCAACATCAGCCAATTGCCAGCCATGAAGCGAAATTGGGACATGCCGAACACGCTGTTGGTGGAGTTAGTCGTGGGCGTGATGTAGGAACAACCCATGGGCAGTTGGAGACTGTTCATCATGGAGGTGGTACGGTATTCCCCAATAAGCAATTTCGAAGGATAAAGAAAGGACAACACAATAAACACGTCGAAGGAAATAAGGGAAGGAATCATCTGCGCCGAGCTCATTCACGTAAACACTATCGGCAGTAGGTGTAATTGATGAAGGAGTGTTTATAGTGTTTTTATATGAATTTGTTAAATAGACAATAAAATAACTTTTTTTTACGAAGGGGTAGAATTTTGCTTGTGGCTACTTGTTAATCGGATTATACACTCTCACAAGAACAGTATCTAGATAGATTCTATTCTGCAAACGATCGTATGTCCTCGTCCATGGCTAATTTTCAATTGTCTCCTCCAGGTCATCAATCACTGACAAAAGAAAAAAAAAATCCCCCGAACCAACATAACTTGGGCAAATCCTGAATTCAATTTATGAGCTCGTGCATTGATTTTTTTTTTTATATATACTCGTATGGGTACGTATTTTCTTTAGTGCCTTTAAGTGTAGGATGAACTTTTTCTTACATCGTACGACAATGCCCGAAGATTAACAATGACTAATCCATTCGACCAACACTGGACATGACATTGAACTTGGTGGAGTCATCTTATCGCAATCAACAAGAAGTTACTTACTACCGAAGAGCGTCCATAACACTTAACATGAACGTGCGAATAGTAGTGCTCGTATAAAAGAATAAATAATGAAAAAAAAAAAAAAAAAAAACAAGAAGAAAAAAGAAAAAGCAGATGCGTTAAACCGCGGATAATTTTATAATTTTATTGCTACGCGCTATTATGGTTTCCTAAGAAAGGGAAGATGGTAGATGAGAAGGTCTGTGCTAGGGAGATATTTTTAATTCTGGATTTTAATTACTATTTTTTTCTTTCAACCAGAAGAAGAATAATATTTAAAAGAAATCTAAAAGATTTAATAAATTGCTCAGATATTATTTATGGATTTAAATTTCCCAACGAAGCGAAAAACGAGAAACGGAGTAGGGTTTATTTTAATACTTTTGTACAAGAAAAACATTACTGGCAGAGTTTAGTCGTAGAAAAGGAAAAGTAAGCAAACTCCATTTAAATTTTCCAACAAAAAAGCCAGGCAATATGCTTTTACACAACCTTGACAATAATGTCTAGACATAAATCACTGATCTTTCTTAAGCCTCGTCACGCAGTCAAAATAGATATTGTACAAGATAGATATTGTACACATGTATAATATCCTTTTTGACTGCGTAACGAGGCTTAAGAAGGATCAGTGGTCTATGTCTCCGAGAGCGGTATCTAATGACGACACAATGGCAACCCCGACTGCCACAGTCTTCGACTAGGGGATCTCCTTACAAGCGCCCTATTCGCAAAGCTACATAGTCCAACATCTGTAAAAAAAAAAAGCATAGAGATTTTGTGCCTCGAATTCCGCCTCTGGAATTAAACCCATAGACATCATATATGGAATTTCGTTTAGGCTGCAGCCAGAGGTACAAAAAGTAAGACGGAAAGACAAACAGACAAAATTGTGCGACACACTTTTGTGTGTCACGAAAACAATACTTGGCCTATAGGAGCAATAAAGAAGGGGCAATGGAAAAATATAGCACAATCGTATTTATATGGCGGACAGACTATTTAGTGAGTTGCCTTTTAAAATATGTACTCGTATATGTGTACCGCAATTAATGGAAATTGGTTTTGACTATGATTATTTCAAAATTTTAGGTTTTGAAATTCTCTACAAAATGGATTAAAAATTTTAGAAAATTTAATTTACGCCATCAAAACATCCGGTTTTAGTCGTTGGAAAATGAAAATCATTTTTGAGTGCAAATATCCTTCAAAAAAAGTACTGTAGTCTAAATTTTTGGCATGTAATCTTTCGAAATATCTAACTCTATTCTTAAGTAATTGGAATTCGTTTTTGAGCACAAATATCTCCTCAAAAAAATTATTACAATCGAAATTCAATATTTGGAATTCTCCTTAAGGCAGCTACTAAAAATTTAAGTTATGAATTCGTTTATCAAATAAAAACACATAGGGAGGTTACAATCTGTCTGGGAAAGGTCGTATGATACCCTATCCCGAGGATATTCTGAGATATTGGAGAATTTTAGCAGAAAGACTGTTGTTTGACTGACTTTCTTAGTAGAATGTGGGAGTAAACAATTTGTAACCAAAGTTCAACGATTCTGATGAGATATTATCAGTAGAACTTAACCATCACCATAAATAACTATATATGTGATTTTTTTTTAATGAAACCGCCCAAAAAGTGTGTGTGGTTATGGAAAATGTATGGACGAAATGTAGAGAACAGAAGCATCTATATATTTTGTTAAGGCAACATTTTCAGTGTCTAGCAAAAATATCCAGGAAAATGGCATATTTTGAAAAGTTGGCGTATCTGTGGCGAATTTCAAAAATATTTACAATTGTACTATCTCGGATGCTTGTTTATGAAATTTCATGATCCCAGGTCAAAATTTAAGGCCCACAAATTGGAGACATACAGCCGGGAAGACAGACATACGGACGGATGGACAGACGGACATGGCTAGATGGGCATAACTTATGTTACTGACCATGTATTATGGCTTGCGAAGACATGATCACATTTGCGCATACCAAACTAAATTTTTACGCAAAAATCAATCCATTGCGTATACAACAAGCTTATTATAAGCCCAGAAAGAACATACAATATTTGAACACCTTCCTTCAAATATATAAATCTATCGTGACTATTCTTTGTTAATAGCATTTGTCTTCGTAGTCCTTGGAGTCTACTAAAAGTTAAACTCATTAAAACTGGGAGCCAATTTTACCCTTCATGTCAATATCAAGTTATGTTGGCCAAGGTCACGTTTTACTTATAGTTTTTAGAAAAATTACTGAATCATTACTCTAACCAGCCTTCCTTTACAATCATGCAACCCGCTAATTGAAACGAGATCAAAAGCAATCTTACCTACTTTAGAACTCTAATAATTTTATTTACTTAAAAATGTATTCTTTCAATTAGCAGTTCATTAACCCGATAAATACATTTTGCGTGACCCATTCAAATTGCATCTAAAATTGTAAATTTTCATTAGAAAGTCCCGTCTAATAGGTGTGTTTGTTGATTTAATTTGACACTCCTTCTTCGGCTACTCTTGCTTATAGAAGCAAGTTATGGACAGAACATGACTTATCTAAAAAATACACTTATGTTTCGTGTAATTGTAATACAATTTCACGGTAATAAATTTGTGCACATCATGAATTCATTATTCGTGCTTTATAACCCAAAAAAAATGAAACGATTCTGTTTTTAAGATTTTTTTTTATTAAGTCCTCACTTACTCATAAAATAATAGCTCAGGTCAACAAATTTTTTACCAATAATACCGTCTAGGATATCCCCAACCACTTCGGTATCCACCCCATCCACCGTATCCGCCACCATATCCCCAACCTCCTCCATATCCCCCATATCCATATCCTCGACCGTATCCAATGACTGGATAATAACCGAAGCCAAATGTTTCCGCGCCTTTAAGATCACTTCCATCGCCAGCATTCAGATCTACTTCTAGATCTTTCGTAGCCAAGTCAGGTTGTCCATCTGCAGACTATGCAAAAAGTTTTACAAACCATTTCCTTAGAATTAACTTTAAGTCGACCTTACCAAAGTCTTGGGGGCTTGTACAGCAGCTTCTTCAGCGGCAGGATATGCTACTACAGCAACGGCAAGGATCACAACGAGGGTAAGAAACTGCAAGAGATTTAAGAAAACACTTTTTGGTTATCACATTCTGATTGGGATTACGAGTAGATCGCGCACTAACACACCTTGATCATGGTTCACACTTATTATTGTTTGTTTACGATTTAGTAATTAGCACTAACGTTTCAGCTTATTTTACTGACTGTCTGCGCAATTGCTCTTGTTTAAGTAGCTGATGATAATCAAAGAACTTCTCGATGCGGACTGATCTTGTAAGAAGCACCGGTGGACCTTTTATACCTGCCCAGTGGGCCCAGAATATTGTCGTAGTGCAGGGCATGGACAATGAGTACGTAACAAGTTCTACGCAACACTGATGACTAAGAGAATCAGAGTCATCATGTAAGCGGGGTGCGAAGGGTCAGTCATGTGAATGGGAAACACAGAAGAATGTGCTAGATGAACTTGTAGGTTTGTTTGCTCTTGAGATATGATCACTGACCTTCATCGCGGTCGGCTGGAATGATTATGTTGTAGGGGTGTTATAGTATCAAAAATTTGTTGTTGCTACATTTTAAGCACTTAATGTAATGCAAATTGCTAAGTTAGTAAGTTTGTTTACACAGAGAAATAACAAATTGGAAAACAAACAATGAAATCTCGAGTGAGCATCCAACGACTTTCTCAAAGATGAAAAAGGAAAGTAAATGTCACTGAACTTCGGATCAACTTTACATATATATGAATGCAGGTAGAAGGAAATAAAGTCATATTCTATCAAGACATCAACTTAAAATTAAGGAGACTAAGTAATGAGGGTGTTTGAGAGCAAAGAGGTTGTTATTTCACAATGTGAGTCAACCATTAATGACTTTTTGAGTGATGAGCTCAAATGAACGATGATATGGTCAACAACTTATGAACTGAGTTCTTCCATGCTGTCGTTTTTTTTTTTTTTTTTCTTTTTTTTTTGTGATTTTCGTCGGTGTCTTGTGCACTTTGAGGGATAAAAGGATTTTTTACAAAATTTTAAAAATTTTGTATAACTGAAGAAATTTTTTTTCGCCGACTTACATCTGTCTGAATTGCACCTTGTCGTTCAACTAATCAGCAATTTATTTTTCGTAAATTTGTAATTATATACCGTATTGATTAGGAAACCGCAGTTTGTTGGTTTAATCTCCTAGTTATACATAGATTGTCATTATTAAGTAAATGTGTCATTTTCAAATCCAACATAGGGCTTAGTGCACTACCTTCTGGTACACCAACTTTAATTTCTCTTAATGTTGAGTACTCATTTTGTCGTTCGATTCTGAAAAATCACCCAATTATATAAGACTCTTGTGGTATATCCAGAAATATTGAGGATCAAATCTTTTTCTCTTCTGAACTTGATCGTCTGTAGTGTTTAGTGATTTTACTAAAATTATTTTATTTATTGTTCCAAATAATTTACACAGCATAGTCAGTATCAATATTGGGCAGTACGATGCTACTTCGCTTGGTGGTTTCCCCGGTTTCGGTATCATGATTACTTCCGCGACTTTCCACACACTAGATACATACCTTAACCTGAATATAGTATTAATTATTTGCGCTCACTTTTTTAAACTTTTTTTTGTGATTGTTTTAAAGTTTCTCCTGTAATTAGATCAATTCCCGGACCTTTTTTATATTAATACCTTCCTTTATTTCTTAGGTTACCGATCTGATACGTCTTTCTTCTTCGCACATTTCTTCGAATTCTTGATATTCGTTATCTTCATAAGGTTCGAAGACATCTTCAAGATACTCAAGAAATATCTATGCTTTGCCTTGGCTGCCTTTTGCCCAGTTACTTCTCCATTTTTCACTGGTGGAATGAGTGCTATTGGCCTTTTAATTTTCTGTGTCGCCTTCCAAACAGAATATTCGGTACTAGCGTCATTTGTCAGATTACTAAGGTATGTTTTAAAAGTTCTAGGATCTATATCTTTATTATTTAAGTAACCTATTTTTACAAATTTAGGGAGCATGCGACCAGATGGCTTCATTCACAGCAAGAAGGAAAAGAACCGAAAAAAAAGGAATCGAAGCCAAAAGAACTCCCACCTGAGTTATTTGACACATAGATGTCGTTAGTAGTCAAAAATCTGTGGCGGCACAGATGTCGCTGTGCAGTGCAAAATCCAATAACAAGCACTAGATGGCGTTCTTACGATCAAGAAGGATAATGAAAGATACTTTCTGATTGGTTGACTACTTCTTCGTATTTTCTTTTGTTAACAACGTGACTGGCTCCTCAAGCACTTTGGTTATTTTGGCTCCTCAAGCACTTTGGTTTAATTGAGTACAAATACATTTTTATTATACATTCAATAAAGAAATTAAATATAGATAAATTGCTCGTGTCTTTATTCGAGAACCTATAAATCATTTCTGGCTTTGTTTCCTTTGACAATTTTTGTCTTTTTATACTACAAAGTCTAATTTTTAAAGTCTGTTGTCAATCTTCTAAGCTTATTGTTTAAAGTATTGAGTACTTTTTGTCGCTTGGTGCCCATAATTGTTGCAAACGTTATCCAGCTTTCCCCTTTCCTGCAATAATTTTACATATTTCTTTAGGATAGGAGTTTTGTTTTATTTTTACTTTTGTCTTAGGAGTTCTAGCCCATGCAGCTTTTTCGACATTCAGTATTAATATCTGCACTGCATCCTCTAATTGCTCTTCACTTTCAATAGATTCAGACAGCTGAACACTTCCTTCCAAATTCTGTCTGAAGATATTTCTTGAATCGCACATGATTGGAATTTAGCTTTTATATGATAATCGATCTTTTCCTTAATCATTACTGCAGCCCCGCCTTTGCTGTGTTATGGGGTTGTGTGGAATGAAAGTGAACCTCTGAAATAAGACATATATCTAATGTATTCATATCTAGAGTCACTTGCAATTTTTTTTTTCCGTTCTCGATACCATTAGCATTTCATTCTATGAATTCTATTTTTCCATCATGTTTATCTTTTCAATTCATCCTTTTTCTTGCTGCTTTGTCTATCAAGGAGTGTTACTCTTTCTAATATAGTTTTGCTGTTTTTTTTAAATGCTTTACATTCTATTTGTGTCCAGTCTCCGAAAGAACATACAATATTCGAACGCCTTCCTTCAAATATTAAAACCTACCTTGCCTATTCTTTATTAATAGCATTTGCCTTCGGAATGTAGTACTTGGAGGTCTACTAAAAGTTAAACTCATCAAAACTGAGAGCCAATTTTACCTTAATTTTAACATAATGTTATGTTGACCACTACTCGTAGTGCTCAAGGTCAAGTTCAACTTATAGTTCTTAGAAAAATTACTGAATCATTACTCTAACCAGCCTTCCATTACAATCATGCAACTCGCTAATTCAAACGAAGATCAAAAGCAATCTTGGCTACTTTAAAACTTTAAACTAATAATTGTATTTCCCCAGAAATTTATTCTATCAATTAGCAGTTCATTAACCCGATGAGCATATTTTGTGTGACTCATTCGAATTGCTTCTAAAATTGTAATTTGTTGTCTATGTTTTGGGGACAGGCTACAACTTGTCATTAGAAAGGTGTGTTTGTTGATTTAATTTGCCACTCCTTCGGCTACCCTTGCTTAGAAGCAAGTTATGGACAGCACATGACTTATCTTAAAAATACACTTACGTTTCGTATAATTGTAATACGATTTCATGGTAATAAATTTGTGCACATCATGAATTTATCATTCTTGCTTTATAGACTAAAAAAATTAAACATTTTTGTAATTAAGTTTTTTTTTTGTTTTTATTAATTCCTCACTCACTCACAAATTAACAGCTCAAGTCAGCAAATTATTTACCAATAATAATGTCTAGGATATCCCCAACCCCATCCACCGTATCCTCCACCGTATCCCCAACCTCCTCCATATCCTCCATATCCTCCATATCCTCCATTTCCCCCATATCCATAGCTTCGTTCGTGAATAATGATTGGATAATAACCGAAGCCAAATGTTTCCGCTCCTTTAAGATCACTTCCTTCGCCAGCATCCTGATCTGCTTCTAAATCTTTAGTAGCCAAGTCAGGTTGTCCATCTGCAGACTATGCAAAAAGTTTTACAACCCATCTTCTTAGAATTAACTTTAAGTCGACCTTACCAAAGTCTTGGGGGCTTGTACAGCAGCTTCTTCAGCGGCAGGATATGCTACTACAGCAACGGCAAGGATCACAACGAGGGTAAGAAACTGCAAGAAATTCAAGATAATACTTTTATGGTTATCACGTTCTGGTTGGGATCGCACATTAACACACCTTGATCATGGTTCACAATTATTAATATTACTTTGCAATTTAGTAATTAGCACTAAAGTTTAAGCTGAGAGGAGAGATATTATGGTGATTTAACTGACTGTTTGGGCAGTTAATCTTGTTTAAGTAGCTGATGATAATCTAAGAACTTTTCGATGCGGACTGATCTTGTAAGAAGCACCGGTGGACATTTTATACCTGTCCAGTTTGCCCAGAATCTTGTAGTGGTGCAGAGCATGGACAATGCGTACGTAACAATTTTTTTCAGAGCCATAGTGTAAGCGGGGTGCGAAGTTAGTCATGTGAATGGGAAACACAGAAGAATGTGCTAGATGAATTTGTAGGTTGGTTTACTCTTGAGATATGATCACTGACCTTCATAGCGGTCGGCTGGAATGTTAATGATGTTTGGAGGGTGTAATAGTGTCAAAAATTTCTTGTGGTTATATTTTAAACACTTCAAGCACTTAATGTAATGCAAATTGCTAAAAAAAATTAGGTAAGTTTGATAACACAGAGATACAGCAAATTGAAAAACAAACAATAAAATATCGAGTGAGAGCATGCAATGACTATTTCCAAATATAAAAAAGGAAAGTAAATATCACTGAACTTCGGATCAACTTTACATAGGTACGAGGAAATAAAGACATATTCTTTCAAGACATCAACTTAAAATTAAGGAGGCTAAGTAATGAGAGTGTTTGTGAGAAAAGATGTTGTTATTTCATAATGTGAGCCAACCACTAATGACTTTTGGAGTCATGAGCTCAAATGAACGATGATATGGTCAACAATTCATGAACTGCTTTTCGTCGTTTTTTTTTTTTTTTTGTTCTGGGTTTTCATCAAAGTAATTTTTTTTACTAATTTTAGGAATTTTTTATAACTGAAGAAATAGCATGTTGCTCAAATTACTATTTTGTACAGACCCTTTAAAAAGCGTTTAAAAAGCCTGCAATATGTTGTTTTTTACCCCAGAGTTATCAGAAAGTCAAGAATCTTTCTTAGTTTAATATCAGCCAGAGGACGAATTATTGTATCCAAATATACTCTTTTTTGTGCCTGTCTCTCTGCCTGCTTGTAACTTTTTAGCCTTTTTAACGCTGCTTTTCAAAAATAAAATTCCCCACTAAAATATTTTTTTGTCAGGAATAATTAAATTGAAGCAAAAATATTGTTTTTTTTAAATAATTTTAAGAAAATAAATTCAAATTGAAAGACAGAGAAAAATCAGCCTGTAATTTTAGGCAAACTTTGGGTCAAACCTCGGACTATTTAGTCGAATAAGGTTTGACTGAAAATGGCAAAATAGCATAATTGTGATTACTTTCAGTTATGCTTGAGATTTTATTACCCATTCAAAGTAAATCGAAAGAAAAATTTGTGTCTGAGCTAAATTTTCCACAAACATTTTACCAGCATTTTATTGACCTGGACAATAAAATTGCAGCAATATTCTTGACGACAATTATTTCCACAAATGAAGCTGAAATTGTAGGAAATCGGAAAAAAAATATAATTAATAAAAGTCAACATTTTGTTTAAATTTTGGTTTCTTGGACAATAAAATGCGGGCAAAATGTTCGTGGAGATACAAATGTTACTTCGATTTTGCTCGAATTGCGTACCGGAAAGTATAACTTAGAACATAAATTTTGCTCTGAATTTTGGCAAGCTGTTATTGTATTAGAAATCTGTATTAGAAATCTCAAATTTTTCAAAATTTTCGTACTAAAACACTTCGTTCAGACTGGAAGGCTTCTACTCCCAGACTCGAGTCGATTCGACCGAAACTCCAATTCTCGGAGCTCGGGATTCGATCAATTGTACTACCAGGCAAAAACCCATATTTTACTCATTTCTCTTTTACGCTAGAGTGGCTGTTGATTGCTGTTCCCCATTCGAGCTCGAACCAGACAACTTACTGGATGTATTGCGGTTGTCGTGTTCTCTACTTTACTGCATAATTTGCAACATTCCGTCGCCTTTTAGCCAAATCTTTCTGCGATATTCTCTAAGCTTATATCCTATGAGGAAGCCACTTAATTTTTCGTAGCCTATTGTTTGAGCTAGAGCAAGCTTTATATAATTTTCGATAAAAAGTTTCCGAAGAGTGTTTTTTGTTTGCCTTAGTTTTGGAAGTTTTTCGAAGCTTGGCTCTTTTAATTTCCTCACCTGTTCTCAGATGATGCATCCGCCATACCATAGAAGGGTTCTCTGATCGTATGAAGGATTTTGGCGTCCCTTTTCCGCCAGCTTATAGTATGAATTTTAGATTGGATAATTTGTCCATTGGTTCCAAGTATTTGTCTTTTGGCCTGAATACTACTGCCCATTTCAATCCCCTCAGCTGATCGCATCGATCCGTCTGTATTCTATCTTACATATTGGATTCACTTTGTATTTCTCAGTTTCCAGTTCAAGTTTTGATTTATGTAGCTATATTTCTTGCACATAATCATCTCGGATTTGATGTATCTTGAAGAGGGAGTCTCAGTCTGTGAGTGCGCCGCGTATCTCTTTCCATATTTCTCCATTTTTATCTTTCAATAAAAGCTGGTTAAACATCGAGGACTACCTTCACCTCAAGGCTAGCGCAGCCTTTTGAACCTACCCAAATCTATCCTACACCCTTTCATCTCTCTCCATAACCGGGGGATTAAATTTTAAAAGAATAACGAAGTACTCGACCGCATTGCCATTTCCTGAGATGCATACATGTATGTAAGCTAGTTTCTGAAGTTTCTCGAGGCTTTAATCTTCGTCGAATCTTGGTCCTTTTAGCTCAAAACAGTTAAAAATAATGATTCTGATGGTGTATGTTGTGCATGCAGCGTAGAACATTGTTGCAACATCTTCATGTCTTACCCGCCAGGCATCTTACGTACTTCCTTGCAATTAACGAATTCTTGTCATACATATGTGCTATATCATGTGAAAGTTGAACTACCCTGGAATAGTGTAAATAGGAGACCAAGTGAGAGTACTGAATAATGGTAGGAATTCCAGGAGGTCTCTCAGGTAGATGTTGTACGAATTATCTATCATCCAAAGAGCATCCAGCAATAGTTATTATGGACTACCTCGAGTTTCTACGCATGGATAACGATGGCTCAGTGCCCAGTGATGAACCGAGAGATGAAGGAATGGGGGGTTGTTAAACATCCGTTGAATAACCAGCTTAATTTGGGAGACGTTCCATCTGAAGCAGTTATTCAATCGTCCTATTAGTAATCAATTTTTATATTTTTAAGGGACGAGTTGGCTATTTCATTTAGGTGTGAACGAGCTTTTAAAATATCGTACAATAAATTCGATTCGACTTTATTCATAAAAACATGTTCGCTGATTGAATAATTGTAGAATATATCTGAAGATACGAAGTGCGTTCTGTATACTGCATTTTTATTTTCCATTACTTAATCTCGTAACTACTTCACTTCACAATATGATATGGAAATATAACCAATCATCTTGTGATTAACAATTCATTATTCAATTTGGTCGAATACAGTTTCATGCACAAGTAATTAGTATTTATGTAATTGTACTCTTGAAACTTCATTGTTCTGTAAAATAATGCTTCGTTTGGATTTATAATTTCATTAAGGTTAACGAAATCATGCCAAATTATGTAAATGTGCGTACATACATACATTTGTATTTGTATTTGTTTACATATAATTTATTTATTTTTCTAAAATTAAATTAACACGACTGTAAGAAAGAAAACAACAAATGCTTCTAGACGTGATTTGTTAGTTCTCTAAAATGGACTAGAAATCTTATTTGCAAAATGGAAAGCATCTAGCAAAAGTCTACTAATTCATCATACTAATCGGCATGTTGGTATGTGAGAATTGGCAAAGTAAATATATAGCTACGAATCTGTCCACGGGGATTCCTTCTTCGGAATTCCATTATCACACCCTTGTAATGTAGTGATTCACAGAAATATGACTGCGCAGATACGCCTCCCTTGACGTACATCGATTCATCGTTGGTGATAGGAGTACGTTAGTTCTGGCGTATGTTCTACGAGTTTCATTGGGATGGAGATAAATGACTAATTTGGCATGATCGTGGATTAGTTTTGTTGTGAAATTAATAATAATCTTAATGTGTGAAATGGTTAAAGAACACATGCTTTGAAACACGTTACGAAGCTTTTTTCTTTGTAAGTAAGTGAGTCGAGCCTCGCAAAAATAGTATCTACCCTTAATTTAATTTTATTTTCATTTAGCTTTCGGGTTAAACTATGATCGTAATTTGTATATTTATCTTGAAACGGTAGGTAGTTTCTTCCAAAAATTGTCAGAACTGGATGAAGTGTGGGTAAGACTTAGGGGTGTGGTTTAAAAAAATATGTCTACTGATACTAAGTCAAAGGTGCTTGTCATTAATTTTGAGTTCTTTTGTCAACAAAAAAAAAAAATATTCGAATTTCTTGGAACTCCACTTTTCATTTGATATATCGGATGATGGGGTGAAAAATATTTGTTTTGAGTACGCAGTACAGAGCAGATGGCAAACAAACTCTTGAGTAGATGGAATTGCACAGCTTTTTTTACCAATACTATGTCAAAAAGAACCAGAAGCTTAAATCACTTGCAGAATTCGATGAATCCGAATTTAAGATTCGATTCACGATACTGATGTACAAGACCAAGTTACCTAATGTAGCATTTTCCGAGAATCAGTGTGCGTAATCTGATGTGACGAGCAATTCAAGGAACTGGCAAAACGATCTCCTACTTTATTTAATTAGATATGTCTTAGAAAGAGAATGAAAGCAGTATTTTTGAAGCTACCAGAGAGTAAATTTGTGGTAGTACCCTGCATTTGTCATCCTATAAAGATCTGATAGGCAAATTTCTATAAAAATTTCTCCACTGGATCGAAAAATCTGGTTTGAGAGTTAGGCTCTCCAAAACTGAACTGATACTGTGCACAATGAGATGTGATACACCAAATCCTGCCTCACACAAACAAATGGTTACTAGTTACAATTTAAGTGCCAAAAATGGTGAATTGTTTGAAAGTATTCTTGACTACATTATTTGGAATAATTTTAGCAAAATCTAGAATCGATGTAGCTGAAGAAATATCGTCGCAGTCATGGTGAAACGTTGCTGTCTGCCTGGTCTTTTCGACAATTTTACTGCACGTGATTACACGTCATTTTTAATCCACTCATTTATATTTTGCTTCCAATTTATGTCATGTGCTTCTATTTTATTTTCCAAAAGTTTTGCAACAAGTGTTCTCAATCATCGGACGTGATTTAACTAAAAAAAGCCATATGAGATAATTTCAACAAAAAATTGCAAATGATTTGCTTTGAATTATCTCATTTCTCAAACATTACCAGCATGTAATGGAACATTCATGTTCCAGCACAGAAACAATAGCTTTATTTGCAGAATCATTTTTGCAGTCTCTGAGGTAATAATTAAATAATGCCTTTGCATTGCGTTACTTTCACCTTCTGCACAAATTTGAAACCTAGAAATCTCAAGTTTGCGAATTGATGCTTCGAATATACTGTAACATCACCTAAAACGATGCTACAATAATGTAGAATAATAACTACGCTCCTCCAGCCCATTCCAAAGTGTCTTTTCATTCGAGGTTCGTGTCTGCGGTTAAGTTTCCACAGTTCATGAAAGAGACGGATAATATCACGGATAAGAAAGGATTATAACTGCAAGAAATGGAATTATTACATCAGAATTTTTCTTGTTCCAGTGGTCGAAAAATTTGCTAGAAGTTTCTGGCTATCAGAACGGTAGGTAGTTTTCCCAATTTGCGACCCATTTTGCGCAACTAATTAACTCAACACAGAAATCGTTTTTTTTTTTTATTGTGCAATTTCACACCACGGAAATAGTTATTCACAGAATAAGTTTTATCCCACTTCTGACACCAATGTAATAATAATAAATAAATTTCACAGAATATCGTTTTATCTACTCGAGCCGTAGCTCGCATATTACATTGGTGTCAGAAGTGGGATAAAACTTATTCTGTGAATAACTATTTCCGTGGTGTGAAATTGCACAATAAAAAAAAAAAACGATTTCTGTGTTGAGTTAATTAGTTGCGCAAAATGGGTCGCAAATTGGGAAAACTAACTATAACTCAACTAAAGGCAGAACTCAGTAAGCGGAACCTCGACACAACTGGGGGAAAAGATGCCCTACTGATTCGTTTGGAAGAAGCAGTAACGCAGGAAGGTGAAAATCCGCATGACGTTGAGTTTGACGTGGGAGAGGAACCAGCAAGTACAGTAGCCGACCCGGGTATAACAAGTCTGCTCCTGCAACTTAAGTTAGTCATGGACGAACAAAGGAAAACAATGGAAGACCAAAAGAAGTCTCTGGAACTTAAGCTCGATGACCAAAAGAAAGCAATAGACGACCAAAAGAACTCTCTAGAACTTAAGCTGGACGAACAAAAGAAAGCAATGGACGAACAAAAGAAAGCAATGGACGAACAAAAGAATTCTCTAGATGCTCTGGAAAGCAAACTTGATGAGCAAAACAAGAACTTGGAATCCAAATTCGAAGCGATCGAAGAGAAAATCGAGAAGGTCGAGACGCAACTCGAAAAAGTCGAAACTAGATTCGATGAAAACTTTGAGAAGCATGAAACTCAGTTCGGGAAGATAAAGACTCAGTTTGAAAAAGTAGAAAAGCAAGTCGAAAATCTTGCTAAGGAACTCAGCAACGTGAAGAGACAAAAAGCACGGGAATATTCCACTGACGGTCTGAGAAGAAAGGAGATGCAGCCTCCTATCTTCGATGGTCAAACGTCATGGCCAATTTATAAGAGGCAATTCGAAGCGGCCGCAATGACCAATAGCTGGGACGATGAAGAGAAGTCTATTGCACTCACGCTTGCACTGAGGGGTCCAGCTGCGGAGCTCTTGTAGACCATCCCGGAAGATAAACAGCAGAACTACGACTCTCTGGTTCAGGCTATCGAGATGCGGTTTGGGGATGAACACATGCAGCAAGTGTTCAGGGTTCAGCTGCGTAGTCGAGTCCAGAAAAGGGGGGAAACGCTCCAACAGTTGCAAGCGGATATAGAACGACTAGCCCATCTTTCATACCCTAAAGCCGGTGAGGAGCTTATCAACGAAATGGCGGTGGAAGCTTTTATTCAGGCCATAGAGGACAGACAACTGCAAATGGCTGTAAGGATGGCTGAAAAGCGAACACTCCCCGAGGCATTGGCATTCGCTTTGTCAATGAAGGCTGCGGACCAAGCATACCAGGGAATACACCGTGTCAGGGAAATGTCCGTCGTGGAATGCTCATGCCAGCGAACAGCCGTCATGGATGAAGACAAAGCTCGCGGAAGTCAAATCCGTTGCTGGAATTGCAACCAAACCGGACACCTACAACGGCAGTGCAGAAGTGCACCTAGACGAGGAAATTGTCCACATTGCGGAAGTAGGAGAAACAGAGAGGAAGCATCCTGTCGGTTAGACTTCCCAAAACCAGCAGTCGGGAAATGCATAAGGACCAGCTTCGCGGGTCAGAAGTTGGTTACTGGAATCGAGGCCCCCAGGACCACCATTCAAATTTCGCAAACCAAACGGGGTAACAAGAGCCTGACAGTGGAGGCACTAATCAACAAGAAGAAGTGCGTAGCCACCATCGACACAGGTGCCACCGCCTCCATTGTAAGAAGAGATATCGTCAGAAGCTCCTGGCTACACAACACCAACAGCTACTGCCTGAAGACTGCAACAGGGGAAATGGCGAAGGTGTTTGGAGAAGTTCGTCCTACGATTACTCTGGCGGGACTGACGTTCTCCCATGCGTTTCTGGTGGCAGATATATGCGACGAGTGCATCATCGGTATAGACTTCATGAAAGCAAATGAAGTAATCTTGGACATCGGGATGCAAGTACTGAGGTATCGAAATGTGGAGATTCCGATGGTGTACGGAAACGAGAATGCCGTAACTCTCAGGACAGTTATCAGCAAAGACGAAGTTTTGCCGCCGTCTTCAGAGACAATCATTTGGACGAAGCTGGAAGGTGATCTTGGGAGCCACCGATTCTACATAGTAGAACCAGACCCAGAGAAGAATTCTCAAGACTACATCGTGGGAAAGACGTTAGTCGAACCAAAGAACACCATGGTTCCAGTGAGAGTTTTGAACGCAAGACCACACACTGTCAAACTAAGGCGAGGGGAGGTGACTGGAAAATGCACGCCGATTACCGCCGTCGCAATAATATCTGAACGTGATGCTCCAAAACCTCTCCCATCACCTTGGACAGCGGAAACGAGAGAGACGATTCTCCAGTCCAGTGAGCTGAATCAGGAGCAGCGAACTATGGCAGAGAATCTTATCAATGAGTACGCTGATGTATTTGCCTCACAGGCGCCTTCCATTAGCAAAGCAGACAGAAGTTGCAGAGATGGTGTCGGCAATGGAGAAAGAAGGTCTGATTGAAAGTTCCAAAAGTGCGTGGGCATCACCGGTTGTACTGGTTAAGAAGAAAGATGGCAGCACTCGGTTCTGCATGGACTATCGGCAGCTCAATTACGTCACCAAGAAAGATAGCTATCCTCTGCCACGGATTGACGACACGCTAGACACACTATCAGGAGCCCGATGGTTTTCCACTCTCGACTTGAAGAGTGGCTACTGGCAGGTACAGATCCATCCAGAAGACCGGGAGAAAACCGCCTTCACCGCAGGAAATGGGCTATGGCAATTCACGGTAATGGCATTCGGGCTGTGCAATGCTCCGGCGACTTTCGAGCGATTGATGGAATGTATCCTGCAAGGGTTAATATGGAAAACCTGTTTGGTATACTTGGATGATGACAATCTAAGGGATGTGTTTCAAAGGCTTCGGAGTGCCCACCTGAAGCTCAACCCCAAGAAGTGCGCCCTGTTTAGAGAGTCAAGTACCTGGGACACATAATTTCAGCGAAAGGAGTGAAAACCGATCCGGAGAAGGTCGAAGCGGTGAAAAACTGGCCAGTCCCCAAAGACAAACACCAACTAAGGAGCTTCCTGGGCCTAGCCACCTACTACAGACGGTTCGTGAAGGATTTTGCCGGGATCGCAAAGAACCTGCACCAGTTGACGGAAAAGGGAAAACAATTCAAATGGTCAATTGAGTGCGAGAAGAGCTTCAAGGCACTTAAACAACGGCTATGCGATGCCCCGATACTGGCTTACCCCACTCCCGGGGAAACGTTCGTTGTGGATGCAGATGCTAGTAATGTCGGGGTAGGAGCCGTACTCTCCCAGGTGCATGATGGCCAAGAGAAGGTGGTTGCGTACTTCAGCAAGGTGCTCTCTAAGCCAGAAAGGAACTACTGCGTGACAAGGCGGGAACTTCTAGCTTTGATCTTGGCTACGAAGCATTTTCACAAATACCTCTACGGGAGGAAGTTCGTTCTTCGCACAGACCATGCAGCCTTAAAATGGCTATTACAGTTCAAGAGTCCTGAGGGTCAGGTTTGCAAGATGGATCGAAAGGCTGCAAATCTACGACTACGAAATACAGCATCGTAAAGGAAAACTCCACTCTAATGCGGATGCACTGTCCCGGAGACCATGCAGAACGGATTGTAAACATTGTGCGCGTCAGGAAAAACGGGAGCTGGGTTCCATCCAAAGAATGAGAGCCGAACCTATCGCCGGCTGGAGCGTAGATGAGATCCGGAACGCTCAGAAGGAAGACCCGGATATCGAGCCGATTCTGGCCTGGAAGGAGAACATGGAGAAACCGGATCATCAGGACATCTCTCACAGAAGCCCGACCTTAAAGGCATATTTTGCGCAGTGGGACTCCCTCCATGTCCAAGAAGGTGTTCTGAGAAGAAAATGGGAATCCTCCGACGGAAAGTCGTTTGTAATGCAGCTTGTCGTACCGCGGACGAGGGTCAAGGAGGTGTTACAGGAAATGCATGGCGGGGCGTCCGGAGGCCACTTGGGAGTGAATAAGACGCTAGAAAAGGTACTAGAACGTTTTTATTGGTTAAAAGCGAAGGAAGATATCGAAGACTGGTGCAGAAAATGCGACGTGTGTGCAGCTAGCAAGGGTCCGAGAATCAAAACTCGAGGTAAGATGCACCAATACGACGTGGGAGCACCTTTCGAACGAATCGCCATTGACATCGCAGGGCCCTTTCCGGAAACCGACAATGGTAATCGGTATATACTCGTAGTGATGGACTGCTTCAGTAAGTGGCCGGAAGCGTTTCCGATCCCTAACCAGGAAGCCAGAACCGTGGCGGAGCAGATCGTCTACAATTGGGTTAGCAGATTCGGTGTGCCTTTGGAATTGCATTCTGACCAAGGGCGGAACTTCGAGTCAAGAATCTTCCAAGAGATGTGTCAACTACTCGGAATCAAAAAGACAAGGACAACCCCGCTTCATCCACAGTCGGACGGTATGGTGGAGCGTTTCAATAGGACTTTGGACGAACATCTCTCGAAGGTCGTAGGTGACTACCAACGGGATTGGGACCGGCAGATTCCCTTGTTTTTGATGGCCTATAGAAGTGCCGTGCATAGCACTACTCGACATACGCCGTTCGAAATCTTATTTGGTGGAATAGCTCGTTTACCCAGTGAGGTGAAATTTGGATCTCCTACCAATGAGCCCAGAAATGAAGAAGAGTACGTGGCGGACCTTAGGGAAAGGCGTAGGGACATACACCAAAGGACCAGAAGCCAGATTAAGATAACGAGCGACCGCATGAAGACCAGGTATGATGCCAAGGCAACAACGTCAGGATTCCAGGAAGGAGATCTAGTGTGGCTGTATAATCCCCATCGCCAAAAGGGGAAATCACCTAAGTTGCAGCAGAACTGGGAGGGTCCCTACAGAATAATAACCCGCATCAACGATGTTGTCTACCGCATCCAGCGAGGACCAAGGGCCAAAATGAAAGTGGTTCATGTGGACCGACTGAGTCGATACAATGGCCGAAGTGAGGACGCACTTGTTCGGGACGAACAAGTCTAAGAGGGGGCAGTGTAACATCACCTAAAACAATGCTACAATAATGTAGAATAATAACTACGCTCCTCCAGCCCATTCCAAAATGTCTTTTCATTCGAGGTTCGTGTCTGCGGTTAAGTCTCCACAGTTCATGAAAGAGACGGATAATATCACGGATAAGAAAGAATTATAATTGCAAGAAATGGAATTATTACATCAGAATTTTTCTTGTTCCAGCGGTCGAAGAATTTGCTAGAAGTTTCTGGCTATCAGAAACTTCTGCTATATAAGGACAGATGGCGATCGAAAGGGGGCAGTAGTTTTTAAACTGTGGCGAAGAGATTAGAAAAGTGATAATGGGCGAAGTTGTAATTTTGTGAATTAAGTAATTGAAAGGAGATAAAGTGATTTGAGAAGAAAGAGACCTTGTAAGGAAGGAGTTTGCGAAGAATAGTATAGTGTGAACTTGAATTGTTCTATAGACTAAAAAATAAAGAAATAATTTCACAGAATATCGTTTTAACTACTCGAGCCGTAGCTCGCATATTACAATATCTATTGCGAATTGCGTTCTCCTAATTTACTTTAGAATGGGACATTTCCCAACAAAATGCGAAACATCTTCAATATTTTACTTCTCATATTCATTACTTAAGATTATTTTCGGATACATTTCTGGCAAATTGTTTCTCATTCTTATTGGGCGCTTTGAATTCGAAGGCCCTAATTAGGTATGCCTAAATTGTGTTCCCCTTGTTTTTCAAACGTTGACAGTTAGTACTGTCAAAGAGTCATATGGACATTTTATTATTCTTACTCATTGAACTTAAACAGACACGTAAATGGTGTCCTTAGCGCGCATTAAAGTATTTTCGTAATGCATTAAAACCCCAATTAAACAAATTTACAAATACCAAATAAATACGAAACGGAATATAATGGAATAAACTGAAATAAATCAGACATCTGTTCGCTTAGGTAATATTTTTCACAATAACTCAAGCTATGCCTAACTAGTGCCTTGGAATCCGAACGCGCCCATTCTTCTCTTTTCGTAATGGCCAGCATTAATCTGAACATAGTCCCAACTAGTTCCCAGCTCCAATTGACGTTAGACTTCACACAAAAGTTAGAATATGCAACAAATAAAAATCATAACATTGCGTTTTAATGTCATTTCAATCATGGCACATACCATCGCCTTTCGCGCAGACCCATCTACTGAACAATGACCTTAACTATGCAGCACCTACCGGAGGATAGAAACCATTCTAAAACCAGAAACAAACTGGCATTGAAACACTTATCGCCGATGTCACTTTTTTCATTTTTGACACTTCAATTCGCCGAGACGGCAAATCACACCAATTCCAACAACAATTTCATGACATTCTCAAATCTCAAACGTTTCCCACACTTCAACATTCCACCGTCTCAATTCCGATGAATAAAACTTGTCAAATTTTTCTCTCTCTCAGGAACCCACCCATTTCCACTGACACACACACCCATCCAACAAGAAGCGCAAAAACAAAACGCACAAGAATTCCAATTCTCTCTACTGTCTTCCTCTGCACTTACCGCCTGTGTATGTGTGCGTAGTATCGGCGGCGACCCAACCTGTGTCTGTCCGTCTGGCTGTGGCTGCTGTCAAAAGTTTCTTTCCCCGCGTTCGGAACGGTTGAGTTTTTTTCTTCTTTTCGTGCGCTGTGTACACGGGGTTCGGTCGTCGGCATTCTTCTTGTGTTCGATTTTTATTTTAAAATTTTCTTTATTTTTCTTCCCCCTGTTATATTTTATCATAATTTCTGTAGCCAAACGCGAGTAATTTTTCTTATTTTTGTATGCAAAATTTCTCTCGTTAAGTGAAACTCGAAATTTTTGTTCTCTGCAAAATTACCCTCGTTTTGAGTTTTTTTTTCTACTCTGTTCAGATGTGAGTGTGTTAAGTGCGGAGATGGAGAAATCGCATAATATTCTTGGAAATTCTGTGTGAAAATGAAAAAAAAAAAAAAAGTTTCAAATCAAAGAGAAGAAGACGAAGAAAATGAAAAAAAAAAAATTAAATTCCTCTCTGTCCTCTTCGTGGCTGTTGGCGCTGGTGCAACTCTCGTGTGTGTTTGTAGAAATTGAAGAAAAATCAGTGCCGCTCGCACGCACACACATTGGATTTTGTTAAGTGTGAGTGAGCAGCAAATGTATATTTGCGGAGGCAAAAGTGACGTGTGTGTTATATGAGTCCAACACCCAAAAAAGGGAATAAAAAATTTCCTGGCGATCGTTGGTTTTTTTTATGTCTTATGAGTGGAGAAATGAATCTAATCCTGGAACAGGATCGACCCCCCATAGTGGAGGAGTTGGCGTTGGGGAAATTATACCATTCTTCAGTTCGTGTGTGGGTGTGTGTATGTGTGTTAAGGATCATCTCGGATTCCCCCGACAAGGAGGAGGAGAAATTTTGCCGCTGAATTGCGTTGAGGTTATGTGTGCTATGCATGCAATGGTGGAACAGGGACACATCTATCTATCCATCGTGGACGGTTATAAATAAACATCTCGATCTCGTTTTTTTTTTTATCTTCGGCTGATTTTTTTTTTTTTGTTTTTCTTCTCTTTTTTTTCGTGTATCTAGCTTTGGCTTAGAGATGAATTATTGCTGCTTTTTTTTAACGAAAATAAACTGAAACGTGGGCGGTTTTGGGACTCACTCTGATGTTTTATGCGTTTTATTTGGCCAAACACGCATTTGTCGCAGCAAAGAGGTGTAATTTTATTAATTGAGAATCTAACACCAAATAGAGTTGAAAGTTATAGGCGAGTGCAAATTGGTTTGGTTACTGCGGTAACCTCTGGCGGACGCCCACGTTGGCAGTGGAATACCTAATTTGGTGAACAAGTCTACTTGGCGGCTGGCTGGCAAAGTGGTTCTCGTTGCGGTCAATTTGAGCGGCAAAGATTGATTGGCAAATATTTGCTAATAAACAATAAGATACGACTGTTTAGCATAAAGAGGGAGATAAGGTGTTTTGTGTACCATTCTGCATGAATTTAATTAGATTTACGGATTGTAGACAGTGATCGGAGCCGAGGGAGGCTAGAAATAGTTCACACACCCATAGAGTCTTGGTGGACATCTGACCTCGCTGAAGTCCTATATTAAGACTACTATTATAGCAGGCAGAACCCGATCTTCAGACAGACTGATGCGAGATGTTGCAAAAGCTTAAAAATTCAAAATCAGATCAAAACAAATGTAGGTAGGTACTATAATTTCCAAACAGAGCTTGACTTCGTTGTTGAAAAGCCGACTGTAGGCAATTATCAGTCCAAGAATTTTATGTTGCTCTATTTAAGAGAGAAATTTGCCACCAGTACAAATTTAAGACCAGTAAATCCTCAAAATTTAACGAAAAATATTAAATGAGAAATGTGAAAAATTTGTTTGCAAAATCTTTAAAAATTTCCATATCTGAGTACCTGTTTTAGCCAAATTTGAGTACTAATTGATCGCTACTACAGGACATCCCTGGAGTGATGCCTACGAATGAAATGACGTCACTGTGACCCAGAAAAAGGTCACCCTTCGAACTGTTCAGAACTTCGTCTACTTTAATGGAAAATTATTTTAAGTTTAGTAAAAAAGTTTAAAATGTAAAAGCGGAATTAAATTAAATTGCACCTACATACGTACATACATATGTATATCCTCGAGCCTATAGCCCATAGCGCAATCACTCGAATTTGAAATTTAAGTGAAATCATTAGTCGGCGCGTTCCAAACACACCAAATTTTCTATTCGCTAGTAGCAAAATCATGGAACGCCTTAAGGCCTTACAACAGCTGATATCTAGAAACTCACTATATTTACTAGAAGTGGCTAACTATCGGCAGTCACCACTTTCGATAATTCTTGATACTATTCGATTGTTTTAATTGAAACCTTTAAATAAAATCTACTTAAACTAACAAAAAACAGTCTTAGCCTGTGTAGAATGTTAGTCAAATTTTAATTAGGTACTAACATTTTGTCAAGACCTAATCTACTGAACTCCAAATTGACTAAGAATCGTTTCCGTTAAATTAAAAACTAGTTTTAGAATAAAATTCCGGTGCGAATTAACGATTTCCTCCTAACTGATTGAAAACAATATCATTGACTTTAGTTACCAACAATTCAGAACATGTACTTGATTTAATTATGGAATGATTCTATCGATAACACTTTCCGACCATCGATTTTCGATTTTTCATTCCATCGAAGACATTGAAATATCAAAGAGCATTCTAAATCAAATTTCATTGATCTGTAATAGAAAGTTAGTAAGTGGTAGACTAATCCTAAAAGATTTTATTTGAGAAACAAGTAATTTCGAGCATTTACTGTATATATTCATAATTATCGGTAGTAAAAGATAGTTTTTTTTATTTTTAATATCGATTGTTTTCGGCTTTCATTCGAAGATCCCATCGCTAATGGATTGTATTGACGGATGACGTTTTTCTCTTGTTCTTATCTAGCTAAGAGTTGTAGCGAGAATTTCTTTGCTATATTCCCTTCACAATTCCCTCGTCGTTTTGCTACATTCTAGCAGAGTACTTGGAACGCACTAGATAAAGGGTTATTCATTTCGAGGTTGGCATTTAAAATCCCTGCCTTATGACATCTGTCATCTATAGTGACAGTTAGTTAGTTTTTGCCTTGCCATTTTACAATATAGATCGATTAACTACCGCTCAAAGCATTAAAATTTGCATCTTACTACAAAAATACCAATTCTGTAATATCTGTGAATCTGTAAGTTGGATAGAACAGGATGGAACCGTGCCAAACAATACGGGCAAATTTGGGTCTATTGCACGAAAAGTTCCCCAGCTGTTTAATTTCGATATTTAACGATATCAATTGGACACTGAGATCGTGTGATTTGACTCCGTTGGATTTTTTTTGTGGGGCTATGCTAAAGATCGTGACTATGCAGACAATCCCCGAACTTTGGAGCACTTAAAAAGCAACGACCATGAAGTTATGGTCGCAATACAGACAGAAATGTGTTGAAAATTAATCGAAAATTATCTTACAAGAATAGAAGTTTGCAAAAATTTCCGTGGCGGCCATATAACCGATGTTGTATTCTGTACATAATGGCATAGTCCAAAAATTGAGAAATTTAAAATCCTAGAGCACAGAACCCTGTATCTATGTATATGCCGATTATTTTTCAAAGCTTGGTATGCAATGTCCTTGCATAATATATCGTACGCGAGTTAGGCGACCCCTTAGGGCCCGTGAGAGAATTTTCAAAAATTCGTTAATATCATAAGTAAAGTACCATTTTTTATTCCTTTTTTTAAAAAAAACCTGTTACACTCATCTGTTTTACATATTTATGTCCACTAAATTTGAACAAAATGGTTTGAGCTCTTTTCGAGAAAATCAATTTTTTTTTCAAAATCTGCCATTAGTAAAATACTGTTAGGGTTAGAATGAAAATTCCGATTTCAGTTCGAATCAGGAAGGTGGAGATAGACCCCTTCTTGGTCACCCATCCTGTCACTTTGACCGGAAGCACGTGTAACGCCCTGTATGTATATATATAATCAGGAAAACAAATTATAAACCAAATTTTGTGTGGAAAATAATGAACGTACGTATTACCATATTGCTTCCGATTTTAAAAATTTTCAAGTGACTGGTAGCATTTCCACTTACTGCAAATTGTTGTGGAAGATTTGGCAGCATTCTCTAGTCGGCCTGTAAACAGTCGCAGCAACTTCTTCACTTTACTTTAGATGGCGCTAGAGTCCGGGGTGAACCTGGGCCAGCCAGCTCAATTCTGTGCTAACCGCCTCCAGTTTTGCACACAAAGTTGACTGACGTCCCGTTCCACTTGCATGCACCAGTTTAAGTGAAGTATTCCTTTACTAAGTCGTCCCACTGGGATGGATTCCACGATTCTACGGGCCTTATACATTTAGGCGATGAATTCGAACCCTTCTCATGCCACTGTTCGTTGTTGTATCTTCTTCATTTTCATCCGCCCTTGATAACGTCCATGCTTCTGCGCCGTATATCAAGGTGGGGTGATGAGGGCCTTATATTAAGTGAAAAGGCTTTGGAACTCAATTGTCTTCTAAGGCCAAGGAAACAGTGAACGTCTGCCAAATATTCGAGATTAAAATTGAAAATATGCTAAGTGCAGGAAGCTAATCTGGGGCCCTTTAACCGCCTTAAAATCGTCTAGCAAAGCAAAGGACGACAACATTAGGCTTCACTTCTCATTAGGGAAACATGCATCTGTCTTTCAAGCAATCCTAATGACTATGAATTATATTTTAAGGGATATGTGGAGGGGACGGAGTATCTGCGTCTGTAGCGACAGCCAGGCTGTGCTTAAGACCTTGCTCAGCCCTTTAATCATTTCTCAAATAGTTGAGCATGCAAGAGCTCTCTAAACTCGGTGGCAAAGTTGAACTCACTGAGTCTAGCTTAAATCCTAGGTCACAATCGGATCACTGGAAAGGAAATCTCCGATAAACTTGCTATAGAAGCTTCGGAGGAAGACTTCTCAAAACCTGATCATGCGCTGGACTTCCATTGACGGTTGAGTTTCATGTCAACTTAATCGTGGGTGTCATGACTCTCTAGGATGTAGACAGACTAAACAAATACTTCCGAACGTCTGGAAGAAATCATTAACAGGGAGTTGCTTTCTGTACATTGAGTCGGTATCGAGTCTGAGTGTTCCAGTGAACTTTTTCCACTCTCAACCAAAACAAATAAAGTGCACGACTAAGTCGCACGTACTTCCACCTATGAATATGTTGTTTAATTCTAAATCACTCAGATTTAAAATTTAAAGAAAATTGTTTAAAATTTTACAAAACTTGGTATGCCATAATCTTGTATATGTCAAATATGGTTCAAATATTGATTTCGAACAAAATCGATTGAATCATAGCTGAGAAATGACAAATTTTCAAAATACAACTTGTAAGTAAAGTAGCGTTATATGCATTTGTTGGCAAAAACCTGATACACCATGTGTTGTTATATGTCCACATCAACTCAAATATTAAATTTTATCAAAATCGTTTGAGCCGTTTTCGAGAAAATCGTTTTTGTTTTCCAAAATCTGATAATTTTGAGGTTAGAATGAAAATTCCAATTTCGCCTCGAATTGTGAAATTAAATCCGTCCAGCCGTTTAGACTGCAGTCGGACATACATATGTACATACCATACAGACAGAATTGAGAGACACACTTTTTTAGATTCTCCATCATAGTATGGAATACCAAGATTGATCACAATCTCGAGGTCGAATTTGTTCACGAAACCAATACTTGCCCTTAAAGGTTATTTTTTTTTTGAATAATTTGCGCGCGCCAAAGGGGATATGAATACTCTTATACTATTACAGGGCACGGGCGTTATGTAGATAGACAGAGACTGAGAAAGAACGAAAGATTTGATTTAGTGGTTTGAAACTCAGGTGGTATTAAGTTTCTGTAAACTCCAAGCGTCCAGATAACTGGGGCGAATTTTTGTTTTACTTTTATTGTCGTTGCTCATGATTCACAGTATTTTTTTTTCCGTCCTCCTGCTGTCATTATCACGATCAAGTTGAATTTTCAACCATATGACTGGCCCTACTGCCAGTGTTATGCCTTCGCAGTAGAGTTGACGTAGCTTTCGCAATTGATCGAAAAGTTAAAAGGTGTTGAAAGGGCATGGGTGAATTCATGAGCGAACTTTTGCCAAGAGCTCTGAACACACTGAACGTTTGTGACCTATAGATCTTCAAGTATTTTCAATATTTAGAGAATATTTCCCTGATAGCGCGAAATAATTTTTGTGTAAAAGTTGGGGACATAACCCAACAGAATACAGCTACTAGTAAAATCACTAACCTAACGGTCATAACAAAGATACGAAAAGGCGATCATTCATTTGAACAACCTGTATGATAAAATCAATATTAATGGTGGTGCTGGAAATTATGTCGACCTCATTGAATATATTTTTACCTCAACTTACAAAAAAAAAATTAATAACTACATTTCTGAAAGTAAATTTCTGGTAAAAGCCAAAACCGTATTGGGAGCGTCAAACATGGTTATAAATTGAAGCCGAAGATAACGTGAAATTCACACCTTTGAAAAGTATTATACAGCTTTTAGGGGGAAAATTAAATTGTTATCATCTATAGTTATGCCTAAGCATTTTTTATCAGCGAAACATTTTAAAACAAATGAAAGAAAAAAAAGTTATGCTCTCTGATAAGCACAATCGAAGGCAATAGCTAGTTATCATCATTCGTATTGATTAGCTAACTATAAGCAGATATAACTATGGGAGGTAAGAAATTAATTTATTTTGCTAATAGAACAAAGCACACCCATTCTTGCGTCGTCGTCGTCAATGATCTCATACTTTTCATTTATTAATAGGCTTGTTAATAATTCGAAAAGATGGAAAGAGATTCATTCGGTCATAGATCGAACAAAAAGGATATTTCCAAAGCAGGGAAATGCGATATCATTGTTTAGTGTGCCAGAATACTTTTCTATAAATACACACACACAATAATTAATAGTTAGACACGCGATTTTATTAGGTAAACATTCAAGAGGTGTATGTAAGCACCGGGCATTTGATTCCAATCAAAATTTGTTTATATTTAAAAAATGGCGCCTTAAAATATTTATTTTTTTGGCATGTATTTGCATATCCAATTTTGGATATGTTTATCGAATGGAGCCAGAGTATTTATTTCTAAATGATGGAATAATTGAAGATGAAGCGTAATGTGCTTCTTCGAAAGAGTGAGTATGCAGTTATTATTTGGTGACCTTCTGTAGGAATAGGGTCTAACAACATCCATCAATATGGTCCGCGGGGATCAGAGTTATTGTATGCGAACTGTAGGCGGTTTTTCAATCAAGCTAAGCGCTCTAGACTGGGACTCATACAAAGAATTTGTCAAGGTACAAAAAGTTGGACTGAAGGCAGCCCAACTGTTTTCAGAGCCTTCAAGACAAGTCCGACCATCCCTAGTTACTTGAATGAATCGGATGGTTAATGGAAGAATCCCTTCAACAGTTGCTGGATACTCACTTCCCTGGCACTTTCAAAGTTGCACCCAATCCTTTACTCAATCGTTCTCATAACTGAAACGAAATTTCATTGGGTAATACGTAGCTTCAAACTTTTTAAGACAGTAGATCTCGAATATCATTCTTCCATCGCTGGCAGCTGGCATATATTTAAAGGCTCTCTGGATGTAGTTAATTTTACCAGAGGTGAAGGTAGTCTTCATACCTAAAGCGATGAAAAACTCTCACGTTTGTCCCAATGACCTAATGCTTACTTTGGCTGGCGCTACAGTTCGGAGTGAACTAGGCAATCAAAGTCAGCAAGCCTATCCAGCCAGCAAGATCCGCTGTCAGCTGTGTACTCCAAGTTGGTTGAGGTTATCCTCTACTTGCGTACTCCATATTAAATTAGGTCTACCTCTTCTGCGTAATCCCCCTGTTATGGGATCGAAGACTCTCGAATGATCTAATAAGCCTATCGTAATTGTTCTAAAAACGTTAGAGCCGTTAATGGAAAACCAGTACCCCAAATACTTACGCAGCGTCGCATCATACTGGTATGCACCATTGAAGAATCAATTTCAATTCTATGGACCTTTACAGGATTGTCCATAGAAGCACTTATCTTTTCTTCTCTGGCAACTTTTGTCTAACGAGCTACTACTTTTCCTGGAAGAGGAGGGTTGCAGATACGCAAAACTCTTCAGTTGGGCTAATAAATGTTAACTAGGAGTTAACCCTCACCAAAACTTCACCAGGAAATATAAAATTCTTTTTGAAACCCCCCCAAACTAAATGAAACCAACCTTGTTTTCTAAATATCTTGGTCTTATTTTGAATAGAAAATAATGTGGAAACCCCTTATATGGCTACTGCTTAGTAGACACACAGGTCACTCTACGATTCTTAACAGGAATCTTGGCATGCCTCTCGGTACATGTAGATCTTGTGGTATCTCAATGGGCATACTCTGGTCGAATGGCATATGTTCAGAGCATGAGCAGGTACTCGTACTTAACCTAACTTTACCTACAGGTTTCAAGTTCAAACCCTAATCATGATGATGAAATAATTGTATGTACAGAGGCTTTCAATAGGCACACCTTTGGATGATGTAGACTATATGTGGTTCCAGCAAAATGGTGCAAAGTGCCACACAGCGAATGAAATAATTGCGTTATTGAGGGAAAGTTTTCAGGTCGCGATATATCGAGGAGAGATGGTGTCAATTGGCCGTCACGATCGTGCCTGAGTGATTTAACGCTACGTTAAATCATTGGTATATGTCAATAAACCAGAAACAATTTAAGATCTGGAAAGAAAAGTAGATTGCAATAGGAAGTAACCGGCCACATGAAATTATAACAATTGTCCCCGCTTAGTTTGGACACCACCCGTGAAATAAAGGTAAACTAGTATCACCTGAGTTTCGAACCATTGCAGCAAAAAAATATTTCTGTCTGTCTCTTACACATCGCATGTAATATCATTATTATAGCAATTTATTCGAGATGCTAAAATTTGACTTATGGGCAAAACACAATGCGGCGGTCGCGAGTTTGACAGGCATTCTACCGACTTACGATAATATTTGTCACAACGCGCGACCTCAAAATTTTCAAAACCAAATGTGCCTTCATGCCCGTCGGGCGTTGAGAGGTTAAAAACATGACAGAATTATGTCCTGTTCCATCAAATTTTCCACACACGATTTCGCGGCAGAAAAGAAATGTACTCTTTTTATTTATATAAACACAAATTTAAGAAATAATTTCGCAAATAAATGTGTTTAAATAAGAAAATAAAAAAATAAAAACCTCTGCATACTCTTAACGTAATTAATTTGTGTTTTAAAAATTTTTACATATTAAATGCTAACAATTCGGAGTACATACACGACACATTGACTTACCTTGTTGCTAAAATCGAACAAGTCAAAGAATAATGTCAATCCAAAACAGTTATGAGCTGTCAAAACGTGCGACAGTAGTAAAGAGTAGCTCTACTTCGACCTTGAGGTGGCGCTTACGATATTTACGATCAAAAACCGACCAAACGCCTGAGGTCACATTTAGTGTTACCCCATAAGATCCCATTGTTTCTACTTATTCTGTCAAAGCGCGACCACGCGAGCGCCACATTGTATTTCTACTTTTAATCATGTCTTTCATAAAAATTCACTTCAACGGAAAACGGACTTTGAATGTTGTTTCGATTGCAAGACCATTTGACCTAACTGAGTTGGCACGCAACGTACGCCTTTATATCTATAAGCACGATTTTCTATATCTCCCTATTTTTGAGTAAAATAGCTGGATAGTAGAAGGCATTACATTACATTTTCCCAGTTCGTAATTCACGGCTTTCTGCATCTGAAAAGTTTCTTTATATTGGACAGTCAAGCTTTCAGTTCCCGTCCCTTAGAGTAGATTTTCAAAACTTTTATATATTGTTCTTCTTCATTAGACCCTCTAACCAATTCATATTTCTGTTTATTTCCCAAGCCCGGCTATACTCCCAGATACAAGATTGTCATAGCGTGTTTGATAAAATCAGTAAGCAGCACCTACAGATTAATTGACAACAAGTCTCATCCTCAGCTTTATACTACTATTTTGTATCAACTTACTATTGTCATTCGATACTACATAAATACACACTCTGAATAATTTCCTGGTTTCTTCGTTTCTTTTAAAACACCTGCTCTATTTACAATTACCATTATGAATCGTCACCGATTAAAAGCTGAAAGCAGAAATCCAATATTGTTACTAATCGTATACTTCTTGGAACAATAAAATTATAAAAAGAAAAATCAAACATGATTCATTGCGCTCGCTGGCCCCGATAAGATTACTTAATCATCGACTTGTATCGTTAGGTAACCCTCTAACATTCCCATATAATTCTTTCCATACAATGCGTAACCTTTCCAATTGGAGTCACATTGTTTCTTCCTCTGCTGCTGCGCTTTTGTTTATTCAATAAAACATCTGTCGATTATCATTCGGAAATAGGATTGACAATGCGAAGAGAACCAATGTGATCCATAGGCAGAGATGATATGTATGTGCAGCCATCAACCACTGTAGAATCCGCATTTGGCGGCACCTGTTGCTTACGATCAGAACTGAATGCGATAATGGATTCGTCTGACTATAATTTTTTTTTTTTTTTTTAAAGATAAGTGATTGATTGCTAAACCATTGCATTTGACAATAAATAACTTTCTGTGTATTCATGCAAATTCATTTAGCAAACGTGACAGATGTCAGATATTGAGCGCATTTCTGTTCAATTTGTTAAGATTACGAAAAACATGTCTGGAAAATTATTTTTATTTTCAAAAGGAATTTGTTTTGCAGGAAATGAAATTATTGATACGTAGAAAAGCGCAAGTCAAACGAAACGTTGCACTTGACGGGAGATTGCAACAAATCTCAGCTTGTTTTTGTTTGATTTGCTAAGAGGGTGGTGGCAACGAGAGCTTTATGGTCTATACACATCGGCTTTTTCAAGTTTGTCATTGTTAATTAACGTAATTAACAGAGAATGTTAGACAAACATTGAATGCAGTCAGTATGAGAATCAAATAGTGCGACTTAAATGTCATTTGGAGCATTATGTTGAAGTTTTACACACGGTTTGGTAGTAATTATTGGTTTTGAAGAAGTTGGAATATTTAACTGAAAAAATATAGAGTAGGTAAGCCTACAATACATTGACAGTACAAGTTTATTCTTTACCCGTAAATACAATTTTGTACAAATATGATCTATAACTGAAAATGCACTCATTTTCAATACCTCGACAGACAATTTGTTATAGTTCCGAACTCTATTTAATGTCACTTGCTATTTGACAGCTGACACTGGGGTGCGCCTCTGCAGCTAAATCTTCTCTCGATCCTTAGTTAGCAGCATCCAGTTTTGCTCACCAAGTTATTTGAATCAAGTCCTTTTCCACTTGTGTGCACCAAATAAGGTGAGGTCTTCTTTTACCGCATTGTTCCCCCGAGATTGATTCGAAAAGTATACGGGTCGGAGTGTTGGTGTCTATTTTCTGTACATGTCCGTACCATTTTAAGCAATGAATTCGAACCTTTCTGACTAAGTCGATATCGCTACCCTGTATTCCGAATTATTCTCAGCTGCTTTAATTAGTTCGAATATTGCTATCTTTACCCCATTAACTATGGTCGGATGGGGGGATGTTGGTTGTGATAGTCCTGATTGAATGAAGCTTGCTATTTGACACCGAAGTCTTCGTCTTCATTGCTCTCTGCAGAAACAAACTCCGAATTCTCAGCACCGACTGTGATTATCTCATATGGTATTATAGTTTTGATACATAGTTTGTAACATAGAGAAATAATAAGGGTAGGTCCCCAAATGTATAAAAGTTATGTCGATCAACTATGTTCTTCCACCTGCCCTTTTATAAATATTTTGATTAGAAACTGAAAAATATTGCCATAGTGAAATATATAGACGTTCACATTCTCTGCAATTCTTCTATATTAAATAATGCCACGCCTACTTTTGGGCTGTGTTTAAAAAAACGTATTTTGATTCCTCAAAGCTATTTACGGTGAATATTTCCCCAGAATCCTTGATTCTGGGCTATCATCACGCCCACTTTCTTCTTAGAAAAAGTTTTAGCCACAAATTACTAGTATCTAATAAAATCTCTTAAAAGTCGAAAGAATATTCTCTGAGAACCAAAAGGTTCACAAAGCCACGCCCACTTTATTAGGGATAGGTTAGAAGCTGAGGGATAGGGTATCATACGATCCGTTCCAAATGGATTGTAACTTCTCTGTATGTTTTATACAAGATTTCTTTCTTCTTTCTTGCAGGCTTCTTTCCTTGTTTTGTACGCATGTTTTTTTTACCTTCCAGTAAAACTTCCCAACATTTCTGCTATACTTTGTAACTCTATTCTTCTGACTTGATCACGTTCTGCTTCTTATGTTTTTTTTCTTTCGGAAAAATTAGTGTATTTCCCTTTTTCTTCTGCTTGTACAAAGATCTTCTAAGATCCTCTCATTCTTTTACGCAGTGCTGCTTTATATGCCTCTTGTTTTGCTGCATTCGTTTGGCGGTACTATGGATTGCATTAGAGCACATTAGAGGTCGACATTCCTGAAGGCTTTCTGACAGTGATGACACTGGTCTTCAGTTAAGGGACACTCGATCGGCAAAGGGTCTGGCAGTCTCTTGGGATTATAGCTGTTTTATTTCTAAAGTTTCTCACAGTACTTCTTTGATGCTGTGGGATATTCGTAAACGTATGTACCTTGGCAACAACTACAAAGGCAGTATCAATGTTGGCAGCTCGAAAAGTACGAAGATCCAAAATACCAAAAAATTGAAATCTTCAAACATGATCTTCACGTCATATTTAAGACATTTCTCGTATGTTCTATCGAGGAGTTCGTAGACACGATTTATAGTGACGCCATTCTTATCGTCTGTGGGGGATAGAGCGCATTTTAAGCCAATGGTGGAGAATTTCATCTTTATGGGAACAGTCATCCAATTCATTCAAAAGTCTGCCACTGATGACAAATCCATACCCAAAGAGACGCTGCCCATCCCTTCGCACTTTTTGGAGGCCAATTGGAAGGCTCCGCTAATTAATTAGCTGAATGTACATGCAGATCCGAAGATTACTATCCTTATTTCGTTTGCTACGGCCGTCAACAGTTGAGTCATCCTCATAAGCACAGTAATGTCTTTAAAGTAAAAAGTTTCCAGTTCTTAAGAAGTTCCCGGCGTGTGTAATGTACTCAGTCAAGTCATAAATACTGGTACACGAATTTTTGGTGATAAAACAAAAAAACGAGAACTTTGATTGTTTGGGAAACAATTTATTTAAATTGGCTGCTTGGCTGCTTGGCCATTGGAAATTTGTCCACTGCACGGATAAGTGTGCGTTCCAAGGACTCAATATTTGGGAGTCAAGTAAAACAAGCCATCGCCTGTAAAATAGACCACAGCTTATAATTCAAAGGGTTGAGGTCTGGATTGCCTAACGGCCAATCGTCTGCTGCTATGAAGTCCGGCACATTGTTCGCGTTCGACTCACGGAACGAGTTCTGATGCTTCTTTGGATGATCGGGCATAGAGTCAGTCATTTTGCTCATTGAGCGATTCCTCAATAGTAAACATTTTTTCATCCGTGAACAACATTTTCCTGTGACCATTTTGCGTGTACCAGCGGCGTAGAGCTTTCGATCTTTCCGTTTTTGTTTTAATTGGGTTATGAGTAAGTGGCCAGTGTGTCTTTTATATGCCCTGAGTCCCAAATCTTGTTTGATAATGCGAGACACATCTTCATTTCTCGTCACAAGTTTCTCTGCTTTCGCAGCGGTTTTCGATAAATCCTGGTATTAATAGCATTGATCGCTTTGTGGATTTCTGACAGTGCGAGGGCGTCCGGATCTTTGGCGGTCAGTTACTCCTCCACCAATATTTTCAAATAAGTTAACAGTTCGATACACAAAATTTCGGGTGATTCCATTCTATATAGTATTTACAAACGGCGTTTGTGTAAATCTTTTTGCGCGTTAATTTAGTATAAATGTTACTCATTGAGTACCTGTCAATATAGAATGGATGTATTCAATACTAATTACAAGATGAGTGCATTTAAACGTGGATCAAAGTGTACAAGCGTACACATAAGTCATGGATTTTTCGGATCCATTAATATTCAGGCTTCGCATGCCCCTCTCATCTTTTTAGTGATAATAAATTTCCCCTAACTCACAGTCCCCATATTGTCACCTATAATAAGGCGCTGGATATATAGATATTAGAAATGTAATGTGTAGATTAGGTTGGTCTTTTAAGTTATATCTGAGCATCGGTATATTAAAGAAGCCTTTACATTTTACGCTAAGTAGTTCGATCACACTGGAACTGTAGCTTTCTTCGTGTATTGTTCGGGCTTCTCTGTCCTCTATTTTTTACTTGCTAGCCGGCCATTTTCTATCTGTTGCATTGCAATGCCCTTTATTCTTTTATTTTATCAGCAGTGCTCCTAAATTTCATAATAATCATGCACATGCACAACTCTTATTATCGTGTGGCAGCTGACTTTGAATCAAAATGTCGCCTGCCAGTAGTTATCGACTTCCGTTTTTTTTTTTTTTCTCAGTCACTGCTGCCGCCACATTTTCGATTTCAATTGTTGTTCCGTTTACGGAAGGCAGTTGATTTTGTTTAGTGTAGATTCTGTTTATAAATGCCACACCAATGACGGGTAAAAATTCCTCAACCAAATTTGGCTAATTGAAAGTTGTTAATTTTTTTTTTTGTTGCAAAGTCAACGTTTTAGGTATGGTTTTCACTTTTGCACGACTGCATAACGACATGTACTGCCCATGAAATTGTCATTCTGTTCAGGGTGGTCACTTTCAAGAAGTTGCCGCTGTAAAGTCTGGCATTGAAAAACTGTTGAACATAAGAACTTTTTGTTTTTAGTTAAATTTGCATAATATCGAGTTAAACCGAGTTCATGACCTTTACAATGTGTGAGTCAGCAATTTGCATTACAAATCCAAAAAAAAAGATACAAGTTTATCCAGAGTTTATTTCAAATTTACATACAAAAAACTATAAATCATGTCCCAACATTGATATTCTCGGGCAGCACCGAAATTTTTTTATTGCCTAATTTATTAATGTTTATTCATTATTTATTTTGGTTGTTGTTAAGTACTGGTGTGTTCTTTTTCTTTTTTGCTGCTTATTTTGATAAGATCGATGACTCAAAATAATATTGGATGGTGTACAATAATGTTCTTAATGTTTCTATGTGATTTATGGGAAAGCCCAGCGAATTATGTGGGTGCATGATAGCCTGAAGGCATTTTCCTGACATTTGCAATGGGAAAAATACAGCAATTGGGGTATGATATTAAGACACAAAAGGCATCCAAAATGCCTATATTCTTATCGAATTCATGAATCTTCTTGCCTTTGAAGGAAAAGTATTTGAACATAATAACTTACGATAAATTGCAATAAATAAATTAAAATGCTTGTTAACACTATTGTAGCTGTCTATTGGGACGTTGATGATATATTTTTTGTTTCTTAGCCTAACATAGAAGGAGAGGTTAAAAGAAAACAAACAAACAAAAATACTATTTTTCAAAATATTCTCCGTGTTTTTAACACATTTTTCACATCTTTTAAGTTCTTCGAATCCTCACCATTAAACTGGTCAAAAACAGCTTTGTCTAATTTCAAAAATTACTTTTAAAAAGTAGTCGCTGGGGCCCAGATCTAAACTGTACGATCAATTTCTGTAAAGCCGCATTTTCGAACGATAGCCTTAAAATTCGCAGCTGTGTTTACTGGGGCATCGTCAATTATTAACGATGTTCTACCTTAGTTGCCGTAGTAAATCAGAGGAATAGGTCGTGTTAGTGACAGTCCTAATAAAATTATAGCCATGGTATCTTTGCTTTTTTTGAAGCTGGTTCCCACTTCAAGTGCCACCCCATTGAATTCTCTCTGGATGTTGGTTGATATTACTAGAGAAAGAAGCTGGTCTCTATCTGTCTGCCTGTAATGCCCAGAGACGAAATTCGAGTTTTCATTCTACTCTCAAAATTAAAGGTACTGTACCTAAGGCAAATTAAAAAAAAAAAAAAACGATTGTCTCGAAAAAGCTCTTGGCTATTTCTCGGATATGGCTAAGACGATTTTAATCCAAATTGATATCTAAGTTATTTTTGACATACGTAAATTCATGTCATTGAAATTTTTTACATATACACAACAAAGTTTTTTAACACATTTTACGATAAAGCCCATTTTGTTGTTGTTTTTGACTTATGAGCTGACGCGTTCGACTCGCGGAATGAGTTCTGATGCTTCTTTGAATGACCGGGCATAGATTCTGTCATTTTGCTTATTGAACGATTCCTCCATAGTAAACTTTTTTTTCATTTGTGAACAAAATCTTCCTGTGACCATTTTACGCTTACCCACAGCGTAGAGCTTTGGATCTTTCATTCCGTTTTTGCTTTAATTGGTCTGTGAGTAAGTGGCCAGTTTGTTCTTTATATGCGTTGAGTCCCAAATCTTGTTTCATAATGCGACGCGCGGATTTCTTCCTCGTGACAAGATTTTCTGCTTTCGCAGCGCTTTGATCGCCTGTGGAGCTCTAACAAGGCGAGGGCGTCCGGATCTTTGGCGGTCAGTTACTCCACCATTGTTCTCAAACAATTTAACAGTTCGATACACAAAATTTCTTGTGATTCCAAGCGGTCGCTAGGTCTGGAAATATCGCCTCTTTCCATATTACACTTGTGAAAGTCAATTACCAGAACACACAATGACTTCTGTAAAATTGTTTGCGCGTTAACTTTGTATAAATGTCACTCATTGAATACCTGTCAATATAGAATGGATGTATTCAATACTAATTTCACGATGAGTGCGTTTAAACCTGTATCAATATTTATAACATGACTAGATTTCAATTTATCACCCAATAAATATGTACGAGTAAAAGTTGTCTGATACCGCGCAATAAGTTACCCATCTGACTAAAATTGCTCAATTTGTTCAATCCAAATATTGTAAACTAAAATATGTAAATATGAATATTCAAATAGATACTAAATAATTCATAATTTTCGCAAAATTACAAAAAGCTATTCTAAAAACTATTCGCTTAATCTACATAATTTGGGAAACCTCCCTGTGCGCCAAAAACTTTACCACAAAACACCAACCAGATGGCAATTAAAAGTTTAACGAACTAATCATAATAATTACATGTTAATGATGATGCATATACAATAAATTTAATGGCACACTCAGCTGGCTTGTTAAGGCGCGACATCGAATTAACGACAACATTGGTTTTATTCGACACCAGCACACCACAACGACTTCTTCTTTTATTCATATTATTTGGTAGATGCTTCTGCTGGCTGCGGCGTGTGAACGCGGCCATAACAGCCGGCGGTGGTAAGTGGCGGGAAGTGGCTTCACACTCCGTTTTGAGTGGCTCTGTGTGGCTTTCTTGTGTTCGTTTACGATACCACTAATTCGATTCAATCAAAGGGCACGGAATTATGATTCTTCTCTCGATGAATGGAAGCAGTTAACATTTTTTTTTTTTTTTTTTTCTGAAATACACTTATACATGAATCTCTACGTGGTACTATAAAAGTGACATTTAAAGTGACACACATTTCAAACCGATCAATGCCGATGATTAGCAGGTTGATTTAGTGTTGGTTACCACCTGAGAGAGGAGGAAGCACACTTGTCACTTGGTAGCGGCGCGGCGCGGTTTGATAAACAATGAACTTTATGTGAATGGGATTTTGCGGTGGATTTGCGCTTGTCATTTAATACCGTTGGATGGAATCTACATAACTACACCTCACACTTGATATTATGCAATTCATTATTGAACTTGGTATTGGAGGAGAGAAAAATGAATGCGGTTTCCAATTTGAATTGGAAATTATGATTTGAATGGAAAGAATAAAGGAGAAGGGAAGTGTGACGTACTGGGCATGGTTATGTTCCGCCGAAATGAAACCTATGTAGGGTGCATTATTAGACAAAGAGATGGGGAATAGGATTTCGTTATCCTATTCCCGGTAATGTGATTTCGTTAATTGCGTCCTAGAGCTGACAATACGTAGAGTAGTTGTCAATATGGACGACTCCATATCATACAATTGCTGTGTTACGAATATGATATTACCATCTTCATACTTTTCCAGCGAACAGTTATAGAGCCTTTACGGCAATTGAAGAGCAGGGATTAACTAGGAAAAGCCAAATGAATACTAACGAAAAACAAATGACCATATTCTCTCTACCCCATTGGACAAAAAGGCACTGCAGAGGGATATAACTACGAACTGGTTTAATTAGCTGCAATTAAACTTCACAATTGACAACTAGGTTCAAAGGTATAAACCCGAATGCAAGAAGATAAACAAGAAAGCAGATCAGATACTAAACTCTTTTTAAAGAGAAATCATTCGTCGGATATATTTTATAATGTACAAGCATTAACTCTATGAGCTGCATAGGATAAGGATGTCAAAGTCGAGTCGAGAAACATTGGTGTGCGGGAATTGAGGGAAAAATTTTTATATTGTATGAATGAGGGTGAACTAGAGTTTGTAGCCCATTAAGTAAGAAGGTACGAGTAATCAGCAATAAAGAGTTTGTAAGTTTGTTGGCTTTATCACAACCTTCCACTCCAACCTGATCTGGCCTAGGTCATTGAATTTGTCTAAGCATGTACTCGTACTCCCAAACGTGTTAGCATGTTCGACTTCTCCGAAGAAATTATCTAGTCATTAGTAGATATATTAGATTAGGTACGTATAGTCATGTGGGAAAAATATCGGAAACAAAATCCAAGGTGTCCGCAATATGTCGACCCAAATTTCCCAAAAAATGGTAGAAATGATGTTTGCTCGTATACACTTTTTTCATGTATACGAGCAACTTGCTTACTTGGCACAAGTTAACCTTAAAGACACGTATTAAATATGTACGTATGTATGTTAAATTTTTCTTGAGGGAGAGTACTTCATGGCTCCTCGCTAATACATGGTGTCATCTTGTTCCAGAGAGGAATTTCTTGATTTAGTTCGTCAAAGAAGTTTTCATCGAGGTTTTACCTTCTTAACATTGATAGGGCACGACATCTGCGCATAGGATGGGTAATCGTTTCTTCTTCCAGCTCAACTCGACATCTTCTTCAAAAATCATGAGAATACCCACTCAGACTGTGTGGGCATTTTCGCCAACTTTCCAAATCCAGCTATGTGCAGATTTGCAAAGACCGACGACAGACGCTCCACCTACTATTTTCCATTCTTCTGTCCTCAGATTTTTGTTGAATTTGTATTGCCCTATTTTCAAGAAGTTTCCGACCTGTTCCTACTTTTGCCAGTTCACCCGCTCTGCAGTTGCGTGGAACGTCTCTCTGACCACTTAGTATAAGGATACGCCGCATCTATCTGGAAACTCCTTAATAAATCAGCGGCATTGTTTTACCAACTTGGATCGTATTGTTAGCTATTTCCAGGCTTATATATCATTGCCTTCTACTGTGTTCAAAGAAAAGCCTCAACTTCTGAAATGTACTGCAGTGATTCGTTAGTCATGTGGTAATGTTTATAGGGTGTGTGCTGCTCAAAACTCCTGGTCCCATAAAATGCGTTATCATCGACCCGTCTGTGTATATTTCTAACGCAACCCAATCCCAAATCATTTCTACTAAATAGTACTTACGACAAGAATCAGTTTTAGCGTTAGTCAGCTGTGGGGGTTCCTTTAGCCTTAATGTCTTCGGGAAGTAAGTGTAGTCTCAGTTTGAGTGAAGTAGTGAGAGTTGTTTTTTTAACACATGTCATGCAGACGCATGATAACAATTTTCCAAAACACTAATTTTGTTTTGCCTTCTTCGTAACAAATTTCAAAATTTATTCACGCTTAGTCATTCAAAATGCGTATCAGGTTGACATACATACATATATGTATAGTAAAAGTCGGTTTCATATTGAGTCAAAGGTCAAAGGTCACTTTCATTGTGACAGTTTCTGTATGATCTAAACTTCTAAATAAACTTCGTTTAAGAAAGTTCATAAACTAGTACCTCTATCCAGAAAGAAAACATCAAAAGAAAGTAAACGAAACCCATAATGCACTGCACGCACACACGCGTCCTATTGTAATCCACTCACGTCTTACACAATTAGACCAACTGCGTTAGACTATAAAAAAAATCGTCAGCACTGTTCCAGTTCCAAACTCGAAACGATTTCCAATAGAAAACACCAAAGACACTATCCGAAGGGCTTACAAATTGTGTCATAAAATAAATGCGTTCTCATGCCTCTGCGCGCTATCTTCATGTATACCACACGACGCGTTGCACCAGATACATCGTCGTGGAACCAAACAACAGAAAGTGCTTAAATAATGCGATTTATGTTGTCAATCAACTTGTCCGACCAACCTTATGCTTATCATTGTAAGCGGACAGTAGTTCTACTTATTTGTCGGCTATGTGTTCAGAATGAGTGAAATGAGGAGCTCTGGTACTCGTAAATGCAACGCGCCAAGTGTCATGTCAATGTTACACCACATGACTCACACAGAATTTCCAGAGAATATGATGCGATAAAGCGGGACACCCGCCACCCGAAACATGTGCCATTGTATCTCTATAGCGTAATTTATTTTCTTTTATTTTTTTTTTTTCAGTTCAAGAACATATCTCTTAATCCAAGAAGAAGACAGAATCGAATCAAAAATTTAAAAAAATGTCATTTCGTGTTGTACGAAGTTCAAAATTTCGTCACGTCTATGGTCAGGCACTGAAACGTGAGCAGTGCTATGATAACATTCGTGTATCGAAAAGCAGTTGGGACTCAACATTCTGCGCTGTAAATCCGAAATTTTTGGCCATCATTGTGGAGTCAGCCGGCGGCGGAGCGTTTATTGTCTTGCCACACAATAAGGTAAGTCCGTTCTTCTTTTTTTTAAGCGAATTATATTTAAGGGAAACGTTCAAAGATTGATTTCCTCTCTATCGGATTAAGATGCTAGCTACAAAGTACAGAGCACCCAATGAGTCACATCATTTTGGCTGAGGATGAGGCGCACAAAAGTAAAAATAAAGAAAAGATGTTGTCATTCCGCCGCACAAAGAATACATAATTATTTATTGTCTCTGAGTTGAACTAGCAACACAAAATTTTTGTGTTTTTGTTTTCTTTTGGCAACAGTCACCACAGATGGCAATTGTTCTTTTCTGACGTAGTTGAAGCATTATATTCTTTATTTTTTTCTCATTTAAACAAAGAGGAACACCTTAATGTCGTGAAAATATATTTATGTAGACATCAACATTTATAATTATTATTATTATTATTTTTTTTTTTTTTTTTCTGATGAATTCCTTTGCGCTTTCAAATTTTAACAATTAACGCAGATTTCTTCTTTTATTTGTCTGTTTCTGATTCATACCCACTTTTGAAGTGTAATTTATATTTTTGTAGCTGATACATATAGGGAATGTTGTTTTAAATTCTTACGATTCTCTTAAAGGTCAGGGTATAAATGTTAATACCTATTTATCATCTAGCGAACCTTTGGTAGTTTCCCACTTTAAAGAGCAATATATCCTTGGTTAACACTTAATAAAGTACACGGAATAGTTTCTGGCTCCCGAGGCAGTTAAATAAACTTTTTTTCTTTAAATATGCCAATGTACTATACCTCCAGCATTCTAGATCAGTCTTTGCTTTGTCGAGTCTCTTTTATTTGTAGAGAGCACCTGATAGGCCAAGACTTCTTTCTCTAGTAATTAAAATTCAGAATAAAGTTATTTAAATTGTAAAGTTTAAATAAGCTTCAAAAGTACAAAGAGTATAAGTCGTCCATCTACCAATACATATATATATACAGTGGTGGTCAAAATAATAAGAGTGAAACCCTTTTGCTCAATTATTTCGATATAACAGCTATATTTTATTATGTACAATATGATTCTGAAATGTATTCGTATTTTTAAATAGAAGTTATTTCTGTAATTTAGACAAACTTTTATTTACAAAAATTATTGTTTAAAAAGTAAAATCTTGTGAAATATTTTTCATTGGTCTTTTTTGTTAGTCAAAAAAATAAGAGTGTTTCTTATAGCTCTAAAAAAAAAGAATAAAATATTAGTTAAGAGGCAATTTTATTAAGAGAATGAGTAAAGGGTCACCCGACAGCCTCAGTACTTTGTTGCGTGACCTTTGTTTTTGAGAACTGCTTCACATCTTCTTGGCATAGAGTCGATAAGATTTCGGCATGTTTCGACGGGTGTGGCATACCATAACTTTTCAATTTCTTTCCACAACGCCTGCTTATTAGATGTTTTTTTGACAGAAACCCTATTCTTTAAATCATTCCATAGATTTTCGATAGGGTTTAAGTCTGGCGATTGTGATGGCCATGGCAAAACCGACACATTACGCTGCTCAAACCACCTAGTCACCACCTTGGCAGTGTGTTTGGGGTCATTATCTTGCTGGAAGGTCCATATTAAAGCCATATTGTCCTTTGCATAAGGAAGCATTATGCTCTCCAAAATGTCGAGGTACAGTTCTTTGTTCGTATTATCCTTTATCCAAAAGATAGAACCAACTCCATCATATGAAAAACAACCCCAAATTTTGATGTTACCACCACCATGCTTAACTGTCTTCGTGGTGTTCCTAGGATTGAGCTCTTAATTTTTTCTTCTCCTAACATACGTTCTACCATCAGATCCAAATAAATTTATCTTAGTTTCATCGCTGTATAAGATATTCCTCCAATTGCGTGTGTTCGCTGATGCTTGGTTTGCAGCTGCAAACTCAATCCGTTGCTTTATGTTCTTAGCGCTTAGCAATGGAACCTTTCTTGCGATTCTTCCGTGCAAATTCCTTTCCTGCAAACGTCTTCGAATCGATTGAGAGCTGATATCCAAAGATAAATTCATTTTAATCGAGGTAGATGTTGTAAATGGATCTTTAAGTGCCTCTGTTGTTTTTCGGACGCCCCCTTGTTTCGACCTGTTTTAGGGGTAGATTTCGCTCCTCCAATATTCGTGCTACAACACATGGAGAACGATGAAGAGCATCAGCGATAAATTGATACGATATGAGTTGATCTCTAAGTTAGAGGATCAAACGCCGTTCTTCCTCCGAACAATGCTTTCCGCGTCCCATAACTATTTAAAAATAATCACCCAACACACTTAAATACAATTCTTGTAATAAATTCAACTAAATAATTGAAGAACGAGGTGAAATATGCCCGAATTACAGGAGATCTACACAACACTCTTATTATTATGTCCACAGTAAAAGTGAGTTTCATACATGAAAGTAACGGTGCTTTGGCAAATGCTCATGGAAATTTACCAGTGTCACTGGAAATGTGTTACAAGTAATGCAATGAAAGTTCGTACACCTACTTTGTTTCAGTAGAATAGATTACAAAGATGGGATTTATGAAGCTACGAGAGCATCACAATTCACTCTTATTATTTTGACCACCACTGTATATATATACATACGTAGATACCACTTAAACATTGTGAAGCACATACATATGTACATATACAGTGCTGGCACGCTAATTAGCACACCCTATCATACAAAGTTATGATAAGATAAAACGAATGTTAAAGTAAAACAATTTAATAAGGATCTTCAATGTTTGCTTTTATTGATATTAATACTTAATTAATTTATAAAAAACAATAAAAAAAAATAAAAAAATAAAAAATAAAAAAATATGTGTTTTCGTAACACGCCAGAGTCTCGTCAAAGACATCTGAAAATATAAAAAAATAAATAATAACAAGTTAAAATTAAAATTAACTTATGTAAACTTACCTAGTACTTAGTTGGGTACCCTTTTTGGGTAATTACGGCGGCACATCGTTTATTCAAGGAGCACATGAGGCGTGCGCACTCTTCCTTTGGTATCTTAAACCATTCTTGATGGATTGTGTCCCATAACTCCTTCACATTTCTCGGTTTTAAAGCCATGACACGTCTCTTAATAATAGCCCACAAATTTTCGATTGGGCTTAGGTCTGGGCTCTGGGGGGGCCAATCCATTACCGATATTTGGTGTTCTTCAAACCACTCTTTTACAGACCTGGCCTTATGGCAAGGCGCATTGTCCTGCTGGAAAACAGCTTCCCGGTACAATGATAGCGGTAAACTCTCAAGATATGGTATGAGGTGGTTCGACAACATAGTCTTTATGCTAGAGCATCTAATTTACCTTTTATAAGGACTAGAGGACCATGAGAGCTAAAACAACCCCATACCATTACGCTTCCTCCACCAAGCTTTACCGTCTTTTTGGTGTACTTGGGATCTAGTTGCTTGTTTGGAGGTCGTCGTACAAAAGTTCTTCCATCAGAACCACAGATATTAAATTTGGATTCATCGCTCAATATCACTGGCCTCTTGCGAATGCAATTCGCTTCTTCCTACTACCATCTGTTACCTTCGGTTTCTTAAGACTCTGGCATCCTCGAAGGTTGTTCTCCAAAAGCCGTTGTCGCACCGTCCTAGCCGCGATGTTTACACCATATTCTTGCTCCATGCGCGCTCTAATTTCAGAAGAAGTGGCAAAAGGATCTCTAAGAGCATGTCGGACTATAATGGAATCCTCTCTTTTCGTTGTTTTTCTAGGTCTGCATTTTCTTTTATCCGCAAATGTTCCATGGGTTTCATAATGCTTCAAAGCGTGTTGCACTTTTTTCGCGAACAATCTATGTTCCGTGCAATTTTGCTGACGTTTTGCTCCTTCTGGAACATTAGCCATATTAACCTCCTCTCCTCCGGCGTAGAACTCTTGTTTAATCCCATAACTATTTCTAAATGCACTTAAACACTTCAAAATAATACTTTATAACTCACCACAACAATAGGATGAATGAAAAATAACGGCTTTAAATGAAACGCAATTTTTTGTTTGGGTGTGCTAATTAAAATGCCAACGCGAAAGGCAATCTATTTTAAAAATAAAAAAAAATATAAAGCAAAGCCTACTGAAATTTCAAAATTTGAACATTTCAAAATGTGATTAGAGATTGTTAAATATGTAATATGGACATATAATAATTTATAAATTATGTTGTATTATGAAATAAGGCACAAGTTTATTCTTTTATGAGGGTGTGCTAATTAGCGTGCCAGCACTGTACCTATTCATATGTACAAGGTGGGTGGTACAAGTAATTTAATAATGTTAATTGGCTGCCATTTTGTTAGAAATGAAAAAAATTATGCTCTGTTTTCAGGAAAAGTTTATTTGAAGGTGTAAAATTGTTGAAAAAATTATATCGGTAAAATGACCACCTCTTGAAAAGATGCACATTTGTGCTCGTTCTATGGCATTTTGAATTGTTGCTCGCAAAACATCTGGCTCCAAATTGGTGATTTCTTGTTCAATGTTGGCTTTCAAAACTCACAAGCGAGCTGTGTGAGCGGTTGCTCCGTCCTGCTGGAACCAACAATGCTCGAGACCCAATTCCCCCCAAAAAAAAAAAAACTCGTTTATTATCTGTCTGTAGCGCTCAGCAGTTACAATATAAATAAGGGTCTATCAGTTTTTCACTGCAAATGCCGCACCAAACAGTCACTCTGAGGGGATACCATGGATCTTCGTGCATTTCATGTAGATTCTCCGTGCCCCAGAAACGCAAATTTTGTTTATTCACATAACCACTTAAGTAGAAATGGGCTTCGTCGCTCATTATGATTTTGGATACGAAATCATCCTCTTCTTGCACCAGGTTTAACAGAGCATGGGAGTAAGTTAACCTCACTTGACGGTCAGCAGACAGCAATTGGTGAACGGTTTGCACTTTATAAGGGAACATCTTCAGGTCTTTCACCAAAATTCGACGCAATGATCGACTACTGATGCCAAATTGTGTGCATCGTTGTTTCTCCGATGTTTGTGGACTCGGACGTCCTTGGGCACAGCAGTGATATTCTCGGCCGAACGAGCAATACGGGGCCGGCCACTTCTTGCGACATCTCTAGTGGACTCAGTTTGCACGAGACGCTCAGCCAAGCGCTTAATTGTTCGCGCACATAGTGCAGGACGACGAAGAAAACGACGACGAAATTCAGGCTGCGTTAAAACAACAGACCGGAAATTGGTCAAATGAGCAGTAACAATAATTCCGCGTTCTTCAGGTGTATATCGCTCCATTGCTTGTTGTTAACTAATTCTCTATCTGTCTACAACATAAATGTCAAAGCACAATGATATTTGACGCCATTTGCAAAAATTATAGTACATTCACATTGTGACATTACTTTTGCCCCACCTTGTGTATATACATACATACTGTCCGCCGTATTTATGTTTTATAAGCATATTATATACTAGGTGAACGTTGAGCCCATCCAGCTTTGTCCATTCTGTACAAATATTTTTCCCGTCACATACAATATTTTTTTTTTTTTTAATATTCAAATTCAACCCAATAGAAACAGAACGAAGAGGAAGAGAATGATACTATCGCTGTTGGCGATAGTATCAGCTGATTGGAAACTGATAATGATAATTTGAAGAAGAAATCTAATTAATTGTGTTCATTTCACGATAAAGTCCAAATTTAATTTGAAGCCTAACATGATCGCATATTAATTTACCAAGAACAATATTCAAGTTAGATAAGCTATTACGAATATTAAGTTGGGTGCGTCTAATAAAGTAAATAAATATGATCACGCTAACAATCTTTGCAGGGCCAGACCTAGCTTCTCGCAGCCACTCGTGCTGTACGCTGCACGTATGATTGAGACTTACAGTTTTATACCGTTTCCGAAGGGTAATTTTGTTCGATTGAGGGAAGGTTCTCATGGCAATTTTACCCTCGGATGTTTGTCAGACTTTCGCGAGAGGTGTGACCGTATTTTTGTGTTTTCTGTGATTCGAACCTTGAATCTCCCGCTCAGTAATCGCACATTTAACCACTGAGCTACGGTGCTCATGACTCGCGCATCTAATGACTTAAGTAAACGAAGAAAGTAATTTTGAAGACTTTTAACCGCCTTAGAGTTCGATTTTTACAAAATCCCGTCTTATCCATCCATGCATTTCAGATTTTTACCCACATAACAGATTTCAAACAACTTGGATTCTTCGAATTAGTGAAAATAATGCCTACTGTAGCCATATTGTTTTTTTTTTTTTTTTTTTTTTTTTTTTCAACAATAAAATCGCGGGACCAACGTCATTTCATACCCTTTTAATGACAATTGGTTTAGCGGTTTAGATACTCGAAGGTGGTAATGCGTCTTTGTGAAGAAACTATGTAACAAACCACCCCACCGCCGTTCTAGCTATCCCAATCCATCCGTAGGTCACCAGTTTTTGGTCCTTAAATTTTTCATATAATTTTTCTCAATATTGTTGCTATAAAAAAATATATAAATGCTTCTGTTCTCTACATTTCGATCATACGTTGTACATATGTAGCCATTGCACTTTATTGGGGTGTTTCCTTAAGAAACTGTATGTGTTTTTTTCAAAGCTATTTATGGTGCTGAGAATATCTCATCAGAATCCGTGAATTTCGGTTACAAATTTTGTCACCCACGCCCACTTCCTGCTAAGAAAGAGTCATAATAGCAGTTTTTCTGATAAAATCTCTCAAAAATCGCGGAAATATTCTCTGAATAGAGAGATATCATTGCATGTTTCTTAAAAAATGTCCAACGTTATTAGGGGTCGGTTAGATGATGAGGGATAACGGTATCATACGATCCGTTCCAGATGAATTGTAACTTTCCTGAATGTTTGTTATTAAACGAGAAATCTAATTAAGGAGGCTTTTTTCCAAGATGGCGCCAAATGCAATATTTCATGTATTGATACTATTTCCAGCTTTGTAGGAATTATCTTCAAACTAGCGGATAAGTCTGTCGAAGATAGGCGATCAAGTCTTTAATTACTTGTCTCTTTTTTTCTATAAGCTGAGACACACGCCTTGAGGTTCTTTTCTTGACTATAATAAGATTTCCGTGATTCTGAACCCTCGGCGTACTCTGTTGCGAGTTAATGCCCCACAGTTCCTTAAATTATGGTCGGGAGTCCATACCGTTTCTTTCAAAGATGTTTTCACAACTTACATTGTCCCGTGAGGAAGTCTGTGAGTATTGCGGGTTTTGGACTTAAATTAAAACTCTCAAGGAGTGCTTTTACTTGTCTTAGTTTTGGCAATTCTCTAGAGTAGAGAGTTTGACCCTTTTATTGATTTTTCTTCTAAAGGTTATGTTTGATTGCAGTTTGGCTGTCTGACATAGTTTATATCGATGTTAAGTTGGGCATACCTTCCGATCGCGTGAATTTCAACATGGAAGAAACTGCAGAACTTGCCCACTGTTTAAGAGTGTTTGTTTCTTGGCTCGAATACTCCTATACTGCAACAGGTAAAGTCAACGGCCCAAGTTTTCTACATTTTTTTCACAACCAAAATTGTAAAATCAATCTTGAATGAAACGTTCCAAGTATACCAAGATTAGACTAAGCACAGAAGACTCGACAAAAAAATTATTCTCATAAACTTTACCTGACTATCGTCCTGTCCACCACAACTCATTTCAAAATCAATAAAAACAATTAAAAATTCTGTGCTGTGACAGGCCATCAAAATTTTTTTGTGGCAACACACTTTCCTACATTTTCTGCTATTGCATAATTTGTATCAATTTAGATTCAAACTTAATAATTCCCAGACATTTTATTGATCAATAAAAGCAGCTACAAAATTTTGTATTTTCATTTCAATTGACACAGTTTCGTTGATTCCGCCACAACTATTAAATACTAATGTTCCACTTAAAATGTCGTTGTATTTAATTTTTATTTCACCCACATTAATAATTAATTCTGAGAATATATAGATATTTAACAACATCTACCTAATCGCGCATAATTTAAATTCAAAAACACTTTTCACCACTTGGCGTAATTGCTTTTTGCAATCCTCCATCCTCCTTCATTCTACGCCTAATCAATCAAAAACTAAGAATATATAAAAAATTAATTATATATAATCCAATAAAGCATATTTAAAATTAACCATAATTCTTCCACACACCCGCCCTCTACGTTCCGTATTGTGTGATCCGTGATCCGCGTGCTGTGTGAAAATCGTTACCTCAACAATTGGATCCTGGCCAATGTGAAGATCTATTTTAATCTCACTACAAAAAAAGAAAAAAAAAAAAAAAACCTAACTAAATAAAATAAATTATGGAAATTTTAAAAATAGGTCGGCTGCCGAAATGCGCTGTGTTCAGTAGTTCATTGGGAGGCTAAAGACTCTGTTTTCGACTCTTTCTCTCTTCTGAGGATCGGACATTGTGATCCTCTTGAATGATTTCCCGCTTTCACACACTTACTTACCGTTGAGTTTTATAATTAGAAAATTATTCACCATTTCACAACAGCCACACACCAATACGCGACGACAACGACAATCCACTCTCTCTCTAAACGATCTTATATTTTGAATCCCATTTTAGGATATTTTCGAGCGTTTTATTTGTGTTTACAACACTGACGCTCGTTGGATCGTTTTTATTGGACGCGATGGTGGTGGAGAATTTGTCACAGCCACAGCGTCGCAGATTCTACAGACGATCCTCGCTCCAGTTTTGCGAAATTTTGTTCTAAGTTTGGAAAGTTTTCCGTTTGGATTTATGGTTTACCTTTGGTACGGTTGAGAGATGCATCCGAAAGGACATCGCATTAACGGTTTGTCATTTTTTTTATAGAATTTATTTAGGTTTTGAGTAGGTGTGGTGAGATAAATATTTTTTGTCTGAATTATTATAACGGTCTACGTGGTGTAATTAATATTTATGTGCGGTCGTGTGCACAATAAATTCGATTTTGAAAGGTCATGTTAGGCGATGGAAAATTTTGAAGATTTTTTTCGAAGCGCTATTTTTAGAGGCCATAGAAAGAGATGTGGATATTTAAGGGGTATTTGTTGATAAAAATATTTTAAAATGATTTTTCGAATTATTGAAAATAAAATAAAATTTAGCTGAAAATGTTTCCTTTTTTGGATGCTGAAGAACAGTTCCCAGGGAACTTTATTTAATTAATTAGTTTTTGGCAGATGATCACTGACCTTGCAAAACAGAGGAATTATTTAGAACAGGAAGTCGGTGGAAAACTTGAGGAGAAGTTCGAAATTCTATACTGAAAGCTTTCTTCAGCCAGCTTATATCATTCAATTTTACTTTCTACGAGTAAACTCCGGGTGGGTCATAGATATTTCAGCTGAGGCCACGTTTTACGTTGGGTCGCTCCTTCTGCCAATTGAAAGCCTGTAGCTTTGTCGTGATTTTTGCCGAGACCTTCTAGATTTCACAGGCATACAATAGCACGGATTTAATGTTGTATTCGAAGAGTCTCAACTTAGTGCGTAAGGAGATTTGACTGGAATCTGAAGATATGATACCAAAGGCAGCGCGAGCTTTATTCTTTATTTAATGAACGTATAGGTCTGTTCCGTCATCAGACGATGCAAAACTTCCCAGGTAGTTAAATTAATAAAAGGTAAATCCCAGGCAGGATCGACCACTGCGAAAGCCCACTTAATGCCTTTTGAGTGTTTTCTCGATTCTAACCTTTAACCGCTCGAGAATGATAGTTACCATAAGTTTCGGAAAAACCGACAAAACGGTAATACTACGCCAGTTATTGCAGTTTCGACCTTCCAGTCCCTAGAATAGGTTGGACCTGCTTTCAGGAACTCAGCTGGTATGTCATCAAGTCTAGCTGCTTTGTTGGCTTTGAGGAGATTGATCGCAATTTGGATTTCTGCAACTGTTGGGTTTCGGTGGGTTCCAGTAAGATCTGAGCGTGTCGAGCAACTAGGGGCCATTGCTGCACTCTGTTTGCCGGAAACGGCATTAAGCAGGGCACATCTGCGTAACGTGCTACATACAGTACAGGATGGTTGGTGTTGCTTTTTTGGCCGACAACTTTTTTGGATATTCTGTACAGTTCTCTGATATCTTCCTTTCTTGCTGCTTTTTCCGCGTTTTCAGCAAGTTCGTCCAACCTCGTCCTCCTGCCACGTCTTATACAGAAATTAACTGTCCTATGAGCTATCCGATATTTGCTTCATAATTCCACATTTCGTTGAGCGTCTGTCTCGGCGTTTATTTTTGTCTTCAACGATCTACGATGCGCGGTGTCTTGGGGTATCCAGGGGTCTTTAGATCTAGATTGACTACCTATAATATCACTTAACAATTTTACGGTTCACTACTAGAGCTATGCAGATAAAGTACTGCCAGTATAAGTAGCTAATTTCAATCCTTGTATCCAGTTTTTGTTTCATGTCTATTTGTCTATTTGTTATCACTTGGCTTGCTCGAGAACAACTGAGCTTTACTATTTAGTTTCGTCAGTAAATTGTCTAAAACGAATGGAATATGAGTAATATGTATATATTTAAATCATGTTTATTGGACGCCGAACTCAAGAATTTCTTAACAGATTTTGATGAAATTCGGTTAATAAGCTAAGAACTGTCACTGTTGTAGTCTCACTTAAAAATGATTTGAATCGAATTAAGTGGAGTTAAGATATGAAGAGTTTTAAAAATCTTCAAATTATCCTTTTCACACATTTAACTCAAGAACTACTTAACGGATTTTGATGAAATTGATGATGAAGAAACTTTGGATTTCCCGAAAGAAGTTATGGACCTACATCTTTGCCGTTTTGTACCTATTTTTCAGCGTTTGCCTATGCGCCATCAGCAACATTAAACCGTGGTATTCGCACACTTGGTTCAGTGAAACCTAGTACTTTCTTCGCTGCGCTTTTAATGGCTTACTGACAATGTTGTCTCTTGCCACAAGCACTGTTGCTGTCGTTTGGTTTTTGAAGTTCTTTATGAAGAGCCGATGCTACTGATGAATTGACTACCACCTTGCTTTATGGATATATAGGATCTCCGTGCTCACTGCCATGTTTCATCCCATGTAGATCACGTAGAGCTTCTCGATTAACTTGTCGAAGTATTTAGCATCTCAGGTCAAGATGTAGAAAGTGGGAAATGGTATTTCGCACGACCGTACCGGCTGGTTTTCAAAGTAGAGTTTTTTTATTTATGGGTTTCTACCACAAAACATAAGATCGACTACTACTGGATTTCTGCCCCCACTGACCGACGCCGGTTTCCTATAAAATTGTTATAGTTATATTTTTTTTTTTTTTTTGCTTTATGATATGATTTGTTTTTTTCCTAGCAAACAATTTAAAAATTTTTAATTTTTCAGGTCGGTCGCATTGCAGCCGATCATCCATTGGTAGGCGGTCACAAAGGTCCTGTGTTGGATATAGCATGGTGTCCACATAATGACAATGTCATCGCATCCGGATCAGAAGATTGTGTTGTAAAGGTATGGCAGATTCCCGATGGTGGTCTGTCACGAACATTAACTGATCCTGTTGTTGATCTTGTCTTCCATCAAAGAAGAGTCGGTCTCGTACTCTGGCATCCGTCCGCATTAAATGTACTTCTCACAGCTGGTTCTGATAATCAAGTAAGTAAACTGATAGCATTCATTTCATAAAGCCTTTGTTAAATGGTTTCTTTTTTTTACCCCATCTAGGTTGTCATTTGGAACGTCGGCACTGGTGATATACTCGTACATATTGATAGCCATCCGGATATTGTTTACAGTGCCTGCTTTAACTGGGATGGTTCCAAATTAGTAACTACATGTAAGGATAAAAAAATCCGTATAATCGATCCACGTACTGGTGTAGTGGATAGTGAAGCTCTCTGCCATGAAGGATCAAAAGCAACACGTGCTCTATTTCTGCGGCATGGTCTAATCTTTACTACAGGTTTCAATCGATCATCGGAACGTCAATACTCATTGAGAGCACCCGATGCATTGAGTGAGCCCATTGTGATGGTTGAGTTGGATACATCTAACGGTGTTATGTTCCCTTTGTATGATCCTGATACGAATTTAATTTACCTCTGTGGTAAAGGTGATTCGGTCATACGATATTTTGAGGTAAAAGACAAGACAAACTTATAACAATTTTTGTTTGTATGACAGTTTTTCTTGTATAGATTACACCAGAGCCACCATTTGTACATTATATTAATACGTTTCAAACGCCAGATCCTCAGCGTGGTATTGGCATGATGCCAAAACGTGGATGTGATGTGACCACCTGCGAAATATCAAAATTCTATCGTCTCAATAATAACGGTCTGTGCCAAGTCATTTCCATGACAGTTCCAAGGAAATCGGATTTGTTCCAAGAGGATTTATATCCGGATACGTTATCAGATGATGCAGCGTTAACAGCTGAAGAATGGGTAGCCGGACAAGATGCTGACCCAATTGTTTTCTCGCTGAAAGTGAGTATCGGTGTATATGTTGATGTTGAGGACTTATAGTTGATATTGAATACTGGATTTGACACAATTCCATACATTGACACTATGTTTCCCTAAAAGTGAGCGGGTTCTCCTTGGGATTTATATGGACTATGTATCTGACCTGTAATTAAATAAAAATTCGCCAAATTACGTTAAATTAAAGATTCTGCTGGAGCTTATGGTCTTCAAATGGCCGTGATTCCTCTTCGACTGTTCTTCGGTTGATCAGGTCTTCCATTGAATAATAATGGGCTTACTAGCCCATCCGCTCATAAAGGTGTTAGTTAAATAACGATTCACAAATTCCACTTGTTGCTGGACTCAGCATTGGAGTCACAACTTGATGTTTAAACAACGCATTGCTTAATAATATGTTGAACAGTTTTCTGAACGCCAGCCCTATAAACTCTCTGTTGGAACTTCCGCAAGCCTTTTCAAAATCTATTAACAGCAGGTGAAGTGACATCGGTGTTTAACGCATTGTTCAATGATGAATCGCAGATATGGTCAAGGATGGTTTTTTACTTCACTGATTGATTGTTTCTATTATCTTTAGGAAGCACGCAATCACTCCAGTTTACGAATTCCGTTAATTTTCCTTTCTTGGGAAGCCAGATGATCACTCCCTTTTACGGCTCCTTGAAATGTTCTCGAACTCCCAAATTTTATCTACGAATGGATGCAGAGTACCCGCCGATGTTGCTGGTGCCTTTTACTACCTTGATCGCGACAGTGTTTTTGTTTTTTACTGGAAGTTGTGATGCGGTTATTCTGTAACCGTTCCTGCTGGCACACCTACTTTCTGCTTCCTCTGCTTCTTTAGCCAACGCGTAGATGCAATTGCGCTTATAACGACAACAGCTATGACGCACTTTTGTAATTTTCAGCGAATACTCAAACCCGAACTAATTTCTCTCTGCTACTGGAGTAGATGCAATGCAAGCTATAACTTCTTGAAGTTCTTTGAATTGCTTTCAGATATCTACGAAAGCCACACATATAATAATAATATCCCCCAGCTCGAAAATATTCTGTATTATTCAATTTACAAAGCTCTTAAAACGCTGATGACTGTAGACATTCGGGTCTCGTGTTGGGCGCCACCTTCTCTTTTTTTTTTTTTCTCGAAAATTGCCCTTACGATCTTGTATAAGTCTTATTTTTGAAATATATTAGACATTCCAGATGGCGTACGAAGATTTTGTTTGTGAAAGTTGCATTTAACGGTACCTTACTTAGTATCTATCTGATTTTTTTAAAATTGCCCATTCGAATCGGATCAGTCGATATTATTCACGAAATCGATATCTAGACAATATTCAAGATGTGCACAAACCAAGCGTATGGAGAAGAAATTTTCTAAAAAAAAAAAATGTGTTCAACGATTTTGTTTAAACTTTATGGCTGAGCGGTTTATAAACGAACAACATGTAGGGAGGAGCACTTTGTTTCCTTATTGCATCTAACAAATTTTTTTGGCGTCTGGGGACTTACCACCTTTCAACAAATCTTTTTTCGACGATAATCGATTTTTGTAGTTTAGAATTCTGTTAATTGTGTATTTGTCATATCGAAGAAGTTACGGGAATCGATTCAGCTCGAGCGTGGAACAGCAACCAACAGCCACCCGAGCATAAAAGAGAAACGAGTAAACTTTAAGTTTCTCCAACAACATCTACACCAAAAAAGAGTTTCTGCCTGGTGACAGAAATCGAGTCTGAGTCCAACGGCATTTGGGAATTTTCTTTTTAAAAAAACACCTGATTGCTCACTTCTAGTGTCATCCAAAATGTAATGCAAAATTGTGCCATGATGTATTCAACTCTGGGTTATTTTATTTATGTACTTTTGAAAACTAAACAAAGTCCAAAGCGTTTTTATTTTTATGTAAACTTGCCAATTAAAAAAAAAAAACTGCTCAAATGCGTCCTTTAATTACAAAGTTGCATGCCTTCGATAGTGCCAAACAAGCATTTATGTTCCAAAATGTCTTTTTGAATTAACCACACAAAACATTAGTTAGCTTGCCATTATGCCTGGCCATGCTTTTCCTTGATAAAACGCAGTTATTAATCGCACGTCGTGTGTGTGTGTCCATGTATAAAACCCAAAAGAACAGATTACTAAAAAGTCTAAAATAGGACCGTGTATCTATCGTGCAGGGAGGCTACAAATCAGCGACAAAATCATTATCCGTGTCGAAAAAGGCCAACATCCTCAACAAAAGTTCCCCGAAAACTGGCGGAGGTGGTGGTGTCTCAAAGGGTGTGGACCTATCCATAGGCCATTCCAATGCATCCAACAACAACGAAAGTGGACCTGTCAGTGGAATTAGTGTAAATATAAACAAAAAATTAATTTAAATCATTACATTTGTATTAAAATAAATTGTATCGATAGGAAAAGGACCTCCGCGACATAACCGATGAGATTCGTAAACTCAAAGCAATCATCGTCAAGCACGAAAATCGAATTCGTGCTCTAGAGGCTGCATTCAAAGCGCAAGAAGAAGACGTTGCGGATGCCGCCCCGTCCAATAAGTCAGGTGCTTCGTCTGCCAATAATAGTGAAACCAAGACGACGGCGCACGACAATTCAACATCCAGTAAGGATAATGATAAAAGTGCCAACGATAGTCACACAAAATTAGCACCTGACGATGTGTAAATTATCCATAACCATACCCTACCACCTATATCTATTATTATTATTATTTTATTATTATTATTTTTTTTTTTTTTTAATATAAAAATTATAACAAAAAATAATTGTTTTATATATATTTAAAAAAAAAAATACATTTTATGTTTTTTTAAATAGTTTTTTTTTTTTTTTTATACAAAATATTTTATTTTTTACAATAATTTTCTTTAAAATTGAGAAACAAAATGTTTTTACTAATAAAAAAAAAAAGAAGAAGATTTTAAATTAAAATTTAAAGTTAATAAGTAAATGCCCCGGCAATCAAATACTATTGTAATATTTTTTTAAATAAAAAAAAGCAACTCAATCATTATATAGAAAGAAAGCTGAAACAATTAATAACCTATATACTACGCCAAATTAACATGCATTAAGTACCAAACTGTTGATTTTTTATTTTTTTTTTTTATTAATTATAATATATATATATTTTTTTTTTTTTAATTGATAACACAAGTGAGAGGAGCCAACGAATTAGGCTTAATTTAATAACTATAACTTCATGCTAACTAAGGTTTTATTATTATTTTTCCCGCGTAGAGTTACTATCAACTGAGAATAGAGAGACATAAGAGATTTGTTATAAATAATTGTAAAAAACAATTTTATTTAATACATATTACAGTTGATAAGTGTTCTATTTAAATTATTATGTATTTTGTAAAATTTATTTAATTAATATGAGGAAAAAAAAAAACATTGATTAATTGTATTCAGAAAGAGATTAATTCAATTTTTTCTTTTATTTTAATTTTTCATTTGTTGTATTTTCACTTTTCCACCCCAAACTGCTTAGACATTTTCTGTTTTTATATTTAAATTTTATTATTAAATATAAAATGATCCTTTTAGTATTTTTTTTTTTTTTTATTATTATTATTTTATTTTTAATTTTATTATTATTTTGTTTTGTGTCATTAATAAAAAAAAAAAGAATAAAAATACTCCTCATCATCTTTTAATTTTTATTTCTTGTATTTTGTTTTCAACACCAACAGTATTTTTGAGCTGGAGTGAATCAATCAAGTTGGTGTAACGAAATTATAAACACCCTAACATGTTCGCATCAGCGGAAGGATAACTGAGAGGCTTTTTTTGTAGTTAATTTAAATTCTCTCGTCGCACGTATGGAATCTTTCTATTTTTTACGGAAAAGAATAGGATGAACAAGTTACTGCATCCTTTAGATTAACGTATGTAACATAAAATTGAAACTCCAACAGTTACGTTTCTTTCACCCTTATTCCTATAGTCGTTTCACCTCTAAAATTGGGCGACAGTTTCCTATTTGGATTCGTATATAGTCACATTTAAGTCTATCATCAGAGAAAAAGACAAGAAGACGGTTTTCGTGACCTGTTTTTTTGTCCGAAAAAATCATCCGCGCCGAAGAAATTTGAACTTGCGACTGTCGGCAGAAATAAAGTCGGTTTGCAAATATACATAATTGCTGTAATTTTTTAATTTAATTTTTATAGTAAATTGACAGAAATTAATGCGATAATATTCTGCCACTTCGAATATGGAAATAAGGCTCAACACAGACCAAAGTTACATGGTAACAACGAGGCAAGTAATTTGACAGTGACATGAAACAAACACACTAACCAATTTACAATTTTACCATGTCACGTCACTTCGGTGTAGACTGATATGTTTATATCGGTTCCAATTAGAAGATGCATCCCTCGTTAGATGTTACGTTGCTTTGGTGGCCGTGGTGTAGTGGTAAAATCATCGCTTGTCACACTGTTGGTTCACGGTTCAAATCCTCATGTCAAGAATCATCTATTTATTTCGCATGAAATAATCACTTGCGAAAGCTAAGTCAACTCTACTGCGAAGGTATAACACTGGCAGTAGGGTGGTCATATGGCTAAAATGCAACTTGATCATGATGATCACATCAGGAGGTCAGAAAAAAATACTGTGAATCATAAGCAACGACAATAACAGCGAAACCAAGAAATACTCCCCACTTATCTGGACAGCCACCCTTGGAGTTCAGTGAAACTTAATACCACCTGAGTTTTAAACCAACTACACCAATCTGTCTTTCTCTCTGTCTCTTCCCCTTTCCACAAAAACACCCGTGTCCTAAAAATTAGTATAAGGGTATTCACATCCCCTTTAACACGTGTACATTATAAAAAATAAAATAAAAAATGGGCCTTATGGTGAATGAACTAATATATTTTTTCGTCAACGGCATGTATAATAATTAAGAAGAAAATTCACGAAGTTGGCGAGCGATAAATGTAAGAGTGCTCTCATGCTTTACCTTGAATAAAATATTCTTATTCCCATAGTCGAAGTGACGCATATTCCGTGAACAGATAGCCAATGGTAAAAATGAAAATTACTTCATACGAATGAACGGATGCAACGTTAGTTGCATATGTCAATGTAAAGAATGACTTGTATGGCTGGTTTGTTGATATGATTAGTTAAAAATAAAGATATCAAAAAATTATCCTTACCGACGAAGTTTGAACCTGCGACTCTTGCGCAAGTTTGAATAGTTAACACAGGCGTTAGCCATCTAGGTTTCGCCAGTGTTACTCATGACATGATCAAAATTATTCAAACCCGCGATGCACTTAACAAATGCAAACCCTTTTTTTTTTTGTTTTGAAGTGACGATTGTCATTTAGTGCTTCTAAATAATTTGTTGCGGGTGGTGCTGCTCTTGTCCGTTCCTCGTTTTCACGCAGTTAGATCGAATGGTGCGTTTAGGGCTACGAAGAGACATATCTTCAGCTAAAATTAAGCTCCTCAGAAAATATGAATGGGGTACCATCTTTACGAAAGCTTAATTATTTTTTCTGTCAAAGAAATAATTTAAAAATGCAAAAGCAGATATATGTCGTCAGCATAGACCAGGGGTCTTATTATGTTTGACGATTCTCGTTACCTAGCTATCGTACATACTAAATTGCAATTATATGTTACTATTTAGGTCACCCGTATCGTTTTGGCAACGAGAATGTTTTTTGTTGTATGAGTGCTAGTGCATGCATTATGTTTCTTATCATGGAATTGAAATTCACAAAACAAAATGAAATGTTATGTCATAATGCATACATTATTTCATATCATTTTTATAATTTTATCAAAGAATATTCACGATTTCAAATCACCAAACATTTTCCTGCTATCAATGTAAATGAAGATATGTGCACTTCAAAATAACATGAATTATTGCCTTTCATCAACATGTTTCCAGCAACATTTTTTGTTGTCACTCTCGTCACACATAATCATTATACCTAGTCAAATCATAAATACTGGTGCACTTATTTTTGGTGATAAAATAAAGACGAACAAGTATTTTTTTAACTTTAATTGATTATTTAGGGAACGATATTTAAAGAATTTATTCGAAATGGCCGCCACTTGCATTTATGCAGACCTTGAGTCACTCTGGACACTCATCGATCGCAGCACACACCTCGCCCATTGAAAAATTCTCCACTGAAATTGTCCACTGCGCGGGTTAAGTGGGCTCTACAAAGGACTCAATATTTGGGAGTCGAGTAGAACAAGCCATCGCCTCTAAAATAGAAACAGCTTATAATCCAAAGGATTGAGGTCTTGACTGCCTGACGGCCAATCGTCTGCTGCTATGAAGTCCGGCACATTGTTTTGGAGCCAATCTTGTGTTGTTTTTGTCTTTGAACTGGCGCGGAGTCTTGTTGGAAAGTAGATTTTGTCTATGTTTTTACTCCCTACTCGCATAAATGAAAGACGGTAACGCCTTATTAGCCGACTCCCACGAAACCATCACAAACGTGGGATGATGCATTCGACTCACGGAATGAGTTCAGATGCTTTTTTGGATGGCCGGGCATAGATTCTATCATTTTGTTGAACGATTCCTCAATAGTAAAAATGTGTTCATCCGTGGACAAAGTTTCCTGTGGCCATTTTGCGCATACCGGCGCGCGGCGCAGATAACACGTAATAAGAAAATCCTTGTTCTTCCTTTTATATTTGTAAAAGCAGTTTTTTTTTTTTAAATAATTAAAATTTTGTTTTTTTACGTATACTACTAGTATTCACAATGAAGTAAGATATTTTTATAATTCGAATTTTTAAGTATTTTGACAATAATGGTTCTGAATTTATAATGATAAAAATTATAATGTTCAGCAATTTACCGCATATCTTATTCTTAACTATTTTTGTATTAATACCTAGTTAAATATTTTCTTATATAAAAATAAAAATTAACGTACTATTACGAAACCTATATACACTATATATTAAAAATTTAACATATGTACTGAAAATGTAACCGACCTACCCGAAATCAAAGTCAAATCAGAACAATTTATTTAAAAATAATAATCCAAACAACATTAAAGTATGTTCTTATAACCCTCCATAATGTTACTACAAGAAAATGTCCAAAACCTATATAAATATTCTATACAAGCATTTTTTACAAAATTTTAACAAAGTATCGAAGCCTTATTTTTAAATAGTATGGTTTCTACGATATTCAAATTAATGTCTTACAAAGTAAACAGCTAGTCTCTAAAAAAAAAAAAAATAATAAAATTTTTTTTTTAAATAACATAATAAATAAAATACTTATTTTTAAATGAAAATTTAGTATTAAAAATTGAAAACCTAATCAAAATAGTTGAGTCTGTATCTACAGACTGGTGAATATTTTAGAATTGAAAGAACTAATTAAAACAAAAAAAAAAAACATTTTGCATGCTTTATCGAGTCCATCGTATTAAGTTTTTTTTATAAACGAATAGCTAAATGAAATTTACAAATAAAAGTAAAACTAATATTTTGAATAATAAATTATAACAATAATAAACGAAGTCAATTTTAATTTTGTAGTTTGTAAGTAGATTTGTTTACTTTCAAAAAAAAACTTGAACTTTTGAAATATATTTAGGTGCTGTTTAAATTAATTCGCATTTGGGAAATACCAAAAATATACAATTTGGTTAGTCTATTGATCTATTTTCCCGTTATAACATGGTAACTTTAAAATGGCTGAACCGATTTCCATGCAGATTGTATTGTATTGTTGTTTAGGAGTCTTCTCAGATAAGGTTTCTAATCGTCACTCTTTGACGGAACTGAATTTCACTAAATACCTGTTATGAAACGATTTCTTTTAGTTAAGGCGCAAGTATTGGTTTTTGATCAAACTTGATAGAGAAAGTCTAAAAATTAATCTCTCCTGTCTGTCAGTCTGTGTGCATGGTTGACTGCAGCCAAACTTCACATATAGGATCAGTAGGGTCACAATTCGAGGCGAAATCGAAATTGTCATTCTAACCCCAAAATAACGGAACTTTACTGATAGCCGATTAAAAAAAAAATATTCGAAAACGGCCTTAACGATTTTGATCAAATTTGATATTTGAGTCATGGTAGACATATGCTATCAGATGGCGTACAAAAAAAAAGTTTTGCGATACTTTGCTTATTAACCGGTTTCTGAAAATCGGCTATTCTTGGCTACGATTCGATTTTGTTTGAAAACAATTTTAATGTATACTAGATTATGTCACAGCAAGTTTTGGAGAATCTTAATTTAAAAAAAAAATTTTAATGGTTTTGGTTTACTTTCAAATCTGATTGATTTGCAATTAAACAACATATATAATATATATATGGGTATGTAGGTACATGCGACCCAGTCGTGCACCTTACGAGGGGCGTTCGATAATTTCGTACAATAATATAGAAAACTTGATTTTTTTTTTTCAGCAAAAATCAATTTTATTTTTCAACATAATCTCCTTTTGGCTCGATATACTTAGTCCAGCGATGCTCCAAGTTCTTTAAGCCGTCCGTGTAATAAGATTTGTCGACTCCAAAAAGCAAAATAGGCCTCTGTTGCGGTGATAACCTCTTCATTCGATACGAATCTCTTATCTCCCAACATTTATTCATGTTTGGAAACAAAAAATAGTCGCAAGGTGCTAAATCTGGAGAATATTGAGGATGAGGAAGTAATTCGTAGCGCAATTTGTTCAATCTCACTGTTGCAATGGGGGAGGTGTGAGCCAAGGCATTGTCGTAGTTTTTGGTCCAGAGTGAACTATCAGCTTCCTCATATCCAAATAATTTTTCAAATGTTCCGCACCCAATTATTTCAAATGCCTATAGCCTCAGCCATCTCACACGCTTCAATTCTTAGATCTTCCAACCATTTGTAAATCATTTTAAGCGACGGTGCAGAATCCCGGTAACGTTTAGCCAATTTTGTTTTGGTTTTCTTCTTCAAATAATAATGTTTTATCACTAGACGAAATTCACTTTTCTCCATGTTTGGGGAAATACGAGAAATCGTCTGCTTCCAATGGCTGTCAAATACAAACTAAATGACATATCTGTCTAATATTTTATATGTCATAGTTTGAAGATTTTTACCTCATGAAACAAACATGAATTTACGACTGGCACCGCCACCTGTCGAGATTGTACGGAATTATCGAACGCCCCTCATATTTTCGGAACACATCAGGAACCATTATAGAGGAGTTAGTGCATGGTGATAATTATTTTGAGGAATAAATTTTCGAAATTAATAACCTGTGAACCGTGATTATGTTTATTTGTATGGGACAGGCAAGATGTTCAGCCAGTTTTAATTTTCTATTTTATATTGATAAAGTACCTATTCTGGGTTACTGTTACTGTTACAGTCCGGAGTGGACCGCAACCGACAAGTGTTTCCAGTAGAGGTCTGCAATGAATGTCTTGAAACCAGATCCATTTCAAGTACACTTCATTATTGTACTCACAGCTTGAAAAGTAAAATGAATGAATCATTTGATATGTGAAGTGATTATTATGAGTATTGCACCCATTTTAAACCAAACACTTAGGGCAGTGTACTCATAAAAAACGGGTATTCATAAATTGGGTATTCATGAAAAAAAGTGTACACTACACTGAGTACACTGTTATATGCTAGAAAACAACTAGTCTTTGCAATCGTTTTATTCAGTGCACTCAGTGTACTCAGTGTATTCTTTATAGTTAACATTGTACACTATTTGCTTACATCAAGCCAGATCAAGCACCCAAAGTGTGGGAGAGAAAGAAAACAGTGCACTCATATTGCTATCAGGTGACCGAGTATTGTACAGTAACTGTCTCTTGTGGTGTGGTACTCTTTTTTTGCTGTACACTTGTTCGAATTAGTGCAATGAATAGAGTACACTGAAGTAGTGTACACGTTTAGAGAGAGCAGCAAATGAATGCATTCATTCAGACCTCTAGTCTCCAGTCAGCTCGATCTTGTGTCGCCTCCAGTACTCCCAACGAAGTTGGTTGAGGTCCCTTTCCACTTGTGTGCGCCACCTTCATTTACCAGGTCGTCTGGGATGGATTCGAAGACATTCCGGGCTGGAGCCTTGATACCTAATGATTACTGTGTTCCCTTGGTTTTTTTAAGTAATAACATACACAGAGTGAAAAATTAACTGGGACTAACACTTTATGATTTTTTTAATATCGGTAGAACCATACATGACTTTCATGTTATAAAATAAATTTTCAAAATAATGTGTTGTATGTAAAATTTCGGTAGAATTTCTCAGAAAGTCACAGGCTAGGTGACCTGATTATGGTCCTACGAGTATGTACATATGTACACATGTTACAAAATAGTGTACAACCCAATTAGGCAAGTTGAACTATCTCTTTACATTGTATAACATAGATAAAGATTCTTTCAAATCTCTGTGTTCCGACATAAATGATTGTTAACGAACGCTACGCATGAATATTCTTCCACAACAACTAATATGATTCACACAGAAACCAATAAATCTATTCTAGTTCAAGCTAATAGTATACAAAAGGAAATCGCTAAAGATCAACATATTTCGAGTCCTGCTGCATGTTAGCATTCTGCAAAAAGAATCATTAAAATTCGTGCATTCTCGCAGAAGTTATGGTGAACGAAAGAGGCGAAAGGCAAGGTCTTAGACAAACACACAGCCAGACAGACGAAGAGACATACACGAACAGCCGACATGCAGAAAACAACGTTTTTGGACTTTTCGATTACAGTACCATTAGAAATTAAACTTATCTCGTACATTATTCCAATAATGGAAAACGAATCGTAATATAAATCGTCTGCACCGTGATAAATAAAAGTTCGAATCCCAAATACACTGTCATTTTAGTGTCAGAAGTGGGATGAAACCTATCCCGTAAAATTTTACTCGCAGACCAGAACTTTAAAAGCTATTGTCTTAAGCCTGATTTTCGAATCATTTTAAATTTTTTAAGACAACATTTCTTCGTTTTTTTAGGTAGGTTTTGCAACTCGCATAACACAGTTCGGCAATTCAACAATACAACACAATCACGAACCACGATGAAATGAAACTTCAACTGACGTTTCGGGTTGAAGGGATTTCTCTTCCCGGAAAAGCATATACAAAACAGTCACCCTTAAGTTTAAAATCATGTCATTCGAAAAATTTGGTGACAGGTACTTATTTTTACTGTCATATTAAGTTCAAGTATACGACTTTGGGAATACACGCAAAAGTGAGGGTACAAAGGATCTATTCCGGTATAGAAAATTTGTATAATTTTGTACGAATTTTCATGTAAGAAAACAGGATTAAAATAAAGTGAGGCGATAATGTGTCACTTCGAATATGAAAATAAGGGAAAGTATCGTGAGAATAACGATGTACATATCTGGTAAGAATCACTCATGTAGGTAAACTTCACCACAAAACAAAAAAAAAACATGTTGACCAAACAAAGCAAACCGAAATCAAAAAGTTTTTTTTATCGTTGGTTCAGCTCTTTTACTCAAAGTTTTGAACTAAAATACCTCTATTATTGTTTTTTTTTTATCGTTGTTCCCAGAACAATTGGAAGCTTTATCATTTCCGGAAGCCGAACAAATTTTGGTCTTCAATTTCAAAATCATTTGGTCTTTCTATTTTAGGGCAAAGAAAGACTTTGTTCCTTATGTGATTGTCCTTTTAAACCGATTTCGATGAAGTTGTCTATGCCCTACCTGGAAACTATTAAAATATGACAAGCGAAGGTAAGATATGTATGTTTTCTATAGAACGATCAGTTGTCTATTGTTCGATCGGCTCTATAAAGGTGAAGCAGTGTTTAAGACTGAGCTGTACCTATGTACGTACGTTTGTAAATTTATATGGCTATTGCTTCAGTTCCCTATTCTTGTAGAATGCAGAATCTATGTATTTTCATTGATCATTAATAGCAGGACATAATATGTAATCGTCGCTTTTAAGACCACCTTCTGTAAAACGTCTACAGTAGAACAAAAATAAAATAAAATGTTACTCCTTTCGATTTTTATTCAGAAAATAACAATAAACGGCAATTTTCTAGAACACTGACTCTTAATTGCTAACACCGTGCGCCTTCCGCAGACCTTCATATAGTTTCTTCTTCTCATCGTTGACTTCCTTGAATGTCTGAATGGCCAGTTCAAGTTGCACCTTTTTAAGAGCATGCTGTTTAACAAAGTTCTCAATAAATCCCAGACAAATATCATCGGCTTCAAAGTCCTCTCGTGATTTTCCAATCGCCGACTTGATCTCCTCATGAATATCATCAGAAGTTCCTTGGTATGACTTTCGCAGTTCACCTAACATATCAGCCGACTGTGGGATATTTTGGAGTTTCGGTATAACATTTTCATCAAACGGGATCTTATGGATCTTGTACAGTATAACAATAAGTTCAACACCGTTACGTAAGAAATCTCGTTTAATAATGTCGTACAGTAGATCATCAATTTGTTTGTGCCAAGCCAGAAAGAATACCATCGGTCCAAAGTGACGTGTGGAACGGAGGTCATCGAATTTCTTATGCTCATTAATGTGTAAATACACTTTGGCTGATATATCATGGAAGTCTTTCTCGAAAGGTTCGTACTGTACGCATAATCGATCCAAAATGAATTCGTATTTGAATTCATCGAGGCAACGTTGAAGATTTTTCTCCTCAAACATTCGTGGAGTGCGAATTTTACGACCTTGAAGCGGGAAGAAAGCTTGTACCACACGCTTGGTGACGTCCATAGGAGCGTATTCTAACGTGCCATCTGTCTGACGGACAACGACTTTTCGCTCCGATTGTCGTAGACCGTATGTGATGTCGGCGATAACAAATTTTGTGTCCGAGAAACCCTTTAGAGCGGGGTCTTGCGAAATGATTTTCTGTTTGTCTTGTTTAACCTAAAAATGAAACAATACATTATAATCAAATACTCCCATCGAATCTATACTCTGTCAAGAAAGTGTATTAAAATTTAAACGAAATCAGTCTTATATGCTCATGGGTTTGTTATTAAAGTCAGATTCCGCAAAATGTTTTGAAACTCTAACAGACAGTTTAAGACCTTTTATGGACGATGATATTCCAGCGTCATCAGTATCATCATTAACTAGTCAGTCGGAAGAAATTCCTTTCTCCATCTTGCATACTTTGAATTTGAAAACGCATTCTCTACACGCATTTACGATAGATTGTCTCGTAATGCATAAGGTACTTACAGATCAATTGACGCTGATCGACTTTGCTGCGTGATGAATCATGATAGTGCGTCGATTTTCACATAGACTTGGACAGTTGATAGTGTAAAATGCAATACAATAACAGTGAGAAGATTTAAGGTTGAATTGCTACGATCGCCGGACATCGTTAGAAGTCTGAACGCACGCTTCTCCGTCAAGGCCGGAAAACACACGACCGAGATCTTTAATACCACCAGAGATTTTAGCAAGTGCAAAACTTTCAAACCAAGATATTGGGCACTATTTTGTACAAGAAGGAAGCACCCTCGTCGACGTTGGAGAAGAATATTCAACCACGAACTACACGGGCTGTCAGAAGACACATTTTTACTTATAACCAAGTCACATAGAGCCCGTAAAATGTTCGAATCCATCCCGGACGGGCTGTACAGAAATCACGGACGCCGAAATAAAGCGTGTACGAAGTCTCTTCCTAAGCATGATGAAAGTTTCTGAGTGACGAATTCGTGTTCATGCGCTCTACGCCCATCTTATCCTACTCTTTTAATTGAACAAAATAATTGCCTTTCTCTCCAAATTCTTATTATAACATCGAACAGAACAGACAAGTGCTTGCAACTTTATGGTGGAAAGTAAAGCGGAACTAACTTACCATAACAACTGGAGGCATCTGTAAATTATTCTCTGCATCTGTAACTATTCTCTTGAATTCATTTTCCAGCTGTTCTGTCGTCAAGAATCTAAAAGTTAACATTAAGACCGTATCGTTTCAATTTAAACTTAGACAACTGCTTCCTTACTTATATTCGATTGTGTTATCCGGTACAGATCGTTTGCGAAAAACTTTATCCAGCCGAACTCTGGTTAGAGACTTTAATAGATCCTGTATCGCTGGATTTGTGAAATCGGCACTGGGATCCCTATCTGTGAGCGATGGTCAATAAGAAAGCAGGAACATAACTTATGGCATAATAACCTAGAACTTACCATACTGAAGAGTAGCACTTGTGCTACATCTAAGTGAAAGATTTATAAGAATTTTGTTGGCATCTATAGTTAAAGGTTTCCTAAGGATTACATTACGTAAATTACTGGCGATCGACATTGTTTTTATTGAAAATTATAGACCGATGAAAGAGGTAAAAAAAATCCAATCAGCCCCACAAGGGTGTTATTTTGACAGCGACGTTTAACACATTCGATAGTCGAAGTATGGAATGTGTTCATCAATACCAATACAAGAAATGTGGATTATTTTTGACCAATCGGACATGAGAATAAAATTAATTGTTTTCTTTGTTGAGGCAGGCTAAGGCTGACAAAAATTACTTTTTTTCAAGTTTGTTCGGATTTCAACAGGATAAATAGGAAATGATTTAATTTCGGATAAATTGGATTACATTTTATTACAACCAATAATTATTTTAACATATCCCATATAGATTCTACAAAGCAAAACCAGAAATAAGTAAACAAACCTCAATCGCATTAATTTTAATGCAGGAGTAAATCGAACTCCGAGAAAATTTATCAATCGAAAATGAAAAATGATCCAGATCAAAAAAGATAAATCTGAATCTGAAAAGATTAATATTTTTACATGAAAACCACGTGAAATATGAGAAAGATCCTCCCTTTTTCGACTTGTCGAAAGAAGGCGGCTCACAGAACGAAATATTCGTTTCTTGCCACTTCTGGAAAATGGGATCGGAGCAGATTTGGAAAAATGGGAGTAAAATTCGACTGGGAAAAATCACTTTGAGCCATAGTAAATATTATAATTCTTTTACTATTCAATAAAGCCTAATTAATACATTATTTGAGAAAATTAAACCTTTTGCTGAGCTCAGTCAATACTAATTTGTAAAGGCTTGTCTGTAATACATACGTTTTTATGTTGTAAAAATTCCTTCAACATCCTTTACAATTTTAGTTTATGTTGTGAAAGTGATTAAAGATTGGAAACACAAATTTGGCTACAAATGTAATTGTTAATTAAAATGTTTGCAGAGATTTTAGTTGGGAATGCAGAAAATAATTAATGATTTATCTAAAATAAAAATTAAAGCATTGTGAAAATGCGCTTATAGTCCTCATATTATAAATAAAATATTATGCACATTTCAATCGGATGTGCAAATAAATTATTTTTTTTATACAGAAACAATTTATTTTTGTCAGCGCCAGTAGTAAAAATTCAATGAAAGTCAGAATTTTAAGAATAAAGTACAAAAAAAAAATAATAATAAAAATAATAATAATAATTATAACATGACTGAAGCATTGGACGTCCAATTGACCATCAAAATAATATACGTCCTAATAAGACAAAAATTAAAAAAAAATTTGCTTAGAGTTGGATTTCGCTTTATTATCGCTATTCTTTTGGCTTCTGATGATGCTGAACGCATGTGATATTACTGTTTTCCTTTCCTTTTATATTCCTTTTACTAATCAAGGTTCTTAAAGGAAATCAGAACACCAACATACTTCATACATACTATGCATTGAAAAGTTAATTGTAGCTTGATTCTGCATTGAATAACAAATAAATAGTAACTAAAGATTTTTATCTGCAATTTTTTTTAAAACTTTTCTATGATAAAAGAAAATACCCTAGTTTTTTCTTCCATTTTCATTGTTCACCTAGAAATATACATATCTAGGTATTTCAACAATTTTAGAATAATTAATTAAAATAATGGAATTCACCTATCGATGATTGCGTTGAATGTGGATATTTACGGATGAAATTCAGAGCGTATGTTTACTCAAAAGTATTAAAGAAAAAAAAACAATAAACTTAATTTAATACGGAGCGAAATGGTATCGTTGGTATTTCAGGCTCATCCTGTTCCGGTGTCCCAGGGTTAAATTGCTGAGCGGGATTAAGGTTGAATGGGATCGGGAGATAAATTTAGGGCTGTCACGGGTTTAAAATTTCAGAAACAACTAAATAAAGAAATGGGTACCATTAATTCAAATTTCCAAATTACTTTTTTAAAAAAAAGCATACATTTTAAAAAAGTAACATTTGTCATTATAGGGTAAAATACTGTCTTACTCTGAACATTAACTGCACAGTGGGATCGAAATTGAAGATATAAATGTACGTAGACTCCTTTTTTTTAGTAGTAGGAGCTGGCAAAAATTAAACCAAACACAGAATTGATTGACTGCAACACAGACAAATGCATTATTAAATCATTTTAAAAATATATTTTCCTTCTATGTTTCATTTTATAAGTGTTACATGCCTCAGGCTCTGTCTATGTGAAAGATTACTCAAACGGAAACAAAACAAAAATGGAATTTTGGTGACTCGAAGAAATGATTAGTAGCTGTTTACATTGGCGCAGGAATGAAAATCATCAAAATGACTATTATGTCTACACTTTCTAGAATTGGCAGTTTCTTGCGTATTTCAAGTACAATACACTTTGACGAATACCCTAACACTGAGAAAAGCAGAACACTTTTAAATGGAATATTCATGCTTCACCCTCACTTATTGTTCTGCAAATATTCAAAAATGTGGAAACACGATTTAAGAGGAAAAATGCATTTAATTGACATATGAATGCACCATGATTTATTAATTGAGTAAAAAATATCCTTTTATAACTGCATTCAGTGCACAAAAATTCAATTGTTCTGTACAAAGTATGTTATAATAGTTAGGAGAATTGAGATTCTCAATGAAAATTTCTTATCAAAACGATGAAATATGGTAAAGTCTATAGTCAGCGAACAAGCGTTGCTATAAAATTTGACTTTTTGTTTATTTGTTAATTTATTTATTGTATTTATTTAATTCTATTAATTTATTATATCTATTTATTTATTTGTATTTCTTTGTTTACCTATATATATTATCAATACCTACATATTTATTCATACATTTATCTATTCACTCATTTATTTAATTTACATTTATTAAAAAAATAATACTTTTTTTTAAATTTTGTTCGTTACTGTTAACTTATAATTTAACAAGTTACTTTTTAATGGCAAATTGTATTTTCAATTGTTTTTTTTGCTCTCTCTCTTCCTATCTTCTGTATTATAATATATTATATATATATATAATATTGCTTAGATTATATTAACAATATCATAATTTGTTCTGTTAATAAATTTATTTTTAACTGTCCTTAGAGCATTTATGAAACAATCCGATTATTTCAGTAGTAAGGTAATATCTATCATATCTCTGTGCAAGCAGGGCTAAATCAGAAATAAAGTTTATATATACTAATTTTTGACTCAAATATTCATAAATATGCGGCGGAAATACAATCTAAAGTTCTTCTTTTCGCCGCTAGCTTAGATAATCCATAGACGTCATTTCGGAGCAATGACAGCTACCAGGAGATAGCTACACCACAAAAAGTACCTATTCAAATTTCTTTTAACCCACCCATAGAGACTCGAAACACTGCACTTGGCCCACAAAATGCATTTCCATCTGTCAAAAATTTGTCATCAGCAACACCCAGGGGAATTTATTTTTCGGTGTTTTGTTATTTTCTTGTGGATTTTAAGTTTTCTACAAAAAACCCATCAATTCTACTTCAACTGAAACATGAGTGGTGTACACCGAGAAGCTATTCAAAAGCAAATCCACCAGGATTGGGCCAATCGCGAGTATATCGAAGTGATAACTGCCAGCATTAAGCGAATCACCGACTTCCTCAATTCCTTTGGTAAGCAAGATGACAATAATATCCAACTCAAGTTTGTCTCCCTTTACGGAACACAAAAATTTGCCATTTGCAGACATGTCTTGCCGCTCACGTTTGGCTGTACTCAACGAGAAACTAACCACCCTCGAGCGCCGCATTGATTACCTCGAAGCCTGTGTTACTCAAGGCGAAACCCTAACGTAGAACTGGACACAAAATGAGCAAACGACAATAAATATTCTTTTATAAGACAGCGAGAGACTATTTTTATTTTAAATACTTTATTCCAAGGAAAACAAAATGTATTCTTTTCTTCTTTTGTAACTTTATCAAGTATCTTATGAGAGCCAATTCATTTTGTCCTTTTTTTTGATTTTTTTTTTTTTTTTTGTTTAAGAAAAGGAATTCACATTATGCATTAGTTATATTTAATAAAATTTTAAAAGAGTAGCATTCTGCATTTAATTGTTTGTTGCTCTGTTGTGTGGTTGCTTTCAATTTTTTGGGTTTGCATTGTTTTGTCCTTCGTCCATTTCCAAATGCTTGAGCAGACGATATAAGCCGACGGCTTCTTTGGTGTGACTGAAACCGACGCAAAAGGCTTGCACCTCAATAAAGAGATCCTACAGAGGGGAGTTGTTAGTATTATAAATGTTCGAAGGGTTTGTATTGCGGCGTTACCTTAACATTGATAATCTTATTGCGTATCAAGCTCTGGAGAAAGACGCACACTAGGCGAACTAATCTTGTTTGCATGTATTTATCCTTGACCGTCTCACAAGTGGAGATGCAATTGCTAATATAGAGATGGACGAATTCGGTTGGTAGATCGACTGAGGTTGTAAGTCTGTTTTGCGAAGACATGAGTTTAATTTCATTAAATGTTAGAATGTATATTAGCACTATAAACTTACCTATTCACGACCTCCATTGAGTGCAAGGTAATCTCCATATTAACAAGGACATTAAGATACTCAGTGATCTGCATGGAGTCCATTAATTTCAGTAGAATTTCAATGGAAATAATGGGATTGTTTTCAACCAGTTGGGGTAGCTGTAAACGGAAGAAGCGAGTATTTTAATATTATTTAAATTTGATGGATGAATTACTGGATAGAGGCAGTTAAAAGCAATTTAATTGCTACACATGCCAGCAAGAATGATTTAACAAATAATTAAGTCAAATTCTGATAGTGACGTAAAGATTTTTGTTTATTTCTACACTTAGGACGGAGTCCAGTTTAATTTTTTAATGATTTATCGTTTGAACTGCTAATTGTTTACTGAATCTATTAACATTCGATTCCGAGCAACACGTGAATCTATACTTCGATAATAGGAAAACAATTACGAGAAACAGCCTCTGCAATCGATGTAGCGATCCGGAAGAAAACGAATAACGAGTTCTCCTAAATAAATAATGATTGTTTGGCCAGTAACGAACACTATTAAAAAAAATGTCAAGCTACGTAACGCGAAGTGATGCCTCGGAAGTAGAAGGTCCAGATTTATTCAACTTAAAGCTGCGATTCGATAGAAATCTTGGGTCTAAACAAAATACGAAATCATATTCCTAATTTATTTAGATTAACTTTAACTTTTTATGTCGAGATTTTTCTTCAATTTTTGTGTCATTCATGTTCCTCTTGGATAAGTGCAGGGTGTGACAGGTTCTCTGCTATTTTCGTTTTTGTCATATCACATCTATGCGTTACTGACCCGTTCGCTCGTAAAGGTACTGAACATTTTGTATTCATTCGACCTGTTGCCCAACTCTTTACCACTGTCGAGGCTTATGTACTTAGGTTATACAACCATATTGTACTACATCACTTTGCATCGATAAAACCCGAAGATCATCCCTGATTATCATAAAAAAAGTAGTGATTATAGTATAAAACCTTGTGGAACACTGCTTTGAATCCGAAATTTTTCCTCGAAAACATATTAGGGACCGGATTGACGGCTCGATTTGAAAGCGGTATTTAAAAAGCAAGCCTCCATCATACACCATTACGCCTCAATAAAAATCGCGACTTTAGACAAAGGAACAATTTTAGACGCGATATGTAAGGTAATTGGAAGCAACTGCTAAATGATTTCTGGTTCTCACACTTAAACAACCAGTCGACGACTAGTAATTGCTATTTTTACTAAACAAAAACTAAACACCACAATCATCGAGCAACTGCCATTATTATTGCCACCAACCAATCGAATTGCAGTCGTGCTTTTATCTTGTGCGTTGGAAAAACAACGATTTAAAAGCGATTTTACGACTGAAAAAAGACTGTCAGGCGACTCTGTTGTGATCGCATTACAACCCATAACTCAACCACTAACGACGAAGTCGTCATCATAAATTTCAATTGCGGGAAATTTGAAAGTCCCGCAGATTGCAATGGCAATGGTCAAAGAAAAGTTTAAAAGGTTCCTTATTGATTTCGGATAGGATTACCTCAGAGTTGGAAAAACCCTTTTAGCAACTTAGTTTCTCACAACCGAACTAAAATGTGTAGAAACTACTAATACTTGGATTACAGGAGGTGTACCATAGTGAACATGACCCTAAAGAGGGACTAGGCACTCGGGATGTAATGACGTATGATTTTATTTATGGCAAATGCCTCTTTGAACATGACTACCCGAAGCTACGATTAATTTGTTCAAATGAATACGACTGTCACTCTCGAGCTTTAAACGGATGTCTTCGCACCATTTTAAATGTTTTTGTGCCTGACCAGTAACTTGGACGAAACAATACAACAATGAAAGGTGCAATGGATCGGTTCAGCATATGGTTTGAAGGAAATTCCATTGCAAAAGATTTCCACATCTCAAGAGGTGGTATTTAGCTATTATAAGAGAATGTATGATCTTTGTAAGAACCAATTTTCAGCCCTCTATGGGAGTTATAATGTATCTACAACCAAACTCGGCGTCTATGAGATGAGTGCGAAGTGTGATATACTTCAATAACTTTAAAACTAGTATCACGTTTTATTGACAGTTACTCAAAGCTGGACAATTTGTAATGAAAGCAAATAATTTTTCGATCTTGTTTTTGCTTATTTCGTGACTTTGTAAACAAGACATTTACTTTTTAGCAAACATTAATTATTTGATCAGCAGGATATAATTTGTTGACGATCAGAACAAGTAGAAGATCAGCAAATACTTAATGTGTAGATCATCTGGAAAATTGTATTTGCAGCAAAAATAAATTATTTTATCAGCAAAAGAAATAAGATTTTGTTTTTATTTTCTGCAGATCAAAGAAATATTGTCCGGTGATCAAAAAATGACTAAATTGGTTCTTGGCAGCCAGAAAAATCACCTCCAAGTTCTCCAGGAAATTGTGCATTATCACCTTATTTACACGAAACAACTTAGAGTATTTTCGTATATAGGTAGTACTAAAATGATAAAATTGGACTTTTTAACATGACTTCAAATAAATGGGTGGGACAAGGAAATGAAGTATCAAAACCTCTTGGATAATTCCTGTGAACATGCCTAGTCAAGTCGTAAATATTGGTATACGCATTTTTGGTGAAAAGTATTTTTTTTTTTTATTAATTTAATTGAATATTTAGGAAACAATATTTAAACAATTCATTCGAAGTGGCCGCCATTTGCATTTATGCAGTCCACTGTCGAGTAGAACAAGCCATCGCCTCTAAAATACACCACAGTTTATAAACCAAAGGATTGAGGTCGATTGAAGTTCGGCACATTATTTTGGAGCCACCCTTGAGTTGTTTTTGCCTTATTAGCTGGCGTGATCGACTCACAGAATGAGTTCTGATGCTTCTTTGGATGACCGGGCATAGAGTCCGTCATTTTGCTTATTGAACGATTCCTCAATTATAACAATTTGTTCATCAATAAACAAACTTTTTCTATGACCTTTCGATCTCCCATTCCGCTATTGCTTTAATTGGTCTGTGAGTAAGTGGGCAGTGTGTTTTTTATATGCGTTGAGTTCCAAATCTTGGTTGATAATGTGAGACATTGATTTCTGTGATATCTTCATTTCTCGTGACAATCAGCTTTCACAGTTGTTTCCGATTAACCCTGGTTTTAACAGCTTTGATTGCCTGTGGAGTTCTGACTGTGCGATGTTTGACGGTTAGTTACTTCACCAGTATCCTCAAACAATTTAACAGTTCGATACACAAAATTCCGAGTGATTCCAAGAGTTTTTTTTATTATTGCAACACGGTTTTCAATATTGCTCCACTCCATATTTACAAACGACTTTTGTGTAAATATTTTTGCGCGTTTACTTAGTATAAATGTCACTCAATGAATACCTGTCAATATAGAATGGATGTGTTCAATACTAGTTTCACGATGAGTGCGTTTAAACGTGTACCAGTATTTATGACATGACTAGGTAGAACCTTGAAATGTTGTACAGACGTATTGCTGGGGGCATAGACAAAGGATAAAATGAGTAAAATAGATATCGTTTCATAAAAAAATGACGGAGAGATGGTGTATTAGTATGCTCAAAGTCAAAACGTATGTGGTTTATCCAGTCGACGTAGAATCCTGAAAATTAGTGCAGAGCTTGTACTTTGACACTCTATTTGTGTGTCTAAATAGACTTAGACATATGGCAAACTTTATTGGAACAAGTTGAACTTGGCATACCTTTTCTAAACATGGTCCCTTTTTACGGTAATGTTTTTGGTGAAATATCTCTCTGCGCACATGTTTCCGATAATTGTTTGATGTATGCTTCTGAGAGTAGAGGAGCCTACTTTGTGAAGGATGTTAGTAGACATAATATAGTGATGCGGAGCGGATAAAACGAAAGGTGAACCTATCCATGTTGGTTTCGATGAGCATTAAGCACTCTCAAACAATATTTTAGAAAATGCCTCAATTAGTCTAATGTGCCATGAAAGGTTTGTCGAGATTTCTTTGAAGATCTGATATATTGTCCGAATAAAATCAGGCCATGTTCGTTACATCATTCAGTTTTAGTGTTTGGTACCTGAATAGTAAAACGGAATACTTATGGATTTAACACACGTCACACGCTTGTAATTTTTGTACCAAGTTCACAAGAATAGTATGTGATGAACCAAACATAATTTTATCCGGAACACATGATACCCCAAGACAAAAATATTATTTTTATTTCGATATATAAAATAAAAAAAATGTTTTAGATGCAAGTTTCTTGAACAAAAACAAAAAACTCAAAAACTATGCCAAAATAATGTTCCCCCCACATCTACCTCCCAAAGTGAAAAATTTAAAATAATAGAATTCCATTCAATTTTTATGGTTCTTAGACAAATGCGATGAATCAAATGTTTTCCAGACCTCTGCCATATCTTACAACGCTCTATCCGTTCATCTGAGTCCGAGTCTTGTAGCGTTGTCAAAACTTTGCCGCGAGGCTTGCGTCTAAAGCAAACACAATGAAAACGACTTCTTCGAAATATTTCTATTGTTTAACGAGTTTGTTATTTGTAGAGATGAACGAACAAGAACTAATCGCTTTCATCATGTGTGTTCTGCACATACATGTTACTTAACACTAAAATTAATAAAAAATAGGAAACAACTTAAAGAGATTTTAGAACAACTTAAAGAGCACGGCGAGGACCTTTTTTCAAAGCAACCAAGATGCTTCTTTTTCCAAAGAATCAATCTCTACACATTTTCCGACGTCCATTCCGGCGAACAACAAGAGCTTTTGTGTACAAATATATAAACGTCAAACTAGCAGCGCTGCTTGAAGTTGAACAAAATTTAATTTCACGATGCTGACTCAAGACGCTAATTGTGTTGTGGCTTACGACTTTCTACACACGGCAGCGACAGCCACAGATGCTCCTTAGACTAAACTACCTGTATTTCATTAAAATCTGTTGAGCGGTTTTTGCGAATAGCGTGTGGAACCAAACAGATAGGCAGGTATAGAATAAGAAGTATTTGTTTTTTACCTGATTAATTACGGTACAGAATACTAATGACGCGAGGCCTGACTCGCACTTGACAATTTTTGTATTTAGCTTGGAGTTGGTTTTAGAATGTAAAAGTAACACATTTGTAGCAGTGGCGGCGATTTTTGCTCTACCAAAGGCGACTTTATGATAGAAAGGTACAACGAACACTTTCATTTGGCGTTGTAACTGCACTACATCTTCGTTGTACAGCTTTAGATCGCTCCATAGGTAGAGCACTTTTGGAGTGCTTGCACGGGAGCCATTGATCTTTTACTTGTGGTACCAGTTCTAACTGCGTCATCCTTTGGCCGGTCTGTTGTTCAAACCAAACAAAGTGAATCATATGTTTTCAAGTGGAACTTACTCAAGGTCCTGCAATACTCCCAACACATTCAAAGATATAGTCATTTGAATGCGAGCAGAATTAAATCGACGAGAATTCAAAGCGACAATTTTTTAAATTTTCGACATCATCTTTGTGTTAAAGGGTGCTTCTGTTCTTCGGGATACTTCACGATCATTTATGACGACCACCCAGTGGTGATACTTGGAATTTAGGAGGGTTCGATTTGATCTGGACAACCAACCCCGTACCGGTTGTCCAAATGAGGTGTTCACCCCTGAAACGGTCGACAGGATCTAGGAACTAATGCACGAAGATATGCGTGTGACCTTTCGGCAGATGGAAGAGGCCTTGCGTTAATATTAGGAAGCTTTGTACTCTCTAAGTACGTCCAAGCAAAAGAACTGCAGAGTGAAATGAAATTCAATAATGGTAAATCGAAGCACAACTTTTCAATTGCAATAGGTGATGAGACCTAACTCCATTACGAGTACTACGTTGTTGCAACAAAGTCGTGGAGCAAAGCATGAGTCTTTGAAAATATGGATGTTTCGGCTCAACTCCGAATATCTCGTTCCTTTTACAAACGAATGGTGGGCGCATTATTCTTTTTTAGAAAGAAGAGTTTGGTAATGGCAGTTATGTTTGAGAATCGCTGATGAAAGGCACACGAAACAGTGTCTTCTTCAGCTGATGGAAGCCCTCACAAATCTTTGGTTTGCAGTGCACTACGCTCGTGGCACCTACACCACGACAATGCATCTTTACACAGAACAGTTTCCACTGAAGACTAGCACTGACAAGTAGATTACCCACTGTAAAGCCCAGATCGATGTCCTTGTGCCTTTGGTTTGTTGCACAGAGGAGCCAATTGGGGTATTTTTCGAGAAGTGATTGGGTTAGGGTGTCTGTCTACCAGCTGTGACAGACACACTAAGACCAAAGGAGTTCCATTGTGTTACCACTGGGTCTATCGCTATTTTAACAACCTAAAGGGCTAATTTAACTAGTCGTAGCTTTCTATGAGGGTCAATATTCGCCAGGCCGCTGAAGTCCTCGAAGAAAAGAGCCCCGAGATGGAGCATTCTTCTTTTTGATAGAGCTGTACAGTTACAAAGGAAATGGAGGATTGTTTCTCCCTCATTTTTGTCTCTGCAGCGTGTAGACCAATAGGATAGTGCCCGTGACAATGCTGATCTGCGATCAAAATAGCAAAACCCATTTATTAGAGCTCGACATGACCAGCGGCTGGACACGTAGCGAAATTGTTGGCTTTGCTGAATGCATCCGGCATGAGTAAGTGTTTGCATGTAACCAGAGGCATACATATATAAATTTTGTCTTTCCGGCAGAATACTGAGAAGTAAGGCAGCACCACATCAGGGAATTTATTGCCTGAAGTCGAAAGAAGATCTAATTGAACTAAGCTAAACGAAAAAAAAAAAAAATAATAATAATTTAGACCCGTCACTGAACTAAGCAGAGATGACCGCAAGAAACATATGACCTCTGCATGTGAAGTGATTGAACAATTTTCTGTCACGAGGTCATTGACTGAATTACTAGTGCGGTGAAAAAATGTTAGTTTCCCTCTCTAACGGCAATAAGTAGCCGCTTTATTTGTCAACAGTACGCTCTTTTGTTTATGCGTCAATGTCAACATTGGAGAGTACCAGAGTGACAGCTCTTCGTCGATGATGTCATTCCAAGTGATTAAATTATTTCAACAAATTAATGCGTAAAGTAAACAACAACAACAGTCGCACATTAATTGTGATTAATATAATGAGATAAAGTCACGCCCCCCCCGGCGAAAACGAGGGGAACACGCTGATAATCGATCAAAACTAAAACCACGTGTTCTGAAACGTCAGAAAAAATTCCACTTTCCCCGACTTTCAATACAGAAAAAAACAAAAACAAAAAAACAATCAAATTAGCCGCCAATTAGACTATCAGGCTATACACTAGAATAGATTTCTTCAGCACTACTCACCTTAGCTGGAGTCAATCCAATTTGGTAAACTAAATTCGGATCTCTTTTCAACTCATCCAACAATAATTGTTGATCGGGAAGACTAAGAGCTTGCGTGAGGGCACGTTCAATTAGCCGTTTGGCCTGTGCGCCAATATCATTTGTCGAATCAAACATCGGCTTGTGGTACGACGGTACAGTCAGGTCGAACCACACCAGCTCGTCCTCAAAGTTCATCAGTGGTGGGGCAACGGAATACATTTGCGGCATTAGTGTGTTATTTAATGGACTGACATCGGTCAGCGTCAGTCCCTCCATCATTTCGCGTACCGTTGATTCATTGCCAGGATTTGGTATACCAGCTGCTGCACAGTTCATCACACCCGAACGTGCAGCAGCTGGGATCTCTCGCTGTCTGTCGCACGATTGCGATTTGAAAAACGACAAGTCCAGCGTGGTGGGAAATATCTCCGACTTGAGGATGTGTCCAGGGGTTTGTTTGCCAAGCTGCAATCAGTGTATATAGAAACTTTTTAGGTTAACAACGCAAACAAAACCGAGACGACTCGGTGCCGACTTACATCCGTTGTTCCATTTGCCAGTAGGTGGACAATGAAATTTCTTTCAATTTGCCGTCCGGCACTCATGTCCTTGTTCTGCAACTGAGCAAGCAGGAACTCCGAAAACGGGCTCTCTTCTTGCCCATCCGAATGAAAGAGATCATAGATTATGTAGAACGCACTGATACGTTGTAGAATGCCCGGCAAGTCGCCATGACGGATCAGCAGGGTGAGCAGGGTACCCACTGGGAAAAAAAAGTGTTAAAAAAACAATTATTGCATGTGAACTACGCACAAGCACACCGAAAATAAACAGAAAAAGAAAGAAAAAACAACAAACAAATGGGCCGCACTTACCGCTTAAGTAGTTACCGTGATTGAAGCGCTGCTGCACGACCGCTGAAATCAATTCGAATGGCTGGTGCTCAATGTTTTTGTTCATCAGCAATCTGGAATTTGTTTTTTTTTGTTTTACATTTTTTTTTTTTTTTTTTGGACAGATTGTATGTATTGTGTGCGGAAAATTAGAATTTGACGATCGGCGATCGATTTATTGCGGCGGGGGAAGGAGTTTTACTTACTCGTATAGATAAACATAATCCTGCACGGCGTTCGACATTTTCCTATGTTTAGGATAATTACCGCGGCAATTGTTTACCAAATAAACGAAAAATCAAAACACACGAAAAAATGAAAATATTATTGAACGGGGTTGACAGCCAATGAGGAAGGCAGCTGGCAAAATATGTACAAATGACAGATCACGCGGTATGGTAGAAAACGAGACTCGTCGGTTTTGCCAGACGTAAGGTTGTGTGTTCGGCTGGGGAATTGTAGATTATGGTATATTTCAGAATAAGGGCGGTACATGAATAAAACCCTTGATCTGGTTTAACTCCTGATCCAACTTAACCTTAATTTCGCTCAGCAACTCATACCAAGGTTGGCACTTTGATTGCGATAGGAGTAGATTCACTCCGTATTAAATTAAGCAGACTTAATTTGATGCTTTTTTTGAGAATTTTCTTGAACAAACATGAGGTTTGAATTTCATCAGTAAATATAGTAGTAATTTAGGTAATAGGCGAATTCCAATATTTTAATTGGATATTCGAAATTTGTTAAAATAGGTTTATTTCAAGGTCAACAATGAAAATAAAATAAAAAAACAGGGAATTTTTATTGTAGTTGTTTCTGTCCACCGGCATAGAAAAGTATTCAATAGAATTGGAGAGATGGATCTTAAGTTATCATTTACTTATTTTTCAATGCATTAATAAATTGCAATAAAATGTATCAATAAATAAAGGGCACGACTGCGTACCATGTACCTACTCCATTTGTAGTATTCGTTTGTAAATTGTTCAGATTTCAAATTTAGAAAAAAATGCAAAAAAACGGGCTTTTTCTTAAAATGCGTTAAAAAGCTAAACAACTTTCTTGTGCATTTGTCAAAAACTTGCATGCCATGTCCTCACATATATATGTCAGGAATAACTTAGCCATATCCAAGAAATAACAATTTTCGCAAGTCCACTAATAAGTAAAGTACATTCACGATAAAGAATTTTTATCGAAATCGTTGGAGCCATTTTTGAGAAAATTGCATTTTTTTTTTAAATTAACCTTAAATAAGGTAACGTTAATTTTGAGGCTAGAATGAAAATTCGAATTTTACCTCTAGGCATTGCCATACAGACCCCAGATATGAAGTTTGAAGAAAATCCGTTTAGCCGTTTAGGCTACATACCGACAGATAGATAGTATTGCAAGACCCACTTCATTGAGTTGCTCTATTATAGTAATGTCAAGATTAATTAAAAGCTTAATACAATACAACAATACTTGCTATCTATGAGCAAGTAAAAAATGATGTTGGTGTTCTTATTTAATTTACAAGCTTTGATTTGTCTTTAATAATCTTCAGTTCGTTCAACATCTTTTTCCTTTTTTTCCAGCCATGTTATTCTTTATTTAATTTCTGCTTAATTTTTTAACTTCTGATTTTTATTGAATTTTCACTGCTGGTGTTTGCAAAATTAAATTATTTCTGCAGAAAAACCCAATTAATTTTTTACAACTGATTGTTTTTTTTTTGTTGGTCAAATAAGACCATAATTTTATAATAAATTTATTTTCATTTTTTCTTATATAAGCTCAGCAGTCACAAAGTAATTAAAGCCGCTACTAAAATCTCCACAAACATTTTTGGCATATTTGGCGCTAGGTCATAGGCGACAGACCGATTCCTAATCGCGATCAGTGAGTTAAAACTTGTTTTATTGCGCTGATTTCAAAACTCGGAGCAACTGTTGAACCTTGATGGCACTCAAATATTTCACAAGCTATAAAGGGAACTATAGGCGTATTTTTTCTGTAGCTAGATAGTGGCTGCCAGAAATGTAAAATTTTACAGATAAAACAAATACAACAACTGGTTGGCTAGCTTTTCTCCTTAGCCAAAACCACCTGGCTATTGATTGGGCTAATTCGGTTAGGCATAGCTAGGGAACTTCTTCTGATTGGTCCACTTAATAATTGCTCCTTCTATAATATATACCGATTTGAATGATTTGAGTACTATTAACATGAAGTAACGCCATAGACCTGTCGGTTTCAATTTAAGCTGCTATAGTCTCTTCAGTTTAAGGCGGTGGTGCAATTTAAAATTCAATCGAATTGGTATGAAAATTGCCATAAATTTGGCATCTTGGAAAATAATCGGGATGCTACATATATACAGAAACCAAATTAGTGCAAAGAGGAAATAAAACAAAAATTGACGTCCTGAAATCTATAACCATAAAAAAGAAAAAAATGGAGAAAGCGATGAGTTTTTCTTAAATTTCCATCTCTTAGAATAAATGCGTCAGAAATCAGATTTAGTGAAATATATTATATATCTCCTCGGTCTAAATTTGTATTCCTCTTCTTCCTATCTTAATGTCGGTCAATAAAAACCCGGCTTTATGGTTCCGACAATTGTATACGTGGATGACATTTTAGTTAAGATCTCCATCCAATTATTCGCTTCATCGAAGATAAAGCCTCCCAGTATTGCCAGGAGTTTATGACTGCAAATCCCACTTGCAAAGAAAAAATATTATATATAAATTCCTGCTTATGTTAAACAACACATAAGCAATGTGTGAACAACTACATAGATATTGACATACTTATGTACGTATTGCACGGATTTACTGGGAACAATGAAGATTTCAGAAATAGTTACATACATATCAGTTTGAATATGTTCCCAAAAATAAATTGGATATGTTTAATAGAGCTACCTTCATCTTTCTCATCTATTGCTTATGAAAGTACACACAAGGAGGAACAAAAAAAAAAAAAAAAATAGTAATAATCCCTTATTCTTTTAGGATGCAAAATTCCCTCAAAATGGGTTAAATCTGTCCTCTCTGTTTTTTATTTTAATTTATAATCTTTTTTTCAGGAAAGATGAACCTATTACCCTATTACCCGAGATGATTACTCCACAGGTACAACAGTTGCCCCTAATAAAGAAGTTGGTCTCTTCTAGTTATCGCCTTTTGAAGTTATCATTTCAGTGTAAAATATATGGCGTAAAAAAAAAAAAAAAAAACCAAATCCTTTACCGGACAGAGCATTGAGAACGACTCACACTGGCAGTTGTTTGTTTTCATTGTAACCAATATGGAACTAAATTTTTTTTCGAAAAGTTTAACATTTCGGAGAGTTATAAGAAAGAAGATGTGCGTTTTTTTTTAAAGAATTAATCTAATTTTTCAGAAAGTATTTCATATAGGAAACAAATAGAAAAACACGATAGGTCACATTTTACATTTGTTTCAGGATAGTATTTTACCTATGTTCTACCTATATATATTTCACATATTTTTAAATTTGTAAAATAACATTTCTTTGAATATGTCATTCCAACTCCTCATAGGTAAAGGTGCCTATCTACTCTATGCCATCAAAAACAGAAAAATTTAAAAAATGAATTTATCATTTTATTTAACCGGTTATAGGTGAACTATTTAACTTAGAAATCGGTTTAACCGGTCAACCGATTCCAATTATTTGAATAACCGTTTATTTTTTCCCTATCCCTATATTCACTATTTTCCGCAATTAGAAACTGCCATATTCCCAAACCAATGAGCATAGACATCAACATTTCTTACTTTAATCGCTGAAATATACAATTTTAGCACACAATTTAATTTTAATGCTTAAATTAAATTAAAATACTTGTTTAAACTGTATGAATAGCTTAACAGTTTATGTTAGATGTACATTCATTCCATCATATTGCGAAGTATTGTAAAGTACGAGTATGTAAAGTTCAACAAAGTTTTAAGTACTTCCAGCGTCATTGGATGAAAGTTTCCCATAGTTAGCTGAAAATTTTAGTTTTTTAATGTTATTCAATTACAGGCTTCACGTAAGACTTACACAAATTGGCTTCTGTGCTCTTCGTATTATAAGTTTCAAGGTCAAACGTATTTTTCCTTTATATTCGTACCAATTTGTATCATAAGCTGCATCGGCAATTCCAAGACTCTTACGAAAAAAATTAAAAATTCATTCTAGGTAGGTGTATCTTTTTAGAAATCGACTTACTTCGAAATACAGTCTATTAGCATAGTAATAGGTAACAGCTAGTTGGACGAAAATCATTATTATATAGGCGGACATTATCATTTGCTCATAGATTGTTTTTACCTTGAAATATATGTAAATGTTTTAGAAACAAACACTTTTTTCGTAAACAATTACCTTACAATAATTAGTAAAAATAGCAATACACACATCAATGCACCGAAAAATACAAACTCCAGAGCAAACACGTATGTTGTCAGATTATTTATTCTACCAATGTAGCTGGAATAAAAAAATTGTGTTAGCAGGACTACAATCTCAACTTTTAATTTTGTTGCACTGAAATCAAGGTGACCAGTAATTTACGGCTTTAAATGATAATAACCAAAGAATATAGTAACTTTAAACGACCAAAGAACCCAACAACGAAACAACCTGCGACAATATAACCCAATGAGAAAATAACTCCGGAAAAAGGTAAGTCTGGTTTGCTGAGTGATTAGTTAGGGTACGCAGTCTTCTTCACTCTCGGCAGAGGACAATTTTAGGATAGTCATTCGCTGAGCTTTCTCTATTTCAATTCGTTTTTTTTTTATTTTTGGTGAAGTTAACAAAATTTTGGTAAACTCTAAATTATTTTGTCATTGCGATATTTTTGGTTGTGTTATTTTTGGGTTTGCTTATTATTACGCATCACTTAATCTTGTACTCACTCTGAAATTATATTGTGAAAATTTACACATTTGATTAACTTCATGTTCAGTACTGCCATGGTCTTTCCATCCTTTAGATTCTTCAATTCTTTTTGCAAGACCTTGCACATAAAAATATTGAACATAACCAGTGCAATCATTAAATTTATGAATGTCATGAACATGCAACAACCGACAGGAAGCAAGACAAACTGCAAAGCGAAGAGAATTTCAAAGTAGGGCGTTTCATATTTCTTATCATCGTAAAATGGTAAGTACATGTCAAAGATGAGTGCTGCAACGAAATTAAATAACAAACGAAGTTTGTATTTATTGTGCCCATCTTTTAACAGTAGGTAGTAGGTAGGTATCTAACCTCTCTTAATAATAATAATAACAAAATTAACTTATGTGTTAACTAACTGAGTCATGGACACTAAGCACTTTCAAATAGTTCTAAAAGAAATAAATACAAATCAAATTTAGCAATTATTAATAGCTTTACAACGGATAACCATTAGTTAAGTTAACTATGTGTTATTAAAGTGATTATTAACATGAATATTTTTATGATTGTCTAGCGACAAACATTATTATTTTTCAAAATTCGAATCAAAGAGAAACATAATTAAAAGTTGTTTAGATCTGCTAGTTTTGATATAGTCAGTTTCTGACCTCCGCCCATATCTTGTTGCGACGCCACCTTAAAAAATGGCGCCCAATATGGGTTTGCGCACAATACTGCTTTTCACACGAAATTTCCTCCTTTATAAGTCTCATTTCAAAAATTATGTAACGTTTTTCGTCAGATGCATAGTTTTTGAGTGTTTTTGAATTTGATAATCCTCGTACTTGAAGTGTTCGTAGATTCAGCTCTCTAGGTTATTCAAGGACTTCTGGAGAGATACAAAGAGACCCATACACATGCAAAATTGTATTTTGGAAAATAAATAATTAGGCTCCGATATTGTCGTCACAGCTGTCTCTGCTATAAGTGTACAATGCGTTGGTTTTCGAGGTTATTGGGCGGCTTTTGGAGGGATTCACTAGGTTCTTGACAGTGCAGATCTAGAATTCCCACTATAAGTATGGGAATTCTAGATCACCCAACGACTTCTGGAGAATGTGAAATAAAGTTAAAGAAAAATTTTTACCTTCTTCTTTGCTTTGTTGTAACTTGGAAACTGTTCATCGGACAAAAGTAAAAAAAAACATTAACCAGTCTTAACCTTTTTAAAAGCCATTTTTTTTTTTTTTTTGTAAGAAGAAATTGGAGAAAAGTCATATTGACAGATAAAAAAAGTTCAATTTAGATGGATCTGATGGCTGGGATTACTATTTTCACAATCTGCGTAAGGAGCAACGAATTTTAAGTCGCCGTTATATGGGAGAAGGTTCTGTAATGGTATGGACTGGAATTGGCTACGACGAGAGGACCGAAATAAAACTTGTCAGTGGCTGTGGCTATTAACGAACAAATTGAGAAATTTGCTTCAATTATTGTCGAGGAAAACTTATTTTTTTAACAGGATAATGCGGTAGTCCAAACTTTCCGCCATAGAGAACATAGTTTGGCGGTGTTTGGCTCTTTGAGTTTGAGTGCCCTTGCTTATTCTTGATTTAAAAAATAATAGATGCTTTTAAGATAGTCAAATGAAAGTACGCAAAAATATAATTATATCTTACATGAATATTTCTTCATAAACCTTACCCTTTCGGAGATGGTCATGAAGCAAAGTTTCAGTTTTTTGAAAAGTTCACCTCAGTTTTCTCTGTAACGCTCGGAGATATGGGAAAAACTCATTTAAGCATAGATTTACGGAGTAAGACAAAGTTGGTTGGTGGACTTGAATGATGGATCAATTTTTATTTATTTTTTTCAAATGAAAATGGGAACTTTTAAAATTGCCTATGTAGGAAAAAATAGTGATTTTTCGTATTTATATTTTGGAAACCGAAACGTTTATGAGATATCGAATAAAAAAAAAAAAAAAAATAAATACTCCAGCCGCATTTCAAGAAAGGATTGCTTCCATTTTGGCTATCTATTGCACTCTTTGTCTTGTTTCTTCCATATCATGTAAAAGAAAAATTTATCAATCAAAAGCGCCTACTTTTTTTTGTTCTACAAACTGGCAATTTCAAAAGTTTCTATTTTCATAAAAAAAATCGGTCCATTAAAATCAGGGACATTCAAAGTCACCAACCAACTTTAGTTTATGACCAAATCACAATACTGCGTTAGTGCTTCCGTCATTCCTTTATGTCGGAAATACTCCGAGGTTACTTCGCCAATGCGTTTGTATATATGGCTGTCATCAGCTGTTCGCATTTGTTCTGGCATCGCATCGCAAGTGCTACTGCACAATAATATGAACGTACATACATGTATGTTCAGAAATGTTTAATGTAATCAAATTATGTAAAATCATTTTGTTTCACATTTTCATTTTCCAAAACGAATTTTCTAATTTAAGTTGTCATCTTAATCAATTATTTCATTAACATTAACAAAATTCCGCAAATAAATTCTAACTTGACCGAACCATTCCGTGACGGACCCTTTACAAACACAACACAATATCGCCTCGACAAGCCGAGGTCGAGGCGATATTGTGTTTTAGGCATAACTGCCCGAACATAATGGAGAAGCGCTGCAGCAAATGAAAGTAGCTGTAGTACAAACTGTCAAATAAGTTGCTCACTGAAGCGCAGCTGGATTGCTCAAGCTGTCAAAACAAAAGCTAATCGTGCTGTGTTTTGTGAAAATTTTTTTTGTGGTGGATTTTATAATTAATATAATTTTTATAATAATGACTGAGGAAAAAGAAATCGCATGCTATGAAATTTCTCCGTAGACGGCTCTGTCATTTTCGTTTTTTTATTTTTAACTGTCAAAAAGTAGTGCAGCTTGTTCGGAAGTTGAAGTTGACTCAACTTCTGCTGCAGCTACTTTTCGTACTTCAGCTGCAGCTTTGCATTGTGTGCATGCTATAGGGAGTACGTGTATTTTAACTTAGACAACGCTGCTTACTACAGCTTCAGCTTCAGCTTCACCATTGTGTTCGGGCAGTAAGTCCCAAACATTTTTTCCGGGACTTATGTCCCGCTTAAGTGGGACGCCGTATTCGTTACGTCGCATTGCATGTGCAAGTTGTGGAATAAAAAGTACGAAGTACTATTGTGATAGCTTCTTATTAATTCCCTTGTTTCAACTTTCGCCATCTGTCAATGGTATCACTAATCCTATAACTTCGCCTGTAGGTGAATTTTTAAGAGAAAAAAAAAAAAAACTCTCCCTTTATCAACATATACGAGTAAGAACGTAATATACCTCTTCGTTTTCCCAAAACTGAACTGGCGAACATCCCGATGCATGAGAGTATCCCAAGAAGAAGATTAAAATTTGCAAATCTTCGCGCAGACTTTGTAGTCTCCTCCAGCATACCCTTTGTTGTTTCATCTCCATTTTTCTACATAAAGTGCATTAGTCTTACTATAATTTACATAAAGGGTAGCAATTCAGCTTAATACCATTATGTCCATGTACATAAAGTAAATCTCCTCTAGGAATTTATTCATTTGCTTTCGATTGCGTATCAAGACAAACACTCTCATATTGGTAGCCAGCCATAGTACTACCAGAAATAAATTAACCACCAACTGTGTAAGTTCATTGTCCGATGAGACCACATAAATTATTTCTAAAATATTTAAAACCACCGTGATTAACAAATAAATATAACACCTCCAATGGTCATCAATGAGATAAGCGTAAAATTTTAGAATTTTCGCTGTTGTCGAGTACAAAGGAAGGGTTTCTAGTTTCACAGACATTTTTACGATCGTATCTAGATTGGTACTAAACTCAGTTTTACAACTACCAATGCTTATATAATTACCAATAAATCGGTAATAATTGCTTTAATTCCGTGTGCTATTAAATGATTCAAAAGAATCAATTTGTTTTGGTATAAAAGCCATAGATAATTCCAGTTTAATTGATTGTAATTAATTTAAATGTTTTCAGCTTATAGCAGGATTGTGTAACAATTACTCAACCTAAAATAAATATTTTGTGAAAATGTTCGATAATTGTTCTGATTAAATTATGAATGAGACAGCAGCTCATTTGAGTTTGGTCTAGTTATGTATGTACTCGTAGCTGCAAGTAGAATAATCCATTTGTAACTGACTAACTCTAAAAGGTATGTATGCTGTTATAAATTTAAATAAAAACGTTTTTTAAGCCGCTTTATTTCAGTTTGAATGAAGATTTTTCATTGTTCGACAAGCTAATTTGAGTGTGCGTAAATGGGATTTTAGAGGGATTTTCGTTGCGTGAAGGGATTCAGTCATTCTAAATGTTTGACAGCGGTAAAGTAGCAGATAAGATATGCATATTATTTAATTTGTTGTTGGTAGGTTTATATATTTAAAGCTGACTTTTATTCCAAAAACTTTAGACTTCAGACATTTCAGAATGGATTTTAAATTCATGCGGCTGCCATTTAAGGGGAATATCCCAAACACAATAATTATTTAATTGTCGGCCACCTGACTTAAAGATAGCGATATTATGGGGACATATAATTTTATTATCAAATAGACATTAGACATTAGCTGGTCTGCTAGTGCACTTGCCCTGATCTTAATATACAATATATATATAAAACAAACTCAATTTATGCGTCAAATAATAAAGTGGATTACAACGAAATATTAGGATTTCCGATGTTATTAAGCCCGAATTCGGCATCATCCGGCGGATTAAAAATGTAGCCCAACAAAATATAATAAAAAGACTACGATACGTAATTGAGATTGATTAGATTACTAAAAAAAGGGCAATATTTTGGTGCTAACATCCCACACTAACCTAGCTTCTCGCTTTTTTTTCGATTGAGATGTTTGTCAGACATTCGCTTGAAAAAATTTCTGCCCGTTTCCGGGAATCGAACCTTTAGTGCTCAGTGATCGGGCACTTAACCTTTGAGCTATAGCTCCCACGATTAGTATACTAGTTATATGTTTTCTACGTATCTAAATACGAAGTCAACATATTCAAATTAAATATGACGATATCTTGAGAAGAACGTATATGGCTATCGTAATATGTAACAGAAATTCAGGGATTCTGATAAAATCCTCAAGAAATTGTTTCCTAAATTTGAGCTATAGAGCTGACATTTTTCACAGTTATAATATGATTCAAGGGGTGGGTCCATATTGATCCCAACTTTTGATTTTCGACATACAGTGTGTTTGAAAATATCCACAATATATAATTTGCTAAGAAATTGCCAACACAAATGCCTTTTCGATTGCTATAGAGGGTCTCGGTTGACCTAGAAAGCCGACATTTTTGAATATAGGGACTTTCGTACCCACTATGAGCCCCTAAATGAAAAGAAAGCTGAGGGTTTGCACGTCATAGTATGGAAGAAGGGTCAGCACTCGCCTAGGGCCCCGACTGTAGTGGGCTGCACAGTAACCTTACACTCCTCACTCAGATCTCCTTGGATTCATTGTGGATTAGAATGGTTTTGGGCAGCCCAAATCGTTCAAGAAGTATTCTCCGATGACTGCTATGCTGAGGCTTGAGCATTCGCAGAGAAAGCGGGTAGTTCTCCTTTCTGCATCTAGTTCCTATGCGCAGTGGCAGTGGCCTATTAAGACACATTTGAAAAGTCTAAAGTGTTGTTAGCTGAGTGAGAGGAAGTATTTGATTTCCCGCTTGTTGTGTTTTATCCATAGCTTTCTTGAGGCGCAGTATAATGGAAATGTGCACCATCTCTCATAGGCTATTTTTAGGAAATCCATGTTTACGTACGACTTTAGAAGTCCATTTGGAGTTAGGACTGAGTAATGTGTAATTTGTTGGTCCAGTTTCGAACTTCTTCCAGTTAATTCGTACCCCTTTGACCCGGGACATAACAGGATGTGACATTTTTTGTCAGTTGAGAGTCCTTCGCTCACGTCGTATGTAAAAGTTCAAAAATTTATTAATCACACTTATACGGGTTCTACGAAAAGGTATACCTACTACTTTGACAAGCCGCCATTTTGTTTAGGTTATTTTTGACAGTTTAAACGCAGAATATTTATTGTGGAAGGATATACAACCATTCACGCCGCCAGGCAACAATGACATGTTACAGTTTGTTAATGATAACCGTGATTTTCATAAAAAACTCGTAATGAGTGATGAAGCGCAATTTCATTTAAATAGTTATGTTATTATGTATAAACAAAACAGTCGGTTCTATTCAAAAGTCACCCTTGCATTCTGAAAAACTGACAGCATGATGCATTATTTGGTACTTTATTACTCATTATCTTACTTCGAAGATGGATATGGAGTTACTGTTACTGTTACTAGAGAACGATACCGCCACATGCATACAGCCTATGCAACAATTCAATTTGTCCAATTACGTATCATTTCGATATAATATCAGGAATCGGGCGCAATCGATCGGGTCAGCTAATCTTCAATATGTTAGACATAATCATGATAGTTTTGAACAGCAATGTCACACCGCCTACCTCTAAACTGTATTCATGGCCCTAAATAATGTATGGCGAAATTAAAGCTCATATGATGAATGACTTTTATTACAAATAAAAGTTCGTTTTCCATAGGCGCCGGAAAATAACTCATTATCTTTAAAAGAACTCAACCGAAATTTAAGAATGGACCTTTAGAACGGGGGAAAGAGATGTTGAACTCTTGTCCATAAAGGTGAAATAGCCCCATGTTGTGTAGCTTCATGAACCCATGCTGAACAGGGTACATAGATTGCAAAGTTAAGTTGTGCACATCGTAGTGAGTGATGCATTTTTAAAAATGTGTCTTTATACTGTAACATATAACATCTACAATCCTCAGACGGGGAATAATGTTCATTTGTATAGGGTGGACGAAGAAGACGGGAAGTCAGATACTCGGAGTAAGCCGGGGTCAGCTAGTACTGTATAAAATATCTATATTTCAACTGAACTTTTTTTTATGGACTTCAAATGCTTCTAAATATACATATGTAGACGTAAACAAAATTTTAAATAATTTATGTAAAAGATAGTCCATTAAATGCATTAAAAAAAAAAAAAAATAAACGAAAAAGACATCTTTCACGATTGAGGGTTTTTTTCGCTTCAAAACCAATGTGAAACGTGGCTTTCTGGTTAAGTGCGTGTACACTGTATTGGAGATTTTGGTTCTAGTCCCCGAAAATAATAAAAAAAATAATTGTTCACTGTCCCACTTCTTACAAATGTCTGCCCAATATCCAATAGATAAACTTGCCCTCCGGAAATGGTATAAAACTGCTGTCTGTATTTTTTTTTTCGTTACACAAACAAACTGTGTTTTCCAAATTAATATACCCTGAAGGAGCGAAGCGGAGCGGTTGCATTTTGACACCTCTTCACAATTAATTGACATGGAAGTTATATCTGTGCCCATATGATAATATAGTCCAACACCTGGTCGAATTCCCTTTATACTCGTAGGCCATCAAAAACCAAGCACTTTCAATTAAAGGGCAATTCCCAATACCCAAAATCACCCCCATGCTCGCTGTTATCACTGGCGCGCCATAGAGTCAATATACGCAGTGTTTGTGACGCTTCTGTGTCAAGCACATTTTTTTACTGCCATTGATTGGCAGATGGCAGCAACAATTTATTGTTTACTATGTCAAACCATTTCAGAACAAGTATTCGCAAACATTTGTCAAATTATAAAAAAAGAAAGCCTATCTGAGATATCAAATGAATATCCCTATCAGCATAAACAGTATTTTGTTGATTTAATCTCTCTGACAAGTGACATTTTATGTGGTTTTATCAGATTCCAGAGGAATATTGAAATTTTTTTTTTGTCGACTTCTGTGGCAATTTATTAGCAATTGCTTGTTTCATTGAAACAGTCTCCAAACGGATTTCCCCCATTCGAATATCGAAATCGAAAATTTTAATATCACTTCAATCAGAATTGTTTGATTTTCGTGACATTTTCACTGATAAATTAAATCTAAATCAGTGCTAAATTTTTTTTGAACATGCCGACCTACGACAATAAAATCTAATTGTTATATGCTTAGCCTTAAATTTGTAAACCATTAATGAGTTGGTACATTGTATATTACCATAAAACAGAAATACGCAAATGGTGAGATATACGAGTAATAGGGGTTTGGTTTTAGCTTGATTAACAATACCGTATTTTTTATCATTCTTAATTGCTACAATTAAACTAATCTCGTTGTTTATGGGTCTTTTAGCAGATCATATTTTAAAGTTGAAAGTCTACCTTGGAAGGGGTTTCTAGGGGGTAGATACGTAACTATTGATGATATCAGGTTATGGCAATAGCTCGTTAGTCTCATGATATGCAATGTATTCGTACATATACATACATATATTAGGTTGAAGTCTATTCAATTTCGTAGTAAGGTGTCATGCATTTTGTTCTCCCTATAGAGGGCCTTATACTTTGGCCAAGTGAATGTACCAAAACATTCCCGTGGACTTTTGTTTATCAGAAATGTATAGATCAGCGTTATTTTTGTCCGAAAATGACATATAGGTACATAGGGGTGAAGCAACGCAAAATGAAATGCATACTAGCCACACTATAGATGTAGGGAAAGTAGTGCTTTTTAATACGAATTTTGGTCCGGCCTAGCACTAACATTTAGTCTAAGACCTTTGAGTTTACACCAAATAGGACAATATAAATCTTTAGTCAATACATTGATTACCATCTATCCTTCCATAGATGTCACTGTTGCCTTCAAAGACGCCCTCCGACGGACTTCGATTGATTTTCGTAGGAAAATGTTCGCACCTCATTATTCGTCCAATTCAAACCTTTTTAATAATTTTTGTCCACCTCCTTTATGTTTTATTACTGCAAAATAAATTTCGCGGACTTCACAAGCGGCAAACTGGATGGGAGAATAAAATATTGGATTTTGAAATGCCATTCTGACTTTCATTTGAAAAGTGCCATCTATCGTATTCTAGAAAACCTATTAGTTTGGAGTGTTTACAAGCCGTAGACCAAACCAAAATATAGTCCAGGTGCTGTAAATAAAGCGATTACACCGATGACATTCGTACCATACCTGGTCTTGGTCACAGACTAAATCAGCGGTGTAAACTAGGCCATTAAAAAGATTTTTATGAAATTTTATTTGTATGTAATGCAGATTAAACTTAGAACTAATCATCTTTGTTAACTTAACAACGTCTGAAAGGATTTCGATGAGATTTGGCTAGTTGGCTAATACTGTCATTTTAGTAGTTTCACTTGAAAATTATCAAAATCGAATTAAATGGGGGTAAGATGTGGGTAAGAGTATAAAACATATTCGAATAATTTATCTCATACGCCTAACTTTGAGTTATGTGGGACATTTAAATATGTCTATCTGAAAATAATCGAAGTCGGATGGAGAAAAACTATGGGGTCCCACTGGTTCCAACTTTTTCGGTAAACTGTTTGTTCCACAAGATTCGTTTTAATTTGTTTTTTTCGGAAAATTTTGAAAATTTTGAAAATATCAAGAAATCAATACCCTTATAGGTGAAAGCAAAAACGCAAAATTATAAAACAATGTGATTCAAATAATCTTAGCCATCATGTAGAACATCAAATCGAGTCGTGCTTTAAGTTTGCAAGGTTTCAGCTTTGAAGATCATATATGTATGTTGAATAAATGTTTCCGCTTGTATAGGCGTGTTTCATTAACAGACAATAGGCATTTAAAACATACAGATAAATTATACTCCATCTAGTTATTCCTCCATTTTCTAACCAATAGAAAATATATTATATCCTCCTAATAATGAGGACGTTGTCAAATTTTTAAGTCAAATAATTTTTTAAGAGATTTCAAGAAAATATTTTCTTAGAAGAAAGTGGGCGTGGCTGTCACCATTTGTAACCAAAGCTCACAGATTCTGATTAAATATTTACAATACGATTTAGCCATCATCATACGTCTCTAGAAAGTGGGCGTAGTCAAGTATAAAGTATGGACGAAATGTAGAGTTAGATTGCAGCTTGTGGTAAAGGCATCAGTTTGTCCTATTGCCTTTTCAGTTTTGTTGGAGTATCGTTGCCAATTTGAGTTATGAAGTCGCCAAGGACAATTTCGGCTGTCGGGTAATGATTCTCTGTCCAGTCTACCTTATCATATACAGTGGGTGACCGTATTACTCTAAGAAAAATATTTTTTAAGCTGCTCAGAAATGAAGTATAGAAATAAAGTGAAATAAAATGTTTATTAAGAATTGTTCCCTTTATTTGTAAATCAGAAATCTTAAGTATATGCAAATATTGAAGAAAATATCAATTAATATATGGAATGCCGTTTTCGTGGCATTTACCCCCTGTATACATTCAAGCATGATTCCCCACAGACCGTAAACTACGTAAACTCGCCTTTTTTGTCCAAAAACTTCAAATTTGGATTCGTACGTCCATAAGACTTTTGACTAGTCGTACTGCTTCTCGAACACGTAGGCCTGTTTTAGCTAAACGCCTTTTTGTCGTTGTTACTGATATATGATTTGAGTGCGAACGGTTGAACTCTGCACAGATTTCTGGAGCTGAAGCCGTCAATCCCTACTGCTTATTAATTTTATAGTCTGTTTCTCCAGTTTTGATGTTAATTTGGACCTTCCGCTTCTCTTCCGGGTCTTAAGACTATAAAATTAATAAACTCTCGTCTTCGACATTTTAAGCTTTTCTGCAATAGCACTCACTGTATGCCTTTTTTTAGGCAAGGTTATTATGCCAAATTTTCAACTTCACTTTTTTCCTTGTTTCTTCTCATTTGAGGATGGACGGCAGTGTATATACAGGTAGCTCTAATTATATGATCGCCCAATGTAAATGTTAAAATAATCTAGCGGTTGGTCGTCTCCTGGGGAGCAAAGTCTTATTGACCGAATACATATGTACATATTTGTTAAAGTTAGAATCAATAGTTTCTTTTCTTCTAGATGCTATTGGACACAGTTCACTTTCAAATTATTGAATTCCAGGCCTCTAATATTGTAAAATTCAACAGATGATTTTGATCTAGGTCTAGGTACTTCCTGAGAGAGACCCACCCTTCCGGACATCTGAGTGAGAGACGAGTGTTCCTCTGGAATATTTTATTACAGGAAATCACAACATTAGCTTTGGTTCCCCCTGGTTGTGGCAGCCCACCCGCCCAGTTCCAATAACGTAATTGCAAGATGTAGCAATATCTAACCGCGTCGCCTTATTAGTTCTATTTCATTCGTTAATTTCATTGGGCTAAATTAGCGATTAGTATTGGTAAACAGAAACAGAAATGCTGCATTTATTGTCAATGACTCAACCTATTGACAGCGACTCACAAAAATATAAGTTTTTCAAATATGAAATGATTGAGCATCTCATACTTTTTTGACAACAACAATAACAATGACAACATTTGTATACCTTTGTTCCTTTTCAAGATACATTGATCGGATTACAAAATACATGGCCTCGTGAGTGTCGGTATTGTTTTATTCATTTAGCTTTTTTGAAGTTCATTGATTATGTTCCTATCACAAGTCAATAAAGCTTATCTTACGGTCTTAGATGAATCACAATAAATTAATGTTCCTTTTCCTTCTTGACTTATTTCAATCAGACCCAAATAAATACTCGTATATCAAAGTCAAGGTACTTGTTACGTAGAATTTAAGACTCTGTCATGGTTCTAGATACACGACAAATTATGTATTCAAATGATCACCTTCACATGAAAGCCTTTTTAATGGCTTTTTAATAAAATTCGCTCATCCATTTGAGAGCTTTGTTTATATTTATTGACTCTGATGTATGTACACATAAGTGACGCTGATCTATTTGATATCCTTGTATGACATTTGAGGCAAGCTACACCAAACATTTTTCTAAACTGTTTGAATTATTAAAGTAGACTATGTGTCCCCATTCTGTATAAACAAAAAGTAACAAGTATTGCGCATCTGCCACAGAACTTGTCATTGCTTTCTGGAACAACCACATGTTGTCATTTCTCCTATGTGACTCTGTGACAAGCTACATACTTGAAAAATGTACTCACATCAAAAATTTTTTCTTTTTCTTTCATAATTCAAAATAACAAAAATTTGAAAATTTGTAAACAAAAAAAAACTCACTCAACAGTCAACAGTCAAAAAAAAAAAAAAAAAATTATTGTGTCTCCATCTACCCACATGGCAGGTAAAAAAGCCAACCAGCCTTTCATTTACTGACTTGACAATTTGTTTACCACTGACTTTTAGTATCTTCAAGTCACCTCTGTCAGTCAGTCGCACGATTCACCTGTCCCGCATAACCGCATCCATAACAAATAAACAGACAAATTTATTACTAAACCGATAAAACGTTGTATCGCAAAAAGCCACTGTATTCACGACGCGTCTTTGTCCTTCAAAAAAATATTTTACATCACATAATGTAGTGAAGCGCTACAGATTGAGCTAGATTGGTTAGATTGGTTAGATTTATTTTTTCTTGTTTTGTGTTGCAATCGGGAAACGATTGTTTGTCATTGCGCGCAGTGAAAACCTTCTCGATGTGAAGAATCATTTTGTTATCTTATCATTAAAAGTTAAGTGATTGCTATCAGCAATTTGGCCGTATTAGCCAACTTCACTGTGACCATTTATGTGAGAGAGGTATCTTGCGCGAGTAGCATAACACCGCAACAGTGTACGACCATCGACGGAAGGATACGTAGTATACCCTACGGCATTACTTTTTGATTCTAAACGGGTTTTTTTGTTCTTATACGATCGGATTCATTCGAAAGGAATTCGAATTCGAAGTGAAAATTTCTTGATTCGGAAAATTCAAAAAAAAGTGCTTCAAAATGTTCTTGCGAATCCTTTATGCTGTTTTTCTTCTAAGTGGTAGATGAAAAGTTTTAAAAAAATTAATGAAATTATTTTTTTGTTAAAGGGTAATTTATTTGTAGTGCCATTTGCAAGTTGTGTAACGAATACAACCTCAGCGACGGTAAACGTAACAGCCAAAGATGATGTGCAACGTCCTCAACTAAGTACTTTGGATAAATTTCTACGAACACAACGATCGTTTGTCATTGTTAATGCTGGTGGTGGCGGTGATGTACTAAAGGCAAGTCCTGGAGTAAAAAATGTCACATCTGACAATTATCCACTGCCGTATCCTGTTACGAAAATCGTAAAACAACGGTACGTATTTAGTTCAGAATATAAATTAAGGATCTTTTTTTTTTTTAAGTTTTACAAGTTGAAAATGTGCTAATTTTAATAGACAACGTTCTGAAATAATTAAGCGCATAATATGGATTTCCATTGGTAGGAGCATTTCTTAAAACGAAAAAAAAAACTCAACGCAATTAAATTTAAGCACGGATAGATAAAAGAAGCCCCTCCACACCTTGACGAATATAAGAGATCTATTAGAGTACCTCTATTATTATAAAATGTGGTGTCGTGCCGTCTCTAGCTGTATGTATGTGTGAATGTACATGATAAGCTCGAAAACTATTGAACCGATTTTCATGCGGCTTTTGTTTTGTCGTGTGTTTCTATACTGTTGTTATCTTTATTAATGCAAAATTGTTACCAATTCATTAATACTGGGGGGGATGTGATTTTTTCAATATTCTCACTTTTCTGTTATTTTTTCTTTGCCATGCTAACAAATAAAAAATATCTTATTTGGTTTGAATAAAGATTAACTCGTTTCAAGAAAAGATTTTAATCTATAAATAATCTAATAAAACACATTCAGCGAGTATCATTGCCAACGGTCGTCGGAAATACAGTGGATGGTTTGGGTACGGGAACGGGAGATTTTTATTTTTGGTTCTCTTTTTTTTTCGCTTTTCCCTTGTTTGTTTTTCGGTGAACAATGAATTGTGTTTGTGTTTGATCAGTTGCTACTATGAACCGAATTTGGTGAATCTTTTTTGTGGTCGGTTGGATGATTTTCAAAAAGGTGCATAACAACTGTGCTCGACTGTGCCGTCTTTAAAGGGTGAGTCTCGTATTTTGGTGTGCTATCACTTGGAATTATTTAGCGAATATAGTGAAAGTCCAGTATAATGAATGCCGATATAACGAAAGCAGGTTTTAATTACGTTGACATCTACAAATAATGAACGTTTAAATTTTACGAAAAACCAAAGTACAAAAAACAAAATTTGTAATTGTCAATAACTTGCATTTTTATTTTGGTGCTCTTTTAGTTTGTTTTATTATAGGTGTTATGCAATTTTTACAATATATATATATATAAAAAAAAAAACATTTTCAATATGGTGAATCACTTGACACATTATATCGTTCATTATATTGGTCGTTTACTGTATGCGGGGGTAATTGTTAATTTGTATTAATAATGCCTATCTGAGTTTAGAGTCCATTTCAATAGTCCGAATTCTTTTTAAATCGCAGGTCGGTCAAATTATTTGTCTCTAGCTCAGAGATCTGGTCTATATAGGAAAATGTCAGGCCATAGCTAATGCTGCCAAATCCCAGTTTTAGTTTCTCGATATTGTAGACCTAGGACCCAGCATTATCTTAACACGAAGGCGAGGGAGAAAGTTCAGTAATTATCGGTTTATCACTTATCCGTAAGACAATTTGAAAGTGGGTGGCCGTGGTGTAGTGGTAACATCATCGCTTGTCACGCTGTTGATTCACGGTTCGAATCCTGATGTCAAGAATCATCTATTTATTTCGCATGAAATAAATAAAAAAGTCGATCACTTGCGAAAGCTAAGACAACTCTACTGTGAAGGCATAACACTGGCAGTAGGGTGGTCATATGGCCAAAATGCAACTTGATCGTGATGATGACATCAGGAGGACGGAAAGAAATACAGTGAATCATAAGCAACGACAATAATAGCGAAAAACAAAACAAAATACTCCCCAGTTATCTGGACAGCCACCCTTGGAGTTTACAGAAACTTAATACCACCTGAGTTTCAAACCACACCACTCTGTCTTTCTCTCTGTCTCTTCCTTTCCACAAAAACGCACGTGATCTAAAAATTAGTATAAAGGGTATTCATATCCCCTTTAACATGTGCAAATTATAAAAAAAAAAAAAAATGGAGACGAATCTCTTGACTTTAGTTAATTGATTTAATTTGATTTTTGGTATCTGCAATTGCTTTGTTTGGAAAAAAAAAAACAAATGCTTTCATTTAACATTAATTTGAAAACCAACTTGAACTGATGTTTCGCTAGAGTTCACATGAAAAGCATACAGGTGGTAGTTTTATAAATTTAAGAGAATTCTCTCTCGATTTTTGAAATTTTACATTTTTAATTTTTTTTTTTCAGAAGAGAACCCTTACGGACCTAATAGCTTTCTTCAATATCCCTGTCGCGAACAGTTCAGCAGAGATAATCAATAATCATGAAAGTGGTCTTCTTTGCGTTCAATATCTCGGTTTCGAATAGTTCAGCATATGATTTCCTGCACCGGCTATTGATATAGAAACCTTTTATGAAAAGTGTCAAAATCAGCTGTTACGTTTTGCAATTTTTACTTGCACCTATTGGTTTCCTGAAAATTTTGGATGTGGAGCTTTTGATCTAACTTGACATTAATATAACAGAGAAACTCAAAACAGTGGGTCTCTCAACTCTATATGTCTGCATGTATGGGTTGGTGGGTTTACAATTCGAACTAAAATCCGAATTTCCATTCTAACCCCAAAATTAATGGTACTTTATTAATGGCCAATTTTGTAAAAAATCGATTTTCTCGAAAACGGCTTCAACGATTTCGTTTAAATTTAATAATTGAGTTACAGTGAATATATGCCGACAGATGGCGTACCAGATTTTCGATAAAATTGCGTATAACGGTATGTTACGTATTAGCTGCTTTGATATTGTTAAAATTCAATATTTGACAAACATATATAAGATTATGCCATACTAATGGAATTAAAAAAAAAATTACTTGTTTAAATTTTAAATCTGAGTGATTTGCAGATAAACAACATATGGGCGCAAGTAGGTGCGACCCAGTTGTGCATTTTATTTTATTTACATTTGGATTTCGTTTGCAAATTGTAGAATTTGATTTTTGTTTTTGCCGGACACTTAGAGCTGGTGCAATGCTCCTCCATACCAAAAGAATACTTCAAGACTTGCCCAATACAACATATTGAACGCAATGCTGTACTTTTCTTAAGGACTTTGGCTTTTCCAATAATTTGAGTGTCATCTTTCGGATTCCCTAAATTGGGCCCCGAGCAAATATGGCTCCACCGAAGGCAGGTGTTGATATCATTCTGCGCACTTTTTTGTTTCTAGGTTTAAACATATTGCAGCCGTAGAAGATGATAGTTTCTTTCTATTTTCAGGGAAGTCCCGACTAATACATTTTTTATCTTTCTCATCTACTTTACTTGTTGGTGATTCCAATTCTTTTAGCCGTTCGTGCTGTGCGACGTATGTACTCGTAGGACACCTGAAGGCAATTTAAAAGAGGACACTCAACTTTTATTTTAACTCTAAGTTCTATTCAATATTTTTGCCTTGCTCTCAAAAATATGGTAAGACCTTTCTTGTATGAAATTTCATCCTCAACAAAGAAGGTCTTAACATTTTTGTTCACGAAATTTAAGTTTTGGCGTCTTTTTTTTACAAATTCTTATTGGTAATTTAAAAATTTTAATTCTGGGCAAATTACAGATGTTTAGTTGAATTGACAAGTAAACCAATATTTCGTATCACTATTAGGAAGTTACCATTTTTGTTTATACATTCTAATTGATATTTCTAAAGTAGGCCAAGTTGATTTCAAATCCCTTCCATTAATTGTATTCCAAGGTAATTTGATAACATGTACATAAATAGAAAATAGGAAGTATTTTAGGTATTAAAATACCATCGACTAGTAATTAGTAATCTTCGAGGACTGTCATTCAGTTACAATCAATCTACGTTTTGAATTTTCATTCGGCGCTTTTTTGTACTCTTGAATTGATCATTATTTCTGTTTAGAAATTTGATGGTGACATAATTTGTTTGCGATTAGAATCTAATACTGGTTTAAGTGTAGATAGAAATTCGTTTAGCTTCTTTTTCGTAGGTATTCAAATGTAGTTGTTTATAAATTTAGATTACATTTATTAATAAAGAAAGACATACTCGTATGTATGGCCTGCTACTGGTGTAAATTAGAATCATTAACAGTAACGCCATAAGAAATTGGTATTTAACAGATAAAGGCGAATTGATATTTGGAACTTTGCATCATCGCGGATTTAACGGGTAGAGAGGGATTATCACTTCCGATGAATCTAATTATGGAAGTGGTATTTCATCCATAGTTCTGAAGAGTATTTCTTCACGTGCTTTCTTTCAAAGTTAATAGAATCAATTCATTAATAAATTATATCATGGAATATTTATACAAATAGTGCGAACGTCCCTAGATCACTCTTGTGAAGCTAAAGCAGATGGAAAAGGGTATCTCGTTGATGGTCTTTAGCTTTCGAATAAGTACTAAGATAGTGAGCAACTATAGAGTGAGTTTATGCGATATAAAATCTATATCTTAGAACTAAGCGAAATAAAATGCTATGATTTAGGAGAGTACCATGCCATTCAGCGGCTTTGCTCTCTACTGCGGAAACCAACTGGAAGCATTCGTCAGTCTGCGCTGCGGGTTGCTGCTAACGCCAATGGTATAAAAAAGTCTTTTTTTTTATGGAAACCGTACAGTTATGGCATATCGACAGTCAGATTTCAGAGCAGAGTTATGAAAATAACAAATTTTATAATCAGTTGGACACCGATCATAAATCAATACCTAACGGCAACATTATCATCGCAATGAGGAATTTAAGTGCCACGGTGGATAATAAGAACAAAGTTTCATATCTCAAGAGTCAGATCGGAAATTATAATTATAACCTCCTTCGTGGACTTCTGCAATATCAATCGCCTTGCAACAAAATTAGTTGAACCTCAACAGATAATCGGGGAACATCCATTCAAATTTGCATCCGAAACAAGCGTGATACTAGCATCGGAGTAGCGTACGATCACTACGTCATAATAGCTCTCATCGATAGACTTCGGGATTCACTAGTGCGCCAACTGCTATGAAAACGGTCTTACTGGTGAATAAAATTTTGTCAGATTATGGCAGATTGAAAAGCATATTACGCTCAAAGATTGAATAGCAGCTGCCTATGTACTAGAAACAGTCTAGTTTGAAGCTCAATACCACATGCGGTTTCATTTCCTATCAGTGAAGTGGGGGATCTTGATGGTATACCTTTTGAGCTTTTTTGTCTGAAGTTGTTGTTTATCATCCAATTTTTTTGGTTATCACCGATGACGCATTTTACGGAAGTTAGTTTAAATTCAAATCGTCATATCAATGAAACATCATTGCTTTGCCACATGTGACGGTGGTATGACTTGAATTTTTTATTAGTAAAATTTCTAGTTTGACAAACGATACGATTAATTAATACAATTTTTAAACGAGCTTGTTATGCAAAATAACCGGTGCATTGCCACTCTCGGTATCGTTATTGAAAGTGTTCGTGTAGTGTGCCATAGTTATTAGTATGCAGTGTTATCTATGAAGTTATCAGTTGTTGTAAAGATCCAAAAGTTCCGGGGGAATGCCTGGGTGTACATTTATTTTTTCTAACTTCATACAATCTATACACTTTTGCTATATAAATTCATTTCCGAAAGTTCATCAGCATCATCAACATTCGTTGAATTTGACCGGTTATGCTACTTTTCAACTTTTGCATCATTTTGTTTCAATATTTAGGTCATCGTTCGCCTTTTAAAAGTTCTCTTCGTAATGTTTTCCGGCTTTATTGCGAAGCATCTTGTGCGGGTATGCACAATGTACATAGGTGGTATAGTCTTCTTATTCCCATATACATCTGTATAAATATACATAATAATACTGCATTCAACTAACTTAATATATATTTAATATGTACATACGTTCATTGACTTTATGGTTTCGTGGAATATTTTTTCAGTTCTCTCTTCTTTTGACTGAACCGTTCATTGTATCCTCACTCGAACCAAAAGTATCTGCGACAAAACACATTTTTCAGAAAGAAATCTAAGTTACCATTGAAACTGTCATCTGGCTATTGAGGAATGTAATACCAACATTTTGTTATTATTTTCTTATTTGCAACTCCGTGCAAGATTTTTTCTTCAACAAACTGGTTATATCATACATAGATTGAGTATGATTACATTTTCTTGTTAATATGGAATAATTATGAAGTTATGGGTGGAAAAATGTTTCTGCCACACATAACTTACATACTTTTAATCAAGTTTTTAATGGAAATTTAAATTTTTGTTTTAGGTAGATAAATTAAATGTATAGATCCATAGCCCAGGAATTTTACGTTTTCACATCGGAAAAAATCGGGTATGGCAGGAGATTCAGAAATATGTCGAAATTTGAACAAATTAGCTTTGTTATGATTAAATAATGTTAGCAGTTTTGTATTTTTAGTAAAATATAATTAATTCGGAACACCCTGTAAAATAGAAATCGATTAAAATACAAAATCTGGCCAAGTATTATTCTATTCTATGATCAATTCTACAAACGTATGCAGTTTCGTATGCATTTCAGAGGTGTAGTAAGGTGTACGCACATTGGAAAATTGTACATATCTACATATAAAGGGTGTCTCAAATTTCACGCAAAAAGTAATTTTGATAGAAACACAGGTTTTTAATTAAAAATTGTAAATGTTTTATTGATTTATAAAGTATACAGTATAGGGTTATGTATGGAATAGCATATCGGATAAATGGCCTCCATAGCTTTGCTGGCACATTTCCATGACCGTTTTGCATAAATGTAGCTGAATTTCTTTGATACAGCGCTTAATTTGCTCCTTTAAGGCGAGGGTGGTCGTAGACTTGTTGGCATAAACCTTAGACTTCAAAAAACCCCAAAGAAAAAAGTCCAATGGCGTTAAATTGCATGATCTGGGCGGCCAATTCTGATCACCAAAACGGGAGATTACACGACCAGGAAATGACTCAATTGAATTGTAATTGAATTGTTTCTCGGGCTGTATGGCATGTGGCACCATCATGTTGAAACGAAATGTCGCCCACATCCATATCTTGCAATTTAGACACAAAAACCTGGATTATCATGTCGCGATAGCGAGCACCATTAACTGTTATTGCCTGACCAGCCGCACTTTCAAAAAAGAATAGTTCGCTGATACCTCCAGCTCAAAATCCGCATCAAAAAGTGACACGTTGTGGATAAATTTGTTTCTCAACAATCGCTCGTGGATTTTCTGAACCCTACATTCGACAATTTTGACGATTAACAAAGCCATCAAGATCAAAATGAGCCTCATCGCTGAAGATAATTTTATTTGAAAAATCAGGATCCACTTGTTGTTGTTCCATAATCGATTCAATGAACTCTCTTTGCTGTGCATGGTCAGTAGGCTTCAGTTCTTGAGTCAATTGCACTTTGTATTCATGAAAATGCGAATCTTTCCAATGTCCAATTCTTGACCACGGTGCCTAATTGATATTCCTTGATCAACACTCGAACTGCTACGATGTTTTGTGTTGAACGACTTTTAAAGGACGGCAAGAGTGTCCAAGATCATTAATTGATACAGTCTAACTGAATTTTTGGATTAATCTCTTCACAGTTGATGAAGTTAAATCACTATAAATAAATAAATAAATATTTGGCGCAACAGCTCTTTTAAGTGCCAGGGCCTAGCTTCTCGCAACCACTCGTGTTGTGTGCGTTATATTTTTCACAAGAATGGAAGGGACCTACAGCCGTATCCGAACGGCAATTTGTTTTGAGAAACTTTCTCGTGACAACAATACTATCGGATGTTTGTCAGACGTTCGCGAGAGGTGGGATCGTGAAAAAACTTTTTGGTGTTTTCTGGGATTCGAACTTGGAACCTCTTGCGTAGTGATCCGGCACACTAACCACTACGCCAAGACGCCGACCATATTTTGTACGAAAATTGCCAAACCTTCATTATTTTTAAAATATTGTTCAACAATGAAAACGCGTTGTTCTTTCATGTAGCACTCCATTTTTAATAACCCTGAACTGTCGCTGTCACCTTGTCTTTTTTTTGTCGTTGGCAACTCTTTACCGCACAAATGGTGCAAAATTCAAATCTTGCGTGAATTTTGGGACACCCTTTATAAGTGAGAAGAAAAAAAAAATTGTTTGCAACATCATGTGCTTCGTAATTCGAAAATCTGGCTTTAAGAAGTATTTTTTTTTTTTTATCAAATATATAAGCGTGCAATCTTCGTATTTCATATAAACAGATTCACATTGAAAAATTATATATAAGTCAGAAGAAATAAAGTAAACGATTGGGTCGCACGTTCTTACATCTATATATATAATGTATAGTATATGTTGTTTAATTGCAAATCACCCAGACTTAAAATTTTAACAAAATCGTTAAAAACAAAAAAAAAAAAAAAACAACTCGTAAAAATATTTTTTTTAAAAGATTTTTCAAAAGTTGATATGGCATAATCTTGCATATGTCAAATATGGTTTAAATATTGATTTTAAACAAAATCGATTGAATCAAAGCCGAGAAATAGCCGATTTTCAGAAAATTCCAATTTTGTTTCGAATTGTGACCCTACCATACATACAGACGGACAGACAGACAGAATTGAGAGACCCACTTTATTGAGTTTCTCTATTAGGGTAATGGCGAGTTTGATCAAAATCTCGAGTTCGAACATTTTCAAGAAACCAATACTTTCCCTTATACGAGTAGGTGCAAGTAAAAATGTTCATTGCAACTACAAAATAAACTGCACCGGAGAATGAGAATGAGAAAATAGTGTCCTCTCGAATTTCCCATAAAGGTACGATTTTTCACGCCTCAATATAGGATCTAAATCAATTTCCATGACTAAGCTTCTTTTAAGGCATACAATAACTCCATGGATGCGCTGTGCATATTGAGTGCGCTTAAGGTCACCAACTGGTCCATGTCTTCTCCTTTGATTGTGTGGTTCTTGCTTCATAAATCAAGTGCTCGTTGCAGGGACGTTTGATCTTCACTTATGATAGCTTCATTATCAGCAAAGAATAACTGATGCAGTTTGGAGTCCGTCACTTTTCCTTCAAGCAGATAATCAAGGACTGCAATAAATAGCAAAGGACTGAGGACGCTTCCCTGGTGTAAGCTGACTTTGATTGGTAACTCTTCGGCGACTCCTGCGGGACTTCTTACTCTTGTCTTTGCTCTCTCATACATATCCATGATCATGCGCAAGCAGGTTTCTGGAACTCTTCGTAGTCTTAGCGCCACCCATAAGATATCTCTTGATTGTCTATCAAAGGCTTTTTCAAAATCAACCAAGACCATATGCAAGTCCTTTAAGGAATCACTATGTTTTTCCATTATGATCCTTATACTTTGGATTGCATCTGTTGTTGATTTACCCGAGGCAAACCCGCACAGAGGTCAACAGATAACCGTATTATTTTCCGCTGTCGGCAATCTAATACCCGCTCAACGATCTTCATGGTGTGTGACATTAACTTCCACTGATTAGGCTCATAAGTTTGGAGATAAGAATCATGAGCCATCTGGACCCGGTGTCTTCCATCTTTTTCCAGAACTCAGAGAGTATCTCGTCTGGTCCAACCCTTTTTCTTTTTTTGGAGTATTTGAGCGCATTCCTAACTTTTTCGACAGTAATATCGGATACTTCGTCATGGTTAGGTGCTCTTGGAAAGTATACCCGGGGAAACTGTTCGTTCAGAAGTCTTTCCTAACACTGTCGCCATCTGTGGAGAATTTTGTCGTCTTCCACAAGCTGCTGTCCTTGAGCATTGTTAATGAACTTTGGGGAACGAATCTCCTGAGAATTTCTTCTTCTCTGGGCGTCTATTTTGAAGATAGATGTTTCCTTATTCAAGTTCTTTTGTCGAAGCTCCTGGATAGCCTGGTTCCTATCAGACGACGAAGACGATATTTCCTCCAACTACCGGTAGAGGCCTTACATACCTTTTGTTTGAAATTGGGTGCACTTCTTCTTCGCGAGACCTTTGCAACATCTATATGTCACTTCAAGGCGAGTTTTTTTTATCTCTATTAGTAGAAAAGCACTTTGACCAAGCCTTTCCCGTATCACTATTTTAGCTTCTTCTATCCACCACCATGTTTCTTTTGCATGTTGGCAGGGGCCCTTTGACGTTACAAGCAGTGATTTTGTAACTGAGGTTTTTTCACTTAGCTGCTATCCACGAGGTGTAGTCGGTGGACGCATCTTTCGTTAAACTTCGTAGAAATCTACTAAGTGAATCATTTTTGTATTCAAAGACTCCTTTTTTAAGTTCATTATTGAGACGGTTAAAAGTAGCCTTATCGTCTGGGAGCCTCGTCGTTTGTCATTTTCTACCAAGCCGTTTTTTTTCTAAAAGCAAATCTTTTATTTCGACGAGGTTGTCTCCAGTTCAAATTAGCTGGTGTGCTTTCCTCTGCCGCTTGTTGAAAATCAGCAATAAATTGTACCACTTAATGGTCAATTTGCTAATTTGATTCCATAGGAGATATTAGGTTTATAAAACAGCCATAAACTGCGAGATATTTGTAGGGTCTCCTGGAGGACCAGCCGGTAAATTGATTTTTTTCCAACCTCGAAGCCTATTTCTTTAAATATGTGAGCACCTTCAATGCCAATTCTTCAGTTCATCTGCCTTCCCGTCAACTTCAAAGTCAGAATCTCAGGGACCACAGCATAGATTGATGTGGTGTATTTTGGTCAGGACAGTTTGAGACTGTCCCTATCAATATCGTGATTTTTGATGGATTTATTATCTTCGCGAGTATAGTCAGCTTGAGCGTCGTGGCTCAGTGGTTAAGTGTGAGATCATTGAGCGGGAGTTTCAAGGTTCAAATCTTGGTCAAATGTAAGGCGGGCCTTGCGCGGTAAGTGTTCCGTAGCATTATTTAAAAAAGAAATCTATGGTAGAACTTAAAAGGGTCAGGTCAAACAAACATCGCATATCAAGAAACCTCACAAAAAAAATATTTTTGAATTCATTTAATTTGATCATGGTGGGGAATAAATTATTATTATAATTTTTTTTCTTGGGGTAGAAAATGCTCTTAGAAGCCCTCCCATAAAAATATTTTTAAAGATATGTTTTTTCTAATTATTTTCGGTCCACCTCGTACTATTTTAGTACAAAATTTCAGCTCCCTAGATCATATGGTTTAAAAGTTATAAGCGTTTGACAAACAGGCGGACAGACGAGCAAATACCGTGTTTACCATTTTGGTACGAAAAATACTAAACAAATTTTTTCAATCAATTTTACGAAGTTTCGTTAGTCCCCTCGAATTTAAGCAGCTCCCAGCACGTTGAATAACTATAGATACAAGTTTTTTCGATTTTATTTATTTAATTCGGACCATAAGCTGCGAGATATTAGTATGTTCTCCCCCTAGAGGACCAGCTAGTAGATTGATTTTTTTTTTGCTAAGCTTAAGGTCTTTGTTTTTTTTTTTTCTTAGATGTGTGGGCGCCTTCAATGGCCATCCTTTTTGGTTCTTCAAAGTCAGTATCTGGTGTATTTTGTTCAGGGCAGTTTCTGACTGTCTTTGTTGTGATGATCTTCCTATTAATATCGTGATTTATGGTGGACTAATTTTCTTTGTGAATGTAGTCAGGCGCGGTGGCTCAGTGATTAAGTGCGCTATCACTGTGCAGGATATTCAAGGTTAGAATCTCAAAAAACACCGAAAACAAATTTTCTCAGGGCCCACTTCTCACGAACGTCTGACAAACAAAATTACCATGAGAAACTTCGGCATACAACTATAAGTCCCTACAATTCGCGCGGCGCACAGTGTGAGTAGCTGCACTGCGCCAAAATATTTATTTGTTTATTTTTTGTGTATATCAAAATGTTGTATTTGTCAACCAAACATCCGGACTAGTAACAAGCGCTTCAATAATCATTAGTGTCACCAGACAGCTATGTACATCTTTGCTCCTTTTGAACAACTACGCTATAAGTTAATAAGTCTAAGTCTTTCTTTGACAGTGAATAAGCTAATTAATTGATTGCCACAAAAAAGTACAAGTATGTCTCCTAAAAACAGTTGAATAATACTTAACTTTTATAATGCATGACAACAAAGGGGTTTGGTCTTAATTAATTGCTTACTCCAACGAAATTACATTGTGATTGTCGTTTTTGCTCCTCTTCATCATCTCTTCTTCTATTATACCACACATGGAATACAAAAAAAAATATTCATGAATTATTTATATACTCCAAGTGGTGATGTCCAAAATTCGTAGTCACATGCTCAGACGCTCACATGCACTTCACTCTTTTTGCCAAACGGAATCTGGAAATCAATGTATTTAGGACTAAGCAATTAGCTTATCTGCAAATTAGCTATTCAAGTTATTACCTAACTTGACCAATTCGAACTCAAATGAAACTGAATCCCGAATGAATAGAACTTTTGATTGATGAATGAACAATGTAAGCAGATTTTATGCATTTAGGTTACATATACGACATGGTGGCCTCAATATATATATTTTAATCTTTTTAATTTTATTTGTAAAATATTGCATTGATGTTCAGTCTAGGAAACAATTTGAAACCACGTGATGGTCAAATATGAATCATTTGTAAAAAAAAGATGAAGAACTGCAATTTGTGATTTACTTTGACATTTCATCGATAGTATCTCTGCTGAGCGGTTGTTTTAGAATACACTCTTTACCTTTACATTGAACTGTAATCAGAAATTAGATAATGCAATAAAACAATTGACATTATCATTGTGGTAAAGTAAACATCTTGTGTAACCTTGTCAATTGTATATATATACATACATATATGTATATATGTATATAAAACACAAACAATAATCAAAAGTGTATCTGTAAAGTGTTTCTAAATAAATTTGTTAACGCTAATAATGAAATCATTGTGTATCGGTGTACCGTTACCAAGTTCAGATAATGTTAACACACCGACGCCACTCGAACATGTCATTTTATTTCTACTTGAACTCAAGCCATTTCATTTATAAATCAATTTAATTGACAAATCTATTTAGATTCCCCTTTCGATAAGTTCAATATCATAAATATAGAAATCCATATCTGGAAGATAATTTCTGATATTAATCAAAAAATTTAATATAATGACAATTGGCATTTTAAAGTCATTATCGGATTAAATTAAATGGCGCTGGCAAGTTTAAAAGTTAAATACATAATCGAGTTAAAAGAAACAAAAAAAAAAAAAAAAATAAATAAATAAATAGACATGCAGGCTTCAAGTTATACAAAATGGAAGTTAAATTCGAATTTAGGCCACACCGGTTTGGTAGTCACGCTTAATTAGAATGACTATACTTTCTATATATGTATTCGTATGTGTACCCATATATAAATTGATAAAAATAAATAAACATACAGGACCCGACAAAGCTCCTCGCGACCATTCGTAGTTTTGCGACACATGAATGTTTGGAACCTACAGTTTTATGCCGTTGTCGAGGATCAATTTTTTTCAACTGAGAAAAGCTTTTCTTGGATGTTTTTTTGTTTTTGTGTTTTTTTGGACTCGAACCTTGAGTCCCCCGGTCAGTGATCATGCACTTAATCACTGAACCATATACGAGTATATATATTGTTGAATAGCTATTATCTTAGAGATAATTCAAGATTTCTGCGAAATTCCAATTCATATCTTTGGCGTCATGTCTGGACAGAGAAACCCAACCAGAAACAAGGAAATGATAGACGGATCTGATTATTTTCTGACAGATTACACAAATATTTCAAGCTGATGTGTCTGACAGATAATTTGCTGTTTTAAACAACATGTACTAGTATGTATGTGGGTAATCGTAAAGTCGATCATAGGATTTATTTGTGTATTATTTTAGATCTGACATTTTGGTTTTTTTTTTTTTTCTTATTTTGACCCAAGGAATAACCCCGCAGAGTATTTGCTTATTGAACTGAAATTTCCTGTATAAACAAATTGAGTTGCTTCGTAGATTAATGAAGTAAATCAAAGTATAATGTTAGCTAAAAGGTTTACCCAATAGTTGAATCTAAATCAAAAGTCAGAATTTCAAAATTTAAAATGGCGTGTTCACAATAGTGCCCAACATAAAAAAAAGACATTCTGCGAAAATTAATGTCGATTAGTCCGCTCACTTAATAAAAGTCCGAAGTCAAAATTTTAAAATTAAAGATTGTTATGGAGTTCAGAAAAGTTAAAAATCTGGGCAATTTTAAATTTAAAAATTCTGCTGCCGAATTACCACATCCATTGCATTATGTTGCTGGTAGATCTAGCAACAACACAATACAAATTACATGGCATCATTACATCAAAAACATTTTATTGACAAATCGATGGTAATTTTCGCAGTATTTTTTTGATTTACTGAACTTCATTTTGAATCCGCCATTTTAAATTATCAAATTTTGACTTTTTACTTATATTGTCCATTGATTGATTTCATTACTTTATAACAAAATTGAATTTGTGCTTATTTTAAGGTTAATGCGCCATTTTGAATCTACCATTTTGTATTTTGGAATTCTGAGTTTGGTTCAAGATTCAGCAACTCACAAAATAATTTTTCTCAATTAATTTCCTTTCAATAGTCTATCAACTGTTTATTTGGACAAAGAAAGAAATTCTAGGTATGTGAGCTAATTCTGAGGTATATTTTCGGAATCAGGACGTAAAATTAGATACGATTCTTGTGTTTTTTTTGTTTCCTTTTCACTCAAAATAGCATAGGTACTATCTGGTCAGCGTTCCTGCACTTTTTAGTTCGAAACCCACCTGTTCGAAACCAGGTTTTGTCCCCGTTAAACATTTAATCTATTTTCGATTTCCGAGGCACACTGTGTACTGTGCTTAGTGTGGTGAGAAATGGCTTGGTGAGAGGCAACAGCTGTTTTCACCTTTCTACAATACCTTGCTTTATTATTAGACCAATTCAATTATCTAAGACTCCTTTTTTACTTTGGCACTAAAATCATTAGTGATAATCATTTCGTCTTTTTTTTTACCTCGTCCTTCATTCATCTTGTCCTGCGAATGTTGGAATTTATTCCTTTTTATTCTGTCCGTACCTATATTTGAGTGGCTCTTGCCTACGTCAGCCCTCGTGTGGTGAGAACTCCATTTGTTTTTATGATACTTTTGTTCATTGAGAGAATTGTCCTGAAATGCGAAGAATTGAATACAGCTAAGTTCAGGAAGCGAATCTGAAGCCGCTCAACGAATACCGGGCGAGAAATGGTAAACAAAATGGGTAGGGTGAACTGGGGTCAGGTGGGAAATTTAAAATTCAGAGCCCCAAAATATCGGGAGACTGCTTGGAGTGTTTTGTGCAGTAAGTTTTATATGTTTTGCCTTGCCCACCCACCCTTTTATTGGTTACTCTTCATGGTCTTAGGATAAAGTGCTGCTTGTAGTCTTTAAGTACTCCAGACTTGGTTAGAAGTTCAATATCAAAATCGGGCTGCATGTCGCAAAGTATACGAATGATGTTTCCTTGGCTATTTTGGCATTAAAGTTTCTGACAACTATTTCATCTTCATACTCTGAGCAGACAGAATCACCCATAACTTATTAGATTAACGTCAATGACCGTAGCCAATGTTCCACAACACAACTGCATCTAGTCTTTTGTTAAAGGTGAATCACTGCACGCTCTAAGATAACTCTTAAACTTGCCAGCAATTTTTGCAATCAAATCTCCTGTTTTCTCCTTGATTGATTCAAAGCTAATTCTTCAAAATAGGCACACCACTTTGACTATAAACATTACATTTGTACATATTCCCATGAACAGGAGCAACAACATCTTCATGTATCAATAGAATTCATAAATGTTCTTTCTTAACTGAAAAATAATTTACTTCTCAAAGTAATAACAAAAACATAAAAAAGGGAGGTTTTCGGAGATAAACTATAAATAAAAAAAAATTTACTGCAATTAACCCACAGTCCTAGGTACAATTGGTGGAAGGTACGAGCCCTTCCCCTAATTGCAGATTTATGCACATAAGGCAGTTACTCCAATTCTTATTTGATATTTCTTGGATAAAGGTCCGGATTCCAGTAACTCTTGCGGTTCGCCCATTAAAGGTTCATCTGCCAACATCTCTTTCTTTAAAAACCCTGATTCAATGTTGGAAAGATCTTAAATACCTAACCTCCGAATATGTCAAAGTATTTCAAGTAGTTCAACGTAACGGGGAAATCCTTGATTCCGTCTGGAGAATTCTTCCCTTGCCGCCTTTTTTTTATATAATTTGCGCGCGCCAAAGGGGATATGAATACCCTTATACTATTTCAGGACACGAGCGTTTTAGGGAAAAGGGGAAGAGACAGAGAGAAAGAAAGATTGGTGTAGTGGTTTGAAACTCAGGTGGTATTAAGATTCCGAAAACTCCAAGAGTGGTCGTCCAGGTAACTGGGGAGCATTTTTGTTTTGCTGTTATTGTCGTTGCTTATGATTCACAGAATTTTTTTCCGACCTTCTGATAATATCATCACGATCAAGTTGTACTTCAGCCATATGACCACCTCAGTATTTGAACCGTGTGACAAGCGATGATGTTACCACTACGCCTGAACCCGAGGAAGTGTGTCTTAGTGGGAATACTCTTTTCTTCTTTTGCGTTTGGTGCTTTCCAAAAGTAATGAAACCAATTTATCAGTCGCGATACTAGGCAAGTCATCTGCAGTTTTCTGCGTCAAGGTAAGAGTAGGAGTTGGTAGACATAGGATTCCGTGTCGACGACTGTGTCTTCCAGTATTGCGCATGTCTACTATTTGAAAGTCCATCACTAATCTGGTATACATACATGCATATAAGTAATAAAATTATTAAAATTGCAAAAGAAATGTTAATCCGATAGAATTACAGCTTTATTGGCATATGTAAGTTGGGAATTATGTACTTAACCCTTGCGTTTTGGTAATACCTGAAAAACTTCAGACTGCGATAAACTCTTCGAATCTTTGACAAATAAAACGTGTAAACGTAGTAATACCCCTAGACAATCTAGAATTTAATCTAATATAGGATTAGATTTTGCAAATGGTAGTGATCTTGATTAAGACTAGCCTTACTTAATACAGAATTAAGAATGATTTGCTATTTTAGATAAATAAACAGATACACAGATTCTTAGATACAAGGCGAGTATTGCTCAAAGCAAAGGCTATAACTAATTCATATGAAATGAAAATATTTTCATGTGCAATTTTATTTTAATATTTATTTTGATTTATTTGTGTGACACTTAAAAACAGACAACATTGGATATCAAGGTGTAAATAGTAACGTAGTGGTCTCTAAAAACTTCCAAAGCAAAGCTATGTAATTTCATAATGCCTAAGCTTTTTTAAGATTTATTATATTAGCTAATTTATTTGAACGAAAAGATGATAAGATATAGGTAAGGTATACAAGTATTTTAGGATTTTTATCAAGCACGCACATTATGTGCATAGGTATTCGTTTATGTGTTTTGTTTTTTTGTACCAAACCAACTAGTACTGGTTATTCTTAAAATACCTGACTTATGTTTGCACAGATATGGTTAATATGACTTCAAGAAAATTAATCCGTTAATGATATTCTTGCAGTCGGTCTCTATCGTTCTATATTGTCACCTATCAAGTATTATAATTTAATCGGTTGAATAGAATTTGTTTGTTACTATTTTGAAAAGGGAAAAATAGTGAAGTAGTAGAATTTTAAATTAATAGAAGTAAGCTGAATAAAAATAAAATATGAACATGAGTATCTTTAGTATTATTGTTAATATAACGATCCGTTGTCGTCCTTAATGGAAAAAAAACAAGATTAGCTGCTAACTATTTAAAATTCATCTCCGAGCCAAATTTCAACTTCTGCGTCAAAAGGTTTAACCTGTTAATCGGTGACGATGCATTTGCGCAACACTATGTGATTTTTTTTTAATATTATTTGTTAATTTGGTTAGTCAGTTGTTGATGTTGTTGATGTTTTTATTAACCCTAAATATGCGAGTACCTAAAACTGTGTTTATGATTTTGTCCCCGAATATAATAAAATTTAGGTGAGTGATGTTAGTCAATCGATTCTTGCAATGGTTCGATGCAACTGATTTCTGAATCAATATGTCTCTAGTCGATTTTCTATATCTTTACGTGTACAACTATAATATAATTGAAAATTACTAAATGGCGGCATGTGAGATTTATGAAGTGTGAGTAACTTTAAATGACAGTTTGAGACGAAAACTGCGACAGTAGGGCCAGAAATAATCCTTAGATTTAAAAAATAAAATAAAATAGAAATAAAAGTTTTTTTAAAGTTATGATTGCGTGACAAACTCTATTTTACTATTAGTCTGGACTGGTACTAAAAAATAATCTACCATTGCCCTCAGAAAGTATATAAAGCGGCGCTCTACGACGCGACGACACAGGATGTAACAGAATAATCCGTCAGCAGTAAAAGTCAAATTCGGATTTTCAACTGAAGTAGAGTCAACTGGAAAAGAAACCAAAAAGAAAACACATTAAATAAATAAATATTTTGACGCCAACAGCCCAATGCCTAGTTTCTCGCAGCCATTCGTGCTGTGCGCCTCTCGAATTGTTGGGACCTACAGTTTTATGCCGTTTCTGAAGGGCAATTTTTTTTCGATTGAGGGAAACTTTTCTTGACAATTCTACTCTCGAATGTTTGTCAGACTTTTTTTTTTTTTTTTTTTTTTTGTGTTTTCTTGCTTGGATTCGAACCTTGAACCTCTCGTTCAGTCATCGCCACTTTAACCACTCAACTTGGTACACATGATTACACGTAACTTGGTAATCATGATTACACGTAATCAATAGTTTTGATTACATTGTAATCGCAATTATTATACTTAGTAACTGCAATGTGTTGATTGCATATATAAAAGTTTTGATTAAATGCAATTCTGGCAATCAGTAATTGATAACTTTGATCACTATTGTTTTGGTAATTCATTTACTATAGTGGGCCCTTGTAATTCAGTTTTTTTGGGTGGAAATGAAGGAAATATCATCCGCCCACCACATTCTCAATATTCATTCACTCATCCTAAAAAGGTCCAATTACACCCCTTAAACTCAATTTCCATCCTTACATGTTCCAGAACATCAACCCCTTGCCCCACTTCCACACCATTTCCGGCCCTACGTTCCCAAAAAAATCACCTCATTCTAAATGCTCCATATCCACCTCATCTAACATATATTCCTCTTGAAACTGAAGGTAATTTTGTTGTAATTGATTACGATAATAATTACAAATTACAGTAATTGTAATCTAAATGTAATCGTAATTAAAAAAATGTAATAGATTACATTATGTAATCTTGCAATTTGTAATCAATTACAATTTGGCCAACTTTGCCGTTATCGCACCGATACCACTAATGCTACCATTACCGCTACTGCGTACCACTCTGATCTTGTGAAACATTATCTGTTTGGGCCTTTAAACATGACGCAGTTTTTGGTGATTAGATTCTTCATTAAACAAATAAAATTCAAATATTGAGGTTTGGGATTCCAATTTAGGAAAACTCAAAAGCCGTTTGTCCCACGAAAAATTGTAGCTTTTGAATTTTTCTACAAGATGGGTGCCAGATATTTAAAAATGATCTTAAATTTGAAAACTGTTTGCCCAACATATAACTACGTAATGATATGAGGATTGCGTTTAAGATAACCACATTTCACCAAAATCAATTGATGGTTTTTTGAGACTAACAAGTTTTTTCAAGCAGTTTTAATTATTCCGTATAAAGAGCAAATATTAATTTCGTGAATATTTTGAATGTCTGTGCCTCGGATAGCTTTTCTTCAAATATCGTAGGTGTTTAGTGTCTGTGTGATTTGAGGACAAATAGAAATTTTCATTGTAATTTCAAAATGAATGGTTTACAGCCCTTACGATTTCGAATAAAAATTCATATAGTGTAGGTAAGTAATTTGCTTACTAGCAGATATGAAAATTAGTCATTTCTCGGATACAGCTAAAACATTTTCGACATGCTAGTGTATAAGGACACAGTATTAAAATATTGGACATATGAATGTTAAAAAGAATCTTTAAAATTTAAAATCTGAATACTTTACGAAACAATAACATACGAGTATATAAGTACACATAAGAAATAATGATCCGAATGAATCTGTGCAGTGACCATTGGAGTATCCATCATCACGAATATGTCAGAACGGTTTTTTGTCCAAGTACTTCGGCTACTTTTACATATAGATAGAATTGTTATCCCTCTATCGCGGCTATTAAAACAAAATAAAAAAAGTCATTAATTTCTAGTTTCACAACGGGGGGTAAGAGTATAAACGCTCAAAACGAATAAACTAATACCTCACTTGTTTTGTGCATTTGCCGTTTTTTTCTTTTAAATGTATTATAGCTACTGCTCAAAATCATAATCGTTGTCTATAAAAAAAATTAATGTCGCCGAATCCTGGCGTATGTGTACAAAAGGAACAAACAAATCATTAACTAATGCAATACTGTGCTGGGTACAAAACCGCATAAATCTATCTACTGCTGCACCGTTGTTGGCAATGGTTGCCTGTGATTGAAACTGAAGGGTATTGAAATAAATATAAAAAAGAATCAGTTTCCCATTGCCATAACTGGGTTCGAATGATTGCAAATTAATTACTAAAGCGAATAATATTTTTTCTCAAATCTGACAAGCTCTTATTACGTTAGGTGCATGTTAATAAATATGTGGTAAATGAAAAAGGTAGTTTTAGTAACATTTTTCACCATTTAGCGCTCGAATTTCTCGAATTTCCAAATCTTTTGTCGTTGGCCTAGGGCCATAAGGAAACCACCGTGCACGATTTACAATTTCTGCGTCTAGCAGTCTCGGAGATGAATGAGTCGGTGAGTCGGTTACGAATTAACAAAGCAATTCGAATGATCCCTCCAATCAGCTGTTCAAGAACTACTACTAATTACTATTTACTATTTACTATTTTTTTTTTTTTTTGTTTCATTCCGGTAACTCGATCTTTTAACTGTTTTCCTTTCAGTTTATCAGTTACGAATTCCACTGGTATGAACATCATTGTCCACGATCTGGATATTGATCCCACCTCAGACTATATTTCATTGACACCACTCAACACAGACGGTAGTGAAAGTCGTCCTATCATACTCACTGGAAAATTAAAACAACCCCTAAATATACGTTCTTTGGGCTACACCAAGGCAAATCTCATCTTTGAAGCTAGAACAATCGAAGGGCATGCCTACAAAGGATTCTCAATTAGTTATGCTCCATATGGTGATGTACCATTACCAGGCACTCAACCACCCGATATCACGCTATCATACGACCAACTCCAGACCACTAGTAAACTGCTAGTGATTTCAAAGGAAAACCAAACAGATATCACGTGGAAGAATCTAAAGCAGCTCTTTGCTAGCTCATCGAACTCCTACATCAAATCAACAAACTTAAGTCTTGAACAGGCAACTCCAGAAAATGTCACTCTCACCCGAGTGGCGGAATGCTTTGACAGTTGGCCCAATTCGGAGGATTGTGTTGAAGTCGAATTCGCTATTACACTTTACAATGATACGAGTAAGACATCCACAATTGATACTTATCTAGAAGATCGTACACCTCGTGAACCGGCCGGGCTGAGTGACGTCCAGTTGGAAGAGATGTGGACAAAGTTTGGTCGGTCGACATTCCAGCGAGATGGTATCACAGAATACGAATTGCCAGATACTCGTACAAGAATTCTCATGTGGGTGGGCATTGCAATTGGAACTTGCGTTCTGGTGTTTCTCGTCTTTGTGGCGGTATTTCGATCTCCGGCATTTCGAGATCGTTGGGTGGAAGATGACACCGTGGCGATCAAGAATAAAGATGAGAATAGTCGAAAAGGAAACGATGACATCACGATGTATCCATCACCAGATCAAATTATTCCGGATATGTATCCCGGTAATGGCTCTAATGGTAATGGTTCTGTTCCACCGACAGAATTCGGAATGGATGTGGGACGCATTCGGTCGAATACATTCGAAAGTAGGTATTACTATTGAATAATTCTATACATACATTGAAGATCATTTGAATACTATTTGCATTGTTGCAGCAATTAATGAGGCATATACCGAAGACGAGCAGCCATCCACAAGAATGTGAGTGAATAGGTACATATTCTTAATTATATACTTTTTAAATACATATATACCTATATATGAAATTGACATTTATTCAGATTGTTTGGCTTGTTAAGTGATGTTCATTAGAATGTTAAGATGTTATGGTAATAGGCGGTGGCGAACTATGACAGCAGATTGATTGGAGAATTTGACAGCTTTGTGACTTTGAAGCGGTCACGAATTTTAGTTCTATTGTGGAAAATGAAGTTGTTGTGGGAATGTGCAGATCTGGGTAACTACTGTTTATTAAATGACTGCCGATCTATGAAAGTAAGGACTGTGTTCTGAATTGGATTGTTTGCTTTACGAACTCGAACACTCATTCAAGCCATGATCGTTTTAAAATGCTTTAGTTAGTGGCGCTAACGCTGCCTAGCCTGGCTTAGCTTCTCCGTTTCTGAAGGACAGTTTTTTTTTTCGGATTGATAGAAACTTTTCATGACAGTTTTACTCTCGGATCTTTGTCAAATCATAGAGCTGAACTGCAAATTCCTCCACACCTATCCAATATCCAATTATCCAAAAACATAAGCATTTCTCGGTTTTTGGATAGTGTACAGAAATAGTCATGTTCTTCAACCTTATGATACCGTTTTCAGCCCTTCACTAGAAAGTGTGGGTCGAAATTAGTGTATGGCGTGACTGTTTCCATTTTGCTTATGTTTCCAAAATTGCTGATTACATAGAGGCGCTTTTTGTCGCTGTTGAATTTGTATAAGGGTCGTCAGGCCTTAGTGAAAGGATCGTTTCGATTGGGTTAGGTTAGGTTTCGTAGATGGGTGCCAACAAGTCACAGATTATACTAACCAATTGTGCCCATTTCAGTATACCCTAGGAACCTGAAAAGAAAAACCACTGAATTAGAATCACTCGGATAGAGATATGAATAGCAGAAGATACTTCAGCTCAACATTACACAAGTTTTCTAGCTCTTCGAAGAAGTTACTGCCAAGACTCCTTAGTCTTCTGCTGACTCCTTACTTGGCTCTTCGGATAAAGTGTTCTTGCTATTGCGCAAGTGTCCAAGTTGATCCAGCGAGTATTTGTTCCTTTTATGGCTTTATCATCGATTTTGCTATGTGTACTGCTTAATGAAATGTCTACAAAGGGAAGGCAGATGAAAGGTCCAATTCTGACTCTTTATGTGCAAGCTCATCAGCTTTTTCATTGCCCTGGTAATCAACTTAGGGTCACGGTGTTGGTTCTTAATATCTCGTTTAAATTTAACTACTGATGACTCCCGAGCCTTGACGGGCGCCTGACTGCCAACGTGCACAGTTGAGGTCTTCTCAAATATGCTGTCCTTTATTAATTAAGTTGCTGAAGGATGGCCGTGACCGTGAATGGATTTTCGTTAATGTCCTTAGATTTTGTCGGCACCTGGCCTTCAGCCCATGCAAGGCTGCATACATACATTGCATCGTAGAGAGGGTATGTCTCCATCTTCCCCAAGAATTCTACAGCATGCGAAGAAAGTGACGGTTTGTGTCTTAACTCTCTTCAGCGTGTTATTTTTACAACTCTGTTTGCAGACTAACTGTCTGGGTACGAATTTTGGGCGACCGAGATTTGAAATGGTTTTTTGTTTAAATTTAGGGCTCTAACGTCCCTTTCGGTATACCTCTTTTTCATATGAAAGTGCTTCGTCTGTTGCTGTGGGCATACCGTTAATTGTAGTACTTGTTTAATAATGTTGTCGGGTACACTTGTACTTCGCTGTGCCCTTGAGATGTGCTTATAAAGGCCAAAGCTTTTATTTGGCAACCTACCTCCCAGTTCTAAGCTAATGTTTCTAATTCTCAGTATACACTTAATTCAGCCTGTGACGGATCTGTGGATATGAAGAATAGGCTTCTCCACTGTCTCTACTTTGCCGAAAGCTCACCAAATATCTAAAAAGGTCGAAAGATTGTATTTTTTGTGTTAGAGTGAGTTTTCCTTAATATACGAGTACATATTCTATGTTAACGAGATGCCCTAGACTCACCTGCACTTTGGTACGAATATGGTTTTAACTTCTCTCCACGTATCCATTACGCAAGTGCAGTCTGTTTTTGGTCCTCATATATTATGATATTTTAACTATTTTAGATACGGGATGCAATCGGGAATAACAGAAGTCTTCTCTGATATGTACATGTATGTAGTTTTTCTTTCCCATGTGTTTCTAAATTTTCACAAAACACTGGCATTTCATGGTGTAGTTAAAATAGTTATTTTTTGAGAAAACACAATAAAGTTTTTGTTTTAATTTCTCGTTGTAAATAAACATGACATAACCCCAATTTATCTCGTTTTTGACAGCACTGAAATGTGAGAGGGTTTAGGCTTAGGGAAAGTTGGAAGAAAGTGTACGTGTACTAACTAGTGTCTAACAATCCGAAAGCGCTCTTTTTTTCAATAAAATAGTAACTGTCACTCGACTCTACCTATTTTCTAGATTAGAGTAGGCATTTATGGAATTTAAAAGTCTATAGTTATAGTTTAACTTTATAGTTAGAGTCCACTTTTAGCGTCTCTAAACTATGTACCCTTTAAAAACACAACTCATGATCGATCCTAATATACACAAAGGCTTTATCTATCAAAATCACCTGGCTACCTAATTCCTTCATGTGTTACAAGACAAGTGTAATGTTTATGTGTCAATAAACGATGTCAAAAGATTGAAAAATCGATAACAATCAACAGCAATAATTGCCATTGGGGTCTAAAATTGGACAGGCTAAACTGATTTTCGATAAAGAAACAAAATCTAAAATGATAATCAATTGTTTAATCGCTCATATGATTTCGATTTTCAATATCTCACCCCATCAGGAGTTACCTAATTGAAAATGTAAACACTACCTAAGGGTGATCATGCTTTCGCACGATAAGATGCACGAGTAGTGTTTTAATCAGGGCGCACTGCCAAAAATTCGGTGGCACGACCAAAAGTCAACAGAATTGTTTACACGGTAATTTTGTGACGTTAATTATGTTTGTTTTTTTTTTATGATTTTAATGTGATGTTCTTAGTTACTACTTATTTTTTATGGAAAGGCACATAATGGAATCTAGATTTATCTTTATGAGAAGAGTAGTTAACAAGGCTTAAACATTATAATGGGAGATTTATTTGGCCTAGAGTTCAATGCACCGTATTAAGAGGGGCTTTATTTGCTAGTAAGTACAATCTTCAAGGGCAAGGCAAAGAGTCATAAATACTGACTGTGTGTTCCTTATCGATTTCTGTTGAAGTATTTTGTTTGTTTGTTCGATGTAACGAAGAAAGCAGTCAATGCTTACATATATGTATATTAAAAATTACGTACTGAGAAAATACCCCAGGGCCTATACAAGCTAAAAGAACCATCCGACCTTTTAATAGTAAATATGGCGATATCTTGAGACATAATCGGAGAGTATCAGAATTCCGCTGCACTGCCTGCACTAGATAAATTAAAAAAAAAAAAAAAAGAACTTCTATACTAACAGGCCAATATGACATCACCTCAAGAGGCGAAATGTCGTTTGTCTTGATCTGCCTTACCGTTCGTGCACAACCAGTGTTCCTCGTATCACATTTCCGGATAATACGAGAACAGTATGCACGACCATATATTCTTACAACCCGTTTCGGCCATACTGTGATATTCAAAGATTAACATAACAAATTAACATCTACCGTATTTCCGGATACTTTTCTTCTGCAGAGATTTGGGGCAAAAAAAAAAGTGGAAAATGTTGCTAACTGCAAATCAAAAATTCATGCTTTTTAGAAGCACAACTAACTTCGCTTTCATAGACATGTTATTTTCATTTCTCCCCCTGTTTGATGGTTTGGCATATAATTATTCAGGATGTCGTGATTTCTTTTTTACATAAAATAAACCATCATATTAAGTTGTCTAGTTGTTGTCGTTAATTAAGGCCTGGAAACAAATAACATTTTAAACTTTTATTTTTTTTAGGTACATTTTCGAAACAATCACATAACAAACACGATGACAAACGACAATTAACCCTTAACGATGTGTTGTGAGGTGTGGTATGACAGATATCATTCTCGTAACGGTAACCATAAATGTGCACGAAATCGTAACGCTTAATCGCAATTTTGTCGTTACGATATCTAAGTAATGAGAATGGTTGAACATAATAAGGCTCCTGTTTTGAAATATCGTCTTGAGTCCACAAGGAAAGTGTAAGGGTGCCCTAAAAATTCGTTTTACCTAGGGCCACCGAAGATCACAAACGTCTCTGATGGCAATACTGTCTCTGTTTAGCTATTTTCGGCTGACGTAGGTGTTAAAAATCCCTTTACCTTTTTCCCTACTACCCATTGAACTCTTCTCCAAGAATTATCTCTAATCATGTCACACTTAGGGTCCTTCATTGCAATAGTACATACATATACGAGGGCTGTTCGATAAGTCAGCGACTGTGATGCAAGATGGCGCTCAGATCGCATAGAGGATTTTTTACTGACATCTTTATTTCTTTCTCGGCATAGACAAAAAAAAAAAAATTATATAGATCTGTCAAACACTTAGCTTTTTACAGTGATCGACAGAACTTTGGTTTGTGAGATTTGGCCAAAGCGGAAAAAAGTGAGTTTCGTGTTTTAATAAAGCACTACTTTTTGCGCGATAAAACTATTAAATAGACTGAAAAAAGACTTAAGAAATATTATGGAGACTGCTCCCTCGCATGGAATGGTTCACTGAATTTAGTTGCGGTCGTACGAGCACAAAAAACGCTGAGCGCCCAGGACGTCCAAATGACGTCACAACGGAAGAAATGGTCAACAAAATCCACCCAAATGTTGGGTGATCACCGGGTCAAGGTTCGTGAGATAGCTGAGATTGTAACAATCTCAAATGATACCATCATTCGAATCCTGCATGACCATTTGGGCATGAAAAAAATGCAAGATGGGTGAAGCGTTTGCTGACGGTGGACCAAAAACGGATCCGGGTGAAGATTTCAAAACATAATTTGGAACTCTTCAAGTGCAATTCTGGTGAATTTTCACGGCGTTTCGTAACAGTTGAAGATTCCTGGATAAACCACTATACGCCAGAAATGAAGGAACAATCAAAACAGTGGACGTCTGCAGGCGAACGTGCTTCATTGACTATTTGAAAAAGGGAAAAACGATCACTGGACAGTACTATGCCAATTTATTAGATAAATTTAATGCAGAATTGATAGAAAAACGGCCCCATTTGAAAAAGAAAAAAGTGCTGTTTCATCACGATAATGCACAGACTCATTTGTCCGCGATAGCAACAGCAATAGCTTCCTCATCCACCCTATTCTCCAGATTTGGCTCCGTGCGATTATTTCTTGTTTCCTAATATGAAGAAATGGCTCGGCAGAAAAAGATTTTCATCGAATGAAGAAATTATCGATGCGACAAATGCCTATTTTGCAGTTTGAGGAATCATATTTTTGGAAAAGTTGGAATATCGTTGGGAAAACTGTATCGCGCTGAAAGGAGACTAAATTAAAAAATAAATTCAACTTTGAGAAAAAAAAAACAAGTATTTAATTTCAAAGTTACTGACTTATCGAACAGCCCTCGTATGTATAGTCCAACGGATTGCAGTATAATCTCCGTAGCAAGCTTTAATCTTTTCTTGTGTGTAGTGTGGTGTGTGTGTTGTTAAGTGTGTTTGGTTTTCCCAGCCAGTAAGCCGAATCTACATAGCTAAAGCATTCCAAATTAAATCAAGCAACTAATGTCATTACAATTTCTAAGAAAAAAAAAACCATTTTTTTTTGTCCAATGAAAATTGTAAAAATTTCATATTTATTCGAACAACAAATGTCCATTTCAGTTAAAAACAAATAAAAACATTTTCAAACATTAGCACATCTAGAATTAAGCGCAATTATTACCAAGCAACAATAACAAACCATTTCACGTCCTTTTTATCTTTGTTTGTATCTTATTTCAGGAGAAGTAAACGAACAGAGCAATCTCAAGCAGACGCTTCTGTGTAAGCAATATGGACAAACTTAGCAAAGGGGATGCGCAGGAGAACCAAATAAATAAGAGGATATAATGTGATACTGTTACTGTTTTGTTTTTCTATTTAAAAAAAAAAAAGTTAAATAAATTATTAGTGTATAAGAACGCCCAAGTGTGGTCAGTCTTGTTTTTTTTTTTTTCTTTTTCGGATTTTGTCTGCCTTATAGTGATGCCAATTTCAAGCCAAACACGTTGATAATGCATAGATAAAGGACAATGGTGGAAGAAAGCATAACTGCAAACGATTCCATTCACATGGCCCTTCTTAGTCTTCCAGCTTTGGCCTGCAATCGTCTGGATTTATCAGAACCTTGATGAGGTATTCCACTGATGGGCGCTCAGCAGTCCGAAATACAGTCAACCCCTTCTCCTGAATGCATTTGCGGGTACTTGGACCGATGGCAATTAACTTCTTACCTTCGAAACTCAAATTATTCTTAGTGAAGTGCTCATAGGTGCAGTTGACACCCGATGGACTGAAGAATGCCATGAATTCTACATTCTCCTCTTGCAAAGCTCTGTTTAGATTCTCTCCCAGTTCGGGATGGCAGATCGTTTCATACACCTCGATGGCATCGACAAGAAATCCACTTACAGTCAGCTTCGACAGCAAAGCATCAGTTCGGAGGTTACCACAGGGCAACAGGAAAGGCTTCTCTTTGTCACCATCAAAAGTCTCAATGATAAAATCAGCCAAATTACCAGCATTACCAGTCTCCTTGCCACGAGTGAACAGCTGCTGAAGCCCTGTCATGGCCAAGTTATGTGTGACCTCGCCGACACAGTAATTATGCAACATTTTCCAACTGCTGGGCATTTCTCTCTCCTGCAACGCCTCACGGACTGCTTCAACGCATCTCGGCGAGGTGAAGATGATACCAGCGTATTTTTCCGCATCTCTCAGCTTCTGGCCGAGTTCTTCGAGCATCTTGAAGCCAAAGCCTAAGGTCGGCACAAAGATTGCATTAAAGTTGTTCTCCCGCAGCAGATGGGCGTAGCTGTCAGTCGAATCTGATTCGGATTTTAGAACTATAACTGTACGCGCTTTCATTGTTGCTTGCATCCGGATCGTGGAAATTAATTTTTAAACTGAATATAGGCGATAAATTTAATTCCGTCGATGATGAGAAGATTTATTTTTATTTTTATTCCAAGGAATTTTTTGGCCTTCAAAATTGACACCTGTGAATGTGACAGTGACAGATGGTTGGGTACTCAGCTGTGGAAAAATTGTGCGACATCTAGTTGTGAAATAAAATGAATGTCGGCAAGGCAGATTTAAGCCGATATGTGGCGTTTAATAATAAAAAAAAAAAAATACATATCGAGCCGGTGTCTCAAATAATCGATTCCTAACCTGCCGGGTTTATTTTTTATTGACATAGTGACATTAGGTGTCAACATATGATTTAGAAAATGAACTTATGATAAACAAATGTTTCAGTCTAAAAATGTGTTTTATTGTGAATATTTTTATTGTGTGCTAATTAAATTGAGCTTTTCTCAGTGTAAATAGTGTTGTGTGGTAAACTGTTCCATGAGAGCTGAGAAATATGTCTCAAGTATATAATCTTTCAGGTTTCCATTGATTCTCCATATGGGCATTTAGGGCCTTATTGCGAGACTCTTTCGACTTTTTTCGATTCTATTAAGCTTAAAATTGCTGAAATAGAATAGAATTTTTGAAATAGAAAAGAAAAAGCTCTCGAATCGAGCTCTCAATTCAAATGTCAAATCTGTTGTAGCTGTTTACAAAAAAATAATAATAATAATAATAATTAGTTTTATGAAAAATAATGAGTTTTATTTGATTTGAAGATGAATTAGAGGATCTGAAATAGTAACAACCCTTCGACATAGAAGAAATTTAAGAGTGCACTCCAATCCTCTACACATGGACGACAATATCTATGTAAAAAGATCTACAATAGTTAGTTAGTTGGTTACATATTGTAGCATAATAATAACTACGCTCCTATGTCTATGCAGCAAATTCCGAAGTGACTTTCCATTCTGGCAGAATTTTGGTTCGAACTGTCCTTTCATTCGAGGTTCGTGTCTGGGACGAAGTCTCCACAGCTCATGTCAACGAAAGAGACGAATAATATCAGGGATAAAAGGGAATTATAACTGCAAGAATTATTTCTCTTGTTCCAGTGGTCGAAGAATTTGCTAGAAGTTTCTGGCTATCAGAAACTTCTGCTATATAAGGACAGATGGCGATCAAAAAAAGACACAGTTGGTTTAGAACCGTGGCGAAGAGATTGGAAAAGTGATAATGGGCGAAGTTGTAATTTGGTGATAAATTGAAAGTTGAGAGTGAACAAGAAAAAGTAATTAGTTTGGATTTGTAAATTAAGTAATTGAAAGGAGATAAAGTGATTTGAGAGGAAAGAGACCTTGTAAGAAAAGAATTTGCGAAGAATAGTATAGTGTGAACTTGAATTGTACTATAGAGTAGAAAATAAAGAAATACATTTCAGAGAATATCGTTTTATCTACTCGAGCCGTAGCTCGCATGTTACATTGGTGTCAGAAGCTGGGATAAAACTTATTCTGTGAATAACTATTTCCGTGGTGTGAAATTGCACAAAAAAAAAAAAAAAAACGATTTCTGTGTTGAGTTAATTAGTTGCGCAAAATGGGTCGCAAATTGGGAAAACTAACTATAATTCAACTAAAGGCAGAACTCAGTAAGCGGAATCTCGACACAACTGGGGGAAAAGATGCCCTACTGATTCGTCTGGAAGAAGCAGTAACGCAGGAAGGTGAAAATCCGCATGACATAGAGTTTGACGTGGAAGAGGAACCAGCAAGTACAGTAGCCGACCCGGGTATAACAAGTCTGCTCCTGCAACTTAAGTTAGTCATAGACGAACAAAAGAAAGCAATAGAAGATCAAAGTCATAAGCTCGATGACCGAAAGAATTCTATAGAACTTAAGCTGGACGAACAAAAGAAAGCAATGGACGACCAGAAGAATTCTCTAGAACTTAAGCTGGATGAACAAAAGAAAGCAATGGATGAACAAAAGAAAGCTATGGACGAACAAAAGAAAGCAATGGGCGACCAAAGGAATTCTCTAGAACTTAAGTTGGATGAACAACAGAAAGCAATGGACGAACAAAAGAATTCTCTAGATGCTCTGGAAAGTAAACTTAATGAGCAAAACAAGAACTTGGAATCCAAATTCGAAGTGATCGAAGAGAAAATCGAGAAGGTCGAGACGCAACTCGAAAAAGTCGAAACCAGATTCGATGAAAATTTTGAGAAACATGAAACTCAGTTCGGGAAGATAGAGACTCAGTTTGAAAAAGTGGATACGCAATTCGAGATAGTAGGAAAGCAAGTCGAAAATCTTGCTAAGGAGCTCAGCAACGTGAAGAGACAGAAAGCACGGGAATATTCCACTGACGGTCTGAGAAGAAAGGAGATGCAGCCTCCTATCTTCGATGGTCAAACATCATGGCCAATTTATAAAAGGCAATTCGAAGCGGCCGCAATGACCAATAGCTGGGACGATGAAGAGAAGTCCATTGCACTCACACTTGCACTGAGGGGTCCAGCTGCGGAGCTCTTGCAGACCATCCCGGAAGATAAACAGCAGAACTACGATTCTCTGGTTCAGGCTATCGAGATGCGGTTTGGGGATGAACACATTCAGCAGGTGTACAGGGTTCAGCTGCGTAGTCGAGTCCAGAAAAGGGGGGAAACGCTCCAACAGTTGCAAGCGGATATAGAGCGACTAGCCCATCTTTCATACCCTAAAGCCGGTGAGGAGCTTACAAACGAAATGGCGGTGGAAGCTTTTATTCAGGCCATAGAGGACAGACAACTGCAAATGGCTGTAAGGATGGCTGAAAAGCGAACACTCCCCGAGGCATTGGCATTCGCTTTGTCAATGAAGGCTGCGGACCAAGCATACCAGGGAATACACCGTGTCAGGGAAATGTCCGTCGTGGAATGCTCATGCCAGAGAACAGCCGTCAAAGCTCGCGGAAGTCAAATCCGTTGCTGGAATTGCAACCAAACCGGACACCTACAACGGCAGTGCAGAAGTGCACCTAGACGAGGAAATTGTCCACATTGCGGAAGTAGGAGAAGCAGAGAGGAAGCATCCTGTCGGTCAGACTTCCCAAAACCAGCAGTCGGGAGATGCGTAAGGACCAACTTCGCGGGGCAGAAGTTGGTTACTGGAATCGAGGCCCCCAGGACCACCATTCAAGTTTCGCAAACCAAACGGGGTAACAAGAGCCTGACAGTGGAGGCACTAATCAACGAGAAAAAGTGCGTAGCCACCATCGACACAGGTGCCACTGCCTCCATTGTAAGAAGAGATATCGTCAAAAGCTCCTGGCTGCACAACACCAACAGCTACTGCCTGAAGACTGCAACAGGGGAAATGGCGAAGGTATTTGGAGAAGTTCGTCTTACGATTACTCTGGCAGGACTGACGTTCTCCCATGCGTTTCTGGTGGCAGATATATGCGACGAGTGCATCATCGGAGTAGACTTCATGAAAGCAAATGAAGTAATCTTGGACATCGGGATGCAAGTACTGAGGTATCGAAATGTGGAGATTCCGATGGTGTACGGAAATGAGAATGCCGTAACTCTCAGGACAGTCATCAGCAAAGACGAAGTTTTGCCGCCGTCTTCAGAGACAATCATTTGGCCGAAGCTGGAAGGTGATCTTGGGAGCCACCGATTCTACATAGTAGAACCAGACCCAGAGAAGAATTCTCAAGACTACATCGTGGGAAAGACGTTAGTCGAACCAAAGAACACCATGGTTCCAGTGAGGTGAAATTTGGATCTCCTACCAATGAGCCCAGAAATGAAGAAGAGTACGTGGCGGACCTTAGGGAAAGGCTCAGGGACATACACCAAAGGACCAGAAGCCAGATTAAGATGACGAGCGACCGCATGAAGACCAGGTATGATGCCAAGGCAACAACGTCAGGATTCCAGGAAGGAGATCTGGTGTGGCTGTATAATCCCCATCGCCAAAAGGGGAAATCACCTAAATTACAGCGGAACTGGGAAGGTCCCTACAGAATAGTAACCCGCATCAACGATGTTGTCTACCGCATCCAGCGAGGACCGAGGGCCAAAATGAAAGTGGTTCATGTGGACCGACTGAGTCGATACAATGGCCGAAATGAGGATGCACTTGTTCGGGACGAACACGTCTAAGAGGGGGGCAGTGTAGCATAATAATAACTACGCTCCTATGTCTATGCAGCAAATTCCGAAGTGACTTTCCATTCTGGCAGAATTTTGGTTCGAACTGTCCTTTCATTCGAGGTTCGTGTCTGGGACGAAGTCTCCACAGCTCATGTCAACGAAAGAGACGAATAATATCAGGGATAAAAGGGAATTATAACTGCAAGAATTATTTCTCTTGTTCCAGTGGTCGAAGAATTTGCTAGAAGTTTCTGGCTATCAGAAACTTCTGCTATATAAGGACAGATGGCGATCAAAAAAAGACACAGTTGGTTTAGAACCGTGGCGAAGAGATTGGAAAAGTGATAATGGGCGAAGTTGTAATTTGGTGATAAATTGAAAGTTGAGAGTGAACAAGAAAAAGTAATTAGTTTGGATTTGTAAATTAAGTAATTGAAAGGAGATAAAGTGATTTGAGAGGAAAGAGACCTTGTAAGAAAAGAATTTGCGAAGAATAGTATAGTGTGAACTTGAATTGTACTATAGAGTAGAAAATAAAGAAATAAATTTCACAGAATATGGTTTTATCTACTCGAGCCGTAGCTCGCATGTTACAATATATATGACTTTCTGGATGGTGTTGAATGAAATTTAGATTTAGTAGCTCTCCTCTGATTTTAAAAATTATATTTATCTTCTCTATTGAATTGCAGTTTAGGAAGAACGTTTTTCTGCTACATGGTATTTCAGCTAACTGTAATATATTCTATACTGGGAGGACTGTGTATCAATTAAGTTGCTTGTTGAGTTGCGCTTTTAGGGATTTATGTGGCTCATCGGGTGTTATGCGTATGCTCACTCCACAATCTGATGCAAGGCTCATCATTTTTGAATGAAACTTGCTCTATGTCTTATTACACTCTTGAGTACAATTTTTGGCAGCATATCATAACCGATCATCGCTTATGGCTGTCCCATTTGGTTCAATATAGCGCCTTCCTATATGGAAAAGATTCGGGTGTTTGAGAGACAGTGTCTCAGGACCTGCCTAGAGTTGTTTAGAACTCCCGAGTCTGAGTACATAAAATATTATCCCAACAAGACCCTATAAGATGGGGCTCGATTGAATAGGATTGACAATTTTCTAATTAAGGTGATTCGAAGGCACGTTGCAAGGGCGATGGCCAACGCTAATAACCTGATCTCGGGTGGTTATTACCCGAATTTAATGTACCACGAGAGTACGCTCCGGTCTGGCTTTGTCCCGCCTGAGGCATTTCTTCATGCAGACATGAAAGGGTTAGTCCAAAGTAAAGATGGTGTGCCGGTATTGTACCACAGCCACCGCGTCGCGAGGGATAAGCGGCTCATCCACGACGGGTACGCCGCCAATGCTCAGGAGCTCCTCCGTTTTAATACCGCAATTGCGGATAGGGACACTATCGATACCTTAAAGCAGATCACCGAAATTTGGTGGCTTGAGGAAGAGGTGAGCTCTCCCGGGTAGGTGCGTTACCTAGGTAACATCCTCCTTATTTTTAAGCTAGTTTTGTAAGTTAGTTAAGCGTATTTTAGGGGGTCTTTGGGAGGGGCCGGGCTCGCCAATATGAATGAGTGCTACCGAGACTTGACCGACGCTTATGGCCTCGCTCGAGTCCCGGCGGCGCGTGTGCACCATGTTGGCGACTGCCAGGCGCCCATCGACGCAATCGGGATGGTGACCAATCGAGAGATTGCTCATCACCCTGATTATATTTAATTTAGGTTAAGTAGCTTAGGTAGTTTTAAGTAGTTTTAGGTAGTTTTAAGAAAAACCAACCAATAAGGAGTCCAAGTTTTTAGCAAGTTTCTTGGAAATTAAAAAACAGAGCAAACACAAAAATTGATAGATTTAAGGCCGAAAGGCAATAGTTATAAGGATATAGTTAAGTTTAGAGTGCTCGTTAAGAGCCAGTACGCTAGATTAAGATAAATGTTAGTTTTAATTTAGATTTAATCATTTTTGTCTAGTATGTAAGTTAAAAAAAGAATTAAATAAAAATGAACTAAAAAGTAAAAAAAAAGTAAGCAGCGTATAATTAGGCGTATTACTCGGTAAACGGAATATTCGCTTCAAGAAATACAGAAAAAACTTCTTAACTTCAATAAAGGAACAGTATCCCCACACTTGCGCTCCATATAAAAAAACCGAAGCTGCAGTTGAACGGAAGAGTTTTTGCTTCAAGCTACAGATGAGTTACATACTTATTGTTGCTGCAGCGACCCCATACTGAAGAGACTGCTCGTTTGACTTCAGATAATTTGAATCTTAGATGCTTCTTCATATTTATGAAGGCACCAAAATTCCTAGGTATTTGTACTCACGAACAATTTCTATCATTTCTCCTTGATACGTCCACCTTTGGTTTCGAGTATATCTGCCGCCATTGCCTCTGAAGACAATTACATTCAACTTATTCAGGTTCACACTCAGGTTCCAGCATTTACAGTTTACGTAGAGCCTGTTTATCATAAGTTGCATACCATCCAACTTGGAGTGGATACTGTTTTTTAAATTCATTCACAGTCGTGTTTCCTGCTTTCGTTAAAAACATTTTTGTTGGTTTGTGTATGTTCAACATACATCGGCCAGATTCCGGATGAGAGTACGTCGCGTCACTATCATACAGTGTTACGCCCCCACGGATGGTTCGTCTGAGGAAGAAAAGGAGAACTTCTACAACCAGTTAGGAGCTGTTCATAATGCAACACCCAACGGCGACATTGTCATTGTGATGGGGGACCTGAATGCCAAGGTAGGCTGCGACAACGAAGGGCTCAAACATGTTATGGGAGGGCACGGACTAGGTAATCGCAATGACAACGGCGAAAGATTTGTTGACTTTTGCAACGCAAATCGTCTTGTCATAGGTGGCACCATGTTTGAGCACAAAGCCTGCCATAAAATCAGTTGGGTGTCAACTGACAGGCAAGCAACCTCCAACCAAATTGACCATTTTGCCATCAGTCGCCGTTTTAGAAGTAGTCTCCTAGGCGTCCGAAATAGGCGAGGTGCCGACATGGGGTTGGTACGAGATCACCATCTTATGATAGCTACTCTCCGACTACGCACTGCTGCCGTTCGTAGATCTAACGACACAAGAATACCTAGGTTCAATGTAGACCGACTGAGAGTTCCCACAGTGCGCCAAGAATTAAGGGACCATCTCTCACGTGGAGTGGAAACAATCAGCAGCTCCCTGCCCGCCACCATCCAAGACCATTGGTGCGCTGTGAAAACTGTTTTCACATCAGGTGCTGAAAGGATTGTCGGTCGATCACAGGGAAACCATAGGGCGTGGCTTTCCGAGGCTACCTGGAGAAGGATCAACGAACGAAAACAGCTAAGAGCTCAAATTGCAGCAACTCCAGCAGCAGGGAGGATCGAGCTTGACGCCGAACAAGCAGGTTTCCGCTCTGGATCCTCCTGTGTTGACCACATCAACACCCTGCGGATCATCATCGAGCAATGTGTTGAATATCGATCACCACTTCACCTGTTGTTCATCGATTTTGAAAAGGCGTTTGATAGTGTCAATCGGGAATTTATTTGGCGTGCCTTGCGCAGGAGAGGCATTCCGGATAAATTAATAGCAATTATCAAAGCTACATATGATGGGTCCACATGTCACGTTTTGCACAGAGGAAGGCTGTCTGAGGAATTCGAAGTCCAAAGTGGGGTTCGGCAAGGCTGCATACTTTCACCAATATTGTTTTTATTGGTGATTAGCGATGTGCTGAATGCGGCCTTATCAACAGGAAATGGAGGAATTCGATGGACTCTTACATCTGAACTCAAACACCTCGACTACGCCGACGATGTATGCCTACTGTCTCACAGAATAATGGACCTTCACCAAATGACAGCAAATGTGGAGAGGGAAGCAGACGTCGTTGGGCTGAAAATTAACTCGGCAAAAACAAAAATGATCAGCCTAGGACCAAACTCATCAACTCATATATGCATTGCTGGACAAACGGTTGAGAGAGTAGAGAGTTTCCAATACCTTGGGAGTATTGTCTCAACCGATGGCGGAACCGAACTGGATATAGCCAGCCGAATAGGTAAAGCAAAATCTGCGTTTGGGATGCTATCCATAGTTTGGCGAAGTAATGCAATTAGCTTAAACACCAAGCTACGACTGTTCCGTTCCAATGTTGAATCTGTGTTGCTATATGGATGTGGTACCTGGAGAGTGACCGTCACTATCACGAGGAAGCTGCAAACGTTTGTCAATAGGTGTCTACGTTACATCTTAAGGATGTTGTGGCCAAACCGTATCTCTAACGAACTGCTTTATCAGAGAACGGGCCATGAACCTATAGGCACGACCATACGACGACGAAAGTGGCAGTGATTCGGTCACACTCTCCGAAAGGGTGACAGGTCCATAGCTAACCAAGCGATGCAATGGAACCCGCTTACCCAGGATGGCAGGATACGCGGCGGTCCTAGGAGTACGTGGCGCAGAACAGTTGAGAAGGAAGCACGGCAACTGGGAAAGAGTTGGGGAGAGCTGAGGCATATTTCCAGAAATCGCACACGATGGCGCGTAAGCGTTGTAGAGGCCCTAGGACCCACAAGGGGATACAGGACATAAGTATGTTCAACATATTCAAGAGACATATTTGAAATCTCAAGTCCAAATTCACGTCCAGGAGGATTGACACTTTTGTCCAAGCTTAGTAATCCCGTAATACGTTCCTCCAAAGGAGGTAATGATTTTTTTTCAGTTTTGCTTTTAAATGTATCCAAAATCTAAATTATTATATTATATTAGATTCTTTCATTTAAAAATCAATTTTTAATTTTGTACCTTCATCCATTTGTCCGGAGTCTTAATGGGAGGACCCCATACAATCAAGTTCAACGATATAATTCTTCCATTGTTTGTCTGCCTCCTGCTTTTTGCAAATTCCTTTTGCATTTTTTTTTTTTTTGTTCAATTTCTCCATTTGGCGTTTATTCGTAAATTTTTTCCTTATTTTATCAAAAAAATAAATCAATTTTCATAAAAACGATTTAACTTGAATATCATTCAAAATATAGGTAAGGTACACTTACTTTTGTTTTGTCGTTATCCATTTTTCTCTTTGTTTCTCCTCCTGTCAAACAAAAGTCGATCAGAAATTTCCGATAGAATTGACATTTCTATCAAATAGAAAAATATCGATACCAATAGAAACTCGCAATACCGGTAATTGACTTTAATTCTATTGTGAATAGGCTTTCGGAATAAGCCCCTTAAGGCTGAAATATAATAGTCGGAAGCAATCGGAAGCTAATGTCATAATTCTACGTTAAGTTTCCTTCAGTACTGTCAATTGCTCAAGTAGCCCATAACAAGCATTCAGTCACTAAGTTTTTATATAATTTTCTTAGTTACAGTTAAAATTAAATAAATTAAATAAATAAACAATTTTCAAGTACGTTACGTCGAAAGACATAGTTTTAAGTATTAGGTTTAACTTAGAGCGCCCGCTTAGGGCCAGTAAGTTAGAATAGGATAGTTAAGTTAGTTAAGCTAGTTTTAAGCGTTTTATCTAGCAATTAAGTTACAATGAATTTAAAAAATAAAAATGCATTAAAAATGAAATGAAAAGGCGTATGTGTTCGGAAGCAAAGGTTCTCGTCCGATCACTAAAATGAAGAACCATCGGGCGCTGTTAGTACTTAGATGGGGGACCGCTTGTCAAGTTTTCATACGTGCACTTACGAAAGAGCGAATCCATTCATTCTTTCGTAAGTGAGCAAAAGTGAACGAAACTTAAGGAATCGGAGCAAAAAGCTATTATGGCCACACAATACGAATCCTGTGTATTCGCTCTGTTTCGGAAGTGGTCGTACGAAAGCATTCTACTATTATAGTTCAGCCTTAAATGTGGAAACCGTTGGCGGAAGAACGTTGACACACATGGTTGGGTGTGATCAGAGGAAAGAGACTGAGAAGAAAGTGGCTGGTAAGGAAATATAAATAGTTTGTGTGAGAGCATTTTGACTATAACTCATTAGGCATGGATCGAGAACAATTAAAGCAATTTGTTCTACTTTGTGGTGATCCTACCATATTTATAAATATGTACATACATTTCCATTCAAATGCAGCAAATTATAGTTATTATTCGTTCGTGGGTGCCGTGGCTCAGTGGTTAGAGCGGGAGAGACGTCTGACAAACATCCGAGAGTAAAATTGTCATGAGCAGCTTCTCTCAACAGTCAAAAATAAATATTTAAAAACTCACCGTAAGCGTAAATTTACCGATGCTGATCCGAGTGCAATGTATTTATACATTCTAAAATTGTCTTACACTTGTAAGTTGTCTTCAAGTTACTTACGTGAGTAAAACTTACAGGCTCCCCATAATCTGCACACTTTTCCGATTTAACACAATGACCCTTAGTAAAGGATGTACTAAAAGCAACTGCTTAAGTCGATGTTAAGCTCGTATGACAGTAAGGATTTTATTTTTTTCTATAAAAAGGAAATTTCCAAATAAAATTGTCTGTCCATTGCATTACTAGAACTCCTTATTGTGTAGTGGTTGGAGACACATAGATTTTATTCGTTTCTCGTTCGACCTTGAACCTGCACAGTTCGTGTCACAACCGAACACATGGTGGTCACTGGTCACCTTTTGTTTCAGTTTATACACCGTAGTTAAAATTGTGCAAATAGATTAAATACCTCGTTTAGTTAAACTTTTAACAATACTTATAAATATGTTCGAAGCACATTTCCATTTCGGTCAAATATTTCAGAATTACTGTTCAAATAAAAAGCAAGGTGAAATAATAACGATAGACCCCTGTACATATATTTGTGATCAGCAGTATAAGTGTAAACATTTTTTAAATCCGCCCATAAATATGCCCACTTTTCAAAAGTTTTTCATTCAAGAATTTCATTATTAGACATTAACTTTCAACTTTAAATATCAAAAACCATGTTTTGCTTTCTCAAGTGTATTTAAGGTGATGATTAAGTTTTATTCTGAATATGTCATCAGAATTGGCGGACTTCGGTTACAAATGGTGACAGCCTCACTTACTTACTTCCAAGACAAAGTCAGTCAACAGTTTTTTTCTGATCAAATCTCTTGAAAATCGTTGAAATGTCTTCTGAGGTACGGTATCATACGATCCGTTCCAGATGGATACTTTTGGTTAAAAAGAACAAAAAATCGACTTCCGTTTCCGGAGGTGTTGTCATGCAAGCTGCATTTCCCATATTTCCAAATATCGCCAAGCACGATTTTAACGCCATCTTTGACAACGTTGGCGTTATTCATTATATTGCAGGTGTATACCCCCATCGTTTTGGTGATTGGGATTGATATCAGGCTTTCGCTCATATGCCTGAATATCGAAACTTCTTGCCTCTGATATGCCTGAATACGAGTATCTTGTCTGCCTCTGACGATAAATCAGCATCCAAAAAATGCTGTTTCTGTTTTGTTTAGCATTCACCGTAGATGATATCATAACTTCTCATCCAGTTTTTACGCGGCCCATCCAGTGATGTTCCTTCTGTTCCATCTCCAGTGTCTTGAATACTTCTTCATTGCAATTGGGTAGATCCCGCACAATTCTAGAATAGAAGACATCTTGCCTGAGTTGATTTTTAGTAAAAACAAACAGTTTTGAGACCGAACTTGCATTTGTGTAATATCGTTCATAAGTTTGTCAGCAGCTGTACTGAGCAGCATTCCAGAGCTCAATAAGTTTGAACTGATATTTTCACCGCTGTTCGAAATCTTTTCCATACTATTTTTTCCAGAGAAATTATAAAGACGTATCCTTCAGTTCCTGACTTATGATTAAAGAAACCTGGATACAATTGATGTCAGCCCAACTTTTAATTTACTCTTTTAACCTTCTGATCTAATTAGAGACTACTCTCGAAGGAACCACTTGTCATGAACATTAATTGTTTGAAAGCAACTCTTTAACTTTCAACCACATGATTAATACAAAACAGCTCAATCTTCCTTTTCCCGAACCCTAATGTGGCATGTTAGCTCTAATATACGCAGTTTACAGCATATGTACATACATCCCAACCCTAAAGACAAATGTCAAACAAAACCCCCAAAAAAATGTCCTTTAAATGAGTCGGAATAATTTGCAAATTTTGACACACTTACCATGCCATGCCCCTAACCTTTATTTTCGAAGCAAGTGTAACCTTCATCAGTATCGCCCATACAATCCCATCGGGAGATTGTCCTTTTTTTTGCTGAAAGAAAACAAAATCTCTACATTTTAACACCAAAGTTCAAGGAAAACATTTTCATAACCCAAACCCAGTCCTTTGGGAAGATTAAACAAAATGATGACAAAATGTCACCCATCCTTTAGTATCAAGCTTACAGTGTCTCTTGCCTTTCACTCACTATATTTATATTCTCCATAAAATGTTGACAAATACATTCATAGTAGTACTGTTTTTTTTTTTTTTTTTATTACTTCCCTCTATATGGACATCCTTTGTTTGCCAAGGCTGATCCCTTCGGCGTATCCCTCAGATTAACCGGATTGAATAGCAAATCTCTCCTGGCAATCAAGGTAAAATATTAAATGACTTTTGTTTGTCCATAGGGCAATTTTAAAGGATCATCATTTTTCGAATAAAGTAATTGTTTTTTATAAACAAGGATATCAGTACGATAGGAAGGAACTTTTGTTGATTAATTTGCCTGAGGAAAATTAAAATAAATAAATTTATTATCTGAAATTTAACATAAAAAGGATTCAGTTATATGTACGTAACTGGGGACACAATACGAGTACGCAAAGCAGCTACTCAACAGGATTGTTCTGGTGTTGAAAAGGATTCGTGATTTTATTATGGAGCACCTAACATTTTTTTTTTCGGGAATAATATCCCAAATTAAGGATCTTTCTGATAGTACATTGTTTAATTGGGTGATTCGTACCATTTGACTAAATCATATGTACGTAGGCTGAGGAGAATTCTACCAATTTGTACGCAAACAAGGACAACGGGCAATTAATTTTTAATTTAACGAAGGACATGTTATGGTCTTGCTTTATTTTAGGGATACCCATAAAGGATTTCGTTTCAGTCTGAATGCAATTGCTTTTGGTTTTAATGAGTTTCATGGGGCACAAGGACAATAGTGTGTATGTGTTATGCTGCTACAAACACAAAAGGGATTTGGTCGGAATTACTTTGTGTGTTTTTGTAGGGAAAGTTGTTTTATTTACATACGCTTGAGTAAGATAGAAGAATTGAATTAAAATTTGAAGGAATATAATTCAATCTGTCGGTGGTTGGTTTAAGGATATTTAGTACTCGGAAGATTAATATAGGTACATGTGGGGTATCATCGTCTTAACTTTGAGGCCAACCTGTGCTCACTTCTCAGGAAGTAGGAAATTATGCAAATGACAGCCGATGAAAATTTGGCAAGAGATCCAATTTATTGTACATAACATTGCCGACAAGGAAATTCCCCTGAAATTTTCCATTACTTTTCTGCATAAATCCTGCGGTAGTTCATAAATAACGCATCGAGTCTCGTCCCTTAGTTCTAGAATCGTTTGGGGGTCATTGGCATTCTCAATATCGTCCAATTGGTGCCAAAAATAATTTGTTGTCATGTCCCGATAACATTCACCATTGACTGTTACATCAGCATCACGAGAATTTCCGAATTTCCAAAATCCGCACCAAACAGGAATTTTTGATGGATGCATTGATTGTTCGTGAATGGCCCGTGGATTTTCATGAGCCCAAGTGCGAGAATTTTGTTTGTTTACTTAGCTTTTCAGTTGAAAATGAGTCTCATCGTTAAAGATGATTTTATTCGAAAATCGCGATCTGATCGATCAAAACAAATTTATTCTGAGGTTAATCTCAAACGAATGTTTTATTCGCGAAAATATGGAATGCTTTCTATATTTGTGGATTTTGAACAAAAGTTGACAGTTCGCAAGAAGCATTCGCTTATTTGCGCAAAAATAAGCGAATTGTTATTTTCTCCGAAGAAACTTTATTTAATTTATTTTTAACAATTAAAATGTGTTGTTCTCTCATATACCTTTCCATAAAAATAAATGTCAATATTTAGTTTCACAGATGTCAAATACCAACTATTTATCTTTGAAAGGACCACAGTAGTGCCAGATTTAAATAGTAACCTTCAACTGAATCACTTTTTATGACATGTTTTCGCATTGTGTATACAAGTCCTTACAAATATTCCCAACATAATTTCCCATATATCTGTATCTCTCTAATCCAGTGTCAATCTTACTCAAATATTTGACAGGACCTTCGAAAGGACAAATCTAGAAAATGACTTCACCAAAACATACCAACTTTCATTTTGTATCTCTCATTTTTGCAAGAGTATTATTTTTGTGAACATTTTGGTGTTAGGCAATTTTGTCCGTCTGTCTGTCTTTACCTCAGACTGCATCCTAAATGACTGGACAGATTTACTTGAAACTCATATCTGTAGTCTGTGGGCTACTAACTTCAAAATTAACATTACTTTACTTGAAGCCAATTTAAAAAAATTGTTCTAACGATTTCAATGAAAATTCATGTCTGAGGTAATATTGATATTTGCAATGCAACTGCGTACACGGTTTTTGTTCAAAATTTAAATGACGGTCCTTTACATTTTGAAAGCTATTAATTTAGTTTACTCGCTAATAATCAGCTTTTGAAATGTACACCATTGTCTTAATCTTTTATAGATCTTCCTTAATTTTAATAATGAACACAAACGGAGGAAATCCTTATTATGAGAAAGCAGTATCATCGGCGAATGCAGTAATCCGTTAAAGTTCTGATTGAACAGAGGGTTAATATAAATTAAAAACAGCGAAACCAATCATGAAGTACTCCCCTGAAACCAGCATTATAAAGGGTGTCCCAAAATTCATGCAAGATTTGAATTTTGCGCCATTTGTGCGGTAAAGTGTTGCCAATGAAAAAAAAGGCAGTGTGTGGCAGCTGAGAGTTCAGGGTTATTAAAAACAGAGTGCTACATTAAAGAACAACGCGTTTTCATTGTTGCGCAATATTTTAGAAAACAATGAAGGTTTTGCAGTTACAGTTCGCAATTTTCGTACAAAATATGGTCGGAATAATGATTTATCTTCATCAGCTGTGAAGAGATTAAGTCAAAAATTCAGGAAGATTAGATCAATTAGTGATCTAAGATACTCTGGCCGTCCTTCAACAAGCCGTTCAACACAAAACATTAAATAGTTGGTTTATGAGAAAAAACAACCATAAATTCCCTGATGACTACACTTCAGAAACACAAAAAAAAAAAAAAAAAAACACAACTTTGATGTAACTAAGCAAAAGCTGCGAAGTGTGGATCCAAAGAAAAGTTTAGTTTAATTTTGTTTATATATTAAGAGCTTGAATACAAATGTTCAGGTGATCTGTTGCAATTGCTTTGAAGAATTTTGTCTGAACGGAAATCGGGTCGTGCGAGGGATTGGGTGGTGCAATTACAAAAAATTGATCTATTTCGTGATAACTTGCATCAAATGTTATGTTCTCTCAGTCATGGCAATTCAAAATATGTACATACTTACATATATAGCACATGCTACAATTGCGTAAAGAAGGTAAACCTGACGTTCTTTCGGCTGTCGCCAAACCAATAGCTAGAATAACGTTTGACAATGAACAGGCAGGCCTTACCTGAATCCTCCTGCATCAACCACATCAACACCTTGCTTATTATCATTGAAAAATGCATCGAGAATAGATCTCCGCTACATTTGCTGTTCATTGATTTTGAGAAGGCATTCGACAGTTTGAATCGAGATGCTATTTGACGAGCCTTGCGCAGGAGAGGTATATAAGAAAAACTCGTCCCTATTATAAAGGCTACCTATTTTTTTTTTTTACAATTTGCACGTGTGAAAAGGGATATGAATATCCTTATACTCATTTTAGGACACAGGCGTGTTTGTGGAAAGGGAAAGAGACAAAGAGAAGACAGATTGGTGTAGTTGGTTTGAAACTCAGATATTATTAAGTTTCAGTGAACTCCGAGGATGGCGTCCAGATAACTGGGGAGTATTTTTGTATTGCCATTGCTTATGATTCACAGTATTTTTTTCCGTCCTCCTGATGTCATCATCACTATCAAGTTGCATTTTAGGCATATGACCACCCTACTGCCAGTGTTATACCTTCGCAGTAGAGTTGACTAAGCTTTCGCAATTGATCGACTTTTTTTTATGTATTTCATGCGAAATAAATAGATGATTCTTGACATCAGGATTCGAACCGTGAACCTGCAGCGTGACAAGCGATTATGTTACCACTACACCATGGCCACCTATGATTGCGGTACATGTCTTACATGTACTGCGGAGTACGACAAGGATGCACTCTTTGGCCACTGTCGTTCCTTGTAGCAACCAGTGATGTGATCCGAGCAGCTCAGCCTGGAGGATACATGGGGCTGAGATGGACTACAACATTATATCTCAAACACCTTGACTATGCTGATGACGTTTGCCGCTTACACACAGGATAATGAACCTGCATTAGATGGCCCATAATTTGAAGACATAGGCGAACAAAGTAGAGCTTAAAATAAATATGGCAGAAACAAAGGTCCTAACCACTTCGATTTCTTAACAAAACACCAGCGCCGCTCAGCTTAACATTGCCGGACATCAAGCCGAGAAAGTAAACAGCTTTCTATATTTAGGAAGTATGGTCTCAGAAGATGGTTGTACTGAACTGGATGTGGACAGCGGAATCGTAAAGCAAAGGCTGCGCGTTTGGTATGCTGTCTAAAATCTGGAAAAGCAATGTTTTCAGCACAAAACCAAAGCTGAGACTGTTTCGACTTGATGATACTCTATGGGTGTAGTACTTGAAAAGTGATCACAGCACCGTCACAAAGAAGCTGCAAACCTTCATAAATAGATATCTTCGCAACATCCTAAGGACCTTCTGGCTGTATCGTGTATGGAATGACCAACTACACGCAATAACGGTGCAAAAGAAAATAAACATCAAAATATAGAGGAGAAAGTGGCAGTCACATCTTACGGCGCGAAGACAGTTCCATTGCGAAGTGTGCTTCAGGCTTCAGTGGAATCATTCAGACGAGTGGGCCGACCTAGGTAGACATGGAGAAAGAGACAGAACTCCGAACACTATGGCGCGCAGCCGTTGTTGACGCCCCACGAGGGGTCAGAGGATATAAGTAAAGTACAATTGTGCTGACGAAGGAGCACAACAGAGAGTGCGTGGGGGTGGGAAAGATGAGAGACACTGGCATAGATTTTTTATTTTATTTTTGCACTGCACTACACCGAAATTGATTTGGCGCGCAATAATTTTTTTTTCCCCTTTTTGTTGCTACAAAGGATTGAAGTAACGTAACTGTTCAGATTACTTGCGCGCACGATGACAGGTAACAAGCAACGTATATATACATGTAGGATCAGTTTTATTTTAATATTTATGCTTTAGTAAGTTACGAGCTGACAAAAAGAACAACTTATTTATCGATAACGATGGCGATCCGGTGACCACGATCGCTCCCCTGCTTGTTCTTTTTTATTTCTCGTTTGACATTTTGGGCTTCGGTGGAGTGCTGTCAAATTTTGCGCTGACTGCACGGTGTTGCCATGTATGATGTTGGCGTGGATCCTACAACCCAAGAATGATAGAATAAAAGATTGCGCAGTCAGGTATAAAAAAATCGCACGTTCTACGCATGACGTCACCGGGGACCCGCGATTTGACAGCAGTGTTTGTTTATGCTGTAAATTCATTAATAATTGCAGTGAAATGTAAAAATATGTGTTTTTAGTTGTTTAATTACATTATTGTTGTTAATAGAAAACAACAAGGATGTAAAATCAAGTGTTTGTTACAAAATAAAACAGTCATATGTACGTTCATAATGATGGATGTTCTTTTTATTTTTTAATTTAATATTATTTTAAATTTCCGTTTTCTTTGATAAGAATTCTCAGCAATTTCCCTATTTAGTTTTCTTATTCTAAAGAACATTATTATTCTAAAGAACATTCTAGCTCTAAATGTGTTTTTAAAAAATCCTTTGAAATGAGTAAATCATCCCCATTGACGGATTCAAAGATTTTTTCAAGTGCACTAATGAGCAGAATGAAACCTTGATAACCTCCTCCTTCGTTGAGGTGATTTACCCACGTAAATGTATTATCCCATTCGGGGTTAACTCGAATGTATGGGATTTTTCACGCAACTTGTGGCAAATGTAGCCAGCCAGATTTTAAAAGCCGTCGTGAGCTATGGATTCGAGTTCTTTCTCCTCCGTTTGATACACATCAATGTTTTCAGGTCTTATAGTTACGCTTTTAAAAATTGTACCAGTTCCAAATATTTAAACAAATTAATAGAATATTATTCAAATCAATCAAAGAAAAGTAACCTGTAAGAGTATAATCCAATCCTTCTAGATCGGACGTATCATCGACTGCTACATTACCCAAGTATGTACGAGAATGATCGCAGCCTATACTTAAATTCCTGATGATCAGGATGGTCGTGAAGGCCTCCTTTGGCACGTATGACACCGAAGAAGTTTTCTAGTATATCTTGTTTAAGACGATATGTCAATATGTAATTGAACTTGAAGCGACTCTTCAAGTGCGTAAGTAGCATTTTAATTGCATTGTTGGACTGTATAATGTCTGAAAATAATTTTAACAAATATTTAATAGAGTTAGTGAATCCTAAGTATATCCACCTCTCTGGAAAGGTAGTAAGTTATTCTTTCCAATTACTCTCATATCGGACATCAGCTTCGTTATTCGATCCACAATGTGGTCTTGAATATCCAGAGCCAGGCCATATGCATGGGTCCTGGAATGTTCTGTTGATGTCCTCACTTTTATAACATCAAACCAGTCATTTGTCTGTAAGCGAACAATAGTATTAGGATTACAGTAAGTAAAATTATTTTGATAGGTATTTAAATATAAGCATTCTTGCCAATTTTGGTCGCTTCATTTTCCAAAGATGTGATACACTCCTTTAGAGTTTCTGTAGAAAACATACTCTCTACAAAAGAGGCATTGCTATTGAAGTCCTTTTCTTCAGCAACTGATGGTTCTTTTTCAGCTGGGGTTTGCTGTAGCAAGCATACAATCATATCTTTCGTAACTCGAGCTTACATACGGTTGGAGCGATATGAAACAGAAACTGATTCAGTTGTTGATCCTATAGTTGGAATAGTTCCCGGCTTCAATCTATACCCATTTTTCTGACAAAGTCCCGTAAATTTTCCATGATTAGATTTGTATAAATTTAAACTAAAGTATAATAACATACCCATTTCAAATTGGAGATTTCTTTCGATATCATCCGGAGTAAGATGAGCACAACAAGTTCGAAACGTTTTCATATTTATTTGGTCTTTTCGTCGGCAAAAATGATTCCATTGCCTCATCAAGATTTTGCCCTTAGGAAAGCTATAAAATCAAATGCTATTTGCATTGTCTTTATTATTATTGTCGCAGTTGAATACCGCACACCTCATTTTAATTCTTAAATTTTCGTTACACCGCGCAAACAGTCACAGAAAATACGAGAAATAAAAGTTAGAAAGTACCCTGTGATGTCACACAACTGTCAGAAAAAAAAAACATGGCCGATATGCGCAATGCGTAATCTTGTATTCTATTATTCTTCATACAACCTGTGGATCCTACATATAGTTAGCCACAAAAATATTGATACACCCCCCTTTCTCTGGGTTCAATACTAATTCCAGCATAACAATAGTAAAAAAAACAAAATTATTCAATTCATTTGTCTTCATTTTAGTAGTAGCTAACGAAACCATGCACAATTACAATCAAAATCAATCTCATATATTCAAAAAAAAAAATAATAAATAAAAATAGTTACAAAATTCCACGCCACAAAAGTATTGATACACCCTCATTTAGGCGCCAACAATAGTACCGTTATGCCGTCTGAGCAATGTATACTTTGTTTGCCTCATTCCCGGTTTTGAGTAGAAGTTATTGGCATTCATTATTTGTGTTCGGTACGGAATTTTTAATTTATTTTAAAGATGAAATCAAGGAAAATGAAGGAAACTACATTAGAAGAGCGGAAAATTATAATTAAATTACACACGGAAGGACAATCCTACAGAAATATTGGGCAATTTGTTGGCAGAAGTTTCACAACAATACAGAAAATAGTCCAGAAGTTTAAAGAAACGAATTCCCTGGAAAACAAGAGTCGCAGTGGCAGACCAACAAAACTAAGTGTTCAAAATAAACGGTATTTGGTTCGAGAACTGGAGTAAAAACCCGATATTAGTGCACCAAAACTTGTGACCCAACTAAAAGAAAGCCTAGACATTACGGTAAGCAGCGAGACAGTGAGACGTGTTCTTCGGGAAAGGAACTTTCACGGGAGTACTACAATACGCAAGCCATTCATTTCGGGGGTAAATCAGAAGAAAAGGTTGTTATTCGCCAAAAGTCATTCCACAGGGTGGTAATTCTGGAAAAAGGTAATTTTCAGTGATGAGAGTAAGGTTAATATTTTTTCTTCGGATTGCTTTCGAAAAGTTTGGAGAAAACCCGGAGAACCTCTCACGGTAAAATACCTTAGGCCCACAGTAAAACATGGAGGTGGTTCCGTCCTTGTGTGGGGGTGTTTTTCTGCATCCGGAGTGGGTAATCTTGTTTTTATTGACGGTATAATGGACCGGTTTAAATACATAGACATAACTAAAAACAATCTTGGAGCCAGTGCTGACAAATTACAGATGGGAACGGATTATTTGTTCCAGCAGGACAATGATCCCAAGCACACTGCTTGGGACACAAAGATGTGGTTGCTGTATAACACGCACAAAATGCCCAGTACTCCGCCGCAATCACCGAATTTAAATCCGATGATCATTTATGGGCACATTTGAAGAAACAAATAAGAAAACACAGGATTTCTAGCAATGCGACTTTAAAAACCGCTCTTGCGGAAGAATGGGCTAATATTGGCCCAAACTATTGCAAGAAGTTGGTGGAATCGATGCCACGAAGATTAGAAGCTGTAATCAAATCTCGGAGTAACCCAACAAAATATTAAATTACGTTCTTTTATTTTTTAAGCAAGAATTTTAAATATGTATCAATACTTTTGTGAGGTTGAGTTTATTACTTTTTATTTCTTTTGTGCTTTTATTCAAAAAACTGAAATGAAGTTATGTTAAAATTATGTATAGTGTGTTCTATATTGATCAAATATATAGAATTAAATTTTACTTGATTATTTTCTTGCTTCTGTAATCTGTTTTTTGCTTGTGTTATGCAGAGAAAGGTGGTGTATCAATACTTATGTAAGCATAAAAAATATTAAAGTCAAATGAATAGTCATCCTTATTATTTATTTATTATTTTAATATAACATAATACTAATGTAGATTTTTCAACTTTGGTTTGGAATTACAATAACTTGGCTCTAAAAAATACATCAAAGATAACAAATTACATTTAAATTAATAACAACAAGAAAACAGCCACAAGTTAAAAAAATTTCTAAATTTACGTCAGGTACTACACATTCTTCTAAAATGTTAATTTATAAAAAAAATTATCCAACGTATCTATTTATCTATGATATACACGAAAATAAACTTTACATACACGAACCTATGTCATTTCATACGAGTATAGATGTACCAAAACAGCAAAATGACAAGTACAACAAATGCGAAGACAAAAATGCGATAATACTTATATATTAACATGTTTTTTATAATTATTTTTATATTAGCTACTTTTTCGTGTTCTGGGCCATAATGTTTCTCCATAATTTGTAAAGCCCGCTGAAGCAATTTAAATTTTTCCATATGATTACCTACAGTCCCATGAGCATTGGCAAGATTTACTAATGTTTTAGATACTTTAAAATTTGCATCGCCATACCATTTGTCTTTAATTTGTAGAGCCTTTTTAAGTAAGTCTATTTGTTTATTACGATCACCTAAATTGCCATAAGCGTTGCCAAGATTCTCTAATATTATTGCTATTTCAAAATGCTCGACTTCATAATGTTTCTCTGCTATTTCCATAGCTTGGTTAAGGAATTCTATTTGTTTCGAATAATCATTTAAGTCTCCATAAGAGTTGCCAAGATTTAGTAGTGTTCTAGCCAAGTCTAAATTACTATTATTATATTTCTTCTGAATTTCGAAGGCACGTTGGTGGAACTCCATTTGTTTCTTAGGATCATTTAAATCTCCATAAGCGATACCAAGATTCACAAGAGTTTTAGCCACTTCGAAATGATCAGGACCGTAATGCTTTTCCTCTATTGCTAAAGCGCGTACAAGAAGTTCTTCTTGTTTCTGTGGATAACCGAAATCAGAATAAGCGTTGCTAAGATTTACTAGTACTTTAGCAACTTCAGGATGTTCGGGGCCATACAATTTTTCTCCGATTTCTAAAGAGAGTTCAATGGTTTCTATTGCTTCTTTAGGCATTCCTAAGGTGCAATAAATATTAGTAAGATTTGATTTTATTGTAGCCACTTCTATATCTTCAGGACCGATGACATTAAGGGTTTCTAAAGCATCTTCAAGTAGTTTTTTTGCGTTGTTATGATCACCTAACGCAAAATAAGCGTTAGCAAGATGTGCTCGAATTTTAGCTACCTCAGGAGTATTGTTTTTTGTTTTTAGACATTCTAAAGCAGCTTCAGCTTTCTCCTTAAGCGAACCTAAATCTCCATATGCAGCACCAAGCTTTACCAATGTTGTAGCTATTTCAATGTCGTTATCTTTTTTATTTTTTCGGATGCACAACGCTCGTTCTATTTAGTGTATTCGTTTCTGGGGGTCGCTTTGGTATCCATCGCTTATAAATTCTAATAATTTGTCAATACAAGTGTACTCAGATTCTCCATTGGCAGGATTTTTTGATATCCAATCCATATGGAATAAGAATGCTTCTAAATGTGGTAAGAATTGTTGCTTCTTAGCACAATCTTCTGTATTATACTTCCCATAAGGAAATTGATTCCAAAATATATCACATACCTTTTTTGTAGTTTGTGATTCTTTATTTTGATCTTTCAAAATTATTTTTATGTCTCGCTGTACTAAACTATGAATACTTAAAACTCCTGATTCCTGTGCTAAATTAATCATTGAATATTGTTTTAGCAATTCAAGAGCAGATCCTAATTTTTCTTTATTACCATTCACTAAATCTAAAAACATCATTATAGAAATATTCTCAGGAGCAAAATAAGCTATAATATCTAAAATTGCTGCTGCTTCTTTACCACATTCTTTGTTAATTTTTATTTCATCAATAGTAGTTCGCCAAGTTGTATAAATTGCTTCAGCGTCATCTTCACAAACAAAACCAGCCTTCTCACTGTATATTTTTAGGTAATCATTTATTTCAAATCTTTCACCTACATTTTTCAAGGCTGCATCTTTTTCTTTAATATTGTAATATGCGAGCTAAGGCTCGAGTAGATAAAACAATATTCTGTGAAATTTATTTCTTTATTTTCTAGTCTATAGAACAATTCAGGTTCACACTATATTATTCTTCGCAATTCTTTTCTTACAAGGTCTCTGTCCTTTCAAATCACTTTATCTCCTTTCGATTCTTTAATTCACAAATCCAAACTAATTACTTCTTCCTGTTAAATCTCAACTTTCAATTTATCACAAAATTACAACTTCGCCCATTATCACTTTTCTAATCTCTTCGCCACAGTTTAAGAACTACTGCTCCTTTCTCAATCGCCATCTGTCATTATATAGCAGAAGTTTCTGATAGCCAGAAACTTCTAGCAAATTCTTCGACCACTGGAACAAGAGAAATTCTGATGTAATAATTCTTGCAGTTATAATTCCCTTTTATCCCTGATATTATCCGTCTCTTTCGTTGACATGAGCTGTGGAGACTTCGTCCCAGACACGAACCTCGAATGAAAGGACAGTTCGAACCAAAATTCTGCTAGAATGAAAAGTCACTTCGGAATTTGTTGCGTCATATTTTTAGGGAGCGTAGTTATTATTATGCTACAATATATTCAATTACCTGGATTAAAGCTAAGGGCAAACAATGTAATATTTTTGTCAACTCTTGAATAATATTTTCTTGTGTATCACCTTCGATTTTGAGTTCTTTCCTAATGAAGTCTGTGGCTTCTCCTTCGGTAAATGTGTCCAACGGCAATACATCGAAATATTCCCATTTTCGGTTACGAGAAATAATCAAAACATAAGGTATGTTCACATTAGGAGGGAATTGTGGTAAGAATTTATCTATACCTCTATCATCATTCATCGAAGTTCTATGCTTTAGAGCATTATCGAAAATGAATAGGCATTTTGTATTTGAAAAATATGTGTATGCATTTTGAATAATGGCCTCTATACTCTTTTCCGTTCCATCATTATTCTTCGTATTGAAATTTAAATAATCCCGTGATAATGTCCGAAAAGATGCTTCAATGGCTTCAGGGCTTTCACTATTTACCCAAATAATTTTATCATTATAATCTTGACTATGCAGACTTATATATTTTCTAGCCAATTCGCTTTTACCTATACCAATGGGTCCGCAAATGACTAATTCACGACTACTTTGTAATATCGCATGCAATTCTTTTAGCTGTTCCTCTCTTCCAATAAATGACTGCACTGGTTCTACTATATTAAACGAAATAGGAATCCTTCTCTTCTGTTCTTCAAAGAATTCTATTCCTCGTAGATAACAAAGAAATTTAGGTTTATTTTTAGTTAAAAACAAATCTAACATTATTGCAAAGAATTTGTTATATATTTTCTCTTTTATAGCAATGTTAACGTCAAATTCCTTGCCTATTTCAACTTTAACAATCGCATCTATCTCGTCTTCACTAGGTTGATTTACTGCAAATACAAGATGGTTTAAAAAATCTTCTATTTCATCATCAGGTCGAAACACCACCTTTTCCAAATCCTTTAGATAAATTTAAACCAATTTGCCTGCCAGTAATTATTTCAACTTTGTTGTTAATTGCATCATTTATTTTCTGTAGTGTTAACCGATTTTCGGTTTGTTTATTGATTTCGTCTTTAAAAGCTTCTCTCAATTTGTTTGCATTCTCGGTATGTCTTTGTTTTCTATAAATTTTTCTTTAATGTTTCTGTAGTTTATATCGATCACATCCCTTGCCAATGCACAATGATACAATTTAAAAATATCGCTACTATCATGATGTTTCATAACATTGTTTGTTAATAAGCACCTAACTAACCTTCTTGCTAACTTAGTTAAATGAAATTTTTGTAATATAGGTTTTAATACCGAAGCAGTTGATTGGCGGAATCTATAGCGCGCAGGTCTTTTACCAATTTCACATTTTATATCGAAAATATTGTCCTCGTCCTGAATTTCCTCAAGTATAATACGGTTATATTCTAATTCTTTGAAGTCGAAACCAATATTGGTAAAAATAGTTACATCTTTAATTGAACCACTTTGAAACAATTTCTCTTTTTTTAATTCTTGATAGGAGAAGAATAAATTTATTAAACTAAGATAACCACCTCTTTTTGTTAATAAACTATCGGCTGTAATTTGTTTGTATTCATTTAATCTATGTTTAGCTTGTAAGAAACGATATATTTTTATTATTAAAATATTTGATTTTAGCCAAATAAGGATTAGGTACGTTTGTACCTAAACGAAAAGAATAGTTAAAACAGATACCACGGTAGAAGAATAGCATACATAATTTTAACTGATATATCAGGTCATGCACATGCAGAGATTTGTCAGCGTGTTGCATACTTAGTTGAGATTTAATGACTTCACTGTGATCAAAGGATTTCAGATTTTGGCCTACTTCATGCTCAAGTTTTTCTTCTGACAGTTTTTTATGGTGTAGTGATTGAAGACATTTAACATTTAATGGGGTTTCGTGCCAATGTAGAGGTGTGTTACCATCCTGATCTTTGTAGTTAACGTCGGCTTCTTGTTTTATATGGCTATTTACTTCTTTTAAATTGCTTTTCCTTATCGGAAGATTTTTAGTACTAATTCTTACTGCTGTCTTTCTGTGCTCAACGTTAGATAATTTGAGTTGACTATCATGTGAAGATCCAGGTAGGGGAGGATGTGTATATTCTAGTTGTTCCATTATATCGATAGATTGATCCCGAACTTTTGATTGTTCAATCTTCAGCATAGAAACGGCTACTTATCTATATAAATAAAAGAGAAATATATTTTTTTTTAAAAACGCAAAAGCAAAAGAACGACAAGAGAAGTTAGATAATAAAGGGTTATCCACTTCGAAGTTGGGATTTCCCATCCCTGCCATATGGTATATGTATGTCAAATTCATCTGCCATCCATAGAGACATGTAGCCGTAAACCCAGAATTGTCAATTCCATGATGCGCACAGCAATTGGGCATTTTCTACAGGTCCGTTTAGAGTATCTTGCAGTTGGATTTACATCTGCATCCCTGTAACATCTAGCTTACACAATAACTAAAGCCTACTGACCATAGAATGCGCAGAAAATACACCATTTGGGTGCTGGAAACTCAACAGTTGACGCCTATTGCGAGAAAAGTTCCTCGACCGTTTAATTTCTAGATTTTGTGAAATTCCTTTTTTTGTTTCTAATAATTTGTATGCGCCAAAGGGGATGCGCATACCGTCATGTTATTTCAGGGCACGGGCGTTTGAGAATAGGGGGGAGAGGGACAGAGGAGATGCCTGTGCACATTGGCTTTAAATGTTTGAAGGTTGTAGTGATGAAGAAATACAGAGACTGGTAGATCATTTCACATTCGTGTCTGTCGACATATAAACGCATCCCTATATTTGACAGTACGACTGTAGTTGGGCTTAAGAGTGAACTGATCTGCATTCGTAGCGTGATACTTATTGCGGGTGAAATTTTGATGGGGAGGAATGCAATTTGCTATTTTGCTGGAGCATTTTTTTTTTTTTAAAATAGGGAACTTTTTTTTTTTTTTTTTTTTTTTTTTTTCCGAGGGTAGGTAAAAAATCTTCATGAAGACACTATGAGGATCGGTAGCGCGTGCTCATAGTAGTGTGAGATTTTTACTCACTAAAAAAACCTCCCTTCGTGATAAATTTCTTTGATTACATACTACAACTAAGTTTTGACTTATCCAGCAGTTTTTCTTTCACGTATTGAGATCGTTTGGCAGGTCCCTTTCCATTGAAAGTTCCTGCTTGTTCCGCAAATTAGGCGCGGTTTCTTGCTATCGCGTTAAATCGAAAGGTTTAGTCCTTTGTAGACGCAGTAGATTCCTCTCATCTAGAATTCGAAGGACTTCATTGTTAACGTGTCCTTGTAATCTGTCTTTATGCTTACGCGCGAAGTTTTTGATTTCATATTCGACTGTCGCAATTCCTAAATCTCTATGGATATCGCTATTTCTAATAAACCACGGTGCATTAACTATTGATCTTAGCACTTTATTTTCAAAAGTTTGTAAAATATTGACATTATTTTGGTACAACCCCAAAGTTGTATTCCATATGTCCATATCGGCTTTAGCACTTGCTTGTATAAAAGCAGTTTGGTTTCTACATTAAGCTTGGAATGTTTTCCAAGTAACCAGTATATTTCTCTGTATTTGGTTTCAAGTTCTTTACGTTTTTTCTTCACGTGCGATTTCCACTTCAGCTTAGCATCAAGTGTCATTCCAAGATACTTAGCCTCGTTTGCAAACGGAATTTGAACCGAGTTTGAAAAGATGGGCAAATTATTTATTTTCTTATAAGTAAAATTGACATGAACAGATTTGTTTTCGTTTAAAGCTAGTCGCCAAATCTTTGTCCATTCATTTACTTTATTCAATGCTTCTTGCAATTTTTCAGTCGATTCTTCGATCGTTTTACCCGTTGCCAGGATGGCAGTGTCGTCGGCAAATGTAGCTAAGACGGTGCCTTCTTCTTGCGGTATATCGCGAGTATATAATAGGTACAAAAGCGGTCCAAGGACACTTCCCTGCGGCACCCCAGCCCTTATTTCTTTAAATTCCGAATATTCGTTTCCGTGTTTGACTCGGAAAAGTCGATTCGTCAAGTATTTTTCTAGAATATTATATAAGTGTTCCGGCAGAACTTGTCGTAATTTATATTTCAAGCCTTCATGCCAGACCTTGTCAAAAGCTTGAGAAACATCAAGGAATATGCTCGAGCAAATCTTTTTTTCTTCGTAAGCTTTTTCAATTAAATCAGTTATTCTATGCACTTGGTCTATTGTTGAGTGCTTGGTTCTAAACCCAAACTGGTGATTGGGAATAAGAGATCCTTCTTCTATAACCGGCTGTAATCGCTTAAGTACTATTCTTTCGAAAACTTTAGACATAATCGGCAGCAGCGAAATAGGTCTATACGATTTTTTATCATTCGGTGGTTTTCCTGGCTTCAGAATCATTATTACTTCCGCGACTTTCCATTGACTCGGAACATATTCTAATCTTATCGCTGCGTTTATAATGTAAAGAAACTTAACTAACGCTTTTCTAGGTAACGATTTAAGAAGCTCTCCTGTGATTAGGTCGTATCCAGGAGCTTTATTCGGTTTCAGTTTCTTTATTTCTTGTTGAAGTTCGGTCAGCCTTGCATTTCTTACTGTGTAATTGTGAAATGCTATATCCGACGCATTATCATTTTCAGCAAGCGCTTGCCCACCAAATGGTTTAAATGTTTCTTCTAAATGGGCGGCAAAGACTTCTGCTTTGTCTTTATCATTCTTGGCCCATTCGTTGTCATTTTTCTTGATTGGGGCCGCTTGTATTTTCGGTTTTTTAATGCCTTTTATAGCTTTCCAGAGCGAATAATTGAAATCTTTGTCCGCTGTTAAGCTTTCAATGCTGGTTTGTATTGTCCGGTTTTTAAAATCAATAATGGCCTTTTTTAGCAAGTTACACAAGCGATTCAAATGCGATTTATGTTGCGGAGCACGAGTTTGTTGTCATTTTTTACGCGCTTTTCTCTTCTCCATTACCATTTCTTTTATTTCCGGTGGATATTTTTGGGCATGATTGATTGGCGTTTTCCTTTGATAGGGAGTATTTTTCCACGCGGCGCGCTGCAGAACTTCAACAAAACGATCAATTTCGATTTCGAGTTCAGAAAACGTCCTAAGTGATACTCTCAGTTCGGTATGTTCTTCAACGTCTTTTTTAAAGCCTTCCCAATCAGTTTTTCTGCTAGTTAGTCTAGCAGGTACATCTTTTTTAATTAGGCGTTCGCTCATCGTTAGAATGATAGGGGAATGATCGGAAGAGAGATCAAAACTTTCATCAATTTTAATACATTTGTCTGGTATTCCTTTTACAACAAAGAAATCGATCAGATCGGGTATTTTGTTGTTATCAGTCGGCCAATATGTTGGTTTACCAGTCGAGTGAAAGTCGCATCTGTGTTGCATGCAGGCGTTGTAAAGTGCTCTGCCTTTTTGTGAGACACATCTTGAACCCCAGAAGGTGTGTTTTGCATTAAAATCACCGCCAATAATAAAATTCGGTCCAAGAGAGTTGAAAATATTTGTAAAATCATTTTTTTCAAGCCTGCAACGCAGTGGACAATAAATAGACGAGACATTGAAAGAGTAATGCCCATTTTTCACGCGTACAGTGCTCACTTGCATTGTTTCAAGCTCTATCATAATCTCTTCAGAGTGTTCGATGCAATCTTTTATGATTAAAGACGATCCGCCTCTGGCTCTTTCCGACGGGTGATAAGCGTGATAGGTACTGTATCCAGTAATGTTTACACGCGATAGTTTCGTCAGGTGAGTTTCACAGATCAAACATATGTCAATGTCCTTTTCCCGTAGAAATATTTCTAGCTCTTCTAGTCTTTGTATGAGACCGTTGGCCGTAGGGAAATGCACGAGACATTTCTACGATGTTCGAGTGAATTTATGGAGTTCACAATGACTCTATCACCTATAAGTTTTCACGCGTGTTTCTGTACCCTCTCTAGAATGTGCAGAACGGTCTTGGGTGGACCAGACCAGATGTAGGCCTTATATTCCTTTGAGTGGATGAATGCCTTATGCAGACGGGACCAGATATTTCTTGCACCGCTTAAGGAATCCTAGACATTTTGCAGCATTTTTTGGCGACCTCCAATAAGTGATCGAGAATGGCAAGCCTTTCGGATTCAGCGATGCAAGTACCATTCATGGATAATGGTTGAGGGTTTTGGTTTCGCTTGGGTAACAGAAGACAGCATTGTGTTTCGAAAGCATTAAATTCCACTCTATTTTTTGAACCCCATTTGATTATGCTGTCCAGGTCGGAATTTAATATGTTTAACATATTGTAACATAATGTAGCATAATAACTACGCCCTCAAACAGGCAACAAATTCCGAAGTGTCTTTTCATTCTGGCATAATTTTGTTCCGAAGTGTCTTTTCATTCGAGGTTCGTGTCTGCAGTTAGTGTCCACAGTTCGTGTCCACGCTAAGAGACGGATAATATCTAAGATAACGTCACGGATAAGAGAGAATTATAACCGCAAGAAATTATTGTCATCTTGGAATTATTACATCAGAATTTTCTTGTTCCAGTGGTCGAAGAATTTGCTAGAAGTTTCTGGCTATCAGAAATGCTGCTATATAAGGACAGATGGCGATCGAGGCAAGGCAGTTGGTTTTGAACCGCACGAGGAGATTGGAAAAGTGATAACAGCCGAAGTTGTAATTTTGTGATAAATTGAAAGTTGAGAGTTAACAAGAAGAAGTAATTAGTTTGGATTTGTGAATTAAGTAATTGAAAGGAGATAAAGTGATTTGAGAAGAAAGAGACCTTGTAAGGAAGGAGTTTGCGAAGAATAGTATAGTGTGAACTTGAATTGTTCTATAGACTAGAAAATAAAGAAATAATTTCACAGAATATCGTTTTATCTACTCGAGCCGTAGCTCGCATATTACAATATGTTACCGAGCAGGAATGTGAATTAAGGAACGAATATGAAAAACGGACGATACTGTCATCAGTGCAGGAATGGTTTGCATTAGAAGTTGCAGACAAGAGATCAATAACGAAAATAAGAAAGAGAGTCAGAGACAAAACAGAGTCTTGGGGGATTTCTATGGTGAATTGCAGACTTCAAGCCGTCCAAGACAACTTGTATAGAACGCCCCGAAAGGTAATTTCTAATCTATTGAAGAAAAGACTCATCGACGCGACATTCACGAATTTTCGACAAAAGAGCCTGATGCAAAACTCTATCATATGCCTTTGAAATATCAAGCGCAACCATCTTAGTTTTGGCGATGTGATGGAGAGATTGGTTCTACTTCTTGGTGAGATAAGCCATCAAATCACCAGTGAATCTAAATATAAATAAATATTTTAGTCCTAACAGCCCAATGCAGGGTCTGGCCTAGCTTCTCGCAGACACTCGAGCTGTGCGCCTCATGAATGATTGGAACCTACAGTTTTATACCGTTTCCGAAGGGCAATTTTTTTCTATGGAGGGAAGCTTTTCATGACAATTTTACTCTCGGATGTTTGTCAGACATTCGCGAGAGGTGAAACCATGAGAAACCTTTTTGTTTTTATTTTTCTGTTTTCTTTGATTCGAACCTTGAACATCTCACCCAGTGATCGCGCACTTAACCACTGGACCACCAGTGCATTTGTTGCTACGAAAATCATGCCGATGGTCATTGAGATTCGTGAATCCAGATATTTCATAAGCTGACGATTTACCAGCATTTCCATGACCTTTTAGAGAAGGGACGTAAGTGCAATGCGTCGGTAATTGGACAGGGAGGAAGATTAGCCCTGAAGTGTAGGATAGACAGAAAAGCTTACGCAGGGGTTTTACCAGCGTAGAAGAACACTTTTTCAGAACTATGGGGGAGATACCATCTAGATCAGCGGTACCTTAAGACATTTGAGTAATTCTGCAATTGTAAAAGTGCGAAAGTCCATGGAAAATGCAATGCTCTTAAGTACAGGCGGAGACAAAGCACTATCTGGCAGAGTGGAGTTCGCTGCAAAGTGAGCAGCAAGCTTTGTCTAAGTAGCTGACAGTTTGAATATCAATGTAAATAAGCGTTGGGATAGTAGACGAGGCAGAATTTTTAATAATTTTGACGAATGACCACAAATTTTGACTACCTTTGTAGGATTTTTTACCTCAATTTTTGGTCACACATCGCATTGTAGTCTTTTCTGGCTTGTTTAAACTTCTTTCGGGTTTTCTCAGATTTGTTGGCTGTATAACTTACTTCTTTCAACCTGATACTCTCTTTACACCTTTGGTCGAACCACAAGTTTACCTTATGTTTAATGCTCTTTATTCCCACCTAAGAGGATAGTGTCAGTGAATATATCAGCAGCGGCATCTACGTCGCTATCGAGGAAGCATAGTGACCAGTAAAAACTCCTAAAGAAGTAATCAAGGCCGCCCCAGTTGGCTTTCTCGTATTGCCATATTTTTCTTTTAATAGTTTTTTCTTTAGCTGGGTGGTCAAAGTAGGAGAATTTAGCTGATACGATGTTATGGTCAGACCGGCCTAGAGGCGCTAAAACATCAATCAGGGTGCGATGTAGGAAACAAGTCCAAACAAACATGATTCGCAAGCCCGAATAATCGATGCCAGTTTCGCCTACGTACTAATCCACACCCAGCACTCTTCTACCACTCTACTGGTTAGCAAGTCATGCTATACGTCTTGTGTCAGCTGTTGCTTCTGCTGCTCTTCTTAGTTTTTCTATCCTGCGCAGCTCATTTTGAAGAGTTGTCACGAAATTACATATTGCCATCCAATTCTCTTTCGACCAGAACATGTGGTCAACGAGTAACGACGCACTGGGCAGAGTAGTTCTCCATGCCGTGAAGCGTGTGTAATGAAAAATTACGTGCTCCATATCTTCATGTTCATCTGGGCATTCGGAGCAGGATGGTGAACTGTCATGTCCAAATCGGTGGAGGTATTTGCGGTAACCGCCGTAACCAGACAGGAACCATGCAAGGGGGTAGTTACATTCCCCATGTTTTCGGCTTATCCAGTCTTGGATTGTCGGTATTAGTTTATATGTCCACCTGCCTTTTGTTATATTGGCCCAACGAGTTTGCCACATAGCTGCTGACGCTGCTTTTTCTTCCATTGGAATCGTGTTGGTTCAGGACTCTTCTATTGTATATTCTGAACATCTCGTCTGCGAGGATGTCGATGGGGACAATTCCAGCTATAACAAAAGCGGCCTCGTCTGAGATGGTTCGGAAGCCGCTGATTGTCCGTAGTGCGCAGAGTCTATATGTTGTCCCCTTCATTCTTAGTGCCTGTACCCAGACTGGGGAGGCATATAAGAGAACCGCGGTGACAACTCTGGAGAGCAGTATCCTTCTAGAGTATCCAGGTCCACCGATGTTAGGCAGTATAAGCGAGAGAACTCGCAGTTTGTTGTCCAGCATTACTCCAAGGTATTTAACTGCTTCTTTGGACCTGATTGTTTGGTTACCAACCTGAAAACTCGCGAATTCTACGGTTTTTCGACTGGTTTTAAGGACAGCTTCTATTTTATGGTCGGCTAGTTCTAGTTCGGCGGAAATTAGCCAATCTCTTATCTGTGCAATTGCTTCATTTGTAGCTGATTCGACTGTACAAATCTGTTATGCAATTGTCACGATGGCAAGGTCATCAGCGAATCCAATTATCGACTCCGTCGAGCAGCGTTAATCGTAAGACTCCGCCGTACATGATGTCCCAGAGTAGCGGTCCTAAGACCGATCCCTGTGGGACTTCCGCAGTGACGTTGTAGTATTTTACCCCTCTATACCTCAGCTTTCTGTTTTTGAAATAATAGTTTGTTGGATCTTTCCTATGGTATCTAGTAGGCATATTGGGCGGTAAGACGATGGTTCTCCTGGAGACTTCTTTCCTTTTGGTAGCAAGACCAAATGCTGTATTTTCCACTTTTCAGGAAAGGTTCCTTCTTCGAGACACTTCTGCATTGTCGCTATGAAGAGGTCTGGTCCCTTTTTTACGGCCGCTATTAGTGCCTTATTTGGAATGCTGTCGGGTCCGGGCGACTTATGGTTGTCTATCTTGCGGCATGCCTTTAGCAACTTCTCCATGATAATGGATGGGATATGCACTGCATTGACTTCCCTTATGATGTTGCACATAGTAGCTGATCTTTGGGGGAAAAGGTGCTCTATTATGGATCTCAGCATTATTAGACATGTTACTGGAGGGGTCCTACAACCCTTCAGTTTCGTCATCACTATTCTGTATGCCGAGCCGCATGGGTTAATGTCAACTTCTTGGCAAAGACGTTTGAAGCAAGCGGTTTTGCTCTCCTTGATGGCTGTATTTAAGTTGCGTCTCGTCAGCCGAAGGGTGTCTAAGCGTTGTTGAAAGTCCGCTCTCCTTCTTAATCGTTGGACTTTGCGCCGGGCTTTTAGGCATTTTGCCGTAAGGCAATGCGCAAGCGTCTCCGCTGTTCCACTTAGAGTTAAGTCACCATCTTAAGAGCATCTCTTCGAATGTGTACTTATCGAAACATCATTCCATTTTGGGCCCGTAAATTTCGGGAGCTGGGCTGGTTTATTTTTTTTTTGATTTCGATTATTATCACCTGATGATCGCTATGTGAGTATTCTTCACTGACCCTCCACTATAGTGTTCTCAGAATGGAGTTGCTCGTGAGGGTGATGTCGATGATTGAGCCTACTCCAGCCTTCCGGTAAGTATTTGCTCGGCCCTTGTTAGCGATGCTTATCGCTAAGGGAGCGAATGTTTCCAGTAAGACCTGCCCTGTGACTGTGGTGTTGGTGACCATGCATTAAAGTCGCCTCCAATAACCACTGGGGCTCTCTGGAACGCATCCGCGGTTAGATTGTCCAGCATTAGTTGGTACTCGCTTGCCGTTAAGCTGGGTCTTGCATAGCAGCCATAGAAATAGATTCCATTTATTTTCCCTTGCACAAAGCCTTCTGTTTGGTCGTTTATTTCTTGGAAGGCATGGCGTCCGCATATCCGTATTGCTGTTTGTTTTGCCTTATCGCAAATCAAATTGTTATTCTGATCAGGACATTTTTAGGGCTCTCTGATCATGATGACGTCCGCTCTTTCGTCCTTGGCCCTTTGTGCTGGGATGTCCTGAACTATTCTACAGTGATTGAAATTTATCGGTAGTACCTTCATAATCTTTTGCTTGTGATAGCTTTCCTGAAGACCAGGCATTTGCTGCTACCGGCTACATGTTTCGCATCTTTCTACAGAACATGCATGATGGCTCTTTATCGCAGTTCTTTGCAATGTGGCCTTCTGATCCACATTTTCTGCATAGCTTGGAGCGGTCTTCTCCGTTTTTACACTGCCCGGGTATATGACCAAACTCTAGACACCTAAAGCGGATGCGACAGTTTACCCAGCCGATTTTAATTCTTCCGGATTTTAACAGCTTTCTTACGTCTTCTGCGGGAAGGCTGATCGTTGCTGTTTGAGTTCCTCCATACGCCTTTCACAGAGATAAGATATCTGCCGGTGGAACTTCTACTCCAAACTGGACATTGGTTGCATCGATTATGTCATCGATGTCCTTGACTTTGAGTATAGTACGCTGCGTGAGTGTCTTTACATTCGCCTGCTCCATTAAGGTTTCACTGATGACGCTTCTAAGGTCAGTGGTCTTGATGCCCGTCTCCTTGAGTTGTATTAGGAGGTCTTCCTTCTGTGTCCTCCTGATTCTTGAAACTGCCTTTCCAACTGCTTCCAGTTTGGAATCTAAGAAGGAGTCCCCGTTGCTTTAATGACGATCGGTGGTCATTTCTGATTGGTCCCCACTCAAAGCCGCTATCAATGTTCGAATGTGTAGTCACCCTATGATCCCATGGTTATCTATGCATGCAGAGAAGCCATACGAGTGTTGATACAAGCCCTTATGGGGTCATGTGTCAGAGCCTGATTGGTGCTAAACATGAATATTACATCTGCACCTACACCACCAACTTAATGGCGACGAAACAGTGAACGTACTTTGAGGCCTGCCAAGGTTTTAACTGGATGGGGGCGCTTGCAGCATTAGCCTGAAAGCCATTTCAACAAAATTTCACTTTTGCTTACTCAGGTAATAGAACACTACAAACGTCAGCCCTCATAGCTTCTATTCAAATTTATTTTCCAATACGCCATAATTACCTTACTGGGCTCAGTCTTAATGTTTCAGATTACTGATGATTAAGTCATTCATATGAAACCGATTGTGGTCCCCGTTAGAGCTCGCAGACTCCTTTGCGGGGCAAAGAGCTGAGCGTTTTACGGTGTGGCGGGTACGTCCGGATCTTGCCATTTTCTCCTTACTGTATCCCTCGCCACCTTATGAGGTGGGGAGCACTTAGGCAAAAGTCAACTTTAAACTACGGGAAAGGTCTTTAGAATTCTACATGGCTGCACATGATCCTTTAGTCAATAGTATTCAGGTGTTCTTCTGTATCTATATTTTAGAATGCATATTTGTGGTTGTCCGCTATGGGTAGTAAATATGTTGCCGATACCCACACAAATTAATTATTAATCGATTTGTAATAATGAGAAGAAGCTAACCGAGGTAGGGTCTACACTTAGGATCCAGAAACCATTTTTTGACTTCTAAGGACTTTTATGTGTAAATAAAACACATTTCTTATTTACTTTACAGGCATCTAACTTAAAAATGGCTTCACCGACTTGAACATGTTTAATTTTCTGATCAGTGCATTAATTGGTGATGAGTTTAAGATTATAATCATTAACATATATAAATTGCGCAAAAAAACAAAAAAAGGCACAAGCAATCGCATGTCATTGCAATCAATAGCGCATCATTGGATGAGTGTGAAACTTTATTTTTTCTCTTCCTTTGGAACAATACCTGTAATTTTCATCGACTTTTATATTTTGCCATCGAAATAGAAATTTTACAAAAAAAGAAATACACACAAAATAATCCATTGCTATAAACACCCACTATGTCGGTCGTTCGAATTAATTTTTGTTTTCGTTTAATTGGCGTATATAATATAAGTTTTAAGCTATGTTCAGACGTCCCAAATGCCTTACAACAATTTTGTCTGACAATATTTGCAGAAAACACATTGTCAGGTCATTGTCTGATCCTCATCTGGCAATCATGTGAACACACAACTGTACCATTGTCAGACCATTGTCAGGGCGTTTAGGACATTTGCAGACTCATTGTCAGATGTGCTATGCTTATGACGTCTGACAATTTATTTATTGTCAGATAATTGCTTTTCATATTTGAAAGAGCCAAACGAAGTTTCTTGCGCATATTCGTTTCTTGCTTTTGGATATGTGGAGTCACCAAAGCTAGAAGATCATCGAATTTTTTAGAATCTAAAGGCAAAAAATTGCGATACAATTCTGGCTCCTCAGCTCTCAATTCGACAAGCAATTTTGCGTAAAGTCCCTCCTGCTGACGGCGGGCCACTCAATACTTTGTCCAAACACGCCGACGTTTTTGTGGCAATTCATCCTCCTCGCTGCTTTCCAATACGTAAGCGGCCAAAACAATCGCAAGTGCATCTTTTTTTTCCATTTCGATTATTATTTTATTATAAAATTCTCAAAAAAAAAAAAAACACTTTACTCAGTCCAGAATGAAAAAAAAAAAAAAACATTTCTAATTTGTCTGACAATGCCTGTCAACGAATCTGCAAATTTTTTGTAAACAATCGTCTGCCAACTGACAATTTTCAACCTAACAACGTTGCCAGGTAAAGTATTGTCAGGACAACCATCTGACAATGAAATTGCCAGAGTTTGGGACAAAATATGGCAACCGTGTGAACTGCCAATTTAGCATTGTAAGGTAGTTCGCTATTGTCAGCTCATTTGCAGCTCATTGTCAGAACATTTGTAGACCTGACGACAATATTGTCAGATCTGGCAATCGTCTGAACATAGCTTTACTTTTGAAAGCATAAATGCATAGAAAAGTGTGTACATATTACTGACTGTTTATATTGGTAGTTGATGCGTTACGGCTATTTAACAAACTAGATTAAATCTCGAAGTATGAAATTTATTTGTCCACTTTTATTTTTTTGTCTTTTATAGAATACAACAAATTTCAACCGTCGTACTGTTCCCCTTATACTGGCAAAGTAAACTCGATAATTTCCAATATAATTTTTATTTTGCGACGCTTTTCATCATTTGAAGTCTAAGGTTTCTTTCTCTAATCTTTTATGAATCGTGTTCAATTTAAATGGGATCCGGCTATAACTGAAACGATTTCACAAAAGATGGCTGTGTTTATATGTGTTTTTTTTTATTAAAAACTTGACCTTCTGATCAAAAAGTACTCGGAATTGTTCAATAAAAAGACAAGAAAAAACGGTTCAATTATTCATTGATATTCATTTTATTCCCTTCAAAGTAATCTCCATTGCAAGCAATACACATATTCCAACCCTTCCTCCAATCTTCAAAAGACTTTCATAGGCCGATTTTGGAATCGCATTGAGTTCCTTCTGCGAATTCTCCTTTATCACCTCAATCGTCTCAAAACGCTTCCGCGAAGTAGTAACTTGAGTCGTGGGAATAGGAAAAAGTCACAAGGAGCCATGTCAGGTAAATACGAAGCGTGCGGGACGGTATGAACGTTGTTTTTGATCAATTAGTCGCGTACAAGATGAGATGTGTGAGCCCGTGCGTTGTCGTGGTGAAGAAACCACGAGTTGTTTCTCCACAATTCTGGCTTCTTGTGACGAACATTTTCCTTTAAACGCTTTAATATGCTAACGTAATACTCCTTATGTACTGTCTGGCCTGGCGGAAGAAATTCGGAGTGGACCACACAACGGCAATTAAAGAAAACGGTTAACAAAGCCTTGATTTTGGATCGACCCTGTCATGGTTTTTTGGGTTTTGGTTCGTCTGAGAAAAGCCATTCCAATGATTGTTGGTTAGTTTCGATGGCATCAATGCGATACTGTTTCTTCAACAATTCGGGAAATTCGCAGAACACAACAAACACTGACTTGTTTACAAAGCTATCACGCACAAACTCCCGACAAATGGCGCTCAAACAGATATTTGAGCACCAGATGACAGATGTACCAACTTAAAAAAAAGAGCTTTTGACAATATCTTAAGCGCGGTTTGTTTGAATGGGAAATTCCACCAACTTTTTGATCAGAAGGTATGTCCACTGTAACTCATATATTAAATTTAAGCAAAATCGTTGAAGCTCTTTTCGAGAACATAATCGTTTTTTACATAGTCAGCCATTGTAGATTGTAGATTGGTTATAGGGATGTACGTTTACTGTAGATCTATTGTGCTCCCCCGACTTGGAGCTCAATTTGATGATATACTCGACTTAGAGTACCTCCTCCAGTCCAATTGCATCGATGAGCTGGAGTATCTTGAGGGGATTCAACGATGGTAGTTGGTTTCTTCTTTTTTGGACCAATGCTTCACATTCTTTAAGTTGATGCCCTGGGGATTCCTCAACGTCCCCGTAAAATCCGCAGTTTCTGTTCTATGCCCAGTTTCCTGAGATATTCCTTAAGCCAACAGTAATAGGGAAATTGTTAGAAGACGGAGCCAGGTTTTATTAATATTGATACAGACCTTACTTCTTTTCCGGTTGTATTTCCCGAGAAGTTCTTTGGCCTCTTGTGATTTATCAAAAGTATCGATAATTTACTTGCATTTACGAGTACTTGCATCGAATGTGCTTTCTATCGATACACTATACGGAAAATGTATCGATACTTGAGTTTCTAGAGTATCGAATGGAAAGTATCGATACTTGAGTTTCGAGAGTATTGAATGGAAAGTATCGATACTGGGCTTTAGCAAAGTAAATTGGTGAAGGAAATAGTTACAACACGTTATGGCAGCAGGATCCCGTCCCAAGAAAACTTTTCTTCCGATCCCAGTATGCTCAAACTAAACTAAATTGAAACCACGTACTAGTATTTCGATAGAAATCGGCATCGAAAGATCAAGGAACCATCCATATTGGAACATGAACGATATATCAATAACCTGGCCCAGTTTTTCGCAGCTATTCCTCATATACGTGTTATAATGAGGATTGCAGCCCTACGGTTTCTGGTGTCAATCGGTTAAGCTTGTTTTAAAATGTCATGTTTTTTCGTTCACGATAAAATCTGCAAAAGTCTATCGATTGAATGATTCTTTTTGTAAAATACTTACTTGACGTAAACTAGACTTGACGCAGAATGGATACAAGAAAAAATATTTCGTGACATAGAAGTTGTGTGTACTCCTTTTTTTATTTTCAAAATCTGGTCACCTTACTGTTACAAAATTAATGGACCCTATTGTATAGGGTATAATAAGCACTTTGATTTAGGAAAAATTTTATAAGTTTCATTAGCATTTAATTTTCCTGAAACGAATGCTAATGCGAATCTTGATGTTTTTAAAATAAAGGTGTGGCCGAATTTAGTATTGAGTTCAGTGCTGCTGCTATGAAAATATACTTCCTAGCAGAACAGCTTAGCAAGTTGCCAAAAAGTGTATTTAAAGTTCACTTCTTTTACTTTCTATACCCACACAAAAAATAAGGAAAATCAAAAAGTTTCGTATATTTTAGCACTGAATAATGAAATTCAATTGAAAAATTTATGAATTGCCCAAACGGAAACATCCAGCAAAACTTGCATAATCTTATCAATAATATTGAATCATTTTATTTTTAAAACAGTGTTTATCTTATCATGCAAATGAAGAATTATTTTTAGACATTTTTTCCTTTGTTGCAAATTTTTTTAACAAAAGTTATTCCAATCTTTTTATATTTTTACAAACTAATAAGAACTATTACTTCTGATGTTAAAAATTCAATGTCTCAAAACCCCCGAGAAAGGTTATTTTTATTTTACATAACTAATTTTAAATTACCCCTTTGTAATACTTACAATTTCGTAACAAAATTATTTTCACATCTCCTTTCAATAAGTTAAACTTTTTATAAGTATATATATATAACTGTTTTCTGTCTGAGTCTGGAGGCTGGTTTGTCGATACTGGCGAACTGAAATTCCATTTATAACCTAAGTTTACTTCACTTTCTCATATCTTTGACTGATATAAGCTATCTGAAAAATATAAGAAAACGATATTTTATTGATTTATTATTTCATGATAATTTTGATTAAGAAAATATTACGACGGAGTTTTGCATATTTTTCAAAACATTGAATATTCTAGAAATTTAAAATAGATGGCGTTCCAATCAGCAAAAAATTATATTTCCTGCCTGGAAACTTCAACTTGTTCTCTCAAGTAGTTTCTTTACGAATTTTTGCAGTAGACGTCTTGCGTGTTTTTCGTTAAAATGAATAAACTTGAATATCGTGGGGTGCTAAAATTCTTCGTTTTGGATGGGTTAGCTCCCAAGTAAGTTCATCCAAAGTTGACAAAAGTTTGCGGGGACTCTGCTCCTTCCATGTCAACCGTTAAAAAGTGGGCAGCTGAATTTAAACGTGGTCGCATGTCCCTCGAAGATGACCCACGTGAAGGACGGCCAAAAACCGCAACCACACCCGAAACCATCGAAAAGGTGCATGATTTCGTGTTGGACGATAGGCGAGTAAAGGTGAGTAAGATAGCTGAGGCTGTGTATTGTATACCGGAAAAGATGGTGCGAAACATCTTGAACAAAATCTTGGGCATGCGAAAGCTCTGCGCAAGATGGGTGCCGCATTTGCTGAATGCCGATCAAAAGCAAATGCGCAAACGATTTTCCCGGCAATCTTTGGACCGATTCAATAGGAATCCGACCGATTTTGTGAGTCGATTTGTCACCATATATGAGACATGCGTCCACCACTACACGCCAGAAACGAAATAGCAGTCGAAGTAGTGGGTGGAAGCCGGTGGTTCAGCGCCAAAGAAAGCGAAGTCGATCGCATCTGCCATAAAGGTCATGGCCAGTGGGTTTTGGGATGCGAAAGGGATCCCGTTAATTGATTACCTTGAGAAAGGCAGAACAATTACAGGTGAATATTACTCCAACCTTCTTGTTCAGCTGGATGCCAAAATTCGCGAGAAGAGGCCTGGCTTGAAGAAGAAAAAAATCATCTTTCACCAGGACAATGCACCTGTACACAAGTGTGCGTTGACGATGGGAAAACTGCGGGATTTGGGGTACGATTTGCTCCGCCACCCCCCTATTCACCTGATTCGGCACCCTCAGACTTCCATCTGTTCCCAAACTTGAAGAAATTTGTTTCTGGGAAGCGCTTCGCATCCAATGCAGAGGTTGAGAGGGCCGTAGATGAATATTTTCACAGCCTTCCAGACTCTCACTTCCGAGAATGAATACTGATGTTGGAGAAACGCTGGACCAAGTATGTTGGGAGATTATGTAGAAAAATAAAATCATTTTTTAACTGAAAATCGCAGTCTTTCATTATCAGGCCGAGAACTTTTCACCTTGCCCTCGTAGCCATTGGGATTACTTGAAAGGCAAATGCAAGTTTATCTAATAAGTAATGAAGCTTAATATTGTGTTCTCCACAAAGACCACAGCACCTTGATTGTGCGGGTTATATTAAAAGCCACCTCATTTAAGACGGAAGATTGCTTTTATTGTATCATACTGCCCATGATATACATAAATATCAAGAGGAGGGAAATTCAACAATGCATCCAAAGCAGAGCCAGGTGTTCTAGAGAAGGCCTCCGTGCAGAAGAGACAAACAACCGAAGCATATTCTAGGAAAGGTGTTATCATTGCTATGCAGATCCATAAGGCCTTTTTTGGTGATAAGCTCCATGTCTTGCCGAAAGCACCCTTACTCTGTCGGAAAACTGAGAGCACCTTGGGTGTCTTCAACTCAACATGTTTTAATCAAAGAAGTTTACTATCCAGGATTACTGCTACATACTTAGCTTCATTTGAGATTTGAATGGCGGAACCTTTAAGCACTGGCTGAGTCTGACCGATCAACTTCCTCCTTCTCGTAAAGAGAACAGGAGTTGACGCATTAGGGTGCAAGTTTAGGGCAGCTTTAAGTTAGAGTATATATATAGTAGAGTCTAGTTTAAGTTCCTGAATAAGATTAGGGTTAGCTTTAGTTATCCTTTACAGTCTCTCTCTGGGATAGGGGCATATGATCTAAAACCTTTAATTTCCGATTCTATTTCTCGTACTATCTTTTCTAAGTCCATCCGCAGTTAAATTTCTTACTTCCGAGCAAAACCTTATCGCAAGTAGAAACGGATAAAATTAAAATCTAGTTTCCATTATAAAGCTAATTTTTCATATTAGCCGAGACTTTGATAATACTATAAGACTTCGCACGTTAAGCAAAATTTGAACTCAATTTTTTCGTTTAGCATTGCGCACATGAGTTCAAAAGGAGATGCGAGTTTTTTCGTGTGCGCACATGAGTGCGCATTTCCGTTCCGTAGTTCTAGCTTAACCTCATGAAGATGTGGATAAATTGAAGTATTTTTCGTAAATAGATAATAAAAATGTTATCGCCAATCTAACCTGATATCTATCAACCAAATATTATTGACATATAATTCGCACACCTCCGTTTGTTACCCACTGACACAGATACAACTTAATCAAATCATTTCACAATTTCCCTCACAATTTCCCTCCAATGGAGCGGTGGTGTCCTTATTACTTAAACAACTTTGTTATTTTCGTTCATCGTCGGAGAAATGGCGAGAAACGAGAACACCCTTACCTACATCCGGAGCGATAAAATCCAACTTCACCATATTTCTATTTTTACGATTTATAATGGTGACAGATCTGCGTATAGAAAAATTACACCCCCGCATACAGAAAGAACGACAACGATGATGAAGGAGACGACAACGACGATGATGAGATAAAAATATAAAATGAATCGCAAGCAACACAGACTCTAACTTAGCAGTGAAAAACTTAACTCGCAAATAAATTAGGTCAAAGCATTCACTTACGTTCGCTTACCAAACGCGTTCTATGAAAAGGAGTTAACATAATTTGTCACCCTGTCTTTTTCTATCTGAAACACTAATGTCGTCAAGTACAAGAGCAGAAGTAACTAGATTTTGTGATAAGACTGAAATCCTATTATTGAACTTCAAGATTTCTTATTCGCTTTATTAAATTTTCACTGAATCCAATTTCCTAAATTTTTTCAAGGATACCATAGCAGGTATGAGTATTTGTCATGCATAAGTCTATCGGAAGGTTATTGCATTGAAACAGGAATAAAAGCCGAACAAGAACAAGGCGATGACGGAGCATTGTTGTAAAAAATGGAAAAATCCGATTAAGAGATTTTATATTTCTACACCTCGAGTACTAAGTATCTTCACGGTTTGCAGTATACAAAGTGTGAAACCCGGGAGGGCCAGGATAACAATTTAATGCAGCGATATGATACATACTATATGTATGTACATATACAGCAGTTGTACGAGAACTTACAAAAACAAATAACTGCAGTTGAAGGATACAAAAGTGAAATGCTATGTACACGGAAACACTTTATCATTGTCTCAGCAGTATAATACATCAAAGGGAATTGTGCAAGGTGATGACAAAAAAATACATTTAGCGGGTGGAGATGGTTGGAAGGAAAGAGCGAAAGGGATCCTGGTTTAATGCTGCAAAAAAGTTCTTAAATGTTTGCAGTTCAAGGAAGGCTTCTTTTTTTTTATGAATGAGGATGAGGATGAGGATGAGGATGAGGATGAGGATGAGGATGAGGATGAGGATGAGGATGAGGATGAGGATGAGGATGAGGATGAGGATGAGGATGAGGATGAGGATGAGGATGAGGATGAGGATGAGGATGAGGATGAGGATGAGGATGAGGATGAGGATGAGGATGAGGATGAGGATGAGGATGAGGATGAGGATGAGGATGAGGATGAGGATGAGGATGAGGATGAGGATGAGGATGAGGATGAGGATGAGGATGAGGATGAGGATGAGGATGAGGATGAGGATGAGGATGAGGATGAGGATGAGGATGAGGATGAGGATGAGGATGAGGATGAGGATGAGGATGAGGATGAGGATGAGGATGAGGATGAGGATGAGGATGAGGATGAGGATGAGGATGAGGATGAGGATGAGGATGAGGATGAGGATGAGGATGAGGATGAGGATGAGGATGAGGATGAGGATGAGGATGAGGATGAGGATGAGGATGAGGATGAGGATGAGGATGAGGATGAGGATGAGGATGAGGATGAGGATGAGGATGAGGATGAGGATGAGGATGAGGATGAGGATGAGGATGAGGATGAGGATGAGGATGAGGATGAGGATGAGGATGAGGATGAGGATGAGGATGAGGATGAGGATGAGGATGAGGATGAGGATGAGGATGAGGATGAGGATGAGGATGAGGATGAGGATGAGGATGAGGATGAGGATGAGGATGAGGATGAGGATGAGGATGAGGATGAGGATGAGGATGAGGATGAGGATGAGGATGAGGATGAGGATGAGGATGAGGATGAGGATGAGGATGAGGATGAGGATGAGGATGAGGATGAGGATGAGGATGAGGATGAGGATGAGGATGAGGATGAGGATGAGGATGAGGATGAGGATGAGGATGAGGATGAGGATGAGGATGAGGATGAGGATGAGGATGAGGATGAGGATGAGGATGAGGATGAGGATGAGGATGAGGATGAGGATGAGGATGAGGATGAGGATGAGGATGAGGATGAGGATGAGGATGAGGATGAGGATGAGGATGAGGATGAGGATGAGGATGAGGATGAGGATGAGGATGAGGATGAGGATGAGGATGAGGATGAGGATGAGGATGAGGATGAGGATGAGGATGAGGATGAGGATGAGGATGAGGATGAGGATGAGGATGAGGATGAGGATGAGGATGAGGATGAGGATGAGGATGAGGATGAGGATGAGGATGAGGATGAGGATGAGGATGAGGATGAGGATGAGGATGAGGATGAGGATGAGGATGAGGATGAGGATGAGGATGAGGATGAGGATGAGGATGAGGATGAGGATGAGGATGAGGATGAGGATGAGGATGAGGATGAGGATGAGGATGAGGATGAGGATGAGGATGAGGATGAGGATGAGGATGAGGATGAGGATGAGGATGAGGATGAGGATGAGGATGAGGATGAGGATGAGGATGAGGATGAGGATGAGGATGAGGATGAGGATGAGGATGAGGATGAGGATGAGGATGAGGATGAGGATGAGGATGAGGATGAGGATGAGGATGAGGATGAGGATGAGGATGAGGATGAGGATGAGGATGAGGATGAGGATGAGGATGAGGATGAGGATGAGGATGAGGATGAGGATGAGGATGAGGATGAGGATGAGGATGAGGATGAGGATGAGGATGAGGATGAGGATGAGGATGAGGATGAGGATGAGGATGAGGATGAGGATGAGGATGAGGATGAGGATGAGGATGAGGATGAGGATGAGGATGAGGATGAGGATGAGGATGAGGATGAGGATGAGGATGAGGATGAGGATGAGGATGAGGATGAGGATGAGGATGAGGATGAGGATGAGGATGAGGATGAGGATGAGGATGAGGATGAGGATGAGGATGAGGATGAGGATGAGGATGAGGATGAGGATGAGGATGAGGATGAGGATGAGGATGAGGATGAGGATGAGGATGAGGATGAGGATGAGGATGAGGATGAGGATGAGGATGAGGATGAGGATGAGGATGAGGATGAGGATGAGGATGAGGATGAGGATGAGGATGAGGATGAGGATGAGGATGAGGATGAGGATGAGGATGAGGATGAGGATGAGGAAAAAGTGGTGAGTATGGATTTGGAGATCCTGTATTTCTTCTAAGATCTGCCGCAATGTAAATATTTTATCTATGGCGGACTTTTTATTGGTGATCGGGCAAATGCTTTTTTTTTAAGAGAAAATTTCAATTTTAGACTCGATCTTCGGTCCATTGTACTACAATTTTGGTGTAGTGGTTAGAGCATTTTAGATTTTGTTCATTTCTATTTTATTATCGATGGCGTGTTGGTTGGTGTTCTCCTCTCGGCTTCGAACCTGCACAGCTTGAGTCACAAGCAAACACACTACCCACTACACCTTTGTCACTATGCTGAAGTTCCATTTTGCAGATGAGTTGATGTACATACATTCCGTACCAAAGCAACGCCAACTGCTTTTAATAGCTCGACAGTTAGATCGTCGGCTCCAGCAGGCTTGTTGGATTTAAGTTTAGATATTGCTATCTTCTCTTCACTTTGATCGGATTTTGATCACCACTGCCGTTTAACAGTCTGCAAAAGTAATCTTTCCAAATTTTTAGCATCGACTGTGACTTCTGTTCGGGTTTTGTAACCTTTTCATGATCTTTCGGGCATTATTCCTGATATAAAACTCGATCCAAATATAGTCTAAGTGAGCAGGTATTCATTATTACATCCGCATTGTTTCAAATATCTGAAACTGGTTGAACAAATGGAGAGAGCTTTTTGGAACCTATGAGCGGTAGACTTGTATCGATGAAACTCAATAACTCTTATTTCTCTATTGTCAAATCTTCAAAGAAAATCTGGCTAATTTTCAGATTAAAATTACTGTGGCACAATTATCTACGCCGCATGCTGCACGTGCCCGTAGATTGTTTCGCCATTTCAATTGATTATATGGTATTCATCATCTTTAACAATTTTAAGCAATTTTCTATGTTTCCATCGCAACCTCAATGAGTACGTCCAAAAACACAAACGAAGTGGTTAAGTTAAATTTGTTAACTTTTCATAGTCCTTCCCAGAATTTAACCACCAAAATACAATAAATCCTTAACGAGCATCAGCTGAATGCGGGTAGGTACGTATTTTGAAAAAAAAAAAAAAAAACGACTACCTATCCCTCATAGATTCGCCGGCAAGGAACCACAGTAATGAACGATAATTTCGCTAATAAATATAAAAAAAAAAAACAGAGAAATCCTTAAAGAGACTTCTGCAAAGAATCATTCTTATCACTTGTTTCCTCCTAGACTTGCCTGCAAAGATACTTGTCTGTGCGCCGGTACACTTTCTCTCTCTCTCGTAGCAGAAAAAAATTCTGCAAAATAATCTCGTCCTGTGGCAACTCCAGTCAAACGGCATTTTCGGAATAGTAGTAGAACTCCAACATTTGCACGTGAAGGTTGTCGCTCTAAAAATTTCCTCTAAATTCAAACTTTTACGAGTTTTTTCCTTGCTACACACATACTCAACCGAAGGAAAGTCTGAAGGTGCTATTACACGACTAGTGATTGTTTCTTAATTGGTGTTTACATTATTCCTCCTGACTGAACTCAACTGAACTGAACTACGACTCTCATAGTATTTTTTTTTCTTAATTACTTTCGTTGAATTGTCTTTGTTTTCGAAGGAGACTCAGTATTATATGAGAAAGTTTATTATCCAAGTGATTGTGCATTGAAATACCTAGACAGCCACAAATAATAGAAGAATACCAGTGGAAAAGGAGAAAATAATAATAATAATAAAATGTCCATTAAGATGTCATCTGTTATTGTTTGGGCTGGCACCATGTCCGTTCTACTGATAATGTCATCGGCAGCAGCAATCCGTTCAGATGACAAGAACATAACAAGACTATTAAACAATCAGGTGATTGTTAGTCGGCAAATTATGTGTGTCCTTGAGAAGAGTCCTTGTGATCAACTCGGCAGACAATTGAAAGGTGAGTGGTGTCAAACGAAAGTACGATTTTTGGTCCTTGTTGTTTTTTTTTTTGTTTTTTTTTTGTTTTGCCTTAGAAACTATTGAGATATTTATGGAGTTTCTTAAATGTCAAATGTTTACCGTTAGTTATTTGATTAGGCAACATTTTGTTGCTGTCAAACTGAGTGACAGATTCTGCAAATAGACTTGATAAAGGTTATCCAGATGGAATCATAGACATTTGCTTCACAGATGTTGGCAAAATTCGTTCGACAATGTTTATTATTGAAGATATCTGCTTTATGTCACCAACTGGCATAGGTTCCTTTTGATAGTTTAGGTCTAAATTATTAAATAGTATTGAAAATGTTCCCAATCTTTTCCGGTACACGGGACCCACGGAATATATGTCCTGCCGCCTATACATCTAGTAGGAATTGCGTCTAATTTATGGATGTTAGGTAAAGGTAAAGTAAATTTAATTGCAGTTTTTTAATAAAAAGTTTTAAGCGAAGGAGGTTAAATTAACTTATCTCATAAGACAATTTATAAGGAAAGTCGACCGTACTTCTACTTCTGTCTTAGTTATAACAAATCGCTAAAAGTTTTATCAAAATTGCAGTAACTAAGCGGAAAATTAAATTTTTTTAGAATATTTTCACATGTCAAACATTGCTTATATATCGATTTTAACCAAAATCGTATCAGCCGTACTCGAGAAATGGCGGTTATACCAATTTCTTCCAAATACTTTGTATGCCATTTCATTGCATAACTATGATGAAACTAGAACCAAATACGAAACTTGATTAAAATCGTTGATGGCCAAAATGCAATGCCGCATTAAGTCGTTCTCGCTTTGACAGACTTTGACCATCTTTACTATATTTGCTTGAGCTTTATTTGTAAGATGAAATGCAAGAGCTCGGGCGTTTTTAACGTTTTTCGTATGTCATTATTAAACTCTGTGTATTTACTTCTTATCATCAAAATACTTTAGACAAAAAGGAAGGAAGAAGTTTGCCTAAATTTTAATTTTATATGTGCATATGTATAAAGTAACCAAAATAATTAAACGTTAAAAACTACTCCTACGCACCAAAGGAGTACACAATTTATAGCAGAAAAACAAATCCCTAGAAGTACATAGTTGTAGAGAAAAAAATTAATTCAATTCGAACACACCTGCGAAACTGTCAGTTGTGAACTGTCAGAATGCTAGACTTAGAGAAAGCGAATCTACTCGGGCGTTGTGATAGACTTAAAGATAATCGAATACGTACACGTCGCATTTCATATAATTCCACATGTTTCTTCAAAATCTGTCAGAGCTAGAGCGACCTAAGGCGACATTGCGTTTTGCCCATAAAGCATTTTTTTTTTTTTTTTTTTTCGAAGAAAATCGATTGAAAATCGGTAAACTACTCGTATCTTCAATTTTTAGACCAGAAATAAAATTCCAATTTTGCTTCAAGTTGTTAGCCCACAGATCCCAGATATGAATTTTAAAGATAGTCTACGCAGCCGTATAGGCTGCAGCTGGACAGACAGGCGGAATTGAAAGTTGTCAAGATTGTTCAAAATCTCAAGATCGATATTGTTCATTAAAACAATACAGTTACTTACCTTTTAAAGAAGTAAATAAAGTTCACGACTTGGTAGCACTTATCTGTTTGATGCTGGTCCTTGGCAAATCATTCAGATTTAAAAGTCAAAAACATAAGTCTGTATCTTACAGACTCCACCAGATTTGAGAAACAAACAGGCTCTTATCAGAGAGTTCCAGATAATTCAAGAAAATGCGAGAATTCCACTTTGTGCAGATATTCAAAATTCCACCCTATTGGGACTACGCTCAATAGAACTTGCCAACAAACCTTATACCTGAAGAATCTTGATCGTCATCATGGGCTAATTAAGGTAGATAAACTCCAAAACGGAGGAAGGTTTGGTGCTACCTAAACCGAAAATAAACTTCCACTGGTGATCGTTTTTAGGGGGAGTCACTCATTCATTGAACACAACTTGCCCAAACCTATCCTATAGTGAAAACTTAGAAGTCAGTTAAAAGAAACCATTTTCTCTGAATTTATAAAATGGATTATAATGCCCTTTTATAATCCATGCGCTTAATAAATAAATAATTAACCGCTCAGTGTGACCCGACACTCCAACCTGCTGGACCCATTTAATAAACTCAAAAGCAGCGATGTGTCTATTCCCCATTCTTTATTCTCTATTACCTGTCTTAATTGCTCCCCGTCTCTAGCCTCCTTGTGTATTAAGCCAATCTGCAGGTGTTCCCGAACAGCATCTCTGTGCAACAGAATCGCTTAGCATACAGAAATTAGATGCAATTATAGCCAGGTCAATGCCACCAGTTGGATTGATTGTACTCCACTTAGTCGTAGCAGCTCGCAATTATAAGATAAATCCAAGATCTGATTCTTTAAAACAATAAAATCAGTGGAAGCTTTTAACATTATGGTACTGCGGCATTCCGCAAAAAAAAATTCTTTAGTGTCGGGCTCTAAAAGAACAGCATCCCAAAAGTCGAAAACACTGCAAGCACTTTTCGATATTTTACAAATGAACACACAAACAGATTTTTTAAATTCTGTTTTTCTGGCTTTCAAAAGAAATACAGGGGGGATAGACCCCTCTCTCCACTCCTGTACATAGACGTTGTTGTCAACATAGGAGGGGTATTTACGCTTCGTAGAATTTGGTTCTGTATAGTTTTAGGATTGTGAAAGCGTGTCAATTGTTTTCTACACAGCAAGAAAATGTACTGGCTGTCTTTTTTCTGCATCCTTTCTCTTTAGCAATGTCCCAATCCTATTGTTATGAACGGGTGTAAATGTGTATCTTTTTGACAGCTTGACATGAGCTTATTCTGATATAAACTTCACTATACTGACATTTTTTATTTAAAAAATTGATAAAGAACATATTAACAAAATTAAATAAAATACATGTTACTAATAAGCAATTTTAACATCTAAAAGCATCTTAATACGATTGAATACCATTTATGTAATTGAAAACAAATATATTGTGGAAGTGTTTTAAAAATATTTAAAATTTAGAACTTAGCAGCCTTATTTATTATAATTCCTTAAGACAACTGTTCGTAGGTTTTCTCTTCTGCTAAAAAGCAGGGACAGGATTTTATCAGGTACGGTAACAGAACTATAATATTTACTTACTGTTCGTTCATAGCATGAGAACAACTGTCAAAAATATCAGTTGTCAATCGTCTGTCATACATTTCCATCTTCTTTTGCATGAAATATCCCAAAACAGTTTCTTTACTTTTCATAATTTCCACAAGATTTCCCTCACTTTTTTAACCTAAAAAGTAAAAAAAAAAACAGATCTATCATGTGATTTCTCAGATGTAAAGAATGTTTTTTTTTTTTTTTGAGAATTACCTAAAGAAGAAAGCATTTGATCCAATGAGAGGGAACGATTCTACTATAAATATAGTTTTAGTCACCAGACATGCAAATCTCCCGATTTTATGTCTGATCTCCTGACTTTTTGCTGCAATCTTCAGATATATCACGCAACAAAGTTGCTATCAATAATCAGAACATAAATATCTGCGAGTACAATATAAATTTTATCAAAATCTCTTCAATGTTAGTTATTGTTGTTCCGAAGCGCTTTCAAATGCTCATTTCTATGAAAATTTTGAGAGACAGATAAAGCAGCGATTTACATATGTTTTGTTGTTTGTCAATGAAAACAAGAGCTAAAGTGTGATGTCGGATCTGTCCGTTCGCTTCTATTAGCTTCACAAATGCCAGCTCTTTTAATGATATGTTTCTTAACATTTTCGCACATATCGGCCGATATTCTACTTATTTCATCTTTAATATATTTTTTAAGCTGCTGCAATGTTTGTTGTTTATTTGCATACATCTTGCTCTTTAGATAAATTTAAAAAGGCTGTTAAATCTGGTGATCGTGGAAGCCACTCGACATCACCATATCTGGATACAATTCGGTATAGAAACAGTTGATAGAGTAATTGCAATTTTGCGTTAGCTGTACGCGATGTCGGCACCACATCGCGTACAGCTAACGCCTATTGAAACCACATGGCCCACAAATGTTCAATCGTGTGACGGTATCGTTCTCTAGTAACAGTAATAGTAACTACACATCTATATATGAAAATGTACGATCCAATGAGCCCTCCAGACGAAATATCGCACCATACTGTCACTTTTTCAAGATATAAATGAAAATGCGTTCATTAGGATTTTTTCATGACAATTCGGAAAAAATCTACGACTGATTTTGATAAAACGTTTTAACCACTAAAACTCGTCTACATTTTGCGAATGTCAAATAAAAACTGTCAAAACTAAGCTATACCAAAATGGCGGCCTGTCAGAATAGTATACCTTCCTGTAGAACACCCTGTGTATCCGAAAATTAATCCGCAATCAGTTGCGTTCATATGTGTCATGATACGCCCCCCAAACAATTTTATTAAAGTTTTAAAACTTGTAAGGCTTTACAGGGTGGACTATGGCGCAAATAAAATGCCTTGGTTGACGTCGGATATTTTTACAAATCAGCTTTAGAAAAGAGACAGTTTAACAACGGTTTAGAATATTAAAAAGTCTTAAAATTGATTGTGCATTGTAACGGTCTTGCATACTTAAATAAAGCGATTGTATTTACACAGTCGTTACTTTTCATAATTTCCACAAGATTTCCCTCACTTTTTTAACCTGAAAAGTAAAAAAAAAAACAGATCTATCATGTGATTTCTCAGATGTTTTTTTTTTTTTTTGAGAATTACCTAAAGAAGAAAGCATTTGATCCAATAAGAGGGAACGATTCTACTATAAATATAGTTTTAGTCACCAGACATGCAAATCTCCCGATTTTATGTCTGATCTCCTGACTTTTTGCTGCAATCTTCAGATATATCACGCAACAAAGTTGCTATCAATAATCAGAACATAAATATCTGCGAGTACAATATAAATTTTATCAAAATCTCTTCAATGTTAGTTATTGTTGTTCCGAAGCGCTTTCAAATGCTCATTTCTATGAAAATTTTGAGAGACAGATAAAGCAGCGATTTACATATGTTTTGTTGTTTGTCAATGAAAACAAGAGCTAAAGTGTGATGTCGGATCTGTCCGTTCGCTTCTATTAGCTTCACAAATGCCAGCTCTTTTAATGATATGTTTCTTAACATTTTCGCACATATCGGCCGATATTCTACTTATTTCATCTTTAATATATTTTTTAAGCTGCTGCAATGTTTGTTGTTTATTTGCATACATCTTGCTCTTTAGATAAATTTAAAAAGGCTGTTAAATCTGGTGATCGTGGAAGCCACTCGACATCACCATATCTGGATACAATTCGGTATAGAAACAGTTGATAGAGTAATTGCAATTTTGCGTTAGCTGTACGCGATGTCGGCACCACATCGCGTACAGCTAACGCCTATTGAAACCACATGGCCCACAAATGTTCAATCGTGTGACGGTATCGTTCTCTAGTAACAGTAATAGTAACTACACATCTATATATGAAAATGTACGATCCAATGAGCCCTCCAGACGAAATATCGCACCATACTGTCACTTTTTCAAGATATAAATGAAAATGCGTTCATTAGGATTTTTTCATGACAATTCGGAAAAAATCTACGACTGATTTTGATAAAACGTTTTAACCACTAAAACTCGTCTACATTTTGCGAATGTCAAATAAAAACTGTCAAAACTAAGCTATACCAAAATGGCGGCCTGTCAGAATAGTATACCTTCCTGTAGAACACCCTGTGTATCCGAAAATTAATCCGCAATCAGTTGCGTTCATATGTGTCATGATACGCCCCCCAAACAATTTTATTAAAGTTTTAAAACTTGTAAGGCTTTACAGGGTGGACTATGGCGCAAATAAAATGCCTTGGTTGACGTCGGATATTTTTACAAATCAGCTTTAGAAAAGAGACAGTTTAACAACGGTTTAGAATATTAAAAAGTCTTAAAATTGATTGTGCATTGTAACGGTCTTGCATACTTAAATAAAGCGATTGTATTTACACAGTCGTTACTTTTCATAATTTCCACAAGATTTCCCTCACTTTTTTAACCTGAAAAGTAAAAAAAAAAACAGATCTATCATGTGATTTCTCAGATGTTTTTTTTTTTTTTTGAGAATTACCTAAAGAAGAAAGCATTTGATCCAATAAGAGGGAACGATTCTACTATAAATATAGTTTTAGTCACCAGACATGCAAATCTCCCGATTTTATGTCTGATCTCCTGACTTTTTGCTGCAATCTTCAGATATATCACGCAACAAAGTTGCTATCAATAATCAGAACATAAATATCTGCGAGTACAATATAAATTTTATCAAAATCTCTTCAATGTTAGTTATTGTTGTTCCGAAGCGCTTTCAAATGCTCATTTCTATGAAAATTTTGAGAGACAGATAAAGCAGCGATTTACATATGTTTTGTTGTTTGTCAATGAAAACAAGAGCTAAAGTGTGATGTCGGATCTGTCCGTTCGCTTCTATTAGCTTCACAAATGCCAGCTCTTTTAATGATATGTTTCTTAACATTTTCGCACATATCGGCCGATATTCTACTTATTTCATCTTTAATATATTTTTTAAGCTGCTGCAATGTTTGTTGTTTATTTGCATACATCTTGCTCTTTAGATAAATTTAAAAAGGCTGTTAAATCTGGTGATCGTGGAAGCCACTCGACATCACCATATCTGGATACAATTCGGTATAGAAACAGTTGATAGAGTAATTGCAATTTTGCGTTAGCTGTACGCGATGTCGGCACCACATCGCGTACAGCTAACGCCTATTGAAACCACATGGCCCACAAATGTTCAATCGTGTGACGGTATCGTTCTCTAGTAACAGTAATAGTAACTACACATCTATATATGAAAATGTACGATCCAATGAGCCCTCCAGACGAAATATCGCACCATACTGTCACTTTTTCAAGATATAAATGAAAATGCGTTCATTAGGATTTTTTCATGACAATTCGGAAAAAATCTACGACTGATTTTGATAAAACGTTTTAACCACTAAAACTCGTCTACATTTTGCGAATGTCAAATAAAAACTGTCAAAACTAAGCTATACCAAAATGGCGGCCTGTCAGAATAGTATACCTTCCTGTAGAACACCCTGTGTATCCGAAAATTAATCCGCAATCAGTTGCGTTCATATGTGTCATGATACGCCCCCCAAACAATTTTATTAAAGTTTTAAAACTTGTAAGGCTTTACAGGGTGGACTATGGCGCAAATAAAATGCCTTGGTTGACGTCGGATATTTTTACAAATCAGCTTTAGAAAAGAGACAGTTTAACAACGGTTTAGAATATTAAAAAGTCTTAAAATTGATTGTGCATTGTAACGGTCTTGCATACTTAAATAAAGCGATTGTATTTACACAGTCGTTAAGACTGGTTGATGTCTATGTTCGAAATAATCTGACCAATAATCTCATATCGAATTTCCAGCATGTGTATTGAAAGGGAACGTCGGTGGAGACTGTCCTTCATTCGCTGGTAGAAAACAGATCGAGGAAATGCTAAATAGCTGGCTCATCCATGCTTAGCTGGGGTGCTGCCTAACAAAACGGTCGGTTTTCAGAGGCACTCCTCAAGGTGGAGTATTGCCGCTGCTGAATTGCTTAACTTTTTAAAGAAAGAGATGTACATTGCTTTAGTCTAAGCGAACGACATTGCTATAGGCATATCAGAAAAGTTGCCTCTATAATAAGGGAGTTCATGACATCAGTTCTTTATAAACTTGGGAAGTGGGCTGACAATGTTAGTTTTTCAGTTAACGCCGAAAAGACTGATCTGGTTTTGTTCACTAGAAGGTACAAGTTACCATCTAACATCCTTCCAAAGCTAAATTCCACAGAACTTTAATGCGTAGACCATACCAGATACTTAGGGTTCATTCTCGATATGAAACTCAGTTGAAGACTTAATATACAGAACCGTGCCAAGAGTTCTTCCGTAGCCCTTTATACCGGCTGAGGGGCTTTGGGTACGAAATGGAGTAGTCCACTGGATCTATACGGTAATAGACAGCCCCATCCAGATGTACGGAGTACTAGTCTGATGGACAGTACTGTACAATAAAAGTAACACTGATCACCTAGGGAAAGTCCGGAGGTTATCTTGCATCTATATAACCGGCGCTTTAAAAACAACTCTCACCGCTGACCTGGAGACAATACTCCACCTGCTTCCTGTTGATATTTATGAGAGGCAAACGGCAGCAAATGGCAGGCAAATGACTTTGGAAATCCTCGGTGTTGGCTAACACTAATTCGGGCCACTCCAGAATTCTGAACCGGCTAACATCGTCTTTAATGTCAAGTTCAAGACCAGCATCTCTAGCAGAAGCATTTGGGAAGTTAGGGGAGTTTAGAACGATTCTGCTACAGAGAATATACACAGACGGACCTAGGTATAGGGGCAGGAGTTTTCTCCAGTGGACCTAATGTAAACAACACGAGACGACTGCTGGATTACTGTAGTGCATTTCAGGCGGAAATTACGATAGTCCGGGAAATTGTGGCTTGGTTTTCAATTAACAGGGTAACGCTGTTATACTTGGAATCACTGGAAGTACGCTTCAAGTTGGAAAAGCAATGCCGCACGTCTTTGAATAAGATCGCAGCCTGTGCTGGGTTTAAGGACACAAGGACGATCCGGGCAGCTGCGGAGCAGACGAGCTGGCAAAGGAAGGTGCAGGTCGGAACTTCTCTGAAAATAGTTAGGAACTGTCTGCTTTTATAGAATGGATAAAGTTTCGCCTTGATACTGAAGCCAGAAGAATGGCAGACAGCAAGTGGAACAATATCAGCACTCGTCTTTCGTCGAAGTCTTTGGATTCGAAAGTCTTAAGCCCATAAATAGGAAATGCTTAAGCACTGCTTGATAGGTAGACATTCTATTAGGCTGGGTGTCCCGTCCAACGATTTATGTAGAAGCTATAGAGACGAGGAGGAGAAAGAAACAATAACTCACCTTTTGTGCAGCCGTCCTGCCCTATCAATGCTGAGAAGGAAAACCCCCGGGGTTTTTTTCTGTGAAGATCTCGTTGATTTACCCGAGCTCGATATTTACAAAATAAAGAGTTTTATCTTCGGACCCAAGTGGTTCTACACTCTTCTATAAATACAAAACAGGAAGTGTTAAAACCGGTATGGTTACCGAAAAACATATCATGTAAGGTTCCTGGTGCTGGTAATCCGGTCCTTTTCGTGATGTCACAATGGACGTACCTTTCGGTCTAAGTGTATCTCTGTCTCTAATCTAACCTCTCTCGTCTTTTGATCGTCATTATAAGCAACTCTGACTGTTGTTGAAGGTGTTGGTAGGCACACTCAGATTAAAATCGATATGCTTTAATCCGACGTGAAAAACACTTTTTTATCACTTTAACGACTAAAGTCAGGTGCCAATATTGTTGTTATTTCGTCATGTGTATTGAAATACAACATTTTAAAAGTACACAACAATATTAAAGTGAAGACTTATTACCAAAGCTGTGCATACAATTTACATTTGGGATCTTCTGACGAACAAGAGATACTTTTACTAAAGCTTTGAAAGATTAAGAAGCCAATTATCATTTCATGACGATGCATATCTTGAAAGAATTAAAGCATTTTATGGCATTTTTTTTCCATGCGATGTAGTTAAGTTCACTCCTTGACAAAGTATCACGCAAATAAGCGGAAAATTATCGAATTGAAAGAGACTGCGACTAGGTCGCCTCCTGTCACATTTTGCCATAGCTCATTGGTTATCAAAAAGGATTAGCCCATCGAGGACGACTGCCTCTACGGGGGGCCATAATGATAAATAATTGAAATACTTTGTTATAATTTCGAGGACAAATAAAAGGACACCGTGCCGCCTTATTTGCCTATTATGCTTTAAATAGTGAAGCTATTTATATAAATGGAGCAATAATTATTCCAGTAAATATGAGTTTGTGGGGAAAGTTTTCAAACTCAATGGCGGGTTTCAGGGATTATTGAGCAGACAGCCAGCCGTTGTTGGTTTGGGTATATTTAGGCAATATTTTATTTATGTTGATGTTGTTTGTTGGGAATAACTTTGTGAATTGAAATTGAATTCTAGTTAATTCGATGTTAGAGAAGAAAAGGCAGTGTGGTGTGTAGTTTAAAGTTAGGAGTGTTTTTTTTTCCTTTTACGAAAACAATTTGTAATTTGCATAGTCTCTTAGATGGGACGTTAATCGAATCACATCTATCCAGGAGTCATGTGTATGAATCCATCCATTGTAATCCATTCATCCATTCGATAATTATCTGACCAAGATTTGATTGCTACAGTTATAAGCTATCAAACGAAAGGAGAATGAAATACCTTGGATTTTCAATGTTCCGTACTAGAATGGCACGAAATGGAACACGAATGGAGTCAACATCTAACTCGCAGCTTTGGAACCCCTAGATGTAGAAGGCTTTATTGTAAGAGAATACCAGGAATAATATTTTACTTACATAACCTACTCAAGAAAAAAAATATTTTTCAAGCCCATCACGCTATAAATTAAATCAAATCTGGAGTTTCAATAAACTCGAATATGTAAAAAATATTGTAACATAATGTAGTATAATAACTACGCCCCAAAAGTAAGCAACACATTCCGAAGTGTCTTTTCGGAACACATTCGAGGTTCGTGTCCACGGATAGAGAATGATTATGTCTAAGACGACGTCGCGGAATTAAGAGAGAGATTATTGGCTGCAGCTGTCATCTTGGAATTATTACATCAGAATTTTCTCATTCCAGTGGTCGAAGAATTTGCTAGAAGTTTCTGGCTATCAGAAATGCGACTATATAAGAACAGATGGCGATCGAGGCAGTTGCAGTTGGTTTTCGAACCGCACGAAGAGATTGGAAAAGTGATAATAGGCAAAGTTGTAATTTTGTGATAAATTGAAAGTTAAGAGTTAATAAGAGAAGTAATTATTTTGGATTTGTGAATTGAGTAATTGAAATGAGATAAAGTGATTTGAGAAGAAAGAGACCTTGTAAGGAAGGAGTTTGCGAAGAATAGTATAGTGTGAACTTGAATTGTTCTATAGACTAGAAAATAAAGAAATAATCTCACAGAATAACGTTTTATCTATTCGAGCCGTAGCTCGCATATTACAATATATAAAATTTTTTTTATAGTTTGTTAAACAAAAAAAAAAAAAGTAGAGACCTTCGGAGAGGGTGACGACACTGAATACTTATTCAGTGATTATCCTGCCTTTGCTCGCATCAGATTGAAAATTTTTGAGGCTGATATGGTGAGAGCCTATCACATAAGATTCTCATCATTAAAGGCTCTTCAATGATGAATATATTCTATGAAAGACGAAGAAATTTCATAAACAGGGGGTTTATTCCTCGCAGTACAATGGACTAGTATTAGGTTAGGTTAGGTAAATGGGTGCCTTTGTTGACAAACGACGGCTCACTTAGACCACTTAAAGTCCATTGTGCCCAATTTGTTTAAAAACCGAATCTCGTATAACTGGTACCAGAAGAAGAAAACATCATCGGAACTACTCGCCAATTGTCGGTCCCAGCAGGCCAGACACATAATCATAAATGTCTTTTCCAACCTATTCAACAGTCTTTACGTTGAGTGATGACAAATTTCACCCCGCTAATGAGAGAAACGTCACTCTGGGCAAAATCGAACATGGCCTAATTCTTCATCGAAAATATAGTGTACCCCGAGACAGGGAAGTTGAAAACGTGCAGGGTGTAAATAAATGGATTGTTTATGTCTCCAAACTGACAGAAGTCATCCACACAATATCCAAGGACATCAGTTTAGCGTACAAGTCAAACAACACCCTGGCACCGCTTTTCACCTATCTTGAGGTGAAAACAGAAAATAACACAGATGTTGTGTATAACATCAACTGCCAAGGCAATGCCAACAAAATCTGCAACCTTTGTTATATTGGCGCAACCAAGCAGTTTTTGAGACCGAAGATATCAAACCACAAATCTGAAATAAGGTCCAAAAATGCTAACAAAACAGTATTCGGTAACCAAGTATTGAATTCGGCCACCAACAAAATTTATATGACGATTTAGATAGAGAGGCATATTTCTAAGTGGTATGCTGGAAAGGCGGAACATCTCAGCGGTATATTGCTCCCTAGTCAGCAAGAAATTTTAAATTAAATTTAAACCAGACTTAAATTTAACAGAAGTGCTTCATATTTTGTGTTCCGTGTTATTAATGTTTTACCAAATATTTAGTTTCATTTCCTTCTTGGCTTTGTATTGTTCCACTATTGTTAACAAATTGATTGTTCACTATTTTCTTTTATTTAACTAAATATATATGTATTCCATTGTACATATCTGTTTCTAATCTGTACAATAAAGGTCTCCTGAATAAGACAGCAAATCCTGTCGAAATATAAGAAAAGTAAATGTAACTAACTACTGTTTCCTAGGCGTATTTTTCTTAAACCTAGCTAGTCAGTGAACATGTAAAATAAATACAACAGGCAAAACCATCTGGCTAGAAATTGTTACAATTCTCACCGATAGGTGGCCTGATTTTATTCATATGCATTGGTACGGCTGCGGAATTTTCAGTTGTGCAGGGACTTGTTCGTAAAGTTCAACTAAAAATGGAATGTTGTTAATTATCGTACTAATATTATGCGTCAGTACTTTTATTTTTTATAATAATTTGATCACTTTTTATGAATGAGTATGAAGAATACCAAAAATGTGAAAAAATTTAAAAAAAAAGAATAAATTTGTAATTGAAAACCTGGTGCACCTTCTGATAGAATCTAAATTTCGACAAAATCGTCTGAGCCGTTTTTGATAAAGCAGACAAAAGAATAAATAAACAACAAAAGCAAAATTAATTTTCTAAACATCTTTTGAAACACTTTACTTCACATGAAATAGCACACATTTAACACAACGCACATATTGAATTTAAGCAAAATCATATTTTCTATTTCTGAGATAATTTTACTTTTCAAAATTAAATTAGGCAAATATTAAATTTTCGTTAACTCTCTGTTTAATTTTTCTTCTCATCTTATTTAATGACAGTTCTTGATCAGTTGCTTTTTTCTCCCCGCAGGCCAAACAAATAATAGATTCTAATATATTTTGTGCTGTTTTATTAGTTTTGAAGTATTCGAACGAATAATACTTATAATTTTCCGCATTTATATAGAATAAATATGGTGAAAAAAATTGTGCTATTTGGTCGCAATCCATACCTGATGAGTCTTACTGAAAACACCCAATCATGTTTGCTGACGTTCTTCAGACAATGATTTTCACTTTCTGATTTTATATGAAATCGATAGAAACCTGTCAGATCACACGCTTGGATCGTAACTCTCAGCTGTCATGTAGCAGTTTACCATACAACACTTTCTTGACATTTTCACAGTTTCGTTATTTATTAAACGAAAGTATTTATAATAATTAAAAATTAGATCACAGGTCAATTTTTCACAGCTGTTTTGTGTCTGGCCTACGGCAAATTTCAATTTTGACAGATGTCTAAAAAGGACTGTTTGACGTTTGTAAATTGGAAGACTTAATACACTGCTCATGGGAAACGAAAATTCACATAAAATTTTAAATAATATATGTATATCCTTTTTCGATTGAGACATTTGCTTATCATAAATTCATCTAATAAAATAATAATAATAAACGGTTATCACTATTAAAGCCACTATACTTCATGAACATAGTCGTATCGCGTGGCGAATATTCTGCCAGTTGACAGCTAATGTCATTATGACTGCAAACAGAAATGCCAATATTAAATGTAAAAAAGGGCAACAATTCAACTGACTAGAAATCGTTTTTATGAACCACTAGCTAGCGAGGTTACAAACAAAAACGCAGCATTTTATTTCAGCAGAAAAAGCCGACTGGCAAACATCGTTCTAATACCTAAACGATAACGGCTTTTATTTTTATTGAATGGAAATGGAAAGAATATTGATGCATTTTTCAATCATAATTAAGTAAATTAAAAATGATTTGCACATGGAAATTTAGGGCACTTTTAGTATTTTGTGCAGTACACTTACATAGCTAAGTCTATTTGCAAAATTAAATGTCTGGGCTATAATGTGTTGTATCCACATCGGGCACTGCAGTTCCACCTTACCCTGTTAAAAGCAATCCAATGCAATCAAAAAATTCAACTTTTATGTACCTGACTTAAGTAGAAAGTTTCAATGGATGCCATAACTTTACAGTACAGTGGGAAGGTTGTGATCCTTCTACTCCGGATCATAACTTCGCCGTAAGAAGAAGAAGAAGAAGATAACCTTACAGTACGTGTCCTTGTGCTACGCAAAAGACATTTCCGGAAAAATTGTACATTCTTCAAATAATATTTGATGAAATTTAAACTATCCAAGCTTAAAAATCTTAACATGAAACAGGAATCCCATAAATTGCAGTTCTCGTAAACTTGTTTCACAACTCCCAGCACAAGTATCCACACTGTTTCGCTCCCACAAATAAAGGAACTGCAAACAAAAACTTTTTATTGTTTTATAATTTTACCTGCAGAACGAGAGAAAGGACTCGCTGAAGTGTGCAGCAAACTTGAGTGTACTCGTACGAGTAAGTGAGAAAGTCGAGAAAAATATCCCTGCAGAAATGAAAGCAAACAAAAAATGCAAGAATTTATATGAATTTCACCGTAGTATGGATTTACTGCTTAAAGCACTTTACCGCTTAGGACTAAACCATTAAGCCGGAACATGAATATTTCTTTCCTCGCCCCAAATCCATTTATCAATCCTAGATACGAACATGCCCCATCATTAGCTCTACCCATTAGATTATGCCTAATTGAAAAGTGCTTTTGTTCCCCGCTCCTCTAATCTTGTCGCCCTGTGGTAATTCCAATTGAATTTCTATCCTTAGGCAACAATCAGTAACAATGGGTTCCAGTCGGATGAGTATGCGATTTCAAAACCGAATAGAGAAGATATATTCATGCTGCCACTGCATGTTACGCCGGATGTGACTGATACACCTTTCTGTATACTAGTTCCTCGAATCCGTAACATTCGTCCTGATTGTGGTATTTGAATTCGAATTGGTCCTCTTGACCACATGATGTTGAATGGTCAGATCAAATGGGTTCTGAGTCACAATTGGAATAGGTTTCACTGGAAGTAAATGATTTCATCATTGCGGTCAGAAAGGATATCTAAGCATAGTGTGGGTGGTCCATCTTTTCAGCCGTGGTAAGGATATTCTGTGAACGCATAGAACGAAAATGACAAAATGGAGTAAATTGTCTCGTTATCGATGTTGGTTTACGACGATAATATCAGAAAATCAAAGGGAACTCAGCAAGTTGTAATTATAGAAAGTTTCTCAAAGTGTAAGCAGAGTAATTAAGGCGTCTCTACTTTGCCTCTTGAGGGTAGTTCATTAATACATTTTCTTTGGCGGGGGAGGACAAGGTTTTTCTTTGATTCTCGTCTATACTTGGTAAATCCTTGCATTTGCAGTCCAATTAAATAACTTTTAAGATGACTTCGAAATGGCATTCATTTGATAAATATTCCCCAGAACGCACCTTGTCAAAGATGTTACGTAAAGTTTTTCCATTTGGTTGCATAATTACTGTGGACTGGTAGGTGTTGATTTTGTTATGGATGAAGGATTCGGAAAAATCACTCGTTACTTACTTTTAAAATACTCTTGAAGGTATTATTAAAACTTTGTGCAGAAATTCTTATCGATGGATATGGTTAAATGCGTCTAAGACTGAAAGAAAAAAAAGGGTAGAAGTTACATTTGATACATTTGCCATGAGAGTGTAGTAAACAAGTTCTGGGTATAATTAATGCTTTTACATTGCATTTGCATACGTAAGTTAGAAAGATAGGATACATGAGGACAGCGAAGAAACGCTTTACGATGTGGTGGTTTGAAACTCAGCTGCTGTTGATTCGAGTTTACTATATGGTTGGTGTCCCAACTAAGTTACAATTCGAGGCGAAATTGAATCCGTTCATTTTAATCCCAGAAATAACGGTACTTCACTAACAGTTTGGATATCACAATTCTGTTAAAATGTACTTATTAGCGAATTTTTGAAAATTGTTTATTTTTTGGTTAATCGGTTATGCAAGCACCACGCTTTGGAAAATTATCTAGAAATAGTAACAAAAGTTAAAAGTTTCGCTTGAATTTCAAAGCTGAGTAATTTGTAAATGAACAGCACATAGGTGTAAGTAGGTGCGAGCTAGTTATACACTTTATTTACATTCAATACCTTAAGCTGGACACTTTCTGTCTCAATATGAGATTTGTTTTTAGAGGTACATGTATGAGAAAGTATAAAATAGTGCACATTGTCGGTTAGTCCGATACATAATTTTCATAGGACTGATAGGAATACTGAGTGACAACTTTACGACAACTTTATTCACACCTTACAAATGAATAGCACTGTGCACCCCGAGCGCAAAATTGTCTTAAGAAGCAAGGCAATAGCTAAGTCTTTGAACTAAAAATAGACAATTCAACTTTTATAAGAGACAGTTCCTGGAAAGTAAGAAAGCCCTTAACTATTTCTGCTAAATGATGTAGGTATCTATTCAATCGAAAATAAATTTTAAGTAAGCTTTGAGCAAGAACTGAAACAATCATCAAGTGTGTTCTAAGAAACCTTGGTTCGAGTGCCACTCACCTTTCGAAAGACAGCGCAATATTTATGGAAAGCAGCAAGTTTAAAAGCCGAGAGATATGAATAGAAAAAGTCCCAGATATTCAGGCTTAGACTCTTTAAAAGCGATACCAAAAAAATTCGTTTATGTTAGGTTGTCCTTTCAAGTAGATGGGTTAAATTCCAGCTCCACAGATGCAACTTTCTTACTGATTTGAATGAACGTTTATATTACGATAAGGTATACTCGTCTATCTATGATAGTATGCTCCCAGAAGTTTATTACTTTGCGAGTAAGTACTGCGCAGTTGCACTTGGGATGCCCTTACATACTATTCTAAGGTGTTTTATCTGTACTTATATATTTTAGTTTGCTTTTCACCAAATCTTGTAATACATTTCTCACCTACTTACCGATGTCCAGCTGTCTTGGGAATCTAAAATAAATAAATATTTTGGCGTTAACAATCCATATAGGGCTTGACTGGCTTTAGAATACTCCCGTCTATGTAGTAAGCTTGGAGTAATTAACTATTTGTCTGCCTTTTTCCTGAGACTCATATAACCATCAGCAAGATCTCTTCCGAGATCATGTCGATGGAGCTGACGGCGTCCACTTTGGTTAGTGTTCCTACATCCCAATATGTAGATGTAATTTGAGTTGTGGTTATTTTTAAAGAGATATTGTACAATCGTTCTAACTTGTAAGACCGAAAGGATAGCTTGCATCGACAGAGTCGATATATCCAAGGCAAGATAGGAGTTTGATAATATCTGGCTTGACCCCCAGCCTTTCGTTCTCGGGCACCATTTAACTGTTTGTTCACATCGTCACTGTAAACACGAACATGATTGGATTTCACCCGAATCGATGCATCTTATTTCATTTAGTATCAAAATGTATAGGCCATGCACGATGCAGCTTGAGCTCATTCCCAAATTGCAGGATATCGCAGAATATATATTTCTGAAGACTTTCATTTTTAGAGAGTCCTCATATTCAGGATATTGCAGAGACAAATTTGGTCAAGTCTACAATTTATTTACATGAAATGTACATCCAATGGTTACTTAATTTTAAGGAATTCATGTGAAATGTTTAACTCTCTTGTAAAATAAACCCTTTGTAGGTTGTGCACCTACTTCAATTTCCCGTATTGTGCGTTGGCTTGCGGTCACATCCCTATAAAATATGCACAATCTTGTAGCGCAATATACGAGGAATTGCATTCAAAGTGTTGGCTACCAAAATCCGTGAAAATTTCCTACACTCTATACCAACTCGAAAATCCTTTAGAATTTCATGCAAATTCAAGCCACAACACGCAACATTTATAAGCACTCTGAATTTAAAATATTTTCCATATGAATTTCAAATCAGCTATTCCTAACAATCGCTGAAACACACTACGTTCACACAAAGCTCCGACCGCAGACTTTTTTGAATAGCGTAGCGAGAGTACTAATTTCTTAAATATGTTTTTCCATCCGGATTGTTGCTATTTTTTTGTTGACCTTATTTTTATTTTGACTTTGTCGTCGTACTTTGTAGCTCTCCGAAACTGTACGCGTACTCGTATCTATGAAATATTCATGCATCCTTGATAATAGGCAGCTACTAAGTATCACGTTTCAGCTTTTTGCATTATTTGTAGATGGTTTCATCGCCATCACGACACGATGTGAAAAGGCACCCCCATATGCTACATTTCTATTTCCCTTTTCCCATATCAGACCTACACACACATGATTCTCCCCAGGGGATGGTGAATTTGTCAGGATTGTTCTAAATATTTTTTTATTTTTTTTTATTTTTTGTCATAGCTCAGAGGTGGGAGCCATATGCATGCATTTGCATAACTTTATCGTCGTCTAGTTACATTGCAGCTCCATTTCATGTCGCATCCATGCAACCGAGTTTTTTTTATTTTGTTGCAGTTCTGTACATATAGGTATATGTATATGCCAGGCGCTGTAGAAAAAATATCGTTTCAGTTTAATCCCCACCGGGGAGGCTCATCGAAATTCGTCGGTCGATATGCAATTTCAGTTGAAGGATTTGCATGTGGAAAAATACGAGAATTGGCACAAAATTTGTAGTCCTTTTAGTTTGTGGGCGTAGGTGGGAAGGTTCGTCTCTGATTGCGGGGAGGAAATTTGAAAGTCGCATTTTGCTGATGAAAGTGTTTTTCTCTAGTGTTCTAGTTTACAGGGTGTTGTAATGGGTGGGGATAAAAGGATCTCTTCAACTCATACACCGGACGGCCTTTGGCCTCACGTTCAGGTGGTCAGAGTGCAATTTTCAGTTTCACTTTTGGGATTTTGGCGTTTCGGGATTTTGGATTTTCGGGATTTTGTATTTTCGGAACTTTGGGTTTTTCAAGATTTCGGATTTTTGAGATTTTGGGCTTTCAGGATTATATTTTTCGGGATTCTATCCGACTCCCTGTTGTAATGCTGTTGGCAATGTCTGCAATTTGATCTCTCTTGGGTTTGTACCCAGATGGACTATTGGCAATTTGTCCATAAAAAGTTTGTAAGGTCATTCTCAGTACCTAAATGTGTGTTGGTTCTTTCTATAACTGTGAAATGCGTTCTTTATTCAGAGATCGAACTTTTTTTTCAAACTTCTCTTGCTATTCGAGCCCGTTGTTTTCCCCTCTGTAATCTTAAAAATTAAATAAAAATAGCATAATGTATTTAGATGTATAGGAACAAAAAAATATGTGCTCGAAAAAAAATTCTGAATTTTGAAATTATAGACCACCCTAATATGTATCTATCTATACATATAAAACTCAATGTAGCAATGTCTGTATGCATGCTATGGACTCCGGAACCACCGAACCGATTGAGCTCAAAATCTTCTTCTTCTTCGCTGTGTCTCTGAAGTTTGGTCAAAATCGGTCCAGCAGTTTGCCCACAACTGCATTTTTTATAAATGTTTTCTTCAGTACCAAACAAAAATGTATTTCTTTTTGTTAGGCGCAGCAACGCACGCCGAGTACCCGCTAGTATACCATAAATATTATAACTGATCGCCTTTTTTCATCCACTCTGCTAAATTGTGGAATAAACTAGCATTTTATGCTAGATCTTCTCTGGAAGTAAGTTTATTCAACCAGATGATAATATTTTTGAAAATAGCAAGATGCTTCTACTTACTCGTATGTAAATTAAAAAAAAAAAAAAAAAACACTTCTTAATCAGCACTAACAGCCCATACAGAGCCTGGCCTAGTTTCTCGCAGTCACTCGTGCTGTGCCCCGTGCTAATGGTTGGGATCTACAGTTTTATGCATGTTGATAAATTTACTCTCCGACGTATGTCAGATTTTCGCGATGGGTGGGACCGTGAAAAAACCTTTTTTTTTTTTCTGGGTTTCGAACTTTGATTATCACGCTCACTGACCACTGAACCACGGCGCCCCAATCACTAAGTATGGGTCACACGAACTTGCACCTAAATTTCGCTTAAAAAAATTTTGAAAAACTTGTTATTGCTATAATCTTTTATATGCCAAATATTGAGTCATAGCTGAGATAAAGCTAATTTTTTGGCAAAAATCTGGTGCGCTGTCTGTTGGCATATGTCCTACTGTGACTTAAATATTAAATCTGAATAAAAACGTTAAAGCCGTCTTCGAGAAAATAGTAAAGTACCGTTAATTTTGGAGTTAGAACGAAAATTTCGTGGGTGGCCATGGTGTAGTGATAACATCATCGCTTGCCATGCTGCAGGTTCACGGTTCGAATCCTGTTGTCAAGAATCATCTATTTATTTCGCTTAAAATAAATAAAAAAAGTCGATCAATTGGGAAAGCTTAGTCAACTCTACTGCGAAGGCATAACACTGGCAGTAGGGTGGTCATATGTCTAAAATGATGATGACATCAGGAGGACGGAAAAAAAATACTGTGAATCATAAGCAATGGCAATACTACAAAAATACACCCCAGTTATCTGGACACCATCCTCGGAGTTCACTGAAACTTAATAATACCTGAGTTTCAAACCAACTATACCAATCTGTCTTCTCTCTCTGTCTCTTTCCCTTTCCACAAAAACGCCGGTGTCCTAAAAATTAGTATAAGGGTATTCATATCCCCTTTCACACGTGCAAATATAAAAAGTACCGCAGATATGAAGTTTGAAGTAAATCCATCCAGCCGTTTAGATTGCTGTCGGTCATATACAGACAGGTATATAAGTACAAATAGATAGACAGACAGAATTGAGAGACCCACTTTTTTTTACATTCTCTGTCACAGTTACACCAGCATTAATCAAAATCTCGAGATCGACAATTTTAAGGGAACCAATACTTGCCCTTTTAGGGGCACTTGACCTATATGGTAGAAGTATTTCTTCTGTGTGACTTGCTTCTGCCGCGTTTTAAGAATAATTGTTATTTACCGTCCCTCGAGAGTTCTGAGGATCTAACATCGAATCGGTTCAGTAAAGGCACTCACCGCAAGGTTAAACATTAAAGGGTTGTATTTACAAAGCACCACCAGAATAGTTATTCAACGGATATTCCTATATATGGTGCATTTAGACAAAAAGTTTCCATTGCGGTATCACTGTAGAAGAAGGATTTCGATCCCTATCTACTGCTGGAACAATCAATCCCTCTTGATAAAGCCATTGATCCGATATTTTAGATCATTTAAGAAGAATTCTCCTAGAGGTGCCCTTCTGAGGACCATCACGTGGAAATCACATATGCATCTACATCTGATTCTGATTTCCAGTAAAAATATTATCGAAAGCAACGCAACTTTTAAAAATCCTTCTTTCATCTGGCACAGCAAGTCCATTGAAAAAATTAACTTCGTTCATTGACTGTGAGACTCTTTGAAATTTAATATTGCACTCCCTTTCCATTTCGAAGAGAAGTAAAAAAAGTGAACACTGGCCTCTAAAGACTGTCGTGGCTCATAAATATATAAACAGTGCCGTCAGCTTCCACCCACTTTGCCATAAAAATATCTATTTGATTGAAAAATGTCTTGGATTCAGGATGAAATTTTACGTTGAAACTTCACCGGTCGAAGTCGATGCGTCGCCTTAATGGAATTTCTTATTAACTCAAACCGAAACGACTGTCTCAAGACTGGAGTATTCTATCGATACTATTGAAGATGATGAAAAATCAATGACCCTTAGCTTTCAATTTTATACCGTAATCGATTGGAAACTCAATTTCACTTTTTTTTTCTTCGATTTTCTTGATCGCGTTCTCGAGATAGATACGACAAAGATTTATAATGAAGATACATTTGCACAAACATGTGTCCATACTAAATATATAGGTTGGTCACAATCGACTTCCGCAATCTACCTGAGGGTATAAAATTCTTGGAAAATTTCCAGCTGTTAAGCAGAAAGGCATGTCCATCCATATGCGAATGTGTATGGGTGTGTGTATTATTCAATTCACCTTGAATTTAATTTAGATTCCTTGGAACTTAAAAGATTCTGAAAACCGTTTGATGTAGGATAGAATGGCTGTGTATTTGAGTGTCCATTTGGCACTTTTTTCCTTACTCGGGCTACGAAGATTGAATTCGTTTATAGTACCCTCCTCCATTCGAAGAGGAGGAAATTTTATTTGGCCGGAACATGCATTTGTGGATGGAGAAGTGGGCGACATAATCTACCATCATTTTAAAAAAGATACTTTATTGTATTTATTCAGAAAGACCTGCCTTATTGTTTTGTCAAACGTGTTTTCTTCTTGGTGAATGCGTTCTATATAATGCTTTTTAGATCTTTTCAAGTGAACTTTGTTTTTTTTCCATTTATCCAGGTGAGAAAACTAATTTCTTTTAAAAAAATTTAAAGGACGTACAATCAAATATGCAAAAAAAGCACAGAAGTACAACCCATTTGTATTTCTCATTTTCTAGAATTAAAGTGTCACTCTGCCAGCATTAGCATCTTGAAGTGGGATGACACACAAAGAAAAAAGTAGTCGTAAGTTGCAGGGGTGAAAATAGATACAGCACAATGCAAGCGTTATTGAACCCATTTTATATGTAAACGGTGCAAGGGAAACACATTTGCAATTCAATTGTTTTGGATGTGTCACAACATAGGTAGATATTTTGAAATATTTACATATAAAGTTTCTTTAAATAGAATTAATTCTTCCATTACAGTTTTTATTTTGAAGGGTTCTTTTATGGTGGAATTTTATAAAGTTTTCAAAGAGAATGCAAACAGAAATTAATTGAAAAACAGGGCAAGAAGTTAAAGGAGTCTGTGAAATATTTGTGGTGAATTTAATTAAAATTCTTTGTTGAACCAATAGTTTTCAGTTGTTGAAACAATAGTTTTTGCAAAATTGAATTGAAATTTGTAACCGTTGGACACTATTTAGTTGTTTTTTTTATGAAAGTTAGTGGGCAATTTTTGTGCTGTGAAACTTTAGTGCCGTTACACACAAACCGTTTTCCGCCGGACGATGATCGCCGTGTATCTGCCGGAGGTACCTACGATACAGTGGGCAGTCGCCGGGCCGATGTTGTGAGGGTAGTAATGCATGCAACTTTATGAGCGCTTTCACACATGACGGCATTTAGCCGGCTGTTGTCTCAGTTATTTTTTCAGTTTGCTTCAGAGGGTGTTCATTCATGTGTGACAATTGTGTGATGTGTATGAGAGAAATACAGTATTTTACGGATATAGGAAAGTCTCACATAAGAACGCAATCGTATTTACCTTGTCTTTTCTCTACATTTTTGTATCAAATTAAACGGTTATAAGAAAAGCGCGTATAAGAAAATGACGGATATGAAAAACTTATTTCCATACACCAAAAGCCATTTTTACAAATAAAAATATACGAATATAAAAAATTACCTTTTTACTATAATAATTTGCATTTCTATCAAATAAAAACGAATGTGTGCACGCCTTAAGGAAATTATAATGACAGCTCTCAACAGTGACCTCTTCACAAAATGGTGCATATCTTTCAAACGCATTTGCATTGACATTTGCATTGTGTTGTTGTTCTACTCTCGATTTTGTTTATTTTTGCAATTATCTACAGTTTTTAATTAAAAATGTTTAAGAAAAAGAAATACTTTACCACTTAAAAATAAAATACAAATTCTAGAAGAAATTAAGTCGGGAAAATCAAGAGAAGAAGGTTGAAAAAAGTTTCAAATTTAGGAAAGCATTTTCGTGACTTAAAAAAAAAAGCCAGAGGGGATATAATATACCCTTGTATTATTTCAGGGCACGGGCATTTGCAGAGAGAAGGAAAGAAAGATTAGTGAATTGGTTTGAAATTCAGGTGGTATTAAGTTTCTGTAAACTCCAAGGGTATCGTCCAGATAACTGGAAAGCATTTGCTATTATTATCATTGTTTATGATTCACAGTATTTTTTTCCGTCATCATAACGATTTGGTTGCACTTTCAGCTATATGACTACCCTACTGCCAGTAGTATGCCTTCGCAGTAGAATTGACATAAGCTTTCACAATTGATCGACTTTTTTATTTATTTTATTCGAAATAAATGGATGATTCCTTTCATCAGGATTTGAACCGTGAACCTTCAACTTACTACTGCACCACGGCCACCCTAAACTAAGAAGTTTTGCTGCAAAAACTTAAATTAAAGAAGGGACAGAAAGCCAAATCATGAAATTTCCAACAAAACTATGAGCAAATGGTTCGGACCGATATTAGTTGACAAGGCTCAACAGTTTGCGAACGAATTGAATGAATCTTCACCACTGGGAGAGAAATGAAAATATTCTTTTCAAAAAGCTTCACGACGAATCATGTTCTGATAATGTTGCTACAGCAGAAAACTTTAAACAGTTTGTCATTCTAGATTTACTGCTAAAAAATATGCCTGCGCGAATCGTGTGGGCTTTAATATATGTACTGGTTCCTAATTTGGGTATGGGTTTGATAATTCAAAAGCCTTGTCCTCTCGTATACAGTTCCATAATGTCAATTACCAGCTGTTTAACTTTGCCTTAGCCACAGTAGTGCCAGATTTATATTATAACCCTTTATATATACTGGTATTTGTAGTTATATATAGGTGCATTTATTTCATGGTCATATAAATTAAATACGCTACAATGGGTTTGTTTTCAATCCAAACGTTGCAGGGTTGAGTGACAATGGGGGACAGCAAATTCAAATTGTGTCTAAGATCTACCGGCATATGGTTTTTTTTTTTTTTTACTGTTTTTTCCACCACATATGTACCCCGCAGTGGCGTGGGGAGAAATTTCGAGAGAGTGAAGCCGAACAAATTTTAAGTAAAATGTTTTATTCAAGACTTACCATTTTGGTGGTTATTCGAAACACAGACTTAAAATATGCATTCTAAGCCACCTTTTTTATACTTTAAGTCATTGGAATTTACGTAGACAATGAGCGCATAAAAAAAGTGGCTTCGAAAGAAGCCGTTCTGGGCAGAATAATCTATATAAGTTATTGATAACTCGGAGCGTTGTTAAATATAAAAAACTTAGCAATTACAATTATGTACTACCTATTTGTACTCTAAAGCTATCCTACGATTCTTTTTTACGAATTCTGCTAAAACTCTTTCATACAAATTTGAGTTATTTTTAATTTCTAAAAGAAGGTGCTTTTCGATAGATAAAAGTGCCAGGTCTGAGAGTCTTTCTTCTTTTTGAGAATTTCTTAAGTGTGGACTATTTTTAAAGTCGAAAAAGATCTTTCGACAGAGGCCACAGTCAAAGGCAGGGTTAAAAAGATTTCACACAATGTTAGAGCTTGAGAAAAAGTATCTCTAAGCATTTCCGTATTAAAATGCTTATAAAGTTGAAAAACATCAAGCTTTTTAAGTGAAGGGGTAGTGTATAAAACTTTGAGTTCATTTTTTTGAAGTAGTAAAATTAAAAATGCCAGATAATAGGGTAATTAAAGAAGATATTTTGTCATCCGGCATATTTTGATTTGTTTAATAAATCAAAGAAAATATATGAACTAAATGAACTATACCTATTCTTAATCTGACTTGTAACATTATCTATAATTGCTACAAAAATTCGGCTATAATTTGTATTTGAATCAATATTAAGTAGTCGGCGTTTGTGTGGAGGTTCTGAGTAGTTACTTGCGCTCAGAATGAATCCATCACTCAAAACACTCGATCTCTTGCTTCGCATGTCACTATGTCAGTTTGTTTATTTTTAACTAAACTAAAAAGAATATCTGTTTTTGCAAATATGACCGAAGTAACATGCAATAAAAAAACAGAATTCTTTGTCCTGCAGTTTGTACAATAAACTTTCGGACATAACCAGAGTATCGCTATCCCATTCTCCTGGTTCACATAAAATCTGTTCAAAAGTTTTTATAATATCTTCTCTGCAATTGAATAAGACGTTCACTATACGCGAATTATATTGCCATCGTGTCTCTGATACCCCGGAATGCCAGCTTTTGTTTTCCTAGAAGAACTATAGTGTCTATGAAACGCTTCATTAAATCGCGATTGAGATCAACTTTTCTATTATGAGCCTCGTAAGCATTCCCTAAAGAAGTCTCTATGCTATATTCGCCAAATTCATGCAAATGCAAGTAGCTGCGTATATGCTTTTTCATTTGAATATGTTTTTTGGAAGAATTAATTAAATTGTTTATATCAAAGTCACACAGGTGACTCCAAACACAGTGACAGTCAGCCATGGATTCTTTTTGTAAAAAGACTCATGAAAATGTTTCTGATACCGATCCTTTCGCGTACAATCAATTTTCATTGATGGTTTCGAGCGTCCTAGTTCTATAACTTTTTTTTTTTCCAAAAAAGAAAGCTTACTGAACTCGTGGGTTTCTTTCAAAAGAAAATCAGTTAAACAACACCCAAAATTAACTAGAGACATCTTGTCTAAGAATAATAAGAATGTTCAATGGGACACCTCTTGAGTAGATTTATAATTACTTACTTGGAATATAGCTAATAACTATTCACTAAGCTCACTCACTATTTTATAATAATTTAATAATTTAAAACACTAACTTAACTACCAATATGTAATTGCTAAATTTTTAAAATTTTCTAATAATTAGCAGTCACAAAAATCACAAAAATTTGCATCCAAATTTTCAATAAATCACGCACAATTACACAACCAATTTGCAACCGTCATTTCAAATTTGCAAAAAAAAAAATTATGCAAAGAAATTATACCCAACAAGTAAGAAAAACCGTTCGAACCACAATATCACCCAATAACCCGCTTTTCGTCGGCTTATTTTGTTGCCTACAATAAAAAAAAAAACTCCTTCGAACTAAAACCTTTCTCCTCCACCAATGTTCATCCATAAAAGCCGACAAATCCCGGGTTATTTTCCTCATAAGCGAATGTATGTTAGACAAAGAAATCGCAAATAAACTTCTACTATATGCCAGAAAGGAATAGAGTTGGAAGTTCGTACTGTGAAGAAATGAATGCATAAGCCGCAAAATGAACGGCTTTTCAAAAAAATTCATTGCACGCTCTCTCGCTAGAGGAGTTCATACTTGTCTCGGCAATGTGTGCGAGTTTGTGTATGAGTAAAAATGAATAAACAACCGAAGTGGTCGCAGCATTTCATCTTCGAGCGCGTATAAAGTTATGATTTATGAATGAAAAATGGTTTGATGAACAAATAATTGAATGTGGTTGGTAAGTTTTTTTTTTTTTTTCCCCGAGGGTTGGTGAACAAATCTTCCATAGACACTATGAGGATTCTTACTGACTAAAAAAAACCACCCTGCGATTTAATTTGTTATATATTGCAACTAAGAACGACCTTATCAACGCACATCGGACTTATAATGCGATTGAGAATATTTCCAGCTTTATTTCCAAATTGTGCCTTTTTTAATCTTTGACGTCTGGCCTAATTCTCCAAATAAAGCAAACATTAAGCAGGCATCTGGGCCTGTAAATGCTAGTGAATGTAGAGCAACTAGAGATTTTGTAGAACGTTCAGCCATATTTTTCATCCAATTTAGCTTTTTGTCCAACCTGAGTTCCAGATAGCTCGCACTGTTCGAGAAGTTCAGGGTAGAATCCCTAAAATTTGGAGGGTAGAATCCCTAAAAATGCCGGATGCTTTTAATTTATTTGTTATACATTTGTGAATAAGTTTAATCCTATTTTATTCAAATTGACGTTATCCACAGATATCAGTCTATCAAATCAGCTTGGTAAAATCAACGAATTTTTGGGCTTATTTTCTCTACAGTGAGATAACGTCGTCCTCCGTATAAAGGAAGAGATTTTTTATTTTTTTTTTTCCCCCGAGGGTTGGTGAAAAAATCTTCCATAGACACTATGAGGATAGCAAGCGCGTGCTCATAGTAGTGTCAGATTCTTACTGACTAAAAAAAACCACCCTGCGATTTAATTTGTTATATATTGCAACTAAGAACGACCTTATCAAGCAATTTTTCTATCATGAAAAAATAACAAATAACACGTTTGGCAGGTTACCTTCCACTGAAAGATCCTGCATGTTCCGCAATCTAGGCGCGGTTGATTCCTATCTCGCCAAGTCGAAAGGTTTCGTCCTTTGTAGTCGGCGCAATAAATTGCTTTCATTCAGAATTTGTAGGATTGTATTGTTGACATGTCCGATTAGTCGGTTTCTATGCTTTCTCGCGAAGCTTCTAATTTCAGCTTCGATTGTCGGAATTCCGAGATCCCTGTGGATATCATCATTTCTAGTATACCACAGTGCGTGGACAATTTCTCTTAGCACTTTATTTTGAAAAGTTTGTAAAATATTGGCGTTTGTTTTCTTGGTACAGCCCCAAAGTTGTGTACCGTAAGTCCACACCGGCTTTAGCACTTGCTTGTATAAAAGCAGTTTGTTCTCAGTACTGAGCTGGGAGTGTTTTCCGAGCAACCAGTTCATTTTTCTATATTTGATTTCGAGTTCTTTACGTTTCATTTTCACGTGAGAATTCCATTTCAGCTTTGCGTCGAGTGTCATTCCAAGGTATTTGGCCTCGTTCGAAAAAGGTATTCGGGTCAAGTTTAGGAAAATTGGCAAAACATTAGCTTTTTTATAAGTGAAATTCAAGTGAACAGATTTAGATTCGTTGAGGGCGATCCGCCAGTCCCTCGTCCATTCATTTACTTTATTCAGTGCGTTTTGCAGTTTTGCAGTCATTTCTTCGATTGTTCTACCTACGGCTAGGATAGCGGTGTCATCGGCAAACGTAGCCAGGATAGTGCCATCTTCTTTCGGTATATCTCGAGTATATAACAGATAGAGAAGTGGCCCAAGAACGCTTCCTTGCGGTACACCGGCCGAAATTTCTTTTAGCTCCGAGTATTCATTTCCATGTCTAACACGGAAGAGTCTATTCCCGAGATATGATTCTAGAATGTCGTATAGGCATACAGGGAGAACTTGTCGTAATTTACAATTCAAGCCATCATGCCACACCTTATCAAAGGCTTGCGAGACGTCAAGAAATCCGCTTGGGCAAATCTTTTTCTCTTCAAGTGCTTTCTCGATTACATCAGTAATTCTATGCACCTGGTCAATCGTCGAATGCTTACTTCTGAACCCAAACTGGTGGTCAGGGATAAGATTATTTCCTTCTATAACCGGTTGGATGCGCCTTAGCAATATCCTCTCGAAAATTTTGGATATGACTGGAAGTAGCGAAATTGGTCTATAAGATTTTACCTCATTTGGCGGCTTTCCTGGTTTTAAAATCATTATAACTTCCGCAACTTTCCATTGGTTAGGCACGTGTTTTAATCTGAGCGCAGCATTTACAATATGAAGAAGCCTAATCAATGCTTTTCTAGGTAAAGCTTTGGTTGGCAAGTGGCAAAATAAAAATGTTTGATATTTGAAAAACCACTGGTACCCCGCCTGTCCATCTGTTTAAATGTAATAAATGTGTATAATATTCTGCATTTGGATACATATATGTATGTACATATATACTTTTTCAAACTTTAAAGAATACAATTCTAGTGGTGGAGAACATTTCAAAAAAAAAAAAATTATATTTACAATATATTATAATTTTCGATAAATTCCGCAATCAATTTTTTTAAATCTAAAATTTTGATAGTAATATTTTTTGTTGAAATTAAATTAGAAATTTCGTATAAATTTCTTTTTAGAGAATTTTGTTCGTAAAGCCCACCGCCTTCGAGATACTCGTACTCAAATATGATTTCCATGAACTGCAATCGTTTTTTCAACGCGAAAAAGACTGACGTTGGTCAGTGCTGGCACTATTATTGAGGAGTTACCGAGCAGAAGCTCGCATTGTTAGCCTCAATGCTAATTGCATTCAGAGCTGGGCAAAATCACACAAAGAAAGTTTTTCTATAGCTCTGGTTGATTTTTAATGCACTGGTGAGGATTAACAAGGAAACAAAAAAAAAAAAATTAAAAAATGGTGAAGTTTTGATTAACAGGTCCTCAATTGTTTTCGATATAAAAGCGAAGTAGCTGAGTATGTGAAATAAATGCCAGTGATATGCACAAACGCACTCCATATAAACATAAATTGAAAACCTACTTACAATTGTGATATTTCCACACAGGGTGAGGGTGTTTCACGCTTTTGTTTAATTTGTTTTCCTTGAAGTGTCCCGCTATTGTCTTCCATCAGTGTGGAGGGTTAATAAAATATTCAATTTGGAAGAAAAATCATTTAAACATCGTCGGTATGCTGAAAAATTTGACCAAGTCCACTTTTTGATAAAATTAACTTTAAAGCCGCAACACCAACATATATATACAAGAAGAAATTATCCAAGTGCTTGAAAATGTCACCATAACTTTGGAAAAACGAAAATCTATGAATATGGATCAAGTCCAAGGTAAACATACATTAAAATTACGATCCGTGCGGACATCTTTCTACTCAGAGAATATTCCTGAGATTTATAAGAGATTTTCCCAGATAGTTTGTTGCTAAAATGTTTCCATAGAAGAAAGTAGGCGTGGTTGTCACCATTTGTAACCAAAGTTACAAAATGAAAAAGCAAAATACTGTTTTATGACAAAAAATGCCCACAAAATGTGGGCGTGGCTCAAATATTGTTTGGACGAATTATGTTAAGTAAATATTTTTTCGTTTCTGGCAAAAATATTGAAAAATTGCACTTTTTTGAAAAGTGATTGGGTTGAAAAAACATCCACACTTGTACTGCTTCGGATTCTGAAAAGCTTGCATATGAAATTTCATGTTCCCAGCTAGCATTATGTACGAGTATACTCGTATACCAACGAGAAGGGTGACCATGGTGTGGTAGGTAGTGTGTTCGCTTGTGACCCGAACTGTGCAGGTTCAAGCCCGGACGGGGAACAGCGACCATAGCCACCCAGCATAATAGAGCATAAAAGAGAAACGAATAAAATCCAAGTTTCTCCAGCCACTACACCAAAGAAGAATTTCTGCTTGGTAGTACAATGGACTTCGTGTGAGTCTGAGTGATCTGGAATTTGAAAATTTATTTTTTTTTTTTAAATATACCGACGTCAAACTCGTTTCTTTCAATTAAGCATGACTTAAATTAAAAGGGTAAGTCTTTACCTTTGCCCAGTTGATATCAGCTTTTTTTCGTCTCAAGTTTACTCCCATTTTTCTCAAAAAAATTAGCTACTCAATATCCTCCAGCAAAATGCAATGAAATTACATTTCTAAAAACTCTCAACGATGTTAGTTAGTTTTAAAATACATTTCTGAATATCAAAGCCCCGCCTTTAGAAGCTGTTTATTCTTCTGTATTTTACAGTTCACATACATAAATAGCTTTCCTTTCCCCCAAATACTCTTTCCATAAATCGCAAAATAGCTTTAGGACTTCGAGTCCTTACATTAAATTCTCCGAAGGTAGATGCGTTATGAACCCATTCTTCATCCAACCACCCTTCTTACTCGTAATTGCATGCATTAGTTGCAACTACGCTAAAAGTCAAATGCAAACATACATAGGCACAATTTAATATCATGTGGCTCTCACTCCAAGTATGTATAACACCTTGACTCCTTAAGTACACTCACCCACATTCTCTGCATGGAAAATTAACATTCCATGAGGTAGTATGCACTTAAGTATGCACGCCACCTGCATTTTGTGTTGATTCATGACATAATGCTTTGCAGTACAACTTAAGGACATAGAAACCACCCCCCTATAACCTACCACATTTGCGCATTAATTACAAGATGCAATGTGAACACTAAATCTTGCATTCTTCACTACGACAACGCCCCGAAACGCATTAATAGGAATTACTTACTTAAACAAAACTTTCCAATGCCAGAAACAGTAGATACTCGTAACAGGATCAAAGTTAGGTAAAGTTTCAATGTTTCTTCAACGAAACGGAAGGCATGTCCTGAAGGTGCATGTTCACCAAAGTCCAATGATTGTGTTGCTTTAATTACGATATGGGCACACAGACAGCAGTCACTGTTGGTTTATTAAGGACTTCACATTAAACGAAGGCTTTTCGAGACGAAGGAACTGAAATTACTTTACTGGACAAAGTTTTCTCCATCGTGTCGTTTTGGTCGAAGAAAAAAAAAAAAAAAAAAATTAAAGGGAGTGAGCAAAAGTTTGATGACGGGAATTTCATGCCGCATGCGATCAAAGTCGCTACACACCCTACCTACCAATTCCAACCGAGGTGTCCTTGTTCCACATAATGTGCAATTTAATTTCCGGTTCGACTTCAATTTGTATTAATTACATCGAAGTGAAAGCGAATTAAATATTTTTCCGATTGATTTTCATTGAATTTAATCTTCCGGTCTGCGTTGCGAATTCCGGTGCTCGTTTTGTGACTACGTTAAGGGGACGAAGTTTGCTTCCATTTAATTTGAATTAAATCGTCGTTGGCCACCAGATGGACCAGACCACATGGACTAAGTTGAGAACAATGGGATGACTTAATGAATTACTGCGGCTAAATGTAATCTGAATATAGCTAATTTGCCGATTTATTTGTGGTTGGCTGAGAGTTTGGCAACATTTGTACATCAATTTCGGGAATCATTTGCATTTTAAATTAGTGTTGGTTTATTTTATTGCGGTAAACTTAATGATATTTGTATAAAATATTTATTTAACGCTTGATTGATTTAATTGAAAACCACAATCATTTAATCATCATCAGTTGCTGCAATGCTGGGCAGAAAAATCCCTGAAAATTAAGAAGAAAGAAACGATTTAAAATTTAAGATACAAATTGTCAACTTGTCTTTTCTTGCAGTTGCACATGCATTGCAATTAAGAGACTATGTCGATTAGGAAAAAGGAATGAGAGCTATGTACATAAGATGTTAGATATTCTACTATCACAAGATGAATATTTATTGAATATTTGAATTACTCATATGTATTATACCATGACATCAACTTCCTACCGCTTAAAGCGAAAGTTTGGTATATTCCGTAAAGAATGCTAAGAATTCTGAGAAATATTTCCCAGAAATTTGTCGACATTTTCATGATTAAGACAATTTGAGATATAGGTAAGGTACAAACTTTGACAGAATTTTACTCGGGGATATGTGTGTATCTAGATAGAACGAGTTGACATTAAAATTTCAAACTTATATAGAAGGGAATATTGGGAAATATTACTTCTTTCTCTGAAGCGAAAATATATTTACGTGTTTTCTGCATGACACAGGATCCAAACATAAAAGCAAAATTAATTGAAAATGTTGTAACTTATTAAAACTTATTCGAAAGTTTTTTTTTAGAGACGATATTGACAGACGTTATTTGTTTTTAATTACGCTCCCAGGGTATATTTATTTGCACACATAGTGAAATAATAAGAAATACTTTAAAGCATAAATGTACGTACAGTACCAAAAGTCCATATCTGTCATTCCATCCGTATGTCATTAGATTTAAAGCCTGAAATATTGAGATTGACCATTTTGCTATCAGCCGCCGCTTTAGAAGTAGTCTCCTGGACGTCCGAAACAGGCGAGGGGCAGATGTGGGGATAGTACGAGATCACCATCTTATGATAGCTACTCTTCAACTACGCACTGCTGCCGTTCGAAGATCCCACGACAATACAAGAATGCCCAGGTTCAACATCGATAGACTTAGTGATCCCTCAGTGCACCAACAATTAAGGGAGCACATTTCGCAAGGTGTGGAAGCAATCAGCAGCTCACTGCCCACAACCATCCAAGACCATTGGTGTGCTGTGAAAAATGTTTTTACATCTGCTGCTGAAAGAATTGTCGGTCGATCACAGGAAAGGCATAGGGCGTGGCTTTCCGAGGATATCTGGAGACGGATTGGCGAACGGAAACAGCTGAAAGCTCGCATTGCAGCCGCTCCAGCAGCAGGGAGTAATGAGCTAGAGTCCCTATATCGCATGAAGATGAGAGAAGTTCAGCGTAGCGTGCGACGTGACAGGCGCAACTACATCAACGCGATGGCTACAGAAGCAGAAGATGCTGCACGAAGGTGCGATAGTAGGACCGTCTACAGAATCACTAAAGAGCTGACAGGTGGTCGCAGCTCCAGCCAACACCCAGTGAAAATCCTAGACGGTTCCTTGCTTATTTCGGATGAGGACCAGCTTAAGACATGGAAGGAGCATTTTGCTACGGTTTTAAACCGTGTATTCGCTAGCGATATGTTCCCAAATCAGAATGAGGTGTCCGAGGTAAGAAATGCCCGAATACGCACCGCGCGGTCGGACTTGACGGTATTCCCGCAGAGCTCTTACGAGCAGCGCCAACAACATCGGCTGAGCTTCTGCTTCCACTTATAGAGGTATCTGCGTGCTGCCTGCTGTAGCTAAGATAATAGCTAAAATCATCCTGGAGCGAATCAAACAACACTCGATGCCGAACAAGCAGGTTTCCGCTCTGGATCCTCCTGTGTCGACCACATCAATACCCTGCGGATTATCATCGAACAGTGCATTGAATATCGATCGCCACTTCACCTGCTGTTCATCGATTTTGAGAAGGCGTTCGATAGTGTTAACAGGGAGTTTATTTGGCGTTACTTACGCAGGAGAGGTATTCCTGATAAATTAATTGCTATTGTCAAAGCTACTTACGAAGGGTCCAAATGTCACGTTTTGCACAGAGGAAGGTTGTCTGAGGAATTTGAGATCCAAAGTGGGGTAAGACAAGGCTGCATTCTTTCACCAATACTATTCCTATTGGTGATTAGCGATGTGCTTCGTGCAGCTTTGTCGACGGGAAACGGAGGAATTCGACTACGCTGGCGACGTATGCTTACTCTCTCATAGAATTATGGACCTCCACCAAATGACAGCAGATGTGGAGAGGGAGGCTGGCGTCGTCGGGCTGAAAATTAATACCGAAAAAACTAAAATTATCAGTCTTGGAACGAACTCATCGGCTCAAATATGCATTGCTGGACAACCGGTAGAGAGAGTAGAGGATTTCCAGTATCTTGGGAGTATTGTCTCGACCGATGGTGGAACCGAACTGGATATAGCCAACAGAATCGCCAAAGCAAAGCCCCCGTTCGGGATGTTGTCCAAAATATGGCGAAGCAATGCAATCAGTTTGAACACCAAGCTAAGACTGTTCCGCTCCAACGTTGAATCCGTGCTGTTATTTGGATGCAGCACATGGAGAGTAACCACCGCTATCACCAGAAAGCTGCAAACGTTCGTGAATAGGTGCTTGCGTAACATCTTAAGGATTTTCTGGCCCAATCGTATCTCTAACGAACATCTTTACGAGAGAACGGGTCAAGAACCAATAGGCACAACTATCCAGCGACGGAAGTGGCAGTGGATTGGTCACACGCTCCGAAAGGTTGACAGCTCCATAGCGAACCATGCTATGCAATGGAACCCCTTAACTCAGGACGGCAGAAGACCTGGTGGTCCAAGGAGAACATGGCGCAGAGCAGTCGAGAAGGAAGCACGGCAGTTGGGGAAAAGCTGGGGAGAGCTGAGACACATTGCCAGAAACCGTACACGATGGCGCGTAGGCGTAGTCGAGGCCCTAGGACCCACAAGGGGATATAGGACATAAGTAAAGTAAATATTGGGATAAATATATGTAATTTAATGTGTACATGTATAAACTTCCTAGAGTCCGGAGCTGTACAGGTGTAATGTGCATCAAAGTTGTCTGGAAGTAATCAGAGGTATGTATCATCTCGATACAATATCAAGAAGCTAGCTAATAACCAAAATAACATTTGTAATCTACCATACACTCCTTATACAGTGTACCAATCTCATATTCGTACACCAGCTATTAAGTATTACATTCAATTCCTGATCGCAAACGATTTGAAAAATTAAGTTTAATATAGTATGTATTATTACAGGATATTGAGCAATTGCACTCCATCTAGTTTTGAGAATAGTTAACATTCACGTTGGTTTGGAAATAGAAGAAAAGTAAAAAATGGGCTCAAAAGTAGCTCAATTTCATATTCGTACACCGATCGTTTATTCACTAAAATACAAAAATTACTGTTATGTTGCTTGTCAAAGTTGTCCTTTGCATGGACTTATTATTTCTCAAAGTGAATTAAAGAAAAGAAAATTATTTCGTAAGGTTCTTCGAGATTTGTTGAAAAAATGGGTAGAAAACAAGGTGAGACATCAAATGAACTGCGCGAACTGATAATTAAATACAACGGCGACGGGAAATCTTATAGTGAGATATCTAGATTGGTAAGTCGGCCAAGATCAACCATCCAAACAATCATTAATCGGTTCAAAAATGAAAACCGAATCGAAAATAAACCACGAAATACCTCTAGAAATGTATTTAGTGTATATGACAAGAGAGTAATTATACGGGAAATTCAAAAAAAAAACCCCAAATGTAGTGCACCAAAACTGGCAGAAAACCTTCGTCGTACTTTAAGTAAAGATTTTTGTACAGAAACGCTAAGGAAGTGCATCCGGGAACATGGGTACAATGGAAGAGTAATGCGTAAAAAACCTTTCATTAGTTTAGTAAACAGAAGCAAGAGATTGGAATTCGCTAAAGAATACCAATCTAAGGATTTCGACTTCTGGAAAACGGTAATATTTACAGACGAATCTAAATTCAATGTTCATGGGTCGGATGGCAGACAAATGGTTTGGCGGAAACCGAATACCGAATATCTTCCACATAACACACAGGGAACAGTCAAACATGGTGGAGGTTCGGTAATGGTGTGGGGGTGTATTTCCGCAGCTGGAGTGGGACGACTGCACATAATTGAAGGAATAATGGACCATAAGCAATACATTGAGATATTGAAGCAAAATCTGAATCAGGATAACGACCCCAAGCATAAGGCTTATGCAACTCGAATGTGGCTTCTTTATAACTGTCGCAAAGTATTGGAAACACCTCCATAGGCACCGGATATCAATGCCATAGAGAATTTGTGGGACGAGTTGGACAGACGAATAAGAAAATTCAGTATAAGGAACACAAATGATCTCAAAGAAAGGCTTATTGAAGAATGGGTAAAAATTACCCCTGAATGTACTGAAAAATCAGTCAGATCCATGCCCAACCGTCTTAAACCTGCCTTCTTCTCTTTACCTACCTAAGAGCAGACAGTGACGAATAGTTCACTTAATTGATCACCCCGCACTAACATCCAATCTCCAACCGTTGACAAACTAAAGACTGGTAGTAGACGTACACCCTTTCTATAACTACTACTACTGCAGATGTTCTGAAGATCTCAATGGAATGATCTCTGAAAATGCGACATTTGATCGTTTTCCACTCGGCAATGGCGCGAACATCTTTATATCACAACTTCTGCTACAGTATAAGTAATCTTTAGACTTCTCTTTCATAAGACATATTTCCAGAAGCTCTTTACTTTCACCTATTCAAGAACATATCATATATTACAGGCATCTCGGGTTGCTATCCCAACGTTATAGGTTTGCCTTTCCTGAGAGAAGACTACAAAAAAACATAGAGGAGAGTTACAATACGTCCGGAACTGATCGTATGATATATCCATCTTCTAACCCACCCCCAATAAAGTGGGCGTGACGTTGCGAAATTTTTAAGACAAATGGAGTGATATTTCCAATTCAGAAGATTTTTTTTCTGCGATTTTTTAGAGATTTTATCGGAAAAACTGTTATAATTTTTTCTTAGCAGAAAGTGGGTGTGGTTGCCATAATTTGCAACCGAAGTTGATGGATTCTGATGAGATATTCATAATAAGACTTAACCATCACCACAAATAAAAAGTAATATATGTTTTTTTTTTTTTTTTTTAAGAAAACGCCCCAAAAAGTGGGCATGGCCATGTATGTCTGTATATTTTATCTAGAAAATATTTTTCAATTTTTGGAAAAAATATTTAAAAGATCTAAATTTTCCAAAAGTGAACGTGTCTGTGGGTGGACTTCAAAAATGTTTACACCTCTTCCGCTTCGGACTCTGAAAAGCTTATTTACGAGATTTCGTCTTCCTAGCTCAAAATTGAATGCCCAAAAGCTGGTGACAATCGGACAGAAAGGCCGATGGACAAAATTAAAATTTAAACATTGGCAATACTTCAGAAAGGGCGTGTATCGCGCGAAAGAAACTGTAAAATATCACGTGAAGATTTATAATTCAGGGATTATTGCTTGTGAGGATCTATGTAAGTTCTAATGAAATCTTAGGACATCTTATTTTGTTGCGATGTCAGTTGGGACTAGCTAGTGCCCCAAATCTAGAAATTGTATAAATAAATTGCAAATACATTTTTTAAACTTCATGTCCGTGACAACACTGATTTTGAGAATGGTCTGCAGAATTTTTGGCAGTTTTCGGCTCTCCAAATCCTCCCCATACATATGTCTATGTTGCAGATTATCTGCCAAAAATTGTTATGGTTAGATGTCCAATTCTAGAAAACGATTTGAGTATCTTGTCATCTACGAGGGTGGGTCAATAAGTCCCTGAAAATTAACACAAATTGTGTCGTCACCTTTAATTTAATTTTTTTTTGTCAAGAATCATCTGTCAAAAGAACTCACCCACATTTTCAGACAGATCTGTCAAATAGTTTTGTTGTGGCAGCCATTTTATATAAACGCCTACTAGCATTTTCGTTAAAATGGAAAAAAGTGAATTTCGAGTGCTCATTAAACACTATTTTTTGGGAGAAAAAACTAGCACACAAACCAAACAAAAGCTTGACAAATATTATGGGGACTCTTCACCATCGATTGGAACCATTCACCACTGGTTTACTCAATTTCGGTGCGGTCGTTCAAGCACAAGTGACGCCGAACGTTCTGGTCGCCCAATTGAGGTCACCACACCAGAAATGGTCGTCAAAACCCATGGTTTGATAATGGACGATCGGTGAGTGAAAGTACGCGAGCTTAAAGAGGCCACAGGCTTATCACATGGCTCAGTGATTTCGATTTTAAATAAATATTTGGACATGAAAAAGCTTTCCGCAAGATGGGTGCCGCATTTGCTCACAATCGACAACAAACGCATTCGTTTGACAACTTCAAAGGTGTGTTTGGCGATGTTCCAGAAAAATTCGGCTGAGTTTTTGCGCCGTTTCGTAACCGTGGATGAAACCTGGATTCACCACAACACACCAGAAACCAAGGAACAGTCGAAAGAATGAACTTCTCCTGGTGAATCGAAGCCGAAGAAGGCCAAGGCGGGTTTGTCAGCAAACAAGGTCATGGCGACAGTTTTTTGGGATGCGCGCAGTGTTATTCACATCGATTACCTTGAAAAGGGTAAAACGATGACCGGAGCATATTACGCAAAGCTGCTGGATCGCATTTGGCGAAGAAAAAAGTTCTTTTTCACCAGGACAACGCACCGGGGCACAAGTCCGCAGTCGCAATTGCAAAATTGCATGAGTTAGGCTAAGAACTCCTCCCTCATCCAGCATTTTCTCCAGATTTAGCCCCCTGCGACTATTTCTTGTTTCCAAACATGAAGAAATGGTTCGGAGGTAAAAGATTAGGGTCGAATGAAGAGGTCATCGCTGAAACAAACGCTTATTTTGAGGGGCTCGAGAAATCTTATTATTTGGAGGGCATCAAAAAATTGGAGAAACGTTGGATGAAGTGTATAGAAATTGGAGAAACATTGGATGAAGTGTATAGAGCTAAAAGGAGTCTATGTTGAAAAATAAAATGTTTTTATACCGAAAAGAGTGTTCCTTATTTCATTTTTCAGGGACTTATTGACTCACCCTCGTAATAATGGGAGAATATTGTTTTTAAAGCGATGTATGTATGAACGGAGGTTCCACTAAGAGGAAGTTCAAGAGCTTCCGGTGTCCTGAGCACCTTCCTTGGAACACACAGCTACTGCACATTTATTCTCTGTTCACTTCTTTTATCTTCAAACGTATTTCCGGTGAATGTGTGATACGAGTATATTTTTTGGTTTTTCGCCATTCTTGCGAGGTTATGACATTTTGTAACTTTGAGCGGACTTCGCCGACCGTTATCTACTCAGCCATAAACTAACATCAATAGGTTGACATCCCTTCAGTGGTGTTTTCTTGAGATTTATTGTTTCGCAAACTTTATCAAAAGAAAATATTAATTTTTTTTATTTTATTTATTTCGGATATATATTTGAATATCTTAGGAGGTTTCATTTTATATATGGCATGATGGGGTGGAAGTATTTTCTTTTGCTTTAGTGTCCCCCCCCAAAAAAAAATACAATATTTCTGGAAAAATGTCTTCTCTGTGGGTCGAAAGGTTTACCAATTACAACTTTGTGACAAATACACAGATACTCAGACAGATACCGTGTTGAATTCATAAGTGCTGAGTTCTATCCTTTTGACACGGAGAATTTAAAATGAACAAATCGAGCCATCCTCCTCATCTTTGGATCCATCAATAGTTGCTTGTAGTACAAATCTCTCCATTTGTAAAAGATTTTTAAACTTTGTTGAGTGCTATTTACCCAAGTATTCTGCCCTCTCAAAAAAAAAAAAGATTCAAGAATTCAAGAGAAAAATTGGAACATTTTAAGAACACAAATTCCCGTCGAGAATGTAAGTGCAAAACTTTCAAGTGCCTCTGACTTATATTGATCTCAAATTTCAATGAAATTTTGCCTTTTATCCATTCAAGTCGTTTATGTCGCTGGTAAAATTCAGTACTCTACATCAAAGGGGATTGTTTGTACACCATTTCATCGTTTCACTGAATTCGTGCCAATTTATTTAATTCTGTGGAATTAAACAAACAAAACCGAAAAACATCACAATTAGGCTTCATTCATTCTTCGAAATGAAATTGCATCCTCGTCTCAAGGATCTCCATATGTATCTAGAGTATGTGTGTACTTACATATTTGAATAGAAAATTTGTGGGCAATATTGTAGTTCTGCATTTCTACGTCGTACGTAAGCCACACTATCGTCTGACGATAAAGAATTTATTCAATTAACTTTAGGAGTATTTACTTTCCTTGGAATTGGTTTTTAGTCAAATTTGCATGTGTGTTTGTCAGAGTAAGTTACAGATATCAACACTGTCTGAAATGAAAGTGAAATCCTTGATTTACGTTTCCTGTTTCACTGGGATTTCCGACACTGGCACACAGCTGGATATGTTGCAGACACGAATCAACACAGATCCGTTTTGTTAGCTAAGATTTGTGCTCTTACTTTGCTATCAAATCTGTATTATACTCGTACATAGAATTTCGTATATCTTTAGGAAATTGAGTTCCTCTTCATGTCTATCCTTATCCTATTGGTAGCGCTGACTGGGAATCTGTTTCCAAAAAAAAAACTATTTTGCAAGGGTGGAGGATTGAATTAGGGAAAAGTTGCTTCACAACAGTGATAGAGAAGGATTAAGGAGGAAATATTGAATACAATTGTGCTGTGCAAATTTGGGGATTTCATTGAGTTATACAGTACGGGGGGTAAATAAATCTTTTGGAGCTTATGAGTGTTAGAAGGAAAATCAATTAAGTGTCGCTTTGTACTAGAATATTATTTTGGGGGAACAAATTTTCTCAGGAATGATGTTTTACTTAATTTAAACATTTGTTACGTTTGGGTGCATAGTAAAGATGGTCATGAGGATCAAACTGGGAAGTTGTTTAACCAATACAATCAGTTTTTTTTTTGTACGACTATGGTCGATAGGATGTCGAAAAGAAAATTGTAAAACTTTTTTAAGAACAAAAAATGTACGCAACCCTGGGGGAGAAGTCAACAATGCAGTGAGTGATGGGAACGATGCGCTTGGTATTTTTTCTTTTTTCTGCGAACTTGCAGTAATAAAGGATATAGTACCTGAACAACATTTTCTCTTTTACGACAGAAAACAATTACTGTATAGACCGTGCCGGCAGAAGTACATGACATTGACAACCTCGTCCTGCAATTTTCATTTACTGGTACAAAATTATAGTCAACAAAGGCATTTTTTTGCTCATTCCAGGAATAAAAAGGATGTCAGTGCAAGAGTGTACTGAATTTTGTTTACTGATGTGCGATGAAAGATTCGTAATTCCAGTTTGGGATAATTCAAGTCAATGAAATTCTGTACATTAGGGCCTCCATAAATCTGCAACAAATACGAGTACATTCGGCCTTCAGCAATGCAGAAGAAATGTTTTTCAAAAGGTGTTCCTTGAATTGATAAAAAAGCTTCCAATTTTTGCATTTCCCAGTGTATTTACGAGTACTTTTACAATGGAGTGATAGATTCGAATAGCATTCCATCGGTTTTTCTTTGTTAATTGCAAACAAAGTTACAAACTTTTGTGTTATCCTTAATTCCAAAATTAAGTGTTTCGACAACATAAAAGCCTTTTGGCCATTTGCGTCCTTTTAAATTACTCCTCTGGACAGCATAGGTAATCTGAGAATGATTGCATTTGTAATTTTTCCGGTATGCGTAGGTTCAATCGCATAAGCGCCTTTAGAAATCGTCTGTCGGGATGACTCCTCGATATTCATATTAATCGAAGAAATTACAACAAAACAACGTGCTGATGTGCAGATCTTCTTCTTCTTCTTACGGCGAAGTTATGAGCCGGAGTAGAAGGATCACAACCCTCCCACTTTACTGCATTCCTACTGCTCCGCCTGTGGGGTTTGCCAGTTTAACCTCAGGAAGTACCGGCAGGCTTCCCGGTTTCGGATCACTTCGTTACTGAGGCCAATCGAATGCTGGTGTTTTTGCATTTGTGTAATCCAGTTGTTTTTTGGTCTGTTTTTTTTGCGCGATTGCGTAGGAACGTTGATTTATATTGCCTTTTTGACAGGGTTCGAAGGATCTCTCCTTTGAACATGACAATACCAACTGAGCCGGTTGTACTCTATCTTGCATCGTCTACATGAAGGCTTCTTCGAATCTTTGAACTTCTTATTCTATCAATCTTCGTTACTCCTGCTGTCATGCGAAGCATCTTCATCTCAGCTGCCGTTAATTTGCCCTCATACTTTTTGTACATTGTCCAGCATTGTGAACCGTAGTGAGCGCCGGACATACAACTGCGGTGTAGAGCCTTCCTTTAAGCGTAGGGGGCATTTTTCGATCACAGAAGATAGCGGAGTTTTCCCGCCACTTCATCCACCCTACGCTTACGCGATGATTGATGTCATCATCACAAGTTGCTTCGCTATTGATCATAGATCCCAGATATTTGAACTTTTCACACTTGGGAAGCACTTTTCCATTTAAGTAAATGTCTGGAATAGGCCGGTGTGGATCAGAGAATGGGCAGCACAGATACTCTGCCTTTTTCGAACTAATACGGTACCCATTTCCCTGCAAAACATCCACCTTGGCTTTTTCAAAATCAACCAACACCATATGCAAGTTCTTTAAGGAATCACGATGTTTTTCCATTATGGTCCTTATACTTTGGATTGCATCTGTTGTTGATTTACCCGAGACAAACCCGCACTGGTCATCAGATAGCCTTATTATTTTCCGCAGTCGGCCATCTAATACCCGCTCAACGATCTTCATGGTATGTGACATCAGCTTGACAGAACGGTAGTTATCGCAGTTTCGCGTATCGCCCTTCCCTTTGTGCAAAGGAAGAAGATAACTTTCCCTCCACCGATTAGGCATTGTATCACCGCTCATAAGTTTGGAGATAAGAATCATGAGCCCTCTGGACCCGATGTCTCCCATCTTTTTCCAGAACTCAGAGGGTATCTCGTCTGGCCCAACCGCTTTTCTTTTTTTTGGAGTACTTGACGGCATTCCTAACTTCTTCAACAGTAATGTCGGATACTTCGTCATGGTTAGGAATGGCTCTTGGAAAGTGCACCCGGGGCAACTGTTCGTTCAGAAGTCTTTCACAATACTGTCGCCATCTGCGGAGAATTTTGTCGTCTTCCACAAGAAGCTGGCCTTGAGCATTGTTAATGAACTTTGGGGAACGAATCTCCTGAGCATTTCTTCTTCTCTGGGCGGCTATTTTGAAGATAGTTGCTCCCTTATTCAAGTTGTTTTGTCGAAGCTCCTGGATAGCCTGGTTCCTATCAGATGCCGAAAATGATATTTCCTCCAAATCCCGATAGAGGCCTTCCATACTTTTTGCTTGAAATTGGGCGCACTTCTTCTTCGCGAGACCTTTGCAACATCTATATATCACTTGAAGGCGAGCTTTTTCATCTCTATTAGTAGAAGAGCACTTTGACCAAGCCTTGAAAGCCGTTTTCTTTCCCGTATCACTACTTTAGCTTCATCTGTCCACCACCATGTTTCTTTGGCGTATTGGCAGGGGCCTTTCGACGTTCCAAGCAGTGATTTGGCTCTCTCCAAGCAAGATCGCTGTAGGGAATCCCACATATCTTGTGCTCTGCACTCCTCATCACCGATCTCATCGATGATGGTAAAGAGGACCTTTGTCCAGCTTGTACCAATTGATTTTCTCAGCCACCTTTGTTTGCTTATTTGGTTTCTTCCCCGTCTCCATAAAAATTTCTGTCAGGAGGAGACGTTGTTGCTGGGCGATCGCCTCTCCCAGGATCACTTTGCAATCTTTAACCCGGGGCTTCATAAAACTGGCTACCAAATGGTAGTCAATCTGTGTTTCATTTCCACCACTGCTGTAAGTGATCAGGTGCCGGATTTATTTGACGAACATGGTATTTAGCACGATAAGACCATATGACTTGCACATGCTTAGGATGTCTTCACCTGGAGAATTCCTGGTGCCGTACCCCAGTCCTCCATGGCAGTCTTCATAGTCTTCATTTGTTTTCCCGACATGTCCGTTCAAATCTCCGCCAACAAACAAAAGCTCTTCCTTTGGGATGTTTTTGATGAGGTTGTGAAAATCTAGCCAGAATGCATCTTTTTCTCTCTGTTCGCATCCGACTTGGGGAGCATATGCACTTACAATATTCCACACCTCACCCTGTATCACCAATTTGAGAGACATCAAACGGTCAGTGGATTTTGAAATGGTCAAGATGTTGCCAAGTAGCTCTGCCGCGAGGATGATAGCAATTCCGTTTTTACCTTGTTCCGATCCATAGTAGAACATCTTGTAAGCTTTTGTCTTAACGTCCAAGAAACGCGCCCGATTCCCGGTGTTTCGCCATTTCGTTTCTTGTAAACACAAGATGTCCACTCGCCTTCTAATCATCATTTCTTCAAGCTCGTAGCTGCGACCTTTCATACTTCCAAGGTCCCAACTCGCGACTCCTAGGTTACGCCTAAGCCGTTGCATTAATTTGCTATCATCCGGAAACCGAATAGCTTTGACGCGAGCATTTATGCTCGTCCCAGGATCACAGCCATGCATAGCATTGGTAGTGCCTGGCGGGGTAGTGCTTTTCTTTTTAGCGTACTTTTCCATAATGCTAGGTTTTAAGCGTTTTTTTGGTTTTGGCACGTGCATGCTCCTGATTTTTTGATTTATGTTTGATCTTACTTTTACAACACCGGTGATCTCCAGTCGTGTCAAGCCACGGATTCGCATGCACACTTGCGAGACAATTTTAAGATGATATATGTGTCGCTAGAGCTCACCTGGATATTTTAAAAATTGCCTAGATGTGATTTTCGCCTTAGTCGCCTTCTACGACAAGCGCTATGTATTTGTGGGGGGCGCTGCAATGATATTCTTAACCCGTCCCTGCACGGGTGCTGATATTTCCGTGAATATTTTAACTAAACCTCTTCTATATGCAACGCAATTTTCTTATACTTCATCATCAATGGGTAATAATAGAGTACTCTTTATCTGCTCAAATAGTTCAACATTGGAATAGTCTTTCCCTCAGCTTTTAAGCAGAATACATTGACAATAAATTCAAATGACTCTTAAGAACCATCTACTTTCAAACTCATCTAAAAATACGACGGTAGATTAATTCGCAGCCTATCATAGAAATAGTTTTAATTCTAAATTGGTACTACCCCTTTTATTTTCCAACATTCTTAGAGTGACTCTATGAATCATTTCTCTATTGCATCTAGTTTCGTTTATACACGTGCTTAAGTGTGGCAAAGTAAAGTACTTCTTAAGAAGTGGAAAAAATCGAACATCGTGCTCTTTTAATGACCTGTTTAAGCTTTAGGGGAATCTGCCCCATCGAAAACAACAGCTAAAATGTGAGTAGCTGAATTCAAACGAGTTAGCGTTGAAGACCAGGTAGCAACAGGAAACCTTTTTTTACGAATATATACGAGTATATCTATACTACTGAGGGGAATTTGAATTGCTGCTGATTTGCATTTACATTTCTCAGTCTCCCCTCCACTAACTCGTTGCCGATGATACCACGATGTCCTTTGAACTCAGAAAATAATAGAGCCGAAGCTGTTTCGGCTGAAACCTGTCTCTCCACGAATAACATGGCATTAGAGCCTTTCACCATTTTTAGGGCTAGTTCTAAGGGCGCTCCGAAATTTTATTTTTACTTTTATTTGACTGAAAAACGTAGGGTATTACAGCTACCGCAATGCACATATCGTATATCTAAAAATCAATATACGTTACTGGCAGTAGTATTTGCTGATTGGAATTTTATGACGATGACATCAATCTTATTTTGCTGGATACTCCACTTCAAGATAACTTAGGAAGATGACGCTAGCTTTAAAGATATAGAAAGTAATACTTGGCTATCCATAAATATTTCTTAAGAAATTCCCTAATCAGTAAAATAAACAGAATCGAAATCGGTTAAGGCGTTTTCGAGTTACACGGCTACATCGTGTTAAACTGATTAACATACCACTTAATTTTACATTATTAAGGATCGACATCATTTTGAATACATATGAAGGTAATACTACCTTGATCAAAAAGTTTCAGGAATGACTACCGAGTGGTGCTTTCAGTTATTAACATTTCCTCCAAATTTTAGCGTCATAGCTTGATATTTGTAAAAGCTACGCTGTCTGCCCACATGTGGGTTCTAGATTTTTTACGATTTTAAAAATGGGATCAACTTTGCAACAACGGGTTTGCATCAAATTTTGTGCTAAAAACGGATTCGAAACGGCTGTATTCGATCAAACGCATAATTACTGAAGACAAGACGTGGGCTTATGAGTTCGAAACGCAATCCAGATATCAGGCGAGTGAATGGCGTACACCAAATGAGCTAAGACCGAAAAAACCACGTCATTTTCAATCGAAAAGAAGGCGATGCTCACGGTTTTCATGGATTACAACGGTGTTGTGCATCATCAATTCTTGCCACAAGATCAGACAGTCAACAAGGTTTATTATTTGGGTGTTATGAGACATTTGCGTGAAGCAATTCGCCAAAAAGACAGGATTTGTGGGCAAACAACTCGTCAGTTTTGCACCACGATAACGCACCGATGCACAATGCCATGAACGCATTTTCGCAACCGAGAGGAGATAATAGAAAAATCGAAGACAGCTCTGATGGCTGTACCAAAATCTGATTATAAAAAATATTTCGAGGATCAAGCGCTGGCATAAGTGCGTTTCAGTCAATGGAGAGTACTTTGAAGGGGACAATATCGATTATCAAGAATAAACTTGCCTTTTCAATTTTCTGAATAAATTCCTGAAATTTTTTGATCAAGGTAGCATATTCGTATACAATCAAGCTTTATGAATCATATAGAGTCTCTATCATTACCAAATATGTATCACTTTGAATGAGTCTTGCTTTCGTTTAATAAAATGTAACGTTTATTAAAAACAATTTTGATCAGCAGTTTCATTTGAAGACAATTTAATTAATAAAACTTTAAGGTGACAAATACATAATAAAATTCAATTCAACACAATTCAAATCATTTAAAATCACCTTAGTCAATTTTTAGCTCAATCCGAACTCAAAGCTAAATTACTCGTAACTAAATCCAAAGATCCATTCGTCAGTGATGATCTTTTAAATTTATGATAAATTTTCATTACCACTATATTAATTCCAGTTTTCCTGATCTCTCTAATGTCTTTTAAATTTTCCATCTTTACAGCTGCTCTCCCTGAAGTGATCCTTCGCAATTGCAGAAACTGTTCCCCACAGCAGGCACAAAATGCCCAAAAACTAACAACTTTCCTGCAGACACGTTATCCTGACGTCTGGGCGATGTTAATAAGGAAGTACCGAGGTGTCTAAATTCATGAAACCTGGGGGCGCGTTCTTTTCTTCAAAAAAAAAAAAAAAAAAAGGATCTCAACATCGCTAAATTATACACCAACAACAACAATAGTATCCGTCATATCATTTAATGCATATATTCGTATAAAAATATCCACAGAGAAAGGAATTTAAAAAAAAAAAAACTTTTAAATAAAATTTAAAGTCTCTGATTTACTGATTGTAAGAGCAAAGTAAAAAAAAGTTATGCGTAAACAGACGTAAGCGCGTGATTGTTTGTCACTTAAATGTGGCACATTTAAATAATTTTGTTTCTAATAAAAGCAAAAAAAAATAAACATCCAAAAACCCTGAAAAAAAAACTTTCTCTAATTTGTTTTTCTTTTTTTATTTGCACACTTTTATCGCCGTGTCAAAGCGTAAGCATTTAGGGTAGCTCTGATGGCATAGATACACTTACCGCACCGCACATATACAACTCGTAAACATCAACATAACAATCTACTTCATGGTGCGTACATATGTCAACGAAACACGCAAAACGTAGAATGTAGGCAAAGCCAAAAATGAAAGCGGATCCTTTCATTCCGGATTGTTGTTCGAACCTGGACCATCGCGTAACACAAGAAATGAAAATGAAAGGATTTCTCGTCCTTCGCTCAGTTTTCCATTTCATTGTGAAAGACGAGACGGAAAAATTCTAATATTCACCAAATTGATATGTGTATCACAGAAATTATCGCCTTAGCGCATCGTGCATCCTTCTTTCGTCGACGTGTGGCTTCGATGGATATGTTCTGGGAAATTTTAAAAAGGATTCCGTAATGTGATGTACATATCATATAACATTGGTTTGGTGGACGAAAGGCTGTGGAAAATTCTACTGATGTTATTTTGTTGACGTTTTGAAATGTGAATCAAGGATTTTTGATGTTTCCCTTCTTTTTTTTTTTTTTTTTGTTGCTGTTAGCCTTTCAAATAAATGGAAAACGCGTAAATCTTTTTACTGCTTACTTTAGTGACTGATGCTCGTGTTGGATGCTGGCATTCGATAACAATTTCAATATAAATTTTCATCCTATTTACAATGGATGAACATTCAGGGACGGATTGAGGATAAGGGCGTTAGGTCTTTCATGATATTTATTTCATAAGTTTCTACATATTTACTAGTAATTCATAAAACTATTTTTCGATACGAAAATTAAACACTGTATCCTGTCGGCCATTTTTTTTTTTTGTATAACTTTTGAATTATTGAACCGATTTTGGTGAAATGTTTTTTTTTATTAGACCATTCTCTTTGAAAGCTTATTTTTCGGTAAAATAATCACTCACAATCACAAAAATCCATGCTTTTGGCTACTGTCTTGAAAACCATTCATATTATAAAAACAAATGTCTACACGAGAATTATTTAACATAGAATTGTTTAAAATGTTTGTCATAACAATTTGTTTGATTTATCACACTCTGTTGGCACAAAATTGCATCAAACTTTATATTCTACGATTATACGAGTGCACACTGCTCCACTTTGCATATGTTTTTCTTCTCAAATTCTCTAGAAGGCATCGAGTTACCTAAAAAGTTGAATCTTTTATGACTTACAGCACATACGACGGGGCAGAATATAATGAAGTCAATAATGTGATTTCCGAAATACAGGATGCTTCGGAAAATATTTTTCAAAATCCTTAAAAAAGATTTCCCAACATTAACTTTCATAATTGCGCATCTTACAGAAGTCTGTATTTCGTTCCAACAAGCTGCAAAAAATGACACTTTTGTGCCCCTTCGATAAAATTCCCCTCATTTCCAGGACATCCCACCATTACATAGAAAGATACAACTTCGTCAATGTACAGCATATCTCACTTTAGGTGTAGAATCTACTAGAAGCGAGTTTTCGATTTTCAAAACACATAGTTCTATATAAAATATTTTTAACATTTGTCGAATACAATTTCTCAGTATGTGTCCTTTCAGAATATTGCCTGATTAAATGAATATAACCAGACCTGCAGCAGTGGGCGTCGTGGCGTAGTGGTTAGTGTATCGGATCACTACGCAAGAGGTTCCAAGTTCGAATCCCAGAAAAACACCAAAAAGTTTTGTCACGATCCCACCTCTCGCGAACGTCTGACAAACATCCGAGAGTATTGTTGCTCCCTTCCATTCGTGTGAAAAATATAACGCACAGAACACGAGTGGTTGCGAGAAGCTAGGCCCTGGCACTTAAAGAGCTGTTGCGCCAAATATTTATTTTTTTATAACCAGACCTGCAGCACAAACAGTTACTTATGTCCTGTATCCCCTTGTGGGTCCTAGGGCCTCTACAACGCCTACGCGCCATCGTGTGCGATTTATGGAAATGTGCGTCAGCTCTCCCCAACTCTTTCTCAGTTGCCGTGCCTCCTTCTCAACTGTTCTGCGCCACGTACTCCTAGGACCGCCGCGTATCCTGCCATACTGGGTAAGCGGGTTCCATTGCATCGCTTGGTTAGCTATGGACCTTTCACCCTTTCGGAGAGTGTGACCGATCCACTGCCACTTTCGTCGTCATATGGTTGTGCCTATAGGTTCATGGCCTGTTCTCTGATAAAGCTGTTCGTTAGAGATACGGTTTGGCCAGAATATCCTTAAGATGTAACGAAGACACCTATTGACAAACGTTTGCAGCTTCCTCGTGATAGTGACGGTCACTCTCCAGGTACCACATCCATATAGCAACACGGATTCAACGTTGGAACGGAACAGTCGTAGCTTGGTGTTTAAGCTAATTGCATTACTTCGCCAAACTATGGATAGCATCCCAAACGCAGATTTTGCTTTACCTATTCGGCTGGCTATATCCAGTTCGGTTCCGCCATCGGTTGAGAAAATACTCCCAAGGTATTGGAAACTCTCTACTCTCTCAACCGTTTGTATATGAGTTGATGAGATTGGTCCTAGGCTGATCATTTTTGTTTTTGCCGAGTTAATTTTCAGTCCAACGACGTCTGCTTCCCTCTCCACATTTGCTGTCATTTGGTGAAGGTCCATTATTCTGTGAGATAGTAAGCATACATCGTCGGCGTAGTCGAAGTGTTTGAGTTCAGATATGAGAGTCGATCGAATTGCTCCATTTCCCGCTGATAAGGCCGCATTCAGCACATCGCTAATCACCAATAAAAACAATATTGGTGAAAGTATGCAGCCTTGCCGAACCCCACTTTGGACTTCGAATTCCTCAGACAGCCTTCCTCTGTGCAAAACGTGACATGTGGACCCATCATATGTAGCTTTGATAATTGCTATTAATTTATCCGGAATGCCTCTCCTGCGCAAGGCACCCCAAATAAATTGCCGATTGACACTATCAAACGCCTTTTCAAAATCGATGAACAACAGGTGAAGTGGTGATCGATATTCAACACATTGCTCGATGATGATCCGCAGGGTGTTGATGTGGTCGACACAGGAGGATCCAGAGCGGAAACCTGCTTGTTCGGCGTCGAGTGTGTCTTCAAGGTGTTCTTTGATTCGCTCCAGGATGATTCTAGCTATTATCTTGGCAACAGCAGGCAGCACGCAGATACCTCTCCAGTTTTCGCACTGCATTAGGTTGCATTTACAGACAGTGCTTTAAGTAGATTAATTTTTGATTTTCGAAATACAGACTGTTATAAGGTAAATGTTTTTGTATCTCTTAAATACAATTTCTAAATGTGGGTGTGTGCCCTTCCAATACTTAATGAACCCTCCGGCTTACCTAGAAACATCAAATCTTGTACACTTGTAGTGAATACCACGGGACAAAACGTTTCAGAGATGATTGTTCTATTTTCAAAAGATAGGATGCTACAAGGTATGCATATTTGTGAATGTCTTTTAAATTCTTATGGCACAGAGAAAGGAAGACCGTGAAATAAGAGTTCAAGGATTAACGCAGTATAAGTGGTTTGCGTTTGAGTAAATCCACATTGTCCAGCCATTTTGTGCCTCTATGGTGTAACAAATCAGACATTTTCCAAGATGACGTCCTGAGCATCATTTATTTTTTCGAAAATTATAAGATTTCAATTAGAAAGCTAGATAGATTATTTTTTACAACACCCTTTATATAGTATAAATGCATAATAATTAGGTTAAAAGCCCTCTTCCCTTTTCCAGATAATAATCGCATAATTTTGATTAAAGCTGTGTTTTTTTTCTGAACTTCTGGCCGAATTTCCAAAGTACCATTGTATGAATTTTTACCAGAAAAAAAAGACTAATAGGTATGCCAGTTTGTAAGTATGCACCCAAACTAAAATAAATTAAGCGTTTCACTTTTTCGTTACAGCCAAAGTGTTACATCTATTTCGTTACACCTAAGCAAATCCAAACTACCGTAAAGAAGTTTCAGATTTTCACTTCAAAAAGAATTCAAAAACAGAAAATTCAATTTACAATTTACGCTTCGATAAATTCAAAATTAAAATACGCCCCTGTATACTTGTCTACAAAGTAATAAAATAAGGGATATGATACAGAATAAGTACAAATAAATTTACATATGAGTAGTATTATTGGTAAGGAAGGGGGCGGGAAACTATACGAAACATGCACGTATATTAAAATTCAATGAGACATATTGCTACACGTTTTGCACTTAGGGTTATTCAATAAAAGATCAGCGTATTGCAGAAGGTACACAACAAGCCACTCAAAGGCCAATGAAAATGTAATATGGCTTATTGAATTTAGGATTGCATATTTATTTATTTTTTTTTTTTTTTGAGGGGAAATGTAAATTTAAAGTGGAATGTAAGTTAGTGATTATTAGATACTTCAGAGTGAGATCCTTTTTTGTTGTTGAGGCCCTTCACCATTTAGCTCCTTGTTCTTTAACAAAGTGCATGTATTTAGTGTCTAAACCACTGATCAATTTGCATCGTTATTACCGAACACGATAAAGTAAACTCAAGCAATGTGCGAAACTACCATCCGAACAAGAGAGCTATATTCAAGTTTCGATGGATATACCTAAGCTTTATATATCGTAATGAAATCTGTAAGACTGAAAATTGATTGGATGTTATGGGCAATCGAAGGCATCCGGCAAACTAGTAAATTCGTCAACATCAACTCTATGAATACCTAATTGAGTTTCGTTAGTATTACTCAATAGAAGAAGTAAGATCAGTAGACATTCACAGCCACTGGAAGTGCACAATTTGAGACCGCTACCATAGTCGAGTCACACGAGAATAGGGGAATTCAAGAGTGTCCTTGTCCGCTAAGGAATCCAGTCGATAGCGAGCGGTATGTGGCGATCACCAGCATTAGTTCAGAATGGAATGAACATGCCACTAATACCATGAATTTATAGATTTTCAACGAAGACACTGCCACATTCTACTGAAAGTTTTGCATCACTGTCAACTTCTTTGCACTCACTATTTGATAAGTGCGCTTCTCCGATAGGTAGGTCGTTAAGTCAAATGTAGAATGCTGTTGGCTAAAACTACACTGAAGGGGCCATAAAATAAATTTTCTTCTATTCGAAATAACTGAGAAAGTAGTAAGGCAGAGCCTTTTATTTTTCTATAGGGTGACCAATAAGAACAAAAATTTAAATAAAACAACGGTGTGAGACATCAAATTTATTCCGGCTTTAATTTGAAGCTACATTCATGCCATTATGTATGGAATAGCACATCATTTAAATAACTACCTCGGCTTCGCTGGCAGTGCTTCAAGCGGTTATTCCGGCAATAGCGTCTCGAATGTTGGCCTCGAGCTCATCCAAAGTGGTTGGCTATTAACGTAACCCCAGAGAAAATAATCGAGGGGTGTCAAGTTGCATGATCGCGGCGGCCAATTGAACCGTGAGATAACCCAGTCGCCAAATTTCCCATGTAGAGCCGTCTTGTTGGAACCACAGCTCGGATATATCGATGTTATCTAGCTCTGGCCACAAAAAGTGGGTTAACATCGCTCTAAACCAAAGACCATTGACGGTAACGGTGTTTCCTTCCTCATTTCGAAAGAAATAAGGTCCGATGATGTCGCCATACCATAAACCGTACCAAACAGTCAATCTTTGTGGATGCAGCGATGCTTTGTCGAACGCTTGTGGATTGTGGTCGTTCCAATAATGGCAATTTTGCTTGTTGACATAGCTGCTGAGCCAAAAATGGGCCCCGTCCGAGAAGATGATTTTTTGGCCAAAATCCGGATCTCCAGCCAATTTTTCCAGTGCCCAATTAGCGAACTCACGGCGTTGTCTATGGTCGTCAAATCCAACCGCAGAATTAGCTTGGTTGACTCTATGGTGATACTCAATTCAGCTGATCGGGGCCGAATCGACATTTCTGAGTCTTCTTCGATACTGGCCGCTACGGTGGCTATGTTTTCTTCACTTCGCACCGTTCTCTGTCTGGTTGGTGACTTAAGAGTATACTCACGCTCAAATTTTTCCACGGTGCCACGAATTGCCTGCGCACTGCAGCCATGTTGACGACCGACCTCACGACGAAATTCACGTTTATAGGTACAACTGAGTAGCTTTGGCAGCTGCTGAAACATAATAATTGGAAAAACTATCATTGATATCTGGTCACCCTTTATCAAGAAAAACTAAAAACGTATACTGTACTTAGCTAATTGTAATAATTTTCACTCATCACTAGATACACTCTTCCTTTTTCCAGATAGTAATTTATTAAGTCGTTCTCATACATCACCGAAATCTCTTCTAAGTTTTGGTACCTCAGTACATCCAAGATTATTTATTGCGCCTTCATGATGTTCACTCCAATGATGCTCTCATCACATACGTCGGTGAGACCTACACTTAAAATAGGAGCCGAGAAGCCAGTCTAGAGTACTTGTTCTTGCCGATGAATACTTCAACTGCTTGGACCTGAACTATACTCCTGAAGGCATCGATTCCTACACTCACCTACTGCCCTGTGAAGTTGGTTCTCAGGCGTTTTTCGATTCTGACTAGAAATATTAATGTTATCACTGTCCGATGCTTCTTCACATCTACACAATGTGGAACGTTAAGTCATCTGGGTGAGTTTCTACAAGAAATTGTCATCCACGAACATCGCCTCAGTCTGAGACGTTCGTTCTTTGGCAAAAGTATTCTATGTGGTCATTTTCCAGTACGGTGGATTCCTCGTATGGTTGGACTTCAAGCCTCCATGGTCAAGGTATGATGGATTGTCTCTCCCAATAGGTTCGCAGCTGTTACTCTCCAGAGGAGTATAAGTGGAATGAACCTTCCTGCTGCCGCGTATGGCCCCAATACGTATTGCCTCTTATATGGGACATGGTATTCTACCTCCTCGAGCAGTCGGCAGAGTATTCTCTTTGAAACTTTTCTTGAGTAACTTCGAGCTTGGCTCTTCTGAAGCGATTGTATTATATCTCGACTGAAGGATGAACCAGAAAGCCCATTGAAAAACAACTGCGGGAGCTGCCAAAACGAAAAGAAGTTAAAGATATTTAAGCACTTGCTCTGTGAATGAACAAATCTCACATCTGGGTGTCTACGCCTTATATGCTATCAGATAAGTTGGCGAACTTTGTGAGCTTGTACAAATTTCGCTATTGTACATGATGCGAAATATGTAGTACCACAAATTAAGGCGAATCACAATGGACTGTCTGTAAGCAGGTTTGAAATTGTATATCCATTTGTCGTTAGACTGCATTCTTATTCCGTTCATCTAATTTAGAATTTATAAAAACTTTTGCAGTTTTTTGAGCAACAAATCATGCTTATGCTAGCTCCTTTGCCACATGAAAAATTTTAAAATATATTATCTTTCAGCAGCTCGTACAAATATTCGAATTTGTATTTCGAATACATAGAGACAAATTCTTTCAGACACTTTTATTGCGATCCATTTATACGACACCATTCCAATAGATCACCACAAGTCTCGACTTTGGTGACTTTTTCGAAAAGCTATTTTCCATTACGGAACAGAAGCAATATTGTGAACTTATGACAAAACTTATTCCCAAGGTCGTCATCGAGAAGAAAATTCTCATGAACTTTGCGATGAACAAAGTACGTTGTCTCTGCCCCTTCTCCACAGAAGGAAAAGTTAGTTCAAAAGTAATTCCTTTCGGAACATTACTTTTCATTTCGCCAACCAACAACGATGTAAATAAATTGACATTCAACCCATTTTTCTGAACTTTGCGGGTTTTCCCATAAATTATGCCCGGAAAAATGCTGGTAATTAGTCGAAAATCAGGCATTAACCTTCTCTCCGTTTTCCGTTCTGTGGCGATAATTAAATCTTTTGTTATGGCTATGGCTTCACATCAATAAATTTCCATTTAACCAATAAATTGTGTGCTCCCTTTTAATTCAGCTTTTTTTGAAAATCCCTGCAAAAGAAAACTGCGTACATCCCTTGGCCATAATATGATGGCCCCAGCCTAATGAAGAGAAAGTTCCTCCACTGGACGCGCGCTCTTTGACTAATAACTTTTAATTGAACAACAATCTGGCAAATCCCTAAATCCCTCTGTGGTCCTTACATAAGATGAGAAATGAGACCACAGAGAAGGGAAGGAAAAAATAGGATCCCTGCCCCTTTGTTAATTAACTCGCTAACGATAATGAGTTGAGTTTTGACCCAACGAATTTTCGTTACGTATACGTCAGGAGTGACCCGACTCCCAAGAAAGCAATTCACTTAAGGAAACCTCAATAAATTCCTGAAAATACCAGTGAATCATTTAATGATTATCCTTTCTCACCACGGGACCATTTAACTCCATCACTCCTCATCGAATCGTTCTCCGAGGACCTTCCTCCCCGAATCAATTTGTCACTTTGCCAATCACACTTTTCGTGAATCTTACCAGATTCGAAGATTACTCCTCCTGATCCTGCATCAGTTGTAGATACATGGGATTTTTGTTCGATAAGACGGGGGTGAGAATGTAGAACTGAATATGTGGCAGAATTTTATTTTGTCATTTTCCGATTCAGAGGGGGAGATAACTTTTGTAGATGGTGTATCCGTTTTCAAATTTCTTTTGAAAACTTTTATATCATTTCGACAGACGTTGAGAATATTTTATTTTCCATGAAGTCTCTGTCGGGATGTGCATCAGATTATCGGCTTCGGTGGAGCTATGGCAGACGATTTCTTTTTTTCTTTTACCACACGTAACGATTGAAATGATATAAGGAAAAAAAAGATACTCGCATGCGAAGCAACATATCCTTTTGTGTGTGTCTGGTTGGCGGTGGTGAAAATTCCGTCAAGAAATGATGAACGATATTATGAAATTCAGCAGAACTTTTCGCGCGTGGAAATATAGGAAATTTTTCATTTCTCTCTGAGTGTGTGGAGAAAATTTATGAAAATAATTTATCTTCCATCGCGAGGAATGTAATTTTTCTTTTACTCGACGAATTTGGGAGTGTTGGGGTGAGAGCAGATTCTGAATTAAAATTTTCTTTTGTTTCTTTGGACAAAAGAAATAAATCCAGAGTTGTAGAGTTTCTTTTTTGTGAGAGAGTTGAGCAAAGATATCATTTGTTTTCTTATAGAACGGATTTTTTTCTAATTCGAGTTTTGAAAATCCATGCTTATTTTCACTGATTAAATTAATCACATTGTTGGAAGTTTTTTGGAGACAAAAATTGGTTTTGAGAATGTGATTAACTCTGGTATAAGGGGTATCAAGTGTGAGTATGATTTCTGACAACTTTTTACATTCTACTGCAGTCATCCGAACAAACAAGAGACACACCGCTTCGAGAAGCCAGGTATGAGATCGATAAGGATTCCTTACTGCGCTAACAGCTGAGCGACTATTTTTCTTAAATGCTTCAGCATTGGAGTGCTGAAAAAAATGTAATTGTAATGTAACTGGAGTAGAAGTTGGGACATCACAAGGAGATTCACAGTGCATGGTTGTTCAGAGATACATGGAAATGGATCGAGAAGCAGAAGAAAAAAATGTGCATTGTAGTTACTTTTTAGCACCCATCCACAGAAATTGTATTTAAGCAGAGAGTTGAATAGTCAGGTCGCTGTGTCAAGATTGGTCATCACTTTTATTCGGTTGGTCACTCAGACTAAAAAAAAAAAACAAATGTTGGCTTGCGGACAAAATCAAGCACACAACTGGTTGCACTCACTTGCACCTATATATGTTCTGTTAATTTGAAAAAAAGGAAAAGTTTAATCAATCTTGGTTTCTATTATAAGAACTCGGAGAAATAGATATCGTCTATGTGTACCTTGTTCTGCAACCTAAACGGATTCGCTTTAAACTTCAAATCTTCTTAGGTGAAATCGGAATTCTAACTCTAACCTCAAAATTAACTGTACAATTCTCTCAAAAACGGCTCCAACGATTTCGATAGAATTTCATATTTGAGGTACGAGTAATATGGATTTTTGCAATAAAACTCCTTACTCAATTTCTTGGTTGAAATTCAAATAACTGTTATATACTTATTAGCGGTCTTGCGGAAAATGCCTATTTTTCAGATATTGCGAAGACGATTTTATTTAAGAATGGTATCCAAGATTTTTTCAACATATGTAAGGATATGGCATTCAAGTTTGTGAACCATTTTTTGTTTTCTTGTAGATTTTTTTGAAAACCTCAATTATTTGGCTTCTTATTGATGTTGCCTTAATTTGAAAACCAAAAAGTCTACAAAACAACAGCATGCTTGGAGCAAGCACGTAGGCATCAGTCATGCCCTTTAATATTTTTCTAATTACGTTAAAAAGCAAACAATTTTTCTTTTGACAGTTTCCAAAACTTGGTATGCCGTATCCTTGTAATGTTAACATCATATTCCACAAAATCTTTTGAGTTACAGGTATATCCGAGAAAGAGTAAAGACGTCGCCAGATTAACACAGCGATCACTACGGGCAGAGTATATCTACATACTTACAGTGAGTAGGGAAACTCTCCGCACACATGCAAATGCTACTCACACAAGAAAAACCAAAAAAAAAAGTACAATAAGCGAAAAGAAGTAAAAGTATTGATTTTAACCCTTAAGCGGCCCATACACACAACACTTGTGTCGGTGTACTAAGAAGTGTGCTGTGTATGGGCTGGTGTGCACAACGATTTCTCGGTGTCAGACACGGTGTGGGTAAAATAAAAAAATTTTATTTTTTGGTGTCGGTGTCTCGATCGGAGTGATGTGTGTGGGGCTGTGTGTGCACAGTTATGGAAAATATCAGTTGCGGTTGGAACATTGTGCTGTGAACAACGAGGAAAAATGGCTATACGCGAGTATGACTTTTGGAGATCATTCATTGATCTTTACAGATCTGTACCTGAGCTTTGGCAGGTTAAATACAATGAATTTAAGAATAGGGATAAAAAGAAAAAAGCATGGGAATGGGTGCCTGTCTATTCGACAAAATTTATTTCGCAAATATTACTTCGCATTTATCGAAACAAATTTTGTTTGCTTAGCAATAGTTGTTTCGCAAAATTTTCATTCAGTGCATAATATCTTAAGGTCAAATAATTACAAGCCTAAATAAGAATTTGCCAAATAAAATCTGGGAAAAAACAAAATGCGAGTTGTTGAAATGCAAGACAACAAATTGCGAAATGATTATGGCGAAATGATAAATTGCCAAAAAAAATTAGCGAGCAGACCCCTACCCCATGGGAATGTATGCTGAACAAATATAAAAAAAACGAAAGCCACGCAACGATAGACGTAGTTAAGAGAAAAATAATATCTCTTCGCTCTTCATATAGTCGTGAGCATCTGAAAATAAAAAAGTTATTTTCGATTTATTTTCGAATTCTGCTAGCAGGGCTAAATGCGAAAATTTGTTTCTTTTCAAGAACCAGGCCTTCGACCAAGCTCTTTTTTTTTTCTCCATACACAAAGCGACTATTATCGACGCGCAAACCAGCGTATCGGTATCACTCTCACGACTTATGATTTCGGCCTTCTCGTTATGAAATCTGACGAACAACTGATGTGTACGAATCGGTGTTATGTGTGTGGTAGAAGGCCACACCGGTGTCATGACACCGGTGTGCACACAAGTGTTGTGTGTATGGGCCGCTTAAGAGATCGCACATAAGGATTAAAATCAATACTTTTTACTTCTTTCGCTTATTGTAGGTTTTTTTTTTTAGGTTTTTCTTGTGTTAGTAGCATTTGCATGTGTGCGGAGAGTGTCCCTACTCACCAGGGTTCGGACTTCAATAATAGAATTTAAAAAAACTGCAGTAGATCCATATTTTTCGCAGCAGATTTTGTTATTAAGAAAAAAAATGCGCTTACTTTTCATATCTTGGAAAATATTTTTCCATCGTTGAATTGGAGAACTATCAAATTTGTATTCAAAGCGAATTTCTTCTTTTGCAACCAATAAATGAAAATTAACTACATATAAGTGTTTCTGTTTGTGTTGTACTTGCGAACTTTCAACGAGTGTGAACGAAAGCAACAGCATATAGTTGCAGTACGACAACAATGCACTGTCAACCACTTAATACGAATCAGTCATACTCACATAAGTCAGTGGAAAAGAGGAGGCATGCTCATTTTCATTTTAAGCAGATTGTAATTGCATGTGTACCTAGTTCTACCTAAGCCTACTAGATTGAATATTTTATTCCCCGTGCGCTGCCAGTAGCGATAATTTACTCCCGGCTTATAAAAATACAGTTGAAAATAAAAATACTTAAATGTGTTCAATTTCAGACGTAGGTACAACATTCGGGTAACCAAAAAATTGCAGTAGATTGCAAGTCAAGCGCAGTGGCGCAGTAGATTTTTTTTTTTTTTTTAAATCGCAGTAGATCTACTGCAATTGCAGTAAAGTCCGAACCCTGCTACTCACTAAGTAGATATACTCTGCCCTTATCCACTATTTATGCGCCTGTCCGGCTCTAGCTAAGGCCAGAAAACGAGCATTAGGAAAACCCTTTTTCGATTTTGCTCACTTACGAAAGAGCGAATGGCGTATGTGTTCGGCATCAACTGTCAAATCGTTTTGCTTGTCATTTGAATTGTCATGTAAAATTTTCGTACGAAAGAGCGAATGAATGAGCAAAAGTGAACGAAAACTTAACGAATCGAAGCAAAAAGTTATTATGGTCACACAATACAAATCCTTTGTATTCGCACTGTTTCAGAAGTGGTTCCGAAATCATTTTACTATTATAGTTCGACCTTTATGGTTTTTCAAATCGCAAAAAATCTCACAGAATCTTATTTTTGTTATGAAATTATCTTTTTAAAATCATTTAAACAAATACGTGTAATATATAACTCACAGAAAATTAAATGCATACTTTAAATTTATCATTAGTAGTATGACTTGCTAAAAAAATAGTATCACCTCCCATTCCCGCAACAATACGACGCACTACAAATGGATGTAATGACATTTTAAATTACACATTATTTTGACATAACAGCGCATTCGCACTCATAAAATTGAAAGAAACACAGTATTATATCTCCGAGGTACGAAATGAATCGATTACGAATGAATGAAATAATGCACCAATCGTACCTGCTGTATGCAAGTTTGTGAAGAAAGTTCATGAGATTGGCATGCTAATTGATAACACAAGTTGTCCTCTTATTCGTCCCGTGCGCTTAGCCGAGAATTTTGTTGCTACTCCCGAAAGTGTGGTTTGTGGAATGGCAACGTTATTGGCTCATTTTTCTGAAGATGGCAATAGCGTTATGGTGGACGGAGAGCGCTACATACTCATGATATCCGATTTTGTTTGGCCAGAAAGTGAGGAAATGAACTAGAATGATCAATAGTTCCAGCAAGATGGCGCTACGTGTCATACAAGACGTCTAGTAATCGATCTTTTGCGCACTAAGTTTGTTTTGACTGAAGCCACTTATACTGTTTTAAATCTTTCATGGTTTTGTGCAAATTAATTCATCTGTAATTAATGTAGCTTTTCTCTTAGAAACGGCTGTAAATAATCACATCTGTCTTCAGCAAGGATTGATAGATGGGGTGCTTTGACGCTTTTCCTCTTCATGACAAATCGATTGATATAAAATGTGTTGGGGTATCGTTGACCTACATATATTCTATAACAGATAACCACAATACTCGTATATGCGTTATAAAATATAAATATAAATTTTGTAACAACATTGCTTTGAATACACATATTCTTGGTACCTTCAAGCAGTGACTTGGATATCTAGCATAATATTGAAAAACGATCCTGTTACATATTTTTCATGAATTCTGATATATGTACATATGCTGGAGATATATATATTTTTTTTTTTTTCGTTTATCGCTAATAATGATTTATAGCTCCAAATGTCTGTTTATTGAAAATGGACGAATCTTATTAAGCCTTTCTAAAACATTTTGTAAAAAATTCCGTACGGAATAAAGCAATTAGTACAGGGTTATCTATTTTGTGCCTTGAGATTTAAAATTCAAATAAAATAAAAAATGTTAAGCATTTCAATGAAATTTGTTTACTGTTTTAAATTTTGGACAATGCTATTATATATGGAATATAATCTCGTTTAAATGGCCGATTCTTGTAAGGTAATTTTCGATTACTTTTCCGGCATAATTCTCGCTATATTGCGGTCATCACTTCACGGATGTTAGTTTTTAAGTGCTCTAAAGTTTCGAGATTATTCCCATAGACAAAAAAAATCCAACTGGGTCAGGTCACAAGATCTTCGTGGCAAGTAATGTTACCAAATCTCGAAATTAAAAGGCCGGGGAACTTTTCGTGAAATAGAGCCCGTGTTGTGTGACAATTTCAGGTTAAAAAAAAGTTGGTTATCGTTTGACAGTAGCGCAGAGAATTCACCGTAACAGTGGCACTTCGTCATTTTCAAAAAAATCGGCCCGATCACACCGCCGGTCCACAGCGCCCTCTAAACTGTCACCCATGACCTTTCGATATCACAAACACTGTCTATTTGATTGAATTCGGTGATTATGTTTCGAATTGTTTGCTGGCCTCTGTCTTTAAATCGCAATACACAGACTTTGCAGAACTGTTATATTTGTAGCAATATGCAACAATTTGAATGCGTTGAGTGATTTTTAAACGATCCATATGCAAAATGGCAAGGCAAAAACTAACTACTTGTCACTTTGGATGACATATGAATTTGACAAATGTCATACTGCAGGGATGTGCAATCCCAACGTCGGAATTAATAACCAGTTATGAGAATCGGTTCAGCCGTTACTACCTTCCTATGCATAAATAATTAATTTAATTTTTACGATTGAGAGAAGCTTCTCATGACAGTTTTACTCTCGGATGTTTGTCAGACGTTCGAGAGAGGTGGGACAGTGAGAAAACTTTTATTTTTTTTTAATTTGTGTGTTTTCTTAGATTCTAACATTGAACCTCTTAACCACTGAGCCACGGCGCCCACATATGTATATACAACTTAACTTATGTTATTATTGATTTGATTTTCAATTTATTCAACTTGTTCTACAAATAGGTGGGAACAACCTGCCTCTACAATTTGTGGTTTGTCTTACATTTAAGTCGTGTTCTTTATTTCAATCATGATACTGCCAACAGCTCATTCCTATTATAATAATAATAATATGCATCTATTTAAGGCTACATTCGTCTTTGTGTACATCACTCAAGTTCTTCTTCTAAGCCAGTCGAAGATATTCGAGAAGCAATCATAGGAATCTTTGACAAATTGAAAAGAACGATTCAATTTGAGATTATAAGTATTACTTTTATTCGATTACGACTTCCTCCTTTTACGTGTATTATTCTCTCCTTTCCCATTTTGTGGTTCTTTGTATTTTTTTTTAACATGAATAGCAATCTTGTACCATAAATATAAATACACGAGTATGTAAGCAATTTTGTGGTATTTATCGAAAAGATTACATACTCTGTGAATTTCTAAGAATACCACAACAATTTAATCGGTTTTAAGGATCTTTTGTCATTCCTTTTTTTTTTCTGTGAGGATTTTCATGGGGGAAAATAAAGAGTTTAAATTTACACGAATTTTAGACAAAAATTATGAACAATTAATTAGTAAACTTAAATTAAAACGCTTTTGGCAAATTCATAATGCTAACTTAATTATCTTCATAAACCCTTTGCCACAATTTTAATCAAATTAAAATCCTGCTGCGTGTTTGCGGTAATTTTAATTGCCAAACAGAATACAAATAATTGTTTCCTTAATGAGATGCATTAATTCGCGAACAATTTGAATTTGTTCAAAGCATAATAAAATCCAAAGGAAGATGAGCCAGTTATTTTAATGAATGGTTCTGAATAATTGTATTATTTATTAGTCACCATCATCATCATCATACTATTTATGTATATAATAATTATCAGTTTCTGTGCCCATAGGAACTGATAATTATATGATATACATATTTTGACTTGTGTCAGTTTAGATTTATTTAGATATTGAGGAAAGCTCTCCTTCTCATAGGACGTACAGCAAACTCTCAAAATATATAAACGTAAATGTTTTGCCTATACTCGTACAACTCAGAAAGCGCCTTTGTGTAAATATGATTACTTTAGAGTATTCATATTCATTCGTTACACTTTCAGGAGGAATCGAGTAAAAGTAACGAATAGTTAATACTCGCGGATATTACTCGTATTTTTCATGTATAAATTAGCTGGAGTAACTGCCTCTCATCGAATACTCGTACAATAATACAAAGTTTTCTACTTGGTAGGCAGTATAAAAGAGTATCCGTTGAGCGTTCGAGTATTTTTAGGGTACTAGTCCTTTGGAATCACATATTTGATGCTTGGTTTCTGTGTCTGAATACTATTTGAGTACCTCTTGTAATGCTTGAAAACTTGTTGATATTGAAGGATTGGATAAGTGTGCGTTTGAGCACTTTTTTGGAATACGCGATTACTTTATGGATATATGTAAGTGCTTGAAAGTAACGAACACAAAGTAGCAAATGAACTGTTTTTTTTTTTTTTTACAACACTATAATACACTTGATTTCAAGGATAGAGTGAAGTGCTCACACTTAAATGTCTCCGCTTCTATTATGGCCACCATGCTGGCCGATTTGCGAATTTCTTAAATCTATAATAGCTGTATACTTAACTTTGCTACAATTTTTCGAAATATTCACCCTTATCGATTTAATTTTCAAATATTTCAATAAAGTTTGACTTTCATAGAGAACCTCCAACTAATGTCTGAAATTGAATAAAAATTCGTTGGTACTTGCATCATACGAGGGTGGGTCAATAAGTCCCTGAAAATTAACACAAATTGTGTCGTCACCTTAAATTTAATTTTTTTTTGTCAAGAATCATCTTTCAAAAGAACGCACCCAAATTTTCAGACAGATCTGTCAAATAGTTTTTGTTGTGGCAGCCATTTTATATAGACGCCAACTAGTATTTTCGTTAAAATGGAAAAAAGTGAATTTCGAGTGCTCATTAAACACTATTTTTTTGCGAGAAAAAACTATCACACAAACCCAACAAAAGCTTGACAAATATTATGGAGACTCTTCACCATCGATTGGAACCATTCACCACTGGTTTACTCAATTTCGGTGCTTGAAGAGGCCACCGGCTTATCGCATGGCTCAGTGATTTCTATTTTACATAAATATTTGGACATGAAAAAGCTTTCCGCAAACAAACGCATTCGTTTGACAACTTCAAAGGTGTGTTTGGCGATGTTCCAGAAAAATTCGGCTGAGTTTTTGGGACGTTTCGTAACCGTGGATGAAATCTGGATTCACCACAACACACCAGAAACCAAGCAACAGTCAAAACAATGGACTTCTCCTGGTGAATCGAAGCCGAAGAAAGCCAAGGCGGGTTTGTCAGCAAACAAGGCCATCGCCACAGTTTTTTGGGATGCACGCGGTGTTATTCACATCGATTACCTTGAAAATGGTAAACCGATCACTGGCGCATATTACGCAGAGCTTCTGGATCGATTCCAAGCCGATTTGAAGCAAAAACCGCCGCATTTGGCGAAGAAAATAGTCCTTTTTCACCAGGACAACGCACCGGAGCAGAAGTCCGCAGTCGCAATGGCAAAATTGCATGAGTTAGGCTACGACCTCCTCCCTCATCCAGCATATTCCCCAGATTTAACCCCCTGCGACTATTTCTTGTTTCCAAACATGAAGAAATGGCTCGAAGGTAAGAGATTTGGGTCGAATGAAGAGGTCATCACTGAAACAAACGTTTATTTTGAGGGGCTCGAGAAATCGTATTATTTGGAGGACATCAAAAAATTGGAGAAACGTTGGATGAAGTGTATAGAGCTAAAAGGAGACTATGTTGAAAAATAAAATGTTTTTATACCGAAAAGAGTGTTCCTTATTTCATTTTTCAGGGACTTATTGACCCACCCTCGTACATCACCACAACCATTCGTACGAGTACTTGCATGCTGCTTGTGTAATCGGTGTATTTAAAATAAAAAATAAAAGAAACATGCACACAATCTCGAACCGTATGTTCAAACCGGTGGCCATTTTGATTAATACACTCTTGCAGTCTTCGAGAATAGTTCGTATGCACCTTTTGTAATTCTTCTCAATTTTTAAAAGAAACGAAATGAAAGCTACACTTCAAAGTGGGCACTTTTCAAAAAGCGTATTTTTATGCTATATCCTATCAGGTAATGACGATTTAAAGCGGTCCTTACGCGGTCAATAGATTGACATCAAGCATGGTGTATATATGGATTGACGCTACCCTTTACACAGTTCAATTAGTTGATGTCAAATTTGTAGTTTTTGTGAGTTTTCGTGGTGTACGGATATGCGATGAGTGAAGCGGATGATTGCATTGCATATATTGCTCTTGTACTTTGCATAAAGTAACATCCGCTTTTTGTGCATCAGAATACTTTTCTTTGTATTTTGTAGTAAAACTTCATATTGTTGCAATTTTTCGTTTCGATCGCTGTCATCTTTCCTTTGCACATCCCATAAACCAGGTAATGACCGATAAGTTTCAATTAAATCTCATACAAATGCTTGGTCTTCATCGTCCCTCAATTTTCCGCAAGGGACAGACATGGTTTCTCTTCCGTGACATAACACATAATGAAGTAATTATGTCAATCCAACCCTTACACACATCAATCAGCAAGAAGCTGGCCATGCAAAATCAAAAGTGTTTTGATTTTCGTCACTCAGACTTCACCTAATGCGTGTGACGCATACTCGGTTGACCCTGTAAGGGCCGCTTAAGGCTTCCTTAATTTTGATCGATAGTCAAGCTATAATTAAGTCCCTGGATTGGACCTCTTTTGCATCAAAGACCGCTCTAAATGTCGCTATCTTCTTAGAAGATGGCTGACATAGTGACTTTTCAGAGAACTGCAACGCTGATGGACTCGCTGTAGGAGAAGAGATGTCGTAGCATATCGCAGGCTACTTTGGATTTCTTACTGCAGCTAGATGTATACAACAGAACCAGCTGTAGATGACCAAAGCAGACTTGTTATCGCTAAGGAATTTTCACATTTACAGTGGTGTCCAGCCCTCTGCCAAAAAAAACTCCACTTTTATACATTTCTTCTCGGACCTTCCATTTCCTCATTAGAATCTCCAAAAAGTCCTTGGAAATTCCAACTTGCAATGGTATCGTGTCATAATGAACCTGAATTTAGTATAAGTGCTTTAGCCCCTGCCCTGCAGGCAGCCTCTTATGCTTGACATTGTGAAGGAAATAGAAAACACTAATATAGCGATGCACTTTCTAATCACCATTTTACTTAATAGCAAGACCCATAATGAGCTCTTCTGTTAAATGAAGCTGGATATGCACATAGTACTTCTACGCAAAATAAATAGTAAAGCAAAATAGGTTTGCTTTCTAACTAAGTTAAGGAGGACTTTTTCAGAAGAATAAAACCGCCTTTATACCCTCAACGTGCCCTAAATGTTTCACATAAAATGATATTACGCTCATTTTGCATAATTTTGTTGAAGCTCAAACTACAAATAGGTATAAGCTTCCTCATAAAGCCTTATAAGTCTTTCCACATTAACATGAAAATAAACCCTGGTGGGTCAATGTTTCCCAAGTAATTCTCTTTCAAATATACGTGTCTGCCCTTAATGGCCATCATGAGAAGATGACCTCTTTTTTTTTGTACTGTGACAACAACCTCAACCGCATTTTGTTCAAAATCTAAACCAAATGAATCTGAGCCAGCGGTCACTTCAATATGTCCCCATCCCTTCAGTAAAAAAAAGGGACAACAGTCTACTTTTATAGTGCTGACTGCCTTCTTATGTTCTCAATGACTTGTTGAATATCACTATCAGGTACACTGCTATCTTTTGTTAATCTGATATCCACTCCCTCTCCTGTAATGGAGACAAATTGTGCAAAAATAGATTGAAAAGAAACAAGTACTGTTTTGTGACGTTTTTGGTCTGAACGACCAGATGCTCCATTCAAGGATTCTTTGCAAAATTACTTAGAAGTTTCACAAAAAGCCCTTGTCACCGCAATAGTAATTCAAAAGTTGTCAAGGAATCAATAAAAAACAGTTTGCTCTTATTTTTAGGATGTAATCAACAGACAAACCAACAGACAGACAGACAGACAGACAAAATGAGTAAAGTTGGTTCAATTTTAATTACGATAATCCATGAAGTTGTTTTGGCCAAAATGTTTATTTTTGGTTTGAAGAAGATCTCATTGTTCCGAACAGCCACAGGACGAAATGAAATAGTAATCGTCTCAAAACGGAATTGTGTGAGTCAATAGAATGGATTGTTTTACGTTTTGCCGTCCTTTCCGATGCCGAGGTGGTGTTGGAGAAGATAATGCGCCTGTAAACTACGAAATTCGAAATTTAGACACCGCATGTTTGGAAATTTAATTTCGACAGTCAGTGGCGATCAATTAAGATACAACGATAGACATCGTTTACATTTTGTCTATGTGGGTGGAATTCCGGAATTGAAATTACAATTACGCAGGATGTTGTTAGATAAGTGAGTCGAATTGCGGGCCGCATTTTGGAAACAGTATGATGTTCTATGCTATTTGGTTAAGGAAATTCCATTTTGGCAGGAAGTACTCGTATACTGGATACCGGATGGCTTTTGAATTGAAATGGTTTTTGTGTTGTGCTAAGTTGGATAATGTGTTTTGTCAATGGGTGTCTGGCACTATCAGAGGGACAAAGACAAAAGGAAGACATTACCGAATTTGTAGTTGTATGCTCAATTGGGTGGTTACAATAGTTTCTTGGAATAATGGAGTGGCTTTATTGTGATTGCATAATCTACAAACTGGTGACTAGTGATTCAGAATATTTTGATAGTAAAATGGTAGATTGTGTAAGATGACAGTTGTATTGTCAGTTAAAACTTGACTATCGCAATAATAGAAGTATAAGGATTCAATTATATTATATGGGATTCCGACGAAAAGAAATCAGATTATGGAGTACAGCAGTTGCTACTTTTAAGTGTTTCCCAGAAGTATGTCCTTTGGTTGGTTGGAAAAACTTCATAGTGATAGAGTTTAGCTTAAAAGGAGCCTTTGGATGCCACCAGATGGGAGAAGGGTATTTTCTTTCGAACTCTACGGGATGACGGTATTTGGATAGTATTTGGATAGTTTAAAAGTTAACTTCAGATTTCATGAATATATTTGGATAGTAATTGCAAGTGAAAATATCTTATTGAGACACGAGGATGAAGTGTTTTCTTGTTTTTAACTGGCACAAGTTGGTAGGCCTGGTTTTGACATTTGTTATTAGTTAAGGTTGAGTACGTACTTTGCATCATTCCCCCTCGTGAAAATTTAGAAGTCATGGCGCCTCTTTGTTTGTTTGACGAGGCTGCTGACAGTTTTCATAAATCCTTGCCCGCAGCCTTATGGATTCACCATTAGGTGGTTCTTCGATTTGCTCAGTTTCAATTCCCACTGTGTCAACACTAGGGGTTTATTTTCTACTTGAGACAGAGTCCGATTCTGCATTCGGTTTTCTATCAACTGAAACGTCAGATGAAGAACTAGGCTCCGACTTTTGGTACTGCTGAATCGGTCTGGTTGTGTTTAGATCTGATATTAAGTGATCTGATACCTGAACAGGCACAGACATTTCGTTTTTCCATTTTTCTCCTAGCGTGGTCTCCATTTTATTCGAAGAAATGTTTTGGACAAACCTTAAAAGTCTTCATTGCTTCCCCTAAGTAGCTCTCCTAGTCTTAACATATTCGACTTGCTGATGTGTCCATTATGGCTTGAAACGAAATAGAAAATATGATTTTTATTTGAATGAATTATCTTAAAGGAACTGTTAGTACTCCATGCCAGTTTTTATTGCTATATTGTAAGTTGATAGTCATTCAATACTAGCTTTGTTTCAGAGTGACATACTAGGTTGTTCACTGACATGAAATGCATGTGTGATCTGTCATTCTAGGGAGCAGTAACCTTTTCAAATATACTGGAGTATAGAATAATTCCACAGACCCTCATTTTTCAAATATATCATACATGTGCAAAAAAAAGGCAACATGTCCATTATTAATGCAACGTATGAAGTATTCGCAATGATCCTGTGAAGCTGACATGCGAAGTGGACCATATATGTATTTGTTTTGAAAAGTATTGGAATGGCAAAAGGCAAAAAACTGTACTCATTCGAGGATCACTTAATAGATTTCTTTTAAATTTGGTTTTTTGGTTTGTTTTAGTGTATTGGCGGTTCCATCTGTCAAAATCGTATATAGTAATCTTCGAAAATGTTTCCCGTGGAAGAACCATTGCACAGATTTTGATGAAATTTGGTTTGTTATCCTTAATTTCAAATGATATGTACCTATAGATTGTTTTGTTTCATTAAAATTTGATTGAGTGGGGATAAAATATGAGAAGCTGCGTTTGGACAATCATTATTAAATGCCTGACTCGAGAAATGCTGAACGGTTTTTGATGAAATTTAGTTCCTAAGCTTACTCTGACATGTCTGAGATTGTAAGTTTGATCAATATAAAGTATACAAATATAAATAAATACAATAATCAACCTTTTTGAGCGTTGAAAGATATCGACAACTGAAAATGAAGGTAATGCTCCTGTTTTAATCTATGTATGGCCTAGATTTCTATTTTTTTCCTTATTTTAACGCAAAATTGCTTTTTTATTCAACGTCATGTTTTGTCTAACTACAGTTTTGCTTGATTAAATTGTATACATGAGTGTGAACGAGTGCCAGAAAACCAGACAAGTCAGGCGAAATTCTGACACATTAGGAGCCTCCATATGGTGCCCGCCATCTTGGATTATTCATGGCTCCAGATCTTTTCTACAATATTTTCAGTTTTTTTCTATAAACATATTGTAACATAATGTATGATAATAACTACGCCCTCAAACAGGCAACACATTCCGAAGTGTCTTTTCATTCGAGGTTCGTGTCCACAGTAAGAGACGGATACGACGTCGCAGAATTAAGAGAGAATTATAACCGCAAGAGATTATTGGCTGCAGCTGTCATCTTGGAATTATTACATCAGAATTTTCTTGTTCCAGTGGTCGAAGAATTTGCTAGAAGTTTCTGGCTATCAGAAATGCGACTACATAAGGACAGATGGCGATCGAGGCAAGGCAGTTGGTTTTCGAACCGCACGAAGAGATTGGAAAAGTGATAATCGGCGAAGTTGTAATTTTGTGATAAATTGAAAGTTGAGAGTTAACAGGAAGAAGCATTTAGTTTGGATTTGTGAATTAAGTAATTGAAAGGAGATAAAGTGATTTGAGAAGAAAGAGACCTTGTAAGGAAAGAATTTGCGAAGAATAGTATAGTGTGATCTTGAATTGTTCTATAGACTAGAAAATAAAGAAATAATCTCACAGAATAACGTTTTATCTACTCGAGCCGTAGCTCGCATATTACAATATTAAACTTTAGTGTCTCTTTGACTTTTAATTTAGCGCAAACATTTTAATAAATAATAAATAATTTTCTCGTAAAATTTGGACCGCCATATTGTATTCGTCATCTTTGATTTTTAATAGTGTCAAAATGGTCTGGAAATACACTCAACTATTTTTATTAATTGTTCAAAACCATTTGTCTCTACGGCTTATCGTTTGCCTTGCCTTAAATATTTAAATCGGTTAATAAATATTTTTTGAGATATTTGGACCGCCATGCTGTATTCGCCATTTTGAATTTGTATGAATTCAAATTCCTCTTATAATATCCTCAACTTGTTTTTTTAGCAAAACAAAGTGCCTACGAAGCGTCACTGCATAGGAAGACGAGAGCAGCTCGTCAGCTCTACGAGCAAAAAAGGAGGGAAAAACATCGGCTCCTCCGGAGAAAAAAGAGAGACCATGAGAAGCGCGCGATCGAGGATATAGAGAGGTGCTACTCCAGGAATAATGTTCGGAAGTTTTACCAAAAGGTAAAAAGAACGTGTCGTGCCAAAAAGACCCGAACAGAGTCCTGTAGAGACGAACAAGGAAACCTTGTAGTAGAGTCACAGTCGGTGCTGAGGACATGGAAAAACCATTTCTGCAGACTGATAAACGGCGAAGAGGACACAAATTTCGCTGTCAGGCAGAATGAACCATTCAACCTGGACGATGAAAGCCAAGATTTCTGTCCACCTGACCAAAATGAAGTGAGGATAGCAATATCTAAGCTTAAATCCAACAAGGCTGCTGGACCGGACGGCTTAATGCGATTAAGGCCGAGCTGTTTAAGGCGGCGGGAGATGACCTGGTGGAGAGCATACACCAACTCGTCTCCAAGATTTGGTCAGAAGAAAGTATGCCTGATGAATGGAACCTCAGCATCGTTTGCCCGATCCACAAGAAAGGAGACACTCTAAACTGCGCCAACTATAGAGGCATTAGTCTCCTGAACATTGCGTATAAGATCATGTCTGCTGTACTGTGTAAGCGCCTGAAACCATTCGTCAACGATCTGATAGGTCACTATCGGTGCGGTTTTAGGCCCGGTAAGTCCACGACCGATCAAATATTCACACTACGGCAGATCCTGGAGAAAACCCAAGAAGTCCAGATCGATACTCATCATCTTTTTATCGATTTTAAGGCCGTATATGACAGCATTTATAGAGACCAGCTATACAGAGCCATGTCTAGTTTTGGCATCCCTGCCAAACTTGTCAGATTGTGCAGAATGACGATGGAGAACGCTCGCTGCTCCATAAAAGTTGGAAACAATCTCACCGAGATCTTTGATGTCAAAAAAGGATTTAGACAAGGTGACGCGCTGTCATGTGACTTCTTCAACATCATTCTCGAGAAAATTGTGCGAAACTCACAAGCCAACACCAGGGGCATAATTTTCCAATAGTCTGTACAACTTCTTGCATACGCTGATACCATTGACATTATTGGCAGAAAACAGCGATGCGTTTGCAAGTATTAGTGCAGAAGCGGCAAAAATGGGTTTGGTGGTGAATGAGGGTAAAACAAAATATATGCTGTCAACAAGAAGGGACACACAACATCGACGAATCGGACAGAACGTCACGATAGACAGCTACAATTCTGAGGTAGTTAGGGACTTTGTCTACCTCGGCTCAGCGGTAAACTCTGATAATGACACCTCAGCAGAAATCAAGCGAAGAATTACACTTGCCAACCACTGTTTCTTTGGCCTAAGACGGCAATTGATTAGTAAGGCCTTGTCAAGAAACACTAAGGAGACTCTATATAAGACCCTTATCATCCCTGTCCTGCTCTATGGCGCAGAAGCATGGACCCTAGCAAAAGCGAATGAAGATCTTCTTGGTCGTTTCGAACGCAAAATTCTTCGAGTGATTTTTGGTCCCGTTTGCGTTGACGGGCTTTGGAGGAGAAGATTTAACAGCGAACTCTACGAGCTGTACAGCGACATCGATCTGGTCAGAAAAGTGCGCATTAGTCGTCTAAGATGGCTAGGACATGTAGAGCTAATGGACACCAACGGTCCGGCCCGAAGAGTCTTCGATTCCAACCCGGAGGGACAACGCAGTAGAGGAAGACCTCGCCTTAGGTGGCGCGCACAAGTAGAAGGGGACCTCAACCTACTTGGAGTGCGCAACTGGAGGCAATTAGCTAAAGATCGCGCTAACTGGAGAGGCGTATTGGTTGAGGCCCAGGTCCACCCCGGACTGTAGCGCCACCTAAAGTAAGTAAGTGTTTTATTAGCACTTAAAATCCTCTGCGACTTGTATTTTGTCTCATACCGTTTCAATAAGTAACAATTAACCTTTCTGAAAATTTGGCCTGCTTTATTATACTTTCATCTTGCCACAAGGCCTTATACAGGGTGGCGCATAACTAGCGTTATGATTCAATTAATGATTGACTTTCTGATTTTATTTAACTTTTGCATTTATTAACCTTTGGCTTATAGTTTGGAAATATGTTCACATTATGTTTTGAATATAACATCTCTCAAATGGTGCCCATTGTTAGCTTCGACCTGACGTGCTCTTTCCAGAACTTTTCCATAACTCTTGTTAGAATTTCAGGTCCTAACACCCTCGCTTCTTCTCGAATATTGTCCTTAAGCTGTTGTATGGTTCTTGGCTTATTTGCATACAACTTGCCCTTTAGGTGGCCCCGAAGAAAAAAAATCTGCTGCCGTTAAATCAGGAGAACGCGGTGGTCAGTTGAAATTTGAAAATTGCGATATTATTCGATCGCCAAAAATTTTCCTCAGGAGAGTCATAGTTTGACGGGCTGAGTGAACTCTGGCTCCATCTTGTAGGAACCACAATTCTGGATTGTTCTCCACCTCTGGCCTTAACAAATGTTTAATCATTGACCGGTATTGAATGCCATTCACATTAACCGCAACTCCTTTGTCGTTCTCGAAAAAGTATGGTCCAATGATCCTTTCTGAGGTTACTCCATACCATACTGTGCACCTAACTGGGTGTTTTTGAATAAACTAATCTTATAGGGAAAAAGATGTAACTGCCGTAAAATTCTTATATAGCAATGTTTACCTCATTTCGAACTGCATGAGGTCTACCGGCACGCGGAATATCACAGACAGCTCCTTGTTCCTGAAAACGCTGAACCAATCGAAAAATTGTTGGACCACTATGCGCATTTCGAACATTAAAGAAATTACGATATGATCTTTGTGCCAGAATAATCGAATGCTGCCTCTCAAAATAAAATTGAACAACTTTTGTTCTTTGCCCTGTGCTGAGACTCTTCATCATAAGTCTCCCAAGTTTTTCAAAGCCAAATCTGAAAAGGAAAGATATATGCATACTTAAATAAAAATATTATTCAACAGTTAAACTATAACGCTAATTATGCGCCACCCTGTATATAATACAAATTAATTTCTATTAGCTGTGGCGTACAGTTATCAAAGCATTGCTTTCCCGTATTTTATAGCAATCCCACATTGAGATAAGTCTTTACGAGGAGAACAACTCGGGAACGGAAGTGAATAATCCAATTGGTTTAAGACCGAAGTAGGAGTTAAGCAGGGCTAAGTTCTCCACTGTTTTCTATATTTGTGGATAGATTCATCATCAAACTTATTTCTTACGCAAGCCATATTGTTATACTGGCGGAAAGAGCAGTCATGATAAAGAGGTCATGTTTATGGAATCTATCCATTAACACGAGCAAGTCCAAAACAATGGTTTTTCGAAAGAGAACAGGAAGATATGCAAGCTATGAAAAATCGTTTTGGGGAAACGAAGAGCCAGAAAAGGTGAAAGAAAATAAATATGATACATTGGAGTCACATCACTTCACAACTGTCCTTCCAAATACACCTTCAAGCTAAACTAAGCAAAGCCAAAAAGGCTCTCAGTTGTAACTGAAAAGGTAGCCAGAGCAAGAAGAACTTAGTTTTTTAAAGCGACCATGAGGTCTATAAGTATAAAGAAGTAGAAAACTTGTTGAGATACTTTATTAAAAAAAATATTCAGACTGCCAGAAAACACCCCCATATACCTCGAATCCAGAGGTTCACCATTACACTTAAAATGCACTACAATTATATGTACGAGTATAAGAAAAGTAACCTACTACAACAGAAAGTGCATTTCTTCAGAGAAAGGTCAAAATTGGCAAACAAACACAATGTTCCGCTAATGGAAGGAAGAAAGGAATCCTGGAAGAAAGCGGCTCAGATGTTATTAACTGAAATTGAAGGATCTGCTTTCCGGAAATTCACCTATCGAAGACTCAAATACAACCTGGAAGAAAGAAAACACTTTCATGTCTGCTATAGTTTAGACATAATCTCGACAATTTCCAAAGTCAGATAAAAGTTACTGCATTTTGGCTACATGTCGCACCGAACTAAACGAAACGAATATGTGCAATCTCCGGACCAGAGAGAGTTTGCTTTACTTTGTAGGAACCTGTCCCATCTTATGTGGAAATCGTCGAGCTCATTGGGAAAAAAGTAAGCTAACATCAAATGAAAAGATGCATTAAACATACAGCATTGGAATGTACTATATAGTTACTCGTATGTAAAGTCGGCCCTAAAATATCAAGCTCAAATTTTACTTAAAGAATTCTGAACATATTGCAGCATAATAATAACTACGCCCCCTAAAAATATGACGCAACAAATTCCGAAGTAACTTTTCATTCTGGCAGAATTTTGGTTCGAACTGTCCTTTCATTCGAGGTTCGTGTCTGGGACGAAGTCTCCACAGCTCATGTCAACGAAAGAGACGAATAATATCAGGGATAAAGGGGAATTATAACTGCAAGAATTATTTCTCTTGTTCCAGTGGTCGAAGAATTTGCTAGAAGCTTCTGGCTATCAGAAACTTCTGCTATATAAGGACAGATGGCGATTGAGAAAGGAGTAGTAGTTTTTAAACTGTGGCGAAGAGATTAGAAAAGTGATAATGGGCAAAGTTGTAATTTTGTGATAAATTGAAAGTTGAGATTTAACAAGAAGAAGTAATTAGTTTGGATTTGTGAATTTAGTAGAAGAAAGGAGATAAAGTGATTTGAGAGGACAGAGACCATTGTAAGAAAAGAATTGCGAAGAATAATATAGTGTGAACCTGAATTGTTCTATAGAGTAGAAAATAAAGAAATAAATTTCACAGAATATTGTTTTATCTACTCGAGCCATAGCCCGCATATTACAATATTATCTATTTATCGAACAATAGTATGTCATTATCCATCAATTATAAGTTTACTCAAGACAATCTAAATCTTCTTTTTTTTTGTGCCAGCTGACGGCAAAGCCAAGCTTTTTATTGTGAAATTAAAGTAAATTGAAGTAAATAAAATCACATTACTACTACTACAATAGCTATACTCTCCTTAATCACCATCGATTTTAGTTTGGTGATTTTCTTCACTAACATCATGCTCCAAGGACCATCAGAGGTCTAAGAACCAGCAAATCTGCTGCAAGGCATTCTCCGAGAATTTTGTGGTCGATCCCTTTCAAATAAATCTTTGAGATTAATTATCTTTCGTACAGCAAAGCGCTCTCAACTTAAGAGCTTTAAGTGCTCCTTCGTTCATCAAATTTGTATTAATGAGACATCATCATAGCATTCTTCAAAACATTTCATAGATACATATATCATATAAATTGCTACACTGTGTGTAGTGTATCCTTTCATGTGTGCGTATACACCACTCAAGCATTTCCAAGGACAGCCGAACAGCATCAATCATCTTATAGGCATTTTCGTCGAATTCAAAAGAAAGATTTCATTTGAGTTGTATTACTTTTATTCATTTTTGATTTCCTCCTTTTACATGTATCTCTTCCTCCTTTCGCGTTTTGGTTGTTTGTGTAATACTTTTTGCGCACATGAATGAAAATCTCGCATGTGAATGGAAATACATAAGTGAGCAGTTTTAGGAATCGTTGTCTTACATCTCAAAGTTTCTAAGAATTTCTCACAATTTCATCATTTTCTAGGATCTTTTTCATAGATTTTGGAAGGATTTTCATAAATGAGAGAGGATTTACATGTACTTGTTTAAATGTATCAACACCTAAGTAGAATACAATCGAATAAGCTTCGAATGGCAGCTGAGCAGCGGCGCTCAGAGGATGCAGCGAGGATAACTAAATTCAACACGAATGCTCAACATATCAACAACAGAACATCGTCCCTAAATGAAATTGGAGATCCATCAATTAATGCGTTGTGGGGCTAAATAATGAAAGCGTATTTATGGAAGCTAGAACCGAAACGATGCCCAGGCAATCTCAAGCCACCTAGGAGAAAATCGAGCAGCGTAGACAAACGCTCAACAAAGGTGAAATTGCGAAGCAAATATAGTTCTGTGAGACGTGACAGGAGGACGAGGTTGGACGGTGTTGAGGAAAATGCGGAATTAGAATCAAAACAACACGCAATAGGCATCAAGCGAGCTTTAGCAGTGGTCTATCGTGCGACGACCACATCAACACCTTGAGATAGACGATGTGCTGGCTACCACCGTAGGTCTATCTGAGAGACATGGCACCCAATGAAGACAATTTGAAAGGCTAAGTTATTTGGACTATGCCGATGAAATCTGATTCCTGGCAAGTACCATCAGCGGATTGGATGATATGTGTCAATCACTACAGGTAAATGGAGAGTCAGTAGGTCTAAGGATCAACGGCAAAAACAAAAATAATGCGAACAGGCCGCTCCCCACATCAGCGTATTGTCCGAAATCAGACGCCAATTAAGGAGGTCGAACAGTTTAACTATCTAGGAAGTCTTTTATCATCTAATGGTGGAACGGACCTAGACGTTAAAAGCAGAATGAATAAAGCTGGCGCTGCATTTGGTATCCTGTTCTCAGTTCTGAAATCCAGTCAAATCTCCTTACGCGTGAAGTTGAGACTCTTCCTTGCCTGTAAAACCTGGAAAGTCTCGACAAACATCACGAAAAAGTTACAGCCGCAAATTATATCCAATCAGAGATTGTGTCGTAAAGCCGGTCAGAAGCTTTTGAATGTCGAGATAAGGCAGCGAAAATGGCGCTGGATTGATCAAACATAGAGGAAGCCAAATGACAACATCACAAAGCAGTTCTTCGAATGGAATCCTCAGGTTGCACGGCGGGTCGAACGACTAAGGACAACGTGGAGATTGACAGAATCAGCTACCCAGAGGTAAACATGGCAAAAATGGTAAATTTGTTGTGTAAACATCTGTCGGAATCTGAGGAGAATATGGAATAGATTACAAGACTTTAATAATATTATTGAACTAAAGTATGTCGGTGTAATGCATTTTATCGTTAGAGTGGCTTTTATATCTAAAATGACTACTCGCTCGTAAAAAACTTCAGGCCAATAAATGTTACTTCATTCTTGCTGAAAAGCATAGAAAGACTGGCGGAAAATCCTTAGAGACTTTAGAATTTAGTTGGCAGAATTGAACACGCTCTTGATAGAAATGAGTTCGCGATGGGTATTTTCGTCGACATTGAGGGAGCTTTTGACAATGCTATTTTGACAGTGTTTGTGATTCTGCCAGACAACATAGAGTAGACGAATCATTAATGTCGTGGGTCAATGGAATGCTAATGAATAGAACTTTGATTATGGATGCACATTGCGGTCGATATAAAATGGGAGGGCTTAACATGGAGCTGCCAGCAAGGTGGCGTTCTTTCTCCTCTGTAATTGTGCATGGTAGTCGATTCTCTGCTAAATACTCGCAACAGCTCTAACATGTACTCTCAGAAAAACACAGATCATGTTGCCGTACTTTCTGTAGAACTATGCCTAGAGCGCAGATGGCGCTAGACATGAACATAAATAGTGATCAAGGAATGAGCCTTTGGTTAATCCTCTCAAAATTTAGGTTGTTCTCTTTTCAAAAAAAAAAAAAAAATGAATTTGATCGATCTGACTCAGCCAGTGCTTAAAGGTTCCACAATCAGAATCTCAAATGAAGCTAAGTATTTAGCAGTAATCCTGGATAGTGAACTTCTTTGGTCAAAATATGTTGAGTCAAAGACAGCCAAGATGCTCTCAGTTTTCTGACAGTGTAAGGGTGCTTTCGGCAAGACATGGACCTACATGGTAATGGTAAGACCTTCTTTGCATATGCATCGCTTATTTGGTGAAAAACGCTTCCTCTGAGATATGCATGTCACTGCTTCTCTCCAAAGAACAGTCCATCTCTGCTGCACGAGGGCTTTCTCTAGCACACCTGGCTCTGCTCTAGATGCATTGTTCAACCTTCACCCTCTTGATATTTATATTGTAGCATAATAATAACTACGCTCCTATGTCTATGCAGCAAATTCCGAAGTGACTTTCCATTCTGGCAGAATTTTGGTTCGAACTGTCCTTTCATTCGAGGTTCGTGTCTGGGACGAAGTCTCCACAGCTCATGTCAACGAAAGAGACGAATAATATCAGGGATAAAAGGGAATTATAACTGCAAGAATTATTTCTCTTGTTCCAGTGGTCGAAGAATTTGCTAGAAGTTTCTGGCTATCAGAAACTTCTGCTATATAAGGACAGATGGCGATCAAAAAAAGACACAGTTGGTTTAGAACCGTGGCGAAGAGATTGGAAAAGTGATAATGGGCGAAGTTGTAATTTGGTGATAAATTGAAAGTTGAGAGTGAACAAGAAAAAGTAATTAGTTTGGATTTGTAAATTAAGTAATTGAAAGGAGATAAAGTGATTTGAGAGGAAAAAGACCTTGTAAGAAAAGAATTTGCGAAGAATAGTATAGTGTGAACTTGAATTGTACTATAGAGTAGAAAATAAAGAAATAAATTTCACAGAATATCGTTTTATCTACTCGAGCCGTAGCTCGCATGTTACATTGGTGTCAGAAGCTGGGATAAAACTTATTCTGTGAATAACTATTTCCGTGGTGTGAAATTGCACAAGAAAAAAAAAAAAAAAAAACGATTTCTGTGTTGAGTTAATTAGTTGCGCAAAATGGGTCGCAAATTGGGAAAACTAACTATAATTCAACTAAAGGCAGAACTCAGTAAGCGGAATCTCGACACAACTGGGGGAAAAGATGCCCTACTGATTCGTCTGGAAGAAGCAGTAACGCAGGAAGGTGAAAATCCGCATGACATAGAGTTTGACGTGGAAGAGGAACCAGCAAGTACAGTAGCCGACCCGGGTATAACAAGTCTGCTCCTGCAACTTAAGTTAGTCATGGACGAACAAAAGAAAGCAATAGAAGACCAAAGGAATTCTATAGAACTTAAGCTGGACGACCAAAAGAAAGCAATGGATGAACAAAAGAAAGCAATGGACGAACAAAAGAAAGCAATGGACGAACAAAAGAAAGCAATGGACGAACAAAAGAATTCTTTAGAACTTAAGATGGATGAACAAAAGAATTCTCTAGATGCTCTGGAAAGTAAACTTGATGAGCAAAACAAGAACTTGGAATCCAAATTCGAAGTGATCGAAGAGAAAATCGAGAAGGTCGAGACGCAACTCGAAAAAGTCGAAACTAGATTCGATGAAAATTTTGAGAAACATGAAACTCAGTTCGGGAAGATAGAGACTCAGTTTGAAAAAGTAGAAAAGTAAGTCGAAAATCTTGCTAAGGAGCTCAGCAACGTGAAGAGACAGAAAGCACGGGAATATTCCACTGACGGCCTGAGAAGAAAGGAGATGCAGCCTCCTATCTTCGATGGTCAAACATCATGGCCAATTTATAAGAGGCAATTCGAAGCGGCCGCAATGACCAATAGCTGGGACGATGAAGAGAAGTCTATTGCACTCACGCTTGCACTGAGGGGTCCAGCTGCGGAGCTCTTGCAGACCATCCCGGAAGATAAACAGCAGAACTACGACTCTCTGGTTCAGGCTATCGAGATGCGGTTTGGGGATGAACACATGCAGCAGGTGTACAGGGTTCAGCTGCGTAGTCGAGTCCAGAAAAGGGGGGAAACGCTCCAACAGTTGCAAGCGGATATAGAGCGACTAGCCCATCTTTCATACCCTAAAGCCGGTGAGGAGCTTATCAACGAAATGGCGGTGGAAGCTTTTATTCGTGCCATAGAGGACAGACAACTGCAAATGGCTGTAAGGATGGCTGAAAAGCGAACACTCCCCGAGGCATTGGCATTCGCTTTGTCAATGAAGGCTGCGGACCAAGCATACCAGGGAATACACCGTGTCAGGGAAATGTCCGTCGTGGAATGCTCATGCCAGAGAACAGCCGTCAAAGCTCGCGGAAGTCAAATCCGTTGCTGGAATTGCAACCAAACCGGACACCTACAACGGCAGTGCAGAAGTGCACCTAGACGAGGAAATTGTCCACATTGCGGAAGTAGGAGAAGCAGAGAGGAAGCATCCTGTCGGTCAGACTTCCCAAAACCAGCAGTCGGGAGATGCGTAAGGACCAACTTCGCGGGGCAGAAGTTGGTTACTGGAATCGAGGCCCCCAGGACCACCATTCAAGTTTCGCAAACCAAACGGGGTAACAAGAGCCTGACAGTGGAGGCACTAATCAACGAGAAGAAGTGCGTAGCCACCATCGACACAGGTGCCACTGCCTCCATTGTAAGAAGAGATATCGTCAAAAGCTCCTGGCTGCACAACACCAACAGCTACTGCCTGAAGACTGCAACAGGGGAAATGGCGAAGGTATTTGGAGAAGTTCGTCTTACGATTACTCTGGCAGGACTGACGTTCTCCCATGCGTTTCTGGTGGCAGATATATGCGACGAGTGCATCATCGGAGTAGACTTCATGAAAGCAAATGAAGTAATCTTGGACATCGGGATGCAAGTACTGAGGTATCGAAATGTGGAGATTCCGATGGTGTACGGAAATGAGAATGCCGTAACTCTCAGGACAGTCATCAGCAAAGACGAAGTTTTGCCGCCGTCTTCAGAGACAATCATTTGGACGAAGCTGGAAGGTGATCTTGGGAGCCACCGATTCTACATAGTAGAACCAGACCCAGAGAAGAATTCTCAAGACTACATCGTGGGAAAGACGTTAGTCGAACCAAAGAACACCATGGTTCCAGTGAGGGTTTTGAACGCAAGACCACACACTGTCAAACTAAGGCGAGGGGAGGTGACTGGAAAATGCACGCCGATTACCGCCGTCGCAACAATATCTGAACGTGATGCTCCAAAACTTCTCCCATCACCTTGGACAGCGGAAGCGAGAGAGACGATTCTCCAGTCCAGTGAGCTGAATCAGGAGCAGCGAACTATGGCAGAGAATCTTATCAATGAGTACGCTGATGTATTTGCCTCACAGGACGGAGAATACGGCCGAACACACCTGGTACAACATCGAATAGACACTGGTGATACTAGACCAATTCGTCAGCCTGCTAGGCGCCTTCCATTGGCAAAGCAGACAGAAGTTGCAGAGATGGTGTCGGCAATGGAGAAAGAAGGTCTGATTGAAAGTTCCAAAAGTCCGTGGGCATCACCGGTTGTACTGGTTAAGAAGAAAGATGGCAGCACGCGGTTCTGCGTGGACTATCGGCAGCTCAATTACGTCACCAAGAAAGACAGCTACCCTCTGCCACGGATTGACGACACGCTAGACACACTATCAGGAGCCCGATGGTTTTCCACTCTCGACTTGAAGAGTGGCTACTGCCAGGTATAGATCCATCCAGAAGACCGGGAGAAAACCGCCTTCACCGCAGGAAATGGGCTGTGGCAATTCACGGTAATGCCATTCGGGCTGTGCAATGCTCCGGCGACTTTCGAGCGATTGATGGAATGTGTCCTGCAAGGGTTAACATGGAAAACCTGTTTGGTATACTTGGATGATGTCATCGTCGTAGGAAAAACGTTTGCGCAACACCGAGACAATCTAAGGGATGTGTTTCAAAGGCTTCGAAGTGCCCACCTGAAGCTCAACCCCAAGAAGTGCGCCCTGTTTAGAGCGGAAGTCAAGTACCTGGGACACATAATTTCAGCGAAAGGAGTGAGAACAGATCCGGAGAAGGTCGAACAAACACCAACTAAGGGGCTTCCTGGGCCTAGCCACCTACTACAGACGGTTCGTGAAGGATTTTGCCGGGATCGCAAAGAACCTGCACCAGTTGACGGAAAAGGGAAAACAATTCAAATGGTCAATTGAGTGCGAGAAGAGCTTCAAGGCACTTAAACAACGGCTATGCGATGCCCCGATACTGGCTTACCCCATTCCCGGGGAAACGTTCGTTATGGATGCAGATGCTAGTAATGTAGGGGTAGGAGCCGTACTCTCCCAGGTGCATGACGGCCAAGAGAAGGTGGTTGCGTACTTCAGCAAGGTGCTCTCTAAGCCAGAAAGGAACTACTGCGTGACAAGGCGGGAACTTCTAGCTTTGATCTTGGCTACGAAGCATTTTCACAAATACCTCTACGGGAGGAAGTTCGTTCTTCGCACAGACCATGCAGCCTTAAAATGGCTATTACAGTTCAAGAGTCCTGAGGGTCAGGTCGCAAGATGGATCGAAAGGCTGCAAATCTACGACTACGAAATACAGCATCGTAAAGGAAAACTCCACTCTAATGCGGATGCACTGTCCCGGAGACCATACAGAACGGATTGTAAACATTGTGCGCGTCAGGACGAACGGGAGCTGGTTTCCATCCAAAGAATGAGACCGGAGGCCACTTGGGAGTGAATAAGACGCTAGAAAAGGTACGAGAACGTTTTTATTGGTTAAAAGCGAAGGAAGATATCGAAAACTGGTGCAGAAAATGCGACGTGTGTGCAGCTAGCAAGGGTCCGAGAATCAAAACTCGAGGTAAGATGCACCAATACAACGTGGGAGCACCTTTCGAACGAATCGCCATTGACATCGCAGGTCCCTTTCCGGAAACCGACAATGGTAATCGGTATATACTCGTAGTGATGGACTACTTCAGTAAGTGGCCGGAAGCGTTTCCGATCCCTAACCAGGAAGCCAGAACCGTGGCGGAGCAGATCGTCTACAATTGGGTTAGCAGATTCGGTGTGCCCTTGGAATTGCATTCTGACCAAGGGCGGAACTTCGAGTCAAGAATCTTCCAAGAGATGTGTCAACTACTCGGAATCAAAAAGACAAGGACAACCCCGCTTCATCCACAGTCGGACGGTATGGTGGAGCGTTTCAATAGGACTTTGGACGAACATCTCTCGAAGGTCGTAGGTGACTACCAACGGGATTGGGACCGGCAGATTCCCTTGTTTTTGATGGCCTATAGAAGTGCCGTGCATAGCACTACTCGACATACGCCGTTCGAAATCTTATTTAGTGGAATAGCTCGTTTACCCAGTGAGGTGAAATTTGGATCTCCTACCAATGAGCCCAGAAATGAAGAAGAGTACGTGGCGGACCTTAGGGAAAGGCTTAGGGACATACACCAAAGGACCAGAAGCCAGATTAAGATGACGAGCGACCGCATGAAGACCAGGTATGATGCCAAGGCAACAACGTCAGGATTCCAGGAAGGAGATCTGGTGTGGCTGTATAATCCCCATCGCCAAAAGGGGAAATCACCTAAATTACAGCGGAACTGGGAAGGTCCCTACAGAATAGTAACCCGCATCAACGATGTTGTCTACCGCATCCAGCGAGGACCGAGGGCCAAAATGAAAGTGGTTCATGTGGACCGACTGAGTCGATACAATGGCCGAAATGAGGATGCACTTGTTCGGGACGAACACGTCTAAGAGGGGGGCAGTGTAGCATAATAATAACTACGCTCCTATGTCTATGCAGCAAATTCCGAAGTGACTTTCCATTCTGGCAGAATTTTGGTTCGAACTGTCCTTTCATTCGAGGTTCGTGTCTGGGACGAAGTCTCCACAGCTCATGTCAACGAAAGAGACGAATAATATCAGGGATAAAAGGGAATTATAACTGCAAGAATTATTTCTCTTGTTCCAGTGGTCGAAGAATTTGCTAGAAGTTTCTGGCTATCAGAAACTTCTGCTATATAAGGACAGATGGCGATCAAAAAAAGACACAGTTGGTTTAGAACCGTGGCGAAGAGATTGGAAAAGTGATAATGGGCGAAGTTGTAATTTGGTGATAAATTGAAAGTTGAGAGTGAACAAGAAAAAGTAATTAGTTTGGATTTGTAAATTAAGTAATTGAAAGGAGATAAAGTGATTTGAGAGGAAAAAGACCTTGTAAGAAAAGAATTTGCGAAGAATAGTATAGTGTGAACTTGAATTGTACTATAGAGTAGAAAATAAAGAAATAAATTTCACAGAATATCGTTTTATCTACTCGAGCCGTAGCTCGCATGTTACAATATTATGGGCGGCACAATAAAAGTTATCTTCTGTCTTAAATTAAACGAAAATGTGACATCAAGAAGAAAACAAAATTGATTTATGACCTGCACTCTTCTTGAAACCCAAAAGTCATGCATTTTGGGTGAAAATACAGTCACATCATGTAGACAGCTTTATTAAAAAAAAATTGTTTAAGCTATTAAATTCCACTCTTCCATCTGTCATCTTAATATCAGTTCCACGAACCTTCACCACCCCTACCATTTCGAGATTCTTCAGGTAGTACTCCGCACATATGTCATGGAATCTGACACGCCACCAATAAGGAAAATAACTCATGGATTGTCGTTATTGAATTCATAAATAAATAGCAGAATTTTATTTGCTCACCATTGCGTATCGTTTGTCTGCACTCTTGTCCGTTGTTCTGTGGTATTTCACAACGTATGGCGTATCTATAGGGTTCATTTTGAATTGTGAGCTGTCCATGGGGAGGTTTTTTTTGGACTGGGAATATGGTTGCCATATCGCCAGTTTAAACTGGATGTGTCAGTTATTTTTGTTTTGGCCTTAAGTAGTCACCTTTCTTCACCAGTTTAAAACAATTCTACAACAATATTCGACGTATACATATAGCATCATACTTTGTTTGTGAGAAGAACAAGTTTGTGGAACAGTTTTTAAGATGACATTTTGTTACGCAAAAGTTTTTCTCACTGGAAGACTTTTGTGTGACGAAATCATAACTATGTCTTTACAATATGTAAATTGTAACCAAGTTGATTACAGTGTGTGTGTGCCTTCTGATTCGGATTTTTTTTAGGTTGACATATCTGTCATTAAAATTCCCTCCAAATTTTAGCGTCGTGGTTTGACTTTTGTAAAAGCTACGCTGTCGAGAGTACATCTGCCTTCGTGTGTGTTTTCGATTTTAAAATTGGGATCAACTTTGCAACAACGAGTTTGCGGATTTAATGGTGCTAAGACTTTGGAAATATTGGAGAAGTGTTTTGGCAATGATACTCTATCGAAAACGAACGATTATGCGTGGCACAAACGCTTCAAAAGTGGTAGTGAGTCCGTCGAGGATGACGAACGCAGTGGTAGGGCGCCAACATCGAAAATCGAGGACAACATTAATACTATCAAAGAAATGTTGACCGAAAACAGCAAATTGACCATCAGAGAACTGGCCGTTCAAGACATTTTGGTTAAAGATTTGAGCCACAGACGTGTCGCTGCAAAGCTGGTGCCGAAAGACCTGAATTTCATGCAAAAAATTTACCACATTGATATCGCGAAAGACAAGACCCAACATTCATCAAAAGCATAATTACTGGAGACGAGACGTGGGTTTATGAGTACGAAATGCAATTCAGGTATCAGGCGAATGAGCCAAGACAGAAAAAACCACGTCGTTTTCAGTCGAAAAGAAGGCGATGCTCACGGTTTTCATGGATTACAACGGTGTTGTGCATCATGAATTCTTGCCACAAGATTAAACAGTCAGCAAAGTTTATTATTTGGGCGTTATGAGACGTTATGAAAAAAGAGCGGATTTGTGGGCAAACAACTCGTGGGTTTTGCACCACGATAACGCACCGACGCACAATGCCAACCTTATTCGTGAGTTTTGACCAAGTATAGTACGAATACAATCCAACAGCCACCGAATTCGCCTGCGATTTTTTCCTATTCGATCGACTCAAAAACCGCTCCGGGGAACTCGTTTTAGCAGCAAAGAGGAGATAATAGAAAAATAGAAGACGGCTCTGATGGCTACACCAAAATAAGATTATAAAAAAGGTTTCAAGGATTGGATCAAGCGCTGGCTAAGTGCGTTTCAATCAGTGGATAGTACTTTGAAGGGGACAATATCGATTATTAAGAAAAAACTTGTATTTTGAATTTTCTGAATAAATTCCTAAACCCTTTGATCAAGGTAGTATTACCTACCTTCAACTGATGCAAGTACGGAAATGTAATTCAATAAATATAAATAAAAATAAGAAGTGTTTTATTGAGACATAGCTAGACAGTGTTTTCTTTACTTTAAAGAAAATACAGCAACTGACCGGAAACTACTCTTTAAAATGTTCATAAAAATGTATATATTGTAATATGCGAGCTACGGCTCGAGTAGATAAAACGTTATTCTGTGAGATTATTTCTTTATTTTCTAGTCTATAGAACAATTCAAGATCACACTATACTATTCTTCGCAAATTCTTTCCTTACAAAGTCTCTTTCTTCTCAAATCACTTTATCTCATTTCAATTACTTAATTCACAAATCCAAACTAATTACTTCTTCTTGTTAACTCTCAACTTTCAATTTATTACAAAATTACAATTTCGCCTATTATCACTTTTCCAATCTCTTCGTGCGGTTCAAAACCCAACTGCCTTGCCTCTATCGCCATCTGTCCTTATATAGTCGCATTTCTGATAGCCAGAAACTTCTAGCAAATTCTTCGACCACTGGAACAAGAAAATTCTGATGTAATAATTCCAAGATGACAGCTGCAGCCAATAATCTCTTGCGGTTATAATTCTCTCTTAATTCCGCGACGTCGTCTTAGACATAAACCGTACACGAATCTCGAATGCAAAGACACATCGGAATGTGTTGCATACTTTTGGAGCGTAGTTGTTATGCTACATTATGTTACAATATTGTGCCTTAAATACGAATTTAGAAAAAAAAAAATATTTTAAACTTCAAGTCATTTCTTCGCTCATTGTGCGGAAATACTCATATAAAGTTCTAGTTTTTTATTTGCAATGAATTATCTGTCAATGTCAGTCACCTGTCAAATCTTTATTATGACAGACCTATTTTGTAAATTCTGTTGGCCTTTCTTTGGATTTCGTGGGTCTGAAAAGACAAAGTTTAAGCCCAAATGGCCAAATTCTGCTATTGGGTAAACGAGGCAGATTCGGCAAACTAACTAAAAAGTTTTAAGCAAACTAGACTTTTGAAACATGTTGGACATTAGGTCTTAGTGCATGCATAATGAAATATGTTATAAGTTAACCTTGCTATTAAATATTTCGACATGTTGCTGTAGGCTCGCAAATAGAAGCAGCTGTGAAGGCTATTTTAGATGATAAAGGATCGAACTGTGATGGAAATTAAGGGGAAGACGAAAACGAAGATATTTTTGACTGCGAAGTTGAAAGCCACGTCGATAATGCTGCTAATTAGTCTGATGAAGTGTTAAATGAAGATAAAGATGACGGTATTTAGAATATTCTGATGTCCAAGATGAAGCTTCTAAGACTGTTGATAGAATGCTTTTCTGGAAAAATCACGATGTATAAGCTGTTACCAAATTTGAATGTTATTATATGTCCTATCTAATTCTGATTTTAGTTTTAAAACTCTCGAAGATGATTCACCTTTTTGACGTGCAAACTGTATACCTTGTCAATATTTGGACATACGATATATTTTGACCAACTGGATATTGCAAATATAGCCAAGTGTACGGAAGCCAGATTGGCACTATTCGTGGAATTTCCATGAATTTAACGTTGACAGAAATGACTGTGTTCTTGGGCTCTACAATCTTAATTTTAACACTCAAGTGTCCACGAGTGAAGATGTATTGAGCCAAGTCTAGAAAATTTATAGACTGTGGAGAGTCCACCCTATTTTGAAAAGAGTAAGGGAAGGGAAGGGTTGCTGAAGATGCCAAGGTATCAGGAGTAGATGAACAGATGATATCATTCACTGGTGTTTGCCAAATGCAGCAGCTCAGAATGGACTGGTGTTGGACTTCGAGGTCTATCAGGGTACGAACCGTTTTGCGTCGAAATACTACCCAGCGGTTGTCAAGTATTTTTCGATAGATTTTTATTTTTTTTTTGACAATTCGTTTGATGGAATCACCTTTGGTGAAAGGAATTGACGCAACAGGAACAATAATGAAATCTAGAATTTTTTCATCTGATCATTTAACAGCTGATAGAATAATGCAAAAAATGGGCTGTCTTACCATAGGACAAAGTGTGTGGCAATTTAACCAAATGGTATAAGCAGAAACCAATATTAATGTGCTTATCAGTATATGGCCTTGAGCCAATGGATTCCTATCGAAATGATTGAAACTAAGAAATTTGAAGATGGATGGAATAGATTTGATAGGCAGAATGATAAGCTACTATCGCATTAAGTCACGGACAAATAAATAGAACAACAAAACGATTTTCCATTTCGTAGACTTAACTATTGCCAATTCTCGGATTTTGTATCGAGAAAGCAGGCAAAAAATAAAGAATGGAAACAGATATCATGCAATTCTTTGATTTCAAAGTGGAAATCGCCAACTTATTGTTTGCAATCAGATTCTTTTTATCCTTCTGATAGTGATAGTGAAATGATTCTGCGAGGAAAAAAAAAAAAAAAAGAAGAAGAGCTCGGGCTATAGCAGGGCTTATACACCATAAATGTTATAATTGATGCATCTTCCTGTAATTCAGCATAACAAAAACGCATCAAGGTACACAAACAAAGATTGAAATCTAAAAACTAAATTTGTAGTTTGTAAGAGGAACTATTGACTAGCGGCTAAAAATAATTGTTTTTATATAGAACTTTTGCACAGTTAAAAATGTTACTAAGTAAGAACCATTGTCTCACTTATTAGACATCTAAAAAAGTGTCCTTTTAAATAAAATAAAAAAAAATATATTTATTCATACTTTAAAACCAGAAAAGAAAGGTCAAGGTTTGGGTGTCAGGAGGTTAAAGACAAATTACGTTGGAGCTGACAGTTTGTCGAATCAAAAATATCTTTCAACAAATTGAGGACGTCACTTTTGAAAGCGGCTGACCAGAGAAAACATCCTTGTCGGAAAATTGTTCTCGTCTATATATATATAATTATTTTTACATTTGTTTGTACTTTTCAATATGAGGCTACGTTTGATAGTAAATCCTATAAAGAAAGGAGAATGGGGTCACCGCCGAATGAGGAATTCTTTTTGAAGCTGTGGGTTTAAGGTTTCGGGTTGATGAAAAAGGAGATTGCTAATCACACTTAAGTCTAATACCAATAGTGATGTTTATTTGGAGTCACTTCTAATAACACTATCTATCCTTTAGCTATGTTCAGACGATTGCTAGATCTGACAATATTGTCGTCAGGTCTACAAATGTTCTGACAATGAGCTACAAATGAGCTAATAATAGCGAACTACCTTACAATGCTAAATTTTCAATTCACCCGGTTGCCATATTTTGTGCCTGATTGGCCTGACAATACTTTGCCTGGCAACGTTGTTAGGTTGAAAATTGTCAGTTCACACGGTTGGCAGATGATTGTTTACAAAAAATTTGCAGATTCGTTGACAGGCATTGTCAGACAAATTAAAAATGTTTTTTTTCATTCTGGACTGAGTGAAGTGATTTTTTTGAGAATTTTATTATAAAATAATAATTGAAATGGAAAAGAAAGATGTACTTGCGATTGTTTTGGCCGCCTACGTATTGGAAAGCAGAGAGGAGGATGAATTGCCACAAAAACGTCGGCGTGTTTGGACGAAGGATTGGGTGGCCCGCCGTCAGCAGGAGGGACTTTACGCAAAATTGCTTGTCGAATTAAGAGCTGAGGAGCCAGAATTGTATCGCATTTTTTTGCGTATGGATTCTAAACAATTCACAATTCATTTCACTCATCGTAACAAATAAATCCAAACCGTCAACGTTAAAAAAAGAGCACCAAAACTTCGTTTTGCTCTTTCAAATATGAAAAACAATTATCTGACAATAAAAAAATTATCAGACGTCATAAGCATAGCACATCTGATAATAAGAAATGAGTCTGCAAATGTCCTAAACGCCTGACATTGGTCTGACAATGGTACAATTGTATGTTCAGACGATTCCCAGAAACCCGACAATTTCATTGCCAGATGAGGATCTGACAATGACCTGACAATATGTTTTCTGCAAATATTGTCAGACAAAATTGTAAGTTCAGATGGTTGTAAGGCATTTGGGACAATTTTTACAGTGACAAATCTGACAATATTTTCAGATCTGGCAATCGCCTGAACATAGCTTAAGAATTTGTTTTCTCTCAATAGAAAGCATATTAGCGCTGTTATAGGTATCATAACTGGACACTGTCTAATAGGCAAGCATGCAACAAGACTTGGCATCTTCTTAAACGATTTCTGCAGAAGCTGCGTGGACGAGGAGGAGGAAGAGACTATTCTTCACCTTCTTTGCACCTGTGCAGCTTTCTCCCAAAGAAGGAAACTCCACTTAGCAGCCTTCTGATTCAACGACTTAAATGATCTGAATAATAATATAATAAAGCTCCAAATGGTTCTACGAGTAGGCTAGAGGCCGCATCCCAAACCCATGTGGTATCACAATGGACCTATTACTGGTCTAAGTGTGTTGGCTTCTTTTCTTTTCACTGACAGCCACCTCAACCTAACCTAACCTAACACCCAGACAGATCAATTTTGGAAAAAATTCAAAAACCGAAAATTTGATGTTGGTTAGAGCAGAAGTTGCATATGAAATGTGATGATGCGCTGATTTCAGAAAATGTATAGTTCCGTCATTTTTACATTTTCAAGTTTCGAGGTAAAACCGAGAAAACTGTGTGTGTGTGTTTTTTTTTTTTTTGTAAAGTTTATGATAATTTGGGAAGCGCTAAGTTATTTAGTCGCAGGTAGTTTTATCCCTTTAACCACTAGATTACACTTCATAAAGAGAAGAGGTTAGGGTGACCCAAAACAACTTTTGGCTGATGCATTGGCATCGGAAAAGCATCCTCCAGTGTCCAAAAAACTTTCCCGAAATACGAGTAACTACTGAACCTGGTTGATCGTTCGGCTCTGAAAGATGCTAAATATCCGCTGACACGTATCTTTTGACATTGTCTGTAGAGAACTGTGTACTTAAAAACTTGCTGCACCACAGATTATCAAAATATTTTTGCATTGTGCTTTCGAAAAATTTTAGCTACTATAATTCTGCATTAAGTATTTATTAGTATTACTGTGGACAGTATTTTTCACTCCTTTTCTCGAAATATCTATTTTTGCTATAAATTTCCATCGAAAATTCATGGCAACACTGAATGCAAATAAGGGCAGATTCCTTTTGTATAGCTGTGTGGGCTGCTTCTACTGCTGATGTTGTTGGTTATTTTAAGATTTTATTACGGCAATATTTTCGCTGGATATTTATTGGATTTTTCTTTTTTTTTACTTGTCCGCCGGTTATTATTCAAATGGGAAGTGGTATTCTTGTTTTTTATCTGCTCTCACACTTATCGTGTGCTTTGGTGTTGTGTGCCGTTGAAGGGTTGTAAATCCAGGAATTTTTGAAAATTTATGGTAATTACTTTTGGAGCATTCATGGGAATGGGTTTGATTTTCACTACTTGGGAAAATGATGACAATTGAATTGGACGCCTGGCAATGGGGTTTTTTGTGATAAATGAGCTGAATAAATTATGTGTCAATAGGGTTTTGACAAGATAAGTAATTGCCTATTGTGCGGTTTGTAATATTAGGCCAATAACGATGGAATAAATGGGGTAGGCATATATTCTGCTTATCGCGTCGGTTCAGTGGTTATAGGAAAATTATGGTAAAACAGATTACATTCATTCAGTTATAAATCTGGGTGGGTAAGCGGATTCCACTGCATGGCGCCGTATCCGGTCACTGTTTCTGTGGTTTCCAGGATACTCGTAGTTGTGCTGCCTGCCGGGTGCCGCCTTATGGTCGCCTATCGTGCCGCATGCCATGCATGATGTTGCACATAGTAGCTGATAAAAAAGGTAGGCTACCTAAATGGCGTGGCGCCCGGTTGGTAGTTATAGAGAGGAGACCATGGATGGAGGACGGCGGCGGGGCCATGCATTAGATTCTTCTTCCCCTCGAGGTGCATAGGGCGTCAACAACGGTTTGTCAGGGCGCCATCTTGTTCGGTTATATACTACATATGTTACTACATCACCACATGTTCGCAAAAACCAAATTTTGCTTTACAACAATTCGAGAGAGTATTGAACCTGCGGTATCTTGGAAGAAGGCTTTTCAAATGGAACGTAAGTAAGCATCGCAAGCAAAGATACAAAAAGCTGAAATGTTGTCCACTCAAAATATTTCATTTCCTTCCCATCTGAGCACAGAAGAAAATCAAAACACACCTCTCTCTTCTCCTGCTCTGTATCCATACAACTATACGGGTACACCGCTTGGAATAATGGTATTCGCTGATTGAAGGTTGATGATGACAATTTGATGAATATATTGTCACTATTTTATGAATGATTCAGTTTCTAGTAGACTATTAGTGGTCTAGAAACAAATTACATTTTATTCAAATCGGATACGCTGTTTTTATTTTAGGCCAGTATAAATGGAAAAATATATTTGTTAAGACTTTCAACTTTATTTTTCACCTTTTATAGTTGGAGTTTCGCAAGAACCTAGAGGTAGTCACCATGCAAAATCTCAAGTTCGTAGGCTCTGTTGTTTCGGAGATACGGTTAAGAATGTATTGTTGTGCCCACGACCTAACCCAATTCGACACATGTCATTCATATCACTATTTCAGTGCAAACATGCAACTGACCTACTGTGGCGACACACATGTCACCCTACCCCATTCCACGAATATGCAACTGATCCACAGCGGCGACTCACTTTGTGCAGTCACACTGACCCACTCAAGTGCGCGCAACAAATAACCGAAAAGGTCACAAAGTGTCGATTATAAATGTTACGTATTCTTGCGACCCCCTGTAAATAAACTAGTGCAAGAATACGCAACATGGATCTAATTACTTTGATGACCCATTGACGGTACAATGGTTAAGGTACGAACAATGAGACATAGAGGAAACATCGGAAACGATTGGATGGAGAGTGGAGTCTTAACAGCCAAACAGAAAGGTCTTTTCATTTCAACTTCAAAAATTCGACTCGCGTATCCACTCGAGCGTTTCAACAGTATCCATGAGTACTATCAATCCGCAATTATGCAACTGTTAAACCCGAATTTATTAAATAAATACAATCTATGTCTAAATGATTCAATGATGTAGTATATGGGTTTCGCAGTATAAGTACGGTTTGTAACATAGAAAAGTAATAAGATACAAACTATGAAGTGTATGGCATATTCAATTGATCAGTATTAATAACAAAACTATGAGAACCATGTTCTGTGGCCTTTAAATCTTTAACTAGATGTAACATACTTGGTACATTCGCTCGTTTACTTTTAGATTTATGAGTAATAGTGTTTGATTTATTGTAAAACGTCCCTAATCATGTTACACAACCTGTACGTTTTTTTTTTTTTTGTTTCATGTTTTCAGTAAGTTTCACTAGCTTCAAGGCTTTGATGTGCGCCAAATGCTGTATCTATTAAAAAAAAATAAAAATAATAATAATGATAGGGTATCATACAAACTATTATGCATGTATTGCAGCTGTCCCACATGTTTTAATCTACTCTTAATTATTTTGATGGAACTAGGTGACTACCAGAGTTGTCGTTTTTTTGTTTTAAAGAGTTCACAACCTGCAAATATTTTTAATTAGCATTTTGAGGGAAGTAAATGGTTATTCACTTTGTGCAACATCGGTTAAATGACCGCCGCGGGAATTTTTGCAAACTTCGATTCTTGTGAGGTAATTAGCGACTACTTTTCGGCACATTTTTGGCTGTATTAAGGCCATAACTTCACGGAATTCAGATTGGGAATTATCTGTATATCCATAAAAAGAAATCCAACGGAGTCAGATTATACGGTCTTGGTGGCCAATTGATGTCGCCAAATCTTGAAATTAAATTAAACGGCCCGTGAACTTTTCGTGCAATAGAGCTAAATTTGCCGGTGTTCGGTATCGCTCACATCAATGTCTTGAATCTCAGTTCAAAAAAAGTTAGTTGTCATTTGATCATACCGCATGGAATTCACCGTAATGGCGCCTTCGTAGTTTTCAAAAAAATACGGCCCGATCAGGACGCCGGTCCAGAGCGCGCATCAAACTGTTACCCCTTGGTGGATACAATCGGCTCTCAATGATCACATTTGGATTCTCAGAACCCCAAATTCTGTAATTTTGTTTGTTTACGTAGCCGCCGACAGAGAAATGGGCCTCACCGCCGTCATTTTGTTGATTTTTCAGCACCCAATCGGGCTATGTTCTGCACATTCTATGGTCGGCAGGCTTTAGGTGTTGTGTAAGCTGTACCTTATAGTGATGAAAATGCAAATCCAAACACAAAATACGCCAAACGGGTTTCGGCCACTGAGGCACTCACAGTAGCTATGTTTTAAGTCGATCACAAGCACTACAGATTTGTTCGAATGTGGTGATTATTTGCTCAGTTGGTTGGATTATGACGATCACAATCAGTCCTTAAATAGTTATACACAGATATTACAGAACAGTTATTTTTGTAGTAAGATGCAACAATTTTAATGCATTGAGCGGTGGTCAAACGATCCATATTGTAAAATGGGACTTATTTACTTTTTTATGTCCTCTGACCCCTCGGGGGCTATAGAGCGTCAACAATGCCTACGCGTAATTTTGTCGGAGTTCTGCAATGCGCTTGATCTCCCTCCAAGTGGATTCCTCCTCAATTGTCCCCCATATCTGCTTAGGGTGGCCCAGTCGTCTGCCTGATTGGGTAAGTGAATTCCATTGCATTTCGCAATGGAACTGTTTTCGCACCGTAAGGTGTGACCAATCCTCTGCCATTTTTTCCTCCATATTTTGATGTCTATTGGCTCCTGGCCGGTTATAGTATACGATGCGGCCAGAAGATCAGCTTGGTTTTGTGCTGAAAACATTGCTTTTCTTTGCTTTACGAATTCTGCTGTCCACATCCAGATCGGTACCAGCATCTTCTGAGATCATACTTCTTAAATATAAAAAGCTTAATTTCTCGAGTTGCTGTCCGGCAATGTTGAGTTGAGTGGCGCTGGTGTTTTGTTGAGAAATTGAACTGCTTGAAGCCTTTTTTTTGCCGTATTTATTTTGAGCCCTACTTTGTTCGCTTCCGACTCCAAATTATGGGCCATTTGATGCAGGTCTATTATCCTGTGTGAGAGCACGGCAAGAACTAACTACCTGTCACAGGCAGGGATGTTAAATCCCAACCTCGAAATGAATAACCCATCAGAAGCAAAACATTACCCTATGCACTGTTGAAACCAGCACTGTTGAACATTTGTTCAACTTTGAGACAAAGGGAACTACCGCAGGACTGTAGTTACTTTCTGAGGTTAAATACTGAAGAGGATTTAACGAACGAGTTTAGACTATTAAGGAAAAAAAAAAGTTGTATTCGCCTCCCTAATAAACTGAGCGTTTCTGTTATCTGTTTCCATAAGAAATGTTTACATGTTTTCTGCCTAAGCCTCAATGTATATGAAATTCTAATTATACTCGAATAGGTAGCCAGCTTAAAACTTAAAAGTTTTATTTAATTCTACATGTGAACACTGAGAATTCCATACCGATTTACTATTTAGTCACCAATTCTTGTACTACTGGGTACCAATTAAACGGATCTGTATTTTTTAAATATGTTTTCCACGTCCTATGAAGAAACCATCCACGGATAAAATGATCAATTTTATCTTATCAGAATTAATCTGAACTTTATCCAATTTGCTAGTACAGGGTAGCTGATTAATATTACTACATTAAGAAACTCAAATAACTTTTTTTTCAGTGTATGGAATTCATTTTTCTTTTATTCATGTTAAAGCTCATTCAATTTTATTAAATATAGCTTGATTAGTTTTAAAAATAATGGAATTTAAATGCCCCCCCTCCTCGTTGGTGCATGTGCGGCATCTTACCAAAAAGTTGTTCATTACTGCTTGGAGAGTTGAGACAGGAATAGCCGCAATTGTTTCTCGAATGGATTGCTTTAGTTCATTCAAATTTGTTGGTTTTGCTTTGTAGACTTCCTGTTTGCAATAACCCCACAAGAAAAAGTCAGGTGCAGTAAGGTCAGGCGACCTGGGGGGCCAACGGAATGTGGAGTTTCTGGATATCAGCTTATTGGGAAATTTTCGTCGCAATTCTGTCATAACAGGCCGGGCTATGTGAGGAGTTGCACCATCTTGCTGAAACCACACAGAGTTGAAAGAAATTCTCATTTGGCGTAATTCTGGATAGAAAAACTCTCTCAACATGTTCAAGTAACGGTCTCCAGTAACCGTAACGGTGTGACCGTTTTCTTCGAAGAAGTAGGGCCCGACAATGCAGCGTGATGAAACTGCACACCACACTGTGACACGAAGTGGATGCAATTCCGTCTCATGGAGTATCTGTGGGTTGGAAGCACTCCATATTCGACAATTTTGTTTATTTATGTTGCCGTTGAAATCGAAATGGGCCTCGTCAGACATAAAAAGACAGTTCAACATGTTTCCGTCCTCTTCCACCATTTGAAGCATCTTCTGGCAAAATTCCAAGCGAATCGGCAAGTCTGCTGCATTCAGTTTGTTGGCCATTTGAATTTTATATGGGAATAAGTCCAAATCATTGTGCATAATTGACTGCAATGACTGTCTGCTTACACCCATTTGAGCAGATAAGCTTCTTGTCGAAACTCTTGGATTGTTTTGTATGGCAGCAGCTACAGCAGCGATTGTTTCCTCCGTCCGAACTGAAGGGTTTCGATGGTAAGGTCTTCTTTCGACTGTCCCATGCTCGGCAAAATTGTTAACAAGTCTCATTATGGTCCATCTGCTCGGAGGATCGCCAAACGTGCGCCTATACTTTCTTTTGAAAGCGGCGGACAATCCAAATTCTTGTTTCACTGTCCCAGTTATCCATTTTTGTTAAATCTAAAAATCAATCTGCAAAATAAAAACAAAATTAACCAGATTCATTAAATAGAAAAGAAGTTATTAAATTTTTTTTTTGGTAGCGGCTTTCATCAGCCATCCTGTATTTAGCTATCGTTTCAAGATTTTTTTCTATATCTTACGTGCAGAAAACCTTTTATTCATGCTGAAAAACTGCTCGCATTCAACCGATTTCCAAAAAGAGAAAGAAACGCTTGCCCCAAAATTGATCGAAAAAACCATCAATGCCGAAATAATGAAATTTCTCGGCGGACACGAGTGATAAACCATCGGCTGAATGATTTTCGCTGCCGCTGTTCAACTGGAGACCTGCTAAGTCATGTAATCTGCCTTCGATCATATGAAAAGCGTTCGATAGAACTTCTATCGATCTATACTTTCACCAACTCTATTTCTACTCCATATCAATGGCCTTCTAGAGCCAACAAAATCTTTAATTTTACGATGACTGCACAATAATATCATCTTGCTCAAACAACATTCGGGTAAATGTAGTTACACACATCGTCTAAGATGTGACCAAATCATTTCATTAAACGAAGGCATTACTTGGTAGACTACAATGAGAGTAAAACCTAATTCAACACCATCTTTTTCCAAAAATAACACGTCTACGAGTATTGTGCCGAGGAAGCAAATACATCTTTTTGACGTTACATCCACTCTGGTGTAACATGGCACGACTGCATATCGAACATCGTAAAATCAGCGTCCATGAAATTGCTTAGAGCAAAGAGATACTTTACAGAGAATCAGCTCCTTCTTCAGTACAAAGCAAAAATTAAACCACAGCTTGAGTAATGTTCTCATACTCATACATGGAGCTTAGCCCCTGTATAGAGATTAGACGGAGTTTCTGTAAACGAATTCTAGGTCTTTAGAATCATACCACGTTATGCTCTCTGCCAATTAGCGTGCTTAATCAAGATGAGGTGGCTTTGAGTCACATACTACAGCTGCACTGAAGTTTGTAAAAAATATCAGATCGGAAAGAAATTTAATACGGATTGAGGGGGATCACGATTTGCCTAGTAGTGGTTTTAGTGACTAGCTTTGTCCGAACGCCTTCGCAAAGTATTTAAAAAGGCGTTTTACAAATTTATGTCCAAAATTAAAACTTCGCCTTTCAGTAGATGAACCTTGCTAGAGTAGCAAACTCCTATTGTAGTAGCAGCGCTGGTGCCTACCCATTTGTGAGAGCGGTTGATAGCTATCTGCAGATTTGAAAAGTTGTCTGTAAAATTGTAACTACTTCACAGATACATATTGAATTTCAATTGAAAACTAAATTCAAATAAAAACCGTCAACAACTGAAAAAGAAATGTTCATGGAATTTAGATAAAAAAAAAATTTGCCATCAATACCTCAATCAATAGACTCAATTGAAAATCCATTAAAATCGGATATTTCTTGACTCCGCCGATTCAATATCGACAACAAAAGAACCTTCACGCTTCATTATTGGAATTCCAATGAATATTTCTTTCGAAATGGCCTTCGCAAATCGCCAAATCACTAAGTGCCATAAAATCGGGAGAAAACTCCTCCCCCCATCACCCACACACCTCTTCCATGGTGTCTGTAGATTATAGCGTTTGTGAAAATCATTGATCCAACTAATCTTCATTTAAATAGCCCACATTGGAATAAGTCCTTAAAGTCCAGTAAAATTTATTACTTTCATTGAAAAGGCAACGCCAGCAGCGATTAACGATTCTGGATACGCAGCAAACCATTACAAAAGACAAACGAAATAAACAAAAGCATCTTGTAATCCTCGAACCGAAGCAAAGGCCTTGTAATGGGAGGTATTTAGATATTCAAATGGGACAATAAAATGCAAACGTGATTGATTGATAACGTGCCTAGTGAAATAAATAACATAGTCGAAAATGGACCCGAAATTGAAGCCGAGTCCATACTGTTGTAGTCGTTTGAGGAAAACGATCAATCCTGTGACAAGGGGACATGATGAACCTTTCTGTCGACCCAAGTAAAACAGAAGACACAAGTGTTTTTTTTTTTTTTCTCTCTATTATTAGGCAGAATTACAGTCCATCTAAGCATATGATAAGGAGATTACAACATTGTGCCTCCTCTTATGGAGGATTTTAATTAATTATCCTGAAAAGGCCAACCAAAGTAATTACATCATCTGAGAGGGAAATATGGACTTTAATTAAGATTTTTCTTTCGTTAGTTACCTATTTTTTTGTGAGGTTCTTGTTAAGGAACTTGTAGGTCAAAGTGCAAAGCTTTATACATTTTATGATCAAAGGAAAGTTGTTTGATATTTTAAATTGTTCAACTTAAAAGAAATTAAATAAAGATTGTTGGAATCTCATACAAAACGAAACCGAAAGAGAAAATTCGACAAAAATTCTTAATTAATTCACAATTTTAGGGACCATTACTTTCCAAGCGATATTTGCCTACAATCGCATATTATAAAGACATTAGTTTGACATAATATACCTATCTATAGCGAATATTCCTGTTTATGGATACAGTCATCGTCAGGGAGATTATGGCTTTTATAGTGTAATTGACGAAGAGTTATGGTAGACAAGTTTATTTATCTGCCAATATTAAATGAAAGAACTGAAATGAAAATGACTCAAGAGTTAAAAAACATAAACTATCTATGAGTATGTAGATACAATAACTGACAAAGATCGTGCTTTCATGGAAAACACTCAAGACTCATAAAATGTGACCATGCTGAAACAATTAATTAATGAACCCAAGGTACGTACACTATTTAAGTCAACAATTTAATCAATCAGCATTGAAAGTTTTTTTTTATCAGCAAAATAAAATTACTGGAGATTATTAGAAACTAATTGTTTAATCTGTAGAAAATTAAAATTAAAATCAGCGGGAAAAGTAAATGCTTAGCAAAAAAAATAAATGAAACTGATTTTTTTTTTTTATTTTTGATCAGCAGAAAATATGTCGTTGTTTGATGAACAGAAGCAAATTATTCGATGAGCAGAAAAAGTATAAAATCAGCAAATATGTTAATAAATAACCCGATTTCAGCACAGTCAAATTATTTGATCAGAATACATAGAAACATTTTTTTTTTTTCGTTTTGCAGAGATGGTGAAAATCTTCCACCAGAGGTTTTATATTCGCTTACGAGACTCGTGATTTATGGAAAAAGATGTTCGCATGTAATTAAAAAGAATGTAGCATTTTTGGCAGGTTATTATTTATTTATTTTTTATTAATTAATCTAACATAAATGAAAGAATAATATCTTAAAACTACAGCGGGAGCTTCTAAGGCTTTCTGCTGAGACGTAAATCTATGTTTATTATTTTTAACTTATGGTATACTATACTATCCTGCCTGGGGCGGTCAGAGGTGCACGAAGCAAGAGTATTTAGGCTCTTGGTATGAATACCTCTGACCGCCCCAGAAGCAAGGCTGTTTTATCTTTAAATTTTACTTATAAGTTCCAATTTATGAAGAAGGATATATTGGGTCAATAACTTAATTCGTGCCGTTTGCTAAGAGATGGCGTAACTTGTATTATTCCATTGCTATTATTCCATTGGAACATGCGTTGCAAAGCTACTGTCATTGTACGTTATTTCAGTATATGTCATTCATTTGAAGGGTAAACAACAATAATTTTTTTTCACTCAAATATGTCGAACTTTGTGCCTGAAAAAGTGTTTTTGCGGGGAGTTCTTCTTCATTACTTTAATATGAAGAAAACTGCTGCCGAAAGTCATCGTATTTTGGCGGAAGTTTATGGTGAAGATGCGCTAGCTGAGCGAACGTGCCAAAAGTGGTTTGCACGATTTAAAAGTGGTGATTTTGGCTTGGAAGACGATGAACGTCCTGGGCAGCCAAAAAAGTTTGAAGATGAAGAACTGGAAGCATTATTCTATGAAGATTGTTGCCAAACACAAGAAGAGCTCGCAGAATCTTTGGGTGTCACTCAAGCAGGCATTTCAAAACGTTTAAAAGCAGCTGGATATATTCAAAAGCAAGGAAATTGGGTTCCACATGAACTCAAGCCGAGAGACGTCGAAAGGCGGTTTTGCATGTCCGAAATGCTGCTGGAACGCCACAAAAGGAAGTCATTTTTGCATCGGATTGTTACTGGTGATGAAAAATGGATCCATTACGACAACCCCAAGCGCAAAAAATCATATGTGAAACCCGGCCAACCAGCCAAATCAACGGCAAAGCCGAATATCCATGGCGCGAAGTTAATGCTCTGTATTTGGTTTGATCAGAAGGGTGTGCTGTATTATGAGCTGCTAAAACCGGGTGAAACCATCAATGGACAACGCTACCGAACACAATTAATCCGTTTCAAGAGAGCAGTAGCCGAAAAACGCCCGGAATATGCGACCAGACACGAGGCAATAATTTTCCATCATGACAACGCTCGGCCCCACGTTGCTATTCCGGTTAAGAACTATTTGGAAAACAGTGGATGGGAAGTTTTACCCCACCCACCTTATAGCCCAGGCCTTGCCCCTTCTGACTACCATTTGTTCCGGTCGATGCAGAACGCCATCACTGAAATACGGTTCACATCAGAGCAGAATATCAAAAATTGGCCTGATTCATTCTTGGCTGCCAAGCCGGCCCAGTTCTTTTGGGATGGGATCCACAAATTGCCAGAAACATGGGAAAAACTTTGAATAATACTATTGTACATGTTTTTTTTAAAAAAACGTTCAAATTTTGACAAAAAACCGCACGAATTAAGTTATAAACCCAATATACATTTTTAATATTCAGTTCTGAGGGAACTTTAAGAAGGCTTAAGAGGTCACCTTTAAAATTTTTATTACAAATATTTTTTAATTTTGTTGCATTCAGAAGTTATGTGTTTAATTGTTAATGTAGTGTTTGAAGGGCAAAAATGGCAAGTTGGAGGAGGTTCATTGTTGAAAAGGTGGCTGTGTGTCAATCGTGTGTGCCCAAGACGTAGCCGGATGAAACATCTAAGCATTCTTGTTGTAGTGTTGATGGGGTATGCTTGTGGAGACGCATTTGGATTAATCACGGAGTAGTAGTGTTGATATTCGTTCCATTTTTCAATTTTTTTTTTTCTCCCAGTGTGTTTGTATTAATTTGCTCAAATCTTTTTTGTTGGGTCTGTATTCCGATATTTCGACATGGGGGTCCAATGAAACTGATTTGGCTGCAAGGTCTGCTGACTCGTTACCTTTTATACCGACGTGAGCTGGAATCCATATGATTTTGATTTTTGGACCAAGTGAGATTATTTTGTCTCGAATTTGAGCGATTACTGGTGAATGGTGTCTGACATTGCTTATAGCGCGAATAACAGAGAGGCTGTCTGTGAAGATCACTATTTTCTTGTTTTGTCTCCCAACAATATATGTTGCTTGGAGAATTGCTAAGGCTTCTACCGAGAAAATAGAAAAGTAGGTTGGGAGCTTTTCTGCAGATAATGTTACGTAATTTTTATTAACAATAACCATGCCAGTACTCTGGTCGTTTTTGGAACCGTCTGTATATAAAGTGTTCCAGGTGTTGGTAGGGAAGGTATTTATCATCTCTTGAAACAGTTGAATAAAAGTTTCGTTTGGTGTTGAATCTTTGCTGTATTCGGATAAGCTGATAAGCCATGGTGGATTTTTTGGAATTGGAGTACTCTTTACATTGGGAACAATTCCAAGTTCACTAGCAAAAGATAACGATTTGTGTAAGGTTAATGGAATCTTTGGGATCTTTTTACGTTTCAAGATTTTTGTAGCGTCTGATAGAATTGGAGAGCAGTTGGATTCGCAGACTTTGGGGATGAGTCGGGATGTTAAGATGTTGATCCGATCTTCAATACTTACAAATCCTCCTTCTGTCAACAAATTTTTTATTGGGGTTGTCCTAAATGCCTTTAGAGATGTACGTATCGTTGTGTGTGGCGCAGTTTTGCCTTATATAACTAGCCCATAATCGATCTTTGATAAAATTATTGCTTTAGTTACTTGGATTAGTGTGTTTATGTGCGCATAACTATTTTTTGAGGAAAGATATCTAATGACATCTAGCCTGGAAGCCAGATTTTTTTTTAGTTCTAAGCAATGGTCTTTGAATCTAAATTTACAATCAAAAATAATACCTAGTATACTTAACTTATTTACATTTGGTATATTTATGTTACTTAAACTAAGATCAAATCCGGAGCATTTTAATTTCCGACATATGTGAAGATGCTTGTTTTTATCTGAAGAGATGATTGCTCCTGATTCGTTACACCAATCCCTAATATGGTTAAGTACTTGATAAAATAAATTGACACAACGATTGATATTGTAGCATAATAATAACTACGCTCCTATGACTATGCAGCAAATTCCGAAGTGACTTTTCATTCTGGCAGAATTTTGGTTCGAACTGTCCTTTCATTCGAGGTTCGTGTCTGGGACGAAGTCTCCACAGCTCATGTCAACGAAAGAGACGAATAATATCAGGGATAAAAGGGAATTATAACTGCAAGAATTATTTCTCTTGTTCCAGTGGTCGAAGAATTTGCTAGAAGTTTCTGGCTATCAGAAACTTCTGCTATATAAGGACAGATGGCGATCAAAAAAGACACAGTTGGTTTAGAACCGTGGCGAAGAGATTGGAAAAGTGATAATGGGCGAAGTTGTAATTTGGTGATAAATTGAAAGTTGAAAGTAAACAAGAAAAAGTAATTAGTTTGGATTTGTGAATTAAGTAATTGAAAGGAGATAAAGTGATTTGAGAGGAAAGATACCTTGTAAGAAAAGAATTTGCGAAGAATAGTATAGTGTGAACTTGAATTGTTCTATAGAGTAGAAAATAAAGAAATAATTTCACAGAATAATTGTTTTATCTACTCGAGCCGTAGCACGCATATCACACTATGTTCCTTCCTCAATAAAAGTAATAATATCAAACTCAAATCCTATCACTGATTCATTCCAAATTGCGGAACATTTTGCCAAAAGCTGGTCAACCTACTCTAATTTCTTCCGGGAATTTTGCGACTCGAAACGGATAGTATTAAATAAGAAACACTTTGATTATGCACCATTTCCAACTGCCAAATTAATTGACTTGCCTATAAACAGCTTGGAACTCGAAAGTTGCCTCAGCTCTGTCAAAGGTAAAACCCCTGGGCATGACAGGATATCTTATCCTATGATTAAGAATGCTCCTATTGAAGTTAAGAATCGCATCCTTACACTTTTTAACCTAGTATTTGATAAAGGAATTATACCACAGGCATGGGTATAGACCGATTTCATTACTACCTTGCATTAGCAAAGTTTTGGAGAAGATTGTCTCCAAAAGATTACTATGGTTCGCTGAAAGGCATAATCTTATCAACCCAAGCCAAGTTGCTTTTAAACATGGTCGTGGCACTACTGACTCTCTACTCCACATTGACGAATTTATCGCATCAGCCCTCTCATCAAAAAGCCATGTCTCTTTAATCTCGATTGACTTTGAGAAAGCTTTTGACCGAGTCGGCTTACATATCATCTTAAATACATTATACAAATGGAAAATTGGTCCGAAATTGTACAACTATATAAAAACATTTTTAACAAATAGAAAATTCAGATCCAAAGTAAATAGCACACTTCTAATATACATGATTTAAAAAACGGCATACCCCAAGGTTCGCCCCTATCGGTGATCCTTTTTATTATAGCATATAATGAGTTAAGCGAAATTATTTGTAAATTCAAAAGTATAGACCATTCTCTCTACGCAGACGATCTATATATTGTAATATGCAAGCTACGGCTCGAGTAGATAAAACAATATTCTGTGAAATTTATTTCTTTATTTTCTAGTCTATAGAACAATTCAGGTTCACACTATACTATTCTTCGCAATTCTTTTCTTACAAGGTCTCTGTCCTCTCATCAAATCACTTTATCTCCTTTCGATTACTTAATTCACAAATCCAAACTAATTACTTCTTCTTGTTAACTCTCAACTTTCAATTTATCACAAAATTACAACTTCGCCCATTATCACTTTTCTAATCTCTTCGCCACAGTTTAGAAACTACTGCCCCCTTTTTGATCGCCATCTGTCCTTATATAGCAGAAGTTTCTGATAGCCAGAAACTTCTAGCAAATTCTTCGACCACTGGAACAAGAGAAATTCCAAGATGACAATCATTCTTGCAGTTATAATTCCCTCTCATCCGTGATATTATCCGTCTCTTTCGTAGACATGAACTGTGGAAACCGCAGACACGAACCTCGAATGAAAGGACACTTCGAACCAAAATTCTGCCAGAATGAAAAGACACTTCGGAATTGGTTGCATCATACTTTCAGGGAGCGTAGTTATTATTATGCTACAATATAATGGCAAAATGTAATGATATTGTAATATGCAAGCTACGGCTCGAGTAGATAAAATGATATTCTGTGAAATTGATTTCTTTATTTTCTAGTCTATAGAACAATTCAAGTTCACACTATACTATTCTTCGCAAATTCTTTTCTTACAAGGTATCTTTCCTCTCAAATCACTTTATCTCCTTTCAATTACTTAATTCACAAATCCAAACTAATTACTTCTTCTTGTTAACTCTCAACTTTCAATTTATCACAAAATTACAACTTCGCCCATTATCACTTTTCTAATCTCTTCGCCACAGTTTAGAAACTACTGCCCCCTTTTTGATCGCCATCTGTCCTTATATAGCAGAAGTTTCTGATAGCCAGAAACTTCTAGCAAATTCTTCGACCACTGGAACAAGAGAAATTCCAAGATGACAATCATTCTTGCAGTTATAATTCCCTCTCATCCGTGATATTATCCGTCTCTTTCGTAGACATGAACTGTGGAAACCGCAGACACGAACCTCGAATGAAAGGACACTTCGAACCAAAATTCTGCCAGAATGAAAAGACACTTCGGAATTTGTTGCATCATACTTTCAGGGAGCGTAGTTATTATTATGCTACAATATAATGGCAAAATGTAATGATATTGTAATATGCAAGCTACGGCTCGAGTAGATAAAATGATATTCTGTGAAATTTATTTCTTTATTTTCTAGTCTATAGAACAATTCAAGTTCACACTATACTATTCTTCGCAAATTCTTTTCTTACAAGGTATCTTTCCTCTCAAATCACTTTATCTCCTTTCAATTACTTGATTCACAAATCCAAACTAATTACTTTTTCTTGTTTACTTTCAACTTTCAATTTATCACCAAATTACAACTTCGCCCATTATCACTTTTCCAATCTCTTCGCCACGGTTCTAAACCAACTGTGTCTTTTTTGATCGCCATCTGTCCTTATATAGCAGAAGTTTCTGATAGCCAGAAACTTCTAGCAAATTCTTCGACCACTGGAACAAGAGAAATAATTCTTGCAGTTATAATTCCCTTTTATCCCTGATATTATTCGTCTCTTTCGTTGACATGAGCTGTGGAGACTTCGTCCCAGACACGAACCTCGAATGAAAGGACAGTTCGAACCAAAATTCTGCCAGAATGGAAAGTCACTTCGGAATTTGCTGCATAGTCATAGGAGCGTAGTTATTATTATGCTACAATAGTTACCTGTAAGTGTTTTAATATCTGTCCATATTTTTTTAATACGGGTATTAGGGTTTATATTGGAAGTGAACATTTGAAAACTCTCCTTTTTTGATTTCTTAGCTTTTCTGCGGAATAGTGCGTTAGCTTTGCGGTACTTAATTAAGTTGGAATCATTGGGGTACTTCACAAATAGTCTCCATAAAGATTGCTTATTCTTTCGTAAGATCGCAAGTTCAGGGTTCCACCATGGTACCATCGCTTTAATGGGTTTGTGTTTGGTCTGAGGAATAGCTAAGTTAGCGGCATATCGAAGACTTTTATTGATTGCGGCTGCTTCTTTGTTGACGTTTGAGGATGGAGGGTAGTTATTGAGAAAAGCGAGAGCATTTTTTTGGAAAAGTCTCCAATCTGCACGATCGAATCGAAATTTAGGGGTGGGAGAGGAGTAACTATTTCGTGGACCAAGGTTAACACTAGTTATAATTGGGAAGTGGTCACTCCCGTGCAAGAAGTCTTTTCTTTCCCAGGTTGTATTGGGAATTAAGAGAGGTGAGATCAGAGTTAGGTCCACGTGCGTAAAGGTGCCATGTGTTGAAAAATGAGTTGGTCTACCATCGTTTAGAATGGCTAATTCCGAATTGGATAATAATGTTTCAACTTCCTTCCCTCTGGTGTTGACAGCTGGGGAGCCCCAGAGAGGGCTCCATGAGTTAAAGTCACCTGTCAGAATTACTGGTGTAGACAGCAATCCTAAAATGTTTTCTAAATCACTTGCAGAGAAATGTTGGGATGGATGAATATAAAGAGATAATATTGCCAGTTTTATATTAAGTTGGACTTCGACAGCTAACAAGGAGATATTAGAGTTTATTTGAACAATTTTGTGAGGGATGGACTTGTGGATGAGGAGACCTGTGCCTTGTTTAGATACTGAGTGATTGGGGAAGTTGTGAAAATAGGCTTCGTATTGCTTTGGGGCCTTGACCACTGTGTTACATAGAACATGGGTTTCTTGAAGGCATACTATGTTTGGATTGTTTTCTTTTAATAAGGTTTCTAGTTCATTGTAATTGCTGAGGTATCCTTTAAGATTCCATTGGAGAATCCTAAGGAGTGAGTTAACAGATTTAAGAGACTTTTGAGCAGTATTAGTAGAACAATACTGCGAAAAATCAGTCGGTGGTATTAGTATTGGTTGCTTGTTCTGACTCTGTCGCCCCGAGGTCGAACCACTCGAATCTCGCGAGAGATTTGGGTGTTTCGACCTTTGAGCGACAGAGTCATTGATTGGAGTTGCGCTTCTACGGTTAGATGTCGTCATCATCATTTACAGAGGAATTAACATAATCAATTGACATGCAGTTAGATGACGTGGGTCTTGCACTAGCGGTTGAGGGGAGTTCATTTGTTTGCTTTTGAATTGTGTGTCTGTTTATGTTAAGAGAATTATTTCGTGTGTAGGTTAGGTTTGATGTGGTGGTGATATTAGGGAGAGATGATGTTATGGTGGGGAGAGTTGATTTTATGGTGGGGAGAGAAGTTTTAGATTGTGCGATCGAAGATTGATATTTTGTTTCGCTGATGGCGTGATTGCTAGTGAGGGATTCCGTAGGCTTGTAGGTGAAGAGGAAGGGATTATTAGATGTTTATTGTAAGTTTCAGATGTTGTTTGTTTTACATTTTTGTTATTGCTTGTGGATAGAGAGGGTTCTACCGATCCAATAGCTGGGTTCGGTGAGGATGATTTTGTAACGTTGCTCACGACAGAAGAGAAGGTAGATAGGAGAGATGCTTGAATTGGATTTTGCTCACTGTACATTCTTTTAGCCTCGGCCATGCTGCATTTGTTAACGGTTTTAATTTTTAGGATCTCTTTTGCTTGGATAAATCGTTTGCAAAGGGTGGAGGATGCTGGGTGCTCTTCTTTACAATTTGCGCAGTATATGCGAGAGCATTTTTCAGGGTCATGGAGAGGCAAGTTACATGTAACGCAAATTTGTTCTTTTGTGCATCTTTTGGCGGTATGCCCGAGAACTTGACAACGTTTACACCGCATCGGGTTGGGGAAATATTCTTGGACTTTTAAGTTAAACCAACCTACACTGATAGATGCAGGAGGACGGAATAAGTCAAAAGTGAAAAGAATAAGTCCTGTTGCACGCTGTACTCCGTTTTCAGTTTTTCTGAATTTGTACACGTCAGTTACTCTTTGGTCCTTCATTTCCTCAATTATTTCTTTTTCTGATACATTAATCAAACAAGGCGCGAAAACAGTGCCTTTGGAGGAGTTGAGCTGATTATGTAAGGAAACAGTAATTGGGCACAGATTAAAGAGATTCTTTTTGATAAGAATAAGTTGGCAATATGTTGTGATTTTGCAAGGATTAGCAAATTCCCATCACGAAGCTGGGTTATGGAATCATAGGAGGTACTTATTCCGTCTATTGCTTTCTTTAGTAAGAAAACGCTAAATGATGTTAGGGGTTTATCAGGGTCAGAGGGGGAAATAATGATAAATTTAGGATTTTTTGAATTTAACTGGGATGGAATGTTCAAAGCACTATCAATTGGAGAATATGAGTTTTTCTTTTTTTTTTCTTTTTGGCACATCGGTGTAATGATTAAAATCATCAAACCGATTGCTCGAGAGCCCAGATGGCCCTGAGGCCATATTTAACGGATTATCACCTGATGCACTTGTTGTTTACACTTAATACGGTAAGGAAAATCAGAGAATGGGAAGGGAGAAACAAGAAAAAAGACAGGCGCGTACGCGAGGAGGAAAGAAAAAGAAACACCAACTTTTAGATGAGCAGAGAAAAACGATCGAAACGATGTTGTCGGCTCCGAAGTTAGTCGGTGACTGTGGCAGGTTAAATTCCAATGAAAGTTCCTGCGGTTTTAACGAACGACATATGTATATTATGACGCGAGGTCAAAAGGTTTTATTCTTTGCAGAACGAATTGAATTGTTCGCGTCAAGTAGTTGAATGACGGTACGGTTACAATAGCCGTGAAAACGATATTTGTGTTCACGAGCAAATTTTTTTATCTCGACGACGCAGGGAATTCCCAGATCCCGATGAATATCTTCGTTACGTACGTACCACGGTGCGCTTACGATCGTTCTAAGAACTTTATTTTCAAAAGTTTGTAGGATGTTTCTATTGCTTTTCCTGGTACAACCCCATAATTGTAGATCATACGTCCACACTGGCTTCAGCACTTGCTTATAGATAAGCAGTTTGTTATGTAGGCTGAACTGTGATGTTTCTTTAACGTACGACCTGTTTATTGCGTGCCTCACGAAGCTGAAGAAGATGTATCAAATTCCACTTATAAAATTAATTAAGATTACAAATAAACGAAGAATAAAATGTTCAAAGCACCCTAATAATCAACATTTACAATCTAAATGTAAAAAAATGTGCTCAGTTTTAAAGAAAAAAGTTCCGATTTGAGTGATAACTTCTATAACAACAAATTCAACAGAGTTAAAGGAATTAATAGTATTCTTAATAATTCTTCAACTGTTATAAGTCCAGCCATTATACGTACCTATAATAATGAGGTTTCCGATAATTTTGGTATTGCTAACTCTTTTAACAAATATTTTGCAACTATATCCGCTAATCTGCTTCCAAGTCCTATACATCCTACGTGTGCACTTTGTAGTACCGAATTTAATCTTGGTGAACCTTCACAGGGACATAGTTTTTTATTTGAACCAATAACGGCTTTCGAGATCTTGCACTCAATTGGTACGTTGAAAAACTCAAATTCTTCTGGAATTGATGGCGTTTCAAACGTAATTCTTAAAAAAATTTCATGTTTTTTAGTTGATGTTCTGGCACATATATCAAGCTCTTAAATGCGCAGATATTTTACCTCGGTTTAAGAAAGGAGCATCTGATGAGTTAAGTAATTATAGGCCAATCTCACTTTTACCTTCAATTAGCAAAATCTTTGAAAAAGCTATAAAAAATAGGGTTGTGTCCCTGAACTTTTTCAGTGCTGTCCAATATGGATTTCAAAAAGGAAGATCTACAGAAGATGCACTTTTAAATTTTTGTTCGCAAATTTTTGAGAATCTGGACGAAAAAAAGTATACAGCTGGTTTGTTTGTTGATATATCAAAAGCTTTTGATATGGTCAACCACGATATATTGCTTGGTAAAATTGAAAAAGCTGGATTTCGGGGCTTTATTTTAGACTGATTTAAATCTTACTTGGATAATAGGCCCCAGAGGGTTATTATTGATGGCATCAGAAGTGATATGGAGTATCTTAATCTGGGAGTACCTCAAGGTTCCGTCCTAGGACCAATACTTTTCTTGGTATACATAAATTCATTGTTCGGTTTGTACTTTAAGTTCGTATTAACTGCTCTTGCAGATGACGTGGGTTTTGCCTATGGCTCCGATAGTTCTCTGAATCTTGTATCCGATATTAATTGGGATCTTAATTTATTAAGAATCTGGTTTGCTCAGCATAAATTGGTAATTAGCTCCAAAACTAAAATTATGTTTTTTTCATTTGTCAGTGCAAAGCAGTTTTGAAGCTAATGTGTTCTTCCATGCATCTGAGTGTCAAAGATTTAAACTCTCATATTGCACCTGTAACACGGATTTTCAACTAGTACGTTTAATTGCGGTGTCGTCTGCAGTGATAAGTGTTTTCAAGTTGAAATCGTTAATGAGTTCAAATACTTGGGACTTGTCATTGACTCGAGGATGAGTTTCTTTAACCACACGGAAAATTTGAGGCTTTACTTTCGCAGCACTCTTAGAAATTTCTATTATCTGCGTAAGGTTTGCTCTACAGAACTCCTAAAAAAAATCTATTATGGAATTTTTCATTCAAGACTTCAGTATGGGATTGCCTGCTGGGGAGGATCTTATTTCAATAGAATACAACCTCTTTTGATCCTTCAAAAACATGCCTTGAAGAGAATATGTTGGAAATCTCGTAGACACCCCAGTTTTCCTCTTTTCCGAGATCTGAAAATTCTTCCAGTTCGTCACTTGTTTTGTTATAAAGTGCTAAAAATTTTCTTTAGAAGATCAGGTAATCTTAATTTCAGACTAATCGATTATAGCTACAGTTTACGTGGTAATTTTTTGAATCTTGTATCTGTTCCCGGTTTTCGCACTATAGCTTTTCGCAATTTTTATACTGTTGCTTCATGTCGGTTATTTAACAAACTTCCTCATTCAATCAGAGAGTTAAGATCTCATTTAATGTTTGTAAAATATGTAAAAAAAAATGGCTTTTTTCCTTTGATCTCAGGAGTATTGAATCATTGCTTTAAATTTTACTTTGATGTTCTGGTTAAACGAAGTGTTCTCTAGTTTCATTGTACTCTGCATTAATGCTTATTGTATTTATACATATTTGTGTTCCTATTCTCTTTTTTTGATATGTATAGTTTTATGTAAAGAGTCACCCCACCCATTTTATATTATATATCTGTAAAGCATCTGAAGTGGCATTATCACTATTTAAATAAATATAAATGTCACTTACACATATTTCTCTTTTTAAGTAAACTGTATGGATTAATTGTTATTTGGATTATAAGAGAAATAAATTATCTAAATCTAATCTAAATCTAAACTTCGAATGTTTTCCGAGTAACCAGTACATTTGTCGGTATTTGATTTCGAGCTCGTTGCGTTTCTTTTTTAAGTGTAATTTCCATTTAAGTTTAACATCTAGTCATTCCTAGATATTTTCCATCGTTCGCGTACGGTATTTGAGCCAAGTTTAAATATACAGGTAATTTATCCAATTTTTTGTTTCAATTGTATCGCCCGTTATCAAGTTATCAGGTTGTTTCGTTCTTGTTCAGATTTTCCGTAGAAAGAAAGAAGAATTAAGTTTCCACTTGTGTGTCCAACAAATAAAATGTAAAATCATCGAAAATAATTACTAAAGAATAGGTATTAACTGAATTTTCTTACAACCACTAAGTGAAAGCGGCAAAAACAGGGCGTGTGCGTAAGGAAAGTTCCCTTAGGATAACTCACTAATTCAATTAGTGAAGCGCAGCCAAAACAATACACAACAGGAAATATACAAAAGTCGGAGCACAGGAATTCCTTCCGAATCTACAACAATGCATCTTAGTGCGGATATTTCTAGCGCCTTGCAGCAGATCGAAGCTGTTAAGAAGGGCATCGACGAGTCGGATGACCCGAAGCTTCAGATGAACGCAGTTTCTTTCCAGCGGGATATCACACGTGTAGAGTACATATAGAAGCGGGCCGAGGACACTTCCTTGTGGGACTCCGGCCGCAATCTCCTTGAAGTCAGAGTAGTCATTTCCGTGCTTAACACCTAAACATTTTTCGGTGATCGTAAGATTAGAAAGAGCTGCCGTGGCAGTAGTAGTTGTAATTTATACTCCAAGCCTTCATGCCAAACTTTATCGTAAGCTTGTGAGACGTCAAGAAATACACCACAACAAATCCTTTTTTTCAGTTATTTTGTGGACTTGGTCGATTGTATAGGTAGAATTTTTGATTGTAAATCCAAACTGATGGTCAGGAATGTGACGTCTTTCGTCGATTACGGGTTGTAGAGAGTAGTTTTTTAAATATTTTAGAGATAACCGGCAATAGGGAAATAGGCCGATATGATTTCTTCAAATTCAGAGGTTTGCCTGGATTCGGGACCATTATAATCTCGGCGGCTTTCCATTGTCTCGGAACGTAGAGCAATCTGAACGAAGCGTTAATCAAATATAGCAGTTTGATGAGAGCTGTATTCGGCAATTCCTTGTTCACCTGCGCCGTTATCAAGTCGTAATCCGGTGCCTTTTTTCGTCTTTAGATTTTTAATCACCTTCAGTTCAATCAATGCAACTTTTTTTTTCCTTTAAAGTTATCAGATGTCGTGACTGGGGAGTCGGGATCTATATTAACAATCTATAATCTATATTCATATACAAATCTAAAAAAGAAAACATTTAGTAAATAAAAACTCGAAAGAATTATTTACTATTATTTTCTAAAATTTGCAATTACTCAAGTTTTAACTTCAAAACTGCTGCTTTGATTTTGTCTTCTATTTCTTGAAACATTGTTTAATTTTTTTTTGCTGATACAAAAATTGTTTAGCTTATAACTTATCTTTTATTTTCCTTGTTAATCATTTACTTTTCCTATTGATTTTTTTTTTTGCAGATCAAATAATAAATAATTTTTTGGTGATTGTAAATCATTTTCTTGAGTATTTATTTAGCTGGCATGTTTTGCTGGTCGTTTAATTATTTAGCTGATGACTAATAATTTCAGTGTATAATTAACTGATTTACAAATTTCTGACCGTAAGTACAAAGATATTCATCGTAGTTAATAATCATGTCGAGCGTCGGAGCTTCTCAAACATAAGTTTGTATCTAATAATTAAGCTACCAAAAAATTGTCAGCACTTAGAAGTGACTCTGAATGAACTGTATCTGAAAAGAGTACGCAATATCTTCGAAAACTATCGACCTATATCAAAGCTTTCTGCAATTCCAAAATTGTTTGAAAGCATTGTTAAGAATCAACTTTTTTTCGCGGTTAAAGAAATTATTTCCAATAATCAGCATGGCTTTGTTCGAAGTAGGTCAAGTACTACTAATTTAACGTTATTAACTAATTATGTATTTAATAGTTTTGAAAGAGATTTACAAGTTGATAGACTCTACACAGATTTTAAAAAAGCTTTTGATAGAGTACATCACACTTTACATTTAGCTAAGCTTAAATCATTGGGTTTTCACTCTGGCGTCCCACAAGGTAGTCATCTGCGACCGTTGCTATTCATTTTGTTTTTAAATGATGTTTACGAATTATTCAATTTCTGTGAGGTTTTAACTTTCGCGGATGATTTAAAATTATTTATACGGATAAATAATAGAGCTGACTGCATTCGATTTCAGTCGGATATCAACAGGTTGTCGGTATGGTGTAAACACAATGCATTAGAGCTCAATACTTCTAAATGTAAGATTTTTACAGCTCACCGAATTATAACGCCGCTTTTTCATGCGAACGCAAGTTCGAATCCCAGAAAACACCAAAAAAGTTTTTTCACGATCCCACCTCTCGCGAACGTCTGACAAACATTCGAGAGTATTATTGTCACGAGAAAGCTTCTCAAAACAAATTGCCTTTCGGATACAGCACTAAACTGTAGGTCCCTTCCATTCGTGTGAAAAATATAACGCACACAACACGAGAAGCTAGGCCCCGGCACTTAAAGAGCTGTTGCGCCAAATATTTATTTGTTTATAAACTTCTTCGCCTTGATGAAGATCTCGGGGTCGTATTTGACACAAAATTGAAATTCTCATTGCATTATGATTACACTATTGGTAAGTCTAACTCTATGTTAGGATTTCTTAAACGAAATAGCAAAGACTTCCGAGATGTCTATAGTCTTAAATCTATCTACTGCTCGTTGGTCAGACCTTATTTAGAATATTCCTCCATCATTTGGGATTCCCCGTATGGTGTTTAAGAACTTAGGTTCGAAAGAGTTCAAAAGAATTTCACGAGATGCGCTATCCGTAAATTAAATATGATTGATGAACTTCCTAATTATGACGAAAGATTCAAATTTATTGGCTTGCGAACGTTAAGTGTCAGGCATAAGGCAACTACTGTCATATTTATCCGGAATTGTTTTTTCTTATAAATACACTATGCTCCCCATAGATCTCTGCGGGTGAGAAATTTGCTTTTTGATAGAATGCATAGAACCAATTATGGTAGCAATGAACCAATAACTAGAGGTGCATACGAGTACGCACGTTTAATGATCTTTGTAGCGAAATTGATTATAGCTTATCTGTATGCTCTGTGATGGAAAAAAATACATGGACTGAGATTAGATAACCTTGGCTGGAACACTGTGAATTAATCTATTTACGTGCCCGAGCCATTTTCGTTGCCAGTTATTCACATATGGTGTCGGAAATTTACAATTTTAAAAATAAAAGCAAAAAAAAAGTATTGTCAAGCACGACTGGGTTCACCGATAGGTAGTTCTGTTTTTTTTTTTTTTTTATATAATTTGCGCGCGCCAAATGGGATATGAATACCATTAAGTTATTTCAGGGCACGGGCGTTTGTATAAATTGAGAGAGAGAGAGAGAGATAGATTCGTGTAGTGGGTTTGAAACTTAGGTGGTATTAAGTTTCAGTAAACTCCAAGGGTGGCGTCCAGATAACTGGGGAGCTTGTTTGTTTTGCTTTTTTTTGTCGCTGCTCTTGATTCACAGTATTTTTTTCCCTCCACCTGATGTCATCATCACGATCAAGTTGCATTTAAGCCATATGACCACCCTACTGCCAGTGTTATGCCTTCGCAGTAGAGTTGACTAAGCTTTCGCAATTGATCGACTTTTTTATTTATTTCAGACGAAATAAATAGATGACTGTTGAGATCAGGATTTGAACCGTGAACCAAGAGCGTGACAAGCGTTGATGTTACCACTACACCACGGCCACCCTCAGATGCTTGAAAATTGTAACTATTATCCACGATCGAGCGATCGTCGGTCATATTCTTGTATAACTTCTGAACTATTGAACCGATTTTGCTGAAATTTTAATTGGAGGGGAGCCTGCAGATAGATTGCTCTTTTCAGCTATATATCAAACGCACGAACAAAATTGTTATTAGAACTTTTGCTTGTACTGCAGTTACCTCAATTAAAAATTACACCGGCATTATGTTTGAGTCATCGTGCATATAGCTTTTTTAGTTTAGGAAGTGTTACTTATGAATCAAGGTCATCCAGTTCTCCAAAGAGTCTGTTTCCCATATGGATAAGGCGACCGTTTTGGAAGAGGACAGTCGCAAAGGAGTTTATACCTAGTCTACTGGCCGGCCTGATCCTAAGATCTATCTTTCCTTTCACTACACCAAAAAGGATATCTGTGTGAGTATGTTCGGTGCCTAGTTCTGATCATTTCATGCTTGTCCGCTACCGCTTTTCCTTCTATATCACTATGTCCGGAAACTCAGCAGAGATGATCACTTGTTATTCGGTAAATAGAACCAGTTCGGTCTTCTCTGTATTGACTTGTTGATCATTTGATTCCGCCCATAAGGAGAGATGAAATGCTTGCCATTTACCAGGATTGTTATATCATCTGCGTATGCTGCAGTCTTTATGGCTTCGTTCTTTATAGCCTTTAGAATTTTATTAATGACAAGTAACCAGAAAAGAGGTGATAAAACTCCTTTCCGTGGGGTTCCCCTCGTTTTTTATTGTGCCTCACTTATCTTGAAATTTAATAAAATAAAATATTGGCTTTGTGCTCATTTGCAGTAATGTAGTAAATGCGTCAATATTTTGTAGTAGATTAGATTAGATTCGATTTTTATTTGTGTACTTCAAAATTGATTAATATTTTTACAAAAATTAGTTTGCATGATAATTCTGTCTGCCTGATTAACAAAATAGTAATTAGCATTTAGTAAAATAAAGTAGACTAGAATTTATTAAAAATTGCCTAGAATTTATAGAATTTAAATAAAATTAGGAAAAATAGTATCCTTGAGAGGAGTGTTATGACTTGATTCTCTGACAGAGCATCGCTTTCCAAGATATGTCTCCTTGTTTCCCACAGAAATGGACATTTGCCAATGAAATGCAGAATATCTTCCATCTCTGCCAAATTGCACAAACTGCATAGTAGAGGTGCTGTACATAATTAAGGTTATGGGGTGAACTCCGCCATAGCCTCAAGATTATGGCTATTTTATCGATGCTGTATTCATCGCGAAAGTAATTCCTCTGCAAGAAATTGTGGCTCAATTGGCTGTATATCGTTCTATGTATAGATTCCGAAGCTTGCTCGATGAGCTGATAAAGCTGGTTCTTCAAATACTTTAAAGAAGTTTCAGTATTTTTGTGAAATGTGGAGTTGGGAGGGAGATGAGATATACTTTGGAGTTAATATCTTAGCAGTTTCTCGACGGATTCATATTTTTTACATCCCCATACTTGTGCTGCGTAGAATAGAATTGACTCTGATGCCGCTTCAAAAAGTTTGTGGGCAATGAATTTGCTGTTGAAGCATCTGCTGCAAGCAAAATTGATGGCTGCTTTCGATTTCACTAGTTTCTTCTCGAGATTTTTACATACTAAGAATTTTCGTAAGGAACACTCCAAGGTACTTATATTTCCCTATTGTATTTCCATTTCTCGTTATCACACTATCTGCCTCCTGCCTTGAACACCATTACTTTGCACACGCTCCACGATAGATGAAATAAACGTGGTAATAATAACAAGAGTCCGAATCGCTGTACAAGGCAAGCGCTGGAAAGGTGGCACGAAAAAATGGGAAGGCATTATGATCTATCTTAATCGAATCGAAACACCGGAATATCTCTGCAAAATAATAGCAAGCAGAGTCAGAGTCCTTCTCTACAAATCTGACGAGGGAATTAAGACATACGAAGTAACTGGCGGCGTTCCATAAGGCTCGGTCCTTGGCCTCCTGCTGTGGAACGCTGTATATGACGATCATCAGTTTCGCGGACCACATCGCGGTGGTGGCTGTAGCAAAAACTCTTGGAAAATTTGAACTCTACTGTAGCGAGACAATCTCAATGGAAAGAGACAGTACTTACTACAAGCAGGAAAGTTCACGAAACGATATCGTTTGGAGCACGAAGTGGTTTCTCAACCGCTTATTAAGTACCTTGGAGTGATTATTGACGCTCATTTAATTTTCAAACACCACCTTGATACATATATACAAAAAATCGTCGAAAGCTATTAGTGCACTTTCAAGGCTAATGAGTAATATCGGAGACCCAAGACAGAATAAAATAATTCTACTTGCAGGAGCTGCCAGTTCTATATACGCACATGTATGCACCAGAAATATAGTCAAGTGCCGCGAAAGTTAAGTCGTACGTGCGTGGAGCTAAATCCGTCCACCATCTTAGCGCACTAATGCCTGAAATACAATGATGCGTTGGTGCTACCGTCGAATGACGTTTAATGTTTAACCAAAGGAATACAATAGCACCAATCACAATGCTGCGTCGTGCTACCGTTCTACGTTTTTTACGAATGAGAGAAAATAAGAGCTACGTATTATTACGTAGCAAGCGCATGCTCTCTTGAAAAAGTTCGACTGTGTTGAACTTTTGTGTGCGTTCTGACAGTTCGCATCAAAATTTTTTGTTTATTTCAGAAAATTTGTGAGACAACAAGAGTATGTCATTCAACGTATCCCTTGAAGCACTCACAACGTAACGGGAGAATGGTAGCACCAACGCATCATTCTATTTCAGGCATAAAGGTCACAAGTGCGTTTCGAACTATTTCGAACGATACTATACTCATCGTATCTTCAACGCTACTCATCGACTTACTCGCTGAAGAAAACCAAAGACTAAAAAGCGAACGAGTTCGAAATGGTCGGGTAGGCAAGGGAAAGAGAAAATATGAAAGAAATCGCAAAAATCGCACCTAGCAACAACAGTGAAATGAATCCGTAAAGGAGAGATAGACGTATTGATCGATGTATAGATTGTAATTTGTAATTGGTTTATTTCATGTATCTTACATCTAGTACAATATTTTTTTCTTACCTGCGAAGCCACATGGCTTATCTACAGGAGGTTATTTATCAAATTCAATTTATTTCATTGCTATCATCAAAATGGTAGGTAATTTAAATTAAGTGCATATATGTAAATTTCTAAACTTGATTATAATTAGTTTTCAATAATTATTTTCCAAAAAAACAAAGAATTAGAAACATTTAAAATTCCAAATGAGATGGTTTTCAGAGATTACGTTATTGTTTCTTGAAAATATTCTTTTAGTCTTTTTTTTCTCAAATTAATGTTATTTAAATTTCGCTTGGAAGATTATTTAGGATGCTTGGTATGGTGTACATCAGTTGACGCTTGCCGTACACGTTTTGAAGGAAGGAAGATGGTACATGCCCTCTGCTCGTCTTCTGGTATTGAAGTTGTGACTGATTAGAGTTCGGAAACGTTTATCGCCATAGTACTCCAACGCTGGTGTCATATTAAATATCTGCTTCACTTTGAGAACTCTCACTCCGCCATCTACGCTGTTTCTTCTCGACATTAATTTTATTGCCTTGTCTTGAATATTTTGAAGCTTCGCAATGTGTGTATCTGCTGCACCTCCCCACGCTAGTATGCCGTATCTCAACCTTGATTCGACAAGAGCGTGGTACACTTGTTTTTGCACACAGTTTGAAGCCTTATACTTTAGACAAGCCAGTGCAAATAGGGATCCTTTCAGCTTCTTTCGTAAATCGTTTATGTGTGGTTCCCATAAAAAATGACTGTCAATCGTTACACCCAGATATTTGTACGTATCCACGACATCTATAATCTGGCAGTTGCTTGGATTAGCGCAGCTGAATGCTTTAATATTCACTTATGACTTTGGGCACTGTGGGCTACGAATATGCAGTAGTTTTGTTTTTCTGCATTTATTATGAGCCCATTATCGTGACACCATTTCCCTGCTTGATCGAATTCTGCTTGCATCATCTTGGTTGCTTCTACGATTGATTTGTGACAGACAACAATCGCCGTGTCATCTGCATATGCGAAGGGAAAGCTCATCTTGAAGGATTTTAGTAGTTCATTGGTGTACAATATGAACAATAGGGGTCCAAGTTTAGAGCCTTGTGGGACTCCATACTGCACTGAGTTGGCTTTGCTGCAGTAGCCTTTGATTCCCACGCGAAATGTCCTCGTTCTGAGATAGTCTCTCATCCAATCTGCTAGTTTCCCTCTAATTCCTATTCTTTGTATTGCTTCCATTAGCTTATTGTGGTCTAGTGTATCGAATGCTTTGCTAAAATCTAAGAAAAGCACTAACACATGGTGATTTTTGTTAAGGCTGGTGTTAATTAAGTTTGCAAAATCGCCGAGAAGTTGGTTGGTACTTTTTCCCTTTTGGAACCCGTACTGATTCTGGCTTATTATGTTATGCTTATCAATAAATTTCCATATTCGATCTGCAATGATTTGCTCCAAGATCTTTTCTATCGCCGGCAATATTGCAATCGGACGATAGTTTGCTATCTCATTTTTGGCTCCTCCCTTGTAGATAGGTCTGACAAGTGCCTCTTTGAGCTTTTTGGCATATATATTAAAACTCATATTGATAAGATTGGTAATTATGGGCGTAAAGATATCGGCATTTGATTTTATGTTTATCGCTCTAATACTATCTGTCCCAGCGGCTTTTTGGATATTTAAGCGAGCTATGAGATTTGCTACCTCCACACAGTCTGTATCTCCCAAGTATATTGTGTCCCGTATAAATTTGTTCTGGTGGTTGGATGTTGTTTTGCTACATATGTGGATTATTGATGCTGCTTGTTGTGAAAATGAGTTCCCAAATGTATCGGTCAATACATTAACATTCGTATTCGGTGAAAAGTTTTTTACGATTGTTTCATCTAACGACGGCTTCTTTCGTCCCAGTACTTCATTAATGAGCGCCCATGTTTTTTTGGGATCATATTTTACTTGTTCGAACTTTCTTTTGTAGTATTGTTCCCGGCTCCTACATATTTTTTTGTTGACTTGGTTGCGTAATCTTTTGTATTCGGTCTCATATGTTATATTGGTTCGATTATTCTTCTACCTGCGATACAATCGATCTTTGTCTTTGCAGCTCTCTACGATATCCCTTGTAATCCAATCGGCACTTTTCCTTCGTATTTTTTCCATACAAATGACTGTCGAATTTTCATATATATGACCCATTTTTTTAACTACCGTATCAAAAAGAGTTTCGGTGTCCGTTTCTACTAACATCGGTGTCCAGTTGGTACTTCTAATCAGCTCATTCACTTTTCTAGTTCTAATGTGCGATCGCAATGGTTGGGCATTTTTTGTTGCACACTCTTGATAGATACCATAAATTGTGCTATAGTAATCAGAGATATTACTTTGGACTATAGCGGACAATATTTTGAACTGTGATATATTAACCAAAATATGATAGATCAATGTGCGGCACCCTATATTTAGATCTATTCTCGTCGCCTCTTTAATAACATTACCCAGTTCATTAGAAGCCAGCATTTCCTGATAACTAAGAACGTGATTTTTCGTACTATCTTTAATATTGTAACATAATAATAACTACGCTCCTACGACTATGCAACCCATTTCGAAGTGTCTTTTCATTCTGGCAGAATTTTGGTTCGAAGTGTCCTTTCATTCGAGGTTCGTGTCTGCGGTTTCCACAGTTCATGTCTACGAAAGAGGCGGATAATATCACGGATGAGAGGGAATTATAACTGCAAGAATGATTGTCATCTTGGAATTATTACATCAGAATTTTTCTTGTTCCAGTGGTCGAAGAATTTGCTAGAAGTTTCTGGCTATCAGAAACTTCTGCTATATAAGGACAGATGGCGATCGAGAGGGGGAGTAGTTTTAAAACCGTGGCGAAGAGATTAGAAAAGTGATAATGGGCGAAGTTGTAATTTTGTGATAAATTGAAAGTTGAGAGTTAACAAGAAGAAGTAATTAGTTTGGATTTGTGAATTAAGTAATCGAAAGGAGATAAAGTGATTTGAGAGGACAGAGACCATTGTAAGAAAAGAATTGCGAAGAATAATATAGTGTGAACCTGAATTGTTCTATAGACTAGAAAATAAAGAAATAAATTTCACAGAATATCGTTTTATCTACTCGAGCCGTAGCTCGCATATTATAATATTTATGTTCATATCGCCCAAAATGATTATATCATCACTTGCTCTTTTTGTGCTTATAATTTTAAAGAGCTCTTCAATGAATGCATTTTCAGTATAACTCTGTGGTCTATAAATTCCACTGACGATTTTTTCTTTTTTATTCACATTAATTTTTACGGTTATGTTTTCGTAGGCTGCAGTCTCAATATTTAACCTTTCGTAGTACATATGATTTTTAATGTACATCGCAATACCTCCACCTTTCCTTTTATCTCTATTAGAAAATTCGGAACAGAAACCATCAAGACAATACAGACTATTTTATTCTTTTTTTTATATTGTAACATAATAATAACGACGCTCCCTAGAAGTATAATGCAACCAATTCCGAAGTGTCTTTTCATTCTGGCAGAATTTTGGTCCGAAGTGTCCTTTCATTCGAGGATCGTGTCTGCGGTTAGTCTCCACAGTTCATGTCTACGAAGGAGACGGATAATATCACGGATAAGAAAGAATTATAACTGCAAGAAATGATTGTCATCTTGGAATTATTACATCAGAATTTTTCTTGTTCCAGTGATCGAAGAATTTGCTAGAAGTTTCTGGCTATCAGATTGTAATTTTGTGATAAGATGGAAGTTGAGAGTTAACAAGAAGAAGTAATTAGTTTGGATTTGTGAATTAAGTAATTGAAAGGAGATAAAGTGATTTGAGAGGACAGAGACCTTGTAAGAAAAGAATTGCGAAGAATAGTATAGTGTGAACCTGCATTGTTCTATAGACTAGAAAATAAAGGAATAAATTTCACAGAATATCGTTTTATCTACTCGAGCCGTAGCTCGCATATTACAATATTTATTTCCACTAAGACAATTATATCGACATAATTCAGAATCAGACTAACATTTGCACAAAAAACATCCAAATTTTTCCTCAACCTTATATTCATACATAAACAACTAAAATTCAATTTATTCAATTCATTTTTTGCTTGTTTGAAATCTAAAAACTCCTTAGAATTTAAATCAAACAGATCTTCTTCAACATTGACGTTATCATCCATATCCATTGTCACATAAGACAATTCGATCACACATATGTAAATATATATATAATAGCTTTACCGACTTTTAAGAATTGTATAAAGGTGGGACAAAAGTAATGTCATAATATGAATTGGCTGCCATTTTGTTAGAAATGAAAAAATTGGGCTCTGTTTTCATGAAAAGTTTATTTGAAGGTGTAAAACTGATGACATTAGGTTGACAAAATGATATCGGACCACCTCTTGAGGAATGTACATTTGTGTTCATTTTACGGCATTTTGCAAATTGGTGATTTCTTCTCCAATGTTAGCTTTCAAGACTTGCAAGGCTTGTGGGTTGTTGAGATAAATGTGAGATTTAAAAAAGCCCGAAAGGAAGAAGCCTGGTGCCGTCAGAGCTGGCGATCAGGCCGGCTAGTTCAAATCGCCAAAACGAGAGATCACACGATCCGGAAATTGGTGATTCAAAATCTCCATCGTTGCCCCAGCTGTGTGAGTGGTTGCTCCGCCCTGCTCGAATCAACAATGCTCGAGACGCAATTCAGCAACTTACGGCAAAAAAAAAACTCGTTTAACATCTGTCTGTAGCGCTCACCAGTTACGGTTACGGTGATGCCGTCGGCGTCCTCAAAAAAATTAAGGGCCAATCACTTATTCACTTAGACATCTTTACTGGAAACGCTTAACTGTTCGCGCACATGTTGCAGGACGACGTGGAAAACGAAGACGAAATCCACGCTGCGTTAAAACAACAGACCGAAAATTGGTCAAATAAGCAGTAACAATAATTGCGCGTTCTTCAGGTGTGTATCGCTCCATTGCTTGTTGTCAACTGATCTGTCTACAATATAAATGTCAAAGCACAATGACATTTGACGCCATTTGCAAAAATTATGGCACATTCACATTATGACATTACTTTTGCCCCACCTTGTATTGTGAGAGTTTAAAAAATTAAAAAAATTGAAGATGTTAAGTTTAGATTAATTTTTTCAAAATTTAGTAAAACGTTTTAGTAAAACTCATCTCTCATCAAAATTGGAATTTTCTACGTCAAACGGTTCAAAATTTATGAGAATTTAACAGACAGAAAAACAGATAGATATTCTTCATTTCCCCTGGAAACTCGCATTAGTAGGTAAACAGTTGCAGAGAAACCCAAAACGATGGAAATGAATTGGACTGTGGAGAGTTTAAAAGTTTTACAGAAGCCCGAATATTCCTTTGTTGACACCTTATGCCTCCATTTTAGATCAACATATCAAAATTTCCTCAAATTTTACCCAAATCGCCATTTGAAATTGATTCCGAAAACAACCCGCACCCTAAGAATGATAAAAATAACATTTTCAACATAACTTTATGTTCACTCAATGATTTCGCCGCATATAAATTTTATTTCGATTTTTTCAATATGAAGCGATTTTCTGCAATCGTATTGTTATTGCTTCTGGAAGAACGTTTTCTTTTCATTGGCTTCAAAGGGGCCTAAAGTCGAAAGCGAATCACTGTCGAAATATGAAATTTATTACGATTTCCCCATGGTGGTCGTTAAAAGGGCCACCACACCGTCACCACTCAAGCCAGCAAACGCCCGTATATTCGTATATATAAGAATGATTTTTACGAATATCCTCATTATAGCATATGAAACCGTAAAAGACACGCAAACGAGAATCCTTAAAGGAATAAAGATACACCATATGTACGAACGTATCTACGCATCCTTGTGATGGATGAAATCTCGCCTCTTAAATTTTCCTTTTTATTGATTTTTTTTTATATCCGAATCAAGAGTCGTAGATTGATGCGACATCACTCAGAATTTATGGATTATACACGAGCGTAGGAATGACGATGATGAGGTATCCTATCGGGAAGTATAGACGATCAACTTTTCATAGCCTCCTGAAGGGTGGGGGATGTAGGTGTAGGTAATTTAATGGATTTTCATTGGCTTTTGGTTGATTTCTATTCTGATTGATTCTGTGCTCTATCACACATCATGGAACAGTGCTTTTAGATTTGTTTTTTTTTTTTTTTTTTTTTAGAAAAACACACTTCGTGACAAGGATCAAAGACTGCACGCTTCATTGAGTTTTCGGGTTGTAAAACGTGAAAGGCGACGAACTTTTGATGTGCTCTCCCCCATGTCATTAGGAGAGGTATCTATTTGGAGTTTTTTAATACGTTCCATAAACGTATGTTAAGTGGATCATTTGTTGAATGTACAGATTGATTTTTTAGATGAATCTGGAGCATGTGTAACGACGCTTTTAAAGGGTCGTTGTTTTTTATATAGTCCATCAAAAGCTATGGAGAATGGTTGTCAAGATGTTCAGACTTCAAATTATAAATTTGATAGCCATTAGACTGTGCACGCTTCATTGATATTTGTACCCCTAAGGGAAGATACAAATTAGAGCGGCAAATTAGAACCAGCCGAAGAGCAGTGATCTTTCCACTAGCTGGAGCAGGACACTGGTATAGTTGGCTCAAGATTTGCTTTTCGTTCCTGAGGCTTCTTTATGTAATAATCATTAATTGACTACGCCAAGAAGGTTTACGATGTGTCCACGATATATTACTGTAATTGGAGAATGAGCATTCTGGCCACCGGAGTGTTTCAGTTGTCTACTCATTCAAAACACAGACACAGTATATCCATCATCTCCTAATTGAATATTCACCATCTCCTCATTCAAATCAGTTGAGCACGTCAGCATGTGTGAAACTAAATACGGTTCAGCTTGATTTGCCTCCTCATGATGGTCATCGGTGGGTATGTATGTACATTTAGGCTAAAATTTTTATGTGAGGAGGCTTACCAGATTTGATCAACTAGAGAAAGAGTTCTCACGGTACAAACTAGATTGTACTGGAACTGTTTTACTCTATTCGGAAGAAAACTGTCCGGAAGTGCATATGAGTCTGTCCTAGGTCTACTGTTAACTCCACCTTCCTGTGGAGACGCATAGATTAATTCCAAACGTCGAGGAGTGGATAAAGCGGAAGCTTGGTGAGTTAAATTTTTACTTGCCAATAGGCCAGCTGTATTTTAGGGCGTACTTAAGGCACGATAATTCACCTTGCTATCCAAGTTGTGCCCACGATATACAATGAGAAGAAAAGTGCTCGAAGGAATTATAAGAGCATATGGGAGTCAGGGGAAGAATAGTGGGCAACAGTCAGAGCCTTCGCTAAGGACACCAGAGAAATAGAGCAACAAAATGCAAGAGATAAGAGGGAAATGGGTTTAGTAAGTTTAAAGCCCACACTGGTACTAAGTAGGAGCAACGGATGGTCAAAGCTTGTATCAACCTGCGGTAAGGAATTTGGATAATTAGCTACTGGTTTCGGAAGAGGAAGAGCTATAAAGATTAAGGCAACATTTTTAATTATTATTTTCTTAAGCCGCATTTTGGATAGATGCCCAAAATCAGAATTAGGTATTCGGTGCTCAAAGGTCCATCCCAAAATGACAGGGTTTGACGGCATTGTCGCGGAGCTCTACACATTTTGGCCAACAACTTCAACAGACCTTCTAACCTCACTTTTATAAAAGGCCAACAACTTCAACAGACCTTCATTTGTATAAAAGGCTTAGAAGGCCACTTACCCACGATGTAAGCTTAATGGCCCACGAAAGTAATACCAGCAACCCAAATTCAGTGTTATACACCCCAATGTACTTTATTTCTCATCGACTGAGTATGCCCCACTTAAAGTCAATAACATGCGGCCTATTATCCAACCAATCCTTCAAAATCAATACGCAGAGATTAACCGATAAAAGTTCATGTCCAAATCCAAACCCCAAAGGTAAGCGTGTACGCTGCGCTCTTTAAAATTCCAGTCTCAACTCTCAACATTACAATTAAGGTAATAAGATCTTCGAACCACCGTAATGTGGTTAGACACGAACGAACGATACACGTAATTTGCCCCCAAGCCTACCCAGTCGAAGTTCATTCAGAATCCCTATTGCGAACTCTGCGGCGATTTCTCCCAGACGAACCAAAGTAAATGCGCAGAAATAAACTCTCCCGGCGGTGAAAATTTCACTCCACTTTCCTCTGCCTGTTCCGTTTAATTATAGCCGACCTATCGTTTCAACTTTGCGCGCGGCATGAATGTTTTATAGAACGTAATACCTTACACCCGTACCCCGACTCCCATGAAACCTTTCGCTTTTCACTCACACCCGTCGACAATTTCAGCGGTTCCACTTGTTTCACCCATGACAGGCAACAACTTTTAAGGCTAAGCACTTCCTTCGGGCGCACCATTCTACTGTTCCGTTGTTCACCTTCTGTTGTGCATATGGGATGTCTCGAGGGTTTTCTTCTTTGAGCCCATGCTTAGAATGCTATAAAAAAAAAGGATACCGGAACCACTTTAGATGCCGTTCTGGGATATAGAAACTAATTTACTGGGTGAGTGACCTCAAAGGATTTCAGTTTCTCGGATTTTAATTATATTTTCCCTCGAAGGATAGGGTTTCGCTACCAGCAACAACGACCACATGTCAAGGCAAATTCATTCCTTATCGATTATATCCTCATCTTGAAACCACATCAATTACAGTGACAACTCAATTCTATATCATGCCAAGTCACGGAAAAGGGATGACACAGAAAAATGATGGTCCTTCCAACTCTATTAGTTATCCATAAAAAATTGAAATTAATGTTTTATCCTTGATATTCCCTTCTGGATGGTAGAAATATCACGTTGGCGTTTGCTGTTTCATGGTGCGGATACGGGATGTTATAACCTAAGGATCCCCCATATATGTATGTATCCCCGTCATCATCGTTATCATCGTCGTCCTTGGAGAGCAGAACTCTGATTTCACAGTCTTTTCGTTGCTTTAATTGACTGAAGAAGCAGAGAAAGAAGCAAAAGCAAACCAAAATGAATTGACTTCAAGTTGTCATATCCTGCGGTTGATAGTGTTCCATTTTCATGCAATGAATTTATGATTCGAAATGTCTGTAGTCTGTAGGTGTGAAGTTGGATATTACCGTGTCATCCTGCGTCATCGCCAAAGTTGATGGATTGAAGTGTCTCATGTTAATTCATCGTCTAGTGGTTACTTTGGTATTGTCGTCGTCATTGTATCCTTGGTAGAGTGTAGTGTGTGTTGCCAAGGCTTTATGGACCATTAGTGAAACACTTTGGCGGCTGTAAAATTAGGGAACAAATGAAGCAAGACCACAACTTGTGGTACGCGTGGAACTAAGTGCAGAATAAATTCAATTACAATGTTATTTCCGCTCTATTATTTAGAGTTTATGATTGCGAAAGTTAAGTCGAACGTTGTTGGGGTTTGAATAAAGGGTTAAGTACATAATTAAGGAGGGTTTCGAATAGGGATGGATTTATGCTCAAATGAAGGTTCAGTACTAAAATGAGAAGCGTTAAACGATTTTAATAAGATATGAACTTCAGAAGATTAGGGGAGGCTATTTTTAAACTGTTGTAGTGTAGATGTGTAACTAAGTGGAACACTGAGTCTATTTTGAATTCTGTTGAAGATTATATAAGATAGATAGATAGATAGATATTTTTATTTCGTATACAAAATTTTTACAGAATTTTTGTTATCGCACATTTTACAGAGATTTGGTAATTTGGAATTTTACCTTTCAACTGAAACATTATTTTTATTTCTATTAAGAACGTATAGCAAGAAAATGAGACAAATTTGAAGGAAAATACGAAAAAAACCTTCAATAGGAATAAAAAAAAAAAAAAAAAGTAAAAGAAAAATAAGAAATAAGAAAAATATATATATATATATATATAGATATATATAGATATATATATTTATATATATAAATAAATAGATAAATAAATACATATATACATATGAACATGCGTAGGTATAAACATAGATAAATAAATAAATAAATAAATATATATGAGTAAATAAATAAAAAGGTAAATAATTAAATAATAACAAATAGATAAATAAACAATAATTAAATGAATAATAATTAAATAAATAGTAATTAAATAAATAATAGATAAGATAAATAATAAATAAGTAAATAAATAAATAATTAATAAAAATGACTAGATAATGCTTAAAAAACATGGAAAAGTAAATAAATTAAACACAATATACAAATATACTAATATATATAGATATGTGTACACAAATCTGTAATAAGTAAATAATATTAATTATAGAGGTTTTAACATGAATACATAAATAAATGAGTATAAATGAGTAATTGCATTTACAATTTGACGATCTTAAGTATTTAATTCGTTTACAAGTGGATTATCAGCAAAACTGCATCTTGTTTTAAACGTGTTATTAAGTTTAAGGATTCTATTAGCTATCAATTCAACATTCGCTCTTTCATGAATGTCAAGAGTAGAGTGGTGCCAAGGTAAATCTAGCATCATTTTTAAGAGTTTGTTTTGTGACACTTGCAATTTTTTTATATGGCACGTTGCAGAGTCGCCCCATACCGGGCACCCGTACAGAAGAATTGACTGGAAAATTACTTTATGCAATATAATTTTGTTTTCAGTGGAGAGTAGCGATTTTCTATTTATAAAAGGGTACAGCATCCTTATTGCTATTCCTATTTTCTTTATAGTTTTAGTAGTATGATCCTTAAATGTAAGCTTGGTATCTAAATGAATACCTAGATATCTAACAGAGGGCTCCCAATTTATATCACTCCCATTGAGCTGAAGCTGTCTGTTGGGAAGAAAGCAAGGCTTTCTTTTTCGAGTGAAAAAGATAGCTTGCGTTTTCCATACATTCAGTTTGATTTTCCATTTGTGATAATATTTTACTAATATTTCCATTCCATTTTGGAGATTTCTTTCAATATTGAAAGCGAATTCATGAGATGAAAATATTGCGGTGTCATCTGCAAAAATAGCTATATCACAGTGCGGTAACCTTGGAAAATCAGATGTATAGATGTTATACAGAACTGGAGCAAGAACTGAGCCTTGTGGAACACCCGATTGAAAATATATCAAGTCAGAAACACTACTATTAACATGGACTTTGAAACGACGACTGGACAAGAAACTTTGGACTACTTTACAGATATATGGAGGAAAGTTTAAACTTATCATTTTGTATGTCAGGCCTTCATGCCAAATGGAGTCAAATGCTTTTTCAATGTCTAGTAAGACCATACCTGTAGATTTCCCCTGTAAGCGATTTCTTTTAACACTATTGCATATTCTCAGTGCCTGATGGGATGTACTGTGATGACGTCTAAAACCAAACTGTTCATTGGGGTAAATTTTATTAACTTCAACGAGCTTTAGGATTTGCTCCTTTAATACTTTTTCGTATATCTTACTAAGGTTGCTTAACAGGCTGATAGGTCTATAACTTTCCGGCCTTTCTGGAGGTTTACCAGCTTTTAATATTGGTACCACTTTTGCAAGTTTCCATTTATCAGGAAAGTATTGCATTTTCAGACATGCGTTTACAATAAATGTTACGAATTTTATACCTATCCTGGGTAATTGCTTAAAATAAATGTTTTTTAACATATCAAGACCTCCAGACTTCATAGGATGTAGGTTGTTTATTATGAAGTCTATATCTTCTTCGGTAACAAAAATGGTAGAAGAGGAATGATTTGTTCCTTGTGCTAGAAAGGCTTGAATGGTGTTGTTCACGAGGGTGTTGGTGTGTGCATCACCTAAATTCTGTGCAACATTATAGTTATTTGAAAAATTGACGGCAAGTGCATTGGCTTTTTCGACATCGGTAAAGTATGTGCCCGACGAGTTTTCTAGAAAAGGTAACTGTCTGTTTTTATTTTTTACCAGTTTAACGATGTTCCAGAAAGGTTTACCGTTTTTGTCCAGTATATTGAGTTTTTTGTTCCACTCTTTATTACGGTGATCTAAAATTTGTTTGCTTATTTGTTTATTCAGGTAATTCATTTGGTGGCGAAATATGGGTTGGCGATACCTTTGCCAATTTCGTCTACAAATATTTCTTTGTTTAATTAAAAGCAATATATGGGACGGTAACTTTAAAGAGTAGTTCTTTTTCGGAACTTTTGGAATACTTGCATCGACCGAACTTTGAACGTGTTCTGAGAAGTCGTTTACCAGGCAGACAACGTCTTCCTTTGTTAAAATGCCGTCGATACTCAGGGGAATATTTTGTAGTTTAGATTTAACTTCTGAACGAAATCGTGTCCAGTTTGCATTTTTTAGATCTTGAACATATTGCACTTTTACTTCTCCTGACCATAAAAGACGACAGAAAACAGGATTGTGATCAGAACTAAGTTCATTTAGAGATATTGGATTTGTTATGTAACGAGGCACATTTGTCACAAATAAGTCGAGGACGGAAGGACTACCACGAGAACTCGCTGGGAAATAAGTTGGACTAGGAGGAAACAAAACAGAGATTGGCAAAATAACAAGAAGATCAGCAAGTAAATTTCCCCATGCATTCGCTCTAATACAACCCCAGTTTCTGTGTCTGCAATTGAGATCTCCTCCAATTAGGCAACTACCGCTTAATGTGAAGAGTCTTCGCAAGTCATTTTTAAAACTAGTTCTTTTCTCATCTGATGCAGTTTTACCCGGAAAATACACACAAAAAACCTTGACTGGATTCTGATTCCTTAATTTTATTTCAATCCCCACATTATCGACATAACGCGTTCTAACAACAGGTAAGAGCGAGTGTTGAATTGATCTTCTGATAAGAATCGCAACACCGCCACCATACCTATCGATTCTGTCATTTCGGTAGCATTTGAATTCGGGTGTTGATAAATTTATACCTTGATTGAGCCAAGTCTCAGTAACTAAAGCAACGTCAATGTTGCTGTTATTTAAAAAGTTTAAAAACTCAACAGTTTTGCTGCGAATTCCTCTCGCATTCCAAGTGACAATATTAATATATCTATCTAACATATTATTTAACATTAGTATACAAAAACTTAGTTGCTAAATGTGCAATAACTTGAAATTGTTCTATTTTAGATTTACATGTGGATAAACTCGTAATCATTTCCATTGCTAAGGAGTTAAGTTCCTCGATCGTGAACAAAGTTGCATGGTTGAGTTGGTTGGATATGTTGCTCGGAATGTTTCCAGGAATGTTGCTGGCAGCATTGTTGGAAAAGCTGCTCTGATTAAAGTTCGCCTTCTCCCACATACTTCGCGCTTCCGCTTGTACGTGAGAGTGAGGGTGAGAGCTAGTGCTAGCATAAGTACTGCTCTCTTGTCGACAGCGCTGGGGCTGCGGCAGCAAAGGAAAATCGGACATAGAAGTCAACGAAATATGTTTTTGCGTATGTGTAGCATTTGTGTGAGCACGAGCTGGGGTCTGCGATGTGTTGTTGTAAAGACTTTTGGGTTTTTGTTTTAGAGATTTTTCTTTCATCTCAGAATACTTAATTCTGTTGACACAGGTTGGATCAGTAGATTTATGACAACCGTTGCAGTTCACACATTTATTTACGGCAACATTGACGCATGATGTAGTCTTGTGTTGACCAGCACAAATGGCACAATATGATTTTATGTAGCAATTTCGCTCGCCGTGACCGAACATTTGGCAGTTGTGGCATTGGGTCAGTTTGCCTTTGAGCTTTCTTTGAATACTCCAGTTCACCTGTGTATGTAGAATTGACCGATAACGTTTTTTTAAATCAAATAGTTTGATTGAACTATTTTCTAACGAAATTAAATAGAAAATATCACTATACCCATCGTATGTTTTCGTTATCTTTTTGATATTTATGCATTTTAAACCAATTTTTATAAGTTCACTTTTTAATTCATTTGCGTCCATATCGCCCATACCGTAGAGAACCACTTTAAAAGCTTTCTCACTGCGGAGATCATGTGAGAAGAACTGACAGTTTTCAGATTTTAACTTGTCAAATACTGAGTTGCAGGAAGCAAGAGACTCACAGATAATTTTTATCCCAATGGATATTCTTTTTATATAGTAATCAGTAATATTTAAAGATTTCATAAAACTGTGAACATAATCACTTGATTTTTGGAGGAGTTTGATTGGTGGTACATACACTTTTTTTTCACTAACCGCGACTATTTCGTCCATATCATAGTTGTTGTCACTATCAGGAAGACATTGTAATGGACTCCAATAATTAACACTGGAGTCCTTTTTACGAGAACTATTCGCGTTATTCATTGTCCGACGATATTCATTATCCGAGGACAGACAATTGTCCTCGGTTTCAGGTGATCTATCGCGCTTAGATATTTTGAATATAATTATAAGTACACTAGGGAGAAAGCCAATTAGAGATGTCATGCGCAGACAGAAATTCTTATGGATTTCTGAAAAAAAATCCATTTTATTTTTATTTTCTGATTGGGACGAGCGTCCTCCTTTATTGATAAAACCGAACTCAACTATTACAATTGTCTAACATGTATTTATAAACAAAAGAGTCAAACCATCACTGTGAGATACTATGTCAGCAGCTTACGTTGACCGTGTGATAATTTCCTGGGACTCCCTCGCTGCAATCGGGTGAACTTGACTGTGGGAAAGTGCACTTCTCGTTCTGATTTAGTTGGATGATATGGATGATGGGAGCATGTAGTTTTGATGTTTACAGCGATTATTTATATAAACTGAAAGATTAGCAAATGAAAACAATCAGATGCAAGAAGCACATTCCTTGCAAAACAATAAGGCTTCCAGCTTGAAAGGTGGTTCAGCTGGAATCTAAAACTTGAAATAAGTCTTCAATACACATCTGCATAATCCATGGCAGAAAGTAGGAGTCATCTCATGGATTTACCTGAACTTTGGTGGATTGTAACAGACTAACCAACATTTCCCTACTCTCAGACCGGCAACATATACTCGTATCCAACTCGAAGTCGCGATGTGTTAAACGGGCAATTTAAACAAAAATAAATATTTTTACTTGTGTTTACTGTCACTTAAAATAAATTAACATAAACAAATTAGCTTCAACATCAACCAGCTTTCTAACTTATCTAAATTTTAGAAAACATTAGGTTCACAACATTAGTTATTGCTGTAAGTATAATAAGTAGACATTAGAGTGGGTCACTTTTGTAAAAAAAAAAGTTTTGTCAAACACATTCTAACAGCGATGTTGAATTATTGAATGGAATTTGTTAAGGTATTCTGCCGTGTAATGACCTAAAATCTGTGAATTAGTCAAACTGATATCCCTGATAACAATTTTAAAATGCTTGCACGTACATATACTCGTATGTCGTTTGATTGCAAATCACTCAGTTTGCAACCAAAACAAAATCGTTAAAATAATTCTTTTTTGCAAAAATCCATTAAACTTGAAAAAAAATATACTGGAGAGATACAATTTGTTTAGAACGGATCGTATGATACCCTATTCTTAGCGTTGTGAATTTTGTAAAACAGATGTTTGTGATGTTTTTTTACAAATTTGATCACAAAACTGTTGCTACAACTTTTTTTTTAACAAAAGGTGGGCGTGGCTCCTAAAATTTGTATCCGAAGTTCGCGAATTCTGATCAAATAATTACAAAAAGATATAATGTTCAGTGTTTTTGAGAAATCGCCTCAAAAAAGTGGGCGTGGCCATATATAATGTTTGGACGAAATGTAGAAAAAGTTAACGTCTATATGACCTCCTTTACCTACACCATATTTCTCAGTTTCTGGCAAAATCTTGGGCCAAATGACATTTTTTGAAAAGTGTGTGGGTCTGTATACTGCTTTAGATTCTAGAAAGCTTATATACCATTTCAAGTTCTTAGCTAAAATTATAGGCCCAATAAGTGATGGAACACTGACAGATTTGGCTTGATCCACATAATTGTTGATGCTGGTCACAAATATACATATAGGTACTTTTGGGGATGTATCGTTATAATTTGTCTATGTTGCAAACTACTAAATAAATAATTTGGTACTAATAGGGCAATACAGGGCCAGGCCAAGCTTCAGGAGCAACTTGTGCTGTGCGCCGTACGAATAGTTGGGACCTTCAGTTTTATGCCGTTTCCGAAGGGCAATTTTTTCGATTGCTTCTCTGAGCTACGACGTCCACTGTTACAAACAAAACTGTTACAAACTATGTATCAAAATTAATATGCCCTGAATAGGGCGCAATATGGTTTACAATTTTCCAAATTTTGATATGCCTTAACATTGTATATGTCAAATATTGTTTAGATATCGGTTTTGAGTTGTTTTATCGCAGCATGGGTCCGCACAAGCTTGAGATTACATATCCCAGGTATCGATATCCAGAGATTATACTCGGCTGGAGAGCAAACCAAGTTCTACGCCCGTGGGCTGAGATCCTTCGATGCAATTCCGATCTAGCCACTGAAACTAATATGCAATTTTTCTTTTACTTATTGATTTAATATGTAACTCTCGTCTCTCATGCGGTCAAAAAAAAGAACCTATATACAACAGTGGCGTGGCGTCCATACAAACCGATTCCTTCCGGCTTCCCTTTTCAAATATCAACAGTTTTTATTCTGCCACTTGCCAACCATCACTTTCAATTATTTGTTCATCAAACCATTTTTCATAACTCTATACACGCTCGAAGATGAAATGCTGCGACCATTTCGGTTGTTTATTCATTTTTACTCATACATAAACTCGCACACATAGGCGAGACAGGTATGAACTCCTCTAGCGAGAGTGGGTGCAATGAATAAGCCGACGAAAATTGGGTGATGTAGTGGTTCGAACGGCGTTTGAGGTTTTTCTTAAACTTGTTGGGTATAATTTGTTTGCAAATTTGAAATTATGCAAATCGGTTGTGTATTTGTGCGTGATTTATTGAAAATTTGGATGCAAATTTTTGTGATTTTTGTGACTGCTAATTATTAGAAAATTTTAAAAATTTAGCAATTACATATTGGTAGTTAAGTTAGTGTTTTAAATTATTAAATTATTATAAAATAGTGAATGAGCTAAGTGAATAGTTATTAGCTATATACCAAGTAAGTAATTATAAATCTACTCAAGAGGTGCCACATTGAACATTCTTATTATTCTTAGACAAGATGTCTCTAGTTAATTTTGTGTGTTGTTTAACTGATTTTCTTCTAAAAGAAACCCACGAGTTCAGTAAGCTTTCTTTTTTGGAAAAAAAAAAGTTATAGAACTAGGTCGCTCGACACCATCAATGAAAATTGATTATAAGCGAAAGGATGGGTATCAGACACATTTTCATGTGTCTTTTTACAAAAAGAATCCATGGCTGACTGGCAGTTGCAAATTAAATAGAATGTTTTGTTTTCCTTGTCTTCTTTTTTTCTAATTCTCCTAATGTTTGGAGTCACATGGGTTTCTTTGATATAAACAATTTTATTAGTTCTTCAAAAAAACATATTCAAACGGAAAAGCATAAACGCAGCTACTTGCATTTGCATGAATTTGGCGAATATCGCATAGAGACTTCTTTAGGGAATTCTTACGAGGCTCATAATAGAAAAGTTGATCGCAATCGCGATTTAATGAAGCGTTTCATAGACACTATAGTTCTTCTAGGAAAACAAGAGCTGGCATTCCGGGGTATCAGAGACTCGATGGCAATATCATTCGCGTATAGTGAACGTCTTATTCAATTGCAGAGAAGATATTATAAAAACCTTTGAACAGATTTTATGTGAACCAGGAGAATGGGTTAACGATACTCTGGTTATGTACGAAAGTTTATTGTACAAACTGCAGGACAAAGAATTCTGTTTTTTATTGCATGTTACTTCGGTCATATTTGCAAAAACAGATATTTTTTTTAGTTTAGTTAAAAATAAACAAACTGACATAGTGACATGCGAAGCAAGAGATCGAGTGTTTTGAGTCAAGGATTCATTCTGAGCGCAAGTAACTACTCAGAACCTCCACACACCCGCCGACTACTTAATATTGATTCAAATACAAATTATAGCCGAATTTTTGTAGCAATTATAGATAATGTTACAAGTCAGATTAAGAATAGGTATAGTTCATTTAGTTCATATATTTTCTTTGATTTATTAAACAAATCAAAATATGCCGGATGACAAAATATCTTCTTTAATTACCCTATTTCATGGAATTTTTAATTTTACTACTTCAAAAAAAGGAACTCAAAGTTTTATACACTTCTCCCTTCACTTAAAAAGCTTGAGGTTTTTCAACTTTATAAGCATTTTAATACGGAAATGCTTAGAGATACTTTTTCTCAAGCTCTAACATTGTGTGAAATCTTTTTAACCCTGCCTTTGACTGTGGCCTCTGTCGAAAGATCTTTTTCGACTTTAAAAATAGTCCACACTTAAGAAATTCCCACAAAGAAGGAAGACTCTCAGACCTGGCACTTTTGTCTATCGAAAAGCACGTTCTTTTAGAAATTAAAAATAAGTCAAATTTTTATTAAAGAGTTTTAGCAGAATTCGTAAAAAAGAATCGTAGGATAGCTTTAGAGTACAAATAGGTAGTACATAATTGTAATTGCTAAATTTTTTATATTTAACAACGCTCCGAGTTATCAATAACTTATATAGATTATTCTGCCCAGAACGGCTTCTTTTGAAGATGAGCTCATTGTCTACGTAAATTCCAATGACTTAAGCACCAAAATGGTAAGTCTTGAATAAAACATTTTACTTAACATTTTTTCGACTTCCCTCTCTTGAAATTTCACCCCACGCCACTGATATACAAACATAACTAAGCGAGTGAAACTTAAGTGGGATTTAGTCCACCCAAAACGTTGTGCGATAAATTAGCTCAGATCGCCCTTGTTGTTGTTGTCATTCCATAAAGCTCGTATATATATGCATTTACATTATTACATTTTACAATTTTTCAGTGCTGAGGTAATTCGGATGGTTTTTTTCTTCTCAATCTCCTCACTAAGTGTGTATGGTCCAGAAGCTGGAGAGTCTCATGGTTCGTATGATGTCGAACATTTTTTTTTTCCGAATCTTTTGACTTCTGCTTTCACTGGTTCCATTCCCAAGTGGAGGTCCTCATTCGCAACATACCAGAGTATATTGACAATATTTCTCACTACTTTTTTTGGAATTTTTGGATGATGTCCATGTTGCTCTTTTTTAGTTTAGTACAACATATAAAATTTGAACATACTATAAAGTTACTCAAAAGTTGCTGAGGTCGCAACATCGTAACGCAACATTGGGATTGAGCCGATGAACTTCACCAAAATAAAAAACCAGATTCATATTTTTTGATTCACAAGAAATTGAAATATTTTCTATATTTATATTTAAATATTTAAACATTTATTGGGGTTCACAATATTTCGAAAACTAATCATCTGATTTATTTAACATTTAGTATAAACTTAGCCCAATTTCACACATATCTGGCACAGGATATGAATATCCTATTCAAAATGTATTAACGCTCTCATTATGTTCAACAGACTTCGAGCCGGATATGTACCAGCATAATTCCAAAACCGGATATGAGTGAAATTAGGTGACATATTTGACATATTCTGATCCCCAGTTCAAAAATAAAAATTTCAATTTATATCTTTTGTGTCTAACATGGCATGTAGTCGTACCTCAAATACCCCTAACTCTCTCAAAAATTCGAAATTTTAATATTGGATTTCGAAGACTAATTTTTTGAAATCCTATTCTTCAAGAAATTCCAATGAAAACTACCATTTTGAAGATCTACACAATAACAAAATTTGGAATTACATTCGAAAATTCTTTTTCCGGCATCTTGAAGTCAGTTAGGTTGTTGCTAAAATGCATTGTTTCAAAATATAATTATTTATTTATTTCATTTAGTTTATTGCAAGCTTGAGATCCTAAAAAAACTAAAATAAATTAACATAACGAAGAAGGAGAGAAATAGAGATCAGGTCAGGAAGAGCATTCCTACTGTTAAAATCAAAGTTGGATGGCGAATTATTTACATTACGCAGCATTTTGGACGTAGGTTCGTGGTAACCATAACTGATGCGGTGAATGACAAGACGAAAGGGAGGTACAGACCCTTAGGTTGCGTGGATTTGAATTGAAAGAAATAATTTGTAACAGGGCGGGGCAACCAAAGTTTCCTGATATCAATTGATCTACAAAGAGTACTCGTATATCGGCAATATCACGACGAATTTCCAATGACTGTAAATTAATCAAGAAAGATTACGTAAAGTGAATCGGATGACCATACTTGGCTAGTATACTCGAGAAGGGACCTGACAAAGGTGATATAGAGGGACTTTGAAACATAAGGATCCGAAAATTCCTAAGACTAGCTAGTTATCAATATGAGAACGAAACTATCCCAGATGACACTCAAATCACGTATTGATGTGACTGAGGGTACAAGCTCATCACAAGGGAAGTAGACCGTAGGAAAAGGTGGAAGGCATTTACATTTGTCGACATTCAGTTCTAAGAATTTTTTTTGACACCAGATAGAGAACCTCTTCAAGTCTTCGGCATCGTTTATAACTAGGATAAAGATCAATGGTTGATTAAGATGGTTGGTTAAGTTGGTTGGTTAAGATGGCTGCCTTGAGTGACCTCCGAAATTGCTATAATGGGATCAGATACTGAAGATATAAAACGGACTTTGTATTGGCGCCTATCCAGATACAATTTGATTCACGAAATAAACTTCTAAGACCTACTAAAGTCTGTGGCAACAACTTCATTTAAGTTAGTGGTTGTCGATCTGCCCTTAATGAATCCGTGCTACTTAGTAGAAAATATTGACCTACAGTGTAAGAACATTACATCATAACGGTGCTTTCATTAAGATTGGGAAAGCATACATTTTTTTTTTGTTTTTTTCAGTATGAATTCTGATACAAAATATCTAGGTTTGGTCAATATCACTAAAATTCTGAAACTTCCTGAAGTTTCCTACAACATTGATCATAAGCATTTTCTCATATACGAGGGCAAGGTGAAAAGTTCTCGGCCTGACAATGAAAGACTGCGATTTTCAGTTAAAAAATTTTCTTTTCTACATAATCTCCCATGACTTCAACACACTTAGTCCAGCGTTTCTCCAACATGGTCTGGAAGGTTGTGAAAATATTCATCTACGGCCCTCTCAACTTCTGCATTGGATGCGAAGCGCTTCCCAGAAACAAATTTCTTCAAGTTTGGGAACAAATGGAAGTCTGAGAATGCCAAATCCGATGAATAGGGGGGATGGCCGAACAAATCGTACCCCAAATCCCGCAGTTTTCCCATCGTCAACGCACACTTGTGTACAGGTGCATTGTCCTCGTATCTAACCGTTTTCGATAAGTCAAATTTCCTTAATTCAGTATCTTCAGGTTCGCAAAAAAAAAAAAAAAAATGTTTTTAGTTTTATATTTCCTTCTAATTGGTTGCCTCAAAATACAAATACAATTTTTAGAAAAGAAATGATTGCTCCATTTCCTTAAAAGGAGAATAGTTCCCTTTGTTCCTTTGCTTATAAAGAAAAGTCGGAGAAAAAATGTGAAGTTTAAAGATACCTTCACACGTTGTCAAATCGCCTTCCGAGTCTACAAAAATAAACAAACTATCTTCAATAACAAATAATGGCTTCAACACAGCTTCCAAGACATTTTCACGATAAACCATCGCATTTATCTTAACTCCACGGTCAAAAAATACGAGCGGAGACCGACCATCGGTAGTCACTGCGGCCCAAACCATCAAAAACGGTGTCGCTTGTTTCCTGGTGGCCATCTTTTGGTCGAAATTATCGTATGAGCTCTCTGGCAGGTAAACTCGGTCATTTTGCCTGTTGACAAGTTGCTCAATTGGAAATGGTAATTCATCAGAGGAGACGATGTTTGGCAATTGCCCACTTGCGTGCAATTGGATCAACTACTTTGCTCTTCCCACTCTAATTTTTTTTGTGTCAGGTGTGAGATCGTGCACTTTTTGGAACTTTAAGGCCTTGAGTCCGAGCTCATTTGCATCCGTTTTCTGGATATGTTTAGCTCGGAAGCTACGCCGAGGATTTCGTTCTATTCTGGCCTTCATACTCCGAATCACTTTTGACGATGTTGCTGTCTTTTCGGACCACCGTGTTTACAATGCCGCCGGTTTCATTGTAATGCTACATGGTGCGTTATATAAAAATTTTGTTCACTTTCAAATGTTTGAGCTCACGAACAACAGCTAGTTGTTATTTTCCAGCTAAAAAAAGGGCAATAACACTGTTACTTTTGAATTTCATTGTCGATAGAACAAAAACTAAACAAAAACCTGATACACGCTTGTCAATAATGAAATGAATTAACAATTGTCAAATTTTCAGCACGCTGTCATTCGTAGTTTGACAGACACAGCGACGTGAAGTTGGTAATAGTTCATGTCAGTTGGCAACAGATTTAAAAGTTTTGTATGCTATACCTACCATTCCACACAATAACCAATACAACTCTCACTCTTCATTTGTCTCTTTTCTTTCCAGCTCTAACATAAGAATATTATTAAGGGTACTTATATGCCTTTATGATCTGTCTGCCTTAGCAACCTGACGTAATAAATTGACAAATCTCCCCATGTGACAGACGAATCGTTAGATGCCGGATTATATTAGATTCAAAGGCCTTAGACAAAGTTGTGTAGCGATGTTAAAAAACAAAGATTCGTGTTGGATGTATGATAGCAATCTTCATTAAAGCACGAAGGTAACCATATTTTCTAATTTTAAAATTTGTTTGCTGTCCACTCACCTTCTGTAGGTTACTGTAGAAGGGTGTCACTGCCAAAGTGGTTCCTATTCCTTTGCATAAAAATAAAATGTCTTAAAATTCCCCCTCAATCTATATACGAGTTTCATTACAATATCTGTATTAGAGTGGTCCTTATTTAGGACATGGATAGATGAACTTTATATACTGGCCCCGAAAAAAAATGCATACCCTGAATAAGGACCACCTTCATCTATATGCAGCTGCATCTATAATTTCCAGCCTCTCGCAAATTTTCTCAATGATATGCAGATAGATTTGCTATATTCGTTCTTTGCTATCTTGGAATGGTCCTGGTCTTTCTACAGTTTTCAGTAAGTGATAAGATTTTAGATACTAAATGCCTCGTAGAAGATTGTTAACACACAAAGTTAGGTTTTGTCTCCATTCACTACAAAATTGCAAAATTTTAAAAACTAAATTATGCTTATCTACATAAGTATCTCATATTCAAAACTGTTGTTACTTTCGTTATCCTAGTCCTGCAAAAACAAAAAAAAAAAACAAAAAACAAATCCAACACAAAGTCTCCATAGAATAATAAAACAAAAAGCAATCCTGTGTAGGTAAGTCTGCTTCTCTAAAAGCTACTACTTACCTTCTTTTTTTTTAGTTTTGTGTCCTTGAATAAAAAAATAAAAAAAATAAAATATTATTTCCCTTTATTATCACACAAACACAAGCATATTCCTTGCGATTGAAGCACCACACCACCAAAGCAAGGATTTCCTTTTTTGCATTTTCATTTCCTGTCAATTACACTCTGAGAAAATAAATTGCACAGAAGATGAAGATTCGTTTTAGGAGAATATTTTTGCCTCCAGTAAAGATGGAAGAAAAAGAGATTTGCTATCATTTTCTACCAGGACCCAGGAAGTTTGCTAGAAATATGATAATACAATGTATCTACGAGTAAAACCAAACTGTTGAATATTCACTAAATGAAGTAGAAAACAAGATATAAGCGAAGCATTCTGCTTTCAGACATATTTTTTCGTACACACGCTCAGAAGCACATTACTTAAAGTGTGATACTTTATCTGGAAGCCCGCTTAAAGCCAGATAAACTAACACACACGTCTTGTTTCAATGGCAAAAGTTAAAAGTAAAAAGTTGTCCCAGCATTAGAATTCCAGGACCGTGGAAAACAAAAGTACGTGCCGACAACTGTTTCTTTTCACTCTCTTCCTCCACTTACCTTGTAAACACTTTCAAAAGCTGGTGTTGCTTCCTTCCGCTTCTGGCTAGATCCGCTCTATGCGATTATTATTCAGCGTTTAACCAAAGCGCCACATCGTCATGGTTTTAGCTTTATTGAATTACCCCGCAGGGGGCTGTTTCACCTAGATATGTCTAATTTATGTGGGAAACCCAACAAATACCAACCACCACCGCCCCTCTTCTGTTAAGAAAGTCCTTGAAACAGTGGTTCTGGTTTATCCTGGCACCGCAGAGATTATGGCGACACCATTTTTTCAGACCAAGAGAGGGAGAGAGAAGAGGGTATTTTTTTTTTTTTTTGCATCTTTTATTTGTTTTCATCCATTTTTCCGGTTTATTACTTGAAAAAAAAAAAAAAATAAATAAAATAAATAAACGAGCGTGCAGTTCACTTTTAAGGAAATTCGCCAAATAAAAATGGCTTGAGGATGGATTCTCTCCTGCGTCGGTTTAAATGATGTGGAAAACGATGGAGGCACGAAATTTATTTGCTCAATTTTGTCGTTTTTGTGGTAATAAATCAAAATGTTGTTGGGAATATATGATTATTCTTTGCTGTAGGAAGCCACAAGAATAATAGGTGGCTATAAATTTTATTTTGGGTAAAGAACTTTAACAAAAAGTCAACAAAGACTTTCAATTATGTTGACCGAGGCGGGTCCTGTGATTTCAGAGAATTAGCAAGAAATTTTATGACCTATTTACTTGAAAAGTTTGTAGATATTGTTTTATTCGTTGCTTGACCAAGGAAAAGGAACTGTTGCTATGTCGGTGAATATTTGAAAATATTGCTTTTCAATGTATTTTTGAAGATTTTGAGTTGGAATATATTCGCTTCTCTGTATAGAAAACTAATAAGTTTTTCGCCTCTGTTTTCATGTATAGGGTGACCAGAGAAGAACGATAGGAAAAGAAATTTAAATAAAACAACAACGGTGTGAGATATGAAATTGATTCTAGCTTCTGCATTCATGCCATTATGTATGGAAGCACAGCATTTAAATGGCCTCCTCGGCTTCGCTGGTAGTGCTTCAAGCGGTCGGTCCAATTTTTGATGTGAGGCCCAATATGTGAGGCGTTATTCTGGCAGTAGCGTCTCGAATGTTGCCCTCGAGCTCATCAAAAGTGGTTGGCTAAGGACTTGACATAGCCACAGAGACAATAATCGAGGGGTGTCAAGTCGCATGATCGCGGTGGCCAATTGATGAACGCTCGCCGTGAGATGACCCAGTCGCCAAATTTCTCCTTCACCACTTCGGGCGTTGCGTCGCATGTATGGCATGTAACGTAATCTTGTTGGAACCACATCTCGGATATATCGATGTTGTCGAGCTCTGGCTACAGAAAGTCGATTAGCATTACTCTATACCGAGGACCATTGACGGTAACGGTGTCTCCTTCCTCATTTCAAAAGAAATAAGGTCCGATGATGCCGCCGTGCCATAAACCGCACCAAACAGTCAATCTTTGTGGATGATGTAGATGATGTAGATTGTGGTCACTCCAATAATGGCAATTTTGCTTGTTGGCATAGCCGCTGAGCCAAAAATGGACCTCGTCCGAGAAGATGATTTTTTGGCCAAAATCCGGATCTCCGGCCAACATTTCCAGCACCCAATTAGCGAACTCACGGCATTGTCTATGGTCGTTCAGCTTCAATTCTTGCATCAACATAATCTTATACGAATGTAGGCCCAAATCCAACCGCACAATGAATCTGGTTGACTCTCTGGCGATGCCTAATTCAGCTGATCGGCGCCAAATTGACATTTCTGGGTCTTCTTCGATAATGGCCGCTACGGAGGCTATGTTTTCTTCACTTCGCACCGATCTCTGTCTGGTTGGTGACTTAAGAGTATACTTATGCTCAAACTTTTCCACGGTGCGACAAATTGCCTGCGCACTGAAGCCATGACGACGACCGACCTCACGACAAAATTCACGTTGCATATTTACAACTGAGCCAGAATTTCGATAATATCTTTTAATAATTTCCACACGTTCGGGAAGCGTTAAACGATGCATAATAAAATGACAAACCTTACTAAATATTTTGGCAGCTGGATGTCACTGGTATCTGGTCACCCTTTATATGGTACACTTTTCCGAGTTTTTTTTTCTTACACACAGTTGGCTTATCGTTGCAGATAAACCCTGAAGCCCCTGAATACCAATGGAACAGCGCCCCGTAATGATGTCGGAAACGACTCGTGTATTAGTACGATTTAGCTTAATTAGAGAAATCGATTTTTTCTTGTCATAGATCGGCCATAGGGTTCTCATGTATCCAAGTTGATTCAGAGCCTGCTAGATATACCAGTGGCTTCGTCGTCTATGAGCTTAATTATAGAGCTGATGAGAGTTTTTATTTTATTTATGGGAGCCTTAGCTCGATGGTTAAGTGCGCTATCACTGAGTGAGAGGTTCAAGGTTCGAATCCAAGAATTCACAAAAATAAAAAAATAAATACAAAAGTTTTCTCACTGCCCCACCTTTCGCGAACGTCTGACAAACATCCGAGAGTTAAATTGTCATGTAAAGCTTCTCTCAATCGAAAAAAATTGCCTTTCGGAAACGGCATAACACTGTAGGTCCCAACCATTCATGAGGCGCACAGCACGAGTGGCTGCGAGAAGCTAGGGCAGGTCCTGCATTGGGCTATCAGCGCCAAAATATTTTTTTTTTTATTTAATAGAAATTCTTACAAAGATGAGAGGCTGCGAAATATGCAACGCTGATCATTTCATTGCAAAGAAAACACTGCATTCGCTGTTAATTCTAAAGAAGTGGTACACTCCTAGAGTTTCACAACACACCCCAGCCTCCGTAGCGACGTCCATTTTGGAACCGTCTGTGTAGAAGGCTAGCTCCTCTTTGATTGTGACTTGCTGGTTCCTCCAGTCGCTTCTGTCCGAAATTCTGATATTGACTCTCCCGTCAAAGTCGTGTCGGAGTCACGTAGTCAGTTTCTATCTAACTGGTAGTAGTTTCCCATCGTGATAGGATGGTGGCATGACCGTATTGTGCTGATGACCAAAAATTAAGCAACAACTTTATTGCTGTACTTATTCAACGGAATGAGATTTAGCATGGTCTCCATTGCAGCTATGTGTGTCGTTCTACTAGATCGTGTAAAGCCTACACATGCGATCCTCGATATTTTCTTTCCTCCGGTAGTTGGTGGTTTGAATACAGTGATCGATCTTTACCTAGTAAAAAAAAAAAAAAAACAATTTCTAGTGTCCAGTCAAGAAAAAAAATTTTATTGAAGGTGGGGTCCACTCACCTGAACGGCTTCTTTCCAGATGCCCTCCCACTTACATAGGTTAGCACTGCATTTAATCTTTCAATGCTAACTTTACCACTTTGCGGCGAATGACATCCCTACTCACTTAAGGATTGTGTTAATTGTACCCTCATCTCGAATAACTTAAGCATTCACGAAAGCATTTGTTAGCTTTGTTCAACGCCTGTCAGGCTATCAGCTACTTTTCTGTAGTATGGTGATGCAATGATACCACTGCAAAGCAACCACATTAAGCTCTTTACCCTTTCTACAAAATGTAACGTCGTCTCGCACTAAGTGCTGAACTGATAAATTTGTCCCTCGGTTATGTAGCCCCAAGCTCTTTAAAATTTATTGTCATCACTAAAATATTATTGCCCCCATAAGAACGGAGCATTGTGCCACGTCACCCACTGGGGTATTATTTTATTACTCCAAAGCTAAACACTGTATTCCTTCCCTTTGGAGGTCGATTTGATTTAGGGATGCTACACATTGTGTACCCGTGGTGTTTTGCGCTCGTGCCAACAACGCCACTGACAACACAGTACCCGGCATGGAGCCGGATGCTAAGGGAATAACGTTGATAAATTGGCTTTGGTGGGTAATACGACACGTAAAAGGGCTCGTTTCCACCGTCATCGTTGCCGTCGTTGTCTATCCGATAGATGGTAGGATGAGTTCCTTGAACCCACAAATGTATCTCATCTATCCACCCCACAGGCCAAAAAAAAAAAACCTTATCTCTGTCTTTGTTTTTACTCCTAGCTTTCGATATAATTCAATTATTTAAGCGAATTGTTATTGTAGCTGTGCTACCGCAAGATAATACACCAGACGGTAGGACAGGCATACAGACATGAACCGCGGTGGGCCATTGTAGCTAGCAAAAGATAAATGAGATGTTATTGGAGCTTATTAAAACAAATGATGTCACTGACGTTGCGTTGATGTAATCACCACATCCACGGTACCAGATGATCGAAATGACGAGATTGCGGAGTAGATAAACACTCGGGTGACTCTCTTTGATGCTGTCAATTTGTGGACGTTGATAAATTATGGTAATGATGTGCGTTTTTTGACAGAACACACAGATGGAGGTGTTTGTTTAGCGAGAGGGAGATCCTTGCTATATTCTTTAATCTAGACTCAGGGCGAGGATTACTTTGGGCATGGGATGAGTGGGCTTATGAAAGGAAATAAAGATGAAAGCTTGTTAGGTATACATAATATCCTGAGGGTGGAGAAGATTTAATTAAATCTTCACACAACGGCAATTTCACAAGGCGGAGTATGTGGGAAGAAGGAAATCGTTCTAACCTCAATGTGTAGAGTATGTGATGATATTGACATCATTAAAATAATAAGGAATGAAGTAATGGAAGTAATGAATGTGGAAAGTAAAGACGACAAAGGAACCTTTAGCTACGTAGATTCTACTGACTGGGCAGGAATGATGTTCGAAAGTTTTACCAAAAGATGAAAAGAGCATGAAAAGGCTATAAAGCCCGTAGGGATGAAGAATGAAATCTACTAATAGAGCTGAGAATTTGGAAAAATCACTTCTGCAGACTGTCAAACGGCGGTGACGATCAAAACTCCGCTGTTAGGCAGAATGGTCCTTTCAACTACGACGATGACGATCAACAATTTCATCCACCTAACCAAAGTGAAGTGAAGACAGCAATATCCAAGATTAAATCTGCTGCTGGAGCCGAGGGTCTAACTGCCGAGCACTTTAGGATGATTTGGTACGGACCATACATCACCTCATTTTTAAAAAAATGTGGTAGGATGAAAGTATGCCCGACGAATGCCAGAACTGCGACAATAACAGAGGTATTAGTCTCCTCAATATCGCGAATAGTATCCTATCTTTCATATCATGTGAACGCCTTAAACCTTTTGTCAATAAACTGATTAGTCCGCATCAGTGTGGGTTTAGGGCAGAAAAGTCCACTAAATTAGATATTCACATTGCGGCAGATCATGGAAATAACGCAGGAACTCCAAATCTATACTCACCACCTTTTCGTCGGTTTTGAAGTCGCCTATGATAGCGTCTTTTGAGATGAGCTATATAGAGCCATGTGTAATAATTGGTCAAAAATTGAAATTGAAAATTGAAATATTTTTGTTTCATATACAGCTGAAGCTGCTGCTTTGTTTGCTCCACAAAGAAGTTTCGGGACCTTTTAAGATGATCAACAAAAATTGGAAGATGGTCTATGATTTCATTTCCGGTGATGTCGCGTTCAATCTCACAACAAATGTGGTACCTATTGCGAGGTATGGAACGTCTAGGATGGGCAAAGTGGAGGTTGAGATGAGAGGCTGAAATATGTAACTTATACCATAAAAAACAGAAGAAATAATCTCTTGTACTCAGTTCACACAAGCACATTAATTTATCCACTGCTGCAGTGCTGTTGGCGATGGTATTCCCTTTTTTTATTTTGCTTATTCTCAGCTTTAGGATAACATGGATAAAAGCTTAAAACCATCGACAATGACTACCCTAATCGACAAAAAGGAATATGGTGGATAAGTTTCTATAAGCACTATATGCTCAACATCTAAATTCTTCATGCAAAGTGAATTCGTGACAATTGGTCAGCTTTTACATAATGGAGCGGGAAGACTAACAATCCATAAAATTTTCTTGATAAATTCCTTCTTAAGGAAAAGGCGCCAAAATTGGTTCAGCCGCCGTTATGTTACAACATTCCAATGCTTAACAACACAAGTCGTTAGTTGTCATTGTATTCAATTGAGAACGACACTGCAGGTTAACCACCTATAAGCTTGTAGCAACTTAATTAATGATAAGACGGCTGACTAGAAATAATATCAATGTACTTACCCTGGACCACATCCTACGTAGCTCACAAGTGCTCTTATTCAGCTTAAATTTGTTTCAATTAGTTTCATTTTATTTTTATATAATAACAAGTCCTTAGCGATTTAAGGATTTGTTTTCCAATTACTGGAAAGATCCTGCTCTCTTGAATGTATGCCCACACTTCGTAACATGCTCGTAGACATTTGTCTCTACGTGAGCAATATTGTAGCAGAACTTCTCCTTTCATTAATAATAAACATCGTTCCTCATACAAGTCATTTTAAAGGATACAAATATTTCTGATTGTTGATAAACGATATTAGATACTTTTTTGTATGTCAAGACTTTTCTTCTTCCACGTGGAAGATATTTTATTTTGTGTTTATTTTCCTTCTCTGAATTGACTTGGAAATCAATTACCTCACTGCCATGTGGGAAGCGCATAATAAATGTTCGAGATGTAGATACGAGTAAATACATACGTAGCTCAGTTACAAACCACAGAATACTACATAACAGACTTTTCAATTTGTCGACTCTCTTTATAGAATCAGAGGTCAAAAATCCTAACCACATTTGCCATTACGTCATACTCAAGTGAAAGTATCTGCAGACAAAGTATTGACATCTACGACGGACATATTACCAGTTATGAGACGAAAATAATATCTACAAAGCTTGGGGCTGTTGTTTGTGGTTTTGACTTTCTTATATAATTCGGATGTGATGACAAAATCATCCGTAAAATTCGAACCGACGAAGATGAGATTTGATTTAGAGCATCGGTCCGATGGATGACTCCTATCGGACCCGGTGAAGTTCGTTTCGATTACTTTCGGTTCGTTTGAATTCCGGATGGGAGTTTTCCAGACGAATGAGTTGGTCAATCCGGTATTTGGTATTCTGAATGAAATTTGAATATGGGTACATTTTGTTATTCCCAGCATGGGATGAATGTTGTGAATTATAATGTTTTGGATGCATTGATGCAGCAAAGAGGAGGTGGGTGTGGACTGGAATTCATTGCTAAAGCTTCTTTGGGGATTGTGTGCATGTTTTCAGGTAAACCAATGCGGGCAAATATACTGTTTTGCTGGAGGTGAATGGGCAAACTGAAATTTCAGTGTTTCCTCCTTGCAGAAGGCAATTGCATTTCTTGATTAGACACGATACATATTCATGTTGAACTAGTGACAAATGGCACATGAAATTTATGAGAATTTTCTTGCAGGTGTTAAAGCATCTGATTTGTTAGGTTTTGCAATGAAATTTAATCGACTTTCTGGTAGTAACAGCTGTACAGTGACTGGATTTTTTTGCGTGTAGCTGGGTGAAAATCGTTGAAAGACATCGCATGTGAGCTTTGCGATAGTGTGAGACTTGTCCCACCCACTAAAAACACCCGGAGGAAGCATGGTGTTACCATCCTTCCAATAATCGCACCTAGTCGTTAAACTAATCAGCAATTTTTTTCTAATACTTGTAAATTTATGTTGTAAGGAACTAACTTTGGTCTGTTACCTTTTGTTTTTTAACTCGTTAACACTTTGTTCGGGTGATTATGTTATATTTTTTTCTCCTAGTAAACTAGTTCGAATGGTTTTATTCTTCGTAATCTTCTAACTAGATTGTTATTATTAAGTAGTTCGACTACTTCTAAATTAAAATGGTTGCGAAGCCTACCCTCATGTCTTCTTGCGACCTTCCTGACCTCGTCCTCTACCATTTAAATTTTTAGATCCCTATGTAGATCAGCGTTACGTATATACCATGGCGCATTAACAATATTGCGTAGTACTTTATTTTGAAAGCATTGTATGCTTTATAGGTTCGTCTTGCTTGTGCACCCCCAAAGCTGAAGGCCATATGTCCATATTGGCTTTAAAACTTGCTTATAGAGAAGTAGAGAATACCTGTGAGAGTCATGAATACCTCCCAATTAGCCAATACATTTTTTTATATCGAATGTTTAGTTCGTCATGTTTTTTCTAGACATGAGTTTTCCAGCGCAACTTCGCGTCTAAAGTCATGCCTAAGCACTTAGCTGAGTTCGAATGCAGAACTACTTTGTTATTTATGTACACAGGTATGTGTTGTACGTTTTTATTAGTGAAGTTAACATGGATTTACTTCAGTTCATTTAATTGTATTTGCCATTTGTTGGTCCATTCAGATATTTCATTTACTGTCCTTTGTAGTTTTTCGGTAACTTCCTGCACGGTTTTTCCGACAACAAGTACAGCAGTATCGTCTGCAAATGTGGCAACAGTAGTTTCGTCATTTTGTGGTAGGTCTTTCGTGTATAGGAGGAACAGCACAGGCCCTAACACACTACCTTGCAGTACTCCAGATCTTATACATTTTAATGCGGAGTACTCATTTTCTTGCTTAATTCTATACAATAGCTGCTTTATTTATGACTCTAGTACTTCTGAGTGTTGTTTTGGAAGATATTTTTTCAGTTTATGGACCAATCCCTTGTGCCAGACTTTATCAAAGGCCTGTGTTACATCAAGGAAGATGGTAGAGCATATTTGTTTTTCTTGTCAATTATTCTGTGGACCTGGTCTATAGTGGAGTACCTATTTCTGAATCCAAATTGATGGTTTGATATCAGTGCCATTTCTTCTATATTCGGATGGAGTCGTTTCAGAAGAATTTTTTCGAAGAGTTTTGACAGTATTGGCAGCAATGATATCGGACGATATGAGCTAACTTCACTGGGTAATTTTCCCGGCTTTGGTACCATAATAACTTCCGCGACCTTCCACATGCGTGGAACATACCTTAGTCTGAACGCTGCATTTATTATCTGTGCTATTTTTTTCATACCTTTTCTAGGCAGTTTTTTTTCAGAATTTCACCCGTGATTAAGGCAAATCCCGGGGCTTTTTTCGGGTTGATCTTCTCTTTTATTTCTGTGGCTATTTCCTTAGAGGTTACTGCTGGGATTAACCTCTAATCTTCGCACATTTCTTCCGTTTGTTGGAGATAATCATTATCTTCATATGGCTGAAGACGCTTTCAAAATGTTCAGCAAATAAATCGGCGTTTTGTTTGTTTGTTTTTGGCCAGTTTCCACTGCTGTTTTTAACTGGCTGAATGTATGCCGTTGGTCTTTTAATTTTTTTGTAGCCTTCCATAGTGAGTATTCTGTACTAGCATCGTTTGTCAGATTTGTAATGTATCTTTCCACCCACGCATTTTTTAATTCTGTGATTTTTTTTCTGAGCGTATTGTTTAAACTATTAAGTCTATTTTTATCACTTGGCGCTCTCGACAGTTGCCAGCGTTTACGAGCTCTCCTCTTTTCAGATATTATGTCGCATATTTTTTTGGGATATTCGTTACTTTACGAAACAGTCTTTTAAAATCGTTTTGTTTCAGCCTATAGCTAGGAGAACAATATGCCGCTGCTTGTTTTTATGTTTACGGATTTGACTTGTATTTCACACTATTGATATTCTTCATCTTCTTCGTGACTAACACCTTCCTTAATTATATATATAATAACTGCAGCCCCCCCTCTTGCTGTACCGTGAGGATGTGGGGTATGGTATGTCTTGTATCCGCGCAGTTTATATTTTGTTCCAATTTTGAAGTGTGTTTCAGAGACCAGACATATGTCAATTTTGTTTATATCGAGAGTCGCTTGCAATTCGTCTTTGTGATTCTCGAGACCATTGGCGTTCCATAATAATATTTTTGTGTTTTTAGCCATTAGGATATTTTAGAAACAGTTTTGTTGTTACTGTTTAGTTTTTCAAGGAAAGATATTCTTATTATTCTTATTATTCTTTCTATGTCATCCATTCTGCTGAGGATTCTTTGCATGATATCCTCCATGACATTACTGGAAGCCTTGGGTTTTCCGATTGGTTTGGCATTGTTGTTCGAAGTAACCTGTGCATATGTTTTCTTTGAGCCGGTTATGAGACTTAAGTTCTCATTTTTGCTTGAGGGTAGATTTTCTTTAGCTTTATTAATTTTTTCACTCTTTTGGGCCCTCGATTTAGCCTAAGTTTCTCTTGTCTCGGATTTCTCCAACTTTAGATGCGTCTTTTTGAACAGGCTTTTGTATTTTCTTCTGCTTGTTATCTTTTCCCTGCTGTAGCTCTTTTGCTACTACGCAGCCTCTATAGTTGGCTGGGTGTCTTTCATTACAGTTGGCGCATTTTGGGGCTGCCTTTTTTCCCTTATGCAGTTTGGCTAGATAATGGATGGCTTCAATTTTAATTCAATTTGTTTTCAAATGTAATGGAGACTCTGCAGTCCTAATCAATTTTGGTTCTGAAACACATTTCATAGTTTTATCCGTATATCTGCCGGACTTCATGCTATTTGTCTATATACACAACAACAGCTTATGCAACAAATTTGATTGAGATTTATATCTGAATAATAGATACAAAAAGAGGTCAGAATTTGAAGCGAGACTGCCAGAGCTTTTGCTGATAGAGTGTCCCTGAACCTCGCAAGAAGCCTCCAAAATTAAGGGCAGATGACCAATGGTATCATTGTCACCAATCCATCAAAAACGCCACCTCTGATGCTCTGGGATTCTCGCAACCATCACAAAGATACCCTTGGTTTACCGACGAGTGCCACCAAGTACAAAGCAAGAGGCTTATAAAGCGATGCTTCGTAGAGTGACGACAGGAAAACGCTAATAATAGCTTCTTGCACAATGAGTGGAAGAATGTCTGCGAAAAATGAAAAAGAAATGCTGATGTTACAAATGAAGGTAATGAGCTCTGGTGACTTGCCTATTAGGACGCTCAAATGATCCATTTCTAGGGATCTTTTAATTCGAAACGTTTGCTTTGGTGTCCAGATTGAACGTGGGCCTCAACTAAAAAGTTCCTTTAGCGCTGTTATCCGACTTTGATCCACGCTTATATACTTTACAGCAGAGTTGGGATGATAAGAATTTAATACAGAAGCTGATATTGTACAGGTATGAAGATCTTTGCCGTTTGGGTCCAATACCGACAACACGAGTACTTTCAATAAATTTCAAGCCATGATCCCTTATGTCTGCGAACAACATGTGTGTTTCTCTAGGGTAGGAGAATTTTAAATTACAAAGTTGCCATCACACAAGGCTAGCGCAGCATTCTCTAATCTGCCCAAAATCGATCATTCCTTTTTTTTTTAGGTTAGGTTAGGTTGGGGTGGCTGTCAGCTAAGAAAGCCAACACATTTAGACCAGTAATAGGTCCATTGTGATACCACATGGGTTTGGAAAGCGGCCTCTAGCCTACTCATTGAACCATTTGGAGCTTCTGATGAAGCATAGAAGGTCCCTAACATCTATTTTATTCAGATCATTTAGGTCCACTCCTAAGTGGAGTTTCCTTCTTTGGGAGAGAGCTGGGCAGGTGCAAAGAAGGTGAAGAATAGTCTCCTCCTCCTCTTACTCGTCCATACAGCTTCTGCAGAAATCATTTGCGAAGACGCCAAGAATTCTTGCATGCTTGACAGTGTCCCGTAATGACACCAATAACAGAGTTGTATCACTAATCCACCTAGAGTTTGTCTTTTCATTAGCACTCAGTGAACTTCAGCCTGGAAGGACGGGTATAGTTGTTCCATGTCTGACAAGTTCGTCAGCCTTACAATTCCCTTGAATATCCCTATGCCCTGGCACCCAAATTAGGTGAATATTAAACTGCTTCGCTATCTCTATAAGAGACGATCGGCAGTCTAGAGCTGTTAAAGAATTTATTGAGGGTGATTCCAAGGATTTGATTGCTACTTGGCTGTCTGAAAAGATGCGGATACGAGTATCAATGGGCGTTATCACGTTTTTCTCTAGGCAAAGCAAGACTTCCCTTATTGCCATTATCTCCACCTGGAACACGCTACAATGGTTTGGGAGACGAAAAAAGAGGTTTAGATTGAGCTTATCAGAAAAGACACCACCACCCACCTCGTCATTAGTTTTTGAACTGTCGGTATAGAAATGTACCGACTTGTCTTCCGTAAAACCACCTTCTTCTCAGAATGCTCTAGATGGGATGGTAACTTGGAAGTTTTTGTCAAAATTTAACTTGGGTATGGTGTAGTTATGGCCATATACATGGAAGCGTGGCCATATTCTTTTTTGGACGACTGTGAAGTAGCTTTAAGGCGAATAGCTGAGTTAGCTGCCATTTGCCTGCCATAAATGTCAAGGGGTGTTAAATGAAAAAGTATGTCCATAGCTGCGGAAGGTGTCGTCCGCAGTGCTCCGCTAATGCACAGATAAGCTGAACGTTGGACATTTCTTAATAGCTTCTGGCCTATCGCCTTATCCAAGAAAATCCACCAGACAACTTCCCCGTACATATGGATCGGTCTAATGACAGATATATAGAGCCAGTGAGTTAGTCTGGGTAAGCCCCGTTTGTTCCCAATGGTTGTTTTGCAAGAGAAGAGTGCGACAGTGGCTTTCTTAACTCTTTCCTGTATATTAGGTTTCCACCTTAGTTGCCTATCCAAAATAAGACCCAGATATTTAGCTTCGTTGGAGAAAGTTAAGCTTGTTCCTTTAAGGGATAGAGAGTCAATAGGTGGGATTTTATATTTCCTTGAGAAAAGGACTATTTCGGTTTTGTGGGGATTCACTCCTAGACAACACCGAGCTGTCCATCTAGATAGCTTATTCAAAGCATTTTGTAGGAGCTCTTTTAATGTAGTGAAGTGTTTACCGGAGACTGCTATAGCACCATCGTCCGCATAGGCGACAACTTCGCAACCCTCATCTTCCAGGTTTAACAGTAGTACCCTTGAGGGGTACCCCTGCTGACATATCTTCTAACAGATATCCCACCCAGCTTTGAGATGATAATCCGACTATTAAGCAGTAAATTAATCAACTCGCCAAATGAGCTATATATCTTCAGATTTGACAGTGCTTTGATTATCGCAGAAGAGTAGACGTTGTTAAAAGCGGCTTCAATATCTAGAAGAGCTACCATAGTGTACTCCTTATGATACATGGAGGGTTCTATCTTATTGACTAACGTATGCAATGCTGTTTCTACTGATTTGCCCTTATAGTATGCATGTTGAGCCGAGAACAGTAGTTTAATGTCAACACTGTCACGTAAGTGGATATCAATCAATCATTCTAGTGTTTGTAGAAGGAAAGATGATAGACTAATAGGTCTGAAGTCTCTTGGACTGGCGTGTAAATATTAACTAGCTTTGGGCAAGAAAACCACATTGACTTCTCTCCATATATGCGGATTATGGACCAGATTCAGACAACTCAGAAAAATATTTTTTAGAACTGGCAGGATAATGTCAGATGACATTTGTAGTTCGGCAGGTGTTGTGCTATCTGATCCAGCGGATTTGTATGGTTTGGAGCTATGTAGCGCCCAAAAGAGTTTATCCTGCGCAGTCAGACTTGAGGAGTTGGTTTTATGAGTATTTGACTTGATAGAGTCAAAATTGTTGGCAGTCAGGGAATTACTTGGGAAGTGTGTATCAATAAGTAAATTTAATGTGTCTACACTAGAAGTTGTCCAAGAGCCATCTGTTTTTAGTAAACAGCTGGGCACTGAAGGATTTGTCGAGAGGATTTTTCTCAGTCTAGACGCCTCAGAAGAATCTTCTATTTTACCACAAAAGAGTCTCCAAGAATTACGTTTGGCTTTCCTCAATTCTTTTTTATATGTTTTTAGGGATTCTTTGTACGAGTCCCAGTCAGAGGCATCTCCTGTACTTTTGCCTTTGTTGAAAAGTTTTCTGCAAGTATTTCTGAGTGGCCCTAGATCAGAGTTTCACCAGTGTAGAAGAGGAAGACAACGCTTTATTGAGGGCCAAGGTAAGGTCCTTAACCATACAATAAAGCTCTTGAGGATTGTTCAGGGACTTTAGAGTATCGAAATTAACCAATTTCTTTAAAGTTTCCCTATATTTGAGCCAGTTCGGATATTTCTTTAGATGGGCCTGGAGAATCGTCGTCAAGACTAAATTGAAGGTATCGGTGGTCACAAAAAGAGTGTTCACCAGATACATTCTAGTTCTTGGTCATTTAATTAATGTTGTCGGACACAAGGGATATAGCTAGAACCTCCTTTCGGTTTCTAGTTATAAATGTAGGTTCGTTACCGATGTTATACAAAATGAGGTTAGTTTTTAGAATATAGTCAAAAAGCAACTCACCTCCTTCATTAATGTCAGAGCTACCCCAAGTGGAGTGGTGAGCATTAGCATCACAGCCAACTATGATTCCCGTTTTACTTTTTTCAGCGTCTGCGACCTGCCTTGCCATTTTGGGTCCAGGAAGGTCTATGATGTCATGAGCTAGATAAGCTGATGCGTTTGCTTGTTTCTAGCAACGCTACGGTTATATCCCGATCACTATAATTAGGCCGTGGTCTAGTGGTAACATCATCGCTTGATGATGATGACATTAGGAGGACGGAAAAAAATACTGTGAATCATGAGCAACGTCAAAAGCAAAAACAAGCAAGCTCCCCAGTTATCTGGACAGCCACCCTTGGAGTTTACTGAAACTTACTACCAGCTGAGTTTCAAACCAACTACACCAAACTGTCTTTCTCTCTGTCTCTTCTTCTTTCCTCAAAACGCCCGTATCCTAAAATTAATATAAGGGTATTCATAACCCCTTTCATACGTTCAAATTATAAAAAAAAAGTAAAATTAATGCTATTATACTTTTTACCAATATGCACGATCTAGGTTTACCTTTATCCTTGATATATAGGGAATAGTATCCGGGAGTACTGAATCCACAAACCCGGTTATTAACAACCCAATGTTCTTGGATCAAGACAATATCTTCCCTATTCTTTGAGAGACGAAGAAGAAGGCCGGCCGAAGCCGTTTTGGAGTGATGGAGATTAATCTGAACTAACTGCAGCATTGTTGCTACAATCAGGCAGTGAAACCTCCACCACAGTAATATTCAAGTCATCCGAGTCTGAGGACAAGCCAAGAATTTCATCCTCACTCAAAGGTGCCGGCCATTACGTTGTTGAATTTACCCCTGATTGTGGTTTTCTTCAATTGATCTCTTAAATGGGAAAAGGTAAAGACTTTATGTCTAAAATTGTCTCTGATAAAAAAACTCGCACCCACTTGCGTGTCTGTCGTAGCAGTATCTGCAGCAGTATCTGTATTCTTATGGCTGCTGTATAGGTTTCAGTCTTGGATCTCCGCAAAATGAATGGCTTCATGGGATTTATTGAGATTGAAAACTCATTGTCTGGGATTTTCAATTTTGAAATCAGTCGCCTTAGGCTTGCCGTTGCTTCATCACTCATTTGTTTCAGCAACGAACTGCCTTACCCCACGAAAGACTGTAAAGGGAAGACCGGACCCTCAGATATTTATCGATCTTCTCTTAAGAACTGGACCGGGTACGTCCATACAACGATGAAGATGCAAGATTGTGGTGTCTCAGGCAGAGATTTATATCACAAATGTTCATGAAGAATAGTTCAACATTTTGTAATATGTACCACCAAAATGTCAAAATATAATTTTACAAAATTTTTAGGGCTTACTTCTCTGCTCGCAACTTCAAGAATAAGCACTACTTCATCTCCAAATCCCCACAGAGATTCTGGAAGTATTTTCTAAAAAAAAAAAATGTTTCCTCCATTTTATGTTCATCGTGGAATTTCCTTCGAATTAAATACAAAGTAAATTACCATCTTAGCTAAAAGTTATAAAGACAAATCCACCATTTTTACTGCTAATGATAAACGAAATTTTATCAGTTCTCTGTGAGTACACGGACTGAAATTACGTTCCCCTGGCACCCCCAACAAAGCGAATATACAAATTTATGGAACACAAACAGTTCGCTCTCGAATTTCAAGTATTCTTCCTCCTATTATCCTTCGAGAAACGACCAATAAAGACAAATTCCACGAACCCAAAGATACTCGTAAGTATATTTTCCATAAAAATTCAATGCTTTCTTGTTATCCACATTGTTACCCCCGTGATGACGAGATGATGGTAAAGCAAACATCCGTCCGCATTAGCCAGAAAATAAATTTCACAGTTAATAGAATGTTCTCGCGAGCGCTTTGAAGTATCTTAGCTATTGTCAACCGACTTTGGTGTCCCACGGCGCTATGTAGTAGTGTGAGTAACAGCATTCAAACTGATAGAGTGTGCTATTGCTTCAGATTCCAACGAGATCTAATGGAAAGATAAATATTTACGAGTACGTCGTCGTTTTTTTTTCCGCATCCCTGAAAGTTTTACAGGAAGCAGCGTACATTGTTTATATAAGCAACTTCCTTTTGTTATCACAATATAAGGCCATGAGCATATTCCGCTAACAAAACACTCAAAATATTCTTTTGTAAACTAAATTTAATGTAATCAATCGATAAACATTAAAGGAGAGATGGGAAAGGATGCAGAAATGTATCTTTTTTAGGAATATGTATTTACTTTTCGAAGGGAAAGACTTTCAAACCCAATTAAGAAAAAAAAGTTTCAGTTAACTCCTTTGAAATCCGTTTAATTGATTTTTTTTTAAGGATTTAGTCATGGATTATGTAAGTTTGTCTATTCTTTATTCCTATGTGCAATGGATCAATTCTTGCGAACAAGCAAACTCAATTAACTCCTAATGGTTGTGGTACTAGAAGTCAGGAAAACAAAATCACAATTTGCTATGTCTGTACTATACACATCAGCCTGACGAAATACGCTCGAAAAAAAAACAACTGCTAACGAGATTTATCGTTAGTGAGGCGAGGACGTTCGATTTGCGACGAACAGCTCAAAGTAATTGGATCTGGGAGTGATATGAAAAAATAATTCTGAAATGTTGAGACAAGTGCACTAGGAACAATAAATGATTTGTGTTTGAAGTAGTGAAAAACATTTTCGTTGATTTGGTTCGTCACTGATGATGGAAAACATCAAAAGAAGGATAACAAATTAAGCTCACTCAAGCCTACTCAATTTGTCTGTTAAATTGTGGTAACTATTTGCACTTTTATTCATAAAAATGATAAAAAAAAATTAGTACAAATTCGAAACTAGTTGTCTTGGTTTCGTCATCATTGGCATGCTAGCAAGGAATCTATTGTAGAATTTACCTGCAATCCTAAAATATTATTTGTATCAATCGTAATATGGCGCTCTTCACTACCAAATATCGAGCCAAAATAACTTCAAAACTAAACCACAAAGATTACAAAAAATTTCAATTTACTTACTTACTTCCTTAAATCCTTTCACCCCTCGAGGGGCATAGAGCGTCACAACGCATGCACGCCATCTTGTTCGGAGTTCTGTAACGCATTTGAGCTGCCTCCAACCCATTTCTAAAGAGCTTGATTCCTCCTTAAGTGTTCTGTGCCACGTTTGCCTAGAGCGTTCCGCAGTTCTGCCTGCCTAGGTGATCGGATTCTGCATGGAATATTTCACAATGGAGTTGTCTTCGCGCCGGAAGTACCACTTTTTCCTTCGTATAGTCTATGTGTCTATAGGTTCTTGTCCCGTTCTCTGATAAAGTTGTTCGTTGGAGATACGATTGGGCCAAAAAATCGTCAAGATGATTCTTAGACATCTATTTACGAAGGTCTCCAGCTAGCGTGTGTTAGTGGTATCCACCTACCATGTACTGCATCCATATTCCAGCACTGATTCTACGTTGGACCGAATCGGTTGGTTCTTGTGCTGAGAACATAGCTTCTCCAGACTTTGGGTAGCACTGCGAACCCAGCTTTTGCCTTCCCGTTTCTGCTGCATACACCCAGTTCGGTGCCACAGCGGTAAACCGAGACCACATTTCCTAGATGTGGAAAGTTGTCTACTTTCCCGAGTTGAGCGCAGGTATTAGCTTTTATTTTGGCTGTGTTTATTCTAAATCCCATTTTATTTTTCTCAGCTTCTAGATTTTGGGCCATCAGATGAAGGTCCATTCTCCGATGTGAAAGTAGGCAAACATTGTCAGCGTAGTCGAGGTGTTTAAGGTAAGATGTCATAGTTCATCGAATTCCGTGATTACCTTCCACCAATTCTGTACCCTATAGGGCAGGCTGAATGCCGAGGTTCAGTGGTTAAATGCGTGATCACTGAGTTGGAGATTCGGGGTTCAAATCCCAGAAAACACACTGCTGCACAATTTTGCAGTATTTTTTCGATTGTTCGGGGCTCTATTTCGCGAATAGCTCAATTTCTCGAATCTTAGCATAATATCAATCTCTAACGACACCTCATAAAAAAAATCTAACGACGTCAAATCGTAGCTCGGCGGAGGCCAAGCAAAATCACCAAAATAGCTGATTACACGATTATTGAACTTAGTGCGCAAAATATCGATTGTTGGACGATTTGTATGGCACGTAGCGCCATCTTACTGAAATCAGAGATCATCCAAATTTATCTCAGTTTCTAGCAAAAATCTGTTATTATGCATCTGTAGTGTTCTCCGTTGACCGTAGCATCTGACAAAAAAAACATTAATGCCAAAAAGAAACCAACAGATGGCCTGACTCATTATACAAAATCTTGTAATTTATATTTAAAACCAGATTACCCGGACAGGTAACTACCACGGCGACATACCTATATAATGCGACTATTTTAGTACATGGGTGGAGCTAGGCTGGACACCTAATCAGTCTATATATGAAGGTGTGACGATAAGGTTTAGAAAAGTTGAAAACTTCAACCACTTTCCAGAGAGAGCTAAATCGTACACTTCGAGATCTAAAAGTCATGACCTAACTTCCTGAGGTAAAATATTCCGAAGGTATACTCGTCTTCTGTTTAGATTTCCAGGCGAGAAAGTCTTAAGCAAATAGCAAGCAACATAGAACATACAGGTGTATATAGTTCCACATAATCACCTGCTGTGGTAACAAGCTCCTAAAAATCGATTGACCAATTCTAATTCAATACATCTTTTCAGGATCTCATATTTAGCTAGTTTTTTATTTTTTTTTTGGATTTCGCCAGGAATGTGTAATCTTCATAGATACTAATAGCCCGAGTGCTACTAGCATGCACGATTCGCAAACCTGAGTAATCGATGCCAGGAATACACCTACGTAATAAACACACACCCTACACACTTCAACCACTCTCCCGCGGGACTGCCGTTAGGTATTACTTCGCGGGGCTGGTTAGTAATTTATGCTATGCTTCTTGTGTTAGCTGCTTCCGCTGCTTCAGTTTTTCTTTCTCGCTCTAGTCTCCTTAGCTCTTGGCATACATCCTTGGCATAAGAGCTCACTGCGTTCCACTTGCTTTCAGATTCTAGCATGTGATTAACTAAATTCTCCGGAGTTGGTGTTTCTCCCAATGCTGTTTGTAGGGCTTCTCTTTGTAGAAGGAAACGTGGGCAGTGAAAGAATACTTGCTCCACGTTTTCGGGAGTATCTCTTTCCTATACTGATATATAGTAGATATGACCGAAAACAACCATGTCCTGTAAGCAGTTGTGTTAAATAGAAGTTAACTTCACCATGTCTGCAGTTTATCCAAGTCTCTAAGGTGGGGATAAAGCGGTAAGTCCATCGGCCCTTGGAAGAAAGACTCCAGCGTTGCTGCCACTCTATCAAACTTGTGCTTCTTCCTATAGTGTCCGGTTCCCCGTGAGTTAGTCGCCCCTCATGTCTGCACTCTAAAAACTTCCGCCAATATATCAATTGGGAACATTCCTGCTATGATTCTTCTTTTGTATGAAGTCACTTTCATAGCTCCGGCCCAAACTGGTGATCCGTATAGGACTACGGATGTGACTACTTTAGCTAAGAGTAGCCTTCGGCTGTATCCTGGACCTCCTATATTCGGCATAATCTGCGCAATGACGACACTCACACGCGAGGATTTGTTGCTTACGTACTCCAGATGGTTTTTAAAAGTAAGTCTTGAGTCAATCATAACGCCAAGATACTTGATAGCTGCTTTCGCAAAACTATCTCATACCCACCTACTGTGAGCGTGATAGTTTCCAGTTGCTTTCTACTGGTAATAAGTACCGCCTCTGTTTTGTGTTCTGCTAGCATGAGGCCGACTGATCTCATAGCTAGTGCATCCATCCATTTGTTTGTCAGCTTTTAGCTCCTAAAGATATAGCTATATTGATAACTTAAAAAAGAAAATTGCGATTTTCACTTTTGCACACTTCCAAAGTACGTGACTCAAAACATAAACAAATTCATAGTAATACAGCATTTTCGGATCTATATCGACAAGTCTGATTTTTATTAATTTGAAAGTCGCCTGCAAACTGTATCAACAAAAAAGAAATTCACCAAAATCGGTTCAATAATTTAACAGTTATACATAAAAAATAGCTACATTTCACATTTCCGTTTTACAGTACCCTCTATGTGCGAATGAGATCGCGCTTGTAAATTTGGGTGTATAGCAACAACTATGTTTAATGTTTGCATACCGATTATTTGGACCACTAATTATGTCACAAAAATTAAACAATTACGAAACAAAATTCAAAAAATCAAATGGAAATTGAAACAGAAAACCTGTGTCCATTTTGCTAAGAATAAAAAGTAGTGCAGTTTATTTCTGGTAATAGGAAATATTGTGGCCATTTTTCTAGAAAATTTTATAAAAAAATTCAGAGATTGGGACAGAAATTTTTTTTTATTTATTTCCATTTTACTTTTAACAACATTTTGTTTGCAAATATTCAAAAATAAATATTATTAAACTGAACTACTTTCTATTTGACTTTTCATGGTGTGGAATCCAGGAAGATTTTCTGCAAAAGTAAAGATAATTACACACATGAACAATCTAAATTATGTACAATTTTGTGGGAATATTTTCAAACAACATCGATAAAGTAGTCAATATTTTATCATATTACGCAATTTCATTACACTCAATCCACAGTTCATGATAATTGTTTCATTAGATACTTGTATTTAAGTAAACATACCATGTAAACATTTGCCTGTATAAATTATACATAGTGCAGGCAAATAAATTTAAATTTCTATGTCGGAAGGATTCAAGTTGGTACAACAATTTTATTCATAGCATATTCAAATAGAACAAACACTCTCCATTGAAAGGAGAATGGAGGAGAAAAATAAGTGTATATACTGCCTTTTGAATTTGATAGGAACTAAATCTGGATTTGATTCTCCGCCGGCACAGTCCGACATTTTCAACTTGTTTTAATTTCTTCATTTAAATTGGAATCAAGGCAAAAGTGGAAGAAAATCACTTCATCACTAAGAACGAGTGTGCTTTTTCCATTTCCATTTAGTTAATATTATTTAATTAAATTTTGATTGCCATTACCATTTTGTTCAATTATTTTTAGATGGAAATCAAATTGAAAACAGACAGGAATTCATCTTCTAACTCACCCCTAATAAAGTGGCGTTGCGAAATTCTGAAACAGATGCAATGATATCTGTCTGTAGAGAGGATATTTTCGCGATTTAAAAATTAAATATTATTACAAAACTGTTCTTACTACATTTCCTCCAAAAATTTGTAACCGAAGTTCATTCTGATGAGATTTTCACAATGCAACTTAACCATCATCGTAAATAACTTTGAAAAAGCAATATATGTTTTTTTTTTCAGAATACGCCCCCAAAAAATAGGTGTCGCCATGTATAATGTATGGGCAAATGTAAAGAAAATCAACGTCTACATACCTTAACTAGATAATATTTTAAGTTTCTGGCAAAAGTATTGAGAAAAACTAAAAGAATCTGGAAAGGTCCAAAAAGTGGTGACATACTGACAGACGGATGGACGGACATGGCTAGATCGACATATCTTTTGATACTGATCACAAATACATATATATACTTTTGGGGGTCTATCGTTATTATTTTTCTATGTAACAAACTATGTATCAAACTTGATATAACCTGGATAGGGTATAATTAAATGTTTAACTGTTTTGGAAAAGAGATAAATTAGTTTTAAGAACATACAGAAAAGTTGTAATCTGTCTGGAATAGAACGCATTATAATTTATTTATTTATTTATTTAGCTTAATTTAAGCAGAACTTAATAACTACACTAAAACTAGACTATTACTAAACACAACTTAAGACTAAGGCTAAGTACTTAAAAACTAAACTTAAAACTGAAACTAAAGTTATTAGGGCGGAGGAGTGGAAGTGGAATTCTGGAGGGCATTTCTAAGTGCAAATCTGCTGCAGTGAAAATCAAAAGACCTGTGCGCGCCGTAGGCCAAACGTAGCATTCTAGACATTGGCTCGTTACAACCATAATTGGTGCGATGAAAATTGAGACGGAAGATGGGTACAGACCTCAGGAGGCGTGGGTTAGTGTTAAGGGAGATCATTTGGAGCAGATTAGGGCAGTCGATGTTTCCTGCTAACAGCTGATGTACAAAGAGTATGTCAGCAATTTCTCGACGTATTTCAAGTGGCTGTACGTTAATTAATTTCAAACGATTCTCATAGGGGGGTAAGTTATGCCTGTCAGACCAAGGAAGACCGCGAAGAGCAAAACGGATGAACCTGCGTTGAACAGCCTCTATTCGAAGGGAATGGATATCATGATAGGGGGACCATACTTGGCTAGCATATTCGAAGATTGGCCGAACAAATGTGAAGTAGAGAGATTTCGTGACGTAGAGGTTCGAGAATTCTTTAGACCAACGTTTTACGAAACCGAGCGCAGAGTTGGCTCTGTTAATAATGTTGTCAATATGGCAGCGGAAATTTAGTTCTCTGTCGCAGATAACACCCAAATCGCGTAATAAAATTACAGAAGGGACGAGCTCGTCAGAGATGAAATAGGATCTAGGGGCTGGAAGACGTTTTCGGGAATATGTAATAGCTTGACATTTGTTGACGTTGAGCTTCAGAAAATTTTTTTGACACCAGGTTGAAAAGTTGTTCAAGTCAGCTTGTTTCATGTCATCAGCGTAGATGGATAGATAAGAGTCTTTGATGATGAAGTCAACGTCGTTAATTGACAAAATCAGAAGTTAAATTTTTATTTGTGTTGGTACTTGTTCATAAAGTGAACCCATTTTCCATGATTCTCGTGCAATAGCTTTGTTTGACCGACAAATAAAATTCTATTAATTTATTAATATTACGCGTACTACACCTAAGTACTTTTATTAATTTTATCTCTTTGTATGTTAAGTATGCAAAAAGGGAGTCGGACAGAATCCCTTAAAACATAATCCCGAAAACCCCAAAATCCCGAAAATCCACAATCCTGAAAACCCACAATCCCGAAAGGCCAAATTCCCGAAAATAAAGAAACTTTGCATACACCCTACATCGCACCCACTCTACATCTTACATATTCTACTGTTTATGCATTGTGGATATAATATATACATATATATATATATTTGAACATTTGAAAGTGAGAAATTTTTAATTTTATATAATTTTTCGGGATTTTTTTTTAGGGATTTATTTTCGGGATTTTGGCGTTTCAGGATTTTGGTTTTTCGGGATTTTGGATTTTCGGGATTTCAGTTTTCGGGATTTTGACCCCACCCATGCAAAAATATACGGTTTGATTAATTTTTGAGAAAAGAAATAAATTGGTACTCCTACTACGGAACCTGGTAGGATATGTCCATTCTAATATTTTTTATAAAACCGAAATAAAGAAATTAATGCAAACACAATTTTCAAAACTTTTTGTGAAATACTTTACAAAAAAAAAGAAAAAACTTTTTAAAATTAAATAATGCAGACATTCAATTACCTCACCCTTTATTTGTTTCATAACGTTTGTTAACTGAGCGGGAGGTTTAAAACTCAGAAAACACATAAAAAAGTTTTTTCCAGAAAAAAAAAATTGCCCTTCGGAAACGTCATAAAACTGTCCCAATCAATGGCTTTTTGGTATTTAAATCTAGTGAAATTGAAAGATGTAGTACGAGTACGGTGTTGTAGACAAAAATTCCCTCAAGGAATTGGAAATGGATATATTTGTTTTTCGATTAAGAAGTAACATTTGTTCATCATAAATTACTTTTCTGAACTATGAACCTTACACAAAATTCGTTGCATGGATAAAATGGTCATAATCTTTATTTGTGCTCAATAATTTCTTTCATACATGTATGTACATACTTTAAATACCCACTGCCACTTTTACGATCACTATACTTCACGAACGTAGCCCCTTTTTATAACAAAAACATTGAATATCCGGCTGGCTACAGACGTTTTAATGAACAACTGGCTACCTAAAAATGTAAAATCTTTTTTTTGATGAAAACGCCATCAAAAACTTGGCGTATCCCAATAAAATACATTTTACTATCCACATTTATGTGCTTAAAAAGTTTAAATTTGCTCTGTAGTAACTTAAAATTGTGTTCGGATACAACTTTGCCTTCTTGGTTCTCACTTTTAATGATTTCCAATAGCCGGCACTAACTCGAAGTTGGTAGCAATTGATTTGTAGTACCAGTTTAAGTAAGGCTCTTTTCATAAGATTATTGTACAGTCTCAAACAAAATTATTTTTACTTGCTCTTAAAAGGCTGCTTGCTCTTTGACTGCAACCTAAACGTCTGGTCGGATTTTTTTCAAACTTAATAACTCAGAGGCGAAATTGGAATTTTCATTTCACACCCAAAATTAACGGCATTTTACTTAAGGGCAATTTTGGAAAATTGCAATATTCTCGAAAACAGTTCTTACGACTTCGATAAATACTATACAGTGCTGTTCAAAAAATGTTGGTCAAACATTTTATTACCCTTTTTGGGCGCAGTTCTTGGACTTTATGAGAGCTACGGGGTTTTTTTTGCTCTAGGTAGCAAAATGTCGTTCAAATAGTGTATAAAAGTCGATGTTATTATGAATAAGAGGTGCATTTAGCTCGTGATAGCAGTCCGAAACGAACCGAAGTAATTTAGTAAAAAAAAATGGGAAAAATCAGTTCGGAGTGCAAAGCTAATATTTTATGTCTGTCACGTCTCAATTTGACAACACGTGAAATTTCTAGAAGATTAAATGTTGCTCAACAAACTGTGGCATGGAATTTAAAAAAATATCGTGAGTCCGGGACTACAAGCAGAAAGAAAGGCTCAGGGAGGCCAAAAAAGACGACTCCAGTGGAAGATCGTTTTTTGGTGCTGTACAGCCGTCGGCATCGGTTCAAGACTTGGGTGGATCTTAAAAACGACCTTTGTCGAGCTACAGGAAAAATAATTTCATCAAGCTCAGTAAGGAAAAGGCTTTTTAAAGCTGGACTTAGAGCACTCAAGCCAGTACTGAAGCCGTATTTTCCAAAAATAGTCAGAGAAAAACGATTGTTCTGGGCTCAAGAGCATTTTAATTGGACTAAAGACATGTGGAACAATGTTATCTTTTCCGACGAATCAAAGTTTAACCTGCATGTTGAAGATAGGAGGATTCTTGCGCGAAGAGAACCAAAGGAAAGACTGAGCTCTGAATGCATCGTAAGGATGCCCCCCAAAACTGAAGGTGTGATGGTCTGGGGATGCTTCTCTGGAGATGAAAAAGGTAGAATGGTCTTCCTAGAATCGAAAGTCACTGCAGAAGTTTACCTACGGGTTCTGGAAAATGTATTAGAGCCCTCTGCGCTGGAGCTTTTCGTTGACACTTGCAGATTCATTTTTCAACAGGATAATGCTCTTTGCCATACAGCCAAAATTGTAAGTATGTACTTGTTTTTTTTTTAATATGAAAGACTAATATCAAGCTTTTAAATAAGCTATAACTTGTATGACTAAAAATAATATTTGCATTTTTTTTTATTTCTTAGGTTAAAAAGTACTTCGAAGAAAATAATGTCGATGTATTAAGTTGGCCTCTCTACAGTCCAGATTTCAATCCAATTAAGAATATCTGGTCAATAATGAAACTTAAAGTTACGAAGAAGCGTCCAGAGTCAACTGAAAACCTAAAAAAGTTACTTATTCGGACCTAGATGCCATACCTGCTTCCACATGGAAAAGCCTATCTGAGTCAATGTCTCGCCGATGTGCAGCTGTAGGGCAAGAGGAGGTCCAACAAAGTACGTGACCGCGTGTGAAACTTGGACTTGGACTCGGACTTGGACTTGGACTTGGACTTGGACTTGGACTTGGACTTGGACTTGGACTTGGACTTGGACTTGGACTTGGACTTGGACTTGGACTTGGACTTGGACTTGGACTTGGACTTGGACTTGGACTTGGACTTGGACTTGGACTTGGACTTGGACTTGGACTTGGACTTGGACTTGGACTTGGACTTGGACTTGGACTTGGACTTGGACTTGGACTTGGACTTGGACTTGGACTTGGACTTAGACTTGGACTTGGACTTGGACTTGGACTTGGACTTGGACTTGGACTTGGACTTGGACTTGGACTTGGACTTGGACTTGGACTTGGACTTGGACTTGGACTTGGACTTGGACTTGGACTTGGACTTGGACTTGGACTTGGACTTGGACTTGGACTTGGACTTGGACTTGGACTTGGACTTGGACTTGGACTTGGACTTGGACTTGGACTTGGACTTGGACTTGGACTTGGACTTGGACTTGGACTTGGACTTGGACTTGGACTTGGACTTGGACTTGGACTTGGACTTGGACTTGGACTTGGACTTGGACTTGGACTTGGACTTGGACTTGGACTTGGACTTGGACTTGGACTTGGACTTGGACTTGGACTTGGACTTGGACTTGGACTTGGACTTGGACTTGGACTTGGACTTGGACTTGGACTTGGACTTGGACTTGGACTTGGACTTGGACTTGGACTTGGACTTGGACTTGGACTTGGACTTGGACTTGGACTTGGACTTGGACTTGGACTTGGACTTGGACTTGGACTTGGACTTGGACTTGGACTTGGACTTGGACTTGGACTTGGACTTGGACTTGGACTTGGACTTGGACTTGGACTTGGACTTGGACTTGGACTTGGACTTGGACTTGGACTTGGACTTGGACTTGGACTTGGACTTGGACTTGGACTTGGACTTGGACTTGGACTTGGACTTGGACTTGGACTTGGACTTGGACTTGGACTTGGACTTGGACTTGGACTTGGACTTGGACTTGGACTTGGACTTGGACTTGGACTTGGACTCGTTACTTCCCAACCCCTTTCGGTTCGTATATGAAACTGAAGTTTCTACATAAAATGTCATTATAGCATATAGGATACAGTTGCATTTTTGCAGTTCTTAGACCGTATTCTGTATTTATACAAGATATCGGAATAAGGGTTTCCACCAAATTGGAACTGAGGTGCAGACCATTGCTAAGATGATTATGACAATTCCCATTCTAAAAATTTACTAAAGAAGTTCCAAGGCCATCATATTTACTCCCTCCAACAGCAAAATTTCTTTGTCTATACTCCATCCCATAGAATCACTAAAACCATATTTAAAACTCTCCGTCTACTTCCCTTATTCCAAGCATTCTTATATTTTGTTGTACCTTCCTTCTCCCAGCATTCCCCGGAGTTGCCTTTTAAGAATTAATAATTCCCTTCAAATTGACTAAATTAAAATATCTTTAAATTGTCATCTACATATAATCCTCTTTACGTTTGCAATTAAATTTTATAAAACCTTTGAGAGCAAGCCATATAAACAAGTCCCAACAGCAGGAGGCAATTTTTTATTTCTCTCCGTAGCGCGGGTATTAAGATAAAAAAAAAAAAAGAATAAAAAAGTCAACTCTCTCCAGCATATCCTCGAGAAAAAAATGCGCAATTTCTCTGGAAAGTGGTTTCCGTTTTTAACCGAAGCACAGAAAAAAAAAAAGTGCGACACCATTAAATTCCACAAAGAGCACACGGGAGGTATCCTTCGGGGAATTTCGCTGACAATCTTCTAAGTCCTTGTCATTTCCATTGTTCAACTTTGATTCGATTCAATTCTCTGGACATATTTTTTTGAAAGTTATTCATTCGCAAGGATTTCATAGGGATTAACTTTTTCAACTTGCATTGCCAAAAGAAAATTAATTACGTAATTAAAATTTACAACAACATTAATGCGAACAAATTGATTAAAATTGTTTGCAACATTATCACCCTATCCAGGGGTACAGGGTGTTAATAATGTTATGAGTAGGGAAATGCAATAAAAAAAGAGACATGAATATCGGGTAAGTGATTGAAATTTGAAAACAGGGTGAATCTGATCATTACGAAAAAAAACTGCCCAGGATTAAAAAGTATTATACTCGTATAATTTACTTCCGACAACATGCCGCTGATGGAGTGAAGATACTATGTACGTGACTTGCATAAATTGTGTATTTTTAATTAAATGCTGGACTGTAAGCTATGTCCGTATACATAGACGGATTGAGGGGGTAGTTTAAAAACTTCACCACCATTACAAACTTTTTACTGTGGGCGCGCACTGGTAGGGACGTTTTTTGAGGACTAACATTCGTTAGAGTTCCGTTTAATAACTTGGCTTAAGCAATTTGCTGAACTAATGAAATTCTCTTCCTTCTCGACTATAACGAGATGAAATTGCATTTCAATTAGGCTACTAAATGGGTTTTACCAGTTGGGCGCAAACTAATTTGTGGTTGCCAGAATGGGTGTAAGGTATGGCGAGCAGAGGGGGAGCTGAGTTATAAACGCATTGGATTAAAGTAGCTGGTAATTATAAGCAGAAGAATAGAAGTATTGAAAAATTTAGTTTAAGTTTGCACAGAATAGTGGTTTGACTCTTACTTACACAAAAAGCAAACATTTTGTATTGCCGGCGTATATAAATTGTAACCACTGGGACGAGAACTTCAAACTATTATATGATATTGCACAATCTTCAGGAGGAGAACCTAATGATTATCGGCAACCTTAATGGCAGGATCGGGAAATACCAAAGTACGTGCTACATGGAAAATAATCTTCAACCAAATGTAGACACTTGATAGGAAAGGAAGAATCTTGAGAGAACTCTCAGAATTCTTTAACCTAGTACCTTTGAATGGGAGAACACAAGCTTGGAGAGTTCACGTTTGTACGAGGAAATTCGAGCTCGGTAATAGATTACTGCCTTATATCTGGAACCTGGAATTATGAAGTCAAGAGTTTTGAAGTGCTTGCAAAAAGTTTTTCAGACTAATTACTTGCCAGTTAAATATCGCTGTAGATAACCAAATCGCAATGCCAACTGAAGTAAGGCATGCAGTAAAACTTAAAGAGAGCTACCAGGCAGCCCTAAATCGGGAACTAGAAGTCTTCCAAAACACAGAAATAATGCCCTCGATTGATGCGATACAAGAAATTATAATAAAGGCTGCACCGAAAATCAAGAGTACAAATTTGCAGTGGGCAATGCAAGACTGGTATGACAAGGACTGTGAGAAGCTTCGAAAGAGAGTCTTTGCCTTTTTAAATCTTTTTCAAAAATTTTCAACGATGTTTTTTAGACAGGAGTACTCCAAGGCTAACAAAGATTTTAAGATTCTATGTTTAATAAAGAAGAAACTTTTTTACGAAGCCAAATTTCAAATTATCACAGCCCGCAGAAATGTAAAGGAGTTCTGGAATGCAATCCGATATATAAAAGGCTTTAAGCCCAGAATTGGAATAAACACCGATGTCAACTATGAGCATTTCTACTAAAATGTTGACAAGTTTAAAGGCTATCTATCGTCATTGCGCCTCCACTGTGTGGAATGGGGTGAAGATGTCCGAGAGCTTTCCAGTTACCACGGGAGTGCAACAGGGATGTACACTTAGTAATAGAAGATATTGTCCAGGCTTTGAACGGCGGTGTTCTTATTAACAATGTCACTATCAAGATTCTAATGTTTGCGGATGATATCGTCCTCTTGGCTGATACACCAGAGAAGCTGCAAAGAATGATGACAAAACTAGAAGAATACTGTAAAATGTGGAACCTTATCGTGAACAGGAGTAAATCGCAAGTCATGGTGTTTGGAAATGTAAGGGGAGGCATACATGGAGAGAAAGATAGAGATTTGAGGGAGAACATGTGGAGGTAGTGAAACAGTATAAATATCTTGGAGTGATCACAACACCTCGAAATAACATTAGCTTGCATCTGAAGGAGAAATTAAAAGAAGCAAAACAAGCTATAAACTCAACATGAAAAGAGTGTATGCTAAACAAAAACATCAGCCTCGCTGCAAAATACCACATCTTCGAAGCTACTACAAGATCGGTTATGTTCTATACATCATAAGTCTGGGGTTACATGCGACACGAACTAGTTGAGCAGCTTCTTTCTTAAACGAATGCTGCGCCTGCCGATGACCGCGCCATAGAGACGGGCCTCCCACCGTTGTATCTAACAACACTTAGGATACACTTCTACCACATAGTAAAGGTCGTAAATATGGAAGACACTCGCCTACCAAAAATTGTAGCGAAGCAAGTAATCATCAAAGAAGCAGCCTGTTTTGAAAAGTGGAAGGAGCTAGCGGATAGAGCAAATTGTCCCCTTAATATAAGTGTAAGCAACGTAGAAAATATGAAAGTTGAGCTTTACAACATCTTGAGCAACATTAGCGATGAATTACACAACGGCTTTATAGAGGAGGCAATAGCGGGATTAGTTATTTAGAAGATCACCAGGGACTAGATGCTATAATCACCATTTTCAAGGCGAGAGGAGAAATATTGGGGGAACAAATTAATTCGGTCCGTTTTCAGCAGATGGTGCCACCTGCAAGTTGTGGCTGATCTTGGAAGCGATTACCTACTTCATTGGAAAGGTGTGACATTTGTCAGCAATAATTAGTGTGCATCAGCGTCTGTTTTAGACAACAACATTGTTTTTTGCTTCTTCGAAAATGTCCGGATTTGTCTTAAATAAACAGCATTTGCGGGAAGTTCTGAAGTTTTGAAGAAAAGTGCAGCTGAAGCCCATCGAATGCTTGTAGAAGTTTATGGTGAATCTGCTCCCACCGATAAATCATGCAGAGAGTGGTTTCGAGGCTTCAAAAGTGGTGATTTTAGCATCGAAGACAAAGAGCGTCTTGGCCAGCCCAAAAAGTTTGAAGATGAGGAATTGGGGGCTTTACTGGATCAAGATCCGTGCCAAACGCAAAGTGAACTCGCAGAATCATTGGGAGTGACTCAGCAAATAATTTCCGTTCGGTTAAAGAAATTTGGAAAAGCAAGGAAATTGGGTGCCGTACGAGTTGAAACCGAGAGTTGTCGAAAGGCGATTTTTCACCTCGGAACTGCTTCTTGAAAGACATCAAAGGAAGGGATTTTTACATCGGATCGTGACTGGAGATGAAAAGTGGATATACTACGATAACCCCAAGAAGAAAAAATACTATGCAAAGCCTGGTGAACCCGTTCCATCATCGTCTACATCGACGCCAAAGAAAAACATCCACGGTTCAAAGGTCATGCTCTGCATATGGTGGGACCAGACGGGTGTGGTGTACTATGAGCTGCTAAAACCAGGCGAAACCATTGATGGGAGAAGTTATCGACTACAACTAATGCGTCTGAGGCGTGCATTGCGTGAAAAACGGCCAGAAACGACAGAAAGGCATGACAAAGTGATTTTGCAACATGATAACGCTCGGCCCCACATGGCTGTAGCGGTCAAAAACTACCTGGAAACGCTGAAATGGGAGGTCTTACCCCACCCGCCGTATTCTCCAGACCTTGCTCCTTCCGACTACTGGCTTTTTCGATGGATGCAAAACGATTTGGGGGGTCACCGGTTAGGGTCTTTTAAAGAAATCGAAGAATGGTTCAATGATTGGATCGATGCCAGAGAGGACTCATTTTTTAGAAATGGTATTTTTTTTAACACAAAAAAATGGACCGAATTAATTTGTACACCTAAACTTCGTGCCCCATAGAATGGACCTACCTATGCAATGCAATCTTTGCAACCTGGAGGCTCGAGAAAATATATTGCACTTCACAGGAATCTGTCCTATACTGAAAGAACTAAGGAGAATGCACTTAGGACAAAACCACCTTTCTCAAGATGAGGTTCATCAATTCCTGAATAGCAAAGACTGGAAAACCCTGTACAAATATATTAAAGCTGCTTTACGATATCATAATCAAATTATACAAGAAGCATTTTAACTTTTAAAATTTTAGAATAGTAATAAGATATTTATATGCAATTAAAATAATTATAAAAATTTGTCATCCTGGCAGACTATATAAGATTTGTAAAATTTTGTACGTATATACTCATATTTATAATGAATTGAAATAAATCTATTATCTAATCTAATCTAATCTAGTGGTTTGACCGTTTACCAACTGCAAAACTTGCAAGTTTTTTTGGGTCCATTTTTGCAAACAAAACACACAAAAATGTTAAAACCCGTTTGCAATGGATCATATGATCCTATTCGCCATATTCTAGGACATCCCAAAGAGACATCCCACCCCAGCCGTAGCAGCTTAGATGTATCCTGTTTTCCCCTTATAGAAGTAGATAGTGTCCACCTTGTGTATGCTGAGCGGGTAAAAAACTTAGTGCTAAACTTTAATCAAAATCTAACCTGGGACGATCACGTGGCTACTACTGTGGGCAAGGTATACGGTGGTCTACGCACATTGTACCAATCTGGCTACTGTCTTTCAACTAGGGTGAAGACGACACTGGTGAAGACCTTGATTTTGCCAATGTTGCTATATGCACACCCAGTGTTTTGTGATTTGAGCAGCCTTAGTTCACGAAAATTAAGAGTTGCATTCAACAGCGCTGTGAGATTTGTGTACAATGTTCGCCGTCATGATCATATTTCTGGATATGTTAAAGATTTTCTTGGCATGGGATTCCAAGAATATTTGGATTTCAACGTTTTAGTCTTTCTTTTCAAACAATAAAATTCCGGAGTACCTTTACCATAGAATTCAATATGCATCTTCCGAAAGAAGTCGGGTCTTTATTTTGCCAACCTTCAGGTATAACACTACCGAAAAACAATTTTTTGTATATGCTGTGCGACTATGGAACTCACTTCCAGCCGATTTACGGAGATACCAGGGAATCGGTGACTTCAGGAGGGGGTTCAAGCAGCATCTGAGTACATGAAAATTAATGCTTTACGTCGTCGTTTTTGTAAGGGAGTAAGCTAACATTAAGGCTAGGTTACTAGGAATTTTTTTTTTTCTACATTAATTTAAACTAAATTTGTATGTTTATTTTAGTTTTTAACTTTTTTTCACTTTCACTGTTTAACTCTGCACAATAATGGATTTTGTATCTAAGTGTATAATTGTTTTAAAATAAATTGAAATTGAAATTGAAATTGAAATTGAAATTGAAATTGAAATTGAAATTGAAATTGAAATTGAAATTGAAATTGAAATTGAAATTGAAATTGAAATTGAAATTGAAATTGAAATTGAAATTGAAATTGAAATTGAAATTGAAATTGAAATTGAAATTGAAATTGAAATTGAAATTGAAATTGAAATTGAAATTGAAATTGAAATTGAAATTGAAATTGAAATTGAAATTGAAATTGAAATTGAAATTGAAATTGAAATTGAAATTGAAATTGAAATTGAAATTGAAATTGAAATTGAAATTGAAATTGAAATTGAAATTGAAATTGAAATTGAAATTGAAATTGAAATTGAAATTGAAATTGAAATTGAAATTGAAATTGAAATTGAAATTGAAATTGAAATTGAAATTGAAATTGAAATTGAAATTGAAATTGAAATTGAAATTGAAATTGAAATTGAAATTGAAATTGAAATTGAAATTGAAATTGAAATTGAAATTGAAATTGAAATTGAAATTGAAATTGAAATTGAAATTGAAATTGAAATTGAAATTGAAATTGAAATTGAAATTGAAATTGAAATTGAAATTGAAATCGAAATTGAAATTGAAATTGAAGTTGAAATTGAAATTGAAATTGAAAAACTCATAGCTATTATAAAGGATATGAATGAGGGTGGGAAGTGTCACGCCAGAGGACTTCGAAGTCCAAAGTGGAGTACTGCAGGACCACTACTGTTCTTATTAGTTATCTACGATGCACTTTGGGCGTCCTAGCGGTGTCAAACCAAAGAATAAAATGGATTATGACTGTTAACAACCCTGACCCCACACCTCCAAATATTTTCTTCCAGCAACCATTGGAATTAATTGACAATTGATTGACACATTTCAATTAATTGACAATTGATAACACACTTCAATCAATCGGCATGTGGTCTTTTTTGTTAAGTACATTGGAGGTTATAGGACTGAATTCACAGCTACCAGGCCTTTTTTTATAAGAAATTTAGTAAAAGTATGCAAATATGTAAACTGAATCTAATCTACTTGTTTAATGGGAAATTTGTAACAGTAGGAGCAAAGAATAAATTCATATTGGAATTAGAATTGGACTAATTGCGTCTGTTTTGAATCCACTGTTACAGAAACTGAAAAGTTGCTAAATAGAAGCAACAATGACATTCTAAATTAAGCACCTTGACTACGAGGACGATGTTTGCCTGCTTTCACTTATAGTAATAGACCTACATCCAACGATCCACAATTTGAAAGCTGAGGCAAGTAAAGTAGAGCTAAAGATAAAAATGGAAGAAATATTGAGCATTTCCAACTCTAATGCTCAGCTCAAGATTACAGGACAACAAGTAGAGAAAGTGCACAACTTCAAATATTTATGAAGCATGATCTCGGCCAACGGTGGCCCCGAATTGGAAGTGGGCAGCATAAACGGAAAAGCTAAAGCTGCGTTCGCAATGATATCAAAAATCTGGCAAGGCAATGTTTTCAGCGCAAAAACCAAGCTGAGACTGTTCCGCGGTATAGTTGTAGTACTTAGAAGGTGACTATCGCTCTCACACGAAAGCTACAAACCTTCATTTATAGGAACTATGTTTATACATATCTGCTTGAGGCTTTTTTGGCTGGACCGTAGGCATATCTAAAGAACAATTTTATCAAGGAACGGGCCAAGTACATCACCATCATGAAATTGAATCTTACGACGCGAATACAACTTCATTGCAAAATATATCATGCAGTGGAATATATTCACACAGGCAGATAGGAGAGTATGCAGAACTGTTGAAAAGAAATCGAGATCGCTTGAAAAGAATTGAAGGGAGTTAAAAAGCATTGCAGAGCTCCGAACAAGATGCCGCGTAGGCGCAGTTGACGCTCTATGGCCCTCGAAGGGTGATAGGATCTAAGTAAGCAGTAAGTATGAGCGTCTAGCATTTTTAGCTGAATGGCTTTATAAATAATCAAAATTGTCAAATCATAAGGTTACTTAGCATTCAGAAAAACTCACCGTTCCATATGTTTGGATATTAATCAGGCGGCGTCATCGGGACATACGTCTTCCGAAATGGGAGAAGCGAGTCAGTAACTGTCAACGGCAAAAGGTATCGATATATGATCCGATATTGGTTATATTTCGCATAACATGGACATAGACAACATGTAGCTCTATCAAGATGGTATGATTATAGCAAGAAGAAGTGAATGAAACAATGACATTATTGAAGAAAAGTTTTCAGGTCGCATTATTTCAAGAAGAGGTATTGCCAACTCTCTACCACGACCGTGCCATTTATCCTTAGACTTTTTATTTGATGCTACGTTAACTTTCTGGCCTATGCCGATAAAACAACAAAAATCTGGAGAACAAACAAGGTCATTCCAGCCATTGCGGAATTCCCACCCAATTTATGTGGAAGAGTCAATGAAACCCCGCCAGCGAAGCCGTGAATGCCATTTGAAGGAAGTTATTTTCAACAAATAATGGCATTAAATATACTTTAATCTGCAATAAAAATGTAAGTCAATTTTAAAGATCGAACCCCTATTGAAGGTCCTTTTTCTTTTCAAAATCCGAGGGTGGTTCAATAAGTCCCTGAAAATTAACACAAATTGTGTCGTCACCTTAAATTTAATTTTTTTTTGTCAAGAATCATCTTTCAAAAGAACGCACCCAAATTTTCAGACAGATCTGTCAAATAGTTTTGTTATGGCAGCCATTTTATATAGACGCCTACTAGCATTTTCGTTAAAATGGAAAAAAGTGAATTTCGAGTGCTCATTAAACACTATTTTTTGCGACAAAAAACTATCACGCATGCCCAACAAAAGCTTGACAAATATTATGGGGACTCTTCATCATCGATTGGAACCATTCACCACTGGTTTACACAATTTCGGTGTGGTCGTTCAAGCACAAGTGACGCCGAACGTTCTGGTCGCCCAATTGAGGTCACCACACCAGAAATGGTCGACAAAATCCATGGTTTGATAATGGACGATCGGCGAGTGAAAGTGCGCGAGCTTGAAGGGGCCACAGGCTTATCACATGGCTCAGTGATTTCGACTTTACATAAATATTTGGACATGAAAAAGCTTTCCACAAGATGGGTGCCGCGTTTGCTCACAACCGACAAATAACGCATTCGTTTGACAACTTCAAAGGTGTGTTTGGCGATGTTCCAGAAAAATTCGGCTGAGTTTTTGTGCCGTTTCGTAACCGTGGATGAAACATGGTTTCACCACAACACACCAGAAAGCAAGGAACAGTCAAAACAATGAATTTCTCCTGGTGAATCGAAGTCGAAGAAGGCCAAGGCGGGTTTGTCAGCAAACAAGGTCATGGCGACAGTTTTTTGGGATGCGCGCGGAGTTATTCACATCGATTACCTTGAAAATGGTAAAACGATCACCGGCGCATTTTACGCAGAGCTGCTGGATCGATTCCAAGCCGATTTGAAGCAAAAACGGCCGCATTTGGCGAAAAAAAAAGTTATTTTTCACCAGGATAACGCACCGGCGCACAAGTCCGCAGTCGCAATGGCAAAATTGCATGAGTTAGGCTATGAACACCTCCCTCATCCAGCATATTCCCCAGATTTAGCCCCTGCGATTATTTCTTGTTTCCAAACATGAAGAAATGGCTCGGAGGTAAGAGATATGGGTCGAATGAAGAGATCATCGCTGAAACAAACTCTTATTTTGAGGGGCTCGAGAAATCGTATTATTTGGAGGGCATCAAAAAATTGGAGAAACGTTGGATGAAGTGTATAGAGCTCAAAGAAGACTATGTTGAAAAATAAAATGTTTTTATACCGAAAAGAGTGTTCCTTATTTCACTTTTCAGGGACTTATTGACCCACCCTCGTAGTTACCTTTTGAAGCGACGCGAACCACAAACAGCAAATGTAGGACTTTGGGTCTGCCTTCTCGCAACCATTTGTACTGAGCGACACACGGACGAAAGGAACTTACGGTTTATTGCCTTATCCGAGTGGCACATTTTTTTTATTTAAAAGCTTCTTGAAAATTTGAGCTTGGGTTTTTGTAACACGGTCCGCATAAGGTAGGACTATTAAAAAACTTGTTGGTGATTTATTGGTCTCATAATTTATTTTTAGTTTCACTGGCAACTAATTAACTGCACCTTGAACTGCACCCCATTTCAATTGCTCTCAAAATTTCAACTTCAACTTAGTTGAAGTATTTCTGACCTATCGAATTGTATTTTCTGCATAGGACTTATAATTAACCATAAATATGCACCCCATACTGCCATCAGTCCAAAACATTACTGTAGTTGTGTGCGTTTTCATGTGAAATACACTACAATTTGTTCAGCTGTAGAAACTATGTACATTTGTTCAATAAATCTACAGACTGATGACATGAGCGATACATAGTACGTAGTTACAGTTAAAACAATTTCCAATGAAGCCACGTTAAGGAAATATAAACAAACGAATTCACTGTAAATCACCTCAGTAAACAAACGAAAATTCAGTTGAGCTGTTTCGAAATTTAATTTCTGAGCAAATCCGCAGTTGAAGTGAGCACACTTCGATGGAGTGCCATAACAGAGAGGAGCAAATGCAAATTATATATTTTCTACGAAAAACTTACAGTAGAATAAATAAAGCTTATCATAAAATTAATTTTAATCCAAACAGTTGAACTGCATCGAGCACAAAATTCGGCAAACTAATATCTACACCGCAAAGCAAGGGATGCAAAGCAAGGGATAAATGAACTCTAACGAATGCTATATGATATATGTTGAGTGAATGGAAATGCTATCTAACCCTGATCTCCTGGCTATCACAAAGAAAGGATACTAAAATCGCCTGATATCTAAACATTTTAAATTCAAAACTGAAAGTTTCCTCATTACCCATTAAATGTATCAGATGTGATCTAGGACTATTGGACAATCACTCTGTACTTGTTAAATAAAGTAGATCTTAGTCAGACTTCCTGTCCCGATTTCTGCCAGAAGAAATGTTGACATACTAGTGATCCAGGAAATGCACACCCTACCCATGAAGCCATGTCTTACCATGGTAAAATTCACGGTTTCAAATTAATTGCATCAATCAACCACCAATCCTACTGCATTGCTACCTACGTCAGATATAACATTTCCGACGTGGAGGTAATTGAGTGCAGAAGTTTAGAAATGCATTTTCAATTGAAAGCAAAATCAGTGACACCCACATCGTTAATGTCTACGAGCTTCCAAATGTGCATTGGACAGACTCTCATCCCCACCATCCCCATTCATCCATCCATACTGGTAATTTCAACAGCCACCACAATCTCTAGCGATATCAAGAAAATGACGAAAACAGATAAAATCTAGTGGAATGGGTAACGCTAAAGACAATGGTTGGTTCCACACAACTAAATGGGGCAAAGACTAGAACTCTGACCGATGCTTGTAAATGCGTCTCGTTCAGTCAAAGCTGACTTCCAAAACAGCCCACACCACATTGTGATCATAGATGCCAGCTGTAGGATGCCAATTGCAGACTATTCCAAAGCTTGGGTGCAACTTTCAAAAGATAAATGGCCAAATTTACTAAGAGAGCTGATGATGCGATACCATTTATTCCCACAACTCCGTGCAACTTTGAACGAATCGCTGGCCTGCCACGGCAAACTTTGCATTAACTGTTGGAATAAAGACAGCGATAGATTTTACGATAAATTTCACTAAACTGAAGATCTTCACTTAGTGAATGAGCCATTGAGAAGTCTAGATGAAAGCAGAAAACAAAACAGGATTAAGAAGGTGAACAGCGTCGATTTCAAATACTCACAAACCAAAAGTTATGCTCATCAAACCCACCTCCTGTTTCAAAGTCATCTATTGACCCGAACACTGTAGCTGCCTACATAGTCAAGCTATCGAAAACGAAACCCGACAAAACTTTCTAAAAGTCTATTAACAAACAGTTCAAAAATGTACGTTGAAAATCAATATCACATGCTTCTAATTCAGCAACTTTCTCCACTATCGAAATTGAAACCAATCTCTCGTTCATAAAATGTGGAACAGCAACTAGCACAGACACAATCTACCCCGAACTTTTTGAAACACTGCGGCGTGAAAGTGTGAATATGGCTCGCCCGAACATACTCCGTAATACTTTCATCTGCAGAGCTCTCTTCCTCCTTAAAAAAATCAAAGATCATCGCCCTTCAAGCCACGCAAACCAGCAAATGATTCACAGAGCTACAGCCTCGTGTTTCTCATATCACTGGCCCTGAAACTACTTGTACGTATGATTCTCAACCGAATAAGTGCTGACATGGAACAAAAGAAAGTCCAGAAGCTGCACCGACCCAGTCCTGGCCCTAAAAAAAATCAACGAAAATAGCTTTCAACCAAAATTGAAGACCAGCGTTTCTTTCGTCGACCTAACAGTAGTATATGACAAAATGTGGAAAACGTTCTCTTGTATAAGCTCCTTAAAACCTGCATTAAAACCAACAACGTAATATGCTCAATGATAGGCGACATATAGTTTTTGGTTTACTAAATCCCAAATGGTCTCCCCCAAGGGTCAGTGCTCGCCACTATTCCGTTTAATTTATACATTTACAACCTCCCAGCCACGACCCCCCAAAAATTTAATTAAATGAACTAATTAATTCCAACACAAGTCTTTTGTGACATCGGACCTGACCCATCTATCCGAATACTGCAGGTGGCGCCTTAAACAAAACGCAAGAAAAATCGAAGTTGGCTGCTTCCATCTTAATAATAGGGAAGCTCGAAGAAAACTGCGAATATAATTTGATGGAGTTTATCTAACATAACTTTACCTTAGACAGAACCCTAATCTATAAGCCACACCTAACCATAGAAATCACAAAAAATATAAACAAGGAACAACGTTATTCAAAAAGTTACATGCACTTCCCGGGGTGCCTTCGTAAATTGCCTAGGTACCTCCGCTATTTCGCTGGTCTTCTAACTGCAGAGTATGGAGCCCAAGTTTGGCTTAACAATCACCAAACCAACAAAATCGACTCTCAATTGAACATCATGGAGGCTAATATCGGGTATGTTAAAACGAACACCAATTGAATAGATCTGCCAGACCCTCCAATAGAACTTGCCACAAAACTGTGACTGAAAACTCCTCTCTAGAAGAATCATGGTCAGACAATTGCCCAATTTTCAAATACGAAAACCGAGAATATGAATTCGAGTTATCAAGAAAAGCTTAGTGCAACCTAAACCGCCTACGAACATCTTCTCAAAGATACAATGGTACCCTAGCTCGATGAGGTCAAACCACCGACCCATCCTGATCATGCGATGGCTCCTGCCCAAACATATCTTTCTCGACTGCCCAATCTTAGAAGGCTTAGAAGACAATGAAAGCCTATCAACAGAAGCTATTTCCTGATTACGAACTCTGAATTGAAATCGTATTGTAATATCCTCTTATTGTAATCCATACGCTAAATAAATAAATAATCCCAAGGCAAGCTCTTTGCTATAATCCGCAAGAAAGTTGCAGTCCTGGAGCTCCAGCAAAAACTTGGCGCAAAACCATCGGTAGTCAATCGCATGGAATAGCATTTGCAGGGAAGCCACAAAGAGCTTTAAGAAGATTGCTGAAGCCCTATGTTCCACTTGGAAAAAAAAAACAATAGGAGTATACATATAGCAACATCGACCATCAACGTTTGCCAAACAACAGTGTTGCAGTGTTCCAAGAAAAACTATAATTTTAAGAACTTTTGCCATTACTCGGATTAATTCTCTTGCTGACGTCATTCACTTAATTGCGTTTTCATCTATTCTACTGCATACACGCCTTATCCCTCTACAGATGCCCGTACCATCTGTGGAACTTTTCTGCATAACTTCTTCATCAACAAAAGTTGATTACGCTTTAAAGAAAAAAAAAAAAAGAAAAACTCATTTGTGTGTGGTACGAGTAACCCCTTTTTAATTCTTTAATTCTAAAAGCTATCCCTTCACTAAAATTAAATTTCATAAGCACAGATCTCCTTAATCTGTTATAATTTGAAATGCCAACGCGCTAATTTTTGGCGCTTGCAGCAAACTTTTTGGCCACCAACAAACACCAAATGTTATGTGCAATCTGTTGCCATTTGATTTTCATTATCTTCCTCTTGGGCTAATGCCATCCGCACCTTCTGCCAATTTAATTACAGATATCAGTTAAGTCAACCCCACCCATGCCATTGGAGTAATCCTTTTTCGTTTGCCCCATCCTACACTGGCAACCAACCTAATCCGTGGATTTACCCAGAAGAAACCTTTTCTAATTTTGCTGTCTGACCTTTTGGGGATTTTGCCAGGCGAAATTTACGAGCAACCATAATGAAAGCAGTAATCACTTCCACGAGTTGGAGTGCTGCCACCCGAATCAATTCTCAGATGAGCCCATCCTTTAGGGATTACGCACAGGTGTGGGTGAAGGTATTTTATTTGATCCGAGTTGAAGTTAATTTGAGCATAGCAAAGAGGTGGTTGTTGAATGATTACACAACGTTAATTGATTTTAATTAAATTAATCAAATCTCAGACCGAAAAGTAGTGGCAGTTACTTCTATACTTCAGTACACTATCTGAGGGAGTAAATCTAAATTAAAGTATCTTTTCAATTTTCCAGTTTTAAACAAAGGAAAATAAGATCCCTTTGGCATGGAGACGAGAGCGGTAAGTGAATCCCCAACAACCAACATCGACAAGGAAAACAAAGAATGTTGAAACCCAATCCCATCCCAACCGCACTACCGAGGAAGGACAGCGAAAGCGAAAGGATAACTTTTTGAAATTCCTCGAGGTAATCATCTGTGAAGAAAACAAAAGAAAAATGTTTACCCATGCTGCTGTTGCAAGGAAAATCTCCCAGCACAGTTTGTTCGATGCTTTAACGGATGGCATTCTAAAGTTCATGAGCGAGTTGAAAGTTGAGTTTTTTTTTGCTCGAACTACACAACAGGACACACATAAATTTATCAGGAACACACACAGTGTATCACCAGGGACTGCAGGAGGAATGATATTCCTCCTACGACGACGATCCGATGAACTTTTTCTGAGATTGTTTTAAATGTCGTTGGTCGTTTCGTTGATTTTTTTTTTTTTTTTTTTTTTTTTATCCTTGTGGCACGTTGAAGCCTTTGGATGAAGTTTCTTCTTATTCTGTGTGTAATTTGCTAATGGGAGTTGGCATTGTATTTCACGGGATGAGTTTTAATAAAGTTAAATGAGAATGTTGGCTCTGTGAACAGAGAACTTTAGCAATTTGATGGCGTTTCACGGGAGTTATTTTTTTTATTAAAATCGTACCGGTGCAGGTCGCAGTTGATTAGTACCAGAAATTATTAAGGAGCGAACAATTGAACTGAAATGTAAAGCCATTTTTTAAGGACAGGATGCAACTGAACAGATGGATTTCAGCTACAATGCAGGAAAGTTATGCGGCAACATCTTTGTACTCTTATATGCATGTAATCCCTACAAAGACGGTTGTTGCTCCTTGTGTCTTACTAAAGGCAATATGAACCCGAGAATGAAGATGAACGCGAACTATCTATATTTGATGGATTGTGGCCACCATAACTCAATGGTTAATTACGTGACCACTCAGAGACAGAATCAGGTTCAAGCTACAGAAAACGGTGAAACATTTTTTAACTTCCTACCTCTCGTGGATGTTGGACAAACATCCAAGATTAAAAATTGTCATCAGTGGACATATAACTGTAAGTCTCTTCCATTCGTGCATCTGTTGAATATAGAAACATGAAAAGTTTATAGGAAAAATAATGTCCTGGGCAAGCACTTCGCACACAAAGGGTTCCGCGAATAAAGATGTATACAAATTTTAGCTTTCATTGTTGAGCCGATTTTGGTGAAATTTTTTTTTGAAAACCCAAAGACAGGCATTTCTTCTGACTAATTACAGAAGCTGTGAAGTAGCCAAGGAATTGCAAAAAAGAAGAGATCGACTTATAAAGCCGCAAAACCCACCTTCAAAACTGGTAAATAAGGAAAAGTCGAAAACTGCTGCAAGAAAGGTGACTAGAGACAACCGAGCCGACCCTGGCGAACTTACGTACGCCCAAGCTGCGACATCAAACACCGATCAAATTCCATACCGGGTTAAGGTAAAAGCGCCTAAAGATAAGCCATCAGATTCTGACATGCAGACGCGTGCTCAAGCATCAACATCAACAAAGACGAACACTGATAATTCGGAAAACCCTGTATCTCACGTCTTTTCCATTATCCTTGCGAGGCTTGAGGAGCAAACAAAAACAAACATGCTAATTGTCGAAAGGTTGGAGAAGCTTGAATATAAGCTTAACAACAGGAGCATTTCAAAACGAACATGACGAAACTTCTTAAAATTGTTGCATGGAACGCCAACGGTCTCATACAAAGACTAGAAGAGCTAGAAATATTTCTACGAGAAAATGACATTGACATATGTTTGATCTGTGAAACTCACCCGACGAAACTATCGCGTGGAAACATTACTAGATACAGTGCCTATCACGCTTATCACCCATCGGAAAAGGCCAGAGGCGGATCGTCTTTAATCATAAAAGATTGCATCGAACACTCTGAAGAGATTATGATAGAGCTTGAAACAATGCAAGTGAGCACTGTACGCGTGAAAAATGGACATTACTCTTTCAATGTCTCGTTTATTTATTATCCACTGCGTTGCAGGCTTGAAAAAAACGATTTTACAAATATTTTCAACTCTCTTGGACCGAATTTTATTATTGGCGGTGATTTTAATGCAAAACACACCTTCTGGGGTTCAAGATGTGTCTCACAAAAAGGCAGAGCACTTTACAACGCCTGCATGCAACACAGATGCGACTTTCACTCGACTGGTAAACCAACATATTGGCCGACTGATAACAACAAAATACCCGATCTGATCGATTTCTTTGTTGTAAAAGGAATACCAGACAAATGTATTAAAATTGATGAAAGTTTTGATCTCTCTTCCGATCATTCCCCTATCATTCTAACGATGACCGAACGCCTAATTAAAAAAATTGTACCTGCTAGACTAACTAGCAGAAAAACTGATTGGGAAGGCTTTAAAAAAGACGTTGAAGAACATACCGAACTGAGAGTATCACTTAGGACGTTTTCTGAACTCGAAATCGAAATTGATCGTTTTGTTGAAGTTCTGCAGCGCGCCGCGTGGAAAAATACTCCCTATCAAAGGAAAACGCCAATCAATCATGCCCAAAAATATCCACCGGAAATAAAAGAAATGGTAATGGAGAAGAGAAAAGCGCGTACAAAATGACAACAAACTCGTGCTCCGCAACATAAATCGCATTTGAATCGCTTGTGTAACTTGCTAAAAAAGGCCATTATTGATTTTAAAAACCGGACAATACAAACCAGCATTGAAAGCTTAACAGCGGACAAAGATTCCAATTATTCGTTCTGGAAAGCTATAAAAGGCATTAAAAATCCGAAAATACAAGCGGCCCCAATCAAGAAAAATGACAACGAATGGGCCAAGAATGATAAAGACAAAGCAGAGGTCTTTGCCGCCCATTTACAAGAAACATTTAAACCATTTGATGGGCAAGCGCTTGCTGAAAATGATAATGCGTCGGATATAGCATTTCACAATTACACAGTAAGAAATGCAAGGCTGACCGAACTTCAACAAGAAATAAAGAAACTGAAACCGAATAAAGCTCCTGGATACGACCTAATCACAGCAGAGCTTCTTAAATCGTTACCTAGAAAAGCGTTAGTTAAGTTCCTTTACATTATAAACGCAGCGATAAGATTAGAATATGTTCCGAGTCAATGGAAAGTCGCGGAAGTAATAATGATTCTGAAGCCTGGAAAACCACCGAATGATAAAAAATCGTATAGACCTATTTCGCTGCTGCCGATTATGTCTAAAGTTTTCGAAAGAATAGTACTTAAGCGATTACAGCCGGTTATAGAAGAAGGATCTCTTATTCCCAATCACCAGTTTGGGTTTAGAACCAAGCACTCAATAATAGACCAAGTGCATAGAATAACTGATTTAATTGAAAAAGCTTGCGAAGAAAAAAAGCTTTGCTCGAGCATATTCCTTGATGTTTCTCAAGCTTTTGACAAGGTCTGGCATGAAGGCTTGAAATATAAATTACGACAAATTCTGCCGGAACACTTATATAATATTCTAGAAAAATACTTGACGAATCGACTTTTCCGAGTCAAACATGGAAATGAATATTCAGAATTTAAAGAAATTAGGGCTGGGGTGCCGCAGGGAAGTGTCCTTGGACCGCTTTTGTACCTATTATATACTCGCGACATACCGCAAGAAGAAGGCACCGTATTAGTTACATTTGCCGACGACACTGCCATCCTGGCAACGGGTATAACGATCGAAGAATCGACTGAAAAATTGCAAGAAGCATTGAATAAAGTAAATGAATGGACAAAGATTTGGCGACTAGCTTTAAACGAAAACAAATCTGTTCATGTCAATTTTACTTATAAGAAAATAAATAATTTGCCGATCTTTTCAAACTCGGTTCAAATTCCGTTTGCAAACGAGGCTAAGTATCTTGGAATGTACACTTGATGCTAAGCTGAAGTGGAAATCGCACTTGAAGAAAAAACATTCAGAACTCGAAACCAAATACAGAGAAATGTACTGGTTACTTGGAAAATATTCCAAGCATAATATAAAGAACAAACTGCTTCTATACAAGCAAGTGCTAAAGCCGATATGGACATATGGAATAAAACTCTGGGGTTGTACCAAAATAAGTAATGTCAATATTTTACAAACTTTTGAAAATAAAGTGCTAAGATCAATAGTTAATGCACCGTGGTTTATTAGAAATAGCGATATCCATAGAGATTTGGGAATTGCAACAGTTGAACATTAAATCAAAAACTTCGCGCGTAAGCATAAAGACAGATTACAAGTACACGTTAACAATGGAGTCCTTCGAATTCTAGATGAGAGGAATCTACTGCGTCCTCTACAAAGGACAAAATCTTTCCACTTAACGCGATAGCAAGAAACCGCGTCTAATTTGCGGAACAAGCAGGAACTTTCAATGGAAAGGGACCTGCCAAACAATTTCAATACGTGAAAGAAAAACTGCTGGATAAGTCAAAACTAATTCGTAGTAATCAAAGAAATTTATCACGAAAGGAGGTTTTTTTAGTGAGTCAAAATTTCACACTACTATCAGCACGCGCTATCGATCTTCATAGTGTCTTCATGAAGATTTTTTACCTACCCTCGGAAAAAAAAAAAAAAAAATTTCTTCTGGCTTTCATGACATTCGGGATATTTTGCACGTTTTTGGGTCACGTACTCATTTTCCACAGACATTTCCCCACTGTGAGCTCATGTTACATGGATATACATAAGGAACAAATTATTTGAATGGGACTTTTGCTTGAACTGGAGCCACCTCCAATATAACAGATTTTTCAAAAATGTCACTGGCATTATGTATGGAGCTATGATGGTCAGATGGACGAGCTAATGAGAGGAATAGGGTTCCGTAGTCTATTTCTGGAACCCTAAAATTGGAAAGACGTCGCCCCACCATATCTTTCGACTTATACGATTTTGATGCTTTTTTTTAATCTATCTGAAAAACTGCCCATATTTCATCAAAATCCGTTGAGCTATTCTTGAACGCCATTTCATTCGATTTCGAAAATTCTCAAGTAATACTACTAACGTTTCAGCCTTTTTTTTTTTTTAATAATTTGCACGTGTTAAAGGGGATATGAATACCCTTATACTAATTTTTAGAACACGTGCGTTTTTTGTGGAAAGGAAGAGACAGAGAGGAAGACAGAGTGGTGTGGTTTGAAACTCAGGTGGTATTAAGTTTCTGTAAACTCCAAGGGTGGCTGTCCAGATAACTCTGGGGAGTATTTTGTTTTGTTTTTCGCTATTATTGTCGTTGCTTATGATTCACTGTATTTCTTTCCGTCCTCCTGATGTCATCATCACGATCAAGTTGCATTTTGGCCATATGACCACCCTATTGCTAGTGTTATGCCTTCACAGTAGAGTTGACTTAGCTTTCGCAAGTTATCGACTTTTTATTTATTTCATGTGAAATAAATAGATGATTCTTGACATCAGGATTCGAACCGTGAACCAACAGCGTGACAACCCTACGCTGAGAGCCTATTTATTTTATCTATTTATTTATTATTACTGAGGAGCAGTTAATCTGCTCTAGCATTGCGGTGTTTCGAAGAGACCTATTGTCCTGACCCTTAGCATTGTACAGTAAATAGTTTACTCCAGAGGCTGTCGGGAAGCTCATCAACTTCTCAGTGTGTAAAACAAAGTGAGGTTGGTGAGATAAGTTCGGTTTCTCACGTGTATTAGGGCGGGGTATTTTGTGCAAATGTGAAAATAAATTTGTTCTCCAGGCATAGTCTACAGGTGATAAGTTAAGTCAGTGGAGGTGCCTTTTCAATATTCAGTGGCCGTTAATAGTGGTTAGGGTTCTAAGTTGGTTCATGCTCAGATTCAAAAGAAACTTAGATTGCTTTTGAGATAGCGCAGGTATATTTTGTCCTGGGGTATCCGTCCAGATCATATTGGATTGAAAACAGGTTCTATTCCCTTGTATGGTTTTTGTACCAATATACCAAAGAAAAAAGGCGGGGATGTCTACTAGTCTTCACGCATCTAGTGGCTGTGATTCGAAGATCTTATTTGAAACCTTGTTGTCGTGAGACATGTGGTGTACTCGTCGGGCTTAAGCTTTCTAGACTACATCCATATTTCGCTATAGATCGTAGAGCTTACGGTTATATTTCTTCTCTATCGTCCTCCTCGCTCACACAAGGAAATTTCCAAAGAAGAATTTTTTTCTCGAAAGAGCCGTGTAAGTATCTGCTCTGCTTTTCTCTTATAGTCTAGTTATAGGGACTATGTAATAAAGTTAGAAGAATTATCGATCTGTAAAGCGTTCGAGTTTTGGCAAACTGGAGTAGCAGCGGTTTCCTAGGGTCAGTAGTCGTCGGATTTGCACGAACTATTCGTTTGCGGGGTTGTTATTTATCCGAGTTAGTTCAACTCATTAACTACTTCGAAGTAGGAGTTTTATCCTGTATGGTGAAGAGATATTTTATATATCCATTCTTGTTCTCGTTATCTTTAAAACCAACTCTTTTTTGGGTAGTCTTTAACTGCCTAAGCTTCTACGATGACACGCAATGAACACTCGATTATGCTAATATCGGGTGATATACGATTAGTCATATGTTGCTATGCTAATGCTCAAAATACGACCTGGGGTAGTAGTAAATGCAACATGCGAGGAAACCATCTCCTGGAATTTATACTTTCATCACATCTGTAGGAAATCCGCGGCATTCTTGGCAGAAAGACTGCAGACAACATATCGTCGTTCTCACGGGGCACTTTGTTTTTGCTAAACACTTCAGTATGGTGGGCTTAAGTCTGCGACACTTACGAAGAGAGCGACGACACTGCGGAACACTTTCTCTATAATTGTTCTGCTTTTACTTGTATCTGGTGGCAGATTTTCGGAGCAGATGTAGTGAGTGGTGATACCACAAGCTCCTCATAACTGAACCGTTTACTTGATTTCTCCGAAAGACTAAAAAAATCCATTAAAATGGGTGAAACAGAGTTTGTTTCTGGTAGTACAAAGACCAGTCGCAGCGTTCCTTGACCCGACAAAAAAAAATTTAATATCCTCAACGCTAATCAGAAGCTTAATTGTTGAAAATAGTGTTTTCAGTGTTAATATCAACCCTACGCACTTTCTGTCTTAGCATAAAACTGAAGAAATCAAATGACAGATCAGATTTTGGCTCACAATATTAGCGAAAGTCATGAGATAAATAATTAACATATCAGAGTAAGTTCACACCAAACAAACAACCAAATTGATAACGGAATAAACAAATAATCATGCGTAGAACAATCAGGGACTATAACTTCCTGAAAAATAATGCATGAATCTTTAATCAAACTCATTTTTTAGACTTTACATCTTTTATCTACAAATGCTTTCAAAGTTGCTCCTCCTTAGCAAACACTGACATACTTGGATCCAAAAAAGAATTCCTGATGACTTCTGAAGTGAAAAATCCATAATTTCCAAGAAACTCAAAACTCTTACAGAAATCCATCTCCCATTTCACATTTTCCCATTTGTCGATTGTCTCAGCGGGTGTGTAGTGGGAAGCGTGTTTGCCTGTCCATCTGAAGATTCTAATAGGAACCGAAAACAACCCTATTTTCAAAAAAAAAAAAAACTTATTGATTGTAAAGAAACCGGTCGGCCACCCGTGGGGTATTAAGACACACGAACAAATTCTGTCTATGCATTGAAAGATAAATAGTTATTACATGCAAATCATCTCATCTTTGTCCTAGTCCCGGGAGCTGTATCCTTGAAGTAAAATCGTTCTCTAAATAGAACGATAATACCTATTATAGGACTCCCTTGGAGGATGACAATGACAGGTATCCTGACTACCCAAATGAAATTCTTATAAACAATTTAAAATAAAACCACTTGTCTTAAAAATTTTTATAAAAAAAGTCCATTTAATTCCATATAAAATCCAAAGTAAAAAAAAGTTTATAATTTTTATTAAATTCTTAACACCTTAAATACCATGCTTTGCCCTGTATGTACCCTTTGGATCGTATTTCTGCAATAAAATCTTCCAATCACTAGAGCGGTTTGTACGCAAGTAATTAATTACTTTTCCAGAGTTTTTCCTCTGAACTTCAGTGCACTTGGAACAGTCGCTAGAGAGCGCGTCAGGCAGGAGTTCTGTAAAAAAAAAAAAAAAAAAGTAAATTAAGGACAAACACTTCAGGAATGAAGGATAATGACAAAATCACTCCCATACGCAAACAACAAACACACCTCATTTACATTCGTTTCACCTTTATAAATATTTAAGCGACTTCAATGGAAATTCAAATGGGAAGAGAATCCTATGCCGATGACCCCATAGGGTTCGTTCAATATTTGCTTGCGCATTTCTGCCAACCATTCCTGGTTGTGTTTGCAATGTAAAATTAAATCAGAAGGAAAATATTTCAATGGTTGTATCAATATTGAAATTTGATAACCGAAATGAAAAAAAAAAATTAAAATTTTATAGTCCTTTAAAAGTCGAGCATTGTCCTTTATTATTTACAAAAGATATCCATTTGTATTGTGAGGACAATTATGGTCGATATTTGTTTGCACATACGTTAGTGATCCGTAAAGTTGATTATATTTAGAGCCGGATTTATCAGTAACTATTTAATTCCATTAACATAGTGAGTTTCGGTGTACAATTGAGACATAATGAATAGCAAATGGAAGAAATCAGTTTGATTTCAAAAGACACTTTAGATAGATGTCATTTCGCTAGTTTGCGTAGCGGCATTTGGGGGATTTGTTCGGTTTTTTTTTTATAATTTGCACATGTTAAAGGGGATATGAATACCCCTATACTAATTTTTAGGACACGAGCGTTTTTTTTTTTTTGTGGAAAGGGGAAGAGACAGAAAGATGGTGGTAGTTAAGTTCTCTAAGTGATCTCCAAGGGTGACTGTCCAGATAACTGTGGAGTATTTTTTTGATTTCGCTGTTATTGTCATTGCTTATGATTCACAGTATTTTTTCCGTCCTCACAGTAGAGTTGACTTAGCTTTCGCAAGTGATCGACTTTTTTATTTATTTCATGTGAAATAAATAGATGATTCTTGACATCAGGATTCGAACCGTGAACCAACAGCGTGACAAGCGATGATATTACCACTACATCACGGCCACCCTAAGGTGCGGAAAAGGACGCTTAGAGACGATAAGTTTCAATAAGATACTCCTGGAAAAATTCACAGAGTGCCCAGGATTGTGAAATGTTAAAACTCCTCTTAACTCTAGACTAGAAGGTACAAGATAATCGAGGTCTTGGGCCGTAAGAAAATAAGATGGTAATCTGCGGAAGGCAGCCATTCCTGTGGCTTCAAGAAGCACTAACGTGTTTAAGAGAATCAACTACAAGCTTAGATGAAACCGGCTTGAAACTTTTTCAGAAAGCCCCATGCATACATTGGAAATCTTTTAGGAGCCTAATAAAGGATTATTCATTTTATGCTTTAGGATGTTTAATTTAAATAAAATAAAAAATATTAAAGATTTCAACAAAATTTGTTAAATGTTTAAAATTCTGGACTATGCCATTATATATGGATTACAATACCGGTTAAATGGCAGCCACGGGAGTTTTTTCAAACTTCGATTTTTTTGAGGTAATTTTCGATGACTTTGAGGCCATAATTTCAGGGATGTTGGTTTTTAAGTGCTCCAAAGTTTGGAGATTATCTACATGGACACGATCTTTAGCATAGCCCCACAAAAAGGGTCACATCACATGATCTTCGTGGTCAATGATGTCGCTCGATCTCGAAATTAAACGGGCCGTGGAACTTTTTGTGCAATAGAGCCAAATTTGTCTATGTTGCGTGGCACGTAGCCCTGTACTATTGGAACTATCGAAACAAAGTTGGTTATTATCATAGCGCAGAGAATTCACCGTAACACGGGCGCCTTCGTTGTTTTCAAAAGTACGCATCAAACTGTCACGCATGGTGGATGCAATAACTTCGCAGTGATCACATTTTATTCTCAGAACCCCAAGTTCTGTAATTTTGTTTGTTTACGTAGCCGCCAAGCGAGAAATGGGCTTCATCGTTGAAGATGATTTTGTTCGAAATATCGCACCCAATTGGCGTATGTTCCGCGCATTCTATACAAATCCAAGTGCAAAATACGCCAAACGGAACTGTAGAAAATGCCCAATTGCTAAGCGTGACGTAGAATTGACAATCACAGCGGCCATGTTTTCAATTGATCGATCATAACGATTTGTTTAAATTTGGTGATTATATTTCGAATTGTTTGCTCAAATGGGCGATTATGACGACCATTAGCTGTCCTTAAGTAAGATGCAACAATTTTAATGCGTTGAGCGGTAATTAAACGATCCACGTTATAAAATGGCAAGACAAGAACTAACTACCTGTCACTATGGATGATAGATGAATTTGACAGATGCCATATGGCAGGGATGTGAAAGCCCAACTTCGAAATGAATAACCTTTTACTAGATAGAATTTTATCAGTAAAATAGAGAAGCTATCAGTTTATGGATCTGATAATCGAAAAAACATAAAAGCCCCTGAATTTCCAAAAATGGAAAAATCACTGTATGAATGGGTAATGCGAAAAAAAAGCCGCTCATATTCCCATTTCCGGGGATATTTTGTGTACAAAGGCAAAAGAATTGCATAACAGCATACAAAAAAGACCGGAAGAATTTGAAACAAGCAGTGGTTGGCTTTCGAAATTCAAGAAGCGTCATGGGGTACGATTCTTAAAAATTGGCGGAGAGAAAGTTTTCAATGGTTCTGCCATTTTTGGAGTTTGGGAAAAAATTTGCTGAAATAGATGTATGTCCATAGCATATTTATAATTCGGATGAATCTGAATTGTTCTGGAAATTCCTTCGAGACAAAACATTAGTCCATTTTAAGGAAACGTCTGCACCTGGAAGGAAGACATCTAAGCAAAGAAAAACATTCATGGTATGTACAAAGGTAACCCGTAAACTTAAACTGAAGACATTTCTGATCGGAAAAGCGAAAAATCCAAGACCTTATAAAAATTTCACCAACATGCCAGTACAAGGCCAACGAAAATGCATGGATGACTTCAGTGATGGTTAAAAACAAATTTTGCTCCAAGGGTAAGTAATGGCAAACTTTATACAATATGTAGATAAAAACAGTAGACAAAACAAATTTTCCATAATATTTTTTTGTAAGGTATCTTCTCATCTTCAGCATAAAAACTTAGCCAGAAAAGTTATACTTCTTATCGATAATGCTCCTTGTTATCCAAATGAATCGGCAATCGAAATTAGAGGTCTCAGTATTACAATAATGTGTTTTGCTCCGAATTAAATATGAATCAAAATGTAAAAATGTTAACTAAGCTCTATTACAAAAAAAGTTTGTTGAGACATCCAGCTCAAGCACTGAAAAGCTTAAATTTAAAACATGCCATCTATTTCTTGACAATAGCTTGAAAAGAGCTAAAAGCGAATACCATCGCCTGATCATTGAGAGGAAGAAGACTGTGTTCCTTTGCTTCTACTTCGGGATTAAATTTTGTCAGAAAAATCTGACATCACAACAGTGCTTAACCAGACGTTTCCAGACAAGAACTTTAGCAGCGATGACATCTCTGAATAGATCTCCGAGAATCTGCAAAACGTACAACTCCGAGAAGAAGAAGAAGTTTCAAAAATGAATATTATTGATATACAGCCCAAAGTAAAATTAGAAGACGCAATAAAATGCTTCACCACATGCTTGCAGTGGGTAGAACAAAATGACCTCACCATTGAAGAAATTATGCAACTCCAGATAATGCGCGATAAAGTTGCTGCCAAGCGATCTTCTGCAAAACAACTGCAAACAAAAATTTCAATTTTTTTTTAAACTTAACCTGTATATAAATACTTATTTATTTCCCTACATTTGAGGAAAATGTAGCTACTCGTATGTATTAGATGCGCAACTAAGTTCTCGCTGTTTTTTAATGAAAATGCAACTTTATTGTGAACAAATGGTTACAAATGAATCATTCAAAGTATTTCCCATCGCTAGCTACAACTTTTTCCCATCTTTCTGGCAGATCTCGAATACCGTTACGGTAAAAGTGTTCATCTTTTAAGGCTATCCACGAATCAAGCCATTTTTTGATGTCTTCATATGAGCGGAACTGCTGATCAGCCAGACCATGTGCCATCGAACGGAAGAAGTAATAATCGGATGGCGCAATATCTGAGTGGGGTAGGACTTCCCATTTGAGCGTTTCCAGGTAGGTTTTAACGGGATTGGCAATCACTTTTTCGTGCCTCTGCTCGTATTGTGGTAGTTTTTCGCGCAGTGCTCGGCTCAATCGCATCAATTAAAGTCGATACCGTACCTCAGTGATGGTTTCGTTGGCTTGCAACAGTTCATAATAATTGACACCGACCTGGTCCCACCAAATACACAGCATAATCTTCGCAGCGTGAATGTTCGACCGAGCCGACGACGTAGAAGCATGACCGGACAGTCCCCATGACTTTATTTTCTTAGGGTTGCTGTAATGAATCCATTTTTCATCACCCGTCTCGATGCGATGAAGAAAACCCTTCCTTTTTTGCCGCTGGAGCAGTAGTTCACTCAACGTCCCTTGACTTCAAATCATAAGGAACCCAAGTTCCTTGTTTTTGAATCATTCTAAATGCATGCAATCGCTTGGAAATGGCTTGACGAGTAACTCCTCCTCCAATTCAGCGTTTTCGTAGGATTTTGGCCTTCCTTCATGCGGACGGTCGTCAACATCGAAATCACTGTCTCCGAAGCGGCGGCACGTTGTTTCACTTAGAGCAGCATCTCCGTAAACTTTTTGGAGCTCTCGATGCGCTTCAGCCGCCGTTTTCTTCGAATGAAAGAAGAAAATCAACACTTCCCGCAAATGACGATTATTTGGCACAAAATCAGACATTTTCACACAACCAAGAGTATATGATGCCAAAACAAAATCACTAATGTGTCAAAACCATATGTCTAAGCTCGGTTCATGACGTTTTGGATATGTCAAAATTGACTAGCACTTACTGCTGGAGCCATCTATTGAGAACTTAGTTGCGAACCTAATACCTAAGTAATTTTATTTTTACAACACAGTGTAAGCCTTTCTAAAGTGTTCGATTTGTTCAACTTTTTCGATTTTTGCAACGGGGTCGTGTTTTCATTAGTTGCGAAAATCGAGAGTGAACTGTATTATTAATAATTTTGATAAACAAAAATATACGATCTCCCAGGTACCCTTAATAACGATAAAAAATAATAATAAACCTTGTAATAATGAAATTCGGAGCTCCTGGATTTGTTCTATTTTTCGAGCGCATTTCTTTCTCTTCATTAATCGCAAAGTAACACCTGATCATAGCTTGATATCTGTGCCTATAACTATCAGTAAATCAGTGTCTAACTTAGCAAAACTTTCCACAACAGAACTATAAAAAGATTAAATTCATGCTGATCATGATGCTACAAAAAAAAACTCGTTGAAAAACTTTCATCTCAAAATTCATTTATACCAGCATACACTCCTCGAATATCCCCAATCAGCTTGTAACATATTCTGTTGGTAAGATATAAAAAAAATCGTTAAATCATCACAAAATGTTAACACCCACTACCATGGCACATGTCCATTCATTAAGATCTCAAATTGATATAAATTAACTAAATGAATCCGTTCCGCCAATAAAAGAAGAAAAAAAACGTTAACCCAACATGCTCAGCACATTCCCCTAAAATGAATTTCATTGCCTTTCCAGCCTCATGAATATCCATTACCAAACTATCATAAATCAGCTGAAAATATATCGAATTTAATTTATGCTTCCCAAAGTTTTTTTATTTTTTACCCTACCACAAAATACGAGTATCCATTCCATGAATAATATATTTACCAGACAGGAAGAGGATTCAAAAAAAATTGCACAATTTGCAAAAAAAAAATTGTATGTATCCTATCCTAAAATAGCACGAAAATTAACCCATCGAGGTGAACATGCAAATGACTGACCAAATTTAAATTCAATAAAAAAAAAAAAATGTTACGTGTACGCCATATGGTCCGTGTTCTCAGCCATATGCTTTGATGAGGGACACGACTTCTATCCCAACAGAGGATTCGATTTAAACTTCCATTTCTTTTGCACTCAGATTTCAAAGCTTTCATCCCATATGCAAGTTGTAGGAAGCATTCACTTACTTTTCAATTCACGTCCTTCAGCTGTACACGGTCCTTTATCCATCAAACATTTAATATAATTTGTGAGGATACGGTTATTGCTCAAAACTGAATCCACATCAACGTTATCGAATTTGTTCGTATATTGATTGGCAGCAGTAGAAATTGCCAGCGCACAAGCCAGTACGCAAACACCCAGTGTGAGTTTCATTTTGAGTTGTTTGGAGGTACTGCAAAAAATAAAAACATGCATTAAATTCAATTCGAGTAGATACGGATTAAAAATGAATCATTGTCCTGAATCGAGCTAAACCACAAATTTTGGAATAAATATTTTAGGAAATAATAGCCGCTAATTAGAATATATTTCGCACGACAAAACCATTCCACATGTGGACAATTATGCGGCTTAGATGACATGTTAAACAAGTTTTATTGTGTGAAGTTTAACTAGCACGTGGATGTTTGAATAATCTAAAATTTAATGATATATAAAATTTAGCCTTTTGTTTGTGTGATTAAACATTGACTTGTGTCGTGGATTTAAGTATAAGAAGATTATTAATTTTTAATGTAAACAACTTAATGAACGTATACCTAGATCAAAGGTTGGACTACAAAGAGATTGCCTAATTGGTTTCAACGGGAAGATCAGCTTATAATTGCTAAAACGATGACAGGCTAAAGATCTGCGTACATCGGTTTCTTTTTCAGACAATATGTAGTTTCTTAGGTAGCTCCAAACATGTTTGAAGTTCTTGCTTTAATCAGAAATCATTCTGTCATTGGCATATTGAGCCGTTGCTATGTGAGCGTTCTTTTTTTTGGAGAAAATGTCAGTGAATTTTGTTTATCTAAATATTCTGCAATACTTGTTTGGTTGGTTATGAAGAGTGAAGACTGAATCCTCCTCACGTAGGCCGTTATTCGGGCCTGTTGTGTTCCCCTCTGTATAAAAAACTGTTTGGTAAAGAACAGGATATGGGAGAGTGAGGGTGGGGTTTAGGTGTCTGACAAACGCTCTGTACATCTAAGAGAACTCAGCCCGGGCAGGACATGTCTTCCCAGGTATCTGTTCCTTAGCGTCCCTGAAGAGGAACACTCGCAGAGGAGGTATTTGAAGCTCTTCTCCTTCTCCCTGAAACCAGTCCCAATCTGCAGGCATACTTGTTCAGGTTGATGTGTCCGGTATATAGGTCTACGACCAATTACAATTGCCTTCTATTTAGATTAAGTGTCTCCCTGAGCTTGGACCCTCTATCATTGCTTTGACATCTTTGCGGGGTTGCAGCTTCTTCCATTGCAGCACTTGATGTTTTACAAACGAGCTGCTATATGCTGCCTTGACTCCCTTAATGGCTGTACCTATGGTTGTCACTGAATTAGTATTCAACATTCCTGCTTCATCTCTATCCAATACACCCGCCATTTTGTTCCCCGGTATGTCATGATGGTCAGGTACTCAGAGCAGTTTCACATGAGAAGAAGTTGCTAGGACGCTGAATCAACTTAATGTTGGTTCTTGGGTTTGCATTAAGGCAGCTTGACTATTCGAGCAGATGTAAATGTTATTCCAAAATTAAGGATTAATTCTGCACCTATGAGTATAGCAAATACCTCCGCCTGGAATTCAGTCACGAATCAACGAAAGCCTAAACAAAAGCTACCATATACTAGTGCTGTTCGTGGATTTCAGTAAGGCTATTGACACACTGAACCATGATAAGCTAATAGAAGCACTAGAAAACATTGGCATAAGAGGTATGATGGAAGATTGGCTAAAAGAGTACTTGAACAACAGACATTTCTGTGTAAAAATCAACCAGACATATAGTCAAAAGGAAAGCGTGCAATATGGAGTCCCTCAAGGATCAAAATTGGGTCCAATACTTTTTATTTTATATACCAACGAGCTACTACGAGTATTCAAGCATTCCATACCATTTGCGTATGCAGACGATACGGCGATAGTGGTACGCCACAGATCTTTGGATACGGCAACAGCAATTATACAGGAGGAATTCGATAATGCGGTGAAATGGTGTCATGATCACGGTCTAACGATCAACGCATTAAAAACAAAAATGATGCACATGCGAAGTCCGCAGTTCGAGGCTACTCAACAACAAATTCTTTTTAGAAATGATTCCTGCAGTAGCTCAACTAGCTGTCCGATTGAGATAGTGGAGAGCTACAAATATCTGGGAGTAACCATTGACAGCAATTTTCTGTGGGATACGCATATCAATGAGTTGCGCATGAGCCTTAAAAACGCTTTATATGCACTTACCCATCTAAAGTTCCATGCCACAACGTCCGTGCTGAGACAAGTCTACTATGCCCTAGTGGAATCGAAGTTGAGGTATGGAATACTTGCATGGGGTAATGCTTCTAAAATACACATAGAAAAAGTAAAAAAAACTACAAAACACCGCATTGAAAAAGATAAGTGCAGATAATCGGCGAAATGTTCCTGAACAAGAACTCTTTAAAGTTCTTCCAGTAGAAGATATTTTTAAGATGACCCTTATACTGGAGTACTATGACGACACTCGATTCATAACACCAATTCAACATGGGATCAACACCAGAAGGCGGACACAAGGTATGCTTCAAGAGCCCCGTTTCTGCAATAACTACGGGAGAAGGCAGCTGAAATGCAGTGTACCAGAGGTCCTCAATACAATTCCACAAGAACTAAAAAATATTACAAATATAAAAACTAGGAAAAAAATCATAAAGAACTTTTTTCTCAACACGAATTCAAATACGTAGCTAATTTTCAAATCCACTTCCATAAAACTGTTTTTGTAAACATCAGTTAATTTTTTCTTTCTTTTAATTAATGAAATGTAGAAATGTAATTAAACTAAGCTTGCTATCTAAAATTCATTACAAGTTTTTGAAACTCGATCTTCTGCAGAAAAGCCTTTATAAGGCTTCGCAGAAACAAAAACAGATGAATTGCTAGATTGAACGATGATGATTAACAAAAAACACCCTCCTACGGTTCCACTTCTATGCCCCTTCCATCCGGGATTCTGCAGCACTTAGGTCTATGTTCTTTAAAGTTACAAAACCAAGTGATGGAGTGAAATCGGTAAATATTGGCCAGAGACAAAAAGAGGGAGATGGCGATACGCATTCATTTTGAATCTTACCTATCTTAATATAGGTCTTTGTAAATATTAAGAAGGGCAAGTCATTCCACATTCGTGTTGAGTAATTAAAAACAATCTCTGAATTCCAATGTGTCCTCGAAAACAGGCAGAGTATGCGGAAGATTCCGCACGTATTTTGTGACTAAACTGATGGACTTGCGGGACAGAACTATAGATTTCATCCGAACAATTTTGATAGAAATAGCGGTACAGAGGGTTTAAGCATCCAACAATCCAGAGGTGTTCGACTAATCATCGATCAATCCTACTTCTTTGTCACTGAACATGATACGAGTTCTATTCAAGTCTCGGACAAATATAACCTTTATAGATAGTAGTCAAATCTGTGTGAGTAAAAAACCCTTTACATCTTTTGGGAAACCTAAGGTACCAAGCTCTATTGTTAGCAGCAGCTGTAATCTGCTGATTCTAGAAGAGGTGTTAGATAACATTCATGTCAAGCATTGATTTGTCGACATCAATTCCATTCATTCATTTTCAATTTGTCTACATTAGTATCTTTCCTCCGACGCATTTTACTCAGTTTTCTGCACCATATCAGAATAGAATAAAATGGAGCACTAATGTCCGTGTGTTTTTAACCTTTGAGCTGCTATATCTTGACAGTCGACATTTCTCAATAGTGCTGCGAACAGAAAATACTGTGGGGGTATTTTTAGCTAAAAAAGTGTTTTTAACTCAAGAGTCCAGTTTCATCTAAATCCGATCAGACATTCTTGAATTAAGGTGGTTATCAAAAATTGTTCAAAGATTTTTTAAACCCTACTCCCAAATCCTACCCATACATCGGCAAATTTAAAAAAAAAGTTAGATAAAACTACCTTTCTATCAGGACAAATATACAAATCGAACTTCATCAAAATCTCTTGAGTGATTCTTGTGCGAGCCTTGTGAGATCAGACATACATAAAACATATTTTGACTAGATGCCATCATACACTTTTTACACTTTGTTCTAAATCATTTCTTAATAACAAAATCCACGCGGGGAAGACTGCAGGCAACAGCTAGTTAAACGTAAAATTAGATAGAAATATACAGAGAGACCGGGGAATTTCTTCCGATACTTCGCTAGATACTTGCAACTATTGGTTGTCTGCGGTGATCGGGATATCAGTGCTCTTATTCAAATTAAGGTTGAACTAGCCATCTTTAATTGTTTCGTAAAATGGAATTCAGCACGATTTTATATTCATGACGTGCTTTCAAAGCACTTCTTCACGAAGAACTTCTAAATTTGTATTAGCTTTGTGGGGATCAACCTTTTGTTTGACATCCGAAGCAAAAAACCATGTACGTATCTACATATTTCAGACAGGCAAGACAGCTACCGCACTTGTCTCAACAGTTGTAAAATGTAAGTTTGTCTTGTAAACATGTTGCTTTTACTGATCTTGTTCAAAACAATCTAGTTACCCTCCACTTCATTCTGGCTGGCAATGAAATGGCTGACTCATTGGCCAGAACTAGTATATCAACTGTGTTTATCTGTTCTGTGGTGAAAGTGGTGGCATAAAAACCCACAGTAAGGGCATGTAACGAACCTACATATAGGAGTATGTATGTATTTACTAAAATTAAATGAAACTTAGCTGATCTTCACGCAAGCGTTCTAAATTCTCTTTTGATCTTTTCAACTTAAATATTGAGAAATAGTGCACATTGCATAAATCTATCGCCTATCTAATTTTCTAGTCTCTGCCTTCAGAATGTAAAAGGCTTTGTTGCTATCAGAACACTAGGCCCAATAGAATAGGAAGCGGGTATTTCGCAGTTCTTGCTGACACCCAGTACAACTTCAAAGCTTTCTGACACATAAAATGAACTAATATTTTAGCGCTAAAAGTCCATACCCCCGCAGCCACTCATTCTGTGGACCGCACGACTGATTGGGACCTACAGTCTTATGCCGTTTCCGAGGTGATTTTTCTTTTTTTTTGATTGAGAAAAGGCTTAGATGTTTGCAAGAGGTGCAACCCTAAAAAAAACTTTTTTTTCTGGGATTCAAACCTTAAGAGTCCCGTTCAGTGACAGCGCACTTAACCATTTAGCCACGGCGCAAAGATACTAGAGGGAAAAATTGGAATAAATTAGGAAATTCTAGACGAGCCCTTTTGTTTACAAATCCAGTCATATTTTGGGTCTTTCGTATACTGGACTGCACAATTTTTTCCGAAAGGCTTTGGCTTAGTCGATGAAAATTTTCCGACTGCGGCTAACTTGAATAGTATTGACTGTTGCTAGTTTAGACTTCTAGCTTCCCTTGTGTTAGATTTTTCCAAATCTATTACTTTTGTAGTAGCCTGGTAGCTTTTGTAATGCCCACAGTCTGTCTATATTTGATTTGTCTTCTCTAAGAGATGGGTAAAATCTGGCGAGAACTTTGCCGTCATCCGCATCTTAGTTCTCGCCTTTAAGAGATCGTATCCATAGAAGATCGAAAATTAAAAACCATATAACCTTTACAATTACTAATATTTGTACAGGGACAAATTCACATCAGCTATAAGCCATATTAACATTCTGCATTGGATAGCAAGTAGTAGGAGGGTTTACCTATTTTCTAAAACATTGTTGCTAATTTTTTGCCCCACAGACTGTCAGTGCACTGAACTACTATATTTTAAAAGTTTGAACTTGTTGCAGACCGTATCTCTTAATCTTGTAGTTAAGGTCAACATGAACAACTGTCATTGTATAAAAATCTTACGTCAAATGATCGTGATCTTGATCTTGAATAATCGATTATATATACGTACATGCCATTGAATGAAACAAGGAAGCTATAAACTCGTTGTAAAGTACGAGTATTGTCGACGGTATGAAAGATATTAGGTATACACCGTCATCACTTAAAATAGGAACTTGGGTTCTTTGAAAGAAAAATGTGGGTGTAAAATAGGTAAAGCAGTACTTATGATAGTTTTATCTAAAAATTGTTTGTCATTGCACTGCCTTCGTCATCTTAATTAATTTTCAAAAACACCTACAGGGTCGGGCTTATGACATCTTAATGGTCTTGAAAATCAACATTTATGTTATGTTCATAATTGATTAATGTATTCAATGTTTAGTAGGAAGTATTGGTTGTGACCTTTATTTCATTGAGCATTGGCTTTTAACTTTAAGTCTTTGTTTTGCTTTTATCCCGCCTACAATTAAAAATTCAAGGTGACTCAGAGATGCTCATATGATGTTCGGCATATCAAGTGCAATATTCAGCCTTTTCATCAATTGCCCAGACATTATGAGTTCGTATCTCAAGAAAACACTAAACTCAGCAAATATTTTATTACATTTTTGTTGTATCAACATTTACAGTGACATTCAAGCTTTTTAATGGCGGAAATAGTAAATTTGTTTTATCGGAAACCAAGGTGCTAATCTTATTATACTTTTATCAGCATTCACTGCATGACGTATATGATAAATAAATTAAAGTCTAACGAACTTTGAAGTAAAAAAAAATAAAATAAAAACATTCATACTGAGATGATAGCTGGTACTACGGATGGCTTTTCTTGGTACTACGGTGTTGACTAATGAATGTAAAAAAAATTATTATTTTTTTTTCGCTTCTGATGAACAAATACCGATTCAAGCTCATGTACTCATATGTCATTCGTCAAAATAAGGAATTTATACATCAAATGATTCATATTTAGCAAAAAGTTGCTAATTAGTTAAACAAAATCATTGGTTGCTACGGGAAAGTTATTTGTTTAATAATCTTACATCACTTGAGAATTGAAGTAAAAGTTAAACGTACTCTAAAGACATAGACAATATTTGTTTGAAGGGAACACCCCTCCCTACCACATAGAATTACGTTCTGGGCAGGGATGCCAAGTAAACAAGCCCTGTAGTATTTTAATGGATTTTAATTCCTTAGTTCGGCTTGTGTAAGGGAGTCGAGGGAAGCTTTAGGGATGTACTTCCAAGACGGTATTGGAATACTTCATGCTTTCAAACGAGAATATTGTTTTTTGCTTCCTCATTATTCAGAGCATATGAATTATTTTAATCAGATTTCCTTTGTGGCGCGTTGGCTTCCAGATTATCTGATCGCTGTGACTAAAGATAGATTGAAGACGTAAAACTACGTTGCACCCATTTCTTTTGTATCATTTTATGTCATGTGAAGCAATTTCTACTTCTCGAAAATGAAGCCAAAGAAATTAATTCACTTAATAAATGAATCACCATCATCATACTTCATTTTCCAGGTTTGGCATAGGACGGCAACAAATCTCTTTCATCTTTCTCGGTCTGCAGCAATATTGTCAATTGGCTTCCTCTGTGTATGACATCCAACAGGTTTCGACTCATTTTACGTCACAATTCCTGGTTGAATCTTTGGGATGTATCGAAAGCGTGTAACTTTCTCGTGATGTTTGCCGAAACTTTCCAGGTTTCACAGCCATACAATAGCACAGATTTAACATTAGATTGGAAGAGTTTCAACTTTATGCATAAAAAGATTTGACTGGATTTCCAAACTGGAGATAGGATACCAAAGGCAGCGCGAGCTTTATTTACTCTACTTTTAACGTCTAAGTCCGTTCCGCCAGCAGATAAAGTATTTTTAGAAATTTACTTTACTATTAGTTAAATTGTTCGACCTTCACAATTGGGGTTGACAGTTGCAGTACAGTCCAAACTGCGATCAATCTCCTCAAGGCCAACAGAGCCGCTGGACTTGATGGCATACCAGCTTTGTCCCTGAAAACAGATTCCATCAGAACGACTAGTATTGAACTTCCTTTAACATAGATCACTTGGGAAAATAAAACCTATCCCAGGGACTGGAAGGACAGTGTTAAGAAACCAAAAATATGCAAGCTGACGTGGAATTACCACCTTGTCCGTTTTTCCGAAACTAATGACAATTATTATTCTCAACCGGGTAAAGGTTAGAATCGAGACTACACGCAAGAGGCTTTCACAGGGATCGATCATGCGTTGACAACATCAACACCATCCTCGAACAATTAGTCGAGTTTAAGTAACCGCTTTACCTCATGTTCGTGAATTTATGGAGATCTCTTCATAGGAAAGGAATCCTCACAAAAATAATTGCTATTATAAAGGAGTCCTACAATAACGCAAGGTGTTACGTATTGACGATATACTAACTGCCACCGTAGGTGTATCTGATAGATATGGCATACAATGGAGATCCTCAAGAAGTTAGGTTTGTACTATTTTATTTTTTTACTATTTTAACCTGGAAAGTCACAGTAAATACAACGAGAAAGTTACAGATCTTCGTTAATCACTGTCTGCCGTACAACCTAAAGATTCGATGGCCGCAAATTATATTCAATTATATCAAATGACAACATCGTGAAGCAGTCCTTGGAATGGAATCCTCAGTGTGCACGGCGGGTTGGAAGACCAGGAATAACGTGGAGTTCAGCAGTCTTGGCAGAAGCAGCGACCCAGAGCAAATCGTAACCACAGCTGAAATATCTGGCTACAGACCGAGAAAGATGGAAGAGGTTTATTGCCGCCCTATGCCCCATCCCGGTTAAAGGAAATATTATGCTAATATAATTATAAGATGTGGGGTACATATTGTAATATGCGAGCTACGGCTCGAGTAGATAAAACAATATTCTGTGAAATTATTTCTTTATTTTCTAGTCTCTAGAACAATTCAGGTTCACACTATACTATTCTTCGCAATTCTTTTCTTACAATGGTCTCTGTCCTCTCAAATCACTTTATCTCCTTTCAATTACTTAATTCATAAATCCAAACTAATTACTTCTTCTTGTTAAATCTCAACTTTCAATTTATCACAAAATTATAACTTCGCCCATTATCACTTTTCCAATCTCTTCGCCACGGTTCTAAACCAACTGCCTGCTCTCGATCGCCATCTGTCCTTATATAGCAGAAGTTTCTGATAGCCAGAAACTTCTAGCAAATTCTTCGACAACTGGAACAAGAGAAATTCTGATGTAATAATTCTTGCAGTTATAATTCCCTCTAGTCCGTGATATTATCCGTCTCTTTCGTTGACATGAGTTGTGGAGACTTCATCGCAGACACGAACCTCGAATGAAAGGACAGTTCGAACCAAAATTCTGCCAGAATGAAAAGACACTTCGGAATTTGTTGCATCATACTTTTAGGGAGCGTAGTTATTATTATGCTACAATATCATAAGATCCATTCCAGAAGGATTTTTTTTCCCCCTCAATTCTGTAATTTCTTGGGCCAAATCATTAGAGGCGTAAAACTACGATACACTATTCAACTTTGATATTGTAATAGCGGATAATTCAAGAACCATAACACGCATATTGATCAAACTTGTTTGCAACTTCATCTTGGTACATAGATAGCTTCATACGAAATTCATTCAAATTGGATGACGATGGGAGCAGATTTATCCATATAACCAGGGGTGTAACAAAAATTGGTTATTCCTTAAACGGCTTAAGAAATATTGAACCACAGTTTCCTCTGACATGAAATTGTACTGGGATGCCTCAAATATTTAATAGTCTAGATGGTTGGCATATATTTAGCCATAGTACATGATCATATCCACTTTTGTCAAGATGTCAAAATGTTAGGAAAAATTTTGTGGAAAGTCCACTTTAAATACCTTTTGACTGAGCTGTTTGATTCTTTTTTTTTGCTTAAGTTTCAATGTCATTGAAGATAGATATGATATAGATACAGAAAAAATAAGAAGACTGTAAGAAACAAATCTAGGGATTAGTTTATAAGCCGAACGACACGAAAGTGGAATGATCTACCATTCTCTGTGTTTCCTCATCACTACAATCTCTTCTGCTGTTCTTCCACCTTTTCTCAAACCCCCGTGCCCTGAAAAAATATAAGGGTACGAGTATTTAGGGTATGAATAATTGGTACAGCATCTTACCCAATCCTACCCGATTATAAATCCATAATGGTTACAATTTGGACTGATATGTTTACAAAGACTTTCCGTTTGCCTTGATAAGCAGAACATAACCACATATAACCAGTCCAATACTCTTGGAATACTCTTTATAAATACAAATAATACCTAAGGGTATAAAACTTTATGTATGAAGCTTCTTATTCTAGGAACATTAAATCTGGTGAATCGAAACAAAAGCTTATCATGTGTTCCAAGCATTCATGAATTCTTAGGATTTGCATTGCTTAAGGGATTTATTTTCCTTCATAGAAACATTCTCGTTAATTTACGTGTGAGTACTTGAAATATCTAAAGCAATTCCAAATTGAATGACACTTCCAAGAAATTTATATCAGAGGACAGGCATGTGCTGTGCATAAGTACTATAATATGTAGCACATTTGAGGCAATAAAGAGCTGCTCAGTAAATGCCAGCAGTAAATGTGTGTAATGAAGTGCAAGCTCCAAGGATGGCTACATTTACTCGCAATTGGACTCCGATGTCTGCACCTGATTTTTGAGACGTTTATAACTTATATTTGAAATTAGTCTATTCAAATGATTGAGAAATAATAATTCATTTAATTTCTATTTAAGTTCGTCATATACATTGAACGTCAGCAAAACATAATCTATGTACTTGCGTTTCTCAAACAGCATCCTGTATTTTATAAGGCAATGAATCAAAAGAATTCAGTACTATTTTGTATGAAAGCCTCAGTAGACTACACTTAAAGTAATTTTTGAAAACTTTTCTTACAATTATAAATTTAAAAGTTATCGTTGAAGCAAGCACGAAGTAGGAACTTGATCGCTACTGTGGTTCACATTATTTAATATACAATAGATCTGTCCCTTTACTGAGAATTGGGATCCCTCGTGCCTATGTAATTACAGGAACAAGCATAATATCTTTTCCCTTGGTTGTCAGGAGACACTAGTTGTAAGAATATTTCATTTTTGATTTTAGAAGAGATGCATTTCTTAACTTTAAATTTTAGCACTGGTCCCTCTGGATCTAGGCTTTCTATTTTTAGAAATAACTTGAGATCATCAGCATGCATAAAGAAATAACAAATTTAAATGGTTTAAACAATAGCCGGTATGGAAACTGTCCATCGCAACATAGCCCGTTTTGCTGTGATAAGGCAACTTACGACAGGTCATTGCCAGGGCACCTGAAGGAGCTCGTTAGCAACTGATTTGACCCTCAGCCTTGCATCCTTGGGTACGGTTTACTATCTGCTCACACCGCCTATGGAATCAGGTTGATTACTCTTTAGCTTTCGACAAAAACTTCCAAGTTACCATCCTTTCCAGAGCATTCTGGGAAGATAAGTCGGTACATTCGTATACCGAGGGTTCAAAAACTAACGACGGGGTGGGTGGAGGTGTCTTCTCTGATAGGCTTAATTTAAACTTCTCTTTTCGTCTCCCAAACCATTATAGCTTGTTTCAGGCGGAGATAATGGCAATAAGGGAAGTCTTGTCTTGGCTAAAGAAAAACGTGATATCGGCCATTGATATCCGCATCTTTTAAGACAGCCAAGCAGCAATCAAATTGTTGGAATCATCCTCAATAAATTCTTTAACAGCTCTAGACTGCCGATCGTCTCTTGGCGGAGCTATCTTCGAGATAGCGGAACAGTTTAATATTCACCTAATTTGGGTGCCAGGGCATAGGGATATTCCAGGGAATTGTGAGGCTGACGAACTTGCCAGACATGGAACAACAGTACCCATCCTTCCGGCAAAAGTTTACTGGGTATGCCTATCGCTACATGCAAACTTAAATTAAAGCTGGATGCTACCGTAAAGACAAATTCTAGGTGGACAAGGAATACAACTTGTCTAGCGATAAAACAGATTTGGCCTATGCTGGGTCTGAAACGGTCATATTAGTGCTGTTATAGGTGTCATTGCTGGACACTGTCTAATAGGCAAGAATGCAACAAGGCTTGGCGTACTCTCTAACGATTTCTGCAGAAGCTGCATGGACAAGGAGGAGGAAGAGACTATTCACTTCACCTTCCTTGCACCTGCCCAGCTCTCTCCCAAAGAAGGAAACTCCACCTAGGAGCCTTCTGCTTTAATAACCTAGATGATCTGAATAATGTTGACATTAGGTACATTCTAAGCTTCATCAGGCTAGAGTCTGAGTCTCAAACACACGTGGTATCACAATGGACCTATTATTGGTCTAAGTGTGTTGGCTTCTTTTGCTGACAGCCACTTCAACCTAACCTAGACAATATTATTAATAATAATAATAAAAAGCAGTGGACCTAAACCACTACCTTGTGGAACTCCAGAAGTGCGAGAGATCAGACTTCTCAATTCTTCCCAATAAAAAACAATGAAATCCACTTTAACATTGCCCAGTGAAATCCTTCCTTTATCAATAGCTAATGGTCTCTGTGCATAACATCAACTTGGCAACTACTCGTATTTTCAACAGCATTAATTACAAAAAAAATGTGAAATGAACCGGATTAGATGCCTTTGAACGCCCCAAAACAAAACCATATGGAAACTCTAATTCATGCTCCTTAATGTGGAAGTCTAATTTGTTTTTAAAATGCTTTTGGTATTGCAGATAGTTTGCAAATTCCTCTGTTCTTGAAACCAGATTTGAAGATAGACATAGATAGATTTTTAGCAAAATTTTCAGATTGAACTGCAATAGTTTTTTAATACTATTATGGGGATACCACCAGCATCAAGTTTAATACTGAGTTTAATGCCACTAATAGTAGACTCAGATCACAATTCACCAAAACTATTTACATAGTACGAGTATGTTGCATTAAAGAAGAAAAAACTGAATCAAAAAACTAAGCAAATAATCCAACTAATTGTTCAACATTGTTGGATACAGAATTTGTATAATGTTAAGGTAACCCGATAGAGCACCTTTTATGGTTTATGAAAGACCAGATTTCGAATTATATTTTGAGTTCGACGAAATGGCAAACTTTGCTCTCAAACTCCGTATTCATCTTCATGGTCATTGCAACAATGCCATACTCCAAATTCTGGATGTGACAAACTTCGTGCGTTAACTACAAAGAACAAAACCGTTCGCAATAAGGAGTAGCCTCACGTAATGGTGGTATCAGCAGGTGCTTTTGCTGGAAAGCGAATATTTTTTGAATCTTAAACTACTAGATAAGGTTGTAGTTGTAGTCAACAAGAAGAAGGGAGGTGCTGCCGGTCCTCATAGTATTTTTGAAGACTTTCACGTACTCGTATTCACGTAAGAAAAATATCTTAGATGTTTCCGGGAACAAACATACGGGTAGACCGTGGAATCCCGTATCTCTTATTATTGTATAACAATGAACCTATGTGATGTAAGTGCATCTCAATCGAGGAACACACATATGAACAAATATTGTTTGGAAACTTTTCTGATGTTTAAAGAAGTGAAATACTTTATGATTTTGAATTTTAAATTTTTTTACCGGAATCCCAGGACTATGGAATTTTATATGAACCTACCTAGTCTTGTCGCAAATTCTGTTACAAGACTTCCAGCACAAACTGGAAGATAACATTAGGAATAGTAAATAACGCAATAAATATCACCCAAGTTTCAACTACTGTTTGGTTATCATGGAGTGGGGTATTAAAGAAAATCGTATTGCTGTCATAGCTTTCCATAAGTGCGGGAAAAAATGTTAACCAAATTTTTGAATGACTAATTATTTATGTACCGTGCTATAAATCTATTTGTTACCATTAACCATATGAGCGAGTGCATTTGTAAAAGCTGTACGCGAACGAATTCGAAGAAATCCCCTTCCCCTTCGAAAACAGAAAATTATCTACCAGATCCATACCAAGGCTTATTCCGGATGATTTCAACATAAAAGCCTTTCGACTCATGCACTGGCATGCGGACAAAGGCCACGAAAAAGAAGTTTTTAATAAACAAAACGATAAAATTGATGCAAGGACACCCAAAGAAGCAAAGTATATAGTTTCTAGAGTTCAGCGCGACCAACATCTTCCTTCGGTAATGGTTTGGTGGGGGTATCACATCAAAGAGTTACTGTTCTCCATTTTCGTGAAAAAGGAGTCAAAACTAGACGTCCTAGAAGGTATCGCTAAAGGCTCAAAGAACACCATTTTTCCAGGTTTTCCAGCACATAAAACCAAAACAACACAGCATCCAAGGAAGCCCAGATTTGAATCCTTTGAATTATTGTTGCTAGTTAGTGTTGAAGAGCATGACCTGCGAGAGATGCCACCGAAATTTGGAGAGCCTCAAAAGTGCTTAACCACAGCAGCATAGCCCATACCCCTGGAAACTGTGGGTGCCGTTATAACCCAGTGCCCACACCATTTGAGGGCCTGATTTAAAGTAAAAGGCGGTCACTTTGAATACACCGTTTTTTTTTAAATACTCACTATTTGAGGAAATACATTTTTTAAATACTTAACCAGAATATTTTGTTGTTTATTTTGTATAACGCTTTGCACTTGTAACAGAACTTATGGCAGGACTATTTATATAGAGAGACACCTTTTGAATATTAAATCAACGACCTAGGTGCTCTTAAAATTGCAAAAGTCAATTAGTATTATACTCGTACTCTAAACTAATTTATTGCACTACCTGATATCCTAACTTTTGTCAAAGGAATATCCAAAATTACATTTAGCCCGACTGTCATCAATTATAAAACTCAATTGCAGTGCTTAAAGTCACAAGCAGATGTTTCACCTTCACAACCGACATGAAATGTGTTTGCAACTTTGCTCAAAATTATATAACCAATTTATCAACAAAAAATTGCACTACACACTTCAACATCAGGTTTACCAGACATCCATTTGTTTTTGTTCCACCGACGATACATTTTTTTTTTTTTTTTTTGCTAGAACTTGTCCGGAAAAACTTTCACTGACCAGCATCAACATTACATCCACATCAACTGGATGAGCGAGGAAACGAATTGAGGAGAAAAATAAAAATAAAATTAAAAAACTGAAAGTAATTCAGGTAAACGAGCGCACCAGTTGTTTCAAAAACTTGCTCTGAAAATGACCTGTTTCAGTTGGCTATGATGCAATCGGGCAAAGAGTATTTTTTTTATAGAGATGACCCATTACGCTAGTTTGGTAATAAAATGAGCTGCTATTTGCAATACAATTAAAATCCATTACATCAATTGTACCTGAGTCATTAAAAATTCTAAATTAGTATCTGATAGCATTTCGAAGAATTTTCGATAATTTTATATACCCAGACATGTGATACTACATGTGGTAGACCCTGGTTCTGTGAAATATAAGCAATGTTTGCCTTTGATGGATGGGTGTATCTCACGGGGGAGTTATTACTCAGAATAATATATTCCATGTAACAGGATATTAAAATTTAAGAAATTCAATATACGTTTTCACATCCTCAGTTGCACGTGCCATAAGTGAAGAGCAATGCGTGTTAAAGATTACCCAGCAACATTTGAAGTAGATAAAACTAACTACATAATGTGTCAGTTCATGCTGACAGATTTTATACTAAAAGAACAAACTTTGTCGAAGCTAAATTTCATAATTAATTTTCTAATGAAATTTAAGTTTTGCAATTCGTAGATATAGCCAGTGTGAGATAGCAGAAGATAGTATAAAGGCAGTGCAGGTAAATACTTGTTCTGGCTAATGCTGCCGAATTAAGGTACGGATAGTCCCCTCATTTGTGTAGCAGGACCAAAGTGCACTTAATTTGCTAGACTTGATTAGAGGTTTTCCATTGGAGAGAACATTTTTGTTTTATTCGACGCAACAATATGGTCGGACAAGACTGGATGTATCGGATTAATTTAATTTTTATAGCACATGCGGTAAGAACCAGCATTCCATAACAAAGAAAGATTATAAAAGAAAAAGTTTCCAGCTTCCCGGGCAGATGTGCATATTTATGAGTTGTTAAAACTTAGTTACTTTGAGATTTCATATAAAAATTTGTTGCATTTTAAGAGGAACTTATGAAACCAATATAAAGGGGTATCTTCAATATGAGTGGGGTGGGAGGTAACTGTCTTATGTATTTTGCATATTTTTCATGCAAGTGCAAACATTTTCAGAAAATCGGACGGAGTCAGAAATAAATGGGTGTAGGTGGTAAAATAGACATTTTGAACTACAAGGATTTAGCTCTGGAAATTGTAGTACTTTATTAGGACGAACTCTGAATTGCATATCTGAGAGGTATAATTTGTGATATCCCCAGGGTAACATTGCCGTAGCCGATACGCCTAGAAGGCTGCTCCAATGATTCTTAATGGGTTCGAATCTCCGCTACACATACATTTATTTGTTAATTTTTAACTAACAAAATGTAGGTTGTAAATATTTATAAGTAAAGTACCGTTATACAATATTTGTCCCAAAAACTATGTAATATGAGATATGTCTAATACAAGCCAAATATAAAATTTAAACAAAATTGTTGGTGCCGTTTCGGAGAAAATCGATTTTCTTACTAAATCGGCCATTAAAGAGGTAGCGTTAATTTTGGGGTTAGTATGATAATTTTGCCTTGAATTGTGAACCTACAGACCCCAGATATGAAGTTTGGAGAACATCTGTTCAGTCATTTAGGCTACCGTCCAGCGCATACAGACAGAATTGTGTAACCCACTTTTTGAAATTCTCCATTATAGTATCAAGATTGATCAAAATCTCGAGTTCGAATTTTTTCACGCAAATAATACGGCCCTTATAAGGGCACTGTTTCATGTTCCTCTAAAGAAAACAAAATGTTAAAAATGCGACAAATAATGGCATGAGTTGAATACATTAAACCCTAACGCAGACAGAATAATAGCTTAAAATAATTGTAGAACGAATCAAAGAACGAGAATTCGCTCTGAAATTCCTTCTCCATAGATCACATAAATACCTTGTAGATGATCACTTTGTAAATTTCTTCGTTTTAACTGCTATTTATCGACTTCGACACCGTGAACTGAGATTTTAGTAGAGATATCCCCAAAAATAGTACCTAGTTTCATAACTTATTGTGATTAATGGTTTCAAATGATGCACTTCTGAAGGAAAACAGTATCGGAATGCATAGAATAATACTATTTAACATCAAACATCTGAACTAAGCTGTTAATGTTTGCTTACTTTCGCACAAACTTGAGGTAAATGGTACTTTATTTGAAATAGAAGCAAGTGAAATAGTACTGGAAATTGATACGGTCAGAACAGAAGGCCGAAAGTTGATAACTTTGTATACTTAGGAAATTTTGTCTCGTCGAACGTTCACAACGATTTAAAAATGAACAGAAAAAAACTTCATATGCAGTGGAATCCATTTACCCAATCTAACTAGATTGGATCCTTACATGAAGACTGAGTGATTGAAAGCAAATTGATGTGAAAAATCTACTACTAGAGCACAAAAAACAAAGAACATATTGGTAAACTTAATGAACTTAATAAGGAGATACGTAATGTATGAATAGATAAATGGAGGATAGTGTAGCGAAAGGCTTAGTAAGAGAACATTTTTGAACGAAAATCTTCTTTTTTTCAAGCGACTACTAGGCCAGTTACTAAAAAATGGCCCAATTCGTAAATAACATGAACAACAGTCAATTTGGTATAACTTGCATAAGAGGACAACTTCTAATTTTGTTCATTTCTGGAAAACTCATCGAATTCAAGCAGCTGTAACTCGAAAATGATTCATTTTACGAAGAATTTGGTTAGGAACTTTTCTGTTCAAAATTGAATCCTCAACAATAACCATCCTAACATTTTTGTTTGTAAAATTGAGGTATAGCCAGATATTTTCCAATATGACGCACACCCTCCAGAAGTAGAAAACAATTCATATTTGGTTCACGGACTAACAATGAAGCGATTGAGATCATTTTCAGCTTTATGGGAATGCTTCCGAATTAAAATCCCTGATGATTTCCTATGGCATGATATCTACCAAAAATTATCTTCATAGAAGGAGCGTTTAAAATGTGCTGTCTCTCCCGGTTTTATCGTTTTTTCCACAAAAAATAATGTTTAAAAGCTCAAAAATCGATCAATATTTGAAATAAACTCAAAGATATGCATAATATCTGATTAACTCGGTGAATACTTTTAGAAGATTTAAATGTAAACCAGGCCCTGGGGAATAACCTGCATTCGCTTTAAAGTTTGAAGACTTTTAACCTTGTCACTGAAATCGTTTATGACTCATTCAAAAACACTTGAAAATCAAATGGCCACTCACTCATCCCCATTGTAATCGTAGTTACAACCAAAGTAAGCAAATAAACTCGAACGACACTCATCAATATGCACAGCAGATATAAATAGGATGCCACCTCGAGCGGTTATTGTTTGATTAATTACTCAAGCAATCCATTTGTGAAAGAAATCTCCAAACTATTCGATGACTAAATATGACACCAGAGTGGTTAGGCAATCTTAACCTTGAAAAAGGCACACCATTTTCAATGCAAATACTGAACTTATTACATAAAAATAAAAATCGTCAACCATCAGAAATTTAGCTCACTAGGTTGTAATTCACTTTAGCAAATTTATTCCAACCACAAGTTCGCAGTTGGTGGGCTTTTTTTCCAACCAAAAAAACCCACACTCTCTAGTTTTTTCTTTTTTTTTTTTTTGCACCAAGTTCAATGAACCTCTCATTAATTTTTTTTGTTAGCCCATTTGCAAATCAGGTTATGAAAATCCGGCAAAGATAGCACCTCAAACAAATTGACAAATTGACCAACATTTTACACTTGTTTTAGAATATACATTCAGACCACATTTCCACAAAGATAAGCCAGATACAATGATCATTAGCATTAGGACACCAACACAAGACACACTTCTTTGGCACTGTCCCACAAATGGAAGAATACAAAAAAAAAAAAAAAAAAAAAACAGAAAAACTTACTCAAATGCGGCTAAAACGGCGGGTAGGATTCCAATTGAGAATTCTGGTCACGTAATTTTTTTGGCAAATAATCCAAAATGCAAAAGTATCCACAAGCACTACCAATAAATCCACCGCTGGTTGGTTCGGTGGCTAGTCTGACTATGAAGCGCGCCACTTAGCACCCTGGCGCTTTATATACTCGATACGAATGTATCTCATCGTTGTTGGCTCGTGTTACTTATTATTGTTGTTGGCAAACTGTGCTGGTAAGCAGCTGCTGGACTTTCTGGTGATGAGTTGGTAGAGAGTGGTTTAGCTTATGCCTCCCGGGGTGGTCTACTCTTCATCTTGTTTTGAATAAATCCAAACAATAGTCTTCTCTTAAATCTTGTTTTTTTTTCGATTTGCGGTGGTAGATTACGTGAATGTATCAACTAGATTAGCGAATCTAGTTGATTTGGTGACAGTTTCACTAGGTGGATGAACTTTACGGATTTGGAATTTGCATAATCAGATTCTTGGAAAGAGGGTAGTGAATACTGATATTAAGTTGTTGCCTAAGAAATGTTGAATAGTTGAACTTTGATCGCATTTGACGTGAAGGTTTCGTATTTAGATTTATTTTAAGCTGCTACTTAAAATTTAAAGAAGTTCTAGTCAATTTTAATAAATTTGTAGGCAGAATACTGATACGGCACCAGAAATCTGCACCAGGATATAAAAACGTATCCTCGAAGAACCGGTCGGAAATCTATCTCTCTTCAATGTTACCATTCCCAGGAAATATATTAAAAATATGAATTTACGAATATACACGCAGTTATTAAAGAAGGCTTTTGGTTTTCCATGTTTGTAAAAGTAAATATTGGGAAGTTAATGTATTAATTAAAAAGTAGATGCCGAAGAAATACCCTATGTCACTACAAGAGAAATAAGAAGACTTATTATTATTGCTCAAATAGCGGACGTAGCCACAATAAAACTTAAGCTTCTAATTAATGAATGGTTTAAACTAAGACATGCACCTCATCACTAGAAGAGCACAGACGTAGTCGTCATAAGAAGGTAAGCCATCTACAGAAGTTACTTTCTATAGCCCATTATTTAAAAAATATCCCAGTATTTTAAAAAAATTGTAAGAACTATCCTTAAAACACTAGACAAAATTATTATAGAAAAACGACCCTTCCTGAACCTTCAATTTGGGTTTAGGAATAAGCATTCGACAATAGACCAAGTGCACCGTATTACCGACCTAATAGAGAAAGCACTCGAAGGTAAAATGTATGCTCTGCATTATTTCTGCATGTAGCGCAAGCCTTTGAAAAGGTGTGGCATAAAGTTTTGGAGTTCAAACTGCATAGGGACCTACCTAGACAATATTATGGCATATTGAAATATTATGTAGAAGAGAGATTTTTTCGAGTACGGTATGGTAAAGAGTACTCAGAAGGAAGAAAATAACGGAAGGTGTCCCACAAGGCAGAGTTGTACGGGAAATCACACATTAATTGTAAATCTTTGCAAATTATAGGTTTCTGAAAATACTGAGAAAGGAAAGTCATTTCACTTTCATGTTGAATGGCCAAAAAACGGTACCTTAAAGGCTAAACGGTTCTAACAAATGGGCTACACAAATATTGCGATTACACAGGGGGACAGACTGGAACACAGCTATATATTTTGTTCAAACATTTGTGATGGAAAAATACGGTAGCACTAGGCATCCAACATTCCATTAGTGTTCTAGCGAAGAGATTTGCATACGCATACGAGTAGATAAGCTTGTCACAGAACACGATCAAATGAACTTAAGTATGTCACGAGAGCGCCCGCTTAAATATGCTAGTTATATTCAAGTTCCAGACGAACAAAGACTTTATAGATTGTGTCAAAGTCCACAACACCTTTACACCTTTACGAGAATCCTAGGCATATACGAGTAGCACCACTTTTTGCAGCATCAGTACTCGTAATCTGCTGGTTCCATCGAAGGTCTGAGCTAACATACATACCAGCATTGACAAGCCATTAGATTCCCCAACATCAACTCCACATATTTTGACTACTTTAGTATCCCGCTTTATAGACAGAAGATAGCACTATATTTTTGACGCGTTGAACTCAACTTGGCCTTTCACAATATCAGAGTTGAGTTTGATTGGTATTCTCTGTAGCTAGGCTTTAATTTATAGGGTCATACGAGTAACTTCACAACTTTATGGAAGAAGTATGTCGCAAGTCCACAAATAAGAGGTGGTTATTGCACTATTGATCAATAAAAAAGCAAAATTGTAAACAAAATCGAAAAACTGATCAACAAATTAGCCCAAGGTTGTCAATGAGTCAGACTGGAAATGAACATAACAAAAACTAAGCTGATTACGCCAGGTAACAAAATGCGACGTTAGATGCAATCAATCTAGAATACTGCGAAGACTATGTTTATTTGGATCAGCTATCATTCAAGGAAAAACACGAAAAAGAAATTGAAAGGAGAATAACTAACAGTTGGAACAGTTTTGGAATTTAAGAAGTGTTTTAAGCTCCAATGTAAGTTTACAGACGAGAAAACACCTATTCAACATGACAATACTGCCAGTGATGACTTATGGTGTCCAACACTAAGCGAAAGGATAGAACAAAGTACCAACATCCTATTCTTTAAAATGACAGTGGGCAGGACACGTCATTCGAGCAGAGGACAATAAGGTGGACGAAAATACTGACGGAGTGGATTCGCAGAGATGGCACAAGGAGGGTGAGCCGATGAGAGATAGTCTACAGGACTTCATCAATAGATCGGAAAGAGGGACATTCGACAGAAACAACTGGAATATTGGGGCCTGTAGGAATTGAAGTAAAATTGCTAAAATTAAATAAATAAATATCAAAGTAGGCATGTATTAAAAACAGTATATTCAGTTTTTGAATTTAAAGCAACATGTTGCTACATTAATGGAAAATTTTGAAATTAAAGTTTCTAGTACTTAAGCATGATACATACGCACCTAAAGCATTTGCCTAGATCGGGTGTTATATACTTAACCCTGTTTATAAATGCATGTCTAAAAATGGAATATTTTATGTGCTGTATGTTATCAAAGAACACTTTGAATAATTTGGATTTAGACAGTATCACAACACTTTACATCAGGTACTAAGAATCTGTAACCATGTGAAATTCAATCGAACCATAGGTAAATCTACGAAAAGACATTTGACGCAGTTTGGCAAATCTCATCTTCAAAATAATTCAATTGGATTTCCCATCACATATCTGTAAAATAGTCCGAAGATTTTTGTCCAGTCGCTCGTTCAAAGTTTACATCAATAACAGTATTTCTAATTTAGTTTCATTTGCTTCGGGCATTCCACAAGGATCCGTTCTTGGACCGATTGTGTACAATCTATCATAAATGCGTCGGATTTTCCAAATTTACCAAATTTTGATGCAGCCATTTTCCTCTCATGAATTTGCTCTTAACATTAAGAGTAATTTGAAAAATGCGATGAAAATATTAGAAAAGTATTACGCAAAGTGGAAATAAAACTAAACGAGGGTAAAATGCAAGCTATTTTTTCACACGAATAGGAAAGACTTGCTACCTTCCCAGTTCTCAATTACAGGTAAATTGAGTCAACATTGCTTGGGAGCCTACCGTTAAGTACTTAGTAAGGAGCATATAAGTAATTCAATAAAGAAAATAGAGATCGCAATCAAGATGCTGTATCCCCGTTTATTAACAGAAAGTCGCTCCTCTCAACGAATAACAAAACTATTATATATAAAGCTTGTCAAGTGCGGGGGGGGATTGTGCAAAATGTCACAAAAAAAGACCAAATATGTCGAAGCAAAATTCTAAAAGTGATGCTTAAATTACCTTGGCGCCATTCAACTCTGGATCTGCACAAAAAAGTGCAAGTTGAAGTAATTTCTCTAAGAATTCAAAAAGTTAGAGATAAATTTTTTGATCATTGTTATTTTGCTGACAATCCTCTCGTAAATCAGTTAAATACTAATAACATACGAGTAAACAATTAATAAACAATATATTTTCATTCTGTTTCATGTTATATGTTTTATTATTTATTATTTTTTTCCTTTTTTTATATAGGTACACTCGGGCACTTTTTTTAATAGGAATACTAGGGCATAGGACGCGTGAGAAAAGTCATGTCCATGTGGTGTTTCTGTTCAGAATTCATTGGCATTTTATCGTGAATAGACTTACTCGTAAGTCTGAAAAACGTCTACAAATTGTGGAAATTTATTTCCAAAATCAGTACTCAAAAGTTTTTCGTGCACTTCGACCATTTTATGGTGCTCATAATCGTCCAACTGAACGCACTATTCGCGAAATAATCGCTAAATTTCGGTCAAATTTTACATTATTGGACGTTCATTGCTTCTATAGCTGCAGATGGTATCATCGGACCATACTTCTTTAAAAATGCGGAAGGAATGCGCGTAACCGTCAATGGCGAACGCAACAGAACAATGATCGGTGAATTTTTGTTGCCAAAAGTTCAAGACATTGCTGCAGATGACTTGTGGTTTCAACAGGATGGTGCAATGTGCCACACAGCGGGCAAAACTATCCAGTTTTTGAGAGACATTTTTCATGAAATCATCATCTCAAGAAATTGGCCTTCAAGATGATTTTAAATTATTCAATTTTTCTTTATGCATTTTATTTCAAAAGAAACTTCAGGAAGCTTTTATTTGATCACTCTTTATATACTTTTTGATTCATTCGTTAAATTATTTATTTATTTATTTGTTTCTTAAACTATTTATTTATTTATTTAATTATGTATATTTATATATTTATTTATTTATTCATTCATTCATTTATTTCATTATTATTTTTAGTCAATATTGTTTTTAGTGTGCCTATTTACTATCCTTTTATATTTTCCTTCTAGTCTACTACACTTCTTGTTAATAAAAAATTAATTTATAAGAACGATAAGAAAATAAATTTAAATAAAACAATAACGGTGTGAGATATTTGGCTTTATTTTGAAGCTACATTCTTGCCATTATGTATAGAACAGCACATCATTTAAATGGCCGCCTCGGCTTCGCTGGCAGTGCTTCAAGCGATCGGTCCAATTTTTGATGACTCGGTTCAATATGTGCGGCGATATTCCGGCAATGTTGTCCTCGAACTCGTCCAACTGGTTGGCTTGTTAGCATAGACTAAATACTTGACGTAGCCCCAGGGAAAATAATCAAGGGATGCAAGTTGCATGATCGCGGCGTCCAATTGATGAACGCTCGCCGTGAGATGACCCAGATGCCAAATTTCTCCCGCACCACTTCAAGAGTTGCGTCGCTTGTATGGCATGTAGCGCCGTCTTGTTGGAACCACAGCTCGGATATATCGATGTTATCGAGCTCTGGCCACAGAAAGACGGTTAACATCGCTCTATACCAAAGACCATTGACGGTAACGGTGTCTCCTTCCTCATTTCGAAAGAAATAAGGTCCGATGATGCCGCCGTGCCATAAGCCGCACCAAACAGTCAATCTTTGTGGATGCATTGATGCTTGATCGAACACTTGTGGATTGTGGTCGCTCCAATAACAGCAATTTGGCTTGTTGACATAGCCGCTGAGCCAAAAATGAGCCTCGTTCGAGAAGATGATTTTTTGGCCAAAATCCGGATCTCCGGCTAACATTTCCAGGGCCCAATTAACGAACTCACGGCGTTGTTTATAGTTGTCCGGTTCCAATTTTTGCATCAGCACAATCTTACACGGATGTAGGCCCAAATCCAACCGCAAAATAAGCCTAGTTGACTCTCTGGCGATGCCCAATTCATCTAATTGGCGCCGAATCGACATTTCTGGGTCTTCTTCGATACTGGCCGATACGGTGGCTATGTTTTCTTCACTTCGCACCGATCTCTGTCTAGTTGGTGGCTTAAAGTCGAAAAGAGAGTACTCACGCTCAAACTTTTCCAAGGTGCGACGAATTGCCTGCGCTCTGAAGCCATGATAACGACCGACCTCACGACGAAATTCACGTTGCGTATTTACAACTGAGCCGGAGGTTGGATAATATTTTTTAATAATTTCCACACTTTCGGGATTCGTCAAATGATGCATGATGAAATGGCAAACTGAATATTTTGACAGCTGGATGTCATTGGTAACTTTGACAGCTGCTGAAATATAATAATTGGGAAAACTATCATTGCTATCCGGTCACCGTTTATTTCTGTGAAAAGATAAATCTATCAAATCCCTGTGCTGTAAAATGTATGACAACAAGCCAATGTAATTTATCTAAAGCAGGAATTATATTTAAATAAGTGAATAAAGCTTACATTATTATTATATTGCACTTCTCCTCCCCGAGTCACGGGGAATATGGGAATATAAATCGACTGAGTGGACTAATGGTCCACCTAGTCCATTATGATCTGTGGAGTTATGACCCGTCAACATGTCTTCTAAGTCTCTTAAACACAATACATAGTGCCAAATACTTTTTGACACCTACATCGATCGAATTTCTTTTTATTTTCTGTGCCTTACGAACGCATTACTCTGAAACAGCTCTTTTTGCAACAAAAATGAATCTATCTCTTATATGCTTGAAATAATTCCTTAGAGACTTTTTTTCTCTAAATCCCGTGGATGCTCTTCAGGGAACTCGTTTTAAAAGCCCTAATATAAGCTTGTCTTCTAACCAAACGAAACAATTCTTACCCAGCTACAATCTTCTGCAGATGTCTGTTCTATTTAACAGCATTTTATGTGTTTCGTACCAAAGCTGACTCAGCCATTCTTGCATGTTGAAACGGTTTGGCTTCAGTTCTTGCCAAAATCAGCCGGTCATAATTGGTCAGCTAAAAAAATCATTAATGAGCGCTCAGCTCAAGGTACATAAAACGAACTTTCTATTTGCAATACTACCATGTGATCTGTCTACATTTGCTTAATCTATACGAAAACCAAAAAAAGTAAGTAATCTATTTTCAACTGCATGTATCTTATTACCATCGAAATGTTCCTTAAAAAGAAATGGAACTTCAACTTGGTATCGACGAAATACTTTTCATTATGAATCACAGGAGCCCACAGAGAAAAAATAAAAAAAGAAACAAGTCCCTACAGTAATTGTATAATAAAAATGTTATTTCCAAATGTCAACTTACTCGTATAACTCTACGTATGTACCTTTCTACTGAGTTATTTGATTTTTTTATTTCCACCCAAGGGTCTGGATTTCATCAAGAGTTCGCTTACAATTTTATTTTTTTTCTCAACTCTTCGTGTCACGGAGGGCCCCCAGCGTAATGTTAACAACATAATAAATTTTAACCGCACTCAGGGAAGGTTCAAAAGTGAAAAATCTCGTTTGAGATACACGAGTACTGAAAAAGGGTATCGCATAGCGTAAGAGGTGCAACTAAAAGTTGTTACTTACGTGTAAAAGTGTAATAAGTCTTCAAACATCTACATCAAGTATCTATCTCAATAATTGATATGATTTCCTTAACAGATAAATTAATACGAGTGTACCAGATCAAACAAAGTTAATTGTTCTGATTGACAATTAAAATTTATTACCAACTAATTTACTAAGTAAGGTGGTGTGCCCCTAAATTTATTTGTTTTTTTTTTTTTGCCAGACTTAAATACTTAAGTGTTTATCACTTATTTGCTCCAAATGAAAGTGAGTCACCACAGCAGCGGATTAGGTCATAAAAAATAAAAACCAGAAACTAAAGTTGATTGAAACAGGCGGAGAAAAGAAAAGAAGTTGCAAACAAGTATCTGAGGAGAAGAAGACAAACTTGTAGACGACAACCTGTCCAAATGAGATACTTGGTTCGAGAACTAATTAATGACACTGGACAGCGAGTCAAATCACTCACGGTGACATTAAGTGTGTCTACACCAGAAAACCTAAATTGTTTTGTTTATTTGTTCAATTCTGCTTGCTGTTCGACGACGACGACAACGACAGCGAGGTGAGTCTCCCAAGGTTTGTGTTTTGGGACGAACCCAAGACTGACGATAAACAGCATTCGACTAGTTGCAGGAATTTCCCAATGACCGGTTGGAGGGGGCCAGCTTCAACTACCAATGTGGACAATTACAACTGTTTACTGAAGTTGAAAACAAGTGAGTGGCTATGGCAGGCATCATTGCAGCCGGTTAAGGTTCAAAGCAAAATGAGCAGCGTTGGTCTTATGTATTTTGCAATTTTGTGTACGTAAATGGATTGCGTAAAGCATGCGTTTCATATCGTTTCCAGGAAACATACGAGTAACATGCGACTTCTTGAAGCCGTCTTAAGCGAGGCCCGTAAACAAACTTGTGTAAATGAACGGATGTAATTCAGTTCGGATGGGGTACATTACTGTTGCCATTCTCCTCGGATGTAAATTACACTATGGTGCGTCTTACGAAGTTTATTGGCGCTAAAAGATTTATGACATCAACAAGACCAAATTTTACTGGCGTAATCGACAGCTTCTTATGATTATGTGTACGAGTACATGTGTATGGTGAAACAACAAGGGCAATGTATGAAGTAGTTAGATTTTGTATGCATTTTTTTCTTCTATTTTTTTTTTTTGTGGTAGAGTAAGTATTCTGGTTAACAACTTGAACTCTTAGCAGCAGCAGCTAGTTATAGTTAATTACTATTTCTGCTGGAAGATGTTACGAATAAAATATTTGTCGTAGGTATCGGTGGCATTAGGAGCGTTCAACGCTAACCTGAAATGAATAGATAGAGAACTTTATTGGTACAGTGCATCTGATTCTCGACCAAGAATCTTCTGGGATAACATTCCCTAGTCGCGAACATGAAGTACTCGTAAGTTGAAGTTCCCTTCTACTGGCAGATATCATGGAAGGCAGGCTAGTTTGGGAGCGACTCGATGACTTTTCGACTCTACCAGACTTAATTCGAAGAGTCGGGCGATAGGAACCAACCAACCAACTGACCTGGCCGGCTTCAAGGCCAAAACGCAGGTTCTTCGAAAGAGTGAAGGTAACCTGTCACGGGTTAGCGGGTGAGCCATATTGATATTTTGTCACTGACAGCTCTTTCGCGCTCAAAAAATCAGTATCATATCTCCGCGGTACGAAATGAATCGAATTACCCTTGAACAACGTTGGCAAATATTGAAAACTTATTTCTAAAGTGAGTGCTGCATTGCCGAAATAGTGCGAATTTTGAAAAGAAATTTCGGTCAAAATAATGCTCTCCGTGCCTGCTGTACGTAAGTTTGTGAAGAAAATTCATGAAATTGGCATGATTAAATGATTTCTTCATTCTCGTGCTGGACCGGATAGTGAAGACGTAAGGCACTACTTTCAACAAACCCGTCCAGCTGCTGGGGTACGCAGACGATATCGACATCATTGGTCGCTCCCAGCGTGCTATTTTAGAGGCTTTTACGACGATTAATGAAGAATGAAATTAACGAGGGCAATACAAAGTACATGCTATCAACAAATAAAGTACCATCGGTCCATCGTTTGGACAATATGTCACTGTTGACAGCTACAACTTCGATGTAGTTAAGGAGTTCACTACTTCGGAGTCAACATCAACTCTACGAATGACAGCCTAGTAGCGATTTGATGAAAACTCACCCTTGGAAAGCATTGCTCCTTTGGTCTGACAAAACAAATGAGGTCAAAACTCCTTTCTCGATAGACAAACTGCATGCTCTACACAGCTCTGATCCAGTTATACTATATGGTGCTGATACGGATGTTCAATTTCTACGTCAAATATTTGGTCCTGTATACGAAGAGGGCAAATGGAGGAGAAAATACCACCGCGAACTCTGCAAGCTGTGTCAAGATGTGAATGTCTACAATGTAACGTATGGAGTATTTTTTTTTTGCGAACTTCTCAAGAAATGCGAACCTATAAAGCTGTGACTGCGCGACATTATTCATGTTATACTAGATTCATGTATCTGTCAACTACTACTTCACGGAGCTTAAAGCAAGATGGTTTGAGTCCCTATCTACCATAAAAAGAAACGAGATCATTACCATACATAGCGGTACTTGCGAGTAGATGTTGAATGGTATGCACTACTTATGTATTTTCTGCAGCGTCAATTTTATTCTTTTCATTAAGCTGCTTCTTTTGCAGACTTTCGCTTTTAGCAAAGATTCACTTTTGTTTAGCAAATAGAAAAACCTTTTTCGAATTTTCTTAGCAAAGACGTACAGCTATCAAATTTATTTGTAAAGAAAAATGTGTCTACTTAATGGCGCTGAATCAATCGCCATCTAGTGGAAAATATATGTCATATGGCTGAAAATGCAACTTGATCGCGATTATGACATCAGAAGGATCTGCGAATCACAAACAACGACAGTAACAGCAAACAAAAATGCTCCCCAGTTATCTGGATGCTATTCTTGAAGTTTACAGAAACAGGAACATGGCTAATACCAGAGTTGACTTTCCGAGAATAAATAGTTTCTTCTTCTAAGCTCAAACATTTTTACGATCTTTCGAGAGTCTGTACAACTACTCGCGTACGTCGACAACGTTGACATAATTGAAAGAACACAGCGGGCTGTCAGTGGTGTTTTTGAGAGTATTAAAACAAAATTGAAAAGAGGCCAGTCAACATCGACCCTCATCAACTTGGTGTGCAAAACTGGGCGAGGCTAGCATAAGATCCAGCTGGCTGGAGACGCTTGTTGGTTGAGGCTCAGGTCCACCCCAGACTGTAGTCATCTTGTTCAATCTTTGCAGTTAGCCTAAGCAAGCACTCAGCCATATTTCAGACACAAATCCATGTTTTCTGATGGTCACGCTGCTTTGAAAGCACTTGGCTTGGCCATGATGAAATCAAAGCTACTGGAACTTAAAAAGAAAACCTTGGTAATTCTGCACTGGATCCCAATACATAAAGAAGATAAGGATGAGAATCTCAGGAGATATTTCAGCTCGATTTTGTTCAAGTTCTCCAATTTCATGAAAAAGTGGCTGCCAAGAATCCTCATTCTTCTATTGGCAAGGGCAGGACATTCACGTAGCAGGTGACGAACAGACTCAATATCTTCTTCGTCCCTGTAGCTTCTGTAATAATCGTTATGTGGCTTCGTTGTCTATGAGCTTAATTATAGTACTAATGAGAGTTCTTACAAAGGGGAGAGTCTGCGAAATATGCAATGTTAATCCTTTCCTTGCTCTTTCATTACCTGGAATATCCATATGCCCTGGTACCCAGCATAGGGTTACCGTATTGGTTCTCGATACCTCATTTTGGTGTCTTTTGCAGGTGTTCACTAGTCTTAATCTGGTTTCCACGGAGTTCAAGATCTTAACTCTCACTGTACACCATAATTAAGTTCCCGAACATATTGTCTTCCAGAATAATTTGTGCAGCCTGAGCAGTCGTTGTTAATTCTCATGAGCACTCTAAGAACCGTAATGGGTGCTATCAGTGCACATTGTCTACTAAAGAGGTACAATCTTTCGCCGGACTTAATCTGTTGACTATATCTAAATACTTATATGAAAAGAAATAATAGGGGTAGTAATAAGGCGCAACCTTAGACATCTAAGGTCATAAGACCTTTGACCATGATAACGCATCAACTTCTCTATATTGGCTTCAAATCTTATTTCATACCACACCTGTTAACAACTTCTACTTACTGACCTTCTTACATTACCTTAGTCAATTTGTGTCTCCTTGAATATTATCGCATTCAAGAACTTTACATGTCGTCTTATCCATTTGACACTGGCCAAACCAGCTTAAAGCGTGACGATAACGAAAGGCTCATATAGCAAATTCTTGTGGGTTAGTTGCTCCATTGCCAAAAGTTAATCTTCAGAACAAGTTTCTTTTATTTAGCAGAAAGGTTTAAGTCTTAATGCTGCACATTTGTATACATATAGCAGTGTGTATAGATAAAGGTAATGGTTCACCTATTGATAAACCAGGCTACTAGTTGCCAGCTGAACTGGTTTTTTTTTGTTAAGAATTTATATAAAAAGAGTGTCGTTCTATTAGCATAATACCTGAAAAGTGACTGTTTATCTCTTGTGAAATTCACGAGAACTGCACATCCAGTTAACCATTTTAAATGGTAATCCAACCTTAAAGTCCATTATCGTCTTAAAACTGCTGCAAGTTCGAAGCAGATACTTGAGGGTTTTTAATTGAAAAATTGTTATAGCACTTCAATCAGTGAATCCTAAAATAACTACAAAATTAATTACAAGGACGAGTGTTTAATCGATTATGTGGGTGTTGACTTAAATTCTACGTTAAGCAGACAATTGACTGAAATTATTGTTGGTTCACCCTTTAATCAGCACGTATCCTACGCTAATGGCTCAAATCAACAAAAGCGCTTCCTCAACACAAAACCAATGGTTAGTTGTTGGTCGTGCTTTATTACCACCATCAATCAGCTAAACACGTTGTCGTGTCGTTGGTCCTCTGCTGTCCTTTCTAAACGATTAATTAGCTTTTGTACTCCTTGTTGTAAATAGCTGCAAATGAATACATAGCATGCGATAAATTAGAGTGGGACAGTGGTGTTTACCTTAAGTAATGGCATCGTAAATTTCTAAATTGGGTGTCTTATGGTTGTCCTAGATTTTAAGAGAAGTTAATTCCTTAAAGGCTGCAATTTTTTAAGGAAAATACACATCCGGATGTCAGACTTGTGCTTATTATTCGTTGGACTAACGTGCAGGCCATCAAGAGTTGGAAAATTGAAGTAAAATTTACTAAATAGACAGTAAAAAAAGTATCTACAGGTTCAACGAATGATTAAAGACTCTAACTGTTACAGATTTTGATTAGACATTTGATGGACTTAAGCCTCAATCAATATTTATTATCAAGCAATGCAGACCTTAGATAGTTGCCTACAGTGTATAACGCTGCCTAAACCAAATATTTCGCCATATCAAGTGCTATAGGCACATTTCAATCAAGTGGTCAATGTCGCTGCAACTCGAAGAATTCCACAATAATCTCACAAGCAGAGTTTGCACTTCGACGGTAGGTAAACAAATCTCTACATATTATAGCTATCCATCGTGATGTATTGGCCAAGATATTAATGTAACTTATTGACATATTTTTCATCTTATCTTCGCTTGTAACAGAACTCATCCTACACTACAATAGCGGAAGATGTAAGGCCTTCATCAATTTAAGTAAAAATAAGCTCGGACTACTTACAAGCTGCAGATTCTGTGAAGAAGCCAAGGAAACTCCATATCACATCCTCAGAAACTCTGGAGCACTATCTCGGAGCAGAGTAAATTGTCTGGGAACGTATCAGACCCGAAAGACCTCCCATCCCTGAACCCAATGCCAGTTCTTAAGATCCTAAGAAGAACCAAGTTGAACGAATTACTTTAGCGTGAGAATAATCTCGGATAGCACCAGATGAGGGCACAGTAAGTTTAGATCGCAGTTCGTCTAACTCCGACGCAATTCATTTAATCGCTTCTGAAATATTGGTCTTTGCCAGAACCAATAGTAAGGTTATGGGGTTCCCCTCATAAATCCAAGTATCTGGAGTATGTCTAAGTATTGGGTAGAAGAATCTCCAAACAGTACCGTCACATTCTAAGCTTTGTTTTCGAAGAACTTTACAAGGTCCTGTGAGTTATTATCCGTCCGTATGTTTACTAGCATATCTTGGCTTGGCGTAATTTTAGGAGTAGTACTTCTACGGTCACATGTTCTCCCATTCCACAGAAGACAGTTGCGACACATTTGCTGAATTATCAGTTCATTTCCATTCCAATGTTTGGTATAATTGTTGATCTCTCCTAAAACTTCTAGTTCATCTAGAAAAGTCTAAACTATTTTTGAGCTGTTATGTTATTATTATTGTTCTGTAGGGCTATCTTGCGCTGCGACCTAAAGGTCTATTGTGCCCCTGCTAATACCTAGGAGAGGTTTATTCCCTCATTAGGGTTCCCCTCAGAATATAATTCCTTCAGAATCGTATTCGAGGGTCAAACACTCTCACTTTGCCTTGGCAGGGATAGTTCGCCCTAGAGCACCCTCTCTAACCCAATTTCTCTTAGAAATCTGAGAATGAGAAGTTTGTCCATGCTTGGCATATCCTCATCTGATAGTTGGTACTTCCCCAAGTATTTCAATCTTTTGTGGGTCAGTGCCCAACAAGACTGGAATGTCGAGTGACGCTGGAATCTGCAAGGCCCTTCGTTTATTATACCTAGTTTCCTTAGTTTACAGTGCCCCGTTAGAAAGCCTATTAGGATACGTAGGTTATTCTTATTAAGGCAGATGTATGCTTCGAATTTTGTCAGTTATAGTTTCTTAGCTTGCCAGGTTCTCACCCTGTCTTCTTTATCCTTCTTCCTGAATTCTTCCAATGAGGATGTTGCTGCTCCTTGTCTTGCCAAGGAGTCTGCTTCTTCGTTGTCCACTATTCTGACGTTAGGTTGTTGCTACTATCCAATTTATTAAGTTTGTGTAGGCATTCCCACACAAGTTTTGATTTAACAACATGGGAGTGAAGTGCTTTGACAGCCGCTTGACTGTCTGTCTTGAGTTTGAATATTGCACATCTATCGGCTTGAAAGATGCTGGTACTTGTGCCCATGGGTTCTGAGTGTTTTGTGCTTGGCCGAAATACCACTGCCCCTATTTCTTCTTTAGTTCTCCAGCCGTCTGAATACAACTTCATTCTGTGGTTACTTAGTCCATATATTATGGATTCAGTTACTCCAGGCTTTCTTATTACTCAACTTTGTATGGAATTTTTTATTACAATTAAATTTCCTGATACTATCGCCTCAATGGATTCCTATTAGTGAAAGTTTCTTGAGAAGTACATCATATTCTTTCGAACTGATGCATTTCTCCCTCCCGATACCTATCCTTTGCCATCCTTAGTATCGTCAGCTTTGCATTTTGCTCAACAGAGCTGTTATAAGTAATTGCACTGTCTTGTTATGTCTAGGTAAAGTTGAACAGTGAAGTTTTTAACAAAGGAAATGAGCTACTCCCATTCCATATATGTATCTTCCTTAACGATTCTTATGATTGCTCCTTAAATGGCTCCCTCACTTAAAAGGTTATCTACCCCCCAACTTGGTGACAACCTTCTACCGCACGAGTGTTTCTGCAGCTTTCGTGTCCATCATCATTTTGAAATAGTGCATGGGCTCCTTGGCTTAGTCGTTAGTGCTTTCAATTACAGAACGAGAAGTTCAAGTTGGAATTTCACGGTCCTAAGCCTCGCAAATATTGGACAAATCTGGGAGAATAAAATTGCCTTGAAAAGCTTCCCAATCCGCCTTCCGAATTCGGTAATAAAACTGTGGATCTCCTCAATTCGTCTGAAAAATATAGCACGCATATTTTTTTAATTTTTTAAAACCTCTTTTGCGACGTTCTTTATGAATTCGGCAAAGGGCGCGAATTGCTGTTTTTTTTTTCTTTTTTTTTTTTTTTTGTCCATAATTATGAATTGGAGTCAGCATTTTATACATGTTCATACAGTTAAATGTGACAAAGCTCATAATTGTGAGTCATTGCTACATAACGATGGAATCGTAAAAATTGTTCATTTACCTTTTATCCAGAAAATAACTATAAAAGCCTACATTACCGACATATACTCTAGCTCAGGTTTCAACCATTTCTTACAATTGTAAGGCCATCTGGTGTATATTTTTTGTTTTCGACATTGCAAAGAACGGTGATGCTACGAACTAAATTGTTCATTGTACGCTCAAGTCTCAGCAGTTACATTAATTTCATTTATTTTAACGAGTTTTTCAATCGTTTGAATTAAAGGGTATTGACAATCTCTATAAAAAAAGGGAGGGGAAATTTCCTATTGAACACTTCTGTGTATGTAGATTGTAGAATATATACGATGCTTGACCTTTTCAACTTCTCAGCAAGTTATCAAGTTTTAAAATTCCTATCAACAGGTTGTAGCGAAGGGTAGTGCACAAGTTGGTGCAGAGCTTGATGCTCGGCCAGCACTTAATCTCTTAGGCCGCCCGCTGCCGGAATTTTGGTGTTAAAGTTTAAATTCTAATTTCAAAGTATAACTTTTATCGGTCATTAAATGGATTCACTTTTTCTAGCTGACGAGTGTTGTATAGAAATAGAGCGATATTATAAAGGGTTATTCATTTCGAGTTTGGGTTTTCACATCCCTGCCATATGACATCTGTCAAATCCATCTGTCATCCATAGTGATAGTTATTGCATTGGCATTTTAAAATATGGGCCACGGTCCAACGCATTAAAAGTTGACGCCGATTAACTCGAATAAACTCTTCCTCAGCGATAAGACCCATTTGTCACTCGGAGGCAACGTAAATAAACGAAACTACTGAATTTGGGGTTCTGAGAATCCAAATGTGATCGTTGAGAGACTATTGCACTCTGGAAACTATTGCACTCTGGACTATTGCGAGACTGGAGACACTCCAGTGGAAGTTATTATCAAAATTGTACTTGAGTTCATTATTATGACCTTGAGTCAAAGCAATAGTCTATACAGTGGAGTGAAAGGTGTGATTGAACCCCCAAAAAGTTTAAGGTCGTACCATCGGCTGAAAAGATCATGGCAACAGTGTTTTGAAACTCACAAGGAGTACTCTTAATAGATTATTTATTTTCAGGGCGTACAGACTAGGGAAGAAGTTTTTATGGATCGCGTTTACCTTCTCTGGAGATAAAGCAGCATTCTTTTCAGCTTTACGTGACTTTTCTTCAATTAAAGAACGATGTCGAAATTGGCTTTAGCTTATGTCTTATGAGACTATTCTTCAAATGACTTTTTAGGTCTTCCACAACTAGTTCCAGGAAGTTCATCGGGATTAGATGTGTTCAATAAACTTAACTAATTCTCTGGTAAACTAAATTCTGTTTGCAGCCAAAGATGGTGACATTTTACAATTGAAAAACAATTGCAAGAGCATTGTTTCCACCACTTGCTCACATTCGTGATAAAACAGCTACATTTTCGAGTCAAATCACATTTTGAAAAATGTTGACATTCGCTAATGTTTACAAGCGGATACTCTTACATTTACGTTTATTCAATATACTATTTACATCTTCGCTTACTAAATATATTGCATCACTTAACGCAAAAATACTTAGTCCGAAATTGACTGCCAATCCAAAGCAAAGAGAGCGAGTCTAATTAAAGAAACCAGAAAACGATGGCGCTTCCATGATGCCCAGAATGTCATAAAAGGAAGTGTCACGAAAGTGCATGCCATAAAAAGGGTATGTTCGCACGTTGACACGTTGCCACAGATCTAAAGATCCACATTTCAAAAAATTGCTCATTTTGAATATTTATCCCTATAAATAGTTAAATATTTAAAAAAGTCGAAAAAAGTAGCAGGAAAACTTAAAGTTGTCACAAAGTGCAACAGAGGACGAACCGAACACAACAAATTTAAGGTCTATTTTGGTGCTTTTTTTAAATTTGATTAAAACTTTAATGTTGACACTCACAAGGGGACCACTATTAATTAACAGTTTAAAACTTGTTAACACACATAATATTGTTTTAAAATAAATATGTTATGTTCTCGATGTAAAAAATACAGCGATGAACAAATGACAACATATAGTCGCTAAATATTTGTCAAACAATTCTAAATTATTTGTATGCACTTTTTTTTATTTTTGTCCACTGCTCAACGCACTGTGCGACGTCTTGCCTAAGGTGCAAATGGTATCCCTCCTTAATGAAGCTGATGTAAGCACACTACATCAGTATTGCTAAGCTGCTCTAACCTATCGACATCAAATTATAAAAGAAAACTTAGAAAACAAAAATCCTATTCCTTTTTAATTTGGTAGTATTTTTATTTTATGCAATATTATAAAATTCAAATACGAGGGGCGGCTGATAAGTTCATGGCCTAAGGCATTAAGTGAAAGAAGAGAACCTATTAAAAAAATGTATTTCTCAATATAATCTCCGTACAAACATTATTTTCTCTGCCTTTAAAATGACTTTCTATGGCCGTCTTGATCTTGTTTTTATCTGCAAATCTCCAGCCTCGTAGCTCTTTTTTTCATATTGGAAAAAGGAAAAAGTGGCTCTGGGCCAAGTCTGGGCTGTAGGGTGGTAGTCTATCATTGAAAAACCTGTGTCTTTTAAGGCCTGTCTCAAAACCTGCGCCATGTGAATAGATGCGTAATCCTGCAAAAACAACACTCCGTGCCTGAGTTTCACACGTCGCTTCCATACGACCGCTTCACGTGACTGAGTCAATAAATTTGCGTAATATTGATCATTCATCGTAGTCCTCTTTGGCAGATAATCAATCAGCAAAATACCTTCGCTGTCCAAAAAAACAGTCGTCATAAGCTCCTTCGACGGCCTCTCCTCTTTTTCAAACCACTGGATAGACTCTTGTTTGGACTCCGGATCGTGTTGGCGAACCCACGTGTCATCTACAGCTATTATTCGGTTGCAAATTTCGTCGAGATTGTCCCCGGCTAACTCCAAAAATCTTTGCAGCACTCGAGTCGTCGATGCTTGTCGAACGGGCGTGTTCAAATGCTCGTGCAAAATTTCTCCAATTCGTTTTTTTGCTGATGTGCAACTTGTCCGCTATTTGCCACATTTTTATAGTTCTGTCAGCCAAAACTAATTTTCCAACTTTTCTGACATTTTCTTCAGTGACCACTGACACAGGTCGCCCTGGGCGGAGGTCGTCTTCACAGCTCGCCCTTGTGTAAATAAGCGAACCTATTTTTTGACTATGGTACTCGTATACGAAGGCCCAGAATCCTGAAGAGTCGATGACATAATATAATAATATAATATTCTGGCCTAGCATCTCGCAGCTACTCGTCATGTGCGCCTCACGAATGGTTGGGACCTACAGTTTTATGCCATTTCCGAAGGGCAATTTTTTCGATTAAGAGAAGCTTTTTTTTTACTCTCGGATATTTGTCAGACGTTCGCCAGGGGTGGGACCGTGAGAAACCTTGTATTTTTTTTTTTTTTTTGTGTTTTCTTGGATTCGAACCTTGAACCTCTCGCTCAGTGATCGCGTACTTCACCACTGAGCCACAGCGCCCAAGAGTCGGTGGCATGTCTTCGAAAACTGGTCCGCCTGTGGGGTTTACCAGTTTGATCCCAGGAAGTACCGGCAGGCTTCCCAGTTTCGGATCATTTCGTCACTGAAGGCAATCAAATGCTAGTGTTTTCGCATTTGTGTAATCCAGTTATTTTTTGGTCTGCCTTCTTTGCGCGATTGTGTAAGAACGTTGATTGCTATTGCCGTTTTAACGAGGTCCGAAGGATCCTTTGAACATGACAATACCAACTGAGCTGGTCGTGCTCTATCTTGCATGTGATGGGTTCGTGAAGGCTTCCTAGAATCTTCGAACTTCTTATTCTATCAAGCTTTGTTACTCCTGCTGTCATGCGAAGCATCTTCATCTCAGCTGCCGTTAATTTGCCCTCATACTTTTTGTACATTGTCCAACATTGTGAACCGTATGTGAGCGCCGGACGTACAACTGCGGTGTAGAGTCTTCCTTTCAACTTAGGGGACATTTTTGGGTCACAGAAAATTGTGGAGTTTTCCCGCCACTTCATCCACCGTACGCTTACGCTATGTTTGATGTCATCATCACAAGTTGCTTCGCTATTGATCATACATCAGAGATATTTGAACTTTTCACACTTGGGAGCACTCTTCCATTCAAGGAAACGGGCAGCACAGATACTCTGTCTTTTTTGAACTAATAGGGTACCCATTTCCCTCCAAAACATCCACCCATACATCAAGTGCTCGTTGCAGGGCCGTTTGATCTTCACTTGTGATAGCTCCATTGTCAACAAAGAATAACTGATGCACTTTGGGGTCCGTTACTTTTCCTTCAAGCAGATAATCAAGGACTGCAATAAATAGCAAAGAACTGAGGACGCTTCCCTGGTGTACACCGACTTCGATTGGGAACTCTTCAGTGACTCCTGCGGGACATCTTACTCTTGTTCTTGCTCCCTCATACATGTCCATTATTATGCGCACCTATGTAGGTTTCTGGAACTGCTCTTTGTCTTAGCGCCACCAATAAGAGATCTCTTGGTTATCTATCAAATTCTTTTTCAAAATCCACCAACACCATATACAAGTCCTTTACGGAATCACGATGTTTTTCCATTATGATCCTTATAGTTAGGATTGCATCTGTTGTTGATTTACCCGAGACAAACCCGCACTGGTCATCAGATAGCAGTATTATTTTCCGCAGTCGGCCATCTAATACCCGCTCAACGATCTTCAGGTGTGTGACATCAGCTTGACAGAACGGTAGTTATCGCAGTTTCGCGTATCGCCCTTTCCTTTATGCAAAGGAAGAAGATAACTTTCCCTCCAATGATTAGGCAATGGGTCACCGTTCATAAGTTTGGAGATAAGAACCATGAGCCATCTGGACCCGATGTCTCCCGTCTTTTTCCAGAACTCAGGAGATATCTCGTCTGACCCAACATTCCAAACGTCTTCAACAGTAATGTCGGATACTTCATCATGGTAAGAAGCGGCTCTTGGAAAGTATATCCGGGAAAACTGTTCGTTCAGAAGTTTTTCACAATACTGTCGCCATCTGTGGAGAATTTTGTCGTCTTCCACAAGAAGCTGGCCTTGAGCATTGTTAATGAACTTTGGGGAACGAATCTCCTGAGCATTTCTTCTTCTCTGGGCGGCTATTTTGAAGATAGTTGTTCCCTTATTCAAGTTGTTTTGTCGAAGCTCCTGGATAGCCTGGTTCCTATCAGACGCCGAAGACGATATTTCCTCCAACTTCATACTTTTTGCTTGGAATTGGGTGCATTTCTTCTTCGCGAGACCTTTGCAACATCTACCTATATATCACTTCAAAGCGAGCTGTTCCATCCCGTCTCTCCGTGAACTTAAAAAATTAATAATTCAAACTTACCTATAGACGTCTACTGTACAGGATGTATCAGTCGTATTTCAAATAAAAATCAATAACTAAATAATTGTACAAGAAGATTTAATTTTTATTCAACATTATGCATAAAATACACACTTTAAGGCTTAACTCTAAAAAATATAATAAAGTATAGTATAAAATTTATTTTAATATATTTTACATCTCATATTATACAGGTAAAACAAATTTTTAGATACATTAAAAAATTCTTCAAAATCAAAGTAAAAATCTAAAATAAAAAAAAATCAATATCACCCAATTTGCACTAACTAATTTTTTTTTTTTTTGAAGGTAAGTTATAAAAATAAACATTTTCAACACGGCACAAAACACTTTTCAATATCATTTTTTTTTTTTTTTTTTTAATTCTTATCGAACATACATCTTATTCTTATTGTCATAGCAAAAACTTTATAAAAAAAAAAAAAGGAAAAGCCTATCAACAAACCTAAAACGGTTGATGACTTTAATTTCGCTGTGAAAGAAAGAGATTTTTTTTTTAAATTATTATTAACAAAAACGAAATAAATAAATATAATAAAATGTATTAATTTGTCTGTTAATGGAAAATTTTTTTATGAAAAGTGTATATGTGTAAATTATTAAATTTTGACGTGCGTGTTATATGCAAAGAGACAAACGTAGTTTAGTGTACTTTTGTGGTCTTAATAACGATGGTGTCTGTTCACTGGTCTCGTATTTTTTTTATACGAGTAAAATGTTTTTCTCAATCTATCGCAAAATGTACGATGTGGATCATCATTGTGTTTTTTTGGCGCCTGTAATTAAAGGGTTTTGTTTGTTGATAATGTTGAGCATAAATTATACTAAACAATATACTGTACAGTATGTACACCTTACAAACCCCGGATTTGAAGGAAAGTTTTTTTTTTTTTTTTTTTTGAAAACTGTATGTTCAGAAAGCTAATTTACATTGTACATAGATGAAGTAAATTTTACTAATAAAACTGTATTTTAAAGAAAGTAGTAGTTTTAGTAGTAGAAAATTAAGTTATGATATCAAAAGTTGTTATAAAATTTGAAAAACTAAGAAATAAGCAGCTATAAAGATTTAAGTAGTGCTTAACGTATTTTAAATGAAATAATTTGTTTGCTCATAAAGATAAATAAAACAATTTACAAACTTAAGCTTGTATGGAACGGAGAATTGACATTTTTGCAGTGAGTAATAAATATAGTTAAAATTCAATCTATTAGTTTTTATGTAAAGAAATTCAAAGCAACTTTTACTGCGCTCTGCCCTTATAGTTAGATGCGTTTTATTTCATTTTTATACAAGTTTTGAATATAATGTCACATGTACAATAAATGTATTTTTGGCATATATTTCATATCATACTATCGAATTTTGAATGAAATATTAGAAGATGTCACCCCTCTGGAACCCCGACTGGGGAGATTAACATTAGTCTATTAAATAATGTGTCACGTGGGACTTCAATGGAATCTATGAACGTGATTAATATGTCTTTTGCCATCCCACCCACTACAAACCAGTTACTACTCCTTTATTAATTGAAGAAATATTTTTCTAAGCAATCCTATACACATTTGCTTGCATACTACTCCCAATTGTGCATCCCTTACTTCCCTCATCATGACCTCATTTTTGCCCCCCTAGATTTGGCGACTTTAACAATGTCGATGTAGAGCCTTTTTAATGATTATTCTTTGCTGACCTGAGATGACATTTTTCTAACGCTTAACATAAGCGTACAAGTAGATATTTTCAATAGCTATGTCACTTACATATCTTTTCGACAAATGTGTGCCTTTGAAATCACGTGTGCTCTTGGATTTCAAGTGAAATTCTGTGTATCGTCGATGGACGGGATTTGGCTTAGTGTCAATGTTAACTGAATTCAAGAGGGCAAGGTAACAAAGTAACTTGCATAATTCGAAAGGTTAAATTATGTTTTAGCGCCAACCGTTCCTCAAAATCCTTATGGAGTGTGATTCAAAAATTGGTATTTGCAACATTACTTCTACAAATAACGATATTGATGTTGACGAACTTAATACGAACCCCTACCGTTATGAATTCTAGTTCTTCATCAGTTACAAGTACAGTAAATGATTCTGGAGATCCATTTACATTCTATGTAGTTGACTCATGATGTAGGCTGTTGTATCTATAAAACAACATCCATCCAAAATTCATTAAAATTATTCTCTCCTACATTCTTAGATACATCACAATCATATCTTTATCACACAATATCGACCAATTTCTATTCTCCCCCTTGTGTCCAAAGCATTCGAATTCATAATAAGTCATCAAATTAAAGATTATATTGAAAGAATCAATATGCTTATACCTTTACAGTCTGGTTTTCGGACTAGACATACATAGCTATATTACGACCATGTTAAAGGCAACTGAGGACATACGCCAAGCTATTGACCAGAATAAAATCACACTTGTCACATTACTTGATTTTTCGAGGGCCTTCTACTCAGTTAAGCCTCAAATTCTTTCAGTTAAGCCTCAAATCTCTTTTCTTTTTCCAACTTCTCTCATCTGACTGTCAAGCTTATACACTCTGACCTTTCTAACAGAGCTCAAGCCATTTGTCACAACTAGAGAATTTCTAGTTTGTTGCCCATTCATAGAGGTGTACCGCAAGGTTTACTACTAGGCCCGTTACTCTTTTTCGTGTTCATCAATGTTCTGCCACTAATTTTGATGTGCAGCTATATTTGATTGATTGATAGAAGATGTCGTTGAAAGAATAGACGAAGATCTCAGTACTATTTCCAATTCGTCTTCGGAAATTTGTTTATCTTTAAATCCCTCCAAGACAAACGCAATTTCAATCTATAAATACCCTATTTTGAAACCCTTTACCACCACTCATACATAACACACGAAATGAAATGGTGTGTGGTGTGAACACGTCGGTTTGACAACATTTCAAGTTATTCTTGGAAAATATTTGAGTGCAGCCTGTTGAAGTTTTTGGATTACAGATCTTGTGCCATGCTTTCCAAGGTAATACTCAATAAACAAACCGCATACCTGTTTGATAAAATTGCTTCTTCGCGATCTAGTCGAACACTAAATATTAGGCCAATTATTCTTACGTGTATAACATCGAGTAGACAGTTTTACATTTACCGTTAGCCCTTAGAATCATCTTCGTTCTAGAATAAGGGCCAAAATTGAGCACAGATGCTTTCAAAATACACTTTTCAATCATTTTCGCGACTCCCGTTAATGTTTCTTTTAGAAAAATATCTTTTTGACTTTTATGAATAAAATTGTATGAATAAATTTTTTGTGAATAAAAATCTCATAGTAGCAACTAACTTTTATTATAATTTGTATGTACAGACTTAAATAATGTATTTTCTTCAGATAAATAAAAAAAAAATACATACATACATACATACATACGAATCCCAGAAATCCCATATTATGCAGAGGAATTTTGGAATAAAACAGAATGATAAGTATTCAGCATTAAAAGAAATACAAGCTGCTATTCCTCAAGGTAGTGTACTAGAACCTATTTTATTCTTACTGCGCAGCAATAATCTACCATAAAGCGAAGAAACTACTGTTGCCACTTTTGCAGATGGTGCTGCTTTACTCGCTTTGGGTAAAACCATTAAGGAATCAACAAATAAACTACAGAAAACAGTAAATAGAATGGCTGAATGGAAAAGAAAATGGTACATGTCAATTTTACAAATGAAAAGGTCTTTTTAAATTACGTGTTATTTCGATACTGACAGCTCCCAACCCAGTACAATATACATAACTCCCCGGTACAAAATTAATCAATTTACACTTGAACAACGTTGGGAAATATTCAGCTGTGTTGCCGAAAAAGTACGAATTTTGAAAAGAAATTTCGGTTGAAATTATGTACCAACCATGACTGCTGCACGCAAGTTTATGAAGAACTGTCTGAGAGATTGACCTATTTTTTTGGCCAGAAAATGAATTTGGACTATCTTTGATTCCAACAAGAAGGCCCTACGTGCCATACAAGTCATCTAACAATCGATCTTTTGCACACTAAGTTCAATAATCATGTAGTCAGTTGTTTTGGTGATATTATCATAGTTGGCTTCAGCGGAGCTGCGATTGAACGCCTTTGGATGTTATGCTAACAATCCGAAAATGATTCAGGCACTTAAGCACAATACTGATCGAGCTATTCCTGGATTAGAGCCCCGAACCATGGATACTGCAAAATTGAGTCGTCAAGTTAGGCTACTGCCAGGCTAGACGCGTCAGCCACTTAAATGAAACTATTTTCCATAAATAATCGGAAAGTGTATTTATCTTCAATAAAGCAAAAAACTTTAGAACAATAAATTGGCCTATTGGGAGAAAATCCTGTCTCTCAATATACAGTAAAATACTGCTTTATAAGCAGTAAATTAGTATTGATTTACGGACTTTATCTCTGGGGTTGCTCACATAAAACAAACTTGCAAAATTTCAAATGTTCCCAGAGTAAAGTACTGCGTAACATTGTTAATGCGAAAGATCTACCACAGATCTGCAACTTCAAATGAAAAAAGACGAAGTCAAATAGGTTGCGAGAAACCATAAATACAGGCATTGAAACCACGATAACGTAGAAGTATCTGAGCTACTAAACAATAATAATCTAACTAGAAGACTGAAAAGGATTTTAAGCACTAATGACTAGCTGTGATACAGGATTTCAGAGACAGCTTTGAGTCCGGAAGATGTTTTTAGAGGGCCAGAATCCTACACTATCACTAAGCACGTGCGCGATCTCTGTGGTATCTTTCGAAATTTTCACCTTCCAACTCAAAACAAAAAAAAAATTGATTCGCTGTTATCACCGCCAGTGTATGTTTCTCTTTCCTCTTCCTCTTCCTCTTTTTTTATATTTTTCTGTCTGTCAAATTGTTTGTAGCATAGCTGACTCTATCTTAGATTTGTTATATTATATAGGTAGAAGTCGAGGAACAAGTACTGCATATTATTACAAAGAACTTATAAACTGTCAAATACACAAGATTGAGAGAGAAAACTCTGAGAGAGTGGCAAATTGAGGTAATAGTACACGAATGCATTTCGAGCTGACACCATAAAAAACTGTCAAAATTTTTTCCGAATCATCACATCTCCCTTATACTCGTAGTTAACACTAAAATGAAGTCTTAATTTGAATTTAAAATTCTGCATTTTTTTTCCCCCCGTCAGCTGTTTCTATTTGACGTTTACAAATATATGTCAAATTTCAAAAACCGAGAGAGAATTCATTCAAATTCAAGAAAAGTACCCGTTCCCTTTTCGTATGAAATCTTGACAAACGGCAATTCAAAGTAGTTTTCAAGTAAATGTCAAACGAAAACGTTCGTTTTTTCGAAACAAATTAATGGCAGATTCCACGTATGTATTCAAAATTTATTCCACAAATTTATTTCTTTTGATTTTAAATCCGTTTTATTGTCAAACCTAACTCATGTGACAGTTTAAATTTTTCGTGATATGGATTTTCTGTAGAAATTAAAATTAAAAATGTCTCTCTCAAATTCGTTTAGTCTCTCAGTACGTTTGGATATGAGTACCCAAACAAACCTATTATTTTTCTCTTTTGTCACTTTTGACAAGTAAATGAATGTATCGGCTGTTTCAAGCATTTAGTATTTGCGAACTGAACATAAATGCATGGACCTATTATTAGCTTTGATTTGAGCGCCTGAAGGTAAATGAAGAAATCGGTGTAAGTGCATCATGATGGCTTTTCACGAATAGCAGTGTTAGTAGCGTTTCCACAACGTATTTGCAGCAAAGAAAATACTTTCGGTTCTACAGGTACCGTCATCCCTGGGAAAGACAGTGTATTTGACGATCGATTGTCAGAGAGAAATTCAAGTTTTTCAGAGTACGTACATTGTTTGACTAGAGTATTTTCAGATTGGGCAGGATTGCTAGTTAAAATGCTTATCCTTATCGATAATCCGAAATCATTTAATTTTCATTCTAGTAAGAAAGTTGTACAGTTTGGCTTCATCACTCGATTTTAGTTTTAATGATTCTAAGGAGGAATTTCGAAATCGTTGTAGCCTTTTGCGAGGAAATTGCATTTTTTTTAAATCGCCTTTAAGTAAAGTAGGCTAGAATAAAAATTTTAATTTTTCCTCACAGAAACTATATACTCGTATGAAGTTTAAAGGAAATACGTCCAGCCTATTAGGCTGCAGCACGAGGTATAGACAGACGGACATACAGAAATGCGAGAAATACTTTTTTGAGTTTCTCTATTATAGCAATACCAAGAATGATCAAAGTCTCGAGACTGAAAAATTTCACGAAAACCCCTATATGAGCAAGAGGGAGGGGGAATTTCACCCACTAAACCAGTTAAAGGACTTGAAAGTGCTATAACTTACCACCCCATAGTTCTTACATGTTTACAGATACGAGATGCGGATTTAACAAAAAGTAGACTTTTATTTCAAACCTAATTATCTCAGAAAATAGTCCTTGAATTTTTCGGTATCGACGATTTTGTGATAAAAAAAAATTAATGATTATTTGAAAATTAATAAAAAATCCAGTTTTCAACGTACCACGAAAATTCTACTCATATCCAACACGTTCTGATAACTTATGTAGAACTAAAAGTGCTGTCATCCACAATTTTATTTTCATTTGTTTATTTGAAGTTCAAATGTGAATTAATTTGGATGGATACGATACGATGGAAACCATTTCATCAAAAGTGAAAAGTTTTTTGACCAGAGAATTAAAAATTTAAGAATTTTTTTGCCATCAGAAAATAATATTTTGATCTACAGAAAATGACCAACAAATTCAGCAAAAAAAAGGATATTAGCAAGAAAAATAGAGAATGAACTGAAAGAAAATATTTGTCAATATAATATGGATTATTTGATCAACAGAATACTCGTATATTGTAGTTTTTGGTAATTAGGAGTTTTTTTTTTGTAAGCAGAAAAAGTAAAAGATCAGCAAATACTTTAATATATCGTCTAAGAAATTACTTTTTCAGCAATATAAATTAATTTATCAGCAGAAAGTATGTTATTAACAAGCAGAAAATAAAATTTCAGCAGGAAAAATAAAAGATAATGTGCAGAATGTTGAGATAGAAATGGGAAAAAAAGAAAAAACTGGAGCGGTTGGTAATTTCAGAAAAGAATAGTAAAAAATTCGGGCGAATTTAATTTCTTTGCTTCAAGCATTGTTTCTTTCTGCTAATCAACTAATTATTTTTTTTGCTAAGAAGATGATTTTTCTGTTTATTTTTTTATTTTGTTTGCTAATCATCTAATTTTCTGCTAATTTTATTCTTTTATTTTCTACATCTCAAACGAATACTTTCTGCTGGTAAAAATATTACTTTTTGCTGATTGGACAATGATTGCTAAAACTGCTAGTTTTTTTTATTGGTATATTTTACTTAGTTAGCTGGTTAGCATACAAAAGTGATTTTAATATCCATTAACAAATAAGGCAGAATCCTTTTTTTTGTATAGAAAATATGTTTCTATTAAGCACTTGCTTAAAATTGTTTGCGGATCAGAATGTTGTTATCGATACAAAAAAATGGAACAGTTTTTTTTTTTTTTTTTGTGATAATCAGTTTTGAAATACATATTCGAGCTGCTCTAACGTGCAAACAGTTTGCCAAATCGGAAAAATATTCAGGACAATGTCATTTTATTTATTAAATCTTTTTTTTTATTCAAAAATACCAAGCTAACGTCAGAGCTGTAATGGTTTAACAGATATAGCGTGATAAGCTATGGCACCTCTAAACCCAGTTTTTCTTCACTTCAGCTTACTGTACTTAGGGGATAAAATTAGGGCATAAAATTCCTTCTCTCTGCCACACAATTTGTTTCCTGTTTGAGTGCTTTTATACGTAGGGGTTAATAGTCGAAGTTTCTAATTATCTTATTTATAACGGAAACCTCTACGAGTATATGCGAATTGACAGCAAACTAATGTCTTTTTCTAAACGACCATACTTTGTACTGCTAAATCAAATTATAGATGATCACACAGGACTTCTTTCCTTAAAATATATATTTTTATTAGTACGAGGGTGAGTCAATAAGTGCCTGAAGATTAACACAAATTCTGTCGTCACCTTAAATTTAATTTTTTTTTTGTCAAGAATCATCTTTCAAAAGAACGCAGCCAAATTTTCAGACATATCTGTCAAATAGTTTTCTTGTGGAAGCCATTTTATATAGACGCCTATTAGCATTTTCGTTAAAATGAAAAAAGGGAATTTCGAGTGCTCATTAAACACAATTTTTTGCGAGAAAGCTTGACAAATATTATGGGGACTCTTCACCATCGATTGGAATCATTCACCACTGCTTTACTCAATTTCGGTGCGGTCGTTCAAGCACAAGTGACACCGAGCGTTCTGGTCGTCCAATTGAGGTCACCACACCACAAATGGTCGACCAAATCCATGGTTTGATAATGGACGATCGGCGGGTGAAAGTGCGCGAGCTTGAAGAGGCCGCAGGCTTATCACATGGCTCAGTGATTTCGATTTTACATAAATATTTGGACATGAAAAAGCCTTCCGCAAGATAGGTGCAGCGTTTGTTCACAATCGACAACAAACGCATTCGTTTGACAACTTCAAAGGTGTGTTTGTCGATGTTCCAGAAAAATGCGGCTGAGTTTTTGCGCTGCTTCGTAACCGTAGATGAAACCTAGATTCACCACAACACACCAGAAACCAAGGAACAGTCAAAACAATGGACTTCTCCTGGTGAATCGAAGCCGAAGAAGGCCAAGGCGGGTTTGTCAGCAAACAAGGTCATGGCGAGAGTTTTTTGGGATGCGCGCGGTGTTATTCACATCGATTACCTTTCATTTTTCAGGGACTTATTGACCCACCCTCGTATTTACTTATACATAAAGAATGTTGGCACTACCTAAATGGGCTCAAAAAGGAAATGTGTCTGTCCAATCTTTCCATCTATCTGTCCATTTGTACCTCGCTTCGCGGATCTATTTCAATCGTGTGAGAATGTACATATGAATAATTAACTTACGACTTAATCGTACTTTTTTTTAGGTTTACTATATGGCAAACTTTCTGAAAGATACTCCCTCTGGATCAAACAAAGATAGCTACAGCGCGTGACAACCAAAATGGCAGGACAACACCGTAGGTACTCAATCCAGTACTGGTCCTTTTTATCATTTCTCTTCGAAGCACCGTAGATTTTCAATCCCTAAAACTAGGGCACTGCAATATTTTGTGGATTATTCTTCCTTCCTTATAGCAGTTAAAATTCTCTGAATGTATCCTTTATACTTAAATATTAGTAGGAATCGAAATATACAGTGAAGTAAAAAAATGAAAATATACACAACTTAGAAAAAAAAAGATTTACCAAAAATATACAAAAGATTTACACTATAACCATATTTGTTCTTTTTGAAACGAAAGTATGAAAGTAAGACAATATATAGTTTACAGGAAAATACAATTTCGAAGGACTATCCCACGAATACCATACCTGTGGCTGTGGTACTGCTCCCCTAAGCATTCCTGCTATAAATTCTGCAGTATTGGCAAATTTCATCGTTATACGATTGATAATATTTAAAACTGGATTTTGTGTTTTTAAGTAGTATGTCGTCGTTGTACTTAAACCTGGTGCTGGCAAGTTATTCTGAGTCCATGTGTGTGTTGGAACATTTACGGAATTGGATCCTGTATTTGACGGAACCGATACTGGAACTGATGAACTTCCAGAGCTCACTGAGTTGCCACCGTTGGACTAAAAATACGAAGTGGAAGCTTTTAGAATCGAAATAAAATTGGTGTAGAAAATGTACCGAATGCGATGCATTGCGATGCGAATAAGCTGCGACAGCTTTGTCCAAAATTAAAGTAAAATATCCATCTTATTTGAATACGGTTTTTAGAACTCGTGTCATTTCGCTAGTGGATTATTTTAAAACTTAGATTTAGATTTTTTTTTTTTTACTCTCGCGATAAAAATTCGCATCGGATCGCATTTGTTGCATTTTCTAGCTATATTATTACTGGTCTCCTTGATGGTGTGGGACTAGGTGCCGCCAGTTGTGGTCGTTGTGTTTGCTGTGGCTGTTGCGTCTGTTGCGTCTGTTGCGACTGTTGCGACTGTTGTGACTGTTGCGGCCTTTGGGGCTGTTGTGCTGATTGTGGACGCTGCACACTTGGCAAGGTTGTGGGTTTCTAGAAAAATTCATACATTTTGATATCATAACTTTCGATTACTTCATCAAACTTACAGGAGAATCATATTCATAACCGCCATTGTCATCGGCACCAAAACGATTTGCAATCTCTGGCAGATCAGCACCTTGGACACCTGGACTAACATCATCTTGTCGAATAGGACGCTGCGTAATATTTATGCTGACTGATGAGGCCTTTTTTTTTGTTTTTCAAATTTATTTTTATAAATGTTATACTTAGTACTTTGCCAATTCGGGGTTTTTATTGTTAAGGATTGTTGTGGGGTTAATTAGAAACCAGGAAATTAATTTAAAAAAATAAATGAAGGATACTAAATGGATGTGCAAGGAAAATGTTGTTCAAGTGAAAGTGGCAAAGCTAACTAAATAGGTTAAGTTTTTCTTTATATACAGTAAAGTTTGTTCTATAGTTCTTAGAAAACGTTCTTAAAAAATGCCCTTTTAAGACTAAAATATACATGCAACCATTTAGCCAATTTAACTCCATGAGATTTTTCCAAAGAAAAAAAAAAAGTTCAAATATTATAGAAAAATGTTTTATTAAAAAAATTTCAAATAGAAATGTATTGCTTAAAAAAAATATGTACAACAAAAGAAAAAAAAATATTAATAACCATATTCCATGGAAAAATAAAATCTCAAACTATTAATCTGTAAGCTTATGAACTAATAAAACAAATCAACAAGAAACAGTGTGTAAAAATTAAGTAGATAATAAAAATATATATATATATATATGTATGTACAAAAATTTAGTAGATGAGTACTTGAAAAAAAAAAGAAAATCAACCGTTTCGTTGTTGTTGTGCAAAAATTGGAAAGTTTCCTAGAAAGCGCGTCAAAGGACGTAGAAGTATTGGCCCACTATTGGGGCCATTGTTTAAGGAGAAAAGTCTTAATGGCGTTAAAGGTTGATTTAAGATAGTGGATGGAGAACGAGTTGTCGAAGGTGATTGAGTTTCATTTCTTTGAATTTCAATTTTTTGAGTTTCATTTTGAGTTCTTGGAACTATTTGTGGATTTACCTGTGCTTGTTCGCCTGAAAGCATAGAATTTTTTTAAAATAAAAAAAAAAGATGTGAATTTATAAATACGAATTAAACGCACCTTGTTCCGAATCACCGTTACCACCAATTGAATTGAACTTTTGGTCCCTTAGATATTCTTCAAATCGACGATTGTACTCTCCAGTAGGATCCCACTTTTCACGAAGAGCCTTGTAGTAGTGAGGATAATTGTAGTAGAGAGATGTGATCACTTTAAGGGCTCCTTCCTTTTGACTCGGCCAACAGCGACCACATTTTGTACGAAGGGCTTCGGGGAGAATTCCTAGAAAGTGATTAGGCAAAATAATATAGTTAGCATTTATTAGATTTAGTTGTTTATAAAAAAAATGTTTAAAAGAAATGTTAAACTTCACAAAGGACAGTTTAGTAATGGAACAATAAGGACGGGTATAATGAGAAAGAAAAGGTTTTTCACTGTCCAAGAGTAAAAACTGTCATGCGAATCTTCTCTTTGTCGAAAAAATTACAAAATGACTTCGGAAATGGCATAAAACTGTAGGTGTCTACCATTCATGTGTCGCACAGCACGAATGGCTAGGAAAAGCTAGGACAGAGCCTGATGGGCTGTTACCTCAGGATAATCGTAGACTCACTCAAACCGAGATTGAGACCGATTGCTAATAAATCATTTCATTGCATATGGATACCAGATAATTTCAACGAGCAAAGAGATGAGGTTTTATGGATGTCACCCAGTAGGAAGTTTTTATCGAATTTTGAAATCTTATTGAAAGGATAATATGCTGAGTCACGTGCTAAAAATTATAACTATTTTGTAGTGGCAGGACTTCGAACCTGTGTCCGTTCAGCGCTACCCGCTTAACGTTTTACTTCGTGCAGATAACGCCACCGACTTAAATGACCAGGAACGAAGATAATAATTATTTTGAAAATACGGTAATGAAAGAATGCTTTGATTTCGTATTATCTGATATTTTCTTTGGATTCTTAAAAGTAAAAATCATTTACTTTTCATTTTTAAATATAAAAATCATGATTTAATTTTTGCTTCCAATTTTTAAAAATAAAAATCATAAGGGAATTTATATTAATATAAATCCCCAATGCAGGGCCTGGCATAGCTTCTCATTGCCAATCGTGCTGTGCAGCTCACGAATGGTTGGGACGTACAGTTTTATTCCGTTTCCAAAGGGCAATTTTTTCAATTGCGGAAAGCTTCTCATGACAATTTTACTCTCGGATATTTGTAAGACATTCGCGAGAGATGAGACCGTGAAAAAACTTTCTTTTTTTGTGTTTTATTGGATTCGAACCTTGAACCTCTCACTCTGTGATTGCGCACTTAGCCACGGCGCCCATTAGGTGCGCAACAAAGTTCTCGTGATAAAAATGCAACTTTATTGTGAAAAAATGGTTACAAATGAATCATTCAAAGTATTGCCCATCGCTAGCTACAACTTTTTTCCATCTTTCTGGCAGAGCTCGAATACCGTTACGGTAAAAGTGTTCATCTTTTAAGGCTATCCACAAATCAAGCCATTTTTTTATGTCTTCATATGAGCGGAACTGCTGATTAGCCAGACCATGTGCCATCGAACGGAACAAGTAATAATCGGATGGTGCAATATGGCGGGTGGGGTAGGACTTCCCATTTGAGCGTTTCCAGGTAGGTTTTAAGGGGTTAGGCAAAGTGAGGCCGAGCGTTGTCATGCTGTAGAATCACTTTTTTGTGCCTCTGCTCATATTGTGGCCGATTTTCGCACAGTGCTCGGCTCAATCGCATCAATTGAAGCCGATACCGTTCCCCAGTGATGGTTTCGTTGGGTTTCAACAGTTCATAATAAATGACACCGACCTGATCCCACCAAATACACAGCATAATCTTCACAGCGTGAATATTCGGCCAACGACGTAGAAGCATGACCGGGCAGTTTCCATGTCTTTCTTTTCTTTGGGTTGCTGTAATGAATCCAATTTTCATCACCCGTCATGATGGGATGAAGAAAACCCTTCCTTTTTTGCCGCTGGAGCAGTAGTTCACTCAACGTCCCTTGGCTTCAAATCATAAGGAACCCAAGTTCCTTGTTTTTGAATCATTCCAAACGCATGTAATCGCTTGGAAATGGCTTGACGGGTAACTCTCAATGCTGAAGCAAGCTGTTCTTGCGTTTGGCGCGGATCCTCATCGAGCAATGCCTCCAATTCAGCGTCTTCGAAGGATTTTGGCCTTCCTTCACGCGGACGGTCGTCAACATCGAAATCACCGTCTTCGAAGCGACGGAACCAATCACGGCAAGTTGTTTCACTTAGAGCAGCATCTCCGTAAATTTTTTGTAGCTCTCGATGCGCTTCAGCCGCCGTTTTCTTCGAATGAAAGAAGATAATCAACACTTCCCGCAAATGACGATTATTAGGCACAAAATCAGACATTTTGACGCCAAAACAAAATCACTAATGTGTCAAAACAGTTTGTTTACCCTATGTCTAAGTTCGGTTCATGACGTTTTGGATATGTCAAAATCGACCAGCACTTACTATAGAGTTATTTGTGCACCTAATATATTATTGACATGAAAAAATAAAAATCAGAAATTAATAATTACTCTTGGATTTCTCCCGCATAAATCACAACAGTTAACGTCCCTTTCAAAAAACATACAATCCTATGAATTACTATTGCTACCCTTGATACCAGGAAACCTATAGGCATGTGTAGTTACATATGTATGTATGTAAATATATACCTCTCTGATTTTTAGTAAACTTTTATTGTTAGGAGAAGAGACCTAGGCCCTGATATTATGCCTCCTAAAAACTATCCCCCGCCTGGTGCCAAACTTGATGAGGTTCAAAGCCGGTGACAGGGTTTCCATAAAAAACAGAACCTTTATATTGAGAGTCAATTGTCTGCCCCTCTATCCATCTGCTTTTCCTTCTGTCCACCTGTCCATCTATCTATCACAGCGTCATGACTTTTAAACCGCTGAACGTCGAAGGTTAAAATTCGGATAAGAGTTGAATTTTACTAACCCGCAGACAGTCCTAAAGTAATATTTTAGAAAAGTGGAAAAACCAAACAATTTTTGGAGGTTAGAGAGAAAGTGAGAAAAAGAAAAATGTTTCTATTTATAAATACAAAAAGGCTATCATATGAAATATGACAATGCGCTGGTACCTATAGTTTTGTTAATTTTACTTCACGCCAAAGAGGCATGTTCCTTGGCATTATCTCTGAAACTATTGATTTGTTTCCCATTTTTCAAAAATGACAAGAAAACCGTTTTAATTTTGATGCATATGTCGATTTTCAAAAAGCCTACTAAAATATTAAAGGTATACATAATGGCGTCTATTGTAAGCCATCTTGTTTCTCCGAACAACGGAATAGTATGAATTATTTCATACCTTTTTCGTAAAAATCGGCCTGGGCGTTTAATAGTTGTAAAAGGTGGAAATGATCACGTCCATGTATAATTAAATGTACACAAGCACCCTCGCGAAGCACTTCGTCGTAGTTCGCGAAGACAAAAAATACAAAAAAAAAATCTACAAAGATGAGCAACTATTTATGCAAAACATAACTGTGACAAATACCAATCATTTGCTATCTAGAAATATATATTATTATGCAGGTGCAACACTGTGAAACATACAAATCAGCAATTCAAACTGAATCATGACTTTGAGATAACGGAACTGAAATTACCTGAATCGATAACCACAAGCCAGCAAAGCTGTATCCGTATTATATTAAGTAAGCAATAATTGGATTAATAGTACTCGTAGAAATGAGAGTCCAAAAATATAGCTCGCGTCAAAAGTGAACATTTTTTTATTTTTACTTTACTGTGCATGTCAAGCATATCAATACGAGTATATATACATGTTAGTTGATCCGGAACCCTAGGCACATTCGTGCTTGGCCGTTTTTTTGTATCCTGTAGAAACACAGCGATGTGAGCAGAAATTTGAACTTATTTCTACTATTTTATAACTTTCCACCGAAGAATCATTTTCAAGTGTAATCAAAGAAGATCCGGTCATAGTTTCGATGATCCGTAGCTATGTACTTATCTCAATTCACTCTACCTCCTCTTTAATTACCACAACTCCTCTTTGACCATCCTGTCTCAAGAATTTCTAGACCGACTTACTCTTCTTGCTTGGACTGGCTTTGCAGCTGTTGCTCGGCTACAGGGTGCGACGAATTTAATAACACTTCTGATTCTGTGAAATGCCGTCTTCAAATTACTGTCCAATTCACAAAGATAAAGGGTCTTCCAATAAGTGCTTTCAAATTAAATTTCGCGGTATTTTTGACTTTTCAAACATAAAGCTGTCATAACTTGATACAGCTGTTAAGTAAAAACTATACGGTTCAAGAAAATGTAGAAATTTACTACAAAAATGGTGAAAATTTCGAGGAGACATTTTGTAAATTCGTACTTTTTTCGGTCGCTTTGAAGAACCTTCTCGTGCTCATAAAAAAACATTACTGCTGTGACTGAAGGTGTCGCTGAAAACCCCTTTTTTGTCAATTAAAATATATTTCCAGCAATTGGACACATTCCAAACCAACCTACACCGCATTTTGCATAAAGATCTTAGAATATAAGCCTTTGAGCGCTTAGTCGCAGCTAGCGGACCAAGCGCTCAAAGATAATATCAGAGCTGTTATTCGCGATATCGAGCCGCAATTGTGCGAAAAAGTCATGCAAAAGTTCCTCAAAAGGATAACCTTTTGAGAGAAGCCAAGCTGGACATTTATCAGATATCGTATTAAACATTTGATGGCAGAGTCTGTACTTTAAAATGAAATAAAAATATCTGCACTTTTTCGAAAAAAAGAGTATTTTCTTTTTACTCATTTAAAATGAAAGCTCTTAATGGAAGACGATTTAAATGATTCACTGTGTATAATGTAGGGTATTTCTTTCCAAAAGCCATACACATTAAATACTCTATGTCTAAATATGTAAGTTAACTGAACTGCTAATCCATAGGTTAACTGATTTGATTCCAAGATAAGAGAAATATATGCTTTCGCCCTACATGGTCTTCGTGTAGATTAAAGGGTTGTTAGTAGAACTTTGTCTTCAAAGATTACCTTTAGTCACACCATAATTATCTCTTGCATCAGACTAGTGGGTATTTAGTGGAAGTGCATAATTCTGCGTGATAAATACAGTCGAGTACATATTTGAGATAGTGTGTAGAATGAATCCAATTATTCCAGCATTTTCAACCCAGAAAAGACTGTTACGGACCAATTGCTGATCACTACCCAAAAATCAGTGGCGATAATTGTCCAAAATTGCTTCTAATCTCAAATTATTCTATCATCACACTCCACCTAGTTCAAGAGGTCGGCAAGGTGTGATATTTTCCCTTTTCGTAGCACGGTGATAGCTCGTCAAATCGGGTTGGAGATCTTACTGCTACATGTTGCATGCTTTATTTCAATATAAACTCATCGCCTGTTTCGAAAATTCAAAGGAAAGACAGTTTACGATTATTGCTGATTTGATTAGAATTACTCTGCCAGTCAGATGAAATTCAACTGAATATTTGCTCAAACATGTTACGAGGGCAAGGTGAAAAGTTATCGGCCTGACACAGAGATGGCGTTCCAATCAGCACAAATTTATATTTCCTGTCTGGATGCTCCTCTCATTAGTTCGTATGACAAGTTTCAAGTAGTTCTTTACACGAATTTTTGCAAAAACACGCAAGACGTCTAGCGTGTTTTTCGTTAAAATGGATCAACTTGAATATCGTGCGGTGATAAAATTCTTCGTTTCGGGTGTTAACCCACCCGAACTTAATCCAAATTTGACAAAATTTTACGGGGACTCTGCACCTTCCATGTCTACTGTTAAAAAGTGGGCAGCTGAATTTAAACGTGGTCGCACGTCCCTCGAAGATGACCCACTTGAAGGACGGCCAAAAACCGCAACCACACCCGAAACCATCGAAAAAGTGCATCATATCGTGTTGGACGATAGGTGAGTGAGATAGCTGAGGCTGTATGTATATCGGAAGAGAGGGTACGAAACATCTTGCACAAAAACTTAGGGATGCGAAAACTCTGCGCAAGATGGATGCCGCATTTGCTGAATGCCGATCAAAAGCAAATGCGCAAATGATTTTCCCGGAAATCTTTGGATCTGACCGATTTTGTGCGGGGATTTGTCACCATGGATGAGACATGGGTCCACCACTACACGCCAGAAACGAAATAGCAGTCAAGTAGTGGGTGGAAGCCGGTGGTTCAGCGCAAAAAAAAATAAAGTCGATCGCATCTGCCGGAAAGGTCATGGCCAGTGTGTTTTGGGATGCGAAAGGGATCCTGTTAATTGATTACCATGAGAAAGGAAGAACAATTACATGCTAATATTACTCTAACCTTCTTGACCAGCTGGATGCCAAAATTCGCGAGAAGAGGCCTGGCTTGAAGAAGAAAAAAATCATCTTTCACCAGGACAATGCACCTGGGCACAAGTGTGCCTTAGCGATGGGAAAACTGCGGGATTTGGGGTACGATTTGCTCGGCCATCCCCCCTATTCACCTGATTTGGCACCCTCAGACTTCCATCTGTTCCCAAACTTGAAGAAATTTGTTTCTGGGAAGCGCTTCGCATCCAATGCAGAAGTTGAGAGGGCCGTAGATGAATATTTTCACAACCTTCCAGACTCTCACTTCCGGGAAGGAATACTGATGTTGGAGAAACGCTGGACGCTGGTGTGTTGGAATCAAGGGAGATTATGTAGAAAAATAAAATCATTTTTTAACTGAAAATCACAGTCTTTCATTATCTGGCCGAGAACTTTTCACTTTGCCCTCGTATGTATGGCATTAAGGTCCTTTACGGTTGGTTATTCTGTATTTGGCTTAATGTGGTATTCCTGCACTTTTAAGGAATAAAAAATCAAATTTTTGACTGCTAGAAAGCTTAGATGAACTTTAGCTTCCAGGGCATTGAAAGTAGGTCACTCTACGTATATTTTGTTAAGTTTGGGGTTCCAATTTTGTAGCCCTGAAACAAAAAACCAAAAACAAGGGCAATGGTAGTCTTTTTAAAATAAAAATATTCTTACATACATATTCATTGTCATATTTATGTACAAACTGTCAAATGTAGTGAGCAGCGATTTAAAATGTGATTAGCTCAAGAGATTCTAATTTCGTATCGACCAAATGCCGCATTGTGAAGTATCAGCTTGAACACTGTCTGAACTCGCGGTATTGAGGCCGTGCCTACTTATAATGTATAATGGTAATGCCTCTGATCTTTTCAATCCATTAATGTATTCAGTGTTAGAATAAGGAACGCTTGCCATTGAAAATCTCCGAAGGAATGCATCAAGCTCTTCATACGTAATATGTTCTTTTTGTCTGCTAAAAGCTAGCTTCCAATAAAATCATGTAAACTTGGCTTGGCTTTAATGCTAATTAGTGTATAGAAGATGGATGATGTTATATAATCAGATTTGATGTAAGGTTAATGCAGGCTTGCTTCAAATGTTCGTATTTCATTCATTTGATAAATATTATGGTGGCATTAAAGTACTCGTAGTACTATCATCATTGCTCTTGACTTTCCTTTTCTATTACGAGCAAACTATTTCAGAAGGAAGTTCCACTATCATTAACTAGGTCCTGTAAGCTCTACTACCACATTTTTGGTCCACAGATGCGAAAGCAATGTAATATATAAGCAAGCAAATTCTGGAGCACTCAGACTAATTTTCACGATCCATCGTACTACCAAGCAGAAATTTGTGTTGGGGTAGAGGGAGAAAAACTTATGTATTATAGATCATATTCGAATTCTCCATTAGGAAAATACCTACACCGTGCCCACCCGACCCACCTCTCACTATTGTTTCTGTCACTGCATAATTGTTATTAGAAGAAGTGCTTAAATTTCTTAGTTGCTGGTTCCGTTGGAGATTAAGACATGATGCTTCCTTTCCTTTGTCTTGAGTTTAGCCATCAATATTCGCTTTCCGCCACATACTGAATTATTCTATCAAACTACTCCATATTACGCATGGAACTTAACCGCCAGATAATACTATATGATCTCCCTCCCAAATGGTAGGAATCACCATTATTTATCCCCTTCTGCGCATCGTCAAAGAGAGTCTTCAAACTTCACAAATTTTCTATATCGGAGAAAGTCGTCAAAATATGATTATTTATCCACCTCTGTTCAAAGATACGTTTCTTAAGATGCCACCTTATTCAAAATTTTAAAATTAATTTAATTGGTACTTCGAATACGAGGGTGGGTCAATAAGTCCCTGAAAAATGAAATAAGGAACACTCTTTTCGGTATAAAAACATTTTATTTTTCAGCATAGTCTCTTTTTAGCTCCAACGTTTCTCCAATTTTTTGATGCCCTCCAAATAATACGATTTCTCGAGCCCCTCAAACTAAGAGTTTTTTTCAGCGATGATCTCTTCATTCGACCCATATCTCTTACCTCCGAGCCATTTCTTCATGTTTGGAAACAAGAAATAGTCGCAGGGGCTAAATCTGGGGAATATGCTGGATGAGGGAGGTGTTCATAGCCTAACTCATGCAATTTTGCCATTGCGAATGCGGACTTGTGCGCCGGTGCGTTGTCCTGGTGAAAAAGAACTTTTTTCTTCACCAAATGCCGCCGTTTTTGCTTCAAATCGGCTCGGAATTGATCCAGCAGCTCTGCGTAATATGCGCCGGTGATTGTTTTACTCTTTTCAAGGTAATCAATGTGACTAACACTGCGCGCATCCCAAAAAACTCTCGCCATGACCTTGTTTGCTGACAAACCCGCCTTGGCCTTCTTCGGCTTCGATTCACCAGGAGAAGTCCATGGAAGAACCATGGATTTTGTCGACCATTTCTGGTGTGGTGACCTTAATTGGGCGACCAGAACGTTCGGCGTCACTTGTGCTTGAACGACCGCACCGAAATTGTGTAAACCAATGGTGAATGGTTCCAATCGATGGTGAAGAGTCCCCATAATATTTGTCAAGCTTTTGTTGGGCATGCGTGATAGTTTTTTCTCGCAAAAAATAGTATTTAATGAGCACTCGAAATTCACTTTTTTCCATTTTAACGAAAATGCTAGTAGGCGTCTATATAAAATGGCTGCCACAACAAAACTATTTGACAGATCTGTCTGGAAATTTAAGTGCGTTCTTTTAAAAAAAATAAATTTAAGGTGACGACACAATTTGTGTTAATTTTCAGGGACTTATTGACCCACCCTCGTATGTCGAATATTTAATCCAGGTGTACCTAATAGTCTTATCCCTAGCCAGCAATAAATCTTCAACGAGTTGTTAGCTAATTTTCGACGTCAGTTAAAATGGTTATACACTACATATTTACAAATTTTCTTTAAAGTGACAAGCATAGCCCGTGAAACAAATTATGCATCTGCCTGTAAGCTTACACAATGCACAAGCTTCCCACCGACAAGGTACGAGTAATATAAAGTTAAACGTATCGATTACAATAAATTCATAGGAATACATCGATCATTTACATTGTATGATGCTGTAAAATCGTGAAAGAAAAAAATCAATCCTCCAACCCATTTCATGAAATTACCTTTAATGACTTCAATGGGTTGCGGCGCTAATTGTCTACACTACTCTGTGACACCCAGTAATTAAATGAATTCATTCATTAATTACTCTACTCTTACTCGTAGTTGGGTTGTTTTCTCGCATCTCTATTTCCTTTTTTTTTTATTTATAGATACCCAAAGTACTCAGAAAATAGTGTTAAAATTTACTCCGCAATACTATCTCGCTATGGGAATTCGATGACGTGGAATTTATTACCTTATTACCTCTGTAATTTGTGTGTATTAATGAAACAGCATTTTCAGTCAAATTAAACCAGGCATTTACATGGGAAAATCGAAACAATGGAGTTAAAGCTGAAAACGTTTTGCAATCACTATCAACGAATGCAGTCACAGGCGGTTGCTATGATTGAAGGTTTTACTTTCCCAGACCTAGTCGTGATTTGCTTGAACTAATTGAATAGTCATATTAACAACTTTCAACTGGATTGGCAATTTTATTTTAATAGCTTTTGTGGTTTTACTAGGAATAACAAAAAAAAAAATTTTTAGTATGTATCTGTGATATTTTTAAGACGTTGTGTTGTTTTCGTTATAACTTCATGATAGTAAAATATATACGAGTATATGTATATTTTTTTATGCGTAAAATCTACACAACACTAGCGTGTTTTAATAACAATAAAAGTTATAATGTAGATAATAACTTCACATTTGCTTTTGACGATGCTCGATAAGTGGAGGAATGTATATACGGATAAGTTTTTATCGGTAAGAATGTCTTTATCCAATGCAGCTGCATATGCACAGTCATGACAAAGGATGATAAATTCCAGAGAACAATGGTAATCTATGTAGGAAGCCCTTTAAGATACAGTTTTGATTTCGCTTTGTTTTAAAACACAAGAGAAGATATTTCTTGAAAGTAAACTATCCATTTCTATGAATGATTTGAATATATGTAGCTTCCAGAAACTACCTCTTTGACACCTGAAGCATGTCAGGGCCCATCATTGGGAGCGAAAAAAAACACTTTCTTATAATATCTGATAGTACAGCATTTAAGAAAATGAGACAGAATAGCTCCTAACAGATCATCAATGTTGTAGGGATATTCTTGTGTAATAAAATGCCATGTTCGTACATACTCGTATGCTGCAAATGTTTTGGGTATCAATCCTAGATAAAGTCATCTTAGTCATATTCGAAAAAGAGCTAATTTTCGCAGGTCCACATAGAAGTAAAGTAAAGTTATTTGATTTTTTTTGTGAAAAACTAACTAAATTTGAATGCATGTAGTTTTATTGCAACTTTATATGTTTTCGAGAAACTTGCACTCAGTGTTCCGTACCCGGAAGGGTATAAACAGAACACTAATGGATTCAACATGATGTTTGTCTGTCTGCCTATCCATCTGCCCGTCTATTCGTCTGTCCGTCTGTCCATCTGTTCAAATCCCCATCTGCCCTTGTGTCTGACATACGCTTGTAACTTTTGAATCATTTGAACTAGAGGGCTGCGGTGGTCCAAACATCGTAAAAAATATTTAGGGGTCATAATGTACCCCAATAAAAACAAATATTTGCACACCCTACCATACGATATCAAAGGAGACATAAAAAAAAAGTTGGATAAAGTTTCTTAAATAAAGAAATTCAAACACCAAATTTCATCAAAATCCGTTCGGTGGTGCTTGAGTCAGGCTTATGGGGAAAAAATTAAATATTTGAAAATGTTGAAAACCCCTCAGGCATATCTACTCCCACTCTATTCGATTTCAATCAATTTCAAGTGAATCTACTAACGTACAAGAATTTCATCGAAATTTGTTTAAAAGGTTTTGAGTTAGTCGGCTAATACTCGTAAAGATGAGTTCAAGATTTTTGAAATCCCACCCCCACATTCCACTCACACTTGGGACTATTTTTTTTTTTAGATGAAATAACCTACGTATCAAGATATAATCGTTCATGAATACGAAATAAATTTCATAAAAAAATTCTTTAGTGGTTCTCAAGTAAGTGAGGACAAACATGTGGGCAGACATGGAACAAAAAGTGTTTGCTTGACCTAACCACTTCAAGTATGGCCATACTTTTCTCTTTTTCTGTCAATTAACAAGGACACAAAAAAATAAAGATACAATTAAAATAACGGTACGGAATATTAAGCCCATATAACCTACTCGCACTTGACGATTTTTTAAAAACTGACCTTAATAATAGCAGTCTTTCGGATTCATCTATAATAATAGTATCAAGATTGATAAGAATTCCCAAATGAAAAATTTTCCCGAAAACTGCTGAGCAAGAATTATAGGGCATCTTATCAGAACAATTTGACGCTTAAAACGCATACGCAATAGATTGAATTCGAACTTTGACTCTACTTGGGAATAATTATAGTAAGACTGTCAACTTTTCTCAACACGAATGATTGCGTTGAGTTAGGTCAGGTTCTGTAGAGTTGCAACCGTGTGACTCAAGACAGGCTGAACCCATTTGCATGCCATTTGCTTTATCTATTGGGATCTTTTTTCCAGAAGATTTACAGGTGATTAAGCATCACGATCCGTTTTGCAAAAATGGATTGATTATCACAAATTTACACCGGGCACAGAAATTGTAAAGTTACACAGTCAAAATTTCCTTAAAAACCTTTCCAATTCTGATATTATTTTTTTTTATAATAAGCAGCGAACATTTAAGCTAAGTGTGGATAATAATCACAATATATATATGATACACATTATTAATTCATTTTCAATCTGCCAACAGATGTGCACCAGTAGATGGAATAGTATGGTAGTGTGCGATCAGAAAATGGTTGCTAGATTTGTTTGCTTACATATGTTTTGGTTTAAATCCCATCCTTCTCATCTTTATTATCTTTTTTATTTCTATTAGTTTTGTAGCAGGAATGAGAAATAGTTGCTTTTTATTTGCATTTTAATGAACATTTCTTAATTGGTTTTGTGCACGTACATACATACATATCTATTAATTTGCAAATGACTCAGATTTCAGATTTAAGTGAATGCAAATTGTTTAACAAATATTTAAGAAACCTCGACAACTTGACATACCATGCCCTTTCATATATCCTAGAAATAATCAATTAAAGAATGGCGTATCCATGGTATGATATTTGTTAGGGTCACATCAAAACAAACACCTTTTGTTTCATGGCTACCTGTCTGTTTATCCTCACATGGCTCCCTCGAGAACCACTGTAGGAATTTTAATTAATTTTGATTTGAATATTTGTCCTGATATGTAGGTAGAAAGTTTTATCAGAAAATTGACAAAATCGGATGGAGTAGGGGTAAGATATGGGGAAGAGTTTTAAAAATCTTCGAAATTTTAAACCCCACGTTGTCCATTTCCTTGCTTCGAAAACAATTTCTGCCAGGACTCTTTTTATACTCGTATCTTTTACGCAACTTTTTTTTTTTTTTAATTTTTTGCTTTAATACTTTCGGAGATAGAGGACTTTGGAATTTGTTGATGGATGAGCTAAGTAATGGAAAAAAGCCATCAATGCTAAAATAATCAAATAGTTGGAAGAACATGGACTGATAAGTGACAGGCAGTATGGTTTTCACAGCCGCCGTTCAACTTGAAACCTACTGAGTTATGTAACCCACCTGTAAGTTCAGACATCGAACAGCACGTGGAATCAAGAGCCGTTGTCTTCGATAACTCAAAGCGATCAATCAGGTTTGGCATAGTGACCTATTAAACAAGCTAGCCTTCTATGAACTGCCACAACAGGTTTGCGGTTGAATGGACAATTTTCTTCATAACAGATCCGACACATTTGTCATACACGCTGGATTGCCTCAGGGTTCCATACTTTTACCAACTCTGTTTCTAATCCATACGAAGGACCTTTAAGAGTCAGTAGACACAAAGATCTTCCGTTTTGAATATGACAGCACCCTAATATGATTTTGCCCTAAAAGCACGTCCTTAAATGTAAATACATCATATCGTCAGAAATGCGACCAAATCAACTCATTAAATGAAAATTTTTCAACTTCAATTCGTAGAAAATCCAATTTACCGCCTTTTCCAGAATTCATCTAAAAGGAAACCATGCATCTTCTTGTCGTTGCTGTCAATGCTGGTATAACATGGCACGACCACATATCCAACATTGCAAAATCAGCACCAATGAAGTTAAGCTACCTATTTAAAATATACAGCGCAACAGCTTCGTCTCCTACACAAAGCACAAAATATTCTAATATTGATCTAGAGATAAGCAACTTATCGAAGCTCATCGAATATTGGTACCAGACCTAGGCCTATACTATAGATACTAACATGGCAGATGTTCCGAAGACCTGAATAGTTTGATTCCTAAAAATGCGATATCTGAGGTTTCTGCTAGAGAAGCCACTAGAATCCATCCACCTAGCAACAGCGCGGACATCCCTTTAACAAAAATCCTTCTGCTGCAAGACAAGTAAACTTTAGAATTATTTCCATAAATCTTTAATCACGAAACCAATGCATGCCTTACGAGTATGAGGTTCAAGTAAAAATTATGAAGGACGCATTCCTACCATTATAGAGTATGTTCAAAATTCATCACAAGTGAAACGAGTCAATGACAGGATTTTATAATAAGTAAAAGCTGACTAAACTTTGCAAAGTTCAATTGTAAGGTAGCCGTGGTATAGTGGTAACATTATCGCTTATCACGCTGTAGGTTCACGGTTCAAATCCTGGTGTCAAGAATTATCTATTTATTTCGCATGAACTCAATCAATTGCGAAAGCTAAGTCAACTTTACTGCACTGCGAAGGCATAACACTTGCAGTAGGGTGAGAATATGGCTGGAAGTGCAACTTGATCGTGACATCAGGTGGATGGAAAAAAATATTGTGAATCATAAGCAATGACAATAAGAGAAACACAAAAATGCTTCCCAGCTATCTGGACGCCACCCTTGATGTTTACTGAAACTTGATACCACCTGAATTTCAAACCACAACATCAATCTTTCTTTCTTTCTCTCTCTCTCTGTCTATCTGCAAATGCCCGTGCCCTGCAATAATATGCCTTTAGTATGCCCTTTGGCGAACGCAAATTATAAAAAAAAAAAAAAAAAATGTTCCTTCCTTCTGATTGATTTGTAATTGCTCTAACGAACGCCGTATTTCAAGCAGATTATTCTTGGGTTTCCCTAAAGACTGCCTTGAATGACAATTCATAGACTACATTTTCGAGATTTCCCTTCAAAATACTAATTATGTCTCCTCTACTCTAAGCGAATACCCCGTCTGGCGACTCCTAAGTAATTTCCACTTAAAAGCACCTGAAAGGTTATCAGATCTCAGTATAAGTCGATTTTCAGGTATAGAACAAAACGCAACCTTCAAAATTGTGTGGGCCACCCTGTTGACAGAAGCCGATTATTATTAAAAAATTATACGCTACTTTACATAAATTAAACGCCTAAAGATAGACTATTTATAAATAACTACCCATCGCGTGCTTTAACCCGAACCGAAAAGTTAATGAACCATTAAGCCATGGCATTCAATATCATTAATTTATTAATCAAAACAAGATACTGACATAATAAATTGGTAACAAATAATACAACCTACCGGAAGAGTTTAGTTTAAGGTCTTTGACCAACATTTCTACTTTTTCAAAAAAAAGAGAATATTTTCAAATTATAATTGTCTTTGACATTATCATACTCACTCTTTAGTGCTTTGCCTTCAGGCGCACATGGCTTCTTGTTGAGCAAACACTCGACGTAATTTGTCACCAACCTCGGACTTGCCAAAATTGTATCAATATCCAAATGTTCGTATCTGTAAATGGAAACCAAAAAAACAAAAAGCAAAAGTTACTTATTTTTATCACTTTTTATGGAGAAAAACTAATTAAGTTTTTTTTTTTTTTATCAGAAATGTGTTGTCTTCCCACTGCCCATAATTAGCATTTTATTAAAAAAAAAAAAAAAAAAAATAACACTCCAACATTGATTGAGATACATTGGGGCAATAGCAGATGACTCTCGTTTTCAATTAACGCCCGATGATCGGTATATGGACTCCGTGTCGTAATAGATATTTCGCCAGTCGGTCAAGGTCGACAAAAAGAAATATCTAATAAAAGTAAGATTAAACCCATAAAAAAATGAAGAAGAAGATGAAGGAAAAGGAAAAATAAGTGATCAAGCAATAGATGTAGGTTGTTTATGATGTTGGTCATAAAAACCATTCATGCGATACTATCTCATTTGGAGATCACGCTGCAAGTTCAACCAGTACGAGTGCAGTACTTTCGAAAGAGTAACCTTAATCGGACTGAAATCGAATGCCATGGTTTTAATTTTTAATAAATAATAGCATCAATTTTGTGATTGTTCTTTGGACAGTTTAAGATAGCAGGAATGTGAACAAACGAGGACAATGTATTTCATTGATTTTCTAGCCTAAATAGGATATATACTCTTGACACAGTGGCAACATTATTTGTTGTGCGAAAACAATCGTTTTACCTTCGATGCACGTACAGTGGCGAATAATTTAATTATGACAACTTCAGATGGTATAGTAGCTTTAAATGAATAGAGTTAGAGGTCGTTGGCCTGGTTACAATGACTCTTTTATAATTACCATATACTCATATATATTGACAGAGAATAGTAGTATTTGAAATACTTATAGTTTAGGTTTCATATGGAAGCAATCTATATATAGATATATAGATTCAATTGTTATTTAAATCGAACGGAGAATATCTTTAAGGTCATCTCACACATATTTTGATTTTAGATGCGTAACAATTCGATGGTGCATCATTTCTCTAGTCCAGACATTCTGTGAGTCATTATGAGAACTGAAAGCAAAAGCAGCAAACTACTGTAACCTTAAGTGGTCTTTGGAGTTGCAGCGCTGTAACTTAAGAAGGAACGAACTGATTCTCATGAAGTTTATTATGATTTTTGGGGTTAAGACTTTGTCATTTTGTGAAATATAGATTGCATTAATTCACGCAACATGAATAGATAAGAGAAGCTAGACTACTTCCTTGGAGTACATCCTAGAGCAACATTTTTATGATCAATATTGTAGGAAAGGCAATTTCTATCAACTCTTGTCTTAAAGCTGTTTTTACTCTTTTCGCCAAATGAACAGCTTCCGAATTGTGGTGGTGAAATGAGTTAAAAAATAATATTTTTATTCTTCATAAACTCCTCGATAACCGAAAAAGAAACTTTCCACACTTATCGACTAAAGCCTAGCATTTTTTTTTCTTTTTCGCTGAAATAAATGCATCGAGCTTTTCGCGTATCCTTATTTTTGGTTTGCTAGTGGCCGTGGTGTTGTGATACTGTACTATACTATATGATAGAGGAGCCTTAGATATACAATGCGACCTGCAAAATCTGGCCCAGTAGTTAATCAGAAGCTACATTCAGGATCTTGATAAATCTCAGCACAGCTCTAGTTTCCATGTTTAAGACATCTGCTGGACTCAAGCCCCGTGTTAGTTGGAATTGTCTTTTCCTTGTGGCCGCAGGGCATTCGCAAAGAATATGGTCTACCGTCTCTTTGGCTCGTTACAAACTTTCACATCCCAGCAGTGTTTACTTTTCCTGTAACAGAAGGAGTGTTGATATAAAGATGCGCCATTGCCAGGTGGACATATAGGTGATAGGTAGGTACTGGCGGCTAAGATTGGAGTGCAGGGTAATCAATTCACCGAACTATTCATATCTGTATGTTTAATGTCTTTGGTCATCTCTGTATGTTTAAGGTCTTTAGTGAAGAGACTGTTTAAGGCCTGATTTCCATACATGTGAACAAAACTCAAGCTGCGGTCTAACTTGTGCTTTATACATAAAAAGGAGAAATTCCGCTGGCACCTAATCACCTGAGGTGATGTGTAATTCGCCAGTGGCTAGAGCTGTTGGAGTTAGACCAACTGGTTATGGCTAAGAATATCATTAAGATGAACGCAATATCTTTGAGTTTGCAAAATAATGATTCTTCAGAGAACATTTTTCTATTTCAATTTAAAATGTCCCGATTCGCATATCTCTAGAAGTAGCTCTAAATGGAAAGTTTAAGCTTTGTTGATATACCTATATAGTACAAGGTGGCGCAAAGGTCCTCCCTCTATTTCCTTAGCCAGTAACTTTGCTTGTAAATAAAATGAATTGATTCTGTTTTTTAGACGTCTCCCACGACGTTTTCCCGTTAAGCGGCGAAGATAATATCAATTAATTGGCCGCCGCCGGAGTCGACGTTAAGGCTAAACCTCCGACCGATTATTTGTCAAGAAGATTGAAATAATTATTCCGCGTTCTTGAAGAATATAGCAATCCATGGTTTATCTACGTGTATTGCGCTTCTGTAAACTTCACAAATGTCAAAGTCGCAATGACATAAGACGCCATTTGCAGAAATTAGTGCATCTTTGTGATGCTAGCGCCACGTTGTATATAAGTCATAGTGACATTCATGCCATTATGTATGGAATAGCACATCATTTAAATAGCCGCCTCTGCTTCGCTGGCAGTGCTTCCAGCTGTGGGTGCAGTGTTTGATGACTCGGACTAACATGTGCGGCATTATTCCGGAAATAGTGTCTCGAATGTTGGCCTCGAGGTCGTCCTCGTTGACTAAGGACTTGACGTAGCTCCAGAGAAAATAATCGAGGGGTGTCAAGTGGAATGATCGTGGCGGCCAATTTATGAACGCTCGCCGTGAGATGACCCAGTCGCCAAATTTCTCCTTCACCACTTCGAGCGTTGCGTCGCTTGTATGGCATGTAGCGCAGTCTTGTTGGAACCACAGCTCGGATATATCGATGTTGTCGAGCTTTGGCTACAGAAAGTCGGTTAACATCACTCTATACCGAGGACCATTGAAGGGCAACAGTGTTTCCTTCCTCATTTCGAAAGAAATAAGGTCCGCCGTGCCATAAACCGCATCAAACAGTCAATCTTCGTGGTTGTAGTGATGCTTGGTCGAACACTTGTAGATAGCGGGCGCTTCAATAATGGCAATTTTGCTTGTTGACACAGCCGCTGAGCCAAAAATGGGCCTCGTCCGAGAAGATGATTTTTTAGCCAAAATCCGGATCTCCGGCCAATATTTACAGCCCCCAATTAGCAAACTCACGGCGTTGTCTATGGTCATCCGGCTTCAATTCTTGCGTCAGCACAATCTTATACGGATGCAGGCCCAAATACAACCGCAAAATAAGACTGGTTGATTCTCTGGCGATGTCCAATTCAGCTGATCTGCGCCGAATTGACATTTCTGGGTCTTTTTCGATACTGACGGTTACGGCGGCTTTGTTTTCTTCACTTCCTATCGATCTCTGTCTGGTTGCTGGCTTAAGATCCAAAAGAGTGTACTCACGCTCAAACTTTTCCACTGTGCGGCGAATTGCCTGCGCACTGAATCCATGATGACGACCGATCTCACGACGAAATTTACGTTGCGTATTTACAACTGAGCTGGAATTTCGATATTTTTTAATGATTTCCACACGTTTGGGAAGGTCAAAAGATGCATGATAAAATGGGAACCTTACTGAATATTTTGACAGGTGGATGTCATTATTAACTTTGACAGCTGCTGAAACATAACAATTGGAATACTATCATTACTATCTGGTCACCCTTTAATTTATAGCGTAAAAAGGTTTACACAAAAGTCGTTTGTAGATACGAAGTGGGGCGATATTAAAAATCGCGTTTGAGGACTCTGGTGGAGTAACTGATCGTCAAAGATCCAGACGCCCTCACACTGTGAGAACTCCACCGGCGATTAAAGCTGTTAAAGCCAGGATTATTCCGAAAATGCTACGAAAGCAGAACATCTTGTCACAAGAAATGAAGATATGGCAGATCCAAGTCTCGTGTTATCAAATAAGATTTTTGACACACTGGCCACTTACTTACAGCCCAATTGAAGCAAAAACGGAATGAAAGATCGAAAGCTCTACGCAGCTAGTACACACAAAATGGTCACAGAAAACTGTTGTTTACGAATGAAAATATGTTTACTATTGAGGGATAGTTTAATAAGCAGAATGACAGAGTCTATGTCCGGTCATCCAAAGAAGAATCAGAACTGATTTCGCGAACGCGCCAGCTCATTAAACAATTTTCTTATTTTCCAGGAGTTTTGCAACGAACATTTGCCCACTCTTATCACATGGTCCATCAAATATGGCCACACAACAGTTTGGTGATTTGTAACAATTTTGTTGAACTTTCCTGTGCTTCACTGTCAACTCGTTTAACAACAAAAATTTATGATGTCAAAATAGCCAGTGATTTTCATTAGAAACATCTTATTTATTATTTTAAATATTTTAACATTTTTTTTTGAATTTTTAGACAAAAGGCAAAACATCTTGACATTGAAAAATTGACAATATCTGAATATTTCCTACTGTACTGTGCATAAATGTTATGATGCAATAATGAATATTTATTCCACTGGCCGGCCGGAGTGGTTTTTTTTTCTATTTTGCATCTCCCGAATATACAAAAATTCACAAATAATTCGATGATAATTTTTATACTGCATAAAGGTCGATAAATATTCAGTTATCCATCGAATCGTGTCCATTTGATTAGCTTTTCGTTTGTATCCATTTTAGGTTCAATGGATTTAGTTCAAGTGCACATCTTTTAGCGGCTTTTTCTTAAAATATTTGCACTTGTTAATAAGTATGTAAACAAATTGAGGGCGGGGTACGATAAAAGAAAATTTGCATGGAAAAAATTTATAAGCCCTTGAACTAGATACACCATCGAGGTACATTCAATTAAAATCAATTAAACTTCTTTTTATAGACAAAATTATTATTTTTTGCTTACCTTCTCGTATATAAACTGCTGCCATTGTCATCTTGATTCTGTGGTTGTGCAATGTCCAGTATTACAAATAATATGCTACACGCAAATGTTATCGCCTGCATCTTGGACCGTCAACTGAAGACGTATGTTTGTTGCATAAAAAATTGTAACAGATACTTTATGCTGACCGTATCATTTGTTTAGATAGCATTAAACCTGAGAAAAATTAATTAAAAAACGAAACAATTAAAATTAAAATAAAAAAAATTAAAAATACAAATTGGTTGGGCACTCGTGCGTATACGTAACATTTTAATTTCTAACTTTTTTTCATTGTCATTGCCAAACGCTACAAGTTTTAATGAATAGTTCCGAAAATGTGGGGAAAAAAAACTGAGAAAAACTAACAAAAATCTTTCAAGTTCAAGGTATGCTCCAACGGCGCTGATTTGTAAACAAATAAATTTTCTAAGTATTTTGCATTGTAAGCAAATTAAATGACTTACAGTCACGCCCGGCGATTTAAATGCTCATTGAAAGTTTGTCTGTGGATGGATAATTGCCCATCTTTGGAGCATAATTTGAAGTAGAATTTGAATATGATTAGAGGTTGGAGTGACATTTCTAGGGATGTGCCTATCCGTGACGTGAATTCATTCGCTTCACGGAAATGCAGTTTAGTGGATTTCGTGATGCGTATATTGTATTCGAATTAACATTTTTTATAACACCAAACGAGAAAGGTTGGGGAAATCCTAGCGTGAAATGCAATTAAGTGACTAGAAAAGCATCTGTTGCAACTTGCGCATACTGATCAGTGTGATTAATTATAAATGGTGAGCCATAATACGGGTTGTAGATATCCGTTGCATTGGCCTTGTGATTATCTTTATAATAGCAGCTGAGGCTTGTTATGACCGACAAGTGAATGCTGATGGATTGTATTCATAAAATAGCTTGTCATTTGAATGTACTTTTAAAGTGAAGCCATAACTTGAATAAGCGCGAGCTTAGCAATAATAATAATATGATTCTATTAATATGTGCATAGCTCAGTGTAATTGTTCTTATTCGAGGTATGTCGAAGATGACAATGGCAATAACAGAAACTGATTGCTTTCGTTGATGCTACTCTTATTTTTGTATTACCTGGGGCATATGTGGTTTATAGTTAATGGACGCCTATTTAACCCTTTAGCGCCTAAACAGCTGGATCGATTTTTATGAATAAGAAAGAAAACTATTCGTCTTATTGTCGGAAAAAGCAAAATGGCAGGCGAGAGAGGGGGTGGCCGTGGTGTAGTGGTAACATCATCGTTTGTCACGCTGTTGATTCACGGTTCGAATCCTGATGTCAAGAATCATCTATTTATTTCACATGAAATAAATAAAAAAGTCGATCACTTGCGAAAGCTAAGACAACTCTACTGTGAAGGCATAACACTGGCACTAGGGTGGTCATATGGCCAAAATGCAACTTGATCGTGATGATGACATCAGGACGGAAAAAAATACTGTGAATCATAAGCAACGACAATAATAGCGAAAACAAAATACTCCCCAGTTATCTGGATAGCCACCCTTGGAGTTTACAGAAAACTTAATACCACCTGAGTTTCAAACCACACCACTCTGTATTTCTCTCTGTCTCTTCCTTTCCACAAAAATGCACGTGTTCTAAAAATTAGTATAAGGGTATTCATATACCCTTTAACACGCGCAAATTATAAAAAAAAATAGATGCCATTTTATCTATCTCTCACATTTATACAAGATTTCCGAACACAAGACACACGTATCAAAATCAAAGTAGTTTTCCTATAATTTTTGAAACCAGACACATTCTCATGAATTTATAAACTTTGTCCGTAAGTAAAAGATATATGCACAATTTTTCCACAAGTCACATAAAACAATGACGTAAGGACAATGCTGGGGTAATTTTTCCAAAAACAATTATTTTCGAAACGGCTCCAGTACAAGGAAAAGTCGTAAGAAAACAAATATAAATTTGTATTCACAGCGGAGGAATGTGCAAAAAATGGAAAAAAAATTTTCATAATAATCACGATTTTCGGGTTTACAATGGCAAACAATTCCAAACGTGATATTTCAATTAATTTGCGAGGCATCATATTTATTATGCAAGCAATGATTTGTTTAATTCATAACACTTCTCCAAGAATTCTAAAGGAGCGCCCAAACATTAACTTCCAAAAAGTGTCACCTAATCAATAAGAAATCGGTTCAATAAATCCGAAGTTATACAAGCAGTACAGTGCACTGGCAGTAGAGCCGTCATATGGCTGAAAATGCAACTTGATCGTGATGATGACATCAGGAGGACGGAAAAAAATACTGTGAATCATGAGCAACGACAAAAGCAAAACAAACAAGCTCCTCAGTTATCTGGACGCTACCCTTGGAGTTTACAGAAACTTAATACCATCTAAGTTTCAAACCACTACACTAAATCTTTCTTTCTCTCTCTCTTCTTCACAAACGCCCGTGTCCTGTAATAGTATAAGAGTATTCATATCCTCTTTGGCGCAAATTATTAAAAAAAATAAAAAATAAATGAAGATGGAGTTAGGTAGTGCGGTAAAGTAGTCACAGATCAACGACATGGTTGGTTTCTACTAGAGCACTGTCTACTATCAAAAGCTTATATTGGAGTGCATACAACTACTTTTGGAAATACTCTCCAATGTGAGTCTTCCTTTGTGTATTTTGTAGAAACGGAATTGTTTGCTAACACCAAACGCAACATACCTACTTGTATTCATAACATAACTGATAGCTCTCTGTCATCTAGCAGATTACGCCCAATTTTACGCATTTGCTACATATACGTATTAGACTACAGCTAGTTAGAAATCAACCTAAAGCTTCGCCATACCACTTCTCAATCGCTATTGTAGAACATATTAACATGATACTTTCCCCCAAAGTAGCCGCATACCTTCAATACTTATAACACATTTTAAACTAGAGAGGCTTAAAAGTACTCAAGAGAACCGTAGATCTCTGTTGTCTGAGTGACAATATGTTTAACAGAGAGATGAAATATAAAACTCCCAAATTCACAAAAGTGTACACTTTATCGATATTCGAGCGTGCTTTCTTTTTTTATAACCTTCTCTCAAAATATGCGAACTTATAATGCTATGACCACATCTAGACCGTCCCACCTGCGAAGGTAATCACGATTCCTTCATGGTATCCCACCGGCACTTTGTATCAATAAAACTTTTTCACTTTTTGAAAGTGGTTTCATTCCATATTGGGGCTATACCTACGAGTATGGATGGTGAAGTTATTGAATCTACCCCTAGATCTTCAATCCAGCAACAGGTCCTGAATGCCGTAGCTACGTCATGAATACTAATTTATTATCTGAAATCCTCGAAGCAATTAGGTCGATGGGTTCCACGAATTTTAAGTGATGAACAAAAAAGACAAGTATTCGTTTTGCCCGATATTTGGAAACCGTAAGAGTTGATGAATTTTGGTTCTCTATGTTCGACCCGAAAACAAAATTTTCTTCACCAGGGGGAAAACTGTCGCTGCTGACCCTCTGGAAACTAGTCAGACAATAACTGCTAAATTGTATACAGAAACTTGTTTATCATAAGATTGAAAAAGTTTGTTGGAAAACCATAAAAAATGGCAACTTCGACGCTACTTGTTACACGAAGGTAATCCACCTGCACACACTGCTGGAAAAAACCAACAAGGCTTAGCACTTCACTCCCTGGATATGACACCATGTGATCTTTGGTTATTCCAAGGGAGAAAACAAATTAAGGGGAAAAGTCTAAAGTTTTAATGAGGAGGTCATTAATGCAGTCAATTTCGAAATTGAAAAACTCCTAAAGGACAATTTTGAGGAGTGTTTCGAAAGATGGCTCTACCGAATTAAGAAATGATTTAGCGAACTTTTGTTAGTCCTCTCAAATATTTGAAGAAAATTAAAATACTATAATATTATAATTTCAATCAATAAGAAGAGTTTAAGTGTTGACAGCGAACTGTCTGATATTAAAATATGTCAGGTGAATGGGAATTCGTTTCAACGGTTTGTACAAAAACTGCCGTGTTGAGTTGGTGGAAGAAACTTACATGCTTTTTGAACGTTAAAAAGAAAAAAACCCTCAGCGTGTACTTTCGCGGAGCAAATTTTTGGCTCCAATTAGTTCCACACATAAGCGAGAAACCATGGAGTAGCACGCGTTAAGGTTATCTGGCTTTCTCACTCAAAAAAATTGAGCATATACGATTTTTAGAAAAATCCGGTAAATACATATGTTGTAAATATTGCAATTGCCTCAGCAAAAGCTCACCCAACTTATACGTCCACCTCGTAGTTAGTCGTGAAGGGTAATAAAACTCTACCGACAAAAGGGTATATTGAGGATGACTCTTGATCCCTCATTTTCTCAGCTTTTTTTATTGGGGCATGCCCAATGTAGCCAAATGGCACAGTATGGCATTCGCGCTCTGAAAGTTGAAGTAGAAACAACGCGTTCATGTGGAGAAATATCAAATTAAGCTTTAGCTTTTGAGAGACGTTTGATCGTAAATGTTGTAAAGTTTCACAAAATACCGGAGTAGAACATTTCTCTACTCGAGCCGCCTTTAAAATTTGTTCATGAATGATTGTTTCCATTGGTTGTGGCCAGTCACTTTCTGAAATGTCAAGGTCGGAACGCGAAATATGTACTATAAATATTTTTATAGAATTACTCAAAAGCTGCTGAGATCGCAACGCAGTAACGCGGCATTGCGATTTATCTTTTAATTTTTCTAATAGCTTCGCAATTCTTTATTTTTTTCCTTTCTCTCTTTATACAAACTTCTTCTGTACTCAGCAATCGTCATAAAAGGAAACATAAAACACCATCAAGATATAAAAATAGAGGAAAAGTACCTATGGGCTTTTATTAGATCATTCCTCATTTCATAATGACGGTGAGCAAGACAATAATCAACAAGACAACTCCTAAGCCAAAACTTGTAAACAAACAAAACGAATTTGGGACTTCTTCAGATGATGAGAGAAAAAACAGGAATCAAATTGAAGAAGAAATAGATACGCTTAGAGAAATCATACTTTCCCATCATAAGGATGGGAAAGTACACCATAACATAATAAAAGTCATCTATCCGATTATAGTGAGGGAACTTGTACAAATGAAACGCAAACAACGTAGAACATGGCAATGGAATCTGAAACCTAAGAATAAAGAAATTTTGAATAGGCTATGCAACAAACTAAATCTGCTGATAAAAGGAGTAAACAAGGAATCAGTAAGCGTGTATCTACAGAACTTAACAGCAAACCAAACTAATTACTCGCTTTGAAAGGCCACAAGAAACCTGAAACAACCCCAGCTTCCATCGCACCTAATCAAGAAGATGACAATACGTGAGCAAGAAGTGTTAAAACCAAGCAGAACTCTTTGCAGAACTTCTCGAACAAACATTTTAGCCACAACCTAGACAGAAATGATAATCGTGAAATCTGTGCATTAAAAGATCTCATAAAAAAGGATTTGCATACCAAAACCGGTAGAATTATTAAACAATTCCTTGAAAACGCACTGTAAAAGACACAACATACCATAAATGCAACATTTAGAATAAAGTATGACAGTGGAATGTAGCGGAAGTAATAATGATATACATATGTATATACTCGTAACTGAAAAACTGCCAAATGAAAAAAAAATCATATTGTCCTAATTCTGCTACCAGTAATCTCAAAAATATTCGAAAAATTGCGTTTTAGAAGACGACACACCATCATTGAAGAAAGACATCTCATACCAACACCACATCAATTCGGTTCTCGTGAAAGACATAATCGAACAATTTAAAATAGTATGCAATGTAAAAAAGTGTACTCAGCCTTCAACAAAATCTGGAATAAAGGGCTACTTTTTAAATTACAAAGGGAACTACGAAAGCATAAAGAAAATGTGAAGAAAAATACAAAGCATACTTGGCCATATACGTCTGTTTCGTCACAAAGGCAACACACCTGGAGATGGTAAGTGACCTCACCTCTGATGTTTTCATCGCTTCTCTTCGAAGAGTCGTAGCCAGACGAGGCCGCATCGAAAATTTGTACTGTGACAATGCCACGAACTTTGGTGGTGCTAATCGAGAGCTTGCTGAACTCCAACGCATTTTTTCGGACCAACAAGAAAGACTTAAAATGACTACAATATGTGCTGAAGAAGGCATTACGTTCCATTTCATACCACCTCGCTCCCCTCACTTTGGTGGCTTGTGGGAGGCAACGGTCAAATACCATCTTCGTTGGGACTTTGTACGCTGACTACACAGATTGAGGCCCTGTTAAATTCCCGACCACTGGCTGCTATGTCTGCAGATCCATCTGACTTAGAGGTATTAACTCCAGGTCATTTTTTAATTGGAGAACCGTTGAAGTCTCTAGCAGAACCAATTATCGAAGAGTCAAATTTATCTAAGCTCTCAAGGTGGCAACGAATCACGACACTGAGGCAGCATTTTTGGACCAGGCGGTCCAAGGAATATCTTGTCAATCTTCAACAGCGGAAAAAATGGACCACTTCTGAGGTTAACGTAGAAATTGGGGCTTTGGTTTTGATAAAGAACGACAACCTTCCTCCGCAAAAATGGGCAATGGCACGGGTTCTTGATATTCACCCAGGCAGTGACGGCGAAGTTCGGGTCGTTACCCTCAAAACGACCACTGGTACAACTAGGCGATGTATCGCAAAGATTTGTCCATTACCATTGTCATTTTGAACGCACAGCCTATCAACGTCGGCAAAATGTTGCATCATTATTTTCCTTATGTTAATTTTTCATAACTTTTCCATATTATCACATTGTAAAAATGCATAAGTACTGTTTAGTGCACCCTGGCAACCCAGTTTTAATAAATAATTTGCTGATTATATAGATCATGTAATTACGATATGACTTAAATAGCCAGATTTTGCCGTATGACCTTCACTTCACACAAATCAGCAGCAGTCTTCTTATGTAATTAGAACTCAGTTATGATCATTCGATCATACTGCTGATATTGAACGGTGTGAGAGCAATCGTCATATGATTCGTCGTATTGTGCTGAAATAAAAAAGACATTATAGCCGAAGTGGTTATTCGTTTTTTTTTTTGTAGTACATTTCGCAAAAATTCTTGGTGAAATTATTCATTCAAGAAAATAGCGCGCAGGAGTTCCTCAAGGGAGCGTCTTAGGTCCTGTGCTTTATCTACTTTACAAAAGAGATTTACCTGAACCATCCAAATGAAGAATAGCAATATTCGCAAATGATACTGCAATTCTGACAACGGGGATCGACCAAGAAACCACAAAAGGAGCCAATAAAATCTTCAACTGGACAAAAAAGTTAACAATAAACCTCAATGAATCGAAGTCAATATACACCAACTTCACAACTAAAAATACAAATGTGGTACCAGTTATAAAACCATATGCAAGCACGACAAAGTATTTAGGCATGACTCTGGATGCTAAATTAAAGCGGACAAGTATCTCAAATGGATACACGAAGAAATGAATATTAAATTCAGGATCTGAAATCTGAATACTCTAAGAAAAAGACAGGAAGTTATTGACCTGCAAGACTTAAGTAACTTAATAAAAGCCTCGACTACAGGTCAATTTAATACTGCAGCAAATTTCACTGCGAAAAGTAAATGGTATGGTGTTAAATGCCACGCAGCAAGGAAAAAATCGTTTAAATTGTTGAATATATCCAAAAGGACAATGAATATAGAAGACAAGATAAAATACTTAGAAGCAAATCAACATTATAAGGGTTTATGCAAGGAAAAAAAGATCACGTACTACCAGCAGATCAATTACAAAATTAATATGGTAAACCATAGCACAGAATGGTGGAAGCTGGCAAAGGAAATTAGAAACCAAAATTATCGGTCGAGCATTGAGATCCCAGCCACAGAGTTTAAGATTTATTTCCACTCCCTTTTAAATCCACCGCAATTGGCACATGACATGCAATATGCACCTATGCATATTATAGATTAAGATCTGGATATGCCTATATCAATGGAGGAGTTAAAACAGACTTTAGCCAGGGTCAAAATTGATAAAGCTCCAGGGGAAGATAGGATATCATATGAATTTTTGAAAAATGCAACAAATGAGTTCTTAGACGTGCTTGTCAAATCTTATAATACAATTTTTGAGAGAGGCAAAGTAGATTATGCATTCATTACAAGTATAGTGTTTCCTATATTCAAAAAAGGCGACGCAAATCAAACCTGCAACTACAGAGGAATTTCATTTATGAATTGTATCGCAAAAGTGATGATGGGATTATTAAATGAAAGATTGTCCCTCTGGATTGAAAAGCATGGTATTTTGACAGAGTACCAGGCAAGTTTCAGGAGGAAATATTCCACCGTGGATAATATATACAATCTGGCCTCAATAGTTCATCTAAAATTATATGAAAAGGAAAAAGTGTATGCTTTTTTTTGTGGACTTTAGAGCCTCGTTTGATAAAGTAGCGATAAGGAATCTAATTTATAAATTGCATAATATAGGAATATCAACCAAGGTAGTAAAGTTTATCGAAAATATATACAGTAACACAAGATCAACTGTATGGACTGGTAAAGAACTATCCGAGCACTTTGAAACAGTTTCGGGAGTAAAACAAGGATGTCTGCTATCCCCAGTGATCTTTGCTCTATATTTGAATGACCTGCACGAATATTTAGGTGGTGGTATTAACGTTAATGAAGTAAACATAAGATTACTTCTATAGGCGGATGACATAGTAATCTTAGCAGATGACGTAAGAACCTTGCAGACAATGATAACCAGGTTAGAAGAATACTGCAGCATATGGAATATGGAAGTTAATTTAGAAAAATCAGCAATTATGGTATTTAGAAATGGTGGAAGACTATCGATTGAAGAAAAATGGATATTTAAAGGGGATCAAATTAAAATTGTGTTCGAGTATTGCAAAGCATGTTGAAAGCAGAAACAACTCAGCAAAAAATAGCATTAATGCCATTTGAAAAAATTTCCTCAGCAGAAAGGGAATATCCCTTAAAGCAAAGTGGCAATTATTCCAGGCAATTTGTAGGGCAATTCAGGCTTACGCAGCACAAATATGGGGGTATAAACACTTTGAAGAGGTTGATAAGCTGCAGTGGTATTTCCTTAAAAAAAACTTTAAAACTTCCATGTAACTCACCAAGTTATGCTCTTCATATAGAAACCGAAATAGAAAGTGGACATTTTTACACACTTGAACTCCATTTGCAATACATATACAAAACTTTGTTTGAATACGATGATAAAAGATTGCCCCATATATTATCAAAGAAAATTATAGAAAAATACATCTTTTGGGCTAAAGAAGTAAATGCACTTGTATTAGCCTTTGGATTAAAATGGCAGGCTGGAACTCTGACGCGCAAAGCAAACCAACTGTTGCAGATGCTAAAGCAAAAGAAATGGCAAACTATGCAAGAAAAATCATCAGAGAGCACAGACAGAATTTACAGGCAGCTGGATTATACAAAAAGCAAAACTTACTTCACGGATGAATTTTTTTTTTTTTTTTTTTCCGAGAGGGTGAAAATCTTCTAAAGACACCATAAGGCCCGACCGCGCGTGCTTATGGTAGTGTGAGATTTTTACTCACTAAAAACACCACTCTTCAAGATTAATACTACAACTAAGCCGACGCTTATCCAGCAGTTTTATTTTCGCTTACGAGACTCGTGATTTTTGGAAAAAGATGTTCGTATGTAATTTAAAAAGAATGTAGCGCTTTAGACAGGTTAAATTCCAATGAAAGTTCCTGCTGTTTTCACGACCGGCATATACTATGACGCGAGGTCAAAAGGTTTTGTCCTTTGCAGACGACGAATTGAATTGTTCGCGTCAAGTAGTTGAATGACGGTACTGTTACAATGGCCGTGAACACGATCTTTGTGTTTACGAGCAAAATTTGTAATCTCTTTGACGACGCTAGGAATTCCCAGGTCCCGATGAATATCTTCTTTACGTACGTACCACGGTGCGCTTATGATCGTCCTAAGAACTTTATTTTCATATATGGGTAATCTATCCACTTTTTTGTAGGTAAAGTTGACGTGAGTAGATTTGCTTTCGTTCAGCACAATACGCCAAGAATTCGTCCAAGCGTGGACTTTGTTAACAGCATGTTGCAGCTTTTCAGTTGCTGCTTCATTGTATCGCCCGTTGTCAATATCGCCGTATCGTCCGCAAACGTGGCGACTACGCAGTTTCTTTCCTGCGGGATATCACGCATGTAGAGTACGGTTCGAATCCTGATGTCAATAATCATCTATTTATTTCGCATGAAATAAATAAAAAGTCGATCAATTGCGAAAGCTTGTGTCAACTCTACTGCGAAGGCAATAACACTGGCAGTAGGGCGGTCATATAGCTAAAAATGCAACTTGATCGTGATGATGACATCAAGAGGACGGAAAAAAATACTGTGAATCATGAGCAACGACAAAAGCAAAAACAAACAAGCTCCCCAGTTATCTGAACAGCCACCCTTGGAGTTCACTGAAACTTAATACCAGCTGAGTCTCAAACCAACTACACCAATCTCTCTTTCTCTCTGTCTCTTCCCCTTTACTCAAATCGCCCATGTCCTAAAATTAGTATAAGGGTATTCATAACCCCTTCCACACGTGCAAATTATAAAAAAAAAAAAAAAAAAAATATAGAAGCGGGCCGAGGACACTTCCTTGTGGGACTCCGGCCGCAATCTCCTTGAACTCAAAGTAATCATTTCCGTGCTTAACACGAAAAAGTCTTTCGGTGAGGTACGATCGTAAAATTAGAAAGAATTGCCGTGGCAGTAGTCGTTGCAATTTATACTCCAAGCCTTAGTACCAAACCTTATCGAAAGCTTGTGAGACGTCAAGAAATACACCACAACAAATCTTTGTTTCTTCGAGAGTTTTCTCAATTATGTCAGTTATTTTGTGGACTTGATCGATTGTTGAATGTTTGACTCTAAATTCAAATTGGTGGTCAGGAATGAGACGTCTTTCGTTGATTACGGGTTGTAGTCGTTTTGAAAGTAGTTTTTCGAATATTTTAGAGATAACCGGCAATAGGGAAATAGGCCGATATGATTTCTTCTCATTCAAAGGTTTGCCTGGTTTCGGGACCATTATAATCTCTGTGACTTTCCATTGTCTCGGAACGTAGAGCAATCTGAACGAAGCGTTAATCAAATATAGCAGTTTGATAAGAGCTTTGTTCGGTAATTCCTTGACCACCTGCGCCGTTATCAAGTCGTAACCCGGTGCTTTTTTAGTCTTTAGATTTTTAATCACTTCCCTCAGTTCAATTAATGCAACTTTTTTTACTTTAAAGTTGTCAGATGTCGTGACTGGGGAGTCGGGCGTTATCAACGGGCCGTCGAATGGCTTAAACGTATCTTCTAAGTGCAAAGCAAAAAGTTCCGCCTTTTCTTTGTCGCTCTTGGCTCAAGTTCTATCGTTTTTCCGAATTGGTGGCGCTTGCATTTGAGGTTTCCGCATGCCTTTTAGCGCTTTCCAAAGTGAATAATTTGATTCTCCTCCAGTGGAGAGATTTTCAAGGTAGGTCGCTATGTCACGGATGAATGCAGCCAAAATAAAATATCGTGGATCTTTAAAGCACACTGTGATCTGATTTGGCTTAACGGAAGCAGATTGCAAACTATGCTCACTATGCAATATGAGGGAAATAGAAACAGTCCAACATTTCATTGGTAGATGCCCGATTTTAAAGGAATAAAGGTACAAATATTTTAACAAAACAACCCTAAATGAGGAAGATGTAATTAATGTTTTAAATGGAGTTAATGATGAATTTTGAAATAAACTTAGTAATTTTGTTATCAGTGCCCTTAAATATAGAAACGAATTAATTAATTATTTCAACTATTGAAAATATTATATTATTATTATATTAGATATATTTTTCTTTTAATAATTATAAATTTTAATAATTAAAACTTGAATTATTTAATGTCAAACTACCGACAGACGACGATAAGTCATAGTCGTACTTTCTTTATTTCATTAAGAATTTCAATTTAAACTTAAGTATAGAATTGTTAAAATATTAAAAAAACGGAAATAAAGAACTTATACATATTAAATTCAGGAAAATGTATTGGTTATTGCAATGAAATATCTGTAGCGAATCTCGTAAAACACAAACGCAAAATTACGACGCGATAAATTGTAGAAAACCCGAATAGAATCAGAAGATTACGTTGGATATATCCATTATACATACCATTCAATTCATGAATGAGCTGAAGATAGATGTATATATGTACATATTGTAACATCCCCTAAAATTATGCTACAATAATGTAGAATAATAACTACGCTCCTCCAGCCCATTCCAAAGTGTCTTTTCATTCGAGGTTCGTGTCTGCGGCTAAGTCTCCACAGTTCATGTCTACGAAAGAGACGGATAATATCACGGATAACTGCAAGAAATGATTGGCATCTTGGAATTATTACATCAGAATTTTTCTTGTTCCAGTGGTCGAAGAATTTGCTAGAAGTTTCTGGCTATCAGAAACTTCTGCTATATAAGGACAGATGGCGATCGAAAGGGGGCAGTAGTTTTAAAACCGTGCCGAAGAGATTAGAGAAGTGATAATGGGCGAAGTTGTAATTTTGTGATAAATTGAAAGTTGAGATTTAACAAGAAGAAGTAATTAGTTTGGATTTGTGAATTAAGTAATCGAAAGGAGATAAAGTGATTTGAGAGAACAGAGACCATTGTAAGAAAAGAATTGCGAAGAATAATATAGTGTGAACCTGAATTGTTCTATAGACTAGAAAATAAAGAAATAAATTTCACAGAATATTGTTTTATCTACTCGAGCAGTAGCTCGCATATTAAAATATACTAAAGAATAATTTAGAATATAACCATTGGCCTACATCCTTCTTAAAAGTTGAACAATTACTATTAAATGTAAATAACTAAATGAATTTCTTCAGTTGTAATAATAAAAAAATTGTATAAAAAAAAAATATATTAGTTCATGACCCAGTGTTTGGGAACCACTGGTGTAAGCAATGCCAATTCTAGCTAACATAAATGTCCCCAGCATTAAGAATAAATTATTCCGGAAATAGGTAAATGCCCCTACAGACATTTTTGTTGTAAATTTACCTCAATGAGGGCCACTCTAAACGAACTAACCAAGAATTACTCTAAAGCATTATTAATCAGTTCCAGTATTATAAAATTAATTTTTAAGACGAAGCTCTTATGTTTCACACGGATATGCAGATTGTATTAAACGTCGTCTTAATCCGACGGATAAACCGCTTAAAGTTCATGGAAATCAACAAACAGACGTCAAAAACTGATAAAATGTTTCTAATATGCATATGTTATTGTTTTTTATGACTTTTCTTAATTTACAAGATGTATTCCATTAAAAACAAGAATACCTTCGCCTACTGTAAGTAAGTCTTAAGCTGCATTTAAATTGATATTTTAATTAGAAGCATTTTTTCAATAATCCAAAATTTTGGAACTAATTTAATGCATAATATCGGAAAACGTTTTTTTAAGTTGTGAATACTACTACGTAAAAAAAAAGTAAAATGAATAAGAAATTGTATCTTCTTATTAACTCGTTTAGGCGTATTGTGGTTTAATTAATTTGCATGAAACGAACAGGAAATTGCATCTCATTTTTTTTTTTTTTTTTTTGTAAGTCAATCAAATTCGTGTGACATGTTCTTGACAACTTGAACCAACGACATATTTTTTAAATTTTCTATTAAAATTGATAACAAGCTCAAGGGACAACAACCAATTAAGTCTAATGAGTAACACCATAAGCAAAGGGGTCTAAAATTATTCACACTTTCTTGTGATTTAAAAAACGAGGGGAATCCAATATTTGTGTTTTGACCTCATGCATTATTCACTCCGAATTATGAGTAGTTATCTAAACAACACCAACTTGTCGCTCAATCCACTGTCTAGTCGGATGAGATTATAATGAGGAAACCCTGCACTTGACCTTCAATAGGGATTTCTTTTTTTATTCATTATGAACAAAAAAAAATATAAAAATATTATGTAAAATTATTAGGAAAGCCCAATCCCGAATATTGATGATGAATGTTTCTTAGATTTATTATCTGTCATTTAATCAAATGCACATAAATTAGAACTAAATTAGGATAAACAATCAAGATACGTCGACATCGTCATTTGCGTCTACTGCGCGATTAATGCGTAATCTCTACGTGATAACAAATTACAAACATTGGTTGTTAACAATTTTTTTTTTTTTAAATCATTTATCATTAGTTTTCGAAATAAATACCAAATGTTCGCCTTCGAATTTGGGATTGCAATATTTACGCCCGAGCAATTTGTTTTCACCGGTTATTTGCCGAAACACGAAATGCAAAAGTGATTTATTTTTTTTTTTTTTTTTTTTTTTCCTTTATTATTTATTTTCTTCGTAAAAATTTTTTGATATTTATTTACTAGTTTATTTTAAGACCACCTGAAGGTAGTCAAGTTTGTTTGGTTTGGTGCAGATAGATTTTGTGCAATGGAGCAATTTCTTTCTCAACACTTTTTTTTTTTGGATTTTAGTTACGGTGCTTGCCGAGGTCAAAACCCTTGGTTTTATTCAAAAGAAGTTTTGTGTTTGGGTTTCTTTCGAAAAAGAAATAGAGCATACATAGGTACTATGAGATAAAGTTAAACAAAAGCAATATTTTTAGTGCCATGACAGCAGACAAAGTGGGCACTTGAGTAAGACAAGACACAACTGAAGACTAATGGCTTTCATCTTTGCTTACCAAAGGAAGTGTTGCATACTGCATTGTGGTAAGAATATTTTAATTTATTGCATTGATCTCGCTCCTTAACTCGTAGTGCTTTACTTCGAGTAGTAAATGGAATATCGTTGATCTGTTTGGTGTGCTAACATGAACGCGTTGGTGAAAATAATTGATCATCGATTTAAACTGAGGAATAAAACATCCGCATTATTTTGTACAGCAAGTAACAGATGTAGTAAATCTTCAAGAAATGAACGTGAACTATGTCTTCGAACAACAAATGACCGCTAGTGCAATCATTCGTTTCAAAGCCTCAGCGCAGCAGTATAGGTACCAAACTGATCACTCCTCTATTCTGCATAAATTCAATTTTATACCAGAAAATATCCTCCACTGAAACTGAGATTTGGTCGCAACTTCCAGGTAAGAATTCTCGCCCGTGATGAATGGGATTATTCTGTCACTGAAGGCCAAATTTCAGTTCATTTTTACAAAGAAACAACTTGTCAGATAACCTCGACTTGAGCATCTCCTTCCGCCTCTCGGATTATTGTAACGTATCTCAAGCGGAAATAATGTCCTGGATTAAATGTTGGTGTAATCACTATTAGGGATATTTGTCTTTTCAAGAACAGCCAAGCGGCAATAAAGTCGCAGGTATCGTAATCACTTACTTCTACGGCCGCTGTAGATTGATGCTCGTCTCTGATAGAGATGTCTTATTCACCTATGCTGGGTGCTTGACCACAGAGACATACCGGGAAATTGTAAGGCTGACCAGCTCACCAGAAAGGGCATTACTCTTAGTATTTTGGGAGATTGAGAATACTTAGGTATGCCTCTCACTACTTGTAAGTACTCACTCAAGCTGAATGCTATTAGCAAGACCATGGTACGACATGTCTGGTATCCAAACAGATCTGGCCTAAGCTGGACCAAAAATGCTCCAATGGACTGGTAATGCTTAAACGGGTCATATGCTAAAAGGCTAAGACTATTTCAAATGAATTTTGCTGGAGCTGCAGAGACAAGAAGGAGGAAAAATCAACTCCACTTTCTTTGTACCTGTCCAGCCATGTTCAAAATAAGATTGATCCACCTGGGAGCTCCCTTCTTCGATGATTACAGCGATCTGACGGATACTGACGTCAGTAGCATACTTCAGTTTTTAAGAAGCTCCGACTGGTTTAACTAGACCACAATATAGGTTGCATAGAGTGGTATCAAAATGGACCTCCTTTGATCTAACAGTGTCTGTACTCTATTACAAACAGTCACCCTTACCTAACCTAACTTACCCATGTCTTACAATGAATTACACAATTTTGTTTCGATACTCTTTTAACTTTTACTGAAAACTGATTAAACTTTTCGGTAGTGTAGCAATTATATCGAAAAAGAATAACAAAATTAGAGGTAAGCAACAAGCATAATTTTGGTATTTTATAGATTCCCCAGTGTTACCGTGTACAATGGTTAAAAAGTATTAAAAATGACTTGATGGACATTTGTACGATAAAATTGAAGACTAGAAAATATTTTACAAAAACAAATGCTACTGCAATTGGCATAGTTTACACCGACGAATTTGGTACGGACCATAAGTCCTTTCAGTTTACACCAAACAGTACATTATAAGGCTTTGGTCCATCTATTCTTCCAAAGATGTAACAGTTGCCTTCAAAACCGCCATATGAAGAGCTTCAATTGTTTATCATTGCAAAATGTTCACATCTCATCATGGCAACTTTCATGTTTGTATTTGTTCATCTCCGCTGTTTTGTCACTGCAAAAAAATACTTCACGGACTTCGCCACAATAAAATGTGACACTTTTAAATGACATTTTGACATTTCTTTAAAAAAGCGCCATCTAGCGCATTGTAGAAAACCTAATACTTCGGAGTATTCACATGACATAAACTATACCAACATAAAATGTAGATTATCTAAATTTGTGGACTGACGCAACCAATATAGTGCTGTATTCGAAGCTTTTACACCAATGACATTTGTATAATACCTGGTGTCGAATTACGACATCAGTTAACGAGTGAGTGAAATCCATACGCATACGAGTGATCGAGTAACTACATTGGGATGATCACATAAGAATGGTCACGTAGCGAGAACACTTTGAAAATTGTACTAGTACAATTCTACTACATTGAATTGAAATGGCTGACAAATGTCAAAACTATTTATTTTTGTGTAAGGAAAAGTTTTGTATTTATCGCCTTCAATTAAAAATCGAATATTTACATTATTTTTCGTCTTCTAATTCAGAGGGTGAACGCTATGAGTCCCTTCTCTTTACAAGACTGTGCGTACGTAGACAAAACTATAATTTTCTGAAAATATCTTTCACAACATACACTTTTGATTGCAGTTCTATCAAAACAGTCAGGGCAAATAAGAGTGCATTCTTATTTATAATAGAGAATATAAATTTTAGAGGATGCACCTAAACCGCTGCCCCAGCTCATAAAATTTACCAAAACCTCCTTTGCAGAGGGTTCATTTTATTTAGACTCAACCTGAAATAAATTTCAAATAATAAATTTAAACAAACGCAAAAACAATATTCTCGCATATTTTCTCCCAAATGCACCTCAGCTCGTTAGCAGAAACCATATCGAATAAATAAATACACGATCACAGATAACAGAATGCCAAATTTCGATACTCGATACTCGATACTCGATCTCTTAAGCGGTCATGTCAAATCAACTTTTATCAGTCACGTGTTGCTCGATAAGTGATGCGGTAATTCGACCCCTGGTCCTGATCCTAGGCCAAGTCAGCCGTGTAAACTAGGCAATTGAATCAGTCATTTTGAAGACGGTTCATGTCCACATTTTTCACAAATTAACTTTTTCATAAGAAGAATTTTCCTGGGAATCCTCACAAATGGTTTCCTACACATTTCTGTTTACTGTCATAAGCTTTCCGCAAATGTGACGAATTAAATGCGATTTTTGCTTCTCCTGCAAAATTTTAAAAACTGGAGTTGACTGGTCTCAAAAGGTCCGATTCAATTATTGTTTGCATGTACAAACATATTGCATCTTCATAGGTGCCAACCTCTTCGCTCTTAAATACTAAAGTTCTTTTTCCCCAGAAGATATTCCAAATATAAATCCAATGGTCAGGGGATTCCCCGAAACGACACTGGTACTATGTACATGAGTGTCACAGTGTTATAGGTTCGCATATGATGAGGGAAGATTAATAAATAAAAACAAATATAAATTGTGCCCCAACTAATCAACAACAATCAACTTTGTTATATTGTTTGCTTGATGGTTGCAAGTTAAATATTGAAAGTCTGGAAACAACGCCTGACGTACCTTTTTGCAGCCAATCGTATTTTTTCTCACAAAAGGATGGCACGTACTGTTTATTGCAGTTTCAGAAGGTCGTAGTTGAGGAATTTTCTCTATGAATGTATCCAACCATTTTATATAGTTGAAAGTCGTGAAATATCACGAATAAGACTGAACTTCATCTAAAGTGGGAAATACACGATGCAGCGTATTTTACAAATATTTGAACGAACTTGAGGTGCATGCAACAATTTCATGGCGTGCTGCGATGGCTGATATCAGACGATTAATCGACCGAAAACCTGCGGTCGTATGTCAGTTGTTGTATTTTGCATTCTCTGTATGCTTTTTGCAACTATTGGACCAATATATTGTGCAATCCCGAACTGGTGCAATAATTGTATCTTATATTGCCTAAAATCTTTGAAATTAGTTTTTGCTACTTAAGTAACTTTTTCCCACCAAATTAACAATATTATCGTATGAATTTGTGTAAATATTTAATTAGGTGTCCCTAGACATCTCGAAATATCTCACTGCAGCTAAATCAAATTTGAAAAAAACAGTGATAAAAACAAGAGCAAAACATGAGGATTACACTAAATAAAAATTACGGCGGACAATATTTATTTATTTGAGCTTAATACAAGCAAAAACTTAAAGCTAAACTTAAAACTAAAAATAACTAAACTAAAACAGGAATTAAAAGTAACAGTTTTCGGTTATGAGGACGAATTAAAAAATAAAGGGCTTTTCTCAGGGAGATTCTGCTATTGTGAAAGTCAAAAACGGTTCGCATAACTCTGCGGAGCATTCTAGACATTGGGTTATGGTATCCATAATTGGTGAGGTGAGGAATAAGACGGAAGAGAGGTGAGGTCCTGAGGTTACGTGGTTTGGTGTTGAAAGAAATCAAATGCAGCAGCGCAGGAGAATCAATGTTACCAGCTTATAACTGATGAGATGAAACAAGATGTAAGCAACTTCGTGACATTTATCGAGAGGCTGTAAATTGATTAGTTTCAAACGGTCAGCATATGGGTGTAAATTATAACTATCAGTCCAAGCAAGACCGCGTAAGGCAAAACGTACGCTGGACAGCGTTGGACCAAGATAGCTACCTTGAGGGACTCCCGATGTGGCTTTAATATAATCAGAAATTGAAGATCTGAAGAGGACTTTATATTGGCGTTTTTCCAAGTAAGATTTGATCCATGAGATAAACCCCAATTGAAAACCAAGAGCTTTAAGTTTAAGAAGAATAACTGCATGCGAAATTTTGTCTAAGGCTTTGCTGAAGTCGGTAAATACATCGACTTCATTATCATCTTCCAAAACGCACAGAGTGCTAGATACAAACTCAGTAAGGTTGGTGGTTGTTGATCTGCCCTTAAGGAATCCATGCTAGTTCGGTGAAAGGATAGTCTTGCACTGGAAAAACATTGTGTCATAAACAATGCTTTCAAAGAGCTTAGGTATGCCAGTTTAGCAATGGGCCGGTAGTTGGCCCAACCTACAACCGTTTTTATGAGTGAGTTTTTCCAGATTTCGGGGAAAACTCCCTGTGAAATAGATAGTTGAAATAGAGTAGTACGGGGTTGGAGTAAGTAGTTCACGCATTTTTTAAGAACTATAGCGGGCAAGCCATCAGGGCCAGGGGAGTATTCGCCCTTTAGTTTATTGATCTTATCTACTAACGACGCCGAAGTTATATCAATTGTGGCTAAGAAGGTTTGGGGACAGTTGACTAAGTGGCGGAAGTAGATATGATCAGGTTGAATGACGTGATCCGTAAACGATTGGCTGAAAAAAATAGCGAACAGGTTTGCGATTGTTTTAGTATCTGCCAAGGATTTATTAGAAAATTTCAAAGTGGATTGCATTCTCTCAAGATATTCGATGTAAAGATATTCACAGAGTTCAGAGACTTAGAAGTGGACGTAATGGTAATGGAAAAAATTAGAGTCAGATCGGGATTTGAGGAATGCTTGCCATATTTTGTTTCTTTTGTTACGAAGTGAGCGTAGCTCTTTATTATACCATGGCTAGGCTGACGTAAAGTTCTTCTGGGGGACAAAAAGGACTGATTGAATGAGGCAGGTGAAAATTTGGTCGTAAAAATACGCAAGAGCATTGTCAATGCTGTCTACTTGGATAGGACTAAAGTCAATTTTACTGAGAAGATTATTTAGTTTAGCGAAATCTGCCTTACGGAAAATAAAGCTGTATGATTTCTCACAGTGAGGAATTGTACTTAAGTTAGGAATAGAGGTGGGTGGAAGCGATCTAATTTGGAGAGGAGATGGTTGCTGGCAGTTACTATGCAATTGGCGGCATCGGTTTAGAAGATTAGGTCTAGTTGTCTACCTAAGTTATTTGGAAAAGGCCAGAATCAGAGAGACAGTCAGTGAAAAGGAAATAGACACACAAGAGCCTTCAACAACGAATTAATAAACCAAACCAATGTTGAAAAATATCACATTCATCTTTCGTAAGGCTCATTTACCTCTGGTTGCACCTTAAGTTGTCATATCCCAAGAATATCGACAAGACGTTCTTCACTACACTCTTAAAGCTTTCCATGGGTATAGCTTTTCCTTAGATACCAATAGTCTCCGTCTCCGTGTTCGACATTCATCATTTATCCTGCTTGTCGTTGCACCTCTAACCGTTTCACGTAAGAGCCCCCCATTTGGAAATTCTACCAACCCAGAATAGAATTATTATGCGGTTTTGACATCTTTAGAATGCCTACAGCTCCATTAAATAGATGAATATAAAAAGTCCTTAAATCACACTTCAATCTCAAAAGGTTATAATTTAAATTCTTGAAAATACTATTTGCAAACAAGCATCAAATCTTTAGAATTAACCCCTTTAACTTCACAGATCATTCTCTTAAGATTCTGTAAATAAGTAAAATCGACCACCAATCTATTGCAACTTTGCTCGTTTTGAAGAAGATCAAAACGAGCAAAGTTGCATTGACCTAGTTAGAAGAACGGGTAGTTCCGGGTATCCACTTATTTTTTTAAAATGTTGCTATGCATATTAAGTGATAACAAAAAAAAAAACTTTTATTGCCTTATTTTAACATTTTTGATTATAAATGGGTGATGGTCAATTAAGTCTTTATGTATACAGGTTTACCAGCAGTTGGTGGTCTGCCATTAAAAAGCAAAGAAACAAAAGAAAACCAAATGATGACGACACTGAGAATACCAAATATGTTCCATTAAATAGAAGATTTACATACAAAAAGGGCAATATGCACGAAGGTTATATAATATTTATGCACCCTGGCTAGTGAAAGGTTAGCTTAGGTGACGCTTGAATTCGGGGTGAGGGGAACCTTTTTCTGCATAATATTTAGTATAAATTCGAAGAACCTCTGCTTGAAAAGTGGTATCTATCTTATGTGACCTTTAGACATAAGCCATTGAAGCATCTTTAGTAGTAACTCCCATCATTTAGATCCAATTAGGAAAAATTTGTATCTGAGTGTCGACCATGGTGAGCTAGTTTAAATTCAAATCATTTTCCAACATTGCCACAAAATCATTGACCCTGAAATATATAACCCTGATCGTGGAAAGCGAGTTCCAAAAATATTGCAAAGCTTCATGCTCAATTATGCATTCAACCGGCTCAGAGAAAAGTCACTTCCCATGCACATCGCCAAATAAGACCAAACCAGATATTTCCAACCCAATTAGAGCAGTCAAGGTTAGTTTTTAAGTTAGTAGTTTCACCTTAACAACGACATCACTACTAAGCATATCGGTCACGACCTCTCAGTGCATGATGGCCCATCATTCAACAGCGCATTCAACCAAAACAAATACTGCTTACGCATCGATCCGTTTATATACGAGTAGTACTGATTGAATAACACCCGTTTTTGTACCTTCTCTCAACTCGGGATTAGAAATTTTCATTCAATCGACAAGTATAGGATTGGTCTAACGACAGTTTTACATTTCTAATTACTCCATGATGAATAAATTATTACAAAAGGTTACATTCACACGGATGAAGCCTCACAGGCTACAGTGTCGATTATAATCATTAAACAATCAGCAGCTAATTAATATAAGACTCCGCATAACAGTTTAAGCCTAAATTAATCATGATTGATCATTAAGCGCCGAACTTGTTTATCAGAAGACACCGCGCCTAAATATAGAGGTGACTTTAGACTTCGATGCTTAAGGAGGGCAAAGTACGCCCACAGTTTGACAAAGTTCGATTCCATTAAATCAAAGTTCATTGATTGACAAGAATGTACTTTCATAGAGTACAATTAGTTAAATAAATAAATCGATTAATTTGCATTTAATTGGCAGGCTATAACCCAGCAGCTATTTATTCTGAGAACCGGTAAGTAAGACGCCAGAACCGAAACAGCTTTAAATGATTTATTCTAAAATTAATTGGGATTCTTATGATCGTGGAGAATCCCCCGAATTTAAAATATTTCATGTCGTCGTCTTCTTTGTTTTGTACGAGGAAATGAATTTCATCAAAGAATACAAAAAAAATACGCCTTAGGCAAGGTCATTTCTAATAAGAAACTTCGTCATGGCAGAGACGTTTCCAATAAACAATGATTTTCCTCTCAGGTTTTGTAAATTTGTACATGTTAGTCAAGGTGTAGGCCATAATTCACGAAAGAAAATGCTTAAAAGTCACGGGGGATTTATTTCAATCTATTAGTTCAGAATTTGTCATACATTCTGAAACATAATTTATCTGTAACATTTGCGTTTTAGTTTTGGTGGTGGATTGATTTTGAATTTGAATTATTTATGTAGAATTGTGGAAACCGATAAGCTTGAGGGCAACTTTCAATGGAGAACGAATGAATCTGACATGAAGAATTTGTTCTAAGAAACTAGATCTTCAGTGTTAAGTAGTTTGTTGTTTTCAAAATAACAAAGTACTACTTCAAACGCTGTCGAAGTAATTTTTTTTTTGTTATGCTTAAAATGCTAAGTCGTTTTTTTTCCTACTATAGCCCTTAAAATTCTAGTACGGCGTATGTTTATTGCTTATTTGTTATAGTTTTAACCAAAAAGTGACACAATTTTTTTTTTTAAAGATAACCCACTCCTAGTAAACTTAAGAAATGAATGAAAAACTATTAAAAAAATGTTAAGTCAATAGATTGTAATAAACGAACAGTTTTAGAAGTAGAATTTTCCGCAAGCTTGTCATCTTTTACGACAGCAGTTATCACCAAATTTTATTGACGTGTTATTTAAACTAAAATGTTACGGTTTATCGATTGCAGAAATTTGTCTGTAGTCTGTTAAAAAAGAGAGGAAAAAAATCTCAAGTTAATACCAACAAATAGGAACTTGAGAGTGATTCACTGGTGGTATTCCGTGGCATTTTTTTAAAAACAGTCACAGACAGAGGGATGAGACTTATTATGAACTTGTTATGTTGAGAGGGTAAGCATTTATTTAAATTTTGTTTAAATGGGAGCAGGTAGTTTAGATACACCTTGCCAAAAGCCTATAAAAAATACAAGTATCTTAACTAAATGGTTTCTGAAGATATTTAACTTGCTTTGCTGTATTTCACTCAGTTTTCAACAACAGATAGGTTACCAAGCAAAAATAATATTGTTTACGTTATGTGTCTGTTTAATGATAGGGAAATAAAATTCATTTAGACTGCCTCAAAACTACGCCTTAAAATTAAAAGAAAAACACATTCTATTCAGTATCTCAAAACCTCTAATTTCCGAGGTCATTCAAAATACCCCCCCTTCCAAAACATGAAGTTCAGAATAATTCTCATCGGCGGTTTTCGAAAAAAAAGTCCACTGAAAGCCACAAGTGAATCACCCTGTATAGCAATGACTTTACTTCCAACCTTCCAACAACATTTCAAATTCTTTAGAATTTAAGTTTAAATATAATTTAAGCACTTACGAGTAATAGGACAGGGCCTATATTCCGCAACTGTGAGTCAGTTTCCAATGTACACGAAATGAAAAACTCAATTTGCGTTCTCATTTTTCATGCGATTGCACAACTTTCTATATACACTTGGGCGCTTAATATAGTAGTACTCAAGTACAACTACGTTCGCACAAACAGAATTCCATTAGAACTTAGATGCTTTAAAACTGTAGCTACTATTGCACATGAAAAGCAGACAAGGCGTTCTGTCAGCCATTTTCTTCCATAACTTCTAAATTATTGAAATTTGTTCTGTTGTTCAAAGAATTTTTTTTGGAAGCCTGGATATAGAATATTTGTTTCTTTCGCTCCTTCCTGGACCTTATTATTGACAAACGATTTTCAGATAACGATACCAACGACTTGTAATGATTATGTGTGACGAGAGCGGTAACAACAAATGTTGCTGGAAACATGTTGCTAAATAGCAATAATAATACGTGCTATTTTGAAGCGCACCTATCTTCACTTCCATGGGTATTGTATTAAAAATAAAAGGAAATTGTATGAGTATTGCAGAAAAATGTTTGGAAATAGTGAATATTCTTTGACAAAATTATAAAATTGTATGAAACATAGTATTATGTTGAATTTCATGCGGGAACTCTACCAGAAATACAATTTGTATTTTCTGTTTTTTTTTTTTTTTTTTTGAAGTTTAATTCCATAAAAATAAACCTAATACATGCATGAATCCACATGTATACGTGTTTTCATTTGTCATGAAAAAAGACAAACCTCATGCTATCTCAAATGACGTCTAAGAGAGTGTGGTACAACAAAAACCATTCTCGTTGCCATAACGTTATAGGCGACCGAAATCATAACATATAATCGCAATTTAGCATTTACGATAGCTAGGTAACGGAAAATGCAATAATTAGGCCCCAGACTTATTAAATTAGTGTTACCCGCCTGTGTTTTCAAAGTACTTCAACAAAATCATGAGATTTCCGGATATATTTAAATATCATGATTTTGTTGAAGTACTTTGAAAACGCAAGTGGGTAACACTAATTTTTTGCAGACATTCCTCCACTGTACTGAGATTTGTATATCACATATCTATTTTTTCAAAAATAATATCGGCATTGTTTTTTTTTTTTATAATTTGCACGTATTAAAGGGGATATGAATACCCTTATACTAATTTTTTAGAACACGGGCGTTTTTTGTGGAAAGGGGTAGAGACAGAGAGAAAGACAGATTGGTGTATTTGGTTTGAAACTCAGGTGGTAGTTAAGTTTCAGTGAGCTCCAAGGGTGGCTGTCCAGATAACTGGGGAGTATTTTGTTTGCTTTTCGCTATTATTGTCGTTACTTATAATTCACAGTATTTTTTCCATCCTCCTGATGTCATCATCACGATCAAGTTGCATTTTAGCCATATGACCACCCTACTGCCAGTGTTATGCCTTCACAGTATATATATATTTCATGTGAAATAAGTAGATGATTCTTGACATAAGGATTCGAACCGTGAACCAACAGCGTGACAAGCAATGATGTTACCACTACACCACGGCCACCTTCCATTGTGTTTTTATATTATTGTTTTTCATGACTTTTGTGAAACCGTGTATATAGCGCTTATAAGGAACTAGAAGTTGGTGATAGACGCACGAACACAGGATGCGCTAGCGAAAGCAATAGGGTTCCGTGACCGGTGTACGAAACTTCGCAAACGGTAGGACAAGTTTCCTATTTCCATTTTTTATGACTTGCAATTCAACGTGGACCTTAAAACCTATCGTCAAATTGAGAAATCAAAAATGAATCAGAGACTCATGGAGAAAATTGTCCTGAATTTCGTTTTCATCGTGAGTTCTGACTGTCAAATGAGACTCATTTTCACGGTAATGGAATTCAAATTACTCAGTGTATAAGTTAACGACAACTTTGTTGAACAGAAAAATATGCCACACGTTTCCGCTGCATGAAGCGTAATGACACCGTACGTGATGGAATGCAGGTGGTGTCAAATGGTCCAGACGAAAAGTCAGCATTTGGTAGCCGTTGCACCGTGGGAATGAGAATCAGCCGACAATGAGTACTTTAAGTTAATTTAAGAAAATCATTTGGTAAGTTAGTTCTTAAGTAGCCGTGAAGGCGATCGGTTTGTTTCTAATAAAGATTTTTTTTATGAACATCCGTGTAAAATAAATTAATTTATACTAAGCCTAATCCTACACCAGTATTTCTGTTTTAATGAATCACTAAATAAATAAGTAAAAATATTCAAATGAAATTCCTTTATATACTACACTAGTCACCTGAACTGTGATTATTATCTTATTTAACGGTGTTGTTTTGGGAACAACCCAACCTTCAACCAAAGTGTGATTCTACCTTTCTAACCTATAAATGAAAGATCAATAATAGACCCGGAGATGCCAGACCAGCTCTTGCTTTACTGTAGCCTTATCTGCATGAAGCAGAGTTCTGTGCAGAAGAACAACAACTGGGCTTACTTGTTTTAAAAGCACATAAAGCGAATCGGACAGATTAGAAAAGGGTATTACAGTTTTGAGGAATAAATTGAAACTTTTGAAACCGATGTCAGCAAGCCAGCTGATGCAAAGACCATTCTTTTCTAACAGATAAAGCATAACATTCCCGTATACTGATATGTGCATCCTGTAGTCCAAGTAAATCTGCCAAAGGTATAGATGGTGGTTGAGGAGTATTCTACGAAGTGGAAAAGCTTTGAAAGTGCTATGGGAGCTATCCGACAGTAAAGTCCGATCGAAATTACTAAATTCAGCATATATGACCAAAGCCATATCAACTGAGACTTTGAAGCTAAAAACGCTTCCAAACAAATCCCATTTAAAAAGCAATGTGCCTCTGTCCGGATGCAAAAACAAATGGCTTAGTCCTATTCGGAAGGAAAACCAACACTGTCTCTCACATCCGCCCACCGATATTCTTCGAAACCTCCCAGAAGCAAGGCAGTGGAAGAAGTCAAGAATTTAGAAAATTTGCGGATACATATCTGCCATTTATTCAGGCAGTCGTGATGAACGTCTCTCAGACGAGCAATGAGACAAAATTCCTCGATCTCATGGACGAGAGGCTGTCCACGCGAGGTCATAAAACCAACAAATATAATCTGTTTTTGCAGATATGGTTTACAAATGGACGGTTGAGTATTTACTGCCGTAGCTTTGTACTCGTATGTAATAGTTCAAAACATCAGGAGTGTGTTCCAAACCCAAGTTTAAGCTACATCCAGAGATTCACGAGATCTGTCTACGGTCATTTCATTCACAGTAACGAGCTTAAGCTTCTCAGCTTAAAATACAATATCTCACTCTGTTAGGTCCCGGGACATAAGCGCATCGTCGAAAATCAGATGCTCTATCCCAATAGTTCGGAACACTAAGGTCCGACCCCTTAAAACAACAAAAACTTAACATCAATATGAATTTTCTAAAGCTTGTCGGATGACAGAAGGCCACAACCTGCTAGCGATATGGTTGTAGAAGAAGATAGACAGGGATCCAACTCGATTTCAGAAATTTGTGGGCGAGTTACGCCTCTTGTGAGCGTTTCCTATTATTTTTTTAAATGTTATCGCAAACCGAGTCTAAAAACATGCTTTAAAAAAGTTTGGAGAATTTGTTTTGGTATACATGAATAAAAATACGTGTTTAATGAAACTAAAATTTATATGGGAATGGATGTGACGATCAGCACTCAAGCAGTCTTACCGCAGGGACAGCGAAAGCGCGTCTTAGTTTCGATTTGGATGACCATTTTCACTACCGTTTCTTGTTTGTTTTTATTAAAAACGCATCCGCTTGATTATAATATTTTTTTTTTAATTAGCAAAAACTAATTCAAACAAATATTTTTTTTACTCTATGCCACATCGTTTTCTCCGTCATTCCTAAGAAAAAAACTCGATTCACTGTGACCTTGGAAAAATCCAATTTTATTGCTTGTCAAATTCGCACGTTAAACAGTTATCGTATCATCGTTTCTGATGAACCTATGATACAAAATCTACAGAATTAAAAATCACGCAATTTGTTTATCAACATTTTGGGTCCCTAATTAGTATGGTAGTAGCGACGCCATTTACGTATGCCAAAGAATCAAGCAAATATTAATGTTTAACTTTTTCTAAAATTCATTCTAACTAGTATCTAATAAAATGCAAATGGGTTGCCTTCCTCATACTTGAGTAGTTTTCTTGCATGTTATCAGGTGTTTTGAAGCTAATAAGCGGATTAAATAAATGATTATTTGCTTAAAAGTGAGACAAAATTGGATATGATGTCAATTGGCAATGCGCAGATATTTTTGCAAGGTGAAGTTGAAAAAAATGCGCTTAGAATATTCCTTGTGTCCTTCTTGTTAACACGCGCACTTATTTAATGATTTGAATAACTAAGCTTTCGGATTTGGTCTAAAGTGAAGGAATAATTTCGAGTGTACTGTCTGGATGTCTGAAAGGCAGACCACTAGCCAGTTTCCACTTCCTTAGGAGATGCACTTCAAATGCAAGAGCACCTCGCTTTTCGAAAATGGTTAGAGATAGGTTACAACACTGATGAATGAAGTTATACAGAAAGAAATCCCAAAGCTCATTTTATTAAATAGAAATATGTACTAAATATGTGAACCTAACCGATTCACGTATTTAAATATTTAATATATACTACGTATCATAGGCACAAGTGTTTTCCATAAACTAACAGAGCAAGTTGAGGACATTTCTGATACAATATGCCAGGCCTAACTTTTTAAGACAAATATTTATTATTTTTTATAAATTTTTGTGGGTTGCCATTTAAACAAGACAGACAAATTATTTTGACACATTGGTCGGCTGTATAGCATTCTTTGATTAAATAGCAAACTTTACTGAAAATAAATCGTCCGCTGGGTATTAGAGTGCCATGTACGCCAAAAATTTCATTCAGTTATAAACAGCCTTAAAGTTTAAAACTTAATAAAAGGAAAACCTGCCGTGGAATTCGTTTACTTTCTCTCCAGCCATCATGGTATCTAACCTTTGTTCAAAAATGTTTGTATCCGTAAGTATCAGCCTATGTGGGAGGAATTGTTTTATCATAAACGCCACTCAATAGTGACAAAAATTCCATCCCACACAAATACGATATTGAAATAATATTTCATTTTAGATAGAAAACAAATTCACATAAACTTCATATCTGTATTCAAATTTTAAACCTAGTCAAGTCATAAATATAAGCATTTTTGGTGATGAAATAAAAACGAAGAAGTATTTATCGATTTGTTATTTAGGAAACAATATTTAAAGAATATATTCGAAATAGCCTTGAGTCGCTCTGGCTACTTATCGATCGTACCACGCACCTCGTCCATTGATAAATTGGCCACTGCACGGATAAGTGCGCACTTCAAGGACTCAATATTTCGGTGTTAAAATATGCCATCACATGTAAAATAGGCCACAGCTTATAATCGAAAAGATTTAGGTTTGAACTGCCTGACGGCCAATCGTCTGCTGCTATGAAGTCCGTCGTATTGTTTAGGAGCTATCCTTGTATGGTTTCTGCCTTATGAGCTAGGATGGAGTCTTGTTGGAAAGCAATTGTTAATTATGTACGTCCTTTCAAAACGCCTTCCAGAACATTCGTTTGGCAGATTTTTCCCGATTTTTTACCTAAAAATTCCCCAAGACCATTTTACGCATACCGGAGAGTGGCAGAGAACTTTCGATGTTTCATTCCATTTCTGCCCTAATTGGGCTATAAGTGACAGATGTGTCTTTTATATGCATTGAGTCTCTAACCTTGTGATCAGTGGTTTCTTATTAATCCTGGCTTTACAGCTTTGATCGCCTGTAGAATTCTGGATTCTGTGCAAGAGCGTCCGGATCTTTGACAGTTAGTTACTCCTCCGTTGTCCTTAAACAATTTAACAGTTGGATACACAAAATTTCGGGTGAATCGCAAGGTTCAGAACGCCAATTACCACAACACGGTTTTCAATATCGCCCCACTCCATATTTACAAACGACTTTTGTGTAAATCTTTTTGTGCGTTAACTTCGTATAAATGTCACTCTGTCAATGTACCTATAAAATGGATGCGGTCAATACTAGTTTTACGATGAGTGCGTTCAAACCTGTATATTTATGACATGACTAGGTATATGTGTACACACAAAATGGCTGCCAAATTGTGATTTTTGACAAGAGTACCACCAATTTAAAGTTTGTTGGAAAGGTTTATACAAATTATTCAAACTACGGCATATATACGACCAATATTTGGAATGGCTATGTTCATAGAGTATACTGTTAAATCATATTAAATATTCTAATAACCTGAAAAAAACAGTGAGGGTAAATTTGAAAACATAGGACTGCATTAGAGAGTACAAAACAGTGCTCAGCCGATGAAATATCAAAATTACCCTTTACTTTTCCAACTAAAGTCAGTTTTGTATGATTTTTCAGTCGGAACATTATTATTATCATAACTTTGTATATACACCTACATATATCTACAATTATGTGCAAATTATTGTAAAATTTAATCTTAGTGTTCCCAATAAATTTGAAATTTTGACAAAAAATAAGCAAATATTTCAATGGTTTACCAAATTTTTTTCTCGTCCAAAATTTGTAGGACTATTAATGATATTAAGCTTGGAATATTTTTATTTGGAATATTTGTGTTTATACTACGGACCAAATATTCCAAGCTATTCGTTATTTTGTAAATGAAACTTACAAGAACTTTCGTTGAGGGCGATTCGCTAGGCCTTCGTCCATTCGTTTACATTATTCAGAGCGCTTTGCAATTTTACAGTTATTTCTTCGACCGATTTAGCTATTGCTAGGATAGCAGTGTCATTGGTAAATGTATCTAAGATGATGTCTTCTTCTTGCGATGTACCACAGATATACATACATATAGAAGATACAAAAGCGGACCCAAAACTCTCCCTTGTGGTACGGCAGCTGAAATTCTTTTAAATAGTGAGTGTTCGATTCGGTGTCGGACACGGAAGAATCTATTCTCGAGATATATTGTCAGTATGTTATATAGGCGTACAGGCAGGGACTGTAGTAATTTGAACTTTAAAGGTTTGCGAGACATCAAGAAGTACCCTTGAACAAATCTTTTTTTTCTTTAAGATTGATTACCTCAGTGATTCTATTTACCTGGTGAATGATTGAATGCTTTCTTCTGGACCCAAACTGGTGATCAGGGATAACATTTTGTTTCTCAATAACTTGCTCTCAAAAATGTTGGATATAACTGAGGGAGAGAGAGAGAGAAAAGAAATAGCCTTCCTGTCACTCGGCAGTTTTCCTGGTTTTAGTACCGGAGCGTTCGTTTTTACGTCAAATATTTTTTTCATAAATCATCCATCAGCAGTAAAATATTATTCTTCTACTTCTCCGAAAATCATTATTGTTTATTTTTTTACTTTTTAAAGCACTGTTTTAGTAAAATCTGTAGTTTCCGAATTATTTACCAATCTTGTTATAGAGTAGCTCAAAATGTTTATTAATTAAATCATAACCTCTTATTTTAGTTTTATATTCCATCATGCAGTGGGGCCTGTACTAGTTAAGTTTAAAATCTAAGAAACATACGAGTGCTTACGGGTATGTACCAAGTTTGATTATATAGTTCAAAGTTTAAAAATATTTTTTTTTGGATTAGTTACCACTAAGAACAATTTGTTTACAGTGGATGAAGGTGCCTGTAAAAAGTACTTTCTCACAAATTTACTAAGGGACTACTTAATTGAATACATATTCCCGAGGGAATAGCAAATGACATGAATTTTGCGAATGTAAAGCTCTTTGCACCCACCATAAGCCCCCAGATTATCTAGAAGCCTTAGACCTTTACCCAATTATAGTATGAAAATAGGGTAAGGACCTAATGCAGTCTGTAGAAGCTTATTATGCCTATCGTTGACAGGATTACACATTAATTATAAAATACGTGACCATATACCCTATATAATTATCAAATTTATTATTTGATCAGCTAATTTTTGTTTATCAACACATTCTAATTTTTTGATGAGCAGAAAAATAAAAAATTAGGAAATATGCTAATCATCTGCAAAATAGTTTTTTTTTCAGCAAAAATAAGTTATTTGATCAGCAGAATTTTTTTTTTTTTTTAAAAAAATTGTGTTTCAGCTGTAAAAATATGTAAAAAGTCAAAAATATGTAAAAAGAAAACGAATGGCCCCAATTTTGTACTACTATTTTCTGAAATCCGCAATCGCAAAAGCTTTTTCGTGAATAAAAGTTTCTTCCTTTTCGTATTCTTTTCTTGAATCTCTTAATTTTTTTTCTGCTGATCAAATAATTCATTTTCGCTGATCATTTACTCTTTTTTTTTCATTTTCAGAAAATCAAAAAATTATTTTCATACTTTCTGCAGATCGAAAAATGAATTTTTTGTTGGTGGATTATTTTTTATTATTTAGCTGATCACTAATAATATGTCCGGACTTCTACAACCATCTCAAAACAGAGCCAGAAAAATATAAAAAGAAACCGCCAGATGATGAATGCGAATCGAACTTATTGGTTTTTTACTTCAAATTTTTCAATTAGTTTTAAATAATCTTGTATTAGATAAGTATGTCCTGCAAAATATCCATATCTCTCTTTCGATTCATCCTATATTTCACTCTGCTTTCAAAGGAAAACCCTGTATTTTGCTAAAAGAATTATGGTCACGTTACTCACGAAATGCATATCAAATATTGGATTCCATATTCATCTACACCAGGCTCTATAAAAAAAAAAAAAACTTGGAACGACACATCCGTTCACCATCTTCGCTGAGCAAGGTAGATCCACCATTAAAAATCATGAATTTAAATACAATATACAAACACGCATGGTTAGGTAAGACAAGAAAATGATAAATAAATTATTCTCCGTATGTTGATACGTCTTCACTCTATAAGCCTCTTTCATGTCTAAACTCCACTAATAAGCTTACGTTAGATGGAGGAGGCTGAATATAAGAGTTCCCATGTACTGGCAATTAATGTATCTTTCCCATAATTACACATACGAACGTTGCGAATTCTGCTAGCAACAAATTCATATAATTGAGAATTCACTAGTTGACGTAAGAGCCTGAAAGAATTAGGGTTTTATAAATGGAATCCGCTTTTGCAATTGTTCTCCAATTACAAATATTAAGTCAAAAACGTGTGTTGGTAGAGAGAATCACAAAAAAATATATCTTTATACCCATTAGTCAATTTAATTTTAGATTTTGAAATAAGTTAAATCTCTTAAAGGGTTTCGCTCATTATCAAAGGAAAGGCTTACGATATTTAGATGAAAATTTCGATAAATGGACAAATTAAGAAACGAAAAGCTTTGTAGTAATTATTTCGTTCCAGAGACAATCAGTTTGGCTAAACGTAAAAATATTCCAGCTAACGTTGGCTGCTGTCAGAGTCTTATTTTGATGTAGAAAACAATAACAAATGAGTTATATTCTGACCCTACAGGGTCATTATTCTGGTCATTCCCCAGAATAATTTAGACAATTTAAAAACTGGTTCTTAAGTCGTAATACAAAAACGTGTATTATTTTTCGAGTTAATTCAATTAAAAAAATTTCCATTTGTCAAATGGGTTACGTTTACGCATGTATGTATAATAAAACACCTGTCAGTGATATTATAAAACTGTCCGCTCAACATGTTCCAATTAACTCCATCCTCATACAGATGGATTTTTAGCATAAATTAAGATTTTACAAATTCCTCAATAATCATTCAACATTCCCTTCATTCTGCCACTTAAAGTCAATCAAACAATGTCGGCTTCTTAATTCAAACAAATCAATCTTTTCCTAACTCAACCTCAATTTAGAGGGCAATGTCAATGGCCATAAATCGTTCAAAATCAATGAATTGATGATGAGCTATACACACTCGTCATTCACCAGTTTTAGTTCACTCATCGAAGAGTCCTTTACTCCTCTTCAGGTGTCAGTCACTCGGTTTTTCTAAAGAAAAACCTCAAATGGCTAACTTCCTCAATTTTAGATTTCATAGACACACTGAGCTAGATTAACATAATCAAATCGTATTTCTGCGTCCGATTTGTAACCAGTTTTGTATTGTTCGTTTCTGAACGGCCTTGGTATAATTTTTGCGCAATTTTGCACAAAAAAGTACCCCACCTGCCAATGTTGACGTTTTCCTATATCTGAGTGTGATTGTATCTATTTGCATACTTCCATTTGAGTGGTTCTCTAGAATTTGCTTAATTTATTGATTGCTGGTAATTACTAAACAAATAAGTGACTTTTTGACCAACAGAGGTCTGGATAAGTACACACAAAAGTGTTATACGATAAATTGCAATATCTTTAAGGAATGCTAATTTTTCAAATTCCGGAAGCTTTACGCAGTCGAAAATATTTACCAAAAAGGTGAGTCAACTCACTACAGTCAATCATTGGAATACTAAACGATTTCTTTATGGAAGTAAAAGTTGTTGTTGATACGAGTATGCGTGCCATGCTAAAAGAGAAATGTGAAAAGTTTCTTTAGCATTTTTGGTATTTGGATCGCAAAAAAAGTCAACAATGGCAGTTAGTTTACTTTGCCAAGTGTTTTCTCTGAAATTGTTCGCCTAGATGCAACAATTTTGTTGATAAATAAAAGCAAAAATGCGAAGGAATATAAGCTACAGAACTATTTATATTTACATAAACTTACAAAAAAAAGAAGTCGTCAGTAGAGTATACAAACGTTTGGAAAATATTCTACACACTGATTCTACAGAAGGGGCAATTCTACCATACCTCATGTCAGGATAATGAAAAGTAACCCGCACTGGGGTATATTCCAAAGCAGTGGAGACGGGTGAAGGTTGTGTTCACACCAAAAGTGGGAAAAAGACCCAACACAGCCGAAGTCATACAGACCAATTAGCCTAACATTGTGGATAACTACATAACGTAGTAAACACGTCCCCAATTCATTATCGTCAACATGCATACAGAGCGGGCAGATCCACTTAGACGGCTCTATTCCAGTTGACGGAAACTATACGAAAAGCTCTTGAAACAAAAGAGATAGTTCTCTGCGCCTTCTAGACATCGAGGGGGCATTCGATTACACATCACATGAAACGAGCCCTGGACAGAAAAGCAGTCAGTAGAACAGTATCTAAGTGGATGTACGAGTTGCTGAGAATAAGATCAGCAGAAACTCAGACGTCGTGTAGAATTATTAAAGTCAATACAACAAGAGGATGCCCACAAGGAGGAGTACTATCTCCTCTAATGTGGAGTTTAGTTGTGGATGAATTACTTGAAAAGTTAATCAACCTCGGAATCAGGTGTCAAGCCTACGCTGATGATATAGTACTAATTGAAGGAACCCTTTGTGACATCATACAAAGTGGTCTAATAGCAACACAAGAATGGTGCTGCACGGCTGGTCTCAACATAAAAGAAAGCTTGAGCTGAAGCCAATCCGACGACTGTCGGGCATACACCAGTAAAAGAAGTGAAATATCTAGGATCACACCTAAACAGTAAACTCATGTGAAAAAAGCACAAACAAGAGCTATCCAAAATGTAAGAGTCTAGCGAGTAAGTCTTAGGGACTTAGCATGAGCATTCTGAGATCTATATATGTATATCACCATTGTGTGACCAATGAACACATATGAAGCGATAGCGTGGGCCAAATGAACTAGTCTAGCCACAATGAGAGAGACACTCACTAAAGCGCAAAGTTTTGCTTGCCTCTGTATTACTGCGGCTATGAGAACATGTCCGACTGTAGCCATAGAAGTATTCCTTGAACTAACTCCGCTTCACATCGAGCAAAACGCAAAGTGGATGATCCTAAGGATGACAAAGGAGGGTATTGGGAGGGAGAAATGTATCAGTTCGAAAAAATATGATGTATTTCTCAGGAAACTTCCCCCTCTAGCAATCCCTAGGGACGATAGTATCAGAAAATTTAACTTTGATAACAAATTCCTTACGAAGTTGATTAATTAGAAGGACTGGAGCAATGAATCCATAATATATGGACTGAGTAACCACACAATAAAGATGTATACAGACGGCTCGAGAACTGAAGAAGGAACAGGGGCAGGTGTATTTGGGCCAAAAACAAAGCACTGAGAACCTATGGGCAAAAGTACCAGCATCTTTCAAGCGAGGGTGGCCGTGGTGTAGTGGTAACATCATCGCTTGTCACGCTGTTGATTCACGGTTCGAATCCTGATGTCAAGAATCATCTACTTATTTCACATTAAATAAATAAAAAAGTCGATCACTTGCGAAAGCTAAGACAACTCTACTGTGAAGGCATAACACTGGCAGTAGGGTGGTCATATGGCTAAAATACAACTTGATCGTGATGATATCAGGAGGATGGAAAAAAATACTGTGAATCATAAGCAACGATGAAACAAAACAAAATACTCCCCAGTTATCTGGACAGCCACCCTTGGAGTTTACAGAAACTTAATACCACCTGAGTTTCAAACCACACCACTCTGTATTTCTCTCTGTCTCTTCCTTTCCACAAAAACGCACGTATTCTAAACAAAAAAAAAAATTAGTATAAGGGTATTCATATGCCCTTTAATACGTGCAAATTAAAACAAAAAAAATATATATATATATACTCTATAGACAGATGTGTCCTATTCAATCTCCATAGGAGAAACAATAACTGCGATACGGCAATATTGTCAAACAGTTAAGGCACTTGACTCCCATGTCATTAAATCAAAACTTGTGTGGGAATGCCTATACAAACTTTATAAATTGGATAGTAGTAATAAGTTAACCGTCTATTGGATACCTGATCCCATCAGAATAGAGGACAATGAAGAAGCAAACTCCATGGCAAGACAAGGAGCCGTAGAATCCTTCATTAGATCAGAACCATTCTGCGAAAAAAATCATACCCTCTTCTGTAGTCTTGTGGAGCACTGGCCCATAAACGATTAAAATACTTGGGCAAGTACCAACTATCAGATGATGGATATGCTAACCATGGACCCACTTCTCATTCTCAGATTCCTAAGAGAAACCGAATTAGAGTGGGTGCTCTAGGGCGAACTATCCTTGTAAGGCAAAGTAAGAGTGTTTGGCTTTCGAACACAATTCTGAAAGAAAAACAAATATGAGCTATTTTCGAAATTAAGAATATTCTACTGAACAAAATTTTTAAAATCAGAATTCTTGAAGCTTTAATTAATCTACCACTAGGCATACCCTGGACGAAGAACTTTACTGTTTGACAACTATACTTCAGCTAATCAGTCCAATATTTGTCACTTATCTTCTACCATACCCTCCGAAGTCAACCATCATTGAAAGTGATAGCAAGATTTTGATCATCATTTTTACTTCTGACTGAAATCATTTTTTGTACGCTGTTAAAAGATGCGAAAGGAACAAAAAAATTGTGACTTCCTAAGGTCAATGAAAAAGTAGTAGTTCACAGCAGTGTGTCATGTAGCCCCATTCAGTTAGAACCACATGCCGCCCACATTAATGTCCTCAATAGCAGGCCAAAAAAGTTGGCCTAAGAATTCCCCGTAACAGTTGTAGCGTTCCTTGATTTTAAAAAATACTGCCCGACCACGCCTCCGGTATGTTCAGGGCATTCTATGTATTGAGCGGTGGTTAAATGATCCATATTGTGAAATCGCAAGGTATTTGGATGACAGATGGACTTGACAGATGCCATATGGTACACTACAAATCAAACAAAGCAGTTTCTGCAACGAAAATTCCCTGGACGTGCGCTGTCAAAAAATGGACACAATGACTGGCCACCCAGATCTCCAGATTTGACACCTCCGGACTTCTTTTTGTAGGGTATTTGAAAAGCATAGTATACGCCAACAAGCCTCAGACCATTGACGAGCTCAAGGCAAACATTCGTGCCGAAATCATCGCTATACCGCCTGAGATGCTCGAAAAAGTAATGAAAGACGCAGCAAAAAGGGCACATTTTGCTTTGGTCAATAGAGGCGGCCACTTGATTGATGTTGTACTCAAAAACTAATCCAAATAAATTGTAAAGGTCCAAATTAAATAAAAATACCTCATATATGGAAATCGGTTCGTTTTTTTTTTAAAGTTATTCAATATTCGCGTACCGACATAAAAGATGGAGCTTTTCAAAAATTCGAAGAAAATTATTTTCATTTTAATTCATATGTATGTCAGTTTTGAAAAAATGTATATAAATGTCAGTAATAAATAGACAAAATGGCATCCACCGTCCACCATTTTGCTTTTTCGAGCATACATAATAGCAAATCGTTTGACACCCCTTCTGTAATAATTGGTCCAGTGGATTAGGTAATGGAAAACAAAATATGCGGCACATGAAGCACTTTCATGTTTGATCTTTTTTTATCGTATTTGAAAAGGTCAGGTCGAAAAAAACAGCGTTATTCGATATTTGTCTATTAGTCTTCATACGGCTCGCTTGAAAACAACTCAAAATATTTTGATAAAATTTGGTTGCCAACATCGGATTTAGTAAGGATAAGACGTGGGGAACAGGGTTTCAAACATCAGTTTTCATCTCAAGTGTCACATGACGAAATAGAAATGTATTCCCATTTGATGTAGATTATGCCCTCAAAATCACTCCTGTACAAATATTTTGTATATTATTTGTTTATGATTATTGTCGGTTTACGTTCACCATATACGAGTATTATTTGTGGAGAAATTTGTCTTCTAAGTCAAATGGCTCAAAAGTTACAAAGCTTGTGGCAGGCACACGGACACACAGACACAGTGTTGATTCCATCACTGTTACATTTTAACATTCTGGTATGGAGGACTCATAAAAAATGCGACTGGGATCGCATGTACTTGCATTCACATATCATACATATACGAGTATATTGCTTGCTCCAAAACACTTTGAAATTTTAATAAAATCGTTACAAGTAGATTCTATGGTCAACAGACTTTAGTTGTTGTGTAAGCTGGACCTTATAGGGATGAAGATGCAAATTCAAGCGATGATGCACAGGCCTTACGCCATAACAAACGCTGCCTCTTTGTTTGAATTTGGTGATTGTGTTTCGATTTGCTTGATCAGTTGGCCGATTATGACGACCATAATCTGTTCTTAAATCTCGATACACAGATATTACAGAACTGTTATTTTTGTAGTAAATAACTGGTGCATTTAACCACCATATTGTAAAATGGCAAGGTATGAGTTAACTACCTGTCACTATGGATGACAGATAGATTTGACAGATGTCATATGGCATGTGAAATCTCAACCTTTAAATGAATAACCCTTTATTCCAGAGGATTATATTGCGATATCAAGTGACCTGTTTCCTGAAAATCATCGTACTAAATCACTGTCCTTTTTTCTAAAAGTCATATTTAAGTATTTAAGAAAATCCCAAACCTCTTAGAAGTAACCCATTGCCTATGCACAAAGAGTTCTAAAACATACAGTTTGAATTTGGGACATTAGGCGCCAATGAGTATATGTATTTATAACGTGCGAATAAGGAAGCAGTTTAGTTAATTGCATAACAAGAATCTCCGCCCACTGATTTCCATTTCAAGTATATATACCTAGTCAGCTGTGGCAAACTTCACAGTCAATGCATATGTAAATCCAATAAAAATATTAAGTCTTCCATTCGTTTAAACAAAATCTACACATAAACACCCAAGTCTACTGTCACAACTGTATAACACATACCTATTAAACTGTTTTTTTTTAATAAAAAAAAAAAAAAAAAAATTTGACATTGATCATCTGATATACACGCATAATTGGTCACTTTCGTAATGACAACAATTTATGGTAAACAGACATCCCACAATGATCAAGCAAACAGTTTGACGAAAACCTTCATTCTACTCAAATCTATTCGATTTGACGCGAGTCGCACAACTCGTTCCGATACATAATTAATTGGGTTACTAACACCACCTGGCGTCAGCTGGTTCCATTACCAAAAGGTCATTCACCAATCAAACAGAGAGCCACTAAGAAATGCTATAGATACTTTTCAGGTAATGGTTTCATAATCAATTCAAATTGCCTACCAACCCCCCACGCGTTGTTGACAAGATCAGTTAAATTTTACCGATCTAGTCTCAATTTTTTGTAGACCAGCAACTATCATTTGTCCGGCCCGCTTTGACAAACGAGTAAACGTCATTGACTTAAATTCAGAATTATTTAAGAAAACCACGTGACGGCCTTGATGTATCTCGGCGGAGTAGAATAATGTAGTAGCGTATCGACATAAATTCATAAACAAAAATATAAATTCGTTAATTAATGCCGTTGACATTTTGTGTGTGCTTATTTTTATTTAAGCGCAGATGCAGATGATCGAGCACGTTGCAGCGGTGTCAGGTGTCAAGCACACTTTAAATGTTTGTATGCAAAAGGTGTTGCGTTGATAGATAAAGCGAGAAAACTTTCGCAAGACCACAAGATAGATGGTGGTGTAGATATATGTACTCTGTTTGGTATTTTCTTCTCGAGTGCTATGTTATGTGGTTTTACGAGATAAAACTGTAAAGATTGCGAATTCAAAATTGATCTCAACTCAGCGATAATTGGCAATTTGCAGCTGCATTAAGATGATTGTTGGAGGCCTTCATTGAGTGACCTTTAAAGGAATGATATTCTAGCGAGCTTTTGAATCATGAAGTGTAGCTGTAATGCTAAATGAATCTCCATAATATCGACATAAACCCCCAAAAGCGTAACCAGTTATGGAACTTGAAAGTTCAAACTCATATCTCACGGACATGCTTTAACATATTTTAATCAATAAGATAGCACTTGCATAAAAGATATAAAATGCCGAATATGTATAGTATGCAGAATTAAGCAAAACAAGCAAAAGAAACTGGAAATATGTACATAATAAGTAAAATACCGTTATGTGCTGTAATATTATCGGTATTGCGATGACTGCGCTTCATTTATAAATTTTTGGTACATACTTTGACCAGTTTTAACCAGTAAGGTGTTGAATTTTTATTTTAGTGCAGTGGGCTGTTCATTTGGTGTAACAAGCAAACTAAAATCGCAATCCGATGCGAAGTAACGCAGGAACTTTTCCACGATTTCGAAGGAGCAGTAACCCCATACTTGTCCCGCGTAAAAAAGGGTAGATTTTGCTGTGTCATGGAATATTTTCTGTTTCGTCTACCCAAACTGCACATATTGTCCGCTTAGCTTCACCTAATTTTATTTGTAGATGCTTTTTCATATTTAAGCCAGATGTTAGCAAAACTGCAAGATGCTTATACCTTCGCATAATTTGGATCTGTTCACCTAGGAGCTTCCACTTTTCTTTCCGAGCGTACGAGTACCAGCCACCGCCATTCCTGAAAATCATCATCTTTGACTTCGATAGGTTTACAGCCAGGTTCCAAGTTTTGCAGTAGTTGTCAAGTCGGTTACCAATAAGCTGCATAGTATGCACTAAATCTGCTAGGAAGACAATATCATCTGTAAACATTAGATCTGGAATTTTAGTACGGCTCAGCTCTATTCCAAACTTAACATGTGATCTGCTATGTCATTTATATATAAAATTAATAGCAATGTGCTTAGGACGCACCCTTGTTCCCGCCCATCGATGTGCTGACTCATCCGACAAGTTGTTGAAAAACTGAGTACGAGTATGCAGTCCTATATCGAACGTTCACATTACTTCATATACATATATGTATATATCGGAATTGTTGCAGACGTTTTCGAGAAAATGTCACTTTTTTAAAATTGGATTTAAGTAAAGTACCTTTAGTTTTGAGGCTGGAATGAAAATTCCAACTTTATGATAAGATCCCACAAACCCCAGATATAAAATTTGCAGTAAATCCGTTCAGCCGTTTAGCCAGCAGTCCGAGGTGCAGACAGATAGAGTTACAAGGCCCACTTTTCTAAGCCTTTCTATGGTAGTAGTGCCAAGATTGATCAGAATCTCGAGATCGAACATTTTCACGAAAACAATACAGTAAACAAGTATGGAATACCAATACCTTTCCTCAAAAATTTATTGAGCTAACAAAGACTGGTGTACAGCAAACTCAATATTAAAACACTGAAAGCATAAAAAGTACCTATTGCTAGGTATCTAATGATCTTAGGTATATGCTCTCGCGGACTTATTTGCAGATCATTTTTTAAACTCTAATAGTCGCTCGTATACTGTTTTCACATGCCGCTTAGAGTTTAGCCATCATATCAAATTTAATGCTAATGATCTTTCCCAGACTTAGGTGCATGACGCAGCGTGTGCACAGAATTGGCTATAGCCTAGTAAATGCTCAGAAAATGTTCCAATGCACTGAAGAAAACCTCATCAAAATTAGGTTAGATTAGGTAGATAGGTTGGCGAGATGAGAAAGCACACTCAGGTCAGTTTAGACCCATTGTGATGCCCATTGAGGGGGAAAGTATCCCTTGCACTCTAGATATATCGCATAGTTCTACGATATCCTGAGAGAAGTATCTTCTTCTGAGATGGCAGATGCCTGGAAATTGGCGTAAAAAGTGGGTTTTGTCCGCATTGACTTCGTCATCTCTGCAGATCCCAACAGAGGTCATCCTCACTTAAAATTAGCTTATTCATATGACATCGCAGAGTATTATGTCCTGTAATCACTCATACAAAGGAAGTAAGGATTTTCTTGGTTTTCTGCATCAGTATATTAGTTCTGGTCTTGTTATACATTGGCCATAATATTCTTGGTGTTTTACAGGTGCTCAAAGAGCTCCATCCACTGTTCGCTTCCGCGAGAGACCTGTTCCTTACTTCGTGTTTTAGCTAACACGGTGGAACTTTTACTAAGTGATAAGCTTACTCATCAGTTCATTAGCTTTCTCAATCATAAACCCTCATGTCCAGGCACCCAGCAAAGTTTTACCTCATGCTGTGTGCCAAGAACTCTAAGCTTTTCGCGACAGCACTCCACAAGCTTCAATTTCACCTCTTTAGCAGGAATTGGTTTTATTGTTTATATCGCCGTCTCACTGGCAGCAATTGTCACTGCTGGAACCTCCACCTGGAAAACTCAGCTATGGTCCGGGGGTCTGACTGATTTAAAGAGGCTCTGTTTGTCAGAGAGAATGACTGCACCTTCCCACCAATGTCCACCTTGGACCCAACAGTGTAGATGGCTTTAGTTTGCGTACTTGGTATTGTGCCATTTACCCATTCCTCTCTGCTTGGAAATGAATAGGAAAATGGTCTTTTCAAAGTCTACTTACTTTTGGGTATATGCCGTCGTGCTCTAAGCTATTTCTTTGGCTGATTCTCAGAGCACTTTCGGCCGAAGATACTTGTATAAATAGGTCTAATGGAAACAGATTGAGAATAGCCTCTAGTTTTGCTGTTTGTGTGCCTCTCATAGCACTTGTACGAGTATGAATTTGCCAGCAACTTGCCACTACACCAGTCTGCCATACGAAAGTATAGGCCTCACAATAGTCCTGTACATCCATAGAATGTTTTTGGGACTTGGTCCGTTAGCGTTAGAAATCATCCGCGCAAATTCCATTTACTCGTATATGCAAAATCTTACTCCAAAGAGCGACAATCAGTAGTTTGGTTTATTATATCTTTAAAATGCAAACGTTTTCGGAGATCATTGTAGAGTTCTACGACTACTTGCGCGTGCATCGTTTTAAAATCTTCACAAATACCACATAAATCTTAGGCAAGTTTTCAAAATCTATAGTCACAAACATCTTACAATTCTTACTGTGAATGTATGCAACTTTCATGCAATAACTTCCAAATTTGTATCCATTTTCTATTTTCAATCAGCAACATCCAACCATAACAAAATTTTACCGAAAATGCGGTCACAGACTGATTATGCAAATCTTCACCGGTATGCTTATGGCCTCTTTATTTTCATATACTGCCTGGTCCAAATCACACCACATACAGATGCATGGTCCAAAAAAAATCTCCAAACTCCATCGAAACTATTAACAATTTTATTCCACGCATTAATTTTATTTGAATTCAATGAGTCCCAAGCTCTGACCTTGTACGGATGATGTGAATGATGATGAAAATTGAAAAACATATCGCAACACCCGTAGTGACTTTCCTAAATGAAACCTAATACAATCCGCAATGGACCGCGGTCCACAGCGGATTTTGTTGGACGAGTGCAACACTTTGCCGACAAGTATCTCGCGCGGCGGCTAGAGTTGTGATTTATAATATCTATACCTCGGTCGATTGAGTTTCATTTTGATTACAATGAGACAAAAAAAAGTTTCCATTGTGATTGGATGTATTTTAATTTTGTTTTCTTTCACTCTAGGTACTCGTAATAGTAACCGAGTCATTTGTCAATCATTGGCCGGTGCATTGGCAGTAATGCGATGGATGTGCGGGCGACTATGTCAATGAGTATCTAGATAGTATGTCAAAGCGACAGTGGATGTAAACAATTATAACATTTTGTTGGGTTATCTGTAAATGTGATCGCACTTATGAAGATGGAGCCTTCTTTTATGTAATCCTAGGAGATGTGTAAAAGCAAATCAACGAAGGTGTGGATGCACTTTTACATTGCATAATGTACATATGTAGGTAATTTTTTTTTTATGTGCATTTTATTACGCCGAGAGGAAGCCTATGCGTATGTAACAATTCAAATTAATTTCAAGTCATTCCATTTCCATGACTTAATGGGTGAGAAAATTAATAATTCACTAGGCTTTGGCTTGTTTAAGTGAAATTCCCTCTAAGGAGGGGGTGTTATATAGAGTTTTGGGGCTTTAAAAAAGTACATATTTTATCATTAAGTTTGCCTGAGGCAGATTATTGTATGTTATTTTGGTACTGTACTGACGAAACAGGCTCTTGTCATACTTGTCATCATAGCTCACTCAAGTTAGTGCAGAGTTTGTCTTTATGAAATCAGAGTTGTAAGCCCTCTTTAAAAATTATTTGGGTTAGATTCCAATGAACAGATGTGGATACAGAATTTTATTTAAAGGCGCACATAAATTAATTACCAACGAGGTTAAGCTTCTGTATTTCCTTGAATTAAAATTACAGTGTATCCTGCCATTAAGAGTTAAGAAAATAGGACAAAATCTAAATTCTTTTCAGTGAAGGTGATTGACATCCAAAAAGAAAGACGTCATAATGTCTACTAGGCAAAGAAAAAAAAAGTCTGACTGTCTGATGGTATTTCCGCTAAATTTTTTTTAAGTTGTCGGGCGATGATTTACATATGCGTGATATGAATGCGACAGGTCATTATTAAGGTGTGGAGTCGATCGAAGAAATTCATAACCAAATGAATGGAGTGACAGTATCGTTCCATTCACAAAAAGCAAAATCGTTTGTGATAAGATGAACAAGAAGAATAGCGCTGATGAATCTAAATATTGCTCAAGTGTGGTCGTTTAAAGTCTATAAACTGTCAAAAAAATTTGCAAGATCAAATTAAAATTAAAATTAAAAAAAAATAAAGGTCACTACTGGGGGCACGTACTTGCTCCAAAAGAGCTATTAGCTTATAAATTTTTCAGATTTCAAATTTAGGAAAAATCGGTAAGAATCAACAAAAGGGTTTTTAAAAATCAAAAAAATTTTAGTGCATATGTAGTACGGTATTGATGGCATCCCTGCCGAACTGTTTCAAGCGGCGCCAAACACATCAGCAGATCTGCTGAATCCGCTAATACAGAGAGCTTGGAATAGCGAACAATTTCCACAGGAGTGGAAAAGAGGGATGATCATTAAGCTTCCGAAAAAGGGAAACTTGATGGAATGCGGAAACTGGAGAGGTATATGTGTTCTTCCAGCTGTAGCCAAAATAATAGCAACAATAATTCTGGACCGAATTAAAGAGCATTTAGATTCTACTGTCGACGTCGAACAAGCAGGCTTTCGCGCTGGATCCCCCTGCATCGACCACATAAACACCTTACGGATCATAATCGAACAATGCGTTGAGTACAGGTCTCCGCTACATCCGTTGTTTATCGACTTCGAGAAGACTTTCGACAGCTTGAATCGAGATGCTATTTGGCTGGCCTTGCGCAGGAGAGGCATCCCGGAAAAACTTATTGCAATTATCAAGGCTACATACGAGGGCGGTAAATGTCACATCTTACACAACGGTAAGGTGTCAAAGGAATTTGGTGTCCAAAGTGGAGTACGTCAAGGATGTATACTGTCACCACTATTGTTCTTGGTGGTTATCAGCGATGTACTCCGTGCAGCATTGACGGAAGGAAACAATGGAATTCGTTGGACTATGACATCTTACCTTAAACACTTAGACTACGCTGACGATGTTTGTCTACTTCACATCGGATAATGGACCTTCATCTAATGGCCCATAATCTAGAAACTGAGGCAAACAAAGTGGGTCTCAAAATAAACACGGCCAAACAAAAGCCCTCAGCACTTCCAACACTAACGCTCAACTTAACATTGCCGGACAGGAAGTCAAAAAGTTGACAGCTTACTATATTTAGGAAGTGTGGTCTCGGCTAACCGCGGTGGCACCCAACTGGACGTATGCAGTAGAATCCACAATCTGGAAAAGTAATGTTATCAGCTTAAGAACCGAGCTGCGACTGATCCGCTCTAACATAGGACCGGTACTGCAGTATGGGTGCAGTTCCTGGAAGGTGGACACCACTAACACACGCAGGCTGCAAGTCTTCGTAAATAAATATTTAAGAATCATCCTGAGGATTTTTTAGCCGAACCGGATCTCCAACGAATAGCTTTATATGAGAACGGGCCAAGAACCTATAAATATTACTATACGAAGGAGAAAGTGGCAGTGGATTGGACACACCCTACGGCGCGAAGTCAACTCCATTGCGAAATACGCCATGCAGTGGAATTCGCTCACCCAAGCAGGCAGAATAGCGGGTCGCCCTAGGCAAAGATGGCGCAGAACAGTTGAGGAGAGTAGAGTGAAAATTCGAATTTTTCCTCTAGACAAATATGCCACATATCCCTGGTATGAAGTTTGAATAAAATCCGTCTAGCCGTTTAAGCTGCATGCCGAGATAAAGACAGACGGACAGGCAAACTGACAGACAGATGGACTCACTTTTTTGCCCTATAGGAACAAGTAAAAATTAAAATCTTGTCTTTCCCTATTTTATCTCTTTTTTTATAAAAAAAAAAGTGCTCCAGCGAGCATTCCACCCCTTCAAAATTTCACCCGCAATACGCGTCGTGCTTTGAAGGCACATCAGTTCTCCCTTAAGCCCAACTTCGGTCGTATTGTCATTCGTATTGGAATTCGTTTATAAGCCGAACGAGACAAATGTGGAATGGTCTACCAGGATCTGTATTTCAACCTTCAAACATTCAAAGCCAACGTGCACAGGCTTCTCCTCTATACCGCTTCCCCATTTTCCTAAACGCCCGTGCCCTGAAAAAATGTACGAGTAAGGGTATTCATATTCCCTTTGGCGAGCGCAAATTATAAAAAAAAATAAAAAAATTAAAAAATGTGCAATCCGTTTGGAACGAATCGTATCTTACACTGACTCTCATCTCCTAATCGATACCTTTTGCGATTTTCAAAAGATTTTATCAGAAAAACTTTACTTTTTCTTAGAATTAGATGAGCGTGACATCACGGACATTAACGGATTTTGTTGAGATCTTCAAAATAAGCCTTAAGCACCATCGTAAATAGCCATGGAAAAGCAGAATATTGCGTCCGCAAAACGTGGCCAACGGATGTTTATATATTTTTTTAAGACAATATTTTCCAGTTTCTAGGAAAAATACTGAAAAAGGGAACATTTTTTGAAAAGTATGCATCGACAGATGAACGAACATGGTTAAACCATCATAACTTTCGACTCTGATTATAAATATATACGCCTTTGGGTGTCCATCCAATATACGAGTACCCTATGGGATAGGGCATACCACATACTACTCACGCAACTGCGTCACCCAATCCATTGACAACCATGGTATTCGCTGATTTAAAGTTGATAATCATGATTTGATGATGAACTTATTATGATATTGTTCAGCTTTGGGTACATTGTCCCAAAAGATGATTACTGACCTACTTACTGAGCCTCAGTCAACAAGCGTATCCAGCCAGCTCGATCTTATACTAGCCGCGTCCAGTTTTGCACACGAAGTTGGTTGAGGTCCCTTTCCACTTGTGTGTGCCACCTTAGGTGAGGTCTTCCTTTACGCGTCGTCCCTCTGAGATTGATTAAAAGACTTTCGGGGCCGGAGCGTTGATGTCCATTAGTAAGTTAAGTTCGAATCCTTTTGACTAGGACGATGTCGCTGTACAACCTCTTCTATTCTCTGTCGACAAAAACGAGACCAAAAATTACTCGAAGAATTTTTTTGCGCCAATTTTTTTGCGTCCATGTTTCTGCGCCATATAGTAGGGCGGTTTTGAGAGAGTTTTGCTACTCAATTGTTTCTAAAGAAGCAGCACTTAGCAAGAGTGATTCTTCACTTGATCTCTACGCTGCTGGAATTTAGTCTTATGTGACATTCAGTTCAAGTCATCGATGTTGGCTGTACTTTTCTGATGATAACATATATTTTATTTGAGCATGTTTCAATACTCATGAAAGCCCACTGCGTCCTGCCAATTACGAGTATGTCAATGTCATCGGCGAACGCGTTAGTTGTACAGTCTTTTGAAAGATCGTACCCCTGATGTTAGCTTGAGAATTTTTTACAATCCTTCCAAGTATGAAGTATCGATGGAGCAATGTGCATTCTCCATGGGATGCCAAAACTAGATATGACTCTGTATAGCTCGTCTGTATAAAAGCTGTCATAGGCGACTTTAAAATCGATAAAAATGTGGTGAGTATCGATTAGAAGCTCCTGGGTTATTTCCAAAATCTACCGCGATATGAATATCTGATTTATGGTGGACTTTTCCGGCCTAAAACCACACTGACACCGACTTATCAGATTACTGAAGAAAGATGGCAGATAGAATCTTATACGCGATGTTCAGGAGACTAATACCCATGCAACAAGAACTTGTTTACAGTTCCTCCAATTTAAAGTTTCTAACTAATGTACGAGTAAATGGTAAAGTTATGTTTATACAGTCTTATTCGCTTTGTTAACTCATAAAGTTTTCCAACTTGTCACGCAATGTGCAATAACACGTACCTATCGACGAAAATTTCACCTTATTTGACAAAAAGTGAAAGTATTTATGCACGTGATCTAAGAAGAGATATGTTATTTCTTTAAATATGGAGAATATCTTATCGTTGTAAGGAGTGACAGACCAATTTACGATATACATACATACGTTGTCTGTCTAGTAATTAAAATAAAGCATGTTTATCAATTTTTAAAAAAAAAAACAAGACTGTAAACGTTAGGCTGTGTTGTGTTGTCAAAAAAGTGTATTTAATTAATTTTGTTTAGTATCTTTACCAGGTTAGATATTAACGAGGCGGCGATATTTTCTTTGGAAGACAATGTAAGTGATAAGTGTACGTAAATAGTTAAGTGGTACAGCTACAAAAAATTAAGGTGTACTTAAAAATAAAGCTGCGTATATACCGAAGTCAAAGGTTAGTTAATTTACTCTAGATTAGTGGTATCTTAAGTAAGGATAACGCGCACGAGATACCTGAATGAGAAGTTTCAATGCATCGTATAAGGAAAAACTATCAAAGATTCTGCGACAGGACTCTTTGCGCAGTTTTTCCCGGCCGGATAAAACTGTCGATGGTGGTAAAGTTTCAAAACGAATCACATATTCATACTTGAGTCAAGCTATTTCTAGTTTCCCACATCGTCTACAATAACGTCACAACCCAAACAATTTAATTTACCAGCGTGAGAAAAAAAATACAGCATGTTTCAGAGAAACGTGTCTGTAATTACTTCTTTTGCTTTACTCACACCTGTTTATAGTCAGATCATTATCTGCATTCAATTGCCCATCGAGCGTTATATTCATGACTCATTCTCTGGCGGAAAAACATCTATAAAATAAGTGCGGTTCAAAAGGACCGAAAATGAGTGTCAGATTGGCGGCAAAATATATGAGAACATCAGAGGCGTTTGTCAAAAAGTGGACAAAGAGATATAAAGAATGCGGTAATGTCAATGATAACTCAGGTAGAGGGTACATCAAAGCCACATCGCTAAAGGATAATAGAGTGATTTATAAATTGTTCCGGGGAAACCCAACAATAGGAGAAAGCAAAGAAAAGCTTTTCTAAAAGTGGAGTTACAGTATCTAACAACACAATATGATGCCGCTTGGCAGAGTCTGGGATCAAGAACAGAGGTACCAAACCTAAGCCGCTACTGACAGTAAAACATATCGAAAAAAGGTTGAGTTGGGCAACACAGAACTTAAATTGTGATTAAATAAATAAATATTTGATTTAATAAGCTTCTCGCAGCGCTTGTCGTAGAAGGCGACTAAGGGGAAAATCACATATAGGCAATTTTTAAAATATCCAGGTGAGCCTAGCGACACATATATCATCTTAAAACTGTCCCGCAAGTGTGCATGCGAATCCGTGGGTTGATACGACTGGAGATCATCGGTGTTGTAAAAGTAAGATCAAACATAAATCAAAAAATCAGGAGCATGCACGTGTCAAAACCAAAAAAAACGCTTAAACCCTAGCATTATGGAAAAGTACGCTAAAAAGAAAAGCACTACCCCTCCAGGCACTACCAATGCTACGCATTGGCTGTGATCCTGGGATGAGCAGAAATGCTCGGGTCAAAGCTATTCGGTTTCCGGGGGATAGCAAAATAATGCAACGGCTTAGGCGTAACCTAAGAGTCGCGAGTTGGAACCTTGGAAGTATGAAAGGTCGCAGCTACGAGCTTGAAGAAATGAAAAAGAACCCATCACAAGCAAGATAGAGCATGACTGGTTCAGTTGGTATTGTCATGTTCAAAGGAGAGATCCTTCGAACCCCGTCAAAAAGGCAATATCAATCAACGTTCCTACGCAATCGCGCAAAAAAGGCAGACCAAAAAACAACTGGATCACACAAATGCAAAAACACCAGCATTCGGTTGGCCTCAGTGATGAAGTGATCCGAAACCGGGAAGCCTGCCGGTACTTCCTGAGGTTGTGATCCTTTTACTCCGGATCATAACTTCGCCGTAAGAAGAAGAAGAAGCTTCTGGCAGCCACTCGTGCTGTGAGCCACACGAATGGATGAGACCAACAGTTTTACGTCTTTCCCGAAGTGCATTTTTTTTCGATTGAGATATAGAATTCAAACTCTGAATATCCCACTCAGTTATATCGCGCACTTGAGCTACGGCACCCAGCGTGATTGGAGCAACATTATATTCACAAATGAATCATCTTTTTTCTTGAATAATTATTGAAAGAAAGCTTGAACAAAAAAAAAGGTGAAAAGTTGGCACAACGCACAGAAGAACATCCAAAAAATATTCATGTTTATAGCTATCTCTCGGTCAAAGGATTCGGAAATCTAATAGTGATCACAAGGAACCTCAGACTACACCATAAGGGTTTGCTAAAGTCTACCTGACAATTGCGACTGGATCTTGCAAGAGGATAGCGATCCAAAAGTCCAAATGCCACTTCCACTAGAATATATATAATCAGAAATAGCTTAGAGGAACAAAATATGTACAACAAGACAACTAATACTGTTGTTGAAGGAGATTTGGAACGGAAAATATGCGGAAAAATTGCACTAAAATATGCCAGGCAATAATCAATAATAAAAACTGGACACAATTTGTTCACTTTAATAAATAAATGAAAAAAACATATAGAAAAGTTATAATCCATTCAGAACGGATAGTGTAATACCCTATCTCCCATTTTCTAACTCACCGCTAATAAATAGAGCGTGGCGTTGCGAAATTTGTAAAACAGATGCAATGATTCTATTGTATGTAGAATGTTTCCGCAATTTTGAAAAAATTTTATCACAAAACTGTTGTTACAACTTTTTCTTAGCAGAAAGCGGGCGTGTCTCCCAAACTTTGTAGCCAAAGTTCGTGGATTCTGATGAGATATTCGCAATAAGACTTAACCGTCACCGTAAATAGCTTTAAAAAAGGAATATATGTTTTTTTTTTAAGAAAACGCCCCCAAAAAGTGGGAGTGACTATATACAATGTATGGATGAAATGTAGAGTAAATCAACGTCTACATGTTTTACGATATATTTTGAAAAGTTCACTTACCAGTTTTAAAACTAAAGACAATTCGAATGTTTCGAACTTGAATAAGGTATTAACTCGTTGGAGGACTATGTATTTAGTTTTGTGTTTCATGAAAAGGAGAGTAAAACCAAAAATGCTACAGCCATGATTGTCCTATATGACCTTTAATTAATTTCACAAGTTTCACATTATTGAAATAAAAAATTAAAAGAAGAAAACAAACAAAAACCACAAATAAAAACAAACAAAAAATCAATTTCGATATCAAAAAAGCATTTCAAAATAAATTCATATACATGCATATGGCTACTACATTAAACCAACTATGTATATCAACTATTAATTACGTTAAATTAATTAACATCAATTAGTTGGAGAAATATTCCCAATTAACGCGAAACGATGGTCCAGTTGTGGTCCAACTCTTGCACACAGTTTTGAATTGCGTGTCAAAATTTTGGTAAAAATCAGTTTAACAATTTTTTTTTTAAAAACATGCTTATTAATTTCCATTCTCAATGGAAAACATTTATTTTTATACTAAGATGTATCTCAAAACCGACATACTTTTGTTTTGCATTCGTTTTCGAAAAAAACTTTTGTTTACAGACAAATGTAGGTAGGTGTGTACTGGGCGTGAGTATTCCGTCAAACCTTTCTCAAATAGTCAGGAGTAACACCTAATTTAATGGTAAGTATACTGCTGTTAGTGTTAATAAGTCCTGTACAATTGCTAGGTAGTCTTGCTGTATCTGATGGCTAATTCAATCTGTTTTTCGCTTATGAAAAGTCTTTAAGAAATATTAAGAAATGGCATTCATTCGAACTTAGTTCTAAATCCGCAAAATCGTTCAGTTTTCATTAGCACCTTATTGGCCGCGAGTTGGTGCACTTGTTTTGCAGAAAGCACACCTTCACCTATGCATACCCGTTTTGGCACTTTTCAGTTGATAAATGTTTTAAATTAATAGGAATATCTACGAGTATTTGGAGGTCATTTTATACACGACTTAGTGGTTCTGAATATGTTATGCACATGTATAGATTTGTATGATAAAAATTACGAGCGAGTTTTAGACAGTCGACAGCGCAATATAATTAAACTCCACGATAGTCAATGCCGCTTTGTCGGAGGAAAATCTACTTACGACGCGATTCAAAGTTTACGGGTAATAATAAGAAAACATCACAAAAGCCTTCAACAGAGTTTAGTACGATAACGTAAAAACGAAAGTAAAATGTAGGGCGGGTGTAACTGGGGAATTGGAAGTTAAAGTAAGAGTGCACCAAGGTAGTTGCTTAAGTCCCTTGCTTTTAATATGAAATTGGGACTACTTTTTTTCTTTTCCCTTCACAATACATTTAATAATTTTATTAAGGCGTTGGAAGATAACAGTTTAAAAATTAGTTGCACTAAAACAGGATATTACCACTGCCGTTTTTCCGAACCTGCAAACCCGACCACGGATATCGTGTTTTGGCATTTTTCAGTGGAGCTATCGTTACGAAATGTGATGAATTTAAATATTTGAGCTCAATCGTAACTGATCGTGATGATGATTTTGCACATCGAGTGAGTGTGGGTTGGTTAACATGGCGTAAAAATTCCGCAGTCTTTAGTGATCGTAAAATGCCAATTAAACTCAAAATTTTGCTTCGTAATGTTGTGCAATGTATGAAAAATTTAAAGGAACAAATACAGCGACGGAGATGAAAATGTTACGGATGTCAGTAAGAATATCAAACCTATACTTAAGCCTTCCGATTGTGGAAAGTTCCAGGCTGAATGATGGAAAATCCTGTCCAAAAAGCAATAGCGACTCAAGATCCAGCTGACACTTGAAGAGGCAGAAAAGGGAATAATTAGATCATTTAGATGCAAAAATAGCAGCAAACTAAAACAGAGCGGCATATAGAATGATATTGAGCACCGCAAATAAGCAAGGCTAGAAATTGGGAGAAATACCTAACATAAGATGTACGAGTACCTAGGCGTTATATGTATTGTATGTTTCTTTGGTTAACAAAAGAGAGAGAAGAAGTATAAATTTGTATATGGAGTATCTATGCATAGGTCCCAATTTTGAAACAACCCCGCGATAGGTAATAAGTTCTTTTTAACACTTTAGTGGGAAACAAATCTAAAAAAAACAAAAACTACTTTAGAAAGATTTTATGCAACTCAAATTGCCAAAATTAGATAGGTGGTGGAAGGATGGTTGCACACTACAACCAAGGATGGAATCCTTAAGCCTGCTATAGAATGGAACATTCTGAATGGGCCTTATACTTTAGTAAAAGGGATTGTTTTTGTCAAGAGAACTGTTTGCGAAGCTTCTGTTAATCCATTGATACTTATTCGAGAGTACGTTGATTGTTGTGATGTAGGCATGGACATGTTTAGGAATAGTTTCTAGAGACTCCGGCGCTGAAAATAATTACCAGAAATAGATCCGCATTAAACTGGTTAATGTTTCAAATGCAAGAAGAGAGGTGCTTACCAATTTTAAAATTTTAAAATTTTGGCGTCAAGTATATAAGATCAATTATTGAATTGTTGGCGCCGTAGCTCAGTAGTTAAGTGCGCGATCAATAAGCGGGAGGTTCAAGGTTCGAATCCAAGAAAGCAAAAATAAATTTTCTCACGGTTACGAGAGTAAAAATGCTTAATATAAAAAATTGACCTTCGAGAACGACATAAAACTGTAGGTCTCAAACATTCGAGCTAGGCCAGGCCCTGTAGTGGGCTGTTAACGCCAACAAAAAAAATAACAATTGTATTGTTTGATTGTCCTGTAACTTAGATCTAAAAGTTGAAACTAAATAATTTTAAACTCATCCAATCGGCTGAAAAGCGATGTCAATAGACTATTTTGGAACTACAATCCTGTTCAGAGAATGCAAAGGAAAATGTGAAACAATTAATACGCCGACAAAAGTAAGCAATATTTTGCTTCTGTATGACAATGCTCCCGTGCATGTAGCTCAAGTTTTCAAGGCTGCTGTCCTGACTTGACCTCCAGTGACTATTATTTGTTCCCAAATAAAAAAAAAATGTTGTGGATTTGGACGCCGATTTTCCGCCAATGCAATGTTTGGGACTATTGGTGTGGTAAACATCCCGAGATTTTAAGCTATCTTGCTAGAAAATCTTTAAAAAAAAGTGAATTTGTAATACCGACTTCAGTCCAAGTGGCTTAACGGATTTTCTTCAAATTCCCCATTTGCGGTTTAGTCGTGCACTTTTCTTGATTTAACTAAATGGATTTATTTTGATTTCACACAAAAATATGGCTTTTGGTAGACCAAGAACTGAGTCAGAACTCCTACGATGAGTTGGCAATAATTCGCAAGCACCAATCCCTAATTAGCACATTAACAACAGACTCATTCGAAGAATCTGGTAAATATTATAATAATAGATTATTTAGCACTTTTAGTGTACACTCTTCTGAAATGTATTTTATATCGTAATTCCGCAAATTCTTGGATTAAAGATACCATATAGAGTGTGGGCATATATAGTAGGCGTGGGTGGGATACTTTCTTTGCGCTGATCAGCAAAATTCTTCAGCCTTAACACCTCGGCTGTGCCAATAATGTTTTTTCTTCGCTTCAGTGGTACTCGCTAATGATGATTTGATGATAATTTTTCTTTTGCTTATCGCTCTGCTTCAGACTAATGTCAGAAGATGATTTATACTGTCAATACAAGAAATACAAGAAATTACATTAAGATCGGACAAGCCTCTGCGGACATTTTGACAGTACTTAGAACTTTGTAAATTCGTTATAATTGCTCATGATTTTTGGTAGTCTATAAATATTCTGCCATAAATTGCCCAAACTGCAAAGTAGATGGAAGCGAAATATGTAGTTACTAGATACAAATCTACGAGCACAACGAACCACACTCAGCAACAATTAGTTTAGTAGATCTGCAGTTACAAAAGGCAGAAGATGAACACTAATTTTCATTACAAATTGTCTTCGATACTTGGGTCGGTGAGCTTATGCGTGAATGCGAAATACGAATTTGCATTTTAACCTCAAAAAGAAAGTGTAACACTTTGCTGCAGGGCAGTTTTTAAAATTCCGATTTTCTCGGAAAATCTTAATTTTAGCTAAAAATTTAACAACATTACTAAACTAATTGGCTTTTTCTTGCAATTTTTATTGAAAATTTAAGTCATTTTCTAAATGTAAGGACATGGCATTCATATTTCGGACATGCGGTCAAATCAGCTTATTCGATTGTTAATTCCAATTTATTCACTTCTTATAAATTTCTCATAAATTTTAAATCTGAACTATCTATGAATGAACAGCAAATAGCATACGAGTACAAGCACGTCTATTTATTTATTCTATTGCTGTCCCGCGGTGCATGATGTCCGTCTATCTGTCAGTCTGTTTGTCTGTCTGCCGACTGTATGTGAGTCTGTATGTATGACCGAGACGAAATATGAATTGTCACTCTAATACCAAAATTAAGTGTACTTCCAAATGGCCGATTCTGAAAAAAAACTCGATTTTCTCGAAACGGCTCTTACGATTTTGTTCAACTTTGATATTTGCGGTTATGCCAATAGATGGCGTACCAGATTTGTTGCCAAAAATACGTATAAAGATACTTTAATTATTGACCGGTTTTTGAAAATTGGCTCGTTCTCAAATATGACTCGGGTGATTTTATTCAAAATCATGGCATACCAAATTTTTGAAAAATGGTAAAAATTTTTTTTAACTTTAACGCTTTTTTGAAAAAAAAAAAACAAATTTAAAATTTTAAATTTTGCGGTTTAATTACATATACGCCAGTCGCACTTCCAGTCGTGCACTTTATTTTAAATTGTATTCTTACTTTTTAAAAATATTTTTTAAACTTTTTTTTACTTTTGTAATTTTTTTCACATCAAACGATTTTATTTCGCGTCATGTAATAAAATAGGTGTAAAAGTTGACCTAGATTTGCAATATCTGGACACAAATGTCCTGAAAATTCCTTTTATTCCAATAAAAGATAGGTTGTCCGATATTTAACACGATTGTGGGAGCAGCAGTGTGCGTTTTTCAAAAACTCAAAAAACAGTATTAAATAGAAAACCCAAGAAAAGTATGTTTGACTGTTCTAGCTCAAAATTGTAGGCCTGAAAACCTGTTGTATACGAATTAACAAGGACCTTGATCATATACGGCTTACATACGAGTATATTTCACAAGGACTGAGAGAAGGCCGATCGAGCCATCGAGCCTTTACGGCCATGCCTCCATTTTATCCCGATGCGGGACTACCAGTAGATCGACGGAAACTGATTACATGACCCCTACGCTAGCATTTGAAAGGAGATTCACTATAAGAATTCCTACCAGAACGTACTGAAGGAACCGAAAAACAATTAAGAAAAAGGAACTTGCTTTCTGTACCGACGGCTCTAAGACGAACGTTGGCGCGGGAGCCGGAGTTTATTGTGAGGCCCTAGGAATAAACAACTACTTTAGAATCAGCGACGATTGCAGAGTCTTTTAGCCATCATACAGGATGCGGAAATTATACTCGATAGTAATATCGTTGGCAAAACGATCATCGATGGTCTATATAGACAGCCAGGCAGCCGTTAAGGCTCTGGACTCTGCTGTAATTAGATCAAGGCTTGTGAGGACCTGCAAATTACTCTTAAATGAAATATCCAGAGCCAATGCGGTGACTGGGTACCAGGGCATATGGATATCGAAGCAAACGAAAGGGATGACGAGCTCCTACGGAAGAAAATAGAAAATGAAACCACCGATCGAGCAAACAGACGATGGATTCATCTGGAAACATGCGCAAAGGCCAGGGCGCTATGGCCGGTCATTGATAAGAAGAGATCAACTTCTTTGGTGAAATTTAGTCGTTATAACGCACGGGTCGTTTCTGGAATAATTACTTATCATTGTGCCATTGGCGTTCACGCGGAGCTACTCGGTGTGATACATATCGACTATTGTCGAAGTTGCAGGGACGAAGAAGAAATTGAATCAGTTCGTCACCTACTACTCGACTCTCGGAAGTTACTTTTTCTCCGAATTGGAGGACTTAGGTAATGTAGAGCTCACGGACCTGCTGAGAATTATATCACTATCTGCGTGGTTCTAACAGCGGCCTTTTACAGCATTTCCAGGATTAAATGATTGAGCACAATGGACCTGAACTGTTGGTCTAAGTGAGCAGTGACTCTATTTGTCACAAGACACCCATCTACCTAACCTAACCATACTTCACAGGGTATATCTTTATTATTACAATATATTTTTTTATGTTCCAAAGTGTGCAATAAAATCAGATGCTGGTATATCTGTGAATAGGACAGTGAGATCACTTAAAATTCATATTAAACAGTGTACGCCCACTGAGACTGACACAGTTAATCAATAATTTTATTTTTTATTTTTTTCAGGTTATAGAGAATTTAAAATATTTGTAGTGCAGCATGATTAAGAACTGTATCTGTCTCTACTAATGCTACCCAATTTTTTATCTAAACAACATAGTTACAATGGATTTTAAAATTCGAATCATGCAGGAATTATTACCTCTAAATCTTCTGCGTTATTTTCTGAAGATAACATGTGTACTCTGAAGATCCTATGGTGTTGCATCAGAATTAGTTGCATATCCCCAGATGTACATTTTGACAAACAACTTCATCGGTTCATCTTTGGTAGAAATTTAGGAAAATCAAACAGAAACTAAAATACTGTATCAGTCAATAATCGATGACTTTTCAGGTATGACTCTAGGGAACAATTTCGAAATATGGTTCCAACAGGACAGAGCCAATGCATAAGGGCAAGAAGTCACAACGTACTTATTTCCTGAAATTATTAATGAACGGCTCATTGTTTTCTTTTAATTAAATATTTTCTCATTTAAACTTTAATTACTGATTAACTGATTTGCTATTTCAGTGGGCGTTGTTTATTATTGAAATCGTTGAACATGTCTACATGATTAATGAAACTCGACGAACTGTCCATCTTCATCAAATCAAGTTAGATTATATCAAACAAATCTATCCAATGCTTAATTGTAAATTAAACTAGGATCAACTTGATTACGATTTACGAATAACGCTATTGTATTAAGTGGCGAAATATACGTCGGTTAAATCTATGTAATTCGAGCACAGGTTGGTAAAATGATTCAAGACAACCTTTATACAGGGACTACCGAACCGTACAGGTGCACTAACCTAATATACTATATTATACCTAATTTTTCTACTTAGAAAGCATTTTTAAGACCTATCCATAGCTGCGGAGTACACGATGCAACCCAAATTTCTTCCAGAAAAATGTTCCACAAAAAAAAAAATCTTGAAACTTGAAACTTTTCAAACAATTCGCAATGGATCTGCTGAGCAAATAAAACGAAGAAAACGTACGATGATTAGTCGTCACTTAACTCATACTAAATGTAATTACAAAAAGAAAACCTTGACTCATATCTGACGGCCGGGATATGGCGCCAATATCCTACTCTCCACTTATATCTAATGAGCTCCAAAACCTCACAAAGAAATCAATAATTCACAAATTGTATACCCTAAAGACTTTTCGCACTTCACTTTGAACAAATACGATCGTCCACTCATTATTAAGTTGCAGTCTGATCATGACAAAGCAGCGAAAAAAAACACATTACGTCGTACGCCTTATAAGGATCCCAGATACAGTAAACAATTTTTCAGTACTTACACGTATTCGGTTAGGTAGCACTTTCTTCTTCCAAGAAATGACAAAAGACTTTTTTTTTTTATTATTAACCGATCACGTAGGTGATACTTCAGAAATCACCGTTTATTAGATTAATCCATGAAATCGGTTAAAGGTTCATAAGATGGTACCTTTTAAATTCTATTTATCTAATCTTTTAGCACAATTAAAACAATTTCATTCACGATTTCACTTCTTTTTTTCAATCTGAAAATCGCATCGAATTTTTGCACTTGCGAGCACTTTCCACAGAGTTACAGATAAAATAAAAAAAAATCAACTCATTCGACGAATTCAACTCAGATACACTACACAAGCTACTCCAACGATCGTTTACTACTTTACCGCCACCGATGGTGAAATCACACTGAAACCTCGTCACAGTTGGAAGAACTCTTTATTGGTAGTACTTGTAGAGATAGATGGTGAATAGTGAATGGAAGTGACCATCAATGGAAAAGTTGTTTCGATGGTGAACCAAGAGCTAGAGGCATCCATGGCACCTACTAGATAGGTAGATAGCTCATTGCTCAATGAATTGTGGATCGTATTTCATTTAGATTTCTCTCTCTGTTTTCTTTTGAGTTTTGTTTTGACTCCGCGATTCGCATGAGAGAATCTAGATACATTTGGATACTATTGAAGATCGCTACTAGCCGGCAGATTTATTTTTCTTTGGGTGAATGTCAGACCGAGATGTGTAAAATATTTAAGAGTTATTGGTCAGTTATTGTGTCTAGATCTGGCTGTATAAACTACTTAGCAAATAAATTTGAGGTAGATCACGTGCCACGGCAGCTTCGTGATCATTTTTACATGGAAAGTTCAAGTCATGGAGAGTTGTTTAGATGGATAGCTATGTCAATTTATAACTTAGATATCGATACGATTTTGACAGGTGAATCTTTAGGGAGTCACGATCTTGTCATGACTGACAAATTAAATATTGTAGGTACATGTAAAAATCATCTTCACTTCAGAGTTAGTCGGAAATTAATTGTGCGGACGAAGTATTAATCTCAAACTGAGTCAAGATGTGATTTTATACACGAACTTCACCAAGTGATCAATGACGTGTGTCCGAAAGAATGTTATCGCTTGAATTACCGAAATTAATATAATAGTACTTCCAATAAGTGCGGAGTTTCCAAAAATCCCCAAATGTTGTAGTCATAAACCAAAATTGAAATTCAGAATTTAGCGCACGCATACCCACAATGGAAAAGGTGACTTACACACTCGCCGATATAATCTCCGGACGTCCGCTGTTCATGATTATTTCATTTGTTTGCTGGAAAATATGTGTAAAATCGGGGAAGACTACACTTACTCGTAATGGAAAGCTGACGGTTGAAAATTACAATTATTTTTAACTCCATTACCGACATTTGCGATGGTAGTTTGCCAGACGCCTTGGGCAATTTTAAACGGGTTAGAGGTTTGCTTGCGCTACACTAGACAGTCGTTTATTGATGTCCATGAACACCTTGATGTATAGCAAATTCCATTTCACCTCACCAATGCGTGTAATAAAAGTTTCTTCAATGTCACACAAAGAGGTGAAGTTCGTTTCATTTGATAATTTTATGATTGTTTTTATACCGGCATTTTGTTACAAAAATGCAAGCTAACTAGGTACGGGAATATACATATATGAGTATGTGCAAAATAAAAAGCTTTGCTTAAAATAAATGAATAGGGAAATTATCTATTCAGGTTGTACCTGAATTTATGCGCACAAGTAAAATTGAAGGTATTCGGGGTGACTCACGGCATCGTACAAATTATTCAGCTAGGTAAGGTAATCCCATCACCCTTTTACTATGTGCTAAGCTTAATTCTACATCAACAAATCGTAAAACAATTCGATTTGTGTATTGTAAATTGCCATGAAAAATTAAATTATGTAGTAGCTATTCATCCGAGTAGAAAACAATGCTACGTATTGCCTATTAGTATATTTCCGGTATTTTTTGTTTTTAAAAATTGTAAACCCAACAGACGAGATGTTAGATTTGAAGATATAATATTTTGGAATTTCATTAAGATCTCCTCCCTTTTACGCAACTATTGAAGGTAATTCCAACAAAAGAATATGAAATTAAATCTGAGTTAAAGCATTTTAAAACCTTGACAACCCTCTGTATTGTCCTTGGGAAACCAGTGTTCGAAGTGGTCAAAAAGGGAAGCGGGGCTATAGGTAGGTTAGTCATTGAACGTACTGTTTCAGGCAATCTCACTCGAAAGAGGCTTATGAAATTAAGCCTGAGTTAAAGCATTTTGAGACCTTGACAGCCCTATGTATTGTCATTCGAAACCAGTGTTCGAAGTGGTCAAAAAGGGACGCGGGGCTGTAGGTAAGTTAGTCATAGAACGTACTATTGCAGGCTATCACATTCGAAACCCAATTATGTGACTTTATTGTTGATATGTGTTATTTAGCAACTTAGCTTAAAGGTCTGTTCGCATGGAATACTCGTAAAACAAATAATTTTTCAAATAATCGCGTAACTTTCCAAAAAAAAATTTATATAACCGATTGCGCTAGGAGTCTGTCTTTCATTTAATATTTCGCATGGTGGGTTGGAAATTTTGTTCATTCTTGGGGTTCATTATGCCCCTAAAATGCCATCAAAAAATATTTACAAACTTGTTTTCTGATTATTTTGAATTCAAGACGTTCTACGTTTTTGAAAAATTCCACCTCTCTAGGACTAACGTTCCAAAAGTTACAAGCGTGTGACATTCTTACGGACAGACAGACATCGTGTTGAATCCACTAGTGTTCCTCTTCATACTATTCTACCGCGGAACACTAAAAATGGTTATAAGGTACCGTCTGGTTCTATTACACATTAAAACTACACTTATCCAAATTGAACCGAGTTGCGTGAAAATATTTTTTTTTAAATTACGCCCAAAAATGTTTTCAAAAAAAAGCAAATATTTTTACAGAAACTTGGAAAATACAGCAGAATTTATGGATTGAATTGGAAAAATGTTGTTGGGTTTGAATTTCAATTTGGAAAATATACCTGAAAACTTTTTTCTTAAGCTCTAAAATTTAGAATTTAGACCCGAAAATTAATGTTGTTGAGCACTGAAGCAACAACAAAAAGAATTTTGTACTATTTTCTATGCCAAATTATTCCTCACAAACGATTTAGCTTCCTTTCATGCGAATATGTAATCAAGGGTTTGCAAAAATTGTTATTTTGCTTGTGCCTATAGTGTATTGGTTTCGTGAAAATGTTTGATCTCGAGATTTTTATCAATTGCAGTATTACTATTAAAAAAAATTGTTGGTATTAGTCAAAGTTCTTTCAATTCTATTTGGCTGCATGTCTGTCTGTCTGCGATGATATATGTACATCTGACTGCCGAATAAACGTTTGGACGGATTTTCTTTAAACTTCATATTTGAAGTCTATGAAGTCACAATCAGTGATACCAACTGGCTACTTTAGCCATATTGCCTTTTACATAGCCATGATTATTTTGCTTTTGGCACTAAAATGGCTTTGTGTAAAATTTTCCGTATTTATTACGAAATGTTTACAAAATGTTATTTACCCATTAATAAATTGTAGATGTTCTTGGACTCCTGAATATGCATACAACCCGCCACTGCACTGAACTAAGTACTAATAGTGTTGCATTAGTCTGGTTCAGTTGGCCTAAGCAGCACAATAAACAGAACACATCTAGCAATCATTTTTAATTTACGCCACACGCTGATCATTTATCCAAGTTGTCTTTAATAAACATTAATTTGAAATCAAAAATGACACTTAATATGGCAGTTAAAAAATGCTTGCTGCTGCCGAACACTTTTCCTTCGCTTCAAAACTGATGGAGCGATGCAAATAAGCGATGAATGAAAAATGGCGTTCTGTGAGCTACCGCTAAAAATGAAGCGCTTTAAACAACTGAGCGGCGCTTATTTGTACGTTATCGCCTTTTTATCGAGAAAAAATTAAATTAACTTTACAAAACTTATTTTACTCGAATTATAGAAGGAATATTTGTTGAAAAATTGCACAAGGAAGTAAACTTATGTGCACAGGCAGCCACCTTGCTTTTAGCCACCAATGTTCTACCATTTGAGCTATCCGTGTATGTCTGCTTCCATAATCAATTGTTAAACAGCTGATCAAATTATGTTAGTTATCACAAAACAACTTTAAAATGCAAACAATTCATTTTACTTTAGAATTACTACTGTTAGAGTAATTGCCCGAGAAAGACATACCGAAGAATTGAAAACCTCTGGGAAGCGATACACTATTTTTAAAGTTAATTTATTTATTTTATAATTTTTTATGTTTTTTGGTAAAGTGGATTTATTTTTTTAATTTGCGATTATATTGTACTCGAGCTATATTTTGTATTATGGTTGTAAGCAGCGCTTAAATACGTCCCTTTTTCTAAATTCTTTTTTTTTTAGCGCGCACCCATAAATGATGACCGAGACCTAAACGATATTTTATGATTGGCACCACTACTAATCGAAAACAGCTCTTACCATTTTGTTCAAATTTTGATATTTTAGTTAAGACATACGAGTGCTTGTGTTATTTGATGGCTTACCTGGTTTTATCAAACAAATTCTTAGAAAAGTACTTTACTTTTAACTTTTACATATGCAAGGTCACACGTCAAATCTTGGAAAATCGTCAAAATGTTCTTTTTCTTTTTTTAACATCCTTTACAAAAACAAAGCAAAATTTATTTAGCGAAGTTATTTAAATTTTAAATCTGAGTCGTTTGCAAGTGAAGAACATATGAGTATAAGTGCAATTACGTGAGACCCAGTAATTTTATTAATATTAAATTTGTATAAGTTCTATCATACAAGCACACCGTGTTCATTAATAAAAATTATTCCAGCCAAAGAATATAGTTCCAGCAGGGGTTCCTCAGGGATCTGTATTGGCGTCAACTGTCAATAATGTCTATACATCTGACTTTCCCACTATCCCAAATTGTGAAATTGCGATGTATGCAGACGATACTGCAATATATTCGTCTGATCAATATGGATGTGCTATAGAGGCTAATTTACAAAATGCGCTAAACACCATCTTCGAGTACTATAAGCACTGGAAAATTAAAATCAATGCTGAAAAGTCTCAATCTATTTTTTTTTTTACAAAAAAGAGAAATAATTGTTTCTTACCAACAATTAACTTAAAAGTCAACAACTGTGATATTCCCTGGGTAAGCTCAGTCAAATACCTTGGTATTTACCTCGACAAGACGCTAACCTTTGGTGAACATGTGAAAAATATTCAGTGCAACGTAAATGTGGCCATAAAAATGTTATATCCCCTTATAAATCGCAAATCATTACTGAGCGAAGGCAACAAACTGCTCATTTTCAAAACTATTTTTCAAGCCATAATGCTATATGGATGCCCAATTTGGGGAAATTGCGCAAATGTTCATCTGAAGAACATCCAAATTTTACAAAATAAACTATTAAAAATGATATTCCGCTTACCTTGGTTCTTTTCTACAATGGTTCTAAACGAGAAAGCCGGAGTCATACCAATCAAAAGGAAAATTGAAATTTCAAATGAAAAATTCTTACTTAAATGTGAATCTTTAGATAACCCCCTCATTAACAATTTACCATATTAATAATAAATGTATTATTCACTATCCGTTGTATTATTTATTCATATATTTATTCACATATATGTATATCATTTCCTACCTACCTCTTATTTATTTATTTATTTTATTTTTATTTATTTATGTATTTATTTATTTATTTATTTATCTATTTATTTTTTTATTTTTTTATTTATTTATTTACTTGTTCACTAATTTATTTATTTACTTATGTACCTGCCTATTTTATTTACTTACAGAAACATTCTTACTTACTGTGATACTTAATATCTGCACATATATATATATATATATATATATATATTCATTTATAATTAATTATATACTGGCGTTCCAATGGTTTCTATTTTCTTTTCAAATGAAGGTTTTTTCTCATAGTTTTCCTTTCATAATTGAATTCATGTGCGTAGTGCAGTTTTAAGCCCATTGTATATTATTCAGTAGTAAGACATAGAAGAAATGTCATATCTCTGTGCAAGCTATGTAAAAAGAAAAAATCCAACTTGTTATGCATTATACTATGAAAATAAATATATCTATCTATCTATATATCATACAAGCAAAAACACCAACTCTTGCGTTGAAATTTATTAACGGTTGGTATCTTCGAAATGTCAAAATGTCAAAAATTACAATTTACTTTGCGCAATCTCAAAATTCAAGCTTTTTAAACCATTTTTAACACTACCTTAGAAATGATTTATGCTTTTTTGTAAACAAATAGTGCTTTTAGTTATTAAAAATTCAGGAGAATTTATATCTGAAATTTTTGGAACCAAAACGTGTCCATTAACTTCAAAACAAAAAAATAGTGTTTCTTCCTATTCAATTTGAAGCAATTAATGCTTTCAATTTTCAGAAATTAAGAAAAATATATTTTTTTTTAAGAAAGTGAAAATCTCGAAAAGCACAGTGGGGATCTCAACCCAAAGATACTTACTTACTTATGTCCTGTATCCCCTTGTGGGTTCTAGGGCCTCTACAACGCCTACGCGCCATCGTGTGCGATTTATGGAAATGTGCCTCAGCTCTCCCCAACTCTTTTCCAGTTGCCGTGTTTCCTTCTCAACTGTTCTGCGCCACGTACTCCTAGGACCGCCGCGTATCCTGCCATCCTGGGTAAGCGGGTTCCATTGCATCGCTTGGTTAGCTATGGACCTGTCACCCTTTCGGAGAGTGTGACCGATCCACTGCCACTTTCGTCGTCGTATGGTTGTGCCTATAGGTTCATGGCCCGTTCTCTGATAAAGCTGTTCGTTAGAGATACGGTTTGGCCAGAATATCCTTAAGATGTAACGTAGACACCTATTGACAAACGTTTGCAGATTCCTCGTGATAGTGACGGTCACTCTCCAGGTACCACATCCATATAGCAACACGGATTCAACGTTGGTGTTTAAGTTAATTGCATTACTTCGCCAAACTATGGATAGCATACCAAACGCAGATTTTGCTTTACCTATTCGGCTGGCTATATCCAGTTCGGTTCCGCCATCGGTTGAGACAATACTCCCAAGGTATTGGAAACTCTCTTCTCTCTCAACCGTTTGTCCAGCAATGCATATATGAACTGATGAGTTTGGTCCTAGGCTGATCATTTTTGTTTTTGACGAGTTAATTTTCAGCCCAACGACGTCTGCTTCCCTCTCCACATTTGCTGTCATTTGGTGAAGGTCCATTATTCTGTGAGACAGTAGGCATACATCGTCGGCGTAGTCGAGGTGTTTGAGTTCAGATGTAAGAGTCCATCGAATTCCTTCATTTCCTGTTGATAAGGCCGCATTCAGCACTTCGTATACTTCACCAATAAAAACAATATTGGTGAAAGTATGCAGCCTTGCCGAACCCCACTTTGGACTTCGAATTCCTCAGACAGCCTTCCTCTGTGCAAAACATGACATGTGGACCCATCATATGTAGCTTTGATAATTGCTATTAATTTATCCGGAATGCCTCTCCTGCGCAAGGCACGCCAAATAAATTCCCGATTGACACTATCAAACGCCTTTTCAAAATCGATGAACAACAGGTGAAGTGGTGATCGATATTCAACACATTGCTCGATGATGATCCGCAGGGTGTTGATGTGGTCGACACAGGAGAATCCAGAGCGGAAACCTGCTTGTTCGGCGTCAAGTGTGTCTTCAAGGTGTTCTTTGATTCGCTCCAGGATGATTCTAGCTATTATCTTGGCCACAGCAGGCAGCACGCAGATACCTCTCCAGTTTTCGCACTGCATTAGGTTGCCTTTTTTAGGGAGCTTGACAATCATTCCCTTTTTCCACTCATCTGGAAAACTCTCGGCTTCCCATGTTCTCCCGACAAGTGGGAACAGTAGCTCTGCCGATGCTGTTGGCGCAGCTTGAAAAAGCTTCGCGGGTATGCCGTCAAGCCCTACCGTCTTATTAGTTTTCAGTGCTTTGATTGTAATAATCTCCTCTTTACTGGGGGTTGTGGTGCGAATTCGGGAACTTCTTTCTACGGACACTTCAGTCTGAGTTGGGTGCATATTGCTGGCGAATACTCGGTTTAGAACCGAAGCAAAATGCTCCTTCCATCTCTTCAGTTGATCCTCATCCGATATTAGCAACGAACCGTCTAAGCCTTTCACTGGGTGTTGAGTAGAGCTTCGGCCACCTATAAGCTCTTTAGTGATTCTATAAACGGTTCTGCTGTCGCACCTCGCTGCTGCTTCTTCTGCTTCCGTAGCCAGCGCATTGATGTAATTGCGCTTGTTACATCTCACGCTACGCTGTACTTCTCTCATCTTCATGCGATATAGGGACTCAAGCTCGATCCTCCCTGCTGCTGGAGTTGCTGCAATTTGAGCTCTTAGCTGTTTTCGTTCGTTGATCCTTCTCCAGGTATCCTCGGAAAGCCACGCCCTATGGTTTCCCTGTGATCGACCGACAATCCTTTCAGCACCTGATGTGAAAACAGTTTTCACAGCTCACCAATGGTCTTGGATGGTGGCGGGCAGGGAGCTGCTGATTGTTTCCACTCCACGTGAGAGATGGTCCCTTAATTCTTGGCGCACTGTGGGAACTCTCAGTCGGTCTACATTGAACCTAGGTATTCTTGTGTCGTTAGATCTACGAACGGCAGCAGTGCGTAGTCGGAGAGTAGCTATCATAAGATGGTGATCTCGTACCAACCCCATGTCGGCACCTCGCCTGTTTCGGACGTCTAGGAGACTACTTCTAAAACGGCGACTGATGGCAAAATGGTCAATTTGGTTGGAGGTTGCTTGCCTGTCAGTTGACACCCAACTGATTTTATGGCAGGCTTTGTGCTCAAACATGGTGCCACCTATGACAAGACGATTTGCGTTGCAAAAGTTAACAAATCTTTCGCCGTTGTCATTCCGATTGCCTAGTCCGTGCCGTCCCATAACATGTTTGAGCCCTTCGTTGTCGCAGCCTACCTTGGCATTCAGGTCCCCCATCACAATGACAATGTCGCCATTGGGTATTGCATTATGAACAGCTCCCAACTGGTTGTAGAAGTTCTCCTTTTCTTCCTCAGACGAACCATCCGTGGGGGCGTAACACTGTATGATGGTGACGCGACGTACTCTCGTCCGGAATCTGGCCGTTAAAATCCTATCACCGTGCGGTTGCCAGGTAATTAGGCATCTGCGTGCTGTTGGCGTTAGCAGCAGTCCAACTCCATATCCACGGGGGTTTCCGGTTGGTCTTCCGGAGTAGAGTAATACAGTATTACGCGTTGGGGATTGGTACTCACCCGCATCTAACCATCTTATCTCGCTTACTCCCAATATGTCCAGCCTATATCGCATGAACTCATGCTCCAATTGAAGGAATCTGGCGTTCTGAGCTCCTTCACTCTGAGAGTCAAGGAGCGTCTTCACATTCCAGAAACCAATCTTAGACCGGGTACGATAGCCAAAGGTCGTCAACGTATTATCAGTCCTTATCCGAGGCATTGTGTCGGTTTCCATAGCTATTGTAGTTTCGGTAACGCGGGTTGCTGGCCCAGGTTACCTAGCCTAGGCATAAGACCCTAGACAATCTCGCACTTGCAATTTTGGCCTATATGTATAAGGATTTATACATGCAGTTCCCCGGGGACCACCACGAGGAGGTAAAGCAAGCACTACATTACGAACTTGATTGTTGCGCTACTGGTCCAATCCATGTTTTGGACAGTCAGTAGTTTCCCGATCAATCGCCATGCAGATCCCCAGATCAACCCAAAGATAGTATTATAGTATTAGGTTTTTGAATAATTTCTTTTCACAGTTAAATGATAGGCCCGTGTGGCTTAGTTCTTCGCATACTCTGAACCTATATACAGGGTGACATCTGTCTCAGGGTTGGTGTGTATCTGCAATCTTTAATTGTGTCGTATTGCATTCTTTTATATCTGTCACTGAGTCGATATAAAAGTCACGATGTAAGGCTAAATATTTGTTTTCTTTGTACAGCCCCATAATTGAATGTCATACGTCCAGACGGGCTTATTGCTTATATTGCATAATTTTGTTCTGAATAGATAGCTCCGAATTACATCCTATTAGCCAGTATAGCTTTCTATATTTAATATTTTATTCTTCTGCTTTTTTTAATGCGTTCCTTTCACTTTAATTTGGCATCTAAGGTCATTCCTAGGTACTTTATTAATTTTTATTATTATTAGAGGGTTATTATTATTAGAGGGTGGCCATAGTGTAGTGGTAACATCATCGCTGATGCTTATGTCAACTCTACTGTGGAGGCATAACACTGACAGTAGGCTAAGATGCAACTTGATCTTGATGATGACATCAGTGAATCGTAAGCAACGACAATAATAGCAAAAGAAAAATACTCCCCAGTTATCTGGACGCCACCTTAACTTAATACCACCTGAGTTTCAAACCAACTACACCAATCTGTCTTAATCTCTGTCTCTTCTCCTTTCCTTAAACGCCCGTGTCTTGAAAATAGTATAAGGGTATTCGTATCCCCTTTGACACGTGCAAATTATAATAAACAAAAAAAAGCTTTGCGTTGTTAGCAGAAGGAACTATCATATTTGGTTGTTGATAGGAACGGGCAGAGAGCTTATTCTCTTGTTTGTAAAGTTAACGTGAATAGACTTTGTCTCACTAATTTGAATGCGCCATTGTTGCGTCCAATCTATTACTTTATTGAACATATTCTGCAGCTTAATAGTAGTTTTTTGTCTGCGCATTTGTCATGATTTTGTGGCGTCATCTGCAAAATTAGCTACTAATGCGGTTCTGTCTAGTGATATATCCATTGTGCATAATAAATACAGAGTGGGTCCGAGAACACTGCCTTGTGGGACACCTGCCGTTATTTTCTACAATTCTGATTATTCTTCACCGTACAGTACTTGAAAAAGTCTGTCTGCTACATAGTATTTCAGTATGTCATACTATTGTCTATGCAGTGGGAACTCCAAGCCTTTATGCCACACCTTGTCAATGGCTTCCGCTACGTCCAAGATTAGTGCAGATCATACCTGTTTACCTTCAAGTGCTTTCTCTATCACGGCGGTAATACGGTGCACTTGGTCTATTGTCGAATGCTTATTCCTAAACCCAAATTGAGAGTTCAGAAAGAGTCGTCTTTCAATAATAATTTTGTCTAGTCTTTGAAGGAGTAGTTTTCCAAATATGTTGATATTATCGGCATATTGGTCTATAGAAAGTAATTTCAATTTGTTACTTACCTTGTTTCGGTATAACAACTACTTCATTGTTTCAGTTTAAAAATTTTAGAAATTAGAAAACATAATATTTAAAAATTCTTTCGAAAGAAGAAAGAACATCAAACAAATTTGGCGGTCCTTTTTTCCAAACAAACTCTCCTGATATTTATCCTTTTGTCAAAAAAGCGTCAGAAATTTGTTTGGAAAAAATGACAGAAACGTAACAAAATTACCCGGAACTGTTCTTCTTCTAATTGAAGTTTTGAGCGATTTCCACGCTAATTTGACTTAACTTAAGAGCATGTTGTTGGTTATTCGCTTTTTGTATAAAATTAAGAAGTTTGAATTATAGTAGTCTGATAGATTAACACTCAACTTACCTATACCAGTACATCCGCATTTAAATAAATTCATACTCACCAAGTTAACAGCCCATCTAGACGACATACTTCACAGTTCAGTGACTGGAAATACCAACAAAAAAAAAATTATTTCCCAAAACAAACAAACACTGGACAGATTAGCGGCTGAATCCTTCGTCATCTCTTATAGGAAATTGAAACATAATCTCGGCTTATGGAAATAATTCATTCGCTTTATTATTATTCTTTTTTTTTTTTTTCTTGTGACATCACCATTCTCTGTGGAATTCCTTAATTTATCCGTTAGTCAATTTGAATAAACGAAAGTCTATTGATTCTAATCAACACCAAATGATCTTGGCGCCAGATCGTTTTAAATATTTTGTTTTTTGTATGATTTTTGATTTATGTTCATAGTATGGTCTTGTCTTTCCTTAAGCTTTTCGAATTAATTATTTCTAGAATTAGCTAAAGAATTTATTTTTTGTGTATACTAGAAAACTATCAAATCAATTTAGCACTGTTAAAGTTTTAATAAACAAAATTCATAATTCTGAAAGGACTGCTAATGAAATTATTTGATTCATTAGCTTTCGCGACGCCTTTTGCTAATGTGAAATGTGTGTTGCCAGCGAGTTTCTATCAAATGCATTTCAGAATAAATGAACTTTGCAGTATTAGACAGTGACTAAGTGCTTAACATGGCATATTTTCTGATTGATTTTGCATAAGAATTGTTGAACCAAGCTTAACCTAGAGATAATCGCAGATATTTCCTGACGATAAGTGAGCATTCTCTAAAGTCTGCATCAAGAATTTTAAATTTATTGCTTATTCATGTTTCAGATTCGTGACAATACAAAAAGTTACCTGCTGTGAAATGCATACGCTTTAAGTTTTACATTTGCATTCTTGGCACGTATTCTAAGCTGCTCTTGCTAACCCAAATAACGACGGAACAAATAACGACTTTCAGCACTTTGGAATGTCCTGTGAATTAGGTAAGAATCCGGTTGTGTTACCGATAAATGATTTACTAACACATTGAACTACCTCGACATGCTTTGCACTGACGTTAGCTTTAATAGTACATTTATAGCGGTGGAAGGTTATTCTACTAAGGTGTTCTAAAGACAAAGAGCATTAACCACATATAAATGCTATGAAGTTTAGTCCAATCTGTTGGAACAAAAAGTTGAAAACACCTCCTTATGGGCGAATGCAAAAAAAAAGTTAGTTTTGTTGATCAGCTGTAGTTAAAAGATAAACAAAATATGCCAGCAAATTGACCAGCAGAAAATTAACATCAGGAAATAAGACGTTTTCCAATCAACAAAAAATAATATTATGATTAACAGGAAATAATTTTTTGATCTTAAGAAAATAAGAAAACAAATTAGAAGAAAAGGTAAACGATCAGCAAAAATTAATTATTTGATCAGCTTCATGCTTCAGGAAAAACAATAAGAAAAGAAGAAACAGTTATTGGAGAAACAATTTGAGCGATTAAAACTTTCAGAAATTCGGAGTTTTTTAATATAATTTTCTGAAATTCTCTTTCTTTTTCTTAATTTCTTTTTGCATATAACTGCTAACATTTCTGATTGGTAGGTTGGTTTGAAATGATCCTCGATTAGGTTCATGTAAACCAAAAATAGATCCATTGGATTACCACTGAGTAAGGACAGGTGGCATACTGCCTACTCTAGAAAACAATTACTTTTCATAAAAAATAATTTCATTAACTTTTTCTGCTGATAGTTTTTTAAAATTTTCTGAAGGTCAAAAATTAATTTTCTGCTAATTAAATTGCTAATCACATAACTTTATTTTGCTGGTCAAAAGGTTTTTCCTTCTGATCGATTAATGGTAGCCGTAAACATTGGATTATACACAATTTTGGATATCTAAATTCAATATTTATATATTTTATAAACGATGTTTCGAAAATTATATATATACGTATGTACATATATACCTAACCATTGTGATAGGATATTCATTGTTAAACATCGTATACCTGTAGATTTAAATGACTCAACCAACTCGATGGATGAGACTATGTACATATTTATTTACGAGTACTTACTTAAATTCTCTTGGAAGTCTTTCATCATATTCCTCTATTTTACTAACTTTCAGTAGAAATTAACTTTGTATAGTATGATTTGTCTTTGAATATCACTCATGCACACGTTAGAGTTACTCGTACACTTGAAGATATTAAACCTTTTTCTCATTACAATAAACCGCAATCGATAAAACAACTTACGTAGGCATTAACCCAATAGCTTCACAACAGAACATAAAATATTTTTTTCCAGAATAAAGCAATTCAGTATATAACGATGTATTACTCTGATGAACTCGTTGGATCCAGGGTTGACCAAAAGATGACACGGTTTCGAAGAGAAGTTAATTGGTATATGTTTGTTGCACTTATTTGCACTCAAAAATTATTTCTATTAACTTCGAGGTTAAGTTGGATATTTTGGAATACTGTGTACCTACAGTTTTCAGAAATTTGAAAAATGGACAGCCGTCTTCCAGAAAATGATTTTTCTTTGCTTACTATGTTCAAGTCCAAGTCTAAGTGCAAGCGCAAGCGCAAGTGCAAGTGCAAGCGCAAGTGCAAGTGCAAGTGCAAGTGCAAGTGCAAGTGCAAGTGCAAGTGCAAGTGCAAGTGCAAGTGCAAGTGCAAGTGCAAGTGCAAGTGCAAGTGCAAGTGCAAGTGCAAGTGCAAGTGCAAGTGCAAGTGCAAGTGCAAGTGCAAGTGCAAGTGCAAGTGCAAGTGCAAGTGCAAGTGCAAGTGCAAGTGCAAGTGCAAGTGCAAGTGCAAGTGCAAGTGCAAGTGCAAGTGCAAGTGCAAGTGCAAGTGCAAGTGCAAGTGCAAGTGCAAGTGCAAGTGCAAGTGCAAGTGCAAGTGCAAGTGCAAGTGCAAGTGCAAGTGCAAGTGCAAGTGCAAGTGCAAGTGCAAGTGCAAGTGCAAGTGCAAGTGCAAGTGCAAGTGCAAGTGCAAGTGCAAGTGCAAGTGCAAGTGCAAGTGCAAGTGCAAGTGCAAGTGCAAGTGCAAGTGCAAGTGCAAGTGCAAGTGCAAGTGCAAGTGCAAGTGCAAGTGCAAGTGCAAGTGCAAGTGCAAGTGCAAGTGCAAGTGCAAGTGCAAGTGCAAGTGCAAGTGCAAGTGCAAGTGCAAGTGCAAGTGCAAGTGCAAGTGCAAGTGCAAGTGCAAGTGCAAGTGCAAGTGCAAGTGCAAGTGCAAGTGCAAGTGCAAGTGCAAGTGCAAGTGCAAGTGCAAGTGCAAGTGCAAGTGCAAGTGCAAGTGCAAGTGCAAGTGCAAGTGCAAGTGCAAGTGCAAGTGCAAGTGCAAGTGCAAGTGTAAGTGTAAGTGCAAGTTCAAGTGCAAGTGCAAGTGCAAGTGCAAGTGCAAGAGCAAGTGCAAGTGCAAGTGCAAGTGCAAGTGCAAGTGTTAGTGCAAGTGCAAGTGGCCAGAAGGAACTGCTAATTGTGGGCACTTTTAATGGCAATATCCATTTTGTGTAAAATGTTAACCAACCGCTTGAAGTTGTGCTGATTAAATTTTATCTGAAAAGCATTGAAGAGATGAATTTTGAGGATTGCCTCCGAAATTCAAGACATAGGCGGTTCTCGAACTTAAACATTCTTAACGTGGCATTTCATTTCCTGAAAATTCCACTTAACCCTGCAGTCGTCACGCACCAAAAAGTCGCACCAGTCGTCGCGCGGATTAGATATGTAATCCATTTTAAAATTAAAGTAAAACCCGTATGCTTTAATTTTTTCAAATTTATTTTGCTGCAAAATGCAATTACATATTACTTAAAGATAAAAAACATAAATTATTACTCCATAATACAAAAAAAAAAAAAAAAAAATTAAAAAAATAAAAATTTCGGATTTCTTGTAGAAAAAAAGGAACTTCGGTGGATTACAATAGTAATCCGCGCGACGACTGCAGGGTTAATTTCAACATCGCTAGGCCATTTGGAGGGATTGGAAACTTCATTATAGTTTATAACTGTGAATTGTTTGAGAGGGCCTTTTGTTATTGCAGAGCTAATAGCTGAAACTTCGCATTCATAGCAAGATAGGTCTATGCCTTATCTAAAAGTAGTCATTGTCAATTTGTTTTCGATGTTTAGCTCCACGTAACTGTATCAAAATGTTCATCAGTGACATATATCAAATTGAAATATCGACTGCAATTTGTTGATATGAATTTGGAACCAGAACTACTAATGTATGAATTGTGTTCAAATTTCGAGCTGCAGTTGGTAAAAAAAGCCACCAAAAGCTACCAAAAGCTGAAGCTGCTGAAGCTGAAGCGGTGGCTAAAGTAGATGTTGAACAAACCTCAGCTTCACAGATTGCTTAATACTATACCTTAAGCTTCACCATTGTGTTCTCCCAGTTAGATGTATTCTGGTTCTTTGTAAGAAGCAATGACAACAACTGATATTATTTTGTCATTAAATATACAATAGATACATACTTATCTTGAAATGGTCTTACTTTTCAATTAAATTAACATTCTGGCCATCAGATTTACTACTCGTTTTTTCGGAAGCATGATTTCCTATATGCTATTATGCAGAACTTTCCGAATAAGCAATGCAACATGAAATCCCTGATCAAGCCATTATAGGTACAACATTTAACCAACTACACAAGTTTCCATATAAAGATGAAAATCATACTAAATTTAGTCTTTGGAGCTTTAGTATTAAAAAAAAGTAAATCGCAGTTGCTCTCCAAACTTAAAACATATTTTATTGTTTGGATTCCATAAAAATTGGCAGCCATGGTTGACCACTAAATTGTTTAAAGAATTCTTTTTGTAATAACCGTATCCATAAACATTGGTTTATTACCATGTTCTGTTAGCCGTTAAAAGCATTAAATTATTAAAACGAAAACCTGTGCTACTAGTCTAAGAAAAAAAAATATTTTTTACAGGTTTTATTGTTTTGTTTACTTCAAATTTATTTTATAACAATTTTTAGTCAAAGGAATAATTTGCCGTCAAAACATTTTAAGAATCAATGCATTGGTTTGTCTAAAGTGTCTCATAATGATTCTAAATTAACCGACTGCAATCACATTGCTGTCAAGTCTTAACCGCGAAACCATTGAATTTTTCTCATCAACACATCACCAGTAATTACCCCGCAATTAATTTCAATTAGATTTGAAATATCTTACCCAAATCGCTTTAACACCATAATTTGCCTTTCAAGATGATCATCATGAATTTATTGGCCCCCATAAAGTGTCCTTTTCTGTACTTGAACAATAATTCTGGCTAAATATGAGTTGTCATGCTTGTCAGTTAAAATCAGTTTTCTTCTTGAGAAGTTGCCGAAATAATTACTTGTTTTCTGGAAGAAGACTTGTTTTACAATAAGTTTTTGTGTTGTACGGGTGGTCGTTTTTGGAGTACAACAATTTTGAATTTTTTGTTAGTAATTGTTTGTTTTTAATTATTTAAGTTTAGTTTTAAATTTCAACGAAAGCACAGCGACTGTGTAAATGTCAGAATTGACATTAGTGATGCCATTGACAAGTTGTAATGTCACAACCTGACATTTGTGTAGCAATCTTCAGATTTCTGTTGTACACGTCGACAAAAAGTGTTTGGTCACCAGTATCCATCAATTAATTGTTACCACTATATGACCTTGAAACTTAGGAAATCCGGAGCGTTTCTAATCTTCATATGGAGCGAGGTCAGCGTTAATATTTGGAACTAATTCTTCCTCATATTACGTCGCCTTATAGGGTTTTTCTTGAATTGATTTTTATAGACCATTTCTAAAGAGTATAATATTTTATGCAAGCCTTGAAGTGACTTTATCTAAAGTGACAACGATTGGTGACAAATTGATGACAATAGCGAGTTAATTTTGTATTTATATTTTCTACAAACTGAAGCTCAATGAATGACATTGGCAATGAACACACCCACATAAATTATTCTAGTGATGATAGTGTATAATAGTAAGATTTATCTTAATCACGTAAGTTGCATTATTGTAATGTATATGAGTAAGTAAAAAGATTTACACTACAAGACAAAGCGAGTTGCCTGAAAACGTGCAGGTTATTCTAAGCAGATAGAAGCTTCCGATTAGCATTTTATGTAGTTTAAGGTGAAGGATAATGTCATAGTTTTTTTTTTTTTTTTTGCAAATCAGCGAAACGTGGTGTAAATGGAAATATTTTTTTGAGTTTTTATACATAAAAGGAAGAATATATGTTTGTCTACTAACGACCTTCAACTGACGGATATTTATCGTAACGCGACCAATCCACTGAAATTTGTTTTCATCATGGCCCATTCTCATATAAGCATGTTTATTCGAGATATTAATGCCGAACTGCAACGTGATTAAGGGGGACAGTGGTGCTAATATTACAAGTGCTATATCCGTACCAAAAAGCTGCTATTGCAGATTACCGATTCTTACTTTCTCCTACTCAGATCGAGTTAAATTCAACAGTATCGCAAAGGCATCGATTTCCTAATAATGAAACTTACCTAGAACTCTGATAATATTAGTAAATTGTTTCCTCATCTCCAATCTGCTTGCTTCTATTTCAAATCATTACACCATTTGCTTCAAGTTCATTATTTTTTTTGAGAGCAAATGAACACCGTCAGCTGTTTCCAAGTGTCTAAACAAGTTGTAATGCATTATCCACTGTATATTTTGCTCTTTCCTCTTGGGTAACCTTAATAACAGCTTCTTCTAAATCAACTGCTAAATACTATTTCTACTCTTTCGGTGAGATGACCCATAAGTAATTCACATACGAGAGCAAGGTGAAAAGTTCTCGGCCTGACGCAGAGATGGCATCCCAATCAGCAAAAATGTATGTTTCCTGCCTGGATGCACTTCCCATTAGTTCGTATGACAAGTTTCAACTTGTTCTCTCAAGTAGTTTCTTTACACGAATTTTAATAAACTTGAATATCGTGCGGTGATAAAATTCTTCGTTTTGGATGCGTTAACCCCTAAGGAAATTCATCCAAAGCTTACAAAAGTTTACGAAGACTCTGCTCCTTCTATGTCAACCGTTAAAAAGTGGGCAGCTGAATTTAAACGTAGTCGCACGTCCCTCGAAGATGACCCACGTGAAGGATGGCCAAAAACCGCAACCACACCCGAAACCATCGAAAAAGTGCATGATATCGTGTTGGATGTGTGTATATCGGAAGAGAGAATGCGAAACATCTTGCACAAAAACTTAGGGATGCGAAAACTCTGCGCAAGATGGGTGCCGCATTTGCTGAATGCCGATCAAAAGCAAATGCGCAAACGATTTTCGTGGCAATCTTTGGAACGATTCAATAGGGATCCGACCGATTTTGTGCGGCGATTTGTCACTATGGATGAGACATGGGTCCACCACTACACGCCAGAAACGAAATAGCAGTCGAAGTAGTGGGTGGAAGCCAGTGGTTCAGCGCCAAAGAAAGCGAAGTCGATCGCATCTGCCGGAAAGGTCAGACAATGCACCTGCACACAAGTGTGCGTTAGCGATGGGAAAACTGCAGACTTCCATCTGTTTCCAAACTCTAACTTCCGAGAAGTAATACTGATGTTGGAGAAACGCTGGACCAAGTGTGTTGAAGTCAAGGGAGATTATGTAGAAAAATAAAAGCATTTTTTGACTGAAAATCGCAGTCTTTCATTGTCAGGCCGAGAACTTTTAACCCTGCCCTCGTACTATAGAACATTCCAATATCGGTCTAACCCTTGTTTTCTCCCAATGGTCTATTGGGACAAAACACTTTGCAAATTAAGTGATGTGATGGTGTTTTCATCGTAGTCTGAGGTCGCCGATTCCAGGGTGCCAAAGAAAAACATATAATGCTTTGGGAGAGGTTATTCGTTTGTATTCAATTCTTCTCCCTCTACAATATTTTTGGGGTGCTCCTAAATATCTAATACTGTTTTTATACTTAGCTGTAGTTCAATAATTTAGGCTGTATGTGCCTTTACAAAGCCGCAAAGGGACAAACTGCAGCGGTCGCTTGCACTATGTCTTGGGATAAAACGTACAGGAGAGAATAAATAGGATGGAATGCCCCGCTACAGTGACTAATTCTCCAAAACGGAAGTCGTTCCGAATGCCTCTTCAGTGGTCAATTCAACCGAATGAATCTCTTCAGTGGTCAATTCAACTAAGCAAAGAAAATTGGTTGAAATGCTTTCACTTCGGTGGTCATTTCCACCAAAGAAATTACGAAAGCTGAATTGAGACCAATATCGTTCAAAAAGTTCAGTGGCTAGCACTCGGGGAGTAAAACCAATCGTTATCGTCCGTAAACTTCTAATCTCAACTTTTCTCGTTCGTTTTGTAATTTCATCGACCACTCTGCAATTTCTGACAGGAAGTGAATGCAAATTATGCAAATTATACAAATCATCGCTGCAAAAAATCATTCAGCAATTTGTACCTACTTATGCTGTACGATTCTTGGAGTTGGAGTATTCGTTTACGAGGAAAATGTCTTAAATATGTATGTAGGTGTTAATAATTGAAACATACAATATTAGGCCAACATATCAAATTTGTAGCATTTTGAAATCTTTATCCCAAGAGTCCAGATGAGACCTAATTTTCAAATTCTAATCATACGAGTACTTCGTATTCGATAGAGAATGGAGTTAGGGTGCCCTTCCTGAAACACCTAAAAAAGACCACATGTCCAAAGTTTTGATGTCACATCCTCACATACTTGTATATCTAAAATGACTAAAATATCAATTTTGAATAAAATAGTCTAATCCGATTTTAGCGAAAAATTGAACATCTGGTACAGGAGGACTTACGGACAAACAAACGGACATAATTTTGAAACTCACTATTTTGAGTATTTTATTTATAATACCAAGAATGAACCAGATCGAATTTTTCTACGAAAACAATCAGGGATGCCACTTCGTCAGTAGCAAATTTGATACTCATTTACTACTTTGCTACCCACATTCATCAAATTTTGCTACGTTTTAGACTTTTTCTCGATTAGACTTATTTTTTACTTTACTTTCCATTATGTGCATTATGCTCTAAAGTAAAAAAGTTGCATTACTATTATTACCAGCGGGAGGGTAGAAAAACGACGACAAGAGAGATCTATTGTGCTGCTTTCTGGTGTTAATCGACGTTGTTCTCTAGAGCAAATCGTGCAATCCAGTTTCCGTTAAGAATTTGAATATCTGCTATGGATATGGAGCTGGGACTCTTAGGTAGGTTAATCTATTGCGAGTCAATGCCCAATAGTTTTGAAAGTATTCATAGCTTGTTTCTACTTAAACTAGTGGTGCTTTTGTTTGGCTAAGTTTAAGGAAGTTCGCTATATAGTTTAACTCTTTTGGTTTCTTGATCTCATCATATCCCTTTTCGGATGATGTGTCCGCCCAGTTCAAAGAAGGGTTCTGGCCCTACGAATTAAGTCGCTGCCAGTATATAGCATATGCTAACGTTGTTGATTTTCTCTAGGTTTTGAATTTGTCCTTGAATTCGAATGCTATCCTAGAACCTCGATAACATTGATTGATTTCATATGAGCTCAATGCCTTGATGGCAGCTTGGCTATCCGATATAATCGCAATGTCTTGCCTGCAATAGTCTCTATCGAAGTTAAATTGGTCACATTTTTCAATCATGTGAATCTCCGCGTGAAGGATGCTGAAGATGCTGCTCCGACTGATTGGTTTTTAGTCCAAAACTCCCACACCAGTCATCTCAAAAATCGTCCATCTATTCTTATACAATTTAATGGTATGATCTTTGGTGGTATAAATTGCAGAATCGTTGGTCCATTCTTTCTTAGTGCCTAGTTTCGTATCATCTCTAGAAATTTTCCACTAACTCTGCAACCACCATAGAAAATGGTCAATGCTCAGTCAATGCTACGAAAAGTTGTTTCTCAGTGGCAGCACTGAAAACTATATCTGCTTCTTCTTTGTAGGACTAAGCCAGAAACAGGCAACAGTTTTATTGTGCCCCAGACACCGCTAAGTTAATTTTAAAGTGACGACAGCATTTCAAGTGAAAGTGGGATTAGAACAAATTTTTCGTGATTTGGATATTATTCTTGATGAAAAGACTAGTAGAACACGGACAAAAATATAAAATAACAATTAAGTGTGAAACCTGAATTGAATTTTTGCCAATCTGTCAAAAGTCATGTTCACAGTAGAGAAAATTTGAAAATGAATCACAATAAGTCTTCTGAATATGACTTTTGGTAATTCTGTTTTATTACTTCAAAACTTACTTTGCAACTTACAATCACCTAACTAACAGCTACATTAGAAGTTGATTTTAGTATTTCTATTACCAAAGCAACATTTTTAGTGTTGCACATTTGTGCATTCTTAGTGTTGCACATTTGTGCACATGCATGCACAAATGGTAAAATAATCGCTATTCACAATATTTCTAAAGACTTTGCTGGTTATGACCTCCTTATTGCTCGTATACAATGACATGCATTAGTCTATGAATCAACTTTATTTGTTACCCCATTGTGGTTAATCCCAAAGGAAGTACAATCTCTTCAGCATGAGAGAAAGTATACCAAAGTACTTTGGAAAAAAAAATTCTTGAAAAGAGGTTAATGCCACACACTAGTGTTGGACAGAGTTTCTTTCTTTTATGGCAGCCTTTGTTCTTTCGCAATTCTATTAAATTTCAACAATTAGTAACTACAATACATTTTCTTGCCAGTTGTCGGTGCTTGCGTGAAGGTAATTAGTAACAGTATCGTGTTTAATGAGTAAATGTTAAGTTTATTACGTTAGAATCAGTTTGAGTCTAATTGCATGCGACACACTTCTCGTAGCTATTCTACAAATTTTTGGTGAAAACAATTCGGAGATTAAAAGAGGATCTATGCGGTAACGAAAAAAGTAATTTACATATGTATATATGTCAGTTACTTCGATAAATTCGACATTTCCATGGCTGAGTCAGATGAAGAATTTTTAATAGGATAGCGCTCGCGTTCTCAAATGAATTTACTAGTACAGGTTTAGCTCTTATTTTATGGGTTAGCTTAAGACTTAGAAAAAGAAAAAGCATATTGTAATATGCGAGCTACGGCTCGAGTAGATAAAACGTTATTATGTGAGATTATTTCTTTATTTTCTAGTCTATAGAACAATTCAAGTTCACACTTTGCAAATTCTTTCCTTACAAGGTCTCTTTTCTTCTCAAATAACTTTATCTCATTTCAATTACTTAATTCACAAATCCAAACTAATTACTTCTTCTTGTTAACTCTCTACTTCCAATTTATCACAAAATTACAACTTCGCCTATTATCACTTTTCCAATCTCTTCGTGCGGTTCGAAACCCAACTGCCCTGCCTCGATCGCCATCTGTCCTTATATAGTCGCATTTCTGATAGCCAGAAATTTTAAATTTTAATTCCAAGATGACAGCTGCAGCCAATAATCTCTTGCGGTTATAATTCTCTCTTAATTCCGCGACGTCATCTTAGACATAATCCGTCTCTTACCGTGGACACGAACCTCGAATGAAAAGACACTTCGGAATGTGTTGCATCTTTTTGGGGCGTAGTTATTATGCTACATTATGTTACAATATTTATTGCGAGAGCTGACCATATCCTCGGATATTATTGGACCACACTTTCTTACAACAATACGGAAGAGAAGTACTTAACGTTGCTAAGCCTATGCTGTTTGCATCGGACAAACCTTGTTTAACCAGATTGTCAGCTGCATTCTGCATAATTCCCTGAAATGTCACAGTGAAAACTTATCCAACATGGAGTGAGTTTGTACTATCCAGTTGAACAAAGGTGGTGGTCAAAAATAGTTCCAAATTTTGGAATATAATCCCATCAGTCTCTATCAGCAAAATGACTTCTGGCCCAATGAAGCACTGATTTCGCTGGATCGCTAAGATTGCAAACGGATGACCAAACTCTAAACAATGTCACACCGCCGATATTCGTCCTTAAGACAGCACTTTGTTGATACCAATAAAATTATAACTATGTTAAGTTATAGTCTGATGCCAGAGACAAATAATAGAGAGGCAAACGAATTTCAATGCAACGCCCCCGCAAACCGTCAAAAAAAAAAGACAGCTCTCTCTCTCTCTATCTTTCTTTCTCTCTCTCGACCCATGAATATGTGAGAACCCCTTGAAAATCATCATCACCGTCAAAGGCAACAACATAAACAAAAATAAATGCGATGAACAACTAATTTTGAATTCTTGACAAAGTATCCCAGTGCTTTTAAATAGATCCTACATATCGATACCCTCCTAAAATCGACTATCTCTTTAAAGTTGATCTCAGTCTAATTCAATGTGAAAAAGTCATCGCCATCATCGTAGATGCTCTAATTTTTGCAAATGGCGTCTTATGTCATCGCAATTTTGACATTTGTGACGAAAACAGAAGCAGAATACGCGTAGACAAGCAATGGATTACTATAATTTTCAAGAGCGCGGAATAATTGTTTCAAAGATCCATCAATCAGTCAATATTCTTGACAAATCTTCGGTCGATGATTTTGGCTCAATGTGAAGTTCGTCGTCGTTTCCCTGGTCGTGTGACACCAACTGGGCAAACATTGCGGCATTTATGGGACAGTATTAGACGTGGTTGTCCGCGGAGTATCCTCAAACATCAACTAGAACTATGATCAATTACTTTTTGCTGCGTAAAATTAACGAATTGGGTTTAAGGAACATGTGGTTCCAGCAGTGCAACCGCACACACAGAACGAGCGACAGTGGACATTCCGCAGCAAACATTTCCTGGCCGCTTAATCTCTTGTTTTGATGATTTGCACTGGCCCGGAGGATCGCCCAATTTCACCGTTCCAAACTTCTTTCTTTGGTGTTTTCTGAAGTCACGCGTCTATACGAACAAGTCACATACCTTGGTAGCTCTAAAGGAGAACATCCGACAAGAAGTTTAGGATTTATAGCCAGAAGTTTTGAGAAAAGTCGTAGAAATGTCTGTGGAACGAGCCCTAATGAGCATCAACTCTGGTGGCGGTCACTTGACTGATAATATCTTCACGACTTAATGGAAACAAATTTGAACGTCTAAATAAACACAGAACACATTCGAACTGGTCGAAAGTTTAATGAGAAATAACCGAATAATGACCGGACTCTTTATCTTATTACTGCGCCGGCCTTTTGAAACTTCGCGGTTAAAAAATGTATCTACCACTATCTTAAATGTGTATCTGTTAGCAGATTCAGTTAATTTTCTTCGCATTCTGTTTAAACTTTAGTAAGCGATAGCTGGCCTTAAATATGTTTGTCTGCAGTCGATGATGAAAGATGCTAAGAAAATCTGGAAGTGAAAACTTTATCCAGTTTTCAAATAAAACTAAACGAAAGAAATCTAGGTACGAGTATATAGATACTTAGCTTTAATTTAACTAAATTTTGTCTTATGAAATTCAATGCAATTTTTCTATTTGAAACCAGTTTGTTAAGTAAAATTCTTTTATTTTATGCCCAATAAATGACATTTAAAACTGAAACCATATCGAAAGTAACTCTCAAGTTACAATTAAATAATTCAAAAAATAACAAGGCCAACAACCATTACCTGATTTGTCACTACAAATCGATTATTCGATCTCGATTGAAGGTCCCTCCATCAAGTGCTCGATATGGGATAATACCTCTCAGATAAGTTGTCATTATGCGCAGATGAAAACAGTGGGATTATTAAAATTGAGATGTCTTAAGTCTAATTAGTCCTAACTACGATTTCCGCGTACGGTAGTTAAATCATTCATTAAAACAAAGTGCACTGGTTTTTGTTAATTGATCTTCTTAAGAGCCACTAATTCTTGGTATATCTTCTTTAGGAATTGCTAACTAAATTATATCTTAAATCACTTCCTGTTGGCCTGTTTTATTGGTTTAGCATTTTTTTTTTATTTTCACGTAAAACTAAATGGGTAGGTACATTACTCGTATGGTTTGGCAATTTAGGAAGAGAATGACTATGAGCTGTAGGAGCCAATTAACAAATATTTTTTAATTAATTGCTATTTAAATCTTTGAAAACCTTGGTGGCCTTATACTTTTTGCAAATTGCACATAAAAAATGTTTCTTTCAACCAAACACCAAGTTCTTTGTTTTTCCGTTCTTCAGTTATTTGAAAAATTTATTTTTAATGTTGAGGTTAAGTTAGTCATGAGGCGGATAGATAAGTCATCTTCTTGCGCTTCACTAAGATGTACAGTACATACATACATAATATGTATGTACGATGTTAAACATTTTTATGAAGCCATTAGAAAAGAAGTTTATGTTTATTTGGTAATGAAGCAACCATAGGAGTCTTCATTAGGTATATGCGCATCAAAAACACAAAGCAGTGAAATACACCAGTTTAAGTCAACTTACAGCATTATGGAATACCATCATCTTCTTTAAAAACCCGTCTATCTAGTCTTCACAGGTAGAACCAGGAAGCTGGCATAGTTTTTTTTTTTTTTTTTTTGATTTAACATCTAGATCAAGGTCTCTATATTTGTGTTAAATCTAATCCAAAATCCAATGACTCAGGCCTTTCTATATTTTTAACTGTCAAAACTCCTACACACGTAATAGTAGAAATTTCACTCACTCCTACCATAAAGACCCGTTGATGAATATTAATTGTATCGTTATATAATTTAGTTTAAAAGATTGTAAACAAACAGAGGTAGACAGAAAATAACAATTTCTTCCATCACTCCGGAGACAGTTGTTGAGATAAATGACTTCTTGAGTGTTGCAAAGCAAAAGAGGTGTATGGACAATACTCGTCGTAATCGGTGCCTACTCGCCGCATAACTAATTTCTGCGAATAAATTTTGAAAAGAATTTGATTTATTTGTGTTACTTCAAGTGGTACTTTTGTCATGGAAATTGTAAGCAGAGGTAGGTGACAAGTACGCATATCCCCGAGGCATGGGAAATACAGAATGTATAGGTAGATTGGTATTGAACACATTCCACTGCATAGTGAAGAAGATGTTTACATCCATTTGTTTGTATATGCTTCCAGATTTTGTTAAATTTAGATAACATAGGTAAGACTTACAGGCCAATAAAAAAAACAAGTACATTTAAAAGCTGTAGAGTTCTTGTAGTACTATGGAAAAGCTAGAATGTTGAGGTATTTCTCATTGGCCTGAGCAGCTACGCATGGAATTGTTATATGCCCCTGACAGTCTACAAACTCCTGTGAAACAGACATCACTGCCATCCAAGTTTGATCCCATCAAGCGAAGGATGCCATCTGTGACATCCAGCGAGTCTTTCTTAGTAGGACCTTCGAAAGTATTTGAAACCCAATCGAATTTGAGCTGAGAGTAGAAGTAGAAGAGTATATTCTTTGAACATCTAACCTTGAAATTCAAGTATAAAACTTCGTATTTGCCAATATTTACCCTATTTGTATGGGCACACACCTCCGCCGGCGAAGAAGAGGATGTCACCGAAGATTGCTTCTTCTAGTATCTTGAAGATTTAAATTTGTATTTCTTTTTTTTTTGTTAGGGGGGTTCGCTGGAAGGAAAAATCATTCAAAGACATTGCAGAGCTAGTACTCGAGGGATGCTTCTGCAATAGTGGGAGACTTTAACCCGATCTAAAAAAAAAAAACCTCCCGGAGGGACTAACTTTCGTCATCCCGAATGGGATTGCACTAATCAGCACTTCATTTTTGAATTATTTTAAAAACAGAAAAGAAAAATCCGCCGTTTGTCGGGTTTCAAGACTTTTTTGTTTGAAAATATTACCTAATTCCTTGGCCTTAGCTAATTCTTACAGATCAAGAGGTTTTATCCGTCTTAATCTTCTGATTACATTGTCAGTATTTAATAGTTTTGTCACTTCGATGTTAACGTGGTTGAGAAGCCTACTTTTGTGCCTTTGAGAAGCTTTTTTAACTTCATCTTCAACCATTTCATTATTAAGATCTCTATGTAGATCAGCGTTGCGTACGTACCAAGGTGCATTAACTATGTTCCTTAGTACCTTATTTTGGAAGACTTGGATTTTTTCAGAATCTGCTTGTATAGCAATAGCTTGTTGTAGTTCGACAGGGATGAGTATCTCCCAATAAGCCAATACATTTTACTGTAGCGTATGTTCAACTCATCTCTCTTTTTCTTCTTTTTCTTTTTTTTTCCTTTTTTTTTCTTTTTTTTATAACTTGCACGTGTGAAAGGGGTTATGACTAATTTTAGAACACGGGCGTTTTTTTTTTTGAAGAAAGGGGAAGAGACAGAGAAAAAGACAGATTGGTGTAGTTGGTTTGAAACTCAGCTGGTATTAAGTTTCAGTGAACTCCAAGGGTGGCTGTCCAGATAACTGAAGAGCTTGTTTGTTTTTGCTTTTGTCGTTGCTCATGATTCACAGTATTTTTTTCCGTCCCCCTGATGTCATCATCACTATCAAGTTGCATTTTTTAGCCATATGACCGCCCCACTGCCAGTGTCATGCCTTCGCAGTAGAGTTGACATAAGCTTTCGCAATTGATTGACTTTTTATTTATTTCATGCGAAATAAATAGATGATTATTGACATCAGGATTCGAACCGTGAACCTGTAGCATGACAAGCGATAATGTTACCACTACACCACGGCCATCCTCGCTTTACATGCGCTTTTCAACGCAGTTTAGCGTCTAGGATCATGCCTAGATATTTGGCTATATTCCACTACATTGTTGTTTATGTATACTGGAATGTGTAGTACGTTTTTATATGTAAAATCGAAATGGACCGACTTTAGGTCATTTAATCTAATCTGCTATTTTTTTAAGCTTTTTTGTTGCTATTTCGACAATTGCTCCCACAGCAAGTACAGCAGTGTCATTTGCAAAAGTTGCTATAATGGTCTCTCCACTGTCAGGCCGATCGTTAGTGAATCAGAGGTAAAGCACAGGATCCAATACACTACCTTGTGGTACTCCCGATTTAATTTCTCTTAATGTTGAGTACTCTGTTTCTTATTTAATTCTGAAAAAACGATCTGATATATATGACTCCAGAATTTTCGAATACTGCTTCGGCAGTTGCTTTTGTAATTTGTGGATCAATCTTTTGTGCCAGACTTTATCGAAAGCTTGTGCTATATCAATAAATATTGTAGAGCACACATTTTTCTCTTCAAATGCTTTTTCGATTTTATCTGTCATTCTATGCACCTGAGAAGTGCTTATTACTAAATCCAAATTGGTAAATTGGGACTATCAATTTTTCATCAATTACCTTTTGCAGCCATTTTACCAGCATTTTTTCGAATAACTTGGACAACATTGGTAGTATCGATATTGGGCGATATGGGGTTACTTCGCTAGGTGGTTTGCTTGGGTTTGGTATTATTATTACCTTCGCGACCTTCCACATGCTTGGCACATATCTTAAATTCAATGCAGCATTTATAATCTGCGCTAGTTTTTTTTAAATTTTTTCGTGGAAATTGTTTTAAAATTCCCCCTGTAATTAGATCAAACCCTGGGGCCTTTTTTTATATTTATGCCTTCTTTAATTTCTTTGGCAAGTTCTTTAGCTGTTACCGGCCGAATAGGTCTATCTTCTTCGCACCTTACTTCGATTTCTTGATAACATTTATCTTCATAAGGTTTGAAGACGTCTTCAAGATATTCTGTGATTGCTTTCTTTCCTCTTGGCTGCTTTTTACCCAGTTACCTTCTCTGGTTTTTTACAAGTAGAATGTGAGCTATTGGCCTGTTCATTTTCTTTGTTGCCTTCCAGAGCGAGTAGCATCATTTGTAATACTTGTAAGGTATGTTTTTAAAGCCTAATAATTAAACTCTCTTATAGATTTTCTGAGCTTATTAATTAAATTTTTCAGTGTGGTTTTGTCGCTTGGCGCCCTTGTCTTTTACCAACGTTCTCTAGCTTTCCTCTTTTCTGTAATAATTTCACATATTTCGCGAGGATAAGAGTTTTGTTTAATTTTGTTTGTTGTTTTAGGGGTTGCAGCCCATGAAAGATTTAAATAAGAAATATTGATGGTGTTCACCTTTAGTAATACAATCGCAGATGCGCTTTCAACTAACCAATTTTGTAGCTTATTTAAGTATCGTAGCCACCAAATGAATCCAACATCTCAATATTTACAAGGAGGCTCGCGGTCTGCTGATCAAACAAACTGTCAGCTAAATTGATTACATTTTGGTTATGCGAATATGCTGGTTGCTACAAATATACGAATGCTATTTAATATAAAATGTAGAAGACGTAGTACTGATCATATGGAGCAGTACTATTTTAAATATCTTTAACCGGATTCAACTCGGCATCCGAGAAGTTACTTCAAATTTTCTGCAGAATAATTTTTGTAATCACACTGAATCATTTGATTGTTTTTCTGTTTCCTCAAGCTTAGGAACTTTCCATTAAAGAGCCTATATTCCAAGCAGTGCCGCTTAAATAAGATTAGGTAAATGAGTAAATGAAAAGGAAAGATAATCTCTTCTACTATACACTTAGGTCAAACTGAACCCATGTTTATGTTCAAAATAGCACCTCTTAAGGAGTTTCATACCGCTAATGTAATATTATTGAACACTAGCCTCCTTTTACGTTTGCTTGTGAAGTGCTCCGAGAGAGGGGGATATGGGTATTGACATTTTGCTCTTGGACTACATCGATATATTTCGATAAGTTCACAGCAGGGTAACACTTGTGAAGCATTTTAGATTTACTCTAATGTACTCCTTAATAAGTTTGAATTCAGAGGTGTCGATCGTCGGTTCTTTTAGACTTAAAAAAATAAAAGCTCCTTAACGTCTGGCTGGGAATGTCTGCACAATACAGGTGCTAAAAGGCTTGTATAGGAAAGTGACCTTTACCATTACGGAGTTATATCCATTTTCATGTTCATTTTATTTACACATCTTCTTAACTTGGCTCTAGAAAATATCCAGTGCATAAAATTGTAAAACTATTTGAAAACAGTTGCAGAAATATGAGAAGAATTCAAGAAAGAAATTGAAGAGAATATTGAATCGGACGGTATCACTTAAGACACCCTATGAACTTGAAGTCAAAGTTGAAGGCCTCGTTGAAATTGTATAGTGCGCTACCGAAAATAAAATAAATAATAAAGGAGAAAACAAAAGCGCGTAAGAAATAGCAACAAAGTCATGCTCTACAGCATAGAGCGCAATTGAATCACTTGTGTAACACTACTGAAACAAACTATTGGGAATTTTAAAAACTGTGTAATAGGTACTTACCTTGAAAGCTATGCAGCGAAAAATAAATCCAATTATTGGCTTTGCAAAGCTGTGAAGGGCACTAAAAAATCTAAAAAACGGAACTCAAAAAGAAATAAACAAAATTAAAACCTAAGAAACCTCCTGGTTACGACTTAATAACCCTAGAAGTTCTAAAAATGTTGCCTAGTAAAGCTTTGATTAAGCTTTTTAATATTATAAATGCTTCGCATAAATTAGAATACGTCCCGAAAATCAATTAGAATACGCCAATGGAAAGTTGCGGAACTCAAAGTGGTACTAAAACCAGGAACAGTGACAAGAAATCGTATATACCCATTTAACTTCTCCCAATTAAATCCAAAATTTTCGATATTACTCAAGCGCTTACAGCCGGTTATTGAGGAACAAAATCGTATCCCTAATCACCAGTTTGGGTTCAGAAACAAGCATTCAACCATTGGTGAGGTACATAGAATCAGTGACGTAATTGAGAAAGCCCTTGAAAAAAAAGAAGATTTGCTCAAAGGTATTTCTTGATGTCTCGCAAGATTATGATAAGGTGTCACATGAAGACCTGAAGTTCAAATTACGACAGATTATGCCTATATAACATACTGACAACATATCTCGGGAATAGATTCTTCCGTGTCAGACAGGGAAACGAATAGCCGCAATTTAAAGGAATTTCAGCTGATGAACCGCAAGGAAACGTTCTTGGTCCGCTTCTATATACCCGTAATATACCGCAAGAAGAAGAAAATAAAACTGCTACCCTATTAATATATAAATCTATCGAAGAAACAACTATAAAACTGCAAAGCGCTCTGAAAAATGTAAATGAATGGATAAAGACCTGTTCATACAAATTTTACTTATAAGAAAACGAAAAGCTTGCCTGTCCTTTCCGAGCTTAACATTGAGAATAAGCTACTCTTATACAAGCAAGTGTTAAACCGGGTGTGGACCTATGATTATTGTACAACTCTGCAGTTGTATCAAGTGCTAAGATAAATTGTCCATGCACCGTTGTACATAAGAAACGACGATATCCACAGAGACCTCGGAATTCCTACAGTCGAAGATGAAACGAAAAACTTCGCGTGAAAGCACAAAATTCGATTTTTTTTTGCCGAGAGGTTGAAAATCTTCTAAAGACATCATTAGGCCCGACCGTGCATGCTTATGATAGTGTGAGATTTTTACTCACTAAAAACACCACTCTTCAAGATTAATACTACAACTAAGCCGACGCTTATCCAGCAGTTTTATTTTCGTCGTGTTTCTTTTTTACGTGCGATTAACATCTAGAGTCATTCCTAGATATTTTGCTTCGTTTGCGTACGGTATTTGAGCCGAGTTTAAATATACGGGTAATCTGTCCACTTTTTGTATATAAAGTTAGCGTGAGTGAATTTGCTTTCGTTCAGCACAATACGCCAAGAATTCGTCCAAGCGTGGATTTTATTAATAGCATGTTGCTACTTCAATTGTATCGCCCGTTGTCAATATCTTCGTATCGTCCGCAAACGTGGCGACGACGAAGTTTCTTTCCTGCGGGATATCACGCGTGTAAAGTACATATAGAAGCGGACAAAGGAAGTCAGAGTAATCATTTCCGCGCTTAACACGAAAAAGTCTTTCGGTGAGGTATGATCGTACGATTAAAAAGAGTTGCCGTGGACTTGGTGCCAAGTCTTATCGACATGTTAATCATACATTCCTACAAAGTCTGGATGGGAAAAATTTGTTTAGCCATCTACAAAGACCCAAACCTTTCGACTTAGCACTATAAAGATTACTACTTACTTAACGGGCTCCCGACCCGTAAAGAGTCTCTTCCTGAGACACTGTAGCCTTCCATCCTCTGCGATCTCGGGCACGTTGCTTCCAGTTATCCAGACCAAACGCTCTGGCATCCGCTTTGAAACTGAGGTTCGGTCTTCCTTGTCATCTCGAACCTGGCGGCTGGGATTCGAAGATCCTCTGGAGCATTATTGTCCATTCGCTCGATGTGACCGAGCCAATGTAGTCGACGTATTTTGGCCTTTTGGACTACATCCACATCTAGGTACAGCTCATAGAGTTCGCGGGTACCTTCTCCTCCATTCACCCTCCTCGCACACAGGACCAAAAACCCCCCGATGAATTTTTCTTTCGAAGGAGCCCAGTATCAGCTCTCCCTTCCTGCTTATCGTCCAGCACTCGGCGCCATAAAGCAGAACTGGCAGGATAAGGGTTCTGTAGAGCATACATTTTGTCCTTCGAGTTAGGAGTTTTGAACCCAATTGTTTTGCCAAACCGAAGTAGCAGCGGTTTCCTAGGGTAATTCTTCGCCGCATCTCCACTAGGATGTCATTTGTGGAGTTCATGTTTACTCCGAGGTAGATAAACTCCTTAACTACCTCGAAATTGTTGCTATCAATAGTGACGTTCTGTCCTAGGTGGTGGACAGATGCTTGTCTATGTGTTGATGGAATGTACTTAGTCTTATCCTCATTTACTACAAGGCCAACAAATTTCGCCTGTTCTTCAATCGCTGTAAAAGCCTCTATCACGGCACTATAAAGATTAACCGCGTCTAAATATCAAAACAAGCAGGAACTTTCATTGGAAAGACACCTGCTAAACATTTTTATTTCGTGATAAAATAAGTCTTAACTTAGTTGCAGTAACTAACAAATTTATATCGAAGGGAAGTGTTTTTTGTGAGTAAGAATCTCACACTACTATGAGCATGCGTCTGCGGTCTTAACAGTATCTATAGAAGATTTTCAGCTACCGTCGCGTCGAGGAAAGAAATCGAGTTTATCTTGAAGTAAACTGCACATTTTATGCACTATTCGTACAAATGTTGACCCAGATTTAGTAAAGACAGAGTAAACTAGAGAAGATGGTAAAGAAAAGACATAAAAACCGGTACAATACCTTAGTGATTACAGTTGGATCCAAACTTATGACATATTTTTTGCTAGAAATTAAATGCTATTCCAGACTCTGAGGTGGAATGATATTGTCCAGCGTTGCCAGTGGTACTCAAAGTATTATTTATAAGGCTGTCTATTCCCATCGCAAATAAATTTATTCTCAATCACGATCTAACTTTATGGCTTCTAGTGGTCGATCACAGTCATACTGCATGCATCAATGTCCTTAAATAACCACAAAAGTCACCGACTATTTGGTACACTTTTATGGCCGCACCACCATGAATTATAATCTATTCTCCACAGAGTTCAAATATTAAACTAGCTTCCACCTACATATTCTTACATAATCAAATAGCACATACAATGACACACCTAAATTGCAAAGTTTAATATTTGTTTCCAAATAAAAACAATGTTAGTCCCACCCACTTATTTCTCCGAAAAAAAAGATTCACGCGTCATTTTTGTGCGAAACCTTGACCAAAATCATTTGCATCTTTATATTCGCAAATTAGAAAAATACAGAAAAAGTATCTTGAAGCATGTTTGCCTAGGTTCATCACACTATAGCCGCTTATAAGGCGGTGTAAAACAGCTCTGTCATTAGAGCCTAATTATGTCAATTGAATTGGCAAAGTTGGCCAATGTTAAATTGTCCATTACACGTCTCTTAAACACCCAACTATTGTCTCTCCTAGAACCAAGATGAGTAATTATTTCTCACCAAAGATGGTATACCAACACCTAAAGCCATAAACATAAACAATTTAAATATTTTGTTAACCATAAAAAATGTTAATTGTTCTCGGGAGGTATAAGAACCGCTTTTCCAGTCTCTATGCCTCATGGTCAGCCTCAGTGTATGTGCAACCCGTTTTCTTCTGCACTCGACAAGGTGCTGTCAATTGAAACAGTGTTCATTCGAAGAAAACCAGTCCACTACGTCAATAAACCTACAGAATAATAAAAAAAAAAAAGACCAGTTTATGAATTTCAATGAGCACCTCCTCAGTGCAGCTTGCTCAAATAAACAAAAGAAAAAAAAAAACAGACTGACAGCCTCTCTAGTGGATTTGTGCCACCTTTCGAGGAATGCAATGACACCATGCAAAGGACCTGGTCGATAGAACTACAAGTGCACTGTTCATATTTGTTCAAGAGGCCAGAGACAAGGTCTTGCCGCGAACTCTCATCCTTGAGTGAGTTATGTGGAACTACCAATCACCCGCCTTAATGAACACATGAATTTGCAAGCGCTATGGTTCGATGCAAGCATTAATCTTGATTTGTTTAGGTAAGACGGTGGAATGGGCTCTTATATCATGAAAATTGATTTAAGATGCAGAAGAGTACTTCGATACGTGCAACTTGATGAACAGATACAACAGATACACCTACTAAAGATTGCACTTGTTTTTTTCTATCTTTTCTGCACTTTCACTAAAACACTTTTGATTTCACATTTAATTTCAATTTTACCTTCCTACGCCCGTTTTATTTCATCATGAAGCTTGTCAAAGTGTATCGTATTCAAGTACCCATGCCGAAGGGGTGTTTGGCTATGCTTCAAACTCTACAAATGCTATGCCCTATGTCTGTGAAATAGAGCTTTTGCTATGGTTGGTGAATTGGCTAAGTGATACAACTTTATTTATCGAAGTAAAAATGTAGTATACCTACAGACGTTTTAAAGCATGTTGAACAAATTGGTGAATGACAATTGGGGGGTTGCACCATTTCGCCAAACAGACGCCAGAACCTGATGACCACTATGTTGCTTAAGTCCCAGCAAAAATATTTAAACCCAGATAGGAGTATTGTGCTCAAGCTTAAGTTACTAATAATAATAATATTTCCGCATCGTTTCAGGAGACCTAAATATTTCCCAATCTTCGTTTGTTTTCCTTATATCCGCAAAAAGTACGAAAGAGAAAAATAGAAAAATAGCTCTTCAGGGCCATAGGCGAGCAACTAATGCATCAGCACCAGTTCAGATTTTAAAGTGCAAGAATATAAGAAAAAGTAACCGGACTGACAAAATAAAGCACACAATAGCTACATAAGTTTCTTAAATTCTATTTTTTTATGAGCCGTCTACAGCCAGATACTTCTCCACTCAGTGCAGTGCCTTCGTTAAAGACAGCATTCTTTAACGGACACCAGTTTAAAACGGCCTATTTAGTGTCCTCTTAACCATTATTACCTTTTCCCTTTGATGTCCTCTTTCAATTTTGGAAATAAAAAATAGTCGCATCTAGGTTGTAGCGAAATCGTGGTGGAACGAAACGCTGATGGGTCTTTCCGGGTAGTTTATTTTGTATTGCAGGAGGTTAGGTTAGGTTGAGGTGGCTATCAGCTAAGAAAGCCAACACACTTAGACTAGTAATAGGTCCATTGTGATACCACATGGGTTTGGGAAGCGGCCTCTAGCCTACTCATTGAACCATTTGGAGCTTCTGATGAATCGTAGAAGGTCCCTAATGTCTATTTTATTCAGGTCATTTAGGTCGTTGAAACAGAGGGCCCTAAGTGGAATTTCCTTCTTTGGGAAAGAGCTGGGCAGGTACAGGGAAGGTGAAGAATAGTCTCCTCCTCCTTCTTGTCCATACAACTTCTGCAGAAATCCTTTGCGAAGACGCCAATGCTCGTTGCATGCTTGCCTATTAGACAGTGTCCAGTAATGACACCTACGAGGGTGGGTTAATAAGTCCCTTAAAAATGAAATAAGGAACACTCTTTTCGGTATAAAAACATTTTCTTTTTCAACATAGTCTCCTTTTAGCTCTATACACTTCATCCAACGTTTCTCCAATTTTTTGATGCCCTCCAAATAATACGATTTCTCGAGCCTCTCAAAATAAGCGTTTGTTTCAGAGATGACCTCTTCATTCGACCCAAATCTCTTACCTCCGAGCCGTTTCTTCATGTTTGGAAACAAGAAATAGTCGCAGGGGGCTAAATCTGGGGAATATGCTGTATGAGGGAGAAGTTCGTAGCCTAACTCATGCAATTTTGCCATTGCGACTGCGGACTTGTGTGCCGGTATGTTGTCCTGGTAAAAAAGAACTTTTTTCTTTGCCAAATGCGGCCGTTTTTGCTTCAAATCGGCTTGGAATCGATCCAGCAGCTCTGCGTAATATGCGCCGGTGATCGTTTTACCCTTTTCAAGGTAATCGATGTGAATAACACCGCGCGCATCCCAAAAAACTGTCGCCATGACCTTGTTTGCTGACAAACCCGCCTTGGCCTTCTTCGGCTTCGATTCACCAGGAGAAGTCCATTGTTTTGACTGTTCCTTGGTTTCTGGTGAGTTGTGGTGAATCCAGGTTTCATCCACGGTTATGAAACGGCGCAAAAACTCAGCCGAATTTTTCTGGAACATCGTCAAACACACCTTTGAAGTTGTCAAACGAATGCGTTTGTTGTCTATTGTGAACAAACGCGGCACCTATCTTGCGGAAGGCTTTTTCATGTCCAAATATTTATGTAAAATCGAAATCACTGAGCCATGTGATAAGCCTGTGGCCTCTTCAAGCTCGCGCACTTTCACTCGCCGATCGTCCATTATCATATCATGGATTTTGTCGACCATTTCTGGTGTGGTGACCTCAATTGGGTAACCAGAACGTTCGGCGTCACTTGTGCTTGAACGACCGCACCGAAATTGAGTAAATCAGTGGTGAATGGTTCTAATCGATGGTGAAGAGTCCCCATAATATTTGTCAAGTTTTTGTTTGGTTTGCGCGATAGTTTTTTCTCGCAAAAAATGAGCACTCGTAATTCATTTTTTTTCCATTTTAACTAAAATGCTAATAGGCGTCTATATAAAATGGCTGCCACAACAAAACTATTTGACAGATCTGTCTGAAAATTTGGATGCGTTCTTTTGAAAGATGATTCTTGACAAAAAATTTAATTTAAGGTGACGACACAATTTGTGTTAATTTTCAGGGACTTATTGACCCACCCTTGTATAACAGCGCTGATATGCATTCTATTGAGAAAAATCAAATTCTTAGAGCATTTCAGATCCAGCTTAGGTCAAATCTGTTTTGTTGCTAGACAAGTTGTACCACTTGTCCACCTAGAATTTGTCTTTCCAATAGCATTCAGCTTTAATTTAAGTTTGCATTTAGCGATATTCATACCCAGTGAACTTTTGTCTGGGAGGATGGGTATTTTTGTTCCATGTCTGGTAAGTTTGTCTTACAATTGCCTGGAATACCCCTATGTGCCGGCACCCAAATTATGTGAATATTAAACTGCAGTATTGTATTCCAGGAGCATTCAACGTAATAAATTTCTGTCACTATCTTCTCGTCATCTTCTCCTTTGGTATCCCAGAACAATGTAGCCATAACTTTTTCAACTGATCTTTCTTTTTAGGTCTACAACTTCCCTTTGATTGTATTTTGAACTTGGGATTATAATTATCACGTCTTATCCCCAGTTACGATGCGAGCAACAAAGCTTTCTAAATCCACCTGAATCTTGATTAAATACAGCAGCTTCAACTCTTGGAAACATGTTTCCCAAAGTTCCAAACGATCATTCAAAATAGGGAAATAGTTTGGAGTGATCCATAAGAATATTCCTTCTAACATTTCAGAACATTGGTTCATGGTCTTCCTAAACGTTGATCATCTTTCTGCTCCATCCAACAGTTTGGGTCTGTGAGTTTCTAAGAAAAACCACATAAATTAGGTTAGGAGTGGCTGATAATACTTGTCAGCACGCAGAGCTAGACCGTGTTTTTAATTTGGAAAAATCTATCCTTTCCTCTCTAATCTTTCAATCTGTCCCATACCTCTTCCTTTCTCTCTATCAAATGATGCAGAAAATTAAAGAAAATAAAACACATCCCACTCCGGCCAGTACATAACCATTATGACACTTATTGAGGGGGTAGACCTCTATTCTCACTGAGCTATTCCCTCCTTCTTAATCCTTTCTTTCATTTAGGTTAGGTTAGGTTTAATGGGTTGACGTAGAGGATGAAAGACAAACTACGCCACACTTAGATCAATGTAGATCCTTTGTGATGCCCAAGGAGTGAATATTCCCCACTCGTGAACTCTATGGGTTCTTAAACCAACCTGATGCATTTATAAATTTGGTTATCTTATTTACCGATATATTTGATAGTTCTTCTAAGTCTTAGTAGAAATAATTCCCTAGTATTTCGAATCTAAAGTGATAGAGTCCTGGACAATGGCACAGGAAGTGAGGTGTATCTTCGTGTACATCCACATTGTGTTGCGTACCAAGAACAAGTAAGCTTCGATTTTATTTGTGTGGTGGAAATCGCTCGTATCGCTGCCTGACTGTCAATGAAAAAGGTGATATCATCTGGTGGTATAGCTTTTAATGCTTAGCTGTTGCCACCGCTAAGACCTCCGCTTGAAAAGCACTGCTATAGTCCGGAAGTCGAATTGACTTGTTCAAATTGAGTTTTCCAAAAAGAAATCCCTACACCTACTCCCACGTCCATCTTGGATCCATCAGTGTAGATGGAGATGGAGTTGTCATTTAGCTGGATATTAGTTCCCCATTCCTCCCGACTCGGAAATGAACTGGAAAACGGCTTATGAAAGTTTAAATATTGCACCATGTAGTCTGAGTAACATCTCCGCCCATGTATTTGCGTAAAATCTGCGCATGTCCCTTCAAGCTTGACCTCCAACCTTCAGATTAGCTTAATCTTAGAGCACTTCTATCTGCAGATTCTTGTGCAATAGATCTAAAGGTAATAGATTAAGTATGGTCTCTAATCCTGCAGTTGGTTATAGTTCTCATAGCTCCTGTGACACCAATGCATGCCATTCTTTGTACTCTGGTTAGTATCTTGAGATTTGTGCCCTTACTTGTGGCTGGCTACAACTCTAGACTGCCGCATGTCAATATAGGTCTTAGTAAATATATCAGCTCCGTTTTTAGTGGATTTATTGCTAGTCCACTTCTTTCTTTCATTTAGGTTCTAAGCCATCTTGTAACCCTACTGAAGTCGCATAATTCGTACACGGATTTTCTGGAGAGTTTTTCTATATCTTGCACTCTGTGGAATGTACAGCGGTATCGACCTTATTCAAAAAGTTCGAATTCTCTGCTTGGACATGTAGTGTAGAGCGGATGGACACCAGCTCTTTAACAGGGAGAATCTTCGAAATCACTTCAAAATTCGCACCTAAGCTAGCATGCGGAATTAAAAAGGGACCTCAACAAACTGGAAAGTCCATCACCAACTACACCGGTATCTGTAATGTAGTTTCTTTACCCTATCTTGGTATTGAAATTTGCATTACGATTAAGGCGTTGAATTATGGGCGGCACCCAATAGACGATTGGATCTGTCCTTTTCAGCCTCTAGTTACGGCTGATGTCCAGGAGTGATACTGATGATAAATTTATTTTTCTGCTTTAAAATTGGTTAGTCAATATCCCGTCACTAGACGGTTTTTGCGGTGTTAGCTTTTTACGTACCACGGAAGTCAGAAACAGTCCCATCGGATTCAAGACCATCTCTGGCTGGATTTCTAGAATAGAGCAGCACAGTGTCTAAGATCGTCAATGAAATATTGTTGCATTTCTGAGGCACTGTTTAACTCTTTAAAGTTTTACAAATCTCTCTGCCAAATCAAAATTAATTGTATCTCTATTCATTCTCTTCGAAGAAATTCCCAGATAGCATCACGTGGAAGGAAGATCCTACTTTTGCGATTGTAAATATCTATTAGAATCCTCTCTAAATTCACCAATAAAATCAATGGATTGCAATGCTAAATATTTATTTATGCATCAACTAACCAATTTTTTTTTTTAACAATAAACTAACAACTTTAAATGTTAATAAGACAACGCAATGCGGTCTAAGGTATGGTCTCCTGTAATTATTAAAATCCTTTTTTTTTTTAATAAAAACACTTTATGATATCTTGTCTACCTTACCGTCAAAGTTATTCCCCTGATTCGTCCATCTTTGCCGCTGCGGCCTTCTGTTCTAAGTAGGCTTTCCGATATCCACCTTGCGGATCGTAAAGCTTCTCCAATTGCTCCCAATCCAACGGTTTGTTGTCGATTAGATAATGTGTCACCTTTTCCGATCCGATTTTCTGTTTCTCCGAGCACTTGACGCAACCGGTTGATACCGCGTCGGGTAGTATCTCTGAAATTTACCAAAGGTGAAATGATTTCTTCATGAAAATTGTGTTTAACCATGAAATTAGCTCACACCCTGTACAACCCTGACTTACTGAGACTCACCTTGAAGCATTTTTCCGTCCGGAGTACAAGGACCTTCTCTCTCCAAGCATTTGACGTAATTCTTTAAAAGTCGATCACTTGCCAGAATTTCATCGATATCAATGTTATCGAATTTCGTATCGTAAGTTTCACCAGTGACACTTTCAGCTGGAGTAGTAGATGGGTGGGCCAATGCAAGTGCCACCACCAGAACCAAAACGAAGAAGACCAGACGACTGAACATTGTGTAAACTTTCTACGAACTACACATGGGTATCATGCTTTTATACACGCCAATGGGGGTGGATTTTCATTCACCAAATTGCCATAATTTATGAAAAATGATTTGTTTTGTTTATGTTTACGGAAAATTGAAATAAATTTCTATAATGAGACGATTATCTCTGGTTAAGTATAATTGGTTCCTTTGACGGTCGACCATTTATTGGCATGATATCGTGACAAAAACTATTTTCAAAAAAGTTATAAGACAAGGCACCTGTTAGCCAGCAATATTAGTTAGCTAATTTGATTGTTTTGTAACGAAGGTGGATATTTCGAAAGACACTTGGTGGTTCTCGGTTACCAAAGTACTCGTAGTGTGGGACTCTGACGCTACTAAAAACACGTCCTTAATCAGGACCAATCTATGAAAGACCGACAAATTTTTTTTCTTTCTTGTATTTAAAATCGCGTTAAGGAAAGTTTAAAGTTTTAAATAAGACTTGATTCTTCTTAATCTCCGGATATTGTCTCGTACATTTAAGATGGTTTCTATCCCTCAGTTACGAGTAATGTGGTTGTAAAGTCTTGCGTGCTTTCTAACCACTTCTGTCACCATTTTGAGGTCGCGATTCAAATCGCTGTGAGGTATTTATTATTTCACGAGGAACTTTGTTTTGAAATTCCTGCATAGTTTTGATATTGTTCCCCATAATTGGATGCCGTACTTCCAAACAGGCTTGAATATTTGCATGATTTTGTTCAGGGCAGATATATCCGAGTTTCTTCCCAGTAACCAGTGCATTTTTCTACATTTCAGGTTGTGTTTTTTTTTTTTGTTTGGTCATTCAAAGGTCATTCCAAGGTACTTTGCTGTATTGACAAGGGGTACAACTTGGTTGTTAATGAATATGATTTGACTCATTGAGTTTGATACGCCATTGTTGCCTCCCATCTCTTATTCTATTTTTCTATTGCCTTCACAATGCATTTATCAAGTACTAATGTTGCAGTATCATCTGCAAAAGTAGCCATGGCACTATTATCCATCGGTATACTATATCTCTGGTTTATAACAGATACAGTGTTGGTCCTAGGACACTTCCTTGTGGAACACCTTCTTTAATTTTCTTTAGTTCCGAATATTCTTGTTCGTATCGAACTTGGAAGAGTCTGCTTAAAATATAGGTAAATCCCTATGCAGTTTGTACTCAAACCCCTTATGCCAAACCTTGTCAAAGGCGGGCAACAAAGGATTAACATCTCAAATAGTGCCAAGCCGACTTGTTTTTCTTCCAGTGCTTTTTCAACTACATCCGTAAATCGATGCATCTCTCAATCCGAACTAATGATTCGGGACTAGACTTCTTTCTTCTATGATTCTGCTATATTGGTCTATAAAATGTCACTTCTGTTGGTGGCTTTCCATGCTTGGGTATAATAATACAATCACTTCAGCAATTTTCCAGTGATGTGGGACATATCAGAGCTTTAGTCATTCGTTTATAATAATTTTGAGTTTTTTTTTTTATTGTTGGCATTTCTTTTAAAACCTGGGCGGTTATTAGATCGTACCCTGCCTTATTTTTATTTGATAGCTTGCTTGGCACATGCTTCTTACTTCTCTGAGCGTGACAAGGGCAATTTCATTTTTGTCCCTTTTATCAACAAACTCAAAATTTTCTGTAGCTGCACTTGACGAGAATGGTTTAAAAGCGTTCGACAGATGTTTTGCGAAGAGGTCACCCGTCATTAAACTGCGTTTAATACACTAAGTGTATCATTTTTGAATTCACGGATTCGTTTTTTTAAGTTCATTAGTGAGACGGTTGAAAACAGCCTTATGGTCTGGGAACTTCGTGGTTTGCCATTTTCTACGAGCTCTTTTTTCTAATATCAACTCTTTTATTTTGTTGTAGTATTTTGTTGCACGTTGTCTCCTTTTCAAATTAGTGAACTTTCCTCTGCTGCATGTTGAACATCAGCAATAAATTGTTCCACTTCATGGTCAATTTGCTCATTTGTTTCCATAGGAGATCTTAGGTTTATAAAACTTTCTAGCTTGATGAGTGTGTAAAATAATAAAACAAAAAAAAAAACACCGCCACTGCTCCTTTAAGGAGAACACTGCCGTGACCAGGATTCGAACCTGGGTTACTACGGCCACAACGTAGGGTCCTAACCACTAGACGATCACGGCTATCGAAGGCTGATGCCTATCTAATTCTCTGCCACAGTATATTTCTTCGAAATTAGAGCAGGTTTTCGTTGATTAGTGAATGGTCAAGTGGTGGAACTAGATTTTATATTTAACTTGTTTCTACCTATGCATCCATGCATGCATAAATTTCTGGCTGCTTACTCTTGTGTGGGCAACTCATTTCAACCGATATAGTAGCCAGACACTGGAATCATTGACTGAACTGATTGATATTCATAATCTACAATAAATTACAAGTCGGATTTCCGTAGAGGTAACTGCCACAGATTTTGTATCGGTGCTTGCCTGTCGTAAAACACTGAAGCCAAACTTAAATAAAGCCTAGTAAAATTTACTGAAGCATATATTTTACTACTACAATATAAAGCAGGATTCAGTTTTTTACTTAAATATGCAAAATTTCTAACGGATTTAAAAAAATATATATATTTAATGATTTTGTTTAAATTTTAAATCTGAGTGATTTGTAGACAAATAACAGATAGGTGCAACTTGATCGTGATGATATCAGAAGGACGGAAAAAAATACTGTGAATCATGAACAACGACAATACAAAAATACTCCCCAGTTATCTGGACGCCACCCTTGGAGTTCACTGGAACTTAATAATACCTGAGTTTCAAACCAACTACACCAATCTACCTTTCTTTCTGTCTCTTCCCCTTTCCACAAGACGCCCGTGTCCTAAAATTAGTAGAAGGGTATTCATATCCCCTTTCACACGTGCAAATTATAAAAAAAAAAAAAAGGTGCAAGTACGTGCGACCCATTCGAACACTTTATTTCTTGTGGCATATGCTTTTGTTGTTGCGTTCTTTTCTACTCTTCACAATTTCATTGCGAATTGTTTCAGTATTCGAAAGCTAATTTATTCCAGAAAAAAATAAGCTTACTACAAAAATTATATTATGGACACAAAGGCGCAAAAAGGTCAATGGAAGAAGGAAAAACTGTGCAAGTTAGGGACCAATCCTGCTCACAATATGCTATTGGTAGCTCCAGCGATGGGCAATGAGGCAGGTGCTTTAACAGACCCATCAATATGAGAGTACGCAAATGGCAGGTCTACAGATTGTTGCTTTCAGAGTTTGAAATTCACTAAAGTACTATTATACTCCTACTATGTGCCACACAGCAAAACCAAGAGCCACCAGAGGATAAAAGATATACGCACAAAGTCTGAATTTCTCCAACCACTATACCAAAAATGGGTTTCTTCCTGGAAATCGAGTCTAAGTGCTCCTGGATTTGAAAATTTCCTTTTTGTAGTGGGTAGTGTATTTGCTTGTGACCCGAGCTGTGCAAGTTCGAGCCCAAGTGGGGAACAATAACCACAAGCCCGACCATTAAAGAGAAACGAACAAAATCTGAGTTTTCCAACCACAAAGGACCTAAAATTGAAACTGAATGCTTTTTAAAAAAAGGAAAAACAAATTTACAAGAAACAGTCAAAGTAATATAGCCGCCAAAGACAAACTCTGTGAGGAATGGCCCCATATCCGAGAGCCATAGATAATCAACAGCATGATAAATGGATGGTATGATGATAGGTTTAAATTATTCGAATGTTAGACGCATATTGCGGCTAAAAAGAATCTTAACTTTTTTTCTATTTGACACCTTTTCTGGCGGGTGACCTTACAATCTTTTTAGAATATCTGGAGGGAAGCGAGCCCTGAAAATGTACTTTCGATTTCCTGATTTTACTCACACGAAATGTACAAAATCTAAAGGGGATGCACTTATCGTGGAAGAGGATTTTAAAGCACAAAAATGGGTGAAGTTCTTCATGCAAGTAAAAAATTGAAAACTCTGGAATTATCAAAGTTAAAAGGCTGATCAGGATGTTGCACGATAACCGCTGATTACAGAACTGGCTTGGATGTGGTTTTCACTATCCTGTAACATATTCTTTGAGGCAAGAATACAAAAGTATAGTCTGTGTCTTAACGGGACTGATCAGTGAACATACATAAAATTATAAATTAAATAAAATTATTTAAAAAATATGTATAGTCATAGAGAAAACATTTTTAAAAAAAAAAAATCTATTCTAAGATGATAGACTTAGAAGAAGATTGATTAGTAAAAAGAGAAAGAAAAGGTGATGTTAGCAAGGGAAGACTAATTAGTGAAATAGGAGTAAAGGTTACTCTATTTGCAGCCAGATCAAGAGGTCTGGAGATAAGTTATTTTTGACCATATATTTTGTTCTATGCCTATTATTTATGAACAAATCTCTTTCGTGAAGGTGCCTTTCAAAGGTGCATGAAAATAATGATTCCCTAACAACTCGGGTAAGTTAGTCTTGGTAAACATAACGCCTTGAAGTTTCCTTCGAGAAGAAGCGTTTACAAACCAAACAGTAAACATCGAGCTCTGTAGTTGGATAAATCATTAGACCAATTTAATTTTCATATTGCAAACCTGGAGAAGTGCTTATGTACCCCCATAATTCGTTTTATATGTATCTCTTGATATGGTGACCAAACTCTTGACGCATATTCTAATGCAGATCTGACTAGGAAATAGTACGTATATACAGATTTTAGTGGATAAGAGTCTCGGAAATCAACGGAATTCCATTTCGAAAACCCTAGTAAAGAAATTGCTTTAAATATTGTAGTATGCGAGCTACGGCTCGAGTAGATAAAACGATATTCTGTGAAATTTATTTCTTTATTTTCTACTCTATAGAACAATTCAAGTTCACACTATACTATTCTTCGCAAATTCTTTTCTTACAAGGTCTCTTTCCTCTCAAATCACTTTATCTCCTTTCAATTACTTAATTCACAAATCCAGACTAATTACTTTTTCTTGTTCACTCTCAACTTTCAATTTATCACCAAATTACAACTTCGCCCATTATCACTTTTCCAATCTCTTCGCCACGGTTCTAAACCAACTGTGTCTTTTTTGATCGCCATCTGTCCTTATATAGCAGAAGTTTCTGATAGCCAGAAACTTCTAGCAAATTCTTCGACCACTGGAACAAGAGAAATAATTCTTGCAGTTATAATTCCCTTTTATCCCTGATATTATTCGTCTCTTTCGTTGACATGAGCTGTGGAGACTTCGTCCCAGACACGAACCTCGAATGAAAGGACAGTTCGAACCAAAATTCTGCCAGAATGGAAAGTCACTTCGGAATTTGCTGCATAGACATAGGAGCGTAGTTATTATTATGCTACAATATGATAACATTGAAATTCGAAATGAAGGTAAGCTTCCTATCAAGACGATATCATTACCGGAATAAAGATAGGTAATACTACTTAGGAACTTTGAACAGATTTAGAGTTAACAAATTAATATCACACCAGAGAATAAGGTTTTTGAAAACATGTGGAGATCTCTTTAATCTTTGTGAACATTGTAAAATCATCGTCATTTTCTAAACAATTAGATGTATTGATGGATGAAAGCAGATCATTTGTAAATAGCACAAAAAGTAAAGTATCATGATAACTTCCCTGTGGTACACCACTGAGCACGTTTATGGGTAAAGAATGTTGATTTTCCAAATTTGACTGTCTGTTTTCTGTTAGCTAAGTAAGAAGATACTACCAAGCAGAAACCCTTTCTAGTGAAATTCTTGGAAAAATTTCAAATTTTTCGCACGAACCTGAACAGCTCGATTCATATGCAAATATTCTACTCCCTACATCATGGTCACCCCTGTCTACTAGTATAAGATGAGTACAAACACATTTAAAAAGCTTTCTAGAAACGAAAGTTGAAAATAATGGAAACACGTACATAATACCCTTAGCTTTTAAACAGTCTTAGAGGAAACCATGGAGCTGCTTATAGGAAATCAACTTCCAGAATAGCTCAATAACTCTCACTCTCTATCACAGACGAAAACGAGGGATTAAGCATATTTTTTTGGTCTACAAATTCCTGCAGCTACCCTAATAAGAGTTTAGATAGTCTTTATATAAAGCCTGATAAATATTTAAGTACAGCCAAAGGATATCCATTAAGATAGTCCACCAATTGCACCAATCTGCATTTATAGTGAATGGTGTAGAAGATACAACTACAAACGGTGCTGGTATAAAGTGAGATTACTACTGAAGAAGAGACCCATACAAGGAGGATCATTTAGAGCGGAAGAATACAAACACTCCGGCCCGGATTCTATTTAAGTCCCAGAACAAGTACTATCGTCGTCGATGGCATGTACAAGTGAGGAAGATGTCTACTAACTTGTCATACTTAGCAAGAGGCATAGCTGCAAAACAATGTAATGTGCTGGGTGAAGAGACTTTTTAGTTTTTAGAAAGTAGAGCTATCTAAAGTTAAGTAAGAGTTTGGAAAGCTCAGCGTAGCATGGCCACTTGCTTTCAGACAAATTGAATCTGAATTTTGTTCTGCGTAGTTTTTCTAATTGTGGGTAACCAATCTGTATCTATTGAATATTTAAGACTCCGTCACCGTTAATGCTCTATCTTTTCCCACCATCTCATTTACCTCAACCGCACAAAACTGTTTTTTTTTTTTCAAAATTTTGCGAATTTTTGTTGCGATACGAGTAGAAAGCAATGCCTACATTTAGGAAGTAACCAAATTGCGACTAAGCCGTTTCTGTTTCAAATTCAAATCAATAATATCCAACTTAGTTCGTCGTTGACAAAAAATCATCTAACATCGACACAAGTATTTTAATTACATATTTATTCTGATATAATCGCTTTTAAACAGAAAAACGAAGAAATAGTATCTTAAATCTGTTAGTAGGTGATTCCATTATAATTTTGCTCCTCATTTCTGAAAATATTGTTCACAATTTCATTGCAGGTCTAGAAATTGTTCATTTCTACAAATACACAAAAATATAAACAAATGAAACACAAAATGGTAGATTCAAAATGGCACACGAGAAGCCAAGAATGTAAACAAATTCAATTTGCTCGTAGAATATGGAATTCAATCAGAGGAAAATAAAAGGAAAATGGTTTTCAGTTTTGGTTTTCTAAGCCATTTTAGATTATCAAATTCAGAAAATGCTTTAGCTCTTTCAACGTGCTTCGATGCTCTAAGATTTTACGAACAAGTTGAATTTGCTTATATTTGTTCTCTTCCTTTGAGGTAATAAACCTGAATCCTGCTCTGGTTTTGCCCAAATTTTGATATATCACTCGTATTTCTTGCAGTTTCTAATAAGTTTTGAGAATATAAATTAACTGACCTCAAAACTTTAAATCTAAATATCTCGTAAACGGCAAATAAATTAACTATAAAAAATTCCAATTCTCTTCTCCCTTAGGTAAAAATCTTTCTGATCAGCCGTTAGTTTTCAATCGAAAGCTGGGTTAGCTAGCCGTATCCAGGGTACCAAAGAAAAACACCTACAGCTTTGGAAGAGGTTATTTAAGACTTTGTTAAATTATTTTCCTTTTCTCTTTTTATAATGTGGTTTAAATTTACAATATTTTAGCAGTGTTCCTTCCTACTCTACTCTTTATAGTCCACCCAGGACCCCAGGTCACGCTTTTTGAAAAATTTCTATATCGGACCCTTTTGTCCGTTTTAGACTAATCGACCCTTTTTTATCTTCACGTGCAATATTCCAATTCCAATGAATTTTGAGCCCTGGCACAAGTTTTACGATTTATGAAACATCACTGCACGAATAAGGATTCGGAAATCGCGGATCGGAATTTGTATACTCTCAGTAATGCCCAAAACGCAAATCGCGGTCGCGCGTTAGTGGGCTTTGAGAGGCGTTGTAGAAACTTTACGATTAAATCTGCCAAAAAGCGAGACCGACAATTTTCCAAAACGAAATGTCGCTTCAGCGTTGCGAGGTATGAAGATGTTCCGTTTGCTTAAATTTCCAATACACGAATTCGTCGCAGAAAAAAGAGTGAAAAATTACTCTTTCGATTTTTATTGTTTACTCGTATACAAACAATCGCCACGCACCAATTAACTTTTTTTTATGTAAACTCACAAACAGCTCTATGAATGAATTGTCAAACGCGCGACATAGTAGAGAGTAGATCTACTTGGGCGTTGTAATGGCATTTACGATATATACGATCTAAAGTGATCGCAACGCCTGAGGTTACATTTCGTTTGAACCTATATGCACGCGTTGTTTCTACTCAATATGTCAAAGGAAGAGCGACCTAACGCCACATTGCGTTTTGGGCATAATCGTTTATACAACTGTTTTTTGTTGCTCAACTAATGAATCATCTACAAGTCTTCAATCTTATAGACTACTTAAAACAAAGAAAATTTTAATCAAAAACCCAGAAGAAATTCCATTTCGATAATCCATTTTGTAAAAAGTGAGTGTGAATTCTACGACTGGAAAAAAATACCGAACTCACTTACACTGTGTATAAGGGAAAAATAACGTTAGGCAAGCGAAAATATTTGTTTATGCTTTGTGGCTGCGGCGACTATTGAAATCGAGCTATGATAGGGGAAAATGACGAAGTTGAACACTTTCTTCTTCTAAGTGTACCTAATTGTATATGCGTGTCATTAAATATAAAATTCGCATTAAATAACAGACATATGACCATCTTGATCATTAATCAACTATCTCCAGTTTCACCTACTGGTTGAAGTTTTTCTTTCCATTTGTTGTCCGCACTGATGTTCATAGATCCTACACATGTCCTAATCATCTTCAAACTTTTCTTTCCCTGTTTTTTCTCCGCACACTTCCGTTTCTTTTAAGCTCTCTTCATTTTTCTTGTTTTACGATAATTTAAACTTTTAGGTTACTTTAATCTGGCGTCCCATCTGAAAATCATCAAAAGCTGATGCAGTGGGAGTAAGATCAAGAACCATTGAAGAAATTTTGATGAAATTTTGTTTGTGTATTTAATCTAGTGTGTAGCTTCATTAGAAAATTATAAAAATGTTAATATATGGGGATGGGGTTTTAAAACTATTTGAATCATATTTGTTAGTTGCCTAATTCCAGAACCGCTTAACGGATTTTGATGAAATTTGAGTTCTAAGTTTACTCAGACATCTAAATGCATTTATACTCGTATGGGGAATATCACTGAGATATGGTAGCGTAACTTAAGAACTGCGTAAGTTCGCAGAATTCTTATTGTTCTTTCGTAGCCTCCTCATGACTTTACATATGTTGATATGTATAAAACACTTTAACAATAGTTCCTGGGCAGTTTTGTTCAATAAAATGGCCACAAAAGCACATTGTTTTTAGTTTCCTTCATTATATTCGGTCCATCATATAATATTCGTAGAAAATTTCAGCTCACTAAGTCAAAAGTGTTTCATACACATGGACAGATAGACACTGCATTCAAGTAGGATACACTAATTATTAGAGAATCCATAGGAGGGAATGATTCATTTCAAATATATCATTTTGAGCTATTGTGCTTCTGGTGTTAGTTTATGAGTTTCACAATTTATTTTTTACTACCTATGTATGTTATCATCTAATTTTAGACCTTCCTACGTTCTGTAATTCATATAAAATTCATTGGACCAAGTATTTTTTTAATTTTTTTTAAAGGAAATTTTCAAATCCCGGAGTTCTCAGACTCGATTTTCGGTCCATTGTACTACCAGGCAGAGATCCTTTTTTGGTGGAGTAGTTGAAAAAACTTAGATTTTGTTCATTTCTCGATTATTTTCGGTGGCTGCTGGTTGCAGTTCGCCGCTCGGACTCGAACCTTCACAGCTCAGATCACAAGCAAACACACTACGCATTACACCATCCTACATGTTTGCTAACGAAACTGTCCTTCACTTTTAATTTATGTATCGCCCTAACAACTTCATTGTTATAAAACCATTCATGGTCCAGTTTAGATTTTCTTCTTTCGTGATTAACCTGCGTCGATACTATCAATATTCCTAATTTTTTGCCGCACTGCACTTATTAACATTCTTAATAGTAAAAAGTTAACCACTAGTTTTAAAATGCAGTTTCTTCTTTTGCGCAGTATACAGATTTTTTTATTTAGAATTTCAACTCCAAATTGAATAGTAACCTCCAAGAAGGAGGCCATTATTAACATCCATTTAAATCAAATTTTAAAATGCTGTACAATTACGTAATAAATTAGCATTTCTTGTCATTCCTCTTATCATACCCATAATCTTTACTTGCCAGTATCACACTCAGTTTTGATTCTGTTCACCTAATGAATCTATATATCTTATCTCACCTTCGATGCATGTATTTCAAATAAACAATCCAATTAATTACCACTTACCAATCCCCAAAAAAAAAAAAAAACACACATTTCGTCTTAATTAACAACTTAATCAGTAGAGATCAAGTCCATGGTCATTGTATCTCTTATCTCTAGCATAAATGTGTCAAGCCATGTGTAACAGGCTTACATAATACCCAGCAACACTTCAGTAGCACCAAACACACACGAAAACTTACACAAAACCAAGAGTGTCAAAAGTATCATTCAACAGTCCAAGCCAAGTTAATTTGCCAATAATTACCACAAGCGGAAACGTAACCAGGTGCAAATTAAATTTGCACTTCCAAACCGTTGCTGGCTATCAACAATGTAGCCATCATTGTTGACAGTTTGAAGTGGAAAAAACGAAAATAATTATGAAATTCAGCACCCAGCTTGTTTTATGTGACTCTGTTCCGACTATTTAAGGATTTTTTACTTCGCAGTGAAAGTTTATATGGCAGCATCTTTTCGTGTTACGCAATGTACCATTTTGAAGATAAAATAAAAACAACAATTTTTTTTGTTTAAATTTCTTTTATATACAAATGTATAAAATAATTTTTTTTCTTTTATTTTGTTACTCAATTTAGGTTGTTTCTAAATTCATTTTTAAAAAAAATTTTTTTTTTTTTACAAACTAACGTTACTAAGAGTACAAACGAACAGTGTTTTTCTATGGATTTTTCTAGCATTTTTTGTCGAATTTTGTTTGTTAAAATTTTCATGAATGTGTTTGTCTCTTTTCATCGCTTTGCATACATAGCACTACTAAGCCTAATTTTCAGAATGGATGAGGGATAGACGGAGTATTAGAATTTGTTTTTTTGTTTCTTTACTAAATATCACACACAAGATCAAAGGACTTGCTCAAACTTAATCCTTCAGACCAAGTTTCTTGGCCTCAGCTTCGTACTTCTTGAAGTAGACACCCTCTGGGTCGTATTTAGCTTGAAGAGCCTTCCATTCGTCTGGCTTATTCTCAATGATATACTTGAGAACACGTTCAGTGCCGCCACGTTGTTTCTCACTGCACTTGGAGCATTCGGTTTTCAATGCGTCGGGTAGGACACGTTTCAGCTCACGACCATCTGGGGTGCATTTACCATTCTCCATCAAGCATTTGTAGTAGTTGTTGAAGAGACGATCAGATTTCAAGATCTCATCAATATCGATGTTATCGTATTTGGTGGTGTATTTGTCTTCAGCTGCTACGATGGCGATTGTCAGGGCCAACAACGCAACAATGAATACCTTCATGTTGATCTGGAAAGAAGGCAGGAAAAAAATGGTTTTTAAATGTTTACAAAAGTTTAAAGGGGGCTGAAATAGCAGGTATTAGAAATGTTTGTGAGCCAAAATATGGATACTACTTCTTATCTTTTAAGTCGATAGTTTTGTTTCAATAATTTATAAGGCACTGGGAGCATGAGAATCAATTCACCACCATAATGCATTATGTTAGCTGTCGCGCAAAGTTTGAAATGGACTTCAGCATCAACCAACAAGTCTCTTCAATTAGCACAATTCTACTTCCTATTGAATCTAGGGATAATAGACTAGAGGCTTGTTGGTTGACCCTTGCATCCATCGCGTCCAAGCAATGTTAGAAAACATATTTGCACCACTTTTAGTCAGACTGACAAGAATTCTTTCGATTCGAAAAGCATTCTAAAATTGGAATAAATAAATCCGGAATTCTGGTGAATAAATTACAAACTTATATGATTCTATGGAAAAGGGCCAATTTTTCATTTCACTACCAAAAAAAAAATATCGAATTTATTAAGAAAGTTTTCTAGCACTTTTAAAACAGTAGTATAAATAGTGTCTAAGGAAGCTTGCGGTATTCGAAGGAAGTCATTGTCATCCATCCATGATCCCTGATTCATAATCTTTGACACTTTTTTTAAGACTCCCTATAGTTCTTGTGTTACCTCGAATCGTAGTTGAAATTTACTAAGTATCACATTAGTGTAGCCAACGGCAAGTCAGCAGGAACTTTGAAAAATATCTGTAAAATGAGCCTCCTGCCAGTTGAGCACATTAAACTTAGAGAAATCTAAGCAATTTTTCTATGGGCTACGATTGATGCTAATATTTATATATTTGTTTAATTTTCTTTACAGAATAGGTCAAAAATGGTTGCCTTGTAGCACACCATGTTATCAACAAGCTACTGTATTTAGGTGATGAAACATTTCAAAAGCCCCTTTTAGAATAAGGATAGTATTGATAAAAAGTCTTGAAGTTTCACTCTTTTAAATTGATTATATCTCTTCCATTTTTTAGCCACAATATCACCTTATTTCGCAAAGGATTGCAAAATAAAATACACCTCCTGCTAAACGACGTAACATAACTTCATCCACTTAAATCGTTAAAACTTCGACAAACAACCGCCATTTTCTTTACAAATAGAGAAAAAAAAATAAGCAATCGATAAATAGCATGATGCATGATAAATAACAAATTGCAAATAAATACAACCATGTAATCAATGTGCAATCAAGCGCAAATGATAGTGTCTTGGCAACGACAACTTTTAATTATTTCTTTTTTCCTTTGGGGCTTTACGTCGTTTTAAATTTTTATTTTACTTTTTGCCATATACCACTATAAAAAAAAAAAAATGTCTTCACCCAATTTCACTTTTTTTCGTATAAAAATCACTTCAAAATCGATTTTCTTTGCAGAATGGAGACAAAAAAAAACAAAAGAGTTGAGCAACGAACTGAACTCGATTTTCTAGCTTTTTTCAACGAAATCGTATGGAAAAACTCACCAAAACAAAAATTCGCTTTTTACGAAAGGAAAAAAAAGGAAAAACTACTGTACTGTATGCACAGTGAACTCTCGAGTATCGATGAACTGACTGTTGTTAAGACGTTGCCGGTTGTGTGCTTTTATAGTGAAAACACTTCCAATATTAACCGCAACCAGCCGAGCCGTCAGTTGGAAAGCCCCCTTAAGCGCGTGAGTATGTCTGCAGTACGTATAGCTTTAGGTCTTTAGCATAAAGCTAAAGTGTGTTCGATTGTGTGTATTGTGTTGTGTTGTTTTGTTTGTTTGTTGTTTTTTTTTTCGATTTTTCTCTCTGCTCGCTTATATTTCCATTCATTATCGTCGTCTCCGTCATCATCACTCTCACTCTCTTTACATTGATTGGAGGATTGTTTGCAGCATATTATAGTTATCATCTTATTTCAGACTTTGAATCTTTAGGTCTTATTAACAATCTAGTTATAATCACAGCGTGATTCCAAAGCCAGTCTTAAGTGTGTGCACGATCTTTAAAAAGAGTTTTTTTTTATCATTTTTATTAATTCACACGAATGTAGTTCAGTATCATATAAAATAAACACACGGTTAAGTAAGATAAAAAGAAAAAAAATCTTTTAAATGGGAAGAAATTGGGGTTTTTTTTTATAAATTTTCCTTACAACTGAGTGCAGATACTTATAAAGAAAAATCACATTTCGTTACGTTTTCTTCTTATTACCCTTAATTACCTAGCTGAGGATGTACTTGTTGCTGTGTCGATTGACATTGTTATTGAAGCGGTAATGTGCAATTTAAATTGATCACGACTAATGATGCCCATAAGGGTGAAATTGAATTTGAAGAAATATATATATTTGTTTTTAATTTGTTATTCTCAATTAAGAATAATTAATGCGCTAATCTTATATTGGGAAAATATTATTAACTACTATACAGTGTTTGTGGTTGTTAACGTTATTATTATGAATATTGTCTGGAATAGATACACTACCATTTTTACTAATTTAGTAATTCGCCCTCGGCTTATAATGACATTTAATGTATTCGGAATATTTCCATGCATCATGCATCAGTTGTACCAATAGTGAGGCAGCTATCACAGTTGTCGATATGACTATTGAATTCAAGTTAATCAAGCTCTGGCATGAATGAGTTGAGACCATTCCAGAAAGGTAAGAGCGTACGATTATGATGTTAATATTTATGATTTCTGTCGAGTTAATCAAAAACTACCATAAAATAAATTTCAAAGGAGTTGAAGCAAAAGCTTAATATTAAAATTTGATAGTAAGTAACCTCTTACAGTCCGTCTCTAAAAAAATATCGTTTACATGCTCCAACTGCATGGAATCTTATTATACCGCGTAGAGCATTAATGCCAAAATTCATAATGGCCAAATCATAAAATATCATTCTACTCAAATGTGGTAACATTGCTCAAAAACTCTGAACAGAAAATGTAGCAGCACTCAAATGCAATGACAAATTGTCTAAAAATATCTGCAGTACTCTTGAATGTAAGATGAGAGGAGCAGCGAAGCGGTATACTAATTTATCATATCGCCTACATCAAAACAGAACTATTTCAACAGCCATTCTAACTTTGGGCGCTAATTCCCTACGTCTTTACTCCTCGTAGGATGACATAATGTTCAGAAAATAATTTTATTTAACTACTTAACAGGGTCGCGGTCCATAGCGAATATTTGCCTGATATATTGCAGCCAGTAATATCTTTCTTCTTCATGTTTCGAAACAGTGGGCAGGGATTCGAAGACCCTTTAGAATACGAGTAGTGTGTGCTCAAGTCTTAAGCAGCAGAACTGCATTAATTACATTTTTTTTTGCCGCGTAAAACTTAAGCATACGCTATTCTAAAAGGGATTTCCACATGAGATGTGTGTTATGGGTGTGATTTTTCCAAACCCATGCTCAAGCAGGTGCTAAGATGATAGACTATCTGCAAACAAGTCTATCCAGCTGAAGAATTATTCAAAGAACATCATCAATGAGAACTTGGCGGCTATTAAAGATCAGATGAAATGAGTTTTGAATACAAAAAGAGTAAAGCAAGTAAAGAGTGCAAAATTAAACAAAAATTACTTGCCAGGTGGAAGGAAAGGCGCGAGTAACATTGAACTGAATCCTGAAAAGACAATAGGAGTCCCTCTGACAACTAATACGACAGGAGTTCAATAACTTCTGGACAAATCTAGACACGTGTAAAGCGACCAGATCTGTGGTAATCGAACCGAGTAATAACACAGCAAAAAGAGCTTTCCACTCAAGCAGAACGCAGTTAAGAGTGATGGTGGGACTTTCAACAGGGCACATCAATCTCAATAAACATTCGTTCAGACTGGGGCTAGCTGATACAATAATCTGCGCCGACTGTGAGGAGGAGGAGGAAATAGAACACTTTCTCTACCACTGCCCTGCAACAGGTTAAGACTGAAGATACTGGGATCCCCAAGGATACTGGAATAATCCTAGACCCTGTCATCTATACTGGCTCAGACATATGGAGAAAGGAATTCCAAAATCCAGCCAAGAGCTTCCAAATCTGTTATGAAATGGCAAGGAAAATCAATAGGGAATTTTAAATGTGATTGGAAAGCTTGACTTAGAGGCAACCTGTCCATATTAACGAGGATAAAAGGCTGCAGTATCTCAGGTAGATATATACCATGAATAGCCTATTAAGCAGTTCAGTAAGATGAAATTCTTAATATCTGTCATTTTGTGAGGAGTAACACCTAAAAGGATTCTTTGTAGAAAATATATTTTTTTATAATTTTCTGGTATAAGGCATACATGCACAAAGCTTCACTGTCACAAAGTTTCAATTGGAGGCTGTCGAAAGCGGTGGCTTAATTGTTTTTCAGTTTCCCATATCGGGGGACTTATGTATCATCCATTAGCTGCGTTTGGATTTTTTAAAGCATGTCATCAATTATCGCAGGCAAACGTAGGCCTGAAATTGCCTACGGGTGACGAGTGATGACAATCCGCATCAAGGCCATATTTCACGACATTAACCTCATTTGGACTTATGTCCCAACAGAGATCAAGGAAAATGTTTACAAAGATTTTTTATACGAGCTCCTCTACAAGATCAATGAGAAACAGCTGAGATATGACCTTCAAATTTTCCTTAGAAATTCCAACAACAATTTCGGAAGCCAAGACCAAATCATCGAAAAACACTAACTACACAGCATTACACCTGACAAAGACTCATGCTGATCGAATTTGTTTGAGGACGAAACATGTTTTAGAAAAAGGAGGTACTGTGCAGAGAAAAGGCCCCTTCTTCTGTACAAAATACAAATTAAACCGCGGATTGTTCTCACATATGGGGTTTGGCCCCAAAACATTGTCTTCATCTGCATTTTTGACAGTATGCCTAACAGAGTCGACCAGTTCGCTTCTTTTTCTTCAATCTTCAACCGTTGGCTGATCGAAGACTGTTACCAGATCTATGATGGAATGATCTCTAAAAATTCCACATTTGAGCATTTTACTGACAGTTATCTAAAATACAGTAGGTGGCTTAACTATGTTGACTTAAAATCATTTTCTTTTTTAAGCCACCAGTGCTGCTACAGTATAATACTAAATTTTTTGACTTTCCTTAGTGCCGAAAGCCACCAGAAGAGCAGAGCAGCTAACAGCTGAAAAGTTGGTGAAATCTATGGCTAATCGTCTAAAAGCAACGCACCCTTAAACTTTTTTTATGATCTATTAATGTCATAACGTCAGTTAAGGTTTACGTTTTTATCATGGTGAAGTCCACGAATGAGCAGCGTTTAGAAATTAAAATTACTACCGAAATTCTAAGTCGATGGTCGCAACTTTAAGAGCGCTTACTCCAATTTTCGGTCGTAATAATTGTCCCTCCAGACGGGTAGGCTATAGTTAATAAATGCGAGTCAACGTATTCATTATTGAATCTTTCTGTGCCAGTGAGACAATGCACCGGTTAAAGTACAGAAAATAACGCAACTGTAAGTGCTTCAGTTTAAAATGAGCCAAATCAGTCGATTCCACGCCATTCCCAGGAATTAGGAATCTCTCAGTCCTCATTGTGGCGAATTTTGGGTAAAGATCTTGGCCTACACCCTTACAAAATTAAATTAACTCAAGAACTGAAGCCTCTTGATCATTTGAAGTGCAAAAGTTTGAAGAAAATCCTGAATTTTATCGAAAAATCATCTTCAGCGATGAAGCTTATTTTTGGCTTAATGGCTTTGTCAATAAGCAAAGTATGCATTATTGGACAACAGAAAACAACAGCTTCAAGAAACTCCATTGCATCCACATAAAGTGTGACTGGACCGTATTTTTTCGCCGATGAATATGATCGCCATGTTACGGTCAATGGAGTTCGCTATCGTGCCATCTTGGCAAACTATTTTTGGCCAGAATTGGATAGACTTGACATCAGTGATATGTGGTTCCAACAAGATGGTGCCACATGTCAGACAGCTGGTCAAATAATTGATCTATTGAAGGGGAAGTTCGGTAATGGTGTAATCTCGAGAAATGGTCTGGTCGAATGGCCAGCTCGCTCATGTGATTTAACGCCGATGGATTTCTTTTTATGGTTTATTCCAATAAGCCAATAACATTAGAGGAGCTCAGGAACAATATTGAACGCGAAATTGGCAACGTTTCGGCTCCAAAGAATCGATCGCTGCAATCATATGAACGATATCGAATTCCATACTTAAATCTAACATGTGTACTACAACTGGAATAAATTTCAACCCGATATCTCAATTATTCAGTGCTTTCTTTAAATACAAAATTGTTATGTCCTTAATGAAAAAACCCTTTGTACGTGCCTTGCTAAAGTCTATATTTGAATATACCAGGGAGTTTTTACTTTTTTAAATTCTTAAAGTGAATTTAAAATTTGCTTTTTACATAATAAAATGATTCAATGGTAGTGTATGAGTTTTACAAAGAAAATCAACCTATAAGTCACGAGTGTTGCAATTCCATGTAATTGATGAAACCTCCACGACTAATTATTGCTTCACCTCATAATAACATAATTAACTCAATTATCATTGACACCACTGAATAAATTTTAAATTATGGATTCAAAGTAATTTATTTATATTCTACAAGTTCAATGCCATCCACACTTGTTATTTTAATAAATTTATACAGTGTTACCACTTACTTATTCAATTTTAAAATAAATTCAAATCATGTGGAATAATTATGGGTTTTGTTTTTTCCTTAAAAAGAACTGTAATGCTACCGTAGAAGTAACTTATTTACTTTGGGTTCTTTATCCTCTTATATGTCTTCATCATCTCCGATAGCTGGTCATCGTTGTGTATGGTTGCTTTCGATGTATATTTCACCTCCATCCAGCTCTTCTCAAAATCTATTTTTGGTGCTCTTAGCCGACCCACGACCTATTCCAAAATATATTCCTTTAGCCACCTCTGCTCTTTAATATTCAAGATACACACTAACACACATCTTACGCAAGCTTAACATACTAACCCCTTAAACCATATTCTAAGAAATCCTAATTTCCGCAAACAAGTTCTTCCTATCGTTTAGCACAAACGATGAGACTTGATCTATATAATAAAAATGTGAAACTAGTTTTTCTAGTTTAACTAAATACGCTTGGTCAGTCGTCTATTTACGTAATGCATGTATTATTAATTTAACTTTTGTTAAATGCAGCATGGTTGTATTTTAAACTGCTCGTTGAATAGATTTAAATTTCAATTAGATGAGAACATAGAATAGGAATAAAGCTGCTACAACTGTGAGGTTATTCTGGCAAACAAGAAGAAAATGGAACACGTCACGGAAATTTAAGAAAATAAAATTATTATTAACCTCTTAACCTGTAGCTTGAAAATTGCTTGATCTTAATGTCTCACAGTAACGACTTGTTCGGGGAACTCCATTTAATCTGTCAACACACAACAAACTCAATAAATCTTGTGCACGATGTTAAAAAAATAAAGAAATAACTTTAGTTTACCTTTCGATTTATTTACTATTTTGCTCATGACTTGCATTGCATAAAATTTCCATTAAGAAATAAATTCTAAAGAAATGAATATTCCCCAACCTTTCTTAGAAAAATATATACACCCGCCTATTCTGCGACTGCTATTTGCTGCTGTAAACAAAAGAGTTGAACAACGAACTTTTCATTTCGCATGCAAAGGAAACATTAATAGTAGACAATGTACGCAATAAACAATAATAATTACTCAGAGCAAACATAAGTGTGCAATGGAAAAAAAATAGCAAATAGCTACTAATAAAGATTTTGTAATAGTTTGTAATAAAGACTTCCAATTCGTTCTATCAATTGAGGAGTAATATTCCTTAACGAGGTAATTATGGAAACTTTCCGTGTTAGAGGTCTTTTAATATCGCTTCATATGTTTCATTGCGAAGACTTTGTAAAGTTATTTTTAATTTTTATTCACGTCACTTTCGTGGATAATCATTTCTCTCAAAATTTAGAAAATAATGAAATTAATCCATCACTGGTGTCTCTTCACCTGCCACACTACAAACATCGTACGCCAATTACAAACATTGACCGAAGATACAAATAGTCACATAAGACATCAATCATCTTTATTTTCGTTTCGCATAAGGAGGCATTTGGAGATTTTGCATAAATTTTTGAAGTAAATAAGTTTAACTTTCGTTTCTTAATCTCTTTGAAGTGTTTTTTTGAATAGGAAATATAAACAAGCATATTATACGAGATTATGGAAGAAAGTGCGAACGCAAATTAGTGATTGTGATTCGAAAAGTGGAGTTACGAGTACTGGCTAGTGATGATGGTTTTTATTGGAGGCTGGTTGTAAGTTGATGACACTACTACAGGAGCAAACCTTGGAGAATATCTTTTTGACTTTATTTATTCTAGGTACTAGTATCTACCTATACATAGAATCGACTTTTATTAAATTGCAATTGTTTACCCGGTCGTGAGCAAAAAATGTTCAAGATAAACTACAAGTCGTAGGGACAAGCAGTTTTTAACAATTTCTAGAACAAGCTGAGACCGTTGCCTACAGGCGAAATATAAAACCATATAAAATTTAATATGGCGGATACAAAACGGCAACCAAAGTATTCCGAAATAAAATACTTATTAACGTCTTTAAATATTTGGACAGAATACAGATCGTAGATACAGCGGTTTCTGTTAACTACACGTAACAAACCGAGTTGAGGACGTTTCTGAAAAAATCTCAAACCATAAATAAATCCAAGCCAACCATATTGCATGGTGGCTCAAACTTTTCAAAATGGAACATTAATGAATTCAACTCGGTGTCTGTCTATCAGTGCGTCTGTCACACGCTTGTAACTTTTGAACCGTTTGCAATACAGAGCTGAGATTGTGTACAGTAATAGTAGGAGACTAAAATTTAAAAAAATATATATTTTGAAGATGGGGGCTTTTATGATCATAATGTACCCCAAGGAATACAATTTGTATACCCCATTATGTGACATATCAAATTAAAGCTAAACATTCAAGGAGGCCAAAAATATAAAGAATATTTTTATTTGACAAAGATTTCTCAACAAAAAAGCCCAAAAACCATATGACATTGGCGACGTTTCTCCCGCCCTCTATCTGCTAAACTATTAATCCGAAAAATTAAAAAAAAGAGTATAAGAGTAAAAAATATTGGAATACGTCTCCATTCGATTTTGATGACTTACAGAAAGAACATGTTTGCATGTTCGGCGTTACTCAATTTCGTCAAAACCGTTAGGTGGTTCTCAAGTTAGGCATATGAGAAAGATGATTCGAATATGTTTTAAATCCCTCCCTATATCTTACCACCACTTTATTAGATTTGAATTATTTTCAACTACTAGCACTACTAACGTGCCAGTCTAAGTTTACAAGCCAAATTTCATTAAAATCCGTTCAGAAGTTCTTGAGTTAGTCGGCAAACATAGGTGATTTAAACAAATTTGAAACCCTGGTCCTCCGTATATTCCGCCCACACTTGGTCCGATTTTGACAGTTTTTTAACCAAATGACCTACGTCTTTAATGATTTTTGAACAGGCCATGTGAAACATATGTACATATACTCAGACAAAAACAAAAAGTGTTGACACTTTCAAGTTACAGGAAAAATACTTTTTTTACTTTAATGGCCTCAACCAACAAGAGTCTCCTGCCAGCTCCATCTTGTGCTAGCCACTTCCAGTTGTGAACACGAAGTTGATTGAGGTGTCTTTCTGCTTGTGTGCACCACCTTAGTTGAGGTTTTCCTTTACCGCGTCGTCCTTCTTAGTTAGATTCGAAGAATTTCTGGGCTATAGCGTTGATGTTTATTACATTATATCTACATGTCCTAGCCATCTCAGGCGATGAATTCAAACACTCCTGACCAAGTTTATTTCATTGTACAACTGGTATCATGCGTTGCTGTATTTTCTCCTTCATTCCTTTTTGATAAAAACGGGACCAAAATCACTCGCAGGATTTTTTCTTTCATAACAACCAATCGTGTTTTCATCCGCCTTTGATAACGTTCATGCTTCTGCGCTGTATAGTAGGACATGGATGATGAGGATATTAGTTGTTCTTAGATGTCCGTGGAGCATATGTACACCAAAACTCCGGTCCGGAGAGTCTGTCATGCCAGAGTAACTATGCAGAAAAGGCATACCTAATTTAAGATTGCGTGCGCTAGTAGAAGGTGACCTCGCCCAACTTGAAGTACGCAACTGGAGAGGCTTGCTGACTGAGGCCCTGGTTCACACCGAAATGTACCGCCACCCAAAGTAAGTAAGTAGTTGTCCGTGAGAAGACTTTGCTACTCAATTAGTTTCTTAGCGTAAAGAAACAGCAGTTGGCAAGAATGATTCTTCACTTGATCTCTGTACTGGTGTCATTATTTAAATTAAGTCTATTGTGACGTTCTGTTAAGGTCGCATATGTTGACTGTTAACCTTTTCTTTTGCCCTCGTTAAACGCTAAACTATGTTTCAATACTCATGAAAGCACCACTAATAGCCCGCTGCGTTCTTCCAATTATATCAACGTCGCCGGCGTTTGCGAACAGTTGAGCATACTTTTGAAAGATCGCACTCCTGATGTTAGCTTGAAAATTTTGTACAATCCTTTTGAGTATGTTGTTAAAGAAATCACATGACAATGCGTCATCTTATTGTAGTCCTTTTTTCACACCAAAAATATCGGTGATGTTTTTATCGACCTTAATGGAGCAGCAAGCTTTCTCAATCGTCATCCTGCATAGATGGATGAGTTTGAAAGGAATGCCAAAATTAGGCATGGATCTCTATATAATAGAGATAATAGATGCTATCATAGGGGACTTTAAAATCGATGTAAAGGTGGTGAGTATCGATGTAGAGCTCCTGGAATTTTTCCAAGATCTACCGCAATGTGAATATCTGACTTTCCCGGCCTAAAACGACATTTTCAAGGACTTATCAAATTGTTAACAAAAAGTTTAAGGCATTCACATAATATGGCAGACAGGATACGCGATGTTGAGGAGACTAATAGCCCCGTAATTGACGCAGTTCAGAAAGAACACCACAGAAAAATCTGAGACCATAGAATATCGTAAGAGTTATTTATTAACTTTAGATAGCAAGTGTTTCGAGAGAATTATTTGGGAACTCATTCAAATATTTGAAAAGACTTGCAAGTTGTCTAGACAACTTGAACAAATTTTGCAAAAACGAATGCAAAATTGGCGAAATAAATTAAAGACATAAGAAATAAATGAAAAACAGCATTGTGGTTCCCAAGAGGGCTAAAATTTATCAATTTACCTTTATTTATTTGAATGGATCGATTAGAAATTGATTAAAGTTTTGCCATGTTCGCGCTGATGGAACCTCCAAAAACCAATGAGAGTACGACAAAGTCACGCAGTTGCTCTATTCAGCTTCATCTGTCATCTCACCTGTTCACCCTTTGACCTCAATTCTGGAAATATTTACCATTTCGTAGTAAATTTCAAGCCACATTTCCGAAGTGTGGCAAAAAATTTATTTTTTTTAATTTTTTACTTCTTCGGTAAAAAAACAAGAAAATTCTTCTAAAGCACGATACAGAAAATCCTTTCTCCAAAATGACTGAAAAACATTCTAACCGAGCAAGAATTTGCACCCGTTCTGACGTACAGAAATCGGAAACTGTAATTAATGAAATTCAACCAGAGTTTGTAGATATTTTTAGGTGTCTACCTTCTGATACCTGGAAATCTTCAATAAAACTAAAACGGTTCAATTATTCATCAATATTCCTTTCATTCCCTTTAAAGTATTCTCCATTGTAAGCAATACACATATTCCAACGCTTCCTCCAATCTTCAAAAGACTTTTCGTAGGCCGATTTTGGAATCGCCTTCAGCTCCTTCTGCGAATTCTCCTTCATCGCTTCAATTGTCTCAAAACTTTTTATTCTCGTCGGAATAGGAAAAAGTCACAAGGAGCAATGTCAGGTGAATAAGGAGCAACAAATTTCAGGCAAACTACATTAAATTTGGCATTGCGAAATTCGTAGAACACAACAAACACTGACTTGTTTCAAAGCTATCACGCACAAACTCCCGACAAATGGCGCTCAAACAGATATTTGAACGCCAGATGACAGATGTACCAACCTAAAAAAAAAAGCTTTTGACAATATCTCAAGAGCGGTTTATTCGAATGGGAAATTCCGCGTCCTTTTTGATCAGAAGGTATAATGTGAACACTATCCTGGTTGAGAAATACCTATTGTTTGTTTCGAGTGCGGTGTTGAAGCAAGTAATTTAAAATTACACAAAATAAAGACTTTATAACATACCAAACTATATATAAGAGTCTTGCTAATTTTTCGTTCTATTTCTGTTACTTTTCTTCTTTTTTTTTTGTGGTACATTTTATGGTAAGTTTATATCTAATTATTTCCCTAGCGTGTAGTAAAGCTTCTTTAAAAAAAATACTGGCAGCACTGGATATGCTTCCATTCGAGGGTATTGCCAGGTTCGTAACACTGTTAAATTCAAAATGGCGGCTAAATGTTTTCGAGAAATTCTTTCATATTTTGATATTTCGTTTGGTTTGGACAAATATTTGTGTATTGGGTTTTCAGAAGTTCTTCTTTTACTCTCGTTAGCCCTATCCTCCTTATACGATCATATGCATAACGATTTTCGCATTTTTACTGCATTGCTCATAAATTCGCTCGGATCGTAACTGAAGCCAAGGCCTGAGGTTTTGTTGTTCTTTTACAATTTGTGCGATCCAAGATTTTTTTTTTCTGCCTCTTTTTTTTAATATTCCTTACTGTGGTCGCCTTTGAACATGTCAATACTAACCGAACAAACAAGTTAAGTGTTCTGTATTCGAACGACTTATTCGGTGACTATTTCTAAAAAGTAGTCTAATGTCCAAAGGTTCCACTAGGAGGGTAATTTTGAACAACAACGTGCAGTTTTGAATGGTTCAAAAAAGTTCATTTTTTTCATTAAATTAACATTAAGTTTGTAAAGCAGATTCAAAAGCAGCGAAAAGAACAGTACAAGTAATGTAGTGAATTTTGAAACTCATCGATCTGAAAATACTAGCTGTGGTAGCGGAAAAATTTTATATCTCTTCATAAACCCCCAATCTGAGCCGACAATATTCACTCATTTAATGCGGTTTTTACTTAACTTTGTTTTTTACTTGTCGTAATCTAGGTATATACTAGTAGTATCTCAAGTCATAGCTCAACAGCACTGCATTTTCTACATTAGTTTGTGTTTTGAGGGCCTCATAAAAGAGGATCTTAATTCAGTTTCCAAACAGCTAAACGGATTTTCTTTAAACCAATCAAAATTTTCATTTTACCTTAAATTTAATGTTAAATTGAAAAATATTTTTAAAAAAGTTACAAAAAATCATATTTGTCTCTTACTTAGAGAGAACCTATACACGTAAGCCACATGTTATTTTATCTTCAATTTAATGCAGAATTGTTGAAATTGTAAGCCAAGATAGAATGATAGTTTACAAAAGAAAAACAACATTAAAACAGGAATAACTTTGTAATGGTAAAAGTCGAACCCATCCTCATAATCAAGTGTTCTAACAGACTCCAAAGATCACCCTGTACCTATATTAAAAAGAAAAGTATTTTTGCATCACCTTAAACATAATATCACCACGTGAAATCGTGTGATGTTAGGAAAGTTTTCTTCATGACACAACCTCTTTTCAATATATTTTGTAGCAATGACTTATCCTGCTTTCGGTTAATCCTATTAAGTGCTGCAGTAATTCTATACCCCCAATAATTTCGATTCGAGGAAAACTAGAACTAATAAAAATGTTAACCCACATTCCGCATTCAATTTGAATATACCTACATATGTATATATCTACTTCAATAAATAGTTTCCACGACTTGAAATGAAGTTTACCCCTAGTAAGACATAATTTTCACGCCAACTTTAATTTAATTTGTCATACGACCAGAAACTGGAAATACTACTGCGTGCGATGAAATTTAATCCCAATAGATATATGGAAAGATACATAGTAGCAACATATTGGCTGTGTCAGCTATGTCTCCTTGGATGAGTGATATTATCGCTACATGCTCTAGCTTTCTGGTTTAATTCCCTAGAAAATAAATAAATAAATTTTTTTTTTTTCAGCAGTAGACATGCTAGTATTATATTTGCATTTGAACTGAATTTGTGGCGCCGCACAGTGGGAAGAATCGCCATTTTACGGTTTGTGGATTTGTAATTTGTTGTATAGTAATAGCGTTGAAGAAACATAGACACATAACTGAAGATTGCTTAAAAGTTGTCACCAAAATAAACGGTTATTCCCACAATCTGCACTAACAAAATTCGGTTCATAATAACGTTTTCGTTTTACTAAATTTTAACAAATGACACGAAAATCGATTCATACATTCTTACGCTAACGCATTACGACACCAACGATTTCTTGTTCCATAGACTATTAAGCAATACGCAAGGTGCCTAAAGCAAGCTCAACTCTTTTGTCCACGTGTGTATGAATCGACCCACTGATACTGCGCTGCCGCCATTACCCGGCATCTATAGTAAACATATTACGAAAGCAAACTTTCCGGCTGAATAACGTTTCGTGAATTTGGAGCAAGGTAAGAACACTAATTCAATGGTCAAATATTGCTCAGTATTTTGGTGGTTCTGAAATTCCAAATAAAATCTTTTAATAGATGCTAACTATTACAACTAACAAAATTTTTAGACCACACTGGATGACATCGCTATTTAATTGGTCACTTATTAGCTTCTATCTCCGGATCAAGGGTTGCCGTGAGCACTACTTAGGGATTGTATCTTTTTCGCTAATGTAATAGCCGTTAGCACTTAATTTATTCACACCCATTGACGTATGAGACTTGCGTTTATGGTGATTACCCTCAGCGCAGGGTAGAGGTCAATTATAATCATAGATATAATATAGATGCATATGTGATACGTGAGTGTTGCAAATGTAATCAGTATCTTATCTAATTGATTTGCAAAACGCGATATTTGAATAGCACTTCATGTTAATAAATTATAACAGTTTAGTAGTTTTCCGAAGGTGCAAGTATAGTTTAACAAATGGCTTGTGCATTTATCTTCGATGATGCTTTATAATGTAGATTTTATATCTTTTAAGATCAGTTTAGGATGTTGTCACATTTAACGCTCTGAGATCGATTATATCTCAGATCGATATAATGCTTTCTTCTTTTAGTACATCTACTATAATTTTTGGTATTAGATAGCGCTATAGTTCGGGTTCAACCTTAGTCTTAACCAAAGAAATTGCTACAATTTATTAAAAAAAAAAAAAAGACCTCAGGAAGTACCGGCAGGCTTCCCGGTTTCGGAGCACTTCGTCACTGAGGCCGGTGTTTTCGCATTTGTGTGATCCAGTTGTTTTTTGGTCTGTCTTTTTTGTGCGATTGTGTAGGAACGTTGATTGATATGGCCTTTTTGACGGGGTTCGAAAAATCTCTGACAATACCAACTGAGCCGGTAGTGCTCTATCTTGCTTGTGATGGGTTCTTTTACATGAAGGCTTCCTCGAATCTTGGAACTTCTTATTCTATCAAGCTTTGTTACTCCTGCTGTTATGCGAAGCATCTTCATTTCAGCTGCCGTTAATTTGCCCTCATACTTTTTGTACATTGTCCACCATTGTGAACTGTATGTGAGTTCCGGACGTACAACTGCGGTGTAGAGCCTTTCAGCTTAGGCGACATTTTTCGGTCATAGAAGATTGCGGAGTTTTCCCGCCACTTCATCCACCCTACACTTACGCGATGATTGATGTCATCATCACAAGTTGCTTCGCTATTGATCATAGATCCCAGATATTTGCACTTTTCGCACTTGGGAAGCACTTTTCCATTCAAGTAAATATCTATAATAGGCCGGTGTAGATGAGAGAACGGACAGCACAGATACTCTGTCTTTTTTGAACTAATACGGTACCCATTTCCCTCCAAAACATCCACCCATCAAGTTACAGGGACGTTTGATCTTCACTTATGATAGCTCCATCGTCAGCAAAGAATAACTGATGCACTTTTGAGGTCCATCACTTTTCCTTCAAGCATATAATCAAGGACTGCAATAAATAGCAAAGGACTGATTATGCTTTCCTGGTGTACACCGACCTCAGCGATTCCTGTGGGGCATCTTACTCTTGTCCTTGCTCCCTCATACATGTCCATGATCATGTGCTTGTAGGCTTCTGGAACTCCTCGTTGTCTTAGCGCCACCCATAAGAGATCTCTTGGTTGTCTATCAAATACTTTTTCAAAATCAACATCAATCAATATTAAAAACAAATCTAAAAGTAATAATTATTTTCTAGTATTTTTCGGTTTTTCACAATCCTATCTCAAAACAGCCGAGGCTATAATGCTAAGCCAGCGCTCGAGATGTTTGTAGATACTTACTTACTTATGTCCTGTATCCCCTTGTGGGTCCTAGGGCCTCTACAACGCCTACGCGCCATCGTGTGCGATTTCTGGAAATGTGCCTCAGCTCTCCCCAACTCTTTCCCAGTTGCCGTGCTTCCTTCTCAACTGTTCTGCGCCACGTACTCCTAGGACCGCCGCGTATCCTGTCATCCTGGGTAAGCGGGTTCCATTGCATCGCTTGGTTAGCTATGGACCTGTCACCCTTTCGGAGAGTGTGACCGATCCACTGCCACTTTCGTCGTTGTATGGTTGTGCCTATAGGTTCATGGTCCGTTCTCTGATAAAGCTGTTCGTTAGAGATACGGTTTAGCCAGAATATCCTTATTGACAAACATTTGCAGCTTCCTCGTGATAGTGACGGTCACTGTCCAGGTACCACATCCATATAGTAGCACGGATTCAACGTTGGAACGGAACAGTCGTAGCTTGGTGTTTAAGTTAATTGCATTACTTCGCCAAACTATGGATAGCATACCAAACGCAGATTTTGCTTTACCTATTCGGCTGGCTATATCCAGTTCGGTTCCGCCATCGGTTGAGACAATACTCCCAAGGTATTGGAAACTCTCTTCTCTCTCAACCGTTTGTCCAGCAATGCATATATGAGTTGATGAGTTTGGTCCTAGGCTGATCATTTTTGTTTTTGACGAGTTAATTTTCAGCCCAACGACGTCTGCTTCCCTCTCCACATTTGCTGTCATTTGGTGAAGGTCCATTATTCTGTGAGACAGTAGGCATACATCGTCGGCGTAGTCGAGGTGTTTGAGTTCAGATGTAAGAGTCCATCGAATTCCTTCATTTCCTGTTGATAAGGCCGCATTCAGCACTTCGTATACTTCACCAATAAAAACAATATTGGTGAAAGTATGCAGCCTTGCCGAACCCCACTTTGGACTTCGAATTCCTCAGACATCCCTCCTCTGTGCAAAACGTGACATGTGGACCCATCATATGTAGCTTTGATAATTGCTATTAATTTATCCGGAATGCCTCTCCTGCGCAAGGCACCCCAAATAAATTCCCGATTGACACTATCAAACGCCTTTTCAAAATCGATGAACAACAGGTGAAGTGGTGATCGATATTCAACACATTGCTCGATGATGATCCGCAGGGTGTTGATGTGGTCGACACAGGAGGATCCAGAGCGGAAACCTGCTTGTTCGGCGTCAAGTGTATCTTCAAGGTGTTCTTTGATTCGCTCCAGGATGATTCTAGCTATTATCTTGGCCACAGCAGGCAGCACGCAGATACCTCTCCAGTTTTCGCACTGCATTAGGTTACCTTTTTTAGGGAGCTTGACAATCATTCCCTTTTTCCACTCATCCGGAAAACTCTCGGCTTCCCATGTTCTCCCGACAATTGAGAACAGTAGCTTTGCCGATGCTGTTGGCGCAGCTTGAAAAAGCTCCGCGGGTATGCCGTCAAGTCCTACCGCCTTATTAGTTTTCAGTGCTTTGATTGCGGTAATAATCTCCTCCTTACTGGGGGTTGTGGTGCGAATTCGGAAAATTCTTTCTACGGACACTTCAGTCTGACTTGGGTGCATATTGCTGGCGAATACTCGGTTTAGAACCGAAGCAAAATGCTCCTTCCATCTCTTCAGTTGATCCTCATCCGATATTAGCAACGAACCGTCTAAGCCTTTCATTGGGTGTTGAGTAGAGCTTCGGCCACCTATAAGCTCTTTAGTGATTCTATAAACGGTTCTGCTGTCGCACCTTGCTGCTGCTTCTTCTGCTTTCGTAGCCAGCGCATTGATGTAATTGCGCTTGTCAAGTCTCACGCTACGCTGTACTTCTCTCATCTTCATGCGATATAGGGACTCAAGCTCGATCCTCCCTGCTGCTGGAGTTGCTGCAATTCGAGCTCTTAGCTGTTTTCGTTCGTTGCTCCTTCTCCAGGTATCCTCGGAAAGACTGCGATCAACCGACAATCCTTTCAGCACCTGATGTGAAAATAGTTTTCACAGCGCACCAATGGTCTTGGATGGTGTCGGGCAGGGAGCTGCTGATTGTTTCCACTCCACGTGAGAGATGGTCCCTTAATTCTTGGCGCACTGTGGGAACTCTCAGTCGGTCTACGTTGAACCTAGATATTCTTGTGTCGTTAGATCTACCATGTTATATCATCATTTTTGTAGATGCCCTTTGATGACTTTGATTTTTATTATATTTTTTTTAAAAATTAATAGTAAAAATCAAACGATTGAAAAAAAAAAACAAGAGTAAGTATGAAGTCATTCGGTGATGTACGAGTAACTTTTATTTCTGATCCAAAAAAATATAAATCATGAAATGATTTTTATCTTTGATTTTATCTTTGGAATCATGATTGATTTTTCGCCCTCGTTTACCCCGGTTATATTACTTCCAATTCTTTGGTGGTTCGGTTTTCTTTGTCATCTCGAGACTTTTTTGTCCATTCGAGCCTTGACTTTTATACTATATCCAAGTCTGGATGCAACTTATTGAGTTTACGTTTGTATCTCCTTCTTCTGCGGTTATCTCGCATAAGAGACCAAATAACAGACAAAGGATTTATCTTTTGGAAAACCTAATTATTTTATTCTCCCTGCTTAGGAGTCGATAGGATGATATTTCCTACCCGTACGAGTATATTGACGACAAAACGTCCCTAGGAGTTTAATTTATTTTCTGAAATTTACGAGTACCTACATACTTTACTATACTTTGAATATTTTGTTGTATTTTGTAGGTCGTAACACAAAAACTATTGGATTTGACTTTCTCATCGTTCAACTCTGTTACCAATATCAGTATGGAAACAACAATTTGTATGGTCCTGTTAACAGCATGTAAGAAGGAAGATTCGTCTATAAAATATACGAACACTAAAAGAAGAACAACCTGATGAAAAATGTAGTAGCTTGGACATGTGGAGCAGATAAATACCATCAGTTCAAGGAGCTCTCGAAATTATCACAAAAAGGCTACAGAGAAGATACAGTGGACATTATACAATGGACATCAACGCTCCGGCTCGGAAAGTTTTCGAATGCATCGTGGAGGGACAACGCGTGGAAAAGAACCTCAATCAACTTCGTGTGTAAAACTTTAAGCAACTAGCATAAGATCGAACTGGCTGGAGACACTTGTTGGTTGAGGTCCAAGTCCATCTCGGACTGTAGCGCCAGCTGAAGCAAGTTAAGTAGGTAAGAATGTGATGCATCTCCGTATTCGTCGTATCGATATTCAAATTCACCTCTTTAGTTCTGGTTTTCCAGTATCTTTTGGCAAAGTACCCCTGCCTTCTTTTTTGAATAAATTTCATGGCACATGTTGGAATGCATAATAGTCCCTACACACGCCATTCACTACACACTATCCAAGTATCTTAAGACCCAAGTTTACTCCCAATTTAAGTAAAGAAAGACCTAATAGAATTGAAAATTTTTGGTTCTCCATAGTGGGCTGCAACACAAAATTGTCTATACCATTTCAGTGGGCACTCGTTTTACTATCGTTTAATGAGCGCATATTCGATAAATTGATACCCAAGCCCCTTAACTGTGTCTGTGGTTGAAAAACGATAGTTACCCACATTTTGTTACGTCTTATTTATTTTACGTTGAAATTACTAATTTCACTTGATCTTGATCTTCCTATAGTTCATCTCTAATTAAACTGTGTAAGGCATAAAGCAGTACTTAATTGTTTTATTTTTCACAACAATTTGTGATATTCGTCATTTCTAACTAAATAACTTCGCTAATAAATTATTTCTAAGTAATTATTAAACAAATATTAAATAGAGCAATTACACTAATCACGGTTCATTTATAATAATTTATTCAAGCGCAACCTACGGGTAATACAAACAATTATTATTTTTCAATTATTCTGTTTACTGGCTACCTTTCAAATGCAATTTCATCGATTTGCATTACTTATGTAAACAAAGTAAACAATCATCGTATCGAAAGATTTAGTCAATTAGTCATTTAGCACTTTGTGTCTGATAAGAGATTGCCTGTACGTTTGCGTGTGAATTGAACGCATCATCAGTTGATGTTAGATGTTAACAATGACTCGCTGTACCTTGGCATTAATATCACGGAACTATAAGCAACCGAGTCACGGCAGACTGTTGGTTTCCAAGAAAATAAAAGTTAAGGTTCTATAGTGTTTGGCTTTCGAGAAAATATGCAAAACTTTAAGGTAACTACATATTGAGGTACCATATCGTGTGTTCTTTGTTTTTATCAGTATAAAGTTAACTTTTATTGATTTTAGATTTTAAGAAAATTATGACTAATAAACGTGCCATGTTACATTCATCATACTCGTATTTATTTGGTTAGCTGATTTGTAGTTTGTTCACTAGAAACCAAAGTCAACTGAGAAAGAGAAATTTATTTGGTAAATGAAAAGAGCAAACAAAATATTCAAGGAAATGTAGTTTGTTTATAAAAAATTTCGTAACGGATTAGACGAGACCTTGAAATCACGTTTCATTGGGTCCATAAATTAGTTTTATTATACCCCGTAAAATTGAAGGGCACAGTTGAACATCATCCACATAAAGCAGATGCTGCAGACCGCTAATTATGGTAACAAAAAAAGTCATTGTGCATATTAGATTTCCCAAAGAATGGAGTGGGCGCTGTGACTTTGACTACTGAGCTGAGTGCGTTGGCCTACTTAGGGCAGGTTCAAGGTTCAAATCCCAGAAAAAAAAAACTAACGAATTTATTCATAGTCTTACTTCGTACGAATGTCTGACAAATCTACGATTGTGTGTCGTGTGCCGCACAGCACGAATGGCTGCGAAGAACAATTCCCTAGACTCTATATGATCTGTTTGTGCCAAACGTTTATTTTTAAAAATTTGATTTGAGATGTTCCAGTACGAATCAGAGGTACCCTATAAAGAGGTAGTCATCTTTGAAGAATTCTCTCTTTCGCCCTTTAAAACAAAGCAAATATTTATGTCCCAGTGCATATCTAGCCAGCTGATATACGAGTAAATAGGAGCTTGTGTGTATGTAAACAACAAACCAGAACTGGCTGATATTTTGTCTACTCTACTAAAATAAAAGGGCAAGGAATGATCATGCCGCGTCTTCTCTGACACGTAAGGAGCAGGTTAGCTCTCGGGATCATACCGTGACCTTGGAGAAGGGAAAGGGAGACTTTGCTTAAATTAAAAAAGAAAGACATAACCTCAGTAACATTCTTTAGATTAATTTTTAGAAAGAACTTATCAAGTGTATGTAATCGTACTTTACCAGTTGATAAGTCTATTTCATAAAACCATTGACGGCAATCAACCGCCTGCACCATCCTCTAATGAGGCAGCTAACAAGATACGTTAGAGGTCGGTGGAATAGAAAACCGACGCCATAGTTATCATTGCGAGAGGAAAATGTCTGCGACATCATACAGAGTGGATTATTAGTAACACAGCAGTATTTAGTATTTGGCGGTTACTTAACTTTGAAAATTAACTAGGAAGGGGCAGTTAAATTCGGATTGGAGTCGACAACAGCAGGTAAAGTATCTGGATATAATACTATATAACACGAAAAAGCAATGGTAACTAAATCCATAAGTGCCCGTATGGACAAATGTTCAAAATAGGGACGATAGGGATTCTCCGCTTCTGGATTCTCCCAGAGACGATATACCTAGTCAAAGCAGATTGCTAGGATATTTAACTTAAAGCTAAGCAAACAAAAAGAGATTATAGCAGTGAATCCGACTCAAACAAAACACCATCAAACCGAATACGGGCGAGCCCACAAATAGATGTTGGAAATCCCTGCCCCTAAAAGCTTTTAAGCAGCCCAATTCAACTTCGAAATGAAACATCGCAACTAAATTGTCGCGAAAGTTGGTTGAGTTGCTATCAAGATGTAATCGATTACAAAATTTTCAATTCAATTTTCCCCCATACATCCTGAAGTACACGCCATTTTCGCCGATACGTCCTCTGAAAGATCACCACACATTCCACATGTACTCCATTTCCACCTCACTCAAGCCACACATCTTTCTGAAACTGAAATGTAGTCTTACTCGTACTTGTAATTAAATATGATTACAATTACAAATACAGTAATTGATATTTCTTATGATTACCAATTACTTGTAATTGTAATTTCTTTAAGATAATTACAGATTACAAAAAAGTAATCCTGTAATCTGTAATCGATTACAATTTGCCTAACTCTTAAAATTCAGGTACAAATAAGGGAGTGCCGTACTAAGGCATATAGGCCGGTCCAGAATATTAAAGTCACATAGGAATAAAGGGAAATGAAACAGCCGGTGGGCTTGCAAGGATGACCGGAACTATGTATTCTACTTGCTGAGTAAGCTTGCTAGGTTTTTATGATAGCCTGTATCAAAAATTGTAAGTTTTAAGTCACAAAAAATTGCAAAAACATTTGTTATTATTTTCTTACAAAAAACAAATCTGGGCAGGGCTTTCTACCAACGAACCGATAACGCTGTGGCATCGCTCTTAAATATAATGCATGTAGCACCAGCCCATATGCCAAGCTCCGAAAAGTAATCACGACTATTTCACGGAGCCTATAGCGAGATGTGATCTACCCTGTTTACCATTTTTTTCAGTGTAGGAGTTAGAGAAACTTAGATTTTATTCATTGCTCTCTTATACTCGGGTGGCTGTGGGTTGAACCTGCATTGTTTGGATTACAAGCAAATACACTATACAGTGGCCATCATCTAGCAAGCATGGCTGGGACTGCACAAAATACGGGAAGTGCTAAGCATGGAAAATTAGTGCAAAAGAACATCAGGCTTTGGAAAAAACTCCCTAAGCTGGGTCAAGCACAATAACTTATCAGGAACTATAACCAAAAGAGAAGTAGGGCTTCCTAACGGGCCACTGTAGACTGGTGGGCATATCAGGAAACTAGATATAGAGTAAAACGTAAACTGAAGATTTTGCTGGAACGTTAAGAAAATTTGAGTGCACCTCCTCAAGGAATATGATGCACTTATGCAAAACAGAAGAGACGACCTGGGGCCTATAAACTCTTAGAAAGAGACCTATCATAGCTAGATCCTATTCAAATACTTAGCAAAGGCAAATGGACTGGAGATGGTGGTTTAGACTGACTATCTCAGAGTATCTCATCGACTAGAGTGGGAGAACAATAGATCTACAATGATTTCAGTCCACTTCCACCACTACAATCTACAGATGAAAAATAGCTGAAAAATGGGCCTCGTACAAGTAGCATCTCCTGATAAGTAAGCAAAATTATGAAAAAAAAAAAAAAAAACATCTTGTAGCTCTGTGAAAAGCGCTTGTTGGAAACTGATCAGGAACATTACACCTAATTAAACACTCATCAACCGCAGTTAAATCACCATCTTTGTCACAATACCACAATTAGTAATATTAGCTCATGACGTCCAATTTTCCTAGAAATTGTTGAATATTCAATGAAATATAATAAATAAATCATCATTATTGTTGCACATATTGGGTTAACAAATTTTATGACACCACTAACAAGAGTATAGTTTTCTTTACTGACATTTTCATAGTTTCTGGGTTAAACCGCAAACCGCAACAACAAGCCGCAATCAGGCTAAAACTCCCGCTGCGTTCACGCGGCGTAACTACCCCCATTGACCTTGACTCTTAAATCATTTAGCAGCCGCTTTAATTTTTCGCTCGTTTAGCATCAAGCGCTTAACGAATTCCAGCGAAATCCGCACGATTGATTTAATTACACCGTGCTGCCATCTTGGGATGCCAAATAAACGTACATTAATATTCATACAGTCGAACCGATATTTCTTTTATTGGCCAGGCAATTTATGCGAATTTGTTTGTTTGTCAAGTTAGCTAAAGTTACGGTGCTACTACTGTTTAATTGCTTACTTGGCTCTATCTACAGAGACTGTGTGTGGTAGGTAATACCTAATTATAATATTTTTCTGTTCAAAAATCTTTTTTTTTTTTTGGATTTGTTTTGTGTGACTCATAAAAGATACAACCGGTGGGATTATAAATTTTAATTTGTGTGTTCCTCTTGATTTTTTCGACAAGAGTTATACAACATGAATAAATTTAATGCATGCCATGCCATGCCATACGTTATGGAACGCGTAGTGAACTGTGATGTAATCGATGATGTCGTACGACACGTTTACATTGATTGGCGCCAATGCGTAGTGGAAAACATTTCTTCCGCGGTAACACCGTGCATCGATGCAGATGACAGTAGGTAGAATCATATTTATCCCGGTAACCACCGTAGAAAGTGGGAGTGTGTCTGTTATGCAGCAGACAACTGAATTGAATTTCAGATGCAAATTGACACATTTTGTAATCGCTCGAAGAGTAAGATTAAGAAATTCGATTGCACATTCAGTGAAATGCAGATGTGAACTTAATTGTCGCGCTAAAGTTAAAATTTTTACGACCCACCTAAGCGAAAGGAGTAAATTTCAGTTTATGATAATTTGGGTAATAAAATTTGTGTTGGTTCGGTTGAGAGACATCAGATGATATCGTAGGGGTTAGGGGAAATGGGTACCTAATCTGAGAGCCGTGTATGAGGGTATATCCAACGTAATAGGAAGGTGAATTTTGAGTATTGGGGAGAAGATGCAAATTATAATGATTTATATAAATTTTACGAGATAGTCTATACCAACGTCTTTAAAACAGTGACCCTCCTACAAGCATTAAAGGCAAAATAATTTCGTGGCGATTTAAAATTTGTAAAAAAGAAAATAAAAAAAACCTATCGAAAGTTGGCTATTAGTCTTCGCATCCTTAACTTGAAGTTCGTTCAAGTACAGATATACTCGTACGAACTTATGCAAACGTAATATTACATCTGAAAACATCAGAAAACCGTACGCGTACTCAAACAAAAATTAGATCGAGTTACAGTTCATAGGTTTGATAGCAAAAAGAATTTATAGTTAAATGAAATGAATTTAATATGACTTTTGGAATGTGCGATTTATTTGTTTGGAAGAAAAAAACGTTATCCATTCTCAAATTATATTATTCGCAAACCACCCATTGACGTTTCTCAAGATTTTGTACGAAAAGAGTAGCGTTTTCTTGAATTTGAGTGAATTCTCTCTCGGTTTCAAAAATTTGACGTTTATAATTTTTCTTTCAAAAAATAACCTGCACATTTTAACGATCAGTCGTTAAGTTAGGAGTAGATAAGACTCAGTTCCTACGAATTTACTTGAGCATCTTACGGTGGTTCGAATCCGACATTCGGCAAGAATGTTTCCAAAATCAATGCCATTTTCAATAAACAAATCCCATCAGTATATTCTGTTTATCATTAAATACTCTCAAAAGCCGGTATGTGAATTTAATTGTTGAAGTATTTTGACGAGTGTTGCGGGAAGAATGTACAAACTGTCTAATTTAGTGGATCACTGATTGTTAAACTGATTTTCATATGGTATTATGCATTGCATTAATTTTTTTTTGGGAAGGTTTAAGTATAATTTTATAACGTTTATACTCAGGACATTTTTGTCATGATATAAATCATGAACCACAGTTTTGAAGCGTATGAACAAAATGGGCCTTTTGCTGCGAAGACCGCACTGGTAACTGAAAACGTTTCGAAGGTTTATCTTCAATCAATTGGTCGGTAGTTGGAGTAGACGAAAGAGAAACAACCTTCTGGCAAGGGTCCACAAGAGACAAATAGTTCAAAAAGCTCATACTTGGATTTCGACAATGTAAAAAAATAAGTCTTCTCAACGCGAAAGTGAATCTGTCCCATAGAAAATTCGACAAAAAGCCTTAATTTGGAAATTTGAAAAAGCAACAAGCAGATTGGCTCTGACAAGGTAAATAAACCTTGAGCTTATTTTTGACGAATACCGAGACATTTTTACTATATAACTTTTAACTTTCTTCGGTTGACCTAAGTAAAATGAAAACTTAACTCCCTCATCTTAATTAACAGTCTTTTAGCATCTTAGGTCACTCGCAATTTGTTTTTTTTTAATAAGACAATCCGATGGGCAGTCATAGACCTGCAGTGCAGTTATCAAGATGAAAATTAGCGTTTAACAATATATTCGCGGATTTCGGTGCCTTTTTTCCAAGATGGTGCTGAACGCACATCGGACTTATAATAATGCGGTTGAGAATATTTCCAGCTTTATTTCCAAATTGGGCCTTTTTTCATCTCTGACGTCTGGCCTAATTCTCCAAATAAAGCAAACATTAAGCAGGCATCTGGGCCTGTAAATGCTAGTGAATGTAGAGCAACTAGAGATTTTGTAGAACGTTCAGCCATATTTTTCATCCAATTTAGCTTTTTGTCCAACCTGAGTTCCAGATAGCTCGCACTGTTCGAGAAGTTCAGGGTAGAATCCCTAAAATTTGGAGGGTAGAATCCCTAAAAATGCCGGATGCTTTTAATTTATTTGTTATATTGTACATTTGTGAATAAGTTTAATCCTATTTTAGTCAAATTGACGTTATCCACAGCTATCAGTCTATCAAATCAGCTTGGTAAAATCAACGAATTTTTGGGCTTATTTTCTCTACAGTGAGATAACGTCGTCTTCCGTATAAAGGAAGAGATTAATACGAGTATCTGTTTCCTCCACAAGGAACTGCTACTATAAAACGGAGAAATATGCTAATAATGATGAGGGTTGCCGTGGTGTAGTGGTAACTTCATCGCTCGTCACGCTACAGGTTCACGGTTCGAATCCTGATGTCAATAATCATCTATTTACTTCGCATGAAATAAATAAAAAGTCGAACAATTGCGAAAGCTTATGTGAACTCTACTGCGAAGGCATAACACTGGCAGTAGGGCGGTCATATAGCTAAAATGCAACTTGATCGTGAGTCATCATCACGATCAGGAGGACGGAAAAAAATACTGTGAATCATGAGCAACGACAAAAGCAAAAACAAACAAGCTCCCCAGTTATCTGGACAGCTACCCTTGGAGTTCACTGAAACTTAATACCAGCTGAGTTTCAAACCAACTACACTAATCTGTCTTTCTGTCTGTCTCTCCCCCTTTCCTCAAAAACGCCCGTGTCCTAAAAATTAGTATAAGGGTATTCATAACCCCTTTCACATGTGCAAATTATAAAAAAAAAAAAAAAAAAAAATTCATAGGAAGATTAGATGTACTGCCATTTAAACGACCTATTGTATCCCATCCTGGTGTTAGCCGAGTCTGTTTTTCTACTAAAATACCTAGTGCAGCTCAGTGTTTCTCAGGAAAATAAGAACCTGAAGGGGATGGAAATAGGTTAAGTCTCTCTCGTCTATCTGTTAGGTTTCCAAACAGATAAAAGTCAATGCCCAAATTTATATGACCAAGAGTCTCCTCCTGAATTGATTTCGTAGGGACTCAGTACTTTAATGACAGTTTGGATGTCTGAAATAATGCAATGTCTTGCTTGTAATAGTATCCGTCGACGTTAAGTTGAACACACCTATTCTGACCGCGAGAATCTCTGCTTGAAAGATGGTGAACGACGCTTCGAATTATAAATATTTCATACATTCACTCTCAAACTAATGTTCCCTCTATAACTCAAGCCACTGTTCAATGGCTTTGAATGTTTGGCACTACACTTTATAGGTACGGCTTTTTCAACTTATCTAGAGTAAATTGGATTTGGTAATGAATGAATGAAACACTCTTATTTTCCTGATTATTTAATCTGTTGGCACAAGCTCAAGACATTTTGCTTCTGTTTCATGGAAAGGAAACTTTTATGATCGCTTCTAAGGGGTGTCATAAAATTCACGCAAGATTTGAATTTTGCACCATTTTTTCGTCAAAGTGTTGCCAACGTAAAAAAAAGACAGCGTGGCAGCATACAGTTCAGGGTTATTAAAAATGGAATGCTACACGAAAAAACGACGCGTAAAAATAATGAAACTTTCATTACATTTCGCAATTTTCGTACAAGATATGGTCGGAATAGTGACTTAACTTCATCAACTGTGAAGAGATTAATTAAAAAATTCAGGGTGACTGGATCAATTAGTGTTCTTAGACATTCTGGCCGTCCTTCATCAAATCGTTCAACACAAAACATCGAAGAAGTTTGTGAGAGTGTTGTTGAGAGTCCAGGAACATCAATTCGGCATCGTGGTCAAGAATTAGACATTTCGAGAAGTTCTTTACAGCATATTCTCACGAAAGATTTATATCTTCATGCAATTGGCTTAAGAACTGAAGCCTACTGACCCTGTACAGCGAAGAGAGTTATTTGAATGGATTATGGAACAACAACAAGTGGATGCTGATTTTTCAAACAAAATTATCTTCTGCGATAAGGCTAATGTGAATTTTGGGACACCCTTTACTATTCGATGAGAAAGCCTTCTGATACGAGTACGTACTTTTTTTAGGATGACCACATAAGCACGTTCGCCTTCATTTTCTCGTAAGCAAAGAAAACAAAACAATCCAAAACATTAAAACTACCACCTCAGTTCAAAGGTTTCACTCATCATGCACCAACTGACATCAGATTACTGTCAGCTCGCTGCACGTATCAATTTGACATCACTACGCCAGTAAGTCAACGCTGTAAGAGTATTTATCCGAGGAGCCGCCTATGCTAATCGTATCAGCTACAGCATCGGCCAAGTGCAAGAGAATACCAACGTACATGGTCAAGGTTGTATACTGCTCACGAACATGAACAACAATTGCTGCAGCAACTATAGAGCACTCATTTAATTGCATGCCATCCGTGCAATGCTCCAATCAGTCATCTGTCGGTCAACCCACTGCGACGTCCCACCGGCTGACCACAGTAATTGTACACAACAGACGCCCTCCTGTGCATACCAAACGAGAGAAGATCTAGTATTGTTGCGTCAAACTAAGGAAAGTGCATGTTATTGTGTTTCAAGCTGCTAATCTGTGACTTTTTCTCGAAATTTATTTCAAAATAGCGCGGAAGTAAAAATGGTGTTAGGTTGGCATTCTTAATATTTACTACCTGCTGAAGTTCATTAACTAGGTTGACTCTCCAAATTGATTGTGCGCTTCCCGAATAAAGTTCCCCTTCCTACCCAACATGACGACGTGATCCAAATTAAAATTAGACAAGAGATACACGCTCGTAATGCGGACATTAAGCGCGATAAAAAGCAAATTAACACACTCGCACAGGCACACAACATTGAGTGAGTAATTTCCGAGTGTAATTACAAGTGATATTAAATGCCTTGCGCTAGGTTTTATTATATTTTAATTAACCTTGAGGTTTTGCTCTTTGAATATGATTGTTTACGTTTGCAAAATAAGTAATGCATTTTATAGTTGGCTTTTTGTCTTATTATTATGATATCATTATAGTACAGATCATTTGAAGATAGTATGTACTTGACCAAGAGATTGCGCATTTACCCTAATTTGTTGGTTAATTCAATGTTATGTTGCACATAAGGTTGATTCGTATCAACTGGTTGGATGCCTAATGATTTAAAGTTGATCGCTAGATCAAACCAGCGGCAATATGACTCATGTTGTATCCGTCTTATTTAATAGGTGTTCGGCAGTATATGAGAATTTTCTATTTAACCAATACTAGGCGTGTGCGAGTACTTTTCTGAAATAAAAATGAGAAACGTCAGAATTCGAGAGAGGATTCCAAAATCTTGAGAAACGTCAAAGTCAACGTTTCCATGTAAATATCAATAGAAACGTTTCTGTTTTCCAAACTTTATAAATCGCGCATTCCATAAGTCATATCAAATTAACTGTATTAAAACTTTTTTAACTCAAAATTTATGTCACAAATTTGTTTCTTCCGATTTTAAATTCTTTTTGCTATCAAACCCATTAGAGGTGATTCATTTTTTCGTGAGACAAAATTTCCTTAGAAGAAAATTAGAGAAAAATGAACGAAGAAAAATACATGACTCTCTCAATTTCGTTAAGTCTCTTAATACGCGTAAGCTTTTCTAATATATTGTAGCATAATAATAACTACGCTCCTATGTCTATGCAGCAAATTCCGAAGTGACTTTCCATTCTGGCAGAATTTTGGTTCAAACTGTCCTTTCATTCGAGGTTCGTGTCTGGGACGAAGTCTCCACAGCTCATGTCAACGAAAGAGACAAATAATATTAGGGATAAAAGGGAATTATAACTGCAAGAATTATTTCTCTTGTTCCAGTGGTCGAAGAATTTGCTAGAAGTTTCTGGCTATCAGAAACTTCTGCTATATAAGGACAGATGGCGATCAAAAAACAGACACAGTTGGTTTAGAACCGTGGCGAAGAGATTGGAAAAGTGATAATGGGCAAAGTTGTAATTTGGTGATAAATTGAAAGTGGAGAGTAAACAAGAAAAAGTAATTAGTTTGGATTTGTGAATTAAGTAATTGAAAGGAGATAAAGTGATTTGAGAGGAAAGAGACCTTGTAAGAAAAGAATTTGCGAAGAATAGTATAGTGTGAACTTGAATTGTTCTATAGAGTAGAAAATAAAGAAATAATTTCACAGAATAATTGTTTTATCTACTCGAGCCGTAGCTCGCATATTACATTGGTGTCAGAAGTGGGATAAAACTTATTCTGTGAATAACTATTTCCGTGGTGTGAAATTGCACAAAAAAAAAAAAAAAAAAAACGATTTCTGTGTTGAGTTAATTAGTTGCGCAAAATGGGTCGCAAATTGGGAAAACTAACTATAACTCAACTAAAGGCAGAACTCAGTAAGCGGAACCTCGACACAACTGGGGGAAAAGATGCCCTGCTGATTCGTCTGGAAGAAGCAGTAACGCAGGAAGGTGAAAATCCGCACGACGGAGAGTTTGACGTGGAAGAGGAACCAGCAAGTACAGCAGGAGACCCGGGTATAACAAGTCTGCTCCTGCAACTTAAGTTAGTCATGGACGAACAAAAGAAAGCAATAGAAGACCAAAGGAATTCTATAGAACTTAAGCTGGACGACCAAAAGAAAGCAATGGACGACCAGAGGAATTCTCTAGAACTTAAGCTGGACGAACAAAAGAAAGCAATGGACGAACAAAAGAATTCTCTAGAACTTAAGATGGACGAACAAAAGAATTCTCTAGATGCTCTGGAAAGTAAACTTGATGAGCAAAACAAGAACTTGGAATCCAAATTCGAAGTGATCGAAGAGAAAATCGAGAAGGTCGAGACGCAACTCGAAAAAGTCGAAACTAGATTCGATGAAAATTTTGAGAAACATGAAACTCAGTTCGGGAAGATAGAGACTCAGTTTGAAAAAGTAGAAAAGCAAGTCGAAAATCTTGCTAAGGAGCTCAGCAACGTGAAGAGACAGAAAGCACGGGAATATTCCACTGACGGTCTGAGAAGAAAGGAGATGCAGCCTCCTATCTTCGATGGTCAAACATCATGGCCAATTTATAAGAGGCAATTCGAAGCGGCCGCAATGACCAATAGCTGGGACGATGAAGAGAAGTCTATTGCACTCACGCTTGCACTGAGGGGTCCAGCTGCGGAGCTCTTGCAGACCATCCCGGAAGATAAACAGCAGAACTACGACTCTCTGGTTCAGGCTATCGAGATGCGGTTTGGGGATGAACACATGCAGCAGGTGTACAGGGTTCAGCTGCGTAGTCGAGTCCAGAAAAGGGGGAAAACGCTCCAACAGTTGCAAGCGGATATAGAGCGACTAGCCCATCTTTCATACCCTAAAGCCGGTGAGGAGCTTATCAACGAAATGGCGGTGGAAGCTTTTATTCAGGCCATAGAGGACAGACAACTGCAAATGGCTGTAAGGATGGCTGAAAAGCGAACACTCCCCGAGGCATTGGCATTCGCTTTGTCAATGAAGGCTGCGGACCAAGCATACCAGGGAATACACCGTGTCAGGGGAATGTCCGTCGTGGAATGCTCATGCCAGAGAACAGCCGTCAAAGCTCGCGGAAGTCAAATCCGTTGCTGGAATTGCAACCAAACCGGACACCTACAACGGCAGTGCAGAAGTGTACCTAGACGAGGAAATTGTCCACATTGCGGAAGTAGGAGAAGCAGAGAGGAAGCATCCTGTCGGTCAGACTTCCCAAAACCAGCAGTCGGGAGATGCGTAAGGACCAACTTCGCGGGGCAGAAGTTGGTTACTGGAATCGAGGCCCCCAGGACCACCATTCAAGTTTCGCAAACCAAACGGGGTAACAAGAGCCTGACAGTGGAGGCACTAATCAACGAGAAGAAGTGCGTAGCCACCATCGACACAGGTGCCACTGCCTCCATTGTAAGAAGAGATATCGTCAAAAGCTCCTGGCTGCACAACACCAACAGCTACTGCCTGAAAACTGCAACAGGGGAAATGGCGAAAGTGTTTGGAGAAGTTCGTCTTACGATTACTCTGGCGGGACTGACGTTCTCCCATGCGTTTCTGGTGGCAGATATATGCGACGAGTGCATCATCGGAATAGACTTCATGAAAGCAAATGAAGTAATCTTGGACATCGGGATGCAAGTACTGAGGTATCGAAATGTGGAGATTCCGATGGTGTACGGAAATGAGAATGCCGTAACTCTCAGGACAGTCATCAGCAAAGACGAAGTTTTGCCGCCGTCTTCAGAGACAATCATTTGGACGAAGCTGGAAGGTGATCTTGGGAGCCACCGATTCTACATAGTAGAACCAGACCCAGAGAAGAATTCTCAAGACTACATCGTGGGAAAGACGTTAGTCGAACCAAAGAACACCATGGTTCCAGTGAGGGTTTTGAACGCAAGACCACACACTGTCAAACTAAGGCGAGGGGATGTGACTGGAAAATGCACGCCGATTACCGCCGTCGCAACAATATCTGAACGTGATGCTCCAAAACCTCTCCCATCACCTTGGACAGCGGAAACGAGAGAGACGATTCTCCAGTCCAGTGAGCTGAATCAGGAGCAGCGAACTATGGCAGAGAATCTTATCAATGAGTACGCTGATGTATTTGCCTCACAGGACGGAGAATACGGCCGAACACACCTGGTACAACATCGAATAGACACTGGTGATACTAGACCAATTCGTCAGCCTGCTAGGCGCCTTCCATTGGCAAAGCAGACAGAAGTTGCAGAGATGGTGTCGGCAATGGAGAAAGAAGGTGTGATTGAAAGTTCCAAAAGTCCGTGGGCATCACCGGTTGTACTGGTTAAGAAGAAAGATGGCAGCACGCGGTTCTGCGTGGACTATCGGCAGCTCAATTACGTCACCAAGAAAGACAGCTACCCTCTGCCACGGATTGACGACACGCTAGACACACTATCAGGAGCCCGATGGTTTTCCACTCTCGACTTGAAGAGTGGCTACTGGCAGGTACAGATCCATCCAGAAGACCGGGAGAAAACCGCCTTCACCGCAGGAAATGGGCTATGGCAATTCACGGTAATGCCATTCGGGCTGTGCAATGCTCCGGCGACTTTCGAGCGATTGATGGAATGTGTCCTGCAAGGGTTAACATGGAAAACCTGTTTGGTATACTTGGATGATGTCATCGTCGTAGGAAAATCGTTTGCGCAACACCGAGACAATCTAAGGGATGTGTTTCAAAGGCTTCGAAGTGCCCACCTGAAGCTCAACCCCTAGAAGTGCGCCCTGTTTAGAGCGGAAGTCAAGTACTTGGGGCACATAATTTCAGCGAAAGGAGTGAGAACCGATCCGGAGAAGGTCGAAGCGGTGAAAAACTGGCCAGTCCCCAAAGACAAACACCAACTAAGGAGCTTCCTGGGCCTAGCCACCTACTACAGACGGTTCGTGAAGGATTTTGCCGGGATCGCAAAGAACCTGCACCAGTTGACGGAAAAGGGAAAACAATTCAAATGGTCAATTGAGTGCGAGTAGAGCTTCAAGGCACTTAAACAACGGCTATGCGATGCCCCGATACTGGCTTACCCCACTCCCGGGGAAACGTTCGTTGTGGATGCAGATGCTAGTAATGTCGGGGTAGGAGCCGTACTCTCCCAGGTGCATGACGGCCAAGAGAAGGTGGTTGCGTACTTCAGCAAGGTGCTCTCTAAGCCAGAAAGGAACTACTGCGTGACAAGGCGGGAACTTCTAGCTTTGATCTTGGCTACGAAGCATTTTCACAAATACCTCTACGGGAGGAAGTTCGTTCTTCGCACAGACCATGCAGCCTTAAAATGGCTATTACAGTTCAAGACTCCTGAGGGTCAGGTCGCAAGATGGATCGAAAGGCTGCAAATCTACGACTACGAAATACAGCATCGTAAAGGAAAACTCCACTCTAATGCGGATGCACTGTCCCGGAGACCATGCAGAATGGATTGTAAACATTGTGCGCGTCAGGAAGAACGGGAGCTGGTTTCCATCCAAAGAATGAGAGCCGAACCTATCGCCGGCTGGAGCGTAGATGAGATCCGGAACGCTCAGAAGGAAGACCCGGATATCGAGCCGATTCTGGCCTGGAAGGAGAACATGGAGAAACCGGATCATCAGGACATCTCTCACAGAAGCCCGACCTTAAAGGCATATTTTGCGCAGTGGGACTCCCTCCATGTCCAAGAAGGTGTTCTGAGAAGAAAATGGGAATCCTCCGACGGAAAGTCGTTTGTAATGCAGCTTGTAGTACCGCGGACGAGGGTCAAGGAGGTGTTACAGGAAATGCATGGCGGGGCGTCCGGAGGCCACTTGGGAGTGAATAAGACGCTAGAAAAGGTACGAGAACGTTTTTATTGGTTAAAAGCGAAGGAAGATATCGAAGACTGGTGCAGAGAATGCGACGTGTGTGCAGCTAGTAAGGGTCCGAGAACCAAAACTCGAGGTAAGATGCACCAATACAACGTGGGAGCACCTTTCGAACGAATCGCCATTGACATCGCAGGGCCCTTTCCGGAAACCGACAATGGTAATCGGTATATACTCGTAGTGATGGACTACTTCAGTAAGTGGCCGGAAGCGTTTCCGATCCCTAACCAGGAAGCCAGAACCGTGGCGGAGCAGATCGTCTACAATTGGGTTAGCAGATTCGGTGTGCCCTTGGAATTGCATTCTGACCAAGGGAGGAACTTCGAGTCAAGAATCTTCCAAGAGATGTGTCAACTACTCGGAATCAAAAAGACAAGGACAACCCCGCTTCATCCACAGTCGGACGGTATGGTGGAGCGTTTCAATAGGACTTTGGACGAACATCTCTCGAAGGTCGTAGGTGACTACCAACGGGATTGGGACCGGCAGATTCCCTTGTTTTTGATGGCCTATAGAAGTGCCGTGCATAGCACTACTCGACATACGCCGTTCGAAATCTTATTTGGTGGAATAGCTCGTTTACCCAGTGAGGTGAAATTTGGATCTCCTACCAATGAGCCCAGAAATGAAGAAGAGTACGTGGCGGACCTTAGGGAAAGGCTTAGGGACATACACCAAAGGACCAGAAGCCAGATTAAGATAACGAGCGACCGCATGAAGACCAGGTATGATGCCAAGGCAACAACGTCAGGATTCCAGGAAGGAGATCTGGTGTGGCTGTATAATCCCCATCGCCAAAAGGGGAAATCACCTAAAAGTCCTATTGAAACGCTCCACCATACCGTCCGACTGTGGATGAAGCGGGGTTGTCCTTGTCTTTTTGATTCCGAGTAGTTGACACATCTCTTGGAAGATTCTTGACTCGAAGTTCCTCCCTTGGTCAGAATGCAATTCCAAGGGCACACCGAATCTGCTAACCCAATTGTAGACGATCTGCTCCGCCACGGTTCTGGCTTCCTGGTTAGGGATCGGAAACGCTTCCGGCCACTTACTGAAGTAGTCCATCACTACGAGTATATACCGATTACCATTGTCGGTTTCCGGAAAGGGCCCTGCGATGTCAATGGCGATTCGTTCGAAAGGTGCTCCCACGTTGTATTGGTGCATCTTACCTCGAGTTTTGGTTCTCGGACCCTTACTAGCTGCACACACGTCGCATTCTCTGCACCAGTCTTCGATATCTTCCTTCGCTTTTAACCAATAAAAACGTTCTCGTACCTTTTCTAGCGTCTTATTCACTCCCAAGTGGCCTCCGGACGCCCCGCCATGCATTTCCTGTAACACCTCCTTGACCCTCGTCCGCGGTACTACAAGCTGCATTACAAACGACTTTCCGTCGGAGGATTCCCATTTTCTTCTCAGAACACCTTCTTGGACATGGAGGGAGTCCCACTGCGCAAAATATGCCTTTAAGGTCGGGCTTCTGTGAGAGATGTCCTGATGATCCGGTTTCTCCATGTTCTCCTTCCAGGCCAGAATCGGCTCGATATCCGGGTCTTCCTTCTGAGCGTTCCGGATCTCATCTACGCTCCAGCCGGCGATAGGTTCGGCTCTCATTCTTTGGATGGAAACCAGCTCCCGTTCTTCCTGACGCGCACAATGTTTACAATCCATTCTGCATGGTCTCCGGGACAGTGCATCCGCATTAGAGTGGAGTTTTCCTTTACGATGCTGTATTTCGTAGTCGTAGATTTGCAGCCTTTCGATCCATCTTGCGACCTGACCCTCAGGAGTCTTGAACTGTAATAGCCATTTTAAGGCTGCATGGTCTGTGCGAAGAACGAACTTCCTCCCGTAGAGGTATTTGTGAAAATGCTTCGTAGCCAAGATCAAAGCTAGAAGTTCCCGCCTTGTCACGCAGTAGTTCCTTTCTGGCTTAGAGAGCACCTTGCTGAAGTACGCAACCACCTTCTCTTGGCCGTCATGCACCTGGGAGAGTACGGCTCCTACCCCGACATTACTAGCATCTGCATCCACAACGAACGTTTCCCCGGGAGTGGGGTAAGCCAGTATCGGGGCATCGCATAGCCGTTGTTTAAGTGCCTTGAAGCTCTACTCGCACTCAATTGACCATTTGAATTGTTTTCCCTTTTCCGTCAACTGGTGCAGGTTCTTTGCGATCCCGGCAAAATCCTTCACGAACCGTCTGTAGTAGGTGGCTAGGCCCAGGAAGCTCCTTAGTTGGTGTTTATCCTTGGGGACTGGCCAGTTTTTCACCGCTTCGACCTTCTCTGGATCGGTTCTCACTCCTTTCGCTGAAATTATGTGCCCCAAGTACTTGACTTCCGCTCTAAACAGGGCGCACTTCTAGGGGTTGAGCTTCAGGTGGGCACTTCGAAGCCTTTGAAACACATCCCTTAGATTGTCTCGGTGTTGCGCAAACGATTTTCCTACGACGATGACATCATCCAAGTATACCAAACAGGTTTTCCATGTTAACCCTTGCAGGACACATTCCATCAATCGCTCGAAAGTCGCCGGAGCATTGCACAGCCCGAATGGCATTACCGTGAATTGCCATAGCCCATTTCCTGCGGTGAAGGCGGTTTTCTCCCGGTCTTCTGGATGGATCTGTACCTGCCAGTAGCCACTCTTCAAGTCGAGAGTGGAAAACCATCGGGCTCCTGATAGTGTGTCTAGCGTGTCGTCAATCCGTGGCAGAGGGTAGCTGTCTTTCTTGGTGACGTAATTGAGCTGCCGATAGTCCACGCAGAACCGCGTGCTGCCATCTTTCTTCTTAACCAGTACAACCGGTGATGCCCACGGACTTTTGGAACTTTCAATCACACCTTCTTTCTCCATTGCCGACACCATCTCTGCAACTTCTGTCTGCTTTGCCAATGGAAGGCGCCTAGCAGGCTGACGAATTGGTCTAGTATCACCAGTGTCTATTCGATGTTGTACCAGGTGTGTTCGGCCGTATTCTCCGTCCTGTGAGGCAAATACATCAGCGTACTCATTGATAAGATTCTCTGCCATAGTTCGCTGCTCCTGATTCAGCTCACTGGACTGGAGAATCGTCTCTCTCGTTTCCGCTGTCCAAGGTGATGGGAGAGGTTTTGGAGCATCACGTTCAGATATTGTTGCGACGGCGGTAATCGGCGTGCATTTTCCAGTCACCTCCCCTCGCCTTAGTTTGACAGTGTGTGGTCTTGCGTTCAAAACTCTCACTGGAACCATGGTGTTCTTTGGTTCGACTAACGTCTTTCCCACGATGTAGTCTTGAGAATTCTTCTCCGGGTCTGGTTCTACTATGTAGAATCGGTGGCTCCCAAGATCACCTTCCAGCTTCGTCCAAATGATTGTCTCTGAAGACGGCGGCAAAACTTCGTCTTTGCTGATGACTGTCCTGAGAGTTACGGCATTCTCGTTTCCGTACACCATCGGAATCTCCACATTTCGATACCTCAGTACTTGCATCCCGATGTCCAAGATTACTTCATTTGCTTTCATGAAGTCTATTCCGATGATGCACTCGTCGCATATGTCTGCCACCAGAAACGCATGGGAGAACGTCAGTCCTGCCAGAGTAAGCGTAAGACGAACTTCTCCAAATACCTTCGCCATTTCCCCTATTGCAGTCTTCAGGCAGTAGCTGTTGGTGTTGTGCAGCCAGGAGCTTTTGACGATATCTCTTCTTACAATGGAGGCAGTGACACCTGTGTCGATGGTGGCTACGCACTTCTTCTTGTTGATTAGTGCCTCCACTGTCAGGCTCTTGTTATCCCGTTTGGTTTGCGAAACTTGAATGGTGGTCCTGGGGGCCTCGATTCCAGTAACCAACTTCTGCCCCGCGAAGTTGGTCCTTACGCATTTCCCGACTGCTGGTTTTGGGAAGTCTGACTGACAGGATGGATGTTATCACCTCCAGATGCTTCCTCTCTGCTTCTCCTACTTCCGCAATGTGGACAATTTCCTCGTCTAGGTGCAATTCTGCACTGCCGTTGTAGGTGTCCGGTTTGGTTGCAATTCCAGCAACGGATTTGACTTCCGCGAGCTCTGTCTTCATCCATGACGGCTGTTCTCTGGCATGAGCATTCCACGACGGACATTTCCCTGACACGGTGTATTCCCTGGTATGCTTGGTCCGCAGCCTTCATTGACAAAGCGAATGCCAATGCCTCGGGGAGTGTTCGCTTTTCAGCCATCCTTACAGCCATTTGCAGTTGTCTGTCCTCTATGGCCTGAATAAAAGCTTCCACCGCCATTTCGTTGATAAGCTCCTCACCGGCTTTAGGGTATGAAAGATGGGCTAGTCGCTCTATATCCGCTTGCAACTGTTGGAGCGTTTCCCCCCTTTTCTGGACTCGACTACGCAGCTGAACCCTGTACACCTGCTGCATGTGTTCATCCCCAAACCGCATCTCGATAGCCTGAACCAGAGAGTCGTAGTTCTGCTGTTTATCTTCCGGGATGGTCTGCAAGAGCTCCGCAGCTGGACCCCTCAGTGCAAGTGTGAGTGCAATGGACTTCTCTTCATCGTCCCAGCTATTGGTCATTGCGGCCGCTTCGAATTGCCTTTTATAAATTGGCCATGATGTTTGACCATCGAAGATAGGAGGCTGCATCTCCTTTCTTCTCAGACCGTCGGTGGAATATTCCCGTGCTTTCCGTCTCTTCACGTTGCTGAGTTCCTTAGTAAGATTTTCGACTTGTTTTTCTACTTTTTCGAACTGAGTCTCTATTTTCCCGAACTGAGTTTCATGCTTCTCAAAGTTTTCATCGAATCTAGTTTCGACTTTTTTGAGTTGCGTCTCTACCTTCTCGATTTTCTCTTCGATCACTTCGAATTTGGATTCCAAGTTCTTGTTTTGCTCATCAAGTTTACTTTCCAGAGCATCTAGAGAATTCTTTTGTTCGTCCATTGCTTTCTTTTGTTCGTCCATTGCTTTCTTTTGTTCGTCCATTGCTTTCTTTTGTTCGTCCAGCTTAAGTTCTAGAGAATTCCTTTGGTCGCCCATTGCTTTCTTTTGTTCGTCCAGCTTAAGTTCTAGAGAATTTCTTTGATCTTCTATTGCTTTCTTTTGTTCGTCCATGACTAACTTAAGTTGCAGGAGCAGACTTGTTATACCCGGGTCGGCTGCTGTACTTGCTGGTTCCTCTTCCACGTCAAACTCTACGTCGTGCGGATTTTCACCTTCCTGCGTTACTGCTTCTTCCAGACGAATCAGTAGGGTTTTCCCCCAGTTGTGTCGAGGTTCCGCTTACTGAGTTCTGCCTTTAGTTGAGTTATAGTTAGTTTTCCCAATTTGCGACCCATTTTGCGCAACTAATTAACTCAACACAGAAATCGTTTTTTTTTTTTTTTTTGCTTGTGCAATTTCACACCACGGAAATAGTTATTCACAGAATAAGTTTTACCCCACTTCTGACACCAATGTAATATGCGAGCTACGGCTCGAGTAGATAAAACAATATTCTGTGAAATTTATTTCTTTATTTTCTAGTCTATAGAACAATTCAGGTTCACACTGTACTATCCTTCGCAATTCTTTTCTTACAATGTCTCTTTCCTCTCAAATCACTTTATCTCCTTTCTATTACTTAATTCACAAATCCAAACTAATTACTCCTTCTTGTTAACTCTCAACTTTCAATTTATCACAAAATTACAACTTCGCCTATTATCACTTTTCTAATCTCTTCGCCACAGTTTAAAAATCACTGTCTCTCCTATTGATCGCCATCTGTCCTTATATAGCAGAAGTTTCAGATAGCCAGAAACTTCTAGCAAATTCTTCGACCACTGGAAATAATTCCAAGATGACAATCATTTCTTCCAGTTATAATTCTCTCTTTATCCGTGGCGTTGTCAGCTATTGCGAACCTCGAATGAAAGTACAGTTTGGAATGGGCTGTAGGAGCGTAGTTATTATTCTACATTATTGTTGCATAATTTTAGACGATGTTACAATATTATAAATATTGTCGTGCGATCTGCGGATGATCTAGGAATGATTATGGGAGACAATAAACAGGATGCGGTGCGACAAAAAGTTTGACAACTGTTGAAGTTTAAATTTTTACTTAATTGATCATATTTGCAAAAGGACTATAAAATTGTCAGACGACAATTAGTCGCTCGTGTGTTGAAGTTCATATACAATGACCTTTGACTAATCGACAAAAATGTAGTACGACCATAACTCGCTCGTGTAGGGCCACAAGTGTGCCAACAAAAAAAAGTTTGCAGCTAATTTATAATTATATCCCAAAACCTCCCTATTCACTTACATATGTATGTATGAGTGGTCCATTTGAAGTTGCATGACTAGGTTTTTCAGCTTGTTAGTCGAAGGAGAGTACCCCCCGAATAGGGCTACCACTTTATAGTTCATCTCTGCTGCAACTGCAGCAATGAGAATTGTATGGGATACCTAGCATGGTTGCATGGTCTCTAACTGGCACTACACTAACTAATCAAAATAAAAAGTGCATTAAGCACGGTACCCAATGTAACGCGTGGGTAACTGTGCAGCTGACAGCTGACGAGTTAGCTGGCGCCAAGCACGTTCTAGGAATGATGCCAAACCAAAGAGTCTAGGGTAAAGCCTATTAAAACAATCATCATTTTATTCATCACACAAATATTTATCAACCCTTCTTAAAACTTAACCGCTCAACGACATCCAAATTTGATTTTCGAAGTAGATTCAATTCCTAGGATTTCCTATAGACCGAAAACTCTCTTGGAGTTCACATATTGAAGCTACCCTAAGCAAAGTATCGCTGGATTTATGGACATGGGTTCTCAAGATTATATTTGGAAAGATATGGACTCTGATGCTGGAAATCGTTTGTAGCGCAGAGTAGTGTAAAGCCTAACACAGGGAATAACTTCAACACTGAATGAACATAATCATGGTCGCATGGATGGATCGAGAAAAGCAAAATTGCGATCTGAGTAGTAATTGCCTAAACTAAGTGCTTCACTGTTTCTAGCTAGCTGGTTATTTAACTCAGATATGTAGCTAACTCTTTCACAGAAGGCTGTGGCCCATTTATTGCTCTTTTGATCGGAAGCTAACTAGAGGCTGTATAGAGGAGGGCTAGCAGTTACTAGTGCTGGGTACTATCGACTTGCTAGATAGTACCGGCGTTTTCATTCATTCGATAGTTATTTAAATTTAATGTAAAGTATGAAACATTGTTGGAAAATTGCATAAAGAAGCAAATATTTATCCAAGGGCAGGGAACGTTGGTCTTAATTACCAACTGAAGTAGCCCTAGAGGTTTGAACCTTCGACTAAAGCAGTTTGACTAGTTTACACAGGCGTTAGCCAACACGGCTACATCTGTGTTACTCGTAACATTGTCAAAAGCTGTACTGGTCATTCAAGCACGCGAAGCACTTAACAAGTAAATAATCGTTATTATCCGTGTTTATTTGTAATTCTATAAAGTTTAGTTAAATTTCACAAAAAAAAAAGAATTCTATTTTGAAATTTGGCACTACTGGTTTAGCCATAGATTGCGGCTCAAAGAAAATCAGTGTCTACCAATGTTCCGTTTTTTTCATGTTAAATTAATCATTCAATGATTTTATATTAAATCAAATCCAAAATTAAAGGTATTCAAACCTTTTTGAGCCATTTGTTGCCGTCAAGGTCGCAATCTTTCAAAATTTCCCACCCGATGCTAATGGTGGAAATCCTTTTTGAGTGCGAATATCTCAAAAACGGTGAGTTCTACGAAGAAAAAAATTCTTCGGCTGCAATTTTAGGATTTGAAATTTTCTTTACCATGGATAGCGAATTTTTTACAATTTTCGAAAATTGTAGGCACGCAATCTTTCAAAATGTCAATCAAATAAAATCTAAAATTAAAGGGATTCAAGTAATTATTATTAGAAACCTTTTTGCGCCATCTGTTGCTATCGAGGTTGCAATCTTTCAAAATGTCCAACTATACCCCGAAGTTAATAGTGGAAAACAGTGGAACTGTGGCTGTTTTGCCTGCCTGCTGGGTGGGTAAGCGGATTCCACTGCATGGCGCCGTATCCGGTCGCCATATAGCTGTGCTGCCGGGTGCCGCCTTATGGTCGCCTAATCTCGAAGACGATGCCATCTACGAAAAAAATTATTGCAATCCAAATTTTGGGCTTTGGAATACTTGGGTGGATGCCGATTTTTTTTTTTTTTAATTTTCGAAAATTGTAGGTCTCAATCTTTCAAAATGTCCGACTTTAATGCCGATATTGAAAATCCTTTTTGAGTACGAATATCTCATAAACGGTGCGTTCTACGAAAAAAAAAATACTTTAGGTTTTGAAATTCTCTTCAAGATTGGTGGAAATCCTTTTTTTGAGTACGAATAGGTAACTCAAAAACGGTACATCCTACGAGAAAAATAATTGCAAGGAAAATTTTGGATTTTGAAATACTCTACAAGATGGATGCCGATTTTTTTTTTTTTTTTAATTTCGAAAATTGTATGTCACAATCTTCCAAAATGTTCGAATTAATGCGTAGTTAATGGTGAAATCATTTTTGAGTACAAATAGTTCAAAAGTGGTGCGTTGTACGAAAAAAAATACTTTAACTGAAATTCTAGATTTTGAAATTCTCTTCAAGATGGATACCGAATTTTATGGAATTTTTTTTTTTATTCCCCGCCTTGCGAATGAACGAAATCGTTCAGTTATGAACCTTTACCCAAAGTGGTTTTCCTTATGAGTGGTTCAGTCCCTTCATTTCATCTCAGATTTGGTCAATCGCAGCGTCCAAATCTAAAAATTTGTATGCAGTATACCACTCAGGTTTGTAGCGCCTAAGCTTCTGCGTCATGGATGCAGGCAGGCCTTATTATAACAAATCACTGTCTGCTGATTGGACTTTGTACTGATATAGAAGGTACTACGCATTGGACTTGGTTGGTTAGTAATACGAAACTATTTAAACACCTCTCTTCGAGTCCATGTCTCAAAATGTTTTCTCTTTATTTCTATTATACTTGAATAATATACAATACAGTTAGGATTTTATAAGAAACATACATAAATTGTCCACGGCTCAGTCTCCAACTAACACCCGTGCTGTAACTTTAACGTCTGAACAGCTTTCTTTATCTGCGTACATGTGTTCAGTCTGGAGGTGATTCCCAATGAAAAGGCTACCCTTAATATTTCCTTAGCATACTCCTGCAACATTACAGTCATCTCCACCAGATTATCTACCGCTGTTGCGGCCACAGTTGAATTGTCATCCCTCAAACACTGAATATAAGCATTCACCGCGCAACGATTCACATCCGACTTACCAGGATGATGCTTTAAATGACGAATCAGAAGAATGTATGCATTCGATCGAATCTGTGCACTATGAGAGAAGATCAACTCCAGCAGTCGATCGAATAGTTCTCCAAGGAAGGAATACCTCTTTGATGTTAGACTTTCAATCTCCTGTAGAGGGCCCAGAATGGTTTCCTCAGCACTGGAATGTCGCACCAAGTTGATGAGGTTCATGAAATGCGGCGAAATCTGCAGTTGCCTACTCTGAGGCCCAGCTAATGCGAAAGATGCCGCTCCGCGGGATTCGATATCCAACTGAGTAGATTGAGGCGTACCAGCGGCAGATGTTGAGGGTTCCTCAACTTCAACAAGAGCTGCTACTTGTGGTTTCACATCTGCTTCTTCCAAATCAAACTCTTGCTTAACTTCGTCTTCTTTAAGTTCACTACCCGAGGGTTTGTGCTTAAGTAGGGAAAGTCCCTGGACTAGCTGATGAAGGTGGGCTAAATGATTGTTTTTGGCGGCCAACTCCTGCAGGATACCAGTGTATTGTTCAATGAAACTTAGAGCGCTCGAAGGATTTGTATTGATGTAGGCTTGAAGAAGTTCCACTAACTTAACGAGGATGTGATATGCCTCCTTGGCACGACTGTGATGTTTGAAAAATGTGAAATAGCAGTCGAGAGCCGTTTGGAGACCCATTTTGTAGGCGTCATCGAACAACATCGGTTGGAGGAGCTCCAAAATTCGAATAACTTGAATGAACCGCTGGATATGATGTTCATCACGCAGAACCCTCAATCCCATGTGAGCTTTGCCATGCAGAAGGGATGAGAGTACACCAAGCTGTCGAAGGAATAGCGCGGGATGTGAAGCTGCCAACTTTCTCACGAGCAATTCGGTATCAGTAGCCAGAGCTTCATAGTCCTTCTTGGACTGCAAGTTCCCCAGGCAGGTGATTAGATAGTTTGTCACCTTGTCTGCCTTACATCCTTTCAGACTCTGCAAGTTGGAATTGTATATCTCCTGTTGGTCATCCTCTTGGAGGAACTTGATCGGTGGGTTCATGAGGTACATTTGCTGAATAAACTTCAGTTTCAGAGTCTCCGTGCAGGGATACTCCATCACGAACTCGATTAGAGTTTGAAGATGATTGTAGCGCTCTTCCTCTATCACTTTTAAGAGAAGATTCATCCGGGAGCTTAATTTCTCCGCATAAGCATCTGGTCCATTCAGCTCCATCTCTTTCAAACCCTCTTGCAGCATATATTCCGTAAATACTTTAACCTCCTGCGTGTCCAGTTCTAGAACGATCTCCGGCTGATCGTGCTTCGAAACGGCTTTGTCACGTCCCTGCCACAGTTTGGGATTGTTAATCAGCGCTTCGATGAAGTTCAACACCGAATTGCAGTCAAAGTTCTCTCGATATTTCTGCAGGAGATAGCCTACCGTCGTATATAGTGTCGTCCAATTCGCCTGATGGCACAGCAGTGACAGCAAATAGAATCGGAAATCATCACGATTTCTCGAGAACATCACCTCTATCTGAAGCTCCTTATCAGCGGTGATTAGTTCAGCATCGACTTCAGCTAGCCAATCGACAAGGATCCCCCTTCTGTCATAACCAATCGTTGTCAGATCACTGGACTGTGGCAGACACTGGAGAGTACTGATAATTCCATCAACCAAATGCGTGGTCTTCTTGCAGTCGATCATGTCGTTGACAAACTTCCTTCCCTCGGATTCGAGATCTCTGACTCCAGCTTTATGCAGCACCTGAAGAAAGTTCTCCTTCTCCGTGTACTTCTGCTTGGGAGCTGGCAAGATTTGTCTTGAGAAGGACTGCTTCTTGCCTTGGAGAATCTGCAGCAGCGTGGCATTGTTCAAATTCGGCTGGAGGCCTAGATTATGAATGATCTTGTCCATGACGTGCAGCATAAAGTTGTAATCCTCTGGTTTCTCGGGTATGTACGTCAGTAATGCTCTGAAGAAGGTACAGGCGTGGGATTTCTGGAAAATATTCTGAAAGAAGCACGGCCCTCGTGGACTCTCTACCAAACGCATCAAATGTACCAAAGCCTTGTTGGAGGCGTGGATCTGCATGTCCTTCCTGGCCTTTGGTGTTGCTCCATCTCGCTCGAGCAACTGATGGATGAGCTTCCTGAAGCGATAGGTGTTCAATTTCGTGAGATTCGGAGCCCTCAACACCATTTCGACGATTTCCTCAACTTCCTTGGAACTTTTCGACATGCTGGACGTAACCGGCTTCTCTGGAGTCGGTGCAATCGCTTGGAATTGATCCAAATTCACTGACTCCATCGTATTCACTTGGGTCTTGGGTGGATCTGGAACGGTCTGCGAATGAGAATGCAACTCCAACGCTTGAACTGTGATGTGACCATTCTTGGCGCCCCGTGCTTGCTGAATCTCTATCAACTGGGCTAGGTAGGCCTTGTTCAGGATGGCATTCTTTACCGCGTCAAACTGCTCGATAACAGCTCGATCTAGTAGCGCCAAAAGCTTCGACATTGAGCTGATGGGAGTTCCAAAGTTCTGGACAAACAACACAATCTGATCGGGAGTCAGGTCATACATCGCCGCCTCGACTAACCGCTCCACTGGACTACGAATCATTTTTAACTTTAACCAATCCGGCAACAGCTGAACCGCTTCGTTGGTTTCTGGCAGATAGGCCTGTGGAACTGGACGTCCTTGTGGAAACCAGTAATCAAGAATGGGGATGGAATCCGGCAAAGTGATCGACGAGTGCGTGAGAAGGATGACAAACGCGTGGATGATATTCAAATGAAGCGGAAGCTGCGCTCCATCATCAAAGTGAACCATCAGTAGATCTGGGTACTCAGTCCATTCGTACGGCTCCCGGTGTTCCCTCAATTTGATAATGTAATTGTTAAACATGACAAAGATGCAGTTCAACGTCTGTAGGCGACACTCATCCAGGGTATCAGATACCTTTCCAGCTAGTGGTGAATCCGGCTGAATCGGGATTATGTGCTGAAACATGGTGCTCCTTTCCACTATTAACTGAGCCATATCCATGACGTGGTCCAACATATCAGTCACCGGATCATGCAACGTATGTGCAGCAATGAACTGGATATACACCATAACCAGCTCTGGATTGTTCTCAATCTGACAGGCAGCTCTCAGCTGTGGAATAATTGAAGCCCGTGCATGTATGAAATGTGGAACCAGTGGCAGGGAGCATAACAACCAATCCTCCTCCTCCTCGTTGGTATTAAACACCTTCAGAATTATCTTAATTCCGCTCAAAGCCGACACCCTTGACTGTTTCACAGTGGAAGCCAATCTTCTGAAGATGTAATCCAGAACCTCACACACAGTCTGCTTCTCTGAATTAACATCTTTTACCAGATTTCTCAGATAAGTCAGCAGCTCTGCATCACGACTATTCTCCTCGTTGATGGTGGTCGCATTGGAAAGAAGAAACTCACACAAGCACTGAACCGGTAGGTGGTTGAAATCACCATCGCTATTTTGAACCAAATCAGAAAGCCACGGCATTGACTGTGTGGTTCCTTGTCTCTGAATAATGTCCAACAGTAAATCTGGTTTGCGGCTACGACAGAGAAGGTGGCCCAACTTAAGAGACTTATTCAGATGTTTCAATTGTTCCAAAACAGCTGGTGGAACTCTTCTAGCCGGTCCCATTGGATCCATTAACATCACCTGTGAGATGAGAATTGCATTTTCTTCGGTGATAATCGCCTGAGAAGTCTGCGCTGCTAAATGTGTCTCAAATTCTATAATCTCGTCACGTTCCAGGGTCATCAACTGAAAGGAAACAATCAGTGCACGTTCCACATTTTATCTCTCCAACTTACCTGCAATTCTTCCTTAGCCACTGGTGTTTCATTCAACTGATTTGTGATGCACATCTCCATCAGCATTCTCATCGTTGGATAATGCTCCCAGCAAAACGCTCCAAATGTCGAGGGATTATGTGCGGAGATCATCAACATAATGATCCATGCCTTCCAATACAAAACAGTAATTGCCAACTTTGGTGGTTCATAGTTCTCTGGCAGTTTGATCTTCTCTGGATGATGATACTCAGCCATACTGAACAGAAAGTCAATTATGTCAAACTTATTCGCCTCTACTGCGGGACAATCCATACTTCTCAATCCCGACGCCCGCTTGATAGCCAACACAATGACTTCGATTGTGTCGGGGATGGTAAATGGAATCTCCTTCGTAATACCAATGAGGATTATCCTCAGTAGCGAGTCCTCATGTATGGGTGTCTCCGAAACCATTCGAAGAAGTGTTACTCGTTCTGGTTCTGGTGGCCATTGGTCACATTTAGAATACTGTTCAGGACTTTCTAGCAACAAAATCTTATGCAACGCCTGACTATAGTCGATTCCTTGAAGTTTGAATACCACTGGCACGGATTCATACATCCATGAGAGGGCATCCAACTGGATCTGAGACATTTGCGCGTAGAAATTGAGAAGAATCGGGCTGCATTTCATGTCTCGTCCATTACGCAGGGATACATTAGCCTCACGCACCTGCGGCGAAACGGTTAGCAACATGCAGAGGCAGGTTAGATCGACCATCGAATGAAAGATGCGATCTTTGTATTCCGATTGCTGAATAACAGGAATTAGATCGGGTCGACTTGTGAGGAATGCTTTACAGAATTCAACAATGTTGATATCGTAACGGAGTGTTCGGACAAGTTCTCGCAGAAAGACGCGTAATGTTCGCAAGCAGTCCTCGCGCTGCAACAGGAATTCTTTGTAGATTTCTGCCAAGTGACGGGCTGATTGTTCGGGTTTCGTCTGGAACATAGCGGCTGCAATAGAAAACATTAGTTAATTGGGGGGAATAAATGTTAAGAAATGTGTTGATGGGAGAGATATGTAGAATAGAGATATTCCCACTGTTATACTGCTTCAAGTCTTAAATGAGATGCAGAAGCGCGAGCGCAAGTACCTAGGAATTATTCTGGACAACAAACTCCAATGGAATAAACACCAGTCCCCAACGCGTAACCCTGTGCTACTCTATTCCGGAAAATCCTCCGGTAGTCCCCGTAAATACGGACTGGGTCTCCTGCTTTCACTAATGGTACGCATACTCCTAATTTCCTGGCGCCTCATGGTCATACAGTGTTAAGCCCCAACAGACCCTTCGACTGAGGATGGAGGGGACAATTTCTACAATCAGCTAAGCATGGAGACATCGTCATTGTGATGGGTGACCTGAATGTAACGATGGCTCAGACATGCGATCGCGAAACAAGACCTCACAATGGCAACAGTCAAAGATTAGAGCAACCTAATCGCCTAGTCATAAGAGGCACCATGTTTGAGCATAAGACCTACCACAAAGTCAGCGGGGTATCAACAGACAGAAGTATCCAACCAAATTAATCATTTGGCGATCAGCCGACGTTTTAGAAGTTGTCTCTTGAACGTCCGACATGAGGATGGCACGTGATCACCATCTTATGGTAGCCATAGTTCAATCCATGAATGCCTCCTTTGGCAGAGCATTGGTGGTTAAAAATATATCTATCGCAGGATCGTTCCCTATCGTTTGATCAAATGTTTTCTTCTTTACGCAATTCTCAAAAGAATAATCATTCTTTACGAACAGGATATAGCCAGCCGAATCGGCAAAACAAAGTCAGCGTTTGTCCAAAATATGGAAAAGCAATTCAATTAGCTTCAAGCCACGACAGTTCCGCTCCAATGTCGAATCCATGCTGTTATATGGGTGCAGCACTTAGAAAGGAACCGCCTCTATCAAGAGAAAGCTGTAAACTTTCGTGAATAGAGGATTTCTGGCCTAATAGCATTTCTAATGCGCAGCTCTATGAGAGAACCTGTCAAGAACCGATAGACATCACTATTCGACGACGAAAGTGGGAGTGTATTGGACAAGATGACAGTTCCATAGCTAACTACGCGATGCAATGAAATCCTTTAACTCAGCGGGTCGATGAAGAAATACATGGCGCAGAACAGTGGAGGAGGAATCACGGCAACTGGGGAAAAGTTAGAGAGACTGAAGACACATCGCCAGTAACCGTAAAAAATGACGCATAGGCGTAATAGAGGGCCTAAAACTCACAAGGGGAAATAGGACATAACTAACAAACTCAAGGAGCTTGTCTATATACAACGAAAACGAATTTCTTGTACCCATTCCGCTGTTAATCCACAGACTCTAAAACACAACTATGGCCCTATTCCCCAAGCCTAGTAGAGACTTCTTCTATCAAAGCGAAGTTTGTACTCCCCCGCCTTACGAATCTAGAAAACCAAACATTTTTAAATCCCTTTCCCAGTACTTACCTAACATTCCCATGTTGTTTGGATTCCTCGCATTAGACAGCTCATTTTGGACGACATACTTCAAGCTCACTGGCAATATATCTGGCTGCAGTTGAATCATCTCCTTCAAGCACAGCATGTAAATGTTTATCAGCGGTTTCGTCTTCAATCGCATCTTCACTAACGTTGCCAGAACCTCATGATCCTTCAAAGTCTGTCCGGTGATGTTGAAACAAATATAAGTCAAAAGCTCTTGTGCGGGCTTCATCAACTTTCCATTGTGAATCCACAATTCCAGACGCGTTATACACAGCGAACGCACCTCTCCGAACCCTGCTGTGGTGCATAGAAATTTCAAAAAATTTCTAGTATAGCAATCCTGCTGTTGTCGCTTGTTCAACTGTTCCTTAATCGCATCCATTACATACTTCTCCACTATATGAGCACTCGAGCCATATCGATTCTGTACAGCGCAATCCAATTTCAAATCGCTCGCCTTCAGCGAATCACCATGTAACGAATTGTCATTCGAATCATCGTCAATAGAAATCGTAGCATCTCGCTGCGCCAGAGCAGTCGGTTCAGGTTGGAGCATATTCTTCGGCGGCACTCGCGTTTTAAACGCCGAGATGATATTATCAACAAATGGAGCGCAGTATTCATTGTCAGCCCACACCCTTTCGTTAGCCGCATCGTCTATGTACGTCCTGAGGAACATCTCAGGCCAGTGGCGCTTATCATGATATCCCCGTGACAACAGATTACATGCAACTATATGTGCTAGAGGGTGCGATCGACTCTTAAATGTATGTTGGCTGTCTCGCCTCAGAACTGATATCAGGGCAGAGGTGACAATGTCATTGCAGAACAACGAAGGACGCACTTTGGCCAAATACAATAGCGACAAAGTGAGGACACTATCATTTTTCGTCCTTTGCGACGATAACAACTTTATAGCCCCACAGACGACGCTGACAACAGTGTCGGAATCTTGTTGGTCTATTGCCGCGTATACAGTTTCTACCAAGTCAACTGGTTCACATTCGATGGCCAGTTGTTCCCATGGTTCTAACACCGAACTAGAACTGCTGCTGCCTTCGCCTGACAAACGTGGAACGTTTCCTACACTTCCACTCAGTTTCGGTTTCTTTGCAACGTTACCCAGAGACGTGGACGGCTCACGCTTACGATCTGAGACTCCTTTGACCGATGACATAACCTTGCTTTTGTCATCACGACTGGTTGAGGCTTTCGTTCCCAATGCAAACAATTCGCTACCCATGTGTGGGGCTCCAATTTTGGGCTTTGGCCCTCTGGAGCCGCCAATCTTATTGCGGTCCATGGGATAAATGGAGAAAATTGGCTTTTCTTTCGCAGAGACAAAAATTAACAACAAACCCCCCGAAGAAAACAAATGCAAATAGTCGGGTATTTGACAGTCAAGAAATGTTTCCATCGCAGATGGCAGTAATCTAGTACATTTCTGGAGGTGCATTTTTGGTATGTTCAATTGTGTGGGGAGAGATATTTTTATGGCCGTAGGTATGGTTAAACGAATATAAACACGTCGGCTACTGTATTCTTAAATAAAAAATATTAAATTAAATAATGTAAATCATAAGTAAAGTAATTGGAAACTAGTCACAATAGACAATTAATAACATTATAAGTCTCCTTTATTGGATTATAACTTCGGTTTTTCCAAGAATTAAAATCGCAAGGCACCATATGTCTTTCATCAACACGAAGTTCCAAAGAAAGTTCGTAACTCATGTGGCAGGCGTAATAGGAACATGAAGCAACATTATCATGGTTAATAACCTTGTAATAAGTTAACGAAGCTAATAATTACCGCTGTGTTACTAGTTTTCAACTGTAAAACGGAAAACAAAATTGGAAAACAAATTAATTCCAAAAATTATTTCAAGTTTATAACTTTTTCAAGTCGTATCGTATTTTGTCTCTATGTTTATTTAATTTTAAATATAATGTTATTGTTCATAAAAAATAACCCAACCATAATCATTTCGATTGGTTTCATAAAGTGTACACTGAAGGAACAATATATGCCATACTAACACTTAAATATTAAGATAGTTTTAAGCATCGTATAAAAAAACCATACACAGAAACCATATGGCAAACTAACACAACTTAAAACCAGAAAGATCAGGCTCATATGCAAACTATTTAAGGGGTAGGCTTAAGACAACAAAAGCTCTTACGGATTTTCAATTGAATTTTAAATTGTTCATCAAACTCTTCCGTTGTTCAATTTGCTATGCAAAATACTTTACGACCTTATTTGCACCGATTCTACATGTCAACTAATATTAAATTTAAAGTTTATGCCTTCCAACCTATCAGGCAAAGGACGACCATTCTGATTCGTTTCTTTTATTATATACACCTTTCCGGCATTCCAAATTCCAGTTTTACCATGATGGCGTTTGTAAAGAAGTTTTGACTTGTTCTCTGATCCAGAATGATTACAATAGCCGTGTTTCCTTGTAAAACTGGAAAAAGTTCGCAAAGTAAATAAAAATAATAATGAACTAGATACCCAGATATTGCTGAGGAGAGCACGTGTCCTATTATAGAGCAACAAATTTTGTTCAACCTCTAAGATTCTGTTCAATGTTATTAATATAACAAAAGAAAAATCAAAACGTTAGTAGGAACACTAATTTTCTTTGAATTCCAATCTGCAACTATATAAGTAGTGGCAAATTAAAAATACGGAATAGGAAATTGCTTTTTTTATGAAAGTCAACAGAACTTTATGTAAAGTTACAAGGAACTACGGTTTATGTTATTTTTGATTATGTTTGATTACTGAACTTTGGATTCAGAGCCCGAGTGCCAGAGAACACAAAACAAATTTTTTTCCACGGACCTATTTCTCAGGAACATTCAAACATTGGAAAGTGAAATTGTTATAAGAAACTTCTCTCAATTTAATGCCTCTTTGGAAACAGTATAAAACTATAGGCCCCCACAAGCTAGGTCAGGCTTTTAGCTGCCAACTATGAAGCTAAAAAATCTTCTCAATTTCAAGCTTTGTAATTAAACTGATGCAGGAAAACAACCACCTTAAGGAATAAATGTCAATTTATGTTTTCTGGTGTGGATACATTTGTATTTTTAGAAGCTGAGTAACAAATGTTTCTGAAGGGCAGACAAAACTTTCTACATAATTTTGTTTTGTTTTTGTGTGTTTGGAAACTTATGTTTTCGGTTAACGTTTTTGTCAGTATTCAAGTTACTCGGCAAAATTCAAGCAAAATCCAGGCAAATTTTATTTTGTAGAATATTTCTTCCACACATCCTTCAATTTGAGTTTCTGCTGAAAAAATAATTTTAAGCGTCAAAATATATATTTCAATTTATTCTTCCGGATAATAAAAGATTGGGACCAGGCTTTAGGAAAGGAACTACGAAAAATTTCGAAATGGACGTTGATGTCAATCGAACCACGAAACTTCGAAACTGCGGACAATTGAAATGATAATAAGTGGATAATGTTGGCAACACAGTTGCTTTAGAATCTACTACAATTTTCACCACAGTTTTTTGCATCGTTTGTTTCATGTGAGTGAAGAGCAAAGTGCGAAACACCGACAGGAAAGTTGTAGGCGGCGTATTTATAGCGACAAAATCATCAAAAGTAAACTAGTGTGCGTGGAAAGGCTTGAGCGCTTTCAATGGCGTAGTTGATTGTGTATGCCTTTCCTTATCTTTTTCACAACTTTCTTGCCGCTCAATTGTGCTTTTCCCTTTCATACGTACAGGAAACACTTGCGCAAATATAGCAGCCGGGCGAAACTTCTTTGCTGTGTGTTTAGAATTGTTCCAGATGTTTTCCGTGTCGGTGCTGTAGACAAGTCGTCTCTTCAATAAATTAGCCGCGTAAAAAGTACAAAATTCGTTAAAAATTACCCAGTTGTGAGATCGATACTATTTATTTAACCCGATCGCACATAAAATCGGACTCTGTAGTAAGTTTAAATTGAATAAAATACACACATTGCTTGCGTCATTCCCTTATCTATCGTTGACTTCCAAGAACTCACCCCCCATAAACAATAGAATGCACCCAGCCTATCCGATTACCTTGTATCTTATCAGAGAGCTGTTATGGACAAATCACTGGGAAAATAAATCTAACACTTATTCACTTTTTTTTTAGGGAAGCAGCAATGGCTTACGACGAGATTGGCAGGTGGACACACTTGGAAAATCAAATTGATCTCTGGCTAAAGTGGGACAAGAATGAGAAGACTCACAAGGAGACCCAGACACTGTACAATGAGGAGAACTGGGCCGAGCTTCAGCAGCGTTTTCTAAGCCGGCTTACCTTTGGAACGGCTGGATTGCGTGGCCCCATGCGTGCTGGTTTCAATGGGATGAATGATTTGGTCATCATACAGACTGCGCAAGGACTGTGTGAGTATATTTTGAGGGAATTCCCCAACGTAGATGATCACAAGCGGGGCGTTGCCTTCGGCTATGATGGACGCTACAATAGCAAACGATTTGCAGAGCTATCGGCGTGTGTGCTGATAAACAAAGGAATTAAGGTGTGGCTATTCAGCAAGATGGTACCTACACCATTTGTTCCATTCACTGTGCTGCAGTTGAAGTGCCTCGCTGGAGTAGTTGTCACTGCGTCGCACAACCCGAAGGAAGACAATGGTTACAAGGTGTATTGGGCCAATGGATCACAGATTATCCCTCCACACGACAAAGGAATCCAGAAATGTATCGATGAGAACTTGACACCATTGGAATCGTCATGGGACACGTCGATTCTGGAGAAGAATGAGCTGCTCGAGGATCCCTTTGACGAGATGTTCCAATTGTACTACGAAGCGTTACTTACAAATATCCCTCAAAAGTTCCTCAAGTCGAACAAAGAGAGCGATCTGAGATTTGTCTACACAGCAATGCATGGAGTGGGCTATCCGTTCGTAGAGCGCGCCTTTGAAGCCGCTAAATTGAAGCCAGTTCTTGCGGTAGCTGAGCAGCGTGATCCTGATCCTGAATTTCCGACTGTCAAGTTTCCAAATCCCGAGGAGGGTAAGTCCAGCTTGGAGCTTTCCATCAAAAAGGCAGACGCTGAGGGAGTTACAGTGATCCTTGCTAACGATCCAGACGCCGATCGCCTGGCTTGCGCTGAGAAGGATCCCGACACTGGCCTGTGGAAGGTGTTTAATGGAAACGAATTAGGAGCCCTCCTCGGCTGGTGGGCAATAAGGAACTTCCAAGAACTAGACCCCAACTTGGATCTGTCGAAATGCTACGCAATTGCCAGTACAGTGAGTTCAAAGATTCTACGATCTATGGGCGCTATAGATGGCTACAAGTTTGAGGAAACCCTCACTGGGTTCAAGTGGATGGGCAATCGTGCAATAGAACTCATGCAAGCCGGTAACAAGGTGCTGTTTGCCTTTGAGGAAGCCATCGGTTTTATGGTCTCCACAACAGTATTGGATAAGGATGGAGTTAGTGCCGCTGCTCATTTGGCCACAATGGCTTCCTACATCAAGGCCACTGAAGGTCTCACTTTGATGGAGAAATTAAAGAAAATCTTCGACCAGTACGGCTACCACAGTACCAAGTGTTCCTACCTCTTCTGCTACGATCCGCCCACCATCAAGCAGATTTTTGCGAGAATCCGCAGCTTTGACAACGGCCAACCCGCCACCTACCCACAATCTATTCTCGATGGAGAGTTTAAGATAAAGCACGTTCGTGACCTTACTAACGGAGTGGATACCTCAGAAGCCGATGGTAAAGCTAAACTGCCGGTCAGCTCTAGCTCCGAAATGATCACTTTCACATTTGAGAATGGACTTGTGGTCACACTACGAACAAGTGGAACGGAACCAAAGATTAAGTACTACGCTGAGATGTGCGCCAAGCCGGAGGAGAAGAACTGGAAAGAACTGAGTATTCGCATGGACCGAATGGTGGCAGCCATTGTAGAAGAGTTCCTGCAGCCAGAGCTCAATAATTTGACTCCAAAGACAGATTAATTTTGTGTATATGGTTTGAGAGTACACAAGAGGCGTGGTAATCTCATTTTAAGCATTCCACAAAGAGGCTGTTTACTTAAAAAAAAAAATATTTATGTTGCTTACCCCCACTTATGAATGTCGTCCAACTCTTTGTACTTCCACTCCTCTTGATGTCAACTCACGGTCCATATAAAGCCCTTAAGTGTTATAGTTTTTGAATAACATAAGCGAATAGCGATTGTTTATTTATTTATTTAAATTTTACAAAAAAAAATTGTTTGTAATCTATAGTTTGTCATATTTATTTGCGCTTCTGAACTTTGACAGGTGATCTCACTGCTTTGGTGTAACTTATGTCAGTTGATTAACTTTTTTTTTTAATGAAATAAATGTTTGTAGAGAGTTTTGTTTCATAATGTATACACGTGCTGGGCGCTTTTATTGGATGTGTTGTCATACACATTTATTGGGGAAGCTAATAAAGTGATTAGAACGTGACTTGAGAATTATCAGGTTATCAGAGACCTGGCAACGAATGAAAGCTGTTTTTGGCAAATTTAATTATGGCGCCGTCCCAACATAGAATTTGTTGATAACGACTGAGTTGAATGCATCGACTTTGACACGTAAAGTATGAGTCACCTAATTAAGTTCGTGTTTGTCTGGATTCATTATCTTCGGTGATGAAAATTTGCCGTACTACTGCACTGAATGTGTTGTTCTCACAGGGACTCTTTATCTTGTTTGTTATTGCCATTTCGGTAATAAAAGAGGCACGTGTGTCGAATCAAGATTGATGCATTTCATATCTTTGAAAAAACACTTTTATCAGGCCAACGTTTTACCTATGTCATATGTAGCAAACCGTAGGGGATCACCATCAAACTACTTGTAGCACTTGCCAGAAAGTTGAAAATCAACAGACTGGCGAAGATCAACAAAAGACAGACGATTCTTTATTAGAACTATTTGGACCTTGTATTAATTCAATTTGCGCTTTAAAATCCGCGTCGTCACCTCCACTTTCTGGCCCGAATTAGATGAAAAGGGAAATGATGACGAGAGCTAGGTTCATGTGACACACTAGTTGTACCCTGATTAGTCTGAGGAAGTTGGGTACAATAATGTAAGCACACAAAAGAGCTACTTGCCGACCACTAAATAGAAAATAATAATGAATGAAACAACCACGAAGTGGCATATTGTCACCTCTCTCGACCTTAGGTTTAACGTTAAGGTGCTTTAAACTCGCATGAAAATGTACAAATTTTCTGTACTCCCTGATGCCTTTTGTTGACTTCATTTTTTTGGTTTTAAAAAACTGAAAACAAAGATTTCGCCATCGCACTCCTTGAGCAGACTTAAAAGCAGTCCCTAGGTGTGACTTGAGACTGCAGTGCAATTGCAGAACGGATGTCACGCCCACCCGTGCTGAATAACTGTATACACGTATGCAACGCTGATTATTATATTAAAGCTTGACTAAGAGAGTCTGTATTACAAGAACCGTCACTTAACTTGCGTTTCAGCACTCCCATAGTCGTGTGAAATAAAAAAAATTTAAACGTTCCTCACAGACCAATATGTGGCTATGGGAATGCAAACAGGTCACGGTCGACCAAATTTTAAAGATGACAGTAGCTCTCTTTCTTATTTTTATAAATGATCTCTTGCGTGCAAATTCTAATCCAATCCATTCCTTCGCTGATGACAGTACCCTCAGTTTTTCATATTCGTCCTTGCTCTTCGGCCGTAGAAGGGGAACGGCAACGTATGTTAAACACAGTAAATTCCGACCTGGACAGCATAATTAAATGGGGTTCAACCAACAGAGTGGAATTTAATGCTTCCAAAACACAATGCTGTCTTCTGTCTCTCAAGCGAAACCAAAACCCCCAACCATTATCCATGGATGGTACTTGCATCATTGAAACCGAAAGACTTGCTATTCTCGGTGTGAGTATTAATAACCATCTTCGATGGAACGATCACATATTCGAGGGCGCCAAAAATGCTGCAAAATGTCTAGGATTCCTTAAACGGTGCAAGAAATATTTTACCCCGTCTGATCTGGCCTCAATTTATAAGGCATTCATCCGCCCTAAGCTGGAATATAACGCCCATATCAAGCATATGCTTGATAGGGTACAAAATCGTGCGTTAAAACTTATAGGTGATAGAGACATTGTGAATTCCATTCATTCACTAGAACATCGGAGAAATGTCTCCTGTCTCTCCCTGTTTTATCGTTTTTTCCACAAAAAATGCTCCAGCGAAATAGCCAGTTGCATTCCTCCCCTTCAAAATTTCACCCGCAATACGCGACATGCTTCGAATGCACATCAGTTTACCCTAAAGCCAAACTTCGGTTGTACTGTCAAATATAGGGTTTCATTTATAAGCCGAACAACACGAACGTGGAACGATCTACCAGGCTCTGTATTTCCCCATCACTACAACCTTCAAACGTTCAAAGCCAACGTGCATAGGTACCTCCTCTGCTCCTCTTCCCCCTTTTCCTGACGCCCGTGCCCTGAAACAATTAAAGGGTATTAATACTCCCTTTGGCGCGCGCAGATTATAAAAAATAAAAAAAAAAACAGTTGCAACTGTATGAGACGGATTAAGCAGTGTTAAGCATGATGTATACTATTGCGTTCATTCGCTCAAATCAAATTGCTTGAAATCTGAGTCATGAAAGAAATCTTTAATTTCCTCCAACGTCATTCAAAAGCAATGCGAATATAATCCAATTCAAAATAGCTGCTTCTTATGAATTGATACGACAGATCTGCTGGAGGTATTACGTTCAACATTTTTTTTTTTTTTTTCTGATTTCGGAAGATTTTTTGCAGGGTCTTTTAGGTCAAAAAATAGTGATAAGAAACTCTGTTATCGCATGTAAATGGAAATTTATATTTAGAATGCTGGCTTACATATTCGATTGTAATAATTGGTGCACGCTTGGGCTAAGTGACAATTGGCATTTTTTCAGGAGAACAATTTAAAGAATTTCGGAATTGCAAATTTGTATTTGTATACAAAAATTAATATTTTTATATAAAATATTATAATTCACTCCAATTATTGGCTTATCGACTTATGGCTCTACCAAAGATACTAACATGGCATACGTTCCGAAGAACACAATGGAATAATTCCTAGAAATGTGACATTCAGACGTCCTAGTAGCATATCAAAAAGTCAGCAAACATTTTTAAGCATCGCTGCTCTAACAGAACCTTGTATGTGCGGGCGGAGTTGTGCTTGACGAATTATTGTTTTTGTTACAGATCTGAGGAAGAAAACATTTGATCCAAGGAACGACAATTTCAAAAGGATCCATGTATAGCTTAGTTGGTAGAGCGTAAGTGGCTTAAGCCATATCTAAATACTTTCAACAATGTTTCATTCTTTACATCGGTTTCAACCTCCATTCATTAGCAGAATCAAAAGTAATATCTCGGATTTTGGGTTCGCCTATTCTGAAAGATTATAAAAATAAAAATTCCTATTCCCTAAGTTGAGTCAGCACGAATTTCCCATGACAATAGATTTCATATTCTCCCAACTTATGAAGTGACAAGAAATAAAAGTTTTGCGTGTGTACAGAAAAAACACGCCTTGCTCAAGAACCACTAAACAAATTTGGATAATATGATTGTTCTTATGTATGTGTATGTATGTAAGTAGTCTCGTCAAGAATCTGTCAAAATTGGGTGGAAATAGAGGGGGGAACATTATTTTTGCTACCTATAGCTTTTGAGCGTTTTTGTTCTACAAATATACGAATTTCTTAAGCTTCCAACTTTCATTTAATATGTCACATAAAATTTTTGAAATTTTCGTATCAAGTTCAATCTTGATCTTTCCACTCAGAGGATATATCTGTAATTTTAGGAGATTTTGTCTGAAAACTGTTTTCACAAAATTTTCTTAAAAGAAAATGGGCGTGGCTGTCACGATTCGTGAATGAAATTGACCACATCCAATTGATATTCGTAATAAGTCTTAACCATCACCATAAATATCATTAAGAATGCAAAATACGCACGCCTACTATTTTATGAAGTAAAAGTGGGCGTGTCTGTGAACGGATTTAAAAAAAAAACGCTGTCCTGGTTCCGATTCCAGAAGCTTATATATTAGCCTAACTCAAAATTTAAGGCCCAAAAAGTTGTGGCATACAGACAGACGGATGGACATGGCTAGATAGATATAGCTTTCGATGATTTAAGAATAGTTAAGTTAGTTAAGCTAGTTTTAAGCGTTTTGTCTAGAAATTAAGTTACAATGAATTTAAAAAAAATAAAAGTGCATTAAAAATGAAAAAAAAAAAATGAATAGCTTTCGATGCTAATCTTAAATACACATATGTATTTTTGGGAGACCATCGTTACTTTTTCCCTATGTTAAAAACTACATATGTATCAAAATTGATATACCCTATGGGCTGAAGTGTAAAAATGGGAAATTCGGAGGAATTTGAATTTGTTTCAAATTTGATTGAAAATGCTAGCCACTTATGTGCATATTTTTGCATTTATCTTTATCTATTGAATGCAAGGCAAGGTGGAATGGTTATACGATATTGCAGGCACAAACATTTTTTCCCCACGCGAAATTGTGACTGCTTTTAAAGCTGGCTAAAGTCTATTATAGGAGCATTTTGCATTAGAGAGGACTTTTCGTTAAATTTCAACGTTAGCTTAGGTTTCTTTTTTTTTTATACCCATGTAAACAAAGGCACCCATATACCTAACCCAGCATAAATTTTGTTGAAGCCTGCTATGGTTAAACATTAAGAGTTCTACAGAGCGGCTCTCAACACGTTGTCGAGACTCATCCTTGTCAATGGCAACTTTCATATGTACAACATTTCCTAGGAGCTGGCGTGTTACAATATGGAAATCCGCCAAAACAGCTGAAAGCTAAATAAAAGTTCGCTTGGGAGCAATTGTTCTTTTCAGATAAAATTTCCCATCTAACAGACATTTTTTCCCCTAACAAACAGCCTGTCACCCCGGTATAAAATATTGTATTCTCTAATTACCCACAGTTACTGTTTGACGAGTGCACTGGTTCTTCATTAATATGTTCAATGTTCGAGGATGCTGTACTAAATTCGTACAGATTTTCGCAGCACTGTGTTGGAAGTTTGAACTAAGTGTGCGTTGGGCTCTCGGGGTAAAAAAAAGTACTGTCAAAAAACTAAATTGTTTGATATCATTCGGTAGTGATGTAATTTGTGACACCAAATACTATGCGTTCTGTGGCAAGTGTTAATAAAAATGAGTAATTTTGAGATGCAAATTTTAAAGAGATGTTATCTCCAAAAATATAAAATTAAATCGATTTATTTGTGAATAACAAAGAATGACAGCTTTCAGGGTAACATGTTTGAGTTCGATTTGCAATGCATTGACCAGAACTGACACTACAACACACGGCCAATAACAGCTGTCATTTAACACTCGTGTAATATCCCCGTAGTTTCTGTACTATAGTCGCGAAATCAAGTCAATAAGTGGTGGAGTTTACTCCGAAATTTGAAATCAATACCTACATTGCCTGAAATGCCCCTTATATCATTTTTTTAATTCGATTTCTTTAGTAAAATCCTTTCTAGACTCAGATATCATCTACCCTTAGGGGCTTTCGTCAAATGTGACCTACCCCAAGAAACCTGTATTTTTCTTTCAGAAAAAAATCCCATTATTTCCAGAAAAAAAAACAAACAAACAACCACAACAACAACTACCCTAAGTTTCCTTCTCCAAAAGCGTCAAAGTGTCAAATTCCGTTAGCCTCAGTATTTTTTGTTAGTTTTCACCCCAAAAATAATGGAACAGGAAAATATGAAGCCGTTCGATGAGGATTTAGAAGATGGAGAAGTAAGTTTAATCATAAATATGAATTACCAACAGCTCCTAATAAACTGACACTCACGACAAACAGCTGTCGGACAGCGACGATGGCTACACTCCACTGCCGCGGCCAGGGACCACCAGCAACCTAATCGAAATCACTCCGCCACTAGCCGTTCCCAGTGTACCCGTTAAAATGGAAGAAACCATCGAAGACAGTGCTTCCGAATTTGGTGCAAGCAGTTCATCTACCTCCGACTCAGATGATTGCCTCAATCTCAACAAAAATCCCGATGATCCAGAGAAACCACGAAAGAAACGAACAAAGCGCACAGTTTTACTTCGTGTGAAGACCGACAATGATCTGCAGGACAAGAAGACACACTTCAAGAAATACGACATCTGGGCATCCAGCCTTCAGGAGGATGCTCTCACGGAAAATATGCGTGGAATCGATGTCACACATGACGTGCGCTGTGACCGTAGTGTCGAAAGCTATGACTACAGGCTCAAATATCGACTGAATGGAGAGAATTCGCTGAAACGAAGGTTGTCCACGTCTAGCGATGAACACTCGGAGAATGACTTTCATCAGCAAGCGAAGCGATCTCGTGCCGGTGGGGTGAAGAGCCGCCTTGGCCAAAGAACACATCGACAGTCGGAGAGTAGTTCGGACTATAACTCCAATGAGCCGCGGCACATTCGTGATTTAGAGGGGCCTACTGAGGGCAGGCCGCCGCAGGAGATTGCCCGAGAAATGGCGAACAAATTGTATGAGGACAAGGATGAGTTGCTGGGTGAGTTTTGAGTACAGAATGATGTGTTGTTGAATGTGCTGACTTGACTTAGTTTGGTTTTAGTGAGGGTCGTTGAAATTGTCGGTCCTGACATGGCTGTACAAATTTACAAGGAGACACAACGAATCGAAAGTGAAGGCGGAATGATGATTCTGGTAAGTGTAACGTTCAGTAGACCTCAAATAGATTTAAAGTTCTTCGATTAGAATGGCAGGCGACGTCGTACACCAGGCGGGGTATTCCTGTTCCTTCTGAAGAATCACGATCGCATTACTTCAGATGAAAAGAAGCTAATCTTTTTCGATGAGCGAGCAGCAGCGAATAAAATGCAAAAAGAAATGCAAGCAATAAAGCGTCATCGTAAGGTGGAAGAGCTAAAGAAACGACTGAGCGCTAAAGAGAAAAATCTCCCGGCACTTGCTTCGAGAAAGGAGCTTTATCTTGGGTCCGAATTAAAGGCTGAGCTTAAATCTACACGTAAGTCTCCACACTGCAGAAAACCATTCAAATTATTAGAAATTTTTTAAAAAATTTAGTGTCAAATCCACCACCATCGCCTGTGGGTCAGGAGCATAGCCCCGAATACAAGTCACACGCAATCAACCATGTTGGTGGTGATGGTGATGCAAGTCCTGAGAAACCAAGTACATCAAAAAATGTCGCTCCAGACACAGAACTGCTTAGCTATGACGATGACTTTCTCGACGTTCACTGTGGCGATATGGACTTTTTCTAAATATAGTATACATACATATAACTGGCATTCATCTCAATTGCCAAGAGGACAGCTCTTGGACTTGGTTTAAAAGAGTTTTAAAGTGGATCTATATAATGTTTAATTTTATTTTCTATTTTCTAAAATTAAACTGTTAATTTTATATGCAAACTTGCGTAGCAAAAGAAAAAAAAAAAGAAAGAAAATTTTCTAAAATTAAATGTAAACGAAGTGATTATAAATGTAAACGGAGGTTTCACTTCTTCTAATCTAGATATGTAGTCAAACTCATTGCCATAGTTGTGTCATCCGAAAATCAGGTGATAGTGAGCCGACAATCTGTCACTTCGACTATGGAGAGAATGGTGATATAAAAGGAATAAGTTCGAGGTGTTAATAACATGCCTATAGAGTAGAAAGACTAGGGTAAGTATACAAAGTTAGTCTAAAAATCCATGTTACACAGATACATCCACATATGTACATACATTGATGTTAAGAAAGGAAGATATTCTCCGCTATACCCTAAATTTGATCAGGTACTGCGATTCTACACTGAGTTAATTCGAGCTGGTTGAGAGCACGTGTTCCGTAAGACTACTGAGGTGACAACAATTTAATTTCCACATTAAGTTGTAAGAAAAATTGACCACCCAGCATACCTAAATTTTCATAAACTTGTTAACAGTGAAAACTAGATGGAAAATTTCACCCCTATTCTCTAAGTCGTACATTCAAACATAGACGAACAGACAAGCAAAATTGAGAAACTTAGTTTCACGACCATCAAAAGTGATCAAAATCCGGAGATCTTTGCTGCGGGCAAGTGCTGCTTTAAACATCGTTTTGGTAAGGTAACGGTGTGGTTTACAATTTTCGAACGATTAATATGTGTTCAAATCCCATCCAACTTCCAATTTATTGTTACTTTAAAATTTGTATGTAACAATTCGAAATTTCACTTTCGGTTATCATTTAAAATAACAATCCAATTCTCTTTATTCTTTATCGCTTTACAAATTCATTGCCTTTACAATTGTATCAAATATCATTTATTTACATCGCCCTCTTTAATTCTGAAATCCAATACTTAAAATCATTATTCGTAGTACCTAATTCACCTTCTCATTTATGGTGGATTTATATTGCCACGCAAATGAGTTACGCATTTAATGTATGTATAGAACAGCGAAAAGTTTGCTGCCAGTAAGGAAGAGCATTACAAGTTACAATGGATTTGGATGTGATTCTTTAGGCAGGAAGCACAATTTTGGATGAGAGAGAATAGTGATCTCACTGCAGCTCTAGAATTACCATGGATGGTTAACCGCTAGTTTCCTTTCTTAGGTTTTTGCGTGGCGTGACCATGTAAATCCACCATTAAATGCCGAACAGAATCCGATCTGTGTCAGTTGCTCCGAAAAACTTGACAGTCCTGACATGGATAGTACATATATTTTAGGTGTGCATTTCTTTATTTGTTCGGAATATTCTGAAAGACAGTTTCTGTCTCCTTATTCATTCATAATATTCTATTCTTATTGTTCTTTTTTTTTTTTTAAATCCCGCCGGAATACTCGGAATGCTTTCTTTTTGTTCGGAGAAGAAAGACAGAATAAGCAGAACGAATTATATTTTGCTGTAGAAGCGGATGAGTGGCATGAATGGCACAGAAATAGTGAAGAGAACTAAAAATATGCGTCTATTTGAAAATCATGTGTGTATATTTTAGAGGTATACAAAATTGTATGAGAGAGAATAGTCAATTTCTTTATTCATTCTATTCCGAATATTATTCAAGGAAGGTGAAACGAAATACAACCGCTTTCTTTACCCTATTTTGTGCTGGGATTGCGGGTAATTAGTTAGCAGTTGTTAGCGAAAAAAAATGTGCTAAACGGAAAATTTCAGCTGAAGTTAGCTGAAAAATATTCGTTTAATCACGAAAAAAATGTATATGTTGGAGAGGGAAAGAACAATTGCTCCCAAGTGAACTTTTCATTTACCTGTTTTGGCGGACGTTCCACAGTCTTACACGTTAACTTCAAAATATTATGCGCGTATGGAACGCATCGCATCGGAGCAGAAAGATTAGCTTTTGCCAGATATGTATGAAGTCGTAACCTATAAATTTCCTACTTATTAGTGGAATCGACGCAAGCAGAACAGTTTGAAGAACGAGATTTCATTGATAATGTGATGTTTTTATTTGGTTTCGACGATCCAGTTATTATTTTTCCATTTATAATTTTTCTGTTTTCGCCTATTTTGAGTAATAAAAGTAAAATGGCGAAACTCCAAATGCCGGATCAACCAATTTATACCAAAAACAGGAATCTATCAGATGTCAATATCTGACAGTTATCAGCTGAACTTCTTCCTTCGGATTTATTCTCATTTTATAATATAATTATGAGTAACGCACGATTGCATTTTTGATTGCCGGTTCAATTGATAACACTGTTTTTGTGTATCTTCGTGACATGATCCTGAACGGAGAAATGACATCTCAGAAAAAAAAATGTTTTATATTTTTCACACAAGCCTTGACCAACCCGTAAATGTAAAGTTTCGCGTTCAACTTACGCAGCTTAGGTTTTTAAATCTTTTTTTCCCTTTTAAAGGTATTTTAAAGGCTAATCTACTTTGCGCCCCCTTTAAAATAAGTTTATGAATAAAACTGTCAGAGATTTAAGAGACATTTTTCAGAAAAAAAAAAAAAAAAAATGAATGCCGGACTGTTGTTAACGCAGCAATAATATAATTTTTTAATATATTATTATATGTTTTCGTCTATATTTTCACCAATTAACCGTAATCTGAAGAATCTAATTACTATCACAATAGAACGTAAATATCATGAACTATAGTTCAGAACAAGAATAAGATTGAAAGTCATTATACTTACTTCGAGAGGATGAGGATCTAGATGCAGAAATTTATATTGAAGAGGTGACGAAGGCACTTTCAAAGGCAACAACAAATAAAGTCCCGGGTGGCGACAGGTTTCCATAAGGATTCCTTAAGAACGCCCCAAATGACAGTGGACAACATCTACAACCTTTATGAAAAACAGAAAAAGTCTTATGAAAAACAGAAAAGTCTAAGAAGAACGCGGTTTACTTTAAAGCAGCGTTCGACAAAGTATTGCGAAAACTATTAATATAAAAACTGTACACGATGGGGTAACAACTAAAGCTGTCAGATTGCTGGAGAACATCTATGAAATAACTAGGAGTTGTCAAAAAACTTCGATACAATTTCTGGTGTTGAACAAGGATGTCTCTTATCACCGCTACTTTTCTCTCAATATATGTATAAATAATATGCGTGAAAGTTTAGAAGGCGGCCTATATATAGATGAGTTAAACATATGATTGCTTCATTATGCAGATGACATTGTCATATTGGCATTACTTTCTGCCAATATGACAATGTTATCAAGTTTTGCTAAGGATGATAAATAATTTAGAAAGTACTGCAGTAAGTGGAAATTAGAAGTACATTTAAACAAATTTAAATTTTTTTTTTAAATGGAAAAGTAGTACCTCAAAGTTGAAGAGACAAATTACTGCTGTCTAGGGATGACATTGATGCCAAAAATTACTTCAGTTAAACATATTGAGAAAATCAACTATGAGGCAAAATAACAGCATATGCACTACATAGAAAAATTTCCTCAAAAAAAGAAATGTATCTCTACGATCAGAGTGGCATTTATTCCAAGCAATGTGCAGAGCTGTGCAATTGAATGGAGCGCAAGTTTGGGGTGATACGCTCTTTGAGGAAGTGAACAATCTGCAGAGGTATTTTGTTGAAAAAATACTCAGGTTGCCCAATTTCACACCCAAGTATTCACTTATGCTAGAAAGTGGAATGGAAGATGGACATCTGTATACGCTAGACTTGCATTTGAGATACATTGGGCGTACATTTTTTGACTATGGGATTAACCGATTGCTACATCAGTTCACCTTAATGCTAATGCAAAAGGATTCGTTTTGGGTTAAAACTTTGATTCTCCATAAATTTCAGTTGTCAAACAATGGTAAGAAATGCTGCGAAATTACTCTAAAAGCCTTTTTTTTTAACTATCGGTGATTTGAAACAATTCAGTTAAATAACAAAACGATAAATTTGCACGTGTAGCAGCTTGTCCTCTTTCACATTACATGCGAACAAAAGAAAACGTCCCACATGTAGTTCATTACATGTGAATGCGCTCCGCGCGAAATAAAATACTTAATTTTGTAATCTTTTAAAAATATTTCTTATAATTTTTTCTATTATATTACAATGATTTTTTAGAATACTATTGATTTAAATGTAGTAAATATTTTGAGTTATAGTTATATATATGTGTATATTATGTCACTAGCATTCGGCAATTACATTTTGGACAAAGCTGCCGCTTGCATTATTCCGAAACGTATGGCAAGTAATCGGGCAATGTTATTATTTGTGGACAGTGATATTATTTGCATTATTTCAAGAATCAGTAACAAACAAAAAATAATATTTAGGAATGCAGTATTTTCATAAATAGATTTTTATTTCAATGTTATTGACCTACCTCCAATATCGAACCAACACACCTATTAGGGACAAATGACTCAAAAATCGTCACATTCGAATCTTTTATTTTAACAAAAAAAAGAAAGTGCCTCTGATTTTTGCCCCATGTAACTTGATTTCCCACTCGAACATCTTCAAAAACAAAACACTTCTAAAATGTCAGCACTCCCTTAAGACAAAAAAAACCCTCCGAAATACTGGTAAATATCTCATCAAAAATAAATTCCTTTCCTCATCGTCATGTTGGTGCAACTGCTGTTTGGATTTGGAGTACTAATTCCTAGAGGACATCCCTAAAAAAAAAAAACCAACTGCCTGGAAAATGGAATACCCTTTCATCAATCTAAATGAATTGTAAATTAGAACGTTAATTTCTGTGTTTGCGTCTGTCGTCCGAGTGAAAACCGAAGTGCTTGCGAGTTCTCGTGAAATATCTGTTCCTAATTGAATTTTATATAAATGCGAAAAACCCGTTCACAAACGCAAGCAGAAAATGCTACGGCTACTCGAGGGCCTGCTACTTCTCGTGTTGCCACCGCCAATTCTGCTGCGTCTGCCCAAAATCAAATGGACAAATCTGTTAATAATACTACACAAGCGGCAAGCCCAGCCATTCAATTACACGGCCAGTTGCCTGGTGGAATTGATCCTACAAAGCTAAAGGTAAGGACTTCTTGTTGCATTTTTATCGTTTTTTTGTTAGTTTAGTAGATTTTCGCAAAACCCCATATCGAGCGGCATCACCCCTACCACCATGTCAATTGTCATACATTTGTCAAGCTCAGCTGCGCTGAACTGGGATTTTTTTGTTCGTCTATGCACCCACAAAAGGGTGAAACGCGCGGGATAATTTTGTAATTTATGATAAGGATATGATTACATCCGGCAGTGATTTATGTACATGTGAAAATGGTCTTCGAAATGCATTTGCATGTATTGCAAACAAACAAAACTTTAATTCATCAAATTACCACCAACTAAACTAGTAGTGCTTGATTTCCCATTATTTTATGAAGATGGGATGTTATGGGTAAAATTACCCTGATTGGCCATTCCCAAACCATCCGCCATGTTCTTTTCAAAATTTTGTTTTAACTTTGAGACAGACGGGGATTTCTTTTCGTGGATTTTCTGTAATTAAGGTTCTGTCGTGAAATTTTATTATTCCAAAGAATTGGAAAAATTAAAGTGACAGGAGTGAATAAACATTTTTAATGGAAATATCCTGTCGCACCAACTGAGGTAAATTACAAAAAAAAAAAAAATTAAAATGTTTGGAGGATGGTTTTGGGTTTCTCAAATACTTTGCATTTTTTCTCGTTCATATATTTTGTTGTGTGGTTTGCAGATTTGCCGTTTTTTTTTCCTTTTACTTTGTTGTGAATTCAATTTTTGGGAATTTTAGTTTTTGAGTTTTATTTAAATATTTTCCTCGACCGGCTTTAATTCAGATTTCACTGCCCCAGCTAAACGTCGGCGTTATTTTTTTTTTTTTTTTTTTGTTGAGGTACCTGCCTTTTGTTTCTAAGTTGGATTGACGACGGCCGATTGTCTAGAGGGAGATATTTTCAGTAACTTTCTCTTGATTTAGTTCGATTTTTCTGTCAAGCATCGGTATGGGATTCATACCATCCCCCTTGTTGTTCGGGCAGAGCACCCACTAAAATGTGTGGGACGAATGTATTTTATTCAAAATTAGGATGAGGGTGAGAAGGTATATTTATAATAAGGTGCGCACTGTGCTCACGTAGCTACAGCTGGACATCTTGTGTTTATTGTGTCTTAAAATATATATTCCATGGTATGTTGTTCTTTGTTACATAAAATGTCGTTCCAAGGTCCACCATTTTGCGGTGCATTTAGAGAATATTATGTGAAGATGATTGGAGATTGAATCAACAAGTTCCACGACTGTGTAGGTATAGAATCTCATGACTGATAGTTAATTGTTTTGCGAGCATAATTGTTTAGAGAAAATGTTCCGTCTAATATTTTGCTAAAAAACATTTCTACCTTTTGAAACCTGTAAATAATTGTTCCTCACCGAAATCCACGTCTCATGTATTCCATAACTCGTTTGACTTAAAGAGCTGAAAATATCCGTGTCAAGTTTGGGGGTATACTGTTCGTCGACATTAAATAAATTACATTAAAATCTGTTCAGTGTAATTCATTTTTCATTTTTTGTACGAGACACAACATTTGTAGCAGTTAACCGCGGTACGAACGCCACAAGTCAACAAAGCCTTTAAGGCACGAAACCCTCTCCGAAAGCAGAAAACACTGGTGTGCGAAAAGCCAATGAGACATCAAGAGAGGCATGAGGGGGCTTTCAAATTCCATAGTGAAAAATTGCTGAGTGTAGCCCTTGGGAAAACTGAATGCAAAAATCAAAGTGACTCTTGGCGAAATACGCTGCTGTTCTGCAAAAATTATGTTAACCGATGAGAAAATCTTCACTGTACAGACAAAATTCAACAAATAAAATGATAGGGTCTATGCACGGTTATCTGGGGAACCATACGATCTGGTCCGGAACTGGTCTCTTTATGACATGGTCACAGGACATTCCAGCAAGATCCTGCAACTGCCCATACAGCCAGAACTTCCCATTGCTAGGTTCAGAGAAATGTACCCTGTTTCATTGGAACCAAATACTGACCTTACGCCAGCCCAGACCTTAATCAATTGGATTACAAATTGTGGACTGTCGAACAGGACATTGTGTGCCACAAAAAAAGATACCCTAACATGGAATTCATAAAGCGAGCTCTGACCCAAGCTGTGACCAATTTTCCAATTAATTAAGTGCGTGTTGTAATAGATGAGTGACCGAAGCGACTAAAGGCCTGCATTAAGGGCAAAATAAACATTTTTAAATAAATGTATGAATAAATTCTGAAAGTTTTATCGAGGTCTTTGTTTTGTAGCTTTAAATCTCCGTAACAGTATTTTTGTCCCTACTAGATAGAATATCTTTATTAGCAAACGCTATATATTCTTCCATAGATGTCACAGTTGCCTTTAAAACCGCCATCTGAAGATCTTCGTTTGTTTATCGCAGCACAATCTTCGCGTCTCATCGTCCGTCCAATTGCAACCTTCATATTTAATTTTGGTTATCTCCGTTTTGTTTTATAACAGCAAAAATAAACTTTGCGTACTTCGCAAATGTTAAATTTGATGGGGCAATAAAATGTGGCACTTTGAAATGGCATTTTGACACTAAAGTAAATCGCTAGTAAAAGAAACAAAACTTTTACTAAGTTGGTACCGAAATATATAAAACAAAGTGCTGCCATATTTTAATAATTTATATTAGAATGTATAGGACAGTTGGGTTGGAGACATGTGGTTTCACTAAGACATGTGGTTTTACCTGCAACACAGCGCGAGAAACAATGCAATTATTGCTCACAAAATTTCCTGGCCGCTCTTTTCGGCAAAAAATAAAAATAAAAAAATGGCCACCAAGATCGTGCGATATCACACCGTTGGATTTTTTTTCTTTGCTGTTATGTGAAGTAAAAGGCGATTAAACAGTTAAACAACAAGATTCGGCGCATTAATTATGAACTACCGCAGGATTTGTGCTGAAAAGTAATGGAAAATTTTATCAAAAGGGAGGAATTCTGCTTGGTCAGCCGTGGCCGATATAATTTTTCATGTTTAATGTCAATGTCTCAACATTAAACCTTTGCTTTTTAATCTGCATATGCATGCATATGTATAGATCCCTTTTTAAAGCAAGGAATCAGAAAGTTTTAGCGTTTTGTGTAATCTGGACTGAGAGCAGTCAGGAGCTGGAAACCAGAACATGCCTATTGTCTGTCTTCTGATGTTAAGATCATTTCTGAAAATGTGCTTGCTAACAGAAAGTAATTACCACTTATTCCAATTAATTAGTATGGGTATTACATGTACAAACTTTACTCTTCAACCCCTTGTCGCCCAGTGTGGTACCACCCCGTCTTGCATAGGGACTTCATAAAGTAGTTGTGACTACGTTTCGGAGCTTGGCAAATGGGCCGGTACTACAGGCATCTTGCGGCGCTGTCACAACGTTATAGGTTCGTCTATCCTAAAAGGAGGTTATAGATCTACCGAAGCATTTTCTGTTAAACTCGTAGAAGTGCAATTTATGCTTTTAGATATGGCCACCTTTGGCGCACATCTGGAATTTACACAGACAGTGTATACTTTGTCATACTTTACGTACGTTTTTGTTCAACAAACTATCCGAAAAAGTACATTTCGAGTTTTTTAGAACTCTTGCTTTCTTGGTGGTAAAATATTACCTCTCAACATATCTGTTATTCGATTTCGATCAACTTCAAGTGGAACTACTAACGTATCAGTCTTATCCTACATACAACATTTCATTGGGTTAGGCATACATATAAAGCTTGATTAAAACACAAGCTCCTAGGCTCAGTCAGTGGTTAACTGCGCGAACACTAAGCGAGAGTCTTCGAGTCCCGAAAATACCAACAAGTCCCATCTCTCGCGAACGTCTGACAAACATTCGAGAGTAAAATTATCATGAGAAGTTTCTCTCAATCGAAAACGGCATAAAACTGTAGGTCCCTCCCGTTCGTGTGTCACACAGCATGGATGGCAGTGGTACGCCAGACCTGGCCATACTACATATTTTGTTGTCCAGTGATTTAATTTTCCCCGTGTGAGTAATTTGAATTTGCACTGAAATGTGGCTTTTATGATTGAATCAAAGTTTTTTTTTTTTCTTTATTTCACTGTCGGCCTATTAAAAATAGGTCAGGTGATAATTACCGTGAAAAGTGTTATAATTCCAATTTAAGAGTATTGCGACAGTTAATGGGTAGTTCGAATGATTAAATATCACTTACCTTAATTTATTTGTTTTATTAACCAATTTGTCAGTCTCTTAACTATATTTAAATTATTTTATTTTATTTTTTCTTGCAGGAGTACCAGGATATGATCCAGACTCTTCGAGTAGTTGACCTACATAAAATTCTACAGTTTTTGAATATATCGGTTGCTGGAAGAAAGCACGAACTGCAACATCGTGTTCTTGATTTACTGAAGACAAATTTTGAGTTGATTTCGTCGAAACTACGCGAAATCTACAGGTCCTCATTGTAAGCTAGATTGGCTTAATATTTTTAATTTTTGTTAATACTTTGCTGAGAAGAAACGCTTTGTTGCATTTGTTAGATGAAAAAATGAATCGGTTTCTTTCACAACAATTACCTATTACCTTGTGGGCGTAGTGGTTAGTGTGTTGGATCACTACGCAAGAGGTTCCAAGTTCGAATCCCAGAAAACACCAAAAAGTTTTTTCACGATCCCACCTCTCGCGAACTTCTGACAAACATCCGAGATTATTGTTGTCACGAAAAAGCTTCTGAAAACAAATTGCTGTTCGGATACGGCACTATATCTGTATGTCCCTTCCATTCGTGTGAAAAATATAACGCACACAACACGAGTGGTTGCGAGAAGCTAGGCCCTGGCCCTTGAAGAGCTGTTGCGCCAAATATTTATTTATTTATTACCTATTACCTTAGAAGTGGCAATTCTAAATCACATGTCCAAGGCATGATTAAGATTATACCTATCGAGAAGGCAATGTAGTTAAAAACACATAATTTAAAGGCTATCAGCGTTATTCATAAATCATAATTAATGATATATAAAACTCAATGTACCTATGTTTGTATGCATGCTATGGGGACTCCGAAACCACCGAACCGATTGAGCTCACATTTTCAGGCAATCGGTGTTGGTCCGAGAGTGTTTCTGTGAAGTTTGGTCAAAATGTGTCCAGCAGTTTACCCTCATAATTTGCGTAGCAACGCACGCCGAGTACCCGCTAGTTAACGATAACTACACAATTCAGTGTCACTTACATTTTTATTTTGTTTGAGGCAATCAAGTTGATAAAGATGGATAGTTTCTCGAGTTTTACTAATCTATTACACTATGTCCAAAGGAATACACCAATAAGTAATTAAACTTTAAAAAATGAAAAAATCTAATGTAAGAATTTATTTCTCTTTTATAGAGTACTTAAGCCCAAGCAAAAACTCTGGTTAAGTACGACTTGTGCGTTTGTCATCCTTTACAAAAGGAGTAGGAATAACTGAAACATGTGTTAAGTCGAACAGAATTTATTTTTTGGGGTTATTCGCCCGAAAGTTGTTTACCAGCTGAGTGACAAGCATTCAGAATTCCTTCGTTTAAATACTATTCTACTGCTCCTTGCACTTTAAATAGAAATTTATAACTTTGTTCCATCAGTTACCAGTTTTTTGTGACATACTTCTTTCATGAAAGTCTAAGCGCCTCGAGACAACTATAGTACCGGTCCATCTGCCAAGCTCCTCCGACTTGTTAACGGAGCCTGTAACAAGATCTGGTGGTATCTCATTGAGCGACAAGGGAGTGGGTCTCTTTATCACCTGTGTGATCCCAGCCACCGTTCTGGAGTCAGACGCACCTGGATTTTACCTTCTGTTTCACCTTTCAACTATGACCTTTCTGTCTAGACTTGGGTCCCGAACAGCATTGCTCATAGGATGGATAGACAGATTTTAGTCGTGTCGTAAGACAAGCATACCTTACCTCCTGGTCATTCTTGACCCCAACCTTGCTGGGGTGAAGTATTCCACATATTCTTGTAGTAGAATTTTTCTAGCAACCCTATCACAGTAACAATTTTGTCAGCAACCACTGACTGATTTATTTTTCACCGCTTTAAACTTAAATATTAAATGTTGAGAGCTAATGTAATGCTATTTTCAATTTCATTTGGATTCTGTGATCAAATTTTATCGTATTCGTATCGTACTTTAATTTTCTTAACTTTGTTAACCTGGGCGATCATTTCCTTCCGTCTATAGGTGATTTTCTCTCTGTATTAGATCGAGAAGAATAGTCCTCTGTTGCCTTTGCGTTTCTGTCCTTTATCTCGTAGAACTGGTTGACGAAAAACACATTCCAAGAGTCATGCACTTCCTTCATTTTTTTCGATTATTCTTTTAAAGTCCTCCCACGATAGAGATGAGGAGGTTTTACTTTAGAACAATTTGTATTTGAATGTGAACTACCTTGATGGGACTACGAGAACGACATTGCGGTCCGTGTCAAATTCTGTAGTCCTTGGTGTAATCTCTCCAGCTCGAGCTCTGATACATATGTACGTAGATGTGTTACATTATCCACTATCGCGTGTATATGTTCTGCTAAGTATAAATGATAAAATGACAGTGCGCTGTAGTGACTAACTTCATAACTACACCACATGAAGATTATGCTAGTGTTACTTAAGTTCTTTATGTACTCACTGAGAATTTGCTGTTATGCTGTTGCTTTAAAATATATACGTGGAAGGTCTGCTCGTGACCTTCACCAGCAACATTGCTTCTTTGATTTCTAATTTATTCCCTCTTTCCTCCTACAGAACTGACTACTATCCAGACAGAAACATTCAATACGGACCGCCAGAACCTAAGAGAATGTTTTCGCACATGCAAATGCCCACGGTGCAATCGTCGGCGGATGTACGTTCTGCTCTGGTCGGCGTGGGCAATGTAGGTGGTGTTGGTGGCGGCGGGGTAGCCGGCAACATGGGTGTACCATTTCAACATGCAATTGGAGCATCAATGCCCATACATCCGGATGTTCGTCTAAAAAAGTTGGCATTCTACGATGTGCTCGCCACTCTCATAAAACCATCATCACTGTTACCGCGCACCAATCAACGCATTCAAGAAGTACCATTCTATTTCACACTGACACCACAGCAGGCTACAGAGATTGCAACAAATCGTGACATTCGTAACGGTTCGAAAGTGGAACATTCCATCCAAGTGCAACTAAGGTTCTGCCTTCTGGAGACTTCATGTGAGCAAGAGGACTGTTTCCCATCAAATGTTATTGTTAAAGTAAATAACAAACTGTGCCCATTACCTGTAAGTTAATTTATCTAAAACCTAATCTTGTAGACTGAACCAGTATTTTCCCTTTAGAATCCCATTCCAACAAACAGGCCAAATGTAGAGCCAAAGAGACCACCACGTCCGGTCAATGTTACATCGAATGTTAAACTATCGCCCACCGTTACAAACACCATCATTGTACAGTGGTGTCCTGATTTCTCACGAGGCTACTGTATTGCAGCGTATTTAGTTAAGAAGCTAACATCATCACAATTGTTGCATCGTATGAAGACTAAAGGTGTTAAACCTGCTGACTATACAAGGGCTTTAAGTATGTTTGTCAAATTTCAAAAGCCGTGAATGCATCTAATGAATGTGTCTATTTCTAGTTAAAGAGAAGCTAACAGAAGATGCTGACTGTGAGATTGCCACAACAATGCTAAAAGTTTCATTGAACTGTCCATTGGGCAAGATGAAGATGTCCATCCCATGTCGAGCGTCGACATGTTCGCATTTACAATGTTTCGATGCCAATCTCTACCTACAAATGAATGAACGTAAACCAACGTGGAATTGTCCGGTTTGTGATAAGCCCGCAATTTATGATAATTTAGTTATTGATGGGTGAGTGTTGTTTGTGGGCTTATTTTTTGCAGCAAAATTGAGAGATTCTGATTTTTGTTTTTAAGGTATTTCCAAGAGGTTCTTGCCTCCTCATTACTTGGTGGCGAAGATACAGAGATTCAGCTACACAAGGACGGTTCGTGGAGCACACATAATCTACGGAATGAAACACAACTGGTTGATACACCGTCGAAACCTGTCGAGAAAGTCGAAGTTATTTCAGATGATATTGGTAAGTATAGTATAGAGATTATTACTCTTTAAAAGCGACATTTTTAAGAAATTGTCGTAACACGGCAACGATAACCATTATGCATTGATTGTATGTTTGTGATGAGGGCGAGTTCTAGGATTATCCCCAAGTTAATTCTTAAATTTTACAGAAAACCAGTTTTTGAGTCAAATCGTCTCATCCGTGAACAGATAAAACAGACTGTAATTTATCGCCGAACCTTAAGTCTCTGATCTTTATCTGGCTAAAGAGTTTCCGAATATACCAGATTATCTAGAAAATCAGTTACAAAGTTCCATTGCACAAAGCCGTTCGTCCACGAAATAGACTTTACCACTCGACTTTTTTTTTTTCTTAATAAATCTCAAGATTAGTCAAATCCTCCATTTTGAGTTATCCGACGTAATACGCCGGACGCAAAGTGCTGTAGTTTGCTTAGTTTACGATTTTAAAACTTTGCTCTTGATCACCAAACAATCGCAAGATATGGTGTTTTCCGTGCTACTGAATTGTACATACTACTGCAACTGGGTGTCAGTCAAGTCAAGATGGACCCCATGGAAAATACTTGCCAATAAGGGGAGCGGAACATCCTCTTTGGTAGCTAATGAGCTACCAGTCGACTTGAAAAGGACAGAATGCAAAGTGATTGCCTATGCAGACGATGTTGCTATTTCTGTCTCGGGATACTTTGGGCGAGCTCCAACAACGCGCTCTTCTCATCATAACTGTAGTGTATAATGGCGGTTAAGGTAGCCTTGTCCTGGCTGAAATGTAATGAAATATCACTGTAGGGGATATTAGCATTTCCACGTGCAGCCGAGCCTCAATAAATTTCCTGGTTTCGTGCTTCACTTACTTTAAGGGACACTCAAGACTACCGCTTGTCTCTTATGGAGATGGGGGTGTAATCAAACATTAATCTATGCTTGGTGCCACTCCATAGAGATATTCCGAGAAACTATAAGGCTTACGAGCTCACTAGAAAAGGTACCAGTCTCAGAATTCTATTGGAAAGACAAATTTTACTCAAGATGGATGCAATCAGTACGCAATTATATATGTATAAAAAAAAAAAAAAAAATCAGCAGAGCCAACAACATATCTGGCCCGTCATCTGTGTCTTTATGGATTTTATGATCTACACACTTTTAAACATTTTCTGTAGAGTTGCAGGGACGAGGAGGGGGAATCATTAATGTTCTATGTACCTCTTCACTTCAACGATTGACTTTGGGAGCATCCTCCGCTTCATAGAAATCTCCTGCTGATGTAATTAGCCTTTGCTTAAGGTAGTTAGAATATGATAGATCATCTGATATCACTGCTTTGGCCTAAGTGATTTAGAGAATTGCTAGCAGAATTACACGACACTGTCCGTCCCCTAATTTATTCCTCTAATATTAGAACCCCCTATAGAGTAAGAGGGTCATCCAAAAATTCCGACCGATAAGTGTATCATCGACCGGGGGCTTTAATATAATGGGTGTCAGCATCAATGTCCTCACTAAACGTTCATTGGATCATTATGCTCCCCAGGACAAGGAAGGAAGAATTACGCACGTTTTTGTTACTTACGAAAAATGTTGCCAGAAGTGAATGTAAATTATACATATGTATGAAAATATCCACCGCAAAGTGCAACCCCTAACTAGACTTAGAAACAAAAATTAAAAGGGGTGAAGCCATTTAGATTTGTTTAACAATATACCTATACACACAAGGGGTGTCTCTTTCTTTTTTTTAAAAATGTGTTTTCAAGGATAAGAAAAAGAAAGACAATTTACGATCAGCATAAAGTTTAGATTTTACCGATGTTTTTAAGATAAGATAAGAGTATTCCAGTGGGACTGGTATCAAACTGAATTCAATGAAAGTAATCGTGAACGGAAATTACCCTACATTGGCACCGATTTCATTCGAAAATTATAATCAAACAAGTTTTGAATATCTAATATATTAATGGAGTTAGCTAGGAAACTTATGCCCTTTTGAAATCAACTGTTCATCCAGTGAGCAGTTCAAAACTATTGTCACTTGCGTCTTTGAATGGTGGTGCCTATGGATTTCTGACTTGGTAGACATACGGTTGGGCAAGAAAAATTAAAATATTCCTTAGAGATCGTTCACACAAGTCCGATTTCTGCGATCACTGTAGTACGGACTCAACATTGAGGACAAGAAGTTTTAACTTGATGTTGAAACTAATCAAAATGATTCACCATATCTTAGACAGCATTCCAAAGGCTTTGCTGATAAAATTACATCTTTTCGTTTTCACCATCAGCCGAGACAAAACTTTCCCGACTACTTGTCCAGTAATAATTACTTGAACGGATAAGTTACTTGCAACGCTGAGAGAATTTATCTTCTGCCACACAACGTTCGTCTCTTTCGCATGTTGGCGTTTTTTATGATTTCAGTTGTTCCTAACCTTGAGAAACAGATGCTCTTCAAGTCGACCATTTCGGATCAGAATCTATGAAGGATTTGACTTTCCGAGGTCTACAGAAGCCCTCGGATGGTCTAAGAAGCTAGAATTGTGCATACGATCCAAGGGAAAGATCTGCACGGGGCTGGATTTTTGCCTGTTGCAAAGCATCTACAATAAAAAAATGTTCTACTTAATTGTGTTTTTCGGAGCCCTCCAGAAGCCCTCGAATGTTTTAAATATAAATAGTTTCCCGATAACAGCTTCTACAGGGCCTGGCCCAGCTACTCACAGCTATTCGTGATATGTTACGCAACATATCACGAATTGAGAGAATGGCAATGAATGGCAATTTTACTCTCGGCTTTTTGTCAGACATTCACGAGAGGTGGGACAGTAAAAAAAAATTGGTTGCTGTTTTTCTGGAACTGGACTGATTAAGAAAATTCCGAATGTAATGATCTTCGCGTCCACCATGAGATTATCTATCAGGATGGCAACTAAGTAATTGCCGATTTCACACATAGATGTCTTTGGCCATATTTTTTAATGGCTTCTGTCAATGACATATTTGTTTCCTTTTGACATTTGTTAGCTGTCAGTTTTACTTTGCTTTAGAAGCAATTTGCGCGTATTTTTGTGAAAAGGTGTAAGTTTGGTGTCAGTTTTAATATAGAATGCAAAAACGAGCATTTTCGTCATATTTTACTTTTTTATTTCCGTAAAGGAAAAAACGCAGCGCAAGGTGCTAAAAATTTACGGGATGTGTAGGGTGAAGAAGCCTTTAAAGAAATACAGTGTCGGAATTGGTTTGACAAATTTCGTTCCGGAGATTTTTCACTGAAAGATGATCAACGATCAGGTCGACCAGATGAGCTTGATGATGATCAAATTAAAGCCATAATCGAGTCGGATCGTCATGTAACTGTACGAGAGATAGCAAAAAGTTAAATGTGTCACATACAGCGATTGAGAAACATTTAGAACATATGAAACTCGTTAAAAAGTTTGATATTTGGGTTCCACATAATTTGAAAGAAATTTATTTAACGAAGCGCATCAACGCTTGCGATTTGCATCTTAGACGCAATGAATCCGACCCTTTTTTGAAACGAATCATCACTGGCGATGAAAAATGAGTTGTTTACAGTAACGTCAATCGAAAACGATCTTGGTCAATGCTTGATGAGCCAGCACAAACCACCTCGAAAGCTGATATTCACCAAAAGAAGATTTTGCTCTCGATTTGTTGGGATTGGAAAGGTGGTGCATTTTGAGTTACTTCCAAGGAATCAAACGATCAATTCGGATGTGTACTGTCAACAACTGGACAGATTAAACACACACACGATCAACGAAAAACGGGCAGAGTGCGTCCATCGAAAAGGTGTCATTTTTTACCAGGACAACGCTAGGCCACATACATCTTTGGTCACTCGCCAAAAATTATTGGAGCTTGGTTGGAAATTGATGTTACATCCACCACATAGCACTGACCCTGCTGCATCAGATTATCATTTATTTCGATCTTTGCAAAACTCTTTGGATGGTAAAACTTTCAATGATGATGACGCTGTAAAATCGTACTTGATTCAGTTTTTTGCCGATAAAAGTTTCCAGAAAGATGGCAAAAGTTCATCGAACAAAATGGAAAATATATCATTGATTAAAGTTTATTCGTTGTATTTAAAAAAAATGTGTTTTATTTATCTGAAAAAATCGGCAATTACTTAGTTGCCAACCTGATAGAAAGCTTGGACACTTCTGGTATAGGTATAGATAAGGGTCGGGACATTACGTAGCCGGGTTTTCGGTTTTAATAATTCGAGTGGTACCAAGAATTTCTGTAAAAGAAGATTAGATTGTCTGTCATTGGTAGTGTTATAGATTAGTTAAAAAATAATTGCTTGAACTAGCAGGTCTAGTTTGTGGGTCTTTTAAGTATTTAAAGGCATCTCAAGTCATTACATCATTTATGTGCCATTTCAGAGCTAATTACAACAGAAGACATCAAACCGCCAGCAAAGGTCCCTCCACCGCCAATAATTTCCAACGAGCCAACATCAACAACTAGCAGTGAAACCGTAAGTTTTCAATCCAATTCATTCTCAGCAATAAACGAAACTATAACTCGTGTTATTCCTTTACAGGTGGATCTAACACTCAGCGACTCTGACGATGATCTGCCATTGGCTAAAAGAAAGGCAGCAACAGCAGCAACGGGAAAAAGTGCACCAACTTCATCGGCGGTGTCCACAAGTAATGGACAGAGATCAACATCTGTACAATCCAGTCACATATCCAAAGGCGGTATGTCCCTTAAACATACGTATTAAGTGTTCATCTCTTTATTTTTCAAAAAAAATTGACTTTTGTTTTCACTTATGTTTCGATTGTAGTTGTAGTCTTAGTTATTATCTAATTTTCATTATAATTGAAGTAATTTAATTTTTGTCAGTGATCTATCAAATTTTCTATGTGTGTCTGCGTAGAGAGGAAGAGTGTTAGGATAGAAACGAAAGCAAATTATGTAAATTTATGTGCTTGTCATATTCCTTCTCCCTTGAAACAATTTTGAACCTCGATGAACGTTAGTGGAAGTATAACTTGAGAAATAACTTATGGCACTAATTATTATAGATATCTTCAGTGATTGTTTCTTAAACAATCGTGCTGGAACGAGTGCTAGTGCAAAGACAGTGTAAGGTAAAATGAAAGCGTGTGTAGGCTAACATAGTGTTTTGCATGCTGTTGACTCATTTTTTAAGTAGGTTCAGCTTTTAATGACGATATTAGGACCAAGTTAGGACTGGGCTTCGACCTTGGGACCCCTAGGTTAGTGAAACAAAACGGGAATAGGTGGCTACTATAGGAAAGTGTATGTGAGTGCATTCATACGTCCATCTAGTCTATTTGCTGATGTCTTATAAACTTTTTGGACTGCATCCACATGCGGCCTACTTGTCATCTAGCACTTGGCAATTTAATTTTCAACAAAAATAATCACCGTCAAAGGCAACAGGAATTTGAAAAGAGCTGCATCCCCTCCAAGTAATAATAAATGAGGTGTGAACAACTAAAGATAAAAATCAGACTTTTACAGTTGTACTGAAAACTAAAAATAAGTTGCACAGAAATTGGTTTAGACCACTATTATTAGCACAGTAACAATTCAGTATCAACTAGGTTTTTTGCTTTTTCAAAATGGGTACTGAAACTGGCCGATTTATGAAACTTGATTCGTAAGCAATACGGAAAAGTAATACAAGCTGATTGTACCGAATTTGAGAGAATTGTACTTGGGTATTTTTAAAGTCGATTGTATCGAAAGTAGTACAATTGTATCGACTTTTTCATCCCTTGAACAACTAATTTTTCGTTCTTCACAATCAGTTCGACAGACGGCTAGTGTTCCTAGCTGTCATCATTTGGTCCTTAGCAACAGTTATGCGCGCCCAAAAGTGCTTAAAGTGAACATATACATCGATGCCGTTGCTGCGACCGTTTGGGGTTGGAGGAAAATTTAGAGAGCCCTTCTCGGAAATCGACTATCTCAGTTGATCTCTGGTTGACACCACTATCAGAATAGCAGTGGACATCTTCCGAAAGCATGACCATTGACCACCTATCAATTCTTTCACAACAATAGTATAACTTCAAACTTCTTGGGCGTCTATTTTAATTGAGTAGTCGTCAACGTGCAGCTACCTCGAATTGTCGATTCGGCATTGTCGATTTAAATTATCAGCACCCAGCTTAAATCGACTGTGTCCCGTCCGTTTTTCTGACGCGACTTAAAGAATACACCCCAATATTGTGCAGTTTTAATTTTCTCAACCAAAAAGTCTTCGGAAATTTTTTCGTCGTTCACTGTACGAAAGTGATACTTTTTTTTTTATTCACGAACCTAGTGACTTCAAACTTCAATCGACATTAAATTTTCGATCATTCTTTTCCCAATTTTTCGGCAATCAATTTTGAAAATTATCCGAAATTTTTTTTTTAACAATGGCAAATTACGGAATAATTGCAGAAACAGTCCTCATCATTACCATAGGAATGTACATGCATTTGAATCGAATCAGCGTAATTGACTTGAAGTACTCAAAATTACCTGGACTCCGACCAAATGCAGCCTCAACATTGTTTGTCTTCTCGACGTTGTGCATTTTAACAAGACTGCGAACATATTGGTGGCCAAAGTGCTTAAAGGAACCTAGAAGATTCTTTGCCTTTCTAATTGAATTAGGTTTTTCACTGTATGCAACCGATTTATTGGTTCGGCAGTTATGGATACCAATGATACAACTTCTGAATTGCATCTGCAATTTCCTGGGACGATACTTTTTGGTGGGAAATCGAGAATTTCTTGCCAACACTGCCTCACCCATAGCCAGTTGGATATATAGAGAAGGTTACTACTGCGCTCGATTCTGTTTGGCCTTGTGTGCTTTTATATTTATGATTGAAATTACTGGATTTTTGGAAATAGTCAAGCAGAATGTGACTCTACACACGAAGAGTGGAGAGAAACAACACCCAAATAAAACATGCATGTCTCTCACCGAGGTCTTTGATTTGGATGAATATGCTGCATTGATTGAAAGTATGGACGAGGAAAACAATGAACCAGTCACTGAACGCAGGAAAGTAAAACGAAACAACCCGAGGAAAGTGCGACCTGCGAGAAGAAGAATTGATTTAAATTCTCAAACGTTAAATGAATATCACTGTTAAGCGAGGGAAATAGAGTTTTCTTAATAAATCTCCATTATTGGTATACTTTTTATACTATTTGTTATTTTTTCAATGTCGTGCTCATCTTGATAGGAGAAAGTGTAGAGCATTGAATCTCTTGCGCTGGCAGGTGCTCCATTTGTTATCTTCCTCTTTCGTTAATAATCAGATTCAAGTGAAAAGAAGATAAGTGTGCTGACAAATTAGCAGGGCAGCAAAGATCAGCCAGGTGGATGCCGCAGGGTTTGTCGACAATTTGAAACTGTCTTTGCCTTGATTATTGTTTGGTTATCCGCAGAAATCGAATTATCGATGGCGGTAGTTTCCTTGCTTTTGTAATCAGCTCTGCTTTTCGAATCAGTCGTTAAACGTTAATGTCTAAAGATTTCCATCAGTGTAGAATTAGATGTCAAAAAAGTTCAAAAAAGGCTCCCAGCCTTTCCTTTTGGATACAGAAATGGAGTAGTTCTTACTGGAATTTTAAGTGGATATGGTATAATTCGTAGTGAAGGGATTCGAGTCCCTAAGAGCTGCGCTTCTATATGCCCGACTCTTTATGCAGGATTTTGCCTCTGGCTGCTGTGCATTCACATTTCTAACCCTGATTGTTGTGGTCTTTAGTCAGTGTTGTTAGTACTTTAAAAATGTCAAAAATATGTTGCATGGTGCAAGCTAAAAATATAGTGGAACACCGAAGACTCGATGAAAAAGGTTTTTAAAGTGAAGCGTTTCAAAAATACATGAAAAATCTTTCCGGTCGTCTTTCTGCAACCACTGTATTTTCAATGTTTGTCTATCTCAAGCATTGTTCCCCGATTGAAGCATATGTATATTATTTGTTAGAAGTTAGTTGGATTATTTTGTAGTGGGAGATTATGTTTGACCAAACCAAAAATGAGATAATTTTTAGAAAACTGACATCTCTGAAATAGTTCCGTAGGCTTATCAAATGATTTAAGTGGCTTGTTAAATATAGGAGATCTTAGAAGTACTATTATCATTCGCGTAGTATTGCTGTTAGTGAATACGTGCGCTGTCATTAAAGACGAAGATCAACCTCTTAACTTTCAAAGTCTAATTTTATTTAATATGTTCCAACAGGTATTACCATTCGAAAACTTCTTACATTCGAATATTTCTTGTATTCGAATACTTCTACTTATTGGTTTCCGCGTACTTCTTAATTAGATATAATTTGTTTTATGTTTATGCTATCTACTTCGTACTTATGATTTACCTATCCATTATCATTCGAAAGCGTTTTGTATTCGAATACTTTTGTAGCCAAGCATTTATTGTAGTCGTCGAATACTATCTTATATTCAATAGTTTTAGTAGTCGAATACTTATTGTAGTTGTCGAATACTTTCTTATTTCGAATATTTTTTGTAGTCAAATACTACCTGTATTTAGTGTTACCCCTAGGCTAAATGAAATGAAGGAAGCTAATTCATTTCTTTTCATTCTTCCTCTTATACCGGGATCAATCTTAGACGAAAAATAAAACCTCTTTCTGGTAACACAGTACAAACACCGAACTTCTTCGTTATTAAGGCTCTACAAATTATTAAAAATGCAGTCGAAGTCTTTTATAACGACGAACAAGTGACTAGTTAAATGCAATCGTTGTGAAGTGGGGTCGTTAAATCAGACACCCAACATGCCATGCATAGTTAAATTAATTAACAATTTGGGATTGTTTTTTTTTTTTTTTTTTTCTTTTTTGAGGCTTGACTGGAACAGTACAAATGAAAACCAGAGTCTACTTTAAGTCATTTTTGTATTCCATAGTCGGCGGGAGCAAAACGTAGGCAACATAATATTGTTCGATGTTGCTACCGTGAAGCTGAACTGTCCGACGTTATGTAAGTCATTTTATTTGCATCGTAATTCACCCAGGAGAGTTTTAAGTGTGCACACACACTTTACTCTATTTTTCCCTTATCCTGGCTTTAGTACACTTGTATACGCCATTTCTAAAGAGTCATATAATCTCCTAACTTTTAAATAATTCAATGCTTCATCAAATTGGCAGTCGAGCCCCCCTCTGGTGTATAGCCAAAATCATGTTCTATCTCAAAAACAAATAAATCTTCTTACATAACTTGAAGACAACAGAGTAAACTTTGCCAGTGTAGAATGTTATAGCTTGAGATAAGGATAAACGGAAGCAGTTGTTAAGAATATTGGTTGTTATATCAGGTGTCGTAATAACCGATTTTGAAGTATGTACCCGTAATTTAAAGCATGAAAAACCAACAAGGCGTTATAACCGGCTGGTCGTAATATGTGACGTCGAAAAATACTTGTCCATGATTTATAATTAATGGCTGTGTGAACCTCTCGTTTTCAATGTAATAGCTAACTGTACAGTTTTTGATATTATTTTATACTCCTAGTAAATGTACAAAGGTTTTTGTTGTAGTAACAACTATAATATCCCTTGTTCTCTGTCGGTGATGTCCATATATACTTAAAAGCAATTAGCCAAATGAAATTATTTTTTCTTCTTAATTCCTCCTCTCACAGCGAAAATCCTTCGAGGTGTTGAAATTGATCTTAACACCGTAAAGGTTCGACTTGGTACAATTGAAAACTTTTTTAAGAGAATTGAAGCAACCAACAGTCGAGTCCTAAGGTCTCGCAGAATTCTAAACCGTAGCTCCAATAATGAAATTGTCTCCTCTACCACACATTTCTCGTAGAAATTACCTATCTATTTATTATTTATTTTATTGATATTTATTTCTTTTTTTTTTATTACTATTTTTTTTTTTTTTTGTGAGAATGTTTATACATATTATTATTATTATTATTTTTGAATGGATGGATGGTGTTGTGTACACTTAAGAATGAATTACGAGTACAAACAATAAATGACACATTTTCTCTTATCCATTTTTTGGCTGAATAAACAAAAAAAAATTTACTTATCAACTATAGTGGATGATAATAAAGTGGAAGAATGTGATGAGGGTGTACAGTTCATGGAGCATGATTCAGCTAGTAATAATTAGACATATATATATATATGTTTCTCTTTTCTCTCTCTCTTTCTCTCTCTTTTCTAGCTGGTTATTTAGTTGTATAAAAGAAGCAAAAGAAAAAAAATTGTTTAAGTTAAACAAAAAGTTTTTTTTTTTTTTTTTAGAGGAGAAATTATAAAATGTTTTATTTTTAATTTCTCATAAATACAAATCATCAGCATTCATCATTTAGTTTTTTTTTTTTTTTTTTTTTGTGTTACCCGAAAAAGGAAATCTCATTAAAATTATTTAATTAAAAAATAAGAAAATAGAAAAATGTTTTTTTTTTTTTTTTTTTGTGTACCTAAATACATATACATATATAAATTATTAAACCGTAATGTTCCTCAAAATAGATTATCAAACTGTAAATAATTAACTTAAATCTCAGTGTGGAGAGATTTTTTTCTTTTGCATTAGGAACTTTTCTAGATTGTAATTTGCAAAATTTAATTATTTTTAATTTGGTATGAAACTGTAAAGAAATCATTTCTGTAGTTGAAAAGAAAAAAAAAAAAAAAAAAAAATTAAAATTAATGAATTTATTTTATATAAGAAAAAAGTAAATAGAGAATCAAATCAAATTGTACCGCTACCATAACAAGGATTAAATATTTATATTTAAGTAATTACTATGTTTAAATTAAATAATAATGCATATATATCTATGTTTTTGTAAATAGTTTTGTTTTCAAAAAGTATTGAATAAAAAAAAAATATATTAAAAAAAAAGTTCATACTTTAAAAAAATGTTGTTTTATTCCAAAAGAAAAAAAAAAAAAAAAAAAAAACAGTCCTGGTGTTACTCACTATTGAAATGGTTTCTTACAGTTTTTTTTTTATATTTTAAGTTACATTTAAATTTTATTTATGATCTCTTTGTGAGATACTTTTCTATAGGAATCCTTAAACTATGAAAGAAAAATGGCTAGAATCACTCATGCTAGCTGTCAGTTTTAGGGTCCATTTATAGAAATCCTTGGTTCCAAGGGAATATCATAGAATCAATCTTCAAGTTTCGTATGATTCACGAAACTTGAAGATTGTCGGATTCGTCAATTCCGCAGAAGTGTATCTGATGGATCTGAAATTTCATTTCGCATTTCCGATTTACTTTCATTTCAAATTGGTGTTTGTATAGATAACGATGCACTTTAAATTTTCTAGTTTTGTGAATCATTCCCCACGGCGGCGGATACTATAACAGGGGTGTATGTCTTAAAGATTATATATTGATTTTTCCATGGTTGCTCATTACCTACAGTAATTACAGTAATTAAAGATATATTCCTAAACGGATTACGAGGGTGAGTCAATAAATCCCTGAAAAATGAAATAAGGAACACTCTTTTCGGTATAAAAACATTTTATTTTTCAACATAGTCTCCTTTTAGCTCTATACACTTACACATCCAACGTTTCTCCAATTTGTTGATGCCCTCCAAATAATACGATTTCTCGAGCCCCTCAAAATAAGCGTTTGTTTTAGCGATGACCTCTTCATTCGACCCAAATCTTTTACCTCCGAGCCATTTCTTCATGTTTGGAAACAAGAAATAGTCGCAGGGGGCTAAATCTGGGGAATATGCTGGATGAGGGAGGAGTTCGTAGCGTAACTCATGCAATTTTGCCATTGCGACTGCGGACTTGTGCGCCGGAGCGTTGTCCTGGTGAAAAAGAACTTTTTTCTTCGCCCAATGCGGCCGTTTTTGCTTCAAATCGTCTTGGAATTGATCCAGCAGCTCTACGTAATATGCGCCGGTGATCGTTTTACCCTTTTCAAAGTAATCGATGTGAATAACACCGTTTGCTGACAAACCCGCATTAGCCTTTTTCGGCTTCGATTCACCAGGAGAAGTCCATTGTTTTGACTGTTCTTTGGTTTCTGGTGTGTTGTGGTGAATCCAGGTTTCATCCACTCAGCCGATTTTTTCTGAAACATCGCCAAACACACATTTGAAGTTGTCAAACGAATGCGTTTGTTGTCGATTGTGAACAAACGCAGCACCCATCTTGCGGAAAGCTTTTTCATGTCCAAATATTTATATAAAATTGAAATCACAGAGCCATGTGATAAGCCTGTGGCCTCTTCAAGATCGCACACTTTCACTCGCCGATCGTCCATTATCAAACCATGGATTTTGTCGACCATTTCTGGTGTGGTGACCTCAATTGGGCGACCAGAACGTTCGGCTTCCCTTGTGCTTGAACGACCACACCGAAATTAAGTAAACTAGTGGTAAATGGTTCCAATCGATGGTGAAGAGTCCCCATAATATTTGTCAAGCTTTTGTTTGGTTTGCGTGATAGTTTTTTCTCGCAAAAAATAGTGTTTAATGAGCACTCGAAATTCACTTTTTTCCATTTTAACGAAAATGTCAGTAGGCGTCTGTACAAAATGGCTGCTACAACAAAACTATTTGACAGATCTGTCTGGAAATTTGGAAAGATGATTCTTGACAAAAAAAAAATTAAATTTAAGGTGACGACACAATTTGTGTTCATTTTCAGGGACTCGTAAGTCGTGATAGCACTAAATACCGGCTGGTTATGTTATAATTGTCGATTAGAAACGTCAAAAAACTGACAAGACTTTGCTTTGTGTTGCTTTGCGCAATTTATTTTGACATTTATAAACATTTTAAAATTGTTATAAGTTACCCTTCATTCATTTTGTATACAAGTTTTAGGTAAAATAAATAATAATAGCTAACAAACTGTAACAAACAAAAGCTTATTTAAAACAAACGAAAGAAACAACAAAACAATTGTTGCGCAGGTTGCTCTGTTTTGACATTTTGTTGCGCTGGTGTTGCAAAAAAATTATTTGAGCAGTACTGCCAAATTGTTGGTTTTTTGAACTTGTTGCTTTTGTGTTGCTGCTAGACTGCATTTTTGAATTAGGCCTTCCTTATTTCATATTCATCCATTTATGTACTATATGATTTGCACAGTACGATGGTTGTCTAATAAAACAGTGTGAGGCTTAACTGGGAAGACTTTAGACGAGGTTCATTCGAATATCTTATTTTCGCGGAATGCTTATTTAGTTTTTCGCATTTTGCATAACTTTGCTTTGTTTACACCGCAAAAAACTACCACTGTCCTAAATTTCAGAATTCTACGTTGATGGATATGCACTATATATTTCGATGACCTTACAGCATACTAATACAGCATCCACTCGTCCATTTTTTGGAAACCCTATTTACAAGCTAATTTTATTAATTTTGTTATTTATCCATACCTCAAATACTACCTCTGTTCTATATCGATTACGACTACCCTACAGTCTTAATGCCTTCCAATATACTGGTACTCTCTTGCCTCTTAAGTCAAAGTTTCGGATTCTTTCCTTTGTCCACACTCCAAGTACTACTATTAGATTGTGATGATCAGTGAGTCAGTCAATCATTGAGTCAGTCAGTCAGTGAAAAATAAATGTTTTTTGAAGTCTTGTATAATGGGAACTGCTTGTTTTAGAAACTTTAAATTTGATATAATTGCTAGTCGATATAAGAGCTAATTGTATAATATTTATGTCCCCATCACTATTGGGAGTTAGAGGGGGAGTAAAAGTGTTCTAATTTTTTGTAGGTGTTACTAAAGTAGTGCACCAGTTGCTGGATAAGCTGGTGCACTACTGTTCACGTTGATATGATATTCACGTTGTCTATATATTCTGTTACATTTTTTTTTTTTTTATTTTTTTTCATTTCAAACGATTTTATTGAAAATGTGTACATATTTGGTTTTAAGTTTCCGCCGTAAAATGATGGTGGGATTGACCTGACTAATTAACATTCGAAGACAATGATGACATTTAGAAAAATATTGAATTTCCTGAAGCATAGTTACTGGTGTAACTGGGCATGGTTGTGGGCGGATTCCAAAATGTCTAACTTAATTAAAGGAAAATGCATTTTTATGGCCCCAAAACTTGCTACATACAGAGGGACGGGCGAACGGACATGGTTCAATTAATTTCACTATTGGCAGGTCGTTTAATTGATATAACTAGCGGTCTTGCTACATTATTTCTTCCTCCTACAAACAATGCATTCAAATTAATATATACTGGATAGGGTATAAAAAAAACCTTAATTACTTCACATATCTTTAATCAGTTTTTCGGTAATATCCGCATTTTGGAATTTACCCAATTTGATTTTGTTTCGCAAACTTTCCAGCAGTATTTCTTTCTCAAGACATACGAGTATATGTACATACATACTTCTAACTATTCACTCTTATTCCCATAGTCGAAGTGACACATTGTCATCTAACTTTATGTTGTCGCTTTTCTTTTGTGTGTACTCCTGTAGTCGTTAAAGGTGACAAGCTATAAAATTCTGTAGAAATCTTGCCACCGAAAATCATCCTAAAGAATCCGAATTGTGGAATAAATATAGAGGTAGATAAAGGGTTTTCTATTGCCAGTTTCGATAGACGATACCGAAAGTAGAAGTCATCTAATTTTCTTGGCGACTATGCTTAACAGAATGAAAATAGATTTACAAAACTAAAAGCTTCAGTCTTGCTGCCGCAAGATAAAACTAAACAATACAAACAGGTGACTTTTAAAATTGAGTGACAGTGACATACATACATATTTGCATTCCCTTAGTCACATATGAGGTTGTCAGTGTCGTTTCGGGATTTTTATAGTCATATTTCATCAGAAAGTAATGATTCGTATCACGAAGCACGAAATCAAATACAAAGAAGTGACAGAGACGAAGTGAGGTGACAGTCTGACTCGCACATAACAATTGTCAAGAATTGTCTATTTTTGCTGACCATTTGAAACACTAAAACTCTCATACATTATTTTATTATATGCTTTATAGTTTAAAAGTCATATCAGCTTGCACGCAGCATTTTCATGATTCGTATCTGACCTTCTTTACTAATTTCTTGTGTGCTTAACTTATCGCAATGTAAAAATTCTTATCAAAATCGTTTTAGCCATTCTTGAATTTTGGAAGACTGATTGACAAATTTAGCATTGTATGTGTTTGAGATGAATGCACAGTTCTTGAAGGGGAAAAGATGCTATAGGTCAGACACTTGGTAAAATTAACTTCAGTAACAAATTCTAGTAAATAACAACCGAGTTGCTACAGCCCTAATACTTAAGGAATGGAATTAAGAACACCGAATACTCTCTTCGCGGAAAAGACAAGAAGAAGAGGACACCCACCATTGTCAGGAAAACAGCGTGCTACGAAACTTCAAGAGAAATGTTTGTGGTGAAAGATAATTAATACTTTTGGAAGAAGACAAAAGAAAGCAGACCTAGTGTTTAACTAAAATGTCAACTGGACAATATAATTTTCGCTGTGAGAGGTTAAAATCGTTTGTTGAACAACTATAGCCGCCTAAAAAAAAACTTCGAATATTTTTCTATATAATTACACATAATTAGTCAAATACCGAACTAATTCAGTATTTCCTTGCAGGCGATATGGGTGAAAAATTTATGGGCTGCAAGTGGATTAGGGAACAGTCAGAATCTATCAAAAGGCAAAGGTTGGCGATTAACGCATTAGCTTCCGAGAAAATGAATGCTGAAAAGGACACACTACAACCGAAACAATTACTGGAAACGCCCAAAGAGACGATACCAACACAAAACTATATCGACTTGGATGGGCATGCCGATAAAAGTAAACTGAATGATAGAACTCCTAATCCACTTCAGGAACAGGTCGACACCTTAAACCCTGAAAGGAAGAAGAATGATAATACACCATATATCGAGGACGAGTGGCTCAAAGATGTCCTGGCAAGGGTGCATGCAGTCACCAAGCAGCAAAGGCAGTGCTACACCGTTTTGGGTGTTGTACCATTGACTCAGGTAACGCAGACAAGGGGAGCGATCACCGTACGACGAGGAGATAAATTCTGGCGCTTCCCACTACCTTCGTTCAATGCTATGACAGACTAGGACGGAGTGCCGCTCTTTATCAAACTGAATTATGTGGGAGATATAGCGAAGTGCCCACACTACATGTGAACTCACTACAATACTCGCAAAACGCATCCGTTCAAACTCACACAACGACATTCCCCATCACATTCACACATCAGTACTCATCACAAAACAACGATCATAACACTATCGCCATCTTTACCACAGCACAGAAATTACACACACGTACGACATCGTACGACAATCCCAATCGCAATCACTCGTCAACTTAGTAGTCATCACAATATCACGCTACTCATCCCATGCATCCATACCACAGTACAATACAGCGATATTCTTCACCTCAGTCTAACGCACGACACCATTCACACCACGTTACTCACTTCACCCGCAATACATTCACACCAGTAAATTAGTACCAGAGTTCAGTCGAGTGGTGACCGGTGAATCAGACACTGGAGAGGTGTTCGACCAACCGGTATAGGAGCCGAGCCATTACCGTAGGGTACAATATCGGTGGTAAGAGAACTACGACATTTCAGGTAACCACAAGACTAAGAAAAAGACAGAGGAGTCGTGTAGTGATTATGCCCTTCAGTTCTAGCGAAATATTAAACGAAATTAAAAACAAAGAGATGGAAACTAAGTAAGTTTTAAAAGTTGACATAAACAATTTAAGGCATAAAAGTGACTTCCCTTTCGGACTTACAGATCGAGCACGAGTTGTTATAAGGTTAGGTGGTTGCCTCTGCTCAGTCAAAGGTACACTAAAAGACCAAAGTGTAAGTTCACAGTAAAACCTATCACCAGCAACCTTGCGCATTGAGTTCTTTCTGAGTTACGTTACCGTTACGATCTTAACTCTGCTAGTTGATTTTTTCTCTCTTCTATGCTTGGAGCCGTTTGGACCTTTGATTTTTGGCCTCTTGATTTTGTAGATAGTCTATACAAGACACCTATATCTTCGAAGAAGTACTCTTCGAGTGGTTTTCCTTCTTAAAGGCTGTAGACCAGGGCATGTACAAATGGTCTAGAAGGTGGTGGATTTTGGTGCAATACGTGATAATTACCTTTTGATCCCTGTCTAACGCAATGAAACCATAAATTCATCTTTCCTCACGTTCATGACTGACTCTGGCTAAAATATAAACCGGGAAATGCTTCCAACAGATACCTATGTATTATATGTATGCTATTCCAATGACTATGAAGTATATTGGTAGTAATAGCCCGGCTGTCTTACTCGATTCTGTAACCATTTCCAAAATATTTCAAGAATGCAAGAGTTACCAGTCTTATTTGTGTTCCCAGTAAGAGGGACGTGATATTTTCGGCTAGTTTGCTTGATAAGGTTCTACTTGAACACTTTTTTTTTTTTGAATATTTTCCACTAGGTCCATAAATAACACCAAAATAACAACAGAATATTTTCCACCAGGTTTTGAGCCGGTCATCACCGTCCGCATTCCAGGGAAAATCTACGTTGTGGATCTGCAGACCTTCAGGGCGCAGCTCACCGATGATACCTTACGCCAGAAGTGGGCAAATGTCCAACTTCATACACCGTCAAGGGTCCAGCCCGAACAGCTACATCAAAGTTAGGGCTTTGGATAAAGTCCAGAAACAGATAATCGCTGTAAATATCGGTTACTCTGATAAAGAGGCACCACAGATTATCAAAGACGAGTGGAGCAAGAACATCCTAACCGGGATTCACCCAAATAAAAATGGGTGTCTTCAACGGTACGTCGTTTTTGAGACATATCGGATGACTATTATAATCCAACACACATCTGGAGACGTCATAGTACAAAGAGGAAAAGAAGCCTGAAGTTTTTCCCGACCTTCTTACAATGTTATCGATGTGTACCGGCTGACGTTCAGGATGTACCTCCCCAAGAACAGTTTATGCCAGAAGAGGACAAGGACAACAACTACGAGGGTGGGTCGTCACCTTAAATTTAATTTTTGTTTGTCAAGAATCATCTTTCAAAAGAACGCACCCAAATTTTCAGACAGATCTGTCAAATAGTTTTGTTGTGGCAGCCATTTTATATAGACGCCTACTAGCATTTTCGTTAAAATGGAAAAAAGTGAATTTCGAGTGCTCATTAAACACTATTTTCTGCAAGAAAAAACTATCACGCAAACCAAACAAAAGCTTGACAAATATTATGAGGACTCTTCATCATCGATTGGAACCATTCACCACTGGTTTACTCAATTTCGGTGCGGTCGTTCAAGCACAAGTGACGCCGAACGTTCTGGTCGCCCAATTGAGGTCACCACACCAGAAATGGTCGACAAAATCCATGGTTTGATAATGGACGATCGGCGAGTGAAAGTGCGCGAGCTTGAAGAGGCCACAGGCTTATCACGTGGCTCAGTGATTTTGATTTTACATAAATATTTGGACATGAAAAAGCTTTCCGCAAGATGGGTGCCGCGTTTGCTCACAATCGACAGCAAACGCATTCGTTTGACAACTTCAAAGGTGTGTTTGGCGATGTTCCAGAAAAATTCGGTTGAGTTTTTGCGCTGTTTCGTAACCGTGGATGAAATCTGGATTCACCACAATACACCAGAAACCAAAGAACAGTCAAAACAATGGACTTCTCCTGGTGAATCGAAGCCGAAGAAGGCCAAGGCGGGTTTGTCAGCAAACAAGGTCATGGCGACAGTTTTTGGGATGCGCGCGGTGTTATTCACATATTACCTTGAAAAGGGTAAAACGATCACCGGCGCATACTCGTATTACGCAGAGCTGCTGGATCGATTCCAAGCCGATTTTAAGCAAAAACGGCCAGATTTGGCGAAGAAAAAAGTTCTTTTTCACCAGGACATCGCATCGGCGCACAAGTCCGAAAAGAGTGTTCCTTATTTCATTTTGCAGGGACTTATTGACCCACCCTCGTACATATATTTAATTTTCTAGTCTTGCACCGTATATTTTTCTGATTTTTTTTTTTTTTTTTTTTTTTATAATTTGCGCGCGCCAAATGGGATATGAATACCATTAAATTATTTCAGGGCACGGGCGTTTGAAGAAATTGAGAGAGAGAGAGAGAGAGAAAGAAAGATTAGTGTAGTGGGTTTGAAACTTAGGTGGTATTAAGTTTCAGTAAACTCCAAGGGTGGCGTCCAGATAACTGGGAAGCTTGTTTGTTTTTCTTTATTGTCGTTGCTCATGATTCACAGTATTTTTTTCGCTCCACCTGATGTCATCATCACGATCAAGTTGCGCTTAAGCCATTATTTTCCTTTCGAAGATTCATGACATTCGATCCATTTATATTTTGTTCCATTATAATTTGTATCAAATTTTTATGACAATTCGTTGGATTACCATATCGAATCCATCACCTTGAATTTAGAAATAAACCATTTAGAAATGTCCTCAGGTCGTTCTAAGAGTGAGCGAAAACTATGACCTGTAGTTTATTCCAAACATTTTAATAAAAAAAAAAAACAAATAACCTTATTGAAAACTTTGATCCCCCATCTTGAATTATTTATAATTTGAAATTTTTAAAGAAACGTCGCCGCTACTGCTCTATTATTCGGTTTGTGTCGACGACTTTTTTTTTGTTTAATGTTTCGACCGCCATATTGTTTCCGAGATCGTGAATTTGTTTCTGATTTTTTTCTATAATGTCTCAATTTGCTTTAGTTTAGTTTGTTTGGGCGCCGTAGTTAAATGCGCCATTACTGAGCGCAAAAAAAAGTTTTCTCTCGGTCTCACCTCTCGTGAACGTCTAACAAACATCCAAGAGTGAAATTGTTATGAGAAACTTCTCTCAATCAAAAAAATTGCCCTTCGAAAATGGCATAAAACTGTAGTTTCCAACCATTCATGCAGCGCGCAGCACGAGTGGCTGCGAGAAGTTAGGCCAAGCCTGGTATTGGGCTATTAGCGCCAAAATAATTATTTATTTGTAATGTTTATCCCAAACAATTCAATATGTAAAAACATTGCCTTCTATAAAATACTGGTTTGTCATCTCGGATTTTTCATTATTTCAGATTTGTTCTATAATTTCTTCAGGCTTGATCTATAAGTATGTACTCGTACGAGTATGTAGGTGAAAACCGCTTGTGTCTACAATTTGTTGTTGGTCTTACATATTTAAATACGTTAATAAATACATTTGTTCTGGCTGTTTGGGCCACCATTTTGTGTCCGCCATTTTGATGTCTTACGCTCTACAAGTAGATATGACATGTACACCCCTGTTATAGTATCCGCTAAAGTATATCATTCTACGAGTACATACAGGGTGGGCCAAATAGGACCTACCAATGTTAAACACGTATTACTCTTGTAATAATTTTTTTTTTTTTTAATTAATTTTGTTTATATATGAAATACATTTTATGGAAATTAAGTATGAAATACGACATCAGAAAAAAATGTCCACCATTTTGCTCGATACAGACATTGGCTCTTTTTAGCGGGTTTTCCATTACACCGTGTAATGTTTCTGGTTGCAGGCTCCGTATTTCGACTCGAATATTCTGCTTTAGCTGTCTGAAATAGTTTCTGGTTTATTAACATACACTTTATCTTTTAAATGTTCCCATAAAAAAAAGTCGGGCGCAGTTACATCTGGTGAACGAGGTGTCCAAGGGAAATCTGAATTTTTTGAAATCAATCGTTCGCCAAAAATTTCACGCAGCAGGTCTATAACCACAAATTAGGATGCTGCTCCACCATTGGCCGCAAAAAGTTGTCGATCATTGTTCTGTAAGAATCCCCGGAAATATTTTCTGGCGCTTCATCCTCATTCTCGGAGAAATATGGGCCGATAACTTTTTCGGCCATAACACCGCACCAAACAGTGCATCTTAATGGGTGTAACTGAGGCTGGTGTTTGCCCTTGGATTTTCCGAGCCCCACAATCTACAGTTTTGCTTGTTGACATAACCACTTAAATGGAAATGCGCTTCATCCGACATCAAAACATTATTTAAAAAATCAATTTGTGTGGCTAATTGTGTTAAACGAATAGTGTATGTAGTCGTTGTCGGTGGTCTTGCGGTAGCAGTATTTGCACAATTTGAATTTTGTATGGGTACATCTTAAGATCCAACTTTAAAATTCTCCGCAATGTTGTTCTGGACATGCCCAATTGGCCCGAACGACGACGAGTTGAGGCAGATGGATCATTTGCAACACTCTGCCGCACAGCTTCCACGTTGTCTTCAGTGCAAATATTTCGATGAGCTCCTCTTCCAGGACGGTCGGCCACTGAACCCCGTTTCTCAAAACGGTCGACCAAACTCCTAATCATAAAGACTGGGGGAGCTGATCTTGAATTAAAATATTGACAATATTTTCGCTGCGTCATAACAATCGATCGTTGACAAGAATAGAAAAAAACAATAATTTTAACGCTTTGTTGTGTACTGCATATATCCATTATAAATTTCCAAGAATTCAATTATAACCTGCAAAAAGAAAATTATATTGGAAAATAAAAAAACTTATTCGTGTTTAACATTGGTTGGTCTTATTTGCTCCCCTGTACAAATACCAATTTGAAGTGCATGTGAATCGAATGAGCGAAGGAAATTTCCGCTCCATCGCGGAATAAACGACTTCAATTTTCGAGATTCGTGAATCATTCCTCCCGGTGGATGCTGTAATAGGGGTGGTAGTCTTATACATTGTTTGCGAACGATCGAACAAACATCTGCATTTTAGTGAGAGTTTGATTATAATTACCGCAATTGGAAAAAAATGATATTCTTATGTAAAGTTAATGCCTTATTCCAGTTTAATCATATTCGATATCTCCTTTTACCAATTACAGATTCATCGGTAATATCATTGGACTCGCCATCACCGCCATCGAGTCCAGTACAAACTGCTGATGAAAACACAGGTATGTCATAAGGCTCACATCGAAATGGCGCATTAAGCTCTTACCCAATGTGAGATGTGTACAAAATTTCACGAATCTTCAATTCTCTAACAACGTCAAACTCATTCTCTCGCACAGGCGTCTCATCAACAACCACAACATCGAGTACACCAACTGGCTATCAGATGATGAATTCCAATGAATGCGCTGGATCCGGTATGATATTAAATCCGCTGGCATTAAATAGGTAAACATTTAGTAAACGGATATTTTCAAACCTCACGCTCGAGAAACTAAATTTTAAATTTTTACGGAATTAGCGCGCATCAAAATAAAAGAATGAAATTACACAGAAATCCAAAGCCCACGTGAGGTGACCAATAAACTCTGATGTTGTTGTTTTGCCAATTTCAAAATACTTTTGTTAGTTTAGTGCTCGTCATTCTTCTCCTAACTATATTTATTAGATATTAAGTGGTCCCTGTTTATTTAAAAACTAAGCATTTTTTTTTTCCTTTATTTTTCTGAAATATCATGAAAAAACAATGCCTATCACACAATTGCATTAAAGCTTTGTAAAAATTGATTTTTTATCAGTGTAAACATTTATAATTTTATTTGAATTCTTTATTATTATTATTATTTTTTTTTTTTGTAAACTTTTGTTATAAAAAGTTTATTTTTGGAAAAATAAACAAATGAAGTCGATAAAAATATTACTTTAATGTATTTTTTAATATGAGAATCCAAAACCTGATGTAGACCTTACAAAGTACAATGAAAAGAGTTAATTATAAAAAAAATAGAAAGAACATTAGTAGATACGTACATATATGTATGTATGTACAAGTTATATATGCATTTCACTTTTCTTGCTGCAGAAACACAATTTTATGAAATAATTCACACAGAAATACAATTTATTTTAATTAAATCTATGTAAGTACTTTTAAACAGATAAGCATTCGATATGCAACCAATTCTAGATTTTGAGATAAATTAAAAGAACAAAAAAAAAAAAAAATATCCGGCAAAATATATTTTCTAAAGAAAAATTTGTTTAAACAAAAAATGTGAAAAGACTTTTGGAAAACAATTTAAATTTTATATATATTTTTGTAAGTGGTTACACAATTTTTAGTTTTTAAGATATTAAATAATCACAATATGAAAATAAAAGTCAATGTATTCCTTAAAATATGTCTGCCTGATTTTTAATTTACACTAGGGAAAAGAAAAGAAGAAAATCGTGTTGCAATTTTGCTTCCTGATTTCGAAAATACAGCTCAAAATTTCTTCACACGTCTAGAATTTGTTTATTACTGCAAATAAACGAAACAAATATAAAGCAATGTTATTTTATCCGAAAACAATTGAAGTAAATTAATGAACGTTAATGCGACTAAAGCGTTTTCTGGGTCTGTGAATCTGTATTCGAAGGTTGATAAAATAAAAGACAACAAAAGTTTCATAAAATTTATTCTTGCACGGTGCTATCACTTTTTACCCCTTCGCTATGAAAGGCATCATCTTTCAAAGGAGAACAACTTAAAATCTGTAACGAGTAACTCGTCATCGAAATGTGAGCATTTGGCATTACCGCTCTCTTTATCGAGCATTCACTATCGAAATTTGAGATGACAGCACACGTTATAGTGCGTCATTTCATACGAACACTATTGTGCTGTCGAGTCGTCGAGCGAAACAACAAAGAAATGAGTATTTTTGTTTTAATTTTTTTTTAAAGGAATTCTGAACAAAATTAATTTGTTACAGCAAAATATTCTGGCCGATTTTATGGCCAAACACCCCGATTTGTTGTGGGTACGGCAGTTGAAATATGTCCTTTGAATTCAAGGCTTTACAAAATGTGTTTGAATGCATCTTTATTAACCCTAAATCTTTTGATAAATCTGCAAAATAAAAATGTTATTTACGTTTTAATTCGCGTATGCTTATGAGAACGGATTGGTCCTTTCCGATATTCATCGTCGGGAATCCGAGGACAAATAAAAAAATAGATCCATTATTTACTTTAATTTCACTGCAAATAATATTTTTCTCTCTTTTATATCAACCGGAGAAACGTCACTTTGTGAGTTGTAGTAGAATTTCTCTAGTACAATTTTATTTCCATTCGACACGTGAGCTTTCGAGTGCCATCATCCCAATCAGGTTAATCGATCATTCGATCACGAGTCCTACTCACTCACTCGTTATCGATTGCGGTAATTCAGCCTCTGTTCAGCGACCTCTATCGATTCTTATCTTTTACCCCCGATGTACTTTTAGTTTTGGAAATAAAAAAAAAAACAATAAAATTAAGCCAAAATTTCCCCAGTACTTGAAATTGCCTCGAAGAATGGACTGGATCGTTGTGATGAAACAAGGCACGCTGATGGAGCTTTGTAGGTCGTTTAGTCTATTTCGCCATTGGGCGAAAAATTTATCTTTTTAGTATTCCATTTGTTCTATTATTCTATTCCGTACCAGAATAGTATAAATAGAACACGGCGTCTGTCCGTATGCCCATGTGTTTGTCATACGTTTGTACCTTATATTATTAAAAAAAAAATGGGGCATATAAATTTATGAAATAAATGGAAAATTATAACAAATCCTCTAGCACAAATAGTTCTGGAAAAATATTGGAATACCAATACGACCATATTTACAGCGATCGATTCTTTGGAGCCAATTTTTCACCACTCTTTCACACATATCGGCCGGAACGTTGGCAATCTCGCGTTCGATATTGTTCCTGACCTCCACTAACGTTGCTGGTTTGTTGGCATAAACCAACGACTTAACGTAACCCCATAAAAATAAATCCATCAGCTTTAAATCGGCCATTCGACCGGACCATTCCTCTAGATTACGCGATTACCGAACTTCCCCTTCAATAGATCAATTGTTTAACCAGCTGTGTGGCATGTTGGAACCACATATCACTGATGTCAAGTCCATCTAATTCTGGCCAAAAATAGTCTTCCAACATGGCACGATAGCGAACTCCATTGACCGTAACATGGCGATTAATTTAATCGACGAAAAAATACGGTCCAATCACACCTCCGGCATGAAATCCGCACCACACAGTCACTTTTTGTGGATGCAATGGAGTCTCTTGAAGCACATGTGGGTTTGTTGCTGTCCAATAATACACATTTTGCTTATTGACAAAATGAGCTTCATCGTTGAAGATGATTTTTCTATGAAATTCAGAATTTTCTTCAAACTTGCAGAGCCCAATCGGAGAAGTTTCGGCACTTCAATTGATCAAGAGGCTTCATTTCTTGAGTTAATTCGATCTTGTAAGGGTGTATGCAAGATCTTCACGCAAAATTCGCCACAATGTGGACTGAGAGATTCCCAATTCCTGTGAACGGCGTGGAATCGACTGATTTGGCTCATTTGGAACTGAATCATTTTCGGTACTTCGACCTGTGAGTTGTCTCACAGGTGATCCCATTTTTAATGTTAATTCGTTGCGCTCAGAAAAGCGGTAAGCGAATGTACGAAGGCAAGGTGAAAAGTTATCGGCCTGACGCAGAGATGGCGTTCCAATCAGCAAAAATTTATATTCCCTGCCTGGGTGCACTTCTCATTAGTTCGTATGACAAGTTTCAACTTGTTCTCTCAAGTAGTTTCTTTACACGAATTTTTGCAGTAGACGTCTTGCGTGTTTTTCGTTAAAATGGATAAACTTGAATATCGTGCGGTGGTAAAATTCTTCGTTTTGGATGAGTTAACCCCTAAGGAAATTCATCCAAAGTTGACAAAAGTTTACGGGGACTCTGCTCCTTCCATGTCAACCGTTAAAAAGTAGGCAGCTGAATTTAAACGTAGTCGCACGTCCCTCGAAAATGACCCACTTGAAGGATGGCCAAAAACCGCAACCACACCCGAAACCATCGAAAAAGTGCATCATATCGTGTTGGACGATAGGCGAGTAAAGGTGAGTGAGATAGCTGAGGCTGTATGTATATCGGAAGCGAGGGTGCGAAACATCTTGCACAAAAACTTAGGGATGCGAAAGCTCTGCGCAAGATGGGTGCCGCATTTGCTGAATGCCGATCAAAAGCAAACCCGCAAACGATTTTCGCGACAATCTTTGGACCGATTCAATAGGGATTCGACCGATTTTGTGCGGCGATTTGTCACCATGGATGAGACATGGGTCCACCACTACACGCCATAAACGAAACAGTAGTCGAAGCAGTGGGTGGAAGCCGGTGGTTGAGCACCAAAGAAAGCGAACTCGATCGCATCTGCCGGAAAGGTCATGTGTTTTGGGATGCGAAAGGGATCCTGTTAATTGATTACCTTGGAAAAGGCAGAACAATTACAGGCGAATATTACTCCAACCTTCTTGACCAGCTGGATGTCAAAATTCGCGAGAATGCACCTGTACACAAGTGTTCGTTGGCGATGGGAAAACTGCGGGATTTGAAGTACGATTTGCTCGGCCATCCCTCCTATTCACCTGATTTGGCACCCTCAGACTTCCATCTGTTCCCAAACTTGAAGAAATTTGTTTCTGGGAAGCGCTTCGCATCTAATGCAGAACTTGAGAGGGCCGTAGATGAATATTTTCACAGCCTTCCAGACTCTCACTTCCGAGAAGGAGTACTGATGTTGGAGAAACGTTGGACCAAGTGTGTTGAAGTCAAGGGATTTAATTTTTTTTGTAGAAAAATAAAATCATTTTTTAACTGAAAATCGCAGTCTTTCAGTGTCAAGCCGAGAACTTTTCACCTTGTCCTCGTATATATGTACATAAATCAACCCAACTCCATAATTCGTATTTTATAAAATAAGAATCCAACAAATGAAGAGATAAAATTTATTAACACAATTGCAATCATTTCTTCCTTGATCCATCAGAAGAAAATCCACATGGGATTGCAAAGAAAGCCCTCAAAAAGAAAGTATATTTATTTCCGACTGAACGACAGCAGCCCAGTATGTTAAGTTAAATCACAATTGTGACTTCCCTCATACCCATGATACTTCAACAATGTTCTCATCTCTAAGGACGATAGGGCTGTTTGATGAAGAACATACATTAGTTCCTATCAGCATTTCATTTGACACTAGTTTTCAGCAACTTGGCATAGGGTTGCTGTTTTTACTTGTCCTGTGAACCCCATTCCTAGTCTAGTATAATCTAGTTACTCTATTCACTTGCAGATAAACACACACACATACTCCGTCAAATAATAGAGTTGAGCATGCGAGAGGGACACACGCTTTGTTACGCAAATCCTGAATAGATTTCTATCACTGAAGTTTTGTGTAAACGAATCCTTAATTATGCTGTTCACGTGTGCACATTTCATCCTGAAATTTTCTGAATGTGGGATCAAATGGGGTGGCCGTGCTGTGAGTGCGTGTGCCTGTTGTGCGGAATGTTATTGCTCTTCTAACGTATTTTGCCCCAAGATTGTCTTCCCCCATTTTACATGTTAAAGGGGATGAAAGATAATTTAGGATTTATCGTTGTGCGGTTATATTCCCTTGAGTGGTTTAGTTCAGATGAATTCTCCATGTGAGTTATGTGCATGAGTATTATGCATCTGCGGCAAGGGATTGAGAATTGAATCCCTTGCTTTGGCATTCAAAGTGTGCAAAAATGCATCATCAGCTTCGTAATGAAGTAACGATGAGGGGACATAAATTCTGTTTAGATGAACACTTGACGAACACATACATAGTAGCACGCATATAACAAATCCGAGGATGCATGAGTCTTTACACATTCAGAGTACTTAAGTTCATCTCTGAAAGAGTTAACAAGCTGCATTGTTGGCACTCTATATCTACCGCACGAGATGTGCCGGACTATAATACTACTTCTAGGTCGAACTGAATTGGAGACTGCTGTGGCCTACTAATTTCGATTTCGGAGGCTTAATAATCTCACTAATCAGCAGACACATTTTTAGTGGAGATACTAACTATGTTAACGACTTGCTGGACACTTAGCAACGCTCACTATTCATTGATGGCAAAGCGACATTTAGAGCCAAGCATAACTTAATCTAAACTTAAGACTCGAAAGGACAAAGACTTAAAAGTTAGGGAGAAAAGGGAGAGAGTATGGTTAGGGCATTGCGGAGTGCGCATTTATTCTTGTTAAAATCAAAAATGTGTGACGTATTATTTGATTTGCGCAGCATTCTTGATAATGGTTCGTTGTAACCATAGTTAATGCGATGAGGAGGTATACGGAAAAGAGGAACAGACCTGAGGTTGCGTGGATTGGTATTTAGAGAAATATTTTGAAGCAAAGCGGGGCAATCAATGTTACTAGATAGCACCTGATGAATAAAAAGTATGTCGGCAACATCACGACGTTTTTCCAATGACTGAAGATTAATCAGTCGAAGACGATCCACATAGGGCAGCAGGTTGAAGTTATTAGCCCAATACAGACCGCGTAAGGCGAAGCGAATGAATCTGCGCAGGACAACCTCAATTCTCATGGTATGCGCAGCATAATGCGGATACCATACTTAGCTGGCATACTCGAGGAGGGGTCTAACGAAAGTAAGATAGAGGGATTCTGTTACGTAGGGGTCAGAGAACTCTCCAGCGTTTTACAAATCCAAGTGCTGAGTTGGCTATACTTATAATATTGTCAATATGTAATCACTATCTCAGATGGCGCCCACCAGATGGAGAAACTATCTAGATCATCCTGCAGCAAGGCGAGAATCAGTGGCAGATGATATGTGTTTAAAGATTTTCATATCATCAGCCTAGACCAGAAGAAGGGTAGTTAGGAGCTGTGTCAGATTAAGGGTCAGCCTCAGGTATTACACCGGAGTTCGGTGGACTCTTCCTCGAGGAGCTTAAGAAGATGTCGGTAAAAAGAACTCAAGCGTTTATCCTTGCCCTGAATCATATTGCCATTAATTTAATGTAGTCATACTCGTATATGACTTTTTTCTTATCATAAACCTTTTGATAACCAAATTTTTATCCAATTCTAAAAGATATTACAAAACTCATTGAAGTGCGATTAACTCAGTTTAATAATCTCTCCATGATTGACTTTCAAATTACCTTGGCATTTTTCTCTCAATTCTCGTTTCACCCCTGTCGTATATAATTCAAATGGAAATCACAATTCCTTTCAAACTGGAAAAAAAAAGAAATATGTATTCCAAATAGAAGTTATCTTCTACAAAAGAAGTCCTTCAACCCGGAACTCACGTAAAGGACACAGAAAAGAAAAATACATTTTTCTTTTACTTAATCAGCTCCGCCTGTCCACTTACTTCATCTTCTATTTATGTATATATATTACTCTTAGGTAAGTAGACTGGAAAATCCAAACTCAGCATAAAAGAACATTATCCGGATGGCCGAAGGATATTATTTGCTTTTTCATCGCTGCCCTTAGTCCAAGCATCACTTGAAAGGAAGGCAACAAAAAACAAAAAAAAAAAAAAAGAAAGCAAAACCTAAGCTGGCAAAACTTCTTCCATTTAAGCTTCAATAAACAGATTTCTTGTTCTTCCTCCCGGCCACCCATGTCTTCTTTTTCATCTTCATCTACTTCGGTTAATTCTTTTTCTCCCCTATCCCCATTCATTGCCGAAAAAGGGCTTTGCATCTTATCCATGTAAGTACTAACATTACGATCTGCTATGAAATTCCCTCCCTAAAACGATTCGTAAACTTTTAACCCACCTCTTTTTTTTTCGGTGGGCTAAGAAAGAAGAAGAAGAAAATTTTCCTTTGATTTTCTTTTACCTCCAAAGTATATTTTTGTAAAAAAAAAAAAAAGAAAATATCCCTTTTATTTTGTGTACTTCTTCTTGTGGAAAGTAGTAATAGTAAACTCTCCGTCTCACAAAGTGCAAAGCATCCTTATCAGCATACAAGGTCCTGCGCTGCGTCTTTTACTTAAACTCAAAATTCTATCGTTCTGAATATCCTTTTATCTTTTCTGTAGCTCTTGGCTTCTGCCATTGCTATGCCACTGCTTCCTTTGTCTATTTTTAACCAAACGGATGTGGTGATGGGTTTGTATATGTGCAGCGCGTTCAAATCTACTTTGGAAGGGTTTGGTATGGGTGTGTGTAGTAGGTATAGAGTGGGTGTGGCATTTAGATCAATATCAATGTTTCCTTGTGAAAAGCACAAGGGAAATCGTTTAAGAGTTTATTCTTGCAAAAGGTGAGTTGCTTTGGGGCTAAACATGTGGGTGGTTGTGTTGAGTGGGAGGATTCTTGGGGTTGAAAGGAGGAAGTTTTCTTTTTTCGGTAAAGAATCACTTTAGCCGGTTTGGCTGGTAATTAAGGCAACGACTGGGAGAATTTTATGTGCGCACATACACACGCTGAACGATACTCAACACTAAACCGTGGATGAACTCAAACACGTGTAGGATGATTGTTAAATGATTAAGTTAAGAGAGATAAAAAGGTGTTTCGTCTTAGGATAATATGAGAATCCTGCTTGGTTTTAGGGTTAACTTTAATTGGAGATCTCTCGATTAAAGCAACGGTAGCGGATGTTCTACCCACAGTTAGTAATAGATTCATATGTATTTGGAAAAAATCAAATTAAATTGAACAGGGAACTGGTAATAGAAAGTTTTAGTATGGAGAAACAAACAACAGTGATAATGGCATTTGAATCCGATTTATTGAGAGGCATCGACTGAAAATACATAATGCTATGCTTTTATTTGACTACAATGCCGAGATGTGTGACTGATTAAAAAGCCTTAACAGCGAGATAACCAATATTAGGGGCCCTAACTTCAAGCTCTTAACGAATGAAATTTGTATTGATATAGATTTCAAATAGCTCATATCGTCTTCTCGTAAAGCCTTTGAAAGATCAGAAACACAACTCCACACACAGTGCACTGTCAACCAGAATTTGACCTTTAGGTATAGAGAAAGCAAAGTAAGAAACGAAAACAGGACAACATGACCCAATGCGTGAAAAATTCACTAAAGACGCTAAAAAGTTTTATCAAAGGTATCTGCAATCCCAGAACAACATCTAATACTATTCATGGACAGATCATATCAGCGAAACACTGAATAAGTACCCTTGTCAGTACTCATTTACCAGGGTGTCGCATAACAATCATTCACAATGTGAAGAAAGTCTCAAGACAAACTTTATGGTGTTCCAAATGCTGGATGAGGGAAAATGACATCAGAATGAATAATAATATGAGTAAAAAAATTTCTATAATGTTCGTAAATTGCATAAATATTTAGAACCTTCTATGGAACGTACATGGAAGTTAAACAGTCATCATAACGGATAGAAAGATTTTCCTCTTATAAGCATTGAAACAACTCACGTGTACAATTGCTTAAAAATCCATCCAAGACGCGTCTCGTCAGTCGCGCATGTGAAGGCTAAATCGGTGGTGACGACGCATGAGCTTGTAACTTAACTATAAGTATAATCGAGACTTACAGTCTTTCTGGACATAGGAGAAGCCTCCAAAAAATATAAAGATTACAGGAATTAGATAAGTATGCTGATATTATGGTTCAGATACTTTTACACTAAGCCGAGTGCTCTGGGCTTGAGGTTAAAAAAATACCTACTATTCAATCGGTCTTATACCTATTCAAAAAATGGGCTAACTAATACAAATTAAACGTGAAGCACCTAAAAATAAAAGTGAACTCTTTCAGTGAGAATAGAGTATACCAACTTTTGAGCCCCCAAAGGGGAAATGAAATACCACTTTGAGTGGAAAGGCGAATTAGAGAGACAACACAATGAAAAATGGCGAAAAAGGCACGGCCAACATTAGGCTGGTCCTAACATATGAGTAGGCCCCATGTCTCAGTAGCTAACTATGTGGACCACTGCCTTGCAGACTTCCGTCCTTTGCTGAAATTTTCCATTACTTTCCAGCATAAATCCTGCAATAGTTCAGTGATGTGAAAAACATGTGATTTCAACAAGATGGTGTCACCTGCCACACAGCACGAGAAATAATGGAGTTTTTGCAAACAAAGTTTTCCGGCCGCTTCATCTTCCGTTTTGGCGACCAAAATTGGCCAACAATCAATTTGTGGATGCATTCCTGATCCTGAATAGCCCGTAAGTAACTGGGTGCCATTGTTGACAGGGTTGTCGTATCGAAGTATCTGCCAAAAGCACGGCTTCTTTTGATGGCCATAGCTGGACAATCATACAGGAGACGACGAACGGATTCTATTTCCTCTTCGTCCCTGTAGCTTCTACAGTAGTCGTTATGAGGTAACCCTAGCCGTGCTGCGTGATTACCTATCACACAGTGTCCTGTCACGACACCAACAGCTATACGGATATTCCTTCTATTTAGTTCTATAAGATTGATAGATCCCTTTTTGTCGTAGACTGGCCATAATGATTTGGCTGTAGCGCATGTATCTAATCGACACCGGAGTTCATTAGCTTCCTCACTAGACTCGATGTCTATCTCCCTGTATAGGATGCTAAGCGGTACACTGGCCTCGGAAAGGCCCTACGAAGAGCTTATAAGTGATTCTTCTTCTAGTTCGTCCGCTTTTTCATTACCGGAGATATCCATGTGGCCCGGTACCCAGCACAGGTTCACCGTGTTGGCCACTGAGATAACATCCAGTCGTTTTTTTTTTTTATGTGATGTTGACTGTAACACCTTAATGGCCCCTTTGCTATCAACATATATACTGATTATTTGCCCTGAAATACGTTCCTTAATAATCATATTCACAGCTTGGTTTAATGCAGCAACTTCGGCTTGGAAAACACTGCAACCATCCTTAAGTCTAAACGAGCGATGTATATTTCGAGACTTACAGTATACACCGGCAGCCATTTTGAATCCATCGGTAAAGATGGCCAGTTCATTCTCGAAACAGACACTTCCCTCATTCCATTCCTCCCTGGCAGGAATTCTAATTTGTTTGTTTAAGTAGCCATTCAGTTGAAAGTTCGCCCCATCGCTAAACATGATTTTGTTCGAAAAATCGCCATCAACTTGGTTCTCTAATATCCAATCAAGGAAGTCACGATGATGTTCATGGACTGCTGGCTTCAATTCCTGAATCAATTGGATCTTTCTAATTCAATTGCTCGCAAAGTTGGCGAATTGATTTTGACGGATTGTCACAAACGCTGTGATTCACTGCGGCGATATTTTCGCGTGACCGGCAACTACCAGGACGCATTGGTCTTTGTACATTGATTTTTTCCATTAATTTCTTAACCGTTGCACGAGATGGACGGTTATGTATACCGACATTATTTCGCAATACTCGTATCGTGTTGGCTAAATGTTCACCACTTCGGAGATGGGTTTTAACAATTAAAATGCGTTGTTTACTTGTATACTGCTACATAGTTACAAATGTCAATACTTAGTATTCAGAGATGTCAAATATCAGCTGTTTTTTATTTGACAGGACCACAGTAGTGCCAGATTTAAATTATAACCTCTAATTGAATCACCCTTTATAATAAATTGACTGTTAGCGCCAAAATACTTATTTGTTTAAATCGACTGAATTTACCCATCGGAAGTGAAGGAGCAGAATTTTGACATAATGTGCTTTTTTCCAGTAACTTTTACCTAGCGAAGTTTGAATATTTTCAATTAGTTGGATTGTAAGTGGTAAACTCATCCGAGGTTCGGACTGAATGATTTTATGCTCAGCTTCCTATTAGTGACTGCAAACTAAGCTTACCCGGATACGTGGTTCGAATTCGTGGTTCAAATCGTGGTACATTTATACAGAAGTACATATGTACTCGTATGTATATTAAAAACTCCCAAAACTGGCCTCTTAAAATGTACATAGGTGCAACATTCTACATTTCTGAAAAATGTTAGCGATCTAGGTCTAACGGTTGAAAAGTCACAAACCTGTGACAGATGTTCGGTACGAATTACGGAACACTAAAAAATGAGACTGGAGTTACACTTCTCACCATGAAAAACTGATTTGACTTCAGCTAAAGCTCCAAAAGAGGTGCTGAGTCACTTAGTCTTTTGTAGGTGTATGATTTCTTTGTTATTATATATTATATTATTATAGTAAAGCTTATCTTTATTTTGTAGATTAATAACAATTCTTCTTGTGTTTCTAGTTACACTGAAGGTGCACGTTCTATGTCGTGAAAAGCACCTCATTTCACAAACTCCTCTCGATATTATGGGTAGCCTAAGGAATACTTAACATTTAGGAAAGTTTCAGGAAAGACAAAAATTAGGACTAGAGAACACGAAGCTCTTTCTACAATGTGAAATTAATCTCATTATACTTTCACTACGTGCCAAAGTTTTCTCATTGTATAATTATCCTCGTCACGGTTTACTGCCTCCAATCCTCACAAAACAGTATACAGAGAAACAAATTACCAACAAAATTCCCTACCACCCAGTCAATCATTCTTAAAAAGTACTTTAACTAAAAGTTCGAATCACCGAGCAATTTAACCTCATTCACTCGCTCATTATGCAAAAGTACATTATGTTCACACAAATGCTCCCACCAGAATTCCTCATCTGATTCTGAGATAATATCTCCAGACTGCCGTCCGCTACAATGGCATGGATTATAACCTTATTCAACCCGAACAACAACATCCTCCTCCACCTCCTACGCCCATATTCATCCCGAAAATTCAAATTTACCACTTCAATCTTGTGAATGGCCTTCAAGTACATGTCTGTCAAATAATAGGACAATACATGTTCCACTCAATTCAAAATTATTTCGACATAACAACAGGAGATGCTACTCCCAAGGACATTATACAAAATTACATTCACACAAGAGAGTGTTGTACTCGGTCTATAGTTTGTGTGTGTATGTACATGCACCAACTACGGTGAGGTCGGAAAAAGGAGGAAAAGATCTCACAGAGTACCAAGGAGCATTTTGTTGTAAGGCATTGAGAAGGAGCTCTCTAGAATAAAATGAAGAAACGGAAAAGGAGGAAGAGAAAAAAAAACATTTATCCTTTTATTCCGGATGAGAGAATCCCGCTGCTGCTACTGGAAAAACTTCACCCGTGCAATGCGAGAGTCCGTGCTTAAGTTAACAGTTCCTTTCAACATTATTGCGCCATATATCACGAATATACACACAATGTCGACAAGGATGTACACCAACATCACCCATGTAAACCAACTTTATCCCCTACTCCAGCGAAAATGCTTTGATTTTGATGGCGGGCAAATCTTTGCTGCACGATGCGGTGTTGTAGTCGCAGCTAACGGAGGGAATATTAGGATTTGCGCCCGAAAAGTCAACTGAATGTTGTAAGACAAATTTATTACGTCGGAGAGAATATTTTCCAGGCGTTGTCGACCTTTACGCCCCCCGGACCCTGGTTTAGTGTAGATGTACGAGTATCCTTATTTTGAAATCTACGCGAATATTACGGAAATGGTATTATTTGCATTTGCGTTGTGTGAACGAGTGAAGGTCCTTTGCTGTGCAAAAGGAAATAAATTCCTACAGAAGCTGAAAATAATATCAGTTTTTATTTGTGCTACTTTCAGAGAAGGTACTCGTATAACGGTGTACAAAGGAAAATGGCGGAATTTTTATTTTTAAATTTAATTGGTTTTTATAAAAAGAGATTCAAGTCGTTAGGGGATGTTGTAGGTAAGATGATGGGATTTTAATAAATCAGTTAAAGCCCATTCATCCTACTGTGACATATTGAAAGAATTGCTTTTCGCATATTTTGAAATTTCTCTGGAAACGAATTGTTTGAACTTTAAGGATAATTTAAAATTTGAATATTATCTGAAACAACATTTCATTTATGAGTGCATGACGGATCGAATTTAAGCATATTGATGAACAAAAATTAAGCTGTATAGTTGTTATAGCCCCAACTGTACTCTTAAAATTGTAAAATGAGAGCTTCTTCGGTAACAGGCTAGTCATTTTAGATTATGGTGTCCATATTCGCATTTCAAATTTATTACTACACACGGAGAATACAAATTACATTGCGTATTTATTATTAGGCCTTAAAATTTGAACTCGCAAAATATCTGAAAATACCTAAAATTGGACACTCATTGTCATTATTGCTTCCTCATAATAAGGAGATATTAAGAAGCTTCGGCTTCTTAAAGACAAACAACTGTTGGTTATCCACTTTGTTCGGTTTTTGTTCTGTGTCTGTCTGTTTATTCATCGGGAGATTGAGGGTTCGATTCCCAGAAGAAAAAAATTTTTCCAGGGTCCCACCACTGATGAACGTCTGACAAACTTTCGAGAGTGTAATACAATTTCTTAATCTACAAGCCTTCGCTTCGTAAATAGCATAAAGCTATAGGTTCTTACCATGTGTGCCTTCTGTGCCTTCTGTTTCAATGACCTAAATGATCTGAATAACATTAACGTTAGGTACATGCTACGCTTCATCAGAAGCTCCAAATGGTTCAACGTGTAGGCTAGAGGCCGCATCTCAAACCCATGTTGTACCACAATGGACCTATTATTGGTCTAAGTGTGTTGGCTTCTTTTTTGCTGAAAGCCACTTCAATCTAACCTAACCTACCATGTGTGCCAGGCTCTGTATGGGCTGTTAGTGAAAACAATTTTATATTTATTTATTTCACAAAGTGAAAGCACAGTGACTTAGCATGACTTAACATTGTTTTTTCTTTTGAGTTTTAATTGATTTGGATCATATCTCCTATTTAATAGTTCCTTGACCGCAAAGGGGTAGCAACATTTTCTGCTGAGTGGAAACCTTGTAAGGGATTGTAAATTATTTCAATACAACATATCCAATGTGAAAAAAAATATTTTAACTTTTTGAGTATCTTTGAGATAAATTTTAAAATAATAAAAACTTTATGCTTCTCTTTTTTCTTTTAAAGGAAATTTCCCAATCCCGGAACACTCAGACTCGATTTTCGGTCCATTGTGCTACCAGGAAGAAACCCATTAAATTTAATTCGTTTCTCTTTTATGCTCTGGTGATTGTTGATTCCCCGCTTGGACTCGAACCTTCATAGTTCAGGCCACAAGCAAATACACTATCCACTACACCGTGGCCACCACTCTAACCAGGGTTGCCGCTATGACTCTTTCGGGTCCTATTGCCCCTTTTTCGATTGCCAGGACCCATTTTTAGCGTTCCGTGTATTTGTCACAACGGTTGTAACATTTTAACAGTTTGAGTTGGAGGTCTGAAATGTTGCACAAAAATATTAGGTGGTAGACCAAAAATAATTGGGTGAACAACTTGCGAAAACTTATTTTTGTGAGGGACTTTTGAGGGCACAATAAAAAAAAAATATACACCCCATCAAGTGATATATCAAACTAAAGCTGAACTGCCAAGGAGTCCAAAAATATGAAGTTTCTTGAATAGAACAACTCAAAAACCCGGGCATTGGATAGACCACGGGCAAAATAGAAATAAAATGTTTGTGTTTCCTTAACAAAATTTCTCAATTTCCAGGACACTTCGGATTAGCTAGAAGGACAACATTTTCTACACTTAGGTACCTATAGCTTAGCCACGGGTTAGAACATAACGGAGATAAGTTTTTGATTTTCCATGAACAGGGTGCTGCATATAATATTTTTAACATTTATTTTACAATATGGTAGTCTGAGCACATAATTTTAATTATATCTATGCACGCGTTGCGTACATACATGCCTAGCTACTTACTTTATTTGGTCAATTTTTACAAAATGCAATTAGCAAAATATATTCTTTATTATTTTTGTCAAAATAATTCATAATCTCTTAACTCCTCTCACGCAACGCAAATCTTTATCCGTAAAACCTTCGTCAGCCTTGACGTGAAGTTTCTCGAAATGTCAAGGAGTCGCGAAGTACAAAGTGGCCCTTCGAGCAACCAAAAAAACGTTTCTCTTGAGAGACTTTCCGCCCCATGCGAGTAGTCCTTGTAGAAGGGACATTTTTTTTGTTTGCATACTGTCTACCCTTCAGCTGCGAAAGTACAAATTATTTTTGTCCTCTTGAGTAAGCATTAAGAATTATTTCTACAATTAAAATTGAATCACTACTCTCGATTATCCATCTACTCTGATATTCATTTAATTGTACACCAGAAGAAAAAAAAATTGTTGTTTGTTAATCTCCCTTCTGTATTGATCCCATTGTCTCATTCAAAATGTCCTTTAATTAATTTTTAAGCATCCAAGCTAAAACTTGAGAACACAAAACTCCAAAACAATTGTGGTAATTTCCTTCTGGGCCCCCAAACGCCCAACGAAACAACAGAAATTCCTTTTTGCAGGACGAAAAATAAAAAAAAACAACCAAAGCAAAAAAGAGGAAATCAACACCACAATTTATTATAAAACACAAAATATTCTTCCCTCAGGGACTAACTTGGTTTACCCATTCCACCTTCGTCGCTATGTTAGTGCTGTTGTTGTTGCTGATGCTTTTGTCCTTTTTGATTCAACTTCTTATTAGAAGAGCTTTTACGTTGATTAAAATTATAAATGAGACTAAAAGCAGGGGGTGCGGTGGGAGGCGAGGCGGATCTTTCTCTTCGTCTTTAAATGCCAAAATTCAAGTAAATCCACCACATTGCTCCTCCGTGTCGTATGAAGCGTATTTCTTAAGCGACAGGATGCTGTAAGTACTTTATTTTGAATAATTAATAAAGGACTACAAAAACGAGAGACGATTTTGCTGACGACAGCCCTGGCGCCGCCTAAAGTTCCGAATTTTATGAAGAACTCCGTACGTAAGTGTAATTTGAACGCGTGCCCTGGTGGAATGAGCAAGGCCTAGTCTGTCTCTCTCTGTCATCCATGTGTTTGTATACGTAATACTCGCATTGTCCTTGCTTGATAGTCCTTTGCCCTCATCATCATCTCACTATGTAGGATGGAGCGCGCACAGGAAACGCAGGACGAAGGATTCATTATTTTATAATTATTTGTTGCTAGAGTGGTGCTTATTCTGCTTGGTAATTACTTTCGTGTTGTTGTGCTTTTTCGTTTTACGCTGCGTGGCGTTGATGTTGAAATTATTATCCTGTGTGTGCGCGAAAAATGGGGTGAATTGGGGGATTTTTTCTTTTTATTATTCGTTTTTGTTTTCGTCCTTTTTTTTTAAATTTTTTTTCTTTTTTTTTGCTGTATACATATTTTCGTTTTGTGTCCTTTATGAGAGTTTCTATTAGGGATGGTGGCAGTGGTGGTTTGCATGCTCTCTTAATGCCTGTCAGAGGGGGGAATGGTGAAAGCATTTAACTCGTTGTGTATCCTTCCTGCACCCCTGGAATCCCCTCCATCATCCAACTACATGGAAATTACATTTAATTAAGTCACAAACTTACGGGGAGAGGACTGCTTTTGTTATGCATATTTGATGGTATGCCGGGATTTTTGGATGAGTGAAGCAGGAGCTGGAGTTGAATGTGTGTGCTTTTGTTTTTTGAAAGTTAATGTCGTCGACGTTTGTCGTTGCGTTGTCGTCGATGACGGTGGTGCTCGTGGTGGGAGAGTTTGTATTAAAATTCCCTTTCCGTATTATGGTTGTAATTAAAGCCTTAAGTTATTTCGAATTTAACTGAAGGTGATATCTATTGTTTCAGTGGTGAAGGGAATGTTTTAATGGGTTCAACGAGGGAGGGCGGTGGTGATTCACTTGGGAAAAAGCAGTTACGAAGAAAGTAAACCCTTTTGGAGTTCTCATTAATACTTCATGAAATTTTAATAGTGATTGAATTTTGAAACTTTGTGCATACAATGTGTACCGCTTATTACAAATTACGGAAACAAATGGTGCACCTTGTAGGTACGTGGAATCGTCTATTCCTTAATAAGAATATGAACAATTTGAAGCTATTTACGCTTTGTTTTATTAACTTTTATTAAGGAGCAGGGGAACAAACACATTTTACCACTTAATTTGTTGCGTCAAAGTTTTTTATTTAAAATTTCTATCCGGGTAGGTGTAACCCGCCTACTAACTCCGCCGTGGCTCAGTGGTTAGTATAGAGTCATCCAACAAGAGGTGTCATTTTATTTCAATAGAAAAACGCAACGTTTTTTATGAAATTGGTAATATTTCTATTTTAATCTAAAGTACAAACTCTGAGGTTAGTAATGGAATATAATATCTGCCAAATGTCCGCCTCGGCTCTGCCTACAAATAGTCATTCTTTTGATGACATTTTTCATCACGTTTTCGTATAATTGAGGCTGTATTCCGCGAATAACAGCTCAGATATTTTCTTTTAGTGCATGAATCGTTGTTGGAGCATTAGCGTAGACTTTATCTTTAACATAGCCCTAAAGGGGCTCTTTGTACCCAAAGAAAAACAAAAAGTTTCCCACCCTACTATGCGATATTTCATATTAAAGTTGAACTTCTAATGAAATTCAAAAATATTTTTATTTATAAAGTTTTGGAGTTTACAGAAACTTAATACCACCTGAATTTCAAACCACTACACCAATCTTTCTTTCTCTCTCTATGTCTATCTACAAAACCCTGCCCTGCGATAATATAAAGGCATTCATTTGGAAACCGCAAATTATAAAAAATAAATATTTATAAAGTTTGTTGAACAAAAACCTTAAAAGTCAAGGTAAATTCAATATCCCCTCACCCCTCCATCGCTGAAAGTATTAACGTCAGAAATCTGAAAAGAAATTAAAAATTTATATTCATGAGAAGGCTATGTGAAAAATATAAAATGTCTCTTGGCGCAAGCCGATTTTAGAAAGAAAAAGAAGAAAAAGACGTGGGGTTAAAAATCACCAAATCGTATCTAACCCCAATTTTTAAAACTCTTCCCCACATCTTACCTCTACTTCATTCGACTTAGATCATTTTCAGATGAGACAACTATCGTGTCAGTCTTAGCTTAAGATTTTGTTTTATTATACGAGGGTGTATCAATAAGTCCCTGAAAATTAACACAAATTGTGTCATCACCTTAAATTTTTTTTTTTTGTCAAGAATCATCTTTCAAAAGAACGCACCCAAATTTTTAGACAGATCAAATAGTTTTGTTGTGGCAGCCATTTTGTATAGACGCCTACTAGCAGTTTCGTTAAATGGGAAAAAGTGAATTTCGAGTGCTCATTAAACACTATTTTTTGCGAGAAAAAACTATCACACACACCAAACAAAAGCTTGACAAATATTATGGGGACTCTTCGCCATCGATTGGAACCATTCACCACTGGTTTACTCAACGACGCCGAACGTTCTGGTCGCCCAATTGAGGTCACTACACCAGAAATGGTCGACAAAATCCATGGTTTGATAATGGACGATCGGCGAGTGAAAGTGCGCGAGCTTGAAGAGGCTTATCACGTGGCTCAGTGATTTTGATTTTACATAAATATTTGGACATGAAAAATCTTTCCTCAAGATGAGTGTCGCGTTTGCTCACAATCGACAATAAACGCATTCGTTTGACAACTTCAAAGGTGTGTTTGGCGATGTTCCAGAAATATTCGGCTGAGTTTTTGCGCCGTTTCGTAACCGTGGATGAAACCTGGATTCACCATAACACACCAGAAACCAAAGAACAGTCAAAACAATGGACTTCTCCTGGTGAATCGAAGCCGAAGAAGGCCAAGGCGGGTTTGTCAGCAAACAAGGTCATGGCGACAGTTTTTTGGGATGCGCGCGGTGTTATTCACATCGATTACCTTGAAAAGGGTAAAACGATTACCGGCGCATATTACGCAGAGCTGCTGGATCAATTCCAAGCCGATTTGAAGCAAAAACCGCCGCATTTGGCGAAGAAAAAAGTTATTTTCACCAGGACAACGCACCGGCGCACAAGTCCGCAGTCGCAATGGCAAAATTGCATGAGTTCGGCTACGTACTCCTGCCTCATCCAGCATATTCCCCAGATTTAACCCCCTGTGACTATTTCTTGTTTCCAACATTAAGAAATGGCTCGGAGGTAAGAGATTTGGGTCGAATGAAGAGGTCATCGCTGAAACAAACGCTTATTTTGAGGGGCTCGAGAAATCGTATTATTTGGAGGGCATCACCCACCCTCATATTATTTTCTTCGTTTTCTGAGAATGAACGAAATCATTCGATAATTGAAAGAGTAAACTTAGAAACCAAATTTCATCAAAACCGTTCAGTATTTATAGTTATAGATTTTTAAAACTCCACCCCTCATATCTTATTCCCACTCCATCCAATTTTAATGATTTTCATTCAAAACTATCTAGATATCATTCCAAGTTAAGGAAGTAAATTTCATCAAAATGCAATGATCCTTAAATTAAACATTCGATGGGGACCATTTTTGAAGATATACATATTGTAGCATAATAATAACTACGCCCCCTAAAAATATGACGCAACAAATTCCGAAGTGACTTTTCATTCTGGCAGAATTTTGGTTCGAACTGTCCTTTCATTCGAGGTCATTCGAAAGAGACGAATAATATCAGGGATAAAAGGGAATTATAACTGCAAGAATTATTTCTCTTGTTCCAGTGGTCGAAGAATTTGCTAGAAGTTTCTGGCTATCAGAAACTTCTGCTATATAAGGACAGATTTCGATTCAGAAAGCAGCAGTAGTTTCTAAACTGTGGCGAAGAGATTAGAAAAGTGATAGTGGGCGAAGTTGTAATTTTGTGATAAATTGAAAGTTGAGATTTAAGAAGAAGAAGTAATTAATTTGGATTTGTGAATTAAGTAATCGAAAGGAGATAAAGTGATTTGAGAGGACAGAGACCTTGTAAGAAAAGAATTGCGAAGAATAGTGTGAACCTGAATTGTTCTATAGACTAGAAAATAAAGAAATAATTTCACAGAATATTGTTTTATCTACTCGAGCCGTAGCTCGCATATTACAATATGGAGCCTCACACCACGTATCTTACCACCACTATATCCGATTTTGATGATTTTAATAGATTTTCATGTCTGTGCATCAGGCCAACTTAATTAATCAAATTTCATAAAAATCTATTAAGCAGTTCTTAAGTTAGACCCGTTACAAAGAGAATTTTTTAAGATTTTTGAGACCACAACCCAGATTTTTACACCGCTTTGTTAAATGATGATGATTTTCAGCCCTTGCCGGGTCCACAGTAGAAAAACAACTGGATTAGAAAAAGGGTTTAAAAGCTATTTCTTTCCTATGAAAGCTAAGTTCATATATATTTATTCGATCGATTCAGTAAAGTGGTTACCAAGTTTTGTACAGAATGTTTCTTTCTCCAGAAGTTATACATTCTGTCCATTTTAAAATTCCGTACATCAGTTTGTCAAGCGCCATCTTGGAGATCTATCTGGGATTATTCCTTGCAATATTTTGCGTCATTACTCCAAATAATAATCCAAAATTTCGTAAATTTGTTCATACGTAGAAATTTCGAGTTATTTTATTTCCTATGGAACTTTGGACCTACACAAGTATAGAACTGCTGCACTTGAACGAATTCTTGAAAAGTAATTTAGTAAAATTTTTTTTAATTAATTCGTATGTGTGAATCGACTCATAATTAAGGATTAAAGATATTTTTCTGTCGATGAACGAAGATTTTAGCAAAATTTTATAATTTATGAGGGAGCGCAAAAGATGTTGTGCCCGCAGCAACAGTGTATCTTAGTCAGCCATGGATGGGGAAATTTTATAAATGTAGAAAATTCCCTTGTGTATATTTACTGAACTAATCTATTTAAGGATAACGAGAATTACATCAAATTAAAAAAAAAAAATCATAAAGGTTTGTATAATAAGGAAACGTAATCTAAAAACCCAGTGTTGTAGGTACTCCTATAGTTAACTAACAAGACAACTCGGTTGTCATTAAAACACCTCTCAGACAAAACTACAACAACTGTAGCCAAACAAAAGTTATCCGGTAAACGCCTGTTTTCTTTACCGACAAAACGGCTTCACATTCCACAACACTTATTCTTGTACAATATTTTATTTTAATTAAGTCACTATCTGCCAAAAGCAAAAAGATACAGGCGGCGAGTATTCCCAAGTGTTTCGTATTAAACTCCAAACGAATTCCGCTTGGGTAATGTACAAAAAAAGAAATCCTTCAATCATTCACTCGCCAGGACGAAAGGATAATACTCGTGGTCTGATTCAAAGCGTTGGTTGCATCTACAAGGATACACTATTCGTGGCTGCACAATATACGAGAAATAAGAGAAGAGAAATGTACAGTTGAAGGGGAAAAAAAAAGAAAAAAAAAAAAACAATAAACATAAAAGCGGTCCAAACTCTTCTGGACCGGCAAAAGGTTGCATCTCTACCACCAAAAGTACCACCAGGTAAGGGTACACAACGAGTAATTGGAAATGTTTTCGCCGTACCATCATCACCATCGTTCCTCCTGGCTACTACTTGGTAATTCATTCTTCAGCTTTTGTGGTGCATTTTGTAGAATTCGCACGAATGGACGTTCTGATGGGAAAATGCTGTTCTACGAGTTTGCTTTTTAGAAATTCTCATTTCAAAAGAGGGTACCTATTCACTTGGTGCCAGGACTATAAATGGAAAAGGAAGAAGGAAAGAGTTTTCTAACTTTTAGGTGCTTCAATAACAAGTTTAAGTTTATTGTAAGGACTGTTTCCATTATTATTAAGAAATTGCTTATGTGCCTGGTTGTAGTGAAATCATGATTTTTATTAATGCAAATTACTAAATTTTAATTTTCTTCAGGATATTAGAAAACGACTGTTATTTGTGGACAAACTCCCATTGAAACAATCAATGGTTACAAATTTGAGGCTTTGTGCAAGGGGAAAATTCTGGTCCAGCAGGTCATTAGACTCGACTTCAGACCTTCAAACAAATAATTGGAGGATCACAAAATCTAAAAAGGAAAGTGAAGCCGGTAGACAGGTTTCATTATTACAAAACTCGTTTGAATCTCGTTTTATAGATTGATTTCTGAAATGGCTGAGAAAATTAACGACTTCTCATACCAGTCGGAACTGCAAGGTGAGCAAGTGTGCGGATCAATGCATCCTACCATCTGCTTCTTTGTTGCTTTACGTACAAAGAAGGTTAAATAAGGTTAGGAAGACGTGTGCCCTGTGATAACTTTCACCTGCTCATGTAGACCAACAATTGGGTCCACTGTGCCTATAATTGAAATATCCTGCAAAGAGCCCGACATTTTAGAACCACCATCTTGAGAAATGAATCTTAGGAGGTTTCTCGACTCGTTGTTGGTCAAGTCTTCCAGCCCATCAAATATGTTCAGACGAGTGTAGCGCACATTTTCTTCGTAATTGATTTTCTGTTGTGCAAATTTCAAATTCTTACAAAAAAAGAGCAAAGGAGGAATGAATTTCTAATTTGTTCCTGCAAATCGGTCTTTCTTTGTCTGGAACAATGAGATCTAATTGCTTTTGACTCCATAGAATGAAAGGCCACCTGACTGACAACATACGCAAGACTGTGTTTCCGTCAAAATTTTGTCTTTAATGACGGACACAGTGTTTATAATTCACTAAAACTACGAAACAAAAAGGGGTGGACCTCGGGGTGTATGCTATAACCAATGTTGTCCGAGATCCCAGTATAGGCACTGGTCAAAACTTAAAAACTCAAAATGGTGAATTCCTTGCACCGAACTCCACGCTGCCAGATAATGCTTTGTCTCCACCTGCATTTTCGCACTCGTACAGTTGCAGCAGTACTCAAAAGTCTTAACATATACAAATCTGCTGGTCCAGATGGTATCCCCCCCATAGTTTTGAAGAGGTCCTAAGTCCTTTCTACGCTGGCGAAACCTCTGCGTAAGCTTTCCTATCTATCCTACTTTTTAGGGCTCTTTCCGAGTAGATGGAAAACAGCATTTGTCCAGCCCGTTCCTAAAAAGGCGAATATTCTTCCCTGTCCAATTACCGACTCATTGCACTTACATCCCTTCTTTCCAAGGTCATTGAAACGCTGATAAATCATCTCTCCATCACTTCCGCGAAACCAAGATGGTTGCGCTTGATATTTCAAAGGCAAATGCCTTTGGTTTGGCATGCGTGCATATGGCGACGATGAGTCTCTTCTTCAATGGATTAGAAATTACCTTTTGGGGCGTTCAATACAAGTTGTCTTGGACGACTTAAAGTCCACCAAATAAATGCTGGTGTCCCCCAAGGTTCTGTTTTGTCTCCTACTCTCTTTCTTATTTTTATAAATGATCGCTTGTCTGCAACTTCTAATCCAATCCATTCTTTCGCTGATGATAGTACCCTCAGTTTTTCATATTCGTTCCCTAACTCACGTCCTTGCTCTTCGGCCGTAGGGGAATGGCAACGTATATAAAACACAGTAAATTCCGACCTGGACAGCATAATTAAATGGGGTTCAACCAACAAAACACAATGCTGTCCTCTGTCTCTCAAGCGAAACCAAAACCCTCAACCATTATCCATGGATGGTACGTGCATCATTGAAATCGAAAGACTTACCATTCTCGGTATGAGTATTAATAACCATCTTCGAAGGAACGATCACATATTTGAGCGCGCCAAAAATGCTGCAAAATATCTAGGATTCCTTAAAAGGTGCAAGAAATAATTTACCCCGTCTGATTGGCCTCAATTTATAAGGCATTCATCCACCCTAAGTTGGAATATAACGCCCATATCTGGGGTCTGGTGCAGCCAAGACCGTTCTGCACATTCTTTTATAAAAAATGCTCCAGCGAAATAGCCAGTTGCACTCCTCCCATTCAAATTTTCACCCGCAATACGCGTCATGCTTAGAATCGAATGCACATCAGTTCACCCTTAAGCCCAATTTCGGTCGTACTGTCAAATATAGGGATTCGTTTATAATCCGAACGACACGAATGTGGAATAATCTACCAGGCTCTGTATTTCCCCATCACTACATCCTTCAAACATTCAAAGCCAACGTGCATAGGCTCCTCCTCTGTTCCTCTTCCCCCTTTTCCTAACGCCCGTGCCCTTTTTTTATAATTTGCGCGCCAAATGGGATATGAATACCATTAAATTATTTCAGGGCACGGGCGTTAGTAGAAATTGAGAGAGAGAGAGAAAGAAAGATTGGTTTAGTGGGTTCGAAACTTGGGTGTAAGGTTAGGAATTAAGTTTCTGTAAACTCCAAAGGTGGCTGTCCAGATAACTGGGGAGGATTTTGTTTTATTTACGCTATTATTGTCGTTGCTTATGATTCACAGTATTTTGTTCCCTCCCCCTAATGTCATCATCACGATCAAGTTGCATTTTAGCCATATGACCACCCTACTGCCAATGTTATGCCTTCGCAGTAGAGTTGACTAAGCTTTCGCAATTGATCTACTTTTTTTATTTATTTCAGATGAAATAAATAGATGATTGTTGAGATCAGGATTGGAACCGTAAACCAAGAGCTGACAAGCGTTGATGTTACCAACACACCACGGCCACCCTGAAACAGTTTAAGAGTATTCATGTCGCCTTCGGCGCGCGCAGATTATAAAAAGAAAAAAAAAATTGTAGAGCTCGGTAAGTATTCTATTTATTGATGTCAATAATTCTACAATCCACAGCTTCAAATATGATGATTTTATTTTTTAATCTATGAATTGAATGTATCTATACGTATACTGGCAATCAAAACCAACCGTCAAATCAAAAACCTAATTAGCTAATTTATCTATCAGCATTTTTAAGCCAGTAAACTGCACTAAACGTGTTCATTACCAACTCCCCTAATGGTTGAACCAGCAAATGTCAAGCGGATGTATCCATGACAATTAATAATAAACCTGAACATCATTTGATATTGTGGTTAATGAAATTTTCGTTTTCAATTAAAATGGCTCATTATTTCGAATAACCATCGGATACTGAGCCGATGAAATTGATAATCATATTGCCAGTTGTATTTCATAGATAAATCGTTCATCAGCATGGTATTTGCCAACAACGGAAGGCGGAGACGTCCAATTGATTTGTACGAACTGAAACTTGTGTTCGTTTCAAACTAAATCACCCACCCATAACCTCAAGGAATGGAAAATAATGGAATTTCCTATATTGCCCGACCAACAATGACTACGTATACACAACGACTATGAACAGAATAGAGCAATTTGCATTGCGGCCATGTTAATGGAGGCAAAAACCTAATTACCAAAACCGACATCCACACATTGGGTGCATATGCTCCTTCTCTATGCATGGCCATGCCAAAATTGCTAGGTACACCTATGTAAGTCACGACCAAAAGCGAAAACCTTCTCAAATATGGCCATGTCCAAGAGCTCTGGTGCATAATGCATACCAACAATACCTGTCCCGTGTACACTGTAGCTTGGCATATGTAGAGAATGCGAAGCTAATTCCCTCTCGGTAACGAGGCGAGAGGCAGGCCCATAGCAAATGTTTGTAGGTTCAGTAAAAGGGACCTTTGTTCTACCACCAGAGAGTGTATTTCCACTGCAGGAATTTGAATAGACAAAGATTTCCATCTTCGAAGAGATTAAACTACTGAAGACCTAAAGGTATTACACAAAACATTTCCTCTTTCCCGGCACTTTCGTGGGTAGCAATCGCAATATATCTCAGCGAAGAGCATAAATCTGTGACGCGACAGAGGAGCAGTCCTTCCGCACAAGAAGGAACGAGAGTATGTTTGGGTCAAAAGTCTTTTGCATATTATTATAAAATAAGAACCATTCCAAGTGTGCGATGGATGACAGTAAGCAACCTGAAAAGAGGACATCCACCACAGCAAGCAAGGGAAATGCAATGGTAGCTTCTATAGGTATACTGACGATGACGAGGACGAGGACGATATGCTACTGCTTACTACTTCTGCTGGTAGTGAAGCTGATGCTTTTGATGCTGATGATGATGATGGTGAATGGTGATGAGCACATTAAGGGAATGGCAGGGATTCTTAGGCACGTAGATACAATGAAAGCATCGAAAAAAGGAGCAAAAAAAAAGGAAGAATGAAACTTCTGAAAAGAGGACTCTCCTCTTTCAGTGATGAGTTTTGTGCATTTTTTATGCTTAGTCTTCCTTTTTTATTGAAAAGTTTTTTTTTGTTTTGTTTCCATTCTTGTCGGTCGGTCGCATTGCTTCGAGGCGTTCGCATACTTCACCTTTGTTATTGTAAATTTATGTACTGGTATCAGCAGTGAGTGCAGAGTTAGAGTATGTTCACTTGACTGGTCGTTATGTTATCCAGAGACGACGACAACGGGTGTATTGGAGCAGGAATCCTCACGATAAAAGTCTGAAGAGTCAAAGTCAATTTTTTACGTGCATAATGGTACGGAAGGAATTGTAATTCCATAGATTCGCGTAGAGTTTCTTTTTTTTTTCTTTGTCGTTCTTTTGTTCTTGAAGAGGCCAAATTGTAAACCTTTTTTTTTTTACAAGTGTTTTATTGAAATGTTTAAAAGGGTACAACCTGGTGATCATCTTTCTGAGATTTCAGCAAATAGTCGTCAACAAGTATGAATTACTGTGGCATTGTCAACTATTTCGTAAATATTAGTCCCCCAAAGGTAGATATTTCTAAAATTGTGTAACGATCTAATTTAACTGAAATACTTTAATCAAAGCTAAGCTAAGCCGAATATGACTGCACATTAGACGAGCTTCAGTATTCGCCGGTAACTACTTGTATCGGAGTAGTTGTCGTTACTTCGTAAAGGGTGATTTAATTCCAGGTTACAATTTAAATCTGGCACTACTGTGGTTCTGTCAAAGATAAACAGTTGGTATTTGACATCTGTGAATACTAAACATTGACATTTGTAATTATGGAGCGGAATACGAGAGATCAATCGCGCCTTTGCGAAACAATGTCGGTGTACATAACGGTCCATCTCGCGCTGCTGTTGAAAAATTAATGTGCAAAGACCAGTGCGTTCTCGTAGTGGCCGTTTACGCAAAACTATCGCCGCAGAGAGTAACAGTGTTCGTGACAATCCATCAAAATCCTATAGCTCCACGCAGCGCATTTGAATAAAAGAACTGCATCTGCATGCCTACAAGGTCCAATTGATTCAGGAATTGAAGCCAGTAGACCATGAACAGCGTCGTAACTTCGTTGACTGGGTGTTAGACAACCACCAAGTTGATGGGGATTTTTTGAACAAAATCATCTTCAGCGATGAATTTCACTTTCAACTGAATTGCTACGTAAACAAACAAAATTTTTGCATTTGCGATCAATCAATGAATCCACAAAAAGTCACTGTTTGCTTCGAATTTTGGGCCGCCGCGCCGTTCTAATCGAAAATTCTCGTGGTGCCGCTGTAACAGTCAATGGTAAACGGAACATGATAATAAATTAGTTTTTGACACCAGTTGGCCAATATTGATGTGAAAGACATGTGATTTCAACAAGACGGTGTCATCTGCCGCACAGCGCGAGAAACAATACAGTTGTTTCACACACAGATTCCCGGCACCGTTATCTCTCATGTCATCTCTCGTGCGATATCACGCCATTGATTTTTTTTTGTTAGGGTTATGTGAAGCAAAAGGTGTATGCCAAACAATTCCAGAGTTAAAGAACGATATTCGATGCGTTATGTATGAACTCCCGCAGGATTTGTGCCGAAAAGAATTGGAAAATTTCATCAAAAGGGCGAAAATCTTCAAGGCCAGCCGATATAATTTTTCATATTTAATATCAATGTCTCCATATTATACAGACATAAAAATATTAGCAGTTTATAAACAACCAATGTATTTTATTTTAAATTTAAATTTTAACCTCCAATTGAACCACCCTATACATACACTCAGAAATGTGTGGCCGAATATGTTTGTAAGAGGAGTTCTGCGAGCATGTTCGACCATCTGTACATCGATTTCACGAACCTTACGATTGAACACAGATTGCCTGTTTTTCACAAATATGACATCGAATATACGACGTCGGATAGTAACATCTAGTATTTTTCACATATTTTCTATGGTGGTTATACGATGTCGGATATCCGGCTGTAGATGCATTAAATTCAGTGAAAGCTTTCACACATTTCTAGTATAGGACATACATTAGACATGGAATATACGATTTTTTGATTTTAGAAACTCCATCTCATATATTGTCCCTACTTCAATCTATTGTGATGCTTTTCAGTTAAGACCATCTACACTTTACGCAAACAAGGTATACTTAATCAAGCGTTTTTTCACAATCACAAATTTTAAGGATTTTTGGGACTCAATCACCTGTATTTAACCTCACGCAATACAATTTTGATCATTGTTAGATAAGTCCATCTACGAATAATACACACAAATAAAATTTCATTAAAATCCGTTTAGTGGATATTCTATTGATGTATACAATCTATTGATGTACACAATAGAACGATTTTTGAAAAACCATCAAAAATATTCTGTCCTCAATCCATCTGATATACCAATGCAGAGTCTGCGGATACCTACTAGAGAAGGTAGAGGAAGATACTTTTAAATTTCTATAGGTCTCTATGGACTCATCGCTTAAACCGCTTCCGCCAATCTCGAATCTAACCCTGACAATAGTCTTAAAACGTAGAACTTATCTACTTAAGTACTTTAGTTGGTACTACAGTTCGAGCTGGACCTGGGCCTCAACAAACAAGCCTTCTCTGCCTGCCGGATCCTTACCTAACCGGCTCCAGTTAGTGTTTGTCAGTTTAGTGACGTCTTATGTTGGCTTGAGAATTTGCAAGACCTCCGTATTCATTGCCATCGTGATGTTGTTACCAGCCTGCATGCATTCTACATCATCTTCTCCAGCAGCCTCTCCCTGCTCGTGTTCTTTTTTTTTTTTTTTCTTTCTCTTCTGGTTGTAGATCTTGTAAGCTCCTCTCGTGCCTCTAGTTTAACTACCTGTACTTGGCGGCACTCTTCATTAAGCCAGGAATATCATTCGAGAAAGCATTGAACTTCTTGATAGCTTAAGAAACATTCGATTGGCAAAAGCTCTGGCAATCTTTCCATTCTTTTTCGACTTTTGCTATACAGAATTTCTATGGCGATATTTTGTACATTATCCTTCTTATCGACTGTACTTCGAGTAAAAGTATGGAAGTATGTATAGGTATATAAATTCTGAATGAGATCACTATAACAGTCAAAAAGGCTTTTGCATCGTAATGTGAATAATTAACCACAAACTATACAGAAACAGAGAAAACTTTTCAAAACATTTAACTAATTATTCACTTACCTAGACAGATACTCTCGAAATCACAACTTCAGCAGTTGGCAATAAAACCACTTTGAGTTATTCATGCGATTACTTTATATTTACTATTCAAACATCTACTTCAACAATAAAAACCAAAAAAAAAAACCTCTTAGCACTCTTCAATCGTCCACTTGAATCGATCATTACTCATCAACGAAGCAACGTTACCCGATGTTGTGAATACCCTGTATGAACGATGGTCTTCATCGAATTCATCGCCCACATACAAAAGCTCATCGAACTCCACATTTCTTATAAAGCAATCATCACCCTGAGGCTCAATTTTCCATTCACTACCCGTTACCATGTCCTCCGAATCCTGTGACGCTGCCACCAACCTATTGCGTCCATCTAAGCCCTCATCATCGGCAAACAAATACCCTCCATAGGGGAATTCAAAGAAGACGCTATAATCAATACGCTTGGGCTTCCATTTGAGCTGTGTTCCCGGTGCCATAATCGCATACCTCCGCAAACGTGGATGACCATGTGCAATGTGCAAATAATCGTGGACATATTTATTCTTCAGGCACACCCTGTCACTGAAGACCAAGCTCCGAATAGATACGGGGAGTCTCTGTTCCAGGATCTGCAGTTGAGTTTTCTTCTCCGGAGTCATCTGCATCCTCGTTGAGTTGGATCGCTGCATTAGCTCTCTGAAGTAGTAACCTAGTTTCAGGATGTACCGCTTGCCATTGATATCGTTGTAACGAGCCATTTCATTGTAGATGGCATTGTAGCCATCGATCAGTTGTGGAATCAAATGGAACTTCTCCATGTTTCTCATTAAGTTATCGGTGTCGATGAGGGGATACACTCCAGCGACTACCTTCGAAATGATTCGAGTGAAAAGATCTGCGTCCAGAGTGGAGATTTCATCGGCCAGCGTGGGAACATTGATGTCTCGTTCAAAGTAGTGGTTAATGTTGCTATCGATCCAGAGTTTGGCAACTGCACTTTCGAACAAGAGTTTAAGACTCTCGACCATGTTGGTGGCTTTGGTATGGGTATCATCGTCGATGGAGTTTGCCAGCACCACTTCGTCCTGCAAGCCACGAATAAGACGAACAACTTTCAACGGTTCATCGTGTCCACGACGGATGATTTCCTCAAGGAGGTACTTGTACATCAGGAACTTTAGTTCTACATCTCGTATAGCACTGGCGAACTCCACCAGGATGTTAAAATTTTCAATGCGGTTATCGTAAACATCCTGTACAACGGAATGGACATCGCTCTGTTGATTTAACATCTCCTGCTCGGCTTTCACGTAGCTCCTTCTTCGGATTAGATCAATAAGTTGATGATCTTGTTGCGGTGTCTGATAGGTATCCTGGACATAACTCCTTCGCTCTCCACCTTTATAGCCCACCAATTGTTCGTCGATCTGACGGAGTTCCTCCCTCAACAGTGGCAATCTCCTTTGGCAGTTTACATCACTCTGATCGTACGAGCAAAAGTACTTAATTAGAAGATCCACGTCGGCCTGTACACGACTCCGTCTCTGCTCTAACTTTGCTAGCCAATCTGCTCCATCGATTTGAATGCAATTTGACAGCAAAACCAATGCTATTAGAAATTGGATGCTTAACTCAGTACTTAGTGTCATCTCTCGGCGGCGAAAGAACTCAAACTGACTGGGATTCCACGTGAGGATCTCTATTCTAGTCGAAAGAACTTGTACGAGGTTGCATCACCGAAAGTGATAAGATGACAATTGAAATGTGGTTTCATACTTTCAATTTTGTTTGTTCCGATTGCAGGAGAGATTAAGATGCATGTGGGGTTAATAGTTGAAGGCACTGATGCCTTAGAGCACGCTAATTGAACGGGCACTGATTGTACACCGACCGCTACTGCTTTACAAGGGTTAAGTGGTTTAATGGATTCCATCGTGCACGCCAGCCGCTTGCCGCCGAGTTTATCTGTTGAAAGTAAGTTGAGGTTGAAACGATGGTGAAAGCTGAGATGAGGATCGCGAGTAATTCTGGGTTTTCTGGTTTCATATTTTTTTGTTTCTTAATTAAAATGATTTATTGGCGAGATGAGATATGATGAGGTTTAATGAGCATGAATTTAAATTTTATTGAAATGCGTCTTTTTTAATTAACTTGTTGTTGATAAAGTGTGAGTGACAGGTGGACCAATTTGTTGTCGTTTTGGGTTGTGTAAGAAGAAAAGAAAGAAGGAATATATTCCGTCGAACTGGAGCAATATCTTTATTCTTAATTCAGCAGTAAATGGTGTGCTTAGGTTGATTTTTATAGAAAGCAGACTTTTCTATGGAGAAAATCTTAGATTTATAGGGTGTTGCCTATTTGTCATTGTAAAAATCTGTCTTTTTTTTTAATTTCTGAAAAATTGTATAAAAGAAATATTATCAAAAGTACGTAAAAATTCTAGTACCGTTTCATTGTTTATTAGAGTAATTAATTAAAAAAAAATATAAACAAATACAATTTAATCGTAAACTATTGAAGTAAAGGAAGGATTACACTTGTAAAGCTTTATTGGTGCCAGTTGAATTTCTGCGATCTCATCTAAGCTCCTAAAATTTTTATTATTTTTTGACAAACTAAATTTTATTTTTTACATACCAAAACTTTACATTCTTTCAACACAGTAGCCCACTGCAATTCACTGTGATAAACAGCAACATTTTATTTTTACTTGCACATCAATTTGCTGGCGCATTGAAGAGTTGAAATGGAGCGTAAGTGAACATTTATAATGCTTAAATACCTATACTTGAGAGTGGCCGTGGTGTAGTGGTAACATCATCGCTTGTCACGCTGTTGGTTCACGGTTCAAATCCTGATGTCAAGACTCATCTCTTTATTTCGCATGAAATATCGATCAATAGCAAAAGCTAAGTCAACTCTACTGCAAAGGCATAACACTGGCAGTAGGGTGGTCGCAACTTGATCGTAATGATGACATCAGGAGGACGGAAAAAATACTGTGAATCATAAGCAACGACAAAAACAGCAAACAAAAATGCTGCCCAGTTATCTGGACGCTGCCCTTGGAGTTTACATACTCGTGAACTTAATACCACTTGAGTTTCAAACCACTACACCATATCATTCTTTTTCTTTCTCTCTCTCTTCTTCACAACGCCCGTGCCCTGTAATAGTATAAGGGTATTCATATCCCTTTTGGCGCGAGCAAATTATAAAAAAAACACACATTTTACTTTTACTGTCGCGCCAATAATCACTGGTACCAGCAAATTAATTTATGTTTGAAACTGCCTTAAATCAAAGCCGTTAAATCCGAATTTGAAGTCTGAATTTCAAAATTAAAAATTGCAGTTTCAATGTGACATAGAAAATTCAAAGTCTAGATACATAGATATGGCGTTCATAAAATGGTACCAGCATAGATGAAAAACAGCGTCAGTTTAAATTTGAAAATTTGGATTTCTGATTCGGATTTAGGGATCTTGTATATAGCTCGCGTAGAGTACACATTCAATTTTCTGGGCGTCTGTCTATCCATTTTGTCTTTTTGTCTGTGACATTGCCTTTTTCTTTATTTAAAAATAAATTTTGCATATAAAAATATATCGATTTGAATGATTCCTCTTCAAATTAGTGGTTTTGGGAAAATGCACAGTTTTGTATTCTAAGCACTTTTATTTATTTAATCATGTCTTGCGTTCGTTCACGATCTGAACACTTCCGTCAAAATACACAGATTTGATAAAAGTAAATCTAACCAATGACTTTCCGATAAATTCTCTCGAATTTTTGCTTATTACATTTTTTTAAAATTGAAGTCGTATTTGGTTTTTCATACCAATGTACTTTTTTTGGTTATTGAATTAGATCTCAACTCTACTACTGCAATTGGCAATATAGTCAAGGGTTTGTACTCCTATAGTGTGCTTTCGAAATATTCTAATCTAAACCGTACACAGGTCTAACGTATAGACTGTAAATACTCATTGATGGAGCACCAAACACAACTTTATCAATTAAATCGCTTGGCATGGGGATAAACTAGAAAGTAGATACTCTAAATTTTCGAACATACCCACTTCCCTGCCTGTCCGATGATAAGGCGTTTATCAGTCAGAATTAAAGTGCACGACAGGGTCACACTGCACGTACTTTCACCTATATACGTGGGACTAACAAATTGATTGAATAAAAAAACACAAAAATAATTTTTAACGAAAGATCCATCTTTCAAAACAGCTTTCAAAATCCTCTTTTTGGAAGTTTCGATTTCGACATTGACTGCATTAATAATCTCCTCATTAGATGTGAAGGCGCTAGATATGGAGAATAAGGTGCTGGGCGAATTTCATTGATGCCCGAGAGCGCAAGAAAGTTGTTGATTTTTCCAGCAGTGTGCGCAGGCGCATTGTCGTGGTGCAAAAAGTAGCGACGCAGCTCCTCTTTTTGTCGGTGTCCTAGTAAATTTTGGAAAACTTGTGGTAAACAAGTTTCAGTGTACCAATTAGCAGTGACTGTCTGACTAGTTTTAAGCGGGATGACGGCGACCATTTTCACCCTGGTGAAGTACATCGACATCATAACTTTTGTTGCTGACTTTTGTTGTTTGGCCTTTACTGGAGGACTTGCACCTACTGGGCTCCATACCATGGACTGCTGTTAGGTTTCCGGGTCGTACTTGTAAAACCAAGATTCAGAACTTGTTACGATCTTATTGAAGCAGCTTGACTCTCCATTTTCAAACTTATCCAGGAAATATTGAGCAAAACGAACACGAGCCTCTTTTTACTCTCCATTCAAAATTTTTGGAACCCATCGAGCTGAATTCTTCGTCACATAGCCATGGCATTTAAGCCCAGTTCATCCGCTACAATCTCCTGCGTCATCCTGGCATCTTCGTCAATTTTAGACTTCACCAGGGTCACATTTGTATCGTCGGTCGAGGATTTGGGCTGACCTTCACAAGATTCATTCTCCACAGAAAAATGGTCAGTCTGGAATCTTCGAAACCACTTTGAAATAGTAACAAGAGAGGGTGCATTTATTCCGTATGTATTTTGGCATCTGTGCAGATTTTGACTGGCGTGAGTTGACGTCGAACTTTGTTGGGGTGGAACTTCAACCGAGCTTACGTCACTAATTTTTCTCTTTCTCGTCTCCATTTTTACCTATGGTTCTGAAATTTAAAAATAAATATTGTTAGATTATAGGCTGCGGAAATGCATCTTTTTTTTCAAAAACTACTAAATTGACACCAACTAAGCGAACTTTTGTTACTCCCTACGTATGTGTTCTTTATTTGCAAATTACTCAGATTTAAAGTTTAAGCGAACTTGTTAAGATGGAATTTTTTTTTTGAAAAATGCGATAAAATGAATGGCATTCAACTGGATCAGTGGTGAATTGGTGATGATATCTGTCTGTGCCCTCTTAAACTGAGCTACATAGCAGTGGCGTGGGGTGAAATTTCAAGAGAGGGAAGCCGAAAAAATTTTAAGTAAAATGTTTTATTCAAGACTTACCATTTTGGTGCTTATTCGAAACACAGACTTTAGATATGCAATCTAAGCCACCTTTGTTATACTTTAAGTCATTGGAATTTACTTAGATAATGAGCTCATTGCATAAAAAAAGTTTCTTCGAAAGAAGCCGTTCTGGGCAGAATAATCTATATAAGTTATTGATAACTCGGAGCGTTGTTAAATATAAAAAATTTAGCAATTGTAATTGCTGAACTACCTACTTGTACTCTAAAGCTATACTACGATTATTTTTTACGAATTCTGCTAAAACTCTTTCATAAAACTTTTAGTTATTTCTAATTTCTAAAAGAAGGTGCTTTTCGATAGATAAAAGTGCCAGGTCTGAGAGTCTTTCTTCTTTGTGGGAATTTCTTAAGTGTGGACTATTTTTAAAGTCGAAAAAGATCTTTCGACAGAGGCCACAGTCAAAGGCAGGGTTAAAAAGATTTCACACAATGTTAGAGTTTGAGAAAAAGTATCTCTAAGCATTTCTGTATTAAAATGCTTTTACGAGTAAAGTTGAAAAACATCAAGCTTTTTAAGTGAAGGGGTAGTGTATAAAACTTTGAGTTCTTTTTTTTGAAGTAGTAAAATTAAAAATTCCATGAAATAGGGTAATTAAAGAAGATATTTTGTAATCCGGCATTGAATTAGAAAAATATTCATATTTTGATTTGTTTAATAAATCAAAGAAAATATATGAACTAAATGAACTATACCTATTCTTAATCTGACTTGTAACATTATCTATAATTGCTACAAAAATTCGGCTATAATTTATATTTGAATCGATATTAAGTAGTCGGCGTTTACGTGGAGGTTCTGAGCAGTTACTTACGCTCTCATAGATTGAGTCAAATGAGTTTAAAAATTCAGAATGAATCCATGACTCAAAACCCTCGATCTCTTGCTTCGCAAGCTCTATGTCTTCTCTGCAAGTGAATAAGACGTTCACTATACGCGAATGATATTGCCATCGAGTCTCTGATACCCCGGAATGCCAGCTCTTGTTTTCCTAGAAGAACTACAGTGTCTATGAAACGCTTCATTAAATCGCGATTGCGATCAACTTTTCTATTATGAGCCTCGTAAGAATTCCCTAAAGAAGTCTCTATGCGATATTCGCCAAATTCATGCAAATGCAAGCAGCTGCGTATATGCTTTTCCGTTTGAATATGTTTTTTGGAAGAATTAATAAAATTGTTTATATCAAAGAAACCTGTGTGACTCCAAACACTAGAAGAATTAGAAAAAAGAAGTCAAGGAAAACAAAACATTCTATTTAATTTGCAACTGCCAGTCAGCCATGGATTCTTTTTGTAAAAAGACTCATGAAAATGTTTCTGATACCCATCCTTTCGCGTATAATCAATTTACATTGATGGTGTCGAGCGACCTAGTTCTATAACTTATTTTTTTGCAAAAAAAAAACCTTACTGAACTCGTGTGTTTCTTTTAGAAGAAAATCAGTTAAACAGCACTCAAAATTAACTAGAGACATCTTGTCTAAGATTTTTTTTCTAATAATTAGCAGTCACAAAAATCACAAAAATTTGCATCCAAATTTTCAATAAATCACGCACAATTACACAACCGATTTGCAACTGTCATTTCAAATTTGCAAAAAAAAAAATACCCAACAAGTAAAAAAAACCTCAAACGCTGTTCGAACCACTTCATCACTCAATAACCCGATTTTCGTCAGCTTATTTTGTTGCCTACAATAAAAAAAAAAAAAAACTCCTTCGAACTAAAACCTTTCTCCTCCACCAATGTTCATCCACAAAAGCCGAGAAATCCCGAGTTTTTTCCTCATAAGCGAATGCATGTTAGACAAAGAAATCGCAAATAAACTTCTACTATATGTCAGAAAGGAATAGAGTTGAAAGTTCGTACTGTGAAGAAATGAATGCATAAGCCGGAAAATGAACGGCTTTTCAAAAAAATTTATTGCATTTGATATTTGAAAAGGGAAGCCGGAAGGAATCGGCTTGTATGGACGCCACTCCACTGCTACGTAGTATATTCCTTAAGCTTGAGGAGATCAGTACTGTATACTATTCACATACAGTAGCTGCAATCTTCGCTTTGGAGCATTCGATAGACATACGTACCTATGTTATATGTCAGGGTATGCCCATTCGACAGAACATAAATACTATATCATTAAGGGATACATTTTACTGCCAGTAGAAATGATTCAGAAATAATATTTCAAAAATGATTAAAAGGGCTAGATTAGGTTAGCGGTTTGACACAGAGGAGGAACAAAGTCTTATTCCCTACTTTATGGTTGAGGTTACAAGGTGGCATATTGATTGAAAAGTCGGCCCGTTCCTTCCGAATCCATTGCTGAGCTTTTCTTGCCAGCTCATCAGCTCTGCAACCGGGAACCCAGTAGAGCTTTTCGACAGCAATGCATAATCTTCGATTTTATACCTTTGACATAGACAGCCATTGTCACTCTCAGAACCTCTGCTTGAAAAACACTGTTATACTCGTAGTCTTGATGTCTGGATTGAGAAGATTCCCCCACTATATCCATCTTAGACTAGTCAGTGTAGATGGAAATGGATTTGGTATTTAATAACAGGTTGATTTCCCATGCCTCTCCACTTGGGCAAAGTTGTAAACGGTCTATGGTCTATTAAGTAGGCTATCGTAATATGCGAGCTACGGCTCGAGTAGATAAAACGTTATTCTGTGAGATTATTTCTTTATTTTCTAGTCTATAGAACAATTCAAGTTCACACTATACTATTCTTCGCAAATTCTTTCCTTACAAGGTCTCTTTCTTCTCAAATCACTTTATCTCATTTCAATTACTTAATTCACAAATCCAAACTAATTACTTCTTCTTGTTAACTCTCAACTTTCAATTTATCACAAAATTACAACTCCGTCTATTATCACTTTTCCAATCTCTTCGTGCGGTTCAAAACCCCACTGCAACTGCCTCGATCGCCATCTGTTCTTATATAGTCGCATTTCTGATAGCCAGAAACTTCTAGCAAATTCTTCGACCACTGGAACGAGAAAATTCTGATGTAATAATTCCAAGATGACAGCTGCAGCCAATAATCTCTTGTGGTTATAATTCTCTCTTAATTCCGCGATGTCGTCTTAGACATAATCCTATTCTATCCGTGGACACGAACCTCGAATGTGTTCAGAATGAAGACACTTCGGAATGTGTTGCCTCTTTGAGGGCGTAGTTATTATGCTACATTATGTTACACTATTTTAACAACGGTACCCATGTATTTGTGTAGAATCTGAGCATTTCCTGTCTGACTAGGTTTCAAGCTTTCAGATTTGCTATATCTTAATGCGATGTTTGCTGCGGATCCTTATACAAATTCTAGGGATAGCAAATTAAAAATGGTCTCGAGGTCTCGAGTTGTAGGTGCTACAGTTTTAATCCCACTATATCTAGGCTTCAACAAAATTCCAATAACGACAAGAACTCCATTTACCATGACTATGGTTTGCACTAGCTCTACGTTTATGCGTCTGATTTCTAACTTTTTTTATTAAGGATTATTAAGGCTCTTTTGAATTAATTTGTTTTATATTGCTTGGGCTGGACAAAGAGGTAAATAAAATGCTTAAGTGGTCTATTAACTATTTTTTATTAATATAATAAAGCAATTAAATTTTTAATGAACTTAACATGGACACCCTGTAATTTTCTGATCATCATCGTAAGTTATGTCAATTTAACTATGTCAGTTCGTCCATCCTTCTGTCTGGCCTTATGTTGTCCCTTTTCTGGCGATACATTTTGGGATATGAGGCAATAGAAGTGTAGACTATTTACCTTACGAAACCTCTAAAAATTTTTTTACTAGAAATTGTATTCATGTATTGCATATCGTCCTTCACATCCTTTTCCTCTTATTTTCATCTGCTCTGCATGCTCAAAGAACCTGCATGATTAATGTAATTTAAACATCTGCAATTTAACATCGTGTGCATGTCAAGAGTCTAACTTAAAAGTTCATAACCCACACAATCAGAGTTCAGTATGCGTGGCATAAAGTTTTCTTCGAAGGATAATGGGAATATTTTTTTCACTTTCCCAAGGATGCGCGGCAAAAGTTCAAATTAAAATCATTAAAGGTAGCCATGACACAATACACATTCCCCACATCATGAAAAGTTTTAAACTAGTAATTTTCTGAAAGGATCTAAATTGTTCAATCATAGTCCTTTTTGGTTAGGAGACATGAAAGAGTCTATATTGTCTGTCCCCCACTGAATTCCTTCTAAGAACTGTCACTATAAATTCGTCTCCCATTGTTTCTCTACCCTTATGGAAAACTTGTATAAATATTCCACACTCTATGAGGAAACTTCAGATTGCTTTTGCAAGTCCATAGAAAAGCCTTTCAAAAAAAAAAAGGTCTTCCTGTCTAAATATTTCAAACTCCATTGATCCTCTTGGCATTCCTTAAACTTTTCTCTCTCAAATAGACAAGAATCACACTTTACAATGATGAACATCGCACGACCATACCCAAAAAAAAGGAAAGGAAATATCCTTCCAAATACTGGATAAAGACTATATCTTTTCGCAAAAAGTAGAACGAACGTTCATTCTCGTCTCTCTACTCGTACTCCAACGATTGCGTAACGAAAAAATGGCTATTATTCGGATAAACCTTAAAATTCCCAGAAAATTGATTTATTGATGCCATCGAATCAATTACTTCCTTGAATGCCAAATAACTTTTCTTAAGAAAAGTCTCTCTTTTCGTCCTTATTTCATACTATATACAAATATATCGGTGTGTGTGTGTGTTATTCTTCTGACGCTTGCTTGTCTATAGCCCCCCGAAAAACTGGCTTTTATCTTTACATTGCCACTTGTTCTGACATCATCGATTTGACTAGTACCCACTACCGGCATCCTTGGTTGTGCACTCTCCATTCGTCCTCCATCCTCATGAAGCACTTACGTTCCATTTTGTAAGGATAATGAATTTATACGTAGCTTCCGAGAACTTATTCATCTCACCCCTAGGCGGTGCGGTGCGGTACTATACATGGAAGATGGGTGAATAAGGAAAATTTTGATGCGGAAAACTTTTCCAAGTGGCAGGTCCTTAAAGGAATGAAAAAAAGTATTTTCCACAAAATGTTCCCTCTTACAACAGATTTTAATGGAGATACTTGAGTTTTATTAAAATTCAAAACTGAAAAGGATATCTACTGCTGTACGTAGTAGTGTCGGTCTTTTGTTTCCTTTCCATCTTGTAGTCACACACCCTCTATAGGTAGTTATGTGTGTTTTGTATGTTGATCCTCTTTGCATTGTTCATGTCCCGTTCTTTTGATTTATTTCGAAAAGATTTGCAATTTGAGTGAAAGAGGAGTGAAAAGTTTTTCCTGAATTAATGTATATTCGAGAGCACAGACAACAGAGGGAAGATGAAAAGGATATGTCCAGGAGTTCATGACAAATCACATCGGATGGATAAATTGAGGATTCTCCTTTTATCCTAATTGAAAGTTCTTCTTCGCGACAAGGTGTTTTGTAGTTAAGGTGAAAATGTGACGGCAAATTGTTGTTAAACATTTCAGGTGGAAGCTGTTTCACTTATTTATTTCGTTACTCTCGCCATTGCTTTACGAACGTGACGTGACACATTTAATTCTGTCGCACGATGAATTTTTTCTTTCGACGAAATTCCCTGTGGCGTTATTAAACTGAATAAATATTTAATATCCTTGGGGCAAATGTCTCTGTGTTACGGGACAAACGACGCAGGGTATAAAGGTGAATATATAATGTTTTCGTTTGAGCGTACTATAGCACTCTTGAAGGTCATTTTGAAGACGAGTCCCTGAAGAAGAGATAGAAAATAAATGACTATGTTGGCATACGTAGCTGTGTGTGGATGAACGTCGGTTAAAGGATTTCATTGGAATGCGGTGGTGGCTGAAAGTTAAAATGTATACCTGAAGGACGATATTGAGTGGGTTAAATGCAAAATAGCACAAAGTGACAAATTTAAAAACACCAGTAAATATTTTAAATAAAAATTTGGGGATTAGTTAAAAACCTTAAATAGATGTTCTCACTTTTTAAAATGTAAATTTGAGTAGGGATGATGTCAAAGTCAGTAACCTTCGGCTGTAGACAACTGAAAAACTATGAATATAAATCCAATTTAAACACCGGTGAAGGTGTTGCAGGGTTGGGAACTGATATTCCGATTCCCCAATGCCATAAGTACCTATCTACCTATTCTGTAATAAGCACTGCCGTTTATTGATACCTATGACTTTTGACTTGTGTGCAGTAGGTATTAGGTGATGTAAATTTGAACCTAGTGTATTCTGTTACATACAAAAGTTTTGGTATCCCTAATTTTCCTTTGGGGACATGACTGTTGGAAACATGGTTTGGACTAATAGCGCAATATCCAAATTAGTAGAAATATATTTTAATTCGGGTACAGTCTAAGTATAGCCTTCAGAAGTATTGGCCAGGTACTCTGCAGCTTATTAGAGTGCGACGAATTTTGGTGGTATAAGATTTTATTTAGAGCCTTGAGCCCATGCACCAGGCAGTTAATGGCCCAACATTTTGGGATAAAGACGATGTCTTTTCCGCTTCTGCATAAACGGAGAATAATGCCGACAGATGCCTTTTTGGAGTCGAGGATAACCGCAGTGGCGTTAGTTTCCTCTCTAGCCTTTTCTTTATAATCTCCTAAAACGCTGGGCCAGCTCATAGATTGTCTGATAATTGTAGCTGGAGATTAAAAAATTCTGGAAAATTTTTCCTGGGAGTGAAAAGTTTATTTTTTCGGTAACTGAAGGAACTTTAATGAAAGAGATGTTCGTGCGGTTGCCAGGTGGACATAAATGTGATGGGCCCTAGCCCTAGGACTCACAAAAGTCGCATTTCTAGTGATTGAGGTCTGCAAAGCATCTTGCGCTGTATTTAGTATCTCTTTGCGCTCAACTGAAGCCAGAAAGTCGTCTTCAATAGGAAAAGGATTATAGGGTCTGTTTAATATCTCCAGGTCTAACGACAAGGAGCCTGGAAGTGTAAGTGATGGTGATGGCTAACCCAGCCGCCTACGTCTTCGTAGTTGAATCAGATTCGGCGGGATTCGATAGCACCCCAGTTTCCCCTTCGTTTTTTATACAATTTTACCAGCATTACAACCCTGAAGCCATATGTAGCGGTCAAAGGAGCAACTGCTTCCTTGTTGATCACTACCACTAGTCTCTTCTTGGTTCCTCCAACTTAACGAACTTTCAATTATGCAGATTTTTAGCATAATCGGATCGGAGGGTTCCACATGTATCCGGAAACACATTCTCGGTAGGCCCACTACCACTCCCACTTTAGCAATGATTAATCTGTAGAAATCCTCAGATCTTTGGTTGGTGCAATCGAGCTTCATGTGACTCTAATACCCTCCTCTGTCACAATAGATTCATTCAATTCATATCATTCCTGGGCAATTCATCCTACGACCTTTGCCGCCTGCACATGGAGCCCTTACTATGTGGTTCAATCGGATTTTGGTTAACGATTTTAAGCGTCCACTTGAGAGAAGTTTTATTTGTTTGAAGTTCAATGCAGAGCAACACTCCGCTCTGAGGTGTCTGAGCTGGACTTCTGATAGTGACTCCTTTATGCTCCAAGTGCCTTTTGGCTTTGCTTGGATCAGGTTTCGAGGCTTAAAAGCATTAAGTCATGCCGCTTTTTTAGAGAACCTACCGGACTCTGAATTTTCGTTGATTTTAATTTTATTGGATTCATGAGAGGGAGGTCTGTCTGCCATATGCAGACAAGTTTGGGTAATCCGAAGACCGACAAGTATCCGGATACTCCATTCGCGCCCGAGCTTTTTTAACTGGGCCCTCAGCTAATTTGGTTTTCTGCACGGGGCGTGTGTCATATTTATCCTGGAGAGAGAAAGAGAATGGGTAAGACAGACAAGAAAAGAATATCTTTTCGCTTCAAAGTTGTCTGTGTTGAAATTAACCCCCGAGTCTTGGACGTAACTTAGCCCGTACAACTCGACAAGGTAATCATGTAGAGAATTGTCAATGTTATTACCAAGTGTTTTACTATTTGTGTCGCATTTTTGAACTCTTTCGAACTGTTCTTTGTTCTTTTCTACCATGACGGAATAAAATACTGTGAATCATAAGCAACGACAATAACAGCGAAAACAAAAAAAAAAAAAATACTCCCCAGTTATCTGGACAGCCACCCTTGGAAATCACTGAAACTTAACTACCATCTGAGTTTCAAACCAACTACACCAATCTGTCTTTCTCTCTGCCTCCTCCCCTTTCCACAAAAAACGTCCGTGTCCTAAAAAATTAGTATAAGGGTATTCAGTGGAAATTATAAAAAAAAAAAAAAATTAAGGGACAGACATTGTCGTAGGCTGTACCAAAACTGTCCGATATTTCTATGGCCATCTTGACAATGTCGGCGGGTTTCCTCTGATCAGAGAAGGATTCTTTCACTAAGCCATTAGCTACTAGTATGAAAGGGATTCCTCTATAGTGTTGTAGGCCATGTAAATGGTGGACGTTGATCCATTATCCAGCTACAATATATTTCTTGTTTGTTCATTCAGTGTTCTGTGGTTCTGATTTGTAAATTTTCTCTGAATGCTTGAATTGATGATCTTCTTAGAAATTGCTAGACAATTCTTCAGTACAAAATATTATTTCTATGTTGAACAAAGTAGGATCACTATTAAGAGCTTGCAGAAAGCTTATGAGTTGTATTGACTTTTGTCCAGTTTCGATGAGTCGAGTCAACTCCGTCCAACTACAATACATGTCCTACTTTAGGCCTTAACTCATAGCCTCCCAAAAAATCATATAAAAACCGAATGGACATTCAAAATACTCTTCCACTCTACACTTGGCTGCGCCATTCCTTTCCCCTAAGTCACCACCGTAAATCCAATTTCAATAACCATTTTCATATTCAAATAGACGTCCTCTCCAAACAGGCTATGTTTAGCTTATTATATCAACATTTACACTCCTTGATGTTTTCGAAAGGCAATCAATAAAAGAAGAAAACTCTTCCATAAATGGCCAACTCTACTGCAGCGGAATAAAATTGTTTATGTCCGAAGGACAGCAACTACCACCAGGAGCAGCGAAAAGCAGACGTACTCGTAAGTAAATAAAAATTCCACTTTGTCGAGAGTTCATTAAAAAATCAACTTTTCCTCTTTATTTGCAAATCAGATGACTTTTGTGTATTTAATTTCCACCCAGTCAAGTACTCCGGATAGATCTCTCCTTGTAGTCCTTGTCGTCCTTATTCAACATTTACGAAGACACAGAAAGCGTTCAACAAGGTGTAAGTCACTGCTGATGCTGACTGCCTCTCACCTTGCACTCTGAAAAATGTTATTCGAAAATCCATAAAACTTTGTCCGAAACCTTTTTGTTGTCCTTTTATGCATTCTGTGTGGCCTGTGGTACTATATGTCCTGAACAGATCCATACATATGTATATACAAATAATTTTAAGCGAGCAAAAATAAAAGAAACGGCAGAAAAAAAAAACGAAAAAAAGGACGTGCAAACGATCTGAATAAATTTGACATAAAATTGAAATTCAAGGGTTGACCGAGAGAAGGAGGTGGCAGGGAGATCCTATTTTTTTCCGAAGTCAAATCCCAAAAGCAAATACTCGAAGGTAGACAGACAAATGTCACTCTCTTTGGAAATGCCACACCCACATACATATAATCGTTGTACAGACAGTGGTTCACTTGGTTGGAAAATAATTCCATTTTTTTAAAATCATTCAACTTTCACTGTGTTGTATACCCTCGCATCCCTGCATAAGCATTCTCGTACAGCGCTCGCAGTTTACCCAGCGAACAACAAATGCACGTGAAAACAGCAAGTTTTGTCTACGCAGTGAGGGAATGTACGAGTACGTGTATACTTTCCGGAATAAATTTCACTATAAACACTACGTGCGATGTCCTGAAATGTCCCCAAGGGGGGGAGGTGCAAAAGGAGGTGAAATATTTTTTTAGAGAGAGCAGGAGTTGCAGAGCAGCAGAAGCAATTATATCACTAGCGAGCCGAAACGCGCAGCAGTGAACGTGATGTTAAATTGTGTTGTTGCACATTGATGTTGCATTGTAACAAGGTTATTACCCTTACAGAGTATCCTTGCGTTGGGCTTTAAGGGTCCCTTCTCTCTCTATAGAGAAACATTTTATTTGCTCTTTTCTGTTGGCGCTTGTTTTTCTTTTTTCTCGTCTATTTTATTTTTATTTGGTGTTGCAAACAACCAACTAAATTGGAAAGGTTTGCCTAACTGACTGTATATACGATGGTGTAAATATTTATACAATTTTAGTGAAGTTGTAGTATTGTATTAGGGTTGCCATGCACGTTTAATTTATAAAGATTTTCACTTTTTTTTTTCTTTTAAATTAGCCAAGCCAAACCAAACGATATAGCCAAAGTTAAACATCATTAGTTCTTCATCCTGAAAGAGGAAATCACATAAAGTGGCTTATGTAGTTTGGCGAAAGCTTTCGGACATATCTTGCAATGGTCCATACATGTGAGCCCTATAAAATTTAAAATATATTTTAAGGAAGTGGCGCCTTGCTCTACTAGCCGACATGCGTTAGCAGTGATAGTATTGCAGCAGTATTGCAGTCGCTACAATTCATCTCACCATGCTTACAGCATGTGGAACTGTAGACTATCGCTGACTGAGGGCAGATACTTAAATACAGTCTCTTATCCTGTTCTGGTAGAGTCTTTTTTTTCCCGTTATTTATACATATATCTCACAAGTTGCAAGTGTGTGACAGACTAACTAAATGGACAGATAAACAAACACTCTCAGTTCGTAGAGGACCATTCGGAGTTTACTTTGTAAGAGTAACACAGGCAAAATGCTAAAGTTTGCTATTAAATAACTTCGTTCTGGACCTTTAAACAGTCCAACAGTAATCTATTGATTTCGCTATACACGTATAAATTTGGAGGCTACGTTGCCAGCTTTTGCTGAAGATAATCTTTAAAAGTTAGCTACAGCAGGATAGTCAAATATATATTCAACTTTGCTTGATATAATAGTATTAACTGGTTGCTCAAGAAGAAGTGAACCCTCTCTGCTTGATATGAATAACATCTGACTTATACGGTCCTTAAGTAGTCAGTTATAAAACCTTTTATACAGATTGAATGTCCTATAAACCTTTAAGTATCGTAAGGATCCTTTCGGCTATTATATGGTTTCTTAAACCTAAACGTCAAAACTTTAGAGTATACAAGTGCTGAAAGCAACCTAACTGTAAACTCAACTAATAACGCCTTCTGTAATTTGCTTGTCTAATAGATGGGTTGGTTCCAATAGATTGATGTGGCAACCAGTACTCTACGCCTCAACTGCATGTTCATTAGTTTTTCGAAGTTTTTAGAATTCATCAGAAATGAAAAAGGCCGAAAATCGTATAGCTCTCAGGAAGGTCCTTGGCATTCTTTTTTAGCGGCACTGCCTTGCCTCTAATAAAAGCTAGAGAACCTAAGGAAAGTCATTACTTGCAAGAGCGTTAAAAACATGGCATTCAATCAGTGTAATTGGGAGAAAAATTAACGGCATATGAAGAAGATTCCACCACAACTATTACAGAATGCACAACAACATCAACCTGGTCAAAAAGACAGACTTTCAGCGCTTAAAATAGGAAATACGAATCCATCTCTGAAGAAGAAAACATAATAGGCAGACCTGATATCCGATGGCCTGCACAAGACTTGGAATACACAACTGTTGACGAGTCTGGCAACGGTTTGTGCCGCTTGGAGATTCTTTTTTTTTTTCAGGCCCACTCTGCAATCTCAGTATTGCAATAATATTCTTTAATTCTTATCTATGATCTGAAGGAGTTTTCTTGCTTAATATCTTCAAGTTCTCCATTTTACGTTTGATATCCACACTTATAGTACACCTTTACAATTGGAAAAAAGGGTACATCCCGTGGATCTATCTCAGAGTCAGAAGTCGTTTGTAGTACACTCGTATCTAATAACACAAGCACATCTTTTGTTGTAACTACTGACAATTTAACACTTTTTGGAGCTAATCCATACCCGTTCTTTCATCTTTATTTTCTTTGTTAAGTTGTAGGCTTGATAGATTCAGTTGAAAGCAAATCTTACCCTCAGTCATGTCTTTAGGCTTTAGCAAGAATTCGTGAGTGACTGCGTCAATATGACAGAAATTTCACAGATCAATTCTTGATTAAAGATTGAAAGTGCGAAAACTCTGCCTGCTTTTAACAAACGTAATATTAAGTTGATCTAAAAAGGAGCTTTAAGTGAACGAGATATTAATTTCTAAAGAACAGCACAATCAGATAAGTCTACGCGGCAACCCTATTTTTGACTATAACAAACCACTTTAGTACCAGTTCCACACAGGACAACGGCTGAACTGACTTTCTTGTTGAGTCTTTCTCTTTTCGGGTGGCATCAAGAGGATCCAGCACAAGGAGTATTTGCTGTGAACACTAAATGGGATTATATGGGAAAAATGCGACAAACATGCACTGTAGAAGTGAAACACTTTTTACTTTTGTTTGCTCTAAAGGAATTTTACAGGATGTGGATAAAACAAATCCACTTTTTTTTCGTTTATTTCTGAACACATTCTCCCCCATTCAACCACCCGTCTTGGCAGCCTCATAAACCAGCGCCATGTGTGGCACACCGAACACAGTTCCGTTTATCTTTGGACGGATAAAATAGACTTTGTACAAGGTGCAGAGCATTTAAATGTTATTTTCTGAACATTCTCCACCAGCGAACAGTGTTACACCTGAGTGCGTGTGTGTATGTTTCTCAGGGCATTGTTTTCTTTAGTAACTGTACTTGAAATATGAGAATAATAAATCCACATTATTTTATAGCACAATGAGCGTAAGCGCCATTGTTATGTCGGCTGTCATCCCTTGGTCTTGTGTATACGCGAGTTCACATTCAGTAGTAACTGGCAAGGACTACGTTTTAAGGGTTGAATTGTAGTCCTCTCAATAAATCCAAACCAAACCACAACCATTGGGCTGTTGGGAGAGGGGGTGCACAATATTCTCCAACAAATTAACTCGAATTCTGTGAAATTTGTTCTCGTCACTTGTTTATGCAATTATAATTTAATTTGAATTGGATGTCATTATTTACATAGTCAAGGATGGGGTGTGGTGTGTCAACCCTTTTACAAGTGGACCAGATACTTGGGCGCCATCATGCCTGAGTGTTGTTTTTGTATTGTGTAGTGTTAGTCCCTTTGAAGATGCAATAACTTATACCCGAGGGTTATTCAAATACATTTTAATGGCATTTAGGGTCACATCACTTAAATTATGAACGTTGTTGGGGGATGAATGCGAGACTGGTCCTAACAGAGGCACATTAATGTCAAACCCCGAATGAGTGATATCAATTAAAATAAAGGAATATTTTAATGGTGTCCTGTACGTATACGTATGCCTACCTATACAAATATTTCGCCTTGATTTGGAAAGGAGCCCTGACGTTGGCTTGACTATTTTGTAACAATCCTTTTAAGTATAATGTTAAGGATATCACCTGACAGCGCGTTACATTTTTGAAGATGTTTCTCACATCAAAAGTTTAGGTGCTGTTGCTTGATGGATGCATGTATTCTATATACCACGTCTCTATAAGCGATGTCATAGATGGCCTTAGAATCGATGAAAAGTTGGTAACTATCGATTTGGAGCTCCTGGGTTTTTTCCAAGATCTTATACGGAGTGCTTAGAAGACTGATGCCACTGCAGTTGGATCAGCTCAGAGGATTATCTTTCTTGAGGGTCGAACAAAGGATGCACAGATTTAATTCATCGGAATCCAAAATGTTCCCTGCAGCTTTAAATAGCTTCATACTTAGGTCGTTACCTCTAGCAGTCTTTTTGGAGTATTCTGTTTTACAACGAATTTTTGGTTTAACAATCGTTCGAATTTTACCGAAGTGCCTAGAAATTGTTTATGTGTCCGTGATATGAAGGAAACTATTCCAATCAATGGCTAATTTCAAAATTGTTAATAATGGTAAAAATTTTCTAAAAATGTCCGACTATTGTGTATACGATGTGTACTATGAAAAATGTCTTGTAGTCCATTTATAATAATTATAGTTTTGTATAGAGAATAGGAATGAATTTATTTGTTTCCGAAAAGGCTAATAGGATGAATTTCATTCACAAGACTTGTATCTGCAATACTTAATAATACTTTTTTACTAAACATAAAAATAAAACGTGTTATACTACGTTTTCACTAAAGCCAAGTGAGGTGATTACGGCAAAAATTTGCAAAAGAAGTGCTAAATTATCAAATTTCCTCATTTGCTAAATTATCTCATTATCGGCAAATGAGCATATCTTATCAACACAAGTCAAACATATCTTTTATTGAATTGAATTAATACCTAACTGTCAAAAAAAGAAATTATGACATTAGGAGGTCGTTTCATGTTCCAGTACGGAAAGAATACATAGTTTTGTGTACAGTGTCATGTTTGACGTCTCTGATGTAATAATTAAACAATGCCTATGCACTGATTTTTAGGCCATGTACTCGTACCCATCATAAATCCTAGAAATATCAAGGCAACAAGTGAGCGTCCTAAGTTACATACTTATTACGTTCCCGTGCATGCACCTGGAATGACCTCTTGTTATATCAACTGTCAAACCAAATCAGCTGAATGTATTGAAAACACCTCTAAATGAGTCAATTGCAATCATCTTATTTGGCTCTAGTGAAAACATAGTGTTAAAATCAAGTTTTTTTTGTTATGTTTTTTTTATGTATTTTTATAAAAAGTTAAAATGATTCCAGTGTTGATGTCCGAAACCAACTATAGAAAAGTTGGTCGGAGTTGCAATTCAGTGATCCCAACGTTGCTTCTTTAGTACGATCGCTTTTTGTAAAATACAAATCTACTACAGAGTAAAGCAAATCTACTCCGCTTTCATGATTTTAAATTTGTTTCTTTATATTTGTTTATTCTTCAGACAAAATGTAATAAATGTTATTAGAACACTTCCGCTCTCGTCATTTTACCCACATATTTAGAGGTACATAACATAGGAACATAAAGGCAAAAGCAAAAGTGCACTTTTAATTTTTGTTGAAACCATACTTTTATTTAAATGTTCTAGGGAAATGGAAAGTGCTATGATGATTGAGAAGAAAAAGCGTGTCGGTGACAAGATCAGACACTAACTGAACTGCAATCAAAATGTAAAGAAAATTGGTTTTCCTTATATCGGCTGTGCGTCTGTTTGTGGAATTTGCTTTGGTTCTATTGATTCAGGATGGTTATCCTAAATGATTTTCCACTTTAAAAATAAAATCTTAGTAGCGAATTATTTTGTGCGATTTTGCCTCATGTTCTTCTTTTGTTCATCATAATTTGCACAAGACTGAACCGATTTTAGTGAATCATTTTGTATATCATTTATAAGGACTTGATGGCTATTAATCCAGCCAGACTTTTGGAAAAAACCTGTAATTTTGTTGAATTTTACTTTAACTGTTTTCATTTTTAAGTCAAAATGTATCGATTTGAATAACTATTTTTTGAAAAAATTTGCACCTTATGCAAATCATTATAATTATTTTAGAAATGTATGCAATCTTATGCACTTTACTTTCAATTTTGCGAATATTTTGTACTTATGTATGGCAGATTCTACCGAAATGTCTTGCATTAAACATTTTTTAGAAAAATGATTGTCTGACGTGAAATCAATCAACATGTGCCTAAAAAAGGAGGTTTAAATCTGTTTTTATTTTGTCTGTTAATCTACTACTAGTCTACTACTATCTTTTACCAAATTTTTAACCTTTCCATAGTGGCAACGTTAGCGCACTTTTAATTTATTTATTATACCATATGCATATGCATGTCCAGAATATATTAATTTTGAAACACAAAGAAATAATAACGATAAACCCTAAAAGTACGAGTATATATACAGTACCCCGCCAACAAATTATGATCATGGTTGGAATGCTACAATTTTAAAGTTAAGACAACGTTTGTATAATTTCCACATCAAAACAATGTTTTTTTTACATCTTTGATATAGTTTTTTATTTTGTTTTGTAATTAGTAAATATACGTAAGCTTAATATTTTGTCAAATATCCTTTGATTTTTAAGACACTGTGAACTCTGTTAGGCATTCTCGCAATGCATGCTTGTACCATATCTTTGATGGCACTATTATTCTTCCACACATCATCAATATTTTCTTTCAGCATTTGTGTTGTTGAATTCTTTCCAGAATAAACTTTTGATTTTAAGTAAGCCCAACAATTCTCGATGGGGTTTAAGTCTGGAGAATTGCCGGCCCAAGGAAGAATGTTAACATTTCTTGAATTTATAAAATTTATACTTTTTTTGAAGTGTAGCAAAGAGCATTAAGGTGCAATCTGTTAGAAGAGACTTTGCAAATAAGGCAAAAAACCGTATTGATTCTTCCGACGATATGCGACTCCAAACCATAACTGAACTACACATTTCTCTTTGTAACGCTCCTGTGGCGTTAAATCTCTTAGAACGGATTTTACCATTTAAGTACATACCTTATTCCAATCACTTATTTCATAGCTTACTCTTTCGATAAGTTTTGGCTTTTTTTACGGGGCGCCTACACTTTAAATTGTTTGTGGAAACAATTCTTTCTATGCTTCGTACGGAGATATCAAAACCATCGTCGCCCAGCTACCTTAAAATTTCTCTAGCTGGTTTTCTTCTACCCTCTAAGGCTATTTTAACGACTGTCCTCACAGTTCTATCAGAAAATTTTCGTTTTCTGCCACAAATAAGGCGACCACTTTTAAAAGATTTATTACCATCATTCCGAACTATTGCTACATTTGCGACTGTTTCTAGAGAAAATTTCGTTTTTTTGGCAATATCTCTGTAACTTAAGTGTCCGGAATCGTGATACGCTCAAATTTCCCCTTTTTCCCCCTCAGAAATATCTTTTGCGCGGCCCATTTTAAAAACACAGAGCATTTCCTTAATTCATAGATATTTTCTTAAAAATTAGTAATAGACGATACGAGTATGTATCAGTGGCGTGGGGTGAAATTTCAAAAGAGGGAAGCCGAAAAAAGATTAGGTAAAATGTTTTATTTAAGACTTACCATTTTGGTGCTTATTAGAAACAGAGACTTAAGATATGCAATCCAAGCCACCTTTGTTATACTTTAAGTCATTGGAATTTACGTAGACAATGAGCTCATAGCATAAAAAAGTGGCTTCGAAAGAAGCCGTTCTGGGCAAAGTAATCTATATAAGTTATTGATAACTCGGAGCGTTGTTAAATATAAACAATTTAGCAATTACAATTATGTACTACCTATTTGTACTCTAAAGCTATCCTTCGATTCTTTTTTACGAATTCTGCTAAATCTCTTTCATAAAAATTTTAGGTATTTTTAATTTCTAAAAGAAGATGCTTTTCGATAGATAAAAGTGCCAGACTCTCAGTCTTTCTTCTTTTTGGGAATCTCTTAAGTAAGTGTGGACTATTTTTAAAGTCGAAAAAGATCTTTCGACAGAGGCCACAGTCAAAGGCAGGGTTGAAAAGATTTCACACAATGTTAGCGTTTGAGAAAAAGTATCTCTAAGCATTTCCGTATTAAAATGTTTATAAAGTTGAAAAACATCAAGCTTTTTAAGTGATAAGGGGTAGTGTATAAAACTTCGAATTCATTTTTAAAAGTAGCAAAATTAAAAATGTCAGGAAATAGGGTAATTAAAGAAGATATTTTGTCATCCGGCATTGAATTAGAAAAATATTCATATTCTGAGCAGTCACTTATGCTCTCATAGATTGAGTCAAATGAGTTTAAAAATTCAGAATGAAACCATGACTCAAAACTCTCGATCTCTTGCTTCGCAAGCTCTTTGTCAGTTTGTTTATTTTGAACTAAACTAAATAGAATATCTGTTTTTGCAAATATGACCGATGTAACATGCAATAAAAAACAGAATTCTTTGTCCTGTAGTTTGTACAACAAACTTTCGGACATAACCAGAGTATCGTTATTCCATTCTCCTGGTTCACATAAAATCTGTTCAAAAGTTTTTATAATATCTTCTCTGCAATTGAATAAGACGTTCACTATACGCGAATGATATTACCATCGAGTCTCTGATACCCCGGGCATTCGTCGATCAGCAATTGTCTTTAGCAGATTGGGTCTTTTAGATGATTTATTAAAAAACCTAACGATACTACTAACAAAGCCAAAAAAAAATTTCAACTCAGGAATGCTTTCTAACGATTTAGATAACACAAGATTCAGAACATGGGCATAACAGGGAATAAAAATAGCCATTGGGCATATATTCCGGATTCTTATTTGGACTCCACCATGGCCACCGGACATTATGACCGCACTATCGTAGGACTGACCTATTAACTTTTCTTTACAGTTAAAACTATCTAAGACATTTATAATTTTATCGCACAAAATAACCGCGTTTCGACCGACACTCACGTCATAGAAACCTAGAAATCTTTCTTGTATTCTATTTTCTACTAAATAACGCACTACAATACTAAGCTCTTCTCTGTGGCTCACATCTGGTGTTTCATCGACCATCACAGATACAAATTTTATTGAACTGATTTGATACTTAATTTCGGATTTGATGACTGCAGCGATACTATGTATCAAGTCATTTTGAATGTTATTGGAGAGGCCGGAAAAATTGGAGTTTTGGGAACTTGAACTTTGTTCTAAATGGGAATCCATTAAATGGTCGTACTTAGCCAAGTATGAAACAGTTTCAATATAATTACCGCGATTATCTGATCCAGATTTTTCGCCGTGACCACGGAATGCCAGCTCTTGTTTTCCTAGAAGAACTACAGTGGCTAAGAAACGCTTCATTAAATCGCGATTGCGATAAGCTTTTCTCTATGCGATATTCGCCAAATTCATGCAAATGCAAGCAGCTGCGTATATGCTTTTCCGTTTGAATATGTTTTTTGGAAGAATTAATAAAATTGTTTATATCAAAGAAACCTGTGTGACTCCAAACATTAGGAGAATTAGAAAAAAGAAGACAAGGAAAACAAAACATTCTATTTAATTTGCAACTGCCAGTCAGCCATGGATTCTTTTTGTAAAAAAGACTCATGAAAATGTTTCTGATACCCATCCTTTCGCGTATATATATAACTTTTTTTTACAAAAAAGAAAGCTTACTGAACTCGTGGGTTTCTTCTAGAAGAAAATCAGTTAAACAACACTCAAAATTAACTAGATACATCTTGTCTAAGAATGATAAGAATGTTCAATGGGGCACCTCTTGGTATATAGCTAATAACTATTCACTTAGCTCACTCACTATTTTATAATAATTTAATAACTAATTTAAAACACTAACTTAACTACCAATATGTAATTGCTAAATTTTTAAAATTTTCTAATAATTAACAGTCACAAAAATCACAAAAATTTGCATCCAAATTTTCAATAACCTCAAACCTCAAACGCCGTTCGAACCACTACATCACCAAATAACTCGATTTTCGTCGGCTTATTTTGTTGCCTACAATAAAAAAAAAACTCCCTCGAACTAAAACCTTTCTCCTCCACCAATATTCAACCACAAAAGCCGAGAAATCCTGGGTTATTTTCCTCATAAGCGAATGTATGTTAGACAAAGAAATCGCAAATAAACTTCTACTATATGCCAGAAAGGAATAGAGTTGAAAGTTCGTACTGTGAAGAAATGAATGCATAAGCCGGAAAATGAACGGCTTTTCAAAAAAATTCATTGCACGCTCTCTCGCTAGAGGAGTTCATGCTTGTCTCGCATATGTGCGCTAGTTTGTGTATGAGTAAAAATGAATAAACAACCGTAGTGGTCGCAGCATTTCATCTTTTAGCGTATATAAAGTTATGATTTATGAATGAAAAATGGTTTGATGAACAAATAATTGAATGTGATTGTTGGCAAGTGGCAAAATAAAAATTTTTGATATTTGAAAAGGGAAGCCAGAAGGAATCGGCTTGTATAGACCCCACGCCACTGGTATGTATCAACTGGGCAACAAGTACCATATTTTGCAAAAAAGATTAAAACCATAGCAGTGTTCATAATATGTTGGCAGGGTACTGTATTTGTGATCACCAACAAAAGTTATGTTTATATAGCTACTCGAATGTCTGTCCGCTTGTTGCCAATTTTTGGACATTGAATTTTGAGCTAGGAACATGAAATTTTAGAATCCAAAGCAGTAAAAGTGTAAATATTTTGAAATCCGCCCACAGACACGCCCACTTTTTGGATGCATTTTCTTTAAAAAAAATTGTATTGCTTTTTCAAAACTATTTAAGGTCATGGTTTAGTTTTACAATTAATATCTCGTCAGAACTCGTGAACTTGGGTTACAAATTTTGGGTTTCTGTTAAAAAGAAAGGTCGTAACAACAGTTTTGTGATAACATTTTTTAAAAATCGCGGAAATTTCACAACGCTAAGCTCACTTTATTATGTTAGGTTGGAAGATAGAGGATAGGGTATCATACGATCCGTTCCAGATGGATTGTAGCATTCCTGTATGTTTTTTTTTGTAATGTGAACCCCGCCAATTGATAGTAAAATAAATTCTTATTTTCAAGAATGTTGCAAACTATATTGCAAATGTTTGTCCGTGCATGCATGCATCCGTGAAAAGTTTACAATTATTCAGGACGCAATATTCCTTATTGTTGTTACTCTTCTACGGCTACAATACGTTCTAGCCTTTTTTGATCGTACAATAAGGAAGAAAAAGGATGAAATCAAATAAATTTCAAACTAATAGAAAACGACGTATGTATAGGTAAACAACCATTTTAATCAGACTGAATCACTCTCATTCTGAACCAAATTTAATAGCTTTACCTCATTTTACTATGACAAATGCGGCTTTATGTAAATAATAGTTTCAGGTCAAATTACGGTCCTTACACGTGCACAGCTTAACTAGGATATTCACGTTGAACCTTTTCACTTTATCTGGCTTACAAATTCGGTGTGGCTCCCAATAGGTTAAGTTAAATCACAAATTTCATTGTTTCTTCCATAATTCCATCCTTATGCAAAACAGTCAGACACAATCATCCATCTTCTCAGCATGACTGCGTGGCGCTTCCAAAAATGGTTAAAATTCCATCGCTTCATGTACCTATACACATTGTATCCTGGTTATTATAATTACACTCCCAAGGGATGCCAAAGTCAGACAAATTCCCCCCCAATACGACCAAAAACCAACATTCATTCAGCGTGTATTCCGCTAAAACTAAGCACACCCTCATTTGATTAAGTATTCAGAGTGTTCATAGTCCTGGCACACTGGTATTGTTGGCAATGTTCAATATTTCGAGCTCACCTACCCTGGTGAATGGGAACGTGCTGCATGGAGACGCGCCGCCACCACACGATATTAGTCCGGAATGCAAATGAGTTAACCAAAACGAGATTATAGTCATGTCACCTATTTTCAGGTCTGCTGGTGATGTGGGAGCCACCTCCTAAATTGGACGACACTTGATATTGGGGGTGTGGTTGGGCGATAGACATGACGGCGCGATGACTTCAATTGCCCTGCTGCTGCTGCTGCCGGGGCAAGGCGATTGAACAAACATCATCAACGGGCATTCACATTATATGTATAGGTTCGTACTATCCATACGTAAATAATGTATATCCCTGCATTCATGTTGTCCTGTGGGGGGTTTCGGTATTTACATTCTGATTCGCTTTTATTTGTCGACTCAATGAAATTTTATTAAATTTCCAGAGTTTGCATTGAATTTTATGTGCAGTGGTAATTTCATCAACGAAAAATAAAATATCGAAGGACGAATGCAAGAGTATTATGGTAATTTTCGGTATCTGACGTTGGTGGTGCTTCCACTAACAGCAAGTGCAGCAGATCATACATTTTGATTTTAAAGTTCGAATGCACTTTGGCTTGAATTCGTGCGATGTTAATCTAGTGAAATGTACGTAAGAATTCCTACAGATATTCGAAAGATAAAATTTTGTATGCACAACTTAAGACTTTTTGTTGCATTAGGCTGGGACTAAAGAACGGATTTTTGCAAAATGGGAAAGTTTTTGTTATCCTGTCGTACTGTTTTCCTGTTCAACGGCAGCGTGCTGCAGTCGCATCCTCAAGTTGCCATAAAACCGGACGTGTATACAGGGTGTTCCTTAAATATGGGCCGCTTCTTCGGGGTCTGGTAGGGCATTGAATTTTTAGTAAAAAATATATTATAAGCAGTGCACAGTAGGCCATTTTGAAAACATATGGTTAGAGATAAACTCGATTTTTCGTATTATTTTTTAAAAAATACTTTTCACTTTAACGTCATATATTGAGAAAAAATGCATAATTGTTTAGCTTTTTTTGTTCCGCAGTATAAAAGATACTTAAATGAGTCGCAAATGTTGGCAAGGTGCTTAAAACTTTAATTTTGAAAGTTAGACAGCCCTAACCGGCAAGAAATGCGCCTAATTTGTAAGCATTAGGTGTTACGTTACCGTATTTTTAGTTAGAATTAGAGAACAATTGTAAACCAATTGTAGTAGACGTAGTTTTTGGGTCGATAAAGAATTAATCTTTTAGCAAAGCTTATGTGTGTCTCTAGTTAAAGCGATTCGGCGAGTTTTACCCCCAACTTCAGTAGAAATCGCATCATAGTTTGTACATTCTTCTAAATTTTTTACAACGTTGTCCTTCTTATTGCAACTTGTATTTGTTTTAGGTGACCTTGTGGGTCCTAGGGCAAAATACCCACAATATGTTTCTGAGAAAACGGTTAACACCACCGATTTCACATTCGTGGGGAACAGTGGCAGATTAATGATTGCATCGCTTCATCTAATATTAGACGACCTACTACAAGCAGCCTTTGCTTTCTCGATTTGACTTCTTACGTCCAATTCGGTACCACCGTCTCCCGAAAATTTTTACTTCTAACAGTTTACTCCTATGCCGCAAGTGATAGGACTTGTTTGTTCGCGTGCTCATAACTTGTTTTGATAATATCCAGTAGTTTGTCCGCAATGCAAAGAAAGTGTAATGAAGACGGATTATTTGATGATGATCCGTAAGTGGTATCAATGCAGATGTTCCTTAATGGCTTCAAAAGTTATTTTAGCTATCATTTTTGTGATTGCAGGAGGCACGTAGATACAATTTCAGTTGTCATCCTTTGTTAGGTATCCTTTCCTATCATTTCTTTCCTTCATTCATCAGGGAACGTTTTCGTTCCCCCAAGCATTTTCTATAATAAGGTGCACAAAGTTTGGCAATGTTGTTAGCGAAGCTACGTAGAGCTCTACGGGAATGCCATCAAGCCCTGCCGCCTTGTTTAGTTTAAGTAATTTCAGCGCCGTAATCATTTCTCCTTCAAGCTTATCTCCATACACAATTTGGTTTAAAGCCGTTTAATCCTCATCCGAAACAAGCAGAGAACCTTTTTTTTTTAAAGGAAATTTCCAAATCCGGGAGCACTCAGACTCCACTTTGCTGTGTCCATTGTACTACCAGGCAGAAACTCCTTTTTGGTGTAGTGGTTGAAGAAACTTAGATTCTATTCGTTTCTCTTATATGTTCGGGCGGCTGTGATTGCTGTTCCCCGTCCGGGCTCGAACCTGCACAGTTCGGGTCACAAGCGAACGCACTACCCACTACACCCTGGCCACCGAGAACAATTAAAGACCCTACACAAGGTGTTGATGTAAATTTTGACAATCTATGAATTTTTGGTCACTCTGTATACAGTTCTACCTACTTGCTGCTTATTCAGCCTGTTTGGCCAGTGCACTGACCAAATTTTTCTCGTCACGACGCACGGTGGTGCCGAATGGCCAAAAATACATCAAGTTCAACTGTTTTTATTACAATTTTGAAGAAAATTAAATAACTAATGAGGATAAAGAATGAAAGCCTATTGGCAAGAAAAAAATTTCTGAAATTTTGGGAATAGGTCGTACTCATCAAAACAAGTTGCAACAAGTATATTGAGTGTATATTTAAATTAAATAATGCTTACAATTAAAATGTCAAGGAAGCTTAAAATAGTGGAGAATTTTGTAAGGAAATTAGATTATCAGTTCCTTAGCTGCATCACTGATTTCCAGGTGCTTTTTCTTTGGTTCGGGTCTCATGTTCGTGATAAAACGATCCGAAGTCTCCAGTAGCTTGTGGAACACGTCTTCGTTGGTAGATATACGAGATATTTTCCGCGAGTTTCTGATCCTGAACGTTTTGTAATCCTTATTTTTACTTTCTTGTGCCTCTTCCGACAATATTCCGACTGGGAGAATCGACTTCTGCACTATTTCAGCACCATGCAACAAAATCTTATGCACCGTGGATGGCATATAGTACCATGAATACTTCTCAATGGCCAACTCTGCTGTTTCTTTTGAGAAGAGCCGGAATTTTTCTGGGTCGATCAGTGCATTGCTATTTATGACTTCCAGTATGGTAGCGATTCGGTGGATTAGAGTTTCGTCGACTCCCGTTATTGCACTTGCAACCTTGCAATCATTGAAAAAACGTCTGGCAGTGTTGCCATTATTTGAAGATCCGTAACCCTGCTTAACGAAGTCTACTCTTGTTGAATACGTTTCTTTTCGTTTTCGTGCATGACTCGCGTATCTTTGGTTGTCCTCCATTTTTCAAAATTCTGGTTGTAGCCAATGTGAAGTATATATTCCATACACTTGATTCTGGCGTGTAATGGAGAGATACCAAATTCTAAAGCATTCACATTAAGAGGTTTTTGTTGGATTTTTGCCAAGTCGTTCATTTCCGATGGTAGAGCTCCGCATATGTAGCAGGCACTTGCAGACTTCGTATTTGTGATGGCTTGAGCTACCTTGCCGTCCAACATTGTCATCACCAGAATATGTCGAATACGGATGACATTAATGCCGATCACCACTTCGGTAGCTTCCAACTTCTCTATTTCTTCTTCAACCCGTTTTTTTTCAGCTCGCGCCAAATTAAGTGTCTCTTTCTGGAAACTGTATCTCAAGGGCCTGCAATGTCTCGTTGAGGAAGGTCGGCCATTTTCCCAAATCGACGCATTTTGATCAACATCAGTTGGGATTGTGAGCTTCAGAGGAACTATTAACGTCATGAATAAATTCTAGTCACTTATTTCGTAATTGTTGATCTAATATTTTTGGGCAAATTCGCTTTGGCCTGAGGCACCGTCGAATCCCCATTTCGTCGTCAATATTAATTCATGATTATTTAATTTTTCTAGTTATTCTGGAGGTTTTGTATCCAGAATTTGTTTGGCAGTATGGTCAAGCAAATTCTGCAAAGGAACTATTGCGGATGTTTCATTAATTGACATATTTTCAGGGTAGCACTGCTTCTTTGAGAGGATTAATTTTTTATAACTTGGAAACACATGGCACCCAAGGTCTTTTAGTGCTTGTCGAATCACCCCGTACTGATACTTTGTCAGGTTGGCCTGGAGAAATATAGCTAATGCCTGATCGGCTGACAAAGCTTCGGGTTTATCGTGGTCTTCATGTGTCGCAGCTGCGTTAATCAAGCTTTGTTGGTACGATGCTTGAAAGCTGCGTATGTTATTCCTCTTGCTTCTTTTACCACAATCATCAAAGTCTTTACTTGGTCTCCCAACACATCCTATGGATTCCTGGTCTGGTATGTTTAAAACATATTCATTTTCCATCCACTCGCTGAATTTTTTTTGAACCTCGCTCGGTCCCTATTTACCATATCTTTTTTTTATTAAAATGAGGCAAAAAACTCTTATTTAAGGTTGTCAGTATTGAAGAAATGTTTTCCTCGTCAAGTTCAGAGTGATTTTGTCGAAGGAATACGTCGAAGTTTGTACCACCCCACAAGCATTCACACAAATCGTGGTATTTAATTTTGATAGAGCTCATGACTAGACAATGTTAGCAACTAGACGACTGAACTCGAATTAAACGTGTTTTGAAGTGGAGACATGTTAATACATGTTAAAACTTGCCGACTTAAAAAACAAAAGAAAAAAAATCTCAAATAATTTTATGCCGATCTGATCCTTTCCTTTCTTTGCGGTGTTATGATCGGATAGGCAGATAAAGGCAGATGATTTTTATTCTAATCTTTACTTTACATCTAGTTTAAAATGTGACCTTCCACATCTCGGAGGAACCCGGAGCTTTTTTTGAAAGCTTCGAGAAAATATTTTACTTGCTACTTCAGAACATAAATATTTTATGCAGCAAAACTCGATAACAGCGGAAATGTTTGAAAGGGTAATTGGTGGTTTGCTTTCCTCTATATATGAGGTAAATAATGTGGAAGTTTAAATTTTTTATCATACAAAATAAAGCCATACGAATAAAAACAGAATTGTGCTTGAATTGACCAATTTTTGACAAGCATCAATAGCGCAACTTCAGACCCCTCTGTATGGGTCCAACATTTTTTTTTTTTAAAAAAATGGGCAGGACTTTATTTATTAACTAATTAAGGACCGGAAACCACTGCAAAAGGCGCTTAAATATTATATTCACTTTTTGGATTTTTTCCATCTCTGCCCCACCGTACGACGCACTCTCGCTACGCTAGATACCCTTCACTTCCGCTCTTCCATCTCTTTGCTGGTTTAAATATTTCCCACATCTTCTCCACTATTATTGCAAATAATTTTAACATTGCTTAGAAATCTAAGTTTTGCGCGACAGAATTCAACCATTTTCGATTTTATATTTACCACTGCCAGTGGAATAAGCTCTGATAAATTCGTAAAGTGGACTGACAAGGTTGGTCTTTCATTTAATGCCGAAAAGACCGAATTGGTTTTGTTCACAAGAATATACAAGGTACCAGATATCATCCCTTCAAAGCTGAATGGCACGCAACTTCAATTCGTAGACCATGCCAAATACTTGGGGGTCATTCTCGATAGGAAACTCAGTTGGAAATTAAATATATAGGACCGTGCCAGAAGGGCTCTGCAATAGTGAGGCCCATTCTGATGTACGGAGTATTAGTCTGGTGGTCAGCCCTGGATATGAAGAGTAACACTGATCTCTTAACGGAATCTTTTAAAACAACTCCCACGGATGCATTGGAGACAATTCTCCACTTACTTCCAGTTGATATCTATGGGAGGCAAATGGCAGATAAAGCAGGATTGAGGCTTCGGAAATCCTCATTCAGAAAAGGTATTCCTAGCAAGACGAACACATCGACTTTAATGTCAAGTTCAACACCAGAATTCCTAGCAGAAGCTTTTGGGAATCTAGGGGAGTTTTGATCAATTCTGCAATAGAGATGGATTGAAAACAGTATATGTTACGGGGGAAGGTGTATACTCCAGTGATAGATAGTCAGGCAGCTATAAAAGCCTTGGAATCACCGACTGTACCATTTAAGTTAGTAAAGCAACGTCTCTGAATAAGATTGGTGATATATAGGACGTTCCCCTGTGCTGGATTCCAGGACACAGGGAACAGCAGAGCGGGAGTGGGAAGGTGCGGGTTGGAAATTCACTGAAAGTAGAGAGGAACCGTCTGTTCCTATAGAATTGATGAAGTTTCGCCTTGATACTGAAGCCAGAAGAATGGCAAACAGCAGGTTTAACCTAAGCTCAATGATTGGATCCCTCACGGGGAACTGCTTGATAGGTAGGCATACTATTAGGTCTCAAAATTGATCTACCTTCTGATCTACTCGTAAAGGAGTCTCTGCCTAGCGGACAGCCACCTAACCTAATCTAACTGCCAGTGGTCCACGGAAATGGAGATATTCTCCTTAAGATCACCCAAGTCTAGAGTACACCTCTGCTTAGCGAAAATATAATTTGTCTATAATTTGTTTGTTAATGTAGCTATTTTCAAATCTTTTACGCCTCCGTTCGTAAACCCTTCCATCTTCATTGTGAAAACTTGGCTGAATTTGAATCCTCACCCTTTCCAGAAACCCTGTCAAAAACAGGAAATCGTGAATAACCTCATGATATGAGTTTAAATTCCACAGCCCATCGAATCAATTAATCTAAGCACCCTTCAAACTTTTCAATAACCCTCTAGTCGAATAGAAAACAAAAATCCATCCAATCCCTTCAGCCAGGTGCAAAATATATAAAAACCACCTGGTTGCATGTTTGCCTAGAATCAATTTTAGCGCAAAAGCTGCCTCAAATACCTAATTTTTGTAATTTGTTCCATCATCATTTGAATGGGCTGTAACTCTTCTACTCACACCTACACATAAGTAAACAACACATTGCATGTCAAAATCAACAAATTGATGGAATTTTTATTACCCTCACCCCGGTGCACCCTCCAGTACGTCCCAATCATCCCTCTGTTAGATATTTCGTTCGACGATAACAACCTGATATATTAAATCCATAAAAACCGTCTTACATAAACGAATCCATTGACATGCACACAATCATCAAGCAAACAACCAACCCCCTTCTGACGAACTGAGGGTGAAAAAACAAAATTAACATGAACATATTCACCCCATTACGGCGTGCCAAAGCAGCAAAAACGAAAAAATAAAAAAAAATCAATAACAATAAATAAAGCGTGCAAAATGCCACATCACACATTAGGAATCGAATGCGGGGGTGGAGACGACGAAGGCATGAACGGAAGCGGACTGACGGATAGATAGACGGGGCGATGGAGGCTAGAGGACGACAAAACACTTTATGTACCCATAAAAGCGGAAGTTTTACGAGTGCAATAGACATATCCGCCCTCCCACATGTCGTATCCGGTGAAGCGTTAAACATGGATTCTCCTTTTCGTCCGACAAAGACCCGATGAAGGAAAGAAAGAGATAAGAAATTGATACAAATTCGATCGGTCTTTCGTCTGTGGAGTAGAAGGACGAAAGGGAAATTTCGACAGAGGGATTATCAATGTTATTGGATATTTGAGAGCCTCTTGACAGGGCGTAGATTTAGAGTATCTATTACAGGGTATTTGGTTATATCTTTTTTCTTATCTTTTTTTTTGCATTTACTTATCGGATTTCATTTGCATGGTCGGAGAAGATAAAGCATGAGTTGAGTATGAGAGACAAAAAATCTGATCTGATCGGATGAACATCAAGAATTTTAGTAATTTTAGCCACAGGACTATTGGAATGGCGAGGATATGGGGACGTATTCGAAGTTGAGTTTGAAAAAAATAGAAAACTATTATGAAGCAAAAAAATCGGTATAGGGAACTTCTGCATGGACTTCAATGTTGGTTAGTTGGTTTGGAGTGGTGCTCGATGAGGCAGGCTTAGACCAAAAGTAGGTCTATTGTGCTGCCACTGAGAAAAGTCGGGAGTGTTACACACTGCCTATTCCATAACCAATTACTTTCGTAATGAAAATTTACCTGATGTAGCCTATGTAATGTTGGCGAACGCGGATCGGGTCACGTGCACAAGAAGTGTATTACTGTTTCATCTGCAGCTCATACAGTGGTCATTAGGTGTATTTTTTTCGGAACTTATATAAGCTTACCACAGAATGTGTGTGTTAAATAGAACACCAACCATAACTAAAGCTAAAGATATCCGGGATAATATCGGAGCTATGTATTAGCTGCAATAGAAATAAAGAGCACGACTGTCTCGCACGAACTTGCACATATGTGCTATTCGTTTGTAAATTGTTCAGATCTCAAATTTAGGAAAAATTTATAAGAAGCAACAAAATGGTTTTTTTCGCAAATGTGTTAAAAACTTGAAAAATTTGTTCGACCATATGTCAACAATTTGAATGCTATGTGCTTACATATCTGAAAAATTGCGTAAATATCGATTTTGAATAAAATCGCCTCAACCTTATCCGAGAAATAACCCATTTAAATAATCCGCTAATAAGTAAAGTACTGTTATTCGAATTTTTAACGCAAAACTGAGTATGTAATCTTTATGAAAACATACATTTTACTCTAGATATGAATTTTTGTCAAAATCGTTGCAGCCGTTTTCGAGAAAATTGCATTTTTATAAAATTTGGCTGTTAATTTAGAGGCTTGAATGAAAATTCGAATTTCGCCTCTCGGCATTACCCCACAGATTCAAGATATGAAGTTTGAAGAAAATCCTTTCAGCCGTTTATTATATTACTATCAAAATTGATCAAGATCTCGAGATCGAAAATTTTCACGAAAACAATACTTGCCCTATAGGAGCAAGGAAAAAGTGCGCACATACTGTTCTTTCCACGTGTTATTGATAACTTGCAAGGAGATGTCACGAATGACTTCAACACCACTACAAATCAAGAAGGGGACACAAAATATGTCCAGAAATACGTGTTTTTTTTTATTGAATTTATATGGTTTGCGCTTGCTTTGAGTCTTATATCCTATTATTATTTTTCAAAACAAACAGGTGATTTCTAGTGGCATTGAGATGCATGTGCTGCCAAGTTTTTGTGATGATATTCTTTAGAAACTATGTGAGTTTTTTTTTTTTTTGATTTCTTTTAGCTTATATAGATACCAAAAAAACATACATATATACATACATACATGCATATATACATGCATATATACATACATACATATGTACATTTTAAAATGATTTTTTTCAAAATTTCGGTGTAATTTATCAGTAATTTACTGGTTATAAATGGTGTAAAAGCTCGCATTATTTTTTCAGGACCTCCAGGTTCAAGAACGTTAGGTGTGTAACTTCAGACTTCATCAAACCTTTTTCAGTAAAGTTCCCTACCAGAGTAGAATGGAAGAACGGAATGGTAATCAATAACTTTGATATCTGTATATATATGGATGGTTCGAAAATGGATTGTGGAGTTGGCGCAGGTATTTTCTAGGACCAACTGAATATATCGAAATCCTTCCGTCTCCCAGACTCTGCTAGTGTCTTTCAAGCGGAGATCTTGCGATTCGGGAAGCCTGCCGCATGTTAAAAAATCTCCCAACGTCCAACCTAAATATAGGAATCTTTTCAGATAGCCAAGCCGCAATCAAAGCCATTGATTCGGTTACCATATCCTCAAAACTGGTAGAGCAATGCCGGTTTGAAATAAACGAACAAAGTATCCTTTCTGAAATTACCCTCATCTGGATCCCAGGACACAGCAATTATGAGGGAAATGAGCAGCAGACGCGCTAGCCAGGCGAGGGTCGCTAGCGGAAAGAGTCAATATTCCTATAGGAGTCGTTAAGGGCAATTTACACCTCCACTTCCTCCAGCTCGCCAATCTCGGGTGGAACAACCTTACCAGTTGTGCCATATGAAGGAAGACATGGCCCAGTTTCAACAAACCTAAATCAAATGAGCTACTAGGCAGATCAAGGCCTGATATTGCCAGAATTGTAGCCATTATTACAGGCCACTGGCCTATAGGGGACCACGCCGCCAAGCTTGGCATTCCTCGCAACACTTTCTGTCGCAGCTGCAAACACAGTAACGAGAGGGAAACTCTTTTCCACTTTTTTTGCAGTTGTCCTGCCCTAGCAAGGACTAGACAACGCACGCTAGGTCAACCCTTCTTTGACGATTTCAGAGAGATAGCCTCTAAACGGATTGGAGAACTAATCCTATTTCTGAACTCCACGGGTTGGGTCTAATTATATTTTCAATCTCCAATAAAACACGTTAGCAAACAGGGTACACGGGTTTTTGTGGTATCAAAATGGTGCACTTAGCGCTAATTTGGGTTCTTCTGAACCACCACTTTACCTACCTACCTAACTTCAGACAACCAGTTGTTACTCCCCTCATAAGTGAGCTATCCTTATCCTTTTGTAAGTGCATTCGAAGCATCAATACCCAAAGCTGACACTTTCAGACTTTAACTATTACCTCAGAGACGTCAGATATGACACTACCAAAAAAATCCATTGTTCTCGGGCTTGAGCGTGAACGACCTCGAAACGTCATAGTTTCCTTTTTTGACAGTCAATTCAAGTCAATTCAAGCGAACGACTATTATGTCATGCCTCAATTTATTCATGAAGTTATAAAATGATGTACTCGTAATAAGCTTCTTTTTAAAAGAATAAACAATCTAATCTAATCTAAAATTATTCAATTCAAGAAAAGGTATGTTTGCCTTGTTGAACTTTAATTTGTACTAATTTAACTTTTCATTTGCTGGTTATGAGATAATATAGCATTCACATCGGAACATTTTAACACGAGTTATAGCGAATTAAAAAAAAATATAAAGAAATGTTCCAATTCGAATGGAACAGATCGTATGATAGCCTATCTGTCACTCTATAACCCATCCGTAATAAAATATGCTAAGCTTTATGATATTTTGAATTCAATTGCAATGGAATCTTTCTATTCACAAGATTCATATTTGCACGGAAAACTGTTGTTACTTTTTCTTAGAAGACCGTGGGGCGTGACTGTCATTATTTGTTATCGAAATTTACGCATTCTAAGGAAATCTTCAAAGTAAAGCTTAACCATCACGATAAATTAGTATTGGTTGAATACTTATAGTTCCAACTTTCGGTAGTTTATGAAAAAAATTATCGATACTATCGATATTATCGACAGTTTTTATTTATGCCTCCTTTTATATATATAAAAGGCGGCATTATAGTATATAATACACTGAAACGATTAAATAGAGAGGTAAAACTTCGAGCGTTTATTTTAATGGACTCAGATTTTTTATGTCCAAAATATAGGGTGTTACAACTGAAATTATTCTTCTCATTCACTTACAACTTCATAATATTGTAGCATAATAATAACTACGCCCCCTAAAAATATGACGCAACAAATTCCGAAGTGACTTTTCATTCTGGCAGAATTTTGGTTCGAACTGTCCTTTCATTCGAGGTTCGTGTCTGGGACGAAGTCTCCACAGCTCATGTCAACGAAAGAGACGAATAATATCAGGGATAAAAGGGAATTATAACTGCAAGAATTATTTCTCTTGTTCCAGTGGTCGAAGAATTTGCTAGAAGTTTCTGGCTATCAGAAACTTCTGCTATATAAGGACAGATGGCGATCAAAAAAAGACACAGTAGTTGGTTTAGAACCGTGGCGAAGAGATTGGAAAAGTGATAATGGGCGAAGTTGTAATTTGGTGATAAAATGAAAGTTGAGAGTGAACAAGAAAAAGTAATTAGTTTGGATTTGTAATTGAAAGGAGATAAAGTGATTTGAGAGGAAAGAGACATTGTAAGAAAAGAATTTGCGAAGAATAGTATAGTGTGAACCTGAATTGTTCTATAGACTAGAAAATAAAGAAATAATTTCACAGAATACTGTTTTATCTACTCGAGCCTCAGCTCGCATGTTAACATTGGTGTCAGAAGCTGGGATAAAACTTATTCTGTGAATAACTATTTCCGTGGTGTGAAATTGCACAAGAAAAAAAAAAAAAAAAAAAAAACGATTTCTGCGTTGAGTTAATTAGTTGCGCAAAATGGGTCGCAAATTGGGAAAACTAACTATAATTCAACTAAAGGCAGAACTCAGTAAGCGGAATCTCGACACAACTGGGGGAAAAGATGCCCTACTGATTCGTCTGGAAGAAGCAGTAACGCAGGAAGGTGAAAATCCGCATGACATAGAGTTTGACGTGGAAGAGGAACCAGCAAGTACAGTAGCCGACCCGGGTATAACAAATCTGCTCCTGCAACTTAAGTTAGTCATGGACGAACAAAAGAAAGCAATAGAAGATCAAAGTCATAAGCTCGATGACCAAAAGAATTCTATAGAACTTAAGCTGGATGAACAAAAGAAAGCAATGGGCGACCAAAGGAATTCTCTAGAACTTAAGTTGGATGAACAAAAGAAAGCAATGGACGAACAAAAGAATTCTCTAGATGCTCTGGAAAGTAAACTTGATGAGCAAAACAAGAACTTGGAATCCAAATTCGAAGTGATCGAAGAGAAAATCGAGAAGGTCGAGACGCAACTCGAAAAAGTCGAAACCAGATTCGATGAAAATTTTGAGAAACATGAAACTCAGTTCGGGAAGATAGAGACTCAGTTTGAAAAAGTGGATACGCAATTCGAGATAGTAGGAAAGCAAGTCGAAAATCTTGCTAAGGAGCTCAGCAACGTGAAGAGACTGAAAGCACGGGAATATTCCACTGACGGTCTGAGAAGAAAGGAGATGCAGCCTCCTATCTTCGATGGTCAAACATCATGGCCAATTTATAAAAGGCAATTCGAAGCGGCCGCAATGACCAATAGCTGGGACGATGAAGAGAAGTCCATTGCACTCACACTTGCACTGAGGGGTCCAGCTGCGGAGCTCTTGCAGACCATCCCGGAAGATAAACAGCAGAACTACGACTCTCTGGTTCAGGCTATCGAGATGCGGTTTGGGGATGAACACATGCAGCAGGTGTACAGGGTTCAGCTGCGTAGTCGAGTCCAGAAAAGGGGGGAAACGCTCCAACAGTTGCAAGCGGATATAGAGCGACTAGCCCATCTTTCATACCCTAAAGCCGGTGAGGAGCTTATCAACGAAATGGCGGTGGAAGCTTTTATTCAGGCCATAGAGGACAGACAACTGCAAATGGCTGTAAGGATGGCTGAAAAGCGAACACTCCCCGAGGCATTGGCATTCGCTTTGTCAATGAAGGCTGCGGACCAAGCATACCAGGGAATACACCGTGTCAGGGAAATGTCCGTCGTGGAATGCTCATGCCAGAGAACAGCCGTCAAAGCTCGCGGAAGTCAAATCCGTTGCTGGAATTGCAACCAAACCGGACACCTACAACGGCAGTGCAGAAGTGCACCTAGACGAGGAAATTGTCCACATTGCGGAAGTAGGAGAAGCAGAGAGGAAGCATCCTGTCGGTCAGACTTCCCAAAACCAGCAGTCGGGAGATGCGTAAGGACCAACTTCGCGGGGCAGAAGTTGGTTACTGGAATCGAGGCCCCCAGGACCACCATTCAAGTTTCGCAAACCAAACGGGGTAACAAGAGCCTGACAGTGGAGGCACTAATCAACGAGAAGAAGTGCGTAGCCACCATCGACACAGGTGCCACTGCCTCCATTGTAAGAAGAGATATCGTCAAAAGCTCCTGGCTGCACAACACCAACAGCTACTGCCTGAAGACTGCAACAGGGGAAATGGCGAAAGTGTTTGGAGAAGTTCGTCTTACTATTACTCTGGCAGGACTGACGTTCTCCCATGCGTTTCTGGTGGCAGATATATGCGACGAGTGCATCATCGGAATAGACTTCATGAAAGCAAATGAAGTAATCTTGGACATCGGGATGCAAGTACTGAGGTATCGAAATGTGGAGATTCCGATGGTGTACGGAAATGAGAATGCCGTAACTCTCAGGACAGTCATCAGCAAAGACGAAGTTTTGCCGCCGTCTTCAGAGACAATCATTTGGACGAAGCTGGAAGGTGATCTTGGGAGCCACCGATTCTACATAGTAGAACCAGACCCAGAGAAGAATTCTCAAGACTACATCGTGGGAAAGACGTTAGTCGAACCAAAGAACACCATGGTTCCAGTGAGAGTTTTGAACGCAAGACCACACACTGTCAAACTAAGGCGAGGGGATGTGACTGGAAAATGCACGCCGATTACCGCCGTCGCAACAATATCTGGACGTGATGCTCCAAAACCTCTCCCATCACCTTGGACAGCGGAAACGAGAGAGACGATTCTCCAGTCCAGTGAGCTGAATCAGGAGCAGCGAACTATGGCAGAGAATCTTATCAATGAGTACGCTGATGTATTTGCCTCACAGGACGGAGAATACGGCCGAACACACCTGGTACAACATCGAATAGACACTGGTGATACTAGATCAATTCGTCAGCCTGCTAGGCGCCTTCCATTGGCAAAGCAGACAGAAGTTGCAGAGATGGTGTCGGCAATGGAGAAAGAAGGTGTGATTGAAAGTTCCAAAAGTCCGTGGGCATCACCGGTTGTACTGGTTAAGAAGAAAGATGGCAGCACGCGGTTCTGCGTGGACTATCGGCAGCTCAATTACGTCACCAAGAAAGACAGCTACCCTCTGCCACGGATTGACGACACGCTAGACACACTATCAGGAGCCCGATGGTTTTCCACTCTCGACTTGAAGAGTGGCTACTGGCAGGTACAGATCCATCCAGAAGACCGGGAGAAAACCGCCTTCACCGCAGGAAATGGGCTATGGCAATTCACGGTAATGCCATTCGGGCTGTGCAATGCTCCGGCGACTTTCGAGCGATTGATGGAATGTGTCCTGCAAGGGTTAACATGGAAAACCTGTTTGGTATACTTGGATGATGTCATCGTCGTAGGAAAAACGTTTGCGCAACACCGAGACAATCTAAGGGATGTGTTTCAAAGGCTTCGAAGTGCCCACCTGAAGCTCAACCCCAAGAAGTGCGCCCTGTTTAGAGCGGAAGTCAAGTACCTGGGACACATAATTTCAGCGAAAGGAGTGAGAACCGATCCGGAGAAGGTCGAAGCGGTGAAAAACTGGCCAGTCCCCAAAGACAAACACCAACTAAGGAGCTTCCTGGGCCTAGCCACCTACTACAGACGGTTCGTGAAGGATTTTGCCGGGATCGCAAAGAACCTGCACCAGTTGACGGAAAAGGGAAAACAATTCAAATGGTCAATTGAGTGCGAGAAGAGCTTCAAGGCACTTAAACAACGGCTATGCGATGCCCCGATACTGGCTTACCCCACTCCCGGGGAAACGTTCGTTGTGGATGCAGATGCTAGTAATGTCGGGGTAGGAGCCGTACTCTCCCAGGTGCATGACGGCCAAGAGAAGGTGGTTGCGTACTTCAGCAAGGTGCTCTCTAAGCCAGAAAGGAACTACTGCGTGACAAGGCGGGAACTTCTAGCTTTGATCTTGGCTACGAAGCATTTTCACAAATACCTCTACGGGAGGAAGTTCGTTCTTCGCACAGACCATGCAGCCTTAAAATGGCTATTACAGTTCAAGAGTCCTGAGGGTCAGGTCGCAAGATGGATCGAAAGGCTGCAAATCTACGACTACGAAATACAGCATCGTAAAGGAAAACTCCACTCTAATGCGGATGCACTGTCCCGGAGACCATGCAGAACGGATTGTAAACATTGTGCGCGTCAGGAAGAACGGGAGCTGGTTTCCATCCAAAGAATGAGAGCCGAACCTATCGCCGGCTGGAGCGTAGATGAGATCCGGAACGCTCAGAAGGAAGACCCGGATATCGAGCCGATTCTGGCCTGGAAGGAGAACATGGAGAAACCGGATCATCAGGACATCTCTCACAGAAGCCCGACCTTAAAGGCATATTTTGCGCAGTGGGACTCCCTCCATGTCCAAGAAGGTGTTCTGAGAAGAAAATGGGAATCCTCCGACGGAAAGTCGTTTGTAATGCAGCTTGTCGTACCGCGGACGAGGGTCAAGGAGGTGTTACAGGAAATGCATGGCGGGGCGACCGGAGGCCACTTGGGAGTGAATAAGACGCTAGAAAAGGTACGAGAACGTTTTTATTGGTTAAAAGCGAAGGAAGATATCGAAGACTGGTGCAGAAAATGCGACGTGTGTGCAGCTAGCAAGGGTCCGAGAATCAAAACTCGAGGTAAGATGCACCAATACAACGTGGGAGCACCTTTCGAACGAATCGCCATTGACATCGCAGGGCCCTTTCCGGAAACCGACAATGGTAATCGGTATATCCTCGTAGTGATGGACTACTTCAGTAAGTGGCCGGAAGCGTTTCCGATCCCTAACCAGGAAGCCAGAACCGTGGCGGAGCAGATCGTCTACAATTGGGTTAGCAGATTCGGTGTGCCCTTGGAATTGCATTCTGACCAAGGGCGGAACTTCGAGTCAAGAATCTTCCAAGAGATGTGTCAACTACTCGGAATCAAAAAGACAAGGACAACCCCGCTTCATCCACAGTCGGACGGTATGGTGGAGCGTTTCAATAGGACTTTGGACGAACATCTCTCGAAGGTCGTAGGTGACTACCAACGGGATTGGGACCGGCAGATTCCCTTGTTTTTGATGGCCTATAGAAGTGCCGTGCATAGCACTACTCGACATACGCCGTTCGAAATCTTATTTGGTGGAATAGCTCGTTTACCCAGTGAGGTGAAATTTGGATCTCCTACCAATGACCCCAGAAATGAAGAAGAGTACGTGGCGGACCTTAGGGAAAGGCTTAGGGACATACACCAAAGGACCAGAAGCCAGATTAAGATGACGAGCGACCGCATGAAGACCAGGTATGATGCCAAGGCAACAACGTCAGGATTCCAGGAAGGAGATCTGGTGTGGCTGTATAATCCCCATCGCCAAAAGGGGAAATCACCTAAATTGCAGCGGAACTGGGAAGGTCCCTACAGAATAGTAGCCCGCATCAACGATGTTGTCTACCGCATCCAGCGTGGACCAAGGGCCAAAATGAAAGTGGTTCATGTGGACCGACTGAGTCGATACAATGGCCGAAATGAGGATGCACTTGTTCGGGACGAACACGTCTAAGAGGGGGGCAGTGTAGCATAATAATAACTACGCCCCCTAAAAATATGACGCAACAAATTCCGAAGTGACTTTTCATTCTGGCAGAATTTTGGTTCGAACTGTCCTTTCATTCGAGGTTCGTGTCTGGGACGAAGTCTCCACAGCTCATGTCAACGAAAGAGACGAATAATATCAGGGATAAAAGGGAATTATAACTGCAAGAATTATTTCTCTTGTTCCAGTGGTCGAAGAATTTGCTAGAAGTTTCTGGCTATCAGAAACTTCTGCTATATAAGGACAGATGGCGATCAAAAAAAGACACAGTAGTTGGTTTAGAACCGTGGCGAAGAGATTGGAAAAGTGATAATGGGCGAAGTTGTAATTTGGTGATAAAATGAAAGTTGAGAGTGAACAAGAAAAAGTAATTAGTTTGGATTTGTAATTGAAAGGAGATAAAGTGATTTGAGAGGAAAGAGACATTGTAAGAAAAGAATTTGCGAAGAATAGTATAGTGTGAACCTGAATTGTTCTATAGACTAGAAAATAAAGAAATAATTTCACAGAATACTGTTTTATCTACTCGAGCCTCAGCTCGCATGTTAACAATATGTACAAATATATATAATTTTTGTGAACTATAGTATGAGCAATGAAGAAAAACGCAAGGTAGTACATGAGATGCCATGAGAACCTCTTCTGAACTAAGGACAAGTTTCATAAAAAAACACGGCTATTGAAAGAGAAAAACGAAAAGTGCAGTCAACTACATTGTCGTCCTTTAGGTATGTTTGTTTGTAAAATAAGTGCAAGCAATTTGACATAGAGATGAAATGCGTACAACATATTATTATGGATTTTGGCATAAATATAGAGAACAACAAATCTTCAATTTTAAAATTTTCCATGCAAACATGCAAACAAATCTTCAGTAGAAGATATTAAGGAAGAGTTAATAAACAAAATATTCACTTTGAAGATAAGCCTTAACATATGGCAACTGTGCTCACAGCACAGAGATCTCACACAATCATTGTTAATGCAATTCAGTTTTGGAAGCACAATCGACGACAACGCATATCCAACCTCAATTCAATCCCAAACAAGGGATGTAATTATTATTGGTCACTGCATAAATAACAAGGACTTAAATTGAAGTCCTTTTAATAAGATATGTTATGGCATCATAAACATCCCTCATATTGGTAAGAACCCCTCTTCAAACAATTTGAAAGCCACTTAACCCACACCCCGTAAACTGAGCTCTCCTAGCCAATTTAATTACCCATACAAATTAAGAGACCATCCTATTTCACATCCTTCTCATACCACTCCCATCTCACCCAACCAAGAGACTTTAAATCGACCTCGTTTGTCCCCCACAGCAGGGATGATCTAAATTAAATTTAATCATCCATCCACTGTCACAACAGGATACAGCAAAAAAAATAAAAAAAAAGGATATAAATTAACCTAAAGGAGATCAAGTCATAAAGAAACACACAAGCACGACACATAATTGACAATAAAAACGAATAAAAATATGGGCGCACACACGAAGAATGCGCGCACCGCGATCCTTTTAATTACGCAAAAATCAACCGACAAACAACCTTTTATGTGCGACCATGGTAATTTTCAATCGAAAAAGGTCCTTTTCGTACTTAATTTAACTGCATCAGGCCACGATGGATATTTTTGCATATGCTTCAGAAGTCCCATGATTATCATCACCATTCCATGGCAATCTGAAAAAATTGAATTATTCTGCCGTGTGATTCCTTTTTTTTTGTAGAGAAACATTAAATAAAAGCTTGGATGTGTGAGTTTCCAACCCAGAAATCCATTATACACGCCACTGTCCAATTGAATAAAAATATGCACATGGTAGTTCTACTTCCATTATGGAGTGGAGTGCCGTGTATGCTTTGCGAGTCCTTTTTTTTTTTGTCTGTAAAAATTCATTTGGCTGCGCACCCTCTCCACCCTCTCCTTCATCAAAGGGCAGCTGTGTCAATCATCGTTATGAACACGAAAATCATCGACGTTCCTCGTCGTCAAACAAACAACCCAACGAACGAAAAACGAAATTTAATCTAAAAGGACGAGGGAAGTAACAACAAAAAAATAAAAACCGAAATCTCCTTATTCATCGCGCACTCAACGAACATGCCCTCATTCAAAATATAAAAATATTCACACACAAGCATTTGTGCCCTGTTTACAGGACAGGATGAGGGAGAAAGAGAGTGAATCAAGCAGGTGGAGGACACACGAGGGTGGTTAAATAAAATACACATAAACCCAAACGAAGGAAGGATAGTCACCGAAAACAGGGAGATAATCCCCTAACGGATATTGACTAGAGAGCCAGCTACAGTTTTGGCATACAAATGCAAAAATTTCAGATTCCTCGTCATCGTCCCCTTCGTCTCTCTGGAAGCAGGATGTGGATGTGTGGCATAAGGATCATCGGATATATTGTTGTATGATACTAGAGAAGAGCAAAGGGGGGGAAAGTAGGATATAGAGCTGAATACAAATGCTAATAAAGTTTCCAGGATTCATCAATTGTCAAGGGGAATCTCGGGCTGGTCCTGCAGAGGGTTCGTTGAGGGTCGGGAATTGGAACGGATCAAGTTGAAATGATTGCAGGACCGACAAATGGTTTTGGTGTGTGGATTTTTTTTTCATTTCTCATTTTAGTTGAATGTGTGTGTGTGTTTAGTCCCTGTTTTCGCATTTGAATTGTAAATTCAGGACGAAATTGCTGCCAGCTAGGGTAAAGTGCGAATTGAGTTGGTTTTCTGTTTTTTTTTTTTTTTTTTTTCTTGGTTTGGTCAAAATATTCGTTTTGATGTGGAGTAATGAAAAGTGTGAAATTGTGATTTTCTGATTATCCTTTGAAAGGGAAATTTACTTTCGATGATTTGAGTTATTATGGGGCGATGTGGCGGCAGGGCGTTGAGAATTTAAAGGAAGTCAATTATTTTATTCACTTTTGGATAGAACTCTGATTGGCAATGGGAATATCAGGAATGTATTAATTTTGACAGTTTTCTGTCGGAATGATGGATACTTAAATTCTGATGCGGTATCCTTAAAATAAACATCTCATTGATTCGATGAAAGATAAATGAAGTCGGGTCCTTGAGAATGCAAATCCCAGAACGTCTATTAAAAAGGCAATCAATTAACCAGACCTTTGGATCATTCAATCTTAAACGGTGGAGTCCTCTCAATCAAAGCTAGAGATGGACTAGTTGTATTGAAAAATAGGAATGTCACTTAGCAATCAAATAAAAATCAAGACTTCTAAGTGGCAACTTCATGGTGCTTAGAATTATGGTACCTATCTACATTATCTGTAGTTTAGATACAAGGTGGGGCGAAAGTAATATCATAATGTGAATGTGCCATAATTTTTCCAAATGGCGTCAAATGTCATTATGCTTTGACATTTATGTTGTAGACAGATACAGAATTAGTTGCCAACAAGCAATACACATTTGCAAAAATTATGGCATATTCACATCGCCTTCTCTTCTTGACATTACTTTTGCTCGACGTTTTGTTGGCCGTTTTCGGCAAGAAGAAACTGTGTTCAACCATAGACAAACTGGGAGACCTGCGTTCGGGCGTTTCCGAGACAACACAAGCCGCGTACAGGCATCAGCTAAACATCCTATGGACCATTTAGTCAGCAACTGGTTGCCAGAGATCACACAAGTCGGTTATTATTGGCTCACACACTGCTTGAAAAACAAAATCAAGATAAAAAAAAATTGAGAAATTGATTATGCCAGATGAAGCCTATTTCCACCTCAAGGGCTTCGTCAATAAACAAAATTTGCATTTCTGGGGTGTGGAAAACCATCGAATAATACATCCACTTCGAATCACGGTTTGGTGTGGTATCGTGGCTGAAAAGGTCATAGGGCACTATTTCTTTGAAGATGCAATGGATCCAGTAACGGTAAATGGAAACGAGTAAAGAGTAATGCTAGAAAACTTTTTATATCCGCACATTTTTCAAAAAATGATCCCAGGGCGAATAATCTCAAAAAATGGAGACATTGGTTGGCCGGCTTGTTCGTCTGACTTAATAGCTCTTCCTATGAGGTTATCTGAAAGAAAAGGTTTGCGAGAATAATCCCCAGTCTCTTGCAGATCTAAAAAGGAACATTAAGTCCCATGTATTGGCCTTGGCAGCACAAACTTTTTTTTTGTTTTATAATTTCAACGTGTTAAAAGGGATATGAATAGCTTTATACTAATTTTTAAAACACGTGGTTTTTTGTGGAAAGGGGAAGAGAGAAATACTTTGAAAAAATTTCATCAAAAGATTAGTGTTGCGAAAACAAAAATGGCGGCCACCTAAAAGATATTATTTTCCATTCTTTACAGCATAAAAAATTGAAATTAATTAAGTTTCAATATTCTCTTGGTTTCATTAAAATTCTTTAATCAAATGAAATTATTCAAATTAAAAATCCATTAAATATTGTTGGACCACCCTGTACAAGACACAGAATGCTGAATTTATTTATTGAAATCCCTCAACTTCTTTCGCTATTTAAACTTTATGCACATCCTCTTTACAGTCATTATATACGACTGTAAGGAAAATAATATAGTCAAAGGAAGCTTCATAAAATCATTTTTATAAAAATTCAATACCTATCTACAAAAATGTTTATATCCCTACCAACAGCTTTTCAAACAGTCGCAGGCACATATGCTTGTCTTTTCTAATTAAATGAAAATTCCAAACACCAATAAAAAGCTATAATCAAAATAATAGACTGTTAAGCTGCAATTGTTTTAGACCACACGCCCTCGACACAAAAGTATGTACTTGAAATATTTATTAAAACCGTAGAGTAATTATTATTATAGAATTTATTGCCCGCACTTAACCACAATACGGTCATTTACAGGAATATCGATTTAATGGCCAAAACACATTCCAACTCTGATGGCCTTCTACCCAAAGTAACGTAACTTTTCTCTCTTGAAAATGGATTTTTGGGCTAAATTAATCAGCATTACCCTCACTTTTGGGCGATTAATTAACTCGGCCAGACTCCCCCCCAAAAAGGACATCTCGTAAAAATTATGTTAGCTCCTTGAGCAAAATTGTGCACGAACGAATACTCGAACAAAGGATTTCTCTGGTATGGCTTTTCCCTTCTTTTAGGGTTTCATTAAAATTATTTTCACGTCTTTGAGACTGGTTCGGTGTATCCTCGTCGGTAAGATGTAACAGAAAAGGACACAAGGAGATGATCTAATATCCATCTCTTGATTAATCTTGCTTAGTCGTCAATTTATGGGTTGTTACGGTTTTTTTTTTTTCGTTTTTGCTTTTCTTTGAATTTTTACACCACATTAAGCACAAGCTGACATCGAGAGGCTGGGTTAGAAGGACATCAAGAAAACGTAGCAAAAGACCTCCAACAGACAACGATAATCGAACTTAAAAGCGAGGGATAATAATGAAATTCATGAAACGAGTATAAAGACGTCCAAAAGAGGGCACTTGTACTCTTGTCGGCTTTACTAACCCCTGTGTTAGGGGTTACTATATGTACAAAGCGCGGTGAAAACAAACGTTCGCAAAGTTTTTTTTTTTATTTTTTATTTGTGTGGTGTATTTGTATCCTCGGTTTCTATCGGATGTTGTGTGCATAGCATAGTCCTTACACAAGGGACCCCTTTCGGTTTATTTATAGCATTCTGGTGACACAACGCTGGCGATGGCGGTTTTATGCAATTGCTTTTGAAGTTAACCCCTCGGTGTGTGTTGACCAGGGGGTTGTATTTTAGTGTATGGTGGTTAAAGGATATTGCATGGGACATGATTAAATTGATAAGTCCTCGGAGGGAGGTTTAACCCTGGATAATCTAGAGAGGATTTGTTCGACAATATTTTCCGTGGTGCATATCCAAGGGATGTGTGTTGGCGCAAGGACTTAATCGATAGATGCTATAACATGCTGATGCAGGTTGCACAGATCCATATCCATACACAGATGTGTGTGCCCGTGCAGTGGGGCGCGAGTGTTGTTAGGGGATTTGTAAGCGCATTATAAAGATCATGTTGCAAGTTAACAAATTGATGGCGCGGTTAATGGATAGATTAAAAGGAGATTGCTATCTAAAGAGGGTTTTACCCTTGATTCAACATTTGTATCCTTTGGCGATAATTTTTGTAAATAAGAGGGCAATTAGGTAGCTGTTTTGTGCCAGTAAATTGATGACTGAGCGGTCCTTGTGGGGTCGTTTAGGGTTAAATTGGATTTGATTTGCATTTAGAATTGATATTCATAGAATTTTAATGAATTTCATATCAGAAAGGTGAATGGGTGAACTTTTGAATGGTTGTGACTTAAGCATGTTTTAAGACATATTCCTTGAGAAACTGTAGTTTAACCAGTAGTCGTAATAAGGTGCTTTGTGCATAAAAAAAAATATTGAATTTATCTAATTAATGATAATATCTATATACATATGTAATTGTCTAATAGGAGGTTAAAACTCGCCCTCTTTAGTAGCTCCCTTCGTGAATGAAAATCAGGTCAAAAAAAAATAATCAAGTGAAGTCTCTACTTTGAGGCTTTAGAGTCGCATTTAATGGTTGTCCCAGTCCTACCTGGAGAGGATATTTGTGTGTACATTTATTGAAAACTTTATTTGGCAAGGACGAGGTCAGGCGGTACAGCTATTTAAGCAATAAATAATTGTCATCTTATGCAATCTCCACAAAACAAACAGGATTCACATTTCAAAGACAAAACGATCGCAAAGCTTCAGAAATAACATGCAGAATTGAAGCGGAGGCTGTACGAATGCTTGATGAGCAAATATACATATGTACGTTTCATGAGTTTTCTTTCCAAAGCTATTTAATAAAGGTTCGTGTCCCTACTTATGTACAATTTGTTGACACTACATCAAACTACACTCAGTTGCATAGCTAAACACAAAATTAGATTAGATTATGTGTTGAAATGTCCTATTGCACCGTCCCTCAGAAAGGTCTAGAGCAGCTTTAATTCTTACTTCAGAGGCTTTATTTTTTATAGATTGCAATAAAGTTTGTCTATGGAACGAGCTCGCTGTCAAATAAGGACTCTGAGGGTTGGGCACCTTTCGAAGACCGCAGAGCTACATACATCCGGAAATAAAATACCATGGAAGAAGGTGAACCGTTGCCATTCAAGGTTGGAGAAGATCACCTGAATCTATTACCTGCAGCTTGGAATTCTCTCAAAGTGAAATTTGACTGTTGCTCGCAAAACATCTAGCTTCAAATTGGTGATTTCTTCTTCAATTTTGGCTTTTAAGACTTGCAGAATTTATGGTGGTAAACGCGAAATTTCAAAAAGCCCCAAAGGGAGAAGTCTGGCTCCGTCAGATCTGGGGATCTGGCAGGCCAGTTCAAATCGCTAAAACGGGAGATTACACGGCCCGAAAATTGGTGATTCAAAATCTCCATCGTTGTCCGAGCTGTGTGAGCGGTTGCTCCGTCCTGCTGAAGCCAACAATGCTCGAGACCCAATTCAGCAACTGCGGCAAAAAAAAAAATCGTTTAACATCTGTCTGTAGCACTCACCAGTTACGGTTATGGTGGTGCCGTCGGCGTCCTCAAAAAAAAAAATAAGGTCCAATCACTTTTCCAATCGCTTAAGTGGAAATGGGCTTGTGAATACGAAATCATCCTCTTCTTGCACCAGGTTTAACAGAGCTTGGGAGTAAGTTAACCTCACTTGACGGTCAGCTGGCAGCAATTGGTGAACGGTGTGCACTTACGGCAATACGGCGCCGGCCACTTCTTGCGACATCTCTAGTGGACCTAGTTTGCACGAGACGCTCAGCCAAACGCTTAATTGTTCGCGCACATGGTGCAGGACGACGAGGAAAACGACGACGAAATTAATGCTGCGTTAAGACATAATACCGGGAATTGGTCAAATAAGCAGTAACAATAATTCAGCGTTCTTCAGGTTCCATTGGCTCCATTGGTTATTGTCAACTAATTCTCTATCTGTCTACAACATAAATGTCAAAGCACAATGACATTTGACACTATTTGCAAAAATTATGGAACATTCATATTATGACATTACTTTTGCCGCACCTTGTATAAGAGCAAGTATTGGTTTCTTGAAAACTTGACTTACTATGATAGAGAAACTTAAAAAGTAGGTCTCTCAATTCTATCTATCTGCCTGTCTGTATGTATGTCCGATTGCAGCCAAACGGCTGGACGGATTTTCTTCAAACTTGATATCTGGGATCGATGGCTTCACATCACGAGGCAATACCGGAATTTTTATTCTAACCTCAAAATTAACAGTAGTTTACTAATGTCCGATTTTGTAATTAAATCGATTTGCTCGAAAACGGCTTCAACAATTTCATTTAAATTTAATATTTGAGTTACAGTAGATATATGCTAACAGAAGGCGTACCAGGTTTTTTCTAAAAAAAAATTTGCATAACGATACTTTATTTATTAGCTGGTTTTTAAAAATTTGCTATTTCTTGACTATGACTAGATTGATTTTGTTGAAAATCAATATTTGATTATGGCAAACCACGTTTTGGAAAATTTTGAAAATACAGTAGTGTCCGCTTATAACGAACTCAAAAGGACCGACCAAATTGGTTCGTTATAAGTGATATGCTAAAAAAAATCATCAACTTTTGTTTCAAAAATCAAAAAAGAAAAGAAAAAGTGTTCAAACCAATTTTTGAACACATAAAAAGTATTTCAGTATAGAGCATTATATTTTTATTAATTTTTTATTTGAAAAAGTCAAGAATTTTAGTTTGTTTTGTTTGAGAAGATTTCAATTGGTTTAAAAACAATTCGACGTCTGCAAATCTATTGAAAATTCTTTGGGGAGTGTTTTGTGATTGAAGAAAAGCACGAAGGCCCTCAGCAAAGCGTAACGCGTCAGATATAGGTGCTGGAGCTGCTACAAATTCATCATTCTCACTTGCTTCGACGTCTTCATTCTCGTCAACATCTGCACTACAGCTTACAGAATCCACAATTGCATCATCATCCAGAAGTTCTACACTTATAATGTTGTCATCAAAGTGCACATATTCTTCAAAAGCATCGCTTTCGATAACTGTTGTTAATGCGTTTTGAGGACCTATGTCTTCATCGTGGTTAAGTCTCAGCCAGTCAACTAAGGGTATGTTGTCCTGTAAATCGAAATTGTTCTCACTTCTGATGAATCCGCAATGTCGAAAACTATTAAAAATGGTTTTTTGGGTAACTTTTTGCCATGCCATATGAATTAAATTTATTGCATCTAGTAGGTTTGGTGTAAAGTTTTCTTTTTTTTTTCAATTGAATTTATCATTTTCATGAGAAGCAAATGCCGATAATTGCTCTTTAAACTGTGAATGACGCCTTGGTCCATAGGTTGCAGCCTCGAGCTTGTATTAGGAGACATGAAAACTAACTTAATTGACGTCAAATCCTTTACCTCAGTATGTGTCGGGCAGTTATCCACTAGTAATAGAATTTTCCTATCTTTACGACGTAATTCATTGTCCCACTGCCTTAACTCATTTAAAAAAATTTCGGAAGTCATCCAAGCCCTCTGATTATTTTTGTAGTTCACCGGCAATTGTTTAATGTTCTTAGAGCACCTGGGATTTTTTGGTTTTCCTATGACCAGCAGTCTTCTTTTTTCTGTACCCAACAAATTTGCCACCACCAATACGGTTATACGTTCTTTTGATATTTTTCCACCAACGCATGTCGCTCCTTTAAAATGCAATGTTCTATTAGGGGTCAGTTTATAGAATAAGCCAGTCTCGTCGCCGTTGAAAATGTCCTCATCCTTAGAGTTTCCCTTAATACTTGGCCATTTGTTTTGCAACCAATCATCGACAATACCCATGTCAACTGCTACCGCTTCCCCAACAATTTTTCCAGTGCTAATATCATGCTGTTTTTTAAATCCATTTAACCAACTCATGCTAAGACTGCATTCCTGATTCGTAAATTTCCGACCAAACTCTTCGGCTTTTTTTTGTATAATCGCACTACTCACGGTCACATTGTTAGCCCTTTGTTGGCTAAACCACTTCAACAATCCACTATCCACCTTCTCGTTTGTAGGTTTTCTTACTTTTTTTACCTTTGAATTTGTTTGATTGAAGTGGTCCAGGATCTCCTCCCTTTTCTTCCAAATTATGCCAACAGTCGATTTACTTAGACTCATTTCCTTGCATATATCGCTTAGCTTTACACCTTGTTGTAAACGCTTTATTAAATCGTATTTGTCTTTTAATGTGAAACATTTTCTCTCCCATTTTACTTAAATGTCCTTTCTCTGTCCAGAATGTAACTCAACTAATTTGTGCTGCCTTTCATTTGTAAACATATCGTTACTCGGGGAAGTACCGAAAAAGTTATATTGAAGGACAGAATGTTGACGTTTGAGAATGTTGGTACAGTTTTCGGGGAAGTCCCGAAAAGTTGGGAAAATCCGAATGACAAATTTTTGGTTCGTTATAATCGGACATTTTCTTTATTTGACGCGCAAAATGCGTTCGTTATATGCGAAAGTTCGCTTTAGGCGGGTTCGCTATATGCGAAATTTTAATTCATTATTCTTATGGGGCATTGATTGGGACTTCATGAAATGGTTCGTTATAACCGAAAGTTCACTTTAACCGGGTTCGCTATAAAAGATTACTACTGTATTTGTTTTTTTATTTTTAATTAATTTAAAAAAAATTATTTTTTTAACAATTTGAGCGATTTGCAGATAAACAAAATGTAGATGCAAGTACGTACGACCTAGTTGTGCACTTTATTTTAAGTAGGACTCATTGTTTGCAAATTATTTGCACTGAAAAACATTTTTCTTTAGATATTCGCAGTTAAAACCAATTTCCATTTACTACAATCCGAAGGTACGTACATATTTTAAATGTCAACTCACAAACATTTCCTGTCAACCATTCCATGCTTATCATATGCGACTTTTGCTACGACATACAGTGGGGCAAGAAGCCCTCAAAGTGCGTATCAAATAAAATGTTCGACCGATTATCATGAAATTTGCACCACAGTTGAACGATTGTATTGTAGTTGTTATGCGTAAATTTAAAAAAAATCGAATAACAACAAAGGGAGATATAAGGAAAATAAAATAATAAAACAATAAAGAAATTAAAAAAATGTCTTCCAATTTTCGAAAATCATCCGTTTTACTTTTTTATCAATCCACAACGCTCCCTAAACTCTTTTTGTATCCGGGTTTTATTTTCCTCAACTATCAACTTATCCTCTTTTCGAGCTTGCCGCTTTTTAAGAGGTAATTTATAGGATAGGTGAAGTATTGTTTCAAAAAAACGAATCCAGCCATGTAAAACAGATATTCCATACTTCAAATTTTGTATTTTCACTTCCCGTTTAATCATTTCGTCAATGCAATTAAATTGTTTGGATGTTGCACCACATAAATAACATTTTTGAGTGGAAGATGTATCTGTAATCGCATTGAGAACCTTACCATCAACCATAGAAAAAATTAAAAGATGATTCACCAGAAATGATTTTCCGTTTATGAAAATTGAAGTGGCTAACAACTTTTTAATTTCGTTATCAACACGATTTTTTTCTGCTATTGAAGTTTCTGTACATTCCTTTTGAAATGTAATTTTTAATGGTCTACAATATCTGGTAGAACCTGGCCTTGGATTTTGCCAAACTTTTTTAGTGCCACAGAGAAGACGAAGGGGGACAATGCAAGTCATGAATACAGCTGAATCTGTGCATTTAAAACCGTGAAAAACTTGTTTATAGGAGCTATGACCCGAGCTCCCATCGAAACCCCATTTGGAATATAATTTAAGCCTTACAGTGAGATCAAGTAGAGCTTGCAAAGAAATTTTTACTGAGACTTCCGATATTTTTATAGTATGTTCTTCAGGATATACCTCTTTCTTTGCATTCTGAACAACTTTGTAGGAAGGGAATTTTTCAGGAGCACTTTACGTATTACCTGATATTGATGTCGAGTTAAATTGGCATCCACAACCACTGCAAGAGCATCTTCAAAGTATTATTGTTTGATGAAAGTGGCTTTGTTAAAGTAGTTGAATATCTACTAGCTTTTTCAGGATTGGAAGAAGTAATTTTTTTCAACATTTTTGATGCTTCCGTATTTTCTGTTGCTCGTAAACTCATTTGGGTTGCATAGCTCAATACATCAAGTCGTGTTGAGTCTCGCAATGTTTTGTTTTTTTTTCTGCTTCGTGCGTTCAGAACTGTCTTCAAAGGAAGTACTTGGACGACCACGTTTTTTCTCTACTGAAGCACGGAAAAATGAAATTGATGAATCGAGCCATGTCTTATTGTCCCTTAAAAAGTATTCTTTAGTTCTACGTGTCTTCAACCATCGAGTTTTAAACTGGGACTTAAAACTGTACAACTTTTTTACTAAACTTGTGTCATCAAAATTGTTCGTTTGTTTTTTTTAGGTGTTCAGTCAAACATTGCATTTGGACATCAATATTTTGTCCTTCTGAACTTCTAAGAAACTTGAAAAGTTCTAGACGCTTTAGACTTAACGTGTTGGACAACTTTCCTAAAGACACATTTGAATTGATACATAAAGTAATGAGAGTTTAATTTTTTTAAATTATAACGAATTTTATAAATCTTTTTCTTTTTACAAAAACGGCAGAAATAGGCAACAATTTTTTACAGTTATTGAAAGCACAATAGGTAGCTTAAAATGCAACTAATTTCATTTGTCTTTCAAAATAAGTGCAACAAACTGTTCATATCAATTTCATTCAAAGAGTAGCCTCATAATTAGGAACGTGAATGTTTGTTTTCAAAATAATAATTATTTGTAGACTAACAAATACCTGAGCTAGAAGGTTCCATTTCAAAAAATTATTAATTTTGCACAGCAAGAAATCAAAAAATCAATACTTTTGGAGAAAAATCAGTTCGCAAACACACTCGTTTTCACTTTGGCTAAATGACTGCGACTAATGCACTCAGTGCGAAGCATCTCGTTGAGTAAACTGTTTTATTCATTCAGTTTAGTGTTACTTGGAATATTCAGCATAAAAAAAAAAAAATAGTAACGGTTTCCTTATCACCAAATAATTTTTTGGTTTAATACGGGGTTTTGGCGCTTTCTGCCCCACTGTGGCGACAACGAAAATCTGTGTTCTAAAAAAAACAGAGCAATTTTCCAAATTGTTTGTATACATTTTCTACGTACACATAAAAGCAACATAGCCATGCAATATAAATGTTAACCTTAAGCTCATATGAGCACGGGCCATTCTACTTATTCTAGACAATTAGTGGAAGAATTTTTCGCATTTTTTTTGCTCTGTCGACTGTTCGACTTTACACTAGAATTAAAAACCAAAATCCCACTGGCAATCACTGCCTATAATAGGCATGTTTTTTTGTGACTTTATGTACCTATACAGTGTAACAGAAATTAACGTGTGAAAAAAAAAAAAACAATTTGCCCACAACGTTTTACTGTGGGTCTCATCCCCAGCGAATACTGCTTTGGATGCATTGTTCGGATACATAATTGGAAGGTAGAACTGATTGCCGAAGAGTACATTTCACTACAGCAAATAAAGGGAGGATTCAGTTTTCTATTATAGCGTGTGATTTTTTTATTGCAATGCTTCCTCCTTTTGACAATTTCACTTTGTATAGTTTTTTTTGTTTTTTTTTTTGTTTTGTGCTGCTGTAGAAATAGTTCGCAAAAAACGCGTCTAATGCTTGTAAAAGGCATCGTTGTTAACATTATCTAAATGAAAACAAATGCATTGTGGAAAAGTGTTATAAAAATATTTAGATTAGCGGCGCATATTCACTTGGGACTAAAATTAAATCATATTGCGTCAAATCTATTTAATGTACCATGATCACTTTGCTTAGCCAGAAAATGAGGATGGCTTGGGCAAGTCTACTGGAAGTCATTCAACCTAGAAAAACTACCGACTTGACTGCGCTTTGCGGCAGTCCAAAAAAATCAATCAGCTCTTCTGTGAGAAGCTAAAAAACATAAGTACTATTTCAAAGTTGCGGTGGATGTCTCTGCTGACCCAAAAGCTAGGGTTGATGTTCTTAGCTTTTAGGAAACCTGATGGCATTTATGTGTGTCCGTACAGTTGATGTTACGGTTATAGGCTTGCTATCCACCATAATGACCCTTCATTAAATACATATTGTATGCATACACACATCTCTCTAGGATTTACATTTCCGATTTTAATGATTACAAGTTGCCTAGGTTGCGGTAGCTTCCCGATATTTGCTCAAAATCTACAACATTTATTAGAATTCAGAAAATAATGAGTAAACAAAATCTATCTTAAATGTAAAAGCCACCTACTAACTTACAGCCGTTTTACTTTGAAAGAGCTGGTAAAATGTCACCTCAGCTATTTTAGATATTCTTAAAATATCTATAAACATCTGAATCCGCTTACTCGTATCTTATAAAATTTTATAACACGAAGCACTTGCTCCTGCATCAATTCAAAAACACTCATTTTGTGCTTTACAACTTGCGGCTAAGAAATAAAATTAATACATAAAGTACTCCCTGCTTACAAGACCCTTCACTCTACTTACTCATCAACTGAATACATTTGTGTTAAAAGTGTCTTCTTGTCGTAGTCAGTTGTCCCTTTGGGGGAGTTGATTTCTCTATCAAATTAAGCGAAGATCTTTTCCGAGGGTTCTCAATTCAGCTGCCAATTTCTTTCCTTTTTTTTTCTATTTTATTGTCTCTCTCCCTATTCTTAAATCCTCCATTGAAGGCACAAGGCACAACGAATATCAAAGAAAGTAAAAAAGAAATGTCCATCTAGTCCTTTTCGGCAAATTTCATTTCTATTCAATAAACTTTATCGAAGCAAGAAAGCTACAAAACTTCAGAGAAGAAAAAAATAGAAAACCAACACTCTGCAGTCCTTGTTGTTGGCACTCATTCCTGTGTGATTCAGTATAATCCTACGAAACAATATAGAAATTCGAAGAAAGAAAAAATTTCCTACAAAATGGCGATGGAAACAAGAGAGTATCGAAAATGTCTGGGCGAGCACAGCATGCTCCGAGGGTCGTGTAGTTTTGGGGCAAAGAATGATGTGATTGAAAAAGGGGTGATTTACTTTCTATGTAATGGCTGGGGGTTGAAAGTCAACAAGAGAAGGGTATAAAATTGCCAAAAATCCAATGAATCCTTTTGGATCCATTGCCTTCGGGGGGTGTTTGCGAGTTTCTTTTACATTTACACTGAACACGTTAATTTAATGGTAGGTCTACTGGAACATGGTCGCGTTTTATTGGATTTCTTCTTATTCCGGCTGGAGATGGGTATGTTTTAGGTGATTCCTTTTTTTTTCTTTTTTGAATCCGAACAAAAGGACAGCAATTTCCGGTATCATTAGTCGGTTCTTTTTCCCTTTGTGAAAGAATTTCTTAGGTAAATGGTGCTTGACAAGGATCAGATTCCGGAACTCTTTGTTACCGGAGATAGGGTTTCTGGTACTTTACATGCATTAAAAATATTTCAAATGGTGGGAGGCGAAGGGATTACAGATTTAATTGCAGAAGTAGCAGTCTTATGCTGCTGAGAGATATTGACGGGCTTGTCAAAAGTAAATTAACATTTGTAATGACCTGTTCAGTGGATTTCAATTGTTTCTACTGTTTCTTTCCACTTTTGTCGAACTTGAGGTTTTTGGACAAAAATAAGAGTTCTTTATAAAGCTACCTATTAGGGCTCTCTCACACTAATTGGTTTCGCCTCTTAGGGTACAGACCGGATGAAATAGTGAATTGTAGCAATCATCAGGGAAATTGATTTTACTTACCCCCAATTGATTCTACTGCATTTATTGACGACGTATGCTTCGATGACACTGCAAACGAGATCATGATGTTTGCAAAATCATGATCTTTGCACTCGTTTCATAATTCACACTTGTTTGCAACATTCCACGGGTAAACTTACATATGAAATGTGGAGAAAGTCGAGATGAAATCTGGAATATCGGCCATTATCCAGGTTTGCCATTTTTAAGTCACATCTGCCGGATTTGTGGCATTCCTTCAAGGTTAATAGTTTCGAGTTTCTTGCCTGTCGAAGTAGCCTTAATAGGAGAGTTTTGTATGTTTTCAGAGGCAATTTTCACCACACAGCACGCATATTGGTAAAGAATGATCGAACCGAAAACCTTGCCAGAATAATATGTTCAGGCTGCAAGGCCCTACTAAAAGCCCGTAGTAGAATTCCAGATAGTGTTAAAAATTTGGAATACACGTCTTTAGGCTATTAAACATTATTTCGAATCGACATCGACAGTATCTTACCATTCTGCCTGAATGATGATAGGCAGGATAACTGATATTTACGTTCCTCGGGGTTAAAAGGTCAACGAGGTTACTAGAACTAATGGTATGTTTGCCAAACAATTGAAATCGAGTGGGGGAATGGTGAAAGATAGTCGGTATGTAGGATGCAAAATAAATTAAATCTGAAATGTTTGTGGGATTCTTAAAAAAGAGGAGATGTTCTGAACTACTTTAATTACAGAACTATCCGTTCCGTCTTTCCGCAAATGACGATTATTTGGCACAAAATCAGACATTTTCACACAATCAAAAGTATATGACGCCAAAACAAAATCACTAATGTGTCAAAACAGCTTGTTTACCATATGTCTAAGCTCGGTTCATGACGTTTTGGATATGTCAAAATCGACCAGCACTTACTGCTGGAGCCATAGCCTTAGTTGCGCTGCGGTTTTAAAATCACGAAAAAAGGCTAAATATGGAGATCAAAATCTGACAGTACTTCTGAAGGTTCTTCGATTTATTTCCGAAGAAACAACGCTGCAAATACAGTCTACAATGGGTGACGCGCACAACAGAAGGATATCTTTAACCAATTTGATGTGCAAAACTGGGTGCTAACTGCTAAGAATCGAGCAGCTCCCCAATCCTGCTTTCTGATGACCAAATTCACAACGAACAACGAACTGAAGAACCCTCTTAGTGAATAACTGAAAAGAATTGTGAAAAGTCATTTCCCTTGTGAAACATTTAATTAAATACACAATGCAACTTTTTCTCTTAAATACTGCTATTTAAATCATTCACAACATTTATGTTTGCATTTAAAATTTGATCAGTTCTCGCAACATAGCGTGTATGATCGTGTCTTCTAGTAGGTCCTTATCATTATGATTTTAGGACAGGAAAGTCCAACACTGGCCAAAGCAAAAGAAGACGAAAATCCAGAAGTTACAGTTAATTTTGGCATTTATGCTAAATTCATCTGTCAATGCAGGATGACATTGGAGAATGGTTACTGCTCCATGCGACTATTGGTGTCAACAAAATTGAAAAGATTGTACAAAAGTAGCAAGCCAGCATTAAAGTCACAATCCTTCAACTGCAACTGCGGCAACTGTAATTTTATATCGGATTTTATGTATATGTCAACAGAGCAGAACTGTCAGACGGATTAAGCGCTTGTCCTGTAATGATGTAGCCCCGCTGTTGGTATGACAAAAATAATGAACGGTACCCTTATAGTGGGAGTCATTTGTCTGTCCGCCTGACTATCACAGTCACATAACTTTTGAACAGTCAGACGTGAAGGTTCAATTTTGGACCAGAGTTCAGTTTTACTAACCTGCAGACAGATCAAAAAAGTTTTAGAGGTTAGAGTAAAAATAAAAAAAAATAAAAAAATGTTTGTTTGTATAAATACAATATGGATATCAAATGAAAGGTGACGATGCGTTTACTTCACAAGTATATGGTTCTATTATTTTTAAGTCATCAGATTTCGAGTGAAATGAAGAAAAATTGCCAACAAAAATTGCTTCTTCGTGCTTGTTTTGCACTTCAGGTTAATTAACTATTGTAGATGCTTAAAGCAAACTTAAGAAGCAAATTTCGACGAAATTTGTCCAGTATTTTAGTATTTCTCGAGCTAAATCTTTTGATGGTTTTTAGATGGAATCGTCTACGCATTAGACCAAACCATCTATAAGGAATTTACGATTCTATTTCATATGCAGGGTACGGACTTCAAAAATTTGTCAGTAAATTAAACGAAAAAAGCGCAGGTGATCCATATTTTTAGTAGCAAATTCGAATATCAAAATTAAAAATGTATGGGACTGTTACAATCCGTCTAGAATGGATTGCATGATACTCTATCCTCCATTTTCTAACTCAGCCCTAATAAAGTGAATGTTTGTAAAAGAGATGCAATGTTATCTTTCTATTTAGAGGATATTTCCGCGATTTTTAAGAAATTGAATTACAAAACTGTTGCTACAACTTTTTCTAAGCAGAAAATTTGTAACCGAATTTCACGGATTCTGATGAGATATGCACAATAACTTACTATCACCGTAAATAGCTTTGAAAAAGTAATGTTTTTTTTTTTTTTTTTCTAAGAAACCCGCCTCAAAAAGTGGGGGTGAGCATGGCCATGTATAATGGATGTATGGACCAAATGTAGAAAAAGTCAACGTTAGACAATATTTTTCAGTTTCTAGCAAAAATAATTAGAAACATGGAACGGATAGTATGATACCCTATCCCTCATCTTCTAACACATTCCTAATAAAGTGCAGATGGTGTTGTGAACCTTTTACTTCAAATGCAATGAAAACCTTCTACTCAGAGGGTATTCTCTCGAATTTTAAGAGCAGGACTATATGGCGCTGAAGCATGGACGTTATAAACACCCTTGGTTGTTTTGAAAGAAACATTCTTCGAGTGATTTTTGGTCCCATTTTTTGGGAATGGAGGAGAAAATAAAAAAATGAACTATAGCGGTTGTACAACGACATTGACCTAATCAGAAGGGTTCGAGTTCATCTTGGAGGGACGACGCGGTAAAGGAAGACCTCACCTAAGGTGTCGTATGTACATAAGTGGAAACCAATTTCGTGTGCAAAACTGGAGGCGGCTAGCACAAGATCGAGATGGCTTGCTGATTGAGGCCCAGGTTCACTCTGAACTGTAGCGCCATCTAAAGTAAGTAAAGTATACCAGATTCATGTTCAAACATAAATCCAGATCGACCGAAAATATATATGTACATACGTACATTTTACATAAAAAATCTTGATATATACACAATCCATAAATCGTAGTAGATTTTAAGGTGGGTGCAGTGAAGCATTAGATTTCTAAATTTGTCGAAAAGCGCTATAGATCTACTGTAATTGCAGAAAAATCCGAACCCTGATCACATATTCTCCGAATAGAAGAATGGTAAAAACCGTTACATTTCATTCTGCTTGTCTTAAAATGCTACGATTTAATCGATCCGTAAAGGTTTTTTTGACCAGCAAAATAAAATTAGTTGATCAGCAATTTAATATATTTTCTTATCATTAGAAAATAGTTTTTTAATTGGCAGAAAATTAACAACAAATCGAGCAAAATAAGTGAATGATTATTAAGAAAAACAAGTTTGCTGAGAAAATATTTTTCTTCAACAAAAAAAAAAAAAATAAAAAATTTGATCAGCAGAACACAATTTTTGTTGAGCAGGAAAAGTGTAAGATCAGCAAATGTGTTAATAGATCATCTGAAAACTGTTGCATTTTCCACAAAATTATTTAATCAGCAGAACATATTATTTTGACTACCAGAAAATAAAAATTCAGCAGAAAAGTAAAAAATAATCCGCAAAAGTGTTAAGTTTTATATGAAAAAGAAAACGAACAAAAATTAACTATGCACAGAAAAAACTTGAGCGATTGCTAATATCAGAAAATAATAGCAAAATATTCGCAATAGCTCAAGTTTCAAGTTTCTTGAGTGTTTCTTTCTGCTGATCAAATAATTCGTTTTAGCTGAGGAAATGTTTTCAGTGCGCCTTTCATTTTTCTTCAAAAAATTACTTATTGCTGATTGAAATATTATTTTCTTGTGGATGATTGCTGGTTATTTTTATTTTTTTTGCTGATCGTTTAATTACTTATTACTAATAATATTAGGTGCGCAACTAAGTTCTTGATGAAAATGCAACTTTATTGTGAAAAAATGGTTACAAATGAATCATTCAAAGTATTGCCCATCGCTAGCTACAACTTTTTCCCATCTTTCTGGCAGAGCTCGAATAATGTTACGGTAAAAGTGTTCATCTTTTGAAGCTATTCACGAATCAAACCATTTTTTGATGTCTTCATATGAGCGGAACTGCTGATCTGCCAGATCATGTGCTAACGAATGGAACAAGTAATAATCGGATGGCGCAATATCTGGGGAATATGGAGGGTGGGGTAGGACTTCCCATTTGAGCGTTTCCAGGTAGGTTTTAACGGGTTTGGCAATGTGGGGCCGAGCGTTGCCTTGCTGTAGAATCGCTTTTTCGTGCCTCAGCTCGTATTGTGGCCGTTTTTCGCGGAGTACTCGGCTCAATCGCATCAATTGAAGTCGATACCGCTCCCCAGTGATGGTTTCGTTGGACTTCAAAAGTTCATAATAAATCACACCAACTTGGTCCCACCAAATACACAGCATAATCTTCGCAGCGTGAATATTCGGTGGAACCGACCACGTACAGTCGTGACCGGCAGACCCCATGACTTTCTTTTCTTTGGGTTGCTGAAATGAATCCATTTTTTATCACCCGTCACGATGCGATGAAGAAAACGGGAGCCATTGTTCACAGACGAAAAAAACGACGCTCAATGTCCCTTGGCTTCAAATCATAAGGAACCCAAGTTCCTTGTTTTTGAATCATTCCAAACGCATGTAATCGCTTGGAAATGGCTTGACGGATAACTCCTTGCGCGAAATCACCGTCTTTGAAGCGACGGAACCAATCACGGCACGTTGTTTCACTTAGAGCAACATCTCCGTAAACTTTTTGGAGCTCTCACTGCGCTTCAGCCGCCGTTTTCTTCGAATGAAAGAAGAAAGTCAACACTTCCTGCGAATGACGATTATTTGGCATAAAATGAGACATTTTCACACAATCAAAAGTATATGACGCCAAAACAAAATCACTAATGTGTCAAAACAGTTTGTTTACCATATGCCTAAGCTCGGTTCATGATGATTTGGATACGTCAAAATCGACCAGCCATAGCCATAGCTGAAGCCATAGAATTAGTTGCGCACCTAATATTTGCGGTTTTAAAATCGCCAAAAAGGCTAAAAATGGAGACCAAAATTTGGCAGTACTTCTGAAGGTTCTTCGATCTATTTCCGTAGAGACAACGGTGTAAATACAGTCTACAATGGGTGACGCGCACAACAGAATGATATCATTAACCAATTTGATGTGCAAAACTGGGTGCTAACTGCTAAGAATCGAGCAGCTCCCCAACCCTGCTTTTTGATGACCAAATTCACAACGAACAACGAACTGAATAACCCACTTGGTGAATAACTGAAAAGAATTGTGAAAAGTCATTTCCCTTGTAAAACGTTTAATTAAATACACAATGCAATTTTTTCTCTTAAATACCGCTATTTAAATCATTCACAACATTTATGTTTGCATTTAAAATTTGACATAATTTTTAATTGCATTTTTTTTTTAAAAAAGATTGTGTTTGCAACTCCCAGTCATTAAAATTCTCGAGTAAAAGCAAACAAATAAAAACGACAGGATGCTCGCAAATTGCGTGTTCGTGTAGTGCTCCATTTAAATGAAATTGAATTGTTATTGTCTACCCCCACAACACGCTTCATTTCGATTTCAATTAAATTGAGGTTTTTAACACACCAATATAGAACGGATGATGATTCATTCCAGATATCTCTCTCTTCACCAATTTACGAGTATGCTCCGCCCCAAACCCAGCCCAAAGTCCTTCGATAATAAACAACACAAGCACAATGAAACAAAAAAAAATAAACGAAAATTCTGTCAAAGTGATGGATTTACCAACGAATTTTCTGCCATCAAAATGGAAAATTGATATAAAATTTCGCCGCACATTTTTTCACTATTCAATGAAGAAGAAAGGAAAATACAGAAAAAAAAAAAAATAAAAACTAAAACAAAACACAGGGAGAACAACAACGAACAAACAATCGGCGACCACCCCCCCAGGATAAATTCATCGATGTAAATACTGAAAAATCGAAAAAAAGGAAAATTGTGAAAAATTCAATAAATTGGTTTTCGTGTCCTTTCATATTTCCTTTCCTCTTTTTTTTGCCCTGTTCCTGTTTTTTTCGGGGGTAAATCTATATTTAACGAGATTCCAGAAGAATATTAGCCATATGAAAGAGCGCAAAAGGATGATGGTAAAAAGAAGCAAAAAAAAAAAAAACCAAGAGGAAACTCAACACTGCCTGAGCTCTTATGGTTGATGTATTCCGCATATCCTATGAAAATACCGTTTTGACTTCAGCACCCCCAAGCTTCATCTAAATAATTCTACTTTCCACTGATGGTGAAAGGAAAAAAAAAAAGAAATAAATTGTAGCCTCCTCCGCGCTACTGAAAAGAGGGATGAAAAAATCGATCAAAACGAAAGAGCATTTCATCATCATCATCATCGTCGTCATCCTCGGGAGTCGTTGTCGACGTTGAAGTTGGTAGTTATTCAACGAAAGAGGCCAGAATCGATGTACCGTTGGGAATGCCATGAAGGATGTTGGAAAAATCAGAAAGATACAAAAAAAAAAAAGAAAAAAAGTGGGGTGAAAGGACGAACTGGTACGTAAGTCGAACACTGGGAACAACTGGAAAATGTGCTAAAAATAAGCAGAACGAGTTGAAGATTGAACGGATTGTGTTATAGCGCATTGGCATTAATTGTGTACGCCAGGTTCCGAACTTTTAACCTGCGAAAAATGTCGAAAACATTGCTTCACACTTTAGTTTTATTTATGCTGACTTTTTTGATTTATACGTGTAATATGTAGCAGCTCAGGGAATCACGGATAAGCATTTCTAATTTGTAATTAGGACATCCTGCTTGGCATATTTTTCGCTTTGCCATTTAAAATGGACTTTCAATTTTAGTTTCAAAGACCCTTTTGGTCTTGGCTAAAACGTTCTTATTCATTCACTTGCTGAACGTCACAGTTTCGAGCACCAATGGGGAATAGCAATCAAAAGCTATTGGAGCAAACTTGTTGAAGTAGTGGACTTGTAAGCGTCATTCGAGATATTGTTTGCAAAGGCTTAGCAGGAAAGTTGGAAATGTAGTCGCAATTTACCTAAGTGGCGGTCGCTTGGGCCAAAAGAACAAATCCGAGAACGACGGAGAAGACCCTGGGAAAGTGCAAAGACTCGAAAGCGAAAGCAAGTGCAGCTTCAGATTCTTCAGATTCAGAAGAGGAGGTGACCTCAAACCACTTTTAGAAACTGCGGACCATTCTGGTGACATACCAAATGGTGGAGAGAAATGCTACGTAGGGACTAACAAAAGTTCGCTTAGTTGGTGTCAATTTAGTAGTTTTTGAAAAAAAGATGCATTTTTGTAGCTTATAATCTAACAATATTTATTTTCAAATTTCAGAACCATAGGTAAAAATGGAGACAAGAAAGAGAAAAAATAGTGACGTAAGCTCGGTTGAAGTTCCACCGAAGAAACAATTCGTCTTGCCATTCTCATGGCAACTCACGCCAGTCAAAATTCTGCACAAATGCCAAAATGCATACGGAATAAATGCACCATCTCTTGTTACTATTTCAAAGTGGTTTCGAAGATTCCAGACTGGCCATTTTTCTGTGTAGGACGAATCTCGTGAAGAATCCCTGGTGAAGGCTAAAATTGACGAAGATGCCAAGATGACACAGGAGATGATAGCGGATGAACTCGGCTTGAATGCCATGTCTGTGTGACGAAGAATTGTGCTCGATGGGTTCCAATAATTTTGAATGGAGAGTAAAAAGAGATTCGTGTTCGTTTTGCTCAATATTTCCTGGATAAGTTTGAAAATGGAGAGTCAAGTTGCTTAAATAAGATCGTTACAGGTAATGAATCTTGATTTTACAAGTACGACCCGGAAACCTAACAGCAGTCAAATCCTACAGTAAAGACCAAACAACAAAAGTCAACGACAAAAGTTATGATGTCGGTGTACTTCACCAGGGCGAAAATGGTCGCCGTCATCCCGCTTAAAACTGGTCAGACAGTCACTGCTAATTGGTATATTGAAACTTGCTTACCACAAGTTTTCCAAAATTTACTAGGACACCGACAAAAAGAGGAGCTGCGCCGCTACTTTTTGCACAACCACAATGCGCCTGCGCACACTGCTGAAAAAACCAACAACTTTCTTGCGCTCTCGGGCATCAATGAAATTCGCCCAGCACCTTATTCTCCGGATCTAGCGACGTGTGACTTTTGGCTGTTTCCGAAAATAAAAAAAGATTTGAGGGGAATAATCTTCACATCTAATGAGGAGATTATTAATGCAGTCAATGTCGAAATCGAAAAGCTCGAAAAAGAGGATTTTGAAAGCTGTTTTGAAAGATGGATCTATCTGCTGAAAAAATGTATTGAAATAAATATGAATTATGTGGAGAAATTTAAAAAAAAGATGAGGATTAAATATCTAAAGTTAAAATTATTTTTGTGTTTTATTATTCAATCGACTAAGCGAACTTTTGTTAGTCCCTACGTATATTACACTGTTTGACATAATTTCTAAAAACTTAAAATTTGTATTTACTGGCAAACGGTGCCAAACGCCTTGCCAAACTGTTTGACCCCATATTACACTGTTTGACAATGACTTGCAAAAAAAAAAAAATATTACATTTTCTTGTCAAACACTTGGCAGTCGGTTAGGAATTTATTAAGATACGTTCCAAGCTCCTCCGACCAAAATTTTGAAGCGGCTGATAAGTTCGCGGCCTGAGATACTCTACAACGAGTCATCTTCTCATTAGTGATAGCACTAACTGCGGCACTCTTTAGTAGTATAAATATCACCTCGTTTCAAGACGGTTCCGTTTGACATAATGCGGCCAGGAAAATGTTCTCACAGAATATTAATCGTATTGTTAGCTGTGTGTGTCATGGCACCGTCCTGTTGGAATCACGTCTATTGGTTCCACCAAGAAGTTTTGCAAAATGTCACGATATCGATCACCAGTACTAGTAATTGTTACAACATTGCCTCCTGTGACTTCAAAAAAACGTGGCTCAATGATGGCGCCGGCCCAAATGGCGGTGTAAATATTGTTGCTGTACCAATTGAGGATTTTCAGTGTCCAATAGCCGACATTTTGTTTATTAACAGAGCTGCAAAACCTTTTCACTCCACTCTCGGCGGCGCATATGGTCATTTTCCATTAGTTGTTGAGTTAATTGAATTTTATGCGGGTACTAATGCAAATCTTTTTTGATTATTTTAAGCAAACTTGCCGGAGACATTCCAAATTCTTGTGCACGGCGTCTAGCGGAGGTGCCCGGACTTCGATTAATATTGTCTCTCACTGCAGCAAAATTTTGTGACGTACGTACGCTACGAACTCGGTTTCACTTTACTTGCCAGTATACTGAGTTTCAAAGTTATTCATTGTACACTGAATGGTTGACTTTTTCTTCGTGTTGTCACAATTGAACCTTTATTTGGATAAAATGTTTCAATGCTCAAAAATATATTGTTTTCGACTGCTCTTCAGGACTGTCAAATGCGAACTGATAAATGCCAACGAAACCAAAATGGCGGCCAAACAACATCGACCTGCAATATAAAAAAACACCCTGCCTATAATTGTAATATAGGTGATAATTGATAATTAAGGACGTCCTTGTTAAGGACAATTTTTGTAATCTGGGACTTAAAGGATTGTGAAATATCTTGTTAATAACGGAATCAACTGCTCCAGCTTGAGTGGGGAATTCTGTGGAATGCAGCTTTGCTTTACTTACTTTAGGTGACACTAAAGTCTGATGGGGATCTCGGCCTCCTCTTGCAATACCTCAGTCCTTAGCTAGCGTTCTTCAGCTTTTCCGTTTCCACTGTGCGCGCTACCTCAGAGTAAGTCTGGTTATATTGGGAAGAACAGGTGGAAGGGGCGAAGTGACAGTGAGGCTGCGCTTAAGGCCTTGCTCAATCCTTTAACCACTTCCAAAATAGTTCGAGAATGCAAAACATCCTTGAATTCGGTCGGAAGGCTGAACTCACTGAATCTTGTTTGGGTCCCAGGACACAAAGGGATAACAGAAAATGAGATCTCTGACGAGCTTGCTAGACAAGGCTCAGAAGAGAATTTCTCTGGACCTGAACCCACGTTGGGTTTGCCAGCGTCCTCGGTTAGGGCTTCCATTGACCACTGGGTTTTCAGTGAACACAATCGAATGTGGAATGACTCTCCAGGATGCAGGCAGACTAAACGAATGGTCCCCGACGTCTGTAAGAAATCCGCGGCTTTCTTGCTATCTCTTAGCAGAAAAGACTGCACACAACTTACTGGCGTTCTTCCGGGCCACTTCCCCTTTGCCAAGCACCTTCATGTTTATTTTGAGCGCTACCCCGTCTGCGACTCTTGTGGAGAGTTAGATTCGCGGTTACAAAAACCAGCAGCATAATTTTTGGTGTGACTGGTTAGCTTAGCTGAAGTACATCGGGAAAGTTATTCGTTGCGATTTTATGGGATTATGCCCTAAAATTTAATTTTTTTCGAAAAGGTGTTTTGTATCGTGGGTTTTTTTCGAAATTCGACCACGGTTTTTTTGATAATGGCAGCGCGGTCTCAGTTATATTGATACCGACCTTGATGGAGCAGTGTGCGTTGTCCACCATTATTCTGTCAAATGAGCTACCGGGTAACGCGAAATAAGCCTCTGCGAAACAGTTCTAAACATAAAATTGTGTGCCCCGCACACACGCCAACTCATCTGTAAGATATGGTAGAATCGCCGAGCTTTTTTTCCTTCTTTCTTCGTCCCTACAGGCTTCCGGAATTTTTTTGGAAAGTCATTCCTACTAAACCACCTCTTTATTGACGGCTCTATAACACGTTCCTCATGACTGACTTTTGGATCAGTCTCTTGGGATTGCAGTCGTTCGATGTTGTCCTTGTTTAGCTTGATACCTACAGTCCCTCCTGTGAATATTGCGCATTCATGTGAAAGCAATATTATTTGAATATCACTGTTTTAGTTTGGAAATATAATAAGTTCACCGTATTCGGTCGAAACTGGACTGAGAATGCTAAAAATATTAGATTTTTCGAAATATTCTTCTACATCTTCTGCTGCGTTCCATCAAATGTCGCCAATTTCAATCAAAGGATTCCTGCTGTGTAATTTGTTTATATCGCATTTTGAAAATAATTATTATTTTCCGTCCCCGCTTTTAAAGTCAAGATCACTGGAAAGGTGTATAAGTGACTGAACTTATAACACCTACATATAAACCTTCCCAAATTTTGTCCTGATACCAACAGTGTCGATACTTCAATAAGTAAATATGTATGTACCTACATTCCTTGTAACTTCCAGCCAATAGAATTCAAGGACTAATCAAACAATACAAACGACCTAGAGCTACGATTTCCTCATAACTTCCTTCGTAATTTGTAAATTTAATCCAATTATAAGCTCTCCTAGCCTACGGATACGAGACAACCCCATGAGATACAAACCAAACTAGAACCAAAGGCAACTCCACAACTTATTCTTCTGTCTGATTAATTGCATTCCGCCCAAAAGAATAATACATCTTCATAGACAATTTACAAAGCCTTAATGAATTACCGGATCAAATTCACTTGCACGATTATGAAACACTTTCCGCTTCAATAAATCGTTACGCCAACGGGGCCCTCCTAAGCAAAAAAAGATATTACATACAGCAGAGAAGAAGATAAAGAAGACGAAGACGTACTAAAGAAAAAAAAAAAAATTACGATGAAACACTTCATCTCGTATTTATGGCGCACAATTCACACCATGTTTCTCCTCACATAGTCATAATGCGCCATCTTCATCGTAGAGCCATCCACAACTACCAACATGATGGTTGTGCCTTTGCTTGATGCCATCACCATCAGGAAACGACCCTCTATCCATCCAGTTGATAACTTTTATCCCCCCAAGGCCCAACTGACTTACCGGCCCATCCAGCTTACAACGAAACGACTTTATAAACGACCGACACGGTTTCCCTTTGTTGTGCTTGCGCGCCAATGTAACCTTTAAGGCAAATCACAGCCTCCGTAGCTTCACTGATGGCTATAAAGGAGACACAAAGATACAGAGATATAAAATAAGAAAAAAAAAGTAGTGGAATGGCGGAACCTACCAATTAACCGGTAATTTGCTTCATTAATTATCGGCAAAGACTACGCGACCGAAGAGGACTGAGTTGCTCGATCCGGTTTTTGTCGTTCCACGTATTCGTGGGACTCATGGGATTCATCGGTATCCCCTGATGAGATTTCCCAACGACACTAACATAGTGTGTTATCATTGAAATCCTGCCCGCAAAACAGGATGAATATTGATTTCTGCTTATTCGTTGTATCCTGACTGCCACCCACAGGGAAGAGGAATATGTTAGGCTGTGTGTGGAGATTAGCAATCGATTTCGAAAATCCATCAAATTGAATTGCAATTAAGTGCAGATGCCACAGATGTGAGATGATGACGTTGAATGATTGATATTAACATCTAAAAGCAGGCAGACGGGATTGGTGATTGGGTCATTGCTTGGCTATTGAGAGGCTTTTAGGCTTATGATAGGTAGAGATGAGGGAGTGCATGTGTTTGGAATTTCTAATTCCTTTGATTCGATAGTAAATATCCCTTCGGGCTATTTTAAGGATTAATATGCAAATCTGGTTGAAGGATCAGTAATGCATTTAAATAGATGCGAACTATGTTTTTGATTAAACCTCTCCCCAGGCTGATGTGAAGTTTATTTTTACGAATTTAAATCTTAAAATGCGCACATGTCATATGTCATTGTTAAAGATAATGAGAATGAGTATTTTGAGATACCTTTAAGAACATTCAGGGTTATACATCAATTTCTGTTCTCTTAAATTTCGGTCGTAAGTGCTCCTCTCCTATCTTGTAAAGTGCACTTTTTAAAAAAAAAAATTACCCTGTGATTCCCCTTCAGACGATTAAACTTCGGGAGGTGAAACGACTCACATAATGCGGAACACATCTTTCGCAGAGCAGGAGTTCCATTCGCTCGTCCAGATTTCCGATGCGTTGAAGTTGTTGCTTCTCAGGGTGGATTTCAGTCGGGATATTGAGCTGTCGATATCGCTGTGAATAGGAAGAAGCATGTTAGAGTTTATTTTGTCATACTCACGCTGGCGACGGAGCTTAGCAGGGTGTATGTTGCTCAGGACTGGGAGGAATCTCGTTGGAGTAGAACTGATTGTTCCTGATATTATGCGCATGAAGACATTGAGTTGGCAGTCTATTTTGTTTGTATGAGCGCTATTGAGCCAGACAGGGGCACAATATTCGGCAGCGGAGTAAACTAATCCAAGAGCGGCGGAGCGAAGTGTTTTTGCAGAAGCACCTCATGTTTTCGAGGCTAGCTTCTGGACTATGTTGTTTCGGGTTTTCAATTTCTCTGCAGTATTAGTAAGGTGTTTTTTAAAGTAAGTTTTCGGTCCAGCGTGATTCCTAGATATTTTGGTGTGGGGTTATGGTTCAGTTGGACACTATTATTGTTTTATTTAGATGGAAACATGAAACTTCCATTTTGCTCATGCTTGGACATTGCCTCCACTTCTTGAGATAAGAGCTTCACTTCAATATGAGCCATATTTTGGTGTTAGGTGGCTATTGGAAGGTCGTCAGCGTATGCACATTTTTTAGATACTGTATCTGGGAGGTAGTGTATGTAAAGGTTGAAAAGTAAAGGGCCTAATACTGATCCTTGAGGGAGCGCATTGTTTAGTTTTCTTGGCCTGCTGGATGTGTAGTTAAGAAATACTTAGAATATTCTATCGCTCAGCATTTTGTTCGGTATCGAAGCCGTTTTGGTACATGGTACAACTTGCTGGAGCCATATGCAGTGTCATATGCTGCGGTTAGGTCGATAAATTCGACTGAAGTCTTCAATTTCCCTTGATAGCCTACTTTAGTATATGTTGTAAGCGTTAACACTTGATCCGCGCAGCTGCGCCGTTGTCTAAATCCACCCTGTTGGGGATCATAGAGTTAATTGCGGGTTCGATTCGGTTGTATATAAATCTTTCGAGAAGTTTACACATCACACTAAGTAAAGCAATCGAACGACAACTTTCCGGTTTATCGTTTGGCTTACTAGGTTTAAGTAAGGTGATAATTTTTGCTTTCTTTAATTCGGCGGGGAAATGTACTGTATCCAGGATTTTGCTGTAGAACCGAGTGAGCCAGTTTCTTAAATGTGGGCCACCGTGCAGTATAAATTCTGGAAATATTCCATCAAGTCCCGCAGACTTGCCTGCCTTGAGTTTTTTAATACCGACTTCTACTTCCTCGGGGCTGAATGGGCTTGGAACTCTGGCAGTTTGCTTGATTTATTTTTTAGCAACTTCAGTGACTTTTTAATTAACTTGTTTTCTGCTTTATCTGAGGGCGCTTTAGAGAGATTAGCGATCCTCGCAGCTATGGCATTCGAACTGATCGCGGGTTTAGGAGCCGCTACTGGAGTACTATTGCCTCGTTTTTAGAGCAGGCTCCAGGCTTTATGGCTTGAGTGCACAAAGTTGGTGCTCTCTATCGTGTGTTGTTATTTTTCGCGGTGTGCGTTATCGAGCGATTTTAATAGTTCGTCTGCTGTTTCTGTGTAGAGGCGCTCACTTTCTTCGGACCAACTAGGGATATATTGTTTATGGTAGCCTATTGGTACATGGTTTTTAGCAGTGGAAAGTAAAGTGCCTTAGCAGTGGATAGTACTGTAATTAGAGGCATTTATGGAGGTATAAACCTCCTGAACAAAATACTGAGTTGTGTAATATGTAAGCGCCTTAAGCCAGTTGTCGACGAGCATGTGTTTGACTAAATCTTCACATTATGCTAGATCCTGAGAATGACCCAAGAGTACCAAACTGACAACTATCATCTGTTTATCGATTTCAAGGCAGCGTGCTCACATTAAGTTCGGACGAGACAAAGCTTCCTAAATAAAGAAATTTGTCAACTTTCTCGACTTGCTGACCCACAATGATTGCTTGAGCGGTGAAGTTTGATAGGCAATCTCGTAAAATCTTATGGTACCTCGTAGGAACTAATGGACCTTCGTGAATCTTCATAGAATCTCATAGAACCTCAAAATGCTTTGTAGAATCTCGCAATACCTTGTGAAACCACAAAAAGCTCAGAAGAACCTAGCAAAACTTTGTGGAACGTCATAGAACCTCGTGGAACCTCGTTAAACCTGGGAAAACTCCGCAAAATTTAGTAGAACTTCGTATAACCTTGTAAAACCTGATGGTATGTCATTGAATCTCGTGGATGATCGTGGAACGTCACGCAAGGTCGTGTAACCTCATAGAACCACATGGGAGATAGTGGAACCTCGTGGAAAGTGGTTTCTTTTCCATTTAAAATGTAGAATATCGTAATGTCTTTGCCATTTGCTCGGATAAATATCCACCTTCAGAAAAATGTTTCCCACAGTTAATCCCTTCATTACTCATTCGGCAATCCCATCCCATCGATTAGCAATCCTCCAGATGCAGTAAATCTCATGTCCACCCCCAAAACAATAATAACAGCGGTCACCCCAAATAGTATATTGAATATCTAAACGCTTAGCTACAAGTGCGTCCACCTTAAAAGCAAAGCCAGCTGTAATCGTTGCATAATAGCTTCCCAGTTACGCACCCCGTTCGTTCGTATATCGATTGTGTGTGTGGACTTAATCTTGCGCACATCGAATTACACGCATTAAGAAGCAATTTGTAAGCGGATGCCTGTCGATGGCCCCACCAAGGGTGATGTCTCTACGCTGCTCTGACCCATGCAATCATTGTTACCCGTATGCGCTCGCATAATCCTTGGCTTAATTTCATCGGCGCGCTTAGTGCACGCTTAGTAACACTGGCCGTGTGTGAGCGTTTTCGTTCGGTTGTTGAAACTCAACACGAAATGTGAAATTAATCTGATGAAGATGTTGAACAAGTTAATTGTACGGTGCAATCGTCAGTCGATTCACATTACCAATCCGGTTGTGTGTCGGTGTCGGGGATGAATTGAACCACTTTTCAGTCATTTGCAGCAGCTTTCAGCCAAAGCGTGGTGGCATCATGTGCGCATTGGAGAAGAGCTGCAAGTAACCGACCTGAACGTGCTCATTAATCATTTCATTTCAGCATCTTTGGTTAGCTTGCGTAAAGGATAAGTGTGGTGCATTTCATGACATGATCTATGCTCCATCTGTCTTGCATTGCAAGGTGAGTGTATCCATGCAATCGTTGTGGGTAGCGGGACAAGATACGAAGGCAAATTAACATGAAATCTGTTTTTAACATTTCATCGGATTCGATTATCTTTGGATATCTGTGTTCGGTATTTAGGTGCAAGCCGCACCGCTATTTATTTTTTGCACAACATAAAAGGAAATCGGAACATCATTAGTGAATCTTTTTTTTTATACAGAAGATATCATTCATTCAGTGTTATTAATTTAAACAGGGTTTGTCCATGAGATTCTTATTGAAACAGAGAACGGGTTGGTTTCTTCAGCTGTCCTGGATGTTCTCCATCATTGACCTCATTATCAATTAATGTATGTATGTTCAATTGGTCTGACGTGGCACAAACGCATCATCACCTCCTTCCAGTATCTCCTGGAATCGTAAGGCGAACCAACGATGAGCGTTGGGCTCATATGGCCCACTAGCCATACACCTGAGTTATCTACTCAGGGAGTAGGGGGCTTTGCAAAACAGTTCTAGGAATCCAACTTCACGTGGTGCTTGAGTTGAACTTGCCGATCACGAAAGGGAAACTATGAAATCGACACAAGCCCCGCATAAAAGGACTAACCAAACGCAATAAAGAGAACGACCTACAGGTCTGTACTTGGAATGTCGTGCATTAAACAGACCAAACGCAGCATCCCAACTAGCAGAGATCTTCGAAAGCTACAAAGCAGACATGACCTCCATCCAGGAGGTGAGATGTGGTGGACCGGGTATAAAAAAAAAACAAGGACCATACATGTACGTATATATTACGGAGACTTCTATCGTGAACCTAAACAGAGCTTATTTGGTTGCAGGTTTGTTGTCGGAGTCCGTCTTATGATTGATGATAATTCACATCTGGGTTGAATTCTATCACATCAACTTTATTTGCACACACGCCCTTACTGAAAAGTAAAGTAAGTACTTTAGCACTGGTCAAAACGACTTTAAAATTGGCGATTTTAAAGCCAAAATCGGAAAGGAGGATATCTTTGACAGAAATATGGTAGTATGCAGCACAAGGTTCTCCCACCTCAATATTCATAAGGCAACATGGCAGTCGCCTGAAGACTCTGTTCTAGAGAATTGCTACCCACACCAGAGCCTGTAGGGACAAAGAGGGGAATACAATAATAGAAACGCAGTCAGTGATAGAAATCTGAAAGGAACATTTCTGCAAACTATTAAACGGTGACGAAAGATATTACCAGTCAAACAAAGCTGCTGACTCAGAAGGTTTAAAATTGGCAATGGACCAAATTTTCACGCCAGATGATGTAGATATCTCTGGAATACCAAATTGACGCTCACTGCATTGATTTCAAGGCAGTTTATGACAGCGTGAATACTATATCGATATAGGTGAGCTATATCGCGCTATACCCAACACGGGTTTCTGAAAGGTAGATTAACTACCGATACCCTTGTCGAACTCGTGTCCTTCGCCCTGTCAGCCTTAGAGAATGGCAAAGAAGTCGACGTTATTACAACTGATTTTAGTAAGGCTTTCGATAAGATATCTCATAACCTAATCCGCTTCAAATTGGTTTCGAATCCATATTGTTAAAATGGATATCATCTTACCTGGAAAACCATTCTTACAGAGTTCGCTTCAGATCCGACCTATCCTTCCTCCTTTCTTGACCACATCTGATGTTCTGCAAGGCAGCCATCTAGGTCCCCTTCTCTTCATTTTAACAATAAACGATGTTGAGAGGGTTATTAAACACTCTTCTTTCTCTCTGTACGCTGATGATAACAAATTTTTCAAAGGGTGGCCGTTGTGTAGTGGTAACATCAACGCTTGTCACGCTCTTGGTTCACGGTTCAAAGCCTGATGTCAACAATCATCTATTTATTTCGTCTAAAATAAATAAAAAAGTCGTTCAATTGCGAAAGCTAAATCAACTCTACTGCGAAGGCATAGAACTGGCAGTAGAGCGGTCACATGGCTGAAAATTATCATTATCTTATCACGTAAGCACCACGTGTACTCCGCCCGTCTTTACCTTCTCCATGGTCAACCTATATCCATAGTTCAATCTCTCCACGATCTTGGAATATTGTACAATAGGGAACTAAATTTCCGTTCACATATGGATGAGATAATTCGTAAAGATAACTCATCACTTAGCTTTGCCAAACGATGGTGGCCACCCTTTTTCAGCAAGTTCATGTGACCAGAATCGAGAATATTCAACGTCGATTTGTTCGATTTGCCCTTTACTCTAGAGAAACGCAGAGATGTTGCAGGCATTCTTTTCGTTCATCGACTTCTTTCAGGCTCAGTCGATTGCGCATCTCTTTATAACTCAATTTTCCTCAATACTAACCCACGAAATTTACGAAGCTCTCGTCTTTTCTATCTACCGTCCTACCGCATTTCATATGGATCTAATGAAGCAATTTCCCGTATGCTGCGAAAAGTTAACTCAAACCTCACCCATTTTGATTTTAACTTCAGCACTCCCTGCCTCAAAGCCGAACTCCTTCGCCATTCTCCTTAGCTTTAAGTTTTAGTTTTAAGTTTTAGCCTTAAGTTAGTTGTAGCTTGTAATAAGCCAAATAAATGGGGGTTTTCGACCACACCAAAATTAAATTAAATATGATTAGTTTTGTTATAGGTTGACAACGATCGTTGTTCTGATAAGGTCGGCAAATACACCACCAAGACCTTCAGTTTCACCAGAACTTTTTTTTTTTTTTTATAATCTGCGTGCGCCAAAGGGAGTATTAATACCCTCTAATTGTTTCAGGGCACGGGCGTCAGGGAAAGGGGGAAGAGGAACAGAGGAGGTACCTATGCACGTTGGCTTTGAATGTTTGAAGGTTGTAGTGATGGGGAAATACAGAGCCTGGTAGATCGTTCCACATTCGTGTTGTTCGGCTTATAAATGAATCCCTATATTTGACAGTACGACCGAAGTTTGGCTTTAAGGTAAACTGATGTGCATTCGAAGCATGTCGCGTATTGTGGGTGAAATTTTGAAGGGGAGGAATGTAACTGGCTATTTCACTGGAGCATTTTTTATTAAAAAAAACGATAAAACAGGTAGAGACAGGAGACATTTCTCCGATGTTCTAGTGAATGAATGGAATTCACAATGTCTATATCACCTATAAGTTTTAACGCGCGATTTTGTAGCCTATCAAGAATGTGCAAAACAGTATTGGATGCACCAGACCAGATATGGGAGTTATATTCCAGCTTAGGGCGGATGAATGCCTTATAAATTGAGGCCAGATCAGACGGGGTAAAATATTTCTTGCACCGTTTAAGGAATCCTAGACATTTTGCAGCATTTTTGGCGCCCTCGAATATGTGATCATTCCATCGAAGATGGTTATTAATACTCATACCGAGAATGGCAAGTCTTTCGGTTTCAATGATGCAAGTACCATCCATGGATAATGGTTGAGGGTTTTAGTTTCGCTTGAGAGACAGAAGACAGCATTGTGTTTTGGAAGCATTAAATTCCACGCGGTTGGTTGAACCCCATTTAATTATGCTGTCCAGGTCGGAATTTACAGTGTTTAACATACGTTGCCGTTCCCCTTCTACGGCCGAAGAGCAAGGACGTGAGTTAGGAAACGAATATGAAAAACTGAGGGTACTTTCATCAGCGAAGGAATGGATTGGATTAGAAGTTGCAGACAAGAGATCATTTATAAACAACCATCTTGGTTTCGCCGAAGTGATGGAGAGATTGGTTCCTCTTCTCGGTGAGATATGCCATCAAATCACAAGTGGACCTGTTGCTACGAAAACCATACTGCCGGTCATTAAGTAGTTTTCGTGAATCGAGATATTTCATAAGCTGACGATTTATCAGCGTTTCCATGACCTTGGAAAGAAGGGACGTGAGTGCAATGGGTCGGTAATTGGACGGGGAGGAAGATTCGCCTTTTGTGGGGACGGGCTGGACAAATGCTGTTTTCCATTTACTCGGAAAGAGCCCTGAAAAGTAGTGGTTTTGCCAGCGTAGAAGAACACCTCTTCAGAACTATGGGGGTGATACCATCTGGACCAGCGGATTTGTGTATGTTAAGACCTTTGAGTACTCCTACAACTGTACGAGTGCGAAAGTGGACTTATCCCATGGAAAATTTGACGCTGACAGGTGGAGACAAAGCATTATCTGGCAGCGTGGAGTTCGGTGCAAAGTGAGCAGCAAGCAGATTAGCTTTGTCTAAGGAGCTGACGCTGGAATGTCATTGTAAATAAGCGTGGGGATGGCAGACGAGGCAGAATTTTTAATATTTTTGACGAATGACCAAAAATGTGTACTACCTTTGGGACATTGTAGAATTTTTTGCCTCAATTTTTGGTCATATAAGAATTTTACACGTCGAATATGGGCATTGCAGTCTTTTCTGGCTTGTTTAAACTTCTTTCGGTTTTCCTCAGATTTGTTGTTTTTATAAGACCGAAAACTTACTTCTTTTAATCTGATAGCCTCTTTTAGACAAGGCGACTCGTTGTCATGCGACTTCTTCAATCTTTTACTTGATATGATAGTGCGAATTTTTCAGACCAAAGTCATGGCCTGAACAAATGCTTTTGTGGTGGAATTTTCTGGGTTTTTGGAGTCTCAAAGTTGCAAAAATCAAATCATTTTAGGAGATTTTAACTTTGACCTTTTGTCTAATTCACCTGATGCTGATAACTTCCTGGCGGTCCTATCTTCATTTGGCTTTAGCTCTTTGGTGAACAAACCTACCAGAGGACCATCTTGCTTGGACCATATATTTATAAGATTGCATAGGAACAATGATATTACTTACAAAACAGAAGTACACGATCTTAAGATAACTGATCACAGCTTAACCACCATTCAGATTTAGAGTTGTGTTACAAGGAATAAACAGTCCTACGTAAATACATTTCAAAAAATTGATTTTTCTGCACTTAATACTGCTTTAACCTTTGAGTTTTGGGATGAAGTTTACAATACAAGTGATCCATCAATTGCTTTTGATATTTTTCTACATAAGCTTCAAATCTATATTTCAAACTGTTGCCAATGTTTCAACAAAAATAACAAAAAGTTAAAAAGACTAAAACAGTGGATGAATTTATCACTACTCAAGAAAATTAATTTAAAGAACAAACTTGGTGTTAAAGTAAAGAAGCATCCTCACAACATTAGACTTAAAAGATGTTATGATATACTTTGCAATGAACTTAAAACTGAAATTCCTCGCTGTAGAGATAATTATTTTAGAAATAGACTTGCTATTAATATAGGTAACTCCAAAAAAGAATGGGAAGTTGTTAACGAAATCTTAAATAAAAAGAAGCCTAAAGCTGATATTTCTATAAAAAATGGTAGCACTGTAGTTAATGACCCTTCAAAAGTGGCAAATTTATTTAATGATTATTTTTTCAACTTAACTCATAACATTAATAACACTCCTCTTTCGAGGTCATGTCAATGTACTGATAATATTATTCTAGATTCCTTCAACACCGAAAGCTTTTTCTTCGATAATTTTTCCTCATTGGAGATTCATAAAATTATAATGTCTTTCAAAACTTCCAATTCATCACCCAATGATATGATTTGATGTCTTGAGTTATATCTTTAATCTTAGTGTAGAAAAAGGAGTTTTTCCAGATGCACTCAAGTTAGCAATTGTTATTCCGTTGTACAAAAAAGGAGTAACTACGAGTCTCAACAATTACCGTCCTATTTCTCTTTTACTAGTTTTTTCTAAAGTTTTTGAAAAAGGTATGAAATCAAGAATGCTATCCTTTTTGGACAAAAGTAAATTTTTTAGTGATTCCCAATTTGGATTAAGAAAAGGAAGATCGACAGAAGAAGCTGTTTTGAGACTGTGTGTCGAACTTTATAACAGCTTGAACGAATCTGAGGTTGCTGCCTCCCTATTTATTGATATAACAAAGGCTTTCGACATGGTAGATCATGTTTTGCTACTCCAGAAACTGTATAAGGCAGGTTTTCGAGGGTTTGTTTATGATTGGCTTGCATCTTATCTCAGAGACCGCAAGCAAAAAGTTAAGATTCAGGATAATTTGAGTTCGGAAAAATGTATAAACATAGGTGTTTCTCAAGGTTCCGTTTTGGGCCCAATCCTGTTCTTAATTTTTGTGAATTCACTTTTCGTACAACGTTTTAAAGGCAAAATAACAGCCTTTGCTGATGACACTGCTTTATCCTACTCTGAAAAAAACTATTTCAATTTGTGTATTTCTGTCAATTATGACTTAGATATTCTGCGCAAATGGTTTTTTTTACATAAACTAATTATAAGTGAAAAAACAAAATTCATGATATTCAACATTTTGGGTTCTGTCTGTGAAGATATGGTGTTGACTTATCATTCACCTAGTTGTCCTAAATATAATTTAAATATTTGTCCACATCAATTTTGTAAGACCACTTATAACACAAATACAAAGTGTTCTGTTGGTTGCTTTAATATCGAACGTGTTGACAGCTTTAAATATTTAGGAATTATATTGGATAACAGGTTAAGCTTGAAAGACCACACTTCAAATTTGACACAATACTTAAACAACGTTTTGAGACAGTCCTATCACCTCAGCCTTTATTGTAGTCAGCATGTTTTAAAATTAGTCTATAATAGTTTATTTAAATCTAAGCTGCAATATGGGCTGACCTGTTGGGGAGGTACTCACTTCAATAAAATTGAACCTTTGCTTACTAAGCAAAAGCATGCAATTCGTATTTTGTGTAGAGTTAACCGCAGAACTCATAGCTTTGAATTATTTAAAAACCTTAAAGTTCTTCCACTTAAGCATTTATATTTTTATAAAGTTTTGAAAACATTTTTTGAAAATTCCGGGTATTCTGCTTCAAGACTGTATGGTTCCCATAATTTACGTGTAAATAACCAGAATTTAGTAAATGTACCCAACATAAAAAAAATCACACTTTTCACTCTTCTATAAGGTCACTGCGCCTCGATTATTCAATAGTTTACCTGTAGGTCTGAGATGCGAGAGACGTAAATCAGTTTTCTTAAAAAACTTAAAATCTTTACTTTTTTCTTTCAATCATGATGAAATAGATTCATTATTAAATGTAATAGTTTGATCTGTTGAATTATTTGTTTTTTGAATTGCATTAACCACACAATTGTAACAATTAGAAGTTTACTTTGTTTTATTTTCTTTTTTTTTAATTCATATTGACCCCCATCAATATTGACTTAAACATAATTCAAAATCTAATGGTACATTCGCCTCTTGTCTTTTGGCAATTGAATGTTCCTAACTGTTTCATTGAGATTTAATGCACTTTTTTAAAATAGTTATTTTTCTGTATATAGTAATAATAAAAAGAATGTTAGCCTTAAGTTCTTCATGAAACAAAGTTTTAAATAAAAAAAAATAAAAAAAAAGTACACAAATCTATATTTGACACATTTTGTTTTTTATTTTAGCAAGGGTAATATCTCTTTCGTATTGTTTAGCAAAGACATTTACCTAGTTACTATTTTGTAAGGAAAAATGCATCGACATCTAGTAGAAAATTTATCCGCAATTACAAAGAAGTTAGTTCCTGGCATGGCAGTCGTGCAATCAGCTAATAAAAATTCCATGCATATCGGCTCATTTCCATCATATTTTTTTCATTTCTCATTCATACACCATCTCCGTGTGCCATTAACCAAAGCCATTAAGTGCAGAGATAATCGCTTTATTGCTATAATAAAATTTGTTTTCAAAAATCCATCAAGCATGTCATTCATCCTAGCTGAGCCCCATAATACTCTCAAGGACTTGAAATAAATATGTTTACTTATGTAAATGACCCATTTGAATATATTTCCAACATCCTACACATTGATCCAAAAAATCCACAGAGAAGGACATTCGTAGAAATGTTATTTTTTTGCAAGGAGATTCAAAAGGATTCCTATAACTTCAAATCATTGAAGCAAAAGGTGAAAACCAATCAAATCTAAGTATCTATTCATAATTCACGTAACACATGCGACTAAGCATACACATATTTACGTATGGGTGTACTCGTACCCAACCAAGGCATACCGAATTGAAATGGGTCCTTAATTTTATTTGTGCCCATCGAGGAGGATGCGTAGTCTTTGTCAGAGTCAGAGCCCAAGGAAAAGAATGAACATCGTCATCGTTCTATTCTCAACCACGTATGCTTGCTCCATCTCTGTGCGCTACTCCAGAGAAAGACGTAGACATACATAGGTAGCATTCCATTCAAGTATCGCAATCACCAAGAGAATTATCGGAATGTGAGTACATCTGTACTGCATCGACGGGACTAAAACATTCATGAGACACACAGACGATGGGTAGCAGCAGCTCTCAGTGATTGAGTCCTTCCGATAACAACAGCATCCGCAGAGTGCGCCATAAAAGTAAAACCTCCCCCACAAACGTATGTTTGCCAAATTGAATTCCATTTTCCTCCAATTTCCCCGGCTCTCCGCTTTGAAAACCTATCTGCTTGTGTATTTGATAGATATTTAACTCTGGTGGAGCAACTCGAAGGAGAATAGAAGATAAAATCGGAACTACCGCCCGAACGAGTGCTCCCCAGTGAAAAAGGTTATGGTTCAGACTTAAGTGGATTTGTATGTGTGGTGGTGGTAGTGGGATGTATGTGAGGAGGATGTTGAGATTTATTCGCATCCATGTGTTACCCAGGCAGGCACATAGCATCTTCTGCTGCTTCGAATCGATTCGATCCTTGGGAGAAGAGATTCGGTGCCCTCTCTTTGAGGGACGACGATGACGACTATAATTACGTAGCTATTTGCTCCGTAAATCGTTTTGTCAAATTTGCGGTGCATGCATGTTTGTCGTTGCCGTCGTTGTCGCTTCTTTGGCATTGGACACCGAGGCCAATAGCAATTAATGGAAAACTAGGTGGGGGGGAGTGGTCTGGTCGTCGTCGTTTGATTCAACCATTCTATCGATATGCTTCTCCTTCATTTGAATGCATTAAGTTGTGCATGGTATGATTACACGGATGGAAACCTATTAAAGGCGTTAACTTGAATACTTTTTGTAGATACTTTCACATGGGAATCAGAGTCGTTAGGGTTAATGGTCACTACCTACTGATGATGGGAAGGGATTGGGAGGATTAATTGTTGAAACGACATCTCAAGTGCAAAACGATCATGGATTTCAATGTAATCGTTGCAGTTGGTTGGAAAGCAGATATGCCATCTTATTTAAGTGATTTGTGACTGTATCGCTTTGATGTATTCCTTGCACTAATTTGCGGCTGATTGCAATTGAGTTTGTGTGGTCTGGAGAGGTGTTTGATTGATTTACTGTGGGGGTTTCAAAAACTGAGAGATTTTGTTCCGTTTCTGGTTAAAATTGAAAAACACTTAATCGATTAAATTTTGATTAGTTATGGCCGTACGTTAGATCTTATTATTTAACCATGTATATTAATTTTAATACATGGTTTGTAACATCATTCTAACGCCAGAGAGAGCCTCGCGCTCCAAAATGCTTTCAATATTTGTTAATCTCTTTCTGTCCAACGTGCCCATCATTGATGCTCAAGATGAACTTTATGCGTAGTTTAGCATGTAACGTGAACACCTCTACCATGTTCCGTTCACGAGAAATAAGCATTAAAATGTGTTCAAAATGGCAGACTTCTACAAAATGGTGGAAAGTCAGCAAGATAATTTTTGTTATTTTCTCAATTAGCATCTCGAATAACAAAATTATAAAGAACAGTGTGATCGAGTACTTAACTTTGTTCAATCAGAGACCGCACAAACTGTGATTGTCAACTAAATCCTTGTCAAACGCATTTTCTAATTTGATCTTTTATGCCGATAGCTACGAGTATATAGGGTGACCAGATAGGAACAATAGGAAAATAAATTTAAATAAAACAACAACAGTGTGAAATATCAAATTGATTCTGGCTTTATTTTGAAGCTACATTCATGTCATTATGTATGGAATAGCATACCATTTAAATGGCCGCCCCGGCTTCGCTGGCAGTGCTTCAAGCGGTCGATCCAATTGTTGATGACTCGGTCCAATATATGCGGCTTTTTTTTCAATAGTGTCTCGAATGTTGGCCTCGAGCTCGTCTAACGCAGTTGACTTGTTAGCGTAGACTAAGGACTTGACATAGCCCCAGGGAAAATAATTGCGGGGTGGCCAAATTTCTCCTTCACCACTTCGAGCGTTGCGCCATTTTGTTGGAACCACAGCTCGGATATATCGTTGTTGTCGAACTCTGGCCACAGAAAGTCGGTTAGCATCGCTCTATACCGAGGACCATTGACGGTAACGGTGTCTCCTTCCTCATTTCCAAAGAAATAAGGTCCGATGATGCCGCCGTGCCATAAACCGCACCAAACAGTCAATCTTTGTGGATGCATTGATGCTTGGTCGAACACTTGTGGATTGTGGTTGCTCCAATAACAGCAATTTTGCTTGTCGACATAGCCGCTGAGCCAAAAATGGGCTTCGTCCGAGAAGATGATTTTTTGACCAAAATCTGGATCTCCAGCCAACCTTTCCAGCTCCGAAAATGTTTTCTATGGTCGTCCGGCTTCAATTCTTGCGTCAGCACAATCTTATACAGATGTAGGCCCAAATCCAACCGCAAAATAAACCTGATTGACTCTCTGGCGATGCCCAATTCAGCTGATCGGCGCAGAATCGACATTTCTGGGTCTTCTTCGATACTGGCCGCTACGACGGCTACGTTTTCTTCACTTCGCACCGATATCTGTCTGGTTGGTGGCTTGAGGTCCAAAAGAGTGTACTCACGCTCAAACTTTTACACGGTGCGACGAATTGCCAACGAAATTCACGTTGCGTATTTACAACTGAGCCGGAATTTCGATAATATTTTTTAATAATTCCCACACGTTCGGGATTCGTCAACCGATGCATGATGAAATGGCAAACCTTACTGAATATTTTGACAGCTGGATGTCGTTGGTAACTTTGACAGCTGGATGTCATTGGTAACTTTGACAGCTGCTGAAACATAACAATTGGAAAAATTATCATTGCTATCTGGTCACCCTATATTTGAAAATTACAAAAGTAGTGGGTAAGATATGAGCGGTAGATGTGGTGCTTCAAAATGGTTCATTTAACATGCCTAACTCAAGAACCACTGAAGAGAATTTCAGTTAAGTCTGCTGTCCAGTCCAAGTTGAATAGAATGGTGATCTGATGTGCAGGGTGAGGCTATGAAAATTTTCAAAATTTGTCGTAGTCATCTGCCAAATAATAATGGATGGATTTTGATAAAGGCAAACTGTAAAACCGACCCTGGCCGTGATAGTATCTATAGAAGAAGCATAGGTAGGTCCGCTGCCAGTTTTTGACGGACCAAATATTGCAGACTGGATATGTACTATGTATGCTGTCGAGTAGATGAAGCCGCGGTCTAACTTGTACTTTATACGGAAAAGGAGCTGTTCCGCTGCAAATTATCTTTTTGCTCTAAACAGGTAGCTCAACTTCATGGACGCCGATTTTGCGTTGTTGGGTATGTGGTCATGGTATGTTACACTAAAGTTGACGATGAAATCAAGAATTTGGATAATTTGATTGCCCATTTGAAGATGTGATAGAGCATATGTATTTCTACTGGAAATACTGTGAATTGGTTTTCTTCGCATTAAATTCTATTTAGTTTACTTTTCTCCACTGCAAGATTTTCCGCAGATCTTCTTTTAATGAGTGGATTTGGTGGAGTTGGACCCCTGAGGCACTCCAGTGATTTAAAAAAAGGTAAATGATCTATCCTGAAAAAAATATACCCAATCGCAAAACTATTCTGGTATTTTATAGGAGGTTTACTTGTTTATTAGGTCACTATGGTAGACTCGACCAAACGATTTTAACTTGCCCAGGGTAACATACCTCAAAAGGTGGTTGCTAAAATCATACTGCCGATCGTTTATTAGTCCGCGTTCCTCCAGATATTTAATTATTTCTGCATTGATGGATTTGTTCAGCACTTTGAATATATGTAGCATGAGCAACAACGTTATGGGACTGAAGTTCTGTGGCAAGCAGTTCTTTAATTTGTTTTGGAAATCCGTTGAATATGGGCAGTGAAAATGTATTCTGCGCGTACGTTGTGTGCTTAACTCGTCATTATTAGTTACTTTTTCTACCTTCTCAGGCTTATCAGCGTAAAATAGTGCTTGAACTGTTAGCATGTAAAGTGGTAACATTGACAGTTTGTACCGTTAGGGTACTTGTCACCTAAGTGAAACTGGAACACGACTTTTCGGGAACAAAACTTTGAGCACGTTTTCAGACTCTATTAGAACGCTTGCACATTGCGAATTTGTTTATCAGATTTCCACACATTCAGATTGCAACTTGCACTTTTACCCAACCCATGACGCGCTGAACTAAATCCATAACGCCACAGATGGATCAGATAACGCTACTAAAATAGGTGTACTTGAAGTTGTGCCTGTGATCGTCTCTGAAGTGCTCACCCTCGCAGAGTCTGATCCAAACTTCGAAGGTCACGAATCAATAAGTCGACAAACACGACTAAGTGGAATCCTAACGAAGTGCAATTTCCTTAACAATGAATTGAATTTGTTGATAAACGAACCTGACACAGTGTCACTTGGGGGTAATAACCATAGAATCACTTCAAGATGTTACCTCCTTTTTGTTTCCCACTTAAATCCTACTCCCAAATTATTAAGGCCAAATCTGCTACCATAGCTATAAATATCCAATCCCACCAGCAGCCATCGAAGCCAATTCAAACTTTTACCCAATCATCTGTTAACTTCCTGTATTATCGTCGAAAAAAAAAGAGACATCAATCCGAAAAGTTTCTATTACTTTTTTCGCATTCACAGGATACGAGTATCTAAACACATTTTAGCTTTCACATGACATAAGTTATCCGCTCCTTTCTCCCAAGGGCAGAGAAATTGGGCACGTGCTCGAGTAACACCCAAGCAATCCTCGTATTCGTCCTCGTACTCAATAAGTGTCTACATCCATGACATCCTTGATATTCCTAACATTGCGTCATATTCTGACAGATTGCAGGTTGAGCAGAAGAGATTCTGCTTCCCCCTTCAATATGAGAATTTATAAATATATCTAACCTACCTACCTACCTTCTCCTCTCTTGCAACAAGGATAAAAAGAAATCCAACAAAAAAGCGAAGAATGAGGAATAAATATCAAAATCTAGGGCTTCCTCGATTTTGGGATTCTACAAGAGGACAACAATTTCTTCTTACATACTTTTCTTGATTTTTTTTTTTTTATTTTTCTTAAAAGGATGACATCAAACGTTTGTGCCAACGGAAGAGAAAGAAAGTTCACTGGTAATATTCGTCGTTTTGGGGGATGAATGAAGGAATGTAAACCAAAGGACATATGCGAAATGTCGAGGTGGAACGAAAAAGAAGAAAACGTAGAAACAAGAAATAAAAACACAAAGAAAGAGGGGCGAAGGAAAATCAAATCAGAATATAAAGAAAGAATTTTGTTTCCACCCCCTGGGCGTATACATTCATACATACAAACATTCATACGAGTATATCCATCCACAATACGAGCCATAATAACATTCAATCTACAGAGTTTGAAAAAAGCAAATTTTATGATGTCCTTATTTTGTTTCTCGTCCGGAATAATATCATTTCATCTCAATTGCTATTTATGAGCGAACACACACACACAAACATCCACACATCCGTCTATAGATGTATCTTTGTATCTATTAAGCTAATAGAAATGAAATTGAGTGAAGAAATATGCGCGCCGGCATTGTTATTAGAAATTGAATTGAATTTTTCAAAAAATATAAGGACGAACAGAAAATAAAAAAATGAATGCCAGGAGATTTCCCATGATTCCCTTTGTCGTCGTTATTTTTTATATTTTATTTACTCGATCTCCGAGAATGGATGGATCCTTTTTGGGTCTTTGCCTTCAATGGGATTTAGTTTAAAGTACGTTTTGTGACACAAAGGACATGTATGCGAGTGTGTATGTGCGAAAGGACTGTGTGGGCATTCGGTTATTGCTTTGGGGGTATAAATTTAATGAACGTTATTGACTTGACCTTTGAGTGTTGGCATTTTAAATGGAAATTTGTTAACCTCAAAATGTTCGGGTGAAGGTATCTTCTTGGTGAGTGTATAGACTAGTTTGGATTTTATCGTTGTGTTGGCTTACGTTTTGCCAAGTGGATGGTTTCAAGGAGAATCTGTTAAGTGGCACAGATGGTGGTGAGGGTGTCGATTGAATGAAGAAACGACGCTTCTTGAATGGCAATGGAAACGGCAAACAATTGTGTGGGTTCGGGATGTAGAATCCAAAGAAATATAGTTGGCTTGGAGAAAGGGATGAATGGAATGTCGACATGATTGTGTGTAGTTGGCAATAATGTAACCAAATGGTGATTGACGCAATAGTTGGTTGTATAGTTGGAACAAATGGTGAGGAAAAATATGCTAAATATAGTGGACTTGTTTATAGAGTTTGGTATGTCCGTGACCTAAATTGCTGTGGCTTGCGTTTACAAACTTCAACGAGGACTCTAAGTATGGTTGGGTCTCTGTTTTAATTGATTTTATGGACTCAAATGACGGTGTAAGCAGTCACCAATAATATTGACATAATATCCTAAGTTCTCATTAAATGTCAAATGAAATGCGGGAATCATTAAATTAATGTACACTTTAGGAACCCACCGATGGGAGCAATAGTGAAAACATAGAACAACCAATTTAATTTCATTAACACCTTAGGTATGGTTCAGTGCGTCAAATAAACATATGTAGACTTTCGCTAAACTTGCTTTAAAATGTATCTATAGGTGCATGTGTAGAGGTACTCAACTTACTGTTCAGAATCGGCGAAAAATCAAATCGTGAAACTAAATCATTGTAAGATAGACTAAGGATGTATGACGACAAAATCCATTAGGATACTTACATACATCCTGACCTAGGAAGAGTCTGTGCTTGAGACATAGCAGCTTTCCATCCACGTTGGTCCCAGACGTACTGCAGATGAAATAACTGTATCACTTAAAAAAAAAATACTGTAACCATCAATATGCACTTTCTTCCTTGCCAAAGGTTTCATCCATTTTACCAAAACTAAAACACGCGCAGTATAGGTGCTGTAAACTAAGTAAAATTGCGGCGCAGCAACCTCGCATTTCAATAGCAGCGGTAGCCTGATCTAGGGGTTCAAAAGTGGATATGGCAGGCATTATACGACGTAAAGAAACAGCTTAATTCGCTTAAAGAGTCGGAAGGCACACATCCATTCATATCAGACCATGAACGTTGCAGACGCGTTGCGTGGCAGACAAGATGGCAGACAGAAGTATTCACATTAACACAATGCAAGAGCAACATTGGCAGACAATATTTTTAATAACATGGTTAAACAAAGAGAAGTATCAAATCAAAGTATCGATAATACTCATAAAACTCTTCATAAAACTTTCCAAAAGCATTCGATAACTACTATATCGTGGCCAGACACAAACCGACGTTAATAAAAATTCAACTCTTAATATGGACTGACAAATCCAGCGAAATATGGAAACCACCCAGACTTCAGCCATGAAACAAATACTTGCTCTAACATCTCTTGAATTACATACAAAAAAAAACCGAAGCAAAACGCATCCTACTTATTATTACCTACGGTCATCGCATTATCGCTAGATGGGCAAAAAAGGATAAGACTGGACTAAAGAAATGGTCATACATGGGTTCAAAAATAAAAAAAGATTATCGGCTCCGTAATTTTTTCTATGAACCACGATTCCCGAGTCAATAAAACTTCCAAACCACGACAAAGGAAGTTGTACATACAGCCGAGACCGTGATGAAATCAAAACTAATAAAAAGCTGTCGCTCTGATATAAAGATTCTCAGCTCACAAGAACCTCGCACTCTGTTAGGTGCCGGGACGTCGAGGTGTGCCGACAAGTGCATGTTTTGGCCTCCTGAGTTGCTCTGAGTTGACTGAACAACCTGACCAATTATCCAGCCAACTCAGAACAAAAGATACAGTCTACATGACACCAGAAAATGCACACTTTGTTCACAAATGAAACAAATATTTACTTGTTATGATTTCCCGCTCGCGAGTCTTTGATCGCACAGTTTTATAAGAAAGTTTATTATTCGATATGTTTGATTCCATACCGATAAAAAAGTATCAGATGACTTCGAAAACTGGAGCTTTGCAAGCTTATAGTAAGTACCACGCGAATTAGCGTCCCGAAGTTTTGATTTTAGAAATACAGAAAGTTACAGTGAACATTTTTCTTCTTCCTTATAAACGAAGTGCAGGTTTCAGCACCTTCCAAGAAGCCTCTGGATGACTTAAGAACTTGGAAGCTTACACACTTATAGCTTGGATCTTAGAAAACAAACTAGATTATTGAAATCCGAAACACAAGGTGTTGCAAAAACTAAAATTTTCGGACTTGCATGTGGACGTACATATACGTGACCTTCCGTAACCTTCAACAGTTCCCCGGCTGACCTAAATAGTTGAATAATAGTTTTCCTAGGTTGTAGGGTCCCCAACTCGCTCAATTTTAATGATTTTTGATAAGACCTTCTGGAATGTATACGAGTTTATGGAACAAAATTTCATTAAAATCGCCGCGGCAGTTGTAAAATTAAGGCAAAACTATTTGTTCGGCAAGGACCGTGAGCGAGTGGTGTCTCCGACATCCGATATGTGTGAAAACTATCAGAAATTGTACCTATAACCGACATCGTGTAGCCCGCTAACGAACGATTTGGATACGTAAGACATTTCTAGCAAGCACGTCTGTTTCGTAAATCCGAAGCCGGAAATGTGTGAGCGCTTTTATTAAGTTCTATGCACTTTGAGCCGTATACCCAACGTTTCGTTATGCGTAAAATGGGCCTAAATATGTTTTGGCAGTGGGAGATTCTTCGAAAGAGTATTTTGAGGTCTGAGAAATACCCCATAGTCTTACTTCACGTTCGCACAGGAGATCGTGCTAAGTTATTTGTTGTTCAGATGTGTCTCCATCTAAGGCTGAAAACCTGATTTTTTTGAAGTACTCGTACAATGCTTCTGATGTGCATATATAATATAGAAAATCTCTCAACGCTTTACCTATTCGCTGTTTTAGTCTAATTATTGATGACATGTTTGTGATTGAAGTATCACTACAAAAGGAAGAAAAAATAAATTATAAATATTTAAGCGGTAACCGCCCAATGCAGGGCCTGGCCTAGCTTCTTGCAGCCACTCGTGCTGTGCACCTCACGAATATGAGGAGCGTTTTTATGAGAATTTTTAATCTCGGATGTTTGTCAGACGTTCGCGAGAGGAGGACTGTGAGAAAACTTTTTATTTTTTTATTTTTGTGTTTTCTTGGATTCGAGCCTTGAACCTCTCGCTCAGTGATCGCGCACACAAAAGGAAGAAAATAATACAAAAAAATCAATGTAAGTAATTTTTATTGCTACGATATATTACTTAGAATGTCGATCTCCATTTGAGAAATGACATTAAATACCTTGGCTTTAGCTATAGCTCTTTCTCGAGCAGGAAACGATCTTACGGTTGTAACGATACCAGCGAAGAACTGCTCAATATCATCGGTGTCCTTTTTATTTTCTAAAATGTATTTCATCAGTGCTGTAGAAGGTGTTTCTTCAGTTGTCTTCTTCGGATGTGAGATTTTTCGTTGGCGCTTATTTGGACGTATTACGGACATGTCTTTAGTTGGTGTACTAGATGGATTAATATCTGGTAATATTTCTTCTGGTGGATGATCGATAGAAGAAATGGAATCTTCAACTTCATCTTTGACATCAGATATATAGCCTTCGACTTCCTCTTTGAAATCCGAAATGGGACCTTCAACTTCCATCTTGACATCACAATCATCATGATCTTGAGTTGTATTTTTATCATGCATAAATGGTAATAGAAATGACATCTCGTCTTGATACCTCCATTTTCTGATGAATGGTGTAGTTGCCTGTCCTCTTTTTATTTCCTTTCTTCTTTCTTCTTCTTTCTTAACAGATCGCCTGAATGAGTCTCGTAATAAGGCCCAAGATTTTCTGCAGTCTTTTTCTGAAACAAAAATATATGTATATGTAAGTATGTAATAAACAATAATCATTTCATTATTATGAAATAATAATAACGTGGCTATTGAATGAATGCATAGCGTTCAGTAATAGACTAAAGAAAGTATTGGTTGGAGGATCGTTGAAAATTCTTTCAGTGCTAATATAGAACAAACTAGAGGCTTCGACTGTGCCAAAAAAGAATTAATGATCGCGAATCATCTATTGAACTGGGGTACATATATATAGGGTGTCCCAAAATTCACGCAAGATTTGAATTTCCCGCCACTGGTGCGGTAAAGTGTTGCCAATGAAAAAAAAAAGACAGAGTGACAGCTGACAGTTCAGGGTTATTAAGAACGAAAGAACAACGCGTTTTCATTGTTAAGCAATATTTTAAAAATAATGAAAGTTTATCAGTTACAGTTCGCAATTTCCGTACAAAATACGATCGGAATAGTGATTTAACTTCATCAACTGTGAAGAGATCAATTCAAAAATTCTGGGAGACTGGATTAATAAGGGATCTTTAGACACTCTGGCCGTCCTTCAACAAGTCGTTCAAAACACAAAATATCGAAGTAGTTTGTGAGAGTGTTGTTGAGAGTTCAGTAACATCAATTCGTACCGTGGTCAAGAAATGGACATTTAGAGAAGCTCTCTACAGCATATTCTCACTAAAGATTTGCATCTTCATGCATGCAAAGTGCAATTGACTCAAGAACTGAAGCCTACTGGCCACGCACAGCAAATAGAGTTCGTTGAATGGATTATTGAACAACAACAAGTCGATGCTCATTTTTCAAACAAAATCATCTTCAGCGATGAGGCTCATTTTCATCTTGATGGCTTTGTTAATCGTCAAAATTGTCGAATTTGGGGTTCAGAAAATCCACCAGTGATTTTTGAGAAACAAATGCATCCACAACGTATCACTGTTTGGTGCTGATTTTGAGCATGCGACTGGTCAGGCAACCCTACATATTTATAAGCTGAGCATAACTCTTTTTAATTTAACTCTCATATCTTTGCAGTGCCCTAAATTGTTCATATTTTTATGTATTTTTACCCCTTTCAGAGAATATGTCATAGGGTAATGAAAATCGCAAGATTACACATAGCAACACATTCGACCAATTTCAGAACAAAAAAAAAAAAAAAACATAAAAGACCAAGAATTGGTTTTGTGAAAAATATCCAACCCGAAATTTTGATTTATCTTGACATTACTATAATAGAGAAGCTAAAAAATGGATCCCTTAATTCTGCTTGCCCGCCTGACATATGTATGTAAGACTGCAGCCTAATCGGCTAGTCAAATTTTCTAGAAATTTCATATCTGGGGTCTGTGGGGTCATAATTCGGGGAAAAATCTGAATTTTCACTCAAACCCTAAAATAAACGATACTTTACAAATGGCCGATTTTGAAAAAATAGATTTTCTTAAGAACGATTCTAACAATTTTGTTTAAATTTGATATTTGAGTTGGATTGGGTAGATAAAAAATTTTACATATTAACGTATTTTGGAAAATTGGCTATTTCTCGGGTATAACTCAAACGTCAGAACGACTAAATCAATATTACCACATATGCTGCTACGCAAAATAGTTGATTGGTTGCTCCGCCATAGCACTATATTTTCAAATGTACGCATAAATAAAAATATGGCACTGGCTTTTAACATGATTTCCAGAGAATTAGAAATGTTGTCCCTTTCTATTGCCAGAATGATTTACATTATCCGATTCTAATATTCAGATTTTATTAAAAATATTATGACCTTTCCAATTACCACGACAACAAATGACAGATTTTGTTTGTCCCTAAGCCCCGTTTCATACATATCCAGCACTGGATGTACGCTGCCAAATACACAATTTCTAGTAGTTTTCACATGTACCCGACGCCGGTTATCCGTTTCGATGTGTATATTAAGAGATTTCACACTTTTCCGACACCAGATGTACTCCACAGAACACCGGGTATGCGATTCTTGCCAGACAAACCTCAGGATACATTTTTTCAGTCACAGCAGTGTTACCAACTATAAAGTTATTAAAGAAAAAAAAAAGTTTTTTTTTTTTAATTCCGTTAAAATTAAAAAATTCAAATATTTCGTTATAAGTAATTTAATTTAAAAACCATGGGTCTATTTTTTTTACAGTGTATACATTTTGAGTCAATAAAGCAAAAATAGTAAGCCATAAGTAAATGAAGTCAAAACTAACGAAGAAATATTTTTTTTAATGGTTGTATCTTTAAAGATACACTGGGCATTTAAGGGTTAATTGAAATCACCATTATATTAGTCCTTCTATAGGACTGCTGCAATTAAGCGGGAACGCATTCAGCTACCCATATCTTACCCCCACTCCAAAAAATCTTAGTGATGATTTGCACGCTCTACAAATCCAGTGGTTAGTCAAATTTGTTTCTCTTCTCTTCGGCAAGGAGCAATAGTATATCCGGCACTTATTATGTGAGAATACTACATGAAAATGTTTATCTGATATCGTTTCCGGCTAAAAAATGAATCGTGTGAATGCTCTCATTTAATTCTTTATACTTCGGTGGATCCCGCGCCGGGTTGAACTGAGGTTTGTCCGGCAGACAAATAGAAGTACAAATATCCGGCGACTGTTAGGTTAATCAACTGATTTCACAGACTTCAGTAATATTTCCATTATTGAACATATGATTTTCATTGTGAGCTTGAAATACTTAAATTTTATTCATTTTAACTTTTATTATCATATATTTAAAGTGTTCTAGTTCCAAATTTACTGTGTTGATAAAGAAAAAACAGATTCATTGTAGAAAGCTTCAATCGTTAGTTTTTTATTTACAATTGAAATCAAACATTACAAGTCTATGATTTTCACTGTGACCTACTGTATCTACTTACCTTGGACGTTGAGTTTTTTCGAGATTTCTTTCCACGCTGCTTTCTTTTTTTGGTTATCACCATACCTCTTATCAGTTATATCATACAATAATGGATATTCTCTAACAGATTCAATTAATTCTTCGTTATCCATTGGAATAAACACTTTTCCACAAACGACGAACAAAAAAAAAAAAAAAATATTGTCTGCACGCTCTGTGATATGTATTCAGACTGAACACGCAGACGGAGACAGACAATGAGAGAAGGTTCATTCCGAGCAGCGTATATGGAATTATTCTACACAACTTTACTACGGAACAGATACACAACAGACCATGAACGTACCGACGAGTGACGTTGCAGCCAAGGCAAGTATTCCAATATATGAGCTCGTTCTCATTTGAGGGTGAGAATACTCACGTACAGACCCACACGTGCACAGCACATTAGAACACGATATTTATGGGGAGAATATTTGAACTGTGCTGGCCTGTTATTATACATACATATGGATGTATCTAACCGACCGACCGAAACCGACCGCGACCGTACCCGACAAGCAAGTTTGTATTCTTTAAACGTAAACAACACGTAAAAACTGACACATGGACAGCACAAAACTGCACGATATTCTTCTGGAGAACACTAGGTTGATGGGGTAGTGCAGAAAACGAGTTTTATTTTTGTGGTGAAAAAATAAATGCATGTACGTCGCATGATTAGTGACCTAAAAAAGGGAATGAATTCGAAAATACTAAGGTAATTTACTTCGTAGCAGAGTATTCTAGCAATTTTATAAAAAATTTAGCAAGTGTTAATGTATGATAGTTCTTACACACAAAGTAAGAAAAATGAGAATATTTCGTGTATCCTTGCACTGAGTAATGATATACAGGCTTTTGAAAATATTACTTTTCTGTTTAGAAAAGTGTATCAAATTTGCAACCATTGTAACCAAGTGGCAGCGCTGGTGCCAGTGTCAATACATTTGGTGCCCAGTGTTGCCACTCAATAAAACGGTTTTGTACCAAGAATTGTAGAAGTATTAAAAAAGTGCAGCAAAGGTAGTAATCCTCACATATGTATTTATTACAAGGCTACATTTCTGCAGACAAAAGATATTATACCATTAGTAAGGCGTAGCCGCAAGATATACCATTTTTTGTTGAAATGTTGGTTAATAGAAAAGAAACTTGAGCAGACTTAATGTTATTTAAATAAAAACGTTTTAATAAAAACATGGAAATATGTAAACAACTTCACATCGTAAATTGTTATTGTTTTTTTTTTTCGATTTTCAATGTTGCTAAAGTCGACAATTTTGACAATTTTTTATATTTATTTTCTTTTTTATGGAAATGTTAATAAGTTGTTCTGTTAATACACAAAATATCTTGTCTGCCACGCCACTAGTCAGTCATGGTCTCTAGGTATGAATATACATTTTACTTACTCGTAATCCATGCAAATTTTATCCTAAATTAGTTAACTGAAGAGTTTCTGTAGAACTTTAATACTGAAGTCTCTACCCGTACGATTGCGTGAGCATTCCAAAGTTTTCCTTAAAATCTTCCTTTTCAGCATAAGGTGACTGCTTCTTTCTTTGACGGTAACTCAATTACTGATTTACTCTACCACAGAAATCCCTTTTTTGATTTAGTATTTGGAGAAACTTAGGTTTTATTCGTTTCCGTTTCCCTGTCCCCGCAATGAAGTTTGAATCTGTGGATTTTTAGTTTGTCATTTAAGTGAACAACCGTTCCCTCAAATGTAGACACGTCTTACGACTTGCCCACCAACTTCCAAAGGGGATATTATTTGTATTCTCTTTTTTTTTTTTTAAATATTCTGCATCACATAGGACTATCACGCGTGTTCATTAGATTATTTATCACCTAACATGGAGAAATAGACGCTTTTCGTAGCCTCCCTTTTTGGGTCAGGCACTGCGTATGCGAACATGGCTTTGAAGGCTCGCCTTGTCGATATTGGACCCAGGTATCTAGCTATTTCCCAGTTTTTCTTGGGAAATAGCAGAACGAAAATGCAAATTCCTCCGCTGTTTGTTCGGGACAGGTTATTTGTAAATAGTACTTATTCACAGATAGCCTTTATATCCAAAGGCAGTTCCATCATCCAAAGCTAGTGGATCCGTCCGAAAGTCGGAATCTCGGCTTTCGCAGAACTCCCACTCAAATTTGTATTTCAGGCATCGAAACACGACAGAGAAATAATCGCCACCTGTATCCTCTAAGAATCTTAAGCCATAATGGCGGCTGAAACACAGTAGATGATCTGGACCTATTAAAGCAGCTCATAACAGAGCGCTGGCTGAAATATTTTCACAACTTCTTTATGGAAGACTTCATGAGAAGACTAATAGGAGCATAATTTGTTCTTATCAACTTTATGCAGCGAGACAGAAGTAGGGTAGCAGACCGCAGACGAACTATCCTGTTTGCACGAATCATCGCTAACATCGCATCGTAAAGTATGTCAGATCCAATCTGAGAACATATGTAATATACATTTATTAAGAAATCAGCCATCAGTTCATACTCGTGAAAAAACGAAATTGGATTTGTGTTTTTTTTATGTATTTTGCAATCCGGTAGCGTGCCCGACGGGCGAACAAAAAAGAATGCTTTCAATCCAGGGATATATCATAAAATGACCTTGGCTTCTCTTCGCATATAGTTGAAGGGTCGTTTTCAGTCTTTTCAACTCTATTACTGAAGGGTATTGTTTTTAGCGCAATATACATACGAGTTTGTGTGTATAGTCGTTTGTTTTTTACTATAACAAAATCACCGAACCGATTTTGATTAAACAAAAACTGATAGTTTTCTTTTGAATCAAGTGGGTTCATAAAAGAGTCAGAATTTGTTGTGGCCATTCAATGGCAAAACCATAAGTACATACCGATTTATATAGACCGAAAACCACTATACCGATTTCGATGAATTAGAAAAGATTAAAATTGTACCTATCTGTCAGATGGCGCAATGATATATGGCATCCAATGCGGAGGTACTGAACATATTTTGAGAAAACAAACTCAGATGTACGTACCATATTACTTTAGTTTTCAGGAGTGTAGATATGCAAGTCAGAATTATATTTGGCCACTAGATGGCGCATCAGATACAAACATTGTTGTTACCACCTAAAGCAAAAACTACTGAATCGAGTTTAATGGAACGAAAATAAAATATGAAGTTAATTAGGCTACCATAAAATTTCACCACTCTGATTACTAGCCAAAGGATTGAGGTCTGTACTGCCTAACGGTCCATTTTTGTGTTGTTTTTTAGCCTTATTAGCTAAAGCGTTCGACTCGAGGAATGAGTTCTGATACTTCTTTGGATGACCGGGCATAGACTCTGTCATTTTGCTTATTGAACGATCCCTCAATAGTAAACAATTTTTCATTCGTTAACAAAATTACCCAGTGCGTGTGTCAGCGGTGTGTTAGCGGTGTAGAGCTGTGAGTAAGTAGTCTGGATTTTTACGGTATCTTGCGGTAAGATTTTGTGCTCTTACAACGGTTTCCAATTAATCCTGGCTTTAATAGCTCTGATCGCCTGTGGAGTTCTGACAGTGCGAGGGCGTCCGAATCTTTGACGATCAGTTACTCCACCAGTGTCCTCAAGCAATTTTACAGTTCGATACACAAAATTCTGGGTGATTCCGGAAAATATCACCTCTTTCCATATTACACTTGTGAAGGCCAACTCTTATGTAAATCTTTCTACGTTTTAACATAGTATAAATGTCAGTTATTGAATACCTGTCAATATAGAATGAATGTGTTCAATACTAGTTTCACGATGAGTGCGTTCAAACGTGTTCCAGGATTCATGACATAACTGGGTATATATACATTTCACCTATATATAGATAAAACAACTCTAAATGTATCTCTTTACGCCCATTGCCCTGCTAAATCCTTCATACACTTTACCTATTCTTACAAAGCCACCCACTCCCCACCTATAAATCTTAAAATGTTATCCCGTCTTAAACGGAATTTTTGAATAAAAAACAAAAATTCTCTCAAATAGCATTTTTCCATCTATTTATAGATTCACATCCTTAATTGAGCTTTATTTTCTTTCCTTTTTTTTTCCCAAAAATCATTCTTTTGCATATTCCAATTCGTATATCCGAATCCAAAAAGGCGAACACAGAGAAGTTTGTATTTTGTCAACAAAAGCCGGTAGATAAAACGATAAGCATGCTCAGTATTCCACACTTTGAAGGTCTCTGATGGGGGTTCCAATTTAAAATTTAATAAATTTGTATTACCATGCAACTAATAAACTCTAGAGTGATTAAAATGCTCCTAGTAGGATTCTAAAAGTTTTTATATCAAAAAAAATCCTCAAAGAATACTCAATTTATTTTAAAAAACAATGTTTTTCATATTATTTCATTAAACTTCCAACAGTTTGAGAGTAAATGCAATTTACTCTCTCCATGAATGCATAAATAAACATCAAAAGCGAAACAACATCAGATGATGATGTTTCGATAGAAGGAGATGGCACCCTACCTTATTTCAACATGGCCGCCAATGACCAGCTCACACACACATGAACTCTAAACAATTCCCTGCAGTCTCTCTCAAACTGTCTGCAATTCCGCCATTATTAAACCCCAACACTCATTTAACTTTGAGTGAGTATGCGTAGATTTTAAAGGTGTGAGAGCACTTCCCATAGTATTTGTGAGAAATATCTAAAAATCGTTCCCTTCATAGAAATTCCGCGTCGCTTTGTGTATAGATACGGGAGAACTTCGCTCGTTCGCTGTACGCGCTGTACGTTGACGTTCGTTCCCCGGTTCGACGGTTCGAACGAAAAAAAAGAAGGAATTAATTTTTTTTCCGGATAAAGGAAAATCATTACAAAAATATATTAAAAAAAAAAAACAGAAACAAATAAAAAAAAAGGAAAAATATCTTTTATCTGCAAACTAGCATTTGCAAACACAAGCAAAGCAGTTCAACCCAGAAGGGAGAATAGTACCGAAAACTATTTTTCTTCCCCTTTTTTTCCTGATTTCTTTCTCGTTACACACAGCTAACAAAAGAATTTTAGTTCTTTTTCCACTTGGGATATACAGTATTTTTTTTTTTTTTGGGAATGTACCTTAGATACAAAAATTATCTTGTGAAAAATTTCATTCAGTGAATAAAATAAAAAATTGCGTAGAAAGAAAATTAATTTTTATACAATTGCAATCTCAAAAAAATGAGGCAAAGCAAAAAGTGCGTGAAAGGAGTATCTATAGATGAAAATGTGCGGTATCTAGTGCACGGAAGTGTATCTTTTACTCGGGGAAAATTCCAAGTGTTCTTATAAAGTAAGAAAAAAAAAAAAAAATACAAAAAGCTTTATTGAAAGCCGTTAAAAGTGTTCGTATCTTTAAGTAAAAAATAAATATTTTCTTTGTGAATAAATTAAAAAAATAAAATAAATATATTTCTCGACCGTTTTATTTCGCGGAGTGTTCCGTTTTTTTTTTTTTTTTTTCATTTTGGTGTCCTCTCTTGTTCAGTGTTTCATCCGCCGCCTTTTTTTTTCGTCTTTACATCTCTCGTATAACAACAACAAGCAAACGTGAAGTGAAATAATATGCCAGCCAGTGGCTGCGCACTACAAATTATCCACCAGACCCACTGGGGTATGGATTCGGTTTCGGAATAATAATATACAATAGTACCCGAAAAAACAACAACAAAAACAAATCGAAAATCATCATCAAATCGGAGCGAGGAGTCGCTGTCGTCGAGTCGTTCTCTTTCTTCCCCTTGTTCGTTGGTATAAAAAAAAGTAACTTCACTAACGACTGAGAGAGATAGACAATCATTCACTCTCTCTCTCTCTCTTCCGGAAGAAGAAGTACAAGAGGGAGACAGGGAGAAAGGGTTTCTTTTTTCGCACACCCTTTGCAATCCTTTTATACGTTAACCCTTTCACCCGGTGCACCCCCGTCGGCCCAAGGAGTTCCCTAATTTTAACTTAAACTGTGGATTACTTAGGAAAACTTTTTATTCTCAATCTCAACCCTTTCGCATGGGTTAAGTACAGGTACATAGATACATAGATTTTGAAGAAAAAAAGAAAGAATTGAAACACTCATTGGATGTTTTTTTTTTTTGTATAAAAACCAGCGAAAAGGATTAACACTTCTCATATGTGGATTATAAATTGCGATTAATTATCGTATTTAAAAAGGTAAGTTGTATCTGGTACATCTAACGATGTGTCTATTGTATTTACCCTGTGAATATCTAATTGGATTAATACTAGAATGCGATTTCCATACTTAAAACACCATAAATTCCCAAAAGATACATCTCAAATCCTTAAAGGACACCTATACAAAGCATAAACCTGTTACAAACATACTCCTTCGAAATTCAAGCACACACAGATCCACATACACGGTTTCGCCCCACACCATATAATTAGGGAGAAGAACACCAGCCAGAGAGACAGTAAAAACTTTGTGGTGTTGGATGTGTATATCTATACCTACCGGATAAAAATTCTGCGGTGTGTACAACAAGCCAAAGGGGAGATTCTTTCTCCTCATCATCATCCAAGACTCTATTACGAGAAAAAAAGAAATTACGAAGAAGTCGAGTTTTTCTTTTTTTTTTTTTGATGCCCTGTTTTGTATCTCGTAGTACTGTGATTCTACATGTAATATTCTCATGTTTATTTATTTTTCTTTTATTACGATACGAATTTTCCAAACTCATCTCAATGAAGTTGTATTTCTCCTTTTTTTTCTTTACATAGTTTTGTTTTTTTTTTTACCTTTTAACTTTTCTACTTGAACGCAATCAGCATATGGCTTGTGTATCTAGTATATCTGTATCTATGTGGATCCATGAACTCGGTATACTCTCTTGAGAGCTGTCAATTGGGTGAATGTATTGGGTTTATTATTATTTTTCTTCTTTTTTCCTCTGTCTTTCTTTCGATTTGATTTTCTGGTGCTTTTTTTTTTTCTTTCTTCCTCCGTTTGGTTTGAATGGCTCTGGTATAATCGGTCAGTTCGTATGGGTCTTTTTTTTTTCGGGGAGCATTTTTTTTTATTTAACATTTGCTTGGGAGTGTTGTTGGTGTTGAATACACACACATACGAGGGATTTTTATTTGATTTTTCCATTTGATTTTTGTTTTATTTTTCGATTTGTTTTTTTCTTTTTTTTTATTATTATTTTCTTTTGATTTATCTCGCTAGTAGATACGTCATTCAATGCTTCAGGCGATTGATTGCTTGAATTGACATTTTGTTTGAGTTATTTGTCTATCGATCCCTAGGATGGGGGATTTCTGTAGATGAAGAAGGAGGATGAGGCGATGGGCTTGATGGTTTTGAGATAATATTACGTTATTCAGCTTTTTTGGCGGAAAATTGGATAGAATGTTTTTTTTTTTAGAAAGGGGAGTTCATTGAATTGTTTTATTTGGATGGGCATTTAACTGACAAATTGAGAAATGAATTCTAGATAAGTGGCAGCTAATCCAGCGATAGATTTATCAGAAAAATATATACACACATCGTAGCTATGTATGCATGTATGTACCTATGATACTTTCTGCAGTACGACAATTTTTTTTGTAACAGTCCAGTATCAGGTACTAGAGATATTCACGACTAAATTTACATTCACAGGTATAACTGTGAACGTTATTTTTGATTCACTGTGAATATAACATGTGAATGTGAATTAACGTAAATAAATATTTTTAGAAGAAAACCTTTGTCCATAGTACATTTTTTAAAAAGGAAGTATGTAGAGAAGATAAACTTACTAAAAACTAGTCGTCGACTCTATCGAATGAATTCGACTACGATAGTTAGTAACTGAATGGTTTCAACTATCGAATTATTCATTCGTTCGCTTAATAAAAGAACATTCTGTACGCAGACCTATGACGTATGCGGTAGAGCGTTCACATTTCAAAAAATTCTTTCGGGATATCCATAATTGATTTCCATTAACTTTGAGTGAAGTGTGACATTTTGGAGTACTGTCTAGAAAATTTCAGAGCCAGGTTTTCGGTCAAATAATTTTTCTTCGTACGACGCACCATTTTCAAGACTTTTGTACTCGAAAACGAATTAAGAATCTAAAAACCTACAATTTCGGTCCAAATTGTTTTTTTCCGTACGACGCATTGTATTCCTATTGCATTGTGTATGGGATCGCTAAAAAGGTTGACTTGGAAGCCAAATTGCACACTCTGGTAATTACCTTGTAAATCATGCCTAACCATGTAAATGCAATGCAAACTTTTAAAGATGACCGAAGAACACCGGATCAGGGTACTTCAAAACTTAAGTATTTTTTAAGGGATTTGTCTTCAAACTAAGCCCTGACCATAGAATCAGATCACAACTTGACCAGCACCCAATACTTTTTACCACCCAAACCAAATCACATAAGTAAATGTTTTCCCAGAAAGTTCCTCCATATACTATCTAACTGGCGAGATGCTCAAAAGTTGTTTAAGTATGCCGCCTTTGTTATGTGGCTTCCCCTATCGCTATTGAATATTTCAAGCCTCTCCAGCCAGTTCGAGACTCCATTTTGATTTCTCTTGTGACCATTCGCCTAACATGTAGTAGCCATCTAATCGAACCATGAAGATTATTTCCGTCCTCTTTTGCGTATAACGTCCATGCATTTGCACCGTAAAGCAGAACTGGAGGGTAGAAATTCTTATACAAAGACTTGCAGGAGAGAATTCTGATACTCAACCGCATGGTTGCCGATAAAAAACCCCGATTTAAAAGAGTGCTGCCTCGGTTGATATCTAGGCTACAGTTAATTTCAAAACAGACCCTAGGTAAAAAAAAAGTTCTCAACTAGTTACAGATCCTGGTGGAAATCCGTTCATCTGACATATGCAACGGCTCCAGCAGCCTATTTGGACTTTACATGTTACTACAAAATGATGTCTATTCCTTCACTGATATCCAATCGACTATCTCCCATCTTATGACTCATCAATGGAAATCAATCTAAAACACTTTGCATAACCCCCCATTAAATATGAAAAGCACATCTAATGGTCGTCATTAGCCTTAAATAGAGTCCCCCTTCTGACTCATATATTCTCATTAGGGTCTCACACTCTTGAGAAACTTGAGCTCAATCACCATCACCCCCATTAAGTAAGCTCCACCACTACCACAGCCCCTTTCAGCGAACACAATGTGAATCTAAATTTTACAACATTGTCAAGTTTTTACGATCCACCCAACCACGAACAGCCCCCGTCATTTCCATATCATCACCATAATCATTTACGATACGATGATAAACTTTCAACAACTTTCCTAAAGCACTCAATTATTATTGCCCACCCCTCTCTCGCCCCAAGTGACACCCACCCGCGTTGTTCTATCTCAAATCAAATCGGAGCGAATTTAATTTCATTTCTTTTTCCTCTTTTATTTTGTATCTAGATAAATCCTCTTTCGAAAAATAGAAGAATAGAATCCAAATTGAACAGACAATAACATAAATCGCTTAAAGAGATAACCATAAAAAAAAAACAACAACACACGGGTATTGTCGATGGGAATTTCATCTTCATCTACGGGTTTTTTTTTTTGTAGGTAGGTACATACCTAGATATTCTATACAAAACCGCAAGTTAAAAAAGCGGAAACAATTCCATTCCAGAGTTCATGTCTGTCATGTGAACTCCAACTGTGCAAAAACAAAGAAAAAAAAGAATAAAACATTTCTTGCGCCGTTGTATACTTACATACATGCATGTACTACAGATTTAAAAATCGCGCGAGCTATCAAATACAGAACTTCAGAAGTATCTGTCTTGGGAAACGACGACAGAATAATACCAATGGTTTGGGGCCTGATGGAGCTGGAGGAATTGCCACCGCTGTGAAAGCAAATGCCGCCCGACAAACATGTGTGTTCTTAGCCCAAACCACTGAAATCACTCCACTTTAAGAGAGCTCCCCTTTAGTTCGAGCAATCACACATAGATACACTCACTGGCTTTGCTCATGCTGAGGGAAGACAAGTAAGCAGTAGCAGGGGATTGTTCGATTCATCGCTCTCGCTGCCAACAGCAATTTGTAGTACACATGCGTTTGCAACCGACGACTGTGGAGCGACAAATGTATCTGTGTGTATCGCTGTTGTGTATCTGTGATAGGATTTCCTTTTCTGTAGTGGTTTATCCCTCTCATGGGAGATGAGCAATGTATCCCATCTCTCTAACCAGTGGGTGAAGTGGGGCTGAATTTCAATTGAAATTATCATAAATGCATAGTGAAATTGAAAAATGTGGCGAATTATCTACCTATACATGGTTCGGTTGATTGTTACGAGTAAAGTGCCACTGTAATGATGGCAAATAGTAATTAACTGAAGTGTAATTATATTTTGTGAGAGATACTCTGATTATTTAACAGATACTTTACATTTTGGGAAAAATATTCGATATCTACATACCATTCACATGGACAGGTTCTTTTGTGCGGAATTATCAGATGCGACGTGGCATTATCTGGGTAATTTAGTTGAACACACAGGTTTATCGGTAATCGGTAAATCGGAATTAAACGTGTGATTTGCTAGATCGATAGCAAAAGGTTGGTTGAGTTATTGATTAGGATGTACATAGTGTAGGTACTGAGAATTCCATCGGTTGTTGTTGCTGTTACTGATGGTTGGAATTAATTGAATTTGATTTTGGGTGTAATTACGGGTATCGACCGCGGCGATGTTTATATGTGGCCGTTCGTGTTTGTAGTTAATTTTTTCCGGATAGGAAAGCTTAATTGGATATGAAATTGAATTTGTTTTTCCAAAGTATTACCGTGCTTTGTTGATGCGTTATATGAAATTGTTATTAATTTATATTTGGAGTTACTAATGAGAGGCGGGGTTTCTACTTTATGAAGTTCAATTTTAGCGGATCTGTTTGAGATTTCATCAAACATATCCCGAAACGAATACAACTGAGGCTGAATGTCGAAAATGCGCGCGTAAAAGCTACGTAATACGAGTAGTTATGCTTATTAAACCGCAGTACGGACTATGAGGGAGTTGAATCTATTCGTCACCCATATAGTAGTTGCTATACGTGAGGCGATGACTTATGTCACAGGGAATACATCTAGAAATCAGTGAGTAAAGAAATTTTAAACTTGTCAATACTTGACCAAGAAGTGCTATAAGTAAAGCAAAACTTTGCAAAACATCTCGAGAAAACATTTCAGCCATTTCCTAGTGCACAAAAATGGTAATCTTAAAATCCATGCGAATTAAAAGATGTTCTAAACAAGATTTACATACTAAAAAAGCACCGGGGTATGACCTTATAACCGGTGAAATTATTAAACAACTCCCTGAAAAAATTCTGCGGAAGATACAACACATCATGAATGCAAAGTTTAGAATAAAGTATGTTCCCCGACAGTGGAAAGTAGCAGAAGTAATAATAATACATAAAACTGGAAAACCCCCAAATGATACAAAATCGTATCGTCCTATTTCTCTGTTACCAGTAGTCTCAAACATATTCGAAAAATTGCTTCTTAGAAGACTATAGCCCATCATTGAAGAAAATAACCTCAATCAATTCGGTTTTTGTGAAAGATATTCTATCTACAATCGAACAAGTTCATCGAATCGTGAACACAGTCGAAAATATTACAATTATTGTCTCTGGATGGAACTTGAACTTACAACTTCTTTTTGAAATTCATTGAACAAGATCATCCAGATAAGAACGATATTGTTGACCGAATGGATTATGGTATACTACATCGATTAACGGTTATTAGTTTTTCACATTACGCATTGTTTTCCAGTGTTGTATTCCAGTACTAAAAATAAAGTGAACGGATTCACTTTTTGAACACAATCCTTGAATTACTTTATTTCACCACGTGAAAATGGCGGAATATTTTTGGCGGGAGGGTCAGTCATTTGTAAAGTATTGTTGTATTGCTCACACACACGTATTCACAGACACCAAATTGAACTACAAAAACAGCAATATAAACAAAGGGATGTTAGGGGGAAAGAGGGACGTAAGTTTGATATCTCTCTACTCATTTCTGAATCCTTCTATGTATCTACCTACTCCAATCTGTCTAGAGCGGAATAGAATGTGCATCTGCGTCTGCCGCTGAGTCGCAAGCTGCCAAAATGTAAAATGTGTGGAAAGACATAAGCCGCAATACAATGTGCATCTGAGTCTGAGTCGTGCATAGTGAAGTTGAATTCGGTTCAACTTCAAGCAGAGCTGCAAGTTAGAGGTATAAATTTGTATAGAAAAGCGCTGGAAGATGCACATTCTGTTCAGTCTTTCAGTATTTCCACGAAGTGCTGTGTTCTCACTGGTTAGGACCGCTATACCTAATACGGAAGGTGATATAAGCTGTCCTAAAGTGGTATCTCCTTCCATTCTGATGTTGTATGTATTCTCACACCGAAGCAACGCGATATATCATAGCTTGTTCAAAAAATATTTTTTTTTTTCAGAAACAGGTTGCCGGCAATAAATCGAAAATTGGTATTGCATTGCTTTAAATAAAAATAATAATATTTTGGCGCTAAAAACCTAATGCAGGGCCTGGCCTAGCTGTGCTGTGCGCCTCACGAATGGTTGGAACCTACAGTTTTATGCCGTTTTTGATGAGAATTTTTAATCTCGGATGTTTGTCAGACGTTCGCGAGAGGCGGGACATTGAGAAAACTTTATTTTTAGTTTTCTTGGCTTCGAACATTGAACCTCTCGGTCAGTGATCGCGCACTTAACCACTGAGCCACAGCACCCACTATACGTACATACATATATCTTGCGAAAAACTTGGTACGCCATCTATTAGCATATGTCCACCATAACTCAAATATTAAATTTGAGTAAAATCTTTTGAGCCATTTTTGAGAAAATTGATTTTTATCGAAATCGGCCCATTTTGGGGTTAGAATGAAAATTCCGATTTCGTCACAATTTGCGACGCAACAGATCCCAGATATGAAGTTTGAGGAAAAGGCGTCCAGCTGTAGAATTACATATTATGATGCAATTTGTAGGTTTTGGAATATTCTTTTAAAAGTTGTACATACATACATACATACGTATGTATGTTTACGGATTTTTTTCAAAATTTTAAACTTCTGCAAGTTATTGAATATGCTTTTTGAAAATGGTGCGTCCTACGAACAATGTTATTGGCATACAAATTTTGGGTTTTGAAATCATGTTCAATCTCATCCATGCAAGTTTTCACAATTTTGGAAAATTGTACGAAATTTTCCAAAATGTTCAGCTTTTTCCCGTTCGTTTTTGAATACAAATATCTCGAAAATGATACGTCCTACAAAGAAAAAAAAAAGGATCAAAATATTAGATTTTGAAATTTTCTACAAGTTTTTGATAAATTTTCGAAAATTTTAAAGAATTTCCCAGAAAGTCGGCCGGGAGAGAGTATAAATTGTTTTCGAATGCGAATATCGAATGCTTACTACAAAGAAGGGGTACCAAATTTTTTTAAATTTGTACAGAATTTTGCAAATTGTCAGGCTTTTTCCTGCAGTTAATTGAAAACGTTTTTTTTGTTTGGTAATGTGATCCTCTGACCTTATATGTCACCAGCCACCAGTGACCCCTTCTCTTTGAAATTGGTATAGATAATATGGTTTCCATAAGGCCGAGTGATTATTTGTGCACAACGGCCTAATTGATTTAAGACACAAATGTTTTCTACACAGTCATGCCGAATTACCAGCGGATGATGCCATCATACATCGTCATCTATTGTATGACTATAGATGGACCAATTAACAAATAATATCGGGCAGAGAAAAGCATTTAAGATTGACAAAGTATTGAATACTCTGTGACATCCTATATCTGACTAAAAAAAAAACGTGTTAAATCGATAAAATTGTTCGTTATCTTCCCTTGAAATGTCATATCTCAATCTATGTGTACGATAACCCTGTTCCACATTCTCATGATATCATCGGTTGTCATTTTTCCCCAAAATCATCTGCCCGCATCATACCATTCCTATCTCGCATGGCATCACACATCATCGTCACATCGGAACGAACAAGCGCGCTTCAGTTGACAATGGGAAGTTATTGCACAGTCAGATACACATATTAATTTTATTATTTATCAGTCCGTTGTTACGAGTATGTGCAATCATACAAAAAAAAAAAGGAAGAATTACCAGCACGCAACACCAAGTGTAAATATTTAAACAATAACCTACACAAGAGAACGAGAATAAATAAAATATTCACACTTCTTGACAAATGTTTAAGTTCCATATTTTATTTATTTTTCCTTTTTTTTTTTTTGTTGTATTCTTCTTTTATTAAATTCGCCTCCTTTTGTTGGTGCACACTCCTTGTACTCCTTGACAAAAGAAGCGAAAAGTAAAGAAAAATCATGTAATGTAAATGCAAAGGTAAATATTGATGCGAAATGGTTTCTTTTATATTCTGTACCTCTAAACCCCCCTCCTTAAGATATTTCTTGTGAAATTATTAGATATTTTATTCTTTCTCTGCCTTCTTTGAGCGCCCGCCATTCATTTGATTTATGAAGCGGAAAAACTCTTAAGAGTTAAGCGTTTTAAATGGAATTTCATGGCAGAATGCTAAGTGGTAAGTGGTTTGTGTACACGAAGTGGTAGTTGTCCGTTGGGTATAGTATTATATCGTAACATACCTATAACTCGGAAACTGGAATCGCATTAAAATGTATCTATACCACGTGTATGTATATATTGACTTCCTGTGATTGTTAGTAGCGGTAGGTAATGTGCGTCAACACGTGAAGTGAATGAAATTAGCTGCCGCCATACAATAGGTATCGTGCGTATGGATGATACCGTATCTATGTATGTACGTATGTATGTACGAGGAATGTCTGTTGATTGGCAGCACTGAATTAATTATGACGCCACATGCAGGTGTTATAGATACATCATTTGTTTTACCCGATGCGGTGTGCTGCAGGTGAAATTCGCTTTTATGTTACATTATACTCTTAATTGTGCGCAATTAACACATATTTTTTCTGCTTTTATTTTTTCCTTCTATGTAATGTACTCAGTAAAACAGTGGTTGGCAATTGGAGCGAGATACTTTTATGTTTTCAAAATAGTTTTAACAATATAACTCCATTTATGATAATGGGATATGTATATTAAATAAAAAAAAAATACAATGTTGTAATGAGTGTCAAAATTAAGAACTAAATGGAAAAGTTTCGGCGCATCCTGATAAATACATTGTCAGAATGTTTCTTCCACTAAACTCGTATGTAAATAAAAAACGGCTCAAAATATTTAGAAAATATATACCTATATACACATGTAGACATCTTTCCAAAACAAATTACAGGCTCTTTCATATTCTTACAAAACCCTGGAGGATCTACAGTATTTGTTCCCGAAACTGGGTCGAGTGTGATACCACCGTAAGGCATCTTCTATATTGATTCCGAAGTTTATGTGGCATAAGTCATTCATTTGAAAGATATACTAAGAAACGCAGTGAAGCGGATGATTAGTTTTTATTTTTCTATAATACTATTTGTGCAGATGGAGGTACGCTATAAACTCAAAACCTACTGGACCGATTTAAACGCGAGTTTTTCACAGCTTTGTAGGACGTTCTTCTTGAATTGTTATAACCTACTCGTATGTAGCATTACGTACGGTAGGGGACTAAACAGTAACGAATGATGTAAGTGAAGGGAGGTTAATTTTTTAAACAGATAAGGTCTTAAGCTGCTAGGTTAATTAAGAAACAGAAGCTATCAAATAATTATCATGTGAATGTTTAAATCTTCTTTTTCGTTTCTAACCATTTTAAGATTTTGGAGCACTAGAATAGCTCCTACAAGTTCCACGGATGGAGATGATATGATCTATTAACAGTACTCCATAGACTAGTTATAACTAGTCTACCACGCATATACCCGCTTTTACGAGCTATTTTTACCTCGAATGCAACCTGACCTAATCTCCGATTCCAAATGAATTTTTCACTTCATTAACACCAAACTAAATCAGACAGTTACCCATTAATTCTCGGGCAATACTAAAATAATTGCAAATTTATTTGCTCATTTCCAATGACGTCTTAAAACCTGATCATGATTACTGGGAAGTTGTGCTCAAACTTCAATAGTTTCAGTTCATTTAACTGTGGCACTTGTGGAAGTTAAAAACAAAGGTATACTCTCCTGGTCTTGATGGTCTGCCCAATTTGCTAAACAAATTTGTGAACTACTTGGCTTAACCTGTTTCGACTTTCTATCACAGGGAGCCTTGGCTATACTTTGGAAGGGCTTTTAGGTAATTCCCTTCACAAAAAAAAGGTCCTAAGAATTAAATTTGCAACTACCGGCTCATCGCTATACTTTTCACTGCAAGTCTATCTATTCTTCACCAACTTAACGGAATTCCTATCTAACTTTGTGCGCATTGAAGGATGACAAAGAATTTTATGTAATTGCCACTGATTTTAGTAAGACCTTCGACAATCTACCTTGAAAAATGGCAATACAAAGTCAACTTTAGATCTTCTGTATTTGATCCTATTAAACCCACCTCCGGAGTCCCTCAAGGTAGCCACCTCGGTCCTCTGTTATTCATCTTGTCGAAAAGTTGCTGATATACTGTCAATTCTGTTGTACAATGCTGAGTGCCGGACGATATACAGAAAAGCAGAGCAAATTTCAAGGAAAAAGCATTACACTAGCTCGGGCGCGAATGGATAACAACATTAGAGCCAAGATCGGCTTTGAATCATAGCCTCCAGGTTTGACACGAAAGGAAGACTACTCTTCCGTTTTAAAGATCAATCGATAGCGAAAGCTAGGAAACTTGACATTAGGAACTGAAATGTTTTTATAGTTATACAAATGCTGGAGCCTTTTTCTGATCCAGCTTATGCCAAATTTTTGTAGTAAATTGACGCACGCTGCCATTTGCCGATTGCATTCAGTTTGAGTAAGAGCGGGCGTACACGGGTGGCTTTTTGCCACTACCTCCAAGTCCATTGCATCTTATGATCGTCCGCATACGAAGCAACCTGACATACATACATATGTACTTATGTTTGGAGTTTAGTATGGATATCCCATCCCTCAATATCACCAGCCATGGATCAATATGGATATCAATATGGAACGGAACCCAGCACACGTGATTATTAACGACTACTATTTAATCGATTAGAAAAAAAAAGTTTTTTGATCAGCAAGATTAAATTATTTTATTAGCAATTCAATAGTTCGGGCAATTTTTTACCTATTACTCTCTGAAATTCTCAATCGTTCACGTTTTTTCTTTAATTATTGTTTGTTTCTTTTCCTTGAAGCATTATTTCTTTCTGCTGGTCAAATAATACATTTTTGCTGGGAAAACATTTTTTTTAGCTCATTTTTTATTTTTCTTGCTAATCTCATTTTCTGCTGGTCGAAAAATTATTTTTGCTGATTGGAAAATAATTTTCTTGTGGATGAATTATTTTTCTGCTGACTTTTTGTTAGAATATTTTACTGATCGTTAAATTATTTAGGTGATCAGTAATAATATTCGTGATTGTGTTAAATTGCTTCACCAACTCATTAAGAGAGGAATTACAATCTACAGGAAGACCTTTGCCCTTCCTCTGATTGCCATTATCTTCGTATGGAATATGACAATAATCTTGGATAGTAATATTTTTTTTCCATTTCTAATATCAGCACCTTCACTCAAAAACCCCATTTCACAAAATTGCCTGTCTGTCAATAAATAGTCATATAAAATTCCCACGTTCCGAGAATCTGTGAAAATGTGAAATAAAAAATTACTGCTTTGACCCCAAAATTCACAATCTTCGTGGCATGTGGCAATCATTCACAATCACTTCATCTCCATTTGGAATTTTCAAACAAAAGATCACTTCCTCATTAAATCACTCGAATCAGTGACGGGTAACAGTAGCCTAACAACAAATTTATCCATCCACACGACTATCTTTATCTGTACTGCGCCAATAAACAAATTAGCAAAAGACGACATGACGTCTTAAATTCACCATCATCGTCGATGACCAACTTCAATCAACAGCCATTAGCACCAAATGAATTGGCGCAGATACGAGCAGAAAATATCGCGTCTCGCCGGCGAACTCAAATACCACTAACATAGATATTTTTTTGATTAATTAATGTCAAATTACTGGCAAGTTTGTTTTTTTTCTCATATTTCCACTTTAATTAGCTACTGTATTCAACTGAATTCAACCGCGCTAACCATTATAGTCTATCTATGGTTTAATTTGCCTAAGGCTCGCACTCGCTTCCATCTCTCTCCTCATATAACTGCGAGTAGTTACATAGTATAACCGCAGCAGCAGCGTATTCATATTTTTTCTTCTCCTCGCAATCATTTCATTCAACGACCGATGAAAATGTAGAATAAAATTTCCATAAAATGCAAAAGCAGTTGAAAGCGGCAATTAATTTGCACTTTTTATTGAATGGAATGTGTTTAGAAGTGCGGTAAGGTGTGCACTTACTACAGAGTTCATTGGATGCAGGTTAGATACTAACTGTAGATACAATTTGCATGCGATTTAGTTAGAGAATTAATCGTGACAGGCAGTCAACCTCATTAGGCGGAAAAAATAAATACGATACAAATTAAATCGTTGTGCGTGAAAACTAGATCTGAAAAAAGTATCTCAGCGCTTAAATGACAAACCAGAGGCACATAGAATACATAAATGATCACTCATCGTGTTACTCAATTTGAAGTGGGCTAGATTTACAAGATGCAGGTTGAGATACATTTTACGCTGGTATCTTAATTTTTCAGTCAATCATGCGGCAATTGATTGATTTTGTTACTTTTTTTTGCGAGAGGCGTTCCACCTTCCTTCGCTATATACCTTGAGATACATTTCATCTGGTTTGACGAGTTGTTTTAGATTCTTTTTTTCTTATGCTGCTGCACATAAGATGGTTGGAGTTGAATTTGCTTCTTCTTTTGTTTTTTTGTGAAATGAAATCCTTTTCCAAAGAATAGTATTGAAAGGTGTGGCATGAGTGAATGCATAATAACGCAAGCGGACACTCTACGTCGCACAAGGAGGGAACTATAATGAATTAATGAAAGCAGTAGTAAAACGATATAGCTGAGCTCGCGATTTACATGTAGAAGAAAGAGAGGAGGAACGCAGAGGAGATTTATCATTTTTTTGCTGCCTTATCGTATCTAAAGTGATTTACGAGCGAGTTTCACTGGGTGCGGCTTAGTATTTATTATACGCAAAATATAGGAAATGTTTAATGACCTATTCGGAGTTCTGTTGTTCGAATGGGGAGTTGGTTCTTTTTTTTTTTTTTTTTTTTTTTATTACACTGCTGAGTAACTCAATTCATTTGCTAAATTTATTGGTTATTTTATTGCAAGTTTTTTGGTATTTACGAAGGAATGTTGGCAAATGATGATCGATGGGTGGTGGTAGCATTTGAGCGGGAATAGTTTTATGAAAGCCTCTTTGTTAATGTATTTACTTTGAAGAGCTTTAAAAAAATTCGCGGGACAAACCTCTTCGAAACATTTCTGGAAAACACATTCGAAAGAATGTTATGAATGACACACAAATAGATTGCGTATTCAACATTTTTCAATTGATTTCTCTTGCGTACACATGTGCATGTGCAATAAGGATATTTGATTTCATCGGAGAAAACCACTTGTTCCCACGACCGATATGAAAACATTTTGCAGAGCTATCTATAATGACTCGTGACAATATTTTCGATATGAGATATATTTCTTATCTTATCCCAACCAAACTCAAGTGTTGCTAGAAAAGATTTTGTCCAGGCTTTACGAAAAAAAAAACAAAAGTTTTAACTTGTCGATCAATTTCTTATGTCACCAGTGACATCAATTATGTCACGATGGCAACACCGGTCACAGATCATGACTGGCTTCGTGTAATTGGGTAGATGAACATAATAATCGAAATTCGTAAGTACAAACAAGTGTATATGACTCGTCCTCTTAGACCAACTTTTCTTGTAATGACAAAGTCCCTTCAACTGCATTCGGAACTACAAATTCAACTCTGTTGCAATGAAATGCTAATCAAGAAAGACTATACTTTTATTAAATTGTTCAGGGATTGTGGTGTAGTGGTAGCATCATCGTTTGTCACGCTGTTGGTTCACGGCTCAAATCCTGATGTCAAGAATCATCTATTTATTTCGCATGAAATAAATAAAAAAGTCGATCAATTGCGAAAGATAAGTCAACTCTACTGTGAAGGCATAACACTGGCAGTAGAGTGGTCATATGGCTGAAAATGCGACTTGATCGTGATGGTGACATCAGGAGGACGGAAAAAATACTGTAAATCATGAGCAACGACAAAAGCAAAACAAACAAGCTCCCCAGTTATCTGGACGCTACCCTTGGAGTTTACAGAAACTAAATACCATCTGAGTTTCAAACCACTACACTAAAATCTTTCTTTTTCTCTCTCTCTCTCTCTTCTTCACAACGCCCGTATCCTGTAATAGTATAAGATATCCTCTTATATATCCTCTTTGACGCGCGCAAATTATACAAAAAAAAAAGTATGAAGATCAATTGTAACGCGAGTTACGAAATTAATGTAACGCGAGTTACTCTGACAAATTTTGACTTTGTTCAAATTACTGAATTTTATTTTATTTTTATATTTAACAATATTTCTTATCTCTAACGTGACAATATATTTTGTGAATTTCAAATTGTTTAATTGGCAGAACTTGCTAAAAGATGTTTGTGGGGAAAAGGTCGTGTCCCAAACTGGTAACGTATGTTACCATTAAGTTAAATGCTTTTCTAGATGAATAACATATTGTATAACTGTTCCAGTTTTTTGGAATGTTAGCACAAGCAAACGTAAGTCGTTTCTACAAAACAAGGAATGGTAATATTGTGATAACCAAAACGACTAAAATTGTTAATTAGAACTCTGAATGTAACACGCGTTAGGTTCTACGTCGATGTCACTGTTCAGTTCGTATGTCGTTATATCTTCGATCAGTCAGTTATAACGATTTTTTTTTGACTAGGTGTACCTGGGGGCACAAAATGGCGCCCAACTTATATCTTATGCGGATAACTTCATATACTTCACATTCTCCGCAAGCCTAGACAGTCAAAACTTTGCACACTTAAACTGATCGTATAAAATTATCCCCGATGATCCATATCAGATCATTTTTAACAAGCATTACAACAAACAGTGAGATTTCGTATTGTTATTGTTATGCATGCCAAAAGGTGATCTGTTGTGGATTGTCAGGGATAATAAAATACGGCTACTATCTGACTCGAAGTGGATTAAACGAGAGCATTCACATATTTCCGGCGCTAGTTATACAGCTTTTCTAAACATTTCGAGCCGGATATGTGTGAACCGGAAACGACACCCTCACTACTGAAAAACTAAACAACTGCCGAGCAATTCTCACTGCTGATTGTTTTCTGTGTTCGGATCGCAGTATCGTCTTGTTCGAGAAAGGTCTTACAGTAGAGACTATCCAGGCATATTTTCGGACGTTTGATAGTAACCAAACTTTCACTTCTTAAATAAACAACGAGATAACTAATTTGTAGTAAAAGAAAAGCATCAAATCAACAATTTCAGATTCCTAATTTGCGACCACGTAACTACGAGTATACCCCTAATAATACCTACATATGTATACGTTTATCACCATCCTTTAACCCGGATTTTTATTTTCACCTACAAAAGGAAAGTATTGATTTCGTGAAAAAATTCGATCGCGAGATCTTGACAAATCTTGGTACAGACTACATTGATCAAAAAGTTTCAGGAATTTATTCAGAAAATTTAAAATACAATTTTAATCTTGATAATCGATATTGTCCCCTTCAAGGTACTCTCCATTGACTGAAACGAACTTATGCCAGCGCTTGATTCAATCCTCGAAACATTTTTTATAATCGGAATTTGGTATACCCATCTTCGATTTTTCTATTATCTCCTCTTGGCTGCTAAAACGCGTTCCACGGAGCGGTTTCTTGAGTCGATCGAACATGAAGAAATCGCAGGGAGGCCAAATAAGACGAATTCGGTGGCTGTTGGATGGTATTCGTACTGTTCTTGGTCAAAACCACACGAATAAGGATGTTTTTTTTTGGCGTATTGCTTCACGAAAACGACTCATAACGCCCAAATAATAAACCCTGTTGACTGTCTGATATTGTGGTAAGAATTCATGATGCACAACACCGTTGTGTAATCCATGAAAACCGTGAGCATCGCCTTCTTTTTCGACTGAAATCGACGTGATTTTTTCGGTCTTGGCTCATTCGGTGTACGCCATTCACTCGCCTGATGGCTGGATTGCGTTTCATAATTATGATTTGATGATTGTTTGGTCGGATTCAGAAGCTAAAATCATGTCTTTCGCTATGTCAATCCATAAGCAATGTTAAAGTCCCTTGCCAGTTCTCTGATGGTCAATTTGCGGTTTTCGGCCAACATTTCTTTGATTTTATTGATGTTTTCGTCGGTTTTCGATGTTGATGGCCTACCACTGCGTTCGTTATCCTCGACGGACTCACGACCGTCGTTTGCCATGCATAAACGTTTGTTTTCGATAGAGTATCGTTGCCGAAACACTGCTCCAACATTTCTAAAGTCTTCGCACCATTGAATCCGTTTTTATCACACAATTTGATGCAAACTCGTTATTGCAAAGTTAATCCCATTTTTAAATTCGTAAAAAATTGAAAAGAAACACGAAGGCAGATGTACTCTCGACAGCGTAGCTTTTTGCAAATGTCAAGTTACGACGCTAAAATTTGACAGATATGTCAACCTAAAGGAAGTATGTTTCCTTGAACATTTTTGTGTTCACTTGTCTTGTCTATACCACTTGTAGTTCGTCTAAAACAATTTTACATGGACAAGATGTCGTGTTTGTCGCGATATCGACTACGTGGTGAATAACGTATGAACCTACTGTCCCCCATCAGTTCAAACTTTTAAAAGATTTCCCAAAAGAGTGAATAAAATTGATTCTCGAAACAAGTTCAAACTATGTAAAAACTAAAACAATTTCAAATCACACTAATTCTATTATTAAACGGAAATCAATCGATAATAACCACAAGAACTAATTTGTTTTTATTTTCTTGTTTAATTATTTTATCAGCAACAAACTCAACCTCCTAAAACTACGTTTTAGCTCGACACTAATTATTACTCACTTATCTTCTCGATTGTATCAATATTTAATTATTCCATTACCAACAAATTATCGATTAATCGATCAGACATGAAAGTTAAGTTTGTAGTTTGTTGTCTATTTTTTTTTTTTTTTTGTTGAAAAACTTTTAATTGATTTCTCGAGGTTACTCCACCACCCGCCGCCGTTGCCGCCACCGCAACGAACACTTGGTAACAAAAAAAAAAAAAAAAGTGCGAACTTTTTCCATTGAATTTTATATCTATGCATACTCTGCGCTTACGGCTTGTTGAATATTTTAAAAGATTCTCTGATTCATTGAGATCACCTGAAAATCATTTGGCATTCATACAAGACAATACGCGTGCAAATGGAATATACTCGTAAGCTTTCGAAGAGAAGCGTGACGCATAAGGTGTTACCTACCTGCCCTCACACGAAAATATGGTAATTTATGCTGACACCTAATTTCCAACACGAGGCGACATGGATATGGTTCGCATTTGTAACCATTATTATCTGTAATAAAGTAAAATTGTATTTGTCTTTGTTGTTTTGATAAACTTGTGGCACCAACGTGGGTGGGTTTGGTTTTTTTCAGCAATTTACCAGAAAGTGGGAACGTGATTCAAGTTTTTGTTGCATGAAAGAGTCATAGAAAGTGTATCTTTTGCAAATTGAAACATTTGAAAAGATACAAAGGTCTTTTTGGAAAACTCAAATTGGGTTGTAAATCTCCTCGGATACTATCTATTACAAAACATGTACATATATGCATGCATACATGTAATAAGTTTAGTCGTAAAAAACCTAACATCAAATAGTATATTATTTTATTTTTGTCCATTGTCATAAATTCCATTTAAGCTAAAACTGATGACATCCTCACACAGAGTCATTCGTTTTTTTTTTTCTCATTTTTATGTCATACCTTCGGATTTTTATGTCGCCATGCCTTTATTTTTAGGTTTAAAATAAAAAAAAAAAACTTTATTTGCTTTTTGGGGGGCTCAAATGTGACATAAACGCGATGTTTATGTTCAGATAAAGGCTACATCATAAATCAGTAAAAAATGAGACTTAAAATTTATTAAGAAAATAAGCAGGAAAATTAATTTTTTTTTTTATCTAAAGTGTTTCGGTCTGCACCCATCGTAGAAGATAATATTATGATGCATTAGGAATATGTTAATTTTTAATTCTTAAAAGCGGGACTCACTCAGTAACATTCATTTAATATTTACATGAAAACTATAAAATTTGTGTGGGCTTAGATATATTGGTAACCTTTTACGCAGGAACTATAAGTCAACATCAGGTGCAGTAGATAATTTTAGATATTTTCGTTGCTTAGGTATCCTTTTTGGTGTTCCGTAGCAGAATAGTGTAAATGGTACACTAATGGATTCAACACTATTTTTCAACATATATATCTGTTTGTTCGTTTTTCCGTAGGGAGCTGAAATCTTGGGAAAAAATGGTACGTAATTTATCGCCGAAACTAAAGGGTGACCAGATAGCAATGATAGTTTTTCCAATTGGTATGTTTCAGCAGCTGTCAAAGTTACCAATGATATCCAGCTGTCAAAATATTCAGTAAGGTTTGCCATTTTATCATGCATCGTTTGACACTTCCCGAACGTGTGGAAATTATTAAAAAAAACATTATCGAAATTCCGGTTCAGTTGTAAATACGCAACGTGAATTTCGTTGTGAGGTCGGTCGTCATCATGGCTTCAGTGCGCAGGCAATTCGTCGCTTGGACCTTAAGTCACCACCCAGACAGAGATCGGTGCGAAGTGAAGAAAACGTAGCCGTCGTAGCGGCCAGTATCGAAGAAGACCCAGAAATGTCGATTCGACGCCGATCAGCTGAATTGGGTATCGCCAGACAGTCAATCAGGCTTATTTTGCGGTTGGATTTGGGCCTACATCCGTATAAGATTGTGCTGACGCAAGAATTGAAGCCGGACGACCATAGACAATGCCGTGAGTTCGCTAATTGGGCGCTGGAAATGTTGGCCAGAGATCCGGATTTTTGGCCAAAAAATCATTTCTCGGCCATTTTTGGCTCAACGGTTATGTCAACAAGCAAAATTGCCGTTATTAGAGCGACCACAATGCACAAGTGTTCAACCAAGCATCAATGCATCAACAAAGATTGACTGTTTAGTGCGGTTTATGACACGGCGGCATCATCGGACTTTATTTCTTTCGAAATGAGGAAGGAGACACCGTTACCGTCAATGGTCCTCGGTATAGAGCGATGTCAACCGACTTTCGTGACCAGAGCTCGACAACACCGATATATCCGAGCTGTGGTTCCAACAAGACGGCGCTACATGCCATACAAGCGAGGCAACGCTCGAAGTGGTGAAGGAGAAATTTGGCGACTGGATCATCTCACGGCGAGCGTTCATCAATTGGTCATCGCGATCATGCGACTTGACACCCCTCGATTATTTTCTCTGGGGCTACGTTAAGTTTATGTTAACAAGCCAACCACTTTGGACGAGCTCGAGGCCAACATTCGAAACGCTATTGTCGGAATAACGCCGCACATATTGGACCGAGTCATCAAAAGTTGGACCGACCGCTTGAAGCACTACCAGCGTAGCCGAGGCGGTCATTTAAATGGCGTGCGATTCCATACATAATGGCATCAATTTGATATCTTACACCGTTGTTGTTTTATTAAATTTCTTTTCCTATCGTTCTTATCTGGTCACCCTATATCTATGCTGCGAACAAATTTCTTCTGGCACAACAATTTTTGAAAAATATTGGAGAACGTAGGGTGAAATTTCACCCCTCTATATCTTACCCGTCTTCATCCTATTTTACTGATTCCGTCACAATTCAAAATCCAAATTTCATCAAAATCCGTTGAGTGGTTCTTGAGTTAGGCGTATGGAATATGATTTGAAAATGTGTTTAGCACCTCTTCATATCGTACTCCCACTCTATTCGGTTTCGATCAATTTCAAGTGGAACTACTTGCGTGTCAGTCTAAGCCTACATGCCATCGAAATTCGTTCAGGAGGTCTTGAGTTAGGCGGCTAACAAAGATGATTTAAATATTTATTGAACCCCGATTTTGATGGTTTTTATACGAAATGACCTGCGCATCAGGATATATACATACGTATACAAACAAAATTTCATCAAAATTTAGTGGTTCTCGAGTGAACCGTGAAAGTACAAATATACACTTAAAACGGTGCGGAACAGTAACCGCGTGAGACAGACAGTCTGCAATGAAAACAAGGATCGTAGATACTTTTTGCACCCAGACCATAGGTATGGGATGAGTAGATATTTTAAACATTTTATACATTCTTTATTTGAAATAAAATTCTAAATATAATAAATAGTGAACAAAAACGGGTCCTGTCATGCGATATAATGCAAGTACGTTGCGGTAATGTGAGATAAGGTTGATCGATGCGGTTAGATTGCAATCACAAACGGGTAACACTTTCTTGCTTACGTCTGGTGTATGTTTCAGCTCTAACCATTTGAACAGGCTTCATATTGACGAAGTATATTAGTTATTTAATATTGATGGCCAGGTTTAGGACAAGGGTAAACGTGGCAATGGGCTTCGTTCTCTTTCAGCAGGGCTACTCATTATAAAAATACCAACAACTAGCTGCTAACATTACTGACAATGAACAAAACGAGTCACCTAGAAATTTTATCGGAAAACATGACCTCGGCGAAAGCAATAAAAATGGGGAAGTTTTATGTATTTATGCAACTTTAATCACCTTGTCATAGGCGGTGGCATGTATGAGCACAAGGCCTGACAATAAAGTTAGATGGGTTTCAAAAGACCAGCAGCGAAGTTCCCAATAATTTTATCACCGATCAGTCGATGGTATAGAAATTCTCTTTTGTGTATCGCATACAGGCCGACATCGAAATGGAATGAGATCAACACCTTATGTTTGTATTCGGATTGGTGCTGTAGCAATCCAAAGCAGTAGGAACACAACGCTTCGGCGAGTGAGGCTTGACACCGAGAGCCTAAGTGTCTCCAAAGTGTCGTAACAGTTTAGACATCATCTTGTATAAGGGTCAGTGATTACTCGCAAAGAGCGCATGGCTGCGTTTGCTGATGGAATTAATTAAAACGTTCATTGTTGAAGCCATCCACGCAGAACGTAGAAGCGAACTCTATAAGTCCGGAAACAGAACTGTCGCCAGAGAAGTGATAGGCCGTCATAGCTTGCGAATTCGCACTGCACTTCCCAGTAAGGGCAGATCATTGACTCGATCAAAGTCCGATATTTGTGAATGCCTGTGAAAAATATAACACACCTAGCTGTTAGAAGCTAGGCTCCAGGACCTGCATAAACGGTTTGCACAAAATATACAGGCTGATTCTACTTCAGATGATCAAACTTTGTGACGTGATAGGACATACCGCAACAAGAATAAAATTGTAGTGGGTGCGGGGTCCATTCCTACCTTAGAAACGGTAGAAGCGGAACCTATCACCTTCCGAAGTTTAATCGTCTAAAGTGGAATCACCCTGTTTACATTTTTACTTGCACCTACATACGGGGTGGCTGATGAATATTGCTACATTAAGAAACTCAAATAACTTTTTTTTCAGTGTATGGAATTCATTTTTCTTTTATTCATGTTAAAGCTCATTCAATTTTATTAAATATAGCTTAATTAGTTTTAAAAATAATGGAATTTAAATGCCCCCCCTGCTCGTTGATGCATGTGCGGCATCTTACCAAAAAGTTGTTCATTACTGCTTGGAGAGTTGAGACAGGAATAGTCGCAATTGTTTCTCGAATGGATTGCTTTAGTTCATTCAAATTTGTTGGTTTTGCTTTGTAGACTTCCTGTTTGCAATAACCCCACAAGAAAAAGTCAGGTGCAGTAAGGTCAGGCGACCTGGGGGGCCAACGGAATGTGGAGTTTCTGGATATCAGCTTATTGGGAAATTTTCGTCGCAATTCTGTCAAAACAGGCCGGGCTATGTGAGGAGTTGCACCATCTTGCTGAAACCACACAGAGTTGAAAGAAATTCTCATTCGGCGTAATTCTGGATAGAAAAACTCTCTCAACATGCTCAAGTAACGGTCTCCAGAAACCGTAACGGTGTGACCGTTTTCTTCGAAGAAGTAGGGCCCGACAATGCAGCGTGATGAAACTGCACACCACACTGTGACACGAAGTGGATGCAATTCCGTCTCATGGAGTATCTGTGGGTTGGAAGCACTCCATATTCGACAATTTTGTTCGTTTATGTTGCCGTTTAAATCGAAATGGGCCTCGTCAGACATAAAAAGACAGTTCAACATGTTTCCGTCCTCTTCCACCATTTGAAGCATCTTCTGGCAAAATTCCAAGCGAATCGGCAAGCCTGCTGCGTTCAGTTTGTTGGCCATTTGAATTTTATATGGGAATAAGTCCAAATCATTGTGCATTGACTGCAATGACTGTCTGCTTATACCCATTTGAGCAGATAAGCTTCTTGTCGAAACTCTTGGATTGTTTTGTATGGCAGCAGCTACAGCAGCGATTGTTTCCTCCGTCCGAACTGAAGGGTTTCGATGGTAGGTCTTCTTTCGACTGTCCCATGCTCGGCAAAATTGTTAACAAGTCTCATTATGGTCCATCTGCTCGGAGGATTGCCGCCAAACGTGTGCCTATACTCTCTTTGAACCGAAACTACGGACTCCAGTGCGTGATAGCGGCGGACAATCCAAATTCTTGTTTCAGTGTCCCAGTTATCCATTTTTGTTAAATCTAAAAATCAATCTGCAAAATAAAAAAAAAAATTAACCAGATTCATTAAATAGAAAAAAAGTTATTAAATTTTTTTTTGGTAGCGGCTTTCATCAGCCACCCTGTATGTAAAAGGGGAAGTTTGGTTTGCTGAACATTTTCAATCTCTCAATACTTCCTGTTTTGCTTTCTTTTTTTTGTTAAATAAAATCAAACCAATTTTACTGTACAATAAATCGTGCCTTTTGGTAAGTCAATGCATATCAGTTCAGACTGTACCAGCGATACCTCCTTCAGTCGTATGGATAGTCCGTTGCATTTGCCAGTGCCATCGGGCGTAGCTGTTAAAAAATGCCCTCACTAAGATCAATAGCTCGATTCAAGGCGATATGTGTGCACCACAACTTTCTGCCTCCCCGAAAGAAAAAAATCGGGGTAAGTGGCCGAAAATAATGTTTCATCGCACAAATACATAGCATGCCACAATAAATTGCAGGAAACAAATAGGTCTAGCACGACTCTTATCTAAACTTGTCCGCTAAAAAGAGAATTGCGGTTTGGTGGTTAACCCATCCAAACCCGAATTGATTCCCAAGTTGAAGGGTAATCCTCTAAAATTGTCTAGAAGGCTTCTAACACTGTAAAAAAAAACCTTCGACTCTAAACGGGATCTTCAATCGAGTAAGGTTTATTGAACAAGCTGTGCAGACAATATCAGCGCAATTGCTAGCTTCCAACCCACTTCCCTAACACACTCAATTTCTATTTGACATCACAGATTGATCAATTCAAGCTTCTCAATTGCCCACCGCTTTCCTATTCTAAAGTATCCGTTTCAACGTAAATATAGTTCGACAATTCTCTCAGTTCGAGAGCGCAACAATGTACGCTCACACGCCTGCTAAACATCCATCGTTAGCTCCTCATAAACGAACAAAAATAAATTGTTTAAATTATTGCAAGTCTTCTTTTGAAGGCGCTCACTCCCATAAATAGCAAGGCCACATTGCGTTCGATACATCGATTGCAACAAAGTCTACTGTCTACACAGAACAAGTAAATATTTGCACATCGAACGTGCGATATCTCATTGCATAGTAATGATAGCTATCAGTACCTAGATAGCGATAGATAAACAAATACATAGATAGCGTGCCACTCCAACAAGATGCACACATTAAACTGATTGAACAAGCTTTGTAAAAAAAACAAACCCAAACATCAAATAAAAAATTATTATGTGAGAGCAATAATCACCCATTAAGCCCTATAAATGGCCGCGCTTACATGCATAAAAGCACCGCCACCTGCCAAGCAAAATCACTTAGCGAAACCTTAACACTCAGGGAATTGTTGTTCTGTTTTATGGCTTCTTACGGGTGTCGTTGCAACATCATGATTTTTTTTTTTTTTTCTGTATATAATAATCACTCACGCAAGCGACCAAAGTCACCAAAGCGTGAACTGACAATCACCACAACCCCGCCACCGACATCATTATTAGTTTAATTATTCACCTTCTTTTGTATTAATTGAACACCAGACGGGCAATAATATACAAAATATGATTACCGGCAATCTCTGACGATAATGCAAAGAAAAAAAAAAAAGATACATTTATCAGCGAATTGTGTCATTTGACGCTTGATTGCTGCCCCGGTCGGTAAGCCGGATTAAGTCAACTTCACTCGAAATGGCAGAGTGTTGGCTGAAAAAACAGAAAAAAAGACATACCGCACCAACAAAAAGTATCTACAAACAAACATTGAAAAATCTGATAAAATATTTATACAACAGAAGCGAAACTAAAGTAACGAAAGATATTTAATTACTCAGCACCATGTTTCCCCCCGTCACCATCCATACTCTACCCACTCACTTTGTGACCGTGTGTGGAAATTAAGGCACAATAAAGGGAAAATATCTACTCGCATTCGTATTCGAATCTACCTGTTTAGTAGCAGCAGCAGCAGCAGCGGTGGCACTTAACAGCACCAACCGTACCCCGAGTATCGACATTCATCCATGCATTGCAGAGATACTTCTGTATACCATTGCCAGGCCATCAAAAATGAGGATGGTATGGCTAGCATCAGCGATGCCTTTCATTCCATCTCTCTGTCCATGATGTAGTACGAGTATCTCCTCTTCGGTATCGTTGTATCTCTTTGCTGCGGCGGTTGTGATGCCGATTTGTGGAATCATAGCAATGTTTGTAGTTTTTGTTGTGCGACGATTGTTGGAAATTTCTCACTCCGAGGGGGGGCATGGGGCTCTTAAGCAATAATTAACGAGATTCCTGAGTTTTTTTTTTTTTGTTTGGTTTGTTGCTGTAGCTATATAGATTGTATAGCGACTGTGTGCATTTGGTTGATTTTCATTTTAAACCTGACGCGCGCATATATAAAGCTGGCGTTGAATATTACCGTGGGCTTTGACACAGAATGAGAGGCTGATCGGGGTCGGATATGAAATGGGGCGACCGCGACATTCATTGGGAGTGGTAATTAAGTAATGTAATTGACATTTTGACAAACATTTTATGCTATTTTAATTATATGGGGAATTTTCGTGGAGTGAGACTTTTTATTTTATTGTTTTCTGTGTCTTTAGGTACGAACGAGTCAATTAAGATATAACAAAGTGCAGCATTTGGAGCTATGGTTAGGTCTTGTTATTATTTTGTACATTTTTTTGAAATCATTCGAATCAGAGTTTCTAATCAAGAAGACATTCTAAAATGCGCCAGTTTACACATCAAATATGCTTTTGTTGTTGCAAGATGTGATAGCTTGTACCAACAAATATTCTTCGGTATAACTCGATTTTAACATGTTTCAGGCTAAGTTGATAATCCTAAATTTTTGCATCCATAGACTGGCAGACTTAAGACCTTCTAAGCGACATGAATCACATCTAACGTGACCATATGCCCTGTAATTTACAGGAATATGCTGCATTTTAGCGAGCAACTTGATAACCCTTAAATGTCATGTATTCAACAAATTTACCCTGAAAAAAATGTATCTCTCACAATCGACCTCTCTGGAACGACGGCATCGATAGAAAGTACTTTTTCTACGGCAAGTAAATTATGGAGGGAAGAACAGACTCGCCTGAAGGTTGGAACGTTGATAGCATTGCAATTTGTGAATAGCATAAGAAATGCACTCATATTTCTCGATTTATCATCAAGTTGAGGCGCTTAAATCGAACCCAATATTGTAGTAGGCAGTACTATTTTTGTATTCTAAATTGCCTTTTTCAAGTTAACTTTAAATTGCTGATATTATAAGTGGTCAGCTAAAATATGCGAACAAAACAAAAATATCATAATTAACCAGCAGAAAAATAAACCACAAAACTTTGTTCCAATCAGCAAAAAGTAATATTTTGATCACCACAAAATTGTTTTTTGATCAGCAGAAAATAAAAAAAAACGAATCAGCAGATAAGAAAATGATTATAAATAGTTTATTATTTTGATCAACAGAAAGAAACAATGCTTCAAGAAAAGACATAAAAGTTATTTAAGATAAACGCGACTGCGAATTTCAGAAAATAATAGCTAAAAATTTAAGCGAACATTTTTTTACTTTTTCTGTTGAAATTTTGTTCTTGACATTTTTGTTCTATTGACATATTTCTTGATTTTCCACGTTTTTTTGCTTGTCAAGGTTAATGAGGCTTCTGCGCATTAAAAATGTTTTATTTTGCTGATCAAATGGTTTATTTTTTGAAAGTCATATAATTTTTATGCTGTTGTTTATTTTTTAATTTTCTGCAGATCAAAAAATAATTTTTTGATGATATCTGAAATCTGTTCAATTTCTAATCAAATAAGTTTATTTTGCTGATCAAAAAACCCTTTACTGCTGATCGATTGTAAGTGACTTAAATAAATATGTCCTGTAAGAATCCCTTACCTTTTTTTCGATTAAACCTGTACCTTAACTTTCACAGAAAACCGAGCATTTTGCTAAAATAAATATAGTCACGTTAATCATAGCAATAATTATCGTTTTAGTCGTAAGCAGCAGATTACTATAAGGGAACTTATTTAATAAGATTTCCACTTACCTATATGGATGTATAAAAACATATGTATAACATTGAATAGACTTTCAATTTAGTGTTCTGAAATTACAATTAATCAACAATTAACAAATGCTCTTCATAACTTTTTATCCTATTTGTAGGTCTAGCACGTTCAGTCTTACACCGACACTTCTAACTAGAAGCAGCCCATCAAAACTCTTGGTTACGTAAATTACAAATTAAGGAAGCTTTTCGTGGATAGCCTACTAAATCTCTAAATGAAGTTTCGTGCTAAATGTACGCGGTAAACCAATTTTGATGTGGTTTTCTTTGTATTGTGGCGTGTTCTTTGAGGTTGCTTAAAGGCAGTACGATAAGTTACAATCCTTGCTCCTATTTTCACCCGCCGACCGCATATACAGGGTGTTTCACGAATATAGGTACAAACGAAAACCACCAAGTAGCTGAAGTTCTTTTTTAGTTGCTGATGTCATATCCAAGTCCCTCTCATAAGCTGTTTCAACGGCTTCTGGGGATAGGAAATAATTTGAAAATTCCAAGCCCTGTGGAACTTCCATGAACTTTTGGTTTCAGTTTGTTTTTGCACATATTGTGCAGTCAGCCAGAAGAATAAACAATCTTATCATTTAAATTTGTTGTTGATAAGTGTAATTCATAAGCGTTTCAAGAACAAAGCTTAAGTTCTACTCATTTACTAACTGAAATTTGAGAAGTTGACCCCTAACAACTTAGCAAAACACCATTGAGTTTTTATTAGTTCGCTTTTTGGTGGAAAATAAAGTAAGGACAAGTTGATAAATGATAAGTAATAAGTTTTTGAAGAAACATTCCACAGATTTTATTTTAGGATTAACAAAAAAGGCTTTTGATAAGAGAATTTTCCCTTACAATGTTTCAATAAAAATATCAATTTCATTACTGAAGAGTGTATAAAAATTTTGAGAAAAGAAATGAGCAAACATTCAACGATTTAGGTTATCTCTTTTCTCCTTTGAATAATTATCAATAGCACATTTCCTATTTGTTGAAACAGAAACTCGACTGGGTAAGCACTAATAGATTCTCAAAACTTCTTTCAGTTACTTTCGCTACTCTCGTTGGTGAAATGGATAATTATTGGAAAACTTGATGAATGATAAGTGATAAGTCATTGAAGAAACAGTGCCCTTTTGTAGACTCTGTCTTGAGTTTATAAGGGATTTGTTGTTTAGTTGAAGATTTATCACTTACACTTATCAATAACAAATATAGATGATAAGTGATAAATGGTTGGCAAAACAGAGCCCAAGTGTTACTAAAAGAGGTGGTGATCATCTTTGTGGGAAGATGCGGTGCCACGAGTGCGAAATAATTTATAGTGCACAAGCCTTGGTGTTGCTATTACAGATAAAATATTTCCAGTGAGATACTCATAATGCGGAATATGTGGCTCCTTAGGCAGAATCGTTTTTAAGGCGTCGTCCGTCGTGGATTTGTTGTTTGCCGCTCATAATATTTTCTTGAAGATCATGGTTCTGCACAGCTACTGCCAGACGCTTCTATTGACGAACTATGTAATGTGTAGTCATTTACTTAAAGCCATCCAATCATTCCAAACAAACTGACGACTAATGAACAAATCATTTGTCAAAAACTCCATCAGATTAAACTTGACTAACATTTCAATAAGCAAATCAATACATTCCATAAGTCAAAGCACCACATTTCCTATCAGAGTCAATTAATCGGATTATTGTTGTTCGCATTAGTTTTTTTTTTCGTTACCAGACAAACATAAGCTTATAGCAATCATCCAAATGCGGTGATTATAATCTCGAATCAATAGCTCATAGTTCAACATGTATTAAATTATTTTTTAACACCTTAAACTGCTTACTTCCCATCAACCATATTTTAGAATGTTTGTATAGTATTTACCCAAAGCCGGTTATAATTTCCAAAAGCGATTACTCAAAAAATCAAAATATTCTTCCTTCTCCGTGTTGATTTCATAACCACATTCCCAATGTTAAAAGAAAAAAAAAAAAAAAATCAATAAAAAGAACAAATGAAAAAAACACGTAGGTAGATACATAGATAGGTAGGTATCCACCACGAATTGAATACGAAGGAAAAGATGAAAAATCAACGCGCCGCACTGAAGTGTAAGGCGATTAGGAAAGACTACGTACCTGATAATTTTCATGTCACTATTAGCTTGGCATTAGAATGCCATTAGGCAGCAACAAGAAACGGTATGGGGCTATAGAAATCCCACCGATACAGCATAAAATGCAAGAAGGGAACGAACAACAACAACAACAAAAGGAATGCCTAAACATGAACATGGAGAAATGCCCCCGGCTTGAAACTCGAAACATGAAACACCTTCTTTTGTGTTTCTCCACACAGATACACTGAAATTTGAGTGTAAGAAATAAATCCGGGAGAAATTTGAAACCCCTATATGCAGTGCAATTGTCCGTTCGTTCTTTGCCTTATGCCAAGCCAAAAGCCTTTTGCACTTTAGAACCTTTGTTGTACACTGTATATGCATGTCTTTTGCAGTAGTACAACAACAATCTCTATCTTTCTCTGTTTTCGGTGCATATTAGCATAACATATTCAAAGCGTTAATTCGACACTCGTCGGTTAGTCGGGTGAGAACGATTACCTCTCTCTCAGACCGATGGAATCGACTCTTAGAACTTGAGGTGTAAACGGGGTTAGCTGTGAGGCCAAATGACTGTTGAAGGCGGTAGAGTGAATGGACTTAGAGAAAAAGATTTCTACCAACCAAATAACCAAGCCAAATTGCATTACAAACACAGACAGAGTAGATAGAGCCTGGATAGGAAACTGGTACTCGACAGTTGGAAAACAATGGCTCCTAATGGTATAATGGTTGGGGGTTTGCCTTTCCTTCAAGTAGCCAGATTAGAATGCTTGCATTGGCAAATTGTTGTCTCTACATCGGTTCGAGAAGCAGATTAGTTTGTCTAACTACGGATTGTTATGATGAGGAGAAGATGAGTATGCATCCAGATGCAATGTATAGTTTAGGGATCTTAAAATCTTGCTTAGTTTGTTCTTTACGGTCCAGAAATAAACTAAATTTCCATGAATTTAACGAGAAAATACAACATGAACTCTTGGGTTAATGAGTTTTTTTTTTGCACATCTCTGGTTTGACTTGATATTCGGATTCAGCCATTTAAAATGTCATCGAACTACTTTTCTGCAAAATTTCAGCTATCCGAGGTCTTCTGGGCTTCGAGATTTGTTTGTCTAGACATCGAATAAGAGTTATTAGGAAATGTATGCTAAAAAAAAATCGCGTGATAATTGCGCATTTTAAAATTCAAGTGATAATTATCGATTCCAATGAAAGTTTTAAAAGCCTTGACTTTCAACTTTTTTTGGACCATAACGTAGATCTTGTGTAAATTTTACGATCTTTTAATAAAACACTGCCCAATTTTTTAAATGAATATGTACTTTCAAACATGACCAGGTCTGAATTAAATAAATAGTGCTTGTACTAAGCTATTTAATTGAGGAACCTTGTCGATGACATGAAATACTCCTTAGATGTCCGCGAAGTTATGTTCTTAAATGACGTTCTTCTCAATAAAAATATTATAGTCTTTTCTGCGTAACAGTTGCTACTGAACGATGTGTCCGGATTTCTGCGATTTCCAACAGATGTACCTAATGGTTCCCTTTTGGGTACGCTTCTATTTTCGCTACATACTCGTACTGAATGAAATTCCAAGTATCATATGAAGTTCTTACGTACACACGTACGAGTACGCCGAAAACATGCAGCTGTATACAAATTTGGCCACTTGGGTCACATGAATTAGGACATTAAACAATATTTTCGTTATCCCAAAAAATTGTGAACAAATCGAAATGTAGTATTGTTTCCCGCAAAATCTTAAACTTGGTTTAGTAATTCAGGACTTATTTTTAACAATATCATTGCTGAGAATGTTTATTGAAATAATTCGTGGGGCTACTCATGTATTTATTTACTCCGGAATTGTTGAACAAATCATATATATTATACAACCCAAAAGAAACGGGAATTAGGCACCAAATATGAATCTTTTCGACCTGTACTCAGCACATACAATCACACAAACGCATCCACTGCTGATAGCAATACTACTCACTGATTGCAAATTGTTTCTGATGATTTGCTGAAGAATTGAAGGTTTATTTTGCTTACTGTTGTGGGATATTTGGAATATTTAAGTAAACGTAAGCCTTCTCTGAGAAATGACCATCTCTGGTCGGTCCTAAGGGATAATAAAGTGTAGCGTAGGACAGAAGTAATCTTCGGCAATAAGGCAGCGTCGAAATATGTTAAACATGATTGCTATGAAATCTCGTCGATTTAATTTTGCTGTACCATATTTTCGAAAGTATTGGAAGTACATACAGCTGTGAACAAAAAAATAGCAGTGTTTGGAAAGAAATAAAAAAAAAACTCAATTTTTCATCCAAGAGCCACAGTATTCAGGAACATTATATTTTTTCTTAATACAATAGAAGGTACAAACTAATTCAAAGAATAATATTAATCAGAACATTAATAACAAAAAAAATATAAAAATTAATTGTAATTCAATGTTTAACAAAATAATAGCAGTGTTTCAAATTTAATACAAATATTCCTAAAATTAAAGTGAAATCAATTTTTTTGTACTTGCATGGGTCTCAGTACTTCGTCGAAAAACCTTTGCAGTCAATGACAGCCTTGCATCTTCGAGTGATGGAGTCCACAAGGCCCTGATACCGACTTTGTGGTATCCTGGACCAAGTGCGCTTAACAACTTCCCATAACTCCAAGACATTCGACGGTTTGGCATCATACACAGCACGTTCAACATCGCTCCAAAGATTTTCGATAGGATTCAAATCTGGAGATTGAGCAGGCCACTCCATGACTTGTATACCTTTTTGCCGTAACCATTCTTTCGCTTTGCGGCTGGTATGTTTTGGGTCATTATCTTGCTGCAGGACCCATCTGAGTGGCATATCCTCTTCACAGTATGGCAACATCACAGTTTCCAGAATGTTCACGTAAACGTGCTGATCCATTGTGCCCTCAATTTTATAGATAGGCCCCATACCATGATAGGAAAAACATCCCCATACCATAATAGAACATTTCCCATGTTTAATAGTTTTCAGAGTGTAACGCGGGACCAGTTCGGTGTTTGGAGGACGTCGCACATATTGACGAGTACCAGCATTTCCAAACAACACAATTTTGGACTCATCGGTCCATAAAATGTTTCGCCACTTTGAGACCGGCCAGTTGAGATGTTCTTTGGCGAAATCGAGCATTTTCACAGTGTGTTTTTTTGTTAGAAGTGGTTTTTTTCTGGGACTTCGTGCATTTAAATTTGCTTCCAGAAGGCGTTTACGGACTGTCATACTGCAAACAGGCAAATTCAGCTCAGTTCTGATCTCCACGGCGGACTTTAATGGATATTTTTTGTTCACGCGCAGTATCTTTCGATCCTCTAAGGCACTTGTTTTTTCTTACGACCTCTTGTCTCGGGTTTTGCTTCATATTTTATTGCATTCGATATCATTTTTGCCGAACTCATCAAAGATTGCTGTATTTGTTTGTAGGATTGACCTGCGGCGCGAAGAATAAGGATTTGTTTTCTTTGTTCCTCTGTGCAGTGTTTGCCCCGTCCCACTGAGATGTAATATAAAATAAGATGTCTGAATATGTTTGTAGTTATTAACTACGTTTTGTACAACTTACTTTTTGCTTAAAATCAGCGTTATTTTCAAAATATTTAAAATAATGATATGCACTGCTATTATTTTGTTCACAGCTGTAGATCAATCAGTGATATACCAGTGTGAAAGCAGCAAAGATTATCTACATTCAGTCGACCATGCGACATAAATTATGGAACATCCTTTGTACATATTCGTATGTGACTGTGAAATAATTAGTGCTAACAGTGACAGAGTCAGGGTTTCCTAAGGTTGGAGACATACGATACGTTTTCTAACGCACGTTTTGAATTTGCTTCTTCTTACCTTTGCGAATTCATTTTTGCGAAAACTAGACATTGTGTCGGTCGACTCTCTACTAAGCATCCTCAATAGCTCTAACGTCTACGCTTAGGCATACGCGGATGATATTGCCGTACTTTCTGTCTTAATCGATAGCCAGGCTGCGTTTAAAGTCTTGCTCAGCCCTTTAATTACTTCCAAAATAGTTCGAAAATGAAATAAACCCTCTGAATTCGAACGCAAAGTTGAACTTATTGAGTTTTGTAAGTCAAAATCGGATTACTGAAAATGAGATCTCCAATGAACTTGCTAGATAAGATCCGGAGGAGAACTTTTTTTTAGTGTTAAAGGGGATATGAATACCCTTATACTAATTTTTAGAACACGTGCGTTTTGTGAAAAGAGGAAGAGATAGAGAGAAAGACAGAGTGGTGTAGTTTGAAACTCAGGTGGTATTAAGTTTCTGTAAACTCCAAGGGTGACTGTCCAGATAACTGGGGAGTATTTTTGTTTTGTTTTCGCTATTTTTGTCGTTGCTTATGATTCACAGTATTTTTTTCCATCCTCCTGAAGTCATCATCACGATCAAGTTGCATTTTAGTCACAGTAGGGTTGACTTAGCTTTCGCAAGTAATCGACTTTTTTATTTATTTCATGCGAAATAAATAGATGTTTCTTGACATCAGGATTCGAACCGTGAATCAACAGCGTGACAAGCACTACACCACGGCCACCCTCAAGAACTTCTCAGGACTTGAACCTGTGCTGGATCTTCCTTCGTTCTTTGTCGGGCTTCCTATGAATACTATTGTGAGTGGCATGACTTTCCAGGATGTAGACAGACTAAACGAATGCTCCCGAACACCTGTAAGAAATCCGCGGCATTCTTGCTGTCCCCCACTAGAAAAGACTGCTGGCAACTTACTGGGGTTCTTACGCGCCATTTCACTTTGACAAGCATCTTAATGTACTAGGCTTAAGCGACACCACCACCATCTGCGACGCTTGTGAAAAGGTGCCCCAATACAGCGGAACACTTCCTCTGCGAATGTTCTTTCTATGGTCGTATAAGGTGGTAGATCTTTAGAGGCGTTGTGGTGAGTGCTGATCTGATACTATAAGTTCCTCCTCATTGAAGCTCTCACTCGACGAATAAATTTCATTAACAGAGGTTCCTGGTAGTACAATGGACCAGTATCGAGTCTGAGTGCTCCAATAGAGTTTTTTTTCTTTTAATCTGACAAAAAAGAAACCATTATGTCGTTTGCCTATGGCAAGTCTAAGAGTCGGATGGTTCCATCACACACTATTAATGGAGGATAGTGTTTAAAGCAATCCATTTCAGCAATAGAGAATAATTGTTCAATGCGCTAGCAATGGAGTGAGAGCCAGCCACCATAATCTAAAAATAATTTATTCATGTTGACACCACATCAATCAATCGCTATTTTTATACAGAACTAGCATATTTCGCCGCCTCCATAAATTTAAATATAAAAATGTTTTTATCTACATATCTAGAATTGTTTTATTTAACTTCTTGCATTCAGATCTTGACTTATTTATTTGTTAAAACCTAATAAATCATTTAAAACAGAATATACAAAGTTTCATCAGCTATTGGTTGAATCTCATTAAATATTTTCTTTCTGTCTAACTTTGAATGAAAAAAGTTAATAAATTGGAATTTCAAATTTTATTCTGCTAATCGGCTTAGTTAATTATTTTTTTAAACCAAACTATTATTATTTAAATTATTCCATTTCACACTTCTATAAATACAAAATATAAGAAAAAAAATTCGCAGAAGAACCCAAAAAGAGAACCTGGTCATCAACCATTTAATTGATAATTTATAACCTGATGCCACATGTTCGGATTAGGATAAGTAAATGAATTTAAGAAAACATTTTTTTTAAACTTTAATCAGTTAAATCTACTGTCACATCTTCAATTCTTATGTAACATTCCTCATCATAACGATCTACTAAACGCTTGTAATATATCTCAATCGTTTCTGATTTAAATTCCATTTGTCGTAGCAATGTTAATTATGTCATTTAATATAATTTTCAACAACAACATACATTTAATTTTAAATTCCCAACCAATCGTCGTGAATAAATTATAGAACCCAAAAAACAAAAAAAAAAAAAAAAGGAATCCCAACAGCGTTCACAAATTTATTCTTGTTGGAAATGAAATTCCAAGAATTTGATCGGTTTCATTCATCTACATCTACATCCACACACTACTTTACCTCCCAGAGTCCGGACCGTATCTATCTATACGACTCTGGAGGCGCATCTCCATCATCGACTCCGTATGGAATAAAAATGCCCACTGTAAATGTTTGCTTAATGGCGAGAAAGAAAATCTTCCACTTTAGTTCGTCCCATGCCCCCACGGTTCCTCTTCTGTAGATAGAAGCGCCTACTTCAAAGAATTCTCATATAACTACACTATACGAGGGAAAGATACATAAAGTATAAATAACGAAGGCAAAAATCAGAAGAAGCAAAATACACTACTGGCAGAGTGAAAGAGTGTGGATATATTCGCAGAGATACTTTTTTTTTGGAATAACTCCAGTGTAAATATTTGTGCGATGGCGAAAGAAAATACATTATTATGTGGAAGCAGAGTTCAATTACTGTCGGTTAGCGTTGTACTATGAGCATACAATATTAATGTGAGTGCTTAATTCGTTCAGTGGATTGTCAATTAGGTATATGTATCTAATTAAGATGCGGTGGGAAGGGGCGTATCTATTAGAAGAGCTATCAGTAGAATATATCGCTTAAGCGATTTTTTGAATTGTTTGGCTTTTTATTGAAATTATATTTGGCGTAAGAAAATAGGGCCAAGCTTGACAAACTGAATCATCTATGATCAATGCTCTCAGTTCAGATTTGTCAAAGTTATGCATGCAGAATAGCCGTCAATTTCGTCACGCGATGAATATCATCTCAGGAAACAGATGAATGTAATACGGAGCTAGTGAAACCAATTCATAGTGTTTGTACTTTACTCATTACATTAACCAATGAATGTGCTTTGTTCATCTTAAAACATTCCGGATTTTCCTTCTAAACTTGAAATCGAATATATGTACATATAAGGAACCCTCAGTCCATTTGAGCCTACGTATAATTTGTTTAAGACTATTTCGCGACCACTCATCTAAAACGTTAACAAAATTTGAATCTGTTTGAGGCATACGATTAGTTTTCGTTTAGTGGCCTACATTATTTGAAGTGAAACTTCTTTAGACATTGTAGATTCAATTTGCGCGGGTGTAACGAATCGATTATTTTCTCGAAAACGGGTCTAACGATTTTCTCAAATCTGGTGGTTCAGTTAGTTTGAATGCATGCTACAAAATGGCATTCAAGGTTTTTGGAAATATGCTTACAACGGTACTTTGAGTTAATTTGTTCGGGTGTAACACTTCTGGTGTAACGGAAGGTAAACCGCTTATTTTCTTCAAAAACGGATGTAAAGATTTTGACCAAATTTGGTGTTTCAGTTAGTTTGAATGCATGCTACAAAATGGCATTCAAGGTTTTTGGAAAATATGCTTACAACGGTACTTTGAGTAAATTTGTTTGGGTGTAACACTTCTGGTGTAACGGAAGGTAAACCGCTTATTTTGACCAAATTTGGTGTTTCAGTTAGTTTGAATGCATGCTACAAAATGGCGTTCAAAGTTTTTGGAAAATATGCTTACTTAATATGCGTACTTTGAGTAAATTTATCAGGGTAATCAGTAAACCGCTTATTTTCTTCGAAAACGGATGTAAAGATTTTGACCAAATTTGGTATTATAGTTAGTTTGAATGCATGCTACAAAATGGCATTCAAGGTTTTTGGAAAATATGCTTCCAACGGTACTTTGAGTAAATTTGTTAGGGTGTAGCACTTCTGGTGTAACCGCTTATTTTTTTCAAAAACGGATGTAAAATTTTTGACCAAATTTGGTGTTTCAGTTAGTTTGAATGCATGCTACAAAATGGCATTCACAGTGTGTGGAAAAATTGTAACAAAAAAGGTGTAACGCTTCGATTATAAAGAATAAGTGAAATGCTAATTTTATCGAAAATGGCTCTCATGATTTAGTTGAATGCTGCTGCTAAGTCAAAGGCACAAAGCTAGACCAAGCTAAGTTCATTGTGATACCACATATTACCTAATTTCCCAGCACCATCATTTTATTGTTACAGTCCTAAACTTTTATAGTAGATGGTTCCTCACTTACATATGTGTATGGATCCATTTTGACCAACAGACGAATATTCATTTTTTTCGCGTCTGTCTATCAACCTCCCTATGGGATTTAAACCTAATATTTTTGTTCTCTTTAAGTACAGCTGTGACAAGATCTGCCTCGACAAAAGACAGCTGCTAATGCTGTACTTCTTACTTTAGTTTCTATGTTGAATCTGAAGGTTTCGACCCTCTATAACTATGTTATCCCTTTGTTATCTCTGTAAAAAAAAAACTGTCCAAGTATCTATTTTAAAAGATACAAGGAAGTTGTGTTACACTTCTACTTTTTAACTTAAAGATAACGTAAAATGATAATTTACAGCTTTCCTCATTGATGGATACCCTCCTACTCAACCAAACAAATCTCATTGAAATCGGTTGAGCTGTTCTCAAGTTACATATGAGCGTGGAAGTGTAGATTTCTTTATTCTAATTTCCGTTGAAGTATGTGGTTTTGCATGAAAACTGCTTTCTTTGATGTTAATTGCAATTAGTAGTTTGTTTGCAGTTGAAAACTATCGTCAGCCATTTCCTTACCACTTACAACGCGCGTATAAAGATTACAACTTAATTTTAATTGTTTGTTTTGTGAAGCTGTCTTCACTCCATCAGTTCAAGAGAAGAGTCAACAATTATTATTACACAGGCTCTCTACAGATTCCATAGAACAAATACCTCAAGATACTCTCAAAAGATAATTTATTTTTAATTACACGCATTTCATAGGGCATAACATAACAGTACAAACTGGTAATAAAAACAAGCACACACAAACTCGGCCATTCTGCATGAATAACTTTGGTTCTTTTTTATTTTTTTACACCCCACACATAAAATATTATGTAGAGAGAATGAGAGATCGCTAGAGATACATTACCTCATCCGAAATTACCACAAATTTCCCCTCAAGTCATCCAACGTGTGTATACCTCTCAATTACTCTCATTGTTAGAATTTTATTATGACTACGAAGCATTTTTCTGTTCTCCTTTTCTTTGTGGTTTCACATATTTTTTTTTATTTTTTTTTTATGGTGCGTTACAAGTATTATAACAAATTTTCAAGTGCCTCGACAAACGTCGACTTCGAACTATAAATTACGTGCAAATAGACATTCTGTGGATTTTTAACACTACTCCCTGTGGCGATTTTGTCTGCTAGCAAGGGACCATGGAGAGATACGTGCTGGTGTAGATACGAATTATCTATGGGGATAATATTAAAGTTTAAATTGAAGTTCGAGTATCTAGCTATTTACTCTCATAACTTCTTAAGAGGAGGTTTCTATTTTTTGTCCTTTTTCCAAAGGGGATGTGAATGCAAAAAGAACTTAAAATCCTTTAGAATTTTCAGGAACTCATCTCTGCCTCTCAGCGTATCTAGACCACCGAGAGGGTAAAAAAAAAAGAAAAAATCATTATAAGTGAACCTCTTAGAGAATATTCAACTTCGAATCATATAAAACAACCAAAAGGGGGAAAGCCATAAAACGATGAACACTATAAGGGACACAGTGTAGGGGAATGGAATAATAAAACGACTCTTGTATCTGTTCTTCTGTTTTTTTTTATATTACTGAACAATTTTAAAAACTCGAAGAAGTCTCCGCGCTTGTTAGAGCCAACTTAATAAAACAGGACGTTGTCGTTGAGGGGGAACAGCACAGAAAGACCCGAGAAAGACACGCTGCACACACTCAGGAATCTCTCTATATCACCGCGAAGGAGCGAGTTTCGTGCTTCTTTTTCAATAATAATTCTTTTAGCTGGTTTCGCTTGCTGTGTAGTCCTGTGGCTGCTGTTTTATAAGATACGAGGCACACACACATCCAGTGATGGGTACGTGATCATGTTACAAAAGTTCACACTCTTTAGTTATTGCTATATAATAAGGCTGCGGCAGCAAAAGCAGCAAGCACCAGCAGTAACAGAATATAATGCTTCGCGTCGCGGTTTCTTTTGTTTCGTTGGTATTTTTTTTTTTTTTTTTTAATTCAATGTTCGCTACTCATTCTTTATTCATTTTTTGTTCTCAAGTTCTTTTTTCCTTTTTTTATTAGTTTACTTTTTATTATTCGCCTCGTGGTTTGAGTTTTTTTTTTAATTCTGCAGTTCTTAACCTGGTCTTTGTGTAGGGCTTTATTTTTGTACTGGTTTCTGCTTATTTATATGAGTAGCAAACGATGCGAGTTATCCGTACTTTAGTTCACTTTAATACTTTTTCTTTTGGCTTTTTTTAACTATGGGGACAAATGGATTGATATTAATTCTTTCTTTTCTGTTTCCTACTACTCGAAATCATTTTAAATACTCTGTCAAGCAATGTTCTTAAGTTGACAGCAGTCGCTGCCAGTAGAAGTATCTTTAGAACAGTTGCTGCAATCAGAATTTAAGATTGAATATTAATTTGTTTATTGGGGTGGGAAAAACTCAACTGGAACACTATATAGAAAGACGAATAGGTGCTTATCAGCACTCACCACATCAGACACTAGTAAAGGCAGGACAATTGCAAAGAAATTGTTCCGCAGAGTAGTCGTTCTCTCCACAGGTATCACAGAGAGTGGTGTCGCTTAAGCCTAGCATTCTAGGACAGCAAGAATGCCGCGTGTTTCTGCACAAACGTCCGATAGCATCCCACAATTATGTTCATATGAAACCCAACCATCAATGTAAGTACTGATCGAGCACACAGGAAGATTGTTTTTCTTTTTTTTAAAAAAACCTTGAATGTCATTTCGTAGCATGCATCCAGACTAATTTGGTCAGCCGCTTACGAGGAAATAAACGCTTATTTTCTTATAAACGGCTCAAACGATTTTGTTTCAACTGAAGTGTTACACCTGAGAAAATTTACTCTACAGTGGCTAAATAAGTCTTAGTCCAGAAAAATAAATTAAACCACCTCCCGGCTTATATCGAGTGCTGGCTGCGTCGGCCTTTAATGTAGTTATGTCTCATACAAATGACCTTTCTAAAGGAATGTATCACTTATCACGGATTTTTCACTTCGTATCGCTTCCCCAAATGCGCAAACAAAATCCTCAAACCAATTAAAAAGTTTCATCAAAATCCATTCAGGCCTGTTTAAGATTGAATTTATGTACATGCCACGTACCTTCAAGTATGATATCATATAAGAACTTGGCAATACGAGTATCATTACTGAATCCTCGGTATTATGTATACGATATATCTCATAAGTGTCCCATGTCGATGAACGCTTTGCCAAAAAATAAAGGCAATTTGAAAAACAAAATTTAAGACTTTTCCCGTTGGAGTTTTACTTTTTCGGTAATTAGCGACCCATATATGTTAAACATTCATACATACATACATACATACATAGAATATCAAAATTCATAGTCAGAAAAATACCCTCTACTCAACATACTAAATTTTCATCAAAATCGGTGAGGAGTTTCTTTTTTTAACAATTACCCCTTTTTCAGCGATTTTTGCGCTGTGAACTTCACCAGCGACTATAGTCGTTTTTTGTTGTTGTAGAATTCTATAACATATCCGTCGTATCGAAGAAGTTACAGAAATTGATTCAGAAACTGCAATACGAATAAAACGACAATCGTCAAAAATCATCACTCTTTCGGTTACAAATTGAAAGCATTTCTCCAAGAGTAGGGTATCACTCACCACGATTTTTTTTTATTTCATATCACTTCTCCATGTTCGCACAAAAAAAAGGAAGTACTCGAAACAATAAAAGAAATTTCATCAAAATCCATTCCAAACGAAAATCATTGCTCACCGAAAACATCAATGTAAGCAAAATAATTCGCTTGTCTCTCCCCTTGCTCAAAACAACCGCACAAAACCATCCACTGGTGCAGTGCTGTTGGCAGAGTGCTACCCACAGAATTAAAATTAATTATCAGTTAAGAAATTTAGCTTGTTATGCTTAATAACTCTCTGATAACGATAGTGATGACTTCGACATCGACAAACACATATTACAAATAAGTCGAGTAAACCTCTATGAGCGTTTTGATTGTAAATAATACTTAACTATTTTACCATTCGTCCTGGTCTCTCATTACTAATGATTAAAGCAAACTGTTTGTTGCAATGCATAAAACAGATGTAGACTACTTAATTTTATATTATTAGGGATTAGAGATATACTCGTACACATTGAGTAAAATCATAGTACCTATGTACTTCCTTAGTGTACATTGGGGTGTGTATAAATTAACTACCAGATAAGATCTTGCAATCACAGTTCATGATATTTGCAGGTTACTTTGCCTTGCTTTCCCAGTCTGTGAGAGATTTTCCGAAATGATAGAAATTAACATAATCCATCTTTCCCATTGCGTTTCCCACTAATTACGCATAAATATCTACGCACTCGTATATTTTAAATTTAATTTCTCTTAATCTACCCGAACAATCAGATGAAGCGAAAGCTGTTATACAAAAACATTACCATCAACTTTTATGAATACTTTATCTGGGCAAAGCAATCTACTACACAGAAGCAGACGAGGAAAGAGTATCTTATTATCAGAACTGCCGAGCCAAACAAAACAATAAATTGTAAGGCAGATGTTTCGCCTCTTCCTGTACGTCTTCTCAATGGAAAAGTAGAATCCTTTGAGCACTTCAAGTCCTTCAACCGGTAAATACAGAAAAAGAAAAAAACAGAAAAAAAAGAAAAGAAAAACATGTCGTTGTTCACAAAAATACTACTGTGTTTCTCCTGTCTTCGACAGCCAGTTGGTGGCCCTGTTTCTATCAGAAATAAATAATAGTAGTAGGAATCATAATTGCAGTTTTCGTTCCAATGAAATACCATCGTTCCCTTCCCTTTATCCGGGTCTTTAGTTGTCTCATAACAATGGCATAGAAAATTTCATACTTCGTTAAGTGAAGCGTTAGCCGGATAACTATCAGCAGGAAAAGATAGACGAGACGAGACAAATGAACAAATTAGAGGTGTACACACGGTACTCACTTCCTTCTTTCGATTCATCAATAATAACGGAAAATAATTGTATTGATGGATATTGGATAATGGCTTGGAACACAATGGGATTGACCCTGCTATAGTCATTAGCAACGGTCTTTGTGAAATTAAATTTGTCATATGGATTTCATTCATGCGTAATGGCGGACCATATTTCTTGGTGGAAGTTGAGTGATTGTTATCACATTAGGGTAATGAAAACATACGCATTAGTGCGTCCTCGATAGGGTTAATAAATGCGTATTGATTAAAGGCAAATGGTAACCCTCCATGTGTGCCGTTGTCGTATCGAATTCAATATAAATCGATTAATGTGGATGTAAGAAATGATTAAGGGCGATGTGAGATGGTGTAGAAGTAGTAATTATTGCATTTATTTTTATTAAATGTTTATGCTTTTAAAAATTCACATAATAATGTTTGTTTTCTTTTTTTGTTTCAGGTAAATTCATAAAATACAACTAGAATGTTTGTAAGTAAACGCTAGTCTTAAGTTTATATGTACAGGGTGGTCCACAAACCAGACTGGAGCATTTAAAAAAAAATTGATACCTTTTAAAAGTAGGTACCGTTATATACATTTATTCAAAAAAAAAAAAAACCTGGTATGCCATTTTAAAGCATTCATCGAAAATAACTAAAATACTAAGTTTGTCAAAATCGTTCGAGCAGCTTTTGAGAAAATAAGAGTTTCACTACATCGTTACACTCCAAGCGTTACACCATTTTTGTTACACCCAACAAAATAACTCTACCAAGTTTCACTTCGAAAGCTGTATAAATACGTGCAGCATTTGGATGGACCAGGAACGGTTACTGAGAGATTTCATGAAATGCTTGAACATTTTATACGTGCTGTACTGTAGAATGGCCCATGCGGTTCAACCTACAACCTTCAGTGGTTTTATTTGTTTGACCATCTGAAAGGCCGATTGTACGTTAATAAGGAAGCTGAAGAACTATACAGATTTGGCTGAGATACCCAAGAGCTGGGAGCAAAGCCATATCGGGAACATTTTCTTACTAGAGCTCGTCCTTTTAATGATGAAAAAGATGCTTATTTAGACTAGTTGATAAATATAGATCATTATTAAAAAAAAATAGATAAATAGTTAATACATACATATGTGGTACCCAATGTAACCTATCATTTGTAAAATTTCATTTCAAATCCCTTAAAATGTCAGTAATATTTTAGAAATCCTTTTTGCCCACGATTGACAGCCACTGATGGCTGCTTAATATTTAACGTGGGTCGATTCACAAATATGCTGATTAAATATTGATTTAATGTCGAACGTGATGTGTTTCGAAACTTTTTGAATCAAAAACTTAAACAAGAACTACACCCTTACGTTGCTGCTGTAGATAGAGGCATGTGTACTTGTATAAATTTATTATGCTGCATTAAAAAAAAATCCTTGTTCAAAGACTTTTAATGGCACAAAAATGGGTCAACGTTTACTGCAGTAAAGTCCTCATTTCTATAGCATTTATTGCCGTAAACATATTCCAGAACCTTTTGGTTACCAGATATTATTTTGATAAAAACGAGTAGAGTTCATAGAAACAGGAAAGTCTACACAATATCAAATAGTAATGAGCTTTATTTTGCAACCTTAATTACAGCAAAATATTGGTGCTAATGAATGAATCTTAAGAAGAGAATTTCAAAGAAGTCTTTAAGACCTTACTATGCATCTGAACGTGTCCATGCAACGTAACTTCGACACAAACTAAGTCGAGAAAGATGACATTAAAGTCTGAAACTGATGAAAAAATTGTTAAGTCTCGTTGGACCACTGAGCATTTTGATAAACTTAGGTGGAATTTCGAATCCCAGAAAAATCACAAACGGCGCCACGTCTCGCGAATTCTGACAGACCTCCGAGAGTTTAATCGTCATAAGAAGCTTTTCAATTCGATATTCGGGTTCAATAATATATAAACAATATAGGGTCCAGAGGGCTTTGGGATGTTTGCGTCTAACTTTTTTTTTTATTTAAGAAGGTAGCCTGAAGGCGGTACTTTCGGATTTTTGTACATTCTACCATTAGATAGTGATCACGAATCGGTTGCACTCCTATTGCAGACTTAATTATTTTGTTGCAACATTCTTAAAAGGTTTGAGTTTTATATTCTTTTACCTGAGGGTTAGAGAGCAAAGTGTAAGTAGACCGAGAACTGGGTATTTTATTTAATTGCTTAACAGGAACATTATCTATGATTTTAATATTTTGTTGGGTTTCCTTTTGCTTTTATTACCGCTGGACACCGGCGATTCATGGATTCTGATAGGTTTCTCCATGTTTGAGTAGGTATGGAATCCCGGGATTCTGGGTGCTTGAGTTTCATTGTTGACTAGATATTTTCAATTGGTATTAAGTCTGGGCTGTAAGGAGACCAGTAAAAAACATATTCAAAAGTAAATTGTATAAATCTTTCATTTAAAGGTGTAAATCAATTGTTACTTACGTCTTTCACTGAATGGCATGGAACATTATATTTCAATAAATTAATCTACAAATTTCGCTAAAGTGCTCCTTCAAGCAGGGCTCCAATTCGTTTTGTAATTTCTGCAGGGAAGCTGTTGCTTTTATTCTTACCCTAAAGGGGCATTCTTCGGAGACATTGCTGAGCCTTTCTTTTGATTCTCTTCGTACGAGGATTCTTCCATCTCCGACATGCAACTTAAATTTATACTCACCGGAGAAGATTACGTTGTTCTACAAATCTTGAGTCCAAGAAAAGTGCTATTGAGCCCAGAGTTAACGTTTTAGTCTCACTCGCAGTGGAAAAACTTGTTTATTTTTCTCACTAAGCTTGCCGAAATTCTTTTTTTCCTGCTGCTCGTACAAGGTCGTTCCTAATGCCCGATAAAGTTTTGAATCTGTGTCGACGGCTTTGGGGTACCAAAAAGCGATCTTCATCATCAGCTTTGTTTTTCTTGGCCTTCCAGAGCCTTTCTTCCTATTGGTGCTATCAGTCTTTCGAAATTTTTGTCAATATCTATGTCGCAGTTTGTTGAGAGTATTCAACCTTTCGGCTATTTAACAGCTATTTTAATTTCCATTCACCTTTCTTATATGGATAAGTACTCGTATAATTCGAACTATTTATAGGTACATTATGAACCACGGGCCTGATCTGATCTGTCAGTCTTAACTTACAAGCCAGATTTCATTAATATCGGTTCAGACGTTCTTGAGTTAGGCGATTCAAAGGTTTTTGAAACCCCGTTCACAACATCTTACCCACACTCCATCAAAGTTTGATAATTTTTAAATACAAACCAAATTTCATCAAAATCCTTTCAGTTGTACTTAAAAAAAAAGTATACGGGATTCAATCCCCAAGCCGTGCTTACATGTTTGAGTAGATCGAGTGTTTTAATTAATACAGGGAGGAGCTTAAAGATGATCAACGCTCAGGAAAACCATCAACGTGAACCATTGTTCTAAACTTCAAGATACGTAAGACGAGAATCGATGAGCTTCTATCACGGAAATAGCTGAATAGAAACAATGGATCAGTTCATGCGTTTTTAGCTTATTGTTTGGTACTTTCCAAGGTTTTAGCACGATTTGTGCTTAAAGCATTGCGGGCCGAACACATGGTCCAAAGAGCTGAAGCTGTTAAGAAAGATTTAGGAGGATCCAAGCAAATTGTTTCCTACCAGTATGCTCACGAGTCTAAAAGGCAATCAAAAGAGTGATGATAACACATTCAAAGCAATAAAGGTTAGTTAAAAAGTTATTGCCACATTGTCCTGAGATGCCGAAGAAGTTATCCCGGTATACTTTTTGGAACAACAAAATACAGTGACAGCAACTTATAACTTTGAGGTTTTACGAAAACTGAAAATTGCAATTCAGAATAAACGACCTGAAAAGTTATCAACATGTCTATGCGATAACGCAGTGTTCCCTCGAGATGTTTTAAGGAAAATTCGTTGGAAAATGTTCTGCAATCCATTTCTTATTTCTCAAACTAAAAGAGAACATCTAAGCGAAAAGATGGTAATCGATAGAGGACGCTGAACAGGCCGTTTTATAAAGGCCCCGACCTATAGAATGCGTTGATCCGTTGCTGCGTCGTTTTTAACTGACACATAGATAGAATACACGTATTCTTATGGAAGGTGGCCCATAGTCGACCCATGTATGAACTTCGACAAATAAAGTAGGTTTATTTTCTACTTTTTTATTGCGTTGATCCGTTGGTAGTCGGCAAATTGAGAGTAAACACTTTCATTGGTGGAAGCATTGAGAGAGAAGAGAAACTGTCATCGGTGTTTACAATCGGTTGACATTTCAATCTGTCATCGAAGGTATGCGACGGATTGTATGGGACTGCCCTTTCCGGCAATACGTGAACGTCACCATCAACCTTAAGGTTTTTTTTGCCTTTTATAGAGAACCGGCAACACCAAATGCAAAAGTGTCTGCATGTAGACGAGTCGTACGTGAAATAATGAAATTTCAGAAACACATTTGTGTCAGTTTTATTTTATCGCGATTGCTATTCCGTTTCTCCTTAAAAACTATCAATTTCACTACTTTACCTTTAGAGTCAAAATGCCGACACTTACCACATACATGGGTGATATCCCTCTCTTTGATTTGTCATAACACAACTAATTGACTGTCCGCGAAATGCGAAATTACAATGTTAATTTGTCACTTTAATGTGGTGTCCATATTGTATTGCTATTTTGTATATTATCCAGTGGTCAACATGTCAAAAAAAAAAAAAAAATTCACCTCCCCCTCTTCTGCTATGTTACTTCAAAAAATCCACTTCTTTATGCTCTGAAACGCCCACATGCACACGATACAGCACTTAAATTTAGTGCTTATCGTTTACGTTTTCATGTTTGTTCGTTGTTGTCGATGCTGATGGTGGTGTCGTCGTCATCGTCGTTGATTTGCGGTAATAAAATAAAAACCACACAAAGGTCTATTGCCGTTGCCGCATAGCAGTATTAGTTTCTAATTCACCACCATTCGCCGATTCAATTCCACCATTTATAGGGTATCTAGATACATCTGGGTGACATTTAACAGCTGCACTGACAGACCGGCTTGTCATTGTGTTAGAGATCAATTTTCGCCACAAAAAAGGGAGAAATACCCAAATAGAAAAGAAAAAAAAACGTCTAAATTACCCCCGAAAATGAAAGCCATAGCCAAGCCATGACACGACAGTCATCGTTGTTCTAAAAATAAAGAACGGAACGTAAATTGAAACCCAAAAGTGGACACGAACCATGCTATGCTGCGTTTCCCTAACACAGACAATGGACACGAGGCACAAATTGGAAACAATAATGCACCCGGTTGAGGGAAACGTAAAACCAGTCACCAACATGATACACCCCGACCCCGAGGGCAATAGAATTGTTAAACGAAATCGGGTGGGGGGAAACCAAGCAAACACTAGGCTGTCTAGCTGGCATGGTAGTCTCTCTGGAAACAATGGGAGGAGGAAACTAACCGAGAAAGGGACATTAGCCGGGCATATGGTGTGCTTATTACACTGAGCACAGGGCTCTGGCTGAAGAATTATTTCTGCATCGTTACACAGACTGCCTGCCTGCCTGCTGAACCGTACCGGACTGGCTATGGACCCCTTCGGTATTCCTACTTCTCATCGTCGTCGTTGTCGTCATTATGACTGAACAGACTTCACTGCCACTCGCTCTCACTGTTGCGATAATAAAAATCTTTAATCAGAAAGAATTTTTTTTTTTTTTTTTTGTTTCCCTCTTTTGAGGGGCTCTACGATGTTCACCATAAAACGACACAACGAAGACGACGACGACGACGGTACGGATGGGCATCATCAATTTCCATTTCTCTTCCTCGTTTTCCATGGGAAATTGTATGCCCTTCGTCTGTTTACGATGTTTTTAGCACGCACTAACGCGCTTTCCTTCCCTTTTCCTCGGTTCACCCACGATGGGATTCGAGAAACAGTGAGAGAAGAGTGTGCAATAAAAATAAAGAAAGGCATGTTGTGTTGAGCACCCTTTAAAAACGCCAGCGGTGTTCACCAGGCGATGGATGGTAAATTGAAGACAAACCTTCAGGATGGGTGTTTTCATGCTTCTATTTTTTTTTTTTTTTTTTTTTTTTAAAGAGTGAATTTTACGCTCGAAGGGTTGCGACGGAATGACTAATTTAAGAGATGGAAACGTCGTAATTCAATACGGTAATACCTACTGCTTTCCTTGGTAAAGCCAATCCTTAGATTTCGAAGGATGGTGGATGTTGCAAACCCTTACGAGGTCGTAAAAATATTTCGAAACTGTTCTCCAAATTGTAAAAAAGACACAAAGTCATGCTGGGTTCGTTAAAAGGGTTGTTGTTCGTTTGTTGGTGGTGGCCGTAAAACCGACCTAGCCATAGCAATGACCAATTTCAAGTCGTTCTTGTTTTTTTTTTTTTTTTTTGCAAAAGTCTACTACGTTTTATGGTGAAAATATTGTCTTAGAGGCTTTTTTTTTTATTGGGTTGTAAATATTTCATTACATTTAACAATTTGCTCATTAAAATTGCGCGAGAGTGCTCAGGCTCATACAGAAGGTGGCGACGACTGATCACGTTGCGTACAGAAAAGGGTAACGAAATAAATCAAAGATAACTTGGGTTTGATGTTTTTTTTTTTTTTTTTTTGTTGCCAAACTTGAGTGCTAACTTTAATTGTCGTAACGTAAAGCAAAAGTATCCGAATTAAATTCTAAGGCAAGGTTAATGGGGATATAAATTTATTCAATTGACAGGACGGGGCGCAGTAAAAATAAAATTTCTCTCGCAAGTCAATAAAAAGTTGCAAGTAGAAGAGACATAAATTAGAAATTCGTGTCTTGACACCAACAAATTGTTATACGATGGGGTGGGTGGTAAAAAAAAAGTAATGACAAGGCGAGCTTGCTGTTTTGTATAGGAGAGGAGTCTACTTTATTGCAGCAAATTAAGGGTCGTTTGAAATGGTTAATTTTTTGAAGAGGAGTCCTTGGAGTCCTTAGGTTTTCGATAGTCCATATTAAAATTGCGATTCGCTGTCCGTTTACTAAGCCTAAACATATGGTGTATATCTTTGGCATCAGTAAAAAAATCTTTTTTTCACCTAGTCCTTTGACTAATTGCCTCAAATTTTGATCTCTAGGCAAGAGAATTCATCTGATGTATTTAAACTTAGAATCATATTATTAAATCTTACTTCTGTTGTATTTTTGTTACTTAAAGTTGAGAGTTGCTTAACTACTGCTTTGTATTGGCATCATCAATTTCCATGAATCGTAAACGCATGAGGTATGTAGGTAACTTAAGCTGGATACTCACTGAAGCCGACCACTATTTGGTTTATTTGGTAAAATTTATGGGTGAAAGAAATCGGACGAGGATAGCAGGAACATTAAACAATTTTTACTAGTGCAAAGATCCCAAAAATTGTGTAGTATTTGCTGGTATGCAACATTTTAAGTACCTGCTACAGAATGATAGGAAGGCTTTCAGCATCTTCTAGGATACTTTATTTCCTGTAAAATATGGAGAAAATACTACACACCAGTTATTCATTTTCAAGTTGTCCGCTGAGCAGAATAAGGATGCTAAATGATGGTTTGCATTCGAGGTTCTGAAACGCATTACAAATTTGTCTGTATTTCAATCTCAAAGCTGTTAATTTCCTTTCAAATGTTCTCTGCTACGTTTGATTAGGACCTTCTGCCTAATTAGGTGTATTTTTTGTAATGGAGTTTTCTTCGCGCCGTAAGGTGTGACCAATTCATTGCGTCACTTCGTCATATTGTAACATCTGCAAGGTTCTATACATATATCATAGATATATGTATGTGAAATGGTTAGAGACAGGAGAAAAATACTTATCAGCGAAGGTACATATTATACATTTTGGAGCCAACAGCACCTGGCCTAGTTTCTCGCAGTCATTCGTGCTGTGCGACACACAACTGGTAGGGACCTTTAGTTTCATGCCGTTTTTGAAGGACATTTTTTTTTCGATTGAGAGAAGCTTCTCATTACATTTTACTCTCGGATATTTGGCGAGAGGTGAAACTGTGAAGAAAATTTGTTTTTTGCGACTTAAACCTTGAGTCTTCCACTCAGTGATAGCTCGCTTAATCATTGAGCCACGGAACCCATTTAGAAGCTTAGTCTATTAATTAGTTTAATCGAGTTACAGATTAATCAGAAAATCCTTAGAATTATGCGAAAACACATGTTAAAGAGCTTGCGACTGACATTGGTAGTCACCTTTCAAATTCTACGCGCATACAGCAGCATGAAGTTTAGATTTTGTGCTCAAAACACTGCTTTTAACAGGTTTTTGACGGTTTTAGCTTTCCCGTGCCTGCTGCCTACCTACATTAGAGACGGGCACAAAATAAGTAGTAAACTTCGTTCTGCAATGTTTACAAGTTTGAAAGGATGAGTGTGACGTCAAAAAAAAAAAACTGGTGACAATATGCAACCTTGTCGTATGCTGCTCTGAACTTTAAATTCCGCTACTTACACCAGCCCTACCGCTTTATTTCTTCTGAGTGCTTTGATCGCGGTCACAATTTGTGTGTTATTCGGAGACAAAGATCACTCAGGATTGCCGCTCGTCTCTCATAGAGATGGCAAGGCAATTGAACGTTCACCGTTGTTGGGTGCGAGGCCACATTTTGAAAAATTATGCGGGAAAGGCCAGATTGTAGTATGTACTTAGATGTACTCGATTGTACTGAGTTTCCCTAAAATGTTGGCGCACTACGAGATCCTACAGCATGACGGTATTCTAGCTAAAAAATACGAAACATGAGGGTTTGATTGTTACAAACAGATGCAATGCGAAAGTGTATCATTAAATAGTGATCTCGAAAGATTCTAACTTCATCAGCACGCTTGTTTCAGACGTCTAAGAGACAGTTTTCACAGCGCCGGCCGACTGATCGCAAAGTGGTGAATTTAGCAGGATATTAGCTGCCTATGAATTAAGGAGCAAATACATTTTTGTACATTGTTCAGGGCATTCCGAAGCAAACAAATCCACACAATGAAGGTTTTTATGTGGTTTTGCTTACTTCAAAATTCACTGAAAAAACAACTTAGCAGCTGCTCCTTATTTGTGCTTTAACAGCACCGCCATCCGCCCAGTACTTAAAGTGCTACGTATTTATTTCTTTTTGTTGGCTTTATTTCATCATACTTCCAGAAAGAGGCCATAATTATCTCGCCAACTAGAGGTTTAAGTTTGCCAGAAGTGGTTTTTATTTTTGTTCACCGGTTTTTCCAATTCACTTAGCCTCAGTTGATGTGTCTCAATCTAACAAGTACAAAGATTTCAGCTTTCCATTAAAGAATAACCCCGCCACCTATTTGACATATCTATTTGCCAGGACCAATGACCACGGGCAAATAATTGAAATAATTACCAAACACTTTTTGATTTATTTCATCTGTCTGCGCTTAATGACTTCAGCTAAGAGAAAGAAGAAAAAATAAATAAATTGCAATCAGCGTCAATTAGCAACCAAAGGTCAACGTAGAACAAAAAAAAGTCACCACTACCACCGCCAGTTACAATCGAATACCCAATTTCTAAATACAGATACTTATTGGCAAATCACGCAATACTCAATGATACGACGACCCATGCAGCCATCCGATCCGTCCTTTCGTTTCCAAAGTAATTACCTAATTTCCCATGGGTTTCCGTGAAACACAACTCCCAGCAATCATCAAAACGTCTTAGTTTTTCCCTCGAGGATTGTATTTTTTGCTTCATCGTGGCGTAAATTTTCAATCCATTCTCTCGCTGACTGACTGCAAAAAAAATACGAAAAAAAAAAACTCAAGGAGCCAAGACAACTTTTCCAGCTCCATCTTTTGCTTCCATCTCAATATCATCAGTCATTAAGAGACGGCTCCGTTCAGTTCACCCGCCATGGGGATCCTCCCCTGCTCTAAAGTGCACTCCACACGACTCGAGTAGCGCTGACCTCAGAGATTGGCTTTTAATGACCGGAAATAGAAATTGTTTGAAACTCGCGCGTTTGCACACACAATGACCGAGAGCCCACTCTTTCTATCTGTGGAGCGCGCGCGATTATCACAGACAATCAGCGTTCTCATGCGAATTAAATTGTGCACATTTCGGGCCACTGTGTGTGGTGCGCGGGTCGTCGTCGTCGCGTCAGTCGCGTTGGCGTTTGACGTTTGATTTAAGAGAAGAAAAAAAAAAAAAAAAAAAACTGACAAACAAAATTTAATTCAAAAAAAATAATAAAACGAGCACAGAAACCTCTGTGTCAACACCCACATAATGACGGGAATCGGCACAGCCGACGTCCATGTCTCTCTCCCCGACAAACTTCCCTCTATCGGTCTGTCATTCTGTCACTTTGCCTATTGCGACAGCTTGCGAACAAGTAATATGCCAAACGAATCGGTTTTTTATTGTTTGCCCAGTGGGCGTTCTGAAATCGGTAGGAATAGGTGTATCCAAGGGGTTGAACTACAAAACTACTCTAAGCACTCTAAGCACCGTCTCTATTGTTACCCAGTGTCATTAAGGTTGACATTTTGTTGTTGTTATGCTATTGTGTTGAGCTTGAGGAATCCCATACTATCACCGACCATGTAGTTAGCTGTGAAATCGATTTTCTACACCTAAATAGTTTTTCTTTAGTTTTTTTAAAACTTTTTTTGTTTTTTTAAAACTTTTTTTGTTTTTTTATTTTTTACGTTTTGGTTCAGTAATTTATTTAAAATGAAGCAATTAGTTGACAGTTGAAAACTATAACACGTGTTGTTCGAAATGCTAATGAGTTGGGTTTTTTTTTTCGACTTTTAAAGTGTTGTAGTTTTGGACAGGTGACACATTTTGTTTACACGATCGTGGGATTTTTTTTTATTGATTAATCGATATGTGTTCATTTGTGGGATTTAGAGCGCGCAATTTCAAATACATTAACCTTTTGGCAATCAGTGTTTGAACACATTTCGTGTTCATTGTTCAATTATGTCTTTTTGTGATGTTGAACAAATTTGTATTGGACAACATATTTTTGGTATAGGGGGCAAAAATTCAAGGTATTTGTGTATATGTCAATGTGGATTTAATAACAAAAGTTTTGTAAGTACCTGTTGAGGTCTTTTGGCGCATCTTGTTAAGCAAACAGTATTTGTAGATACTTGTTGTGAATGACATTTAAAATTGAACAGACCCTTGACCACCCTCAGCAGACATTTTATATATTTAAATGTTTGTTGATTACGTTGATTAGAATCGTACAACTTTTTAAGTATATTTGGCAGATTTATTAAGCCTTTATCTAAAGCTGAGATTTGCTCTGAAGCTCTCGTATGAAAAATTTGTCTAATTTGTCATATTTGGTCCCTAGATACATTTTTTTGTAGATTTGAGACGATGCAAGTTCTCCATTATTTTATGGCTAGGGACTGATTGAAAAGCGGAAATGACATAAAGCTGCAAGGCTTAGTCTCCCACTTAGAAGGCAGAAAACAGCTTGAGTAGAAAACGAGGGAAATTCAGGACCAAAGAGCTATTAGATGTCAACTCAGTATTGTTTGCCCGATCCTCAAGAAGGAGACTCGCGCCAACTACAGAGGCATCAGTCTGCTTAACATCGCTTATAAGATTTTATATGCCGTGTTGTGTGAACGCCTGAAGCCGTTCATCAACAACTTGATCGGTCCATATCAGTGTGGCTTTAGGCCAGGAAAGTCCACAACATTTATAGTGACGAGCTATATAGAGCAATGTCAAGTTTTGGCATCCCTGCCAAACTCGTCCGTTTGTGCAGGATGACGATGGGAATGTACGCTGTCCCATTAAGATCGGTAACGACCTCTCCGAGACCTTTGACGTCAAAAAAGGAGTCATACAAGGCGAGGCGCTGTCATATGATTTCTTTAACGTTCTTGAAAGAATAGTGCAAAACTCACGTCCCAACACCAGACGCACAATCTTTCAAATGTCTGTCCAATTACTCGCATATGCCGACGATATTGACAAAATCAGAAGAACGCAGCGTGATGTCAGTGACGTTTTTGTGAGTATTGATGAGGAAGCGGTGAGAATGGGTTTAGCGGTAAATGAGAGCAAGACCAAGGATATGCTGTCAACAAGAAAAGACAACAAACATCGACGTCTTGGACAGAACATCAGCGTAGACAGATATAACTTTGAGGTATTTAGGGACTTTATCTACCTAGGATCCGCTATAAATTCAGACAACGACACGAGCGCTGAGATCAAACGAAGAATAACTCTTGCCAACCGCTGCTTCTTTGAACTAATAAGGCAATTGTGTCTGCTGGAGACGCTTGTTGGTTAAGGCCCAGGTCCACCCCGGACTGTAGCGCCACCTTAAGTAAGTAAGTATTAGATGTTACTGCTTACGTCAACATATAATGTCAGGTGGAGTTATCCTTTCTTACTTACTTCCCTTTAGATGGTGCTACAGTCCGGGGTGAACCTGGGCCTCAACCGACACGCGTCTCCAGCCAGCTCGATATTGTGCTAGTCGCCTTCAGTTTTGCACACGAAGTTGGTTGAGGTCTATTTCCACTTGTGTGCACCATCTTAGGTGAGGTTTTCATTTATCTCATCGTTTCTCCGGAATGAATTCGAAGAAGGTGGAGTTATCCGATGCTTAAAATTAATGAATTCGCCTTGCACATTATAAGGATGAGATAATATTCACTCCAGTCATTGAAAAATCTTTAAATACCGTAAACTTCTTCGACGAATGGAAGAAGGAAATACAAAATTGTCAAGCTTCCAAAGAATGACAGCGATAAAGTCCGAGAACTGAAGGGGTTTGTCAAAAATCACAGCCCACATAACTTCCGACCGTATTAAAGAACATGAGCAAACATTTTTTGACAATGCAGAAGCGAACAAAGCGCGTAAAGCGTCGATTGAAATACTGTTTTTTTTTTTTATGAACGAAGAATTGATAGGTATCCCAAAAAACTGTTGCCAAAGCTCCCTGACAGTCATTAAAATGAGATGGCTGCCAGATTAATTTGAGTTTCGCGCCCGGCAAGATTATACTTACTGTCGTCACTACTTTTCTGAAAATGTTCAGTGATATTCTTCTTTGCAGGCAGGTGAAGTAAAGAAATCGATTGTGCCCGTTTGTAGTGTTAGCAGAAGTAATTCTTAGATTAAGGTATCTCAAAAGTAGAATCAATTTTGTTTAGACTAATGCACGGCAGAAACATTTTCCTACTAAAGTTCTCGAGCAATATATTGACCTACCTAAGCCTTAGGAGTGTTTTTACATATATCTTCTCATCCCACAGAGGCGTACTGATGGATGGACCTATAAGTAGTGTAACTTCCCCCCAATTGGTCAGTTCATCGACTTCTCCATTACCCTTCACTCCCATGTAGCCTGGTAATCAGGGTTTTTTTTTTTTTTTTGTTCTGTGGCGCTGAAATTTGAAAATCTTCGAAAGACACTGCCAGACCCATCCCAACAAGCCTGTTTGATTTTTAGTCACTAAAAACAGCTCTCTTCTGCCACAATTCAATTTTCCCCCGCGGTACTTAGATAGATCTGTTTTAGATAGACTTTGTCTGTTTCAAGCCCTCTCCATCCATACAAGTTCTTTCCAGTGTCCTTGTTTCCTGCATTGTCCTTGAACATATCCCACATTTATCTCGATGATAGCGTACATAGTTTGCAATGGGTGGTACATTGCATACATTGTGCTACATTTGATAGAAGTATTCTCATATTTTGCTCAAGTCCTTCTATGTTCGTCATTATTCACGACAGCGATGCATTCACACGGGGGATTTTGTCGCATGTCGTTTCCAAATTCCCTCTGTACGAGTATGTCAGCCTCGTAGATACCAATCATTACACTCAGATATTGTGCATGACTGGTCATCTACGAGTACCCTTCTTTATTTTCTTTCTGCTGGTGACTAGCATTGTTTTTGTTTTCTGCTCACCAAAGTTTCAGCCCGAATGATGTCAACCATCGCCGGACAGTTTCATTGCAGATATCCTCTACTTTCTCTAGAAATAACGCTATATTATCGGGAACACCCACATCATGGTGGGTGTGAAAACTAAAATGCCACTTAGACAATGTAGAAAGGGCTAAGCATTGGTAACCATACCAATACCACGTGTACATTCGCGACTGGCTACAAAAAAAAACCCTTTCCTTTCAAGCAAATGCACATTCACAAAAACCTCAATCCGCCGAATCACAGACCGATTCGTAGAACATTCAATTTTATGCAAATTGTCACTCTTTGTTTGTGGACTTTGCCATTCGCCAATTTCACAAATACTAAGTGCAACCAACCAACAGCAGGCAACAGACCAATAAACCGACAAACAAAATGAACATTAAAAAAAAAAAAAAAATTAGACAAGTCTCCCCATTCAACTTCGGTGACAGTGCGCCATGTCGACATGCCATAAAAGCATTGCATAAGTCGTAAAATAACGGATAGCAGCTAGACTGCTGCTGCATGTGCTACAACAATGCATTCGATTAATTTGTGCATGAATAGATACATAGATACGCATGCTAGACGCGACGTCCGTCGTCAACCGTCGCTCATTCGATCGAGCGACTCCGATCGATAATTTGTCAAAGTGCCCCCGAATCAAGCCAATCACCATAATAATAGTAGCGCACGGTGTCTGCTACGTATCGACGGCTCGGCGGCTTGACATATCCTGGGGGATTGGTTCGCCTCAATTTTATTTCGTGTATCTACATTATTTGAGGGGAGGAAGACACACAAACTGGCACACACATTCAATTAATGCGGCTGCTCCTCTATGTACAGCAATGCTAGTCTACATGCTAGTCACAGAGGCCTGCCGAGACAGAAATTCATTAGAGAGAACGCAATCCAAATGCAAATGTGTATTTTTTTTTGGCCGAAGCGAGTGTTAGATATAGTGTGTGATCCGCTTGCTGTCATCTCCCGCATGTGAACTAAGCGTATACCCTACAATTTGCGGTGGTCAATTTCTGTATGTTGGCCTGGTTTTGTGTGTGCGTATGGTTGGCATTAGGAATTGCAATTGCACATCTCATGCTGGCTGACAGCAGCGGCTGGCACAAACTGTAATTTCGGTTCGCTAGATAGATGAATGTGGATGATGTATCTACGAGTATGCATTATTATTAGCTGCACGCAATTTCGCATTTGTATCCGAGTATCTTTTATGTTGTCTGGTGAAGTTTTTTTTGTTTATTTTTTTTTTTTATTCAACAAATGCGCGCAACATAATTCACTTAATGTCCAAGCCAACGCTCGTCATGTAAATGCGTCTGTAGGCAGTGTAATGAGTGGAATTTAGTAGATGGCTGATTCCGTTGTTGTTGCTCATTTGCAAATGCAAATCCGTTTAATTGAGTTGCAAATGACTACCAGGCGTGCATGTGGATGATTCTAGTTCAATGGTTCCGCTTGGATTGGGGACAGGTTTTCCACACAAATCACTGGCGATTAAGGAGGCGATGATTCCTTTAGGGTGTGTACACTTTATGGCTGTTAAATGAGTTTAGATTTATCTTCGACCGGTTTTTCATGAAACTTTTGCTGACATTTTTTTTTAGCTTATCGGTCAGTAAAAACTTCCTTCTGGAGTTCTTCATGACCAATTAGTTGGACAAAAATTATAATAATAAACCAGGAATGGTTTTGAAATAAGCTACTGCAAATGAACCGTTAGTAAATGTGTGAGATAATGTTATTCACTTTAGCCGATGGTGGTCAAGGAAACTGCTAGCTGAAAGAATTCACCAGATAAGCAGAGCAAAATGTTGTAAAAGTACAGAATGAAACTTTGAAAGCCTCAAGGAATTTCGTTAAAAATGAGACGTGAGTCCAAAGACACTTTCAGAAATGGCTTTGATTAGGTCGCGTGTTATGAGGCAGTTTATATCATATTTCGAGGTACTTAATTACTTTAAACAGTCCGGGATGGACCTGATCCTCAACCAAGAAGCGTCTCCAGCCAGCTCGATTTTGCGGTAGTCGTCTCCAGTTTTGCACACGAAGTTGGTTGAGGTTTCTTTTTGCTTGTCTGCCTGACCTTAGGTTAGGTTTTTCTTTATCTAATCATCTTTCCGAGATGGATTTGAAGACTTTCCTAGCCGGAGCGTTGTTGTTTATTCGCTTTACATGTCCTAGCTATATCAGGCGATAAATTCGCAGAATTGAATGCCGCTCGGTCCTGAATCTTATGATGAGATGATCTTTCTAAATTGAATCCAAAAACAAGATAAAGAGAAAAGGGCCAAGCACGCTACCTTGGTGCACGTCAACAATGGCCGCAAATTCCTTTGTTATTTCTGCAGTGGGACCTCTTGTGTCCTCAGCGCAGTCCATATGAGTTTCCTAGGAGCCCTAACAATTGCTTTCTCGAGTTGATGCAAAGCACGTGCAGATCTTTTGAGGCATTATCCTAGTTCATTTCTGACATCAAACGTAGTAGTTATGTTGTTGTCGACATTGATAGAGCAGCGTGCATTCTCCCCCGTCATTCTGCACACTCTTCAATCAAAATATTGATATATTACGTAGTGATAAATTGGGGATCACGTTCGAGTATAATTTTTCATGTTCAATATCTTCATGTTTGAAATATCTTTTTTTTAAATTGCCGCCCCCTGAGATTTTGTTCAATCCGGTTTGACTTTGAGTTCAATTAACGCGTTTTGTCATAAAATTTAATTGCTAATAAAATATAAATCTGGAAAACTTAGCAAAAAAGAATGAAACATGTGGAAGGCTTTGAAAATAAACATGCGAGGTGGCAAGAGGTCCAACTTAATGGCTGGCATATTTATTTACGTTTAGCACTCAACAAATCAACGTTTGCTTCTTTGCACTTATAAACTTGGTGAAACCATTAATTTGAAATACATTAACAACATTTGCAATAAATCTGTCAAACCTACGACCTAAGAGTTTAAAACTGAATTTATCATATTTTCAAATGAATTTTAAGATTTTAATTATCAAGAGATGGGAAATGTATTTTTTCTTTTTTTAAAGAGGTTAGCCAACATTAAGAAATTTATTACCATAATATATTATTCACCTAGGGACCTAAGGATAGCCACTATACATATGATAGACATACAAATACAGGGATCGAATACAGCCCCACACAAAGCCATGCATTGTTCGGCAGCTAGTTTTAATGGCATTCTTTGAATGGAAATTGTTAATTTTTTCTAGATCCGGTAAATAAATTAAATATAATTGTTGTTGGGCTTCAGCATATCGTACAGGGTGGTTCAAATCTTTTTCATTTAAAAATAGTCTGAAGTTATGAGCGGGAAGGTTTATACAATTTTCGTTTTCTTCTTCTTCCTCACCTTTTTCCATTCAAATGCCTCCTTAATTCGCAGAAAAATGCATTCAAACCCATTCAGTAGATTCCAAATTTTATTTTGATATGCATACAAAATATCCGGCCTTTATGTGTATACAGAGGACATGGAGAGCATTGTCGGTTACAACAGGGGTCCTAATGGTATACCTGTCTGAAAAGCGGAACCAATGAATTTTTCAATGTAGTAAATGTAAAGTATTTGCCCTTGATATCTCCAAAATTTTTAATAGATTGTAGCATAGCGCCTTAGTGAACAAGCTTCAAGGTTATGGTGTAGGTAGCATTTTCTCGAAATGGATTGTGAATTTTTTTTAAGTAATTCACAATCAGTGCTGGTGTACCCCAGGGCTCAGTCCTCTCTTCGACCCTGTTTATAATATTTATCAATTACCTTCTCTCTCTCACTCGCAAACCAAACCATTCCTTTGCGAGTGACAGTACTATGACTTTGCCTACTCCTTAATGCCTCTACGACAAGAGCCCCCAAACCGTGGAGTCCCAGCGACAGCGAAAATCAACCGAATTCAATTCTGATATTGATGCAATCAATTGGGGTGCGAAAACCGAATTAAGTTCAATAAGTCAAAAACCCAGTGCTGTCCCCAGTCTCTGAAGCGGGATACTGACGTGACCAAACTACAAATGCATGGGGTTAATGTTGAGGAATCTAATGGCAAATCAATGTTTGGCATAATATACAAGTTAACACCGCTAAAGTCAAGAGTCGTATTCCACCCACTGGGGGCAATGCTCACAAGGCCGCCATGCAGTAATAGGTTCCCACACTCGCTGCACTGGATCAGCAATTCACATCCGATACACCTGCAATAATAATTCTCCGAAACAGTCGATCCAACCCAAGCTGCTGAATCAACACCTTGTTGCATTGATGGTAACCTTATAAATATTTGTAAATTAGAAATTAAGTTCAGTTCTATTTGGCGCAATAAAGTGGACAGTAGTCTCAAAATCAAAAAAAATGTTTTTTTTTTTTTTTTTTACTTCACCGCGGTAAAATATCTAACTTACATGTGAGCCCAGACCTTCGCTGGAATCACCTGATTACAAATACTGCTACAGCTAAAGATAGATGTCTCAGTTTCTTCAAAAGATGTAAACGATTTTTCATTCCCACAGATTTGGCTACAATCTATTAAGCTTATATTTGTCCGAGACTTGAATACAACTTTCATATTTGGGCAGGAGCTACTACCACATTACTCGAGCGGGATGACTGGCGGGTTCGACTGGCGGAAAGAGTTCTGATGATTCTTTGGATGACCGGGCATAGGCTCGGTCATTTTGCTTATTGAACGATTCCTCAGTAGTAAAGATTTGTTTCATCCGTGAAACTGTCCTCAAACAATTTAACAACTGGATACACGGGGTGATTCCAAGAGGTCGCCTCTTTTCATATTACACTTGTGAAGGCCAATTACGACAACACAACAAACGACTTTTGTGTAAATCTTTTTCCGCGTTAGCTTAGTATAATCCTCAATCACTGAATACCTGTCAATAAAAACTTATTCAATGTTGTTTTTATTGTTCTAAAATTTGGAGTAAACAGAGAAAAAAGCGAAAGTAGTTTGACGCAAAAAAATAAATAAATAAAATAAAAGCAAAACTAAATTTCACAGTAAAACGCACAACATTTCAAAAATACACCCTATGCACTTGTGTCCGCTTCAGCTTGCTATTACACAGCGGGCACTTACTTCTGCAGAATACACTTCTGACAGAAGATATGACCGCACGCAGTCGAGGAAGGCTGACGAGATAACACATTTTCCATGCAAACGGCACATATAAGTCTTGGCTGGACGCCACCATCGGGTGAAGAATGGATGTGTTCAATACTAGTTTCACGATGAGTGCGTTTAAACGTGCACCTGTATTTATGACATGACTAGGTATTTTGCCGTATATGTGCGATGCCTTTTATGTTTTAGTGGTAATTACATCAAGAGTTGCTGCACTTTAAAACTTATACGTATTCTGCGTACCTAAATGTAATTTTATTATTATTTCCATTGCAATAACCTTTAATGAATTAGGAGACCTTGAATTCTCAGCAAATTGAAGTCACTTAATATGTAAATGGTAACACCCTACAACTGCCATCTACATTCCTGTAAAAGCCAATAAAACACTTCTCCAGTAAGCGAAAACAAACGAATTGACAAGATACATTAAAAAATAATACCGACACTATATTTTAGATCACCAGACCAGACGGATACCATTTTAACGCTCTGTTAATGATTTCTTTTATGGTTATTACCTCTCATATTAAACACTAAATTATTATAAAAACAAGCCGTAATAACAAAAAAAAAGTTTAACATTCGGAAAGCAACCCACTCACAGAATATTTTAAGACTACTCGATACTTCAGGCAAATCACCTCTTCTTTCTAATTATCATAAAATACAATAAATTGTTTTCCGCTTCTTTTTTTCTACATTAAATTACTTATTCAATTTATCTTTAAACAAAAAAAACAAAAACTCATAATTTATTGACAATTTACAAATTCAATATTACGTTTGATCCCACCCGCTGATATCTTATATGACCCCCCGGTATAAAAAGCAAATAAAATAAAATTTTATCACTGTTTTTTATTTGCCACTTTTGCGTTAAAATATTTGAATTTCAATCTGCATTAATGCGGATTGAGAAAAAAAATAAATTTTTTTTTTTTTAAATGCAATTAACCTCAAAAAAATAATAGAAAAAAACAAAAGGAGAACAAGAATCAAAATCATTTGTTAATTTAAAACAAAACTATTAAACAAAACCAATTAGCATTGGAAAACAATGTCGAGAATGTCTATTCTATTCTGTGTGTGTATTTATTTTTAAAGAGACAGAGAAAGAAACCCAGCACAGAACTAATGATGCCCCGGAGACGTGTTAATTGAATGAAAAGTATTTGCATTTTAGATTAATATGAATAATTTCAACAAAAATTAATGGAGAGATAAATTTTCTGTATTATCTGCGGGTGAATAATAGTGGATATCTCTGTATCTTTATTTTTGTATTTATTTATTGCAGATATGCAATACACGAATGAGATATATTGACGCTACTTGTGTTAAGCTAATAATATTTAATCATCAGATAAAGAGCAGGAAAAAATAAAATATAAGTTTAATAATTGATGGCAGGAGATTTTGCAAACGAATTGCTGAATTATGAAGATTTGGCATATAATTTTTTTTAAAGAAGCTGAATAAAAAGCTAATATTGCTAAAATGAGGGGAATTGTGCGCAAATTATCCCAGCAGTCCTAATTGGACGGAAGACTTAATGAATAATATATTAAACATAAAATTTTAAGTAATATGCTAATTGATTTTACTCAACACCCAGTGAAAGGCTTAGACGGTTCGTTGCTAATATCGGATGAGGATCAACTGATGAGATGGAAGGAGCATTTTGCTTCGGTTCTAAACCGAGTATTCGCCAGCAATATGCACCCAAGTCAGACTGAAGTGTCCGTAGAAAGAAGTTCCCGAATTCGCACCACAACCCCCAGTAAAGAAGAGATTATTACCGCAATCAAAGCACTGAAAACTAATAAGGCGGTAGGACTTGACGGCATACCCGCGGAGCTTTTTCAAGCTGCGCCAACAGCATCGACAGAGCTACTGTTCCCACTTGTCGGGAGAACATGGGAAGCCGAGAGTTTTCCAGATGAGTGGAAAAAGGGAATGATTGTCAAGCTCCCTAAAAAAGGCAACCTAATGCAGTGCGAAAACTGGAGAGGTATCTGCGTGCTGCCTGCTGTAGCCAAGATAATAGCTAGAATCATCCTGGAGCGAATCAAAGAACACCTTGAAGACACACTTGACGCCGAACAAGCAGGTTTCCGCTCTGGATCCTCCTGTGTCGACCACATCAACACCCTGCAGATCATCATCGAGCAATGTGTTGAATATCGATCACCACTTCACCTGTTGTTCATCGATTTTGAAAAGGCGTTTGATAGTGTCAATCGGGAATTTATTTGGCGTGCCTTGCGCAGGAGAGGCATTCCGGATAAATTAATAGCAATTATCAAAGCTACATATGATAGGTCCACATGTCACGTTTTGCACAGAGGAAGGCTGTCTGAGGAATTCGAAGTCCAAAGTGGGATTCGGCAAGGCTGCATACTTTCACCAATATTGTTTTTATTGGTCATTAGTGATGTGCTGAATGCGGCCTTATCAACAGGAAATGGTCGTTGGGCTGAAAATTAACTCGGCAAAAACAAAAATGATCAGCCTAGGACCAAACTCATCAACTCATACATGCATTGCTGGACAAACGGTTGAGAGAGTAGAGAGTTTCCAATACCTTGGGAGTATTGTCTCAACCGATGGCGGAACCGAACTGGATATAGCCAGCAGAATAGGTAAAGCAAAATCTGCGTTTGGGATGCTATCCATAGTTTGGCGAAGTAATGCAATTAGCTTAAACACCAAGCTACGACTGTTCCGTTCCAACGTTGAATCCATGTTGCTATATGGATGTGGTACCTGGAGAGTGACCGTCACTATCACGAGGAAGCTGCAAACGTTTGTCAATAGGTGTCTACGTTACATCTTAAGGATATTCTGGCCAAACCGTATCTCAACGAACAGCTTTATCAGAGAACGGGCCATGAACCTATAGGCACAACCATACGACGACGAAAGTGGCAGTGGATCGGCCACACTCTCCGAAAGGGTGACAGGTCCATAGCTAACCAAGCAATGCAATGGAACCCGCTTACCCAGGATGGCAGGATACGCGGCGGTCCTAGGAGTACGTGGCGCAGAACAGTTGAGAAGGAAGCACGGCAACTGGGAAAGAGTTGGGGAGAGCTGAGGCACATTTCCAGAAATCGCACACGATGGCGCGTAGGCGTTGTAGAGGCCCTAGGACCCACAAGGGGATACAGGACATAAGTAAAGTAAAGTAAGTAATTGATTTTCTAGAATTCAAATCTCCTTTAATAAGTTTTAAGTGGCAAATGTGCACCGCAGTGATAACATTTTTCAGAAAATCATTTCTTTTGATAGTGTTTTTGTGAATAGTGATATTTTGAAATATTTCTTTTCGTTAATTTGTTAAATGCCGGCGAAACTCGTAGCCCGAAAAGAAGCCTTCTATTTTTATCCAGGTTTTCAAGTATCTTAGTTCAAGTTAGAGATCAACTTTTTTTTATGTCTTCTTCGTCGATAAGAAACATAATTGGAGTCTTTTCTTAACAGCTACTAGAAATCTTTTTAAACTATGTCCAATGCATGTTTTCTTCAGATCGATTTGTTCATTGGTTGCATATTTCAAGTAGCCTTCTGTTAGAAAAGCATTTGACCTCCATTCTGTTAATGAACACCTGCAGATCAATGGGCATAGCTTTCGCAATAAATTACTTATCCAATTCGTAGAAAAACATACAATTAGCACTTGGGATCAAAATTCGAATCTTGATGTGGACAGCATTTTTAATGTGTGATTAAACATTCTCGCTTCAGTGTTGAGTGTAGGTGGTACGTGATTATCAAGGTTTGCGAAGTACTTAACACTTTCAAGACGTTAAGTAGCTTGTGTCTGTTGATAATTGTGTTCTTGTTTTTATTATGATTGATCTGTATGACAAATTCTTAGAATTTCTACACAGCTTGCAACTGTGAGAAGTATTTGATCAACAAAATCACCACCATGTGTTCATCAATGTTCGCTTTCTAATTCTCATTCAGGACACTGTCAGAAGTGGATTCTGCTCCAGGGGTAGTAAAGGAAAAATTTGTGTTAAAACCATTGTTTTCTGATACTTTTCTTTTTTTTTTGCGAAAAACCGAAAGCACTATTTCGTAGCAGACTTCCAAACTAATTGTTAAGTCCGTTTTTGAGGTGTAGCCAATTTCCAATAGTATGTATTTTATTCAAAAACATGCCATGCATGCATCCAAATTAACTGAAATACTTAGTTTGATCAAAATCATTATTATCGTTTTCGAGAAAATAAGCTTTTCGTTACATCCTTAGTGTTACGCATTTTTTGTTACATCCGAACAAATTTACTCAAATTTTCTACCGCTGAATGCATTTTTCCCAAAAGCCTTGAATTTTTTGAAAATCTTTAGAGCCACTTTTGAGAAAGTTTCACGTTTAAAAGATGTTGATTAATTGACAAATTCATGCTAGAGACCATCATCGACAGTCACACCGATTAGAAAGCCCAAAGTACTGCTAATAGTACAATAACTCACATAGATACAGAGTTGTCTTAGGCTATAGACATTAAAGCATTAAGATCAGGGAGTTTCTAAACATTAAATAATAGTGCAATCCTTAAGATTACGTTGCGTACAGATTCTTGATGCTTCGTGTTTTCCGTCACCCTGTACAAATAAATATATTCCTCCTCTCATTTGTATATTTTTCCATTCAATATATATCTTTGAACATCAGTTTCTTCTATAACGGCGGGAATCCATCTTTCAATTCAGTACGGATATTATTAAATGTCACCTCCAAGTGCGCAAAAGAATCCTTACACCAATTAAAAGACATTCATTGAAATTCATTCGCTGTGAAAAAAAAAGTTGTCGGAACGACAACAATAGGAAACCTATACACATAACATACGATGAAAAAGAAGAAAAGAAACCAAAAATAAATCTAAACACAACAAAATAAATTCCTCGACAATCACATAAATCCATCCACTGGTGCACCGTTGTTGGCACAATTTAATTTTATTCGAATAGGAGCATTTCGACCATTTGCATGTGGTTTAAATTCTTGATAATTGCTCAAACTTTGCAAAATGTATCGTGATGTTAAGCTACCATCTTCTGTGAGAAATTCCCTAATAAAGAAATCAAGTAGCGTGGAAACCCTTTCATATGGCTCTCACGAGTTAGACTGGCATAATAGAGCGAACAAAAAGCGCTAATTTTATTTTCCAATTGAGCAAAATGAAAGTTATTTGAAATCTATTAAGGTATCACAAGAAAGGAGTTGTGGAAAAAAAGTATAAAATTTGCGGATTGAAGGATCAAAATTGATTGAAATCCATCGTCTAGGGTATCAAAAGGTTTCGTGAATTAAATTATAAAAACAATATGCCAGATGGTATACATAAATAATATGTTTATATAGGTGTGTGATCTTCAACAGCTTAATCGATTGGTCCTATTTTAATAAATTTGAAAGAAAAAGCGTTTTTAATATCTAGGGTTGCTAGAAAAAGAGAATAATTGACTTAAGCTATGTTCAGACGATTGCCAGATCTGACAATATTGTCATATCTGTCACTGTAAAAATTGTCCCAAATGCCTTACAATCGTCTGAACTTACAATTTTGTCTGACAATATTTGCAGAAAACACATTGTCAGGTCATTGTCAGATCCTCATCTGGCAATCGTCTGAACACGCAATTGTACCATTGTCAGGCATTTAGGACATTTGCAGACTCATTTGCTATTGTCAGATGTGCTATGCTTATGACGTCTGATAATTTTTTTATTGTCAGATAATTTTTTTCATATTTGAAAGAGCAAAACGAAGTTTTGGTGCTATTTTTTTACGTTGTCGGTTTGGATTTATTTGTTACGATGAGAGAAATTGCGAATTGTTTAGAATCCATACGCAAAAAATCAGCTCTCAGCTCTCAATTCGACCAGCAATTTTGCGTAAAGTCCCTCCTGCTGACGGCGGGCCACCCAATCCTTCGTCCAAACTCGCCGACGTTTTTGTGGCAATTTATCCTCCTCGCTGCTTTCCAATACGTAAGCCGCCAAAACAATCGCAAGTGCATACTTTTTTTTCCATTTCGATTATTATTTTATTATAAAATTCTCAAAAAAAAAAAACACCACTCAGTCCAGAATGAAAAAAAAAAAACATTTTTAATTTGTCTGACAATGCCTGTCAACGAATCTGCAAATTTTTTGTAAACCAACATCTGCCAACCGTGTGAACTGACAATTTGCAACCTAACAACGTTGCCAGGCAAAGTATTGTCAAGCCAACCATCTGACAATGAAATTGCCAGAGTTTGGGACAAAATATGGCAACCGTGTAACTGGTAATTTAGCATTGTAAGGTAGTTCGCTATTGTCAGCTCATTTGCAGCTCATTGTCAGAACATTTGTAGACCTGACAATATTGTCAGATCTGGCAATCGTCTGAACATAGCTTTACACACATTTTGCTATCACCCCGACCAAGTGCTACTTTAGAAACATGTTTGGTTCGTGTGAAATGGTTGTGTCCTTGCTATTCCCTTCTACTTTTGACAGCTCAAAACCCAAGCCACAATCCAGCTGGTGATTCTACTAGCAATCGTTTTTTATTTTTATTTTTTCGGACATTGACATTGACACTAATTTGCTATGTTGCTACTTAAATTTGTTGATTTTGTAAAGGTTTCTTCCATTATTTGTGTGAGATCTCTCCAACCAAGTACATAAGTTTTAACATCAATATTTTTAAGTTTTTTTTTTTATCGTTATCAGATAGTCTTTTTAATAGTTTGACAGTTCGCATTTCTAAATATTATTTTTTCTCTTCTCATTCCAGGTAAGCGCAATTTAGTACCATCAAGGCGGCAAGTATTCTTGAAATCAAAAACATCATTGGCAGGAAATACACTCCAATAACAAATACAAATAGTCATAAACCTCTCGACTGAAGTATCAAATATTTAACACGCAATACAAAAAAAAGACTTCATTACTCGTCGTTGTGTCTCGTTCGTTAAAGTAATCTCTTACTTAACCTCCTTTCAAGTGTATTAGGGGAAAAAAAATTACAAAATAAATGTTGATATTGCAAATTGAAATATTCTCGCTTAAGTCAAACGAGTAAATAATAATTTGTTTTTTTTTTTGTACCAATTGACACAAGAGTATCTCATACTCGTCATACATATCTCTCGATAGTGTTCTCGACAAAATAGGAAAGTTTGTTAATTTTTTGTGTTGATTTCTCTCTGACATTATCCTAATGACACTTTAACTAAAAACCGCAATCGATGACACTTAAGATGTCAGTTCAATATCGCATGGAGTGCATGAGTGCAAAACGACGTTTTAATAGGTGAAACTTGGAATGCTTGACACCTGTCAGTTGTGGGATAATACTGACATATAAATCATAATTTTTGCGATGATGCCAACCGTTGATGACGAATGCATGTGCAAGTGAATTATTCAATTAAATTGAATGACTCCGAAATGGGGTCATCTCCTTCGTCAGAATAAATACCCCTTCAATGACTATGTGGCACTCGGGTTCCCAAGAGAGCCAGTCACCCCCACACGACCAATATCGAATAGCGCTCACCCTCTCACTGGTGTTCTGGGTCATAAAGTTATGTAGTCGTGTGGTAATAGTACTTCATATTTAAAGGCGAAATGTTTATGAGTTTCGTCTCATTACGGAGCGGCGCGATGGCTTTGGCCTCCTGCCACTTTGCATAGTAGTATCTGCATTATCTAGGACCATTCAGGCTATTGTTATGTATAATGCAGAAAATGCAGAGCACAATGTACGAGTATCCATATCCATGAAAATACATCATCCGTTTGTGGCATAATAATGCTGCGCTATGCACTGTTGGCAAGTACCTACACCCGTTTACCCCATTCTTTTCTTCTCTCACTTCGAGGAGGGTTGTGCAAAGTCATTAAACGAAATTTATTGCCCACTTGGAAAATTGTTTCTAGTCTTGTTTTGAAATTGGAAATTGGCTTTCCATTTTGAAAGCCGCTTATTTATGAATTTTTCGGGGGCGGCGGCACGCGGTAGGAATGTGCAAATATCTGCATAGTTTTGTTCGGTTGTCTATGGCATGTGAAAAAGACTTCTGTGTATGGGCTTCCTGTTTTTTTTTGTAAACAAAGGCAGAACGTATTGTGAATTGTAAACGAATAATTGGAATTCAAATTATTTTATTGGTTCCGGAGGTACGAGTAGTCTGTGGAACACGAAGCGATTAATTTCAATATTTACGAACAAGCATTTTCAGACTCAAATAGGTTGCTTTATGTGTGTGGAAATTTGTAGTAGGTAATTTATGCTATTAATGGAGTAAACGAATGAAGCTTTAAGATACATTCTACATACAGCTACAGGATCTTTCAATTTCTAACAACCATAACAGCTTGTTTTGCTTCTCCGACATTCTTATTGACCCCCTTCTTCATGCTGTCTATCAGTGGATGCAGATGATTGTAATTGGCACAAAATAATATTCATAGCTCTTTGGGAATCCCGTCACATCTTTTCACAAGATTGCAATGGAATGCTAGTGGATGTTGTTTTGGTTTTGTTCACTTTGGTGAGTCACTAAAAGCTGTATTGCAATTTGAATGATATCGTCTCTAAAGTACTTAAAAGCAACAGATGATTATGGCATTTTTGTGACGAGAGAGAGCTGACACCTCACTCAATCTAAGGTGCTCAGCTGCAACCTGGCTGGTGGTAATTTATATAAAGTCTAATGGGTGGGAATAATTTAGTAGCTCACCCGAAGTTCTAATTTAGTAAGTTCCACTGCACAAATTTCGACCTTTCTGAACTTAATGACCTTACATGAAACATTCCGTCTATTCGCTTCCGTTAATATTGAACGAGCATTCACTTTCTGTTAACAACACTGTCAGACCTTCTGCAGTATGTATTAAGAGTACACTAAATGATCACTTCATACGAAGGAATTTGAAGCGACAGGGTTGAGTGTAAAAATGAGTAGCATAAAAAATAATGTGGTTGTCAGTTCGCATTCCTGTGGCATCCCATATAAAAAAACAAATGTTTTCCCTTCTCTTTTGTACAATCTTCGAGGAAAACATATGTCTCTCCATAAAAAAATCAATCAAAATAAATTGCTTCTACTTTCTACAAAAATTTCACACTCTGTCAATTTGTTCATAGAAATAAAAAACAAAAATATATCTCAAAATATGTATATATGCCAATCTAATTGAAAGGCCAAACGTAATCCGTTTTTAAACCGCAAAAAATCACTTCTAAGAAAAAAAACCGCCAGTCAACCAACCATAACACCCAGACATTAATAAAAGCATATTTGTTATCGTTAAACTGTCGTAATTTGTCAAATGGAATCCCCTCAACCGCAGACGAGAAGCACCAATATAAAAAAAAAAACAACAACCTCAACGACCATCGGACCATCAAAAAGTTTCAAATACCTAAAAAAGATTTTTTTTTCTTTTTCGTATTTCTTTAAAAAAAAAGAAAAAAAAATATACCATCCACCATTTGGCGTACATGGGTGTGGGGCTTGTCGTAAATTTAAATATAAGTAAATAAAAAAAAAAAAAAAAACACCAAAACCGTCATCATCACTGCCAAGGTGGTAGGGCATTCTAAATTGATTTCGAGGAATAAAATGAAACTGAGATTTAACACACCTTTTCGATCAACAAAACAGTATTTTCTTTGTGATAACTTTACCCTATTTCTTCAGAAAGTCATAAAATATCGCAAGGAATTCATTTCGAAATCATCTATAAAGTTTTTTTTTGTTTTTGCAAACCACCATACTGAAAGCAAACTGATTGACGGGTGATAAAATTAATTTATTCTCATCTCCAAATGGCCACCACAGATTGTGCTATTACCACTTCGTAGCTATAAATAAAAAACCCACAGGCGTCGTAGTTCGTATCTATGTATAGAATCTGTTTCAGAGACACTAATCGAATCAAGGTAATTAAAGCTAATCGGATGTTTTGTTGGCAATCAGTTGGCACCGAACCGAGTTTGACTTGCCAATAATAGACAGAAACCAGATGAATTGAGTATCTGAAGTGTTTGAAAGTTCGCACCTTTTATAATTTATAATGTGAAATGCACCCACAGATATAGATAATGTATACTCTTACGTGCCTTGAATTCAATAAGATACATAGCAATGTATATGTTGAGGTTTTATTGTAATTTTCGTGCAGTTCAGTGGATTTCATTTTCTAATGGCAGGTTTATTACAAATCGGGATGAGTTTTCCGCTTCCGTTTTATTGCCTCCAATCCACAGCTAGATTTTATCACTTTCAATTTATGTTCAGTACAGTTGCCAGGTGGACGGAGACGTGAAGGATATTGGCGATTTTCAAATAAATCGCTCAAATGCTGCATTTCTAAGAATCATTCTATTGAGGTTTTCAGAACATTTGCCTTGGGAGTATCTGTAGACTAGGCATAGGTCTGCTACTAGCCTTCAATGAATCAACGGTTGGAGGTTGAATGTTAGGACGGCATCATCAATTAAGCAAATTTTTTAGGGCTGAGCTACAAAAGTGAGAAAAACACTTAAGATGATAATTAAAGTGCTTTCATTGGCATTATTAGAAATCTTGTTTTTTGAATCAAGTAGGTCGTTAATATGGAGTAGAAACATAGTTGGTGAAAGTATAGTTCCCTGTGGCATTCCAACAATTACAGCAAAGGTGTCGCAAGATACACCATCGGCCACGACTTGAATTGATCTTCCCTCTAGACTAGTTTGCCTAAGCCTGGCCGCTGACAAGCAATTTTCAGTTTCGCAAGTGTTCCGCTTCGATTGCTACTGCCATGGGCTTATATAAGAGCCCGCTGAGAGGCAACTGGCAGATTCTGCAACTCAATAATTTGTATTTTGCTACAAACTGAATGGTTTCACAACTGCGCCGACCCGCAACCAAACAGTTTCATGCTCAGTTGAGTTTTCTTTGCAAAGGGGATTGGTTTTGTTCACATCACATTGTTGATTGTTGCCATAAGCAGGTACTTACGCATATGCAGCCTATATTGAAAAATGTATACGTACACCCATTGGTACGGGCTAATGTATGTTTTCCGGAAGCCAATGTTACTTTCAGAACTTGAAATCATACTTAATTTCTGCTCTAGCGTTTTCTGATAGATGACTCTGTACTCGTATATATTAAGGATCACAAAGCAATGTTTCTTACTTGAAAACATACGTGAGCCCAGACGGATTTTTCTGGTTGTGTGTTTTCAATATACGCACCGATGTACGTCTAGAAATTGATGTAAAAAAAGGAAACAGTTGCATGGCACCAGGCATCAGACAACTGAATTGTTTAGTTGAGTACGTGAATGATGGCTGGTAAAACTGTTCCGCAACAGTTGCGAAACTGAATACTGTCTGTCAGGGATCTATGCGAAACTCGATCGGACGCTTTTGAGATGTTTAGGGTAGTAACTCTTGCCTCCCCCTGTTGCTCAATAGGTGAGGTCCATGGAAGGATTACATAACACAGCAGGTCTCCAGTTGAATGGCGTCTGCGAAACCATACTGTCCGTCCAGACAGTCTATGGGACGATAGTTTTGCGGCAAGCATCCTTTTTCTTTTTAGCGAATCAGATGATTGCGCGCAGTTTCCCAACATGAAAGGGAACTTAAAGCTGCATTCCGAGTTGGATTACCTCGGTGACAGCGACAGCGCAAGTATTGACTTCAGTGTTCCCGAAACATATGTATTTCAAATTAAAGAAAAAGAAGCAAACATTTCCCGTAGCTGCTCCCCGTTAGAAAACATATAACACTGTTCTATAATTTTTGTCGTTATCGGGTGTATTGCTGATATTAGGACATGGTCCGAATTTTCTAAACTGGCAGACATTTTGATGTTGTGTAATCATAAGGTCATATGTATCTGACGGTGCTCTTTTTCATAAACAGATCGATTTTCGATTTTCGTTTACTTTAGCCAAAGCACATTGTAGATTACCTAAGGCCGCACTGGATAGTGGACAGCTTGAAGGCTAGAGGGTGGAGAGTGGATATATTCCGGCAGCATTGTAGATACGATAGAATAATCTATCTTTCCTACCTACAAACGTAGAACAAACATTTTTCTCTCATTTATAAACAATTAGCTGTCGTGAAGATATGTCAGATGCCTGTGATAACTTGTTTCGAGGATAGCTTGGTGACTCTCTACCCACTACCCATCAGGTAAATAGTACAGATTTAATGGCACAGATTTACGTCCTATTTTTTTTTTTTACCATGATTCACTTCGTAACTACCTACTGCCTACTAAGACTAGTAATTCAATACAGTCTCAATAAATTTTACCGATTCCTTCTTCAAAAACATACAACCAACTTCCGTCACTTTACACCTCCAATTGTATGTTAAGTGTTCACTGTAAATTTGAAATTATCATGTCAAGCAATTAAGAAGTGTCAAGTAGATACGAGAGATTAAAAAAAAAACTGCCTCTTAAATAGAATTAAAAACAAAAATCAAACAAAACCAAGAACAATAGAAAATCACACCACAACTTGAATACTTGTCAAACAAAAATAAAAAAATCTAACAAAATCTCCTTTTGATGGTTAGAACCTAAAAAAAAAATAATAAACCCATCAATCTCGTAAGTTCATTACACCACCAAAAAAAAAAAAAAAAAGAATCGACCACTGCGAAATGACCACTCGACCCAAAGCAACCCCCTGCTGTTGAGGCTGTCAACCACTTATCTTCTAAGTAGCTGGCCGAAGAGCGACCAATTCTAACAAACACCGACACTCTCTGGCAGTCAATAATTTGTGTGTGTTTCTTCTCTCTTCCCAACAGCATGTGATCCAAGTGGCAGTTAAACGAACAACAACCAAATAACACACTCGACATGGGTTGAGTGTCATAAAGCAGATATCTAGATACTGTATCTGTTTTTGCTTTGAGCCCGCTTTTACACACAGATACATACTCAGTTGGCAATTGGAAGCACTTGATGAACATTATTTCGCTTGTTTTTTTTTTTTTCTTTCCTACTATAGTTGACTGCGTTCGTGTAATTCCCCTCACAAGAGATGTCTTTCGTTCTATGACAGCAATTCGAGTGCCTAAAAAAAACATTGAAAACGAATAATTAGATACTATTAAAATCTCACACTAAATGCTGGAACAATCTACAACAACAACAGGGACACAATGAAACACTAGCGAACTAATTGGCTATCTATCATTGTCATCTTTGTATGTCGCGCACGCGGAGCGTACTACAGAATGTCAGATAGATATCTTTATGTTACGTGTTTAGGGGGAAGAAGAATACCAGATAGATACATGATGATGATGATGATGTGATGTGGTGATGTGTATCTTTTGCAATGCATGCATGCGCGATGAGAGTCACTTTGAGTTAGTTTCAACTTTAACTAACGCGGCGGTGTTTGGTGTTAGTTGCGGGGGGATACTCTTCGTTTGAAGTCCAAGCTTTTTCGGGAAATTACCAGTCAAGTGTTGCGCGCATTTTGATTTATTGCTTACGAGAGACATTAGCCGCAGTGATAGTTGTTTTTCGTATTTGTAAAATGTTATGATTACCATTTAGAGTCTGGGACACGTACTTTATAAAAAAAAAGGCCGACGGGTATTAAGACAAGGCTTTTGGCAGACTGCCTGTCAAGCTAAATTATGGATTTTTTTTTTAATTCTATGAGTAGTCATGGATTATGTTTGCAATCAAATACTGAAGACTAAATTAAGAGACATGCTCGTAAGCTGTAAGTTTCAGCTGAAAAAGACAGAGAATAGTCAAGGCGACAAATAGCAATCAATTTTCAGATGACTGTAATTATTTTTCAGAAACTATTAGGAACGAAGTAAATGATGCTATTAAGTGAATTGGACATTTATGTCTAACCTTTTATATCTCCAGGGGTTTTAAGTTTAGATTCCAATTTGAATGAACACATTATCTACTTCTGAACACTAACAGGAGGGATAACTACCGAGCTGTTGTCAACTTTAGCATAGTCAAGGTATACAAATTATTTGACCCTCGTTCCAGTCTTAGAGAGACTTGGTTCTGGTAATCTTGTCTTTTCCTCGCTCATTGCAAGAACCAATTTCTTTGCTTTGTTCGGCAAATGATATCATTTTTGATATATTTGGTCGATTTTATAAAGTGGCATAAGTCTCAAACACAGTACCATATTCACGAAGTAGCATGCACGTCAGTAACCTTGCTTAAATCCTTTGGTAGTGTTCAAAGTGTCCATTGTATTTTCTTTAATCTATTCATATGATTCTAGTTTTGTTTTGTTTTGTCTGACTTCGCCCACTGGCGATGTAGCACTGCGACCTGTGTAGATATCTATAGTACCATTAAGCCATTTTTATTTTAGGATTATCTCCACCTTTCCGATGAAAGTGTGGACAGCTCCCATAGGGGAATCTTTTAAATCTTCCCCGGTGGAGGTACTTCTTTCAAGCATTGAGCTATTATTATTTTGCACAGAGCTACACATGTTCTGCTAGTATATGCTCCTACGGTTTCTTCCTCCTCTAGCTGGCATTCAATTTTCTGAATAATATTCATTTTATTCAGATGGTACGTGAGGCAGGGTGTATTTAATTTTCCCACTGTACGGTCGGATGACTCTCTTTACCTGTCTGAGCCCTTAGGAGTTATCCCAGTGGGATAGGTAATTAGTGCTTTCCCATTTATGAGCGCATGCTCTAAATGCGGATCTGGTCCTTTGAACTTTACAAGCGATTCCTTTCTTGCCAGTTCGGCAATTTAATTCCTTTCAATGCTTTTATTATATTATACATATGTATATCAACATTGTAAGGCATCAGATCATCACTTAGGAACCCACCGCTTGACTATTCGAGAAGATATGTTCAGGTTGATGTGATCGCAAATCTTGATAGCATGGAGTTGTGCCTGAAAACGCTTGAATATATTTCTAATGGTTTTGAGATTTTGTGGCTGGGTCCATAGACACCAGCACCAATTCCATTTTAGAACAATCAGTATTCAAACGATTCCTTTAGGATCAATTTCCAGACCCCCACTTATCTAAGTTTCATATGCTGAGATCTCTATTTCAAATCTTTCGCCAAAGCAGAGAGACTTGGACATATGGACCGAGTAGACCACTTCCGAACGCATGGAGCCTGTGATGCCAAAGCATGCCAGCCTTTGTAGTCGTTGAAGCTTGGTGATCGTGCTATTTTCCTTGATCTTCATCCACCATGTAACAGATGCACATTTTACGATCAGTCTTTGGTGATCAGCCCATACGCGCGCCGTCAGGCACACATGGCTTTGCCGCTTTAATAGTTGTGTTTTAAATGTGAGCATTCCAATTTAGTCTTTTGTCTAGGGTCACACCTAGACATTTGACTTCATTAGACAACTATATCTATGTACCCTGTCATAAGGTTCAGTTTTCTACTTTGTCTGAAAGGTAGTAACACTGTTTTGATCGATATGCCTTCACTGGCGAACCAAAAAAAATCGAAGAGCACTGTGCATAACTTTACAAATTTTAGTATTTTTAGTTCAGTTTTATTACGAGTAACTATGACGATTGACGACAAAAGGGTTAAGAGAATTACTCCTTACGGCCAGCCTTTTACCGCAGTAACCACCACAGATACATCACCATAGCCTGATGTAATTACCGGGCTTGTAAGATTTCTATAACCCATTGGTTATCTAGTTTGTCAATGCCCCACCGTTCCAAAGCCCTTGTTATGGAGTTATATCCGGTATAGTCAAAGACACCCTCAATATCCAGAATGGCGTACAGTGCTATTTCTTTTTGAAGTAACATGAATTGGGGAATACCAAAACGTCCCAATTAACTTTTCTTTTTTTTTAAACCAAAACGTTATGACTGATCACTTAGAATTTCGTTACTTTTGTGGTCTGACAATTCTAGTGGATAGACTTAGAAGATAGAACGTATCACTAATAGAGTCACTAGAACATTATGGATCGGACTTATGCTTGCGTTACCGTGGCCTAGTGGACGAAGATAAAAAAAAAGTCACCACAATCGTTCTAGCTTCCAGTGTAATTACTGCCAATTTGTATGACGGGCTGTTTGCCGCACCAATAACTGCCTTTAATGTCATTTTCGCTATTCAACCTATCCACATACAAATGCAAGCAAAACTTATCATGTACCGCCTTTTTCATTCATGCAACACTGCTTGAAAATCTAACCACTTCTCGCTAAAATGGGGCAGAAACATGAATTCAACATGAAAACATGCTTCCCAAGCACTGTTTCAAAAACAACTGTTCCATTGCCATCTTTCGCAGGGAAAATATCGATGAATCCAAGATGGAAACACAAACTGAATCTAGCAATTTCAGTGAAGCACACTATACAATTCACTCAGCATGTAGCCTTGGCACTCTATCAACCATATTCCAGGCAGATGTACTTAATCAGCGCCTACGAACCAGCTGCGACTGGATTAAATTTATCTTCTAAGACTCTCATACTGCATTCAAAGCCTTTCACACGACCGTGATATAATCCAGACTCGCTGTCCAATGCCATTGCGTCACTGCCCGGAATTGGCCCTGAAACTTTCTGTCGTATCAGCAAAAGCCACCATAAAACATTTACGAGTATAAAAAAAGCCAAGCCATAAAAAATCTGTTGAGATCTGGCCAACTGGATTGTTTTTCCCGAAATTCTTTAAGAAAAATCCAACCTTCTGGTAAAGTTTGTCAGAGATAATCTCAGACCCTTTAATAGAATATTTAGTCGCCACTGCGTCCAGAAAAACACATACACCGATGAAATTATACAGCGAACCTACTGCGCAAATTCTGCTTTAAGGATTTCGAAATACTTGTATCTCTCCACGTCCTTACGAAATATCCAGCTCTCTTTCGTCTTACAAATAAAATTCTCGGAGAGAATATCATTGCAACAGCGAACCTTGTTGCTCTTCACCCTCAGAAGAATCTTGATTTTCTGACTTCCTCCGGAGTAAAAGATATTACTCCGGAAAACATAAAGGGATGGCACAATAGACTACTTTAAGAAGCCGCACTAATAGTCAAACAAGTAATACGAGGGTGGGTCAATAAGTCCCTGAGAAATGAAATAAGGAACACTCTTTTCGGTATAAAAACATTTTATTTTTCAACGTTTGTTTCAGCGATGACCTCTTCATTCGACCCAAATCTCTTACCTCCGAGCCATTTCTTCATGTTTGGAAACAAGAAATAGTCGCAGGGGGCTAAATCTGGGGAATCTGCTGGATGAGGGAGGAGTTCGTAGCCTAACTCATGCAATTTTGCCATTGCGACTGCGGACTTGTGCGCCGGTGCGTTGTCCTGGTGAAAAAGAACTTTTTTCTTCGCCAAATGTGGCCGTTTTTGCTTCAAATCAGCTTGGAATCGATCCAGCAGCTCTGCGTAATAAGCGCCGGTGATCGTTTTACCCTTTTCAAGGTAATCGATGTGAATAACACCGCGCGAATCCCGAAAAACTGTCGCCATGACCTTGTTTGCTGACAAACCCGCCTTGGCCTTCTTCGGCTTCGATTCACCAGGAGAAGTCCATTGTTTTGACTGTTCCTTGGTTTCTGGTGTGTTGTTGTGAATCCAGGTTTTATCCACGGTTACGAAACGGCACAAAAACTCAGCCGAATTTTTCTGGAACATCGCCAAACACACCTTTGAAGTTGTCAAACGAATGCGTTTGTTGTCGATTGTGAGTAAACGCGGCACCCATCTTGCGGAAAGCTTTTTCATGTCCAAATATTTATGTAAAATCGAAATCACTGAGCCATGTTATAAGCCTGTGGCTTCTTCAAGCTCGCGCACTTTCACTCGCCGATTGTCCATTATCAAACCATGGATTTTGTCGACCATTTCTGGTGTGGTGACCTCAATTGGGCGACCAGAACGTTCGGCGTCACTTGTGCTTGAACGACCGCACCGAAATTGAGTAAACCTGTAGTGAATGGTTCCAATTGATGGTGAAGAGTCCCCATAATATTTGTCAAGCTTTTGTTTGGTTTGCGTGATAGTTTTTTCTCGCAAAAAATAGTGTTTAATGAGCACTCGAAATTCACTTTTTTCCATTTTAACGAAAATGCTAGTAGGCGTGTATATAAAATGGCTGCCACAACAAAACTGTTTGACAGATCTGTCTGAAAATTTGGGTGCGTTCTTTTGAAAGATGATTCTTGACAGAAAAAAATTAAATTTAAGGTGATGACACAATTTGTGTTAATTTTCAGGGACTTATTGACCCGCCCTTGTAGTCAAGAACGGTGGCCACGGTGTGGTGGGTAGTGTGTTCGCTTGTGACCCGAACTGTGTAGGTTCGAGCCTGGAAGGGGAACAGCAACCACAGCCACCCGAGCATAATAGAGAAACGAATAAAATCCAAGTTTCTCCAACCACGACACCAAAAAGAGTTCTGCTTGGTAGGACAATAGACCCAAAATCGAGTCTGAGTACTCCGGAATATTTAAATTTCCTTAAATAAAAAGTCAAACAAACAAAAACTGAACATTGAGAGAGATTTTTTTTTTTACAAATTAGATTGCTTTCCTCTAAATGAAGAAAAATGAGCTACCTGTAAGCCGCAGAATAATACCTAAACAAAAATCGCCTTCATACCCATTTCAAAATACCATGTAAGCCTCTTGAAAAATTGAGCAATTAAGACCTCATTTCTCCCATATTTTTTTTTTTATCCATTTCTTTATGATTTTATACACTTTTGTTATTGTTGTAACATAATCCATCATAAAATTTTAACATCTTCTTTCAGTGGCGGTCATATAAACTATACGTTTCCTTGACTTATATTTCCTGCGTCAAGCAAAACCATTACAACCATTACTAAATACAATAACGTCCTATATTATAAGCCATCGTAAAAATCTCAACAAAGTTGCTGCTTGAGAAAAGAAATAAAAATAAATAAAAACCAAAAAAAAAAAAAAAAAATATACAAAACCAACCAACTACCCGGTATGCACGAGAAAGATACTTTACGACAATGATTTATGACGCCATCAAATATAAGCCACAACCGTTAACGTATATTCTTTTTTTTTCATTTTTTTTTTTGCTATGCGGTCATAAAAACGCGTACGAAATTTTTAATTTTCGCCCATGGCAAACCGAGAAAAAGAATGTAATCATAAAAGTAATCGTTTTCCTTTCCGAGTTGTTCTCATAATTCGTGACATGATTACAAATTACAGCGGCTGGTTGGTTTGTGGTCGGTCTTGAGAAGAAAATCGAGAACGATAATTAAAATTGCTAATTTACTTTATTGATTCTTTGGAACGTTTGATGAGGTTGTGATCTGAATGCCACTGAAGTTGTAAGATGTGGTGTTGACAGAAAGTGGAAACATGAATACGAGTATTATTCATGTTTTCGTTTCTGCAATGGGGCATTGTAATTGGGTTTATTGATGAGTTACGTAATACGTATCTGTTCCGTTTCGGAGGAGAAATGGGAGGCCTAAAATGAGTGTAGGTTAAATTCGTAATATGCATGACTCTTTTATAAAACTGCGGAAGTTAATTTCGTTAATTAATAAACCTGAGATACTCGTACCGGGTGATTTAATCCAATTCCCTCCAGCGTCATTGAGCTAGACAATGTTCATCGGGTACGAATTACATACTGACATCCAAGATCAAGAGGCCTATTACACTCGGTAAGCATGTCACCCACCCCGTCTCGTAAAATAAAGCAGACCCCAGACATATGTTACTACTGATTCAGAAAAACTCCAATGGTCAAGGAACATCTCTAGAAGAGTTAACATCAAAATTGGGCACGGCATTCTGGTAGGCATATACTGTTCTTTCCATTGACATACATAGGTTCTCCAATATTACGCCTTCATAGGGCGCAGATAATAGACTCTGTTATAAGTTTGTTGGAGGCTCCTTCTATGTCCAGAAGGGTTACCTGTGAACGATTTTTCAATGGGGTAGCTACCTACATGTAAGGCAGACTCAACGCGCTTACCCTTCAATTTTTCAAGGTACCGTCTATTGATTTATGTTTTTTTTTTATAAAAAGATGAAACTAATCGTCAAAATCTTGCTTACTTTAGATATAGAAACTATCGTCACCTCGGCCCAGCTTTTCGATATACCTAATTCCGTGAACCAAGCATCCCTTTGGAATGCTCAACAGAATATATATAACCACTTTCGTAGTAAGTAGCGTCCATTCAAAACTTTAAATCATTCATTTACCTTCCATTATTCAGCTGCGTAACCCATTTTCCAAAATTTTCTCTATCGTATGACACTCCAGAGACTATAAAGCTGACGACTACAGAGATTAGTCCAAATCGTTTCAGTATTCTAGAGAATAACCTCGTACATACAAACATGAACAGAAATGCATTTTATCTGAAAAGTTGATACTCAACTATATACAAGAGAGGACAAATCAAATGCATCATGTACTTCATAAGGAAAAAAGAAAAAAGAAAGAACCATTCTGCATTTGATTCAATAACAGCAAACTTGAACTAACTAACAAACAATCTAACAATTCAAAAACCTCTTCTCTCTATCCAGCCGTGTAGAAAGTCACGTTCTGAAAACTTATAAGAGAACTTTATTTCCCCCTCGTTCTCGAGAATTGTCCTTTTTTTGTGTGACTCTCAATTGCATGTATATGTGAATGTGTCTAAAAGTCTTGTTTAACTTTCCTTTTATTCCACACCGAAACAGCGGCAGCTAACTCAGTAAAGAAGGGTGAAACTAAAACTTAACACCAACAGGACACACAATCTAGTGGAAACGTGACGTGTAGCTAAAATGTTACAATTTCTTTACACCAAATACGTACTCGTATACACTAATACACCCAACGTGAATGTGGATAAGTAGAAAAGTGAAAAACTTTGGAAAACACTGAAAAGATGTTACATAAAAAGCAAATCTCGCTTCTTGACGCCATTTTTCTTTTCAAAGAAAGGAGGAAAAAAAATATGTAAAAAAAAAAGAGGAAGGAAAAAGGATAAAAGGGACAACAAAATAAAGGACGACGAGAAATTTTAATGTATTCTCTTCTTTCAACAGTTATTCTGCTATTTTGCCGCTTCACTGTCGCTTTTTCTCTATTCTCTTCGTAAACCTCCATCCCTCCCTGTGACCCAGGGATGTTGGGAGGGAGGCAGAGAATCTTTATTCTATGAGGGAAAATGCTTAGAAAACTTTTTGTGTGTGCATCTGTGTGCGAAGATAAATGTACAGATGGGGAATTGGGTGGAGCGGAAAAATAAACTTCCACATGGGTTGAAAGGACTTAAGTGAGACGAAAGGAGGGAGAGAATAGCAGAAGAAGCAAGTTTCTTTTTGTCGGTTTATTCCGTTGCTTTTCTTTTGTATTTTTTTTTTTTTTTTTTTTTTTTGCATTCCCACTTCACTGTTGCTTTTTTTTTTGTCGTTCTTTCCTTCTGCTGTTCAAATATAAATCCGGATGACACACACAGGACACACAGAGAGAAAAGACGTTGAAGATTTTCAGAATTTGTGGGTAAAAAGCGTGTTTTTGACAGTGTGTACTGGGACAGTACTGTATAGATAAGGGAGAGAGTAAGGACGATTTGGTGCCTGGTGGTGGATTTAAGCAAACATACCATGGCTTTAGCTTTACCAGGATTTCATTTTAATACTAGGTATACTATCTGACACATACACACACGAAGCCACATAAGGATACACTCTCCTTGTTGAAGTTGTGCGCTCTGGCTACATGCAGACCGAGTGAACGTTAGATTTATTACACAGATGGTATAAATGCTTAATGTAGGTATATTTACAGCGAAAAGTGTCTTTAGAGATAAATGTCAGTGGAAGGTCAGTGAGCAGTGTTGGTCTGGGGTAGATACTATAATATGGAATTTTTGAGTATTTCTTTAGAAATAAGGGACGGGTGCTGGCTGTCGGGGGCTATTGGACTGGCAGTGTGTAATTGAGGGGTGGTATACATTGTAAAACAAAGGAGATATTTATTTAGATTTTATGTTGGAACAATGGCAGTGACAGATTTTCCTTCATTTTAATTAACTTGGGTTTTGTTGGGGGATTAGTTTTCTTTACTGAAATGAGTTGGAACGGAACCAAGGGCACAGGAGATTTGATGATATATTTCATAGAATTGAATGTAAATGAATGTTTACGGTGTTGGTTATTGAGAGGACTGAGTGACAGAGAGTTAAGCTTAGCCCAATGTGGGAAGAGGGAATGGAAAATTGTACTCGTTAAACCATTGAGACTGATTGAAATTGCTGGGAAACGATTTGGTGTTATTAAGATTAGGCAGTAAATTATTTAATTAATGTGACAGAACAAAAGCGCTGGAATTTCAATTGTCTATCCGACAAATGTGGCCCAAGAAGAAGAATTCAAAGTCCTGAAAGCCCAATAACTACATACATACATATGTATCTATCTATCTATTGGGTGAATTGCTAAAAATCCATCGGTCCGTTACGTTCTTACTACTTTGCCGCTGCAAGTTGGAATCACTAAGCTATGCTTAGTTCGCTATTGGCTATGATGAGGTCCAGCAATCTCTTGGACGTCTGATTTGTTCAGTAACTTTCAGAGCATTTTTTTTCCCCTTATCAAATAATAAAGTGAAAGCTTGGACGAAAAATCGGCAAATAATCAGTCTTGCTCTCAAACTAATCTGAATATCGTCTACGTTAAGGAATAGATCCACGTAGAACTCAGCAGCTGCATCTGATTATTATTTGGTGTGCAAGTTAGAAAACCTTTCATATCGGTGGCTGTGACAACCACCATCTTCCTTACTAATATACGAGTAACCCACTGACTGACTCGCTGCGTCATTTGTAACCGTATCTCCGAAACCCTTCGACCTAGAAACCTTTTTGCGTGCGTGATTCATTTTAAGCTTTAGGCGAGGGATAAGACGAGCTGTAAGGAATGAAAAAGCGTTTTGAGAAGCTTCACAATTTTTTTTTTTTTTTTGGAAGATTGACGTATGGTTATTTTGAACTATAAATCACCTCTATGTTGTGCTGAAGATGAGTAATCCAGCAGCACCAATTATCAATCAGCAGGTATCATGGCCAACAGCAATGGAGCAGTCTGTAAGTTTGTGCGATTGTGTGTTCTCAGCATAGCACAGGGGAGGGATTTGCATTCTATTTTGCTTTGGTTAGACTTCTTCTTTCATTTTTTGAACAGACATTTTTGGGTATGCAACGATTCGTTTATTTCTTTTTTTTTATAATTTCGGGATTTCTCTTGAATTAGGAAATAATTAAAGATTTACAAATCGTGCCAAGGGAATACCATTTGTAGGGTAGTCTCGAATGCTCTATAATCCTTAAAATGGTGCATTGCAATTTTTACGGGCGAAGAGGTCAGCTGGTGTTTGTAAAAAGTTAATTGTAAGATTAAAGTATCATAGATTGGAAGAGCTTACCACGCTTTCAGTTCACTGGTCACGATTTTGTCACAGTGCAGCAACTCAGTTCTGGCGATGAATGCAACATTATTCGCAATTTAAGAGACGAAGGGTATAAGCAGGTCTCACAACTTAGTTTATAATGCTTTGTTGCGTCAAAAACCACATCTCAAAAGAGGTAGACCGCGCAAAACGACTCCAAGAAAGGACGACTGTAACAAACTTCTTTTAAGTCAAGAGCTTTTCAAGTCAGCTGCGGCAATTCAATGCGAATTAGGAGCTCCAATTTCATCTCGGATGGTAAGAAGACGATTGGTGGAAAAAAATCTCTTTCGTAGAAAATCGAGAAAGGTACCAATGCTAACAAAGAGACAGAAAAGAAATCGAATATTGTTCATCAGCCCTGAATTGGGATGGCACAGTTGATAGGAAGAAGCGGCGTAAAATCCTGTGGTCTAACGAATGTAAAATAAACATGATTGGTAACGATGGCAGACCTTGGGTAAGGAGGCCAAAAAACGCCGAGCTGAATCTCCGCTATACCACTAAGACCTTTAAACATGGAGGTGGTAATATAATGGTGTGGGGCTGCTTCTCGAGGTATGGAGCTGGGCCTCTTTTTTGGTTGAAATGTACAATGGGCAAGTACATGTATGTTAACATACTTAAAGACATAATGCTGCCTTACGCCGACAACAAGACAATGACTCGAAAGACACTTCGAGTCTAGACTCGAAGTGTCTTGGCTAGCCAAGAAGTGGTTTTCCTACAACGGTGTACGTCTCATGACTTGGCCTGCGCAATATTGGTATATTACGCAAAGTATGCTAGTGACCCTATTTTATTGTCCATAACTGTATATGTATGTGCATATGTCGTACATCAAAAACCTCCGTAGCTTTATACGAGGGTGGATCAATAAGTCCCTGAAAATTAACACAAATTGTGTCGTCACCTAAAATTTATTTATTTTTTTCAAGAATCATCTTTCAAAAGAACACACCCAAATTTTCAGACAGATCTGTCAAATAGTTTTGTTGTGGCAGCCATTTTATATAGACGCCTACTAACATTTTCGTTAAAATGGAAAAAAGTGAATTTCGAGTGCTCATTAAACACTATTTTCTGTGAGAAAAAACTATCACGCAAACCAAACAAAAGCTTGACAAATATTATGGGGACTCTTCATCATCGATTGGAACCATTCACCACTGGTTTACTCAATTTCGGTGCGGTCGTTTAAGCACAAGTGACGCCGAACGTTCTGGTCGCCCAATTGAGGTCACCACACCAGAAATGGTCGACAAAATCCATGGTTTGATAATGGACGATCGGCGAGTGAAAGTGCGCGAGTTTTAAGAGGCCACAGGCTTATCACATGGCTCAGTGATTTCGATTTTACATAAATATTTGGACATGAAAAAGCTTTCCGCAAGATGGGTGCCGCGTTTGCTCACAATCGACAACAAACGCATTCGTTTGACAACTTCAAAGGTGTGTTTGGCGATGTTCTAGAAAAATTCGGCTGAGTTTTTGTGCCGTTGCGTAACCGTGGATGAAACCTGTATTCACCACAACACACCAGAAACCAAGGAACAGTCAAATGCGCGGAGTTATTCACATCGATTACCTTGAAAAGGGTAAAACGATCACCGTTGCATATTACGCAGAGCTGCTGGATCGATTCCAAGCCGTTTTGAAACAAAAACGGCCGCATTTGGCGAAGAAAAAAATTATTTTTCATCAGGACAACGCACCGGCGCACAAGTCCGCAGTCGCAATGGCAAAATTGCATGCGTTAGGCTACGAACTCCTCCCTCATCCAGCATGTTCCCCAGATTTAGCCCCCTGCGACTATTTTTTGTTTCCAAACATGAAGAAATGGCTCGGAGGTAAGAGATTTGGGTCGAATGAAGAGGTCATCGCTGAAACAAACGCTTATTTTGAGAGGCGCGAGAAATCGTATTATTTGGAGGGCATCACAAAATTGGAGAAACGTTGGATGAAGTGTATAGAGCTAAAAGGAGACTATGTTGAAAAATAAAATGTTTTTATACCGAAAAGAGTGTACCTTATTTCATTATTCAGAGACTTATTGACCCACCCTCGTACATATGCTTACTTCATTTCAGTTGTGAACTTATTTGTTTGTTTTTCAAAAAACAATTTTATTACCTAACAAGGTCTATTTCGACATCATCAGATGTAAATTAAAATATATTTTAACGAGTTTCTAAAGGCTCTAGAAGTTCCAATAATTCACACAAAGTTATGGTCCCTTATTTTGACATTTCTTTCTACTAAAAGGCAATGTTTACGAAATCAATGTAGCGCCGGAAATGCATTAGAATACATACATATGTATAAAAGTCGTAAAAGTTGAAATAAAACAACGCCAACGATAATCAAAAATGCCTCCATACCGCCTCAACAGCTTAACCTAAATATTCACATCCGTAAAATTATGCTTATTACGATAAATATTTCCATCAGCAGTGACACAACACACAATAAACTCTGTTCGTGTCATTAAAAAGACCCCAAAAAAATCAATGAAAAAACTTTATTTATCTCCCCTCAAATTAAAATACCATCGTTATAGTTCGCTTCTCCTCTTAAACATTCACTTAATTCATCCATAAAACTCTGAGCTCAAATCGTTGAACTATAAAAAAAAATTGAAAATAAAAACTATAATAACTACTCTGCCATTAAATATGTTTTCCTCTCTGACCTACTGGCAATAGCGCAACAAACTTTGTTTTTATGGAATAAAATGCGCCAAGCTAAGCAGAAAATAAAAACAACACTCATACACTTAAAAGATCATTAAAAGGAAAATTCCCATTTCACTTAAGAGGATTTAGTTTTCCACTAAAGAAAAAAATATACATATATCAACCACACCGACAACAAGCATAAACCACTAAGGCACAACCTAATGTCCTTATACCACCAACGAAACAAGTAAAGAATATACATGGGCGTGAAGTCACCTCGCAAGCCTAATTAAAATTCATCATTGTACCGTATATACCGGCAAATACAGAAAAAAAAAACCCCGAAAGAAAACCGACAAAACAAGGAGCAGAGTCCTACACCTACGTGGAGGGTAGAAGCCACTTGCGAGATTTTCACCCCCTCTAAACGCAGAGAAGGTAAAACATTTTACCCACCAAAGGGAAGAAATAATAAGACAAAAAAATACCACGCACAAGCACAAAACAAGAAAGGACGCTTAAAAAAAATGTATGCTCTATGTGCCAGAGTGTCCTTTACGAGTATATGCATGTCCTTCTGCAAAATGAGAAAAAGAAGCAAATCCATCGTGCTACTTAAAAAGGATTTCATTAAAGCAATGTATTTCAACCCCTATTTTTTCTTACCTTCTACTTTACGCTGCTGAAAATTAAGGTCCTTTAGAGAAGGTTTGGGGGGAAGGAACGATATGCTAAAGTGATTGCACGAAACTATGAACATTTTAGGGGAGTACAAAAAAAAAAAAAAACGTTCGTGACCCTCATCACCCTCATCAAGACGGAGGTCGATGTTCATAGAATCCTTGAAAATAGGGGAACATTTTCTTGTTATTCCTTTGGCCTTTTGCACTACAAAATGTCGTCCTTTGAACCACACGTGTGATGTCAATTTATATGCATCCCCTTATTTTTTTTTTTCCTTTAATTCCATCGAAATCATTCAAATTAATGTTTGTGCTAACATTGTCATTAGTTTAATGGGGCGGTTTCGTTTTACAACACTTAATACACACACACACACACACTCATACAGTGTATCCTTTTTGTCTCGTTCAAGTATGAAATCTTTATAAAATTGGATTATAGCCAAGGCGAAAGCAGGCAACGGCGGCACCTAGGACTATCTGTTTTATGAGTGTCAGTAAATGACAGAATTATATTGCTTCCAAGGATTTTGCAGGATACGCCAGAGATATACATAAAGAGGAGTGGATTTTTTTTTTTTTCAAACCAGTCGTGGAAAATGCAGAACAGGCAGAGGATTTCATTAGCATGGCAAAAGTTTTCTGTAAGAAAATTAAAAAAACCTGGCAGATGGCGGGTTTTTTTTTTTTTTTTTCTTTTTTTCATCGTCAGTTATTTTCTCCCTGGATAATTTCAGTTATTATCCTAGAAGAGAGAAAAATGAGAAAAAAAAACCCTAAAGCCTTTGGGTATATCTAAAGCTTGAATTGAACAAATCTCATAGAAAGTAACAACCGCTCTAGGGCACCAGGTGAATTTTTATAATAATTGCAGAAAAATATCCTGAAGCTCATCTGAACTACAATTATAAGGGGAGGAAGTAGAGGTAACATTTTACAAAAAAAAAAAGCAAAGTAATGAGAAAATGTTTACAGACGTAGTAGTTAGAGAGATGTTATAATTAATTCGCTTTTCATTCATATCTCCTTCTACAAATGAAGTGGAGTCTATGGTGCGAATTATGCGATAAATTTGATGTACTTGGTTTGTGAAATTTTTAATTTTGGTATCGTGGCGGAATTTATAAATTAATGGTGAAGTATTCTTCTGTAACCAAAGAGCTGTTAATATTTTCCCAACATTAAAGCTAAAAAGAATTGGTACTACAATCCACATACATAGTTGTTACTACGTTACTTTAATATACAAGCTAAGGCATTTCAATTCAGTCGCTTAAATAACACCAAAAGACTAAAGACACATGTATTAGTTGTAGGGGATGCAGGAGGAAGTTGTTTGATAACCAGCCGAAAGTGCGCAGAAAAAAGGTTCACCTCCTTTTTACCAGGAACTGTTAGAGATACGAGAAAAGTACTAAACAGGATTGTAGTAGTTTATGTTACTTGGTCGACTTGAATTTCCTTTGAGTGTCTTTGATTTTAAATACGGAAAAATCTACGACAGAGTATCTCCCGGGCCTCGAACCGTTATATTCCATGCCGTAGTATTCACATTTTCCTAATTTTTCTGAAAATTGAAAACTGGTCTTAATTTTATAATCTGACTCGAACTTTTCATTTCTAATCAAAACAAACACTTTTTGTTCTGTGTCTGCCTGTGCTCTAAAATCTTCTCACATGCTTTACTCAGTAACCACTGAATAGAGACATTAAGTCAGCAGCGTTTAGCTGTATTTCAATGGCAGTCCCCACCCGAGCCTACATCGTGCTGTTTGGTTTGTGAAGCGTTCGTAATAAATTACTTAAGACTGTGTATGCTGTTTACCGAGATGTTTCAGTTTAACACACACACACACAACATTTAACTCGCTTTTAGTAGATTAATTTAGGATAATTTTGAGCTACAAGTCATCCTTGTACATTGCCCTGACACTGAGCAATAGCAGAACAATCTTGATTTATTCATCGAATCATTATCACCAATTTGAAGTCAGCGTATTCCACAGACAACAGCCGTGCAGCAGTGGATAGGTTTATGTGGTTGTTTGTGCTAATAGACTGGAGATTGTTATAGTTTTGATTTGCTTAAGTTTTTTTTTGTGTTTTCTTTTCTTTCTTTCCGTCTATTCTATGGCGTTGAATGTTTTGAAAAGTCAACAATTAATAAACATAAAAAAAATGGGGCTTACAGCCTGTTTGGACCTGGACTATTTACTCGCAGCCACTAGTGCTACGAGTTATATTTCTTGACTCGAATCGAAGTGACCTACACTTTATTGCACTTTCAGAAGCATTTTGTGACAGTTTTACTCTCGAATGTTTGGTAAACATTTGTTAGAGGAGGCACCGTGAATTGGAACTAAAACCTGAGTCTCGCGCTCAGTGGTCCACGTACTGAAATGTGGGTTATGCCATTTTTGTTTTGGCTATTAGGAACATTGTCGATTTGAGACTGTTTCCGTGCACTTGGGGAATATGTATGTTCAAAGAGGTAAAATAATTCACAAACCGTCCGACAGGAATGGATACATTATTACCAAAAGTAATCGATTCCTCAAACAATTACATTAATTAAAATTACAAAGCACATGATCTATATTTTTGATTACGGGTAATCAATAATTAATTACGTTGATTACTATTGTTATCGCAATACATTTACTACAGTAGGGTCCTGTAATCTAGTTTCGCCAATGTTCATTCAGTGGGTTTCCATGAGGTTGGAAGCTGAACACTCCATTTGCATTCACAAATCCTAAAAAACGTCCAACTGTTTAAACTCAATTTCCAACATTCTATCTTCCAGAACATCAACCACCTGTCCCACACTCCGTTCCCACCGAGTAATCTAAAAGATCACCGCACCCACCATATTTCATATCCGCCCCACCCTACACATATAATGTACATCCTCTTGGAACTGAAATGTAATTTTGTCACAATCGATTACAATTACAAATTACTGTAATTGTAATCTTCTTTGATAATCGATTACAAAAAGTAGTCGTAGTTTTTCAAGTGTATGTATTACGTAATCGGTAAACGATTTTATGTTCATATGTATGTATAGGATGGGCGACGATATTTTCATTTATATGAAAGGCAAATCTGCACGGGGGTTATTAAGTAATGTATACTATATGTATTTTACTATAGAACACTTTACAACTTTCCTTTCTTAATAAACAAAATTTAAAGCTTCAAATAAAATCTAATCGATATTTTTTTTCAATTTGCAGGTAATGGTCTTTCTCACATTTTTAAAATCTAGATAAATCGTAAGTTTACCGCTTTTTAAATAAAACATAAATTTATACAGGGTGTCCGCATTAAGGTGTGTCAAAATGTCAGTGGTAAATATATATGATAGAGTTAACTAACTTAACGATATTTATATTGTCATCATATCTATAATTGCCGAAGCAAAACAAAGCCACAATTGGTACTAGATACTTAACTGCGATAAGCGTTCATAAATTTTTACAACCTCTGCCTCAACAAGGACCACTCAATAATTCCGTCTGCCATTGTTTAACTATATGACAGCATTTCGTCTGGCGCGTATGACATTTTTTTTTCTTGTTTCGCCACAACTTCCAAGCCTAGAATTTAAGCACTTAATTTGTTTGCGTAGCTAATAATAATAATAAAAGAAAAACACTAAAACAACACGTAACGCAACTCCCCTGGTGAATGCATTTCTATCGCGTAGTTCATCCTTTGACTTGGCCTCAAAAAAAAGGGGGAAAAAAAACTCAAAACATAGCTCATTCTGTGTTTCAGTCTCCACTGAATGCCACTAAAGCGATTTATGTCTGCTAACCACGCGACCTGCAAAAAGGACGACAACAACGCGACAATACCCAAAAGGAAGCAGCATACCATTTTGCATTTCGCATAGGTTCTCGGTCCCTCTGGATCTGGTCAGTGTGTGTGCGGCAGATTGTTTTTGGATGGTCATTTTCTTATTCCATCGTATATACTCGTACCATCCACTCATGGCTTTCATGCACAGCAACAAAGTAAAATAAAATTAATTTATGGACATTTCCCATTCGCCTGCCTCTCCCCTGTACAAAAGGAAGGTATCACCATTACGCATACGAAGGCTACCTATATGTTATGTTAATGATGATGATGATGGCTGAACACAGGGAATACAAAAACACAAACGAAGGTACATCAGGCACAGGCAAACAGTAAAAAAAAACAAAATTATGAAGAAACCTAGCGATACTCCGAAGCTATAGGGCGCGGATGATATTTAATTCCCTTCATGCCATGGGAGGGGGCGTTCAACACACTAAAGTGTGAGGGAAGGACACCCAAAGGCTATACGAGGGTAATTATGGGTCCCTTGTAATGTGTATAATTTCCCAAAGTGGAAAATTTCTGGTGAACACAAAAGGCAGGGGCCCCCAACAGCAACAACAATGATGTACAAGTGAAATTACACTTTTATCACCCGAAACGAGAGAAAAAATAAAAAAAAAACAAAGAGAGACGCTAGCGGGCGGGCCAGCCAACATGGGATATAGCATGTCCGATGGCTGTTGACCATGGAACATGCAATCCTCGCATGATATCGAACAGCGGAATGTGTTAAGATAAATGGCTTAAATGAACAAGTGGAATAAAATGACACCTGAGTGCTGCTTTTAGTTGTTGATCTGGTTTTCCTTTTTTTTTTTTTTTTTTTCCTACTCTGCCTCCTTTTTATTTTTACTCCTGTATGTTGTTAGTAAAATTAATTAGGAAATGATTGCATGAACCGGAAATTGCTAATTATCATTAATCTATCTACATATATACACGGGGGAAACATGGAGAAATTGATTTGTTCAGCCTGGTTAATGGGGGGATTTGTATTTTAATCTATCCAACAGAAGCGAGAAACAAAAGTGATAATTTGATGGCGTTTTACACTTAAGCGGAATTCCATTAAGTGTAATTATGAGGATTTGTGGATTGCAACAATTTCTTGTGTCATTCACTTGACAGACGTTCTTACATTTCACAAGTGTCAGTTTAACAAATAGCACTCCGAGGTATAGTAACTGTTTATACTTGTCAAACGTCTGAAGTGTTTCAGATGTCAGATTTGGCATCACTTTTTTACTCACGAAATGTGGATTAGAGTCTACTTTCTAGTAGCTGGTGAAATGAGTTCACTTTTATCGTCGTTTGAAACTTTAAAACTCGAATTACAAGTCAATTAGAAATCGAAATTAATTGTGTGATATTTGATTTGAACAGAATTTATACTATGACATCAGTTGAAAGAAAGCTGTCTAGAATTTCTTGCTTGTAAACTTGTCAGTTTTGTCAATTTTCTTTAAGCTGTGGTTGTAACTACATTCACGATTTAAACGAAACGTGATTTGAATTATCTGTATGCTTCACTTGTGCATAAAACATTGCTTGTCATCACTGGGGTCGTGTGACAGAGATAATACTGTGCTGTTGACATTTGAACCTCTATCAATACATAATCGATTGAGTTGTGTAATACTTTTGATATTTGTCTGGACAGGCTCATCTGACAGCGTGAGATAATGTAAATGCAATGGAATGCATAGTGTTTCCGGATACGTGTGTACATATGTGCTCAAATTATTGACAACTATGACATGAAATGGTTGTACCACTTCTTTGTGAAAAATTATCCTTAAAGGTAAAACGGGTCTATATCGTAGGTGCCAGTGTTGTAACAATAGCACAACACGGGCTGACTGTGGGGTAGATACAATTTACTTAATTTTTTTACAGCATTTCGAACACAGACTTTATTCATTCTGTTGATGGCGAAAATCCATTGACAGGATTCGCTACCTTTAAGAGCCAGATCTTTAAATTGGTATATGAGATCCCATACTAGCGTTTCCTTTCGATTAAACAGCAAATTAGTACATAATTGTCAATAAAACAGTATTGGTAACGGCATGCAACCTTGAGGGTGGCCGTGGTGTAGTGGTAACATCATCGCTTGTCACGCTACAGGTTCACGGTTCGAATCCTGATGTCAATAATCATCTATTTATTTCGCATGGAATAAATAAAAAGTCGATCAATTGCGAAAGCTTATGTCAACTCTACTGTGAAGGCATAACACTGGCAGTAGGGCGGTCATATGGCTAAAATGCAACTTGATTGTGGTGATGACATCAGGAGGACGGAAAAAAATACTGTGAATCATGAGCAACGACAAAAGCAAAAACAAACAAACTCCCCAGTTATCTGGACAGCCACCCTTGGAGTTCACTGAAACTTAATACCAGCTGAGTTTCAAACCAACTGCACCAATCTGTCTTTCTCTCTGTCTCTTCCCCTTTCCTCAAAAACGCCCGTGTCCTAAAAAGTAGTATAAGGGTATTCATAACCCCTTTCACACGTGCAAATTATAAAAAAAAAAAAAAACCTTGTGGGACTTCACTTTCAAAACTTTTTTCCATGACCACGCTATACAGAGCCAGTGTTTAATCTTCATTGGTTACGGAGACAAGACAATCAACTATAGGATGTTTACATGATCATCACTAGAGGACTATGTCTGTAGCTTCATGTCAACTACTACCTGAGATAAATGAATTTACTTCTCAGGATACAAAAAATATGTATTTCTTATCTTACCGCATCCAAACCGAAGTGTTGCCAGAGATTTCGTCCAAGTTTAACAAAAAAAAAAAAAACCAACGGTCAATTTCTGTGTTTCGAATGTTTTATTAAACTCTTTCACGTATTCTGAGAATGTCATTTATTATGTTTAGCACAATTTGATTGATAAATAATGTCACCACAGAAATAATTATGTTACAACGACAACACTGCTCAGTGTGGCTATTGTAGGATTGCAGATTAGTTGATGGCTCACACATAGGATTCACCTTTATACCTGTTAGAAGAAGAAGGAAGAACAAGTGGTGGGTACTTACACTTGATCTCCTGATGTAGTTCTGTGCACCATGAGTGGGAATTTCGCCAATCCAGACTTCCTGCAAATCTCCAGCCAACTCAAAAAGCTGTGAATTCCAAAGCTTCCTAGCAGATTTTGACAGTTTGCTGAAACTTGGCCATTGACGTAGGAACTATGAGGTGTACCTACTTCCTAAGCATTTGCCGATCGAGTGTCTCTAGAAAAGTTCAGCTATAGGAAACTTAAGCATGAATGCCAGTTGCAACACGGTTCCAAAATTATTGAAAATATCGCCTGTGATATGTTATGATATATCTTGCTAGGTTCGGTCCTGGTTTGGTGCCAATTGTGCGCAGTAAAATCCGACGAAGCTACAAAAAAAAAAAACTAGAGCCTTTTCACATTGCTATGATCAGAAAAGGCGATACCATAACTCGTACACAAAAGAAAGAAAAAAACATGAGCAATTTGAGTTTGAAGAATGGAAAGACATTGCACCCTATAGTATAGAGAACAACTCAAGTGTTTACTTGGAAATCTACGTCTGCGGACTTACACAAGTTTTTCAACCACCCGAACGAACTGAAAACAAGGCGAATATAGCCACGTTTCAGTCAAATAGAAACTGCTGGCTCAGACGATCTAAAAACTGATTTTGTTAAAGCTGCAAGAGATGTTAACATCGGATGAAAGTACTGCCCGATGATTGGAACTCCAGCATAGTCATAGTTTGCCCGATCTATCTATGAAAGAAGATGCTTCACCTGTACCAATTACGGAAGTAATGAGCTTTATAAACATCACACAAAGATGGTAGGTACATATATGTGCATATAATAATCTGTCCGAGGTGGCTGCTAATTCTGATCTTGAACAACCGATGATTTAAAGCTTCTGGAAATATGTCTCCTGGGAGTGAATTCCAAAGTTTACTTGTCGTATAACAGAGGAAATTTTAATATAAAGATGTTCGCGACGTTGTCAGGTGGACATAAAGTTAATAAAGGTGAACCGTCAAATGTCACATTTCTATTGATTATTCTATTGACGTGTTCGGAACATCTTTTGTGGTAGTATCTATAGATTAGGTATAGATCAGCTATGTTAGTGTGGGATCATGGATTAAGCGAACTACCTGCTGATTCTCTTCTTGAATTACTGGTTATTAAAAGCTTCTGAAAATATGTCTGCTGCGATTGAATTTCAACAAGGGAAACCGCATTAAGAATCAGTAGAACATTATGGGACGATGACCTGTCCATCTTGAATGGACGATGGGTGTCTTAGAGAATGCAACTGGCTGGCATGCAGATTCTTTAGTATTATACTCAAAAAGATAGAGTGAAACTTCAAGGCCAATATATCGCTCAATTCAACTACTTGGCAATACAACAGACATTGGCATTACTAGTGCTTGCTTTGTTATCGAATTCCTAGATTCTAGACTACACTATCTGCCAATGACATAAGTGCAGAGATAAACCAACAAAATCACTCTTCCCAATTTTCTACCCTCGATTTTGCTACTCTCAACGAACACTTTAATAAGTCTAGTCGGCAATCTTAATAGTTTCTAGATAACTTTTATTGTTTTCTTTCAAAATTAACTTTTGTCTTTCTTTTGTCAGTTTACAATAAAAACAAAACCCTGATAAACACAGTTCAATGCTATCACTCGTAAAATTCAAACAATTTACTTGTTCCTTAAACTCGTCGTGCAACAATCCAATTACCACCTGCATTAGCTTAAACACATTTCAAGTAATTCCCCATATTTGTCCATTTGTCTAAATATCTAATCTCTTGTAATTAATACTTCCAAGTAGCTACTGCAATCACCAAAGCGTTAAAACACTCAAACGCTAGAGTGCATACAACTTGAGGCGAGTGCGTGTGTGGTAATTTCTAAGTCAAACAAAAACCCGTCGAACAATTAGAAAAAAATAGGAAAAAAAAAAGATCTCCTACTCACTAGCGAAACCACACAACCGACGCAATCACAATACAATTTTTCATTACATCATTTATCAAACGATATTAACTTGTTGTTGCTGCAACAAGCACCACAATGTGGTCCCTGTGAACAGCTTCTGTTCAGTAGTACATGCTTGCATCTACGTATCCGTACACCGTGCAAACCGACTTTATTTTGCCTTTCAAATGTGCGATTTTTTTTTTACGTTTCAATTTCAATTGAATTGAATTGAATTCGTAACACCTTGTTACACACACGCCGAGAGTATCTTCGAAAATATACCTGCCAACAGCAGCCTGATGAACTTTGAAATGATATTTCTATTGAATTTGCAATACCGCAATAAGTTTTCTTCTACTAGAAAACTTTTGCGCACCAAAAGTATCTACACATATGTACGTAAGTACCACCGGTAAAAGGTAATCTGATTGAAATGCTCTCTCGGTGTATGCATTGAACCAGCCATATCCAGTATGCAATTTCAATTGGTAAACATTAATTTAACATGATTTCTTCATGTTTGCGTGCTGAGGGGTGCTGATGCATATAGGAGAGATGCAAAGATGGTATTCCTTCATTGACATGTAAACTTAACAAATTTATTTGATTACTTACATGTGATGTTCAGATAAACTAACACAGAAGTGATGCAAGTTTACAGAGGTTTTTGAAATTCATCAGAGATTCTCTAAATCTTTTCAAACACTATCCTCGGAAATTCGATTAAAAATGCTAAGAAGCTATGAATCTATTCAAAATGCACAAAAGTCAATTTATACCGTTTCAATCGTCGAATTCAATCAAAATTAAGTAGCGTGAGACTTTCATATTTATTACTATTTCACGCATCTTAGTCTTGCAGTGGGACAGAGTTGGGCATAATCAATTACAAAAGTAATCGATTTAAATTATAAAGTAATCGAATGACTTGATAGTCAAGATTACACGAAATCAATATTTTTGATTCCATTGTCATCGCAATAATTGTAGTGTTGATCACATGTAATTTTGATTACAGGTAATTGGTAATTAATTACTGTGATTATTTCACAATTATAATAATTTATAAGGTTGCAAGTTGAATTATTTTACTTTATTTAGGATGTTTGGGTGGAAATGGGGAAAATATCACCCGCTGATTCACGCATCCTTAAAAAGGGTAAAACCACGCTATTTAAGTTCACTTTGGACCTTTACATCCTCAACCTACATACTCCAGAATCCCACTCAACACATAAATCCTTTTGAAACTAAAATGTAATTTTGTTGTAATCGATTACAACTTATTACAAATTATGGTAACTGCAATCTTCTATGATTACCAATTACTTTAAAATAAGATAATTACAGATTACAAAAAGTAATCGTATTTTATGAAATGTAATGGATTAAATTTTCTGCAGTGGAATACATTACCCTCGCAAATATTTAATGAGTTAACTCGTAGTTGATTCGGTCCATTTCTAATTTTCATTAAAATTAAAATGATTTTAAATCAGATTAAAAAAAGGCGACAAATTATTAAGCTCAAACATAATCCTATTAACACAAGAAAGTAACTACAACACCCCGTGACCTCTACGGTCTATGCAATACTTGCCCTCCTTTCGTTCTTTTTTTATGTATAAATTTTTGCGTCAATTAAATGCGAATTAAGACCACAGTTTAAGGTCGTTAATTGAATTTAATTATCAAAGACATTTAACAGAGTATCTAATTAATTTTTATATGCTAAGATATTTAAATGCAAATTCATCTTTGTTTTTGCATTTCGTAATAACTGCTATTTATATAAGGATTTTGCGGAAATATTTTGCTTACAAAGGTAATTCAATACAAAACCATCCGTTGCCAGTTTAACGAGACCAGTATGCAATTATAACAAATTTACATTAATGTGATTTTATTTAATTAAGGAACACAAATCAAGTATGTACGGTAATATGTGGCTGTTTGCTAATTAAATAAAACGGACATTGACTTTTAAGTGTCGGTAATAAAATAATGAGAATAGTATTTAATTTAAATGGGGTAGGATTTTTAATTAGTAGTATTAGTAATAGCAATTGGTCAATTTTGTAATAAATTAATATGACTTGATGAAAGACGCTTACATTTATGGAGCTTATCATGTAACATGAAGCGTAACTAAGGCCGAATACCCTACCAAGAAATAATTCTATGACTTCCTGTACTAAGCCTGACTGCAGTATGATCTAAAAATCATAGTCAAGAACTTCAACGCACATTCGTAGCTCCACTATCCAACGAAAAGAAGCAACCTTCCAGCCTGCCTGGAAAAATTGATTTAACGTTGGACGCCAAAGCATGCTTGGAATACTCATAGTTTGCTTGGATCTACAGAGAACGCCTGAACGAAAACAGCATTACCAGCAGCTACTAAATGCCCAACTATTAGGTGGAAAGGCCCTAAGAAACCCAAATCCAGTCGATGAAGTCTTTCTCTCAACCGAGTATTTGTTTTATATTTTCAAAAAAAAACCGTCAGACACCAAATTCGAGATCCACCAACTAATAGGCTTTAAGAGCGCATATTGTATATCGAGCTTCCGAGAAAATTGCCCCTAATGAGTGGCGAAACGCTGGAAAATACTCGTAAGTATCTCTTTACCTACCGGATTTAGGTAAAGTGATTCTCTGTCCAGTGATTTCTTCAAATGAGTGATTGGTCGATGAGTGAAAACGGCCTGTTAAAAGGAAAGAACTGATGGTATTGTCTGCTGGGTGCCATTGTAGATCACATATTCAAAAAGCTGTTAGCATGCGCTAAGGAACACAATTGCTACTGCTGCTTTCGGCCTAAACAGACGATTTTCTTCATCTGAAAATTGTTCGGGTGAAATGTTGCTCTGAAAGTAATTTGTTCACATTTTTCGGCATGCCTTAAAAAATCTGGGTAAACTCCTTCTAAACATGTTGCCTTCACGGCTTTAATAAATTACCGTTAAAGTGACTTCTCTGCAACACTCTGAGGTCAGGTCTTGCTTGTTTCGCAGCGTTTCGTTTTGCCTGGATATTTATAGAATCTTATTCGCTACAGACTCTGGGTTAAATTTTGGCTGCATCAATGAAATAGTACTACCAGGTTCTCGTACGTTGAATAAGTCTTCAAGTCCTCAAGTGTCATGAGTTGCTGCTAATGGTTTCGTACAAAATATTCAATCTCAAAATTTTGACTAATCTTGGTATTACTACTAAGTTATAAGCAGAGGGTGGCCATGGTGTAGTAGGTAGTGTGTTCGCTTGTGGTCCGAACTGTGCAGGTTCAAGCCCGGACGGGGAACAACAACCACAGCCACCCGAGTATAAAAGAGAAACACCAAAAAGGAGTTTCTGCTTGGTAGTACAATGGATTTCGTGTGAGTCTGTGTGCTGTGGGATTTGAAAATTTCCTTTTTATAAAAAAAAAAAAAAAGTTATAGAAACTCAAAAGTAGGTCTCTCAATTCTTTCTGTCAGCTGATTGCAGACGAAAGTTCTATTTGCGATTTGTGCTACGTGGTTGATTTTCTCGAAAACGACCCAAACGGTTTTGATAAAATATTATTTTTGAGATAAGTTGAAGACATGCTACTCGTATGAGATGACGTAGCAGGTTTTGGCAGAAATGTCCCAGTCGATTTTGTTCAAAATCTGGACAATATCTCAAATATGCAGTCTTTGAAAAAAAAAAAAAAAAAAAAAAAAAAAAATTTTACGTTAAAAGTGTAAATAAAGTATTCCAAAAAAAAAAAAAAAAATTATGACCCCAACCTGGATTCAAATCCTAACGAAAGCCTTAAAAAAAATTCTAGTTACGAAATACACAATCAATCGCACTCCTAATAGGTATCCACACCATATGCACAAAATCGTAACAATCGGCGGGTTTCAAGCACACGACATTTGCTATCCGCTGGTAGCAAAATTATGGAACGCCTTTTTGGCCTTACAACAGCTGATATCTAGAAACTCACTATATTGACTAGAGGTGGGTAACTATCGGTAGTCATCACTTTCGATAATTCCCGATACTATTCGATTGTTTTAATTGAACATTTTAATAAAATATAGTTATAATAACAAAAACAATCTTAGGCTGTGTAAAATGTTAGTAAAATTTTAATTACAATAGATACTAACATTTTGTCACAACCTAATCTACTGAACTCCAAATTGATTAAGAATCGTTTCCGTTAATGTCTAAAAACAATTAAAATTAAAAATTTCTTCCTAACTAACTGATTTGGTACAATGTCATTCACTTTAGTTACCAAAAATTCAGAACATCTACTTGTTTTAATTATGGAATGATTCTATCGATAACACTTTCTGACCACTAATTTTCGATTTTTCATTCCAGAAACAAAGAGCAGTTTAAAATGAAATTTAATCAAATCTCATTAATCTGTAATAGAAAGATTAGTAAGTGGTTGTCTAATTCTAAAAGATTTTAAATGAGAAACAAATAATTCCGAGCAAATTCTGGACATATTCATAATTATCGATAGTAAATGATAGTTTTTTTTTTAATATCGACTGTTTTCGGCTTTCATTCGAAGACCCCATCGCTAATGGATTGTTTTGACAGATGACGTTTTTCTCTTGCCAAGAGTTGTATCGAGAATTACTTTGCTATATCCCCTTCACATTTCTCCGCTAGCGCTAGTAGCGGAAAGTTTTAACGGCCCTGTCATCCTGGTACAAAATATCGTTTTGCTACATTCTAGCAGAGTACTTGGAAATAAAAAATTAATATAAAAAATGAAAACAATTCCAGCATTTCAATTACCCATTCCACAATTTTTAATTATTCAGTACCACAAAACGAAAAAAAAAAACCCCCTCAACTAATTAAACAACTTAAATGAAATGTTTAAAACAAAATCCTCATCATATGCAGATATGTATACAGCAAGCTCTACCCATCGAGCAGATGTAAAAACAATGACACCACTGTTGCATTGTTGTTTACGACAAAAGCATTACAATTTTACATTGTTCTCCTAAAAAAAAAAACACAAAGTGCATACACAAAACGAAACACAAGACTGTAAGTACAACAAAACGAACCGAAAACACTCTCTAAATACTAAAATTAGCATATTTTACATGCTCAGTTAAGCACTGCACAGGGTGCAATTGCCTCCGTTTTATACATTTTCTACACTCACACTCATTGTCTGACGCTGACACTGTTTTTTTGTTGCAACAATAATAGCCAAACAACACAAACAGTATACAAACCGCCTGTATCTATATCTGAATCTGAGAATTACGTAGTGGGCTGGGTGGGAAATTTGCAGGCGCTCAACGTATCTACAGGCAAAAAAATACGATTTTTAAATTAAGGCCAATTTGCATTGTGATCTACTACTACTCTTGGAGTGCTTTGCGCGCACACACAATATTACTAATGCGATTTACGTTGTCGTCGGCTTTGTAGATACTTTTTCCCTTTTTTCCTTTCTCAAAAACCGCGCTGATTAAAATGTGCATCTCGTGCATTTGAAATACCTTTGACTGGGGAATGCGAAGACAGATAGACAGACAGCTGCACAATGATTTCATTTGCTGGTCTTGTTGATTGATTAGGTGGAATATGCGGCAGTTTTCTGTGATTCATGTGATTGTTTTGGCGGTGAGTAGGTATTATTTTTTTTTTAATTTTTCATAATTCACGTCCATACTTCCCATTTAATTTGTTGGTTCTCATAATTTTTTTTGCATCAAATATCTCGCAGATATGTTAATTACTGGCGAACAAAAGAAAACAAATTATTAATTTTTGGAAGCCGGGTAATAAAAACGAAGAGAAACAATGAAAGCAGCTCAGAGGAGCCATTAATAATTTTATACACGTGCCGGCACTGCCCATAAATTCGGTGCAAAAAAAAAAACTTGTATCATTTCATAAAAATTATGGTGATGGTGAAATTTCCCAGCACACTATTGTTATGAAAACGAACCCTGTCCTGTTTCCATCCAAAAAAAAATTCATTTCATGACATTCATCAAATTCATCGTTCGCATTATCAAAACGAATTTATCTTTCGTTGGGTTAATTATTCATCGCACACACTTCAGTTGAGAAGCTGTTCATAATAACTTTTTTCCGACGATTTAATTTTAGTTTGGCTATTTTGTTATTTTTAGTATTTTTATTGCATAAAAACGAATCGCTGGGGTGTATTTCTAATTTGTTCCTTCTATCCTGGCACTGACCCAAGAGGGGGTAAGCACTGGGTATCCTTTTTCTCTAGCGCTGATCGATGTTGACGGAATGAAAAGAATGAGTAGTGTTTGAGCTCTGTCGAAATAATCGAATGGGTGATTTTTATCTCTTCTATTCAGATACAGATACATATGTACTGTACATACAACAAATTAAGCACTTTGTATGTTGACAAATTGAAAAAATGCTGACGATTCGATTTGTTCATCGTCTCTGTTGTATCGTTTTTTTTTTTTTTACTTTTTGCTAATACCGCATGGTTGTCATGTCAGTTTGTTGGCTCACTATGATAGAAAAATACGTGGGGGCATTAGTGCTGATGATTTGTGGGGATTTTTATGGGTTTAATTTGAATCTCCGTATGATTGATGAGGTTTTTATTTGTGGTGTAGTTTATCAACAATTAAAATCGAATGGAGATAAATTGCTTTTTTTTTCTAGTTGAAACAGAACGTGATAATAACCCGGAGCGGTATTCACTTTCATGGAATGGTTACCTATCTAATTGAGTAAACAGGGGTTTTTCGTGATTCCGGCATCAGTGTTTTTGTGCTACAAACTGATGATCATATGATTTAAAATTTAATTAACAATGACAGTATAAAAAAAAATGTGTTAATGTTGAAAGATTACCTTAAAGTTATAATTTTCTAACACATAATACTGTCGAAAACTTGTATGTACTTTTTTGGTTGTGATCACAATTTTACAAGTTTGTTCTCTGTACTGAAGTTGCTACCCAAGAAGTTAATGTGTAATATGAATAGATGTCATAGTTAACCAAGCAATAACGCGAACTTGGTCCGGTATAAAAAGGGGTATTGATACTCAAAAGATTTGAATTCTACAAAGCATGACAAAGAATTTGGAATAATTTTAAGAGAAGATGGCATATTCCCTAAATACTGTCTCTACGCATACTTCTCAATTGTTATTCATTCCAAGAAGGACTTACGACTATCGCATTCGTAATGTAACGTTGACTGGTAAGCGGACAAATCTATATTAGATACGGGAAGTGAATCCGATAAATTTATGTCTTGGGAAACACGTGTGAAAATTAACCAAGTTCTGACACTCCAGGCGGAATCATACTTATTTTTCGCTGTAGTAAATTCTTTGCTAGATTCCAGCTCAATATAGATTTGCTAGAAACAAAAGAGCCAATTGCCTTCGAAAACGGCTAGGCCAGTCCCTGCATGTGCTACTAGCGCCAAATATGTATTTATTTATTTTATCTACTGTTGCGACTGCACATCGCTAATGAACACACTGACTGCACATCTCTAGCGGACACCTTTTCAACATCTGACAGCGACCACGAGGCAAGATGGGCTTCCGCCTTTTTTCCTTCTTTTTAGCTTTGGCGTCGAACAAGAGGGATCGTAACAACAGGACAAGAGAAGAAAAAACTAACAAAATTTGTAATATCTTTTTTTGCTAAGAGAAATAAAGAGAAGTAAAGCAAAACAAGTATTCACAAATTTATTTTCAGTTGCCGATTCGCAACATCTACATCATGTGTATCTCATTAGATTTACTCTGTACTGTTTGCCTTGACAGTTATGTGAAACCTTGAAGAGAAGATTTTTGACTTCCTGGCAGCCTCTGATGTGGAAAAAAACTAAAGTGAACGGCTGGGTCGTATGTACTTGAACCTATGGAATGTTCATTTGAAAATCAATTATATATTTGAAATTTAAGTGAAATTGTTGGATTGATTTATTTATTTTTTTTTTTTTTTTGGTAAAAAAATATTTTGACACTTTTCCAAAATTTGGTACACCTGCTCTCGCATATGTCAAATATTGTTTAGATATCGATTTTCAACAAAAGTGCTATATCCGAAAAATACCATTTTTTTTTTTTCAAAAATTGGTAATAAGTACCGTTACATTCCAAAATCATGGTAAGCCATTTAGTATCATATGTCCAATCTACTGCAATTTACTGTACTGTAATTTGGGGTTAAAATAAAAATTTCGAATTGTGACCATATCCGACCGCCTAGGCATTCAGTCCAGCCCACATACAGACAGAATTGAGGGACGCACTATTTTGAGTTTGTCTGTTATGAGTTTTGGCTTCTGATCAAAAAGTACCCAGAACTTCCCATTCAAACAAACCGCGCTTGAGATATTGTCAAAAGCTTATTTTTTTTTAGGTTGGTACATCTGTCATCTGGCGCTCAGATATCTGTTTGAGCGCCATTTCTCGGGAGTTTGTGCGTGATAGCTTTGTAAACAAGTCAGTGTTTTTTTGTGTTCTGCGAATTTGCTGAATTTGTTGCAAAACCGGCATCGCATTGATGTCGCTAAAGAATTGCTTTCTTTGGGCCAAAATGTTATCGATGGCATTATTAACGGTTACGAGACATGGGTCTATGAATAAGACATCGAAACTAACCAACAATCATCGGAATGGTGCTTCTCAGACGAGCCAAAACCCAAAAAACCATGACAGAGTAGATCCAAAATCAAGGCAAACTCCAAATTTCTTCCGCCAGGCCAGGCAGTATTACGTGAGCGTATTAAAGTGTTTGAGGGAAAATGTTCGTCGTAAGAGGCCAGAATTCTGGAGAAACAACTCGTGGTTTCTTCACCACGACAACGCACCAGCGCACACATCTCATCTTTTACGCGACTATGTGAACAACGTTCTTACCGTTCCGCAAGCTCCGTATTCACCTGACATGGCTCCTTGTGACTTTTTCCTATTCCCACGATTCAAGTTACCAATAGCGTTTTGAGACGATTGTGGCGAAGGAGAATTCGCAGAAGGAGCTGAAGGCGATTCCAAAATCGGGCTATGAAAAGTCTTTTGAAGATTGGAGGAAGCGTTGGAATATGTGTATTGCTTGCAATGGAGATTACTTTGAAGGGAATAAAATGAATATCGATAAATAATTGAACCGTTTTCGTTTTATTGAAGAATTCCGGGTACTTTTTGATCAGAGGGTATTTACTTATTAAGTGAATCATGTGCTTAAATGACTAGTATTGCCTTTGATCATGTCATGGACAAAACGCTCGTAGCCGAGTTGGCCAACGCTTGTGTTTACTATTCAAACTTGCGATTCTCGATGCAAGTACACACCCTCTTTTTAAATCTTTTCGCGCATCCGCTGTACGTACTGAATCCCGTCAGATGAATTAAGGTTACATTTGCTCTCATCAGTGAAGATTACAGCTTTCCAATAATTTTCAGTCCAGTTTTGATGAGTTTTGTGCAAATTGTAACCTTGCAGCTTTAATTTTTACGTCAAAGATGTTTTTTTTTTTCTCGGTCTCTTGGCTACCAATCCAAATGAAAAAAACTTGGAGCAATGAATCTATAATATACGGATTGAGTAACCACACAATAAAGTGGTATACGGATGGCTCGAGAACTGAAGAAGGAACAGGGGCAGGTCCCAAATACGGCGAAGAACAAAGTACTCTGAACCTATGGGCAAAAGTACCAGCATCTTTCAAGCTGATATATATGCTATAGATAGATGTGTTCAATTCAATTTCGACAGAAGATACAAAATGTTCGACATAGCAATATTGTCAGACAGTCAAGTCAAGCAGCTATCAAGGCACTTGACTCTCATGTCATTAGATCAAAACTTGCGTGGGAATGCCTATACAAACTTAATAAATTGGGTAACAGCAACAGGGTAACCCTCTATTGGATCCCTGGCCACACTGGAATAAAGGGCAACGAAGACTCCTCGGCAAGACAAGAACCAGCAGAATTCTTTATAGGACCTGAACCATTCTGTGGAATAGGAAGCCACACTATACGCGAAGCATTCAGGAAGATGGAGAAAGAAACCAGGGCAAGAACCTGGGTCCATTCTCCAGGTCAGAGGCAAGCTAAGAAACTTCTGGGACACTACAACTGGAAGATATTCGAAGCGTGTATCTGCCTTAGCCTACGTATCCTAACAGGCTTCCTATCGGGGCACTGTAAACTCGGGGAGCATTTAAGGAAACTAAGTATAACAAACGAAGGCCTTTGCAGATTCTGCAATGAGACCAGTAAGTCTCCATAACATCTTCTGGAGTCATGTGGGGCATTGACCCGCAAAAGACTGAAATGCTTGGGCAAGTACCAACTATCAGATCAAGATATACCAATCATAGATCCACTTCTCATTCTCAGATTCTTAAGAGAATTAGAGAGGGTACTCTAGGGTGAACTATCCTTGCCAAGGCAAAGAAAGAGTGTTTAACCCTCGATAACAATTCTGAAAGAATTATATTCTGAGGGAAACTCTAATGAGGGTATAAACCTCTCCTAGGTGGTAGTTCAAGTTAACTCTACACAAATAATAATAATACCAATCCGAATGAATCCGGCCTTCTGCTGACCGTACGGTAGCTCATTTTTACGTGTTTCTTCGATTAGCGCACGATTTTCCTTTTAAAAATCGGTCAACCCTTTCGGTCGTCTTCTAAGCTTTACCGGTGCCAGTTATCTTGGCTAAAATTTCATACACTTTAATTTTTGTTAACAATTTTAAAACTGTCGCATGGCTGTATTCAATCTCGGGCTGAAAACGTTTCTTTATTCAAAAACTCAATTACACCGTTATGTTCACCGTGAAAATGTTTACCCATTTTGAGTGCACTGCACTAAAAAGGCAACTGCACCCAACTTCAAATGATGAAAAAAACCGAAAATGTAGCTATTTTTTAACCATTACATATTTTACTATGGAAATTTATGCGGATGTAGGTCATTAAGAAGCCAAATTATTTTTTTTTTTTTTATATATAATTTGCACGTGTTAAAGCGGATATGAATACCCTTATACTAATTTTTAGAACACGTGCGTTTCGTGGAAAGGGGAACAGACAGAGCGAAAGACAGAGTGATGTAGTTTGAAACTCAGGTGGTATTAAGTTTCTGTAAACTCCAAGGGTGGCGGTCTAGATAACTGGGGAGAATTTTTTGTTTATTTTCGCTATTATTGTCGGTGCTTATGATTCACAGTATTTTTTTCCGACCTCCTGATGTCATCAACACGATCAAGTTGCATTTTAGCCATATGACCACCCTACTGCCAGTATTATGCCTTCACAGTAGAGTTGACTTAGCTTTCGCAAGTGATCGACTTTTTTATTTATTTCATGCGAAATAAATAGATGATTCTTGACTTCAGGATTCGAACCGTGAATCAACAGCGTGACAAGCGATGATGTTACCACTACACCACGGCCACCCATAAAGTTGCGCTACTTTAAGATTTTGTGAAATGACAGGGTGGTAACTTTTTTTTGTCCCTTGTGCTATGTATTATTTGGCAAAGACGTCCAGCATTTTCTAAACATTCTGACCATAATTCGATCCTGTTTCCATTTTCTTCATAATTTGTTAGTATTGAATGTATGAATTCTTATAATGAACAACTTTTTGTATACAAAATTTCAATTATTTTAATATATTCGTTACGAAATAAAATGTAATTTATTTCTCTTTACTTACAGGTAAGCCCAAAAACTGTATAAACAAATTCTATAGTTCATTCGGTAAGATTATAATTTAGATTAAATATTTACAAAACCGCCAAAACCAATGCAACTAATTTATCTGTTCATCAAAAATGTATTTTAATATTTTCCCCACAAAACTAAATTAAAATATTTCTCTCGTCCTACAACCCACAAACTAATTTGAAATAATTTTCGCGGAAAATCAAAATCCCATAAACCAATTGGCCCATTCAAAAGCGACAAACTTTTAATTATATTCTAATTCCGTCATTTCGTACGAGTAACTCAATCCCCTGGGTCCGCAAAAAAAAAAAAGAGAGATCCTTTTTTTTAAATATAATATTTTCACAAGTGATAATTTCATTGCAATTAGGTTAAATAAACGACAGTCGTCACTCTTTTTATATTTTCTTCTCTGATTTCCAAAGAACGGAAAAAAATCAATCAGAAGTTTTTTTTTTTTTTTTTGTTTTTTAGTTTTTAATTAACAAAGTGAAATGAGAAAAAAGATTGTATCTACAATTCACGAAGCTCGATGGTGGTATATCCTTGCTGTATCGGTTGAAAGGCTACTACTCCTCTATCATCATTCTACCCTCTCACCCTCTGTCGTACTCGTTCTCGTTCGTTCGCTACAATGAATTTAATTTTAATTGGGGCAAACGCTTTGATGTTATTAATCTTCATTCAGGCCGGGATAGATGGATGGTTGGTTGGTTGTACTCGTAGATGTGGACGATGGGAAAGAAATATGATTTTATTTTTAGATTTATTTTTATTTTTTTTTTTTTTTCTTTCCTCTATACCATTTTCTCTTAGTTTGTTTGCTTTTTAGCATTTATTTTTTTTTTCTCTCCTCTACCGATTTGAATATAAGAGGATATTTTTAAAATTGAATTTTAAAAGCCCCCACGCGGTAGCCTCTAGAGGAGAGAAGTCATTGAGAGGCCAGGGCACCCACAATGTTGCAAGAGGGGATGGTGTTTTTATTTATTTATATTAATTCGAATGAAATCGTTAAAACTTGTAAAATGCAATGAAACAAACAAAGAGGTGAAATAATAAATAAATCATCATTTTAATTTGTTTACATTTTTTTTTATTTTCTGTTTCAATTCATCTCTACGTCTGTTTGTTTTTAATTTATATCGTTTTTGGTGGTGCGGAATTTTTTTTTTTTTTTTTGCATGACGTGTGCGTAAATACGTTTTCAAATGAAAATATTTCCGCAGATGTTTTATTTTATATTTAAAATAGATTTTTTTTTTTTCTTTGTGACCTGAAACGAAAAATATTTAAATATTCATTTGGGTTAATTTTTAAGTTAATGTAGATGGAGCAAAAAAAAAAAAAAAAATATAATAATTCCCTGGTTATAGCATTTTGAAAGTGATGAATGCAGTACGTTTGAAAATACAATTGTTAATATCTGTCGTTTGGTGGCTAATTAAAATCTTTTTTTTATTGGTTTTGGCTGATTTGTTATGCATATTTTTACATTTAATGGTTTATTAGGTTTTTTTTTTGCCGGACGATTTAGTAAATTTGTCCGTGTGGAAATTATTAGTTCATTAAACAGAATTCGAGCAGAAAGTATTAAATCGAGGAGAACGTAATAAATTTAATTTTAAACGAAATAAATTTGAATTCAAAAGCAATTCGGGGGAGTGTTTTTATTTTTGGAAGATTTTAAGATTCGCTTTCATTGGGCGACTGAATTCAATTTTCTTTAAATCATAATGTTTTGGCGCACTGACTGTCGTTATACTCGTATAATATTAAGTGCGCAACTAAGTTCTCGCTGTTTGTCAATAGATGGCTCCAGCAGTAAGTGCTGGTCGATTTTGACATATCCAAAACGTCATGAACCGAGCTTAGACATATGGTAAACGAACTGTTTTGACACATTAGTGATTTTGTTTTGGCGTCATATACTTTCATTATGTGAAAATGTCTGATTTTGTGCCAAATAATCGTCATTTGCGGGAAGTGTTGATTTTCTTCGGCATCGAGAGCTCCAAAAAGTTTACACCGTTTTGATACCACAAAAAACTCGTGTACCCTGTTTGTTTACGTGTGTTATTGGAGATGGAAGGATACAATTAAACCCAGCCCGTGGATTTCAGAAACAGGATTAGTTCTCCAATTTGTTTAGAGGCCATCTCTCTGAAATCGTCAAAAAAGGGTTTACCTAACGTGCGTTGTCTGGTCCTTGCTAGGGCAGGACAACTGCAAAGAAAGTGGAAAAGAGATTCCCTCTCGTTGCTGTCTTTGCAGCTCCGACAGAAAGTGTTGTGAGGAATGCCAACCTTGGTCGCGTGGTCCTCTATAGTCCAGTGGCCAGTAATAATGGCTACAATTCTGGCAATATCATGCCTTGATCTGCCTAGTCTTTCTTGATATGGCACAACTGGTAAGGTTGTTCCACCCGAGATTGGCTAGCTGGAGGAAGTGAAGGTGTAAATTGCCCTTAACGACTCCTATCGGAATATTGACTCTTTCCACTAGTGACCTGTTAAGGGCTGACCCTCGCCTGGCCAGCTCGTCTGCTCGCTCGTTACCCTATAATTATTTATGTAATTTCAGAATGAACACTTTGTTTATTTATTTCAAACTAGCCTTGCTCTACCAGTTTTGAGGATGTGGTAACCCAATCAATGGCCTTGATTGTTGCTTGGCTATCAGAAAAGATACTTATATTTAGGTTGGACGTTGGGAGATTTTTTAACATGCGGCAGGCCTGCCGAATCGCTAGAAGCTCGGCGTGAAAGACACTAGCAGAGTCTGGAAGGCGAAAGGAAGTTGGTCCGAGAAAATACCTGCGCCAACCCCGCAGTCCATTTTCGAACCATCCGTATATGTATATACAGATATCAAAGTCATTGATTACCATTCCGTTCTTCTATTCTGCTCTGGTAGGGAACTTTACTGCAAAAGGTTTGCTGAAGTCGAGCGTGGGAGTCCTGTAATCGGTCGAAGATGACACCAGTTCACTTGGTATCGCCTCCAGGCGATAAAGATGGATCAGATGCAGGATCACACTTAGAGCATCTGTTGGGCAAGATCTCAATGCTCCAGTGATGCCTACACGCGCCTATCTATGTACTTTTTTCATTCTGTTGATGTTATATTTTTTATGTAAGGCGGGCCACCATACTATGGCGCCATAGGTAAGAATTCGACGCACCCATAGGGTCATCTTTGGCTGGAGACCCCATTTTTTACCGAATGCTCTGCTGCAGGCATAGAAACCCACGCTTGGTTTTTTAACCCGCTGCTCTATGTTAAGTTTCCGATCTAGAATCGTGGTGAGAGTGGTTAACCGTCTAGTTTGGAGGAGTGAATTCCTGTAGCTTGGTTTTAGTGGTGAATAGCATCATTTCGGTCTTGTCTGGATTTACTCCAAGGCCACATCTCGTAGCCCAAGTGTGTACCTTATCCAGAGCACTATCCATGATTTAACTTATCGTGAAGAGGAACTCTCCTGACACTAGTAAAACCACATCATCCGCGTACGCAACCACCTTAACCCCCTCCCTTTCAAGTCGCACCAAGATTTTGTCGATCGCCATTATCCATAGCAAGGGGGAGATAACACCACCTTGTGGGATTCCTCTATTTACGATCTTAATTGTACTGCTGTAACCTAGTGTTATAAGTGTTTCTCGTGACAATATTTTCTGCTTTAGCAGCGGTTTCCGTCAAATATTTTTCATTTCGGTGCAGCATAAAATATTTTTGGCGAAAATGTTTCTTCAAGTTTTGAAGTTCTCCATAATAAGAGACACGTTTCACTTAAATTTTGAACGCCATCTATGTTTTGAAGAATGCAATCCATTTTGGTAACCCTAATGAGAAAAGAGCAACACTCAGTAATTATAAGCTCAAAGTTTCAGCCGTTTAATGCCCGCAGTGTGAATCCTTCTAATGGTTAATTTCCCACTTTGTATACTGATGTTTTCCCTTTGAACTTTGACAGACATAACCCTACACGATCAGATCGGTCGTACGACTGTCTGAATTCAAACGCTGTCTAAACATACATGGACCATATGCAGATCAGATCATTTGGATGATCAGTATTGCTCTCTTATTGCTCTAGCACCGAAGTGATTTAGACGTTCGGGGCGAAAGTTGATGGTACCCCATCTCTCTTTAGCCAGCCAGAAAATTTGTATTTATCCCTAAAATCGAAATTCTTTAAAAGTGCTTAGCTTCCAAACTTAATTCTTTTTGCAGGACAATAAAATTAAAATTCTTCGTCTGCACATAACAGCATGCACTAGTGCCTTATTTCTTTCTTACGTCGTATTCTAAACTTTGTTTTACAAATCGATCGTGGGATGGCGCCCAACGATGATCTCTACTTGAGAATACTTTTTTTTTTATTAAATCTCTCTGAATTCGAAAGGACTGATTTCATGATTGATAGCTTTTGAAACTGAAGCCTTAAATCTTATTTTGACAATAGTGCTGCAAGTAATCGTTAATTGGCGCCCAACTGTGGTCATTGAATACTTTTGCAAATGCCATTCCAAGGATAAATTTTAATGCTGCAATGATTAATAGGCAAAATAAGACCGCTATTTACAAACAGAAGAACTCTCGTAAGAAGGAGCAGAAGCATTTCTCATACTCTGAACATAGTAACTTGCGTGAGTGACATGGGTGATATATCTATCTAAAGTGTCATCCCAATTAACCCCGAAGGCAATATTTTACCATATTCACGATAAAATAATACCATCGCCGAGGCCACATGTGTCGGTCGCTTCAAAAAAGTGAAATAAAAAGGAATATTGCGTTTCAAAGTTTTATCATCAACACGTGCTAGAGCTTAGAAAAACAAATCTTTATCATTTCCCTTCTTTAAAATAACTATACACACATCTACAATAGGATTAAAGGATTTTCCCCATACTCCTTGCAAAAAAAAAAAAAAATCAACTCCATCAACATGTAATAAATTTCTCACTAGGTATTTATATAATCCTTCGACCTGTATCGCACAAAATTACCAGATTACCAAGCAAAGCACACAAATTCCATTTCCCATCCGTAGATACGCAAAACCAAAGAGACACAATAAATAATCCTCTTATTTTGGTATAAATATATACATCCTGTCGAATCACTAACAAACAAATGTCAGAACTAACTCGCAACAAGGACCTTTTTTTCTCTCTTTAACTATTACACAACTAGTACAGATGCGATGCATACATAAATAAAAAGTATCTCCTATTCGTGAGCTTCCAACTTTGACAAAATAATATCGATCCTAGGAAAGAGATGTATTCCAATGTCCTCCCATTACTCTGTGTAAAGAGAACACGCCTTTTTTTTTATTTAATTTTCTGTTTGTGTCCCCTTGTAATTTTTGTTTTTTTCTTTTTGTCTTCATTATTATTCAGTTTCGTAAAATTCTATCAATCCAACATTAGGAACGTGTTTCCTAGAGGGTAAAATGCAAATATGAATCTTTCCCTTTTCTCGTTTGGCTTTTGTTCTACAAGAATGAAAAACTAGAGACAAATAAAAGAAAACCGGTGGGGAGGAAAATGCAAAATGAAGAGTTCCATAAAAACAAACAGGAAATATTCAGGGACTTTTTTTGCTATTTGTATTACCCATGACACGGTGCACGTGTATGCATGGAATTATATATTTTTGGTACGTGCTTGGAATAGGTAAAATAGACTGACAATTCCGAAAAAAACAAATATTAATTATTCAATGCTTTGCAATTTGATTTAAGATTGGACGATATTTTGCCTTGAGATTGGGCGCAGGTTCACATTTCTTCGACTGATTAAATCTTTGCTTTTTTCGAATAAAATTGAAATTAAAAAAATTATCTCAATAAGAACAATTTTGTAAAATTTGTCGCTTATAAAATGGCGCCCAACGGAAGACCTCCAACTTAGCCACCAAGTGGTATCGGATTGAGAGGCAGCTTTCTCTACTATGTAAATTTGTCAAAGAAAAATAAATAAATAAATAGATCTTAATCAAAGCTACCTACTAAACCAAGGTCTTTTGATGCCTTAGTTCGAGGTCCACCGTTGGGCGCCATTTTACGTTGTATCGAAGATAGCTATGCCTTTTCAGTGGATAGATTGAAGTTCTCTTTAAAAATTGTGTTGTAAAATAATCAAAACTTCCCGAGGAGCAACGGTCGCTTAATGTTTAAGATTGGGCGCTATTTCACTATCTATTAATGGATGGTGGATAAATCTAAGTTCTCATGACTGTGTGTACCAAGTTACCTGGTACATTCCGTTACTAGCAAAAAAATCGTTTCGGTATCATTTATCTATTCGCAAAACTCAGATATGAAGAATAGAAACGGCAAGAAAGAGCAACTATACCTACTCCGCAAGGTCGTTTGTCACTCATTTTCCTTAAGGCTCTGGTCTTAATGCAGTACACCAGCTGTTTCAGTATTCTTTATGCCCCTCAGACCAGGGAACTAACAGTTTAACATTAAGCTGCACCCTCACGTTTGCACTAAGATGTTTTACTTTGATGACCGAAGTCATTGCCAGGGGCAATGTGGCCATGTCCGACAGCGTCTATTGAGATGATCCGCGATTTTATACTTCTACACCTCGTAAATAAGAGCCGTTAATGGGCCCCGAAATGCATCAGCCTTGTAGACCCTTTTCTTTTAAATCCCCCGAGTTTAAATGATCAGAAAAAAAAGATTTGGTGGCAGCTATCATTAGAGAGACTCTCCAAAGACGTACACTAAAGCTGCCAATAAAACACTGAGCTCATTGTAATCAGCTCAAATATAGTTTTGGGAGTACATATGAGTAGATAAACTAAATAGCTGCTCCATATGTAAGGCCAAACATTTTCTGCCAGAATAGCTGGAGGAAAAGGAGGTTATCAAAAGAGTCAAGTTCTAGCTAGTATTTCCAAATTTGAGGCTAGAGAAGTCACTCCTTGAAAATTTTAATGGGAAAAGGCTTATAGCATGGAATATGCAGCAACAATAAAACTAGAAAAAGAGGACGCTGCATATGAGATTTTTCTGAAAGTGTGATGCAAGTTTAAGTCATTTTTGCAGAGCCCAAACTTAGGAATGATAATATTATATATATTTGTTATTGCAGTTAGGATTGTGATGCTCTACGTCTACATGATGGATAAATTTATTTGATTCTTCAGAGAACTATTATGCAGCAAAATTGTAATAAGATTTTGTAAAAGTGTAAAAAGTGGATATGCAATTGAAAGGCCTAAAGAAGCGAAGATTATGGCATCATGGCAATCCGACTTTTTTTTCCAAAAAATACTGTGGACGACGTGTTTACAATGGCGAGAACTCCGTAACCGGTTTTTCTTAATTAGCATCTCGAAAAGAATCTAAATTACTTCCAAAATATGCTACTTTGACTGGACTAATATTTCAGTCAGCATTTGTTGACTTTTCCAGCAGTCTTCCCCTCAAAATGCAGACCAATGAGAGGCGCCTAATAATTTTGAACGCACCGACCATCTCTGGCTGTCACCATTAGATGGACCAATTTCTTATCTCCCCCACTACATGATCCCAATTCGATCAAATCTAATCAAACAAACCTGGAAATTGTCATATTTGTATTTTATGTACTTAAATACCTTTTGTTTTGTTTGGTAAAGTGGTCAAAGTGACAACAATGAATAAATTAAGTGAATCCATAGAATTTTTCATATTCAAAGAGGGGAATATTCTAAATACTCATTCGTCCATTTGAATATTCAAAATATTTTACATCCGGATGTAAATTTGCATTTATCCATCTATTTTTACATACACACACGCTGTGAACGTAGTATATCTGTCGTCCTGTTTGAATGGGGAGGGTGAGGTTGCAGTTGCATACATGCCAGAGGTAAATATTCAATTATAAGTAGCAATGAAGAGCGAATTGTAGCCGACACCACCACCAGCGGTGATGACGACGATGATGATGATAAATTGAAATTTTTGAAATTAATACAAATATTTACAGAAATATTTCGGTTTTAATTGAAATTTATTCGATTTATGTGGAATTTTTTGTGCGCGCACACAGATTGCTGACTGCGGGAGGTACGAGTATTAAACCGCTTTTGGTGGGTAATAAGGGCTTTGGCCAATGGTAGTTTGGTGGGCAGGATGGTTTGTCTATAATTTGATGGTTATTTGATTTCGAGTGATGCAATGGGAAACTTTTGGTATTCGAAATGAGATATTTTAAATACCCGCAATATTGGCATGGATTGATAGTGAATGAGACTTGAATCTATATTTGAAATATGTTTTGTTTGTGAAGTAAAGTGTTCACTCCTGACTTAATATTTAAGCCGCCTCTTGGAAGAAGATATTTATTTAACTACAGAGAGTGACTAAGTGCGCGGTCACTGAGCAGGAGACTCAAGGTTCGAACCCCGAAAAATAATAAAAAGTTTTTTTTTACGGTCCCACCTCGCGTCTAACAAATATCCGAGAGTAAAATTGTCATAAGACTATTCTCTCAATCGAAAAAATCATGTGTCACACAAAGCACAGATGACGCCAAAATATTTATTTATTTATTTTTTCAGACAGTTTATGTCTCATTTGAAATACGTTTCGGTCAAACCGAACCATCAGTGTGTTCACCGCCTGCTCATTGGGAAATTGTATGCGGCTTAGTCCTCTCAAACTGTGGATGAATAAAAAAAAAAAAACTTAAGTTGACCGCAAGGTAACCCTGGCAACAGGCATATTTACTTACATCGTATCTTTATTTGTATCGATGACGATGAAGCAAGGAGAAAAAATACAGAGCTTGCCAGATCAACCGCCAACAACAGCTCGTTTTAATGTTGGTAATACGATCACTTGTAGGCTCTGGAACCGATTTAAATCTTCCGCCCTGTGCTAAGCTACGATTATGTACACACAACCGCACGAACCTATCCACTGCTGCATCACTTTAAGCGATGATATTCACAGATTGAAAATTGATGACGGTGATTTGATTTCAATCATCAAATTTACTGTCCCCATTGCTTAAAAATATCGTAGATGAATTTACCAAACACAAGTTAAATTTTGTTTGAATCGAATACTTTGTTTTTTTGTTCTAAATTTGTAATGAATCTGTGGTTAATGTATTGTTCATCCCTTACAAGTCGAATTTGGCAAAATTTTGTCTTATCCCTGGTCTGGGGTGGTAAAAGAACCACCGGTTTAGAGATTTCAGAGATACAGTGTTGAATGAGTCAGTGAATAAGTGAGCCAGTCTGTGGATTTTGTTGGGCCGTAAATGTTCAGCTAGACAAATCGTTGGCTCTTAAATTTAATAGTGTCTGATTTTTTAAATCCGTCCACAACCACGCGCACAATCATGGTAAATGTCAATCAACCCGTGTTTTGCACCAGTTTTCGAAGGTACTTACAGAAAGTTTAACTAGCTTAAGGACAGCAAGTTTAAATAGCTGGGTCCAAATATCGATAATTTAGGTCAACTGTCACGCCTACTTTTTACGGGCTGGAAACTTAATGAAAAGCTAGGCCGGGTCCTGCATTGAGCTGTTAGCGCCAAAATAATTACTTATTTATGTATATATGTACGCCCACTTTTTTGGGGCGTTTAATTATAGACAAATATTTTTTGTATACCCTATCTCATAGAATATTTTAATTTCGATACATAATTTGTAATATAGTGAAATAATAACAACAGAAGTGTATATATTTGTAATCAACATGAAAAGCTATCTGGATCTAGCCATGTCCGTCCGCCCGGCTGTACATCATCACTTTTTGGGCCTTAAATTTTAAGCTTGGAAGATGAAATTTAGTATATAACCTTCTTACGACCCGAAGCTGTACAAGTGTAATCATTTTTTAAAATCAGAAATCAGAATGTGATGGTTAAGTCTTATTTAACCAGAATCCGTGGCATTTGGTCAAAAAATTACGACAGACACGCCCACAAATTATCTGATAAAATCTCTTAGAAATCGCGAAAATATCATCTGAGTAGAAAGATGTCGTTGCATATAAATCAAAAAGTTCAAAACGCTTCGTCCATTTTATTAGGGATGGCTTAGAAGATGAAGAATAGGGTATCATACGATTCGTACCAAACGAATTCTAACTTGTTTGTATGTTTGCTTTTACTTTTCAATAAATGTATGTGAAGCCAACAAACATTGCCTTAACAGAGTATCTGTAGGTATACATATAGTACTTATTAAGGCGTTAAAAAAAATCTTTGGGATACTATCCCTTCCACAGCCACTTTTTGGAAATGTTAAAAAAAATTCTTAGAAAATTTAGGAAAAGTAGTTGTAATGGCCAGTCTTTTCTTTTAAACTAACTTTTTTTTTAAAAATCTTTTCTTGAATTTGTTTGATCATTTTATTATCGGCTTTGCCTTAACAGAGTATCTGTAGATGTACATACTTATTAAGGCGTTAAAAAAAATCTTTGGGATACTATCCCTTCTACAGCCACTTTTTGGAAATGTTAAAAAAAATTCTTAGAAAATTTAGGAAAAGTAGTTGTAATGGCCAGCCTTTTTTTTCAAACTAACTTTTTTTAAAATCTCTTTTCTTGAATTTGTTTGATCATTTTATTATCGGTACTTTAGTAAACAGAAAATGGTAGGGTATCATACACTCCGTTACGGATGGGTTGGAACCTTCTCATATGTTTTTATTCTAACTTCTGTTTAAGTGGGCGGATTTAGGTGTATGTTGCTATTTAGACTGATTGAATAGCTTTCTTTGTTGTAAACTTATACTTATGAAAGTTCATATAATTTTATAAAATCGTATCTACTAATTGTTTTTTTTTAAATCATGTGTCTCATGTGAGTGTCAAGTTGTTCTTTAAAAAGTTCATTGGAATACAAAACCTCATGGTTTTATTTCAATTCAGTTATCCCATATGTGGTTCACCATCGTAATAATTATTAGATCCCTGAATATCCTTTAGTGTTCTATTTATTTTACTTCAATATACTAAGGACAAATAAATCCAAAATAAATACGCAAATCATAGTGTGTGCTGTAAAAACAAGTAAAAACAAACAAAATTTTACTATAAACACGCACTGATATTCCTCTTGTTCATAAAATTATGGGAAAACACAAATTAAATTCCATCAAACAATAACAAATCCTCACATGGCCACATCAAAAATCGTAAACAAATAAAAATCCCTTGTTCTCGTTCGATTCAAGAGAAATATTCGCACTGTCGGTGGTTAATCACAAAACAAATTATCCTTGAATAAATCCTATTAACTGACGTTAATACGTTTTTCCTCAATTGTGTTCGCATTTGATATTATTACGTGCGAATAACAGCATCATATACATCCGTATGAATACTCGTATATATAGGCAGAGGGTAGAGATACAAATTATTTGAAAATTATTCCTACCTACCGGTGGTGGTGGAGCTAAACCCTAACCTAAACCTATGCCTGATGTATACAAATGTACATGTCGCGTGTTTGGTGTGTGGTGTGTCCTTTGGCTGCTTTTTACTGCTTCATCCTTGTTTAGTCAGGAGGTGGGGAAACAGGATAACAATTTACGTGACAAAAACCAATTTGAATTAACTTTTTATGTTTGCTTCGCTCCATTTGCCAACAGCGGTAATAACGAAAATATCAGCTATCTCTCTTTCTCTCTGTTTTTCCTGTAAAAAGGCTTTGTCTTTTTTTTTTTTTTATACAGAGTCAGGAAAGCCAACTCGACAGCAGAAAGCTTTTCAGCTTTTCACGAAATCCTGTATATGCGCTAAAGCATTCTGTGTGGTGGAATGTAGGACACTTACACACATACTCGTACACATATGGTATTCAGCGCCATATTGTATTTTTTGTCCTTACATCCTTTTATGCCCTGTTTTTGCACACCCTCTTATTGATATGTGTATCCTTTTGCACCCTCACAATTGTTTTATTACCAAAAAGGAGTGAGATTTGCTGGTTGCCTTACTGATTAAGGAGTGTGGACAATTTTAAATTAAATTCGCTCGGTTTCAACTGAATTCGATAAGTTTTCCCATTCAGTGGGGTGGGGAGGTGTGTAGAAAATGAAGATACAAATTTAAAAATAAAATAAAAGCAAATCAAAGAAGGAAGCAATAATTTGTTGGCTTTAATCCCAGGCACGGTGGTTAAAGTTTTTATTATCTTGGCGAATTTATTTTGTTTATATACGATCGACTATTATATCTACACTCTATAACTATGAAATAAGAATTTGGAATTTTTATTTGCAAGAATTTATTACGTGGGATTAGTGGGTTTGGTCAGTAAAAACAAAATTGAATTTTAATAGGCTTCTCGCTTAGAACATTGTAGGAAAGAAATATTTATTTCGTCGACTGGGTTTTAGTTAGATAATTCCAGGATACTAAATCGCCCACCTAGAGTTCGTTAGAGTTCATTTGTTTTCAAATGGAGCACAAAAATAGTTTGTGCCATTTAAAATAAAATTGTTTCCCAAAAATAACCACACAATCAATATTCGTTTAAAACAGACTGTGCAAATAGGTAATATCTAAATTTAGACACTGACCACATAATCTGTACTAATTCCGACAAATTATCTATCAATTATTAACAAAACAACTGGGTGAAATGTTTACATTTTCATGCTATTCTGTTCGTGAATTAAAGAATCGATATCCAATCACTGCAACTGCCAATTGGCGCCGACGTTCACACTCACACACAGGGATAAATAAAAATTCGAATAATTGGCACGAAATTGTGATTAAAATGAAAGAGAAAATAATGTAATTAGAAAACTTGTTGTAAAAAAAATTGTACATTTTGAATGAGTCAATTTGGATGCTCTTTTAGATGAAACTGTGTTGCAGTCTTTTGAAAGTGTTGCTAGACAAATGCATTGTATAAGGTAAAGTACGTGCATTGGCTAACTGAACGTATTTTAAATCTATGTGGGTGCCGCGATTACGTGTGTGGGCCACTGTACAGGAGAGTTAGGTTCGAGTATCAGAAACACCAACAATCATTCTAGAGTGAAACTTTCATGAAAATTTTCTTAGTGCTCTTCGGATACGGCAATAAACTGCAGGCCTTCCCTTTCGTACTAATATAACACGCACAACACGAGTATCTGCGACAAACTAGGGTCTGCATGGACTGTTAGAGCCAACGTATTTATTTATTTTAGGCTACCATTTAAAACTTATCCTGAAATTGTCCAAGCACTCCCTATACTATATATAGTCTATAAGTCTCTGAAAATTAACACAAATTGTGTCGTCACCTTAAATTTAATTTTTGTTTGTCAAGAATCATCTTTCAAAAGAACTCACCCAAATTTTCAGACAGATCTGTCAAATAGTTTTGTTGTGGCAGCCATTTTATATAGACGCCTACTAGCATCTTCGTTAAAATGGAAAAAAGTGAATTTCGAGTGCTCATTAAACACTATTTTTTGCGAGAAAAAACTATCACGCAAACCAAACAAAAGCTTGACAAATATTAAGGGGGCTCTTCATCATCGATTGGAACCATTCACCACTGGTTTACTCAATTTCGGTGCGGTCGTTTAAGCACGAGTGACGCTGAACGTTCTGGTCGCCCAATTGAGGTCACCACACCAGAAATGGTCGACAAAATCCATGGTTTGATAATCGGCGAGTTAAAGTGCGCTAGCTTGAAGAGGCTTATCACATGGCTCAGATTTCGATTTTACATAAATATTTGGACATGAAAAAGCCTTCCGCGAGATGGGTGCCGCGTTTGTTCACAATCGACAACAAACGCACTCGTTTGACAACTTCAAAGGTGTGTTTGGCGATGTTCCAGAAAAATTCGACTGAGTTTTTGCTCCGTTTCGTAACCGTGGATGAAACCTGGATTCACCACAACACACCAGAAACCAAGGAACAGTCAAAACAATGGACTTCTGGTGAATCGAAGCTGAAGAAGGTTAAGGCGGATTTGTCAGCAAACAAGGTCATGGCGACAGTTTTTCGGGATGCGCGCGGTGTTATAAAAGTTCTTTTTCACCAGGACAACGCACCGGCGCACAAGTCCGCAGTCGCAATGGCAAAATTGCATGAGTTAGGCTACGAACTCCTCCCTCATCCAGCATATTCCCCAGATTTAGCCCCCTGCAACTATTTTTAAATCTTATTATTTGGAGTGCATCAAAAAATTGGAGAAACGTTGGATGAAGTGTATAGAGCTAAAAGGAGACTATGTTGAAAAATACAATGTTTTTATACCGAACAGAGTGTTCGGTTTCATTTTTCAGGGATATTTCATGATATTTTATGACTTATTTTTTTTTTTTTTTTATTAATGGTTGAATTACTCCTCGCTCGCTCTAAAAAAAATATTAAAAATGAGGGGAAAGAACTACCACTTACATTACTTTTTTTAAATACAGGAAAAGGATTAATCGATCAGCAGTAAAGGGTTTTGGATCAGCGAAATAAAATTATTTGATTAGAGAATAATTTGATGATCTACAGAAAATTAGAAACTAAATTAGAAGAAAAATTAAATTATTACCAAGAAATATGTCAATAGATCGTTGGAAAAGTTGTACTTTCAGCAAATATAAATTATTTGATCAGCAGAACATTTTTTTTTTTTTTTTTTGTGATTTTTAGATAATAAATTTTCAGCAGAAAAATGAAAAAAAAAAACAAAAATAATCTGCGAAAATGTTAAAACTTATAGGCAAAAAGAAAACTAAATGAGAGAAGAAAATAATAAGTTCTCGCTGTTTTTTTTGATGAAAATGCAACTTTATTGTGAAAAAATGGTTACAAATGAATCATTCAAAGTATTGCCCATTGCTAGCTACAACTTTTTCCCATCTTTGTGGCAGAGCTAAAATACCGTTACGGTAAAAGTGTCCATCTTTTGAGGCTATCCACGAATCGAGCCATTTTTTGATGTCTGCTGATCAGCCAGACCATGTGCCATCGAACGGAACAAGTAATAATCGGATGGTGCAATATCTGGGGAATATGGCGGGTGGGGTAGGACTTCCCATTTGAGCGATTCCAGGTAGGTTTTAACGGGTTTGGCAACGTGAGGCCGATCGTTCTCATGCTGTAGAATCACTGTTTCGTGCCTCTGCTCGTATTGAAGTCGATACCGTTCCCCAGTGATGGTTTCGTTGGGTTTCAACAGTTCATAATAAATGACACCGACCTGGTCCCACCAAATACACAGCTTGTTCTTGTCCTTGTTTTTGAATCATTCCAATGCAATCGGTTGGAAATGGCTTGACGGGTAACTCCTTATGCTGAAGGAAGCTGTTCTTGCGTTTGGCAAGGATCCTCATCGAGCAATGCCTCTAATTCAGCGTCTTCGAAGGATTTTAGCCTTCCTTCACGCGGACGGTCGTAATCATCGAAATCACCGTCCTTGAAGCGACGGAACCACGCCACGTTGTTTCACTTAGAGCAGCATCTCCGTAAACTTTTTGGAGCTCTTGATGTGCTTCAGCCGCCGTTTTCTTCGAATGAAAGAAGAAAATCAACACTTCCCGCAAATGACTATTATTTGGCACAAAATCAGACATTTTCACACAACCAAAGGTATATGACGCCAAAACAAAATCACTAATGTGTCAAAACAGTTTGTTTACCATATGTCTAAGCTCGGTTCATGACGTTTTGGATATGTCAAAATCGACCAGATAATAAGATGTCAATCTATACTATAATAAGGAATCTAAAAAAAGTGGGCCTATCAGTTCTCTCTGTCTTTACGCAAGAATGCGGCAGGAAGAATTTACTTTAAATGGGAAAATTCCAGATGCGTAGAGATCTAGCTTCTTGGTTCCAATATTTAAAAATAGAAACGACATCCAGCAGTGCTCAAATTAAGGGGGTATAAAACTGACAGCACACACAATGAAGCCGGTTATCCAACATCTCCGTTATAACACCATCAATGTGGCTTCGTATCAGATAGCACCACTGTCGACGATATTCAAGCCGTACGAATCATAATAGGAAAGTTCGAAGTGAAAAAACTGAACCTTCCTATACGTATGATCTTTCTTGATTTAGAAAAGGCATACGACCGGTTACCAAAAGGAATCACTAAGAAAACATGGTATCCTAGAAGAATACGTTAAAGTTATTAGGGACATGTATACCAATTGATTGCAACACGAAAATCCAAAGTACATCAGGAATATCGACTTCATTCCCAGTCAATGTTGGTGTGCATCAAGGTTCTGCAGTAAGTACTTTGATATTTAATCTGCTTATCCAGGAACTAATACCGTGGAACATTCTAAATGCAGACGATATTGTACGTGTACTCATTGGAGACGACATATAAGAATTGGAAAAGCAACTTAATATGTGGAACAATGCTATTAGGAAACATGGGTTGCGAATCAATGACCCTAAAACCGAGCATATGTACCCCCCCTTCAGTGAACCAACCATGGTAGGACATGGGCCAATAACAACCGCATCATCCTTTAAGTATCTCGGTTCGGTCATACATGACGACAGCAAAGGATTAATTTCGGATGGCTTAAATGGATGTCGGTGTCTGGTGTGATATCCGATTGACAAATGGTCCTGGAACTGGAGGGGAAAATCTACAAGACGGTTTTGCTGCCAGCTATGTTGTATGGGTCAGAATGTCGCTCGTCACTAAAATAAGATCTCAGACGTAGAAATAAGAATGCTGCGATGGTCACCAGGCGTCACCTTTAGAGTTAAAGTCCCCAATGATTACGTCAGAGGAAGTCTGAAAGTAGCACCCATACGGGAAAAAACTAAAGGAAACGAGGTTACGATGGTATGGGCATGTGATGCGCAGAAGCAGTGACCATACTGTTAGGACAGCAATGGATTTAGACGATGGACCCAAAAGAAAAGGACGACCGAGGCGACATGGATCAGTTCCATTAACAAAGATACCAGGAGCAAGAATTTATCCACTGTGATAACTCAGGATAGAAGATCTTGGAGACTCAGAATAAAGAGAGCTGACTCCAACTAATTGCGACTTAAGGCCAGGAAAAAGAAGAAGAAGAAGATAATTTTTGTAAGTATGTGCTTTACAGAAGGACTGGCTAAGAAAAATAGCTGTTCCTGTGTAACGTATGTAAATGGGTATCTATGCTAGAACAATATGATACTATGATCATAAATTCATTCATTCATTTTCACTACCTAATTACGTAGTTACTTAATGAAAAATGGTTATTATTGATATTAATGTGCAATGAAAATGGGAGAATTTGCTATGAAACATAGCCATTATTGCTATTCCTAAATAGCTGCATAATTGCAAGTGTTATGCGGTAAGCTGAAGTACTATGCTTAAATGGCTTACAAATACACGTATTTGCAATTGTTTTCTTATACTGCAACACAAGAATTTTTATATGAGCACCAGCTATTTGATGCTTAATACTCTGCAATATTAGAAATGCCATACTATCCAACAGATAAATAGCTGTATAAATAACTACATCCTTTATTAACACTCACAGATGCAGCCATATCCTTAGTTATTATGTTTTATAGCAAAATCTGTGGAAGCGATCGCCTATAACGAATACTAATGGATAAAATTAAAACGCTTGTAAGACAAAGCAATTTGATAATAGGTTCGTAAACACAGCTCCTAATCTTATCACAATAAACAGACTATAAAACTTAGTTTTCTCTAGTTCTCCTCCACAGTTATCTCTACCCACAGATATCTTTACCCACCAACCGTTAACAAAAAAAAGTATCTAAATTGATCTGTGCCTCATTAACGGTCATAAAAATATCAAAAAAGGAGAAGAAAAAACCTCAACCACCAACAAGCTATCAAAAAACCTCAACAACAGTCACTGCCACTTTCAACGCAAAACTTGAAACCAAATCCACTTTAGTGAAAAATGTTTTCAACTCTCAACCTGATTCACTTAACTTCATAATTCCATCCGAGGAAAGAGAAGAGTGAAGAAAACGACATGAAAAAAAAAAAAAGGAAGAACTAAATAATAAACTCAACGAATGTTCTTGACTTCAAAATTAAACACACGACAAGAAGGACAAAGAATACACCAGAGCACAACTCCCTAGTTACCTACAAGGAATCGTATCTTCGGATTTAGACCTCGCTCGCCCCCTCTTAAACAAACAAAACCACAGAATGAAAATAGTTCTTCCAATCTCGAAACCCTCAGCAACTAAACATTTTCAGTGTGGTTGTGGCTTTGATGTTTCCTTTGATTAAGTTTCCGGTTATTAAGCATTTGGATAAAGGAAAGATGGATGGCTGGTAAGTAGAAACAGAAGCAGGAGCAAACATTCATCTAGCTATTCAGTCAGCGAGTCTCGTATGTGTGGCACAATTCTGTGGCCGACGTCTTTTGATTCCTCACGAGAATTTGATCGTAAATAAATTCGAAACAGAGGTACAAGTACTCAGATGCAGATGCAGTTGTAGTCCTCGTGAATGAAGAGGCAACTTGAAGTGATTCTGTTCTTGGTTGGCTTGAGTTTGTCTACCCATCCATCCACCTCTCCCTCCCTCGTCGTCAATTTAAACGAACAAGCAGACTTAAAAAGGAATAAAGTCAGTGCGATGAAAAAAGATTTCTATGCGCGTGAAAGGGAAACGAAGTTATTCTTCGGCTTCCATTTCAACATGACCAAGGAGAAATACATCAAGTGCCTCTGCTCTCTGGCAGACACATTCCAAACATTAAGTACAATTTTCAATGTCTTGCCAACCCATCACCAGCACTACCATTAATGCCACCATCACCTTGGCCACAGCAGCCTCCTAGAGGACGACACATTGCTACAATATTTAAGTAGAAAAGTCCAACTCGAGAAGTAATATCCCCCAACAAGACGCAACTTTGTACGAAAAGTTGTGTTGGTGTGCATTTGCTGCAAACAGCTAAAGTGGAAGTCATCCTCTTTGTGTGCTCCTCCCTCTCCTTGTGGCTCCTTGTAGCTGGTAGTTTACGAGCATTGATGAAGATACAGTGGACTCTGGTGTTCATTAATTATGCAGATTGGACAGGCAGAGCGGCAGCAGCAAAACCAGAAGTATTTTTTCCTCTTCGCTCCGCTCTATCGCCCCCATGTTGATGGTTGGTAGTTGGATTGATGCTTAGCACGATGTTGGACTGGGATGGCTCCTCTGGATCTCTGTAAAGAGGAAGGTGTCGCATCATATGGATGGTATTCATTGCGACTGAGATTTTTATTTTTTCTCAGATACGAGTACACTGAGTGTCCATTTGGATTATGGGGTTGCTTTCCCTGTGAGGGAGCGAGGGTAAACATCGTCGAGTGTTGGAAGGGAAGGGAGTAACTGGAGATTTGACAAGAGGTGGTGGAAGATGTTTATATTAATTATTTTGTTATAAGTTTTATGGTATCTGAAGGAAAATTAAAAAAAATTAAATAAAGTGGATGCACACACTTTGTGGACTCGTGTTGGGCGCCAATTATTTTTGTTAATTGGCCGCAGGGAGAAACTACAATTGTGCTGAAGTATTTGAGATACTGTAAGAGTTTTAGGGAGTAGGTAGGGTATTTATGGATTTTAATATAGAGACTGAATGAGGAACTGGTGGATATTATATATTTTGGGATAAATTGTTATATCTTAGCGAATTATTTTGTCCATGTGGGGGTACTACAAACATGTTGCTGTATTTACAGTCTATAAAATATTTATTTAAGGATTTTAATATACAGACTAAGTGCGGAACTGTTGGCGCCGTGGCTCAGTGGTGTAGTTCGCGATCATTGAAGAGAGATTAAAGGTTCCGATTCCCAGAAAAAAAAAGTTGTTTACAATATACATAAAACTTTAGGTCCTTACCATTCGTGTGTCGTTTAACATAAAATGGGTGTTCAGGGCCAACGTGAGTTCTGGAACTGACCGAAATACGGTGTCATGTTTTTGTCTCCTGTTGGGCGCCAAATTTTTGTTTTTAATTGTCCGTTTGGTGGTAATATTCTTACTGCTGTGTTTGGAGTGGTGTAAATCTTTTATTTGAGCGTCTCAGTCTAGAGACTGAATGATGAACTAATGTAGCCTGCATCTCCTGCCATAAATGCGTCCGTTTCTAGATAAATCGAGGCGACTTACAGTTGAAATACGATAGGTCAGTAGGTAGGCTTTTGCGTGCACACTTCTTAATCTCGGGTTGAGTGCCAATTTTCTGCTGATTGCCCGTGTGGTAACACTATAAATTATCTACTGTGTTTGGAGTGGTGTAAGGGATTTATTTAAGTATTTTAATCTAAAGGCTGAATGAAAAACTAATGGAATCGATATTTTACATTCTGCAAAGTGCATGGGTAGGTTTCGAATAAGGTAGGATATTTCGATCTTATTGAATAGAGTAACCAACAAATATGATATACTAGAAGATTGCGCCATGCATCGCGACATACACGCTTTTTGGTCACGCGTTAGACGCCAATTTTCGTTTTAATTGACCATTTGGTAATTATAATCTGGTGACTGATTAAGGAACTAATGCAGCGTTTGGTTTAAGGCGAATATCAGTCAGTTCTGAGATAAATTGTTGTAGGTGAAAAACAATATACAAATACATCTACGTGCTTTACGTTTTCCAAGATGACCTTTACACAATAGATACATAAAACATTGTGCTTGGATTAAAATTGTATATTAAAACCAGTGAAGTATCTTCAACATTTCTCAGTTGTAAATGTGCATTTTAACCTTTTTAATCTTGGTATGCCTTGATTTAAGTGTCTACTTAATTGAAACAACTTCATTTTATCTACAGCCTACTTACTACCAATCGTAAACCGATATTGGTCAGTCACCAACAGAAATTTCATCTTTGTAAGACTTTAATTTGTTTGTTTGTAATAAAACCTCTTCATAACACGAATATTAGACACTTCCTCTTCCGCACTAGAGCCTAGGTAGGCACTCTTAAACACCGCCCATAAGCAGTAGCCCTTTAAAGATAAATCTCATCATTGAGTAGCTCAATGCCACATCACTTTATGATCTCCCATTTACCTCACACTTGATATTAATGAGCGACAAATTATGCAAATATCTCGTAAATTCAAATATATTCCACTTGAAACCTCTGGCCAATCAATAAACGTAAATAGTGCTGTCAAACGTAGTGCAGCAAGAGAAAGTAAATAATTCTCAAAACCAACAACATACTTGGGAACTGCATAACGAAGCGATGATGATGATACTCCTATGTGTGTGTTTTGAATGTCTGCTGATGAAGCTTTGCTCAATTCCAAGTAATTAACATTTTAATTAATTATTCAGGAAAACTGGTGAGCATTCTCAAAGTTCTACACAAATATACTTTGATCTAAATTCTAATCCAATAATTCTTGCCAGCTCACAATTCCCCAGTGTGCCTGCACTCTAACCACAACATGACATCCCTTCTCCCTGCCTGAATGATGAAATTAATTACACAGGTAGACATATTTAACATGCCACATAATACGAGTGAACGAACCCCGTCCCCAACCGACCCCGAACGATTTTCTAACTCACTCTTGTGTATAGCGAATGTATACTGTATGTACTCGTATACCATTCTACTGGGAAAAGGATGATAAGGACCTCCTAAGAACCTCCAAGCCACCTATCCACTACCTCTACCATATCTAATGTGTTTATGTATGCATTCGGCAGGAGACGAGCAAAACTCAATTACATCAGCCCGGTACAGTCGGTCGGTGTAGAGTATAGTGGAAATGGTGAGGTTGTATGTATTTGTATAACATCTACAACAGCTCCTTTCTATTTGGTCGGTCGGTGTAGACTGCAGGCTCCTCTATTCAGGCATCGATCCATTAGGTGTAGAGAATTTCATCAAAAGCAATTTTCCATCATCTATCATCGGGAGTAGGACATGCATGAGTGTACGTGTGTTTGTAGCAACATGACAAATTATACATTAACATTGCAAAATGTTGTTCCTTTTTTTCCCACACACAGCCATACATATAATCGTGAAGAGCATAATGAATTAAGAGAAGATAGAGTCTTTGGAATTGCTGCGGTATATCCAACCAAGTGTGTCTGTTTGTGCTCATTTTGAATGTGGAACGTGATTCTCCTTACCGCGTCCTCTTTTTGGCAAACAACTCATGGTTGAATACTGTCATATTCCTGATAAGGTAGGCGTTTGTATAGCCTGCCAACTGTTCGAATGAGAAACCCTGGAATGACGGCAACTAGAGCATTATAAATCTGAAAGGAAATGCAAAAAGGATCCAAATTGAGTGCATTGTTTGCCAAAGTGGAACCCCGAAATGGTTGTGTTCAAGTTGGGCGACAGTAGGAGTATTTAAATGATAATAAACTGGAGGAAATCAAGTTTCAGATTCAGTTTATTGTGACGGGATGAGGAGTTTTCTTTAAGAACTTAATGTTTAGTTGAGAGAATTTCAAAACTTATAATCGAAATACTTTTTTCATACGACGCACTATTTAGAGATATTCTCACTCTAAAGTCAGATATTTCAGGAGACATAAACCAAAATAGAATTCGTCATTTGTCTTGTAGAAAATTTAAATCTAACATTTTGAGATTTTCGCGATGGAAAACTTTTTTTTATAGCTCCCCTCAAAAATCTAACATTTTGGAAGAGTGTCTTAAATTTTTGAAAGATTTCCATATTGCAGAGAAATTCAAAACGCACAGAACGTACTGTTTTCGAGATACATACGTCATACGAGTACTTACTATAAACAAATTTCGCAGCGAAATCGAAAAATCCGTGTACGAGTATGTAGCAAAAGTTAAAAAAAAAACTGCAATTTCTCATTGTTCAAACGACGTATATTATGGAAATTATGCTTTAGGCACACATTTTTTGTACGCAATTCCTTTCCATATAAAATCAACGCAACTATGCAATATATGTACATGTCTGCAGACACACATTCTTTGTCAATGATGCTTCGAGATTTTGTTTCATCCCTTGCGATATACTCATACAATCTGCAACTTGCTGTTAGTAAAAATTAACATTATGCAAATGAAAAGGAATGCAATCTGGAAGAGTGTTTTAAAAACGCTAATAGCATTTGTGATTAGCTAAATAAATAATAAAAAAAAAACAGCAGCATATTCTAGCAAACAAAATAAATCACCAGCAAAAAATTAATTTTTCCATCAGCAGAAAGTATTTTTTTAACAGCCGAAAATAATCTGTTGATCTGATACAAAAAAATAAATAAATAAATAAATTAGCAGAAAAAAGTAAATGAGGCTAACTTTTTACTATTATTTTCTGAAATTCACAATCAGTCAAGTTTATTCTCGAATAACTACGAGGAGCGACTGATAAGTTCGCGGTCTAAGGCATTACGTGAATGAAGAGATTTCGATTAAAAAATTGTATTTCTCAATATAATCTCCCTCCAGTGAAATGCATTTTTCACACCGGACATACAGTGCCTTAATACCACCGACAAATTATTCTTTGTCTTTGCTTTTAAAATGATTTTCTACGGCCGCCTGGATCTCGTTCTCAACTGCAAATCTCCGGCCTCGTAAATCCTTATTCAAATTGGAAAAAAAGGAAAAAGTCGCTCGGAGGCAAGTCTAGCCTGTAGGGTGGGTGGTCTATAGTTGAAAACCTGTCTTTTAAGGCCTGTCTCGAAACCTGCAAAAACAACACTCCGTGCCTGAGTTTCTAACGTCACTTCCGTATGACCGCTTCACGTGCCTGAGTCAATAAGTTTGCATAATATTGACCATTCATCGTAGCCCCCTTTGGGATCAATCAGCAAAACACTTTCGCTGTCCCAAAAAACAGTCGTCATAAACTTCGAAGTCGACTTTTTTTTTTTTTTTTGTTTGCATAGACTCTTGTTTGGACCCCGGATCGTATTGGCGAATCCAAGTCTCATCTACAGTTACGATTCGGTTCCAAATTTCATCGATATTGTCCCCGGCTAGCTCCAAAAGATCTTTGCAGCACTCGAGTCGTCGTAGCTTGTCGAACAGCGTGAACATTTTCGGTACCTAGCGCGCACAAATTCGTTTCATGTTTAAATACTCGTGCAAAATTTCTTCAATCCATTCTTTGCTGATGTGCAACTAGTCCGCTAACTGCCAAATTTTTATTCTTTGGTCGGCCAGAACTAATTTTTCCACTTTTCCGGCGTTTTCTTCAGTGACCACTGACACAGGACGCCCTGAGCCGTGGGTCGTGTTCACAGCTCTCTCGCCCTTGTTGAAATAAGCGAGTCCATGTTTTGACCATGGTATTCGAAGGTGCAGAATTCTGATGATTCGATGACATGTCTTCGAAAATTTCTTTAGGCGATTTCCCTTTTTTCACGAGGTACTTTATCACGACATGGTGAAATTTATCCTACCACAGATAATAACAAAATGAGATTATTATTGAAACGAGGAGATATTTATACTACTAAAGAGTGCCGCAGTTAGTGCTAACACTAATGAGCAAATGTCTCGTTGTTGAGTATCTCAGGCGGCGAACTTATCATCCGCCCCTCGTATTTCTTGCTTTTCGTTTTCTTGTTACATTTTTTTTTTTTTTTTTTTTCAGCTAAAATTTTATGTTTGCTTGTCAACAAAAAATGTATTACTGTATCGCACTAACTTGCACCTACATATACATATGTTGTTTATCTGCAAAATTCAATTTGAAATTTAGTAAAAGAATCGTTAAAACGATTGTTTTTTGTAAAAAAAAAATCCTGAAATTTGAAAGAAAATATTTTGACAATTTTCCAAAACTTGGCATGCCAGGCCCTTCCACACGTCAAATATTGTATATAAAGGGTGACCAGAAAGCAATGATAGTTTTTTCAATTGTTATGTTTCAGCAGCTGTCAAAGTTAATGACATCCAGCTGTCAAAATATTCAGTAAGGTTTGCCATTTCATCATGCATCATTTGACGCTTCCCGAACGTGTGGAATTTATTAAAAAATATTATCGAAATTCCGGCTCAGTTGTAAATACGCAACGTAAATTTCGTCGTGAGGTCGGTCGTCATCATGACTTCAGTGCGCAGGCAATTCGTCGCACCGTGGAAAAGTTTGAGCGTGACATTAAGCCACCAACCAGACAGAAATCGGTGCGAAGTGAAGAAAACAAAGCCGCCGTAGCGGCCAGTACCGAAGAAGACCCTGAAATGTCGATTCGGTCGATCGAAAATATTCAGGAAACTGCTGACCAAATAATTTATTTTTGCAAAACAAAAAAAGACGCTATTTTTCACATGACATACTGGTCTGGCAGTCATTTACGTATCCAGTCCGTCCTGGATATACAACCTATTCTATCGTCAATTTATTGACAGAAAAGTCACCCATGATACCAATAGACTGGTCAAGATGTAACAACAACTCATACAGGTTGACATTCTTGATGTTGTTTGTAATACTAAATATTATGTGAGAGCAACTATTTGACAGACAGCTTGACTATCAGTAAAACATCACCACCCATTATTTTTACTATCTGAAATCATTAAAAGCACTTCCTTCCTTCTTCCATCACGGACGTCCCAAATTGCATCATTTTATATTTCGCTGAAGAACACGTAAATCAAATTCATATCAATCATGACATAATCGCGCAAGTTCACCCCCATTCAAAGTTCTGATACTTCCCCTCCAGTTCCACGTAGACCTCAGTTGAAATTCGTGTCGCACAAATTACGTTTGCAAACGTTTATCGAGATACAAAAATAGAAACTTTTTTTTTTTTTTTTTCATTAGGTCATTCTTTATCTCGCGCCTGCAACATACATAGTTTCTATAATGTAGAGATGGTTGTGCTGTTCCTTATTTTGTCAGCCACCACCCAAGCGCGTTGGCGGTGGGTAACAATTTTCCACAGATACTCTCTGTATAATTTGCCACAATGGTGCGGCAGTCATAATCTATCTCTAACCATTAAATACTGGCTGTAGATACAGATAGGACAAAAAAAAAACGTATTTCAGCAAAAAGCACTCGTCGTCGTCGGCGAGTTGTGTTATTAAAATGCTTTTTTTTTTTTTTTTCTGCTTTCAATTTTCGCAATCTAGTGGATTCTTTTTTATTTTTTTTGTTTATTATGTGGTTTTCTTTTGTAATGAATATAATCACATTAAAGCGCAAATCGGACAAGTCTGTGGTTTCGTTTATTTTATTTTTTTTTTTCAAGTATTTTTCATTTCCTTTTTGCGAAACGACGACCGAACCGACCGCAGATATATTTTTATTTTTTTTTATTTTTATATATGATGGGGCAAAGGGAGCATAACAAACCAAAAAAGACGAAAAAAAAAATAATAATTCAGGCAGAGAGAATGATGTTCTTGCTATGGAATGCTTTGGAATGCTTCCACATACAGAACGACAACGAAATTGGATCGATAGTAGAGTCGAGTCAAGTCGAGAGGGAGAAAATCTGGTTTAGTCAGCAAAATAAATTCTATGACAGGAGGAGATACTTACAAGAGATACAGAATCCAAAAAGAAAGTAAAAAAAAAAAAAAAAAAGACGAATGATGACGATGATGATTTTATGCTACCAAGCGAGTGTTGTGATCGGTATCTTCCAGGTATTTAGATGAAACCACTTAGCGAGAATAAGAACAAAAATATCTAAAAAATACAAAAATGAGATGCCAAGTGAGAATGAGGTTGGGAGTCATTATGTCTCATCGTTGAAATTCTTTTCGTTTTTTGTTCGCCCCTTCTTCATTTGGCGCGCTGTGTATAAATAATAAAATTAACAAGCGACAAGTTGTCGGAATAAATTTGAAATAAGTTATAGATATTTCCACTTGAGATCCGTAAATATGATTATTTAAAGGCTACTGTAAAATTAGTGATGAGGATAGCGTGTTACGCGAATTATGAGGAGGTTGTTCTGGTTTTTATTTATTTGAAAAAAAGTTTGTGGTTAGAGGTTTTAGGATCTTAGAGACCGCGCTGTGTAGCCGGTAGTGTTTTGTCTTGTTGAGCCGAAGGTTATTGGTGCAAGCTTTCAGATAAAAAAAAGTTCATGGTAGCGGCGAAATTGCTGTATAAATTCATAGGTAGTTGAATTAAAAGGCGTAGGACAATAATAAAAAAAAAAAATATGTATCGAAATCTGAGCTAAGTTTTGTAAGTCCACAACATTTAACATGTCTAAGATTGCCACAGATACTTTATTCTTTTTCAGCTGGATTATCTATCCGGGCAAAACTGTGTGGAAAAGAAATGAAGATGGTGACCACAGACATAGAATTTAGAAATTACCCGCCATAAAAATACTACCCACTAGGTATCTACTGACATCGCCGTTTCTGAAAACTGCACTTTTTCGCCGGAAATTGCCACAATGTACGGTCGTCTCCACAAGTCCTATCCTCCTACATAATGCCTAAAGTTACAACCTTCTGTAGATGTCTCTGCTATCCATTTGAGCGTTCCTTGATTCATACTTAGTCTTGGTAGAGTCTACCGATGTTTCAATACCCATTTTGATTTGCCTGCACTTCTACAAATGTTCCATCATCCGGTCAAAATTGAAAATTATTACGAAAAACTAAGCCTTTCCTATGGAGTTCCAATACCAATAAAAATGTGTAAGCTTCCACTCGAGGTTCGAGTCCCACAAGACCCCAATATACTTTTTCACAGTCCCCTCTCTCGCGAACGGCTGATAGACATCCGAGAGTAAAATTGTCATGAGAAGCTTTTCTGCAAAAATGTGCCCTTCGGAAGCGGCATAAAACTGTAGGTGCGTACCAATTGGGTAACGCGCAACACAGAAATGGCTGCGAGAAGCTAGGCCAGATCCTGTATGGGCTATTAGCGCCAACAAAATTGCTGCTGGAAGTTGTGTGGATTTAGCCAGTTTGCTGAAAAGTTGCATCTAGTTTAGCCACTTCTTGTTACTGGCTCACAAAAAGCCGCGTGCATCGACAATTCCGTCCCGGGTTTCGGCACCACTTTTAAGAAATGTGTGAATTTTCTTATGGATAGAACGGATTTGGGAGAGCTCAAACTGATTTCAGGACATACCACAGGCATTAAACTATTCCATTGATTTTAGCTCAACCTTTACCCTAAGTAATAGATACGCGTCAGTCAGTTGCGGCTATAAATCTAAAGGCAACCTTAACAACCTAGTTTTCGTTTTCTTAAAATGTTTTACCTCTTCCTCACTTGATTAATCTCGTAGAAGCATGTCGATTCATTTTAAAATCATTTAAGGAGAATTTGTTGCTATTTCCATCACGAGCAGATGAATACCTTATACCTACCCATCAACTTGGTTGAAAATCAATTAACGCTGCATTTAAATCAAAGAGAATGAATTTTTTTGTGTACCCTCTCTCACATTAAGCTGATTAGCATAAATCGAGTTGCTGACAAATAGCATTACCAAGAACGCATCGTTACGGGAAACATAGAGCCCCCGGACCACAACGAAGAAACTGAAGGACCATGATGCGGGACAAAAAGGGGGATCTTGAAGAAAATATTCGCATGCAACTTGTGCAAATTGAGCATCTTCAGCCACCGACAATAACGACAACGACGATGACGATGACGATGGTGGATACCATGATAATAAAGACGAACAAGAAGATGAAACTTGTTTTTTTCTTCTAGCTCTCGTCACAATAGCAATCACTTTCCGTGCGCACACTAAGGATGAGAGGTTATAAAAGTCTCCAACCCTGGAAGGAATGGTCGGTCGGTGGCGGTTGGTATTAACGTGGTAGGTCGTGAAAAATGATGTCGAAGTTTTCTCGCCTCCTTTCTCTCTTGTCTTCTGCAGCATAACTAAACATATGCAGAAGAGGAAAAAAAAGTATCAGTTTTATGCGCATGCATTTACATGATGTACTTTGCGAGGAAGATTTCCCAACGTCTTCCGTTTTTCTTTCTTTTTTTTTTGCATATTTTCTTGTAATTTGTTGATTCTTTTGTTGTAAGCAGTCAGTTTGTTTTTTTTTCTGCACTATTCATAAAAAATAAAAAAAAAACATTTTCATAACGAAAAGCCATCAAAAGCAATTTGTTATGTGTTTGCTGTAAGTTGTAGAGATGATGTAGGCACAGCTTAAGCTATTCATAAGCAGAGTGTTACATGACATGGAAAAAGAAATATGGCGTTCACTGGAGAGGTACATTCATTACATTAAACTTATGCAGTGAATAAATTCTTTATTTGTTGGGCCATTGAATTGCTGTTCCCGGCACAGCCAGTGCGGACGGACGGGAGAGAATTTTTGTATTTCAGTGGCTTATGGGGTTTTAATTGCAAGTCTCATGGACACCAAAGGCAAGGTGGCTAAATTTAACCTTTGCAGTAGGTATTTAAATATTCATTAGCCGTAGAGAAGTTTTTGCCGTGATAAATGGTTGAGAGGAAAAACAGACGATGAATCCGATACTGCAAGGAGAGTTAAAGGCCCTGAAGATGTTTCAAGATTTATATTTTTTTTTTTATCGTAATAAGTAGAAATATCTGTTATTCAATAATAGATACAATACCACTGGCTTTGACTTTATACCGACATCACTTGATGTCGATGTTGTAAGCATGATACTGTGAGGAGGTTGATGTCATTTATCAAAGGGAGCTGTCTAGACGCCGAGCAAAAATGGAAATTTATGTAAATAACGTTGTCAATTGTTTTTATTTTCACTTTGTAAACCGAAAACTTATGTTTACATATTTAAATTCAACGTAAAAATGTGTTAAAATGAAACTATGTTAATTATTAAGAAAAGTTTCCTTAAAGCTCTACGGTAGACAATTTTTGTTCAATCATTGAAATTAGTACACGTTTGGTCAAAATAGAAGTTTTTTTTTTTTTCCCCATATATGTAACTTATCAAAATATTTTTACGTGTTTTGAAACTGATCAATTTAAACGCTACCTCATCATATCTAAAAAACACATCCGTAGATACATATATTCTCTAAAACATAAAGCATACAAAGTTTATTTAAAACACAGCTTATCAGTGAGAAATATGGAACATAGCATATACGAATTATGTAGAAGATCCTCAGTCTTAGATACCGCAGCACCATCCTTGTCGATTCGAGGCGGGTTGCATCTAATTCCCTGGATCAAACTCCCTTGCATTCGCGATCATTCGGTCTTTTAAACGGAGGTTTGGTTTTCGTGGTTGCCTCCAATTTGCACTTACTAACGTCCCTTCTTGCCAAAGTTATGGAACCGCTTATCGCCAGTTTAAGAAATATATACAATTCCGAAAACTTCGCAATGATCGACAGTACGGTTTTAATAGAGAAAGGCCTACATATGATTTGATCGCATGTCTCATCGAAAAGTGAAACCGATCTCTTCATCATTTTGGTGAAGATTATTGCTCTTGATATTTCAAAGACATTTCACAAAGTTTGGCATCAAGTTTTCTTTTTCGAAAATGCGTACATATGGTATCGATGATTTTCTTTTTTATTGAATTAGAAACTATAACTTTTCGGCTATTCAATTCAATTCCTCTTGTACGGTTTCAAGTTGGAATTCAACAAATAAATGCTGGTGTGCCCCAAGGCTGTGTTTTGTCTCCGACTCTCTTTATCATTTTTAAAACTGATGTCTTGTCTGTCACTTTTTTCACTAATGGCATGACCTTTCATGCTTTCAGACTCACGTCCTTGCTCTTCGGGCGTAAAGATATAGTATTTCAAGGGAAAATTAACTATGAATGAATTTTACATGATACAACGAATAACAACGGCAAATAATAAGGTTAAGTTTAAATATGGAATCTAACTTGCAATCCTCCGATCTGTCAAAAGTCATCAGTGCAAGTTTACAACGTGCACTATGTAGCAAGTGAATCACGACAACTGCTCTGTATTCGAATTTTGTTAAATGTATGTACTTTATTATTAGAAAGCCCTAAAGGTAACTTAGAATGGCTAAATGTAAGGTTCCTTTCCATTTGTGTGCGCCACCTTAGCTGAGGTCTTCCTTTACTGCGTCGTTCCTCTGAGATGGATTCGAAGCCTTTCCGAGCCGGAGCGTGTATTCTCCATCCTGTAGAGACGGGCGAGTTTGGCAGAGTTTCCAAAACTAGACATGGCTCTGTGTAGCTGGTCTCTATAAAAGCTATCATAGGCGACTTTTGTTAGTATCGATCTGGAGTTCCTGGGTTTTTTTCTAGATCTGCCGTAATGTGAATATCTGATTAATGGTGGGCTTTTTTGAGTTAAGACCACACTGATACGGACTAATTCGATTTTTGACAAAAGATTTAAGTCGATCACACAATATGGAAGATAGGATCTTACACGTGATGTTGAGGAGACTGATACCCCTGTAGTTGGCGCAGTTCACAGGCTCCCCTTTCTTAATGATTGGGCAGACGATGCAGAAGTCCCATTCTTTTGGCATACTTTCATCCGACCATATTTAACAGGTGATGCTCCGTACTCAGTTGCTTTAAATAGCACGGCAGTTGAACCGTCAGCTTCAGCAGCCTTATTAGATTTAAAATTAGATATTACTATGAACGGAGTTGTTGATCCTCATCTTCCGGGTTGAATGAAGCATTCTGTCTGCCAGAACAGTTTTGGTCGTCACCGCCGTTTGACAGTCTGCTGTGGTGATCTTTCTGAATTCCCAGCACCGACTTTAATTTTTAAATTGACTCTTAGAAATATATATTAAAAGTCGACTCTAAATAGGCTTTTGTTGTGTTCCTGTAAGTTTTTTCGTACATTTTGTAGAAATGAATCAAACTTAATAAAAATCTAGTTTTCATCACTATTGTGGGCCACTTTTTTTGTATTTTCACTATTGTGAACTCAATTTAATTTTTTGAATATGACAGATGTCAAAGAAACGTCATTTTTCTGTGTTTTATATCTGCCTCTCTTTCTTGTTCTTCAGACATTGTTTGGAAAAAAATATTTTTTTTATTCAACTGTGTGTATTCGATTTTAACAGTTTCTTAAATCAAAGTCTACATTTATGACATTTTATAGAATTAGATTCAACTTTTAGCTAAAAATCATCTGTAAATTGTTTTATTTCTGCGGCCCATTGACTTCGGAATTTTAATGATTTGCTGACCCAAAAAACCAAATGTTTCGCCACTTAAATTTTTAGAAATGTAAATTTTCCCCTTTCTCAACTTTCAATCACAGTGCTGTTTATTTTATTTGTTTGCTTATTTTATAAGCCTTTTAAATGATTATATCTTATCTTGCTAATTCATCATTTGTTTGCTTTTCTTTTAGTCTTAATTTCTCATGCTAAAATTCATAATTTGAAATGTATTCAGAAGAGATATCAAAACTAGAATTTTATTAAAGCAAAACTGAAAAGAGCAAAATGATTCTTCCCAATTACTATGTCCATTCAAAATCTAGCATTTAAAATAAATCATTCAAATCAACAATACCGCAAATCAAATTTGTTTAGCATGTCAGCATTGAAGAATTGATAAATTATTTATCCGATAAAGTGCGACGTTCGTTGTCAAATAAACCATTATTGACAGATTGTTGTTTTGTAGCTTTTTGAACTCTTTGGTTTTTGGTTTTTTGTTTTAGTTTATTTTATTTTTAAATTTAATTAACATTCATTGTCGAATGTCATTCAAATTGAAAATTTGTCACTCATTTGCTACCTACATATGAGTACATATATATGTATGTACGAGTATGTCATTTTGATTCATTTATATATTGTCACCCCGTTTGGAGAAAAATAATAAAACAAACAATTTTATTTTTTAATTGCGATACAAAAATGCACACACGTTTTACATTTTATTTTTTTATTCGTCCATAATTTTAATTGCTGAATATTCGATTAAGGTCGAGGTGAAAACCACATGAGAACAAATAAAAAACTAAAAAATAAATACATCATCCATAATGTTTCAATCACCTCACGTAGTATAGCAGCAACATTGAAAAAAAAAATAATAATAATAACAAAAAAAGACATTAAACAGCGATAAATATTAAAGCTGATAAATAATTAATTATTCATGACTAGCTGAACATGCCGGCATAAATGTCATAAAAATAAAAAATCCACAACAAAACCAATAGCAAATTATGCAACGGAAATAAAAATAAAAATAAAAGCAAATGGATCGAAAAAATAGAAATATATATTTTTGTATGTAGTTGTATTGATTTTTTAATAAAAGCGGTAGACTCAACAATATCATGACGTGTTTATACAATTTGTTATCACTTAACAAGTGATTGGAGGATTTATGACAGCTTAGGGGAAGTGTTATCGGGAATTAAATTGAAAATTGCAAATTCAGGGTGGAAGTGGCAACTTCAAAGTGTAAATGTGAAGAATACCACTTGACATTTGGCTTGTTGGTTGCCGTTGTGTAATGTTCTCGGCATTTAAGTGACACGTAGCTGGTTCAAATCTCAACAATCACCATAAAATGATTTATTCGTTATGATGATATTATAAATTAACACAAAAGAATGCAATATATCATTTATGTTATCCCGGACAGTGTTCTACAACGCGACTCTTTCTGTTGCGTTTGCTTGAATCTTTCTTTCGAATTGTGTAAGTGGACGCCCCTGCATAGCAAAATTTAGTGTAACTAATCCATTGCCATATTCTTTTTAGGGTAATATTGCTTTCGTGAAAATTTTCGGACTCGAGATTTTGATAATTCTTGGAATTTATCATATGTTATGTAGTTGTTCACTATAGACAGTAAGTAGTACACCATGTTATACATCGATCGATTTGTTATGAAGAGAAGAAGCTAACAGAAGTAAATTTACAATAGAATATGTGCATTTCTTTCACTTCTAAAGCATTTTACGTGCTTTAAAACAAATTTCGTCTTACTTTAACTTCAAAATGGCTGCATAGATTTCAATATAATCTAATTTTCTTATTAGTGTCTTAATTTGTTTAGAGTTTGAGATATTAATAATTAATCCAGAACCGGAGTAGTAGGTACAAATGTAAGTTTTTGCAAAAACAAATTCACAAGCACATCGCATGTCATTGCAATCAGTGGCGCACCAGTGGATAAGCGTATGTATGTTTATGTTCATCTAACGGATATATTTTTTTAGTTCTCTTTTGCAACAATATTAGGACCAATAAATTTCTAAAACGTGCTACAATGCGTAAACAAAAAGCCCACAGATAGTGTCTGATAGCTTTTTGAAATGAGCGAAGCCGGGCATATCTGCTAGTTGCTATTATTGAAGGAACTCTGTTCATGTCTGTTTATACTTCGGATTGCAAACTTCATATCTGGGGCTGCGGAGTTATACCCAGAGGGGAGAAATTCTGACATAAAAATTAACGGTGTTTTACTTAAAACGAATTTTGGAAAAGTGCAATTTTATGAAAAATGGCTCTAAAGATTTTGATTAAAATTCATATTTGCGATAATGTGGACGTTTGCGATAAGGCTACGTACTCAGTTTTTCGTCAAAAAAGCGAATAACGGTAGGTACCTTACTTCTTAGCGGTCTTACGAAAATTGGCTATATATCGGATATGGTTTAGACAATTACATTCAAATATGGCCAGAATAGTTTTCTAGCTTTTTAAACGCATTTTACGAAAATCGTGATATCTTCGCTTTTCGATTTTGTTTAGATTTTTTAATCTGAACAATTTACGAGCTAACAGCACATACAATGTATAGCAAGTAGTTGCAACCCAGTAGTACACCTTTTTTTATTTGTCTATTTTTATTTTGTATAATCTTCTATCAGGGAAGGCGAACCTATAACGGCCCTATCTACATTTTAATTTTTTTGTACAATTCAAACCGCCAAATCTTAATACTGAATTCTCGACCAGTGAGCCACGCCAACTCACCCAAATTGACTTGCACAGGCCAGGCTTAATGGAAAACGGCTGTCATTATCCCCTAGCGCATAAGCAACGCCATCTAGTGGCATTTAAATGCTAAATCAATAAATGTGTTCGAAAAGTTGATACTGCATTGATTACGTTTATAACAAAGTTAAAATGATCTTGCTTTTCGGCGAAAAAAAATTTCGAAGGTCACCCACGTCCATTCGCAATTTCAGTAGAAAGCACCAGGTAAGACCACATGGTATTGAAAAAGGACTGAGAGCTGGATATCTTTCTCAGCTTGCCATCTAGTACCAGTCATAATTATGCGAATCCACCCACATAAACATATATCTCATGACGAAAATTGACGGATATCACTAAGAGTGTGAATACCCTACCAATCCTAAAATACAAATACATTATCTATTTTCGGCTTTAAACACGGAATAACAAAAGACGAAAAAAAAAATCAATTTCTAAAGTCATCAGTCTATCAACACTCAGCAGTTACACCAACATTTCATACCCACACCACTTCTCTCTTATCCACTCACTTATAATCTCAATCAATGATCGTCGAAAACCATTGACTCGAAAGGCGTATTAAATTACTACCCCAGGCTATTTTATTGCCGCCGGCAATTATCCATATCGTAAATTACTTCAAAAACACAGAGACAACACGAAAAAAAGAAATACAACGAAATGAAACGAACCCTCCACTTAATAGTTGCTAATACACTTTATACCCGCGTACATGGCGTGCTGCGCGGAGCGGCAGCTAGTATACATCAACTAACAAAGTTATTATAAAACTTTAATCATAGATAAATTTACATCATATGCGCACGGTGCGGTGTGTGTAACCAGTGTAGCTACGCGCATTTTGTAGCTGGCTACTGTGGTGGAATTGAATTTCGATTTTTCAAATCGTGTCGGAAAGATATTATGGAAACGGCTGTGGTGGCGGACCCTCGTTTAAAAGAACCTCAATCAGGTAACCAGTTTAAGTAGAAAAAAAAAAGAAGCCCATGCCAGTTGTCATTTTCACGCTTTTAATTAGATTCAGAAAAACTGATTTCGTAGAATTCTTGGAAAATCCATTTTCAACTTCCACTTGAGAATAATGGGTCATGCCATGCCATGCCACCAGCCTCATCGTATAAGAACTGGTAGCCTGTATCTGTAGATAGCTGACGTTTGGGTGTGCACGCTCGCGCGTCCAATTAAACTCAATTTTGTCTTAATTGAATTTGATTTGCTAGAGTGCGAGTTGTTTCGATATCTCTATAAGTTGGACTCATGTTCTATTGTTCTTTTTTTCCAACATCGAGACATGATATATTGCCGCGGCAACGAGAATTCCCAAGGCAATATTTATGTCAGTTGTAAAAGTTTATTATATGAATAATTCATTAATCAATGTATACAGCGATAAGAGAGGTGTTGTCGTTATTGATACATAAAAAGAGGTTGGTTTATTTCTTCGTTTAAATTGATTGGATCATGAGAAATGAATAATATTAGTATCACTAACAATTATTTCAATTGTATTGTGCTTGTTTTCCTAATTAATACTAATCGTTTTTTTTTTTAATTCTATCTCTTTGCAGGTTAGTGTGGGGAAATGATTAAATAAATATGTAAGTAGTAAAGGTAAATGTAATTTATTTTATTTTGAAAGTAAGTTATTCAAACGTGCACACAGCGGGTAAAAGTCGATAGAGAGCATTCGCTAGGGATTGACAGTTGTCAATGTCAAATGATATTAAATGAAAATAGCAGCTATTAAACTTGAAATTTGCAACTCTAGGGATGTATATGAATATGAATATTGTCACATACTTTTCTTATCCAAGATGAAAATATCCGCTTTTTTTATAACCCTCGTGTGAGAGTTTGCCTTTGAAGTAAACTGACGTATAAACTCTTAGCAAAACCTTATAACTTCACCGCTAAATTACTATCCAAAGTAACGAAACAACCGAGTAACATGACAAATTGATTATCGCAGATTATTATAGATAACAGCAGTGTTTCTTTGTGAAAATTATTCCTAGTTAAAAATAAGCTTGCATGGCAAACAAAAACAACAATTAACTGGGTATACAGTTTCAGTAAATTTCGACATTATCCAAAGTTATCGATAACTGAGTATGCCACATTTCGATTATCGGGCAACAGGTGGTGCACAAAGTTTTCTGATTATAATTATTTAATTTTTTTAAATTTTGGATTCTCTTCAGTGTGAAATCATGAAATGATTAATTTTACAAAAGCTGGACGGTGGTAGAAACTTTCTTTGAGCACGAATCTACGGCTAAGTCAGTAGTGCCGAATTTAAAAGTACAAAATAGGGTATCGATTTTTTGTTGTGAAACTTAACTAAAATGTATATACAGCTATAAAGAAACAAGGCTACTGTTTTACAAAAAAAAAATATATATATATAGACCCAAGTGAAATCCCCAGGTTAAAAATGGTTGTGGTATTTAGTGCACTGCTAAAAGTAGTAATGTCAAAGCAGTAGCGAAGCGGACACAATTTAGCAATTTCGAATTCATGGACCATAAACGCATACACAATATATTTGACACGCTGACAACAACTTACAACTTTTTCAATAAATGTATGTTCTGTACATGTGTAATGTGTGTCCTACAAGACGAATCACACGAAAAGAGTCAGTTTTACCATAAGGAACTATAGTATACAGTTAAACATTAAAAAGATAATGCAACTTCTCAGGGACGAAACGATACAATTTGGTTATGCAATCAGATTAATGGAAAATTGATCGAAACATTGTTCTTCTGATCACTATCTATAATCAAATATCAAAATAAATATTGCATGATCATTTCGTGAATTACAGATCGATTAAAATGATCGATATCAGTATTATTTTTCTTGAGTGATCAGATTAATTGATCGAACGGAAAGAATCGCAATCGAGTAACTTGATAGATAGAGAAAAATTTGATGAATTTGAACCAAACCCAATTTGTTTTAGCTAATATTTTTTATTAGTACTTTTTAGATTTATGGGTGTTGCGGTTATGTGTTTAGGGCGTTGGACTACTGAGCGTGAGGTTTGTGGTTTGAATCCCAGAAAAAAACGTGTCTGACAAACCTCCTAGAGTAAAATTGTTACAAGAAGTTTCTCAATTACGCCCTTCAGATAAGGCACAAAACTGTAAGTCTCTTTAACTCCTGCGCATAGCACGAATGGTTGTGAGAAGGGTTTCCGCCAAATGTATGCATATAATATATACTCGTAATATCATTTTTTTACTTGCTTCGATTCTATAAAGACAAGTATTATTTTCATGAAAATTGTTCATATCGCGATTTTGATAAATCTTATTACTATCATAGAGGAACTCGAACAAATGGGTTTGGCAATTCTGTCTGCCTGCCAATCTGTGCGTCTGTATATCGGACTGCAGCCTAAACGGCTCGAGTGATTTACTTCAAAGTTCATGCCTCAGATCTGCGGTCTAAGGACTAAAAGCAAAATTGAAATTTTCATTCTAGCCTTATCGATTTTTAGTAAATTTGAAATCTGAACAAGCAAGTACGAGGGTGGGTCAACAAGTCCCTGAAAATTAACACAAATTGTGTCGTCACCTTAAGTTTAATTTTTTTTTGTCAAGAATCATCTTTCAAAAGACCGTACCCAAATTTTCAGACAGATCTGTCAAATAGTTTTGTTGTGGCAGCCATTTTATATAGACGCCTACTAGCATCTTCGTTAAAATGGAAAAAAGTGAATTTCGAGTGCTCATTAAACACTATTTTTTGCGAGAAAAAACTATCACGCAAACCAAACAAAAGCTTGACAGATATTATGGGGACTCTTCACCATCGATTGGAACCATTCACCACTGGTTTACTCAATTTCGGTGCGGTCGTTCAAGCACAAGTGACGCCGAACGTTCTGGTCGCCCAATTGAGGTCACCACACCAGAAATGGTCAACAAAATCCATGGTTTGATAATGGACGATCGGCGAGTGAAAGTGCGCGAGCTTGAAGAAGCCACAGGCTTATAACATGGCTCAGTGATTTCGATTTTACATAAATATTTGGACATGAAAAAGCTTTCCGCAAGATGGGTGCCGCGTTTGCTCACAATCGACAACAAACGCATTCGTTTGACAACTTCAGAGGTGTGTTTGGCGATGTTCCAAAAAAATTCGGCTGAGTGCCTACATATTGAGCAACTACTAAATATTAGATTAAGTTCTTGTGATTATTTGCAATTATTTCTACATTATTTCTACACCATTACAATCACAATAATACCCATGCAACTTTCCTCATAAATATTTTCCTCATATATTTTAGCCTTTCGACAAAAGCGAGGTGAATTTTTCAAAAACTCAAGACAAATACTATTCACTAAAGTTCATCCGCCTTTTTTTTTTTTTTGACAAACAAATTCACAACTTCCATTTTTGGTAGCCACCTTGTAGAGAATTTCAAATCCTAAAATTTCGTTCATCATTATTTTTTCGTGGGACAGCACCGCTTTCGGTTTCCATTAACTTCCGGGTGAAATCGGACATTTTAGAACGATTTGTGTGCCTACAATTTTCTTAAAAATTTAATAATTCGTCATACATAATCCAAAAGCCTAAAGTTTCAACCGTACAATTTTTTTACAGGACGCACCTTTTCTGAAAATTTGATGGCACAGATTTTAAATGTCGACGCACAAAGTATTACTTCAACGCCATTCTTGTCATACGCTATGAAAACGAAAAACAACCCTGTGTGTAGGAAAATTTAAAAAAAAGCACTACAATTTCAATTAACTCAAGCGAATTACATTATGGGAATTTTGCTTTAGGCACACATTTTTTGTGCACCATATACATAAAAGCAATGCAATATATGTACATATGTACATATATATGTATGTAGCTGCGATGAGCACATGTCATTCTACTCATTCCAGACAACTAATGAAATGGCCATTTATTCCATTCTTTTGTAATATCTATTCTGCAACAATGTTAAGTAAAAGGCGTTGTAAGTAAATGAAAACAAATGCTTTGTGAAAAAGTGTTTTAAAAATATTTAGAAATTAAATGCTTTGCATGGGATTTTTTGGAAGATGAGCAGCTACTACTCCCGTATCCTTAAAAACGAGGACACTCAAGGTGACCAATCAACTTTCCATTCCGTCACCTACAACTTTGCTTGCAAGTGTATTTCTCTCATCTCTAACTTTTTTTTCTCAAACAAATGAAAAAGAAGAGAAAAAAACCTACGCTGTATTTCCACACAACCTGTAGGTACAAATCACAACACAATGGTAAATATGCATGAAAACACTTACTCGTTCGCAATACTGTTCTGCGATTCGGTTAAATGTTGATCGATATCGAATCCAAAAGTTAACTATCCATAATACAATCTGTCCTGGAATATGATTTTCCGATCAATCAGTTGATCAAATACTCTTGATCATTATCGCAATACGAGTTTTCATCGTTTCGATCGATTGATTGATCGTGATCTCCAATTTTAATCGCGATCAATTATAATCCTTTCTGCAGCAACATTTCAACTTTTGCCAAGTATCAGACAATTGAATTTCAAGTTTCTATTCATGTCACCGCTGATATTTATCATCTCGAGGCTCTCGCTTATCCTGAGAGAAGTTTATTAAAAAAAAGTGGTTAGGGTGAGCGAGAGTCTTTTAAATTGACGTGTATCTTTAAGCATTCACCTTGATCAGACAATTACAACGGATGAGGTGCTGAATAAATTATCGAAAGAGGAATGGCGCATAAAATTAATTTGTTAAATTGTTTCTCATTAATAAAACAGGTCTTTTAGGTAGTTTAGTAGGCTTACGAACTTTTTGGCTAAAGCAGTTATTAGGAAGCAAAACATCCGCTGTCAGAAATCACTGAATACTCATTGTTCCATCTAATAAATATAAAAACCAAAGGAAACTCGATGTGATAAATTAATTAAAACTTCACATTTCAAAATCATACTTTAGTGACCACATCCATCGAGACCATTATAAAAGAGAATGATACCTGACATTTCTCGAACAGCTCCTGTATTTAGGTAAATCATCAAATTTATGTTCCCTTTCATTTTTCGTGTCAATGCAACGCCAAAGACCACCTAATACTTCGTTCGTTTACTCGTTACAACTGTCATAAAAAGTTAAATTTAAGTACCTAGTCATAACAAAAAAAAAAACCAATCTAAAGTCATATGCCTACTAGGTATATTCGTAACGCTAGAAGCTCATAATAGTATAAGATTACAAAAAATTCGATAGCCTTTCCAACCAACAAAATGCAAAACTCACCGCTCCCCGCCAATCATAAACCAAACGAAACAAATCAAATTCAATTACCTACGACCAGCCGCCACCGTCATCGTCAGTCGTGGTCGGGACAGAAAGAAAAAAAAATCGAAAAAGTCAGCAACACTTTAATGGCGCACAGGCACACAGAAAAGATGAAGAATTGTAATTAATCGCTTCATTCACACCACGTTTCTCTCTATTAAGTCGCAAAATCTTGTATTTCTATCATTTCGTCGACAACGACGACGATTTGCGCACTACCAGCCACCGCACACACATGCCGCCCTCATAAAACCAAAAGACTCCATAATAAAACAGACCCAAGTAAGAAAAACCAAAAAAAAAATTATCTGACTGAACATCGTAAAAAATAAAATTCGCGCCGTTAAAGCAACCGCAGGCGCGAGGTAAGATATTTTTAAAGAAAACGCTAAATGTATGGGGAATAGAGAGTAGAAACAGACCCCAAAGCCTGACTCAATGGCCTGCCATTTATGTGCGATGTCTTCAATTTGACTTACGGTCGATTGTTTTTTTTTTTTTTTTTTCTGATAGTTTTCCCTCCCTATTCGAGTGAACAAATTTTAAAGACAAATTTATTTCAATAAACGTCATCCAAACATAGTGGAACACCGCTAATTGACAAAAAAAAAAGGCTGTCAACAGTGACAGCGACATTAAATTAGCAAAACGCTAATTTTTACAGGGCAATTGAAAATAGGTATTTCACATAGAAAGTCTAATCAATCGAATTCTATTCGGTGTACAAGAGTCAATAACACATTTTGACAGCTGACGATGGAAGGGGGAAAAAGAAAAAGAAATACCTCACACAAGTACTATTATCTGTCAGAATGATAAATGGCGGAAGAAGTTTTGTTAATTTAAATAAAAAAAAAGGCATTATCTGCGGAAGCTGATTAGCTTGAGGCGGATCAGTGATGTTTCTTCTATAATTTCCATTTCATTATTAGTTTCTCTGAACACATCTGCTCGACGCTAATAAAGTGTAATGATTGAGTAATGCGTCAGCTACTGCAGCTACTTGAATTTTATTAATAGATACTATCTGTAGATGTCAGTTGGATTTAATTCAACTTCTTGAAATGTCAAGGAAGATGCACCTTTGAGATATGGCTTTATAAATTTACGACTTTTATGGAAATAATAAGTCAGCGTAGTTGGTTAATGTGACAGAATAAGCTACAGTATTTAATTTGAATAAATTAAAAGAAGAAACAAATGAAATGTAGTTAACACAAATCACAGAGGGTCGGGTGCACTGCTACTTGGGAGGTTGTTGGCTTTGACATATATTAGTGAAGTCATTTAGATAATGTCAGAGTTATGTAGCTTCACGGTGGGGTCGAGCTATTACTTTCTTTTCTGTTCACACACGAGATGTCCGTAGTTATAAACTAGTCACTTTTTCGATGAAGACCTTTAACTAATAAATCTGCAGAGTTATTTTACTTCTGTTAGGTTTTTTTAATCGTTAAATTTCTGAAAGTGACATAGAAAGATTTTTACTTTTCTTGCCCTCTAGAATAGATTTAACTGCTGAGAAAGCAGTCGTAAATCTGGCTAAGAAAAACTGATGTGGCTACTAATGAACGACAGATGCAGCGACCATTTGGACACGGACTTGTCAACCTCAAGACGTCAATGTTTTAGATATGTGAACGAGCTTCTGTGACAATTCGCGTTAGGGATACAAATTTGAAAACATCCGCCTCCATAGAGGATAAATATGAAGTCACTACATTGTCATTTAGATAATGTCAGAGTTATGTAGCTTCACGGTGGGGTCGAGCTATTACTTTCTTTTCTGTTCACACACGAGATGTCCGTAGTTATAAACTAGTCACTTTTTCGATGAAGACCTTTAACTAATAAATCTGCAGAGGTATTTTACTTCTGTTAGGTTTTTTTAATCGTTAACTTTCTGAAAGTGACATAGAAAGATTTTTACTTTTCTTGCCCTCTAGAATAGATTTAACTGCTGAGAAAGCAGTCGTAAATCTGGCTAAGAAAAACTGATGTGGCTACTAATGAACGACAGATGCAGCGACCATTTGGACACGGACTTGTCAACCTCAAGACGTCAATGTTTTAGATATGTGAACGAGCTTCTGTGACAATTCGCGTTAGGGATACAAATTTGAAAACATCCGCCTCCATAGAGGATAAATATGAAGTCACTACATTGTACATGGCTATCAGTGGCAACATTACACGCATATAAACAAATGGGAAACCTCTTGGTAGAGATCATCAAAATATGGAAAGAACACTTCGGTATACTTCTGAACAGCAATTAGACCTGCTATTCCGCTTTCATGCCCAAAGAACTATTTAAACTGAATCTATTAAATCAGATGGAGACAAATTACGTCGATTTGGTACGAAGCATATTCATGTGATCAGATGAAAGTATGCTCAATCACTTGAACTGATCCTCTAGAGCAAACGTTGAGGCAGATGCGGAATAAGCAGTCAATACAAACTACACTGACAAGTTGCGCGATATTTAAACCCACCCACACTCAATAAGATGGTGACTGTGAAAGTTGGCAGTTGGAATTTGTGGCAGCCGATTGAAATTTTAAGACTTAGGACTGTTAGCGATGCGTTTCGATTTAGAGCAGAATGTATTTCAGTTGCAAATATATATTCCGTGGTCAGTGTTGCTTGAAATATAGATTTAATATCAATCAGAGTCTGAACTACTATACCAATAATTGTTAAATTGTATCGTATGTTTTGACAGCAAGTCATTGAACTGTAGCTCTAGTTTGCGAGCAAATACACATTAGTTGTTCATTTTTTGAAATCGTTGTCTAGCTGGCGTGGGACTTCTTGAGAACTGTAAACATACGCGATCGGTAAATGTTCTGTCAATGTATTCACTTTTAACCCTGCAACGTTAAATTTGATCGCTATGTTTCTTTTGTGTGTTCTTTTGGTACGTATTGTACATTGACTCTTCCCGGTTCAAGTCGATGTTGTCATTTTGAAACATTTGAATATCCAGTAGGGTATGAGTATTGAGATGCAAATCAGTTTAGCAGCTAAAAAGTTGATCACCCTGAATACGTTTCCAGTGGTAGTGAAAATAAAGTCAAAAATACCTACATACTCGTATGCGTGTATGTATGTACATGTGTATGACTTAAATGGCTTTTCAATTACAACCCAAACCTTACAATCCATACATACTGAAGATCATTCTTTTTTTTTAGCAGCAGAAGATATTGCATACCCATACGGAGTACTGCCAAATCTATATTTTTTTAACTTCAACAAATTAAAGTTACATATCTCACGTTGAGTTATTAGGATGTAAGAGTATTTAATCGACAAAAAAAGGTCATTTTTGAGTGTTCTGTACCAGAATAATATGGAGAACTAATGAATTCAACACGGTGTCTGTTCGTATGTCCATATATCTGTCACACGCTTGTAACTTTTGAGCTGTTTGTGCTAGAGAGTTGAAATTTTATACAAAAATAGTACGTGTTGGACCAAAAATAATCAGGGAAAACAATTATTAAAAATGTTTTTATTCCGCATCATGTGAGATATCAAATTAAAGCTGGAGTCCAAAATTATAACAAAAAAGTTGTTTGGATAAAGTCAAGCTCCAAAGCTGAAAATTGTAATAAATCTGTTGACACAAACAGTTATCGACAAATATTTAAATACGTGGGGTTAAAAGTCACTCCACCATATCTTACCTCGTCTCTATCCGATTATGATAATTTTCACAAAAATATGCCATTCATAACTTAAAACCTTAAGTTAGGCGTATGAAAAAGTAACCCCGCTACACTCTTAATTAAATTTTGATAGCTTTTAAACCAAATGACCTACGTATCAGGATTTATAAACTAGATTTCATCAAAATGTCTTTAGTGGTTCTCGAACGAGCCATGTGAAAACGAACACAGTATGCTCAGACATGGAACAAAAAGTATTTATTTGACCCTTTCAAGTAGGACCGTAGATTTTTCTTTTTCCGTGCGAGATCCCATTCGCTTGTTGTTTATGATCTTCTCAGGATAGGCTCCTAGATACCTGTTGATTCTGCTCTTGAATAATTGTCTAGTTTGCCGACTTTAGAACACGCAGCATATAATTGTCCATGTGAGAAGCAATCTGTGTCTAGATCGAAACCGCACAATTCTAAAGATTGTTCCTGAGCTTTGTTGATGGTGGTTGCAAACGCCAATCGAATTGGGAATTGCAATCTCTTAAATTGATATGGCATATTCGTTGGAATCACAGGAATGCGGGGAATGAAGACATCTTCACCTTTGAAATATTCTGTCAAGATTGTTGCTTCTACGACTTTGTTCATTAATGTTTTACGCGGCCTGCAGCGTGCCGTTGCAAAGCTTTGGCTGGTTGATAATTGGCACGCCAATTTTCAATTGCAGTACGTGCGGTGGCATCCCTGGTAGATCGAGTGAATTCAAAAATTCTGTTGGATAATTAACCGCTTCATTTGCTTTCAAACAGTGTCGATGGATTTGTACGTGACTGCCTCGCTTTGAATGTTAGACTGAATAATATTGTTAAGTTCGTAGACGTCTTTATTCTTGGCGGCAAGAATAGCTCGTTCATTCAGCCATTCATGATTCTTATAATTGGTTTGAGTATTGGGAAATATATGTTTTCAACCAATTCTTCTTTTGACGTCACTAAATTGCAGAAGTTATGAGGCAATGAAATTTGTCCTGAGTTCAGTTCAACCGGCACCTTTCCGTTCCTAATTTCCAGCAATTGATGTGAGAATATCTCAGCTGGTCGATCGTTTTGCAACTGGACACGCATATTTGTAGTTAATTTCACCGTCTTTACGTGTCGCCACAAAGTAGAGTATTTCAGACAAGCATTTATTTCGTCCGCTGGTGTCGATCGAGGAATTACAGGTAATGATGTTTCCACGCAAATCTTGCAATGATCGATCAAGAACCTCGACCGATTTTTTGTGCATTCATCCCAAACAATAAGTTTGCATTTCTGCAATACTTTTCCCATTTCAATCGACACAGCTCAATTCCACCCCCAATTGCACTGAAAAAGAAGAAAAAACGGTTTAAAAACGAAATGAAAAAAGAAAAAAAGTAAACTATACTCACGAAATGAACGCTATAGTAAACGACATAGCTCAATTCCAACGCAATGTAACACGAAATAATTAATTCAAAATGAAAATAAATCGAAATCTATGTCAATTTAACAATGCAATCGGAAACATTGAAAATGCTAAGTGGCAGCAGCTGTCAAGAAGCACGCTGTTCGGCATGAGCAATGTTTAGTATTGCGTGTGTTGCTGTTACGTTCAACAGATGGCGTGTGTTGCTTTTACGTCCAACAGATGGTGCTGTTTTTTTAAAAAAATATAGGTATATGTATAAAAACACGCGCGTATTCGAATGCAACATTGTGTGTAAAATTTCAAAGCAATCGGTGAAGAACTTTCGGAGATTTAAGATTTTAAACAAAGGAACATTGTACATTTTTATTCATATACAATTTATTCATATACTGAGCTTAACTCTAACAGATTTCTTACATTGGAACATTTTCCAATAATAATTGTTACAGAAAGATGTCCACGCGGTTGCTAGGTAGACATAAAATTGATGGGCTTTCGAGGTTTACCTAGTAGAGCGGTAAAATGCAATTCCAATTGGGATGTTCGAAACATTTGCAATAGTAGTATCAATAGAATAGACATAGGTTTGCTACCAGCCTTCGGTGAGTTGGAGATTGAATGTTAGTGCGGGATCATCAATTAAGCGAAGTAAGCAAGTTAAAAAAATGTTACGCAGTTTATATTGCTGCTACGACAAGGAAAAATATCCTTTGATGAAGTATTTTAATTCAGGTCATAAGTCTCCGCCACACAACACCTTTTAATAATAAAACAAAAGTCCCCCATTCAACTCGACTACAAACAATCTAATTTACTTAATTTGTCGGCACGCTAAAACCTAATCAACAAATAAATATAAAATTTATCACCTCAACTTGTAATCACCCATCGTAACCATCTACTACTTTACTACGCCGACCGCGCCATGCCAGTGTGTAGTCACAGTGGAATATACCCAGAGTAAGCCTTCAATGCCAATTATTAAGATTTATTAGGCTCGCCTACTTGTCTCAGATATGGTAGCAATTAAACCAGATGAAAATAAAGTCATAAATATTTCCTTCCTCTATAAATATACATGTACTACAGTACGTAATATAATTCTATACCCACATTAAGTATAAATATGCGCACACAGCCAAAAGAGGAGGCATAAAAACAAAAAAAAAAAAGAGAATTCCATCTCCATACCATTGAATACGAAGTAAAATCAGCTTAAATGGAGTCTTCTTTGGTAACAACAAAACATAACAACTTTTATTACGGTTCAACTGTGCCTATTAGTAAATTTATTGATTTGTCTAAACGATGTCCAACAAACAAAAGCAAAAAACACGAAAAATAATAAATCGAACAAACCGAAAACCGTTGGGCGATTATTTGAATTTATGCGCTACTTCAAAACTGGTTAAGCTGAATAAATTCCTCAACTAACGATTTTTCCTACAAAAAAAAATACTTAAAATGCTTGTAAAATTGATATAATACCAAATGTATCTAAAAAAAAAGCTATGTATGTATCTTTAATCTGTTAAAACTGCTGGCATTTTGCTTGCAGCACAGAAATTACAGATTCCAATATCGGAGTCAATTCAAAAAGCATTGATTCATCATCATCACATTGGCCATAAACAATCTATAAATTTGATATAATCGAATCATGTAATCGCATTAAAAAAAAAACATGATAAAATCCCCACAGCACAGTGTCAGTCTTATAAGGCACTCGATATGTAGTGCTTGCTAAAAATAAAAACAACAACTTTTTGAATGGGACTACTACTGCTGCTGTTGGTGCTGATGAAGCAGCATGTGGTGTAGACACATGGTGTATCTGGTCATTGGTATAACATGTAGCGTGTATCTTTTATCGTTTAGTTCCAGATACTTTCATGCTCTCCATTTTTAGTGTCGAACTAACACGTACATGTTGTGAATTACTGCCGAATGTGTATATGCTGGTATCTGCACTCGCTTTTGGCTATCATCACCATCTCGTGATGCATTTTTATGGCATTGGCATGGTCAACATGGGCCGGCAGTAGTGTTGATGATGATGATGACGACCAAGCGTTGTTGCTGCTGGTAGCGGGATCTCTGGGACCGGACGAAGGAGGATTGTTTTTTTTTTCTTTTGGATTGAACTGAATTGCACATCGGTACAACATCCAATATGTTATGGTAAATCAGAAAAGTTCTCGGGTTCGTTTTATGTTTATTGATGTTGTTTCCTTTAAGAGTAGCCATGGTGTAACAGTATAGCCAGCAAATTTGCAAACAGGGGAAATTGTCAAACCTAATAAGCGTCATAACTTATAACAACATTCGAAAAAAATAGGAAGAAAAGTGCAACAAGTGAGAAAAGATAAAAAAATATCGCAAATATCGGAAGCAGTACTTGTTCTTTGAATACAAATGCATTAATTCATCATACAATGTCATGTACAGCTATAAATATTATCGCGGAAAGGTGTCTAGGGTATGTGAAGATCAACCAAGTTGTAGATAGGAACCCCCAACCCCCGGTGAGATACTACAACTTCTTACTAAGGCTCAGTCATGATGTCAATTCCTGGGATAAAATATATGTATTTACAGGTACTGTTAACCGACTCCACATATCTTCGTTGTCCCTACGAACTGCGTACTCGGTTTCGATGCAAGAGTGGTGGAAGGAGTCTATGGATCCCGTTTCTCTCAATGCTATATGGGTAAAATTCGCTTTTTGAGTTACCTTTACCGCTACCAAAATGATGGCCAACCGGCCGGACTATTTTAACATTTATCGGACTAAATACAGAGTAATGAACCGACAGCCGAAATTATTGTTCTCGACGACTTCAACATTCATAACTTAAATTGTCTGCTATAATTCAACAGAATTGATGAGGCAGGAAGGAAAGCTGAATCCTTTGCTATCAGCTATAATTTAACCTGGGTTGTCGAGGGGCCCACATGCTTTCCAGGCAACCCAAATAATTTTGAAAATGCTCTAATCATCAGATCCACACAGTTTATGGTATCAAAAGTCTGCCTCTTTAGATAATTCGGACCATGACCCAATTTTAGCACTATACCCGCTATTAAAACCGCGTCTATTCATTGCGATGAGCTACGACACCAAGGGTATTGCAGATGCAATAAAACCAACCTGTTTTGCTTTGGTTCCCATAATCCTCCTTTTAGTTTTCCGCAAAAATGTTAAAATTTGTATTACTTGTTACTGCAACGACCATATGTCACTGAGATGTCATATCGTCGACTATCTACAACAGAAAAGTAGAAAAAGCATAGTTTGTCTTTTATCGGCTATTTTTTCGTGTCACCAGTCTAATCACCCATAGAATCCGTCGTCGTCGTCGTTCCGTTAAAGGTTGACGTTGACGTTCACGTATTGCCGGAAAGAACAGTCCCATAAAATCCATCGCATACCTTCGTTAACAGATGACAGCCGATGACATTTTGTTATTGCTCTCAACCGATTGTTAACGGCGATGACATTCTCTCAATGCATCCACCAATGAATGTGCTTACTCTCAATTTGTGAATGCGTGAACTTCAATATATGAATGTAACTTCAATGCGTAAATGTGTGAATAGCCAACGGATGAACGGTCTAAAAAGTGGAAAGTAAACCTACTTTATCCGTCGAAGTTCATAATATCAATTGGTTATGGGCCACCTTCCATAAGAATGCGTGTATTGTATCTAGCTGTCAGTTAAAAATGACGCAGCAACTGATCGACGAATTCTATGAGTCGGGGCCTTTAACGCAACAATGACTTCGGATCTTGCTGCTAATCGAATGCTAATTCGATTTGACTAATTACATCTATCACAATCGATAAGACTACGTAATATACTACCCGTAGTATACAACTAACATTGACATTGACTGTGAATCAGCGAGGTTTTCATGATTATTGAAAAAAGGCTCTATTTGTGTTAGCAGCACGTTCGCAGTAAAGAATTTAATTGAGTTTTGTGATAGATATCGCTTTGATTTGACAGATGATTGTGGCAACTTTATTTTGCATAATACGAATAATTTGTTTGCTTACATCAAAATGTTTAATGTTTTTTCTAAACAATCTTACTTTACAGGTGCTGCACGTTCGTATTAATGGGTTTGAACAGATTATTTGACAGGCGCTGTATTGCTTTTGACATCTTGTTGCATTTGTATATTAAATTCTTTGAAGCTGCTGATGCTAAAGAGCTGGCAAGTAAAGTTTTGATGTCTATGTCATTTGACAGTTCAGTGCAATTCTTTATTTGTATTTCTTACGTCAAATGAGCTTGAATATTTCCTTAGAATAGAAGAAAAAATCTATGAAAAATTTTTATTTTTGGGGGAATGTTTCGAAAGGGTTTAGAATAAATTTCCAAAAGTTCATCGTTTTCTGGGGTGACAACCCCAGCAGGCACCAGCGCTGATTTATTGACACTATATTTCGATTGTTTCATCCAACGACAATATTTTGAGAGACAAAAATATTATGTCTTAGGTGAAATCGGGTATGTCGTACTAGTTTTCGTGTAACCAAAGAGCCAAGAAAAGGGTGGTTTTAAACGAGCCAAGGTAAATGCGCATGCGCATTCCCTGCTTGGTTTTTTTTTTACTTTTATCTTTTGAACAAACATTTTCTATTATTTAGAATACTATAGAAGGACGCAACGAAAATGTGATTCAGGGAAACCAATTCAGATCGAGAAAGAGTAAATGACGCATATGATCAAAGGATCGTAATAGAATCTTTGAAATACCGTTCTTTTTGCTCCCAGTTGGCTTCTCAAAAACGGAACTTTCAAGTGAAAAACCAAGTGGTCACAAATGTAACGCAGATTGACTTATAGTTCATAACCACCATGTTTGTAATTTAGGAACGCTGGAGGTAATATGGCGTCACTTCAGTAAACGAATGAATCGAATGCTAATTCGCTTCTTTCGAAATCCTGATTTTGCTAAGGATCTTTCCGGGTCTAAAGTTCGATGCATCACCTAAAATAGACCTCGAAAACCTTTTCTTCAGTTTTGAAATGCTTACATAATCCGAGCCTTATTCGTAAGTTTAAAGACCATCTGCTTGCGTTCACCAAGTCGAGTTAAATAATTGCAAGAAACATGACTTAAGTCCGTTTTACAACAAATACAGCATCGTATATCCGATTACCGTGTTCTTGTATCATGCTTTCATTGAGCTCTCTGCATCTCGCGTCGATGTCGTGTATCCGATATGGGATATATACTTGATTAAAAGTTGGTGGAGATGCACAGTTGTCCAAGCTCGGGCACAAGGTCTACTAGAGTATGGAGAGAGCAACATAAAAAGATTACCTCTACCCAGGATGTGGTCTTGAATAATTGCATTTCGCTGATTCTCAAGGAAAGCCATTTCATTAGAACTAAAAATTATTGTCTCTTATAGTTGATCCAAAGTGCATAGACAAATTCTCAAACCAAATGGACCAACAGAACCAAAAATCGTTTTAAAACAGAAAGCAAACAAAATCGGCACACACAAACCCATTCACTGCTGCACCGCTAATGGCAGTTGTACTCGCTGATTGAAAATTAATGATTATTTGATGAATAAATCTGCTTATTGCTCATCTTTAGGATAATTTACAGCGATTATTGAATGCTTAAAATCTTCTTTTATGAATATCTTAGTCAAAAAAAGCATTGCAATCGAATGGGCATTTCGTACGTATAACTTTATAGTTGCTTCGGAACTAATTGCTCAGCTTTTACAAAAAGAAGCGAAATGTTTAACTATCCGTAAACCTTGCGCTATGATTCGAAGAGAAGTGTATCGTTTCTTGCAATGCGCACTATACCTCATGCAGCAACTACTCCCAGTGGTAATACCAAAAAAGAACCCAAGAGATGGTCACTGACGATGACTAGTGATTAATTGCCTCTTGGTTCCTAATAATATTCCATATAAAGCGAGTATTTTTGCTGTATCTTCAGACATCGCCATCGTTATAGTCGGTCGTTTTGGTTCGTCAATTCTCTCATCGTTTCCGATGGTTCACTGAGGTGAATCAAGCATTGCTTCAACTTCAGCTGCCGTTGCAGTGGGTATTTGCTGCGATCGCTTCCATTGTTGGCGTTGTGAGTACCTCGGTTGTTATTGATAATGCTTCGTCGTCTACCGTTGTAGTACTCTCTTTGGACCAATTGTTGTTGTTAAAGGTGGTTTCAGTTCAATGAAGATAATACCTACTTGGGCTAACAAAGAGGAAAACCTACCCACCGCCATCACACATAAGTCTTCCTTTCTTTCTTGTTGTCTATCTGCAGAAAAAGAAGAAGATGAAGGCTCCTCACTTCTTCATGTGCGCAGAGTATGTTTCTAAAAGAAAAGAAAAAAAAAACACTGCAATTGATTTTTGTGTAATGCTATCGAGTCGTTGTGTAGTCTGTAATGCTGTATTCAGCATTCAATTGAATATCGGCGGACAATATGCTCCTCCTGCTTTTGAATCCTCTTTTGTTACTCCCCATGCTCCTCCAGAGATGGTGGTACTTTACAGATATGAGATCTAAGAAATCACGTATCTGCTTTTTTTCCCTTCCAATTTTTTATTTGGGTGCATTAAAAAGAATATCAAGTAGGATTATTACGGTGCTACGGATAAAGAAAGAAAAGTATATCTGAAAAGAAAGGAAAAATTCACAAATGGAAAATCAATTTTAATTAAACTGATACCGACGGGAGGAAGAGTGCACTCTACTGCTGGCTGCTGTGTTGTTTTTTCTCGTCGTCGTCATTGAGACTGGATTTTCGATTAGTTCTTGTATTGATTCTTTGGAATTACGGGCGGGATAAAATGTCGAATAGACTGTAATCTGTCGGGGAGACTTTATACCTACATATATATATAGACAATCTATGAAGAGAAAAACTCCTTTAGCTGGGGGATTAGTGTACAATTGGAATTCATTTGACTGTGTTTTTCTTTGGGATATGCTTTCGAAATTGAATTTCGACAGTGAAAGAGGATGTGAGATTGTTATCTAACAACTTGTTATGAGATAATTAATGGGGAACTTTTGAGTTTGGATTTTTTTTTTATGAATTGTTGTTGATTGTGAGGAATTAGAGTTTTGGATAAATATTGAAATTTGAGAGAGATTGGGAAAGAGTGTTGGAGGTTTATTTATTTATTCATCTATTAAACAAGCAAAACAAAACAGTTCTGATGACCTCTTTTAACGTCAAAGTCAAATTATGGAACTATTTCACCCCTTTTACCCGAACAAATTCTTACTGTGGCGTCACAAATCAGGAATATTGATGATGAGGATAAATAAATTGCCATGCTTTCCAAAATCGAATAAAAAGAGCTGTATGTGAGGTATGGACGGAATCTTTATTGCGGATTAAAATACATTAAATGCCACTATGTTTTAAAAATAACATCCTTCGTTTGCAGAAGGCGTAGCCTAAACAAAAAAGTCTAAGGGCGTTAAATCGCACTATCGTGACTGCCAGTTGACATCACCACTTCTCGAAATAAGGCATAACGCATCCCTCAATAACGGCATTGTTTCATTCGCTGTACGACATGTAGCATCAACTTGCTGGAACCACATGTTGTCTATGTCCATATAATTATTTCCGGTCAGAAAAAATCGGTTACCATCTCCCTACTCCCTTCGCCGTAGGCATTTACCACCTCATCTTTCCCATTTCAGAAGCCTGACCAAAATACTTACCAAACAGTAAGTTTTTTTGGATACAAAGGAAGTTCCTGTTGTGGTTTAGCATTTTCCCAGATACGACAATTTTGATTATTTATGAAGCCATTTAGCCGAAAATTCGATTCGTCATTTCCAACTGCTCAAGAGCGAATTTTTATAATAAATTTTGCACAATTTCGACGCGTTGCTGAAGGGTATATTTTTCCATGATTAAATGGGAACTAAGACAGAACACAATTGTCACAGAATGACAGCACTGTCTTTCGAACATACTCGTAACCACAATCGTCTATCAAAGTTCAGGCGTTGCTATTGAAAGTCTCTGTTTGAAACACCTCAGCCTCGGGCACATTGCTTCCAGTTCCCTATACACGGCATTCAACTAAAAGAGAAAAACACCACAGAAAAAAATTCTACTCGATCCCACCCAAATTTCCAAAAAAATCTAAATTTAAATTTTAAAAACCTAAAGCAAAAATGAACTGTAGCGAGTAGGTAACTGCCTGAAAATACAATGCCGGAAGTTTAAAGTTTATGCCATAAGTGAAGCCACCCCGGCTGAGTCACCCCAAAAGATCAACACCATAACCTAACATTTTCTTATTATAACCGTATTTAACTGCGGGGGCGAAGTTTTCTTCTTTTAAGACGAATGAATTAAGGAGGAAGCTTTCTTGTCACCTCAAACCTGGAGTCCGTGATCCAAAGGCCGTCTTGGCTGAAGATTTGTTGTCTCTTGGCTTGATGTGTGCAGTCAAATACGCCAACGAAGGGTTCTTGTTTCGAAAATGATTTCCAAGCTTCGAACGTTTGTTAAAGATTATCTCGTAAAACTGTGTAAGGTCTTGAAATGTCAGCGGTTCTATAACACAAACAAAGTATAGTCCAAAGTCAAGAAGAATTAATAATTTTTTTTATAATCTTTTGTCAGGAGAGTCGAAATTATGACGCTTACATTGAGGTCTTCGAAACATCTGCCATGATAATATCTATAGTATAAAAATAGGTCTGCTACCAGTCTTCAATGAGCTAACGGTTGGAAATTGAAAGATAATGTTAATCTTAGAAACAGTATCGGTGAAAGTATAGAACCCTGAGGGACTCCAGCGTTTTCAATGGACCACAACTTGAATTGATCTGTTATGAAGAAAATTATTCATAAGAGAAATCAATGCGCCCTATACCAGTTTTCTGAAAGGTTTTTCCAAGTCACTTATGATCTTGAGACGAAGTTACCCGTATATCCGATATAGAACCGAAACTATGTTGGACAGACATAGAGAATATGACCTCTTCCTTAAATTCGAGAGTGACAAAACCTCATATTCAAGTTCATATGCTATGTGTAGGTACCCTTCTCTTAAACCACTAGTTATTTCTTCACAAAAAATATCTCTGACTTCCTGAAAAGCTCTGAAATAAACTAATTAACTACTCCAGATCTTTTGAAATCAGGGCACAATACTGTTTAACTTCTCGCAGGAATGCTGTGTCATAGGGACCTACAATTTTATGTCATTTTCGAATCTACATTACAATTGTGTGTTTGTGTTTTCTGAGACTGGGACCTTCAGTCTGCCATTCAGTGATTTCGCACTTCACCACTTAGGTGTGGCACCCGCATCTTTAAAAAAAGGTCTTGTAATTCTCTACATAATGGAAGTCGAATTAATCCAAATTTTCGAAATTCAATTCAAAAAATCTTATAAAATGTCCAACGAAAAAAAAAAAAATATGGTCGAAATTTTAGGTTTTGAAATTTTTCACATGGATGTCGAATTTTCGAAAATTGGAGATGAACAGTCTTATGAAATGTCCGACTTTACCGGGAAGCTATGAAATAATCGTTTTCCTGTTTCGAGGTATTCGAAAACGTTGTTTTATGAAAAATATTATTACGGTCGACATTTTAGGCTTTGATATTAGCTACAAGATGAGTGCCGAATTTTTCAAAATTGGATGGAAGTCTCCAATCTTACAAAATGTTCGAACTTAATAAAAATCGAGCCCATATGGCACGAGCCGTCACTGATGGAGTGTAAGAGGCTGTTGGAGTTTGATTTCCACTGTTCTACTTATTGTGATGTACGGTTGTTTTTCTGTGCAGAACAAGATCAAATCTTGTGGCCACCTTAATATTATACAATTAAACTTTTTAGGCAGACTCTTCGAAGTCGAACAGACCCAGAGTCAACGTCAATTAAATTTCTCACAACCTAATAACCGCTAAAGCTCCAAGAACTGTTCGTTTCTAAAATGTTATGTCAATATATACATAGGTAAACATAACAAAAAAAAAATCCCATTTGTAATTTCCATAATCGTATAATTGTTCATGCATGCACAGCGTATAACGATTATTTCAGTACAAAGATTGAATACAATTATTCTAAATTCCACATTAACAATCACGTAAATGGAATTCTAATTGCCACAGCTTATTACGGCGGCCTCATCACGTTAGTTAACTACCATAATAAATGGCAAACAAAATAAAAACTTTTGAAAACATAAAACTTTATTCTTTTTTAATAATTCATGCAAATCGACAGACATTTTACCTCCTTTCACATGCATATTCACAAAGTGCTAAAGAAAAAAAAAAAAATACGTAAAGACAATAACTACTGTATGTCGGTTGGTGGTTAAAGTCTGCCGTGTAGAGCCATTTTGAGGTCGTGCACAATTTTCATTTCATTGCAACTGAATGCGCACCGAGAGCGCCAGGCCACAGAGCAGCGCAGCACCCGGATGGATGAACATTCCTGTAATGATGATGATGATTCGAAATGAAATAAAAAACCAAGAAAACGAAGAAGCCATCTTCATCTCGTCGGTCGGTCGGTTCCGTGACAGTCAGAAGTGCTGTTGTGGAAATTTACGGCAATTGAATGCTTCTGTCGGTTGTTTTGTGGAACTCTCTGGGGATACTGAGTGCTCACAGTTTTTTTTTTTTCGTGCTACTCCCCTGTATCTACACACCATGTATAATATGCTTACCTACTCGCATTCGTTCACATGTTTTAAAAGGTATACTCTAGTACTCCTTATGGGCATACCTGTAGCCTACTCTATGCACTTACCAATCTCTTTCAATACAACCGGCAACGAGAATTCGCATAAAAATAACTCAAAGTGTTGTACGAAAGGCAGAGAAAAATAATTGCGTAAAAAATATTTTTCAGTCTTTTTTTTTACATTTTAGCCGTTTTGTTTGGCTGATTCCGATCCAACGACTGTCGAGCGCAACATACAGAGAGACAGGAACGACACACCGATCGAGGGAGTCCTTGTGCGGCGATATGTGGTGCAATTCGCTCGTTGTCCTTATGTCAGACTATGCAATGCAGTCATTTATTCAGTCTCGAGGAGCGTTCTTTTTGGCTTGTATGTTGGGTCAGATATTAAAAACGTTTTTAGCTGTTTTTATATCTTTTTTTTTTAAATTTGCGCATAAAATTTTATTACAACCGGTCGGTCGGTGGAGGATTGTATATGTGCGCAATGGGGTGCATTTGCGAGTTCTGTTCGATTTGTATGTTTTTTTTTTTTCTGTCGCATCTTCTGGTTTTGAGGTTTTGTAAATGGACATGCCATTTTCAATTTCGATTTGAATTACTTAAGTGGAGGTGAATGTTTTTTTTTAGGATGTAGGTAGATAGGTAGTCCTTTTATATGGTAATACGAGTAGAATGCGAAATGGATTTATTCTTGTTGACTGTCACATTAGTAGAATTGGAGTAAATTTATAGATTGCAGTAATTCAACAGTTCTTTGAAGGAATTGTTGACAATTTATTTAGTGTGAAAGTTTATCGTAAAGAATGTATATTTTGCGTGGGGTTTGGTCAAAGAAGAAATACTGTGTTTTCACTAGTGCCAAATGAGATGATTTCAAATGATTCATTTGACAGTTAACACTGCAATAGAGCTTTTAGTGTTCAACCACGAAAAATGTTAGGTGTATAACTTAGAGGTTAGTTGTTATTACTTCAGAGAGAGTCAGAAATAGCACTGCAAACAAAGCTGTTCTTGAACATGGAACAACCTCCAAATGTAATTATTACTGTGTTTTGACAGAAAAATGTTGTGCATTCAATTCAAATCAATAAAAGGTATGTTCGCCTTGTTGAACTTTGTAGATAGTCATATTCCATCTCATTTGCTGGTAATGAGATAATTTAACAAATGAGAAAATGTGTGGGAAATGGATAATTTCGCACTTGATTTCTAATATCTTGCCATGATCATCTCATTTGGCTCTAATAAAAAGCGCAGTTTAAGGACCTAGCAGTAAGCGCCTATCAAATCGCTTTGAAATTTGTTTAACTATTCAATACCTACCTGAAAGTAGTGTCTTCCAAGTCCTAGGTCTCTGTGGGCCCGGGTGCTGCGATGTACTATGGTTCAAACCGTCTGCAATAGAGAAAGGCACTCTTACTTGGTTGAAGCAGGTTAAACTGTATAGCTATGAACTACTTTGACAAATTCAGAGTTCAGATCAATGAGCTATTTTTAAGAAAGGGTATACCCGGCCAAATTGTTCATTATGCATATCTTAAATGGAAATCCATCTTAACAGCAGTTATAAAATTTCTAGTCATTGATCGATTCTACTTTCTTCTACAATAGGGACCAGAAGAATATCTGTAGATGGTGCCGGAGATAATCTGGTGATGGAGATAATCTTTATTATCGCAGCTTGTAATTCGCGCAAAGACAAATTCTGCAGACTGTATTAGCAAACCGTCCCCGGGAGGTCTACACAGTCATCTACCCAGGGCATACTTACGAGCAGACACCTTTGAAAAGCTACTTTTGATATACAATCTGCAGATGGAACCTCAGCATATAAGGCTGAATTCGATCTTGCTCCCTTTTGCTAGGTCCAGCAAGTGAATTACTATTGTAACGAGGATTTGGTACCTGGGGTATAGGTGCACCTCTTGTAAGTCTTCTGTGATCACTGGTCTCACAGTATCGACGGATAGTTCGGTAAGCAAAGTTAATGCTCATCTGAGAGCTGTCGCAGTTATGACGGTCAACATTTTCATATTCCACAAAAGACTAAACCCCTTTCTTTTTTTTGTTATGAAATATTTTCTAAATTCTTTTAAAATATATAGGTAGGTTAATAAGTATGTAGTATTAAAACTATTAACGTAGAATCTTGGACATAATCTGGCAACAGTGGCTGGAACGAACAAAATTTCGATTATATGTATAATTCAGTTGTTTAAATTCCTTATATGAAATAAAATCTAACTTATTTCTCTTTACTTTCAGGTAAATCCAAAAATTGTATTCTACTCAAATGTTATAACTCATTCGGTAAGTTTGTAAGTTATAGTGTAAACATTGGTGGCTCCACGGAGTTACAAAGGGTGATTCAATTGGAAGTTATGTACCATTTAAATCTGGCACTACTATGGGTCTGTCAAAGATAAACAGCAGATGTTTGACATCTGTGAATACCAAGCAGTGACATTTGTAATTATGGAGCGGTATACGAGAGAACAACGCATTTTAATTGTTAAAATCTATCTCCGATACGGGGAAAATTTAACCAATACATAACCGTCCATCTCATGCTGCGAATTAATGGGAAAATAGAACCTTTAATATAGCTCCACGCAGGGCATTTTAACAAAAGATTCATTTGACTCGGGAATTGCAGCCAGCAGACCATGAACAGCGTCGTGACTTCATTGTTTGGGTGTTAAAGAACCACCAAGTTGATGTGGATTTTCCAAACAAAATCATCTTCAAAATCATCGTCGATTGTCGCATTTGGGGTCATGAAATCCATGGGCCATTCACGAACAATGCATCCACAAAAAGTCACTATTTGGTGCGTATTTGATTGTACCGTACTTCTTCGAAAATTCTAGTGGTGCTGCTGTAACAATCAATGGTAAGCTTTATCAAGGCATAACAAATTATTTTTGGCATCAATTAGACGATATTGATGTGAAAGACATGTGCTTTCAACAAGATGATGCTGCCTGCCACACAGCGCAGTGGCTGTATCTGCAGTTATTGCACGCAAAGTTTCCCGAGCGCGTCATCTCTCATTTTGGCAACCAAAATCGTACGATATCATGCCCCAAACGATTTCAAAGTTAAGGGACGAGATTACTTATTAACTACCGCAGGATTTATGCCGAAAAGTAATGGAAAATTTCATCAAGAGGAGCGGGTAAGGCCAGCCGTGGCGCCCATTTCACCAATATAATTTGTCGTGCTTAATGTAAATGCCTCAACATTATATTGACAAATATTAGAAGTTTATCCAAAACTAATACATATGTCTTATATCAAATTTAAATCGTAACCTCTAATTGAATCACCCCTTAGCTACAGTTAGAATTAAAAAAAAAAACGTTACTTTAAAAAGTCGGTTTCTTTGATTTTATGGACCAACTTGTCCATTCTAAATTAATAATACGGTAGATTTACTCCATCAATAATGTTTATGAGATCTTCAACGTCCAAATAGTTTATGAAGACAGTGAGCTGTCATGTGTCTTCTTTGACATAAGTTAAGTCACTCAACTACATATGAATGTCCAACTATCAATCCTCAATTTCAGTCTGTCAACGATTACGCCCAGCCAAGTTAATAAAACTTAACACAAACTCCCCTGAATATATATAATTTTCCTCCCATCATCGGCAGGCAAACACTCATTATAACTAAAAGTTCAATGGAAGCTTACAACCATTTATTACAACCATTCATCAATGTAACAACATAACATACATACCACCGCGCATATGCGTAACAAAATCCCTTTTTACCCAACGACAATCGTTAAACAAAATAGCAGTAAACTGCCGCAATTTACCATAATAATTTATTTACCATTGAGCAACAACAGCTCGTTTACATATTCAATTGAAATGCAAATGCGATGCGAATAATTCCATTAGAGGAGCCAATTAACATGGCTTCTGCCTGTTTTCCTCGTTTTTGGTTCCCCGCCAATCCGTTGCTCTGACAACATGTAAGTTATAATTTTTTTTTAAAGCCCCAATGATAATCGTGGCTTATATTTCTGAATCATGAAATAAATTATTTTCACAGCTCTTGTACTATATGCTACGTATCTGTGTACAATAATGTGAACGCGGTCTTAATTAAATTATTATGTCGCTTATAGCTTTTCATTATCTCGAAAGTTGATTTTTTTTTTTTAAATAAATTTTTTACGATTGTGTTTTTGTTTGTTATCGTTTATTGTACGGTGGTTATTAACACTTTAGAATTTGCGGCATTAATTAAATAAATTAACGATTTATGTGGATATAATCAATGAACATGACAATAATACTTTAAAATACACAAATAGATCATCAGGCTTAGTGGATTTGTAATGAAAAAGTTAGGGGGCATATTCGTCTATAATTGTAACTGTCAGAATTAAAATTGTTTCCAAATTAATTGCCGTTTTGGATAACAAATATTTGGAGTAGTTTTGACATTTGGGCTGTAAGTTGATTTAAAATGGTTTCAAATTTAAAATTCTTATTTAAGTAACTCTTAATTTTTGACATTTATATTCACCACAAGAGGTTGCTGAAATTTATCGTGGATACTGACCGCCCATAAATTTTAACATAAGAGTTGCAATTTCAATGTAACCTCAATAAATCAACCACGATTAAATTTCGATTCATCTCATGGGGAATATTTTTAACCCATATTAATTTCAATAGACCTTTTTACATATCTGTCAAAATTGAGATTTGTCGTAGACCACACAGAAAACGTGTGTGAAAATTTTTGTTGCGTGTTTTCTTTTTATTGAAAATTTATCGTGAAATACTTTCCCATAATAAATAATGAAGTTTGCGGAAATGCCAGGAAAGTATTGTGTGGTAAACTGCTTCATGAAAGCGAGTTATATCCCAGATTTCTTTGGTCCCATAAAGAAGCTTCAAGCGGGAACTATTGACGGAATAACGCCAAGAAAGTGGCTGACAAGAAAATATAAATATTTAGTGGAAGAATGTTTTTACTTTAATATTCTGCACACGATGTATATTTGTAGTTAAATCTGGCAATATTAATAACTGCAATTACTCGTTTAAATACTTTAAAATTTATCAAAAAGAATAAATAATTGTTTGGTTTACGTCAAAGTTTTTCAATTAAAAAGTTCTAAGAATTTAGAAACAGTCGTTCCTACTGTGATTTTTTCGTGAAGTTGTGCAACTGACACTTTGGGGTAAGATGACGTTTTTTGTAAAAAATTTCCCTTATGCATACATTTCCATGAATTATTTCTCGATTATATCCAAGATACAGAAATAAATTAAGGCCAACGAAAAATATAAAAATATTGAACTTCAGTAAGAAAAGAAAAAAGCAATAAATAATAAAATAACAAAAGAAAAAAAATCCACAAATTCTTAAAAAAGAAAAACTTTTCAAGTGGCTCGGTTTTATAGGTACCTACTCATCGTGACAGCGATTGTGACGATAAAGGAAATGTTACTATTTGCGATGAACGTGATTTGATTATTGTTAGCAATCGTTCTTTAACCTTTCTTTCCAATGAAGAAAAAATATAACGGAAAAAAAGGAAATAGTCCCAAAAGATGACACCAACGATGAAGAAGAAATTCACGATAATTCAAGGTTTCGTGATTTTGCATATTTCGATTCTAAAAATCGTGATTGTGAAAAAATAGGATAAAGAAAATAATAAAAAGACTCTTATATTGCCTTTTTTTTCGTGGAAATTGCAATTGTCGGCATGGCTATTGATTTATTTCCTAATCTAATCGCTGTCAAGAGTTGAGGCAAACTGTTACTTTTTCTGATTAATTTGATATTCTTGATTGATTGTGCGTGGGTATTAGGTACTACTGTGCTGTTGTTCTGTATAAACAAATCTCTTTAATCGAGAACGATGTATAAAAATCCATCACATACTTATCTATAAATTGATAGCCTTCGGAATCCTATCGTTTCTGAGCCATTTAGGCGACAATGGCGTAATCGCGAATTCAAACGAGTTATTAGGCGATCCACAATGTCTGATCGACAGAAAAGTGGACGAGGGTCTCTGTCTTTTCTTCGTCTCTGTAGCTCCTTCAGAAATCATTGAAGGGGTTACCTAGCTTCTGACCGTATCTGCTAGAATACAGTTCACGGTTTTGGGATGTTTACGAGTTTTAAGATTATCTTTTTCTCGTGTTTCAGCAGTCCGTTGAACCTTTTGTGATGGAATTCTGGCTATAGTAAGTGGTAGTGCTTGTACCTGATGGACCTTGCCTTGCACATTGCAGTGTTTAAGAGGTTAAAAGAGGGTTGAATGTCTAGGTTCTCAGAAATGACACGAGCAACGACTTTCTCGAGTTCTTATTTTTGAACCCGTTTATGCAAATCAACAGTGAATCGCTTAGCTTGTAGCTCAGATTGGAATCTGTTTGGGTGAGCAGGCGATCGATAGCACAGGGCAACCCAGCCAAGAAATAGACATTTTTTGCCATAAACCTGGAATGCCATCTATTAGCGTTTGTCCAAACCTCAAATATGAAATGGTATCAAAATAGTTTGCGCCGATTTCGAGGAAATCGGTTTTATTCAAAGTCGCCCATTAAATTGAAAATGTTGACGACACTATCAGCAGTGGTATTTACTGAATCTTTAGCTATCTGCAAACCTTCGTTGCGAAAGGCCTTAAATAACAAAAGTAACTGCATGGAAATAGGTTCCGCAATTCTTGACTTGCAGCGTTGCAACGTTAAAATCCAAGAAACCACTTGATTTTATATCAGGAGTAAACATAATTTTTATTTTAAGTCCTTAACTGTAATTGCATTCGACAAATTATTCTGCTATAGGAATAATTCTGCATGCTATTTTACACACTATTAATATTCAAATTGAGATGCTTAGATTTGACATTCTAGTTCCATTTCCTGTAGCCAATACCATTTCACTGTCAACAATCATGCAAACATTTACCAAATCGACTTCACCACAACTAACGAGTTTCGTTTTATTACGCCAGTCATCGGCGCGTGTCCGCATACTACTCGGACTCGCCATCATCTCATACAAGCCAAAAGAAGGGGGAAAAGAACGCAAAAAGCCAACCATTTTGTCGCCTCGAGTCAAGTAGCCGTGCGATTTACCATTTCAGCTAAAATGTAAACGTACGCGTGTTAATTGATTTGCACGTCAGGTGAAAATTATTAATGAACACAACATGCAAGGAGTGTACCCATAGATTGAGACTATGTCCGCCATCATTGCCCCCAGCCACACAGTCCCAGTGATAGAGGAGAAAATATAAATAAAAAACGCCAACAAAATAAGGGGCGACATCAAATGGCCATAACTCATTTCTTAATTCGATAGCTGTTTCCCTGGCATATTGCTACTGCAGCGCAACGACAATGTAAATTCATCGATAGCAGTGCAATCGATTTTTTAGTGACTCGCTGTGTGCCCGATATCACGCAATCGGGCGTATCAACTGCGATCGTCATAAAACAATAAAAAAAAAGTCATTGCGAAGCGATACGAGTGCAAAAAATGGTTTAACGCTACAATCGCGCGATATCTACATAATTGAGAATAATTGCTATGATCTTGCGGCAGCAGCACTGAGGGAATTGGAAATTGTAATGGAGAATGGCCGAAAGGTATGTCAGCCGGGGCTAATTGAAGTCTTGAGTTGAAATGGTAGTTGCTTCTCAAATGACATATTAAAAAGGTTCACGCTAGAAATTGACTTTACGGTGATTGACGCCATTTGCTTCTTTTTTTGTTGTTGCAGAGCTTTTATTTTTATGGGAATTTAATTAGAAAAACGGTTATTGAGCGTATAAGAGTTTAGCATATTTTAAAACATTTTATCGCTTAATTAGCTGTAGAGGTTGTTGCACAATTAGTATGGCGGTGGCTGAAGTGGATGTGCGTTTTTCTTTTAATTTTTATTTTTATTTTTATTTTTATTTTTTTCTGTGAGTTGAAGTGGCAAAAGTAGGTTGAGAGTTGTTAAACACTGGAAATGGCGATAAAGTGCGAATGCTGTTTGAGTATTTGAAGTTTTCATGTATATGGGGACAGTTCTTTTTCATTGACGAATGCATTTTCTTCACCGCCATATTGGCGTCATTTATTATAGCATAGTTTGACTGTTTTTTTTGTAAAAAAAAAATGTTTTTAAATTAATCAGAGTATAGAGTAGACATCGCTTAAAACTTATTAACAAGCCTTTTTTACAAGTGAATGTGGGAAAATGTTTAATTCTAGTTGTCAAATTGCTCAACAAATATATTTGACGTTTCTTTGGATACCTGCTGTATGAACTTAACTGTTACTTAATATTTCTTAAAATCAAATTTTTTTTAGTCTTAACCAAATTGTCTGCAACTTTCTCAGGCTCTTGGACTGAGCTCCTTTTAATTTTCCATAGCCAGAACATAGATTTCTGCAAAGCGCTTTCATCGGTGCTCGCAACATGTTTGAGTAATCGACGCCGTTCGATATATTTTCAACTTGGAAAATTGACTAATACTCGTATATCGACAAAACATATTTTTAGTAAAGTTTCTCCGGTCTCCTAGGTGATGCGTTGCTTTGGAGCATTATTTGAAAGGCTGACAAATTTGCATTTGCACCGGCGAGAATCTTGTTGGAAGGTCCGTACTTGATTTGTAAACAATGTCTTTTCAATGTCAATGGCTTTTGTGCTGTGTTGATCGCACACAACTGCATAAACCCATCTACTGCAGGACTGCTATTGGCGATAGTATCCGCTGAGTGAAAATTAATCATCTCATCTTCTGGGTAACGTACAAAGACGATTTGTACTTTTTTTTTTATCCTTTTCACACATTTTTCTCCATTTTTTGTTAAATCCTGTCTCTAGTTTAGTACCTAAAACTAACCACAACGCTAATTTTCAAATTTTTAAGTCCAGCGGTGATGAATATGTTGTCAGTAAAAGATGTTTCTATATATTTTTTTCTTTTTACTTGCTCCTGTAAAGGGCAAAGGATCAATTTTTAAAAATTACAATTTTCTCGAAAACGACTTCTAAAAACATTCATCTAAAAACAAGTGGCTTCAAGTCCTTGAAGGATTCAACTTTACCAATTACTTTCTGAAAATCTTCCTGTGCACGTAAACTCTTAGACTACACGCACATTGTATCAGAATTCATGCGAATTTTGTTTATGACAATTCTGATGAAAATGACAGTTACACACCATTCCATGTGATAATTTTCGTCAGAATTATTGCGAAATGCCCAATTTCGATTGGATTAATCGCAAGTTTTCGTGTAGTTTACGGAAAGAATTTAGTGTCAAAAGTGTTAAAGTGAGATTGATATTAAAGTTATCGCATAATTCACACTGTAGTTAAGATTTATGACACTTTGTGTGCAACGGAGATAGCACAAACAAAATTCACCTGACGATAATGACATTTCATGAGTAGGCCGAGAATTTCATGTAGTTTTTGTAAATATACTCGCCAACAATAATAATACTGCGTTTGACAGTTCAAACTTCTTGCAAGACTTGCATATAGAACAATTGCCTACGAGTACTCGTATCTATGTGACATGGTTTACCACTTTTACCTGACTTTTTCAATTAATTTTGAAATTGTATAACATATAACACAGATTCCTTTCACTTTACTTAAATAAATATTAAATACTCTTGTTAAGTTAGGTGTTATTTTCGAAAAAATATCTTCCTCTGCCAAGAAATTTTTATTACTCATCTGCGCTGTCAAGAATATAAGACACTAAGTCATGTGAACCCCCTTTGTCCACTCATTGTTTTCTACATGACAGAAAAATATTTTAAGAATGCCAAATTTGCGTTCTCCCAACCTATGGGTAAATAATAACCAAATCATCTTTTGTTCTCCGGAATTCGTGTACGACGAAAGCAATTTTTGAAAAATTATTGTAATTACATGTCGACGAGAGAATAACATGAAAGTAGCATGTCAAATGGTTGTAAACTTTATGAATTAATTTACAAAAAAAAAATTTATAAAGTCATTTTGTTGTGGTATCATATGAAAATTTTAAACAATTGATCACACTAGCACAATTTCTATCTACTCGTATCTATTATTAGAACTTGAGGAAAAGCAAAAAAAAAAATCATTCACAATCCATTATAAAATTATAAAAGATAATTGATTATTTGTTCACTATAAGTGAGTAATTATTTTTAATATTTGCTGTTATTTTTTAGTTAAACCACCTTCATTTTTAATAAATACTTATAAAGTATTAATTGTTGTTGCGATATAATTATTTTACTGTTGACATCAATTTATTATAATGAGTGTCATTTCATTTGAATACTTAAGTACCATTCACATTTAACAACAATCAGCAAAGATTATGTTTATATAACGTAATATTAGTATTTAAAATCAAGTGTCAAGTTCTTTCAAGTTGAGATCTAATCATTTTTAATTGTTTAACTCGTTAAGTGTGAAAAATTCCAATTTTATGATTCTGCATCAAAAATTAAACTTAAGTTTTGCTATGTGTGCGTATAAACCTCCTCTTTGACGTTTGTATGGGTCTATTTGTGTTGTTTACAAGGTTATAAAAATGATATACGTATTGTAGTTATGATTTATCTGACAATCGATAATATAATTTTGATTTTATTGCTGGCTGTGGTTATGAGAGCATGTATTGCAAATTTATAGTAATGCAGGCATTTCATTAAAATGATGCATAGTACCTATTCGGTGGTTTTGATGAGGTTTACATTTTACTGTTTTATATGTTGATTAAAAAAAGGATCCATTCTCAGTGATGTTAATTAAATTTTGATATTATTTTGCATTAATCATGGAAAATAATTACAAAATTTCGCTGTTGCATTGTGGGGTTAATTTTATTATATATAATCGTACGTACAATTCGTCATCATTTCATTTATATTGGTAATGGTTGATTATAAAGTGATGCTGTCAGAAACTAGTGATTTCAGCGTCACATTCATTCTGTTATATTATAGGGGTGTTTTCGATATGCAAGCTTGGAACCACTCTGTCAACTGGGATCAAATTAATGTGAAACTATTAAAGAATATATAACGAGTGCAATTAAAGAGTTAACCACAATGTGCATAAGCTTGCATATGCAAAGCTGTCAAAAAACAACGAATTGCATGACTATGCATCGCTAAGCACTGTCAATGTCAAGGGTTCAAATTCCCTCTTTGAATTTATTAGGTGCTCGTAAAAAAATTGCCTTCCTCCTTTTTTTGTTTAAAAATATTTTCAAATGTCAAGTTTCCTTATGCAAAATACGGCTGCGAGTACGGTCCTAATAAGTAATTTCCTACAGTTTCAGCTTTAAAACCTTCTGAGCCATATTTTCCCTTATATCCCTGTGCATACAGCTGACGAGATTAGTACTTTTTGAAGTTCCAATCTGCTTTCCTACACCTTGGGTACCTTGTGCAGTATGATGTCTTCTTTTGCACGCTGCTGCAAAGTCTGTGGCCTTAAATTTATTCCCAGTAGTGATGCCAATTTCTTCGGTTGTCTTAACGAAAGATGTTACGAAGATTAGAATTTCATGTTTTATTTATTATTCACGATTGTTTTGTTTTTCTTCTGGGACCGAATCGAATCGAATGAGACGATTCAATCGCTGATCCAGTATTGGGCGCCATTTTTGTCACTTGTCCGTACTGACCGATCCTAAAGTGCGTGATAATAAATTAATTTTAATCCGTGACTGTGGGAGATTTGTTGTCAGAATACTTGTGAAAATAATATTGACACATATTAGATTAAAATCAACGTTCAATTGCTTAATGCTACCAACGTTTTTTTTCTCCTAAATTTGTTCTCTTCACATCTACCCCTACTCTAAAATGCAAGCATTATGCAGCTTAAAATAAATATAAAACCCACAAAGATTAGCATTTATAATTTACGAAATATTCACCCCAAATAGAATGCAGAAGGCGTACATTGCCGTTAAAAAAATGTTTCATTTTTGTCGGTCGAATGGCGCTTGAATAACATCATCATAAATATTTAAATCAATTGATACGAGTTAATCGTTAAAAAGCAATAAATTAAACCGATTAATTTTTTATAAAAAAAAAAAAAACCTAGTTAGACAATCTTGGTTGCTGTATTGCCTTCAAATGGAAGTTAATCTTATGCGCATACATAATGAGATACGTTTTTCTATACTAATTATTAAATACCTGCCTACACGATACTTCATACTGCTGTGTATTGGATTAGTTTTTCTACATTTGTATTATTATGGCTCTTTTTGCATTTATATTTAAGCTTCGCCCATAACTTTTGGAGTGCTTTTTTTATTGATTCAACACGTTAGATCATTAGTAGTCCAATTGACATTGAGAATGAATATGATAATTTTAACCAACGTTTAGGTGAGCTGACAAACATAATTTGAGTTATATGCTTAACATTCAAATACTGTTAGGTATGTTTAAAATAAGGTTGAAAACTTTGCAGTGACTGTTGGTGTAAGTGAAGTGTTTTGTATACATGTGTCACTAAGACGTCATTTCCTGATTCAACTAATCAACAATAATTGACAGATAAATAAATATCGCTGTTAAACTTTCATCTGTGATTCATACGTAATTTAAATTAATAAAAATTTCAGCGCCATCCCATGACATATTTTAATCAATCGACTTAAACTTCACTGCACTCTCGCATTAATTGACCATAATAATTAACAAAGGTGTTAAGCCAGCAAGTTGCTAATTTATACCCATTTTTCTGTTTTGTTTCTTTCCAGTTTTTATACTCACAGCGATAAACAAATGCTGTAAAATCATTTAAGTTACATAGCGCTCCATCTGTCAACAATGAGCTCACACACCCAGTGTTGCATTAACGCCTCATTTATAAATTCTCACATCACCGTTAAATAAATGCATACACAATTCAGTGTTTCCGTCTTCTCTCACTGACAGTAGCACCTTGTAATCACTTTCATCGCACTTCCTCACGTTAATTTATTTTAATATTCCATAGCACCTGAACGTTGTGCTATCTAAATGGGTAAAAATCTCTGCTCACAACGGAATGTATTATACATATGTATATAGAGTGTGGACACATTTTTATTTTCTCAACACGCTCCCTTATTCCCCACACCTTTATTTTTTGTCTACTTTGTCATCGGATTGCAGCGATTAAAATTATCTCTCGTGCTTGCAAAATTTACATAATAAAAAATATGAAACGCATGAGTAAAAAGCTACAAAAAAAAAGCAAACGAACAAAGTAAAACTCATCTCGAAAAAGAAAATTAATGTAAAAACGAGAATAATTTCATCGTCATGACGTGACACCATCGAGCTACTTCTGCTATTTTTTTTCACCTTGTGGTGGCTTAATTATGCACACCTTTTCAGGTGAAATTGTTTATATCTCTCTCGGTCTCTTCGTGCCCATAAATTATTTATGCAAATAACAAGTGCAACGATAAATATAGCAGAAGGAGCAGAAAAGAAAAAATAAATAATAATAAAGAAAACCAAGATAATTGGAGTTATGGGTACGCGCAAAGTATTGTATATGGAAAGAGACAAATTGAAGTGACATGTGTAGATAAAGTGACAGTTTGACACAATTTTTATACTTTTTGTGTAGAAAAAAAAAATATTTTGTCTTGTTATTTAAATCATGACTGATTGATTGAATGCTGATCCTTGAAATACTGGTTTCGAACGAGTTTATTACTTGATTCACAAACGTCTTGACGCCGAAATTGCAAAAATGTCATCGTACTGAACTCAATTTGTTCTGGGAGAGTGGCATCTGAACGTCGGATTATAAAGAGTTTTCATCGTTTAACGTAATGACATTTCTCCAACAACTTATGGAGCAGACAAATGAAATGAAATGATTAGGGAAACTGATAGATTTCTTGACAGATGGGTGGAACGCTTTGTTCTCGTTGTGCATTCAGATCTTGTTAACGAAATCCGTATAATCAAAACACCCACTTTGTTAAATACCATTCTATGCTTGTCATTTCCGGTGACATACGCGATTATTCGATCGACATTTCAAAAATGTCTCATCACCAAACCCTACCCTTATTTCAGACAAACAATGACATTATTTATAGACTATGCTTATTTTTAAAGTAATCTTCAACAGTTTTACAATCTAAACATAATCTGGTACTCCTATTTTCTGAGAATTACGATAAGATTCGTATAAGTGGTACAATAAAGTACTGTCGATAACGTTCCAATGCAATTAAGTCTAATCTTTCGGAACATAAAATGAAATATAATAACAAGGATAAGATTTTATTTAAACAGAAGCAAATGTAATTAAATTAGTTTAAACGAACAGGGGTGTGCTGTAAGTAATAATTTTGTTCAACATTCAGGCAACTAGCTAATGGTTACAGTCGGAAAGTAATGCTATAGTAACGGTAAGAAATGTTTGATCAATTTTGGTTGATCTGTTTAGCCTTGTATGTAAATGGTGACATCTGAAAAGCCATCAGAATCGGATGTAGTCAGGTCAAGTGCGGTGAAGTCTACGAGTATATCGAATATCTTATGCCGGAATAGTCTGAACGCTACATTGAGTTGTAGACCTTTCAAGCCGGGTCTAAGTAAAACGGGCCTTGTCAAGAGAGAGTAAATTATCTGTCTGTTTGCCTGTCACTGTCAAATGAAAGGTAACAGCGCCCTGATTCGGGAGATGTTTTAATTCAGATGTATAGTCTCCCCTTTATGTTTTGAAATTTCTGTACAAGATGGATTTATTTATTTATTTTAATGTACCATACTACCTTTATTTGTAAAACTACTAATCCAAACATTTTTGGTAAGATAGTGGGTGTGTAAGCCCTTTCATTAATAATAAAAAAAAAACTATGCGCAACTAAGTTCTCGCTGTTTGTCAATAGATGGCTCCAGCAGTAAGTGCTGGTCGATTTTGACATATCCAAAACGTCATGAACCGAGCTTAGACATATGGTAAACAAACTGTTTTGACACATTAGTGATTTTGTTTTGGCGTCATATGCTTTTGTTTGTGTGAAAATGTCTGATTGTGTGCCAAATAATAGTCATTTGCGGGAAGTGTTGATTTTCTTCTTTCATTCGAAGAAAACGGCTACTAAAGCGCATCGAGGGCTCCAAAAAGTTTACGGAGATGCTGCTCTAATTAAAACAACGTGCCGTGATTGGTTCCGTTGCTTCAAAGACTGTGATTTCGATGTTGACGGCCGTCAGCGTGAAGGAAGGCCAAAATCCTTCGAAGACGCTGAATTGGAGGCATTGCTCGATGAGGATCCGTGCCAAGCACAAGAACAGATTGCTTCAGAATTAGGAGTTACCCGTCAAGCCATTTCCAAGCGATTGCATGCGTTTGGAATGATTCAAAAACAAGGAACTTGGGTTCCTTATGATTTGAAGTCAAGGGACGTTGAGTGTCGTTTTTTCGCCTGTGAACAACTGCTCTAGCGGCAAAAAAGGAAGGGTTTTCTTCATCGCATCGTGACGGGTGATGAAAAATGAATTCATTACAGTAACCCAAAGAAAAGAAAGTCATGGGGACTGCCCGGTCATGCTTCTACGTCGTCGGCTCGGCCGAATATTCACACTGCGAAGATTATGCTGTATATTTGGTGGGACCAGGTCGGTGTCATTTATTATGAACTGTTGGGTCATATTGCATTTTTTGAGTTGAATAGGATGAACCATTTGACACCTTTTTCATGTTCAATCTAGGATTAAAAGGTGGACATGATCACATTCATGAATAATTTCTAATAATTGGTACGGAACCCACAGCAAATGAGGGATGTTCCTGCTTGACCGTCATTTTTTCAAAACTCTTAGTAAAACAATTATTAGAGAAAATTAAAAGTGATTGCAAAATCAACAAGCCAATCAAAACCACCCTTGTGTCGAGTCAATTTATCGACACCGAAAAGATGACAGCCGCAGGAACATTAAATTAATAGCTAACGACTTTATTACACTGCAATCAATAAACACTATATACCATTTATGTGTGTGTGTGTGTGTATATGTCGATTAAATCACTGCTGTGCTGTACAGAAAATCTTCACCGATAAATTTGTGGTTTCTTTTGACAGGGGAGACCTCCTTTCATGTGCTCCACAAACGACTTTTTTTTTTTTTGTTATTTATCCAATATCCAGCAAGCTTTTGGTTGTATTCATTCAGCCTTCTCTGTTTTTGTGTTATTTTTATTATGTAGGAACTATTATTGTTGTCGCTTATTATAATCGTATAAATTTTCATGGTAGAATAGAGTTTACATTTTGTTGCCATATTTTGTTGTGTGCTATTTTGTTTGCTCATTTCCTTCTCGTTTATTTTTCATTTTCATTGAGCACAATTTATTCTATAAACTTGGTTTGGCGCCAGAAGAAAAATCTTTTTTTTTTTTGTTTTAAGATTTTTGTGTAAGATTTGTGTATCCGCCTTAGTAATGATTAGTTTTTTTTTTATGAATTTTCAATGATTTATTATTATGTATGGCATATGTTATTGTCTGGCAAGTTGCTTGGATTAAGTTGACTGAATGCAAATTATTTATACAAAACAATTTAGTTGAAGGGTTGAATGGAATTGGATTTAAAATCCAGAGATGATTATGAAACCTGAATTTTTATGAATTCTTTTCTGTAGGGACACGTGCGGCAGATGGGATCCTGTTATACCCTTTTTATCATACCACTGTTTGATACAATTTTATGGAAAAATGAATACCCTTCTTAAGGACATGTTCAAAACAAGGGTTGCAATAATTTGTTCACACTTCGATATCACCACTACATTTCGTGACTACATATAACATGTTTATATTTGTATGTAGTACACACATTTCTTTTAATCCCAGAGTAAAATTCAGGTAGGTCTGTTCCAGGGTGACATAATTACGGGGATTTACCAAAAGTAATTTTTGAATAAAGGATATCCTTCTGGATTTTTGTTAAACACCCTAATTTCATATCTACCTGAATTCTTAATAAAAAGCCATAAAATATTTAATGAATTTTGTGGTTAACAAGATGGGAGTCGATAAATTGAATTGGAATATTAAAAGTACCATCTTACTATGACATGTTTTGTCCTTTGGATGTTTTTCCTGAAGTTTTAAGTTTCGAATCCCTAAAAGATGATTGATGGCATTCTTGAAAATTATATTGTGTGAGCATGAATTTCTTTAGATACGCCAAGAATATCTGGTTAAATTTCAGTAACTAACAAAATAGATCTTAAAGGCCGTTAACAGATATAATCCACACATGTTCGAAAAATTGTTTATTACTGAAAATAAGAAATGTTAATGGAGGAAAAGCGTTTTCTGGGTCGCTGAATTTGAATTCAGGGTTCCCAAATACAAAACAAAGAATCCAATATGTTGCACAAAGGTTCAAAAATATAAAAATTCAATTTTGTCGTGAAATTTTTTTTTTTTTTTTATAATTTGCGCGCGCCAAATGGGATATGAATACCATTAAATTATTTCAGGGCACGGGCGTTTGCAGAAATTGAGAGAGAGAGAAAGGAAGATTGGTGTAGTGGGTTTGAAACTTAGGTGGTATTAAGTATCAGTAAACTCCAAGGGTGGCATCCAGATAACTGGGGAGCTTGTTTGTTTTGCTTTTTGTCGTTGCTCATGATTCACAGTATTTTTTTCCCTCCACCTGATGTCATCATCACGATCAAGTTGCATTTAAGCCATATGACCACTCTACTGCCAGTGTTATGCCTTCGCAGTAGAGTTGACTAAGCTTTCGCAATTGATCGACTTTTTTATTTATTTCAAACGAAATAAATAGATGATTGTTGAGATCAGGATTTGAACCGTGAACCAAGAGCGTGACAAGCGTTGATGTTACCACTACACCACGGCCACCAAATAAAGAAGCAAAGGACATCATGATCAAAAATGTTTTCGTATAGGATGAATGGTGTCAAGAAAATTAAAAAAATTAAAGAAATACCATGAAGATTGACATAAATTAATACACACCGCTAAATTCAAACTAAATTGCCTTCCCAAGTGACCCTCATGTGGAACCGAAAACAGTTGATTTCAAAGCTTTCAACTTGAATGATAAAGTTGATTGATGAAGGTACACACATCTGAACTTAGATTCGTAGACCAGCGTTAGACAAAATCAGTTGTGACAAAATTGAGCTGCATGCAAAATAACTTTCGGTAGCTTTAACGAGGAACTATGACACTTATAGCCCCAATTATACCAAAATATTGGAGAACCAAAACCACATGTACTACGTTATTCACATGTGTACCAACGTATTTAAGGATTCTCTTTTTTAAAGCCTTACTGTACTTATTTTGATGAGAACTGAATCCATTCAGTTTGTAATGTATAGTTAATTATTAGTGCGCTACCTTCACACTTTCACAGCGATACACGGAAGCATAAGAATTTTTGGAGCACTTTTCGTAATGTTTGTCAAGTGTCAAGCTTTAACTTAGGTAAGTTAGATATCAAAATATAAGTGTCACATTTGCAATAAAATGACTTGAAATATTCATATTCGTATATAGGTGTATTTACTTCCGATATCTTAATAGGCCTCGGCAGATGCTGGATGAAACAGATTTGACTTAGAAAGACCTCACACCGAACACTTTTTGTCAACACAGGTTTATCTTAAGAGCTAAGTGAAAAGTATGAGTAGGACAGGCAGAATATTCATCAAACATAGAAAATCTGTTGTTCATCTGTCAATGAGTACTTCCAACTGTCATTGGGCTGTCAGTGTCAGTCAAACAGAAACATTGTAAAACATAATTAACAAGCAAAAGCATCGATTAAAATTGTTTAATTTTACGGCATAAATCAACTTTAGCAGTCACTTCTCTTTTTTTTTAATCAACATATTTTTCGATGCTGATTAGGAATCTGAATGCACGTGTAATCCGTCATTTTCGGAATATGTTGGCTGCAGGCAAAACGCAGAAGGTGTTTTTGACCCCGAAGTTTGTCATTTTCGGGCAGTAGGACACAAATTTCTTTAAAAAAAAATATCTTCAAGAGTATTCCGTTAGAAGTAAGATGTCTAAAAATGATTCTATACGCAAAGTCGACAGTGCATTCTACCAGTCGTTTCTTGTATAACTTCTAAATTATTTAAAGGATTTTGGAATATCAAAATCAGATTTATTTGTCGTTATAAATTTACGGAACGCTGATGAAAAACAATAAAACAAAAATTAAGTGGACTCGCTCCGCTAGCGACGAAGGGTTTTAAAATCCGAGGTATGTCATTTGCGGGGAATTGTTTGCCCAAAAAAGATATATTTAGAATTTTAAATTCGCCTTGTCACTAACGAATCGAGTCCCCATCTTGAAAAAATGGGCTACACTTTAGTCTGTGTGGCTTCTGACTTCCGGCCCGGCGAATTTGGGATTCCGGCAAAACTAATCCAGCTGTATAGCGTAACGCTGTAGGACATGCGTTGCACCGTGCAGTGCAAGATAAAATACATGCTATCAACGATCAAAGTCACCGCCTTAAACAAAATGTCACTGTTGATAGCTACAATTTCTAGGTTGTTAAGGAGTTCATCTACCTCGGAGTCAGCATCAACTCCACGAATGAGCTCTAGTGTTGATTCGACAGAAGTCTTCACCCTTGGAAATCGTTGCTACTTCGGTTTGGCAAAACAAATAAAGTCAAAACTGCTTTCTCGAAAGACAAAGTGCATGCTCTACAGAACTCTGATCCTGCCAATTCTGCTATATGGCGCCGAGTGATGGACAATAAGCAAGAAAACGCAGCAGATATGTTGCGAGTTTCGAGCGAAAAATTTTTCGTCGAATATTTGATCCTGTATGTAAGGAAGGGAAGGAAGAGATGCAGCCGCGAACTCTACGAGCTGTGCCAAGGTGTTGATTTAGTCGAAAAAGACTTCACGGGTCGGAAGCCCGTTGTGCCCGTACGTGCACTTTAATTGTGTGGATTTTAAGACTTTTTAAGGAAGCTTTAAATGGCGATAGTAATTCATTTAGATTCATAATCAACATATAAAAAAAAAAACTTCAAACGTGACCTCTAAAGTTTACTTGTTCCCCTCCTTAATATATTGTAACAAATGAGGCTGCGTAGTAAATCAGATTCGTAGACGTATTAGCTGCACGTAATTAATTAAATAGAAAACGTGTGTAGTCTATTCAGCCTAACTCTGCTCCAAAGATCGCCAATTTGAGTTCGCGAGATATCAGGCACCCCTGATATGAAATATATGTACTCGTATATATCGATAATCACACTGATAGCACCTTGATATTTTCTTGTCACAAAATTGGGGACATCATTTAGAAAATTGTTGAAAACTCAGGCGCTAACCCAGATTAAGATAGTCCACAACGCTAACAATGCTGATCTGATATGTCGCCATACCAAAAACTTCATTAATCTGAACAACCACTTGGGAGTCATTTGATTAAATTGACATTGAAATCAACGTCATCAGTCAAAAGTAACGATGTTAGTATAGAGAATTTCCCACAACTTAGGAATTTCCAATCAAAAGTTCCCCCGTCTATAACAGATACCTTAACCTGTGAAACTTTGCATTTTATCGACTTTATCCGCCAAATGTGTCAATCATTGTAAAGTAATCGAATTTCTTCATTGATTCCCTCCATTTTTCTGCTGATTATTTTCAGAATCTTAAAATTCACATAATCGCTCAATCGGCTTCGCAGTATTCGTATGTAGTAGCAATATTACACACCCAACAATTTGAGTAAAGTTTTTTTTTATTTCTATATATTTTTTTTTTTTTTTTTTAGCAAGCATGAGAAACTGAAAACGTGTGTTTACATAACATCGATATTGCTACACGCAATCAGTAACAAGGAACACACAATCAGCGAGTTGTTGAATTAGCACTGGTAAACGATCGTTCTATCGTATATCAAGTTATTAAACTGACTCGAGTATGTTTGATTGGTATAATTTGTTTTTAATTTTTTTTTCTTAACCAGGGACCGAGTGAACGAGGAAAAAAAGATATAAATACGTTTTGTACTTGTTTTGTTTTTATTAAATTCACCATTTACATCAAGATAAAAGCAGAACATGTTTTTCACGTAAACTTTTGAATGTGTAACCGATTTACGTACTACTAGTAGTTGCTTGACGTAGATAAGAAATATGCCCCTAATCACCGTTTCACCCTTTTGCCAGTAATGGGCTCAATTTAGGCCGCGGACTTTAGTCTGGCGAGATATAATGGCGCCACTACTTGAAGCGTATATGTTTTTTGTTCGCCGAAGTAAGTATACGGTATACCATTAATTGAATTCGCCACGCCTTAAATGCATATTACAAAAAAAAAATATATCCCTCGCATGTACTACTTATCTAACGTTAAATTCGAATAAAAATCGAAAAACCTCATTAAGACCATTTATCAGACTTCGTGAATAACTTTTGCTTGCCATAATTATCTAGTCAATCAATTTTAATGCGTTTGACAGCATCGGGTCGACCCCGAAAAATATCGACAATCGAGAATAATAATGGGAACTTTAAGCGCGGGAAAAAGAAAAAGAAACTTTGTAAATGGAATGGAAAATTAATTGAATTTGAAACATGCACCGGCCTTCCTTTAAGGTATTTAAATGTCATAATAATAAATAAGAATTAATTCCTTAATACCACAGCGATATGGTAAACTAGTTCGATTAATGATAAGCTAAATACGGCGTTGTATTTGTTTTGTCAATTTGTCAACGAACTTGTAATCGTATTCGATTCGTTTAGGAAATTATGTACCATCGAAATGGGTGTGCGTAGCCGTAGCGTGACGAATTATTATGGAAATGATGTCATTTGACATAAAATTTTATATATTTTATTTGCAATTTTGTCATTCGAAAGTGCCTGGATGAGAAGTGTTAATTTTAAAGCGAAGTGAAAACATCTGTCGGTGTGTTTTTTTATTATCTGTTTAGCTGTCAATACGCTTAAGTGATTTGTGACAACTTAACTGAATGCACATGGTAAGTGAACAGGTTTTTGACATTTCGATTTTGTAAATTTCTTGGATTTTTTTTTTTTTTTATTTTAGTCAGTAAATTGTGTTTCTACCTTAATAAAGTTTCCAGTTTGGCGGGCTGTTAGTTTCTTTAGCACAGTCTTAGGTAAAAGAGAGCGAACAAATAGAACTTTAAAAGTTCTCAAACAGCCATTTGACATCGAATGGATACTTCTGCCAGTATTGATTATGTACCGAGTTTCTTTTTAAATATGCCAAGTGCTTCATGTAATTTTTGACAAAAGTAAGGACTCAATATTGCTTACAAGTTCTTGTCTGTTGTATAATAGAAATGGCTAACGCTTTTCAACAACAATTTCATTCATCTTTATCAACGATGGTTTAGACCAAGATTTCAAAATTCAAAGTCGATTTCGGAATAGCGCTTAGAGAGAATAATGTATGTACATATATAAAGCTGTGGTAACGTCCCGAGCTGCCTTTAGTGCCAAGCCATCTGCCAAGCTCTAAACGTAATCACGGCTGCTTTACGGATGTGTGGTATCTCACCGGGCGACAAGGAGGTGGGTCCCTGTACTGTGTGTGTAGCAGCCGCTCATATAGGGTCAAATGCTAATCAGTGTGCGCATATTGTGTAACAGACGCAACTGGATTTTACTTTCAGTTTCGGCTTTCAACTATGACCTTAATATCTGGAGAGGCCCTGCTAGGGACTGTTGCAGATAGCATTATTTATTGCTTGCAACTAATTGCTATTAAATTGATTAACAACTTGAAAATTAGTTGAAATCACTGAAGGGCAACTAATTTGTATAATTAAATTAGTTTTAGTTAAGCCGACCTATAATTTTTCTTTGTGGAGAAAAAAAGTAATTGGAGTGGCAACCACTGAGCTTGAGGATCTTGCGGTTTAGGTTTGAATCCGACATTCGCCATTCATTTTGTGCATTTTTTTAAACTATATTAATCAAAAAACGATCAGTAATAACTCTGCTGATCACAAAACACTCACAAAATAAATTCAACATTAACATTGAATGAATACAGTAATTATTCGCCTATAATTTGCAAAACATTATTCGACGGGTTGATTGATCCTGGAAAACTCATGCCCCAAAAGTTGCTTCACAATTAGCTGATGACGAGTAACTAAGAACTAATTTTTTTGAATATCTAAACCCAATCTTGTGGCAGATATGAGTACCTTAGTATAATGTATTAAATTACTAAATATATTTACAAATGATAGTGTTAAAAATAGATTAACTAGTAACTATTTATGAAAATCGTCCCGATTACGTGAATGTTGAATTACAAGAACACATTCGAACCATTTCTTAACTTCGTCGTAGTTCGAAGTATTACCCGTCTGTAATTATGATAGTGTTTACTTTTTACTTGAACAAATTCAATGAAAACAGATCAATAAAGAAATATTTTGGCGCTAACATCTCTATAGTTTACAATTTTACTCTCAGATGTTTGTCAGACATTCGCAAGAGGTGAGACCGTGAGAAAACTTTTTTTTTTTATATTTTCTTTTAAGTCCCTTTAACTAAACTCTGGTGTCCGTCCAAAAACTAGTCCAATCTTGAATCAACTATGAGAATAGAAATTTGTCTGTCACTTCATTTCTCGGCTTACATGATTACATTTGTGTACATTTTCAAATCAAAAAATCTATAAACTGTCAAAAAAAAAAAAACAAAAGTTATGTCCTTCTAACAAAAATTCGGGTGGTGTCCGTCCAAAAACTTTTCCAATCTTGAATCAACTATGAGAAAAGAAATTTGTACATTTTCTCTTCATTGCTCGGATGAAGCAATTTCATTCGCGTACATTTTCAAGTCAAAAAACTTATAAACTGTCAAAAAATTATGATTAGGAGAGAAATTTTCAGAGAAGGCAAATGGCAGCGAAGTGTGATACGTGAACACATTTTATAAAAAAAAAAATAACTTGCAACTTGCAAACAAAAAACACACAGACACACAAGCTTTACCACAAATGTTTACCTCATTACCGCTTAGAGAAGCACTTGATCTTTTGTCAGCAGTTTGTCTTGGATAATCTTCAATTCAAAATCTTATGCCCGAAATTAAAGCTATTTTGTTCTCTTCGCCTTTGTCCGAAGAATTTCTTTGAGCATACTCGTATTCAAGCTCAAAAAAGCAATACTTAACTCGATACTTCTGCTCTTCCGTCCGGTTTGACAAGTACATGAATGGATTGCCTTTCAAGTACTTTCAAAAATTAAAGCGCTTTCGGTTGAGTCTCAGTCAGATGTACGATGTCCGACACAGGAATAAATACCCGAATTGCACATCTATTTTAGACAAAAAAAAATTACTTATCGATTTCAGAGTTTTTTTTTTTTTGTACAATATATACCTATCTATATATTCCTTATATTGCATCCTATTTATTTTTCAGAATGCCAAGTCGTGGCAATGAAAATCCGGCTTTAATTTATTCTATCCAATTTCGTTTTATTTATTTAACAACCATTCCTGTCTAAAGATTCTTCCGTCCGACATTTAATTTTATTGCCCAATTAAACTAAAAAGAAAGAACGAAAAAAAAAAACTCAAAATCAATATTTGCTTTGATTTTACAAACCAAACAATTTGTCGAGTATTTAATCTATTTTTATTTTATTGTTCAACCCAGATAAGGTCGAGAAAAAGAAAACAAAACGACGACAGAAAGATACAAACCCCGATCGTAAATAAAACAAATGCAAAGAGAAATGTATATAAATAAATATGTATAATTAATTACTCGAGGTGCTACTTGTGTCAATTTGTGCGGATCGCGTTTTGATTACCCATTCCATTGATAAATTGACTGGTCGATTTGACTTGGCTTGAATATCTTGTTTAGATAGTGTGCAGTTTTAAAATTAATCGCGGTAGCTACAAGTGGTGTGTGGCACTTGAAAGATAAAAAAAAGTAGATAATTATTTTAAATATTTATTTAAAAAAAAACAAAAAAAGTACAATATTTTTCTTTTTTTTTTCTTCATTACAGTTTTAAAATGAACGGTTTGGCCCAAGGGCCGGGGCCCTGTGTCTCCCGCCACCTGTTAGGATCAAGCTACAAGAACATCCTCACTATTTCGAATCAATTCAACGCTTGTCGTCATATTTTATTAAAATTATACAACAATTTATCATCATCGTCGTTTTGTACATTAATCGAGAATAAGGAAATTTCGTCGTCATTTTTGCTCAGTGCTGAATCGTTGTTATTGTTTCGCTTGAAAAAGAATAATACAAATTTGGATTATTTCACTGAGCAATTAGTAGTCAACGACGACGAAGTGTTGAGTTTTGTGGGCCCGCGTAGTGCGGCAGCCCCATCTTTTTCGTCTGCATGGAGTCAATGAGACGTAGTGAGGCGAATAGTAGCCACCACCCGAATAAGGTTAGTAACTAGAAACTTTTTCTTCTTAATAAATATGTATGTATATGTGCATGTGTTTGTTTTTTTTTTTTTTTAAATTTAATGTAGCAGGTTGGGTAGATTTATTCAATCGATAATTTAAGGCTTTGTGGTGGGAAGTGGTTTTAGGAGTAATGTACTGATGAGTGCTATAATCTGTTGTGATTTTGTTCTGACTCCTAAATTGTCATAGTTGACAGTAATTACCGTCATTCGAGTGGGAGAAAATTGAGTCATCATGGCTGATAAAGCTCATTTTTGAAACTGAAACTCAGAGTTCATTAATCGGATATTCAGGACTTAGACAGTCCTGTACTTTTATGGATTTTCTAACCATGTCCGTCCCCCGTCCGCCCATATGTTACCAGTTTTTGAGCTTTTTAGGGCCAAAGCAGTGTAAATATTTTTTAAAATTCGCCCACTTCAATATTTTTACTAGAAACGGGAAAAAGTCACTTTTCAAAATATATAGACGTTTAATTTCTCTACAATCCGTCCATACACTGTATAAGGCTACGCCCGCTTGTGGATGCGTTTCCTTAAAAAAAAAAACATATTCTGCTTTGTCAAATCTGTTTAAACTGATAGTTAAGTCTTATTGTGAATGTCTCATTAGAATTTCTGAACTTCGGTTAAAAATGGTGAAAGCCACGCCCACTTTATTATAAGTCGTAATAAAAGTTTACCTAAAATCTCTTACAAATCGCTTAAATATCCTCTGGATAGCAAAGATGTCATTGTATTTAAATTCAAAAGTATACGATGCGACGCCCGGTTTATTAGGGATGAGTTAGAAGGGGTGGGGTGGGTATCATACCATTCGTTTCAGACGGATTACATATATTTTTTTTTTTTTAAGATTATGGATAGGAGTTTCTTTTTATTAATCCCGTAGGGTAGTTTTCCTTTGGTAGTGTTCTCCTTCTTCCTTAATCTATATAAAACTCAATCCACCTGTGTGTGTATGCATGCTGTGGACTCCGAAAACACCGAACCGATTGAGCTCAAATTTTCATCTTCGGTATTGGCCCAAGAGAATTTTTGTGAAGTTTGGTCAAAATCGGTACAACAGTTTGCCGACAATTTCTTTAGTAATAAAAAAACATGTATTTCTTTTTGTTAAGCGCAGCAACGCACGCCGGGTACCGCTAGTACATATACCTATATAAAATTGAATGGCCTCAGTTGCTCAGTTCTACGCACTGTAACTCAAGAACGGCTAAACCGATTTCGATAGAGTTTGCATTTATAATTATGGAATCTATTATCAATTTTTAATCATCGAGTATGTAGCACTGCAACCAGAGTTACAGCATTGGATGGTTTTTTTTTTATGGTTGAATGCGCTGAGTACAAGTGCGGGAAATTTAAAATAAATCCTTTTTATTTACTTTATATTTCCTTATCTCAACTGCACGAACAAGTTGACGATAATACCTCCCATATTTAAACGTAATCCAATTCCTTGAGGCTCTAAATGTGAGTTCTCCCATTATTTTTGTGGGAACCCATACAGCGAACAATAAGCACTCTGTGCGAGCACTATCGCTTGCTAGTTAGGTTGTTATTAGGATCTGTCGTAACGTACAAGTTTAGCTCGATTCTAAATCTTTATCATCGATTTCATTGTCACATTTTCGAACTTCATTTCTGATAAATCATTATTCCTTCTATTCAGCTCGTAGAGCTGATGACTCCCAGTCAGTCTTTGATTGTCGATGAACTTGTATGTGCGCAAACTACAGGGTAACTGCTCAAGATGCGAACTTGTCTCAACCACACCAGCTGTCCAGAAGTTAACCTTAAGCGAAGGAGTAGCTATGAAGCTAGACAAATTGTGCATGGCTGCATTAAAACCTGTCAGATAATAATTTTTGCAATCATTGTTGGCACAAACATTATTTAGGAACTCGCTAGAATAAGTCATTTGCTGTAAAAGTTAACTACAGCCAAAATCTCACGAATCCGTTAACAGCTCTCCTCGGGAACCCTCCAGAAAGATCAGCAAACAGATCTTTTTGTGCTAATTAAAAATTCAAATCCTTGGAGTCATGTTCATAAACGATACACACCGTTAAAAGTTGCAGAGATAATACAAGTCATCTTATCAATAAAATGTTGTGAATCATTTGTTATTTTAATTATGTTTCTCAAATTTAAGTACTTCTGAAAGCAACTATTTTTTTCTGGGGTTAATATGAAAAAGGTCAGATTTTTCTTTTCATAAAAAAATGCACACCCCTTCCCTTATATTCGGTTCAATTACCAAACATGACAATTGTTGACGTAGACTTTACTCATAGTCTGAATCCCTTTACCCTGTATTCTTTTACATTGAGTCCCCTTTTAGTTTCCAAGGCAACCGTAAATGTTTCCGAACGCTTTCTTACAATGGGTTTTTTTTATCTCTCTTTTCTATAAAGTGGTTTTAATACCCAAATCGCAAATGGGGTATAAAACCAGGGAACTGAAATGTGAAAAAAAAAATAGCTTAAGTGAAACGGTGGCAACGATTTTTCTGAATAGAATCTTACGATAAGAAGGGATGATTGAAATCAGAGGGGTCTCATTATAAAGTTAGTTGCTGTTGAATGTGTTAAAGAAAAATTGAAATAATGTGCAAAATGGGAAACGAGTTACATTTTTATGATTTTCGAGGGGAATTTAAGTGGCTTATTCAGCTAAGTAAATGTTTTTATAGATGAAGAAATTTCTAACTGCGCCACCGTCAACGTATTGGCAATGACGCAGGCAATTTGTTTTATGCTTCTCTTTCCAGTTTTAAGCTATTTCCGGAAACCGAACGATTTCACAGAACCTGATTAATAACCATAAAAAGAATCTGCGTAAGAATACTAATTATCTGTAAAGTAATCTTAATTACCATAGATAAGGCAATCTTGTTTCGTATTTTTCTTTCGTATTATTAATGTTAAGTATTTAATGAGATCAGATTTAGGTACCTGTGTACGCTTTGATGCAAAAAGGTACATATACATATATATGTAGGCGTCTCTAGGTGGGATTGAAGTGATTTTTTTTTTTTTTCATTTGAGAATGAAACTTGTAATGAAACGAAATGAATAAATCATGTTTATTAAGAAAGCGATTCTGGTGTTATATTAGAAGAACATAAGAGGTGCAGAACTTCTAATGAATTTGTGATAATGTAATAATTTAAAATTAGACGCCGACTGTAATTGTTTAGCGCATAAGTTACAAGTCAGTCGTGACAGTCGTAATAAAGATGTTTGCCTTTTTGAAAAAGAAGAAGGAGAAGTACCAAAAAATTATCCACAGTGTTTCAACTTGTTGGGTTTATCAGTTTCCTTGTGACCGTCCTAGAACGAAATTAAGGTTGAGTAAGTTTAAAAAATGTCGAAATTTGCCAACGCAAATAAATCAACAAATTAATGCTGTTTTCGGGACTCTTGTTCATCATTTGCAAAAATTAAGATCTGGCCCAAGCTATTTCGCTGGGGATGAGAATCTTTAGAAGATGATTCACGTGAAGGAGACCTGTAATGTTGACTACTTCTAAGACAAGAATCCTTCGGATCCTTCATGAGCATTTAGAGATGACTAAAAATGGTGCAAATTGAGTGTCCAGGGTAGTTCAAAAACAGCGTCGTCTTGAATACAGTGAGCAGTAAAAGAAGTTATTGAGTCGATTAATACAGGCGACGAAACTGTGACTCTTTACTGTAACCCAACCAACGTCCAAAAGAATTCAATGGATTGGCACCGTAATGACGAACACGCTCCAAAAAAAAAGCAAGTCACTCAAAGTACCAAAATGAATCGTTATGGCTACAATTTTTTGCGACTGTGACGAAATCCTCTTAGTCGACTTCAAAGGTCAAGATATTAACGCGGTTTGTTACTCGTACTCGACAACTTTTTATTTTCTAAATTAAAAACGAGCCTTAGGGGAACAAATTTAACAGCAGTAATCAAATTGAGCGAGCTGTTTTTGACCATTTTGAAAGTAAAGATTTGAAGTACTTTAATAGCGACAGTTTTGATTATAAGATATGAAAAATGTGTTGAAATACATGTAGATTATGTATATTGGAAAATAATAAATATTTTTTTTCTTTAAAACCCCTCCTATGTTAGGCTACGAACACATAGACCACACTACGTATGCATATTGTCGAAATTACCCTGCCTATGGATAGAGTGGTTAAATGTGACCACTGAAGGGAACTGTTCCCCCTTTCGCGAACATTTGATAAATATCCAAATGTAGTGCTACCGTTGACAAATGGCGAAAGTAAAAGCCATTGATAGGAAGCTATTACTCGTTCATTAGTACTTCGTACTTCGGCTTGGTTCAAAAAAATTTAAAAATTTTGCGTACGTTGTGACAGTTGGTTTGTAAGTTATTTGTAGACGATTGCACTCTGTAGACGAACCTTGTTCGCTTAAATTACAATTTATTTGCTGAATTTTGGCTCGTTTGATAATATAAATAGAAATAATTGATGAGTATACCAATAATCACCACCGAAAATGTGAAATAAAATTAAATAAAATAAACTAATTGCATCAAAAATTTGCTTTGAAATTTGTATTCCTCGACAAATGTTTCTGTGCAGTAGCACTAGCCGAATTTTACAAATTAAGGGTACGGTGAAACATGTTTTGTCGTTTATATGCGCTTTGAAATGAAATGTCAGAGCAAATACGAACAGCTGACGACTGGGGTGGAATAAATACGAACGCATTGCCTTAGGTATCTCCGAAGTGATTCCGACGTAACGGGATGACGGTAACATTGGCCGCATTCCAAACAACCTTTTGGACTTACAACAGCTGATAACTAGAAACAAGCTACATTTTATAGAAGCAGGTAACTATCGGTAAGGTCGTCACATTCAATAATTATCGATTTGATTTAATGTAGACTTTTAATAAAATCAAGTTTAACCAACAAAAAAAGAACAGTCTTAGGCCATGTGTCAACTGGTTACAAATTTAGTAGAATTTTAACTGGGCACTAACATTTTAGTCAAGTCCTAACCTACTAAATTCAAAATTGGCTAAGAATTCAGTCAACTCCATAAATGTCAAATTGTGTCATTTTTTTTTTCACTCGAATTTATCCTGTTATTACTTTTGATATTCTGGTAATACTTCTATAATTTGTGCCAAACAATTATATATCTATTACTTTTACGTCCAATTACCATTCATTTAATTCTTAAGCAGGCAGGAAATTCATTTATATGAGAAAAATAATACTGAAACGGTTTATTTTTATTTTTCGAAAGTGCTACATCAATTTTCTATCTCAAATTGATAATTGAGAAAGCAAAAGCGAATCATTTTCAAATTGTGTGTCAGATATTTGAAAGGATTCTCAATTTACGTCCAAAAAATATAATGTTTAAAAATATTAGTTATCCCTGTCGGACAGCAAATATGAACACATTCTATCTCAAGTCAAAAATTGAGAACAAAACTTATTAAGCCATTAAACACGGAATTCGATAGTTGATTAAACGTTACTTATCTTAAAGAAATGTTAAAAGAGTCCTTTAATTAAACTCTTACTAAGCTTTATGAATAAGGCTGTTAGTGTCTAGAATTCTAGACCCAAGTCAACGAGTTTTTTTTTTAAATATCGATTGTTTTCGGCTTTTATTTGAAGACCACATGGCTAACGAATTTGTATTGATAAATGACGTTTTTCTCTTATTCTTATCTAGCTATATATGTGTTCTAGCGACAAATTTCGTCGTAATATCTCCTCCACATTTCCCACATTATCGCAGTATTGCGATTTGGTCATAAAATTGTCAAGAGAAACTTCTCAATTGAAAAAAAAAGTATTTATTATTTTATTAATGAAACTTCCTTGGCCATAGAAACAAAATCACACTTAAAATAATGTATTTTCTTCTTTAAATTCCAATTCCTTATCTTCCAAGAAGCGAAAATCACTTTAAGAATTAAACTATCCACTCCTCGAACACATCCCCATCAAAATGGTAGACAAATCAAGGATATATTCTTCAACCACCATCACACGACGAACGAACAAACAAACAGTAGAATGGTGTGTTAGCAGCTGACAAACGAAACAAACCCACACGGAAAGTCGCATCTGTCAAAAAATGCGTCATTTTGAAAAGAATTACCATCGTGAATAGTTTTCCTTCATTCGGAACGCCATGTAGAGATTGTAATTAAAACGAATATCGTGTGTTGGTTGTGTATTTATTTAATTTGAATGTTTTCAGTGTTTTTTTCTTTTTCTCTCTGTTGGTGGACATTATAAAGAAAATAAAACTTTAATCGTGATATTGTGTGAATGATTTTTTTTTCATCGATAACCGGCTATAGCCGGGAGGGACGGCACAGTTGAATTTACTCTGCGGAGAGTCGCATAAAAGTGAACACAAAAATACATACAAGCGCATCGATTACACGCACAAATGGTGAAATAAAAAAAAACAAAAAAAAATATTCCAAACAATGGGGGTTCCCATTTCCCATTTCCCATAAACGCTATACATAATTCTGCTGGGATTTTATTCGAAATAAATTCCAAATTAAATGTGTGTGATGCTGCTGCAAATAAACAATTTTTCAATGCGGTTCTTCATTTCGGATGGGAAATAGCAAGGTAAATAGTAGAATCAACGTGGACGAACGCTCTGCTGATAGAGAGCGAGTGGAATTGCATTGTTTCGTCGCATTTTGTGGAACTCTGTAGCATGTTTGTAAAGAGTACCTGAATGCGGTCATCATCTTTGGAATAACCTTTCAGAGATGCACATTTTTATATGTCTTGTACAAGGTAGCGCAAAAGTCCTCACACGGTTTCCTAAGGCAGTAACTTTGTTTGTAAATAAAAACAATTGATTCTGTTTTGCTGATTATGTTCATTTGGACGTTACGTCACGAAGATGATATCGGTCAAGTGGCCGTCACCAGAGTTGATGCACATTACATTTACATTTTTCCATTTATTTATTCTTTATTAGTCTCACACAGTAAGATACAAATCTTTTAAAATAGTGCAAGCTTCAGTACTTATTACAATACAAAAGTGACAAAAAAGGAAAAAAAAAAAAGGATCGTTCCATAGCATTTTCCATGACTTGTCAAAACTTTTGGCGATACATCTTGTCGGATGTTCTCCTTTAGAATCGCCAAAGTCTATGGCTTGTTCGTATAGACACGTGACTTAAAAAAAAAACCCACAGAAAATTCTGGAACGATTAAATTCACCGATCTTGCGAGCCAATGCAAACCCCCAAAACGAGAGATTAAGCGGCCGGGAGGAGGGCTTGGCGGTTATTTGCAACACACGATTGGCGGTCTGCAGGCAATAGCTGATGCACTGTTTGCAAATTGTGCGAGTACTTCTTTAAGTCTTTTACCACAATTCGCTGTAAAGACCGTCTCAATTACTGGGATCGTCGTCTGGCTGATGTTTGAAGGTCTATGTGGACATATGCAGACACAGCAACGATATTCTCAACCCAACGGCTGCTTCGGGAGCCGGTCACGTCTGCTACTGTTTCGTGTTGAGCTAGACTGAACGAGGCGAGCGGCTAAACGCCGCAGTGTTTGCCCAGCTGATGACACACGACCAGGGAATCGACAACGAAATTCACGTTAAGCCAAAACCTCCGACCGATTATTTGTCAAAAAGCGTTCTTGAAAAGTATAGCAATCCATGGTTTGTCTACGTATATTCTGCTTCTATTGACTTCACAAATGTCAAAGTCGCGATGACTTGCGCCACCTAGTACTTCAATTTGTTTCACTTTCATATATTTCATCAGTGTGGCCGTGGTGTAGTGGTAACATTATCGCTTGTCACGCTGTTGGTTCACGGTTCGAATCCTGATGTCAAGAATCATCTATTTATTTCGCATGAAATAAATAAAAAAGTCGATCACTTGCGAAAGCTAAGTCAACTCTACTGTGAAGACATAACACTGGCAGTAGAGTGGTCATATGGGTGGAAATGCAACTTGATCGTGATGATGACATCAGGAGGACGGAAACAAATACTGTGAATCACGAGCACCGACAAAAGCAAAACAAACAAGCTCCCCAGTTATCTGGATGCTACCCTTGGAGTTTACAGACTCTTAATACCATCTAAGTTTCAAACCACTACACTAAATCTTTCATTTCTCTCTCTCTCTCTCTCCTTTCCAAACGCCCGTGTCTTGTAATAGTATAAGAGTATTCATATCCTCTTTGACGCGCGCAAATTATACAAAAAAAAATATATTTTCTTCAAATTTTTCATCTTTCTCACGACAAACTTATAGGGTGGAAGAGGGATATACGGGGGGATATTATGTTTATTTTTGTTGATGGAAATAACCTAAAAACTAGCCTAGAGGGGACTGAATTAGATGGTAGTTCTTAACTGAGTTTTAAGTATCGCAAACGAATATTTATTAGTTGCAAAAACTCAGAGAAGCAACAACAAAGAAGAAGAAATAACTTTGTTTAATCTGCAACATATCGTTCCTCCTAACAAATTTTTTTTTTTTTTTAAGTTTTCAGGAGACTACTGTTTTTGATTTCAAAGAGAAGATACTAAATTTGTTTTCTAGAAATTGTTTATTTAAAGGTGTTTTTGAGATCTGAAATTAGCTAGAAAACACGTAAAATAACATACAGGAAAGTTAACGTCTGCCTAGAATGGATCGTATAATACCCTATCCCTCATCTTCTAACTCATGCCTAACAAAGTGATGGTGGAGACATATGTACATCTTGCGCAATGTTGTTGAGTAAATTTATAAGCTCATCAGATTCAATGTCAGAGCATTCTTCGAAAGTAGAGAGCGTTTAGTCATCATCAAAATCCCATTCATCGTCAAACATAATTTATTCCAACACCTTCCTAAGGTAGCTTCCGGTACAGCATTCTAAGTATTAACAGCAATCATCGCAACATCTTTGAGATTAAAATCTTTAATGCATTTCATTAAGTCATTTTCCAAAACAGACAAGATAAAGACAAAGACTCTGCGGTAATTAAGCTTCAGGATGCATATGCCATTTTGAGAAATCGGCTGCAGAAGAGCTATGCAATTCGGAGGCAGAAACATTACACATATTTTTCCATCATCGCTCGCTTGCAAAGGTTTTGTTGAATGACATGTTGCATTATCCAACAACTATAAAGATATTTCAGGCAAACTCTTTTTTTAAATAGCTTTTAACTCGCTTTAAACTTCCGTCATCCATGCATTGATTGTGAGCATACTCTACTGGTAGATTCTCTTATTTTTTACCCTTGGGTTTCTGGCTTCGCCAATCATAAGGAGTTTTATTTATTCTTCACTATTGCATTAAAACAACTAAAAGAGTGATCCTTTCCTTGTCAATTTTTCGCCCGGGCTCAGATTTTTTTCAATTCGCTATGCCAACGTCTTCCGGCAATTTTCTCTAGAATAAAGTTGTTTCATCCGCATGAGCGAATTGCAGCTTCATTTCCTTTACTTTTTCCGTAAAGGCTCCATCGCACTATAATCAGTACTCAGCTTCTCGCCTGTGATATGTAACGATTTGACACAAAAACGTGATCGAAAATTATATAGCCATCCTTTACTATCTGAAAAACTTTTGATGGTTGCCGTATATCTCATTGCAAAACTCTGGCTTTTTCGCACAGAATTGGAGCTGAAATGAGAACATGTTGTAGCTTTTTCCTTTGGAACCACGAGAACAGCTTTTCTTCCATCAAGGAATGCTCAGCTACAATTTTCCCTATGCCCGGCACAGAATCACCTCGTCCATTGAAAAATTATCCACTGCACGGATAAGTGTACGCTTCAAGCGTTCAATATTTGGGTGTCAAGTAGAACAAGCCATCACCTCTAAAATAGACCACAGCTTATAATCCAAAGGATTGAGGTTTGGACTGCCTGAAGACCAATCGTCTGCTGCTATGAAGTTCGACACATTGTTTTGAAGCCATCCTTTATTTTATTTTTGCGTTTTGAGCTGGCGCGGAGTGTTGTTAGAAAGTCCACTGGCTGTTTGAAAACAATTGTTAGTTAAGTCCTTCCAGAGCTTCCGTTTGGTAGATTTTTATCGATGGTTTACTCCCTTCTTTCAAAAATGAAGGTCGGTAACGTCTTCGTAGCTGGCTCCCCACCAAACTGCTACAGATGCGGGATGTTGGCCACGCCCAGTTCGATACACCGGGTGATTTCAAGAGGTCACAAGGTCTATTCGTCTATATAGCCTATTTCCATATTACTCGTACACTTGTGAAGGCCAATTACCACAACACGGTTTCCAATATCACCGCACTCCATTACAAACGAGTTTTGTGTAAATCTTTTTCCTCGTTAACTCAGTATAAAAGTCACTCATTGAACACATGTCAATATAGAATGGGTGTGTTCAATACTAGTTTTACGATGAATGCGTTTAGTGGTCCAAAAATATCAAAGGAGGATTACTTCGGGGCGCGTCGATTTTGTGATACTTGAAGCCAAAAACCTTTGAACCATTTGAACTATTGAAATCGCAATCACTAGCATTTACAAATTTTTTTTTTAAATTTTAAATGTATCAGGTTAACAACTAAGTAATTGCCGATTTCACACATACATAGATGCCTTTGGCCATATTTTTTAATGGCTTCTGTCAATGACATATTTTTTTCCTTTTGACATTTGTTAGCTGTCAGTCTTACTTTGCTTTAGAAGCAAATTGCGCGTATTTTTGTGAAAAGGTATTAGTTTGGCGTCAGTTTTAATATGGAGTGCAAAAACGACCATTTTCGTAATATTTTACTTTTTTATTTCCGTAAAGGAAAGAACGCAGCACACGCTGCTAAAAAGTTACATGATGTGTATGGTGAAGAAGCCTTGAAAGAAAGACAGTGCCAGAATTGGTTTGACAAATTTTGTTCCTGAGATTTTTCACTGAAAAAGGAACAACGATCAGGTCGACCAGGTAAACTTGATGATCAAATTAAAGCTATAATCGAGTCATATAACTGTACGAGAGATAGCAAAAAAGTTAAATGTGTCACATACAGCGATTGAGAAACATTTAAAACGTATGAAACTCGTTAAAAAGCTTGATATTTGGATTCCACAGTATTTGAAAGAAATTCATTTAACAAAGCGCATCAACGCTTGCGATATGCATCTTAGACGCTACGAATCGTTTTTTGAAACGAATCATCACTGGCGATGAAAAATGGGTTGTTCACAGTAACGTCAATCGAAAACGATCTTGGTCCAGGCTTGATGAGCCAGCACAATCCACCTCGAAAGCTGATATCCACCAAAAGAAGATTTTGCTCTCAATTTGGTGGGATTGGAAAGGTGTGGTGCATTTTGAGTTGCTTCCAAGGAATCAAACAATCAATTCGAATGTGTACTGTCAACAACTGGACAGATTAAACACACACACGATCAACGAAAAACGGCCAGAGTTGGTTCATCGAAAAGGTGTCATTTTTCACCAGGACAACGCTAGGCCACATACATCTTTGGTCACTCGCCAAAAATTATTGGAGCTTGGTTGGAAATTGATGTTACATCCACCATATAGCCCTGACCTTGCTCCATCACACTACCTTTTATTTTGATCTTTGCAAAACTCTTTGGATGGTAAAACTTTCAATGATGATGACGCTATGAAACCGCACTTGATTCAGTTTTTTGCCGATAAAGATCAGGAGCCCTACGAACGTGGAATTATGAAGTTGCCAGAAAGATGACAAAAGGTCATCGAACAAAATGGAAAAATATATCATTGATTAAAGCTTATTCGTTGTATTTAAAAAAAATTGTTTTATTTATCTGAAAAAATCGGCAATTACTTAGTTGCCAATCTGATATGTACACCGTCGTTGTATATCTGAATGATTGTACACTGAATAATTGTATTTTCTAAACTGCTTTAGATTTCTGATGCACCTATAGCGGTCCAATGTCAGGCCAGCCCTTGCTGTAAGTTGGGTGCAACGTCTTTTATCTTCGACATTGACATTTTTTAATGAAACCTACGATATCAGCTTCAGTATGTTTTAATCACATCAAGCTCTTTGCTTTCCAGTTGTATAAACATTGACAGTTATTCAGTTGTTTCCCTTCTTTAGATGCCAATTGCCAGAATGCAAACATTTTTCTATTTTTGTCAAAGCAAGTCTGGTTAGGTTGAGCAAATATTTTTGGTCTAGCTACGCATTAAATCAACTTCTCACTTTTCATTCGCTAATATATTTTGTTTTGTTTTGTTTTATTCTAGGTGGCCGTTAACAGCTTAGCAACGGAAAGCAATAAACAATCGAGTGGTAGTGGTTCAACCCAATTGAACAATAATAATAAATTGAATTATAATTTGCAAAATCCTGCAACGGCAGCGGTTACCACAGCAAATCTAAAAAAAGTGAATAGTTTAGCAAGTACTACGAGTAGTAAAACAAGCAATAATATAATAACACAAACAACACAAATAAATCAACAACAACAACAACAACAACAAGAACAAGAAAAGGGGGCGGCAGTAGCACACATTGCATCGCTGTCCTCGCAATCTTCGGCAACAACGTCCTCGTCATCCTCACCGTCGTCATCGACGTCATCATCGTCGGCCTCATCGACATCTTCGGGTGCATCCTCATCAGCATCGAGCAGCGAATCAAAGGACACCAACTTCGAATACGAAGACGAGTGGGACGTTTGCGGAATTCCAGAATTAATCATTGACTTGGACGCTGACATTGAAAAGTCCTCGTCGACAGCGGCGGCCGCAGCAGCAGCAGCGGCTAATACTTCTTCTTCTTCGGGTGGTGGTGGTAGTGGTAGTAGTGGAGTAACCACTACTTCCGCGATACCAAACAATCTAGCATCAACAACGGTGGTACAAGCGGCAGCACTAGCAGCAGTAGGTAATTTAAATGCGACAACGAAGCCACCAAGTGCTTTGTTGTCGACCACATCTTCATTATCAACTACATCGTCATCCAACAACGCAACATTGTCAGCTTCATCGTCATCCCCGTCATCGTCGTCGGTGTTTCCACCGCAATTTGGAAAGCACAACAATACCCTGTCCCAATTACGGAATACTCTCATCAGTGGATCGGGCAAGGAGAAGAAAACCAACTGTGGTAACAAAAGTCTGAAGCTGCAGCAACCATCGCTGGTGGCACAGCTAAACAGTAAGTCACTCAGCGGCGGCGGCAGCTCGTCTTCGCTAGCGACCTCGACGTTTGCCGGATTCTCAAAGGGAGGGAATCTGGTGAATCAGTCAGCCGGAGCGAATACATTTGGTGGCGCCGGTAGCAACAAGCTATTGACGTCGTCATCGATTGTTACATCGCAATCCCAACAAGCACAAGCGAACAGCATGTCATCACAGCCGAGCGGTGGACAAGGGGCTGGAAAATCAGCCACAAAAATGTCAATTGACCATCAGGCAACATTGGACAAAGGATTAAAAATGAAAATCAAGCGAACAAAACCCGGTACAAAAACCTCAGAGGCTAAACACGAGATTGTCAAAGCCGAACAGAACGGCAACTCATCGAGTCTGGAAGACGCCTCACCAGGCAATAACTCCACATCGCAGTCATCTTCATCATCATCGTCGTCATCCTCATCGTCTTCCTCTTCGTCATCGTCCGGCAAGAAGCATAGTGGCGGTGGCAATAATCAAAATAGTAGCAGCGGTGTTGGTGGTGGCAGCGGAGGAAGTGGTGGTGGTGGTGGTGGTGGGAGTGGATCCCAAAATCAGAGCAATCAACCACCTGCAGTGCAATTAGTACCTGCACAGCAGGGCACCAAACGCGGCAGCAGTGGTCATCGTCGAGAGAAGACGAAAGACAAAACGCCACATTCTCGGGATAAGTCCGATCATATCGCTGGCAGTAGTAGTGGTAGCAGCGCCAACAACAGTGCCAACAGTTCCTCTAACTCTCATGGCAATAGTAATAATTCGTCGAATGATCGCTCCTCCAACTCTACATCGGCGTCGTCGCTGTCATCAGCGGTAAACTCATCTGCGGCATCAGGTGGAGCATCCATCGGAGGTGGTTCATCAGCGTTATCCTGTAATTGTGCTCATGAGATTGGTAGTCTTCAAGGCCCATGCACAAATATCTCCTGCATTCGCAACAGAACAGGTGGTAGTTGCTTGGACACACTACCACTAGCGCAGAGAATGGGCACGAACAGTGGCAGCAACTCTCTAGCTCCTAGTGGCAACGGTGGCTCAACGGCCAACTCTAATTCAAATATTCCCCCGGGAGTGTTCACGCCTTCGGCGAACAGCGGCGCTGGCAATGCGCAAACTTCGAGTAGTGGAGCGCCGAATGCCCCCGGACCCCCGAAAGACGGAGGCAAGATGTCAGCAAGTGCTCTGATGGGTGGAAGCACTTCACAATTGTCGAATTCCACCTCAGCGGCGGTGGGATCGTCATCCTATAGCAATTCAGCTGCACAAACTAATTCCAGTGGAAACTGTGGCAGCAATTCCACTGGTAATTCCAGCGCCAACGGCAAGTCTACGTCAGCGACGGCGCCTGGCATGATCTCAGCCACAGTTCATCATACGATTTCGGTGTCAGCAAATTCGGCAGCAGCAGCTGCCGCCTCTGACGATGGAACCAAGAGTCCACCGGCGAAACGCGCAAAGTGCGACACTAAGGACATGGTCGACATCTGTGTAGGTACATCGGTGGGTACGATCACCGAGCCAGATTGTCTGGGCCCATGTGAGCCCGGCACATCGGTCACACTCGAAGGTATCGTATGGCATGAAACGGAAGGTGGTGTGCTTGTAGTTAACGTGACGTGGCGTGGCAAGACGTACGTCGGCACACTGTTGGATTGTACTAGACACGATTGGGCTCCTCCAAGGTGAGTAATAGTTGAATAACTGAATGTACGAATAGATCAATAAATAAAAATGTCTTCTATTTACAGATTCTGTGATTCACCAACTGAAGAGCTTGACTCGCGTACTCCCAAAGGACGTGGCAAGCGCGGACGCAGTGCCGCCCTTACGCCGGATCTCAGCAACTTCACCGAGACCCGAAGCTCTGTGAGTCTTGAGTAACATCTACTTCTCGCAAAACTTCTCCCTAACTAATCAGATGTTTGTAATTCCTTCTCAGGTTCATTCCAAACTGCGAAATGGCGGTACCAAAGGTCGTGGCGGTCGTACAGTCACAACAGCCGGTGCCGCAACAACCACCAATACGACGACCAACAGCACTGCATCCTCATCGTCGTCTTCGTCATCATCGACGTCATCAAATGCTAACTCCACAAACACACCATCAACTTCGCCGACCGCCTTCCTGCCACCACGACCAGAGAAGCGCAAATCCAAAGACGAGAGTCCATCCCCAGTGAATGGCGAGTCCGGTAGTGGTGCTGGTACTGGTACTAGCGGTGCTTCTAGCGGTACCAACAGCAATGGCACCACTCCAGTTTTGGCTAACGCCAGTGGAATTCAAACTCCTGCTCTAGGAGCTGGATTGATTGGTGCACAGCCACAGAGTCTCGTCAATCCGGTGACCGGGTTAAATGTTCAAATCTCCACGAAGAAATGTAAGACTGCATTGCCTTGCGCGATAAGTCCGGTGCTGCTCGAGTGCCCGGAACAAGACTGCAGCAAGAAGTATAAGCATGCCAATGGTCTGCGCTATCATCAAAGTCATGCGCACGGATCGGGTTCGATGGATGAAGATTCGTTGCAACTTCCAGAGTCACCGGTTCGTTCAGCACCACCTACAACCCCCTCGCCAGCTCCGGCTAGTACTCCTCAGCCACCGGTAACACCAACAGCTGTTGTTGCCACAGATGCTATTGGTATAACTCCAACGACGTCGGCAATTGCGCCTCCAACACCTAATGGCGGCGTTCATCCAACGGCAGCAGGGCCATCATCACCAGCAGCAGTAGTGCCGCTAACGCCGCCCTCTGCCTCTCAAGTACAGGTGCCGCCTTCAACATTGTCAGTGGCGCCTGTGTCGCTACCATCGTCTGCCAGTGTGTCAGCGCCGCCACCGGTAATTAGCGTACCATCGGTGCCAGCACCTGTAGTCTCAGTGAGCATCAGTGGTAGTGGAATCCTCAACGCTGTGCAGACGTCAGCGCCGTCGGTTGGTGTGCAGAATCAACCTCTGCCAGGTTTGCCTCCAATGTCACAGTTACCACCACAACACGCCATTCCCGGTGGCAGCATAACAGCTGGCATTTCGGGACAGGCGCTCTCGCAGCACCAGCAGCATTCAATAGTGAATCAAATGATGGGCGACCTTGGGCAATCGCAACAGCAATCGCCACAGCAACAGCAACAGATGCACTCCGGGCCAAGTAAGAAAAAGTAGTGCTCTATTGGAACAGCTCTCATTTTATGTCTTTTTTTCTCGCTTCAGTTAAACCAGGAGTCCTCCGCTTCGGTCCACAGACAGATAATGCTCAGGGCAATCCCAACGCACTGCCAGGACAAAGTCCTCTAAGGCCCACGCCAGCTGCCGCTATGGCACCGCAATCGGGTCCTCCAGGTACGCCTGAATCAGCTCATCAACCTGGTTATCCAGGCGGACCTCCGCAGGCATCTCAACAAGGTAAGCAAAAATAGACTATTGCGTCAGAGCGATGCCAACTAATTGTGTCACCCTATAGGCATTCCATTGAGTAAATCCCAGGCATTTGGCAAGCAGAAAAAGAATCGCAAATCACCACTTCCAGGCGACTTCGACAACTCCATTTCCAGAGACGATGTACAAAGTCCGGCATACAGTGATATATCTGATGATTCCACGCCAGTTGTGGACACAGAGATGATTGGTAAGTCTCTAGAAGTCTATTAACGATTCTGTGATTGAAAATGTTTCCTCCATCTTCTCCAGATAAATCACAAGCTCCCAAACATGTTGTTGATATCAAAAAGCCTCAGGAAGGTGCGCCGCCGCCAATTCCACCTCTGAGTGGTTACGGCATGTACCAGTTCTACTCACAGCAGCAATATATGGTTCCGTCGGAGCATCAGCAATCAAAAGGTCCACATGGAGCACCTGGGCAGCCGCCTGCTCCAATGCCACAATCGCCGCAAATCGAGTACAATAAGAATAAAGATCCACCACTGGATCTGATGACGAAGCCCTCGCCACAACAGCAACAACAGCAGCAGCAGCAACAACAACAACAACAACAACAGCAGCAGCAAGAGCAGAATAGCAAAGATAATGGCCCATCTGTCGGTTCCGGAATGAATTTAAACAGTGGCGGACCAAATCCGGTGTCAAGTGGTGCTCCAGGCGGTGGACCTGGCTCATTGCCAAATCCCTCACCAGCGAAGCCAATGTCACACTTTTATCCGTTCAAGTAAGAATGCGACAGTCAGGTACCTTAACAGATTCTTAACCTACTCTCATCCACAGCTACATGTCACAAGGATACCCGTACAACGTTGAACCGAACTATGGTCCCGTATCGATGGTATCCGATGAGAATAAGCTCGGCCATGCTCTGCAGAATCCTCCACCAACTTTAAAGGACGATCGCATCAAGGAGAGTCAGAGTCCTCATGAGAATGCCAAATTATCGGCTCAGGTACATGATTCTTTTGACTAGTAGGTAACATCCTTGAATTAACTCTCTTCCTCCAGATGATGTCATCGAAACTGATTAAAAGTGAACCAATGCCCAAGGAAATCAAACAGGAGCCTAATAGTCACCCAATGCATCCGAAAGACCTTCCGGTTCAATCGCTAGGCGGCTATCCTAGCATGTACCAGCGCCATCAGCTCGGTCTTTCTCAGCAACATTCCCAGCATCTCTCGCGGGAAGAAGAACTTAGGAGGTACGACCCCTTTTAGCCAGTCTTGAGGCATCTTTCTTACAAAATCTCTTTTCAGATACTACATTTTCTCCGAGCAGCGGCGCAACAATCCAGGCCTCCAGCCATCGCAGCCCGGAATGACACTACCGTTGCCAGGTTCTCAAATGAAACCAGATGATATGCAAATGTCAGCGCAGCAACAACAACAGATGCACCATCAGCAATCGCAGCAAATGCAAGCTCAGCAACAAGCGCAACAGCAGCAACAGCAACAACAACAACAGCAGCAGCAGCAACAACAACAACAACAACAGCAGCAGCAGCAGCAGCAGCAACAACAACAACAACAACAGCAAAACTCGAGCAGTCAATCGCAAAAGAGTTCGAAATCAAGTTCGTCTTCAGGCTCAATGGGACAGAAGGCGACAAATCTGATCAAAGATTCTTCCAAGGATGAAAAGGATGTCAAAATCAAGCAGGAGGGACAAAAACCCACAATGGAAACTCAGGGTCCTCCGCCGCCACCAACGTCGCAATACTTCTTACATCCATCGTACATTAGTCCCGGCCCATTTGGCTTTGACCCCAGTCACCCAATGTATCGCAATGTTTTGATGTCAGCGACACCGTACAACACACCACCATACCACCTGCCGATGGCGCGATATCACGCTCCTGAAGATCTCTCCCGAAATCCCGGTACAAAGGCATTAGATGCCTTGCATCATGCCGCCAGCCAGTATTACACAACGCACAAGATTCACGAGCTAAGCGAGCGTGCTCTAAAGAGTCCAACCAGTGGCAACGTCAAAGTCAGTGTCTCTAGTCCGAATGTGTCGCAACAGGGCGGCGGTGGTGTTGGTGGTGGAGGTGGTCTGCCACCCGGAGGACCGGGCGGCCCAGTCAATATGGGCCCTGCGCCTGGCAATAATCCCGTCTCGGGAGGACCTAATTCAGGACTTGGAATTCCATCGGCAAATCCGTCGGGTCCATTAAACCTGCAGCCACCCTCAAACTCAATGCCTCCAGGCCTGAGTGGTGGTGGTGGCCTGGGACCGCCACAAAAAGGTGATAACAACAAATCGATGGTGGTTGACCCGCTGCTGGGTAAACAGCAGCAAGGACCTGGTGGTGTTGGTGTTGGTGGAATACCCGGCAGTGGCGGTGGTAATCCCGCCGACAGTCGAAGTCCGCCACCGCAAAGACACGTGCACACACACCATCATACGCACGTGGGACTTGGCTATCCTATGTATCCGGCGCCCTATGGAGGTGAGCTTTAGCTTTAAATTCCGACACTTAAATGTGTGAAGCGCGCTGTCAGCAAAAAACCGTGATGTATGTTCTATTATTTCGATTAAATTACAGTAGACTAGTCAGTAAGTAACTTCAGAAAAGAGGAGATACTTAATGTGTATATAGCTGTAGTTAGATGGGTTTGAGATACTGTTACTTTATTTGTGGCATTCTTTTGTTATGGCGTTCGAAGATGTATTGGCGTTTCGTGAAATTCTTATATTTTAGTTGTTCCTATTGTGCCTACCTATTTACGTTGTAGAGGTAGGCACAAGGTTGCAACTTTTCAGCAGTATTTGCCGTAGAAGCAAAATTGTGCGGATAAGAACGAAAAAGAAGACGATTTTAAGGCAGGCACGTCATTTTTCTGGCGTACATAGATCAAAATGGGCCAGAACTACCGACTTGTTCTTTTAGTCACTGTTAAAAAAGCATATCAAATGTAGAGAATAAATAGTAGGAGACGTTTGGAGACACTAACTTTCTGGAAACCGCTGCTGAACAGACTCATTGCCGTGCTGAATTCGAGGTAGCTTTACACTTTGTTCTATTTATTTATATTGCATCTCGGAATTTGTGCTTCACTGGAGTTTTATGCTCTTCAAAATCGATCAAAAGTATCCGTCTAGTTTGTTAACGGACAAGAATAATTTTTGAAAGCGCCAGACCAACACCGCGGTAACCTTTTTCGCCGCCACCTTTGGCCTTATTCACGAATTTAGAAGATAGTGCACCCACTATTGTGGTACATATGTATGTGTGTCGATTCGCTTATCGCTTTGGACATACGACATTGGCAACATAAGTATGTATATAGCTTCTCAATGATTTTTTATACAAGACTACATATTTACTCTTATCTGAGAGAGAGCAACTCTATAGATTCTGTCCTCCCTGACCTCGATTACTCGTGCCAACGTTAGCATTTATTTGAAGAATATCTGACTAATCTTTTCGTATTTTAACCAGTAGTAGTCTGTTATATCTTTTCTTCTACAGATGCCGTCTTCCACAAATCTCATCTTCTTTGTATGATACCTAAAGTGGATATCGTTACTTTTTATTTGAGCGTTCCTTACTGCATTTTAATATCGATTTGGGTTGCACTTCTGACCACAGTCTGACCACAGTTTCCGGTTTAGTCAATGGTTCAGGATCCAACAACTCCGAGGCTGGCCGTTGCTTTGTTAGGGCGTCCACCTTTTTATTTCCATCGATCCCTACATTTCCCTTTAGCCACGCAATTGAGTGAATTGATCCAGTGTGCAGAAGAGCCACCATCTTACCATCTTACCATCTTACCACGCTGAAGGCATGATATCTCCAGGCTAAGATGATTTGTATACTTGCGTCCTTTTCTTATCCTCAATTAGAGTTCTGTGATACCTCTCTTTTACTCACACTCGCCTTCACCCTATTGATAGGCATACGAGTATATTATTTCCTTTTTTTATTTTTTGTGGATTTTGTGTTTGTGCAAGACTATTGCCGATATCGTCGGTCGCAAGTAATAGGCACAATTTGTGTAGTCGACTCAAGGAACCTACTGATCCAATATTTTGACCGAATCTTGAAACTTTTCATCAAACTAATAAAACTACTGGTGTCATTGTAAGGAATTGACTCTGGGAAGATTATTATTTGTACTGCAATTCTATTTCGAAATTTACTGCCAGCTTGGTGCAATCATCAATTGTGGCGCAAACAACCGAGTTGTATTCACCGCTTCAAAAACCCGAAGCTGCTCCTGTTTATGAAGTAAGATACGAACGTGGTCAAACTTAGAATGGATGGAGCTGACCTTGAGGAATATATTGGCTTATCAGTGCTTAGCATGTTAGATCAGAACTAGCAGTTTACTGATGCTACAAAAGATGGTGTTAAATGCCTAAGATTCCTTGAAAGGTGTAAGCGGATTTTCACACGTGCGACACAATCTATAAAGCATCATATTCATGAGTTTACTTTATCGTGTTCTCTCGAACACCGCCGGAATGTAGGATGCTTAACGATCTTAGATCTGTATCTCCGCCACAAAATATACAGTTGTGGCCCGCCTGTCCGTCTGTTTAATCATAATACACTTGTAGCCCATTCTGTACATGTATGTACTTTAGAGCACGCTTTTGCACTGATCGTCGTAAAAGATCGGTTTTTAGCCATTTAACATGAACGTGAAATACCTGCCCTCCTCAGTATTTCTTGAAATCTATAATTTGTAAAGATTTAAAACTAACGCCCATTGTTACCTCACTCTCCCTCCTTATCTATCCACTCTTTTGCTCTTCCCTATAGAGTTTCCTTTCACATCACTGGGTTTTATAAACTTCAAAGACCGCCGATCTAAGTGGTGGAGAACGTTTAAAAAAAAAAGAAATATCTTCCGACTAAGTCTTCTGAAAATTACACAAATCCCACTCCAGATAAATGTACTTAGAAACGGGTGAATTGTAGTCTTAAACCATTTAAAATTCCTAACGCAGAACTTGGGTGGATATTTTTTTTGCATCCGTCTTAAACAATTTCAATTTCTAGTTTTCTAATGATTTTTGTTTTTATTTTTATTTTACAGCAGCCGTTTTAGCTAGCCAACAGGCTGCCGCTGTAGCTGTGATAAACCCATTCCCGCCTGGACCAACCAAATGAGATCAGCTTAGTGATAAGAATCCATACATGAAGTAAGAACATCATAATGCCGCCGTCCCGCTAATGGCGGCTAAACTTCATCGAGGATTTTTATCATGCGATAAAAAACACACACACATACACACAAAGCAACAACAGAAGGTACTCCGACTGGGATAAGGATGATGATAATGTATTCAATTGTTTTCAATCTTAACTTTTGACTGTAATTATGAATAATAATTAATACAACTATTTTGTAAGAAAGAAAAAAAAAAACTCTAACTCGGAGAGAGCTTTATACAATTCAAATCATTACTATACACACATATATACATGTAGGTATATAAATGTTGTAGGAATTTAACTATATACATATAAAATCAACTTTAAAAAAAAAAAAACAATAAAAATTGTTTTTCCCTTTTTATTAAAAAGAAAAATAAAAACATGCAGACAATTTAACTATAGCACATAGTTTTACTAACATTTTAGCTATAAAAAAAAATGACTACAATTCTTTGTACATATTTCATTAAATATTATAATTAATGATAAGAAAAGAGATCCTGTCTATTCGCAAATAATTCAAATAATGTATTAACAAAAAAAAAACTATGTTAATAGTAAAAAAAGAAAAATATCCTTTTTAAAATCGTTATTTAATTTAGTATCGTTAGTAATATCGTAGGGTTATACATACATATATCAACTACATTGTATATTAAAATAAATATATTAATTTAATTAATTAAGAGTTGACAAGTAACAATTTTTGAAAGCATATAAGGTAAATAAAATAAATCTATTAAACATTATTATGTATAAATATATATACAAAGTTAATATAAATATGTAATTATTTTTTTATATAAATGAATAAAATAATTGAAACCACAAGCAAAAATACAAAGGAAGTAATTAATTATAAAAAAAAAAAAACAAAAAACAAAAGAAAAACCAACAGTTATATAAGAATGAATATAAATTAATTTTGTAAACAAAATGCATACATTTGAATGTTATCCAATCAATATGAATAAGTTTTCGACGTAATAGCTAAACTAAATAATATTTACATTATAATATTGCGCTAATTATTATTTTATTTTTATTTTTTCTATAAAATTTAAATGAAGTCCCTTTTAAGTTTATTTTATTTTATTTTTTTTTTTTTATATATATATATATACTTTGTTTTGTTTGTATGAACAAAACAAAAATTCTCTCACGTGTAAATTGAAAAATAAAAAAATTAAATATATATTGAGTAATTAGAAGTTATTAAACAATTTAAGATTGTATAAGGAATTTACATTTTCCTAAAAATATATAATATAAATACAAACACATCAATGTTTTATTTTTTCTTTCTATCTTCATTTATAAACACGTATATAAAAATATATTTATGATAAAAAAAAACAAAAAAACACGAGAATATAATTAAAATTAAATGAACATCACTAAATTCTACTACTACTACTACTATTGAAGATGATGTTGAAAAAAAAACAATAATGCTCTTCTTCTAAGAGAGCACATTAAAAACTTGAAATTAAAAAAAACAAAGAATCGTTATTTTTTTTTTTTTTTTACATTTTCGTCTTATTTGGAATTTTCATCCATTTTTTTTTTTTTTCAGTTTGAGGTTTATGTCGTTGATCGTGGCAAGAAACTTTTTGTTGTATCATAGAATTATGAAAAAATTGAACCGTTAGGTATTATAAGACGATAAAATGAGTTCCGATTTCAAAGTTTCGGGTCAAAATAAAAAATATTACAACTGGAAGGAAAAAAAACGTAGATAAAATAAAGCACTTCTCTTCATTTCCAGTGAAGCCTGAGGATTCTCCAACGTTAGCTCAAAGTTGTATAAAGAAAACTGCTATTGGTGTAACGATGTCCACGAGAAATTAATCTGAGATCTTATTTTGTATTACGAGACGAGAGGCATGACAAACGGTTTCCAGATACCTATTAACCACGGCTTGCAATGATTATGTGTGTTGAGAACGATGGCATAAAAATGTTGCCAGCTGATAAGAAGAAATCTATGCTTTATGCTTTTTAGAAGTGCAACTAACTCGCTCTCATAGACATGTGTCAAAAACTCAAAGAGTCGACTAATTTCTCTCAAGTAATTTTTGTTTTCACCCCTGCTTAATTGTTTGGCATATAGTACTTCGCGACGTCATGATTTATTTCCATAAAATAGACCAACATATCAAGCTGCCTATTTTTTGTCATTAATTTAGGCCTGTCATTTAGAAATAATATTTTCTAATGTCCCAAACAATCACATCACAAACATAATGGTGAATGAGAACTAATCCTTAATCACGTGGTGTGAACTGTAACGACGAGAGTGGTAACAACAAATGTTGCTGGAAATATGTTGATGAAAGGCAATAATCCATGCTATTTTGAAGCGCCACTATCTTCACTTCTATTGGTATTGTGTCAAAAAGAAAAGAAAATTGTATGAATATTGCAGAAAAATGTTTGGAAATAGTGAATATTTCTTGACAAAACGACACAAAATATAAGGCGGGTTTTTTTGCGAATTGAAATTAAAATACCTAGGAATGTTCGATTTTACACTAGCAAACACTGCCGATATTATCCACAGGAAAAGCATGCTTTAGACACATTGTTCAGATACAAATACGAAGAGAGGACTGATTTCTTAAGAATACATTTCACTACTACAAATTAAGCGAGGATTGGATTCTTTTTTTGTGACATACATATGCTTTTGTTGTTGCATACCTGATGGCGCGCATTTGCTGAAGAGACATTTTACTACTACAAATTAAGCGATGTTCCAATTTTTGTTGTGGTGTTTGCTTTTGTTATTGCGTTCATTTTTAATTTTGACAATTTCACTGCGAATCGTTCTTTTGCGTTGACATAGAAACATTTCGCAGAAAAACACAGCTATTGTATTATGTTGAATTTCATGCGGTAACTCAACCAGACATACAAATCTATTTTTGTTGTCTTTTTTTTTGTTTTTGTTTTGTGAAGTCCCATTTCATGAAAATAAACTTAATCCATGCACAAGTTGACATGTGTACGTGTTGTCATTTGTCAAGAAAAAACAACCCTCATGATATCTCAAACGTCTGAGGATGTGTGGTACAACAAAAAACATTCTCGACCTAAATCGTAACACATAATCGCAATTTAGCATCTACGATAGCTAGATAGTGAGAGTCGTGAAAAATAATAAGACTTCGGGTTAATTTTTTTTTTTTTTTTTTTTCATCTTAAGTAACGAGATGCTTATAGAGTATACTATATTTCGCCATTTACCCTGTTAACGACGACGCTTGTTGAAAGTGAAAAGGGAGTTGACTATTTTTCCACCCCCGAACACGTTATTGTGGAATATGAGCGGAAAAAAGTCGAATTGTATGTCGCCTTCGACATTAAAAAAGTCATTGACATGAAAATGTAGTTTCCTATGAGAACAATTTACTTCGCCAGAAAATCGGTGTTCCCGCATAGTGATGAATATAAAGAATCATATTTGTTTTATTAAGAAATATTCCTTCAGCTGTATAAGTATAATTGCAAGTGGAATCGTGATCCGTATTATAGTAGAGCTGCCAGAAGTAATAAATAAGGCAGCAACAATAAATAGCAAATATAAGCACATAGCCTCCATCAATTTGTAGTAGTAGTAACATTTAATTCCTAACAATTTAAACGCGTTTTGCGAACCACGTGTTCAAAGTGCAGACTACGTATCCGAAAATGCATCTAAAGTAGCACTTAACTGATGATAAAAGTTCGGGTAATTGCCAGTAAGTTGTATTTGTTTTACTTGTAAAATTTTACAATGCTTTGATAGCAATTACTCAGAGTTTCAAACCCTATAATCATAGTAATAGATTCACTCTGATTCCCGTTGCCGTTCGAGTAGGTATTCTGCAACTTTTTCAACACGACAGATTGGTAATCGAATTTTAGAAAAAGAAAAAGACAAGAAACGTTGCTGAAAGTTCGCACGACGAATAAAACGACAAGATGAGTGACTATAATCATCGCCTTACCTTTTTTTTTCATCTCACAGCTTTTTGGTCACTTCACCTTATATAAGCATTCCGATGCGATGTGACCCAATCTCATTTCAACTGTAACATTTAAAAAGTTCTATTGTAATGTCAGCACACAATGTTTGTATTATGTATAATGTAGACTAGACAAGTGTCTTACCTACTCCAAGAATAAAATCTTTAGAAATGTACTAGTCTATTAAAGATTTACGTCTTAATTTGTATTCGTCATGGATAAAAAGAAAGTTGAAAGAATTTTGACATCGATCTAACTTTCGCATGGAACTGACTTAAGAGCCAACCATAATGGACTTGAATGAGCTTACGCCAGCTTAATGAAATGTCCCATTACATGCAAATAGTATGGCATGACCATAATGGGATTATGCTCGGTTTCGTCAAGTTTTCGTTAACTTCTGTGAGCTTACGGAATGTCTCAATGAAATGAGACATTCAGTACGGAAATTTGACAGTTGACACGAAAAAAAAGAGCAAAATTCCAAATCATTTATTTTTGACAGGATATTTATCCCTTCCATTGAAAGATGCAGTAATTTTAATTTTTTGTAATTGTTTTAGTTTATTTTCCATTTTCTTTTTCCTTGTACTGAAACCAAACCGAATGTAAACAATTTGACAGACTATAAGTTTGCTCAAGTGCATTATGGGTAACTACAGAGTTTGACAGAAATTGAGTGGGCTTTTCGTTCGGTTTCAGCTTTTCGTAAGGTTAGTCCCACTGAAGTCCATTATGGTTAGCCCTTAAGGAAACCAGGTAACAAGCAAGGTGACAATATATCGAACTCAGTAGAAATTGTTTTACTGAAATTTTTAAAGAAAGGCAGCAAACAGCAGCTTCTTAGTGCAATATTTAAAGTGCCAACTGGAGATTACTAAATGTTTATAATTACAAAACTTATAGTAATGGTGAATCTTTGAATGGCAGACATATTGTTCTTGTGTCGTTTGGCGCAAACCATTTTCCATGTATGTGGCAAGCAACTCTATCAGACATTGATTTTTTTTTTTGTGATGTTTAGTCAATAATATATTACCAAATTGTTTGTTTATTATTATTTGCAACTTCAAGAAAAATAAACTTAGTTACCCTTTAGAAATAAACGGATTCGAAGTCTCGTCTTTCTTAAAGTTGACTCTAACTCCAAATCAGCGGTAATAAACACGAATGTCTCTCCTAAACTAGAAAACAGTTTAGGAGTGGCTCACTCGCCTCTAATTTGGTTTTAAATTGACAGTCAATATCATTTCAAGTGAAAATGAGAAATTTAATGTGATTTGAATGTTATTCATTATAAAATGAATATTATAGCACGGTGAAATGATAAAAGAACAATTAAATGATTTAAGATACAAAAATAATGCATAATTTTTAGTCTGAAATCTGAATTGAATTTCTTTGATCTATCAAAAATCAGTCGTACAAGTTCACATGGGGGAAACGGTGAAAATGAATCGCAATAGGTCTGTTTCCGTAGTTAACCGAATTGTGAATTTCTATGAAATTTTACGAAAATTGGTCAAATACACATTCGCAACTCTGGTCAAGTACGGAAACAGACCTAATAACTATCCCAAATTTGACTTCTGGTACATCAGTTTTGTTACTACCAAATTTTAAAAGCAACTTGCAATCACCTAACTAACCGAATTTAGAAGTTGCTTTTTTGTATTTATGTATATTACCAAGAACCAGTAAATTCACATAAATCCTTGTGCATTATAACAAAAAAACAACGCTCATACTAAATCAAACGACAGCTAAGGCGCCCCTCCTTAGTGTAACTAAAACCATTATCGGTACCATAACCATATGGGCGACCGAAATCAAAACAAAACCGATGATGTTTTTATATGTACTCGTACATAAGAGTTGAATAATATAAAGGTATATAATGGGAAATACATGAATAGCAGAAATGTTGCTAATATATCGTATAACGAATTACCATAACGATACTCAAGTCCTATTTCCGCTTTTACGATAGTCATTAACGAGGCTTCTAGAAAAATATTTTCTTAACGGAAAATTTTTACAAACGCCTGACTGAATTTTGATATATCCTTCTAGTTGAGCGCAATTTTTAAAGTTGATCACAGCAGTGATACACTGTATTTTAATCCAAAACAAATTGCAAGTATTTCAGCACACAATAACTTCTTCAATTCTTCTTAGGATGGAGAGTGACGAGTTATACGAAGGTTGCTATATAAAAATTACAAACTATCAAACTTAGATATTGCGAATCGAATTTTATACTCTAGTCCCGTTTCTTTACGGTTCAGTTTTTAGTAAATTTGATTTGAATAGATACGTTCCGGGCTTTAGCTTCCAACATTTGCATCTCTAATGATTTTTTTTGTCGTTGTTAATTGTTGCCTTAATTTTTATTTTTATATTCTTTATTTTCATTCTATCCCTATCATCCGTTTTTTTTTTATCGTATAAAATGATGTTCAAATTTATAAAAAAAAAGAGTAAATAAATTATAATATATACGGAAAAAAAAAAAAAATCAAGAACAATATTTAAAAATTTTATTAAAAATTACAATTCTTGTAGTAGAAAGAAAAACAATTAAGCATTAATAAAACAAAAAAAAAAAAAAAAGTGAAAAAAGAAATACTATCGGTAATGAAATTAATCATAAATAGAATTAATTAAAATTATTATAATATTATTAAAATTAACATAAGGAAAACAAAAGATTAATATTAAAAAAAGAGAAAAAGAAATAAAACAAAAGAAATAAAAGATCAGCTTTAGATGTGAATAATAATAAAAAAAAAATATTTAAATTGTGTTTTATTTATTTATCTCACTGGGATTTTGTAGATGTCGTAGATATGTAGGATTGTCACAACCGAAGTAATCCATTTCCACTCAACTTTACTTTGTCAGCTCAGTTTAGTGTATCCGTTCAAGCTATTCAAATACATGTCACTGAAAGTGGAATCGACAATGGAGAAGACCGTATCAACAATTAATTTTATTACAACTTTTAAAAGAGCATATCTGGAATAAAAAAAATATCTGACAAATGCAAGATTTTTGTACAGTCGAATCCACACAGCAACCTGACTTTACAGATGGTCGGACCCCGACCCCGATGTCATTTATTCAGATCAGACGTCAACTCTGGCCACTTTTTAACTCCAGTGATTTCAGGAGCCTAATCGTTTCATTCGTGAACGGATAACTCGTCACGTAAAAGTGTGTATGTTGTTGGTAGGTATGGCTACCACCTTTGGTCTCTGTGCCTGCAAAATCCGTAAGACAAAAATACTCAAAATTGAAAGATGTCAAAGAAAATGCAATTTGCAAGCAGTCGGATCTTTTAGTAGAAAAAAAGTGATAGAAAACTAATCCAAGTATACAGGCAGAAGAGAAGGTAATAACACGAACTTCTTCGAAAGAAAAAGAAAGAACATAAGAAAAGCACGATGGAGTCAATGAAGAGGTCTTATAACGGGAATGCTGTTCGAAAGTTTTACCAGAAGGTGAAGAGAGCATGCCAAGGATACAAAATCAGGACAGAAACCTGTAGGATTATAGGAGGAATTCTAGTAGTAGAGTCACTGTCGGTGCTAAGAACTTGAAAAAATCACTTCTGCAGATTGTTAAATGGCGACGGTCAACAATTTCGTCCACCGGACTAATCGAACCGCAACATCGTTTGCCCTCTGAACTGCGCCAACTACAGAGGTATCAGTCTCCTCAGCAAAGCCTTAAACCTTTTGTCAACAATTTGAATTGTCCATAGTGACGTGGTTGTGGGAATCCAGCATAGTTCAGATTTTCGCACTTCAACAGATCTTGGAAAAAAACCCAGGAGCTCCTAATCGACGTCTGATACTCGAGGAGTATGACGTTGGGTATATACTTAGGTAGATATATGCATCCGTGTGTATGTATCTGAAATCTACCCTGCAAGTCGTGGAATTCGTTATTCTCCAGAATTTTAGGTGTGGAAAGAGGAACGTCAATTTGTCATAGCAGTTCCGGCCCACGAATCATGTGGTTAGCAAAAATAACCACATGATTCGTGGGCCGGAACTGCTATGACAAATTGACGTTCCCCTTTCCACACCTAAAATTCTGGAGAATAACGAATTCCACGTCAATGTACCATCCATATACATATATGTGTTAAGAGTTGGTAGAATTTCAGTTTTTGATGCAATCAGATATTGGCACCTAGAAGTATGCAACTTCGTATCGATGAAATTTAAGATTCTTTTCACTGTAAAAATTTTGAAGCTAACGTATTCATATTGTAACATAATAATAACTACGCTCCCTAAAAGTATGATGCAACAAATTCCGAAGTGACTTTTCATTCTGGCAGAATTTTGGTTCGAACTGTCCTTTCATTCGAGGTTCGTATCTGCGGTTTCCACAGTTCATGTCTACGAAAGAGACGGATAATATCACGGATGAGAGGGAATTATAACTGCAAGAATGATTGTCATCTTGGAATTTCTCTTGTTCAATTCAATTCAATTCAATTCAATTTATTTAAATTAAATATAGGTACATTAAGACATAAGTCTTTTATAGTACTAAGTATAAAAAGTTAGTGTTTTTAAGAAACAATTAAAAATGTACAACAATTAAGAATATAATAAGGAATGATAAAAGATAGATACACAAACAAAAGAAAAAGAAATAGAGATTAAATTAAATATATAGAAAAGAAAAGAAAAAATAAAATAAATGAAAAGGAAGGAAGTGAAAGCAGAAGGAGAATGGCAAAGGACTGATGAAATTAGGGAAGGGAAGAAAAGTATTGAAAAATGGCACATTTGAAGCGTTTGGCGTTCATAATTGTTCTAATATTAATCGGTAAGGAGTTCCACAGTTGTACGGCATAAATGAAGAAAAAGCGTGATGAGTTATTAAGGCGATAGCGTGATGAAATTAGGGCACGTGTTCTGAGAGAATGAGCAAAATTGAGCTTATCATACAGGTACATTGGAGTCTTATTCATTATAATGTTATGCAGGAAAATGCAATTTCTGGCGTCTAGGTGGTGTCTAAGAGAAGTTCCCAAAAAATCTCTAGTCAAATGAGATATATGATCATGACGGCGCAACCCGTAGATGTATCTAACGGCATCATTAAGAGCTACTTCTAGCTTTCGTTGGGAAAAGGAGTCGAGTTTACAGTAAACAACTTCCGCATAGGTAATAAGAGGCATAATAAGAGCAGAAACAAGTTTTCGTCTTATATCAGTAGGGATGAAACTTTGACTCAGCCAGAGCTTGCGGAGACATCCATATATCCGTCTAATTACACTGTTTGCATGGTCGCAACCAGACAATTTATAGTTAATAACAAACCCAAGACTAGTCGCTGATTCAACCATGTCAAGTTTATCTCCCGATATGTAAACACATGGCAAAGTGCTATCATTTAGACTTGATTTGGAGATAAGAATCACCTGCGATTTTTTCGGATTCAAGTGTACCATTATAAACAGACCAGTTATAGATTCCATCCAAATCGTAATTGCTAGCATTAACTAGATCAACTATGTTATTATTGAGGTTAGACGTATACATTTGGACATCATCTGCATATAAATGAACAGTTGAGTGTTTACACACTGATGGCAAATCATTTATAAACAATGAAAAAAGAATGGGTCCAAGAATAGATCCTTGCGGAACGCCCTGTTTAACTCGAAGAAGTGCAGAAAAAGAATCACAGTTGACTACTCTTTGAAATCTATCAGACAGAAAACTACTTATCAAACTCACTGCACTCCCACCAAATGAAAAAAGATTTTTTAACTTCCAGCAGAGTATTTTGTGATTAATTTTATCAAAGGCCTTAGAGAAATCAAGAAGACAGAGAAGAGTAGCATATCCTTTATCATAGTTTAGTCGGATGTCCTCTAATATGTTGACCATAGCTGTAGACGTACTGTGGTTAGCTCTGAAACCGGACTGTCCTACATAGAGCAGTTTATTGCGAGACAGGTAGTCAAGAAGTTGCTTGGCAATAACTTTCTCTAAGACTTTTGATAAACATGGAAGAATACTAATAGGCCTAAAATCCGCTGCACACGCTGGATTAGTACTTTTGGACTTGGAGATCAGTAATACCGCGCTGTTTTCCAGGAACGAGGAAAAGTAGATGTTGTAATACAATAATTTAAAACATGGGTCAGGTGGGAGATGATAAAAGGCAGGATAATTTTAATAAACCGCAAGGGCACCCCATCCTCCCCAATAGCATTTGATTTGATATCTCTGACTAAATTAACAACTTCAATTTCAGTAACTGTATCAACTTCAAATTGCCTTAAACCAGGGTGCAGAACTTGGTCAGTAAGATTAAAGAAACACTCCTCAGTGGTACTGCCGAGAAAGAAGTTGTTAAGTTCGTCAGGATCAACTTCACATTTACTAGTACTTTTATTACCAGAAACTCCAATTTGACGTAGATTATTCCACAGTTTCTTAGGAGGAAGCATAGTATTTAATTTAGAAGCAAAGTTGTTCCAGTGGTCGAAGAATTTGCTAGAAGTTTCTGGCTATCAGAAACTTCTGCTATATAAGGACAGATGGCGATCAAAAAGGGAGCAGTGTTTCTAAACTGTGGCGAAGAGATTTGAAAAGTGATATTGGCGAAGTTGTAATTTTGTGATAAATTGAAAGTTGAGATCTAACAAGAAGAAGTAATTAGTTTGGATTTGTGAATTAAGTAATTGAAAGGAGATAAAGTGATTTGAGAGGACAGAGACCTTGTAAGAAAAGAATTGCGAAGAATAGTATAGTGTGAACCTGAATTGTTCTAGAGACTAGAAAATAAAGAAATAATTTCACAGAATATTGTTTTATCTACTCGAGCCGTAGCTCGCATATTATAATATCTATATTTATTGTTGTATTCCGGCTACAACAACAAGACAATTCTGAAATTTGTTACCCATTAACAAATAGGTTTAACAACAAAAAGGATTTAAAATTAAAAGAAACTAATTTATAGAATACATTTTGAATTAGAAGAAGTTTAATAAATCTGACTTGATATAATTTCTGCAATATGCGTTTTATTTGTTTGGAAAAAGCAAACGACATTTATTTGAAAAGTGTTGTGTATCGTATCGTCTGTGGTTGTAGAACGGCATAAGAGTTTCCTTTTCAAAATTGTGTATTTGACAGTTTATAAGTTTTTCGCTTGAAAAGTACGTAAAAATACCTAAAGCTAACAGAGTTAAAAATAAGTGAGAACGGCCTAAGAGTTTCGTTTTTCAAACTTGTGTATTTGACAGTTTATACGTTTTTCGCTCGAAAGGTATGATACGTAAAAATACCTAAAGCTAACAGAGTTAAAAATAAGTCACAAACTTCGAGCTTGAACCCGTGACAGACCAAAATGGTTAGGTTTGTTAACCCAACACAAATAATAGGTTAAGTTTAGTGGCTGAGAAATACACAAATGTTAGCGATTAACTCCCGATCCCACTTAAACTGGAACCCGCTCAGAAATTTAGTCCTGACACGCCGAAACAAGATGAGCCTGAAACGCACTCATACCAACGCTACCACCTTAACTGCGATAAGAGTAGATTCAGTCCGTATTAAATAAGTCTGTTACATTGTTATATCTTCGTACTATCTGTATGTACCTATGCAACCTCCTTTGTAATTTTCGTACGAAACAGATCCAGATTCAACGCACTCGTCCATTGGCGAATTCGATTATTTTATTAAATAATCCAAATTTGCTACTTCTCAACGCCTTAATAGCAATCAAAAATATGAATGAAAAAAATGTTGCTTTTCTGATTTCTTTTAAGAACCTTGATTTGTCACACAGTAATGTTACATGCGAAAGAATTTCACTTCGTTCAGCATCTTCAGAAGCCAAAGGAATAGTAAGTGTTTAATACGTGCTTTTCACATCGCTTTGACGATGAGTTTAATTTTTCATTTTTATTTTAGGTGAATTATTTAGTATTTTTTGTTTAAGCTCAGTATGCGCGCAATAATTTGTGCCCCAACAAAAATCTCCACAAACATTTTGCCAAAATTTTATTAACAATTACTTTTGTAGCCAAATTTGCGGTTGCAAGCATTGGTCATCTTGGCAACATAAATTAAAACTGTAAGGGTTGTTGAAGTTGAAGGAATTTTTAGTACATTGACTGAAATTCGTTTAAATTTTTCATTTAGTTTTTAGCATAATTTCTTCAAATAATGTATTATCTTCTCTAGTGCATTATACAAAATCTACCCATTTTCCAAAAGTGGCAGATCTGCTGTCAAAAATTATTAATTAACTTAATCTAATTTTACAACACGCTCAACTCGATTGGAGCTAAGTTGTAGGTGACAAAACGACTTCCTGATCGCAATCTATGGTATTAGGTCTAAGCCAGTTCCATAACGCTCTCATCTCATTTGAAGCTAAGTCATAGGTGACATATCGACTTTTTGATGGCAATCAGTGGGCTAATTTGGATTAACCATTATGGCCTATCAAGAGTATTAGTTACGTTTTACGCAATTAAATTTTGTACTGGCTTTTCTCTGAAGTTTCACTTTCAGCCATCTTGTAAAATATCAGGAGAAAATATAAAAACAATTTGCCTTATTTAAACTCGGTCTTACAATTTGAGCCAGCACTGTATTGTATTGAAATGCACATGCTCCGTAACGTAACGTAGTAAGAGTTTCACAAACTGTCAAAAAGTTTGTGTTTTTCTTCCCCGTTTTCACATTTCTTGAATAAGTTCCTCAAATTTTAATATTTGAACTAATATTGACTAACTTTTCGCCCTGAAGCAAACCCACAATGTGCGACGTCGAAGCAGTTACTAAAATTGCGACTTGCCTTGGTGTGTCACCCGGAAAAATCGCCTACAATAATGAAAAAGTAATAGCACCACCACCTTCCTAACCTATCCAACTGCATAATAATTTAATACTTCTTTCTAAAAAAAAAAAAAACAACAGATTGTTACTCGAACTACCAAGAATGAGACAGTCACTGGTTTTGCCACCATTCTCTCCATACTTGCCAAGGAAAGTAAATCTGAAGCTGCAAAAAATAGCACTGCATCTGTAGAAGTTGAAGCTCAGGTGCAACAATGGATTGAATATGCTGTACTGTACGTCGCCCCAGGGTCTAAAGACAAACATGTGGCACAACACCTATTGAGGGACTTTAATAATTATTTCCTGACTCGTTCTTATCTGGTGGGCTACTGTCTTACTCTAGCCGACTTGGCTGTGTTCTTTGCCATTTATGATCTTGTCGTGAGTACCTTGTACTTGGGCTTTGTAGAAAATGTCGCATTTATACTTAATTTTTGTTGTACATAGAAATCACTTTCACCTATTGACAAGGAGAACTACTTGAACCTCTCCAGATGGTTTGATCACTTGCAACGCAGACCGGAAATAAGCCAAGGGGGTGATTTGCTTAATTTTACAACAGTTTACCTTCATGGCTGGGCTACTGGTACACACAAGTAGAAATGGAGGCGTTAAAACACGTAAATTGCACCGCATTTAATTATAATTCGAGTAAAATCTCGATATACGCTTGCAGTATCAGTTAAACCGATTTTAATTTCAGAGCTGTTTTAACTTATTTCAAATTCGAATAAAAATATTTTAAGAAAGAATATATCGAGTGTTTGACTGTTTGAATGGGTAGAAGTAACTAAATTACATTTTTTATCGCTGTATGGAACTTGAAACTTTGGAAGTGCAAAGATGATCGAAATGTGCTTATCCCATAGAATCCTAGATTTGATATTGGTAAAGTGTTTGCGTTGGTTATAAAAGTTTCTGGTGTTTAAAGGGTAGACAAGTTCATTTAGGAAGATACGAGCATCAGTACATTTTCCCAAGCCCATCTAAGTATATCTACAACCTCCTACTCTCATCTTCACACGATGAACCCTTGGTACCAAGTACCTCAATCTGGAAGGTGATCTCTCGTTGGTGACCGCAAAGAACGGGGTGGTGTGGGGAGATGAGGCAGTGTTTCCTCTAAGGCACTATTCCTTAGATTAGAGCGACAACGGAAGAATTATCTATCTATATGGTGACTGCTCCAATAAGCTCGGGGTACTTTGTGAATATCCTATATGGACTAGTTTGGCATATATGAAGCACAGGTCTATTAGGAAGACTGAAACAAGACTTTAAAAAAGAGATAGTGGTAGATAAACTCTTAAGGTTTCAAAACATAAGTTTTCCCGGCCTTAGCTCACCTGGAGTGGCTAGATTTTAATAAGAGCACTTGAGCTCGACCAGTGGATCCAAAGGTGACTTAAACCACCATACATAAGTTACCAAACACTGCTAAAAAGGAATTTGTGTCATGAACAGTGCACAAATCTAAAAAAAAGTACCTTAGAGGCACACTTCCAAGAGAAGAAGGAAGGAGATGAACATTTTTTGTAGAAAAAAAAGATCAAAACTACATCCGGATGTTCCACATAAAAGTCAAGGAATTCGCTGGTAGCTTCAAGCTCGGAATGCATGCGCGTCGCAAAGGTTAAGGAAAACTAGCCACCGATTCATAGCATTAGATAGAGAGTGAGACATCAGTCAATGAAGAAGCAGTGCGTCCATGTGCCTAAGATGTCAGCGATTCTATTAAAAAGTTGAAAACAATAAAGACCGATTGCTTGACAAACGAGCAGATGTTTTGTAGAAGGCATGCATCAATCAGATGGATGGACGAAACCATTCCTAATGAATGGAATTACAGATATACATGCATTTTCGACGAAGGAGAACCTGGGCCTTGAAGAACTACCGAGGTACAGTGAAAGCTCTCCTTGCGAACAGTCCAATAAGCGGACAATCAAGACAAATTTTTGGGACCAATTTCTTTCCTATATATTCGAAGTAAAATACATTTTTACGTATTCTGTAGAAGAAACCTCTCATAAATTGAAGCGTAGCTCTAATAAAAGGACAATAAAGCCAAACTCCTTTTTTCTTGGATCTAAAACCTCAGGGCATCAACGTTTGAATAAATTCGGTTGTTCACCATTTTATGTGCTTTCTTAATTTCTGTCGAGTTCTTATTCCTTGTTTGACAACTTTAAGATACAAATTATTACATTCAATTCTCTGCTTTAAGCGGACATAATAATTATGACCGCCAGTATCCGATTATGATAACTTTCATTGTGTATACCTGTTAAATAATGCGTACACGATACTATCTGTGTGTACTGTAGTCTGTGCCTAAACGTCTAAAACATTCCCACGCCGCACTGTTTGACCGATATCAAGACAGCTTTCGGCTGACCAAATTTTCACACCAACACATATGACACGCCCGTACAGATTAAACGTGTATTCAAACGTTAACATATGACACGCCCGTACAGAGTAAACGTGTATTCAAACGTTAACGATTGCAAAGATTATAGATTATTGAAAAAGCTTTGTGACATGAGAACAATTACTCCCCTATTACCGATGTCGTTCGTCGGTATTGACAGATGAGTACAGATACAATGGACGTGTTTGGATTTTTCGCCACCACCTTCTGTCTCTCCGAAACTAACCTAACCGATGTGGACACCCTTATTTGTTATGGGATGTGTGTGAAAAAGAGTCTACACACATGCTAGCGTTCAGTGAAGAAACCTCAGTGAACATCGAATTCTAAAAGTTCTAACTTCCAGGACTATGCACAAACCAAAATAATATCCTTTAAAAAAAATCCTTAAGTATCTTTTTATTCTTAATAAAGTCACAATTTGAAAATTGAGAGCGGCAGCTAATTGATTTGAGAACACATCAAAACAATTAAAATATAAAAAAATAATAATTATAATGAGATGATAGAAAATAAAAGAAAAAAATTTATATAAACGTAATGATATTTTGTTTTGTGTTTTTTTTTTTGTTTTTTTTTTCCGTAATATATTTCCATCCAAAGTTCTTTGTGGCCATTTTCATGGTCAACATGTGTTAGAGGGCGTCTGAGAGAGAAAAAGTCTGTTTAGTTGGCGTGAACTTCTCGTGGTGAATTTATCGAATTATTTAATTCGCCTGGCTCTGTACACTTCCAGAGGCCGTATGTCTTGCCAATGGTCGTCTGCCATAATCTCAGTGTACCATCCTCAGATCCGCTCGCATACAACTCACCATCGGGACTGAATTTCACCGAATGCACCGGTCCAAAATGACCTTTGAATGATTCTTTAAAAGAAAACAAGAAAATTGGCTTTAGTCAAGTTAATAACTTATTTACAAAATTACTAGCTACGTACCGATTTCATTTCCCGTAATATAGTCAAACTTGTACATTTTAAAGTCTTCGCCACCACAGACAAAGACATGCTTATCGGGATGTAAGCTGGCCGAGGCCACATTGGTGGGCACTTTGATCTCCTTCAGTTTTTTTAGAGTATCAACTTCCCAGAAACTAATACTGGATCCATGGGTGACTGTTAGAATATGATTATCTGACGAGATCTCCAAACTATTTGGATTATTGGGGAAATTTAAACGTTGGACCTCGTTGCCAGTCAATCGATCCCACAATCGCACGGTCTTGTCCTCAGCTGCACTAATGATGCACTTGTCGTCGCGGCAAAAGAGTGCCCTCTTAACTGCACCCGAATGTCCAGTATATAGTTCAGCATCAGCGGTGGGACTTTGCAAACTGAAAACTCGTAACAGCTTCTCATTACTGCCGGTTACAATATTTTCGGACATTTGATCGAATGCGACCGTTTTAACAATGTGCTTGTGTTGGAAACTATGAATTTCGCCGCCAGTTACAGCGTTCCATACTTTTCCGGTGAAATCGGCTGCTCCCGATGCAGCCAGAGTAGCGCTCTTGTTAAGTGCCACACCCCAAACGGCACCCTTGTGGCCCTCGAATGTACCAATCCAATCGCCGGTGTCGCCTTGTCGAAGCATCGGACTGCCATCTAAAAAAGAGTTAAGAGGAAAGCGAAAACCGTTAGTAATTCATGACGGTGGGTTAATGGGAAGTAGGGCATAAATCTTGACTCTGTAATTTAGATGAAATATTAAATTTATATATGTCTATTGCCTCTTGAGATACCTATCCGTTCGAATAGATGTGAACAAGAACAAAACAAACATTATTTTCCCATCTTCCTGTGGCTCGTTCGAGAACCGCTCTGATGGTCACTGATAGCAGATCTATGGCACTAAGCATCTCAAGAAAGAAATCAGTGATAATATCACAGAGTTTGCCAATTGGACCAAAACTGTTCTTAGTTCCTAAGACCCCACATTCGCTTCAACAAAAGAGATACGTTTTTGGTTCCATTTTCTAAAACCCAGAGATATAACCAATAGGTGCAGAGTTATGGAAAGGAACGATCAATATTTAACAAATTGTTCAATGACGATCCATATTAGCTGCTCTATTGGATACAACCATTTTCAATACTTCGCTCGGTAAGATAATTAGAGATATGTTACATGTACATATGTACACATGTATTTCGTTGAGATCAACGTTATGAGATTCTCATGGCAGCTACATAGTTTGTACCGAAAATACATATATAATGGCTCGCAAAAATTCTCCATAAACCCTTTGAAACCATTATAATCGTTTCAACTACTCCTATCTCTAATAATACAAAAATAAATTTCATGTTTCTCAATTTAACGCGTTGGGTCGCTGTAACTTACGAATAACTGAACCGATTGCAGTGAATATAGCAGATGGATTTGTGTAGTTGTGTGATATGTGCCACAGATGCGGAAGTATAATTATTGTTTTCTTTTTCTTGCTATGAATTCATTAAATGAAATGAAGCAATCCGGAGAGCTAATTGGAAATCATACAATGATCAGTATTTTTAATTTCAAAGAAGATTTTGATTGCTCGTCGAAAAACGATTAGCCATGTTCCAACTTCACATGCTCTCAACAGCGGGTAGTCAATCTGTGAAGTTGCAGTTAATTTGTCCATCAGATGGCGATCGATTCAGCGCCATGTATTTTCCCAACAAAAACGAATATAGGTGATAACATTCTCTAAGAAAATACAAAAATGTTTTTGCTTTTCTAAAAAAAAACGAGTGTGCAAAAAAATTAGAGTCTCGAATATAGATTTCGAATCAGGAAACAATAGTGAATATAAAATTTTCCAATCCGCGATGTTCGAATTTTGACCTAACTCCTTCCGAAAAAATTAAATTTCTCGAAAACTGATTTTCGAAAATCGAATTCGAATACAGCTTTCGAATCAGAAAACAGTAGAGAATCTAACGGCATATACAATTTTTCAATTCGCGATGTTCGAATTTTGACCTAACTCCTTCCGAAAAAATTAAATTACTCGAAAACTGATTTTCGAAAATCGAATTCGAATATAGATTTCGAATCAGAAAACAGTGGAGAATCTAACGGCATATACAATTTTTCATATCGCGATGTTCGAATTTTGACCTAACTCCTTCCGAAAAAAATTAATTTCTCGAAAACTGATTTTCGAAAACCGAATTCGAATATATATTTCGAATCAGAAAACAGTAGAGAATCGAACGGCATATACAATTTTCCAATTCGCGATGATCGAATTTCGACCTAACTACTTCCGAAAAAATTAAATTTCTCGCAAACAGATTTTCGAAAATCGAATTCGAATATAGATTTCGAATCAGAAAACAGTGGAGAATCTAACGGCATATACAATTTTTCAATTCACGATGTTCGAATTTTGAATTAACTCCTTCCGAAAAAAATTAATTTCTCGAAAACTGATTTTCGAAAATCTAATTCGAATATAGATTTCGAATTCGAATATAAATTTCGAATTAGAAAACAGTAGAGAATCTAACGGCATATACAATTTTTCAATTCGCGATGTTCGAATTTTGACCTAACTCCTTCCGAAAAAATGAAATTTCTCGAAAACTGATTTTCGAAAATCGAATTCGAATGCAGACTTCGAATGAGAAAACATAGAGAATCGAACGGCATATACAATTTTTCAAATCGAGATGTTCGAATTTTGACCTAACTCCTTCCGAAAAAATTGAATTACTCGAAAACTGATTTTCGAAAATCGAATTCGAATATAGATTTCGAATCAGAAAACAGTGGAGAATTTAACGGCATATAGAATTTTTCAAATCGCGATGTTCGAATTTTGACCTAACTCCTTCCGAAAAAATTAAATTACTCGAAAACTGATTTTCGAAAATCGAATTCGAATATAGATTTCGAATCAGAAAACAGTGGAGAATCTAACGGCATATACAATTTTTCATATCGCGATGTTCGAATTTTGAATTAACTCCTTCCGAAAAAATTTAATTTCTCGAAAACTGATTTTCGAAAACCGAAATCGAATATAGATTTCGAATCAGAAAACATAAGAGAATCTAACGGCATATACAATTTTTCAAATCGCGATGTTCGAATTTTGACCTAACTCCTTCCGAAACAATTAAATTACTCGAAAACTGATTTTCGAAAATCGAATTCGAACGCAGACTTCGAATGAGAAAACAATAGAGAATCGAACGGCATATACAATTTTTCAATTCGCGATGTTCGAATTTTGACCTAACTCCTTCCGAAAAAATTAAATTACTCGAAAACTGATTTTCGAAAATCGAATTCGAATATAGATTTCGAATCAGAAAACAGTGGAGAATTTAACGGCATATAGAATTTTTCAAATCGCGATGTTCGAATTTTGACCTAACTCCTTCCGAAACAATTAAATTACTCGAAAACTGATTTTCGAAAATCGAATTCGAATATAGATTTCGAATCAGAAAACAGTGGAGAATCTAACGGCATATACAATTTTTCAATTCGCGATGTTCGAATTTTGAATTAACTCCTTCCGAAAAAATTTAATTTCTCGAAAACTGATTTTCGAAAACCGAAATCGAATATAGATTTCGAATCAGAAAACATAAGAGAATCTAACGGCATATACAATTTTTCAAATCGCGATGTTCGAATTTTGACCTAACTCCTTCCGAAACAATTAAATTACTCGAAAACTGATTTTCGAAAATCGAATTCGAATATCGATTTCAAATCAGAAAACAGTAGAGAATCTAACGACATATACAATTTTTCAATTCGCGATGTTCGAATTTTGACCTAACTCCTTCCGAAAAAATGAAATTTCTCGAAAACTGATTTTCGAAAATCGAATTCGAACGCAGACTTCGAATGAGAAAACAATAGAGAATCGAACGGCATATACAATTTTTCAATTCGCGATGTTCGAATTTTGACCTAACTCCTTCCGAAAAAATTTAATTTCTCGAAAACTAATTTTCGAAAACCGAATTCGAATATAGATTTCGAATCAGAAAACAGTAGAGAATCGAACGGCATATACAATTTTTCAATTCGCGATGTTCGAATTTTCACCTAACTCGTTCCGAAAAATGTGTTCAGTTCGACATCTAGTCACAAACACCCACCCAGACCCAAAACAACACAACTATTATTCGATACCTAAATTTAGTTCTTGAATGGAGCCCTCGGCGAAGGAAGTTTTAGTCTTTTTGGAAATAATTACAAAAGAACGGTCGAGTTGGAGTCCCGGCGCGTAGGCAGTTGATGATCTAAGAGTCATTAGTGGACAAAGGAATTTACTAAGTGAATCCATTTCTTGGCACTGCTTAGATAATTCACTAAATGATTTATAATTGCAATGTTTTTTTTTTTTTAAAAAAAAAAAAAAAAACACCAATCCATCCACACCTTCGATGTATTATAGAAGCAATCAATTCAATGCTTCCGCAAGGCGTCAGGCGGAAGCTATTGAGTTTTATCTCTTTAAATGCATCTGTTATTAATTGACGCTATTAAATGTAAATAGCAAATTCAAACACTGAAATACCACAACAGAAAATAAATCACACACACAAGCTACCTAAAGATAGTCGTTGTGAGAAGAAAATCAGCACTAAGACTACCTATTTGCGACAAGAAAACAGACAGACAGACAACAAGACAACAGCAATACAAAAACTAGTTGTGCACATGATTGCATTTTAGCGGAAGGAACCTTGACTCAATGACTGCGCCAATGCCAACGACCTGCCACAATCGGACAACCAAGCAACAGCAACAGCATCACCAGGCAAGTTGTGCATTGTACATAGCAAACGAACAAAAAGACTGCACGACACACATTGTGTATGTACCACTGACGGGAATTGCATTCCGAAATCGATCTGCATGCATGAAGCAACAATCGACTGGGTGTTATTAAACAGGTTGCTTGCTCTGCTCGCATTGAAAAGATTTTTTTTTTTTTTTTTTGTAATAACTATGTACTCTATTCTCTTTCTGTTCACCCAAGATCGCTATATATCCGTCCGCATCGCGCTGTCACGATTTGCCGATAATAATATAACAACGCGTTCCTTTTGGAACTTTGCTCAGACTATGAACAGTAAAATGACTGCGGTTGTTACAGCTACTAAAGCGCACATACGCACAAAGTCACCACATACGAGTCGTTCAGTCGTCAATGAGCTTGAAATTGAAAAAATAATCATGAATACAACGAAAAACAACAATTACAGCAGCAGCAGCAGCAGAAGCAGCGACGCGGCTAGATCAGATATTTAGAGTGTAGATTCTGCTATAGCGGTGTAATATATTGTACATGAGGCAATATGAAGGTAAACGAGAGCGCTTGCGGCCATAAATTGTGTGAGTGCCTCCACCGCCGCCCCTACTCTGGGGATTACCGCGCTCCTTATAGCCAATGGCCAATTGCTGTGAATAATAAATTAGTATAATATGAATTTTTGACCATTTGATGTTTGTAGGAATTGAGTGGTCACCTGCTGTTCATTTGGAAGTTTGTTATTGACTTCAAGAAACTTCCCTAGCTTCCGTCGAGCACACAGAAAAGTTCATTGAAACAATGAATTTCTATAAAAAAAAAAACACCGATTATTTTAAAACAATAACAGATATCTATTTCTTAGTATGTTATCCGAGACTCCCACGTTGTCATACCCGGAAATACCTATCAAGCAGCTCTCACACCTTGCAAATATCGAACGAACTAGCCGGGTAGAGAGTGGAGACTTTACATAGCAATACACTTGGGTCTAAGAACGTATCAAGTGCCAGTACCAATGAACTGGTGACCCACTTTAAAATTCGCCAGTTCTTGGAACACTATGCAACCAAACCAGCTAACACACATGAAACACTAATATGGTGGATAGGAATACAGAGTTATTCATTTGTGCTTTAGGATAACAAATAATAATAAAATAAAAAGTATTAAAGATTTCAATTGAATTTGTTTACTGTTTTAAATTTTGGACTACGCCATTATGTATGGAATACAACATCAGTTAAATGAGCGCCACGGGAGTTTTTGTAAACTTCGATTTTTGTGCGGTATGTCATTTTCGATGACTTTTCGGCACATTTTTGGTTGTACCGCAGCCATAATTTCACAGATATTGGCTTTAAAGTGCTCCAAAGTTTGGGGATTGCCTGCATAGACACGATTTTTAGCATAGCCCCTCAAAAAGAAACCAAATGGGGTCAGATCACATGGTCTTGGTGACTAATAAATGTCATCAAATCTCGAAAATTAAACGGCCGGGGAACTTTTCGGGCAATAAAGCCATATTTACGTATGCTGTGTGGCACGTAACCACGTCATGTTGGAACCACAAGTCGCTCACATCAATATCTTTCATCTCAGGCTAAAAAAAAGTGGGTTATCAGATTCACCGTAACAGTGGCGCCTTTACCGTTTTCGAAATAATACGGCTCGATCACGCCACCGGTCCACAGTGAGCACCAAACTGTCACCCGTGGTGATTTCATTTAGATTCTCGAAACCCTAAATTTTACAATTTTTACGTAGCCGCCGAGCGAAAAATGAGATTCATCGCTGAAGATTTTGTTCGAAAAATCGGCGTCAACTTACAGATACGAGTACCCAGATATTACTGAACTGTTATTTTTGTAGTAAGATACAACAATTTGAATGCGTTGAGCAGTGGTTAAACGATCCATATTGCAAAATAACAAGGCAAGAACTAACTACCAATGACTATGGATGACAGATGGTTTTGACAGATGCCATATGGCAGGGATGTGAAATCTCAACCTCAAAATGAATAAGCCTTTACAGTGATAGCTCAACTCACGGACAGCTCCAAAGTTTCTAATTGTTCGATTGTCTTTACGAGCATCAAAAGCCTCCCGAAAGTGGATGCGTAGCTCTAATAAAGGGACAAAGGGACAAAGGGATACACATTTGAATCAAATCAGACGTTCCACGTTTCATATGCTTACTTCACTGCATTTGTGTATCTACTCGTATTCCTTCTTTTATTGTTTCAAAATAAAGTTTAGTACACTGCAGCTGGCACAGAACATTGAACTTCAACTTTGAGAATCTTAGAGGATTGTATTCCAAACCTCATTGATAAAATCAGAAGAGAGATACGCTTTCACATTTTCCTGCACTTTAGATAACTCTACAGTCTGGGGTGGACTTGGGCCTCAACAAACAAGCTTGATCTTGTTCTATCTGTCTCCAGTTTTGCATTCGAAGTTGGTGGAGGTCCCTTCCCACTTGTGTGCACCACCTTAGGTGAGGTCTTCCTTTCCCACGTCGTCCCTTTTGGGATGAATTCGAAGACATTCCGGGCCGAAGCGTTGACGTCCATTCACCTTTCATGTCCCAGTCATCTTAGGCGATGAATTCGACCCTTTCTGACTAGGTCGACGTCGCTGTATAACCGGTATAATTCGTTCTTGTAACTTCCCCTCTACACAATACAAACGGGACCGAGAATCAATCGAATAATGTTTCATTCAAACCAACCAGGGGTGTTTTCATGCGCCTTTGATAACGTCCATGCTTATGCGCTGTACAGCAGGACACGATTATCAGTTTCATGTTGAGAGAAGCTTCTCATGACTATTTTACTTTCGGATGTTTGTCAGACGTTTGCGAGTTGGGAGTGTGAAAAAACTTGTTGGTATTTTTCGGGACTTCGAAAACTGAAAACACAAAAATAATTTTGCTCATTTTATGAGCGTTCCTATCGTAGTTCATCCATGAATAATGAATACCTGGGAGGGGTGTGTTCTTGCCTATAAGAATGAAGGGCACTCAAATTCCGATATAGCGCGGGAACTGGAGTGCAGGAGAAAAAATGTAATTAATACAATCTAACATTGCGAAGAAATGGGTTCGGTCCAAAACAAAATGCGGAAGTTTTGTTCGTTTGAGCAAACTCAAACCGTTTTTGACAGTTCCTAAAATAAAGTAAAAAATTTAAGAAGAGCTAAATATAAATGTTTCCGTGAGCATAATTAATAATAGCATTCATGAAAAAAATTGTTCGGCCGAATTGCCAGGCAGAAACCATTGGTGTCAAAACGTAATTTATTACGCCGTTTAGAGTTTACACACCATCACGTTAATAAGGATCCCAACTGATAGCAAAATATTATATTCGCCGATGAATCGGAATTTAATCGGTTCGGATCAGATGGGAAACAATATGTAAGGCCTACCATCAACCAGGAATTCAATCCTAAATATACCATAAAATCGGTGAAGCATGGTGGAGGCAAAGTCCTTGTATGGGGTTGCTTTTCTTCGCGTGGTGTTGGTCCAATTTATGCCCTATTGAGGGCATTATGGACCAAATAAAATATTGAACATTTTGAACAATATTATGTTTCCCTATGCTCATGAGGGAATGCCACTGAAATGGAAATTTCAGCACGACAATAACCCGAAGCATACAGCAAAATCTATGGAGCAGTGGGCAGAAAATGTAGACAAAATAATCGACCAAAAATTTGGATCAACTTTGGGTGGAAATTTTATTCGAAATTTTATATTGAACTATTACTTAATAGCTAAAAAACAAATCAAAGACAGAATCAATTAACTGTAATGTGATAAACAAAAAAAAGAAGTGCTTTTTTTTCAATTATTTATTAAAGTCGCCGTAATCATGTAAAATTGTTTTTGATAACTCCTCTTTGCTGCTATGCAACTGTGTACAGTGTACTCCGTGTAATTATCACATTATGTACATTAATTATTTTAATTTAAAAATGAAATTATTCCAAATTAAATTTGGATGATTTTTGGACATTATTTCGAAAAGCTGACTATATATCCAACAGTGGGTAAGTGGGGCGCTTCGCGGGATTAATTTTTTAAATTCCACTTTCCGGAGTGGTTTAGACGCTCACGCTACTTCGTCGCTCCGCTAAGGGTATTTCAACAACTGCCAAGCAGGCGCCTGGGGCTAAGTTTATTAGAGAACAAATTTCCTCTCCAAAATTTTTTCATAGTAATAAGTAATATAGTAACATAGTGAAAAGTCGATTTCCTATATTGGAGCCCTGAATTTTATTGCACAAGTAAAATTTAAAATTTATTGTTACGCTATAGCAAACATTTCAAGTTAAAAAAAAAAAAACTGTGTGTTATTTATTTTGTAGCCACTGTACATATGTATATACGACCTAGTTGTGTACTTTATTATTTGCAAGGGAATGGACGCGTTCGGCAACATGGTGCTGCGGCGTAGCAACCAATCAGACTCAATAGCCAGAGCAGAGAAACAACTTTGCTACACAAAATGGTGGCGAAATGATAGCAGGAAAATATCTGCTACGAAACGCTCAGCTGTTTCTGTTTTAGATATTTTCTCTTTTTGCTGTCAAAATGTCATAATTCTTTATTTCTCTTAAATTGTTAATGTTGTTAATAAACTAAATTCAATTGGCAAATAAAATTGCTGAATACATTCCAGCTTTATATGTAACCGTATAATTCATCTATGCATATGTATTTATTGGAAAACAGACAAAATAATTGTCTATTTTAAGAGTGTTCTTTACAGTATTTGATAGCTTCAATTAGAAACGCAAAATTGTGTGAAATCGCAAGTAGGCAATTCTTTTTTTTTTTAAATATTTCTGATCGTATGCAGTGCATCTTCTGTATCGCTGCCTTACAGCCAGCTCTTGTGCAGTTCCTGTGGTGTAGAAGTTTTGACTTTTATTCAACAAAACTTTGGTTTGTTACAATAATTCACAATAAAAGACATTGGCAAATGCCGTTATCCGAAAAAAGAGGAAATTTTAATTCCAATACCATTGTTAGCTCAACTAATTTGACATATTACATTAGGTTTAATAAAAATATTGAATATGCTTAGTTTTGTATTTGTTGACGATATTTTGATACAGATTTAAGACAGTTAGCTGACAGATTCCAGTCTTAAGCATTTAAACGTCTTCTTTCGCACGACGGTTGCTTTGAGTATATTCCTCATTCCCATCGTCTAGGTATGGCCTAAAGTTTAGCCTCTGGCTTTGAAGATGGTGGAAATTGTACGCAAGCTGTTGTGGTATGGAAATAGCTGCCTTGCCTTAGAGCTATAACTCTCAAGATCTAAAGGAAATGAAACCTTATGGTAAAGATATTCATTGTGAACATTTTTTTTTATAAATTTATAGTGAATTTGTCTACATCGTCATAGTGAAGAGTATCCCAAATTAGACCACCCTAGCACATGATGGACCTCATAGTTGCTTGAAAAAGTTTGAATTTGGTGACAAGTTATTTTTCCCCAGTACGCCATTCCAGCTGCTACTCATTACTTTTTTTGATTCTTTGAGTTTCTCTCTCAAATAGGTTTTGAACAACATTTGGACAGTAATAATTTCCCCAAGATACTTATACTCCTTCACAACTTCAAGCACTTCGTTTTACCAGGTCCAATTATGCTTGGAGTGTGTGCTGTGCGGACGCTCTGGATTGTGCTGTGAAGGGCGTGGGTCCATTAAAATCCAAAGTTTCGGTCGCCTCTCTCACAATTAAATTTCCAGATCAATAGTTAGTACCGAGGCCCTGTTTACTAGTATTCCTACTAGTCAATAACTAGAATACACCCTACTTATTAATTACCCATTAAACTCATTACCCACTTATTGCCATTTCTAGGACAGATATCAAAATACGCCCCAAAATTGCAATCTTCCACGAAAGCCGACCCTTCAACTTATATTATTTTCATGCGACCTTGTATAAGCGTATTGCATTTTGACCCTGAATTTATTGTCATAAGTAAATCCAAAGCGCACAGTGCAACGCCGATTCACGCAATTTCCTAAAATTTACATCAGCATACGAACGACGATAAATGAAAAGCAAACTGGTTACTGGCTTCCAAGCAACGCTCTGTTGTTTGTTCCTCATATCACTTTCCTGTCAGGTTCCTGCTACGAGCGATCGAAGTATCAAGGTGCTTCCTTTTCCTGATTGCGTGGCGTCATTTGATAGCACACAATCGCGTTCTTCTTTTAGAATATCGCGAACGAGCAAACTGAATTCAATGTTTTATCGCACAGAGAGTCTTTATTTATTCAAGTGCACGGGTGCACGAGACTCCTTTAATGAGAAAGCTGTACAAAGACCAAGCACGAATCGCACAAACATTTGCGAACACTTTTCCTAAGTGGGTCAAGGTCTTGTTCGTAGTAGTTGTCGTCGTCGTAGTCACTTGTTCGTTTTTCAATGATCAGTCGCCTTTGTATGTGCCATTGTGTTCTCGAGAGAGCAAACAGAAAAAATAAAATCAACTCTGCAGTAGAGTGCGTACATCACAGATCCATTTAAAGGCACAATTATAATATTACGAGTTACTCACCTTTACACGCCGATATTAAAAAATATCCACTGTCACAGACATCGCTAAAATCCAAGTGGACAACTGGTCGAGTGTGACCACTGCAGGTCAATGGAATTTGCCGGAGATTTGATGTCATATTTGCGTACTTCTGTTGAACTTTTAAGGATTTATCACAAACTATTGAATGTTGAGAACTAGAATTTCTCTGATTTTATGTTTAGTTGATTGTTGTTTCTATTTTTAAGGCGATTTGCAAACGTGTGTATTTTTTTTTTTCTGTTCGTTCTGGATGAGGAATTTTTATTTTTTTCGCCGAAACTAAACACGATTTAGTAATGTTGCTCGAATGATTAGATGAACGTTGCTTTTGCCATGGAATTGGGTTTTTGTTGCTTTTGTAAAATTTTGTAAATTGATTACACTTGATGGAGGAAATTAAAAATAAAAGGAAAATATTTGACGACGGACGACCAGTAATATCGAACCGAATCTGTTAAACGAAATGACAGTAATGACAATTGAAAAGTCAGCAATTCGATTTTTATACTTTCGATTTTATGTTGGTAGCCTTTCTGATGAGTGAGTTTCATGAAGTGGTTAGACGTGCCGAGTGTGCATTCAGAACTGTTTTGGATTATGTGAATAATTTTGAGGAAGATATTAAATGAACTTTTAACAAATTATTTTAGCTTTATGTCGAATTACGCAAATGAGTTATGCATTTAAAGTGAGACAGTGCATAACGAAAAGTCGGCAGCCAGTAAAGGACAGCATTACGAGTTCTAACAAATTTGGGCGCCGTTCTTCAAGCAGGGAACACATTTTTGGTGGAGAGCAAATTGTGATCTTACTCGAATTTCCTTTTCTAAATTTCAACGCGTGTGCTGCCAGGCGTGACCAATGAATTTGAATGTCGTTCTTAAGCAGGAAGCAAATTTTTGCGTGAGAGCGAATATCATCGAGCTGATATTTTGATGTCTAGATTACCCCCTCTTCACACACTTTTCTTTTCCAATAAAAAAATGCAGTTGCTGACTTCTTTCAAAGTAGTTGTAATGTAGAAACGGAATGCAAAGAAGAAACGAACGTAAATTAAAGACAAGTAAATTAAGAAAGAAGTGTTTTAATATATTTCTTTGGGTTTTGTTTACAATGTTTAGGTTATGGCACAATTGTATTTTTCAAAGGTTGCCTATAATTTATAAATACAGCTTTTCGGATGATTTGTTACCTAACCTATTCTCTCTCAATTAGAATTAGTGTGAATGGTAAAAAAAGAACTTCCTTTTCTGATTTTCCACGCGTGTTGAGAACTTATGCTGCACGCATCTAGACTCTCACTGTGGACGTTAAGCATGCTATGGTGTAGGCAAATTCGACAGCTACGACGCACACGGCACTTAATGTTTGCTCAATTTCTTTTCACTTGTTTGCTATTAAATTCACGCTTTAACGTACTCTGCAGACTTTATCAGGTAATTCTTACTTATTTTAGCCTAATTAAACTAGTTTTCTTTATCATGAAATATGAAAATTAAAATGTTTACGCACAGAACCAAACAGGTGAGACTACTGACATTTGGATGCGTAAAATGTTGAAGTTGAAACCAACACTACATGAGCAACTCGATGACTTCGTGACAGACGTGATCGAGTTTGCCCGTTTCTGTATTTGTTCATATAACTCAACATTTGCTGGATAGCTTGATGCATAAATTGTCGTGAGAGTAGCCCCATGAACGTCAAGATTACCACACGGATTAACAAAGGAACTTCAAAATAATAATATTAGGGCGAAGAAAGAAATTTACCAGTCTGCCATATTCAGCCTTCCAAATGGTAAAACGTAGATGCCAAATCTCGAATATCAAAAGTATGTCAGTATTCGTATCTGCAGAAAGGATATGACGTAAATGCAGAAATGGGTGTCTAAACACAAATTACATGTGGTTTTTTGCGTTCTCCACGAAATATTTTGAATGCTTGGCATATTTCTTCACATGAATTATGGCTCGTTGAGAGAGAGAGAGAGGAAGAAAAGTGATGGCCAGTGCAAAAATATCAATGTGGAAGCGCTTACTGCTTTTATACTGGTTTCGAATCTGATCCAAGAATACTAATGTGGAATGACCCATCCATTTTACCGTGCATGAATTATTTTTAAAGTTAATTTATTAAATTGTGCTTATATGAACTTGGCGCCGTGGCTCAGTGGTAAAGTGCGCGGTTTCTGAGTGGGAGTCTGAAGGTTCAGGTCCCAGAAAAAAAACATAAGAAAAGTTGTTCCGTGATACCATTTTTTTTAAGTGCGTTTTTGTTTTCTTGTTATATAGAAAAAGAAAAAGAAATTATTGCGATAATCGCGATCAGCAATTTAACTCTGAAACACCGAAACAGGATGGAACTGAAACACATTTATACCAACGCTATCATTTTTAATGCGATAGAAGTAGATTTACTTCGCATTAGGTGTATTTTATATGGTATCACATATAAGCTAGAAAAAAACTAAGAAAAAACACAAATGCTCTCTAAAATAGTTACCATAGGAACTTGGTAAAACAGGCATCTCAGTGATACTTACCAATCAGTTCTTTATTAAGACTGGAGGAAATATAGAAGTAAAAACAAGCATAAATTATATAATTCCAATCAAACAGAATTTATATTGTTAGAGATATCGAGTGAGTTTTCATGTTCATTCATTATTATTGTTATGAACGATGAAGTAATGCGCTTCATTTCCTTGCAAGTTATTGATAACACTTGAATATAACACTATGGGAGCCCTTTTTGTCGCAGCATAAAGAGTTCAACCGAATGTTTTCGATCCAATCCGGAATTTGATGTTTCACTATTACTCAAAAGAGGTGAAAAAGATCCAAATTATAAACGCAAAATTAATAATTAGACCTTTTTCCAAATATTTTTTCACATTTATGTTGCGACCAAGTTGAGGCAGAAAAAAGTGCTCCCATACTGATTTTTCGATGTGTTGTCGATAACTTGCAAGCAGGTTCGACATGTTTAAGGATGTCATTACAAATCAAGAAGGGGGCACAAAACTAATGGATGAACAAAAATTACTCAATACCTCCAGCAATACATTTTATGTTTGCTTTGAGTGATTACTAAATTTTTTTTAAGATTCATGTGCAACCAAGTTTTTATAGGTCTGTTCCCTTACTTTCTTCACTAAAATTTGTGAAATACCACAATTTTCAATTTGGGGGAAAAATCTTTCAAAGAAAGGTGAAAATTAAAAAAAAAAACTTAGGGAACGCGTTGAACAACAAACTTTATTCATGAAGGAAATATCAGGAATATATGTGAGGGACCACCAATTTGCATACGCCAGAATGTCTGCAGATAGCATTTTATGTTCACTTGTATGTATTCAATTTATTTTCTTTTCCATTTCTTACTGCAGTTGCTTCAAATTAAACACCAAATAAGTACAAATGGTACTTAATACGCAATTTTAAATTTACATATGAGTGAGTGTTTACCCACTGAAATTTATTGGGCACAAATTCGTAAGTTTTTTCTAGTTTTTTGAGAGAATATATTTGACTCTCTCTTTTACAATTCTTTTTATTTTTTTTTTTGTTCTTTTGATAATATAAAATAATGAATAAAATTGAACCAGAGTTCATATAAATTCGTACGCATTTTCTAGTAAGGGATTATGATAGTATTTTTTAGCCGATATTTGCACTGTTCAGATTTTTTTTATAGATTATATAGGATTTTAAAAAAACACACCTATTCTATAGAAAAAATCTAAATCAGCTTAAATTACGAATTAGTATTACATATGCACAATTTTGAAAACTAGACTCCACTTGTGCACTCCTTTTTGAGATTTGCGTCTACGAATAGGCACAACGCATAGAATGAATATAATGAATAATCTCCAACAAACAAACAAAAAATAAATACAAAATCAAAGAAACATCATCAAAAAAACCAAATAATTATAACAGTTGAAGTTTTCAAAAGCATCGACGTGCACGCATTTGAGAAAATAAACAAACACCGTAAACGGGTTGACATTCGGCGAACTGATAAGACCCAGGGGGTCAAGTAATAGTTTGACATTTGTTAGGTTCTTGTGTTTTTGCTTTTTATTATTTGTCACCGTCAATTGATGTTTTTTAGCAATTCATTCGCGCAAATTAACTCGACTAGTGCACAATTACGTCGGGGGAACAACGAATTGTACTATTCCTAGTTAGTTTTATGTTATCAAGTGCTACCGCAGCGAATATTCTCGATACAAATTACAAATAATTGCGAATAGTTCTGACGAAGCACACAGATGACATTGGCAACAGAACGAAGCTGTCAGACGGTTATGGACGAAGAGGTATGTACTGCGGAGATTTCATTTAAAAAAAAAATTTTTAATAAAATTGCTCATAAGTTATGCAAACAAATATTTTTTCCATAAAAAAAAAACTAGGAACCATCCAAAGGAGAGGGTTCATGGATTTGGAGATGGGTATTTAATTGGACACAAAGATCACCGACAATGTTACGCGCCGTCGAGAAGAGAATACTGTCGTTTCTCAAAAAACCCTACCGTGGGTTCTATATTGATATTGGCCCAGCAATAGGTGAATCCGACAAAGTATGGACATTAGAGATGAACTCCGAATCGAAAGAGGTACCTCTGGTGATGTTGCACGGTTTGGGCGCAGGAATTGCACTATGGGTGATGAATTTGGATTCGCTTGCTCAAGAGCGACCTGTCTACGCAATAGATATTCTTGGCTTTGGCCGCAGTACCAGGCCCCAGTTCTCTACCGATGCTTTCGTGTGTGAAAAGCAGTTCGTGAAATCAGTAGAAGAGTGGCGTCGCGAGATGAATATCAAAGATATGATCCTTTTAGGTCATTCAATGGGTGGCTTCATTGCTTCCAGTTATGCCTTGTCTTATCCGAATAGAGTAAAGCATCTGATACTGGCAGATCCATGGGGTTTTCCGGAGCGACCAACTTCGGAGAGTAACACCACCCGATCTATACCACTTTGGGTACGCGCCCTAGCTTATGCCTTAACTCCACTGAATCCATTGTGGGCCCTTCGAGCCGCTGGACCCTTTGGTCAGTGGGTAGTCGAAAAAACACGTCCTGACATTATGCGGAAGTTCTCTGCAGCTGTGGATGAGGAACACAATCTATTGGCACAGTACATTCACCAATGCAATGCTCAGAATCCGTCTGGGGAGAGTGCCTTTCACTCCATGATGGAGAGCTTTGGGTGGGCCAAGAACCCTATGGTTAAACGTATCAAGGATGTCCGTGAAGACATCCCAATCACATTCATCTACGGATCGCGTTCCTGGATCGACAGCTCATCTGGGCAAAAAATCAAATCACAGAGAAGCAACAGTACGGTAGAGATAAAAGTTGTATCTGGCGCTGGACACCACGTTTACGCTGACAAACCTGATGTATTCAATAAATATGTAAATGAGGCCTGCGAATTAACCAAGAAGGCTGAATCAAAAGAGTCCCACTCAACCCAGCAGAGTCATATAATCAGAGAATCAACAGAGTCGGACGAGGAGCACGAAAACGTTGTGCAGCCGAATTTAAAGAGGAAGTAGCCTGGCTTTGCTTTATCTGCTCAACTACCGTATTATTTTGTAAGATTCCCTATTATTTAGTGTATATACATAGTGAAAAATATTCATGTTATGTTAGATAGAACTAATTGTTTAAATAAAGTTATTATTTTTCTTACTCTTTAGAAACAATGGAATTTTTTTTGTATGAGTCAGCTGAAGTGCGCGCACTATGGACTTGGCAGCGATTACACAATGACTTCGTCGCATTAAATCAGTTAATTTTGTACCTTATCGATTGTGACGATGACAAGTAAAACTTGTAATCAGTGCGGGTATTTTGCCTAAAGTTATACCATTAGGATTTAGCTGTTGGGTTGGATTAATTAAAACGAATGTAGTGTCATTGGCTTATTAAAATGGAAGAAGATAGTTGTTTTGATAGTAAGCTTTATCTGTTGAAGGAAAAAAGTAGTTTTTAACTGTGTTTGCAATTAAGAGGAACATTATTAAGTACACGTAATTAAACTAATTGGGGGGTAAAGCTCGTTATTCAGACAAACAGTAGTTGCTTGGATCAATCTTACAAGGTTTTTAGAATGTTTCTATTTTTAATAAATGAACTAATGGCTGATATTTTCTTTCAATTAATAGAAGTGGGTAATTAAAAGTGATCGTTAACTCAGCGTATCTGAGAAAACTGTATGTTTTCGTGCAGTGAACATATTTTTTTTTTTATCTTAGGAGAGGCGGACTTATAACCTATTGGTTTCATTTTTGAATAGTTGAAAATTGAAAGCTTCTGCAAATATAATTCCAAGTTTTATTTATTCTGCGTTTGTCAGGCGGACATTAAGATAGTGGGCCCTAGCATCTTGTCTGACCAAATCTATTTTTTCTCTTCGTTCCATTGAGCTCATTGGTACAGCTATCAGTATGGCAGTGTCTATGGTATACACCTGAGTGTTAACCGTCTTCGATGAGTCTTCGGTTGGAGATTAGCTGTTATTGCAGTGAATTTCGCCTGTTTATGCTGTCAAGAAAATGAAGAGAATGATTGGTGGCCGAATTCCAAACGTGATAATGCTTAATTCCCGGTCTAACTTGTGTTTTGTATAGAAGTTGAACCGATGTGAATTATCTGTGGACCTTAAGTCACCAAGAATAATAGAAAGTGTCAGGATCTTTCAACTACCATAGGGACATGTTTAGTCTTATCAAGCGTGAACGTTTACTTGAAAATGGATGCACAGTTCCTAGCCGGAATAACAGAAGTATGTGAAGTCGCTTGATGAGTTGACTTGAGTTTCGGTTAAGTGTAGATTATTTGCTTCTAGATTCTGATGAGAGCAATTTACGTATGAATTTTGAATCAATGGCTGTAAAATTTCTTGCGGCCCTACCTCACTCGATTTTTACGTTTTCCCTCTCCATTCTAATCGATTTTTATGAGCGAAATTGTTTGAACAGTCTCCGTCCGAATATAACAGGTGTGGAGCCCTCAATTTTTGAGCTAGATGAATCTAACTTTGTGCTTGTTTAATCTTTTTAAAAACACCCACTGTCACGGCCACAATCTTGTTAAATATAGGACTAGCTCTCTTTTATGACAGTTTGCAGTGCAAATATCGTTAATTTAGGTCAACTGTTACTCCTATTTTTCTACGGGATGAAAACATAAAATAACGTGATGCATCAAACTTGACATTACTATGACAGAGAAACTCAATATCATACCATACTGTATGTATGGTCGACTGCAGGCTAAACTGCTTAACGGATTTTTTTTAAACTTTATATCTACTATCAGTAGGGTCACAATTCGAGGCGAAATCGGAATTTTCACTCTAACCCCCAAAATTAACGGTGCTTTACAAGTGGCGTTCCAGGTCTTTTTTTCCAGAAAATATGTTTAACAGCAAAAATGGCTATTTCTCGTCTATGATTTAACCGATTTTGGGAGAAATCAATATTAAAGCCGTATTTGACATATACAAGATGATGGTATACTAAGTTTTGGAAAATTTTAATTTTTTTTTTATTTAAAAGAATTTTTTTTGAAATAAAACTTCTTAACGATTTTATTTAAATTTTAAATCTGAGTGATTTGCAATTAAAAAACATGCAAACATTTATATATACGTGCGACCCAGTCGTTGATAAAAAACTATTTTGTTCTATCTCGTATCGTTATGCCGGTATTTACAAGGAAAATTTGTTCAACGTCGGATCAGTGCGATCATTTTTCGACAAGAACCTTGTTTAGGTAGGGTTTTTGTTTTTTTTTTATTACTCAGTCATCGTAAGTTGCAGCTTTATTCCACTTGCTGAACACACTTAAGAAATATTTTAATAGAATAGAAGAACAATTTTGTAGACAGGATTAGTGGTGTAAAAGCATTTCAAGAACGGACATTCTGACATGCAGACATTGCACTTTCTAAATCTTTTTTTTTTCAAATGGAGTAGTAATTATTAATTACTCCGATTTAAAAAAAAAAAATAACAAATCATGTATGTAAATCCGTTAATAGGTTTGAAAGACATTGGAAAATATTTATCACACTTATTCTCAAAGTCGTGTCAACAGAAAATAAGTTGACAGGTACGAATTTCTAGTCACATTAGTCTATTCAAGAGACACCCTGAGTGAGAATGGGAATACACACAAGAATGATGGTGCAAATGGTCTATTCCGGCATTGGAAATTCGTATAATTTAGCACATATTTTCACGAACGAGAACTGGCCTAAAATAAAATAGATGTGACAATCTACCATTTCGACTAGGGCGATAAGGGAATTTACCTATATTTATAAGATAAGCCTTGATCCTAATATTATGTCACATCCATTTGATATTTGATTCTCTTTTCCATAAGATGGCGCAGCGGGGCAGAAAGTAAGCGTGCCAATCTGAAGATGCACATATTAATTTTGACTCATAGTTCGGGAGAAATAATGACGTTAGAACTCCAAAATACTACTGTGGTTTTGGTTAAAGGTGAGGGATAGGGTATTACATGATTCATTCCAAATAGATTTGTTCCTTTTTGAAAAAAAAAAACCGATAGCAAGCGATTAACGTGTTAGTCGTTGCTTTCTTAAGAAGCAGAGCTTCAATAAATGATTTCAAACAGAGGTGCAGTTCAATTTATATGATGCTTATCGATTGTGAAATTCTTACAGTGAGTAATCATATCTGTCATACTTTAAAAATGTGTCGAATTTTAAATGCAAATGGAGTCACTTCGAACTCATATGCAACCCTGAAAATATTACAAACGAAACCGCTCTCTTATCAAATTAAATACACACTTAATATTAACCAGTCAATAACACACGTACGTGATGAAAAAAATGCTTATCAACGAGCTTGTTGTGTTATGTGCAAAGGCTATCATTTCTATAGAAAATAATCAAAGCAAAAAAGAAAACAACCAATTTCAATGAATCATCCGTCACAAGCTTCTGAATTAAGTTGAATTAACAAATTTTTTGCACACAAAAACACCGGATACATAAGAAACAATAGAAACAGATACACGTCGCTAAGCTACATTCTAAAAAAATAACAACCCTTTCGTCGGTGCAATAAGTCTAAACTTTATTCTGAAAAAAAATACAGCAAAAACAAATGACAAACTTTTTAATTATTGCTCTCTGCATGTGTGCTTTACAACGTCACACGTTCGGTAACTAAAAAACAAAAATTAATTCAAGACATCACCGACATACACAATGGTCGCCACCCCCTTAAACAGCTTCAGCGAAGCCAACACGATTGTTGCCCATATCAAACTCGGTGTAGTATTTACCAATGAACACGTCACCCAGAATCCATAGCGGCCCATTTGGTGGTGGAATATCGATTCCCATGAAGCCAGACAAACAAATGGTCTTGCCCATTTGTGCGATACGCAAAATGTAGTCCTTGCCCTCTAGCGTGAATGTTTTGCCGCCCAACACAAGCTTGACCACTGGTAGATTGGGAATTAGATCACAACTGACCATGAACTGTCCACCAGGGAGTTGTGTGCCACCAATGGCTTTGTTAATAGATGCACTCTCACTGGATGGGCCGGCAATTAGACTGGTACCGGTATCAGCAATGACCTGGCAACCACCTTGGCAGAAGCTCACATCACCAATCGATCCAGAATCCATTTGGATTTGCCAATATGCCTTGCGATCCACTGGCAGGTAGGTGAAGTCACCCTTGTAGTGATTGGGGTCAGATCCGCCAAAGATAATCTCACCACCTTCCGGTGCACTGGGATCCCTGTTTAAATAGAACGAGAAGACTGGAGCCGGAATCAGACCCTGATTGTATAGATTATAGAACGGTGGCACAACTCCATCGACTGATATGGAACTATAGCCCAAACCGAGAATTCCATCGAATTTAGCTGCCACGAAAACTAGCCCTGGTTCGCTGAGTGCTTCGGCAAACGTCTGACTTTGAATGTCTAATCCTCCAATGTTGACCTTGTCAGTAGACAGATAACCAGATAATGACCCTGAACCATAGTGGATGGCGAATTCAGTGCCGTTCTTAACGTAGGTGGTGGATTTCTTGGCGTCGTATTTATTGTGCATCAAACAGGCAATGTTGGTGAAGTGACATTGCTTTGAAGGCACCCACAGGTTTGAGGACCCAGTATCGAAGACAACCTTAAAGTTCTGGGGTGGAGTTCCAATGGAAATCGCACCATAGTACTGGGCATCGAGGTAGTTGGATAGTGGCTCTGGTGTGGGACCATCAATGGTATTGGATGATAATTTCAATCGAAGACGTTCAATATCGGTGCCAACTTCTGCAAAGTGCCTTCGGGCCGATGTGAATTTTTCGAGCTTGACACGAAGGAACTCCGCGTTGGCCACCAACAGAAGGCACGACACTAATACAAGTAGTTTCAACATACTGCGACTGATGACTACCCAACACTTTTGAATAAACCTGTGGACAGACAGAAATTAATTTTATTAATTAGCTGGATGATTAATATTCCTTTGTCTGACAATACCGTTCTTTGCAGCTTTTATAAGAAAATTTAACACCCAACTGTATAGCCGGCGAATAAAATACCAATTAAACGCGAAATTCAACAGCAGACTGGTATAAAATGAAAAATTGTATAACTGTATGGGAAAGCTTTTCTCTTCTTTGATGGGGTGACATTTGGATGGGATGTTTGATTTGGCATAAATTAAGTTGGATTGTTCGCTTGTCCTGTTAGTACCTGTAGAAGAGCTTTATTGTGAGACGTTCAAGAGTTATGCCGAATTGTATCCGTTCCTATTTATGTGTCCCAACGTGTCAAACGTTGAATGCCTTGTTGATTGTGGTGAACAGAATATAAATCTTGTTGACCGCCAAGCAGAACTATTATAATCAATTAATATTTGTATATTTAACTTAGGAACATGAATTACACTTAAATATATTTTCACAATATTCTCAAATACAATTGAATTTAAGAAAAAATACAGAAGACAAAAATTAAACGTCAAATCTGTTGCACGTCAAATTTGTTGCACTTCCAACAAAGTTTGCCAAACGCAAAATTCTGACGTTGGTGAGGGTTGAATAACAATAGAACTTTGGTTAAAGTAAACTGCCTGTAAATTTGTACATCCAATTTATGCAAATTCTAGCAATGAACGAAATTTTATGATGCCTCAGTGGTTAATTTAAGCCTAGGTATCCTTAAATGCGCGTTGGCCGTAACGCAAAGTCGAGCGCACATGACAAATTTCCATTTACTTGTGTGGTTTGGAATATAAGTCGTATTGAGGTAAAAATATTCTTAAAAAAATTTTTTGAAATTTTCGAAAACGAAAAAAATTTGAAACTGAGTATTAGTTTATTCAATTCGATAAACACGAACTACTGATTTCTGGCTCCCTTTTACTATTTTTACTCAATATTTTCAATCTAGCAATATTATGTGAATGAAAAGCGAATGAAAAGCAGAACATTGCCCTGACGCTGTGGTTTAGGAAACTATTTGCATGGAAGTTGGAAGTATTTATGTCGGCACACTATATATTCTATAAGCCTTTAGCGATCATTGAGCGGTAGACGAAAGGTTCGAGTCCAAGATAATAAAGACCAGTTTGTTTACGTTCCCGAGTCTCGCGAACGTCTGACAAATATTCGAGAGTAAAATTATCTTGGAAGGCTCTCAATCGAAAAAATTGTATAAACTGTAGGACCTTGTAGTGTGTCGTACAGTACGAATGGCTGCGAGAAACTAGGCCATGTATGAAAAGTTAGCACCAAAATATTTGTACTGTTCTTTTTAGTAATTCTAATTTTTTTTTTCATATTTTTTCTTTCTTTCATATTTTTATATTATAAAAACTTAACAGAAGTAAACGTCAGATTTTAGGCAGTGGATAAAATGAATACGTCATACGCTGTTTGAGCGAAGTTAAATTTAAGCTGTTATTTAAATTTTTTTGTTCTTGAAAGTATTGGTTACAGTTCGCCTGATTTTGAAGTGAAAATAAAGCAGAACAGCATTGGTTCCGACAATAACAGATAGATTTCTCACTAAAGAAATACCTGGAAAATGTACCAGGCAATTTATATCATAATTAATTTGGGAGCTAAAATGCTGATAAGACACTTTGTACAGGCCGACATTTAAATGCTTTTCATGCTCAGCTAAAATGTTGTGGTTAACATAATCTTGAAAGGAATTTTTTATGAAAATTAAATTTCCGCTCGAGCAGCGTACTGGGCTTTAATATATCCACAATGTTCTTCCACTTGATCGGAGCATCTCTAGGTTTTGCCTAAGTTTTGCCTAAAAAACAGGTTAGACAACTGATGCAAGAATACCAGTGTGCAATAATCCATTGATTTACAGACTTCTTCAAGTGAATATTTTACTTCAGTTTCAATTTTGGGACAACAAACTGAAAACAAACAGCCATATTTGATATGACTCTCTACACCACTGTGTCTGAAATATACTAAACAACTCGGAAAGTAGTCATTTTGACATTTTATACATATAGTTTTAGACAAATAGAAATCTTTATTTATTAGCTTTATATAGCTAATTAAATCACTGTACATACTCGTAGTTGAAGAACAATTTTTTTTAACAGAAAAAAAAAAATAAAAATTATTTAATAATTCAAAAAAATAACTTCTTTCCTAAAACAGTAAATATTTGGTTTATTCTTAGCATCAGCATCCATTTCGTTAAATAATTTAAATCCTTTATAAATTACAGAGTTTTGAGTGTTACTTTTCCTTAAGTAAGGCAATCTAAAATTATTAATATTTCTAAGGTAATATGGTTGAACATCACTTATATATCAAGTTATTTTTAATTTTACACACAAAAATGACAACATTCATTATTAAATTTTGTTTTACAGATAGCCAATTTATTGACACATATCTATTGCACTTTAAAATACTTCGCATAGCCTTATTTTGTAATAATTGCAGTCTGTGAATCAAACTATCATTACACAAAAACAAAATCGATGAACTATACTCAAGTGAGGTTTTACTATTACATTTCTTATTCATTTTTAGGAAACCAATTTTTCTAGCAATTTTTTTACAAATATAATCTACATGTTAAGAGAACTTAAACTTTGTTATCAATTATAACTCCTTGGTATTTAATCTCCTCAATTTGTTCAATGATCTCACCATTAATTGACATTCTTAAATTTAAATTTTGCCTACTGTTGATCACCATTTGCTTCATTTTGGAAATGTTGAATTTCAATCTGTTTTGTTTCAGCCACATGTTTACTCGCTCCAAGTCATCCTGAAGTAATCTATTACTTTCACATATATTTCCCTCACTAGTATATTAAAATTTAATATGCGTTGCTGTGCAATATAAATGTGAGTAAATCCATCTGCAGAGATCAATGAACTCAATATTTAACCAGGGAGCTTGGCGGTTTCACTGATTAATTTATTTTCACAACCGGTGAAGAAATTAGCAGAAATACAGACGACTATAGAATAATTCGTGTGTCCTCCGTCTATTAACACATTAAATACATGTGGGTAACTATTCAATAATGGCTAGCAACTCAAGAACACTGAAAACTTGGCAGCACCCTCAACTCCAAAATGGCGCCAAATTAAAATTAATAATCGACTTCCTCTACGTTCAACTTCTCTGGATCTTTCATTTCTAATTTTGTCTTCTCTGAATGTGGTTCGATTGTTTAAGTTGAATAAGTTCTTGGATGTTTGTTGGTCATTTGTTGAATAAATGTAAGTTCATATTGAATGCACTATATTAAAACATTTTCCATGATGAGCTAAGATACCGCCCCAGTCTGAATACTTGTGTCGATTGGTTATTTCTGTCTGATAGTTGTTCAAAGTGCAAATTGTATAATATTCCTGATTCCTCGCAGATTGCTAATCCTTGTATTCTTTTTGTTGCAGATGGATGTAAGCTGAAGTAAAATCTATTCCACAGGCCATGTGTAATTTGGAAGTGGTAAGTTGAATCGAAATGATTGGAACTTCTAGTACCATTTTTTACATATCATGATGCTTATCTATACCGCCCCAGTCGGATAAATTGTGACGATTGGTTCTTTATATCTGAAATAATCGTGTCACAAAATTTATTTTTTTTATTACATCGCGTAAGTTCTAAAAATTGATTTCTTTCCAATTACAGAATGCTACAAATGTGAAAACTCGATATACGCATACCGCGTGTTTTCAATGAAAAGGTGAATATTCCTTAAGAACTCCCCCCTCATGCGTAAATCTCGTGATGATAATCAAAGTAGACAAGCATATAACTGAATGTTTTTTTGTTGATTACTTTCGTCTGATTAACTCGTGAATTTATTTTTGTCGAAAATTTTGCGCTTCGTTATGTTTATGAGATTTCTCGCCTTTTTCCAGGAATGACGCGATGCCAAGTTGGGTAAAATATTGAATCTGTGCCTGCAATGTGCTTCGATGAAGACGCTAAACTGATAAGTTGTTGCTGGAATCTCTAGGTAAGACTATTCTTAAATTTGATCAGAACTGTACTGTTGAGCGAATGATGAATACTTTTGTAACAGTTATCCCTGTCATAAAGATAAACTTGATGAGACCGTTTACTCTGAAAATTTGTTAAACGAACAAAAATTACTTACGAAACCACGTGTTCACCCAACTAACGAGGAATCTATTTTCTTCCACAGATTGCTTATGGAAAACCCGCGTCCTGGAAAGTTGCAGCTAAAACGTCGAGTGTTAAAGTTTATCAAATAAAAAGTAATTAAACTGAAATATTTGCCTTTCTTTCGCTTCCTTAAATTTCAGCTGTTATTTCTTTTATTGCACTTCGGTTTGGACATATGGTTGTGGGAAGGGATTTTGTACACCCCTATTACAGAATTTAAATAGGGGGATTGATTCAAAGAATTTTAAAATCGGATCAGATCAGTCTGGCAAATTCGATTCATTTTCGCTTGAAATTGGTATTTGTATGGAGAATGAACACTAAATGATTTAACGATTTCGACTTTAGTGAATCATTCCGTCCCGTGGGTTCTATAATAGGGGTGCTAATCTTTCGACTGCAATTCCTGCACACATTCAGCTATAAAAGACATTTTGATGAATTTTTGCATTCTGAACTGTAAGGGAAATACCCGAACGACGGTGAAGACATACGCAAGAGTTCCGAAAGGATGAAAAGTGGAGTGTGGTATATGAATTTGAATGCCTGGCAGTAAGTTTACAATTTCAATTGATTCTTTCAAGACAACATAAAATCTCCTTACGACCCAAACCATTCTTTCTGCTTAAATACTTTTGATGACCTGGTTCATATGTAAAACTATTATAAATATTTCTCTAAAAAATAAATTGATTACGATTAGTAGTTTTGTCTGTAAAAAAAAGTAACAACCGTTCCTTGGTCTACAATGACCCAAGCAGATATTTTTAATTATGTACACAAATTTGTTGGTTATATTTTCCTTTATATATGTACATATATACACATGTCATGAATTTTCTCGGCACTTTTCTCTACTTTGAGAAAATCGTCTTGGAAACCAAACACCCAAAATTACTTGGTGTGAAACGCTAGTAAAAGCTATTAAATTATTATTATTTGATTGTTCACTGCAGTTCTAGAAAAAGAAAAATAAGTACAAAATATCTGTATAATTATATCAAAGAAACAAATAGTTTTTTTTGTTAAGAGCGGATGGTTAATGGTATGTGGCTCAGTATTGCCTGCTTAGTATAGTATAGCATGAGAGCCCGTTTCCGAACAAGCCCTATATGTAAACAGTTTTTAGTCGCTCCACGGATTTGAAACATACAAATACACCAGCAAATTTTGAAAAAAACTAGATCTCGTTAAAGGTGAAGCTGCAGAGTTGCTTAAAATCGTTATAATAAATATGGGCGGGTTCGTAAGTGCATAATGCTCCTAATACCCAAATTATGTATACTTCCGTTTTTAATTTGAAGGTGGTGATATCTAGTGTTATTTTCAGCAATTCACCCAAGACACGAGATGTTATAATAAATGGAGGATCGGAAACAAACACAAGTGTTGAAACATTATGGAAACGTCCAGTCAATTAATATTTGATTGAACCAGAACTGTCTAAGGCGTCGGTTATAGCCACCAGAAAAATGCATACGTGAAATTGTAAACATTGACATTTTTTATGGTCTGTCGGTTACAGCAATCAGATCTATCCGTAGAATGCATACTTTTGCAGATCGTCGGCATTTTTTCTTAGTTTTTAGGTTACGAATGAAACGATTTTTTTGAAGAAGCTGAACATTGTAGGGAAACGATTTTGTTCAATTTTGTGTCAGCTGTTCAGAAAAAATTAAAACTGAAGTCTAGATATGCTGCTGAAGTGAAACGAAAGATTCCATATAAAATTGACTCGAGGGAATCTGAAACGAAAAATTAAGTTCTTTTTTGCTGTTAGTCACGACGAAACAGTTCACTCAGTTTTCGTGTGAAATTAATTCACAACGAAATGTTGACGTTTCTCCTTTTTTCCAGTTTCTCTTGCATGAGTATTATGGAAAACCGCGTTCTTCTTCCATTTTCTATGCAATGTGTTCAAACAGCTGCTATAAAATTCTGCTACCATTTAGACACTGATTAGTTACTACACTATAGCACCATGCTGCCGAACGCACGCATTTATACTAGTTCTAACCCATGGGGCGTTATTATGTAATGATTATGTGTAACAAGAACGATGCCAACACAATGTTTCCAGCTGAAAATCAAAAGCCATGCATCTAACTTTGCTTTTATTAACATGTGCAAAAAAAAAGAAGAAAATTCATCAACAAATTATTGTGTTTTTAAGCAGCGAATATTTCTATGATGATGAAGAAGAATCTACCAGAATTTCAAGAAGACAACAGAAAAGCATCCAACCATTCAAAGTTTCTTTAATATACATATTACGTTTCCCTATCGATACTTATTTTCTTTCAACTTTTAAATAACTTTCGATTGAATGAAGATGCATTTATGTTTTGAGTGAGATCGATAGCTATCTGCCATTTACCATTTACCCTATTGAGAATATTCTCTGCCCTAAACACATATCATTTGCGTTAACAAATGAAGAATAAGAAAGCAAGTTATTCTTCTTGCTTGACATAAACATAGCTCTTTGCGATGTCGTGGTTTGTTTCCATAAAAGAAACCAACATATGTATGTATTAAGCTGCCTTCTTGCATTTATGGCTGGAAATCAATAAAATATCAAATATGTTGACAATTTGTTACACTTTTCAAACAATCACTTCGAAACACAATGGCGAACAACAATCCTTAACGTACTGTGAGGTGTGGTGTGAAAGATACTGTAATATGCGAGCTACTGCTCGAGTATATGAAACGCTATTCTGTGAGATTAATTCTTTATTTTCTAGTCTATAGAACAATTCAAGTTCACACTATACTATTCTTCGCAAATTCCTTCCTTACAAGGTCTCCTTCTTCTCAAATCACTTTATCTCCTTTCAATTATTGTACTTTATCCACAAATCCAAACTAATTACTTCCTCTTGTTAACTCTCAACTTTCAATTTATCACAAAATTACAACTTCGGCTATTATCACTTTTCCAATCTCTTCGTGCGGTTCAAAACCCAACTGCCTTGCCTCGATCGCCATCTGTCCTTATAATAGTCGCATTTCTGATAGCCAGAAACTTCTAGCAAATTTCTCGGCCACTGGAACAAGAAAATTCTGATGTAATAATTCCAAGATGACAGCTGCAGCCAATAATCTCTTGCGGTTTTGGGGTTATAATTCTCTCTTAATTCTGCGACGTCGTATCCGTCTCTTACTGTGGACACGAACCTCGAATGGAAAGACACTTCGGAATGTGTTGCCTGTTTGAGGGCGTAGTTATTATGCTACATTATGTTACAATACCATTCTCGTAACGATAACCATAGATGTGATCTAAATCGTAATACTTAATCGAGAATTTTGTCGTTACGATACTTAGGTAAGGAAAATGGTGGGACACAAGCGTCTTTTCCCGATTAATCGAAAATGTGCTTCTACGGACTCAACCGGTGGTCTACGTAGGAAGTGACTAACGCCACAGACCGCGTGCAGCCGATCAACTAGCGAAGACTCTCAATTGCAAAAAAAAAAACTCTACAAGTCCGATGGGATGCGCACAACTTTTAAGATAAATTTTTGGAATCGTATCTATTATCAGAAACTCAGGGCCTTATTGCGAGAGTCTATTCGACTTTTGTCGATTGTATTGCGAGGTGCAGTAGAATTTCTGTAATAGAATCGACTTTCTGAAATAAAAAAGAAAAAGCTCTTACATTTACATGGAGCTTTCAACTGAAATGTCAAATCTCCGTCTGTTTTGTTTGCGTTTACAAAAAACTTTGTCTACTTTATTGTTGATTACAAAAGAAAAATTGTTTTAGGAAAAATAATCAGTTTTATTTATTTTGATAATTTTGAGGATGAATTAAAGGATGACGACGAGCTGAAATTGTGACAACACTTCGATACCGAAGAAAATTAAGAGTGATCTCCAATCCTCTAAACATGGATGACAATATGTATGTAAAATATGTATTTTCTGTTCCGTTGCATTTTAATAATTATTGTTTTTTTTTTTTGCTATTAAGTCCCATAGCAAATTTTCCCCATTGCTCGTTTGCCTCTTGCTTTTTGCAAATCTCTTTTGCCAAAAGCTGATTTTTTTTCCATTAGGCAGATCAATTTCTCCATCTGCCGTTTATTTTTAAATTTTTTCCTTATTTTTGTAAAAAAAAATAAAGCAATTTATATAAAAATATATTTTAACTTGAATATAATTCTAAATATACTTACTTATTTCCCCCGTTATCCATTTTTTTCTTTGTTTGCTCTACTTTCAAACGAAAGTCTACCACTTATTTCCGATAGAATTGACATTTCTATAAAATAGAAAAATATCAACACCAAGAGACTCGCAATACCGATAATCGACTTTAATTCTACTGAGCTTTTGACATTTCTATAAAATAGAAAATCATCCATACCAATAGAAATTCGCAATACCGATAATAGACTTTAATTCTATTCGACTTTAAGTCCATCGCAAATAGACTCTCGCAATAAGGCCCTCAATCTGTGATCAGATGAAAGCATGTCCGATGATTAGCGAATAGATTTTCACATAGAAAACAAACATTCATCTTTCATAAAAAGAATAATTCGTTTTTATTTGCAATATCTTTAAATGACTTCTCGTTACAATATAAAAATAACTTTTCTTACAAACTGATCCTAATTAAATTACACTAAAACAATATGCACAGAAAACAATCTCCAGTACAAGAACCAAATGAGAAAAACCAGAAATTTCTCTTTACGAAAACATATCCTCTCTGTCGGCACCCGTGCCATCTCCCGCGTCTTCCAAGTTTGCAAACAGCAGGAAATGCGAAGGTCGGTGAATTTCGTGGTAGAACTCCTTCGGATTGGACAGCTGTAATTCGTACTTCATATTCGCATCGTGCCGCACACCCATAAAATTGTAGTTCCAACTTCCTTGCGCCGGTACCATAAAGAAACCGAGGAATTTGTTCGAAAGCAACATTTGTACTCTTTCGTAATGGGATGGCAGGTATCCCTTTGGGTTGTTTCCTTTGTCTGTGTTCTTGGAACCCCATTCAAAACCGGAGGGTGTTAGTTTGTAAGCAGTTAGAGAACATGATCCAGGAGTAAACGAACATGTGATAACTATGGTCTTCTCTCCATCCCACGAGGTGTTGTCCTGCATGATCTTCGCATGCGTGGTAATATCTTGCGGTGACAGTTGGGGCAACTCATTGGGCTGCGTATGAATCCAACCGAGCGGTTCCATATCCTTAAGATACTGATGGGTCGGTAGAACATTCGGCAGATTTATTGTCTGATGGGTACCCCACTGTGGTGGCATCACAATGCAACGGATTTCTTTCACTTGCGGGTTGTCTGGGGGCGAAACTCCATAGAGGTACCCTGCAATTTGCGCTCGCAAATCTGATATGGTCACAAACTTCTTGAGGATATTCTTGGGCAAAATGTATGTGTAACCGGTTTCCTTGATATCGTCTGAACTCACGTAGATGTGATTTGTACGGAGGTGAAGATTTGTCGCGGATATCGCACGAACTCGCCATTCTGTCTTCGAACTGAACGTCTGAGTCTCGTAATTGGATGTGGTAGACGTAATTATCTCATCGCCATGTTTGTTTGTCGTCCTTGTCGTCGTCGCTGTCAACTGATTTTGTTCTTTTGTCTGCTTTTCGATTTCAGCAATTTGCTGCCGCTGTGCTGATGGCGCTGATATCTCCATACCCAGGATAATATCACGAATTTCAGATTGCGTCAGAGAGGCCACATTCACATTGTTCTTCTTGCCATAATCGGCCAAAATCAAATCTTTTAGCTGCACCTCAACCTTTATCCACTCCTCATCGGTGAGTGTTGGCCAGATATGATGTGCCTCTGTTATAGTTGTCTTGTCTGGCTTCAGAATGATTTTCGTTCGCTCAGTGTTAACATGTAGCGCTCTCAGGATCAAAATCAACCTACTGAACGCTGTGTATGATGAAATCGTCTTCAACCAATCGTCATACAGATTAAACAGAACCATCTGTGGCTCTGTCGCCTTCAAAATCAAGTCACCAAACTTCTCCACTTTCAAACACGCCTGGAACGGCAACTGCAGCTCAGAGCCCTTGATCACAATGTTGGGGAAATCAAGCAAATGCACTTCCAGTGGATCCAACATTCCCTTTCTTGTCACAATGATCTGCTTCGGCTGCTCCTCCACAGGTAGAGATCGAATCAATGCCGCAACTTCTTCGGCAGTCTTCCACTTAGCCAACTGACCTAAACGCTTTTGTCCAGCCCACACAGACGTGTGAATAATCTTCAAGAACAGTTGACCAGTTCGCGGGTTAAATATGAAAATTGCACCGTTTATCGGCTTTGTTGTCAAATTACCTTCAAAGGTCTTGTGGATCGTAACTCGGTACACATTGGTATCATCCACAAACCAAATGATTTGATTGGAGAACAGCTCACCATAGTTCTGTGACGATAAATACGGTTCCGTTGGCTCAGAACTGTACAATTGCAGTGCCTTCCTGATACGTTCTCTCAATACATATAGCGCAGGATTGGCCTTCATTATCTTCGCCATTGCCTGCTGAATAAGTGTCTTACATCCAGGGAACCAGTTTCCATAAGCTGAATGCAAATTATAAGCCAGGTCGATGGCTATCAGCACTCCTGTCGGTGAGGGGTATATGGACATGTTATCGGTGGTGTAATCGAGGAACTTTGCTCGTGCATACCGCTCCACATCGTGCGAGTCATAATCACCCCATCTCAACTGAATATCCAACCAGTACTTCTGGGTCGTTGTATTGTCCATCGTGTCCTTCGTATCAGCCAACAGCGACGGACGCGAAACATTCCATTTGTACGCAGGGAACAGCAAAATATCAGCACAAGACGAGTTCATTTTGTATGATTTACGTGGATGGATAGTCTCCTTCTGAACCGTTTCAATCTCAAGGGCGTCCAACTCCTGATCAAACACTTGACACAGATCCATGACAATCGATTCGTGTATTTTCTGCCACAAGTGAGCACGGAATATTTGAATCAGCGAGATCTTTAGCGTTGGAATCTTACCGTGCATGAAAATACCTGTCAAATCCAGCTGTACCTGGAAACCAACGTACACATTCGCTCTGTTTATGGTTGGTGACCACCAGAGGGTGAATCGACGATTTGGAATTTGATTCAAACCGGATCGCTGAGCGTTAGTCAATTTTTTGTATTTCATCGATTCTTCGAATCCTGATGCTTTTTCCCAGAAAAGACCTTCCCAAGTGGGGAAATATGTTCCCTTGAAGAGCGTATGCTCTAAAATACCCTCCACACCACCCAGAGCTTGGATCATGTCCGTACGATAGTTGTTCAAGTTCCATAATTTACCGTCGTGCCGCTGATGTGTCCACCAGAAGGGATTCTGCTTAAGAACTTGATATTGCTTGAACTCTGTTCGAATACGCCAACCCTTGTCATAGGCCAGGGTATGCCTGTCCTTTTGGAAGAGCGTATTGATTCGAGGGATACCACGATCCCAACTGTCTTCCAGATCTTCAAGCGTTAAACGACGATTCTGGGCATTCGCTTCCTGCCTCTTTAAAGCATATTCAGCCCAGACACGCTGCGAGTCGATAAATTCACTTTCCCATGGCTGAATGTACCGATACAAGTTGGGAATAAGTTGATCCTCATCGTGGGACATACCTAAAACAAAATGATTATCCCATCTCCTTTCATATCTTTTTTTTTTAAAACAAACCTGATCGGAAATGTGTGATGCCCACGTCGGTCTGTTTGGACCACCTCAAATCTGACTGAGGAATGAGTACGTGTCCCATGCTCAACATACCCAAGCCACCCAGTTCCTTTGGTGTATAGAAGACAACGGGCGGGAAACGCGAAGGCATTTTGGAGTTCAAGCCGATCTTGATACGAGTTTGAATTTTGTTCTCGCATTTCACCAGCAAGTCGAGGAGTTCTTGGGTGTTCACCACTGCTTCTCGGAAATACGTCATCAATCCAATCAGTGCTGTGTTCCATTTGTTTACAATCTAAGTCGACCAGAATTGTTATCATACTTGTACCACACGAATTGTCACAACTCACCTTAGTAAACGTAGTCGACCCAGAAGCCATGAGAATCTGCCTAACTCTATTATGGAATCGACCCAATGATTCGTCGTCCACACGCAAGAAACACTGTGCAGTACGCTCCTTTGTGACTTCATTCTGTAAATTCCACACACCATCACGATGTGTGAACTCTTCATGCTGCGTCCGGCACTGAAATAAGGAAAACAAAGTCATTTACAAATCGGCTCTTATACGACTTCGCTAAAAGAAAGGAACCTTTGGTAAAATCCTGCATTCAAAGCCACTCATGTTGAACAATAGATTGGGATTATCCTTGGAATACACTGAAACGAAGGTACTTTCCCAATTTATTGTGGTCACTGATCGAGGAAGTCGATTTTTTATGTCCCAAAACACAGCTCTTCCCCTGAAACAAGAAAACGATTAACTCAGCAATGTCCACCTCCTCCGAATCACTGGAAATGTCTTACAAATTAACATCATGCTTCATAAGTCTCATTCGCGCATCTCGTGGCCAACACTTTTTATTATTGTAGCCCACAATATTCTCATTGTTTGGATCAGGATGTTCGGTAAGGTATCTCTGGATCAAATCCCTTGCATCTTCTGCCGAGAATCTGAAGAACAAATGAATCCTGTCAACATATCGGCAGTACAAACGAATTGGATGCGCCGTTTCGGTGGGAGTGTCCTGAAATGTGAGGAAATCATTTGGCATTTGTGGTGGCCCCGCCATCTCACTGGCTCGATGTAAGCCGAGGACAAGTAGATCCAAAACGAGACCATAGTACTGAGTAATAAAAGAGGCGAATTGCAGGCCTCGAATGATGCCGTAACTGTTTGTGTGATTCATATCCTTGTAATTGATGACAACGTTGTTCTTTGCTGTCATGTAATCGGCAATGTTATGGTCAACAATAAGACGAAGCAAACGATTGAGCAGTGTCAAATCGATCTTTTCGTAGAGTTTTTCGAAGCGGGACTCCAACAGAACATTGCATTCGCCTTCAGAGACGTCCCACACGTCTTGCAGGTTATTTATACCTAAAAAAGGAGATACAAAGGTGAACATCTTATATATGTCAGCTTAACCGTGTGTCATTATAGAAAGTCATTGCCCGCAGAGCAAAACAAATAATGATTTTTTTTAGAAAACATTCATAGTTCCAGTGCTGGAGACTCTCAATCTTCGACTTGCACACCCTTAGACGCTTCGAAATTTGTGCAACATCATGTTTCAACTTCGCAAATTTGCTCAAAATAAAACAGATTCCTCGACGAGTATTTAAAAGAAAGAATAATGGTGAACTTTAATCACCACAAGCGTGAGGTTTGCAACAAGGGGATTTCAAATACAAATCACTTTGCTACAAATCACACACCAGTAATGATCAACTAAATAATCCACTACACATGTCAATGCTAATTATTACTGTTATATCAAATTCAAAATTTACCTTGACACCATTTGTAGACCAACAATGGAGGTGGTTCCGTGTCACTCGGTTTGATCCAAGGTGGAAACAGGCGCCTTTTATCTGCCTCATACCACAAATACTGATCGAGATATGCGTCGGTGATTTTCTCCAATGGTTCCACATCATATACTGGAATCAAATGACTGTACAAGTCCATGAATTCTATTCCAACCTGTAAGGGAAAAATACATACTTTCAATAACATTCTGTACAATCTATCAGGTCTAATAACAAACCTCTTTGAAAGCACGTTGTGTCAACAAATGACGCTTGATACGTGACAACGCCTCATGCGGGTTATCATAAGCCTGCTCGATTAAACCCAACTCCTCACGCTGACTTTGATTCAATCTCGACTTCACACTGTACGCCTCCTTCAACCGTTCCAAAGCCAGAATAAGCAACTTTGTGTCATGCTTATATGACAGTGGAGGGAAAGGTATTGGTGCAAATCGTCGTGACTCCAACCAATGCACTGTGGTAGTGTAAATTGCCACAGCCTCTTCTGGCGAAATGTATGGACCATCCTTCAAATAGTTATGCTGACGCTCTTGTTCTGCTTTCAAATATAGACGCGTCAATCGTCCCAAATTCTTCTTACAAACAGTCTTATCTACGGTAGCTCCACGGCGAATTCTCTCACGATTATAATGTGCCGTGTTTGTCCACCAATCGGCCTTCATCTTGACATAACGTAGAATCATGTTTTCAATGGGAATTGGAAGACCAGGAACTTTCCATGGAATGTTGGCCTTCCAACAACGCCATGCCTCTGATAAGTGCTGCAGAATTGTTCGCGCTTTATTTTGTTTAATGCCTTCGGGCATCATATCCACGATGTCATGCATAACTGACGCACGTAATTCCAAATCAAAGTGAGATTCCACACGTTGTTTGGTCACGGTCTTTGCCACACCTTTCGAATGACGACCCTCAAATTGACGGGAGAGCAAGTTTCCTAACCATCGCTCCAAGAGTGGTGTGATTCCTCGCATGAAGAAAAGCCAAACACGCCAACCGGGTGCCCAGAAACCACAGCCAGGGCCTTTACCAACTGGTCCCTGGAATAACGTAAATCTATTAAACTGTTAAGCAATGTTCTGACGTTTAGCACTCACTGTATTGAACCGATAGTAGATCAGATGTTTTAGATCTTTGCACATTCGAATCTGTCGCATTAGTTTGTATTTATATCGATACATTCCGGTCAGTTGTCCAACATGAGCAAAGATGTATTGTAGGCCATCAGCCAATTGGAAGGCATCCACGTTGTTAAGACGATACTGAACGTGTGAGTCAATTATCAACTTTGTTAGACGTAAAATTTCACGACATAAATGGAAAGCTGCAAGAGAGAAATGGAAACAACTTAACAGAGAGAGGAAATCAATAAGAATCTGAAGTTCTGAAATAAGATTGATGGTGGAGTACACAAGCCATTAGTAGAAGATCTTGTGTTCCATAAGAAATCAAACTTGAACCGTAAGTGCCTAGTCATGATAAATAAAGCGCACCTAAGCACTCTCATGGGAGTCCTAACATGGCACTGTATTATAGGCAAGCATGCCGGTAAATTCGGATAGGAATCCTATGTGGACATTACCTTCTGGGGAAAACATAGCAAAAGGTTAGGACTTCCAAATTGAGACGTTCGCAAGTAACGTAAAGAGTTTTGTACGGATGAGCTCATCAAACATGTCAGGAAGCAACTCGTATTAAAATTAAGTGCTAAGGTGTTAATTTTTGTGGGCGTCGTGGCTCAGTGATTAATTGCGCGATCACTGAGCAGGAGATTCAAGTTTCGAATTCAGGAAAACACACCTCTCGAGAACGTCTGATAAACATCCGCGTAAATTTGTCATGAGAAACTTCTTTCAATCGAAAAAAATTGTCCTTCAGAAACGACATAAAACTGTAGGTCCCAACCATTCGTGCGGCGTACAGTACAAATGGCTGCGAGAACCTACGTCTTGCCCTGTAGGGTTTGTTAGCGCCAAAATATTTATTTATTTTTTGAAGGTGTTAATTTCCAGTAACTTACGAGTTACGTACACACCAATGCTTTGAGGAAAGTGATTAAGTTTTTACATCAATTAAAGGAATCGCAATAGCGATAACTTCAACTCTATCACTACTCTACAAATGTCCCACGAGCTATCATTCGTGTAGGATAAGCGGATACGACTGCATTGTTTATAAAATAAACAAAAAAAAACAAATTTAACTAACCATTTCCGAAACGTGACTTCTTTCTCTCCTTAGTGGTCAAAGTTTTAACCGGCTTCAAGTTGAAGTTATAATCCAAATGAAGATAGTTTAAGTTCTTTCGGTGGATAAGTAGGTTCAGCATGTTGTAACCCTGCCGGCATACTTGCAATCCAGCTTCCACCCAATCTAGCGTCGTGGTTTGAAAGAATTTCGTTGCTTTAAACGATCGGAAGAGGTACCTGCAAAGAAAAAAAAATGTTTCATTAAACTTCCTCCCTCACAACTAGCACTGATTTCCGCCTCTTACCTCTTCTTCTGTGGCTTAGGCTTTCTATGCTTCAAAGCATTCAAAACATAATACTTCAAAAGTTTCTGGTAACTGACACGTACTTTAACCGGATGTCCTGGAGGACAGTGCTCTTTGTACCAAGATTTCACTAAAGGAATATCTATCGCACGGCGAGAACGACCAGAACGCAAATTAAACGGACGTGGTGCCCAGAGTAAAGATATTCCATTGGCCGTGTTGTCTGTATACAATGGTGTATCCTGTAAAAATGGTTGCACCTCATCTGGTAAACTAAAGTCCTCATCGTCATCTGGCATCGGTTCGGGAATCTATAAAATAATTCCTAAAATTGATGTCAAACTTTATCGTACAATGATAGGCTATACCTTCACAGAATGTCGATGTGATATGGGATTGATAAGAGGATCAAAGTAAAATGCTGGCAGATCGGGATCCTCTGTTTTGATGTAAACCACATTTGGAGTATGATACCTGCAAATCAATATCTGGTTTATAACTGCGTTCTACATAACTAAAAACAAAACTGTGATTGTCTGTGACCATCAGCAATCCCAAAAGAGTTTCATCTTTGCGATTTACGCTGATCACACCAAAATGAAAATTTTAAGAATTTGTTTTCATTGTGAATGAAATCGCATGATTGTAGTAAATTTTCTTATTTGGTTGGGTTTCTATACCACGCAGAGTTTATTTAAAGCAAAATATTTTTCACTTTAATTTTATTTTTGTGGATACTCAACAAGTTAACAAGGAAATGCATATTTACCATGATAAGTGAACGAAATGTGGCATATTGTTGTAGAGATAGGGAAAGGCGATTCTATACTCTGTTCGAATCGGCTGCCTGATGATGACTTTGTTGATGTCGTTGAATTCATTCCAATCTTCATCACTAAAAAGAAGGAAATAAGATATGAGTGGAAAAATATTAAATTTACTTTCAAGGATAAGAATAGGAATGGGCCCTTGTAAGAACTGATTTCACATAAAAATAGAGGGCGCTCAAGTCGTAACAAACATGGGAGATTACAATTTGCTATCAACAACACGTTGAGAGAATCCTGGAGCTTTCCAGAGAAGTTCAACAAACTTTAGCATTTGCTATTTGCCAATAAATTCGAAGAGGGTTCCGGAGGAATTATAGTAAATATATTCATAGATATTAATGAAGTAGGTAGTATTATACTGTTTTTTTCTACAGCTTTTATACATATGCATGTACACTATCATTCATAAGTTTAAGGCCTTTATTTCCTTGATTGTACCACTTTTTGTTACCAAACCATTCACATTTAGTTAGGAGATAAACGACACCTGGAATAGTATTCCAATCGAAACAATATGGAAATTTATAGAGGATGTCCAGACTTTTTAAAGATGTTCGATGTAAAGTACCGTGCTTACATTATGCTCAAACCATAGATAGTGTATGTGAACTACCATCACTTTCAAACAGGCTGGAAAGTGTTTCATTGAATTTTTGGATTCTGAGTACAATTCTTCATATTTTCAGTTAATAATGATATTGGGTACGTGTGAGCAACAGCTAAAATGTTTCCTAATTTATAATAGAAGTGACATTGGAGATTTTTATCGTGTACCGACCGATTTGGAATTAGAGACAACTTTATGAAAAACGCGAGATTAAATTCGTTTATTACTAAGGACCATAGAATTAAAATAAAAAATATATATAGTTTTTTTAGGGGCTGCGGATAGGATAGATATAACGAAAAGATATAATGGATCCAATCACACTAGCCTCTTTGAAAAAAAATAAATAAAATGCACGACTGGATCGCACGTACTTGCTCTTACATATGATGTATTGTATATTAGAGGTCTGCAATGAATGTCTTGAAACCAGTTCCAAGATATTAATTTTATTCCAAGTGCACTTCATTATTGTATTCACAGCTTGAAAAGTAAAATGAATGAATGTGAAGTGATTATTATATGAGTATTGCAGCCATTTTAAACCAAACACTTAGTGCAATGTATTCATAAAAAACGGGTATTCATAAAAAAAAGTTTACATTGCACTGAGTACAGTTATATGCTAGAAAATAACTAGTCTTTGCAATCGTTTTATTCAGTGCACTCAAGGTACTCAGTGTATTCTTTACAGTTAACATTGTACACTATTTGCACACATCAAACCAGTTCACGTACTCAAAGTGTGGGAGAAAAAAAAAAACAGTGCACTCATTTTACTATCAGGTGACCGAGTATTTACAGTAATTGTCTCTTGTGATGTGGTACTCTTTTTTGCTGTACACTTGTTCGATTTATTGCAATGAATAGAGTACACTGAAGTAGTGTACACGTTTAGAGAGAGCAAATGAATGCATTCATACAGACCTCTAATGTATGTGCTGTTCAATCGTTAACGTTTTTTTTTTCTAAAAATTGTTTTTGGCAGTTTTCCAAAATTGTGTCGCCATAATCTTTTATATGTGAAATAATGCTTATATGTATATTGATTTCGAACAAAATCGGCAGTCATGGCCGAGAAATACCAAATTTTCAAAAACTAGCTAATAAGTACAGTTGTACGCATTTCTTGACAAAACCCTGATAAGCCATCTGTTGTCATACGTCCACTGTAACTAAAATATTAAATTTAAACCAAATCATTAAAGCCTTTTTTCGAGAAAATAGATACATTTTTTTCTTGATATTGTAGCATAATAACTACGCTCCTACGACTATGCAACAAATTCCAAAGTGTCTTTTCATTCTGGCAGAATTTTGGTTCGAAGTGTCCTTTCATTCGAGGTTCGTGTCTGCGGTTTCCACAGTTCATGTCTACGAAAGAGACGGATAATATCACGGATGAGAGGGAATTATAACTGCAAGAATGATTGTCATCTTGGAATTATTACATCAGAATTTTTCTTGTTCCAGTGGTCGAAGAATTTGCTAGAAGTTTCTGGCTATCAGAAACTTCTTCTATATAAGGACAGATGGCGATCGAGAGGGGGCAGTAGTTTTAAAACCGTGGCGAAGAGATTAGAAAAGTGATAATGGGCGAAGTTGTAATTTTGTGATAAATTGAAAGTTGAGAGTTAACGAGAAGAAGTAATTAGTTTGGATTTGTGAATTAAGTAATTGAAAGGAGATAAAGTGATTTGAGAGGACAGAGACCTTGTAAGAAAAGAATTGCGAAGAATAGTATAGTGTGAACCTGAATTGTTCTATATACTAGAAAATAAAGAAATAATTTCACAGAATATTGTTTTATCTACTCGAGCCGTAGCTCGCATATTACAATATGAAATCTCAAGAAAATCCATCGAACCTTTTGGGCTGCAGTCGAATTTTTTAAGTTTCTTTATTATAGTAACGTCAAGTTTGATCAAAATCTCGAGATCGAACATTTTTCGAAAACCAATATTTGCTCCTATAAATGCAAGTAAAAAATTAAAATTAAAGCTAAATTTTGAGAAAAAAAAAAAAAAAAATTTAAACTTTTTTAGAAAAAAAAAAAAAAATTAATTCAAAACCTTATATATTTCTGAACTTGAAAGCCTGGTAAATTATAGTAATTCAATCATAATAGAACCAATAGTTTACCTACTCAACTACTTGTCCTGCCATTTTAATTAGAAGAACTTGAAACACTCTGTACGTTGTTTATTACAAACAAAATCAGTAAAATATTAGTTTTTTTGTTGAACGGCGGGATATGGAAGCATGCAAAGAAATGCCTTAGTTCGCTGAGTCGAACGCGGGACTACAGCCTTTTCGTCAAGATCCCTGCATGCATAGTATAGTAATCGTAAAGGCCATTTTGTAAAAACAAATTTTTTGTTTCCAAAATCGGCCATTAGTAAAGTACCGTTAATTTAGCCTCGAATTGTTTTTTTGTCAAGAATCATCTCTCAAAAGGACGCACCCAAATTTTCAGACAGATCTGTCAAATAGTTTTGTTGTGGCAGCCATTTTATATAAACGCCTACTAGCATTTTCGTTAAAATGGAAAAAAAGTGAATTTCGAGTGCTCATTAAACACTAAAAAACTACCACGCAAACCAAACAAAAGCTTGACAAATATTATGGGGACTCTTCACCATTGATTGGAACCATTCACCACTGGTTTACTCAATTTCGGTGCGGTCGTTCAAGCACAAGTTCTGGTCGCCCAATTGAGGTCACCACACCAGAAATGGTCGACAAAATCCATGGATTGATAATGGACAATCGGCGAGTGAAAATACACGAGCTTGAAGAGGCCACAGGCTTATCACATGGCCTAGTGATTTCGATTTTACATAAATATTTGGACATGAAAAAGCTTTCCGCAAGATGTCGCGTTTGCTCACAATCGACAACAAACGCATTCGTTTGACAACTTCAAAGGTGTGTTTGGCGATGTTCTAGAAAAATTCGGCTGAGTTTTTACGCCGTTTCGTAACCGTGGATGAAATCTGGATTCACCACAACACACCAAAAACCAAGAAACAGTCAAAACAATGGACTTCTTCTGGTGAATCGAAGCCGAAGAAGGCCAATTCGGGTTTGTCAGCAAACAAGGTCATGGCGACTGTTTTTTGGGATGCGCGCGGTGTTGTTCACATCGATTACCTTGAAAAGTGTAAAACGATCACCGGCGCATATTAAGCAGAGCTGCTGGATCGATTCCAAGCCGATTTGAAGCAAAAACGGCCTCATTTGGCGAAGAAAGAAGTTATTTATCACCAGAACAACGCACCGGCGCACAAGTCCGCAGTCGCAATGGCAAAATTGCATAAGTTAGGCTACGAACTCCTCCCTCATCCAGCATATACCCCAGATTTAGCCCCCTGCGACTTTTTCTTGTTTCCAAACATGAAGAAATGGCTCGGAGGTAAGAGATTTGGGTCGAATGAAGAGGTTATCGCTGAAACAAACCCTTATTTTGAGGGGCTCGAGAAATCGTATTATTTGGAGGCCATCAACAAATTGGAGAAACGTTGGATGAAGTGTATAGAGCTAAAAGGAGACTATGTTGAAAAATAAAATGTTTTTATACCGAAAAGAATGTTCCTTATTTCATTTTTCAGGGACTTATTGACCCACCCTCGTATATAAAGTGTAAAGAAAATCCATCCAGCCGTTTAGACTGTAGTCGGCCATACATACAGACAGACAGATAGAATTGGGAGTCACACCTTTTGAAGATGCTCTTGTACTGTAAACAATCAATACTTGCCTTATAGCTAAAATTAATGAAGATTTTGCTTTTCTGAACAGTATATAGGGACAAGTACGTGCGACCCAGTGCTGCGCTTTACTTTAAATAATTGACTCTTGAACGGAAGGAAATAATTCGTGGTCCTACCTATCGATCAAGTACGTTTGCTTTCAAAGCCTTTGAAAGACAAGAAAAGTAAAAAGATAATTTTTACACAGTATTTAGTAGAAAATTTGAGATCTATAATATAAGTGATCCTGCTTCTGTCATCAACGACGAACAAGATATCATGTCCTCAATTTCGGGAAAGCTCCCTCGTTTAATCTCCACTTCTTGCTGGACTTTTCTTCTGCACAAGGCGTCCTGGCCTTAGTATATACAAAAAAAAAAAAAATAGGAACTTTCCATAAGGTGAAAAATATTTAAAGCCTATGGGTTGAGCACCAGTTTCCATTTGCATACCGTTTTTTATAGCTTACCCAACATTGTGATCCTTTATGAGTGGTTCAAACTTGGGGCCACCTGGAATCGCCATATTCAAAGCCTTTGCAGTAAAGAAGCTTTTCGGATCGAACAAATAAAAGAAGTTATCATCCACTAAATCAGTCAAAAGTTGATTTGCCAAGCGATAAAGCGTCGCCAATTGTGGAAGCGTCAGGTTCCACTTACGATATGTCGACCCATTTACATAACTAAAACAAGATACGACATTAAAATGATGTAACAAGCAAACAGCAAAGAACTTACGGCGTTCCTACCAATGGTCTATGTTCATAGAACCACTTAAAAACACTTCCATCCTCATCTGTGTCTAAATCAATTTGAATTGCTTCAAGGGGTTCAACATCGAGAACGTTATCCGCATAATCTAGCGGAGGTTCCTCATCATCGAATGGCGGGAAACGCATTCTTTTGAAATGACGACGATCACGTTTTTCTCGACGCATCATAATCCACATCGTGCTAGAATATAGTTTTTCATTAGAAAAGTTAACAGAATAAACAAACAAACTTACCCCCATTGAGCGATATAGACAGGTTCCACAACCCATGGGATCTCATTGACAAAAGTAATGGCACCAGTTATGTGATACAAAACTTGAACATCTCGTATCTGTTCCCAAGGCATTGGCATATTCTCCAACAGCTTAAGCACAGCATGTGGCATATACTTTAGTGCACCCAAATACACACGTTTGTCGTGTCGATACTTACGACTGGTCATATCACCATGATCACGGATAATCTTCCGAATATGCTCCGGTGGCATATCCTCCTTCTGTGCGTCGACAAATCCAAACTTTCGTTTCTCAGCGAATCTTTTCGACTGTAGCTGTGACCATTTTTGAGCTGCAAAGGACCATATGTACTCAACCTTTTTTTTTAGTTCTGAATTGAGGCAAACCTTTCTCTTGGAGTTTCTCTTCGGTGATTATTTCGGGTTTTGGAGTTGGAATGTGGCCAAGTTGTGACACGGACGGTGGTAGAGGTGCTCCGGGGGGTGGAATCTGTTGGATTTGATTTGCCATCTGGTGGGCGTGCAGTTGCGCCTGCTGTTGGGCCTGTGCAGCTGCAAACGCCTGCTGTTGAGCCATGATCTGTGCAGCCCATGGCGCTGGGGGCAGCATATATGGCGGTATAGCCATTAGATTGGATCTCTAGTGAAAAAGTAGGGAAATACTTTTCAAAATTATACCCAAGTGCCGGCGTATTTACAATGCGGCGCAAGAGTTCGATGTTTTAGTTCTAAAAACCGATTTAGTACACAACCATGGAGTCGGGGATGAAAATTGGAGAAAAAAGCTGACAATTTTCTAAGAGTTACACATTGTGTGACTTTCTATTAATTTTGTTGCAGTAAAATGGCATATGAGGGTATTACAAGTCTGAGTACTGTAGGAAATTAAAAAAAATTAGCGAAAATTGGGAAACAAAAATCGATAGCAGCAATGTGGCTACGAAACTGAGTTAATTTTTAGCATATTTCACTTAATGCTCCTTGGTGAACAAAAACATTAGCTTACCTTTCAGTAGCCGGTTGATTTAATTATTTTACACTATTTTCCGGTAGAATATTAATAAATTTTAAGATTTTCAACAAAAATCAGTAAAGCCGCTGTGGTAAAACGTTTTCAATTTTCGCAATGGCAGACATCTTGGAGGATTGCCACACGAAAAAGTGTACTAATTTAATCTATTTGACAGTGATAGCAAAGTGCTACCAAACTTATTTGAGTCTTCGGAGTAACGTACTTTGTGGAGAAAGAGATATATCAGTTAACAAATTTGAAAAGAATCTTCAAAAAAAAAAAATTCTTGCATTATATAAACTATAACATGTTTCGTTCCTTTCTCTTGCATTCCATATTTATTGGATGAATTACAATCAATTTATCATATTTATTAAGCCGAAAATACACGTGCAATTGAATTAAAATTCTGTGTCCGAAAGATTCATAACTTATTATAGACTTTAATTATATTTCTTCTACAATTACTGCAACACCAGCACCTAGTACTTGTACTTGAAAATACTCAAGTTTTGAAATACTTTAGATTCGTTACAGGTCTACTCAAAACTAAGATTTCTCTTATGTCCTACTCTTGTTCGTCTTGTTCTGAGACGACAGCTTCGAGTTTCAATTTTGCAGTAACTTCCAATTGTGCACCCCATGTGGATTGATAATCATTTCTATATAAATTGTAATCGTAGGTGTGATCTACCTCATCTGCTTAAGACTGTAGCTGTATGTGAGAATACGTCAACCAATTGTCTTACCGTTCTACGATGATAGAAATAGATGAGAATATCCTTTACGAGCAAACTCTTTCCTATGAAAAAAATTAAGTTTTGTATGTACATATATGGGTGTGTAGGGCGTGATTTTTAAGTCTCGTTTCCCAAATACCTAAATATAATAAGCAAAACCAAAAAGAGAATTTGAACTTATGCATTTCTCCACATCAACTGATTGAATTTCGGTTGAACAGTTTATCTTCACGAGTCTTTAAAATATAATCTTTTCCAATCCATCTAAAAGATTTAATGTGGTTGAAGTAATTTTGCCAACTAAGATCCATCAACTCTGGCAGTGTATTCACTAAATTATTTTTCTTAGCCTCTAAGAATGCAAATGGGAAGTTAGAAAAGCATACGAATTACGACAAGTTGATACTCCGAAATAATCATGCAGATTAGTATTAGAATTGTTTGTAGGACGAACTGGAAACAGTTAGTCCCATCTTTCTTTCTACAGTCGCACCTTTCTTTCCATTTCTTTTGGCATCTACCCAGAAAATGCATTCCAAAAATTAGGTGCCTTCTAAAAAAATAATGTAAGACATTCAAATAATGCAGATAATGTACAAAAATTCTAATTTATCAATATTCCACCAAATTTTATGAGGTATTCACGCTTTTTATCTGTCCTCTTATATCTCTTATATGTATGTACATATGGTGTTTATATAAAGCTTCAAACAGGGGGACCCTTTTATTATTCATGTTTCTAAAAAATATACAAAACAATTGCAATCTGTCTGGGACAGATCGTACGATACCCTATCCTTAATTTTCTGACCCATCCTCAGTAAAGTGGGAGTGGTGTTGTAAACTTTTAAGTTCATGCAATGACATGTTTCTACTCAGATAAAAGTACAAAAAATATCTACGATTTATCAGCTATTCTATTTGAAGATAATCAACACCATTGCATATCCACCCTTAACTCCGAATTTAATTATCTGACAAATGCACTTTACAAAAGTATCAGAAGAAATGTCAGTTTTAGTGAAAATTACACGTATCGATGTGAATTTTGTTTAATTTATTTCCTTGAAATCTATCCATCTAAACATTTCTAAAATATGTTTGCCAATCTGAAAAACAAACTCATTGAGGAGGTGAAGGCATCGCCATCAAAATTTCAACAATTCGCCAATGCTGCACAGGTGAATTCTTTCACTAAAAAAAAAAATTAGTTTACCACTTTTTTTTTTTTCCTTCTAATTGGAAAAATACTCATCAAGTAAATAACAGAAATAGAAATGCATTAAAATGTCTCTATTTGTGCAAAAATCTTCTACAACTAACTATTGCCCGTCTAACTGGGCTAAAATTGCACTCTAATTCGATTAGTTAGTGTTTAGTGGCAGCGCATAATATATTTCTAACATCCTGTGGTACCTAATTGAGATTGTTTTTGTTTTTTTTCTTTTGTTTGTTTTTTTAGGCAGCAGTGTCGTCGTCATCTAGTACACCGTCCGGTTCTGAATCGGTGTCAGGAGGTAATGAAAACTTTTTCAGCATCACTGAGGAGGGTGAGTACCTACTTGTATGCATTTTGGCGAGAAAAGTGAAAACACTTGCAGGTGTGTACTTGCAGACACGCCACAGAACTCTCCACACAAACCATTGAAACTGCCTGCTGGTACTGCACGGGCAAAGGGACCAAATATCTCCCCACAATCAAATAATGGTGCCATACCAAGAACACGGAAACTCTCCAATTCGTCCGTTGCAAGCGATGTGTCTTTCCGTTTGCCTGCCTATGAGTCTCCAGCTGTAAGTGGAATGAATTAAGTTGATTACGTAATTAACTGATTTGTGTTTGAAGGTCTACCATCTTCAGTCGGATTTTGAGGTATCGGCAAGTGAAGTGGAAGATTCTGCTCAAACAGCTCGACTGGACCTTATAAACAAGGAGCAACTGTATGATGCGTACAAGAAGGCATTGGATAGATATCAAAAATACCGCTCGAGATATGCAGATCTAGCTAAGAAATATAAAGATCTCGAAAGGGATAGCACCAAAGCGAGGGTAAGTTGTGGATTCTTTATTGGCTTTAGAACATTTTTAATCTGTTGCTATCTAGAGTTTGATTTTTCCTAAGGTAAGCTTATCATTCTACTATTTTTGTGACTTCTATTTTCAATCACCGGCTTTGACTGCCAGTAATTCCGCTGATAAGAATGCCTGTTCACTTTGGTTTTGTAATAGTTTTGTTCTTTTATCTTCAGTCTGATAAGCCGTGTGTACCTATTTTGCCGTTCGAACGTTAATATTTCTGGCGGTAATTTCGAAAGGGTGACTCATACCCTAACAATGCGGATAAAGTCCTAAGAAAGCATCTAAGCAGAAGCGAAGCAGTATATATATGTACTTCAAATGGGAATATTGTCAGCATTCTTTTTCTCCAATAAAGAAAAAGTAACTCATTACAATTGTAAGGTCGTCTGTTTTGTCCGCGTTTGGACGGGGGGGGAATGAAAGAGGCTAGACTGGCCGGACAAAATAAGTCTCATAATAATAGAAGCCTCAGGGCTTGAGATCGAAAATCATTGTTTAAACGCCACACAGAGAAAACCAAGTACCAAGGATTTTTTTTTAGTGTACCATGCCAGAATGGTATAAACGGAACACTAATGCATTCAACACGGTGCCTGTCTGTCGGTGTGTCTGTCACACTCTTGTCATTTTTAGATCATTTGACCTAGGGAGCAAATATTTACACTTCAATAGCGGCGCACAACTGGCAGCCAGCTCAGCATTAAGACGAGAACAATGCCTCGGCCGTGGTGTAGTGGTAACATCAACGCTTGTCACACTCTTGGTTCACGGTTCAAATCCTGATCTCAACAATTATCTATTTATTTCGTCTGAAATAAAGAAAAAAGTCGATCAATTGCGAAAGCTTAGTCAACTCTACTGCGAAGGCATAACACTGGCAGTAGAGGGTGGTCATATGGCTTAAATGCAACTTGATCGTGATGATGACATCAGGTGGAGGGAAAAAAATACTGTGAATCAAGAGCAACGACAAAAAGCAAAACAAACAAGCTCCCCAGTTATCTGGACGCCACCCTTGGAGTTTACTGAAATTTAATACCACCAATCTATCTTTCTCTCTCTCTCAATTTATACCAACGCCCGTGCCCTGAAATAATTTAATGGTATTCATATCCCATTTGGTGCGCGTAAATTATAAAAAAAAAAAAAAAAAAAAAAAAATGCACTTGCCATTCCAGTATCCTATTGCTGTACCGTCCTCTCCCCAGAGTTACCAAGTGCTTGTCTGCCATATCAAATCGCTGTCAATTTTCATAGATACATAGGTTCAAACCCAAGAACGGAGTCGGTTCTGGTGTCTTCTCGGAGGACTTGGATATCCACCTCTTCTTTAACCTTCCGAACCATTGTAGCGTTTTCCAAGCCAAAGGTCTGACTGGTTGGCGGTTAATACTGTATCGCAGACTGATATAGTTATTTATGTATATCGATAGTCAGGCAGACATTAAATCCCTAACATCCAGCACTACAAGATGTAAGGCAGTGAAAGACTGTCTCGTATCCCTCAACTGGACAGTATCAATGTCTTTTGCTAAGTACCTTATCTACGCCGATTCCACCATTGTAATATCACCAGAATACTGTGCCCTGTACTAGATCCAAAGAAACATAAGAGCTTACGAGGTGTGGTTTAATTACTGTGGATGTGAGAGCTTTGATTCCAGCTAGGTTGTTTACGAAAAAGTCGATGTCTATTGGCGGAAGTGTTGCTCTCGTGGAGCCTCTGCGACAGCTAAAATCTCGATTTGGAAGACTGCTATGTTTTGATAGTTTTATGAATCGTCTGCTATCTGCTATCGTTTCCATTTTTGCGCTTTTAGATATGATGCAGTCTGTCTCTGATACCAAGTCCACCTCGAAATAGAAGCTGCTTATCTTGTCCATAGGGATCACCATAGTAGATGTCACATTGTTTTTATTATTTTACCTGGTCCATTCCAACATACTTATTATAGCAGTCTAGTGCCTCAGTGTTCTCTGCACGTGTAGATCCGAAGATCATTTTCATTATTTCGTTCACTTGGGTCGTTAACTAGAAAATTAGCTATCCCTGTAGATTTCACTTTCGCAAAGTAAGCCTAACTAATCGTTTAAATCGACTTTTCTTTTGTCCAAAATCTCTTCAGCACTTCTCGTCTTTCACGCTTTGGCAATTTCAACACTTACATCGGTTTAGCTTGTTACCAGCTTGCAATTCTGACTTGGAATATGGCGTCTGGAAAAATATTGCATCTTTATTTAAGTATGCGTTCTCCTTCAACTCTTTCATGTTATGATCTCTTGACAACTTGCGGCTGAACATCATTCCAGCATCGATGATTCCGCTTTGATATAATCCGTTTTTCTCTCTATGTTGCATAGGATTGTAATACTTAGTCCATTACCCATTAATTTATTTGTACAATTTTTATTCCTCTCTTTTGCAGTCAGTCCTGGTGGAAACACAAGACAAGGCTATTCGTCGCATTAGTGAACTTCGAGAGCAATGCACACTGGAACAACAAGCCAAAGCACATCTTGAGGAGGCCCTCCGCATGGAAATGGATGATATGCAATGCAAAATGCAGGCATATCAAACAAAACTTACACTACTCGGAGAGAATCCCGAGAATATCATTGCGCTCACCAAAAGTGAGCCCCTCATACAACTGAACAGTAGTACCACCAAGTCCACCATCACTCCCACCACCGAAGCAAGTAACCTAATCAATTTGGACATAGAAAACAATCATATCGAGGCCGATGACGAAGTGACAAGCTTGCAGAAACAATTAGCCGAGCAACTAACCCAAATCGAAGAACTAAACAAAAGGCTCCAAGAAGCCACTAACACAATTGATTTAATGAAGACACAAGAGGAGGAGAACGCCATCTCGTTGGCACAGACAAAGCAAGCTATCTACTCCGAGCTGGAGAGTAAAGAAACACAAGTGCAGCGATTGAAAACAAATCTCACCGAAGTTGAGGGAAAATTCCAACAAACCACAAATGAGAACAATCAACTGTCTGGCCAGGTCGCTGAATTAGTTGAATTGAAGGAAAAACTGAAAACCATTACATTGGCAAAACAGGAAGCCGAAGCCAAAGTGATTTCGTCTAATCACATGCAAAACGAGGTAAAACAGCAGCTAGCAGCAAAGGAAAAAGTCGTAGCAGGCCTTGAGGAACGCCTGCAGAATCTTTCGAAAGAACACGATGAACAGCTGAAAGACATGCGACATCAGAATGACGAACTCAGCGAAATGATTCGGCAGTATCAGACGTCGGAGATTGCCTTAGCGGAGATTGACAACGAATTGAATCGAACTAAGACCGAGAACAATGGCCTACGAGAGACAATCGAAGAGAATAAGCGTAAAGTGCAGGAAATCGAAACGGAAATCGAAGGAAAACGTAAGGAGTTGGATGAGGTGCGAAAAGACAAGGAGAATGTGAATGAATTGCACGAAGAGTCGAAGAAAAAACTTGAAGAACTTTCCAAGGAACTCGAACAAGTTCGCAGAGAAAAGGACGAGAACGAGACTCGAGTGAAGCAGCTCGAGTCCGAAATGAAGATACTAAACGAACAGAGTGAGAATTCGGAATCTGAAACGATTATTGCTTTGAAAGAGGCTTTACACAAAGCCACCACCGAGATGAATGATCAACTGAAAGGAGCAAAGGAGGCACTTGCAGCCAAGGAGAAGGAATTGAAATCAACGAACAACAAACTAGGAAAGCTGAAGAAACAACTCGAAGCCCAGGAGGCTAATGCAAAGGAAATTGAGAGACTCCGGCAGAGTATAACCGAATACGAAACAAACCTGTCACAGATGCAAAATGATCATCAATTGCAAGAAGAGAAGACTGAGCAAGAGAAATCTGAGCTCAAGGAACAAGTTACAAATATTCTAAGGGAAATCGGGACAATGGAAGAAGCAATGCGTGTGGTGCGTGCATCTCATACAGATTTGGAGGCAGAGAAACGATCTCTAGAGCAGAAGATTGAAAATATGACGAAACAAAGTCAGGACGCGACTGATGGAACCCAACGCTGGAAAGATCAATTCAATGAATCCCAAGAGAAACTGAAGCTAGTGGAGCAGAAATTGCAAAATGTTGAGAGCGAGAACTCTCAGCTGGCTGAGAAGAATTGCCTGTTGGAGGAGAACTCCAATCGTCTGGAGAAACTAATTGCGGAGCATGAACGGCAGCGCAACGAGAGTGAAATTGCGCTGAGCCATCTGAAACAGCAGTTTGAAACAGCAGAGGGTAATATTCAGAAATTGAACGAAAAGATGTCTCAAGTTTTGGACGAAAATTCGAGGTTACACAATGCTAAGGAGTTGATGGAGCATGAGTACAGATCACTGCAGGATCAATGTGAATCCAGGGAGAAGGAGAAGCTTTGTGTTCTGGATTCAAACAAATGCCTGGAGGATGAGATGAAAGCGTTCAAGGAGGAGATTGACAGTTTGACGAGAGAGAACAATAATCTCAGTGAGATTTCGAATAATTTGCGTGGCGACTTGAGTGACGCTCTCGAAAAAGTGCGTGTGGAGGAAGAGAAATATGAGAAACTCAACGGTGAATTGAACAACCTTGTTAAAGCGAAGGATAATCTTGAACAGGAGCTATTAGCTGCGAAGGAAGAAGTTGTAAGCTTGAGAAATGACACGACAGTAAGTGGAGCTCTTGAAGAGAGCAAGCAGTTGGTTGACGATTTAAGAAAGCAACTAACAGATTTAGAGAACTCCTATGAGGAAAAAATTAAACTCACTGAAGATCAAGTGCGAGAACTCAAACTCAAGTTCGAAGAGTCCACAAAAGAATCTGAAGAAATTCAAAAGTCCAATGAGGAACTATGCACTTTGCGAGAAAAGGTATACGAACTTCAGCAACAGCTTCATGAAGCTACAAATCAAATTCAAGAAGCAGAGGGAAGACATCAGCAAGTGTTGAATGAGAAACTCTCCACTAGTGAATCCCAGATTTCCACTTTAAGCGCTGAATTAAAAACCGCTCAGGAGACGGTCACAAAACTCACAGAATCCAATGAAACTCTGCAAACCGAAATCAGCACCATAGGGAATAGCAATCAATCACGTCTCGCTGAACTGGAATCTCGCCTCCAGCAGACAAGCAACGAGAATCAAAACCTTCAGCAAACCGTCCGCAATGCAACCGACCTCGAAAAGAAGCTGCATAATTATGAACAGCTTCAGTTAGAAAACGAATATCTGAACACCCTGACACAGCAACTACAGGCAGACATACGAAAACAGAGTGAAGACCGTGCCAATGTGGCACAAGAGATTGCAGTGTTGAAGGAGAAAATCAACTCGCAGCAATGTGAACTTTACGTACTTAATGAGAACCAGGAGAAGCACTCAGCCGAGGTGGATGCTAAGTGCAAGGAGATCCTTAAAACTCAGGATGAGGTGGAGCAGTTAGTTGAAACTCTGGAGAAAGAGCGCGCTGAACTGACCCGACAGACGGAGCATGCGAAATTCATCACAGAACAGAATGACAACATTCAGAAGGAGCTACTCGCCTGCCAGCTCCAGTTGGGCGATGTAGAAAAGGAGTTGCAAGAAGTGAAATCTTCCTGCGAAGAGGTGACCGGAGAGAAATTGAAGCTAATTGAGCAACTAACCAGTGCGGAGGCCTTAAGTAAGCAACAGATAGATAGTTTGCGGGTTGAACTCGAACGCAGTGGAAGTACTTTAGAGACTCTAAATAGAGAAGTGGATGATTTGAATAAGGAAATCGAAAAGGTTGATACTTTGAAGGAGGAAAAGAATGAATTGCTCAAGCAGATTGAAAGTTTGAAAGTGGAACTAACAGAAAGGGTTGTCCCGGTGAAAGTCGAATCAGCAACTGAATCAGCCAAGGCAACTCAGCACGAGTCGGAGAATTTGAGAAAAATTAACGAACAGCTGCAGATCGAATTGGAAGATCTTCAATACAAGTCCAGAGCGGAGATTGCTAATCTTACAGAAGAAATTGATGACTTGCTGGCAAATGCAAAACATATGAGTGAGAAGTTGACAAAGTATGAGCGCCAGAGTGCAAGTTCATCACCGGCGGCAGATTCCGAACGAATTCAACAAGAGAAAGACGAATTGGAATCGAAGTTAAAGACTATAATGCACGATGTACAGGATGTGTCCAATCGTAACCTCTTTTTGGAGCAGAAATGCGAGAACTATTTAATCTTGGAGCAGTCGAACGAACGACTGAAGTCACAAAATGAAAAGTTGTCGCGGCAATTGGATGAAACACTGGTGAGTAGAGTGGGGGAGGCACCGTTATGACAGGTGACTTGGAAAATTATAAAACAGTGTCTGTCGGTTGAAAGGAAGTCACCCTGCATTTGTGTGTACCCCAGGTAGTTTTTTAACTTTTTTGAGGAACTTGTGAAACTTTCTAATTTATAGATATCCATGCAGCATAACGAAGGACTAACAGTTAACACAGAATTTGAGTACTTGAAGAATATCATGTTTCAGGTAGGTAGACGAAAAATTAGATTTGCATGATAGTTCTTTACTATGTTTCTGTACTTTCGCAGTACTTGACCGGAACGTTGAATGGCAACAATGAGACTCTGGTTAAAGTTATTTCGGCTGTGTTGAAATTCACACCGCAGCAAACGCAAGTGGCATTAGAAAAGGAACATCAGAGAAGATCATTGGTAAGTGGTTACTTATTATTTTTAGTTGTTAATTTTCTAAACTTGAAATGATTACTTGAGCTGTGGAATTTGAAATGCTGATTGCTTTCGTTTTGACCGAATTAATCCTCAGTCCTACATTGCTTCCTTCGGCTTTTAATTGAGTGCAAGACATATTTGTTATCTGGATTCCTCGACTTTAGACAGTCAGCTCTGCACTACAAATATCATAAATATAATGACCGAGAATAAGAGGTGTGTTAGTCTGCAACCTTGTCGTACCCATTTATTGATGTGACTCTTCCGACACGATACTGTTGTACAGAAGTGACACTTAGCACCAGCGTAGCCTTAATAATACTTCGTGTATGTGTATGGAGAAAGTTCTTCTGAGCAATATACTCCAGGCAGAATACCAGCTGCTGCTGTTGAAGAATGCAATACTTTTCCAGTTTTAGCAGTTCATCAGGTTATATCTTTTTGCAAGTTTGATGGTCGTCCTCTTCTTTTATTCTTTCAGAACCACTACCACTTTATATTGTAATCAAGTCCTATCACTTTATATCGCAATAAAGTCAGTATGGGAAAGCTCAGAGCGTATTCAAGTATTTTTTGCTTAGGATAACCATGAGACCGTCGTTTAAGTTGTGTAGTACTGCGATGAAATTCTCCTTCAAACTTCTGAGCCGATCTTTATTCGTATATTGGAAAGAACCGTCTGAAGCTCTGACCACCTGTCAACTCATTGTAGGTTCTATACATGGTCATATTATTAACATCTATTTGTTGCTTCCTCAGCGAGTAGAGCAACTGCGTTGCACTCCTTTGTTCTTCATTTGGTACTCGAATTCGAGGTCAACTCTATACTGCTAAGGCAGCAGTATTTCGAATTTTGAGTGAAATATGATCTTCCATATGTGCCCTAATAATCGCAGACAGTCTGATGTGGAGTTTTTGTCTTCAACTGACAAAAGTTTGTGTCTAAATTGTAAAAATTTTCTTAACAGCTCAACAGAACTTACCTATGCTCGATTGCACTATGCTGCTGTTTTATTCGGCTCCTTCGGCGAGGTGGTCCCTAAATTGTTGGTGAACTACAGGAATATTAAAGCATTTTGTGTATTGTACCGAAGAATGATTGTTTCGAATGGATGCAGTATAAAGTCACATTCCATTTTAATGTCGGACCCACTATTGCTTCGGATGTCTTAAAGGCAACTTCAAGAGCATCGATCAATGGAGGTTAAACTAATCTTGTGGCAGGTCCTACGCTCAAATATAGTGCCAGTACAATCCATATCCAACTATCATACAACTGGTCTTGTATACAGATATTCGGTCAAGTGCATAGAACCATGTAATTGTCACAAGCAACCACAAATTAGTCCAACACTTCTATCGTGTATTTCCCACATAACAAATTACTCGTAGAAATAGCAGCTACTGATCTCCCGATGATGTTCAAGTCCCTTATTAAGTTGTTATACCATATACCATTGACTTGAAGACTGCCTTTACCTTCAGCTATTCTAAGTCTATACTCGTCGCCATTGCTTCTATGCAATGTGTCTCTACGACACCTCACTTCATAAGAGATTCACTTGTTAGGTTTCCGTGAAAAACAGTTCCACCTCAAAAATAATTCCAAGGCGTAAACTTTAAGTTAAAGCATTTCGTAATAATTAGTGCTAAAGGGTTTTTGAGCAGCAAAGTTAAATCATTTGATTAGCAATTTGATAGTTTTTTGATCATCAAACTCCGTTCGCACATTTTCTTCAATAACTTCTGAATTATTGAACCAATTTGATTTGTTGGCCCAGATATACAATCTTTTTTCGGGCGCTCCTTAAAGGTGTCGGACTTCTTATATAAGAAATGGGAGGCCTGTAAAATTAATAAGAATGTTGAAATCGGACTTTTTGTTGTTATAGAACCGGAAATGCTCTACTACCTTTTTTTTCAACTATTTGGAAAGGAACGGGGACACTCATTTTTCACAGACATTCCTTCACTGTGAGCGCAAATTTAAAATGTTTGGATTCTACTCAAAGTGCTCTTTTCAGCGATATATCGCATGCCTATATACGAATAAAAAATTTGTTATTGCAATATTTCCTTGTACAACAGCTATCTTCAATTTTTTTTTATCAATGAAGGTGAAAATCTCGAAGACACTGAGGAATTAGAATACCTAGAGTAGTGTGGGACTCTAACCGCACTAAAAAAAACACATCCTGAATCGTGACCAAACAAAGAAAGATCGACAAATGATTTCATTTTGAAAAATCGTTTTGGAGAGGTCAACCTACAAATCACGATACAAGACATTGTTTCTAATAAACCATGGTGCATTAACTATTTCACGAAGGACCTTGTTTTGAAATATTTGGATTATCTGTGCATTATTTTTGTTTGTACAACCCCATAGCTCGATACCATACGTCCAGACAGGTTTTAATATCTGATTTATATAGTAAAATCTTATTCTGAATTATATCCCAATAACCAATACAGTTTTCCATATCTAATATACGAGGGTAGGTCAATAAGTCCCTGAAAATTAACACAAATTGTGTCGTCATTAAATTTTTTGTTGTCAAGAATCATCTTTCAAAAGAACGCACCCAAATTTTCAGACAGATCTGTCAAATAGTTTTGTTGTGGCAGCCATTTTATATAGACGCCCACTAGCATTTTCGTTAAAATGGAAAAAAGTAAATTTCAAGTGCTCATTAAACACTATTTTTTGCGAGAAAAAACTATCACGCAAACCAAACAAAAGCTTGACAAATATTATTGGAACCATTCACCACTGGTTTACTCAATTTCGGTGCGGTCGTTCAAGCACAAGTGACACCGAACGTTCTGGTCGCCCAATTGATGTCACCACACCAGAAATGGTCGACAGAATCCATGGTTTGATAATAGAGGATCGGCGAGTGAAAGTGCGCGAGCTTGAAGAGGCCACAGGCTTATCACATGGCTCAGTGATTTCGATTTTACATAAATATTTGGACATGAAAAAGCAAGATGGGTGCCGCGTTTGCTCAAAATCGACAACAAACGCATTCGTTTGACAACTTCAAAGGTGTGTTTGGCGATGTTACAGAAAAATTCGGCTGAGTTTTTGCGCCGTTTCGTACCCGTGGATCGATTCCAAGGCCGCATTTGGCGAAGAAAAAAGTTATTTTTCATCAGGACACCGCACCGGCGCACAAGTCCGCAGTCGCAATGGCAAAATTGCATGAGTTAGGCTACGAACTCCTCTCTCATCCAGCATATTCCCCAGATTTAGCCCCCATGTGACTATTTCTTGTTTCCAAACATGAAGAAATGTCTCGGAGGTAAGAGATTTTGGTCGAATGAAGAGGTCATCGCTGAAACAAACGCTTATTTTGAGGGGCTCGAGAAATCGTATTATTTGGATGGCATCAAAAAATTGGAGAAACGTTGGATGAAGTGTATAGAGTTAAAAGGAGACTATATTGAAAAATAAAATGTTTTTATACCGAAAAGAGTGTTCCTTACTTCATTGTTCTAAAGATGGTAGCAGATTGTCTTCCATTATTTTTTTTATTATATATTTTTCTGCGTTCACCGTTCCATTTATTAGAGCCAGCCGTCCAACGCCGTGATAGGAAAAGCATCCCCAAATCATCCTTGAGCCTCCTTGTTTCACGGTTGTTGTCACGCACTCATCATTGACAACAAAATCAGCGGATAAAAGTAAATTATTAACAAGAAATATGAAAGATGAGCTGAAGAAATGTTTTCTCAGCGAAACATTAATTGTTCGATCATCAGAATATATTTTGTTATGATGAGTAGAAAAATAGAAGTCAAGCAAATATGTTAACAGATCATCTGTAGAAATTTTGATTTTTGATCAGCAAAAAATTGAATTTTAATTGAAAACTGAACAAAATAATCTGCAAAAATGTCCAGATTCATATGCAAAAAGAGTTAGCGCGAATTCTTTACTATATTTTCCGAAATTCGTAATCGCTCAAGATATTTCTTTCTAAAGATCAAATAATTCATTTTTGCTGAGAAAGCATATTACCAGCTCTTATTTTATATTTCATGCTACTACTAGGTGGGGTGAAAAGTAACCTCCTTGGGAATGAAAACAATTTTTTTTTAAAATATTTTTTTATTTTATTCAATATAGTCCCCTTTTAGCTTGATACACTTATTCCAGCGATTTTCCAACTTCTTGATCCCGTCCGAAAAATAATTTTCCGGAAGGTCTTCAAAATACTCCCCCGTGGCGTCGATGATTTCTTCGCGTGAGCTGAATTTTTTATTGATGAGCCATCTTTTGAGGTTTGGGAAGAGATAATAGTCCGAGGGAGCCAAATCGGGCGAATACGGTGGATGCGACAGCAATTGGAGCCGTAAGTCATTGATTTTAGCCTTGGTTGCGATGCTCTTGTACGCTGGCGCGTTGTCTTGCAAAAACAAAATTTTTTTCGCTTCATGTGAGGCCGTTTTGCAGCGATTTCGGCCTTCAATCGCTCCAATAATGCACAGTAATACTCGCTGTTGATGGTTTTTCCTTTTTCGAGGTAGTTCACGAAGAGTATGCCATGACAATCCCAGAAAACCGACGCCATAACCTTTCCGACCCATTGAGCCTCCCTCGACCGCTTCGGAGCACTCGTGCCGGCTTCAGTCCATTGCGGGGCACTCATTCTGTTCTTTGGTGTGTAATAGTGGATCCAGGTTTCATCAACAGTTAACAATCGACGCCAAAAGTCCGCCCGATTCCGCATCAGCAAGTCCAAACACTCTTTCGAAGTGCTCTCGCGTTCGTGTTTTTGATCAGGAGTGAGCATGCGCGGCACCCAGCGGCAGGATAACTTTTTCATATGCAGAATATTGCCCAAAATATGGCGTGTGCGTTCAGTACTAATCTTTGTGGTATCTGCTAGCTCGCGCACCTTCATTTTCCGGTCAGCCAACACCATTTCATGTATTTTTTTGACATTGTCCTCTGTAACGGCATCGGAGGGCCTGCCGCTGCGGACTTGATCGGTAGTGGATTTGCGGCCACCACGAAACTCTCGAAACCAATATTTGACGGTGTAATCTGACGGAGCATTAGCCCCATAATATTTATCCAACTTTTCTTTTGTTTCCTTCGCCGTTTTGCCTCTCAAAAAATAATGTTTTATGAGAGAACGAAAATAGTTTTTGTCCATACTCAACATGATGCCAAACACGTCAACAACAATCAGCTGTCAAAACAAAACTAAAGACAGTATCGCACTGAAATTTGGCATGTCTGCCTAAATATGAATGGACTTCAAGGCACCATAACCTTTTTTGCAGTAGCAGCGCATTCTGGCGGTCAAGGAGGTTACTTTTCACCCCCCTAGTAATTTACTTTTTCTCTTGATTTTGATTTTTTTATTCTCTGCGCTTCAACAAATATTACTTTCTTTTGATCAAAGAAATTCCTTTATGTTAATTTGAAAATGATTTTCTTGTGCATGATATACTTTTTTGCTGGTTAATTTTTTTTTCGCTCCCATATTTTGCTGGTCGATTAATTATTTAGCTGATCACATTAATATTATGTAGCTATTATTTTAAGTATTTGATTTAAATGTGTTCAACTAATTTTTTTTTCTTTATTTCCTTTTTTTAGCTGGGACAATTAAACAATTTGCTATAGCAGGAAATGGATTCCTATGGCGTTTGGTAACATATGAATTGTTAAAATTCTCAAAAAAAACAAAATGAACTTTAAGACAAAAATGTTTTTTGTATGTAAATGTCTTTAGCAGTTTGAAACTAAGTTAACATTTAGAATTGCTTATGTAACTGTTGTAACAGAGAAAAATGTAAAGAAAAATGTATCTTAATCTAAAATTATGCAGAGTTCTTTTTCAGTGTATTGGCGAAAACATAATCTATCTAAGATCCGAAACAAAAGTTGTACTTTTTGCGTATTTATTGCATTTTTATTATTATGTTAATTTAATTAATCCATGTTATTAAATATTAGGTAGGAAGAAAAAAAAAATCTATTATATATTCATATATATTGTACATACATATAGTGATCAGATCGCAATAAATAATTTTAATAGTTGTTTTTTTGTTCTTGTTTTTACCGAATCATCGTGTGGCTAGAAGTGATTTTTTTTTATTTAAAAATAAAAACAGATTTCAATTTGTATTTTTGCTATTTGGCTACAATTATTGCTGTTGCATCGGTTTGTCATAAATTTAAGTAGATAAATAAATATGTAGTAGACAAAGATCAGAGGGAATCGATGCCTACATACTAAGCATTTGATATTCAAAATTTTCTACTTAAAAATTAATATATAAAAGATATATATATAAAAAAACGAGTAACAATGTAACCAAGCAAATTCACTAAAATGTCTTAAAAGTAAATTATTAATAAATATATACTATGTATTCGAGAAGATATTTGTTTTTAATCAAGTGTTAAGGAAATGAAAACGGTTTGATGGCAAAGTGCAATGGGAATCTTCACTATCACTTAATCTCTGTCTTGAGGTCCAGCATATCGTTATACAAGGTGGTGCACAAGTCTTCATTCGATTTCCTAAGACAGTAACTTTGTAAATAAAAAGAATTGGTCCTGTTTATTTTTTTTTTTTCATTCAGTAGGGAAGATAATATCGGTCAAGTGTCGCCGCCAGGGTTGATGCACCTTCGAGCTCGTTCCACAGCAATTTCCACGAATTTTCTCATATTTCCTGGCGATAAATTCTCCACTTCTTATCGGATGTTCTCCTTTAGGTCCGCAGTGATTTCAAAAAACCCCAAAGCAAGAAGTCGGGAATGGTCAAATCGGGCGTTCATGCGGGACAGTGCAAATCGCCAAAACGAGAGATTAAGCGGCCGGGTGAAGGGAGGAGGGCTTGGCTCTATTTACACGCGATTGGCGGTCTGTACGGGTGCATCCTCAAGTATTTTACCTAAATTCGCTGTAGAGACCGTATGTTGATGCCCAATTGCATGGCCCGTCGTCTGGTTGATGATGAGGGGTCTCTTGGATATTTGCAGCTACAGCAGCGCTATTCTCGACCGAACGACTTCTCCGGAGTCGGCCAAGTCTGCTAATGTTCCGTGTTAAACCAGTCTCCTTGAGGCGAGCGGGAATCGATGACGAAATTCACGTTGAGCCAAAATCACGGACCGATTATTTGTTAAAAACCTAGACACTTTTATTCCGCGTTCTTGAAGAGTATTGCAATTCATGGTTTGTCTACGTATATTCTGCTTCTGTTTACTTTGCAAATGTTAAAGCCGCGATGACATAAGACGCCATTTGCATAAATCAGAGTATCTTCAGATAGGGTGATGACTTTTGTGCCATCTTGTACATCGGCAAATGAAGAATGAAGGTTTTCTCACTTTTACTTTAGATGGTGCTACAGTCCGAGGTGGACCTGGGCCTCACCAACAAGCGTCTCTAGCCAGCTCGATCTTGTGCTAGTCACTTCCAGTTTTACACACTAGGTTGGTTGAGGTCCCTTTCCACTTGTGTGCGCCACCTTAGGTGAGGTCTTACCCTATCGCGTGGTCGCTCTAGGACGGATACGAAGACTTTCCGGGCCAGTGCGTTGATGTCCATCCGCTCTACATATCCTAGCCAACCTTTATAGTTCGTTGTTGTATCTTCGTCTCCATCTCCCGTCAATATAATAGGGACCAAGAATAATGTAATATGCGAGCTACGGCTCGAGTAGATAAAACGATATTCTGTGAAATTTATTTCTTTATTTTCTAGTCTATAGAACAATTCAAGTTCACACTATACTATTCTTCGCAAACTCCTTCCTTACAAGGTCTCTTTCTTCTCAAATCACTTTATCTCCTTTCAATTACTTAATTCACAAATCTAAACTAATTACTTCTTCTTGTTAACTCTCAACTTTCAATTTATCATAAAATTACAACTTCGCCCATTATCACTTTTCCAATCTCCTCGTGCGGTTCAAAACCAACTGCCCTGTCTCGATCGCCATCTGTCCTTAAATAGCCGCATTTCTAATAGCCAGAAACTTCTAGCAAATTCTTCGACCACTGGAACAAGAAAATTCTGATGTAATAATTCCAGGATGACAGCTGCAGCCAATAATCTCTTGTTCTCTCTTATCCGTGATATTATCCGAACTGTGGAGACTAATTGCAGACACGAACCTCGAATGAAAATACACTTCGGAAGAAAATTATGCCAGAATGAAAATACACTTCGGAATTTGTTGCATTATGCTACATTATGTTACAATAACTTTTTATTCGCCTTTGATAACGTCCAAGGCTATGTGCTGTATAGCAGGACTTTAATGATGAGGGTCTTATATAAATGCACCTTAGTTGTTCGTGAGAGGGTTTTGCTACTAAATTTCCTTCTTAGCCCAAAGAAACAGCGGTTGGCAAGAGTGATTCTTCGCTTGATCCCTGCGCTGGTGTATTTTTTTGAATTTACGGCGCAGCGTAGGTACACAAAGTCGGTCACTACCTCAAAATTGTAGCTATCTATTGTGACATTCTGTCCAAGTTGCCGATGTTGACTGTGCTTTTTTGATTACAACATATTGTAATATGCGAGCTACGGCTCGAGTAGATAAAACAATTATTCTGTGAAATTATTTCTTTATTTTCTACTCTATAGAACAATTCAAGTTCACACTATACTATTCTTCGCAAATTCTTTTCTTACAATGTCTCTTTCCTCTCAAATCACTTTATCTCCCTTCAATTACTTAATTCACAAATCCAAACTAATTACTTTCTCTTGTTCACTCTCAACTTTCAATTTATCACCAAATTACAACTTCGCCCATTATCACTTTTCTAATCTCTTCGCCACGGTTCTAAACCAACTGTCTTTTTTTTTGACCGCCATCTGTCCTTATATAGCAGAAGTTTCTGATAGCCAGAAACTTCTAGCAAATTCTTCGACCACTGGAATAAGAGAAATAATTCTTGCAGTTATAATTCCCTTTTATCCCTGATATTATTCGTCTCTTTCGTTGACATGAGCTGTGGAGACTTCGTCCCAGACACGAACCTCGAATGAAAGGACAGTACGAACCAAAATTCTGCCAGAATGAAGTCACTTCGGAATTTGTTGCGTCATATTTTTAGGGGGCGTAGTTATTATTATGCTACACTGCCCCCCTCTTAGACATGTTCGTCCCGAACAAGTGCATCCTCATTTCGGCCATTGTATCGACTCAGTCGGTCCACATGAACCACTTTCATTTTGGCCCTCGGTCCTCGCTGGATGCGGTAGACAACATCGTTGATGCGGGTTATTATTCTGTAGGGACCTTCCCAGTTCCGCTGTAATTTAGGTGATTTCCCCTTTTGGCGATGGGGATTATACAGCCACACCAGATCTCCTTCCTGGAATCCTGACGTTGTTGCCTTGGCATCATACCTGGTCTTCATGCGGTCGCTCGTCATCTTAATCTGGCTTCTGGTCCTTTGGTGTATGTCCCTAAGCCTTTCCCTAAGGTCCGCCACGTACTCTTCTTCATTTCTGGGCTCATTGGTAGGAGATCCAAATTTCACCTCACTGGGTAAACGAGCTATTCCACCAAATAAGATTTCGAACGGCGTATGTCGAGTAGTGCTATGCACGGCACTTCTATAGGCCATCAAAAACAAGGGAATCTGCCGGTCCCAATCCCGTTGGTAGTCACCTACGACCTTCGAGAGATGTTCGTCCAAAGTCCTATTGAAACGCTCCACCATACCGTCCGACTGTGGATGAAGCGGGGTTGTCCTTGTCTTTTTGATTCCGAGTAGTTGACACATCTCTTGGAAGATTCTTGACTCGAAGTTCCGCCCTTGGTCAGAATGCAATTCCAAGGGCACACCGAATCTGCTAACCCAATTGTAGACGATCTGCTCCGCCACGGTTCTGGCTTCCTGGTTAGGGATCGGAAACGCTTCCGGCCACTTACTGAAGTAGTCCATCACTACGAGTATATACCGATTACCATTGTCGGTTTCCGGAAAGGGCCCTGCGATGTCAATGGCGATTCGTTCGAAAGGTGCTCCCACGTTGTATTGGTGCATCTTACCTCGAGTTTTGATTCTCGGACCCTTGCTAGCTGCACACACGTCGCATTTTCTGCACCAGTCTTCGATATCTTCCTTCGCTTTTAACCAATAAAAACGTTCTCGTACCTTTTCTAACGTCTTATTCACTCCCAAGTGGCCTCCGGTCGCCCCGCCATGCATTTCCTGTAACACCTCCTTGACCCTCGTCCGTGGTACGACAAGCTGCATTACAAACGACTTTCCGTCGGAGGATTCCCATTTTCTTCTCAGAACACCTTCTTGGACATGGAGGGAGTCCCACTGCGCAAAATATGCCTTTAAGGTCGGGCTTCTGTGAGAGATGTCCTGATGATCCGGTTTCTCCATGTTCTCCTTCCAGGCCAGAATCGGCTCGATATCCGGGTCTTCCTTCTGAGCGTTCCGGATCTCATCTACGCTCCAGCCGGCGATAGGTTCGGCTCTCATTCTTTGGATGGAAACCAGCTCCCGTTCTTCCTGACGCGCACAATGTTTACAATCCGTTCTGCATGGTCTCCGGGACAGTGCATCCGCATTAGAGTGGAGTTTTCCTTTACGATGCTGTATTTCGTAGTCGTAGATTTGCAGCCTTTCGATCCATCTTGCGACCTGACCCTCAGGACTCTTGAACTGTAATAGCCATTTTAAGGCTGCATGGTCTGTGCGAAGAACGAACTTCCTCCCGTAGAGGTATTTGTGAAAATGCTTCGTAGCCAAGATCAAAGCTAGAAGTTCTCTCCTTGTCACGCAGTAGTTCCTTTCTGGCTTAGAGAGCACCTTGCTGAAGTACGCAACCACCTTCTCTTGGCCGTCATGCACCTGGGAGAGTACGGCTCCTACCCCAACATTACTAGCATCTGCATCCACAATGAACGTTTCCCCGGGAGTGGGGTAAGCCAGTATCGGGGCATCGCATAGCCGTTGTTTAAGTGCCTTGAAGCTCTTCTCGCACTCAATTGTCCATTTGAATTGTTTTCCCTTTTCCGTCAACTGGTGCAGGTTCTTTGCGATCCCGGCAAAATCCTTCACGAACCGTCTGTAGTAGGTGGCTAGGCCCAGGAAGCTCCTTAGTTGGTGTTTATCCTTGGGGACTGGCCAGTTTTTCACCGCTTCGACCTTCTCTGGATCGGTTCTCACTCCTTTCGCTGAAATTATGTGTCCCAGGTACTTGACTTCCGCTCTAAACAGGGCGCACTTCTTGGGGTTGAGCTTCAGGTGGGCACTTCGAAGCCTTTGAAACACATCCCTTAGATTGTCTCGGTGTTGCGCAAACGTTTTTCCTACGACGATGACATCATCCAAGTATACCAAACAGGTTTTCCATGTTAACCCTTGCAGGACACATTCCATCAATCGCTCGAAAGTCGCCGGAGCATTGCACAGCCCGAATGGCATTACCGTGAATTGCCATAGCCCATTTCCTGCGGTGAAGGCGGTTTTCTCCCGGTCTTCTGGATGGATCTGTACCTGCCAGTAGCCACTCTTCAAGTCGAGAGTGGAAAACCATCGGGCTCCTGATAGTGTGTCTAGCGTGTCGTCAATCCGTGGCAGAGGGTAGCTGTCTTTCTTGGTGACGTAATTGAGCTGCCGATAGTCCACGCAGAACCGCGTGCTGCCATCTTTCTTCTTAACCAGTACAACCGGTGATGCCCACGGACTTTTGGAACTTTCAATCAGACCTTCTTTCTCCATTGCCGACACCATCTCTGCAACTTCTGTCTGCTTTGCCAATGGAAGGCGCCTAGCAGGCTGACGAATTGGTCTAGTATCACCAGTGTCTATTCGATGTTGTACCAGGTGTGTTCGGCCGTATTCTCCGTCCTGTGAGGCAAATACATCAGCGTACTCATTGATAAGATTCTCTGCCATAGTTCGTTGCTCCTGATTCAGCTCACTGGACTGGAGAATCGTCTCTCTCGCTTCCGCTGTCCAAGGTGATGGGAGAAGTTTTGGAGCATCACGTTCAGATATTGTTGCGACGGCGGTAATGGGCGTGCATTTTCCAGTCACCTCCCCTCGCCTTAGTTTGACAGTGTGTGGTCTTGCGTTCAAAACCCTCACTGGAACCATGGTGTTCTTTGGTTCGACTAACGTCTTTCCCACGATGTAGTCTTGAGAATTCTTCTCTGGGTCTGGTTCTACTATGTAGAATCGGTGGCTCCCAAGATCACCTTCCAGCTTCGTCCAAATGATTGTCTCTGAAGACGGCGGCAAAACTTCGTCTTTGCTGATGACTGTCCTGAGAGTTACGGCATTCTCATTTCCGTACACCATCGGAATCTCCACATTTCGATACCTCAGTACTTGCATCCCGATGTCCAAGATTACTTCATTTGCTTTCATGAAGTCTACTCCGATGATGCACTCGTCGCATATATCTGCCACCAGAAACGCATGGGAGAACGTCAGTCCTGCCAGAGTAATCGTAAGACGAACTTCTCCAAATACCTTCGCCATTTCCCCTGTTGCAGTCTTCAGGCAGTAGCTGTTGGTGTTGTGCAGCCAGGAGCTTTTGACGATATCTCTTCTTACAATGGAGGCAGTGGCACCTGTGTCGATGGTGGCTACGCACTTCTTCTCGTTGATTAGTGCCTCCACTGTCAGGCTCTTGTTACCCCGTTTGGTTTGCGAAACTTGAATGGTGGTCCTGGGGGCCTCGATTCCAGTAACCAACTTCTGCCCCGCGAAGTTGGTCCTTACGCATTTCCCGACTGCTGGTTTTGGGAAGTCTGACTGACAGGATGGATGTTATCACCGCCAGATGCTTCCTCTCTGCTTCTCCTACTTCCGCAATGTGAACAATTTCCTCGTCTAGGTGCACTTCTGCACTGCCGTTGTAGGTGTCCGGTTTGGTTGCAATTCCAGCAACGGATTTGACTTCCGCGAGCTCTGTCTTCATCCATGATGGCTGTTCTCTGGCATGAGCATTTCACGACGGACATTTCCCTGACACGGTGTATTCCCTGGAATGCTTGGTCCGCAGCCTTCATTGACAAAGCGAATGCCAATGCCTCGGGGAGTGTTCGCTTTTCAGCCATCCTTACAGCCATTTGCAGTTGTCTGTCCTCTATGGCCTGAATAAAAGCTTCCACCGCCATTTCGTTGATAAGCTCCTCACCGGCTTTAGGGTATGAAAGATGGGCTAGTCGCTCTATATCCGCTTGCAACTGTTGGAGCGTTTCCCCCCTTTTTTGGACTCGACTACGCAGCTGAACCCTGTACACCTGCTGCATGTGTTCATCCCCAAACCGCATCTCGATAGCCTGAACCAGAGAGTCGTAGTTCTGCTGTTTATCTTCCGGGATGGTCTGCAAGAGCTCCGCAGCTGGACCCCTCAGTGCAAGCGTGAGTGCAATAGACTTCTCTTCATCGTCCCAGCTATTGGTCATTGCGGCCGCTTCGAATTGCCTCTTATAAATTGGCCATGATGTTTGACCATCGAAGATAGGAGGCTGCATCTCCTTTCTTCTCAGACCGTCAGTGGAATATTCCCGTGCTTTCTGTCTCTTCACGTTGCTGAGCTCCTTAGCAAGATTTTCGACTTGCTTTCCTACTATCTCGAATTGCGTATCCACTTTTTCAAACTGAGTCTCTATCTTCCCGAACTGAGTTTCATGTTTCTCAAAATTTTCATCGAATCTAATTTCGACTTTTTCGAGTTGCGTCTCGACCTTCTCGATTTTCTCTTCGATCACTTCGAATTTGGATTCCAAGTTCTTGTTTTGCTCATCAAGTTTACTTTCCAGAGCATCTAGAGAATTCTTTTGTTCGTCCATTGCTTTCTTTTGTTCGTCCAGCTTAAGTTCTAGAGAATTCCTTTGGTCGCCCATTGCTTTCTTTTGTTCGTCCATCGCTTTCTTTTGTTCATCCAGCTTAAGTTCTAGAGAATTCTTTTGTTCGTCCATTGCTTTCTTTTGTTCGTCCAGCTTAAGTTCTAGAGAATTCTTTTGGTCATCGAGCTTATGACTTTGATCTTCTATTGCTTTCTTTTGTTCGTCCATGACTAACTTAAGTTGCAGGAGCAGACTTGTTATACCCGGGTCGGCTACTGTACTTGCTGGTTCCTCTTCCACGTCAAACTCTATGTCATGCGGATTTTCACCTTCCTGCGTTACTGCTTCTTCCAGACGAATCAGTAGGGCATCTTTTCCCCCAGTTGTGTCGAGGTTCCGCTTACTGAGTTCTGCCTTTAGTTGAGTTATAGTTAGTTTTCCCAATTTGCGACCCATTATCACTTTTCTAATCTCTTCGCCACGGTTCTAAACCAACTGTCTTTTTTTTTGACCGCCATCTGTCCTTATATAGCAGAAGTTTCTGATAGCCAGAAACTTCTAGCAAATTCTTCGACCACTGGAATAAGAGAAATAATTCTTGCAGTTATAATTCCCTTTTATCCCTGATATTATTCGTCTCTTTCGTTGACATGAGCTGTGGAGACTTCGTCCCAGACACGAACCTCGAATGAAAGGACAGTACGAACCAAAATTCTGCCAGAATGAAGTCACTTCGGAATTTGTTGCGTCATATTTTTAGGGGGCGTAGTTATTATTATGCTACAATATATTTTGTTTGCCCCTTGTTAACAACAAAACTATTTTTTTCTTCTGTTTAAATACTCCCGAAAGCACCACTAACAGCCCGCCTACTTTCCGGAGGATCGGGCAAACGATGCTGAATTTCCATTCGTTGGGTATGCTTTCATCCGACCTTGTCTTACAGATGATTTGATGTAAACTTCATACCAAATCATCTCCAGCTGCTTTAAATAGCTTAGCAGTTGGACCTTCTGCTCCAGAAGCCTTGTTGGATTTAAGCTTAAATATTGCTATTTCCACTTCACTTTGGTTTGGTGGACGGAATTGTTGATCGTCATCGTCCGGGTTGAATGGAGCATTCTGCAGGTGAAAACCGCTTGTCTCTAATACTTGTGTCCTGTAGTTTGCCCCAAGCCGTCTTGTCCTTATGTGACACTTTGCATAGTCTTTCCTGAAACATCCTCAACTTGCTCTACAAGTATGTAGGTGAAAACTGTTTTTCTTTACGACTTGAAGTTTGTATCAAACATTTTAATAAATAATGAGAAACTTTTTTTTTTAAAGTTTAGGCAATATTTTGAACTTTTTATCTTTTAAAAATGTCCTGTAGTATTTTCAATTTGCTCTACAATAAGAAAAAGCCGATAGTATGTGCGACTTATATTTGATCTTGAACATTTAATTGCAACACTGAACATTTATTCTTGAAAATAAATGTCTAATATTTTATATGATTTAAGATTTTTTCCGTAACATACTCATGACTCTACGACTTGTAGTTTTGAAAGTAGCTTTTAGTAAAAATTGACGTTTGAAAGCCAGGTGGAACCATTTACACACCATTCCAAACTATTAAACCAAATTTCATCAAAATCAGTTCAGTGGTTGTAGGTTATGCGTTACAAGGATCATATTTGAAACTCTTACCCTATGTCATTAGATTCTCAGAGAGGATAATCCGCAAACTATAACAAAAACACACCAACATGCCAACAGAACGAAATTTTTCGATATTACAATAGAATAATCTTGGATCATGGTCTAAATAGTGGAAAAAAGTTTGTATTCCTTAATTTGTTGACTCTGTTTGGGTAAAATAAATGTAATTTGTTCAATTATTCTATAATCCGATTTATTTGATGTATTAATTATTTTGGTTTCTTACTATCGGTACAAAACAGCGACTAAATTTGATATACATACGTATGTGTTATATTTTGATATCTGCTGCAATAGTAGGGCAGCTAAAGTTATATCACTTGCATGGTGGAGGCTTTGGAAAGAATTTTTTCATGATAGTATCTTGCACGCCAAATGTGCACTTTTATATAACAAAATCATTTTTTGTTATCTATTTTTAGCTGTAAACAACATTATGCTAATGAAAATCCGTTAATGCTGCATCGGTTTAAACCATAACTAACTTCACTGTGTTGTGCTAACATTTTGATTAACTTTTGTCATATGTCAGGATGGCCGAGCGGTCTAAGGCGCCAGACTCAAGAGCAATCTTGCCTATGAAATTAGGTGACTGAGCGTTCTGGTCCTCTCTGAGGGCGTGGGTTCGAATCCCACTTCTGACAAAAATTTTTTTTTCCCGTAGACCGACGCAGGTGGATTTTCTCATAAACTTTATGTGAAAAAGAACGTTCTAATAATTTCTATAAAATTTTGATTTCACCTTCTCCATTTTCAACAATCCAAAAGTCATTGGTGGTGGTTAACTTATCCTCGTTTTTTAATGCGACCCGTTAGAGCGCAATTCTGAAAAAAAGATGTCTTTTCGGACAATAAAGATAATGTAGCATAATAATAACTACGCGCCTATGTCTATGCAGCAAATTCCGAAGTGACTTTCCATTCTGGCAGAATTTTGGTTCAAACTGTCCTTCATTCGAGGTTCGTGTCTGGGACGAAGTCTCCACAGCTCATGTCAACGAAAGAGACAAATAATATTAGGGATAATATTAGGGATAATATTAGGGAATTATAACTGCAAGAATTATTTCTCTTGTTCCAGTGGTCGAAGAATTTGCTAGAAGTTTCTGGCTATCAGAAACTTCTGCTATATAAGGACAGATGGCGATCAAAAAAAAAAGACAGTTGGTTTAGAACCGTGGCGAAGAGATTGGAAAAGTGATAATGGGCGAAGTTGTAATTTGGCGATAAATTGAAAGTTGAGAGTGAACAAGAAAAAGTAATTAGTTTGGATTTGTGAATTAAGTAATTGAAAGGAGATAAAGTGATTTGAGAGGAAAGAGACATTGTAAGAAAAGAATTTGCGAAGAATAGTATAGTGTGAACTTGAATTGTTCTATAGAGTAGAAAATAAAGAAATAATTTCACAGAATAATTGTTTTATCTACTCGAGCCGTAGCTCGCATATTACATTGGTGTCAGAAGTGGGATAAAACTTATTCTGTGAATAACTATTTCCGTGGTGTGAAATTGCACAAGAAAAAAAAAAAAAAAAAAAAAAAAAAACGATTTCTGCGTTGAGTTAATTAGTTGCGCAAAATGGGTCGCAAGTTGGGAAAACTAACTATAATTCAACTAAAGGCAGAACTCAGTAAGCGGAATCTCGACACAACTGGGGGAAAAGATGCCCTACTGATTCGGCTGGAAGAAGCAGTAACGCAGGAAGGTGAAAATCCGCATGACATAGAGTTTGACGTGGAAGAGGAACCAGCAAGTACAGTAGCCGACCCGGGTATAACAAGTCTGCTCCTGCAACTTAAGTTAGTCATGGACGAACAAAAGAAAGCAATAGAAGATCAAAGTCATAAGCTCGATGACCAAAGGAATTCTCTAGAACTTAAGTTGGATGAACAAAAGAAAGCAATGGACGAACAAAAGAATTCTCTAGATGCTCTGGAAAGTAAACTTGATGAGCAAAACAAGAACTTGGAATCCAAATTCGAAGTGATCGAAGAGAAAATCGAGAAGGTAGAGACGCAACTCGAAAAAGTCGAAACTAGATTCGATGAAACCTTTGAGAAGCATGAAACTCAGTTCGGGAAAATAGAGACTCAGTTCGAAAAAGTAGAAAAACAAGTCGAAAATCTTACTAAGGAACTCAGCAACGTGAAGAGACAGAAAGCACGGGAATATTCCACCGACGGTCTGAGAAGAAAGGAGATGCAGCCTCCTATCTTCGATGGTCAAACATCATGGCCAATTTATAAAAGGCAATTCGAAGCGGCCGCAATGACCAATAGCTGGGACGATGAAGAGAAGTCTATTGCACTCACGCTTGCACTGAGGGGTCCAGCTGCGGAGCTCTTGCAGACCATCCCGGAAGATAAACAGCAGAACTACGACTCTCTGGTTCAGGCTATCGAGATGCGGTTTGGGGATGAACACATGCAGCAGGTGTACAGGGTTCAGCTGCGTAGTCGAGTCCAGAAAAGGGGGGAAACGCTCCAACAGTTGCAAGCGGATATAGAGCGACTAGCCCATCTTTCATACCCTAAAGCCGGTGAGGAGCTTATCAACGAAATGGCGGTGGAAGCTTTTATTCAGGCCATAGAGGACAGACAACTGCAAATGGCTGTAAGGATGGCTGAAAAGCGAACACTCCCCGAGGCATTGGCATTCGCTTTGTCAATGAAGGCTGCGGAGCAAGCATACCAGGGAATACACCGTGTCAGGGAAATGTCCGTCGTGGAATGCTCATGCCAGAGAACAGCCGTCATGGATGAAGACAGAGCTCGCGGAAGTCAAATCCGTTGCTGGAATTGCAACCAAACCGGACACCTACAACGGCAGTGCAGAAGTGCACCTAGACGAGGAAATTGTCCACATTGCGGAAGTAGGAGAAGCAGAGAGGAAGCATCCTGTCGGTCAGACTTCCCAAAACCAGCAGTCGGGGGATGCGTAAGGACCAACTTCGCGGGGCAGAAGTTGGTTACTGGAATCGAGGCCCCCAGGACCACCATTCAAGTTTCGCAAACCAAACGGGGTAACAAGAGCCTGACAGTGGAGGCACTAATCAACAAGAAGAAGTGCGTAGCCACCATCGACACAGGTGCCACCGCCTCCATTGTAAGAAGAGATATCGTCAAAGGCTCCTGGCTGCACAACACCAACAGCTACTGCCTGAAGACTGCAACAGGGGAAATGGCGAAGGTATTTGGAGAAGTTCGTCTTACGATTACTCTGGCAGGACTGACGTTCGCCCATGCGTTTCTGGTGGCAGACATATGCGACGAGTGCATCATCGGAATAGACTTCATGAAAGCAAATGAAGTAATCTTGGACATCGGGATGCAAGTACTGAGGTATCGAAATGTGGAGATTCCGATGGTGTACGGAAATGAGAATGCCGTAACTCTCAGGACAGTCATCAGCAAAGACGAAGTTTTGCCGCCGTCTTCAGAGACAATCATTTGGACGAAGCTGGAAGGTGATCTTGGGAGCCACCGATTCTACATAGTAGAACCAGACCCAGAGAAGAATTCTCAAGACTACATCGTGGGAAAGACGTTAGTCGAACCAAAGAACACCATGGTTCCAGTGAGAGTTTTGAACGCAAGACCACACACTGTCAAACTAAGGCGAGGGGAGGTGACTGGAAAATGCACGCCGATTACCGCCGTCGCAACAATATCTGAACGTGATGCTCCAAAACCTCTCCCATCACCTTGGACAGCGGAAACGAGAGAGACGATTCTCCAGTCCAGTGAGCTGAATCAGGAGCAGCGAACTATGGCAGAGAATCTTATCAATGAGTACGCTGATGTATTTGCCGCACAGGACGGAGAATACGGCCGAACACACCTGGTACAACATCGAATAGACACTGGTGATACTAGACCAATTCGTCAGCCTGCTAGGCGCCTTCCATTGGCAAAGCAGACAGAAGTTGCAGAGATGGTGTCGGCAATGGAGAAAGAAGGTGTGATTGAAAGTTCCAAAAGTCCGTGGGCATCACCGGTTGTACTGGTTAAGAAGAAAGATGGCAGCACGCGGTTCTGCGTGGACTATCGGCAGCTCAATTACGTCACCAAGAAAGACAGCTACCCTCTGCCACGGATTGACGACACGCTAGACACACTATCAGGAGCCCGATGGTTTTCCACTCTCGACTTGAAGAGTGGCTACTGGCAGGTACAGATCCATCCAGAAGACCGGGAGAAAACCGCCTTCACCGCAGGAAATGGGCTATGGCAATTCACGGTAATGCCATTCGGGCTGTGCAATGCTCCGGCGACTTTCGAGCGATTGATGGAATGTGTCCTGCAAGGGTTAACATGGAAAACCTGTTTGGTATACTTGGATGATGTCATCGTCGTAGGAAAAACGTTTGCGCAACACCGAGACAATCTAAGGGATGTGTTTCAAAGGCTTCGAAGTGCCCACCTGAAGCTCAACCCCAAGAAGTGCGCCCTGTTTAGAGCGGAAGTCAAGTACCTGGGACACATAATTTCAGCGAAAGGAGTGAGAACCGATCCGGAGAAGGTCGAAGCGGTGAAAAACTGGCCAGTCCCCAAAGACAAACACCAACTAAGGAGCTTCCTGGGCCTAGCCACCTACTACAGACGGTTCGTGAAGGATTTTGCCGGGATCGCAAAGAACCTGCACCAGTTGACGGAAAAGGGAAAACAATTCAAATGGTCAATTGAGTGCGAGAAGAGCTTCAAGGCACTTAAACAACGGCTATGCGATGCCCCGATACTGGCTTACCCCACTCCCGGGGAAACGTTCGTTGTGGATGCAGATGCTAGTAATGTCGGGGTAGGAGCCGTACTCTCCCAGGTGCATGACGGCCAAGAGAAGGTGGTTGCGTACTTCAGCAAGGTGCTCTCTAAGCCAGAAAGGAACTACTGCGTGACAAGGCGGGAACTTCTAGCTTTGATCTTGGCTACGAAGCATTTTCACAAATACCTCTACGGGAGGAAGTTCGTTCTTCGCACAGACCATGCAGCATTAAAATGGCTATTACAGTTCAAGAGTCCTGAGGGTCAGGTCGCAAGATGGATCGAAAGGCTGCAAATCTACGACTACGAAATACAGCATCGTAAAGGAAAACTCCACTCTAATGCGGATGCACTGTCCCGGAGACCATGCAGAACGGATTGTAAACATTGTGCGCGTCAGGAAGAACGGGAGCTGGTTTCCATCCAAAGAATGAGAGCCGAACCTATCGCCGGCTGGAGCGTAGATGAGATCCGGAACGCTCAGAAGGAAGACCCCGATATCGAGCCGATTCTGGCCTGGAAGGAGAACATGGAGAAACCGGATCATCAGGACATCTCTCACAGAAGCCCGACCTTAAAGGCATATTTTGCGCAGTGGGACTCCCTCCATGTCCAAGAAGGTGTTCTGAGAAGAAAATGGGAATCCTCCGACGGAAAATCGTTTGTAATGCAGCTTGTCGTACCGCGGACGAGGGTCAAGGAGGTGTTACAGGAAATGCATGGCGGGGCGACCGGAGGCCACTTGGGAGTGAATAAGACGCTAGAAAAGGTACGAGAACGTTTTTATTGGTTAAAAGCGAAGGAAGATATCGAAGACTGGTGCAGAAAATGCGACGTGTGTGCAGCTAGCAAGGGTCCGAGAATCAAAACTCGAGGTAAGATGCACCAATACAACGTGGGAGCACCTTTCGAACGAATCGCCATTGACATCGCAGGGCCCTTTCCGGAAACCGACAATGGTAATCGGTATATACTCGTAGTGATGGACTACTTCAGTAAGTGGCCGGAAGCGTTTCCGATCCCTAACCAGGAAGCCAGAACCGTGGCGGAGCAGATCGTCTACAATTGGGTTAGCAGATTCGGTGTGCCCTTGGAATTGCATTCTGACCAAGGGCGGAACTTCGAGTCAAGAATCTTCCAAGAGATGTGTCAACTACTCGGAATCAAAAAGACAAGGACAACCCCGCTTCATCCACAGTCGGACGGTATGGTGGAGCGTTTCAATAGGACTTTGGACGAACATCTCTCGAAGGTCGTAGGTGACTACCAACGGGATTGGGACCGGCAGATTCCCTTGTTTTTGATGGCCTATAGAAGTGCCGTGCATAGCACTACTCGACATACGCCGTTCGAAATCTTATTTGGTGGAATAGCTCGTTTACCCAGTGAGGTGAAATTTGGATCTCCTACCAATGAGCCCAGAAATGAAGAAGAGTACGTGGCGGACCTTAGGGAAAGGCTTAGGGACATACACCAAAGGACCAGAAGCCAGATTAAGATGACGAGCGACCGCATGAAGACCAGGTATGATGCCAAGGCAACAACGTCAGGATTCCAGGAAGGAGATCTGGTGTGGCTGTATAATCCCCATCGCCAAAAGGGGAAATCACCTAAGTTACAGCGGAACTGGGAAGGTCCCTACAGAATAGTAACCCGCATAAACGATGTTGTCTACCGCATCCAGCGAGGACCAAGGGCCAAAATGAAAGTGGTTCATGTGGACCGACTGAGTCGATACAATGGCCGAAATGAGGATGCACTTGTTCGGGACGAACACGTCTAAGAGGGGGGCAGTGTAGCATAATAATAACTACGCGCCTATGTCTATGCAGCAAATTCCGAAGTGACTTTCCATTCTGGCAGAATTTTGGTTCAAACTGTCCTTCATTCGAGGTTCGTGTCTGGGACGAAGTCTCCACAGCTCATGTCAACGAAAGAGACAAATAATATTAGGGATAATATTAGGGATAATATTAGGGAATTATAACTGCAAGAATTATTTCTCTTGTTCCAGTGGTCGAAGAATTTGCTAGAAGTTTCTGGCTATCAGAAACTTCTGCTATATAAGGACAGATGGCGATCAAAAAAAAAAGACAGTTGGTTTAGAACCGTGGCGAAGAGATTGGAAAAGTGATAATGGGCGAAGTTGTAATTTGGCGATAAATTGAAAGTTGAGAGTGAACAAGAAAAAGTAATTAGTTTGGATTTGTGAATTAAGTAATTGAAAGGAGATAAAGTGATTTGAGAGGAAAGAGACATTGTAAGAAAAGAATTTGCGAAGAATAGTATAGTGTGAACTTGAATTGTTCTATAGAGTAGAAAATAAAGAAATAATTTCACAGAATAATTGTTTTATCTACTCGAGCCGTAGCTCGCATATTACAATAACAATTCCAGAGTCATTATATTATTCTCGAAGTTATAGACGACACAACAATCACCAAAGCATTTTAAAAGGATTCCTGTAACAAGATAGTAAACAGAGTGGACATCCTGGTGCTCTATAAGGTATGCGCAGCCAAATGAAATCGACATGCTCGAAATCAACGAGGATGGAAGGCTGCGGTGTCTCTTTTCAGGTCGGGAGCGCGATAAACAATAAGTTTGCATGCTGCAAAAACCAATTGCTCTTATGTCTACACAACATTCTTCATATCGTTAGTCTACACCATAGTTCTGACCAGACCTGTTGCATATTTTATATGGGAATGAAGGTAAAATCTCCTTAGATAGGCAGCCTTAATTACTTCGAAAACATAGTTTCTACGAATACACCTTCTAAAAAAAGTGCACGACTGAGTTGCACGAACTTGCACTTAGGGTGGCCGTGGTGTAGTGGTAACATCATCGCTTGTCGCGCTACAGGTTCACGGTTCGAATCCTGATGTCAATAATCATCTATTTATTTCGCATGAAATAAATAAAAATTCGATCAATTGCGAAAGCTTATGCCAACTCTACTGCGAAGTCATAACACTGACAGTAAGGCGGTCATATGGCTAAAATGCAGCTTGATCGTGATGATTACATCAGGAGGACGGAAAAAATATTGTCGTTCATGAGCAACGACAAAAGCAAAAACAAACAAGCTACCCAGTTATCTGGACAGCCACCCTTGAAGTTCACTGAAACTTAATACCAGCTGAGTTTCAAACCAACTACACCAATAAAAATTAGTATAAGGGTATTCATAACCCTTTCACACGTGCAAATTATATAAAAAAAAAAATTTATACGTTCTTTATCTGGAAATCACTCAGATTTAAAATTTAAACAAAATCCTCCAACATTTTTTTTCTTTTTTTTTTTTAAATCCGTTAAAAATAAAAAAAATTAAATATTGTAATATGCAGGCTACGGCTCGAGTAGATAAAACGATATTCTGTGAAATTTATTTCTTTATTTTCTAGTCTATAGAACAATTCAAGTTCACACTATACTATTCTTCGCAATTCTTTTCTTACAAGGTCTCTTTCCTCTCAAATCACTTTATCTCCTTTCAATTACTTAATTCACAAATCCAAACTAATTACTCCTTCTTGTTCACTCTCAACTTTCAATTTATCACAAAATTACAACTTCGCCTATTATCACTTTTCTAATCTCTTCGCCACAGTTTAAAAATCACTGTCTTTTCCTATTGATCGCCATCTGTCCTTATATAGCAGAAGTTTCAGATAGCCAGAAACTTCTAGCAAATTCTTCGACCACTGGAAATAATTCCAAGATGACAATCATTTCTTCCAGTTATAATTCTCTCTTTATCCGTGGCATTGTCAGCTATTGCGAACCTCGAATGAAAGTACAGTTTGGAATGGGCTGTAGGAGCGTAGTTATTATTCTACATTATTGTTGCATACTTTTAGACGATGTTACACTGCCCCCCTCTTAGACTTGTTCGTCCCGAACAAGTGCGTCCTCACTTCGGCCATTGTATCGACTCAGTCGGTCCACATGAACCACTTTCATTTTGGCCCTTGGTCCTCGCTGGATGCGGTAGACAACATCGTTGATGCGGGTTACTATTCTGTATGGACCCTCCCAGTTCCGCTGCAATTTAGGTGATTTCCCCTTTTGGCGATGGGGATTATACAGCCACACTAGATCTCCTTCCTGGAATCCTGACGTTGTTGCCTTGGCATCATACCTGGTCTTCATGCGGTCGCTCGTTATCTTAATCTGGCTTCTGGTCCTTTGGTGTATGTCCCTAAGCCTTTCCCTAAGGTCCGCCACGTACTCTTCTTCATTTCTGGGCTCATTGGTAGGAGATCCAAATTTCACCTCACTGGGTAAACGAGCTATTCCACCAAATAAGATTTCGAACGGCGTATGTCGAGTACTGCTATGCACGGCACTTCTATAGGCCATCAAAAACAAGGGAATCTGCCGGTCCCAATCCCGTTGGTAGTCACCTACGACCTTCGAGAGATGTTCGTCCAAAGTCCTATTGAAACGCTCCACCATACCGTCCGACTGTGGATGAAGCGGGGTTGTCCTTGTCTTTTTGATTCCGAGTAGTTGACACATCTCTTGGAAGATTCTTGACTCGAAGTTCCTCCCTTGGTCAGAATGCAATTCCAAGGGCACACCGAATCTGCTAACCCAATTGTAGACGATCTGCTCCGCCACGGTTCTGGCTTCCTGGTTAGGGATCGGAAACGCTTCCGGCCACTTACTGAAGTAGTCCATCACTACGAGTATATACCGATTACCATTGTCGGTTTCCGGAAAGGGCCCTGCGATGTCAATGGCGATTCGTTCGAAAGGTGCTCCCACGTTGTATTGGTGCATCTTACCTCGAGTTTTGGTTCTCGGACCCTTACTAGCTGCACACACGTCGCATTCTCTGCACCAGTCTTCGATATCTTCCTTCGCTTTTAACCAATAAAAACGTTCTCGTACCTTCTCGATTTTCTCTTCGATCACTTCGAATTTGGATTCCAAGTTCTTGTTTTGCTCATCAAGTTTACTTTCCAGAGCATCTAGAGAATTCTTTTGTTCGTCCATTGCTTTCTTTTGTTCATCCATTGCTTTCTTTTGTTCATCCATTGCTTTCTTTTGTTCATCCAGCTTAAGTTCTATAGAATTCTTTTGGTCATCGAGCTTATGACTTTGATCTTCTATTGCTTTCTTTTGTTCGTCCATGACTAACTTAAGTTGCAGGAGCAGACTTGTTATACCCGGGTCGGCTACTGTACTTGCTGGTTCCTCTTCCACGTCAAACTCTATGTCATGCGGATTTTCACCTTCCTGCGTTACTGCTTCTTCCAGACGAATCAGTAGGGCATCTTTTCCCCCAGTTGTGTCGAGATTCCGCTTACTGAGTTCTGCCTTTAGTTGAATTATAGTTAGTTTTCCCAACTTGCGACCCATTTTGCGCAACTAATTAACTCAACGCAGAAATCGTTTTTTTTTTTTTTTTTCTTGTGCAATTTCACACCACGGAAATAGTTATTCACAGAATAAGTTTTATCCCAGCTTCTGACACCAATGTAATATGCAGGCTACGGCTCGAGTAGATAAAACGATATTCTGTGAAATTTATTTCTTTATTTTCTAGTCTATAGAACAATTCAAGTTCACACTATACTATTCTTCGCAATTCTTTTCTTACAAGGTCTCTTTCCTCTCAAATCACTTTATCTCCTTTCAATTACTTAATTCACAAATCCAAACTAATTACTCCTTCTTGTTCACTCTCAACTTTCAATTTATCACAAAATTACAACTTCGCCTATTATCACTTTTCTAATCTCTTCGCCACAGTTTAAAAATCACTGTCTTTTTCTATTGATCGCCATCTGTCCTTATATAGCAGAAGTTTCAGATAGCCAGAAACTTCTAGCAAATTCTTCGACCACTGGAAATAATTCCAAGATGACAATCATTTCTTCCAGTTATAATTCTCTCTTTATCCGTGGCATTGTCAGCTATTGCGAACCTCGAATGAAAGTACAGTTTGGAATGGGCTGTAGGAGCGTAGTTATTATTCTACATTATTGTTGCATACTTTTAGACGATGTTACAATATTTTGAAAATGTTTCCAAATACTTTTTTGATATTGTAACATCGTCTAAAAGTATGCAACAATAATGTAGAATAATAACTACGCTCCTACAGCCCATTCCAAACTGTACTTTCATTCGAGGTTCGCAATAGCTGACAACGTCACGGATAAAGAGAGAATTATAACTGGAAGAAATGATTGTCATCTTGGAATTATTTCCAGTGGTCGAAGAATTTGCTAGAAGTTTCTGGCTATCTGAAACTTCTGCTATATAAGGACAGATGGCGATCAATAGGAAGGACAGTGATTTTTAAACTGTGGCGAAGAGATTAGAAAAGTGATAATAGGCGAAGTTGTAATTTTGTGATAAATTGAAAGTTGAGAGTGAACAAGAAAAAGTAATTAGTTTGGATTTGTAAATTAAGTAATTGAAAGGAGATAAAGTGATTTGAGAGGAAAGAGACCATTGTAAGAAAAGAATTTGCGAAGAATAGTATAGTGTGAACTTGAATTGTTCTATAGAGTAGAAAATAAAGAAATAAATTTCACAGAATATCGTTTTATCTACTCGAGCCGTAGCCTGCATATTACATTGGTGTCAGAAGCTGGGATAAAACTTATTCTGTGAATAACTATTTCCGTGGTGTGAAATTGCACAAGAAAAAAAAAAAAAAAAACGATTTCTGCGTTGAGTTAATTAGTTGCGCAAAATGGGTCGCAAGTTGGGAAAACTAACTATAATTCAACTAAAGGCAGAACTCAGTAAGCGGAATCTCGACACAACTGGGGGAAAAGATGCCCTACTGATTCGTCTGGAAGAAGCAGTAACGCAGGAAGGTGAAAATCCGCATGACATAGAGTTTGACGTGGAAGAGGAACCAGCAAGTACAGTAGCCGACCCGGGTATAACAAGTCTGCTCCTGCAACTTAAGTTAGTCATGGACGAACAAAAGAAAGCAATAGAAGATCAAAGTCATAAGCTCGATGACCAAAGGAATTCTCTAGAACTTAAGTTGGATGAACAAAAGAAAGCAATGGACGAACAAAAGAAAGCAATGGACGAACAAAAGAATTCTCTAGATGCTCTGGAAAGTAAACTTGATGAGCAAAACAAGAACTTGGAATCCAAATTCGAAGTGATCGAAGAGAAAATCGAGAAGGTAGAGACGCAACTCGAAAAAGTCGAAACTAGATTCGATGAAAACTTTGAGAAGCATGAAACTCAGTTCGGGAAAATAGAGACTCAGTTCGGAAAAGTAAAAAAACAAGTCGAAAATCTTACTAAGGAACTCAGCAACGTGAAGAGACAGAAAGCACGGGAATATTCCACCGACGGTCTGAGAAGAAAGGAGATGCAGCCTCCTATCTTCGATGGTCAAACATCATGGCCAATTTATAAAAGGCAATTCGAAGCGGCCGCAATGACCAATAGCTGGGACGATGAAGAGAAGTCCATTGCACTCACACTTGCACTGAGGGGTCCAGCTGCGGAGCTCTTGCAGACCATCCCGGAAGATAAACAGCAGAACTACGACTCTCTGGTTCAGGCTATCGAAATGCGGTTTGGGGATGAACACATGCAGCAGGTGTACAGGGTTCAGCTGCGTAGTCGAGTCCAAAAAAGGGGGGAAACGCTCCAACAGTTGCAAGCGGATATAGAGCGACTAGCCCATCTTTCATACCCTAAAGCCGGTGAGGAGCTTATCAACGAAATGGCGGTGGAAGCTTTTATTCAGGCCATAGAGGACAGACAACTGCAAATGGCTGTAAGGATGGCTGAAAAGCGAACACTCCCCGAGGCATTGGCATTCGCTTTGTCAATGAAGGCTGCGGACCAAGCATACCAGGGAATACACCGTGTCAGGGAAATGTCCGTCGTGGAATGCTCATGCCAGAGAACAGCCGTCATGGATGAAGACAGAGCTCGCGGAAGTCAAATCCGTTGCTGGAATTGCAACCAAACCGGACACCTACAACGGCAGTGCAGAAGTGCACCTAGACGAGGAAATTGTCCACATTGCGGAAGTAGGAGAAGCAGAGAGGAAGCATCTGGAGGTGATAACATCCATCCTGTCAGTCAGACTTCCCAAAACCAGCAGTCGGGAAATGCGTAAGGACCAACTTCGCGGGGCAGAAGTTGGTTACTGGAATCGAGGCCCCCAGGACCACCATTCAAGTTTCGCAAACCAAACGGGATAACAAGAGCCTGACAGTGGAGGCACTAATCAACAAGAAGAAGTGCGTAGCCACCATCGACACAGGTGCCACTGCCTCCATTGTAAGAAGAGATATCGTCAAAAGCTCCTGGCTGCACAACACCAACAGCTACTGCCTGAAGACTGCAATAGGGGAAATGGCGAAGGTATTTGGAGAAGTTCGTCTTACGCTTACTCTGGCAGGACTGACGTTCTCCCATGCGTTTCTGGTGGCAGACATATGCGACGAGTGCATCATCGGAATAGACTTCATGAAAGCAAATGAAGTAATCTTGGACATCGGGATGCAAGTACTGAGGTATCGAAATGTGGAGATTCCGATGGTGTACGGAAACGAGAATGCCGTAACTCTCAGGACAGTCATCAGCAAAGACGAAGTTTTGCCGCCGTCTTCAGAGACAATCATTTGGACGAAGCTGGAAGGTGATCTTGGGAGCCACCGATTCTACATAGTAGAAAAAGACCCGGAGAAGAATTCTCAAGACTACATCGTGGGAAAGACGTTAGTCGAACCAAAGAACACCATGGTTCCAGTGAGAGTTTTGAACGCAAGACCACACACGGTCAAACTAAGGCGAGGGGAGGTGACTGGAAAATGCACGCCGATTACCGCCGTCGCAACAATATCTGAACGTGGTCCTCCAAAACCTCTCCCATCACCTTGGACAGCGGAAACGAGAGAGACGATTCTCCAGTCCAGTGAGCTGAATCAGGAGCAGCGAACTATGGCAGAGAATCTTATCAATGAGTACGCTGATGTATTTGCCTCACAGGACGGAGAATACGGCCGAACACACCTGGTACAACATCGAATAGACACTGGTGATACTAGACCAATTCGTCAGCCTGCTAGGCGCCTTCCATTGGCAAAGCAGACAGAAGTTGCAGAGATGGTGTCGGCAATGGAGAAAGAAGGTGTGATTGAAAGTTCCAAAAGTCCGTGGGCATCACCGGTTGTACTGGTTAAGAAGAAAGATGGCAGCACGCGGTTCTGCGTGGACTATCGGCAGCTCAATTACGTCACCAAGAAAGACAGCTACCCTCTGCCACGGATTGACGACACGCTAGACACACTATCAGGAGCCCGATGGTTTTCCACTCTCGACTTGAAGAGTGGCTACTGGCAGGTACAGATCCATCCAGAAGACCGGGAGAAAACCGCCTTCACCGCAGGAAATGGGCTATGGCAATTCACGGTAATGCCATTCGGGCTGTGCAATGCTCCGGCGACTTTCGAGCGATTGATGGAATGTGTCCTGCAAGGGTTAACATGGAAAACCTGTTTGGTATACTTGGATGATGTCATCGTCGTAGGAAAATCATTTGCGCAACACCGAGACAATCTAAGGGATGTGTTTCAAAGGCTTCGAAGTTCCCACCTGAAGCTCAACCCCAAGAAGTGCGCCCTGTTTAGAGCGGAAGTCAAGTACTTGGGGCACATAATTTCAGCGAAAGGAGTGAGAACCGATCCAGAGAAGGTCGAAGCGGTGAAAAACTGGCCAGTCCCCAAGGATAAACACCAACTAAGGAGCTTCCTGGGCCTAGCCACCTACTACAGACGGTTCGTGAAGGATTTTGCCGGGATCGCAAAGAACCTGCACCAGTTGAAGGAAAAGGGAAAACAATTCAAATGGACAATTGAGTGCGAGAAGAGCTTCAAGGCACTTAAACAACGGCTATGCGATGCCCCGATACTGGCTTACCCCACTCCCGGGGAAACGTTCATTGTGGATGCAGATGCTAGTAATGTTGGGGTAGGAGCCGTACTCTCCCAGGTGCATGACGGCCAAGAGAAGGTGGTTGCGTACTTCAGCAAGGTGCTCTCTAAGCCAGAAAGGAACTACTGCGTGACAAGGCGGGAACTTCTAGCTTTGATCTTGGCTACGAAGCATTTTCACAAATACCTCTACGGGAGGAAGTTCGTTCTTCGCACAGACCATGCAGCCTTAAAATGGCTATTACAGTTCAAGAGTCCTGAGGGTCAGGTCGCAAGATGGATCGAAAGGCTGCAAATCTACGACTACGAAATACAGCATCGTAAAGGGAAACTCCACTCTAATGCGGATGCACTGTCCCGGAGACCATGCAGAACGGATTGTAAACATTGTGCGCGTCAGGAAGAACGGGAGCTGGTTTCCATCCAAAGAATGAGAGCCGAACCTATCGCCGGCTGGAGCGTAGATGAGATCCGGAACGCTCAGAAGGAAGACCCGGATATCGAGCCGATTCTGGCTTGGAAGGAGAACATGGAGAAACTGGATCATCAGGACATCTCTCACAGAAGCCCGACCTTAAAGGCATATTTTGCGCAGTGGGACTCCCTCCATGTCCAAGAAGGTGTTCTGAGAAGAAAATGGGAATCCTCCGACGGAAAATCGTTTGTAATGCAGCTTGTCGTACCGCGGACGAGGGTCAAGGAGGTGTTACAGGAAATGCATGGCGGGGCGACCGGAGGCCACTTGGGAGTGAATAAGACGCTAGAAAAGGTACGAGAACGTTTTTATTGGTTAAAAGCGAAGGAAGATATCGAAGACTGGTGCAGAGAATGCGACGTGTGTGCAGCTAGTAAGGGTCCGAGAACCAAAACTCGAGGTAAGATGCACCAATACAACGTGGGAGCACCTTTCGAACGAATCGCCATTGACATCGCAGGGCCCTTTCCGGAAACCGACAATGGTAATCGGTATATACTCGTAGTGATGGACTACTTCAGTAAGTGGCCGGAAGCGTTTCCGATCCCTAACCAGGAAGCCAGAACCGTGGCGGAGCAGATCGTCTACAATTGGGTTAGCAGATTCGGTGTGCCCTTGGAATTGCATTCTGACCAAGGGAGGAACTTCGAGTCAAGAATCTTCCAAGAGATGTGTCAACTACTCGGAATCAAAAAGACAAGGACAACCCCGCTTCATCCACAGTCGGACGGTATGGTGGAGCGTTTCAATAGGACTTTGGACGAACATCTCTCGAAGGTCGTAGGTGACTACCAACGGGATTGGGACCGGCAGATTCCCTTGTTTTTGATGGCCTATAGAAGTGCCGTGCATAGCACTACTCGACATACGCCGTTCGAAATCTTATTTGGTGGAATAGCTCGTTTACCCAGTGAGGTGAAATTTGGATCTCCTACCAATGAGCCCAGAAATGAAGAAGAGTACGTGGCGGACCTTAGGGAAAGGCTTAGGGACATACACCAAAGGACCAGAAGCCAGATTAAGATAACGAGCGACCGCATGAAGACCAGGTATGATGCCAAGGCAACAACGTCAGGATTCCAGGAAGGAGATCTAGTGTGGCTGTATAATCCCCATCGCCAAAAGGGGAAATCACCTAAATTGCAGCGGAACTGGGAGGGTCCATACAGAATAGTAACCCGCATCAACGATGTTGTCTACCGCATCCAGCGAGGACCAAGGGCCAAAATGAAAGTGGTTCATGTGGACCGACTGAGTCGATACAATGGTCGAAGTGAGGACGCACTTGTTCGGGACGAACAAGTCTAAGAGGGGGGCAGTGTAACATCGTCTAAAAGTATGCAACAATAATGTAGAATAATAACTACGCTCCTACAGCCCATTCCAAACTGTACTTTCATTCGAGGTTCGCAATAGCTGACAACGTCACGGATAAAGAGAGAATTATAACTGGAAGAAATGATTGTCATCTTGGAATTATTTCCAGTGGTCGAAGAATTTGCTAGAAGTTTCTGGCTATCTGAAACTTCTGCTATATAAGGACAGATGGCGATCAATAGGAAGGACAGTGATTTTTAAACTGTGGCGAAGAGATTAGAAAAGTGATAATAGGCGAAGTTGTAATTTTGTGATAAATTGAAAGTTGAGAGTGAACAAGAAAAAGTAATTAGTTTGGATTTGTAAATTAAGTAATTGAAAGGAGATAAAGTGATTTGAGAGGAAAGAGACCATTGTAAGAAAAGAATTTGCGAAGAATAGTATAGTGTGAACTTGAATTGTTCTATAGAGTAGAAAATAAAGAAATAAATTTCACAGAATATCGTTTTATCTACTCGAGCCGTAGCCTGCATATTACAATATGGTTTACGATTATTGATTGAACAGACATTTAGTTCAAATATGTGCACTTTTCAATAGTACCTGCCGTAATAGATACTAATGAAGACGTTCAACTAAGTAATAAAATTTAGGTTGGAGTGAAATATCTCACAAAGTGTTTAAGATCTACTTATGAGATTTCTAAATTCTATATTTTTGACGATACAGATCTTTTTGCTTGAACTTGTCATAGGAAGATGCGTAGGAGCAGGCAATGTTTATTTTTCTCTGCCGGGTCTTGCGACCCCGATATCACTCTGTCATTTATAGTTTCAGGTTATTCAGGATGGATTTAATAATGTGCCAAATTGTCAGCTTGGAGAAATGACTTTAAAAATCCACTTTTCCACTTTGCAAGTTCGTATCGCTTTGCCACCCCTTTGCGACCAACATATCGCTCTGCCAATTATACCATACAAACATACAGTGTTGGCCAAAACTAAAGCACGAAATGACCTCACTTTGGAAAAACGCTAAAACACTATGAAAAACCTATGATAATTTTATAGTTTTTATTTTTATTAAATGACAATATATTAGTCTTCAATTAACAATTATTAATTTTCTATACCGCTTAACATATTAAAAAAACAACAAAATAATTCAAGACATGTTAAAAATAGCTGGGCAAAACTAAAGCACATGCACCCTATTTCGTTCGTAGTTAGTAAATTTGACCGTTTATTTTCAATATACTGCAAAGTTTACTGTTTTTATTCTCAAGAAAGTTCTGAAAAAGGAGAAAGAGAACTAGTTGTGTATCGTCGGCGTCTTAGATTAAAGCTTATAATAATTAAAATAAAAAAGCGATAAAATGGCTCGCAATAAATATTCTAATGAAGTAAAAGAAAAAATACTGTCTGATTTTAATAACGGTGAAACAGTAACATTTATTGCCAATAAATTTGGTATAAGCCATACGGTGATTTCACAAATAATATCTTGATTTCGTGCTCGGGGGAATGTTCAAACGGTTCATAGTGGCGGTAGACCCCGAATAACCAGCAGTCGGTGTAATAAAAGAATCATCAGACTTATCAAAAAGGACCCCTTCATATCATCAAGAAGTATGCAAAATGAATTAGGCCTAGAGACATCAAGCAGGACCATCCGGCGAAGAGCTGTTGATAGTGGCTTGCTATCTTATCGTGCAATAAAAAAGCCATTCATTTCCCAAAAAAATCAACGTACAAGACTGGAGTTTGCAAGGGCGCACTTAGACTGTATATGTATTGTAATATGCGAGCTACGGCTCGAGTAGATAAAACAATTATTCTGTGAAATTACTTCTTTATTTTCTACTCTATAGAACAATTCAAGTTCACACTATACTATTCTTCGCAAATTCTTTTCTTACAAGGTCTCTTTCCTCTCAAATCACTTTATCTCCTTTCAATTACTTAATTCACAAATTCAAACTAATTACTTTTTCTTGTTTACTCTCAACTTTCAATTTATCACCAAATTACAACTTCGCCTTATTATCACTTTTCCAATCTCTTCGCCACGGTTCTAAAACCAACTGTGTTTTTTTTTGATCGCCATCTGTCCTTATATAGCAGAAGTTTCTGATAGCCAGAAACTTCTAGCAAATTCTTCGACCACTGGAACAAGAGAAATAATTCTTGCAGTTATAATTCCCTAATATTATCCCTAATATTATCCCTAATATTATTTGTCTCTTTCGTTGACATGAGCTGTGGAGACTTCGTCCCAGACACGAACCTCGAATGAAGGACAGTTTGAACCAAAAATTCTGCCAGAATGGAAAGTCACTTCGGAATTTGCTGCATAGACATAGGCGCGTAGTTATTATTATGCTACACTGCCCCCCTCTTAGACGTGTTCGTCCCGAACAAGTGCATCCTCATTTCGGCCATTGTATCGACTCAGTCGGTCCACATGAACCACTTTCATTTTGGCCCTTGGTCCTCGCTGGATGCGGTAGACAACATCGTTGATGCGGGTTACTATTCTGTAGGGACCTTCCCAGTTCCGCTGTAACTTAGGTGATTTCCCCTTTTGGCGATGGGGATTATACAGCCACACCAGATCTCCTTCCTGGAATCCTGACGTTGTTGCCTTGGCATCATACCTGGTCTTCATGCGGTCGCTCGTCATCTTAATCTGGCTTCTGGTCCTTTGGTGTATGTCCCTAAGCCTTTCCCTAAGGTCCGCCACGTACTCTTCTTCATTTCTGGGCTCATTGGTAGGAGATCCAAATTTCACCTCACTGGGTAAACGAGCTATTCCACCAAATAAGATTTCGAACGGCGTATGTCGAGTAGTGCTATGCACGGCACTTCTATAGGCCATCAAAAACAAGGGAATCTGCCGGTCCCAATCCCGTTGGTAGTCACCTACGACCTTCGAGAGATGTTCGTCCAAAGTCCTATTGAAACGCTCCACCATACCGTCCGACTGTGGATGAAGCGGGGTTGTCCTTGTCTTTTTGATTCCGAGTAGTTGACACATCTCTTGGAAGATTCTTGACTCGAAGTTCCGCCCTTGGTCAGAATGCAATTCCAAGGGCACACCGAATCTGCTAACCCAATTGTAGACGATCTGCTCCGCCACGGTTCTGGCTTCCTGGTTAGGGATCGGAAACGCTTCCGGCCACTTACTGAAGTAGTCCATCACTACGAGGATATACCGATTACCATTGTCGGTTTCCGGAAAGGGTCCTGCGATGTCAATGGCGATTCGTTCAAAAGGTGCTCCCACGTTGTATTGGTGCATCTTACCTCGAGTTTTGATTCTCGGACCCTTGCTAGCTGCACACACGTCGCATTTTCTGCACCAGTCTTCTATATCTTCCTTCGCTTTTAACCAATAAAAACGTTCTCGTACCTTTTCTAGCGTCTTATTCACTCCCAGGTGGCCTCCGGTCGCCCCGCCATGCATTTCCTGTAACACCTCCTTGACCCTCGTCCGCGGTACGACAAGCTGCATTACAAACGACTTTCCGTCGGAGGATTCCCATTTTCTTCTCAGAACACCTTCTTGGACATGGAGGGAGTCCCACTGCGCAAAATATGCCTTTAAGGTCGGGCTTCTGTGAGAGATGTCCTGATGATCCGGTTTCTCCATGTTCTCCTTCCAGGCCAGAATCGGCTCGATATCGGGGTCTTCCTTCTGAGCGTTCCGGATCTCATCTACGCTCCAGCCGGCGATAGGTTCGGCTCTCATTCTTTGGATGGAAACCAGCTCCCGTTCTTCCTGACGCGCACAATGTTTACAATCCGTTCTGCATGGTCTCCGGGACAGTGCATCCGCATTAGAGTGGAGTTTTCCTTTACGATGCTGTATTTCGTAGTCGTAGATTTGCAGCCTTTCGATCCATCTTGCGACCTGACCCTCAGGACTCTTGAACTGTAATAGCCATTTTAATGCTGCATGGTCTGTGCGAAGAACGAACTTCCTCCCGTAGAGGTATTTGTGAAAATGCTTCGTAGCCAAGATCAAAGCTAGAAGTTCCCGCCTTGTCACGCAGTAGTTCCTTTCTGGCTTAGAGAGCACCTTGCTGAAGTACGCAACCACCTTCTCTTGGCCGTCATGCACCTGGGAGAGTACGGCTCCTACCCCGACATTACTAGCATCTGCATCCACAACGAACGTTTCCCCGGGAGTGGGGTAAGCCAGTATCGGGGCATCGCATAGCCGTTGTTTAAGTGCCTTGAAGCTCTTCTCGCACTCAATTGACCATTTGAATTGTTTTCCCTTTTCCGTCAACTGGTGCAGGTTCTTTGCGATCCCGGCAAAATCCTTCACGAACCGTCTGTAGTAGGTGGCTAGGCCCAGGAAGCTCCTTAGTTGGTGTTTGTCTTTGGGGACTGGCCAGTTTTTCACCGCTTCGACCTTCTCCGGATCGGTTCTCACTCCTTTCGCTGAAATTATGTGTCCCAGGTACTTGACTTCCGCTCTAAACAGGGCGCACTTCTTGGGGTTGAGCTTCAGGTGGGCACTTCGAAGCCTTTGAAACACATCCCTTAGATTGTCTCGGTGTTGCGCAAACGTTTTTCCTACGACGATGACATCATCCAAGTATACCAAACAGGTTTTCCATGTTAACCCTTGCAGGACACATTCCATCAATCGCTCGAAAGTCGCCGGAGCATTGCACAGCCCGAATGGCATTACCGTGAATTGCCATAGCCCATTTCCTGCGGTGAAGGCGGTTTTCTCCCGGTCTTCTGGATGGATCTGTACCTGCCAGTAGCCACTCTTCAAGTCGAGAGTGGAAAACCATCGGGCTCCTGATAGTGTGTCTAGCGTGTCGTCAATCCGTGGCAGAGGGTAGCTGTCTTTCTTGGTGACGTAATTGAGCTGCCGATAGTCCACGCAGAACCGCGTGCTGCCATCTTTCTTCTTAACCAGTACAACCGGTGATGCCCACGGACTTTTGGAACTTTCAATCAGACCTTCTTTCTCCATTGCCGACACCATCTCTGCAACTTCTGTCTGCTTTGCCAATGGAAGGCGCCTAGCAGGCTGACGAATTGGTCTAGTATCACCAGTGTCTATTCGATGTTGTACCAGGTGTGTTCGGCCGTATTCTCCGTCCTGTGAGGCAAATACATCAGCGTACTCATTGATAAGATTCTCTGCCATAGTTCGCTGCTCCTGATTCAGCTCACTGGACTGGAGAATCGTCTCTCTCGCTTCCGCTGTCCAAGGTGATGGGAGAAGTTTTGGAGCATCACGTTCAGATATTGTTGCGACGGCGGTAATCGGCGTGCATTTTCCAGTCACCTCCCCTCGCCTTAGTTTGACAGTGTGTGGTCTTGCGTTCAAAACCCTCACTGGAACCATGGTGTTCTTTGGTTCGACTAACGTCTTTCCCACGATGTAGTCTTGAGAATTCTTCTCTGGGTCTGGTTCTACTATGTAGAATCGGTGGCTCCCAAGATCACCTTCCAGCTTCGTCCAAATGATTGTCTCTGAAGACGGCGGCAAAACTTCGTCTTTGCTGATGACTGTCCTGAGAGTTACGGCATTCTCATTTCCGTACACCATCGGAATCTCCACATTTCGATACCTCAGTACTTGCATCCCGATGTCCAAGATTACTTCATTTGCTTTCATGAAGTCTACTCCGATGATGCACTCGTCGCATATATCTGCCACCAGAAACGCATGGGAGAACGTCAGTCCTGCCAGAGTAATCGTAAGACGAACTTCTCCAAATACCTTCGCCATTTCCCCTGTTGCAGTCTTCAGGCAGTAGCTGTTGGTGTTGTGCAGCCAGGAGCTTTTGACGATATCTCTTCTTACAATGGAGGCAGTGGCACCTGTGTCGATGGTGGCTACGCACTTCTTCTCGTTGATTAGTGCCTCCACTGTCAGGCTCTTGTTACCCCGTTTGGTTTGCGAAACTTGAATGGTGGTCCTGGGGGCCTCGATTCCAGTAACCAACTTCTGCCCCGCGAAGTTGGTCCTTACGCATTTCCCGACTGCTGGTTTTGCGAAGTCTGACTGACAGGATGGATGTTATCACCGCCAGATGCTTCCTCTCTGCTTCTCCTACTTCCGCAATGTGAACAATTTCCTCGTCTAGGTGCACTTCTGCACTGCCGTTGTAGGTGTCCCGTTTGGTTGCAATTCCAGCAACGGATTTGACTTCCGCGAGCTCTGTCTTCATCCATGACGGCTGTTCTCTGGCATGAGCATTCCACGACGGACATTTCCCTGACACGGTGTATTCCCTGGTATGCTTGGTCCGCAGCCTTCATTGACAAAGCGAATGCCAATGCCTCGGGGAGTGTTCGCTTTTCAGCCATCCTTACAGCCATTTGCAGTTGTCTGTCCTCTATGGCCTGAATAAAAGCTTCCACCGCCATTTCGTTGATAAGCTCCTCACCGGCTTTAGGGTATGAAAGATGGGCTAGTCGCTCTATATCCGCTTGCAACTGTTGGAGCGTTTCCCCCCTTTTCTGGACTCGACTACGCAGCTGAACCCTGTACACCTGCTGCATGTGTTCATCCCCAAACCGCATCTCGATAGCCTGAACCAGAGAGTCGTAGTTCTGCTGTTTATCTTCCGGGATGGTCTGCAAGAGCTCCGCAGCTGGACCCCTCAGTGCAAGTGTGAGTGCAATGGACTTCTCTTCATCGTCCCAGCTATTGGTCATTGCGGCCGCTTCGAATTGCCTTTTATAAATTGGCCATGATGTTTGACCATCGAAGATAGGAGGCTGCATCTCCTTTCTTCTCAGACCGTCAGTGGAATATTCCCGTGCTTTCTGTCTCTTCACGTTGCTGAGCTCCTTAGCAAGATTTTCGACTTGCTTTCCTACTATCTCGAATTGCGTATCCACTTTTTCAAACTGAGTCTCTATCTTCCCGAACTGAGTTTCATGTTTCTCAAAATTTTCATCGAATCTAATTTCGACTTTTTCGAGTTGCGTCTCGACCTTCTCGATTTTTTCTTCGATCACTTCGAATTTGGATTCCAAGTTCTTGTTTTGCTCATCAAGTTTACTTTCCAGAGCATCTAGAGAATTCTTTTGTTCGTCCATTGCTTTCTTTTGTTCGTCCAGCTTAAGTTCTAGAGAATTCCTTTGGTCGCCCATTGCTTTCTTTTGTTCGTCCATCGCTTTCTTTTGTTCATCCAGCTTAAGTTCTAGAGAATTCTTTTGTTCGTCCAGCTTAAGTTCTAGAGAATTCCTTTGGTCGCCCATTGCTTTCTTTTGTTCGTCCATCGCTTTCTTTTGTTCATCCAGCTTAAGTTCTAGAGAATTCTTTTGGTCATCGAGCTTATGACTTTGATCTTCTATTGCTTTCTTTTGTTCGTCCATGACTAACTTAAGTTGCAGGAGCAGACTTGTTATACCCGGGTCGGCTACTGTACTTGCTGGTTCCTCTTCCACGTCAAACTCTATGTCATGCGGATTTTCACCTTCCTGCGTTACTGCTTCTTCCAGACGAATCAGTAGGGCATCTTTTCCCCCAGTTGTGTCGAGGTTCCGCTTACTGAGTTCTGCCTTTAGTTGAGTTATAGTTAGTTTTCCCAATTTGCGACCCATTTTGCGCAACTAATTAACTCAACACAGAAATCGTTTTTTTTTTTTTTTTTTTTTGTGCAATTTCACACCACGGAAATAGTTATTCACAGAATAAGTTTTATCCCGCTTCTGACACCAATGTAATATGCGAGCTACGGCTCGAGTAGATAAAACAATTATTCTGTGAAATTACTTCTTTATTTTCTACTCTATAGAACAATTCAAGTTCACACTATACTATTCTTCGCAAATTCTTTTCTTACAAGGTCTCTTTCCTCTCAAATCACTTTATCTCCTTTCAATTACTTAATTCACAAATTCAAACTAATTACTTTTTCTTGTTTACTCTCAACTTTCAATTTATCACCAAATTACAACTTCGCCTTATTATCACTTTTCCAATCTCTTCGCCACGGTTCTAAAACCAACTGTGTTTTTTTTTGATCGCCATCTGTCCTTATATAGCAGAAGTTTCTGATAGCCAGAAACTTCTAGCAAATTCTTCGACCACTGGAACAAGAGAAATAATTCTTGCAGTTATAATTCCCTAATATTATCCCTAATATTATCCCTAATATTATTTGTCTCTTTCGTTGACATGAGCTGTGGAGACTTCGTCCCAGACACGAACCTCGAATGAAGGACAGTTTGAACCAAAAATTCTGCCAGAATGGAAAGTCACTTCGGAATTTGCTGCATAGACATAGGCGCGTAGTTATTATTATGCTACAGTATAATATAATTTCAATGACATCCATCACACAAAAAATTAGACGGGGCGAAATGCCTATTTTTTTATTTTTTCTTGCAACTTTGCGAGGTCATAACCTCTAAAGCAGCAATTTAAACATACAAATTTTGTGAACGCAAAAATTATGCTATAAATGATTAATCAAAAACTCGAGATAGTTGCCCTAAAAATATTGTCAGCAAATATAGTATTCCCCTACGACGAATATTTATTATATTTACTCGTAATATCAAGTAAATTTCGTTCACCTTGATCACTCTTAGCTTGCCTGGTCCTGCATACAATATTCCTTTCAAAGGATAATTACTCGAGCGTCAGATGCTCACCATAACGTATTTAACTCATAAAATTTATGGGAATGTACGCAAACCTATGGTGTACGTTACTGAAATTGGATTGGATGTACCGTCATGCTAGTACATGAAATACTTCCATGAAAGAAAGTTACAACTAATCGTCAAAAGGCTTGGCCAGACTCTGGTGCTGATTTATAAAGCTTAAAACGAGATCACTCTTTTCGAATTTCGTATGGATGTGCACATCGGGTTTATATACATATGCAAGTCTCTGCCCATAATAAATCTGAACAATTTACTTTCACTTGAATCTAGGATTCTCTTCTGTAAAATGAAGGCTGTACAAAACTAGCCACAAAAAGAAATGTGTGATGAGTATTGTGGAGCAGATGCCATACGAGACCTTAAAACGTCTCGTAGGTCTACAAATAAGACTCCAAAGGGTGCCAACGGTAAATGGTACAGATTCTTGGCCCAGTACGCTTTAGTCTAATTTGCAACTATACCACCTAAAATTCTTCAGAAGTATGATAGAAGTGTAGGTACTTTGCTGCTACATCCATCACGTACTGACCGTCTTTAAAATAATTGTACCACAAATTTCATCCATGGTATTCAATTTTATACATAAATTTCATCGAGACAGTGATATTGGAACCACATTTCAGATAAAGATAACAAATACACAAAACATGTGCATTTCTATAAGTCATCATTTTTTCATCGTAAACAATAAAATATACGTAACCCACAATTGCTCGCTACATATTTTTTCATTTCATTTTTAATGCATATTTTTTTATTGGGTAATTCATTATAACTTACATGCTAGACAAAACGCTTAAAACTAGCTTAACTAACTTAACTATTCTTATTCTAACTTACTGGCCCTATGCGGGCGCTCTAAGCTAAACCTAACACTTAAAACTATGTCTTTCGACGTAACGAACATGAAACTTGTTTATTTATTCGTTCTTTTAAAATTTAAACTAAGAAAATTGGTCAAAAACTTAGTGTCTGAACATTTTTTTGTATTCTTATAAATAAAACTTATAAACTACCTTAAAATAAATCTTAAAACTATCTTATTCTACCTTACGTATTCTATACGTAAATTTTTTTTTTTTTTTTTTTTTTTTTTTTTTTTTTTTTTTTTTTTTTATGTTTTTTGTGTTTTTTTTTTTTTTTTTTTTTTTTTTTTTTTATTATCCAAGTGCTGTGGATATATTTATAATTTTTTTTTTTTTTTTTTTTTTTTTTTTTTTTTTTTTTTTATTATTCACTACTTACACCTACCTAAACCTAAAAAACTACCTAAACCTAAACTATGTAAGTCGGCCATGGGCAAGAACAGCCAACTTTCAACATCAAACAGGCTACCCTGGATTAGGAGGAAACGACGAAGGAGTTTCCTCTCTTTCGGCCAGCCACCAGAAATGACCGTACTGACGTTGTACGTCATCAACATCGCGACTCGATACCGCCCTACTAAACCGGAGACGCTCCACACTGCCGTGTGCAACGTCTCTGTCGTAGTTGAGTCGCCTATCCACAGCTGTCCGAGCAACGTGGAAGATTAGCGGCACTGCCAATCTGTCCTGGATCAGACCTTTCTTATCAAAATAGAGGAACGCCTCTGGGGGAACAAAGCCGTTAAGGCGCACTCTCTCATGATACTCGGAATTGGGGTAATAAGCCCCGAAGATCAGGTTGTTCGTCGAGCTCATTGCTCTTGCAATGTGCCTTCGAATCAGCTTGATAACGAAATTATCCACTCTTATTAGATTAGCCCTGTTGTATAGGACCTCATTGGGATAGAATTTTATGTACTGGGACTCCGGTGTTCTGTATAAATGAAGACAAGCCCGAAGGCAAGCCCTCTCAAACGCCCGAATCTTTTCCAACAAGCTTGCTCCCACGTTGAACCACACGGGACATCCATATACGAGCATGGGCCGGATGAGGGCCATGTAGCAGATTACCTTTACCCTTGCATCGAGTTGCTTGCTATAAAAAAGTCTCTTTGTAAGGGCAAAAGCACCTTTGGCTCTGGCCAGAGCAGCATCTATATGTTTGTTAAAATATAGATATTGATCTAACCAGAGCCCCAGGTATCTGACTACACTTCGACTCGCAAGTGGCTGTCCGTGCGGTCCCACGATTGAGAACTTTCGCCAATTCTTTCTGGTATCCCTAGAGGCACCAGACAACGGCGTCCTAAAAAGAATGGTTTCCGATTTCTGGAAGTTGATCTTCAACTTCCAGTCATCGCAATATCGCTGAATCTTATCGAAGTCACGTTGCAAGAGAATTGCAATGACCTCGATTTTTGGTCCTGATCTGTACGCGATCAAGTCGTCTGCGTACGCTATGGCATGGTGAAGTGATCCTATGAGATCGCTCGTGTAAATGTTGAAAAGGATCGGTGAATTAACCGCACCTTGTTGCAGACCGTTTTTAATTAGAAATGTTCCAGCAGAAGTCACATTGCCATTTTTGACGATGAACTGTCTACTGGTGAGCATGTTATGAAGTATGTACAGCAGTGGTTTGCTTATGCCCAGCCTGCTCAGCTTGTAGAAGAGTCCCTCTAACCATACGGTATCGAAGGCCTTCTCCAAGTCAATCAGGCAGGCACCCGTGCATTGTTTCTTGCTTTTGTTCCATTGGATATCCGATACCAGTTTAGACGCGGCATGTATTGTATCATGCCCCGCCTTAAAACCGAATTGGTTATCCGGAATTATATTACTGTTCTCAGTCCACTTAAGCAGGGCTCTATTGATTACCTTCTCGAATACCTTGCTGATGTTCGGAAGGAGACTTATCGACCGGAGATTTGCCGGATTGGAAGTGTCCTTACCCCGTTTGGGGATGGGTTGTATCACTGCTGTTTTCCAGTGCGCCGGATAATGTGCATTATTCAGCGCATTGTTAAACAGAGTGGTGTAAATGTCCACCGCTTCTAGAGGGAGATGTCGAAGCACAATGTTCGACACTCCATCGATTCCTACAGATTTCTTCCTCCTCAATGAGTCAAAGATCGCTTGGAGCTCCACCTTCGATATGAACGGGGGATGTACCCTTTCATTGGCGATGACATTATTTGCCATGTTATCGTCATTGAACTCGGTAAAACCTATGTTCTCGGATCGCCAGTGCTCTATATCATTTCGAAGGTAGAAGTTGTGCACAAGGACGCGATTTTCTAGGTCTTGGTTCGGGCAAATGGTATCATTCACCTTGTACACTTCCTGGAAAGTCGCTCCTATAGCCTCTACCTTCTCCTGCGGATCTTCGATCACAAAGAAGTTGTCATCCTCTACTGCGTTATCTGGATCTATACCTGCTGTTATAAGTATTCGTCCATTGTTCGTCGTTCGGGGGATCTTAAGACATGGAAGGTCGTTTTGATTATTCCTCCGAAATATTTTATTTATTTGCGGGAACATACTCGGGTTGTTGGATTTTACAGCCCGAATTTTGTTGTTCCAATGCAAATTTACAGAAAGTCTGTAATTTTCTCTAATTAACTTCTGGAGGTTTTTAATCAACGACTTCAGTGTCCTAACCTCCGAGTTCTGTCTGTCAGTAAACTGTCTGTACAAGGTTTTTAGTCTCGACAGCAGTCTACTTTTGTGTTGGTGTAGTGCGTCAATTGTTGCATTGCGGAATATGTCTGCGTTGTCAGTATGTTGATACCGAGGTATCGTATTATCCATAGTTCGTTTAATTGTCTCGTCCATTTGTTTTAGGTACCAGTCAATCTCCTCGTTTGACAGATTCCTATTGGACGGTGGGTAGAGCGAGTTCGAGGAGAGTGCTCTTGTTAAAGTTCTGGAGAAGCGAGTCCAACGCGTCCTACTATAATTGTAGGAGTACGTTTGGACAAACTCCTCCAACTCCGCAATTTCGTTGGGAATCGTTATTACGGCACTGAGTCCGCAATGGTCACTGTCATACACAAATGTGTGCAGGCAGTTTATAGTTTGTCGGTCCATGTCGGTCAGTTGTAACCGTACGTCGAACAGCATAAGATCCAGATAAGAGCCACTTCTAGGAAACGACGGACTATCTGTTGCTTTCAAATCGAGTTTATACTCGACACTGTGCCGACCCCACCAATTGAATAGTAGGTTCCCTCTAGGATTAGGTGTGTTGTTTCCCCAATCTCTATGTTTGGCATTGAGATCTCCGGCCATGATAAAATAATTCTCCTCCGACTCCAGCCTTAGGAATCGAAAAAGTGTCTCGAGCTCTGAAATAAATAAAGTAGATTGAGTAGCTTCAGGTGCATAGAGTGCGACCAAGTACATCCTCTTTCCACTACGGAGAGGGATGCACACGATACACGCTTCCAGCTCCTGGAACCTTCGCACTTCACCACTGTACATTACTTTAAATTGCAATTGTTTGCGTATGAAGATCGCAACACCTCCTCCTTGTGTAGAGTTGGGTCGGTCTCTTCTGACAATACTGTATTTATTGTGCCCCAATTTGTGCTTCTGGGATAGCTTTGTTTCGCTAACCATAAGCACATCAGGGGTTTGGTCTTCTAGCAACTTAAACAATACGGCTCTTCGCTCGATCCTAATCAGTGAATTCACATTCACCGCAAGGATCTTCAAGGATTGCTCCTCCATGTTCGTACCCATTACGACTGAAGGTGCGTTAAGCCCGGCAGAAGTGCGTAGATCTGGTCCACCCGCTTCGCCTGCTCCTGTACCTGACGTTGAAGCTGCTCCATCTGCCCTTGGATAGAGAGCAAGATGGCCAGCAGGTCAGTTTGAGCCTCCGGTGCTCTAGGCGCTGGGGCCTGAGAAGCAACCTTCGGTCTTTTCTGTTCCGCGTTTCCCCGACCTGCCGCCATTTGGGCGTAGGTCACTTGGGGAGTGACGGATTGTGTTTGAATTGGAGCAGGTGGACGTTTCACTACGACCTTCTCCTGACGAACCAGATTTACTTTCTTAATATACTGGAACTTAGGACAACCCCGATAGTTTGCGGTGTGTCCCGAGTTCCTGCATAAAGCACACGAGAGCTGGCTCTTATCCGCCACTCCATCCTTACCCAGAGTGCATTCCTCTGCTTTGTGGTTCTTTCCACACTTGACACATCGAGGCTGCATTTCGCAGTTCGACGCGGCGTGACCGAACCTTTGGCAGCGAACACATTGTAAAATGTTTTCGCTCCTTCTTAATTTTTCCCAGGCGACAACCTGGTAGTCTAGGACTTTAATACTCCTTAGACCATCCAGCTTGCTATTGGGTGAAAGCTGAACTAGGAAGAACGGCAGTTTCCGCTTCTCCCTTTTTGCCTTAGCTGTGGTGAATGGCTTGACCCCTACAAATTCGAGCTCGTTGCACTCTTTCTCTTTAAGCAGCGCAAGGAGCGTCTCCGGATCAGTAGACGGGTCGATCCCCCTCAGCAGCATTGTTTGCCGCTTTTCCCCCTTCGGGGTGAAGGAGAAGAACTCCGTCGTCGTATCCCTAAGTAATTCTTTAATTTTTTTATATTCTTCCACACTATTACAGTGGATAGAATGTCTATTTTCATTTAATCTTTTAATAGAAAAGTTACTGCCTATGGCCGACTTACATAGTTCGATGGTATCCTTCAGCTCAATTTTGTAAGTATTAATTGGAGGCACCTTTGTCTTTGCGGTCATCTTCTGTTGCGGTTGTTGCTGCGGTTGCTGTTGCTGTTGTCTCGGCTGCTGCTGCTGGGTCTGCTGCTGCTGTGTCTGCTGCTTCTGTTTTTGCTGCTTCTGCAGTTGCTGCTTTTTCTGCTGCTGCTGCGGTTGTTGCTGCGTTGTTTGCTGCTGTAGTTGTTGATGCGTTTTCTGCTGCTGTTGTTGTTGCTGCTGTTTTTGCTGCTGTATTTGCGGGTGCCTTTGTTGTTGTTGCAGCTGGCCTTCTGGCTGCTTCTGTTGTTGTTGTGAAGCGCCCTGGAGCTCCAGCTGCCGCTCCCTCTCTCTTCTGGCCATTTGTTTGGCCTTTATAGCACGCACCCTTTGTTCCAGCTGTTTAATGCTGGAAGTCAGGCTCTCGACTTCTTCATCTTCGTCCTCTGATTCGGAGGACGCCAAAACGGCGAAGATATTGTTTTTGTCATCTCCAATGTAGCGGCCTTCCCCACCGTCGGAGATATATGGATATTCGGCCGAGTCATCTGACCTCTGCCGCTTCTTTTCTGCTGCTGCTGTTATTGCTGTACTCGGCGCCCCTACCCTCACTCCACCTGGCAGCTGTTCAGCTGAAGCTGATGTGGAGGGACGCTTTACGAGGTTAGGAGTAGGCTTAATTTTCCTTCTCCTTTTGCCCTTACTTTCGGTCACCACTGTTACTGGGTGGCCTGACTGAACTGCGTCATCGACTGATGCAGTCACTCCACCCGCTGGTCCCGCTAATGGGAGCGCGGACCGCTCACTTTCCATCACGTGTTATGTTTTTATTTTAATTTCACTTTTTTTTTTTTAAATGAAAAAAAAAAAAAAAAAAAAAAGTCTATAATTTTATTTTCCCTGGCCGGGAACTGAACCAGGGTCTCTGGCTTGATAGACCAGCACCACTACCACTAGGCTAACTGGCCACTTAAACTCACACTGTCTAATTATTTACTTAAAATTACTGAAAATTTCACACAAAGCCGAAACACGTCTACACTCTATGAAAGTCTGTGAACGACTGATTGCTCGCTACATAACCAATGATTCTATGGTCAAGCAAAAAAGAACGAATTTCACTATATATTACCACTTTGGCTAACGGTTGTCAGGTGTCAGGATGGCCGAGCGGTCTAAGGCGCCAGACTCAAGAGCAAATCTTGCCTATGAAAATAGGTGACTGAGCGTTCTGGTCCTCTCTGAGGGCGTGGGTTCGAATCCCACTTCTGACAAGATTTTTTTTTTTTATTTTTATATAGCGGTTTAAATTAGTTTATTCGATTTTATCCTAAATCTTATATATTTTTTTTCCCATAAAAATATTAAAACTATTTGTATGTTTTTCCAAACTGCTGTGCACTTCCAAATTTCATGTGACTACGACCAGTAAAAACCCTCTGATGTCGCTGAGAGTGGGAGATAAGGTCTATGTCGGCTGTGTAACTTAAGAGTTGGACATACACTGCCGTTCATAAGTTTAAAACCACTGATAAGTTCTATGAAGAAAAGGTATTATTACAAAAAAGGGGTAAACTAAATGATCTCAAATATGGCAACTGTGGTGTCCAAACCATGCTGATTAACACCTCATCTTCTACCATCCACTGAAGAAAGCTCGAACACAACTTTGAAGTGTGCTTATCTTGTTGAAAGACCACTTCAAATAGCATTCGCATCTAGAATGATCCAAAATGCCTTCTATACGAACGAGATCACTGGTTTCGCTTAAGGAAAAGGCTCACCACAGTTAAATCGATCCACCTCCATCCTTTACGGTGGGCACAATACATTGCAGCAAGGCGGTTTGTTCTTCATGCAAAACAGGTCGAATTTGGATTCATCAGTCCAAAGAACCCTTCTCCAGTTTTCAAAGTTCCAAATTTGGTGAGCTCTAGCCCACTCTAGTCGTTTCTTCTTATGTTTCGCCCGAAGTAAAGGCTTTTTCTGGGCAACACGTCCAAACAAAATTTGACTCCCAAAGACGCCTTTTGATTGTTGTAACGGAGACTGGGATTTCTCTATTCCTGCTAATTACTCCGCAGATTTCTGGTGCCGTAAGACTTCGATTACGCTTCCTAGTAACCACAATCAAGTTATCTTGCTGCTTAGTGATTTTACTTGGACGCCTATTGCTCAGTCTGGGATCACTGGTGGTCTTAAACTTGTGAACGATAGTGCATTTCTTAAATATAGTACCTTCCTTAATATTGCATTATCTGTCAGAGAAGCTGTCTCCGAACAGCAGTGTACACAGCTTTAGAGGCCCATTTTTTCGAGGAGTCATTTTCTAGAGCTCCAGAAACCAAATTCACACGTTGGTGAGTTTTAAATTGAAATTTGTTTTCTTTTGTTTCAGTATTTGTTTTTGAGTGGAAATTTGATCGATTGTTGATCTGCAGGTCCGGAAGCGATACCGGTAGGCGCCGAGTAGTATCGTGCAAAATGGCTCAAAACGTTTCCACAGTAGATAGGGTGCCTATTCATTTTACAGAGATATAAATTTGATGAATTGGTTTAAATGTTATCATCTCTTGGTAAAAAATTACCTTTTTTTTGTACAGTTTTTTACATTTTTTCGGAATTGTATAAAGTAAAAATAACTGAACTGTTGATATCCATATTGTAATCGCTTATAATCAAAGTTGTAGAAAATTCAACGACGGTTGACCTTGAATTTATTTTATTTTAAAGATATGAACCGAACTTACTCTTTTTTTTTTTATGGAAGTGCAATAAGTACTCAAAGATCGTAAGTGATCTAAATTAAAATTGCTGCCAGATTAGGAATATTGTGAAATAAGTTCAGAGTCTTCGATACCTCGCATTTAAAAAAAAAAAAAAAAAAAAAAAAAAAAAAAAAAAAAAAAAGTCGTCTGAGTACGCGTGTACCAACTTTTAAAAAACCGGCTTTGTCTTCTATGGTTCAGGGTTATAATTTAAAAAAAAAAAATTGATTTTTTTTAAATAAAAACCAGCAATTAAGTAATATTTTAAGAATAGTTTATTTTTGTGGAGAATGATTTACATTAGCATGCACGCTTATAAGTGCTTGCAAAACAGAATTGCTAACAGCAAGTTTAACTTTGGCCCGCTCAAGTACTGGCAGAGTTTTAGCCATTTTCGACATACTCATAAAAAATAAATCACACTCGTCCATTTCCAAGAGGGTATTCTCCTGAAGCAAGCATTTTCTCTTGTTATCCATTCGCTCTGATACATCATCATCTTGGTATTTTCTTTTATTTCCCAACATAGTCTCCACCATTGGTGATGGCATTTCCTCATTATCATAACATGAAAATGAGGCACCGGGACTATTGTATTGTTGAGTATCTTCAACTTCTGATTTGACATTGTCTGCAGTATCAGTTGCAGGGTTTTCAAGTGCGGGAGGAAGAAATCCAACATATTCCGATTCTGATTCACCGTTTTCATATGTTGTACCCTCATCGGGTTTAATACGGTCCAGGGTTCTACGGTTTCTTTCCACAAATGGCCAAAGGAATGACATATCCTTTTCATATCTCCAAGGGTGGATCGTTATACCGCATTCGTGTTCTTTAATTCGACGTCTGTTGCGTGCATTTATAAAACACCTTCTCAGTTTGTCCCATGCAGACCTTGCTTCTTCAGCTGAAATACAAAAAATTTATTGTTTAATTTATGTATTCATTAAACTAAAATATTGCGGGTTTTTTGAAAATTTCAAATTCTTAAATCATTTTCGGATTTATAATGACAAGTAAGTTTGATTTTGATATCCTAATTAATTTGTGAGATATCGCATTTTTTTATATGAGCAATGCATTAATTATTGGATATCGTTTTTCCACACGTCCGGAAGAAGCGGTGAAAAAATCTATCTGGAGACTTCCCAAACACAAAATTCACCAAAATCGGTTCAATAAAAAAAAAAAAAAAATAAAAAAAATGACAGACAGAAGGTCTTGCTTGATTTTCGTATGGAATAACAGCTAGAATTTTTAATTGTCTTCTTTAACGGAACTCTCTGAACGGTGTGGCACTTGACCACTTTATTGCCTATCCCATTGGGCATATTTTGATAACATAGAGATATAATGATGTGAGTCACATAAAGTATACATAGAAATGATCAGTACTAACAGCTGAGCCGATTGAAAGGAAGACATAATTTCATACTTATATCCGTATTACCTTTTCAGAACCCAAAGTAGAAACATTTTTGAAATCCGTCGGGAAGCACGCCCACTTTTTTGAAAAATATTTTTTTCTCAATTTTGTTACTCGAAACTGAAATTGTATTTCATTTAAAAATATATAGACGTTCGATTTCTCTACAATTCATCCATACATACTCGTACATTGTATAGGGCTACGTCAACTTTTTGGAGGTGTTTTATTAAAAAAAAAAAGTATTTTGTTTCTGTACTTGAACTTGTTTCAGAATCCGTGAACTTAGGGTATTATCTATTGAGAGCCAGGCCCACTTCCTTTTAGGAAAAAGTAGCAAGTCTGATAAAAATTTCTTAAAAATTGCCGAAACTTTCTGATTTGAATTGCAAATTTCAAACATTGCCTTTATTAGGGATGAGCTAGAAGATAAGGGATAGGGTATCATACGATCCGTTTCAGACGGATTGTAAATTCCATGTTTGTTTTTTTTTATTCTCATCTCTTCACCAAATATTTTCGAATTTAACGAAATTTTGTTAAATGTTGTTCCCGTTCCTATGGATTGGGCCAATTGAATTTCGTAGATACTTGCAACTCTGTCAAGTATGGGAACAGAACTTTAAATTGTTCATTGTTAAATTGGTAAACAAAATTTTGAGTTTTTTTCAGTCAATATTTTACGTCAAAAATAAGCTATTAGATATCAAATTCAAGAAGACCTGCCAAGGCATATCAGAGAAAAAACAATTTTGCAATTACGGTTATTCAGATTTTTAGCGGAAAACATCAGACATAATTTTTTGTTTTAACAAAATCGTTGCCATCGTTTCGATAAATTGGAATTTTCAAAGAAATGCATTAAAAAGTTAGACAATTTCGCTGACCATGATGTCCAAAATTTCAATGTCATGTCCTTGCATAAGTGGAAAATGAATTTAAATATGAAAATATTAAGAAAATCGCCGGAGCCATATCCGAGAAAAAAATTTCTACCTCAGATATGATTTGCGAAATAAATCCGGCCAGCTGTTTAGGCTGCAGTCCGACGTACAGACAGATAGACAGAATTGCGAGACATACTTCTTCGAGGTTCTCCTTAATATCATAGAAAGGATTAATCAAAATTTTAAGATCGAATACTTTCACGAAAACAGTACCTATTTGCCCTATAGAAGTAAATAAAAAGAAAACGAAAATTTTTTTTTGTCAAAAAATAAATTACATGAAATTATAAAATTTTTAGAATATTGTCAGAATTTGTTTAGATAAAAAAAAATACCATTAATTAGCATTCGACACATACATAATATACGTAGGCATTTTAACTACACTTTACTTTGAACCTGAACGGAAATAGAAAATGACGCAATAGGACAATCTACCAGACCACACCACACCATAAAAACCAAACAAAACGAACACGTACTGTACTTATTCACCTCAATGCATTAATTACCTTTTAGATTTAATTCTTTTCCGATTTTATCCCAAGTTCGTTGACGAACTTCTGTATCTCTGTAGTAAGTCGATTTGGTGTTGTAGAGAACGTCGTGTTCTTTAACTTTTTTGATTAAAATTTTCTCCATTATCGTACTTTTACGAAAAATCTACAAGACTCTCCAACATCAAATGTTTGTACTGAACTGAAATTGAAAACATACATGATTCACTCACGTAACATGTTCCATTTCACATGATATCATGTGACGTACGGATGTGATAACGAATGTGGTGGTGAAGCTATGGCGTAATTATTTTCTTTTTACTGTACAGGGTGGGGAAGAAGTAGCTCTCATATTCGAAAAAGTTTTTCTTAACGGTTTACTGTAAATTTTTCCTTAAATGTGTAAAATAGAATAGAGCGAAAGTATCTTATCATGAATCGATCAGCATTTATTGTACAGTAATCTCACTAGAATCCTGCAAGAAAATAAATTGACAATTCTATTTAAAAAAAGACGATGAAGCATGGAAGTATAATTAATATATTGCTAGATATTCAACAAGCAGTGTTAAACAGTGATTGTAATTATGTTTGTTTATTTTACCTATTAATGCCTAAACGACTTAGTCGATTATTATTTCCCGTAAGTACCGGAACCCTGAAAATAACAGCCCAGTGGTTATGACAATAAACAGAATTCTCGACTTTGGGGATATCCATAAATAATCTATGAAAAATCATTAGATCCACAAAGACAGTATGGTGCTCTTTTTATGACCAGAGTAGCAATTTATTTATTTGATAATTAAAACCGTTACTGGTGAAAGTATCGACAAATGGTTTAAGATATTTTAATGCCGCAAATTCAAGAGCAGAATTTCTGTAACTTGTGTTTTTAAAAGGACTGGGACTGCGATATATCATATACAACCACAAAAGAAAAACGAATTTTGTTCGATTTTTCTAGTTCGATTAATTTTGATTATTCGTGTTGGCCTACAAATATACACAACTTAATAGTTGTAGACTTTTTTAATGGGTTTGCATAAATAAATCTGAGTTCTTTCCCAACTGAAATATATAATATATTCAGCAAGATATGGACTGATATTGGTTGGATTATTATAAAAAGTGATGAGAAACACATAAAAGGGTACGCTTTGTGTAGACCAGCTGAAGGCGGTCATTTAGCCGATATAAGTTTTAAAAACTGATATGCAACAAATTTAAATAAGAAATGAAATATTATGGAAAAAAAAAAAAAAAAAATGTAAAATGATAAACAAAATTGGGTAGCACATTAACCCTCACCCTGTAGAAGAGCACATACACATATCTCCAGGTAGTGTCATGTGAAAAGAAGATGCGCGTGACTGTGAGTATGAAATGGAACAACCTGACGGTGAAGGAGTGTTTAGTCATGTTGGTAGAGGTAGAGGTGGATATGCGTAAGAGTCGATAAGGAAGTTTTCCAATGCCGACCATGGATTCTTATTAAATGAAAGTGGTGCCACTTTTTGTGAATAAATAAATAAAATACATATTATAAAAGTAGAGAAAGCGAAAGTAAAAGTAATTAAAAAAAGATATTTAAACGACACACCTATAACATCTAGTTTTCTTCCAAATTAGTGTTCTGTAAAAATAATCACCACATGCTATCATGTGGTGAACGGAAAATAATTTAAAAAAAAAAAAAAAATAGCCGAAAGCCTTGGTAGATAGTGCTTATTTTCGTTCATTAGTATTATAATTTGTTATATGTTAATAAAGCTTAAATAATATATATGTTAATAATAATAATTGGGAAAAAAATTATAAAAAAAATATTTTGTTGGGGCTGTTTATGTTTTTCGATATACTAAATTAAAGTTGGAATTATAAGTTCAAATATTTGTAAAATACATATGTATGTATATCGGAAATATTACAATAGATATATGTAAAATATATCACAGAAAGTATTAATGGAAAAAACGGAAAAATATAATAAATGTTGTTTCACGCACTTTTTGAGAAATAGCGGAATATGTGAGGTGAAAAGTAGCAAAATTACTACTACTACTAGTAGTAGTATTAGTAGTAGTAGTAGTAGAAATGTTTAACCCCGTCTCCATCCGATTTCGATAGTTCTTAGAATGACAGTATCAACACAATCGACATAACTTAAATCCGAAATTTCATCAACATCCGATAAGTGATTCTTGAATTGAGGCATGTGAGAATAATAATTTAGCAGAATATTCTGCCCGAATGTAATTTTGAGGGGCCTTGTCGCGTGTACTTAGTGTATGCATGAAAAGCAGAAGGACTTTCAAGATTCTGATACTTAAATCTATGTACTAAATAAATTAATAATTTGACGCTAACAGCCCATACAAGGCCAGGGGTAGTTTTTCGCTAACATTCATGGTGTGCGACACACAAATGGGAGGGACCTTTTATGCCATTTCCGAAGGGCAATTTCGATTAAGAGTAGCTTCTCATTACAATTTAACTTTGGATATTTGTCAGACGTTCGTGAGAAGTGAGGTTCGGTACTCGAACCTTGAGCCTCCCGCTCAGTGATCGCGCTTTTAACCACTGAGCCACGGTGTCCACACAAAATTTGTTAAGGATACTTTTTGAGATGGAAAATAGGACCCAGCCATCACAATCGTAACACTTCTCTTCAAAAGAAAGCAAACTCGGAATCCTAAACAGTCTCACACACACTTGGTAAATGAGGCAACAATTAACTAAGTAATCAATAAATGTAGCAACTAAACTTACCTTATTTTTGAACAAAAAATGAATCCATGTCATTAATCAGGATTGCAACCTAGCGAAACGAAAAAAAAAAGATTCCTGTGGGTAGAATATCCACACTATCATACGATGTCATCCGCGTCGCCAAGTAGCTAATAGTACATTTCTTCGAAGAGCTCTAACTGACACTCATAACCGTGAGTAAGACAAAAAGAGTTTAAAGATAGTTTTGCCTGCAGTGACCAGTGATGCCAATTGCTTTTTAGGCATCAGAAATAGATTGCGTAAAAATTGGGGCTAGATTGAAGAAAAGTGAGAGTTAAATGGGAGCGCTAAATTGAGGAATAGATTTCGAACTAATTAAACAAATAGTAAGTTACAGGTATTATTTTTCTTCTCCATCAGTACTTCTATCCTGTTCTAAGCATTGAAACCTTCTCCTTATATGCTTCTTTGCACTTTCCGGAACCGACAATCCGATGATGAGTTCCTGATGGCCTGTACTGCTGTGCATATGGCTACAGTATAGATGGTATGGTGCAAGATGTCTTCGCAGCTATAAATTGAATGCCATTCATTTTTTCGGTTTAACAGGCTTCCTGTTTTTTGAGTGTACAGCACAGAAGTAGTTTTTACTTGATTTTATAGTGGGGGCTAGACGAGAGATAAAAATGTCCAAAAAGAGCTAGATTGGGTGCAAGTTTAAAATATTTAGACCTAGATCAGCTGGAATAGTGCTAAATTTCTCTGGCTGTGACCTAAGACTCGGGATATGTATGTATGTAAAATCGCATCTTGCTATTGGCTTCCTGAAGTAGTCGAGATTAGGTTTCGGAGATTGGCGGATAGGTCAGTACTAGAGACATCTCGGGGCGATATCATAGCGCTATAGATACGTCTTTCCTAAGAAAAGTTTTTTAAAAAAAGAAAACAAATAATAATATGAATACAGGTACAAAAGCATAAAAACAGGCGCGTACTTTAACGTTATCTGTGTAGTGGCAGCGGCGAGGTAGTTTGTTAGGCTGCATAGAATATTATTAGGTTTGGTATCGTTTAGATTCAAATCCTTTATAGTTTCAATACTTTGTTAAAAAGAAAATACAAAAAGAGTTTTAAATTTTTAATATCCCAGATCAGACGGCAACCTTTCCCGTCCGAAATATGTAACTTTGGAACCCAATGCCTACATATGACGACTATCCCCTACGCGTATTCGAAACTTGATTTTAAAAAGGGGTGGGAGTTTGGACAAAAAGCGCACACCATTTCGCACTGTTGCAATTCCACCCCCACTTGCCGACCATTCTATTGTGGTATTCATCAGCTCAACACAGAGGGTGATGCTAATGACCGAAGGGAGTAAGTCAAGGCACAGTAATCATTCATCCCTCGCAAACTACCACCATTCATACGAGACTTGTCCTTCACAGAGGAATATGGGTAGTAGTTTTGGCATGGTGCTGCTCTGCCACATGCAATTTGTTTTGAAAATATGTTGCCACTTACCGCATGCGCTCTGGTAACTGTTGATTGATGAAGTTTTCCTCTGATTTCCGCCTCCCAATGATGCACTCTCGATGGTCGTACATCGTCACTTGTTTTCAGTTCAACTCATATCCTTGGAATCGACGAATATACTTCTACAAGCGGCTGACGCAAAGACTTTCTCTTATTTATTCCCCTAATTTCATTTTTTTATCTGTCAATAGTTGAGTGTTCCTTTTTTTTTTGTTGATTTTTTGTTTCTATTTTGGAATAATCTTGAGACATTTGCGTGTTCCGTAGCTCTTAAGAGCTACGACAAAGGGTCACATAATAAATGGCCGATGAGGGTGGTAAACCGGAAGAAGGAGGCGAAAAGAAAATCGTTCACGCATATCCGCTAGTCAAGGTAAGCATGAAATTTAAATTTGCCAACAGTATGGCTTGAAACATGAACTTACTGCTTCCTGCAGCACACGGATATGGTGGAGGAAATGCGAAATGAAACCATTGAGCTGACCATTACCGCTTGTGAAAAGTATGCATCTAACTATGAGGTAAGGAGACGATGAAATTCCTCAAAAGCCCATCGAATAATGTTGGGTTGGATATTTTTAGACCGCGGCACGGGTTATCAAGGAGACCATGGACAAAAAGTTCGGCACCTATTGGCACGTGGTCGTTGGCGAGGGATTCGGGTTTGAGGTCTCCTATGAGACGAAAAATATTTTGTATTTATTTTTCGGAGGCAATTTAGCTATCGTGGTGTGGAAGTGCTCATGAGAACACCCACCACCGGCAGTCAAGTGGAGTAGTTTTAATTTTATTGTTTAAATAAGTGGTACCTTGCAAATGTTTGCTCAAACGGCGACAAATTACGAAATTAATGCACGTTATGAAACCGGCCGTAAATCAATCGTATGCATTCCGAAGGAAGGGGAACTATTCAAATTGACACAGTTTGTATTCTTAGGGGCATCTAGGCAGTTTGATCGATGGATTCATAAATGGTTTCCTTGGGGAAACAATCAATGACGTGCAATGCAATCAATAAATACAGAAGTGATGCTATAGCTATGTTGAGAATGGTGTATGTGTGTCTATTGTGTAAATATTTCTACTGAATAAAAATATTTTTTATACAATCTTTAATAGGGAGTGCAACGGATGTACATAGATATAACACGATATTGCATTCGTATGGGAAGAACAAGTATTGCATATGATAGCAAAATAGTGATTTTTAGATTCGCAATAGAAGAAGACGTTCATGGATAGGTCAGTAGGTAGAGCATTGGTGGCTAAAATGAAATCTATCACAGGTTCGGTCCCTGCCTGTGCGCCATGGTTTATTCTTTCTGCAATTCTTCATCAAATATTTCATTCTATAATAAATATAAAAGCTCTGGATGTGGTGATAAATAATAGTAACCCAGGTTATTTTGTCGTTATAACTACATGGCAGCACAGATTTTGATCAAAAAATTACAGAACCGTTGAGAGAATTGACGGTAAGGGACCCTTGAACCAATGAAGATATTTCACACGAAGTCAACGATTGTTGGTGCACAAGGTGTGAACAGTCTCTCACTATGAAAGTAAAGGGTTTTTTAATAGGAACATAACAATTTTGTATTTCAATACCCTTAAACTTTTTTTTATGATCTGTCAATGTCAAAACGTCAGTCAAGGTTTACATTTTTATCATGGTGAAGTTCACGAACGAGCAACGTTTGGAAATTATTAAAAATTACTACCGAAATTCTGAGTTCGTGTTCGCAACTTTAAGAGCGCAGACAGGCTGTGCGTGGTATAGTGGATAAATTCGAGTCAACATATTCACTATTGAATGTTCCTGTACCAGTGAGATAATGCACCGGTCGAAGTACCGAAAATATAGCAGCCGTAAGTGCTTCAGTTCAAAATGAGCCAAATCAGTCGATTCCACGCCGTTCACAGGAAATGGGAGTCTCTCAGTCCACATTGTGGCGAATTTTGCGTAAAGATCTTGGCAAACACCCTTACAAGATCAAATTAACTCAAGAACTGAAGCTTCCTGATCATTTGAAATGCCGAAACTTCTCCGATTGAGCTCTGCAAAAGTTTGAAGGAAATCCTGAATTTCATCGAAAAATCATCTTCAGCGATGAAGCTCATTTTTGGCTTAAAGGCTTTGTCAATAAGCAAAATATTCGTTATTGGACAGCAACAAACCCACATGTGCTTCAAGAGACTCCATTGCATCCACAAAAAGTGATCGTGTGGTGTGGATTTCATGCCGGTGGCGTGATTGGACCGTATTTGTTCGTCGATGAAAATGATCGCCATGTTACGGTCAATGGAGTTCGATCGTGCCATGTTTGAAGACTATTTTTGGCCAGAATTGCATGGACTTGACATCAGTGAAATGTGGTTTCAACAAGATGGTGCCACATGCCACACAGCTGGTCAAACAAGGGGAAGTTCTATTAAGGGGAAGTTCGGTAATCGTGAGAAATTGTCCGGTCGAATGGCCAGTTCGCTCATGCGATTTAACGCCGATGGATCTATTTTTATGGGGTTACTATAAGTCGTTGGTTTATGCTAACAAGCCAACAACGTTAGAGGAGCTCAGGAACAATATCGAACGCGAAATTGCCAATATGTGTGGAAGAGTGGTGAAACGTGTTCGTGATGGTCATATGAACTAGATCGAATTCCATACTTAAATCTAACATATTGTAACATGCGAGCTACGGCTCGAGTAGATAAAACAATTATTCTGTGAAATTTATTTCTTTATTTTCTAGTCTATAGAACAATTCAAGTTCACACTATACTATTCTTCGCAAATTCTTTTCTTACAAGGTCTCTTTCCTCTCAAATCACTTTATCTCCTTTCTATTACTTAATTCACAAATCCAAACTAATTACTTTTTCTTGTTCACTCTCAACTTTCAATTTATCACCAAATTACCACTTCGCCCATTATCACTTTTCCAATCTCTTCGCCACGGTTCTAAACCAACTGTCTTTTTTTTGATCGCCATCTGTCCTTATATAGCAGAAGTTTCTGATAGCCAGAAACTTCTAGCAAATTCTTCGACCACTGGAACAAGAGAAATAATTCTTGCAGTTATAATTCCCTAATATTATCCCTAATATTATTTGTCTCTTTCGTTGACATGAGCTGTGGAGACTTCGTCCCAGACACGAACCTCGAATGAAGGACAGTTTGAACCAAAATTCTGCCAGAATGGAAAGTCACTTCGGAATTTGCTGCATAGACATAGGCGCGTAGTTATTATTATGCTACACTGCCCCCCTCTTAGACGTGTTCGTCCCGAACAAGTGCATCCTCATTTCGGCCATTGTATCGACTCAGTCGGTCCACATGAACCACTTTCATTTTGGCCCTTGGTCCTCGCTGGATGCGGTAGACAACATCGTTAATGCGGGTTACTATTCTGTAGGGACCTTCCCAGTTCCGCTGTAATTTAGGTGATTTCCCCTTTTGGCGATGGGGATTATACAGCCACACCAGATCTCCTTCCTGGAATCCTGACGTTGTTGCCTTGGCATCATACCTGGTCTTCATGCGGTCGCTCGTCATCTTAATCTGGCTTCTGGTCCTTTGGTGTATGTCCCTAAGCCTTTCCCTAAGGTCCGCCACGTACTCTTCTTCATTTCTGGGCTCATTGGTAGGAGATCCAAATTTCACCTCACTGGGTAAACGAGCTATTCCACCAAATAAGATTTCGAACGGCGTATGTCGAGTAGTGCTATGCACGGCACTTCTATAGGCCATCAAAAACAAAGGAATCTGCCGGTCCCAATCCCGTTGGTAGTCACCTACGACCTTCGAGAGATGTTCGTCCACAGTCCTATTGAAACGCTCCACCATACCGTCCGACTGTGGATGAAGCGGGGTTGTCCTTGTCTTTTTGATTCCGAGTAGTTGACACATCTCTTGGAAGATTCTTGACTCGAAGTTCCGCCCTTGGTCAGAATGCAATTCCAAGGGCACACCGAATCTGCTAACCCAATTGTAGACGATCTGCTCCGCCACGGTTCTGGCTTCCTGGTTAGGGATCGGAAACGCTTCCGGCCACTTACTGAAGTAGTCCATCACTACGAGGATATACCGATTACCATTGTCGGTTTCCGGAAAGGGTCCTGCGATGTCAATGGCGATTCGTTCAAAAGGTGCTCCCACGTTGTATTGGTGCATCTTACCTCGAGTTTTGATTCTCGGACCCTTGCTAGCTGCACACACGTCGCATTTTCTGCACCAGTCTTCGATATCTTCCTTCGCTTTTAACCAATAAAAACGTTCTCGTACCTTTTCTAGCGTCTTATTCACTCCCAAGTGGCCTCCGGTCGCCCCGCCATGCATTTCCTGTAACACCTCCTTGACCCTCGTCCGCGGTACGACAAGCTGCATTACAAACGACTTTCCGTCGGAGGATTCCCATTTTCTTCTCAGAACACCTTCTTGGACATGGAGGGAGTCCCACTGCGCAAAATATGCCTTTAAGGTCGGGCTTCTGTGAGAGATGTCCTGATGATCCGGTTTCTCCATGTTCTCCTTCCAGGCCAGAATCGGCTCGATATCCGGGTCTTCCTTCTGAGCGTTCCGGATCTCATCTACGCTCCAGCCGGCGATAGGTTCGGCTCTCATTCTTTGGATGGAAACCAGCTCCCGTTCTTCCTGACGCGCACAATGTTTACAATCCGTTCTGCATGGTCTCCGGGACAGTGCATCCGCATTAGAGTGGAGCCTTCCTTTACGATGCTGTATTTCGTAGTCGTAGATTTGCAGCCTTTCGATCCATCTTGCGACCTGACCCTCAGGACTCTTGAACTGTAATAGCCATTTTAAGGCTGCATGGTCTGTGCGAAGAACGAACTTCCTCCCGTAGAGGTATTTGTGAAAATGCTTCGTAGCCAAGATCAAAGCTAGAAGTTCCCGCCTTGTCACGCAGTAGTTCCTTTCTGGCTTAGAGAGCACCTTGCTGAAGTACGCAACCACCTTCTCTTGGCCGTCATGCACCTGGGAGAGTACGGCTCCTACCCCGACATTACTAGCATCTGCATCCACAACGAATGTTTCCCCGGGAGTGGGATAAGCCAGTATCGGGGCATCGCATAGCCGTTGTTTAAGTGCCTTGAAGCTCTTCTCGCACTCAATTGACCATTTGAATTGTTTTCCCTTTTCCGTCAACTGGTGCAGGTTCTTTGCGATCCCGGCAAAATCCTTCACGAACCGTCTGTAGTAGGTGGCTAGGCCCAGGAAGCTCCTTAGTTGGTGTTTGTCTTTGGGGACTGGCCAGTTTTTCACCGCTTCGACCTTCTCCGGATCGGTTCTCACTCCTTTCGCTGAAATTACGTGTCCCAGGTACTTGACTTCCGCTCTAAACAGGGCGCACTTCTTGGGGTTGAGCTTCAGGTGGGCACTTCGAAGCCTTTGAAACACATCCCTTAGATTGTCTCGGTGTTGCGCAAACGTTTTTCCTACGACGATGACATCATCCAAGTATACCAAACAGGTTTTCCATGTTAACCCTTGCAGGACACATTCCATCAATCGCTCGAAAGTCGCCGGAGCATTGCACAGCCCGAATGGCATTACCGTGAATTGCCATAGCCCATTTCCTGCGGTGAAGGCGGTTTTCTCCCGGTCTTCTGGATGGATCAGTACCTGCCAGTAGCCACTCTTCAAGTCGAGAGTGGAAAACCATCGGGCTCCTGATAGTGTGTCTAGCGTGTCGTCAATCCGTGGCAGAGGATAGCTGTCTTTCTTGGTGACGTAATTGAGCTGCCGATAGTCCACGCAGAACCGCGTGCTGCCATCTTTCTTCTTTACCAGTACAACCGGTGATGCCCACGGACTTTTGGAACTTTCAATCAGACCTTCTTTCTCCATTGCCGACACCATCTCTGCAACTTCTGTCTGCTTTGCCAATGGAAGGCGCCTAGCAGGCTGACGAATTGGTCTAGTATCACCAGTGTCTATTCGATGTTGTACCAGGTGTGTTCGGCCGTATTCTCCGTCCTGTGAGGCAAATACATCAGCGTACTCATTGATAAGATTCTCTGCCATAGTTCGCTGCTCCTGATTCAGCTCACTGGACTGGAGAATCGTCTCTCTCGCTTCCGCTGTCCAAGGTGATGGGAGAGGTTTTGGAGCATCACGTTCAGATATTGTTGCGACGGCGGTAATCGGCGTGCATTTTCCAGTCACCTCCCCTCGCCTTAGTTTGACAGTGTGTGGTCTTGCGTTCAAAACCCTCACTGGAACCATGGTGTTCTTTGGTTCGACTAACGTCTTTCCCACGATGTAGTCTTGAGAATTCTTCTCTGGGTCTGGTTCTACTATGTAGAATCGGTGGCTCCCAAGATCACCTTCCAGCTTCGTCCAAATGATTGTCTCTGAAGACGGCGGCAAAACTTCGTCTTTGCTGATGACTGTCCTGAGAGTTACGGCATTCTCATTTCCGTACACCATCGGAATCTCCACATTTCGATACCTCAGTACTTGCATCCCGATGTCCAAGATTACTTCATTTGCTTTCATGAAGTCTACTCCGATGATGCACTCGTCGCATATATCTGCCACCAGAAACGCATGGGAGAACGTCAGTCCTGCCAGAGTAATCGTAAGACGAACTTCTCCAAATACCTTCGCCATTTCCCCTGTTGCAGTCTTCAGGCAGTAGCTGTTGGTGTTGTGCAGCCAGGAGCTTTTGACGATATCTCTTCTTACAATGGAGGCAGTGGCACCTGTGTCGATGGTGGCTACGCACTTCTTCTCGTTGATTAGTGCCTCCACTGTCAGGCTCTTGTTACCCCGTTTGGTTTGCGAAACTTGAATGGTGGTCCTGGGGGCCTCGATTCCAGTAACCAACTTCTGCCCCGCGAAGTTGGTCCTTACGCATTTCCCGACTGCTGGTTTTGGGAAGTCTGACTGACCGGATGGATGTTATCACCGCCAGATGCTTCCTCTCTGCTTCTCCTACTTCCGCAATGTGAACAATTTCCTCGTCTAGGTGCACTCCTGCACTGCCGTTGTAGGTGTCCGGTTTGGTTGCAATTCCAGCAACGGATTTGACTTCCGCGAGCTCTGTCTTCATCCATGACGGTTGTTCTCTGGCATGAGCATTCCACGACGGACATTTCCCTGACACGGTGTATTCCCTGGTATGCTTGGTCCGCAGCCTTCATTGACAAAGCGAATGCCAATGCCTCGGGGAGTGTTCGCTTTTCAGCCATCCTTACAGCCATTTGCAGTTGTCTGTCCTCTATGGCCTGAATAAAAGCTTCCACCGCCATTTCGTTGATAAGCTCCTCACCGGCTTTAGGGTATGAAAGATGGGCTAGTCGCTCTATATCCGCTTGCAACTGTTGGAGCGTTTCCCCCCTTTTCTGGACTCGACTACGCAGCTGAACCCTGTACACCTGCTGCATGTGTTCATCCCCAAACCGCATCTCGATAGCCTGAACCAGAGAGTCGTAGTTCTGCTGTTTATCTTCCGGGATGGTCTGCAAGAGCTCCGCAGCTGGACCCCTCAGTGCAAGCGTGAGTGCAATAGACTTCTCTTCATCGTCCCAGCTATTGGTCATTGCGGCCGCTTCGAATTGCCTCTTATAAATTGGCCATGATGTTTGACCATCGAAGATAGGAGGCTGCACCTCCTTTCTTCTCAGACCGTCAGTGGAATATTCCCGTGCTTTCTGTCTCTTCACGTTGCTGAGCTCCTTAGCAAGATTTTCGACTTGCTTTTCTACTTTTTCAAACTGAGTCTCTATCTTCCCGAACTGAGTTTCATGTTTCTCAAAATTTTCATCGAATCTAGTTTCGACTTTTTCGAGTTGCGTCTCGACCTTCTCGATTTTCTCTTCGATCACTTCGAATTTGGATTCCAAGTTCTTGTTTTGCTCATCAAGTTTACTTTCCAGAGCATCTAGAGAATTCTTTTGTTCGTCCATCTTAAGTTCTAGAGAATTCTTTTGTTCGTCCATTGCTTTCTTTTGTTCGTCCAGCTTAAGTTCTAGAGAATTCCTTTGGTCGCCCATTGCTTTCTTTTGTTCGTCCATCGCTTTCTTTTGTTCGTCCAGCTTAAGTTCTAGAGAATTCCTTTGATCTTCTATTGCTTTCTTTTGTTCGTCCATGACTAACTTAAGTTGCAGGAGCAGACTTGTTATACCCGGGTCGGCTGCTGTACTTGCTGGTTCCTCTTCCACGTCAAACTCTACGTCATGCGGATTTTCACCTTCCTGCGTTACTGCTTCTTCCAAACGAATCAGTAGGGCATCTTTTCCCCCAGTTGTGTCGAGGTTCCGCTTACTGAGTTCTGCCTTTAGTTGAGTTATAGTTAGTTTTCCCAATTTGCGACCCATTTTGCGCAACTAATTAACTCAACACAGAAATCGTTTTTTTTTTTTTTTTTTTTTTTTTTTTTTTTTTTTTTTTTTTTTTGTTTGTGCAATTTCACACCACGGAAATAGTTATTCACAGAATAAGTTTTATCCCAGCTTCTGACACCAATGTAACATGCGAGCTACGGCTCGAGTAGATAAAACAATTATTCTGTGAAATTTATTTCTTTATTTTCTAGTCTATAGAACAATTCAAGTTCACACTATACTATTCTTCGCAAATTCTTTTCTTACAAGGTCTCTTTCCTCTCAAATCACTTTATCTCCTTTCTATTACTTAATTCACAAATCCAAACTAATTACTTTTTCTTGTTCACTCTCAACTTTCAATTTATCACCAAATTACCACTTCGCCCATTATCACTTTTCCAATCTCTTCGCCACGGTTCTAAACCAACTGTCTTTTTTTTGATCGCCATCTGTCCTTATATAGCAGAAGTTTCTGATAGCCAGAAACTTCTAGCAAATTCTTCGACCACTGGAACAAGAGAAATAATTCTTGCAGTTATAATTCCCTAATATTATCCCTAATATTTTCCCTAATATTATTTGTCTCTTTCGTTGACATGAGCTGTGGAGACTTCGTCCCAGACACGAACCTCGAATGAAGGACAGTTTGAACCAAAATTCTGCCAGAATGGAAAGTCACTTCGGAATTTGCTGCATAGACATAGGCGCGTAGTTATTATTATGCTACAATATGTACTACGTATACCTGGAATAAATTTCCTGCCCGATATCTCAATTATTCTGTGTTTTATTAAATACAAAATTGTTATTGAAACGCCTTGATTTTGCTTGTATAGTAATTTCTGCTTAAGTTAGAAGAGACATTTTATTTTCATAAAATATAGATTACTGTAGTTTTAGAATACCTATGTATTGTTATTTAAATGTGTCCTACAGGCAATGTGGGTGGCTAATAATTGAACAACTACCCACAGATTTCAATCTAAGTCCAGTCTAGTTTGCAGATGGTCCTACCTAAAATTCAACGAAACCAAACCCAGCGGGAACAAGATACAGTAAGTCAATTTATTCCTTCTTTACCCTCTGGCTTAAGTACCACCACTGCAGACTGAAGAATCAGATATGACAGTAATTTAAGCCTCTTCGATGAATAAGCGATTTCTCTAAAACTTTAAAGTGATTTAAGCCCGTTTTAAGTGATTCATTCACCAGTTTCTCTTATAGCGCAATGCGATCCAATCGCATATAGCTATATGAAATCAATAAGGATCTACAGTACCTGACCATATTATTAGACCAAATTGAATTTGTTGGGTATGACTCATTAAAAACTTTGCCTCTATTGCATATTTTCCGTGTTTATAATTTTGTTCTTTTTAGCGGCATTTTTCCGTCGCAAAGAATTCCCGAATGTTCTCGCCATTTCATCCATCCTACGCTCACTCTGTGCCTTATTTCGTCATCACAGTTTGAATCTTGGAAGAACTATTTCGTACAGAAGAATATCTGGAAAACAAAGAAGTTATGTAAGTGATTTGTCTTTGAACGATTGATTCTGAATCCGTTGAATTAAATTTTGTAGGTATAACTCGCTCGGCACTTTATCTCTATTATTTTTCGTGTTTAAAATTTTGTGAAGAATTCACGAGTGTTCTCGTCATTTCATCCATCCTACGCTCCCTCTATACCTTACTTCGTTGTTACAGTTTGCTTCTAGGTTTACGACAGAAACCAAGTATTTGAAATTTAAGTACGTACGAAGAAGTATTCCGTTAGTGGGTCGAAGAATAAACAAGTTAAGTACTCTATCTTTAAACGACTGATTCGAATCCGATTTATGCCAGAGCATCCTTCCATTCATTAAGTGCATTTTGTAAATCTACCATGTCTCAGCTTGCGAGAACTGAATCGTCCGCAAATAATATCGGGGTTACGTTTGGTTCGTTGACATGATCTTTCAAAAGGTAATCCAAAAACAACGTTAAAAAGAAAAGGGACAAGGAAATGCGGACCGGAAGCAGAGCGTCACACACTTTGGGTTATGTTGTTGGTAGATCTATCATCCGATCATCCGTTCACGCAGCCGTCACCACAAATCTGCCAACCATAGAGAAAGTTCTGCTTTCTGTTGTCACCCTCTCCACAGGCTTAACAAATACCCTAGCACATTGAAAATAATGCTGTGGATTTTTTTAACAGACATCGTTTACCTACATCCTGGAAAATCATATCTCCTACGATTGTACAACATTTTTTTGTTTCCAATCGTCAATGGAAGCCATAATCAAGGTCGCAAAGAGATCCAATGGAGTTTCAGGTTCTGAGAAGTCCTCCTCTGAGATTTGTAGAAGTCATTCTTGGTTAGTACTCGATCATGACCCGTTGGTATTCATTTGTGATTTGTACTCAGTCAAGACTGGTTACTATTCTCTCGTCTCTGGGAGTCATGACAGGTTCGTCATTTGTGGATGGTCCTCCCTTATGACTGGTTGGTAGTTTTCCATCTTTGGGAGTATGACTCAAAATGGTTTTAACTTATCCATTTCATCAGCAAATATTAAAAGGATGCAAGCGTGTTAGTTTGCTTTACTTTGGATAGCGACACTTAAAGTTAGATTTGTCGCTTCGTCCCTCCGGAATGAATTCAAAGATTCTCCGGGCTGGAGCGCTGATGTTTATTAGTTAGTTCTTTATGTTACATGTTCACCAACTATTTCGACCTGACTGGAACTATAGACCCCATCGTTGATTCCATCTGCTGAATCCTTTCGCCACTGCCCATTGAAAAGTGGTTTAGTGGAGGACACTTCCCCCTCCTCATTTGCTTTCGTTGGTTGCAACTAACGTGGGCTTCGACTGTAATTCGAAAAATCGTATTTGCTGCTTCAAAAATTTTCTTTTTCACTGACACCCATTTGCTTCTAGTCCTCTAATTTTAAGCATTTTCTGTTGAAGTTCCAGTTTCACTTCCCCAACCAGTTTAATTGTTCTTCCATTTCATGACAACCCTAACAAAAATAACCCACTGCTTATTGAAAGGGAGACATAAAGATGATATTTGATAGTCATCTTGTCTCCAACCCCTACCCTAACGCACATCTCAATTACCCTCATTGAAGTTGGACAAATTTTGTTTTCATCGAAATAGTTTTAATGGATAAAGGTAGACATATACGTATTCTTATTCGTCATCCCTCTTCAGGGGATGAATTGAGTAAACTTTATTAAATGACTCACATAGAGAGCAGAAGACTACGTCGTACTATATAAATACCGATATTAGGAAACATCGTAACTTATAACAAAATTTGGAATATAAAACTATTTGTACTGACGAGATGCAATAAAAATGTTGTGCATTTAATCCCAGCACTCTTCTTCTTCTACTCTCTCCTCATCTTCATCGTCGACTTCGTGACCATGCCCATTTGTTAAGTTACTGGAATTTGCCTCTTCTTCCTCTTCATAAACATCGAAATCATAATTCGAATCTGAGTCATCTGACCAACGTCTCTCCATTCGATTCGGATCGTCTTCCGGAACAACAACAAACTCATCCTCAATTATATGACCATTGTCCAGCAATACCCGCCGCAAGTCATCAGGCGAGTCTGTTATCGGTTCAATACCTTCCAAAATCCTTTGGAATGGAATCTGATAAATTAACCTCTCTGGATTATGATACAGCTCAAAGGACCTGTATTGATTGATGTAAAAAGTGGCTTCGTCGAAAATCTTTTCATCAAGGGTGCGTTCATCGTGACGCAAGGGAAAGTCGACGGCATACACTTCTTCGTATTGTCTATCGGGAGACTCGTCGGCGGGAAGTTCTTCTAGTTCAGTAGCCAACGGCATATTTAGAATATCCTTTCGAACGAATAGGGCAAACTGACTAACTGGACCAAGGTCTGGACCATCTTCGGGAGTTTCTCCAACGCCAAATATTGCTACGCGATAGTTAGGGTAGCGCTCACAAATATTCAGAGCCCTGTAAAGATTTCAGACACCAATCGTATTTGGGACCATCACATCCAACTGGAAACTTACCAATCTTTGAATTGCTCTTGTGACCATTCAAATTTGTGATCATGATGTCGAAAGCCATTCTCCAGAGGTGTGAACATGACATTGAAATCCGAATTTGGTGTCGAGAATATGGCTAGTTTTGGTTGAATGAATCCGAAGATATTGTATGGAACATTCTCCAGGACATCAGGATACAGATGCTCGATTCTAGGAAAGACAAATATAAGAGCAGATCTATGGATGAATTTTGAGATGGGTTACATTTCTATGGCAATGATGGCATCAGTATTTCTTAGACATTCGGCAGATACATCAATACTCCCCTTAAAGACTTCAATTCGTAGTGGAACTTCACGCTGTATAAGGTGATCTGATATTAAAGGAGTTGCTCGGCTTTGGTACATATGAAGGACTGTCCCATCAGTATCAACCTGTAAGTGCAGATCAAGTTGAAATGACGAATAAGCTGAGATATAATAAATGCCCCATGGAATATAAGAAATAGCGATTTGCATCGTGACCTACAAATAGACATGGTGACAGAAGTGGTACTGTGACACACATTCAATGAATACAAAACCACATCAAGTCCGAAATAGTTACCGCCTTAAATGTACGAGACAATATCTGGAGATTGAGAAGATTCAAGCCTCATGAGCTAATGGTCTAAAAGCTAGGGGAAAGTACTTACAATTTGAAACTTTCCTTAACGCGATTTTAAATATAAGAAAGATAAATCATTTGCCTATCTGTCATAGATTGGTCCTGATTTAGGATGTGTTTTTAGTGGCGTTAGAGTCCCACACTACTGGGTAACCGAGAACCACCAAGTGTCTTTGTTTCGAAGAGCGACTGATAAATTTGCGGCCTGTGATACTCAACAACGAGTCATCTTCTCATTAGTCAAAAAATGGACTCGTTTATTTCAACAAGGGCGAGAGAGCTGTGAAGACAACCCCCGCCCAGGATGTCCTGTGTCAGTGGTCGCTGAAGAAAACGTCGGTAAAGTTGAAAAATTGGATCTGGCCGATCGAAGAATAAAAATTCGGCAGTTAGCGGACGAGTTGCACATCAACATTTAAACATGAAAAAATTTGTACGCGCTGGATACCGAAAATGCTCACGCCGTTCGACAAGCAACGACGACTCGGGTGCTGCAAAGATTTTTTGGAGTTAACCGGAGACAATCTCGACGAAATTTGCAATCGAATCATAACTATATATGACGCTTGGGTTCGCCAATACGATCCGGAGTCCAAACGGAGTGGATTGAAAAAGGGGAGAGGCCGCCGAAGAAATTCAAGGTGGAAAAGTCGGCTTCGAAGTTTATGGCGACTGTTTTATGGGACAGCGAAGATGTTTTGCTGATTGATTAACTGTCAACGGGGACTACGATGAATGGTCAATATTACACAAATTTATAGACTCAAGCACGTGAAGCGGTCGTACGGAAGCGACGCGGGAAACTCAGGCACGTAGTATTGTTTTTGCAGGATAACGCGCCTGTTTTGAGACAAGCCTTAAAAGACACAGGTTTTTCAACGATAGACCACCCACCCTACAGCCCGGACTTGACCCCGAGCGACTTTTTCCTTTTTTTCCAATTTGAAAAAGGAGTTACAATGCCGGAGATTTATTAAGGCACTGTATGCCCGATGTGAGAAATGCATTTCACTCGAGGGAGATTATATTGAGAAATAACATTTTTTAATCGGATTTTTCTTTCACTTACTCGTAATACCTTAGGCCGTGAATTAATCAGCCGCCCCTCGAACCAAAAAAGTATACTTTTCTACTCTAAATACTTTTTTCTGCCAAAATCACGCCAAAAAGACATTTTTCTGAAAAAAATTAAAGGACTAACAGTGGTTTTCCAAAACAATAATACAAAAATGTTTCTCATACCTCAGTGTACACTGATACACTTAATTTTCAGAGTGAATACAAATTCAGACACGAGTGTCCTGAATATACTATCATATTTGTTTACCCTCTATTAAATAGTTCGAAGAAGTAATCACAGAAGCGTTTTGATTAACCGATACAAATTATGTGAAATTTCAAACGATTCGTCTTATTGTCAGGAGTAAGAATAAGTACGCGCCTATTAAAAAACAAATATGGCGGACTGGGGGCGCCATTTTGCCGTCTATCTTTCATGTTTTTAAAAGTTTTCGAAAACCGACTCTAATTTTCAAGGATACTCCACCTTGTTTCCCTTAAAGTTGGGCATCTTCGAACAAAATGTATGATGTCTTCACGTTCCGACAAGATACACATTCCACATACTCGTATAATTGGAAGATCCTTCCTATGAGGTATATACATAATTAAGCGGGAGCAGTTCCCTCGTCGATATTTACTCAAGTTTACATTCATCTTTAAAGTAGTTCGCTTGTCGCAGTTTTTCTCTCTGAACTTTAGAATCACGTTGGCAATAAGTTGGTAGATTTGTCTTCCAGTTCGTAAGTTGCGCAACATTTAGATCAAGTTCCATTCCGCAGTCTCGAGCTACGTCCATCCATTCATTGTACCAACTGGTCCTATTTGAGATTACTTTAAGTGCCACCTTCTTCGAAAGCCAGTCATTTGGCATGTTTAGCAGTTTTAATGTTTTAACAAAGAGTGCAGACAAACCAGTTTCTATCATAATTACAATAAATAGTTCGGAGTTTATCTTAGAAGTTTCTCTATTTTTTCATAAAGTAAAACGGCCTGACAGCCTTTTTGTATTTACTTCTGTGAGCTATTTACTTACTGGAGAAACATCTGTCCCATGTCGAATTAATTGTAGAGTCTTGTTCTTTAAAAGCTTCTCTTTAAGATGTCTTTCCGTGAAGTAGACTCCAAGGTATTTATACTCTTTGACCACTTCTATGGGTTCATTACTATTGAAAAAAAAAATAAAAATTTTTTCGTTGCGCCCGTTCCTGTCATCGCCATTTTTAAATGTCATAATTCTTGACTTATTAAGATTAACAATTAGATTCCACAAATTGCAGTACTCCGAGAGTAGGTTAATCATTTATCGAAGGGTTTCAGGGGAATGTGCAAGAATCACTACATCTTCAGCCAAGAGTAGGACCTTAATGTGAGTTCCTGAAAACTCAATGCCTCCGGGCAAAAAGTCAACAATGTTATTGATGAAGAACGCGAACAAGAACGGACTCAGTGTGCAACCTTGTCTAACACCAGACTATGTATGAAACCAATCCGAAACTGCTTCGCCATTTCAAGCTGCTACTTGGGTGTTTCTATAAGGGTTTTTCAAAGCTCTACAAAATTTAAAGGACATACCCATACCACATACATATCCATGAATTTTTCAAAAATGTTCAGTTCAGTAGTTTAAGAGAAAGGGAAACTACCTTTCATTTGATACCCATGTTGTACTATGTAGAAACAAAAATAGTGGATACACATTTATTGCTATAAAAAAAAGACCTCAAAAATGCCAGCCTTTACTTGCTTCGGCCACTCATCAATCTCAGCATGCACTTCACTAATTGGAAAGTAAGCCACAGCTTCAGTTAGAGTTCGCTTTAAAGATTTTATGTTCGGGTATCTTTTGCGGGGCAAAACGTCCTCTGAGACAGTCCACATGTAAACGGTGTGCCAAAATTCACGCAAGATTTGAATTTTGCGCCCTTTGTGCGGTAAAGTATTGCCAACTGAAAAAAAAAAGGCAGCTGACGGTTCAGGGTTATTAAAAATGGAGTACTAAACGAGAGAACAACGCGTTTTTATGGTTGAGCAATATTTTAAAAATAATGAAGGTTTGGCAGCTACAGTTCTCAATTTTCGTACATGGGATGAGGCTCATTTTCATCTTGATGGCTTTGTTAATCGTCAAAATTGTCGAATTTGGGGTTCAGAAAATCCATGACTGATTGTTGAGAAATAAATGCATACTGCTTGGTGCAGATTTTGGGCTGGAGGCATCACCAACCCATTCTTCTTTGAAAATGCGGCTGGGTCAGGCAATAACAGATGATGGTGCTCGATATCGCGACATGATAATCCAGTTTTTTGTACCTAAATTGCAAGATACGGATGTGGACGACATGTAGTTTCAACAAGACGGTGCCACATGCGATACAACCCGAGAAACAATTCAATTACCACATGAGTCATTTCCTGGTCGTGTAATTTACCGTTTTGATGATCAGAATTGGCCGCCCAGATCATGCGATTTAACGCCGTTGGACTTTTTTCATTAGGATTTTTTGAAGTCAAAGGTTTATGCCAATAAGCCCACGACCACCCACGCCTTGAATGAACGCTGTATCAACGAAATTCAGACACATTTATGCAAAACGGTTTCGACAAAAAACTGCGTATGTGCCAACAAAGCCGTGGAGGCCATTTACCCGATATGCTATTCCATACATAACCCTATACTGTATACTTTATGAATCAATAAAACAATTACAATGTTTATTTAAAATCCTGTGTTTTCTATCAAAATTACTAGTTGCGTGAACTTTGGGACACCTTTTACCAATTAAACGGGGTACATTTCTCTGGAGCCAAGTCAGGGTAACTTTGGCTTTATTGCTGGAATGTCCATGACTATTTTTGGAATAGGGTATGGTTTGGAGGCCTCACAACGGATTTTAAAACGGTTTCCTGATAAATTTTTGCGATGTTTTTAAGCTTTTTTCTCAGAAATGCAGGTCAGTGACCCCATTATAAGATACATACCATTCTGAAAGCGTAAGCAAATTTCAAATATTGTCATAAACAATCAACTTTGGGGTTATTTGCCAAACGACTCCCAAAAGTATAAATATTTGTGATCAGCATCGAAAGTTATAACAATTTTCTTAAAAAAACAGCATATTTTGCTTTCTCAAAGTTATTTACGGTGATGGTTAAGTCTTATTTTGTATAACTACGAGTAACTTTGTTCAGTGACTCTGTACTGCACAGTCCAGCGCAAAAAAATACAGGTTTTTGCGATCAATGAGAAAATATCTCGTCCAAAAGTGTTCTTCTTTTTGTTCAATGACTCTGTACCGCACAGTTCAGCACACGATTTTCTGCACTTACTCCTGAGATAGAACACATTTGTGAGAAGTGTCAAAATCAGCTGTTTTGTGTAGAAAGGCTGTAATTTTCTGATCTAATCTGTTCTGACAGTTTCGCAAACTTGTGCTGTTCTGTACTACTTTTTCAGTCACTTAACAAAGCTAATATCTCATCAGAATCCGTCAATTACGGTTACAAATGGTAACACTTTCTTCTATGGATTAATTTTAGCTACAAATTATTTGATAAAATCTCTTAAAAATCGGGAGAACATCATCTGAGTAGAGAGATGTTATTGCACATCGTCGTATTAATAAGAAAACCTCGTAACTCTCAACTTAAAAAATTTACAGGGGGATCGAAAGTTTTCTATCCAACCTATCATTATTTTCTTGGAGTTACAAGGTTTTATCTGTAGCTGCCTACTTGACCTAGATTGCAGTGGAACAACGAGCTTTAAAAAACTCGACTTTTAGCAGATCTAAATTTATTTGGAAGGTACCAGTTTTTCTAAAGGGTGGTCCATCTGTTGGTTTATTTTTAAAATTGCTATAAAAAAAAAATCCAGTTAATATTTTTCAAAGTTTTTTACTTTATTGAAGAGAGTACACTTGTCGATTATTTACGAATAATAATTTCATTCAAATAGCTGACGTGGCTGGCCTGCCAGTAGCCCATCCTGTCTGTTATGATTAGACTTATTAAAAGACGTGTTTCGTTTGAGAGCATAGAGTCAATTTTTTTTTTTTATAATTTGCGAGCGCCAAATGGGATATGAATACCATTAAATTATTTCAGGGCACGGGCGTTTAAAGAAATTGAGAGAGAGAGAGAGAACGAAAGATTGGTGTAGTGGGTTTGAAACTTAGGTGGTATTAAGTTTCAGTAAACTCCAAGGGTGGCGTCCAGATAACTGGGGAGCTTGTTTGTTTTGCTTTTTGTCGTTGCTCATGATTCACAGTATTTTTTTCGCTCCACCTGATGTCATCATCACGATAAAGTTGCATTTAAGCCATATGACCACCCTACTGTCAGTGTTATGCCTTCGCAGTAGAGTTGACTAAGCTTTCGCAATTGATCGACTTTTTTATTTATTTCAGACGAAATAAATAGATGATTGTTGAGATCAGGATTTGAACCATGAACCAAGAGCGTGACAAGCGTTGATGTTACCACTACACCACGGCCACAGTACAGTTTTTACAAGATGTACATGTATGTGTTTGGTTAACTTGTGAATGCTAATTATTATAAGAGACAAGTGGGAGGCACATTTGTATTATAGATAAGTATTTCAAATATACAACACTGTCAACCCAATTGACATTTCTGGATTGTCAGCATAACATCGATCTTTAACGGCACCCCACAGCAAAAAATTCCAACGGCGTCAAATCGCAGCTTCGTAGAGGTCAAGCAACATTACCAAAACAGCTGATTATACGAATATTGAACTTAGTGAGTAAAAGATCGATTGTTTGGACGACTTGTATGGCACGTAGCGCTATCTTTGGTGGAACCAGAGATCGTTCAAGTTCATTTCCTCTCAGTTTCTGCATAACTTGTGTTAACAATTAGCATGCCAATCTAACGAACGAACACCTTGCGTACAGAAGGCACGGTTGGTACATTATTTCGACCGAAATTTATTTTCAAAATTCCCACTGTTTCGGCAACACACCACTCAACACAAGTTTTCAATATTTCCCAACGTTGTTCAAGCGTAAATCGATTCATTTCGTGCCGCGGATAATGATACTATTTCTGTAAATTTTTTGAGCGCGAAAGAAGTGTCAGTGTCAAAATAACATTTAATTTACCCGTTATAATGGTACGTTAGCAAATTTGCTAACAGATGGCATCAAAATCGCATTTTCACCAAAATTTAGAGGTACGAGGTTTATTTATTAGACTGATGACATGCTTGGACGTGTAATCCTAGATTATTTACTCCAGTGAGGTAAATTCCGACATATTAATGGTTCGGAGATTCACTTTTCAAATAGGTAGTAAAAACATATCGAGTCTTAATACAAAGCTATCAGTCGTGCTATTATTAATTTCTTATTTTACACACTTCTCTCAGGAAAGGTGAATTATAGTACCAGCCCATCTACCAAACGCAATCACTACTATCCTATTTCGTGGAGCCTATAGCCAAATGTGATGGAATCTCACCGGGCGACAAGCGGTTGAGTCCATGCCTACCACCTGTGAATGCCGGGAATATTCAAAAACGACAAGCTGTTCAACGACTCTGTATCTGTAGGAAGCGTGAACTTGATCAAAGTTGATTGAATTATCTTACCGGCGTTCATGGAAGATGCAGAATTCAATTACAACTGCAATTCATCTTTGCTGGATAATTTAGAATAAAACTTCAGCGCTAGTGCAATTAAGATTTGAAGACGAATCTGAAAATGACTAAATGTCATACCACAAAAACCCACTTTGTCGTTTTCTGATAGTACATCCATTATTTGTATTTATTTCTACAAAACTATACTTCAAGATCGTTCCAAAATATTCATAACATTTACAGAACTACATATATTCTACAATTACTTACGTCTACCGCTTACAAAATACATCCTAAAGTTATTTATTTACAAAAGTTTTAATAAATAAAAACCAACATTGCTACAATTACGTCGTCACCAAGACATGTGCCTGATGCTCCAATCTCTTCAGGAAATCCAAGTTTTTTTTGTAAACAAACGACTTAAGCATCGCCTTTGTTGCATCGGTAAGCTCATAGTTTGGCTTGAAAGTATAAATCGCATTAAAACAATGCACATATCCGAAGCGTATTGTCCGCAGAAGGGCTGCCAATGCTGCTTCTTGTATAACTCGCTTTTCAGAAGCGTTCAGAAAACGACCAAACAAATTGATGTATATTGAAATATCTGTGCCCACGTTGAAAGGTTTGATGATAAAAGAAATGCATTCTAGAACGCATGCAATCTTCTCATCATTTTCTGTGGTTTGACTTAGAGTGTGATAGTACTCGTTTGCAAGAGGTAAAAGTCGCTCTGCAAGGACTAATTTCTCGGCAGTCTTCTGCTCCATACGCTTACAGATCAACGCAAAGGCATAGGAAATATTTTTGAATCGGCCCGCTCGAATCTTTGCCATTAAATTCTCGATGACTTCATCTCGTGGCGGCTTGAAGCTCTCGTAGTTGTAGAACTTGCGAAGTTTTGTGAACATTTCTCTCGTCTTCAAGTCAGTCTTTTCCATATCGTAGTACGTGCTCACCAAGAGACATTGAATTGTGTTGATTAGGGCGTCGGAGCGATCGTATGTCAAGTCTTCTCGTTTCGGCAGCACAGATGGATACACGCACAGCGTTTCGTAGATCATTGGTGTGGCTTTCTGGTTATAGAAGTACAAACACTTGCAAATGAAGAGTCTTGCTGGATTGGTGCTGGCTTTGGGGTCTGCGATGATGGCCAAATAGAATTGCGTTAGATTCATTAGAACTTCCAGGGGTATGATGTCCTTTGTGAATGTGAACAGGGATTGTTCGATGGTGGCTTGGAGGTTTTTTCGAAAATTTGGCAGTCGGTTGTGAAGTGGCTCAAGTAGTGAGAGAAGCTTGCGAAGCGTTTGACTGAGGTACAGCTCAGGAACTGGTGGCGGAACTTCGGTTTCTGGACGTGGTGCTACTTTTACAATGCCAACGATGGCTTGTGCGATACGAGTTTCACTAGAGGTGAGGTTGAGAAGGGTGTCCAGCGTACGAATGGAGTCCATCACAAGACAAAGACCACCTAAGAAACCATTTATAACCGATTGGAGTTGAGTGAGGAGTTTCGGATCAGAATTTCGAACCTGTGCGAGCATTTTGTGGTGTTTTGGATTGTAGTTGGCAATGATGTGGGATATCATTGAATTGCTGGTAGCGTTTGTCGTCACTGGTGTGGTTTCGACAAATTCCTGAGTGATATGCGTTCCCTCGGGACTTTGATCCAATGGTGGTGGTGATGACGGACATTCGTTGAAGGAAGAGAACGATGGTGAAGGATCTTCTAAAACTAACTTTGGTTTTTCATCAGATATTTTTGTTTCTTTATAAGAACTTGGCCAGAATTCCTTTGGGTTTTGGTCTACAAATGGAATTCTATCATCCAACGTCTTAGGTTCTACATGCGATGGGGAATTTTCTTGAAAAGGGCTCGATGAAGGCGAATCTATCGCTGGCAGTCTTTTGTGATCTTCTTCCGATTTCAGCATTAAAATTGACTCGCTCTTAGGTTCCATGTGTGTTTTGCAAAGTTCTTTCGATTTCTCGCTGACTTGTTGAGTTATTTCCTGAAAAATACTGAAGTCCTCTGTCGTTTTTTTGAACAAACGATCCTCTGGTTGTCTTATTGCATCAGGAATATCATCGATGACAAGCTCATCCTTAGAAGAATCATGTTCCACATCTTCGTCCATTATATCCTTAAAGAATCCCAACCGAATATCACAAATGATATCCACTTTCTCTTCCGCTTTTTCCTCTTTAACGGAACTCGTTTCTTGCAGTTTTTTTAGTGAGTTTTTCTGTCCAGTTCTCCTCTTAGTGTACTTTCCCAACTGTATGCCGGGAATATTCAAGAGTGACAGGCTGTTCAACGGCCCTGTATCTGTGATCTTTTTCGCTTTCAATCTGGCAGATCGTTTAACAGCTATCGCAGATGTTGCTGGTGGCTTCTTCTTGTTGTTTTTGCGACTAGTTACTGCCTTTGCTTGTGCTTTGGAGTCTTCTTCATCATGAGAACTCTCCGCTTCACTGTTAAGTGTTTTTTCAGTTGGTGCTAGCACAGATATCGGACTAAGCGGTGGAGCAACTTCATCTAAAATCTTATCAAGAAAGATCTGAAATTTGGGTCCATCTGTGTCTGGACTATCACTGAGGAGGAAGTCTTCGACGAGATTCTCTGTGGAAATTGTGAGGACTTTGCTGATTGAGTTGTTTCTATTGCAGCTATCTGGAGTCTTAAACTGCGGCAAAGGGTGGTTCTTCTCCGGAGTTTTAAGAAGTGAAGACAGATCAAGAGCTGAGTTGCTGTGATATTTCGGCGATTCTGGACAATCAATCGATAAATCCGCTTCACTATCGGAACTTTTCGTTGGAGAGAAGCCACCGGTTGATGGACTTTCATTCTTTAGGAATGCTGCTGCTTCATTGGCAAGCCGTTGCTCTGTTGAGGGTTCCCTCTCTCGTAGAGTTCTCTCTGTCCCTTGGTTCTCGAGTAATAAAATTGAGGACTTCTCCTGCTCCAATGGTAGAAATTCCTGATTCTGAAATACTGTATTCGATGGCTGCTCTTCCTCGCGTCCCGGGTCTCCATTGCAATTCACTGTCCTTTGGTCATAGAGCGCAGAATTTGATAGTTGCTCCTGTCCGAGCTTTGGGAATTCATCCGCATCTAGAGGGTTATGATCTGGGATCACATAATTCGATGGTTTTTCCTCTCTCGAATCTAATAGTTCATTGAAAATCAACCTCTCCTGTCCAGAATTTGTGAGTTTCACAAGTTTTGGTGCTGAGAGTCCGGGTGAGTTTGATATTATTTGGTCATGAAGTATACACATTAGTGGCTTCTTCTGTTCTGGTGCTGTCTCCTTGTCTTGAAATACCAACTGTGGATGGTTTTCCCGTTTTGGTGTTGATGGTCCTGGTGAATTTGACGTCCTTTTGTCATGGAGTATGAACAATTGTGAATTTGCCTGTTCTGCTGCCGTCTTCTGATCTTGGAATACTGAATTTTGTGACTCCTCTTGCTCTAGTGATGGAAGCTCATAGAAATTCAAAGTCTTTTGGTCGGGGATAGAATAAGTGGAAGGTTCCTCTTCGCGTTGCACTATAATTTTATTGCAGTTTGAAGTCATTTGCGCGTTCAACACAGAATTTACGCGTTTCTCCTTTTTAGGTGCTGGAAGTTCATCAAAAATCAATGAATTTGGGGTCTTTTCATGTCGCGGTTCTGAATGATCATTGAAATTCAACGGGTTTTGATCGTGTAGCCCAGTAACTGCAGTCATTTTATATGTTTCATTGAAGTCCCAATCTAAAGGATCTATGTTTGGTGATGGAGGTTTACTGAAAGTTAACGTCCCTTCTGACTTCTCCTCTAATCTCTGCGATGTCACTCCATCTGAGTTCAACGTCCCTTGGTCCTGGACTGTGAACTTTTTACCACTTGTTGTTATTTTCCCACGTAAATTTTGCATCCTGCGCTTGTGGAGTATAGAATTCGAGGGCTTAAATTGCCTTGACGCTGGCAGGTCATTTAAATTAGATGTTCTTTGGTCAATCAAAACGGAATTTGGAGGCACCTCCTGTATTGGTGTTGGTAGACTATTCAAAGGAGATATTCCTCTGCCCTGGGAAACAAACATTAACGGCTTTTTCTCCTGCAACGTCCTTTGACTTTGCAATGCAGAGTTTGAGTGAGCTACTCGCTGCGGAAGACTGTTGCTCTCTTCAGCTTTGTGGATTTTACTTGATTGCTTTGTGTCTGATGTGCTTGATCGTCGCTTCCGTTTGGCTTTTTTAATCAGCTTCGGGTCGTTGTGTGCTCCTCCTTCTCTCTGCGATTGCTGATATCCTATTCTTTCATTTTGTTGGAAGGGATTAGAGACCGCCGGCGGTTGCCTCCGTTTAGGTGGTAGGAACGGCTTACAAAAAACTTCATCTGATGGTAAAGGGTGACTTTCCTCCTCGAGGCGTAGGAAATCTTCGCCTTTGGGAAACTCAATTGACTGCCTAAAGGTTTCTCCATTACTAGAATGAGAACTCTCGTCACTGAAGATCGATTCGTCGCCCGATGTGCCAAATTGTTCAACTGAGGTCTGTTTGCTAGCTGAATGTAGTCTAAACGAATTGACTCTATCGAACGACTGTTTAAAGTCTTGTCCTTTGCCAGATTCAGAACCTTCGTCACTGAAGATGGATTCCTCACTCGATGTACCAAATTGTTGTTCGTGTGGCTTCATATTCTGAAAAGATTTCGAAACTAAACACCAGGCCATTTCGTTCGGCAAAGAACAGCCTACCTGTGCCTGTATTCCATCAACTGCTGACCTCTTGTTTGACTTCCTCTCTTTGTTTGACGTCTTTAGAAGCCTTTTGATTGCCTTTCTTTTCTGTAAGGATTGCGAGTACTCTGGGAAGAGCTTTAGAATCTCATCCACTCGCGATGATTTCTCCAATCTAGTCTCCATTTCATTAGAATCCATTTGAGAGCTCTTGTTAAGCAAAATCTTTTGAATCTCTATCGGTGGATTGGGTTCAACTTGGCTACCGTCTCCTGACCTAGCTACTGGCACAAATGCTGACGACGGGGATGCTGCAGGGCTTGCATAGGTTCCATCAAAGAATTTCGTTCCAACGAAGACCTCTCCGGTAATGTAGTTCTCGCTGCTTTCTGAAGGGGAAATTGGACTAGTCGCCGTACTTCTGGTGGCTGGAAGGTAATCTGAAACACAAAAGTACACGTTAGCAGTCTCTGCGCATTCTGCCTTCTTCAACTTACCTCTTAGACTATTCAGATCTTCTCCATCAAAATACTCCTTGCCGAAATTTGAGCGGTCATGGCGCTCCCTACGCCTTGCCATGTCTGCACTCATATTCCTCATTCGATCGTTGCTGGCCATCGGATTGGTGTGCATCGGATTGGGTGAAGCACTGCCGTTTTGTAAAAGCGCAAATATTGTATGACCAAGCATATTCCAGAGGTCCGCTACCGTGCTATGCATCGGAGATGCGCTTAGACCCAAACCAACAAATGGATTCATCGTTGGCATTGCCATGAATGGCGACTCATTCTTTATACGGTCGTAGATATTCCTCGAAGGGGGCCGCGAATCCGAATGTTTTACACTCGGCGGGACATAGTCTATTGGTTTCCGAACATTCTTCAACCCAGTGTTTGTACTAACAGACTTCATTTCGATTTTGTTCACCCTCACCAGCTCTTCCTCGACATGAGGGCCGTCAAACATTGGACTCAAGGGCGAGACGTCGTAGATCATTTCTTTGAAAATATCTTCGATGGAGACAGGAACCACCTCTGGGAAATTCGTCCCAATACTCTGCTTTTTAATGAACGCCGATGTGCAAGTCCCTCGTGTGGTCGTCGATGATATATACTGAGTTCCTTGTGTTCTCACCTCTTTCTGTGGACTCTTGAATGCCGGTGTATTGGTACCTCTTGTCGTTGTATACCAAGTGTACTGTGTTCCCTGGGTACACATCTCCTTTTGCAAAGGTTTCACATCTGCGCATGTGCCCTCTACTGACGTATACTGCGTTCCCTGCGTCTTCATTTCGGCTCTCTGAATTGTGTGGGCCTTCTTCTTACACGAAGGCAGAGGTGTCAATTTCTTGGATTCCACATAATCCTGTATCTGCTGCAGCGATGGCCTCTCCTTATAGTTCAGCAGCTTGTCATCGTCCAGTTGTAGAGCTAATCTTTGATAACGCAAGGCCAGTTCATTATAAGAGATTGGTCCCTTCTCCGCAGACTGTTCCATTTTCGATGTTAACTGCTCAAAGTGTAGTGTTTTGTTGGTCAATTGAGATTCGGCTTGGTCACACTTCTCCTGCAACTCTTTGGATAGCAAAGCATACTTAGCCTTCTCCTTTTTCTCTCGTTCATACATGCATCGAATAGACATGGCTGAATCGCTGAGATCTTGCATTTGTTTCTGGAGTTTCGCTTGTTCGTCCTTCGCCGCCTTCAGTTGGATGGTTAAATCATTGACCGAAGCTATTCTCGTAGCAAGCGATTCTATATCGAACTGCTGCACTTGGCCTTGATATCCTCCGGTGGTTGCTGCATTTTGTTGTGTATTCGTTGTGGATGAATCGAGAAAATCTAAATTTATATCGAAGCTGTATTGCTCCTCCATGATTGTTCAAATGTGACGGACAGTGGGTGGCGAATGTTGGATTCCAATTGCAACTATTTAGATTTGTTATCATTATGTGGTGAAGAATTTATTAAACATTGCTGCTTTCTTCACAAACACCGAAGCCGAAAATATTTAACTAAAAATAACACATTTAACCCACAAAACGTTTACTAAAATGCCGTGCCGCCGCGAGGTTATGACATTTGTGTTCGAAAAAAAAGAAGTATCTTTTAGGGTGTAGTCACATGCAGAACGGGATGGGTGTATTCAGCTGTATACTTATTTTGGTGAAAATATTTTGATATTACCGTACAATATGTAGGTACCAACTATTGTGCAATTTATTATGTGAAGCAAAAGTTGTTTTAAAAAAAATTCTTCAATAACTTGCGTAAAAGCCCTATCTACCCTTTCCATACATTTGAAAAAAAAAAAGGAAATGTAAATTCATTAATCGCAAACCGAAGATAAATGATGGGAAGAATTTTAGAATGGCTATTTTGCATATCGAATGATGAAAATAAATATTTGTTCAAGAATTTCACAAAGAAGAAAACATAGATATGCTTTACCAACTGAGCTATCTCTTTACGTCTTTTCTCATGGTTAATTCTTCAACATCACTGTTTTGCTATCATGCTATATTGAGTTCGAAAAAAAAAGGATTTTTATGGTGTCAGCTGTACACTTGTTTCTATGAAATATTTTAATATTACTACACAATTATGAAGGTATTAGGTCTGTTTCATTACGTCTTGCACTAAAATTTATAATATAAAAAATTTCAAGGGATGGGGGAAAAATCTCTCAGAGAAAGGTGAAAATTGCAAAAAAGTTAGGGAAAAGCTGTGCATAAGGGACACGTTAATCGCAATCCGAAGGTAAATGATGAACAAAACTCGAAAACATTTATTTTGCAACTCGTTATGAAAAGTACAGGGCCTTCGCTCGGCACCGCAGCTTTTGTGGTAAAAGTAATACAACGAGGTAAGAATATTTTCAATAAAATTTACGGATGATTTTAGCAAAATACTTTGTTTATTCCATTCCATAAACACGAATTACCGAATGAGATGTTAATTTTTCATTTAGGGCTTAAGAAATTAAATTTTCATTGGATGCCCAGTGGCTGGATTCCGCAAACAATGTTTTACACAAATTTTAGTGTGCAATTCTGTAACCGTGAAAATGAGTTTCATTTGACAATCAAAGTTCACTATAAAGAAAAAATCACGACAATTTTCTCCGTCAGTTTTTAAAACAAATGTTTTTTTTTTTTCTTTTTTTAATTAGAACTTTGAATTTTCGAAAAATGCTGCACGTTTTTAGTCATAAAAAGTTAAATAAGAATGTACGTCCGGCGCTCACATACGGTTCACAATGCTGGACAATGTACAAAAAGTAAGAGGGCAAATTAACGGCAGCTGAGATGAAGATGCTTCGCATGACAGCAGGAGTAACGAAGATTGATAGAATAAGAAGTTCAAAGATTCGAGAAAGCCTTCATGTTAAAGAACCCATCACAAGCAAGATAGAGCACGACCGGCTCAGTTGGTATTGTCATGTTCAAAGGAGAGATCCTTCGAACCCCGTCAAAAATGCAATATCAATCAACGTTCCTACGCAATCGCGCAAAAAAGGCAGACCAAAAAACAACTGGATCACACAAATGCAAAAACACCAGCATTTGATTGGCCTCAGTGACGAAGTGATCCGAAACCGGGAAGCCTGCCGGTACTTTCTGAGGTCAAACCGGCAAACCCCACAAGCGGACCAGTAGGGATGCAGTAAAGTGGGAGGGTTGTGATCCTTCTACTCCGGATCATAACTTCGCCGTAAGAAGAAAATATTAAATAAGAAATTGTTTCTATAATTTTTCTACATTCTGCGTCCAAGAAGTTGTGGAATCGTTTGATAAATGAGAATGCAAATTGAACTCACTGTAGGTTCTTAATTGACAAGTGATCCCATTAAAAATGAATCTGGCAACTGTGGTGGCCAAACGATGTTGATTAACACCCCTCTTCTTTCTTCCGTTGCAGTAAGTTTGAAAACAACTTTGAAATGTGTTTAGGGTCGTTATCTTGTCGAAAGGAACGAACTTAACTGAAGACCAGTTGGAATAGCATTCTCATCTAGAATGGTCCAAAATGTTTCGATACGAACAAGATCACTGGTTCCGCTGAAGGAAAAGGCTGCCACACGAAAATTGATCCGCGGCGAGGCAGTTTGTTTGCAAAACGTCGAACGAAAACCCTTCCCTACATGCTGAACAGTTCGAACTTGGATTCGTCATTCCAAAGAACCCTTCTGCAACGTTGCAATTTTACTGAGCTCTAATCCACACTAGTTCTTGATTCTTATTTTGCACCCAAAGTAGAGGTTTTTTTTGGCAACACGTTTAAACAAATTTGTCTCCCAAAGACGCCATTTGATTGTTGTACTGGAGATTAGGATTTCTCTATTCCTAATCACTCCTAGTAAGCTACCTAGTAATCACAATCAAGTTATCTTCTTGCTTAGTGGGTTTTTCTTGGTCGTCTACTGCTCGGTCTGGGATCACTGCTTCAAAAGAAATCGCTTGATGGTGTAATGGTCCCCAGGTTTAGAAATATTAAGTTCCTGTAAGATATCTCTTTCGTATTTACCCATTTTATGAAGACAAATAATTTTACTTCGTATTTCAATGGATATTTGCTTTGAACGACCCATTATTTTATTTATTTTATTTTTTTAACATTTCATTTTGAAAACTGATAGTTAACTAAGGCGAGATTATAAATAATATTGTCAAATGTATTTTCACTATCATTAAAAATAGGAAATAGCTCAGAATTTATTGCCTCAATGAAACAAAAATTTTTGGAAAAAATCCTTACACTGGGAAAGTCGTTTACATGCAAGTAAAAGATACAGTTATAATACAATTAGAGCTAAGGTTACTAAATATTGCCACAAAGACCAGAGTAAAAAAAAATAATCTCCTAATTGTAAATAGTTTGGTCAAACAATGGGTACAATCAAGGATATAGTATTGGTTTTAAACTTGTGAATTATAATGTATTTGACTTTATATCCGAGTAACTTTTGTTTTCGTTATATCCGAGTATCCGATTATAACGAACCCCGAATACAGCGAAGACATTTGCTTACGTCCATGGATTTTGTTATATCCGAGTAATACTGTATATTGAAATTTAGTAGGTACGTATAGCCGTAAACTATTTCGCATACGCAGCTTTCTTAGAATTTTCAAAACAAAGTAAACTTCATTTGAATTCGAATATCGTATCGTACCATTTTCGAATTGTGTACATACATTCCATATACAATTTGTTATATTTTCGTATGTGAAAAAAGAAAAAAATGTAAGAAAAGAATTTGATACATTCTTTACATTTAAAAAACAAAAATTACAACAATGTTTTACATATGGCGCAGCCCATTAGCCATCTTTGCCTCGAAGGTGTTATTGTTGGGGAGGTAAAAAACAATACTTGTTCTTCACATATGAACATATGCTTTAATTCATTATATATTACTATTTCGACCGAATATAATTAAATTACTGAATATTTTCATTTACATAAAATATTAAAAGTTGTTTGCGTCAGATAATAATTGTAAGCATGTACTCGTACTATGCTAAAGACTTACATCCATTGAAATTCTGTTACCCCTTAAGAAAATGGGCCATCTGCTGGATTCTTTTAAAATTACATGTTATTTTGACACTGACAGCTCTTTCGCGCTTAAAAAATTGGCAGAAACACAGTATCATATCTCCGCAGTACGAAATGAGTCGATTTTCGCATTAACAGCGTTGGGAAGTATTGAAAACTTATTTCCAAAGTGTGTGCTGTGTTGCTGAAATAGTGGGAATTTCGAAAATAAATTGGCATGCTAATTGATAACACAAGTTATCCTTGTATTCGTCCTGTTCGCTCAGCCGAGAATATCAGCGTGTGACTGTTTGGTGTGGTTTGTTCAATGGCCCTTTTTCTTCGAAGATTAAGATATCAACTGCGTTACGGTCAACGGAAATTGCTAAAGGCATGATAACCGATTTTTTATTGGCCAGAAATTGAGAAAACAAACTTGGACGATCTCTGGTTCCAACAAGACGGCGCTACGTGCCATACAAGTTGTCCAACAATCGATCTTTTGCACAATCAGCCATTTTGGTGCTGTTGCTTGGCCTCCGCCGAGCTGGGATTTGACATCGTTGGCCTTCTTTTTTTTTTTGTGGGGTGCCGTTAAAGAACGATGTTATGCTGACAATCCAGAAACTTTCAGTTCAGGCCATTAAGCACAATATTGATTAAGCTATTCGTGAAATAGAGTCCCGAACCATCGAAAATATACTGCAAAATTGGTTTGACACGATGGGCTACTACCAAGCCAGCCGAGACAGCTATTTCAATTAAATTATTTTCTATAAACAATCGGCAAGTGTATTCTCTTCAATAAAGCAACAAACTTTAAAAAATAGTATTTTAAGCATAAATGGTGAAAAACGACTATGTAAATCAGAAGAACAATAAGAAAATACACATTCAAGCATAATAATACAAACACAATGAGTACACGAATCATACGTATTTAAACTGTATATGTTATAAGCAACAGAATGCAATTAATCTTTTGAAGATGTGAGCATACGTGAGCTCAATCCATCCCGATACCTTACAATTGTATCAATTTCATTTTATACACATTTACCTTACAACACTACCAACCATCTGAGAGTAGTGCTTTATGGTTGAAGAATTGTGTTCGAAAAGCCTACGTTCATCGAGTACGGTTTCTATCGATGCACTTTTGTTCCCGGCACTGGTATCCCAATTGTCGTGATTCCTTTTTAACAACCCCCGGGGTTCGGTAGGTTTGATTGCAAAGCTATCGCCCACACATGTCGCCAGTACATTGCGATAACACCGATTCATACGAGTTGCAGTTCATAATTTCCAATTGAATGCGAACAGTCATAATTTGGTGTTTATGGCAATCGCATCATTTTTCCAAATCCGAACAAGACCCCGAAGGTAGACTGCTTTGCCGATTCGTCTGATGATGCCATTCAGTGTTCTAACGACTGGACGTCCAGTAATGCTTATTTGAGCGAAAGGCATGTTAAATAAAGTAGAAATCGAGAGAGAAAATGTACCTCCTCATCATTGACTTCAAGATATTTTTCCATTCGTTGCGGAAATGTATTTTATGTATGTAGGCAGCAAGCAAATCCCATTCCAGTTCTATGTTAAGTTTTCTTTCTTAGGGTGCTCGACGATGACTTCACATTACGGAAAGGTTTTTGGTCTCCAAAGATTTCTTGGGGTAGTAATCTCAGATTCTTTTATTAGGAATTGTATCGCAAATTACAGAAATTAGCGCATCGGAATGCTCAATTCACTATGGAAGCACATCTTCATAGTACACCTACACATAGTGGTTAGTGTGTCGGATCATTACGCAAGAGGTTCCAAGTTCGAATCCCAGAAAACACCAAAAAGTTTTTACACGATCCCACCTCTCGCGAACGTCTGACAAACATCCGAGAGTATTCTTGTCACGAGAAAACTTCTCAAAATAAATTGCCGTTCGGATACGGCACTAAACTGTAGGTCCCTTCCATTCGTGCGAAAAATATAACGCACACAGCACGAGTGGTTGCGAGAAGCTGGGTCGTGGCACTTAAAGAGCTGTTGCGCCAAATATTTATTTATTTATTTATTGGTGTTTATCCAGTGTAAGCGGACATTTCGCTACTCTATAGACGGTTACCTTGTTCCGCTCTCAATTCAATTCCATTATGTTAAGACTTCGGCACGTTCTTCTCTTTTTCTTCTGATCGATTTGGTGGAGCATTCTTTGAGTCTTTAGGTTACACCTAACATGTTACCACCTGTGGACAAGGCGATTCATGATATAGAGATAAGGATGCTCTTCAATAAAATATCTGAAGCATTTTTTACCATCGTTGCTTACTTCTAAATAGAGTTCACTCATTGCAATTATTTCTACGTTTGGTGTTGAATTATGTGGTGGCGGTTTTTTTTTTTTTTTTGTCCATTCTCAGCAGAAAGCCTCGTTGAGGCACAGCACTAGACAAATCTGATATTCCTTCTTAAAGTCTGCAATTTGGCCACATCTCTGCTATATTCACATACATACTCTCTTTGGCCTTACTAATTTTAGATGAAGTCCGGACTGGACCTGGGCCTCCGCCTCCAGTTTGACGCACGAAGTTAGCCAAACCTTTTTGACCTAATCTCGTTAAAATTTACGGAAGGGGATTCCCCTTTCACAGAGAAACTTTCTTTTTAGAATGTGAATTCTAGCAAAACATGTGCCTAACGCCTCTTACGTTCCAGCTATTATCGGAACAAGGACTTGGATCGTCAAAAATTGCTCGCACTTACCTCGATAATATGTTCAATTCCGTTGGTTCTTCTCAACAGACATAACAATCGCATTTCAGCACAACCGAAATCGACAACCTGCAAATAAAATTTCTTAATTTTTGGACATATTTCGTAAATATTTTCATTGGAGTTGGACCTTTTTGATTTGCGAATCAAAATCGGGGTGTTCTAGGATCTTGATAACTGTTGCATATCGCTGTTCATATACCGGTGGATTGAATCTAAGGTCACCATGGGGACCGTAGTATGCCGTTGATCCTTCCTGTTGCGGCAAATTAAAGGAAAACATTTCTGAATGAGTTTGTTGAGTAAAAAGATAAACTTTGAGATGTTCTTCGAGCACTATAGAATAGCTAAGGGAGGGCGGATAAACAAAACAAAGCATTTGCATGAATAGCTGTCAGTCGTTTCTAAAGGTGGAAATGGAAATACATTTCGTTAAGATTTTTTATTTCCAAAATGAGTGCGATCAGGCATTTTAACTGAGTTTATTAGGCTTGGTTTTTTGATACCTAACCAGCCAATTGCTGTCAGAAATGTCAAATATCACTTGTAAAATAAATGCACAATCAGTTGGTTACAGCTCTTGGTTTTCTCCCCAATCAAAACCAACACTGGATAAGAATTGTTGTGATTCCTCATAGATAGGTGGTCTTTTGTGTTTCAAAGATGCCTGCTGAATTTTCAGTTGTGGACTTATTTGTATTGTGAAACCATATTCCATGAATATCGTGGCTTTGATAGAGAGTTCTAAATTAACTTACTAATATTATGCGTACTGTTAATAATTTGATTAATTTTTATGAACGGGTTTGAGTTGGACCTGAGTTGAAAATAACAGAAAGAATACAACTCGACTCGAGTTTCCATGCACGCTTATTCAAGTAGAATCCAGGCCCAATTCGCCATGCAAACATGGTGTATGTCGAAAATGCGAACATAAGGCTCGAAAAATGGTTGAGAAATCAAAATTTTGAATGAATTTTTAATTGAAAACCTAGTAACACCATCCGAAATAATATATATAAAACAACTCAAATTTTAAATTTCAATAAAATCGTATAAGCCATTTTTGAAACAACCAACAAAATGAATGATTTCTTTAACTTCTTTTGAAATATTTTATACGACGTCAAATAGCATTCATCTAACATAATACACATATTAAATTTGAGTAAAATCGTTTTGTTCTTTTTTGAGAAAAATAAAGTTTTCAATATTAAATGAGACAAACTTTCATTCATCGCTTCCTCTTCCTTTAATTTTTCTTTTCTTTTCCTTTAATGACTTCTTAATACAAAATAATACATTGTATTATCACAGCAGTCGTGTTTATTATGCTTATGCTGTACTACTAAATACATACGTAATTGGCTTGTCAGTGAATTGGAAAAATTAAGTTTAAGCATTTTCTGTTCATATTTTTAATGAAAATGCTTGGAAAAATTTACAGACTTATTAAAGTTTACTGAGTTTTTGCATTTATTTCTCTGCAAACATAAAATATTGTCATATTCGACTGTTGGGCTAATACTGAGAAAATCGGAATGAAATTAAATATTCAAGAAATGGAACGCTATTGCTTAACGCGCATTTTATCTTTCTCTAATAACTATCTCGTCTCCACGTGTATACCAAACATGTCCCATATTTAAATAAGCAAAACCATACAAAAAAGTTACAAACACTACCTACAGTAAAGTGGGCGTGGCGTGGCTAACTTTTTGATTTAAATGAGATCTTTCCACATTTCCGCGACTTTTAAGGGACTTTATCATAAATACTATTCTTACGACTTTTTCTTAGAACAAAGTGTGTGTGATTCACATCAACCAATTATCAACCGAAGTTCTTGGATTCCGATGGGATATTTAAAATTATTTTTAACTATTATCGGAAATTGCTCTGAGAAAACAAATTACGTTTTTTTTTTCAAGAAGAAAAAGGAGTGGTTCTGTACAATATATGGGTGAGTCGCAGAGAAAGTCAACATCGAAAAATTTTATTAGTGCAACAAAATTAAATTTTTTTGAAAATGAGTGTGTTTGTGGGCGGTATTATTTATTTATTTTATTTATTTATTCATCTACAAGTAATATAACTTAACAGATTACAAGAAATAACTATAACGATGAAGGAATAAAATAAAATATTTACAAGAATTTACTCAATTAAACAATAAAAATTAAATAATGCACTTTTAAAAATAGATCTAGATAAACTTAAGTCTACTACAGACCAAACTGAGTTGAAGTTTGAAATAGCGCGAGGCAAAGGCTCGTTCAACCCATAATTAGTTCTATGCAAAGTACGAAAAAGAAACTCTCTTTGCCGTATAGGTCTCTCGGGTGCATATATTGGAATTAAACCCAACAAGCATGGGCTTTTTATATGATAACAGAGGATGTCTCTCACAAACATTACATCATGGATCTTCCTCCTAGTCGTAAGCTTAGCTAAACCAAGTAGTTGGCATCTAGTTTTATATTCTGGCGAAAAATTCCAGCGCATTTTGAAGAAAACAAATTTAGAAAATCTTCTCTGAACTCGTTCTACCCTATCAATATGTACCTGATAAAAAGGACACCACACGATGTCGCAGTATTCCAAAAGGGATCGAGCAAGAGCAGTGAATAGAGTTATTAGGGAGTGGGGATTAGAGAATTCAACTGTATTTCTTTTGATGAAGCCGACCATGGAATTCGCTTTAGTTGTTATGTAATCTACGTGATCACAAAAAGTCAATGCCTGATCAAAAACAACACCAAGATCGTTAACCTTATTTACCCGAGTGAGATCTTTAGAATCGATTGAGTATCGGTGAATAATTGGGTTAAAGGATCTACTGAATGTTGTTACGTTGCATTTCTCTATGTTAAAATGAAGGCAATTAACTTTACACCAATTTGAAAGTGCATCAATATCAGATTGAAGCTTTATGTAATCGCTTATGCTTGATATACTTAAGAACAATTTTAAATCGTCTGCATACAAAAGGCTTTGGCAGTAGCTAAGAACAGATGTTATATCATTGATAAATATGATGAAAAGTAAAGGCCCTAGGTGGCTGCCTTGAGGTACGCCTGAGCAACAGTGAAACGGGTTTGAATGAACAGAATCGAGCTTAACTAACTGCACTCTATTCATTAAAAACGAAGAAATCCATCTCAGTATGGATGAATGGAAACCAAAGCACTTCAACTTATAGACAGTGTCCACCTGACAATCCCTTTCGAACGAATTTAGTACAGACGATGTAAAATATACGAGATTGGAGGCAGTAGATCTCCCTGAAACAAATCCATGCTGAGATACTGAAATATGCTCTTTGACGAAAAATTCCAGTTTGCTTTTGACAATACTTTCAAAAAGTTTATTTATTTACACTTGTACTACTTTGGATTCAATAAAGCTTTTTTACCAAATTTCATCTTCCTAGCTTTAAATCAATCCCTTTAATGGGGGTATAAACTTACTGCGGTCTATCGTTATTATTTCTCTATCAAAATTAATATCCCTTATGGGATGGAGTATTTAAAAAAAAAAAAAATGTTGTTTTGTATTATAGCTGCATACAAATCAAACAGTCCGCTACCACTATTAGACGTCAACTTATCGAATTCAACGAAAGATTATCAATTTGACATGACACGCGATTTGTACAGTCCTCCCCGACCTACCCCTTACCGAATTCCAACAGAACAGAAAACCAAACTGCGAAAAGTTGGAACACTTCAGTTTTCAAAGAAATTTCCTTGAGGAACAACGTGATTATTTGTCACTCTTTATACACGTATAGCAGTGCCGTACTAATTTATAGTATCTATTGTTAAACAGTAAATAACCTCATTCGTAAGAAAAAAAAAAATGTCTGAGAAGTTATATTCACGTGCGGATGTGGCCAAACACAACTCGAACAAAGACACTTGGATAATTATCCACAACAACATCTACGATGTTACAGCATTTCTGAACGAGGTGAGACAGCAAAATCATCCATCGACAATCTTCCACCACACAGCCCACTTAGATTAAATCATCGCCAGTCATCGTCGTCATTGTGTTATCTCTCAAAATTAATATATTGCGTCTTAGTGGAGGTAGTACAGTGCCCAGCAACGTTAATCTGGGAGTATGTACTCCCAGACCAATACACACATATGTATGTATTACATATTTAAATTAGTTGATATTGCTACTGCAAGTAATGATTAGTCCAGTCGACCGCCTTCAGGTGAGTTGTCTAGAATTTTCCAATGAACGTGCTGTTTTAATCTGAGACCTAGGTAACCTATCCTCGAAACTACTGTCTATTATTGAACTTTGCCCACGCGGCTCGGAATTCATTTTTGTTAGTCGCGGAAAGTGTAGATTTGATTACGGACAAATTGTTGATTTCCTTCCAAAGTATGAAGTTCATGTGTCTGTTGGTGACCATTGAACCATAATGGGTTTCAAGGGAATTTTTTTTTTCTTCTCACATAAAGGGGGTCAGCTCCACTTATGTGTGTTATTTAGAAGCAGTGACCTTTCTGGGAGACCTACACTTTTTTTTTTGTATGGATCTAGTGCATGGCCCGGTTTTACCCTCTTCATTACACAATACATACACTGAGTTTTTTATTTTTTCGTATTTGAATACTTATTAGTTGCGGTTGAATTAATTAATTTTTTTTTTTTTGATAAGACTGCTTTGGACAATAACTTTCGTCATTTGAGCCAAACAACTATTTACATAATCTTATTAGTATTTGCTAGTGCATCAGAGAAATGCTGGCAACTTTCGTCAGATTGTGGAGAGCAGAGATCAATTAGTTTTTAATTAAACTTTTACTCATGTGAAGTCGGGACCTAATTTGGAGGTGACAACGCAGTTTTGATGTCTAATTCCGCGACAAGTAAGAATCTGGGAAATATTAGTGAGGTGGCTGTAAACTCGTGGGCTTCCTTGCAGGGACATGAGATGTTCCACCATAAAATGGTGGCAAATGAAATAAGGAGCCACAGTGCCGCGAAAATGTTACGCAAAAGCACACTTAAATTCCATCTCATTGCCTCACCTCAATACCGAGACACGAAAGACAGCAGGGAATAAAAACCTGCATAAGGTATAGGGTGTGATATCCTTGTACATCAGTCATGACAAACACACGTTTGATGAAAAATTCTACAACCTTCAACACTTCTACAACCTTCCACACGAACTATAGTTCGGAGTGAACCTGGACCTCAACCAACAAGCCGATCCAGTTAGCGTAGTCCATAGCTAACTGCCTTCAGTTGCTTCACTCCAAGTTGGTTGAAGTCCGCTTCTACTTGTGCGCGCTACCTAAGACGAGGCATTCCTCAACAACAAGACTCTGGGAGACGGTTCGTTGATGCCCATTCGATCTATATATCCTGAGGCGATGAATTCGAATCATTCTGACTAAGGTGATGTCGCTGTACAGCTCGTACAGTTCATTGTTGAGTCGTCTCCTCTTGAGTCCGTCAACGCAAACGGGACCGAATATCTTACAAAGACCTATTCGCTTTAAACGACCAAGGATATCGTCATCCGATTTAGATTTTCAGTGTCATATACCAGGACTGGGATGATTAAGGTCTTGTATAGAGTTTCCTTAGTTCTTCTGGATTGGATCTTACTACTAAATTTCCTTTTTAGACCAAAGAAACAGCGATTGGCCAGAGTTATTCTTGGTTTGATGTCTGTGCTGATGACAGAAGTAATAGCGGAGCCAAGGTAGACAAAGTCCCTTACTACCTCAAAGTTATATGTCGATGTTGGGTATCCCTTCTTGTTGACAGCATATACTTAGTTTTGTCCTCGTTCAATGCTAAACTCATTTTAGCAGCTTCTGTCTGTGTACTCATAAAAGCACCGACAACAGCCCATTGAGTTCTGCCAATGTCAATATTGTCGGCGTATGCAATAGACATTTGAAAAACTGTGCCTTTCATGTTGTCTTGTGAGTTCGCACAATCCTTTCAAGTACGATGTTGAAGAAACCACACGACAACGCGTCACCTTGTCTAAATCCTTCCTTGACATCAAAGGTCTCGTTGAAGTCGTTAGTAGTTCTTTTCATAAAATATATCAAAACTCGCTGTCAATCTCATAGAAAGTTTCCACCATCTTTTCATTGAGAACAATGCCAGAAAAGCAATTTGTATCTTCGGCACACTGCTTGCGGGGGCAATAATGATGGGTACAACGTTATTAAGTTGTTCCGAAGGTTATCAGTTCAAATACAAAATGTTTTCCTAAACATTGAATAGTACATTTGATTTGTTTTTATCCGGAGGTAGGCATTGCGGGTCTAGCGGGTCTTGCAATTACTATAAATTACTGGCAAACAAATGAAATTCCTTGACATTACGCGTGCGCTATGTGCTCCTGCCTTATAAATTATCTGACCGAGTCAAATGATAAATCAAATCATTTGTGTGAAGTAAAAACTAAGGATTGTCAGATATTAAAATACAGTTGTTACCATCAGAATAGCGCCCCCTTATTTCTTCAAATAACTCCTTAAATATTTGGTCTACTTTTATGAAACATGTGTCATTTTGTAGCTAGAAGCAAGTGCTTTGAGGCTGCAAAGTGAAGAAGATGAAAAATCAAGTAGAAAATGTTTATGCAGTATTTCTTGTTTCCACGAATAGTATGCATGACTTCCAACATGGAATCCTTGGAAGACTTAGATGACGATATTCTTCCAAGCTGCTGTCGTTGCATTTCTTAAGCCTTCTTCGTTCTCATTCTATCGTATATCTTCATAAACTTATACGGGCAGCGATACACATAAGTTTTCCTTCATATACAGAGGTCTGCACAATACGCTGGTTACCAAAGATACCATAGAAGTCATCTGAATTGAACTAATTTTTATCTAAAACGATGAATTGTATTCACTCTAATTTTCAAGCCTTGCATCTCTTTAAAAACGTGATGCTTAGGAACGGTTTTTTACATTATTCGGAATTTATGTATCTTATCACTCTTTGCAACGTCGATATACCCTACAACGACATTCAAGTTTTGTCCAAAATTAACCTGTTGATCGTGCTGAATTTAAAGCTTAAATTTTGTGATTTTCTGGCAGATTTATGGATATTTATATGCCATAATTGTCTATATCGTCAATGTAGTTTTGAATCATAGTCTTGCCCCTACCAATTGTATCATAATGGCGACGGGCTTCATCCTGGTGACTTTGCTGCAGACGTCAATGTGTGCACTTTCTTTCAAGCTTAACGAATTTCTGCGTCAATGTTGGCGAATTTTCTCTTCGTTTGATATTGACTTAATGATTTTCATGAAGATAAACTGCAGACAACTTAGTTTGGTTTATTGAAAGAATGCGTACGAGTATTTATAATATTCTGGTGACTAGCATTTGTTTCTTCTTCTAGCAGGAAAGTAACTACAGATTCTTTTAAGGAGATATTTGAAAAAAAATGTGGAGCTATTCTGGTGGTAACGACTATATGCAAAATTGTTTTCATTTTCTGTTTACATTCATTTGCACATGTGATAAGATTTTTGTTTTTCTTCGTGAAAACTCGTTTGTTAGATTTAATAAAAACAAAGCAAATTAGAAAAGTATCTAAACGAAAGTCATTCGATATATTGTGTGACATGTCTATCTGATTTCATATTTCAAACAGAGGTCGCTCGACAAATCATATGGCTCAGCCAGATAGTGTAAAGCGACTCTGCCTTGTAGATCAACAAAGTGCAGAAAATATTTTATGTGATTGTCCTGCTATTGCTCGTAGTCGATTAAAACATTTTGGTGGTTCATCCCCCCGACCAATATCACTAAACAAACTTCCAAACTATTCTTAAGGTTCCCACATGGCTTGTGTCTCTCGCAAAGTCAAACCTAACCCTCTTGGGTTCAAGGAGAAAATACAAAAGATCTATTTAGATCGTAGTGTTAGTGAGGGGTTTTCCTTGACTTTTATCACTTAGCTCATCAGTTTTCATGCAATTTGATATTTTATTTTACTTCGAAAGTAAACAAAACTGCAGCAGGTAAACATGGTACATACTAAATGTGAAAATTAGTTTGACATAGTTTATTATTTCTTTCCTCGAACTTGAGGTGCAATCAATAGTACGAGTAATAGTAGTGACCATGTAAATACTAAAGCCTTTTATTTACGATTCTAAGAAACAAATTTTGATGTCGTCGCACAGTAAATTGCTTCTCCTTTTCTTATTTTATCTTTATTCAAGGCTGGCTATTGCCCGCGACCTTGCTCGCGTGGCTTTTGCTATTAAAATAATGCCTTTTTCGCAAAGTGTATGGTCATCTATCATACATATGATATCATAGAATCTAGAGAATTAAGTTTGTATCTGAAATCAGAAAATCATGAACTTTAAACAACGTAGGGACCTGCAAAAGAGTTGCACTATAACCTGGGCGGAGAGGGCTATAGAGAGACACAAAAGATTTTGATATTCGAAAAATTATTAAGAAGGAGTTAAGTCAAAATTCGAACATCGCGAATTGGAAAATTTTTCATGCCATTAGATTCTCTATTGTTTACTGATTCGAAATCTATATTCGAATTTCGAAAACTAGTTTTCGAGAAATTTAATTTTTTCGGAAGGAGTTAGGACAAAATTCGAACATCGCGGATTGAAAAATTGTATATGCCTCTACTGTTTTCTGATTCGAAATCTGTATTCGAATTCGATTTTCGAAAACCAGTTTTCGAGAAATTAAATTTTTTCGGAAGGAGTTATGTCAAAATTCGAACATCGCGAATTGGAAAATTTTATATGGCGGTAGATTCTCTATTGTTTACTGATTCGAAGTCTATATTCGAATTCGATTTTCGAAAATCAGTTTTCGAGAAATTTAATTTTTTCGGAAGGAGTTAGGTCAAAATTCGAACATCGCGGATTGAAAAATTGTATATGCCTCTACTGTTTTCTGATTCGAAATCTGTATTCGAATTCGATTTTCGAAAACCAGTTTTCGAGAAATTAAATTTTTTCGGAAGGAGTTATGTCAAAATTCGAACATCGCGAATTGGAAAATTTTATATGGCGGTAGATTCTCTATTGTTTGCTGATTCGAAATCTGTATTCGAAAATCAGTTTTCGAGAAATTTGATTTTTTCGGAAGGAGTTAGGTCAAAATTCGAACATCGCGAAATGGAAAATTTAATGTTTCGTTAGATTCTCTATTGTTTACTGATTCGAAATCTGTATTCGAATTCGAATTTCGAAAATTAGTTTTCGAGAAATTTAATTTTTTCGGAAGGAGTTAGGTCAAAATTAGAACATTGCGAATTGGAAAATTTTATATGCTGTTAGATTCTCTATTGTTTACTGATTCGAAGTCTATATTCGAATTCGATTTTCGAAAATCAGTTTTCGAGAAATTTAATTTTTTCGGAAGGAGTTAGGTCAAAATTCGAACATCGCGGATTGAAAAATTTTATATGCCTCTACTGTTTTCTGATTCGAAATCTGTATTCGAATTCGATTTTCGAAAACCAGTTTTCGAGAAATTAAATTTTTTCGGAAGGAGTTATGTCAAAATTCGAACATCGCGAATTGGAAAATTTTATATGGCGGTAGATTCTCTATTGTTTACAGATTCGAAATCTGTATTCGAATTCGATTTTCGAAAACCGGTTTTCGAGACATTTAATTTTTTCGGAAGATTCTCTACTGTTTTCTGATTCGAAATCTGTATTCGAATTCGATTTTCGAAAATCAGTTTTCGAGAAATTTAATTTTTTCGGAAGGAGTTAGGTCAAAATTCGAACATCGCGGATTGAAAAATTGTATATGCCGCTTGATTCTCTAATGTTTTCTGATTCGAAATCTGTATTCGAATTCGAATTTCGAAAATCAATTTTCGAGAAATTTAATGTTTTCGGAAGGAGTTAGGTCAAATTTCGAACATCGCGGATTGAAAAATTGTATATGCCGCTTGATTCTCTACTGTTTTCTGATTCGAAATCTATATTCGAATTCGATTTTCGAATATCAGTTTTCGAGAAATAAAATTTTTTCGGAAGGAGTTAGGTCAAAATTCGAACATCGCGAATTGAAAAATTGTATATGCCGTTAGATTCTCTACTGTTTTCTAATTCGAAATTTATATTCGAATTCGAAATCTATATTCGAATTAGATTTTCGAAAATCAGTTTTCGAGAAATTTGATTTTTTCGGAAGGAGTTAGGTCAAAATTCGAACATCGCGAAATGGAAAATTTTATGTTTCGTTAGATTCTCTATTGTTTACTGATTCGAAATGTGTATTCGAATTCGAATTTCGAAAATTAGTTTTCGAGAAATTTAATTTTTTCGGAAGGAGTTAGGTCAAAATTAGAACATTGCGAATTGGAAAATTTTATATGCTGTTAGATTCTCTATTGTTTACTGATTCGAAGTCTATATTCGAATTCGATTTTCGAAAATCAGTTTTCGAGAAATTTAATTTTTTCGGAAGGAGTTAGGTCAAAATTCGAACATCGCGAATTGAAAAATTGTATATGCCGTTAGATTCTCTACTGTTTTCTAATTCGAAATTTATATTCGAATTCGAAATCTATATTCGAATTAGATTTTCGAAAATCAGTTTTCGAGAAATTTGATTTTTTCGGAAGGAGTTAGGTCAAAATTCGAACATCGCGAAATGGAAAATTTTATGTTTCGTTAGATTCTCTATTGTTTACTGATTCGAAATCTGTATTCGAATTCGATTTTCGAAAATCAGTTTTCGAGAAATTTAATTTTTTCGGAAGGAGTTAGGTCAAAATTCGAACATCGCGGATTGAAAAATTTTATATGCCTCTACTGTTTTCTGATTCGAAATCTGTATTCGAATTCGATTTTCGAAAACCAGTTTTCGAGAAATTAAATTTTTTCGGAAGGAGTTATGTCAAAATTCGAACATCGCGAATTGGAAAATTTTATATGGCGGTAGATTCTCTATTGTTTACAGATTCGAAATCTGTATTCGAATTCGATTTTCGAAAACCGGTTTTCGAGAAATTTAATTTTTTCGGAAGATTCTCTACTGTTTTCTGATTCGAAATCTGTATTCGAATTCGATTTTCGAAAATCAGTTTTCGAGAAATTTAATTTTTTCGGAAGGAGTTAGGTCAAAATTCGAACATCGCGGATTGAAAAATTGTATATGCCGCTTGATTCTCTAATGTTTTCTGATTCGAAATCTGTATTCGAATTCGAATTTCGAAAATCAATTTTCGAGAAATTTAATGTTTTCGGAAGGAGTTAGGTCAAATTTCGAACATCGCGGATTGAAAAATTGTATATGCCGCTTGATTCTCTACTGTTTTCTGATTCGAAATCTATATTCGAATTCGATTTTCGAATATCAGTTTTCGAGAAATTAAATTTTTTCGGAAATAGTTAGGTCAAAATTCGAACATCGCGAATTGAAAAATTGTATATGCCGTTAGATTCTCTACTGTTTTCTAATTCGAAATCTGTATTCGAATTCTATTTTCGAGAAATTTAATTTTTTCGGAAGGAGTCAGGTCAAAATTCGAACATCGTGAATTGGAAAATTGTATATGCCGTTAGATTCGCTAGTGTTTGCTGATTCGAAGTCTATATTCGAATTCGGCTTTCGATAAGTAGTTTACTGGTCTTCTCCACTTTTGGATTATCGCATTGGTACCTTTCATTTGATACCCATATTGTATTTGTAAAAGAAAAAAAAGAATCGACTTTCACTCCAACCTAAAGAACTTTTTGTTTTCAAAAGTGAACTTTGGGACTATCTTGGGGTAAGCAAAAGACAGTCAGACACCTGAATCTCGCAATTAGAGTTCCGTCCTTAGTTTTTTGTTACCTTAACCGGGCCCCTGAAAATATGTATATTTTTGGTGCACTACTTCGCGTTAGCAGATTGTCTCCTCTTTTTAGTTTAGTGTTGTTCTCGTGCATGAAAATTCATATTACAGAAATTGTTTGTCCTCACTTGTGCGTACATTCTCATCTTCACCCAACGGTCACTTGAGTTAGACAATGAGAATACAAATTTGTACCTGCTACATTATTTGTGGGAATCAAAAGATAAAAGCGATTATATTGGTAATTCAAAAAAAAAAAAAATGATTCGCAGTCGATGCAGTGTACCTATGGGTTTAATGTGGGTGCCTAGGAGTTAGTAGAAAAAAAGCTTAATATTGTATTTTGCAAATTTGTGTTTGCCCACCTATTATTTCCATATATTAGCGTCTATCCACAGTTCTTTGTATGTTAGAAAGATATTAGTTATTAAATAGATTACATACGTTGGTCTCAGCAGTACATTTACGAACTATGTAATTCAAATCCCGTCCGAATCCACTCCTACAATAGTAATTTGAATGTGAGACAGGTGTTATCTAATAGAACAAAAATATCAGTGTCGGTTTTGTAAACGGCTCAATTGTTTAGCAAGTGTGCATCTAGTGCTAGTACTGCACTTGTCTGTATTTATTCATCAACAAAAATTCGCTTGAGTTTAAGTTTTAGTTTATCGGACTAAGATTCTTATAAAGTCAAAAGACCAATCGCATGATTAACGCGAGGCTAATTATTTATTTAACATTTGTTTGCTTTGTTAAAACCAAGGTTAACTAGTTGGTTGGTTGTGATATTATAGAAGTTTCTCTCTCACTATACTATAGTTTCGAAAAAGCTTATTTAATTTACATCTTCTTTGGCATTTTATTATTAATTATGTTTCCACTTTGTATTTGATCACCTGTAGGTGTATAGTTTTTATAATTTTGTTTATTTGTTTCTATCGTATATGAGGACTTCCTTACTAAAAACAATATTTTAACATCCAATAACTAAATAAGATTATCTAGATGCAAGTAAACAGAAACAAATTGTAGCTATTATAGTTGATAACAGGTTATTAATTTTGAAAACCAATTAGTATCGCGTCATCTTTTGCGATAGGTAAATCAATTAATTGTTTATGGTCTCTGATATAACTGTAAATTAGCCTTCTATAGCATTAGGGCAGCAGCAATATGATATCGTGCATCAAAATGCTTATCTAACTGAATTAATATTTAACTAAAGTTCAACTGGCAACCGTAATGATTGAATACATGTGCTTACACGGGTGCTGTAGGTGTAGGTCAGGTCTGTTTAGGTTTATAGCCGACGCAGGCGTGTTAATGAGTATCCTTAAAGTAATACGATTTTTGATAGGAATTTATTATCTAGGCCGGGAAAATACGAGTAATTATTATTATTGTAAAGAAAGGCGGGACACCGGACAGGTAAAGAATATCAACTTTTATTTTTAAATATTCTGCACCACTTAAGACTGTGTCCTTTAAAAGTTATAACACCCAGTGGAGGAATGAAATAAATGGGTGCGTGGAGAGGTGAATCTTTATAAATTATAGTCATTCCACATTCGTATTGTGTTTAAAAAAAACGCTGTTCTGAATTTTACTAGCGCCTGGTAGCAGAATATAGTATTCCACACGTGTATTGCGATTAAACAGACAAACGCGGTAGATGAGCGTTCCATCGATATTCGAGCGAGGAAATTTGATTGCAAATATACTGATTACCTATCAATCGTAGCATGTTGCGAACTGTATTTAAGTCTTGGAAGAATGCTAGGTTGTAGTCAAGTATGTATGGCAAGTAGCACAAAAATTCAGTCCTTTGGGAGATATTCCGAAGTTAGATAATAACTGAACTATATATGAGTTAGTCTATTCTCCTTGACAAATCATCTAGCAATGTGTTGTTTAATTGTGAGTCCAAGCTTCTCCTCGAGTTTTGTAGCTTCAGCATGTTGTGTTTTTTACCAGCTTGTAACATGTTCTTTTTTTCGGTGAAATCGGTATTCTCTTCTATTCAGCTCGTTGGTCTTCCGACCAGTTGTCGTTGGTCTTATCTACATACTTGATGCTGCAGGGATTAGACTTCTGTAGATATAAGGGTTGCTAGACTGGCTAATGTTCTTGACACTTTCTTGCGATTTCGGTCATTCCTCCAAGATTTTATTGTGTTCATCATCACTGCATTTGTAATTGACTGCAGCGAAGGTAGTGGTCTGATCCTAGTCTTAGCTGCTTGAAAATGGATTCATCTATTTTCTAGTTTTGCTTATCACTGAGAAATTCAAAATATATATTGCAAAATACGTAAGACTGTCGCACTTTCCGCGATCCATTTCAATGGAAATAAATGGCCTCTTAACAACAGAGAATCCCCTGCATCGTCATTTCATGAACAAAAAAAAGTTTAGATCTCTTATACGAGGGTGGGTCAATAAGTCCCTGAGAAATGAAATAAGGAACACTCTTTTCGATATAAAAACATTTTATTTTTCAACATAGTCTTCTTTTAGCTCTATACACTTCATCCAACGTTTCTCCAATGTTTTGATGCCCTCCAATTAATACGATTTCTCGAGCCCCTCAAAATAAGCGTTTGTTTTAGCGATGACCTCTTCATTCCACCCAAATCTCTTACCTCCGAGCCATTTTTTCATGTTTGGAAACAAGAAATAGTCGCAGGGGGCTAATTCCTGGGAAATATGCTGGATGAGGGAGGAGTTCGTAGCCTAACTCATGCAATTTTGCCATTGCGACTGCGGACTTGTGCTCCAGTGCGTTGTCCTGGTGAAAAAGAACTTTTTTCTTCGCCAAATGAGGCCGTTTTTGCTTCAAATCTGCTTGGAATCGATCCAGCAGCTCTGCGTAATATTCGCCGGTGATCGTTTTACCTTCAAGGTAATCGATGTGACTGCGCGCATCCCAAAAAACTGTCGCCATGACCTTGTTTGCTGACAAACCCGCCTTGGCCTTCTTCGGCTTCGATTCACCAGGAGAAGTCCATTGTTTTGACTGTTCCTTGGTTTCTGGTGTGTTGTGGTGAATCCAGGTTTCATCCACGGTTACGAAACGGTGTAAAAACTCATCCGAATTTTTCTGGAACATCGCCAAACGAAGTTGTCAAACGAATGTGTTTGTTGTCGATTGTGAGCAAACGCGGCACCCATCTTGCGGAAAGCTTTTTCATGTCCAAATATTTATGTAAAATCGAAATCACTGAGCCATGTGATAAGCCTGTGGCCTCTTCAAGCTTGCGCACTTTCACTCGCCGAGCGTCCATTATCAAACCATGGATTTTGTCGACCATTTCTGTGTGGTGACCTCAATTGGGCGACCAGAACGTTCGGCGTCACTTGTGCTTGAACGACCGCAGCACCGAAATTGAGTAAACCAGTGGTTAATGGTTCCAATCGATGGTGAAGAGTCCCCATAATATTTGTCAAGCTTTTGTTTAGTTTGCGTGATAGTTTTTTGTCGCAAAAAATAGTGTTTAATGAGCACTCGAAATTCACTTTTTTCCATTTTAACAAAAATGCTAGTAGGCGTCTATATAAAATGGCTGCCACAACAAAACTATTTGACAGATCTGTCTGAAAATTTGGGTGCGTTCTTTTGCTGCATTAGCAGATTTCTGACTGATAGTGATAAGCAAAACTAGAAAATAAATGAATCCATTTTCAAGCAGCTAAGACGATTGATGCCCGATTCACAATGCAGCGTGAAAGCGAGACGAGAGCGAGACGAGTCTAGCGCGAGTTGTCAAAAAAGGTTTCGATCTATGCAAATATATGAAGCAATACACAATGATGCGAGACTCGTTCTATCGCAACGCATTCTTTTCAGAAAATTGAAAAACTCTCGCGACGAGATTGCCTGTCAGCAGGCTGATGCGACTTTTTATGTAGCCAGAAAGAGAAAGGTGGTGTGTTGTCGTTGTTCCTTTTAGATAGATAATACAGGCTCGCTGTCAAAAGTATCGCCTACATTGTGAACTGGGAAACGATTTTATGACGACGACGATTTCTCGCCTCGCTCTAGTCTCGCTCTCACGCTGCATTGTGAATCGGGCATGATTTTATTGCATCGTTCGACGGTACACATTCCAATTTGGTACAACCATCGACGAACAGGCTTGAGGGTTGAGCATAAGAGTTATGGTTTTGGTAGAATTTAACTACCAACACTACCAAAATGGCCCCTGCCAGCCTTGTCGAACACCATTTTGAATTTAAAATTACTCAGAGAACATATGTACGTGACTCCTCGTGGGTTTATAGGTGAGGGCTTGTACATGATTTTTCAACGTTTTGCGTCCGTTTAAATTAAACGTTACAAGTCGAATAAAAACGTTTCTTATTTATGTATGTCGTACACTCCAGTCTATCTACTACAAAGCAACCTATTTTATTGAATTTAGTGATTAAACTTTCCGCCTTGTTTACCTGTTGATTGCATTTCAAGAAAATCTAATCTATTCAAAATTAAATTGCTACACACATTTTTCTACTTTTATTTTACTTTCCCTCAATCGAGTGCACATTGCGGACATTTTATTATGAACGTTAAATTTTTGAATTCCATATTTTTGATTCTTACTTGAATGATAAAGTTTATTCGATGATAGGGAATACATAATACACTCACAGAAAATGCTGTGTCACATTCTGTAGAGTTTGTGAAATATCGTATCATTAGATAGTGCTATCAGGAATCAAGTTAAAACAATAATATAATGACTTGTTTGGTTTTTTTTAAATTTATTATTGCATAATGGCAAATAAGTGCTTACTCATTTACTTATAAACAAACGAAAAGTTGATTTCAATGAAGCTACTATGTTATTTCGGTTAAAGCAGAGAGATGAAAATGAAATAAGAAGGAGATTAGGAAGAAGAAATCTCGACACGTTTATGTATAAGATTGCTATTAAGTAGTTAAAAAGTAATAACTTTCCGATGGAATGAGTTCAAATTAGTATCTATTTAACCGCCATATAGGAAATAAAGAAAAAATGAATACGGCTTCGTTTATAAAATGCATGAAGTAGTGCTTAGGAATTATTTAAATTGAGCATGCGGGTTGAGAATCCAAATGACTACATTTTCTCATTTAAGTGTTGTCTTTATAACGGGTGGGCCATCTGCTGGCATGTTATTTTGACACTGACAGCTCTTTCGCTCTTAAAGAATTTACAGAAACACAGTATCATATCTCCGCGGTACGAAATGAATCGATTTATGTTTGAACTATTGAAAACTTATTTTCAAAGTGAGAGCTGTTTTGGCGGAAAAGTGTGAATTTTGAAAAGAAATTTCGGTCGAAATAATAAACCAATCGTACCTGCTGTACGCAAGTTTGTGAGATTGGAATGCTAATTGATAAAACAAGTTATCCTCGTGTTCGTCCTGTGCGTTCAGCTGAGAATATTGCTGCTATTGCCGAAAGTATGGTTTATGGAATGTTTTTTTCTCCAAGTAGAAGTAGCCAACAACGTTACGGTCAACTGAGAGCACTACGGTCAACTGCGCTACGTGCCATACAAGCCGTCCAACAATCTATCTTTTGTGACCTAAATTTAATAATCTTGTAATCAGCCGTTTTGCTGATGTTGCTTGGCCTCTGCGGAGCTGCGATATGACGCTGTTGTACTTTCTCTTTTTGGGGTGCCGTTAAAGATCGATGTTATGCTGACAATCCAGAAACGATTCAGGTAGTTAAGCACAATATTGATCGAGCTTTTCGTGAAACAGAGCCTCGGAACCATCAAATATACTACCTTGATCAAAAATTTTCAGGAATTTATTCAGAAAATTGAAAATACAGGTTTATTCTTCAAAGTACTCTCCATTGACTGAAACGCACTTATGCCAGCGCTTGATCCAATCCTCGAAACACATTTTATAATCGGATTTTGGTATAGCCATCAGAGCCGTCTTCGATTTTTTCTATTATCTCCTCTCGCTTCTCGGCTGCTAAAACGCGTTCGCCCGAGCGATTTCTTGAGTCGATCGAACAGGAAGAAATCACAAGGAGCCAAATCAGGCGAATTCGGTGGCTATTGGATGGTATTCGTACTGTTCTTGGTCAAAAATTCAGGAATAAGGATGGCATTGTGCGACGGTGCGTTATCGTGGTGCAAAACCCACGAGTTGTTTGTCCACAAATCCGATCTTTTTTGGCGAATTGCGTCACGCAAACGTCTCATAAAGCCCAAATAATAAACCTTGTTGAATGTCTGATCTTGTGGCACGAATTCATGGTGCACAACACCGTTGTAATCCATGAAAACCGTGAGCATCGCGTTCTTTTTCGACTGAAAACGACGTGGTTTTTTGGGTGTACGCGATTCTCTCGCCTGATATGCCTGGATTGCATTTCGTACTAATAAACCCACGTCTTGTCTCCAGTAACTATGCGTTTGATGAATGTTGGGTCGGATTCAGCCGCTAAAATCATGTCTTTCGCGATGTCAATGCGGGCCCTTTTTTGCAAGAAGTTCAAGTCTTTCGGCACCAACTTTGCAGCGACACGTCTGAAGCCTAAATCTTTAATTAAAATGTCTTGAACGGATCCATAAGTAATGTTCAAGTCCTCTGCCAGGTCTCTGATGGTTAATTTGCGGTTTTAGGCCAAAATTTCTTTGCTTTTATTAATGTTTTCGTCGGTTTTCGATGTCGACGGCCTACCACTGTGTTCGGCATCCTCGACGGACTCACGACCACTTTTGAAGCGTTTGTGCCACGTATAAACGTTTGTTTTCGATAGAGTATCGTTGCCGAAACACTTCTCCAACATTTTCAAAGTCTTCGCACCATTGAATACTTTTTTAACACAAAATTCGATGCAAACTCGTTGTTGCAAAGTTTTTAAAATCGTAAAAAAATCGAAAACACACGGAGGTAGATGTACTCTCAACAGCGTAGCTTTTACAAATGTCAATCTACGACGCAAAAATTTGAAGGGAATCTTAATGACAGATGTGTCAATCTAAAATCAATCCGATGACTAAAAGCGCCACACGGTAGTCATTTGTAGCAAAGCATAGTCATTTGTAGCAAAACAAATTTGAAAAATGATTTTTTCATAGCAATTTTAAAAAGAAACCAATAATACCTCTTTTACTGGATCCAATTAAAACATCTATAAGTTGTAAAATGGGGAATACCTCTGTAAGTGGAACCAAAATGAGTGCCCCTAAAGATTTCGCTTAACCAAGTTCCACAGTAGTTGTATGCTTAAGTTTAAATGAAAATGTGTCTTATCCCTCCTTGATGATGCTTGGTAAACAAATCATAACGACCCTGACGATGTGCGTTAGTTTCTAATCATCCAAAATTCCGGCAATGTTTGAGCGAAGGAATTAGGTTGCAAATAGACTGATCAGTGATCATGCGTGTTGCAGAACACGATAAAATTTTCGTTATTCAAGGTTTCTTCCACTACCAGAATGTAAGCGTCACAGTGTGGTAAGAAACGTGTGAAAAAGCACACCCCAAACTTGTGTTATTAAGCTTTCGAAACAAACTCTTTGAGGCTCGAAAACACCCGATCGTAAAGCGCGCACGACGGGAGAGTGAGTCTAAAGGCAAATCCTGCGGTAATTACCGAGCGAATTTGTCTAGTGTTCGGGCGTACAACAGTTCAATAGTTTTGTCAGGAGTGTACACTTCCCTTGGCTATAGAACTTGTTGGTTTTGATGGTTACTGCGCCCGGCTCGTCCGTAACTGGGCGTATGCGCTTTTATTTACCAAATTCGTATCTTTAGACATGCACCCGTGCGAAATAGCGCACACAAACGCTTTCACGAGGGAAAGAACGTGCGTGTCTGCTGGTTCCAGCAAAGTTCTGTTCTAATAAGCATGTCACGATATTCCTTGTTTAATGAATATCGTGACACGAATAACAGACATGCAGATATGATACAAAACTAACAAGAAAATAATGGATATGATTCGCGTTAACTACACACCGACCGTCATACTTATCTCACATAGTTTCTGTTTTTTTATGTGCCTCTTGTATTATTGATTTGTTGATGAAAATGCAAATGATGCATTAATAGCAGCTCTTTGCCAAATTTGTGTGTGATTTCTTAATCCCATGAAAGTAAGTTAATTAAGTATTATGCTTACGTACGTTATTCGCTCATCGTGTTCGTCTTATAGGTCAAGTTCGTTAATTCAAAAGAAAAGCGAATGTTTAACCAAATTAGCATCAAATTCAATTTGATTAAATCGAATTCTTCAGACTATGCGCAGAAAACGTGTCTAGTACATAGATACTAAATCTTATCAACAAGTCATTGTTATTGTCAAACTACAGATTGGAGTGTTCCTTCCTATATATATATATTTTTTTTATTCTACACTAAATAAGTGAACTGATAAGCATTACCAACAATCCGTATGTTTATTTGCTTGTTCTATTGTACTATGGAGCTGTGTGCTTCTATACATTGGCTGGCAGAGCAAACTCCAAAGTAACAAGATTTTGTATCAAAATAAATTTCGAATAAATTCAATGGGTATACATTTTTTAAACAAAATGTTCTCCTTTTTAAATGAATACAGCACCACTAACCATCTTCTTAATGTATATTTAATTGTCGCGACAGAAAAACAGAAAAAGTGAATTGATTTCTTCCTTTTTTATGCATAATTGAACGAGTCCCAAAGTAAAGTGCTTTTGCACATACCTAATCATTTGCATGTCAGTCTGTTGGTTTTAAACATTTTTTTTGTTGTTGCTAAACTAGATCAGAAAATATTCCAACAGAGTGTGTTAGTATTCAAATGTAAACAAGTCGCTTAGGTAAGAAGAAACAAACTTTATGGCATGTGTGGTCTTACTTTGAGGTATTTTTTTCTCCAATGAAATAAATTATATTACCTTAAGGTTGTAGGGTTTGCAAGATGGTCATAATGTCTGTATGACCTGTGATTTGCAATTTTTGTTAACGAGAGCCACATTTTATTTTATAATTATGCAAACAAATTAACGCACGCGTTGTATAATTTATAGCACCTTCTTCACCCAAACATGAGAGTAATGATCATCGGTTGATACTGTATTTGGGGAAACATTGATATGGAATATGGAATACATGGCTGAGCAGAGTCACGTTTACGTTTCGTATGCTAGTGATGGTAATATACACTTGGGCTTGTCACTTTTTTATGGTGGGAATGAGTTAATAGAAAAATGGATTTCTCTTATAAAAAATACTATAGATAGGGTATAGGTTCGTTGTCAGTAGTATTTTCAAGAATAAGATTGAAACTATAAGGACTTCTCTACACATTCAAAATAAAAGACTGCTTTTAGAATGCTTTCTTATTCACATTCAACACATTTTATATGGATGCAGGACTAAGTTACTTTCCGCATTATGCACAGTCGATATTCTTAGATTCGATAACTTGATCTTGAGCTTGTATTGGGTACTGGACATGGGCGATTTATAGCCTACGGTTAGAAAGTTCCTTTGTTCCTGGGTTTCACGCGCAATTGTGTTCAATTTATGGCGATATGTCTTTCCTTTCGTCAAGTTGTACCCTCTTCTTTAAGTGGTTTGCATTGCACGTGTGACTAATCCACTCCGACTTTCGCTTCTATATGTTTCTGACGCATTCTCTCATAAGGATGTTCCTTTGAGACACAGTATGGCCAAAACATTAGAAATATGTTTCTGAGGGAACGGTCGCAGCTTATCGTTTAAGCAAGAATGCACTGCTTACCCAGATCTTAGACAACATACCGCACACTTCACGAAAAATCCTTAATGACCGACAGTATGGATTTCGTAGCAACAGGTTCACTGGTGATTTGTTGGCATATCTCGCCGAGAAGTAGAACCAATTTCTCTATCACTTCGGCAAAACTAAGATGGTTGCGCTGATATTTCAAAGGCATTTGACAGAGTTTGATGTCGATGAGTCTCTTCTTCAATGGATTAGAAATTACCTTTCGGGCCGTTCAATACAAGTTGTCTTGGATGGTTTCAAGTCTGCAATTCACCAAATAAATGCTGGAGTTCCCCAAGGCTCTGTTTTGTCTCCGACTCTCTTTCTTATTTTTATGAATTGTCTATTGTCTGCAACTTCTCATCCAATTCATTCCTTCGCTGATGACACTACCCTCAGTTTTTCATATTCGTTCCCTAACTCACGTCCTTGCTCTTCGGACGTAGAAGACGAACGGCAACGTATGTTAATCACATTAAATTCAAACCTGGACAGCATAATCAAATGGGGTTCAACCAACAGATTGGAATTCAATGCTTCCAAAATACAATGCTGTCTTCTGTCTCTCCAGCGAAACCAAAACCCTCAACCATTATCCATGGATGGTACTTGCATCATTGAAACCGAAAGACTTGCTATTCTCGGTATGTGTATTAATAACCATCTTCGATGGAATGATACAAAATAAACAATTCCTTAAACGGTGCAAGAAATGTGTTACCCCGTTTGAATCCTCAATTTATAAGGCATTCATCCGCCCTAAGCTGGTCAGGTGCAACCAAGACCTTTCTGCACATTCTAGACGGTACAGAATAGTACGGTAAAACTTATCGGTGATAGAGACATTGTGAATTCCATACATTTACTTGAACATGGAAGAAATGTCTCGTGTCTCTCCCTATTTTATCGCTTTTTTCATAAAAAATGCTCCAGCGAAATAGCCAGTTGCATTCTTCCCTTTCAAAATTTCACCCGCAATACGCGACATGCTTCAAATGCACATCAGTTCACTCTAAAGCCTAACTTCGGTCGTACTGTCAAATATAGGGATTCGTTTATAAGCCGAACTACACGAATGGGGAATGATCTACCAGGCTCTGTATTTCCCCACCACTACAACCTTCAAACATTTATAGCTAACGTGCACAGGCTTCTCCTCTGTTCCTCTTCCCCATTTTCCTAAACGCGCGTGCCCTGTAAAAATATAAGGGTATTCATAATCCCTTTGGCGCGCGCAGATTATAAAAAAAAGTAATGCCGATAGTATATAACCTTAGCACAATGCTTCAAATCGCAAATTTCTCGGATAACCTACTCCCTTTGTACTTTGTGATTTCGTAGCTTATCTTGATAATAGCCACCAGTTTGACTGGAATATACCCCTACGTTATGCACGTTATTGTTGTTGACGGCTTGTTGCGTGTTGAACATTATTTCTACGTTCAACGGATCGTAAATGATGGTCGTTTTCCGATTTAGCAAAGTTAATTGAAATATCTGTGCCATAAATGAAACAAGTTTAGTTACTGAAGTTACACAGAAGTAAGTGAAATGAGTTCCATCGATAGCGTGGGTTATTACCTATAAGTGGCACTTGTAAGATATCTTACAAATATTGTCTGGCAGATAGGGAAAAAATAAAATAATTGCAATTCAAATCTTATATAACTCAGCTAAGTTCGTCACAGACCCTCAAAGAAATCCTTTATATCGTAATTCATTCGATTACTTTCGAAACTCGCATCAATTTACAATTTGTTTTCTAAATCATTTCCTTTTATACTCTTGCAGCATCCTGGTGGTGAAGAAGTCCTCCTCGAACAAGCCGGCAAGGATGGCACGGAAAACTTCGAAGATGTTGGCCACAGTTCCGATGCCCGTGAAATGATGAAAAAATTCAAAATCGGTGAATTAGTCGAAGCCGAGCGTAAAGTTGTTGCTGAAAAATCCGAGCCAACATGGACACAAGATCCTCGAGATGCTGAAGCTTCAATGAAATCATGGTTGCTGCCATTGGTACTCGGTTTGGTTGCTACCCTGGTCTATAAGTTCTTCTTCTCAAGTTCACAATAAAGAAGTCTTGGCAAAAATTCTAGATTTAATGTAAACCCATTCCTATCTGTTTGCACGTACATATAACTTATTCAATACTTAAATTGAATCGAAATTTTCGTTTAGCAAATTTTTGTACTAAAAATAAAAAAAGAAAATGTAGACCACACAAAGTAGGATACGAAAAAAGTTTTTTTTTTTTTTTTTAATTGTATCCTAAGTATAAAGTTGCTTAACTATACTGGCAAACAAGATTTGTAAACAAAATTAAGTAAAAAAAAAGATTTATATTAAACCAATAGTTTAAAATAAAATATGATCATGTAATTAACTACTATCTATCTAAAAAAAAAAAGAGAACAAGAATTTATAATACTAGTTTTATAGCCTTAAAGTTGCTGTCTCTGATATTTTTCTTTTTATATATATTTTCTTGTTTTCCTTTTTTACAAAAAAAAATAAAGAAATAGATGAAAAATAAAACTGAATGGTGCCACACCGTTTTTATTAGCATTTAAATAAAAAAGTAAAGGATGATAATGTTTTTCATATGTAAATGTATATGGTGGACAAGAGTTTTTAATGAATAAATAAATTTTAAAGAAAACCAAAAAGTTTTTTTTTTTCTCGAATTACACTGACATGCAAACAAAATTGCGCACATGAGTAAAACAGAAAAAGAGAAAAAAGAAAAAAGAAAAAAGAGAGAGCATGAGAAGCGCGCGATCGAGGATATAGAGAGGTGCTACTCAAGGTAAAAAGAACGTGTCGTGCCAAAAAGACCCCAAACAGAGACCTGTAGAGACGAACAAGGAAACCTTGTAGTAGTGTCACAGTCGGTGCTGAGGACATGGAAAAACCATTTCTGCAGACGGCGGTTTTAGGCCCGGTAAGTCCACGACCGATCAAATATTCACACTACGGCAGATCCTGGAGAAAACCCAAGAAGTCCAGATCGATACTCATCATCTTTCTATCGATTTTAAGGCCGCATATGACAGCATTTATAGAGACGAGCTATACAGAACCAAACTTGTCAGATTGTGCAGAATGACGATGGAGAACGCTCGGTGCTCCATAAAGGTTGGAAACAATCTCACCGAGACCTTTGATGTCAAAAAAGGATTTAGACAAGGTGACGCGCTGTCATGTGACTTCTTCAACATCATTCTCGAGAAAATTGTGCGAAACTTTGTCCAAAAGTCTGTGCAACTTCTTGCAGAACACAGCGAGCTGTCACTGGTGCGTTTGCAAGTATTAGTGCAGAAGCGGCAAAAATGGGTTTGGTGGTGAATGAGGGTAAAACAAAATATGTATATGCTGTCAACAAGAAGGGACACACAACATCGACGAATCGGACAGAACGTCACGATAGACAGCTACAATTTTGAGGTAGTTAGGGACTTTGTCTACCTCGGCTCCCCGGTTAACTCTGATAATGACACCTCAGCAGAAATCAAGCGAAGAATTACACTTGCCAACCGCTGTTTCTTTGGCCTAAGACGGCAATTGATTAGTAAGGCCTTGTCAAGAAACACTAAGGAGACTCTATATAAGACCCTTATCATCCCTGTCCTGCTCTATGGCGCAGAAGCATGGACCCTAGCAAAAGCGGATGAAGATCTTCTTGGTCGTTTCGAACGCAAAATTCTTCGAGTGATTTTTGGTCCCGTTTGCGTTGACGGGCTTTGGAGGAGAAGATTTAACAGCGAACTCTACGAGCTGTACAGCGACATCGACCTGGTCAGAAAAGTGCGCATCAGTCGTCTAAGATGGCTAGGACATATAGAAATAATGGACACCAACGCTCAGGCCCGAAGAGTCTTCGATTCCAATCCGGAGGGACAACGCAGTAGAGGAAGACCTCGCCTTAGGTGGCGCGCACAAGTGAAAGGGGACCTCAACCTACTTGGAGGACGCAACTGGAGGCAGTTAGCCAAAGATCGCGCTAACTGGAGAGGCGTATTGGTTGAGGCCCAGGTCCACCCCGGACTGTAGCGCCACCTAAAGTAAGTAAGTAAGAGTAAAACAGAAAATTTTGACTTTGACCTGCTCTGTTCACTGTGGTGTCGAAAGAGTGGAGATATCTTGTTTTTATTTTAACAGGTAAGTGACTTAACCAGAAAACTCAACACTAGGTTCGTATTATCCCAGAAAAAAAATTTGTAATTTAACCCTTTAGAAATTAATTTAGGGTTTGCGTGTTTTAAAACTTACAGAATATGTGGATTTAATATTAGTGGAAAAAAGCAGAATCCTGCACATATGCAGGAAAACTAGTTGTCTAAAATATATTACATTATACTTTAATTTAGCATTTTTGATGAAAATGCAACTTTATTGTGTAAAAATGGTTACAAATGAATGATTCAAAGTATTGCCCATCGCTAGCTACAACTTTTTCCCATCTTTCTGGCAGAGCTCGAATACCGTTACGGTAAAAGTGTTCATCTTTTGAGGCTATCCACGAATCAAGCCATTTTTTTATGTCTTCATATGAGCGGAACTGGTGATCAGCCAGACCATGTGCCATCGAACGGAACAAGTAATCGGATGGCGCAATATCTGGGGAATATGGCGGGTGGGGTAGGACTTCCCATTTGAGCGTTTCCAGGTAGGTATTAACGGGTTTGGCAACGTGAGGCCGATCGTTGTCATGCTGTAGAATCACTTTTTCCTGCCTCTGCTCGTATTGTGGCCGTTTTTCGCGCAGTTCTCGGCTCAATCGCATTAATTAATGTCGATATCGTTCCCCAGTGATGGTTTCGTTGGGTTTCAACAGTTCATAATAAATGACACCGGCCTGGTCCCACCAAATACACAGCTTGTTCTTGTCCTTGTTTTTGAATCATTCCAAACGCATGCAATCGCTTGGAAATGGCTTGGCGGGTAACTCCTAATGCTGAAGCAAGCTGTTCTTGCGTTTGGCATGGATCCTCATCGAGCAATGCCTCCAGTTCAGCGTCTTCGGAGGATTTTGGCCTTCCTTCACGCGGACGGTGGTCAACATCAAAACCACTGTCTTTGAAGCGACAGAACTAATCACGGCACGTTGTTTCACTTAGGGCAGCATCTCCGTAAACTTTTTGGAGCTCTCGATGCGCTTCAGCCGCCGTTTTCTTCGAATGAAAGAAGAAAATCAACACTTCCCGCAAATGACGATTATTTGGCAAAAAATCAGACATTTTCACACAACCAAAAGTGTATGACCCCAAAACAAAATCACTAATGTGTCAAAACAGTTTGTTTACCATATGTCTAAGCTCGGTTCATGACGTTTTGGATATGTCAAAATCGACCAGCAGTTACTGCTGGAGCCATCTATTGACTTAGTTGCGCACCTAAAAAATACTCTAAAAATGCTTATGTTTGATTCTAAGTTTAGTTTTAAAAACCATTGTTTAGATCTTAAGAATAGCTTAGCTATCGGGTGTAATATTATTAAGTACTTAGCTTCTAAAAATAGTTTCTGACACATTAATTCCCTTATAAACATCACCTGATCTATTATACTATCAAAGGTCGACTACGGATTAAATATGTATGGGAAATGCTCAAAGTCTTCACTTAGGCTTATAAAACCAACATACTATACAGCTATCCGGCTAAGCCTTAAAGCCTTTAGAAGTACGCCCATCAAAAACATCCTAACGAAAGCCGAACTTCCTTCTATTGAACAGCGTTTTGACTTTTCAACCTCATTCCTTGTACCGAAGTTAAGCCCTGTCTACAAAATTCCAATAACCATTGACATAAAAAAAAACCCTGGATCGGAGGATTATCCCTAAATGTCCATCGACGATCTACAACGCTACACTACACGCAAAAAATATCGGCATACCAATTTCGAGCAAAGCGTGTAAAGATCTACTTCACCCACCATGGACCCTTAAGGAGGAATCCATTAATACCCATCTCAATTCGTTCCCGAAAATATCCACCCCGGACGAAATCTACAAACGAAGTTATGGATACTGAACAAGCATATGGATACTGATTCTTAGAGCCTTGGAGTTATCAGAAAATAAAAACACAACAATCTACACCGACAGCTTATTAACAATTGAAGCCATCAAAAACATCGATAACAGAACTCCAATAACCATCTGAGACAAGCTTAATGTGAGCTATAATAAAATTAAACTCATGTGGATACCGGGGCACGTTGGTATAAAAGGTAACGGGCTAGCAGATAGGGTCGTTAAGTCGGCGACAGGTGAACCATTAGTTTATTTTTCAAATCAATCTAAAAGAGATGTAAAAAGAACAATTATTCGGCACTGGGAAGAGAAAAGGAAAGAAGACTGAAAGCAGTATACCCAAAATTACGCCATAATAAACGTCAACGCTAAGAAGACCATCTACCCAATTAATGCCTCAAAAAACAAAACAAAACTATTTCTGCGACTTCGCTTAGGACATACAAATCTTACGCATAGCCATCTTATAATGAAAAAAGAGCCACCCCCATGTCATCTATGCAACAACAATGAAACGATGCCACTTAAACATATCATCTATGAGTGCGACCAGATTAAAAAGATAACAAAACTATTTAACGAACTATATAAATATTGCTAATAACATATAAGTCAGCCTAGTCATTAATCGAAAATAAGCCAAAAGCCCTGGTAGCTAGTGCTTATTTTATATATTATCATTGTAATTTATTTGCATGTTAATAAAGTTATAATAATAAAAATATTAATTTATTGGTTTTGTAAAAATTAAAAAAAAAAAAAAAAAATTGTTTGTCCTTCAACCTTTTTTTGGTATGGAATCGTAAATGCTGGTGATGTAGCAGGTGTCTATTTTTTCATACCAAATTTTTCGGATGTCGTTTCTTAATTCCTGCAGGCTTTTTGTTCCTTGATTTTACAACCATTCGATGCCAAACGTGCTCAATGGGATTTACGTCCGGACTGTTCCCGGGCCAATGGAGTGAATTTATGTCCAATTCTTCTCGGTAACTTTCAGGCCACGAAGGAACTTCGTTTGTTTGGCAGAGCAAAAAACTACCGAGCATATCTTGTGCGAAAATCACACACTGCTCGAAGCAGAAACGTACTCTTTGAAAAGGGATTCGATTCTCTCCCTGATATCTGAAACTTATCTACAAAAAGCAGATTCCTTCGTGACCTGAACGTTATGCAAGATCAGATCTAACTTCACTTTGACTTAATGGCGTAGGGAAACAACACAAACGATCTTGTTTGGTCGGAGTGCTAAGACTTTAGGAGACCCTCTCTCTATTCCCAATAAAATGCCCCTAGTAAGCCTCAATAAGCACGACTGGCTGCCCCATTTAAAAGGAATGGAACTGGGTATAAGCCCACCTACTCGTATTTCTTTAATTTTTTAAACACATTGTGAGAGTATGAGCGCCGTCTCTACTATTTTGATATTTCGACACATAATTGTGGGCTGAATTACACGTGTTTATGCTTACTCTGCGGCTAAATTGCAATTGCATACTTTTAGGCCGATTCTGAGAATGTTACCAGCTTTCATGCAATAGTTTCTTAAATTGATCAGTTCTAATTTTTCCAATCGAAATTTGAACTTCTTCCAATAAAGCGGTAACTATTGGTTTTGTGAAAATTTTCTATCTTCAGATTTTGATTTGGTTTTCTTAAGAAAAAAGTCAACGCCGATAAGTGTTTATTAAAATGAATTAAAAACAGCTGGACTGATTCGGAGTAGGAGCACGGTGGTACATATACCTGGATATTTTACCCATCGTAGATCTTACGACGTGAGTAGGTATGCATAAAATCAGCAAAATGAAATGTGGTGTGGTAAAATCATTAGATCCATTGTATATAAGCCACCTGGAATAGGTAACATTTAACTGGCGATGCTTCAAGAATCAGTTAGCGCTCAAACAATTCTCAACGCTCATATTAGCATCAGTCTTTGTCACTGAATTGGGCTTATGTTTAGATCGGGCATTATCTAATATCAGAGGAAAAGTCGGCAGAGAAACATATCAAGACGCCCGGTCTATTTTATATAGGGGCGTAACACTCGCAGCTTAGATATTGCATTACTTTTCTAGATTTTTATTAGCATATCGCACGCAACTTTTGTTATTCATATTTTGCTGCGTACATCCAGTTCGGTTCCACCGTTTTCCGAGACAAAACTTCCTAAGAAAGAGCAGTGGGATTTATTGCACTCTAAGGAATTTCTATCCGAATTCCGAAAGGCAGATATTACTAGCCATTGGCTAAGAAAGCGTTACTGTAGTATAGATTAATTTACACAGCTAAGAAAATTTCTAATTTATGTTATTTAAAAAATGAAATTCGTGACATGAGAAGCAACCAGAAATATAAAATCTAAATGAAATTGAGGAATTCGCTATAAAAATTACTCACTTTCCATAACTTTCAAGCAAAATTCTCAGAGAGAGGGATAAAGAGGGATTTTTTCCCGCTGAAAGTGGGATTTACAGCCATTACATTATGGCAACACTGTTTTTTATACCCTCGCTTTCGCTCGTCAGGGGTCAGCGGGGAATATCACTGATAACAACCAAGAATAACAATGGCGGCAGTATGCAATTTTGTTGGACTTCAAATCAAAGACTTGTGAAACACATGACACTTAGCACCTTCGAAGGTAGTTTTTATAAATGCGCAAGGCTTGAATACCAAATAAAGTCTCAGTTCATGCAGTTGAAGACATTCTTGAAGTCGATAAATAGAAGATGTAGCAAATTATATAAACCAATTTTATTGCAGGTGTAGGTATATCCAGCTTTATGGAACTACATTTTGTAGAATCTTAAAATCATGCTCCAGGCATAAGTAACTTGAGTTATCACAGTTTTGCATGAAACCATCGTACTGACGTAATATCTACCCATGTAATATCTAAGCAATATTTAACTTTTAAAATGTTTTGAAAAATTGTGGTATATTTTTACTTGAAACTATAGGCAACTATTAGGTCCTTTCGGGTGCTCATATGAAAATGTAGTGTTACTTCTGAAAATATCAGCAACTCGTACGCGTACTGAGAGACTTAACGAAATTAAGAGATGTAATATTTATTTTTCGTTAATTTCTCTGCAATTTTTTTCCAAAGGAAATTCGTGTCATGAAAAAATTAAAAATGTGAAATGAGTTACAGCTACAGATTTCAAACAAAAATAATTTGTGGAGTAAATTTTGAATTAAAAAATGCTTAACAAAGTTGATTTGATATGATCTTGAGCAAGACATTTACTTGAGAATGACATGTTTCTCAAGATATCATACGAGAAGCGCACATTTCTTTAATTTGAGATAATTCTCACTCCATTTCTGAACTTTGAAATTCTTCATTTTTGTTTCAGAAAAGAACCCGCGTACACCTATTGATGGTATGAAAAAGTTTTAATTCAGATTTTAAAAATGTAATTATGATATTGCTAGTATAGATGAATCGGAGTAAGTGGGTCTTTCTATTGCGTCTGTCTGTATTCACGGCTGGACGGATTTTTTCAAACTTCATATCTGTGGTTTGTGGCGTCACAACTCGTGGTGAAATCGGGATTTTTATTCTAACCCCAAAACTAACGGTATTTTACTAATGACCAATTTGAAAAAAGTAGATTTCCACTGTGACTCAATGGTTAAGTGTGCGATCACTGAGCGGGAGACTCAAGGTTCGAGTATCGTAAAAAGAGTTTTTTCACGGTCCTAATCTCAATCGAAAAAAACGGCATAAAACTGTAGGTCTCATTCGTGTGTCGCACAGCACGAATGGAAGTGAGAAGCCATTCCATGTCCTCTATAGATGGCGCACCAAATTTTTGGAAAAAAAGTATAACAGCACTTTACTTGTTAACGAATTTTCGAAAATGGGTTATTTCTCGGATGACTGAAACGATTTTGTTGAAAATCGATATCTAAACATTATTTGATGTATCCAAGGACCAAGGACCAAGGACTTACCAATTTTTGGAAAATTGTCAAAATATTTCTTTCTGTCTTTTAACTGAACATATTATCAATATCGTTTAAATTTCATTAAATACAAGTATGTAGGGGCAAGTACGTCTGATAATCGTGCACTTCATTTTTAAGGGATTTTTTAGAAAGTAAAATTTTGCATTTCCATTGACATTGGTTAACCGTCTAAAAACTGAGCGATTTGCAGATAAATAGCATAAAGCTTGCATTTTATTTATTTCTATTGTCACTGCGACTTATGATTTATACAGATATGCGGATAGATATATAATTGTTGTGGGCTCTGTGGCTCAGAGGTTAATGCGGTGGGCTCCTAAGATGGAAGTTAAAGATTAAATACCAGTAAAAATATGCCGGTGAAGAACAAAGTGCTTCATTTTGCAAGGGTAGTACAGGTAGTTTGTTTGCTCTTTTTCTGCATTTTGTTTGGTTTTTCTCAATACATGATGATGAAGTAAATATAACACGACCAATCAGTGCAAGTGTAAACAAATTCAAAAATCGCCGTTTACTATGGAGTCGAAAGCTTTAAGTGTCGTTCATTCATCGAAACATAGTTTTTAGCAAAACTTTTGCGACGAAGAAGAGTCGATCCAACCACACCCTCCCTGGGAGGCAAAGCTGTTTTCCATTTCCAGTTTTACTGCAGCCTAAAATTCGTATTTTTATGTTTATTTATAAATATCAGATTAGACGTCCAGCATTGTTGGGGTCTTCCAGATGGTATATCAGTTCAAGATCATAGGTCAAGTTCCCTTATCGCATGCGACGCTTCTAAGCTCAAGACGTATTAAATTTCACAATTATTGAAATGACTCTCGATTCAGTTGTTAGCGACTCTTCACTGGATTAACACACAAATAAAATTTATAATAACCCAAACAATGTGGAAGCTGAGTAGAAACATCCTACCACGTCGTACTCCTTCGCAAAGTGTCCGCTACAATTCAGCGGAAGTACAAATCCCATCCTCTGCCGATGTGGTAATTATCGGTGGTGGTTCGGCTGGTTGTCACACTCTCTATCACTTGGCTAAACGCGGTATACAGGCAGTACTCCTGGAACGTGCTAAACTCACAGCTGGAACCACCTGGCATACGGCCGGTCTGGTATGGAGACTTCGTCCTAACGATGTAGATATTCAGTTGCTGGCGAATTCTCGGAATATGTTGATGGGTTTGGAGGAGGAAACCGGACTCGATCCTGGCTGGATACAGAATGGAGGAATATTTATTGCTCATTCAGATGTAAGGCGGAAGTTTGTCCGTTAATAAATTAATAACCTTTTCTGTATTCCCACGGTTTATTTCAGACTCGACTGGATGAGTACAAACGGCTGTCCTCAGTTGGAAATTCGCTGGGAATCGAGAATCATATTCTATCACCGGAGGAAACGCAAAGGCTTTTTCCGCTTCTGGATCCAAAGGCTTTTACAGGTGCACTCTATTCACCAGGGGATGGTGTTGTGGATCCAGCGATGCTGTGCGCAGCGTTGACCAGGGCAGCCACAAAGAATGGGGCTAAGGTGATCGAAGGTTGTTCGGTTGATGATCTCCTTGTGGAGCACTCTTCAAGTGGAAAGAAAATTGTCGGAGTTATGACGCCCTTTGGGCAAATCAAGACTGATACAGTGGTAAACGCGACCGGAGTTTGGGGTAAGGACTTGATAGAGAAACATGGATCGATGCTACCATTAGTGCCAATGAGACATGCGTACATTGTGTCGGAGTCGATTCCTGGAGTTCGGGGTCTACCCAACATCCGGGATCATGATTATTCGACGTACTTCCGGATACAAGGCGATGCCATCTGCATGGGTGGCTATGAGCCAAACCCCATTCTGTTGGATCATGTTGCAAAGGACTTCCATTTCGGACTGTACGACCTTGATTGGAGTGTATTTGACGCGCATATTCGTGGTGCCGTAAAGTTATGCCCCACGTATGCAAATTATGGAGTAAAGAGCACCGTGTGCGGACCAGAATCCTTTACTCCCGATCATAAACCACTCATGGGACCAGACACGAATGTCAGTGGTCTTTTTCATAACTGTGGTTTTAATTCAGCTGGTATGATGTTCGGCGGAGGCTGTGGAGAGCAAACAGCTTTGTGGGTCATTAATGGGCAGCCAGATCTGCCAATGTTTACCTTTGATTTGAGGCGCTTTACTGATGCTCAAAATCGACACATGGAGTGGACCAAAGAGAAGTCCCACGAGAGTTACGTGAAGAACTACAGTATGGTGTTTAAAAATGATCAACCACTTGCTGGAAGAAACTTCCAAAAGGATCCCTTACATGAGGATATGCTGTCTTACAATGCGTTCATGGAGGAGAAGCAAGGGTGGGAGCGTCCTGGATTCTTTGTACTGAACCAGAGAGCCGATGCACTTCCCTACGACTGGTATGGTAGCTATGAGTATAAACGTAATGAGGATTCGGCATACGAAAAAGTGCTCGATGGGGATCTAAAGTATGGAAGCTTCTCGGATCATCATGCTTTGGTGAGTGACGGAAGTGAATCACTTCCATACCATAATGCCGTGTAATTGAACATTTATTTTGTTTATTTTCTTCGCTGACAGATTGGAGAAGAAGCACTCGCTTGTCGAAACAACGCGGCTGTGTTCAATATGAGCTATTTTTGTAAACTGTTTTTGGAGGGCCCACAGGCCGAGGAGGCTGCCGACTGGATATTCACGGCCAATACTAATCGAGATGTGAACAAGTGAGTGGGGATTGTATTTGGGATGGGTAATTTGAGGAGAAGAAAGTGTGTTGGGAGAATGTTTTGATTTTCTATGGTGAAACGCTAATTGTCATCAATTAGTTGTGGGAAGTGGAATCGGAGGGTTTGTTTGCTTAGGTAAACGAATTTTTGTTTGATGACGTTTTGTGACAGTACGAGTATGTGGGTTGAAACATTCGCTTCGCCACGATACACGTTTATGTCAGACCTTGTCTAGAATTTATTTGATTTCATTGGCTGGAGCAATTAAGTATGTCAGGATATCACACATAGGTAACTGCGCATTGTTTATACAAATTATTATGTTATCCGCTTGTGAGATTTTTCACTCTACCTTTCGAGAATTTACAGAAAATAGTAGGTGCAAGGCTTATAAGAATGTTTAAAATATGTATAGATAGACTTACAGTAAGAAATGCGTTTGTAAGTTAATGGTAAGTTGAGAGAGATATATGTAATTTTTTTTTCGTCAATTTTTCTGTAATTTTTTTCTAGAGAAATTTCGCCTCACGAAAAAATGAGTACAGCTGATAAGTTTGACAGCAAGAATAATTTAAAATCAAAAACAAATTTGTTGAATAAATTTTAAATTAAAAAAAGGCATTGAAGGGCGTCGTGGCGTAGTGGTTAGTGTGTCGGATCACTACGCAAGAGGTTCCAAGTTCGAATCCCAGAAAACACCAAAAAGTTTTTTCACGATCCCACCTCTCGCGAACGTCTGACAAACATCCAAGAGTATTGCTGTCACGAGAAAGCTTCTCAAAACAAATTGCCCCTTCGGATACGGGACTAAACTGTAGGTCCCTTCCATTCGTGTGAAAAATATAACGCACACAACATAAGTGGTTGCGAGAAGCTAGGCCCTGGCACTTAATGAGCTGTTGCGCCAAATATTTGTTTTTTATTGAATATGATTGTGCAATCTGCGATTTATTTGACGTTTCTCAATATTTCATAATATTGTTCATGTATCATATCTGTAGACCACTCAGTTCGATATTTAAACAAATCGATAAATTGATTTTTTTTTAAAAAAACCGTTAAAAATCAATTTTTTTTTTTTAATTTTCCAAAACTTTGCATATGTCAAACATTGTTTAGATATCGATTTTGAATAAAATCGCTCGAGTCATATCAAAAATCGGCCAACAAGTAGAATACCGTTATAAGTATGTTTTGGCAAAACCTGGTACGGCATCCTATAGCATACGATCACTTGAACTCAAATATGGAATTTGATCCAAATCATTAGTTCCGTTTTTGAGAAAATCAATTTTTTTTTAAATAGGTCATTCGTTTATCTTGGAGTCAGAATGTCGATTTCACCTCAAAATCTCGGCGAAGGATATTATTCAGCTTAATGTTCTGCCTCTAGGGCAGATATTTAAAGACGATTTACTTTAGTTAACTTAATATTTTTCCCGTGTTCCGTAAAAGCATGTTATTCAACGGAACACTAATCGATTCAACTCGGTGTCTGTCTGTCAGTCAATATGTCACACTCTTATAACTTTTGAACCGTTAAACCTTTCCACAACATATAGTATGTAGTGAAGCAAAAATAATTAATAAAAATAAGTAGGAAGACAAATTATAAAGCATATTTTTGTTGGAGAGCTTTTGGAGGCAAAATGTACCCTAAAAGCATGCTATTCAACGGAACACTAATCGATTCAACTCGGTGCCTGTCTGTCAGTCAATATGTCACATTCTTATAACTTTAGAACCGTTAAACCTTTCCACAAAATATAGTATGTAGTGAAGCAAAAATAATTAATAAAAATAAGTAGGAAGACAAATTATAAAGCATATTTTTGTTGGGGAGCTTTTGGAGACAAAATGTATCCCAATAACAAAAAAAAGTTCACCCCAACATACGACATCCATATTAAAGTTGAACTTCTAAGGAATTCGAATATGATTTTTTGATTATAAAGACTATTTAAACAAGAAACCTCAACAACTTTGCATTAACATGAAGGAAAAGACAGTGAGGCGAAATCGAAATTTCCACTCTAGCCTCAAAATTAAGTGACCGATTTTGAAATAAATCGATTTTCGTGAAAATTTTCTAGAAACCAAAAGTTTTCTTGTAGGTTCAAGCAAAAAGAAGTAGAACAGAATTTGGAAAATTCCAGAAATTTGTTGTAACGTCTTTTTTGATGACTTTTCGGCACATTTGTTGCCATAACTTCACGGATGTTATTTGTCTGCGTAGAAACGATCTTTAGCCCAGCCTTACAAAAATAAATCCCAAGCGGTCAGATCACACCAAATCCCAAATCTCGAAATTTAATTGCGGGGAACTTATCGGGCAATAAGCAAAATTTGCTAATGTTATGTGGCACGTAGCCCCCCGTCCTGTTCTAACCACATATCGCTCACATCAATGTTTTCAATCACAGGCCAAAAATAGTTGGTTATTTTTTTACCATAGCGCAGAGAATTCACCGTTAAACAGTGGCACCTTCGTCGTTTTCGAAAAAATAAGGCTCGATTACGCCGCCTGTCCACAGCGCGCACCAAATTGTCACCCGTGGTGGATGCAATGGCTTTTCAATGATGATGGATTTTTAGAACACCAAATTCTGCGAAAAATGGGCCTCATTGCTGAAGAAAATTTTGACAATTATGACTACAGAACTGTTATTTTTGTAGTAAGGTGGAATAATTTGATTGCGTTGAACGGTGGTTAAACGATCCATACTGTAAAATGGCAAGGCAAGAACTAACTACCTGTGGATGACAGATGAATTTGACACTTCATTAATTTTGCAATGTGCACAATTAGACGGTGTACAATATCGGTTGGAAAAAATCGTAGCACAAGTACCAAATAGTGAAACATGCATCAAGAGTGAATACCCTAGTATATGAGCTATAGAAAGTAGAAGCATATGGAAGGGGGAGTTTAGATAGTACTTCAACGAAGAAAGTTAGGCGCTAAGAAAAAAACAAATTCTCAATAAACTCTAATACCATTCCATTGCGATTCGGTCTCTTGAAAGATCTTGTTTGGTGGTAGCTTCATTACCCAGACTTTCTAGCATAAAAGGGTCTGTAATTAAACCTATGGTTTAGTTTTCGTATTAATGTTAGAGCTATCTGAGAATATAATTAATTTATGTAAAAAACAGGCTTCATGATATGAGGTAATAACAAAGACATACTCGTACATTCCTTTGTTTGGAGAAACTTTCGACTAATTTTCTACTATTCTTTGCTTTTGCTTTTTTTTCAGGACTGTCTACACATGCGCCCTAAATCATCGCGGTGGTGTTGAGGCTGATGTAACTGTATCGCGACTCGAATCTGGTACCGGTGAAGTACATAATCCCACATTTGAAGGACAAGGATACTACATCGTTGCCGGTGGAGCTTCAGCGTACTACACATACACATCGCTTTTATCGGAAATCCGCGATAGGGGGCTTAATGCCACTGTACGTGATGTCACCGCAGACTTGGGAGTAATTTCGATTCAAGGACGAAAAAGTCGAGAAATCCTTGAGAGGATCATAGACTCTGATTTATCGGACAAAGAAATGCCACCTAACAGTACCCTGCTGACACAAGTTCGCGACATCAATGGAAAGGAGAAATTCAATGTTCGATTACTGCGTGTAAGTTTTGTGGGAGAACTTGGTTACGAGCTACACGTTCCAAAAGATTACTGCTCTAAGGTATACAGATCGCTAATGAAAGCTGGAGAACCCAATAATTTAAAGAATGCCGGCTATCGTGCATTGTACTCGTTGAGTGGTGAGAAGGGATACCACCTATGGAGTTTTGACTTACGTCCAGATGACACACCAATAGAAGCGAATCTGGGATTCACTTGCCGCAGACAAGGAGAATACAAAGGCAAAGAGGCTATTGAGAAACAAAGAAACGAAGGCATTCACAGAAGACTGGCATACTTCACATTGAAAGACCAAGTTCCAATTTGGGGATTGGAAGGAGTCTACCGAAATGGTGAGCCGATTGGATTCCTGAGACGAGCGGAATATGCATACACTTTGAAAAAATCCTTGGGACAAGCTTATGTCTCTCGGAAAGATGGACAACTGGTCGATGCTGACTACATTAAATCAGGAAGGTATCAGATTGACATTATGGGAAAAATGTACGACGCAGACTGTCACCTTCGAAGTCCTTTTGATCCCGAGGGCAGACGAGTTTTAGGAATTTATGAATAACACAAAAAAAAAAAAAAACGGTTTTATGTGAATAAAAAAAGACAAATTTATTTTAATGGTTTTATATTCTGGGAAACCTACTCTCACTCTCGACTTTCATCGGACACACTCGGTGGAGTGGCTGCGTCAAGTGGTTGTTTACGGAGATTCGTGTACACATTGGTCAACCTCTTTCCTTGCCAGCCACTTTAGATTCATATGATAAATTATGAGTGCAGCCACAGATGGAATATGTGGTCTCTGACTTTCGTACTTTCATGTCTTTATACATTTGAATGACCTGCGCTGCGGGCTACTATTATGCAATTCGAGTGGGGCGATGACAAAAATGTTGTTCAGTAATTAGAGTAGAGCGGCAGTTCGTGTTAATAGAGCAATTTATTAAATCTATAATTCTGGGAAGGGATTCGTAGCGAATAGACAGAGCAGACATACTGTCGCCTGATAGCTCAGACTGCGTGGTGCTTGACAAATTGAAACGTTCCAAATTTCGATGACAGCTACAAAATGTTGAGGTGGTTATTAGGAAATGAATAGTTGGGTTGGTTTATTGATACCAGTGGTGAGGGTAACTTGAAAAGTACAATTTGAAGAGCAATTTCAAGTTAGTATAATATACACAACAAGGAACCTAGTCTTATTGCCGAACCAGAGCGACGAATTGAGAAGCTTCTCATGACAATTATGCTTAATAGTTTGTCAGAAATTCGCGAGAAAAGGTAAACAAATATGGTTGGTGATTTTGCTGGGACTTAAATCTGCACCCAAGTTCATTAGCCCTAAACCTAAGCTATCGGTGGCTAACTACCCTATATCTCGTGCTCACAATTGGATAGTTTTCACTCTTATTTTTTTCTTCCGGATTTAGGCACTTCAAAGGGTATTTATCTACCTGCCTAAATCCATAAACAAAGGTTAAAGATGCATATGGCCAATAGTACAAAATATTATGTAAAGGTACGAGTATATTCTATTGTGATTCCTCTTAAACTTGAAAGGTTTTACCAGAAAGACACGTTCCGCGTGGATTTTATACGCTGCCTATCCTACAAGTTGGCCGAGTACCTATATACATACATATGTACATATACAAGAGTGCTGTCAGAGAAGGAATGGCTTGCGTGCCGATTAGCAAAGAGAGTACTGAGCCCTGTAGTATTTGAGAATAGAGAAGAAGTATTGACCGATTATTCAGAAAGCTGTGAAAACGTTACCGACACCATAAGCTTTAAGCCTGTTTACGTGGGCGCTATGTCACACTCTATTTAAAATAGAGTGGCAACTCTACATGCTGGTTCAATTTTCTAGTCAAATAAAGTCAATCCACTTTTCTTTTTTTTTTTCCAGGCGTAGTAGAGAGCTTAAAACACCGTTTGAAATAGAAGACGAAGTCGGCAGATTTTTGAGGTCATACAGAAAGCCGCATGGAACAACACTCCCTATAGGAGGAAATAAGTCGTAAATAGCGAAGTTAAATATCCGCCAGAAATAAAATAACTGATACGCCAAAAGAGGAGACGCAAAAAATGGCAACAATCCCGAGTTCCCAAACACAAAACTCTTTTAAACTATCTGTGTAATGAACTCAAGAAAGCAATCAAAGATTTCAAAAATCGAGAGATCTCTACGTATCTTGAAAGCTTGAATGCCGAAAAAGTTTGAATTATTCACTATGGAAAGTCATAAAAGGTATTAAAAAATCCCAAATGCAATCGCTACCGATAAGAAGAGAACAATGGCGAATGAGCAAAGGGAGACAAAGAGAAGGTGTACCTTGTGGTACAATTACGATACCTGACAACTTTAAAATAAAGAGCGTGTCGTTGGTCGAATTTCGCCAGACAACAAAAAATTTTAAAAATAGGCCCCTGGATATGATTTAATAACCGGACAGATCCTCAAGGGATTGCCAAAGAAAGCCCTGATCAAGCTTCTGCATATTATAAATGCAGCGCTAAGATTATTATACGTTCCAAGGCAATTGAAAGTCGCCAACGTTATAATGGTTCCAAAACCGGAAGCCTCTAAACGACAAAAAGTCGTACAGACCAACATCGCTCCTAAGGTATTTGAAAAGCTTTTGTTAAAGTGCCTACAACCGGTCATTGAAGAAAGACGTTCGATTCCTGACCATCAATTCGGCTTCAGAACAAAGCATTCCACAATTGATCAGGTTTACAGAATAACAAATAAAATAGAGAAAACCTTCGAGGAGAAAAAAATATATTCTAGCTCTCTTCTGGACGTCTCTCAAACCTTCGACAAGGTGTGGCGCTTGAAGTTTAAGTTAAGACAAATTCTTCCGGAACAATTATATGAGATTTTAGAATCCTACCTTGGGAACAGACTACAATTTGGCGCATTGCTCTCAACGAGGCCAAATCAAATCACTAGGGGGCAACAATAAGCCGTTACAAATATTATAATAAATTAAATAATTGAGAGAAGCAACTTTATATATTTAGGAAATGACAATTTTGATTTAATGCTGCCACAATTAAATCAATTTTGTCATAAGTCGACAAGTTGTGTCCACAGATTTTTTATTTTTTTTTAAAGGAAATTTCCAAATCCCGGAGCACTCAGACTCCATTTTGCTGTGTCCATTGTACTACCAGGCAGAAAATCCTTTTTGGTGTAGTGGTTGGAGAAACTTAGATTTTATTCGTTTCTTTTATATGTTCGGGTGGCTGTGATTGCTGTTCCCCGTTCGGGCTCGAACCTGCACAGTTCGGGTCACAAGCAAACACACTACCCACTACACCATGGCCACCTGTCCACAGATTTAGTATAGACTTTGGTTTTCTTCAGAGGGTATTTGGTGCGATTCACTCTTCCTTCTTCTGAACATCACAGGTCGGATTGAATCAAAGTTCTTATTTTAGTTTGAAATTGATTAGGGGGCGATCATGGTATAGTGTTAAACGTCATCACTAAAGATTCGGGGCTCAAATCCTGATGTCAAGAATCACCTATTTATTTCGCACGAAATAAAATAAAAAAAAGTCGATCAATTCCGAAAGCTTATGTAAAACTCTACTTTGAAGGCATAGGGTGGTCATATGGCTGGACATAAGAGTTGATCATGATCATGACATCTGGTGGACGGAAACAAGTACTGTGAATTATAAAGCAACGACAACAAAAATTACAAAAAAATTGTCCCCCCGGAGTTTAATAAAACCTAACACCTGAGTTTCAAACCACTACACCAATCTTACTCTCTCTCTCTCTGTCTGTCTTTTTAACTTACGTCATGCAATTAATAAGTCAATTAATTGCATTCAAGGGATTGCTCCCTAGGAGTAAGTCAATATTTAAATAACAAAAACATTATCACAGCTCAGAGGAATGTAACTTGAAGAGAATTGGTGTGGGGACGGATTCCTGCGCTAACCCATCTTATAAAGTGCACATTTGTATTATGTATTCTTCTAGAAATACTGTGATCTATTCGTTGGCAAGTTTGTAAAATAGTCCCAATAACCCATTTAGTGTCATAGACTAGTGATAGTTGGACCAATGCTGTAGCTCTTCTGAGTTGTCTTCTAAGTCACAGTAACTTCTTCCCGGCATAAATTCCACTATTTATTATGGTTGAGACCCTTTTACAAATGACCCTATCACACATTTTACGGCACTTGCTAAGAAGATTTATTGGCCTATAGTTTTCACGAACATCTGGTTTTCTACCAGGATTGACCGATCACGTCTGACCTTTCAAACAGGGGCTAAATGTAATCTCTGAACGTTCGTACTCGTATATAAATGTGTGGGCATTATATTCCATGATTGTCTATTTATTAGGGAATTCGGAATCGGGGTACACTCCAATGGTTCCTTCTACTTTCCCTAGATTTATAAATTAAGTGTGTGGGACATTTTGAAAGCTTGCTATAAAGTATTTTTTTAATTTAATACGCAATTTTTTCTGTATGGCTTTTAGATTAGTTTAAAAGGTAGGAGGCAAATTTTTAATTGACTGAACGTGTTGTTTGCCTGTCTGCGAATCGATGACCAGGCCTTTCGGTTAGAGTGTGCGCAATTTCGATTTGTTATAATATTAGTCCACTTTGTACCATTTTCCAGCTATTGTGGCAGGGCACTAGATCTTCATATGTTGTTTAAAGTTCGTAGTTGCTACTGATCATCAATCACAAAGCTTGAATTTGTTGATTCTACTCTTTCAATTCCCTTATAAAAAAGAGGGTCTTTCAATTGTTTATTTTATTATCCACCAATGGTACCATATGATGACTTTAAACATCAATTTGCTACATTGTTTTTCGAGTTTGTTTACTCATCAAAGAAATACATTCCCATAACCCATTATAACTGGAAACATATCCTCATTGTGAATGGTATCTCCATTTAATTCTGTTGATATCCTATAAAACAAATCCTCAGCAAATAAATACGCACGATTCTTTTCATTTGTTGTAAAAACACACAAACATGGAATCACGGTAATTTATTTGATTAGGAAAACTAATTGTTTACGTCTTAAGTTAAATACTTAAGAGTTTTCCCACTTAGCGAAGGCGTGCCTACGCGAATGGGAAAATAAACATTGGAAAAGTGTTTGTATCAATACGGGCCAATGGAAATTCAGAAGCAGGAAAATCTCCGCCCAGATATGCTAAAAATAGTCCTAGTGTAAGAAGTTGAAAATTTTAAGTAAAAACTCTTGAACTAGAAAACAAATGGATCAGATGCTACTTATAAGTGATCCTGTTCCGTTGGATAGAAATTGTGCGACGGAGTGTGATGATTTTAGTTACGTGTTTGACCATAGTGTTATTTTATCAAGTTACAAAGTGAAATTTATGTGTATCACATATACCTAAGTGTGTGAATCTAACGAAAAAGATATATTTTTTTAAAAAGTGTTAGAAATAAGTTTTTAGAAAATGCCGAAAATAAAACGAGCAGCTAGTCCTTTTGATGTATTCGATGATGACTACGATGAGGATGCCAGTTCAAGCAGTATGTAATTTTGTACTCTTTAATTATTCAAGTTAAATTACGTCGCAATTATACGTATTTTTGGAGTCATTTTTTGAATTTGTAATTCGAAAATTTTCATTTGCATTATACCCATTCTTAAAGGCAGTGAAAATGTACCGTACCTTATTTAAATGTCTATAAGTTCGCTTCATATGCTAATATAAAAATATTCATTCGAGATACGATTTAGCCAGAAAAACCTTAAGGTGATACCACACCATATTTCAGCGGTTAACTACAGTTTACGAGTGACAACGGTAGTCACATTTCAAGTATCACATTCGTACTCTTGATACCAAATTGAATCGTAACTGTACTATACTTCATTTTTGGTCTAAAAACATTGCCTTTCAGAATTTATGAAAGCAAGCTGAACGCAGTTTTTCATTCGCAATTTTATTGCATATACAGTGTTCTGTGTCACCGTCGGCCGAGACTAAATAAAGAATGTTGTCAACTTTTTCATTTAATTTTGAAAAGTTTGAAAGCTTTCAAACTTTTCAAAATTAAATGAAAAGTTGACAACATTCTTTATTTTGTCTCGGCCGCCGGTGACACAGAACTCTCACTTTGGTTGATTCGGCCTCTAAACTCTAGGCTATGCATAATATTTGATAAAAATCTATTAAATTAAATGTCAGTATGCATCGTTTTCTGCTACTTTCCCTAGTTAGGGACGCATCATCACTGATCACCACAATCAAGAATAGGTAACATGAGTGCCAATAAGCAGCCTTGTTGTACCCCATGTTACTTACCGTTGTACAAAACGTAACACATAACAGTTTTCTAAGTAAATAGTCATGGTACTTAATAAAGGGTGTCTTCACAAGAAGTAATTTTGATAGAAAACACAGGATTTTAATTAAAAATTGTAAATGTTTTATTGATTCATAAAGTATACAGTATAAGGTTATGTATGGAGTAGCATATCCGGTAAATAGCTCCCACTGCTTTGCTGGTACATACGCACTCTTTTGTCGAAATTTTCCAGACCATTTAGCATAAATGTGGCTAATTTCTTTGATACAGTGCTAAATTTGCTCCTTCAAGGCTTGGGTGGTCATGGGCTTGTTGGAATAAACCTTAGACATAAAAAAACCCCAAAGAAAAAAGTCCAACGGCATTAAATAGCATGATCTTGTTAAAACCACTGGTCGTCCACGTCTATATATCGCAATTTAGGCACAAAAAACTGGATTATCATGTCGCGATAGCGAACACCATTAGATGTTATTGCCTGACCAGCCGATCAAACATTCAAATCTTGCGTGAATTTTGCGACACCCTTTAGTAGTTCTTTTTTCAAGGATACCGCTCTTGCGCAAAGCACATCATATAAAATCCTGGTTCACACTGTCCAAAGCATATTCAAAGTTAATACAGAATGAACAAGGACCTATTATACTCGATGCATTCCTCTATAATGATCCACAGGGTGTTTATAAAATATGATCGATGTACCGAGTGGAAACGGTCTTATTAGATTTTAACTTTAATACTGGCAACGAATGAATGCAATCCAATCAGGTCTCTCAGTAGTAGTTCATTTTCAGACAGCTGCTCGCTGCTCTTGCTCTAATTCATTTTCGTTATCGATTTGTTGGTGAAGTTTATAATATTTTGGGAAGCGTTGTTATATTTTCGGGAGTTATTTCATTGTGAGCCGTTATTTATAGCAGGTCATTTTGTAGTTGGGTTTTTAATAAAGGACCGAAAAGCACAAATATAACACACAGTTTATTATGTGAATGCGCGCGAATGTGAATGTGAATTTCAGTCGCGACTACTGAAAATCGCGTGTGCTTTTACTGAAAACAACAAATTTCTGAGAGCCCTAGCGTATTTTAGTTCAATGTGTTTTTCCACATCAGATTCTTGTCAAGACATATTTCAAAATATTAAACGTCGTCAATGGTAAGTTTAAGTGTTAAAGCACTCAACGTGGGAAACATTAAATTTTGACATTTCTCTTACTAATAAGTAACACCAAGTTATTTTCAAGGTTTCATAAATAGACGACGGAACCCTACTGCTCTTGCTAGTGCACCCGTCCATCTGTCTGTCTGTCGCCACCTTCTAGCCTCTAAAGTAGAAAAGCTATATGCACATTTTGTACACAAATCATGTAAATACAATACAATAATACAAACCAAAAATATTTTTTTTCGATTAAATTTTAAATTTATTTGCGCTCACTATTGTGTCTCTGTGTACGAAAAATGGATGTTCTCTCCCCGTCGCTTTACCAAAGTACTCGAACGTAAACAAAATCTTTAAAAAAACATCATTGTAATATTTCTGTTTTCAATATCACAATTAATTTCCGATATCGCATCCCACGCATCCTGTGTGATTTTGGTATGGAATTATAGTTAGAATTTGTAAGCAACATGCGCTTGACCATTTTTTTCGGATTAGCTTGTGCTAATCTCTTAAGGATTGTCTCAATACGTTTACACAAATATCCTCAGAATATGTCAGTATTCGAGGCAGTGAATCAGCGAGAAAAAACTCTAGTTAAGGCGAAATAACCCCACCATTCGAGTACCCATCTCAACCTCTACCATTATCCTGTCATCCCATGCACCATCAGTAGCTTATAATTTTTGAGATAACATGAAAGAGATCCACCTGTTTATGGGTTTTATCGTCTTTCTGGCAGAGTTATGGTCGATTTATGTCCTTTCTTCAGTGTATTGTATATGAACGCATTCACATTGAGCGTAAATGGTACAAAAACACTAAGATGTGAATGGGCCCATATATAATACACTGAAGAATACTCACTGGTTGGGTACGGTCACTGTCTATCGACTAAATTTGTCGGTTAGTTTTTCGTACCAAAATTGCAAATCGCAACACAATTATCTTAAAACGCATTTATCGCAAAACTATATTTTTTGCAATGAAAGTTTTACATTGACAAGGGTACGACACATATAACACAAATTGTGGAACACTCTTCGTATGTCTCTTCAGTCAGTAACGGGGAGGTTGTATTCCAAGAGGATATGGTCACGAATTTTTCACTTGAGACTAACCTTCTACATGGAGTTTTTGTGGGATATGTGGGATTAAAGTATTGAATCAAACTTTGTTGCACTGTCTTTTTGAAAGACTACATAGCCTAGCAGCGGGCGCCGTGGCTCAGTGGTTAAGTGCCCAATTGAATCCCAGAAAACACACAAAAAAAAAGTTTTCTCAAGGTCACACCTCACGCGAACGTCTGACGAACATTCGAGAATAAAATTGTCGTAAGAAGCTTTACTAAATCGAAAAAATTAGCCCTTCGGAAACGACATAAATCTGTAGATCCCAATTATTGGTGCAAGATTGGCTGTGAGAAGCTAGGCAAAGCCCTATATGGACTGTTAGCGCTAAAATATTTATTTATTTTGTATTTAATCCAGCAATTGTCTTTCTTAACTTCTGATGGAAAGTTCAAAGTCCGTCAGAAAATACATATTGTAATATGCGAGCTACGGCTCGAGTAGATAAAACGATATTCTGTGAAATTTATTTCTTTATTTTCTAGTCTATAGAACAATTCAAGTTCCTTACAAGACCTCTTTCTTCTCAAATCACTTTATCTCCTTTCCATTACTTAATTCACAAATCCAAACTAATTACTTCTTCTTGTTGACTCTCAACTTTCAATTTATCACAAAATTACAACTTCGGCTGTTATCACTTTTCCAATCTCCTCGTGCGGTTCAAAACCAACTGCCCTGTCTCGATCGCCATCTGTCCTTAAATAGCCGCATTTCTAATAGCCAGAAACTTCTAGCAAATTCTTCGACCACTGGAACAAGAAAATTCTGATTTAATAATTCCAGGATGACAGCTGCAGCCAATAATCTCTTGTTCTCTCTTATCCGTGATATTATCCGTCTCTTATCGTGGACACGAACTGTGGAGACTAATTGCAGACACGAACCTAGGATGAAAAGACAATTCGGAACAAAATTATGCCAGAATGAAAAGACACTTCGGAATTTGTTGCATTATGCTACATTATGTTACAATATTTTCACATCTTCTACACATTTTGACTGTATTGTACGATTGTTCGAAAACTTAACTTTTTGACTCATTACATTTCTCTCACTTTGGTAATTGCTACCTGCTCCCTGAACAATCCCAGATTTGCACTTACAGATATAGACAACCTTTGACAAGTCTGTTTAAAGGTCGTTCACGGGTTAAAGGATTGAGATAAGAAAGACCTTTGATTTCACTTTCGATTTAGGAGAAACATATTGACTGTGAGCTTGACTTTCGCACTGCAGTTTTCCTATCCTACCTGCACCTACACCTTCTAATAGATTTATGTTGACAAGTTAACTTAATCCAAGACTCTTCTAATTTCAGGTTCAAAAAATGGTAATCCACCAATCCAGCGAAATGCAGCAAACGCACGTGAAAGAGCTCGCATGCGAGTTTTGTCCAGTGCATTCGGGCGGCTAAAAACAAAACTTCCAAACATTCCACCAGATACGAAACTTTCCAAATTAGATACCCTAAGACTAGCTACGATCTACATCAAACAATTAAAAACACTTCTCGAAGGTGGCGACGAGGCAATGGACATTGAACCCTTCAGCTTTCATCACACGCCACAGAGTATGGTAAGTTATATAAAATATGCACGCATTTTGAAAATGGTGACATCTGTAAATTTTGGCATCCACACCAAAAACCACATACGTACGTGTATTTTCCATCGCGCTACAGGTCGTCGACGTCTTTGCTGCACTGCAGTGTAAAGTCTCTCCCTCACTCAGTCCCAGGTGGACCATGTCAAGAATATGTTTTGGGAGAATGCCCAAAATTAGTACAGCCATGAGAATGTGAATGAAAATATTTCTATTTTTGGCCCAGCATTGTCTGTCTACCAGTCAAACTCAAAAAGGTCTTTAAAAACCGATAAATTTGTCTGAATTAATTGCCCAAGAACAGGAAGAGGATTAAAAGCTGTCACTTTGGGAAGCCGTCATTGTTTTTTTTTTTTTGGCTTTAAAATGGCCTTGAGGCGTCTGTGCGACCTTTCTTCTGATTGATTTCCACTAGTAATCCACTGCTAATCCTGATGCTTTCTCAATTACACTTTTGGATCAACATCAAAGCAATCGCTTGGGACCGGTGTCTTTGCAGTTTGTGAAAATCTCATTTTGTGCAAGGAAAAGTTTTAGAGCAACGATGTACTGTGCTGATGCTATTGCTTGAACTGGGAAAAGAATAACAAAAAAGAAAATTTCCTGGTAATCGGATATGTTTGTCTGATTGAAGAGCAGCACTTTTGCTTGATGAGGAGGCAGAGTGGGATCGCCGCCGAATGAGTGACAACTCACTAATAACATTCTCGGGACGTATTCTCGTCATCATATGATCGCCCTGGAAGACGTATTGAATATCGTTTTCTTTTCTGTGTCTTACGTTAGAAAAAACAAGCAAAATCTTTGACGAGCATGAAGAAGAAAATTAAGGACATCGAGTTGAATTGTCGCCAATGTGGCGCAACAGATTCTGTTTGCGGGGATTTTTTTTTCTTCAAAATATCAATAACAATGTCAACAATTCTATTAACAAATTCATGTGAATTGTATAAATTGTTGAAGTGATGGGATTTGGTACAATTGTGTTTGACGTGGATCAATTCGGTTTGAGTAACTAACGGGGGATCGTTTATTTGACTTTTTTTTACCATTTGTGAATGAGAAAAATATTTAGGATTACATATGTATTTATGAATAGTAAGCTACGAGTAAGGTCGATTGCCTACTTTTTCTTTAATTGTGCGTTTGACTTAAATTGAGTGCTCTTTATTGACGGTATGTTGATTTGCTCTAAAATGTTCAATGGCTGTAATTTTGCTGCGCATTCGGATATACATATTGTAGCATAATAATAACTACGCTCCCTAAAAGTACGATGCAACAAATTCCGAAGTGTCTTTTCATTCTGGCAGAATTTTGGTCCGAACTGTCCTTTCATTCGAGGTTCGTGTCTGCGATGAAGTCTCCACAACTCATGTCAACGAAAGAGACGGATAATATCACGGATAAGAGGGAATTATAACTGCAAGAATTATTACATCAGAATTTCTCTTGTTCCAGTGGTCGAAGAATTTGCTAGAAGTTTTTGGCTATGAGAAACTTCTGCTATATAAGGACAGATGGCTTTCGAGAGGGGGAGTAGTTTTAAAACGTGGCGAAGAGATTAGAGAAGTGATAATGGGCGAAGTTGTAATTTTGTGATAAATTGAAAGTTGAGATTTAACAAGAAGAAGTAATTAGTTTGGATTTATGAATTAAGTAATTGAAAGGAGATAAAGTGATTTGAGAGGACAGAGACATTGTAAGAAAAGAATTGCGAAGAATAGTATAGTGTGAACCTGAATTGTTCTATAGACTAGAAAATAAAGAAATAATTTCACAGAATATTGTTTTATCTACTCGAGCCGTAGCTCGCATATTACAATATGTATAGAGCGATCCACCAATATTAACAGCCAAGTTCTTTTTACAAAATTGATTTATGTCCTCTGATATGATGGAATGCAGAGCAAATAACAAATTGGGTCTCTCAATTATATCTGTCCGTCTGTTTAATTTTAACCCAACAAATGAGAGGTGCATACCGTTATTTTTTTGGAAAATTTGATTGTATCGAAGAATATTAAGTCTATTTTTACTTTCACCTATATTCTGATATTACTATGTACTATAGATGATCTCGAAAGAATATCAAGAATTTCGCTTAAATCTTTCAAATCTGAGTTATGTGAGACACAGTCGTGCATTTTATTTTACTCTTCGGGTGGTCGTGGTGTAGTGGTGACATCATTGCTTGTCACAGTGTGGGTTCACGGTTCAAATCCAGATGTCAAGATCAATTGCGAAGGCTGAGTCAACACTACTGCGAAGGCATAACACTGGCAGTAGAGTGGTCATATGGCTGTAAATGCAGCTTGACCGTGATGATGACATCAGGAGGATGGAAAAAAATATTGTGAATCAAAAATGTTCCCAATTATCTGGACGCTACCCTTGCAGTTTACAGACTCTTAATACCACCTGAGTTGCAAACCACTACACCAATCTTTCTTTCTTTCTCTCTCTCTGTCTATCTACAAAAAACGCCCGTGTCCCATAATAATATAAGGGTATTCATATCCTCTTTGGCGCGCGCATATTATAAAAAAAGATAGGTCTATTTCTCTACTGGAAATTGGGGAATAGAACTATAACAATTTTTGTGCCTTTGACGCCCTCTCCTGCAGGGACTTAAAAGAAGTGTTTAAATACTGGCCGTTCAATGCTGCTAAAAATATTAGTTTATTTTATTTGCATTGTTAACTATGAAAATAAAGTAAATAGAAATTTTAGTTATCAGTCAGCTTTCATACATTTTCATTTTCTTTTGCAGAAAGTATACCAATATAGTTTCCTTACTTTTTCATTATTTGCGTGAGATTTCCCGTGCCATATTCATCCAGATATGTCGAGCCCAAAAAGTTATGAAACATAACTAACACATTCGCACATAGAGGTTCCAATTAAAATGAAGATGATTACAAATTTTAACTGTTATTCCATACGAAAAGTAGACAATTCTATCGAACCGATTGTAGTGAAATTTTATTAGCCATGCGAAGCCCAGAGATAGAATTTCTATCAGTCACATAAGGAAGCGATATCAAATAAACAACCCGCTACTAAAATAAGAAATGTGATATCTCGCAAACCAATAAAAATATCAAAGTCGACTTACTTGCCGTTATAGATCCGAAAACGCTTTGATAGTTTTTGGGTCACTTACTTTGGCAATTTTTAATTCAGAAAACGATTATGCTCAAAGAGCTCTTTTCAACATTATGTCACATGCCTATATATGAACAAATAAAGTTTTTATTTCCGCTTGTACTGGAGCCACCTCCAAACTGGCATTGGGTCGCTATCTCGGAGAACACAATTGTTGCTCCATAGATCTACAGCTCTACGATGTCGCGTGATGGACTTTTTCTCTTTTGAAGGAAAAATCCATTGTCGGACATTTGATCATGTCACCTATGTGCGAATAGAAAATAATAAAGGACCGCGAATTCTACGAAATGGACCAAAATGTTAGTGTACGCGTATCCAAAAGGCCAACACCCGATGATTACATTGGTTCGGTCGCATCGAACTAATAAACAATAACACTCCAGCTAAGAGGTCTTTGAATTCTATCTTTTATCTATCTAGATCTAGAAGATCAAACCTCTATTTTATTTCAAAATTAAGCGATCATAGTTGCCAAAAGCATGGCTTAGTAAACTGTAAGCAAAGTGACCGGAATCACGGACTTACTCACTCGGCGAGTAAGCAGAAGTGTAATTGATTTAATAAATATCTTTTGAAAGGGTGGAAAGATTCGAATCTATTTCCATAGTAACATCACTTTTGGGTATATTCGCTTAGTCACTCAAGCTATATGTATGTATGTCCCTGTAGAAAGCAAGATTTGTCACTTGAAGCAGAAAATTAAAGCAGAAATCTGTTACTGTCATCTTATTTTCGATTGACAAGACTATAATAATAGAGGTGGTTATCTATTCAGTGATTTGACCCGCCCTTGAGAGCTTATTGCAGCCTTTGTGGAATTAATTAAACTATTCTTAAAATGTACATGAATAACAAAACCTATAACGTCTTTCATTAAACTACGCCTAAAATGTGTATGTCCTAAGTTTTAATCAAGTTGTTGGTTAGTAGACTACTTGTATTTGGCGAGAATGGCAATAACCATGGTAGTCAACAATAACAGCATTTAGAAAGCCTTGTCTTTGAAAAAGTAATATGTCTTTACGACTTCTAACATGCTTGGTGATATCTTCTACATGCTTGATAATTATCACAACTTGCTATCACAAAAGCATGGCGTTTCACTCAAAAAAAAATCAATTACTATCTATATATCTGCTTGAATGCATGAAATGGAAAACCCTCAGAACGTGCATGAGTCTACTGAATAGTGTGTATCGACCAAATCTATAATACACCCTTGAACATAGTACAAGTGTTGTTTGTTCCACTCACAGGTTCTTCCACCCCGTAGGGGAGAGTGGAGCAAAAATGACCTAGAATACAAAACGGAGCCCCCTAGTTTTTGATAAATCAATGATTATATTTCGAGTGGAATAGTGATTATAGGTAAAAGACTACTTTTCCGATCTCACGGAAAAGTAGTCTTTTACCTATCAACTATCAACTTCACTCTGCTTTCAATATTCAAAGTCAAAATGTTTGAAATGGTGATTGTTTGGAGTTTCTTTAAAAAAAAGCCATAACCTTAAAACGAGTTTTTGAGCAGTTGCAATTTTTTAAAGAAATGCTTAGACCAAAAGTCATATTGACAGTGTAGTATTTGCAAGAAAAAATAGCATGACTTTAAGGAAAATGTTCAGTAGATCTGTTAAGTTTAGAAAATCCGTTTTTAATAGTACAACAAGTTTATGGAATAAGTTTCGCTCCTCAGAGACACCTAAGACCATGTAGGCAGTAGAATTGGGAAGTAAAATCTGTATTGAGTAAACTGTCAATCGTTTGATAAAAACTAAGACCCTCATTGATAATCCTACGCTGATGCGTATAGAGCTTTTAGTGTCAGCTAGCCGGTATCAAATTTAATTTATTCAGTAAAGTCATATTTCCTGACTAATAGATATTAATAAGCTTAATGACAACGAAGTCAAATTTTATCAGAAATATAATATGTACACTTTAACGAACAGTAATTCTAGCTGCGTACCTGGTACTACACTACAAAAAAAGAGTTTAAAAGCTGATTTTTTGCGGGAATTTATACAACTGCAGTGCTGCCGTTGTGCGACTTAAGTCGCAATTTGATTGTTTTTTTCACAGCCATGCCCTCGTGAAATCACTTTTCAAAAAATTTACTTGTCTTAGATGTTTTCAACTGATTACGATTTTTTACTAAAGTGATCTTTTTTCAAATAATTTATTACTCTTCATCAGATAGTCAGATTAAAGTTGCCAACTGACAAATCAAGGGATGTCTAAAGATATACATCTGGTGAACCGTTCTATCTACAACATTATCCTTATTAACAATCCTATTAACGTATATATTGTATATTTACAAAAAATCAAAGCCAAGTGCAGAATGGTGCCATACGTTTCATATCATTTAATCCTAAATAGCCTATCATCCGCAAACACATCATCATCGGAAAACCACCAAGGCAATCAAATAAACAGTCAAACATCTTTAATTGCTCTAATTTCCTTATATCACTTTATGACTCAAAAACAAAAAAAAAAAAAGTATTCAAGCCATTTACCAGTGTGTAGGACATTCTCTCAGAATTTGTTTACACAATGATTCATCTGTCAGGGCCTGGCCCCTATTTTTTTTTTTTTATTTTCTTTTAAATTTCGCTTAGAATCTGTTTGGAGTGGTACTCGGGCCAAATGTAAACACAACAAAAGCCCCGGGACAGTAGCCCCAGCAACAATGTGCGAAAGTATGGCCCATGTCTGCCTTCTTTTTGTTTAGACATCAAATCTGTTGAAGTGTGATTTTCCATCATTTTATGCCGTCTTTATAATTCTTTTTTATGAATGTTTTCTTGTTGTTCCGCGAGAACAAATGGTTCTTATCCTTTCGGATGCCATCGTACATCAGACGTGTGGAAGTGATAATTGCCTATTATCTCCACATAAAAGAAGAGAGGTATTTTGAAATGGAAAGTAAAATGTTTTTGTAAACGTTAAACCATCTGTTCAAATTTACATTTTCAAATTGGCATGATGGTTGTTTTGGACATTATATAATTAGGATATGCGGTCTTAAGGGATTAAAAAAATCCTGTTTGGTTCTTTGAAGGGTCAGTTCTTTGTTTTACTGAACCATAAACATTTAACTAACCTTTTTTGGCAGTTTTTTTTTTGGAAAGCCAATGTGTGAAAACATTTGCCACCTTTCATTGGATATCCATATTGCGTAAATACCTAGTCAAGTCATAAATACTCATACACGGCTAAACGCGTCCATTCCGAAATTTACATCTGTCACGGTTTGGTGTGGGATCCACTATGACGGGTAACCGACCTTCATTTCAGCTAGAAAGGACTTAAAACATTGGCAAAAGTTTATCAAACAACCAAACATTGTTTTCAAACAACCAAAACACAAGGTAAAAACAACACAGCAGTGTCTCGAAAACAATGTATCAGACTTCGTATCACCAGCTGATTGGTTGGCTGGTAGTCCTTCGGATTATAAGCTGTGGTTTGTTTTAGAGGGAAAGGTTTACTTTGCTCTACACCCAACTAATTCCCATGCTTGAGGTGCGAGAGAGCAAATGGCTATCACATTGAATAATTGTTTAACATCTTATTTCTTATTAATCAATAAATATTTTGAAAAATAATAAAATAGTTTCTTGTTTCTATTTCACCATCCAAAATACGTGTATCAGTATTTATGACCTGACTAACCATACACAAAAAGAAAGTCAGACTTTTACTGCCCGAACACAATGCACGGTAGCTGTCTCGTGGCAGTAGCACTAGTACGCGCTGTCAAATGATGCGCGATGTACTCATAAAATTCGCACATAATGGTGTAGCGCGTTATGTCAAATTAATTGTCACTTGAAACTCAGCTGATTGGAATTGTGTAAATAGATATATTGTGAAAAAAATGTTTCCTTGTATTAAACATTAAATTATATCTAAAATAAAATGGATGAAGAAGAAGAAGTTGCATTTTTACTGACTGTGATTCAGATGTGCTATCTTGCATACAAACTACTGAAAGAAAAAAAGGGGAAATGGTGGGTGTGGCCTTTGTACCAAGAAAGGAGTTCCAGAAGTTTTTTCGCCACCACGTTAACTTTTATGAAAAAAACATGTTTCCCTTTCCCACAATATTTCCCTTTTTATAGATTCAACGAATTTTTTAACGTCGCCTTCTTCCATTTCTTTTATTTTTAGCGAGCTGTCAAACTTGTAGCGCTACAAAAGTTAAAAGTAAACCAATTCATACTCATTGTGGGCGCACTATTAAGTTTGTATATATTTGTACTTTACTCAGCTACTTCATTGCGTTCGAACAGTTACAGTTAGGAGGCTATGATTGACAGGCAGATAAACTAAAGGACAGACAACTGACTCTCACTATAAAGGTTCCGTTCTTGTTTTTTTTTTTTTTTTCCTTTCATGTTTTAAGGAACTGGAAGTATGGTGATTGTGTCAAAAAATCGTATCCGAGATAAGGTCAAAATACTCAAAATGACAAAATAGAAAGTGTGTTGCTTCCGCATGGCTATGCGTGTATCAGTCGGCTTGTCGGCTTGTCTGTCCACTTGTGTGTGTCTGTGGCATTACCTTTCGTTTCTTTCGTTCACGATAACGATTGGAACGTTAATTTTGTGCAATTTCGGCATGTTTTCATTCACTATAATTTCGGCAAAACTGCACCGATTCTTCTTGTAAACTATTAACGTAAAGTAGCACTATAGGCGGCTTTAATAATGGTTAAATGTTTAATGATTTCAATAATACAGTTAATTTGGTTAAATTACTCGACTCACTTATGCAAAAATGAATCGATTTGAATGATTATTTTTGGAGAATTATTACCTGAACTAGGGCTCAGAATGCGTTGATTTTAGTGCAAATCGGACTAGCGCTTTTGAAAATACAGTTAATTTCGTAGCTGATTGGCAAAAATGTACTGGGGCTCAAAACATGTTGATTTTGGTGTTAATCCGATTAGCGGGTTTGGAAAACAATTCTGTTACTTCTGTCACATTGCCCAGATTTGAAAGAATCTTTTTGACGATTGTCAAACGGAAAGAGGTCATAAACCACTTAATTCGTGGAACATTGTTATCTAAAATTATGCATATATGTACATATATACCTATATATGTATATGTATTTGGTAGGTACTTACTTTTAACGATAACCATGTCACCCACGCAACAAGTGACTTTCTGGTACATTGCACTGAAATTTTGTACAAAAACATGATTTTGTAAAATGGAAGGCATGCCCACATTTTTCTTTGCAAGTACACTACGTGTACTGTGCGTGTTATCTTTTTCACATGAATGCCGGATCCGAAGGTCGAAATTGAAAAATTTCTTATAACAATTTTATTCTCGGACGTTTGTCAGACATTGGGATTAAGATACGGTTTGACCAGAAAACCTGAAATATATTCCTGACACAACAATTAATGTTTGAGTTCTTCGTTCTTTTGGTAAATGATAGTGGCGGATCCACGTCTTAGCGGAGCAGTCACAGCTTGTGTGACTGTACCATCAAAATCGGTACTATCGCCAAGGGAAAACAGACTGCAACAAAAAAGCCCGCATCATCAATTTCCGGGTATGTGGCTTACTTCGTTCGCGGCAAAGGGTTTTCAAAAAAACAGTGCTAGCAGGTTCTTGCGTTCCTGCGGGCTTATGTATTGAGGGCTGTTTCCGAAATCGTATGTGGGATTTTCAACAGCGTGCTTTTTTTAAGCGGGCTTTCGTTACTTTTTCATATTTCTTAAACAATTACATTAAATTTGGTCTTATTTTTTTTTTTTTTTTTTTTGCAGACTTGGCCGTTTACATTTCAACACATCCAAGCGAGCAGACAACTGACATCACATTACGCGCCCCTAGAATGGACACAACCAGAAAAATATTCTAACGATATTTATCGAAATCATAATCTACTAACGAACAACAATAACAGCAGCAACAATAATAATCACAGCAATAATAGCATGCAAACCCATAGTAGTTGTTTATTTGATCATCACAACCATGGACATGTGATTCATTAAGTCGCACGACAGTCACCTAAATTATTTTTTTAACCTTTAATCGTAAGGAATTTTTTAAAGATTAACTCAAAGCCAAATATAGTATTTAATTTTTAAAAAAATTATACAGAAAATTTAAAATGATCACAAATTTATTTTATTTATGTGTTTAGAAGAATTTTGGTGGTAAACCTTAGGCAAAGTGTTTTCCAATTGCTGGTTTTGGTAGGACAAGTGGTGCTGCTTGAATCGGACTGGGAGTATCTGGTTTCAATTTAATGGGCTCCTCTGGTTGTTCACCCCTCATGGGTGGTTGTGGGATATTTGGGTCAGCAACAGGTCTGAAATGGTCTCTAATTGCTGGCACCATGGGTTTGTTAAAGCCTGGAGATGGTTTTTGCGCTACTGGCGGTTCGGGAAAGTATTCAGCTGGTTGTTTTTGAATATTCACGTCGACTTCATACCTCTCGGCGAAGACAACTGAGGCGAAAACCGCCAAAGCAATGACAACGAGAGTAAAATGTTGCATTTTGAGAAGACTGCGAACTGAAAATGATTTAGAAAATGGATTGAAATGTCTTTTTATACGAATCGAATTTTTGTTATCGGTTAACAAGTTTTCAACTGATAGTGGTTGTCTTATCAAATGACAAGAAATTGAGTTTTTAATTACTCTAAACATCACCAGAAAATTATATAAACTGCAATATCGAGAGGTGGAATCTGTGTTTTGGTATTAGGTGCAACTTGCTTGTGGAAGGTAAACGGTTAACAATCGCGTAATTCGATTCAATAGTCGACACGACATAAGTTGTTCTGGAAATAGAAATTCGAAATATTACAATCGGAAATTGGATGAGTAATTAGGTGTACTAGTAATCTACCGTCACAAAGACTACATAAACAAATATTACTTTTCGTTGGTGTCTTGTTAGATAGAACTCATCAGAGTTGTTGAGGATTTGATTTCTAATATTTACTGATAATGTCCGTTAAGATGTCGGAAGTCAGTGATCATTTAAAGAATGCGGAAATTGGTGTCGATTACTAAAGGATTTTTTGTAATAACAGATAAGCCATATCGCAGTGCCGAAAGCTGCAAAATTACCTAATCAAATTATCAACCACCACTTCAAACTACTGCTGAATCAATTAGAGAGTTGAAGAACTTTGCCTCGCTTTATGCGAAGTTTTCGAAAGTTGCTACCATCCAGTCAATGGTAAATGGAAACCAGACGTGAATTTTCGACCCTTGTCTAGGACACCTATGCCGAAAAAGAGTAAACAAAAAACACATTGCTTGTACAAAAAATTAGATAGTTTACAGTGACTTTGGTAAATTTGAAAGTGAATTGGGCTTGTACTGCATTTAGATGCTCATACATAAAGCAGGTACGCTGTAAAACTTTTTAATTTACTCTAGGAAGAACATCAGTCTGGACTTGTAGGCTTCCTAGTACGTACTTTGTCTTAGGGTTTTGGCACTGTTAAAATCATTCTGCACTCCTCCATATAGCTGAAGATGGCTGGAAATAAAGGAAAAGGAGAGGTTATTGATCTCTTTGTTTTCAATACCTCATCAAGACACTCCGACATGACCTCAAGTATGTATTATACATAAGACACGACACCAGCGTCGAGTTTGATAATCATCTGGGACACTTTCGACTTGAATTTTCTAGAAAAAAATTTCTGCAGATGTTAATGTTCTACTTTCAGCGCATTTTTGAATTTAAAATGCTTTTCTTGACCATTTTGCATTGTATCTAATAAAAGATCAAAAGATATCCAAGGAATTAGAATAAAATTTTGTTGTTAAAGTTTGTTAAACAAAAAAAAAAGGCAAAATAATGGCAGGGATTTTGTAAAACATTACCCCATATCTCCATTCGATTTCGATACTTTTCAAGTGAAATTAACGTATTAGGCTAAGCTTAATCTTATCCGTTCAGCTAGCTAGACGGCTTAGAAAACTGATTTACCCCGCCCTCACATTCTACCTACAATTCATCCCTTTTTCATAGTTTTTAGAAGAAACTACCTACATACGAGTACGTATCAGGACAAACATGCAAATTTAACTTCGTCGGCTAACTATTAAAGCAATATCGTGAACTCGCTTCGCCGGTAGTTGGCATATTATTTTATTCGTGTCCTTCGGGGCCTAAAAAAAAATTATTTCCCTCTAGCTGTTTTCAGAATGTCAAAAAACCTGGAGATAAGCAGGAAGCTGGTGACCTATTAGGCACTTCGTGTTGATCGTAGCTGGTCTCTCTTAGATATTATATGATAGTTCTTGTTCTCTAAAATTCATCCAGACCGCGACTGTACTGCAGCTATCGATGACCTAACAGTGGCAATCCTCCGTCATCCTGCAATTCTCTCTACATTTTCAATCGTTATCTAGTGCTGGTTTTGTAATTTTTGGAAAGATTTAGATCATCGTACAGTCCAGCTAATAATTCATAAACTTGAAGCTGTTTAATTAACTCAGTTTGCAGGAAAAGTTGGAGAGGGCCGTTTCTTACAATATGGTATTTGAATTCCTCCAGCAAGACGTACATATGTGCTGCATGTAGACTGAAATTTCTGGTGGGTTCACTCGTTCCCTAAAACTGCTTAGTGGGAAGAATCTTTCAAACGCCTAGCGAGAGCGTTGGCAGTGATAGACACCATATATTGCTGGGAGTATTGAGTTGTTTTTCTCGTTCAGCCATTATTTTCTATTCCCTTGTTGATTTGTAATTACTTTATTTTAGATAGCGCTACAGTCCGGGGTGGACGTGGGCCTCAACCAATAAGCGTCCCAAGCCAGCTCGCTCTTGTGCTAGCCGCATCCAGTTTTTCCACTTGTGTGCACCACCTTAGGTGAGGTCTTCCTTTACCACGTCGTCCCTCCGGGATGGATTCAGATACTTCTAGGTAGATGTCTTCGTCTCCATTCTCCGTTCATACAAATGGGACCAAAAATCACTCGAAGAATTTTTCTTTCAAAACAACTAAGGGTGTTTTCATCCGCCTTTGATAACGTCCATGCTTTTGCGCCGTATAGCAGGACTGGGATGATGATGATAGTGTAACATAATGTAGCATAATAACTACGCCCCAAAAAGGTGCAACACATTCCGAAGTGTCTTTTCATTCGAGGTTCGTGTCCACAGTAAGAGACGAATTCTGTCTAAGACGACGTCGCGGAATTAAGAGAGAATTATAACCGCAAGAGAATTATAACCGCAAGAGATTATTGACTGCAGCTGTCATCTTGGAATTATTACATCCGAATTTTCTTGTTCCAGTGGTCGAAGAATTTGCTAGAAGTTTCTGGCTATCAGAAATGCGACTATATAAGGACAGATGGCGGTCGAGGCAAGGCAGTTGGTTTTCGAACCGCACGAAGATATTTGAAAAGTGATAATGGGCGAAGTTGTAATTGTGTGATAGATTGAAAGTTAAGAGTTAACAAGAAGAAGTAATTAGTTTGGATTTGTGAATTAAGTAATTAAAATGAGATAAAGTGATTTGAGAAGATAGAGACCTTGTAAGGAAAGAATTTGCGAAGAATAGTATAGTGTGAACTTGAATTGTTCTATAGACTAGAAAATAAAGAAATAATCTCACAGAATAACGTTTTATCCACTCGAGCCGTAGCTCGCATATTACAATAGTTTAGTTGTCCGTGAGAAGGCTTTGTGCTTCACTACCTAAAAATTGTCGCCGCTTGTGTTTCAATACTCCCGAAAGCGCCACAATGTCGTCGTCGTACGAGGGTAGTTGTACAGACTTTTGAAAGATTGTACCCCTGATGCTTGAATATTTTGTACAATCCATTCAAGTATGATGTTAAAGAAATCACATGACTGGTCGGCACCTGGTCGTAGTCCTTTTCTGGCATCAAAAGCCTTGGTGGTGTTGTTACCGACTTTGATGGAGCAGCATGCATTCTCCATCGTCATCCTGCATAGAAGGATGAATTTGGCAAGGATGCCAAAACTAGACCTGGCTCTGTAAGCTAGTCTCTATATACGAGGTTCCCAAATAAATAAAGTTTTTTCTCTCATTTTTTCAGCTTATTATCTGCACGGCTACCGAGTTATGGCAGATAGGAAAAGCTAATGAGAGCCGTTTTTAAGTGCAATATCCGCAAAAGCGTGCATACTACGAGAAAAATTATTGTAATAGAAATTTTAGGCTTTAAAACTGCCAATCAGGCGAATGCCTATTTTTGCAAAAATTTTGAAAATTGTAGGCATGCAAATTGTCGGACTCTACATCCTAAGAAAAGAATCATTAAGCCCCACAACAAAGAAATTGAGGTTATGTTTACATAAAACAAACACACCATCTTTGGTAATGTATTAAGTCTGTTCATTTACTTTCTGCGCTCAAATTCGTAAAATGACAAATTTCAAGGAGTTTGGGGGTGAAAGGTGAAAATTACAAAGAAGTTAGGAGACGCACTGAGCCACAAAAGTTGTGCGTCAGCGAAAGGTCAGGAACATATGCGAAGAACCACCAATTTGGATAGCCGGAAACATCTTCGGATACCATCTTATGGTCAATTGTATCTACATATGTGTACTATATTTACTATTTATTTTCTTCTTCCATAAATCACTTAATAAGCAATTTGATATTTACATATAGTGATTTGACAGGTTATCCACAGAAATTTGTTGGTCAAAAATTTCCATTGAGAAGATATTTTTTACTCTCTCGTTGCCTCTGTCGTTTACCAAATGTTTGGGTTAAGGAATGATTTGGACTTAAGCGCCTTATAGAATGCTTCCAAATCGATCTGTTCCGGTGCTTCCGAAAAGTTGAACATTTGACAGCCCATATATTGTGTATGACTTGGCAGAAAGCTACATAGATCGAAAAGCATAACGCATGGATTTGTTATTTGTTGGTAGAATTGGAGAAAAATAACTTCGTAATGTGTGTTGCAGTACAATTAGAACAACGGACAAGTTTGTATAGAAAATTAAATTGCATTTGGAAACCCACAAGAAATTAATTAAGGTTATGTCCACGCAAAAGTGGCACACCATTTTCGTTTTTGTATTGTTTTTGTTTGGTGGGGCATACAATACTTGCCATAAATATGCAAAAACATTTGAAAAATCTCCAAATATTAATTTTTCATCTATAATTTTGAGTAATGTGTGTTTAAATGAAATGTGAAATGCCGAGTAGGATCGGAGGCATTCTGTGCAGCACTTTTGACGGAACCAAAGGATTGGACGGAACGGATCCGATTGAAAGCATTCTGTTCGATGCTTCAGGGAACGGAGTTGGTACTAATTTCCTAGTAAGGGAACGGAATGTTCCATCAATGTGAAGAACTCTTGAAAAAGGTCCAATATTTTTTTTTTTAAATAATTTTCCTGTTTTTCCCCAATGGCGGAGCGTCAAATGACGGATTGGATCGGAATGTCTGTTCCCGTACGTGACCAAAATAACGAATTCTAATTTCTCCAGTACGTGGAAATTTCGTAATTTTTCATAAAAGAGAGAGCTCATAAGAGCGCAACAAATTTCCCCTATTTGCAAAATTTAGTCCAAGAAATTTATTTAGACAAATTTATGAGAGCTGTCAAAACACACATGTACATTCCAAATTGTTTATTAAGTCTTTTTTTTTTGTTTATTTAGTTTAAACAGAATCAAATAATAAGTGGAAATACAAAATAAATGTAAGACACTTCTTTCGAATTTTACGAATTTTGTTGCAAAAAGTCTTCAACTGTAAAGGAAGCTGTCATTGGGTTCTCCTATTTATAACTTACAATTTCCACCAAATTGCAGTCACTGCTCTCCCTAGACGACTGTCTCAATCTACCTGCACGTTGCTGTAGCACTTCTGCCTAGAAACATGCTTCACAATTTTCGATTGTTCTCCTACTGCATGAAAGATGTCACTTCCAACACAAAACATCTGATTTTGACATTTCACCATCCACGTGCTGTTTTCGTTTACAAACCACGATCTCACAACAAATTCACAAAACTCGGATATTTTTAAGAATAAAAATGAAAGTAGAAAATATTTACACATCGGTAGCATGTAATCGAACTCCTGAAAGTGCCGACTGGGGTAACAATGGATTAATAGTATTTGCTGCGTGCAACTCAATCGGAATCTTCAACCCAAAAGTGAGTTTACCCAAGCAAATTGTTTAGGATAAAATTGGAACTATTTTCGTAGCTCAATAGATCGGCGAAGATAACACAAACATTCGTCCAACACACCAAACGTGTCACCACAGTCAAATGGATAGCACGATGCCCAGGAGCCGCAGAAACGGAATTTCTCTCCGGCTCTGACGATGGACTTGCCATTCTCTGGAATATATCAGATCCAAATGTAGTGCGTACTTTCGTCTTAAAGGGCCACGAGAGTGGTGTGAATTTTCTCGATGGTGTCTATGTGAATGGAGAACTCACCATTGCTACAGCTTCCACAGATTCCACTGTCAAACTTTGGTCACTCAATGGGAATACGTCCGAGTTCGAGTGCTATCAGACTATCCTCCTTCGAAGTGGATTCTGTTTCTCAATGCGATTGACCACGTTCCCCAACTCCCAGCAATTGCTTCTGGCCTTCTCTGCTGACGACGATAGTGTCTCACTATGGGCCAATGTGACTGGGAATTCCATGGAGAGAATCCATCAGCTAATCGGTCACGAGGATTGGGTTCGCAGTTTGGATTTCGTTCTCAGTGAAGAGGGGGATCTCCTTTTGGCCAGTTCATCGCAGGATAACTTTATACGGCTGTGGAGGATCTCTCCCAGAACGGAGGAGCAGGTGAATGAGAATAAAGTCGATATTTTGAACATTGCCGACGGGGAAATTCGTGTTGAAGAGAAGATACTTCAAGTGTCCACAAATGGTCCTGCAAAGTGGTTTGCAGTCAGTTTGGAATCTGTACTTTATGGACACGAAGGATGGGTGTATGGAGTCCATTGGCATAGAAGCCCCAATGGGCTACAGCTTCTATCCGCCTCTATAGACAAGTCAATCATAATTTGGCAAGCGACTGATGATGGCGTTTGGATGGAAAAGGTTCGTGTCGGTGGAGTTGGGGGTAATTCTTTGGGTTTTTTTGGTGGAAAGTTCTCCAGCGATGGCAAGTCCATCCTCGGACATGGATTTCAAGGTGGCTTCCATATATGGAATCAATCTGAGGAGAATGAATCCATTTGGACGCCAAACGTAATCATTGGCGGACACTTTGGAGAGGTCCGTGACATTGGGTGGGAACCTCAAGGTGCCTTTTTGTTGTCCGTTTCAGCTGATCAAACGACCAGATTGCATGCGCCATGGGTTCGTTCAAATGAATCACAGGTGACATGGCATGAGCTGGCTCGTCCACAGGTACATGGTTACGATATGCAAACTATTGCGGTTCTGTCGCGCTATAAGTTTGCCAGCGGCGCTGAAGAGAAGATCGTTCGCACGTTCCAAGCGACGGGGAACTTTGTAGAGAATTTCCAAAAGATAACCAACACCACAGATGACAAGGAGGGCAACGCCATCCTACAGAGTAATAAAAGAGTGACTTCTTGAAGCTGTTCTCTAGAATTTTCTTTCATTTCAGATCTGCCAAAGGGTGCCTCAGTTCCATCACTGGGCCTATCCAACAAGGCGGTCTACTCCATAGAAGAACTATCGGACCAAAAGCACGTTAAGGACGAATACCCAGAGAACTACTTTGTTCCAGTGTCGTTGGACACGCCTCCACAAGAAGAAACTCTAATGCAGAACACTCTTTGGCCAGAAATTCAAAAGTTGTATGGTCATGGGTTTGAGATTTATGCATTAGCCGCGACGCCTGATGGCCAGTTGCTAGCTTCTTCCTGCAAGGCGACTAATGGGGAGCATGCACAGATTATTTTGTGGTAAAGCATTCCTTTTGGTAGGACGATTCAAATCTAATATTCTCCAATTGTAGGAACACCACTACATGGAAACATATTCAAAAGCTTCCTTCGCACCAGCTAACAGTCACTCAAATGCGATTCTCCCCCGACAATAAGTATCTACTTTCAGTGTCTCGTGACAGACGGTGGACCATCTTCGAAAACAAGGGAACTCCAGAAGCGCCTTCCTTTGAATTAGCCGCGACAACAGACAAAACAAACGGAATACACACTCGTATTATATGGTCATGCGATTGGTCGCATGATTCCAAGTATTTCGTGACATCCTCGCGAGATGGTAAGGTTATAGTTTGGACAAGGGGTGAAACCTTAACGGAAACAAGTCTGAAAAACTGGCATCCAGTTGATACGTTAGAATTGAAGAATGAATCTGTGACTGCAGTGGCATTTGCTGATAAATTTCGTGGTAGTAACAATGGGGAATATGTAGCTGCACTAGGTCTAGAAAGTGGAATCATTAATTTGTATGCATTCAATGGGAAGTTTGAGAAGCTACACACGATCGACAAAAAGTGAGATCAATGTTTTTTGTTTTGATTCGAATGCGTATAGTTAATTTTGTACTTTTCAGAGATGCCCATCACTTGACAGTGAGGAAGTTGCAGTTTAGGCCCAAAAGTGAAGGACTCGAACTGGCTAGTTGTGGTGATGATCATTTGGTTAGAATTTATGGACTTACTTTGTAGGGAATAACAAAAATGCATAAAAAGTTTTGTTTTATAATAAAGAAGAGAAATCTAAGATTTTCTTTCGTTTTTTATTCAGTCACCCTTGTTTCCGTTGTCGTTTTATTCGTCGTCCGGTTTCTAAATCGATTTCCATAAATTTTCGATATAACAGAATTGAAAAATAATAAACGACTACAGTCGTTGTTGAAGCACGGCGCGGCTGATGCACTCAAGTGACTCAAAAAGAAGCGTGTTGGACTGTAATAAATTTATATTCAATCTGTCGACAACCCTAGTATTTTGGCAGCTTCAATCTGGATAAAATGTTTTGAGCACAGCATAGATATCACTCGAAGGCCTTGTTTGGAATTCATATGCATAACATTTTTGTACATAGTAATCATGGTACCATGCCAGTACAACATTATTAGAACCTGATTTACATGCTTAGTCTCTGAATAATTGGCGATGCCATCAACGACTCCTTCGCGCAATTGCATGCGATTTCTAGTTCTAGTGCTGTTTTTCAGCTCCCGCCAAATTATCGGTGGTCAATTTTTAGAAGCTGCACCCATACAACGCACCTATAAAGTGCACGACTATGTCGCATATCATCACATATATGAACTCCGATTTGAAATTGAATAAAAATCGATAATATACAGTGCCGTTCGAAAAATGTTGGTCAAACATTTTATTACCCTTTTCGGGCGCAGTTCTTGGATTTTATGAGAGCTACGTGGTTTTTCTTTTGTACTAGGTAGCAAAATGTCATTCAAATAGTGCATAAAAGTCGATGTTATTCTGAATAAGAGGTGCATTTAGCTCGTGATAGCAGTCCGAAACGAACCGAAGTAATTTAGTGAAAAAAATTTGGAAAAATCAGTTCGGAATGCAAAGCTAATATTTTCTGTCTGTCACGTCTCAATTTGACAACACGTGAAATTTCTAGAAGATTAAATGTTGCTCAACAAACTGTCGCATGGAATTTAAAAAAATATCGCAAGACCGTGACTACCAGCAGAAAGAAAGGCTCAGGGAGGCAAAAAAAAGACGACCCCAGTGGAAGATCATTTTTTGGTGCTGAACAGCCATCGGCATCGGTTCAAGACTTCGATGGATCTTAAAAACGATCTGTGTCGAGTTACAGGAAAAATAACATCGTCAAGCTTAGTGAGCAAAAGGCTCGTGAAAGCTGGACTTAGGGCACTCAAGCCAGTACTGTAGCCGGATTTTCCAAAAAGAGTCAGGGAAAAACAATTGCTCTGGGCTCAAGAGCATCTTAATTGAACTCAAGACATGTGGAACAATGTTATCTTTTCCGACGAATCAAAGTTTAAGCTGCATGTTGGAGCTGGGAGGATTCTTGCGCGAAGAGAACCAAAGGAAAGACTGAGCTCTGAATGCATCTTACAGATGCCCCCCAAAACTGAAGGTGTGATGGTCTGGGGATGCTTCTCTGGAGATGAAAAAGGTAGAATTGTCTTCCTAGAATCGAAAGTCACTGCAGAAGTTTACCGTTTACCTACGGGTTCTGGAAAATGTATTAGAGCCCTCTGCGCTTTTTTTTCAACAGGACAATGCTCCTTGCCATACAGCCAAAATTGTAAGTATGAACTTGTTTTTTTTTTTTAATATGAAAGACTAATATCAAGCTTTTAAATAAGCTAGAACTTTTATGACTAAAAATAATATTTGCATTTTTTTTTTTATTTCTAAGGTTAAACTTAACTTGGAAGAAAATAATGTGGATGTATTCAGTTGGGCACCCTACAGTCCAGATCTCAATCCAACTGAGAATATGTGGTCAATAATGAAACTTAAGGTTGCGAAGAAGCGTCCAGAGTCAATTGAAAACCTAAAAAATGTACTTATCCGGACCTGGAACATCATACCTACTTCCACATGGAAAAACCTATCTGAGTCGATGTCTCGCCGATGTGCAGCTGTAATAAAAGCAAGAGGAGGTCCAACAAAGTACTAATTAGATAGAGAATGTTTCTGAGAAGCAATAAAAAAACAAAAACACTGCACCTTTTTCTTTAATCCCTGAAAATGAGGCAGGCACCTAAAAACCCATTTTTCAGTCTAACAACTTTTTGCTCCCGTGACCGCGTGTGAAAAATTTTAACACTCTAAATGTATCATGAAACGATTGAAACCGCATAAGAAAACAAATCCTCATTAAAAAGTATGTAGTTATTACAACAAATTTGGCAAAATTCGAAAAAAAAGTTTGACCAACATTTTTCGAACGGCACTGTATGTATGTATTGAAAAAATTAACAATTAAAAATTTGAAATTTTTCAAAATATGATTTTGAATAAAATTGACTGATTCATAACCGAGAAATAACTAATTTTCAAAAAATAGCGTTATACGAATGGACCTTTCTTAAAACCACCGGAATAATGCAAAGCTGAACTGCAAGCTACCGGAGGAATTCATGGGTTATGGATGGTGGAACTGCCTTTAGGTATAAAGGTTAGCTGTGGATAAGTATGTATTTAGCGAGCAAGCAGCTGTATATAGGTGTGGAGGAATTTTCAATTTGGCTCTATTTCCTAACGAGGCGAACAGATGTCGTCTTCAAATAGGCATCACGTTTCTTCGACCCTTCCGTCTCCTTCCATCAGTGGGTTAATAAACTTTAAAAGACCTAGTTTCTTAAGTCAAAATATTTGAAAGAAAATTAAATTTCCATATTTTATCTCCACTCCATCCAATTTAATGATTTTAAATTTCATCAAAATCTGTTGTGCTTTTCTTGGATTAAGTGTTTAATAATAAAGTGCACAACGTAATGCCTCTACATATATGTATGTCCTGATCATTTGAAAATCATAGATTTGAAATTTAAACGAAATTGTCAAAATGTATTTCTTTTTCCAAATGCGCTAAAATAAAAAGGAATATTTCGATGATTTTTCAAAACTTGGTAAGCATATTATATTAAATTTGGAATTAGAATTAGAAAATTCAAATTTAGTCTCGAATTGTAGCCCCACAGACCCCACATATGATGTTTGCTAAAAAAAAAAAAATTCTATTCAATGCTCTGCTCAAATTAAATAAAATAAACATAAATCTACCTATTGATCGTAATTTCTTACCCCTTTTTATAGCTTTTCATTGCACATATCCGTTCTCTTTTCTGCTCATTTCTTACTGAAAACTCATCGACACATCTTTTTAAATACAGTCCCCTACATGAACATTAATGAATGAAATGTTCACACAGACCCCCTTCTCTTAGCACAAATGAGTCTTCATCCTCTATTCTTTTGATTCTCAATTATACAATGACCTGCATGCAGCCCTCGTCTAAATTACTGCATTCGAATTTCGGTCTACACACATTAATTTTTGTGTGAGACTACAGCTGGAGACTTTTTGAATAAGTCACCTTCCTTAGTCTCTGGCAATTTTTTTTCACTGTGCAATGCAATTTTCTTAAATAAAATTGAAGTAATAGACATTTTAACAGTTTTAGTCGGCCTTTTTGAAGGAATCAATCAAATATGCTGTTCGGGTTAGATTTTTTTTTATTGTTATTAATGCATTGTATTATCCGTGCTCCCTTAAATATCAACGATATCGTAAACTATCAACTAAACAATTACAAATGTGTATCTAATTTCAGACTAGTATTCGCTAATCAATTGTTGAACCGGTATTTTAGGTTGACGATATTTTCTTTTGCTTCTCTTAAGCCTTTCAAAAAAACAAAAATGGACCATTCCACACTAGTATTCTTGCATCAGTTGTTGAACCGGTTTCTTAGGGAAGTCGCATTAAAAGCAAGGGCAAATCTATCCACTTTTGATGATATTTCCCTTTACATCTCAACACTGAAGCTAGACTACTAGTGTGTAATAAATTGACAACACATTCGTTTGGATTTGACATTGGATACAGTATGTCAATTATTTATTTCAAAAGAAATTTGTCGAAATGGTGTACGCACTTATCTACATACATATATTCTCGACAGGTTTAGTTTAGAAAGTTTATGCACTGAAATTAACATTTAAATCGCTGATTTACGAACCGAAGGAGACCGTTTTTTGATTAAAGTTTTGAGATTAGCTCAATAAAACTTGTCGGAAAGGTAAATGAATGTTGGCCCCGATGAATTATATATGAATCCTAGTACGCTGTTCGAGCAGAACAAAAATCACCCATACAAAACAGGCGCTAGTAAAATGCAAAGCAAATATTTTAGCATGAGATTTTGCTTGCCACTAGATTGATTCTATAATCAATTTGAAACCAAATTGTTAATTTTACAATTACTCGTATTTGGAAAAAAAAAAATAAATAAATAAAGTTTCACCCCGCAAATAATGTCGACTTTCGCGGTCCACGCATGAAGCTGACCAAAAATTATTTATTTATATGAAAGCATTTAGACGTTGTAATATTTGTACAATTTAAAATTTTCACCCATTCAAATGTCACCTTCGTGCTCTCAGCTGTTTGTCTCTTGCTCGGAATATTTTAATACACATATTTAAAAATTGTAAAAACTAATCAAACTGGACTAATATAAATTAAATTTATTAAATGCCGAATACATAAAAATATGAAGAAGCGGAAGGAATTTAGAAAACATTAAGTGTCGTGTCCATCGCATGGTCAATGTTGTTCACATTTCAATCTGACTCGTCTGAATCGCGTCTATCGTGAGGGTCGAGATTGCCCCGGGAATCAGGAAATGCAAAAGTGGTAAATAAAAGGTCTTCCAGAGAGTCTCGCAAGTCTTTACGATTTAATTTTGATTGAAATTTGCTGGTACAATTTGTAAAGTTTATCTCGAACAACGTAGGTACTAGGCTTAAATAATTGTCAAATTATGGTTCACTTTTCCTTGGATTGTTCGCTCTTCTGATTGGTCAATAGAACCAGATATCCATTTGACGTTTAAGAAGAGGAAGCACAAAAGCCAAGGCAAGTATTAAAATATAGCTGATCACCGAAATCGAATCAGCTTTGTATTTGTGCCATCTTGAGTAAATTATTTAACTTATTTAGAACAATTCCGACTGCAGAATTGCTCTGTAGTGGATAATTAGGTTTTTTTTTTAATGTTTTTTCATCTATAAAAATCTGTTTTTCTAAACGAAATTTCGCAAAAAATATCAATGGAAGAGTTTGACGTTTACCTTACAATACAGTCCGATTTTTGGTGTAATCTGAAATAAATGAACAGTCAATGGAATGGGAACCATAACATGTTCAATATATATGTAGCTTCGCCAGAACACCGGATTATGCTTAGAAAAAAATCAAAACAAACAGAAGTAAATAACGCCTGGCAATAATCGAACCGATAACACTCAGCAGCACTGCCAACACCAATCGACGCAGTCAACCGCATTTTGACATTTCCACAGAAAACTCTCCACCCACTGCTCTCTGGCTGTCAACAGTGAAAAATTCTATCTCCCATAAATAAACTTTTATTATTATTTTATTTTCTATTTATTGACTAATTTTAAACACGTAGTTGTTGTGTTTGTTTCGGTTTCTCTATATTGTTGTTTAAAATGATGTGAATGTGTTTTGCAAACAAAGACCGTTTATTTATCAGAATGTCCCGTGGCAAATCTCGTTTGCAAGCGGAAATATGCGGTGACTGTGGAGCGTCTGGTATGAAATTCTATAGAATGTGCTTTTGTGCGCTTACTCACTTCCTTATTTAGATCCATCATGGGCTTCCGTCAATCGTGGCATACTCCTATGTTCAGATTGCTGTTCGGTACATCGCAGTCTGGGGCGTCACATTTCCGTCGTGAAATCTCTACGTCAGGGCACTTGGTGTCCATCTGTTTTGAATTTTGTTAATTCTCTAAATGCACATGGCGCCAACAGTGTCTGGGAGCATTGTCTGTTGGATTCAGCTGGTAAAGCAACCGCCCGGAGGAAGCCTACACCAAAGGATCCCCTACATCCGACGAAATCGGATTTCATCAAGGCGAAGCATGTCAATTTGGCTTTTGTTCTGAAACCGAATCTCCAGGATGATGAGAGTTCAAATGGGAGTCTAGAAACGGAACTAAGTAAGCAATTGCATGCGAGTGTTAGGACAAGTAACTTGGAGACTTCTTTGCGCTTATTGGTGCAAGGAGCCGATCCTAATTATTTTCATGAGGTAAGGAATGAGAAATGTATATTTGGAGGCAGTAAATGATGTGGTTTATGTAGGAGAAGAAATCAAATCCATTGCATGTGGCTGCGAAGTTTGGACAGGCTTCGCAGATTGAGCTGCTCATCATCTATGGAGCGGATTTGAATGCACTGGATGGGAACGGAAGTACGCCATATGAAGTGGCAAAAGCTAATAATCACAATACTATCGCAGAGCGACTTGTAGAGGCTATGTACGATGTTACAGATCGTATAACTATGTTCTTGGGTGGCAAGAAGCCCGATCATGTGGTAGGATATTGGTTCCATCTGTTTGCACTTTTCTAAATTATTCCTTCATAGAATGGGAAGCATATTGTCATCCCCGACTCAAATAACTCAGAAATAAGCGAGCAGCTAAAGATTGCTCGTGGCCGTCTGCAACTTGTGCCAAATAAGATGTTCGAGGAGCTCGTCATGGACTTGTACGATGAAGTCGATCGAAGGGAGAGTGAAGCCAGTAAGATATTCTAAAGCGTTGTGCCATTAAAATTCCACTAATTAAGAATCTCTTAGTTTGGGCTACAACCGCATTGAATCCAGAGAATGTCGCAGTACCATTTCTGCCAGCAAATCCATTTCTAAGTGCCACACGTAATCAGGTAAAGCACATTCGATTTTCGATTAAAACCAATTTTTTTTTATTTTATAAATCTTCTCAGGGTCGTCAAAAATTGGCTCGCTTTAGCCCCTTGGAGTTCGCTGGACTACTGACCGATGTTCTCATAGATGCACGTCGTCGTCAAAATATGGCAAATCTTCGACCACTCGAAAGTCTAAATCAACCCCATCAGACACTCTTCGGTGAAGATCCGAATCTCTCTGATGATGAACCGATCTATGATCCGGTTGCATCTGATGAAGATTACGCACCAGTTGCTTCCATTGTACAACAGGTAAATTACATGCGACAGAAAATTCTAAAATTCAATAATAGTTTCGGTTAAAAACTCGAATATAAGTCGGGGAAAAAAGCTGTCGAAAAATTAAATTTATAGTCTGGAAGAGTGTTCCTTTTTGTAACAGACAGCAATGGGATTGGATACAGTTGGAAGAGTAGCTTTTTTTTTTTAAATGATTTGTAGCTTAAATATTCTTAAATGAAATGTATTTATAGTTTTTTTCTTTTTTATCTAAAATTAGAGAAATTTATGCGCAACTTTTGTGTGTCTCTTTAGAAGAAAAATTTATTTTGCCAATTGTATGTATAACCAATTAATGTATTCTTGAAAATGTTCAGTTAATTTAAGGAAGATAGCTGGAAGGTAACTTTAAGAGTGAGATATACGTAAAGTAAAAGACAACCCGCAAAAGAAAGATGGTAGTAACAACATTAGTTTTATATTAGAAAGCGCGCATGAACCATCTTGGAGTCAGCTATTTTTGGAATCTGTAAGGACGTAGATATCTAATCCAATACGCTATTATTACCGAAGTGACATATTGTCCTTCAATTTATGATAGAAACTAATTCTTTGCGAATTATACGAGCTTTCAATGCGAGGACATAACTTTTGTAGCTTCACTTTTAAGTGTATTCTCATAGTCGCTACCCCCCTTGTTTGAAGGATGTCTTCCTAATCATCTGAGTTTTCAAAAGCTTGATATTGTTAGACCATGTTAACATTTCCACATCATCCAAACATACCAACCGTTCAGAACCGAAACAATTTAGAGCTAATATCTGCTTTGGCAGAAAGAAAACAATTTCAAATACTCATGAGTGAGCAGCTGGTTAGAAGGAATAATTTTATTTTATATTGAGTCTGAACTATCGTAAGGATACAGTGCCACTTGGAAGTGATCCAATTTAAAATGACAATGACAAACTGTGAGAAATTGTTATCAATTGCCGAAAAACGAAACTCAGTATCGTGCTAAGTTGGGTGATGCGACTTAGAGAATAAGCGTGGATGTGTTGAATTGACACAGATAATGACAACAGCATTATCAACCGCTGTTTCTTTGGGCTAAGAAGCGAATTGATAGCAAAGAGGATTCTCACGAATAACTAAGGTGACTTGCTATAAGACCCTCACCATCCCAGTCCTCCTATACGGCGCAGAAGTATAGAGGTTATCAAAGGTGGATGAAAACACTTGTTTTGAGATACAAATTCGTCAAGTGATTTTTGGTCCTGTTTGTATCGACGGGGAAAGAAGGAGAAGATACAACAACGAACTATGCCTGTTGTACAGTGACATCGACCTAGTCAGAAGGGTTCGAGTTCATCTCCTGTGATGTGTAGAGCGAATAGACATCAACATTCCGGCCCGTAAAGGAAGCTCTAATCTAGGGAAGCGCATACAGAGGGAAAGCGACCTCAACCAACTTTATTGTGCAAAACTAGGGACGGCTAGTACAAGACCAACCTAGCTGAAGCCGCTTGTTCGTTGAGGCCCAGGTCCACCATTTACTGTAGCGCCATCTAAAGTAAATTTAAGTAAGTGACGAGTTGTCAAGACTGTCATCTGTTTTGTTGGGAGGAAATTAGAATTTTATTAGACTATCGCTCCGTGTATTTTTTTTTTGAGGAGACACCTGTTTCGGCTCTAGCACTCATGAACATAGAACCTAGTTATTTCTCTAGTGATCCATTGTCAATCAACGTTTTGTAATATCTTTCGGTAAGTCGTACTCCCTTCATCGCATCTTTAGGAGTATTTAAGATCTTCATGCATCCATAGATGGTACCTCACCAGCGCCATTTAGCATCTCTGCCCTGACTTTGGATTTTACCACTATTGTGGATGCCTATCTCTCGCCCTTCTAAAAATAAACTCAAACATTCCAGGCATATCTTTTCGAAGTCAGCTTCATTGTTCATAATGGTGGTCATTGCTATACTTTGGGGAATAAGCTCCTCTTTCGCAAAACGTACAACTTGATGTAGCGCGGTTTTCTTAGACATATCAATAAAGCTATGCATCCTTTGTACGATGAGTTTCTCGGTGATCATATGGAAGATATGACACAAAGGTGCCAGTAACTATTCCCACTTGACCACACGGTCTGGTGTACAGAGATGCAGCTGAATACTTTCCAGAACACAATGTTTCACCAGAAGATAAGACCTGATATCTCATTTATCAATCTCATCTTCCACAAAGCATCTAAATATCATTGATGTTGCAGCATACACTAACTCCCAGCTGTTTTCATATGTCACTGCCATTTAAGTAGTTTCCAGCAGCTACTCGACATCTTTAAAGCTACCTTCGAAAGATTCCAATTTTTGTATTTATTTTAGAATGAACTTATTTGATTTTATTCCCACAAAACAAGAAGTGTACCTATATATATATAGATACGATAAGCAACTATCAACAGACCTTAGCTGCTCCTAGGGAAAACTGGACCATGATGTATTTCGGTAGCAGTTGTTAGGAATAGTTTGATTGATTGAGACTTTAATTTGTAGCAGTAATTAAGTGATTTTATTTTCTAGAAATCAAATAAAAAAAAAAAAAAAAAAACTGAAAATCAGTAGACCCCTCCGATGCCGAAATAACACCTATTCAGCACCGGTTACATTCCTTTTTTGTCGTTTAGATTTCTTTTACGAAGGACCTCGTGTCGAAGAAGTTACTTAATATCAACACGGGAACCACACGACAAATCATACGCCGTCGTCCACCTAGTGTGTGAGTTTTAACTCTTCTTCTTGCTAATCTGTTTCCCAGCTATCAGCAGAAGCTTAAAGCAAGAAGTAGATTGAACCAGCCACCAGTTACAGCAACAGTCAATTTATTTCCTCTAAATACGCTGTTGCTGTCGCTGGTGTTAATGTGTTGACTGCCTGTTTCTAAGTTATTTTGGTTCCTGTCTCGCTTTATTCTTTGATTTTATGTTGTAGCACAAGTCTCTGGCTGTTTGAATGATAATAAAAAGATGTTCTTCATAGATTGATGGCTTTTAAATAAATTTAAATGTTTTTTTTTTCTTAGCTACAGTTAGAGATTCAGTTAATAGCATAATTATACAAAACTGCTTATTACTTAAAATGTGTTCAATAGAACTATTTCTTTATTTTTTGTTAACAATTTTGTAATTTAAGTAGCAATCGTATTAATAGTTACATTTTCAAAAATGAAAATATTTATATACATTTATAAAAAAAAAAACAAAAAGAAACACAATACTTTAAGCATACATATGATGTGATACCAAAAGATAACATTGTTATTAAAAGCGAGTCATTTATGTGAAATATATAACTTATATACAACAAACCCGAAAGGAAACAATTTAGTTTAACATAATTGTGTTTGTAGTGGACGTCTTAGTAGCTTTTAGTTTGTTATTATTGATTAAGATTTTTTGTTCATTAATTTTTATTTGTGTTTATTTGGTTTTGTATTTTTTGTTATTTCTTAGAACCATCACTCGTCAATGGTTGGAACACATCCAGCTGACGTTCATGAAATGGAATCATTACGCAAAAAGCTTAACGAATACGAATCCGAAATCAATCAATTGAAGACGGTTGTTGAAAAACTTTCAACGGAAAATTCCGAATTGAAATCGAAATTCTCCGGAACGAATTTTAATATTTACGATGAACCATTGTGAGCTTTTAATTTTTCGTTTTTATTTGTTTTCCGTTTTTATTTGTTGGTTTGCTTTTTTTTTATGATTTTCTTTAAATGTGCCTGGTAGACGCATTGATTTGAATGGAACCGAAAATGAACCCGTTTTGGACGGGTCGTCCAGTAGTAATCAATCTACGGCTAAACGACCAGTCAGCATGTATGAACGACGGTTAGTTTCGCATACAAAACCACCAGATTGTCGTACCACGACGAGTATGTATCAAATGGCTGGCGATAAACCCTTTGGCGAGGAGGTAAAACATCGTACAGACTTGGTTACACGACGCCTTAAAGAGTTGTGCATCGCCATGCTGGATACATCGACAAAAGATGCATTTGTACCATGTGCTGAGCGCATACGAGTTGCTGTCGATGAATTGACAGCAATTTTTAGAACTGTAAGTGTAAGGGCTGCAATCACTGAATGGAGTACACAAGTCTATAAGATAGATTGTTTACAAATTTTAAATAAATGTTAAACGTTTTACCATTTCAGCCCAACTACAACGAACCAATTCGCGAGGCATTGAAACAGTTAAATCTCTATAATGTTCGGATTCAGCGCGAATGTGAGCACTTGCAGAATGCAATTAACACTGTAGATTCTCCAGCAATAGACGCCTATATGAAGGAAGTCCGGGAATGTGCATTTTACATAGCTAGTGCTACGAAGGCACTCTATGTGCAGTTTGAATAGACTATAGTCTTCTGATTGTTTTACATTTGTTCTTTTTATTGAGCGAAATTTACTTGTTCGTGTTTGTGTTTGACATTTTTTCATATATAAAAAAGTTGTTTACAACGAGACATAATCATTTTATCTATTTAATATATTTGAAAATATATTTTTATCTCATTGACATTTTTTTTTGTTCAATAAAATTTGATTATTAAAAGAAAATGTATTTTTTATATGCTCTACAATAAGCGTGACGTAAAATCGGAAGCTTGACATTGGTTTTCAACAAATTGGAGGCGGGACGGGAATGATTTTCCCAAACCCCAAAACAAAGTCTTCCAAAATCTGTAAGGCTCTCAAGTATTGAATTGAGTAATTGGATCTTTGAAACAGTTTGCTATTGCTCCTAACTGTGTCATAGGTCCCATTTATTCTTTAATTTGAATTTTTTAAAGAATAAAGTAATACTACTACTACTACTACTACTACTTTATAAATGCAATATTGCGCAATATGTGCTAAGCAGAGAGTTCACATATGCACGAATTGCCGTCACTGCTAAGCAGAGAATTCATAAATGTGCGCAATTTTAGCGCAATCGTGCAGCTGTCAGAATCGTATTACATTTACATAAATACTTGTTACTGCGTTGTTGTTTTTCGTGTTTTCGTTGATTTCTTTTTGTAAAAAATGGGTGAAGAAACTAAAGTTAAGTAAGTTTTAATCAAACATCTGATATGTGCTTTGCAAGGACATGCTTTGCAGTAGACTTAAACTTGCATTTGCGCAGCTTTTCCTGCTTTGTATTGCGTTTGCTTTGCAAAGCTTGCATTTATATTAATATTGAATTTAAAAATGGCCATCTGATTTTTAAATACTGTCCACACAAGTTGGTGCCTTCAGAATTTCAACCACAAATGACTACCAGAACTGAGAGACAAGTAACTAGTTACGATTATGAATGGCTTCCACAGATGATAGACTACCAATTAGTCACGACGGAGCATTAACGACAAATGACTACTAGAAACGGGAAAACTATCAACGAGACGTGAGGTCTACGAATGATTTCCTACAATGAATGACCACTAATTACTCGAGGCGGAACACACCCAACGAATGACTACAAAAGATAAGAGACTGCCCACCAGCCATGACTTGAGTACTAACAAACTAGTAAAGACAAGAGACTATCAACTAATCATGCCCAGAGATAACAATTTTCCAATCGGTAGTGTTCTCAAGTTCTCAGGAATTATATTTTGGACAATATTCCCGGAAGAATTATCGAGTATATTCTCCGAAGCAAACATGTTCGAAAAGACATGTTACGGAATCACAATTTATTGTGTACGTTCAAAGAGGAAACTGGGAAACAGACACAATTTATTTCGCCATCATGCAAAATCCATTTCGGTCTATCTATAATGAGTACAATTCAAAACGCAATCTGAAGAAGATACAAAAGGTAGAAAATAATAATTTTCGATTTCTTGAATTCTTATCAATCTGCTCAGGAAATCATCATAGGACTATCAGTCATAAGAAATGACCATACACGAATGACTACTTGAGAATATAAACCGTTCAAAATGGAGTACCGACCAAGAATAACTCCCAGAGACGGGTGAGTACCAACCAGAAACCAGATACTACTAATCAGTCATAACATGACTGAATACCAACCACATAATCACTCTTAGAGATGCAAGACGACTAACCTGGTACCACCGACGAACAAATATCAGAGACGAAATACTATCAAACCAAACAGTCATAAGCGAGGATCATTCATTCATAACGATATTTTAGTTTTTGCATTTTTTTGGCACAGATCTTAAGAATCCTTTTTTTATTATTATTATTATCTTCCATTAATATATACTTTAAAAATTATAAAACCCAGTAATAGAGAAAAGGAGGAGAAGACTTAAGAATTGGATAGAATATAAGCAATTGAGAGGCATGTGTTGTAGGCCCAATCGATCCAATTCGGGCAATGATGTCGCTGGCCCGAATGGTGCACCATACAGTAACTCTACGAGGGTGTAAAGGTCGTTGGTATATCAGTTGAAGATTTTCAATACCCCAATAGCGAATATTTTGTTTATTAACAAAGTCAGATAACCCGAAAAGAGCTTCATCACTGATGTTTATTTTTTCTCAAAAATTGGGGTCGTCAATATGGAGTTGTACAAATTGTTCACTCCACTCTCGCCGGCGCATATGGTCATTTTCGCTATCTTTTTTGATTATTTTAAACAAACTTGCCGGAAACATTCTAAATCCTTATGCACGTCGTCTATCAGAGGTACCCAGGCTTTCATCAATATTGTCTTTTACTGCAACAATATTTTCTGATGTGAGTACGCTACGAACTGGAACGGACTTCACTTTACCTGCCAGTGTATACTGAGTTTCAAAGTTATCCATTGTACGTTGAATGGTTCACTTGCTAGGTGCATACATGATTTAAACCAACAAAATTACGCAAATTTCTTCGTGTTCTAAAAATTGAACGATTATTTAGATAGAATGTTTTAATAACTTCAACATGTTGTTGAGGCGTTAGATACTCTATAATATATTGTTATCGGCTGCTCTTCACGACTGTTACACGCGAACTGAAAAATGCCAACCAAACCAGAACAGCGGCCGAACATCGACCTGGGATATAAAATACACTCTGTACTTCACTATCATATACGTACATATCCCCGTCTTGTTGGAACCGTATGTCGCTCACATCAATGTTTTCAATCTCTGGCTAAAACAAGTTGGTTATCATTTAACTATAGTGCAGATAATTCACCGTAATAGTGGCGCCTAAGTCGTTTTCAAAAAAATAAGGGCCGATTACGCCGTCAGTCCACAGGGTGCACCAAACTGTCACCCGAGGTGGTAATTGCCTCTCAGTGATCACATTTGGAGTTTCATAACACCAAATTCTGCAATATTGTCTGTTTACGTAGCCGTCAAATGAGAAACGGGTCTCATCGCTGAAGATTATGTTTGAAAAATCGGCTTCAACTTTTCCCAGCACCCAACGTCTGTATGTTCTGCGTATTCTATTGGAGGGTGGCCGTGGTGTAGTGGTAACATCATCGCTTGCCACGCTGTTGATTCACAGTTCGAATCCTGAAGTCAAGAATCATCTATTTATTTCGCACGAAATAAATAAAAAAAGTCGATCACTTGCGAAAGCTAAGTCAACTCTACTGTGAAGGCATAACACTGGCAGTAGGGTGGTCATATGGCTAAAATGCAACTTGATCGTGATGATGACATCAGGAGGACGGAAAAAATACTGTGAATCATAAGCAACGACAATAATAACGAAAACAAACAAAATACTCCCCAGTTATCTGGACAGCCACCCTTGGAGTTTACAGAAACTTAATACCACCTGAGTTTCAAACCACACCACTCTGTCTTTCTCTTTGTCTCTTCCTCTTTCTATAAAAAAAAACGCACGTGTTCTAAAAATTAGTATAAGGATACTCATATCCCCTTTAACACGTGTAAATTATAAAAAAAAAAATAATTCTATGACCAGCAGATGGTCGTGAAACAATCCATATTGTAAAATGGTAAGGTAAGAACTAACTACCTGTCACTATGGATAACAGATGCCATATGGCAGGGATGTGAAATCCCAACTTCGAAATGAATTACCCTTTATCTAGCGATTAGAAATAAAAAAACAGAACTCAGTTACTTTAATACGATAAATTTCTTAAATCTAAAAAAAATACAACTACATTTTTCATTAAAATTCAATTTAAGTACTTTAAAATGTAAGTAAAGTGTACTTTATATATATTTTTTAAGCCTCTTCACATCCCTGCAAATGTTTGTTTTCTACCGTTTCTTCTTCGAGCTTTTCAAGTAGTTCCCTAAAAATTGAATGAAATTCTAATTGGATTAGGGCAACAGATCACTCCAATAACCAACTGACCTTTGCTCCTCTTCAACACACTTCAGAGTTTCATTTAATTTTAAAGTATCTTCGGCTTCTTTTTTGCGATTCGCGCTGAGCTTCTCATGTACCTGAATAAGTTCATTTATCTTTGAACGGTTATCAGCAATTCGCCCATCCATTTCTAGAATTTTCTGTAGAACCTCGTTATGTGGCTAAGTAAATACTCTTTCTGTTAAAAATTTTCAAATATAAATCAGCTTAGATGTGAAATAATTTACCAGTGTCATGAAATTATTAACTTCCTGTAATTTCTGCTTCCAACAAGCGATTTGTGCTGCTGCTTCCTGTGATCGGAACCTAAAACGAACAGCAGCATGTTCTTTTGATTCATAACGAGCTTGATTAATGGTTTGTTGTCGCGAGAGCATGTCTTTGACGAGAACGAGAGAGCTGCTAACGGTCGAATGTCGATTCAATTTTTCCATTAACTCCACTTTTTTTTGACGGAGTTGTGCATTTTCTGCTTCAATTAATTCTATTTCTGCATCCGCGCAATTGGTTTCATTCTAGAGGATATAAATTATTTATATTACTCTGAGGTACAATAGAATTTAATGAATTAATTACCAAATTATCTAAAATCATCTGCAGCGCTTCATTTAATTTGTTTCCGGAAGCCATTTTAATGTTTAACGTTTTCAGTGTTGAGCAGTAATGGCGGCGTTGACTTCCCCATTCGGTCTCTATGGTTTGGTATAATGATTTAATGAGCAGGTGCATGAGCACAATATTTACATTTATTAAAAAGTGGGTATATTTTTAGGTGTGTCCCCCTAATCAACTGCAATACGAAAGATATTTATAAAAAAAATTGTTTAACGTAAGCCAAAGCAAAATACTTGCATTCGAACCAGCGGTGCGGTGGATACATATTTCCAATGACAGCTGACATTCAAGTAACATAACGGTTGGGTATGAAACAGAAAAATAATTAATTTCTTTTTTTACTTATACCTACGAGTATATATGTACGATATGATAAGGGCAAGAATTGGTTTCTAGAACATTTTCGGTCTATACATTTTGATATTACATACTAAGGGTGATTCAATTGGAGGTCAAAGATGAACAGCTGGTATTTGACATTTATCATTATGGAGCGGTATACGAGAGAAAGCTGCATTTTCGAGGTGCTAGAGGCAGTTGTTAAACCCTGGGTAGAGAGTGTGAGTGAAGGAAGACTCATTCTGCGGGATTCTGCGCCAGCGCACAAAGCTGCGACGACTCAGCAATAGATGACGATTAATTTCCATGATCACATAACACTAAACTTACCAGATCGTTATCCATTGGATTACTTTGTGTGGGGCGTTGTTGAACATAAAACCAACAAATATCCCCACAATACCATCCAAGCTCTACAGGATGCCATGGCTGTTATCGATACTGAAGTTGGTTTAATTGAATAAATATTGGCTTCAGAGGTACACTGCAGGCCAAAAGTTTGAGGCCGCCCTCAGTGCTCAAAGAAAAACGAAATCTGATATCGAAAAAAAACTCTTTAGAAGAATAATAATCATGTAAAATGACCGGGGAACATATACGAAACCAAAATAAGAAGACAAATATTTTCATTCTATTCTTAATATAAAGGAATTTATTAAAAAGAAGACAAAAATGACTTAAACCGATTTTTCGTCGAAATAGTCACGTTTACATTCGACTATTTTTTTTTACAATTCTTGGCATTTTAGCTATCAGCTTTTGAATTGTTGCCTGTGGTATATAACTCCAGCAATCCGATAGTATATTCCACAACGCAGATTCTGATGATGGGGATTGATCACGGAGCCTTTCTACCTAGTTCCTCCCACAACAGCTCCATACCTTTTAAATTTGGTGATTGTGGCGGCCATATAATGATTTGTAATCACCTTCCTCTGTTTCAGGTAGTCTTGACAAAGTCTTGACGTGTGTTTAGTATCGTTGTCCTGTTGAAATACGAATCTTTCGCCAATTAATCTTAGTCCAGAGGTTACAGCGTTTTCTTCCAATATTGTTTTGTAACCTCGTTATTCATTTTTCCAATCACTCGAGTCAGATCTCCCATTCCACTTGAAGAGGAACATCCTCAGACCATAACAGAACCACCTCCGTGCTTGATGGTAGAAACCACACAGTATGGTAGTATCTTTTGTTTAGCGTTCTGTCGAAAGAAAACTCCGCTTTCTGCCAGTACCTCGAACTTGGATTCATCGCTTCATAAAACTCTGTTGAAATCTTCTTCCGTTCAGTCTTTATGCTTATTGGCCCATTCCAACCTTTTCTGCTTGATTTGTGGTCGCAGCAGGGGTTTTCGAACAGCAACTGGCCCATATAGTCAAGCAAGTCTTAATCTTCGTTTTACCGTTGTCAACGACAGCGGTTTATTCCGTATTTCATTTATTTCGACGCGTATTTCGAGTGCTGTTTTTCGTCTACTTCGTTTGCTGTTGTGACTATTAGCCGATCCTCGTGTTTAGTTGTAGCTCTAAGCCACCCTGACCGTGTTTTATCATCAAGACTTCCGGTTTGAGCGTGTCGTTCAATAGTACGTTGAAAGCAGCACCTTGATACCTTCAATTGCGAAGCAACTTCGGTTTGTCTTCTTTAAGAATGGTAATGATTACAGATCGTTTCTCGATTGTGGTTACCGCAACTTTTCCCATTTTTAATTTGTTTGCTTGTTTACTCAAGACGTGAAAAATCTCAAATAAATTCTTATGACTTCAAAGTGTGGCATTTATATAAGACCCTTGCAATCCAGATCGACAAATTTTGGGATTTGAGAAGCCTTTTGATGAGTGCTGAATCAACAACCAAAAGTCATAAAATTTAATAATTGTGAAAAACTTAAACACTTCTCAATAAACCACAAAAGCGGTTTTCTCAATATTTGTAAACAAAACGCTCACTGTTCAAAAATGTCTGAATGTATTGTGTATTGTTTAGGTAGAAAATTTAGGTAAAAAAAACCCAATGTAATTCATAAAATTCAATCTCCATGCATGAATGAAGTCAGTTGCCTAGGTAGGCTTCAAACTTTTGGCCTGCAGTGTATATGTATTTACGTATGTAGAAAGAAAATAATCGCTTTCCTTTTTTTACTTTTTTATTATCACTCTTTATGGCGTGACTTACCGATCACAATAAAGACAAGAAGAAGAAAAACCAGTTGCCTACGTGCCTAGCACCAAAAAGAATGATAGCCGCCACTCACTTTAAGATGGCCGCTGTTGCGTCTTGTAATTGAGTTAAGTCGTGACCACACTCTTGAACAGTACGAAAAGAAACTTTTGGAAATTATAATCTATTACATAATAAAGGTTTTTTTTTGCATTAGTTGTGAGCATTTTGGTTTTTTTTTTTCAAATTTGTCCTCAAATAGCTTCCGCACCCTGCATAATCGTTCTCTGAACACCGACTAGATTTTTTACTTGTTAACACATCTAAAAACCCCTAAAACCTTTTGTTTTAATCGGTCACTGTTGGTGTGTTTAATGGCCAAGTATAAGGTGTTAAGTGACAATTTCATTTGAGATTTCTGACTGGTTTGCGCCGACTGGAACTATATACAGGGTGGCTGATGAAAGCCGCTACCAAAAAAAAAATTTAATAACTTTTTTTCTATTTAATGAATCTGGTTAATTTTTTTTTTATTTTGCAGATTGATTTTTAGATTTAACAAAAATGGATAACTGGGACACTGAAACAAGAATTTGGATTGTCCGCCGCTATCACGCACTGGAGTCCGTAGTTTCGGTTCAAAGAGAGTATGGGCGCACGTTTGGCGGCAATCCTCCGAGCAGATGGACCATAATGAGACTTGTTAACAATTTTGCCGAGCATGGGATAGTCGAAAGAAGACCTTACCATCGAAACCCTTCAGTTCGGACGGAGGAAACAATAACTGCTGTAGCTGCTGCCATACAAAACAATCCAAGAGTTTCGACAAGAAGCTTATCTGCTCAAATGGGTATAAGCAGACAGTCATTGCAGTCAATTATGCACAATGATTTGGACTTATTCCCATATAAAATTCAAATGGCCAACAAACTGAACGCAGCAGACTTGCCGATTCGCTTGGAATTTTGTCAGAAGATGCTTCAAATGGTGGAAGAGGACGGAAACATGTTGAACTGTCTTTTTATGTCTGACAAGGCCCATTTCGATTTAAACGGCAACATAAACAAACAAAATTGTCGAATATGGAGTGCTTCCAACCCACAGATACTCCATGAGACGGAATTGCATCCACTTCGTGTCACAGTGTGGTGTGCAGTTTCATCACGCTGCATTGTCGGGCCCTACTTCTTCGAAGAAAACGGTCACACCGTTACGGTTACTGGAGACCGTTACTTGAGCATGTTGAGAGAGTTTTTCTATCCAGAATTACGCCGAATGAGAATTTCTTTCAACTCTGTGTGGTTTCAGCAAGATGGTGAAACTCCTCACATAGCCCGGCCCGTTATGACAGAATTGCGACGAAAACTTCCCAATAAGCTGATATCCAGAAACTCCACATTCCGTTGGCCCCCCAGGTCGCCTGACCTTACTGCACCTGACTTTTTCTTGTGGGGTTATTGCAAACAGGAAGTCTACAAAACAAAACCAACAAATTTGAATGAACTAAAGCAATCCATTCGAGAAACAATTGCGGCTATTCCTGTCTCAACTCTCTAAGCAGTAATGAACAACTTTTTGGTAAGATGCAGCACATGCATCAACGAGCAGGGGGGGGCATTTAAATTCCATTATTTTTAAAACTAATTAAGCTATATTTAATAAAATTGAATGAGCTTTAACATGAATAAAAGAAAAATGAATTCCATACACTGAAAAAAAAGTTATTTGAGTTTCTTAATGTAGCAATATTCATCAGCCACCCTGTATAAGAGAGTACAAACACATTTTAATAACATTTTATTAATGTTTTTATTCTTTTTTCTTTATAATGAATTTTATAATTACTTTTTTTTTGACTTACACATGTTTTACATATTATTTTCATTTACTTAAAAATAATTGTTTTTTTTTTTATTATTATTAATCTGTTAATATATTTATAATTAATTTAGAACTTATGTAATTGCCACTAAGTTTGTTGATTTAACGTTTGTTTTTCTTGCTTTTATAATTTTTTTTTTTTGTCTTACTAACGACATACTTGAAACAAACATAATTTTTTTTTGTAATTAATTTTAGAAATTTGATTTTACTTACATACATATACTAAAAAAAAACATATTTACATAGCGAGAAACACAACAGATAGCAAACCTTCTGTTTTGTTAATCATTTTAATTCAAATTCTATATATATTCTTCCATTTTTAGTTTAAAATAGAACTTTTCTCTACAAAACAAAATATAAAGATTTACTTTATCTAGTAATTAAAGTTAATGTGTGTTTTTATTATAATTTTAATTGATTATAATGCATTGTCTCTATTAATTAGAATTGTTTTTTTTTTCGGTTGCATGTTTGTTTCATTTTTAATTGGTGTGATAAAACACCAACGTTGTATGTAAAATGGGTTTCAAATTTTAGGGGACGTGGGATGAGGAGTGAGTTTTTCTAAATCACTTGGCTTGTTAATTGATTTTTAATTTATTTTTATTTAATGTAAATCGCTTTTGTCAAAAAATCTTTTTTATTAATCTTTTTTTTTTTTTTTTACAAAAAATATATATAATTCTTGTATATATTTCGGTAAAAATGTTGTACAGGCCAAAACAACATTTATTGAAGTATTTACAAAAAGGTTTTTTTTTTTTTCATAAATATTTAAATATTTTTCTTTAGTGTTAACAACATTCTGTGAAAAACTGTAAAAATGTTTTCCATCTGATTTTTTTTTTTTTAAATAATTTTTATTATTAAAGAAACAAAAAATTAGAACAAGCTTTATTTTGAACTTTATTATACATACACATAAAATCTGGGATGTCTGGAAGGAAGGATAAGGCTCGGTTTGGTTTTCTTTTCATGTAATTAAGGATTAAAATTGATTTTTAAAATATCATGTTTTAATAAATAAGAAAATATATATTTAATTTTATGTGTTTTATTACAAAATAATCGATTTGTAGTTGTCCGATTTGAATTTTTTGTAATGCAGATTTAGACCACCGTGGAAGCTTTCAGTGTTGGTGTATGTAATCAAGTACTATGCTTATAAACGACGGGATATTACTATTCCATTGTAACTTGCAACTTTTATCCGTACATTTTTAAGTGAACCTTCTTTAGCCACGGTAGGAGTAAGTTTAACGAAAAGATGTAACGCTTATTTTCTCAAAGAGGCTCTAAGATTTTGATTAAAATTGTATGGTATTTTTTTGTTAGTTTGGATGCACACTTGCTATAATGTGGAATTCAAGGTATTTTTATGAAAAAAAAAAAAATATATATATATATATAACGGTATTTTTGAAAATGCGTAACCGATTTTTATGAAATTTCTATATTTAAATTAGCTTAGATGATAAGAAATTTGAATTCCAATGCGTGAAAGTTACACAAAACAAATGTTTTCAGTTTGCAAATGATTCGTCAAATACAGTGATTCGAGAGCAACGTTCGGCTCGTTTAAACTGTTTAAAACTATGCAGCGCACACTCGAGTAGAATTGCATTTTAGTTGGACAAAAGTTCCAAGATCAAAATTTAATATACAACGTGATTACTTGATTCTAAGTCACTTTTAAGATTTCGTAGTATATAATAAAGCAGATTTACCAAAAGTCGGTTTTGGAGTTGTTATTGTGTTTCAAACCCCACAGGCGGACCAGTAGGGATGCAGTAAAGTGGGAGGGTTGTGATCCTTCTACTCCGGACCATTGCGATCTTGTAAGCTGACTTTTAAAAAATTTACTAGTACTCTATATATTGTAGCATAATAATAACTACGCCCCCTAAAAATATGACGCAACAAATTCCGAAGTGACTTTCCATTCTGGCAGAATTTAGGTTCAAACTGTCCTTTCATTCGAGGTTCGTGTCTGGGACGAAGTCTCCACAGCTCATGTCAACGAAAGAGACGAATAATATTAGGGATAAAAGGGAATTATAACTGCAAGAATTATTTCTCTTGTTCCAGTGGTCGAAGAATTTGCTAGAAGTTTCTGGCTATCAGAAACTTCTGCTATATAAGGACAGATGGCGATCAAAAAAAGGAGACAGTTGGTTTAGAACCGTGGCGAAGAGATTGGAAAAGTGATAATGGGCGAAGTTGTAATTTGGTGATAAATTGAAAGTTGAGAGTGAACAAGAAAAAGTAATTAGTTTGGATTTGTGAATTAAGTAATTGAAAGGAGATAAAGTGATTTGAGAGGAAAGAGACATTGTAAGAAAAGAATTTGCGAAGAATAGTATAGTGTGAACTTGAATTGTTCTATAGAGTAGAAAATAAAGAAATAATTTCACAGAATAATTGTTTTATCTACTCGAGCCGTAGCTCGCATATTACAATATTATATAATATTCAATAATTCCTTTTTAAATTGTTCGTGCTCTATTATTCGTTGTATCATGAATAATATCCAAATTATGTGCCAATTTTTGCTTAAAATCCTACTGACAGTCACCTTCGGCTTATGACGGTTTTCATTAAAAATTTGAACAATTGCCCTCAGAATCTAAAGATGCATTCCCACTGAAATGCTCGTCAGAAAGTTGTGGCGGCGCACATATATTAACCCCTACCACAGAATCTGTCGTAAATAACTTAAGAAAATTATGCTGCGATACGAATTACGAACAAAATGGTATCACAGAAGAATTAAGAAGACTCAAGTTGAACGTGAAAGCAGTGAAAAATTAACCAATTTTTGGGTTATTTACAAAAGTGCTACTAATTATTAATAAAAAATAATTTAATTTCTTTAAAATTGATTTGTATCAAAATTTCCCTTACGGCGGATTCTGTAATAGAGGTAACTGACTATCTACGGATCGAGTACAATGTAAGTACGGAAGCCAACTATGAAAATTTGCGAATTATGTATTACGTAATGTATTTATATTATCGAAATATAAAAATTATGCTCGTTTATTCTAAAATGCAAAAGTGAAGTGGATGTGAGTTTTGTTTCAAAAGAAACGGGCAAATATCATGAAAGAGAGAAAAATCATTTGTGGATTGATTTGACAGATATGTAGGTATGCAGGACGAACTATAATAGAAGAATGGTTTCGTACGACCACTTCCGAAACAGTGCGAATACAAAGGATTTGTATTGTGTGACCATAATAGCTTTTTGCTTCGATTCGTTAAGTTTTCGTTCACTTTTGTTCACGAAAATTTGACACAACAGCTCAAATGACAGGCAAAGCTATTTGACAGTTGCTTCCAAACACATACGCCTATTATGGGCTACTTGAGCAATTAACAGTACTGAAGCTTCCTATTTCTTCCGACTATTATAGTTCAGCCTTTATTTATAATTGACAGAAGATAGGGAAACATTTCGTTCAGTTATGACATTAGCTTATGTTTCCCAATGTTGATTATGGTTGAGTTCTTAATAATTCTCAGACACTTCTTTCGCGTTGCGAATTCATATTTTTTCAATAAAACTGAACTAAATTGTTCTCTATTTTAGGGGTGAAATTTGAAAAAATATTTGTTCGCTATTTCTACCGATATTTAGTTAGAGATGTGCTTACGTCGAGTCTAAATATTAAAACAATATTACTAAGGACAGCTGTTTTTCTTTTGATGAAGCATAAATAATTTTTAGCACTTATTGCCTTCAAGTAAGGTGAAACTACATATATCTGCAAGCGTTTCTCAGATTTTAGTTATGTAATTATTTTGTATCGCTATGCCACACGTTAGGTGCATCGATCTTAGCTATTTTCTCAAAAATTTGAAACAAAAGGGAATACTTTTCGGGAATTATGATAAAAATAAATTAAGGTGTAACATATTAAAAATTTGGCTAAAAAAGAATGTGTTATTCACTTATTAAAAGTGTCAGTAGTATAGTAGTAATAAATAAAGTCATTCAAGGTTTTGGAGGTGATTTAACTAAGAAGAACACATGTATGTCATCGTTACGGGGTCCAAATAGACTGCGTCTCTTTTCCAAGAATGTGATTCTATAGCCCCGTGCAGCGTGAAACAAAAAAAAAAGTAAATTCTAATACACTGCAAGACGGTTTGGGTTTAAAAGTAGTATTACATGCGCATTTATTTATCGATAAACGATAAAGGAGGAGGAGTGTCCTACAACCACATGTCAAATACAGTCGACGTCACTTTAAACGACCACTTTTTGTTTGATTGGTTGGTTTTCTCATCATAGGTTTACCTATGTTGGGATATCAGTTATAAGTAACTTTGACTATATCTTTAAGGCGGCAAGGAATTTTTCCTTTCGCATTATTTTGTATCGAAGAAAGTCTGGTGGTAGAGAGGACAATTTACAAAATTTCGCATGGCTAACATTTTTCTTTCGCATTTGTCTTTGGTAAATTGAGTTATACTACAACAAAGATTGGCATAGAGTCTAATAAATTTTAAGCACACTTTGGAACGACTAGACTATGCGCTTATGCCCTTATGTAATAGAGAAATATGTAGTAAAAACTACAATAACATATATCTATTTATATCCTTGAGAAAAAAAAGTAAATATCACCTCTTCAAGCAATTTTGTGAAGACTTGACAAGTTGATTAGTGACGCGAGCTTTCAAATATCGTCGAATTATCTTGAAAAAATTAAGAAAAAAAAATAGTTGACTTTGAGTAAAAGCTGGCGTGTAGATGAAAAGAATCGTATAAAGGAAGACAGGATAAGATGTGGTTGGGTGAATTAATGCCCATCTTTTTTTTTTTTCAAAAACTGCGCGTGCCTTATTTCTTAGAGTTTTCATATAACCTCTTAATGATTTTACATACATACAGCTCTCTGCAAAAAAATAGCACCATGTTGAATTTTGAACTTCTAATGCATTTAATTTTTTTTTGCTGGCGTTAACAAGTGGCATATATTGTAGAATAACTCTTTGATGTTCAGTGGTGTAACGGAAGGACACATTTATTCAAAACTGAACTTTAAGAAACGGGAATTCCCCGTTATACGTAACGAAGGCAGATTTGTAGTGTGCAAAAAAATAGCACCGCGTCATTCTGGAGAGAGTTTTACTGGTGTAAAGTAGTGTTTATCAATTTTTTCAGATTAAAACATTTGAAATTAAGATATTTGAATAATTTAAAATAAATATTTCATAAAAGAAATGTATCTGCCAGCTAAAATGGGTCGCGGTGAACATTGTACCGATGAAAAAAGATCACTAATAAGAAAATTGCTATCTGAAGGAAATACTTATAAATTTATTCGCAAAGAAGTTTGTTCAACACGAGGAAACAAGAGGATGAAAGCCGAAATTAACGCCTAGCGATGAACGAGGGATCATTGGATTAGCAAACAAAGACCCGTTTATCACCTCAACTAAAATAAAGGAGGATTTAAATCTTAATGTGGACACTTCTACAATTCGAAGAAGACTCTTAAAGAACCGTTTGCCTGCCAGAAGTCCCAGAAAAGCACCCTTATTGAAGAAGGTTCACTTGCAAAAAAGAACGAAATTTGCAAAAGATCATTTGCATTAGCCACAAATAAAGTGGCGTAATATTCTATGGACCGATGAGTCTAAAATTGTTTTATTTGGGACTCTTGGTAGCAGAACATTCGTTCGGAGGCCGAAAAATCAGGAGTTTAAACCACAATATACTTTAAAGACAATTAAGCACGGCGGCGCAAAAATTAACGTATGGGGATGCGTTTCATATAATGGTACTGGTCCCATATTTTGGATCAAACCTATAATGATCGCCCAAGTTTACATTGATATTATGAGGCAAATCATGATCCCTTACGCCGAGTGGAATATGCCTCTCACATGGGTACTGCAGCAAGACAACGACCCGAAGCATACCAGCAAATTGGCCAAAGAATTTATGACAAGGAATGGGGTTCAGGTTTTGGAATGGCCAGTTCAGCCTCCAAACCTGAACCCCATCGAAAATCTTTGGATTGATGTTAAGAAAGGAGTATTTAAAGCAAAACCAAAAAATACACTTCAGTTATGGGAAGCTGTGCAAGCGGCGTGGAGGGATATTCCACTTGAGCGATGTCAGAGGTTAGTCGACTCCATGCCACGACGTTGCGCCGCTGTGCTTAAAAATAAAGGTCACAAGACCAAGTATTAAAGTCCTTCTTTAATTTAAAACTAAAAACCCTTACATTTTCTTTGAATTTTTAATTTTATCTATGAATTTTTATTTTTGGTGCTATTATTTTGCACACGTCAGAACTGACCTTTTTTTTATTAAATGCTTATATTTTTTTTTGGTTTTTGTTATAATGAATCAATTCTTGTATTTCCAAATTACTTATTATCTTCTGCTTTCAACATTTTAATAAAAAAAATTAAATTCTCATGAACTCTCTGCATTCGTTGGGATTTCAAAGGATTGGTGTCTACGTTCACAATAAAGGCTCATAATGTCAGCATATGACTATTAAGTCGCTTAAGGCTTTCCAACGGGGCACTGTAAACTCGGGGAGCATCTAAGGAAATTAGGTATAACAAATGAAGGCCTATGCTGATTCTGCAATGAGCCCAGTGAGACTCCAGAATATCTTCTGGAGTCTAATGGGGTACTGACCTACAAAAGATTGAAATGATTGGGCAAGCACTAATCATCAGATGAGGATATGCCAACCATAGACCCACTTCTCATTCTCAGATTCCTAAGAGAAACCGGATGAGAGGGTGCTCTAGGGCAAACCCTTGTCAATGCAATGGAAGAGTGTTTGACCCTCGATAACAACGTCTACTAGGTAGTAGGGGGCACAATAAATCATTAGGTCGCAGTGCAAGATAACCCAACACAAATAATAATAATGTGTGCTATTATACGGTCAATGTCTTTATTGACAATTCATCTCGATTGTTTTTTTGGGCATTGATGGTGCTATTACTGGATCAGATATGTCAGTAAAGTATTTAATCAGTTTTGTTATTGCACTTTACATGAGCCAAAGCATAAGAATAAGAATTAGGAATTAGGAAAGAATGTAGAACAAAACACAAAAAAACTGACCAATTTTCATAAGTCATCCGTGTTTGTCGAGGATAGCACAACAAACGGATATCAACTCGAATCAATCTTTGTATCTTTTGGCCCGTTGAGCAACAAAGGTTTGTCGCCGACAGAATAGATTACCATTCTTTTAGGTTGTACCACATGAAATGTCCGATTCTCACTCAGTCCGAAATAAGAAGCTCTCGAGTAAACATCTATACCAGAAGGTGCAATTTTCTTTTTTAAAAGATAAAGTGGTACGTGTTACAAGTACAGATATTTTTTTCTATGAATTGTTTAACATGCTTGCATGAGACATAATGCGTTTCTGGCAGAGAAAAACTTTATTGACGCATTTGAGGATGTAGCGGTAAACGAACGCAACATTCGACATTGGTTTGAAAAGTTCCGTTTGGGAGATTTTAGCGCCGATAACGAACCAGGTGGGAAACCAGAAACGGTAATTGACGACGATGTTTTAAGAGCAACGGTAGATGCGAACCTAACGAAATTGGTGCGGGGCATTGCACAGAACATGGGAGTATACCCCAAGTCCGATTCTATTGCAGAACAATGCTAGACATCACGCGCAATGGTGCAAAAATTGTTACAGTTGGAATTTGAATTTCTTCCCCATCCATCGTACTCTCCTGATGTTTCCCCAATGGACTATCACCTTTTCCGCAATCTGGAGTCATCTTGCCAGCAGAAAGTATTCCGAAACCGATCAGGAATTCTACAAAAAAAAAAGGATATTTGACATTGGATCACGCTGAAAGAGAGTTATATATGCCAACGGATGCTATTTTGATTAAATAAAAATTTATAAAAAAAAATATAATAGTCGCTTAAATGTTTACTATAAAATCGGACATTTCATGTGGTACGACTTAATACAAGGTGGGCCAAATAAGACCAACCAATGTTAAACACGAATAACTTTTTTATTTTCCAATATAATTGTTTTTTTCTTTTTGCAGGTTATAATTGAGTTCTTGGAAATTTATAATGGATACATACAGTACACAACAACGCGTTAAAATTATTGATTTTATATATTCTTGTCAACGATCAATTGTTATGACGCTGCGAAAATATCGCCAATATTTTAATTCAAGATCAGCTCCCACAGCCTTTATGATTAGGAGTTTGGTTGAACGTTTTGAGGAACGAGGTTCAGTGGCCGACCGTCCTGGAAGAGGTGCTCATCGAAGTATTCGCACTGAAGACAACTTGGAAGCTGTGCGGCAGAGTGTTGCAAATGATCCATCTGTCTCAACTCGTCGTCGTTTGGGCCAGTTGGGCATGTCCAGAACAACATTGCGGAGAATTTTAAAGTTGGATCTTAAGATGTACCCATACAAAATTCAAATTGTGCAAACACTGCTACCACAAGACCACCGAAAACGACTACAACGATTACACAATTAGCCACACAAATTGATTTTTTAAATAATGTTTTGATGTCGGATGAAGCGCATTTCCATTTAAGTGGCTATGTCAACAAGCAAAACTGTAGATTGTGGGGCTCCGAAAATCCAAGGGCAACACTCCAGCATCAGTTACACCTATTAAGATGCACTGTTTGGTGCGGTGTTATGGCCGAGAAAGTTATCGGCCCATATTTCGTCGAGAATGAGGATGAAACGCCAGAAACCATTTCCGGGGCTTCTTACAGAACAATGATCGACAACTTTTTGCTGCCAATGGCGGAGCAGCATCCTAATTTGTGGTTCCAACAAGATGGAGCGACTGCTCACATTGCTAGGCAAACTATGGACCTGCTGCGTGAAATTTTTGGCAACCGTTTGATTTCAAAACTATTAGACAGCTAAAGCAGAATATTCGAGACAAAATACAGAGTCTGCGACCAGAAAAATTACGTGTTGTAATGGAAAACGCGCTAAAAAGAGCCAATGTCTGTATCGAGCAAAATGGTGGACATTTGTCTGATGTCATATTTCACACTTAATTTGCATAAAATGTATTTCATATATAAAAAGAATTAATTATTTAACATTGGTAGGTATTATTTGGCCCACCCTGTAGATATGCATTATGAACCTATGAACCACACAGACCGCAGACTACATGGATTGCAGCCGGTACTATTAACATTAAGAGGAAAAGACATGCTAACAGATTTTAGAGACTCACTTAATAATCTAGGAAACCTCTTGACTCTTTGAATTATTAGATTGCCATGAAATTTATCGATATAATGTGTTTTAGAAAAAAATATATAATAATATTAACAAAATAACTAAAGTTAGAAAGAGACATAATTTTAAAAATAAACCTAGGAAAAAATACAATCTTTTGCACAAACGTCAACAACTTATCACAAAACTGTCGATAATAAGTTTTTAATTCAATTTTTGTTTGTTCATATTTTAAACTAAAGATCAATTACATATGCATACATACATATGTATTTATGATTAACTTAAATCACTAAAATTACCGTGTTTATAAAAAAATGTATCGATTCAATTTAATGATTCTTTTTATTGAATTTTTTTTTTAAATTTAATTGTTTGCAGCATTCACTCAAAATACAAATAAAAAATCAAATAAATCAATATCCAATCTAAATTTTCTTAAACATAAATATGTGTATAAAAACGATTTACTCAGGCTAATTAAAAAATAAAAGAAAAGTTAGTAAATACACAATAAATCATATAGTACTCTACTCGTACCTACTCATAAAGATAGGGTGATAGAAACGGGATCAGAATGGATGTTTGTCTGTGAGTGGTGATATTTGTGGAAAACCTCAGAAATATCAACGCTTGCCAGCAGCGAATATCTCTGGCTGGTGATTAGTCGGCGTTCTTGTGAGTGGGTAGTGTCTGGTATTGTTGTTAATGTGTGGAAAAGGTGTAAATTGTGAAATTGTAGATTTTTAAAATTAAAACTACATTTATAACTATTTCTACGATGACTCCCTGTTCTAAAATTGATACTTCTCTATTGGTTCGTGGCATCAATTCTCGACTTCGTGTTCATCTTTGACGACTTGTTGACTGATTCCTGAAGGCAGTTTAACTTTCATCTGCACTTTCAAGACTTCGCGAAGTTCTTGGATTTCGGTTGGACCATGCATAAGACGTTTTACACCGCGCGGCAGACCTCGACATGATGACAAATTAATTGAATTCATGTGGGCACAGTTTGATAGAATTTCTTTGACTGCATCCTCAGAAACCGATGATCCACAAAGGTTCAGATGGCTGTAAAACAAAAAAAAAAAACTTATAGTTGGATGATAACAATTTGGCAAGCTGCAAGAATCCAAAGTATTCCAGAAATGTACATTAAAATTCTTATATGTAGGATAGAATCAGTATGAGTGCAGCTGATTTTAAAAATTCATAACTTTAGAACGAACCAATATTTTTCAACAATTTTAAATATTCCGATTTCGAATAATAGTGCACTGGACGATCTCATAAGGGATTTGTGCCGTCGAATCTTCAATTCGGCACACCTCCTCAATTGTAAGGATACAATGAGAATTTTGAAGTGGTTTTACTGTAAGAAGTGCCCCATCTAGAGATGCAATCGTGCCATTTGCTGCCCGTTTTCGGCAAGAAGGAACTGTGGTTCAATCATAGACAAACTGGGAGACCGGACGTTCCCGAGACAACATTAGCCACGTATATACATCTGTTGACAAACATCCTTCGACAGCGGCGCTTGTCCTAGATAAGCACCCCACGCACGATTAAGAAGGTATTTATTTTCCATATAAAATTCGATGTCAGCAACTGCTTACCAGAGACAAAACAACAACTGCTTGCCACAAAAAACAAAATTAAGATAGCAATTTTTTGGAGAAATTGATTATGTCAGTCGAAACTCATTTCCACTTCAATGGCTTTGTCAATAAACAAAATTTGTGTTTCTGGGGTGTGGAAAACCCTTGAATAATTCGAGTCACCGTTTGGTCTGGTATCTCGGCTGAAAAAGTCATAGAGCCCCTATTTCTTTGAAGACACAAATGGGGATCCAGTAACGGTAAATGGGAACGAGTATAGAGAAATGCTTGAAAAATTTTCACATCCGCAGCTGGGTCACCTATACCGTGCCCGTATGTGGTTTCTTCATCATGAAATTTTTTCTTCGAGAAATGTTTGCAAACCGAATATCTCAAAAAATGGAGACATTGGTTGACCGACTCGTTCGTTAATAAAATAAAAAGTTATTTAAATTTAAAAACAACTTAATATGTTTGGGTCATCCTATATATAAGACGAAGGAAGATTAACAATGATAAAGCTTCCTCCCGAATAGAAAAATTGATGGTTTATTGTTTTTTGTTTTTTTTTTATAATTTGCACGTGTTAAAGGGGATATGAATACCCTTATACTAATTTTTAGAACACGTGCGTTTTTGTGGAAAGGAAGAGACAGAGAGAAAGACAGAGTGGGTGTGGTTTGAAACTCAGGTGGTATTAAGTTTCTGTAAACTCCAAGGGTGGCTGTCCAGATAACTGGGGAGTATTTTGTTTTGTTTTTGCTATTATTGTCGTTGCTTTTGATTCACAGTATTTTTTTCCGTCCTCCTGAAGTTTTGGCCATATGACCACCCTACTGCCAGTGTTATGCCTTCACATTAGAGTTGTCTTAGCTTTCGCAAGTGATCGACTTTTTTATTTATTTCATGCGAAATAAATAGATGATTCTTGACATCAGGATTCGAACCGTGAATCAACAGCGTGACAAGCGATGATGTTACCACTACACCACGGCCACGGATTGGCGAACCTATAACGCGGCCTGAGATGCCTGGAGATTAAAAGCTTCTAGAAATATGTCTCCTGAGAATGAATTCCAAAGTTTACTTGTTCTGTTGTAGACGAAATTTCGATAGAGAGGTGTTCGAACGGTTGCCAGTTGGAATGATTTCCGATTTACGTCTTATTCTGTTGGTTTTTAGGGCCTTCACAACGTCTACGCGCGATTGCGTACAGGTTCGATGTATCATTAGTTCTCACCAAATATTCCTCAACTACCGTTGATCGCATTCAACTGTTTTGCGCCAAGTATATCTGCCAACCTGCGGGATCCATTACACTATGCAATAAGCTATGGAAAATTTGCTCTTTGTACTAAGTGGTGCTAATCTACGGAAACTCCTGTCGTTGAATGGTGGTGCCTATTGGTCCTGCTGATACGTCCTCTGATAAATGTCTTCGTAAGAGATACAATTAAGCTAGAACACTGTTGGGTCTACAGCTTTCGAGAGCTGTTGATTGAGGGTCAGATTAAATAAATAAATATTTTGGCGCAACAGCTCTTTAAGTGCCAGGGCCTAGCTTCTCGCAACCACTCGTGTTGTGTGCCTTATATTTTTCACACGAATGGAAGGGACCTACAGTTTAGTGCCGTATCCGAACCGCAATTTGTTTTTGAGAAGCTTTCTCGTGACAACAATACTCTCGGATGTTTGTCAGACGTTCGCGAGAGGTGGGATCGTGAAAAAACTTTTTTTTTGTGTTTTCTGGGATTCGAACTTGGAACCTCTTGCGTAGTGATCCGACACACTAACCAATACGCCATTACGCCACGACGCTCAAAGGGTCAGATTAAACCTAGCAAATACTTTCTTAAGGCAAGTTATTTACCAAATAAATAAAGACATCAGAGTTACAGATTTTCAACTGAAGGATACATTCAAATTTCAAGGCATAATAATTGCAACAAGGTCTGAAAATAGACTCATTGCATTCGTTGACGCTATAGCTACCTTGACTCAAGTCACCTTCGTTTCCACTGATTGAATACAGTAGAAGCCAAGCTTTCAGTCTAGTTCAGAAATTTCTCAGAAAGTTGTTTAAGATTATTCTACAATACGATTTGATTGTACAAAATCCCTCTATACTTACGTTAATGGCGATTCACTGCCCTTTTCCGCCAGCGCTCTAAGAGCATTGTCCAGCGGCTGTTGCACATTCGCCCAGGCCAAATCGATTTCGATTAAACTGTGCGCCCATTTTGAAGCTATTAACTCCAGACCGGACCTGTAAAAAGCATCAACAAATAAATAAATCATTCAAGATTTTTCTATATACTCCACTTACCCCACATCTCTCGTGACTGAACATCCAGACAAAAACAAATGCTTAATATCCCAGGCTGGTAACCGAATAAGGCTTTCATGCGTTAAACGCGTACAGCCCCTAACATCGAGCAGCTTCAGTTTGGAACTGCTCTTTAAGATCCTTTGCAAGTGTTCGTCGCCAATTAGTCGAGATTCGTCGGTAAGTGCTGCCACTGATAGTTCCTCCAAATCAGGAAAACCAGGTGAATCCATCTAAATAAATTTATATATGTATGTAAGTTATTTTTTTTTTTATATTATTTATTCTTACTGCTTCCTGGATTGTAGCCTGATTGAGAGTTACATGCGAATTGGTAACACGTAGCACTTTTAATTTCTGACAACCATGTTGAAGTTTTTCTATATGCAATATACCATGCGACGTGGCTGCTGTGCGCACGTTTGAGAGATCCAGAAGCACCAGATTGGGACAATGCGCCTAAGGAAAACGGAAACAGTTATCACTTTTACACCTATAGGACAGGTGTTTAGAACTTACTGCTAATATCGTTACGATTTGTGGAATGCCTGCCAGTCGATTGTGTGCCAAATGCAAATGGGTCAATCGGCCGTTGATTGTTTGTAATGAATTGCACAAGGATTGTAGGCCAACAGCACTTTTGCTTGCATTCATTTCCACCTGCGTAAAATAAAGCAACAAATAAGAATATTCGTCTCTTTGAATAGCAACTTAATCTTACATTTATCGAACTCAAGTCCAAGCGTTCCAGTTTTGGTAAATTGTCAACTAAAAATGTTAGATGATCCGATGTAAAACCTTTCCATCCATTGAGGGTGATGCCAGTTAAATTCGGACAGCCAACCGATAATTTGTCGAGGAAACATGAAATATTCGTGATTTTCCAGTTGGCTAGAAAGAACAAACAAATTACATATAAATTTACTAAAATGGACATAGAAAGTTATTAGAAGAAGAAAACTACTTCTACGGTAACGGTGTTGGTAAAAAAGGGATTAGAATTGACTGAACAGACGCAGCTGAGCGGAGAGATGAAGATGATTCCTGATATTTGCGAGGTATTGTCTTGTCTGAGGGTAAAACCGAACAGGATTTCATCAACAGAAACAAAGACGGTGTTTAAAGGCAACGCGGTATCGGGGAAGTGACTCCAGCAATAGAGACCGGTATATAACGAAGAAGTAACAGTCACCTTTTTCAAAAACCCGACAGCCAGAATGGAATGAATTTTGCACAGACAAGTTAGAGGTTATTAGTCGAAGGTTGGCAGCTAACTCAGCTATTCGCATTAAAGCTACTTCACAGTGGTCTAAAAAAATGTATGGCCACGCCGCCATTGACTACAACATCCCCGAGTTAAATTTTGACAAAAACTTCCAAGTTACCACCCCTTCCAGAGCGTTCTGGAAAGAAGGTGGCTTTACGGAAGATAAGTCGGCACATTTTTATACCGACGCTTCTCTGATAGGCTTAATTTAAACCTCTCTTTTCGTCTCCCAAACCATTGTAGCGTGTTCCAAGCGGAGATAATGGCAATAAGGGAAGTCTTGTTTTGGCTAAAGGAAAACGTGATATCGGCCATTGATATCCGCATCTTTTCAGACAGCCAAGCCGGAATCAAATCCTTGGAATCTTCCTCAACAAATTCTTTAACAGCTCTAGACTACCGATCGTCTCTTGTGGAGATGGCGGAGCAGTTTAATATTCACCTAATTTGGGTGCCGGAGCATAAGGATATTTCAGGGAATTGTAAGGCTGACGAACTTGCCAGACATGGAACAACAATACCCATCCTTCCAGGCCAAAGTTTACTGGGGATGCTACCGTAAAGACAAATTCTAGGTGGACAAGGAATACAACTTGTCTAGCGACAAAACAGATTTGGCCTATGCTGGATCTGAACTGCTCTAGGAATTTGATTTCTCTAAATAGGAAGCATATTAGTGCTGTTATAGGTGTCATTACTGGACACTGTCTAATAGGCAAGCATGCAACAAGGCTTGGCGTTATCTCTAACGATTTCTGCAGAAGCTGCATGGACTTAGGAGCCTTTTGTTTCAATGACCTAGATGATCTGAATACTATTGACGTTAGGTACATTCTACGCTTCATCAGAAGCTCTAAATGTTTTAACGAGTAGGCTAGGGGCCGCGTCTCAAACACATGTGGTATCACAATGGACCTATTATTGGTCTCAGTGTGTTGGCTTCTTTTGCTGACAGCCACTTCAACCTAACCTAACCTAACCTAGTCGACGGTTTAGGAATTGTCTCTTAGATATTCGAAATAGACATGAACCTGATATCGATACCTAAGGAACAGAGACTATCATTCAGTGCCAACAAATATAAAGAAGCCCTGGAGTGCCGTAAAAAAAAAAAGAAAAAAACCCTTGTAACCGCAGCAGAGAGGCCATAACACGTGATTGACCGCAGATACTTGAAGACGGATCGAGGAGCGGAAACTACTTAAAGTTTGCATTGCAGCCATCCATACAGAGGGTAGAAGCGAGCTTAACTCTAAGTATCATATAAAAATGAGTAACGCATACAGTAGAGTGCGTCGTTATAAAATAAGTTTTATCAACAGACTGACTGAAGAAGTTGAAAAACAGAAAGTAAATACAGATGCAACAATGAGATGCTAGGTGGTCAACACCTATTGAAAAATTTTAATGGTTCTCTGATGGTTTCCGATGAGAATCAGCTAAGAAAATGGTCACTTGCTTTTTATTGGAGGGCCTTACGCAGGAGGTGCAATCCGGATAAACTAATGGCTATTATCAAGGCAAGCTATGATCTATGACGGCGCGAAGTATTACTAGCTGCATATGAGTAGGCTGTCGGGTTAATTTGCAATGTCCGACAAGGTTGTATACTATCACCAATAATTTTTCTGGTGCTGACTAGTAACGTTCTTCGGAGTGCTTTGTCGGTGCAAAGTGGTGGAATCCAATGGATTTTACAAAGCTGATTAGAACTGAAATACGTCGAGTAAAGGGCTTAAGTATACTCGAATAATTTCAATGATATTGTTATAATAAATATCGAATTGAAAATTTCTGCAGAAACATGACGACTTTGTGAATCGTAAATTTTATAGAAAAATTAAAAATTCGATTGTACTACTTACAGACATTTAAATCGGTGCATCCTCTGCCTCTATTTTCTAAAAACCACTTGAGTTTCAATTCTGTGCGATATTTTTCTTTAATCCAGGTGCTTAGATCCATTGTACGCCATAGTGACGATGATAGGGAAACTTGTCGCCAAAGCGTACACACCCGGCCCAATTTAAAGAGGGTCGGCAATGTGCCTTCTTTCTCTACGACATGTTGAAAAATCTAAGAAAAAAGGAAAAAAAAAAACTTTAAATTGTTGGAAAACATTATACAAAAATATTTATTCCTACCTTAAAAAGCACACTTTCGGGCAATGTTGATCCCCAGGCACTTTGCTCTATCGGTTCTCTAAAGTTCGCCGCATCACCTCGCTTCGGTCTGTCCGAATTGTTGTTGGTTGGCCTTTCTCGCCGCCGCTTGGTCTCGTATTCCGAGTCATCACTATCCATGCGGGTCTTTGACTTACGGGATCTCTTTCGGCTCGGTTTGGTTTTAGTGGGTGTGGTGCTACTCTCTGATTTTTTAATGCAGAGCTTTATGCCAATCTTATTGTCACTAATCTAAAGGGTATACAAACAAGAGTTATTAATAAATAATCTAGATACACTCATTGATTGAATAAAAACTCACCTCACTCTCATACATAGCAACCATGGCTTTTGATTTCTTTTGCCTGCTGGACTTTGGTTTGCTCAATTTCTTGTTTATCGCTAGCATTAGAGGTTTTCCAGACTTTGGAATCGTTCCATTGGCGATAATATTAATTGGTTGGACCACTCTTGGAGATTGGTCACCACTTGCTGACGCTGGTGAGACCGCTGATGAACCATCAGATTGTACTGAGGTGGCTGTTGCTGTCGTAGCACCGACGACTAGACCACCAGCAGTACCTTCTCTACCCACAGTAGGCGATAGTTGTGAGTCTGAAGCTGGTGACGATGTTGCTGTGTTCGTTTCATCTGTTTGCGTTTCTGATTTTGGAGGCGATAGAATATTTTCTGGTATCGAAGACTCTTGAGAGACACTATCAATTGTTTCTGGGCCTTGTGGTTGGTTGTCTGTTGTGCTATTGTTATCCTTTTCTTCATCCATTTCGTCGTTCTTTTCGAAATTATTACTATAATCTGACTCTTTTGAGTCTCTGACTCCTTTTGATTTCTCCTCTTCCTTTATATCATCAACATCTTTTGGTGACACACTTGGTTGTGAGTCTTTTCCTGTCATTGGCTCTGATTTTGGACAGGCTTTGTTTGGTTCGTCAAATTCGGAAGTCCTTCTGATGTCCTCCTCGTTAATATCGGCTTGCAATGAAGCTGCTAAATTTTCTAGTGATTTATCTTCAGAAGATTCCATACTGACTTTCCGTGCTGAATAGTTGAATGCGTTTTGTAAACAGACTTTATCATGAATAGTCTACATTTGCTTTACTGAATAAAAAAAAAGAGTAATATTTTAGAAATCAATCAACTTGGTTTTGAGAAGTGTAAGATAGAGATACAATGTATTGAGTGGGATTGCCGTAATATCGGACCATAATGTATGGTGGTCAACGAATGCTTTTCAATGGAGATCAGGTAGTACGACATGCTGGCTGGAGATACAATTTTTCCAATGAAATTACCTACAATTTAACTTTAAATTTTCCTTCTACTAACCTATATCTAAGAAGGGACAAATCACAAAAATGTCATAAGTGCAGCGATAGTTGTAGGGTAGGTAGGGTAGTAGCCCGTGCCATTAATAATCGAAAAAATTAAATAACTGTTCAAGATATTTTCAAAGCTTTGTTTTGAAAAAGACATGAAGTTAAAAAAAAGAAATTCCAAGATTTATGAAGAAACTGTCTATTAGGAGATTTTCCAACGTCCAAAACAAAAATTCGTAATTCGTCGTCATTTCAAGTTTTTCCAAATTGTGCTAACGCAAAATTCAGAGAATAAGAGTGCTAACATCGTTTTTCAAATGGTTAGGCCAAAGCAGTTCTCGCTGTTGTTCCATGCCTGCGTCTCTGTTTGCTCTCACACGGCTCGCTCAAGAACTACTTAAGTAAGTGATTTGTAGTAGGGTAGTTCCGTCTTAAAATTGTTAGAATCAGACGGACTGGACTGTAGGTAAGATGTAGAGGCAGAGTTCAAAAATAATTAAATCAAGTCTGTACAAGGATGATTGAACGGATTTGAATGAAATTTGGCTCATAAGTTTAGAAAGATGCTTTTGTACTTTCATTTGAAAATTATCAAAATCTGATACTGTGGTGGTAAGACGTGGAGATTCAATAAAATTTTAATAATTTTTTTATTCCTCACTAACGAACCACATGATGAAACTTGGGTTTGAGACTTGTAGATGCTTTACCTAAAGACCATCAGAATCGGGTGAGGTGACTTTTAACCTAACGTCTTCCAACTTTCCCCATCAAATATTTGCCGGAAGATATCTAATATTTTTCCAGTATGTAACTTTTCATACTCATTTTCTAGTGAAAATGTTACATCTCGAGATTTTCATGAAACTTGACATTACTATTGAGAAACTTAATGAAGTGGTTCTCTCAATTCTGCCTGTCTGTGTGCACGACTGCAGCCTAAACGGCTCGACGTATTTTCTTCAAACATCATATCTGAGGTCTGTGAGGTAACAACTCGAGTCGAAATCGGAATTTTCATTCTAACCCCAAAATTAACAGCACTTTACTAATGTACAGTTGTTGATTTGACAGATGGCGTACCAGTTTTTCACAAACAAAAATATGTACAACGGTACTTTAATTATAAATTGGTTCTTAAAAATTGGCTATTTCTCGACTATGCCTCGATCGATTTTGTTCGAAAGTAATATCTAAACAATATTCTATGCATGCAAGGTCATGGCATACCAAGTTTTAGAAAGTTGTGAAAAATTTTGTTTGAATTTAAAAAAAAAAAATTGTTTTTAATTTTAACGGATTAAAAAAAATAAAGTTCAAATCTGAGTTCTTGCAGATAGATAAACAAAAAAACACGTTTTTTTTTTTTTAATTTTTCGCAATAATACTTTCGGAGATAGTATTGCGTTTGAAATTTTTTTTTCTGCGGGTAGATTATGCCTCTAAACCCGACCCAAACAAGTATTTTGGTAATTATTTAGAAAAGGGGCTTTCTTATCGGTTATTGGAGATGTCCGGTTAAAGGAGAGAATGGAATTTAATAAACTGAATTTTGAAGCAATACAACAACGAATAGGTACACGAAAAAACGGGGAACCACCGACCTTATTCAAACGTTTATGTCCTTTATTAGAGGTACCCGCCTTCTTGCGGGAGGTTCATGGTGCGAGTAAAAACACGTAGGCCAAATACTGTCCGATCATTGGAGCTTCGATTTCATTTATGGGAGGTTTTTTTTTGTGCAGAATGTGTAAAAATTTAGTTTCCGCGTCCGTTTATAGGAGCGTCTGCTTATCAGAATGTATTTTACATCGAAAATATAGGAAACCATTTTGTCCCAGGAATTTTGTCCGTGTTAGAGCGATGTCCGCTTATTGGAGCTGGTCGCAAGGATAGCTTTTACTGTATATTAAAATATTCAGAAAATGTTTCTGTACAACATACTAATATTTCATTAAAATTGGTGGGAAGGACCCTGTTCTAAGTAATTACCAGTATTTTTTTTTTAATTTTGTTTAGTTATTTTCATGCTTTACCACATAAAATTTTTGGGAACAAAATCAGCTCTATAGGTCAAACTATTTACAAGTTACAAGCATGTACTTACAGGCAACGCTTTGAATCCATGTGTTCTATTTTATAAATACGGAGCATTTCAAAAATAACTATTTTTTTTTTTATTTTTCGAGTAACCAAGTTATAAATACTGGTACACGCATTTTCTGTAAAACTTTAATTGATTATTTAGGAAACAATGTTTAAACAATTTATTCAAAATGGCCGCCATTTTCATTTATGCAGGCATCGAGTCGCTCTATGAAATGCAGACCTAGACTAGATAGGTATGAAGTTTAAAGTAAATCCTTTCAGCCGTTCAGGCGACTCACAAATTGACTGAATATCCACACAAATTTGGAGCAAATGCAAATTTAAGAAAATTGCGTTCGTATATTTCCTCTCTTTTATAGGAGTTAAAACCACCTTCATGCTTAGCAAAAGCACTTTTTTTAAAATGAAATCACCAAACAGTATGGCCTAAAATGGTCTAACATAGGACATAGGAAATCTAAGGCCCTCTGGCCGGCGTTAGATAGCAGAAAAACTTAAGAAATTCCTAAACTAAATAGACCACAGTCGATAGGAGGAATCCTCTCGGGTCACTGCCTTCCAGATATGAATGAATGCAGATACTGTAATGACTTACATGTCGTTAACGATATGACACATATACTACGTGTATGTCAGGGAATAGCCCGTAAGCCGTAGGAAATAATTAAGGAGATACTTTTTCAATGAGTTGTGGGAGGAAGGTTGCATCAAATATAACAAAATACTAACAATTCGGTGGGAGATTAAGTGCTAGGAGAATAAATGTTAAGGTTTTTGTGCTAACCTTCTTATGCAAGTTATCAAGGTATTGCTATTGGCTAGTGTTTTATTATAGCCTAGCTATATAACACTGCTTAACTAAACCTTAACCAGTATTATGTACGAGGGTGGGTCAATAAGTCCCTGAAAATTAACACAAATTGTGTCGTCACCTTAAATTTGATTTTTTTTTTGTCAAGAATCATCTTTCAAAAGAACGTACTCAAATTTTCAGACAAATCTGTCAAATAGTTTTGTTGTGTCAGCCATTTTATATAGACGCCTACTACCATTTTTGTTAAAATGGAAAAAAGTGAATTTCGAGTGCTCATTAAACACTATTTTTTGCGAGAAAAAACTATCACGCAAACCAAACAAAAGCTTGATAAATATTATGGCGACTCTTCACTATTGATTGGAACCATTCACCACTGGTTTACTCAATTTCGGTGCGGTCATTCAAGCACAAGTGACGCCTAACGTTCTGGTCGCCCAATTGAGGTCACCACACCAGAAATGGTCGACAAAATCCATGGTTTGATAATGGACGATCGGCGAGTGAAAGTGCGCGAGCTTGAAGAGGCCACAGGCTTATCACATGGCTCAGTGATTTCGATTTTACATAAATATTTGGACATGAAAAAGCTTTCCGCAAGATGGGTGCCGCGTTTGCTCACAATCGACAACAAACGCATTCGTTTGGCAACTTTAAAGGTGTGTTCGGCGATGTTCCAGAAAAATTCGGCTGAGTTTTTGCGCCGTTTCGTAACCGTGGATGATACCTGGATTTACCACAACACACCAGATACAAAGGAACAGTCTTCTTCTCCTGGTGAATCGAAGCCGAAGAAGGCCAAGGCGAGTTTGTCAGCAAAAAAAGTCATGGCGACAGTTTTTTAGGATGCGCGCGGTGTTATTCACATCGATTGCCTTGAAAAGGGTAAAACGATCACCGGCGCATATTACGCAGAGCTGCTGGAACCATTCCAAGCCGATTTGAAGCAAAAACGGCCGCATTTGGCGAAGAAAAAAATTCCTTTTCACCAGGACAACGCATCGGCGCACAAGTCCGCAGTCGCAATGGCCAAATTGCATGAGTTAGGCTACGAACTCCTCCCTCATCCAGCATATTCCCCAGATTTAGCCCCCTGCGACTATTTCTTGTTTCCAAACATGAAGAAATGGCTCGGAGGTAAGCGATTTGGGTCGAATGAAGTCATCGCTGAAACAAATGCTTATTTTGAGGTATAGTGCTAAAAGGAGACTATGTTGAAAAATAAAATGTTTTTATACCGAAAAGAGTGTTCCTTATTTCATTTTTCAGGGACTTATTGACCCATCCTCGTAGTTATTTATGGCTTGTTATAAAAATGACTTGGTTTTAAAACATGCTACCTACATTACAAGGCGCTTTATGATTATAAGTGTAAAGGAGAATGGCGAGTTCTCATAATAAGCTCGGCACAAAAGTTTATATTTTTTATAAAATAACATACAGGGCCACGCCTAGCTTCTCAGCCCCGTGTTGAGCGGCGCACGAATGGTTGGGACTTACGGCCTTATGCCGTTTTCGGAGGACATTTTACTCTCGGATATTTGTCAGACGTTCGCGAGAGTGGGGATCGTGAGAATACTTTTTTTCTCAAATTCGTACCTTAAATCTCTCACTCAGTGATTGTGCACTTAACCACGAGCCCACGATTTATTATTTTTTGGAAGTGAATAAAATACTCTTCATAGAGGGGTTATTCATGGTACATATATTATGTATTCAATATTTTCAGAAATTCAATCAAATGTAGGAACTTTACTAAAAAAAAAAAAAAAAAACTGTATACCACACATACTCGTACCTTCAAGTTGATTTAGAAATTTGTTCCGTTTTAAGACGAACGTCTTATTTACTTCCAAAATATAATAAAGATAATGCAATAAGTTGTGCCGCCCAGAAGTTATTAGCATCTGACGTGATTCAACTGAACAAATTATACTTCTTGTTCTTAGGGTTCCTCTCCGTTATGGAGGTTGGCTATCATCATAATAATTTTAAAATATATTTAGAATAAAGAATAATTTAATGCCAGCATATTTAGGAAGAATATTATCGACAAGAGTAAGTGTACGACCATATCTGTTAGGAAATAATAAAGATTTTAATTTACAATTATTTAGAAACAACAAATCACAGAATATGTTATTTTATATAGGAGTACAAATTTACAATGAACTGCCAAACAATGTTATAATAGAAACAAATTTTAAAAGATTTAAGCAAGCAATCTTATTATTTGTTAAAAATAATAATTGACATGTGCTCTAATGTAACGAATTTGTAAAAATAGCGAGTGTTTGCTAAATAAAATGAAAATCAATCAATCAAGGTATATTTCGTACGTACATTTCCGTACGTGTGATATCCAGGTCAGTTCTTGTCTTCCAATACCCCTTCTCACTTCTATTCTACCCTGCAAGATGACTTGGAGTAGGTTGTATTTGTTACGCCTTAAAACATTGCCCATAGATGCATAGTACTCTTGTGTAAATCCACAGTCCAGCCTTCTATTTCCCTGCTTTACAGAGTCCATGTTTCTGCTCCATATAAGAGCACCGACTAAACGTAACATTTGATTAGCCTTGCTTTCAGAGCCAAGTTGATTTCTCTACTAGTGAAAGTCTTTTTCATTTTACAGAAAGCTACCCTCGCTTGCTCGGCTCTACACTGTATTTCTTTGTTTTGATTTGCGGTTTTGCACATTATAGTACCCAAGCATCTAATGGTATCTACTAATATATTTATTCGTAGTTCAAAATTGTGATTTTGGGAGTTTCTGTCAAAAACTATGACTGCTTATAGAGTTAAGCTTGTTCATCAAAATGTTTAACTCATCACTGGCTATTATTACGGAATCATCAGAGTATCTGATATTGTTTATTTGTATGTCATTAAATCTGATTCCGCTGTCGTATTTTGATATTATGTCTTTGAAGATTTGCTCCGCATACATATTAAAAAGTAAGGGAGAGAATATGCAGCCTTGTGTTACACCTCTTTCAATCTCTATTTCATCAGATTCTTTGCCTTCAATGGCGATTTTTGAATTTTGACCCAAGTACAAATCTTTGATTATTTTGCGATCGTTTCTATCGATGTTTTTATTTCTGAAGATTTTAAAATTTAATTTTTAAGCTCTTTTGAATTAGCATCTTACAGGCAAAATGTGTTTCACAAGGACCCTTTTTTGTTTTTGTTTGTTTAGTCTTATTTTATTTCCACTTTAGTACATAAATTTACATTTTTAAGTAAAAATAAGAGAAATACTTAATTGATAAATTATAATGATGAGTAAATGACCAATAGCATGGTTCTCATTACTAGAAATAACTTATTATAATTCTACTTTACACGTTATATATAACTACATTTGGCTGAAATCCTTCGATTGTAATTTTAATATATTTTAAAGAAAATGTGGTTTGAAAAACTTTATATGACAATATTTTTTTTTTTTTTTTAAATTAAATAAAACTACCTACAATAATAAAAACTTAAACTAACTTAACCTAAGCGTCAGCTTAAACCCAATCAAGCCACCAATATTTTCCCCTATTAAGTCTCTGATCATTATTATGATCTCTTTCGGGTACGCTAGTGCAGTATCTCAAATCAGCATATCCATCCGCCGAGTGCCCAGGAACATAGAGGATTCTCTTGTCTGTGGCCCTTCTTGCAACATGATATATAATGGGAACATTTCTCGAGTCTGATAATTAGCTATGTGCATCCAGATACAGGAATGCCTCAGGTGGTATATGTCCACTTTCTAATGAATTTCTAAAATTTTTTTTTTTATAATTTGCACGTGTTAAAGGGGATATGAATACTCTTATACTAATTTTTAGAACACGTGCGTTTTTTGTGGAAAGGGGAAAAGACAGAGAGAAAGACAGAGTGGTGTAGTTTGAAACTCAGGTGGTATTAAGTTTCTGTAAACTCCAAGGGTGGCTGTCCAGATAACTGGGGAGTATTTTGTTTGTTTTCGCTATTATTGTCGTTGCTTATGATTCACAGTATTTTTTTCCGTCCTCCTGATGTCATCATCACGATCAAGTTGCATTTTAGCCATATGACCACCCTACTGGCAGTGTTATACCTTCATACTAGAGATGACTTAGCTTTCGCAAGTGATCGACTTTTTTATTTATTTCATGCGAAATATATAGATGATTCTTGACATCAGGATTCGAACCGTGAATCAACAGCGTGACAAACGATGATGTTACCACTACACTACGGCCACCCTTAAATATACCCAGGGTTAGGATAAAACAAGCCCCAAACTAGATCATTCTCAGTGACATTCGCTGACCGCGCAAAATGATTCCTCACAAGGTCCAGTACGACATTGTCAATTCTGGATACGCCGGAAGCATCCAGTAGTCTTTTATTTGAGAAGTAATGTCGAAAGTCGGAATGTGCGCTTCTGTACATATGCATGCATGCTCGAAGACATTTTCTTTCAAAAACTGTAAGTTTTTAAATATACGATGGACTTATGTTCCACCATACTGGACTCGCATAAGTCAGAATCGGACGCACAAATGCCTGGTAGCAGACGATCTTAACATCGGATCTTAGATAGTTGGAGTAGAAAAGGCTTTTAAGTGACACGAATGCCGCTCTTGCTTTCTTCAACTGTGCATTTACGTGATCATTGTGGTATAAGAACTTATTCAAATGAACATCTCAGTGGGGTGCGGAACAGTATGGTTTCACATTTGGACGTATTTATTTTTAGTTTCCAGTCTCGGCAAAATGCCTCAAGCGTGTTGAACTTACGTTGAAGTTCACTTTGGATTCCTTCGATTTTCGTGTCGTGAGCATACAGAATGACATCGTCAGCGAATGCCAGCGAATTATACATATCCCTCAGCATTTCCGAAACGTAAATGTTAAAGAGTATTGGTGCCGTAACTGTGCCCTGCGGCAGACCATTAGTGATATTAAATACTCTAGTTGTCGTGCATTGTCTATCTGTTACAACAAATTTCTTCTCTCACACCATCGAGATGATCACCTTTATGAGGTGAGGCGAAAATTCATATCTGATAAGTTTGTAGATTAGCCCGTCGATCCAAACCGTGTCGAAGGCTTTTTCGATATCCACTGGGCAAGCAGCTGTACATCTCTTGACGTTATGTTTCAGTACGATGTTTGGGATGTCATCCAATCCAGAAGTCTTTTTATTATTCAGTCTCCTGAATATGTCTGTCAGTTCGTCGAGCGTTGTGTAATAGTTGTTTGTCTGTTCTGTTGTCAGTTCGTTCGCTTTTACTTCCCCAGAAAAGCGGAGTTGTGTGTCTGAGTCACCATAGCGGCTAAGAAAGCTCGATAGTTCCCCATTTACTATGTCAGCTTTGCAGCTTGGATGGTCTGTTGCGTGGACTGCCTCGAAGTGAGATCCAATAAGATTAAGCTTATCCGTTCTACCATTGACAACGAAGTGGTTATCAATGATAGGACAGTCACAAGTACCGAGTCCATTTCTGAAACCAACGTAGCTCATCAAGTTTATTGTTCTGTAGTCAAAAACATTCATTTGGTTTGGTTTTTTTTTGGAAGTGTTATAAAGATGGAATTTAACCAGTCGTTTTGGAATCTTGCCATAATTGTAAATAGCATTAAACAAGTTGACTATCTTCATTATATTTTCTTCTTCAATAAGTTTGAAAAGTTCGATCGGTAATCCGTTTGGGCCTGCAGCTTTCCCGTTTTTAGTTTCTTTGAGCGTCTTCTCGACTTCTTCCTTGAAAAATTCCAGTTGTTCTCTTTCATTCCTGAATAATTCCTCGATATACTCTTTCCATCTTTGTATTTTTTTTTTTGTATGCTTAAGAGATCCGTTTACCATATTATGTAGGCTGAAATTATTGTGGTTTCTATTAAGCCCTAGTTTTTCACATTGTACTGTTAAATTTAGGTTTTTGGCCTCGAGTTTTGTTGTTTAATTCTATGCATCTATTCGGGTTTGATATACTTTGTCTTCTTTGTTCCATCAGTGACAGTATCTCGTTTGTCATCCGTTCGTTTCGTGATTGTTGTTCTGCAATAAGGCGTTTTTTGTTATTACATTTTTTATCTCTGTCCAAGAGTTTATGGATTCTTCACTAATTTTGTTTGCATCTACTTGAAGAAGTTTCCTATTTATTTCTGTCTTAATGTGATTTTATATTACGTAATTTTTTTTTAGCAAAGTTACATCTAGTTTTTTTCATACTCGATTTTTTGTCTTTTTAATTTTTATTTTGACAATATATACGTTTGGGCCTACCTCTAGTAAAAATGTTTTCTTGCCTGGATCCAAAGAATCATTCTCTTGCAAAATGGAAATCTGGAACACACTGTATAAGCAGTACTCGGAGCAGTACTTCAAATAGCGGAAATGCTTTTTAATCAATTTAATTTAATTGATTACCAAAAAAAAAAAAATTTTCTAACTGTAATGGTTCTATGGCTATAGTGTTATAAGTGATGCTACCTTCAAGCCATAACTTTAACTTTTACAAAGGATAAAAGAAAAAAAGGACACCAGCTCCTTTCCCACACGACTTACAGAAAAATAAAAGCACTTTTTAAGTTCTCATTTCTGTTTGTTCTGGGCCCGAAATAGCCTTCCTCAAGAAGATTCCAAATTTTGTCCGAAAGTGGGATAGATTTTACAAATGATAGGAATGTTGGTCTACACCAAACCATTGACAGTTGGGAAATTATTTGTTTACTCTTCTTATTGCGGCAATATGTAGTAATTTTAGCCATATATATAATGAAAATACCTGCTGCTGTCTACTTGCATGTAGAGGGTGGCCGTGGTGTAGTGGTAACATCATCGCTTGTCACGCTACAGGTTCACGGTTCGAATCCTGATGTCAATAATCATCTATTTATTTCCCATGAAATAAATAAAAAGTCGATCAATTGCGAAAGCTTATGTCAACTCTACTGCGAAGGCATAACACTGGCAGTAGGGCGGTCATATGGCTAAAATGCAACTTGATCGTGATGATGACATTAGGAGGACGGAAAAAATACTGTGAATCATAAGCAACGACAATACTAGCAAAAACAAACAAAATACTCCCCAGTTATCTGGACAGCCACCCTTGGAGTTTACAGAAACTTAATACCACCTGAGTTTCAAACTGCACCACTCCGTCTTTCTCTCTGCCTCTTCCCCTTTCCACAAAAACGCCCGTGTCCTAAAATTAGTATAAGGGTATTCATAACCCCTTTCACACGTGGAAATTAAAAAAAAAAAAAAAAAAAAAAAAAAAAAAAAAAAAAAAAAAAAAAAAAAAAAATGTAGACGCATAAAGCCTTCGGAGTAATCGGAGTTCCCAGTGTAGTTTCCGATTTTTAATGATAGTTGAAATACTTTTGACAATATCAGTTTTCAAAGTGAAAAGGTGAACAAACAAAAAATAAAAATAAATAAATCAATGGCTCGTTCGAAGCAAATATCCATTGAAATACGAAGTCAAATTACCTACTTGTTTTCATAAAATGGATACATCTAAAAGAGATATCTCCCAGGAACTTAATATTTCTAAATCTGGAGTTCATTACACCATCAAGCGATTTCGTGAAACCGGAAGCGGTGATCCCAGACCGAGCGTTTGGCACGAAGAGAAAGGTTTTTGTTTGACGTTCCGCACAACAAACCACATTGCCGCAATGTAATGTACTTCTTTAACATCATACTTGAACGGATTACAAAAAATTCTCAAGCTAACATCAGCGGTACAATCTTCTAAAAGTCTGTACAACTACTCGTGTACTCTGACGACATTGACATTATTGCAAGAATTCAGCGGACTGTCGAAGGTGCTTTCTAGAGTATTGAAACAGAAGCAGCGAAAATGGTTTTAGCGGTTAGGTTAGGCTGAAATGGCTTCCAACTAAGAGGTTGACACACTTAGACCGATGATAGGTCCATTGCGATACCACATGAATCTTGGGCAAACACTTTCCCTTACCTACGTGTTGAACCAATTGGAGCTCGTGATGAAGCGTATGAGACTTCTAATCACATCGCTTAGCTCGCTGAAGTAGAAGGTTCCTAAGTGAAATTTCCTTTTTTGGGAGAGAGCTGGACAGGTACGAAGAAGGTGAAGAATAGTTTCTTTCTCTTCTTCATCCATAAAGCTCCTAGAGGAATCGATTGAATATACGCCAAGCCTTGTTGCTTGCTTGCTTGCCAATAAGACAGTGAAAGTTCTCTCATGGGCCAATAAGGTGACTTTATGTAAGACCCTCACCGGTCCTGCTACACGGAACAAAAGCATGGACGTTATCAAAAGCGGATGAGAATACCCTTGGTTGTTTTGAAAGAAAAATTCTTCGAGTGATTTTTGGTCCCGTTTGTATCGAAAGGGAATGGAAACGAAGATACAACAACGAACTATGCCAGTAGTACGGAGACATCGACCTAGTCAGGAAGGTCCGAATTCATCGTCTGAGAGGGCTAGGACATATAAAACGAATGTACAGATGTACATCAACGCTCCGGTTCGGAAAATTTTCTTTTAGGTCGCACACACAAGTGAAAAGGGACCACAACCAAGTTCGTGTGCAAAACTGGAGGCGACTAGCACCAGATCGATCTGGCGGGAGACGCTTGTTGTATCTCCATTTAAAGAAAGTAAGCAGGTAAGGAGGATACTTTGACAAGTTAAAGTTTTAAAGTTTTTCTTTTAGAAATAATTTATTTTGTTCATTTGCTTCCTGATTTCATTGTAATACTATTTACAATGTATCCATATAGTGTACCCCAATAAATAAAAATAGAGGAACAACAAATAGTTTACGACTTTTTCGTAATAACATCTTATTGGTGGTCTTAAACTTATGAGCGGTAGTGTAAGTTCTCTTCTTCGCTGTCTATTTGGAAAATATGTGAAACAAAAATCTCAGATATTTTTCAATCAATTAACGTAAGATTCCAAATAGAAAGCACTACTTCTGCCCTGCGTTCCATTGTCGTCTTATAAGACGCACAACATTCCTGTGCACCGTATTTCAAATCCAAAGTTTGGAAGCACCCAACAAGAAATGTAACCGAATTTCCTATCAAACATGGAAAAACATAAACAAAGCACCACCGACCTTTCCCCTTGTTCGCAGAGAAAAAAAAAATCCCAAAAACTTGGCAGAAATAAAAATATTCAGTAAGCATCTATTTGTTTCACCTTTTCTTAATAAGTATTATATTGCACGGCACGGCATACACATTTCTTTTTATAATAGAAAGATGCAATCAGAAGAACAAATCCCGCCGGCAATTACATAAATCATAATTTTACAACACAACGCGAAAGAGAGAGCGAGAAGCAAAGGGGGTTAAAAGAAAACCCTATACCACAACCCTGCGAAGAGTCCATTTCAACTCCCATCGATCCATCTCGCTCAGACTTGAAAACTTTCCCATCTCAAAACACACTTGACATCTCTATCAAACCATTTTATTATTATTTATATTTTTATTTATCAAAATAATGAACATTGCCATCGGAACATGCGCATTACACTCACCTGTTTTATCAAAACACACAAGAAAATAATCGACTCGTATAGTTTGTGAAGAATCGAGGTATACACTATGTGCTGTCTCTTTCTCATATGTCATAAATAATTGTAAACACAACACTGCTGTCGATAAAGATTGCTGTAATGTGCCACCATTTAAATAATTGCTTGTTCTTCTTCTCCTCAACTCATCTTTCTGTTTCACTTTTTAAACTTTTTTTTTTCTATTTCACTTTTCACGTTAGGTAGTTTGAATTTGATTTTTCTTTCCGATTGGACAAGGGAACAAAAAAAAAAATAATCTCTCAACGCGATAGGCAATCAACGCAAGACGGACAGAAAAAGAAAACCAAAATCAAGGTGTATATAGAAATTTTTTGATTTTGAACGAAGATCCAACAGGGGTGGTGAATGTGGTGAGTTTTCCCTTCACCAAAGTCGAGACAAATTGCACTTGATGAAGATGGGTAGGGTATGGACGACTCGCTCCCGCTTAAATAGAATCAATTCACGACACACGAAAAGAGAATTAGCAACAATTTATCTGTACGAAAGAGACGGAACTATGCCCTAACGATGCATACACCGTGGATTATCATGTAAACAAGTGCATGCTAAAATGAGACAGAGTGCATTTTTAGGTCATCAAATAAATTTGGTTTCTTTTTTTCCGAGTAAACACCACACAGAAAGAAAATCAAATGAATTAAAGAAAAGAAAATGGACAGAGTGCGAAAAAGTTTCACTTAATCGTTGAGTGGAAATTTTTGATAGAATTCTTTTTCGCAAATTCGATGTTTGGACACTACACTAGCAGCGATTGATAGTTTCGTGGTGAAATTACACTTTTTCCATTGGTTTCGAGGCGAATATTTGATTGCGCTCCTTTTTTTTTCCCGACTCCCGAAGTATCCACACACCACTTTTCGATACAGAGAACTTTTCCTATCTGCCTTTTGTGTTGTTTTTTTCCCATTGCCTACGCGCTGGTACAAAAATTTTCTGCGATGTGGGAGACGTGTGTGGTGAAAATAACAAATCTGAGAGATTTGATGCACACTCTTTAACGAAAGTTAGTTGGGGGTGTGTTCAGAAGGCGCTCTGTGATGAGGGACTTGCATTGGTCTTCTTTTTTTTTTTTCTACTTGTGCCTATATAGTCACTCTACGTGGAAAACCTAGAAGAAGAAATTCGTAGTTGACCATCCCATGCTTATTCTAGAGTTGAAGTGGAATCATTATTGTCTCTCATTCCAAATTGTGCAAGAAGCACAATTACGTCCAAATTCGTCGGAGCTGGTCCTGACTATTTACTATGTTTTATCCCGCTCACTTGCGGGACCACATAAATCGTACAATAAAGTGCAAAGTTTGATTGGTTTCGCGCAATTCCAATTCGGGAACACGACTTCCTAATTTTTATTCTCTTTGTTAACAATAAGAAATTATTTGAATAACTTTTTGGTGAAATAATTCTGTATTATTATTTTTAAATCACCTACTTGGTGAACAAAGTAAATGGTGATTCATTTGAGATTACAATTTAAATTTGAAATAAAACATTTTTATAAATGAGAGCCACGACTGGCCAAATGAGAGCCACGACTGGCCTTACAAACTTTCGCTTGATTAAATTTTCCATTACTTTTCAGCACAAATCCTGCGTTAGTTCATAAATAAGGCATCAAATCACGTCCTTTAGCTGGAATCGTTTAAGAGTCATTGGCATACACCTTCTGCTTCACATAACCCCAAAGAAACAAATCTAACGGCGTGATATAGTACGATCTTGGATTCCGAATTGTGGCCGCCGAAACGAGAGATGACGAGGCCAGAAAACTTTGTGTGCAATAGCTGCATTGTTTTTCACTCTGTGTGGCAGGTGGTACCGTCTCGTTAAAACCACATGACTTCCACATCAATATCGTTCAATTGGTACCAAAAATATTTTGTTATAATGTCCCAGTAACGTTTACCGTCGACTGTTACAGTAGCACTACGAGAATTTTCAAAGAAGTGCCCCGGGCCCAAAGTCAGCAGTGCCTTTTTGTGGATGTATTGATTGGTCGTGAACGTCCCGTTCGTTTCCCCAAATGTGAGTTTTGTTTGTTTACGTAGCCATTCAGTTGAAAGTGAGCCTCACAGCTGACAATGATTTTGTTCGAAAAGTCGGCGTTAAATTGTTGGTTCTCTAACACACAATCAACGAAATCACGACACTGTTTATTGTCTGCTGGCTTCAATTCCTGAGTCAATTGAATCTGTAGGCATGTAGATGCAAATCTTTTGTTAAAATGCTCTGCGTGTAGCTGTAGGAAAAGGTTCAATTGATGGGAACGACGGCGAATGGATTTTGATGGATTATCACGAATACTGTAAATTACTGCGGTGATATTTTCGCCGAATTTGACATGAACAGTTTCAAGTTTAAACCGTGCGTAATTGTGAAAATAAGTTTCAATTTAACAATTTTGCTTAAATTTCTAATTCGGATGATTTGCAAATGAACATCATATAGATACAAGTGCTTGCGACCCAGTCATGCATTTTATTTTATTCAGTTTTGACTCAATGGGGGAAATATTTGATTTTCGAAATGCAGTGTGTAGCATAGAATCCACATTATAGTTTAATTTTAAACTCGACTCTCATTTTCGTTCATGTCAACTCGGTTGAACTCGCATGGAACTAATGAGAACCACGCGAAACGCGTGTCACTATTTAAATTAACAGATAAAAGCGTCGTACGACACGTTACTCAAAGCAGCAACATTGCAATCAAAATCGTGTTCGTCCAGTTTACGAATGAAAAGATAGAACAAGTTTTCACCGGAACTCACACTCACGATGTCGTAATGACCGGATACATCCTAGTCCAAAACATAGAACTACACCAAGATCAAGAGGACATTCGCAAGGCAGTCCAAACACCTACCGTCGGTAAAAGAAAATATTGGTGTAGTAAGAAGAAAGCAGTCATCTTGACGGATCTTTAAGTTTCCTGAATTTAAAAGTCGAAGATGGAAACTTATACAGGCACATCCATGACACCACCACATACATTCCTCGATATACCAACAACAAGATGTTTCAAAAGGATATCATGGCTGCATGACAGGATAGTGAAGTGGAATAGCCCTTCAGGCATATCCTGGAGCGTTACTAAGCTTCGCAAAAAGTATAAAATCCAACATTCAGCCAATGCCTAGAAGATGATTTCCACACTTGAAATGAAACGAAAGACGGTGAATTGCTTCACCGGAGCCATTAAAAACAAAAAGTACATGCACAAAGTTTTTTTTTTTAATTTTATCAAAGTATTAGTATTTATTAATAATTAAATAATAAGACGGATAAAATAATTAAGTAAGGTACGTCGAAAGACATAGTTTTAAGTATTAGGTTTAGCTTAGAGCGCCCGCATAGAGCCAGTAAGTTAGAATAACATAGTTAAGTTAATTAAGCTAGTTTTGAGCGTTTTTTGTCTAGCATATAAGTTGTAATTGAATTGGGGTAATAAAAATGCATTTACTAGGGGTGAAAAGTAACCTCCTTGACCGCCAGAATGCGCTGCTACTGCAAAAAAAGTTATGGTGTTTTGAAGTCCATTCATATTTAGGCAGACATGACAAATTTCAGTGTGATAATGTCTTTAGTTTTGTTTTGACAGCTGATTGTTGTTGACGTGTTTGGCATCATGTTGAGTATGGACAAAAACGATTTTCGTTCTCTCATAAAACATTATTTTTTGAGAGGCAAAACGGCGAAGGAAACAAAAGAAAAGTTGGATAAATATTATGGGACTAATGCTCCGTCAGATTACACCGTCAAATATTGGTTTCGAGAGTTTCGTGGTGGCCGCAACTCCACTACCGATCAAGTCCGCAGCGGCAGGCCCTCCGATGCGGTTACAGAGGACAATGTCAAAAAAATACATGAAATGGTGTTGGCTGACCGGAAAGTGAAGGTGCGCGAACTAGCCGATACCACAAAGATTAGTACTGAACGCACACGCCATATTTTGGGCAATATTCTGCATATGAAAAAGTTATCCTGCTGCTGGGTGCCGCGCATGCTCACTCCTGATCAAAAACACGAACGCGAGAGCACTTCGAAAGAGTGTTTGGACTTGCTGATGCGGAATCGGGCGGACTTTTGGCGTCGATTGGTAACTGTTGATGAAACCTGGATCCACTATTACACACGAGAGAACAGAATGAGTGCCCGGCAATGGACTGAAGCCGGCACGAGTGCTCCGAAGCGGCCGAGGGAGGCTCAATGGGTCGGAAAGGTTATGGCGTCGGTTTTCTGGGATTGTCATGGCATACTCTTCGTGAACTACCTCGAAAAAGGAAAAACCATCAACAGCGTGTATTACTGTGCATTATTGGGGCGATTGAAGGCCTAAATCGTTGCAAAACGGCCTCACATGAAGCGAAAAAAAATTTTGATTTTGCAAGACAATGCGCCGGCGCACAAGAGCATCGCAACCACGGCTAAAATCAATGACTTACCGCTTCAATTGCTGTCGCATCCACCGCATTCGCCCGATTTGGCTCCCTCGGACTATCATCTCTTCCCAAACCTCAAAAGATGGCTCATCAATAAAAAATTCAGCTCACGCGAGGAAATCATCGACGCCACGGAGGAGTATTTTCCAGACCTTCCGGAAAATTACTTTTCGGACGGGATCAAGAAGTTGGAAAATCGCTGGAATAAGTGTATCAAGCTAAAAGGGGACTATATTGAATAAAATAAAAAAAACATTTAAAAAAAAAAAAATTTTTCATTCCCAAGGAGGTTACTTTCCACACCACCTAGATGAAAAAAATGACATTAAAGCGAAGCAGCGTACAGTTTTGATTTTCGGTTGCTGTTTATTCGGGGTTGTGGTTTATTTAATTTCTTCTTACGGAACCTCAATTTCTCGCTGTACCGTGTGATCTCATTGTCTGAAGATGCATGTATGACGTGCGAGCGTTTGCGGCATTAGGCCGCCTACAGAACAATATTTAGCACTGTCTCACATATAGATCAGAAATTCAGAAATTGGAAACTAAATTCCTTTCAAATTTACATATAAAATTAATATATAAAAATTCTAATAAATTGAAAGGTCTTAAATTTAAATCGTAAACAAAATTTAACAAAATTTTAAGTAATTAACCATCATGGAATTAGTCTCAACACCAGAACCACATTTCATCCCCGGGTAAGATTAGCCATCTTACATTCGGGATCAAATCTAGCTTCATATTGCTTCTAATTTCCAGATATACAGGATACTGCCCACAGTATATGTATCGTGCTGGCAAAACCTATGGAAGTCTTACACATAAGCTTCTGATCGATCCTTGCGTTCGTCATTCCCCAAAACTTTTAGTAGCTGGTCCAAATGAGACCAAAATTTCCGAAGATAGGCCAACGCCTAAAGAAATAGATCTTATCAAGACCCATGAGCGGGAAGGTGATACGGTATTTAATTACCCAATAATCCCCGGATACGATGGCTTCATACCGAATATAACATCAAAAATTGGAGATCGATTTCTGGCAGCGGCGACAGCAGGTGTAGCTGAACATGAACACTATATGCAACAATTAAAATGTGGACGAAGAAATCTTAAGCATAGAGACTTGTTGCAGGATGGAGAAGGAATTTATGGAAGAAATTTGGGCGAGCGAGCTGTAAGAAGATCATTGTAAAATGAATACAAAATGACTTATTTTAATCTTGGTAGATGCAAAAAACTACTTATCAATTACCGTTAATACCAGTTCGACCAGAAGCAGAAGGTATTGTTAGATCAAGAGATGTTTCGGATGAGGTGAAAGTTCCGTATTCAAAGGATACACCGCCACATTTTATGGTCGAAAAAGATCCGGAAAAATATGTTATAACAGGTAAGCATGCAGCACGCGCGGCAAACTAGAAAAAGAAGGCAGTGTTTTGGATATACAATATATATTTTTTAGACTGAAGATGTCAGAATCGCTAAGTTTAAGGTTCTTAGTTAGCACTTAGGAATTACATAATGCGATTAGGTTAATATTTATCCAGATCAGATATTCGAAGGTGCTCAAGGTCTGAATGGCACTGAATAATAAAGCCCCAAGTCTCTCTAGGTCAAAATATTTCCACCTGTAGGGACATTTTCTAAAACCAATTATCACCTTCGATTTTGGGATGAAAAGTCTTCAAGATCTCCATGGTAAATATGTTCAGATGGTGACTCTTACATCAAGGCCGTTTCAAGGCTGTTTCAACGCTTTTTCAAGGCCTTCTCAATGTTTGTCAAGGCTGTTTCAAGGCATTTTCAAGGCTTTTTCAAGGCGTTTTCAAGGCATTTTCAAAGTTTTCTCAAGGCTGTTTCAAGGCCTTTTCAAGGCATTTACAAGGTTTTCTCAAAGCCGTTTCAAGGCTGTTTCAAGGATTTTTCAAGGCTTTCTCAAGGTTGCTTCAAGGCTTTCTCAAGGTTGTTTCAAGGCTTTTTCAAGGCTTTCTCAAGGCTAGTCAAGGCTTGTCAAGGCTGTTTCAAGGCATTTTCAAGGCAAGGCGTTTTCAAGGCGTTTTCAAGGCATTTTCAAGGTTTTCTCAAGGCGTTATCAAGACTTTCTCAAGGCTGTTTCAATGCTTTTTTAAGGTTTTCTCAAGACCGCTTCAAGGCTATTTCAAGGCTTTCTCAAGGCTTTCTCAATTCTTTCTCAAGACTGCTTCAAGGCCTTTTAAAGGCCGTTTCAAGGCATTTTCAATGCCGTTTCAAGGCTGTTTCAAGGCTGTTTCAATGTTTTCCCAAGGCTTTTTCAAGTCTTTACCAAGGCTTTCTCAGGGCTACTTCAAGGATTTTCCAATACTTATTCAAGGCCGTTTCAAGGCATTTTTAAGGCGTTTCAAGGCTTTCTCAAGGCTTTCTAAAGGCTTTCTCAAAGATTTCTCAAGCCTTTCTCAAGGCTGCTTCAAGGATTTGTCAAGACTTTTCAAGGCTTTTTCAAGGCCTTTTCAAGGCTTTCTCAAGGCCTTTTCAAAGCCGTTTCAAGGCTGTTTCAAGGCTTTTTCAAGGATTTCTCAAGTCTTTCCCAAGGTTTTTCAAGGCTTTTTCAAGGCATTTTCAAGACTTTTTCAAGGCCGTTTCAAGGTTTTCTCAAGGCTTTTTCAAGGCTTTCTCAAGGCTGTTTCAAGGCCTTTTCAAGGCATTTCCAGGGCCTTTTCAAGGCTGTTTGAAGGCTTTTTCAAGGCTTTCTCAAGGGTGTTTCAAGGCGTTTTCAAGGCCGTTTCAAGGTCGTTTCAAGGCTTTTTCAAGGCGTTTTCAAGGCTGTTTCAAGGCTTTTTCAAGACTGTTTCAAGCCTTTTCAAGGCGGTTTCAAGGCTTTTTCAAGGCTTTCTCAAGGCTGCTTCAAGGCCGTTTCAAGGCTGTTTCAAGGCTTTTTCAAGACTGTTTCAAGGCTGTTTCAAGGCTTTCTCAAGGCTTTTTCAGGACCGTTTCAAGGTCGTTTCAAGCCTTTTTCAAGGCTGTTTCAAGGCTTTCTCAAGACTTTCTCAAGGCTTTTTCAAACTAGACAAGGCTTGTCAAGGCTGTTTCAAGGCATTTTCAGGACTTTTTCAAGGCGGTTTCAAGGCCTTCTCAAGGCTTTCTCAAGGTTTCTCGAAGCTTTCTCAAGGCTTTCTCAAGGATGTTTCAAGTCTTTTTCAGGGCGGTTCAAGGTCGTTTCAAGGCTGTTTCAATGATTTCTCAAGGCTGTTTCAAGGCTTTTTCAGGGCCGTTTCAAGGCGTTTTCAAGGCTGTTTCAATTCTTTTTCAAGGCTTTTTCAAGACTGTTTCAAGACTGTTTCGAGCCTTTTTCAAGGCTGTTTCAAGCCTTTTTCAAGGCTGTTTCAAGGCTTTTTCAAGGCCGTTTCAAGACTTTTTCAAGACTTTCTCAAGGTTTTCTCAAGGCTGTTTCAAGGCTTTTTCAAGGCCGTTTCAAGACCTTTTCAAGATTTTCTCAAGGCTTTCTCAAGGATGCTTCAAGGTCGTTTCAAGGATTTTTCAAGACTTTCTCAAGGCGTTCTCAATGTTTTTTCAAGTCTTTTTCAACGCCGTTTCAAGGCCTTTTCAAGGCTGTATCAAGGCTTTCTCAAGGTTTTCTCAAGGCTTTTTCAAGCTAGACAAGGCTTGTCAAGGCTGTTTCAACGCATTTCCAGGGCCTTTTCAAGGCTGTTTGAAGGCTTTCTCAAGGTTTCTCAAAGCTTTCTCAAGGCTTTCTCAAGCCCTTTTCAAGGCTTTCTCAAGGTTTTTCAAATCATGTTCAAGGTTTTCCCAAGGATTTCTCAAGGCCGTTTCAAGGCTTTTTCAAGGCGTTTTAAAGCCTTTTTCAAGGCTGTTTCAAGGCTTTTTCAAGGCTTTCTCAAGGCTGCTTCAAGGCCGTTTGAAGGTGTTTTCAAGACTTTCTCAAGGCTTTCTCAAGGCTGCTTCAAGGCCGTTTCAATTCTGTTTCAAAGCTTTTCGAGGCTTTCTCAAGGCTGCTTCAAGGCCTTTTCAAGGTCGTTTCAAGGCTGTTTCAATTCTTTCTCAAGGTTATTTCAAGGCTTCTTCAAGGCTTCTCAAGGCTTGCCAACGCTGGTCAAGGCTTGTCAATGTTGTTTCAAGGCATTTACAAGGTTTTCTCAAGGCTTTCTCAAGGCTTTCTCAGGGCTGATTCAAGACTTTTTCAAGACTGTTTCAAGCCTTTTTCAAGGCTGTTTCAAGGCTTTTTCAAGACTGTTTCAAGCCTTTTTCAGGGCTGATTCAAGGCTTTTTCAAGGCTTTCTCAAGACTTTCTCAAGCCTTTTCAAGGCTGTTTCCAGCCTTTTTCAAGCCCTTTTCAAGGCTTTCTCAACCCCTTTTCAAGGCTGTTTCAAGGCTTTTTCAAGGCTTACTCAAGGCTTGTCAAGGCTTTTTCAACGCTTTCTCAAGGCTTGTCAAGGCTTTTTCAAGACTTTCTCAAGCCTTTTCAAGGCTGTTTCCAGCCTTTTTCAAGCCCTTTTCAAGGCTTTCTCAAGGTCTTTTCAAGGCTGTTTCAAGGCTTTTTCAAGGCTTACTCAAGGCTTGTCAAGGCTTTTTCAACGCTTTCTCAAGGCTTGTCAAGGCTTTCTCAAGGCTTTCTCTAGGCTGCTTCAAGGCTTTCTCTAGGCTGCTTCAAGGCCTTTTCAAGGCCGTTTCAGGCTTCAGGCTTCTTCAAGGCAGTTTCTAGGCTTTTTCAAGGGTTTGTCAAGGTCTGTTAAGGCTTGTCAACTCTTTGTCAAGGCTTTTTAAGGCTGTTTCAAGGCTTTTCAAGGCTTGACTACGCTGTCAAGGTTTGTCAAGGCCTGTCAATTCCTGTCAAAGCTAATCATGGCTTGTCAAGGCTTGTTAAGGCTTGTCAAGGCTAAACAATCGCCTACGACAGGTATTAATCTTGGCCCCTTTGCTGTTCAACCTATACGTATACGATTTACCAAAGACAAAGGTATGCAAAATTCCAATACGCTGATGATCTCGGTCTCGCAACTCAACATCAAAGACTGCATGATGCAGAGGGATTATTTCACCACAAACAATAAATGAATAGAAGTGCGACCAGTACTTATTATTGGTTTTGTTCCCGTACTTGACCGAGATGCGAATTTCTCACAAATTTAATGAACGTTAGTTAAATTCATAGGGATTCCCACGTAGGGGAACAGGATTTGACCAAATTTAATCATATCATATTTCGTAGAAACTCGCAACTTTCTATAATCCAAGGTAACCCGAATGAATTTATAGAGAGCATACGAGATAACAGCGTTTAAGATTGTAGTGTTACCTCTACTTACTCAAAGATCATTGGCTCCGAACAAGTAGCATCTCTAAGAATAGGGTATGAGCCCAAGAAATGGAGGATATCTTCTCTTTCATGGTTGTTGCACATCTAACAGTAGAGCGCCAAGTCTATTATAAGTGGTACGTAGTTTTTCGTCTTTCATATCCGGTAGTAGTTGTCGCCGCATAGATTGAGTTCAAATATTTAATAGTATTGCCGAAGCTGCGAATCCCTTGCTGAATTAATGTTATCATCTAGTCATAGGGATACCCACTCGTTGACGAAATTTATTTGGCTCGCTAAAGTATCTCTTAGCTTGTTGACAAGTCTCTTGTTCGTGTTGCAGATGGTAATTTGAAAACATGCTTCAAAAAATGCTGAGTAGTTTTTCTACGTCCTCATACTAGTTCTGTATCTGTCCTTTGTCTGAGTTGCCAATTTTTACGAAGTTTGACGAAAATTCAGTCAGTCTTTCAATATCCGGAACAGTATTTGACAAATATTCGTCAAATTTCCTAGAAATTCGTAGCTCTGGTCAAGTACGGGAACATATCTAGTGTTTCTGTCCTCTGGATATCTGCTGAAGAGACAAGTAATATGTACAGTACATACATATCTAATACTATTCTTTACTATTTGCTTACCTTATATACATACTACATGTAGGTATAGAACGCTAACCTATGTTTTATCAGTTGGTAAGTGGGCAGTATAAATGTACTTACTCTAGTAGTCACTTATACTTTTGTTGCTTAGTAGGTACAGTGTCAGCTCTATCTAGTGGTATCTTAAGGGTAGGTGTTCAAAAACTTAGATATACCTACTAAAGTCCAGCTCTAACCCAATAAGTTTGAAAAAATTATTTTATCGATGAAGCAGTAGCTTAAATTTCATCTCTTCAATATTGAATAATTTAATTTTATTTTATTAATATTTTTTTATTTGCAAATTTGCTAGTTGTAAGAAATATCCTTCACAATACAGCTGCTAAGATTTTGTTTTAATTTTTTTTTCTTTTACAGGATACGGTGGTCACATTCCAATGGCTTTTAATCGTTTCGGACAAAGCAACAAGGAACTAACAACCAGCGCATTGTGTGAGTTTGCTAATAATTACCATCATCGACGTAGTGCAGAGTGGGTACCGATTGAAAGTACTGGCATTGGTACATCTTTGCCTTCGGTAGCAGCTTTTAAAATCTATCACAGAACTACTGGAATGATACCGAATTATGCTGGACATGTACCAGGGGAGATCTTTAAATTTGGGGGTACATTTGGAAAGAATACAGTTGATGCAAAACGGTGGCTGGAAGAGCACTTATAAATTTATAGTATGGAATTTTTAATTACACATATTTAGAAGATTAATATAAATTTGTTGTTTGTTGTGTTTGTAGAAAATATTTTTTGTTTGTTTTGTATTTATAAAAAAGGTATGTAAAAACAATTAACACGCGCCAAGGTTGGGGTTTCAAAACAAAAATCAGATGAAGGACAGCCTTATGCGCGACAGGACTCATGTATCATGTATGTCCCCTGGTAGCTTTATAACAAGCGAGGAGAGCACTGGACGGCTCTGATAAATATATTTGTATCTGGAGCAGGAAACATTGTCGGGAGGTTGCAAAGATTTACGGTGCATTGCAGTCACCCACTTAGAGGACTTTGTTTCATCGACGATCAGTGCACAGTGCTTCTCTGTGCTTTGTCGATAGGAAGTGTTCGAATCTGAACACCAAATCCAATAAGTGTGTTCGGATTATTAAACACTAGTTAGTGCACTTGCTCTGATTGGTTGGAAGTGTCAAGGTATTTCAAACAGTAAGCAAGTGCACTAGCTAGTGTGTTGCAGACATCAATTGTTAATCGTTGACTCAGAAATATTTTGCAGTTGTTCTGGTCAAACAGTGCTTCTTTTGAGTTGTTTAGTTCAATAAATTGGGTCTGTGCGGGTACTTTTCTGAAAGAAAAATGAAAAACGTCAAATTTCAGAAATCCAGAGAGAATTCTCTAAAATTCAAGGGAAGTACCCGTACGCTTTTCGCATGGAATCTTGGGAAATGTCAATTTAAGTTGGTTTGTTCCAAATCGCAGATTCTACAAATCATATCAAATCAACTATTAAGCTTTCTTTCAACTCTTAATTTATTCCACAATTTTTTTTTGATTTGCTGTGTAACTTTAAATTTTGTTCAGCCTCTCAGCAATGCGAATAGCTTTCTGATGTTTTCAGACGTAATACGAAAGATTTATTCTTCGTAAATTTTTTTTCCCCTTTCTTCCAGGGGAATTTCACTTCACGGAAAAATGAAAACTGCCAAATGAACTGTGGTTTGACAGCAAAAATGATTTTAAATGAAAGGAAATAAATTTGTGGAATACATTTCTGATTAAAAAAGGCTTAATAAAGTTGGTATGATGTGATTTGTAGAATCTGCGATTGATTTGTTTGGAAGAATTTATTTGGAAACCAATTTAAATTGACGTTTCTCAAGATTTCTTAAGAAAGGCGTACGGCAACTTTTCTTGAACTTGACAGAATTCTCTCACGATATCTGAAACTTGACGTTTTCATTATTAAAATTAAGTTAGCCGATTCCGAGATTACTGCATACTGCTACACCTTATGGACAGGAGCCTAGGATACCGTCGAAGCTAATAGGCAATAAAAAGAGTTGGCTATAAAATCGCTTGAAAACTGTCGAAATATTATTTTGCCTCCCTCTGTTTTATTAATTTTTTCACAATCAATGATCCAGTGAAAGTCAGTTTCATTCCGCACTTTTAACTGTTTTCCCCTAATATATGTATGTCTGACCATAAATGCCTATCGGTTTACTCTTCTTAAGCCAATTTTGGTATATAATAGGGGAAATTTGAATAACGTTATATTCGGGAATAATAATCTCGATACCCTTCTGTGTACCGTGGTAGAGTGATTTTGATTAGTACGTTGGACTATTGAGTGGTTCAGATCATTGAGTGATTACCAGTCACAAAAAAAAAGAAAGAAGTTTTTCAAGAATGTCTGACAAACTTCCGAGAGTATAAAATTGTCTTGGGAAGCTTATCAATTTTACCGTTTGTATCCGGCAATACAACGGTAGGTCCGTTCCATTCCTGCAAAAGATATAACGCGCACAACATGAATTTATGCGAGAAGCTAGACCTTAAGGCTCAACTATAATAGTCGAAAGCAATTGGAAGCTAATGTCAAAATTGTACGTTGTTTTCTTCAGTACTGTCAATTGCTCAAGTTGCCCATAAACGGCGTATGTTTAACTTGTCAGAGTTAAAGTCAAATGTCAAATTTTCGTACTATAGAGCGAATGGTTCCGCTCTTTTCGAAAGTGAGCAAAAGTAAACGAAAACATGACTAATCTAAGCAAGAAGCTATTATGGTCCCACTATACAAGTTCCTTCTGTTCGCACAGTTGCGTACGTCGACATACGCACCCATTCTACTATTATAGTTCGGCCTTTAGACCTTATATGAGTTGTTATCGCCAAGTATTTGTATTTTTTAGAAACATCCTGCACAAAATTTTCAAGAGCGATTCACTCATCTGAATTTTGCATTAATGGGTTCCATTGTTAAGGGTAGATGAGTTATGATATTTACTTATCACCCTTTCGCAGGGTATGATCTATCCACAGCCATTTTCGCTTCGTTATAACACCATTTAGACGTTCTCTCATACTGCCATTCATTTGCAATACGAGTTACCAAGAAGACCTACAAGCTTCCTGTAGTACACACTTAACCATTACAGCCATATCAGAGATTACACAAGAAAGGATCTGAGTCGCAAACAATGGCCGTTACAAAGAAAAGCTAAAAAAACAACGATTACCAGATAAAAGTAAAGTTTTCAATTTTTTATTTTTTTTATAGAAAGTATGTACAAAATCCCAAATTTGATCATACACCAGCAACTTGTAACATTTTCTCTAAATCTATAATTTTTTCTCTTGGTTTTGCTCTTGCCTTACCGGTCTCAATTTCAACTTTATCAATTTTCGTCCATCCTTGCCATGTTACCACACGTTTATCGCTAACATCCAGTCCAGGTTTCGATATGGACGTGTCAATCTCATTATTCTCAATATCATCACAAATTGCTTTCGCAACACCAAATGCTCCATTCATAGTTGTTAGAATGACCCCAGTTGGCCCAGTTCCAAGCCAACCGGCTACATAGAGGCCTTTGTCTACAGCACCTTCACCGGAATTCCTTCGAAGGACTCGACCTTTAAAATTAAACTAGTGAAAGCAAACAAATTATTTGAAGTTAATTACAATACCTTGTTTGTTAGTCACATATCCCCTTCGTTCGTCAAAATTGATTCCTTCATCCACAGATACAGACTTGTAGCCAATACTTCTTAGGATCAAATCTGTTTGAAACTTTTCAGACACATCTGTAGGAATGGCAGTGTTATCCTTCAGCTCAGTTACTGTGAATTCTATTGAACTGTCATGAATCGCTTTCGGAGATCTTTGAAATATTGGTAGGAGTTTTTTGTCCGATTGTCCTGATGAGGTTTGTTCATTCAGACTTTTGAGCATAAGTTCTGTAAGGCGTTTACGAGGACGTGGTAGAGATTCAACAATCTCTGGAATATCTAAAGGAAAAAATGTAAATTTCGCTACTTCGGATGTTTTCTTTACTTCCTTACCATTGAAATCGGATCTTCTCCAAACAGTTGAAACATTTGGTAGTCTCAAAATCTCTCTCAGTTCCTTAATTGTGAAAGCAGCTTGAAGGGGCCCCCGGCGGCCCACCAAATATACGTTTTTAACTTTACTTTTGGCGAGAGCCTCTAACGCATATTCCGTGGTGTCCGTCGACTGTTAGAGAATCCACAGTTAATAAAAAAGAGAACAAAACCCAAATTACCTACCTTTAGAATATCAATCTTCGATAGAATTATCCTGGCCACGTCCACGGCAACGTTACCTTGACCAATCAAAGTCACCGTATCGCCTGATAAATCTGGATTGAGATTTTCTGATCCCGGTAGTCCATTGTACCATGCAACAAACTTCCGCGCTGATATCAGTTTTTCACAATCTTCGTTGGGAATGTTCATGCAACGGTCTTCATCTGCGCCATAGGTCAATAATACTGCATGATAATTGTCCCGCAACTGCTGTAAACTGAAATCTCTGCCAAGGCTTAGATTTCCAAAGAACTTGAAACGTGGATTCTCTGCGGTTTTTGTAAAGGTGTTGATGACATTTTTCACCTCCGGGTGATCTGGTGCTACACCGAAGCTGTAATTAGTTTACGATAAGATAAGCGGGTCATTAAAACCCCATTAACGTAGGTAAATTTAGTTTATAAGGCGATGTTTCAAGTTCTAGTCAAAGGTTTAACATGAAGGCGATTGTAGTTCTTTTAATTTGTTTCTGCGCTTTATATGGCTGCAGTGAAGCTAATTCAAACACGTTTTTGGGTAACTTTTAGGCCTCCATTCCATTGGATTTATAATCATTAAAAAAAAATATTACAGATGCACTAAGAGCTTTCGTGGAGAACAACTCTAATAACGCAGTATTAAGTATGAGTAAGGAATTTCAAAAGAAACTTATTGCAAATACACCATAAAAACTCCTTTCAGAACCATGTAGCTTCATTTTTGATGGTCTCAATTTATCGGACGCTTCCTGTACTATTTACTGCTTTTTGTCTGGTAGGGAGAATGGTGGAAAGTGCAAAGCAAGTTCCTGCATATGTAATTGATTAAAACTAAATAATATGCAACAATAAATTTATAAAATAAACTGAGTTTGTAATAATATGAACGTGAGTGATTTTGGAATGGTATGCTTCAGGATAGAGTGATAAACAAAAGGTCTGTTCCTGTACTTGACCGAGTTGTGAATTTCTACGAAATTGGACGAAAATTTGTCAAATGCACAGTGATTCCAGCGTACAAGAATAGAATTTGACCAATATTCGTAGAAATTCGCAACTCTGGTCATGTACGGGAACAGATCTAAATACTCGCGGAACCAAAGGAAATTCCCCTCAAATGTGTTACAGCTGATAGGTTTGACAGCAAAAATGATTTAAAACCAAAAGAAACAAATTTGTGAAATTGATTTGGTATGGTTATTGGAATCTGATATTAACTTGTTTAGAAAAAAACAAACGGTAAATTGAAGATTCGCAAAGTTTCATATGAAAAGCATGCGGTTGCGATTTTTGAAATTTGACGTTTTTAATTTTTCTTTCATAAAAATACCCACACAGACCTAGTCTCGTGATGAATGCAAAACAAACCTCAGACTGATTCCACTCTTGATGATCGCAGGTAATCGTCTTGATATTGTCTTGTCTTTTAAACCTGTATTTCTTACACCATACTTTTTCCGATGGTCGGATTTTGAAAAGTTCCATTTTAGCCATCTGTTTAAAGTTTGATCCAATTGTTTAGTTGAGATACTTTGAGGTATGTGAGCTATTCTCTTATGGTTTAATCCCTCTGTAGATTCAAAGACTTTTACCTAAGTCGTCGCTTGTATTTCTCCGAAACTTGTTGTACAGTATTGCACTGCGCATGCCTTTGTATTTGTACTCTCGCATAGTAAACACCTTAATGTTAGGACGTAAGCTTTAATGATTCAACACAATATGCTGAGTCGAACAATCAGCTCTTGGGAGGAATCCTTATCATAGAAAACGTCAATGAGCTACGAATTGATCCCAAGTCTTATGCAAGACCGCATCCTTATCTCCATAGCTGTTCGCGGGATCTACAAAATATAATGTCACCGTAACACAAATCACAGATCGAATGGTGTATTATCAATAAGCAAGAACAAAGCGAACGAGTACTGGTCAGTACGAGTACTTTCGAATTTTGAAAGAGGACCTTTCAGAAAACTTTGGAGGAAAAGTTAGGAAGCAAATTATCGCCCCAAAGAGCAGAGGTGAAGAGAAGGAAATCGGGGATTTTGACGAAGGTGAAACCCTTGAGAGCAAACTCCATGGAACAAGCACCTGGAGGAAATATGTCGTATGTAGAGCTCTCACGGTAAGTTGAAGGGATTAACAGCGAAACCTTGAGGATGCAGTTCTAGTTATATTCACTGAGTCACCTAATCACCTATGAACACAATAAAGAAAAGAGTAGGGACTTGAAAAAGTCCCCTTTTAATTCAGAAAGCTGTAAAAGAAATTACAATGAGGATCGCAGAAGAGTTTGTAGAGAGAGAGAGAGACCGTCAGACCTAGAGAACGAAAATCCCTATCGAAAGCAATACTATTTTTTGAAAGGATAAAATGATCAGGAAAGAGTAAACAAAGGAATCCACAGACCATAGTGAATACATTTAAAGAGCTTTCCCTGAAATTTTATACGGATTAATGGATTACTCGGGCCAGGTCTTTTATTATTCGAGTACTTTTGTTTTTTCAATTCAGTTCAAAAAATGGTGATTTCAAAAATGAGTCAAGCAGACATTGATGACGAGGAGCTACGGGCGGAAATTGAATGGAATTTAACGACTACTCTAAAGAACCTTGTGGAGAAGTTTAATGTGTCCATACCCAAGACAACATGCAAAAGCGAGTGAGTAGTGTGCTTGCTTATGACCCGAGGTGTGCAGGTTCGAGCACAAAAAGGGAATAGCAATCAAGAGCCACCGCACATTAAAGAGAAACGAATACAATTTAAGTTTTTCCGACCACTACACCCAAAAAGGGGTTTCTGCTTAGTAGTACAATGGGCCAAAAATCGAGTCTGAGTGCTCCGTGTTTTGGAAAATGGTAGTGCAGCCTGGTGAAACAATCACATCAAAATCTTAGTGCAGAGAACTGGAGATGATGCATGAGAAATTGCGTCTCAAACAACCAATCAATAATTTGAAATGCAGTAATTATGTTCATTACATCATTAAGGTTGGTCGTCTATTATATGAATCATTGCCCGATGTAAGCCCACATGTAAATAAATTGTTTCCGTTTCTACATACATGGATCTACATATTTCTACAAGTTAACATCGGTGTGTTATCTTGGGCTGAGAAGGACAAAAATACGTACAAATTCGAATATATAAAGGGTGGACCATCTGTTGGTTTCTTTTTAAGAGTACACTTGGTGATTATTTATGAAAAATAATTTCATTTAAATGACTACTGCGGCTGGCTTTGTAGTAGCCCATCCTGTTTACCCAATTTTCCAGTATATTTCCGATGGTTCGGTACTATTTTTCACGAATAGCTCGATCGATATTATTCTTAAGTGTCTGAATCGTTTTTGGATTATCAGCACAACATCAATCTTTAATGACACCCCACAAAAAAAAGTCCAACTGCGTCAAATCGACGCTCCGCGGATACCAAGTACCTTCACCAATTATTGAACTTAGTGCGCAAAAGATCGATTGTTGGACGGCTTGTATGGCATGTTGCGCCGTCTTGCTAGAACTAGAGATCGTCAAAGTTCAGGAGAAATACGAGGGCAACTTGTGTTATCAATTAGCATGCCAATCTCATGAACTTACTTCACAATCTTACATATACAGCAGGCACAGTTGGTGCATTATTTCGATCGAAATTTCCCTTTCAAAATTCGAACTGAAAATAAGTTTTCAATATTGCCCAATATTGCTCAATCGTAAATCGATTCATTTCGTACTGCAGAGATGTGATCTTAGCTTTGTTCAGTGACTGAAAAAGTAGTACAGCACAGCACAAGTTTTACAGCCTTGCCACACAACAGCTGATTTTGATACTTCTCACAAAAGTGTTCTACTTCAAGAGTAGTTGCAGAAAATCGTGCGCTGGACTGTGCGGTACAGAGTCATTGAACAAAAAGAAGAACACTTTTGGACGAGATATTTTCTTATTGAACGAAAAAACTTGTAATTTTGTGTGCTGGACTGTGCAGTACAGAGTCACTGAACAAAGCTAAAGAGCTACTGTCAATTTTTTGAGCGCGCTAGAGTTGTCAGTGTCAGAATAAAATGTAATTTAAAAATAAACTAGCAGATGGCCAACCCGTTATTCTTTAGTGATTTATTCACAAACCCCATCACTTACGACTTTCGTCCCATAAGAACTTTTGTTGACCGAGCATATGATTACGTATTAATAATAAGAACACCGAATATGAGATGCTCGGATTTACAAAATATTTATCTAATATCGGTGAGAAAAGACACGAATGCAGATATGAGGGTGTTCACATAGGACTTCTTTTTTACGTTTACAGGCCGTGGTGTAGTGGTAACATCATCGCTTGTCACGCTACAGGTTCACGGTTCGGATCCTGATGTCAATAATCATCTATTTATTTCGCATGAAATAAATAAAAAGTCGATCAATTGCGAAAGCTTATGTCAACTCTACTGCGAAGGCATAACACTGGCAGTAGGGCGGTCATATGGCTAAAATGCAACCTGATCGTAATGATGACATCAGGAGGACGGAAAAAAATACTGTGAATCATGAGCAACGACAAAAGCAAAAACAAACAAGCTCCCCAGTTATCTGGACAGCCACCCTTGGAGTTCACTGAAACTTAATACCAGCTGAGTTTCAAACCAACTACACCAATCTGTCTTTCTCCCTGTCTCTTCCTCTTTCCTCAAAAATGCCCGTGTCCTAAAATTAGTCACTCGCTCGACAAAAGTGTTTAAAAAGAAATTGTGAAAATAAAAACATAATTCCGTATCCCTGCTCACATCACTCTCATTGCTTATTAAATTTCTTCAAATTTGCGAAGCAAACAAAAAAAAAGAAGAAAACAAACCAATTTGATGGACACTGACAATTAATATGTCAAAAAGAATCCGCGGAAGTGTTCAGACAGGACTATCAGTCTGAACACGAAATGTCAAACAAAAAACAGTTCGTCAGTCCAGTGTGAACACCGTCTATGGATGCGGATATTTTATTTTGGCGAATTATCCACGAATACGGATATCCGGTACATCACTGATAGAGGCTACTTTTCATTGGACAGTCGAGCTTCGAATCTCTCAGCTGCCAACAAATGTTGAGAATCAAGCCAGAGAACAATGTGAGAGTGTGTTTATGTACACCGTACACTTTACTACGTTTTCCTAATGTGTATTTATATTTTGAATTTGTACGAGTACATCTAACTTACCTATTCATTGATAAGTGATTCATGAAGCATTTCATCACAAGTTGCATACTTATGTAAGCAATACAATATGTCAGTATGACATTAGGGTCATATGTCAATAGATCAGTCATGTATGGAATAGGGCGCTGACGATGCCCCGATAAATTTGCATAAATTAAAAAAAATTCACCAAGAATGACTGCATATTGAATGAATCAAATTAAATTCCTTTTTCAGCAGACTACACTCATAAATATAATAATATTTATTTATCACCTATTTTCCACTCAGTACTTTGATTTGTATTTCACAAACGTTGATAAAGAATCCCCCTTGAGGGGATCTCCATTTCCACTATACCTTCAACAAGTTGTATTTATTCATATAATTGTTCAGTTGATTTTTGGACGCTAAGTGGAGAACACTTACGAATATCAATATGAAGCTTTACAGTACATTTGCAATTTTTATTTGCTGCTCTTTGATAAGTTCAACATTTGGGGGCGTCATTGCACCAAAAGAATTCGATCAAACCTTACCGGAGCACAGTAGATTTGTGCGAAGAGTTGCACGTAAGTCAAAAATAAATCAAACATGTAATCTATTTAATTTAAATTTCTTATATGTTGCAGCTACCTTGCAAGTTTTTGGAGATGATGCCAAATGTATCGGTATATCAAGTGATTTGACAGACTGCCAGCGGTTTTGCAGGGTGAGACGATTCACATATAGTGGATGCAATTTTAATAGAAATGCTTGCATTTGCTCGGACAGAATGGTTGACTTTGAAAATTACGATGGTGAGAATCAAATGTTTCTGTGAAAGGTTTTAAAAATAATAAAATAGAAATAAAAGACAGAAAGTCCATAATGTAATGTTTTTTTTAAACTGGCATTACTGTCGTAGTAAGAGGTTCCTATAGTTTTCTAACACTGGTTCATCTAATTCGAGAAACATTTCCAGCGTCAGTATTATAACATGGGAAGGGGTATGTTATCTATTTAGAGTTTCCCATATAGTATGTTGCCGACTGGGGGATAGTGCCTTAATTCAATGCACTTGGGGAATAATGAATGAACGGTAGAATTGAATTGAGCAGTTTGTATCTTTTGGAAAGAATGTGCATTTACTGCAACTAATTGCTGCCATCATTTCTCCAGAAATCACTCAGTAGGTTATAGGTTTTTGCGTTCAATGAGAAAGAATGCCGTCCGAAAGCGTTCTTCTTTTTTTTTTACAATGACACCTTCTCTTGAGGTAGAAAACATTTGTCGAAAAATTGGACAAAGAAGAAAACATTCATCCATGTTGATGATGAATTAAAATATAAAATTTAATAAAAATATCAGCATAAATCATCCGCCACTGAGATTCGAACCTATAACGATCGTCGTTAGCAAACTTAACAGATCTTTAGTTAAGACCCCTGTGCCAGTAACGCCATTAGGGGATGCGAAAGCTGCCCTTTACTCATTAAGAGTTCACCTTTGAAAGATATCTTTTGAGGCTATCATATACAGATTTGATCGATGATGGCATTCATGGGTTATTACAAAAAGTTGTTGCAGGATGAAGATCTAGTCTCCCAAGGCACATATTTCCAGAAGCCTTTAATCTCCAATAATTCAAGAGCAGAATCAACAACATCTCGAGGCGCCGGCTCACCATTATAGGTTCACCTGTCCTGAGAGAAGATTATAAGAAAAAATTGGACAAGGTATGCGGTGAATGAATGAATTGAAGCAGGGCTAGGTGCATTGCGGCCTAAAAGATAAAGGTCAGTTGGTTCTAAGCCGATAGTCAGGAGACATTTAATATATTGGCTCGAAGCAATCGATATAACATGTTTCACATTCTAGAATACAGAAGCGAATAATCGAAGATCGAGGCAATCATAAGCCCGGTACAATCGTGTTAGACATAGTAATTACACACTAAAATTTAACTCAGTGAAAACTAACTTAGTTATAGACATATTAATGTGTGTGCAATTGAATAGTAAACCATTGCCAATTTAATCAGAAACAATACAGTTACCATGGTATATCCATGGTAACCATGGCCCTAAACTTGAATGAGCTATCCGAAGCTATAAACACTCGAATACGCACTGAACTTCCAGTAATAGAGATTCTAATCAAGGCACTCAAGAAGGGTTCGGACTTCATCTCTATTAAAACAGCCTAGAATAATCCAAAAAGGGGCCTAAATTATAAAATTGAATAAAGTTCTTCTTCTAATTTGCCAATTTATTTTGAATATGACGTTACAAGGTTCGTTAACTAATCAGCATGCACGAAATGAACGCACACAATAGGCGCGTTCCAAGTACTCTGCTAGAATGTAGCAAAACGACTTTTTGTACCAGGATGACAGGCCGTCAAAACTTTCCGCTACTGGTGCTAGCGGGGAAATGTGGAGGGGATATAGCAAAGAAATTATCGCTACAACTCTTAAGGCTGAACTATAATATTCGGAGGCAATCGGAAGCTAATGTCATATTTCTATGTCAAGTTTCCTTCAGTACTGTCAATTGCTCAAGTAGCCCATAATAGGGATATGTGTTCGGAAGCAAAGGTTCTCGTCTGATCACCGAATTCAAGTTCGTCGGGCGCGGTTAGTACTTAGATGGGGAACCGCTTGTCAATTTTCATATGTACGCGAATGGATTCGCTCTTTCGTAAGTGAGCATAAGTGAACGAAAACTTAACGAATCGAAACAAAAAGCTATTATGGTCACACAATACAAATCCTTTGTATTCGCACTGTTTCGGAAGTGATCGTACGAAAAAATTCTTCTATTATAGTTCAGCCTTTAGCTAGATAAGAACAAGAGAAAAACGTCATCTGTCAGTACAATCCATTAGCGATGGGGTCTTCGAATGAAAGCCGAAAACAGTCGATATTTAAAAAAAAACTATCGTTTACTATCGATAATTATGAATATATCCAGTAATTGCTCGAAATTATTTGTTTCTCAATTAAAATCTTTTAGGAATAGTCTACAGTGGTAGACTACTAATCTTTCTATTACAGATCAATGAAGTCTGATTAAATTTCATTTTAGAGTGCTCTTTGATATTTCAATGTCTTCGGAGGAATGAAAAATCGAAAATCGATGGTCGGAAAGTATTATCGATAGAATTGTTCCATAATTAAAGCAACTAAAAGTTCAGAATTTAGTTAAAAGTTTTTTGAAATAAAAAAATTTTAAGGTCTAGAAATATTTTTTTTTTTAATTTGCCCGGGCTAGATGTCCGATCCCTACTCAACAGGAATGCAGCTGCGGGGCTTCATTCTCAGTAGAATATTACGAGTGGTCTTTTTAAAATTATCCAAAAAACACCCACTAATTTTTGAGAGTATACGAGGTGGATTTACTCGATGTCGAGACTTACTGTATAAGGATAGGGGCGCATATTTAGCCAATCGCCCGGGTTCTTAAAAGGCCAAGAGCAGGCCGTGTGTATTCGATAACGAATCGTGTGATAGCAAAAATTCATTTTCGAAAAATATGGCTTATAGAACTTTGACAAACGGTCAAGACCAAGGTCATTCACTTACTAGAAGATACACCAGCGTTTTTCAAACTTTTAAGAACCTCATTTCTAGTTCGTTTGAACTTTCTTCGGTTTTCCTCAGAAGTGTGAAAACTTAGCTCAGGATGCATCAGGGGTTTTTTCTTCGCATTTATACGACAAGCCGAGGGGAAGCAATAGACCGATAGTAAATCTATCACGTCAAGAGTGCCCAGAAATACGTACCCTTTTGCAAATACCAGAAGACTTTTGCAAATACCTGATCCTAACTCGAAGATAAAAAAAAACTCATAGAATTCTTGCTGATTGAATGCCTGTATAGAGTTTATTCTTTGCGGAGTTAAGGCAAATTGTGAATAAAGAAAAATAAAGAATACACTGGTGCGCTACTCTTATTAATGAAAAATTGTTTGTCAGAATTAAGTTTATTAAATTTATATTTAAGAACAAATTATTCTACTCCATTGGCTGTTTTTTCTTTATAGCTCGCTACCCACACTTTGAAAACCCCTGAAACATATATATATAAGACCATAAAATGGTACACAGACTTATCCCCAACATGCACAAGAACTGGGGCAGCTATATACCCTATATCATAAAATCAAGTCTAAACTGGTGAGGGGGTGTCTTGTCAATATAAATTGACTGGGTCAGAACAACAAAGTCACACTCTATTGGGTACCAGGTGACGTGCCGATGAACGAGCGAGAAAGAGATCGGGATCGCCTACGTCGTTCGAGCACCATTTTGCCGGCTGAGACCTCATAAAGTACGCGAAAAGTTAAGGAAGGAAGAGGAATGCAAAAGAGTCAAACTTTGGAATGAATTCCCTAAGCTGAGACAGGTCAAATAACTTTCCGGGAACTATAGCCACATATGCTTACACTACTACAACCAATCTACAATCTACCTATACAACCTCCTATAAGATTGACTGCATGATGGCAACAAGTAGGAAACTCCAGTGTTTGAAAGTGTATGTAGAGACTTTAACAAAATAGTTCATCACTTTTCAAGAAATAAGCGATAGGTAGGTGCCTACAAATTCAAAATTCAATCATTATTCGTAGAAATTCTAATTATAGTCTATTGTCAAGGAGCAGCGATCTATAGAATATGTAAATTAGTCTGTTATCTTTTAACAAATTGCAAAAGCAATTAGGTATTCTTCATAGGTATTCCTCTTACTGGAAACTAATAAAACAGATAAATATAGCTCAACTAAGTAAACAATCCTCATTAGTTTTAAGTGCAAGTTCAGTTACAATGGCTCATCAGTTAAACGTTACACTCCTTCTAATTCTATTGTTGCTGATACTATTGCAAACCGCCAATTGTAGACCTATTTTCAGCTTGGATTCCCTCGGAAGTACGTACATAATTCATAAAGTAACTAAATTTTTGTTTTTAAAATACTTTCTATGGCTCAGGTTATCTATCCCGTATAATACGTGCATTCATATTTGGCTAGACTACGGTTTTTAGTCTATCTCACCGTACTAATCCAAATGGAACTGGTAGTTTCTCCAAGACATCAACATCACAATCAGGAATACGCTTCAAGATGTATTGAGCAGCATAGAATCCGGCAGGTCCAGCACCAACTATACACACTTTTTTTCTAGCTGCAGCTATATTACTTGTACTAAATTTGCACTTTGTACGAATTAAATTGAACTTGTTCTGTTTCCAAATACTATTTACAAGAAACATTTTTTGTAAATACTAATTAATCTGGAGCCACTTTCTAAAAAAAAAAAAACCCCAAATCACAGTGCATAGTTTCGTTTGTATTTTCACTGTCACTTTTGACAGTTTGTTATCATTTAGCTTTTGGTTGACATGCATCAGCTGTTTTAGAGCTTTTCGACTGGAAGACATCTTGAAGTTTTAATGTACGTTAATTTGAAATTACATACTTAAATTTGAATGTTAGAAAATACAGGTTAACGTGTTCGATGTTCGCCAGTGCTGTTATAAATTCGCACTAACTCTTGGAGCACTGCGCGCGTTCGATGTGTGCCTGGGGGTTCACTAAACTCATTCCGGTATTTTCTCGGAGCGAACAAAAAGTGTTGTCAAAAACTAAATTGTTGACATTCGGTTGTGATGTTGTATTTAAAATTGTGTTAATATGAGATGCAAACCAAAAATATAAAGTCAAATGGCTTTACTCGTAAAATCGAAGAATGACAGCTTTCAGGGCAATATATTTATGTTCGGAGTAAAATTGAATATCCAGAGTTGCTCTGGGAATTTTTTAAAGCCATACAATTGCACTGACACTACCCAGATGCACTGCTGCTGGGAACATCGAACAAACCTGCAAATAAGGAAACATTGTTGGAAAATTACACAAAGAAGAGAATTTGGAATTAGCCACAAATGCTCTACCAATTGAGATATCCCTTGATGTCTTCTTCTCTGATCAATTCTTCAACATCATAATACGCTGTCTTAAGGCTGGCGCACACCGACGCTATAGCTATAGCGATATAACGCACATCAAACGCGATGTAACCAAAGACAAATTATAGAGCGATAAACGTCTTGCAAAACCCGCAAACATAAATAACAGCTCTCTTTCTGGTTCGTATTTGTGAATACGTAAGAACCCCTCCGAAAGCCGTCATCAACGTTAAAGGCAACAACAATTTAGAAAGCGCCGCATCCCCACCAAAAAATAAGCAAACATAAATGCGGTGAACAACTAGGGATGAAAAATAGACTTCTAGTTGTACTACCAGGTTTGTTTGATGAGCGCACTAGGGCGCCCTGGTGAGCACTGGTTTCGCACTAATGTGTTCGATGTTAGCAAGTGCTGCACTAAATTCGCGCTGACTTTTGCAGCACTGAGTTCGAAGTGTGCGCTGGGTGCGGCCTGGGCTCACCCCAGATATTTTCCCGGGCAAGAGAAGAGTGCTGTAAATTGTTTGATGTCATTCGATAGTGATGTTATTTGTTAGACCTAATACTTTTTGTGTAATGAGATGTAAACATTTAAAAAATATAATCTGACAGCTTTCAGTGCTTGAGTCATTATCACTACCGTTATCGCTATCGCGTTAGCGTGTGTCAGCATTTATGTGTTCCTTGCTATACGGGTTGTATCTGATTACGAACAGTAGTTCATAGGCAACAGACATCGTTAGTCGATCGGCCGTTGTTGTGCATGGCATGGTCAAAAATCTATACTAGTCATTCAAGCACGTGATGCAGTTAATAAGTAAAATAATAACTGGAAAATTCATGTAGTTTTGTATTTAGGCAGTAAATTAACGCCATTTATACGCATAATATATATTTGCACATATGCGTACTTATTATAATCATGACCATTGGTCAGAGTTCAGTTTTCCCAAATTCATGTGGTATCACAATGGACCTATTATTGGTCTAAGTCAATCTTGATCGAGTTCGAGACAAAGGAGATAATTCCGCGGAACCAATTTGGGTTCAAAAGAAACCACTCGTCAGTGCATGCTATTACAAAACTGATTTCAGATGTTAACTGGAATTTTAACGCCAAGAGATGTACAGCTGCTTGCCTAGTGGATATCGAAAAAGCCTTCGACACGGTTTGGATCGACGGGTTAATCTACAAACTTATCAGATATGAATTTTCGCCTCAACTCATAAAGGTGATCATCTCGATGGTGTGAGAGAAGAAATTTGTTGTAACAGATAGATAATGCACGACAACTAGAGTATTTAATATCACTAATGGTCTGCCGCAGGGCACAGTTACGGCACAAATACTCTTTAACATTTACGTTTCGGAAATGCTGAGGGATATGGATAATTCGCTGGCATTCGCTGACGATGTCATTCTGTATGCTCACGACACGAAAATCGAAGGAATCCAAAGTGAACTTCAACGTAAGTTCAACACGCTTGAGGCATTTTGCCGAGACTGGAAACTAAAAATAAATACGTCCAAATGTGAAACCCACTGAGATGTTCATTTGAATAAGTTCTTATACCACAATGATCACGTAAATGCACAGTTGAAGAAAGCAAGAGCGGCATTCATGTCACTTAAAAGCCTTTTCTACTCCAACTATCTAAGATCCGATGTTAAGATCGTCTGCTACCAGGCATTTGTACGTCCGATTCTGACTTATGCGAGTCCAGTATGGTGGAACATAAGTCCATCGTATATGGAAAAACTTAGAGTTTTTGAAAGAAAATGTCTTCGAGCATGCATGCAGATGTACAGAAGCGCACATTCCGACTTTCGACATTACGCCTCAAATAAAAGACTACTGGATGCTTCCGGCGTATCCGAATTGACAACGTCGTACTGGACCTTGTGAGGAATCATTTTGCGCGGTCAGCGCATGTCACTGAGAATGATCTAGTTTCGGGCTTGTTTTATCCTAACCCTGGGTATTTTAGAAATTCATTAGAACATATACCACCTGAGGCATTCCTGTATCTGGATGCACATAGCTAATTATCAGACTCGAGAAATGTTCCCATTATATATCATGTTGCAAGAAGGGCCACAGACAAGAGAATCCTCTATGTTCCTGGGCACTCGGCGGATGGATATGCTGATTTGAGATACTGCACTAGCGTACCCGAAAGAGATCATAATAATGATCAGAGACTTAATCGGGGAAAATATTGGTGGCTTGATTGGGTTTAAGCTGACGCTTAGGTTAAGTTAGTTTAAGTTTTTATTATTGTAGGTAGTTTTATTTAATTTAAAAAAAAAAAAAAAATATTGTCATATAAAGTTTTTCAAACCACATTTTCTTTAAAATATATTAAAATTACAATCGAAGGATTTCAGCCAAATGTAGTTATATATAACGTGTAAAGTAGAATTATAATAAGTTATTTCTAGTAATGAGAACCATGCTATTGGTCATTTACTCATCATTATAATTTATCAATTAAGTATTTCTCTTATTTTTACTTAAAAATGTAAATTTATGTACTAAAGTGGAAATAAAATAAGACTAAAAAACAAAACAAAAAAAATTATTGGTCTAAGTGTGTCGGCTTTCAGCTGGAAACCACTTCTACCTAACCTAACACAGCCACGTTATATTTGCGTATTACATTGATTTTATTGAATATTGAATTGCAGTAGAAACAAATATATAATACGAGTAGATGATGAAATGTTGATGGAAAGTCTGTCTGTTCGTCAGCGGGCGATTGGTGTCGCTTTTTCGGGCATTTGCTATTGTTCAGCATGCTGTTGGTCTTCCGAAGTTTATGTTGTCCAGGGGGTGATTAAGTTGGTTTTTGAGCGTTTACTGGGCTACCCTTATTGCCACCTTAAAGTCAGTGGACGCCATAGCATTTGCGAATATCCGTTGCATCTATTACTCATTACTATTTCTCCCGTCATGCGTATCAAGATACTGCTGCTTATTGCTTTCGCAGTTGCTAGATAGATCCCCCTCATATAATTTCTTTTGTTATTGTTAAGGGAAGATCCATCACCTCTTTTGAAGTGGGATCACAGTGTACAAGTATGTGTATTAATTTTTGAAGACCTGTGTACCAATAAAAACAAAAGTCAGCAATATCACTTGAAGGCTCTGATTTAACCCCGACAACCTAAAGAATAAAGGCACCAAGAGGAATCACATTAACGATCCGTCTACTATACGTGTGTAACAGTAGAACTACTCGTATAGAGTGCTGGCAAATCATCACAGCTCAGACAAACACCTAGTGAGAAGAGTTAACGGTCTATTATTTCGAATTAGGATAGAATACAGCTGTTTTTGTAAAGTACTCTTAATTTACAGGCTTTCGACAGTTGTTCAAATAATATTAAAATAATATATGTAAGAGATAATACTCGTATATGAATGCCTTGCCCACTATCCATCTGATTTCGATGATTTTCAAAAAAAAAAAAATGCCAATTTTTGAAGTATCTTATTCACATTCTATACGAAAGACGATCTGGGTGAAGACCGGGTTTGGGGGTGTGTTTTGGCTTTTCGTCTGCATCTAACCATTGCCCAGGTCTTTTACGGTTGTCATATACCTATATAATCTAATTTTCATCACAGGTGATTATCCGGTGCAAAAACAGTTCACTTTGGTGTCTTAAGCTATGCGATGCACAGATTTCTAGGCGCCGTATTAGGGCACAATAGACCATTAGGTTGCAGTGCAAGATAACCCTAGATATATAAATAATAATAGGCGCCGTAGTTTTTGGGACTCGTTCAGTTCATGGTGTACCCATTTTCCCGAGTTTCTTTACTTTTCCTATGGGAAAAAGATGTCTACTTATTATCATGGGGGATACTCCGATTTTGTTAGGTCCGCATCTACCGTTGCTCTTAAAACATTGTCATTAATTACAGATTCCGGTTTCCCACGTGGTTCGTTTTCGACGCAAAAATTTCCCGAACGGACTTTCCAAAGCAATGTCGAATGGTGCGCGTTCGTTTACCTACATCCTCAAATACGTGAGTGAAGTTTTTCGCTGCCAGAGATAGCATGTTAAACAATTTAAAAAAAAAAACTATACTTGTAACGAACCCTAAGACTCACACGTACCACCTTATCTTATAAAAAAAGAAGAAGAAAATTGCACCTTCTGGCATAGATGTTGAATTGAGAGCTTCTTATTTCGGAACAATTCTAAAATCGGACATTCCATGTGGTACAACCTAATATGATAGCTTTAATACACTCCGGAGTCGGCTAACCGACAACCGGCAGCAAGTCGTCGCCTGATATCATCATTACACAATCATTCTCTGGTTGTAGTGAGTAATGTATTCACACTTGGCGGTCATTAGTGGCTAAGTCGAGCCAATTGCTTTCAGTTCATACTCGTACGCAAAGATATGACGCTTTGAATGTAATACATACGCCTTAACAAGCATACGGATATCGAATGCTGGAGTTAAAGACGGTCCAGCTTCAAACTAGTTTAGCTCGCTAAAGCGATTTTATGACCATTTAAGTACAAAACCTTTGGCGCACAACAATGTGTACGAGGGCAAGATGGAAAGTTATCGGCCTGACAATGAAAGACTGCGATTTTCAGTTAAAAAATGATTTTATTTTTCTACATAATCTACCTTGACTTCAACACACTTGGTCCAGCGTTTCTCCAACATCAGTATTCCTTCTCGGAAGTGAGAGTCTGGAAGGCATCTACGGACCTCGGCATTGGATGCGAAGCGCTTCCCAGAAACAAATTTCTTCAAGTTTGGGAACAGATGGAAGTCTGAGGGTGCCAAATAAGGTGAATAGGGGGGATGGCCGAGCAAATCGTACCCCAAATCCCGCAGTTTCCCATCGCCAACGCACACTTGTGTACAGATGCATTGTCCTGGTGAAAGATGATTTTTTTCTTCTTCAAGTCAGGCCTCTTCTCGCGAATTTTGGCATCCAGCTGGTCAAGAAGGTTGGAGTAATATTCGCCTGTAATTGTTCCGTCTTTCTCAAGGTAATCAATTGAAAGGATTCCTTTCGCATCCCAAAACACACTGGCCATAACCTTTCCGGCAGATGTGATCGACTTTGCTTTCTTTGGCGCAGAACCACCGGCTACCACCCACTGCTTCGACTGCTGTTTCGTTTCTGGCGTGTAGTGGTGGATCCATGTATCATCCATGGTGACAAATCGCCGCACAAAATCTTTCGGAACCCTATTGAATCGGTCCAAAGATTGCCGCGTAAATCGCTTGCACATTTGCTTTTGATCGACATTCAGCAAATGCGGCACCCATCTTGCGCAGAGCTTTCGCATCCCTAAGTTTTTGTACAAGATGTTTCGCACCCTCTCTTCCGATATACGAGTATACACAGCTTCAGCTATCTCACTCACCTTCACTCGCCTATCGTCCAACACGATATCATGAACTTTTTCGATGGTTTCGGGTGTGGTTGTGGTTTTTGGCCGTCCTTCCACTTTTTAACAGTTGTCATGGAAGGAGCAGAGTCCCCGTAAACTTTTGTCAACTTTGGATGAATTTCTTTAGGGGTTAACCCATCCAAAAACGGAGAATTTTATCACCGCACGATATTCAAGTTTATTCATTTTAACGAAAGTCGTCTACTGCAAAAATTCGTGTGAAGAAACTACTTGAGAGAACAAGTTGAAACTTGTCATACGAACTAATGAGAAGTGCACCCAGGCAGGAAAGATAAATTTTTGCTGATTGAAACGCTATCTCTGCGTCAGGCCGATAACTTTTCACCTTGCCCTCGTAACTACCCATTCACTCAGTTGTTTCACATACATATGTATGTATTCGGTCCCATTCGAGTCGATTTATTCAAAGAAGAATAAACGACAAATAAATTTGATAAGAAAAGTTGTATTAGGTATGGCCTACAATAAAACATTTTTAGTTTTTTTTTTTTTTCAAAAAAGATTAAAGAGTTCAGTTTGGTTTTTATTGCACTAATATTTACATACTTCGCCCTGACTAAAAATATATAGATCGTATGATAGTTTATAGATATAATAAAACCGTTATACATACTAATTAATCGTTTTTTCTTTATTTATTATAGTTTCGACTAAAGTTTGATTTCATGAAACGCGACAATAACACAATAACTATGTAATTTCCTGCGCCCAACGCGAAAGTTATACGTATTTCTTTTAATTTTATTATTTATATAATTTCTTAATTTAAGATACATTTTGGAAGAAATGAAATTGTTTATTCAACAAATTGAAGATACAGAGAGTATACATACATTTTTCTCATTATTGATTACCACTCTCTTTCTTTCTCTTGTCATTAAGAAAACAAAGAAAAAATTAGTTCTTTACAAAATATTCATATTTGGTAGATTGGTAGATTGGTAGATACATACATATATAAAATATATATAGAATAGTGTTGTGTTTTTTTTTTTTTTTTTTGTTAGAAATTTAAAAATATGTAATATTTGTGTTTAGTATCTTATTGAGTGCAGTAGTACGACATGGTCGACAACTCACACAAGAAGATATTGAAAACAAAGTTTACATAATTAAGAATCTTGTTTTTTTAATTATTTACAAACAGCAAAATTGTTTTAGGGATTTGACTAAAGGATCACACACAACAATTTTGCATGCGTGTGTCAGAGAATTTAAAATTAAGAATCTAAGTAAAGTTACATGATTTTTTTTTTTAAGAATATTGCTTATGGATTGGGTATGAAAGTAAATAGTGTTCTTTGTCAAAGAAAATTTAAAAATATAATTTGTTTATCATATCCTACGGTGTATTATACAAACCTTACAATCAATTTATATTTCTCATTGTAAATTGTTTTGTTTTTTTTTTTTGTTTAAATAGAAAAATAATTATTTCTCTTTTTTTGTGATTTTGTTGAATAACTTAAGACTAAATTGATTATTTTGAATGTGGTCCTGTACCATGGAAGGCTTTCATCATTAGGAATCCGAGAAGCGTTGCAGCAGCAATTCCAATGCCTGCTTTCCACCAAACAGTCGGATCCTCTGTTGCTAAGCCAAATTGACGCAGATGTCTATAGAATCGAAAATAAGAAAAGAAAACTTCAATTAAGATACAGTTTGGGGGAAAGCTTTCTTTGTTACATGCGGGAATTGCACAATTCTTTAGTAGAAACTGGCAATAGATTTATATTCAATAGGGGAGATAACACTGACTATAAAAATAATAATAAGGTTAGGAGATTCATATTCACACATTTATGTCCCATTTTCATTGAGTCAGTGATCCACTGTGATGGGTGTATTCTTCAATATTTTAACAAGTATCACAAAGATCAATATATAGATTTGACAGGGTGATGAGTACTCATCTCCTACAATATACGGTAATGAACGGTGGAGTTCTCAAAGGTGGCATTGTATAACTATGTTTACTTTTTTAAATTGACCAGATATTCACACTCGCCAATTTATGTAGAATTTAGACAAGGCTTTTCATTGTAATGCGACTTCTTCAGTATAACCCTGCAATATACGAGTAAACGCATCTGGACTTATCTTTATAAAATGCATTACTGGCCGAGCGAAATGGACTGATTATGAAGCATTTGCTAGTACAAGGAACTTAAGTCTAGCGGTGAACGACCACAAGACAAAGTACATGATTGCCGTGTACAACAAACAGTCCCAACGACGTGATTGACGTGTCTTCCAGCCAAAAACTTTATAGAACAATCTGTGTGAACAGATCTGATTTCAATATGACGGCGAAGAAGGGGAAAGATGATGTTCAATTCAAGAAGTGAAAAATATTTTGCTTTATACTCGTATACGATGCAGACGCATTATCAGCCGACCAATTAATTTGAACCTTTGACAGAGTTTAACTAATTTCGATTCTGCTGTTAACTGCAGGACTGATGTTTTACTATGTTAATCTATCGAAATTAGCTAAAGTGGATGCCTCCTGTTAGCAACTGGGGCTAACTGACGTCTTTGTTGTGTTTTTATCATCAGTAAAAGTGAAGGAAAAAGAACTTCAGCGAGTACAATGGTGCACCAAATTGTGATGGAATTCGAGAGTCCACTAGTACCAGAGCTAAAGAGCTGATTGCCTGCTGGTTTTGGTGTACTGAAAGAATTCTATAATTCAAAATAACTCTGTAGTATGGGAGTGCTGGATCACTGGCCACAATAATAGATATCACCAGGTTAGGCTCGTGTGTATTAGTGCATAATCCAATGCCCAAACACAATAAACAACTGACTGGATGTGGCGATGGTCTCATGTGTCTATTGGTCACATCGGCACCAAATCTGTCAAATGATCATATATCGCCTAACAATAGGTTTGATGTTATTTATCTTTAGACTTAAACGCGTTGTCACAACACGCATTTCGTTATGACGAAGATTTTCATAGAAGAACAACAACATTAGAAAACACTTCATGCGAACAAATTCTAGAGAGCAGCCATAAGTCTATCAATGAGATATGTTGATTAATAAGTCAGACAACCATTGTTCAATACGAGGGTGGGTCAATAAGTCCCTGAAAATTAACACAAATTGTGTCGTCACCTTAAATTTAATTTTTTTTTGTCAAGAATCATCTTTGAAAAGAACGCACCCAAATTTTCAGACAGATCTGTCAAATAGTTTTGCTGTGGCAGCCATTTTATATAGACACCTACTAGCTTTTTCGTTAAAATGGAAAAAGTGAATTTCGAGTGCTCATTAAACACTATTTTTTGCGAGAAAAAACTATCACGCAAAACCAAACAAAAGCTTGACAAATATTATGGGGACTCTTCACTATCGATTGGAACCATTCACCACTGGTTTACTCAATTTCGGTGCGGTCATTCAAGCACAAGTGACGCCTAACGTTCTGGTCGCCCAATTGAGGTCACCACACCAGAAATGGTCGACAAAATCCATGGTTTGATAATGGACGATCGGCGAGTGAAAGTGCGCGAGCTTGAAGAGGCTTATCACGTGGCTCAGTGATTTTGATTTTACATAAATATTTGGACATGAAATATCTTTCCTCAAGATGAGTGTCGCGTTTGCTCACAATCGACAATAAACGCATTCGTTTGACAACTTCAAAGGTGTGTTTGGCGATGTTCCAGAAAAATTCGGCTGAGTTTTTGCGCCGTTTCGTAACCGTGGATGAAACCTGGATTTACCACAACACACCAGAAACAAAGGAACAGTCTTCTTCTCCTGGTGAATCGAAGCCGAAGAAGGCCAAGGCGAGTTTGTCAGCAAACAAGGTCATGGCGACAGTTTTTTAGGATGCGCGCATTTTTCACATCGATTACCTTGAAAAGGGTAAAACGATCACCGGCGCATATTACGCAGAGCTGCTGGATCGATTCCAAGCCGATTTGAAGCAAAAACGGCCGCATTTGGTGAAGAAAAGTTCTTTTTCACCAGGCTAACGCACCGGCGCACAAGTCCGCAGTCGAAATTGTAAAATTGCATGAGTTAGGCTACGAACTCCTCCCTCATCCAGCATATTCCCCAGATTTAGCCCCCTGCGACTATTTCTTGTTTCCAAACATGAAGAAATGGCTCGGAGGTAAGAGATTTGGGTCGAATGAAGAGGTCATCGCTCGAGAAATCGTATTATTTGGAGGGCATCAAGAAAATGGAGAAACGTTGGATGAAGTGTATAGAGCTAAAAGGAGACAATGTTGAAAAATAAAATGTTTTTATACCGAAAAGAGTGTTCCTTATTTCATTTTTCAGGGACTTATTGATCGACTCTCGTAAACTTAGGTTAGGATTACAGTTGGCGCGATTTCAATTAAATGATTTTGACATTTGTGTTTCTGCGCTAACGCACAAATAGCAAACTGGCACCTAAAATTTAATGAACGTGACTGCACTGGATGGATTCTTTAAGTGCTCCCGCTCTTTATCCAATTGGACTACTGAAGATAGAGCCCACTTTCACTATACTCATTTAGTTCTACGCACTAGGTTTCCCTGTGAGCATTAACGATGAAATCGTTTAATTCCGAAAGCCGTGAAAGCACTATAATTTTACCCTAATATTGGAGAAAGTGGGAGCCGTGGCTCAGTGCCTAAGTGCAAGCACCACTTAGAGACACTCAGATTCGAGTCTCAGAAACTAAAAAGTTTTTCCATAGTTCCACATCTCGCTAATGTCTGACGAACATCTGAGTGTAAAATTGACATGAGAAGTTTCTCAATAAAGTCCTTCAGCAATGACAATACACTGTAGGTTCCTGCCATTCATATGAGTACCTGCGAAAAACTAGACCAGGCAATGTATGAGTTGTTAGCGCCTAAATATTTATTTTAAACCAGCTGTTGCCGCGGTCTTTTGAACAAAGTGTACAAAGTGTGTGATAGATAAGCTCCATAGCATATCATTGAATCTGGAGAATTGAGTTTTTTTTTATTTGAAATCAGAAAATCATGCAAACGTTAGGCTCCGCAGAGACTTGCATGAGAGCCATACTTTATTCTGGGCGGAGTATAAGCAAATAAACAGGTCAATACATTGATAATTAAGAGTTCTATTTATAGGTGAACTGTCCACTAAGCAGGATTTTGTTTTTATATGATAATATTAGAGAGCATCTACTAGTCAATAAATAATCGCAACTCTTTTTTTATTTGTGGCATCAATCGCAAGGTACGGCTTCTATGGCCGATTTCTTCTATAATTCCCGATTAAAAAGTTAGTACACCAGTGAGATGCGAACTCAGATTTCCACGATCAACTATAGTCCCTATTATACAACACAACTTCGGTCATAGTAGGTATATCAACTTTCACTCCGTCAGTTATCTTTGATATTTCAACTCAAGACAACTCCAAACTCAGTTGTTTATTGGTTGAGTGACAAAATATAATTCTATTCTTACTCAGTTGTTGCGTAGAGTACGAATGGTTAGCGCAACACAGTAGCTATCTCGGCCATTATGGTATCACTCATGGTTATGCCAAGAGAAATACTTGCATTTAAAATACCCACAACAAGGAAAAATTGCGATCTTATGTTAGAATATGATAATGATAATCGCTGATTGAATGATACTTGATTTCTGAAAAACTCTCAACACTTTCATGGGACATAAATGCCACAGTCTACAAACAAAAATGTTTAGTATTTTACATAAAAAAGCATGCAAAGTTAGAATAAATATAGTTTTTGAGTTAGATGCTTGCTAATTATCAGAGTTTAAAAAAAAACCCTCACCTTACACGGCTTAGTATTACCTTACACAATCAAATTAATTAACACAAAGAAAAGGTTAAATAAACTAAAAAAAAGAAACACAAGAAAACTTTATAAAAAAAAACAAAACAAGACAAAAGCAAAATTATTACAGGTGAACAACTAAGGACGACAAATAAAACAAATGAAAGGTGGAAGGTCTCTATGAGTCTATGAGTCTATAGTCTCTTTTCGAATATTTTTTTTTTATATCTCTATGAGTAAAAGAAGACGGAGAAAATTTGTTTTAGTTTTATTAATTCAGCAATAAAATTCACACTTACGCTGACTCCCACAGCTGTACCAACCTGTGCTTGTAAAACAATATCCAAGCTGCTTGAAAACGACTACAATACAATAACAAATCCCAACCGCATGACACCACCACATAGAGTAGAAAATGGGACGAATTTTAAAGGATAAAAAGTGAAAAAATGTATAGTAAGATCTATTAGATTTAAAAAAAAATAAATTTGGTATTAGAAGTAAGGGCGGAATGGGTGATGCAATGCGTGTTTTGTTTTATAGAAGATATCCCATTTTCTGTATTAATTGATACCGATTTATGGTGAAGAACTTGCAGAAATTCTTTCTAAAACGATTTATGCATGTAGAAAACGAACGGGAATAGGAGAAGTAAACAACAAATTCACACTACTACCACTGAAGACGCTATAACTAATATGTTGCGACTGTTGTGCACAAGACCAGAACGTGCTAATCTGTAAAGCGATATAATAGACATGCAAGTTTAGTATTTTGTAATTGTGTCACTTGACAGAGTTTCAGTGCGGTGATGTTGATTAATATTAGTGGGGAATGTTGCGCCAGTTGTGAAAGTCAATAATTATTAGTTTCAGTGATAATCTCATCTCATCTTCTCTGAAATCTCGTAGTTAAGGAATAATTTCTGATCGCCTATGATGCAGATGATATTGCATTAGCAACCTCGGGAAAGGGCGTACTCACGAAAGAGAGACTTGTGTCTGAACTTTCCAAAAGAACTACTACGACTGTAATGAACAACAGATTATATCATACCCTACATAGATTTCGAGAAGAACTACTCCACTTTTATTCCCGAAAGACAAGAGTGAGACTCCAACACATTAATTAATGTACAGGACATTCAGCTCTACACTGACGGGTATAAAGTGGATATCGGAACTGGCTCTGGAGTTTTTTGCGAATCGTTTAAAATTAACCACTCATACAAACTCCCGGATGAGTGTAGCATCTTTCAAGCTTAGGTCTTTGCCATTGTTTACAAATTTCGTGGATAGTCAAGCGGCAACCAAAGCACTAGACAGCGAGGAAGTCAAATCGAAAACAGTTTCCAAATGCCGTAATACGTTGAACAGAATACTCAACACCCATGACGTAACTCTCTGCTGGGTTCCCGGTCATAGTAATACAGAAAGATACGACACAGCAGATGAACTAGCTAAAAAGGGATCAGCATTGGATTTTCAACATACTCGGATATCAGTAGAAGCTCTAATGGGTGAACTAAAAAGGAAAATAGACCTAAAAGCAAGAGAACTGATTAATTCCACATGGTCCGCCAGCAGCGACTGTGTCATATCTCGCAGCTTATGGCCAACAGTGGATGTAAACAGAACAAAAATGCCTATTGGCGATGAATAAAAAAATAAATTCGCATCTTGATAGGCTCGCTAACAGGACACGGCGCGATAGGGGGAACTAGGCATCAACACATCCGATCACTGCAGGAGCTGTTAAGATATAGAGGAAACAGAAACCATCAAACACTTGTTATGGGATTGCCCAAACCGGAAACAGGCTTTTTGACGAACTAGGGGATCTCGTACAAGTTCCACTTAGGAACATGATAGGCTTCATATAGAGCGCAGGCCGATTTGCAACAGAACCGACCGCAAGACAAACGTCCTAAATATAGGTTCCATGCCACAAAAGGGAATCACAATGGACCGTATGGCCTCCGTGATAAGCACCTAGCTGCACTTCCCTCCAACCTAACATAACCTAAGACCGTAATAGTATTCATCCCATCGTTGACCAATCTAAATTGAACGGCATCAGCCATACTTTTCTTTGATAAAACAAAAGACTTGGGTCTCAAAAAATCACCAAGAAATTGTTAATAGCAAAATCCTACTTTTCTTTATGTAGCGATAAAGTCTGATGTGGATCTTTGGCTTTAATTAACAAGCTTCCTCAGACAGCTTGAACTTTAGGTAAAAGTTTAGGAGTTTTGCAGATCAAGATGGTTAGGATTCGTTCTCACTTGTACGTGTTACCTTAGGGTAGGTACTCCTTTACTACTTCGTTCCTCAAAAGTGAATTCAAAGATTATCTAACTAAATCAATGTCGCTGTATGTGTTCTTATACCTTCTCTTCTATACTCCGTCAATACAAATGAAATAAGAAATACTTGTGCAATTTTCCTTTTAAAAGAACCAATAATGCCCATGCTTCTGCGCCGTAGAACAAGACTGTGATGATGAGGGTCATATACAAAGTCTATTTGATGTCTGAGGGGTTTCACCACCCCTGTCCGACTCGAAGACGCTGAATGGCCTTGTTTGATGGGAGCATATATTTATTGTGCTACTCCACACACGACTAAGAGTAAGCATTCATTTGCAACTTCTTTAAGGAATTCCCTGGCCTCAAACCACAATGCTACGGACTAATCAGGCTGTTAAAGAGAGGTTGCGTTTACAGACAAAATCGTATACACAATGTTAAGGAAACTGGTGCCCCTGTAGTTATCGCAATTCAAAGAATCTTCTTTTATTAGAAGGGAGCAACCGATGTTCAGATACGAATTATTGGCAAGATGCTTTCAGCTTGGATACTGATACTATTGTGGAGCAAAACCTCTGTATTAACTGGAACACGCGGTGTTCAGATGCATTTTCTTTTTCGGAGAAATTGACGTTCTTCTCTAAGCTTTCGTCATTCTTTAATCAATTGCCAAGTCCACTTATGAATAAAAGCGAAAACATACTGTTCTATTTCATGTTGGAAGCTGGATGGGAAACGCTTTAATACCTGATCTTTATCTACAAAGTAAATCTTGTCATCTCGCCCGACTTGAAATGGTGGTTTCGAACAATTCGTAAAGCCAGTGAGATGATTAAATAATGTTTAAGAACATTAAACTGTGGCAAATTGTCAAAATTAAAACTCAGTATCGAGGTCGAACTGAGTGAAAGAACTTAAAGAATACGGGTGTATGTATGCCTTTCGTTTAACAATACCTGTAGTAGTGGCACAATCGCTTAGGAAGAAGAGATAACTCTGCACCATATCACTTAAAAGAGACTCCTATTTGAGAGATTTTAAACAGCTAATCGGTTTTGCGAGTAGGATTAGAAAAGCTAACGATTATGTGGTATCAACATAAGGATCAACTCTGGTATGATTGTACCTGGTACACAGGGATAATGCTTAAATTAATAGATTCGTTGATCTATCAAAAGTTTTCAATTCTCTTGCATAAAAGACTTGAAATAGGTAGTCCTATAGAAAACTAATCAGCTGCTTGCAAAACTTACCGAAGGAGAGTTGAAGATAATTTTTGACAACTACGTAAGACTTGATCTTATCATAATCATAATCTATTATATATACTTACAAGTAAGGCAAAAAGGCAGTACCAAAAAAGAGTGAGTAATAACCTCTTACTAACTACTATTCTTTAGCTTATGAGTATGCACTACAACTGTACTAATGAATTATTAATTTTTTAGACTACCATGAATATAGAACGAATAGATAGCAAACTCTACACTAGGAGCAAATTAACATAACCTCCCAAATCCTTAATTACGAGTATATAGCCAAACCCAGAAAGCCAACAACAAAACTTCATTTTGCACAATTTATCTAAGTAAGAAATGAACAAAATCTATGCAATCTTCATTTGCTCCTCTCTCACCCAACATCAACATCATTATTTCAAACTCGCAAACACACACACGTGTTAATGTGATTAATGAATCTCTATTAATATGTTAATGGAGAGGTTATTATATTATTAAAGATGGATAAGGGAGCAGTCTGAAACGCGCATTGCATCATCATCCAATGTAATTGTTTAATGATATAGAAATTAATTTAATACTCACGGGAAAGCAGCCATAGTTGCTAGCTTGATATAGAGTTCCTTTTTGTTGGTTTTCAGTGTGAACATATGCGGTGGCAGAAGCTTATATTTCTCACAAAATTCCGCTGGTTGTAACAGATAGTCCTGTCGATTCTCACTCAGATCTCCCTTTGTGCCAACAATCATCACTGGAATCTTACTCTCTGCATAGTACTTGATATAGATGCGTGCAACGTACTCAAATGAACGTGGATTTGATGTGTCATATACCAGACAAGCAACATCACAATTGACCTCCTGCGGCTGAAGTGGATCCAGAACCTGTTTCACTTCAATATCCCTCAAAATTAAGTGCTTCTCCTGCCCGTACACCTGAACTGAATTCACACAGTACACAACGTTAGTCTTGAATTCTTTTCCAATTAAATTTTTCATATCTTCGACTAGAATACCACGACACAAGCCGGTCTTGCCGGCACCTTTTGGACCAATTACATGACACATGTACACTGATCTGCTGCTCTGTCGCTTTGCCAAATCGATTCTACGCTCGCGTGTAACATGTATAGCTGCCAATTGTGATTCATTTTCATGGACATTGAATCCTAGGTAACCCAAATACTCCAGCGTCTTTGGCAGATCAATAAGAGTCATTAGTGTCCAGCGACATAGCCAGCCGTGTAGGGTTACCCAACCTCTATCGTTGACTGGACATGATTTGCGAATATCAGTCGAATATGACCACGGAGCTGAGGGGCAGGTGCTAAATAATAATTTGTGCTCATCTGGAGACAATGCGCCGTCTCCATCTTTGTCGTAACGCTCGAATAAAGCAATTAAAAATTGTTGGCCACGATGGGAGAGTTCTGTACTGCTACCGGGAGGTATTTTAATTGGCGGCTGTAGGTATTCCTTGCACATCTCTAAATTCTCATTGTAGCCGAAGCGACGCAATACCGCCCAGGTGGTTTCATTGCGCCCTCTTTGTACAAACAGGCAGTGCAGGAATAGGAATCCTTTAAGGGTAACCGCATCATTAAATATACCATCGGGTATGTTTTTCAAAATGACGGCTTTCACTTCGTCAAGAATCTGTGGCTGGAGGGGTGTATTGAAGCATCGTCTTTGGAATAGATTAAGTTCGTAGTCATTGAGCAAATTGTCACCGTCAATGTCGCAAATTTTAAAGATTCGTACTAGCGACTTCTTACATGCTGGCGTTAGCTGGAAGGAAAGGAAACAGTTTTACTTTTTATTTTTTAAATATTTTAAAATTATATGCAGAAATGGAAAATAAGAATTACTCGTATATTTAAAAGGCGGCACAAAAAAAAATCACACAGAATGTATTCTCTGATTTCGTATGTCAATACACCAATATATGTACTTCGTATGAGATCCTGTGTCCATAATTATGATATTATTCTACAAAATTTATCATAATTATTACTTTCTGATCTTAATTTTGAAAAATTTTAAGTAAAAGTCAATCATGGATTTTTATTTCTTTGAATCAAAAGTAAAAATCTATTTTTAAAAATAAAAGTTAAAAATCAGATCATGATTTATATTTTCTTGGTTTTCAATTCAATTCAATTCAATTCATTTATTAAATGGTTTGTACATTAAGATATGATCTTTTTTAGTACTTAGCAATTTACACATGAGTTATACTAATTCAAAATACTTAAATCTAATAACAATATTTATCTTAATCTAAGTTTGAAATGGGATAGAGAGATAGAGTAAATAAAGAAAGGGAGTGGATTATGGGAAAGAATTTAAATGGATAAGTTGGAGAAATGTTGAAAGATTGCACTTTTAAAATTGATTGGATTTGAAATATTCTTCAATCGAGAGGGCAAAGAGTTCCAAAGCCTTACAGTATGGATAAAAAATAAGCGTGATGAGTTTAGGTTATTGTAACGATAGGGAATGAGGTTGATGGTTCTTGAGGAGCGAGTAAAATTGAGTCTGTTATACAAGTAAGACGGACTTTGAGTTTTAATAATTTTGTGCAAGAACATACAATTCCTGGCGTTGATATATTGTTCCAAAGTACAACCAAGCAAACCCCTAGCAAACACAGAAATATGGTCATATCTACGTATGCCATTGATGTAACGCACTGCATCGTTAAAAGCAACTTGCAGTTTTCGCTGGGATGAAGAGTCAAGACTACTATAGACCACCTCAGCATATGTTATGAGGGGTAGGACTAGAGACAGTACCAGCTTTCGTCTTGTTTCCTGAGGGGTAAAGTAAGCACCGATCCACAATTTGCGCAGACATCCATAGATACGACCCACGACCACGTTTGTGTGATTATAACCAGACAAATTTCGGTTGATAATATAGCCTAGACTAGTGACTGAGTCAACAGCTTTAATTTTGTTATTATTAAGGTAAACATCGGGAAGGAGGCAAAGGTCGAAATTATTTTTTGAAATGGGTATTATTTGAGATTTAGATGGATTGAGAAGCAGCCCATTAGCTACAGACCAGGTAGTAATATGTTTTAAGTCTTCATTGATGAGAAGAACAAGTTCGTTTAGGTTACCAGAAGGCATCGCTAAATGTAGTTGGACATCGTCAGCATAAAGGTGTACTGATGTATGTTTACAGACTGTTGGAAGGTCGTTAATAAACATGCAGAAGAGTATAGGACCTAGTATTGAGCCTTGAGGAACTCCCTGCTTTATTTCTTTCAACAGTGAAAAACGTTCACCAGAATTGACCCTTTGCGATCTGCCAGAGAGAAAACTACTGATCAATTTTACTGCTCTTTCGCTGAAACCAAAGTGATTCTTGAGCTTCCAACACAGAACTCTATGGTTAACTTTATCAAAAGCCTTAGAAAAGTCTAGCAAACACAGCAACGAAACATAACCCCTGTCATACTCCTGCCTTAATTCTTCAAAAAGGTTAACCATAGCCGTAGCACAACTGTGGTTAGCTCTAAAACCAGATTGCTGATCATACAGCAATTTGTTCAGCGACAAGTGCTTCGTTATCTGCTTTGCCATAACCTTTTCAAAAACCTTTGATAGACAAGGTAGAATGCTAACCGGTCTAAAATCAACAGGAGAAGATGCATTTGATTTCTTTGCTATTGGTAAAACTCTTGCAAATTTCCAGAGCTGAGGAAAAGTTGACGTAATTATGCACCAGTTAATTACATGAGTGAGATGGGAGACAATTTCAGGTAATATAAGTTTAACAAATCTAATTGGAAAGCCATCCTCACCTATCGAATTGGACTTTATGGCTTGAACGCATTGAGTAATTTCAACTTCCGTGGCTACTTCAAAACTTTCAAACATTGGTACAGAGCCTACACAGTCTACTGTTCGATTAGAAGCTGAGCTATCAGCAGAGGGATCATCACCCAGGAAAAAATTATTCAAGTCATCTGGATCCAGAGCACAAGGAGAGTTATTCCTTCCAACAAACATACCAATTGTCCTTAGGTTACTCCAAAGTTTCTTTGCAGGAAGGGAAGAATTTAGTTTAGAAGCATAAAAGTTTTTCTTTGACGCACGCAAGATGGTGGTTGCGTAATTACGAGCCACTTTGTATGCGGACCAATTTACATCTGATGGTCTACGCTTCCATTTACTGTGAAATTTGTTCCTCGTCTTAATAGAGCAGACCACCTCCGAAGTAAACCAAGGACATACTTTATTCTGAACTTTCACTGTTTTTATAGGCACACATTCATCATACAATTTTAGCAGTATTGATTGAAACAGTCTTACTTTTTCATTTGGATCACCAGTCAATCGGCATTGCTCCCAGGGAGCAGACAAAGTCGCAGCTTGAAGGACGTTAGCATCAATAGAATTAAAGTCTTTAAAGGTAAAAGTGTCAGGGATGGCAGTTTTCGAAAAATTAATGTCATAACAACAAAAAAGTAGATCATGGTCTGAAACATCAAATGAAAGTTGGTCAAACAAGAGAACGAGCGACGAACACGAAACAATTATAAGATCAGGTAGACTGGGTACTTTATCCTTCGCAAAACGTGTAGGGTAGGTTGTGTTTACTACATGCATTCCTACTGAAGAAACTAAGTCTTTCAATTGAAAGGCCAGCGAATCATATTTTAAAAAATCCGCATTAAAATCCCCACAAATGATTATGTGTTCATATAGGGCGCAATATTCGGAAATAGCTGAGAAAAATGGCATGACAGAGCTACTTCTCTTATTATTATAAGCACAAGCCACTACACATTTGGTATTACAGTCGCGTAATTCAACTAAAATGTATTCGATTCCACTACCAGTGGACTTAGTAACAATATCACATTTAATATTTGATTTACAATAAATAGCAACCCCACCACCCGTAGTATCAGTAACTCGATCGTTTCGGAAAAGTTCATAGTTGGGAATCTTATAGAGCAAGTCACTTATAACTGGGTTAAACCATGTTTCACATACACAAATAACATCAACACAGGAATTGGAAAACAAGTACTTTAAATAATCTAATTTTTGATTGTTTAAGCTCCGCGCATTTAAATAACAGACTTTAAGTCCATCGCAATATTTTGAAAGAATATTTACCATAGTGTACGTTGATTTTTCATTCATACTGTTTTGGTGTCCCAACATCATGGTATTAGTAATAATTTTTTTTAACAAAAAAAAACAAAAAAAAAAAGTGCAATCAAACTAAAGAAGGTGTGAAAAGATGAGAGAGAGAGAGAGAGTGGCAAAAACAAAGGAAAATACAACAGAATTACAATATAAATATCTTAAGCTTATGTGATGAATAGTTGGTTGCAGGTCCAAGAACAAAAATTATAATTTATTGTGTCGCAGCAGCAGCAAGCAGATCTTCAGTGCTTTCGATGAGAAAGCTTTTTCCATTCGCCAATTTCCTTACATAAACAAGTCCATGCATCGTGTAGACAGAAAAAAGTTGTTTCTTTCGTCTGAGGCTGAGAGCACTGTTTAAGAGAAAGCGAGCCTGTTTTGTTAAGCTCTCGTTGAGATAACAGCTTTTTTCCGATGCAATGCCCACATGTTGGAGACGTAGTTCGGTTGCATTTTTCTTTCGGTAGTTGACAGGTGATATGAGAACGGCATTTCGCTCAAGAGTGGTGTTGAATTTTAGTATGATGGGAGATGTAGTGGTGTTGATATTGCTGTTTCGTTTTTTAGTGCGAAATATATTTTGTAATGGAGGCGGCTTACATTCGATAGTGTGACAGAGTTGCACAAATAGACTCTCGAGGTTCTCGTTTGGGAGTGCAGGTATTCCGAAGAGCACTGCATCACAAGCAACTTCCCTCCTTTCCAAAGCGTTGCAACGTCGTTGAAGAGCAACAATCTCAGCGTTTTGCGCCTGTATTGCTGTGTTGGTGTCATTTTTAAGCACATCAATGCGATCGATGATATTTAAAAAAAAAAAAAAAAAAAAAAAAAAAACGGTTCCAAAGTAAAAATGTCACACTACCGAACATACACCCCGCGCAACAAAAAAAGCCGCATACGGGTTTTCCATTTTTATGCGCTAATTACCTTTAAGGGATTTGCCGAATTATATTTTATTGCTTCCGGGTTAGGTAATGCACATTTTGGAATGTGTCGGAATTTATTCTGGCAGTATTTAACAGTGCGTGCAGTTGTATTTCTTAAATAAAAGTGAAAAGAGTATATCGCGATGTCTAAAAGGGTACAATTGAGTAAAGAAAATAAGGCAGTTATCGTCGCCTTATCCAAACAGAATCAGTCATTTCGTGAAATTGCTCGACAAATTGGATGCAATGAGAGTTCTGTAAGAAGATTCTGTAACAAATATCGTCGGGATCACAATCTGGACAGAAAAATTGGCACAGGATTGAAGAGATGTACCACTGTTCGGGAGGACCGGGAACTGAAGAGGCTAAGCTTGAGAAACAGGTTTAAAAATGCATCGGAGTTCAGAGCTGACCTGCGAGAAGCTACTGAGGCTGAAGTTAGCGTCAGAACTATCCAGAATCGTCTCAACGAGATGGGTTTGCTAGCAAGGAGACCAGCGAAAAAGCCACTTCTGGCCAGCAAAATGAAGAAAACGCGCCTTAGCTGGGCTAAGGAAAGGCAAAACTGGAGTGTTCAAGATTGGTCAAATGTGGTGTTCTCTGATGAGTCCAAGTTTAACCTAATCGGACCGGATGGGAAGCGGATAGTTCGTCGTAGAAAAGGGGAACGCTACAGCGACGAATGCATAGCTCACACCGTACAACATTCTCCTTATGTTATGGTGTGGGGATGCATCACCGCAATCGGAGTTGGATCTCTAATTATGCTCGAGGGCACTATTAACGCCATGCAGTACAAACAAATTATCTTAGATGGTGTTGTACCGAGTATGGAAATGATAACAGCAGAAACATCAAAACCAATTTTTCAAGATGATTCAGCACCTTGCCACCGAGCAAAATCTGTGAGTATATTTATGGGTGTTTTGAAAATCTTATGATTTTAATTTTTAAATTTCCTCCACAGATTAAAACTTTGAAAGAAGAATTAGGTATAGATTTCCTAATTTGGCCGGGAAACAGTTCAGATCTCAACCCCATCGAAAATGTCTGGGCTCTTGTGGGAAAGAAGATCCAAGATAAAAAACAAAAAACCATGCAGCATCTAAAGAGCATCATTGAAGAAGTGTGGTTCAATGAAATTAATAACAATTACCTCGGTAATCTCTATGCCTCCATGCCAAACAGGGTTCATGACGTTGTTAGGGCGAAGGGCGGTGCTACGAAATACTAGAATCATTTTTTAGTATTATGAAAGTCTTAAATTATGTAAAAAGGTTTCTTAGTTAATAAAAATATGAAAAGAGAAATTTGCTTTTCAAATTGTTGCTCTTTTTTTAATTTATGTATATTGATAGTACTTGGGTAATATCTGATATTTTGTAGTCTGATCTTCACGATCATTACTTTTTTCAATCAGGCTACGAAATGTATTGTCAAATTGGGGAATGTGTTAACTTAAATGTTAAACATTAAAAATACAAAGTGACTACGCAGTGATTAGTCATCATTTGTTAGATTTCTTCCATTTTGTTAAAAATTACCATGTGCGGCTTTTTTTGTTGCGCGGGGTGTACATTCTATGGTTAGGTCATAAGGCTTTTTGACAAAATTTGTTTGATTTTTAATTTTTAAGAATTTATTCTTACTTCTGATTTTTAAAAATAAAAATCATGTTCTCCTATTGAGTTATATAATCAAAAAATATTTTACTCTCGGATTCTTTCCTCATAAATTGTAACAATTACCTCTTCTGTTTATTTCCAATGGTTTCAAGGAAAACTACTTCAAACTATTTTTTTGAAAAAAAAGATAACTAAACAAATTGTTTCTTAAGGTGGGTTTCCACATGTCATTCAATTGACAAAGTTTGACACCTCTCGTTTATGTCATTAAACGACACCACTGCCAGTTCATTTCCACTTATGTCACTTATTGACAAAAAATCGTTTGTCATTTCATTGACAATGAAATTTTGACAAATGTCTTTGTCAGTTCGCTAAAAGCTATTTCCACTAGCACTGCCAATTTGGAATAGTCATCTCATTGGCAATTGTGAATTAAAAAGGAACCGAATCGCTATTGCTTCTTTTGTTGTGTTGGTCGGATACGAGTTGGAGCTGCAGGCAGAAGACGACGAAAGCAGGAAAAGAAAGAAACCTGATTGTTGGGTCCAACATTTGTTTCTCGACCAAGAGTCTTGCGGATATTACGCAAAACTTTCCAATATGGAGCCGAAATTTTTCAGACGCAAAATGCGTATGAATAGAACTGACTTCGAGTTTATTTTGCAAAGGGTGAAACCATACATCACAAAAAAAGACACATTTATACGAAAAGCGGTGGGACCAGCCGAAAGATTGGCCGTAACAATTCGTTATTTGGCAATGGGAGCTAGTATGCAAGTCATTTCGGATGTTTTTCGTCTATCACCTACGATCGGGTGTATCGGGTTATTCATGTGACTTGCCCGATTATATATGAGTTGGAGTCCCAAATGTTTTCAAATTGTTCCACTTCATGGATGAGAACAACTGAGGACTCCACGCTTAATTCCACAGATGCCTTCCTAATTCTTTTTTTTTTATCTTCTCCACGGCCTTCCTCTGAAACAATTAAAGACAAACGGAAATTTTTTTTTGACAACTAGCAATTTCCACTTGTCATGTAAATTCTTTGTCAGTCATTGACAGGTGCTGTTAGTCAATTCAATGACAAGCAGTTTTTCGTTATTCCCACTTGCCAATTTTCTAATTGACGTAAAAATACGTCATTTGTCAATTTCAAATCGACAGCTAGGTTTCCAGCTTTATAATACTACTAGCTGACCCGGCGAACTTCGTTCCGCCTAAAATTGATTAAATTATAAATGAGCCTTTCGAAAGTCGAGCCTCTCTATTGAAAGAATGAAACTCTTTCGAAATTAAATTGAATTCAATGTTTTATTTCACACATTTCAGGTTACTGTAACGCTTTGTGATAAGCAACGTTGTTTGTTTTGTTGTCCGGTGCGTAAACAAACAATGCAGATGGCTTTCCGACACGCGAACACGCCACGTACAATTGTCCGTGCGAAAAGCAAGGAAATTCGAGATTAAGGCCACACTTTTGCAATTTGTTGATTGTCATGACGAATGCGAGTCGAACGGGAAACTGAATGCGCTTAAACTCGAACGGCAAGACAGTCGATAACATCGGAATTCTTGGAATGAGAACTTCCTCGCCTTTGATTATGGTGGCTTGGTTGATGTTGTTCATGAGTTTCTTCACCGTCAACCTAATTCCATTGCACAGTTTCGGTTGGTTCAGATTGCGCAGCATTATGATGACAGATCCGACTTTGAGTTGCAAATTGTGCAGTGGTAGAGCGGGCACATTCAACGAATTCAAAAATTCAATTGGATAGTTTGTTGCGTCAACCGATTTAAACGAATGCAATGTGGCTGCGATTTGATTTTGAGTAATGAAATTCAAATCATCGACACTCCTATTCTTCGCAGTTAATATTGCGCGATGTCGATGTTCCACCAGGCGCATCCAGGAAGAATATGCCTCCGTTTCCGTCGTCAACCGCCTTCATCAATATGACGTACATGTTCTTTTGCTGTTGATTCAGCAGTAGTGGTACATTTATGCGAACTGTTTCTGTCAGAGCGTCTCGATGGAAATCTCGCTCGTGCTGTAATTCTCGATTAAATGCATCGTTCATCGAGCGATTGGGGGCTGGCATTCCCAATTTACTCAACAGACTGCCGCACATGAGCAGACACATGTCTTCGATCAATATCAGCGCCTCGTTGCAGATCTCATCGTTAGTTTGAAGTTCGAGATTCGATGTCGTTCTTCGATGCAAAATATCGTCAGCCATGTCATCCTTGTATTTGTCCCACAAATTAAGTGCGTTCGATGGACACCCGTCTCGTATTTTTATTGCGAGCTCCAATGTTTGATCGTCTTATCGGCGGCATTATTACACTAACACAGAAAAGTCGGAATGAAAAATGTCACAACCGTCAATCAATTACATTAAACACGAAAATTCAACAACAATCCGTTTGAATTTCACTTGGTCACTGAGTAAATAACTTTATTCACTTCGTTGAACACAAAACAAAATACTTTCGTCGATTTAAAAGTGAAAAAACAGCAATAATTTGCGCACTATATCGAGACACAACCGCTTCGTATCAATCGTCAATGTAGAAAGATCGAATATACTACTCAGCTGTCAAACGTTAGTCTGAGATCGTAATGCCATCTTTTGGTGATCCCATTTTCGTTGGGGGAAAAATTAGCCGATAGCCAATTCCGTATTGTTTGTCATTCCTTAGAATCAATATTTGCTCCTTCCCATACAAAATGGAATTTTCAGATATCGCCACCATCCACCCTTGAAAGAATGCGATTTGGGTTTTCACGATTTTCCGACTTTTCTGGCCGAAATTTTCAATTTCCGGCTGCGTAGTGTGTTTACTTCAATACGAATCCAACAAAAAAATCCCCATGCAAATCGAATGATGTTCAGCCGAGTTATGCGCGTTCTAACCGACACCAATTCATTTTTATATATATAGATTCGACTATTGGGAAAAGTTAAAGGAAATGGCCAATACCATTTCGCAAACGTTTTTAAGTTGTAGTGTTATTTGATTCCTCGTTATCATGTTCAGATGAATCGGGAAGGATTGACAAAGTGAAAGGCCTAGCAATAATTACTACAACAACATACAATATCTGTCTTTCTGTTATATTTACCTACATTTATATGTGCATTGGGTACCTACATTTATATGGCAACCCAATGCACAGCGTGGCCTAGCTTCTCGCAGCCACTCGTGCTGTGCGCTTCACGAATGGTTGGGACCTACAGTTTCATGCCGTTTCCGAAGGACAATTTTTTCGATTGAGAGAAGCTTCTCATGACAGTTTTACTCTCGGATGTTTGTCAGACGTTCGCGAGAGGTGGCACCGGGAGAAAACTTTTTTTTTTTTATTTTCTTTTATTTTTGTATTTTCTTGGATTCGAACCTAGAACCTATCGCTCAGTGATCGCGCACTTAACCACTGAAACAAGGCAATTGTGCAATATGTGTGTTCTTTTGCGAAATGTTTCTACGGGCAGAGCAAAAGAACGATTCGCAGTGAAATTGTCAAAAATTGAAATGAACACAACAGCAAAAAACTGGATCCTCAATTAATATGCAGTGGTAAAATGTCTACTCAGGAAATGTGTGCCATCAGAATTGCAACAAGAAAAAAACCGAATACACCCCGAATTTGAATAGTGAAATGTATTCTTCAGCAATCAGTGCTCTCTTCGTATTATGTATCCGAACAATGTGTCCAAAGCAGGACTTCCCTGCGGGTATTATCGTCAGTGATTGCCAGTAGGATTTTGTTTTTATTACTCGTGTAATTTCGAATATTCCTGAGTATACAGCTCGCAAAAAACACACCAAGTACTCGAGGTACAGGTCCTTGGTTTAAACAAAAATTTCAAAAACCATAGCTTTCTACTTTTTATCGTTACCGAGCAAAAAATGATTTTATTTGAAGGGCTTTTTTCAAACTTTATACTTTCACATAGTTTCCATGCCATCATGTCGTGAATTGGATGGATGCGAACCCTGTGATCGTTATTTAAGCGTTTTTATCAGATACGAGTATGTATAACGAATTTTCGACGAAGCTTAGATATTTATTTTATTGATTCACAAGCAGAATTTCCGTTATTAGGCGGAAAACAATTCCCAATAAGACCAAGAAAGACCATTGCAAAGGCAATGACAAGTTTTTTCTTAAACTCTCGTCTAACTAAAAATCGGCTGTGACTTTAAAGTGGCATCCAATAGCATATCAAGTAAAAATGTTGGATGAACAAGTTTTATTGTATATTATTATTGATGATAAATCGAATAAATGAGCACGAACAAATTATAAAAGAACAATTGAATGCGTTAGTATTTCTTCGGTCTGTAAAAAAGTCCTGTGGAAGTACACAGTGGCGAAAATGTGTATGTAAATCACAATAACTATTCCGAATTTAACTTTGCTAAATGTGTTTTATTATTAAAACAATTTACAATTAGGAATTGTTTTTAGTATTTCCATTACTAAGGGCCGTTTTATCAAGAAAGAAGACCTACTGAACTGCGTCAGATACAGAGGTTTTAGTCTCCTTAACATCGCGTTTAAGATCCTATCTGCCATATTATGTGAATGCCTTAAACCTCTTGTTAACAATTTCATTAGTCCGTATCAGTGTGGTCTTAGGCCAGAAAAGCCCACCATAGATCAGATATTCAAATTGCGGCAGATCTTGGAAAAAACCCAGGAACTCGAAATCGATACTCAACACTTTTTCATAGATTTTAAAGTCGCCTATGATAACGCCTATAGATGACGATGGAGAATGCACGCTACTTCATCAAGTAACAAACATCACCGAGGCCTTTGATGTCAGAAAAGGACTACGACAAGGTGACGCTCATACTTGAAAATATTGTACCAAATTTTCAAGCTAAACTCAATCTTTTACGTACGCTGACAACATTAGACACAATTGGAAGAACGCAGCGGTCTGTCAGTGGTGCTTCAGTATTTCCCTAGTTCCCTACATCAATCCCTTTGGACTGTTGCTTCGCCCCCTTACTCCTCCAGTGTTCATTTATTGGGCGCAAATTTTTATATTTCGCGACCTATTGATAAATTGAAGAAAATCTGAGGAGGAGAAAGTAACGTAAACAAAATGGTAAAACCTACAAGACACCATACAGACAAGAAGCCATTAAACCAACGGCGGGTTTACAGACCAAAAGTACCAATCAACATAAACAAGTTGTGTAGGGAGGTTGCCCAGTCACTTGCTACTGGCAAGAAAATAAAGCAATTGATATCGCACAAGATCGAAATTATTAAACTACGGAAGACAGTCAAAGGGAATGAGACATCTTCAAACCTAGAAAGCTTAAAAAACAGCATTCACTCTCTTTTCGAATGTCCACTACTCTACCGCTACGCTGGCATCAAGCCAAAAAAACTTCTAGAAATGAACAAAGTACTCTAGACATTTTAACGGAAGTGCAAACTCAAAACAACTTCAACTGTTCGGACACTCGCGTTAAGAAAAATACTGGACTGATGTCACGTATGCATCGTAGATGTCCTGAGATTCAAAATATTTTGTTTTTTAAATAAGTTTTCGATTTATAAATATCACTACTGGATACTATAATCTTCTTGTCATAATCACATGGGAAAATTTGTTTGCCTATATTGGGCAGTTCACTGACTCTTATCAGTTTAAAATAAACTGATAAAGGCATGTTGTTGCACTATTATACTTGGCTTTTGGATAATGTCAGTTTGCTTATAAATTATGGTATTCTAAATGAAACTCATGATAAGCTAGAAAGAGATCTGGTTGGATTGGTTCTATCAGATGTATTATGCACATTGGTTAGAAGGGTAGCCAATATTGAACTAATTGAATGGAAATCATTTTAAATTTAAACTTACGTCTTGCTCCTCCATTATGTACAGTGGTGATGTAGGGTGCAATACCGCTTTTTGTGCGTAATAGAACATTTCCGAAATGTTGTGTAAAGTCTTTGCCGAGCATTCCACGCAGCTCTCTACCTCTGGGAAGTCTTCCATTATAGTTAGAACACTCTGAAATAAAATGTACAGATTGAGAGAAAATCATCACAACAATACCAAGCTAAACTAACATCAATTGTCGAGTATTCCACCAAATCAACTTTGTTTCCCACCAGCACAACCGGTTTGCGTAGCTGCTGTTGTTCCTTTTCGCATGAGCTGCGAATAAATGGCAGCCAATGCGATGTGATACGGTCCAGCGTTTCATCGTCATCGACTGCATACACTATGCACACAACATGAGCCTTTTGGATTTCTTCTGTAAGTACTTCGTCAGTCTGTTCGATGCCTAAAATGGAATGCATTTAGATAAAACTTTACTTCTACGTCTACTTGAACTTACTTGAATAGTCCACAATGTTTGTGGGAACTTGTTCCGGTGTTACATTTGCGGGAATTGTGATCTCTTCAGCTTTGGCGGGGACATCTTCTGGGAACTCCTCACTGACCAGCGACAGGATTAGCGACGTTTTGCCGACGCCCTGATCCCCCACAAGAAGTATTCGAACACTACGACGAGTCGCATTCCAAATGACCATGTCTCAGCCGTTTTCTTTGAATTTATCTATCACACACACTAGGCGCGTTGTTGAGTATTACGTGTGCACACAGTTCAATTGTTATATTCTTCACTGAAATATAAAAAGTAAAAGAAAGATACTTTAGCACAATGCCTCTGATAGAAGTGCTAATTAAACCGATAACGTGATGTGTCCTCTAATTATGATGGTTCCCACCCTCGTCGACAGCGGTTGTAACAAACATTTAATAGAAATATGATAGTTTATTGCAAAATAGACTAGGAATGCCGCAAACTACTAGAAATAGAATTCGATTTTCCCCATCGACTGAATCACACACACACAATTTATTCGACCGAAGACGTCGTCGTCTCGTCGCAATCGATGATGGACCCGAACGAAGTTCAACCGAAACAAACAAAAATTTTATCTTTGCAGGGGTTGCTTCTTGTTTGTTGTTTGGAAGATCTTCGCAGGAGATATAGGAGGATTTTTTTTTCTCCTCTTTTAATTTGCTTCTGATGAAAATTTTGACATTTCAAGGCGGATAGAACAACCACTGCACATGATGGGAAATTTGTATTTCTTTGATGCCTGACAGTTTAATTACGTTTTATGGTTGAATGAGGGCGGCAAATTTTGATAAAAATTGCAAAAATCTTTCAAATGTAATAATATTTGTCTCAATTATTCGATTTCGTGAGACAGTTTTGGTTAAAAACAAAAAAATTACATAAACCCAGACGAACCTTTTTTCAGTAGGCGATGACAAATGCTGTTGACAGCTGGCGGTTGACGTCTGAAGAAACTTTTGGGAGGTGTTTGGAATGAAGAATGTCCGGTGCGAGGGCGCTAGTAGTGGTAGAGAGAATTTTTTAATGAATTTAGACCATCGTTACACATTTTAAAATTTAACACATTAACATTAAAATTCTTTCCGATAGCCACCAGACAGGAAGATACAGGAAAGGCCTTTTGGATTTACGAATATAACAGTTCACAGTGGTTTCACCGTAGACCAGAAGTCGAAAAAATTAATTGTGAAAGTTTGAATTAGATGAGAATAACTCAATATTAATGTAAATTCGAAAAGAAATTATACTTTAAGTCAAAACCGAAAGTATTTTTGCATTTATTTTATTATTATTATTATTATTATTATAAGTTTATTAACAAAGAAGTAAATTACATTGTCAATAATTATAAATATAAAGCTGGAGCTGATAGTGCTTTCAGCTGGTAATACAGTCTATATAAGGTTTTCTAAACAAAGTGCTGATATCAGTCTATATACATGGTTTACGTTGTCGTATGATATTTGAGTTAAGAGATCAGTTAAATTTGTATGGGTAATAGTCTTATTTATTAAATTAATTTGGTTACATGAAAAAAGGTGACTTATGGTAAGCGTTCGGTTTAATTTTCCTTCGTTTGTGCAAAGCAAACGAAATTATTAGTAAAACTAGAAGGCACAATTTCTATTTTGTAATTTGCGCCATAATATGAGTAAATGTAAAAGTAGTGGCGCTGTGAAAGTGGGCTAAAAAAAAATTCAAGTAAAATTGCGTCCTGAGTTTTGTGAACTTTTAACTAGTTCCCCCCTCGATCCTTCAATAATTTACTCGTATGTATTGCCAGATAGGTTGATTTGTGTACTTTTTGAGGCCGCTTCACTTTTAATTGAGCTTTAAGCGATTCTGATTATTTAATCACAAACTATTATTTTACTAGAATGTATGTGCTTAAACATTGGATATCTGCTTCTGGAAGTGAAGGGGACAAATTCTATTCTGTATTAGACGTTCTTTTCGAATCTTTCAATGAAGCTCCAAATATGAATTCTAAATTGAATTGAAAAATCGATTGTATTTATAAAAAACTAAAACATTTCTTGAAAAAATCTTATCGAAATAGATTCACTCTTATTCAAAAGTATTCAGGAAGGTTAAATAGAAATATGTATTATCTCTCAAAATTATAATAATTTTGCTTCATCATCTTCTGTTGGCTACCTACTAAGAATTTCGCAGGGTGCAGTGAAAGGTCAAAACGGAGAAGTTTGGGTCTCTTAGAAGAAGATTATTTTTTATTAAATAATTCAAATCAGTCAACTACATTTCGAAGTCTAGAAGAAGTTCCTTAACTTATTACTAAAGCAAAGTTAACCAAAAATCAGCATTTGTTGTTAAGGAATTTTGCGAACTTTTACATATTATCTGAAATAATCCCATCTTATCATAAAATTATTTAAAAAAACAGTTATGTTATTCTTTAAGTAAAAAATCACAGAATCGTCCTGATTTTTCTTATATGACTTTAGTTGGAAAATGGGATTTCGATTGTAGTACAGGAAAAAGTTCTCTAGCCCTGATAAAAAAAAAAAACAAGAAAATTATGCTTTACAATATCCTCCAAAAAAAAATGGCAACAAACTCGTTTCTCACAACATAAAGCATATGCTTTTCTGATTCACATATCGATGATGACAGTAACAACACAGATCTATTCTATCAGCTTCTTACGAATCCTGATCCTTTCATTAAAAGTTTGCCAAAATTGCCTAAAAAAAGAAAGTACGAACTTATATTTTTTTGTTCTGTTATTTAAATGTTGTGTAAAATATTTAGCCCCTTTTTTCTCATAGAGGACTATTTAAAAATAAATATTTAGCGCAACAGCTCTTTAAGTGTCAGGGCCTAGCTTCTCGCAACCACTCGTGTTGTGTGCGTTATATTTTTCACACCAATGGAAGGGACCTACAGTTTAGTGCCGTATCCGAACGGCAATTTGTTTTGAGAAGCTTTCTTGTGACAACAATACTCTCGGATGTTTGTCAGACGTTCGCGAGAGTTGGGATCGTGAAAAAACTTTTTGGTGTTTTCTGGGATTCGAACTTGGAACCTCTTACGTAGTGATCCGACACACTAACCACTACGCCACGAGGCCCAATAGTTAGTAAAAGCATTATATATATCACAATATATTCCGTACTGAACCGTTATTTTGTAGTTTAGGTAGGAAACTAGCAAAAACTTTGCGTTTCCCTTGTAGAATATTTCAAAAACGTGACGTGATAGGGCAAAACGGATTGTAGATTCGAAATTAGCACAAATCACTCCGAGACTAATTCATTTTAGTAGTTTTTCAGTGAGCAAGTAATTATAACCGCCATTGTTCGAGAGTGAAATCACTGTGCAATTGACAGCTACAAACTTGGTACATTTACCGGACATGGGTAACTATCGGTAGTCGTCAGTTTCGATGATTAGCGACAATTGAATTGATTTAATATAATGTTTTAATAAAATTTACTTTTACTAACAAACAACAGTCTTACACCGTGTACAGTTTTAAGTAGGCACTAAATTTGTTGCAAAAATTAATTAAGAAAGTAGTCAACTGAATGTCAGAATCCGGCAATTTGTTTTTCCAATTTATCTTGATATTCCTTTTGCGCGGAAATCGTTTCCGTTAATGTATAAATACGATTAAAAATAAACTCTAATTCAAGAATAAAATTCCGAAGCGAAATAATGGGTGTATTCATTTCATCATTTCATCAGAAATCATGCAACTCTCCGATTGGACCTGATTCACAGCAAATTCAGTTATCGATTCATGCAGTTTTCATCAATAAAATTTTATGATGGGAAACTCATTAGAAAGTTGGTTTGTGTATTTAATATTACGTCGTTGTTTGTGTTATAAAAGTTTTATATGTCAACAAAAAAAAAAAAAAAAAATTGATTTTGCACAAGTTATTTAATTTTTCTGTTTCTTGGGAATTTATTTTGCCATTTCGCATTTGAATGCTTAGTAAATACACAAGCCTGATGAGTATGATGAGTATATTTTACACCCAAAGCTCTCATTTTGATGAATGACATCAGAAATAACGAAACTAATCAGTTGAATAAGTTGGAGTGGATACACACAATGATAAAATAACAGGCTAAATTTCTTGATTAAAATTAGGTCAACTAATTGAAATTAACTAGTTTCATAGTCAATTCGAGGTCTCTTTGCGTCTAGAATATTGTGCGTGTACAATGTCATTATTTTACTAAATTTATTATGGAATGATTCTACCGATAATACTTTCCAACCAACGATTTCCTATTTTTCATTCTATCTATAGCATTGGAATCTCAAGGGGTAGTCTTAAATAGGATTTAATCAAATTGTACTGATCTACAATGGAAAGCTAAGTAAGTGATTAACTAAACCCAGTCAATTATAATCGAGAAATAAAAATTTTTTAACGTTTATTGCATGTATTCTTAATTAAATATAGTTTCTTCTGAAATGTCGATTGTTTTTGACTTTTATTTAAAGATCACATCGCTAATGAATTGTATTGACAGATGACGTTTTCTCTTGTTCTTATCTAGCTAGTTCTGGCGAGACGTAATATGGCTTGCATTTCATATAAGTTACAAAAAAATGTATGGCGGTATTTGAAAATGTAGGCTGAAATCAGACATTCCGGCTCAGTGGAATCGTATTATAAGTTAAAGAAGAACTAAATATATATTGAATTGATAAACATAATGCTGGGAGGTAACGTGAATATTTTTTTGACATCATGTTGCGTAAAACGTCGAGATTGCCTCCGGGGTAACTCACCTCGAAGACTGTATTTTCTTTTTAATCAAAGTATTTTTCGAGACTGATTATGAACCTGCAAATTTAAATAAACCCTTCCATAGGATGCATATATGAATGACAGAGCATAAGATTTCGTCATAAGCATTTTCGATTTGGGGTTTCGTGTGCATCTACGTCATTGGTAGTTGAGTTAAATTAATGCCGTGGACGTTTATTGCACATGTAACAACAACAAACCAACTAAGTAATTTCGATGGCTTTGGTGCCCGATTTAAGAAATCTAATATGGATTCATTCGTGAATTGTATAGATATTCCCATAAAGAATCTTAACTGGAGTAATTAGTGGAAAGAACCACTCATTTCTGCCAGAGACCCTGTAATCTTTGGAACTAAGAAACCGTTCTGAATACCAACTTCTTCCTAGAACTTATCATCTCAAATAAAGAACATGGATGTAATAAATATAACTAAGATCAAACGGAACTGATTCTTCTTCAATTACGTTTCCGCGTATTACGTTAATATTTATAAGTTCTTGGCATTTACGAATTCCTACTATCTGTACAGATCGCCCAAAAGAAAAATATTATACATTGTCGTATCATGTGGGCAATGGAAATTAAACTTAACTATAAAGCACTTTTAACCCCAAAAAATATAAGCCATTAACCATGAATTTATAAAGATAACCAACATCAGCAATAAAACTTAGTTTCCATAACCTCTAGTCCGGGCAATGAGATAGCCCCCGTTTGGATAAAAAAAAACAAATAATATCATTTGATTTTTATCATCGATTCCTAACAATAAAAACCATGACCTGATTTATTAATTGAACTCTTAAAAGTAAAAATCATGACTTGATTTTTACCTTAGTTTTTTTAAATCATGAATACTCGCAAAAGTAGTTTATCGGATCGGATTTATATTATTGATTTATATAAATAAAAATCAGAAAATAGTTCTTGCCCTTGAATTTTTTCCGTATAAATCGCAACAGTTACCGTCCCTGCTGAAATCAATGAAAAACTATCAGAATTAGACTTGCTATGACTGTTTACATGCCGACTGGAGCTTGTTGCAAAATCTTGCACAAAAAATTGCAAACTTTCTAAATCAGTGTATGTAGCCTCTTCTTATTGCAAAAGATCTATCCAATGACTGTCCTGCTTACAATATGTTGCTGAAAGCGGGATTCTGAATTCAACAGTTGGTGATCCTAGTTCGTGCACTTTGCTGTGGTTTGCAAAAGCAGTATCTGTTCGAATACGTAGGATTTTTTGGCTGAATATCTGTGTATACTAATGCAGTTCGGAGCCTGAACTATGTTATGGAGCCCCAGAATAGGTGAATTAATACTTGGGAGAAATTGCTAAAAGATAAAACAGAAACGTGGGCCGATATTTACGCTTAGCATATTACCTATGTATATGTATATGGAAGTGGAGCAAATGAAACTAAACGCGTAATATAGCCTTCCGGCACGGAAGCAATTGAATGATGCAGCTAGTTATTAAGTAAGAGTAACGATATACTGAAAACATCTCGTATGATTTTTAACTGAAATTTGGTGCTATTTGATTATCGTCGATCTTCAACCTCTAACTCCGCACAGGAGTTCGCACATAAGGTCTTGCATTTGCCTTTGACGCAATAAAAAAAAGCACAAGTCATCCCATATAAATAAGCTTGCTTGGGGTTCTTTTGATAAGACTTATCTTTGACCTGGTGGCATGTCAAATTGCCAAACTTCAATTGTATAAACTGCGCACTGCTTCCCGACACACTCCCATCGAATTAAATTATTAACTGATAATGAAATACACACAGTATTCTTCACCTGATGATCAGTTCGATCACCCCATTCAAAATCATTCCTAAAACCCGACCTTAGAAGTCAAGATTACATCTGATGGCGAATACGCTGTCCATCTGTTGCATTTCTCTTAACAAAATAGGAAATAGATTCATTCGAGTGACCCTTTCACTCTATCTGCTCACATTCTTCTCCCATATGACACTCATTATCGCCCGACCTAACCTCAAATGGCATTGTATGTCGTTTTTTATTTATTTTCTCATTTTATTCTGTTTCTCACTACAAGCTCCATAATGTGAAAATTTACCAAAACAAAATAAAAACCAAAAGATGAGGTTTGCATTCGACAATTATAGATTCCTGATAAGAGCCTACAGAACAGATAAGCCACACTGTATAAGACGCTTCCGAGACCCTAGCTCAGATTCAGTTAGTTCTCAGGAATCAATCCCAAAGCATAGAATTTGTAATTTGTTTGAGGTTTAGCTGGTTCTTACTGTGATATGAGTTAAATGATATTTTTTTTGTTGAAAAGGTCTTAACCGCAAAATAAACCGAGATTACCAGAAGCTAGTAGCATATAAAAGGAACATAGACCACTCAAATCAAATTTAGTATTTCAAAAGTCATAGCTAAGTGTTGAAGTAGAGAGAAAATGGAAATTCCACCGCCAATTGTGCTCAAACGCCAACTTATGGTCCCGAATAAGACGCTGATGGGGCCAGGACCATCAAACTGTTCCCAGCGAGTTCTGGACGCCATGAGTAACCCAATTCTTGGCCATATGCATCCCGAATGCCTACAGGTCAGTAAAAAGATTAAATCCATTCTTGTCTGTAATTAAGTAGACGCTTAGCAGAGATAACGTAAATAGCTGAGACGCACGAATGCTTGTCGCTGATGGTATGTCTTCTTATTTGGAGGCCGAATGAGTTGAGAATTTATTGTTATTGCAACCGATTGAGGGGACTTTGATCAGACAGATACTTTCTTGTAATCTGCATCTGGAAGATAGATGAGTTCATCGAATATAGCTGGCGCGCTTATTATAATTGATAGGGTGTATGTTTTTTTTTTTTTTTTTTTTATTACTTGGCTCTTATCAGGGATTTTTGCATACATGGAGAATTGTTTTTCCCCGAATTGCATTGGACTGCGCTTTTCATGCGTTTGTGTTAAAATAAACTGCAATATTTAAATTAAATAGCATTTCATGAAATTGTGTATAATCTGTTATTGAGATTTATTAGATGATGAGTTCATACATAGTAGTAGATGAATTGACGTTGTAAAAAGATTTCACAATGAGATAAAGTGAGGGATGTCTGCTACTGGGCACTGAAAATGAGTGGCAGCTTTTGTGGTTCCATGTACGACAACAATATAACCCTGGAGTCCCTTTTTTGGGTGAGTCTGTTGCGACTCATGGCTCGATTTGCTTACGGTAGAGGTTTTAAACTGATAGTATCGCATTTTTGGACAGTTGTTCGCTGCGCTCGCTTCAATTTCTTTGGTTTTCTTAATTTTTGGTGAAGTTTATGATATTTTAGGAAGAGTTAAGATGTTCTGTCGGAGGATTATGTCGTTCAGTTATTTTGTTGTTGCTTTATTTTGTGGATGGGTTATTCCATCGTTGTGTTATTTGGTAGCATTTTATTCGGTCGTTGGGTTATTTTGCCGTTGGGCTATTATTACGTGTTCCTGATTTTTAGATCATTTATTTCTATGATTTGTTATGCTGATTTAATGGTATTTAATAATATTTCTTAGCGTCATAACCCTTAGAAATTAGGTTCAAAGGTCTAGTTTTATTGCGTTGTGTTCTTCTACATTCGCCGGCTATATCGATGTTGGCACCTGCACCAAGTTTTAATTAGCAAAATTCACTGTTGTATCTTTTCCCCCATTCAATAGGATTATTCCACTTACGGATCCCTCGGAGACCTCTGAGGGATCCGCTTATCACTTAGGCCCACTTGCTGAGACTAGTCAAAAAATTGTGTCTTATCTAAGTAATACTTAGTACTATGTTGAACTTAAACCTATCGTCACATCTTATTTCCAGTTTCACTTATGATCTACTATTTCTGCGGCTTAATTTAAGTTTAACTTACTGACTTGCTTTGCATTTTGTGCAACCCGTTAAGTATTACTTAGGTGTATAAGTGATACTTAAATATTTAAAGCTCGTATCAGCAAATGGACCTTAATTTCTTAGCTGAGAAATTAAAGATTTTTTTTTTTTTAATTTTCGGAGACTTTAATATTTTGGAAACTCTGTGACTCTGTTACTAGAACGACTTTCAGTTTTTCTTAATTGGCCTTAACTTAGTTATTGTGGGCTTCGAGTTCAAATTGAATAATAGTTGGTGGAAAATAATTTAAAATCTGTCTGTTTAGTGGGCGAATTAGTGAGTGAATTTAAAAATCATTTACACTTGTACTGCTTCGGATTCTAGAAAGCTTATGCATATATCAAATATCATCTTCCTAGCTCAAAATTGAGACTCACAAATTGTTGACGTACGAGTATGGATGTACTGATGTACTGTGAGGTGGTCATCACAAATATATATACTTCTAAGGATATATCATTATTATTGCTATCCCTGTAGGATAGGGTATAAACAGACTGTTGAACTAGTCACTCACACCACGCGCTTCAAATATAATACCTGTATATCCTTAAAAATTTCTTATAGACCTTAATATCTTATTTTAACGATAAATATAACCTAAATACTTACGAATCCAAACAACATTACTCATTACAGATTATGGATGAAATCAAAGAAGGGATTAAGTACGTCTTTCAAACAAAAAATGAAGTTACAATGTGTATCAGTGCCTCAGGTCATGGTGGCATGGAGGCAGCTCTGTGCAATCTGCTAGAAGACGGAGATATCGCTCTGTTTGGTGTCACTGGATTGTGGGGACGTCGTGCAGCTGATATCGCAAAACGTTATGGTGCTGATGTACGATTTGTTGAAGCTCGTTTTGGCCATTCACTGACTATGGAAGAGATTAAATTTGCCATGGAAGGACACAAGCCACAGGTTTTCTTTATAGCCCAAGGTGACTCATCTACTGGCATTCTACAATCAAATATTGGCGAAATTGGAGCTCTTTGTCAGCGTTACAATTGTTTACTGGTTGTTGACACTGTAGCCTCTTTAGGTGGCACTGAATTCTATATGGATGAATGGAAGGTTGATGTTGCTTATACTGGGTCACAGAAAGTTTTAGCCGGTCCACCTGGCTTAACACCGATCTCATTTAACAAGAGGGCCATGACACGAATTATGTCACGATCAAGCAAAATCAAAGTCTATTATTGGGACGTTACGTTGGTTGGACAATACTGGAATTGTTTTGGTGGATCAAGAATCTATCACCATACAATCTCCTCAACGTTGCTTTATGGACTTAGGGAAGCATTGGCTTTATTCTGTTCCATGGGACTCAAGTCAGTGATTCGGAGACACATAGAATGTTCATTTAGATTACAGAAGGGAATTGAAGATATGGGTTTAGAATTGCTTGTCCCAGTGCAAGCTGATCGAATGTCGACTGTTAATGCAATAAAAGTACCCAGGGGTGTCGATTGGAGGAAGGTCTCAGAGTATGCAATGAAGAAGTAAGTAAATTGTTTATTTTACAAAACGTATTTTTTTTTAACGTATTGTCCCATACAGATATTTTCTGGAAATTAGTGGAGGTCTGGGACCAACTGCCGATCAAATTTTCCGGATCGGTTTGATGGGTGAAAATGCAACTACCGAGAAAGTAGACTTGGTATTAACAATTTTCCGGGAGGCAATTCAGAATACTTCGAGTATAAAACTCAATGAGAAATCTAAGATTTAAGAAAATGGGGGAACAAGGACTTTGATAATTTTAGCAATGTGCATATACTTATATTAGGTACTAAAGTACTGCTTTTCACTGTAATTATTATAATAAAGATAATTTCTTTTATAATATAAAATGTCTCTCTTATAATGCTTCATAAAATGATGTTCGAATACAAAGAGCAGCTAAACTACCACTAACTTTATTAAATGCTACCTCACAGATGCTATATTTGGAGGAAGAGTAAAAGCTTGATGAGTGCCCCCAAAAATTTATTGAAAATTCCACACAAAGATACTCTCCAAATATTCCAGATACAGTATTTTTGCATATATTGGAGCCTCTACCAGTCTTAGAGTGGAAAACCATTAAAAAGTACGTAAAATCATGATAAAATAATTTCCGTACTCCATTACATTAAACAAAGATTGGTACCTCTGTGGTAAGACCTAGCGTTTATGTTATGCAAATGAAAAGGACAGTGAGTGCTCAGAAATTTGCATGATGTCTTCGAATTGATTTGATTTGAATTGGGGTTTGCTTTGATTAGGACATTTATTTTAGGGTGACATATGAAACAGTGAACCACGATTGATAAACGTGCAAAAACGTCAAAGCGTACAAACACGCACATTCACGTTAAAGCTTCATTATCCTGCAATGCACTATTTTTATTATTTGCAGCGAGAGAGCTGCATGTCGTTGCATTTAAGACAGTTTTTTTTATTTTTTTTATTTTTCGATCTATTGTTGGTCGCTATCAGCGACATTTTCCGCACAATGAAATTTTACCTAAAACATATAGACTTAGTTGAAAACATATTTGTTATGCCATGAAGTGGAGTCCTTGTAAATGTCATGCAGTGGAGTCCTCTTACCCAATCCGGTAGAGGAAGGGACCGTCCAAATCAGTCATGGTGCAGGGCAGTCGAAGAAGAATCGAGGACTTTGGCTATGAGTTGGTGATGATGGCGAGCAGGCGTTGTTGTCAGGAGGGGTGACAGGGCATACATTAGTAAAGTTAGTACTCTACATCCTCCAAAAAAAGTTAAGCAAGTACTGCACAGTACGGTGCATAATCACAGCAGTGGCATGCAATCACTATCATATAAAGTTCAAAAATCAGTTTATCGAATTAACTGATCCCGAGCTATTAAAATTTCTCTTTACCAACTTCATTTAATTCCATATTTAATAGACATTCGCTATTCGTTCAAGAAATATGTACGCAAATATTAAAAATTGTAAATAAAAGCACACATCAACTCATTTCAAGAAAATTAACTGTCAGGGAAATCGCTTTTACCCAAGAGGATGCAAAAGTGAATGTTCGGGGCAAATTGATCGTTAGGAAAACAACTCATCAGAGAATTAAATCAAATTTAAATTTCTACAAAAGAAACTGATTTAAGCAAAAATAACGTTACTGGAACTTGATTTGTATTTTCTGACTGCTTTGAACTCTTTTTAATTCTTAGGAGGTCTTTCCTACTTTCAACGTAAGAACTTCATGTGAAAGTTAGAATTAGCTAAATCAACTTTTCTCCATTCGTTGTTCTCTTTCTCACAAAATATTTAAAATGTGAAAAATTTACAGGTATCGTGGACACCAAATATAAATAAACGACGGCATTAGCCTAGCTTCTCGCAACAACTCGGTTTTGAAAGAAGCTTGTTATAACAATTTTACTCTGGGATGATTGTCAGATATTCGCAGGACGTAGGACCTTTTTTTTCTTTGATTTGAAAATTGAATCTCCCGGTCAGTGATCGCGCACTTAACCACTGTTCCATGGCTTGCACATCCGCGGTAAAGTGTGTCAAAATATCAGTGGTGAATAAAAGGACGATCATACTATGGATTTTCAAGTTGGTTGGAGAAATTTAGACTTTGTTCGTTTCTATTTTATTCTCACACTACTACCCGCCACACCGTGCCCACCCTTTCAATTTTCTTAGTTTGTCTTTAAAAACCTGCATTCGATTTTAAGCACCAATTTTTTTTTTGGGGGGAATTGAACAATCTTATGCAAAACACATCATTATTAAGTATGAACTTTTTCCAAAATTTGATTTGATTTTTTTGTAAATTGAAGACACACATTAAGTTGAAATATTTTTTTTCATAAATCTCTACCTTTTCGTTTATTTAAAATAATATGAACAGATTCATAGTTTTATTGCTAGTTCTTAATGATTTATAAGCTAAATATCATAAAATAATTATTTTTTCTTTCGGTGTATTTGTTTGTATATTTTTGTATGTTTAAATCCCAAAAATGCATGTTTGTAAATGCAATGTATGTTTAAAAATAAAAAAAAAAAAAAATAAAAAAATAAGTTTTCTGACAAACATCCGAGAGTAAAATTGTCATGTAAAAGCTTCTTTCAATCGAAAAAATTGACCTTCGGAAACGGCATAAAACTATAGGTCCCAATCATTCGTGAGACACAAAGCACGAGTGACTGTGAGAAGCTAGGCCATGTTCTGCATTGGGCTGCTTGCGCCAAAATATTTATTTATTTTATAAATCCTGGATTCAATATCTTAATTAAATAAAACGCGTTATATTCATATACAATTGATTAATTAATTTTGTATCACAAAACTGCAAAATAATATAACAAATTTATTCCGGGTGGAATTCACAGCATTTGTATGGAGATTTTCAATAGTGTGATTGATCTGCATTATCGACATATGTGGGTACAGCGTTGTTACCGGAATAGATACAAAAGATTAAAAATAAAAAACCAAGACAAGATTCATCATTCATAAAAACTTTAAAAAAGACAATAGGAAATTCATAATTCATAAGGAATTAAAGATAAAAGCTGAAAAGGTAATAAGAAACGTCGCCTGGTGTCCCGAATGTTAAAAAGTCGTCCAACGGCAACGCTACATAGGTGTATCTTTAGCTGTGAATGTGCTACTTAATCCACAGCGTGAATGTTTCACTTCAAGTGGACAGTATGAGAATAACGGAAGCGAAAGATATGATTTGAGAACAATTTCTTCACCCGATCGTTCTTAGGTTAGGAATTTATTCGTTTGGTGAACACAAATAACATGGCAATTGTAAATGAAGAGTAATGGAAATATTAAATTTAAAAACGCAACAAGTGGATTATTGGAATTCGACCACGTTACGTTCTCCATCAGGTCACACAAACAAAAAACTGCCTGAATCCAGCCATTCGTTTTCGACCATTACTCAAATCTGACATTTCGAATTATTATACCAGCTGCTTATTTGAAATCCGTTACCGAAGTTATACCGCGAAAAAGACTTGAAAGTGTAGTTCTTAAATTTAACTAATTTCTCAAAGCAAATATTTTATACAAATGCCCGAAATGAAATCCTTAGCATTAACCGGTGCCACAGTAGAAAATATATCTCGCCACGAGATGCTGCAGTGGGTGAATGCCACACTGTCCACTAAGTACAATAAAATCGAGGAACTTTGTTCCGGTAAACTCAAAACCCAGAATTCCACTTAACAAATTTAGTAGTTTAGCATCTAATTTTGTAGGTGTAGCATACTGCCAGCTAATGGAGATGATCTTTCCCAATTGTATTGGCTTGAAGAAGGTGAGAACGACGGCCAAGCTGGAACACGAGTTTGCATTCAATTTAAAGCTGTTCCAAGGGGCCTTCTTGAAGTTGAACTTTGATAAGGTAAGGCGCGGTTGATGTTCCTCTATTTGTGTTCTGTAACTGACCGCCGCTTAAGAGCGTTCCCATTGATCGTTTGGTAAAAGGTCGCTTCCAAGACAATTTTGAGTTTCTGCAGTGGTTCAAGAAGTTCTACGATATGCACTCAGGCAATAAGGAGAACTCCAAGTCCCCAAACACAATTGCCATTGTAAAGCCGATCCGGAAGGCTATAAGCACGTCAAATTTAAAGGCTGCTTGTGGGTTTTAAAGTATGATAAGTCCTTATGCCTAATACTAATTTTAATGGTTTTGAAGGTAGTACAGCTGCAACAGCAAAGAAGACGACACCAACATCCGCGTCGAGTACAAAGGCGATGCGTGTAAAGTCTTCCTCAACCAGTCACCTAACACCGAGGTCATCTCAATCAAGTCGTCCTATATCGCCGTCAAGTTTGGAAGTCTTAAACGAAACAGCCAGTCAACTTAAAGAACAGGTAAGGGCAGCAAAGTCATGTCCATAGTGTTGCTCTCATGTGATCCATCTTTCAGATTGGCACGTCGGAGCAGGAGAGGAATTACTACTTTAATAAATTGCAGCAGATTGAGACTTTGTAAGGAATCTAGACTTTTTGTGATTCGGTTATATAGTCTTAATCCATTTCATTTCAGGTGCACTGAAAGCGAAAAGAGAAATGAACACGTCGAGTGGACGAAGAAGGTGCTTAGCATACTCTATGGGGACCACCATAATGGAGAAGCCATTGCATCGAATTTTTAGTTTTGTGTAGGCTGTATCGGCCTGATAAAATTGTGATTAGTTTGTTACTTTTAATTTATTTTAACTGTTTCGCTAGATCTAAAATTATTTGTTTTTAAATTGTTTGTAATAAATATACCAAATCAGTTGAGTTCTTCCTACCAAATGATTGCTTTCTGAAGAGAAATAGAACTGAAAGACATGGCAGCAGTCGAGAGAGAGGAATGGGTATAAAAGAGAATAAAAGATTTCAGGGGATAGATTTTGAAAGATTTTAAAAACTGCTAGCCCTGCGTGCTGCCTAGTAGCATGGAACCTTGTACATGAGATACATAGACAGGTAGTTTAAAAAGAGCTCATTGAGTTGTACAGTTGGGCAATATTTGCGTAATTCCTGCACTTCAGTGTACCTAGTCATGTCATATATACTGGTACACGTTTAGACGCACTCATCGTGAAACTAGCATTGAACACGTCCATTCTATATTGACAGGTATTCAATGAGTGACATTTATACTAAGTTAATGGGCAAAAAGATTTACACAAAAGTCGTTTGTAAATATTCGTGTTGTGGTAATTGGCCTTCACAAGTGTAATATGGAGAGAGGCGATATTTTCGGGAACTTGCGACCGTTTGAAATCACCCGGAATTTTGTGTATCGAACCGTTAAATTGTTTGAGGACACTGTTGGAGTAAAGGACAGTCAAAGATCCGGATTCCCTCGCACTGTTAGAACTCCACAGGCAATCAAAGCTGTTAAAGCTAGGATTAATCGGAAACCACTTCGAGAGTAGAAAATCTTGTCACGAGAAATGAAGATATCGCAGAAATCCATGTCTCGCATTATGAAATGAGATTTGGGACTTAACGCATATAAAATACCCACTGGTCACTTACTCATATCCAAATGAAAGAATGAGAGATCGAAAGCAAAATGAACAGTCTATGCCCGGTCATAAGCATCAGAACTCATTCCGCTAGTAGAATACCCCAGCTCATAGGTAAAAACAACATAAGGGTGGCTTTAAGATAATGTGCCAGACTTCATGGAAGCAGAGGATTGGCCGTCAGGCAGTCCAGCTTATAATCTTTTGGATTATAAGCTGTGGTCTATTTTAGAGGCGATGATTTGGTCTATTCTACATCCAAATATTGAGTCCTTGAAAAGCGCACTTATCCGTGCAGTGGACAATTTTCCGTAGTAGAGGTGCGTGCTATGATCGATGAGAGCCCAGAGTGACTCAAAGCCTGTATAAATGCATATGGGTGGCCGTGTTGTAGTGGTAACATCATCGCTTCTCACGCTGTTGGTTCACGGCTCAAATCCTGATGTCAAGAATCGTCTATTTATTTCTCATGAAATAAAGAAAAAAGTCGATCAATTGCAAAAGCTAAGTCAACTCTACTGCGATGGCATAATACTGACAGTAGAGTGGTCATATGACTGAAAGTGCAACTTGATCGTGATGATGACATCAAGAGGACGGAAAAAAATACTGTGAATCATAAGCAACGATAATAACAGCAAAACAAAAATGCTCCCCAGTTATCTGGACGCTGCCCTTGGAGTTTGCAGAAACTTAATACTACCTGAGCTTCAAACCAATACAGCAAATCGGGTATTCATATCCCCTTTGGCGCGAAAATTATAAAAATAAAATAAAATATGGAGGTCATTTCTCATAAATTGTTTAAATATTATTTCGTAAGTTTTACAGAAAATTGTGAATTATTATTTACTTTTTTTTTACCAAAAATGCGTATACCAGTCTTTATGACTTGACTAGGTATGTATATGCGATAGTTGATTCATATTTATAAAAGGTGGCACTGATAGGTTTATTTTTAAATTTTAATTAAAGTATTTACCACCATTTATTGTAAACACAGCTGTTAAATATTTTTCCTACTATGCTGTATTGTCTATGAAAACACTTAAGTAAATACATAATGGGGCATTATATACATACGAGTATGTGTGTAATTTCTTACAAATCTAAATATTTGTTAGATAATTGAATAAACAAAAACATTCTGAAAGTAAGTCCATAGATCGTCAAAAAGTGACCTTATAACAATTATTGAGAATTCAAATTTGTATTTTTTATTATTATAAAAGGTGGATATAAATTGAGTAGAGAAACATAAAATTGTCACAGTCTGAAAGTTAAGTACAAACAGGAAACATGTTAAGTTTGCTATTCGTTGTTAGCGTTGCTATTTTAGCCAATGCAAATGCTACTACTCCTCGTAAGTAAATCTAAATTTTCAATTTTATGTATTATATGACATTTAAGACTATCCTGATTCTTTTGATTATTATTATTATTATTTTTTTTTAATCTACCATATTCATATACATATGTACTTCTTTGCAGCGATGGTTACTAAACTCCCCCCTAAAGCTCCAATCGAAATCATATGCGGTATAAACGAAGTTTACCTTGCACAAGGAATAGCTCCAAACTGTGATACAGTTTGCAGTGAACTAGAAAGTGAGTGTAATATTGACTTTATACAGGCACCTTTCGGATGTTATTGTCTTCCGGGCTTCGCCAGGGATAGCAAAAATGTTTGTGTACCAATAAGTCAGTGTCCTGCAACATGTAAAGCAACCAAGGTTGAATAAAATCACAATAACAGAGCTTGTACAAAGTATTTAAACAATTTTACAAGTTTAATTTTACCATTTGCAATATTTATTTTTGTTTGCTGTTTTCCTATGATTTTTGATAAAACATTTAATCTGTATGGATTGTAATTTCCACATAACATTTGTTTCATTTTCGTTTACAATTACAATTTTTGTGTTCTTGACTAAAAATGTATGAGTATTCATAACTACGATACAAAAGTTTTGACAATAAAATAAATTTTTTGTTAAAAATAATCACAAATACTTGCATTTTTTATGGGAATTTCCTTGGGTGCAGATAGTAAGATTAAACAAATATATACTAGTTTTAGTAAAGAAAATAAACAGAAGCTTTTCTAAACAAACAAAAAAATTAAACAAATACTAATAACTAAAAAACTTAATTCTACTTTACACTACATGGCACTACATACAGTCCGGGGTGGACCTGGGTCTTAACCAATAAGCTTCCTCAGCTAGCTCTATCTTGTGCTAGCCGCCTCTAGTTTTGCACACGAAGTTGGTTGAGGTGCCTTAGGTTCATTTACCGCGCCGTCTTTCCGGGATGGATTTGAAGACTTTCCGTGCCGGAGCATTGATGTGCATTCGCTCTACATGTTCTAGCCATCTCAGGTGATGAATTCTGGTTAGGTCGATGTTGTATCCCGTCGTTACAAATGGGACCGAAAATCACTCGAAGCATTTTTCTTTCAAAATAACCAAAGGTGCCTTTGTTAACGTTCATGCTTCTGTGCTGTATAGTAGGACTGGGAGGTGACGGTCTTATATAAAGTTACCTTAGTTGTCCGTGAAAGGGCTTTGCTAATCAATTGCCTTCTGAGCCCAAAGAAACTACGATTGGCAAGTGTGAATCTTTGCTTGATTTCTGCGCTGGTGTCATTGTCTTAATTTACTTAAATATTAAAACCTTAATTGTTCCGTAGATATTAATCTGTATATTCGCTATCAGCCTCGCTGGTAAAATCATCTGTCTGTCTGTTTTCACTATGATACAGTTGTGACGGGGGATGCCATGCTGGATTTCTCTTACTTTCATGCAACATTGGGAATTGGGACTCAAGTTCACTCTACCATCTGCACGGGTGGCTTCAATATAAATTATCAATCCCTCGCCAGGTACCTGCTGTCAATCACGTACTAGAATCTCTTTGATTTGCAAGTAATTTTTTTCTACACCGCTTCAGTGCTCCTCAAAATCCAGTGGCATTGCGCTACTGATTGTACCTGTTCCTAAGCTGTTAGCGTGCTAAGCAATTTCTTAGTCCGCCTCTACCATAAGAAGCTGGTGGTGGTATCGCTCCTTTCCGATGTCAACTAATGGCCGTATGGTTAACGTGGTGGGAATTTCACTACAGTTCAGTCGACACCTAAATGATTTTATGGCTTGTGTTCATAACTAGTGCCACCTATGACAAGGCCTTTGGTGTAGCAGAAATCCACAAATCTTTCATCATTACTGTTGCAGTCACCGTAGCCAAGCCTTGCAATAACACGACGGAACGTTTCGTTGTCCGATGTCTCCATTAATACTTTAAAATGTGAGCAGCATTCAGTTGGTTATGGAAATCATCGTTTTCATGAATGTCTTGTCTTAATACTGATCGTCAATACTCGGACACTGAAAGGTTTCCACGATATGAGGCCATTGCGTGTGTTTGGAGTTAATATTAGATCAACACCAGACGTACGTGTTGCACTTTGAAGACTAGAACTTACCCGCTTATAACCACATTATTTCATTTGGTCCTGAGACATAAAGCTTATACCGCATGAACTCTTTTTTAGTTCGGGGCATCTGCTCTGTCAAAATAATTTTTATTGCAGGCAAGTCAAAAATCGTCAACGTTTGATCTTTTCTTATTCTGAGCAGCGCGAGGCTGAAACACATTACCTGTTACTTTGGATATATTGATGTTTTGGACCTACAAGCAGAGGGAGGGTTACGAGTATTTACTTGGGCCGGTTAGCCGCGCAGATGCAATCTACGAAAGGCCACAAGGTATATATAGGTATACCTATACACTTTTTTTTTCTTACGTGGATTTTAAAAGAGTAAATCTCGGGAATGGAAGAGGAAACACAATCTCTTAGAACCTTTAAGTATCAATATCTGAAAAAAAAAGTTCTTCATTGAGCTTGCAAATCAAAGTTCATCACAATCTGTTTTGTGGTACTTGCGTAAGGCGTGCAAGATCGTATAGTCACGGAACGAAACAATTATTTACAAATTTGACAAATTATGTGGAATATGGATGTTTATATCATGTGTTAATTTCTATTTATTTGGTCTTACCATCTACACCCAACGAAATTCCAATAAAAACAAAAAATGTCTGTGGTAATTTTTAACAAAAACTTTGTTTTATTTCCAAACAAAAAACATAAAAGTTGATTTTATAATTGTAATCAAATTGATTAAACGAAAATGAAACAAAAGCTATATGCAAATTACCATGAATACAGATTAGATTAAATATTTAAAACCACTGAAAAACAACAAACAAAAGCAAACATTTGAAAGCAGTGAAACGGACCTTAGTTCTTTAGAACGCCAATCTTCTTATATAATGTAATATGCGAGCTACGGCTCGAGTAGATAAAACGATATTCTGTGAAATTTATTTCTTTATTTTCTAGTCTATAGAACAATTCAAGTTCACACTATACTATTCTTCGCAAATTCTTTTCTTACAAGGTCTCTTTCCTCTCAAATCACTTTATCTCCTTTCAATTACTTAATTCACAAATCTAAACTAATTACTTCTTCTTGTTAACTCTCAACTTTAATTTTATCACAAAATCACAACTTCGCCCATTATCATTTTTCCAATCTCTTCGTGCGGTTCCAAACCAACTGCTTGGTCTCGATCGCCATCTGTCCTTATAGAGCAGAAGTTTCTGATAGCCAGAAACTTCTAGCAAATTCTTCGACCACTGGAACAAGAAAATTCTGATGTAATAATTCCAAGATGACAATCATTTCTTGCAGTTATAATTCTCTCTTATCCGTGATCTTATCCGTCTCTTATCGTAGACACGAACTGTGGAGACTAATTGCAGACACGAACCTCGAATGAAAAGACACTTCGGAACAAAATTATTCCAGAATAAAAAGACACTTCGGAATTTGTTGCATTATGCTACATTATGTTACAATACCTACATACATGTATTACTCTGTTATTACTCGTATGAAAATTTTTCATAATTGTATTGTGTTTATGATTTTATACAATATTGGTTATTTAACATATCATAGGGCACTGATTTATTGGTACACAAATATTTTTGCCATCTCTGGCATAACTCGGAAGACAATAACATCCTGAAGGTGCCGGTTTATTGACAACAGTGCAAGTTTTTCCCATTTTATTACAGACTGTATCACAGGCTGGAGCTATTCCTATTGCAAGGTACATTTCGTTTGTTCCGCATCTGGAAGGAGCTGTAGTGGGAAGTATGGTAACCGTTGCTGCAAATAATATTTATATGAATGTGATAAATAAAAAAAATAAAAGAGTCACACGCTTTTGCTTGTAAGGATAAATATCAAACAATACGTAAAATTTTAAATTTAGATTTACTTACGAACAGTAGCAGCATTTGCATTGGCTAAGATAGCAACACTAACAACGAAGAGCAAACTTAACATGTTTCTTGTTAATACTTAACTTTCAGACTGTGACGATTTTGCGTTTTCCTACTCAATTTATATCCACCTTTTTGTCACAAAAGACAAAATAAGTTCGGATTCGCAATAAAATAGTTATAAGGTTAATTTTCGGTAGTCTGCATATGTACACTCAGAATGCTTTTGTTTATTTAACAACTAACAAATATTACCAATTTTGATTTGTGAGGAAATACACATAAGCACATACATATTTATATAATTATGCTCCATAATTTATTTATTTAAGTGTTTTCATAGGCCTTTTAAAACGGAAATTCTAAAAGACGACTTTGAAGTAGACTTTTGTTTGTTAACTGTAAGTTCCCTCTGGTATTTTGAAGAAATGATAGCAACTTAATAACAATAATTTTTAGCCAATTTTGCAATTTTTCTTGTTCAACTCGTTTTAATTCATTTTACTTTATTGGTTTCCACCCTTTGAGCCGTGTTCCATGTTTATAGGTATCTAGACATGGTTTGAAAAAACAAAACAAATCCTTTGTCCGTCACTTTAGAATCAACTTAAATACCGATCACTCGACTCTAACTATTTCCTGGATTAGAGTCAACATTTATGGAATGTTATAGTTTATTTCTACAAATTTAGAGTTATGGTCAACTTTCAGTTAAGAGTCACCTCTAAATCGCTTAATTTCTAAGGGCCGTGGACTACACAGAACAAAAAGGAAATAACAACAATTCATCAAAATATTTAACTACTTACCTTTATGGCTTCCAAAATTTCACAATAAATTTTAAGATTTTTCACGATTGCTGAAAAAATGTCTACCTTTATAAGTAAAAAAACTAAATAGAAAAAAGAATAAGATTTCTGTCCATTATCTTCTGGCAATATTGCTTACAACAAATAAGGGGGTGGTCAATATTTTAATTTGGAATTAAAAATATCAGTCTCACCTTTTATAAAATAAACAGTGAAAGGTAGTCCTTCACTGTGAGAGCGTATTTAAAATCTTCAATTCCAAATTTTTTAATTCTACTCAAAGAGCTCTTTTTAACAATGCAAAGGGTTATTCATTTCGAGGTTGGGATCTCACATTCATATAGCATCTGTCAAATCCATCTGTCATTCATAGTAACAGGCAGTTAGTTCTTGCTTTGCCATTTTAAAATATGGATTGTTCAACCATCGATCCACGCATTAAAATTGTTGCATTTTACTACAAAAATAACAGTTCTGTAACATATGTGTATCGCGATTTAAAGATAGATTTTTGGTACAAAATCTTCTTCATCGATAAGGCCTATTTATGAAAACAAACAAAATAGCACAATTTGTCACACACCACGGGTGACAGGACAAAAACTTATTTAAAACTTATTAAACTTAACAGGACTTAGAGTTATGGTCAACTTTCAGTTAAAAGTGACCTCTAAACGGAACAAATAGAAAGCAACAACAATTCACAATAAAAGCTTTTTGGCCTCCAAAATTTAAACAAAGATTTTTTATCGAAATTTCATTAAATTTGAAAATTATTTATGATTACTAAAAAAATTAAAATTTAAAATTAAATCTATCAGTCCCACCTGTTGTAAAATAAACACTGAGAGTGAAGGAATAACGCAAGTAATCATCCATGGTGAGCGCGCATTTAAAATTTTCAATTCGATAGTAATTAAGTTCATTACAAAACAAGGAAAAAGTATGAAAAATAAACTAAGTGAAATTACGGAACTTTTTGCCTGGTCAAACCATGGTTTACAAGTGGTCGGGCTTATTTAAACAAGGTAGTAATATGCCCTCATGAAAAATATTCAAAATATTCAAAACAAAGACTACAAATACTACATGATCATCTTGGGATGTCAAGAATCAGTTTAAGGTAGGTTGCCAGAATACTTACGCCGAACCAAAAAAAAAAAAAAAATACCGTATGGAAAGCTGTAAAACAGTTTCCGGAGCTGTGTGGCGATAATCCAGCAGAAGCTATCAACAAAATTGTTACTGTAGATGAAATTTTGGCTCATTATTTTGACCCTGAATAAAAGCTGGAGTTTAAGAAGTTTAAGGTTTTGCGACTCACAAGGAATCCCGTGCAAAAAGGCACTTCTAAGACACTTAAATGAATTTACCTATCAAGTTAAAAAGGAAGGGGAATCAACAAATGGCGTGCTCCTACTTGGCGTGACAAGGCGTGACAACGTTGCTATGAAGTTATATGTCTTCGAGGGATTAGCTCATCCGCCTTACAGTCTTGACCTGGTAACTAGTGATTATTACTTGTTTCCAAAATTGAAGAAAGACACGTGGAAAGCATTTGACGGCTACTGGTAACCTTAAGGAGCATTTTAAAGGCAAATCGAAGAAATATTTTTATGAAGGCAGAAAAAAAAAGGAAGAAAAAATAATCTATATATCTTTTAAGCTCGCGGAATGGGATAGAGAGAGACGCATATATTTCATGAAATATATGCGTCTCTCTCTATCCCATTCCGCGAGCTTAAAAAGATTGTCCTCGTACTATAACCAGTCGCTAATATATCTGTTTTTTCCAAACCACGTCTGAATACCTATAAAATGAAAAGCGGAACTAACAAAGTTAAATTAATTAAACATAGTTCAACAAGACAAACTGCAGCAATTGTGAAAAAACGACTGTTATTAAGCTGGTTTCATTTCTAAAAAAATACTAGAGGGAACTTAGAGACAACTAACAGAGGTCTACTTCAAAGTCGTCTTTTAGAATTTACATTTCTAACGGCCTATAAAAACACTTAAGTATATATGGAGCATACATACCTATATATAAATATGTGTTTTCCCTACAAATCAAAATTGGTAATATTTGTTAGTTATTAAATAAACAAAAGCCTACTGAGTGTACAAATGCAGACTGCCAACGAGTGGCCTTATAACTATTTTATTGTAAATCCGAATTTATTTGGTCTTTTATGACAAAAAGTGGATATAAATTGAGTGGAACAACGCAAAATTGTCACAGTCTGAAAGATAAGTATTAACAAGAAACATGTTAAGTTTGCTCTTCGTTGTTAGTGTTGCTATCTTAGCCAATGTAAATGCTACAACTGCTCGTAAGTAAATTTAAATGTTCAATTTTACGTATTGTTTGATATTATAGTATGCGAGCTACGGCTCGAGTAGATAAAACAATTATTCTGTGAAATTATTTCTTTATTTTCTACTCTATAGAACAATTCAAGTTCACACTATACTATTCTTCGCAAATTCTTTTCTTACAAGGTCTCTTTCCTCTCAAATCACTTTATCTCCTTTCAATTACTTAATTCACAAATTCAAACTAATTACTTTTTCTTGTTTACTCTCAACTTTCTCGATTTATCACCAAATTACAACTTCGCCCATTATCACTTTTCCAATCTCTTCGCCACGGTTCTAAAACCAACTGTCTTTTTTTTGATCGCCATCTGTCCTTATATAGCAGAAGTTTCTGATAGCCAGAAACTTCTAGCAAATTCTTCGACCACTGGAACAAGAGAAATAATTCTTGCAGTTATAATTCCCTAATATTATCCCTAATATTATCCCTAATATTATTTGTCTCTTTCGTTGACATGAGCTGTGGAGACTTCGTCCCAGACACGAACCTCGAATGAAGGACAGTTTGAACCAAAAATTCTGCCAGAATGGAAAGTCACTTCGGAATTTGCTGCATAGACATAGGCGCGTAGTTATTATTATGCTACACTGCCCCCCTCTTAGACGTGTTCGTCCCGAACAAGTGCATCCTCATTTCGGCCATTGTATCGACTCAGTCGGTCCACATGAACCACTTTCATTTTGGCCCTTGGTCCTCGCTGGATGCGGTAGACAACATCGTTGATGCGGGTTACTATTCTGTAGGGACCTTCCCAGTTCCGCTGTAACTTAGGTGATTTCCCCTTTTGGCGATGGGGATTATACAGCCACACCAGATCTCCTTCCTGGAATCCTGACGTTGTTGCCTTGGCATCATACCTGGTCTTCATGCGGTCGCTCGTCATCTTAATCTGGCTTCTGGTCCTTTGGTGTATGTCCCTAAGCCTTTCCCTAAGGTCCGCCACGTACTCTTCTTCATTTCTGGGCTCATTGGTAGGAGATCCAAATTTCACCTCACTGGGTAAACGAGCTATTCCACCAAATAAGATTTCGAACGGCGTATGTCGAGTAGTGCTATGCACGGCACTTCTATAGGCCATCAAAAACAAGGGAATCTGCCGGTCCCAATCCCGTTGGTAGTCACCTACGACCTTCGAGAGATGTTCGTCCAAAGTCCTATTGAAACGCTCCACCATACCGTCCGACTGTGGATGAAGCGGGGTTGTCCTTGTCTTTTTTGATTCCGAGTAGTTGACACATCTCTTGGAAGATTCTTGACTCGAAGTTCCGCCCTTGGTCAGAATGCAATTCCAAGGGCACACCGAATCTGCTAACCCAATTGTAGACGATCTGCTCCGCCACGGTTCTGGCTTCCTGGTTAGGGATCGGAAACGCTTCCGGCCACTTACTGAAGTAGTCCATCACTACGAGTATATACCGATTACCATTGTCGGTTTCCGGAAAGGGCCCTGCGATGTCAATGGCGATTCGTTCGAAAGGTGCTCCCACGTTGTATTGGTGCATCTTACCTCGAGTTTTGATTCTCGGACCCTTGCTAGCTGCACACACGTCGCATTTTCTGCACCAGTCTTCGATATCTTCCTTCGCTTTTAACCAATAAAAACGTTCTCGTACCTTTTCTAGCGTCTTATTCACTCCCAAGTGGCCTCCGGTCGCCCCGCCATGCATTTCCTGTAACACCTCCTTGACCCTCGTCCGCGGTACTACAAGCTGCATTACAAACGATTTTCCGTCGGAGGATTCCCATTTTCTTCTCAGAACACCTTCTTGGACATGGAGGGAGTCCCACTGCGCAAAATATGCCTTTAAGGTCGGGCTTCTGTGAGAGATGTCCTGATGATCCGGTTTCTCCATGTTCTCCTTCCAGGCCAGAATCGGCTCGATATCGGGGTCTTCCTTCTGAGCGTTCCGGATCTCATCTACGCTCCAGCCGGCGATAGGTTCGGCTCTCATTCTTTGGATGGAAACCAGCTCCCGTTCTTCCTGACGCGCACAATGTTTACAATCCGTTCTGCATGGTCTCCGGGACAGTGCATCCGCATTAGAGTGGAGTTTTCCTTTACGATGCTGTATTTCGTAGTCGTAGATTTGCAGCCTTTCGATCCATCTTGCGACCTGACCCTCAGGACTCTTGAACTGTAATAGCCATTTTAATGCTGCATGGTCTGTGCGAAGAACGAACTTCCTCCCGTAGAGGTATTTGTGAAAATGCTTCGTAGCCAAGATCAAAGCTAGAAGTTCCCGCCTTGTCACGCAGTAGTTCCTTTCTGGCTTAGAGAGCACCTTGCTGAAGTACGCAACCACCTTCTCTTGGCCGTCATGCACCTGGGAGAGTACGGCTCCTACCCCAACATTACTAGCATCTGCATCCACAACGAACGTTTCCCCGGGAGTGGGGTAAGCCAGTATCGGGGCATCGCATAGCCGTTGTTTAAGTGCCTTGAAGCTCTTCTCGCACTCAATTGACCATTTGAATTGTTTTCCCTTTTCCGTCAACTGGTGCAGGTTCTTTGCGATCCCGGCAAAATCCTTCACGAACCGTCTGTAGTAGGTGGCTAGGCCCAGGAAGCTCCTTAGTTGGTGTTTGTCTTTGGGGACTGGCCAGTTTTTCACCGCTTCGACCTTCTCCGGATCGGTTCTCACTCCTTTCGCTGAAATTATGTGTCCCAGGTACTTGACTTCCGCTCTAAACAGGGCGCACTTCTTGGGGTTGAGCTTCAGGTGGGCACTTCGAAGCCTTTGAAACACATCCCTTAGATTGTCTCGGTGTTGCGCAAACGTTTTTCCTACGACGATGACATCATCCAAGTATACCAAACAGGTTTTCCATGTTAACCCTTGCAGGACACATTCCATCAATCGCTCGAAAGTCGCCGGAGCATTGCACAGCCCGAATGGCATTACCGTGAATTGCCATAGCCCATTTCCTGCGGTGAAGGCGGTTTTCTCCCGGTCTTCTGGATGGATCTGTACCTGCCAGTAGCCACTCTTCAAGTCGAGAGTGGAAAACCATCGGGCTCCTGATAGTGTGTCTAGCGTGTCGTCAATCCGTGGCAGAGGGTAGCTGTCTTTCTTGGTGACGTAATTGAGCTGCCGATAGTCCACGCAGAACCGCGTGCTGCCATCTTTCTTCTTAACCAGTACAACCGGTGATGCCCACGGACTTTTGGAACTTTCAATCAGACCTTCTTTCTCCATTGCCGACACCATCTCTGCAACTTCTGTCTGCTTTGCCAATGGAAGGCGCCTAGCAGGCTGACGAATTGGTCTAGTATCACCAGTGTCTATTCGATGTTGTACCAGGTGTGTTCGGCCGTATTCTCCGTCCTGTGAGGCAAATACATCAGCGTACTCATTGATAAGATTCTCTGCCATAGTTCGCTGCTCCTGATTCAGCTCACTGGACTGGAGAATCGTCTCTCTCGCTTCCGCTGTCCAAGGTGATGGGAGAAGTTTTGGAGCATCACGTTCAGATATTGTTGCGACGGCGGTAATCGGCGTGCATTTTCCAGTCACCTCCCCTCGCCTTAGTTTGACAGTGTGTGGTCTTGCGTTCAAAACCCTCACTGGAACCATGGTGTTCTTTGGTTCGACTAACGTCTTTCCCACGATGTAGTCTTGAGAATTCTTCTCTGGGTCTGGTTCTACTATGTAGAATCGGTGGCTCCCAAGATCACCTTCCAGCTTCGTCCAAATGATTGTCTCTGAAGACGGCGGCAAAACTTCGTCTTTGCTGATGACTGTCCTGAGAGTTACGGCATTCTCATTTCCGTACACCATCGGAATCTCCACATTTCGATACCTCAGTACTTGCATCCCGATGTCCAAGATTACTTCATTTGCTTTCATGAAGTCTACTCCGATGATGCACTCGTCGCATATATCTGCCACCAGAAACGCATGGGAGAACGTCAGTCCTGCCAGAGTAATCGTAAGACGAACTTCTCCAAATACCTTCGCTATTTCCCCTGTTGCAGTCTTCAGGCAGTAGCTGTTGGTGTTGTGCAGCCAGGAGCTTTTGACGATATCTCTTCTTACAATGGAGGCAGTGGCACCTGTGTCGATGGTGGCTACGCACTTCTTCTCGTTGATTAGTGCCTCCACTGTCAGGCTCTTGTTACCCCGTTTGGTTTGCGAAACTTGAATGGTGGTCCTGGGGGCCTCGATTCCAGTAACCAACTTCTGCCCCGCGAAGTTGGTCCTTACGCATTTCCCGACTGCTGGTTTTGCGAAGTCTGACTGACAGGATGGATGTTATCACCGCCAGATGCTTCCTCTCTGCTTCTCCTACTTCCGCAATGTGAACAATTTCCTCGTCTAGGTGCACTTCTGCACTGCCGTTGTAGGTGTCCCGTTTGGTTGCAATTCCAGCAACGGATTTGACTTCCGCGAGCTCTGTGTTCATCCATGACGGCTGTTCTCTGGCATGAGCATTCCACGACGGACATTTCCCTGACACGGTGTATTCCCTGGTATGCTTGGTCCGCAGCCTTCATTGACAAAGCGAATGCCAATGCCTCGGGGAGTGTTCGCTTTTCAGCCATCCTTACAGCCATTTGCAGTTGTCTGTCCTCTATGGCCTGAATAAAAGCTTCCACCGCCATTTCGTTGATAAGCTCCTCACCGGCTTTAGGGTATGAAAGATGGGCTAGTCGCTCTATATCCGCTTGCAACTGTTGGAGCGTTTCCCCCCTTTTCTGGACTCGACTACGCAGCTGAACCCTGTACACCTGCTGCATGTGTTCATCCCCAAACCGCATCTCGATAGCCTGAACCAGAGAGTCGTAGTTCTGCTGTTTATCTTCCGGGATGGTCTGCAAGAGCTCCGCAGCTGGACCCCTCAGTGCAAGTGTGAGTGCAATGGACTTCTCTTCATCGTCCCAGCTATTGGTCATTGCGGCCGCTTCGAATTGCCTTTTATAAATTGGCCATGATGTTTGACCATCGAAGATAGGAGGCTGCATCTCCTTTCTTCTCAGACCGTCAGTGGAATATTCCCGTGCTTTCTGTCTCTTCACATTGCTGAGCTCCTTAGCAAGATTTTCGACTTGCTTTCCTACTATCTCGAATTGCGTATCCACTTTTTCAAACTGAGTCTCTATCTTCCCGAACTGAGTTTCATGTTTCTCAAAATTTTCATCGAATCTAATTTCGACTTTTTCGAGTTGCGTCTCGACCTTCTCGATTTTTTCTTCGATCACTTCGAATTTGGATTCCAAGTTCTTGTTTTGCTCATCAAGTTTACTTTCCAGAGCATCTAGAGAATTCTTTTGTTCGTCCATTGCTTTCTTTTGTTCGTCCATTGCTTTCTTTTGTTCGTCCAGCTTAAGTTCTAGAGAATTCCTTTGGTCGCCCATTGCTTTCTTTTGTTCGTCCATCGCTTTCTTTTGTTCATCCAGCTTAAGTTCTAGAGAATTCCTTTGGTCGCCCATTGCTTTCTTTTGTTCGTCCATCGCTTTCTTTTGTTCATCCAGCTTAAGTTCTAGAGAATTCTTTTGGTCATCGAGCTTATGACTTTGATCTTCTATTGCTTTCTTTTGTTCGTCCATGACTAACTTAAGTTGCAGGAGCAGACTTGTTATACCCGGGTCGGCTACTGTACTTGCTGGTTCCTCTTCCACGTCAAACTCTATGTCATGCGGATTTTCACCTTCCTGCGTTACTGCTTCTTCCAGACGAATCAGTAGGGCATCTTTTCCCCCAGTTGTGTCGAGGTTCCGCTTACTGAGTTCTGCCTTTAGTTGAGTTATAGTTAGTTTTCCCAATTTGCGACCCATTTTGCGCAACTAATTAACTCAACACAGAAATCGTTTTTTTTTTTTTTTTTTTTTGTGCAATTTCACACCACGGAAATAGTTATTCACAGAATAAGTTTTATCCCGCTTCTGACACCAATGTAGTATGCGAGCTACGGCTCGAGTAGATAAAACAATTATTCTGTGAAATTATTTCTTTATTTTCTACTCTATAGAACAATTCAAGTTCACACTATACTATTCTTCGCAAATTCTTTTCTTACAAGGTCTCTTTCCTCTCAAATCACTTTATCTCCTTTCAATTACTTAATTCACAAATTCAAACTAATTACTTTTTCTTGTTTACTCTCAACTTTCTCGATTTATCACCAAATTACAACTTCGCCCATTATCACTTTTCCAATCTCTTCGCCACGGTTCTAAAACCAACTGTCTTTTTTTTGATCGCCATCTGTCCTTATATAGCAGAAGTTTCTGATAGCCAGAAACTTCTAGCAAATTCTTCGACCACTGGAACAAGAGAAATAATTCTTGCAGTTATAATTCCCTAATATTATCCCTAATATTATCCCTAATATTATTTGTCTCTTTCGTTGACATGAGCTGTGGAGACTTCGTCCCAGACACGAACCTCGAATGAAGGACAGTTTGAACCAAAAATTCTGCCAGAATGGAAAGTCACTTCGGAATTTGCTGCATAGACATAGGCGCGTAGTTATTATTATGCTACAATATTTTAGATTATTTTGATTCTTTTTGATTATTTTTTTTTTTTTTAATTTCCCATATTCATATATGTACTTCTTTGCAGCGATGGTTAGCATACTCCCTACTATTGCTCCAAGCGAAATCATATGCGGTATAAACGAAGTTTACCTTGCACAAGGAATAGCTCCAAACTGTGACACGGTTTGCAGTGAACTAGAAAATGAGTGTAATATTGAGTTTATACAGGCACCTTTCGGATGTTATTGTCTTCCGGGCTTCGCCAGGGATAGCAAGAATATTTGTGTACCATTAAGTCAATGCCCTTTGATATGTCAAATAAAAAAAATAGTATAAAATCATAAATAGATACTAATGTCAAACTGTTACAGCCAGAAAGACTAGTTTAAGTATGGAAAATAAATAAAGAAATTAATGAGAATAATTTCAAAGAAACTGTTCCAAAATACTGCCTAGTGACTTTGATTTTAGTCCTACGGGATATCGTAAATAAATTGATCGAAAGAAGAAATCAATGAATCAAAACAAACCGAGAGTGTGCAGATTGATTTGTTTAATACTACGTTTGCACTATTGTCAAATGAGATGATTTCAAATGACTTCAAATGATTCAACATTCAGCTACAATCAAAGCTATGTAAGTTTTCCATTCAATTTAATTCAATAAAAAGTTTGCCTTGTTGAACTTCGTTTTGTACTCATTTGCTGGTAATGAAATGATTTAGCAAATAAGGAAATGTATGGGAAATGAGATAATATAGCACCTCATTTGAGATTTTTTTGTCGTAATAATCTCACATAGTATTACAATTGTATTTATCGAAATTTGTGTAATTTTTTGTTTAATATTCGGACTTACAATAAAATAAAGTGCATGACTGGATTGCACGTACTTGCATTCATATGTTGTTAATTTCCGTGGTGTTAAATGCATGCACCTTTTTATTAGCTGACCATGCTGATAATGTCGTCGAAAATGTTGTACAATGTTTATTCAAGAACAATCAGACAGCAGTATGGGACGGTGTTAAACTATCGGAATGGTTCGCCATGACCATAGGAGTCAATCAAGGCTGCATACTAAGTCCGCTTCTGTTTAGTCTGCATTTAGATGATCTAGTATCCTTACCTGGATGAATCGAATTTCAGAAAATACCGTCAAGTCAAATATTTTGATATTCCGAAATAATACCGGAAGATATACCAGGGAACAAAAATGAAAGTTTGCACAGGAGCAGTTTGAAGGTTTAAAACAATATCGTTACTTAGAGTTAACATTTACCCCAAGATTGTCATTCGCCGCACACCTAAAGTAGTGGAAAATGAGTTTTAGTAGAAACGGTATGCCTCAATGAAGGTAAAATATAAACTCTTTAAAGCCAAAGCAAGGTCGATTATGTATTACGCAAGTCAAGTGTGAGGTTATGAAGTTTATGATGGATTTGAGACGCTGCAAAGATATTTTTTGAACCACCTTTTTTGACTACCAGCGAAACTGCCTATTTTAAACCACTTGGGTTTACACTTTAAGTGTATGGATGCTATGGATATGCCGGATCATCGGCTTCCTAAGATTGTGCTTCGTCATCTAATTAACAGAAAAACGAGGTGGGAGGAGATCAGAGATCAATGTAATGTGGATATATTGTTAAGGTGGGAAGTAATTTTAGTACAGCGTGAATAGCAGCTAATAAATCTTGATAAAAACGTACGAGGTTTCACCTGTTGACCGACTATGGGTCATTCATACAAACGGCCAAACAGACAGAATTGAGATACCCACTCTCTCTATTATAGTAATCCCAAGTTTGATCAAAATCTCGAGAACGAAAATTTTCAAGAAACCAATATTCATATGTACTTGCCTCGTATTTAGGTGCAAGTAAAAATCATCAAGTGTAGACACAAACACCACTGAACGAATACTGATGAAATTTGGATTGAACGAAGGGGTTGTTTTCCAGATATTGACACGCTGAGTTTTCTTTTCCATTTCCAAGACTATATTCTTAAATTGGCCTTTACACAGATCGCGGCAGTGTGGCTATCACGCCAAAAGGTCCAATCGAATCAACAAAAGCCCTGTTACTGAAAAAAAGTTTTTTCGCAACTCCACAGTCAGGTTTTTTCATAAAGATAAAGGTAGTGGCATCTTTGGCACTTTAATGTTACTGACATAGGAAGATTTCAGAAAAAAAGGGGGAAAATGATCAATTAATGGGCCACTAACACCGAAACGAAGGCCAAATAGCTATTAGAATGTCGATAAAATGTATCAAGACAGAAGGTCTAAGTATGCAGCGAGGAACGCTTAAATAGATAATAGCGATAGTAGTAACTTTAGCTATCAAAGAAAATGAAATGAATGAAAAACCTTTTTGAGTGTGAATACCTCAAAAACCGTCGTTAGTACGAACAAAAATATTTTTACCGAAACTTTAGTCTTTGAAACTCCCTACAAGTTAGATGCCGAACATTTTAAAAATTCTAAATTTTCAGACTTTACCCCGAAGCCAATGTTGAAATAATGATATTAGGTATGTCTCAATCCTTTACACTTTTGCTGGGGTAGTCAGCATTGAGGCCAGTCTGTCCATATGCACCTCTGTTGGAACATCTCCAAAATATTAACCCCTTCATTGGTTAAAAAGCTTAAATAAGTGTATCGCTGTAAGAATCCTTCACGCGAGTGTTATCAGAGCGATAACAGAACCCACGCTTATGCATTGATAGCAACTTCAATTTAAATTTAAATAAAAAAAATATACCAAATCACCTTTTTCGCTTTACTAAAGCATGCCCATTCAGGGGCATATCTAGTAACCTTATCTTCCACTCAAGACTAAGCTTGTTATCGCTGTCTCATCATATCGACAAAAAGCATAATCACATCGAATAGCCGCGCTGAAATACAAACTTACGTGGTTCTTGATTTCTCGGTAATCAGTCCGTCACCGTGAATCGAATCAGCAATGTCGTCTAGAGTGAGAATTCTCATTCTAGTCCTATCAATTGGACTGGGACTGATCTACAAGAATATCAACAAACATTTAGGATCAGTTGCACGACCTGATCTTCCACTTAACCAATACTGGGGTGAAGGCGATGCATCGTCTGATAACGACACTCTTAAGAACCTTCAGTTGGTGCGACCGTTTATTGGTGAAAATGTGAGGACAGATCTTTGGAAGTGTCGACGTGGTTATTGAGTTGACATTATTTTTTTTTACAGGTTATTGATGATTTATCGGATCGATTGGGCAGGAATCTGTCACTACACGAACCACTGGAAGATGTGAACTTTGAATACGGATTCAATAGCAAATATTTAAGGGAGATAGTGACATATTGGAGGAACGACTATTTGCCTCGATGGAGAGAACGGGAGATTGCCATTTGGACGTTTCCCCACTACACAACTTTCGTTCAGGGGTGAGTTGGTATCTAAAGAGAGATCTGGGTGGTGATTGATCTAAAAGAATATTCATTTAGGCTCCGTATGCATTACCTGCACCTCAAAGTCTACGACGATGTCAAAGAAATAAAGAAAATGTATCCAATCATGCTCCTCCATGGATGGCCTAGCTCAATTCGAGAGTTCTACAACCTTGCTCCAAAGCTCTATGAAGGGAACAGTGACAGTAACATAGTTTTTGATATTGTTATACCAAGCTTACCAGGCTTTGGATGGTCACAGGTGAGAAATGACATAATCTTCTCCTTCCTCTGTCTAAATTTTCTATCCCATTTCCCTAGGGAACATCGAAAAAAGGCTTGGGTCCAGCACAAATGGCGGTAATTCTACGAAATTTAATGCTCCAAATCGGCTATAAGAAGTTCTTCATTCACGGCAGTGATTGGGGTTCAGTAATTGGATCACATATAGCAACTTTATTTCCAGAAAACGTTTTGGGCTATCACTCAAGCATGTGCGTACTATATACGCCTTTATCCAGTATAAAACGGATGATTGCAAGTCTAGCGCCATCTTTCTTCGTTGAGGATGAAAACAAGGACTTCTTCTTCCCACTTTCAAACTCTCTGACTAGCTTACTAGAGGAAACTGGCTATTTTCACCTTCAAGCTACCAAACCCGATACAATTGGAAATGCTCTCACTGATAACCCAATCGGCCTGGCTGCATACATCTTGGAAAAGTTCTCAACGTGGACAAACGGATCATTTAAGAAACGGCCAGATGGTGGGCTTACGAAACGTTATAAGCTTGATACACTGATAGACACTGTCATGATATACTATCTAACCAATTCGATGATAACCTCACAGCGCATGTATGCGGAAGCTGTATCCAAGGAGCACCTTGCCTTGAATTTAGATCGGGTGCCAACATCTGTTCCGACAGGGTGTGCGCGTTTCAAAGGAGATTTACCACATCATTTTGCTTTGGACTTTCAGTTGAAGGATAAATATAAGAAATTAATCCAAAGCACCTTCTATCACAAAGGAGGGCATTTTGCAGCTTTGGAGCAGCCCAATACGCTTTTCAGAGATATTGTTGAATTTGTCAAGAAGGCTCAAAAGTATATTAAATAAAATTGAATTTAAGAAGATGAGAGCAAAACGTTTTTCCTTAATCAACTCAATCGCCATTCGCTTTATGTGTGTAGTATTTTTTTCACAAATGGAAAGGACGCCAATTTGAAAACAATTTAACTCTCGGAGATTTGTCAGATATTCTCGAAAGGTATGACCGTAGAAAACTTGTTGGTGTTTTGACTGGGACTTGAACCTGAATCAGCACACTAACCACTTAGTCACGGACGGCAACCATTCACTCTCAGGCTATTTTCAATGGAAACTTGATATCCAACAGGATTTTGCAATGAATGTAGACGCTTCACAGAGTTTTTGTAGATGTATCGAGTTCACCGAAAACCTTCCGGAATTATGTGAACCTTGACAATCAACGAGAAAGTCAGAGAACCCAAGAAAAAAAAAAAATGTTTATACCCCATCATGCGACATATGAAATTTAAGATGAACTTACGAGGAGTCCAAAAATATGAAAAAATATTTGTGTAGGACAAAGTTTCTTCGATAAAAAAAAAACTGAAAAATCCGGACATTGTGGATGTCCCCTCTTTATCTCTGAAACTATTAATGCGAACAATTTGAACAAATCTTCCGACATAAACTGTTCTTGAAAAATATTGAAATATGCGGGGTGAAAAGTCACTAAAACATATTTAGTCCCGTCACCATCCGATTTTGATGATTTTCAGAAAAACGTGTCACTAAAATCCGTTAAGTTCTTTCTGAGTCAGGCGTATTACTTTGACATTATTACTGGCACTGGTAACGTGTCAGTCTAAGTTTACGAGCCAAATTTTATTCAGAAGTTTTTGATTTAGGCGGCTAATAAAAATGATTTAAAGAATTTTGAAAACCCGCCCGCCCCCTAGAACTCACTCACACTTTCGCCAATTTTGACAGTTTTTAAACAAATTGGCCTCGTATCAAGAAATGCATACAAATAAACTAAATTTCATCAAAATAGTGGTTCTCGAGTGAGCTTTGTGAGCAGAGATTGTACAAAAAGTGTTTGTTTGATCTGAACTTTTCAAGTACGGCGATTAAAGAGAAAGCAAAACTAGGATACAGTTAAAATAATGGTACGGATCATTAAACGCGCGAGGTCCGACTCGCATTGTACAATTTTTGTTTCTCTCATTATTCAATATACACAAACAAGAGTCCTTAAGAGCTCAGTAGTGGTATATAGTATCGAACATATGACTGCGATTAAATAGCTGCTAGTATTGACTGCTCTTTTCCTTAAGTGTTCACTACAATCTGCTCACTGAAAATCGCACTTTAGCCCAATTTTGAAAATTGGTTATTTTTCGGATACGACTCTGCTGATGTAGTTCAAAATAAATATCGAAACAATGTTTGACATATACAAGGTCGACAAAATATCCTTTTTTGTTAAAATCTCCAACTAGTGATTTGATAATAAATCGTACAGTGTGTAGTTGTAGTGTAGTTGTAGTTACAGACATCTACAGTGGTCGCAAAAATAATAGGGACAAGGCGACTCAATATATATTTTTTTATTTTCTCTGAAATTCCTTTCACTTAAAGTTCGAAGAACTTATAGAGTATAATACCCTTTCCGCAAATGCGATCTTCGTTTTAACAGAAAAACGGAATATTTGCATTAACCGTTTGCTTAGGCTGGGAAAAATAATAGGGACAGCAGCTGTCGAAAATTGAAGTTCATCGCAGTTGTCACGATCAATTGATGAAAGGAAGTTGTGTTTTTGTGAATAATAGTTCAGTGTATTTTTTTGTTATTGACTTTTCGGGTAGGAATAAGCATTGATCTGTTGAAGATCGCTTAAAATTTAAAAAGCTTTACGAAGAGGGGTTAACTGTGCGAAAGATAACAGAACTTTTGGATTGCTCAAAAACGAAAGTTCATAACGCTATCAGGGCACAAAATAAGCCAGAAACCCGTGGACAACTAAGAAAAACTACGCCAGCTTTCGATCGACAGTTGTTAAGGGCATGCAAAAAAAACTCCTTTTGCTTCTCCCAAGGAAGAGCTCAGTCTGCAGCCGGACAATAAGAAACAGGCTCATAGAAAGTGGATTGCATGGAAAAGTAGCAAGAAAAGTTCCTCATCTAAGCAAAGCCAACATCAAAAAGAGGAAGGAATTTGCAGAATGGAATCTGCACCGTCAGCATTGGAAAAATATTTTATGGTCAGACGAAACCAAGATAAACCTTTTTGGGTCTGATGACAAAATGTATGTGCTAAGAACGAGGAGCTTAATCCTTCATACACCAGAAAGACAGTGAAGCATGATGGTGGCAACATCATCATTTGGGGTTGTTTTTGGTGGTATGGTGTTGGTCCTCTGTTTTGGATCAAATACACCATGAACGCCATGGTATACAAAGATACAATGCACAACACCATGTTATGATACAATATGCGGAGCAAAACATGCCGCTTAAGTGGGAATACCAGCAAGATAACGACCCCAAGCACTGTTCAAAGATTGTAAAAACCTGGTTCCAAGAAAATGGCATTAGGTTAAACCCAATTGAACATCTTTGGGGGGTCTTAAAAAAGGAAGTTTCGAAGACCAAAATACAAAATCGTGATCATTTGTGGCAGGTGGTCCAAGAAACTTGGAATGCTATTCCAATCTTAACGTGCAAAGCACTGGTCGAATCTATGCCACGCAGATGTCTTGCTGTATTGAAAAACAGCGGAGGGGCAACTAAATATTGAAAATTTAGTCCACATTATGTCCCTATTATTTTTCCCAGGTTAATGCAAATATTCCGTTTTTCTGTTAAAACGAAGATCGCATTTGCGGAAATGGGTGCGACGATTTAATATACAAATGAATGGTATTATACGGTATAAGTTCTACGAACATTAAGTGAAAGAAATTTCAAAGAAAATAAAAAAAACTATATATTGAGTCATCTTGTCCCTATTATTTTCGCCCCCACTGTATTTAGTAAAAAGTGCCTACTCACACAGCAATTTGCAGGGATATCGGTAGAAATTTCCAGGTGATGGGCAAATTTCGAAACTCCTCCCCTTATTTTGTTGCTTGTGTTGAATGATCCTGTCGATTTACATCGGTCGTCATCGGGTAGTGACGATAACAGGTGCGGTGCGATTGGAAAAGATAACGATCGTGTGTAAAAATTGAAACGTTTGGCGGTAGCACAGGTTTCCTCCATTCTCATATCCTACTGGCTCTTGTAAATTGTTGTGTGAGTAGGCATTTTCAGTACAATTTTAAGGAAATAATCCTAATATGCTGATCAGTTGCCTATAAATGGTAAACTAAGCAGCTTCGTGTTTCTATGGCATTTCGGGTGTGCTGGTTTTAGTTCACACTCAGGTCTACAAAAAAAAAAAACTAATCGTAGTCCCTGAAAGGTTCATTTTTTTGTAGTCACAATTTTTTAAATTCTAAAATGAATAAAACACGTCAAAAAAAAGAGTTGCGATTGGGGATATCAGGACCTAACTATTGGTCTTTAACTCATTCGAGTGTCTAAATGTATCTCTGGATGTCCTTGGCCGTTGCTAGTAACATTCAGCTGCCATGGTCTACTCTTACGTTGCCCTTTACGAAGATAAAGTATTGTGGTGAAAACACAAAACTCATAGGATAAGGATGATTTTACTGTTCATGGACCCAACAGTGCTTTGAAGGTAGTGGAAGGATGTTGAATCCAACTGAGTTTTACAATCTATCTTTAATATCTCTGGGACTGCTCCGGTTTTGAAAAATATGGATTGAGTTGGAATAGTAGATCATGGTAGATTCCATAAGGTCTAGGTATAAGGGTAAAAAGGATTTAAATAGATGGGTAAAGTAAGTATGAAAATTACGACAGCCTGGATGGCATACTTTCTTTTTCTTACTCCAATGGCCCTATAGCGCGGGCCAACACGTCGAAGGACTAATGTCTATTCCCTATAAATTTCCTGTAACAGAAATGCTTCAACGTAAGAACGACTTATAATATAAAACAACCTTAACAAAAAATGCATTTATTAAATAATTTATACACCACTGCCATCAAAAAATGAGGTAGACAAAATTTATTTACAATTAGTAAGGAAAACCATCCTAACTAGATATCACTTTGCCCACAAATTCTATAAAATCTTCATACAATATATTTGGAACTTCTAGTGCAGCAAAATGCCCACCATCTGGATAATAAGTGCTTGTTACCAAATTCGGAAACTTGTCTTTTAATTGCCAATCAGACGAGTGCAGCAAATCATGTCTAAAGCGTGCACATGCAGTTGGCACATTTGTTGGTACTCGATCCATTTTCAATGCCATTTGTGCCTTGTTAAACATCTCTGAATACAATCTCTGCGAGGTAGTAATGGAGTTTGTCAAATAATAAATCATAACATTATCCAAGAGTGCATCTAGTGTGTATCTCTTCTCAAGACCACCATCTTTCAGTTGTCTAAATTCTGCATTCGTCCATGTTGAAAATTTCTCCAAAATGTAAGCTGCTAAACCAACTGGGTTAGCACTTAAAGCTGTCCCAATTGTATCAGGCTTTGTGGACTGGATATGGTTGTAACCAGACTCTTCCAAGTTGAAGAGCAGGTATTTAGTAAAGGGCAAATGGAATTCCTCGTGTTCCTTTTCATAAAAGATCGAAGGGAAGTTACTGGAAATAATCTGTTTTATAATAGATAGAGGTGTGTTTGCGAAGCACAAGTTGGAGTGATAACCGATGACGTTATCTTGGAAAAGTGTTGCAATGTCTTTTCCTATAATAGAACCCCAATCACCACCTTGAATGAGAAATTTCTCATGGCCAACACGAATCATTAGGTTACGGAGGATCACTGCCATTTGTGCTGGACCGAGACCTTTTTTCGATGAACCCTGGGAAAAGATGGTAAAGTTAAGACATTATATGGTGCGATAATATGATGATAAGGCTTACTTGTGACCACCCATATCCAGGTAAACTTGGAGCAATAACTTCAAAGACGTAGTTGCTCTTATCGTTGGGTGTTGTCAAAAGTGGGATAAGTCCGTAAAACTCGCGAATTGATCCTGGCCAACCATGCAACAGAAGAAGCGGAACCACTTTCTTTGAGCCTGTCTTAGTTGGTTTCACACGTAGGAAATGGATATTCAGTCTGGAATGAAAAGAGCATAAGTAGATACTTGTGTACAAGTTACGACATCTGTGAAACGGATGGAGAAAGAAAAAAAGCATGAACATGGAATTGAATAACTTTTGGTAAAATTATAACAAAAAGTTAGGTCGGACTACCGACTGTCATCATTAGAGTTCTGTTCTTTTGTGTACCTCAAACACACATATAAAGTGTTTTAGTAGCACGATAGATACGTTCAGTTTAGTGTACCTGAAGTAAGATAATTAAATGCGGAAGAGTACCAATACCTAACCCTCAATACTGTGCTGGTAAATTTAGGAAAATTTTCGGGAAATTTAACGGCACGCTAAGGCATAATTTCCTGGGAGCCACAGATTCTAACGGTCAGATCCCGGCCTAGAGTACCACAAGTCCCGATTACACAGTACTATGCTCTAACGGAGCAGAAAACAGAAAAACGCCACATAAGGCCAAGGGCATTGGAAAACACAACGATAATCGTGAACTGAGCAGAAGGCCTGACAAAGTCAGTTGGGTGTCAAGACGCTAGCAACCTTCAACCAAGTTGATCGCAATCAGTCGGTGTTTTAGAAGTTGCCTCCTGGATGTCGGATGTCAGCAACAGGCGGAAAAGCCGACATGGCGATGGGACGTGATCATCATTTTGTGGCAGCTACCTTTCAGCTACGTACTGCAGGCGTTCGAAGCCTTAGCAACAACATCGAAAGTGTCAAACTTAGGGATCTTTTAGTGCATCAACACCTAAAGGACCACCTTACGTATCCAAGATTATTAGTGTGTTGTGAAAAATGCTTTTATCTCTGGAGCAGTGAGTATTGTCGGTCGATAGCAGAGAAGGCATAGCACCTGGCTTACGGAAAATATTGTACTTAGAGACGGATTAGCGAGCGAAAACAACTTAAGGCTCGCAAAGCAGCGAAAATAATCACGCCAACTGGGGCCGAGTTGGGGAGAGCTAAGTCATACAGCTAGTAGGGGCCATAGGACTGACAAGGAGAAACAGAACATAAGTGACATAAGTAAGTATCAAGTGCCGGATTTATAAGTAAGCTGAAGTCGAATGAGGCAGATGAATCTAATGGCCTACTTGCTGAACTATTCAAAGCTTCGCGGCAGAAGCGTCAGCATTTTTTATTTATTTCAATCTACGGTTATAATAATAATTAACAGAATTTTGACGCTCACCCTGTCTGCTATATTATAGGAACACCCAAAATCTTTTCCCAATTGGTTATCAGTATGATTTTAGGTCAGAGAAGACAGCCATCGACTAAATGATTCAACGCATTTATGTCGAACGAAACTCATCGAATAGTACGCATAGGAAACTCGTCAATAACTGTGACGTCGAAAGGAAATTCGTCGACAGCTGTGATAGTAGGAAACTCTTCGAAAGGAAACTCGAGTTGTCGACAAATGTCCTTTGGACGAGTTTCCTTCTTTCACAATTGTCGAAGAATTTTCTTTTGACGAGTTTCTGTCTCGCACAGTTGTCGATGAATTCTCTGTCGACGAGTTTTTTTTCCATGAAATTGCCTTACTCCGCCTAGATATTCACAGATTTTCAAGAAAACGAAGAAATTCTAAAACCAAAAAACTCAACCCTATCCTCCATGACAATGGAGAGTGCACGCTGGGAGGTAATACCATCTCTGGTAGTCTGTTTGTATTCGGTTTTATTAAGCAAACTTAACCGACGAAAATCGCTCATATTCAGCATACATCACCCATCCCAAATTTTAGGACATTTTGCTAAAAGTATTAAAAATTCTACCAAGTCTTCAATTATAACGGTCATTTACAATGACAATTCAACTGTCAGCACTTCTGACAGATTGTCCTTTGGCTCTGTCTGCGCATGGAAGCATCCAAAACTTCTAAACGGGACAAATTAGCTTTAGCGATAGTATAGTTTTTAAAACACAGTCCACATTTTTTTTTAAAAAAAAAACTTTTATTGGAAAACTCAATCTACATTCTAAACAACAACTTTTTTAACAAATTCAATAAAATCATTATACAGCACAGTGGGCAATTCCAGAGCTGCAAAATGTCCACCATCTTTATGGTAGGTACTGTGTACCAAATTGGGGAACTTAGCTTGAAGCTGCCAGTCACTGGCATGCAAAATATCGTGTCTAAATCTAGCACATCCTGCTGGGATAGTCGCAGGCACTCGGTCCAATTGTAAGTTGCTCTGCGACTTGGCATGCTGCTCTGCATACAACCTCTGTGAGGTTGTTATAGAATTTGTTAAATAATAAATCATAATATTATCCAAAAGGGCATCCATTGTGTATCTCTTGTTAAGGCCACCATCGGGAAGTTTTTTATACTCCAAATTAGTCCAAGTAGAGAATTTCTCCAGAATATAAGCAGCTAATCCAACTGGATTATTGAGGAGAGCAGTTCCAATAGTATCTGGCTTCGTTGCCTGTATATGAAAGTAACCCGACTCTTCAATAAGGTTCAGGAACTTTTGCCCCGCTGGTAGATGGAATTCTTCTTGATGCTTCTCAAAGAACAGCGATGGATATAAGCTTGATATGAAAAGTTTAATATTTGATAACAAGCTGTTAGCAAAGCACATGTTCGTATGGTATCCAATGGTGTTCTCTGGGAAAAATGTTGCCAAATTGCTTCCAATAATACTTCCCCAGTCTCCACCTTGAATGAGGAATCTCTTGTGTCCAAGACGAAGCATTAAATTACGGAATACAATTGACATTTCTGCCGGTCCAAAGTTTTTCTTGGCTGATCCCTAGGTGTGAAAAATAGAGACGTGTGAATTAAAGGATTGGGGATTTGTTGGGTGAGAGATGCAAACCTGAGACCAGCCATAGCCGACGAGACTTGGAGCGATAACTTCAAACACGTAATCATGATCTTTTGAAGGACTTGTTAACAATGGAATAATTTCGTAGAACTCCCGAACGGATCCTGGCCAACCATGAAGCAATAGTAGGGGTACAACTTTCTTCGAGCTGCTTTTGGCTGGTTTTACACGTAAAAAGTGGATATTCAGTCTAAAAATGGAAGAAGACAGAGAAGTTAGAGACGTGGAACTTGACGTGTCAAAGCTTAACTAATGTCTAAAAAAAGATTAGTTTTGAAATACAAAGTTGTCTCTAAGTGGGTGGTTTAAAATTATATGTTAACTAACTACACAAGAAAAAAAAAAAAAAAAACAACAAAAAACAAAATTGGTTTTATTTTACATGCACTTTCTGAATTTTTTTTTTTTTTTAATTTGTCCGTAGGTTTTGTTTGAATTCCTGCGGCCCTTTGTCTTTAATCTATTCACTTCATACAGGGTGGCTGATGAAAGCCGCTACCAAAAAAAAATTTAATAACTTTTTTTCTATTTAATGAATCTGGTTATTTTTTTTTTTATTTTGCAGATTGATTTTTAGATTTAACAAAAATGGATAACTGGGACACTGAAACAAGAATTTGGATTGTCCGCCGCTATCACGCACTGGAGTCCGTAGTTTCGGTTCAAAGAGAATATAGGCGCACGTTTGGCGGCAATCCTCCGAGCAGATGGACCATAATGAGACTTGTTAACAATTTTGCCGAGCATGGGACAGTGGAAAGAAGACCTTACCATCGAAACCCTTCAGTTCGGACGGAGGAAACAATCGCTGCTGTAGCTGCTGCCATACAAAACAATCCAAGAGTTTCGACAAGAAACTTATCTGCTCAAATGGGTATAAGCAGACAGTCATTGCAGTCAATTATGCATAATGATTTGGACTTATTCCCATATAAAATTCAAATGGCCAACAAACTGAATGCAGCAGACTTGCCGATTCGCTTGGAATTTTGTCAGAAGATGCTTCAAATGGTGGAAGAGGACGGAAACATGTTAAACTGTCTTTTTATGTCTGACGAGGCCCATTTCGATTTAAACGGCAACATAAACAAACAAAATTGTCGAATATGGAGTGCTTCCAACCCACAGATACTCCATGAGACGGAATTGCATCCACTTCGTGTCACAGTGTGGTGTGCAGTTTCATCACGCTGCATTGTCGGGCCCTACTTCTTCGAAGAAAACGGTCACACCGTTACGGTTACTGGAGACCGTTACTTGACCATGTTGAGAGAGTTTTTCTATCCAGAATTACGCCGAATAAGAATTTCTTTCAACTCTGTGTGGTTTCAGCAAGATGGTGCAACTCCTCACATAGCCCGGCCTGTTATGACAGAATTGCGACGAAAATTTCCCAATAAGCTGATATCCAAAAACTCCACATTCCGTTGGCCCCCCAGGTCGCCTGACCTTACTGCACCTGACTTTTTCTTGTGGGGTTATTGCAAACAGGAAGTCTACAAAGCAAAACCAACAAATTTGAATGAACTAAAGCAATCCATTCGAGAAACAATTGCGGCTATTCCTGTCTCAACTCTCCAAGCAGTAATGAACAACTTTTTGGTAAGATGCAGCACATGCATCAACGAGCAGGGGGGGCATTTAAATTCCATTATTTTTAAAAGTAATTAAGCTATATTTAATAAAATTGAATGAGCTTTAACATGAATAAAAGAAAAATGAATTCCATACACTGAAAAAAAAGTTATTTGAGTTTCTTAATGTAGCAATATTCATCAGCCACCCTGTATGAACTGAAAATGTCCAGGTTCAGTACTTTCTAAAGTCAACATTTTTCAGCAGAACTACTCGTTCATACAAAACCGCATTGAGAAGAAATAAATGCGATCTGGATATGTACACATGTACTTTAGAACCTACCTCCTAGATGTGATAAAAGACCGACTTTCACAGCGTTTTAAAGAAGCACAGGGAAAATTAAACTACATACATTCACACTCACCGGTGATTTAATTTTAGCCTTGTTGAAAAAGAACGAAGTCTGTAGTTACGTCCAAATTGTATACCTACCATATATTACAATCAAAAATTCAAAGATTTCTTAATGATCTTGTCTACCTTTGAGGGGCTACATTTCTTTATTAGCACTTAAAATAAGTATAGATTCGAACACTAATATCACAGATAATAAACTTACCCAGATGTCGCATCCCCATACAAAAAAATGTTGATCTTTTTTGCGATGAGCAAACAACGATGGGCAAACAATAAGCTTTTCTGCTTCGCAAAGAAAAAAAAAACGGAAAATAAATTTTCTGTGCGAAAAGCTTTTTCTTTTACTTTGCGAAAAGCTTTCACCACCAGTGTAGAGTTTGTGACAACCCACAGCGAAATATATTTTTTGTTTTGTTTTGTATTCTCGTATTTTTTGTCCTGGCCTGCGTCTTTGGCACGGTGAGGAATAGACAGAGCAGAAATATACCTACATACATATGTATGTATACCTAACCTACATATGTACATTAAATTAGGGTAGGTTAAGATCAGGAATAATTTTAATGCGATCTACGATGATGTTAAGAATTTGTAGGTACGGTACAAACAATTTAAATATTAGGTACTGCAGGTATTGTAGGCTAACTTTATTTTACTTTACTTTATTCATATGTATGTAGGTATGTACGTATTATAAGATTGAGGCTGAGGCAAATAATTATGTTTATTTATTTCCTAATTGTTTGAATACATCTGTCTTTTACAAATCCTTGTGGTACTCCTACTCTCATTTACAGTATGTTTGACGTTTGGTCCTTACATTTTACATAAAAGAAGAGGTCTGATAGGAAGCCATAGCCACTCTTTTATTATTTTTTTGTTCATGCACGTTAAACAATAGGAAACGAAATCAACTCTGCTCTTAGCCCACTTTAATTAGGGGATGCGACATCTGGGTAAGTTTATTATCTGTGCTAATATGTTAACAGTGGCGTATTTATAAGACCCACAGAGCCCGCCAGCATCGTATGTTCCACATCCGGAAAAAAAAAAAACATTTTGACTTAGTGGTTAAAGAAAGTTTGATTTTAATCGTTCTTAGTTGCAACTAGAAAGGAAAAAATTGTCGTCCCAAATTGATACTTGAACCCATCAAGATGTAAACATGCTACGAGTATGTGTACCCATTAGTGTCCCTCCCAGTAGCGCGCCTCAGCAACGAGCTCCTTAAAAGCTTTTCTGCTTTTCGCTCTTAGTGAGAAGATGTAGAGAAAGTAAAGTTGTTTAAATTTCTATAAGCAGTTGCGATCCCTTTCATTGCATCAGTAGAAAAAACCAATTCACACAAGCCGCTGTAGTTTACTTTTTATAGAAATTGTAATAGAAATACTATTCAAAAGTTAAATTTGGGTTTGAAGGATATCCACATACGAGTGCCCATAAATACTGTTTGTTCTGTTCCTGTTATGAACTGCATTATCGCAGTTTTGATAAAATTGAAATGAAAAATTATTCTATTAACCACAAATTCTTGTATGTACATACATATAGCGGGATTTAGACGTAATTCTAATAAGTGTCTCTTCGCCTATATCATTCTTCGGGGGGCACTCTCTTTCAACCTACAAGCTGAAAATCCTCTCCATTTTCCAGTGTAAAGTGTTATGCATATTGGAAAATTAGCTGTCAGAAGTGAAATGAGCTGTCAGAAACCGTGACGAATTGCCATTATCTATATACATATTGTAGCATAATAATAACTACGCTCCTATGTCTATGCAGCAAATTCCGAAGTGACTTTCTATTCTGGCAGAATTTTGGTTCGAACTGTCCTTTCATTCGAGGTTCGTGTCTGGGACGAAGTCTCCACAGCTCATGTCAACGAAAGAGACGAATAATATCAGGGATAAAAGGGAATTATAACTGCAAGAATTATTTCTCTTGTTCCAGTGGTCGAAGAATTTGCTAGAAGTTTCTGGCTATCAGAAACTTCTGCTATATAAGGACAGATGGCGATCAAAAAAAAAAACACACAGTTGGTTTAGAACCGTGGCGAAGAGATTGGAAAAGTGATAATGGGCGAAGTTGTAATTTGGTGATAAATTGAAAGTGGAGAGTAAACAAGAAAAAGTAATTAGTTTGGATTTGTGAATTAAGTAATTGAAAGGAGATAAAGTGATTTGAGAGGAAAGAGACCTTGTAAGAAAAGAATTTGCGAAGAATAGTATAGTGTGAACTTGAATTGTTCTATAGACTAGAAAATAAAGAAATAAATTTCACAGAATATCGTTTTATCTACTCGAGCCGTAGCTCGCATGTTACAATATGTACATGTAAATATATTTATTATTGTACCACGATATTTTTGTCGATTGATCAGAGGTCATTGTATACCTCAACATACGAGCGACTAATTGTCGTTCGACTTTTTATTTATCTTTAACAAAATATTGACGATTGACTCATGCAGCAGTTTCCTGCAATGTATTATAGCATACTTTGTTATCTCTTCAATATTTTGCAAGCTGAACTCCACCAATGAATAGCTGTTTAAATAAAATTTAAACTTCAATAGTTATCAACTTTTTTGTCGCATGGCCTGTGGGAATTAGATATTTAAATGCGTTGCCATAAATAACTAACATATCTAATATAATTTTTGCAGAAGAATAATTATTTTCAAAAAATTAAATTCGCTAAGAAAATAGCAAAATGGCAACTTCTCACGGTTTCTGACAGCTCATTTTCCAAAATGGCCGGAAATTGAAGTTCACATGTACGAGTATTTACAGCCAAGAAATTTTAGAGGGATCGAAATGTTATTTTAAGGGAGTTAGCGGGCAGGGGACATCGGCGTTGGGTATCTCTTTATAGTTCATCTCTGGCCTGATGTCTGAATTTAATTACAATTAGAATTCGGTACAAAGCTCGAATTTTCACTCTAACCTCAAATTTTATTTTAAAAAACGTACAACGCTTTCCCTTCAAATTTAGAATTTGAAGTAGGCTGATTGCGCCCATTAAGATTCACATACGAGTATTTATAAGACGCCGTCACAGATTTTTGGCTACACAATTATTTAGAATTAGGATTTTGGTAGTAGAGAGCGGTAGGGAAGGAAGGTTTGTGTGGAATAATCGAGAAAGCATTTCATTTATTTGTGTCTGAAATGCGGTATCAAGTACGACCTTCGAAATCTCTACCGCAATTTTAATATTGATGAAGAGGGCAGTTTGCATAAGGTCCAGTCTAACATTTCTTTCTCAAAATTTGTCTAACACTTGTAGTCTCTGCTGAGACATTTCTGATTAGCTAATAACAGTATTAAGGTGATTTACGATGGGTTAAAGTGTTACGTTCTGTGTAGGCCAAGACTGTTAGAGAAATATTAAAAATCCAGCAAAGGTGTATTCTTTCATCTAAGTTGTTCTTTTTTGGTGAATAGAGCAGTTCTTTGCTCTGTTTTGTCGACGGGCCCTTAAGTGACTGTGACTCATCTACTTGCCTCGGCTGAGGGTGGATCCGAAAAAGATGTCATCTGCCTTCAGCATACTTTAACAGATTTTTGGGTATTTGTGAAGATCCACTGCGATACAAGTTGAACTTCTTAGATCTAATGAAGAAGACCTGAATTTCCTTGTCTTTAAAACACATTCCTCCAACTATAATTTCTTTAAAAATGTATTATCAAACCAAAACTTATGTCCTACACAACAACTTTCTTAACAAATTCAATAAAATCGTTATACAGGACGTTGGGCAGCTCTAAAGCGGCGAAATGCCCACCATCCACATGGTAGCTGCTGTGCACTATGTTGGTGTATTTATTCTGAAGCTGCCAGTCACTGGAATGGACCAAATCGTCTTTGAATCTAGCACATCCCGTTGGAACATTTGTTGGCACTCTGGCCAATTGTAAGTCTCTCTGTGACTTCGCAAACTGTTCAGCATACAACCTCTGCGAGGTTGTTATCGAATTTGTTAAATAATAAATCATAACATTGTCCAAGAGTGCATCCAACGAGAATCTTTTCTCAAGGCTACCATCAGGAAGTTTCCTATACTCCGAATTGGTCCCAATTGGAAATTTCTCCAGAATATACGTAGCCAATCCAACTGGATTATTGAGAAGAACAGTTCCAATAGTATCTGGCTTCGTTGCCTGTAGATGGAAATAACCCAACTTTTCAATGAGGGTCAAGAACTTTTGTCCTGCTGGCAGATAGAATTCCTCTTGATGTTTCTCAAAGGCCAGCGATGGGATTAAGCTTGAAATCAATTGTTTGATAATCGATAATAAACTGTTGTTAACGCACAGGTTAGAGTGGTAACCAATTGTGTTCTCTGGGAATAATGTTGCGAGGTTACTTCCAATAATACTTCCCCAGTCACCGCCTTGAATGAGGAATCGCTTATGACCAAGACGAAGCATTAGATTACGGAATACTACTGACATTTCTGCCGGTCCAAAGTTTTTCTTGGCTGATCCCTATGTGTAGAAAATGGAAATGTTATGGAGACATGAATTATTTTACGAATAAATTCAAACCTGAGACCAGCCATAGCCAACCAGACTTGGAGCAATAACTTCGAATACATAATCATGGTCCTTTGAGGGAGTAGTTAACAATGGAATGATTTCGTAGAATTCTCGAACAGATCCTGGCCAACCATGAAGCAATAATAGTGGTACAACTTTCTTTGATTCAGTTTTAGTTGGTATTACACGTAAAAAGTGGACGTTGAGTCTAAAAATGAAAGACGACAGACAAATTAGAGAAGTGAAGCAAGAATGAATGAAGAAGCGTTAAAACGGTTACGTTTCAATGAAAAGCGAAATTGTCATGATGAAGACTAATCCTGCAGAATCGATGCTACATCAATTTAGCAAAATGATAACTAACTCGGAAGGACAATTTGATGATATTCAAATCACTGTGCTCAGTTCCGGACGATAAAAAGGAAAGTAGGGCAGATATTAGACTCTTTTACAAAAAAAAAAAAAAAACTCGAAACCCAGACACATCGACCAGATCGATAACAAGGCTCCAGCAAGGATAGTCTTCGAGTTCGAGCCTGTAAGTTCGAGAATAAAAAGAATACCGTATCTCCGTTTCTACTACAATACAACTGCACTTACATTGTGCAGAGCCATGCCCTCTTTTTGGGGGCATTTCTTCAAAGGTGTAATGAACTAGGAATATATGAACTTATGGTAACTTGGCAGCACCGATTTGGTGATGCCTCAGGCATGTGTGATTATCCGGACATTTTTCTTTGTTTTGACAGAAGCTGAACTAGTTCATTGCAGTTAGGCCTTTTCCTTTTGAAATTGAGGTTAGGTCTTTTTCCCTTTTTGTAATTGGAACATGTGTAAAAACTAAAGAATAAAAATCCGAAAATAATCTGGTGATCCAAGTTTATTATAAAGGAATACATGTTTTATTTTTTCAAGTTTATTTACGGTTACGGATAGGTATTATTGTGAATATATCAGCAAAATCTCTGAACTTCAGAACAAAACAAAAATCGTAAACAACTGAAAAATCGCGGAAATGTTCTCTGAGTAGAAAATGTAATAGCGTTAACACGTCCTTTACCACGTTTATATGCAGAGTCGAGAGATCGAGGCGAAATTGAGTCGAGATTTCGACCTGAGTTCACCACATCGAGTCGAAAGATTGAATCGAAATTGAGTCCAAACGTCGTTGAACTGACAGATGGCTCAGCTGCCATTTATTCTCCTTTTGTTTGTGTTAATGTTTTGTTCGTTTTTTCTGCGAAAGTATGTTTAAAAAAGACAAATGAAAAAAACAAAACAAAATAACAGACAAATGAGACCTGTCAACACAAGCACTTAGCGCAGGTATACATGCACATTGTCAACTCGATCCGCTCTCAAAGCGGAGGCGAGTAGAGTCTAATCAGTTTTGACTCGACCCGCGTTTATATGAACTTCAATCCGATTTTCAACCCCGCATATAAATGCGATACTTCTCTCGACTGAATTATGCATACTGTGTGGTAGGAGTGATTTACTTGGTCCGTAACAGCTGTACCCCAACTTGCTTCTTTTTAACTGGGTATTTTCAACGCAAACATCATTTTCAACTGGAAACTATTTTGTAGGACCGAATTGGGGGGGAAATAATGTCATTTTGTTAATTGTTCGTCCTTAAAAATAACCTAAAGCATTTGAATCTTGTTCTTTGCTTTCAATATTAAGTCCGTATGGAGCAGCCATTTTGGTAAAAAGTTTTATCAAGTGCATTAACTTTTAAATGCTGAACGATATTGGAAAATTCATTAAATGGACTTTTGTAGCGAAAATACTATAGATTCATAAAGTATAGCTAATTTTGTAATTTTTCACGGATAAATTATTTCTTTTATTCAATTGAAAGTTTTTGTAAGTCTTTTTTTTAAGTATCTGACACAACCTCGTTATCCGTTTTTAATAAATTAATTATGGACTGAGATGTAAGGTCACAGAACTAGTTTTTCAAGTTTTTTTCCGTAGCTTTTGACGACTTAACTAATTTGAAGTCTTATAGAAGGGGGTAATTTAAAGTTTTGTTTATACTTAAAAAAAAACCGTTAATAAAAGAGGGTGTCACGTAGAGATTCCAACTTTCCATTGAATAAAAAAAAAAACGATTTTGCTGTGATATAAAGTAGCTACACCCTGTAAAGTTGTTGGAGTTAATACCAAAAGTATCATAGATCTAAGACTCCAACTGTAATTTCTTAAATAGATTTATTATCAAAACAAAACTTTTATCTTAAACATTAACAACAACTTTCTTAACAAATTCAATGAAATCATTATACAGGACATTGGGCAGCTCTAAAGCGGCGAAATGTCCACCATCTGCATGGTAGCTACTGTGAACTAAATTGGTGTATTTATTTTGAAGCTGCCAGTCACTGGAATGGGCCAAATCATGTTTGAATCTAGCACAAGCCATTGGAACATTTGTTGGTACTCTGTCCAATTGTAAGTCTCTCTGTGGACTGGCAAACTGTTCTGCATACAGCCTCTGCGAGGTTGTTATAGAATTTGTCAAATAATAAATCATAATATTATCCAAAAGTGCATCCATTGTGTATCTTTTCTGAAGGCCACCGTCAGGAAGTTTCCTATACTCCAAATTGGTCCAAGTAGAGAATTTCTCTAGAATATACGCAGCCAATCCAACTGGATTATTGAGGAGAGCAGTTCCAATAGTATCCGGTTTCGTTGCCTGTAGATGGAAATAACCCAACTCTTCAATGAGGGTCAAGAACTTTTGTCCTGCGGGTAGATGGAATTCCTCTTGATGTTTCTCGAAGACCAGCGATGGGATTAAGCTTGAAATTAATTGTTTAATATTCGATAATAGGCTGTTGGTAAAGCACATGTTAGAGTGGTATCCAATTGTGTTCTCTGGGAAAAATGTTGCGAGGTTACTTCCAATAACACTTCCCCAGTCTCCGCCTTGAATGAGGAATCGCTTATGACCAAGACGAAGCATTAGATTACGGAATACTATTGACATTTCTGCAGTTCCAAAGTTTTTCTTAGCAGATCCCTAGATGTATAAAATGGAGGTGTTATGGATATTATGGATAACTTTATGAATATATGCAAACCTGAGACCAGCCATAGCCAACCAGACTAGGAGCAATAACTTCGAATACATAATCATGGTCCTTTGAGGGAGTAGTTAACAATGGAATGATTTCATAGAATTCTCGAACCGATCCTGGCCAACCATGAAGCAATAATAGTGGTACAACTTTCTTTGAATCAGTTTTAGTGGGTTTTACACGTAAAAAGTGGACGTTGAGTCTAAAAATAAAAAAAAGGCAGAGAAAGTAGGAAGTGAAACTTGAAGTGCAAAGCATTAACTACTCGTAATCTTAACAAAAATGTTACTATAGGCTAAACTAAAAGTTATTAACTAAAAAATTTTCTTCTTGCACGATTTTCAAAAGGACAATAAAATTGATTTTCGCATCATTGATTTTTCCAGCAGATATTAGGCTCTTCTGCAAAGTATTGTGACTGAATACAATCGCGAATAGTAAGAAAAAAACTCCAGGAAAGCAAGTAGGTCCGAGAATATTAGAAAAATCGAAGGTCTGTTTCAAAGATCAAGCTATAGCTGACTTCCAGAAAAAATAATTGTCTTAGTTTAAATCTTTACTCATTAAGTAGGCATCCCATAAACCTATGTAGTGAAATAAAATATAAATTATAGCTCGTGCAATCAAATTAATACGCAAAACTATGTGTGGAATAAGGTATTCACAGCTTATTCCACTATAGTTTTGATCGTTCCAAAAAATGTTGGCAAAGTGCGCTGGAAAGTTAACCAATTAACTTCAGTGAACTCAACCTTTGTGGGCAAATAAGTTAAGCACTATAGTTCAAGCATGCACGCAATTTCAAATGATAATGAAATGGACCACTGCTGTATACATTGTAGTAGATCATATAAATTTTTCTCAAGAGTATCTAAACAAAAAATATCCACTCTTTAGATAGTATACTGAAGTTTATATATACACAGCTACCGCTGTCATGCTTTCTTACGAGTAGTTCATGCAATAAAATGATAATTTAATTTATTTGTTTATAATCCATCATAAAGAGATCAAAGGTTCATATTTTCAAGATCTAAGGCTTTTCTCTCAGTCTATAAAGTTTTTCCATGGTGATAATGAAAAGTCTAAAAAGCGATGAAAATGAAACTTAATGTGTTTTTGCTTTGCATTTACTGATTGTATTCTATTGTATTATATGAATGAACCCACACTAATAGAAAAAATAAGTTTTACTTTTAAAGTAAGTAAATATTATGAAAATATATAGGTAAACACAACTACACTATTTGTTTTGTTGAATACTTCGCATTGAATAATTTATCAATAAAGCTATCAAGCAGACATGATCGGATGATTTTCCGCATTTGTTTGCTCTGTTTTCCATATTATAAATTATTGCTAAGCGGGTATAATAAAAGCAGTGGTTGTCAAGTTTAAAAATAGAAATACTTATTTAATAAAAAAATAAAATAATTGCAGCATTTGGAAATAAACAAAAATGTTCGAAACCGCTATACACAATACGAGTACATATATATCTACAGATAAACTTATAAGATTCATATGTATGTGTGTGAACTTTGGAACTAATTGTATGGACAGCTGGTTATGTACGAGTAGTTAGTATTTATCTACCCATAGTCTGCTCAATATCTGCATTGGACAAAATTTAATCAGATATATTCAAATCTCCATGTAGGCATATCTGGAAATCTTATCAAAGGTTCGATAGTGATTAAATATGAATAAGCAATTTTGCGTTAGGCTACGATATTTTTTATTTTTTTTTTCATAGTCATTGAATTTCTTAGCGACATAATACGAAATTTAACAACGTAAATTTCAAGTACATTCATGTTTTTACTTGAACTTGGGGAATTTGAAAGCCATGATAGGCAATGATAACAGCCCAATGAAGCTCGTGCTGTAAAATGTTGTATGAGTAATTATTGGAGTCAATCTTTTACCACGTTTATATGACCGGATTGAAAAAGGATTGAGTTTCGATCCAGGTTTTCGCTGTAACCGAATTGAGGAATCGAGTTAGAATGGAATCGAAAGAGGATTTGAGTTTACATGACACTCAATCCGAATTGAATCCGGATTCAATCCGCCATATAAACGTGGTATTTGACAAAATTTTGGCTGATTTTACACATTTTTTGGAAAAAAAAATTTCAGCAAGATGTTTTTGAGCAAAGAAATTCCCACCTAATTGGAAAAATTTCACCATATACAAACACTGGTGGAAATTCTTACTTAGATTTGGTCAGGCTTACCTTTAAGGATCTATTCGTAATATATGTCAGCTGTACTATCAAACCTTGTGTAGATGTGTTCCGTAGTGTGACACCAATTGATAGTCCATCTCGTCCAAGGAGTCTCAACAATCAAAAGTTTATTACAACAGTGAATGGCCTTGAGAAACGTTTTTAGCGCAGAAACGTTTTTAACGCAGAAACGTTTTTAGCGCAGAAACGTTTTTAGCGCAGAAACGTTTTTAGCGCAGAAACGTTTTTTAGCGCAGAAACGTTTTTAGCGCAGAAACGTTTTTAGCGCAGAAACGTTTTTAGCGCAGAAACGTTTTTAGCGCAGAAACGTTTTTAGCGCAGAAACGTTTTTAGCGAAGAAACGTTTTTAGCGCAGAAACATTACAGTGCTCGAAGCTCTACTTTTAGCTACCTCAACTCCAGCATCAACAACTTTACATCACAATCTCAAGAAGCAGTAAATAGATGCGATAGTAGAAACATTTACAGAATCGCCGTGCTCGAAACCACAAACAACAACCAGTGAAGAGTCTAGACGTTTCCTTGCTGATCTCAAATCAGCAAATGATCAGACAGTTCAGCAAATGAAGGGAGCACTAAACATGATTAAAATCGTTCTGAACCATACTATGTGCAATTTTGTTGGTGGATTTAAAACAAGAGCTAAATTTGAGTTGCCTAGGCTAAAGGGCTAAGAATAAGAGTTAGTATTTTGAGGTGAATTAATGCAGAATTTTGAAAAAAAAGCTACGTAAAATGTGAAAAGTTTATCAAAAATTCTACGATTTTTTTTTTAAATTTTGTATTCCTCTGGCTCATAGAAATGAAAACTATTCTTAGCAATGTTGTACGAGTATACCGATTGATATGAGGTTCAATTGCCTTTTCAAGTGTGCCTCGCTCATCAAATCCGACTTTACCGTTAACGGGCTAAATTAACGTTCCTCGCCCATAGCGAAAGGGAGATAAATTGCCCCCCCCCATACATTTATTTTGTTGTAGCTCGACCTATCAACCTAACAAATTCATTGTGAAACACCTGTACTTGTAGACTGTGTCGGTCTCTATCAACCAAATCTAATTCATAATTGTTCAACTACACTTGCGTCTGTTTGTTTCATCTAAATCGGTTAAGCGTTAAGTTTGCTATTGAAAATTTATGCTGTCATTGCGAAACCTTTCAAGGAATACTTATGAAATTCAAAACAATACAGTAATCCATGGTTAATTGCGTCGACCTAAAATGCACAGCATATTCATGAAAAATCAGCTTTATTATAGAATTTTTAGTTTGCTCAATTTCTATCTCAATAAAGCAAGAAATGTAATTAAGTGAGGCCCAATTATCCGGGGATTACTGTATATCTGCTTTCAATTCACCGGAATCGCTTCAACAATGATGGTGTCAGACTGATATCAGTGGTGATATCTACGGTACAAGCTGTTTCTAATTGTAGAGTAATCATCCCGAAATCGGTGAGTTATCACAGGCAAATTATGATGAAATATGTCACTTTGTCCTTTGGAGCGTTTAGTAACACACATAATCCGATTTATATATTTTTATCTGTTCGAATTGGCAGAAGTCTTATCTTCTAAATACTGACCTAATCAACACTTCTGCTTTCATAGCAAATATTTGCAAGTCATGAGTATTTGTTTCTTCGAATCGCCACGCTTGCCATCTAGGTATTTTACCTGTCATTCTGTCATTATTGTGCGAGATTAACAAACCCTATATCAGAGATATTCAAATTTATGTAGATCGTTAAAAATCCAGCTTTGCTATTTGTTTGCGACAAAAAACGCCTCTGTATCCGTAGGTCTTGTCTTAGTTCTTCGTAAGAAAAAAATAAAAAATCTTATGAATTCCAGTAAAAAAAAGTAGCTACATGTGTGTCTATAAGTATGTATACGTATGTAATGTAAATAATTCATATTTGGATGACTAGCAATCTCAATCTATTAGAAAAATCTGACAAACACAAATAAATACGATTCCATTAAGTAAACGTTGATACGTTGTTACGTAACACAATCTAACTACATGCATATGTATATACATATATGTTTGTAATTCATAAATCAATGAAAGCTTAGTAGATATTCGTATACTGGACCGGTCATGATGCAACAAACAAACACTTTACAGGTCACTTACCCCTGAATCTGTGTCGTATATTGTGGAAATTTGTTAAGAAACTGCTGGCGTTCAGTCCATCGCGTCAGGTAGTTGTCACGCCAATAGGTGATTACATTTTGTAGAGCCTTGCTATTGAACCCATACTCAAAGCCGACATCCTCTAATGGTGCTTGCAACTTTAGAGGACGAGCCAGGTCCTGTTTAAGTTCGGCAACAGCTTCATCGTATTTCAAACTGAATGGCTTAATAGATGGATCCTCCTTGTAGGAACTCTTCGATCCTGGTCCCCAATATGCATTGACATCAAGTTCTGGCACAGGAAGTGGCCGCGAAATATTTTTATAATTTTGATAGAGTACAGCTGCTGCCAAAGACAGAACCACAAAGAATACTCTTGTTAAAAAACCCATTTTGGAAGGTAGAGACGACCAAATAGCGACCGTGCGACCGTTTCACAGAAAAGATACTCACAAACTGAATCTAAAACTGGAAATGTGGAAACCGGCACGGCATAGTCACTAAGTAACGGGCATCTGGAAGTTTCAGACCTCTTATCGCATGAGATATGAAGGTCTTCTGCGGGCCAGAGGGGGCGACCGAAGCTTTGACAAAAAGCTTGTGTTATTTTTGGCCGGCTAAATTATAAACAAACTACGATCAGACAGCGAAGAGAGGAAAGTGATTACTTCTGCAAGTCATAGGAGTGTATCAGCATGATTTGAATTATAATTTAATTTGGAATTCTGTGTATCTTTGGGTGTGTGAGTTTGCGTTTGATAGATGAATTGAATTTCATGCGATGTGAATTTTAAATTATTTAATTTAATGGTAGATACGAGTAGATACCAGCATTCTATAATAGCATTGCGTGACAATGCATTATTATATGCTACTGTGCCACTAATTGAAGATCTATTCGTCTAAAGATTTGGGTGTCTAATGAGAGCTTTTTTTTTTTTTTACCTCTTCGACTCTTTTAAATACAGCTACGCAATTATAAGCGCCGTATAACAAAATGATCATGTGTGATCAGGAGTAAGTAAGCAACTTGAAGACGGCCAGAGTAATGCGAAGACAGATTGTTAAAGCAAAGCTACAATACAATTTCCACGAGTATTTGCCTTATCGCGGTGTAGGGACTGAGTAAAGACTTTAGGTACCTTTTCTTTTCTCTTCTCTTTCTCTCCAGAACTAGTCGACTACCGAATTGTCCAGCCTTGTCTGCAAGTAGTGGATCTCTGTGTAGATTAACTTACCTTTCTTCACTACTTGGGGATTTAACTATGAATATAAATAAAATTAAATAAAAAAATTTGAAATCTTTAAAAAAAAAACTGACAGAAAACATTCCTAAAGGAAGGAATTTGGCCAAAAAGTTTGAAGGAACTGCAAAAGGAACCCCTGTTCAAAAGTTCAAAGCCCTCAGGAAGGGAGACCCAAAATTAAGTCGCGAAAGAATGCTGGTAGGTTGCGTGGAAGGTAAAAATAAAAGCAATTAACAGGTTCGGATGAAAAACTAAAGTCCACGAATGGGTCGCACGTACTTGTACATATTTCAAACATTAAAAATCATTAAAAATACTTTTACCGAAAAATATTTCGAAAATTTTCCAAAACTTGATATGCCATAATCGTGCACATTGATTTTGAACAAAATCGATTGTGTCAAAGCCGAGAAAGCAGATTTAAAAAAAAACAAGCAAATAAGTGAAGTACCGTTATACGCATCTTTTCGCAAAAACTTGGCGCGATATCTGTTCTCTTATATTCACTGTAAATCAAGTTTTAAATTTGAGTAAAATATTTTTACTAAATCGACCATTTGCAAAGTACAGTTAGTCGACCATACATACTGCCATGCAGGCAGACAGACAGACAACATTTTGAGACCCACTTTTTTCAGATTTTCTATTATACAGGGTGCGGCAACTTGAATTCCTTTTTTCAAAACGCAATAAAACCCATTTCATGAATCTGAAATTTTTTAATTTTATTTTTATAATGTAGGTACATACGAGTATCTAAAGTTTTGTTTTACACAGTTTTGAAAATCATATCAGGTAGGTGTCGCCCCCCATTGCCCATACACTGAATAAATCGATTTCTGACGTTTGTCAAGACCTCACCAGCATATCAGCGGGTATGTTGGCAATTTCTACGCGGATAGCCAATATCCAGGTGTTGTAAGGTCCTTGGACGGTTGACATTAACGCGAGATTTAAAAAACCAAAAAAAAAAAAAAAAAATTGCAAGGGGACAAGTCGGAGGGGTTGTCCACTCCAAATTGCCCCTTATTGAGATGAGGAACTCCGGGAAATGTTCCCTCAAAACAGCCATTGATGTCCTCGAAGTGTGAGCTGTTGGAACCAAATGTCCCCAAAGTCCACTTCATCAAGTCGTGGAAAAAAAAATTACTCCAACAACGCCGTGGGGATCGCAAGATTGTAGCGACCCGTGTAACAATTGATTTCCGATACGGGACAGGGCCCAACGGGGCTACATTGAAACGTAGGCCTCGACGGCAAATGCACGCTCCACACGGTTTCAACGCATGATGGCGACTGACCGGGAGAGGGAACAAACTTTAGATCCCACTCCGCTACGCCCCCACCACCTCGAGGTCAAATTTTTTCACGAAACCAATATTTGCCTTTGTAGGTGCCAGTAAAAATGGCTACCATTTTAAGGAATATGGGTGGCTGGGCTTCTGTAAATAGACACAAAATGTAGGACGATGAGTTCAGAGGCGTTCAATTCATGCTGGCGGTCTGCTAGTCGGTTTTTTTTGTTTACCTTCTGTATTATTGAACCGATTTTGGTGAATTTTGTTGTTGTTGTTCGGAAGTCTCGAGATATAAATCTTTTTTTGCTGCTTCTATAGAATGCTTGGGGAAGCGATATAAAATAAATAATCCATTACGTAAATATGTACATAGGAAATGTGTTACTCGCACATTAATGAGAATATCTAATCAAGACTTATAAAAAAATAAATATGTTGGCACCACCAGCTGAATGCAGGGCCTGCCCTTGCTTCTTTTTCGACTGAGAGAATCTTTTCATGACAGTTTTACTCTCGGATGATTGACAGACGTTCGCGTGAAAAAACTTTTTTTTTTGTTGTGTTTTCTTGGATTCGAACCTTGAACCTCACGTTCAGTGATCGCGCACTTAACCCCTGAGCCACTGCACCCACTAGACTTACGAGTATATGTCGTTATAAATCCGAAAATGCTCATTAGCAGAGGGAGAGGGAGATATAATTTTTCACAAGTATAGCTGCACTGCGAGTGAAAATTTAAAATTTTGAATTCGAAAGAAAAATTTTGAATTCTGCACAAAGAGATAGAAACAACAAAAAATAAAATTGTGTTGCTACTTTTGTTTGCCCTAAAGCAACGTTTTCTTTCAAAAATAGTACTAACTTTGTGTATAGCTCATTGTTTTACATAACTTGTGTAAAATTAGTGCGTGTACATAGCTTCTATAGTTTAGGAGCTAGACAGACAGACGGACAGTGAAACGTGCTAACGAGAGCAATAAGGTTCCGTGATATATTTACAGAACCTTAGAAAAAGTGAATTCCAACTTCCATAACATTTTTTACAGTTGGATTCTGACAGGAACAGCTCCGAAAAATTTAAAATTTTCGAAACAGTTTAATGTTTTAGAATAAAACTGAGAAACGGATTTATAAATCAATGCAATACGTTTCATTATTTATTTTAAAGTTAAAGTTAAAAGACATATGGAGTGGTAGAATCCATCCGTGACGGATTGCGTTATACTTACCCTACCCATTTTTATTGAAGAATTTTTTTTTTATTTTTTCCAATTTTTCATTATTTTTTTTAGATTATTTATTTTATTTTGTTCTTAATTTTTTTTTTCTTAATATTTTATAGTTGTTCTTACGTTTATAAATAATCTTCAAGTCACACGATTTCATTTAGAGTCGCACGACTTTATTTCGGGTAAATTAATTAACACATAAGAGAGGATGTCCAATATTTGATCGTAGACGAGTATTTTAGGGGAGTATTTTTCAAACACTATTTAATCTAAGAAATAAATAAAGAACGTATGTATATAGTTTTATACGTTTATCTCAAAATTGAAGACCTCAAAGTCTGACGGGCAGTTGGCCATAGCTCAAACAATTTGACTATTGACCCTGCTGTATACATATGTATATGTATATATATACTGTACAGGGTGATCTTTATTATGAGGGTGTCGTGGCTCATTGGTCAAGTTGGCGATCACTGATAGCGCGATTCAAGGTTTGAATTCTTGAAAATACAAAGAAAAGTTTTCTCACGGTGTCATGCGAACGTCTGTCAAAGTCTGAAAAGTCAGGTCTGGCCTTGTACGGACTGTTAGCGCAGTACGAGTATACATATATATATATTGTTTCATGTCTCAAACTATGAATTAAAATCAGTATAACACAATCTGCGGACAGGGCATAAAAATGAATGTCTATCATACGAGTATATAGGTACATATATGTATTTTTTATTTGCACTTAGTCGTGACAGAGTATTGATTTGGTTATAATTTTTGAACTGAACATTTTGATCACTCTTATTATTACTGTAAGAGAAAGATTAAACAAAGTGGGTCTTTCAATTCAGTATGTCGATCTGTGTATATTGACGACTACAGTCTGAACAGCTGAATGGATTGTCTTCAACCTTCACATCTGGGGTCCGTGGTTTCACAATATGTGGCGATTTTGCATTCTAACCCCAAAATTAACTCTATTTAAAAACGGGCGTTTTTGACAATTTTGTTCGAAAACGGCTCTAATTATTTTGATGCAATTTTATATTTGAGTTACAGTGAATGTATGCTAACAGATGGCGCACCACGTTTTTGGCAAAATTTGTTGATAAATCTTGATATTACTGTAATGGAAATACAAAAAAGTGGGTTTCACAATTCTGTCTGTCGATCTGTGTGCATGGACGATCGGTGAAATCAGGATTTTCATTCTAACACCAAAATAATAGTATGTGCTTTACTAATGACCGTTTTCGAAAGAAAAACAAACGATTTGCTCGAAAACGGCTCCACAGATTTTGATGAAATTTCATATTTGAGTTATAGTGAACATACGGTAACAGATGGCGTACCAGGCTTTTATCTCAACAATATTTGACGTTTGCAAGGTCATCGCGTATAAAGTTTTGGAAAACTGTTAAAATATTTTTCTTTTTTTTTCGGTTTTTAAGAGATAGGCCAAGCTTTAGGGATTTGAATTAGGAAAAAATTGTCATAATTCTGTAAATGGATTCAATCACTTCAGTTATAGTCCGTGAATAACATATTAATTTGTCCCCCTCCTCACGGGTGTGCGTTCGCCGCTACATTTAAAAATATTGAGCTAAGATCAGGTTTTCGCTAATATTTCGCTAAACGTAAATTTTACGAACAAAAGTGTTCAGAGTTTTATTCTTGAGAATGAAATATACTACAAAAAAGGTCCTAACCAAATTCTTCGTAAAATGGATAGATTTCGAGTTACAGTCAATGAATTTTCTAGAAATCACGAAATTAAAGTAGTCTTCTTACGTAGGTTGTTCATTTCAGGTAATCAAACTTTGGAAGATCATAAGTCTTATTAAAGTAAAAAAAAGTGAGTGGGTGAATGAAGGTCTTAACATGTTTGTTTGTAAAACATGAATTTACTAGCCTCGTTCTCTGTAACACTAGTTGTGAAACCACCTTTTTTACTAGTAATAAACAGGAAATGTTAGACATTACATTCTCTGAACACGAGATGCGCAACATCAAGTAATCTGTCTTTCGAAACCATGTGAAAGCCGATTGGTTTAAATTCGAAAGATCCTCCAAAAGGTTGATTCTTCTAAAAAAGATTAGAAATCAACTTTCGTCTACTTACGATTGAAATATCTTTTCAAAATTTTTTGTACTCAAGTATATTGTCTAATTAAAATTACAAAATGTACTAAATACTCTTAACAAGTTAAAATAAATTAATAAATAATAATAAGTTATTTCCCCGAATACACTTTATCAACAAACTCAAGAATGTCTTTGTGCAGCACTTCGGGCACTTGCAAGGCCGCAAAATGCCCACCATGTTCGTAGTATGTACTGTGAATTAAATTTGGAAACTTATCCCTCAACTGCCAGTCGAATGCTGATGGTAAATCATTTTTAAAGCGTGCACATCCCATGGGCACATCAGAGCGTATCCTATCGAATGGTATCTTCAATTGTTCTGCCGACATTGATTCCGCATAAAACCGCATACTCGACGTTATCGTGTTGGTTAAATAATAAATCATTATGTTGTCCAACAATGCATCCATATCGAATGTATCGCTATCAAATCCACCATCATCTAGTAGCCGATTATTAATATCCGTTCCGGTTGAGAATTTCTCCAAAATGTACGCAGCCAATCCAACTGGGTTTGCAGCTAACGCAATACCAATTGTATCTGGTTTGGTCGATTGCAAATGGAAGTAACCACTTTCTTCTATCAGAAAATAGAGTTTATCCAGCAAAGGAAAATGGAATTCAAGGTGCTCTTCTTTAACGAATAGTGTTGGATAGAAACTGGCGATAATAGATTTAACAGCCGTCATTGGCGTCCTCAATAAACACATGTTCGAGTGGTAGGCTATAACATTCTCGGGAAAAAGAGTTGTCAATTGACTGCCGATAATTGAACCCCAATCGCCGCCTTGAACGATAAATCGATCGTAACCCAAGCGTAGCATAAGTTTGCGCATAACGATGGCCATTTCGTAGGTTACGAATCCTTTTTTAGCAGCGGCCTAAAATAAAATAAAAATTGTTTAAGACTTTAGTGAGATGAAATCTTTTGAATCGTATTCGTGGAGGAAATGGCGTTTACAAAAGTTTTTAGAAAAAGTGCGGACGTACAAAAAGTGCGGACGTATAAAAACTGAGGACGTACAAAAAGTGCGTGATTCCCGCAATTTTATAAATTTAACATTTAACCAGTTTTCACACAAAAAATATGTAAATGAGCAGTGTTTACAGATGACGCCGAAAGGGAAATGGTCGTCTTGGTTATCGATGGCAGAGTGCTCGGCGAGGATGCTGAGGAAAGTTGCACCTAACCTTGCCAGATCTCTCTTATCGGAGGACAAAGTATTCAGAGGTTTGCGTAGTGTATTCAGCTGCTTGATTTGTATGGCTTTTCCTAATTGTCGCGAAGCAACGTTCCGAATTTGATTTGGGAGTGAATGTATGAAATAAAATTCGGATGGTTCCCAGCCAAGAAAACCGTACAAAGTTTATATTTCAATTAAAAGAAAACGCCGCTAGGGGAGTTCATTTTACAGATACCTTCATGTCTGCATTTAAATCAGCTTTGGAAGATAGCATTCTCTGTTAGAAACTATCTCACAATTGCCATATACGAGGAAGGTAAGACACTCGATTTGGGTTAATTTTCAAATATTTTATTCTTTGCCCCTTAACAAAATGGCTCTGATCTCCAAATTCGTTGGCTATTGATGTGGTAATTTTAAACTTTTCAGATCAAACCGAGATTAAATAATAGCTCGCCTATCCCAACTAGTGAAAATCATAATAAAAATTCAACAATTATTCTATTTAATTGATAAACAATTCGATGTTAAGGCGGGAAGTTCGCGTAAACCATTAAAAATAACTTAGATGCTGCTATACATAGGTACATAGGCTATAGGCTGAAACAAAAAAGCATGACCAGATTTTTTGAAAGATATGGCAGACCTCAAGGTCAACAAGTAGCAATCACTAAAATGATGGCGTGCGACGAAGGCTCATCAATAAAATGGAATGAAACCATCTGTTAAAACCATCTAAAAATGTTGTTCGCCACTCATACACATGAAAACCAATTAAAATAGCTAAGTGATTGAATTATCATAAGCAAAACAAATTTACATAGTTCACGTAATAATTATTACCTAAAGATATAGCTAAGTGTCTACGGAGTTTGGTTGTTTGTTCGTTGCAAATATTATTAATTTTGTGCGTCGACGACGTGAACAGAAATGTGTCATATGATCAGAAAAGAACGAATGCCTTCAACAAGATTTTCGGGAATAAAATAAAATTGAAGTAAAATGAATAATTACTTCGCGCTAGCCTAGTTTTTGGCAGATAATCGTATTGCGCGTGCTATAGTTATCATACGAATGGACGGAAACCTGCAGTTTATTGCCATTTCCGAAGGGCATAACTGAGAATACTTTTATGACAGTTTTCTAGTGATGTTTGTCAGAAGTTGTGGGACAGTGAAATAACTTTTATTTGTATTTCTGGAACAAGGAGCACCGGTATACACCGACGGAAAGTGATGGACGTCACCTTCGCTTTACAAAATCTACGGACAGCTATCAGCCCGTTTCTCGGACAACTGCTGCATAGAAATAAATATAGAACGATGTCGCGATATCCACCTGCCCTGCAAATAAGACTCCGTAGAATTGACTGGGATAAGGACAACACTGTACTTTCCCCTAGACTAGCTAACTGTGCCTCTACTCCCACAGTATCCAGTTTGAATATAACATTTACAAGCCGGTTTTTCGCCGGCGAATTCTTCACAGTGGAACGTGCTATCAAATGAGAGCGAACACGACCCGGTTCCGGCGCGATCTCCGTATGTCTGCCGGGTTTACTTACGCAGTGGTCAGACGTCGAGCCGGAGTAATGGGGGTGGCAATCGTGAAGTGTGTAGCAATGTATGAAGGAAATATTGATGAGGACGTGACTGAGGTACACAGCTTCACCGGCAAATTACCGGTGTGTGTGAAAGGGCTCTAAAAGTTTCGTTCTTAGTTTCGTAAGTTTTGTCAAAGGTGATCACTTCTCTGAGAAATGAAGCTATATGAGGTAATACATCGCATTTGTTCGCACTTACAGGGTTACGTTAGAAAGAAAATGTCGGCAATTTTCTTAAATAACTTCTGAATTTTTAAACCGATTTTACTGATTTTTTTTTTCTGCACGTGTAGGGAAGCGATGTGAAATAAACTATCTGTTACTTACATACGATATGTGATATCTCGCAAATTAATAAAAATATCGAAATCAGACTTTTTAGTCGTCATAGATTCAGAAATGGTCTTTTACGATGATTTTGTTTAAGTCTTTAGGTCACGTACTTTGGAAATCCGGGCGGTGCACTCTTTCCATCGCTATATCACATGCCTATATGTATACGAATACACAACAGATACCGGCATCATGTTTGGGTCACTGTTATGCATGGCTTGTGAGAAAACCGTGCATATAGCTTTTATAATTTAGGAGCTAGAAGACGATTACAGTCAGACAGCCAGACTGACTGATACTGATATGTTACAAAAGCATATCCGGGTATTTTTAATCTTTTTTTTTAACTTTTCCATTTTGTAAAAAATTTCAAAACCAAAAATATCAATCAACATTTTTTTTTCGAGATATTGACACTTAAAAAATCGATTACCACTGTATTCAGTATAAAGACAGATATTTTGGAAATTGCGCATCTATACTTTCGAAAATTTTAAAAAATTCAGCATCCACCTTGCAGAAAATTTCAAAACCTATCGATCGTAATAACTTCTTTTTTGATGGGGTAGACGATTTTATTCGATATTCGCATTTAAAAACGTTTTTCATTAACTTCGGGGTAAAGTCAGACATTTTGAAGGACTGAATATGTCCCTACAATTTGGGATAGTTTTAAAAAGCTCAAAATAATTTCGATCACACATATGTATGTTTTCCTGATATTGGCAGTCAAAAACGATTTTTTGAACGCATTCTAGGACGGATATTTTGGGAAGAATTTGTAGCTCCAATTTTGAGTCTCGTAGAGAATTTTATAATCTTAAATTTTGACCTTAATAATTTTTTTCTATAGGCGCACGGTTTTCGTGATATTTGAAGTCAATACCAATTTCCTTTAACTGCAATCTGGAGATGCAAATTTTAAATGTCAACGCGTTTAAGTGTCAATGCCATACTTATCATAAGCGAATTTCGCTACGGTAGTAAATAAACTGTACAAGTAGCAAAATTTGGAGAAAATGTTCACGCTGTAAACGCTATTGCTCAAAGGAATTAGGCACATAATTTGTTTCCACAATTCATTTCCGTTTAAAAGCAAAGTGCTCGTAGTAAGGCAACAGACATGGTATACATTGGCCACAATCAATATTAACTTTAAGCGTCGGTGAGCACGTGCCATTCTGCTCATTCCAGCCAATTAGTGGAAGAATCTTTCTTTGTTACAGTCCCTTGCAATATTTGTTCTGCAACAATGTTAGTAAATGGTGTTGTTGTCAAAATTATGTAAATGAGAACAAATACGTTATAAAAGATTGTTTTAAAAATATTTATCACTGATAGTTGAACAGTAGAACCTAACCCTATGTTTTGTATTAGATCACAATAAAAATCCAGGAACTATACAACAGGATAACTAGCTATATCATGGTTGATCCGGTACAACACCAACGAGTTAGATAAGGTCAACTTCTACAGTTAAATACATCTAAATACTGCAAGGCTACTATGGCCATTACCTTTTGGAATAGTAAAGGTCTTTGTGTCTACTCATCTCTAGACTCATTAACTAGGAGCTTCATACTAGGCAGGCATCCCTTTCAAAAACAAAAGAGATTATGAAGGAAAAGACAACATTGTCCACTTCCTCTGAACACGCCCAAAGCAAATGCTTCCAACACAATAAACCTATTTTTGTGTAAATGTCTCTCAACACTAAATGGACCACTTTAAACCAAACCGACTATCTCTCGCAAGTTTGTTCAGTAGTTTGATGCACCAACGCATGTTTTTAGTCAGGCGCAATGTGAAGGCTTCATCAAATGAGTTTTTCGCAATATTTTTGAAACGCCTCTTATCTTGTGCTTCAAATTAAAAAGATTTCGGGAACCCGCTCTTAATAATATGAAATGGCCTCACAAATTGTTTTCGATAAACCGAGGAAGTCAGGAATAACACTGCAAATTTTTATAATTTTAAAGCTTTTTTTTCTTTGATGTGTTCTTAAAAATAGGTCTGTTTGGTTACTTCTTTGAAAGAAAAATGAGAAACGTCAAATTTCAGAAATCGAGAGACGAGTATCCGAATAATAACACCAAACATACGAAATCACACATTATGCAAAGAACGTAGTAAAATGGAATTTAAGAATGCCCAAAACTCTATTAAAAACATACAGAAAAGTTACAATACGTCTGGAATGGATAGGCAATCACTCATCTTCTAACCCATCCCTAATAAAGTGGGCGTAGCGTTGTGAAGCTTTTGGTTCAAATGCAATGGAATCTTTCTACTCCACTTTTTTTACCATATAATTTATTGCTAAGACTTTTTCTAAGAATAAAGTGGGCGTGGTGATCGCCATTTGTAATCGAAGGTCAAGAATTCAGGTGAAATACTCACAATAAGACTTAAACATTGGAGTAAATAGCTTTGAGAAAGAAAAATATGTTTTTTGGAAGAAAACGCCCTCCAAAAGTGGGCGTGGTATTGTATGATGTATGGACGAATTGTAAATAATACGAATGTCTATAAGGAGATATTTTTCAGTTTTCAGTAAAAATATTTATAATTGAGCATTTTTTTAAAAGTGAGCTTGTTTGTGGCCGGATTTTAAAAATCTACACATTTACTACATTAGGTACAAAAAAGGTTACATATCAAATTTCAACTTCCTAGCTGTTAAGCTTAAGGCCCAAAAATTGTTGACTTACGGACGGACATGCCTAGTTTGTCATAACTTTTTGGTGCTGATCACAAATATATATTCTTTCACGGGTCTGCTATTATTATTTCTCTATGTTTCAAACTATGTATCAAAATGAATATACCCTATGGGATAGGGTATAAAGAACTTACCGATGAAAATCCATATCCAACCAAACTTGGTGCCACAACCTCAAAAGCATATCTACGATCATCCGAATAGGTGGTCAGTTTCGGTATAAGATCATAAAACTCCCTCACTGATCCTGGCCATCCATGAAGCAGAAGTATTGGTATCCGAAAGTAATTAGTAGCCGGAGCAATCTCGTGTGGTTTTTCATGAATAAAATGTATATGCACGCTTACAGAGAAAATAAAAAAAAAAAGATTTTTATCAGAAAATTCACTTTAAATCATCGATCACTGATCTTACCCATTAATCTGTGTCATATAGTGCTTGAACTGATTTAGATACTCTTGCCTGACCTTCCATTTCGCTAAATATATACCCCGCCAATAATCGATGAGCGGTCTCATTTTTCTGCTGTTAAAACCGTATTGAAAGCCAACACCTTCAAGCGGTTCTTGAAGCTTTAAAGGTCGTTCAAGGGTTCTTCTTAGATCATTTATTTTCTGGCGGTGGAGTGAAATTACATTTTACAAGCTACGCACATGATTACTTTTTTGTTTGCACAAACCTCCTGCTCGTAGATGACCTTGAGGGGCCGTATTGCAACATTCTCCTGATATTTGCTCTCGTCTCCAGGTCCAAAATACTTGTCGATATCCACTTCTGGTAGCGTATAGGTTTTGGTTAGCATGCGGTAACTGACAAAAGACAAAACTGCCACAGATATTGCGAGGGCAATTTTGCAATCCATTGTCAGGGATAAGAATACTTGACGCGATCGGTTGAAAAATGTGAAATTCAACTGCAATTCAATGGTGAACGGTAATGAAGAGACCGAAATGGAAAAATAAGAAACAATTAACAGCGAATGGCAGCACCATTCAGTTTGACGGTTAGATTACTATTGATGGGGGGACTCTTTGCGCGGAAAGCTTCAACGGTCTAACGTCGTGTGTAAATGTGTTTCTAGTTTTTTTTTTTTTTTTTTTTTTTCATTAGCGGATTTAAGGCAACAACAAATTGGTTTGAATGATAATCGTGTGGAATTGCAGCCGCCTAAAGCTTTAGGGGGAACCTAACATTGGTCGTGGTATATCGATATCGAGGGGAGCGCTGTTATCACTGAAAGTTTACCCTGACTTTGACTTGTGCCAGGTGAAAGCTGGGTAATAATAAGTCGCAGAACCCTTTTATGGATGGCACAGGCACAGTATCGTGCTTTAAATTTTTGTCACGATTGCATTGTTATCTATTTTGACTTTGATCAACACACTTAGGATTTGAACAAACACTTGATAGAAGGAAATCATTTTTACTTACAAAAGTATTGGTTTCGTGAAAATTTTCAACCTCGAGATTTTGATTGTTTCTGGTATTACTAGTACAGAGGAACTTGAAAAAGTGGACCTGCCAATTCGGTCTGTCTGTCTGCATACACGATTGCAGCCTAAACGACTGGACTGGATAACTTTGAAAAATCGCATTTTCTCGGAAACGATTCCATCGATCTTGCTTAAATTTAATACTGGGGTTGATTTATATAAATTTGTTCTTTTTTGCAAACAAAAACCGTTCAATGGTACTTAACTAATCTTTTTCTTCTTCTTTTCCTTACGGCGAGGTTATGATCCGGAGTAGAAAGATCACAACTCTCCCACTTTACTTCATCCCTACTGGTCCGCCTGTGAGGTTTGCCGGCAGGCTTCCCGGTTTCGGATCACTTCGTCACTGAGGCCAATCAAATGCTGGTGTTTTAGCATTTGTATGATCCAGTTGTTTTTTGGTCTGCCTTTTTTGCGCGATTGTATAGGAACGTTGATTGATATTGCCTTTTTGACGGAACATAACTGAACCGGTCGTGCTCCATCTTGCTTATGATGGGTTCTTTTACATGAAGGCTTCCTCGAACCTTCGAACTTCTATTCTATCAAGCTTTGTTACTCCTGCTGTCATGCGAAGCATCTTCATCTCAGCTGCCGTTAATTTGCCTTCATACTTTGTGTACATTGCCCAGCATTGTGAACTGTATGTGAGCGCCGGACGTACTACTGCGGTGTAGAGCCTTTCTTTCAGCTTAGGGAACATTTTTCGGTCGCAGAAGATTGCGTAGTTTTACCTCCACTTCATCCACCCTACGAGTACGCTAACGCGATGATTGATGTCACCATCACAAGTTGCTTCGCTATTGATCATAGATCCCAGATATCTGAACTTTTCGCACTTGGTAAGCACTTTTTATTCAAGTAAATGTCTGGAATAGGCCGGTGTGGATCAGAGAACGGGCAGCACAGATACTCTGACTTTTTTGAGCTAATACGGTACCCATTTCCCTCCAAAACATCTACCCATACATCAAGTGCTCCTTGCACGTTTGATCTTCATTTATGATAGATCCATCGTCAGAAAAGAATAACTGATGCACTTTGGGGTCCGTCACTTTTCCTTCAAGCAGATAATCAAGAACTGCAATAAATAGCAAAGGACGAGGACGCTTCCCTCGTGTACACCGACTTTGATTGGAAACTCTTTGGTGACTCTTGCGGGACATCTTACTCAGCAAAGAATAACTGATGCAATTTGGGGTCCGTCACTTTTCCAGATAATCAAGGACTGCAATAAATAACAAACTCACTCGCAACTCAATTCATTCCTTCGCAGATGACAGCACTCTTGACCTCGCTAGGACCCCAAGCTGTGGAGTCCCAGCGACAGCGAATGTCAATCGCACTCTGACATTGATGTAATCATCAATTGGTGTGTAAAAAACCGAGTTGAGTTGAATGCGCAAAATCTCAGTGCTGTTTCTGAAGCGAGGTAATGGCCAAACTCCGAATGAATGGTGTTGATGTTCAGAAATCTATCAATATGAAAAGAGTAGCATGGCTTTGTTAGAAACAGATCAACAGCTCCTAACTTACCAAGATTCTTGCATAAATATTCTAAAGTTTTCGAAAGTGGTCAAGAAGTCGACTGTACGAGGGTGGGTCAATAAGTCTCAGAAAATTAACACAAATTGTGTCGACACCTTAAATTTAATTGTTTTTTTGTTAATAACCATCTTTCAAAAGAACGCACCCAAATTTTCAGACAGATCTGTCAAATAGTTTTGTTGTGGCAGCCATTTTATATAGACGTCTACTAGCACCTTCGTTAAAATGGAAAAAAGTGAAATTCGAGTGTTCATTAAACACTATTTTTTGCGAGAAAAAAACTATCACGCAAACCAAACAAAAGCTTGACAAGTATTATGAGCACTTTTCACCATCAATTGGAACCATTCACCACTGGTTTATTCAATTTCGGTGCGGTCGTTCAAGCACAAATGACGCCGAACGTTCTGGTCGCCCAATTGAGGTCACCACACCAGAAATTGTCGACAAAATCCATTCCGCAAGATGGGTGCCGCAACTTCAAAGGTGTGTTTGGCGATGTTCCAGAAAAATTCGGCTGAGTTTTTGCGTCGTTTCGTAACCGTGGATCTTATCTACACAGGTCTTTAATTAACTTTCCACACCATAATAGAGGTCGTATCAGGTCAAATTTAGAGGCTCATTTTTCAGTTTTTTTACAGCCCTATCTGGTGTTTCTCAGGGTAGTCACTTAGGTCCTATCCTCTTTATACTCGCTATAAAGATGTTTCGTCATGTATCAGCCACAACGATATTCTTATTTCTGCTGACGATATGAAAATCTACATATAAATGCATTAATAACCAAAACGACCGAAATCTTCTTCAATCCCATATTGACAGTTTCACCCATATTTGACAGACATTCAGAGAAACTTCATCCGATTTGCATGATCTTCCATGGAACGATCTATTTAATCTTCCATCATACAAATATCGCATAGAACTTTTACAAATCTTACCTTTGTCCCAAAGACGGGTAGACGGCTTTACATACACTTTTTACAAAAACTCATTTCGGGCCTACTTTCGGGATCTTACAACCTACATATCCGTAGTTAAGAGTTAATGTATGTCTCGTATCATAGTACGAATTATGGCATGCATGAGATAATTAGTCGCATGTGCAGCTAATATAATATTAACTCTAACCTATTGGACTTCAATAGATAGTTTAAAAAAAAATTACGTTGTAGTGTATTTACTTTGCTTTTATGTGTTTTTAATCACTAACACCAGTACTAAGTTATAAGCCTGTGAATGCATTGTGCATGCTTTGGCTAATCTCCACTCATGATAGCTGCTTGCTATAAGCACTCTACGACACAGCCCTGACAGTGCTTTAAACTCAAATTTAGTCGCAAAAATTTAAATATCACCCAAATAGAGGCAATTAGTTTTTGTTGCCTTTTTTATAATTCCCTTGGGGTATTATTTAACTTTTATTTTAGGCCTTATTTAGATCAGCCGGACAGGGAATACCAAGCTTTGGAAATTTAATAATTTCACCTAAATTTTAAATCTCAGTGATTTGCAAATGAACAGCGCATAAATGCAAGTACGTGCAACGCAGTCGTGCACGTTATTTTCTTTGTTTATCAATCAAGTACTCGTAATATTCATAATTCATTAGATTTTTGTCTAGAGTTTTATTTTCTGCTTTTTAAGTGTTTACGTGGATTTATCTGTGGTAATCTGTAAGATTAGCTTTTTTTTTACGAGTTTATATTTAATTATATCAAATTGAAGGGAATTGTAATAATAATGTAGGGCAGTGTTTGCCCTTTAACATCTAGTGAGTTGCAAAGTTTAATTGGCTTAAACAAAACGCACTGCCAGCATTACAGCATCACAACATTACCTCTATGCCCTTTAGTAAAAAAAATCAGTTGGTTTTGACGATTTTAAATTTGAACAGCAGGATTTTTAGCAGCGCAGCATAAATCTCGTCGCAATAATACGAGTAGCCTAAGTGGTATAAGAAGAATCTTCCCTGTGTAGATTGTGGATAATTTGTGAACAATGTTTGAACAATATTACTTACATACTTATCGGACACCCCCCTTATGAAGAGTCTACCCGGGACATCATGACCATTGTATCCTGACACTTTAGGTAAGGGTATTCTAGGATGGGTGTTCTGTGACGTCAGTCTCTGCTTAAATATCCACCAGTTGTGTCCATTGTGTTAATTTTCAAATACCCTGGAAACCTGTAAAGAAAGACGGATAATTAGAACCATCCACATACTCGTATGTAGCTAATTATAAATGGTGAGCCATCTGTTGGTTTCTTCTTAAAATTGCTATAAAAAAAAATTTATTCAATATTTTTCAAAGTTTTTATTTTATTTTATTGAAAAAAGTACACTTTCCAATTATTTATGGAAAATCGTCTAGAGATCGTCCAAGTTCATTTCCTTCCACGGAACGAACATAAGGATAACATGTCTTATCAATTAGCATGCCAATCTCATGAAATTTCTTCACGAACTTGCGTACAGCAGGTACAGTTGGTACATTATTTCGACCGAAATTTCTTTTCAAAATTCGACCTGTTTCGGCAACACAGTACCACTTTGGAAATAAGTTTTCAATATTTCCCAACGTTGTGCAAGCGTAAACGAATGATACTGTTTCTGTCAATTTTTTTTTTTTTTTAGCGCGAAAGAGCTGTCAGTGTCAAAATAACATGTAATTTCAAAAGAAACCAGCAGATGGCCCACGTCGTCTAACTCTTCAAAGAAGTGAACTGCCAACATTTAGTCTCTTCTTCATTTTTCTCCTGGCGTCTGCAGTAAACATTGTGCGACAAAACGCTTCGCATGAATAGCAATGATATAGTGTCCAATATTGATGCCAGAAAGTATACGTTTATCTCTGTGACTAAGTTTAACCAGAGAAAGGACTACTAACTTCTCGCTGTGGATTCAGCGGGCATCTGCTCTACTTGTGGCTTCATCGTCAATGTACTTGAGTTTATTGGGATCCATATAAAGGGAAGAGAATGGATGGGCTCAACTTGGACCGATTTGTGGAAAGTCCATTCGGTCTTTTGTTATCTTGAATATGCATATTCCCCGCTACCTATAATTGGGTCCCAGCACTTGTCATTTTAATAGTCTTGATCTGATTAACGCTCAATCCAGAGTCTTAACAGCGGCAGTAGGTGTTAACTATCCCAATGATATTGTCTTTTTATTTGCACTTAAAGGGCAGATATTGTTATTAATCTTGGTATTAGCATATCAAAGAATCAAGAAAATGGATCTCTCAATTCTGTCCATACATACTCGTACAGACAGGACTGTACGAGTATGTATGCACGACTTCAGCCTAAATGACTGAACGAATTTCAAACTTCATATCTGAGTTCTGCGGGGTCATTCTAACCCTAAAATTAACTATACTTGCCATTGAGTTAGGTAAATGTCAATAGATGGCGTACCAGTTTCTTTTTTTATTGTTTAAAGTCATGTAACGGTACTTTATGTACTTATTGCAGAATTTTTGAAAATGGGTACTTCTCGGACTTAATTCAAACGATTTTGTTGAAAATCGATATCCAAGCAATATTTGACATATGCAATGGTATGTCATACCAAGTTTTGGAAAATCTTGCAAATATGCAAGTACGTGCGACCCAGTCGTGCAGTTTATTTTAACTTATTTTTAGCCTGGATAATGGTCGTGATTTTAGTATTGTGAAAGTCTGCTATAATAGTTAAATCTAAAGGAACTTTGTATTACTAGGGTTCCACACTAAACCCCGGCTCGCATACCGACGGAGTAAGAGTTCACTTCCTCTTTGCTAAATAATTGCCAATCGTTTTTCTTGGAAATTTGTATGTTAATCGCCTGCTAAAAACTAGAATCGAAACCATATCATGATATAATCAGTTTCTGTCTGAAACCACCCAGCAGGAGAAGATGGAAGCGTGACCGTATGGTGCTGTGCAGATGATCACACAGTTTCGCTTCCTCCAGCGATCGCTGCAGTTCTCATTCTAATTTAGTTTGGAACCTGAAATTACATCCAGATTTTTTATTATTCTTAACATTTTATGGCCGTTCCTGAGAATTTGAATACACAGATTCATACTGAAAAGCAGGCTAAAAGCAAAGCTTCTGTCTTTGAAAGATTGATTTGCAGACCTCGGCCACGGAACCAGTTATTGATTAGGAGCAGTGAGCAACTGAATCTTTCGCCTGATACCAGGATGAAAATGTCGTGGGCATAAACTGAGCGCCACTTCCCGCTAGATTTTGGGAACGCATTGTATTGTAGTTTAAGACTTGAAGACCTTAAATCATCACAAGTTATCCATTTCTGGTGCCTTTTATGTACCACAAAAGGAATTCCATAATGGGTGGGCTAAGTTTCGAGAATGAACTGGCCATCTTTACCGACGGATCCAAAATGACTGCCGGTATTGGTGCCGACGTCTACTATGAGTCTCGAAATATCCATCGCTTGTTTAGGACTTAAGGATGGTTGCAGTGTCTTTCAAGCCAAAATTGCCGCAATAAAATAAGCTGTGGATATAATTATTGAGGAAGATACGAGTATTTCAAGGCAAATAATCAGCACGTTGATAGCCAAGCGGCCATTAAGGCGTTACAGTCAACATAACTAAGATCCAAGCTCGAAAGAATTTGTAAAACGACTGGATGTTATCTCAGCGGTCAACACAGTGACCCTGTGCTGGGCACCGGGCCACATGGTTACCTCCGGTAACGAAAAAGTGGAAGAACTAACCAGAGAAGCTTCGCTTATAAGCCCTTTGCGGGACCTTTCCGAGGCTAGTGTACCGCTCAGCACCCTATACAGGGAGATAGACATCGAGTCTAATGAGGAAGTTAATGAACGCTGGTGTCGATTAGATACATGCGCTCATTATGACTAGTCCACGACAAAAAAGAGATCTATCAATTTTATAGAAATAAGTCGAAGGGATATCCGTATAGCTGTTGGTGTCGTGACAAGACACTGTGTGATATGTAATCGCGCAGCACGGCTAGGGTTACCTCATAACGACTACTGTAGAAGCTGCAGGGACGTAGAGGAAATAAAATCCGTTCATCATCTCCTGTGTCCAGCTCTGGCCAAAAAAAGAAGCCGTGCTTTTGGCAGATACTTCTTTTCAGAGCTGGATGAGCTAGATAGCATTGAGCTAAGAAAACTCCTGAGATTCATATACTTATCTAGGTGGTTCAGCCTCGCGGTCGATGATTGAAATTTGTAGGTTCCCAGGGTTATAAATATTGGGCACAATGGACTCTTAGTAGTCTAAGTGAACTGTTGGCAATCCTGTCAACAAGGACACCCAGTTACCTAACCTAGGTGAGCCATTTCTGAAAATGTCTGTACAGCCAGTGCAATGGCTACCACCAGTGTCTCTTCGTGCAAGTCAGTCCAGTTGCCATAGTTTCTCTTAATGAAAGACGCTGGCTTTAATTTGTTGGCCAGAAATTTCCTTAGATAAGACGCTTTAGTGGCTATTTAGATTGACAGGGAAAATTGTGTTCATAAGTTCTTCGCGAATCTAATCTCATTCTTGTGGAGTTCCACGCTCTTTTGTGAGTGGGCCACTCTATAACTCACTCTCTCGTGAAGTTTGAGCTCATTCGTGAGCTGTAAATAAGTTCCGTAGGTGGAATTCTATTAAAAAATTTCAGTTCCACTTCTTTCCTACGCTTTACTACGTATTTACAAGTTTATTAGTATTTATTACAATATTGTCACACAAAAATAGTTAAACTGTATCCTTTTGTTATTACTTTCAAATCAATATTTATTAAAAAACCTTTACGTTGTTCTATTTACCCGCAAATTTAACACTCAAGAGCACTACATTTTACACACTAGGTAGTACTTATTATGGAGAAGCTTTTTTTTCTGAATTCATAACAGCTCTTCGACACGCTTGTAAACTTCCACTAAAACAACTTCAATAACACCAATATAACACCCAGGAGCACGTACCTACTCCTTACCTTGGTGCGGCACACCATTGCACAGTCACTCACTGCAGCAGTTAATGTAATTACCAGGACTAATGGCATTCCACAAGAGTCTACGTTTATAGAGCTCGTGTGCGGTTTTAATTTAAGTTTTCCATTTTCATTCATTGAGAAAGGGAACAAGTATTACTTTCGCGTGCCGCTCGCAATTACAATAGAAAGTATTTTACGTTTGCTTTGGATTTCGAGTATTAAATTCCACGAACTACGTACATTAAAACTGTTTTGTCGCACTAATATCGGTCCTGAAACCAGTTCAATGAACTTTAATGACATGCAATTCCAATTTTTATTTTAATTAATCCCAAAAGGGAACATTTCTAGCAAAAGATGCGAGTGATAATGGTTTGGTTTGTGTACTGACTGTTTTGCAATATTTCAAATTTGCCTGAAACTATGCACTGAAGTAGTAGTGTCTTTTAAATGACTGTTTTCACAGAGCAATGCAAAAGGAAAAATTAAGAAATGCGCCAGATTTCAATTTATTGATTAAGGGATTTCGATTAACTTGATGTTAGGTTTCAAACATCAGAATAAAAAAAAATATCGTAAAACAGTTCTTCTGAAGATTTTCTGTTTTGAAAAGTTCTCTGGAATTACAAGGTGCAGCAAAAGAGAGCTAGCTGGGCAGTAAAGTCGAATTTAACACGTAAAACAAATACAGCGACCGACTGCCTACAACTCTTGATTTTCTTCGCAGTCAAATGCGACTGGCTAGGAATTTTATGATACCTCATGGCCAGGCGGTGCTGAAAGCAATTTTGTTATTTATAGATGTCGGTGCCACTGCGAAGTTGTTCGGATCCTAGTGGATTGGGGGTCTTCGGTAGTATATCGTATCGGTTTTGAAACATAAAATAAAAAACGAATTTGATCGCAAGAATATATCCAAGAAAACCTTCTACGTTTTTCTTAAAGTCTTCTCCAACTCCGAATGTCACTCTGAATATAGCAAACAGTGGATGTAGATGTGGCTCACTTGCCTCTAAGTTGGTTTTAAAGTGACAGTCAAGTGAAAATGGGGGATGAACAAATTTTGTCATCTAAAATATGAATTGAATTTCTTCAGTCTATCAATAGTCAGCTGTGCAAGTTCACAGTAGCGAAAATGTGAAATTGAATCTGAATTTGACTTCTGCTGTTTCATTACTACGAAATTTTAAAATCAACTTGCAATCATCTAATTAACAAAGACTGAGTTGCTTTTGGTATTTCTATTACTAAGAGTCAATGGCTAGATAAAGGAAATTAAATGCAAGTTTTTTTTATTGTAATAAACTCGAATGTCACTTGTGTTGCAGAATAAGAAACAATTTAGATGTGACTCACATGCCTCTAAGTCGATTTTAAACTAAAAGTCAATAGCATTTCAACTGAAACGTGATTTGCATATAATGTATTCAATATAAAATGATCAATATTGCACGGACAAATTATAAAGGAACGATTGAATGCTTTCGAATTTTATTTTTTTAATTTCTGTGTCCATTGTACTACTCGTACCAGGCAGAACTCCTTTTTGTGTAGTGGTTGGAGAAACTTAGATTTTATTCATTTCATTCATTCAGGTGGATGTGGTTGCTGCTCATCGTCCGGGCTTGAACCTGTACAGTTCGGATCATAAGCGAACACATTACCCACTACACCATGGCCACCCCCTGCGTTAGAATACTTCACTACACAAATCTGAATTGAAGATAGCAACATCTAAGTTTAAACTCAACAAGACTACTGGATCTTATAAGATTATATGCCATACGCCTCAAACTTTTTGTCAACTATCTGCTTGGTCCGTATCAGCAAAGAAAATATAAGAAAATGACTTTGACAAGGTCTTTAACATTATATTGTACAAAATTCTGAAGTTAACATCAGACAAATGTCTGTACAATTACTCGAACAGCTGACGGCATCGACATAATTGGAATAATGCAGCAGGCTATCAGTGGTGTGTTTGTGAGTATTGGAACAGAAACGACGAAATTGGGTAAAACTTGGACAATTGACAATTGAGTAGTACTCGTAAAGGAATTGACTAGCAAAGCCTTTCACGTACTAAGGTGAGTTTATATAAGACCTTCGTCACCCCAGTCCTGCTGTACGATGGAGAAGCATGAACGTTATCAAAGGCGGATTCTTCGAGAGTTTTTTTCCTTTTTGTATCGACGTGGAATGGAGTATTAAATGCAACAACGAACTATATCCGTTGTACAGCAACATCCACGTAATCAGAAGGATTCGAATTCATCATCTAAGACGGCTAGGACATGTAGAACGAATGGACATCACATTGGGATCATTTTCAGGGTTTTAGCTATTCATTTTGTTATATTGGATGATTCACAACATGGCTTTTTCTTAAAGAAAAGGTACGATCTTGGTAACTGCGGCTGGCGAGTAGCTCAATTAACCACGTGAGCACACACTATTAGAGCACACTTAATGGGTAAGAAATAATGACAAACTAACTCATACTTTGGTCCTGTCGCACCTCAAGACATATAGTACTTTAAAGGATAGCAGGATATATATTTTACTTGTTCGACAGAAAAATCTTTTATCACAGTTTATTCACAAACAAAACCCCGCAATTTCCTAAAAGATAATTCGTCTGTTACACTTCGTTGCACAATTTACACGTACTGCACTACAGAGCTTGACCTTCGCTTCTAGGATAACGTGTCTTGACATTCAACATCTCCGCTTCTTTATTACCTTTCACTCCGATGTGCCCTGATAATAATTTTAAGGTTTGCCAAGCTTTTTGAAACTAACACATTAGGTGTCGAAGACATTTTCGCTTCAAACCTCACTTGAAAGATACGAGAGATAATGATCTGTGGATACCTCAATTATGGTCCTAGGATCTCAATGCTAGGGCCATAGGGTTTGAATCTCTCTCTGTATAATATCATACAGTGTCTCGAACCTATGCAGCCAATGTCACCAAATATTAACCAATAGAGGATTCCGTCCACTACAGGGCTCCACAAAAAGGGTGATAGCACTCTTCCTTAAGGAAGTTCTCGTTTTGTGCTAACCCTATGCCGAAAGTATTACGGCAGTCGTCTTACCGACTATACCTCACATCCACTTTGAAATTGTGCAGACCCCACATTCTTTGCTGAGGCACTGTTAAAGGCTTCTTGCCTTGTACTGATCAGGCTTACAGAATGGAATACATAACTTTGGTTTATGTAAATCTGGCCTGAATGGTTTCATTCGATATTCATCAGTAAAAATTTATTCTTAGATCGTTTTTGGTTGCACAGTTGAGTGCGATGATGCACTGTAATAACATCAGCTAGTATAATACGAGGGTGGGTCAATAAGTCCCTGAAAATTAACACAAATTGTGTCGTCACCTTAAATTTAATAATTTTTTTTGTTAAGAATCATCTTTCAAAAGAACGCACCCAAATTTTCAGACAGATCTGTCAAATTTTTTGTGTTTTGTTGTGGCAGCCATTTTATATAGACGCCTACTAGCATTTTCGTTAAAATGGAAAAAAGTGAATTTCGAGTGCTCATTAAACACTATTTTTTGCGAGAAAAAACTATCACGCAAAGCAATCAAAAGCTTGACAAATATTATGGGGACTCTTCACTATCGATTGGAATCATTCACCACTGGTTTACTCAATTTCGGTGCGGTCATTCAAGCACAAGTGACGCCTAACGTTCTGGTCGCCCAATTGAGGTCACCACACCAGAAATGGTCGACAAAATCCATGGTTTGATAATGGACGATCGGCGAGCGAAAGTGCGCGAGCTTGAAGAGGCCAAAGGCTTATCACATGGCTCAGTGATTTCGATTTTACATAAATATTTGGACATGAAAAATCTTTCCTCAAGATGAGTGTCGCGTTTGCTCACAATCGACAATAAACGCATTCGTTTGACAACTTCAAAGGTGTGTTTGGCGATGTTCCAGAAAAATTCGGCTGAGTTTTTGCGCCGTTTCGTAACCGTGGATGAAACCTGGATTCACCATAACACACCAGAAACCAAGGAACAGTCAAAACAATGGACTTCTCCTGGTGAATCGAAGCCGATGAAGGCCAAGGCGGGTTTGTCAGCAAACAAGGTCATGGCGATAGTTTTTTGGGATGCGCGCGGTGTTATTCACATCGATTACCTTGAAAAGGGTAAAACGATCACCGGCGCATATTACGCAGAGCTGCTGGATCGATTCCAAGCCGATTTGAAGCAAAAACGGCCGCATTTGGCGAAGAAAAAAGTTCTTTTTCACCAGGCTAGCGCACCGGCGCACAAGTCCGCAGTCGCAATGGCAAAATTGCTTGAGTTAGGCTACGAACTCCTCCCTTATCCAGCATATTCCCCAGATTTAGCCCCCTGCGACTATTTCTTGTTTCTAAACATAAAGAAATGGCTCGGAGGTAAGAGATTTGGATCGAATGAAGAGGTCATCGCTGAAACAAACGCTTATTTTGAGGGGCTCGAGAAATCGTATGGATGAAGTGTATAGAGCTAAAAGGAGACTATGTTGAAAAATAAAATGTTTTTATACCGAAAAGAGTGTCCCACCCTCGTAGATGCACTTAATATTGTCAGATAATTTTGCAGCTTATTTCTTAAGTATAAACTATGTTGGTGTCCATCCAAACTTTCCAAGAATGGAGAAGGCTTTATCCTATAGAAGTAGAACAAAAACACCAAACACCTTTACAACTCTAGGAAAAGATTTCGACAGGGTGGCTTACTTTTATGCGACTTCTTAAACATTATCTTAGAAAGGATTGTTCGTGACTATAAGACAAAAATGTTTGGCCTAGGATGACGACATCGATATGGTGGGAAGGACACAGCAAACTGTAAGTAGATCATCTACTGGAATTGAATAGAAGGCAACTGAAGTGGTTAATATTAGCGAAAGTAATGTATGAAACCATACAAGATCTACATTAGATATAGTCAGAAATAGACTTGACAGTTGGCGAATATATTCCAGAGAAAAGTATTTTCAAATCCAACTTGGTTGCTCAATGTACACAGGCCAAATAAAAGGACTGGCAAAGGTTCAATTTCTGAAACTACCACCGGCTGTCTCAATCCTGACAACGCAGGCGAGACAGTAGTGTGACAAACAATGACCATTTGTAGTGCCACACCGTAGAGGTGTTAGACAGTGAAAGCATTTTGGTCATCAGATAGTCTAAATTATCTTTCCTAGAATTCCTAACCTAAGCGCGCAATAAAATATCTCATTGTCATTATTTTCGGTGAGCGGTGACTCCCAATTATATTCTCTTAGATGCCAAATGTCTTCCTGTTTTTTTTTTATTTTTATTAATTTTCTGACTAGAATCCCCGGACATTGTAATTCCCCGACAATACCAGAGTTTATCAATTAGCAAAGTATAAATACCAAAAGAATCTTCACTATTCTTATCAGTAAGCTTTTAAATCTCACAGAGTACCAGCATTCTTATCATCTGCTTTGTATTCAAAAACCAATAAAATGCACGGAAAAATTATAATTCTCGTCTTTTGTGTTGGCGCCGTTTTGGCATATCCCGCTGAACAATACACTGAATTCGATGAGTTCCCACTAAATGAGGTAAGTTTTATAACTTTATTCAATGCTTGAAGTTTCATTAAGTTCATTCTCCTTTAGGAACCCGCTGAAAGTGACTTTGAATTACTAAGGGCAAAGCGTCAATTCAATCTGCAGGGAGGTGGTTCACCCAGGCAAGGATTCAATGTCGATGCAAATGCTCGTTTCCCGATTTGGCAGAGTCAAAACAAGCGCAACTCTCTTGATGGAACAGCGGGATACTCGCAGCATCTCGGTGGTCCCTATGGTAATAGTCGGCCTGATATGCGTGGCGGACTTATATTCACTCATCGCTTCTAAATATCAAAATCCAGTTGAAACTCGTTTATAAATAAAATTAATATTTATTGAAGAATTGTGTTTGTTAATTAATGAAAATGAGCCAGAATTTTATGAGCACATAAATGCACAATGTTGTCCAGATTTTGCACATACTTCCAAGTCATACTCGTAGTTTGTTCGCGTGAGATCCTTTGTTACTACTCTTAGGATAAAAAGTTGGATATAAAAATAGAATGACTTTAACCAGTAAGCAGTGGCGTGCCTGTATACTCATGGAGAAATAATAACGATAGACCACCAAACGATGAGCAGTGACGCTGTACATTGAAAATAGTCGTTCAGTTGTGTTAACTCAACGTACATATCGTCGAAAATATCGTGGCCAACAAGCACCGTCTGACAACACTATTCGTCGTTTGCGTCGAATTTTGTTGAGCACGGGACAGTGGGAGATCGTTGACATGCCGTTCATCAACACCCAAGACGTTCCAATGAACTGGTTGAAGCCGTAAGAGAGAGTGTTGCCGAGAACCTACATGTGTCGTATCGTTACCGCGCTCAACATTTTGGAGTCAGTGGAATGTCCTTGCGATGATTTGCATTTGTTTCTGTGTAAAGTGCAATTGACTCAAAGAATATTGCCGACAGACCGTCCATGTCGCTTTGAATACGGCCGACGAGGCCCATTTCGCACTCTCTGGAGCCGTTAACAACCAAAATTGCCACATTTGGGAAACGGAGAATTCACACGAGATCCATGAAACACCATTGTATGACCAAAAAGTGACTGTTTGGGTCGGCGTTTGCGCCAAAACCATCATTGGGCCATTTTTCTTCAGAGAAGGCGAAACAGTCTATGGGAATCGATATCGGTGGATGTTGGCTTATTATGACACTGCAAATTAAACAATGCAGTTTCTGCAACGAAAATTCCCTGGACGTGTGCTATAAAAATGGAGACATTGACTGGTCACCCAGATCTCCAGATTTGACACCTCCGGACTTATTTTTGTGGGGTTTTTGAAAAGCAAAGTGTACGCCAGCAAGCCTCAGACCATTGACGAGCTCATCGCTATACCGTCCGAGATGCTCGAAAAAGTGATGGTAAACGCAGCAAAAAAGGGCACATTTTGCTTTGGTGAATAGAGACGGCCACTTCATTGATGTTGTATTCAAAAACTAGTCCAAATAAAAATTGTTTTTTTTATATGTTAGTGCTGTGCTGGGTAGGTAGGTAGGAGTGGCGGTTCTAAGAACCCAATTAGCACTAGGCGCCGCTTTGATAACACAACTCATGTAAACCTGGCTATTAAGGTGTGTTGATGAGAAGTCTCTAAATTCAACCTGAGGGAAAAATTTAAGAAAGTTATCAGTTCTTTAATATTTTCCCCTGAGATCTCCTCGAGTGAAATGAAAAATGGTTTGCCTAATGCTCGTTGTCTGGCCCTAGCTAGAGCCGGACAGGCCCATATATAGTGAGTGAGGGTTTCTTTTTCGGTTGCGACCTTGCAACTGCGGCAGTGTGTATTATGTGGGATGCCTAATCTGGCCGCGTGGTCTCCTATCGGCCAGTATCCCGTGGTGATCGCTGTTATTCTGGCGATGTCTTTACGCATTCTGTTTAGGAAGTCGTCTGTCTTTGCCTTGTTGTAGTTTGGCCACATCTTTCTAGACATGACACAGTTTGTTAGTCTAGCCTGAGGTTGGCTTTTCTAAGGAAGATGGAGGAGATTTTTGCCTTGACTGCTACCAGCGGAACGTGAACTGGTTCTGTGAGTTAACAGTGAAGGGCTGAGCCTTGCTTAGCCAGTCCGTCGGCTTGTTCGTTCCCATAAACGTTACTATGCCCTGGAACCCAAATCAGTGTTGTCCTGAATTGACCATCTAGCGAGGCTAGCTCACTTCGGCATTATTTCACTAGTTTGGATAATATAGTAGCAGAGGCAATAGCTTTGATAGTTGCTTGGCTGTTAATAAATATAGCGATCTTTTGCCTTGGCGTTATATTTGCATGTAGTTTTATCTGGAGGCAGGCTTCACGGATAGTGAGTAATTCCGCCTGGAAAACACTGGCGGTGTCCGGAACAGCCCATCTTTGAACCGTTATATTGTAGCCTTTTCTTAGAGCCGGCCACCATACTATTGAGACATATGTGAGGATAGGCCGTTACCACGGCTATGTACATCCATAGGGTCAATTTTGGTTGCAGGCCGCATCTTTTGCCGAAGGTCCCGTTACAGGCATAGAAAGCTATACATGCTTTCTTCACCCGTTGTTCTATATTTAGTTTCCAGTTAAGTTTAGGGTCTAAGATAGCTCCTAGATACCTGGCACTGGGTGATAGGGAGAGTGGTTGGCCATTTAGTCGAGGAAGTGTGAAGTCAGGCATTTTGGTTTTTGTGGCGAAGAGCATCAGTTCAGTTTTGCTCGAGTTGACGCCAAGACCGCACTTATTGGCCCAGGTGTTTACCTTAATCAGAGCATTTTCCATGATTTCGCTTATCAGGGAAGGAAACATTCCTGACAAACGTAATATTCTTTACATTTTGTCACTGAGAGTGAGGCCAGAAAAAGATGTTGTCGCTAATGCACTCTACTTGGAGGGGCAGCATGTTTTCATGTTGATCCTACGTTTAGCGGTTCAATTACCAACATGGGATAAGAATTTGTCCTAAATAAAACTGCCAAGTGCCGACCAAAAAGCATTAAAATCCATCCTTCTCTAATCTTAACATTGAATAGGATATTTTATTTGTTCATGTCTAGATGGAATAAATATTGCTGACGAGGCCTCTAGATACATTGCGGGTCTCGAGGATCCTATAAATATGCAACTGCTTAAGAGTTCATCTACTACCATGTCCTCTTCAAAAGCTTGACGTCGTCTTATTTACAGAACTTTCTGAATATTTTGAATATTTTAAATTATTTCACATAAAATTATGTGTCTGTAGGTAGCTGAGCCTTAGTGGGACAATCCTTATGTTAGGTGAAATAGATGGGTGCTATGTGACAACAGTCACTACTCACTTAGACCAAGAGTTGGGTAGGTCTATTGTTTCCATTTTCTATACCTTGGGAGCATCACAGCTAAATTAGGACCAGCCGTTTAGAGATGTGAATCCCAGAAGAATCTTTAGCTCAGCGTTACATAAGTCTTCTAGCTCCTCGAAGAATTGATTGCTAAGAGTCATCAGTCTTCTGCTGGTTAGGGCAGGATATTCGCAAGGCAGATGTAGTGTTCTCGCTATTGCGTAATTGTCCAAGCGCTTCAAAATTGATTTTGCAATGAATACTGCTTAGTGGGATCTCTACAAAGATGGCAAGGGAAAGATCCAATTTCGAAATTTCGGGATACCCATATGCCCTGGTATCCAACATAGGGTCACCGTAGTGGTTCTTAATAATTCGCTCAGTTGACCCTTACAGAGTTTTACTAGACTTGATTTAACTGTTGGTGACTCCAGAGCCTTAACGGCTGCCTGGCTGTCAACGTAAACAGTTATGGTCTACCCGACTATATTACCTTCCTCGCTCTCTTATCCCACGACAACTCTCGAAAGACAACCCGAGGACAACCCACATATAGAGTATAATGCGTGGAAGATCAGAAAAAGATTTGGTAGACTGCAGATGTGGCAACTACTGTGACTTCAGATGTAACCTTACCCATGAAACGTGAACATCGGTGATTCTATTGACAGAATTTAATGATTAGGGGGTTTCATCTAATAATATAAGAATCAGAATTAACACAAATATGTACTTAAAATCTAGTATCGTTAGGTTATTAGAACCCGTATTGGGAGGTTTATTACCAGCACCGCCACGAAGGACATGTCTATTAAATTTGTGTGTCTCTCTGAAAATCTTTTTATCTATGCAGTTCTATATAGATAAACTTAATACATGCAAACTATTGTTTTAGCTAAATTATAATACACTTACGTACTCGTATTGTGTGTGAAATCATTCGAATTCGCTGACCTCACCGGGATTGCAAGATCAATTTCAGAGAGTAAAATAATTACAATTTCTGCTTCCATTTACAAAAAAATATATAACACTTATTTGCTGAACCCCTTCAAGGTGTTTGAGTAAACTAATAAGCGCACCGGATTGATGAATTGCTTTTATAAGTTTTTTAATCTTTAAATCAAAAATTATGAAAAACTACCCACGGTGGTACCCCTATTGATTATGTCATTGGGGTTTTTTTGTAAGCTGTGAATTACTTGTTACAACTTGTTGAACTTAGTGGAGACATTAAGGCAATAAATCTCCACCAAAATGTGTGGTTTTCCATTAAGATTTACATACGTATCTAGGTTTGATTGTACTCTTATGGATCTTAGAATCTCACAGAATATACCATGTCCACGTGTCATCTAGTACCTTTCCTGGCGATGTGCCTCAGTTCGAACCAGTTTTACTCCAATTATTTCAGTTCGATTGAGAAAAGTGGGTTGCATTGCTTAGGAGCCTATGCAGTTATCATCCCTTAAAGTAAAGAATGAAACATTTTTGGAAAATTGCTCAAAGAAGGGAGCATTGGATTCTCAGATTGTGATCAATCCACTGCCAGTTTTACTTTTTCATTACGACCCGTTCTCCCATAAAGCTGTTGATTTGAGATAAACACGCGTAACACGTTCCTGAGACACAGATTAGCAAAAGTTAGCAGCTTTGTTGTGATATTGGTGACCAGTTTCCATGTTCTTAAGAAAACATTCCAAACGCAGACTTTTCTTTAGAATGGAAAATGGTTACGCTTGATATTTCAAAGGCATCAAAAGAGTTTGGCATTAGGCTCTTTTGTCGAAAATGCGTGCGTATGGAGTCGAAGAGTCTCTTCTTCAATTGATTAGAAATTACCTTTCGGGACGTTCAATACAAGTTGTTTTGGACGGCTTCAAGTCTGCTATTCACCAAATAAATGTTGGTGTTCCTCAAGGCTCTGTTTTGTCTCCGACTCTCTTTCTTATTTCTATATATGATCTTCTTGTCTGCAACTTCTAATCCAATCCATCCTTCGCTGATGGCAGCACCTTCAGTTCTTTAACTCACTTCCTTGCTCTTCGGCCTTAGAAGAGGAACGGCAACGTATGTTAAATACATTAAATTCCGACCTGGACAGCATAATCAAATGGGGTTCAATAAACAGAGTGGAATTTAATGCTGTCTTCTGTCTCTCAAGCGAAACCATAACGATTACCCATGAATAGTACTTGCATCGCTGAAACCGAAAGACTTGCTATTCTCGGTATCTCTTCAATGGAACGAAAAATGCTTCAAAATGTCTAGGATTATTCAAACAGTGCAATAAATACTTTACCCCGTCTAATCTGGCCTCAATTTATAAGGCATTCAGACGCCCACATCTGACCTGGTACACTCAAGACCGTTCTGCACATTCTAGACAGGGTACAGAATCGCGCGTTAAAATTTATAGGTGATAAAGACATTGTGAATTCCATACATTCATTTGAACATCGGGGAAATATCTCGTGTCTTTCCCTATTTTATCGCTTTTTTTTTTATAAAAAATGCTCCAGCGAAATAGCTACTTACATTCCTCTCTTCAATTTCACCCGCAATACGCGACATGCTTGGAATGCACATCAGTTAACCCTTAAGTCCAACTTCGGTTGTACAGTCAAAAATAGTGATTCGTTTATAAGTCTAACGACACGAATGTGGAATGATCTAGCAGGTTCCGTATTTCCCCATCACTACAACCTTCAAACATTTAAAGCCAATGTGCTCAGGCTTCTCCTCTGTTCCCCTTCCCCATTTTCCTAAACGCCCGTGCCCTGAAACAATTTTAGGGTATTCATATTCCCTTTGGCGTACGCAAATTATATAAAAAATAAAAAAAATAAAAAATAGGAGCAACTTTAGATTCTAATAAGAACTTCACTGATCATCACGGGAACAAGTAGTGGTGATAGTATACAACCTTGTGGGATACTGTTTGAAATCTCAAGTTCTTCTGACAATCTTTCTATACGAGTATGCAGCACATGATAATTCGGGGATTCGTAGCTTACCTTGATTATACCCACCAGTATACCAGTATCTCTGTTTACACAATGTATCTAGGGATTTCCAGAGACTTCAAAGGTTGGTTTTTGATTGATATGAGTAATATTTTACAATAACTCGATCGAAAAAGACAATTTCCTATTTTTTATTAATGATACAATTGTAATTGTAATTGTTTGCGGTTTATTGGAACAAAACAAGCAAAAACTGGATTGCAATGATTATGAAACACTTTTTAGCAATCGAAGTATCAACAATAACACTACCAACATTGGTGGTAGGTGGTGTGTTTTGTTCGGAGAATGTTTCAAAAGCCTAAAAACAAAGTATAATAATTTTAACTATATTTTAAGCTATCTTTAAATTTCGACGCTAGATACTTACCATGTCACTTGTATCGACTCTGTCGAATACAAATGCAAGAGTGACCCCCACGAAAAGTAGAAGTATTAAAAGTTTTGCTACCATTTTTTTTTTTAAAAAAAAATTAACGAATAGTTGGTTGCAAGTAATATGATGTCTACTGAGAAGCTTCCTTTAGTGAACTGATTAGGGCCTGCTTCAGTTGAAATTTGAACTCACTTTTCGTTAATCTACATACAATATGTACATATTTGAGATACGAAACTCGAATTGACGAAAAGTGAGTTCACTTATGTGTACTCGTACATATATTGAATCGATATGGCATGTATAGCTGCCCCCTCTTCGGAACTATGTACATGCTTAGCAGTGATGTGACATTATGACCAGAGCTACTGAAATAGTACTATAGAATCAAAAGGAGTAGTACAGGATGAACAAAAGTAGTACAGATTCTACTGAATATGGTAATACAAACTACACCGCTGTGACTAGATTGCAAATTTTCTGGTTCCTTTGGAATTTTCTAAATTAAACCACTTTTAAGGTTGTAACAAATATTAGGCTTACCACGCCATCTGACGAACAAATATATAGATCTAATTTATTATGAAAGACTGACATGCCATGAAATATACATGATCAATTGCGAAAGCTTATGTCAACTCTACTGCGAGGGCATAACACTGGCAGTAGGGCAGTCATATGGCTAAAATGCAACCTGATCGTGATGATGACATCAGGAGGACGGAAAAAAATACTGTGAATCATGAGCAACGACAGAAGCAAAAAACAAACAAGCTCCCCAGTTATCTGGACAGCCACCCTTGGAGTTCACCGAAACTTAATACCAGCTGAGTTTCAAACCAACTACACCAATCTGTCTTTCTCTCTGTCTCTTCCCCTTTTCTCAAAATGCCCGTGTCCTAAAATTAGTATAAGGGTACTCATAACCACATGTGCTAATTATAAAAAAAAATTGTATCTGACTATGTTTCACCAAAACCGTCCCGTAACTAATTTTGCTCTAAGTGGCAACCAGTGCATTCATCGGGTTTTGATTTATCGAAATCGGTTTATTAGTTTTTGTTCTAGGGATCAAGAAACATAATCGGCGCCATCTAGTGGCCGAATCTGAATTGAACCCCTCTAAGAACACTCCTGATACTTAATGTAATACACTTTCAATGAAATCAATCTAAAAGTTTATGCTTTATGTGCAACAGATACACTGCGTTAATAAGAACATAAGAGAGTCGGGTAAAAAAAAAAAAAAAAACATTCAGTGACTTTTTTTTAAATAATTTTATTTATCTACGTCCAATAAGAACAGAATAATGAAAATTCAAAATCCATGAGGGAATCGTGGGGGACGTCTAGTTGGACTCCTGTTTCCCATTCCCCCCCTATGAGGGGAGTTAGGTATTTTTACAGGTCTGTAACCAGGACCGGTACCACGTGAATTTGAATTGAATTGACGTTTCTCTCTGAAAATCTCCTGTTCCTTTTGAATATAGTCCTGGATAAATTTAGTAATTTAAAATTTTGATTGAAGAAAATTCCAATATGCTTACGTTATTGCGAGTGAAATCATTGAAATTCGCTGTATCGAACGAGAATGCAAAAGCGACTCCAACGAAGAATAAAAGAATTAAGATTTTTGCTTGCATTTTTATAAAAAAATTTTATTAAATGTTTGTTAACACTAAATGCGATCCTCACTGAATCGTTTGAATAAACTGATAAGACACTGTAGTGGAGGTGTTTTTATATAGCTCGAAAATTGAAAGAGTTACAAAAAACTGACGACGGGGTATCCCCCCGGTAGAATATGGCATTGGGGTTTTTTTGCATTGGGTACATTACATTTGACTATTACATTTACTTAAAGGGAACAATTTGCAATAAGAAAAGGTGTGAGTTATTGTAGTTAAATTTACAGTCCTACTAGCTTGCATCGATTTAGATCCACTGAACGCAATTTTTAGAGACTTTTGTAAGCAGAACACCGCTAAAGAAACTCATGGAATAATTCCATTTAAAAATACATTTGTACGTACTTATTTCCCAGGCAGACAATTTTTTTTTCAAAAATTGAAACCAAAAGTGTTACCAAAGAAATAAGTATCAACACTGCAATCAATCATCGCCTAACCACTGTACTCACTGTCAGTGCATCACGAAAAGTGCATTCGTCTAGCTGTCCAATAAATCACATTTACAAAACGTTCAGCAGCACTAAAGGTGCAAAGTTCAACGCTCACTTATAATTAGTAATTGGTCTTTAACAGTACACAGAGTAGATACAAATTGCATTCAGTATTCAAATGCAGACTTTCCGGTGGGATGTCTGTACATTTGGAGTGCCCGCTTCTCGTTGATAAATAAAACAATTGTTCAGCAATTACTTTTAAGATCGATGGGACCTTTAAAGATACAGATAAATGTATGCTATTGATAGAGTCACACCAAGAAGATTGACATAATCAATTAAAAAAAAACATCTATTGGAATTCCCCATCTTTTACGAGTACACTGGACTGATGATAAGAAATGTAGCGCATCATCAAATTGACTTTTGTTATCAGTCTACTGCCGCAGTCTTTTACAGGTTCTGGAATTTCGTTGTTATTCTAATTTTCCTAATGGAAAATATACTCGTACATAAGAACATAGTAGGTTCGAATAAAAGAGTAGGCATGAGTTTATGTAAATCAAAAACTACCTTTCCCCCTTACAAAGTTCAATATGAGAATCATAAAAACGCAGTGAAGAGTGTCGGTAAGCACTTGTAGTTAGTTAGGCATTATTGTCTTGCATTCCAGGCACATTTGGTAGCATAAAAGGTATGAATTAAATTAAAATAAAACGCCTTTGCCAGCTTCTCCGTGGAGCTATCTCTTCAATGCTGGTAGAAAAGAATCTTAAGAATTATCTGAATTTACTTATTGATAAACACTTCCCAAGTAATTCCCTAACTGCCAACAATATTGACCCTATCAAGCCAAATACTCAGAAAACCAACCTCTCAAGTCTGATTGCGCAGGATAAACTCCTTTGGGCGCTACATACTTGTAGCTTCAAACCATACAAATCTGCTGGACCAGATGGCATAACACCTGCTGAACTACAAATGTCATCTGACATTATATTATCAGTTCTAAAAAAAATATATTTCAGAGCTGTCTGGATCTGGTCCATATTCTGCATATATGGAGAGAAGTCAATGTGGTGTTCATACCCAAAACTGGTAAATATTCACACGCCAGTTCAAAAGACCTCAAATCTATTAGTCTATCATCATTCCTTCTGAAAATACTACAGTGTCTTCCAAAAGGGACTTCCGAACTTTGACAGTTGATAGCGGCCATATTGTTGAAGCTACATCTGTCAAATTGACTGTCATTTATTCAGTCTGTTTTGCCAAATCACCATGGATGGATATAGCGTTCAACAACACTTGCAAATAATAAAATTGTTTTATCAAAATGGGTGTTCTGTTCGGGCAACGTTCCGCGCGCTTTGCCCATTTTACGGTCACCATAATCGTCCTTCCGAGAGGACTATTCGCAGTGTGGTGGATAAATTTGAGTCCACTGGTTCAGTAAATGATCAACCAACACCCGTACGTCGACGAAACGCAAGATCTGCCGAAATTATCGCCGCTGTTCGTGAGAGTGTGCAAGAGATTCCGAGGCAGTCGATTTTGTGTCGCTCACAAGAACTCGACCTTTCGCAGACCACAAATTGGCGAATTTTGCGTCGTGACTTGGGCCTGCACCCGTGCAAAATTCAACTGACTCAGGAGCTGAAGGTAAACGACCATAGACAACGACGTGTATTCGCTGAATGGGCTCTGGAGCAGTTGAAAACTGACCCTAATTTTCATCGAAAAATCATCTTCAGCGATGAGGCCCATTTCTGGATGAATGGGACGATACCAATTCACATGAGATCCAAGAGCGTCTAATGCATCTCGAAAAAGTCACTGTTTGGTGTGGATTTTGGGCTGATGGCGTCATCGGTCCATATTTCTTTGAGAACGACGTTGGCCAGGCCATCACCGTCAACGGCGAGCGCTCTAGGTCGATGATTACCAACTTCTTTTGGCCTGAATTGTTGTCCGCGGCTCAACATGCATACTGTAACGGAAAATCAATAGAAACAGCATTGCATATGTTAGTCAATAAGAGTACACTATAGTAGCTTTTCTAGATATTGAAGGCACTTTTACCAACGTCTACTCATCTGTCAAATCTGAAGATAGGTATCTCACTTGGCGAGCTGATTAATTTACTGCTTACTAGTCGGATTATCAACTCAAAGCTGGGCGGGACATCTGTTAGAAGACATGTCAGCAGGGGTACCCCTCAAGGGGGCGCCTATTCCCACGTCTTTGGAATTAGGTGGTAATTGAACTATTGATAATCCTGGAAGCTGAGGGTTGCGAAGTTATCGCCTATGCGGACGATGTTGCAATAGCAGTCTCTGGTAAATACCTCGCTACCTTAAAATAACTCCTACAAAACGCTTTGAATAAGCAATCTAGATGGACTGCTCGGTGTGGTCTAGGAGTGAATTCCCACAAAGCCGAACTAGTCCACTTCTCAAGGAAATACAAAATCCCACCTATTGACCCTCCATCCATTAATGGAACAAGCAAAATATCTGGGTCTTATTTTGGATAGAAAACTAAGCTTGAAACCTAATATGCATGAAAGAGTTAAGAAAACCACTGTCGCAATCTTCTCTGGCAAAAAAGCCATTGGGAATAAATGGGGTTTACAACCCAGATTAACTCACTGGCTCTATATGTCGGTCATTAGACCGATCCTTATACAAGTATACGGGGTAGTTGTCTGGTGGATTGCCTTGGGTAAAGCGATAAACCAGAAGTTATTAAGCAAAGTCCAACATTCAGCTTGTCTGTGCATTAGCGGAGCACTGCGGACGACACCTTCCGCAGCAATGGACTTTCTTTTTCATTTTCTGAGTTACCTGCCATTTGCCTGCCTCTCAACATTTACGGCAGGCAAATGTCAGGTAACTCAGCTATTCGGCTTAGAGCTACTTCACAGTGGTCCAAAAAAGGATATGGCCACGCTTCATTTTTAAACAAATTTAATATCCTACCATACCCAAGTTAAATTTTGACAAAAACTTCCAATTTACCATCCCCTAAGAAGGTGGTTTCACGGAAGACAAGTCGGTATGTTTGTATATCGACGATTCAAAAACTAAAGACGGGGTGGGTGGTGGTGTCTTCTCTGATAGGCTTAATCTAAACCTCTCCTTTCGTCTCCCAAACCACTGTAGTGTGTTCCAGGCGGAGATAATGGCAATAAGGGGGGTCTTGTCTTGGGTAAAGAAAAACGTGATATCGACCGTTGATATCCGGATCTTTTCAGACAGCCCAGCAGCAATCAAATCCTTGGAATCATCCTCAATAAATTCTATAACGGCTCTAGACTGCCGAATATTCACCTAATTTGGGTGCCGCGTCATAGAGATATTCCAGGGAATTGTAAGGCTGACGAACTTGCTAAACATGGAACAACAATACTCATCCTTCAAGGCAAAAGTTCACTGGGTATGCCTATCGCTACATGCAAACTTAATTAAAGCTGGATGCTACCGTAAAGACAAATTCTAGGTGGACAAGGAGTACAACTTGTCTAGCGACAAAACAGATTTGGTCTAAGCTGGATCTGAAACGATCTAAGAATTTGATTTCTCTCAATAGGAAGCATATCAGCGCTGTTATAGGTGTCATAACTGGATACTGTCTAATAGGCAAACACGCAACAAGGCTTGGCGTCTTCTCAAACGATTTCTGCAGAAGCTTTATGGACGGAGGAAGCGACTATTCTTCACCTTCTTTGCACCCGCCCAACTCTCTCCCAAAGAAGGAAACTCCACTTAGGAGATTTCTGTTTCAACGACCTAAATGATCTGAATAAAATAGACGTTAGTTACCATCTACGCTTCATTAGGAGCTCCAAGTGGTTCAACGAGTAGGCTAGAGGTCGCGTCCCAAACTCATGTGGTATCACAATGGAGCTATTACTGGTCTAAGTGTGTTGGCTCTCTGCTGACAGCCACCTCAACCTAACCTAACCTACTTAAGTGGCGCTACAGTCCGGGGTGGACCTGGTTCGTTCTGCCTGACAGCGGAATTTGGGTCGTCTTCGTCGTTTAACAATCTGCAGTGTGTGGTTTTTTCATATCCTCAATACCGACTGTGTTTCTACTAAAGGTTTCTTTCCCAGCACATCAGTTGCGGCATTTCTGATTGATTCTTCGCATCGATGCCACTGGTTTTCGGCACTTGATGGCTGCATAGAACTTATCGAGAGGTTGAGGGATACGTGATCGGCAAAGGTTCTGCCGGTTTGTTGCGATTGCAGTCGTCCAACGTTAAATCTCCTCAAAATATTTCTCCTTTGTTGTGGTATCTGAGATATTCGTAGCCATACTTTGGCTACAACTAGGTAGTGGTCCGATTCTATGTTGACCATTCGGAACATTCGGACATCTAGAATACTAGGGGAGTGACTTACGTCAATCGCAACATTATCAATTTGGTTGACGGTTTGATGATCTGGTGACCGCCATGTTACTTCATGAATTTTGAGGCGAGGAAACTGAAATTACTGAACGAATTTTGTAAAATGCTTGTGCCCTTCGTCTGGTGTTAACATCATGTCCTATCGGTTGCTTGAAACATTGGTCGTAGTATGTTTGGTTTACCATGGTAAAGAGAAAACAAAATATTAACAGTGAGCAAGTCCAGATTGTTACTTAAATTTGAAAAGTGTTCTACATACCGATTGCCACATTACGAGTATGCTCTCAGAGTGATCTTGAAAATTCGGTTTTGAAGCTGCTGCATGTCATACATTGCGATGTACGAGCGTGCGTCAATAAGTCCCTGAAAATTAACACAAATTGTGTCGTCACCTTAAATTTATTTATTTTTGTCAAGAATCATCTTTCAAAAGAACGCACCCAAATTTTCAGACAGATCTGCCAAATAGTTTTGTTGTGGTAGTCATTTTATATAGACGCCTACAAGCATTTTCATTAAAATGGACAACGCACCGGCGCATAAATCCGCAGTCGCAATTCCAAAATTGCATGAGTTAGGCTACGAACTCCTCCCTCATCCAGCATATTTCCCAGATTTAGCCCCCTGCGACCATTTCTTGTTTCCAAACATGAAGAAATGGCTCGGAGGTAAGAGATTTGGGTGGAATGAAGAGGTCATCGCTGAAACAAACGCTTATTTTGAGGGGCTCGAGAAATCGTATTATTTGGAGGGCATCAAGAAATTGGAGAAACGTTGGATGAAGTGTATAGAGCTAACAGGAGACTATGTTGAAAAATAAAATGTTTTTATACCGAAAAGAGTGTTCCTTATTTCATTTTCAGGGACTTATTGACCCACCCTCGTATTACCCCATGCGACTATTTCATAATGGAAAATATATTCAGCCAAGGAAAAATAAACTTCTTTGAGAACCGGGAATGACATACATATAGTTGCTCAGATACCAGAGCATACGTAGACTGCCGCAGGCATTTGCATAGGGGTTTTATGTGTCTATATCATTTATTATTACGAGTACAATCGACTTCAACATCAAAGTATCGATATACGTTCGCATTATCAATAAAATCTTCTTGATTATACATTGTTGGGTATTGTTTTTATTTTAATTCGAGTCCTAAAGATGTGTGGATAAAATAAGACCGTTATCAAGATAACAACCAACGATTTCATAGAACTCTGATTGCATTGTTTGGACTGCACAGTTCACTTCTCAGTGACTCACAATAATTGCAGTATCATCAGGTATACTGCAAACGGACGCTATTTTTTAGAACTGATAGCATATCATTGCCACAAATGATAAAAATAAGTGGTAATCGAATAGAGCCTTGGGATACTCCGCCTTGAAGTTGGCTTAAGCTATTCGAAATTTCTACTTTAAAGCCTTTATCACAAAGGTATCTGCTAAACTGTTCTAATATTCTACCTCAAGTTCGAATTTTTTCCAACATTTGTATTATTTTCTTGTGTTCAATACCCCTGAAGGCCTTCTTGAAGTCGATGAAGATGACTAACAGCTGTTTATTGTATTCGAAAATTCAAGAAAAAGTAGGTTGACATTTCTATTTATCAAAAATCCAAATTGATTTTTATGTGCTGAATATTTCATACTTTGCCAGGTAGTCTTCTAGTATACGGGTCATTACTTCCTCAATTATTTTATCTATCACCGGTAGAATTGATATTGGATGATAGTTAAGTACATTGGATTTCTCTCCCGCCTTATAAATTGGACGAACTATGGCTACTTTAAGTATGTTTGGAAAACAACTTTGTTCAAATGACATATTAACACAAGTACTCGTACACAAGAATTATATCTTATATCTCTAGCTCTAATATTGCCAATCTCCACTGACTTATTCTTAATTTCAGTTTCAGTTACACTTCCAAAGAATAGCAGAACAAGATGCATAAACAGAGATCGGCACAAGGACAAGAGAGATCGTAAGGGCATAAGAGTGGCTCGTAATATTATACAATATTATATATTGGGGGTTCATACAAAACTAACTGAAACCCCATCAATTTTTTTTAGAGCGGGGCTGGACAAAAGTTCAAAGTAATGGAAGCATTTCCACATTTTATAAAAGAGCAAACAAATTCATTTTTAAGTGAAATACTTTTCATTCGTTCATTTTAACCTTTAAAAATGACAACACCCCAAGCACTATTTTCTCAAAAATTTCATATTTTGCGGCTGGCAATATCCGTTGTCGCTTCAGTACGTTCCTATTGTGTTTCATTTGTTAAATCAAAGTGGGCGTCAAAAAGTTTAGTTGCATAAGTAAGCCATTCAACGGGCAAGGGTGTTATCAACAACCCACCTACCCAGTTGCGTAACTTTTTTTGATTTGGTGAATATAGGGCCTTTTTGTTATTCAATTTCTTATATACCTATAGAAATGAGTTTCTTATATTTTAATACTGTTTCAAGTTTTTTTTATGTTTTTTTTTTATATATAAAACCATTCAAACAAAATTTCATTTCAAAAATTCATACTGAAAGCACTATTTTGGAAAGGACGACTAATAGTTCTATCAGGGGTCTCAACATTAATTAGTTTAACATTATTCTACAACAGAATGATATCATAATGACAATTTGACCGTAAAACCACATAGCAGAGGAAAGGGGTGGCCGTGGTGTAGTGGAAACATCATCGCTTGTCACGCTGTTGGTTCACGGTTCAAATCCTGATGTCAAGAATCATGTATTTATTTCGTATGAAATAAATAAAAAAGTCGATCAATTGTGTGAGCTAAGTCAACTCTACTGCGAAGGCATAACACTGGCAGTAGAGTGGTCATATGGCTGAAAATGCAACTTGATCGTGATGATATCAGGTGGACGAAAAAAAATACTGTGAATCATGAGCAACGACAAAAGCAAAAGAAACAAGCTCCCCAGTTATCTGGACGCTACCCTTGGAGTTTACAGAAACTTAATACTATCTGAGTTTCAAACCACTACACTAAATCTTTCTTTCTCTCTCTCTCTTCTTCACAACGCCCGTGTTCTGTAACCTCATTGACGCGCGCAAATTATAAAAAAGCTTTGCGTAATAAAGCAGAATCATTGTTGTCAGCACCTCACCTTCCTACTTACGTTACTATAACTCACCTACCTACTTAAAGGTTAAGTCTACAAATTCAAGTAGAAGTTCTGTAACATTAATGGCCATCATTACATTAGTTTTAACTTGAGCAAGTATTTGTTTCCTGAAATCTTTCGATCTCGAAATTTTGATCAATTTAGACATTACTATGATAGAGAAACTCAATAAAGTGGGTCTCTCAATTCTGTCTGTCTATCTGTAGGTATGGCTGACTGCGGCCTAAATGGCTGGGATTTGTAAGGTCATAATTCGAGGCGAAATAGGAATTTTCATTCTAACCCCAAATTAAAGGTACATTACTGGCCGATTTCGAAATATCGATTTTCTCGAAAATGGCTCAAACGATTTTTTTCAAATTTGACTTTTGAGTTACTATGAATATATGCAAATAGATAGCGTAACAGGTTTTTACCAAAAAAAAATGCGTATAACGGTACTTCATTCATTGACCGGTTTTGCAAAATTGGATTTTCTTCAAATATTCGTTAGGTGATTTTATTCAAAATCAATATGTACACAATATTTGACATATACAAGGTCATGGGGTACCAAGTTTTGAAAAATTGTCAAAATTATTTTTAACAAATTTGTACGAATTGTTTTTGAGAAAAAACGAAAGTTTTTTAGCAATTTTTTTTTTTTTAAATTCAAATCTGAGTTTTGGAAGATAGACAGCATATGTATGAGTATAAGTAGGTTCAAGAACCTGCGACCCATGCGTGTACTATTACTTTATTTATTTTTTTTTAAATCGTAGCAGGCGACGATTTTGAAAAAAAAAAAACAAATATTTTGACAGTTTCATCATCTATTGTGAAGTCTGATTTGTAACTGGTGAATGAAAATTTCATACAGATTGTGTTACAAAGATACAAATTTTGCTAGTGCAACAGCAATTTTCATTTATCTCTTGAAGCTCACGTACATCAAGACGTATGTTTAAGAATCGCATTCAAAAGCAAGTAGCCAATGGAAGGTCGGCCTTTACGAGCCTAAAAAGGTCACTTTACTCCGCATATCTCATCTCTGACATCAAGCTAATATAAAGGGTGGTTAAATTTTAAGGGCCGATGTTGAATGTGAACCATACCTAAACGTCAAGTTTTTTTCTGCATTTCATTTGACATTTCTCAATTTCAGACTAACTCAATTTGAACCATGGAAAGATACACAGTCGAGCAACGCGTTAAAGTTATTCAGGCTTATTATGAAAATGGGCGTTCAAATCAAAATGCATATCGTGCATTTCGTGATTCTTTCGGTCAATTTAATCGTCCAAATGTGCGTACAATCGGAAAAATCGTGCAAAAATTTGTGCAAACCGGGTCTGTAGGAGATGTGAAAACACCAGTGCATGCTCGTACAGCTCGTACTGCAGAAAATATTGCTGCTGTTCGCGATAGTGTGGCTGAAGAGCCGTCCACCTCAACTCGTCGTCGTGCCCAACAATTGCACGTCTCACGCTCGTCGTTGATGAACATTATGCATAAAGATTTGCATTTACGCGCTTACAAGGTGCAATTGACTCAAGAACTAAAGCCTCTTGACCATTTCAAGCGTCGTCAATGGTCACAATGGTGGCAAGAAATGGCAACAGTGGATGATCAATTTTCGAAGAAAATCATCTTCAGTGATGGGCACATTTTCACCTCAGTGGATTCGTCAATAAGCAGAATTGCCGCATTTGGGCGAATGATAATCCAAGGGTGATTGTCGAAAAACCAATGCACCCACAAAGAGTGACTGTTTGGTGCGGTTTATGGGCTGGCGGCATCATCGGGTCGTATTTTTTCCAAAATGAGGCCTGTCAGGCAGTTACTGTGAATGGTGTTCGCTATCGTGAGATGATAATGAACTTTTTATGACCCGAATTGGAAGATATGGATGTGGACGATATATGGTTTCAACAGGATGGTGCCACTTGCCACACAGTTAACGAAACAATGGCTCTTTTGCGCGACAAATTCAATGGCCGTGTTATCTCACGTGGTGGCGATGTCAATTGGCCGCCAAGATCATGTGATATGACACCGTTGGACTTCTTCCTTTGGTGTTATTTGAAAGAAAAAGTGTACGTCGATAAGCCAGCAACAATTCAAGAGCTAAAGGATGAGATAACTCGGCACATTAACGGCATAGAACCTCAATTATGCCTCAGCGTCATCGAAAATTTGGACCATCGGATGGAGGTGTGCCGCCGAGGTCGCGGCGGCCATTTGGCCAATATTTTGTTCCATACATAATTGAACCATACCAATATTATCATAATAAAAAGAAATGACAGTAATTTCCTAAATAATTTGTGTTTTATTCAAAATCAACATCGGCCCTTAAAACTTAACCACCCTTTATTTCATGACTTTGATTCGGCCAATCTTGATTTATGACAGCCCGATTTGGTTTAATATTAGGTTTAATATTAGGTTCGTCCATGCAGCTTCTGCAGAAATCGTTTGAAAAGACGACAAGTCTTGTTGCATGCTTGCCTATTAGACAGCGTCCAGTAATGACAAAAATGAAAAACTAATTGGATTCGCTTTAGTAAGGATCAAAGCAAATCTGTCATTGCTGTATCAAACTCGAAGCGAGACAAAATGTAGAGGCTGCTGTTCAAAATCCGCACATCGCAACCAGTAAACTTCTAACTAGCCATTGAGAACTTATTTGTAGGAATACTGGAATTTTTACTAATCAAAGCAAAAATGATGAAAAAGGTTAATTTGCGCATCAAAAAAGTGCTTCATATAGAGAATTTTACGAAAAGAAAGAAAAAAAAAGCAAGCAAGTAGGTTGGTTTTCCTGAGACAAAAATGGAAACTTCAGTCTTCTGCTCATTTTTCGGTCTTAAAGCTTCATTGTTTCTTCGTTTTTGATCCAATTTATATCCCACACTATGATTATGTCAAGTCTAAAAATGTAGTACATATTTCCACTCAGTCATTTTGCATGGGTCTTACCTTCTCTACAGGACCTTATATAAATAAATTATTAGGCTAAACCTTGGCAATATAAAGGTCACAATTTGTTTATTTTTTTCGGAACGGTAGGCGCAATTTTTTTTTTATTTATATTCTTCATTAACCCTGACTGGATTACTTATTAGCAGCTTCTATAAAGGTATTCTTATTACTCAATCAATTTGTTTCCCTCATTATGTGGCAAATGAATTTCCGTTTGATTGAATCAACGCATTCTTTCAAAATATACGAAACCAACTATGCCGTGTGTGAACCTATCAAGATTCCAATCGTTAGCCCTTCGTGTCAGCGGGACATCGAATCTAACCCACATAATTAGGGTGCATTATTTACACGTTACATCAGCCGCTAGAATAAATTTTTGTTTTATCAATCAGCTTTGTTTTGGTTACCCCAAAGAAATCAATTCAAGCCAAATTGAATTTGTTTTTTTTTTCTTTTCTTGGCTCATTGCGGGCACCTATTAAATAACAATAGGCAGAGGGTACTCGTAGCTTAAAAACGGAATAATAAATTATGAGGGTATTTTCTTGTCTCATGACTTACGTATGTACCTATACTAACAAAGAAATAGTGTCTAGTTTTATCACTGCTTCGTCCTTTGACAAAACTTTTGAAACTACCCTGCGTGCTCTTGAAATTACACACCACCACTTTATTTAACCCATTTACACGTGACACCAATTTCCACATAACTACTCTATTCCCAAAGAGCTCCAAAACATATTTTTTCACACCCTACTCTGTATGCGATAGAAGGCTCTTAAAACTAGATCAACCTTTTGTTCGCCCCAACTAGGTCGGATGCGCATTATAAAGTCATTAAAGCGCCGCAGTGTTGATAAGTAGAGTACACCTTCTTACCCCATAAACATTTTAAGGATGTGTGCTTAGGCGTGGTTTCTTAATTATTTATTCCATAACTCCTTGCTTTCCGTCAATATGACGAAGGATGTATGCGATAAGGAGCTCCTTTGTGAATACAGGCAGTTGTACATTTGGAAGGTGTGATAAGAACTTAAGTCATTATAATTGCCGACGGGAAGTTTGCTAAAGAACTCAATTTTGTTTAAACCAACAAAAGCTCTTGCTATCGCAAATGAAGAGACTTTTTTGAGGGCATAATTAAGATGTGCACTCAATCGAAGGAGAGCAAAAAGGCCGCTACTCAGATATAAGAGAGTTCTCTCGAATTGAAATTAGATTCGACTTTAAAGTTTCCATCTCTCTGAGTACAACCTTTCTTTCCTCCTTAAGACGTTGGAACGTATATTAGATACGTACATCCGTAATACAATAGCTACATCCCTTCTATCAAAATCTCATCATGCGTACACTAAGGGGCGATCGACTGAGACGGCGCTCCATGAAGTTGTGCGTACGATAGAAAAGACAATACACTACAAACAATTTACTCTTTGCCACCTTTTTAGATGTTGAAGGTGCTTTCAATAACGTTAATACTGAATCGATTCAGGAAGCTCTATCCCAACTGGGTGTAGGGGAGTTTATTAGCAAGTGGATAGTGACTATGCTAAAAACCAGAATCATTCAATCAACACTCGGTAATAGTGTTTCCACAATATCCGTTATAAGGGGAGCTCCTCAGGGTGGGGTTATCTCTTCTCTTCTTTTGCTTTTGGTAATCAACAAAATTCTGTGTAGGCTTGACCGAGACGGAGTCAAGGTTGTCGCGTATGCGGATGATGTGGTAGTGTTGGTATCGGGGATGTTTCCTTCTGTGATCAGTGAGATTATGGAAGGTGCCTTGGATAAGATTAGCACATGGGCCACTGGATGTGGACTTAGAGTCAATCCGAGCAAAACTGAACTGATGCTCTTTACCACAAAAACCAAAATACCGGCTTTCACGCCTCCACGGCTAAATAACCAATTACTCTCGTTATCATCTAGTGCTAAGTACCTAGGTGTGGTACTTGACCCTAAATTAAGCTGGAAGCGTAACATTGAACAGCGAGTAAAGAAAGCCTGTGTGGCTTTTTATGCTTGTAGCAAATCATTCGGTAAGAAGATGGTCTGAAGATGGTCATTTGCATGTATACTGCGGTGGTGCGCCCTATTCTTTCCTATGGATCGCTAGTTTGGTGGCCGGCGGTTAATAAAGCATACATCACAAAACTCATCAACAAAGTACAAAAGACTGCGGCTCTAGGTGCTATAGGGGCGATAAGAACATGCCTTGAACGTAATCCTTCACCTTATACCACTCGACCTTCATATAAAGTACATATCAGCATGTAGTGCGGTTAGATTAAGAGAAACAGGTAGCTGGTGCGATAGTCTCTACGGCCAAATCAGCATCCTTAATCTGCTACCTCGGGAGTTCGCGGCAAATCCGACCGACTACATAATTCCCAGGGTGAACTTTCGAAATGATGTCACTGTGAGATTCCCTTCCAGGGCGGAATGGAAATGGGGCACGGTGACTAACGAGTTCAAAACTACCATTTTCGAAAATGGGCTGCGGGGTAGGGGCGGGAATCTTTTCTGAATCCCTCAATATCTCTAGTTCATTCCATCTTCACAATTCATGCAGCGTATTCCAGGCGGAAGTTCTTGCTGTACGAGAGGCGTGCCGTCTCCTCAAACATACATCGATACAACTTAACACCATAGCCATTTTCATTGATAGCCAGGCCGCTTTCAAAGCCATCGTATCTGCGGCTTCCTCCTCCAAACTTGTGGAACAATGCAAGGAGGAGCTTGCCGCACTCGGTCATCGGTCTAGGATCAGCCTCATCTGGGCGCTTGGTGATAGTAACATTGACGGAAACGAAAGGGCTGATGAATTGGCGAGGCAGGGATCTGCCCTTGACTGCTCCCGTGCGGAGGATGTCAACATTCCGTTAGGGGCCCTTAAGGGTAGAATCTTTGTTCATTTCCTTACAAATGCTGGTAATAGATGGCAAGAGTTGCAGAACTGTGTCGTATCCAGGCAGATGTGGTCCAAGTATAACTGGCGCAGAACACAAGAGCTATTAAACAGAAGCCGGGCAGATATTGCTAGAGTTCTGGCAATTAGCACTGGCCATTGGCCCATAGGGGTCCACGCAGCCAGACTGGGCATTACTTTTAATGCACATTGTCGTAGCTGCAATGTGGCCAACGAACCTGAAACAATCCTTCACTTCCTTTGTAAGTGTCCGGCCCTTAGTAGGGTCAGACACCGTATACTTGGCAGACACCTTTTTGATAATATTAGTGAGTTAGCGGAGACAAGCATCGGGGACATCATCAGTTTCCTCAATGCCACGGGGTGGCTTTAAATAATCTTTTCTCTTCTTTCCCACAAGTCCAACGTCAGTTTCTACAACAATTTAGGTCACTTGAGTTGTGGTACTAAAACGGCGCCTCTGCGCTAATTATGTTTCAGCATAGCATGCTGTCACAACCACACCTACCTACCTACCTACCTACCTGAGTACAACCTTAACAGACATCTCTTAGCTGCAAAAAATAGGAGAAAAATCTTAAAATTCATTGGAATATATTTTAAAATCGATAAGTGTATTCAGCTCCACCACGAACATCAGGTCTACTGCTTCCATATGGACCACCGACATGCTGGGAGTATCCTGTTGTTCCATGTACTGCATGACGTTGGTTTTGACTTTGCCAAACAGGAGCACGAGCATTGGCATTCAATCCGAATCCTTGTGATCGTGATCCGCCCCCTTGAGCATTAAATTGACGTTTCTCGCGAATGAGTTCTGGTTTATTCTGAGTACGCAAAAAAGCCATAAGATAAATTCTATTCACTATCAACACGTTACCTCGTTATGTAAAAAATCAATGTTATGCACACGGGGAAGTGCTGCTGTGCAAATTCCAATGCAAACGAGAAGAAGCAATAGTATTTCGTTCATCTTACGAGTAGTTGAACAAAAAAATAAAATATTTGAAAATTATTTTTGGTACTCGTAATACGCCTTGGCAATCTGCAAGTTTACTGATAACACAATACATTTGCTTTTGGTATTTATACTTTGTCTTATCAACTAGACTGCCATTTGAATACCAAAAAAACAAAATATAAATTGTTTATGGCTATCAGTTCATGAACATTTTTTTGTAAAAGTCAATTAAATGGAAAAAGATATACCTAACCTACGGTCACATTTTCTAAAGCACAGCGCAGACGATGAAAATACTTGGCGATCTTTGCCAGCTCTTGGCATTCAACTGTATAAAGTGCTCAAATAAAAAACACAGAACTGCAGCCCAATTAGCACTTAAGCGCTACTTTGAGAACCACAACTCTTAGATATTGTTAATAAGTTGTTGAAAGTTTTGAATCCATCCTGTGGCATTCAAGAAACTGATCAGTTCTATGATGCTTTTCTCTAAAATTACCTTAAGATTGTCGAAAAAGGGTTTGCCGTTGGGTTCTACTTAAGGCTGGACACCAGCAGAGGAAGTGGAAGAATTCACATTTTTACATTCTCTTTGAAGCGGCAAATTAATTCGGTTGTTGTTTTTATTCGACAGGAAAACCCATCTATTGGCCAACCGACCGTTTCAAAAGGCATTTACGAGAAGTTTATTACAGTCGAAGAAAGTTTTGATCTCTCTTCTGACCACTCTCCGGTAATTTTATTACTTGGTGAAGCGTTGATCAAGAAAAAAGTACCTCTAAGGCTTAATAGCAATAGAACAACCTGGGAGGGCTTTAGAAATGATTGCGAAACAAATATCGCCTTAAATGTATCTCTTAAAACATCTTGTGAACTGGAGGACGAAGTTGATCGTTTCGTGGAAGCAATCCAAAGAGTGAATGAAATGGAGAAACATTTCTTCTAGAAGCTATAAGATTAACCGCAACGAAAAGTATCTCAGAGAAATAATTGAATTGGTGACGGAGAAAAGAAAAACACGAAAGAAATGGCAAATCACTTGTGCACCGCAGCATAAAAAGGCCCTTAACCGACTATGCAATCGCCTTATAGATAGTATTCGGGAATTCAAAAGCAATAAGATAGCGACCTACCTTAAAAATCTCTCCGCTGAAAGATTATCAAATTATTCACTTTGGAAAGCGCTAAAAGGCGCCCGGAAACCTCAAATGCAAGCGCCACCAATTCGGAAAAACGATAGAACTTGGACCAAGAGCGACAGAGAAAAGGCAGAACTTTCTGCTTTGACTTAGAGGAAACGTTTAAGCCATTCGACGGCCTGTTGATAACGCCCGACTCCCCAGTCACGACATCTGACACCTTTAAGGTAAAATAAGTTGCATTGATTGAACTGAGGAAAGTGATTAAAAATCTAAAGACGAAAAAAGCACAGAGTTACGTCTTGATAACGGCGCAGGTGGTCAAGGAATTGCTCTTATCAGACTGCTATATTTGATTAACGCTTCCTTCAGAGTGCTCTACGCTCCGAGACAATGGAAAGTCGCCGAAATTATAATGGTCCCGAAAACAGAAAATCATATCGGTCTATTTCCTCATTGCCGGTTATCTCTAAAATATTCGAAAAACTACTTTCTAAACGACTACAGCCCGTAATCGACGAACGACGTCTCATTCATTACCATAAGTTTGGATTTAGAATCAAACATTCTACAATCAACCAAGTCCACAAAATAACTGACGTGATTGAGAAAAAAAGACTTGTTGGGGTGTATTTCTTGACGTCTCACAAGTTTTCGATAAGGTTTGGCATGAAGGCTTTGAGTGTAAATTGTAACTACTACAGCCACGGCAACTCTTTCTAATCTTGCGATCGTACCTCACCGAAAGAGTTTTTCATATTAAGCACGGAAATGATTTCTCTTACTTCAAGGAGTTTGCGGCCGGAGTCCCACAAGGAAGTGTCCTAGGTCCGCTTCTATATGTCATTCAACAACTTGACGCGAACAAATCAATTCAACGTCTGCAAAGGACAAAACCTTTTGACATCGCGTCATAGTATATGCCGGTCGTGAAAACCGCAGGAACTTTCATTCTACATTCTTTTTAATTACATACGAACATCTTTTTCCAAAAATCACGAGTCTTGTAATCCAAAATAAAACTGCTGGATAAATGTCGGCTTAGATGTAGTATTAATCTTGGAGAGAGGTGCTTTTTAGTGAGTAAAAATCTCACACTGCCATAAGCACATGCGGTCGGGCCTTATAGTGTCTGTTGAAGATTTTCACCTGCTCTCGGCAAAAAAAAAAAAAAAACATTTTTACAACTGCTGCAGTATGTGCTAAAAGCGATGCCCAGTCTATACGCATGTGTCCCTACTGGCCAGTGACCTGTGTTAATCGCTACAATACTTGCAGTGTCTGCACGAGTCCTTTTCTCAAGTTTTTGTGTTCTAGCCCAGTAGTAGTTCAGCCAGATTTCCCTATAAATTACATAACTCTGCAACTGATCCACGTTTTGTTTGCCACTGGTAAAAAAGTGTGAAAATATTTCGCTTTTGACCGTTCCCATCGGAAAGAAGACTACCTCTGAAAGGGATCTGTCAAGGGCAGACCCCCTCCTCGCTAGCTCGCCGGCCTGTTTGCTCTGACCTGGCCCCCTAAGAAGACTGATTTTGGTCGGACAACCTAGCGACGACGAAAGCTCTTACCTACAATGTTCTACCAGCTGAGATGATGATGTTATTGAAATCAATGCCTTGATAGCAGCCTGACTAGCAATGAAAATGGCGATATTATAAATGGGTGTGGACATATTATTATCCATGTCCATGAAAAAAATGTATCTATTGGGTTTATAACTTAATTCGTGCGGTTTTTTGTCAAAATTTGAACGTTTTTTTAAGAAAAACATGTACAATTGTATTATTCAAAGTATTGCCCATCTGAAGCTATGACTTTTTCCCATCTTTCTGGCAATTTGTGGATCCCATCCCAAAAGAACTGCGCCGGCTTGGCAGCCAAGAATGAATCAAGCCAATTTTTGATATTCTGCTCTGATGTGAACCGTATTTCAGTGAGGGCGTTCTGCATCGACCGGAACAAATCGTAGTCAGAAGGGGCAAGGTCTGGGCTATAAGGCGGGTGGGGTAAAACTTCCCATCCACTGTTTTCCAAATAGTTCTTAACCGGAATAGCAACGTGGGGCCGAGCGTTGTCATGATGGAAAATTATTGCCTCGTGTCTGGTCGCATATTCCGGGCATTTTTCGGCTACTGCTCTATTCAAACGGATTAATTGTGTTCGGTAGCGTTGTCCATTGATGGTTTCACCCTGTTTTAGCAGCTCATAATACAGCACACCCTTCTGATCCCACCAAATACAGAGCATTACCTTCGCGCCATGGATATTCGGCTTTGCCGTAGATTTGGCTGGTTGGCCGGGTTTCACATATGATTTTTTGCGCTTGGGGTTGTCGTAATGGATCCATTTTTCATCACCAGTAACAATCCGATGCAAAAATGACTCAAATTCGACAATTTTGAACATTAACAAAACCATCAAGAGAAAATGAGCCTCGTCGCTGAAAATGATTTTGTTTGAAAAATCAGCATCCACTTGTTGTTGTTCCATAATCCATTCAACGAACTCTCTTCGTAGTGCGTGGTCAGTAGGCTCCAGTTCTTGAGCCAATTGTACTTTGTATGCATGAAGATGCAAATCTTTCTACGCTGTAGAGAGCTTCTCGCAATGTCCAATTCTTGACCACGGTGCCGAATTGATGTTCCTGGACTCGCAACAACACTCTCACGAACTGTGTCGATGTTTTGTATTCAACGACTTGTTCCGACCATATTTTGTACGAAAATTGTGAACTGTAGCTGCCAAATCTTCATAATTTTTAATATATTGCTCAACATCGGAAACACGCTGTTGTTTCGTGTAGCACTTAGAGGTGTAGCATACTGAATCATTCAATTGAAGAGCTCCATTAAAATGAAGCAATGCTTCACTTCCGTCCCACACTTCACTGCTTCATTTATTTCAATTAGTTCCTAGACTTCAATTCATTTTACACTTATTTCGCTTCTTTTGGCGTACTTAAATTCACTCCTATACTTCTTTCGCTTCATACTTCACTTTACTTCTGTAGATCAAATGTGAATGGGACTGTTGTTGCTTCATTGTTGCAGATCGTTGTTGCAAATTTTTCAAATTCTACATCTTCAACGATGCTTAATGGTTGGAATTCCTTCACAATCATCCTGGCTAGCTGCTGGTGAATTTGCTTAGTCTTATTAACTGGCAATGGCTTGGAGAAATAGCTATGCATTGTAGCTTGAAGAGCATTTCTTTCTGCACAAACATTCAACACTGGTTGAGAGTTGGTGGTTGTTTGCTCTTCGGAAATTAGCATTGCGCTGGAAGAACTGGTGCCTGGTATTGCTGGTTGTTTTTCAGCTACGACCCCAGGATGCTTCATTTTTAAGTGTCTCTGCATGTTGCAGGCATAGCCACCTTTAAAGGAAATCAAAGCTTGGCAATACTTGAACTTCGCCTTTTGACCTTCTACTTCAATAAAAAAGTTCCAAACAGTACTTCTTTTCAAGGAACTCATTTCTTTATATTGATTTAGAAATAATATTATATAGGTAACTAAATTCTATTCTAAATATCTTACCTTTTTAAAATTCACAATTCACACTGATAACACAAATTTATGCCCTTAAACTTTTGTTTGAGGGCATTTCTGAAAATATGTACGTCCATTACCAATTGACTTTGAAGAAGAAGTGTAAAAGAATATCATAGTAAAAGAATTCATTATTCCTCGATTTACCGTTACCTTAACCAGAAATATTCATTACAAAAAATACATGGTGCGCTTGTCAAAAAAATTTATAAAAAAAAAAAAATTTATACAATTAGGTAGAATAAAAACGCCTCAAATCATAACACCCTGTATCCAACAAAATACTTCAAAATGAATGCTTCAGTGAACACTTCTTTCAACCGAAGCAGAAGGAATGAAGCACTTCAGCAAAATGAAGCATTTTCCCCCCTATCTCTAGTAGCACTTCATTTTTAATAACCCTGACCTATCAGCTGCCACGCTGCCTTTTTTTTCGTTGGCAACACTTTACCGCACAAATGGCGCAAAATTCAAATCTTGCATGAATTTTGGGACACCCTTTATAATGATTAGAGCAAAATGTTTAAAAATTTGATAGAATCTTCCATAATGTTCGATTTTACCCCAAAAGTAATGGAAACCGTTTCCGAGAAAATGTTTTTTTAAAAAAAAAAACTAAAATTGCTTGAAATCTTCCAAAATATTCGCTCGAAATTAATTCAAAACGTTTGTAAGTCCGAATATTTTGAAAATGGTGAGTCCTGCGACAAAAATTATTGCGCTTGGTTATGGAGGTTTTTGGAATTTTCACTTCAATGGATGCTGAGTTTTCTGCAATGTTCCAAAATTTTAGGAAATATTACAAAATATCCGATAAATAATCTCATCCAGTACATGCTCGCGGTAGAGAAGGTCATAGGAAAACATTGTAAACTTGTTTATTTGCAAATAAGATAAGAGGATGAATTTTGTTTAACCAGTATCCCCGACATCGTAGTTGTCTGGTGGACTGCCTTGGATAAGGCAATAAACCAGAAGTTATTAAGCAAAGTCCAACGTTCAGCTTTTCTGTGCATTAGTGGAGCACTGCGGACAACACCTTACGCAGCTATGGATATTCTTTTTCATTTAACACCCCTTGATATTTATGGCAGGCAAATGGCAACTAACTCAGCTATTTGGCTTAAAGCTGCTTCACAGTGGTCTAAAGAAATGTATGGCCACGTCTCCATCCTAAATAAATTTAATATCTTCGCTGAAGACATTGACTACACCATCCCCAAGTTAAATTCTGACAAAAACTTACAAGTTACCATCCCCTCCAGAGCATTCTGGGAAGAAGGTGGTTCTACGGAAGATAAGTGGGTACATTTCTATACCGACGATTCAACTAACGAAGCGGATGGGTGGTGATGTCTTCTCTGATAGGCTTAATTTAAACCTCTCTTTTGATCTCTCAAACCACTGTAGCGTGTTCCAGGCGGAGATAATGGCAATAAGGGAAGTCTTGTCTTGGCTAAAGAAAAACATTATTTCGTCCATTGATATCCGCATCTTTTTAGACAACCAAGCAGCAATCAAATCCCTGGAATTTTCCTCAACATATTCTTTAACAGCTCTGGACTGCCGATCGTCTCTTATAGAGATGGCGGAGCAGTTTAATATTCACCTAATTTGGGTGCCGCGTCATAGAGATATTCCAGGGAATTGTAAGGCTGACGAACTTGCTAAACATGGAACAACAATACTCATCCTTCAAGGCAAAAGTTCACTGGGTATGCCTATCGCTACATGCAAACTTAATTTAAAGCTGGATGCTACCGTAAAGACAAATTCTAGGTGGACAAGGAGTACAACTTGTCTAGCGACAAAACAGATTTGGTCTAAGCTGGATCTGAAACGCTCTAAGAATTTGATTTCTCTCAATAGGAAGCATATCAGCGCTGTTATAGGTGTCATAACTGGATGCTGTCTAATAGGAAAGCACGCAACAAGGCTTGGCGTCGTCTCAAACGATTTCTGCAGAAGCTGCATGGACGAGGAGGAGGAGGAGACTATTCTTCACCTTCTTTGCATCTGCCCAGCTCTCTTCCAAAGAAGGAAACTCCACTTAGGAGATTTCTGTTTCAACGACCTAGATTATCTGAATAATATTGACGTTAGGTACATTCTACGCTTCATCAGAAGCTCCAAATGGTTCAACGAGTAGACTGGATGCCGCGTCTCAAACACATGTGGTATCACAATGGACCTATTATTGGTCTAAGTGTCTTGCCTTCTTTTGGTGACAGCCACTTCTACCTAACCTAACTTATCCCTGACACCATACGTTACAAGCAGCCACAAAGATTAGAATGACGAGGATCACTTTGGTAGAAATCACGCTCAGGGTGAGCAGAATAATAAGTGTGATTTGTATTGGTATTACTATGTTCAAAGGAGAGATACTTCGAACCCCGTCAAAAAGGCAATATATAATATAGGCAGACCAAAAAACAACTGGATCACACAAATGCGAAAACACCAGCATTTGATTGGCCTCAGTGACGAAGTGATCCGACACCGGGAAGTCTGCCGGTACTTCCTGAGATCTAACCGGCAAACCCCACAGGCGGACCAGTAGGGTGAAGATTCACTGATCCTTTATTGTGTTTCTCCGTACATTTAATGTGTTTAGGTACTCAGCGATAGGTTTCCTCTTCCCATAGTATCTGAGACCATTTATGGCGTATTTTCGGTTATTTCTGTAAGAGCGAAGCCATGCTGAGTGCTACTGTTAACTGTTTTTCAGTCAAACACTGTCAAAGGTCATATACTATTGTATGAAAATGTGACATACTCGGAGGCTTATGTTAGGTATATATTGGACTACTAACCACTACTCCTGTAATTATTTGATTTGAGTATTTCATGAAAATCTGCTTCAATTTCTTCGAATGTCCTCGACGATGTAACGCATGCCACGCCTTTCTCAGCAGTTTATTGAATTCTCATATCTTACTTCCATTAAATTCCCCTCAATCCACCCAATCCTTTCCTCACATGGCAATTCATTTCCTCTCCACTAACTCCATCATTAAGTTATAAAGTAAATGCATTTATAGATTTTCCTGACTCCAATTGGCTTATTAGATCCAACCCTACTGTGTACTTAAAAACAAAAATAAACTATAACCCACCGATTCATCCCGAAAGATTATACCTTTTTGTGCAATCACGGAACTATACCCCACTCATCATATGGAATACGTTTCGCAAACCCAAATCATAACAAAGTGATTATCTACTAACGACAAACAACATAGAATCACCTTCATCCTAACCAGTTCTTCATATGCAAAACCACGAAGAGCAAAGATGACTATTCCCCAGCAATCACACACAAATCCAATGATGCAATGGGTAGCGACGCCCAACCGCATACAACCTACTATCACTATTGTTGCCCTGGCGCTGTCTTCCTTGTCTCTGACCCCCTGGTGCTCCTGGGGAATGTACAAATTATGAAATTGTTATGTGTAATCTAGTTGCATTAACTAACGTCCAAAGATATTTACTTGTATACACGCTCTAACTAACGCTGATTACGCCAATCCGAGCGTCATTAATTTGTCTTCATTTCGTTTTGTCTAGTGCCTGAGAGAGCTCTGCCTACCTATAGTTGTGTGCCTGATTCCTGAAAATTGAAAGCAATTGATCACGTTTTCTGGTTCTGTTTTTTTTTTTTTTGTTTCGTTTTGAATCCATTAGTATGCTGCAGGGTACATTCCATGGGTACCCACTGAAGGTAATCAGTTTTGTAGAATTACCCTCTCTGTGTGTATGCTATCTCTCCGGAGGCTAAGAGAGTGGAAGTTTTGAGGAAATTTTCTTAGAGAGTTGGACGAGCAAGAGAGTCCTTGATCGATTTTTAATTAGAGATTGTAGTCTAGTTGGTTGATGATGACTTAGATCACCAGAATGGTTAAGATGAAACACCAGTAGTACCATTGGAAAATGATCATGTGGTGAATGTTAATTTCCTATTTTATGAGAAGGCGTATACTTGTCATTGCAACAGGATGCATTTCGTAGATACAAATTATAATAATGCAAAATTATAGTCATAATTACCTGCTACTAGGCTAGCTAAGCATCTTATAATTTACTTTCGTATTCAGAGATGGAAATAACCACTTCAGTCAAAAAAATCAATTTAAACCAGAAACATCTCGAGTAGAAAGGAAGATTAGAAGTTACCAGAAACTTTTCGATGAAATAAGGACAAAGAGGATCGAAGTCTTGGATTTTCTCAGACAATCTTCAACTGGAAAAAGATGCAGAATCTAGGAGCCTACTCGTATTGAGGCACAATGGCCCGAAGTTTGAAGTATGTGCGATTAGTTCAGAGTGTTCATTCTTAAGATGGACATAACTCACCATAGTAGCCTTAACGGTTACACGGATTTACTTGAAACTTTTTTAAAACAGCTGGAGACCGTGAGGTCACAATTCGAGGTGAAACCGAAATTTCAATTTTAGCCCCAGAAATTAAGGGTACCTACATATACTAAACTACGAGCCGATTTTGAAAAAAAAAGATATCTTCGAAACCTGCTATATTAAGACGTATGTTACAAGACAGCAGTGGCGTGGGGTGAAATTTCAAGAGAGGGAAGCCTAAAAAAGTTTAAGTAAAATGTTTTATTCAAGACTTACCATTTTGGTGCTTATTCGACACACAGACTTAAGATATGCAATCATAGCCACATTTGTTATACTTTAAGTCATTGGAATTTACGTAGACAATGAGCTCATCGCATAAAAAAAGTGGCTTCGAAAGAAGCTGTTCTGGGCAGAATAATCTATATAAGTTATTGATAACTCGGAGCTTTGTTAAGTATAAAAAAATTAGCAATTACAATTATGTACTACCTATTAGTACTCTAAAGCTTTCCTACGATTCTTTTTTACGAATTCTGCTAAAACTATTTCATAAAAATTTGAGTTATTTTTAATTTCTAAAAGAAGGTGCTTTTCGATAGATAAAAGTGCCAGGTCTGTGAGTTTTTCTTCTTTATGGGAATTTCTTAAGTAAGTGTGGATTCTTTTTAAAGTCGGAAAAGATCTTTCGACAGAGGCCACCGTCAAAGGCAGGGTTAAAAAGATTTCACACAATGTTAGAGCTTGAGAAAAAGTATCTCTAAACATTTCCGTATTAAAATGCTTATAAAGTTGAAAAACCTCAAGCTTTTTAAGTGAAGGGGTAGTGTATAAAACTATGAGTTCCTTTTTTTGAAGTAGTAAAATAAAAAAATGCCAGGAAATAGGGTAATTAAAGAAGATATTTTGTCATCCTGCTTTGAATTAGAAAAATATTCATATTTTGATTTGATCAAAGGAAATATATGAACTAAATGAACTATACCTATTCTTAATCTGACTTGTAACATTATCTATAATTGCTACAAAAATGCGGCTATAATTTGTATTTGAATCCATATTAAGAAGTCGGCGTTTGCGTGGAGGTTCTGAGCAGTCACTGACGCTCTCATATATTGAGTCCAATGAGTTTAAAAATTCAGAATGAAGCCATGACTCAAAACCCTAGATCTCTTGCTTCGCAAGGTCTATGTCTTCTCTGCAATTGCATAAGATGTTCACTATACGCGAATGATATTGCCATCGAGTCTCTGATACCCCCGAATGCCAGCTCTTGTTTTCCTAGAAGAACTACAGTGCCTATGAAACGCTTCATTAAATCGCGATTGCGATCAACTTTTCTATTATGTGCCTCGTAAGAATTCTCTAAAGAAGTCTCTATGCGATATTCGCCTAATTCATGCAAATGCAAGCAGCTTCGTATATGCTTTTCCGTTTGAATATGTTTTTTGGAAGAATTAATAAAATTGTTTATATCAAAGAAACCTGTGTGACTCCAAACACTAGGAGAATTAGAAAAAAGAAGAAAGACTCCAAACACTAGGAGAATTAGAAAAAAGAAGACAAGGAAAACAAAACGTTCTATTTAATTTGCAACTGCCAGTCAGCCATGGATTCTTTATGTAAAAAGACTCATGAAAATGTTTCTAATACCCATCCTTTCGCGTATAATCAATTTTCATTGATGGTGTCGAGCGACCTAGTTCTATAACTTTTTTTTTTTTACAAAAAAGAAAGCTTACTGAACTCGTGGGTTTCTTTTAGAAGAAAATCAGTTAAAAAACACTCAAAATTAACTAGAGACATCTTTTCTAAGAATAATAAGAATGTTCAATGGGACACCTCTTGAGTAGATTTATAATTACTTACTTGGTATATAGCTAATAACTATTCACTTAGCTCACTCACTATTTTATAATAATTTAATAATTTAAAACACTAACTTAACTACCAATATGTAATTGCTAAATTTTTTAAATTTTTTAATAATTAGCAGACACAAAAATTTGCATCCAAATTTTCAATAAATCACGCACAATTACACAACCGATTTGCAACTGTCATTTCAAATTTCCAAAAAAAAAAAATACCCAACAAGTAAGAAAAACTTCAAACGCCTTTCGAACCACTACATCACCCAAAAACCCGTCAAAAAACCCAAATTTTCGTCGGCTTATTTTGTTGCCTACAATAAAAAGAAAAGAAGAAGAAACTCCCTCGAACTAAAACCTTTCTCCTCCACCAATGTTCATCCACAAAAGCCGAGAAATCCCGGGTTATTTTCCTCATAAGCGAATGTATGTTAGACAAAGAAATCGCAAATAAACTTCTACTATATGCCAGAAAGGAATAGAGTTGAAAGTTCGTACTGTGAAGAAATGAATGCATAAGCCGGAAAATGAACGGCTTCTCAAAGAAATTCATTGCACGCTCTCTCGCTAGAGGAGTTCATACTTGTCTCACCTATGTGTGCGAGTTTGTGTATGAGTAAAAATGAATAAACAACCGAAGTGGTCGCAGCATTCCATCTTCGAGCGTGTATAAAGTTATGATTTATGAATGAAAAATGGTTTGATGAACAAATAATTGAATGTGATGGTTGGCAAGTGGCAAAATAAAAATTTTTGATATTTGAAAAGGGAAGCCGGAAGGAATCGGCTTGTATGGACGCCACGCCACTGCTAGACAGTGAACCTAGTTTTTGGAAAAATTGTGTTCGAGAGAAATTGTATTAAGGAATTTTAGAAAGTCTTGCACTTTATTTGCACCACTTCAGAACCCCCAAACCCGACTTTAATATTTTGTTTGTAGAACTCAACATTTTCGATTTTGTTCCCCATCCGGGCTTGAACCTTCACAGTTCGAGTCACAACCGAACATACTACCCACTACACCATGGCCATCCTTTTCCCATATACTTTGGGGTAAAGTGGGACACTTTGCAAAATTCATTGGAATTAAAATGCGAACTGATTTCATAAAATCTTTTATTATTTCTGATATTATAGTATAGAGTAACTCGTAAATGATCCGACGAATGAGAACAGCTGAAAGCTCGCTTTGCAGCTACACCAACAACTAGAAGGAGCGAGCTAGAGTCCCTATATCGCATGAAGATGAGAGAAGTGTTGCATGCGACGTGACAAGCGCAACCACATCAGCGCACTGGGTACAGAAACAGCAGGACCGTCTACAGAATCACCAAAAATCTGACAGATGGTCGCAGGTCCAGCCAACACCCAGCGAAAAGCCAATCTTTGCTCATTTCGGATGAGAACCAGCTTAAGTGCTACGGTTTTGAACGGTGTCTTCGCTAGCGATATGCTCTTAAATCAGACTGGGGTGCTCGAGGTAAGTAGTGCCTGAATTCTCACCATGACACCTAGTAAGGATGAGATCACTACTGCCATCAAATCACTGAAAAGCAACAAGGCGGTAGGACTTGACGGTGCGCTAACAACAGCGGCTGAGCAACTGCTCCCATTTATACAGAGAGATTGGGAAATTTAGAACTTTCCTGACGAGTAGAAGAACAAATGATCGTTAAGCAACTATATGCATGCTGCTTGCTGTAGCTAAGGTAATAACTAAAATCATCCTGAAGCGAATCAAACAACATCTTGAAGACACACTCGATGCCGAAAAAGCATGATTCCGATCTGGACCCTTCAGTGGCGTCCACATCAACAACACCATGTGGATCATCATTGAGTAGTGTAGATCGCCACTTCACCTGCTTTTCATCGATTTTGAGAAGGCATTCGATAGTGTCAACAGAGAGTTTATTTGGAGTGACTCACGCAGGAGTAGTATTCCTGATAAATCAATTGCTATTATCAAAGCTACATAGGATGGGTCCAACTGTTACGTTCTGCATAGGGATTCCAGATCCAAAGTATAGTACGATACGTCTGCATTCTGATGATGTATGCTTACTTTCTCACAAAATTATGGATTTCCACCAAATGACAGCAGATGTGGAGAGGGAGGCTGGCGTTGTCGGGCTGAAAATTAATACGTCAAAAACTAAAATTACCAGCCTTGGAACTAACTAATCAGCTCAAATATGCATTGCTGGACGACCAGTAGGGAGAGTGGAGGACTTCCAGTATCTTGAGAGTGTTGTCTCTAACAATGGTGGAACCGATAGCCAACAGGGTCGCCAAGGCAAATACCGTATTCAGGATGTTGCCCAAAATATGGTGAAATAATGCAATCAGTTTGAACACCAAGTTAAGAATGTTCCGCTTCAACGTTGTATCCGTGCTGTTATATGGATGCAGCACGTGGAGAGTGAGCATTACTATCACGAGAAAGCTGCAAAAGTTTGTTAGTTTGTTAACAGGTGTCTGCGTAACATCATAAGGATTTTCTGACCCAACCCTATGCTAACTAATCGCCAGAGAATGGGTCAGGAACCAATAGGCACAACCAATTATGCATTCCGAAAAGGTGACACTTCCATAGCTAACCATGATATGCAATGGAACTCTATAACCCAGGATGGTAGAATACCTTGCGGTCCGAGGAGAATATGGAGTAGAACAGTCGAGAAGAAGGCACAGCAGTTGGGGCAAAGTTGGGAAGAGCTAAGACACACTGCCAGAAACCATAACGACGATGGCGCGTAAGCGTAGTAGACGCCCTAGAACCCACAAGGGGGTACATAACATAAGTAAATACTGCTATATACTCATATAGCCGATTTATTTTTAACTCTTACCGATCTCCGTCTCCGATCTTCTAATCCTGATCGTGCTGGTTTCAATCTTTATGATCATTGTCCTGATGATCCTCATCCAAAGGCACTATTAATTATCATAGTACTTTTCCACTCAAGGATAACGTTTCCTACATTTGCAGAGGTTCTGTTAAAGGACTTATAATTTAAGTCTTAACTGTCCTAGTAGTTGTTCTCATTCCTGGCCTACCTGAATTAATCCCTAAAGCAACTCTTGACCTTTTTAACTAACACAAGTTTAAGGTGTATCCAAAAGTGATGAAATGCCATTGTAAAGTTAAATCAAATCCTATTGGTATCCAGCCTCGTACTAGGTTAAAAATGTGCAAGCAATTCCACAGCCACAAACTGGCTTCCATAACAAGACTCCAGAACCTCGTCGCAGCACAACCCAATCAATGCAAATTCACGACGATTCGCGCAGTAAAATTTAAGTCGACAATTTAACTGATGCCTTATTTATTGACTCATTTGTCAGCGTAGCCATGTCGAGACTTCATCGGATGCTCGGGAAAATCACACAAAAAGAAGCCAAAAAGCGGAGGAAACTGAAAAGAAAATACCCGCGGCTTTCGATTCCCACGCAATCTTTGCGAAATCCTCATCAGCCATCGGTCCCATCATCATCATCATCCTCAACGGGAAGATCTTCTGCCAGATTTAAACAACAGTCACCCATCCCCGAATCGAGTAGAATACATAGCTTCACTCATAAATCGTCAGGGAGTAGGAGGAGGAAGGAATGCCAATTTTCCAATCTGCGCGGTGATGGAACTCCAACTGCAAATCCATACACGTAGCCACTCAGCATTGGCACTTGGACAGATGTACAGAAAAAAGTTTAATTATTTTCTAGCTACAGCTGTGCAGCCTTTTGTAGGTTATAAGGTTTCTCATCAGAGGACACAAGGAGGCCAATATGTGGGGGCACTAACGGTTCAATTTGTCCAAATACAATAAAACAATGTACAGATGCACCGAAAGCAGAATGAAGGAACGTCGTTGTTTGTTTGTGGGGATTTTTTGTGTCGTCTCTTTGTAAATTTTCTATTGTTATCGACAAAAGTAAATGAGGAATCAGTCGGATTTATTGTGTTGCTTCTGTTGATCGATTACAATAGTATCTGCAATATGGCGAGGGATGACAACAGTAGGTAACTGGTAAGAGATGGTAGCTTGGCCTTAGAAATAATGCACAAGGAAGTCTACACAAGAGTGCTTTGCTTTATATGTTAGAGAAGACTTTTAATCTTTTGGAACGAGTACGACTGACCCGAGAATAATCGAAAGCAATACCCACTTCATAGAAAATCTCCGTCCTCTGCTTATAATTCACACCTGTAAGAGTGAAGTATCTAACTATCGGACCATTGCTAAACTCTCATGTCAAGCCAATCTTTTCTATTAAGCAACACAGATTTCTTAAGGTCAGATCAAAAACCTCTAACTTAACTGCAGTTGTGTTAAATACTCTGTGTGTATTTGACGACAATATCAATAGGCCGGATTTACCATCTGACGATTTAGCACTTACAAGTGCAACTCAAACATGAGATCGGGAATCTAAAACCCAAGAAGCTCCTGGTTATGACTTGATCACCGGCGAAATTCTCAAAGCTTTACCTAGAAAAGCATTGATTAAGCTTCTTCATATTGTAAATGCTGCGCTCAGATTAAAATACGTGCCTAACCAATGGAAAGTTGCGGAAGTTATAATGGTTTTAAAACCAGGAAAGCCGACAAATGAGGTCAAATCTTATAGACCAATTTCGCTACTTCCAGTTATATCCAAAATTTTCGAGAGGATATTACTAAGGCGTCTCCAACTGGTTATAGAAGGAAATAATCTTCGATTGACGAAATAAAACGATTGACCAGGTGCATAGAATTACTGACGTAATCGAGAAAGGACTTGAAGAGAAAAAGATATGCTTCTTGACGTCTCGCAAGCCTTTGATAAGGTGTGGAATGATGGCTTGAATTGCAAATTACGCCAAGTTCTCCCTGTATGCCTATACGACATTCTAAAATCATATCTGGGGATAGACTCTTCCGTGTTGGACATGGAAATGAATACTCGGAGCTAAAAGAAATTTCGGCCGGTGTACCGCAAGGAAGCGTTCTTGGGCCACCTCTATATCTGTTATATACTCGAGATATACCGAAAGAAGATGGCACTATCCTGGCTACGTTTGCCGATGACACCGCTATCCTAGCCGTAGGTAAAACAATCGAAGAAACGACTGCAAAACGCACTGAATAAAGTAAATGAATGGACGAGGGACTGGCGGATCGCCCTCAACGAATCTAAATCTGTTCACGTGAATTTCACTTATAAGAAAACTAATGTCTTGCCAATTTTCATAAACTTGACCCGAATACCTTTTGCAAACGAGGTCAAATACCTTGGAATGACACTCGACGCAAAACTGAAATGGAATTCTCACGTGAAAATGAAACGTAAAGAACTCGAAATCAAATATAGAGAAATGAACTGGTTGCTCGGAAAACACTCCCAACTCAGTACTGAGAACAAACTGCTTTTATACAAGCAAGTGCTAAAGCCGGTGTGGTCTTACGGTAAACAACTTTGGGGCTGTACCAAGAAAACAAACGCCAATATTGTACAAACTTTTCAAAATAAAGTGCTAAGAGAAATTGTCCACCACTTATACGTTGTTTTTTCTTTGCAAATAACTCAGATTTGAAATTTAAACAAAATCGTTAAAATTATTTGTTTTACATTTTCCAAAGATATCAGTCAAAAATTAAAAAAATGAAATATATATATTTTGGCATTTTTCCAAAACTTGTCAAATATTATTTAGATATTAATTTCGAACAAAATCGATAATCATAGCTGAGAAATACCCAATTTTTAAAGTTAAGAATTTCTGGTGAAAACCTGGTACGCCATCTGATGGTATAATTAAAACAATTTGATCAAATTTTTTCCAAAAACGGCTATTAGTAAGGTACCGTTAATTTTGGAGTCAGAATGAAAATTTCAATTTAGCCTCGAATTGGGATCCCACAGACTATATGAAATTTGGAGTAATTCCGCCCAGCTGCTTAGGCTGCAGTCGTGCTTACAGACAGAAACTCTAAAAGTGGGTCTCGCAATTCTGCTCATTTGTCTGTCCGCCTAGCTGGTCGTCTGCCCATCTGTCCGTCCGTTTGTACCTCGGAGTACAGGCTAAACGGCTGGTTGGATTTTTTTCAAACTTCATATCTGGGGTCAGTGCGCTAACATCCAGAGACGAAATCGGACTTTTCATTCTAGCCTAAAAAATGAAGGTACTTTACTTAAAGCCAGTTTAGAAAAATTGTAATTTTCTCGAAAACGGCTCAAATGATTTCGATACAAATTCGTTATCTGAGCTAATGTGGACGCTTACAACAGCGCTGTCGTTTTTCAGTTTTCGAGAGTAGCACTGCAACGGTTTGCACTTTATAAGGAAACATCTTCAAGTCTTTACCAAAATTCGACACAACGAACGTCTGCTGATGACAAATTGTGTGCGTCGTTGTCTCGTCGATGTTTGTGGACTCTTTCGGACGTCCTCGGCCACAGCAGTAATATATCGGCCGAACGAGCAATGCGGGGCTGGCTACTTCTTGCGACATCTCTAGTGGACCAAGTTTGCACGAGACGTTCAGCCAAAAGCTTAATTGTTCGCACATATGGTGCAGGAAAACGATGACGAAATTCACGCTGCGTCGAAACAACAGACCGGAAATTGGTCAAATAAGCAGTAACAATAATTCTGCATTCTTCAGGTGTGTATCGCTCCATTGCTTGTTGTCAACTAATTCCCTATCTGTCTACAACATAAATGTCAAAGCACAGTGACACCTAACGCCATTTGCAAAAATTATGGCACATTAACATTATGACATTACTTTTGCCCCACCTTGTATGTTGTTGCGGATGTGTTTATCTGACTAATCTTTGGTAATGAAACTTTACCTTATTTATATATATTTTGGCCCAATATTAGGGCCTAGCTTCATTTGTGCGCCGCACAAATGGTTGGAAGCTAAGGTTTTATGCCGTTTCAGAAGAGCAATTTTCTTCGATTGAGAAAAGCTTCTCATGACAATTATACCCTCGAATGTTTTTCGGACGTTGGCGAGAGGTAGGACCGTGAGAAAACTTTTTTTGGAAATGTTTGTTCCAACTAGCAAATTCTTAGTTTTATTATTAAAATATAGTCAAGTGTATATATTTCTAACTGTTGTTGTTCAAATGAAATCTCAAAATCGATTTATTTTTCTTGTTTCGACCCAATAAATCGTTCTCCACCGGATTGGCAATAAAGTAGGGAACATCCTGTATGTGCATCTCATGATAGCCCACCAACTATCTTTTAACCAAGTCCTTTAGAAGTGGGCGCGACATTGTGATATTTTTGATTTAAATAAAATGCTATATAATATTAGGCGTGTTTCTTTGTTACTTTATATAAAGTTTAGATAAGTTTCACAAAAAAACAAAAAACCAAAAATTATTTTAAAATGTTGGTTCTACCAGTAGTGAATAGTCACGAATGTCCATTGCTGTCTTCTTTCATTCTTATTCCGTTCACAGTCTTGCCCGAGTGGGTAATCTTCATCACATAGTAAATGAGACCTCCGAACGATTTGAAGGCACCCTGCTATTCCACGCGCAACCATTTATTTTACGGTATCTTGATTAGCGAAAACTATTGATCTACTTACTGTATGTGGCTCTGCCATTACTGTAGTCATTTTGCATTAAAAGTCCGAAGTAAAATGCAAACAAATGCAATTGACTACATGACTTGAGGAGGTCAATTCACTTGAGCGAGCTGCTCTTCTGCCTCCAATCGACTACGACAGCAGCGTGAATAGCGGCTGTTTGTTTATTGTTACCGCAGCGATTATTCTTCTTCGATTATCCTACGATCTAGCCATTTCCTGTTCTGTGCGGGAACAGTCTTCGATCTGTGATCGCAGATCAATCAATCGATAACAATGCGAGCAAAATAAACCACCACCGAGCATCGCTCCGTGCAGTTGTTATGCTATGCAAATACAAATAATTTCGATTGATTGTTCTTTGGATTGCTTTATGTGAATTAGGCATAGATAAACCGTTTCAGGTTTGTTTTTCTTCAACAATCAGACAATTATTTCAGTTTTTCTTGTTTTTCCTTTCTTTCAGAATTGGCAAATTGGAATTGTTGCATAGGCAGTTGAGTTAGAACTGTTAGTCTCCTTAAGGCTGAACTATAATAGTCGGAAGCAATCGGAAGCTAATGTCATAATTCTATGTTATGTTTCCTTCAGTACTGTCAATTGCTCAAGTAGCCCATAATAGGCGTATATGTTCGGAAGCAACTGTCAAATGGCTTTGCATGTCATTTGAGCTGTTGTGTCAAATTTTCGTACAAAAGGACGAATGGATTCGCTCTTTCGAAACAAAAGTGAACGAAAACTTAACGAATCGAAGCAAAAAGCTATTATGGTCACTTAATTTTTGTATTTTGTATTATCTTTGTATTCTAACTGTTTCGGAAGTGGCCATATGAAACGTTCTAGAGAGGGCTTTTCTCATAAATTGCTTTCTTAGCCAAAAGAAACAGCGGTTGCCAAGAGCAATTCTTCATTTGATGTCCGTATTGGCGTTACTTTCCGTGTTAACTGCGGGACATACTCGTAGGTAGACAAAATCCTTAACCTCCTCGAAGTTACTCGTATGTACAAGTAGGAACTAACAAAAGTTCGCTTTGTTGGTGTCAATTTAGTAGGTTTTTTTTGAAAAAAAAAGATGCGTTTCTGTATTTCTAAATTTCAGAATAATAGGTAAAAATGGAGACGAGAAACAGAAAAATTAGTGACGTAAGCTCGGTTGAAGTTCCACCGCCAACACAGGGAGAAATTCATTTTGTCATTCTATTCGGATTTCGACGTCAACTCACGCCAGTCAAAATTCTGCACGAATGCCAAAAAGCATTCGAAGATTCCAAACTAGCCATTTTTCTGTGGAGGATGAATCTCGTGACGGTAGGCCCAAATCCTCGACCGACGATATATGTAAATGTGGCCCTAGTGAAGGCTAAAATTGACGAAGATACCAGGATGATACAGAAGATGATAGCGGATGAAGGCTGTGTCACGAATTTTAAATTATCACCTGGAATATTCGAAAATAAAAAAAGATTTGAGGGGAAAAATCTTCACATCTAATGAGGAGATTATTAATTATTAGGGTGGCCGTGGTGTAGTGGTAACATCATCGCTTGTCACGCTGTTGATTCACGGTTCAGATGTCAAGAATCATCTATTTATTTCGCATGAAATAAATAAAAAAATCAATCACTTGCGAAAGCTAAGTCAACTCTACTGTGAAGGCATAACATTTTTTTCATTAATTTTTAGTGCATTTTTATTAATTCATTTATTAACTTACATGCTAGACAAAACGCTTAAAACTAGCTTAACTAACTTAACTATTCTTATTCTAACTTACTGGCCCTATGCGGGCGCTCTAAGCTAAACCTAACACTTAAAACTATGTCTTTCGACGTAACGAACTATTTATTTATTTATTTATTTTTTAATTTTAATTGTTACTAAGAAAATTACACAAAAAACTTAGTACATGAACTTTTTTTTTTAATTGATCTTATATATAAAACTTAACTTAACTAAAATCTACCTTAAAATAAACCTTAAAATATCTTATTCTACCTTAATCTATCTTACTCTAGCTTACGTAATTATATACGTACTTTTTTTTTGTTTTTTAATTTTTTTATCAAGTGCTGATTTTTTTTTTTTTTTTTTTTTTTTTTTTTTTTTTTTTTTTTTAACCTATATACAATGTACCTAAACTACCTAAACCTTAAAACTATGTAAGTCGGCCATGGACAAGAACAGCCAACCTCAAACATGCAACAGGCTACCCTGGATCAGGAGGAAACGACGAAGGAGTTTCCTCTCTTTCGGCTAGCCACCAGAAACGACCGTACTGACGTTATACGTCCTCAACATCGCGACCCGATACCGCCCTACTAAACCGGAGACGCTCCACACTGCCGTGTGCAACGTCTCTGTCGTAGTTGAGTCGCCTATCCACAACTGTCCGAGCAACGTGGAAGATTAGCGGTACCGCCAATCTGTCCTGGATCAGACCTTTCTTATCGAAATGGAGGAACGCATCTGGGGGAACAAAGCCGTTAAGGCGCACTCTCTCGTGATACTCGTAATTGGGGTAATAAGCCCCGAAGATCAGGTTGTTCGTCGAGCTCATTGCTCTTGCAATGTGCCTTCGAATCAGCTTGATAACGAAATTATCCACTCTTATTAGGTTAGCCCTGTTGTATAGGACCTCATTGGGATAGAATTTTATGTACTGGGACTCTGGTGTTCTGTACAAATGAAGGCAAGCCCGAAGGCAAGCCCTCTCAAACACCCGAATCTTTTCCAACAAGCTTGCTCCCACGTTGAACCACACGGGGCATCCATATACGAGCATAGGCCTAATGAGGGCCATGTAGCAGATTACCTTTACCCTTGCATCGAGTTGCTTGCTATAAAAAAGTCTCTTTGTAAGGGCAAAAGCACCTTTGGCTCTGGCCAGAGCAGCATCTATATGTTTGTTAAAATATAGATATTGGTCTAACCAGAGCCCCAGGTATCTGACTACACTTCGACTCGCAAGTGGCTGTCCGTGCGGTCCCACGATTGAAAACTTTCGCCAATTCTTTCTGGTATCCCTAGAGGCCCCAGACAACGGCGTCCTAAAAAGAATGGTTTCCGATTTCTGGAAGTTGATCTTCAACTTCCAGTCATCGCAATATCGCTGAATCTTATCGAAGTCACGTTGCAAGAGAATTGCAATGACCTCGATTTTTGGTCCTGATCTGTACGCGATCAAGTCGTCTGCGTACGCTATGGCATGGTGAAGTGATCCTATGAGATCGCTCGTGTAAATGTTGAAAAGGATCGGTGAATTAACCGCACCTTGTTGCAGACCGTTTTTAATTAGAAATGTTCCAGTAGAAGTCACATTGCCATTTTTGACGATGAACTGTCTACTGGTGAGCATGTTATGAAGTATGTACAGCAGTGGTTTGCTTATGCCCAGCCTGCTCAGCTTGTAGAAGAGTCCCTCTAACCATACGGTATCGAAGGCCTTCTCCAAGTCAATCAGGCAGGCACCCGTGCATTGGTTCTTGCTTTTGTTCCATTGGATATCCGATACCAGTTTAGACGCGGCATGTATTGTATCATGCCCCGCCTTAAAACCGAATTGGTTATCCGGAATTATATTACTGTTCTCAGTCCACTTAAGCAGGGCTCTATTGATCACTTTCTCGAATACCTTGCTGATGTTCGGAAGGAGACTTATCGACCGGAGATTTGCCGGATTGGAAGTGTCCTTACCCCGTTTGGGGATGGGTTGTATCACTGCTGTTTTCCAATGCACTGGATAATGTGCATTATTCAGTGCATTGTTAAACAGAGTGGTGTAAATGTCCACCGCTTCTAGAGGGAGATGTCGAAGCACAATGTTCGACACTCCATCGATTCCTACAGATTTCTTCCTCCTCAATGAGTCGAAGATCGCTTGGAGCTCCACCTTCGATATGTACGGGGGATGTACCCTTTCATCGGCGATGACATTATTTGCCATGTTATCGTCATTGAACTTGGTAAAACCTATGTTCTCGGATCGCCAGTGCTCTATATCATTTCGAAGGTAGAAGTTGTGCACAAGGACGCGATTTTCCAGGTCGTGGTTCGGGCAAATGGTATCATTCACCTTGTACACTTCCTGGAAAGTCGCTCCTATAGCCTCTACCTTCTCCTGCGGATCTTCGATCACAAAGAAGTTGTCATCCTCTACTGCGTTATCTGGATCTATACCTGCTGTTATAAGTATTCGTCCATTGTTCGTCGTTCGGGGGATCTTAAGACACGGAAGGTCGTTTTGATTATTCCTCCGAAATATTTTATTTATTTGCGGGAACATACTCGGGTTGTTGGATTTTACAGCCCGAATTTTGTTGTTCCAATGCAAATTTACAGAAAGTCTGTAATTTTCTCTAATTAATTTTTGGAGGTTTTTAATCAAAGACTTCAGTGTCCTAACCTACGAGTTCTGTCTGTCAGTAAACTGTCTGTACAAGGTTTTTAGTCTCGACAGCAGTCTACTTTTGTGTTGGTGTAGTGCGTCAATTGTTGCATTGCGGAATATGTCTGCGTTGTCAGTATGTTGATACCGAGGTATCGTATTGTCCATAGTTCGTTTAATTGTCTCGTCCATTTGTTTTAGGTACCAGTCAATCTCCTCGTTTGACAGATTCCTATTGGACGGTGGGTAGAGCGAATTCGAGGAGAGTGCTCTTGTCAAAGTTGTTGAGAAGCGAGTCCAACGCGTCCTACTATAATTGTAGGAGTACGTTTGGACAAACTCCTCCAACTCCGCAATTTCGTTGGGAATCGTTATTACGGCACTGAGTCCGCAATGGTCACTGTCATACACAAATGTGTGCAGGCAGTTTATAGTTTGTCGGTCCATGTCGGTCAGTTGTAACCGTACGTCGAATAGCATAAGATCCAGATAGGAGCCGCTTCTAGGAAACGACGGACTATCTGTTGCTTTCAAATCGAGTTTATACTCGACACTGTGCCGACCCCACCAATTGAATAGTAGGTTCCCTCTAGGATTTGGTGTGTTATTTCCCCAATCTCTATGTTTGGCATTGAGATCTCCGGCCATGATGAAATAATTCTCCTCCGACTCCAGCCTTAGGAATCGAAAAAGTGTCTCGAGCTCTGAAATAAATAAAGTAGATTGAGTAGCTTCAGGTGCATAGAGTGCGACCAAGTACATCCTCTTTCCACTACGGAGAGGGATGCACACGATACACGCTTCCAGCACCTGGAACCTTCGCACTTCACCGCTGTACATAACTTTAATTTGCAGTTGTTTGCGTATGAAGATCGCAACACCTCCTCCTTGTGTGGAGTTGGGTCGGTCTCTTCTGACAATATTGTATTTATTGTGCCCCAATTTGTGCTTCTGGGATAGCTTTGTTTCGCTAACCATAAGCACATCAGGGGTTTGGTCTTCAAGCAACTTAAACAATACGGCTCTTCGCTCGATCCTAATCAGTGAATTCACATTCACCGCAAGGATCTTCAAGGATTGCTCCTCCATGTTCGTACCCATTACGACTGAAGGTGCGTTAAGCCCAGCAGAAGTGCGTAGATCTGGTCCACCCGCTTCGCCTGCTCCTGTACCTGACGTTGAAGCTGCTCCATCTGCCCTTGGATAGAGAGCAAGATGGTAAGCAAGTCAGTTTGAGCCTCCGGTGCTCTAGGCGCTGGGGCCTGAGAAGCAACCTTCGGTCTTTTCTGTTCCGCGTTTCCCCGACCTGCCGCCATTTGGGCGTAGGTCACTTGGGGAGTCACGGATGGTGTTTGAATTGGAGCAGGTGGACGTTTCACTACGACCTTCTCCTGGCGAACTAAATTTACTTTCTTAATGTACTGGAACTTAGGACAACCCCGATAGTTTGCGGTGTGTTCCGAGTTCCTGCATAAAGCACACGAGAGCTGGCTCTTATCTGCAACTCCATCCTTACCTAGAGTGCATTCCTCTGCTTTGTGGTTCTTTCCACACTTAACACATCGAGGCTGTATTTCGCAGTTCGACGCGGCGTGACCGAACCTTTGGCAGCGAACACATTGTAAAATGTTTTCGCTCCTTCTTAATTTTTCCCAGGCGACAACCTGGTAGTCTAGGACTTTAATACTCCTTAAACCATCCAGCTTGCTATTGGGTGAAAGCTGAACTAGGAAGAACGGCAGTTTCCGCTTCTCCCTTTTTGCCTTAGCTGTGGTGAATGGCTTGACCCCTACGAATTGGAGCTCGTTGCACTCTTTCTCTTTAAGCAGCGCAAGGAGCGTCTCAGGATCAGTGGACGGGTCTATCCCCCTCAGCAGCATTGTTTGCCGCTTTTCCCCCTTCGGGGTGAAGGAGAAGAACTCCGTCGTCGTGTCCTTTAACAAATCTTTAATTTTTTTATACTGTTCCACTGTATTGCAGTGGATAGCATGCCTGTCTACATTTAAACGTTTAATTGAAAAATTATTGCCAATGGCCGACTTACATAGTTCAATTGTGTCCTTCAACTCTACCTTGTACGTGTTAATTGGCGGCACCCTGGTCTTCGTACTCGTCTTCTGTTGCTGAAGTTGCTGTTGCTGTTGTTTCTGCTGCTGCTGCTGCTGTTGCTGTGGTTGTTGCTGCTTTTTCTGCTGCTGCTGTGGTTGTTGCAGCGTTTTTTGCTGCTGTTGTTGTTGCTGCTTATTCTGCTGCTGTTGTTGTTGCAGCTTATTCGGCTGCTGTTGTTCTTGCTGCTGCTTCTGCTGCTGTATTTGCTGCTGCATTTGCGGCTGCATTTGTTGTTGTTGCAGCTGGCCTTCTGGCTGCTTCCGTTGTTGTTCGGAAGGGCGCTGGAGCTCTAGCTGCCGCTCCCTTTCTCTTCTTGCCATTTGTTTGGCTTTAATGGCAAGCACCCTCTGCTCTAGCTGTCTGATGCTGCTAGTCAGACTTTGGACTTCCTCCTCTTCGTCATCCGATTCGGAGGAAGCCAGAACTGCGAAGCAGTTGTTATCGTCTCCGACGTAGCGCCCTTCCCCTCCGTCGGAGATGTACGGGAAGTCGACAGAGTCATCCGACCTCTGCCGCTTCTTATCTGCTGCTGCTGCTGTTGCTGTACTCAGCGCCCCTTCCCTCGCTCCACTTGGCAGCTGTTCAACTGTAGCTGATTTGGAGGGACGCTTTACCAAGTTGGGAGATGGTTTAAGTTTCCTTCTCCGCTTTGATATACTGTCTGTAGCCACTGTTGCTGAGTGGCTTGATATTACTGCCTCATCGGCTGATGTTTTCTTATCAGCTGGTCCCGCTAATGGGAGCGCGGACCGCTCACTTTCCATCGCCTTTCTTAATTCTTAATAATTTATTATTCACTATTTTTGTTTAATTTATAAAAAAAGTCTAATATTGAAATTTTCCCTGGTTGGGAATTGAACCCAGGTCCCTGGGTTGACGGGTTCACCACCACTACCTCTAGGCTAACTCGCCACTTGAATATCCACTGTCTAATTTTCTATTTTAAAAATACCACGATTTTAAATGAGAAGCCGAAACACATGCGAACACTATGAAAGTCTGTGAACGACTGAGTGAAGGCATAACACTGGGAGTAGGGTGGTCATATGGCTAAAATGCAACTTGATCGTGATGATGACATCAAGTGGGCAGAAAAAAATACTGTGAATCATAAGCAATGACAATAATAGCGAAAACAAACAAAATACTCCCCTGTTATCTGAACAGCCACCCTTGGAGTTTACAGAAACTTAATACCACATGAGTTTCAAACTACACCACTGTGTCTTTCCCTCTGTCTCTTTCCCTTTCCACAAAACGCACGTGTTCCAAAAATTAGTATAAGGGTATTCATATCCCCTTTAACACGTGCAAATTATACAAAAAAAAAAATAAAAAATTCAGTCAATGTCGAAATCGCAAAACTCCAAAAAGAGGATCTTAGAAGCTGTTTTGAAAGATGGATCTATCGGCTGAAGGAATGTATTGAAATAAATGGGAATTATGTGGAGAAAGTAAAAAAAAAAGATGAAGATTAAATATCTAAAGTTAAAATTATTTTTGTCTTTTATTATTCAATCAACTAAGCGAACTTTTGTTAGTCCCTACGTATGTACAAGGTGGCGCAAAAGTCCTCACTTGATTTCCGAAGGATTGTAAACAAAAAATATTGGTTCTGTTTGTTTATTTGTTTATTTAAAAATATCGGTCAAGTGAGCGCCGTCAAAGTTGATGCACATTGGGCCTCATTCCACAGCATTTTCCATGACTTTTCTCAAAACTTTTGGCGATAAACTCTCAATTCTTCTCGAATGTTGTTCTTTGGGGCCGCCAAGGTCTATGGCTTGTTCGTATAGCCCCGTGACTTCAAAAAAACCGCAAAAAAAGTCTGGAACGGTCAAATTGGACGATCTTGCGGGTCAGTGCAAATCGCCAAAATGAGAGTGTCCAACAGTCACAGTAAGAGCGTTACCGACGCCGTCCTCAAAAAAATATGGGCCAATCACTTTCCCTCCGTAAACGCCTCACCAAACAGTGACTTTGAGAGAATGTAATGGCTCTACGTTTACAGTGCTCCGGAAGTGATAATATTGCTCATTCGCCTGGTCGCTCATGATGATTTTCAATGGAAAATCATCCTCATTACGGTCGAGGCTTAGGAGGGCTTAGTTGTAATTTACACGCGATTGGTGGTCTACAGGCAATAGTGGATGCACAGTTTGCACTTTGTACTGTTATATATGCACAGTTTGCACTTTGTACTGTTATACTATATATCTTTAAGTCTTTCTTTCACTTTCGTCTGGTTGATGTTTGAGGGTCCTCTTGGACATCTGGAGCCACAGCAGCGATCGAACGGTTGCACCGGATCTGGCCACGTCTTCTACTGTGTAACTGTTCGAGTCTTCTGAGAGTTTGCCAGTCTTGGGAATCGGTACCACTTCCAACAATCTGGAAGTATTATAATTTGAGGCAAGAATTTATAACAAAAGTTAAAAACCATTTTTCTGATTTTGGTTGACGAAAACCTTTTAAAACCTATCTAAAGATTGCAATTAATGCTTCTATTAATACTAAATTAATTATCCCATCGTGGGTTCAATTTGACCCAAATTGTATCTCAAATTTTCATTTCCAATTCCAAAGTTTCCTCTGAAATTCGTCAAAATGTCACCGTAGTACACTTTCACTTCCTCAAACACACAAAAGATCGAGTACATGCAATCCACCAGAAAAGGGCCGTCTGAGATTAATTGAAATCGTTGCGATAATGGCATTTCCCGTGATATCTCATAACCTCCATCAATTTATCGTCGACGTCGCGCACCCAATCATCCGAAAACACACACATTCGCTGTTGGTGTGTGCCTCTTCACTTTTAGTGTATCTGACAAATGACAAATTTTCCCTTCGAATGATTTAATCTCCGGTGGCTGTACGTAAACACCCATGCTATGGGTACGTATCGATTGCCGTATCAGATGGCACATCCTTCCACTTCTGATGACTGATGAGGAGAAAAAAAAGGACAAAAAAAAAAAAACAATCCAGTATTGCGCGCCGACTGTAATCAAATGGGCTTGCCAAAGTGAGGAGGTGCAGCGCAACGCTTTCTCCATTGTGTTCCATTGTAGGTGCCTTTCGTGATTTGGTTAACTTCGGGACAAAATGCACAGGGAAGCATGACAAACAAAATCTGACGTGAGACACCAATGCTGGAGAGCGGGGAACTAGCGGGATTGTATCCGCCTTTGTACATTTCTATTAAAACGTTTTTTTGCTGCATTGAGCTTACACCTTAATTTGGTAATAAAATGTCGTATCATCGATGGTGCAACCTTAATCTTGGCGATTTCTTCTTGAATTGTAATGGAAGCCCAGGTGGTAAAAGTGGAATGAGAAATGAACGTGCTGAAGATTAGTTACCAGACAGGCATCCCCTTTTATTCATGTTCCCAAAATGCACTCGAGGAAGTCTTCAGATTGCAAGATGAATTTTTCTCTCTTTTTGGGAATGGGTTGGTTGGCTTGGTAGAGCTTCCTCTTAGCTCACAGTGGTCGTCTTTGACATTATTATCTAATATCTATAACGGCATCGAAAAGGCATTGCAGAGGAGTGTCAAAATTCAAATGATTCGAAGAGAAGTACGTACATATAATACAAACGAATCTTTGGGAAGCTGCCGTGAGTTTTTAGATTTTTTTTTTTTCTTTCTGTTCAATCATTCACGCACGAAATAAGGTGAGGCTCGATTTCTGGAGGCACGTGTAGGTATAAGATGTCTTTGCGGATTGTTTTGCTGCGAAATGATTTATTTTGCTTTCGAGAAAATTGATATCGGGATTTTGTTTGTCAATTTTTTTCACTTGTTTATAAATCTGTTTACTTTGTTTATAGATTGTTTGCAATTTATAATTTTTTTGTTTTAGGACAGGAACACGTGCAGAAGTTTTATGGGTGCTTGCTTTCAAACACTCCTTACTCTGAATGAAGACAGAAAATCCATCAGTTAGTCTTTTTAAAATGTTGAGATTCATCAGAACTAGGTTTGGAACCATTCGCTTGAAATTTCATTAATGTAGATACATATTTTTAAAGTTTAAAACTGAAAATTTATGGAAGTCCGCCGACCAGCAAGAAAGACAAATTTCAGTCCTGCACTTAATCCTGTCGAAAAGAATGAAGTCAGTGTTCATTTAAAAGTGGTGCCCAAGCATTATCGAATAAATTCGACAATCGATTGTTAGTAACTAAATGATTTCAACTACGAGTATCGAATGATTACGTTCATTCATTTATTCACTCACTCATTCATTTACTCATGCATTTATTCACTCATTCATTCATTCACTCATTCATTCATTCACTCATTCATTCATTCACTCATTCATTCATCCACTCATTCATTCATTCACTATATAAAAAAACTCTGGCCACAATTTATGGCGCCTTGCGGCATATGTGGTCTGGAGGTCACATTACACACGTAAATGTTAAGCTATTTACTCTCAAGAACAAACATTCATAGTAGATTTCAATTGCCACTTCAATAGCTGTCAAAAATATCAATTGTCAGTCAACTTTCACACATTTCCATCTTCACTTGCATGAAATATCCTAAAACAGTTGCTTTACTTTTTCATAATTTGCACGAGATTTCTACCACCATAAAAGTATTTACTCAAACATTTTGAACCTGAAAAGTATACACACCTTACATGACAAATTTAATATCACTCGAAATAATACCTACATACGAGTAGGAGTATATAAAGGGTGTTTTTTTTTTTGGGACTGCAGCCGATTTGAAATTGGAGTCATTTAAAAAACAAAGACATAAATCGTTGCGTTTTGTTATAAATGTATTATGTATTCAATGGCATTAATGATGATAAATAATGTCGGCCAAATGGCTACCTCTAGCACTGGCACGAACGCGTGCCCTTTCAATCACATTTTCATCACATTCAGGGGCTTGTCATCCGAAATATCTGTAATTGCGTTGCGTATACTGTCTTTCAATTGTTGCAATGTTGTTGGTTTGGTAGCTTTCATGGTTCTTCAAATAAACCTAGAGAAATGAGTCGGGTTAAATCTGATGAGCGCGGCGGCCAATTGATATTCCCAAATTTCGATATGAACCTGACTGGAAATGCCTGTTTCACAATTTCCATTGTTAATCTGGCTGTATGTGAATCTGGTACCATCGTGTTGAAACGACATGTTTCCGAAACGAAGCCGAGTAATTTAAGGCAAACAAAATTTTATATCATCGCACGATATCAATCGCCAGTAACAGTAACAATTTCGCCATCTTAATTTGCGAAAAAAATGTCCAATTGTCCCACCACGCCAAGTCACACACCAAACAGTCACTCTACGAGGATGCAGAGGTTGTTTATAAATTGCTCGTGGATTTTCCACTCCCCATATCCAGCTACGAGTATTCTGTTTGTTTACAGCTCCACTCAGGTCAAAATGCATCTCTATTCAATTAGTAAAGTTTTGCACTCCAGTCCCGTCGTCCCTGGTGGTCATTTTCTTCAAGTTCATGAGGCACTTGAATTTTGTACGGAAATAAAGGCAGGTCGCGATGCATAATTTTCAGAGTATGATAACGAATCGAAGTTACCGGACTTTCACTCACATTGTCCCTAACTGCATCTATGTTTTGTTGGGTACACGCTGTATGACGTGGTCCAGGCTTCGGTAAATCACTTACTGTGTTTTCGAAATTGTGGATAATCTTTTGAATAGTGCTCTTGACAGGCACACAACATCGGCCAAAAAAATCACGTAATTTGCGCTGCAATAATTGATGAACAATTTTGATAAAATATTTTAATAACTAAAACACTTTATTGTAGCGTCAAACTCTCAATGATGAAATGACATTGACAGCTGAACACTAATGCCAACTTTCACACAATAAAACCATGTCTGTGAGAAATGTCGTCAATTTTAAATCGGCCGCCGCGCCGTCCCAAAAAACACCCTGCACAAGAAATAGAAAATATGTTGTTTACTTCGACTAATGAAAGTAGTATTACTGAACAGCTGCTGATTGAAGTCTGTTCCCGTATCAGTCAAATTGGTCAAATTCAGTCACCGCACTTAAAAATTTAGCAGTTTTTCGTAGAAGATAAAGCTTACGAGAGAGGAAGAAATTTTCTCTCTCTGCGAATTTTAGTGCAAGAAATTTCTTTTGACAAATTTTGAGAGCTGTTAAATTCTTTTTTCTTTTTTCTTTTTTTTATTATTTGAGCATAAAATACTGTCCCAGGGACGTGGAGAATTATTATTTTTGGAGTATTGCACATTTGAAGCAAGGGCAAGCAACCATACCTACCTAACATAGGTATGGTTTTACCGAATCACTTAAGGCCTTATCCTTGAAAGCTTATAAGTGTAGCGATAGAAGGAGAGGAAAGCGTATAAAGGAGAATTATATGTTAGGGAAAAAAAGATAGATTTTGGGGAGGGGATCATAGCGTGATTTTTATTTTAAGGTTCGTTTTGTGGTTATTGGATACAGATAGATGTAGGTAGTTCTTGATAGGAAACCAAAGAGTCAAACTCCTTCCCGTCTATCCAATATCCGCTGTTTAATTGTAAATACAAGATGGAGTAAAAGTAATGACGCTATATGAATTGTCAATGATTTTTGCAAATGGCGTCTCCTGTCATCGCGATAGTTATGTAGTAAACAGATGCGAAAAACACGAAGATGAATAATTGAATGCTTATCATCCAGAACACGAAATAATTGTGCCGATTTTTAATAATTTGTCAGTGATAAGAACACAACGTAAATTTCCCACCGTTCGGCACCGACTGATGACACAATTCGACGACAAGTCACACGCCTCGAAGAGACTGGCTCAATACGTCGTACGAATATACTCGTACGAATATACGAATATACTCAATTTTGGGGCACTGAAAACCCGCGTATTATTCAAGAATTGGCTTTACATCTACTGAAAGTTACTGTCTGTGCTGAAATAGTGATTGGGCGCCACTTTTTCGAAGAAAGCGATAACTGTTACTGGCGAGCACTACAGAACCATGTTACGTGACTTTTTGACGCTCGAATTGGGATTGGAGCACATGTGGTTCCAACAAGATGGTGCCACTACACACACTGCGGACTACACAATGGACTTAGCGAAGGTCACTTTCCCACATTATCTCGGTTATTGAGGTTTTTTGTTAAACAATTTTTATCCAAAAATAAATATTTTTTACATGTTCGGCTTCTTTGGAAGCTCAGCTTTAATATGATATGTCGCATTTAGGAATGATATTTTTTTATACTTGGAGCACCTTATGCCCCGGAAGTCCCCCATACAAAATATTTTCTATAATTTTTCTTCCTAACGGTCTCATACTATATTTGAGCAAAATTTTAGCTCTCTAGATCTATCGGTTCAAAAGTTAAAAGAGTGGAACATACTGACAGACAGACAGACGATACCTTTGCATCGTCAGTCACAGCGTTTGCAGGAGTATGCTACTGAATGATGGAGATTTCCATTACCCTGTTATGAAATCCATCCATTGACATGCAGTCACTAAAAGGTTCTCAAAATGAGGGTCTTGTGTGTTGTTGGAGTAAGCAGCAGTCCCACGCCAGATTCAGCGTAAGACAAGGCAGTGCTTCTTGTTGGTGAATTAAGGTGTCCCGCAATTTCGCCTAGACTCAATATACTTGTGTTTTTTGTGTTTTGGGTGTTATATTTTTTTTATACGATTAAAAGGGACCTCAGAAGCTTATTCATGACAGTTTCTACTCTCTGAAGTTTGGTGTTTCTGGAACTCGAACCTGAGTCTCCCGCTAAGTGGTCAACGAACTTAACCACTGAGAGCCGAGGGACGCAAATGTCGGTTTTTTACTGCATAAATTCACGCTCTAGTTAGAGGAATCTGTCGAAAAGTCCACAAACCCTATAACGTTCGAAAATCGGATCATATCGCTCGTATTCGATAGCCAAAGGCCTTCAACAAAGAATATTTTAATTTCCGAGCCATTGTTTTCCGCTTCGAGACTTTTTATTTCTTTTTTTCTTGCAGAGCCTGTTTCCGCCTACGGCCTTTCCACATATTTCTGTCAAATTACTGAGAGAAAGCGTGAATGATCAAAACAATTTAAGTTTGACCATTTTGGGACAATTTTCCGCCAAGGCTTATACCATAATTCAGTTGCGCGATATCTTCTGCAGTCGTTCGCCACCAGCAAAAAAACCACTCCATGTATGAATGATACAATTACTGTCTGCCGGTAGCCGCTTCTTCTCAGTGTAACCCTAATGGGTATTTAATGGCTTTCAAATGACTCCCGAGGGTTCTTCACGCCGCCCACACTAATTGTTCGCCTGTCACTGGTGACATGTCAAATAATTGTAGGCCAACAGTCTCCATCGCACTGTCTTACTGATGAACGCACTAATTTCTACTAAATTTCATACAAGAATTACTGTGTTAATGTGTCAAAAAAAGAGAGTATCTGCTGCCATTTCAGCCGTTTGTAGGTCAAAAACGTGACCAAGCCAACCAATGGATCCACTCGGGTGAGCTCCATCATGGAGGTGGCAGTGATGTGCCGTGCAACTTCCTAAAATGGTGGCAATTACATTTTGGCAAAAGTATAATTAACTGCAAACTATAATACTAACGGTGGTGCGTATGTGGCACAGATACTGTCTTTGAAGAACAAATTAACTCGTTAGATACTTAATTCATTTCTTTTGCTAGCGCGCGCGTTCAATCGGGATTGATTGGCAGTTAGCACACCCGGAAGATGGGGAAATCATCAGCTTTGTTTTTTTTTTTTTTTTTTCTAAACAATGGACTTGGAGTGTGTTGTTAAGTCATCGTCGTTGGTTTCTAGAAAAAAAAAAAAAAAAAAAAATACAACAACGCCAGATTGGAAAACCGACAAAGACAAGTCGCTTAAGCTTAGTTCATCGCCAAAGACAGAAGGATGAGTAGTGGTCCGGTGATGATGATGCATTATCATCATCATCATCATCTTTGGCGTACTTGTAGCTACTTTTTTTTTCCCTACCACTGTGACCTTGTTGAGCATCTAGGAGGAGGAGGGAAACAAATTATTATGACAGCGGATAAAATAAGAGGTAAACATTGATAATCACTAATTAGGTGTCTGTTTGTGGTGATTACACACAAAACAAGTCGTGATTGGACTTTCCTAAAGCTTGCGATGCTTATCCGGACTGTCAATCTTCGAGATGCGTTTCGAGGTGTCATCGCACGACCAACGGCGGATAATTTCACTGATCCATGGTAAAGATACGAGCAAAAGTTTATTATTACCGCACGTACCACGTTCAAGGTGGGGTAGACAATACCCCAATGTAACCTTGAGATAATTTGACTAATTTTTTACGGCCAATTATTGCATAACTCACCATCACTGGGGGTAGGCTATGGAAATGGGCGAGGTTGGGTTTTATTTTTTATTTTTTTTTGCACAAGAATGTCAGGCTTGGTATCTATTTGGTATGAGAATTTCTGGTAATAAAATGTGTATCTTTTACGAGGCATTTTTAGCCGAAATTTTAATGTAATATTTCTCTGTAAGATGCCGAGAACAGATGTCTGTTTATGCGGAAGAATGCAGGGGCCAAGGTCAACTGTTTGAATGATGATGTTAGCTGATGTTCTGGGGGGTAAAAAGCTCAATGCTAGAGCTAAAGGTAATGTTTAAAATTATAATTATCCACGGCGATAACAACATACTCGTACATACACTTTGGAGTTATTACGCAGCACGTGTGTGCCTTTGGAGAGAAGAACACTCATTGAATTTGATTTATGTATTTAATTGTACCTTACGACATGTGCTGTTTAAGGAAGTTCTTCTGAAGAGGTGTGTGCGCAGTTTATATTTATCATTACGATGAACTAAAAGCCTCCGCATTAACTACGAAAGATTACCTCTAGGGACAATAACTGGCGTTCAGGGAATTACGGGTGTAGGCCACGATAAAGCGACATTTGTTGTTTAACTCTTTACGTGGGACCTATTGCTGAATACAAGCCAAGACACGGCAAATCATTACTTTCGATTCGACCTACTGTCCTATTTGGCTTAAGAGTGCATAAAGTTTGCAACGCTGGAACCATTTGAATAGAGAGATGAATCTTCTTACAGATATCGGATCTGAATAAATCTTATAGGTCTTCGGAGAAGTGATTGCGGAGGAGTAATCAGCTTCCGAATTTGTTGGAATTGGCCTTTATTTAAGCGAATGCCCTGTAAGAGCTCCTACATAGTCTTCCCCAAATCAAACTCTGCCCAGAACTGCTTCCATGAAAGTCAGGTGCTGATATTGTTCCACTTACGGTTTGCCATACTTCTGGATTCAGTTTCTACGTGAAATGTTATCGATTTAATTAGACAAAACTATTTCTCTCTATTTTTAGAGAGGTTCCAGCCTGTAACCTCTTTCGACAGCTCATGCGTTCTGCATTTGAACAAAATGCCCCTGTGTCCCTGGGCTTGTACGAGTAAAGTGGATGTGACGTTGTGAACCATTTGGTTCAAATGTAATAAAATCTTTCTACTCACAGGATATTCTCTCGATTTTTAAGAAATTTTACCACATAATTTATGGCTTAGACTTTTCCTTAGAAAAAAGTGGGCGTGGCGCTCGCCATTTATTACCGAAGGTCAAGAATTCTGGTGGAATATCCACAATACGACTTAATCGTCACCGTAAATAGCTTTGAGAAAGCAAAGATTTATGGAAGAAAACTCCCCCTAATAGTGGGTGTGGCATTGTATAATCTATGGACGAACTGTAGAGAATATGAACGTCTAAATATTTCGTTAAGGCGATATTTTTCAGTTTCTAATAAAAATATTTATAAAAGTGTTGTTTTTTTTTTAAAGTGGGCGTGTCTGTGCGCATATTTCATAAATTTCTACTCTTGTACTGCATCGGGTCCTAGAAAGCTACGAGTATATACCAAACTTCATCTTCCTCGCTCAAAATTGAAGGCCCAAAAAGTGGTGACATTTGGACGGACGGACATGGCTAGTTGGTTGGTTGGTTTAAGAGGGTGAGCTTATGCTCTTCACTTAGTCGTCCATTGGGCCCGTTGTGTTCCCCTCATCTATGTAACTGTAGGGAATAGTGCTGTGCTTTGAGAATTATGTGTTGAGAGGATTTAGGTCTTGGGATCATGGGTAGTATCAACAGGAAACTATATCGTATAGTGATAGGGGAATCGTAGTGTTCATCTGGCGAACTCCAATATATCCCCGATTCCTTTCTTACTGAGGTGTGTAATATCCGTAATCCTTGGAGATCCCAGAATTTTCAGTCTTTGCCTCGCTGTAGCAGGGCAGTGGCAGAGGAAGTGTTCTATATCTTCCTATCAGCTATCCCGAGTCTGAACTAATGTTTGTTGAGATTGATGTGCCCTGTTAAAATTTAATTTGCCTTTTTGCTGTGTTGTTACTCGGTTTAGTTATTACAGATCTAGCCACTTTGCACGTGTCTAGATTCGTCCAGTAGTTATTGAACTCCTATCGTATCTTTTCATTGATTATTGTTTTAATAGTTGTCAGAGGGACACAGAACTGAATTATCCGGGTTCAGTTCTGTGTTGCCCGCTCCTTTCCTTGCTAGTTCGTCTGCCTTTTCATTACCCGGTACACCTTCGTGCCCTGGTACCCATGTGAGACGGACTCTATTGCGTCTGGCAAGTAAGTTCAATTTAGTTTTGCACTCCCTTACTAGTCGTGATTTCGACATGGGGTTTGTAATCGCGCTAATTGCTGCTTTGCTGTCCGAACAGATGTCGATTTGCCTCCCTTCGCTGGTGTCTTCTGCGAGTATTTCAGTTGCCTTCATAATTGCATAGACTTCTGCTTGGAACACAGATACAAATGGTTCTAAAGATGCCAGCCCCTGATTCCCCTGATATGTTAGAGCCGTCTGTATATACTGATATCCCATTGGAGTTTCTTGTCGTTCTTTCATACGTCCAATATTCTCTTCCGGTCATGGCTAGATCGACATAACTTTTGATGTTGGTCACAAATATATCGACCGGTACTTAATATATACTATAAGTTATTTTGTTCGAAATGGCCGCCATTTGTATTGAGTTCTGGCCTACCTGCCGGCCAATGCTCTGTTGCTGTGAAGTCCGGCACATTGTTTTGGAGCCACTCTTGTGTTGTTTTTGCATTATTAGTTTGTTAAGTCCCTTCACAAAGCCTTCCAGAATATCCGTTTGGTAGAGTTTTGCCAATGTTTTTACTCCATTCTCGCAAAAAGAAGGTCGGTAACACTTTCGTAGCCCAATCATCACCATCAACCATAAAACCATCACAGATGCGGGATGCTGGCCCCCTGAATCCTGGCTTTAACAACTTTGATCGCCCGTAGAGTTCTGACATTGCAAGGGCGTCCGGCTCTTTGACGGTCAGTTACTCCACCAGTGCCCTCAAACAATTTAACAGTTCGATACAGAAATTTCCGGGAGATTACAAGCGATCGCAATGTCCGGAAAATATCGCCTCTATCCGTATTACACTTGTGAATGCCAATTGCCACTACACGGTTTTTAATATCGCACCAGTCCATATTTGCAAACGACTTTTGTGTAAATCTTTTTTGCGCGTTAACTCACTTAGTTCAAACGTCACTCACTGAATACCTGTCAATATAGAATGGATGTGTTCAACACTAGTTTCACGATGAGTGCGTTTAAAAGTTTACATTTTTTTTTTAAATAAAATTTCTTGCTCAAAAACCATTGCATAGGTGATCAACCCATAGATATATAAATACAAATAAAATTTCATAAAAATATCTTTGGTGTTTCTCGAGCAAGCCGTGTGAGACAAGTATACTCGTATAGACGACTATAACTCTTCCTTTTTCCACGGATTTACGTGAAGGCACAGAATAATGATACGGTAATAAACCGCGTGGGGCCCTACTTAGATTTGGCAATATATTTTTTTTTTTGCGACGTGTCTACCCGAATCTAAGACTTCTCTTCTTATTAGTCATCAACGACCTTCCAAAGGTGATGAAACCCAATACGCTGTTAAGGTATTTGGCTCCTGGGGCTATCCGCGAGGAGGTGACAGAAGAATTTGGTAAAAAGAAACACGAGTATGTCTTCATATTTATATTTAGATTGCGCTCGCATCCCCTAACGCTAGGACTAATAATAGGTATACATACATACTCGTACATTTCATAAATACAATTTTCTCGATTTATTAACGATCTCTACAATATGAATGCCCAACACCATCAGATGGCATTGAAACCTCACAGAGAAGCACATGTCAATAAACATTTAACCCCATTGCTGCGAAAAATGTCAAACTTCCACAATGTTGATCTAAAGATCGCGCGCCAACATTGTTTTGCGATCATAAACACTTTTATTCCATCGAAAACACAACGACACTTCATAAGTCAATTTGGCTTCTATTTCGGGAGAAGATCTATGGCCATTTTTCGGTTCCATCCACTAAGAAGTGTAATCACGAATTCGATTTTTTTTATTTATATCTCGCGGGTTCAGCGAAAAATCGAACCTTTAACCATTTTCATTTGGCATTTGGGAAAAACGACAGAAAATCTGTCGATGTCTTCGAAGTCTCTGAAGTTATCGTTGTTTTTTTTTATGGTTTACAAGGTTCGTTCGTCATTATTGCTCAGACACCGCAGTACTGGTGATGGTAGATTCTATACATTTGGCATTAGTGTGATGATGACCCCGACTCTTCTGTCTAGCTGTTTGAATGCTAGAGTGCAAAACATTACAGCCAACACTGACGATCCTTTCTTGTTTAACTTCCATCGATTTGTAATATCTGTGGTATATGTAAATGTCGGAGGAGCTTCATCTTGCCAGTCACCCAGCAAATGGAGAGTGGCGGCGCGTAGTAAGGTGATCTTAGGATCAGATACTTATTTAACTAATGTTTCGTTGTGGTGTTTGTTTGGTTTTCGTGACGATTTTTCATTTTGTTTGGGAAATCAATCAAAGTGGATATATCGACGAAGCGACAGGGTAAAAGTGAAGAAGAGCTGGATGGGAAAGTGAAGTTTGACGTGATTTATGCACTAAAGTTCGGAGGTTGTTTGCATTTAGCTTTTTGTTTAAATTAATATATCATGCAATTTATTTCCTTTTTATGGTCGACTCGGTAGATGGATGAGTCTTTGGATAGACCTTTGGGTGATGTATCGATGGAGGATAAGAGTACGAAAATATTATTCAAAGTAAGGCTGAGATCCGATCACCTAATTGAAAGATCCTTACCTATGACTTGCATCTCTAATGACCCTGCTTGGTTAGAAAGTCTCCGGAATATTGCTTCACTTCATACAAATCCATTTAGATACCAAAATTTGTACTTATTTGCCAGACTCTGTGCGATATCGTTTATCCCGAGCTTCAAGTTACTTAGGCTAACATTCCTGATATTTGCGGTCGCTTGGTTATTAAAAAAAGGTCTTCTAGGCGTCTGGAATCTGAAGGCTGTGACTCGAAGATCCTCTTTGTTGAAGCGTTGTTGTCCATTCACTCGATGTAACAGAGGCAATGTAGTCGTTGGGCATTATTTTCTTGAACTACATCCATACCTTGGTATCTCCTTGGTATCTCCTTTGTTGCACGTACAATGTAGCATTGTGTTGTGTTGTCAATACTTTAACAGAATTTGCACCAAGATCAACATCGGGCCTTTATGACCTCTATTCTAAGAGTATTGATTGTGGATTTGTCTCCATTGGAGTTCCTATTATTTTTGCAGCGAAGCATTGAGTTCTGCACTTCACCGTGGTAGATATTTGCCTTCATTCCTCCTTTCTGGTGGTTGGACAGGATTCCAATGGCAGAGGTTAGAACATTCGTAAGTTTATTTATGAAGTTCCAACTGGATGCTAAATGGTATGTAGATGCAGTTGACAAACTGAGAATTATTGTGGTTATCCCAGTCTATTCTACGACGATTACGAAAGACTGACCGTGGAGTACGGTCTGAAAATGAGTGTGCTAGATACAGACCAATTTAGAGATAAGAGATGCGGGTACCACAGGAATAGATTTAGCGGTTATTAAAAACATCAGCGAATGCCGTGTTCTCTTGGGCTCAACCCTCGACTTTAATAAATTTCAGTCTTTGAATGGCATATCAGGTTGAGTGGAAGCCAGAACCTCGCTCTCCACTGAATTCTTATCTCCGCAAGAGAATAGTTTGATGCCGACTCACCGGGAAGTTGTTGGAAATTCAATTCATTGTATTGCATTCGAGGAGCCTCCACTTATTAGCAGATAATCCCTTCGTCGTCGAATATGTCTAATAGCTAAACTTTTGCGCAACTCCCGCTGGCCACTTATGTGGATATCTCTCTGTCTGATTTCACTTCCTTTTATTTTTTGCTTGGAAGATTCTCAAAGTTAAGCAGCTTTAGATGTGAGAAAGAGCTGGACTGCTTTTATAGGAGTGATCTCATCGTAAGAAATCATTGAGCAATCGCTAATAGCATCATCTACGAGTATGCTGATATTCTGCAAATGAAGTGTGCTTTGGGTTGTTGGCTTTTGTTGTTGTTATCCGACCTCAAGATCTGGATTTTATTTCTGTTGATAAATGTTGGTCCCACAAGTAGCTAAGGAAGAAATAGTCGATCTGCATACAACTTCGCCGTTTGCAGGCAAGACACTTTAGAGCTATTTCTGTGGGGCTATCAGCCATATTGATCCTTGACACGGTTCGGTTGATACCACCGACCTAGTTCAAGAGAAAGAAATGATAAAAGGGGATATAGGGGAATCGAAGTATGGCAGAGAATAGGAAAGGGCTACAACTTAAGTACTGGTACTGGGTTGCAAAAAGTTCACAGTTTGCCACAATGTCATTACACTTGCCTTTATTAGCAGCTTATTCGATTTGAATATCGTTTGAACAATTTATAGCCAATTTATCTACGGTCATGTTAAACTATGAATTGCCCTTGTACTTAATCCTGAAGCTGAGCAATGAGCACATTAAACCAGAGTTCATCTTAAAATGATCACCATACATTTTTAATTAGCAAATATAATCGCCAGCAGGCGTGCAGCAGTGGATGGATTTGTGCAGTTGTTTGTTGTTTTGATTAAATATTTATTTGTTTCTTTTAATTTTTATTCGTCTTTTCTATGAGTTTTAATCTGAATATTACAGTTATTAATGCATAATGGAAGATGGCAAATTCTTGGTGTACGATTTTAATGAAGCTTCTTTTGTTTGTCGAAGGATTCTTACATACACTTGGGAATATGTTCATTATGGAAATTTTCAAATCGTGTGACGGGAATAGGTGCATAAGAATATTATGTTGATTTTTCCGGGCGGACGCAGCCTCTGAAATTTTCGGACTGAAAGATTGTAATTTGTACGGAACTAGTGAAGGCTAGTTCCTAAGAAGTAGTGCAAAATCTTGAAGCTTTCGATTGTTTTGAGCTCGTTTAAATATTGAACCACGATCATAGTCCTGAATGAGCAGTCTTAAATGTTGGAATTCAACTTCTGGCAGTTCTTCGAAAACTTGCCTGATTTGCAGCCACTGCAACAAATCTTCAATAAGCGGATTAATTCACTATCCTATTATTATTCCACCAGGAACTTACCTCCATCAGAGTCAGAATCAACAAAAAAATTAACATCAACAGAGCTCGTTTTACACTCTTGATCATTGTTCTTTGATCAGGAGATCACCGTGATTTTCACATCGTACGAAAGTATTATGTATGTATTGTGTATTCTCATTAGACACCCATTTCATGTAATAAGATCTTTATTTCATCCTGTACGTTATAGGAGATTTGTCCTTCCCAGGAACTCCTACTCCCCATGTGGCTAATGTTATTTTCTTGCCATTTTTATTAATTAAACTGCAATTCCGATCCGCCCCTTCCTACTGCACATTTTTATATACCATTCCATGATCATAAATTCATACACGATGGTGACAGAAACAACCGCTTTGCCAAAAAAGGCTTCACCACCACTCTGCGTTGTAGTCGTGCCAAAAGCTAAAATGCAATCATCGCACGAAGAATACGAATGCGAATTGAAAAAAAAAAAAAAAAAAAAAGTATCTAAAATGTATAATCGAACCTTTTGCGGTCTTCAGTTGATGATGCCGCTCGGAAGTCCTCCGACTAACTCAATTTACGGTTATTGCGATTCACCATTTGTGTCCCGCATATAGTGAATGCCACATGGATTAACAATTGTAAAACCTTTAAGCCGATTGATAACGATGCCATTGCCACCATCACCAGCAGAACCGACCAGCACTCTGTGATCATGCTCACGATCATTTGTGATATTTGCTTTACCTAAATGAATCTCTTATTACTGTTACATGGATGCGCGTCCTCCGCCTAAATGTGGTCGAGTCGCGAATAGGTTTCTACGTGTAGGGGGAAGCAATTTGCTTTTGATTTCGATTAAATTTCATTTTAACGGTTCTCTCGCCTTCCTCACGCCCATGATCGTACATTACCTTCTTCTCGACCATGATCGGTCGATCACTAGCGCGTACAATATACGATACACGTTGCCTTAATAATCATTGTTTTACAAGCAATTGCAACAACGGTTCCACACTGCGGCGATGATGATGATTGCGCGGGATAACCATAATGTGAGCCACATGTTTACACGGATGAGGAAAGCCATTCGTCCGCGCCGGTAGTGAAAGATGGAGCACTTGCATCGTGCGTGTGCTCCTCCCGACATCATTAAGTGGGTAAGGTGTGCTTTGCCGGTTGATAGAGCCATATAAATCGCTTATCGGTGGGGGTAACCAAATTTGCCTACCATCAGGAAACTGGTTGCTGATGCTGTGTAAGTACAAGTCACTTGCAACGAGTCGCACTGGTATGAAACTTGCACTGTTTTGTGGCCCTAGGAAGGCTATTAATAAACCAATAAAGGCACAGATTAATCTTAATGGATTTCGATCCAAAAAACGGATGCTTCCATATTGAAGTTGCTGCTGATGTATGAAAGTTTGCTTGTACTATGTTTACATAATATTCGTGGTGATTCTGTTGAGGAAATAGCTACGAGTACGTATGTATGCAGATCAATTTGGTTTCGAGGGATCAACTACGAGTACAGTGGGTCTAGCAGGAATGGGGCAACACATTTTAAGTTGATGCTTACGAGTAAATTCCAAAGGCAATACAGTTTGCTGATCATCATTTTTTTTCCCCCTTTAAATATTCTACATCCCTTAAGACCAGGCCCCGACCCATAGAATCTGTCGACGTCGTTCCGTTGAAGGTTGACGGTGACGTTCACGAATTGCCGGAAAGAACAGTCCCATAGAATTCGTCGCATATCTTCGTTGACAGGTTGAAATGTCAACCGATTGTCAACGGCGATGACAGTTTCTCTTCTCTCTCCCAATGCTTCCGCCAATGAAAGTACTTACTCTCAATTTGCCGACTGCCAACGGATCAACGGACTAAAAAAGTAGAAAGTAAACCTACTTTATCCGTCGAAGTTCATACATGCGTTGGTTATGGCTACCTTCCATAAGAAGACGTGTATTCTATCTATGTGTCAGTTAAAATCGACGCAGCAACGCATCAACCGATTCTATAGGTCGGGACCTTAAAAGCCTTCTGAAGCGTATTAACCCAGTGGTGGATAGAGAGGAAAGGGTATAAAGGATAAAGGATAAAGGAAGATTAGAGAAATATGTAACAACATTATTCGTATTAATTTTTTTTTATTATTTAAATAGCCTATAATTATAGTCAAGTAAAACACAAAAATAAAGGGGGCGCAAACCGGAGTGTATGCAACTCGTCCAATGGTGTTTCATTATTTATTAGAATAATTAAGCAAATATAAACAAACTCAATTTCCTCGCAAATTACAGAAGAAAACGTGGAATATTTAGGAAGCAAAAGTATTCCTACGTCGTTAAATCTGAATGCAAAGTCAGAAATTCAAAACCTAAAGGTTACTGAAACTATCAAAACTTAGAAATTCAGAATATCGGATTCAAAATGGCGCCCAAATGCTAAATGGCCCCCACGAGAGTTTCGAAAACTTCGATTCTTGTGAAGTAATTTTCGATGACTTGACGGATTGAGTGATCCAAAGTTTGGGGATTATCTATATAGCCACGATCTTTAGCATAGCCCAACAAAAAGGAATCGAACGGGGTCAGATGACACGATCTTGGTGATTGTAAACGGCTTGGGAACTTTCCGCGCCAAATTTGCCTGTATTGTGTGGAACATAGCCCCGTCCTGTTGGAACCACATGTCGCTCACATCAATGTCTACAATCTTAGACCAATGTCATTTGACCATAGGGGATAGAACTCACTATAACAGAGGCGCCTTCGTCGTTTTCAAAATTATCACGTCGCCGACCCACAGCGCGCACTTAACTGTCACCCGTGATGGATGCAATGGCCTCTCAACGATCAGATTTGAGTTCTCAGAATCCCAAATTCTGCATTTTTGTTTGTTTACGTAGCCGCCGAGAGAGAAATCATCGAAATCAAAAATCTGTCCTTAATTACGGTCCATATTGTAAAATGATAAGGCAAAAACTCACTACCTGTCACTATGGATGACAGATGGACTTGACAAACGCCATATGACAGGGATGTGAAATCCCAACCTCGAAATGAATAGCCCTTTATTTAATGGGCATTACACTATTCATTCGAGTAGCATGTACGCAAACCTCAAAACTGCCATGGCCGATTTTTTTTTTGTCGATTTTTTCGACAACAGATTCAACGATTTTGCTCAAATTTATTAATTGAGTTACAGTGAACATATATATAAAAGATGGAGTACCAGGTTTTTACTGAAAAATGAGTATAGCGGTACTTTACTTATAAGCTGGTTTGGATTTTTCGGCTGTGTCTCAAGTGAAAAACGTTAAAAAATGTCAAATGTCATTGTGCTTTGACATTTATGTTGTAGACAGATAGAGAATTAGTTGACAAGCAATGCAACGATACACATCTGAAGAACGCGGAATTATTGTTAATGTTTATTTGACCAATTTCCGGTATGTAGTTTTAACGCAGCATGAATTTCGTCGTCGTTTTCTTCGTCATCCTGTACCATGTGCACGAGCAATTAAGCATTTGGCTGAGCATCTCGTGCAAACTGGGTCCACTAGAGATGTCGCAAGTGACTATTTGGTGCAGCATTTGCAGTGAAAAAGTGATTGGCCCTTATTTTTTGAGGACGCCGACGGCATTACCGTAACCATAACAGACAGATGTTAAAGGAGTTTTTTTTTTGTCGCAAGTTGCTGAATTGGGTGTCGAGCATTGCTGGTTTCAGCAGGGCGGAGCAACCGCCCACAAAGCTCGGGCAATGGAGATTTTGAATCACCAATTTCCGGGCCGTCTGATCTCCCGTTTTGGCGATTTGAACTGGCTTTTTAAAATCTCGCGTTTACCACAACAAACCACAAACCTTGCAAGTCTTGAAAGCCAACACTGAAGAAGAAATCACTAATTTAGAGCCAGATGTTTCGCAAGCAACAATTCTAAATGCCGTAAAACGAGCACAAATGTGCATCTCCTAAAGAGGTGGTCATTTGACCGATATCATTTTTTCAAATTAATGTTATTAATTTTACACCTTCAAATAAACTTTTCGTTAAAACAGAGCCCAAGTTTTTCATTTCTAAAAAATGACAGCCAATTCACATTAAGACATTACTTTTGCCCCACCTTGTACTTACAAATATTAATGGACAAATACATACTTACTTACTTACTTTAGGTGGCGCTACAGCCCGGGGTGGACCTGGGCCTCAACCAAAACGCCTCTGCAGTTAGCGCGATCTTTGGCTAATTGCCTTCAGTTGCGCACTCCAAGTTGGTTGAGGTCCCCTTCCACTTGTGCGCGCCACCTAAGGCGAGATCTTCCTCTACTGCGTTGTCCCTCCGGGTTGAATTCGAAGACTCTTCGGGCCGGAGCGTTGGTGTCCATTCGCTCTACATGTCCTAGTCATCTTAGACGACTGATGCGCACTTTTCTGACCAGGTTGATGTCGCTGTACAGCTCGTAGAGTTCGCTGTTAAATCTTCTCCTCCAAAGCCCGTCAACGCAAACGGGACCAAAAATCACTTGAAGAATTTTGCGTTCGAAGATCTTCATCCGCTTTTGCTAGGGTCCTTCTGCGCCATACAGCAGGACAGGGATGATAAGGGTCTTATATAGAGTTTCCTTAGTGTTTCTTGACAAGGCCTTACTAATCAATTGCCGTCTTAGGCCAAAGAAACAGCGGTTGGCAAGTGTAATTCTTCGCTTGGTTTCTGCTGAGGTGTCACTATCAGAGTTTACAGCGGAGCCGAGGTAGACAAAGTCCCTAACTACCTCAAAATTGTAGCTGTGTATCGTGACGTTCTGTCCGATTCGTCGATGTTGTGTGTCCCTTCTTATTGACAGCATATATTTTGTTTTACCCTCATTCACCACTAAACCCATTTTTGCCGCTTCTGCACTAATACTTGCAAACGCGCCAGTGACAGCTCGCTGTGTTCTGCCAATAATGTCAATGTCATCAGCGTATGCAAGAAGTTGCACAGACTTTTGGAAAATTATGCCCCTGGTGTTGGCTTGCGAGTTTCGCACAATTTTCTCAAGAATGATGTTGAAGAAATCACATGACAGCGCGTCACCTTGTCTAAATCCTTTTTTGACATCAAAGGTGAGATTGTTTCCAACCTTTATGGAGCAGCGAGCGTTCTCCATCGTCATTCTGCACAATCTGACAAGTTTGGCAGGGATGCCAAAACTAGACATGGCTTTGTATAGCTCGTCTCTATAAATGCTGTCATATGCGGCCTTAAAATCGATAAAAAGTTGATGAGTATCGATCTGGACTTCTTGGGTTTTCTCCAGGATCTGCCGTAGTGATCGGTCGTGGACTTACCGGGCCTAAAACCGCACTGATAGGGACCTATAAGAACGTTGACGAATGGTTTCAGGCGTTCATACAGTACAGCAGACATGATCTTATATGCAATATTCAGGAGACTGATGCCTCTATAGTTGGCGCAGTTTAGAGGGTCTCCTTTCTTGTGGATCGGGCAAACGATGCTGAGATTCCATTCATCAGGCATACTTTCTTCCGACCAAATCTTGGAGACGAGTTGGTGTATGCTCTCCACCAGGTCATCTCCCGCCGCCTTAAACAGCTCGGCAGTTAAGCCGTCCGGTTCAGCAGCCTTGTTGGATTTAAGCTTAGATATTGTTATCCTCACTTCATTTTGGTCAGGTGGACGGAAATCTTGGCTTTCATCGTCCAGGTTGAATGGTTCATTCTGCCTGACAGCGGAATTTGTGTCGTCTTCGCCGTTTAGTAATCTGCAGAAATGGTTTTTCCATGTCCTCAGCACCGACTGTGACTCTACTACAAGGTTTCCTTGTTCGTCTCTACAGGTCTCTGTTCAGGTCTTTTTATCATGACACGTTCTTTTAACCTTTTGGTAAAACTTCCGAACATTATTCCTGGAGTAGCACCTCTCTATATCCTCGATCTTGCGCTTCTCATGCTCTCTCTTTTTTCTCCGGAGAAGCCGATGTTCTTCCCTCCTTTTTTGCTCGTATAGCTGACGAGCTGCTCTCGTCCTTCTATGCAGCGACGCTTCGTAGGCACTTTGTTTTGCTGCATGTGCTTGCCGGCACTCTTCGTCAAACCAGGGGTTCGTGGGGGTGGACTGGTGAAACCGAGCACATCAGTTGCGGCGTTTTTGATGGCTTCTTGGCACCGGCGCCACTGGTCTTCGGCACTTGATGCTGGCAGCATAGGATTTCTCGAGAGGTTTAAGGATACGTGATCGGCAAAGGTTCTGGCGGTTTGTTGCGTTTGTAGCCGTCCAACGTTAAATCTACAAATACATACGAGTACAAATACGTTCACTATTTTATGTTCTTAGTTTCGATTTGTTATGAAGATAAACGCTCTGGCCCGGAAAGTCTTCGAATCCATATCTGAGAGACGTCGCGGTAAAGGAAGATCTCACCTAAAGTGGCGCACACAAGTGGAAATTAACCGCAACCAACTTCGTTTGCGAAACTGGTGGCGGGCAGCACAAGATCCAGCTGGCTGGCGACGCTTGTTGTAAGTCTAAAGTAAGTTCTGATTTAATTTGATAGTAGTGCTGTATCTGGTGAATACAAACTTCAAAGTCTAAAGAAATTGTTTCTCATCTCTTCGTTTTTCTTGCAAATTAATTTGTATTGAAAGAGGAACGGCAATCAATTTATTTTGAAAAATACTCAAAACCTTTCAGCACTATAATGGTTACCCCATCATTGATTACACTCCATACGTCAGTAATCCTGTGGTTCTCTTAAAAGCTATTATCCGCTATCTCGTTTTAAATATTAGTATTCCCAAGTAAAAGCAAGGCTGATCATTGTCAATCATTTAAACGTAAGCTGCCAAAATTCTGTCAAATGTCACACCCAAGTCCTTGAAATCTCTGTTGGTCAACAAGAGTCATAGTAAAACTACATCCATTCTTATTGCGTTGGTTCAACACCAATTACTAAACCAATTCATTTCAATGAAGTTATCTTGGCCGTACCATAACCTCTATTCAAGTCATAAATCTCTTCAACAGCCCCAGAGAATTCCCTGACCCAACTTCCAATTCCAATTCGGAAAAGATTGCCTCTCCAATCGATGGTGGCGGCAAGAAACCTCACTGCAATTGACCGATTACATCACACCAAACTGCATCGTTTATCTTCAGAGCTCACCAGAGAATTATTTTATTTAATAAGCTCCCACAATTTGAGATATTTCTGTGGTTTTCATCTTATGACGGCAGCAGCATCGACATCGATCAAACTCCTCGCATGAGTTAGCTTCCAATCTCAGGTTCATTGAGCACTACCAGCATAGAGAAGCTTGAAATTGGCACACAGCAAATTTTTTTTCGCCGCTGATTGAATAAATTGGCCCCAAAGGTGGTGACCCAAACACAACGGACCATGCCTTACTGCTATGCGGAATTCGGATGAATCCGGGAGATACATTCGGGGGCTCCATGTTAGTGTATACGCATACGAGCCAGCAGCCTGAAATGGCTAACAAGATCGCGGTGACCGGTGTATACAGTACAATGTGGTTTGGTGTTATGACCTCCCTCCGAGGAATCCCAGAGCCAGGGATCATCTCCAAAGTGGACTTGGATGACGCCGATTATGACGAAGACCGTTGTTAGTCATGTGCACAAGATAAATAGCAAAAAAAAAAGAGAAGAGATTCTGTTTAATCAGCGTCGAAGTAGGAGGAAATCACTGCACGATGATGGAGACTCAATCTCTAACGAGAAAAGAATGGCACAGTATTTTTGTTCCTCGACGGAGTAAGTGTGTGATGGTGTAGCTCCTTTGCTCACGGCCATGGAGAGAACAATTCAATTGTCCAATCACACATAGGCTGCCTAGTATCTCTTTGAAACGTAGAATCAATTTTGTTAATTTGGAAAACGTGACGGAATGTTTGTGATTTGGTTGCGCGCAAAGAAATGCTTTATGGGTTTTGAATGGATAGATGGATGGATGGATGGATATTTGCGCGACGAAGTACGTTCATATGAAGTTTTTTGATAATTATTCATCATAAGTTCATGTGTACAGTGAACCGTGGATGGAAAATTGCATTTGATTGCTTTTAATTTAGCACTCAGCTAGAACTTATTCTTTTAGTAACTGATGCGGGTAATTCAAATAATTCAAAGTGTAGATGTCATTAAGTTCGAATGCGATACTTGTGCGCAGGCATTAGTCATGGAGGTCAATGCAATTTGTTACGCTACACATAATTTTGTTGTTTATTTGTCGGCAGTTCTATTTGAAGAAGGTGTATATTTACAAAGTATCCATAAAGATGGAAGGGGTAATGTAATGGTAAAGTGCTCGTACTCGTATGTTCAAGTGGAAGGTTGCTCGTTCAAGTTCAATAGTAAAAGTCGTAAAAGAATGCAGAAAATTGTAGAAATTGTTCGCGATTACCTCACAAAACCCCCACGGAGTAGAGTGAAACTAATATCACCTGAATCTTAAATCTTTACGCCTCTCTCCCTTTCTGCTCCTATGTTTCCAACTTCAACTATTTTTTTTATTTTAAAATATTTTCGACTTTACCAGAAAGCTGTGAGAAAATCTTTTTCCAGTGTGAATATTTCGAAAACGGTGTGTCATACGAAAAAAAATTATTTCAGCCGGAATGCAAGATTTTGAAATTCTTTACAAGGTGCATACCGAATCTTTCAAAATCTGCGAAAATTATATGCAATCTTTCATAATGTCATAATTTAGCCGGAAGTTGATGAAAAAATTGTTTTTGTTGGCGAATATATCGCAAACGGTGAGTTCTACGAAAAATATTATAACGTCCAAAATTTGGATTTGAAAAATTAAAAGTATTTAATCTTTCAAACCCACAAATTTTACCAGGAAGCTATTTTAAATCCATTTCAGTGCTAAGAATAAAATTGTTAGATTAATGTCGAATTTTATAAAATTTTTGAAAATAGGAGGTACGAAGTCTTCAAAAATATTCAACTTTAGCGGCGAGCTGTAGATAATCATTTTCAGTTTAAATATCTCCAAAACGGGATGGATACCAAATTCAAAATTTTTTTTCGAGAATGGGAGGTGCGCAATCTTTCAAAATATCCTATTTTACCCGGAAATTGATAAAAAAAAGTCGTTTTTGAATTCGAGTATATCTCACAGTGCAGTACAAAAAAATTTATGAGGCTCAAAATTTAAGATTTTAAAATTCTCTATAAGGTAACTCAATCTTTCAAAATGTCAGAATTTACTTGAAAAATAATAAAATAAAGTGCACATACTTGCACCTATATGTTCTTTATTTGCAAAACTCAGATTGGAAATAAATGTTTTTTTTGAAACACGTTCAAATTTAAAAAAAAATGTTTGAATATCCGTTAAAATTAAAAAAAAAAATTCCAAAACTAGGTATGATGATATGATCTTGAATGCATCCATAACTCAAGTATTGAATTTGATCAAAAGCGTCCTCAGTCCGTTGCTATTTGTTGCAGTATTTGATTATCTGCTTGAAGCAAAAGTGCCGAGTAAAATGTCCCGCAAGAGTCATCAAAGAGTTTCCAATCAAAGTCGGTGTACACCAGGGAAGCGTCCTCAGTCCTTTGCTATTTATCGCAGTCCTGTGACGGAGCCCAAAGTGCATCAGTGAAGATCAAACGGCCCTGCAACGACTACTTTTTTTTTGTTAAAGAGGATATGAATACCCTTATACAAATTTTTAGAACACGTGCGTTTTGTGGAAAGGGGAAGAGGCAGAGAGAAAGACAGAGTGGTGCAGTTTGAAACTCAGGTGGTATTAAGTTTCTGTAAACTCCAAGGGTGGCTGTTCATATAACTGGGGAGTATTTTGTTTGTTTTCGCTATTATTGTCGTTGCTTATGATTCACAGTATTTTTTTCCGTCCTCCTAATGTGATCATCATGATCAAGTTGCATTTTAGCCATATGACCACCCTACTGCCAGCGTTATGCCTTCACAGTAGAGTTGACTTAGCTTTCGCAAGTGATCAACTTTTTTATTTATTTCATGCGAAATAAATAGATGATTCTTGATATCAGGATTCGAACCGTGAATCAAAAGCTTGACAAGCGATGATGTTACCACTACACCACGGCCACTTGATGTGTGGTGTCTGTGCTGCCCGTTCTCTGATCCACACCGGCCTATTCCAGACATTTACTTGAATGGAAAAGTGCTTCCCAAGTGCGAAAAGTTTAAATATCTGGGATCTGTGATCAATAGCGGAGCAACTTGTGATGATGACATCAATCATCGCGTAAGCGTAGGGTGGATGAAGTGGCGGGAAAACTCCGCTATCTTCTGTGACCGAAAAATGTCCCCTAAGCTGAAAGGGAAGTTCTACACCACAGTTGTGCGTCCGGCACTTACATACGCTTCACAATGCTGGACAATGTACAAAAAGTATGAAGGCAAATTAACGGCAGCTACGATGAAGTTGCTTCGCATGACAGCAGGAGTAACAAAGCTTGATAGATAGAGGGTTGTGATCCTTCTACTCCGGATCATAACTTCACCGTAAGAAGAAGAAGAGAAGAAGATTGTCTGTTGTCGATACCTTGCCCTTTATTTTTCTTTGAGTTCTCGATGTGACGGAAAATGGTTAGTTCAGGCGGCTGATAAGTTCGCGGCCTGAGATACTCAACAACCAGTCATCTTTTCATTAGTGATAGCACTACGAGTAACTGCGGCACTCTTTAGTAGTATAAATATCATCTCGTTTCAATAATAACCTCATTTTGTTATTATCCATGTCAGCCGAAATTGGAAATCCTCGCAATTATGAGCACCGCGCCGTAAAGTACTTTAACCTCGTGAAAAAGAAAATCTTCAGATTCAACGTTTCTACACAATCGCGCAAAAATGGCAGACCCAAAAACAAAACCGGGAAGTTCATCCTGAAGTCAAACCGGCAAACCCCACCGGCGAACCAGTAGGGATGCAACAAAGTGGGAGGGTTGTGATCCTTCTACTCCGAATCATAATCATTCATATCTCACCGAGAAGTGGAACCAATCTCTCCATCACTTCGGCGAAACCAAGATGGTTGCGCTTGATATTTCAAAAGCATTTGACAGAGTTTGGCATCAGGCTCTTTTGTCGAAAATGCGTGCATATGGCATCGATGAGTCTCTTCTTCAATGGATTAGAAATTACCTTGCGGGGCGTTCAATACAAGTTGTTTTGGACGGCTTCAAGTCTGTAATTCACCAAATAAATGCTGGTGTTCCCCAAGGCTCTGTTTTGTCTCCGACTCTCTTTCTCATTTTTATAAATGATCTCTTGTCTGCAACTTCTAATCCAATCCATTCCTTCGCTGATAACAGTACCCTCAGTTTTTCATATTCGTTTCCTAACTCACGTCCTTGCTCTTCGGCCGTAGAAGGGGAACGACAACGTATGTTAAACACATAATTAAATGGGGTTCAACCAACAGAGTGGAATTTAATGCTTCCAAAACACAATGCTGTCTTCTTTCTCTCAAGCGAAACCAAAACCCTCAACCATTAACCATGGATGGTACTTGCATCATTGAAACCGAAAGACTTGCCATTCTCGGTATGTGTATTAATAAACATCTTCGATGGAATGATCACATATTCGAGGTCGCCAAAAATGCTGCAAAATGTCTAGGATTCCTTAAACGGTACAAGAGATATTTTACCCCGTCTGATCTGGCCTCAATTTATAAGGCATTCATCCGCCCTAAGCTGGAATATAACGCCCATATCCGGTCCGGTGCACCAAAGATCGTTCTGCACATTCTTGATAGGGCACAGAATCGCGCGTTAAAACTTATAGGCGATAGAGACATTGTGAATTCCATTCATTCACTAGAACATCAGAGAAATGTCTCTTGTCTCTCCCTGTTTTATCGTTTTTTCCACAACAAATGTTCCAACGAAATAGTTGCATTCCTCCCCTTCAAAATTTCACCCGCAATACGCGACATGCTTCGAATGCACATCAGTTTACCCTAGAGCCAAACTTCGGTCGTACTGTCAAAAATAGGGATTCATTTATAAGCCGAACAACACGAATGTGGAACGATCTACCAAGCTCTGTATTTCCCCATCACTACAACCTTCAAACATTCAAAGCCAACGTGCATAGGTACCTCCTCTGCTCCTCTTCCCCCTTTCCTTGACGCCCGTGCCCTGAAACAATTAAAGGGTATTAATACTCCCTTTGGCGCGCGCAGATTATAAAAAAATACCACGGTAAAGAAAGAAGAAGAAGATTGAATTTGATCAAAATCATTGAAGCCGTTTTCGAGCAAGTAGATTTGTTTCAAAATTGGCCATTTGTAATGTACTGTTAATGAATGTACCATCGAATGAAAATTCCAATTGAGCCTTGAATTGTGACACCACAGACCCTAGATATGAAATCTGAAGAAAATCCGTCCAGACAGAATTGAGAGACCCACTTTGTTGAGTTTCTTTATCATAATAATGTCAAGTTTGATCACAATCTCGAAATCAAAAATTTCCAGGAAACCCTCATACTCGTAAGTGCAAGTAAAAATAGTTTTCAGTTTGAATATCTTGAAAGCGGTGCGTCCTATGACAAATATTACTTCGACGATATTAGGTTTTGAAATTTTCTACGAAATGGATACCAAATTATTACAATTTTTCGAAAATAGATGATACGCACAATCTTTCGAAATACGAGTATCCTACCTAGTATATTTTACCTGGAAGTTGATGGAAAATACCTTTTGGAATGCGATATCTCGCAAACGCTGAGTCCTATAAAAAAAAATGATTAGGTTCAAAATTTAAGGTTTTAAAATTGTCTGGCTGACGCCAGTATCCACGTTGTTCGACTCTACCCGAAATAAAGTGTACGACTGGATCGCACATACCTGCACCTAAATGTTGTTTATATTTTTTTTAAATCCGTTCAAATTAAAAAAAAAAAAATTATTTGGCAATCCGTAAAGATTCAAAAAAAATCTTTCAGAACTTAGTACGCATTACCTTGCATACATCAAATATTGCTTAGATATTAATTTCGACCAAAATCGTTCGAGCCACAGCCGGGAAATAGTCCATTTATATTTTTTGATTTTTTTTTTTTGTCGGGGCGGGTACACCTTACTGGAGTACTCGGACTCGGACAGGTCCATTGCACAACCAGGCAGAGAACCCCATTTTAATGTGTTTTTTTCGTATTTTGTAAAAAGACGAGTAGAAGCTTCAGTAGTGAAGAGCTTAGGTCATCAGCACCGAAAATCTGCCACCTGATCCGAGCAAAGGCAGGGCAATCATATAGGAAGTGTTCCGCAGTGTCATCGCCCTCTTCATAGAAGTCGCAGACAGGGGTAGCGCTCAAACCTAGCACATGAAGGTGCTTGGCAAAGGCAAAGTGGCCCGTAATAACGCCAGTAAGTTGTCTGCAGTCTTTTCTGCTAAGACATAGCAAGAAAGCCGCAGATTTCTTACAAACGACGGGGACTATTCGTAAAAATAGCCACCTTCGATTGTGTTCACTGAAAACCTAGTCGTCAATGGAAGCCCTAACCGAGGACGCTGGCAAACCCAAAGTGGGTTCAGGTCCAGAGAAATTCTCTTCTGAGCCTTGCCTAGCAAGTTCGTCAGAGATCCCATTTCCTGTTATCCCTTTGTGTCCTGGGACCCAAATAAGATTCAGTGAGTTCAGCCTTCCGACCGAATTCAAGGATGTTTTGCATTCTCAAACTATTTTGGAAATGGTTAAAGAACTGAGCAAGGCCTTAAGCGCAGCCTGCCTGTCACTACAGACGTAGATACTTCGCCCCTTCCACCTGTTCTTACCAATATAGTCCGCAGCCATTAGGATAGCATATATTTCTGCCTGGAAGACAGATGTGTGTTTTCCCAATGAGAAGTGAAGCCTCATGTTGTCGCATTCTACGAAAACACCAGCACCAGACCCCTGTCCAGTTATAGAGCCGTCCGTGAAAATGCGACTACATTCATTTCATGACTCAGACTCCTGCCAAAGCAATCCTGAACATGGGGAAAGTTGACTTCAAATTTGCCCCGCAGCCGTTATTTAGGTGTCATTGCATCAGATGGCATATCCATGAGACAGGGGTCGTAGGATAATCGTCGCGCAACGTCATCAAAACTCCAGTGCGAATCGTGCCAGAAACCACTTCTTTTTAAACGGAAGATGGCTCTGAGTGTACACCCCATGATATAAATATCAAGGGGGGGAGGTTCATCAATGCGTCTAGAGCAGAGCCAGGCGTACTAGGGAAAACTCCCAAGCAGCCGAGACCGTTCTTTGGAGTTTGGCGAAAGCACTAGTAACGTATTTACGTGAGAGCTTATTCCACCAAACAACTGACGCATATGAGAGGAAGGGTCTTTTCATTGTGGTGTAGATCTAAAGGACTTTCCTTGGCGACAAGCCCCATGTCTTGCCGAAAACACCTTTGCATTGCCGAAAGACTGACAGAGCTTTGGAAGTTTTCAGCTCGACATGTTTCGTTCAAAGAAGCTTGCTATCTAAGATTACTCCTAAATATTTGGCTTCCTTGGAGAGTTCGATAGTGACGCCTTTTAGCACTGGCTGATTCAGATCAGCCAATTTCCTTCTTCTCGTAAAGAGAACCACCTCGGTTTTGGGAGGATTAACTGAAAGTCCATTCCTAGCGCACCAATCGTCGATTTCGTCTAGGGCCATCTGCACCTTAGAGCAAACAGTCGCTAGGCACGATCCGACAGACAGAACGGAGACATCATCTGCATATGTGTGAGCGTAAACATTAGAACTATTGAGTGTATTCAACAGGAAGTCAACCAGCATGGACCAAAGCAGTGGAGACAGAACCCCGCCTTGTGGGCAGCCCCTATTTACACTTACCATGACACGCCGGCCACAATCTGCATCTACAGTCAATGTTCTGTTCACCAGCATTGCTTTTATCCACAGCACTAGTGATTCTTCTACGCCGTGACTTCTGGCGGAGCTACACATGCTGTCAAACGTCGCATTGTCAAAGCCTATCGCGTATTCTTTCCTGCCAAGCGCACATTCTATTCTGCTGACCAGATTTTGAAGAGCAGTCTCGCAGTCACGCCATTTGATAGTATACATATGTCTACCACAACTCAAATATCGAATTTGATCAAAATCATTTGAGTTGTTTTCGAGAAATTTGTTTTTTCAAAGCCGGTATAGTTAATTTTGGGATTAGAATCAAAATTGCTATTTTGCCTTGAATTGTGACTCCACAGACCCCAGATATGAAGTTTTAAGAAAATTCGTGCAGCCGATTAGGCTACAGTACGCAGACAGATGGACAAACAGAATTAAAGGACTTATTTTGTATCATAGTAATGTCAAGTCTGATCAAAGTCGTACAAGCAAAAATAGGTATTGAGTGCTAGTATCTCGCGAACGGTGCATTGTGCGAAAATATAGTTTTGCTCGAAATTTTAGGCTGTGAAATTCTCTTCAAGATGTACGCCGCATTTTTCTACATTTAATTTTTTGAAGGCACAAAATCTTACAAAATATTCGACTTCACCGGGAAAGTATGTGGAAGCGGGGAGCTGTGGAAAGTGGAAGATCTCTCAAGCAGTGCGTTCGTCAAAAAAGCAAAATATTACTGTCGGGAGTTTTGGCTTTGAAATTCTTTACAAGATAGATACGATTTTAGGCAATCGACTAAAATATTTGATTTGCCAGAAAGTTGTTCAGGGCGAATATCTTGTAAATCCGTTCCTTTTTCTGTTTAAAATCGAACTTCCAGGTTTCGAAATTCTCTACTAGATACTCGTTGAAGACGTTTTTTTAGGGTTTCCGAAAATTGTAGCCACGCAATCTTTGAAAATGTTGATGAAAGGCGAATCTCTCTCTCGTACTCGTACATATGTCCGAGGATTGGGGAATATTATTTATCCGAAGATAGTAATTATAGGTTTTGAAATTATCTCCAAGGCGAATGCAATGTTTCTCAAAATTTTCGAAAATGGTAGGAAAGTATCCGGGAAGTCGGAATTTGCCTTGAAGTTATTGGAAACCGCTTTAAGTGCGTATATCTCTTTTTATAAAACCACTTTGTGGGTTTTAATATTTTCCGAAATACATATGTATGTTTGAAATCATCCAAAATGTCCGACTTTACTTCGAATTTAATGGAAATAGCTTTTCAGTGTGAATAATCCGAAAAAGTTTTTTTTTTTATAAGAAGAACTTCAGAGCCCATTCGGCACGAGTCTCCACTGCCAAACAGTGTATGCACAATGCGCCCGAGTGAGGCGTAATTCGTCCATATTGCAAAAAAAAAAGTTGCTTACTATATCAATATTTACTTAAGGAAACTTGAGGTTTTTTTTCTCACAGAACGATAGATACCCTTTGATTGACGAAAAAAAGTTTCCAAAGTGAACTTATAAATTTGTTTTTAGTACTTTTTCCGAAATTCAAAAGACACCGCAAAAGAGTCTTTAGCACATTGATGCCACTTGAAATTTCCTCCGAAAAAGAAAAACAAAAACTTGTCATTTAATGCCGTCAAGTTGACAAACTTTTAAGACACTTTCATTCCACCCGCAATAAAAAAAGTCAACTCATTCCTAAGCAAACAAATTCCATTATTTGCTCGTTACAAGCGAATGTTTCCATTCTAAGGGTCTTTTGCATGTTAGACTTCCGGTATTTAGATACTTTACAATTCTTTTATTTCTTTGAAGAAAAACACAAGCAACGCAAAAAACAAACTAACGACAGAGACAAATAAAGTCGACTTTAAGAGAAAAAACGGAAATGCAAATCGATTTGCATGTCGTCGTCACCATGGTTGTCGTTGTCGTCAGCGTTCTTTGACTACAAATGTTCTCCAGCAATCGGCACAAACATGGTCTGGTCGCCACACTCTTCTGTATGGAACTCATTGCGGGTAGATAATTATTACATGTGACTAAGTACGCAACTCGGACGAGACCAAAAGACCACAACGAGAAGGCAAAGCAATAATCTCATGCCAATTGGGGACTGACTCTTGGTGCATGTGCTTAGGATAGTTGATTGCCAATTGGCCTGTGTCGTCGTCGATCGTTGGTTGTCGTTGGCTATAGGAAGGGTCTTTTGGTTCATCCCATCAGCTAGTGGATTACCATGCGTGTATCCTTAACAATGTATCTTTGTGTTGTAAATTGTATAACATCAATTTAACGGTTCATTTTGTATGACTGGTTACGTTACTGATACTGATACTCGTACATGTATTCATTACCAACATTATTGGGACTAATTACAGCATCTAAAGCTAGGAGGGGCAGAGCAGTCCACTCTATAGCAGAGCAGGTAATCGACAAGGAGGTTTCATTCCAAATTGATTTGTTTTACAATTCTTTTGTAAGGTTTTCTGAGTGAGGGGTGGGGATCCTTTGATGGAGTTGGCTTATGTAACCATTAATTACAAGTAATGAGAATAGCTCTAATTTGATACAGTTGATTAGATTGATAAACTTTAACTCATGTATAGGTAGTTGTTGAAATATTCTGCTTTTAATTACGGTCTACAAGATGATGATGTACCTATACATAGGTGTAGATTTCTCTTGTCATTATCATCTATGAATCATACAAAATTTATGCGGATTTTTTGATAACTTTATTCATCGCTGGAATCACTGGTTTTCCAAGGAAAGTCTCTCAAAAGACAGGACCTGTTACTTTCATAGGCTCGTTCGACAAGTGTTCCTTTCATAGGCTCGCTCGACTAGTTTTACCTGTATCCTAATGTGACTTTTACGTCAGTACAGAGAAAAGGATTGTATATAAAGGGAGCGGAGGTATCCCGGAATTAAATGGTTCTTCATGATGTTGGCCATCACTTGGACAATGGTAGCCTTTAGAGCTTAGATTCTATTGTGGGATATTTGTTGGTTTTACATTCAACTACGCAGCACATAAAGTAATTCAACGGAGAAAATCTGGTGGCCATAAGTTTTGTGCTATGGGATCATGGAAATTGATCGCCATCCATTCGTGAGTCGTCCCGGCTTTACGCGTTGGCGCAGAACACGTATGATCTCCCTTCACAACTGCCTCTAGCACCTCGATATATCCTCTCTGCAATTGACCTTATCGACGGTCCAGGGTCCTGGTGAATACGATGGTGCACTTGTTGAATAAATTTCTTGCTTTCCTTGCTATCTGCATGTGTTGAATACTTTTTACATTTCGAAACATCTTCAACTCGACGCGAACCTTGTGAATGAACGATCGAGCGAGTTTCAAAAAGCGCCATATTTTAAGATCACTGTAGTCTGCACAAACACGGCGTTCATTTTTTGTGTATTTGTCTGACATTGTATCTGAAATAAACTTATACGTCTGCTATCAACGGGATTAATACTACGACTGAAGAAAGGCATATTCTCAAATATCTTCCGCAACGTGTACCTATATAATAAACACTTTTTGTTCCATGTCTATATGTCTGTTTGTGCTTACATGGCTCGCTCTAGAACCACTGAAGAAATTTTGATGAAATTTGATTTGTATGTTTGTCTTCATACGTGTGTAGGTACTCGTATGTATTGTAGCTTCGTCGAAAAATTGGCAAATCTGATGGTGTGCAGGTAATATGTGGGGGGCTGGGAATAAATATTTAAATCATATTTATTGGTAGCTTAACTTAAGAGTTCCTGAACAGATTTTGATGAAATGGATGTGGGGAAGATTTAAAAATTTACGAATCTCGCGGATCTATGTCAAGAACCACTCAACGGATTTTGAAATTTGGCTAAGCTGGATATATGGGATTAAGATTGCTTTAAAATCACCAAAATCGAATGATGCATGTGGGGTGATTTCTAATCCTATGTCATCCAACTTGTTTTAAAAACGGCTTATGCCAGGAGACCTTTTATGTTTTCTGCAAAGTCTTTCGATGACTACACTTATCTATATCGGGATATCGCTTTGCCTAGCTTATTGAGATTTTTGTAAAACAATTTTTACCAAAAAAAAAAAATCTATTTTACACATTCGAATTCCTTGTAAGTTCATCTCCTATGTGATAGGTAGCATGTTGGAGTGGACAATATAATAATTCCTTCTCTCTTTCCAATATTTTCGGACCACCACACACTATTTTTTTTTTTGCAAAATTTCAGATTTCTAGGTCTAACATTTCAAAAGTTACAAGCGTGTGACATACTGACGGATAGGCAGACAATCAGACACCGCGTTTAGTTAGTGTTCCATTTCATACAATTCTAGAACGGAAAACTTAAAACAGGAAGTCTTAAGTATAAATGAGTTACACTGCACTGTACCTCTGTCCAAAATTTAGGTGTTTCCTTGATTGGACCGTGATGATCTGTTGGACAAAACCAAAGCCCAAGGAAGAAATATATCACAGTGGACATATTTGTCTGAAACTTGAATGTAACGCGCCTGTGTGCCGAAAAATCCCTTAAATGAGATATCATTTGACCCGGATGGATTTTCCCGTTCCTTTTCGATTTCCAAATATCATTCTTCTGGGTTAGGGACTACCTGCCTGAATAATTTCAACTTCTTTAACCTTCTAGGTGCGCTATCACTGAGCGAGAGGTTCAAGGTTCGAATCCAAGAAAACACAAAAATAAAAATTAAACAAATTTTTCTCACGGTCCCATTTCTCGCAAACGTCTGACAAATATCCGAGAGTAAAATAGTCATAAAAAGCTTCTTTAAATCGAAAAAAAAATTGCCCTTAGGTCCCAACCATTCGTGACGTGCACAGCACGAGTGGCTGCGAGAAGCTAGGCCAGGCCCTGCATTGGTCTGATATTCATGACTAATAGTAGTACTCTGTAATAAATGATTGGTACTGAACTTGATTTGGAGCTGAACATTGACTTGGTTTTGAACTTTAAAAGTAAAAATTTACGCCGTTAGAAATTTGATAGAATAGGAAAAGAGTGACGTTAATTTTGCAGATCGTAGCTTTCTAAAAACATTGAGGATGGTAAGTTAGAAAGAGGAATTTGGATGATGTGCAGGAGTAGCCGAATGTATATTACAATTGAACAGACAGCCTGGCGGAACACAATTATAGACTTTGTCCGAACAATAGTGGTGGAAGTACCAATATAGGAGCGCAAAGCGTCTAGCGATCTAAAAGTGTTCGAGCAAAGGATTGCAAATATACTGATTGTTGCTGAACACGATCGATAAACTCAATAATGTGGTCGGACGAACGTAAGCTTTATAAATCGTAGTCAAGCCCGTGGAAGTGAAAAATCACCACTTCTTCACAGCAGATCATCTTTACTACCCATGGGGGGAACAAAATTTGTCACTACAAATATGTTTCCCAAATACTGACTTAGATGCTGACATATTTCCTATGGATGCATTCGATCCAACCGTAGTGCAGCTGCACCTCCGAACAGGTGATTTTGAAAGAATTTCACAATATTATTGTCTTACTTTCTGACAAAGAACGATATTCTGATTGAAGCGCCATCTGTAGTAAGTAAACTACAATGAGAAAATACTACAATCTTTTAGAATAGAATGAAATTTAATTTAGAGTAAAACGATGAACATGACACCAATCATCCGGGCTAGATATTCTAGGAGTACTATTCAGAGGAACTAATCAGCAGCAATTAGCTTTCTTTTTCGCTGGCGTGGACAATCTCAACTAGCTTGGCAAACTCAAGCCATCAGAATAAGAACGATTTTTACTGAATAGGCTTGTTAATCTAAGATCATTTTACAGTATCGGTTTGAAGGAGAAATAAGTTTAAGGTGCGACAGTAGATACTCTATAGAGTCATCGACGAATTTGAAGATGGTCAAAGTTTCAAACCGCACCCGATTCAAAGTCTAGGCGGTTTCTTGCCAAGAAAGCTTAGAGAATGGAAAAAAAAATGTCGCTACAGTAATAAAATTCGAATACAAATAAGCTATGTGAACCAAATAGCTACATAATGATGGGCCTTACAGCACTGAGATCTGAATCTAGGATATTACTCGTTCTTCTTCCTTTCAGCAAAATTAGCCATCGGCACTGAAAAATGTGCAGCACTACTATAGCCGTATGTGCTATTTATTATATTTGACAATCAGACATTTAGCAATATAAATTTTAAAGAAGCATATCGCCCATAGCTGTCATTATTTTTTAAAATGTCTTGAGGCGCTTTCCCAAATAGCTGTTCAGCTATTATGTATGGTATTTAGGTATATGAAAAATAGCTATCATTGCTATTCGTAGAAAGCTGTTTCAGCATTTTTTTGATGTTGTTTATATTGCCGTTTCCAAGCGGCATGATTGCGAAGCTCCGTAATGACAATTTTAGTCTCGGAGGCTTGGCGAACTTTCGTTAGAGAGGACAAACCGAGTTGGTGTTTTCTTAAATTCGAAACCAGAAATTCCCGCTTAATGATAAATAAATTATATCTTCAGAAATTACTCCACTCCTATATATACGTAGTTAACAAACATCTACTTACATTTTTTAAAACAACAGTTGTAATTTAAATAGCAGGATTAGCTGTGAAAAATAGCCGTTCTTGCTATTCAGATGAAATGAATATAAGATAATTATCTACGACAAATTGTTATTCCTAAACAGCTGTAAGCTAAAGTACTATGCTTAGATGTAATGCATTACAAATAGAAAAATTGGCAATGAAAATAAGCACCAACGTAGTGGGCAAATTACATTACTTGCAGTTCTTAATTTTTATTTTCTTTCGCTACACCAAAATTTGTGTGTGAACCGCGGCTATTTTATGCTTAATACCTTGCAATTGTAATAGAAACGCTACGTCAATTATTAAAGCTCACAGATATGAGTACAGCCATTTCCATAGTTTTTTTTGCCTCAGTGGATGCAATATTTTTCTGGCAATTATGGTTTACAACTCAAAAGAAGTCTTGACAAAAAGGTGAGTTTTTCAGATCGATGCGGATCGCCTTGATTCAGGGAGCCCACTTAGCAAATAGCGGGCTTGGATGAGCAAACACCAACTGAGCCCACCCACATTTTGTTGATGGATTTCTATATTCTTCTAACTTCTCAGGTAACTGTCTCCCCAAATATTTAAAATGACCTCAAAATGTTTGGGTTGCTGTCCCAAATTCAAAATCTGAACTACGTTCTACCTCTACCTCTATCCCTACGTGCGTATCAAAAGCGATCTTTCAAAACATCACCAAATTCACAACAGGCACACACCAAAAGAATGCCCCAACACCATTAACGTAGAAAACATCAAAGCATTTCGACAAACAACACACTAACGTTCCGACAGAACGTGCCCCAGCCTACTGTCGCCTGCATGAGGAGAGCGTCAATGTCCGTTGCATAATGCCCCAGCATGAGGTTCTAAAGAAATTCTGTGGGCGGATGTGCGATATTCATATAAAGCGAGCCTAATTAATAACCGACAACGCGCGACCATCATACAAATTAGCCATCTAACACTCAACACCTAGTCCCGTCGAGGAGGCACAACAACGCTGTCCCGCACAATTGATCGCACACACAAAATAGCCCGGGACAGGTGATTTGTCTGCGCGTCTCGACACGGGTGGGTTTCGGCTAAATACCGTTCACACTGATGGTGTACTCCATATGCGGACGCTAGTGGTGCGTAAGTGAGCCGCCATAGATCAGATGGACAGGCAGACGCGCACAACAAACTTCAGACCGGTGTGTGCTGCTGTTGCGATGGTGGTGTGGCGATGGATGGCCAAAAAAGTTCACTGAACCGATGAAGACCACTTTTCCGATCTATGGCATCGTTTCGTGCATGTTAAGTGCAGAAGAGCAATCACGCGCTTCACTGCTAGTGGTGGTGGTAGTTGGTTGGTTAGTTTGTTGTTTGGTTGAAGATGGATTACGTTAAGGTGGGGTTCTTCAACTCGCGAAGATGCGGTGCAATGGTAACGATAGTGTGGAGTGCCGACAACGTCTACCTACCTGTGTTGGAGGAAACATGAAATACGGAAACACGTCGCCGTCCGTTCACTGTCACATGGCCTGGAGGAGTAATTGGTTAAATCATCGCGCGTCTACATAGCAAGTTGTGGCGATTTGCCGATTGCATAAGTGCAGTAGTAGCGGATCGGCTGGGAGTGAGTACGCATGCGAATGAGCACTTTAGTAAGAGAATGGCAGTTTGATAAGGTTATGTTACGTCATGGTCAGTGGCAATAATGGCAGATATTGGCAGTATCCTTAGAAAGTTGTATAATGTTGGGTTTTCAGTTAAGTTTCCTATCCAAAATATGACGCAAGTAATTTGCTTCATATGGAAAATTTTGTATTTTTTTTTTTAGTGAATTAATGTTCGTGTGGGTTTACCTCCTTAAAGAGGGTATTCTTTAACCGTCCTTTAAGCTTAGGTGCTTCTCAGAGACAAGTATAGCAACGTTACCCTTTCGGGTTTAATAGTAGCCAATTTCATTTATCATCAATCAGGTTCTAAACAAGAGAACGACGAAAACTTTTCTATTGATAATTCTGCAATACGTCTACACTAAATTTCAAGTTCAAGCCCCAGTAAGAAATTTGTCAACCAACAGAAAAAAATTGTCTGATCTGTAGAAAAAAAAAAAAAAAAATTAATCAGCAGAATGATTAGCAAAAATTAATTATTTGATCAGCAAAAAGAAACAAAACGTCAAGATATTTTCTGAAATTTGCAATCGCTATAGTTTTTCTTGAATACCTATTTCTTTTTTTTTATATAATTCTTAAAACTTCTGCAGATTAGTTTTAGTGTTCCGCACAAGAATGGTGTCTGTCTGACAGTCTGTCTAACCCACGTTTGTAACTTTTGAACCGTTTAACCTAGAAATAGCTGACTTTGAATTTTTCACAAAAATAGGATGATGGTCCAAAATAAATCAGGAAAGAAAATTGCAAAAAATATTTTTGTGGGGAGGCATAATATACTCCATGAAAAAATAAAAGTCTTTACCCTCCGTCATGCAACACGTCAAATTAAAGATGTGCTTGCAAAGAGTGCGAAAAATTTGAGAAGAAATTGAGATAAATACTAAATTTTTCGAAATCCATTGGGTAGCTCTTGAGTTCCGAGTACGAGAAAGATGATTCGGAAATGTTTTAAGCCCCTCCTCATATCTCAATCCCACTCCATTCGATTTTAATCAATTTCAAGTGAAACTACGAATGTATCAGTCTAAGCCTTCAAATTTCATAGAAATCCGTTCAGGAGTTCTTGAGTAAGGTATCTACTCATAATAAAGATGATTTGAATATTTTTGAAACTCCGCTCCCATATCCCACTCACACCTGATCCGATGACTTACCTATCATGTACAGGGTTATTCATTTTGTGGTTTAGAGTTTCAATTTTGAATTTCAATTTTTTATTGTTTTAAATTTTGGACTATGCGGGAGTTTTTTTTGCGGGAGTTTTTTTTTTGCAAACTTCGCTTCTTGTGAGGTAATTTTCGAAAACTTTTTGCACATTTCTGGCTGTATTGTGGCCATAACTTCACGGATGTACTGATGTGAGTTTTTAAGTGTTCCAAAGTTTGGAGATTGTCTGCATAGACACGATCTTTAGCATAGCCCCACAAAAAATCCAACGGGACCAGATGACACCATCTTGGTGGCCGATTGATTTCGCCAAATTTCGAAATTAAATGGTAGGGGAACTTTTTGTGCCAAATTTGCTCACGTAGTCCCGTTCTGTTGGAATCACACGTCGCTCACATTTTATCTCAGGCCTAAAAAGTTGGTTATCATTTGACCGTAACGCAGAGAATTCACCACAACAGTGGCGCTTTCGTCGTTTTTAAAAAAAAATACTTTCCGATCAAGCTATCGGTCCATAGCGTGCACCAAACTGACACCCGTCGTAGATGCAATGGCCTCTCACCGATCACATTTGGATTCTCAGAAAACCAAATTCTGCAATTTTGTTTCTCTATGTAGGCGCCAAGCGAGAAATGGGCCTCATCGCCGAAAAAGATTTTGTTTGAAAAATCGGCGCAAACTTTTTGATTTTTCAGCACTCAATCGGCGTATGGTCTGCGCATTTTATGATCATTCTATGGTAAGATGCAACAATTTTAATGCTTTGACCGGTGGTTAAACGAACCATATTTTAAAATGGCAAGTCAAGAACTAACTACCTGTTACTATGAATGTCAGATGAATTTGATAGATGCCATATGAGAGGGATGTGCAATTCTAACCTCGAAATAAATTAAATTCCATCAAAATGTCTTTAGTGGTTCTGGAGCAAGTCATGTGAGGACAAACATACACGCGGTAGGGAACACTAACTACCCGAGGACCGACTTGCACTTGACAATTTTTTTATTTTTTTGCTGAAATTTTCTTTTTTCTAGTAAAAAAAAAATATCTTCTGCTGATTAAATAATTTAGTTTTCCAGAAAACAATAATATTTGCTGATTTTCAACTTTTATGCTGAAAAAATCATAAAACACAGTCTGCTGGTTTTAAAAAAATTCTATTGATCAAAAAACTTTTAAATTGCTAATCAAATAATTTTATTTTGCTGGTCAAAAAACCCTTTACTGCTGATCGATTAAATGGTAGCCTTTAATTGGTCAGCAGATACCCATTTGTTGGTCGGCGGTTAAGCTTACCTTGCATGTTATTGTAACCCTTTGACCTATTAGGTATTTCGCGATCTTCACGTACGTCAGGTGTCAGGTTTGTCAATTAAATGTCGATAATATTCATTAGCGCGCTGTGCATGTGACTAAACTGGTTCTAAAAAGTCATGCACTGCAAATTCATTCGTTCCACAGATGTGTACCTATTAAGTTTGTACCTAATAATCGTCTTATTATTGAGAGTATGTTAAAAATTTAGAGGACGTGCTTCGTGCAATTCTAAATCCTATGTATGTATGGTGCAGAATTTGCTAATTGAAGGAGTAATCGATTTTATTGACGAAATTCTTGATTTTATTACCACTTTCATTGTCGATGTTTTCGCTTTCAATGAACTAAGTACCGACATTAGCCTTGAATTAAATATCATACTCGTAGTTTTCGAATTGTGTAGAGAATTATTTAAATTATCAGAACTCGCTTTCAATTTTCTTGAATTTTATTTCTCCACATTATTCGACTCAAACATGTTTGAGCCTAACAAGTGCACTCATTTTCCAACTGTTATACTGAGTGTTCTTCTAACCAGCTAACAGCAGTAGCCCCCAACACTGCAGTTCATCAAACCCGCACTGTTGCCGCTGTTTGCCTCCATCATGTAGCAGATGCAACAGCAGAAGTACGTATCTACTCGTACTCGCTCGCCCTGCTTTCATTATGTTTCCTCCAGCAACCATCGTCCCACACACTGCACTATGCAATGTTGTGCGCTCGTGTAATTCTGTTTTTGTGTTCATTTTTCTCTCGTTTTCCTTTTTGCTTTGCCAAATGAAATGTTTTTGTTTTTCTACCTTTTTTTACTTCATTGCTTCTTGTGTTTTTTTTTTTTTTTTTATTATTCCTTCACGGGTGCAACTAGCTTTGTGGCAAAACCGGCTTTTTAAATACTCAAACACCCCCAATGCCTTCGATGGTATCCAATTCAACTGGATTTAACACTCATACAAGTGCATTTGCCAACACAGAGAGCGTGAGAAAGGCAAAAACCCGATGAAAGAGGAAAACAAAGAGACAGGCGAGAGGACACACAAAAAAAAAAAAAACATTTGGTAGAGTAGAAAACTCCACCAGCAGTGCTGCTGCTGCTGATTGAAATCGAAACACAAACATTCGCCCACCACCTCTTGTGGAGCAGTGGAGACTTTTATGTTGATTAGAGTTGCCATTTGAGTAGGGTTGAAAAGTACTTATTTATGTATTACTTTATTTTGAAGTGAGGAAGGTGGTAATATTTGTTTCTGGAAAATTTAATACTGTCTAACTATTTTTTACTTGCACCCACATACATATGTACATATAAGGGCAAGTGTGGGTTTCGTGAAAAAATGCGACCTCAAGATCAATCTTGGTATTACTATAGTGGAGAGTCTAATGTAGGTCTGTCAATTCCGTCTGTCTGTATGCCTCTATGTGTGGTCAACTGAAGCCTAAACGGCTGGACAGATTTTCTTCAAACCCACAGACCCCAGTGTGTTCACAATTTTAATTTTGACCCCAAAATTAACGGTTCTTTACAAATGGCCGATTTAGTAAAAAATCGATTTTCTCGAAAACGGCTCTAACGATTTTATTAAAATTTCATATATGGCGTACTAGGTTTTTGAAAAAAATTGGGTACAACAGTACATTACTTATTAGCTGATTTTTTTTTTTTTTTTTTTTTAAGAAATTTGGTGTTTCTTGGCTATTATCCAACCGATTTTGTCTGAAATCAAGACTTGAACAATATTTTAGATATACAAGATTGTAGTATACCAAATTTTGGAAAATTTTCAAAATATTTCTTTTTAGTGGATATTTTAAAGAAAAAAAAATTGTTAACGGTTTTGTTCAAATTTAAAATCTCAGTGATTTGCTGATAAATATATGTGCAAGTACGTGCGATTCAGTCGTGCACTTTATTTCTTCTTTGCTATAGTATGATGAAATTATTAAATCTAAGCTAAATAGAAAAGTGCCTCCAAGGTTCAGAAAAATCGAACATATGCCGTATAAGCAAAATTTGAATTTGCCTTAAATTTACATTCATAATGAAGAAAGAAACTATGATAGAAGAGGTCAGAAGCATTCATCCATAGACCGAAAGAGCTCACATACAGCACGCAAGCGGATAATCTAATTCGAAGTTAGGTTAGGTTTGAAAATTGATGAAAAGAGATTGGATCTTTTTCATCACATTCTGATCCCAATTGACGGTACTTCCAAAAAGTATGGAATCTAGTCTTAGTATTAATATCTCGTTACCTATGCAAATTTGATACCTAATGTTTGACAGCGCCTTATCAAAGAGTACTCTTAACTCCAGGACATACTATATTTCCAAACTAATACCATACGAGTAGTACGTTATATCCAGTGACTGTACCTATCGTCATTGACAATGATTATCTGTCTTTCTGTTAGTCTATTAGGCTTTGAAGTTATTTAGAAAGCTTCTTTGATACTCGCGTTCACAACTCCATTTCTGAAGTGACAGATTGGAGATTGACTATTTGATTAGCTTGTTTTCGGTCTATTGCAGAACCTTTTCTTGGCAGTTCTTCAGCTTCTTTATTCGATGTCACCAGCAACCTAAAAGTGTTTAACATTGTGCTGTAAGCCAATATCAATAAATTATTGAACCTTTGTTTTACAGTGCACTACAGTTTTCTAAAATACATATCTCTCGTTGTCATTACGGTAAATTTTTTAAAGCTTAACTCTGAATTTAGATCGCCAATATGCGGTCTATTTCTTTTCGGGAAAATCCTACAAGCAATAGATGAGTTCAGATGGTAGCCTCTAAGATTCTGATATACATATGTATATATGTAGGTACACCACCATTATTTAGTAGATATTAAGAAATAAAGATATATTTGAAATAAATAAAAAAAACCCCTATCATGTTTAGATCGATTCTAAACTTGAAGCCACTAGATGGAAGTATTGTCATAGAGTCGTAATTCAGCTCCCTTTTAGTGAGCTCCTCCACCTCCAAAAACATTTCAGTCATCACTCGAAATCTTCAGGTTAAAGTTGTGAAAGAATTTTTTCAACTTTTCCATAGTCATGCTTGAGAGTGAAATCTGAATCTGGGCTTTGAAAAGCGCTATACATTTGGAGATGTTGCCAAGATGTCTTCATATTCTCAATTAGCATGCTAGAATTCGAAAGCCCATTATGGAAAAAAATAACTGCTCGAAGAATATAATTATGACGGCAGTCCATGCTGTCGAGGAGTTTCACTGCCACGAGACCCAGTTGATCTTCTGAGAGACGTCATTCCAGGCCCACTGTATCTATGACTTCTACTCGCGGTCCTCGATAAAATCGGACAAAGTAGTATCTGAATTTAAGGTTGCTCGTCATGGCGAAATAGGTTCTCGAGTCTAGCCAATGACTTTTCTGACCCTGTCAGTCTAGTAGCCGTCTTAACGTTTTTCTTAAGGTTTAAGGCGTTTTTTCCATGCCAAAGGCTTTTGCATTTCTTAATTTTTTACCGTCCACCTCAGTCAGTTCATCTTAACCATTTGTGGGTATGAGAATGGTGGCTGCTCAAGCTATCGATGATTTGGAACTGCTCATAGGACCTAATGACTTAAAAATATTTGGTCTACGTGCAATAGTGGTGACATTGTTTGAGTTTTACGAGTTAGTGCAGGAGTGGTATACATAATCTTCTTGGAATTTCATTTAGTCCTCCGAACCCAAAATAAATCCTCTCTCTCTCTCCGATTCGGTGTGTATGACGTTGAAGTCGGCACAGTATTAAAGGAAATCCTCCTGATTAAAGGAGCTTGTTTGAGAGGAAATACGTATCAAGCTCCATTTCAGTAATAAACTACCAAGTCTCCTTCCTTGATTAATGAGTGAGAACGGCTAGTGTCCACTTCAGACGAAATAGTGGTTCTGCTACAAGAAAATGGTCGCGCGATATTGGTTGTAAATCGTTAACACAATGGTCTCGATGGATGGTGATGTGGATTTATCACTTCGTTTTCACAGCCTCATTAAGGAATACGGTCGATATGGATGGTCCTGCCGATATGATCTCTAGAATGTAATCACGTGAGATAGCTGGTTCTTAAGTTTGTGGTTTGACGTGAGTATATGACTGTTTTTTTTTTCTTATTTTTACATTTACGTAGTATTTTTTGAAATAACGGCACCACTGTCGTTGTTTATTTTTATTGCAAAAAAAAAACCCAAACCCAAACCCAAACCCTTCTTCCGTTCTTGGAGAATTCTATCGCTGCAGTTGCAGTTGCTGCTGGTTCTTGTTTCACTATGGGGCCCGTATGTTACCACAATCCGTCGTTGGAAACCGGTGTTGTTGGTTTGGTCACCTTACCACTGAAGGCAACAACTGTGATCTGCGCTTAATGATGAAGGCAATGCTGATGATGATGATGGTGATGTTGATGATGGTCGATTATAGAGTTACCACAGCAAGAGTTGTTTTGTTTGATTGTTTTTTTTTTTCTTCTGTTTTTCTTCTTCTCTTTCAATGTGTTCTCTCTTTTCTATTCCTCTTTATCACTCATACTTCACTTAGTAGTATATGTGAGAAGAAACAAAAAAAAAGTCTCCACCAACTATCCATTTAACACACTGCCGTTAGTTGCCCACAACGCTACAATAGATACAAAAGTATCTGCTTCTCTAATACTACGCTCTGCAACTGGTAAACTCAACACTGCGACCACTCTGTAAACTCTGAAGACATTTGTTGCACTACACTACACTACTAGTTCTGCCAGCCGATGGGGGGTTAACTCAGTCGAGCTTTTACATTCGTCGGATGTGTGCGCGTTACGTTGGATAGAGAGAGCGGTTAGTCCACAGCTATAGAGTACGCTCCAGCTCATATAGATTTGCAGTTCTTGAATGCTAGATAGTTTTCGCAAAGAATCTAAAAAAAAAGATACTCGTACTTTTCCATACACAAGGTAGAATACAAATAGAATTCTCAAACGGTATCCCATTACCATATATGCAAGTGATTAGATATTGTATCTCAAGAAAAAAAAGTGATTAAAGTTTTGTTTTTTGGTAAATTTTATTGGGTGCGCGGAAAACATCAGTAAACCGGTTGAAAATAAATTTAATTGATCGAGCCCCAGGTTGAGTTGCGAATAAGTAAGTCGTGCCTGATCTCGTTCAAGGAGAAAGAAATTGCTTTTCCTCTTATCCGTCCGTTCCGTATAGTCTCGTCCGTGGCGAGAGAATAAAAGTTAAATAATTTTTGTTGCAAAAAAAAAAAGAAAAAAATCCTAAAAAATTGTATATTCGTTGTGTGTTCCTCTGTACCGTTTCACCGTTGATTCGCGTCGTCTCGAATAACGTATGAAGTGGGAGATAAATTAGCACTTAAGTGAGCCACAAGCAAGCAAAAAAAAAAAGAAAAAGAATCATATTTCGCTAAAGTAGTGAATAAAGATACAAAAATAAAGTGTATCTCTTGAATAAAGGATTAACGGAAAGGCCGAGCAAGAGAGAGATTGTCAAATTCGGTCACCTAAATTTTTGTTGCCAATATTGCCGTTAAAGACAGATAAATCGTCTCAAATCACCAGCGAGAGCTCACTGGAGTGCGGTGGATGAATTCGCCTCGACCAGCCTCTGAAAGAGTATCTAAAAGGTACGTTAAATCATGGATGTGTGATAGATTTGGATGATGATTTGCGGATGTTTTCTTTTTTTGTTTTCTTTGCCCAATTGTTCGTTGTTCAAATAAAATTTATTGTGCAAGGAAAAATATTTGCCTTAGGGCCTGGCTCTATTAATGAAAGTGAAGCCAGGCATGGCGGAGATCTCTCTCTTCCCCGACTAATCGTTTGACTGAGTCTATTAATTAATATTTATGTTGGAAAAAATTAAAACCGGTGTAGGAAGTCCATATATAGCAGGAGGTTTGTTATATGTACGTGTGACAGTTAAATTTACATAGCTGTAGAAATTTGAATAGAATGCGGGCGAGTGTGACGTATTGGTTCTTGTATGTTGTTCTATTCTTATGGTAGATAGTTAATTTTTTAATTGTAATGAACTTTGGAAAATGTTATATGGAACCCGTTTACGGATTTCTGTGAGTAAATAAATAATTTATAAATGTTTACGATTCGGGAGATTGTCAGAAGTTTTGTGGATATATTTGAAGGCCAAATCGATAAAGTTGTAATTCTGAACACAACAATGAAAAACAATTCTGAAGAGATCTTTTGGCGAGATAAGTTCAATTTACGTCAGTCCTTAATGTGGGGGTGGACATGTGTAGTCAGCAAGAGCGTGTTAGAGTTTTACGGTCAAGACACAACATTTTAGTACATAATTGTGATTTCCAAATGAAGCTATAAAAATGCTATTACTTTGCTGCTAATTGCAGTCGTTATGAGCGGCCATAACAAAGGCAATGAACTCCCAAGGCTCTCTTTTCTAAATTGAATCTTAAATGGTAATTACAAAAGGCATTACAGTCCCTATTGCGCCTTTCCCCTAAATCTATAATTGCAACAATTAACAAAGCCAGAGGAACCATTTTGTAAAAAAAAATTTTTTTGTTTACGCCACTATGGCAACACTGTTAACTATGTTTACATTTAGCTCCCTAGAACCTGAAAGACTGAAGCGATTGTCATGGGAAAAGTTTCCAACGTTTCGCCTAAGATGCGCAATTGTCATAGCCTATACACGGTCCCTTGATAAACCCTTTATGACGAACAGCAGATGCTAATTCGAGCAATGTGGGGTATCAAACGAAAGGGCTTGCAAACAATTTTATTTAAAAGTTACGTTTATTTTAAAGTTTTAGCAACGACCACAGGCAAAAAAAAACATCTGCCAAGTGTATCCTCGACGATTTTAAATGTTTTTTTTTGGAACCTCACTCCCAACTGCAACACTCATCAGACTTCATAATCAAATTTCATTAAAATCGGTTGATGAAGAGATTTTTAATCTCTCCAAAATATGTTGCCTTCTTTTTCCCTGTCCAATTATGTGAGGAACCTAAAATGCCCAATTTTGTATAGTTCTTAGGAAAATTCAGTATATTGGAGGGGGCTACAATCTTATTTTGCACCCACGGTAAAAGGGGTTGCCTTTGAATAAATCTAGTAAATCTAGTGTTTTCAGAATGTGTACGGGGGGACCCTTAAAATATGTATCTCAGATTGTTCGAAATATCTGATGTATTGGAAAAGAAGTACCTACTTTAGTATTTACGAGTAAAGTAGTTGGCATAGGGTTTCCAACTTTGAATGAATCAGATGGATGACGTCAAATTTTCAGACCACAAAAACGAGAAGTGATTGGTCTACTCAAGTAAGTTTTCCATGATTTGAAGTCCATTACCCAACGACGGACTTTTTGTAGTCACCTTTTAGTTCCGAACCATAAGAAAAAGAAGATGGGTCATGTTTCTATGCAATGACAGATGGCCAAGACTTTGTTATAAAAATATGCATAAGCACCTGCGATATCACAAGACATGATTTGTGGTGTTCCGTACCAGAATGGTAAAAGGTAAAACTAACGTTTGTAACGTCAAAAATAACCCGGCGGTAATGTAGGAAGTAACGTTAATGATGCTATGACCAATGCTGGGAGCCCTTTCTCTGGAAACTGAAAGTAAAATCCAAGGGGTCTGGTACTCTAGCCAACGTCTGACAACATAGATGCGACTGCTAAAACGCAGGTGGTAGACGGGAACCCATCCCCTTGGGAGATACCATATCTTGCTATAGGCTTCGGGAAGTATTCGTGATTACGTTTCAAAGCTTGGCTGATGGGCCGGTACTATGCATACATCTCGGGGACCTCAAAATTAAAAGTATACCCTACCTAAACCTGCAGCCACAGTGGAAGTCAATTTTTTACTACGTTTGCAGCTAGGTGAGCTAGAGTATATCATCCTACAATGCACCCAGAGTATATTCATTCTCCACACTACCCACCTGCAATGAGCCCTCGGTTAAGGACAATTTTCGTAAAAATCCAATTTTTTCTAAACTTCTCCAACGGTTTTGTTTAAAATTCATATCTAAAGTAATATGAAGGTTTGATTTAGAACGCAGCTTTCCGCTTAATAAACAAAACCTTTTTTTGGAAACATTGCATCTAGATCGTCTTTGTACGTCAAAGGTAGTAAAGTTAACCATAAACCGGGTTACTTAATAACTTATCCCTTCTCTCTATTCTCTACAACAAAATTTATAAATTTCTATAATACTCGTATGCGCGGCATATATCTTCCACACGGTAATTCACACGATCGGAGGATGTTCTCAATTTAACCTCGACAAAAACTATAGCAAGCAAGAAATTGCGATTATGTCGGACGGACAAGCTGACATCAATGCATTGAGGTCTTACGAATTCAGCTCCGGGCCATATTCTAAAAACCTGTTAGGTATCTACCAGTTAGATGAGAGACTTCCCATCTCTGTATTCAATCCAGGTCCTCAAGTTTCTATGGTAAACAAATCCGAACAAGATGTTCTAGTTCTAGAACAACCAATCAGGATGGGCCACAATAGATCTTTTAGGTTGCAGAGCATCTACTCCAATGATATTCAATTGAGTGCTAATTCATATTCAGACCCATATTCTTGGATTGGTACCCCCAGTAAATCACAGAATGAATTCAGATCAAATTATTTTAACCTATCAATTGAAAGTGAAAATGTCGAAAGATACTATGGGGACTCATACTGGTGTGGGATTCTAACCGCACTAAAAAAACCTTCGATCATGACCAATCTAAGGAAGATCGACAAATGATTTTTTTAAAGAAAATATTATGTTTTTGAGTAATTTCTCTTCACAGTTAAACCATAAGCTCGTATAGCTTAGTTCTTCGCAATCTGCGACCGTTATTGTGTACATCTAGAACGACTTCTATCTCAGGGTTGATGTATATCTACTATCTTTGATTGTGTCGTATTGTATTCTTTCTAATGACATCTGTTACCGGGTCGATATGGAAGATACAATGAAAGTCTTTGTTTCTTACCCATGGGGCGTTGACTATTCCACGAAGGACTTTATTTTGAAATGCTTGTATTAATGCCATACGTCCAGAAGAGTCTAAGTATTTCCTGATATAACATACTTTTGTTCTGAATAGATAGCTCCGAATTACATCCTATTATCTAATCTAAGGTCATTCCTAGGTACTTTACTGTGATATCATAAAGAATTATTTGGTTGCCACCAGAGAGCTTATTCTCTTGTTTGTAAAGTTAACATGGGTGGACCGCGTCTCATTAAGTTTAATGCGTCATTGTTGCGTCCAATCTATCACTTTATTGACTGCATTCATTAGCTTTGTCTAAGCGTTTGTCGACTGCAAGTATTGCGGTGTTATCTGTAAATCGTGGCTACCATGACGTTGTTGTTTACTAGTATATCCCTTGTGTATAATAAATCAAAGTTGGTCCGAGAACACTTCCTTGTGGGACACCTGCCATTATTTCCTTCAATTCTGAGTACTCTTCACTGTACCATACTCGAGACAAATTGTCTTCTACATAAGATTTCAGTATCTCATAGTTTTATTTGGGTAGGCCCCTATGCAATTTTAATTCCAATGCAAGACTTTGCTTGGTCTATGTCCAGGAATAATGCAGGCATATATGTCTACCTTTGAGTGCTTTCTCTCTCACGCCCTGTTACTGTGGTGCATTTGGTATATTGTCGGATACTTATTCCTAAACCCAATAATAATTTTGTCTAATCTTTTAGGAAGCAGTTTTTTAAAAATTTTTGATAATATCGGGATTAACGACATTGGTCTCTACAAGTAAACGGTAGGAGCTGAAGTTTTATTGTGGATACGTCTGGTAGTTCTTTCAAAATTTGCGCGATAACAAGAACATAACCTGGCGCTTTTTTGTTCGATATTTTAAGCCTGCATATATTTCTTATTTCTTTTGCAGTGATATAGGGTCCGTTATATATTTTATCCACAAATTTGAAAGCAGTAAGTCAGATGGGAAAGGTTTAGAAACACCCGACAAGTATTCTGCAAAAAGATCGGCCTTCTGCTTGGGGTTTCCGACCCATTTTCCATCGGGTGTCTACCTTTTGAAATATTTCCCTGCTTTCAGAGGGAATAGTCAGTGTTTTTATCAGTCTTCAAATTACGTAGAAATCTTTCATGGAGGAATTTTTGAATTCGGTAATACATACTTTTAACATTTTAACATATCAATTAAGTTCAAAAATTCCACTTCATTGTCGAACTAATCCTACGAAGGTGAAGAGTATCTCTTCAAGTACCAATTTCGGAAATCATTTCACAATTTATGTAGACTTCTTGAAAAATTCTGAATGTAAATCTTCCTCGACGGTTAAAAAACAAAACCATTTCCGATATTTAAACGAGTTCTACCCAATAGACGAGACCACAAGTGGTTATACAAAATGGAAAAGAACAAGAAGATGAGCAAATGTTTTTAAGCAGTGACAGATGGGCCAAGCCTTTATTATAAAAATCTGCATAAGCACTTTTGCGATATCAGTATGCGAAGAGAATTAACAATAATCCCGACACAAACTTCACTCTACTTGAGTATCTGCATACATCATCATCATCGCACTTGAAATATTTGCAAAATTTATGCTATATTCTAACAATTGATTAAGTGGTATTTAACAATTTAGCCAATTACTGAAACACAAATGAGCACCGTCAACAAAGAGGGGGGCAAAAAAATAGAAACACCTGGCGAGTATCTCATCATCAAAACTCAAAGAACCCCGGTAATTTTTCAAAATCTATTCTCAAGATCAGTTTCGCCAATTCTCATAATTAATTAAATTCACTTTTTTTTCCCTCTCTACTAAAAATGTATCTAAATATTTACACACATAAATTACTAGAGAAACAAATATCAGCTCAGACAAGATCTGCCTCCGCCAATGACAATGATCCCATATACGAGTAGTGATGTTGTGGTGGATTCCCTAGGCTACTCTCAGTGATTATGGGCTTTTGCATCTGACAGATGGACAGATTGATTTTAACCCAAAAGGAGAAGAGAAGAATTACATTGAAAGGAGTAGACAGAATGAAGAAACATTTTGAATGTTTATTATCTACCACTCAATCACATGTCCATTAAACGGTTATAGACCTTGTCGTGTTTTAATTCCAATTAATGTTTTCACATTGTTCATGTTGTTAGATACAATTTGGGAGTTTTTTTTTTTTTTCTTTTTGATTAAGACATTAAGTATAAACAAAATTGCTAAGACCCTAGAGGTGTCATTGGACCTTCATACAAGTCTAGATACATAAGTCAAATGCACAAAAAAAAAAAAAAAAAAATCTATCTAGCTTCTGGCTACATTTCACTTCCTCGGTAGGCACCACAAAAAAGAGAGAAACCATGTGCTTCACACCCGAGCGAACGCGCGGGATACTTTTAATTGACTGCAATTGCTGTTAGTAGCTGGAAGCACTTAAAATCTAACTCAGGTGTGAAATATGAGCGAATTAAGTTGGTAGTATCAAACGTTGGTCTGTGCCCGAACCAAGCACTAATTGTACACATATTTCTTTTAGATTTGAATGCAGTTGTTTCAAGCTCATGTATCTAAGTAATTGTGGGCTTTTTGAAAAAAGTCATTCACAATGAAAATGAATTACGTGAATAGCAATTATGTTTGTGTAAATGTAAAAGGAGATAAAGTGGGATAAACTTTATGTCTACATTTCGTAAATTTTTTGTAATAAAGGTGTGACTGGCAATGTACTTTTACTTAAGTACTTGTAAAGCAAATTTAGAGCGCGTGGTTTGTGATTTAAGCGAAATGTGGCTCAGAATCTTTCAAATTTGGAATCTTTTTTTGGTGTCCCATACCAGAATAGTATAACCGGGACACTAACGTATTTAACGCAAACCCTACAGGCGGACCAGTAGGGATGCAGTAACGTGGGAGGGTTGTGATCCTTCTGCTCCGGATGATAACCTTGCCGTAAGGAAAAAAAGAAGAAGAACTTAACACGATGCCTGCCAGTCCATGTGTCTGTAACACTTTTGAGTCTTTTGACTTAGAAATTTTGCACAAAAATAGAACATGTTCGACCAAAAATAATCAAGAAAAAAAAATTGAAAAAAATATTTTTGTTGAAGGGTTTTGAGGTCTAATGTACCACGAGAAAAAAAAAATATTTTTACGCACTATCATGCGATATATCAAATTAAAGTTGAACTTACAAGGAGTCCAAAAATATAATAAAAAAAAAATCAAAAATATAATGGCATAGGCGATTAGATATCATCAAAATGTCTCGAGTAAGGAGTGTGGGGAGTGTGACGACAAACTGACTTACTTTTACTTTAGGTGGCGCTATAGTCTCTCAATCGATCGTTTTAACCGCCTCCAGTTTTACACATGAAGTTAGCTGCAGTCCCTTTTCCACTTATGTACGCCACCTAGGGTGAGGTCCTCCTTTTCCGCGTTGTCCCTCGTTGATGGATTCGAAGACTTTCCGGGCCAGAGCGTTGATTTCCATTCACTCTATATGTCTATATGAGCCGATTCGATAAGTCAGTATAGACATATTTGATGCAAGATGGCGCTCGGATCGCATAGAGGATTTTTTTTTCTGACATCTTTGATTCTTTCTTGGCAAAGACAAAACAATATGAAATAGATCTGTCAAACACTTAGCTTTTACAGTGATCGAAAGAACTTTGGTTTGTGAGATTTGAGAAAAAGTAAATTTCGTGTTTTAATAAAGCACTACTTATTTACGCGGTAAAACCATTAAAGAGACTGAAGATAGACTTATGGAGACTCTGCTCCCTTGCATGGAATGGTACCCAAGTGGTTCACTGAATTTCGTTGCGGTAGTACGAGCACAAAAGACGTATGTCATAGGCAATGATGACATACGTCTTGATTTCCTGTACAAACGGTATAGCTCATTATAGTAAGCTCTCTTCCATTCCCCGTCGATACAAAACGGGACCAAAAATCACTCAAAGAATTTGTCTTTCTTACTTTAACCAATACTTTCATCTGTCTTTGATATCATCTATGCTTCTGCGCCATATACTAGGACAGGGATGATGAGGTTATAACAAAGAGTCACCGTAGTTGTCCGTAAGAGAACTTTGTTACTCAATTCCCTTTTTGGCCTCAAGAAACAGCGGTGTCATTGTCTGAATTTACAGTGAAGCCTAGGTACACAAAGTCCTTAACTATTTCAAAATTGTAGCTGTTTCTTGTGGCATTCTCTCCAAGTCCCCGATGTATAATTTTCTGATGACAGCATATGTTTTGTTTTGCCCTCGTTAGTAGCTACACCCATTTTCGCAGCTTTTGTTTCAATACTCCCGAAAGCATCACTGACAGCCCGCTGCGTTCTTCCAATTATGTCAATGTCGTCGGCGTACGCAAGTAGTTGTACAGACTTTTAAAAGATAGCTTGTATAATGTTAAAAAAATCAAATGACAGCGCGTCAGCAAAATGAGTTTGGCAGGGATGCTAAAACCAGACATGGCTCTGCATAGCTCGTCTGTATAGATGCTATCATAGGGAATTTTAAAATCGATCAAAATATTCTGAGTATTGATTTGCAGTTCCTGATCTACGAGTATGGTGGACTCTCCTGGTTTAGAACCACACTGATACTGACTAATCGGATTGCTGACGAAAAGGTTAAAGGCGTTGTCATAATATGGCAAACAGGATCCTATACGCAATATTGAGGAAACTAATACCTCTGTAGTTGGCGCAGTTCAGTATTCTTTTTACCAAATCATCCCCAAATCATAGCTCGACATTTAGACCGTTAGACTGTAAGATTAGATATTACTATCTTCACTTCACTTTGGTCGGGTGGACGAAGTTGTTGATTAATTTATACACAGGGCAAACGCGGAACACTAACGCGCCATGTCTAAACTGCCATTTTTGTGAACGAAAATTGCTGCCAAGGGAGAGTTATGAAAGTTATTTGAAAACTTTTTATTTACACTTTGCCATTCTCTATAATTTGTCCATACATTATATATGGCCACGTCGATCTTCGTGAAGCGTTTTCTTAAGAAAAATCGTATTTTGCTTTCTCAAAACTACGTACGATGATGATTAAGTTTTATTGTGGATATTTCACCAGAATTCGTCACCTTTGGTTACAAATGCCGACATCCTCGCTCACCTTCTTGTAGGAAAAAGTCCTAACAAACAGTTTTCTGATAAAATCTCTTAATCTCTCTTGAGGATGGCTGTCGTGTAGTGATAACATCATTGCTTGTCACGCTGTAGGTTCACGGTTCGAATCCTGAAGTCAAGAATCATCTATTTATTTCGCATGAAATAAATATAAAAGGCGATCAATTGCGAAAGCTAAGTCAATTCTATTGCGAAGGCATAACACTTGGCAGTAGGGCGGTCATATGTCTGAATATGCAACTTGATTGTGGTGATGACATCAGGAGGAAGGACAAAAATACTGAATCATAAGAATAACATCAAAATAGAAATGCTCCCCACTTAAGTTTACAGAAACTAAATACAACCTGAATTTCAAAACACTACACCAATCTTTCTTTCTCTCTCTCTGTCTATCTACAAACACCGGTGTCCTACAATATAAGGGTATTCATATTCCCTTTGGTGAGAGCAAATTATCTAAAAAAAAAAAGAAAATACCGCGGAAATATTTGCTGAATAGAAATATAGAATCGTATCTGTATTACATATTTCACAACGGCACGCCCAGTTTTTAGGGGTGGGTTAGAAAATGGGGAATAAGGTATCGTTCTATCCTTTCCAGATGATTTGCAAACTTCCTGTACGTTACTTTTTTTTGCAAGTGGCCATAAGAGCAAATGAAATGTCTTTCTAATAATTGCCTGATATGAGTAGAATGGCACGTGTTCATCTTAGCTTAAGGTTAACATGAAGTGTGAGTTTGTCTGCCAATATGTACATTGCATAGCTACAGTGCTTTTATATAGCTACGAATTGTGCACAAAAAATGTGTGCGATAGGAAATGTTTCTTATGATATTATGATAGGTGAGGCTTTGATAAAAAGATTTGTGAGTTGACATTTAAAATATGTACCTTTGGATTGCAGTTAATGGAAATAGGTTTTGATTCGCTTACACCTCGTCAACGGTGCATATTTTGATTTTTTAAATTCTCTACCAGATGGATGACGAATTTTTCAAAATTTTGAAATGCAATCAGTCAAAATGTCCGCCTTTAACCCGTAGTTAATGGAATATCTCGAAAACGGCACGTCCTATATAAAATAATATTAAGATCGAAATTTTAGGCTTCGAAATTCTCTATAAAAATGAAAAAGTTATGAATTATTATAGTATTAGGATGGACGTCAGTGTCACAAAACTTATCTTTTTTTTCTGAATTTATTTGCTTTTCTTTTTAAACTTTTCATTTATGAAATCTGGAAATGTTTCCGGTATTTGGAGTTTTTGTAGAACGTGAACCGCCACTAGTTTAGACATAGCTAAATCTACACTCATTTCTTGCTAAGTGGCAACACTACCGATGGTATTTTTCCTCAAACCTCAAACGATTAGGTTACGTAAATAATTTTGCCAAACTCCAAATGCACAAAGGAACCGCCCAAACATCTATTTTCTTACCATTTCCTTTCCAAAAATACCCGATTGGTAAATAAAAGTCAAAAGACGAAAAAAAAAAAAAAATCGCAACAAGAAACAAAAATTATAATCCTCTTACACAGGCACTGGATCCCGCGCACTTTTTTTTTGTTCACTCTCAAAACACTTACTAATAGCATGTCCCCCGCTTTCACTGCTATTGAGTCACATTTAAACCGATTAACTCCAGTCGGCCGCTTAGATATTTTTAAATAATCAATACCATAGAGTAGCAGCCCAACTCCTCCGGATCCCATAAATACGCAACTTAATTTCCTATTACCCTGATACCATGTCAAAGGCCATAGAAAACCAATTAAGCGGAGAACAATACCCGTCGCCGTCGTACACACAACAGTCAAACGTTATCTAGACTCGAATTTGAATCAAAAAACCGCCCAAAAAAAGCACCCAAGTCACTCAGACTCAGTCTCTTTGAGGCTATTAAAAACGTTTCTTACGCAATCCTTTGGCTGGAGTGAAACTCTACGAATGATGACGATGACGACGGTGGCAGTTTGTTGACAACACAACAGACAACATAAACGTGGCAAACGATAAAGCACCCCCTCAGGCTGGGCTATAAAATAAAAGTTGCCGCGTCAATCGAATCTGACCAGGAGGAGGAGGAGGAAGAAAAGTCAAAACTTTCTGAGGATAAAAAGATTCAAAAATCGGTGGTGGTGCTGCTGAGGGCAAGTAAAAGTTAGCGAAATTTGTGTGGTCGCGGTGTTCGTCTCGTATGTGAGTGGAATTGATCATCAAGAGCAAATTTCTGGAACAACGAAACGAATTTGATATACGGATACCGAGATATAAAATAAAATAAAAAAAAAACTTGCTCTCGATTGGAGGTTACGCTGAAGAGCTCTTACGTTTGATGCTTTGGATTTCGTATGGCGGCCGCGGCAATTTCGTCGTTGTCGGCGGTGGCGGTCTACATATTTGAAGTCGTATGCAACCGGTCCGGATGAATCAGTGGACGGGCCAGTACATTAACCGCTTTTGGCGAAATGAAAAAAAAGGCCGATGATGTTGATAGATAAACGGATTTCGATACTTTACTTGTTGTATTACATGGAATGTACGCGCTTGCGCGCGGAAATTGAAGAGTTGACGTGAGCGTGATGAGGGAAATAATATGTCAGAGGTTAGTTGTGGGTCAATGGGGCAGTCACACGGCTTGCCAATTTAATTGGCTTTTTTCTTTCAAAAAGGAAGTCATTTCTTTAATGAAAATTAGAGTTCCATTTATTTTATGTGAGACAATAAAATGTTATTGCTGTTTGGATAAAGTGGTACCACAGGTAGATACACAAAGGATGGGCTGGGTTGCATGACTTTCTAGGCTTTCGTATAGTTTCTAGATTAATTTATTAGATGTATACTGTATAAATGTATTTACTATGGACAGAATTAACGCACGTAAGTTGCACGTACATATATCATATCAAGTGAATTTCGATGAGAAATAAAAAAAATAACACTGATCTAGTCCACTTTGTAGCTACTCTTGTGTAACATAATTAATAAACACAAATTGAACATTTCTGATACAATTTAGCCCAAATCTGCCTTGTAATATGGCGCGTGATGTGATTTTCCCATCTGCGTTCCGCGAATTGCATTCAGTTGAAGTGATAAATGTGAGCAATAAAACAAAGCAAAATACCACAAACCCAAATTGGCCCAGAATAACATATCCTATGCTAAATATATTTTCCTAACCGCGAGCTTTTGCTCCTAAACCCATCATTTACTTCTTTTCATGTAGTTACTACATACATATTTTATATGTTAAAGAGCTGTCCAAAATAATTGAAATCCAAACACCAAATGGTATGCAATGAAATCTGAACTTAAGTTTTCGATCACATACTTCTAGGTGCTAGATGTTGATACAAATTCTGTTTGCTTTGCCATGAATCCTGACACTAAAAGCTTTGCAATGAAAATCTTTGAGTGAGTGCGACGAGTTCATCAGCTATGTTCTTGAATGAATATTGATATTATTTGACATACAGTTAAAATTGACGCTGCACGATAACGAGACTTTAATTGAAGATGCTACTATTCTAAGTAGATATTCGCAGTATGTACTTTTTGAAATTACAAGATGGTGTGTGAGGGAAAATAAAGAAAACTCTGTCTTTCGCTGACCTTTGCGGCTGTATAGCCATCGCATGGATGCATACACAGTATCACCTCTTTTTCCCAGTTTTGCCTGAGTTTGGTTATGATAGGGGCCTTAAATGGTGAGTGTATGGGTAGAGAAAGTCAGTATCTATTTGATATAAATTCAACGTTTCCTGTAATGAAAGAGGCCTGCATCTAACTTCGTCGTGAATTTTGACAGGAAAAAGCTTTAAAGTCTGACTATATTCTGCCTCAGAGCTGATGAGACTTCTTACAAATTCTTAAGTCCAGACTTGAGAAGTTAAAAATGCACTCTTCGATTTCTTACGGACGTTCAAAGCTGTGTTTAACAATTTAATCTAAACGAACCTCTTGCCAACTTATCCATTACTTTGAAATGCTTTTAAAGACTTCTAACAAGCCATCAATGATCAGAAATAAAATATTTGCAGAAGGCCATCATCAATGAGTTTCAAGTTATTTCCTTTGTAGCAACTACCAACTAAACCTCATAATGTATTCATTCCCAAGAGTGCATTCATCTTGAAGTTTCCACAAAATGATCTTTAAGATTCGCCACTCAAGATATACCAAATCAATAAGAGCTGTCAATCGTCAACTCCGAATTCTTTTCTTCCACTTCTCGGATGGGGCACTCCCTCATCATGATGCACACGCCGCCGCCGTCGTCTCGGCCGTGCTGTCTTTTAATAGATGGTTTTCATTCCATGCCGCAGTAGCATACTCGTAGTTCTTAGCATAGTTCGATCACCTTTAATTGCGTAATTATGCTAGAAATTCCCGATAATGGAGAGTTGGGCACGATTTTACTTCATCATTGTTACTTTGCTTCTTGTCGTGTCATTCCATTGACGTTTTGATGTCGGCTAACCTAACATTTTCGATTTTAGTTTCATAATCGATAATCGTGAGGAGAAGCTTCTTTTTGCTGACAAATCGTTCAGTTGCGTTTACGAGTATCTATCTCATTTTTTTCTATTCAACCATAATTTTTTAAAGAAATTTTCATAACAATCCAAACAATTCTAGGTTTCATTGCATGGCACGTCCAACTCCCACGGGATATGTATCTTTGTTTTCAAAGCTTTGATCATCAAACCGTGATCCCCTCAGAAGGTATCCAATGGATACATATGTAAAAAGAAAACATCGTCCGCCTTTATGCATCACAGCATTGCCACCTCGCAGATGGCAATAATGTGGAATAGATTAAGTGCCCCATCAACAGATGGTGGGACGACTAAAAAAAAAGGCGGTACGGGGTCTATAATTTTGGTAATAAAATTTAAAGTTTTGTCATTTCCCTTTGGGGGTCGTCTTCATTTCTAGTGTCACTGGCCATTATCAAGATGCTAATGTTGGATGAGTGGGAACCTTTTTGGAGGTTGGTAGAGAACTGACTGGTACTCGTATGCATGGTTGACAGGTGAATGTCAAGGGGAATTTTAATAAATGCGGGTACAATGTGTGAACTTGTTGTCGTGACAAGCACATGAAAAGTGTAGGATGGAAGTCAGAACTTTCTGACAACAATAAAGATAAAATTTACACACCAGTATCAGTCCATTTAATTTCCATAAAGAGTCAGGCATACGAGAAGCCTATACAAACTGTCAGATTTTGATAGTTGCCTTTTTTTCGTTTTAAAGTCGTGTCCGCCTTACTAATGCGGAACAGAACAATAGCCCTGCTGAGCTCGTTTTCTACTCAAAAAAACTTGCGAGGATAAAAAAGAGATAGCACAGAACGCCAAGGAAATGGAAATTAAAAGTTGAAAACACCTGCCTCTATCCCCTCTAACAATGCGTCAAGTATAGATCCACGTTCTTGCTTTTTACCCAAAGTATAAATATATAGGTAGATTTCATATCGCGTGCCTTAGGTTGGAGAGGTATTCTGAACAAACAAGTGATTGTTACCAGGCAGTGCTGCATAGGCATAGGATATCGGGGGAATTTGAGACTCAAATTGGTGTACGACAAGGTTGTATACTATCGCCATTACTTTTTATTTGCACCTAAAAGGACAAATATTGGCTTCGTGAAAATGTATTTCTTTATAGGAAGCTTAACAAAGACTGACCTGCAGTTAGAGTATCGCATTTGATCTTTTCTATAAGAGAAAGCCAAGTGGAGCTTTACACACTCTTAGATTATATGACGCCGAACGATGAATGAATGAACGTTAAGTTAAGTCTCAGTGAAGGGCTATACAAAATCTCTCGGTGAAAGCAAGCACCACTACGAAGATTCTATAGTCTCAAGCGTAGGAAGAAGAGAAGATACGCTGTCTCCCAGCTCAAGGAATTCAAAAAGTCGGACGATAGGAACAACATCTGGCAGTTCAATAAGTAGGCCAAAAAACTGACAGCTGGTTTCTAGGCCGGAACGCAGACTCTTCGAAATAATGAAGGGAACTAAGTCAGAGACGCACAGGGAAGATGTGTTTAAGAAGCACTTTCAGCAGATTGAGCATAATTTTAAAAGAGTGATAGGGCAAGAAGAGTGCTCGCTTCCGATCAATGAAGAACTAATCCCCCTCCCAGTATAAAAGAGGTTGACGCAGCTAAAAGTTAAAGAACAACAAGGCCGCCGGCTCTGATTGCCTACCGGCGGATCTATTCAAATAGAGAGGTAGGACGAAAGTATTCCCGAGGACTGGAATATCAGCTACATACACTCTTACCCCCCATAGAAGAAAGGCGATCGTATGTCTTGCTCCAACTATCGAGTTATATCCCTGCTAAATGTCACATATAAGATCCTATCCAACGTAGTATGTGTCTTCCAGCCCCGCAGATCGACTATAGACAAATAGTCACACTAAGGCATATCCAGGAACAAATCAACGAATTTCAAGTCGAGACTCATCACCTTTTCACCGACTTCAAAGCCGCATTTGATAGCATTCATCGCAGCTCTAAAAGGAGACTGTTGTATTCGGGATCGACACTGATGATTTTTCCAAACATGTACCGAATTTTGGCAAGGAGTACTGGAGCAGATAGTGCTTACGCAGGTGTTAACAGGAAAGGTACTATATTTAACAAATCCATTCAACTGCAAACGATATCGACATCATCGGTTGCTCTCAGAGTGGAGTTTTAGAGGCTTGCACGGCAATTGATGAACAGGCGAAAGTAAATAGGGGCAAGTGGAAGTACGTCCTATCAAGGAACAAGGTACCATCCGTTCACCGCCTGGGACAAAATGCCACTGTTGATAGCTACAACTTTAAGGTATTTAAGGGAATCATCTACCTCGGAGTCAACAGCAACCCCAAGAATGATACGTCAGTGGCGATTCCATGAAGACTCATCCTTGGAAATCGTTGCTACTCGTACTTAGGTTTGGCTATACAAATGGACTCTTTTCTCGAAAAACAAAATGCACGTCTGACAGTATAGCGCTGAGTAATGGACGATAAGTAGGAAACAGAATAGATTTTGGGGACTTTTGAGCGAAACATTCTTCGTTGAATATTTGAACCTACTCGTATATACGAGCAGGGTGAATGGAGGAAAAGTTGCAACTGCGAATTCTACTACATCGGCTTGTCTACTTCGAGTGAATAAACAACAATGCGAGGATCTTCGTATCCCAGACCCTAGGTTCGGGACAGTAAGGAAGACTGAAACCCCGATTCAAAGACCAACCAATTGCGGATGCCGGAGCACTTAATCGAAAGCAATTGGAAGCAGTAGAATTCCCAGATCGACCAGTATGTAAGACTGCTCCGTCTCAGACACTGGTCGGGAGTCCATTAAGTAAGTAAGTAAGTGCAGCCTAAAGCACTTTATCCAATAGCAATCAAATTTGTAGAAGTTGTCTTGCGCACGCGCTAGAAGCATTTTTTTCAGTGGAAAATCTGAAAATTACTTCTAGAAGTAGCTATTTACGCTTATGGAAGCTGACTTATCCTAATTTTATTTCTATTGATGTTGCCAATGTACCATCCACCGGACGCCTAAAGTCGCTTCCATGAGGAAAACAAAAGTTGAAAAGCGCACAATGATGATTCTTAGAATATTTTATAGGTTGAGGATTAAGTCAATTCTGTAAAATAGGACAAATGGTACCAAACCCATTTTTACTTCTTTCACACCTATTGTGCGAAGTTTTAACTTATTGCAGGCACACGTAGGTATGTAAACATTCAGAAAGCTAAATTCAAACCACAAAAAAAAAGAAACAATTCCCAAAACGATGGAGAATGACACTTCAATATTCTTCCCAACCACACTCAAGTAGTCAAGTACCTTGAAAAAGCAGAAACATTCCATTGTTTTCTTTAACAAAACAAAATCTATAAAATGACAGTGGGTGCCAATGTATTCTTTTAAGGTCCCCCAATCCGTTAGCTTTTGAGTGTTTTTCCTTGCCTTACAAGTATCTAGATATTTTGAATGCCCAAAAATAGAATAATTCTGATTCTTTCTCCTCAGGAATTTCTAAACAAATTTGCATAAATATCTCACGCGCTAAACAAAAATAGATTTTAAAATCTTAATTAGCAAACTATTTGCCGCTACTAACGATTTATCTTATTCCCTTGTAATTGGTTGTATCTACGACCGATGCACGATCCCCTGCTAATGCAATTCAAAGTGGGGAGAGCAACAAAAAAACGGAGAAAAAAAAAATCTCTCAAATTAAACATTATTAAGATTTCAATGATTAATTAACTTCCTAAGTAATGATTTAATGATTTTATTTATGTGCAAATTGTTCATTGTATACGCCAACGTTTTGTACAATAACAACACAATTCAGGTGAAGGCGTCAGTTTTGATTTTAACTATAAATGTGAGTAGTAGATTTGAATTGATCAGTTGATGCCAGCCATGAAGGCTACAATATCGTGACCCTTTCTAAATGTTCGTACTTCAAATTCAAATCTATTTATATAAAAACCGATGGGCAGTCAAATTGCCTTTGATTAAAATTAGTTATGCCATGAATAGACGCGAGGGTTACAAGAATATGATTATTAGATACTTTTGTTAGTAAATTGCGTACGAAATTGAATCCTGTTTTATTTAGAGGTCTAATTGTTGTTTATTTATAAGCACATGGCATAATGTTTATCTTGGAAGCTCTACGGGATTTGAAGAGTGATCTCATCTTGTACTGAATGTCAGCAATTTGTTACAACTTAAATCATTGAGATTGGCTAGTAGGGAAGCGCGCATACCTATACGCAAGGCCAGATTTTGGGAAGACGATACACCAGCATTGTTATGGTAGTTAATTATTCAGAAGGGGTAATAAGATGTTAGAATGGCAAAGGTTTAGTTCTTATAGGGTTTAGGTATGCGTCGATGACAAGGGATGATTGAAAACATCTTCCAGGACTTATGATGAGAATAAATGAAGGTATAAGCTCTCGGAATAGCTTAAACAAAATAAATAATTAGGAGTTCTGCACTTTGTGCAGGGGTTCCGCGAAAAGGAGAATTCCGGGTGTCGCAACCATAATAAGGCTCGAATAAAGCAATTGGACCAATGAAAATAATTTTCGGATCTACTTGAGGAACGTTCGCATATTGAACAGAGTGCACGCAGCTAATCAATTTGCAAAGTAAAGAAGCAGCTTTTTGTTGTCAGAAGTAAACAACTCCTTAGCTTTTGTTATATATCTGCATAAGAGAATGATTGATGACAATCCTCATTGAATCCAATTTTCACAAAAACAGACTTATTACGTAGAAATACATATGTATCTGTGATCATCTTGAGTTTGTTTGTCAAAACTAGTTTTATTTGTATTTCCTTCCAGAAATTAATATGTATGTCCATTTATTTTTGTCCTTTTTCTTAAAAAAAAAAATCATGATTAGGTGATCGAAACGATCAAAATCAAATATTTGATCTAGAAAACTCATCAACCAAATGGACAAAATAATAAATCATGCACTGATCAGGTTCGCTAATTGGACTAAATTTATCGCTCAGAGTTGAACGAAACCATCAGTTCATATTTTAATCGATATGGCATAGCAGTTTCTATCGACAAAATTATTGATCGTTATCGGCAAATTCGTTCGATAAATTTCCAATGGATCTAATCCGCGATCCAATTTGGCTATTATAAAACGCCTTATAAATATTAATAGCAACAATAAACTAGTATTCTTCCTATTATGTCTATGTAACAGTGTGGCTCTGTTATGAAATTCGTGGTGCAATATGAGGATTGCGTGTTAAAAGAAAATCAAAGGCGTGCGTCTTTACCAAAAACTAAAATTGAATTCTTTATTACGTAGTAATATGACATAGTAAAATACACAGAAACCAATGGTGCCTAATGGCAAGAAAAAAAGGAGGAAAATAATCGACAGGTAGATGTCGTTGCGCTCACACGACCCCTTCTTGTAAAATTGACTCCTGGCAATTTACCTCTCATAGTCTTGGAGCCATCTTGGTGGTTTTCGGGAGCGAACCGGTGCTGTATCCTTCCGGTCGACGATTTCCTCAATGTCTTCTTCTTTGTCACTATCTTCCATTTGATATACTGATGACCCATCACTCGTAGAATATTGTTCAGTTGGCAACTCTTCCTCATCGCCGGTATTTGTCTCAATGATGTTTCGTTTATGAACTGGCGGTCGCTCCATGAATAGCGGTAGGGCTTTCTGCGAACTGGTATATCATCTATTGTACGTAAGGAATGTTGATCTATGGTGCAGTATCCTAAAATCTCGTTGTCTGTCGAGAAGGCTTGTAAATTGTTGCTGACTATTTCTCGAAATTTTTGAATTTGTGTTGGAGATATAGATTTCGGAAATGTTGAGATTTGATGTTCGACTTCTTTTAGAATACATGGTGGTATAGACTGGCTTTGTTTTAATATGCAGGAATTTATATTTGTGTGTGTGGTGTAGCCTGAGTTCGTATTTTGTTTTAATTGGACATCTCCGTTCGTTTCGACAGTTATGGTGATGTTATTGGCCATTCTCCAATCGCTGCCGAGTATCAGTGGTATTGGTGCATTGTTTACCACCGCTACAGGACCAAATGTGCAACATATGTCGCCTACTGCAACGAATAGGTCAATTTGTCCTACAGGTCTACACTCATTGTCAATGGAAGTTATTGCTGAGCCTTCGTATTTTTGAACTGCATAATCAGGTGGTATAGAACGACGATCGATTACTGACTGTTCAGCACCGCTATCGATAAGAGTGGAAATAGGTTTTCCATCGAATGCATAGGCATCTACGATGGGTAAGCCTCGATCACCACCTTTTGACTTCAATGCGCAGTTTGCTTGTTTTGGAGATGGTTTATTTGGGCAGTTGCTCAGTGAATGACCAGTTCTATTGCATGTGTAACAGGGTATTGGACATTGCGAAACGGGGTGTTGACCTTTTTTACAGCGTGGGCATACATAAGTATTTATTTTTGTATTTTCTGTGTATGCTGGTTTCTTGAAATTATTGTCTGTAAAGGACTGTGGCGTTCTAGTGTTGCGATACATTGTTGTTGTGTTGTGGAACTGTTTGCTGGTGTGTTTTGTGTCATCGTCAAGTTTTTGCCCCAGTTCGAATAGTTCGGTTATGGTCGAAGGTGTGCCAATGCGTAGAATACGGCGGTCTGTATTGTCAGCAACACCCTCGAGTAAATACGCAATTTGATCTTCCGTAGGAATATTTACATTCTTTGGGGGCTTAGAAATAATATCTAACTTACTGCTGAAGTACTGGATTATAGATTCGTTCGGCCGTTGGATACGTGCATTTACTCTGTCATTCCATTCGCGTAATGTTGGTGTCTTTATGAATCGTTTCCTGAATGAATTGAGCCATATATTCCAGTCGTCCCTTGAATCGCCTTCGAAGTTCTGCCAGTTTCTTGCAATGCCCGTTAATTTGCTGGTGCAGAATACTAATTTAACCTCGTCACTCCATCCGTTTATTTTTGCGGCTTTTTCGATGGATTTTATGAATTGCTCGGTGGAGTTGCTATCTTCCCCGTTGCATTCCAAAATCGTTTGCGTCATGTCTGGGTTGATGACGACAGTCTGAATAACTGCTGGACAAGTCCCTACCGAACTAGAAGTACCTGCTGATGGTTCGATTTTCCTTGCTTTAAGGGTAGATAGGATTTTATTGTGTTTGATTATGATTTGAATTAACTCATCTTTTGTTGTTGCTGTTGTTTCCAGTCCTCTTGATTTGACTTCTGTTTGGAGTGCATCCTTCGTGAACTGGTTCAGAATTTCTGCGTCGATGGTCGTTTCTAAGAGTTGCTGGACGAGAGACATTTTGTTGTCGGGTGTTTGTTGTTTCTTTATTGTATGTAGGTTGAGATACCGGCTGCGCCATGTAACAGTGTGGCTCTGTTATGAAATTCGTGGTGCAATATGAGGATTGCGTGTTAAAAGAAAATCAAAGGCGTGCGTCTTTACCAAAAACTAAAATTGAATTCTTTATTACGTAGTAATATGACATAGTAAAATACACAGAAACCAATGGTGCCTAATGGCAAGAAAAAAAGGAGGAAAATAATCGACAGGTAGATGTCGTTGCGCTCACAGTCTAATATTTTATTTTGTCAGTCATTGTAGAAAAGTATTGTCTTAAAACTAAAAGTCAAACATTCTAGTGGAGCAAAGGTCGCAAATGTCTCAGATATACAGTAAGCAAACTCCTCAACAGAGTTAGATGCGGTGGCAATTAATTCGTGGTTGAATCTTCCTCTCTATGTGCTATCAACAGAACTATCTATAAATCTTTATTTCTGGATCACATAGCATATGCTTTTCATCAATGAAACGTTGTAGGTCCTTGTGTGCATGTTTTATTTATTGAGTCAAAATGGCGGCGTTCCAAGCGCCTAGCCACTATACAGTACGATCATTGAACGGCCTTTTGTAGTTACAACAGCTGATAAATAGAAAGTAACTACATTTACTAGAGGAGATTAACTATTGTTACTCGTCACTTTCGATAATTATCGATAGCATTCGATTGTTATAATGTAACCTAAAATCAAGTTCAGCCAACAGAAAACAGTCTTATTCCGTGTGTCAATTGATTAAACAGTTATTCAAATTTTAACTATTCACAACATCTTTCGCCAAGTCCTAACTTACTGAACTCAAAATTAACATTTATGAGGTTGGCTTCATAAATGTCAAAATGTGACAATTTGTTTTTTGTAGAGTAATGAACGTGTACAATGTCAATCGACTCTAGTCACAAGTTATATAATTAATTTGATTATGGAATAATTCTATCGATAACACTTTTCGACTATCGATTTCCGATTTTTCATTTTATCAATGATATTGAAATCTAAAGCAGCTGTCTCTATTCTATTGATCTACAATGAAAATTTTAGTAAGTGGTAAACTAACGCCAGGCAATTTTAATCCCGAAATAAATAGTTTAGAATATTTATTGCACGTAATCCCATCGCTAATGAATGTGTTGTCAGGTGACGCTTTTCTCTTAGTCTTATTAGAGTTCTAGCGAAAAATGACTTTGCTATAGTTGCCTCCACATTTCCCCTCTAGCATTAGTAGCGGAAAGTTTTGTACAGAAAGACGTTTTGGTAGATTCTAGCAGCGTGCTTGGAACTCGCTGAATGGAAATTCAATTAATGGGCAAGTTTTGGTTCACCGTTGACTGGGTTGTCTATTCTTCTGATTAGTCTACAGAGCCACATATCCAGGTGACGTTTAAAAAGGGAAAGCAAACAAACCAAGGCAGGAATTTCTTCCCTGAGTTCTCAGTCATCAATACAGTCCGAAATTGTCACCGAAATTGAGTTGGCTTTTCTATTTGATAAAGATTGTATAAATTATTTTAATTATTTTATTTATTTAGAACTGTTTTGCGCTTAGAATAGTTTTGTCGTCACTTTTTTAATGATCTTATAGCTATGAAGATCGGTTCCTCTAAACGATATTTCGCAAAAAGTGACAGATAAAATTGTTTGGTGTTTACCTTACCATACAGTCAGATTTTGCGTTCTGAGTAATCTGACAGAACTGAGCTGTCAGGGAATGCAAACCAGAACATGTCTAATCACCCTGTAATTTTATTCGTGGCGTCGTGATGTCAATTTCAGCAGCGATTATAGTAAAATAAAATTCTATTACAAATCGATCGTGTCGAAAAAGTAGCGAAAAATGGATTCCGTAACTGCGCGTCGGAAAAATAATAACAGCCACGGGAACATTAAGAAAATGCATCCCCTATTTTAATTCCCATGCATAAGGTATTATTAAAATCGCAGTAACTATTCCGTTGACTCCCTTACAATTCATTGAATTTGTGTCTTCGTTGTAATGTAATGCAACCTTCAACACGACACCTTGCGATATAACATTAACACAATTATGTAAATTATCTGCGACCGATTATCGTTCGGTTTTAATGATCGCTGTGTGAATTTTCACATTTTCCCTCCATGTTCGAGTGATTCAATTTCAGCGATTTCTGAGAACTTTTTTCTCTCTCCTAACCTATTAGCGATATCTCGGTATGTAGGGAAGAAGGTGGGAAAACATTTAATAGTACCTAGGCCTGGACCTACTAGTATAGGTAGTACATAGTACGATTATATATATAATCTCCCCCTAATCACTGCTTTATTATTATTTAACAATCTTTGCCATTATCACTCGTCTTCTACACGTTACTGTGTACAGAAATTTACCAGTTGCCTGCTTGATGGTGATTACTATCTGTTCGTCGGCCTTGGAAAGGTAACAGAGGTATCTGCGAAAAAACAAAAGACTGTTTACTGACTATTGAAGCTATTTTCATGACCTTAAACTTGTGATGGGGACTGCCTGGTTATGGTGGCACCACGATCATCATCATCATCATCATCAGAGCGCATGCAATTAAATTTTTGTTAAATGAATTTCGCATGTTTAATTCGCATGGCTTAAGCTAGACTCAGTATTAATAAACTGACAGAAGGAAAGGCCGTTGACATTTTGATGGAAATTGGTTCATGATGGCTGGCTTGAAGCTATGGAACTATAATTGCATCTTTTGTTGAGGGGTGCATTTCATATCTGATGGAATGGGATTTGACATGGGAGCAAAAGGTATACGAGTACATGTCCGTTTGTGGTTATTTTTCGCGAACTAGATATTCTTGTAATGTTTTAAAATTGACTGAAAAATTCTTTAGAAAATGCCCGAAATAAGATTATATTTATGTTTACTAGATTAATTAAGCAAACTAAATCAAGGGACATTGAGGGAGCAAACGCATGTTTTAGATCATTCTATACGAATTCGAAGTGTGAGTCTCGAAATTCAAAATGGTGGATTCAAAATAGCCCAGCTAAAATCTTAAATAATAAAAAAAATGCAATCTCTGCGTAAACTAATGAACTGAAATAGGAAAATATAACCAACTGGGTTTCTGAAGTTGCTAAATCTGTGTCCGGAGTCAAAACCAGAAATTTCAAAATGGCGGACTCAAAATGGAGCTCATACATTTAAACATTTAAAAAATGGCGCTGCTTTTAATTTTTGAAACACGATTTTTAATTTGAAGATTCTGACTTTGGATGTGGGTTCAGCGACCTAGAAAACATAATATCTTTACTAATCGATGTCAATTGTAGCGGTCGTTGAGCCTTACATTTTGAGCTAGGAAGTCGAAATTTCATATGCATACCATTTTCGCGTAAAATATACCTTTTTTGTAATAGGATTTAACTCTTGCGTGAAAATTCGAATTGCTGAAAATTGTATTCCAGTTGAAAAAGGATTAATTTAAATTCGAAATGCTGTATATGCAATTTTTGAAATCCGCCCACAAATGCACAAACTTTTAAAAAAAATATCCTTCTTCAATGTTTTTACTAGAAATTTGAAAATACGACCTTAACAAACTACGTCTTCTTCTAAATGTCATATTTTGCTTTGCCATTGCATTTATTATTCACTTTATTTTTATTAAGCCCTATTTTGAAGATCTCATATGGACCCATGAATTTAAGCAGCAAATGGTGACAGCCACGCCCACATTATTCCGTATCCAGTTTTTCAGATAAAATCTCTTAAAAATCGCGATTTTCTGGAAGACCACTCTTACGATTTTGTTTAATCTTATATATAGGCCTATAAATTTTGTGTCAAATGCCGAACCAATGAATGAATTAATGAATTTAAAAAAAAAAAATGTTTTTCGGGAATGACCAACTAATAACAATTATGTAGGGTGGCCGTGGTGTAGTGGTAACATCAACGCTTGTCACGCTCTTGGTTCACGGTTCAAATCCTGATCTCAACAGTCATCTATTTATTTCGTCTGAAATAAATAAAAAGTCGACCAATTGCGAAAGCTTAGTCAACTCATAACATAACACTGGCAGTAGGGTGGTCATATGGCTAAAATGCAACGTGATGATAACATCAGGAGGACGGAAAAAAATACCGTGAATCATAAGCAACGACAAAAAGCAAAACAAACAAGCTCCCCAGTTATCTGGACGCCACCCTTGGATTTTACTGAAACTTAATACCACCTAAGTTTCAAACCCACTACACCAATCTATCTTTCCCTTTCTCTCAATTTATACAAACGCCCGTGCCCTGAAATAATTTAATGGTATTCATATCCCATTTTTGGCGCGCAAATTATAAAAAAAAGAAAAAAAAATGTGTGCAATATTATATTGGCCAAATGCCCGCGGTGAGATGCGTGCTCTTTCAACCACACTTTGGCACATTTCGGATCCCGTAGGCCTTCCCTACAAGTACTCTAAAGGAAGTCGGGGGCAGTAAAGTCAGGGGATCGAGGGGGCCAATCGATATCACCTCTGTTTGACATTAAGCGGGCGGGAAAAATTCGATAAAAATTTTAATTGATTTTTTTACGAGTACAAATACAAATCCTTTTTGGAGTATTTTAAACAAATTTGCCGGATACATTCCAAACTCTTGTGCACGGTATCTAACGGAGGTGCCCAGACTTCATCAATATAGTCTCTAACTGCAGCAATATTTTGTGTCGTACTTACGCTACGAACTCGGCCGGACCTCATTTTACCTGCCAGTGTATACTGAGTTTCAAAGTTATTCATTATACGCTGAATACGTATTCTAGCCTCAAAATTGAAATTTTCTCGAAAACGGCTTTAACGATTTGAATAAAAATTTATATTCGGAGTTTGTAATAAAACTGCGTACCCAGTTTTTAATTGATATCTAAGTCATCTTTGATGTATGTGAGGATAAAGCATTAAAAGTTTGGATATATGTCCGAAAAACCTTTTTTCGAAAATTAAAATGTGACTTTGCATGAATTTTATATCTGTACAATATACGAACGGACAGCATACATAAAGCAAGTACGTTTGACATAGTCTGCCATTTTGTGTCTTCATTCGACTTCAACAAAAATGAATCAGAATTTGCAAAGTTGCCTCAAATGAAAATCGTCTAAATCCGATGAAGTGGAGTTAAGATATGAGAAGGAGTTTAAACATTTTCGAAACATCCTTCTAGCACGTCTAACTCAAGAGCTAATGTACAGATTTTGATAAAATTTGAGCTTCGAGCTAAGCCAAATATGTAGATATGTTTGTCTTAGAATCATCAACATCGGCTTAGGAGGGGATTAGATTCCAACTGTATACCTTCTTAAACCTTTTAGACCTTTTTCAGTTTTTTAACATTAAAACTTTCTAAGCTCGTGTGGCTTAGTTCTTCGCAATGTGCGAATGTTATTGTGTACATCTAGAACTACTTTTAACTCGTCGTATTGTATTCTTTCTAATGACAGCTGTCACCAGGTCGATGTGCAAGACACGATACAATTCTTTGTCTCTTGCGTTCCATGGGGCGACGACTATTTTGAAATGTTTGTATTATTTTAATATTAGTTTCCTTTGTACAGGCCTATATTGAATGTCATTCGTCCAGATGGGCTTAATTATTTACTGGTATAGTATAATTTTGTTCTGAATATATAGATTCGAATTACATCCTTTTAGCCAGTACGTACAGCTTTCTATATTTTATGTTTAATTATTCTGCCTTCTTTCTAACGTGTTCCACTTTTGGCATCCAAGGTCATTCCTAGGTGCTGTGCTAGTATTAGGAACTATTTGGTAGTTGATAAGAACGGGCAAAGAGCTTATTCTCTTGTTTGTAAAGTTAACATGGGTAGACTTTGTTTCTTTAAGTTTAGTGCACCAGTGTTGCATCCAATCTATTACTTTGTTGATTGCATTTTGCAGCTTAACAGTAGCTTCGCCTTTGCATTTGTCGACTGTAAGAATTGCGGCTACCATGACATTGTTGTCATCTCTTGTGTATAATAAATACAGAGTTGGTCCGAGAACACTGCCTTGTGGGACACCTGCCATTATTTCTTTCAATTCTGAGTACTTTTCATCGAATTGCACTCGAAAAAATTTGCCTTCTACATATTATTTCAGTAACTTAAAGTAGTATCTAGGTATGATCCTATGTAGTTTGAACTCCAAGGTTTAATACCAGACCTTGCCAAAGGCTTGCGCTACGTCCCGGAATAATGCAGAGCATATCTGCTTACCTTGTTTTCTCTCTCACGCTGTATTGGTCTGTTGTCGAATACTTATTCCTAAACCCAAATTCAATAATTATTTTGTCTACTCTTTAGGGAGTAGTTTTTCAAAAATTGTAGATAATATCTGGAGTAATGACGTTGGTCTATAGGAAGTAACATCCGTATATGGCTTACTTTGCTTTGCTATTACGCCTTCTTCAGCGATCTTATAGTGATTAGGTACATGTATTAGTTTAATGTCGTAGTTCTTTCAAAATTTGCGCGGTAACAATATAGATATGTTAAGCCTGAACGTGTTTCTTATTTCTCTTGTAGTGACATAGGATATTTCTTCGTTATATACAGGGTGCGCAGTGTGGCATGGCGCACCGTCTTGTTGAAACCAGTAACCGTCCAGACCTTTTTCACATATTTGTGGGCAGACATAATGAGCCAACATCCACCAATATCGCTTCTAATTTCTGAAGAAAAATGGCCCAATGATGTTTTTGGCGCAAACGCCGGTCCAAACAGTCACTTTTTGGTCATGCAATGGTGTTTCATGGATCTCGTGTGGATTCTCCGTTTCCCAAATGCCGCGATTTTGCTTGTCAACGGCGCCAGAGGGTGCGAAATGGGCCTCGTCAAAATTTGCTTCCAAAAATCAGGTTCAGTATCAACCATTCGAGCGACTGTTTGGCCGTATTTCAAGCGACGTAGGCGGTCTGTCGGCAATATACTTTGAATCAAAAAAAAGCAAATCATCCTTCCAAATGCGCCGCAAGGTGGTTCCACTGACGCCCAAATGCTGAGCGCGGTGACGATACGACACATGTGGGTTCTCGGCAACACTCTCTCTTACCGCTTCAACCATTTCATTGGAACGTCTTGGGTGTTGATGAAGGGCATGTCGACGATCTCCCACTGTCCCGTGCTCAATAAAATTCGACACAAACGACAAATAGTGTTGTCAAACGGTGCTTGTTGGCCACGATATTTTCGACGATATGCACTTTGAGTTAACAAAACTGAACGACTATTTTCAATGTACAGAGTCATATTTCGGTATGAAGCGATTCATGGTTAAAATTGTACTGAATTGACGTTTCAAAAACATGTCTACTCAAGTCAATCGGTTGATAAATTCCAAATTTGAATTCACTAAGTCAGGTGAGAACGGTTACTCATATAGTCATGAATAGCTTTCCCTTTCCTTAAAAAGCCTTGAGTTGCTTGTACCTCGTATACTGTTAAGCGCCTCTCATATCGATTGTATAAAGTTCTAACCATTAAATCTCTATCTAGAATTCCTACACGCACGGTATAGTTTCCACTTTTCAAGGTTGTATGTAAAGGTCGGTTTCCAGATTTGTGTTCAGTCACCTCACGCTAAACATTCTATTCTGGTGCCGGTACCACATTCTTATGAGTAAATCGAATCACCTATTCAGACCGCCCTTAAATTTTTAGTATGTAAATTGCTCCTTACATCCGCCTTGTAGCATACCACCTATTTACAACGATGTCCAAACCCTCACTTTCGTTCAAGTCAATACTAATAAATAAGATTATATTTAGTGTCTTCCACTTTGCATAATTGACTTTACGCATTTCTTACAGTAAACTTTCCGCTTACAAAAAAAAAAACTTGTTTACTAAATCAGTGTTTAATTTTATTTCATTTCAGGTATGTGGTGTCGCCTTACGCACATTGGAAGCTGTCGATAAACCTGATAAGATAAATGCGGTATCGGTTGCAACCTTGATTTTTTGGTTAAAATATTGGCCACTCTTTTTGCAAAAAAAAAACAAAACGGAAAAACAAAATTAACACATATCACTAATTTGAAAGCCGATGTCGATACCAATTATCGAAATGGTTTCGTATGGTTACCTCATTTGGAGCAACTTCACCCGAATTTGTGATGGTTTTGAGGAAAAAAAAAAGAACTAAATAAATTCTCATGAATATTTAAAAATTAGCATATTATCTAAATCGTTCCATTAGACAAACCATATAAATACAACGCTGAGTATGACGCGATTCGTTTATTTAGAACTTCTAAGGCAAACCGCCGCCGCGCGTCACCGTCAAAAGGTTAATACCACCTGAAGGTGTCATTGTATCTTTCAAAGAACATTATACAAAGACTAAACGTGTTTCTACGCACACACAATCTACAAATCTATTTTTATAGATATTTCTTTTTTATTTTTATTTTATATGCAAATTTAATGCAAAGTATTTTTCAAACTTTTAACTTGATTTGTGTGTTGGGAATTATGACTAAACCGATCTAATGGCCAGCATACCTTCTTTGGGGTTGGTATTACCAAAAGATGGTGTAAATATGAATTCATTTCTACCCCAGCCACGACATTGGTTTTTTTTTTTATTTATTTTTTTTACTAATTAATGGTTTACGATTTGTTTTGTTTATTTGTTTATTTTTGAAGAATGTTGTCTTTTATGAGCTGACCGCTCGTGGCTATAATATCGAAGATTAAGAACAAGAGAAAGTCTTTGTCATGCGATGGCAGTTTTTTTGTTTTTGGTTGTAACATTCGAATATGAAATTAGGTTGCCATTCTTCGAAACATGTATGTAAGTATTTTATAGAGGAAATGATGAAATTTGGAAATTTGACAAATTTTAAGAAAAAAAAAAGTGAAAACTGTCCCCAAATATAATTTGTTGTAAGTAGGTTAGAATAGTAATTTTAAGGTAGCTGAAATTCTTTGCGGAAATGAAGATGACAGGTAATTACGAAACTATCGCGACAGTCAGGCTCCGCAATTGAAAGTGGATGAGATTGGTTTAAAAGATGTCTAAGACATATTCAGACGAGGTATACTCAACAAGTGTTGTATCTAATTTATCTATACTTAAACAATTTAAACTAATTTACACCTTAAAAGTAATACTATCACTAAAAGCTTATTAGCTAGTGAGGCTTTTAATGGCCATAGTGTGCAGTAGGATGTAAGACCGAAAAGGGACCGAAAAGATTACGAGGATTAGTGTAGAGGTAGCAAGCCGAAAGAGTCAATTGTGCTTGTTAACAGCTGATGCACAAAGAGTACTATATGTGGCAACTATAAATACTAAATTCTAAATAGCTAAATGGCAACTCCGCACAGTCTCTGATGCTAACACCACTACGCTAACAAATTCTCTGACTAGTCGAAACGTCATCAATCGTACGATGCGCTGATACGTCCTCTCCCTCACTCGCACGGATGCAAGAGTGTAGAAAAGGCGGATTCTTCCTGGGCATCGTATGACAGATCATTCTTACTCAGGTTTCCATGGCCAGCAGACGAAAATTCTAAAGGCTGAGCTATAATCGTCGGTAGCAATCGGAAGCTAATGTCATTCTACGTTAAGTTTCCTTCAGTACTGTCGATTGCTCAAGTAGCCCATAATAGGCGTATGTGTTCGGAAGCAAAGGTTCTCGTCCGATCACCGAAATGAAGCAACATCGGGCGCTGTTAGTACTTAGATGGGGGATCACTTGTCATGTTTTCATACGTAAGAGCAAAAATGAACGAAACTTAACGAATCGAAGCAAAAAGCTTTTATGGTCACACAATACAAATCCTGTGTATTCGCTCCGTTTCGGAAGTGGTCATACGAAAGCATTCTACTATTATAGTTCAGCCTTAAGTATTCTGATAAATAATAAAATCTTCCTTTTTCCGAAGACTTTAGTTTTGTTTCATTTGCTCAGTGGTAAAGGTTCCACATATATATCGGCAACTTCACGACGTTTTCTGTGGCTTTGTAGATTGATCACTTTTAGCCGATTTTCATAGGAAGGCAAATTGTCTCTGTCAACCAAAGGAAGAACGCATAAGACGAAGCGAATGAATCGACGCTTGACAGTTTAATTCTCAGGGAATGAATTACGATATAGGGTGATCAAACTTGACAAGCATACTCTAGGAAGGGCTTTACAAAGGTAATGAAAAGGGACAGAGAATTCCTTTGACCAACGTTTGATAAAACCAAGAGTGGGGTCGGCTTTGTTTATAATGCGATCAATGTGAGAACCGAAATTGGTTTCCTGTCACAGATGACACCGAGATCACCAAATGAAGGAACTAGAGTGATTGGTTCGGTGTGAAAGTAGTAAGCTCTGGGTGGGAGAGGAATCCGTATACGGGTATATGTAATGCGTTTATAATTACTGATGTTCAGCTCAAGACAGTTATTATTCTGCAGTAAACAGGAGCCGGTTGGGGATGAGATTTGTTTGAAAATTTGCATGTCATCTGTGCGTAGATAGATAAATCAGGATCTCTTAATATTCAATCATCATTTATTTTCAAGAGAAAGATCATTGGTCCCAGATGACTACCTTGAGGAACGCCCAAGGTTTCGTTAATGGGGTCAGACACTGATGATCTGAAGAAAACATTATATTGGCGGTTCTCTAGGTAAGATCTAATCCACGAGATAAAAACAAAATGGTGAAACCTACAGTTAAGCTTCAGATAAATAAATCAGCGAGAAATTTTGTCGAAAACCTTGCTGTTGTCAGTGGCTACTACGTCAACTTGTACCTAAAGTAGTACCCTGCATTCTAGATAAAGTAGCATTTATCCGTATCTCAATGCACGACGCAGCATCGGGTTTGAAAGTATCTTGTCAGTGAGAATGAAAAACAAAAGCAGTCCCTTTATTCACGGGAACTTTGTATTTAGAACTCCTTTTCAAATTATAGTTGGCTTGCGCGCGAGTCTTGTTGTGGGATAATATTTGAGGATCACCCTGCACTTTTGAAGAATGTTATTTATTAGAATGATTTATACTAATTTAGAGTGTTATTTTCATTTCTCAATCCTAGGAAGGCTAGTCAAACTAACTCTAAGCACAACAGATCGATTGGTCTGTTACCCATTAATTCTTGCTGATAACTGTGGAGTGACTCTAATATATGTCAGAGATATGACTGACATCTACTAGCATCTACAGTCGAACGATCGGTACAGCATATTGAATTCACCCCAGTTTCGATGTTATGGAACTTTTTGTATCAAAATCTCGATACCTATGGTACCTATGGTATAGGTATTTTCACTTTTTAAGGTGTTAAGTTCCATCAAAAATTGAAAATTGAAAGTCCAAAAAATTACATATTTACTGTTTTTTTTTCATATTTATTATTAGTTTATCTGACATAAATTTATTTGTTAAATCAATGCCAGGACGGCTGTTTTGTAGTGAGTTAAAGAACGGTGGCGGTTCGTTTACAGGAACACATTTGCATACGAACCCCCAATCTCATTTCAAACAATCCCACGGAAACTATTTCGTAATTAAATTCTAAATAACTAAAAACACATCCATAATTTATTTCCATTTATATGATATTGACAGTAACGCCCCTTTTACTAATATTTTAGCCGTGTTTATTTGTAACTCTTTATAAAGTTTCGTTATTTTTTTTTTTTTTAATATCTATTCTGTGTTCTGAAATTTGGCACTACTGGTTTATTCGTGGATTAGGGTTCAAATAAATTTAGTATTTCTACAATCAATCTGCTTTTTCTCCTGTTAAATTAATCATTCAATGGTTTTACATTGAACAGAACCTAAAACAAATAAAATTAAATAATTATTATTATAAAACTCTTTGCTCCATCTATTGCCCGATAGTCGAAATATGATATACTCAGTTAGCAGTAACTGCGGATAATATCGAAAGTTACTGAAACTGTATACCTAGTAAATTGTTGTTCCTGTTTGCCATGTGAATTTTTTCCGAATTATTGATAATTTTGACAAAGAAACACGGCTTTGTTACAGAATAGATGTTGCAAAGGAATGAACTAAAATCGATGACTTTCCTCCACTAATTGTCTGGATGACTAGAATGGCTCATGGAATACTTGTGTTTCTGGCAACATTTATATTACATAGCAACGTTGCTTATATTGTACGAGTATATGAAAAGGAATTCAGCACACAAAATTTGTGCCTTAAGAAAAATTCACAAAATCTAATTTGCTTGGGAAGTTCTCAGTTTCGCCACATGAGTTTTTCGCTGTCATGTCGAAATTCGATTAAGACAAGTATGACATTTGTAGACAAATTATGAGTTAACATTTAAATTTTGTACCTTTGGTTTGCAGTTAACTGAAATCGGTTTCAACTGTGAATATTTCATAAACGGTGCACCCTGTGAAATAAATTATAACATTCGGAGTTTTAGGTTTCGAAATTTTATACAAGATGGCTGCCAAACTATAAGCAATCTTGCAAAATGTCCGACTTTACCGGGAGGCTATAAAATAATCATTTTTCAGTGTTAGTATATCGAAAATGATACATCATGCGGAAACAAATTATTTCGGCTATAAATTCTCTACACGATGGATGCCGAATTTTTTTAATAAAACTAAAAATTGAATGTACATAATCTTCAACTTTGTTTTTCACTGGGAATACGAGTATCTTAAAAATGGTGTATCATACGAACAAAATTATTACTGTCAACATGTTAAGCTGAAATCGTATCCAAATAATACAGAATCGTTCTCTGCCCTCGGATTAAATGTTTACTTCCTTGCCCAGCCTTCCAAAAATGACTATTCACCCGAATTGAAAAATCACTTTCATATGACTGATATTTCAACAAAGCTACGTGTAAGAGTTGAGGTTTTTAGGAAATCTTAAATTTGTTGGTGTTTTAAGTTACGCGCCTAACTTGAAACAGATCTTGGTAGCTAATGTCAACATTTAGTCTCGAGTACCTATTTGAGAGTATTTTTGCAAATTTGTACTCTCAAAAAGCGACAGAGAGACCAGCGAAGATCTGAGGATGGTATCAACTACCCCAAGGATCTCTACTGCTTTTGAAGAATGCTTACCTACATATTTAGTGTTTTACTTTTTCCTTTATCTAACGAATAAATATCAAAAAATATGGCACTTTGACATAACAACAGACATATCTTTTCTTATCCTAACCAAACCTAAGTATTGCCAGATACTTAGTAGAGATTGATGTCGTCAAGGTTTTATGAAAAAAAAGCCAAATTTATAACTTGTCGACTAATTTCTTTGTTTCGCATTTTTGAATAAAATTATGTCACTTAAGCATTCTTAAATGTGTCCAATATTATGTCAGTATAATTTGGTTTTGAAATTATGACATCACAGAAATAATTATGTCACCAGTGATATATATTACGTCACAATGCCAACACGGGCAATGCCAAGAAGGCCACTCACTCTAAAGGGTCTTGACTATTAAGAACGTGAAATTATTGAAGTCGTTAACATTACTAGATGGTAAATAACTGCATACTATATGACAGAAACGTATTTAAGCAAATGGAAAGGTATGTTATGTCGGAGGGAATTAATATTGTAACATCCAGGCAAAGTACTTCTCACCGACGAGCATAGTTTGTCAACACAGCCATGGTGCGGCAGCACAGCCATTGTTTGGGAACACAGCCATCCCGGCTGTCCCATGCATATCAGTTGCTCCACATTTTACGTTCCACGATTGTGGTTGAAAATGTTCGAGAAGACTCTCCACATTTGACTTTCCACAACTGTGGATGGAAATGTTTGGGATGTCTTTCGATGACTATATTCGGAGATATTCGAGAAGACTTTCCAACGACTGTGTTCGGAGATATTCTAGAAACTCTGGGATCTGATATAAATAGAGCAACTGTCAGCAGAGTTAGAGTCAGTTTGTTTTGTGACAGTTATTATTTAGAGTCAGTTGTTATTTACAGTGAGTTATTTTGGGAAAAGTTTGGAATTGTGAACTGAACGGAAAAGTGAATTAGTGAACAGAATAATGAAGTGAAAAGTGTGAATAATTGCTGGACGAACAAAGAGATCTATTAAATCGATAGTGTTTTTGATTTGAATAAAGAGTTTTGAAATATACACAAGATAGTTTTATTACGAACCCCAGCCGATGAAGAATATTATAATATGTATCTTCAGAGTATGCAATCTGTAAAGCAATAAAACAAACTAATTAGGGATAACTTTTATTTAATCTAGATACATACCCCAAGCAGTGATATTCGCCTGATAACGAACATATGAAGCCTTTTCTCTTCGAGTGAATCATAACGATCCCATTACCCCTTGGTATGAATTGACAGAATCTAGACATGTGTCACGTTCCAAGGACTAACAGATGTACTTCCACCGTTTCTCCAATGTTTGTTTGGTAAATTATGAGACACTGTATTCACATTATCTCTTTCAATTGAAGAAAGTCAAAAATAACTCTTACCAAACCTGTCACTCAATCAAATGTCACAATACCTGTCTCACTTTGGCTATTTTTATCAGTCAGATACAAAAACCTGCCCAAGTTCATCAGTAACTTCCATCTAAATTAGTCGACATTACTGCATACCACTCCGCAACATTTTGCTTACAAACGCCCTCCAGTTTATTGTCAAATTGATAAACAGGCTGAATTACCCTCATCAAACCCATTTCGCATCCTTGATGGGACACGCATCACCATTCCTATAAAATGAGCAATGAAATCGTTTTACGTCTCTCTGTCTCGTCATCTCTTGATTAGAATGAAAATATCCACTTCCACTCGCAACTTTATTACAATTTTATTTATGTACCTGTGAAGTCAACCTTTTAATCGAGAAACCCTTCTCAGTCAGGCGACACACGGACATCTCATTAGGAGGATGCGTCCCCTGTTTTTTTTTTTTTTTTTTTTTTTTGCTGGAGACGCATAAAAAACATGAATTCACTATCTGGTCGTTTAATTGATTTTCTTTGAATTAAAATTGGTCGCAGAAGCGGTGCCTTTTGAAGGCATCCTTCTCTCCTTCTAATGGGATGCATGTGGAAGGTTCTTCTTCAGTCAATCAACGACTGTGACTCACAATCAAAAGACTGCGAATCGATTAGGAAATGATTTATTTATAATTCTCGAATAAATTGCAAATTTTCACGACCACTTTTGATTGCTGCTGTTGGTTGCATACATTTGTCTGTCTGTCTGTCTGTTTATTGGGGCTGTGCGCACACGGCGCTTGGTTTAGTTCATTATGCGGCAGTCGGCGAGTAGTGTTAATCATCAATTTACTACGCTATTACGCCAGCGAAAATTTTAATTGGCAGTGACGTTTGATGTACATACTGGTACATGCCAAAGGGGTTCTATTGTTATTTTAGCTATTTCATTATGGCGTTTGTGCCATTACTCGTATGATGACGGAAAAGATGTTGTTTCTTCATTTTTGCCAGAATAACAATGAACTATGATTCCGGCTAGAGTCGTTTTCTCGGTATGATGAAGTGGACATGGACACCTGGGCATGCAATATGACATGAATGTTATTGACAGCCATTCATTTCGACTACCTTTTGACTGATTTTTATTGAATTCCTAATTATTGATGGTGTGATGATGACATCAGGCTATGTGTGATGATAGTTACTACCATTTGCAAGGTAATTAAAGTGTGAAGGCAACATTGCTGGTGAGTGGATGATGTGGAATGCCATGCAAATCGAATTCACCTTCAACTAGATTTAATTCAAATTTTATTGCTCAAAGCATTAAAATATAAATGCCTTAATGTTAAGTTACTAGTCTAAAAGGCTACCGTGCTAAGAAGACTCATCAAGGTGCTATTCAATGAAGTCAAAGAAACTAAGTGAGCTGACAAATAAAAAATACTAATCGTAAGCTTTACAACGTTTAGAAATATCGCCTGGGGCTTTTTAAATATTTTAAAGGTGATAGGCAAAAACCATTGCACTTATTCCCAAGATGACTTGTGCATCAGTCAGTACTAACAATCTTTCGATTTAGAAGTTTCCCATGACAATTTTACTCTCGGATATTTGTCAGATATGCGTGAGAGGTAGAACAGTGAAAAACTTTTAGGTGATTTCTGGGATATGAACCAGAACCTCCCGCTTCGTGGGGAGTCACGAGTCAATGAGTCACGGCGCCTACTCAAATACTTTCCTGGTTGAAATCTTTTATGAAAATTGTACGCTTGAGGTAAATCCTTAATCCTTTTCAAGCAGAAAATCAAGGCTTCTCCGGATATGGAAAATAGGAAAAAATAACTGTTTTCTGCCTGTGAAGCAAAGCAGTTGAAGAAGAAAATAGGAAGCAGAAAACAAGTTTTCTGAGAAACTTTGGTCTCGAAAAACCTGACGAACACATATAGCATATGCCTATCCCAAGTCAAATATGAAATTTGATCAAAATCGTTGAAGCCGTTTTCGAGAATATCGATTTTTCAAAATCGGCGATCCTGGATATGAAGTTTGACGCAAATCCGTTCAGCTGTTGTGGCTGCAGTCGATCAAACATACAGGCACGCAGGCTGACAGATTTGAGACCCATATTTTTCAGATTCTCTATTATACGAGTTATCACCCTATCGTTATCACCCTATCGGAAAATGCTCTCATTTTTGCAAATGTCATCGCGACTTTGACATTTGTGAAATAAACAGAAGCAGAATGCACATGGGAAAACCATGGATTGCTATACTCTTCAAGAAATCTGCCAGTGGTTTTGGCTCAACGTGAATTTTGTTGTCGATTTCCTGGTTGTGTGGCACCAACTGGGCAAACACTGAGGCGTTTAGCCGCTCCCGGTAAGGAGACTGGCTCAACACGGGACAGTATCGGACGTGGCCGGCCCCGGAACAGTCGTTCGGTCGAGAATATGGCTACTGTGGCTGCAAGTGTCCAAAAGGATCCTCAAACATCAACCAGACGATCTTTACAGAGAATTTTGATAAAAGACTTGAAGATGTACCCGTACAAAATGCAAACAGTGCCTGCAGACCGCGTCTCGTGTAAATTACAGCCTGGCTCTCCTAAACCTCGACCACGATGAGGATGATTTTCCACTGAAAATCATCATGAACGACGAGGCGCATTTCCAGCTATGCGGATACATGAATAAGTAAAATTATCGGTTCTGGGGCACTTAGGAATTACATTCTCTCAAAATCACTGTTTGGTGCGGCGTTTACGGAGGAAAGGTTCGAGGCCGCTACAGAACCATGATGAACGACTTCTTGTTGCCACAAATTGACGAATTGGATTTCGAGAAGATGTGGTTCCAGCAGGACGGTGTACCATTCACACAGCACCAGCGATACTATACATTCTGCAGCAAGCGATTCCCGACCTCTTAATCTTTCGGTTTGGCGATTTGCACTGGTCCGCAAGACAATCCGATTTGACCGTTTCAGACTTCTTTCTTTGGGTTTTTTAGAAGTCACGGGTAAATACGAACACGCCATACACCTTGGCGTTCCTAAAGGATAATATCCGAGAAGAAGTGGAAAATTTATCGCCAACATTTTTGAAAAAAGTCATGGAAAATGCTGTAGAACGAGCCCGAATGTGCAACAACTTGACCGATACTATCTTCGCGACTTAGTGGAACAAAATTTAAACGTCTAAATAAACATAATCGACATGCAGAACAAATTCTTTTTATTTACAAAGCTACTGTGTTAGGAAATCGAATGAGGACTTTTGGGTTACCTTGAAGTAACGTCAAGTTTCGAAATTTTCATTGTCGAGATTAAGTCCCGATCACTGAATTTCTAGTTAATACCCAACAGTGCCGAGAGAGGTGAATATGGCTGTTACCAAGTTGACATGGTCAGCCTGGACGCCATTTTCTATTAATATTTTTGAAATCTTGTCAAAGATAATGACCCACACAAATTGCAAGAGAAAGCCGCCCAGTTCTGAGGTGTTCGAAGTGGGTTATCGATAGTGAAGGGAACTATCGAATAAAAACTATCGATTTATTCGATAGTATCGAAATATTTATTTATTCGACAGTTATTTATGTTTGTTCGTTCGAACTATCATTCTTTACTATTCCCGTTCATTAAATTTATGTTTCATTCGATAGTTCGCTGAATGAGTTGTGCAAGTAGGTAAACTGTCAAAATATCTGATTTGATTATGAAGTTAATGAAAACTGTTTCTGATTGTGAATATCTTGATAATGAAAATAATTATTAAAATAAATATTTTGACTCAAACAGCCCATTCAGGGCCAGTCCTAGCTTCTGGCAGCCACTTGTGCAGTGCGCCGCACAAATGGTTGGGACCTACAGATTTATGCCGTTTCCGAAGGGCAATTTTTTCGATTGACAGAAGCTTCTCATAACAATTTTACTCTCGGATATTTGTTAAATATTCGCGAGAGGGATTTCTGGGATTCGAACATTGAATATCCTGCTCAATGATCGCCCACTTAACCATTTAGTAACGGCGGTCACAAATGAAATATAAATAATTATTGAATCGAAAATTTAGGTTTTTGAAATTCTCTACTACATGAATACCAAATTTTTTAAAATTTTTGAAAATTGTTGGTACGCAATCTTTCCCCCAAAACTAACGGTGGAGATCGTTTTTGAGTGCGATTATCTCGAAAACGGTGCTTTATGCGATTGAAATTTTTCAAAATTGTGTGATTGCATCTTCCAAATGTCCGATTTTACCCAGAAGATAATGGAAAATATTTTTGCTGAGCGCGAGTATTCTGAAAATATTCCTTGTTTGGAAATCACAAGGAGTCACTAACCTGCGTACGGAATTTATATACATTTATACATACGTAATTATTCTTCCGTATATGACCGAATTCAATAATTGAAATCATTCCGTTACTAACTATCGTTATGTGCCCATAAAATGTCCATCGGTTGAAAATACAGTAAATTGTTTGTTCCCAGTATAGGCAGTTATTGCAATCCTTCTTAAAGTGTTTTCTGAAAATTGTTTCTTTCCAATTGAAAATACAAAATATAAAGCCAAGGCATACCAATATGATTTCTGATGGTCATGGTGATTGTTAAGACGTTGCGTCAACACCTCAATGATCGTAAGTTCGTCTCCTCGCAAGGCAATGAGTCTTTTCCTTTTTGTATTAATTTACTATAAAAATAGCTAAAACAGCTATTTAGGAATTGCATTCACCCATAATTAAAGCTAAAAGATATTCCAATATGGGTAATGTTTCTCTCTACAATTGATATTCCTGGTCTGGTCATTTTCTTAGCGAATACATTGCCGCTGTTACTATAAACATTGAAATTATAGCATAAATTCCTACAAATATCTGAATGTCAAATATAATAAATAGCACATACGGCTATAATATTCCATTATCTCCATTTCGGCTATTTTCATAGCACATGCTTGAAAGAAAAAAATAGCTGGAGGTGCTGTAAATTTGTTCAGTGTAACAAGTCATTAAGTCCAGCTTATTTGACATCAATTCTTACTGAGATACTTGCACACCATCCGACTATCAAGTCGAGCCTATAAATCACCCAAAGTGAAATTTCTCTCAAACCCCCATCAGTGCTGCCTTCAATCCAGTAATAACGCAAGAATTGTCCGAGGGTTTTCTCATTTTCACACATCACCTCAACGCATTATTACTAATTCACTCTCAAATTAAAGTGAAAACCAACATTAACTTCACTTACAGTCTGACACTTTGGTCACGTAAATGACCACCTCTCCAAGTGCAATTTAATTCCACTTACCACCATACGCTCAATGCATGTTGTCACAAAAAGACAATAATTTAACAATAAATTGAAAAATTATTGCATACGGGTATGTATTCAACAATAAGCTTTGAGCAATACGACTATACAAAGTCTTATTATTTTTTGACAGCCAAACAAAAATTATGAAATACTTGTACACCACATCATCGCGAGGAACATAAATATTAAAAATTAATTACTTAACTATTTGAATTTTTTTTTTTTACGAATACAAAAATAAAGAAGTAGCAAAAGTTTAAAAGTTATTAACCAGGCCCCCCGGGGACCAGTTTGTTATGATGTTGGTTCTGGTAATAGAATAAAAAATAAATAAAATTATGGTACAATGCCTGGTAGAAGAAGGATGCAATAAACTTTGGTTAATTGAGCGTTCTATGTTTGTTGTTGTTGGAAGTAAAGAATATTAAGTTATTATTATGGAAAACAACAACAAAATATGGTTAGACGAATAATAATGAACATTCTGCGTCTCTCTAAAGCTGATTACAATTTTTTTTTTTTTTTTTAATTAGAGACGTCGTACAGTGAGTGAACTTTTAAGTATTATACAAGAAGCTTAATGAGCGCCAAGTCTTCATTTGACTTGACTTGGCCGGCGCTGATCACACACTCCATGATTGCCATTTGAAATCAGAGAAAAATAACTTTTAATGGTTTGCGTAGAAGGAATTGGAGACGACACTCTGGTAAATCGCTTCATTAAGAACATTTTATTTCACTTCTGACATTTAAGGCTAAAACCTCTTAAACTCAGTTTGAGTTGGATATGATACATGCATGACTGGAAGACTTTTAATTATAGACTATTTGACAGGCAATTATCATGGTTTTGTGAGATGTTGACATTTATGCGGTTTTGGAATGGAATGCATGATGCAAATTTCGTCACGCACGTAGTTGGTAAAAAAAAAATAGAAAAATTTACTTAAACTTATCAAATTGGTCAAGTGTTAGTTGGGACTTGAGCGACTACAGTTATTTTACCTGTGGCTTCTACATTTGTTTTTTTTTTTTTTTTTTTTCCCCGAGGGTTGGTGAAAAAATCTTCCATAGACACTATGAGGATAGCAAGTGCGTGCTCATAGTAGAGTCAGATTCTTACAAAACCACCCTATGATTTAATTTGTTATATATTGCAACTAAGAAGGACCTTATCAAGCAATTTTTCTATCATGAAAAAAAACTCGTTTGGCAGGTTACTTTCCACTGAAAGGTCCTGCATGTTCCGCAATCTAGGCGCGGTTGATTCCTATCTCGCCAAGTCGAAAGGTTTCGTCCTTTGTAGTCGGCGCAATAAATTGCTTTCATCCAGAATTTGTTGGATTGTACTGTGGACATGTCCGATTAGTCGGTTTCTATGCTTTGTCGCGAAGTTTCTAATTTCAGCTTCGATTGTCGGAATTCCGAGATCCCTGTGGATATCATCGTTTCTAGTATACCACGGTGCGTGGACAATTTCTCTTAGCACTTTATTTTGAAAAGTTTGTACAATATTGGCGTTTGTTTTCTTGGTACAGCCCCAAAGTTGTATACTGTAAGACCACACCGGCTTTAGCACTTGCTTGTATAAAAGCAGTTTGTTCTCAGTACTGAGTTGGGAGTGTTTTCCGAGCAACCAGTTCATTTCTCTATATTTGATTTCGAGTTCTTTACGTTTCATTTTCACGTGTGAATTCCATTTTAGTTTTGCGTCGAGTGTCATTCCAAGGTATTTGGCCTCGTTTGCAAAAGGTATTCGGGCCAAGTTTAGGAAAATTGGCAAGGCATTAGTTTTCTTATAAGTGAAATTCACGTGAACAGATTTAGATTCGTTGAGGGCGATCCGCCAGTCCCTCGTCCATTCATTTACTTTATTCAGTGCGTTTTGCAGTCGTTTCTTCGATTGTTTTACCTACGGCTAGGATAGCGGTGTCATCGGCAAACGTAGCCAGGATAGTGCCATCTTCTTTCGGTATATCTCGAGTATATAACAGATAGAGAGGTGGCCCAAGAACGCTTCCTTGCGGTACACCGGCCGAAATTTCTTTTAGCTCCGAGTATTCATTTCCATGTCTAACACGGAAGAGTCTATTCCCGAGATATGATTCTAGAATGTCGTATAGGCATACAGGGAGAACTTGGCGTAATTTAGAATTCAAGCCATCATGCCACACATTATCAAAGGCTTGCGAGACGTCAAGAAATACGCTTGAGCATATCTTTTTCTCTTCAAGTGCTTTCTCGATTATATCAGTAATTCTATGCACCTGGTCAATCGTCGAATGCTTACTTCTGAACCCAAACTGGTGGTCAGGGATAAGATTATTTCCTTCTATAACCGGTTGGAGGCGCCTTAGCAATATCCTCTCGAAAATTTTGGATATGACTGGAAGTAGCGAAATTGGTCTATAAGATTTTACCTCATTTGGCGGCTTTCCTGGTTTTAAAATCATTATAACTTCCGCAACTTTCCATTGGTTAGGCACGTGCGCAGCATTTACAATATGAAGAAGCTTAATCAATGCTTTTCTAGGTAAGGCTTTGAGAATTTCTCCGGTGATCAAGTCATAACCAGGAGCTTTCTTAGGTTTTAAATTATCGATCTCATGTTTGAGTTCCCTCAGCGTTGCACTTGTAAGTGCTAAATCGTCAGATGGTAAATCCGGCCTATTGATATTGTCGTAAAACACTTGACCATCGTACGGTTTAAAGGTAATACATTAATACAAAGAAAAGGGTTATTCATTTCGAGTTAGGGATTTTACATCCCTAACATATGGGATCTGTCAAATCCATCTGTCATCCGTAGTGACAGGTAGTTAGTTTTTGTCTTGCCAATTTGCAATATGGATCGCTTAACAACCGTTCAATGCTTATAATTTGTAGCATATTACAGTTCTGTAATATCTGTGTATCTGTAAGTTGACGCCGATTTTTTAAACAAAATCTTCTTCAGCAATGATGCCCATTTCTCGTTCGGCGGCTACTAATCTAAATCTAAATTGCATGAAGTGGAGGTAAGATATTGAGATTAGTTTTAAAAATCTTCGAATCATCCTACTCACAATTTCTAACTTAAGAACCTAGAGCCAAGCTAGACATGTGGATATGTGTCATTTTTAACCGAATGTCTTCCAATTTTTTTTTTTCAAAAAACGGCTTGTGCCAGGAGACGTTTTAAATTTTTTGCGTAGTCTTTTCATGACTTTACAAATCTTCCAATTTTTGCAGAGATAATATTTATTGTTTTCTTGGAAACATATGCCTCCGAAAGCCCCCACAAAAAAAATATTTTTTGTAATTTCCCTTCCTAATTACTTTCGGTCCACCACATATTAATTTGTGACAAATGTCAGATCTCTGTTAATGTCTATCAAACGTCTTCCTCAATACGGTCTTTGGAAATTTTCTCGAAAACCACACTTTTTGCAAAAAAAAGAGTCCAGTCAAGAATTGTTAAGCTTAGATTTGCCTATAATTTTGCATTTCCTGGAAGCACAAAATTGTATCGAACTTTTATCACCACACTCTTCTTCATTTTGAAGGTAACTTCCTTTGTGAGTTCTTTAAACCACTGGATGACATAAAAATCTGAAACTCTGCGCACTTAAAGCACTAAGCATGGTACATAACGTAAATAGTTTCAGAGAATATGTATATTTTGAAACTCTTCAATACAAGTTCCCAGTTTACCAAGTACAAATTACATGGTATAACCTAATGGAGATTGCTTTTCGATTTTCATAATACAGGGTGTTACAAAGGACACTAGTCAGTTTAATACAACTTGCCTCTTCAGACTTTCAGGACCATTTGGATTACCTAGAAAGATGAAACTTTACACTCTAGTAGCATAGGCCACAGGGCAGTATGTAACTGCGCTCAATTTTCGAAATACAGGCTGATAAAACAACATTTTTGTTTATCTTTAATAAAATTTCAAAATATGTGTGTGTACCTTACCACAATATCTGGGCTCTTAGGATTACCTAGAAAGGGAGAATTTTACTCACATGCAGTGAAGGGACTTTGATCTCCAAATTACAGGGTACCATATAAAATATTTTTAATATTTTTTTTTATAATTAGCACATGTGAAAGGGGTTCTGAATACCCTTATACTAATTTTAGGACACGGGCGTTTTTTGAGGAAAGGGGAACAGACAGAAAGAAAGACAGATTGGTGTAGTTGGTTTGATACTCAGCTGGTATTAAGTTTCAGTGAACTCCAAGGGTGGCTGTCCAGATAACTGGGGAGCTTGTTTGTTTTGATTTTTTTGTCGTTGCTCATGATTCACAGTATTTTTTTCCGTCCTCCTGACATCATCATCACGATCATATGACCGCCAATGTGTGTAATATTAGGCCACTTGTGCTTGCTTAGAAAGATAAAACTCTAAACACTTACAGAATAAACTACGGTGTAGAGTCCTATTTAGTCAGATTTTCGATTTTCAAAATACAGGATGTTGCGACCAATATTTTTCTTAACCTATCCAGGGTATATCAAGTTTGATAACATAGAAAAATAATAGCTATAGACCCCCAAAAATATATATATTAATGATCAACCTCAAAAGTTATGTCGGTCTAGCTATGTCCGTCTGTCTGTTCGTATGTCACCACTTTTGGGCCTTAAATTTTGAACTAGGAACATGAAATTTGCTATATAAACTTTCTGGAATCCGAAGCAGTGTGTAAAAATTGTTAAAATCCGCTCACAGGCTATTTAAAAAAATAAATAAAATATTTTTTCTCATTATTTTTGCTCGAAAAATATTGTCTGGGTAAGATATATAGACGCTGACTTTCCCTACATTTTGTTCATACATTATCCATGGCTACGACCACTTTTTGGTGGCATTTTCTTAAAAAATACATATATTGCTTTTTCAAAGCTATTTACGGTGATGAAAATCTCATCAATCCAGGAACTTTGGTTACAAATTTTGCGAGCCACGCCCACTTTTTGTAACTTTCTTGTATGATTTTCTTTTAAAATATAATTTCTCAATATATGTTTATGCTTTTCAACTACTAGCGGGTTACCTAGAAAAATTAAATTTTGCACACCGACGCAGAAGCTTAAGCAAACGGACCTTCAATTTTCAAAATACCGAATGCTACAAAGTAGTTTTTAGAATCTCTTTAATGCAGCTTTCCAATGCGTGATTTCGTGCATCTGTAGTACTATTTTGGCTTCTATCTTGGAAAAGGTTGCAGATAAGTATATATTGTCATCAGCAATTTTGATCCGAATATTACAGTAAAGAACATTATCAAAGTTTTTGATATATGGACATTTTTATTGTTAATGAGATTTTCAAGTCCTCTGGTTGATAGAAACCGCGGACGGAAATGCGACACAAACAAATCACGCAGAAGGAATCCTTGGATTTCAGTATACTTGGTGTGAACTCTGATGCTATTATTTATAAATTAAATAAAGAAAAAAAGAAATATTTGGCGCAACAGCTCTTTAAGTGCCAGGGCCTAGATTTTCGCAACCACTCGTGTTGTGTGCGTTATATTTTTTTCACACGAATGGAAGGGACCTACAGTTTAGTGCCGTATCCGAACGGGAATTTGTTTTGAGAAGCTTTCTCGTGACAACAATACTCTCGGATGTTTGTCAAACGTTCGCGAGAGTTTTCTGGGATTCGAACTTGGAACCTCTTGCGTAGTGATCCGACACACTAACCACTACGCCACGATGCCCATTAATATAAATTAAATAGCATCACATAATTATTATTTTTAATTTATACATATATTAAAAAAATTATATTCTGATTTTAATTTTAAAAAAATGTTTGAAGATTTGTATTTCTTCAAAAGTAAAAATTGTAATATAATTTTTATTTTTAAAAATCAAAGATAAAAATCAGATCATAATTTGTATGTTTTTGAATCAAATATACATTTCGGATTATGATTTATATTTTTTTCGATCAGAAATAAAAATTGATGGTACTCAACATTATACCAACAACTTTTTTGATTTTTGTTTCTAGCAATAAAAATCATAATCTGATTTTTTTTATAGATTCTTAAAAGTAAAAATAATAACTTGATCATATGATTTAGAAACCAAATTGATGGCTTAATCCCTATTTCTGATTTTCAAAAATAAAATCGTGATCGGATTAATAGGACTGATTTATATATGTTAATAAAAATCAGGAAAAGTCCAAAAGAAAACATCTTTTGGACTTTTCCTGTCTGAATAGTAACAGTTATCGATTATAGTAGAATTGAATGCTTTCATAAACAGTGTTGCATACTGTTGGATAGGAAATTAAAATAGTTTTTCAAACAAACCTCAATGATGTTGTACTGTTGAAGAGTTAGAGCAGTATGAATGGTAAAGTAAAAAGTAAAAATAATGCTGAGCCCCCAAAAAGACGAATCTAAACAAATTTGATGACAAAACTTGTAGATATAATAATGCTATGTTTAACCCTGTGCTGCCCGACACCGCCTTTAGGCGGGCTTCACTAAAATTTATAATTGTCAAACTTAAAATTAGATTTTTTTTATAAAAAAACAATAAGTATATGTATAACTTATACTTATACTTATACTTATATACTTCTAACAATAAGTACACTTTATATTTTTACATGTTAACTTGTTTCTGACAGATCAACGGTATTTTTTAATTTATTGTAAGTGCAAATTCTCAGTGCATGCAAAAACGCGCAATTAATTATTTTTTAAAAGTTGGTGAAAATAAAAAATAAAAAAAACTATTTCTTGTGATAATATCAATAAAAAAAAATTATAAGTGAGTAGATAGTGTTTGAAATGAAAATGAATGTGTTCTAAAAAAAAAAAAAAATTGTGCCACGTGCCGCGAAAGGTAGACCGCCTTTTGGCGGAGCTGGGCAGAATAGTAAATTTTTTTTTTATTTTTCGTAGGGAAGATCAATTTGATAGTGACGACAATATGGGAAGCCCGGATTTGGAGATTGATGAGGAAACTATTGATGAAGTCTTAGCTATGTCTGAAGCAATTAATTTGGGTAATGCTTCATCATTCGCTATTGACAATATAGAACCCACTTCACCTAAATGTTCTCCATTGTCACAAAGCAAAGATTATGATGAACAAATAACAGATAATCGCGAACGAGATCCTCCTAAGAAACGGTTAAAAAATGATAACTATTCTAAGGAGGCAAATGTATCACCTGAATCGTCTGTGTTCATAAATGCAAAAGCAAGTGAATTCGAGAAAATATTGTGGAGGCAGTCAAATCTAATTCTTCACGAATCTGATATATCTTTTCTTGGCAGAGAAATGGGAGAACATTTCTCACGTTTTGACACTCCATTCAAATGCTTTTCATATTTTCTTGATGATTCCTTTTTGAGTCAGATTGCGCACCAAACAAATCTGTATGCAACACAGAAAAACATAAAAACCTCTTTTTCTCTAACACCATTTGAGATACGGAAATACATTGGCTGGCAATACATTGTTTTATATGTCGGTATTTCGAAATTCCAGCGTTCGATCTTACTGGGGTCAGCATGCTTTCAAAGCAATTCAGGAAACTATGCCAAGAAACCGATTCGAATAAATTCGAAGAAATCTACATTTTAATGATAATTGTAAGCTTTATAAAGTCAGGCCACTTATTAAGCACTTTAATGAAAAGTTTCAGACTATGCCTATGACTCAGCGCATTTGTGTCGACGAGCAAATGTGTTCAACAAAAATGAAGACGTTCCTTCATCAGTACATGCCCAACAAGCCACATAAATGGGGTATCAAAGTTTTCGGCGCAGGAGATAATGCTGTACCACAAAATGCACCAGATTTAGGAGCATCATCAAATGTTGTGGTTCGATTGAGTCAAATAGTACCAAACTTTAAAAACCATATCATGTATTTTGATAACTTCTATACATCTTTGCCGCTTCTCGTTTACCTTCGAACTCGTGGAATTCATTCCTTGGGAACCATTCGGTCTAATCGGATTCCAAACTGCAAGCTACCCGTGGATTCTGAAGTAAGAAGAAAAGAGCATGAGTTCTCAACGGAGTTCGTTGGTTCTGCTTTTGGTATCGATATCAGCACTATATTATGGAAGGATAATAAAGAAGTTCGTCTGGCTTCAACATACGTAGGTACACAGCCCTTCGCAGACCAAACGGATTTCAAACCAACTGTTTCGCGGTTCCTTCGTTCGGAAAAACGGTACATGGAAATTACTTGCCCGAATATAATCCGGGAATACAACCGTCATATGGGTGGTGTAGACCTGATAGACGGCCTCATTGGTCGATATCATATACGCATGAAGCCGTCAAAATATACAAGCAAACTGTTTTATCATCTACTTGATTTAGCCATGGTGAACGCATAAATTTTGTTTAAGCGTATTAACAATCCGAATCCAAAGGACGAAGTAAACCAGCTTCCCAACTTTCGTGTACAAATTGCGCAAGTGCTGTGTAACTACCAAGTATCACAAACGGTAAAAAATCCGGGACGCCCCCGAGTGCCGAGACATACGTATCTGCCACCGGATGATTAGAGATATGATGGAGTCGAACACTTCCCCCTTTCTCTCCCACGTTCTGGAAAGCGAACCTGCAAGTTTCCCGGTTGCAGTGCAGAAACGCAGGTAAAATGCGGAAAATGCGACATAAACCAACACCACAAAGTGACTGCTTTTATAATTTTCATCATAAGTAATATCTGTACTAATTATTACTTATATTCTTTTCTTTTTTTTTTTTTTGTTTCAAAAATCTTTTTTTTTTTAATATTATAAGCGAATAAAATGAATTCTATAGAAGCTTTTATTAGTTTTTATTGTGGCATCTATGCCCAATACCGCCTTTTGGCGGTCTGCATAAATTCGTCTAAAAAACAATATATTCAGTTTTTTTTTAATTTTGAATATCGGATTCGTGTTTTTCACTTCAAAGTACGTTTATAAAAGTTTTTTCAGCTCAATCAAAAATTTGGGCAGTATAGGGTTAAAAATGCTATCTTGGACATTTTTTTAAAAGTGTTGAAAAGTATTTTAACCGCCCTTTTCCAAGATGGCGACTTGAACACCATTTTTTTCAGGCAAGTAGATACATACATTTATTAGAAAGCTAGGAAGAATTATCCACCTTTTCTTTTTTTTAGATCTCTGTACAAGATCCTCGGAACTTTCAGATCTCCGAATGATGTTATTTCTTGAAAAAAAAAGAAGACTTGTCATCGTAAAAGGATCCTACAAACACAAAGTGAATCTTAAAATCCAACAATTGACGATGCTCATGTTTTCCCTTTCATGAAAAACCGAAAAACCCTTTCAAATAATATTGCGTGTCTGTAAAGTTATGCCACTTCACGCAATGAAAGAGGCTCTTCGACGCCATCACCGCTCTACAGCATTTAACTTTTCCTTCAAACATGACATCCTAAGAGTTGGCCCATGCATGATAACATGAACAACCTTACACTATTCGACTTGAGCATCACTTTATGTCGGGCCCTTATCCTTATGGATCGTCCATATGTTGTGCGCTTAGCGCATGCGTGCATCCAGACACGAGATCCCATTGTCGGATCGTCTTCTTTCATGCTAATACATATTATTTTTTTTATTTATTACCATTTTTATTTTCTCTGCGGTTTTTTTTGTACTTGCAATCCATACACTTCTACCAGACATAATTATGCAGAATAGCGAAGATTATTACGAGCGAAGTACTTGTAATGGATAAGAGGTGCAAAAAGAGGAAAGAAAAAACTTCAATCCAAGTCAGCAAGCACACATGGCTTGTTGCAGAGATGGTCGGTTGATAGGTAACCATGATGATGATGATGATGATGATGATGATGGTGGTGGGGTTGTCGCGCTAGGGTTCCATATTCTTCCAGCAAAGATTCTGTAGATATGCACATGCACATCTCTCCCGGGGGGATGTACATAGTAGTACTACCTGCATTTTTCATGAGCAGCATAATTATTATGAGCATTGACAGCTGATGTCGTCTTGTCCAAGGTTATGGCGCGGGCTTATGCTAGAAGTTGTGTGTGCTTGTAGCTTTTTTTTTTTTTTGCAGCTCGTTCTTGTATCAGTTTTTTTTTTCTTGTATTCTCAACTCTTGGTCTTTGTCATGTAGAGAGGGGTCCGATAACTTATACACAGAATGACTCTACATATGAGTGCTGTAATATTAAATTACACCAAGATTGAGAATTAAGTTGGAAGGGAGCAACAAAAAGACTTAATAGAGTGACCAGGCTGAATGTGTGCGTGGATGACTTTTATTTTTTTTTATAAGTTTTCTTAGCAATATTGAGTTTCCATTATCATCGAGTTTTGTGTAAATTATAGGAATAAATAAAAAACCGCTGCATTATGCATTTTTAAATGTGGGTAGATTACATTAAGGTATATCTGTGAATTATTTATGATGTAGTTTGTTGTTAAGCCATACAGGCTTAGGTTTTTTTTTTTTTGCGGTATTTTAGACGTGGAAGTTTGTTGCGGACGGTGGGCAAATAAAATGGAACGAGCAACAAGTTAGCATAGGTCATTGAGGTTATTAGATTATGTTTATGTCGGCATTCAAGTTCGTGAAAAAGTTGAATAAAATATTATTTTTGGAACCAACATATTTTTTTTTTTTTTTTTAAATTCAAGTATTTATTCAGCACTTAATTAGTATTACAATCTAGTCACCTGGACTAATTTGCTAAATAAAACATTTATCCAAGAAGTTCACCCAATAGCGTCTCTTGGTATTTGGTATAGTGCAGGTTTTTATCTACACCAGCTCAAATGGTTTAATTCATTTGAGTCTGCGTACAATGTCCGTTTTATCCAGGAGCTGTGATGCTTTAATATTTACATGCTGATGAAGTCTTCCTTCGTGTCTTCTAGGATTTCGTTTTACTACATTGGTGACAAGGTCCACTTTTAGGTCCCGATGGAGGTCAATATTTCGGATGTACCAGGGTGCATTGATGATGTTTCTAATTACCTTGTACATCCCCAAAGCTGGATGCCATAGGGCCATACCGGTTTTAAAATTTGCTGATATAGTAAAATCTTGTTATGCGTTGAAAGAACTGAATTTCAACTTATTAACCAATACAACTTTCTATATTTAATTCCTAATCCATCTTTTTTCTTCTTGATGTGCTCTTTCCAACGAAGCTTAGCATCTAGGGTCATGCCAAGGTACTTCGCTGTGTTTGCATATGGTACTATTTGTGATTGGTAAATAGTTTAAACTTTTGTTAGTGAAGTCAACATGGACCGACTTAACTTCATTTAGTTTAATGCGCCATTGTTTTGTCCAACTATGAATTTTATGTTGATTCCACGTTGTCTTTACCAACTGCCAGGTTCGCAGTGCCATCAACGAAGGTAACTACAGTGTTATTTTCTAGCGTTGGGAGATCATTGGTGTACAATAGGTATAGTACTGGCCCCAGTTCACTGCCTTGTGGTATTCCCACTTTGATTTCCTTTCGTTTAGAATAGGAGTCTTCTTGTTTGATTCTGACTTTAAGATATGATTCTAGAATTTCTGCATATTTTTTTTGGAATGAGAATTCTCAGCTTATGGTTTAGTCCCTCATGCCAAGCTCTGTCAAAAGCTTGTGCCACATCTATTTTCCTTCGAATGCCATTTTAATTTCTTGAGTTATCCTATGTATTTGATCGATCGTCTAGTGTTTGTTTCGGAAACCGAATTGGTGATTAGGAATCAAGTCCTTTCTCTCTATGACTGCATTTAACATTTTAACTAATAGTTTCTAGAAGACCTTAGACATAATAGGCAGTAGCGAGATTGGTCTATATGAGGCTATTTCGTTAGGTGGTTTACCTGGCTTTAGGATCATTATAACCAAAAGTGAAAGTAAAAATGGAAACAGTAGTTTTCATAAAATTGTTTTTAAATTAATGAAAATAAATAACTGCACGGCGTTGTTTCTTTGTAAGTGTAGAGCGCCCCTATAGACATTCAGAGAAATTGTGGATTAGTAAAAAAAAATGTTTCCTGAGTTCTGAAACATGACGAAAGTAAAGTGGTGGGATACTTTTTATCAATTATCTACACCAGTCAATATTTTACCTACACTGATAAATTTCGTTTAATCTGATTTCACTGTAACACATATTAACAACTAAGGATACGGCTGCATCTTTGAAAGTTAATAAAGAACGTAGCTATTTGCATGTGTTTCTGTTTTTTAATATGGCATTTCTAATATTGAAAAAGTATTAAGCATCAAATATCGAAGGATCACAAACAAAATTCGGGTGTTGCCCAATTTTGTATAGCAAAACCGCTAAAATAAAAACTTCAAATATTTCCATGAGCCCATCAGATTGAATCATTCTACATATGTCTAACTTTCTTCCAATAAAAATGGCTAAAACAGTTTTTTTTAGGAATAATAAAGGTGACTATGAGCAAATTATCCTATTTTCATTTGACGCGAATAGCAATAACTGCTATTTTTCATAGCTCATTCTGCTATTTATATTACAGCTATGTATTGTTTAAAGAAAATGACAGGAGATGTCATTTAAGCATAGCACTTTTGCAATTATTAACTACTGCACAGTGACGTGAGCTAGGTTAGTGATTATTGCTTTGGACTACAAAGCGGGAGGTTCAGATTTTGAATCCCAGAAACGAAAAAAAAGCTTTCCAAGGCTTTTTACCTCCTGTGAATATCTGACAAGCCTAAGAGACTAAACTTATGTCACTACCGGACTTCTCAATACCATTCGGAAAAGGCCGTAAAAATCATAAGTACACTCGAGAATCATAACACGTCACAAGATAATACCAGTATGAGCCGTGAAGGTTAAGGCATTGCGTCAACACGTCGATAGCCGTAAGTTCGATTCCTTGCGAGGAAAAAAACTTTTATCAAAAAAAGCACAATAAGGGACGCGGACAATATTAAATTTTGCTACTTCAGCTAAGTATAGGGTGACCAAATAAGAACGATAAAAAAATTAATTTAAATAAAACAACAACGGTGTGAGATACTCGTATCAAATTGATTCAAGCGGTCGGTTCTATTTTTGATGACTCCGTCCAATATGTGCGGCGTTATTCCAGCAGTAGCGTATCGAATGCTGGCCTAGCGTAGATTAAGGACTTGACGTAGCCCCAGAGAAAATAATCGAGGGGTTTTAAGTCGGATGATCGCGGCGGCCAATTGATAAACGCTCGCCGTGAGATGACCCAGTTTCCAAATTTGTCCTTCACCACTTCGAGCGTTGGGTCGCTTGTATGGCACGTCTTGTTATAACCACAGCTCAGGTATATCGATGTTGCCGAGCTCTGGCCACAGAAAGTCAGTTAACATCGCTCTATACCGAGGACCATCATTCCGAAAGAAATAAGGTCCGATGATTCCGCCGTGCCATAAACAGCACCAAAGAGACAATCTTTGCGGATACATTGATGCTTGGTTGAACACTTGTGGATTATGGTCGCTACAATAATCCAACCGCAAAATAAGCCGTTGACTCTCTGGCGATGCCCAAGTCAGCTGGTCGGCCCCGAATCGACATTTCTGGGTCTTCTTCGATACTGGACTCTACGGCGGCAGTGTTTTCTTCACTTCGCACCGATCTCTGTCTGGTTGGTGGCTTTTCCATGGTGCGACGAATTGCCTGTGCACTGAAGCCATGATGATGACCGACCTCACGACGAAATTCACGTTGCTTATTTACAACTGAGCCGGAATTTATAATAATATGTTTTAATAATTTCTACACGTTCGGTAAGCGTCAAATGATGCATGATGAAATGACAAGCCTTACTGTATATTTTGACAGCTGGATGTCATTGGTAACTTTGACAGCTGCTGAAACATAATAACTGGTCACCCTATAGTATTGCAAAAATATAAAAGTCAGTGAAGAGAAGTCGAACAGTAGTGACAAAAGAAAGGAAGACCCCAGCATTAACTCCAAGAGAAAAAAGGGCGATTTTGCTGGAAGCTTCAAATTCTTCTTTAACGGTTCGGTGAGAACATGTGAGGAAAGTTTGCCCGAGCAATTTGGCCTAAATCATAATTTTATAATCTTCTCTCAGAATAGGCGAACCCGAAATGCCGGTTGTATCAGCACATCTGCCAAGCTCTGAATCGTAATCTTAACTACTTCATGGAGCAATAGCCAGAATAGTTATTTTATGTCTTTTAGCTTGACTTACAAATGGAGGGACGACCACTTACTATTTGTAAGAGTTGATGACTAAAAGTAAATACTAATATGTAATCAAGGTTTATTACGTACGAAATTAAATCACGCAAGATGACTTTCTGCAAGCATGGTCTATGGAGTGTTATCACATTTGGAAAGTTCAAGGAGACACTCTGTGATTTTAAGCAGAGATGACTGAAAGTAGCAAGGGCATGGTATACATTTTCTATAAGGTCCCACTAATCCATCACTAAATTAAAGATATAACTTTTCTATTTACTTATTCTCGTTTCATTTCTTCGGGACAACTGAGTTATAAATATAATTCTCCTTTAAACCCAACATTTCATACGAATTTTAAAGTCATCTGTAAACTTTAACTACGACCCTACATTACTAAACTAACATTCCGACTTCGTCACGAAACATCGCCACGCCAAACATCAAACACCAAACGACAACGATGACGACGACGAAACTTTTGAATGTGAAACCCTTGAGTCAAGGCCTCTTCAACTCAATTTACATCACACACTCTCTTGCTGCACTTCTTTTCTGCTACGAGTATATGCACAGGAGTTATTTCGCCTTCTGTCGCTGCCACCACCTTCTCGCTGGTCCGCGTTTAGTCTATATTTACTTAGACCACCATCTGTACGAAGAGTGATGAAATGTAATGATCATCTGCAAAACCGTGCATACGCATTAGACACTTACATACATAGATACATGTATCTATTGTTATAAATGAGGGTACTCAGGTGACGGTCGGTCTTAAATTTAATGTGTCATTAACACGAGCACTTTTACAAAGGAATGCAACACAAAACTGTTTTGCAAAAAAATTATTCCAAGGGAAGGGACGAGTACGAGTATAAAAAAATATCTAACCACCACTGCTTTAGAATCTTTTTTCTTTTGTTTAGTGAAAAAAGTGCATTCTCACAAATTATGTCGCATAAAACTTCGCTGCTGCTGTTGCTCTTCTCGGTGGAGAACATAAATATGCATGAAGTTGAAAAAAAAAAAAAAAAAAAAAAACAGATTGTTCATGTTTCCATGTTAAGAGTGCATTGTCTGTGGTTTGTACTTCAATTCAAGACTGCACCATACACATATGTAGATACACATGTACTCGTATCTGTTAGCATTCATAATTTTATGTGAAATGATTTTGGATAATACAGAGTATCTGTTATATGGTTTGGCCTGTTTGGCACTGCGGTTGTGGAGTCTTTTCGAGTCTTCGGGGTTACATGCCAGCCAGCCGCGATGGGAAGATGAAAAATTGAACTTTATACTTTTTGGTCTTTTGCGAGAGATATAAATATTTATGGATGGCATGGGAAGTAACAATGGCTAGAAGAGGATACAAGGCCAACCATAAGGTTTATGACTTTCAGGCATAATTTTGATTTAATGCAACAGGGGAATTGTTTTTTTTGGGTCGAGAAATACTTTATAGAGAGGAAGTTTTTGTGGTAAAATATGTTTAGGTCGAGTTCATATCATAGATGGATACTAAAAATCTGCAAGTAGTATTTTAGACTCATCGTGCAAACTATCATACATTCCAGAACTTTCTTAGCCAAATCCCAACGCAAAAGACTTGATTAATGTGTGAAACCGATTATGGTCGGTGGCGCATAACTTTTATCTCGCATGCCACCGAAAATTGCTGCGTTCACGAAGTTTATTAGTGCATGGAAATGCTTCTATTTTCCATATTCGGATAATTTAGTGAGAAATTTCACGCGAAATTCTCTTCTTTTTTTCCTATACTCGTATACGAGCAGAGAACAGAATTTAATCACACACACCTCCATTCATCATGCAGTAGTGCTTACAATGATTGTTCAATTAGAACACTTAAGGATGGGTGACCTAAATGATTCTGGGAGTGGAGCTCATTTCCAGCATCGATTAAATAAACAAATTTTGGGGGGTTGTTTGTGGCACCTTAGGGGATGTGTGGGCGTCGTAGATACTTGGAGTGTAATGTGTATTTAGGTGAAAGCAAGTCAATTCGATTTAATGGGTTACGAGTGCTATAATACTCACCGGTGGTAGTTGAAACGTAATCTTCTTTCCTCAAAAGGAGTCAATCAACAAATTTACTTTCACTGAGTAGAAATTATATTTGATTTGTGTTTGCGAAGGTAAGTCATGATTAAACAATGCTATGGATGGGAGAATCCAAAAAGTTGAAATTGGAAGCAAATCATGAACGTAATGAAACTTTTACGGGCTTTTGAAAAAGTATTTTAACCCCTGACTTGTTTAGCTTTCACCTCAGTTGTTTACAACATTTCTAGTGCTGCACAGTATTTAGCATTAAATAGCTGAGGCTCACACACAAATACTGATGCTGTGCAATTTGTTATTGCAAAAACAGCGTACGCAAATAAGAATTGCCCACCACATTCAATAATTTTATATAGCAGGATGCCATAAAAAGGATATGAAAACTGGTTATTTTCATTGCTGATTCTTCTATTTGCATTTCATTCGGCATAAGATATTTAAGCATAGTACTCACATAGCAATTGTTTCTTGCAATTTCCCCAATAAAAATAGCCGAGATAGCTATTTAGGAATAGCAATTATGGCTATTTTTCCTGGTAAATTCTCATTTGGCTGTTATTCATTGCTAATTCTGTATTTACATTACAGCGGGTATTCTTTAATTTAATCATAGCAATTGCAGCCTCCACTGAGTATGCAGTAATTTCCCCTACGTATATCTTTCGCGTAATTACGTAGTGAAAATTAAATTTATGACCACATTTTTTATTACTATTGTATAGTGGCGCCTGTTGCTCAGAGTGCTTTGGGCTACTGAATGAGAAGTTTAGGTTTCGAATCCAAGATACTGCAATCAATTCACCTACTGCGGATATTTGACAAGCCTTCGAGACTAAAATTGTTTCATTGCGGAAATTTTCAATTCCGTTCGCAAACAGCCGTGTAACAGGTATCACGAACTAGAATACAACACCTCGATGCTTGGAATTCGCGAATGTGTTTTTTTCTTTTGTTAGCTTAAATAGCTATTTAAGAATAGCAATAATGACAATTTCAATAGCTAATTTACGCATTTAGCAGTATTGGCTATTTCTCATAGCTAATTCTCCTATAAATAAATATTTGTATCTACGATTTAAACTGCTAGTCATTTTGTTTGTGACTACTTTGCTGTTGTTACGGTAAAAGTACAAATCTGTAGTATAAATTCTTGAAGTACTTATCAGATGTTTATTGTACAATAAATAGCATAAACGTCTAAATAATAGTGGAAGTACGGAGTCTGGAAGTGCTGTTAATTTGTCCAGTATGAGCAGGGCAAGCTATTTCACTGAACGGGTTCAAACAAATATTAGCAATCTGATAAGGTGAAATTGAATGCGAATATTATAGTTCCCAGATTAGCATTCTCTTTTGGGGTCCGTGATATTCCTACTCGCACCACTGTGGACAAGAGCGGGGGTGGTGGATGCCGTATTATTTTTACGAGATACCATGAAGATTTACTGCCTTCAGGATATTGTAGTATCTTTTGCCTTACCTTTAGGTCGCGTATGAATTTAGTATGTATTAGTATGGCGTTGGTTTCTCTCAGAGAATGTTGAAAGCCCGAAAAAGCCTCTATCTTCTTCCGGATTGCAGTTCTTTTTTTTCTGGGATCTGGGTTCGTTGTTTGTTTTAAAGAATGAAATATACGTTTTTTGTGGATTCACTTGTGGGTTTTTTTTTGCTGCCTTTCATAGCGTTTCTATCTTCAAATTAATTAACTACTAATATTCCTGCTCGGATAACATTTTTTGTCCAATCCTAATGAATGTGGCAAGGTAGACCTTCGATGTTAAATTTAACGTCAACCAAAACAGTATGAAACAGTATCTCAACATTTTCTCACAGCGGTCATTTCAAATTGTTTCCCAGCGTAAAAATTGTTCCAAATTTAGATCCCCCATCTAAAAAGTGGTACCGATAAAGATCTACATACAATGTTGTCAGAGAAGCGGAAATTTATCAAAAAAATGCGGGACAACTTTGGTAAGTAATTAAATAAAGCATAAATTAGCTCTGATAAATAAAAAACCGAATTTCCAGGAAAACTTTAGACTAATATGCATAATTATCTCTAAATTTGTGAAAAGGGAAATAAAATGCTGACAACACCAGACACTTTGACTCTACCATGTGGAACCGCCTGTATATATCTATTCCTGTGTGGTTTCTCTGGTTCTAAATTGTTCCATACTAACTCTTGTCTTTCAGTGAAATTTCGCTTTGAACATCATTTTATGTTTAATGCTCTGCTGTTGTTGTTAATTTGTATCCGCGCTAGTGCATGGGCGACTCTGTGTCTCCCCTCGCCGCGCTACAAACAAAATATCTAACACAAATTATAAAATTCATCAGAATTCATGTGGCTTTGCTCCTCATCGCGACTGCAGCGAGTGTGAAAATGAGGTTATTAGTAACAAGGTCGCTATAAGGGGCTCTTCTCTACATATGGGTTCCCATCACCAGTGGTACGGCAGTGACACTCATCATAAGTGCCTTATGAAAATGGGAAGCGAAAGCAACAAAATGGATCCAGTTTATCAAAACTAGATTGAGTTCTTGTTTTCTTGTGGAGTACCATCCGACTTGAATGGGGGAAAAATTTCACTTTTTTTCGGCTACTTATGGTAGACAATTTGCGATTTGTATCTGTGCTATGAATGCATGTATGATTTAGCTTAATTTCATTTAAAATAGAAAGTAGTACTTTATGGGACAGAGGTACCGGCCGGTAACTCCTGTGGGCCATAAAATTCTGGACGTTTAAGTAGGTTATCATTGTTTTGTTCATAAAAGTGGTTAGATGCATCTTGTGGTTGGTACATCAGCTTTATATTGTTTTTGATAAATTTTGAAGAAGAAGAGGTCAAATTTATGATTTGAGATACAATCGGTGAGTAAACACGAATCTTGTTCTTACCAGGTCATATCCGGTGATATGTTGGCTTTGAATCCAGCAAACGTTTACAAAATTTCGTTTGCAATTGTCAAAATAATTTGTATCTGCTAAGTAGTTCAGAAGTTTTGAGTGTTTTGACCATTCATAAGCATTTCATAGAGTTGTCATTAAATATACCCTAGCGCTACATCTACTAACACTGCTTTGAATGAACAGACAGTTCGCTATGACACGTAATGCACAGAGAAAGCAAGATAATTGTTTTTGTTTAATGAATAATACATGGTGGCTGACATGAACTGATACCAACTTCACGGCGCTGTGTTTGCTAAACTACTAATGACAACGTGCTGAAAATTTGACAGTTGTTAATTAATTTCATTGTTGACAAGCGTGTGTAAGGTTTTTTTTTTATCGCATAACTAGTTTCTGTTCTATCGACCAAAGAATGGCCACCGGGAAGCAAGCGCCACTACTTTTGATGGATTGAATGGCTGCGACAAAATAATCCGCACTCCATTTCCTCGACACAATGGCTATCGAATTCTCCCAATGCGAATCCATTAGACTTTTATGTCTGGGGCATTTTGAAGGACACTAAAAAATACGACTACCAACCAACGAACGCGCTCGAGTTAGCGCTTCGCCAGGAATGGAAGCGCATTCCATAGACACAGTTGCGAGTAGCGTGCGATAAATTTATTGACCGTCTCAAGGAAATTGTTCGTGCCAAAGGTGGCCATATCGAAAATATTAATTAAATCCTTGAATTTGAATAAATTTCAACATATTTTCAATTCACAATTAAAAAAAATACAGCTATTTGACTTAGTAACAGTTCATGTCAGCCACCCTGTATTATGCATCATTTCATACGTCGAAAGTATTTGGTACAATTAAAAATAAGTATGGATAAGCTTTGTCGGATTGAAACCGCAGTGCTAGCGAGTTCTACATTTCAGCCGCTCCTAACCAAAAAAAAAACATTAAGCTGTTCACAGCCGCCCATTTAGCGTCAGGTGGTTTGTAGGAGATAATGGTTTGATGCTTATTTAAAGGCGACATCTGCTCGCCTTGTTGATATCGAATCCAATTATGTACATGTGCTTTTTCTTAGGAAATAGAGATAAACTGCAAATTCCTCCACACACATTCAGTATCCGCTGCTTGTTCGGAGCTGTTTATTTGTAAATACATTCTTATTCATAGCTAACCTTTGTATCTAAAGGCTGTTCACCGTCATTAACCCGTGGACTCGCTCGGTAGCTAGAAGCTTAGCTTTCGCACACAGATTCCACTACCCGGACCCCAGTGAAATAGTGGTATTGGCACATGATTTCCTTCTTCAAAACGGTATGGTATGTAACACGTTCACAAAATATCTACGCTAACATTTTACACATGAACATGAAGATCAATTTTTAACTCTGCGACTACGTAATGTGTATAGTATGATTGTATTTTGCTATAGTAGGACTTTTATTGGGAGGATTGAGCTTCAAGCACATATCTCTCGTTGTAGGCTACACCATATCCTGGAGAGTCATGCCATCCACTATGTTCATAGAGAACCCAACTGTCAATTGAAGCCCTCACGCAGGAAGACCTAACGTAAGTTCAGGTCCTGAAAAATTTTCCTCCGAACTTTGTCTAACAAGTTCTTCGGAGATCTCATTTTCAGTCATCGCATTCGTCTGTTTACGAACACGTAATTGTCTGTGGTGACTGCTAAACAATGATTCTCGTGCCTTCCAAATAAAAGATTTTGTTTCCTCTGTAGGACTTCATATATTTAATGTCACCTATCCAACGCGGTTTGCTAAAGACTGCATTCCTAGCCTCCTCGATCTGACAATCGTATCCGACCAATCTCGTGTTATTCTCTTCGAACAGCTTTCGCTTGACTGTATCTCTGATCATGACCTCTTATTTTGTACTTACAATATTGAATTTGATCACTCTGCTGTCCCACTGACTTTTACATTTAAGGACTTTAGGTCAATAAACATTGACGACCTCCAATATGCCGCCTATTCGGCACCCTGGAATGACTGTTGGTTAATTTCTGATCCCGATTCCAAACTAAACTATTTTCAAGAAGTAGTTACGGAGTTATACAATCAATATGTACCAGTTAAAACGTGTTAGTGTTCGAAATAGTAGCTGTCCTTGGCTTACTAACGACGTTATCAAGACCATAAAAGCTCGTAACAAACTTTATAGCAAATGGAAACACAGTCCATCTAATTCAAATTGGTTTGCTTATAAAGCGATATGGAACTATTCGACTATGATAATACGAAACTCTAAAAGAAACTATTACGCCTCTAAGCAGAATACGTCCCTTCCCCCAAAAAAGTTATGCAGTAATCTGCGAGAAATTGGTATTTCCGGTGCTAAAAATAATTTAAAATGTGACATTGATCCTGATATTTTAAATAATTATTTTCTTGAAAATGCTGAGGAGTTAAGTTTTAATTTTCTTGAAAGTACTAAACCAACCTTACATCCAGTTCGAGATTTTGAACTTCAATCAGTAACTGACAATGAGGTTATAAACTCCATTGCAACCATTAAATCAAACGCTGTTGGTGAAGATGGGATACCACTGCGCTTTATAAAATTGATTCTGCCCCACATCGTCAAGTCACTTGACCCATATTATTAACCACTGCATTACAACGTCTACTTTCCCCAAAAAAAAACTTCTCCGATATCTCCCCCCGATTTTAGACCAATATCTTAATCTTACCTTGCTTGTCAAAAATCTTTGAGAAACTTATGGCAAAACAGATTCTTCAACACCTATCTCTCAATAGCCTTCTGTTGTTAAGATCTTCGAAGATATTAGACAACTATTTGATAAGGGATGGCTTACGCTTCTATGTTTGCTTGATTTTTCAAAGGCTTTTGACAAAGTAAACCACAAAATTCTTTGCTAGAAATTAAAATATTTCTTTGGTTTTGGTACTAGCGCAGTCAGGCTTTTTGAAAGCTTTCTTTCTGATAGATTCCAAAAAGTTGTAACTTGCAATTCTTGTTCAGCTCTTCTACCGGTGAAGCAGGGTGTGCCACAAGGATCAATCTTTGGTCCCATAATGTTCTGTATGTTCATTAATGACTTACCATCTGTCTGTAAATATACATCGGTTCATCTCTATGCTGATGATGTTCAGCTGTACCTGGCTAGGCCATTCAATAATACAGATGAACTTGTGTACAAATTAAATGTGGACCTTTGCAGTATTTATTCCTGGTCTGTAGCCAATGGACTAGTATTAAATCCAAATAAGTCGCAGGTTATTATAATATCGAATAAAAAAGTAATCCTCAATACCATACCTGATGTTGTACTTTCTGACAATAAACTAAAAGTTGTTCAAACTGTAAATAGTCTGGGTTTTGTTATCAATTCGAACTTATCAGGATACAACCATACCAACTGTGTAATAGGAAGAATATATGGATGCCTTCGTAAGCTATGGGTAACCGCAAGTTTTACGCCCACTAAAACGAGACGAAAGCTTGTAATAAGCCTCATTTTACCCCTAATTACGTATGCTGAGGTCGTATACTGTAACATTGATTCCTTATCCCAACGCAAGCTGCAAGTAGCATTCAATGACGCAGTAAGATATATTCACGGATTACCAAGATACGAACATATTTCACAATATTTCACTACTCTTAAACATTACATTGGCGCCAGAAATTGTATTTTCTTACATAATATTTTAACTAATAAGATTCCTATCTATTTATATGAAAAACTTAATTTCGTTCGGTCCCGTAGAACCCTGTGTTTAATTCCACAACGTTATCACTACTTGAATTCGTCCCGTTTATTTTTTATTTATGCTATCAAATTATGGAACTCTCTACCAATAAATATCAGAACTACTTATTACCAATGTCACTCACTTTAAAAGCGCAATTTTTATACATTTCTCACTCAATATGTTTTGACCAAAGAAGTTTACTATTCAGGATTACTACTAAACACTAAACTTCATTTGAAATTCGGATAGTGAGCCTTTAAGCACAGGCTGAATCAGACTGATCAACTTCCTCCTTTTTAGTAAAGACAACAACCTCAGCTTTGAGAGGATTAACCGAAAGACCATTTCTAGTACCATTCATCACGTCTAGGGCAATCTGTGCCTCGCTGCAGACAGTCTCTAGGCATGATTCGACAGAAAATACACCTGAGCGTAGTCGTTAGAGCTGTTGAGAGTATTTAGTAGAGCACTTGCTTAATGGTAAAGTCTACACCATATTCTGTACCAAACTGAAAAGATTTCTGTAAATCTCAAACCACGGTGCAGAAAAATTCTCGCTAAAGACCCCCCTCGAACAGGATATTCATACAATCACAATAAAACCTCTTTGAACTCCATGCCTCGTCAGTTCTTTTTAAACAAATTGCATACACAGTGATTATACTTCAAGAAAACACCAAAAACCCGTAACGAGTTCAATTTAGCAGAGTACGGCACACAGTGATTCAAAAAATCCGATTCAAAAGAAAAAAATACTCAACAGGGATCTGTATCTGGACTATGTATATCCTCCCAAAGGAAGAAAAGCAAAAAAAAAAAAAAAATATAACAAACAAATTTAATATTTTTCTTCCCTCCTCTCTTTATCCCTGGAAAAATACAGCAGTCATCAGAAACCCCTAAGGGGGTAGTTATACACCGTTTTCTGAATGACTCTTGTGGCATGCAATTGCATTTGCTGAAGAGGGAATTCTTTGTGCCCCACAGCGCCAGAGGGCTTTTGTGAGTGGTTTTATTCTGTGCCTCTTCAACCATTTCAACAAATTGAAAAATCCTTCAAGAGCCAGTGAAGCCCAGCTACCCCAAACCGCCCCCTCGTATTTGCTGATTATAATTATTATTTGAGATTTTGAAAACAAGAACATCGCCCAAGAAACATAAGAGCAATCGACAAAATGAATGGGTGGTGCCCCCATCATGGGAATTTGTAATTACATCCTTAGGGGTCCTGTGTGATTTCCTTCTTTGCTGGAATCCCAAACAAGACAAACCGCCCCCCGAAATGAATTGAAATAAATTGGAATCATTTCTTGTGTGCACAAATGTGGTTTTCTGGATTTTTAAATAGTTCTGTACAGCATCAAGAAAAAAAAATCTCATTAAAGGGCTTCGCCTCTTGGAGTGGATCAGAAGAAGAAGAAGTCTCCTTTATTTTTTGTTGAATTGTGTAAACTTCTATTAATAAATGGCGCTGATGATACCTCAAGGCCTCTCTTTGACTGCGTTTTATAAAAATCTAAAAATAGCACAGAGACATACACTTTGCTGAACATTGCCGGCTGGACGCCTGGCAGTGCTCTGTTGTGTCTTTGACCGCCTTTGCTGAGATGGTGATACTGATGACGACGAAGACGAATACGAGTACAATGATGATGGTGATGATGATGACGACGATGAGGATGAGAAATCGCTTACGATTTCTGTTTGCTGTTTGCTGTTTGGCTTTGTTTGTTTTGTTGTTCATTTGTTGCTTTTAATGGCGAATTCTGTCAAATTATGCGTTGGCTAGACATGTCTAGTGGGTTTCTAGTATCTGATAACTACCTCACGAAGTGCCAGTAAATTATATTTTTCTTTATTTTTCTATTTCTGTTTGTTAAATGTTAAGCGTTTATCTCGGTGGAATTATCTGCCTGCGTATGTCATTTCGGAAAGACGATAATTTATTACGATTTATAATTTATTGCTGTTTATTTAGTTACTCGTAATGTGATGTGATGTGGATGTGGTTTTTGTTTTATTTTAAGATGACAGATTGGATTTCTTAACGTTAACGAAGGTACGAGTACGAGTAGGAGAAAAAAATCAGAGTTCTGGCGCCGATAGCTTACTGTGTTTTAAGGTGCTGTTAAAAGTCTGATAGCTTTATTTATTAGCGCCTCTACGGGCTTGTTTAGTTATACATCTTTTAAACATTTATGGTTTGTGTCTTGACTGCACCAATTTTTACCAAAAATAGTACTAAATACTCTCAGCCTTCAATATGTGACAATCAGCTCAACCTCTTGACAGAATTATATTAATTTCGGGCTTTTTTAGTTTTATTTCCATTGTACTGTTTGTTTTGTGTATTTTGTGTGATTTAAGAGATTCAATTTCTAATTGAAAGGAGCTTTAAACAAGCTCTAAATGCCTTTAAGAAACGCTGCTTCATTTTGGGGCTTTGTTCCAAAGAAGGGATTTGACTGCATATACATAAGCCATCGATCAGTCTACAAGCTTGTCGCTGAACACCATTAAGTAAACTCAAGCATGTGACAGGAATACATTCAAATTTCGGACGAACTTTAAGCTTTATAATTTGCGGCCAAGTCATCAAGAGTGAATAACCGTTTATACCTTTTAAGGAATCCTAGTCATCTAGCACCAACTTTTCCAGTATAAGTAATCTGTTGGCTCCATCGAATGTCCATGCATTGATAGGCCATTAGATTCCTCAAGATCAACTCCACCCATTCTGAGTTTGACCACGTTCGTATCCCGCTTCATAGACGAGAGACCGGTCTGGGTTTTGGACGCATTGAAAACAACTCGGTTGTTAGCATCCAATTGATGATTGCATCAGTGTCAGGATTGAGTTCTGTAGAAAGTGGCTGCCGATGTGACTCAGTGATTTAGAGTCCTTGCCGTGCTGTCATCCGCGAAGAAATGAACAGGATTACAAGTACCATAAAGGAGGTCATTAATGTTAATCAGAAAAAGCTCCGGGGAGAGTACTGAGCCCTGGGGAACACCGGCATTTTCCGAGAATGGTATGAAAGTACATCCATCTAATACAACCTGCAATGATCGATCACTTAGAAAACTCGCAGTCCACTTTACGAAAACGTTACCGACGCCATGTATTTCAAGCTCGTTAATGAAGATACTGTATCGAAAGCCTTGGAGATATGACTGGTTCCATTGCTGGAAACCACACTAGCTGTCATTAAGGAGATGGTTTCTTTCAAGATAACTCATAAGGTGGTGGTTAACAATTCGTGACCTTGAATAGCCCTTACGTCAAAGCTATTGGTCGGTAGTTAGAAGGGTAGGTGCTATCTAATAGAACTCGAGCTATTCGGCGTGTTCAACAAAATATTGATAACCGATTTCAGCATAGGTGAAGGGAGAAAGAACAATCTGACAGCTAGAAGATTAGCTTTCCCTTTAGAGTTTGTGATGAGTCTTATTACTGTAGAAAAGAGCCTTTTCTTTTCACAAAACGAAAGATCCTTAAAAAAAATATCGAAATATAGAAAATAAAAAGAAGAAGTAGGGCTCTAACGTTACACAGGGGAGTTTTTCTGTGAACCGAGTTGAGAGAACATTTGAAGGTACGATGGGCGGTCCATCTTCCCTCCTACAAAGTCCACAAAGTGGTCTCTTATACAGAGACTACTATGGTCAAGGCATCAAGAAGTATAATTCTGACTTTAAGTCGATGAACATGGGGCTTAATGACATTCATGCATACCTACTTTATAGATTGTTGAAATCACTGACTTCCCAGTCGCATTTATTTAGAAACAATATCCTCAGACATTTCGAAAGCCCACCACCGCACTCACCACGCCGTACTTATTTCCAAATTAGAAAATTTTGGTGTTAATACATTCTTTCTAAACTGGATTCAAAGCTTTATTCCTAGTCATGCAATCAGCTGGACGAGACTGTCTTTAACGAAGCTAACATCGAGGCGGGTGTTCCTCAAGGTTCCGTTCTTTCACCAACATCTTTTCTTATTTTTATTAAAGCTCTTTTAACTATCACAGGAAATCTAATTCATAGCTTTGCAGATGACAGTATCTAATATGGATTAACATTTTTGCTGGGGCGTGGATAACCGTGTCTAATTCAATGATTCTAAGACTCGTTGTTGCCTAACTACTCATTTACTCTGTAGGAAAATATACTCAATGATTTAACGCTCAATATGCTTGACATGAAGATACGAGTATATAGCAGCTACAGCTGGAGCGGTCTCATTGTTTCTATGTTTGAAGACTTTTGGCAGAGACGCAAATTATTCGAACGAGGTTTGAATATACGAGTATCCCTAAAATATTGGCAGGAGCTGGGAGCAGTTCAAAGCACAAGTGGTATGGGTGACTTTTCTGACTATCCTATCCCATAGGGTATATTAATTTTAATACATAGTTTGTGAAAGGTATAAAGATAGACTAGATTTAGTTCGTTCGTTCGTCTGCCCGTCTGTCCTTCTTCTTTTGAGTTAGGAAGATGAGATATGGTATATAAGCATTCTAGAACCCAGAGCAGTACAAATGTAAAAATTTTTGAAATGCGACCCATTTTTACAAAAGGCCCTTTTTCCAACATTTTTACTAGAAGCTAAAAAATGTTGTCCTAATAAAATACAAAGACGTTTAAGTTTCTCTAAAAATTATTCATACGTCGTATAATGCCACGCCTACTTTTGGGGCTTTTTCTTTAAAAAAAAGTGATACTTCTCTTTTGGAGCTAAATACGGGGATGGATAAGTCTTATTTTCACGACCTCATTAGAATCCATGAACTTCGTTAACAAATAGTTACAGCCACGCCCACTTTTTTTATTAAAAAAAGGCATAAAATCAGTTTTCTCTTAAAATCTCTTAAAAGTCGCGACAGTATGCTCTGAATAAAAAGAAAATTTATTAATTTTTTGAAAATTTCAGAACGTCACGCCCACTAAGTCACTCACCTATTATTCCCTGATGGTCTATTTTCTACTTCGTCCCGTAAAGCATTTCTTCAGCTTTGATGATAACATAACAAAGAACACATTCGCCGAAAGTGAGACTATTAGGAAGGTTTCCCCCCCTTGCCTCTGGAGTATACAATGAAGATAACTTTCCACTGTCTGACAATGGTACAACCTGCCTCGAGTTGGTCTCTCTTGAATAGTTCATGTTCCTCAAGACTCCTCCAGGCAGATCGTACTGCAGCGAGCAGCAACACCAGACATCTGCGAGGTACGTGGCGACTAAAATCCATCCAGAGGAGGGATCCCGGAACCTAGCACGGCCTTCCTAGGCTATAAGGTCATATTTGAAAGGCGAAGCTGAAATTAAAATCCAAGTGTGTCTGCCACATATGCGGAACATAGAGACAGCTGCTCCACACACAAGACTCCAGAGAGACCAGGTAGTAGGTGGGGACCCACACTCTCTCCGCCTGGTGAGACACCACAACATCAGTTTTCAGCGCTTGACAGATGGGTCGGTACTATAGGGATCTTGGAGCGCTGTCAAAGCACTTCCATGGACTCAGCTTCCATTTGAGATAAATCGAATTTGGATTACAAAAGCAATGTAGGTTGTTCTTGATTTAACACCTCACTTAAACCCAGGAGCCATATTCCCTACTAGCTAAGTTACTTGCTTAGATAGCGCCTTATTTCATTGTAGTGAGCCCACGTTACGTGAACCTATATCGATAGCACAGACCTACAAGATACTTCCAGATAGTTGGAGATTGAAAGCTTCAAAAAATATGTCTTCTGGGGGTGAATTCAAAAGTTAAAATTTTCTGTAATACAAATAATTAGAGTGTCTCATTTCTAGAGACTATTCCATTGAGGTTTTCACAATATCTACCCTGGTAGCATCTATAAAAGTGGCACAACTCTGCTACTAGCATTCGATACTCCAACGATTGGATGTTAGTTTGGAATCTTCTATAAAGCAAACTGGTCGCTTGAGTGTAACAAGAACAGTCAGTATTTCATATATCGGCTAACAATCTTAAACTTTGCATCGTGAATTTGATTAAACTTTCTTCTATAAGTTGAACCTGAAAAAGGAAACAGGAAGTTTCACTTAGAACAAACCAGTGGATTATCTGACTTATCAAAGTCAATAAATAGTTCTTGACAGGTTATTCAGGGCAGGCTAAGATCTAGAAAGAGATTGGAACAGTTGAAGATCCGAAGCTATAAAACATGCGAGACACCGCTCTCAGGAAACACGATTCACTTTCGAGTCGTAAAACCCGTGGCATATCAGATTCTATTGTGAACCCACAAGCAATATGAAATTGTGCGAATTATACCACCAAGATATGTATGTACTTTGGAAATTCTTGCTGCTTCCAATAGGAACACTATTCATCTAGAAAACCGATCTACTTTGCTCTGTGATGTTTACACTTTCCCCCCGTTTACCTTTGTGCCAATTCCCACAGACTCAACAGATCCTGGTGCACTTTCATCGTTAACATGTTAAAAGAAGAGAAAATCCAACATCATCCAATTTAAAACACAGGAAGAACTGCTCTACTTTTGCTTTGCGAAAACAAACTCCATTAACCGACAACATCATCGACTAACCAAACGTTTGTGATATCGAAAACTTTTTTCCCATGGGAATCAGGTTATCCACCGCAAATCACTGGACTCCTCTCCACTACGAAACCAAGCTTCTGCGAAAAAAACATCGTCCATCCGTACACACACTGCAAATCGTTTGCTCTCCTTCAATAAACGTTTCGATTATATCTCATAATTCAAGTTTGCAATATGTCAGAGCACAAAGTCGAGGAGGTTAACCGAATGGATTATCTAAAATGTGGAGGCTTTCTTTCCATCTTCATCAATCTGTGAAGTAGAACATCTTCAAGACCATTGAGTTCTATTCATAGACACATGCTACCTCTCAAATTGCAATCTCGTCCCGACAAACAGATTGCATTTCACCTCTCATCAGATACACAAACATACCATACAGGCAAAAAGAGAAAAGCCAATAATACTCTGTACACGTCGCACAAATAACGAAGTGAATAATGTTATTAATTACCTTCCCCGTTTATGGAGAGGCTCTAACAAGACTTAGGTCTGTCTTCTCCTCACACGTAATGTGTTATCGAATCTTTGTTTGCGCAAAGAGATGGCAGTATGTTTACTTAAGATATTTGGGTCAAAAAAAAAAATCAAAGCGAATGTTACGTTATCTAACCAAAGATACAAAAAGAACTCTCGTAAACCGTGTTTTTTTTTTGGTTTTTTTTTTTTCGCAAATCCGCTTTCGAAAGTCCCTCTAATTGGTTTCTAAAACTCACTTTAGTTCATTTTCTATTAGAACCTTTCATCTTTGCGGTGAACTTACAAACAATAAACTGATCCGCCAAAGAAGCTTCAAGCACTTGCGGCTCTAACTGAAATTTCAAATAATGAGGGAGAAAAAAAAGTATCTCGTATCTGTAAGTGTAAGAAATCAACATTTTCTGTTACAATTTCTTTCTTCTGGTCGGCCTTCAAATTGGCCAGCTATCACCCCACATACATTTGTTGGGTTATTAGCAGCGGCTTACAATATTTAAGGCTACCGGTCGGTCTTGGGGTCTTATTATGAACTGATTTCAGACTAATGTGGGTCAGCTAGTGTTGTACGAATTATTTGTGCAGCCCACGTGAATTCATTTATTTTTTTTTCTCTCCCGGTCAAGTAGAATTCTTTAACGGCCAACGCACGCTCGACAGATACCTACCACCACTTGTTAATTGAATTGTTCTGCCAATTTGTGTGTGTATCGTAGTCGGGACTTAAATCCGATTACTTATGGTTAATGTCAATGATTTGTAGAGTGCATTGGCTTAACCTTTTCCGAAAGATACATACAAGATACGTAGGGAATCTTCTACATATTTTTGTATCTTTTTCGTATGGAAAAACTGTGGTATAAGCTCTTTTGGTAATTTGCATTTATAAGACGATAACTTTTTGACCTTTTTTGAGTTTTAATTTTTTTTTTCTTTCATTTATTTGGTTGCCTTGTGTAGATACCAACCAGCTCTGGCTATGTGTGAGGTGGATTTTAATGTTAAAAGTTAAAGATCGTTTAAGCTTTTATTGTTGAGGTCGCGCGCTCAAGTGAATGAGTCTTATTTTGTTAGCCAATCATTTTTTTTTTCTCTCTGAAGTTTATAATTCTTGCACTTTGTGTCTTTTATTATTTTAATTTGTATCTTTTCTTTCTTTACAGGTTAGTTAAATAATAATTGGACAACGATAAAAGAGATGAGTTAATTGTAAGTGTGTAGCATTATATTGAGGTGGTGGTAATAATCTTCTAAGGTTAATTGTATAATAGACTTTTAAGCAAATTGGTTGAGTCTTATTTGAGGTCATGGGTGACAAGTCCGAACAGAAACATCACTTGACGTGGTCTAAGATTAATCAGAACGAAGTGATAGAAGATGGAAGAAACAATTCCTCGGCTAGCAACAGCTTGTTTTCGTCTCCGATTGGAAGCTTATAACTTATGTTAAGAGCCCTCAAGTTTGTTATAAAGGGTGACCAGAAAGCAATGATAGTTTTTCCAATTATTATGTTTCAGCAGCTGTCAAAGGATATAGAGAGGTGCTACTCCAGGAATAATGTTCGGAAATTTGACCAAAAGGTAAAAAGAACGTGTCATGCCAAAAAGACCCAAACAGAGACCTGTAGAGACGAACAAGGAAACCTTGTAGTAGAGTCATAGTCGGTGCCGAGGACATGGAAAAACCATTTCTGCAGACTGCTAAACGGCGAAGACGACACAAATTCCGCTGTCAGGCAGAATGAACCATTCAACCTGGACGATGAAAGCCAAGATTTCCGCCCACCTGACCAAAATGAAGTGAGGATAGCAATATCTAAGCTTAAATCCAACAAGGCTGCTGGACCGGACGGCTTAACTGCCGAGCTGTTTAAGGCGGCGGGAGATGACCTGGTGGAGAGCGTACACCAACTCGTCTCCAAGATTTGGTCAGAAGAAAGTATGACTGATGAATGGAACCTCAGCATCGTTTGTCCGATCCACAAGAAAGGAGACCCTCTAAACTGCGCCAACTATAGAGGCATCAGTCTCCTGAATATTGCATATAAGATCATGTCTGCTGTACTGTGTGAACGCCTGAAACCATTCGTCAACGATCTGATAGGTCCCTATCAGTGCGGTTTTAGGCCCGGTAAGTCCACCACCGATCACTACGGCAGATCCTGGAGAAAACCCAAGAAGTCCAGATCGATACTCATCAACTTTTTATCGATTTTAAGGCCGCATATGACAGCATTTATAGAGACGAGCTATACAGAGCCATGTCTAGTTTTGGCATCCCTGCCAAACTTGTCAGATTGTGCAGAATGACGATGGAGAACGCTCGCTGCTCTATAAAGTTTGGAAACAATCTCACCTTTGATGTCAAAAAAGGATTTAGACAAGGTGACGCGCTGGCATGTGACTTCTTCAATATCATTCTCGAGAAATTTGTGCGAAACTCATAAGCCAACACCAGGGGCATAGTTTTCCAAAAGTCTGTGCAACTTCTTGCATACGCTGATGACATTGACATTATTGGCTGTCACTGGCGCGTTTGCAAGTATTTTGCAGAATCGGCAAAAATGGGTTTAGTGGTGAATGAGGGTAAAATAAAATATATGCTGTCAATAAGAAGGGACACACAACATCGACGAATCGGACAGAACGTCACGATAGACAGCTACAATTTTGAGGTAGTTAGGGACTTTGTCTACCTCGACTCCGCTGTAAACTCTGATAATGACACCTCAGCAGAAATCAAGCGAAGAATTACACTTGCCAACCGCTCTTTCTTTGGCCTAAGACGGCAACTGATTAGTAAGGCCTTGTCAAGAAACACTAAGGAGACTCTATATATGACCCTTATCATCCCTGTCCTGCTTTATGGCGCAGAAGCATGGACCCTAGCAAAAGCGGATGAAGATCTTCTTGGTCGTTTCGAACACAAAATTCTTCGAGTGATTACTGGAGAGGCGTATTGGTTGAGGCCCAGGTCCACCCCGGACTGTAGCGCCACCTAAAGTAAGTAAGTAAGCTGTCAAAGTTACCAATGACATCCAACTGTCAAAATATTCAGTAAGGTCTGCCATTTCATCATGCGTCATTTGACACGAACGTGTGAAAATCATTAAAAAGTTGTAAATACGCAAAGTGAATTTCGTCATGAGGTCGGTCGTCATCATGGCTTCAGTTTTTTTTTGCCGAGAGGGTGAAAATCTTCTAAAGACACCATAAGGCCCGACCGCGCGTGCTTATGGTAGTGTGAGATTTTTACTCACTAAAAAGCACCTCTCTCCAAGATTAATACTACAACTAAGCTGACGCTTATCCAGCAGTTTTATTTTCGCCTACGAGACTCGTAATTTTTGGAAAAATATGTTCGTATGTAATTTAAAAAGATTGTAGCGCTTTAGACAGGTTAAATTCCAATAAAAGTTCCTGAGGTTTTCACGACCGGCATATACTATGACGCGAGGTCAAAAGGTTTTGTCTTTTGCAGACGACGAATTGAATTGTTCGCGTCAAGTAGTTGAATGACGGTACAGTTACAATGGCCGTAAACACGATCTTTGTGTTTATGAGCAAAATTTGTTATCTCTTCGACAACGCTGGGAATTTCCAGGTCCCGATGAATATCTTCGTTACGTACGCACCACGGTGCGCTAACGATTGTTCTAAGAAGTTTATTTTCTAAAGTTTGTAGGATGTTTCTATTGCTTTTCCTGGTACAACCCCATAGTTGTAACCCATACGTCCACACTGGCTTTAGCACTTGCTTATAGATAAGCAGTTTGTTATGTAGGCTCATCTTCGAATGTTTCCGAGTAGCCGTTGTCAATATCGCCGCAAAGGTGGCGACGACGCCGTTTCTTTCCGCGTGTAGAGTACATATAGAAGCGGACCCAGGACACTTCCTTGTGGGACTCCGGCCGCAATCTCCTTGAAGTCAGAGTAATCATTTTCGTGCTTAACGCGAAAAAGTCTTTCGGTGAGGTTCGATCGTAAGATTAGAAAGAGTTGCCGTGGCGGAAGTAGTTGCAATTTAAACTCCAAGCCTTCGTGCCAAACTTTTGTGGACTTGGTCGATTGAATGTCATATTGATTGAATTATAGAATGTTTGTTCTTCTCATTCAGAGGTTTGCCTGGTTTCGGGACCCGACTTCAGTGCGCAGGCAATTCATAGTGAGTACACTCTTTTGGACCTTAAGTCACCAACCAGACAGAGATTGGTATCAAAGAAGACCCAGAAATGTCGATTCGGCGCCGATTAGCTGAATTGGGCATCGCCAGAGAGTCAACCAATCTTATTTTGCGGTTGGATTTGGGCCTACATCCATATAAGATTGTGCTGACGCAAGAATTGAAGCCGGAGATCTGGCTTTTTTCCAAACAATCATCTTCTCAGACGAGGCCCATTTTTGGTTCAGCGGCTATGTCAACAACGGTTTATAGCACGGCGGCATCATCGGACCTTATTTATTTCGAAATGAGAAATGAGAAACCGATAACGTCAATGGTCCTCGGTATAGAGGAATGTTAACCAACTTTTTGTAGCCAGAGCTCGACAACATCAATATATCCGGGTTGTGGTTCCAACAAGACGGCACTACATGCCATACAAGCGACTCAACGCTCGAAGTGGTGAAGGAGAAAATTTGGCGACTGGGTCATCTCACGGCGTGCGCTTATCAATTGGTCGCCGCGATCATTCGACTTGACACCCCTCGATTTTTTTTCTCTGACGCTACGTCAAGTCCTTAGTCTACGCTAACAAGCCAACCACTTTGGACGAGCTCGAGGTCAACATTCGAGACGCTATTGCCAAAATAACGCCGGCAAAATGGCATGAATGTAGCTTCAAAATAAAGTCAGAATCAATTTGATATCTCACACCGTTGTTGTTTTATTTAAATTTCTTTTCCTATCGTTCTTATCTGGTCACCCTATGTACTACAGATATCCAGCTCAACAGAATACTGCGGGAAGATCTAACGTCGAATGACTACTATCGCCAGAGACTGCCAAAACCTTTGTCGCCAGAAATGCCGCTTCTGATGTGCTGGATTTTACTCGGCGACCACAAAGTAACCCCTTAGTTTGATGACGAGTGCCGGGAAGCACATGCAGCAAAGCAAGAGGCGTACAAAGTAGTGCTGCAAAAGAAGACGAGGGATGTTCATAAGATCTACGACCAAAAGAGAAGGTAGGAGCACTGACTTTTCGGAAAGAAGAAGGAGGAACATGGCGAACAAAAGTTTTATAAAAAAAAGGACGCCGGGGCCATAAACCCCGAACCTTCAAAGACGGACATGGAACCCCGTAGTAGAGCAGCAGTTCAATAGCATTGAAGACCAACAGTCCGCTGTCAGGCAGAAGGAACCCATTCAATTTGGACGATAACAGCCAACACTTTCGACCTAGAAGAGGTGAGAATAACAATATCTAAGCTCAAATCAAACAAAGTTGCTGGAGTCAAGTTATTTAGGAGCATGCACCAACTCAATTGTAAAATCTGATCAGTCCGATCCACAAAAAAGGATATACACTGAGAGGTATTTTGTCTGCTGTAGTGTGTGAACGGCTAAAACCTTTCGTCAACAACCTGATTGGTTCTTATCAGTGCAGTTTGAGGCCAGGAAACCATCGACTAAATATTCACACTACGACAGATCTTGGAGAGAACCCATGCATTTTAGATCGATACCCACCATCTCTTCTCGACTTTAAAGTCGACTGTGATAGCGTATGCAGAGACCAGCCATACAGAGCTATGTCTAGTTTAGGCATCCCTGGTTAACCTTATTCGTCTAAGCAATATGATGATGAAGAATGTACGTTGCTCCATGAAAAGTCGATGAAAATCTATCCGAACCGTTTGATGTCAAAAACGGTTTAAGGCAAGGTGATGCGTTATCCTGCGACTTCTTCAACATCTTACTTGGAAGGATTGTACGAAACTCGCAAGAAGTTTATACCAGAGGTATAATTTTTCAAAAGTCTGCTCAACTGCTTACATACGCCGACGCGATATTGACATTATTAGAAGAACGTAGCGGACTGTCAGTGAGTATTGAAACAGAAGCAGCAAAGATAGGTTTGGCAGACAAAACGACGTGTATGCCGTCAACAAGAAATGACATTCAACATCGGCTAATAGGACAAAATGTCAACATAGACAACTACAACTTGGATGTTACTAAGGATTTTGTCATCATAGGTTCTGCGGTAAATTCTGAAAACAACACCAGTGCTGAGATCTCTTGTCAACCGCTGTTTTTCTGGGCTAAGAAGGCAATTGAGAAGTGAAGCTATCTCTAGAATGACTAAGGAAATACTATATAAAACACTCATCATTCCAATCCTGCTATATGGCATAGACACATGGGCATTAATAAATGCAGATGAAAGCACTCTCGATTGTGCTGAAAGGAGAAGATTATCGTGTAATGTACCGTCCAATTAGTATTGATGATGTGTGGAGGAGAAGATTCGTCGACGAGCTATATGGGCTTTACAGCGCCATCTACCTGGTCAGAAAGGTGCAAATCTAATGCCTAAGATGACTAGGACGTGTAGAACGTATGGACAATAGCGTAAACGCCCAAAGAGTATATCAGTCCACCCCCATGGACAATGCAACAGAGGAAGATCCCAACTTAGGTGGAGCGCACAGTTGGAAAGGGACTTCAGCCAACTTGGCGTACGAATATGCAGGCAGCTATCGAAAGATTGAGCTGGCTGGAGAGGTTTGCTGGCTGAGACCCTGGTCCACCCCTGACTATAGCGTTATCCAAAGTAAAGTAAAGTAAGTAAGTTGCTATATTACAAGCCACCGTATATAAGTCACGCAATCACGTTGAGGTGATTTTTTTTTTTTTTTTGACGGAGTACTCAAAATCAATACCCTACCTAGAAGCAATCCCGTGATTGAGCACAATAGCCTGATTTAGTGGAAAAAGTTAAAGTTGTACCATCCAAGGTCCAACTATGTCAGATCACGATACGTGGCATACTTTTACTGCATTTAATTGTATAGCATTGGATGTTACGGATCTGAGTAGCAGTGATTTCAAGCTGCAATGCATAATAATGTTTCGGAAGATTACAGAAGAGATAGATGTCCAGATAGTTTGAAAAGAATTGCGCACGTTTGCAAATAATATAAACCTCTTCAATTGACGTCGACCTAATTTCTCACGTACTTAACATACGTAGAACATAACATAAACCAAAAAATGTCATTGCAATGTTTAGCAAGAACCGATCACAATACATCAGTAAGAAAGTTTGAATATTTATGCCAAAAGATCATAAAAATGGCAAACACTAAGAATGTTCATGCATATCTATCGATGTTTTCTAGTTGAACCCTTGGCATATGTAAGTGGGATCTTGAAACGGCCTTTCAGCAGTGTGAAGGCTTCAGTTGCTGTTTAGATATTCCTACGAAAACTGCATCAGGAGCTGTATTATGCCTTGACCTCTTCTCTGAGCTAATCGCGCCCAAACAGGACCTTAGATATCCTACAGTGATTGCGGCAGATGGGCTTGTTGGGACGTGGTGTGGCGAGTGACTTTGCCAACGGCGACTTAATCTTTTTCTAAATCGAGGGTGATTGGATTTCGATATGAGAGTCCCTTATATGAGATTGGTGACAATTGTTCTCCTACCCTCGACTTTGATCTTTAGTCCATATGTTTGCGAGTTTCTAGAACTTAACCTTTACACTGATGTGACTGTCAGCTTTCAGCTGAACCTGAATTCACCTACGAACGGAGTGCACGTGTCTTCTGGGTCGTAAAATACTGAATCTGACACATTTTTTGAGCTGCATAGCAAATTTTCTGAAGGTAGATTATCTATCACACAACATCGTTCCAGATAAAGTACATGCAGAACCATATTCTATCGTCGTTTACTCTTGTGCAAGATGTGAACACAAAAAATCAACAGACAGCCAAAAAGTTAATCGATTTTACTTCTTCTACTAGTCAATCTGTCTTGAGAGTGAGGAAATATTTTTTTCTCTCCATGACGAGTTCTTTTCCCTCAAAAACTTAACTGATTTCCAAAAGAAGATCCAAGATTTCCTGATGACTCTGAATTGAATTTTTTTTTAAATCTTTTTATTATAGAATATACCACCGACCAATGACTGGTAAGTTTGTTAAAAGAGTCCAGTCACTTGGTTTCTTCAAATAAACGAAAGATGCCCAATGTTGGAGATTAGTTGCATATACAGTCGCAGTCGCCCCAACACCACTCAAGTTGGATTCAATTTCAAGGGCAACCAATCTTGAGAGCAGGAACGTCCACTCTTGCACAACTTTTGAAGGGGCTTCCGTTTTCTTCGCAGAGTCACTATTTCCTCAAGAGTGAGCTATTTTTCGGAATACCCTGCTGTTTTAGACAAAGAAAGCGTAAATTTAGCTACGAATACATCGTCCATTATTCGCTTTGAACTGTTGCGATACTGTTTATCAACACACTCTTATCTAGCCACCTATAAGCTTTTTGGTTCAGTGATTCTACAAACAGCCCTACTGTTGAACTTATTTTTCCCTTGCGATGCTGATTTATTTGTTACTAGAGTTTCGGTACAATTCTCTCTAGTGCCAGGGTAGCTGAATTTCGAGCTTTAAATGGAATACGCTCTCCAATCTATGCGCTTGTGTTCGCAGGTACTGTGTTATGGCGTTTCTGCCTTATACCGGCAAAACTTTGTGCTTCTGTTAAATAAACATTCTTCTCAACTCAGCAGTGCCCATCTTTGCTCCGGGTGCTTGCATAAGATGATCTTTAAATTGTTGGGGCAGTACTTTGTGACGTAGCCTGTTGATATCATACCTGGAAATGCAAAGCGTGTGCGACTCCTTCGGACGGATGCAATACAACGACATACGAATCTGGACGTCTAATAAATATCTTTTCAAATGCTCAGTTGTTTGGCCGTGCTTCCGATAGTTTTCAGATGTTCGTTTACTGGAGAAAAGTCCGTGGTTAGCTCGGACCAAAATGATTATTAAGTAAAATTTTCATAAGTATAATAGGTATCTGTTTTCTCCATACGTGGTGACAAACATTTCTACTTGTTGACTGCTCAAATTTAAGCTTAATACAGTCGAATTTCAGTGCTACCAGTCAACAGATGGCTTACAAAATCCCCATAGTCTGGAACCTGCAATGTCAGTCCTTCCAAAACCAATTTAAAAATCCCATCTAAATACCACAAACCCATGACAATTATTAAGGTTATTCCAAGTTGATATTCACTGTCATTCGTGTGCAAACAGTTAAATCTAAGAACTTTTCCATTAAACATTAATCTGTCAGTGAATGATGTATTTACTGCATCTGCAGTGCAAATACGAGTACCATGCATCCACCAAACCACAGGCTTCCTTATCGCTCCGGCAACTTCGTATATCTAACAAAAGTACGGGTATCAACATAAATTTCATTGAAATGCAACATGCAGCCCCCATGACCCACTGACAATATGTCAAGCGGCGCGCAGTCAAAGATCATCGTCGTCCGTGGGGGAATCTGTGAGGTTCCTCTCTGTATTTCATCCTGCGGTCCCAAAAGCAAATATGCAAATTGGTCCCCAAGCGAATAAAACGCCACCCAAACGAATTGCAACCAATAAATCTAGCTACACTAACAATAATCACAACAACAACAACAGCATTACGATAGCGAGACCACATTACCAAGCAAAATGCTGTAAAGAGCAACAGCAACAGCAACAGCAACAGCAACAGCAGCAGCCACAGCATCCATTCTATTACAAATGGAATCTAATTACTTAACCGTTAGTTTAACTTGTAATTACACGAGTCCAGCGGCAAGAGACGAAGTCGAATTGGACAACAGAAACGACGACGACGACGCTCAGACGTACTCGTAATCTCACCACGACGACAGTAGTCGACTTGCACTGACTGGCAACATGCCACTTAGATACACGTCTCCATGTAGTCCATGCCGATACTGCATTAGATACAGATGCAGTCAGTAGCGGCTGAGTATGTATGTGTGTGTGTTTTGCAACTAACGTGAGAGCGGCATTTCTAAACCAACCACCGGAAGAAGTTGAAGATTCCAAACAATGTTCAGTAGTTGCATGCAACACGAACAGCCAGAGCCGTTGTACAAATCTTTTGAACGTGATCCCGATTCAGTGACTTATTTACTGAGCAGCCCACGTTAGATACATCATAACGCCGGTTCTCCTCCGAATGTGGACCACATGATGGTTAGTCGCGTCCTCTAACCCAGGAACAACACAGCCATGTACGAGTATCCATGAATCTATGGCGCAAACAAATGATCAGCGCGCGCGAACAAATATACAAACACGACCGCAACAAATCTCAAATTGTATGCGCGATTAGTGGTCTCGCGGTAGCACAATGCGCTACATTTAATCGTTCGTCGGAGATAGTTAAGCTCTGAGCATGTGGAAAACGTATAAAACAGCTGAGGCAGTGTTGGCTTGGATGCTTGAGTGCTGTGTCGACTAAAATTGGGTCGCAAACACGAGATGAGCTGTGCGCGAACGCGCAGCTGTAACTTGAATCTTTAGACATTCGTCCGAGAGAGTTATGGCCTGGCTTACGGGTAGCTTTGTTGGTTGAACGATATGGTAATATGATGATGGTTAGCTAAACATATATGCTTTTTGGGGGGCGTTGCAGGCATCGCCATACATTGTTGTCTAGAAAACAAAGATTTTATTGATTACACCGGTTAGTTGGTAGATGAGTGGCTTTCTTTCTCGCCCAAGTGCTAAAGTGAGAGTTCACTTGTGGAAATTAATGGGAATCAACGTCGAGTGGAGACGTTAATTTATGTTTTTTTTTTTTTTGTTGGTGATCCGATTGGGTTCGCATTTCACGCGGAGATGATCCAACTTATCTGACTTTCATTAGTTCTTGTTGTGTAAATTGATTAGGTTCGATAGGTTTTAAGTGGCTGAATTGTGGTTTAGAGAAGACAATGGGACTAGTTTCAGCATTTCCGAAATGAAAGTGCAGATAGAGTGATGCTTTGGTTGGGTCTATGCATCAACCAAGTATAGTTAGGCAGAAGAATTCGATAATGACGCGAATATCAACTCTAAGTGATCGAATTTCTTGTTTAGCTAGGACATTTATAGGTACCCATGATAGTGTTCATCGTCTAGGGGTGTACAAATGGGACGAATGTGAATGAAACGCATTGCGATCTGATAAAAAAGTAATGATGGGAGCATCGACTCTTCTTTTCGGTAACCGTCAGGTTTATTCTTCCAGTGGTTTTGTTAGGAAAAAAGATTTATTCTGAGACTGAGGCACTTTCTTCAGTCTAGTTTAGTACATGGGTTGCGTTTAGAGAAGGTAATTCTCTTTCATTTGACTAGCTTATGCTTTTATAAATGAATGCCTCGTAATTCATTAGAAGGTGATCACTTTACTTTACTTTAGATTGCGCTACAGTCCGGGGTGGATCAGGACCTCAACCAACAAACGTCCCCAGTCAGCTTGATCTTGTGCTAGTCACTTCTAGTTTTGCACACGAAGTTGGCTGAGATCGTTTTTCACTTGTGTGCGTTGGCTTAGGTGAGGTTTTCTTTGCCGCGTCATCTGGTCCGGAGCGCTGATGTCCATTCGCTCTACATGTCCTATCTATCTTATGCGATTAATTCAAACCATTTTCTGGGGTCGATGTCGCTGTACAACCGATATATTTCGTTATTGTATCTTCTGCTCCATTCCCCGTCCATACAAATGGGACAAAAAATCAAAGTACTCTCCATTGACTGAAACGCACTTATGCCAGAGCTTGACCCAATCCTCGAAATATCGGAGCCGTTTTCTATTTTTCTATTACCTCCTCTCGGCTGCTAAAACGCGTTCCCCGGAGCGGTTTCTTGAGTCGATCGAACAGGAAGAAATCGCAGTGAGCCAAATTAGGCGAATTCGGTGGCTGTTGGACGTATTCGTGCTATTCTTGGTCAAAAACTCGAAAACGAATAAGGATGGCATTGTGCGACGGTGCATTATCGTGGTGCAAAACCCACGAGTTGTTCGCCCACAAATCCTATCTTTTTGCTTCCCGCAAACATCTCATAATGCCCAAATAATAAACCTTGTTGCCTGTCTCATCTTGTGGCAAGAATTTATAATGCACAACACCGTTGTAACCCATGAAAACCGTGAGCATCGCCTTCCTTTTCTACTGAAAGTGACGTCGTTTTTTTGGTCTTGGCTTATTCGGTGTACGCCATTCACTCACCTGATGCCTGGATTGCTTTTCGTACTTATAAACTTATAAACCCACGTCTCGTCTTCAGTAGTTATGTATTTGATGAATGTTGGGTCGGATTCAGTCGCTAAAATCATGTCTTTCGCGATGACAATGCGGTCCCTTTTTTGCAAGAAATTCAGGTCTTCCAGCACCAGTTTTGCAGCGACAAGTCTGAAGCCCAAATCTTTGACAAAAATGTCTTGAACGGATCCAAGTCAGTTCTCTGATGGTCAATTTGTGGTTTTCGGCCAACATTTCTTAATTTTATTGATGTTTTCGTTGGTTTTCCATGTCGACGTCCTACTACTATGTTCGTCATCCGCGAAGGACTCACGACCACTTTTGAAGCATTTGTGCCACGCATAAATGTTTGTTTTCGATAGAGTATCATTGCCGAAACACTTCTCCAACATTTCCAAAGTCTTCGCACAGTTGAATCCGTTTTTAACACAAAAGTTTGATGCAAACTAGTTGTTGCAAAGTTAATCCCATTTTTAAAATCGTAAAAAATCGAAAACATGCACGGAGCCAGATGTACTCTCGACAGCGTAGTTTTTACAAATGTCAAGCTACGATGCTAAAATTTGGAGGAAAAGTTAATGACAGATGTGTCAACTTAAAAAAAAACTCGAATCAGATGTCTGAAAGCGCCACACGGTAGTGTGAAACTTTTTGATCAGGGTAGTATTTCGTTATTGTATCTTCTGTGTCATTACCCGTCAGCTAAATTGTCCTTGAGAGGGTTTTGCTATTTCTTAGCTCAACAAAAACAGCGGCTGAAAATCGTCAAGTGTGTCGACTGAACTCCAGGCTTTCTTCGAAACTAAAACGTCTAAGAGAACTCAGCTCAGACATGTCTTCCCAGGTATTTATTCTTTAGTGCCCCTATAGCGGGACAGTCACAGAGGATGTGCTCGAGATTATTTTCCTACTCTTCGCAACCCGAGCATTTTTATGACGTCACCAGTGCAAATCTGCAGGCATGATTGTTGAAGTTGAAGACTAAGCGTCTTCCTAGCTTGAAAATAGCTAGGGCCGTCTATCATGACTTTGGAAGTTTTGCAAGTTTGCTACTTTTTCTAATGTAGCTCATGATATTTTTCAACCGAGCTGCTATATGTCATCTTTCTGACCTCTAGATATGGGGTAGGAAACTACCCCATATCTAGCCAATTCATCCGTCTTTTCGTCCCCCGGTATGTCATGGTGGCTAGATATTCAGAGCAGATTGACATGAGAAGAAGTTGCTAAGATGCTGAGTTTGTCCTTTCATTCCTTCGCCAACTTCGAGTTGGTTCTTGGTTTTGCAAGTGCCATTAAAGCAGCTTGACTTTCCGAGCAGATGTACGAGTAGATGCTATTGCCCTGGGTTTCGTTATTAGGGAGTAGTTTCGCGTACTTGAGTATAGCAAACACCTCCGCCTGGAACGCAGTCACTAACTGTTCCAGATGGATTGCTAGATTGAGCGGTAGTGATTGACAAAACACATCCACTCCACACCGTGCCCTGCTGCCAATTATCACGTTTAGGGAATCGAACCGTATAGCCTATATTGAAGTTAAATTCTTTATTATGATGTTTACGGGTCCAGGGGTGTGGTGCACTTCTTTCCAGATGTCCCTAAGAGTCCGGTTATTGAAATGACTCAGAATTCGGAGTCTAAGAACATACAGTCCAGCTACTGTTTTCACCTCTAGTTCAATGAAAAATTTTACTAAAGCTCTCTCCGCATATAGTTAGCCTTACTATGTAGTTTAGTTCTCATTTAGCTTTATTAAATAATTTGCGTACTTGGGATATCAGCTCAGATAATTGGCCTCTTCTAGATCTGATGCGGCAACTAGATTCGCAGGCATCTGTATGTAACTGACACGCTGGTGTTTACCCGTACTCATGTTGGTTTTACACAAGTCCTAAATAGGTGCGAAATCTTAGCAGACTCTCGAAAAAAAAAACAAATTCGTGGGAATTTCGAGCTGTTGAATGCGACAAACGATGAATTTCTAGCTCTTTCAGAAGTTTGATAGAGTTTCTAACAGTCAACAGTATTTCTTTCTATGCAATAATTTCGAACTGATTTTAGTCATTAAGTGCACCAACTGCAGGATTGGAGACCATACTCAATTTATTACCTTTAGATCTATTTGCGCAGGAATCTGCAGCTAGAAGTGCTCTAAGATTAAGCTAATCTGAAGGTTGGGGGTCAAGCCTGACGGGGCATGTGCAGATTTTACGCAAATACATGGGCGGAAATGTTAGCACAGACTACATAGTGCCCTATTTAGACTTTCATAAGCCGTTTTCCAGTTCATTTCCGAGTCGAGAGGAATGGGAAACTAATATCCTGGTAAATGACAACTTCATCTCCATCTACACTGATTGATCCAAGAAGGACGTGGGAGTAGGTGCAGGGATCTTTTCTGGAAAACTCAATTTGAACAAGTCAATTCGGCTTCCAGCCTATAGCTGTGTTTTTCAAGCGATAAGAGCGATTTCCGCCACACAAATAAAATCGAAGCGCTGCTGTCGCGAAGAGCTGCGGGTTCTTGGTACGCAACACAATGTAAAGGTCTACTGGGTACCCGGACATAATGGGGATGCAGGAAATGAGAAAGCTGACGAGCTGGCAAGGGAGGGCTTATCATTAAATCCTGAACATCCTGACCCGTCAATTAAGACACCACCCTGCAACCTGAACCTAGAAGTAAGAAATAAAATGATTGCAATAGCAAATAGTAGATGGAGATAGAGATCACTGCAAGAAAACTCTGGCCGCTCTGCAATAAAAATCGTACAGAGCAAATTCTTCACTTTAACAGATATATCTTATCTGGTTTAGTGGGGATGATAACTGGACACAACTTGTTATGTTATCACACAAAGAAATTGGAAATTAGCGAAGAAGATATATGTAGAGGCTGTGGCAACGAGGACGTACACGAAGATACACCTCACTTCCTGTGCCATTGTCCGGGACTCTACCGCCTTAGATTCAAAATACTAGGGAAATATTTCTTCCAAGCCTTAGATGAACTATGAAATGTATCGGTAAATAAGATTACCAAATTTATAAATACATCGGGTTGGTTTAAGAACGCATAGAGTTCACGAGTGGGGAAGCTTCACTCCTTGGGCATCACAATGGATCTGTACTGATCTAAGTGTGGCGTAGTTTGTTTCACACTCTACGTCAACCCATCAAACCTAACCTAACCTAATCATTAAGTTTGTTTAAATCTGACAACTAATGCTGCCGCAAATTGGAAGACTAATTTTGCAAAGTATTACTTTTTTTCGTAAATCGCGGGATTTGGAACTTTTCTTTGCAGATTTGTATGTTTTTGAATCGACTCAAGCCCTACCTTCAGCTTTATGAACATCGTTTGAATAATCACCTGGGATATTAAAGTACTGATGTTGCTGCCAATATTTGATATACATTGTAGGTCAGATGCCCGTTCCTTTTGAATTATCGGATTGTCACTTAGTCCTATGTGTTGAGATGCGGGAATTCAATTCTCTTTGCCTTCTTCAAACATCTGCCATCGAATGAATAATGCGAGCACTTGTGTAGTGCAAACGTCCCTTTTAGTGATCTCTCGTTGATGCCAAGAGCAAGGTGCAAAGGCTGATACTTGCTGCTTACCCTCCTCTCTGAAAGTTACGTAGTCCAACGGTGTGTTGAGCTTCTCGTTCTTTGCCTCAAGCAGTGCCAAACATCTTTTGAGGACTTAACCAGCAATTCCTAAGGAATGTTCTCATTGTACAAGATATTGTCTCTAAGTCACCCATTTAGCTCTACCCCTTTCGAGAAGTACTTAGATTGGGTATCATTTTCTTAAGTCACCTAGCTTTCTGCGAACGTAAAAGATATGTCACTACTTCTTCCTCCTTCGCTATGCCGTCGTCTAGTACTGTAAATTCTTCCGCACCGAGTATGATTCAAATCTGACAGTCTTATCTGATCCACCAGAGGCTTCGCCAATTTCCCCCCCCCCCACTCTCTTTCTTGTTTCCTCCTGTTGAAATCACCTTACGCTATCTTTAGTGGAGGCCCCATCTCCCTCACCCATCCAGACCACCCGGTTGCCCTAACATTGGTAGGCAGGTAAGCCCGCAATATATAATTTCGAAATCTTGTGTAACTTATTTAACTGACACTTATGTTTATTGCCATCATTGTGTTTTAAAATCACTCAGAGTAATCTGTACGTGATTACTTTCGATGCAATAAAAATGTATCTTTAACAAAACAAAAATAAGAGGTTTAATGTGTTAAATAACTGCCAACAGTCATAAAAACGTTGCAAGATGTATTTATTTTTTGTTTACCATTTTATTGCAGACACCTTTTGAGAAGCTTTCCATTTCGATTTATCGTCAAAATTAATCCTCTGATGAAACACAAAGCAAATTGCAATAACTCACACAATACACTCCCAAATATTAATCGCAACAATGTCAAGACAACAATAAGTCAATAAAAAGATAAGATACATGACTTGACATCACGATAAAATCAACGACCTGCCGCAAAAAATTTCCCTGCATTTGCATATTTCCATCGGAAATAGACGTAAACAAACATTTGTATCTACGAGTACGGACATATATGTGTGTGAAATTTCCGCATTCTGGCAATGCAATGAAAGCGGAAAAAGTATCTAACCCCAATGGTAAACACCCCGAACATGATATAATTCGATATGTACACACTCGGTTCCGGACGGGACGTTGCCGGAATTCGAGAAATTGAATTCTTTTCAACTTTCAATTTTAAAACTTTTTTTTCTTTCGATTTTTGCGAATTTTATTTGTTTATCATTTTTTTCTTTCGCTTGTTGACCAAAATGAAAAGAGACTCTTTCATAATTGAACGCAATTAGTTTACATAGCGGTACTCAGTTGGTTCGGATGTGAGATACATAATGGATAGCGAATAAAAATTGCGTCGCGATTATTTGGCAGATACGCTTTGTTCATGTTGGAAAGCATGACGGATTCATATAATGGGTGCATCCGTACTAACAACAACAACAGCAAAGTGGTTGGTCGTTGGTGGAATATTAAACGCCTACTATTACCTGTTGGACTGGGTGTTACTACTGTTGATGGTATTTTTTTTTTTTTTTTGCTTTCTCTGGGATCTTGAACGGGGTACACACGATCGATCGATCACTTTGGGGATCTTGATACGAAAGATAAATCGTTTGTGTTGATACAACCTACGCTTGACAGTTAAATTATGTTAAAGAGGTGACAGAGAGTAAAGACGAAGAGGTCCACTTCCTTGTATAGGAGTGGATCAGCTTTTATTTAAGGAAATTCGCAATTAGCTTCTGTAGTGTTATAGAACATGAGAGCTCGTTGTGTTTATTGTGATGTCAGATTTACGATTTTAGATGCGATTACTTAATTGACAATGATGTGAAAGCGAATTGACGGATCTTGTTAAATTTATGACAAAATTAAAACGAGGTCCAAAATGACCACAAGAAAGGCTAACTTAGAAGAGCTCTAAACTCAAATGGGATATGTTCAGGAAATATCTGTAACTTTCGCCGGTTTTTGTCTTATACTAGCGATATTTTAAGCATTCATATCTCCGAGAGATATCTCCAAAAGTTCGTTCATCTCCTAAAACTTTTATCCTAAAGTGATTCTCGAGAAAATAACTTCAGTCTTCCAAAAAGTATTATCTTGTCTCCTAGAGATATCTGTAGGAGATGTGTCTCCAGCAAATGACATTTTACATTGTTTCTAATGCCTATAACTTTCTGTTCTATTTTTTATCGAAGTTAGCTGCATATCAGTTTCTTTTTACCTATATATAAGCAGCATTAAATATTATCAGGATTTTTACTCATCAAGGATAACCAACATTAAACTAAGGTTTTGCTTGTAGAAAGTTCATGCTTAATGCAAGCATACTATGTGTACAGGGGAACCAGTGAATTTGGGATCAAAAGCGTTATGTAATCTTCAATTTTGGTAGTAGACCAGTTACAGGGAGCAAAAACTATAAACATACATCGCGCAGTAGCCAAGTATTCTCGTTGGTGAAATGCAAATCTAAAACTGACAATGCGAATGCATAAAGAAATTACAGAGGGCAGGTCATAAAAAGCTAAACCACTTTCTTGGCAAATGTGCTATAGGGAAATGCAAAATGTTATTGCGACTTCGAGATTACTGATCCCCTATTCCTAATGCTAACCTCGATATTCCTGACAAAACTGAAGGGAAATTTGCAAACTTGAAAGAATATTTGCTTCAATAAATTCAATAGGAACCAATTTTCGCAGATGTCGATGTGCTGAAGGATAGGATATTTTTTTTATAATCTTGTCTCAGGATAGGTGAACCTATAACGATGAAACAGCGCTCAGAAATGCTTGTAGATGGCTGTTGATTCTGTTCTTGAATAGCTCGAAATTGAATGAATTCCAAAGATTGTTTGTCCTGAACCAGAAGGAATTTTGATGGGAAGATGTTTGCTCGATTGCCTGGTTAACGAACTACATATCTTTGTATGTAGACTAGTAGGTAACGTGGTTGTAACAACTACTTATTTATTTATTTAAATGTTTTTTTCTTTATAAATGAATTACTACAAAACTTGTACTTTTAATTTTTCTGAATTTTTTTTATAATTTTCTTTTATTCAGTAAGAAAAACATTGCAAACATTTTTTTTTTTTATTTTACTCATGTACATCCCTGTAATAAAAGTGGGGGAAAGTTCTGTGTCCACGTCACCTATGTAAAGCTTTTCTTCCGAAAGCTCTTTGCACACGGCCCCAATGTGAAGTCGATCTTCGAAAAGCTCACGCTTGAAGCATATAAAAGGACGGCGCCAATGCAAGGAACTTCACTAAAGTTTGAAGGTTTGGAAACTGTGGTACACTACCGCATTGAAAAGCGCCGCACTTTAGGTCCATAGGAATTTTTGGGTTGCCAATTAAGCGGTACTGTAGTCTTAGGACAGCATACTCGCGGTTGAAAAACCAACAATTCCCTTTTTCGAGCCAAGAGTTTTGTTACGAATAAAAAGATTATAATTTAAAAAGAATTGCAACGTCTTTTTTGAACCGAGGTTTTACTCTCCACTACTACTCCGAAAATTCGACCATCGAACTTCCCTCTACCGCCGCTAGAACATTACAAGGTAGTGGTTTGGGGCCGAGCTCCATGCATGAGAGCAATACTCATACCACGGGCTAACTTGTGCTTTGTACATAATCAGGACCTGTATCGCTTTAGAGTATCTCTTTGTTCTAAACAGGCAGCTCAACTTCATTAACCCTGATTTTGAGATGTTGGATATATGGTCGTGTAATGTTACACTAGAGTTACTTTAATGTCAGCAAGATGCATGGTTTTCTTGCATTGGATGAGTTAGTCATTCATTTGAAGCTCTGGTACAGAAGACGTATTCCTTCTCGAAAAGGCGTGTAATTTGAATATTTTTCGCAAAATGTCAACCAAACATGTTTTGCCTCTCTGCAAAATTGTCTGTTAATCCTGGTTTGGCATATCTGACGATGTGAGACATTTGCATATACGACTATGTTGTACGAGCAAGATGATATTAGGGTGCTGTCATCGGCAAAACTAAAGATCTTGTTATTTGTCGACTGTAGGAGGTAGATAGAGAGTTAGTGAAAGAAACACAGCAACGGCCGCAACTTGAATTGATATGTCCTGAAAATAATTTTCCACCCCGTCACAGATATTTCACGTATTTATTTTGGCATTGATGGCTTTTTCATCATAACTTTGGATAGGACATACAGCAACGCTATGGGGCAATAGTTTTGCGTTAAGCATTTCTTTAATTTTCTGGAAATGTGCACAGTTTTTCAACACATAAGATACGTTTTCTGTGCTTATTATATAGAAAATGTCTGCAAAGAATAGCATCCACTGCCTTATCTTCCTACAGATAATGCCAGTGTCAAAGTCATAGCTAAATAACTAGCTGATTGTTGCAAATACATCACTAAAACAACTAACTAATGCAGGCAGACGAAAATGTAGGAGACCAACCACTTGTCTTGATGGCTCTTCTACAGACCTTTAAATGAACATCTGGAGGTTATCGGTCTGAGAACGTTGGGTCGAGAGAGACGATTCATCCAAGCACTTTATACTTGTAATTATATACTACAGATTGTTGAACAAGGCAGGTTTGGGGTTAACGTCAATCAGCCAATAGGTTTGCTTGCTATCTGCAACGATGAGCCACTATCCCAGTTTACATAAACAGCAAGGTGGTTCCATTCCATCCTGTGGGCGAGTAACAAGACAAAGTTTTATAAAATTTGAACTCTAAGGGATTAATAAGATGGTTGTTGAAAGACTTCTAAATGCACTTTTCTGTTTACCTAAGATTAACTACGTAAGATCAGCCCATCCTAAGAGTACGTTATCCTTGAAGCTGCGCAATGCACAAATTAAAATAAATTTCCTCACCATTTCATCATTATCAATCAGTGCATCAGATACTATCGCCAACAGTGGTCCAGCAGTGGATGGGTTTGTATGGTTGTATATGCTTAATTTGTTTTATACACATTACTTTTTTTCTCCACTTCGGGCGAAAGGTATCTTTTTATAGTTTTACTCCAAAACATTAGGGTTACTTCTAAAATATACTCACGAAACTCAGGATACTCAAAGACGACCCTCCGAACAGGATCGGTAAAGTCAATTCGCTTCAATTTAAACTAACCATCCTCAGCGATGGTATTTATTGTTATTTTTGTTTTCGAATAGATACTTTTGAAGCTTTGAATATTTTGTATAGAAGGGCATAAAATTGGTCCAAACATAGTCGGAGAACAGACTGTTAGACTTTGGATCATTACTTTCTGTACTCTGCTACTGAGTAAAAAAAGTTTTTTTTTTCATTGTTTGCATCATTTCTGTAAAAACAACAATTTTTCGTCATGGAAATCAAGTCTCGTTATCTGGAGTACATCATTCCAAATACCAGATAAAGTGTCAACAAATTACAAAACACAACAACGACACAATATAAAAAACAAGTTCCTCTGTTTACATCAATAAAGGAATCGATCACTCAATCATAAGTTCATGCTCGTACGTATCCGCCTGCCATCACGCTTTTACTCATCACACACATTTCTTTATCTCAAACTAGAGATGCATTAATTACGAAAGGTCAATGCATGCTACCTGTACAAGGTCTTTGTGTATCTGCTAATTAATATCCAACACAAAAATAACAGATTCCAATGAAATTCTACTGATGAAGGTATACTCGTATCTGCGTATCTAAACTGTGTTTTGTACCTTAAATTGTTAAGATTTCTTTACTTAACTTTGCAGATACACTTCTATCTCTACTACTTGCATTATCTCATTTTATTGGTGTCCATTTTTATGGTCAATGTCATTTGGCAAACTAACGGTGTCTCGTTTAACGAGTTTTTACGATTAGTTCACCAGAAACAAGAGACAAAAAAAAAAAAACAAAAAAAAAAAACGACAAGCACCAAATAAAAACTTAAATAAAAATCACTATAATGACTCACATGCGCTGATGTTACGTCGTTGTATCACCCGTTGGATGTATTTGTCGTTAAGTACACAACACCATTGGTGGGCTTATTTAGAAGTTCAGGGAACCACTTTTAGCTGTATAGTACTGATCAATGCATGGATATACTCGTAGTATAAAGAAAATAACAAAAGATATTCACGTATCCACTGTACGACATAGATTGTTCGAAATGTCCGCGTCGTCGGCGGTTGGTCATTCGGTTTGAAGAGCATTTAACAGTTAATTGTGCAGAGAATTGATTAAATGTGTCAGGTATACATACACGTAGATACTTTTCTTCTCGGTGAATTTATTTTTATTTACATCGAGTTTATTACTCATTCGATGATTGTTTTGTCGGAATGTTATCCTGGTTAATTGATGTAAGCAAATGAAAATGATTTTCAATTGCGAGGAACCACAATTAGGAAATTGAAATTCATGACTCAAAACGAATTTACCTAATTCGTAGTGGATTTTAAAAGGCAAGAACTGGTGATATACGGGACTTCTTTAGGGTAGACTTTCACATGCATGTATTCCACAGATAGCTACCGATAAACCGACAGCGACTTCAGAGACTTTGCTTTAACTATCTCTTGTATCACGTCCCAAACTTGAATAAAAAGAAAAGATCTGCCGGGCTACGGGGCTATTACGATCGAAATTTTAGGTTTTAAAACTGTCAGAAGGTGAATGTAGAATTTTTTTTTTATAATTTTCGGTCTGACCATTGACTCGAAAATGGTACGTCCCACAATATTGCAATTGAAATTATCCCTGTCATATGACATCTGTCAAATCCATCTGTCATCCAGAGTGACAGGTAGTTAGTTCTTGACATTTTACAATATGGATCGTTTAACCACGGCTATAGACCATACAATGCACAAAGCAATAAGTTGACGTCGAATTTTTGAACAAAATCTTCTTCAACGATTAAACTACTACGTAAACAAACAAAATTACGGAATTTGGGGTTCTGAGAAACGAATTGTGAGTGATTCAATTGGAGGTTACAACTTAAATCTGACAGTAGTGTGGTTCTGTCAATCATCATCAGATAATCAGCTGATATTTGACATCTGTGAATACTAAACATTGACATTTGTAATAATTTATAATATTAAATGCATTTGATCGAACCGGATCAGTGTTGAGTGTGCAAAAATCAGTGCGTGACAGTGTTCTTAACAATCTGCCAAAATCCATTCGCTATCGTTCTCAGCACGATTTAATAAAATATCTGCATCTGCATGCCTTAATGATCCAATTGACTGAGGAATTGAATCCAGCAGACTTTGTTGATTGAGTGTTAGAGAACCACAAAGTCGATGGCGATTTTTCGAATAAAATCATCTTCAACAATGAGGCTCGCTTTCAACTGGATGGCAACGTAAAGAAACAGAACTGTCACAATTCACGGACCATTTACGAACAACCAATGAATCCAAAAAAAGGCAAAGTGCAGAATTTTGACCGGCTGCGTGATTGGTCCGTACTCCTTTGAAAATTCTTGTGATGCTGCTGTCAATGGTGAACGCTATCGTTAGCAAATTATTTTTGTCACCAATCGGATGATATTGACATGAAAAATATGTGATTTAAACAAGACCGTACCACCTGCCACACTACGTGAGAAATAATGCTGTTATTGCACACAAAATTTTTCTCAAAATTGGTCACCAAGATATCACGCCATTGAATTTGGCCCACACTTTGATGAGAAGAACATCACTAAATAATTGGTTTCTCAATAAGGACATAACAATTTTGTATTTTAATACAAACGCAGACATAAACATTTTTTATGATCTGTTAATGTCAAAACGTCAGTCAAGGATTACGTTTTGATCATGGTAAAGTTCACGAACGAGCAACGTTTGAAATTTATTAAAAATTACTACTGAAATTTTGAGTCGGTGATCGCAACTTTAAGAGCGCTTACTCCAATTTTCGGTCTAATAATCGTCCCACCAGACAGGCTGTACGTGCTAAAGTGGATAAATTCGAGACAACGTATTCACTACTGAATGTTCCTGTGTCAGGGAGACAACACACCGGTCGAAGTACCGAAAATATCGTAGCCGTAAGTTCTTCAGTTTAAAATGAGCCAAATCAGTCGATTCCACGCCGTACACGGGAATTGAGAATCTCTCAGTCCACATTGTGGCGAATTTTGCGAATCAAATTAACTCTTGATCACTTGAAGCGCCGAAACTTCTCCCATTTGACTCTGCAAAGGTTTGAAGAAAATCCTGAATTTCATCGAAAAATCATTTTCAGCGATGAAGCTCTTTTAAGCTTTTGGCTTAATGGCTTTGTCAGCAACAAATCCACATGTGCTTCAAGAGACTCCATTACATCCACAAATAGTGACCGTGTGGTGTGGATTTCATGCCTAAGGTGTTTTTCGTCGATGAAAATGATCGCCATGTCACGGTCAATGGAGATCGTTATCGTACCATGTTGGAGGATTATTTTTCACCAGAATTGGATGGACTTGACATCAGTGATATGTGGTTCCAATAAGATGGTGCACAGCTGGTCAAACAATTGGTCTATTGAAGGGGAAGTTCGGTAATCGTGTAATCTCGAGAAATGGTCCGGTCGAATGGCCAGCTCGCTCATGCGATTTAGCGCCGATGGATTTCTTTTTATGGGGTTATATTAAGTCGTTAATTTATGCCAATAAGCCAGCAATATTAGAGGAGCTCAGGGATAATGTCGAACGCGAAATTGCCAACGTTCCTGCCGATATGTGTGGAAGAGTGTTGGAAAATTGGCTCCTAAGAATCGATCACTGTAAACGTGTTCGCGTAAGTCATATGAAAGGAAATTGAATTTCATACTGAAACTTAACATATGTACTATATCTGAAATAAATTTCAGCATGATATCCCAATTATACTGTGTTTTATTTAAATATAAAATTGTTCTGTCGTTATTAAAAAATCCTTTATATGTAAAACTAGAAAGAAACAGTCTACACACAGAAAAATAAATAAATTTGCCAACATTGCTACATGTTTTCTCATTTATGTTAGATTTTTTGCTCCCATATTTTTACAATTTTCCAAAACTTGGTATACCATAATATTGCACATTTCAATTGTTGCTTGGATGACGATTTTGAATAAAATCGCTCGAGTCATGTTCGAGAACGAGCCAATTTTCAAAAACCGATCAATAAGTTGATCATCGATTTTTGTTTTCAAAAACTTGGTACGCCATTTATTGGCATATATTCACTATAACTCGAATATCAAACTTGAACAAAATCGTAACAAGTCAATTATTTCATGAGTAGTGTGCCGTTCTACTGAAATCACAATCTGGTTATCATACTGCGGCAAAGGGTACCATTCACAGTTAATGCATTTCCGGCTACATTCGAAAAATGACGGTCCAATCATTTCGTCTTTCCAAAAACAAAAAGTGAATCATCGCAGTCGCTTCGATTGCTCATGGATCTTTTAAGGATTTTCTGTCTCCCAAATCCGGCAATTTCATTTGTTCATGAAGCCATCCATCATTGAAAATGTGCCTCATCACTAGAAACAATTTTCATCGTCCTCCTCTCGGTTGCATTTCCATAACAACAATAAGACTTTGCTTCTGCAGCCACCATACTTTAAAGTTAATTGTAATCATTTTACACATTGTCAATACCCCAAGTAATATCTCTTGCTACCAATTTCCAAGGTTATCTATGCCCTGTAGGTGGCAGTGAGCCGGTCAGTCAGTCAGTTACAAAAAAAAGGTATTTTCTAAATTTTGCAACTTAGCAACCGCTTAAGTTAGAAACTGTAAATTCAGTAGGATTGCTAACTTGACTCATCTCAATGTCGTTTGGTGTAAATAAGGTTGTAGTTCCCAAGTTGATGGAGAGCTTGATTCTACCCAACCATTTTCCTCTGGAGCAATACAAACTAGTTAACTATTGTACCAGCCACCTCTAGTTTTGAACAGGGAGTTGTCCGAAGTCCCTTTCCATTTGTGTGTGCCACCTTAGGCTTTAATTCACTGTTGCTGCTCATTCATTTTATATATCCTAGCCATCTTAGGCAGAGGGTTCAACCTTCTGCTGCATAACAGGCCTATCGCTGTTGTACCTTCTCCTTCTTTCTCCGTCGAAACAAATGAAACCAAAAATCACCTTTGATAACGTCTGAGATTCTGTGCCATTTAGCAATACTGGGATGATGAGGGTCTAATATAAGTCACCTCAGTTATCCATGAGAGGGCTTTGCTGCGCAATTGCTTTCTTAGCCTGAAGAAACTGCAGTTGACAAGAGTGTATCTTCACTTGATCTCTGCGCTGATGTTATTGTTGGAGTTTAAAGCGGAGCCTAGGTAGACAAAGCCCTTAACTATCTCAAAATTGTAACTATCTATTGTGACGTTCTCTCTAAGTAGCTAATGTTGAATGTCCTTTTTTGATGACAGAATACTCGTATATTGTACTTTGCTTAGTATCAAATTAGAGCTCCAGTGCTTTTTAAAGACCTGCCGCAATGGGAATATTTTATCTATGGTGGACTTCCTGGCCTAAAACCACACAGATACGGAGCAATCAGATCGTTAGTAAAAGGTGGTCACATATTATGGCAGATTCTTATACGCGACTCACACCTCTGTAGTTGGCGCAGTTCAGAGGGTCTCCTTTCCTGAGAATCGAGCTAACGATGCTGAGGTTCTATTTGTCGGAGATACTTTCATCCGACCATATCTTATCATGTACATATACTTCATACCAAATCATCTTCAGCTGCTTTGAATAACTTGGCAGTTAGACCGTCGGCTCCAGCAGCCTTATTGGATTTAAGAATAGATATTACTGTCTTCAGCTCACTTTGAGTTGAATGGTGCCTTTTTGCCTGACAGATAAGTTTTAGTCCCGATTTGTACAATGGAAAACTATCAGCACCGAAACCTATAGCTCAATTCTTATTAAATTTCCTTACCTTTTGGTAGAGTTCAACCTCAACAGTCATTAGTCCTCTTCTGTGTCAATCTCGATATAAATATCAGCGGGTGTAAATCGAGTGGTGTTGTTGAAATCATTATCTCATTATGAGGTCAAGTTCCTTCCTTCTCCCGTCAAAATATTATCTTCTTTATTACATCAGTAAGCCAACAATCTTATTCAAGTGACTAAGTAACTAATTTCACAGGCATTGTTTTCATTTCGTTGAAACTGATTGCTTCTATAATAGTTCATCGGACATTCAACCTCGTTCTTTGTGCCTTAGATAGTTAATTCATTCATGCTGATAACATATCTTTTTCCACGAATACCAAAGAATGAACACGCGGAAAGGGCGACTACAGCATTTTCTTCCGATGTTAGAACAGAAGTTAACATTCATTCCTTTTTAACACTCGATCATAAAAAAATCGACACAAGCATCTATAAAATAATTTATGTAAACAAGCAACTCCCAGATTCATAAAGCCAATCCCATAACCCTTGAGCATCACCAACGTAGTATGTTGTGGCATTCTAAAAAGCACTTACTTTTACTACCATACTCGTACATCCTTTTCCACTTTACATCAACTAGCCAAATTTATTGTGAAAATTCATCGCCTATCTGCACGCATAAACTTGCCACAAACAAACAAAAAGCAATCAAAATAAATGCATTTCCAATGAATAAATAAACTGAAACTATAGGTTACATGGAAATTTTACATGTACATGTAAAAATTACTTTAGTCGATCCATGTCGACAACATTTACACCCACAATAGTTTCTGCATTCTTCAACTGCGGTGGTATAAATTATTCACAAGTCAATGACGCATAGATATAATTTTTCCACACTCTCAATACAAGAAGTTTTTAACTCCCTCCATTCGTTATTATTGTCTACAAATACACACAATTGACAACAATGGTCCATGCTGACAGTGTTCCAGACAAAGGAAAGACCAGAACATAACATTCTGTTGGTGGTACAATTAAATTGCGCTTATCCGCCACTTGAAACCACCATCAGACTGAGATAGATATCTGGCAGTGGCAAAGCACGAGCCTCAGCTCGAATTTGAGTGTTTCGTATGTTCGTTGCAAAAAAAAAAAAGAAAAGAAATGTCTGCTTAAAATGAGAAGAGTAGAGGGAAGCATGGTAAAATGGAAGGAAAGCCAGTTAGGTTTATGTGGATTTATTTCTTTAGCTCAGATGAAACGCCTTTGCTACCGATCCGCATCGGTAGCTGCTTAGAAAGAAATAAAAATGCAAAAATAAAACAAGTAGGTATTATCCTAATAAAATTGAAATGTAAATTTGTTGTTTGTCGATGAATATTATGATGTGCCTACATGGTAAAAAATTTTGGTGGTTTAATGTGGGCAGTCTTCAGTATGAAGAACATCTTTATAAACACCATCAGATATACTGTTCTACTTTTTATTATAACTACATATATATTCATGTATGTGGTAGCATTTCTTTGGTGTCATCATTTAGCTGACGCTACTTAATTGAACCAGTGAGGCCCAATGATGCGCGTGACCTTGTGGCAGTGAATCGTTTTTTTGAACTCATTGTCTTTGTTCTGTTTGGACACAACACCAGCCAACTTCTTCCAGTCAACATGTAAACTACAATATTGATTAGAGCATACGAGTACATGTCAAATTGATTCCTTATGTATGCGATGGCGGCTCCAACAACAATTATGGTGGAGTTTTCAAAAAGCTTAGATACAACTTCTTCTACCTTTCGTATGGGTGGTAATCCTTACGAAAAATCTTAGTGATTTTACTGACTCCATCATTTTGATTAGTTTAGGCTTCACTTCTGATTTTATAATAAAAATTCATAAACAAATTTATAAGATATTAGCATTCAAGCACCACTGGACCTCTAAACTCGTATATCCACGATCAATGGGTTCATAATGGTAAAGCACTGGCCATCTCCGCCAAAGTAGCTATGCCAACAAATTTACTATACATGGTATTGCAATTATAAAATCGATACACATTGCTCTAAGTTACTTAAAGCAAGGAAATTGTTGAGACAAATACATATTTCGTCCATGAAACACAAGTTCGCACGTCAAGTCTTTTGTCTAAATATTTAAAGCAATCATTTGTACAAAGTTGCGTTGTAGCGAAAGTGCTTATACCGAAAGCGAATACGAATGCGAAATAAAAGCAATAATTTTTAGTAAGTCAAAACGAATGTGAACGCAACAAATCTTGGTTTTTACTTTCCTCTATCAAGCGAAAATATTAGCCACGTCAACATTTTATTATCCCCCCCCAAGAAATTGATGAAGCCTGGGTACATATTGCCGAAATGGAGGGACTTGAACAAGTGTCTTTACAAATTCAGTCTATTAGTCTTTCTGTCCTCTTGGTGAGATTTATTTTAACCCAGATTTCGTAAGAATATGACTGTCAACAAGGGTTGTTTTTTTTCGCAAAAAGTGTGGTTTTTCTTCTACAATGATTCTGATTAAATTTTAAAAATCGTTAAGGAATTACTCAAGGCCGTATCGATGTTCACTTTATTTGATGTCACAGTTGGCGCAGTTCTGGGTATAAAGTGAACAAGACCTTCGCGTGCAGAGTGCGTGCTATTCAATTCCTGCGTATTTGAATGCAACTAAGAAGTGGTCAGAGTCGACGATAGTTTAGACACAACTAGGCGTAGAACAATTGCTCCGTGTATACTAACTAAGTGGAACTACGTGTATACTAACTCCTATCTAGAAACAACTACTCATTGAATCCTGTTCGGTAGTGCTTGGATTAGGAATGTGAGAAGGACAAAAAGGATAGAAAGACAGGCAAGTGAAAAATCATGGAACAAAATTAGAGAGATTTAAAAAATGGTTAGAGACTTACTATTTTCTGAACAACGACAAAGAGTGTACAGTGGATCGTTAAATACGTATTTAAGTATACTAGTGGCGTACAGAAAATAAATCGCCCATTAAAAACTTTATTGGGTCAGATCGTGCAGATCTGCAATGTTTGCAGCACTTTTCAAGCTCAAGCTCAAACTATTCTAAAATCAGCCCAATAAGTGAGAACATTGGAAGTATCCCAGGAGGATATCTCTCTTTACAAAGATGGAGTCGATCTATCATTAGCCTATGCACAGTTTTCCCGCTGCTATGACCTGCAAAAATAAACAAGGTTTTCAGCAAAAATTGAATAGCAAATACGCAACACAAACAGGAAACACATCAGCCGATGTTGCGGAGATAATGAGCTAGATCGAGACTCCTTTCATATCTCGTGTCAACATCCAACCTGACCAAATGTCGCTAAACTATGCTGAGAACTCTTACGTCGGAGAATAAGCAATAACATCACTTACATGGGCTTTGAAATCTAGATATAAGTCAGGATGTCAATGTATTACTTAACACTCCAGTGGCTATCGCAATATCGTTCACTTGAAATTTTTTAGTTGTACCTAGCACACTTGAAAGCTCGACCTATGCTGGTCCTGTCCGCCTTCAAGTCGTCAATTATGCTATTTTGTCGCCTGGCATTGATGCTTAGCCATTTTCAGGAACATCAGCCCATGAACTTTTACTCATTTGTTTGTTTAATATTTTTAAATATAAATCGAGTAAATTACGAAACAAAATAAGAGAAATTAATTCAATCAATACTAGTCAGACTACCGGTTAGCTCCGCATTCCTTTCCGGTGAAAATTTGAGAAGAAGGTGACGGTAAAAAGGAACAAAGAGAAAGAGGAGGAAGGTTTACTTTGCTTCGAATCCTTCGACTGGATCTATATGGTATCCTAATTTTCTCCGCCTCAGGTCATTAGCTGAACCACTTTTTTCCAGTCACTTAACTCTAGTCATACAATTGTAGAAGAGGAGGGTCGAGTTATTGCTCAGAGTTTGATGTTATCTATTTCCATCAGAGTCTCCAGACGACAAGTGGGTAAAACTGTGGACTATAGGCGGTTAAGCTAAACCATCCGAAACTAGATGAAGATCACCTCTCACCTACAACTGAATACACAAAATCTCAGTCCAACCTAACTGAGCATCACATTCACTAAATGATAGTACAAAGGTCAAATTTTAAAATTCGAATTTTGGAACTCAAAATATTGAAAAATGTTTAGCTATTTTTTTCGCTTTAGTAGAGTTCTAAAATAGCCTAAATAGCTGGATTTCTCGCACAAAGAAACCCCTGATTTGTGGATGAGTGCCGCCAAGCACATGCAGCAAAGCAAGAGGCCTATAAAGCGACAGTGCATAGGGTGAGGAGAGGAGCTTACGACATCTAAGGGAAGAAAACCAGCTTCCAAAAAAAAAAGAAAAATGTTAGATTGAGTCAATGGAGAGGTGTTATAATAGGAATAATGTTCGAAAGCTTTACCAGAAGGTAAAAGGTGCATGCCAAGGCAACAAAGCCCGAACAGAGGTATCCAAGGATGAAGATGGAAATCTAGTAGTAGAGTCACAGTCGGTGCTTAGAATTTGAAAAGATCACTTCTTCAGACTGTTAAACAGCAGTGACGATCAAAACTCAGGTCTCTTGCAAAATCCTCCATTCAACCCGGACTTTGAAGATCAACAATTCCGTCCATCCGACCAAAATTAAGTGAAGATAGCAAATCCAAAAAGAGCTCTAGAGCCGACGGTCTAACTGCTGAGCTATTTAAAGTGCATGGGAATGATTTGGTACGGAGCATAGATAGTTCCGACTAATGGAACCTCAGCATCATTTGTCCGTTCGTCAAGAAACATCGCGTATAAGATCCTATCTTCCATATTATGTGAATGCCTTAAGCCGGACAACGTTGCTATAGCAGTCTCTGGTAAACACCTCATTACCTTAAAAGAACTCCTACAAAATGCTTTGTATAAGCTATTTAGGTGGACAGCTCGGTGTGGTCTAGGAGTGAAGCCCCACAAAACCGAACTAGTCCTCATCTCAAGGAAATATAAAATCCCACCTATTGACCCTCCATCCCTTAATGGAACAAGCAAAATATCTGGACTTATTTTGGATAGGAAACGAAGCTGGAAACCTAATATACATGAAAGAGTTAAGAAAGCCACTCTCCCACTCTTCTCTTGCAAAAAAGCCATTGGGTGCAAATGGATCTTACAACCCAGATTAACTTACTGGCTCTATATCTCGATCCCCATGTACGGGGTAGTTGTCTGGTGGACTGCCTTGGATAAGTCAATAAACCAGAAGTTATTATTCAAAGTCCAACGTTCAGCTTGTCTGTGCATTAGTGGAGCACTGCGGACGACACCTTCCGCAGTAATGGACATTCTTTTTCCATTTAACACCCCTCGACATTTATTGCAAATGGCAAATGGCAGCTATTCGGCTTAAAGCTACTCCACAATGGTCTAAAGAAATGTATGGCCACACCTCCATCTTAAATAAATTTAATATCTTCCCTGAAGACATTGACTACGCCATCCCCAAGTTAAATTTTGACAAAAACTTCCAAGTTAGCATCCCTTCCAGACCATTCGGGGAAGAAGGTGGTTCTACGGAAGATAAGTCGGTACATTTCTATACCGACGGTTCAAAAACTAACGACGGGGTGGGTGGTGGTGTCTTCTCTGATAGGCTTAATTTAAACTTCTCTTTTCGTTTCCCAAACCCGTGTTCCAGGTGGAGATAATGGCAATAAGGGTGGTCTTGACTTGGCTAAACCTTATATCGTCCGTTGATATCCGCATCTTTTCAGGCAGCCAAGCAGCAATCAATTCCTTGGAATCATCCGCAATAAATTCTTTAACAGCTCTAGACTGCCGATCGTCTCTTATAGAGATGGGGGAGCAGTTTAATATTCACCCAATTTGGGTGCCCTGGCATAGATATATTCCAGGAAATTGTAAGGCTGATGAACTTGCCAGTCATGGAGCAAAGATAGCCATGCAAACTTAAATTAAAGCTGGATGCTATTGAAAAGACAAATTCTAGGTGGACAAGGTACAGTACAACTGGTCTAGCGACAAAACAGATTTGGGCTAAGCTGGATCCGAAACGCTCTAAGAATTTGATTTCTCTCAATAGAATGCATATCAGCGCTGTTGTAGGTGTCATTACTGGACACTGTCTAATAGGCAAGCATGCAACAAGGCTTGTCTTCTCAAACGATTTCTGCAGAAGCTGCATGGAGGAGGAGGAGGAAGAGACTATTCTTCACCTTCTTTGCACCTGCCTAGCTCTCTCCCAAAGAAGGAAACTCCACTTAGGAGCCTTCTGTTTCAACGACCTGAAGGATCTGAAGAAAATAGACATTAGTTACCTTCTACGCTTCATTAGGAGCTCCAAATGGTTCAATGAGTAGGGCTTCTCAAACCCATGTGGTATCACAATGGTCCTATTACTGGTCTAAGTGTATTGGTCTTTTGCTGACAGCCACCTCAAGCTAACCTAACCTAAACCTTTTGTCAATAAGCTGATTAGTCGGTACCACTTTGGTTTTAGGTTAGGAAAGACCACCACAGATCATACTGAAAGTCTTCGAATCCATCCAGGAGGGACGACGAGATAAAGGAAGATCTCTCCTTAGGTGGCGCACACAAGTGGAAAGAGTCCTCAACCAACATCGTGTGCAAAAGTTGAGGCGGCTAGCACAAGATCGACCTGATTGGAGACGTTTGTTGATTATAGCCCAGGCTCACACTTTTTGTGTGGACTTTTTTTTCAATGGATGGTTTTTGGGAAAATAGCCAAAAAAAACAAGTATTTGGGCCGCCATTTTCTAAGATGGTGGCTTGGGCAACACTTTTCTTTTTTGAAATTAGAAAGCCCTTAAATCGACTTAATCATTTTTCTCAGTATATTCTGTGACTAATTAGTAAATACAATAATTTTGTATTAAAGAGCTTTGGCGGTATCATTCTTCTGTAGTTCAACAAGCAGCACGCGATTTGTACCGGTAATTCTACGAAAAATATCTCTAAAACAAGAAAATCTATTAGTCTGTAGAAATACAGTTAATTTGAATTAGTGGACCTAGTGCAATACGATTGCAAATAAGACTTTATGGCACAAGCACCAAACCACGTCGCGGCTAATAGTTGTAAAGCCGGTCGTCACTTGAGGTGATCGAAAGTGCAATACATATATGTATCTATGATCTTGTAGAGAATATATCTGTTTGTTCGCTTTGGCACCCAGCACAAGATACATAGGTGGCCAGATGCCTATTTTTTAACAGCGGGTGGGTACAGATTGTGCGGAAGACCAAACACGTGTTACAAGCGACAGCTTAGGAATGCATAAAAAAATAAAAAAAGCAAATACACTACACATGATCAGAAAATTGATTTATTCATAGTGCTTGTTCTATTAAGCCCCTTTGTCTTGTGTGCTGTGCACTAGGTAATCGTGTACAACAAAGGATTGTGGTGTACCTGTAAAATGACACATTGAAGGGTAATAATTTTTTTCTGTGAGTGATATATGTATCTGCTATAAATTTACATATTCCCTTGGGTATCTTTATTTCTTGTGAATGAAATCACCGACAGTGCTATGGTATACGCAAAAACCCGGTTAACTGCAAATCAGTAAAAGGAATACCAAATGCGAATAAAATGTTTAAAAAACATGAACAATAAAACCAACGGCTTAAAGAGGTGACTGTCCGTTTATTTATCTGTACCAGTTCTTTTGGTGTTCCGTTTTTGTTTTTTGTAGGTTTCTGATAAAAAATTCGACATTCTTTGACGAAAAAAAAAATAACAAAAATTCAAATTTGCATTCGAATGTAGGTCGCCTTTGCATACGTAAAATGAACGAATGTCACCAGATACATTCGCGGGGGGGGAGGAGAAAATGCAAATAATCAAGAATTTGCAAAACAATACAAGGAGTTTCTATCAAATATTTGCAAATTACGTAAGACTGGGTTACAGAGTGAATTGGTAAACCAAAACCGTTTACGCATATTTCGTTTGTACTCGTATCTGTTTTTTTTTTTTTTTTGCAGAATAAAGCACTTGTAACTTTAATTGGATGGGAATTAAAAACAACCACAAATGAGTAAACAAATTTATTTGATTGAAAATGTTTACTTTACTTGAAGAATGTGTTATGCAAGTTGAATTTGTTCAAGTGGACATTACTTTATTGTGAGGTAAAGCGCTGAAGGCAAAAAAAAAATTAGCGTCTCGGTATGACTTATGAGGAATTGCTTGAGGTGAACATGCGATATTTTCTTTTCTTTAAAAATGTACATGCAAGTCAACTCTTTGTTACCAACATTTTAATACGTATGACCTTGGGATACAAGGTAATTAAGGGACTGTTCGATATAAAGGGCTCTTCAATAAGGACATAACAATTTTATATTTAAATAAAGCACAGAATAATTGAGATATCGGGCTGAAATTTATTTTGCCTGTAGTATGTATGTTAGATTTAAATATGGAATTCGATCTCTTTTCATATGACCACGTTGCAGCGATCGATTCTTTGGAGCAAATTTTCCACAACTCTTCCACACTTATCGGCCGGAACGTTGGTAATTTCGCATTCGATATTATTCCTGAGCTACTTTAGCATTTTTGGATTGTTGGCATAAACCAACGACTTAACGTAAACCCATAAAAAAAATCCATCGGCTTTAAATCGCATTAGCGATCTGGCCATTCGACCGGGCCATTTCTCGAGATTACACGATTACGAACTTCCCCTTCAATAGATCAATTGTTTGACCAGCTGTGCACCATTTTATTGGAACCACATATTACTGACGTCAAGTTTATCCAATTCTGACCAAAAATAGACGATAGCGAACTCCATTGACCGTGACATGGCGATCATTTTCATCGACAAAAAACACCTTCGGCATGAAATCCACACCACACGGTAACTATTTGTGGATGTAATGGAGTCTCTTGAAGCACATGTGGATTTGTTGCTGACAAAGCCATTAAGCCAAAAGCTTAAAAGAGCTTCATCGCTAAAGATGATTTTTCGATGAAATTCAGGATTTTCTTCAAACTTTTGCAGAGCCCAATTGGAGAAGTTTCGGCGCTTAAAATGATCAAGAGGCTTCAGTTCTTGTGTTAATTTGATCCGCAAAATTCGCCACAATGTGGACTGAACGGCATGGAATCAACTGATTTGGCTCATTTTGCACTGAAGTACTGCGATATTTTCGTTACTTCAACGGATGTGTTATCTCACTGCCACATTTAATAGTGAATATGTTGACTCGAATTTATCGAAAATTGGAGTAAGCGCTCTTAAAGTTGCTACCACCGACTCAGAATTTCGGTAGTAGTTTTTAATAATTTCCAAACATTGCTCATTCATGAACTTTACAACATTAACAGATCATAAAAGAGTTTTAAGGATGCATTTCTATTAAAATACAAAATTGGTATGTCCCTATTGAAAAACCCTTTACTAATAAGGAATAAGGCAGTAGAAGGTCTTAATTAGAGTCACGTACTGGACTCTTGAGCAATCTTTTTCTTAAATAGGACTAGACACATGTTCGATCCCTTTTCACCGACGGACATCGTGGTTTTTGTACCAAGGGGTAAGTGAATGCTGTGGAAGCCATATATCGTGCCAAAATATTCTTAGGGCTGACCATCATCAATAGTGTTTAGATACCTTGTGGAAGGCGAAGATTTTTTTTTTTAGAAATGAAATCAAAGAACTGCTAGATAACATAGCCACGTTACATTGTGTGCAATTTGAAGATAGAGTATCCTACTGTACCTGATTTCATTGGTCTTAGTATCTGTGCGAATGGGACAAAGTACTGGCTTCTTTGCAACAGCATTTGGATATCGTACGTACAACTTGAAAAAACTACCAAACATCACGAGATTCTACTTGTGATTGGATCACTTTTAGAAAAGAAAACGAGAGAACTAACTATCTTCACGAATGGATCGCAAAGTCGGAGCAAGTGTCTTTTCTAAAGAACCTCATCTAGCCTGTCATCATCTATGTAATCAAGATTATGACGTGTGTCCTTTGGATCACTTAAAAGATATACTGGATATGAAATATGTGCCGAAACTCTACGAATGTGTATTTTCATACGTAGATATCAAAGGAAATGAAAAGGGGAACGCTCCAGCATAGCAGTGGTCAGAATTCAAATTTACTGGATATGAACTCCTCTAGGTAGAAGAATGGTAATGAACAGCCCAAAAGAGGTGGTCAGATATAGAAACGAACCCAAATGACAATTCAAATTTCTGTAGGCTCTTCTAACAGAAAATTAATTGAAAATTTTAGTGATATACATGAAACGCGGTAACTCTAGGTATCATCAAAAGTAAATTGATCTATTGGAAATCGACTACCTCGGAAACCTGTAAGAGATATCTAAATAAATACCTGAAAGTTTCCAAGTCCGATATTTTACAAGTGTCACGAGTACATAATGCTCTGCTATTGACAAATTGATTTAGTTTCTTTCCCGTCCATGAAGCTCCTCTAATGAACACAGTTATCACGTTCCCGATAAGCCTTCTATGAGCATTTATGCAGCCAGAATGATGACTGTGATTTCGGCTTGAAGTATGATGCAATTATTATTACTGACAACAGTTGATTGGCAAAGTAATCCAGCTACCGCAGCCGTCAATGTATGTAGAAGTTGCTCTTTTTTACTTCTTGCTAGTCGATTTGTAGAAATCATTTCCTCTGAGAAAGATTAGAGCAGGATGCAGGTTTGTACCAAATGTGGTGTTAGCTGCCTTGAGTTGCAGTAAATATCTAAAGTAATGAGGAAAGGTTTACTATGCATTAAGTGATGCTATAGGTGTAAGTCATATTATGTGTTGCCTGGGTTCTCAGCATCAAAGGCTGTGTCTATCACAACTGCCCTCATCGCACATAGCTGTTATTAGTGCTATTTCTAGCCTATCTCGCACTTTCTGTTGCATCAGAAATCCCATTTATTTTCATACAAGAGCGGTAAAGTACCTAATTTGTTCAGGAGAGCTTGGAAAAGTAAATTCATTTATGGATTCCTTAAATTTTGTCTTATCTGATAAGCGGCTGCCTTTAGCTCTGTTATGAAACTAAACTCCCTTGCCACTATCTAGTGCCATAGCACATTTTGCCGCTGAACAACTCATTCATCTCGAGCTCACTTGCAGGCACAATGGCGAAATATCTGTGGCGATAGTGCTTTCAAAGTGAACCTCTGTGGCTTTGGTCCATGCAGACATGGCAGACGGAGACAGCAAAAGGAGTTATGGCAAATAAAAAAACTCTTGTTCAATAGCTTGTAACTTGTCTTTCTTGCAAGCTCATGCCCTCCAACGAAAGCTGTAAGCCAGTCACTGTGATCGACAGGTTAGTCAATACCTTTTGTTTTCCATTTGCGTTTAGATCTTTTCGGACATTGAACACCTCGCAACGTGAGTTGTACATCGGTACAGCATTTCTTTTTACTGGAGTTCTTGATGTTATTGGAAATCATAATAATTCTATCCACTTCTAGACTTTGTAAGGCTTTTGCGTAGACACAACTGATTTTATAGTTTTAGGGGAGTGAAGTGGGTTAGGTTTTGCTAGTGGGACATACAATTTAGTCCATTGGATACATACTTTTCGGTACAAAAAAACGGGTTCCTTAAGGCCATTCCTGTGGCCTTGTTTAGAAAACATTTTTGGCAGACTATATTTGTCTAATCAAATGCAAATTTAAGTTCGCTTTTGCGCACCGTCGGCTCTATATTTTTATTTTTGCAGCAATAAATTGTGGTAGGTTTGTTGTAATGATATGTTGTGGATCGTGACATTTACGTAGATAACCCTCAGAGCTAAATCTTAGCCAATTTGCTATATTTTTGAAGAAGAGACTGTATAAAAATAAATTTTCTCACTGGCAGCATTGATAACACTATCGTAACCGATATGACCTCTACACTGCAATTAATTCTCAAATCTAATTGATACGACCCCCAATGGCATCTAAATGCAGCCAACTATTCAAAGTTTCGTAGCTAATGCAATAGCCTGAGAAAAAACATCAAGAATAACACCACAATCCATAAGCTAGGGAGACTTTTTGAAGACATTCGGACAAACATTGATTATCACCGGCAAAAGTTCGCACGTCAACTCTTTTGTTTTTACTTTAAACACATTTTTCATTTAATTTTTGTTGGCTTCGAACAATCTATTATTACCCAGTAATTAATGACTAACAGTCTTAGCTAAAATATTAATGAATTAAATGTACACATCACTTGTCTCGTTTTCCATTTCTAAATCAAATGAAAGTCTTTCAGTCGAAACACTCTTGCCTCGCCATTAATCTCTGTCCTCACTGACCTCTGTTTCTCTTTCATTAATATTCTAAGACGTCGTCTGTTCGATTATAGTTTCTAAGCTTTTATCAAACTTGTATGCCATGAATTAACGATTCCAATCACACTTAACAAACACAAATCAGATGCTACCTTCCATCGGACTAATGTGTGTTTTGCTTGTCTGCAATTAAAGACATTCGATTTAGTTGTAAATTTTCCATCATCCAATTCCAGCACCACATCATCAAGAGCCACTTAAAAGGCATTAAAAACACCTATCAAGCACAACGACGACGACGGATTGCACTTCTATTTAAATTCACCAACGCAGGAGTGTCAATATTTGATCAACTTAATGCAACTTATTTATGTTGTAACATGAACTTCTTGAATACTTCTTGAATCTATCCTTCACTCAGGCCATGTGGTGTGGTGGTAATTGCTTTATGCCATTTCTATAGACTTCCAAGTTGGCCAAGTGGTTTTCTTCGAGTTTTTTGTTTTTTTTTTTTTAACTTGTCTCGTATGTCCACAAATTCCTTTCATTTACACCATATTCGTATGTTAATGGCCAGCTATTTGGTTTGCAACTCACACTCATCTATAAGAGATATTCACAGTACGAGTACTCCAGCAGCGCGCTAGCTCATTGGCATGCATGCTAAATCGTCTATAAAGGACATTTCCGTCCCTTCGGGTTGTGTGTATATTGCGTGTGTGTACGTACGATGAGAGACCGCATCGTTGTTGGCAGTAGTACCACTGTCGATCCGTGTGGTTGCATGAAGGAGGGCCATCAATAAATATATGCACTGGCATTCGTTGGCTACTGATTTTCACTCTTGGCCATGGCTAAGACACTTTGTTAGGTGTACGAGAGCGCGCTCTAGGTGCCAGTCCTAGTGTCAGTACATAGAGATATGGTTTTGTTAGTTGATGATGGGTTTTTTTTTTTTTTTTTTTTTCTTTGCCTGCCTTTGAGGGCCTCCAAGGGGTTATCGATCTGTTGAGTTAAAGGCACCACACTAGTTGAAGGGGTTCGTAGCTACGAGATCATGTTGTGTGCAGAGCAGACACTGAGAAGGAACACAACAACAACAACATGCGCTTAGCAAATAACCACAAAAGAAATTCTAGAGCTGCCTGCTCTGCCAGTTTGGTGTATCCCACATTTGCATTTTATGGTTTGTGCAAATATTTGTATCGGTTTTTTTGCTTTTCGCTTTTGGCTCTCAGGTGTTACATTCCTCCATGGCTTAGTGTGGATTTTGAATATAAGTATTTTTTTGTTTGCTTATAATGCTCTTCACAGCTGCAAATCAGCTGCATTCGATATACACAAATTGTGAAGTTTTTTTTTTCTATCTTTGTACCTAAAGTCATTTCAGAAGATATTTGTTGGGATCCGTGGTGAAGGATTTACCTACCAGTGTGGTAAGTGTTTCTTCTTGAATTTTCCATCTCCTTGTCTTTTGTGTCAAGTATGGATGTGTATGTGGAGTACAATTTTCGCTCTAAATATGGGATTCTGGGAAATTGTCATGATATTTTATTCGTTTGGTTCTATGGAGACTTAAAATCTTATTAAAAATTTTGCAAACAAGAAAGTCCTTCTGCCGTGTGTTATTTATGATCAGCAGGGTACTCGTATGTGACTACTGATTTGCATGAATGGGGATAAAGTGTTGCAATTTATTGTAGCCTGGATAGAACTATTAATTATTGAGCTTAAGAGATACCGCGTTTGAAGTTGCATTTGTCGCTTCTTATACTTTTAAAAGAAAAGAAGATTTCAAGTAGTAAAACATTTGATTTATTTTCTTTTTTTCAGGTTGCCACTAGGCGTCACTGAAATACTATTAATTTGAGAGATAAAAAGGTAAGTTGTAACGATTTTCGAGGGGCGGTAGAGGGCCTAAGCAATTTAGGTACTACGGCTTCTTCAAGAGGCTTATTGTGCCAACCCATTCAGCTTACCGCAGGTTATCTCTCAGTTTAGAAAAAGTCAAGGTTGGAAAGTGGACAATTTTCTTTTTAAGGCTGAGGAGTATGAAGAGAAATATTCCATGGTTCCCAAAACAGAAAGTTTTTCTATTGTATGACAAACACAGGACTGGAGTTATTGCAGAAGATTACATTTTTTTCTTGGAGAATATCTGGGAAAAAGTTCCTAATAGAAGCTTGATCCCGATTAGTTAGCCAGATCTCATTTTATTGCTTTAAGCATTTATGTACATGTTTCATTGTGGCTTTTGCTGACAACAGGGCTGAGAAGGGTCACTGGTGTACGAGAAAGCCGTTTCATTTTCACTATAGCAGCAATGTTCTAGTATCCAAATGCTAATTACAAGGTTGTTCTTGATCAGCTCAGAGATCATCGTTTGAATTCTAGAACAAGTCTGAATTTTATTTCGGACGGATTTTTGAGTCAAGCTTGATCATCTGAAAGGATAAATACATATAACATTCTCTCAGGAAGTCCGACGTAGAAACCTAAGAGATATGCAGATTTTAAAGTAAAATCGTTCATTCCTGATATAATTGAAGCACTATAGGATATTAACTCGCGGTAAAGTAAGTTATCTGGCAGCCTAATAGGCAGATGAGTGAGACTTCCCATCTGAGCCAAGTGGGCTGGCACGAGAAAGGTTCACAATGAATCTTTCAGGCCAATGTGCACCTAACACCGCCGCAGGATTGGCAGAGCGATTGATTCTTATACACTGGTTGATTTTTTTTTTGTAATGAAAGTGAAAATCTCGAAAGACACAGTTGGATTCGAAACCCTCCTTGATCATGATCAATCAACTTTTAATGCACATTGTCGTAGCTGCAATATGGCCAACGAGCCTGAAACAATCCTTCACTTCCTTTGTAAGTGTCCGGCCCTTAGTAGGGTCAGACACCATATACTTGGCAGACACCTTTTTGATAATATTAGTGAGTTAGCAGAGACAAGCATCGGGGACATCATCAGTTTCCTCAATACCACGGGGTGGTATTCTACAACTATTTAGGTCACTTGAGTTGTGGTATTAAAACGGCGACTCTGCGCTAATTATGTTTCAGCATAGCATTCTGTCACAACCACACCTACCTACCTACCTACCTACCTACCTACCTGGATGGTTTCTCAGTATAGGGTATAGCTTATGAGTAGACCAGGTGTTTTAGTTTTTGTAAATGGGGCAATGGTAGTGCGCTGTGTTTTTCAGATGGTGCGAGTAATGCACCTCTGAGATGGTGCTTCCAAACTTACCGCTGATGATGACGGCAAAACTGTCAGCTTAGTCTACAGTATCAATTTTTTGATTTTTCAGGCTATCTACGATGAAGGATACCCCGTTGAGGACATCGAGTTATAAGCGCCAATATTTTCTATATGTCGGTTTAAATAATTGTTCTATTGAAGAGGATCAGTTCCCTTGAAGTGGATGATTTTAGCCACTTTTTCCCGCTGGCAGCAAAAACGTATATGCAAAAAGTATTTATATGTAAGTAGGTCTGGAAAGCAGAGATTGTTAAGAGCTTGTTTTAATGACTCATAGGACGACGGATTCCTTAGAAGGTTTTAATTTTAGTAACAAGTTCTCCAAGACCAGACACTGTTGATTAGCCGTGTTGCACAGTTTCGCAAAGTGGGTAAAACGATAAAGCTTTATCTTTACGCATTTTACTTTACTTCTCCATACTCTCAAGAATGAAGTGTATATAACTCTAGATCCCTTGGGCTTATACCTAGTATTTTTCTTGCCTTCATGGGTATTTTACTGTCACCCTTAGCAAAAGCTAATTATAAAAACCAAGTGAAATGCTGAGACTATCAGGTGCTCCAAAGAGTAGTTACGTGTACACTATACATATGCAAAATTTGGAAGTAGAAGGAATTGTGACAAGCGCATGCACAGGAGCAATTAAATCAGATGGAGTTGGGTGGGAATAGTGGGCCAGCTCTGTAGTTTCAAACGAAACAAATAAAGTTGTAGAGTAGTCATTTATCCATCGAGACTATCAAGGGTTCTAGTGGGTGTGAATGTCAGCATCGAAGACTGGTAGCTGTCCTATGCCTATACTATAGATACTACATGGCTGATGTTCTGAAGGCTTCAATAGAATGATCCCTAGAAATGCGATATTTCAGCGTCCTACTAAGGAAACTATCAGCGCCCATCACCTTTAAGTCCACCTAGCAACGATGAGGAAATACCTTTATCAAAACTCCTTCTGCTACATGACAAGTAAGCTCTGGAATTTACTCTCAGGAGACATATTCCCAAAAACCTTTATTCTTCAATAATTCAAGAGCAATACTCGTAACAATAGTAATCTTCAAAACATCTCGTTATAGGTTCACCTCTCCTGAGAGGTTATAAAAAAATTACCTACTGGTGCAGAACAACTCTTCTCTGTACCATGTAGAGTACCAAGCATTCCCATACCAGTATACTTCAACAAATATTCCAAACTTTTCCTCTCCACCATCAGCATGCACTTAAATCCAAATTCAACCAGTTTTCGATTATGACCACCACGATGGCTATAATCTACTTCCTGTTTAGATTTTGAAACCCCATCGGACCAACAGATAGAATTCTATTTAAATTTATAGTTATTCCCCAAGCTTAGAGCTCTCTAACGACATAGTCGCCACCATGGTGCCTAATAAAATTACAACCTCCACATGGTAATCTCTTCCAAGAATCTAATCACCATTACAACATTCAAATCATTATATGCGGTCAGATAAAATAACAACAAATGTCACCCGAACCCAATCATAAATCACTCCAAGCTCCGCCATGGTATATCCAAAGAAGAGAATAGAAAAAGGCTAACCAAGACCATCCATTCCTCTCGTGTCGTTATTTATGACTGACCACCCATGGTATAATCCCGTTGTGATTCCATCTAAAAATCATTTAATTTACTCACCACCAGATACATAGACCCTTAGATTCATATCTAAGCTCATCACTAAGAACACTTATCAACTTAATTAGACATCATTAAGCAATGCAGTGTCATGCAGAGTGTGGTGTTGAATTCTGTAAAACAAAAAAGCCCAACTCCCCCCGGATAAAGTTTTCTCTCACAAAAAAGTTTAAAGAATAATTTTTCTTCTTTTTTTTTTCCATAAAGAATGCGACCATCTGCCGAGTGGTAATTAACACCTGCGTAGTTTTATTTATTTTTCTTTTCTTTGAGTGAAAGAGGAAAATAAAAGAAATGCAAATTAATGTGACAATGTCTGTCACAATAATGGATAAAGAAAAGAAGAGCAGATTCTTGGTAATTAAGAAGAAAAATGTAAAAAAAAAAAAAAAATGTCATTAAGACTCGAGTTGTGCGCACACGTCACAGAATATGCGCTTTCTTTTTCATTACCATGATGATGGAGTGCACAATAATGTGTGAGTGATAAAGAGTTATTAAAATGAAGGGGCGGCGAATTGTTTGAGGGTGAATGTGGAGTAAAATGTGTCTTCCATCAAATGGTTTGTAGTCATATCACTTTAGGGGACTTTCTACATTTCATTTAGGGCTATTAAAGCTAGGTGTGTGTGTAAAAATCCAGCACTCCGGAAGATATTCCGAAGCTCTGAGGGAGTCTTAGAAAAACTGATTGGACTATTTACTTCATTTTAGCAAACATTGATATGATATCCAAGTATTTATAGGTAATTAGTGTATCTTCCAATTCCGAACAGAGATAAGGTTGTCCACTGAGGTCGTCGTATAATAAGCTCAGGTTGGGCAAAGTGGTTGTCCTCTGAAGCACTAGGCGGTCATAAATGCGAATCTAGCCGAGCAAAACTAAAAAATGTTTCTTTTCCATTTACTGCGAAGGCATAACACTGGCAGTAGGGTGGTCACATGGCTTAAATGCAACTTGATCGTGATGATGACATCAGGTGGAGGGAAAAAAATACTGTGAATCATGAGCAACGACAAAAAGCAAAACAAACAAGCTCCCCAGTTATCTGGACGCCACTCTTGGAGTTTACTGAAAACTTAATACCACCTAAGTTTCAAACCCACTACACCATTCTTTCTTTCTCTCTCTCCCTCAATTTCTTCAAACGCCCGTGCCCTGAAATAATTTAATGGTATTCATATCCCATTTGGCGCGCGCAAATTATAAAAAAAAAAAAATTATGTAACAATATTTTTGAAATTGGTCTAATTTGAATACGCTAATATTATTAGCTAAATAATTAAAAGATCAGCAAAATATTCTAATTTACCAGCAAAAAACCCATTCTTCATCAATAGAAAGCAATTGTTTCATCTGTAGACAATTAAATAAAGAGCACAACCCAGACACATATACGTGTTCATTTGCAGATCTCGTATTTGAAATTTAAATGAAATCGTTAAAATATTTCCTTTTTTTTTTAAATTCTTTGTGGGGGTATCTCAATCCATAGTAGTGTGGGATTCTAACCGCACTAAAAACACCTTCGAACATGATGATACATGATGAGATAGAGGTGGCCACGGTGTGGGTAGTGTCTTCGCTTGTGACCCGCACTGTGCAGGTTCAAGCCCGGACGGGGAATAGCAACCACAGCCACCCAACATAATAGGGGAACGAATAAAATCTAAGTTTCTCCAACCACTACACTAAAAGTAGTTCTACCTGGTAGCACAATGGACACAGAAAATTGAGTCTGAGTGCTCCGGGATTTTCAAATTTCCTTGAAGATGGACAAATGATTTTTATTTCTTTGATGTATGTAATTGCTTGTTGTGAGCTAGGGTTGGCCACGGAGGCGTCTTCGGTGCGAGTAAGGAGAACGGCGGCACGCTCGCGGTTGCTCGGCTCAGCTCGTCGGACGGGGTGATTCTTGTCCACCTTACTTCACACCACCTGCTCAGCACACAAAATCTCGTGCCATTTTGATCCAAAAAAAAACAAAAGAGAGAAGAAAGCTACTTTACATAGACTTCGGACGGACTTCAAAAGATAGAAAAGAAAGCAAAAGGAAAATCCAAGGACTTGTGCCCATGGCCAGGAGAAAGATTGAGAAGGACTCCACGAAACTTACCCTACCTATGCTAAAATAAACCTAAACTAACCTTAAACTGAATCCTAATCTAAACCAATCTATCTCAAACTAACCTATAGCTACTCCATATCGCGCAAATTGTCCTTCTCCTCGCCAAACGGGTTCATCAAGTACCCGAGGTATGCCTGGTGGAAGTGGCAAAAGCTGGCCTGCCCACCCTTTGTGTCTGGTGATTGCAACCGATTGCTATCTCTCTGGCCAATGATTGCGAGAGATAGCCCCTAAACGTGCTTCCCAGTCACGACCTAAGTCCGTCGTAGTGGAAGTCTGTCAGTCGTCACGTCATGTCGTCCTGCTCTTGTCGGCGTTCATCTACAAAAGGACGGCCCGACCGGCTATCCACACACCAAATAAAAAAATTTCTATTCACACATTATGAAAATCACAACCACGGGATATGTAAACTTTCGTTAGCCATTCCTCCTACTTCTTTTATTACAAACAAATTATTACTACTATAACTAAAAAAACCTATCCCTATTCTGCTATGAGTAATTTTAGTTTTCAAAAATAATTAAAATATAAATGGCACTCACGGTTCCCAGGTCCCCCGTTGTCCTGCCGGCAGCACAAGAAAGGATTATGTTTCTCTCCTATTAGCGGAGTTAGACGCGACTGAAGCACTGAGCCTTACTCTTAGCAGATTCGCAACTTTTATATACACCCCGCGCAACAAAAAAAGCCGCATACGGGTTTTCCATTTTTTTACGCTAATTACCTTTAAGGGATTCGCCGAATTATATTTTATTGCTTCCGGGTTAGGTAATGCACATTTTGGAATGTGTCGGAATTCATTCTGGCAGTATTTAACAGTGCGTGCAGTTGTATTTCTTAAATAAAAGTGAAAAGAGTATATCGCGATGTCTAAAAGGGTACAATTGAGTAAAGAAAATAAGGCAGTTATCGTCGCCTCATCCAAACGGAATCAGTCATTTCGTGAAATTGCTCGACAAATTGGATGCAATGAGAGTTCTGTAAGAAGATTCTGTAACAAATATCGTCGGGATCATAATCTGGACAGAAAAATTGGCACAGGATTGAAGAGATGTACCACTGTTCGGGAGGACCGGGAACTGAAGAGGCTAAGCTTGAGAAACAGGTTTAAAAATACATCGGAGTTAAGAGCTGACCTGCGAGAAGCTACTGGGGCTGAAGTTAGCGTCAGACTATCCAGAATCGTCTCAACGAGATGGGTTTGCTAGCAAGGAGACCAGCGAAAAAGCCACTTCTGACCAGCAAAATGAAGAAAACGCGCCTTAGCTAGGCTAAGGAAAGGCAAAACTGGAGTGTTCAAGATTGGTCAAATGTGGTGTTCTCTGATGAGTCCAAGTTTAACCTAATCGGACCGGATGAGAAGCAGATAGTTCGTCGTAGTCTTAAATTATGTAAAAAGGTTTCTTAGTTAATAAAAATATGAAAAAAGAAATTTGCTTTTCAAATTGTTGCTCTTTTTTTAATTTATGTATATTGATAGTACTTGGGTAATATCTGATATTTTGTAGAATGTGTTAACTTAAATGTTAAACATCAAAAATACAAAGTGACTATGCAGTGATTAGTCATCATTTGTTAAATTTCTTCCATTTTGTTAAAAATTACCATGTGCGGCTCTTTTTGTTGCGCGGGGTGTACATACCCTAACCTTAATTCTTCCATTTAATCACAAAACGCATTTAAATGCAGTACGAATGATTAAAAACACTTATCACTAGATATTCACAAAAGGAAATTAAAAAAAAACTTTAAAGTTAAATTAATGGGGCAAGAAGATCCATAGCACTCAATAAAAATTAATCTTTTTTCTCTTTCTTTTTTCTTAATGAAATTTATTAAAACACTATCGGGTCCCGCGGAGCACCTCCTAGAGGCATTGAATTTTTGTGGGGGAGCACCTCTTGTCGCCGTTCTTTTTGCTAACGGCCGCCACGGCTATTTGCTGTTTCACCGGCCTTTGTCCAGTTGCTTCGGTGCGTGTCCACAACGGTTTCGCACATAACCGGCCGAAAAAGAATTTCTCAGAGGCCTGAGCCGCATTCCGATCCTCAATGCCTATCGGTTAAAATTAAAACAAATCTATAATTCACCGGAGCTTCTAAGCTTCGTCCTACGTACCTCAGCGAATTTGTATTTGCCTGTATACGCCCCCATTTTGCAAAATGCTCCCCCGACTTCCTATATCGTGACTTGAGGTTTATCTAATTTGAAATTTACATATATTATACTAATAATCTAACCATACTATCTGTGTCAAATTCACCGCCTTAAAAGCGACAAATCTCTACGGTGTGTCTCACACCTCACTGTACTGCAGAGAAAATATTATGTTTATGGTTAAATCTTAAGCTCATTCGTTTTAGTTCTTCGCAAACTGCCACCGTTATAGTATACATCTGGGCGACTTCTATCTCAGGGTTCATGTGTATCTGCAATTTTTTTGTCGTATTCCATTCTTTTTAATGGCATCGGTCACCAGGTTGATCTGCAAATGACGATGTAAATCTTTATTTCTTACGCACCATGGGGCGTTAACTATTCTCCGAAGGACTTTATATTGAAAGGTTTGTATTATTTTAATATTTGTTTCTTTTGTACAGCCCCATAATTGAATGCCTAACGTCCAGGCAGGCTTAAATATTTGCTGGTATAGCATAATTTTATTCTCCTATTAGCCAGTACGAGTATAGCATTCTATATTTTATATTCAAATCTTTTGCTGTCTCTTTAAAGCATTCCTTCCACTTTAATTTGGCATCAAAGATTATTCCTATCTACTTTGCTGTGTTTGCATAAGGAACTATTTGGTAGTTGATAAGAACGGATAGAGACTTTATTCTCTTGTTTGTAAACTTAACGTGGGAAGCCATTTCTCATTAAGTTGAAGACGCCATTGTTGCGTCTAATCTATTACTTTATTGACTGCATTCTGCAGCTTAACAGGAGCCTTGTCCGCGCACAGGCATTTTAGTCTAATAGTATATTCCTTGTGTATAATAAATACAGAATTGGTCTGAGAACACTACCTTGTGGGACACCTGCCATTATTTCCTCCAATTTAAATTCTTTAAAAAATATATACTAATTCACAGCTGAGAAAAAGCCCATTTCTAAGAACCTGTTGGTACAGTTATAAGCATCTTTTGGCAAAAAACCTGGTACGAGATCTTATAGCACATATCCACCCTAATTTAAATATGAAATTTTAAAATGGGTTGTTTTCAAAACCCATGTCAAGTTTGATCAAAATATCGAGTTCGGCAAGAAAAAAATAAATGATTAGCAAAATTAAATTATTTTATCAGCAGAAAGAAACAATGAAGAGAAAAACAGCAACTTAAGACAAAACTTGAGCGATGGCGAATTTCAGAAAATGAGTTCTATTATTTTTGATTATTTCTGCATGGATGCTAATAATATTTCAGACCACATATTGTAATGGCTTCCATTTAATCGATCATCAGTAAAGGGTGTTTTGATCTGTGGAAAATTAAAAACAACCCAACAGAAAAAGTAAATTACTTGCAAAAAATTAACTATTATTAGCAGTAAAAGTAGATTATCAGCAAATACTCGTATGTTTATTTTTTTTATTAGCAAAAATACATTATTTCATCAGCAGAACAAATTTGTTTTATCAGCAAAAATAAAATTTTCGCAGGAGATCAAAATCAGCAAAAATGTTAAGCATTATGTGCAAAAAAAAAGATTCACTATATCCACACAACCTTTTAAATAAACACTCAGGGTGAATGAAAATAACGAATGGCATTAGTTGCGGAATCCCTGAGGTGGAGGAAGACACCTTCAGCTTCTTGTACCTTAGCGTAAATCTTCTCGGGAACTGATTTTTCGGAGAGTTACACAAATTAACAGACATAAAGGGCTATCCACTTCGAGGCTGGGATTTCATATCCCTGCCATATGACATCTGTAAAATTCATCTGTCATCCATAGTAAAAGATTGTTAGTTCTTGCCTTACCATTTTATAATATGGATCGTTTAACTATCGCTCAACGCATTAAGATTGTTGCATTTTCCTACAAAAATAACGGTTCTGTAATATTTATGTATCTAAATAAATTGACAGCAATTTTTCAAGCAAAATCTTTATCTCCATTTATCGCTCGCCGGCTACGTAAACAAACAGAATTGCAGAATTTGGGGTTCTGAGAATCCAAATGTGATCATTGAGAGGCCATTGCATCCACCACGGGTAATAGTTCGGCGCGCCCTGCGGACCTGGGCGGCTTGATCGGGCCGTATAGTATAATTCTCTATGCTATGGTCAAATGATAACATTGACATAGGACATTGATGTGAGTGACATATGGTTCCAACAGGACGAGGCTACGTGCCACACAACACAGGCAAGTTTGGCGCTCTACTCGTATTGCACGGAAAGTACCCCGGCCGTTTAATTTCGAGATTTGGCCTTCAATATCGTGTGATCTGACCTCTTGTATAGCTGAACACTCGGACCTGCGCAAGCACAGCTGGGTGAACTTCAGCATGCATGTATCAAACCGGAGACGCATCTCTTGTTGACCTATTTGGCTAAAATCTGCTTCTCAGAAATCTAACAAAAGTTTCTCAGAAGGAGAACGTGCGACGGAAGAATTCTCTGGATGGAATCAGCGGTGGCGTCAACAGTCAGCTTAGTGAATGGGCTACATCGACATATTCGGAGCTCAGGTCAATAAGCATTTTCAAGACCTCGTCAGAGTTTTGAAAAAGAGATGGTAACGGATGAACCCTTAATGGAACAATGGCAGCGCTCAACGGAATATCTGGTCCCTTGTTCTGTGGGTTTTAACAAAAGACCGGGCCCCCAGGTTGGAGTTGTGCATTGGGGTAATCAACAAGCCTGAGATAAATATAATTTTGCTGGGGGCCCTAGATTGCCATAAAGCAGATAAGAAAAACTGCAACATTTACTGCGGTAACTGCTACAGGGAACAGAAGCAGCATTTATTTGGATGCGGATTTGTCATCAGAGGCAGCCTTAGGCAAGAAGTCTTGAGCTTTAGGCATGGGTTTCTCGCATCTGCCATAAAGAACTCTTAGTCACATTTTCTACAGACAAGCTTCAACTGAAAAATTTAGAGATGGGGAGTTGTATAGCAAGAATATTGAGATATGCTTGTGATCCGACAAACGTCTTACCTAGTGTCTTCGTGAGTCTCTCACTGTTTACGAAGACGCCTTGGGATATTTCAAGCTCAGTTTTCTATTCACTATGGCAGAGGTCCCAAGATAGTTTACCAAATCAATGATAAAACGCTTTTATGTATCTCCAGCTCTCCAGGTTCAGTAGCTGGTCATTTCGACTACAAACCACAGCCATAAGACGTTTAGGCATATAGTTCGTCATCTAGTGATTGCAGTGATTGGTTGTGATCATCTCTTCGTAAACCAATGAAACCAATGACGCTTGGACGGCTCAGCCGGAAAGTGAAACTGACTCTTATCACCAAAGTGTGGCACGTACATAATTGTCAGTGAATGGCTGGTTCTGTCGGAGCGTAACACGAAAGCTTTCCTAAATATGGTGAGACGCGTTGGTCACCTCCTCGAGGAATCTGGTAATCATCAGCAGCACCTTGTATATCAATGGCTTTAGGGCATCAGACTAATGTCAGAAGTAGGACAAAATAGACAGTGAATGAAGTAGGCTATTTTTATAGGAAATTCTCAACCTTTAATGAAGAAAAAAAACCTATTGTGATCAACTCATCAATCCACTTGTCCATTCGAATAAAATTAGCTCACATCCGCATAGAGAACTGCACCTTTCACCCATCTGGCTTTAAATAATCCTTCGACATTTACCGATCCATAAAAATTCCCTGTTTAACAATCACTCTCAGAGCACCTCATTTAAATTGACGTAAGCCATTTCTTCCCATCGGAAAAAACGTATCTTCATTCTCTTGAGAGGAAATTACAAGTTTTCGCCAACCAAATTGGTATACAACTGCAAGTGTCTTCATTTGTACTATCTGATCAGTGTTGGTTCCCATGGAAAACAATTTTCAACTTCCCTCCATCGATGATGTACGAACGGCGGATATAACCACTAAATTCGAAGACAGATGATGACCGATGTGGCTCTTCAAACGAATTGTCACTCCGTTCGCCTCACATACATACACACATTTTCTTTGAAACTTGAAGCACCACGGTATCTAACGGCAAACTGCCTCCAAGGCAGTAATTGAAATTAAGCGTCTTGACTTGTTGAAGAACGTTTTCACGATTCTTTTCAGTGCGATTTTTTTTCTTTTTTTCTTTTCTCCTTACGGCCAAGAAGGCGTCTAATGAATTGACTTTCAGTAATTTCCCATCCTGCTAGCGTTTATGCAAATTACCCCCCCTTGAGAGCAGATGGGTAATTTTCCAGAATCTCACTAGATATCCGTAGATATGGCAACGACAAGAAGTATATGAAGAACGAAAACTGCAGAGAACACCACCAGCCTACGATGGTTGATATATAATTTGTAAGATTCCCAGACATCACTTAGAGGAAAACTCTGTAATTGACGAAAGTATCTGAATATAGTTAACAACCCACCACCAGCACCAGTGGAGCCGTCATCATGGTTGGCTAGCGAAGAAAATCTTTCTTCGTTAGAGTGCGACATGGCAAAATAAAAGAGGTGCACATCTAAGAATTTTTTTTTGCAGATACAGATACACACAATAATCCATGAGAGCAAAAGTACTGTATCTTGAAAATATACTTACTCGTATTCTCTATTGTGAGACGCAAATAGAAAAAAAAAGAAGGAAGAATGACTGCCCGCACTACAATAACATTGTTCATCATCATCATCATCATCTTCTAGGCACGACTTGTTAGGTTTTCTGAACTGACAGTTAGAATCTTTCTGTTTCTTATAGTTTCTGGTTGGTCTCATCTACAAATTGAATAAATTCAAACCTCAGCTAGAAAGAGAGAGAGAGATAGTAATTTCGATTGCATAATAGATCCAAAAGATACAATTCCACAGTTATACTGAGTGAAATTAAATGCTTCACCTAGGTATGTGTGTTTGTTGATGATTGCGTGGAGATGAACTTTTATTTTCGTGGAAATTATGCAAAAGGAATAGTAATTGGAATTTCATTTGGAAAATGTGATCGTAACAGTAGAAATAGTGAGGAGAAATTCTCTGAAAACAGATGAACAAACGAAAATGACAGAAGATGATGGGCTGCCGCAGGGGATAGCTTACGTGCCAGTGTTGTTTCACATGTAAAATTTATGACGAGGGATGGTATGTTAATCATGGAATTGATAAGTTTGTTGAAAATTAGTTAGCATTAGCTCATGTGTGGTCAAATGGATTTCAAATGGGAGGTGGATGAGAATAATGAGAAGTCCACACGGTTGAACCAAGACTTGGTCTTGGGCAAATGTGAGCATAGGCTCTTCACTAAACTCGAGGAATAGTATAAATTTTATTCGATCTGGTTACGATTTGGATTAGAAGTTTGATTAATTTTAAAGTACAATCTCATAGAAGTGATCAATGTTATTGCAGACCAAATTGAAGCAGGTCAGTGAAACATAAATTCGGGAAGTTAGATAAGATGGTCGCCAAAACTCCCACAGCTTGATGAAGTTTGAAAGTTTTTTGTAGGTTTGCTTTGCATTGCAAATCAACCAAGTATCACATAGTATTGACATTATGGTCTGATGGCCAATAACTGGGCGATTAGACCGAGAATGGCTGTGAATTATACGAAAATATTGCATTCCAAAGAGGACTAAAAGGAAAGAACTGTACAATGAAAAATGAATTCGAAACTGTGAGTGGAGGCTCATGTATATCAAGAGAAATCGATAACAAAAATCCAAGCAGCTAAATGCTGTAGGCGGCTTTCACTACGATCCAACAATGTCTCATTCCCTACATTGACTCCAAGAGACTATGCTCCTGCAAGTCGACTTTTCTAATTCAGAAATTAAGTCAGTTGATATCCTATAGTTATATTTACTCGTAAGAGAAAACTTGGCTCAGTGTTTCCTAAAAGCCTCGACAGTATTACCAAATTTTACATTGGAGTTGAGTTTCTGGATGTAGTTCAGAAAAACCGTCATGGTCTCTTGCAAACTGGTACTATATACAAAAGTTGTGGCAATATTAAGGCTCAGCGTCAAGTCAAACAATAAGCAGCCTCAGATTGTCAAAAGTCACTTTACTGGGATGTAATTTTTGTTTTGTAATGCCTTTGCCGGTTCTACCATTCACCCTCCTCATAGTACGAGTATCTGTCGCCTCGGCTTGGGCGCAATGCAGACCGAGTGCGTTCTTGTAGATTAAAGCAATCTTAAAATATTACTGGACTTGATTATCCCATGATGCCATCTTGCTTTTAAATACGTGGGAGCAGTTAACCTCTCATTGTATCTAGAGACATTTCTGACAGTAGTCCCTTTTTGAGGAAATATGTGCAAAATCTACTACAACTAACTGCATAATAGGATCAGCCTTTAATCTTTTAAGGGTGGTTTCTTCATTCTTCTCATCTCCATCTCTCGAGTTTTTGAGTTTCACAGTAAACAGAGAACGTCACAATAAACTGCTACAATTTTAATGTAGTTAAAGACATTGTCTACCTAAGCTCCGCTGTAAATTCGAATAATGACACCAGCGCAGAGATCCAGCTACAACAGCTCTTTCTTTGGGCCAAGAAGGTAATTGAGTAATAAAGCCCTCTCCCTACATAAGACCCTCATCATCTCAGTACTGCTGTATGAAACAAAAGCAGTGACGTTATCGAAGGCGGATGAAAATACCCCATTTGTATCGACAGAGATTGGAGAAGAACGAACTATACCGGTTGTACAGCGAAAATGGTTCAAATTTATTGTCTGAAATGGCTAGGATACGTAGAGAGAATGGACATCAATGCTTCCGCCCGGAAAAGTTCTCGGAAGGACGACGAGGTAAAGAAAGACCTCACCTAAGATAGCATGCACAAATGGGAAGGGACCTCAACGAACTTCGTGTGCACAACTGGAGGTAGTTAGCACAAGGTCGAGCTCCCTGGAGGCGCTTGTTGGTTGAGACTCAGGTCCACCTCGGTCTGTAGCGCCATTTAAAGTAAACTATCTTACATTGGTTATAGGGTGTATCAAATCAGTGCCTATGTCATTGAAGTGAAACTTTTATGCTTTTCAGTAGAGTTCAAAGTGTTTCCTCTCCAATAGTGTTCACTCTTTTTTTATCAAAGTATACTTTTAATTCTACCAGAACCTACCACTTCCAGCTACGCCAATAACCATAAAATGTTGTTTTCTTTTCGAAAAAATATCAATAAAGTGGCACATTAACACACTCATCATTTATTCATTCATCAATTATATCGGCCGACTCAAGTTCATTCACCCACACAAAACCAAAATAGAAACAAAAACAAAGAAAAACAAATCTCCCACGGGGCGGCGCGGCGGTGCGATGTGCGTTGGCGACGAACGACTGAAAACCAAAACTAAAAACTATCAAAAAGTTTCTTGTTACCTGAACCGTTGTTGGTGTCATGTTCCACATTCGAATGTTATCAATCAATCTATGCATGAGAAATCTTTGACCCAACAGACCGATTCACCGATGATTACCATAATTCATTAACCAATTCGATGAGAACCTCTCGTCGGCACCCAACCTAGTTCGGGTAATTAATTAATTCTTGAGAAGCCTCCCTGTGACTATAGTCCTATAAGGTGCGTCTACGAGTATTTCCGCTGGAATATGTTAAACCTTTCTTTCTTTCTTTCTCTCGTTTACGAGTAAAAAAAAAAAAAAATATCTAAAAATTATTTTTAATTAACTCAAAGATTTGTCCCACTTTAAACTTGCCAATCATTCTTTGCCTGCTGTGGCTGTGCTGTGCGCTGTCTCAACCACAGTTCAATTCAAACTGAAATCAAAGCAATAAATTTCGCTAATAAAATTCTTAAGTGTCATGTTCCGTGTCAGTCACACCCAACTGAATGGTGGTTGCTCGGATTCCACTGACCAGTACTACTTCGCGCTTGAGTTATTGCCTTTTACCTTCGCGTTTTTTTTAATTTTTTTTTTTACTATGCTCCAAATTTTCCAACAGTGCGACGCCGCAGTAAAATCACCTGAAATATTATGAATTGCTGCAAAGTTGCATGATCAATCTGTCTGGCTGTCTACCGGCCGGTGTGTGTATGTGGTCTACTCTCCTGTATGCCCACTTGGTCCGGATTCAATGAATTATTTTCAAAAATTAATGAATTAATCTGGAAAAAAAGATCTCGAGCTGTTATTTGATTTTGGTTGGATTTTCTGTTTTGGTGCGCAACAGCTGGCCTATGGAACGTGCTATAAAACCTGTAGCATTAGTAAATTATTTAACGTGAAAGACAAGCCTAACGGTTGTGGGTAAGTAAAGCAAAAACTTGCTGCTATTGCTCTTGCATACAGTTCGCAATCTTGTTGGTGATTTGAAGATTTTTTTTTTTTCTTTCCTTTGGTTATATGATCTGCATTAAACGAATGATTAGCAGTTGTGTTGCATTAACATTTTTTTCTGACATAATTTGCAGGGAAAGACGATAAAAACAAAAGAGTTGAGCAGCGAACTCGTTTTTGTTGTGTCGAGTTTGGTAACCTTGAAAAAATATATGTGGTGACGTGAATGTTGGTGAAATGTAGGCCCACATTTCGAAGAAATATTTAAAGATGTTAATTAAGTGAACTATTCATAAATCTTTGCGAATTTTCTGTGCAAAAATGCTATAAATATTCACAAAGAGTTGCTAAAATGAATTTCATGTCTTCAAGGTATTATTAGCCGCTGTTATGTTAAACTAAACAGTGTGTTAAGTTAAAGTTATGAGAATTTGATTAGATTGGTATTTATTTTAGATTGGATGAATAATAAATAGATTGCTGCTATAATTAGGTGGTAGCTAATATGGAGATTTTATTGGGTAGAAGCGTGATATCATATCTTATTGTGAAGTGATTTTATTTTATTTATCTGATTGTTTTGAATTTCTAGATTCTCTTCTTGAATACTAACATCTATTTGCTGTTCTTTCTGGTACATTGGCGCCACCGACATTATAGTATTAAATGTTCAGCAGCCAAGCGTAGTGGCAGTGTTGTCAGAAAGTCGTCATTAAATGAAGTTTTGAGAGAAGCGCAGGTTATTGCTTGGTTTGAAGTGAAGGGTCAAATGTGAAATGTCACTATGTAAAACTGAGGGACAATTCAGGGCCTGAAAAAGCTTTTCGCAGCCATTCGCGACACACGAATAGTAGAGACCTACAGTTTTATACTATTTCCGAAGGGCAATTCTTTCGTTTGAGAGAAGATTCTTTTGACAATTTTACTCTTGGATGTTTGACGTTCCCCAGAGGTGGAACCGTGAAGAAAAGAAAGTTTCTCGAATACACTTAACTCTTCTCACTCACGCACTCTTCTCAAGGAAGATTTCAGCTGAACAGACTTTGCTGACGACATTAGGATCATTAAAAAAGTATTCGCAAAATGCAGCTTTTCTAGTGTGCGCAAGCACAATCTTTTGCGAAAGAAAGGGACTATGAATTTGCCTAATTATTCGATGGGGGTCTGTGGAATCTTGTCTCATACGAACGTATTTTTCTTATGTATAACACAACTTGTTTCGTTTTGGCGTACCTAGGTTTGTAGATGTAGATGTTGGATAGGTGTTACTGCGGATTCATAAAGAAGCTTATTCCGCTATAACATGCTTGATTTTAGAGAAGCACACTAAGTAAATTAATGCGAAACATCCTGTAATCTGTAGGATTTGACGAAAAGTTTAGTCTATGGACTTCACCAGAGACTCAGAGATTTCTATTTGTTGTAAAAGAGAACTGATAATACCCACGTCTGCCCAGTTTTAGCTAGTAAGTCAGCCATTTCATTTGGGCACTGGCATTCATTGCAGAATAACCACATTTGCTTTGCTAGATAACCGATTAGCTTTCATTTCACAGAAGCTGAGCAAAACATTTTAAGTGCAGCATGATTGTCAGAGGAAATGGAGACAGTTTTGCCAGGGTATTGTAAAGCAAACTTACTCTCACCTAAAACTGGTTCCAATAGCTGTTCGATAAAACCTGCGAGCAATGTTCTATATATGATGTCACTTACAGTCGAAAAGTACAGCCCATGGGACAAAAGTAAATGTCTTACTAATCGACTTTGTAGTTAAGCGGAATGCCAGTGTGCCTTAATACTAATAATTTACTCTTCAATTTACAATTTACATCTTCCATTCATTTCTGCATTTTACAGTCCTCTTTCGGGGGCTCAGTGAAATTCAGATCGAGTAATCGATATTTTTCGAAATTTTTACTACCAAGATTCAAAATTATTACAATTCCCTACACCCTCTCTCGTTCACTCTATTGCTAGCTTTAATACTTAAAAAAAAAAGGACAAAATCCTGAGTAGTGTAGAAAATTAAAAATTAACATAAAGAACTTGACACCAAACGATCTGTGTCGAGGCGGCTAATCAAGAAGTGGCACGACAACATCGACCGAGGTGCATGGCTTAATCAGCGAGCTTCTCCATCATTGTAAAAACAGGTCCTCTCCCTGGGCAGGGCATGAATTGGCAATGAAAATAATACTTTATTCATTTCGATTACACAAAATAAGCGACCACAAGTCTTATTGTGGGAATAAAAGTAAAATGGACACCAAGGGTACAAAGCGCAAACAAAAGCCGACAGAGATCCACCTAATAGAATCACGTTTAGCGTAAAAAAAGGCTCGTTGTACCTTCACTGAAATAAAGGTGGCGTTTACCATTTCCATTCAAAATACTTACCAGCTTCTACGCATGAGGTTTTTTTCATTTTTCCCAATTAGAAGGAAAAAATCCATTCTATTCAGAAGAGATATAATCGTAAAACAACACCTCTTAATTATGTGCTAATGAATGCCAATAACATAACTTGCCAAAAACACAACACAACCAAGAACAAAAACAAAAGAGTTGAGCAGCGAACTTGTTTGATGATTCCTAACACCTAATCATTTAAAAAAAAAAAAAAAAAATATCAACAACAAAAAATTCTATCACCATAACATCACACACCTATAAACAGTCTTTATATGCCACTAAAAAAAAAACCTACAATTATAGCAGGTATTTGAATAATTGATAGCATTCTCATTAAATTACCATCTACTGCAGCAAACATTTTGCATTTGAGCTTTTTTGTGTTTCTTTTTTCCCCATTTTTTTTGTTACTTTCAAATTATTGTACAACCTTGAGATCAATCCAAGTCAATCTCAATCCGTATCAAGTGGCAAAGAGATTTGTTTGCAATCTCTGGCTACTTGTTGTTTTGTTGTATATGTTATGCTGTTCGGCAATGCAATTGAAATTGAAGTCGTAAATCAAGGCGAACAATTTTAATTTGTAATATAATTACTGGCAATAAGTTGGTAATTTAGTTTTATTGGTTTCACATTTAACACCGTGAAGAAGAAAAAAAAAAAACTCACATATGCCTAGATGGCTATGCAGTGTTTGGAGATTTTATTGGATAAAAGTAGATACATTATATAAGATAAATGGCTTCGGTAGATATCGATGCGAACTGCTAATTTAGTGGAACTGAAAGTATTGAGACCCTAATGATGTTATAAATAACTTTTCAGTCGAATCCATTCTAAAGGATTTACCTTGGATGCAATTTGTCTATCTATTGGCTTTTTGTCACTTTCTGATTATCGTTCGGTTTTCTATTGGTATGAAGTGATTGTTGGCTATAAAATGTTCATCGGTAGTTAGTTTTACGCTTCTGGATGTCTACATTTTTATACCCTTGTCACTGGCATTTATGGTTTCATGACTTTCCATGTATTTCAGGACGGATTACAAACTGGCAGTACTGTGGAAGCATTGTCTTATTTATGTAAATTGTTTGTTGTAATGTAGTACTCGTACATGTATGAAGTTCTTCCATTTCATTTAATCAACTCCGACATTATATTCGGCTTATTTTGGTATTAAAATATTTGGTTTGAAAGGCGTATTCGTCTACAATAACGTCAATAAAGTATTTTGGGCAAAATTGGAGTGCATAAAGGAATGGTAGAATGTTTTTCTTTTTATATTTGTATATAAGCATTCAAAAATTGTAATTATTTCATACTAACAGCTTCTTTTTCTTATTACTTTTCAGGTATACATCCGTTTCTAGTATAAATTGTTGGACGGAAGGTAATTTTTATGAACCTCTCTAAAGAGCCTAGATTTATAGGGAGACCAGATAAGAACGATAGGAAAAGAAATTTAAATAAAACAACAACGGTGTAAGATATCAAATTGATTGATTTATTACCAGGGATATCCAAACTAGACATAGCTCTGTATAGCTGGTCCCTATACGCTATCACAGGGGACTTTAAAGTCGATAAGAGATGATGAGTATCGATCTAAAATGTATGGGTTCTCTCCAAGATCTGTCGTAGTGTGAATATTTAGTCGATGGTTTCCTGGCCTCAAACTGCACTGATAAGGACCAATCAGGTTGTTGACGAAAGGTTTTAGGCGTTGATATACTACGGCAGACCAGATGCCTCTATACGTGCCTCTATCAGTGTATCTCCTTTTTCTGTGGATCGGACTGATCAGATTTTACAAATGAGTTGGTGCATACTCCTAAATAACTTGACTAATAGGCTATCAGCTCCAGCAGCCTTGTTTGATTTGAACTTAGATATTGTTATTCTCACCTCATCTAGGTCGAAAGTGTTGGCTGTCATTGTCCAAATTGAATGGTTCCTTCTGCCTGATAGCGGACTGTTAGTAGTCAAATCTATTTAACTGCGGCTCTACTACGGGTTTCCATGTTCGATTCTGCAGGTTCGGGCTTTATGGCCCCGGTGTCCTTTTTTTTATAAAACTTTCTAACGTTGCCTCTGTAATAATGCCTTTCTATTGACTCGACTGTACGCTTCACATGTTCCTCCTTCTTCTTTCCGAGAAGCCGGTGCTCCTCCCTTCTCTTTTACCTTTAGATCTTAGGAACATCCCTCGATTTATTTTACAGCTTCCCAGAACTCGTCATCAAACTAGTGGTTACGTTGTGGTTGCCGAGTAAAACCCAGCACATCAGAGGCAGCATTTCTAACGGCAAAGGTTTTGGCAGATATCTCGGCTGGATATCCGTAGTATATAGGGTGACCAGATAGGAAAAGAAATTTGAATAAAACAACAACGGTGTGAGTTATCCAATTGATTCTAGCTTTATTTTGAATAGCACATTATTTAAATGTCCGCCTCGGCTTTGCTGGCAGTGCTTCAAGGGGTAGGTCCAATTTTTGATGACTGCGGCCAATATGTGCGGCGTTATTTTGGCAATAGCGTCTCGAACGTTGGCCTGGTGCTCGTCCAAAATGGTTGGCTTGTTAGCGTAGACTAATGGCATTTTTGCTTGTTGACATAGCCGCTGAGCCAAAAATGGGCATCTCCCGGCCAAAATCCGGATCTCCGGCCAACATTTCCAGCGCCCAATTACCGAACTCACAGCGTTGTCTATGGTCGTCCGGCTTCAATTCTTGCGTCAGCACAATCTTATACGGATGTAGGTCCAAATCCAACCTCAAAATAAGCCTGGTTGACTCTCTGGCGATGCCCAATTCAGCTGATCGGCGAATCGAAGAAGACCCTGAAATTTCTGGGTCAAGCCCATCAACTGATGCCGTACTACAAAATCCTTGCCACTAGTTCTCGTTCATGCTTCTCGATAGACTTCGCGTAAGCTCTATCAGTGTCATTGTTTTTCAGCGTTGCTTTAAATTATTGTTGGTTATTTATTGACAAGCATGCGATATGCACAGACTCAGAAATGAAGGGACTACCTAGGGACCTATCAAAAATAGGTCTAACATCCCTAGATCCATTTCAGATACTTCGCTCCATCAAGCCAGGAGAACTGGAGGAAGTGCTCTAGAGCTTCAGGTAGAGGGGGCACAATAGTTCTATTAAGGTCGCATCGCACTTGAACCCCTACAATCTATCTACTTATGTGGGGCCGTGGTGTAGTGGTAACATCAACGCTTGTCACGCTCTTGGTTCACGGTTCAAATCCTGATTTCAACAACCATCTATTTATTTCGTCTGAAATAAATAAAAAAGTCAATCAATTGCGAAAGTTAAGTCAACTCTACTGCGAAGGCATAGCACTGGCAGTAGAGCGGTCATACAGCTGAAAATGCAACTTGATCGTGATGATGACATCAGGAGGACGGAAAAAAATACTGTGAATCATGAGCAATGACAAAAGCAAAAACAAACAAGCTCCCCAGTTATCTGGACGCTACCCTTGGAGTTTACAGAAACTTAATACCATCTAAGTTTCAAACCACTACACTAAATCTTTCTTTCTCTCTCTCTCCTTCACAAACGTTGTATCTTGGACATTACTTCTCGGTTTTTTCGCGGATCAAATGATCAGACTGATGTTTCTGGATCTGGATCAGTCAAGCCTGTCTCTGACAACAAACTTGCAATGCTCATGTTGCGAATTTTCTTACAAGCTCAGTCAATCTCATATTATTTCTGCTTCATTACTTTGTATCTTACGCAGTCTATTCTGGGAGCTACATTGTCGTCCTTAATATCTTTTGCTCCAATAGTCGGTATTCGAATCAGTCGCTTGATATTTTATATTAGATACTTTGTCACTTTCTTGTGTTGGCATCGCAGAAACACCTAAGACAAAATAACCACATGGCGCAGCACACATCATCACATGTGAATCTATTCTCGATATTCGTGTATTATTTTCGCGAAGAACAGTTAGTTACTGTGGTATTGTTTTTCTGTTTTCTTCTCTTATGTTTCTTACAATGTGTCGTGGAGCACGAAATTCGCTGTTCACGTTTTTAAAATATACGGATACCAAGGTTGCTTGGCTTAAGTGGCATCGTCATCCATACGAAACTAAAGAATGTCATTCGGTTGATTTATCGATTTATCGTACTTGTATCTTTTCTCTGACTAAGTTATTGCTTTCAGCGTAAATCGTTGCTCGAAATATATCCAATAAAGTGCATTAGAATCAAAATAAAGATCAAATTCTATAAATAACTACCGAATAACAGTTCCGGGTTTTTGACCTGTTAAATTGTACAATCTATCTACCAGATAAGTTGCGGGTAAACAATAAAATTAGCGATCAATTAAAATTATTGCAAAACTCTAAGCCGGTTTTATGTGCGGATTATAATTTTTAGTGGTTTATACCAATAGCGTAGCGGTGGCGGCATCATTCGATCTAGATTGGTTATTGTATCTGAAAAGTGACAGTTCTGCAATAAGACTGGTTGCGTCATATGAATGATTGTATTTTTTGTTGGATGAATATACTCGTAAATCTGATAATTTTGAGCTGATCTCAATGTCAAATTGTACGAAGAATTATTATGATTGTAATGTTTTGCGAATTGAGTGCTTGTCATTGAAATGGCTTTAAAGAGCATGTTGTACGGTGTGATTCGACACGGGGTTTTTAGGGGACATATACAATTTATTCGATTTCTTTATAGCCCCTGAGGTCTACCCCAATCTATTGGATAATTATTAGCTTTAGTTGAAATTTAGGTAGGTAGGTGTAGTGGCAATTTCAAGCTAACATGCCTGAGATCCAATTAGCACCTTTTGATTTTGGCGACTGTAAATGGGTGGCTGACGATTATGAGGAAGACCCAAGTGTGGATTCTAGATTCAGACTGTGGATTTTAGGATTAGTGACAAGTCAGCGACATGATTTTCTTCTCGTTCACGTTTTTGCAACTACAGCTGTTAGATGTCTAGTCTAGCTGCATGGTTTCCTACAGCCCAGTGGAGGGCACTATCTGTGCGGAACCTGTTGAGAAGTTTGTTTGTTCTGTTGTTCTGTTGCAACTTATTTCGCATTTGCTGGGCTCTTGTTAAAAAAGTGAGAAAACTCTTCCAATGTAAACTCTTTCCGCTAAGGAGACGTTAAGGACAAATTCATGCCTTGCTAGTTGATCGACTTGTTCTTTACCTTCTACGGCACTGTGACTCGAAACCCAGACTAAATCAATCAAGTTATGAGATATCTTATCAAAAGACTTGCAATAACGTCGACTTCTTTGCCATTCTCTAAGGCAGACAGGGCGAAGGACACGAATTCACTAAGACACTAAGTTTGTGTGGGAGAGATAAGAGACTTGCACTGAAAGCTTAAGGCTTCGTATAAGATACTTTCGAAAAGTTTGGGTAGATAAGGAAGTTTAGCAATGGGGCGATAGTTTGTTACTTCGTTCTTTGATCCCTTTTTGTGTATGGGGGTTATAAAAGAGATCTTCCAAATCTGAGGGAATCTCCTAATGAATGGAGGAGCATTTTTTTAAGAAAAATGTCAGCGAGACCATCTGGGTCGGTTGAGAATTCATCAGTAAGATTTTTTAGTTTATTTTCAATTACAGTAGAATCAAAAGGCAGGGATAGAAAGAGGCCAACTGAGAAGTTAAGAAGGTGACTGAAGTAAGAGGGTTTGGTTTAAAAGAGTTGTCGGCGAAAGATTGTTTAAAATAGGTGGCAAAAAAGTTGGAAATGGTTTGCGGAAATGGTTTGCGGATTAGTTGATGATTTGTTGCCGCTGGTAGGGAGAGTTATAAAGATGATTGAATTGAAGGTAGGAACCGAGATAGTTAGAATAGTGCAAAACAGAATTGGTACGAAGGAAAGCTGCCCATAACTTGTTTCTCTTGTTACGTAAGGTGCGAAGTTTGCGATTATACCAAGGGAGGGATGAAGATGAAGTTTTATGGCGAGAAAAAGGGACATAAAGAGAAATAGGATTAAATATTTCTCTGTAAAAAATGGTGAGGGCTTCGTTTATGGATAGGTTAGCAAACTCAAAAGAACACCTACTCAGATAGGCATTTATTTTGCGGAAATTAGCTTTATGAAAGTCGTAAGAAGTGCAATATATCAAGATTGATATCTTCAGAGTTTCCAAGAAGAAACCTGAGCCCATCCTACAATCTAACTTTGAGACGTTGATAAATATTGAGGTATCATTGTCTTCAATGCCTCTCCGTTTTTTCCATTCTGCTCTGGTTACAATAAGAACAGCGGGGTAGTGTCGTGGAAAGAGAATTGAGGATGTTGTTATGACCATATGACAAGGCAGTCCAGCATCCAAATTCTTTGATTCAGGCAGTATTGTACGTCATACTTACGCCGTGTATATGAAGAGAAAAGAGTTGTAACAATACTGTAAGTGCATCTGTATAACATGACCGCAGTGCACTTGTGGTACCTATAGCCTTATTTTTTCTTTGTGAAAAATAGACTCACAAATATTTACCAATCAAGCCGTTCTTTTCTTTCCTTTCTATTGAAATCCAAAGAATGGCAATTTCAACTAAAACTCATTACCAGATGTTAGTATAATAAAAGGGGCATAGAAATCCGTACAGCGGTTCCTGAACTATAAACAAACAAACAGTATCTTTATTTTACTATTTTTTCTCGCGGCTATCGTATATTAAATAAAAATCAGAAATCTACAATATTTCCAACGGCTTCAAGTTTAAAATTCCCCAAGATGAGCAGGTGCTCGTAAACGTTTCGCTAACTGTGTTCCAACATGCGAATTATTTCCTGCTAATATTTAACCACGTTTTGGATAAGTTCCAAGAACCCAGACGATTTATTTAAATAAAAAGCCATCATTCCATTCGCTAATAGTACCCGCAGGACGTTTCGCATCCAAAGAATCAACATTATCGTCGGCGCATTGTCATAGATAAACACGAATGTGTATCTACAGATACATTTCATTTGTGGCGATAATTATTACCATTTAGATGCGTGTTCATTCTAGGTAGGCTGTTAAACCGGACCGCATTTTCAAAATTTATTTCTTTTATTCCACGGTTAGGAACACATATCTAGATACATGTTTCTCTGCTGCGCATGAAGTGACCCAATTTGGTTTCCATCCAAATCGAATGTATCTTTTTCTTTTTTCCCTTCGAGAACGTTGGACTTCATTCATTTCGATCTGTTGTGTGTGCAAATCAGCATTTTTTTTCGATAGAAAACTGACAGATGGACAAACACATTCGCCGCTGCCGCCCGCTCAGCGTGTGAGAGATGAATCGCAAATTAACGATAAATTCGGTCAACTGTCCGAAGAAGGAGGTTCGGGTTGGGCAATGGGTTCAATGCGGCCTGCAATTCGATAAAACTATCTCATATCATCGATGAGAAAACCTAAGATACTCGTACCACGAAAGTGGAACACATTGTGCTGTGTGGTGGTGGACTCTGTTAGAGTGTGATCGATTCGTGAGCAATCAATTTTTGACATGACAATAGCTGTCATATCTTTTTTTTTTTTTTTTTTAATCTGATATAATTTTTTTTAAGTGTTTTTTTCTTTTGTTATTCTTTTTTTTTTTGGGGGGGGGCTTTTTGTTCTCGATTTAGAATGAGAAAAAAAAATCGAAATCAATTTACACAATGCGATCGTGTGTAACACTTAATGTTAATGACCTTTTAAATAATTACTAATACCGTTAGATCGGTAGTTATACACAGATGGAACGACAGAGAGTGAACAGATTTTGTGTGATAATTATTTTCGGTTTTTCCTTTTTAGTGGGCACGGTGATCAAAACAAAAACCGAAAACTAACAATAAAAGTTGTTTAATGATTGACGGAGAGGTTAGGTCTTTGATGAGATACTAGCAAAGAGTCCGGAAGAAGAGGGCTGCGAGATAAAAACGTGTTTGGATTTGATTGAGACTATGTTATTGAGATAGCATCACATCTTGCTACAGGTTCCGTGAAGTAGTCATGACTGTGTTTCGGAGCTTGGCAACCAGGGTGGTATGATGGTATATCCCAGAGTTACACTCGTTTCCCATTCGGATCTCCCGGGGAAACTGTCTCAGGGGGGCAATATGCAAATGAAACTTACACTAATCACACATGAAACGCACGTCTATATGCCCAACTATTGTGGAAGCCAACAACAACAAACTTAAGAGGCATTTGATCTAAAAATGTCAATGTAAACTGTGTCCACCAACATCTGGAAGGAAATGAACCACACATGTTAGTTTCTACCAGGTTTCATTTTAAAGGGGGCCTCAATTTTCTTATCAGAGTCGAAAGAACCGGATACACTCGACGTTATATTGCTGAAACTCGTCCCTCACGATTCCACCAAGTTTTTATGCTCCATTTACTCGCCGAATAAAGACCAACCGCCCAAGCTATTTCAACATCTATCAGATATGGTAGACTGGATACAAATGCATTGTCCGACGGCCGAAATTATTTTCCTCTGCGACTTCAATCTACACAGCTCAAATTAGCTACGATACTCGAATAAAACTGATGATGTAGGAAGAAAAGCTGAAGCCTTTGCTATCAGTTTTCAGATAATCCAGGTAATTTCGGAAATACTCCGGATATATTTCTTTCAACAGATCCCGATAGTTACACCATCAAAGTATCTGTCCATTTGGTAAATTCAGACCACGCCCTAATATCAGCAGTACACCTGCTACTAATACCAATGATAGGGGAAAAAAGTAGCACTGATGTCACCGTTTCCGCCGAAGCTGTCACTGAGATAATTATTCTCGGCATGGAACTGTACATTCCCCATTCTACCGACAAAATCAAACCTCCAGCAAACCTTAGCTCAACAGAAAATGTGTAAGAACAATCTTAGGTTGTTGCAGTAGCTCACGCCCTTTCTAGTCAATGGCAGTAGTGATGAGCAACAACTTTAGTCACTCCTCATTCCCTCTTGTGAAGGACAAAGGGTCACTAGGAACAACAAAAAAAAAAAAGAAGATATTTTCGCTATTCGCAATTCGACAGTAAATCCAAATATCATGGAGGACAAGTCATCCAGACGTCGATGTCAGATGTAAAGTTTCAATCCATAATCATCATTAGTCATCCTTAATCATTGCAAAATAGGGCAGCAGGACCTGACGGAATACCAGCCATATACCTCAAAAACTGTATACCAGAACTAACATCTATTCCTTGTAAATTTTTTTCTATGTCTTATGCGCAAGAAATGCTTCCCTCTTGCTGAAAAATCCATCAATGTTAAAATAATCAAATATCTGGAGGCACACATTGATAAGTGACCAGCTGTATAGTTTTCGCAGCCGTCTTTCAATTGGAGACCTGCTGATTTATATAACCCACCTACGGACCTCAGCCATCGAACAGCACGGGAATTCAAGAGCGGATGCCCTGGACATCTCAAATGCACTCGATCGTGTATGACGTAGTACCCTATTAAAAAAGCTTGCCTCCTATAGGCTACAGCTCTGCTGTTAGAAGGAAATATTCTCCATACTAGATCAATTCAATGCAAACGCTGGAATCCCTCAGGGTTCTATACTTTCACCAACTCTGTTTTTACTCCATATCAACGACTTTCTAGAGCCAACAAACAACAAGATCTTCAGTTTTGCAGATGCCAACATCATAACATCATCTTGCTCTTGAAGCATCCATGAAGTTAAGCTACTTAATTAGAGCAAAGAGATATTTTACAGCGCAATAGATAATTCTTCTACATAAAGTACAAGTTAGACCAGGAGTTCGGTCCCAAAATATTTTTTTCATCTGCTCCATAGCATACAGAAACGGGTAGCCCACTTAATAGAAGATCCCGCACTTCTAATCTCCAATCATTAGCTCATCGGAGACGGACTTATACCTATACTGAAGACCTCCATAGAATGATCCCTAGAAATGTGATATTTGAGCATTCTACTAAGCAAGCCACAAGGACCCATCACTCACTAATAGCTCTTACATCCCTTTATCATAACTCCTTCTGCTACAGGACAAGTAAACTTTGAAATTTACTCCCTGGAGACATATTTCCAGAAACCTTTAACCTCCAACAGTTATAGGCTCGCCTCTCCTGAGAGGAAATTATAAACAAAAAAATGATCGCCCTGCTACTATATTTTAGAGAGACTAGCTCGCAAGTTTGATGCTTCCAAAGTAGACAATGTGAGCAGCATTGTGGAAAACTTAAATAATTCCAAAAATTTGTTTAAAGTATCTGCTGGACGTGCCTTGAAGACTTCGGATGAAGAATTTCCTGGAGCTTACATACTCGTAAGTGCCTTAAAAGCAAAGCCAATCTCTCTTTGGGAAGGATGTGTGTTGGTTTAATGTACCACTTCCACTTAGAGATTTTAAAACCCCTTGTGAATCCCTTCACGAAGTTGTTTTTAGCAACCAATCCCTGTTTCTTACTAGCTAGTTCCTTAAAAACTCATTTCTATCCCGGCAACCTAAGCTTGATCCAGACTTGATTGCAAATCCGATTTTTGATATATTCAAAGCCATGTCGAACAAAGCACACACACAGATTAAGAGACGACTTAAGGAGTTTAAAAGAAGTCCCCTTTCACCTCTGAATACTTTCGAGCTTTTACTAGACGCAGATATCGCCTGCTGCAAATCTATCCTAAATTTATTAAAAATTGCGGCAAAAATACTAAAGTAATATCTTCTCATCCAGAAACTTGCCCACTGAATTTCGAAAATCAAAGATCGTTGCGGTACTCAAACCTAGCAAACCAACCGATAGGCCGATAGTTACCGGCCAATCGCTCTCTTAAGTGTCTGTTTACATATCCTCGAACTCTTTATTTACAACAGAATTAAACTGCCCATCAACGAAGTTATCCCTGTGGAATAAGCTGAGTTTCGAAAAGGTCCAATCTGTTTTCTATTCAGTAACTTCAATGCCGCTGGCACTACACTGCCAGGAAATGAGATCTCTGACGAGCTTGACAAGGATCAGAAGAAAATTTCTCTGGACCTGAACCCACGTTGAGTTTGCCAGCGTCCTCAGTTAGGGCTTCCATTGACGACTGGGTTTTCAGTGAACACAATCGAATGTGGCATAACTCTCCAGGATGACTGCAGACTAAACGAATAGTCTGCGTCGTTTGTAAGAAATCTGCGGCTTTCTTGCTATCTCTTAACAGAAAAGACTGCTGACAACTTACTGGCGCGATAACGGGCCACTTCCCCTTTGCCAAGCACCTTCATGTGCTAGGTTTGAGCGCTACCCCTGTCTGTGACTCGTATGGAGAGAGGGAAGAGACTGCGATACACTTTCTGTAGCAGCGCCAGCCTCCAGAAAATTCCAGCTATAAAGATCGCTTGTAAAAGTTCACCAAGAATTCCCAAAATAAAGGAAAGTGAACAGCGATTTTATTTCCTGGTAAATAACAAAAATAGATTTCAAGGGATTTGCCCTTTTACAATGTAAAATAAGATACTCGCATCCGTCAATTTGGCCAGCGAACCTCAGCTAACAAGAATTTTAAAAGGAAAACTAACCTAAAATAAAAACGTGTCTTTTCCTTTGACACCTGAAATCGAAGAAAACAGTGATGCCAAAATGGTGCTTCTTTAAGTCTCGATGAAACGCAGTTATGCCAAGTTATGCTGTTTAAGTGGCTCGATGACACTTCCTATGTGATTGTCCTGCCTTTGCTCGGATCTGGTGGCAGATTTTCGGTGCTGATGTGGTGAGTGCTGATGACATAAGCTCTTCATCACTGAAGCTTCTACTCGTCTTTTTTTTACAAAAGACGAAAAAAACACATTAAAATGGGGTTCTCTGCCTGGTTGTGCAATGGACTTGTTTTTGAGTCTGAGTGCCCCAGTAGGGTGTACCCGCCCCGGCATTAAAAAAAAATCCTAAGTTGTTCGGATTTTTAAAACAATCATTATAACTCGGTGAAATTGTATGAACTGAGGGCTAAGAACTTGGTTAAATAATAAACTGGATCGACAACTTATTTGTCTCCATCATTATAAAAGCTTTAGAAAATTTTATTAAGGACATCTATCCAAGTAAGTTGTTACAATTCAAACTCAATTACTCTATGAGTAGCTCCTTTGAAGGAGGTGTAGGACGAATAATACCCATTGACATGAACGCCCTCGATTGATAGAAAAAAAAAAAAAAAAAAAACCTTCCCTTACAAGGATAAACACGACAAGAGTCCTTCACTGTACTTTGTTTTAAGCAACCTTCCATTCATGCATTTTAATTATCAGCAGTAAGCATGATTAGGTCAACATGCGGACACATGAAGCGATTTCGTGATTTCGTGCTTCTACCAGCTGAGTGACCTTTTGCCCATTGACACAAATGTCAATGGAATATCTATTCTCTACCCTATTTTGTACGGAATAGAGTACCTACATCCACTCACATAATAAGTCACCAGCTAGCATCATCATCACCATTTCCCTATGCTAATAGATCAAAATACTGAAATCAAAGATATCCCACGTACCCTTCGAGTACCTACTTATGGATCGTCGTCATTGTGTATCCCCATTCTGGGTGACGGATTATTTATTCAGCGGAAATGTGCAATTTCATTTCTCTGTCACGAATGTCTCTCACTATACTCGTACATGATACAAAACGAGAAAAGGGCGATCGAAAAAAACCGTTCTCTGGCTTAGTACTCTATTTGGGCAAAGCCATACCATGCCATGGCAATGCCACATGTTGCATAAGAATCATCCATGTGCATGTATGACAGAGTCCTCATCCCAGCTCCACCTTAGGATTGAAAATCCCAGGCACTACTGGCAGTGAGTTGTGGCATGTATCTATAACTCTAAGGGAATTGTTTATCTATTTATGGTCAGATTAGAATTTACAACAATTTTTATGAAAAATTACTTGTCTCCCCATGGATTTGTGTGTTGTTGGTGTTATTGTTGTTTTGCACCACAAAATGGACAGAGGAGGACTCGTTCGTCGCATTTATGGTGTTATACCATAGCTCTGTATGTGGTTGCTCCTATTTTGGATGGAACAGTCTCGTTCCTTACGTTTCTTTGGTTTTCCAAACATTTATTATTATTCTTCGTATTGCTGTTGCTGTCGGTTTTTTTTTTTTGTTGTTGTTGTTGTGTGTACTTGGGTGCCATATTGATCTGGTGTGGGTACTTCCGTGGTTCGGTGAAGTTATGTGGTACAAAACACTGAAGAACCGTTTGAAAATAACAAGTGTCCTAACAAGAATGAATAAATGGATTTTTTTTTAATGTAAATTTATTCAAACCGGGATCTTAGAACTTACATTGTATATGAGAGCCCGCCCGATATGTGGTTACACGCATAGATGGGACAGTGGAACAATTCGGTTGCAGAAGGTGGAGGAGGCGACTGTGGTGAATGAATTGAATTGACTTGGTTTGGGAATTGAGACAAAGCGGTTGGAATTCCCTTTAAGGTAGAGTGGTACCGTAACTGAATGATGGGATTAAAATGAGGGATTTCCTTGGGAAAAATAGCAGTAAAGAAGGTTGGTCACGTCAAATAATGGTGAGGTGGTGTATTAAAGACGGAAGAATGATCCTGCGAAGTCAGGCATTGAGGCGAAGAGGTAGATAACACTGTAAAATTGGATTTAATGTCGGTTGTCAGCACATCCGTAGTCTTCGTTGAAAGATACACTCTAAGGCAAGTATGGTTCCGGAAAGGTTCACGAAGAATAGAATATTCCCCCTAGGCCTAGGGGTATTTCCTTCCTCTTCTGAAATTGTTAACTAGTGTTATGCTGCAACGATGGTAAACATGGGTAGAATCAAGAGGACTTTTGAGTGAATTTCAGGCTGGCTTTAGAGCGAACTACTCAACTTTTGACTGAAAATTGTATCTCAGAAATGGGCAACCAACTGTATACCTCTTATTGTCGATTTTCGTGCTGCTTTCGATGCATTACAGAGAAAAGCGCACTTTTACTATAAAATTTCACGGTATATCGTGGAAAATGCTAAGAATAGTTCGAAGCCTATACTACGATAATCGAACGGCAGTATGGGACAGTGTCACGCTAACAGAATTGTTTTCTACAAATACAGGAGTCAAACAAGGCAGCTAGTTAAGTCCTCTATTGTTTAGTCTATCCTTAGATGATCTAGTATCCTACTTACCAGGTGGAAGCAATATTATCAAAGTGCTCTTCTATGCTGACGATATCGTCATTCTCACAGAATCGCCAAACATGTATTGTAAGCTATGGAACCTTGATACTTCGAAACAATTCAGGAAGATATTCCAGAGAGGAGAAATGATCATTTGAACAATATCGCTACTAAGGGGTAAGACTATCGTACGCAAGCCATCTAAGGGGGAAACTGAAGGAGTCGAAAAGAGCCATAAGCAGCACTTGGAAGAGGGTTTTAGGAAGAAACGATTTAAGTTGACTCTTTGAAGCCACAGCAAGATCAAGTATAGGTTATGACGATTATGAAGACGTCGAGGCACTGCAAAGATACTTTTTTAAAGCACCTCTTCAAACTTCTGGCAAACACTCCCAATTTATGTAGAGAAAGAAACTGCCTTATGATGAGCCTATATACCTTGGGATTACACTTCAAGTACACTCTAAAAGTAGAAGATATGGCAGCCCACCGGCATATTAATATTGTGCCCTGTTGTCTGCTTACTAGAAAAGATTTACTGTTCAGAAAATGGGAACAACTCAGCGAATATTGTAATGTGGACATGTCGTTAAGATGGGAAGACAAAAGTAACTGGAGTGCAGCGATGAAATCTATACTAAAGACCCTAGATGAAAGGAAACTCAATCCGGGAGTCGCAGTATATAAAGAGGTCTGAATCACTTCTTGAAGGAGAGAAACTATTTCAACGATAAAAATACGATACAGCAAATAAATGTAGATTTGTAACCGTCGATTGGGGTACTGAAATCTATTTTGAGGTCATCCACTTTAGCAAGGAATGCTACTTGTAAACTCCAATGATCATCTAACATTTTAAGGGATTGTGGTCATAGCACCCAGGTTGGGAAGAAGTGGAACAGATGGAGAAAAGCAAAATCCCCGGGGTCTAAAGAGGTCTCTAGAACCAGGACCTCAACAGTCTTGTCTCATCCTCGATTGCAGAGAAGAGGTTTTATTTGGACCTTGAATTTTCTTCCATTAAGTACTGAACATGATATCGTTCAAATGTTGGCCTCCAACGTTTATGCAAATTTGAGCCTTTTTTATGGCATTTTCCATCACTTTTCTCAATACTTCCGCCGGTATGTTCACTATTTCTTGTCTTTCATGGCTGCGACGGTCTGTAACTTGTTCACATAGAGAATAATTCTGGAATGGTCAGATTGGGTGATCTTGCGAGCCAATGCAAATCGACCTGGAAAAGTGTCCTTCACTAATTCCATTGTGTAGGCCGCTGTGTGTGTGCAGTGACACAGTCTTATTAAAACATGTACTCCAACCCCAATTCAATAGTTCTATAGCACTCTCCACTGACAGTTATCGCATTGCCAGAAGCGTCGCGTAGGGCCCAATCACCCTTTCAGCTTAGAAGCTGCACCACACAATAACTTTCAGTGGATGTAAAGGCAATTCTTGAATAATACGCGGGTTTTCAGTCTCCAAAACAAATATTCTCCTTGTTTACATGCCCGGAGGGATGGAAATGTACTTCGCCACACATATGATTAATTTTGAAGGAACATCGTCCTCTTCACGATTGAGGCTTATGATGCGCTGACTGTATTCCAGGCGGCCTTGTTGGGTCTTTCACCGAGGCCCGTCATCTCCTTGGTATTTCTGGACACTCTTCCACATCCTCGCACACATGAGAAATATTCTCGGTCGAACGGTCTATTCTTGGTCTTCCAGTCCTTGCTCTAACTCCTGTTGAGAGATTCTCTGTGGGGCGTACTGTGGGGAAGTCTTCGACGAAATTCTCGTTGTATTCTTATTACTGATAAATTATTCCGCAAGAAAATCGACACGACGGATTGCAATAAAAAAAAGAACTAAAAATAATTGGAACTTGGCTTCACATAGCATCATACGCAGATTAAAATTCAAGGCAATGGCTTACAGACATCCGTTTTATGTACGCTCTCCCTTTACTTACAGCTCGTCTTTACGATTGTGTCCTTCATGTGTAACTTTCTAAATTTTTATTGCAAAGATTCCCAGTCTTTACAAAAACTTGTATCTAATCAGAATAGATTTGCGAATTGCACATAAAACTTCTGTTAGAGTTTTCCTCATAACAACGACTTATTACACGTAATCTCTTCCCTAAAGCAGTAATCTTGTATTAAATTATTATAGTAAAATATATCTGCTTGTCAGAAAAATGATTTAAAACAAAAGATACTCTTACTACGAGTACTTCAGCGTCAGCCCATCATATTTCCGCTCGATTGAGCACATGACTTCCCATCAAATTTTATTCAATTTTCATAACAGTTTCCCCTAACTAATACTAAGAAAATTTCAATTGAATTTTATGAAGAAATCAATATTTCCCACAAAAACCTCTTCCAAATCAACATGAAATGTCTGCCTTCAAATCTGCCTTCACACAATAGATACTCGAAGCAAAACTATCTTTTTTTTTTTATTGTTCTCTGATTAGTAATTCACAACAAAGGAAGCCCTCTTTGAAAAAAAAAGAACAACGCAACGACGACGTGTGACTTGCGTTAGCCATGTAGGTACACCACGTATGTTGGGTAATACATTAGGCACAATGGCCCAGGTGGACGTCAAAGGTCTACGGCAATTCCGATATCGGTCACAAACAGTAACCAGCCAACTTCCCAGATGTTTTTTTTTTTATTCTACGGTGTACATGTATTTTTATTGTTTTGTCTTTTTTGTAAATAACACTTTGTCACCCGCCACCACCACCACCAACCGGTAGTTGGTGCGTGAGGACAAAGATACTAATTTTACTTCCCAAAAAAAAAAAAAAAAAACTGTCCATGCTTCCGTTGGTTCATAGAGTGTGGAAATAGTACTACGTTGATCACGTTCAATTTACAGTTGTTTAGCGACGGAAGTTTCACGTTAAATTAATGACATTCTATACACAAGCACCCCAAATATGAGATACAAAGCAAATTTCAGCTGTCTGCAGGAGGCATTATCATCGGGGGATTGCGGCGCAATCGAGTTGGTTTTGCATAAGCTTCAGATAAAGATCGCATATGCATTATGTGCGCCAGTAACCTTTTCGATCTGTGTTACAACATGGATCAGACCGAAACTCTATGTCTACCGTTTGCAGTACAAAACACCTCCACGCATAAAATTGCATAACAAAATGCACAATAGATTGCCGCAGACTTACTGTCAGATGTGGGGATTTTCCTTTCTTATCCACCGAGTAAAATAGGTTTTGTTCGTTGATCTTTTTTTTTAATGTTTTTGGGCGTCAAGAGGATATATGAGGATTGAATGAGGCTTAATAAATGGTTGGCAAGACTCTGTTTCCTCAATAAAACTTACTTACAGTTCGGCGCCACCCATAGCTCAATACCTAAGTACTAGAGAAACAACAAGTTTTATCCGACAATCAGGCATCATTTTGGCCGAAACAGAAACTTTGCCGAAACTGAAAATAACATTTGATCGGACATGTTATTGGAGGAATCCAGTTTACGCACAAAATCATTCAAAAGATGAGTTGGGTCTCAAGCGATAGGAAGGAAACTTTCAAAACGTTGAGCTCAAAGTAATCGAAAAAACGTTTGCGTATTACATACACCAGCGATAGCCTCCGAGATTCCATAGCACCAACTGGAAAGAGCTGAAGCAATTGAAGAAATGTGAAAAGCGACTTTGTACAGCCAATTTGACACTTTGTGAGTGACATGCAGTGTAATAGTTAAATTTTCTTTGTCAAACCTTTGACAGCCTTTAACGTTGTTCACACTAGTCTCAGTAAGCCAATTTATTTTGACATCAGATGAGAGGGATGTGGTTTGTCACCATACCACCGGTGACGAGCCACATGAGGCAAGATTTTTAGATTTTTTTAAACCTCCTAGACTTAAGATCCATACACAGCTCAGCGACCGGCGAATGGGTGAACTGCGAACAAACCATTTTTAGTACATTTAAAGGCACACAATTGACAACTTTACTATTCCAAAAGAACAGAGCTTAATTTATCTATCGATTAATAGGAAAAAAGTTAAATTTTAATTAGTTTCTGCGAAGAAATTAACAATTCGCTGATTTTCCGCGAATAGACGAATACTTCTTCGAACTGTCAAATTTTATTCACATTCCACAGATGTGGAACGCAATCCACATTCGCGCGATCAAAACATTCGCCAGAGTTTAACCTCACAATTCTTTTGTTTGTGTTTGAATGACAAGTGAAATTCGCAGATTGCTGCGACTAGAAAAAAAAAAGTTGCTGTGAATGAAATGTCAAAATTTGCGAATATTTGCTCATTCGTATTCGAAGGTCGCTGAGCTGTCAATGGACCTTTATTTTGGCATTTGTTGATGTTTATTACTAACTCAAAAATTCAGGATGCGAATTAGGAATCTAGGACATTTTGACATTTCAAAGATGTCAAAAAAGGACATCATTTGACACTCCGCGCTATGTACGTTAAAGTGTCAAATTCCTGTATTTTTATAGTGCAAATGCGTTGCTGAAATTTAGTTATAAAAGATACAAGACACAAGTAAAAATGAAGATACAAGTAAAGTTAATGGGAAATGGCTGGACGGCATCTGACGTAATCTAACTAAAAGAACACACGCTTTTGTGCATAACTTCGGAAAAACTTGGAGCATCCTCTAAGGCTTTAGTACCTATGTACACAAATACAATACAGAACTTTTTTTATTGTTTTAATTAAAGTATATTACATTATCTAAATTGGACATATTTAGTTAATAAATTTAATTCTATTTCAGTATTTAATGCATATACACCGCGCAAGAATCGTAAAAGAAAATAATCGTAGTAAATTCCTAAAGAGCTGTCAAGCAGTGTCAAACGAAAATTTGACATAAAAGTGTCTTACGCATTTATTTGACAGTAGACAAAAATTTGACATTACTTCATAAATCTCTCAAACAGTGTCAAATTATTAGTGTTAAACAGTATAATCTGAGCTTAATAGGTGCATAAACTACTGTCTGATTAATGCAGAAACAATGCAATACTTGGTTATCTATGGACACCTAAAAACGAATCGGAGAGCATATGTGACCCAAATCTCAACCGACGGGAGCAGGGTATCTGGGGGCTACTAAACTGTTCAAACGACTCTGCCATGTTCCCAAACTCGAATGAGCTATCCGAAACCACAAACACCCTAATACGCAGTGGAACCCCCTGCAACTGAGATAATGCAGCAATAGGGCTTGATTCTCAGGACAACGTTAAGAGCGCAAGGTGTTGACTAATTAGAGAGCACATATCGCCCCAAATGGAGGCCCTATATGTAGGCCTTGAAGCGATTTCAATTAACTTTTCGTGGATGGTTTTTTTCTTTGTTTTGTAGCTATCGCTTATTCAGAACAAAGTGTTGTTGGAATTTGTAAAGCATGCGCTGAATTCATATGTTTATTACTACCACGTTTTAAGGAAATTGTTCGGATCAATTATTTTCAAATAAATGTAGAAGTAGCAAGATTATTTGCTTCCTGTCAACCTCGATACCTTAATGCCCCACACGAAGAAAATTCCAAACGATGGAAATACATTAAGGTAACGCGTCATAAATCGCTGTAATCTATGTCACAAGCTCAGGTACATTCCTAAACCTACGGAACATGCAATCTTCTAGAAAAAAAAAAAAGTAAAACTACTCCACACGCCTCCTCATCAACTTTTTTTTTGTTTTGTTTCTCCAACATCGCAAAGAATTCTTAACAAGAAAACAAAAACACCACCAAAAGTGTTACAAGTGGGATTTTCAAGAACCTGATTCCAAATGAAATCCCAGCAAGCCTACTCACGCATCCCACTCAACCGCAAAAAAAAAAAAAAAATTAACTTTCAGTTAATTTTAGGCTTCATTCAACAGACAGGCAGGCGGTCCACCACGAAAGCGGTCAACCTTTCGATTTCGACAGCAATTACATGTCATGTGTACTACTTCAGCAATTGTCCCGCATTTTGACAAATTAGCTTGAGTACATCGGGACATTGTGTACCCCACTGACCCAAAGAGTGCGATAGGAAAAATCTGGTTTTTGAGGTCGACCGCGAGAACACATCCGAATTTCGTACAATTGTGTGTACTCGTAACTTAATTTGAAGTCTTCATCTGTCCAAAAATGTCGAAAAGTATTTTCTTTAAATTTAAGGTAATTTCTTCTCCTTTTTTTTGCGGATTTCCTGGCATTGTGGTTTAACCTAAATTTTTGTTTTGATTTTTTTTTTTTAGGGCGGGGTTGGTTCGCAAATTGAGTTAATACATTTTGTCACGGATAACTTTATTACCCGAAGATTAATATGGAACAATTGTCCGGCTAATTATAGCAATTATTTTTAATGGGTGCAGATGCAGTGGGAAATAGTTTACTTGCATAACAGTGGCAAGTACTGGGAGTGGATTTATTGCAATAATTGATTTTCTTTTGTACACTACATCATGTAATAGAATTATTTGAGGCAATCACTTCCTTGTCATAATGACTTTCACTGTACTTTGTACACTAGACACGTGTTACATGGTATAGACCAAACCGCAGGACAACTATGCTTTGTGGCATGTCAAAGTCGGTAATATTCAGTGGCAATATTATATGTAGAAAAAGTAACCTACCACGAGAGGAAAGCTACTTGATGTTGATTTTAATAATTTTATATTATTTGTTCTCTATAATTAGAATCGATGAGCATAGCCAAATAACAGCAAAAAATGCAAAATATTTGTAGTATAAAAAATCAGAAACAAATTTGTGGACCCTCCAATTTATTTTTGCATCTCTAATATTTTTAGTGATCAGCTAAATAATTGAACGACCAGCAAAATCTGCAGAGAAATAAATAATAAATAGTCCACAAGAAAATCAAAATCAAATGATCAGCAGAAAATAATATTTTGATCTGCAGAAAATCAGTAGAAAATGTAAATAATTAGCGAGAAAAATAAAAGATGAGCTGAAAAAATGTTTCTTCAGCAATAATTAATTATTTTATCTGCAGAAGGAAACAATGCTTCAAGAAAGATTAAAATTAAATGCATATGAATCCTAAAATCTTTGCTAATTATTTCCTATTTTTTTCTGCTGAAATTCTATTTTCCGCTACCATCCTTCCAATAATCGCACCTAGTCGTTAAACTAATCAGCAATTTCTCTTTATAATACTTGTAAATTTATGTTGTAAGGAACTAGCTTTGGTCTGTTACCTTTTGTTTTTTGACTCGTTATCACTTTGTTCGGGTGATTATGTTATATATTTCTTTTTATTTTTTCTCCTAGTTAACTAGTTCAAATGGTTTTATTCTTCGTAATCTTCTAACTAGATTGTTATTATTAAGTAGTTCGACTACTGCTAAATTAGAATGGTTGCGAAGCCTACTTTCATGTCTTCTTGCGACCTTCCTGACCTCGTCCTCTACCATTTAAATTTTTAGATCCCTATGTAGATCAGTGTTACGTATGTACCATGGCGCATTAACAATATTGCGTAGTACTTTATTTTGAAAGCATTGTATGCTTTGTAGGTTCGTCTTACTTGTGCACCCCCAAAGCTAAAGGCCATATGTCCATATTGGCTTTAAAACTTGCTTATAGAGAAGCAGTTTATTATATATTGATAGACATGAATACCTCCCAATTAGCCAATACATTTTTTTATATCGAATGTATAGTTAGTCATGTTTTTTCTTGACATGAGTTTTCCAGCGCAACTTCGCCTCTAAAGTCATGCCTAAGTACTTAGCTGAGTTCGAATGCAGAACTACTTTGTTATTTATGTACACAGGTATGTGTTGTACGTTCCATTCAGATATTTCATTTACTGTCCTTTGTAGTTTTTTGGTAACTTTCTGCACGGTTTTTCCGACAGAAAGTACAGCAGTATCGTCTGCATATGTGACAACAGTAGTTTCGTCATTTTGTAGTAGGTCGTTCGTGTATAGGAGGAACATCACAGGCCCTAACACACTACCTTGCGGTACTCCAGATCTTATACATTTTAATGCGGAGTACTCATTTTCTGGCTTAATTCTATATAATCGCTGCTTTATATATGACTCTAGTATTTCTGAGTATTGTTTTGGAAGATATTTTTTCAGTTTATGGACCAATATAAATATAAATAAAGTCTGGCACAAGGGCAGACTTTATCAAAGGCCTGTGTTACATCAAGGAAGATGGTAGAGCATATTTGTTTTTCTTCTAAGGCATTTTCTATTTTGTCAGTTATTCTGTGGACCTGGTCTATAGTGGAGTACCTATTTCTGAATCCAAATTGATGGTTTGGTATCAGTGCCTTTTCTTCTATAATCGGATGGAGTCGTTTCAGAAGAAATTTTTCGAAGAGTTTTGACAGTATTGGCAGCAATGAAATTGGACGATATGAGGTAACTTCACTGGGTAATTTTTCCGGCTTTGGTACCATAATAACTTCCGCGACCTTCCACATGCGTGGAACATACCTTAGTCTGAACGCTGCATTTATTATCTGTGCTATTTTTTTCATACCTTTTTTAGGCAGTTTTTTTTTAGAATCAAATCGCAGGGCTTTTTTCGGGTTGATCTTCTCTTTTATTTCTGTGGCTATTTCCTTAAAGGTTACAGCTGGGATTAACGTCACATCTTCGCACATTTCTTCCGTTAGTTGGAGATAATCATTATCTTCATATGGCTGAAAGACGCTTTCAAAATGTCTAGCAAATAAATCGGCCTTTTGTTTGTTTGATTTTGCCCAGTTTCCACTGCTGTTTTTAACTGGCGGAATGTATGCCGTTGGTCTTTTCATTTTTTTTGTAGCCTTCCATAGTGAGTATTCTGTACTAGCATCGTTTGTCAGATTTGTAAAGTATCTTTCCACCGACGCATTTTTCAATTCTGTGATCTGAGCGTATTGTTTAAACTATTAAGTCTATTTTTATCACTTGGCGCTCTGGACAGTTGCCAGCGTTTACGAGCTCCTCTTTTCAGATATTATGTCGCATATTTCCTTGGGATATACGTTTCTTTTTACTTTGTTATTTGATTCAGGTGTTGCTACCTAAGCATCCTTTTGTATATTTAGGGTGAAAGTATGTACTTCTCTTTCTAGTTGCTCTATTGTATCGATTGTTGTACTTAGTTCGATGCATTCCTCCAGAAAATATCTGAAATATATCCAGTCAGTTAGCTTGTTCACTAGACATGGGTTGTGTTCCTTCATTATAATTTTATTACCAAGTGTAAGCAGCACAGATGAGTAATCTGAGTCAAGATCTGGCCCTTCCTGCATTTGGGTAGTATTTGAGGAAATATTCTTAGTTACAAAGAAGTCGACAACATCCGGGACTTTATTCCTATCTGTTTCCCGTTGAATGGTGATTAGCTTTGCTTTCTTTTATAGATTCAAAGAGTTATCTTTCTCTTGTATTTGTTAATCTTAAATACAATTCTTCAAATGATCAGTGAACATATTTCCCGATCTTTTCAATTTTCCGCTCATCAACAAATTACAATTAGCTTCTGCTTATCAAAAAACTATATTCTGCTGATTAAATAATTTCTTTGTAGCTGGAAAAATCGGTTCATCTTTTATTTTTCTTGCTAATCATTTGCTTACTCTACTGATTTTGTTTTTAATTTTTTGTTGGTAAAAAATAAATCCATTAAACTGCTGATCAAATAATTTTATTTTGCTATTCAAAAATATCTTTACTGCTGATCGAATAAATAGTAGCCCTCGATTAGCATTTGTTTCGGCATTAATCTCTAGAAGTCAGATTGCCTTAAGTCATCCTAAATTTTATTATCTGTTAAATCGTCGTCACTGAAAAAAAGAAGTTGAAGGCCATTTGTACGTTCTGGTATGTTTAAGTTTTGATTAGATTTTACAAAACTTCAATTCGATATGTGGTACATAACATACTCGTATGTAGATTTTACATTTTCACCCAAATCTAAAAAAATAGAACAAACTTTCGGTGGCAACTGGTTTTAAGATAGCTGCTTAAATTATTCATCAGGCATTTAGCAAATTTCGACCCTCTTTTATAGAATGGCCTTCCTCAAAGGCTAAAAAAAGCAAAATAGTAGTTAGAATAATCGAGAAGAAATACCAACTTTAAAGCGTTACAAACATTCAACGGACAGGCTGTCTAGGGGTGACGGGATCGGTGAGATCAACACCGACAGCAGCTCCGGAAACAACATTGTATCTTCTTCCACTTGACATATACTGCGGGAACACGGCAGCTAAAACTGCACTAAGACTAAGGGAATCCGGTCTATGGAAAGCTAAACCCTACGGTCAGGCCTCAATTCCAAACCGATGGAATACATTGAGACTCCGGACGGAAACGGACTACATCATCCCCATTCCAAACTGCAAAAAAAGTTCTCCATTAGAATTCCTAGCAGGGAGGAATGGGATCAGGGAAGAGTCTGTTTCGAGAATGAACTGACCATCTTTACCGACGGATCCAAAATGACTGCCGGTACTGGTCTCGAAATATACATCGCTCATTTAGACTTAAGGATTGTTGCAGTATATTCCAAGCCGAAATCGCCGCAATAAAACAAGCTGTGGATATAATTATTGAGGAAGATATTAGAGGGCAAATAATCAATATCTATGTTGATAGCAAGCGGCCATTAAGACGTTAGAGTCAACATAACTAAGATCCAAGCTCGTAAAAATTTGTAAAAAACGACTGGATGTTGTCTCAGCGGCCAACACGGTGACCTTGTGCTACGAGTAGGTACCGGACCACATGGATATCTCTGGTAACGAAAAAGTGGACGATTATAAGCCCTTCGCGGGCCCTTTCCGAGGCTAGTGTATCGCTCAGCACCTTATACAGGGAGATAGACATCGAGTCTAATGAGGAAGCTAATGAACGCTGGTGTCGATTAGATACATGCGCTACAGCCAAATCATTATGGCCAGTCTACGACAAAAAGAGATCTATTAATCTTATAGAACTAAGTCCAAGCATAGCTGTTGACGTCGTGACAGGACACTGTGTGATAGGTAATCACGCAACACGGCTAGGGTAGAAACTGCAGGGACGTAGAGGAAATAGAATCCGTTCATCATCTCCTGTGTGACTGTCCAGCTCTAGCCAACAAAAGAAGCCGTGCTCTTGGCAGATACTTCTTTTCAGAGCTGGATGAGCTAGGTAGCATTGAGCTAAGAAAACTCCTGAGATTCATACATTTATTGGGTGGTTTAGCCTATCGGTCGAAGATTGAAATTTCTAGGTTCCCAGGCTTCTAAATATTGGGCACAATGGACTCACAGTGGTCTAAGTGAGCTGTTGACAACCCTGTCAACAAGGGCACCCAGTTACCTAACCTAACCTAGAATAATAAAGTGCAGCGATCGAACTTTTTTTTAGCAATTCTGTATTGTTTTGGGAAAGGTTCATGACTGAGTGTAGCAAATCCAAGAGCACAACAGAAAAACATTTTGGTTGGAACTGTACCCGAACTGACTTCAATTGGTGTTCAGAACCAACTGCGACTTAGTACCAATGGCGGCCCTTATGAAAAGTTAAGAGGGAGAACCAAAAAGCCAAAATTGTATCCTATTTTATGCCTATTGATTCCTGGCCCGTTTTCTGGTAGAAGTATTAGTTATAGATACTATTGGATCAGAAAACCTTTATGAGGTTGCGCAGGTACCTGTTAACAAACAGGTACAACATTTGAGCGGTCAACAGACTTAGCTTGGTGTTCAAACTGATTGGATTGCTCCGCCATATTTTGGACAACATTCCGAACGCGAACTTTGCTTTGGCGATCCTGTTGGCTATATCCAGTTCGGTTCCACCATTGGTCGAGGCAATACTCCCAAGATACTGGAAATCAATGCTCCAGGATGATTTTAACTATTATCTTAGCTACAGCAGGCAGCACGCAGATACCCCTACTATGTTAGCACTGCATTAAATACTCTTTCTTAGAAAGCTTGACCATCATTCCCTTCTTCCACTTGTGAGGAAAGCTCTCTCTATAAGTAGGAGCAGTAACTCAGTCGATGTCGTTGGCGCTGCTCGTAAGAGCTCCGCAGGAATACCATCAAGTTCTACCGTATTGTTTCTTTTCAATGTTTCAGACCAGCATGCAGTATAGTTTACTCTAATTAGTCGGTAGTCTACAAATGCTCTTTTATACACTTGATAGTCGAAATAGATAAGAAACGGGCATCGAAATGGAATACTATAACAACTTATATCCATTTTATACTTCATTTTGAAGCAGTAGAAGCGCAATGCTTCGAGGAGCTAGGTATAGAACTCTTAGTAATTACACAGTACACCCACAGTTTAGGGATTATCACAGACAATGATAGACCAGTGTGTCGTAACCCACCAAAGTGAAAGGTTCTTAACAGAAGAATCTCAATTCAAGACGACAACGATCCATTCTTTTGTATTTTATGACTGTAGACGATAAAGACACATCTTTCTTGAAAGTGTCTTCTTTGCTGTTTGTCAAGCTTTCTTTTGAAACGTACTTTCGCGATATGAAAGTTTCATGTTCTGGGTCAAGGTCCTTAACAAGTCTGTCTAGCTGCTAAGATACGCAGACAATATTAACATCATAGGGCATTCTCAGCAGGCCGTCTTAGAAGCTTTCCCAGCAATTGAAGAAGAAGCGATTCAAGTTAATGAAGACAACCCAAATCCATGTTTTGTCTAGGACAAGAAACTCGCATCACTGTTGTCAACTTCAACTTCGAAGTAGTTAAGGTGTCCATTTGCTTCATAGTTATAATAAATTCCATTAAAGAGACAATCGGTAGACATTAGACGGTGACTGATGAGTAGGAAACCACTACCACTTCGGTTTGGCAAAACAACTGGGATCCAAACACCTAACTCAGAGAATAAAATAAATTAATGTTTTGCAGGTAGGGGGCCATCATGTATGTTCTATTAAACAATGCCGAATGATGAACTATGAGCAGGTAAAGCCGAAAGCGAATAGGCTAGATACCATAGTCTCGACATCTTACAGTTCTATAGTAGCCAACTCGTATCGTTAAACAGATTGACGTTTTTAACGTAGAACTTATCATCATTCTTTTCATAAGCATGTCGAGAAAGGCTGATTGTACCAACACATGCGAGAATCTGAATCTTTATAAGTACACTAAGTTTGTCTGCTGTTGTTCATCAAACCAAGCATGAGTATCTATGTCATAACTTTTCTAATAAGGGCTGTCTAGCATATTTTTCAAAGATTCAGTTACGCGCAATGAAAGCATTCTAGAATCTTTTCCAATGGCATTTCCTTTTTCTTTTCCGGTTTCTGTTCTCTCCACAATAAGTCTATAATTTTTCGTCCATTTGTACAGTATTCTCAGGGTTAACTGGAGTATGTTCAATACTTTTCGTTTCGTTGTAACGCGAAATGGTGCGATACACAAACATTTTGTTCACTTTCAAATATTTCAGCTCACGAACAATAGCTGGTTGTGATTTTCCAGCCAAAAAAAGGACAATAACACTATTACGTTTGAATTCCATTGTCGATAGAACAAAAACTAAACACGCGATAAAAAAAAACTTTACACATGCTTGTCAACAATGAAATGAATTAACAACTGTCTAACTTTCAGCGCGCTGTCATTCGTAGTTTGGCAGACACAACGACGTGAAGTTGGTAACAGTTCCTGTCAGCCGCCCTGTATTACCACATCGACAACTTCGCTTATGATATGGCTGTCAAACCTTTTGTTCCTAGTTTCAATAACTTATCGTTTGCTACTAGCAGCCGGAGTCGTGATCATAACGTACTCATACATCTCAGAGGAACTCCCTTGTGAACTTATTTGGCTATCCAAGAGTGCTGAGCCTCAATTCATGGAGTTCAGTTCTTATTTTAAGGCTTTTTGACATTGTTAACAGCTCACGCAATATCCACCTCTTGTATCCCCGTGTCCACCTTGGAGTCTAGTTTGGAGTCCACCTTGGGGGATAGCTGCATGCGTCAAGCTTCTCTGCTTTTGGTATAAGTCCAACAGATGTCTTAGTATTCAAAGACCTCTCTTAGAATTTTTGGTTTATTGACTTCGTTAAGCTAAAAGCCCTTTATGACCAGCCTTGTCTCACTATCTATCTAGCTGTTGATATTTCCGACTACAAAGATCAGGAAAATCTTAAAAAAAAAATCGGAGATTAAACCAATCATTCCCACACGACTTAGCTCAGTGTGTGAAGCTTACCAAGTGACCGAAACTTTGTAGAAGTCCTGTTTACAACAAATCTGGAAGCCTTAGTATCAATTTCCTTCTTTCCCATATCTTGATCCTCTCAATCCCTCTTCAAACTTACATTCAGCCACAATGTCTCTGGGGTAAAATAATCTCTCACCACCTGCTCTCGGGAAAATATCAAATTCATAGCCAGGGACCGCAGATACGCACACACAATAACACATGAGCCTCATGGATATTTATTCGCCTGATGTTAATTCGAACACAATCCTCATAACTCCCATTGGATTCTTGAATCCTGTCAACGATCATGCCAAGTTGTTTTTGTGATTTTTTTTTCTGTATTACCCGCTTAAGAGATCTTCTCTAGCGCTAGCACTGCCAGATTTTAACAAGCACAACAAGCATCTCAGGACGCGCAGATGGTCTCACATGACTTGTTCAAGTTTCCATTTCAGTTGTGTCATTGTTGGTTTCTGTGTTTCCTTTTTTTTTTTGTGCCAACTTCTTGGTTTCCATTCTACACCACTTGCTACGCGCACACCTCGTATCCTGTCCTGCCTTTTGGTTTCCTTTCGCCGCCGATCCCTCTGGTCACCAGAAATTTATGCGCATATTGCTTTCTACAAGTGCCGAGAGTAATCGAGACGAGTGATATAAAAATGGTAATACACAGGATTAATGTCTACCAATGTTGGTATTACTGCTATAAATATGACTTTATTGATGTGTGGATGTGTGTATGCGGTTTGGAGGTAGGTCGGGGTCTCTCACCACCACAGGATGTGCAACGAGAAAAGGGCTCTGTCTATAGGACTCGGTGTAGCGACTAAGTTCTTTCACGTTTGGTCGTAGAATGGAAATCAATTTGGTTCTGGAAATCTATGTTGGCCCGTCGGCCGGCCGGGCAAACTACAACTATCATCCGATGCTGCGTGTGATGTCCAAATAGAGGAGTCACGAATTTCATGCATACAACGGTTGCCAATTAAAATTTTCCAAATCCATAGCTAAATTTGGTTCGACTTGAGTGCGCGCACCGCTGCCGGTCAAAAGGATGCGCCCGCGAGTTCCAATTGTGAAATTCTATTGCACTATAAATCCAATTAGCGTTGAATTTAAACCGCACACACTTGACATTGAAAGACGTTTAAATCCACCAAACAACGTCGGAGAAGGACGAAGACACATCCTTTCATTTGGTGGTTATGGTTGGCGCACACGACTAGGTGGCACGCAATTTTGTCTGCCAATTTTTTATTTTATTTTGCTTTGTGCGTGCAAGGATTTAATTAAATAAAAAATGTCGTCATGTTATGTCTCCTGTGGTATTTTAACTCTCACTCTCTCTATCCCACTCAAATTGTTTCCTCTAAAAATATACAAAAGAAGAATGCCAGTCACATATTCCACGTGCACACACATTCATAAGAATCCAGGCTTCGAACAAGGGTGGTGACGAGCCGTGCCGTGCCGCGCGCGTTGTATGCAATTAAAAGCGAACTTGGACATGGTTAGGGTGCGGTTTTTTTTTTGTTTTTTTGTTTCTTTGCCTGGTTATTCTTTAAAGTTGTTCCGATTAAGGCCACTTATTGCGCTGTGTTCTCATATAAAACGATAGTATCTCACCCACATCGAAGGGAGTCCAAGGAACAGCTGGTGATTTTCTGTTCAAATCGGAGTGTCCTCCAATCAACCGAGAGACTAAAAAGAGTGGGAGTGAATTTTATTTACAACATTAGCCCGAAAAAACAAGGAGTGAACAGGAAAATTTATTTGTGATTAAGCTAAAAGGTTCTGGTGTCCTTTTATGTGTTTTTTTTTGGAGGATAGTCTGAAAGGATACTGGGTTTGTTTGGGTGAGAAGTTAGTGTTTGTTTTGGTCTCGTCGGGAGTAGGAGTTCTCGAAAAAGTGTTGTGTGAAAGTGAAACTTTTTCTGAAAATAAATTTATGAAATCAGTGAAAGGGTTACACAGAATGAGATATATTAGTGATACAGGATAGCGTGCATTAACGAGTTAATGGATTTCAATAAATGGACGTTCAGCAAAGAAAAGGATATTATTGGTAAGATCTTAGGTGAACCTATTTTCTTTATAAAATTAAGCATGGTTCTATGATGGGGATAATACCATACTTTGTTCGGAAATTATAGAGTTCATTTTAATCGAAAAATAATAGCTAAGAGCGGCAATTGTATCCATAGGTAGTCGTACATTATGTAAGTCTCAGTCAATTGTTGAGACGAAAGTTGTCATTTGTCACGAAGTTTCTAAAATTTTGAAAAAAGATACTCACAGTGCATAATTGTTAGATCTTTTGGAACTAAATTACTGCTGCTATGACATTCAGTCCATAACAAGCTTTTCTTTTACGAGTACATACGAGTATGTGAGTGCATTTTTGATATCCGTAATTTAATTTTGTTCGAATCTGGTTTTTGTGGCAAGTTGAAGAAGGGTTACATGGGAGAAGTGAGTTAAAGTATTTTTTTTTTTTTAGTTTTCCGTGCCAGAGTAGTATAAATGGAACAGTAATGGATTTAACACGGTGTCTGTCTGTCCGTGTGTCTGTCACATGCGTTTAGCCTTTGATTCGTTTGAGCTAGAGAGCTGAAATTTTGTACGAAAATAGTATGTGGTGGATGAAAAAAAAATTTCCTTGAATAAAAACTGTGGCATATGTAGGTGACCTACTATACTATGCACCCTAGTCCATATGCATTTAGGGCAGGCAGATCTACAAAGAGAGCTCTTCACCACCTAGTTACACAGATATAATAAGCTTATCGCCCAAAGAAATAGCATTGTGTACCTTTCTGGCTATGAAGAGTGCCTTTTATAATACCGGATACAACTCCACAAATAGGATTTTGAAACGTAGATGCATTTACAAACCAACTAACCAATGGGTTAAAGTAATGCTAATAAGCCGTGTAATCACCCCTTTTGTGGTCAATCGCCACCTGTAACTTATTAATAAAACTAAGAGATCTAGGTTATGATGCCACTGGGTACGCGGACGACCTACCTTGCCCTAGTTATTATAATCAATGGCAAGTATGATACACAAATTTCTGAAATTATGCAACGTACCCTTCGAATTGTTTCGAATTACGAGTAGTGCGACAGTGCTGGACTGTAGATCAATCCTTGCAAAACAGTGTTAGTACCTTTCACAAAAAAGTAGAAAACTAAGCCTTGGGACAGACACTTATACGCAGATAATTGAGTTCACTAATGAAGTCAAATATCTAAGTGTGATCCTAGAAAAAAGACCCACATTAAAAACACAACCATTAAAGGGTGGAACGTGGGTCTTAACCCCAAAGATGATATATTGGTTATATACCACTGTGATCAGGCCGATCGTACTATATGCATCTGTTACATGGTGGGCGAAGGTCAAGGAAAAGACCACTGTAGCGAATGGAAAATCTCAGACAAAAAATTCCAGGTGATTATATGGCCATTCTTCAAGAACCTTCGGAAATAGATATGCTGTCCAAATCTTGTTGATTTGGCAGAAGGTTTGAGGTGGAGTTCTTAGACCGTGAAGCTTGGAAAACTGGGAGTCCAAAAATCAATTATAAAGCAATCGTTTGGTTTCAAAATGGACTCTGAGGCATGAACTCTATGCTATAGGGATGTGTGCTCACATCAGCCTGAACACTGGTATCAGGGGCGTATCCATACATATTTTCAGCGATAGTCAAGCAGCGCTTAAGATGCTAGATTTCCACGTAAAGAACTCAAAAATGGACATGTGCTGTTATAATGCCTTGGAAGCACTGTCCATACATAATAAAATCAAGCTATGGTGGCTACCAGAGCACAAGGGCGTTGAAGGAATTAAAATTGCCGATGAAGTGTATTTCACAATCCACTTTTAGAACACTGGCTAATAGATGTGCAAGCCCTAATTGTATTTCCCACTGGGATAACAGGCAAGCGCTCAAACAGACTAAGAGAGCGATCCGACCCTATAGTGGGAAATATATTCTAAGATATAGCAGAGAGGATATTAGAAGGCTGGTGGGCATTATCTCCAGCCACTGCTTCTTGAGGTATCATCTAATTAAGATTATTCAGGAAACTTAATGACGACGCTGTGCAGAGGAGGATGAAACCAGAGAACATGTACTATGTGAGCTCTGTGCAAAATAAGTTGGCAACTTTTTGTTAAAAATGGCTTCACCTATGAAGATTTAAAAAAGGTTCCTATGCTGTCTTCACTTTCACCAGGAAGGCGGCGACAATCCTAAAATAAAAACAACCTAATGGTGCAATAGTTCTCTACTTAGGTCGCAGTGAGAGGTGTGAGTCATTTTCCTTCGCAAAGGTAGTCGCATTTCTTTTAATGCTACAGACCTTACTATTGAAAAGTCTAAAACATTTGATAGGCATGTAGGGGCCCATTTTAACAAAACTAGAAGAATATTGAAGCTTAACCTTTGCTATTTGTTATGATGTCAAGAATGGAAAATAATATTTTTCAAGTGACCGTCATTTTGGTTTTCGCAAATCAATCCAATCTTTTGATGAAATTTGTCACCACTCCAAATTTGTATCGTCAAGGCTAATATGTGGGACTTAATGTTCCTTTTAAGATTTGCAAGAAACGAGGGATTATTCTCGTAAACCTTTCCATTCAGACAGCCTCTTAAGTCTCAGCTGTTAAGTTCGGAGAACGAGCCGGCCAACCAATGTCTCAATTCTTTTAGTTTTCGAACATTGCTCTATACTCGTCCCTATTTACCATTACTGGATCCTCATTTGCGCCTTTAAAGAAATAAGGCTCTATGACCTTTTCAGCCGAGACATCACACAAAACCGCTACTCGAAATGGATGAATCTGCCGTTTTCCAAACCCTAGAAATGCAAATTTTGTTTATTGCCAAGGCATTGAGATGTAAATGCACTCCGTTCGACATATTCAATTTCTCCAAAAATAGCGGTTTTATTTTTTTTTAAGCAGAGTACGTGCCAATCATAACCGGCTTGTGTGATATCTGGCAAACAGTTGCTCACTAAATTTAATTTTATATGGAAAATAATGCAAATCCCTTTTTACATTAAAATTTTCATTGTGTCCTTACAATTGAGGAGTTGTGCCCAATGTAAGATTCGACAATAAATCATCAGCCGCTGTGGAATCATCCAGCGCACAACTATTCAAAAACGAAGTATTTAATGTAAAAGAAAACAAAATTGTTTGAAAAATATTGCTTCGTTCCAAAGTTATGAATTTTTAAAATCCACTTAATATTTCTGGGCCACCCTGTAGATGGCGTATCTAGTTTTTCATAAAAAAAATGCTTATAACGGTATTTTATTGGGCAGTTTTTTTTTCAAAATTAGCTATTTTTCGGCAATGACTCAATCGATTTAGTTCAAAATAAATATATAAGCAGTATTTGACACATGCAAGCACATGGCATACCCAGTTTTGGAAAATTGTCAAATTATTTTGTTTATTTTTAACAGATTAAAAAAAGAAATAATACAAATATTTTTAACGATTTTCTTTAAATTTTGAATCTGTTTTATTATATAGATGCAAGTACGTGCAACACAGTTGTGTACTATATTTTGTTAACGTTTCGTTTGACATTTGGGCATCACGTGAAAATTCAGTTTCGCCTGAGTCGCGTACTAGGCTTAAATATTTTCATAAAAAGATTTATAGAAAATACTATTTAATGAAAAAATCACACACATCGATGAAAAATTAGAAAAAAATCCCCCAAAAACGGGATAAATCCCACATTCTGGTAAAAATGCTCACATGATACCAAAGTGGCTCAGTGGTTAAATGTGTGATCACTGAACAGGAAACTCAAGATTCGAGTCACAGAAAACATACCAAAAATTCACGCCATACCTCTCACGAACGTCGGGAAAAACATCCGAGAGTAAAATTGTTATGGGAAACTTTATTTATTTATTTTTTTTATGATAAGTGTCAGGACAAGGACATCGCCTATTCGTATGGTTTAGAAAAGACGCAAGCTTTCAGAGGCGAATAAAGGCAAATAAAGTTCTAAAAAATTTAAAAAAAAAAACCTTTCAAGGAATAAGTTGAAAGCTCATTTTTATTCCGGTTTTCCTTTTTTTATGGTTGCGTTACTTTCAGAAATCATTCCATGATGTATTCGCTGGTACGGAGTATGCACCTAGCTCACTTTAGATTCAATTGGAGGTTACAATTTAAATTTGAAATAAAACACAATAGTTTTCGATAAACTACTGATATTGTTATGTCAGTATAATGTTGAGTCATTGGCATTAAACATGAAAAAATGCTCGCCACATCTGGCCTTGCAGACATCTACCCTTTTGATGAAATTTTCCATTACTTTCCGGGATAAATCCTGCGGTAGTTCATAAATAGCACGTCAAATCTCCTTTAGTTCTGGAATCATTTGGGGATCATTGGCATACACCTTCTACTTTACATAACCCCAAAGAAATATATCCAACGGCGTGAAATCGCATGATCTTGGTGGCCAATTTTGGTCACCGAAGCAAGAGATGGAAAATTTTGTGTGCAATAACTGTATTGTTTCTCGCGCACCGTCTTATTGAAACCACATGTCTTGGTCGAATTATCCCCCTTTCGGAGATGAGTTTTAGCAATTAAAATGCGTTGTTCTCCACTATACTGCTCCATAATTACAAATGTCAATACAGTAACAAATATCAGCTGTTTAACTTTGACAGAACCACAGAAGTGACAGATTTAAATTGTAACCTCCAATTAAATCACCCTTTCCTATGTACATACTACAGAAGTGAATGGAAATAAGATGTTAAGATGTTAAGATGTTAAGATGTTAAGATGCTAACAAAAAACTAATATTTTTGTTCCCCATAAAATATTTACATGGAGAATTGCGCAATCCAATCCACTTATTTGCTCTCATCCGCTATTTGAATCGTATTATGCCACTCGATCGAGTGCAAGGAAAATCGTTTTCTGTCTTAAAATTCGATCTTTCAATTCTCGTTTATATGCAGAATTTCAACTTGATCCGATTCAGATTTGATTTAGATTCAACTAGGGTTGATACCTTTGATTCGGGGCTCTACCTTTGTAAGTATTGGAAAGAAGTACGAGTATCGATGCCAAAAGCTACATACATTTTCAGAAAATGACTTTCCGTATTGTTTAGAACAACCTGAAACAATTCCAATTTGTCAGTTCCCTTCTAGGATTTACGTGTATCGCATTCCTAATTGTATTCTCAAAGACGCTGGGGGGTTTTTTTTTTTTTGTCGATAAAACTGCAGGAGTATATTCCTTGTGGCAGGAGTATATTCCAAAGATAGGTTGAATTTTTTCGAGATAGTGTGGCTACAAATTTAACTTCTCTTCACCTGTACGGAAAATAGTTGTAGTTGAAGCACATTTTTTAATATTTGTACTAGCCAAACGATGTGTTACTTTTCAAGCCACGGCCTGGAAATTTGTACGCAGAGGAGGAGTGTATGGTCTAAGCCACTTTCTTCAGGGGCTGGCATCTTTAGTGCTAACCCACCGATTGAACTTGCTATTCACCTAGAACCATTTGTATCGGTGTTCCAAGCAGAAGTCTATGCAATTATAAAGGCAACTGAAATACTCGCAGAAGACACCAGCGAAGGGAGGCAAATCGACACCTGCTCGGACAGCAAAGCAGCAATTAACGCGATTACAAACCCCATGTCGAAACGACTAGTAAGGGAGTGCAAAACTAAATTGAACTTACTTGCCAGGCGCAATAGAGTCCGTCTAACATGGGTACCGGGGCACAAAGGTGTACCGGGTATCGAAAAGGCAGACAAACAAGGAAAGGAGCGTGCAACACAGAATTGAACCCGGATAATACAATAGGGGTCCCTCCGACAACTATTAAAACAATAATCAATGAAAAGATACGATAGGAGTTCAATAACTACTGGACGAATCTAGATACGTGCAAAGTGGCTAGATCTGTAATAACCAAACCGAGTAACAACAAGAGCTTTTAACTCAAGCAGAACACAATTGAGATTGATGGTGGGACTTTTAACAGGGCACATCAATCTCAACAAACATTCGTTCAGACTCGGGATAGCTGATACAACAATCTGTGCCAACTGTGAGGAGGAGGAGGAAGATATAGAACACTTCCTCTGCCACTGCCCTGCTACAGCGAGGCTAAGACTGAAAATTCTGGGATCTCCAAGGATTCCGGATATTACACACCTCAGTAAGAGACTAATCGGGGGTATATTGGAGTTCGCCGGACGAACACTATGATTCCCCGATCACTATACGATATAGTTTCCCGTTGATACTACCCATCATCCCAAGACCTAAATCCTCTCAACACATAATTCTCAAAGCACAGCACTATTCCCTACAGTTACATAGATGAGGGGAACACAACGGGCCCAATGGAGGCCTAAGTGAAGAGCATAAGCTCACCCTCTTAAACCAACCAACCAACCAAGCCACTTTCTTACCATCAACAATTCGGTTTTCTATGTGGTTTATTATAGTAAGCGTTGGGTGTCTGTAATGTTTCGGTGCAAAGTTCAGTCCCAGACTCATCCACCTTTTATATGGCTTCTCTTAATCTGACAGCATAATTTGTAGACTCGATTTCACTGCTGGTTGTTTTGTTTCTGCTTGTTCTAGTCTGTGGTATCCCTTGTTCCTTTCGCTACTCTATAGAAAATCCTTGCGTTTTAGCGCAGTGTACCGCCATGTGGGATTGTTTTCTTTGGCAAAACTTCTCAAAGGCTTTGCCGAAAGCTAAAGTGACCTTCCTCACCTTCGCCTCAATTTTGGTTTGCTTGTTAAAAGCTTGGAATAGTATTATGTTCTTCTCGCACGATGAGGCAGTTGGTTGACTCCAGAGATTTCATCAAAGTCAAAGTCAAGGTACCCTTAAGTCTCCTCGATAAGGACAGATAAAGCACAATCTGTTTGATATTCTGAGGACTCCAGTGTGGAAGTCGAAATTAAATCGACCGACGTTTCTTCTCATATAGCTTCTGTAAATCTGTTCATCTGCCTGTCTGTCGGACTGTACTCTAGGCTGCAATTAGTTTTATTTCACACTTCATATGTTGTGTTGGCTTCTTGAACTTTCCCCACTGTTATATGTCTCTACATCTTCTACATAACATTTGGGTCTTATGTAACAGGTAGTTCTTTTAAAAATATTTTATTGGCCCATACTTGATGGCCCATTTGACAGAATCTACCGGGAAGGGAACTACTCGTACTCTCCTAGTTAGTCAACTCGTTTTGATAGCACAGTTCCCCCTATCATCTGGTTTCCTACTCGTATACTGCTTGTCAGACTACTGTCGTCATGTCGTCATTTCGCTGCACTGCACAGATTCAATTTGAAACCGTATCAAATTAATTTCAGCAATTCAACATAAATACTTTCAAAACACATCCGTTGCCATATTTCACGTCGGACCACACTCTACAGAGAGAGAGAAAGAAAAACAAATTGCAAATCTCATGTTCCATATCTTACAACAGCGCGTGTCTGCTTTCAAACAGCATCACTCATTCGTGTAAAATTTGACCGCCCACTGGCACCTTTTTTTGTCGAGCACACACCCAACTTTTCGGTGTCTGGACTGAAAATTTTAATTTATGATTAATTGCCAAACAACTGGGTCCGTTGCAAGCGCATGTAATCAAGGACAACATGTAGTTTGCCCAATTCCTGTAGCCCCACAAACATGGTTCCAAATCGACTGGCAACAAAATGTATGTATCTCCTCCTGTCTTATGGTTCAAGCGGTCAACGAAATTTGCCAGCACAACACACAAGTCGGTTGCAGAAATTGTGTCACTTCTCGCAAAATGTGGTCCTAACCAAACAGCAATGCAGTGTGATATCCGCTGGTGGACTCGCCGCTGGCTGATTGGATTCTGTGTTAGTTTCACCTGGGCAGCAAGTCAAACTGGTTAGTCATTCGAGAAGGGAGATGCTGATATATAGATATTGTATCTATTGTTTGCTAAATACCGAAAAGAAAAAAACGATTGACAAACTGAAAGTGTCAACTAGAGTGTAATGTTGAAATTTTTAAAAAAAGATACTTTTATAATTGCGATGAGACATTCTCTCATTTGGTTTTAACTACACGCCGAAGAGGTCAGCGAGTCTTGTTTTTCCAGTCTTTTATTCATTTTAACGCGTGCTGCTTCGCTAAAATGAGTACTCACACATGACGTCACAGTCATGGCCATTACTGTGGCGGCATGCCAAGCCAGTGAATAAAACGCAGTAAAATCGAAAATTAATATTTTTTTTTTTAATTTTTAATATGCGTGTCGCATGGGGGTGCGGGGACTTGTAACTTTCTGGTTCCAAAGCCAATTAACACACAACGAACTTGACTCTGTTTGTTGGTAGCTGGAGGAAGATTGTTTTTTTTTTTTTTTCCTTCTGGCATTTTGTACCGAAAGTGGGTCAGAATGATTTTTAGCACGTATTTGAGGTTTTTTTTTCCTCAAAAATTAATGGATATTTGTATATTTTTAAGGCTGTCATGTCATAAAAGTGAATTTTGGTTAATATTCGTTTTTTTTTTCTTATTTCTGCTTCCAGGTAATATACAAATCATCAGGCAATTCTTTTAATTTATTTGTGAGTATGAAAGTTTTCTTCTTTTTTTTTTTTCTTTTATATGAACATGCATGTGGTATCGAGATAGAGTAATAAAATTCACATAAAAATGTCGAACTAAATTAAGGCATTCCGTTATTATTTTGTTCTGAAAGAGAGAATGTAGAACTCGTGCATATTATTATTTAATAGCAGAAGTTTGTTGTGAAAAGGTGTATAATGGTTTTCTTTACACGTCATGTTAAGTTGATGAAAGGTAGTAGTTTAAATGAGTTAATGAGAACGTTAGTAGTACTGTGTAAAGGAATTCCTGTTTCGTGCTTACCAATTTACCTTGTACTTAAAGAGTTACAACGACACACTTTTTTTTAAGTTTGACATCATTTGAATAAAAGGGGTTCAAAAAAGGTTACCTTAATAGTGGTGAGCACAATAGATTGAATTCAGCTATCCATAGCTAGTAACTGAATGATTTCAGCTATTGAATAATTTCCTTTAATTTACAAAAAATAAAACTTCATACGCAGGTCAGTGGCGGCGCGTTACATAATCAAAAAAAAAAAACGACTTTTCGAGATGTTCACGCTAAAGAACAAATATTATATAATGAACGATTTTCACTAATATCAAAGCAAGCATCCATCTTGTAGAGAATTTCAACGCCTAAAATGTCGAACTTATTAATTTTTCTCGTATAATGTACCGTTTTCGAGATACTGAAAGACGATTTCCACTATTAACTTGAAAAGTCCTATTACATTATTAACTTCGAACACAATTTGGAAGATTTCGTACTTACAATATTCAAAAATTTTAAAAAGTCCGGCATCCAGCTTATAGAGAATTTTAAAGCCTAAAATTTCAATCATATTAATTTTTCTCGTATAATGTACCGTTTTCGAGATACTGAAAGACGATTTCCACTATTAACTTCAAAAGTCCTATTAAACTATTAACTTTGAACACAATTTGGAAGATTTCGTACCTACAATATTCAAAAATTTTAAAAAGTCCGGCATCCAGCTTGTAGAGAATTTCAAAGCCTAAAATTTTGATCTTATTAATTTTTATCGTATAATGTACCGTTTTCGAGATACTGAAAGACGATTTCCACTATTAACTTGAAAAGTCCGATTAAACTATTAACTTCGAACACAATTTGGAAGATTTCGTACCTACAATATTCAAAAATTTTAAAAAGTCCGCAATCCAGCTTATAGAGAATTTCAAAGCCTACAATTTCGATCCTATTAATTTTTCTCGTTTAATGTACCGTTTTCGAGATACTGAAAAACGATTTCCACTATTAACTTCAAAAGTTAACTTCGGGGACATTTTGGAAAATTTCGTACCTACAATTTTCCACAATTTTAAAAAGTCCGGCATTCAGCTTGTAAAGAATTTCGAAACCTAAAATGTTGGTTGAAATAATTTATTCTATACGACGTACCATTTTCGAGTCATTAGCAATCCAAAACGACAGTTACCATTAACTTCAGGGTAAAGTTGGATATTTAGAAGAATTTCATACTCACAATTTTCGGAAATTTTGAAAATTTCGGCATCAATCTTGTTGAGAATATTAAAACGTAAAATTTGTATCTTAATAATCTTTTTCGTATGATGAGCCGTTTTCAAGATATCCGCATAAAAATATGATTTTCGCCATTAACTTGGGGGAAATTTTCGAAAATTTTAAAAAATTCGGAATCGGTCTTGTTGAAAATTTCAAAACCTAAAATTTTGGTTTTAATAATTTTGTTCGTAGGACTCACCGTTTTCGACATATTTGCAGTCAAAAATGTATTTCATTTGATATTTTGGAAGTTTGCGTACCTAATCAGCTCATTCAATGAAGGGAACTGAATGAATGAAGTAAACTGAATGAAAAAACAGCAATGACTTTGAAATTACGTCTGGAAATTTCAAACCCAAAACTGAAAGAGAGGACGTCTTGGACAAGCCATTTAAAAATATAGTCTGCCAAAGTCATTGACTTAGATTGATCGACCTTTTTGCGGGGCGGGGGGAATCATTGTATTGACGAGGTTCCTGTGTTACAATATCCACAAAGCCAACTGATCATGATCATGACCATCGTGAGATCAATGAAATGAAGAGATATTATAACAGCTGTAGGTAAAAATGGAAACCGAAGGTTGGACTACTAAGTCAAGGCAAATTGACTCTCTGTAAGCTGTATGCTTTCGCTTCACTCCAACTGATCCCTCTGTTACTTTGCCTGATTTGATAAAGCAGGGCTTTCCGAAAACAACTCAGAAGACCTTAAAGCAGATTCAACTACAAACTCTACACCGATCTTGCGTAGAAGTATACTTTCAGCGCTTTAGTTGATTCTATTCCAGTTTTACTTAACTGAAGGAGGCAGACCTCATCTTTGACGGATTGAGCAATTTAAAGGAAACTTCAACCTATTTGGCAAATGTAACTGGGGACAGCCAACTAAGGATACCTCGATGGGCTTCCTTTTTAAGCCCAACTCCATCTCGGACTACAGCACAAACCAAAGTAAAAAGTAAAATTTGGGCAAAATTCCTGATACAAAATATCACCTCCAGCGACCTATCAAAACCCATGTAGCAGGCTGGGATAAATAGCCTCAAAAGTGTTGGAAACACGAAACACGTCTCTAGGAGCCTTTCGCAGTCTATGTTCTCCTGTTGGTCGAAAACTGAGGAGTTTTGTAGGATAAACCTTAACTGCTACAAGAATTGAAACTTGTACTTTATAGGTGCAAATGAAAAACTGCAAACAGCCAGCTGACACAGTACTCGAGTTCAGATGGCCTTGCGCGACAATTATCCTTCGAAAGTGCCATATCAGCCGTTCAGGGCTGGCTTTGGTTAGAACTTAAACCAAGAAAGAACTGTAGTCGAATTTTTATGGATGACTCTAAAACAAATCAAGGGAATGGTGCTGGTGTCTTCGTGGACGGCGATAACAGTAGGCATCTACATAAGTTCCTCATCACTGAAGCTGCTATTCGTCTTTTTACGAAAAATGAAGAAATGCTTTATGGAAGTACAATGGACCAGTATTGAATCTGAGTGCTACAGTGGAGTGTGTGCTACTTCAACAAGAAAAAAAAAGATACTTGAAGGCTTTTCTTTCCAACAATCTAAGTGACCTGGCAAAAGTGATGTAAAGATCGTTCATTCTTGAACACGTCTTTGTCAGTTCTGGTAATGCAAGTAGATACATGAGCCTAGCCTAGCTATATGGATATTATGGACACAACTGCTAGTGTATGAACAAAATTTGACCAAAAGCCAGTGAATTCATTGACTTCAAAAGGTCGGCCATAAGGTGTTTCTTCGCTGAACAAAAGCTATCATACCATCAAGGACGACTCTTACTGATCTGTTTGATGGGAGATTTGTGGAAAGCCTGTCCAATATCAAGGACTACCATTTTGTTGCCTCATTTTATCCTGTTACAAATCAACTCGTGAATAACATGGTCGTCGTTACAAAGTACTAAAAGATGGCAGGGATCTACCAGTAAAGAAAATACAACTCACAGCCACTAAAACTGTGTTTCAGCTTAGGTATGTAAAAACACAACTATCACCTGCTTTCAATGACTTTCTATAATGGGTGTAAAAAAAGCTTACTCCTCTGCATCAATCTATCACTAATTTATTCAATCAAAAACAATAAATCACAAATAAATCTACAGTCTTAATCAGAAACTACACCACAAGGGTGCAGTCATAGCTGTCTTGTCAATCAAAGATGTGATTTTCTATAATTTATGTACACGAGGAGGGGAGAACTCATATTTTTTTTCGAAATTAGGGCGTAGCCACACCATGGTATGGATTGCACAATATTATGTAGTGTAGACAGGAATAAGTCGCCCTTTTCGAGAAAAAAAAAGCAGAAACCATCAGTCAGATACTGTGTCTTTGTCATCATCTGCAATTGCAACTGCAACACCACCACCATACACAACTGGGTAAGTGAGTCAGAAGTGGGTGCATGTGGGTAATAACTCTTTTGGATGTGATTTCGAAATTCATCTTCATTTTAAAAGAAATGTTAGCACAAGGAAGGGTCTGCCCACGATGTTTTATATTTTTAGGTTGCACACAGACCCGGCATAGGGAGTGCATAAATTGTGGCTTTGTGCGTTTTTTCTTTGTAAAGCAACAAACACGGGCGCGAGCGTTGTGAGGAATATGAAATTAAGGTATATTGTAAGTTTTCCAGGAACTTTTTCCTTTGTCCTCCATGTAACAAAGAAGTCCTCACAAATGGAATTCAGAAAGAAAGAGATTTTTAATTAATGCAGATCGGATATATTTAAATTGATTGGTTCAGACAACAAGGGTAAGAGCCAGGCTTACGAATGCTTCAAATAAGTGGTGTCAGGATTCGAGGAAAGGTGCCTGAGGTTAACATTAATATCCTGATAGTCGAAGGGTACTATAACAGCAGAACACTTCGCGTAATCCTTTGGCCTAGGTCTTGTAGATTTGATGATTTTGAATGGGATTTCATGAGAGAGTACGAGTATGTAGCACGCCAACACTGCCACTTTATATAACCCCAAACTTTTATTACAAACACCGCAGTCTACAGCACTGAATTTTGCAAAAAAAAAAAAAAAAATACTTCAATCAAATCTCATTTCGATCTGCATTCATCCATCCATCCAAGACACGAAAACATCATTTCATTTGCAACAAACTAATAATTCTTACCCAATCGATCGGGGCGTTGCGAATTATTATGTCAGCTACACAGAAGAAGATACAATCATAAATCCCCTTGGACGAACCATCATCAATTAAAAACAAATCAAAGCATCAATTTCGAATCATGCTACATCATCATCATCATCGTCGGTGCGGTTGCGTAACTAAAGATGCGTTTAACTCAAACGTAGTACAATCAATCAACGATGCCCGATGGTCCAATCGGCAATGTCAAGGCACCCGCGTTCCACTCACAAGGTTGTTATAACCATAGAGTACAGATTTTCGGTTTCCTTTTCGAACTCTCAATGACACAACTGTCAATATGGGGGCGGAGCGGTGGATCGCGTATAGTGTTTTGATTGATGTTTCAAAACCATATCGCTCTGTGTAATTAAATATTGATTGTAAGTAGGTATACACGAAAAGATACTTGAATAAGACAGAGGCACCGGCGTAATGTTTTTTTTTTTTTTTTTTTTTTTTATCAGCTGATTGGATATCGTTTTATTAGATACATAATGTTGTCATTATTTCCAAGGTTACAACATGCCACTGTGTAATTTTTTGCAAATAGTTTTACATTTTTTTTTTCCCCATAATTTTGTATCTTTAGATGAATAAGATGTTAACGCTTAGATCCGTGTTTTAGCAGAATAATTATGAGTTTATTTTGTACACATGTGATTAGTTACACTCGTATGCGATGCAAAGTGTACCAGAAGTGGTAGATAATTATTGAAAAATGAAATATTTTGCGATTGAAATGCATGCATATTTTAGAGTTTTTTTTTATGACTTCAGGGTTATTGCACAATTTGTCTAAAGGACAAATCAAATCCAGGAAACTCCTGAATTTTATAAGAAATTTGGCAATTAGTTTACAGGACAGAAAAGATAAATTCTTTTTTTTTTTAAACATTAAATATATTGTATAGGGTGACCAGATAAGAACAATAGGAAAAGAAATTTAAATAAAACAACAACGGTGTGAGATATCAAATTGATTCTGACCTTATTTTGAAGCTACATTCATTCATCAGCACATCATTTAAATAACCGCCTCGGCTTTGCTGACAGTGCTTCAAGCGGTCGGTCCAATTTTTGATAACTCCGTCCAATGTATGCGGCGTTATTCCGGCAATAGCGTCTTGAATGTTGCCTCGAGCTCTTCCAAAGTATTTGACTTGTTAGCGTAGACTAAGGACTTGACGTAGCCCCAGAGAAAATAATCGAGTGGTGTCAAGTCGAATGATCGCGGCGGCCAATTGATGAACGCTCGCCGTGAGATGACCCAGTCGCCAAATTTGTCCTTCAGCACTTCGAGCGTTGCGTCGCTTGTATGGCAAGCAGCACCATCTTGTTGGAACCACAGCTCGGATATATTGATGTTATCGAGCTCTGGCTACAAAAAGTTGGTTAACATTGCTCTATACTGAGGACCACTGACGTTAACGGTGTCTCCTTTCTCATTTCGAAAGAAATAAGGTCCGATGATGCCGCCGTGCCATAAACCCCACCAAACAGTCAATCTTTGTGGATGCATTGATACTTGGTCGAACACTTGTGGATTGTGGTCGCTCCAATAATGGCAATTTTGTTTGTTGACATAGCCGCTGAGCGAAAAATTGGCCTCGTCCGAGAAGATAATTTTTTGGCCAAAATTCGGATCTCCGGCAAACATTTCCAGCGCCCAATTAGCGAACTCACGGCGTTGTCTATAGTCGTCCAGCTTCAATTCTTGGGTCAGCACAATATTATAAGGATGTAGGTCCAAATCCAACCGCAAAATAAGCCTGGTTGACTCTCTGGCGATGCCCATTTCACGGCGCTGATCGACGCGGTATCGACATTTCTGGGTCTTCTTCGATAATGGCCGTTACGGCAGCTACATATGTTTTCTTCACTTCGCACCGATCTATGTCTGGTTGGTGACTTAAGGTCCAAAAGAGTGTACTCACACTCAAACTTTCCCACGGTGCGACGAATTGCCTTCGCACTGAAGCCGACGCATTGAAGCCATTATGACGCATTGAAGCCATGATGATGACCGACTCACGTTGCGTATTTACAACTGAGCCGGAATTTCGAAAATATTTGTTTAATAATTTCCGCACGTTCAGGAAGTGTCAAACGATGCATAATGCTTGATTGGCAAACCTTACTGAATATTTTGACAGCTGGATGTCATTGGTATCTTTGACAGGTGCTGAAACACTGCAATTGGAAAAACTATCATTGCTATCTGGTCACTCTTTATATCGCGAGACAATATGAAATATTTTTTCCTCTCGAAAGGCACTATGGTGGTGTTCGATTACCGTAGTAGTGACGGATTTTAATTCCACCTAAAAACACCTTTTTATCATGACCAATCTATGGAAGATCGCACTAAGCTCATTCGGCTTAGTTCTTCTCAATCGTCTAGTATTAGACGGTCTCCATTTCGGAGTTAGCATGAGTCTGCGGCCTGTCAAAAAACGAAAAGCTGGCTCTTCGCCCGAAATGTTAACGAGGCAAGAAAACACGCAAAATAAACGAGAAGGTAAAGAACAGCCTGACAAAATAATCACGCGTGCCGAAGAAAATCCACGAAATAAGGTACGACCACCGCCACCAATATACGTGATCGGAATTGCAGACTATAATAAACTGCATTCTTTTCTCAAACCTTTGTTGCTATCCGATTTTGAAGTAACATCGCTCAACAACAACAAATGGAAAGTAAACGTAAAGGACTCAGACAGTTACCGCTCAGTATCTAATAAACTGAATACTGAAAAAATCCAGTGGTATACTTACGAAAATAAATCTGAAAGACCGATACGAGTCGTAGCTAGAGGACTTCATGCCTCATGCCGAAAGGAAGACGTTGTTCACGATTTGAAGAACAAAAACTTTAAAATCGTCGATGCGGTAAACTTAATTAAACGGGAAAAGCAAAAATTGGAAGGAGAGGAAACGATGGTTAAGCGCGAGCTTCCTCTTTTTATGCTAACCTTTGATAAGGCTGAGAGTTTAGAAAAGATTTACGAAATAAGAACAATTCTGAATGTCGTAGTCAAAATCGAACCCATGCGCAAGAATACAAGGTTGATACCTCAGTGCAAGCGATGCCAAGGATTCAACCATACGCAAACATATTGCCGAAAAGAACCGCGATGTGTCAAATGCGCCGGTAAACATCTTAGTCAAGAGTGTGGTGTAAACAAAAAAACCCCTGCAGCGTGTATTAACTGCAATGGTAAGCATCCGGCTAATTACAGAGGCTGTGAAGTAGCCAAAGAATTACAAAAAAGAAGAGATCGACTTATGAAGCCGGAAAACCCACCCTCAAAACCGGTAAATAAGGAAAAGTCGAAAACTGCTGCAAGAAAGGTGACTAGAGACAACCGAGCCGACCCTGGCGCGCTTACGTACGCTCAAGCTGCGACATCAAACACCAATCAAATTCCACACCGCGTTAAGGTAAAAGCGCCTAAAGAAAAGCCATCAGATTCTGACATGCAGACGCGTGCTCAAGCATCAGCATCAATAAAAACGAACACTGATAACTCGGAAAACCCCGTATCTCACGTCTTTTCTATTATCCTTGCGAGGCTTGAGGAGCAAACAAAAACAAACACGCTAATTGTCGAAAGGTTGGAGAAGCTTGAATATAAGCTTAACAATAGGAGCATTTCAAAACGAACATGACGAAACTTCTTAAAATTGTTGCATGGAACGCCAACGGTCTCATACAAAGACTAGAAGAGCTAGAAATATTTCTACGGGAAAATGACATTGACATATGTTTGATCTGTGAAACTCACCTGACGAAACTATCGCGTGTAAACATTACTGGATACAGTACCTATCACGCTTATCACCCGTCGGAAAGAGCCAGAGGCGGATCGTCTTTAATCATAAAAGATTGCATCGAACACTCTGAAGAGATTATGATAGAGCTTGAAACAATGCAAGTGAGCACTGTACGCGTGAAAAATGGACATTACTCTTTCAATGTCTCGTCTATTTATTGTCCACTGCGTTGCAGGCTTGAAAAAAATGATTTTACAAATATTTTCAACTCTCTTGGACCGAATTTTATTATTGGCGGTGATTTTAATGCAAAACACACCTTCTGGGGTTCAAGATGTGTCTCACAAAAAGGCAGAGCACTTTACAACGCCTGCATGCAACACAGATGCGACTTTCACTCGACTGGTAAACCAACATATTGGCCGACTGATAACAACAAAATACCCGATCTGATCGATTTCTTTGTTGTAAAAGGAATACCAGACAAATGTATTAAAATTGATGAAAGTTTTGATCTCTCTTCCGATCATTCCCCTATCATTCTAACGATGACCGAACGGCTATTTAAAAAAGATGTACCTGCTAGACTAACTAGCAGAAAAACTGATTGGGAAGGCTTTAAAAAAGACGTTGAAGAACATACCGAACTGAGAGTATCACTTAGGACGTTTTCTGAACTCGAAATCGAAATTGATCGTTTTGTTGAAGTTCTGCAGCGCGCCGCGTGGAAAAATACTCCCTATCAAAGGAAAACGCCAATCAATCATGCCCAAAAATATCCACCGGAAATAAAAGAAATGGTAAGGGAGAAGAGAAAAGCGCGTAAAAAATGGCAACAAACTCGTGCTCCGCAACATAAATCGCATTTGAATCGCTTGTGTAACTTGCTAAAAAAGGCCATTATTGATTTTAAAAACCGGACAATACAAACCAGCATTGAAAGCTTAACAGCGGACAAAGATTCCAATTATTTGCTCTGGAAAGCTATAAAAGGCATTAAAAAACCGAAAATACAAGCGGCCCCAATCAAGAAAAATGACAACGAATGGGCCAAGAATGATAAAGACAAAGCAGAAGTCTTTGCCGCCCATTTAGAAGAAACATTTAAACCATTTGATGGGCAAGCGCTTGCTGAAAATGATAATGCGTCGGATATAGCATTTCACAATTACACAGTAAGAAATGCAAGGCTGACCGAACTTCAACAAGAAATAAAGAAACTGAAACCGAATAAAGCTCCTGGATACGACCTAATCACAGGAGAGCTTCTTAAATCGTTACCAAGAAAAGCGTTAGTTAAGTTTCTTTACATTATAAACGCAGCGATAAGATTAGAATATGTTCCGAGTCAATGGAAAGTCGCGGAAGTAATAATGATTCTGAAGCCAGGAAAACCACCGAATGATAAAAAATCGTATAGACCTATTTCGCTGCTGCCGATTATGTCTAAAGTTTTTGAAAGAATAGTACTCAAGCGATTACAGCCGGTTATAGAAGAAGGATCTCTTATTCCCAATCACCAGTTTGGGTTTAGAACCAAGCACTCAACAATAGACCAAGTGCATAGAATAACTGATTTAATTGAAAAAGCTTACGAAGAAAAAAAGATTTGCTCGAGCATATTCCTTGATATTTCTCAAGCTTTTGACAAGGTCTGGCATGAAGGCTTGAAATATAAATTACGACAAGTTCTGCCGGAACACTTATATAATATTCTAGAAAAATACTTGACGAATCGACTTTTCCGAGTCAAACACGGAAACGAATATTCGGAATTTAAAGAAATAAGGGCTGGGGTGCCGCAGGGAAGCGTCCTTGGACCGCTTTTGTACCTATTATATACTCGCGATATACCGCAAGAAGAAGGCACCGTATTAGCTACATTTGCCGACGACACTGCCATCCTGGCAACGGGTAAAACGATCGAAGAATCGACTGAAAAATTGCAAGAAGCATTGAATAAAGTAAATGAATGGACAACGATTTGGCGACTAGCTTTAAACGAAAACAAATCTGTTCATGTCAATTTTACTTATAAGAAAATAAATAATTTGCCCATCTTTTCAAACTCGGTTCAAATTACGTTTGCAAACGAGGCTAAGTATCTTGGAATGACACTTGATGCTAAGCTGAAGTGGAAATCGCACGTGAAGAAAAAACGTAAAGAACTCGAAACCAAATACAGAGAAATGTACTGGTTACTTGGAAAACATTCCAAGCTTAATATAGAGAACAAACTGCTTTTATACAAGCAAGTGCTAAAGCCGATATGGACATATGGAATACAACTTTGGGGTTGTACCAAAATAAGTAATGTCAATATTTTACAAACTTTTGAAAATAAAGTGCTAAGATCAATAGTTAATGCACCGTGGTTTATTAGAAATAGCGATATCCATAGAGATTTAGGAATTGCGACAGTCGAATATGAAATCAAAAACTTCGCGCGTAAGCATAAAGACAGATTACAAGGACACGTTAACAATGAAGTCCTTCGAATTTTAGATGAGAGGAATCTACTGCGTCGTCTACAAAGGACTAAACCTTTCGACTTAACGCGATAGCAAGAAACCGCGCCTAATTTGCGGAACAAGCAGGAACTTTCAATGGAAAGGGACCTGCCAAACGATCTCAATACGTGAAAGAAAAACTGCTGGATAAGTCAAAACTTAGTTGTAGTATGTAATCAAAGAAATTTATCACGAAGGGAGGTTTTTTTAGTGAGTAAAAATCTCACACTACTATGAGCACGCGCTACCGATCCTCATAGTGTCTTCATGAAGATTTTTTACCCACCCTCGGAAAAAAAAAAAAAAAAAAAAAAAAATGAGTCTGCAATCGCTGATCAAGAGGGCATTTACAATTCCACGATGGACTTTGCTTTGGAATGTTTGAATTAGTTGAGCACTCGTTTCCTTTGTGCATCCCCATAAATCCAAACAGTACTTGATTATAGAGCATCATTCTATTCTGGATGGATAGGACTGAATTTCGTCCAAGTAACCAGTACATTTGTCTATATTTAATATTTAACTCTTCGCCTTTTTTTTTATAATTTGCACGTGTGAAAGGGGTTATGAATACCCTTATACTATAATAATTTTAGGGCACGGGCGTTTTTGTGGAAAGGGGAAGAGACAGAGAGAAAGACAGATTGGCGTAGTGGTATTGAGTTTCAGTGAACTCCAAGAGTGGCATCCAGATAACTGGAGAATGTTTTTGATTTGCTGTTATTGTCATTGCTTATGATTCACAGTATTTTGTTTCGTGATGTCATCATCACGATCAAGTTGCATTTCAGCCATATGACCACTCTACTGCCAGTGTTGTGCCTTCGCAGTAGAGTTGACATAAGCTTTCGCAATTGGTCGACTTTTTTATTTATTTCATGAGAAATAAATAGATGATTCTTGACATCAGAATTCGAACCGTGAACCTGCAGCGTGACAAGCGATGATGTTACCACTACACCATGGCCACACTTTCTTCTTTATGTGCTCCTTCCACTCATCTAACGTCATAACCCGGTATATAATAGGAAGATTGTCTTTCTTTCTATTTATAAAGTTAATATGAGCTGATGTTGTCTCATTTAGTTTGATACGCCAGTTTTGCGTCCAATTTCTTACATTGTTGACTGCATTTCGCAGCTTATCTGTAGCCCGCACGACGCATTTGTCCGATACTAAGATGGAAGTGTCATCTGCGAATGTAGCCATCATGGCATCGTGACGTACTCGAATATCTCTCATATACAACAAATAAAGAATCGGCCCGAGGACACTTCCGTGCGGAACACCTGCTTCATTTATTCTAAATTGAGAATAACGCACTGGGAAGAATCTATCAGTATTCCGTAGTATTGTTGGGGTAGGTATCTATGTATTTTGTACTCCAACCCTTCATCACGAACCTTATCGAAGGCCTGAGCAACATCTAAAAATACAGTTGAACAGACTTGTTTTTCTTCAAGCGCTTTCTCTACTTTATTTGCGATTCTGTGCACTTGGACTATTGTGGAATGTTTATTCCTAAATCCGAATTGATGATTCGGAATAAGTCTTTCTTCTTCAACAATTTTGTTTAATCTCTTTTGAAGCAATTTATCGAACACTTTTGCCATAATAGGTGTAAGTGGTATTGGTCTATAGGATGTCACCTCTGTTGGCGGCTTTCCTTGCTTTGGAATAAAAAATACATCAGCAATCTTCCAATAACATGGGACATATTGTAGTTTGAAAGAGGCATTAATTACTCGTATACTGGAGTCTTTTAGAGCTTTATGTGGTATTTCTTTCATTGTTTGAGCAATAATAAGATCGTACCTTAGGGCTTTTTATTTGACAGTTTGTTCTTGCATAAACTTCTTATTTCTCTTATTGAGGCTATACACTGCGTTAGTGAGGCTCATCTTGGCCTATAGATCGATTGTTCGGTGGAAAACGCTTGAGATGAAATGCTACCTTGCAAACGTTACGAAGATTCAAAGGGCTGACGGGATCGATGAGATCAACACCAACGGCAGCTCTGGAAACGATACTAAATCTTACTCCATTAGACTTTGATGACGAAACTGCATTAATTGCTCAGGAAAGCCGGGGTCTAGACGGCGAATCCTTATGGCCACGCCTCAATTCTAACTCGATGGTGTGTACGAGACTTCAAACGGAAACAAATTATATCGTCCCACTCTTAGAATCCAACAGGAGATTCTCTATCAGAATTCCTAGCAGAGAAGATTGAAATGAGGGTGGAGTACCTGCCGAAGTTAGATGTCGGTACAGGAGACAGTGTCTACTGTCAGTCTCCAAATACAAATCGCTCGAAAATGAAGAAGCAAATGAACTGGCTAGAAGCGGGACTGAAGTGAATACATCGCAGGCTCTACTCGAGGCTAGTACATCCCTTATTACACTTTACAGGGAAATAGACTTAGAATCCACAGAGAAGGCTAATAGGCGCTGGTGTCAATTAGATACATGTGATACAGCTAGATCGTTATGGCCAATCTTCGATAAGAAGAGAACTATTATTCTAATAAGGCTTAGTCGTAAGGAAAAGCCACCGGTGTTCTGACTGGGATCTGTTCTTCCATACAACGACTACTGTAGAAGCCGCAGGGAAGAAATATAATCTATTCGCCATCTACTGTGGGATTATCCTGCACTAACCCTTAAAAGAAGAACAGCTCTTCTTCTCAAGACTGGAAGATCCTGGAAATAGAACTCCTGAGATTCATTCATTTATCTGGGTCGTTTAACTTGCGGTTAATAAGACTTTAGGTTCCCAGGGTTTTAAACAAATTTGGCACAATGGACTCCAAGTGATCTAAGCAAGTCGTCGATAAACCGTTTGTCAACAAGGGCACCCATTTACCTAACCCAACCTCTAGCGAGACAGAGTTAATTTCCTTTTCATCTTTTTTTATTGATGAACTTTAAATTTTCTCTCACTGCACTGTTTTATAAACTTGACATATCAAAACAATTTTAACGTCGTATCTGGGGCACTACGCATAGGTCTTTTTAAAGAAGTATCAAAGTGCAACCAATCCTTTGTTCGATTAGCTTGTTCCTCTATGCGAGAGTGAGAGTATATGAATCAGTTACTCATACTCTAGGACATTACTTGTTCAACGATCTAAACTAAAGGGTGCTTTCTTTTTTTACTAACCCACATCACTTTTGAGGAAATATGGACCAATGATTCCACCAGCTCATAAAGTACACCAATCAGTGGCTTGCTTACTTTCTTCTCTCTAAATGAGGCAATTTAGCTTGTTGCCATAGGCCTTCCACCAAAAATGAGCCTCATCCCTGAACAGCATTCGATGGTGAAAAAAAGTTTTGCAAACTGAACCACAATTTTCGAAGTAAATTTGCACAGTTTGCAAGCGTTGCCCTGGCGTAAGTCTATTCACGATGAAATGGCAAATCAAACAGAACACAAATCAGCTGTCAGCTGTCAAATTTGCTGTCGCTGGAAAAAGTATTTCCAATTCGAAAAAACAAACAGTAACAGTGGCGCCTTCAAAAAATACGATCCGATCACGCCGCTGGTCCACAGTGCGTACCAAACTGTCACTCGTAGTGGATGTAATTGCCTCTCAACGACCACATTTATATTCACAGTACCTCAAATTCTGAAATTTTGTTTGCTTAAAAATTTGGGCGATAATCTGTCCTTAAGTCGCGATACACAAATATTACAGAACAGTTATTTTTATAGTAAGATACAACAATTTCAATGCATTGAACGGTGGTTAAACGGTTCATATTGTAAAATATCAAAACAATAACTAGCTACCTGTCACTATGGATGACAGATGAATTTGACAGATGCCATATGTCAGGGATGTGACATCCCAACATCGAAATGAACAACCCTTTACAACAAGACTATTCGAGTATCTTATGTATCTGTCGATATTTCATACGTCACTGGTTTAAATATAATCAAACTTTTCGATGCAATATATATTGTTATCAAGTCATAGGCACAAACTTCTTGAGCTAGTGTTAAGGTAATTTAAAAACAGTTACCCATGAAGCCAATTACCACCTCAAGAAACAATGTCCCCGTCACTATCCCTCCACTACATGAATTCAATCGTTAAATACATTTATTTTAATAACACCTCATCCATCTCCCCTTATAGCAAAATATTCTTCCATCCACATAATTTTCTCGGTCATCTTAATTGAAAAAAAAAAGTAATTGATCGCTGCGCTAGCTCTATTGAAAAGTGATCTCCACATAACACAGTCGCCTCTTCTTTATAATAACTAGTTCATGATGAACTGCGCTTTGTTGATCGATTTAACTGTGACTGGTTATCAAATCATTTCAATCATTTACACACTGATAGACCGATCTCTTCATCATCACAGAAGCACCTGTTTTCCTATCTCAGTTTGTGCCACACTATGTGATCACCTTTTGCGCGGTTCTTAATTTTCAAGGCTTAGTGGTCCGTTAAAAGTACTCGTACTAACTGAGATTACCTTACACCTTTAAGTGTGGAAAATGTATGGACAAATGCATAGATACTCGTACACTCACCTGCTGACTGACAGTTATGTTTGCTTAATATGGCGCCGATAAGGTACCATCCAGCAGTACACCATCTGTAAGCCAGCGTAATGATGGGTAATATCCACTCATCAACGGATTCAAATGTCTAAAATTAATTTAGCAGGCAGGATCAATGGTGCCATGGACGATGGTGGCGGTAGTGGTAGTAATGAGGCAATAACAATTTTACTCTAAGTGCCCTTTTCCTTTTTGACCCACAAGATGTGCGGTGTAGTATAGGTACATTCTATAGAATGCTAAACGTACGGTTATTACACACAAATCAAGTGTAATCAGCGTACAAGAGCGCCAAGAACTAATGACACGCGGAGTAAAGTAGCTGCCTGATGACTTACATATCGTAAAAGAATTTGCACTGAACTGCTAAAGTAACTAGGAATTAGCGCTTAATATCTGTCAGGAGATGGACGGGACCGAAGAGGGTTATTTGCATGTCATTTGGAAATAAGTGTCAGTTTTTCCATAAAAAACAGTGGAATCAGCTTTAAATGGGAGAGTATCACGCAAAAGAGGATTGCAAAAGGAAAGGTTGTCATGAAAAATTAAAATCAAATGAAAAATGGTAGCAAGTATCTACGGGGTATTCTCTGTGATTTAGTTAGCTATATGCTTCTACATATTTAATGTTTTACATCATTTCAGCAATGCCTGTCGAAAAAGTTTGAAATAGCATCCCAATCCTGTCAAATAGAAACGCATCAAAGCCAGAAAAGACAGAGTGTGGAGGATTTTTCAGGATACGAGTATGTCTTTATTCAGTCGAAGTTGATAGCACACGTTTCAGTTTTCCACGGGTAAAATTTCAGATAAGTACTCGTACCTAACATGTGCAAGCCATAGTGATCGCGAAATATCGCGCTTTTTGTAAGTCGTTCTTTCACAAGGTTCGCGTCGAGTTGCCTGTTTCAAAACGTAGAAGCCATTCAAGAGGTTCGGATAAAGAAAAGCCTGGAACTTGTTCAACGAGTGCAACATCGAATTCACCGGGACTCTGGGACGTCGATGAGGTCAACTGGAAGGGACCTTCAAGTGTCTGAGCGACTAATTAGCGGTATGGTATGCCATGAGAAGTGGCAACAAGTTGAAGCATTCAGAAAATTCAAGCCTTCTTCAATTTGTTTCCAATGAAAAAAATTTCGATCAGCACCTGAAGGTTAATAGAATGAATGACAGATGGGTGTGTGCAGAGCCTTCAAATATCCCCCGTGTGATTCACACTAAGTTTCGTGCCAGTGTGAGGGTCCTTGGAGTAGTGGGCAGTAAAGGTCTTCTTCAAGGAAGTCTTTCTATTTGGTTCTCTTCACTTTTTACCTAAGATCAACAGTTTCTAAGATAATTCCAAAAAACCGGAGGAAGGCGTTCCCCAATCTGTGGCTTTTTCAAGATGATGGACTAAGCGCAAGTCAGATCGGTCAGGCCAGACTCTTAATATGTTGCTAATTTCGTATGTCGCCGATTGATGCTAATTCTAATTCTCAAAAAAACAAAATTAAGTACTCGTATGCCGTCAAATATCTCCATAGGTCTAAGACCCAGGAAGATAAGGCTGTATACCGGCGTTTAGGTCTATTAATTGTGCTTTACATTTATATCCATCAATTTAAATCTAATGCTGTCTTTCAGAGATAAGAAAACGAAATCAGCGTATCTCAAAATTCATGTCCTTCAATCGGTCATATCTCCGATACTTTTTTTTTTTTTTTTTTTTTTCAGGACGGGTACACCCTACTGCTTGCACTCAGACTCAAAAACGGGTCCATTGTACAACCAGGCAGAGAACCCCATTTTAATGTGTTTTTTTTTTTTCGTCTTTTGTAAAAAGACAAGTAGACGCTTCAGTGATGAAGAGCTTAGGTCATCAGCACTCACCACATCAGCACCGAAAATCTGCCACCTGATTTGAGCAAAGGCAGGACAATAACATAGGAAGTGTTCCGCAGTGTCATCGCCCTCTCCACAGGAGTCGCAGACAGGAGTAGTGCTCAAACCTAGCGTATGGAGGTGCTTGGCAAAGGCGAAGTGGCCCGTAAGAGCGCCAGTAAGTTGTCTGCAGTCTTTTCTACTAAGAGATAGCAAGAAAGCCGCGGATTTCTTACAGACGACGGAGACTATTCGTTTAGTCTGCCTGCATCCTGGAGAGTCATGCCACCTTCGATTGTGTTCACTGGAAACCCAGTCGTCAATGGAAGGCCTAACCGAGGACGCTGGCAAACCCAAAGTGGGTTCAGGTCCAGAGAAATTCTCTTCTGAGCCTTGTCTAGCAAGCTTGTCAGAGATCTCATTTCCTGTTATCCCTTTGTGTCCTGGCACCCAAACAAGATTCAGTGGGTTCAGCCTTCAGACCGAATTCAAGGATGTTTTGCACTCTCAAACTATTTTGGAAGGGGTTAAATGATTGAGCAAGGCCTTAAGCTCAGCCTAACTGTCACTACAGACGCAGATACTTCGCCCCTTCCACCTGTTCTTACCAATATAGTCCGCAGCCATTAGGATAGCATATATTTTTGCCCGGAAGACAGTTGTGTGTTTTCCCAATGAGAAGTGAAGCCTCATGTTGTCCCATTCCACGAAAACACCAGCACCAGACCCCGGTCCAGTTTTAGAGCCGTCCGTGGAAATGCGACTACATTCCTTTCCTAGTTCAGACTCCTGCCAAAGCCAATCCTGAACATGGGGAAAGTTGACTTCAAATTTGCACCGCAGCCGTAATTCAGGTGTCATTGCATCAGATGGCATATCCATGAGACAGGGGTTGTAGGATAATCGTCGCGCAACGTCATCAAAACTCCAGTGCGAATAGTGCCAGAAACCACTTCTTTTTAAACGGAAGATGGCTCTGAGTGTACACCCCATGATATAAATATCATGGGGGGGAGGTTCATCAAGGCGTCTAGAGCAGAGCCAGGCGTACTAGGAAAAGATCCCAAGCAGCCGAGACAGACCGTTCTTTGGAGTTTGACGAAAGCACCAGTAACGTATTTACGTGAGAGCTTATTCCACCAAACAACTGACGCATATGAGAGGAAGGGTCTCATCATTGCCGTGTAGATCCAAAGGACTTTGCTTGGCGACAAGCCCCATGTCTTGCGACAAGCCCTTTGCATTGCCGAAAGACTGACAGAGCTTTGGAAGTTTTCAGCTCGACATGTTTCGTCCAAAGAAGCTTGCTATATAAGATTACTCCTAAATATTTGGCTTCCTTGGAGAGTTCGATAGTGACGCCTTTTAGCACTGGCTGAGTCAGACCAGTCAATTTCCTCCTTCTCGTAAAGAGTACCACCTCGGTTTTGAGAAGATTAACTGAAAGCCCATTCCTAGCGCACCAATCGTCGATTTCGTCTAGGGCCATCTGCACCTTAGAGCAAACAGTCGCTTGGCAGACAGACAGAACGGCGACATCATCTGCATATGTGTGAGCGTAAACATTAGAACTATTAATTGTATTGAACAGGGAGTCAACCAGCATGGACCAAAGCAGTGGAGACAGAACACCGCCTTGTGAGCAGCCTCTATTTACACCTGCCATGGCACGACGGCCACAATCTGCATCTACAGTCAATGTCTCCGATACTAAGACCGAATTCGAAAATCGCTATTATTATAATTTCCCATAAAATGTCCTGCCTTTATTAAATTTTACCCATTCCTGCCTTCTGATATTTGTTTTTGCCCGAACCCAAGCAGATGTGAACTTAATATTTTCAGTGGCGGATACAGAATGTATAAACAGACGACATGCAAAAAAAATTAGAGTACCGTTTTTTGAGATATTTAAGTATTCAATTTAAGATCGTTATCCTTGAATATATTTCATCCTTGAAAATCATATTTTTATACTCTATTAATTTTGATACGTACTCATAGTTTGTAACATAAACTCAAATCCCTTGGCTTCCAACTGAGTTTCATTGGGTGAATTAAATCCTACCCTGAAGAACGTCAATTCAAAATACTATTTAGATCGTCTGTATCCGACCCCATTAAAACCACTTCCGGGGTCCCTCATCCCAGCCATCTTAGTCCCCTGATTTTCATTTTGTCAATTAACGACGTTGACTTCATCATCAAAGACTCTTATCTATCCATCTACGCTGATGACATGAAAATCTTCAGGCACATATTAAACCCCGCCGACTCTTGCCCACTTCAAGCTGACTTGAACAACTTTTCAACCTGGTGTCAAAAAAATTTTCTTGAGCTCAACGTCAACAAATGTCAAGCTATTTCATATTCCCGAAAGCGTCTTCCAGCCCCTAGATCCTATTTCATCTCTGACGAGCTCGTCCCTTATGTAACTTTATTACGCGCCATATTGACAACATTATTAGCAGAGCCAACTCTGCGCTCGGTTTCGTAAAACGCTAGTCTAAAGAATTCTCGAACCCCTACGTCACGAAATCTCTCTACTTCACATTTGTTCGGCCAATCCTCGAATATGCTAGCCAAGTATGGTTCCCCTATCATGATACCCATTCCCTTCGAATAGAGGCTGTTCAACGCAGGTTCATCAGTTTTGCTCTTCGCGGTCTTCCTTGGTCTGACAGGCATAACTTACCCCCCTATGAGAATCGTTTGAAATTAATTAACGTACAGCCACCTGAAATGCGTCGATAAATTGCTGACATACTCTTTGTACATCAGCTGTTAGCAGGAAACATCGACTACCGTAATCTGCTCCAAATGATCTCCCTTAACACTAACCCACGCCTCCTGAGGTATGTACCCATCTTCCGTCTCAATTTTCATCGCACCAATTATGGTTGTAACGAGCCAATGTCTAGAATGCTACGTTTGGCCAACGGCGCGCACAGCTCTTTTGATTTTCACTGCAGCAGATTTGCACTTAGAACCGCCCTCCAGAATTCCACTTCCACTCCTCCGCCCTAATAACTTTAGTTTTAGTTTTAAGTTTAGTTTTTAAGTACTTAGCCTTAGTCTAAGTTGTGTTTAGTAATAGTCTAGTTTTAGTGTAGTTATTAAGTTCTGCTTGAATTAAACTAAATAAAATAAATATAAATATAAAATAAATATAACAACGGAAGACTCCCCAAAAGAATATATATTTGTGGTCGCCATCAAAAGATTTGCCGATCTAGCTGCATACCACCACTTTGTGGGCCTTCAATTTTGAGCTAGGGACAAGGAAGCAGTATAAGTGTAAAAAATCTGCCAACAGACACGTCTACTTTTCAAAAAATGTCGTTTTTCTCATTATTTTTCTTTGAATTCCATGGTTACGCCCACGTTTTGAGGGCGTGACCATGCAATTTCGTAAAAAAAAAAAAAACATAGAACATATATTGCTTGTTCAAAGCTATTTGCAATGCTGCTTAAGACTTATTGTATTATTGAATATCTCATTAGGATCTGTGATTTTCGATTACAAATGTTTCCACTTTCTGTTAAGAAAAAGTTATATCAGCAGTTTGTGATACAAAATCGGGGAAATGTCATCTGAATAGAGAGATATCATTGCATCTGTTTTCAAAAATATTTGTTATACGACTAGTAAGTGCCAAGTTATATTTTGAAACTAAGGACACATTTTGACATTTAGCTTTGCTTTGTAACCTTGGAATCCCATTTCTCGTACGCCAAGCAGAATCACAATAACGACAGGTACATACATTCCTGTCAATTTTGAACCAAATCGAAGGTTTTTCATTCAAAACATTGGACAGTCGTTTGTGAAATGAACGTGATCCAACATTTTTCCAAGATATCGGACGTTGCACAAGTCGGATCAGTCAGGTCTCTTTATATGTTGTTGAGGAAGGCAATTACAATGATCGTGCATATACCCCTGTACTATTAAGCAACTGAAAAACTTAAAAAAAAAAACAACTTTCAAATGTATTAAAACTCATCATCCATGGAGCAATCAATCTTTGTTTGTGCAAAAAATAATCCTCCAATTCAACCAAATTTCTTCACAAAACACACAAGTACCTAAAAAAAAAAAGCTTAAACCCCCGTAAGAAAACAAAAATTCGCGGACTAAAAGTATCTCACACTCATCAGTTTATTGTTAAATTGAATGAACTCAGCAATTATTTTCTATTCGATTTCATCTTGAAATTCGTTCCAATAGTTGGCAAATACCTTCTACCACCATCCTTCCAATTTGAAAAATGTCAGATCACATAAAATAAATCTCAAAAATAATCTGATTTTAATTAAACTCTTTTACTTTCGATGATGGCACCCACAAATGTACAACAGCCACCTTCCGCCATCATCATCATCATCATAATGATAACCATTCAGCGACTGAGACTGCCCCACTCTTACATAAGACTTTAGTTTCGTTTTCAATTGATGAAGATCAAATCACTAGAAATGTTTTTTTTTTTTTTTTTTGTAAAAAGAATTACAAAATCTATTTGTTTGTTGTTTTTGACCTTAATACGATGCGTATTGCCGGCGTACGTTTGGCTTTAATAAGCTTCGTGTATCTAGCAGATGGGAAGATGTAATGATCTGATGGTGATGATGGATTCACCTGTTTCAACTTGTGTTCGTTTTTTTAATTACAAATTTGAAATTATCTTGATGGGACATACTCGTAGCTGTCACAACAGCACCATCTGGTAGTTCTCTGAACAAGTTACACTCATGACAGTCTTGACTCCACAAATGCTCTGTTTTCTGAGTTGTTTGAGGTGAAAATCCCGCTACTTTTTTTAATTTATGACAGAAGATACCAGTGTTGCTGTGGACTAACGACAGATCTGTCATACTTTGACAAAAGTTTAGCGATTTGATATAAAGGTAAACACTGGCCTAACAAGGAGTAGAGTTCACTGTAGTTGCCTCTAATTGATGAAGGAGCACTTTGTTCTACTTTCTTGAGAATAAGATTGCACACTTTGAGCTTCAATGTCACGGGAATAGATTCAATGCACTATCTATCCCTGGCGCCGAAACTCTTTTGTTAAGAGGAAAATGGCTAGTATGTGTACCTTCGTGTCTGAATGTTTCAGATAAATTACCCGCACATCGCCTCAGACCAATTTATTTAAGCTGTGGTTGAATTCAAGGAAGTACAATTCTCATCTTTGTCAATAGAATTTCGGACATGATTCATTGTGATGAAACAAAAAAAAATATCATACCGCGTAAAGGGACAATTTTCAAACCCTAAGCTCGCTATTTTTCAAGTTCCAAACGTCGAACTATCTCTTAATGCCTCTTAATCCGTGTGAATCTGGTCCTCAACCAATAAGCTGCTCTATCCAGCACGATGCTAAGCCAGTTGTTTCCAGTTGCCTACGCCAAATTGATTGAAGTCTCTCTCTGGGATGAGATATAGGCACCAGTAACTGCTCCCTATCATCATTCTGGTAGCCAAATAGTTGCACTGATCTATGAAAAATAATGCCCCACATCTCACTAGTTACTTAGGCTATTTTTCCCTCTTGTGGGTCTTAAGGGCATCACACACAACAGGCCACTTCTGGTGATGTATCTCAGTACTACCCAAAATATGCCGCCATATGTTTCTAAGACAACGATTAACAAAAGTTTGAAGCTCTTTTGTGACATCAGTAGTCATTTTCCTTGTGCTGCATAGGAACAGGCGTAGCTTAGTATTGAAACTGATTTAGCTTCTTCTCCAGATCTTAGACAATATTCCGAACGCAGTTTATCTTCACCAAACTGGTGGACTTTTGGTGCAAATCCATAATTATCTTAGATAAAAGGAAAAAATTATCTGCGTAGTCCAAGTGTTTAAAATTGGTTGTAACACTTAATTAGATTCCACCACTTGCAGCAACAAAGCATTCCAAAAAACGTCACTGATCGTCACCAGAAAAGTAGTGGCGATAGTATCCAGCCTTGTGGGACCCCGTTTCAAATCGAAAATTCCGTCGACGCTACAAGTAACTTTGCGTCCCTTTGTAGATTACCTTAATAATAGCCACCAGTTTGCCTGTAATGTCCTTTCTGTTTGAGACACCCTTTATTAAGTATCTGTTTGCCTCATCGAACACCTTCTCAATTTCAACACAAAGTAACTACAATGGAGGTTCGTAAGGTATTTATGTGTTCACCGCAGAAGGACTCAGAACGGATGTGTTCCAGAGTTATTTTAGCGAAGTTTTGTTTGTGTTTTGATTTCGGGAATGGTCTCGTTCTTGCTGAGAAGTTCGATTTACACTTTTGTGTATTGGATAAGGCATTACGACTTTGGTCATACAACTACATTATCATAAAAAAAATACTCCCTCCATCTTCTTGGATAATATTTATCCGCAGTCAACCACGTGTATAACACCTCTCTGAGATCTGACAATAGTTTCTCCTCTGCTGATTATCTCTATTCCTTGGACAATGTGGTCTCTAAGCTGCTGTCGCACTACGGGATCATTATATAATCACTTCGCCGCAGATCAGTCGACACTTAGTGATATTATGGCAAGCCTTGTGCTCATACTTGAGGCCAACTATGCAAATGTATAGGAATTCGTTATTATTGCCTACCTTGCAGCACTTAATTGGCTATAGAAATCGTCCTTTTCTTACTCAGATACTGGTTCCGTTGCTAGATCCTACTTTTCTGAAAAACAAATGCGCCTTCGATCTACAATGCCACGAAAATAGTCACATGTTGATGACTTCTAGCTATTATACCTGGGCAAAGATTGATTTGAGGACCATCTTTGGCAAAATGTATTAACGTAACAATAATTCATTGGCAGTTGACTATCTCCAATACCCAGAATCCTCCGGAAAAGACCCTACGAAGATGGATACATTTTTCCAGCAATAAATTTACTGTAAGAAGCCATTCCATACCTAGATGATTACGAAACTGTTGACTTGAAAACATGTACCTACACATCTGAATGTGATTAGGAAACTCATCAACACGTAGAAAATTTAATTAGGCCCAACGATGCTGACAAACCAAAGACCTATTCTAACCCACTCTCAGAGATTTTAATCAGTGCAACGTATCCAAGTACCACATTCCCCGAATAACGATTACACCACTGCTGCCTTTCTACTGATTCACAACGTGAGATAACGTCAGCCATCCACCAGGCTGACCTCAGTGGCAGTTAATCCGTCCCCTACTTGACGGAGACACAACAACTTTCTTTGAAAGCAGTAAATATGGTAGAACCATTCCTTGTTATACTACAACAACAGTTAGCTGTCATCTCCATCATCTAATCACAAGCTGGTCATCTAACACACTCACACGCCAGGTAGTATATATCTAACAGTAGAGGTAGCACGTTTCAATTATGAATCCATAAAAGTAATTATCTGCTACCAGTGTAACTATGAAGTGGATACACGATCAGATTTTAAAAAAAAAAAAAAAACGTTCTAACATTATTGTCAGTACGTGCGGTATAGTGTGGCAGAGGCAGTGGCAGTGGCAGTGGCAGTTGCAATGGCAGCCATTTTATAACCGTTTCCAGAAAAGATTCAAATTAATTTATGCAAAGAATTTAATTAGATACATTTCTTTCTCTGTAGTAGGTACCAACAGATGCACTTCTATCTATGTATCTTCTCTGTTGTAGTTGGATGTTTCATTGAACTCTAGACGGGGTTCGATGCCTTTTCGATGCCACCATCTTCGCCACCACCACCAGCCACCAGCTACCAACCACCCACTCTTTGTGGCCCCGTGTCTTCCTTGTTTGACGCCCGCATAAAAATAAATGGAATGGCAGTAACCCGACAGTTTCCATTCAATTGTCTTGCATTTTCCTTTCGCTTTTCCCGTGTTCTTTTGCTGTGTTGCTTCTATTCTAAAAGGTAAATAACCGCGAAATGATTCTCTCTCGATCGCGCGTTAACAAGGCACGCAGACAAAACAAAGCAAAAAGTAATGGTCTTCCTGTTCCGATGTATTCACGTAGATAGGGACTCTTCACCAATAGATATACTCGTACCTATGGCTTGGTTTGCCTGGTACGACTTGAAAGGTTGAAATTGAGAGTGGCAGTGAGTGGTTTCTAGATGGTGGAGGAATGGAAAGGAAATCGTGGATAATTTGTTGGACTCCTACACGAATTTTGTGTACGGACATTAGGCATTAAAAAAAACACTTGGATTGGTTACAGATAGGAGAAGAATAGTTGCAGTCTGAGTGGAATTGTACCTTGACCTGACTTTGACTTGTGGTTCTATTGATAAATTCGAGATTGTCTGTCTCCAGTAGATGGAGAGACTTTGTGAAATCCAGAATCGGGAATCTTTACAAGATTTCTAGGAAGTAACACAGGACAAGTCGTTTATTATGTACAAGACATGGACCGTCCGAGAATAGCAATGACCAAACACTTATGTATGTCGTGCATCATTATACTGTAGTCATGACGACCATTTTTTTATTGCTAAAAACCATTCTTGGATGTCGGCATGAGTAATAGAATTTTTAGGACGTATCCCTTCTCTGGACATTTCTCTTACAATGGCAAGATTCCTGACGATTAATGTGCTTTTCTTAGTTCTTTTGCCCCATTATGGTATCAAATTAACCATGCCTACGCATCAACACTATGTGTCTCATCCTCTTCAACCATTCTGCTCCAAGTTTTTGGGGACGTCTGATTCCACCTTCCATCTTGCATAGCCTGGCAGAATACGTAGTTATCATTCTTTCGCTTGGTGTGTCCAATCATTCATCACTTCCTATAAGTTGCTGGACCGTTTTTCATATGATGATCATAGTGACTTAATTTGCGCGACGTTGTTGGTAGCGATTCGACCCCTGTGTGCTAAGTGTCAGAATTCGGTCGGAATACCCGCTATATACAAATATATGGCTTATAGCTTTCTTATGATGGAATATGATATCACTAACTGCAATCGTAAAGGGCTGAAGACAACCTTTACTTTTCAATTTGTTTGCGCACATCCAAGGCAAAACCATCTACCGAGACACCGAGATGCCTAAAATTCGAGACTTTCCAGTAATGATTGTTTATGAATGTGAGGTTGAAAGCTTGCTAGCAAGGCTGAGTTGATGTCTAGCCCGTCAGCTTTGTCTCTATCAGCAAACCTTTGGACACTTGATCCGAGTCTATATTAGGCAAACATCATTTACGTCATCTGCGATATTTAAGAGAGATTATAAGACTCCCACCGATAAAGAGTGGACGCAAAAAGTTCACTCTATGAATTTGTCGAAGCTTTATAGAGTTTGACAGGAATACCTTGAGTGCCCTAATGATTTCTTCCTTCCAGGAGGTGGGGATTGTATTACGTATTTCAGACAGATCATCCATCAAAACCATGGAGAAATGCTCTCTACACAGTCTGAACTGATCTACCAGGAGGGAACTATTTTTACCTCTTCAATTCAGCCAGTGCGATACTAAAATTTATTTTGTCACGACACACGGCACATTCTAAGGGAGACTTTTCCCGTCTTCATACCCTATTGGCTCTGTCTTTCTTGCGTAAAAATATTCACTTAATCTGCCCGTGTTATAACTGGGTCCTGGAACCGTTGTGTTTCTGTTGCTTTGGATGACTGCAGTACGAAGGAAGACATAAGCTACCATTCTGTTGTAGACTGAATACCTATCTTTGAAAATTTCGAAGCCGTCGTCTAATAGACATTTGTGGTTGGAACTTTATGACAGACTTTATAGCCACATACTCATTGCGGTCGCTTGAGCTGTACTTCCTGAACATATCTAAATGCCTTTGTCATCGACATTGAGATAGACCGTCATAGTGATGAGGTCTTCAACAGGTGCTGAATGAATGAATGAATTAACTAATGAACCGATAGGGGGAGTACTGCAACGTAAAAATAGTTATTGTATCTATCCAGGAAGTAGCCGACCTAGCCTTCAGATTAAAGCACCTTCTCAAGTCTAGTTTAAAGACATACATACGAGTACATGTCTGAGTAGACAGTTCAAATGCAAAGTTTTCCAGATCTGGGGTTTCTTCCGCTTCATTGCAGAATCGACTCTCTAGGATTAGCTCCTTTCAATATTCTATTTACTAAGGCTGATGCGGGCCTTAGAGCTTTTCTGGTGAAAGTTTCCGTGGAGTATTTTGACGTGTCCCAGATCTGTGACTTGTGTTTAGCTCTGTTCATTTTGTCCTCTTTCCTTCATCCCACAGAAGGGTTATGGGCCTATGTAGAATATAGCAGCCCCTTCCAGTTTAGGGTGACATTGTTGACCTTGCCTAGGCTTCTGAGTTTAGGTAGGTAGGTGTTCTAACCTAATTTTGAGATAGTTGAGTCATATGCTTGCTTGATAATTTCCGTAGAGCTTAGAATATGTTAGAAAGGTAAATAGTCTTGCCTCAGTCTAAGTCAAGTGTATGCTGTATCATAATTGAATCTATTCCGATCTTATTGTTCAATTTCGTAGCAAAGTTTTGAACAAAGCTGATCTTCTTGATCATCTCATCTCGGGGGATTCTGAAACGATATGTTGCCTTTTTTTTATTTTTTTTTTATAATTTGCACGTGTTAAAGGGGATATGAATACCCTTATACTAATTTTTAGAACACGTGCATTTTTGTGGAAAGGAAGAGACAGAGAGAAAGACAGAGTGGTGTGGTTTGAAACTCAGGTGGTATTAAGTTTTCTGTAAACTCCAAGGGTAGCTGTCCAGATAACTGGGGAGTATTTTGTATTGTTTTCGCTATTATTGTCGTTGCTTATGATTCACAGTATTTTTTTCCGTCCTGATGTCATCATCTCGATCAAGTTGCATTTCGGCCATATGACCACCCTACTGCCAGTGTTATACCTTCACAGTAGAGTTGTCTTAGCTTTCGCAAGTGATCGACTTTTTTTATTTATTTCATGTGAAATAAATAGATGATTCTTGACATCAAGATTTGAACCGTGAATCAACAGCGTGACAAGCGATGATGTTACCACTACACCATGGCCTTGGAAGGGAGTCTCGTTCTCTAGATCTGATGCAATGTTTTCGCACTCAGTCCTCTTTTCCAATCTTCATGAAAGCCGATATAAGGGTTTCAGATTAGGGATTACCTCCATACCCTTTAAATTATGTGAAAATAACCATTTTCTTCCTTTGTCGCTGCTTTCGTCGGAGCTCAGGATTAGTAATATTTGTATCTATTATCCTAAATCTGACACTCAATATTTATAGCTAATAAGATCATCCTAATGGACTCTAGGTACATTGAGGGTGTCTCCCATACCAAAAACCATCTACTTAAAGTCAATCATCTTAATTTTATAACTAACCCCTAACGAGGAGGATTAAAGGTCTATAAAACTTCTTCAATTACCCGCAGTCTTTCATAAGATATAGCCTATTCATAACCATGATCAATAATAACAACAGCAATGATTACCACATTCCTCACATTCAAATGAAAGTTATTAATGTTGCAATATGAAAACATTTATACAGTCTCGTACCCACAAAACTGAACCTCATCCAGCCTCGTCGTTTAAAAGTGAAAGCATAGTGAAATGGTGGTGTTCTGCCCTTTTCTTTTCGGGCGGCGATATAATAATTGAAAGGGAAATTGACTGCTTCTTGTGTGCCTTAAACATGCAGGCTATTGCAACAACCAAAGAGGTTGGGGCACCAATGGTCCGACCATTGAACAATGGATGCAATCGGAAATCGCTCCTGGTCGTCGTCGATTAAAAAAAAAAAAAAAAAAACAAGCTCTGTAAGATAAATCATTTAAGCGAGAGCGGACCTCTGCTTCAACAAAGGTTAACAGAACGAGGTTATGATTAGAAAAAAAAAAGGTGCCTCTTGTATGGTGGTTTCGGTTTCAATTTCTGTTTCAGATTCGAATTCGTGTGTATTATTTGTTGTATGATCGATTAGGCTCTGGCTGAATTGAAAGGAGTCTTTGGAGCGTTTTAGACTCTTATCGTAACCATTATTCAATTAATGGGCAACCAGTACAAAAGAGATGTTACGTGATGAGGAGTATTTAGCAGAGGTTAGAAAAACATAATTGATGGGTTAAGTGTGGTTTTAGAGGTAAATTTAATGGGGGCTAGTGGGGCGTTATGTAAGTTACTACTTTTCATTTGGTATGTTATTAATTGTTATTTACTTTTTCATTGCTTATGTGAGGTTTATAGATTTTATAGTGAACGATATGGGCGATACGAATTCTTGAAAAGTTTGAGTGATTTTTAGAAATTCAGGAAATACTGCCTGAATTTCTGTTTTATTTTTTGTGTTGTCGTTGTTGCACTCGTCGTAATAAACGACTACGACTGCTTTGTTTCTAAACCATGGTCTTTGAATTCAAAGTTCGGTCTTCCTGTATGAATCGAGCTTGGATTAATGGTTGCATGCACGGTATTGCACTTCTAGAAAACTCAATAGGTTTTTGCAAAAGCTGATGCAAACGTAAGCACCCGACTTAAATCCCTAGTTTAAAATTAGGAGGTATTTGGCTGAGTTTTTTTGCATTGTAGCCATGTAATTCAAGGATGTCTCAATCGATTTTGATGCCGTTTACTTTATTGATTAGATTATGTCATGGAGAATATTTATAAGTAGCTAACCATCACACTTCGGTTTGCGGAAGCTGACCAATTGTAACGCATATACTCACAAATTTAAAAATTAAGCTTTTATTAATTAGTTAATCCTTTGAGAAATTAGCAAATTCAGAATCGCATTCAATTTTCAATTAATAAGCACCACCATGGCAGTGTATGGTTTTGGTCTCTTTTCCTTCTCCTCCTGGTTCTATTGATTTGTATGAGTATCTGTATGTGGAATGTTCTTGTGACGGAAATGAGTGAAGACAATTTTTCGATCAAAATAATTTAGTTTTGATTTGTGCAGTGAAGAGAAACTATAGTGAATCTTGGATTGGCGAATTAAGTACATAAACAATTCGTTTTGTGATAAATGATTGATGTTTAAAGAAATGCTGGTATGAAAGATGAATCTGTAGGTAATCCTCAGGTCGGTAATGTATACAAACATACACCAGGTATGTTCACCTGCATTTGGCAGATGAAGCAAAAACACAAATTAAATTACTCAAGCAAAGGCTGATAAATAAATAACAAATCCTCTGAGCCGTGTCCGAGAAATAGATAATTTTCCCAGGTCCGCTGTATTACCTCAAATAAATTTTTTTATAAAAATCGTAAGAGCCGTTTTCGAGATACAAGTAATTACAATTTCTTACAATGGGCGGTTAATTGTGATAAACTTTTTTAATTCTCTTCGGGGTATACGAGTAATCCCACAGACCTCAGGTATGTACATTTTTCGAAGGATATCTGTGCAATCGTCCTGCCAGCTGCAGACTGACAGACACTTTTTGGAGTTCTTCGACAATAGTAATACCAAGATTTAGTAAAATCTCGTGATCCAAAATTTTCACAAAAACGACACTTGCCACTCATATTTACGAGCGAACAAAAAGTAGATCAGAGTGGCAATTTAGATCATGGAAAACTCACTTGAATTCGGTCTTGTCCCCCAAAGAGGCTAAGTATCAATTGTTTTAAAATGATTAAAAAATAAAGTGGGAGTCAAAAATGTTCCCGCAGCCGCAACCATCAATGATCCACCACCATGCTTCAGTGAGGTTTTGAGGAAGAAGCTCGCTATTTGATGATTTCCACACCTTATACCTGCCTTTTTTTAACCAAATATCTTAAACTTGCACTTGTGACTAAAGATGACATTATCCCAAAACGTTTGAGCCGTATTTAAGTGGTTTTTAAAATGCATGGTTTTTTTCGTGGCACTCTTCCGTGTAATCCACTAGCATTTAAGTCTCTACGAATTGTTGAGGCACTTACTGGATTTCCTTGCCTCACTATTTTCCGCACTTCAGTGTCGGTCATGACGCGAGGGCCATCAGATTACTGCACAGTTTCCGTATTTCCTCGCAAGATATACCTCTCGATAATTTTTTGTAGAGTTCCACGATTTTTTTTCAACATATTAGCAATTTCCGCTAGGGATTTTCCCTTTCCCCGATGCTGCGCAATTAAATTTCTCACTTCTACCAGTATATCCTTTCCTCGCACCATTGTAAATACAAATCTCAGTAATAAGTTGAAAATCTCAAAATATTTACCACGCACTACGACAGCTTGCGACAGAATAATTGCAAGGATATTAATTTCTGAAGAAACTTATCTACTCATGAATTTTTATTTACGGGTAAATTGCGCTGTATACAAATTTTTGACTCTCACTGTAAATCAGCACAGAACAACCCAGTGCAGGGTCCGGACGGACTCATGAATGGCTTGGGGGTTCATAAAAATATTTCAAGATAAACATTTGTTTTCAAAAACGATTTTCATTAATTCGGAGCAAAAGTTGGATATTTTAAAAACTTCCGTACAATTTTTGAAATTTTAAAAATTCGACTGCAAATTTCGAATACAATCATTTTTTAGTATATTTTAGTAGGTAAGAGTATTGCACTCAATAATATGATTAAGGTTATGTCAGGTATTTTGAAAAATTTACAAAAATTGTGAAAAGCTTCAAAAACTAGCATTTTGTTCAAAATAACCCTTTTTGAAGGGTGTGCCATTTTTCGGATATGTTTTCGCACTCAAAAACGTGACATTATTTTCCTTCCACACAATTATTATTAGTACGAAGATGTTTCGCAATATTATGAAACTCATTGCAGTTCTTTAAAAAAGTGGAATTTTTTGAAATGAGATTGAGAGTTCACTTGCTCATGAGGTCCTATTTACAAGTCGCCACTGGTCCAACCGCTGTTTCCGTACAAATAATCGCTGTCATCTACCAGTCCTTTCTTCTCACTTCTCTTTAGAGTTAAAGGCAGGCTATAGAGGTGGAGCCATGGGTGGAAGTGAGCATTCCAGTTTAATTTTGACCTCTCAACTCGCAAGGCTTCTGGCGATAATTCGACTCGTAATGCATGCGATGACTTCTTTTCGCGCTGAACAAATTAAAGATGCTTCTGTTTTTCAAAAGTGATGCCCACAAGCGTTCTGCTTACGTAAACAAATAATCATTCCAAGGTCCAAATTTCTCAGAACACGGCACCGCAGGGAGATCTTACAACTTCTTCAAATATGGAACTTCAAATGTTAGGTAGATCACTTCCTTCACGTCCTGATACCGCACTCTCATAAGGCCAACTCCATTAAATGTGATTATGGGAAATTATTGTAATTGCCACATAATCTGGCAACAATGTAGCTACTTGCAGTTCCACTGCAACTATCGATTGCATCCCGATTGTTGCCACTGCTGTTGGCTTATTTCTGTTGGAAGTAGAGCACAGGGAACCGTATATTGTGTTTCCGTAGCAAATTGAATTCCAATTCTGGGATATCTTTCTGTGCGAGTCTACCTGGCTGTCTTTAAGTCAACGTGCGGTAGGAGTAGATTTGATGATATCAATGTTACTCCACAACTACGCCTGCCATGTGCAGCCTATATCAGTGTGGGGCCACTGGCTGGTGGCTTATTATGTGTGCGATGAACTTTTGCCAAAGGTATATCCATTCGATACCGGACTACAAGATACTTACTCACTGTCTTCCATGGGGCCACCACCACTGCCGCCATTGCCGCAAATGGACATTAGAACGGGTGTAGTGCACGTAATCCGTTCGTTGTGTATCTTCGCCAGAAGTGCATTGCACTTGGGATTCTCAGAGTCGGCCAGTCAGAGGGAGGGCGATGTAGTGTAGTATACTACACAGCGACATTGGTAATGAATTTTAAAATTGCATTAGACCTTCATTTCGTATGCATTACACAGATACTCATACAAATATACACACAGAGAGGTGTATAGTAGATGCTGCACTGCGGACACTGCGCTGCGAACGTCAGTGCGGTTTTGAAGCCACGCGGGAGCCATTCACCCTGGAGGCAGTTTTGTCGTCGTCGTCGCCACTGATTGTTTCTTGGGAGTTTTCCTCTGCTATGCTGCTGCTGGTCGAGTTACCATTCCCAGTCTACTCTTGCGGGACTGTGAGTGTGCAATTTAGCCATCGTACAACATAATTACAATAAATTAGTTTCGCGTGCTGGCATTAAACTTGTAAGCAAAATGACTTAATGAAATGTTTTTTTTTTTTTTTTTTTGTTCTCTCTGCTGCATTGCGTTGTTGTTGTTTGTTTAGCCATATTTTGTAGCATTGTTGAAGGAATAACAGTTCCCTTATATTGATTTATATGACTTGTATGTAAATTTGTTTCTCGTTGAAGACGACCATGAGAAATGGTGAGTGGCCCAAGGATGATGGATACATTTTGAGAATATCTCTCTTAAGTGCTTTACACAAGAAGGATCATTTTACGTCAATAGCCTCTAAGTCGCCTTCAAAACGACCCAATTCACTTGAGCCATCGATCATTTGTAGCTGCTCACTATATATCGGTTTGACACTTCAAAGACCATCTACGAGTAGATGTGCTAGATATGCTAAATATGAGTATTTGCGCAGTACACAGTTGCCATCTACGAGTATTAGATAATCACGTAACCTATCATTAAAAATATTTTAGTATGCAGAATAACACACGACGCCAAGTTCATGATATGAATATTTTTATTTACAACAGTGTGTGACAAATTTTTGTCCAATATAGCAATTAAATAATACTCGTAAGTATCTAGCTATATGAAGTACATTTGAATTTATGAATTCTATTAAAACAAATTGAAAATACTTAACATTCCAAATGCAATGAGTGTGCAGATATTCCAGCTACTGTCGCCGAAAAAGTAATAAAATTTGTCGTTTTGTAAAATTTTTATGAACAAGTTCAATGGCGTTTAGTTAATAAGGAACATTTTGCTGTAGTTATTGTAGAACTTAATTTTACATCATAAAAAGTTGTGTGCATAATTTTAAACAAATTACTTTTTTTTATTTTTTATTTTCAGGTATGTTATATTCGTCTGTGAAATCAAATAATTATGCAGCCGGGAAGTATGTATTTAGGTACAGGGTGGCTGATAAATATTGCTACATTAAGAAACTCAAATAACTTCTTTTTTTTTCAGTGTATGGAATTCATTTTTCTTTTATTCATGTTAAAGCTCATTCAATTTTATTAAATATAGCTTAATTAGTATTAAAAATAATGGAATTTAAATGCCCCCCCCCCTGCTCGTTGATGCATGTGCGGCATCTTATCAAAAAGTTGTTCATTTCTGCTTGGAGAGTTAAGACAGGAATAGCCGTAATTGTTTCTTGAATGGATTGCTTTAGTTCATTCAAATTTGTTGGTTTTGCTTTGTAGACTTCCTGTTTGCAATAACCCCACAAGAAAAAGTCAGGTGCAGTAAGGTCAGGCGACCTGGGGGGCCAACGGAATGTGGAGTTTCTGGATATCAGCTTATTGGGAAATTTTCGTCGCAATTCTGTCATAACAGGCCGGGCTATGTGAGGAGTTGCACCATCTTGCTGAAACCACACAGAGTTGAAAGAAATTCTCATTCGGCGTAATTCTGGATAGAAAAACTCTCTCAACATGCTCAAGTAACGGTCTCCAGTAACCGTAACGGTGTGACCGTTTTCTTCGAAGAAGTAGGGCCCGACAATGCAGCGTGATAAAACTGCACACCATACTGTGACACGAAGTGGATGCAATTCCGACTCATGGAGTATCTGTGGGTTGGATGCACTCCATATTCGACAATTTTGTTTGTTTATGTTGCCGTTTAAATCGAAATGGGCCTCGTCAGACATAAAAAGACAGTTCAACATGTTTCCGTCCTCTTCCACCATTTGAAGCGTCTTCTGGCAAAATTTCAAGCGAATTGGCAAGTCTGCTGCATTCAGTTTGTTGGCCATTTGAATTTTATATGGGAATAAGTCAAAATCATTGTGCATAATTGACTGCAATGACTGTCTGCTTATACCCATTTGAGCAGATAAGCTTCTTGTCGAAACTCTTGGATTGTTTTGTATGGCAGCAGCTACAGCAGCGATTGTTTCCTCCATCCGAACTGAAGGGTTTTGTAAGGTCTTCTTTCGACTGTCCCATGCTCGGCAAAATTGTTAACAAGTCTCATTATGGTTCATCTGCTCGGAGGATTGCCGCCAAACGTGCGCCTATACTCTCTTTGAACCGAAACTACGGACTCCAGTGCGTGATAGCGGCGGACAATCCAAATTCTTGTTTCAGTGTCCCAGTTATCCATTTTTATCAAATCTAAAAATCAATCTGCAAAATAAAAAAAAAATTAACCAGATTCATTAAATAGAAAAAAGTTATTAAATTTTTTTTTGGTAGCGGCTTTCATCAGTACCTAGTCTTGTCATAAATACTGATACAAAAAAAAAACTTATGGCAAATGAAAACGCGCTGATATTTTTAAAAACAAATTTATAGTTTTTATTTGTCAAATCCCTAGCTACAAGTTTTGGAAGACTTCATTCGAAATGGCCGCCATTTGCCTTAAAGAACGACCTGAGACGCACTTGTCCATCATCAATCGCATTACGGACATCATTCGTCGGAAAATTGTCGACAGTGCGGACAAGGGCTCTCTTCAAAGACTCAATATTTCGGTGATGAGTAGAACAGATCATTCCCTCTAAAACGGACCACAACTTGTAATCCAAAGGATCGAGGTCCGGACTACCAGATGGCCAATCACCCGGTGATATGAAGTCGGGTACATTTTTTTTACCCACTCTTGAGTGGTTTTCGCCTTGTGGGCTGGAGCAGAATGTTGTTGGAATGTCCAGTGTTTGTTTACGAACATTGTTCGGCTTAGAGGCTTAACGACGTCTTTCAAAACAGTGGTTTGGTAAACTTTCGCCGAAGTCTTGACTCCTTTTTCACAAAAATTGAGATTGGTTATGCCATCGTAGCTCACTCCCCACCAAACCATTACATTTGCGGGGTGGTGGCCTCTTTCAACCCTTGGAATAAGTTCTGAAGCTTCTTCTGATGTCCGAGCATACACTTGATCATTTTGTTTATTAAAAATTTTCTCGTCGGTGAAGAGAATTTGTCTGTGAGCATTTATAGCGTACCGCCTTAAGAGAGCTTTTGATTTTTGCTTACGTTTTTGCTTCAATGCGACTATTAGCAGATGTCCAGTGTTTATTTTTTGTAGGCACTAAGTCCCTAGTCTTCTTTGATGATGCAAGACATGGTTGTTTATTTCCCGCGACAAGATCTTCTGCTTTCTCAATGGTTTGCGTCTGATTCGAGCCTGTCTTTGATGACTCCCGGAGTCCTCACAGTGCGTAAACGGCCGGATCTTTGACGGTCACGTACTCCACCAGTATCCTCGAATAATTTAATAGTACGAAAACCAAAACAACGAGTGATTTAAAATTGTTGCAATAATAATTGTATCAATATTTATGACTAGACTAGGTATTTATATGTAGGCAGACAGGGTGGTAAACAGGGACCCACTCCTTTGCCGCTCGATGAGGTGAGATGCCACCAGAAGTGATTACATCTCGGTGCTTGGAGCATCTCGAGGGGCTGTCCCAAAGTTATAAGTTCACCTATCCTGAAAGATATACATATATAACTAAAGAAACTAAAAAAAAAATGCATAGATACACGTTCAAAGAAAGGTCTACTACGAAGGTAGGTGAAAATCCTCCTTGAGACACTATGAGGACCGTCAGCTTGTGCTCATAATAGTGTGAGATCCTTACTCATTAAAAACACCTCCCTTCAACCGTAATTAGTACTATTACAGATCTGTATGCCACACGTCCGTTTTAGCACTTGCTTGTATAGAAGCAGCTTGTTCTGGCTTCGAGCTTAGAATACCACCCAGGCAACCATAACCCAACTCTCTGGTTTCCTCTGGTTATATTTATTTTCTTTCTTATGGTATAGCTTCCATTTTAATTTCGCATCGAATATTATTCCCATGTATTTCGCTTCGTTTTTCATTGAGTTAATTAGGATGGGTACCTCGTCCACTTTTTGGCATGTAAAATTTACATGAGTAGATTTATGCTCATTGAGTATGATGCGCCAAATTTGTAGCTTATCTACAGCTTTTGACAGATGTACTAAGAAACCACGAGTTGTTTCTCTACAATTCTGGCCCTCAAACGCTTTAATACACTCACGTAATACTCGTTATTTACTATCTGTCCTGGTGGAAGAAATTCGGACCATGGCAATCTGTCGTGGGTTTTGGCTCGTCTGAGAAGCGCCATTCCGATGATTATTGGTTAGTTTCGGTAATGATGCCATCGATAAGATTTTCGCCCAAAGAAAACATTTCTTTAACAACATCAATGCGATCCTGTTTCTGCAACAAATTCAAAGAAATTCGCAGAACACAACAAACACTGACTTATTTACAAAGCCATCATGCACAAACCCCCGACAAATGGCGCTCAAACAGTTATTTGAGAGCCAGATGACAGATGTACCAACCTAAAAAAAAAGCTTTTGGCAATATCTCAAGCGAGGTTTGTTTGAATGGGAAATTTCGGGTACTTTTTGATCAGACGATATCTCGTGTATATAACAAGAGGAAAATCGAACAGAGAACACTCCCTTGCGGTACCCCAGCCGCGATTTCTTTAAAGTCGGAGTATTTGTCACCGTGCTTTGCGGCAAACTTGGATATTCTGGATAGTTTAAAAAAAATTGGCATATTTTAAATTACGCACTGTTTTTAAATTACGGGTGTTCTCATCGACAACCGATTGCCATGAATTTCGGCCAAAAGTGCGGCACAATTCCAAACCCTAATATGTCGATACTGCTAACTTTTTCCTCTCGCAGATTGCACTCAAAAACAATTTCCTTTAACAACGAAAAAAAATCGGACGTTTTGGAAAACTCTTAACAATTTTGTAAAATTTTGATAATCTGATTTTTTTTTCGCACGATGCACCGTTTTTGAGTTATTCGCACTCAAAAATGATTTTTATTAAACTCAGACAAACGTAGGTTAGATTAGGTTGGCTATCTTCACCTGTGTACGAACACACTTAGGCCAAACTAGGTCCATTATACCACAGAATTACCATACATTACCATAAGTTACCAAACCTTACCATACCTTACCATAACTTACCATACATTACCAAACCTTACCATAACTTACCATGCATTGCCAAACCTCACCATACCTTAGCATAACATACCAAACCTTACCATAACTTACCAAACATTACCAAACCTTACCATACATTACCATAACTTACCAAACCTCACCATACCTTACCATACATTACCACAACTTACCAAAGCATACCCGACCTTACCATACCTTACCATACCTTACCATACATTACCATAACTTACCATACCTTACCAAATCTTACCAAACCTTACCATATATTACCATACCTTAGCATAACTTACCGTACCTTACCATACCATGCCATATTTTATAAAAGCCTCCGCCAAACAATGCCATCTAATTTATGTCATAAATATCAACGAGAATTCCAACTACAGTCCTATTCAAAACATCATTTTATGTTTAGCTATATGTACGTGCTTGGACATCCCCTGTAAGCATTAGATTGTGTCAAAGGAAATATGAAATTTCCCTTTTATCCGGGAGCAGCCTCCCAAGACAAACATTCCTTCCTTCCTTCCTATTTAGTGCCGGCCGGTTGCCTTTGTAGCATCGTCTTTCACAACTTTGTTTATGACCAATGAAAAGGAAAAGGAACTTTTAATCAGATTTTTTCCGCTCCACTGTCTCCTCAATGTTCTTATCCACCGCAGTCATGGGGTCTTGGTCTTGGTTTAAATGTTCACATGTTGCCCCGGCGGCAGACATGTACCTAGAAATGTTTCCATTTGACAAAAAAAAAAAGTAAAGAAATACCCGTACTCGTACTCGTATCTATCGATTGGATTAATGCTGAATCAAACAGAATGCTCGTGCACTTGAAACAACCAAACGACAGAGAAAGGGACAAGCAACAACAACGACTTGGTATGGAATAGGAACCTCATTTAATGGGCTGGGGGGGACCCTCTGCCGTTGCAATCGATGTCATCTCTTGCTTTCATTTGAAAAGGCTCATTGAGTTTCATGTTGCGAAAAGTAGCATCCACTGGCAGTAGCAGGTTGCACTAAATTGCATTCAATACTTAGTCTCGTTTGGGTTTTGATTTTTCCATAGATTGGGGTCAATTGTTCCGTTTTTTTTTTTTTTTTTTTTTTTCTGCATGCATTTGGGGGTAGCTATAACCATGGAAGCATGCTGCATTTTCCGATGAAAAGTGAATTCCATTATAATTTCTGTGTTTCTAGATACGAGTAGTAGAGAAAGTACTTTTCTTTGCTTAGTTTCGTTGCTTTTGAATGAGCTTGGTTGGTTGGTATCTTTTAGTTGGATGTTGGTTTATTAAGACCAACGAATTGAGTTTATGAGTCCAAGACCATTCGTGCAATAAAGATTCTCTTTCCTTTTTTTTTTGCGAATGCTTTGTATGCGAAATGTGGTAAAGATACTCTTCATTGTGGATACAATAAAAAGGGAAAATTGTGTCTCATGGTGGTTGAGTTTTTGAATTTGTTCTGGTATTTAAAGTACGTACGGATACGTGCTTAATGATGTTTGCGAATTTTCTCGCTCGGTCGAGAGGTTGGATAAAAAACTGAGAGTGGATATTTGGAATCAACTATGTTTTGGGTAGAAGTCTGTTATAAGTGGTAATTAAATTTTTTTTAAGTAGTTTCCTGGAAAAAAAAAGTGAATTGCCTTCTAGACCGTGGCTTAGTACCAAATCAGTTGAAGTGTGAAGGTGTAATAATTGGGAGTAAGTGAGATAAGTTTCATTTTTTAATGATCTTTCTTCCACTTTCTAATGTTGATGAATTTTATGGTATATAAACTTTTTCCAAAACAATCTACGTTCATTAAAGTAGCCTTACGTCATCATCTATAATGTAGCCTTAGAGCATCTATAAATATTTTTATGATGAACTTCGGAGACTATCCGTTAAGACTTATACATTATTAAAATTGATCTCCACCTCACCCTTATAAAGTATGTCAGTAGCTGCAGGCTACTTACATAAGTAATTGTGTAAAGCCTACCTCCTGTTGTCACTTTGCCCCCTTGAACCGTGAAAGTTACATACCATTCCTAGAGCCCTAAGCAACGAAGTGAATAACTGTGTACCCCTTTTCGGATAACAGGCGACTTCCTCTAGCTTAATTCTGTCTATCAGCTTGTACCTGATCGGACTGAAAGTTCAGCATCAACAAATATAAATAAGCTACTAAAAATCAGTCGAAACTGTTAGTAGCAACCTCCACTATCATAAAGGAGGCTTACGAAAATTGTTCCAATGCTCATGATACCTAAATTTTTAAAGATTGTAAGACTTATAGACTAGCTGGCTTCAAACAGACATTTAACGGGGAAAAACAACGAAAACTTTTAGCAGATGACCTGTCCCATTAAGAGGACTAGACCAAATGCATCGGCGCCCTCATTCACTGAAGTATTGCATTTCCACCACTCAATCTGCTGATGAATGACTGAAGGTGTCTAACAACCATGGTCTTTAAGACTGCTTCAGAATTTACATCGACAGGATCGAGGAAAAATACATCTTTAATGCGCCATCTAAAGGGTGGTTAAGTTTTAAGGGCCGATGTTGATTTTGAATAAAACACAAATTATTTAGGAAATTACTGTCATTTCTTTTTATTATGATAATATTGGTATGGTTCAATTATGTATGGAACAAAATATCGGCCAAATGGCCGCCGCGACCTCGGCGGCACACCTCCATCCGATGGTCCAAATTTTCGATGACGCTGAGGCATAATTGAAGTTCTATGCCGTTAATGTGCCGAATTATCTCATCCTTTAGCTCTTGAATTGTTGCTGGCTTATCGACGTACACCTTTTCTTTTAAATAACCCCAAAGAAAGAAGTCCAACGGTGTCAAATCACATGATCTTGGCGGCCAATTGACATCGCCACCACGTGAGATAACACGGCCATTGAATTTGTTGCGCAAAAGAGCCATTGTTTCGTTAGCTGTGTGGCAAGTGGCACCATCCTGTTGAAACCACATATCGTCCACATCCATATCTTCCAATTCGGGCCATAAAAAGTTCGTTATCATCTCACGATAGCGAACACCATTCACAGTAACTGCCTGACCGGCCTCATTTTGGAAAAAATACGGCCCGATGATGCCGCCAGCCCATAAACCGCACCAAACAGTTACTCTTTGTGCATTGGTTTTTCGACAATCACTCTTGGATTATCATTCGCCCAAATGCGGCAATTCTGCTTATTGACGAATCCACTGAGGTGAAAATGTGCCTCATTACTGAAGACGATTTTCTTCGAAAATTGATCATCCACTGTTGCCATTTCTTGCCATTGACGACGCTTGAAATGGTCGAGGCTTTAGTTCTTGAGTCAATTGCACCTTGTAAGCGCGTAAATGCAAGTCTTTATGCATAATGTTCATCTACGACGAGCGTGAGAGGTGCAATTGTTGGGCACGACGACGAGTTGAGGTGGACGGCTCTTCAGCCACACTATCGCGAACAGCAGCAATATTTTCTGCAGTACGAGCTGTACGAGCATGCACTGGTGTTTTCACATATCCTACAGACCCGGTTTGCACAAATTTTTGCACGATTTTTCCGATTGTACGCACATTTGGACGATTAAATTGACCAAAAGAATCACGAAATGCACGATATGCATTTTGATTTGAACGCCCATTTTCATAATAAGCCTGAATAACTTTAACGCGTTGCTCGATTGTGTATCTTTCCATGGTTCAAATTGAGTTAGTCTGAAATTGAGAAATGTCAAATGAAATGCAGAAAAAAACTTGACGTTTAGGTGTGGTTCACATTCAACATCGGCCCTTAAAATTTAACCACCCTTTATAAGGCCATCAACGAAACCAAAAGTGCCAAATTCGAAAGTTCAATGCTTAACTAATCGCCTATGTGTACAGAATCGTCTAAGACTATATTTCGTGCATGTAGCCCGGTTCTGTAATTCAAAGCAAAGAAAATTTATTCAGTAACGGAGCCCGAAAAAGTGAGACATTTCTCGCTTTACGGAACCATCCTACTTATTACTGTGGAAAAACTGGTAATGAGCCTTCGTTCGTACAAAAAGTCAAAAATCAAAGAATGTCATGAATGTGAACCTGACTCTTTAGATATTTACAGAGTCAGGGCCACCATAAAACTGAGTAGGAAACAACCAAATGCGTGCCTATGTAAGCACTCCTTCCACGAACAACCTTACCTAAATTTACTGTGCTATAGAACTATATCCTTTGGAACTTTTGAACGAGTCAACATCCACTATTATGAAAAGTTCAAAGATTGCAATCGCAAATCACTTCCAAATCTTTCACGATCGGTTACCACTAGCCTCAAATATTGATTTTGATTTCACGCGACTACATACATGCGTATATACCATAGTTTGACCTCGATGACAAACAAGCTTATGCTGATGCTAACAGTTTTAAATGGCTCAAGAGAATAGGTTGATTTAATATCTGACAAACGATTTAAGATTTCAAGATTGGACCGAGGCATGACCTGGCCTAGATTCTCATTGCCATTTGTGCTGTGTTACATTTTTCACACGAATGAAAGAGACCTAAAATTAAGTTTTATGGTGCTCAGTTTTACATGTTGTACCCATGTAACTCATGAATGGATACTCCAATTTCGAAAGCGTTTACTTTGTTGTGTAGGAAATTGATCAAGGAATATTTATAGATAGCTAAACGTCATACTCCTCTCATAAAAAGCTGGTCAATTGTAATTCGTTCACGAGTACGCCACATGCAGAAATTTAAAAGTTATACTATCCAAACGCTCCTAGTGTCCTATGTAAGCACTGCTTTCCAACCCCGTATGGTTTTAGAACTACATCCTTTGGTGCTTTTGCGCTAGGCAACATCAATCCAGAACTATTATGAAGAAGTTCAAAGATTACAATCGCAAATCACTTCCGGATCTTTCACAATCGGTTACACGTACTTGATTAGTCTAACGCCAGTCTTAGATATTACTTTTGATTTAACGCGACTACATATCTGCACACAGTTCGACCTCGATATCAAACAAGCTTATGCTCACGGTAACAGTTTTAAATGGCTCAAACATACCAAGGGCATCAATGGAATGTTCTACTTACATGCTTCTTATACCTTCTGGGTAGGTCGATTTAAGGTTTCGAGATTGGAAGCGGTAACAGACCATACTGTGTCACATTTTTCACACGAATGAAAGAGACCTACGAAATATAAAATTAAGTTGTTTGGTGCTCAGTTTTACATGTTGTAGCCATGTAACTCAAGAATGGCTAAGCCGATATCGGTACCCTTTACTTTATTTTTAAAAAAAATGTATAGGAGTATTTATAGATAGCCAAACATCATATAGGAGTATGATGGCCAGTTGTAATGCATTTACGTCGCATTCAGAAATTTATAAGTTATACCATCAAAATGCTCACAATGTCTTGTCCGGTTTGAATATTATTTTTTACGTCAATTAGATTATTATTTAATGAATCCTTTAAGCTCTAAATAATCTTTCTATGTTATCTTGCAAGTGAGTGATGAAAGGAACGTCGTGGTAGAACATATTGATGTTCAAAGAGTGGCAGGTATAACATGTGAATCTACAATCCTCAAGCGAGAAATATATTCATTTGTACGGGATGATGATGAAGTAATAAAATTAAAATTAAATACTCGGGCGAAACTGGCCGAGTCAGATATGTAGTTCTCGGATACTTGTCAGACAATCGCAAATAGTGGGAAAAACAATTTTTTTTCTATCAGGATTCAATGAACTAAGGACTGAACTGCAGTGCCCGAAGCTTGCAATAAAAAAAAAATCACCTTCTTTTAGATTTACAATACTTCAAATTCAAGCTTCCTGGATACTTTTTGTTTTACTAAACACTCGCCAAACCCCCCAAAAAACTCTGGAGTAACTAATACTAAACTAAATCTTAACAACGTGTTTCCTTTCAGTTTCGTAGACAACTCGCTCTTTCTAACCAACAATCCGCTTACTTATGAGCCACTAATTGCTTTTGGGCGTCGTTGCGTAATGGTTAGTGTGTCGGATCACTACGCAAGAGGTTCTAAGTTCGAATCCCAGAAAACACCAAAAAGTTTTTTCACGATCCCACCTCTCGCGAACGTCTGACAAGCATCCGAGAGTATTGTTGTCACGAAAAAGCTTCTCAAAACAAATTGCCTTTCGGATACGGCACTAAACTGTAGATCCCTTCCATTCGTGTGAAAAATATAACGCACACAACACGAGTGGTTGCGAGAAGCTAGGCCCCAGCACTTAAAGAGCTGTTGCGCCAAATATTTATTTAGTATCCTACAATCGGATACCTTACTTCCGCGTATGTCTAAAGCCTTTGAGAAATTCTTTGGTAAGTTGAGTAAGATCTGTCCAGACTAGCGTACTATCTCCAATTCATGGCACGTCGTAGTTGTTGGAATAAGTACAATACCCGATCGGTGAGAACTCTGAGTAAGGATTGACGCATATAGGTACTTTGAGCTTTCTCCAGACAAATATTTGACTAACAAGAGCCATTTTCCTGAAATTGAATTGCACATCAAAAATAATAATTACCAAGAAACGTGAATACCAATCTACGACTCAGAGATTCTGAGGGCTGACCACCTTCACAAAAACATTGTGAAATCACTCAAGTTCAAGGCACAGTGTTATGGGTTATAGCCCCCCTTCCAAGAATTACACAAAGAATCATAATTTGTTTAAGAGTTAATTCAATTAAACGTATTTAAAAACTTCACACTCCAATTCGGTAAATTGTTATAAATGAGTCATTTGGCTTAAAACAATATTTTTATATCTTTTCGAGTGTGGTTATGCGGTATTAATTGGCGAGCCTCCATATATAGATATACTCGTAGAGACAAACATGAATAATCTCCTTGCAAAGTGCTGACACACGTTCTAGAGACTGGCCTGGACACAATGGAACATTTCGAGTTTAATTCCGCCTTCAAAACCCATCCAATCAACAATAAGTCCCATCACATCTGCCAATCGATCCATCAACAAACGGCCGCACGCACACACATTCATCGGCTTTTAATCATTTTCTTGTTTGATTAGCTTCTCGAGCATTTTCATTTATATTGGCCTTGAACTTGGTCTTTTAGGCCATTCAGAAGGTCATGGCTTTACGATTGACGACGCACAGTTGACGTGTGGTCAATTAAAGCAGCGGCTCTCATCGTTTTAATTATTTTTCGGTGGAAAATATTTCACCGGTCTTCGTCTTGGTCTTGGTCTAACTTACGGATGACTAACCACGTACATCACCAGATACTCGTACGTTACTTGGAATTCATTTGAATTCTATGCAAACGCTGTCGTTGTCGTCTTCGCCGTTGCTGTTCATTAAGCTGCCGCCAATGGTTATGTCGGTGGTTACGATTTTCCTCAGCAGCTGAAGAAGGCATGCAAAAGAGGTTTGGCAACAGCAATGCGTGCTGTCATCATCCTCAACTCAACTCCTCGACCATGGTCTATTGTTGAACTTGCACACACACACACATTTCTCTCTCCGTCTGCCTATTGTTTGCGATCGTTATTTTAACCACAGTATGCAAAGTGGTATTGTAGCATTCCCTCCCCCTCTATATGCAATCGCAAATGGAATACTGATGATCCAAACGAGAATTGTTTATGTGGTCATCTCTGGGTTGACAGTACCTACCTACTCCTTTTGGGATGCAAATAGGGGCAAAGAACTGAATGCCTATTTGTGCAGCTCGTTGTGGTGTGTTATAGTTTATCTAGGATAAGAATCATCCTCCATCCGCTAAATGGATTTAAGGGTTCGCGGGCAGTTTTTGCGAATGCGAATTTATGCGGACATAAACGGACGATGAGACTAGGTTTCTATTGCTAACCCGAGGAGGAGAATAGATGACACTACACTGACATCGGCGCTTTTTAACTAACCAAAATGTCCAAATGTGAGCCGATCAGTTGGAGTGCAGATGCAGACAGGATTTACAGAATTTAATTGACTGGAAATAATTGAGGGACTTGAATATTTTACGTTTGTAGATTTTATGGTCTAAAGCGGTCCATCGACCATGCAGAATGATTTTAAAAACTCGCCGACATGTGGAAGATGCATTCAGCTGAGCATAAATTACTAGAAAGTTCATAATACTTGGTATTGAGAATTTTTGTTTTTACTGACTTAACCGAAAGGAGCCTATAGGATTGTGTTGTAACTAATTGGCCAAAGGATGCATCGGTCTTTCGATTTTTTTTTTTAGAATTGAGCCTGAGGTGATTTCTGTGGGATGATTTACCATGCGTTAAGACAGCCGTTTCGCCTGGTTTTCAAACCTTAAAAATAAGTTGAACCTGGAAAATGCAAGATCTCCTGAAGGCTCTGATAGGATGAACATTTTCGAGTGGCGTACTTTAGACAACCTTACTCGTATGCAACGTGTTTTAGAAATATCGTCGCTATCCAAATCTCAGATCAAATGTGTGAAGGGAAATCCACTGAGATGGCTCTTCAAGAGGTAGTGTGAACAATTGATTGACCAAATTGCTGGGTGTAAATTTTCTTCAATTCAAGTCGATGGTGTGTCTTCGAATACATATTGCTGTAAACGCTGGAATGCCTCAGGGATCTATACTTTCACCAACTCCATATACTAGAATTGACTACCAACCCTAATAACATCTTGCTCGAACAACATATCCATGAATGCAAATACCTCACATCACAGAAAATGTTGAAAGCAAACTTAGTTCAAACTTCAGCAAGAACTTGTCTACTTTACCACAGCTTCAAAATAGACGACCAAATATTTCAACCTTAGGAAACCTTGCATCTTCTTATCGTCATAGTCAACATTGGGGTTACGGCCCACATCCAACATCGCAAAATCGGCATCCATGAAGTTGAGTTACCTATTTAGAGCAAAGAGATACCTGCTTTTTCTGTACAAAGCACACGTCAGACTGCAACTTGAGTATTATTTTCACGTATGGAGCTCAGCGCCAAAACATTCTCTTCATCCACTCGGTACCATACAAAGGCGAGTCGTTCGTTAATTGATAATTCCGCACTAACACCAAATCTCCAAACATTAGCACGTCGAAGGCTGATAGCAGAACTGTGCCCAAACTATTGGTAGATACTACTACGGCAATAGTAGACCCGAATGGAATAATCTCCGAAAATTCTATATTTAAGCGTTCTACTAGGCAAGTCACTATGGCCCATCGTTCGAGAAGTATGCAAGTTCAATAAATTTGCTATTCACTCCTTTTCGTAGCTAAATAGTTACAGAATTTGTGTACTAGAGAACTTGGCCCGTTTTTAGTGTTCCGTACCAGAATAGTATAAACTGCATGTGTGTCTGTCACACATTTCTAAATCTTGACCCGTTTGACCTAGAGCACAAAAATAGTACCAAAATAACTAAGAAATAAACTATTTTTAAATATTTTGTGGGAGGGCTTTTGGGGTATAATGTACTGAATGAAAAAAAAAATGTTTACACCGCATCATGCAACACGAAATTAAAGCTGAAGTTCCAAGAAAGCCAAGAATATAAAAAAAAAAACAAATTTGTTTACATTACAAACCTCAAAAACCCCTCGACGAGTATCTTCGAAACTAATAATGCGAACAGTTTGAAGGAAATTGAGGGCATAAAAAACATTCTCTGGCATGAATAGTTCTTGAAAAATATTGGAATACGCGGGGTGATACGAGTAAGTCATCCCACCATATCTTACCCCATCTACATCTGATTTTCAGGCAAATGTATCTACACGTCCGACGTAATTTAAAACCCAAATTTCACCAAAATCCGTTGGGTGGTTTTTGAGTTAGGCCTTCGAAATGTTTTAAACCCCTCCTCATAACTTACTGCTATTCTATTCAATTTCAATCAGTTTCAAGTGGAACTACTGACATATGTGGTAAATCTAAGCTTACGTTCAAAAATTTATCGAAATCTGTTCAGGAGTTCTTGAGTTAGGCTACTAACAAAAATGATTTCAAGGTTTTTCAAATTTGTTAGCATTCCCAATATGTCGGAATTCTACTAAGCGGAGGGGATACCATTTTTTCATGAAAACCTTTCTTTAGCTTAGAACTCTACAAGTACAGTTTAGCAAGAACTTGACGGTGCACTATTTAGAAACTAATTTTTTATTGTAAAATCTCGAAAAAAAGGTACAAAATTGTTATAAATGCTGAATATCTTAGCTTTGACTAAGCGAATTCCACCGAAACATAGTCAAACAAATATAATTAAATCGAATTTGTATCTAGGTAATGTACTTAGTGGTGAAAAGTGTAAAATAGCCTCGCATCATATTCGATAAATTTGTCACTTTACTTACGATAGATATTTCGTCTACTGATTTTCTATTCCCTTAAAAAAAGGATGGGCCATCTGTTGGTTTCTTTTAAAAGTGCTATAAAAAAGTCCGTGTACCGATTATTAATGGAAAATAATTTCATTTAAATGGCTGCCGCGGCTTGCTTGTCAGTAAAGCCCATTCTGTCAATCTAATTTTGCAGTATATTAGCGATGGTTCAGGGCTCTATTTCACAAATAGCTCGATCGATATTGTGCTTAAGTGCCTGAATCGATTATGGATTATCCGCACTGTTTCGGCAACAAATAAATTTTCTATATTTTCCAACCTTGTTCAAGCTCTTCTGTCAAAGAGCTGTCAGTGTCAAAGTAACATTTAAATAAACCAGAAGATGGCGTTATAATAGTCCCCATCCACAGTTCCATTAAAAAAGCCCTAATTCCACACTCATTATTTGAATGTCCCTTTAAATCTCTTCCATCTACACAAGTTAATCATTTAGATAACAATTTACCACATGTTTGACAATTAAATGGTATATACGACACAAATTAAGCCAAAACACAACACGCATCTCCTATTTGTCATTCTAAAATTATCTGCGACGCAAAAACTAAAATGTCACTGTAAACCTATCACTGAATCTAAACGCAACATTCTAAATCCCTGCCATATATGTAGGTATACTCGTACAAGGCTGAGAATTAAAAACAAAATACGATAAAACATTTTATCTCTTGATCCCTACACGACAAATTTAAACACACGCGAGGTATTCGTCTGTCACAAATTGATTGATGGCACCGACAAATTTTTCCCAGCATATTATATAGTTGATGGTCAAAAGCCATTCCGCAGATCGAATTCCATCCAGACTGCCTAAGTGTGGTCTTTTGGTTTATATCTGTTCATCTTAAATGGTAGATTCAGCAAAAAAAAAAACCAAAAAAAAAAAAAATTGAGGATGAAAGGAGACCTTTTCTAATTTATTGCGATCGGATTTCGAAGGAATATCCCCAATGTGTGACCAGACCACTGCATGAGTTTCAAGGTCAGGGAATCAAGAGCATGATGAGAATTTTAAATCGTCAAAGGGAACTTACTGTATATACTATATATATATACAGCTACTGTCTGAGAATCGAATTTATTGAAAGAGCAGATGGTAGAGGCGATTTTGAATGCTGTTTTTCTTTTTACTAAAGGCAAGGATTGCTGTGGTTAAGGACGACGATATTAGGGAAACTTTCTGTTGCAAATTATTTAAATCAATGTGTGATAGTCGATGGAAGATTTCAAAAGTTCTTACGGTCCTTTCTAAAAATTTTAAAGGTCCAGAAAGCTTATTTGACATTCCGTCTGCACTTCAACAGATGGCGATGGGAATGTCTGAAACGGCAAACCCCAAATAGAAGATAACCGAATCTGTGTCACAGCTTTAAACCCATAAGCATAAGCTTAGAAAATTTAGGAATAAAGATATGGTGCAGTGCACTTTTGACAGCTTGTACTGTCAAAAGTGGTGAGACAGTTTAGTTATTAAAAATGTGACAGGTCCTTCCTTCTGCGATGTAGAGACTGTGCGTATCTTTCACTTTTGACAGCTCGTGCCTCAGCTACTACATCATAGTGGTGCGACAGTATAATTATTAAAAAGTTGACAGATCCTTCATTCCCAAAACAGATGAGCATTAGATTAGCATAATTTAGGAATAAAAATATGGTGCAGTGCTGCAATTTAGACACTGTGCGTATCTTTCACTTTTGACAGCTCTTGCAACAGCTGCAACATCACAATGGTGCGACAGTATAATTCTTAAAAATCTGACAGATCCTTCTGTTTTCTTTATCAATATCCTCTTTGTGCACATTCCCTTGGTTTACTGTTCTACATTACATTTTAGTGTCAATCTTCATCAATTTCTCGAACAAAAGTTCAACAACACGTCACAATTTCCGTTGTAATTTCCAAAGAAATGTTTGCTTTCATAAATATAGCACACTCATTGAAAATCACGTTATAAACAAAAGCCACACCGATCCTGTTGTATTTTTAACGCTTCCGTTCCTTTTGAGCTGAATTATTCCTCGTTATATAGAGTTCCATATAAATTCAGATGATTAACGATCTTTTTTGTTTTCGGTGTCAAAGAACGAATGCATTCGGTTTGTTGCATAAGTTTCCTGTTAGTAATTATTCCCAACGGCTGGTCTCTGCATGATGATAATGATGACTTTTTTTGGGAAATTATACATACATTCTGACGCATATAATGATTCTTTGACGAGAAAGATGTTGAACTCTGATGAACTTTGGTTTTGTTCACGTAAACGTGTTCATTTCAAGTCAAGTGGGTTGAAGTTTTGGGGATTTTTCTTTTTCGAGTGGGTTATGAAATACAAATAACGGTCAGTGCTAAAAACGAAATGATTTAAATTTAAGGATAAGGAAGGATGTGCGAAAGGAAGGAGGTCAGAACTGTATAACTGATCACGTAAATGGAAGTACGTTATGGAATTTTTAATTTTTCAGATTTTTGATGAGTGATGTTTAAGATGCTAAGAATTGTCACTTGACAGTTTAGTTTAAAAGCAGACGGATGCTAGGGTTTGCCTATGCTTTGTATTTATGTTACTGTTATTGTGATCAGTGCTGTCGCTTGTACTACGATAGTAGTATTTCTACTACTGTCGAGCATTGTTACTCCTTTCGATTTTGTGCTTCTGATTTGAAAATCATTTGATTTGCAAGAACTTTAAATCTAAAATGCATTGAAACTGATTGTTGACATTAAAAGTCAGTCATAGCTTAAATGATACTCTTTGTGTAGCCAATGCATTGTACGAGTAGTCGTCCGGCTTTAAGATACAGTTTATTTGTGTAGAGTTTTCATAAGGGACTAATAATTCTACTCGCAATAAAGTTCCTTATTTAGTTCGGTCTTTGTCAAGTATTCAAAGCTATGGCTAAGACTGGCACCATTATTGTTTTGTGCCATAAACTAGATTGTCATTTGTACTCCTCAAGATTATTTGAAATGCAAAATTCTGGTCTGCAGATCTGCCGTTTTTATTGAAAGCGGAATAAACATTTTGCTTCTTGCAACACCAAAACTCAAAAATGAAATTTGATCAAAATCGCCAGATCTATTTTCGAGAAAGTCGACTCCCACTTCCCGATATGAGCTCCCAACATCCAGACATCATTAATATTTTGTTTGAAAATTAATTTTATTAAGGATGATTTTTCAAAGATAACTTTCCATGAAAGCACTAATTTTTTGCGAACGGTGTATTTCACGAAAAAACTTATTACTGTCGAAGTTTATGGTTTTGAAATTTTCTACAAGTCGGCCAAAAATAAATGAAGGCCACGCACTTGTAACTATATATTGTTTATCTGTATAAATTCAGATTTTAAATTGATTTTCTTCTGAACTCCATTAAAATTTAAAAAAAAATTGTTTTAACAATTTTCCAAAATTTGATACCCAAATTTGGTATCTTGAAAATATGAAGCACTGTTTAGTTATTAATTTCGATCAAAATCAATTGAGCTGTAGCCGAGAAGTAGTACATATTTGACAAAAAAGCTAGTACGCAGCATATGTCCACCATAACTCAAATATTGAATTTGATGAAAATCGTTGGAGCCGTTTTCGAGAAAATAGATTTTGTTTTTCAAAAGCGACCTTTAGTAAAGTACCGTTACCTTTGGGGTTAGAATGAAAATTGTGATTTCGCCTCGAATTGTCAACTCACAGACCCCAAATATGAAGTTTGAAAAAAAAACTAACCAGCCGTTTAGGCTGCAGTTGTACGTACAGACAAACAGACGGACGGAATTGAGAGACCCAATCATACTAATGTCAAGATTGATCAAAATATCGAGATCGAAAATTTTCATTAAACCAATACTGGCCCTTGTAAATGCAAGTAAAAATGTGAATTCGTTCATCGAGAAATCGAAAGAAATAGGCGGATGGACTTTAGTGCTACAAAACTTGTACTTATCTAAAAATGTTTCCTGAACTTATTTGTATTTTAATTTGATTTTTCTTTAATAAACAAATGGAACGTAGATATGTATACGAGGGTGGGTCAAGAAGTCCCTGAAAATTAACACAAATTGTGTCGTCACCTTAAATTTATTTTTTTTTTTTGTCAAGAATCATCTGTCAAAAGAACGCACCCAAATTTTCAGACAGATCTGTCAAATAGTTCTGTTGTGGCAGCCATTTTATATAGACGCCTACAAGCATTTTCGTTAAAATAGAAAAAAAGTGAATTTCGAGTGCTCATTAAACACTGTTTTTTGCGAGAAAAAACTATCACGCAAACCAAGCAAAAGCTTGACAAATGTTATGGGGACTCTTCACCATCGATTGGAACCATTCACCACAGGTTTACTCAATTTCGGTGCGGTTTTTGGGATGTGCGCGGTGTTATTCACATCTATTACCTTGAAAAGGGTAAAACGATCACCGGCGCATATTACGCAGAGCTGCTGGGTCGATTCCAAGCCGATTTGAAGCAAAAACGTCCGCATTTGGCGAAGAAGAAAGTTCTTTTTCACCAGGACAACGCACCGGCGCATAAGTCCGCAGTCGCAATGGCGAAATTGCATGAGTTAGGCTACGAATTCCTCTCTCATCCAGCATATTCCCCAGATTTAGCCCCCTGCGACTATTCCTTGTTTCCAAACATGAAGAAATGGCTCGGAGGTAAGAGATTTGGGTCGAATGAAGAGGCCATCGCTAAAACAAACGCTTATTTTGAGCGGCTCGAGCAATCGTATTATTTGGAGGGCATCAAAAAATTGGAGAAACGTTGGATGAAGTGTATAGAGCTAAAAGGAGACTATGTTGAAAAATAAAATGTTTTTATACCGAAAAGAGTAATTATTTCATTTTTCAGTCCTTATTTCATTTTTCAGGGACTTATTTACCCACCCTCGTATATATGTACATATAAATATTTTTGGCGATAACAGCATATACAGGGCCAGGCCTAGCTTCTCTCTTCACGAAATGTTGGGGCCTTCCATTTAATGCCGTTTGATTAAGAGAAGCTTCTCATGATAATTTTACTCTCGAATATTTATCAGAAGGTTCGCGAGAGATGGGACCGTAAGAAAACTTTGTTTTTTTCGAATTTTTTGAGATTCCAACCTTGAATCTCCCACTCAATGATCGCCCACTTATTACATTCCAAAATCCGTTTATATGTTCTGTTCAGTATTTGCGACAACTTTAATAAAGTTGATTGGAGTTGCAATTCACTTATTCACGGAATGTGAACCTAAGTTATGCCTAAGTAAAAGGTGTCTCAAAATACACGTAAGATTTGAATTTTGCGCCATTTGTGCAGTAAAGTGCTGCCAACAGAAAAAGAAGACAGCGTGCCAACTGACAGTTCAGGGTTATTTAAAATGGAGTGCTAGATGGAAGAACAACGCGTTTTCATTGTTGAGCAGTATTTTAAAAATAATGAAGGTTTTGCAGCCACAGTTCCGAATTTTCGTACAAAATATAACCGGAAGAGTGATTTAATTTCATCAACTGTGAAGAGATTAATTCAAAAATTCAGGGTGACTGGATTAATAAGGGATCTTTAAACACTCTGGCCGTCCTTCAACAAGTCGTTCAACACAAAACATAGAAACAGTTCGTGAAAGTGGTCAAGAATTGGTCATTTTGAGAAGCTCTCTACAGCGTATCCTCTCGAAAGATATGCATCTTCATGCATACATAGTGCAATTGACTCAAGAACTGAAGCCTACTGACACGCACAGCGAAGAGAGTTCGTTGAATGGATTATAGAACAACAACAAATTTATGCTGATTTTTCAAACAAAATTATCTTCAGCGGCTTTGTTAATCGTCAAAATTGACGAATTTGGGGTTCAGAAAATACAGGAGTGATACAAATGCATCCACAACGTGTCACTTTTTTGGTGCGGATTTTGGGCCGGAAGCATCATCATTCTTCTTTGAAAATGGTAATCGCTATCGCACATGATAATCTAGTTTGTGTCCACATGCCATACAGCCCGAGAAACAATTCAATTACTGCATGAGTCATTTCCTTATCGTGTAATTTCACCTTTTAGTGATCAGAATTGGCCGCCCAGATCATATGATTTAACACCGTTAGATTTTTTTCTTTGGGGTTTTCTGAAGTCTAAAGTTTATGCCAACAAGACCACGACCACCCATGCCTTGGAGGAACAAATTGAGCATTGTATCAATGAAATTCAAGAGTGCGTATGTGCCAGCAAAGCCGTGGAGGCCATTTACCCGATATGCTCTTCCACACATAACCCTAAACTGTACACTTTATAAATCAATAAAACATTTACAATTTTTAATTAAAAACCTGTGTTGTCTATCAAAATTACTTCTTGCGTGAATTTTGGGACACCATCAACTCATCAACATTATTTGCGACACTAGCCATTACAATGAGATGTTGAGTAGAATAATGCCTTATAGAAGCCGATACGCAATTCTTTTCTTAAAGTGTTTTGCGTTTATAGCTAAAAAGCTGGATATTCAGTTCTCATCTCAATTAAAATTCAAGTGAAAAGTCCAAAAACAATTCGAAATTAAAGAAGTTTATGCTTTATTATCTCCAATTAAATAAATATAACTAGTTTAGGCCTAAATAATGTCGCCTGTCCTCAGAGACAACCTCATAAAATGTTCCTTAAAATTATGTAACTCGTTTTTAAGTAATAAATTTACAACCATAACTTGCGATATAATAAAAATAGTTATACCTATTAATCTCTACTACTTCCAAGAACAATACAAAAGCTCCCACCCGCCTTACTTGTTAATAAATCCATCAAAATCCAAGTACCTCGCCCATTTCACATAGTCAAATAAAAACATTTTTTTATTTACTATTTGCTCTCGTAAATATGTGAAATTTAACAGCTAACACTTAATCTAATTTTAATCTCTCATCAATTAACGTGTAAATTTGAAGTCGTAAAACAACTTTATTAAACACCATCGTGCATCAATGAATCATTTTTTTTTTTTTTTTTCTCACACTGACCGACTGACAGGCGGTTTTCTGCTTGTCAAATATGTACGCACAACTGCTAATTGACACCTCAGTGAGACATGACAAGACCGGTCAAACAAAATGTAGACACGATCTGGTCAAACAAAAACACCCGTACCCATGGATACCAATGATTGACAGCACAACGATGGCAGATGAGCAGTTTAATGAGAATGACAGTAGTGACGATGACAAGTCATGTAACCGTCGATAAATTCAAATTTCAATGTTATGACGAAAATACGCAGCACCGCGCCAAGCTCATTGTCCATTCATCACAAAGAAACACAAACTCGGGCTAATCATTGTCATTCCAGTGTGTCTACCTGTCAAGTATGCGGATGATTCAACCTGGGTTAATGGCTAACAGAGACTACCACCAACGGATGGAAGTTTCCCATCGAAACCAATCAAGAGAGGTGCCTTAGCTTTTGTTTTGTTTCATTTTTTTTTTTTTTTTTTTGTAAGAAAATCCAAATTTTTAAACAACCTGAACCGGTCGGCCGTGGTCTTGGATGGTGTCGGCGGTTGTAACACGAAGAATCACTTCATTAAACGTTTTAGTAGCCGGTAAAGAACACTTTCAATTGGATGTGCCAATTTTATATCGCGCACAGCAATAAGTGTGAATTAATCGAGAGAGATCTTTGAGATACATTGATTCTCAATTCGAATTTATCGAAGAAGGAATAATAATAAAGTCTACTTGTTAAGTGAGAAATATTTAAAAGAATTTAAATTCAGATTTAGTGACAGTGGTGATATAGAGATACAGATATTTATTTAAAGTTATATTGGCGTGTTTTTTGGATACCAAACTGACGTGAATACACCGTTGATGAGAGGTGAGAATACAAACGGATTTTTGAAAATATTTTGAAATTCAATGCCTAAATGATCATATCCCAAAGGATATATTTATTTTGGCATATGGATTGTTAGATAAAGGACCTTAAAATTAAATCCGTGAGCAAACTAGACCACTTAAAGGCTTGCCATCTGTCCTCCTTTCGAATGAAAATGCCTCCAAAAACTGTTACTTGCTCTTTCATTTTAAGATCAAAACAAAACACGTTTGTTCTGTTTATGGTTATCCTTTTGGTTCATCTTTAAATTCTAATTCAAGAATCACAGAAAGGCTCCAAATATTTTCTAGCTCAGGTCTAGATTTCTTAAAACCATTAGAATTGACCAGAGTTGGGGTACGAGTATTATAACGTATTTTCAGACAGAGTCTACACGTAAAGTCAAATAAGTCATTGACCTGCTTGGTTGGTTTTGGAGGATGAGCTTATGCTCTTCACTTAGGCCTCCATTAGGCCCGTTGTGTTCCCCTCGTCTGTCGAACTGTGGGAAGTCTTTGACCTACTCCTAGCTGGATAAGAATTTGACGAATTTTAACTAAATTTTAGGACATTGAAATTCTGTTCTGAAAAAAAATTCAAAAATGGTCTTTGCATCCTATGAAGTGCGGTTAATATATGATTTGTCACACAGATAACAGATTTTGTTAACATTTTGTTCGTGGTTTGGCCTAATGTGGTGGTGCTTTTTTTTTCTGAAAATCATCAAAATCTAATGAAGATGAAAATACACAACTATGTACTTTATGGCAAGCGTAACTCTAGAACTACTGAATGTCTAGCATGTAAAGCTTGAAATTAAAATAATCTTAATAGAAACAAGTGGACAGTGGATTTGGGGATGTGCTTCCAAAAACTTTTTAGAATATGTTATGCAGTTGATACGTAGTCGTATATACTTTCAAAATATAGAAAGACTAAGCGCTGTACTATCATTTGGCAGAATGTATATTTTTTAAATATTTTTCATCACCAAGCATACGAGTTTTATTAAATTTTCGAACGAATATGAACTACAGATCGTAGCACAAGCTGTAGAAGGCAAAAACCGTTCACATCTTTTGAGGATTCTGTGCCAGGGATATCTTGGTTTTCCTTACCTCCAGCTGATGATTGGCGTGGCTTACTGTTTGCGTCTGCAGTTTCAGTATTTAACGAGCCGTGAATTGAGCCATATTGTCCCATCTGGATATTTCTAAAGGAGTAACATTTCCAAAGGGAAAAACCTAATACTGAGGGCGGTCTACTTGGCTGACAATTTAAATCTCTTTTTTGCTTCGTCTATTTTTAATTTTAATTTTTAACCAATAGTTGTATCAATATCGGCATTTATGAGATCCTATTATATAATTCAGAGTTTTTGCGTAAGAAGTCGTTAATGGGCGAGTTTTGTAAAAAAAATGTTACTATTCGCAAGTGAACGGATTGAAGTACAGAGTCATTGTTTCGAATTATCTTCCTTCTGCCTAAACTTTTCACTATTACCATCCCCAAACATTTTCAATTAGATTTAGATCGGGAGATAGAGGTGGCCAATCCAAAATATTTACATTGTTGCTTGTAAGCCATTGTTTTACATGTGCTGTTCTGTAGGCCCCCCATTGGCCCTCAAATATTTCGTGGAAATTGATAGTCTGCGTTTCAAGAAGCTCGATTTAATCCGCTGCATTCTTCTGACCTTCTAAGACAACCAGGTTTATTACGCCATGAAATTAAATTACAGCCCATATCATGATGGAACCAACAGCAGTCTGACGACGTGACAATAACAATTGCGATTTCCTCAATTTTTGAAAGCAATATTAAAAGCCATCCAAATTGAAATTTCCATTCTTCCTTTGTAACAGTGTGGCTCTGTTATGAAATTCGTGGTGCAATATGAGGATTGCGTGTTAAAAGAAAATCAAAGGCGTGCGTCTTTACCAAAAACTAAAATTGAATTCTTTATTACGTAGTAATATGACATAGTAAAATACACAGAAACCAATGGTGCCTAATGGCAAGAAAAAAAGGAGGAAAATAATCGACAGGTAGATGTCGTTGCGCTCACACGACCCCTTCTTGTAAAATTGACTCCTGGCAATTTACCTCTCATAGTCTTGGAGCCATCTTGGTGGTTTTCGGGAGCGAACCGGTGCTGTATCCTTCCGGTCGACGATTTCCTCAATGTCTTCTTCTTTGTCACTATCTTCCATTTGATATACTGATGACCCATCACTCGTAGAATATTGTTCAGTTGGCAACTCTTCCTCATCGCCGGTATTTGTCTCAATGATGTTTCGTTTATGAACTGGCGGTCGCTCCATGAATAGCGGTAGGGCTTTCTGCGAACTGGTATATCATCTATTGTACGTAAGGAATGTTGATCTATGGTGCAGTATCCTAAAATCTCGTTGTCTGTCGAGAAGGCTTGTAAATTGTTGCTGACTATTTCTCGAAATTTTTGAATTTGTGTTGGAGATATAGATTTCGGAAATGTTGAGATTTGATGTTCGACTTCTTTTAGAATACATGGTGGTATAGACTGGCTTTGTTTTAATATGCAGGAATTTATATTTGTGTGTGTGGTGTAGCCTGAGTTCGTATTTTGTTTTAATTGGACATCTCCGTTCGTTTCGACAGTTATGGTGATGTTATTGGCCTTTCTCCAATCGCTGCCGAGTATCAGTGGTATTGGTGCATTGTTTACCACCGCTACAGGACCAAATGTGCAACATATGTCGCCTACTGCAACGAATAGGTCAATTTGTCCTACAGGTCTACACTCATTGTCAATGGAAGTTATTGCTGAGCCTTCGTATTTTTGAACTGTATAATCAGGTGGTATAGAACGACGATCGATTACTGACTGTTCAGCACCGCTATCGATAAGAGTGGAAATAGGTTTTCCATCGAATGCATAGGCATCTACGATGGGTAAGCCTCGATCACCACCTTTTGACTTCAATGCGCAGTTTGCTTGTTTTGGAGATGGTTTATTTGGGCAGTTGCTCAGTGAATGACCAGTTCTATTGCATGTGTAACAGGGTATTGGACATTGCGAAACGGGGTGTTGACCTTTTTTACAGCGTGGGCATACATAAGTATTTATTTTTGTATTTTCTGTGTATGCTGGTTTCTTGAAATTATTGTCTGTAAAGGACTGTGGCGTTCTAGTGTTGCGATACATTGTTGTTGTGTTGTGGAACTGTTTGCTGGTGTGTTTTGTGTCATCGTCAAGTTTTTGCCCCAGTTCGAATAGTTCGGTTATGGTCGAAGGTGTGCCAATGCGTAGAATACGGCGGTCTGTATTGTCAGCAACACCCTCGAGTAAATACGCAATTTGATCTTCCGTAGGAATATTTACATTCTTTGGGGGCTTAGAAATAATATCTAACTTACTGCTGAAGTACTGGATTATAGATTCGTTCGGCCGTTGGATACGTGCATTTACTCTGTCATTCCATTCGCGTAATGTTGGTGTCTTTATGAATCGTTTCCTGAATGAATTGAGCCATATATTCCAGTCGTCCCTTGAATCGCCTTCGAAGTTCTGCCAGTTTCTTGCAATGCCCGTTAATTTGCTGGTGCAGAATACTAATTTAACCTCGTCACTCCATCCGTTTATTTTTGCGGCTTTTTCGATGGATTTTATGAATTGCTCGGTGGAGTTGCTATCTTCCCCGTTGCATTCCAAAATCGTTTGCGTCATGTCTGGGTTGATGACGACAGTCTGAATAACTGCTGGACAAGTCCCTACCGAACTAGAAGTACCTGCTGATGGTTCGATTTTCCTTGCTTTAAGGGTAGATAGGATTTTATTGTGTTTGATTATGATTTGAATTAACTCATCTTTTGTTGTTGCTGTTGTTTCCAGTCCTCTTGATTTGACTTCTGTTTGGAGTGCATCCTTCGTGAACTGGTTCAGAATTTCTGCGTCGATGGTCGTTTCTAAGAGTTGCTGGACGAGAGACATTTTGTTGTCGGGTGTTTGTTGTTTCTTTATTGTATGTAGGTTGAGATACCGGCTGCGCCATGTAACAGTGTGGCTCTGTTATGAAATTCGTGGTGCAATATGAGGATTGCGTGTTAAAAGAAAATCAAAGGCGTGCGTCTTTACCAAAAACTAAAATTGAATTCTTTATTACGTAGTAATATGACATAGTAAAATACACAGAAACCAATGGTGCCTAATGGCAAGAAAAAAAGGAGGAAAATAATCGACAGGTAGATGTCGTTGCGCTCACATCCTTTCAACTTAAAAAAGCCTGGCAAAATTCCAATCTACGGTCCTAATGGCCCTGAAGTAAATGTGGCTTTTTTCAGTTTTTGCCGTCGGAGATGTGGAGGCTGTTCAATCACTTTACGGACAGTCCGGACACTGGCTGAAGTTCCAACCTTCTCCTTTATTTCGGGAGCGGACGCAGCAGAATTTAAAGCTTCGCGTAAAATGGACCTGCATTCTCTTACTGTGCGACCTCTTCGAGATTTCTCCCATAATTTTCTGGATCTTTTAGAAAATTGTTGACCTTTTTTGAATAATTTCTTGCTTGAATGCAAGAATTTTGCCAATTTCTAAATTAGTTAGTGTTTTACCTCGACCCATCTTCTTTACAACGCCAAATATACAAACAATTTTAACAAACAAAAAGTAGCAATAAAACAGAACACAACTTTAAAAGAGTTTGCGTTTTGAATGTTGTAAACAAACTTATGAGGTGTCTCTGTTAAGTGTCCCTATTAAAAAACCGAAAATGGGGAATTCCCTTTTTGCTTTATTCAATTTCTTCAAGTTTGTCGACAGGTAGCGGAGGAAAAATTAAAGTAAAAGTTTTAAAAATAGATCCAAAGAAATATTACCGCTGCATTATGATTTGGATCAAAATTTTATATCAGGGTAATCAAATGATCGGTAGTGTATCAAGAGGAGCTGAGAATAATATAAAGTCAATTTAAAAGCATTCGTCTAGTGACAATATTATAGCGACTTCAGATATTTCTTCCAATTTTACGAGTATAATTGAAACTGTTTGTTCAGTAGAGAAGTAGAGCACGTACAACACAATCACATAAAACCCATCCACTGGTACATCGCTGTTGGCAGTGATATGCGAAGATTAAAAAACAAATTATATAAGAAATCGAGCTTCTCAGAACAACATGTTTGTGACTCGAAGATCATCCTGGGACCAGTCGCATTCTTTCCGCCTTTAAACGATCATCTATTAAACTCAGAAACAGGAGCCTCTCTGAAATGTGCCTCGAAGAAGGTGTAACATTTGAGTACTTAGTAGGTCAATGCCCAGATCTCGCATAATCAAGAAAGTTACCTTAGATAATTTTATCATGCATTGATAGCGCAACTCCACGATATCCTCGGTTTCCAAAAGAAACGGCCAGGATTATGGATTGCGTAAATTCTTCGCTAAATCCTGGCGACAAGGAAGTGAAATAAATCAGTAGAATTACGAGCACTTATTCATTTGGATTATGCCCCACCAAATACTTCCACAAAATACACACATATGTAGGAGGGTGGGTCAATAAGTCCCTGAAAAATGAAATAAGGAACACTCTTTTCGGTTCATCCAACGTTTCTCCAATTTGTTGATGCCCTCCAAATAATACGATTTCTCGAGCCCCTCAAAATAAGCATTTCTTTCAGCGATGACCTCTTCATTCGACCCAAATCTCTGACCTCCGAACCATTTTTTCATGTTTGGAAACAAAAAATAGTCGCAGGGGGCTAAATCTGGGGAATATGCTGGATGAGGGAGGAGTTTGTAGCCTAACTCGTGAAATTTTGCCATTGCGACTGCGCCGGTGCATTGGCCTGGTGAAAAAGAACTTTTTTCTTCGCCAAATGCGGCCATTTTTGCTTCAAATCGGCTTGGAATCTATCCAGCAGCTCTGCGTAATATGCGCCGGTGATAGTTTTACCCTTTTCAAGGTAATCGATGTGAATAACACCGCGCGCATCCCAAAAAATTGTCGCCATGACCTTGTTTGCTGACAAACCCGCTTTGGCCTTCTTCGGCTTCGATTCACCAGGAAAGTCCATTGTTTTGACTGTTTCTTGGTTTCTGGTGTGTTGTGGTGAATCCAGGTTTCATCCACGGTTACGAAACGGCACAAAAACTCAGCCGAATTTTTCTGGAACATCACCTTTGAAGTTGTCAAACGAATGCGTTTGTTGTCGATTGTGAGCAAACGCGGCACCCATCTTGAGGAAAGTTTTTGCATGTCCAAATATTTATGTAAAATCGAAATCACTGAGCCATGTGATAAGCCTATGGCCTCTTCAAGCTCGCGCACTTTCACTCGCCGATCGTCCATTATCAAACCATGGATTTTGTCGACCATTTCTGGTTTGGTGATGAAAATGAGTAAACCAGTGGTGAATGGTTCCAATCGATGGTGAAGAGTCCCCATAATATTTGTCAAGCTTTTGTTTGGTTTGCGTGATAGTTTTTTCTCGCAAAAAATAGTGTTTAATGAGCACTCGAAATTCACTTTTTTCCAATTTAACGAAAATGCTAGTAGGCGTCTATATAAAATGGCTGCCACAACAAAACTATTTGACAGATCTGTCTGAAAATTTGGGTGCGTTCATTTGAAAGATGATTTTTGACCAAAAAAAATTAAATTTAAGGTGATGACACAATTTGTGTTAATTTTCAGGGACTTATTGACCCATCCTCGTATGTACATACGTAGTGCTTGGTGAACATTTAGAAACCCACTTTCCCGACAGTTTTTGAGAATATATGTATAAATCACTATTTCCTCACCAAAGAAAGAATTGAGACGACTTTGAATAGTTTATCAACCTTTATACTCGTATCATCCTGCTCAAATATCGTGTCAAGTCATCTGATCTGCATCGAGCTATAAAGCTACGATCCGTAAAAATTCTTAAGGTCTACACTATTTAACTACGGATATATCCCTACATTTTAGAAATAGGTGGGTGTGTTTTTTCACGGAAACTTGCACACCAATTCCAGGCCGATTCACATTTGGAGACCCCACGAATTGCCGAAAGATTTTCGATAGGCATAAAATGCATTTAAGGCATTCATGACTCTTTCATCCAAGTTAACTTTTGCTTTGAGTTTGGAGTCTAGAATATTTAGCTTAGCTTGAAAATGTTATGAGATTACATATTTGCTTCAAAATTGAAGTCCTCGAGATTAGATTTGGAGTACCAGTACGAGCTGTAGTCGGGCTGACCTTCAAAACACATTTCTCTGCCCATATTATTGGATTAGATGGACTCGTCCCCATCAGATATTTAATACTTAATGGGTTTCTGACTGAGGCAATTATGGCGTCCTCATCGGCATAGGCTGCAAAATTAGCATAATGTCGTTTACTATCAAACTAGAGAAGAGGTGACAGAACTTAGCCCTGAGAGATGCATCTGTTGATTGATTATTGATCTTCTATGTCTGTGAAAGCTTTCTTTGACTACTCCTTCTTATTGAAGTTTCAATCGACTTTGCTCTTGCAGAATGTTTACTGGGTTTCTGAAAGTAAGCTCTTTTGAGTGGCGCTTTGAACATTTTCAGGTTGGTTAGTATAATAGTAAAATGGAGTAAATCTTTCTGGATAAAAAGGACTGTAACTTCTCTATAAAAGTAAAGGATACAATGTGTGACCAAGCAAATTTTCAATATAATTCTAAGAATCAGTTCAGGGGACATTAGTCAGGAGTCGAGTAATGATCATCCAGAGAATGAAGTTCTCAGTCGTTATGCACTCAGAAAACTGAGTGGTGATCAAGAAATTCTTCAAACTTCTCCCATTTAAACTTCGTCCATAAGGCGTGTTTTTTTGTATAGCTGTAAGGGAAATCAAATTTCGGGCAAATTTGTCTTAGTCGGGTTTTTCTTGATTTTTCTTTGTATTCATAAAAAACCGCCACGTACTGCGGTTTTAGTCCTCAGCTTGCATTTTTATTTTAATCCTGGTTTGTAGTTCCCAGATTCCCTTCTGAATTTGACTTCATATCAACAAGTTGTCTGCTACCCGAATACAATCCATTTAATTGTGTAGTTCGCTATCTAGTGTGCCTTTTGCTGATTGGATAAGATATTGTTCATTGCAGATAAGATCCTTTAAACTGCTAGGTCATGGTTAGCCTTAAATACTACTGCCTGCCATACGAAACCTTTGTAATATATGTACAGAGTGTACTCTTTCGGTTTTTCGAAAATAAAAGATACTTCTTGGCTGAGCCGATATGCCGAGATAAGGTACTTACATATATGACAAGCATAGCAACAGAACCTCGAAAGAGCTTGTTCACGTCTGACCCTCAGACTTACATCTTTCGACACAGTTGAATGGTAACTCGTAGGCTCACAACGTATATCTTGGCTTTAAAAATCTTGTTGCAAGACTTGTTCGGTGTAGGCCAAGAGTGACAGCTGGTCTATTCCTTCCGACATGGCTTTGAGGATTCATTATTATCTACTTAAGCCTCTTCACCACGGCACGACGAGACACGTACCTACCTCACCGTTCTTTCAACTTGTTTATGTATCTTTCAAATAATTTTCATTTTTCTTGCCAGACAAATTTTAAAACAATACGAGTAACCTTCGTCTAAGAATCTCGTAGTTTGGCGCCGTATAAATCCAAAAATCTATCTGATATCGATCTCCAATTAATGAATATTTATCTCCAAGTTTTCTTTCCAATCACCAATTAGCATCTCTCTACTTCCGATGATTAATTCAAAAGTTTGTTATTGCGGTTTAGATTCATTCAAAAATTCCTTTCAGTCCGTTTAATTGTGTACTGCAGCAAATGCAAATTTCCAATGCCGCATCACTTTGTCACTCAATTCATGTGAATCTATCAGATTAACACATCGCGTCGGTCGTCGAATGTACGTGCGAACGTACATACGTGAATGCCTATAAAAACATTCGTTCGCATGAAACATAGAGATGGAATTTAACCGGCCTATTAAATGGTAATATCGCTCGAGGAATGTTGACACGGGCATTCAACAAGGGATTATGGCGTCGCGCATAATAATTTGACAGTTTTGATTTCACGCATATTGAATGAGCAGTGCTCTCCTGGCGAGCCCATGCTGGATGGTGGTTATGAAATACAAAAATTTCAATTTCATCCACATCCACTGGGTTTGATTTGTTATTTTGACGCCTGAATTCAGGTTTTTGAGAATCGCTTTCCTTTTTCTTTTTTTTTGTTATTTTTTATTGTTGCTAGGGAATTACAGATACAATCGAGTAACGAATAAAATATCGGTTATTATTTAAATGACTTGCCTTGAGTGAAGATGTGGTGACCATGAAAAAGAATCTATCTACTTCGATGGAATACCAATCTTAAAGCCATCTAACAAATGATGGGTTTAACGAATTTTAATTAACCCCAGCATACGTCATTTGGTACAAAGGAAACCTTTTACTGATGCCTCTTAGTATTTTCGAGTCCTTCTCCCAGACAGAGGAACTCTGTATGTAGGTATCTATTCCCCCTGCAGTTTTCTCTGTTCCTAAATGGACATCGACAAACAGGAAAAGATGTACACCCATAGTAGTGAATAGACTTTGAATTGGAATTTTCTACCTAAAGAAGTAGGTAGATACTCCTCAAGAGACGTTGTGAAAGACAAGTGTGGAGATTTCAAAAGACGAACAACTTCAACTTCAACTAGGATGTCAAAAGGTCATTGAAGATTTTCCTTTGCAGGTATTTTCTTTTGCTGGAGGTTTCTACATCTTTTTTTGTTTTTTTTTTTTTTTCTGTAAGTGTGTAGAGATCCAATCAACAAATTTCGGGAGGGGAAGCCTGAAATGGAGTTTTCTTTCGAAACCAAGTGGCATTGAATGAAGTCTTGTCTTTTAAGCATGTTCTATGAATACATCATTCATTAATCATCCTTTCATATTTCATAGACAGGGGAAAAGAAACTACATAGATAAACATCAATATTTCAATATCCTGCTTAGGGTTTTGAGTTTTCTCCAAAGGGGTTTCTTGGCAATTGAATGACTTCCGGTTGCTCAGTGAAGCATACCTTCTCTACGGATTATCTTTATTTTGAATGTAATAAGTAGTAAGATGTGTTTTGAAGATGTACGAAGATTTTCGGATGTTTTTAGATTACACGCATTTATTTATTTCAATATTCATCCATTGATTATTCTATCTATTGATTGTAAAGATATTTTAAGTTCCACTAAATTTAAATATAATAATAATAATAATTTGCTTAACTTAAGGATTGAATAAATGTTGAACTATTTTTTTTAAATACTCGATAGGTCGACTCATTGCAAACTGAATTACAAAGCATTAGAGAACAAATTATTTTTCAAATTCAATTCAATTTTTCTTTATTCATATATGCATAAAAAGTTAGTTTACAATTTTACATATTGTAACATCCCCTAAAATTATGCTATAATAATGTAGAATAATAACTACGGTCCTCCAGCCCCTTTTCTTTCGAGGTTCGTGTCTGCGGCTAAGTCTCCACAGTTCATGTCTACGAAAGAGACGGATAATATCACGGATAAGGAAGAATTATAACTGCAAGAAATGACTGACATCTTGGAATTATTACATCAGAATTTTTCTTGTTCCAGTGGTTGAAGAATTTGCTAGAAGTTCCTGGCTATCAGAAATATAGTGGCATCTATATTTAATAAAAATAGAGGTGAAGCCACATTTAAAAATATTAACTTTGTGTGGGATGTACAAAGGTAGATAAAAAGAAAAGTATAGAGATGATAATAAGTTAAGATTTATATAAAACAAAATTCAGCAATTTTGGGAAGGAAAGTAATCTTTAACAATTAAAAAATTAAAAAACATATAGGTATATACTAATAAAGCAAATAAAACTAATGGGCAAATCATTTTTTTTTTTTTATGCTATGTAGCGCAACAGATTCTCGATTTCGTAATGGTTAAAACCAAGAAGCCATGATTTCGTTGCTTTTTTAAACGCGTAGAAATTTCTTGTGGATCGAATTTCCAAGGACAAAGTTATAGTTTGCATGAGACAATGGAGTAAGAGTTTCTGTAACTTGTAGTGCGAAAAACGGGAATATTTACAACAAAATTCGAAAAGCTACGTAAGCTGCGTAAGTCAGAAATCGGGCTTTCCAAATACCCGCCTCTCATGAAAAAGACCTTCAATACTTTAAAATAAAATAAATGTCGCAAAGGAAGAATTTTCAAGGTCTTAAACAGGTCCATAGTGTGTGCTGAACGGCGCGAACTACAAACTTTTCGTATAGCAGATTTTTGAGTGACAGTCAGTTGTTGTAACTTACTAAAATAAGAGCCACCCCAACTACAAAGTCTGTATTGCAATCTCGAATAGAATAATCCATAATAGACCATTTTCATAGTGCTAGAAGAGCAATACTTCCTAAGGCGAAAAAGATATTTTTTGAAAAAAGAAATGTGCTTAGACCAGTTCAAATTTTGGTCAAAAGTAACACCAAGATATTTAAAACTGTCTACACTTTCAATTTTGAAGCGGTTAATACTGCAGTCAGCGCTTCTATTGAAAGTTAGACCATTTTGGAAACTGCATCGGTTGTTTAACAAGTCATGGCTTTCACAATCATGGGAATGGAATATTATATCTGAGCCAGGGTACTGAAATACATCCCAGTAAGACTGAAATACATCAATTTAGTTTTGCTACTAACAATAAGCATGTATTCCGCAAACCAGCATCTTAGTAAAAAGACGTCATGATTTATGTTAGTTATTAGATCTAATGGACTAACTGAACAATATGCAATTCCAAGGTCGTCGGCAAATGCTTTAGTTTTACCCAAGAATGGAAGAGTAAATACGGAATTTATATATATTAGGAATAAAATTGGACCAAGTACAGAACCTTGGGGCACTCCTATGTTATTTGTTTTTGGACTGCTTATATTGCTTCCAATTTTAACATATTGTATCCTATCGTTAAGATAAGACACAAACCATTCATATATGAATCCTCTGAATCCGGCCTTATATAATTTATCTAGGAGAATTATTTGATTAACCATATCAAATGCCTTAGTAATGTCGACAAAAAGGCCAGCGCAAAAGTGTTTGTTATCTAACCCTTTATACAAAATAGAACAAAAATCCAATAGGGCATCTTCAGTGGAAAGACCAGCTCTGAAACCAAACTGCATGGGACTAAAAAAATCTATATGATTAAGGTAGGCTAAAATTCTTGTTTTAACTACTTTTTCAAAAACTTTGGAAATCGAAGACAATAACGAAATTGGCCTTTAATTGGATTTGTCTGTCTTGCTCCCCTTTTTAAATAATGGAACCACTGCAGCGCATCTCAGTTCAGCGGGAAAAGTACCAGACATAATGCTGAAATTAAAAAAGGTAGGACAAAATATCTACTAAGTTGGGCCCAATTTTCTTTAGAATCAAATTCGAAATCTCATCATTACCATGTGAATTAGAATTTGGTAGAGAATTTATTGTTTTTAGCAATTCGAGAACTGTAATCGATTCAAAAACGAAGCTGTTCCTGTAGTCATTGCCTAGAGTACCAGGCTTAGTGCAGCAATTACAAGAAGTTTCAGGGCTACCTGAAAAGGAGGACTGTCCAACAGAAGCAAAGTAATTGCTTAATTCATTTGCTATATATAAAGGATTCGAAATATTAGTTCGTATACCTATTCCGGTATTTGAAATGAAGTGTAACATAGAAAAATGGAATTATCTCTGAAAATACTGAATATTTTTATTTTTAAATGTCGGCAAAAAATTCTCTTGAAAATACAACCACTCAATTTCCAATATGGCCACTTTTAAATAGGATCGAATGATACTCCGCGCAATTTTGTTCCATTCGCGGACTAGTGCACAGTTTCAAGGTTTCAACGCTTTCGCATTTTTTGTTGCTGAACTTGCTCTCCAAAATGCCCCAAATGGATTGAGGTCGGGCGAGGACGGTGGACAATTTGCCGTCAAAATGAAGTCAGTAAAGTTTTCTAGAAGCCAAGCCTGAGTTGGCTTGACTTTGTGACCGGTTTCAGAGTCCTGTAGCTTTTTTTGAAATGTTTGGGTTTCCATGGTTCTACACCCCATCTTTCAACACAACTTCTCACCGGCATTAATTTTCTCCCTCGTTAGCACAAAAACGGGCGAAGTGCGTCCAGTCTCTATTACTCCGGCCCAAACCATGACGGATTCTGGTTTTTGACGGCGAAATGATCGCAATTGATCTAAATTTATAGAAGAACGTTCAGTCAACCAAACTCTATCTACACCTTCTCTTCACTGAACAAGCAATTTTTCAAGTCACCACGTACGAGACGCTGAGCAACTATAATTCTTGAACCTCTTGTATTTTGAAAGACTTGGTCATCAGCTTATTCCGTAAAATGCGTGCTTCTTCACGTTCGCAACTTACGTTGCAGTCGGTCGACGGTCATTTCCGTATTTTTTTATTTACTGTACCGGTAGACGAAAATACGATTCTGTTCCGGGGTTATGGACATACTCGTAATTGCTCATATCATTAAGGTTACTTCCTCGGAATGGATAGTCCCCACGTACGACAGGTATTATCTCATCATTTTTATTATTTTTGGGGGGCTTCAAAACCTAATAAAAAACCCCAGCGTCTTCTAATTTTCAAACAAATTTGTAAGTTTTCTGTAAAAATATTTTTTGTTTGTATTAAATATTTTATTACATACTGCTGCCACATTGTGTCCAACAAATTTGATCGCAGCTCTACTGCGAAGGCATAACACTGGCAGTGAGGTGGTCATATGGCTGAAAATCCAACTTGATCGTGATGATGACGGCAGGAGAACGGACAAAAATACTGTGAATCATAAGCAACGACAATAACAAAAAAACAAAAATTCTTCCCAGTTATCTGGACACCACCCTTGGAGTTTACTGAAACTTAATACCACCCGAGTTTCGAACCACTACACCAATCTTTCAGTCTCTCTCACTTCAGCGAGGGCAAATTTAAAAAAAAAAAAAATTTTTGTAGCTTCGATAAGTTTAAACCTACTTCATGTCTCAAACAAGACAAGACGAACTGTAGTTTGTCTTAAACGTTCAAATTGGTTACTATGTCTTTTTTTTAAATGTTTGGACCACCCTATTTTTCTTCATCAATATGAATTTTTATTGATTATGATTTTTACTACATATGTATAACATGAACAACATGAACTCTTATCAACTTCACGTCGCTGTGTCTGCCAAACTATGAATGACAGAGCGCTGAAAATTTGACAGTTTCATTCATTTCATTGTTGACAAGCGTGTGTAAGGTTTTTTTTTATCGCGTGTTTAGTTTTTGTTCTATCGACAATGAAATTCAAACATAATAGTGTAATCACAATCAGCTATTGTTCGTGAGTCGAAACGTTTGAAAGTAAACAAAATGTTTGTGTATTGCACCATATCGCGTTACAATGAAACCGGCAGCATTGCAAAACGCTATGACCTCCATAGGTCCGAAAAAGACAGCAACATTGTCAACAGTGATTCGGAGTATAAAGGCCAGAATCGAACGAATTTTTCAGCATAGCGGAAGAAACATATCTAGAGAACGAATGCAACACATTTTTAAAAATGAGCTCGGACTCAAGGTCTTAAAGTTCCAAAAAGTGCACGATCTCACATCTGACCAAAAAATAGAAAGAGTGGAAAGAGCAAAGGAGTTGATCCGTTAGCACGCAAGTGGCCAATTGTCAAACATCGTCTTCAAGAACAAGTTGGAAATGGTGCTTCATCAGAAGCACCATTTCCAACTTGTCAACAAGCAAAATGATCGAGTTTACATGCTAGAGAGGTCATACGATAATTTCGACCAAAGAATGGCCACCAAGTGGCAAGCGCCACCGTTTTTGATAGTTTGGGCCGGAGTGACTACCGATGGTCGGCCTACGTTCGTACTTTTGAACAGTGGCGTTAAGATAAACGCTATGGTTTATCGTGAAACTGTCTTGTAGCTTAGACTTCTGTCTGTGGCATTTTAAAGGCCAAGGTTAGCACTAAAAAATGTCAAATAACGGACGCGCTCAAGTTAGCGCTTCGCCGGGAATGAAAGCGCATTCCACAGACACACTGGCGTGCAGCTTGCAATAAATTTATTGACCGTCTCAAGGAAATTGTTCGTGCCAAAGGTGGTGAAAATATTAATTACTCGTAAATCCTTGAATTCGAATAAATTTTCAACATTTTTTTCTTTGTATTTAATAAAAATTATAAACAATTAAGAAAAATACAGCTATTTGAATCAGTAACAGTTCATGTCAGCCACCCTATAATATCATTAAATTGCTTTAGAAGTAGCTGAAAACCTCTTGCCCCTGCAACTTTCAGTTTGGTCCAAACAATTCAATAAGTTTCGAATAAATTTATGATATTTCTAAAAACGATCTCAGCTTGCTCTGTTACTTCTTGGGCACTGTTTGTGGCTTTAATATTTATGATTTATTTTAAATATTTAAATCGGTTGATGAATTATACTTTACGAAATATTTAGGTCACCATTTTGTACCAGCATGTGTAAACAAATTTTAAAGCCGCCCACAAACACGCCCACTTTACTACGATAGTGAAATTTAAAAATCCGATTCTTCGGTATCTATACTTATGCTAAATCTAAAAAATCTGCCTTAATAATGTATATATCTTTTGGCCACCTCTACAATTCTTCTATACATTGCACAGGATAATGCCCACTCTTTAGAGGCGTTTTCTTCGAAAATACAAGATTTTATGTACTTTTTCGATTCTATTTTCAATAATAATTGAGCTTCGTTTTTAAAACATTATCAGAATCTATAAATGGTGACAGCCACACCCACTTTTCTTTAAAAAAAAATCTCTAATCAATATTTTTTCTGATCGAATCCCTTTAAAATTTAAGTTTCAACATATCAATGCTTTTCACTCACAAATTTTACAACAAATTGAGCTTTATTTTTATGATATTGTCAGAGTGAAGCTTATAATTGGTGACAGCCACGCCCACTTTTCTTTTAAGAAAATGTCTAATCCACAGGTTTTCTGATCGAACCCCTTTGGCATCGAGGAAGCAGCCTCTAAGTTGCAATAATTTCACAACAAATTGAGTTTTATTTTGAAGATTTTTTTTTTTTTTTTTTTTTATAATCTGCGCGCGCCAAAGGGAGTATTAATACCCTTTAATTGTTTCAGGGCACGGGCGTCAGGGAAAAGGGGTAAGAGGAACAGAGGAGGTACCTATGCACGTTGGCTTTGAATGTTTGAAGGTTGTAGTGATGGGGAAATACAGAGCCTGGTAGATCGTTCCACATTCGTGTTGTTCGGCTTATAAATGAATCCCTATATTTGACAGTACGACCGAAGTTTGGCTTCAGGGTAAACTGATGTGCATTCGAAGCATGTCGCGTATTGCGGGTGAAATTTTGAAGGGGAGGAATGCAACTGGCTATTTCGCTGGAGCATTTTTTGTGGAAGAAACGATAAAACAGGGAGAGACAGGAGGCATTTCTCCGATGTTCTAGTGAATGAATGGAATTCACAATGTCTCTATCACCTATAAGTTTTAACGCGCGATTTTGTACCCTATCAAGAATGTGCAAAACGGTCTTGGGTGCACCAGACCAGATATGGGCGTTATATTCCAGCTTAGGGCGGATGAATGCCTTATAAATTGAGGCCAGATCAGACGGGGTAAAATATTTCTTGCACCGTTTAAGGAATTCTAGACATTTTGCAGCATTTTTGGCGACCTCGAATATGTGATCATTCCATCGAAGATGGTTATTAATACACATACCGAGAATGGCAAGTCTTTCGGTTTCAATGATGCAAGTACCATCCATGGATAATGGTTGAGGGTTTTGGTTTCGCTTGAGAGACAGAAGACAGCATTGTGTTTTGGAAGCATTAAATTCCACTCGGTTGGTTGAACCCCATTTAATTATGCTGTCCAGGTCGGAATTTAATGTGTTTAACATACGTTGCCGTTCCCCTTCTACGGCCGAAGAGCAAGGACGTGAGTTAGGAAACGAATATGAAAAACTGAGGGTACTGTTATCAGCGAAGGAATGGATTGGATTAGAAGTTGCAGACAAGAGATCATTTATAAAAATGAGAAAGAGAGTCGGAGACAAAACAGAGCCTTGGGGAACACCAGCATTTATTTGGTGAATTGCAGACTTGAAGCCGTCCAAAACAACTTGTATTGAACGCCCCGAAAGGTAATTTCTAATCCATTGAAGAAGAGACTCATCGATGCCATATGCACGCATTTTCGACAAAAGAGCCTGATGCCAAACTCTGTCAAATGCTTTTGAAATATCAAGCGCAACCATCTTGGTTTCGCCGAAGTGATGGAGAGATTGGTTCCACTTCTCGGTGAGATATGCCATCAAATCACCAGTGGACCTGTTGCTACGAAAACCATACTGCCGGTCACTAAGGAGTTTTCGTGAATCGAGATATTTCATAAGCTGACGATTTATCAGCGTTTCCATGACCTTGGAAAGAAGGGACGTAAGTGCAATGGGTCGGTAGTTGGACGGGGTGGAAGATTCGCCTTTTTTGGGGACGGGTTGGACAAATGCTGTTTTCCATCTATTCGGAAAGAGCCCTGAAAAGTAGGATAGACAGAAAAGCTTACGCAGAGGTTTTGCCAGCGTAGAAGAACACCTCTTCAGAACTATGGGGGGGATACCATCTGTACCAGCGGATTTGTGTATGTTAAGACCTTTAAGTACTCCTGCAACTGTACGAGTGCAAAAGTGGACTTGTCCCATGGAAAATTCAACGCTCTCAAATACAGGTGGAGACAAAGCATTATCTGGCAGCGTGGAGTTCGCTGCAAAATGAGTAGCAAGCAGATTAGATTTGTCTAAGGAGCTGACAGCTGGAATGTCATTGTAAATGAGTGTGGGGATGGCAGACGAGGCAGAATTTTTAATATTTTTGACGAATGACCAAAAATTTTTACTACCTTTGGGACATTGTAGGATTTTTTGCCTCAATTTTTGGTCATGTAAGAATTTTACACGTCGAATATGGGCATTGCAGTCTTTTCTGGCTTGTTTAAACTTTTTCCGGTTTTCCTCAGACCGAAAACTTACTTCTTTCAACCTGATAGCCTATTTACAGCTCTGGTCAAACCACGAGTTTACCTTAGGTTTAATGCTCTTTATTCTGTTAGGAATAAAGTCATTCATACCTAAGAGTATAGTGTTAGTGATCATATCAGCAGCGTCGTCCACGTCGCTATCGAGGAAGCATAGCGACCAGTTAAAACTCCTAAAGAAGCTATTGAGGCCGCTCCAGTTGGCTTTCTCGTATTGCCATACTTTTCTTTTAGGAGTTTTTTCTTTAACTGTGTGGTCGGAGTATGAGAATTTAGCTGATACGATATTATGGTCAGACCGACCTAGATTCGCTAAAACATCAATAGTGTATTTATCAGGGTGCGAAGTAAGAAACAAGTCCAAAGTGTTGGCGGAATGACTTACAATGTCCGGTATACGTGTAGGCTCATTTACAAGCTGAGTCAAATTGTTTACCTCAGCGAAAAGTTCAACATACCTTCCTTCGGGTGTTATCTGGCCAGAATGTTGAAGCCAATTCGAATTGTGTATATTGAAATCGCCCGCAATGACGATTTCAGTATGAGGGTACAAGGAGACAATTCGAGTGATGGAATCAGACAGCGCATCAAATTCGTCAAAAGTTGAGTTGCTGTCCGCACTAGGGCTTCTATAAATAAAGCAGTAGTGAATTATTTGCTTACGGACGGTGAATTTTAGCCATTTGAAATTAAATTCCGGGTTGGAACAGTGGCCATACTGTGGTGGAACTTGGTAAGCAATATCACTACGGACGTAAATGGCGAGGCCACGGTGGGGAAAGAATAATGACACTAAGTTATACCCAGGCAGTTTCAAATCGGAAGATTCTTCAACTACCTGTGTTTCACTTAGTGCCAAAACAGCTGGTTTATGGGAATAGGCGTGGGCGTACACATCAAAGAAATTCATTCGAAGCCCACGAATGTTGGTAAGATCAACCCTAAATTCCCTCATCACTACAACATAGAAACACAAAAAGACACAACTCTGACGTAACTAAGCGAAGCTGTGAAGTGAAGATCCAATGAATAGTTTTCCAAAACAAACTGTCGCAGGTGCCATGCCCAAACGACAATCAGCTATGGTCCGCTATTCGGATAAACATTAACAGCCCGCTATGCATCAAATGTTACACTCTCTCAGTCATCGCGACTGGGAGTATGTACATACATAGCACGTACTCCAATTGCGATAACAAAGAAGCGCAACCGCGGGTGAGAGGAGGTGAAAGATGGAAAGCACCGGCGCTGATTTATTTTCTTTATTTTTTTTTTTTTTTTTCCACTGCACCAAACTGAATGTAATTTGACGGGCGCGAAATATTATTATTATTTGATGGAATTATTTTTTTTTTTTTTGTTTTTTGTAGCGATCGTAATCTACATGCGCGCGCGACGACAGGCAGTAGGCAAAAGATATTATCAGTATCCGAGAATTAAGGTTATAAATGGTGACAACCACGCCCACTTTTCTTTAATAAAAATGTCTAATCCACAGGTTTTCTGATCGAATTTCTTTAAAATAGAGGAAGTAGCCCTTAAGTGAAACATATCACTGCATTTCACTCAAAAATTTCACATATAGGGCATAATTTTGTTTCAATTTAATATTTGGGTTAGGTTAGATGTTATATGTATAAATATCACTAAATGACGTACCAGATTTTTGGCAAAGTATTCGTACAACGTTAGGCAGTCTGTGTTCTTGTAATTAAACTGCATATAAATATGTAGATGCAAGTACGCCGTGGACTTTATAAAAGGAACTGAACTGTATTTATATACTAAAAGAGAAAAAAGGCGTTGCCGAGGTCTCACAAATAGTTACAAGAGCATTGTGAAATATCTGATTGCCATCGTTTACGTGACTGCCCTTCTAGTATTTTTGTCAGTGAGTAACCATATTATAGCAATCACCAGTTCCTGATATTGTGAGATTTTATAGTTAACAAAATAATTTGAATAAGTCGTTATATTCGTCTATACGATTACAAGTCTTTAATGACCTCCAGCAAACATTCGTATGCTGGGTTTTGCAACAAATCTTTCGCGCAAAAAGAATCGTAAATCAAAGAAAGTACGAAATCTTTAATGGAACTCGAATTTTCCTTGTCAAAAGAAAAGTGTTTATAAAATGTTCATCCTACCGGCACATGTTCAACCTATGAGGGGGAAAAAAAAAAAACAATATTCTACATCCAGCATCCAGGGCAGTGTCTATGTGTGCAGTGCATTCATCCACTTCATCATAGTATGTAAATATCTACTGCAACATCCTTTTGCACTCCGCCATCCTCTACCACATCGTCGTCAACGCAAATTGCATCCGTCAAAAGTGGGCTTTTTATTACGCCATAAACAACACCTCATGAGATGAATACCCTAGCGCGTCCGGGAAAGATAGGGTACCTTCAAGGATTTTATGTTAGCAACTTTTTAAAGTATCTTTCTATCAGATTGAAAGAATGCATCATACTTTTGCATACTCACCTGCGTAAGGGTTAGTCTTTTTCTTGTTCTTGTTGAATGTTATCCACTGATGTAATATTCAAGCTGTTATCTTGGGCTATGAATATTTTTTTTTCCGTCGCTGTGGATGCTGATGTTACTGGTTATCAAGTAGAACAACCAATTGGCTGGCACATCTATAAAATGATAAAAAATAAAACCGATCTAATCGATATTCGACTACGACGCGTAGCGAACGGCAGGGGGTTTGAGACGCAGTGCAATAATATTTCGAAAACCTAGGTAGTCTATCGGTTGAGATGCGTAGACATGGAGATGGTTGTACTGCCGTTGGCCATCGTAATAAACTACACATCCTTTTGGTGCGTTCATCTAAAGAATTATGTTCTCCATGTCAGAGGACACTAGTTCGCAAGGTAAAAATCGCTTAACCAAGGTAAAAATCGCTTAGGCCGTAAAATTATTTCGCCAAAGTCTAAGGAGATATTTCAGTCAATTAAAGAAGTACACTCGTAAAAATTTACAACTCCAGCAATAAAAGTGTCAGGATGAATGAAACATGAGTGGTAACACGAAGAGAATAAGGTGGACTCTGTAAGGATGAAATAAGAGGCGGCTAGATCACGACAGAACTTTTGCAGTAAAAATTAATTTTCAAGACAAATATGGCTTTTTCGCCACAGGGGACGTGATCCTTAAGAGGTTTGAAATGGCCCGTAGAATGGGACCTATGGCAGTAAAAAATTGTAAAAGTAGTTGTTGGTGTCTCGCCAAGTGAGAACATACTCGTGATTGAAAATTGATTCACAAGGTGTTTCAAATAGTGTTTTACTCCTAAATGTTTGATATCGAAAATCTAGAATTAAACATGAAGCTCTCGACTGAGCCTAGTCTAGCTTAGCTGTCTGCAATCTCCAATCGACACGTCTCTAATATGTATGTAACAAACGACAACGAGAATCTGGACGAATAGCTTCGACCTTGCAATGCCGCGCCGGCATTAGGGTCCAAAATCGGGTGACTGGAGCCTCTAGCTGCTGCAATGTATGAAAGGTGGCCTCATTACGTAAGCATATGAAGCTAGTTACAAGATAGAGAAAGGGATTTTACAACGACGACGTATACTAGTGGAACAAAGAGCTCTGCATAATCAAAATCAAGCTCATTTAGCAAAACGTTAGAAATCTTACCAAGAAGAAACCTCTCAAAACATCCTATCGACTCTAAAAGAAAATGAAAACCCTGAACTTTCATTATTAAATGGACATAAATGGTCCACACAAATCTCCGCGAGGGTATAAAATATTCCCGCATTGGTGCAGCATGAAACAGATATGCTAATTCTATCTTTTGTTGCACTTTAAGATACAATTTTGGAATAAGCTTTCTAAAATAAAAATAAAATTAAGCTAAGCGAGAAAAAGAAATACCACTTCCCTCCTTGGCTTAGATATTGCTGTAGCTTTTGAGAACACTTTCCCCCGATTATGGTCTTTTATTATCCACCAACTGCTGAATATTATAAATAACTCCAGCTTCACAATCCAATACTGGTAAACTCGTTGTAATAATTTGGGGTGTCCAAGAAAATATCATTAATTTAGATAAAGAAAGGTGCAACACTGAAGAGCAATAAAAAAAGACTCAAGAGATTATCTAGGAGTAGCTCTAGAGCTACCCCAGCGACTCTTTTCAAATCCACATGAATCCGCCAAAAAATGCTAAGCAAAGCAACATCATAAGTAATTGGCGCCCAACGTGGGACTTTAACTTGTGTTGTGCTTTCGATAGTGCTACGTTTTGGGCAGCAACCAATAAGCTCCTTTGCTTGCTCCTTTCAATTGATTACCCCAAGTTGGTTAATGTCGCCCTTCTCTCGTGTGTGCCATCGAAGATGAGACCTGTTTTTTCTCTTTTCTGTGGCCTTCCACTGAACTAGATTAAAGTAGACAAATTCCATGACTAAAGCTTTAAGTTTTGACAACATATATTTCGTCTTATCATCCGTTTGCAGCGAGGTCTATCAGAGCCTTTTCGCTTCGTTACCCCGATGATGTCAAAGTTGTCTGCATACCCAAGATGTTGTACGGACTCCTAAAATATAGTAACATTAAAGACTGATAGATTTAATATAAAAGAACAGGTGGTGGGTATCAATTGGATTCTCTTAGGAGTTACTAGACCACAGCCTCACTTGGAATTCATATTTTGAAACCATTCAAGCAAAACAACAACTTAAGAAATTGGCGCCCAACGTGAGGCTTACAGTTATTATGCCCCTGTTTCAGCCTAAACATATGCCTCACTAATGTTTTTTTTTTTTTCTGTTTAATGTTCCCCACCAATTGAATTGAATTAAAGGATAAAGGGGGTTAAATGTTAGTCTATCACAAGCCCTCAGGTGCAAAAATGGTCCATTGTACTTAACACTCGTGAAGAGAGTACCTAATTGAATTTCTTTGTACCCTTAGTGGAAGCAGAATATTTTCCAGAGACAGAGATTGCACTGAATCCATTCCCATTACATTGAAGCCCAACTTCAACACTGACAATTTGGTCCACCGTATCTTCAAGATAAGATTCACACGTAGGATCTTCAATGATTCCTTGGTCATGTGATGACCATTTGTGTTATGTCCTGTGATTATCCCAACCATAGTTCTGTAGTCCTTCCTGCCCAAATTTTATCAGGCCCTTTTGCCATCCACTTGGTAGTTTTGCTGAAAACTGAACTAGACCATCTCTCTTCATGTATCGAAATCATATGAGAGTCGATTCAGTACAGAATTTTTTTCTAAACTCTTTCGCTAGTGCGTCAGAGATTCAATTGCTTACAATTATTTTATTACCCAGTACCCAAATATGATAAACCCGGTTCCATTTAAGAACAATCTTTGAGTAATTTGTGTGAGTATCGGGTGCCTTGAGTGAAGCCTGACTGTCACTGCAAATGCTGATACTTCTACCACGCAATCTCTATTTAGTTATCAAGTTTGCCACTCCGAGTATTGCGAAAACTTCCGTCTGAAAGACAGTCTCCTTTTTGTCCAGAGCGCAAGAGAATCTAGTCTAATTATCCAAATACCAACTAACTCTAGTCCCGCTAGAGATACTAGAGCCGTCTGTGTACGAGACATTAGTGAAATCCTGCAGACCATTTTGGTTTTCCGATTTGACTCTCTCTTACGAGTAACCATTAGTTTTGGGATTTGTTTACGTCACAGTGCTAAGTTTATTTTAAAGGCCTCTCCACACTTTTTTTTAACAACAAAGTATCACAGAATGTGTGTAGTATGTGCTTAACAGATATGAAACTATTGATGCATCAAAATGATGTGAGTGGAACAGTATCTCATGTTCTCCAATCGTTAAATCTGTCGATTCAAAAACTAACGATGGGATGGGCGGTGGTATCTTCTCTGATAGGCTTAATTTAAACCTCTCCTTCCGTCTCTTAAACCACTGTAGCTTGTTCCATGCGGAGATAATGGCAATAAGGGAAGGCTTGTCTTGGCTAAAGAAAAACGTGATATCCGCATCTTTTCAGACAGCCAAGCAAAAATCAATAAACTGTATAACAGCTCTAGACTGCCGATCGTCTCTTATAGAGATGGCGGAGCAGTTTAATATTCACCTAATTTGGGTGCCGGGTGATAGGGATATTCTAGGAAATTGTAAGGCTGATGAACTTGCCAGACATGGAAAAGTTCACTGGGTATGCCTATCGCTACATGCAAACTTAAATTAAAGCTGGATGCTATTGAAAAGACAAATTCTAGGTGAACAAGGATACAACTTGTCTAGCGACAAAACAGATTTGGCCTGAGCTGGATCTGAAACGCTCTAAGAATTTGATTTCTCTCAATAGAATGCATATCAGCGTTGTTATAGGTGTCATAACTGGACACTGTCTAATAGGCAAGCATGCAACAAAGGTTGGCGTATTTTCAAAAGATTTCTACAGAAGCTGCATGGACGAGGAGGAGGAGGAAGAGACTATTCTTCACCTGCCTAGCTCTCGCCGAAAGAAGGAAACTCCACTTTGGAGCCTTCTGTTTCAACGACCTAAATGATCTGAATAAAATAGACGTTAGGGACCTTCTACGCTTCATCAGAAGCTCCAAATGGTTCAACGAGTTGGCTAGAGGTCGCTTCCCAAACCCATGTGGTATCACAATGGACCTATTACTGGTCTAAGTGTGTTGGCTTTTTTAGCTGACAGCCACCGCAACCTAACCTACATCTCTCAATCCTATTATAGAATTAAATACATAGTACAAAGAACAAAGGTCTGTTCACTAACAATTTCTAATACGAGGGTGGGTCAATAAATCCCTGAAAATTAACATAAATTGTGTCGTCACCTTAATTTTTTTTTGTCAAGAATCATATTTCAAAAGAACGCACCCAAATTTTCAGACAGATCTGTCAAATAGTTTTGTTGTGGCTGCCATTTTATATAGACGCCTACTAGCATTTTCGTTAAATTGGAAAAAAGTGAATTTCGAGTGCTCATTAAACACTATTTTTTGCGAGAAAAAACTATCACGCAAACCAAACAAAACCTTGACAAATGTTATGAGGACTCTTCACCATCGATTGGAACCATTCACCACTGGTTTACTCATTTTCATCACCACACCAGAAATGGTCGACAAAATCCATGGTTTGATAATGGACAATCGGCGAGTGAAAGTGCGCGAGCTTGAAGAGGCCACAGGCTTATCACATGGCTCAGTGATTTCGATTTTTCATAAATATTTGGACATGAAAAAGCTTTCCGCAAGATGGGTGCCACGTTTGCTCACAATCGACAACAAACGCATTCGTTTGACAACTTCAAAGGTGTGTTTGGCGATGTTCCAGAAAAATTCGGCGGAGTTTTTGCGCCGTTTCGTAACCGTGGATGAAACCAAGATTCACCACAACACACCAAAAACCAAGGAACAGTCAAAACAATGGACTTCTCCTGGTGAATCGAAGGCGAAGAAGGCCAAGGCGGATTTGTCAGCAAACAAGGTCATGGCGACAGTTTTTTGGGATGCGCGCGGTGTTATTCACATCGATTACCTTGAAAAGGGTAAAACGATTACCGGCGCATATTACGCAGAGCTGCTGTATCGATTCCAAGCCGATTTGAAGCAAAAGCGGCCGCATTTGGCGAAGAAAAAAGTTATTTTTCACCAGGACAACGCACCGGCGCACAAGTCCGCAATCGCAATGGCAAAATTGCATGAGTTAGGCTAAGAACTCCTCCCTCATCCAGCATATTCCCCAGAATTATCCCCCTGCGACTATTTCTCGTTTCCAAACATGAAGAAATGGGCCGGAGGTAAGAGATTTGGGTCGAATGAAGAGGTCATCGCTGAAACAAACGCTTATTTTGAGGGGCTCCAGAAATCGTATTATTTGGAGGGCATTAACAGATTGGATAAACGTTGGATGAAGTGTATAGAGCTAAAAGGAGACTATATTGAAAAATAAAATGTTTTTATACCGAAAAGAGTGGTCCTTATTTCATTTTTCAGGGACTTATTTACCCACCCTCGTATGTCCTCTCTACAACTGCATAATGCCCACTCGGTTGGTAAAAGTAAACTTGACCACTCTTAAGTACAGCCACCACAATCTACATATCGGTTGCAGACAAACTATTTATAACTTTTTGTCTAAACTTTTCATAAAATTGGGAACAGCACCAAGTCGTTCTTCTTAGCTCTCTGAATTTACAGACATTTTTTGTAAATGGACATACATTTTGTTTCTTTATTTTATTCTTCTCCACAGACCTTCAGTATCTTTTAATTCTAATCATCCTTCTTGAGCTACTACCCCCATGAGTTCTGATCAAATCTGCTTTTATTTTCCATAATTTCCGTTGCTGATGCCACTGTGTCTCTGTGGAGAATTACAAATGCGGAATAATAACAATAAAAAGGATTTTTCATGTTGCTTCTGTGTACTCAGTTGCCCTTTTTTTTTTTTCTTTGTTCACTTTGTGTTCTCCTATTTCATTCTTACATCATTACTTTTTGTCTTCTTGTTTTGATTAAGATAAACACACTCCTCATGAGAGCAGCATTGTCATCATCAGACAAAGGATACAAAAAGAAGCAACAACAAAACTACACCTCCTAGATAGTGAATTATGGAACTGCTTTTGCAGTCCACCATAACTAGTAGTCTCTGAGGACATAGAAATGGGAATACTCGTAAAAGCAGCCTTTCTGCTACTCTCTTCCCTTTTTTATGGTTCTATAAATTTAATAAAAATGCATCTACAAATCTCTAGTTGCATTGAATGCGGCAGCGGTCGGATGTGCGCTCAGTCTGGCAAGGAAAAGCTCATAAAAATGTAAATTAGTCTTAGAGCTCAAGAACTCATCTTGGATTTTGTTCGAAGCGATCCGATACGTAAACATCCTTTTTTTCTTCTTCTTTTGCTATATTTTCCTCTGCAAGAACCTTTGCGAAGAATATATTAAATAAGAAAATTTGCAACCGCAACTAAGGCGAAACAAAAACAAGATTTATGACTGATGGACAACAGACTCTAGTGGTAGTGTTCCTCCCCTACTAGAACGTGTAATTAAAAATCATTTAAAATTTCAATTTTATGAGAGACGAAGTTGATGTAAATTACCATTTTCGTGGCCTTATTTTACAAGAAATTTGTTGCAGGAAATTGTACATTAGTAGTTTGCGAACGGATAATGCGTAAAAGATTCTGCATAAAGTCTGTATGACGTCGACAGGATGATTGATTTAGTACCGCAAGTGCTAACCCTTTCGATGCTACACATGTACATACGAGTATTGCAAATCTACTATAAGTAACTCTACGATCTGTTTTAGTGGTGTAAGTGTATTACTTTGTATATTACGTTCCCGATAATTTGTTTCTTCGTAAACGACGAAGAGTCTATAAATTACTTTGCTCCCTGATAGTCTCATTTCTGTATCCTGTAGAAGTGTAGATAAGTACATACACACATATATGTAGTTTGTAACATACAAATGATCTTAATCCTTTTGGTGTAGAAAACTTCAAGTGTCGGGAACAATGCAGAACCTGAGTCCTTAATACATCATCCTATGCGGAGACTTTAACTGCGAACTGCTTTCATAGTTATTTACAAACAAAATCAGCTCTCTTGGCCTAGGGTCTATCAACAATACCAGTCCAACGCATTTCACAAATACTTCATCAACCCTGTTGGATCTTTTCCTTGCAAGTAACCCCGAAAACACCCTTCTATACACTCAGTTGTCACCGTCCGCGTTCTCAAAACACGACTTGATCTATGCGACTTTTAAACACCCTCTGTGAATAGGTATGGGGTTTTTAAGGGAATCAACTTAAATCAGTTGGAAGACGACGTTCTTCAGGTGAATTGGCAAGATGTTTTGACTTCTGCTGTGTCTATAGTACACACGTTCTGATAAAAACAAAACTTATTCGAACAAATACTGTCACATGGTTTACACCTGAAGTACAAAAAGCCATAAAACAACGAAACCTGGCTTACAAACGGTGGAGAAGTTTTAAACTCCCTGAGTTTCATGGACTTTTCGGGGCTTTAAGAAACAGTGTTTCTATGAAAATAAGGGAAGCTAAGAAGAGGCTTAATAACCAAACCGGCTTAATAAATTTCTACCCGTAAAAATTGTGTGGGAAAATATCCAGCTTGTTGTTGGTCGACAAAAGGTGATTATCCCTGAAAATATAAACCCCGACTTCTTAAATTTTGAATTCGCCAATATTCAAAGTACTTTGCCCGACGAACGTTGGCGAACTCTGTTAACCTTGATAGTAATGATTGCTTCCAGTTCACCAGAGTAGGTAAAAGTGACGTTTTGAGCGCCCTAGGTTAGGTTAGATATATGGGTGCCTTGTGACAAATAGAGTCACTGCTCACTTAGACCAACAAATTCGGGTTCATTGTGCCCAATCGTTTAACCCTGGAAACGTTAAAAGTCCGCTGTTAGAACCACCCAGATAATGGTATAAATCTCAGGAGGTCCGTAAGCTCTATATTACTTAAGTCCTCCAATTCCGAGAAGAAGTAACTTCCGAGAGTCCTCATTCTTATAACGGATAGGGCAGGACAATCACACAGCAGGTGACAAACTGATTCAATCTCTTCTTCGCCCCTGCAGCTTCTACATCGTCTGTTTGCTCTATCGATGGTTTCGCCGACCCTTTCCTAGCAAGCTCGTCAGCCCTTTCATTTCCTTCGATATCCCTGTGCCCTGGAACCCAGCAGAGGGTCACCGTATTGGCTCTGAGTATTTCATTTAAGACCGATTTTCAGGTTCTCCCAAACCTTGATCTAATTACAGCAGAGTCTAGAGCTTTAATGGGTGCCTGACTGATATGGACAGTTATCGTTCTACCAACGATATTACTCTCGTGTATGACGGCTGTGATTTCGGCCTGAAAGACGCTGCAGTCGTCGCTTATTCTAAAGAAGTTGTTTATTCCTAGGGCCTCACAATAAACTCCGTCTCCCGTGCCAACGTCCATCTTAGAACCGTCGGTATAGAACGCCATTTCCTTTTTCTTCATGGTTTTCAGGTTCCTCCAGTGCGTTCTGTCAGGAATGATTATGTTGAATCTCCTTTCAAATGCTAGCGTGGGGGTCATGAAATCAGTTTCCGCCGATCTGCTGGTAGTTCCCCATCGGGATAAAATGGAGGCATGGCCGTAAAGGCTCGAAGACCACAATCGGCCTTCTCTCAGTCTTACAGCGGTTTTAGCCGCCAGACTGCTACAGTATATATCAAGCGGAATGAAACTGAGCATGGTTTCCATTGCCGCTGTAGGTGTTGTTCTTATTGACCCCATGACTCCGATACACGCTGCGCTCTGGATTTTGGTGAGGTTTGAAAGCTGATATTGCTTCTCTAGAGCCATGCACCAAACTAGTGAACCATATGTGAGAATGGGTCTTACGACCGCTGTGTATATCCACTACACCACAGCTGGTTTGAAGCCCCACGTGTTGCTGAATGCCTTTTGCAGGAATAGAAGGCTACGCTAGCTTTTGTGATGCGTTCGGCAGTGTTATCCTTCCAGTTCAGTTTGGAATCTAAAATGGTACTGAACTAAGTGGTACTGAACTAAGTATCTCAAGTTACCTGGGCATAGGTAACTTGAGATACTTAGTTCAGTACCACCGATGTTTGGGGGTCTGAAGGTAGGAATTGATCTCTTCTTAGTGAAAAGAACTACCTCCGTCTTTGAGGAGTTCACTCCCAGCCCTTTGCTGCTGACACAATCATTCACTAGTTGTATTGCAAGATTTAGTCTTTCTCTTAGGACTGGAGGGAATTTTCCCAAAACCAGGATGACTACATCATCGGCATAGGTCGTCGCGTTAAAGTCGTTTTCCTTGAGTATCACCTAGATCTCATTCGCTACGAGGAGCCATAATAAAAGAGATAGAACTCCTCCTTGGGGGGTTCCTCTGCAGACGCTTCTCCGGATGGTTACATCTCCTAGCATTGAAAATATAACCCTCGATTGAAGCATCTGTGTAATCCAATTGCAGAGACCCATGTTTAAATGAGCTCTGTGTAGGCTGTTCAGGATCGCGTCAGTGTTTAGGCTGTTATATTACAAAGTAAGTCTAAAGCTATGAGCCTTGATGGAATACACCCACACTTTAATAATTTTGCCCCACATTCTTCCTACCCTTACACACATTTTCAAGACAGTCATCATGACATCTTCTTTTCCTCCTTCTTGGAAGGTTGCTAAGATTATACCGATAGTAAAAAAAGCATGCTACCCGTTTGTCACCACCCGAATTTCGACCTATTTCTATTCTCCCGTTTTTCCAAAGTCTTGAAGAAACTTCTTCACAAGCAAATGACAGTTTTTGTTAAAACTAATAAACTATTTAATGCCCAACAGTCAGGTTTTAAGGAAAACCATAATTGTGTCTCTGCTATTTTAAAAATAGTAGATTATCTGAGAAGTGCGATGGACAACGACATAATACCCTCGCTCTTAGACTTCGCAAAGGCATTTGACACTGTCAATCACGGAATACTTTTCTTAGCTAGCTAGCTCAGCTAACTTGATACTTTCATATTTAAGTCGCCGTATCGGTTAGCGAAAACACCAAATAGCACCCGGTACTTACAGCTAATGTCAGGAGTACCACAGGGATCAATTCTCGGGCCACTGCTTTTTGTCATGTTTATTAATGATCTCCCGCAATTAGCCCAACACTCATCAATACATTTATATGCTGACAATGTGCAGATTCGGTTGAGCTGCAAACTGGAAATGTTAGAAGATGGAGAAGACAAACTTAATAACGACCTCAAGCTAATCTCGCACTGGTCCGCAAAAGATCACCTACAACTAAATCCAACAAAGTCGAAATGTTTAACAGGAAAACGATAAGTTACCAAGATTTTAAGTAAGTTAGTTCTTTGACTGGAGTAGTCTCTACTGCGTGTCCTCTATAGATAATCAGGTCGATTTCTTTACTTCTGTAGTTAACGTTTGTAGTACCATGTCCCTATTACGACGTTTGTTCTTCGTAACAAAAGCTGTGAATGGTTTACTCCTAGAATCGAATCACTCATTGAAAACAGGGACAAAGCTTTTAAAATGTGGAAAAGGTTTAAAGTTCCTGAGTTAAGAGATGATTTCAGACGAATCAGAAACTGTGTGAAGCAAGAAATTAGACTATCGAAATCGAAATTCTTTGCCCCTAAATTCAAGCCTAGGTCAAGTACAAAAAAATCCTGGAAAAACGTTAAAGAGTTGGGCATAGGCAAGAACTTAACTTCAAATGATAATGAAATTGATGTCAGAGATCTTAATGCCAAATTCTCTGCTGCATCGACCATCCCATGTTCTCGGCAAGTTAGTACAGATGAGAAGGCAGCCATAAACCCGCTACTAACTCCCGATGCATCTTTTAATTTTGGGTTTAGTAGGCTATCCGCTGGACGTCCTCAAAGCTGTGTTTGCTGTTAAATCAGAAGCAATAGATTTGGATTGTATGGATCCGAAATTTTGCAAAATCATTATCTCCGATTGTATTTCCTGACGTACATTTTCAACAACATTCTGTCCTACTCAACTTATCCGAAATCCTGGAAGGCTTGGAAAATAGTTGCTATTTTAAAAAGCACAGTCGCTAAGGATAAAGAATATCGCCCCATTTTCACATCTTCTTCTCCAAGGTGTTTGAAAAATTAATGAGCCCTCAAATATATTCATACCTGAAACAATTGCATCTTACTCGTATTTCAAAATTTCAATCAGGCTTCAGTGCTGTTGAATCGGGTTGACGAGTTTCGCTCTGCGATGGGTCGAGAGCACATTACTTTGCTGGTTCTGCTCGACTTCTCGAAGGCTTTTGCTACTGTTCCGCATGAAATTCTTATGCTTAAACTCAAACACTACTTCAACTTTGATGTAACCGCCATAAAGCTTATAAGAAGTTACCTTGCGAATCACACTCATACTGTACTTGTTAATAGTAGTACGTCGGATTTTCTTGAATCGAATCTGGTGTCCCCCAGGGATCTATTATGGGACCATTACTTTTCTCTTTTTCACGAGCCGCCGATAATGTATATATATGCTCGTACTCATTCAGTTACTATTCATTCGCACGTACCCAACACTACTAATCGTCGATGTCATGACTGCTTGACGTGATGCACGATTTCTGTTTATTTTTCGGTGTTTTTATTCGAAATATTCTCCTCCCGATTCAATACACTTGTTACAGCGATTCAATAGTGATTTTTGCGGAATTGTCCTCAGCGCCCGTGTCGAAGCTGCTTGTCGGAATGTCGTCATTCATCCTGGCAAATCAGGTGAATACGGCGGATGATTTTAACATGCACACCTGATTTCGGACCAAAAATTTACGAACAATAAGTGCTGTGTGACTCGATGCATTATCGTGCAACAGAGACCAACTTTCTGGACCGTGATATTCGGATCCAATACGATGGATTCTGGCCATCAAACGCTTCAAAACTTCAAGATAATATGCGGCAGTAACTGTTTGCATCAATCGAAATGTTCTTGATGCATTTTTACAAAGTTTTGTGTGGAAGTTAATGACCGCTCTTTGTTCCATGTTAAAATCTCAACATCAAATGAAAAGGTGTTCTGGAAAAATAATTTTTATAATTGTTAAATGTCAACCAAATGTCATGAAATTTTGACAGATAGCAAAGAAAGATTCAACCTTTAAAATGCACAAATAGATGTCGCTCTTGGTTGCTGAAATATGGTTTGTGTCCAGAATATTATTTGCCACTCTGTATATAGGTCTTTCGAACGCAAATGTGGTAGGTATGTAGGTAGACAGATGACCTGTGATATCAGTCACCACCTCACAAACCAACAATCGGTCCCTTTGTAGCCACAGTGAAATATCCCTGATCCCTCTAAAGAAACAGCCGAACTAGAATCACTCAGATAAAAATATTCATAATTCTAACAGCCAGAAGTTTCTGTTAACTGCACGTTTGCAAACCGGGCCTCTGCTGACATTTTGTTTGTATTCAACTTAAATCTTACAACCATTTTATGGAGTCCATGTAAAAACAACACAGCGGCAAAAAAAACCCAGAAACTCACTCCAATTTTTTGAGTGACTCAGTTAGGGTGCGATTCTAAGCACCCTGTGTTTTAAATTATCTATTCGTAGGTTGTAGCGTGTCACCATTTCATGCTTCATTTTGGGTATTCAAGGGAATGTTTTGTTTTTTTTAACACGTTTATCCTAAATCAAGGATTATTCAGTCTAACGCATGCTTTTATAAATCTAAATATGTCAAATAAGTCAATATACTCAGTAACTTTTTACGCGATCTACTCGATAGTCCACAGTTATATAAAATCCTCTGTTATAAATTTCTTCTAACAAATTCTCCTTATTTCTCCTTTCAGTTACAACCCCAACTCAACCGAATGCAAGTAAACGCCGCCACGATAAAAACTTCTCCCCAATTAGCTACTTCCTCGCATCCCGCCAACAATAATCACCACCATCAATCTTTTCACTATTCTGCATCCCCATCGTTGGCAGCAACCCCACCACCACCATCGACATCGCCGCCACCGCCAACTGTCAGCCAATGAAAAACACATTTGATTAATGTTAACTTCGCGCGAATCAAAGTGTTATCATTATTTCAGAAAGAAGCGATGGCCGCTACCGATGGCCAAATAATATTGGCAGCATCCCGTTTCGGGGACACAACACCCGTTTATCTGCGCGACTTTTCCAAGCAGCAGCTGCCTGCAGTAGCAAAGATAGTCAAGGGCCAACATCAGAATTTGGGCGTTCCAACTTTATCGAATCCCTCCCTCCAGAGTACCGCCCTGTTCCTTAGCGCTGGCAAGAAATATCAAATTCTTGCCCAACCGATCAAGATCAAGGAGGGTCGTAAGCCTACAAATGTCGGAGCTAAGGTGCTAATACCCGAAACGTATCCCGGATACTTTGAGTTACTCAGCGAAGATGGTCGATCGACGCGTTGCATTGACTCCGTATTGGAGTTGTCGAAACGAAGAAATCTGCGAGTTCTAGTACGTGAGACCTTTCGTTGTACTCAAATGAACAAGACGATTCATGCCGGTGAGCTGCTGACCACAATGAATGACAATGGAAAGTATCTACAGTGCCGAACGATCAAGGATGAGATTGTCAATTTGCCACTTGAAACCAAAGCTAAGTTTTCACCCATCGCCAAGGAAGATAGCATCAGTGGTGTGCATTCGGTGAAAAATTTATTACTCAAACGTATGCCAGTTATTGTTAGGTAAGTTGGTCAACTTCGACTCCTCGGTGTCAAGGCTAACTTTCATTGTATCTTCTCTTTCACAGATTAGTCCATGGTAGTGCCCCAAAAGGTCTGAAGCAACCCTTCGTCCCTGAGCTCCGTCTGCTAGGCTGTGTGGAAATCGATCGTGTATTCGCGCTACCCCTTCAGAAGGATACCGACTTAGTGCCAGTACCGCTGAATGCTAAAATCAAGTTACAGCGTTCAAAAAACATGGAACAACTGGAGCATTTCATCGAGTACTCTCGCTTTCTAGACAAAGCGCAGCGACTGCTCTCCGACGCACGCGATCGTTTGCAAATTGTCGACATGAAACTTTCCGAGAAGGAAAAGAAAGATTCAAAGTTTAGCAGTCGAAATAAGCTACCAATGGTCTTGACAGCCTCATCGGCGGGTGTTCTCGAAAATGGCTATGTATTGCGAAAGAGTGCCAGTCTCGACTCGTACAGTAAACAACAAATGCAATCGACAACACAAATCGCTGATGAATATAATGAAATCGATCATATCTACGATTATGTACGTGGATTGACACCCCTATCGAAGGGTTTGACAAGATTCGAACCAATTTGTGAATCACCAACGCTAAAATCACAGGCAACTACCGATAGTGGCAACTACTGTAGTCTGATACGTGTTAGTAGCACAAGCAATAGCCACAATAATAACAACAATATTAGTACTAATAACAACAACAACAATTATAGCAGTCTAGAATCGAATAAACACAATAGTAGTCATCACAGTAGTAGTAATCATCATCATCATAATCATCATTCGAATAATATCAATAATCATCATCATCACCATCATTCGTCGCAGCAATCGCAACAGCAGCAGCAACATAACCACAACAGCAGCAGTAGTAATAACAGCAACAACAATCACAATCAGTCACAACAACAACACCCGCAACCGCAAATAATACATTTGCAAGCGCACTACAACCACAGCCATATTCAGGAGGACATTAAGCCTGTGCCACCGCCAATTGAGACAATTCCTGGTAAGAAACTACCAGAGAAGCGACAACGGCCAACACTACCAAAGCTCTATGTGAAGAATAATTCGTCGAGCAGTAGTCATCATTCTAAGGTTTTAAGTAATTCACCAAATTTAGTAAACGGTAATTCACCAATTAGCGCTGCCATTAATGGAAAGGACTGCGGTCTGGAGCCGCAGAGTCCGCTGTTTCATATAAGGTGAGTTGTTGTTATAATGGAGTCCACGATCTTTATTTGCATAAGGTGTGCCTCTTAAGATGATCTGAATCCTCTCACCAAAAGAAAAGTGTTGTCAATTGAAGAGTCCCTTACGTCAAATGCCATCTAATCGGAAAAAGGAAGAGAGTTAGGTTAGGTTAAAAGGATTTGTGTAAGTTTGTGGATTTGGTTTTCACTTGCACCTCTATACCTTCACAGATCCTGTCATAATCCTGGACACATGATGTCCACACTGGCGCCAATTGTTCCTATAGCATAGTGTCCTGTCAAGACTAGTGTTACTTGTCTTTTTATTAAGCTCTTACCATTGGTTACGGGATATAAAGCAGTCACTTCTGGAGGGTTGTCTGACCTTCCATTAACATTCTATAGTTTTCGAGTCCTTGTCTTAGTACCTTTAGGTTTTTCTTTCCTTATTTTGGTTCTATAAAATGAGTAGTGTTGTGCAGGATCTATGGTGAGGTACGCCCGATTAACGACGAACATATATTTCTTCAACCACACGAGTGTTTCACAAGAATGGCGCCCAACGTGAGGCTCGAATGTTGACCCTTTCCTAGCTAGTCTGTCTGTATGTCCGAGACCTCAACAGCGATTGATCTTGTGTATATTTCAAGCCTCAAATACTGTTTGCCTGTCCACAATGACTGTAATCCTGAAGTCAGCCGTCCTTTCACAATCCGTCATCCAAGCTAAAATCCAGTCTGCAAAAATTATAAAAAAAAAAGACAATATCGTCGGCAAGGTCATTACTTTACCCATTTGTAGCCGTTAAGACTCTATAGTCAGTGGTAGTCAGAAAAAGACTGGTATGACTGTGCAAGTGGCACTTGAATGAGATATGCTGACTTGCATCCTTCTCATGCTCAGTTCATTTTCAGCCTAAGTGGTCCGGAAAAAAGAGCTTTAGATGAATCTCTACAGTCTGCAATAGAAACCTGTTAAGTTTTGCTTAATAAATTCAGGCCTAGAATTACCTGTCAGCCCTTATTATTAAAGGTAAGGTGTTTCAAAAATTGACTTACTACTATTGGTTTTCTTGCTGCCCCTTTGTTTGTGGTATAGCTGCTAATCTACTGCTGTGAGCCTGACCTAGCTAGCTCTTTCGGTGGCAACAACAATATTATGGCTCAATTAGATTCTTCAACAACCATTTGGTAGCTCTCTGGAAGACTCCAACTCCTGCCTGAAAAGCACTGCAGTAATTCAGCAGGCGAAACGGGAGGTTGATCTCAAGCGACAGCGAGAATAACCGACACCGGTACCCACTTCTGATGTGGAAGCTTCAGTGTACATCTTCTTGACTCCGCAAAGGAGTCTTCTCTTCTAGGGATCCTTGTAAAGCACTTTTCAATCAAGTTGCTGAATGACATAATCCGTCGTTCCCGATAAGTTGGACCGTTTGTTAAAAAGTCCAGGCACCATTGCTTTCCGTGATTTTTCATGGGCACAGTTTGCTTGCCACACCGCTTCAAAACCTCAGCTGAATGAAACAGAATGAAACAGATTTAAGACTGACTTAAAACTCTGTGCTGGATTGCTTAAGATTCAGGGTTCTTGGACCAAGGCCGCATCCAGGTTTCTTCAAACATATAGAGCATCAAGATATGCATAGCTACTTTCAAACCTTTTGTCTAGTTCGTCATTGGATAAAGGCTTCTGTATAACTTCACTTTCAAGAACTCCATGTAGTGCAGATTAATGGTGAATACTGAGATTCTATTTGACGTGTAGAAGCTTTTCGAAGGAACCAAGTGGTTATTTCTGGATTCGTTCTCGTGCAAAACAGAAGGCGGCGTAGGAGTAATTAGTTAAATCTGTTGACGAAGTTACACTACGGTCTTGGTTTAGACATCTAGCACTTTGTTACTACCACAGTTGATCAATCCACTTGCATCGAACTTGCACTCCTCGGGCCAGGTTTTCTGGATCACATTTTCAACGAGTTGCCAATATTCACAGAGAAAAGTGAGGTTCCAAAAATAGCTTATTCAAATAAAGCTATTCGGACACAGTTAACAGATTACAAATGAAATAATCAAAATTATTGGAAATTTTATTTAACCTTGTGGATATATCACGGGACACTGAAACATTGGTATACACACATTATTAATATCTCTAGCGAAGCCAATAAGACAATAACATCCAAACGCTGGCTGAACATTTAACATATTCACAGTACACAATCTTTTTAGGTCTGAGCATCTTGTGTCGCAATTTGGAGCTTTTCCTTGCGGAAGAAATATCTCATTTTGTCCTGTACATCTTCGAGCTGGCATTGGAGTATAAGAAAATGCGATTGCTATAAAAAAAATTATATTAGATTCAAAAAATACAAGTATCTATAAATAAAGAATGAATAACATTATATTCCTTAAATCACTTACCGCTAGCATCACTAATAATAGCGACACCCACGATGAGAAATAACTTGAACATGTTTATTATTAGTACTCAAATATCTGACTTCACCCTTTTAGTGTTCTGTAGCCAATATATAGGCTGATTTCATATGTTTATAGCTTTGTAGTTACATATAACTTACAAAAAAAAATTAGCTCTCAATAACAGTTCATAACAAATGATTCACTTTTTGGGGGTTTTGAAAACTCATTGTTTATTGGACAATTATCAAATCGCTTGAATCGTAATTGTATCGTATTTACTAGTAAGCTGTTGGAATTTTAATATGTACACTTTCAGTCAACATTGAAGCCAAGCTGGGGAAATGAGGCAAATCGAAAAGCGTCATTAATTCAATTAATTTAAACTTACTAGTATTACAGACCACGGTTCATAATACTACAAATTAAGTACGTACGATGTAGTGCCTGTCACAAATGTATTTAAAGTTCTATAAACAACTTTCAGTTTTGTCAAATCAAGTTCCATAATTCCTTTGGCGGTTAAATCTTATTTTAAAATGCAATAGATTTCTGTACCTATAATTTAAAGGGAACCCTCTATGGCAATATGGTGAATAGGTATTAACCCTTTGCAAACCCTATGCGCATTCGACTGAATATTACTTTTAAATAGTATGATAGCGTTAGACAAATTTGAATGATATTAAGTGAAGATTTTAAAATCAGTGATGCCACACTGCTACAATCGTAGCAAATTTGCTACATTTAAAATAAAAACAATACCCTTTTGCCTACCCACTGGTACCCACTTTTTCACATTTTTCTTTTCTTTTCTAACACTAGATCTGTCCATATACTCGTACTTTTCTGAAAGAAAACTGAAAACGTCAAAAAATCGAGAGAGAATTCTTTCAAATTCCAGAAATTTCGTATGAAATCTTGAGAAACGTCAATTTAAGCTGATTCTCAAATGAATTTCAATGGAGAATGTTTATTTTTTCCGAACAAATAATCGCAGATTGCACAAATTTAAATCCAATTTTGCTGTCAAACCTATTATCATCATATTTCCTTTAACCCCGGCTAAGGCATAGGACGGCAACAAATCTGTTCCATCTTTTTCGGTCTGCAGCAAGATATTTCAGCTGCGGTCTCGTTTCCCTCTGGTTCGCTTACTCTGCCAAGACTGATGATATACAAGTTGTTCTCGGTCTTCCAACCCGCCGTCATATGAGGATTCCAATCGAAGGAATGCTTCGCGATGTTGTCATTTGGCTTCCTCAGTGTGTGGCTAATCCAACGCCATTATCTTGACATCCAACAGCTTCTGACTCGTTTTACGCCACAACTCCTGGTTGGATATAATTTACGGCCAGTGAATCTTTAGGATGTAACGCAGATAGCGATTAACGAAAGCCTGTAACTTCCTTGTGATGTTTGCCGAGACTTTCCAGATTGCACAGGCATACAATACCACGAGTATAACGTTGGATTCGAAGAGTCTTAACTTAGTGCCTAAGGAGATTTGACTGGATTTCCAAAGTTTATTTATTCTGCTTTTAACGTCTAGGTCAGTTCTGCCATCAGATGATGAGAGCAGTTCTATCTCCTCATTTGGTGTCTGCTTCGGAATAATACGCTAATGTGTATAGCGGCCTGTGGACATTATTTTTGTCTTTTTGCCGTTGATCCTTAGACCGACTGACTCTTCATTCACCTGCAGAAAAATGTTCCTTCCATCTGCATAGCTGATCTTCAATTGATACCAATAGAGTGCGGTCCATATCCAGTATAGGATGGTTGGTGTTGCTTTTTTGGCAGACAACTACAGTTCTCTGATATCTCCCCTTCTTGCAGCGTTTTCCACGTTTTTCACAAGACTGACCAACCTCATCCTCCTGTCACGTCTCACACAGCGATGAACTGTCGTATGAGCTATTCGATATTCGCATGGTAATTCCATCTTTCGTTGAGCGTCTGTCTCGGCGTTTATTTTTACCTTCAACGATCTACGATGCGCTATTTTGTTCCATGTGTCTTGGAATATCCAGGATCTCTAGCTCTAGATTGTCTGGGCACAGTTTCGAATCTAGCTTCCATAAATACGCATTTTATTTCGCCCCAGCTATCAGCTATAACTTATTTGACGCAATTCTTCTGAAGGTAAATTACTAAAAAGTGAACCAAGAAAAATCTTACTAGTATTACTCGTACTCTCAATTTCGTTAAGTCTCTCAGTACGCAGGCGGTGTGTTAATGTTTTCAAACGTATTATAAATATTACGTTTGCATACGTTTGGATATGATTAGCCAAAATGTTCCATAACTCGGCAACACCACCAAATAAATTACGAAATGAGCTCTTCTGAGTTCAGGAAAGTAAGTCGTACCTATTGGGTTTTGAATGCCAGATTACCACTACACATTCAATTTCAGTAATGGTTGTGTTTAAAAAAGGATACTCAAGACTCTGTTTTGTAAAGGAGCCTTAAATCGAGTGCTTCTGAAATATTCCTGATTTCTAAGAACTGGACAAGAGTAAAGGTTTGATGTAGATAGAGTCAATGTAAGATGTCAAGACATGATACCAAAATCTGATAAATATTTAATTAAAAATTTATTCGTTTGACTTGGAGGGAAGAACTTGACTATATGTGGGCCTTGTTGTAGCCCTATCTTTTCGTAACACCGCGTATGGTAAAAAATACGTTTTTATAAAAAATTCGATTTTGCTACGCTGTTCGACATATTGCTACGCTATTTTGTTATGGAAAAAAATGTCTAAGTGGCAACACTGATTAAAATATTTGATCAAGGGTTCTCATTACGTCGGTGAAACTTGAAAACTGTGTAGCTCCATATTAGCAAATTTTACAGGAGAGCATTAAAACATCGTATTACTGACAGGGTATGGCTGACATTTTATTATCGCGCAAATGGAAAGTTGAAGTTGTCGAAATTTTCTTCAACTTTAAGGAAATCCATCCATGACCAACGTTACTACTTGTCTGCAATCGTAGCAAATGTGGTACAATATTTCCAAAACGCATGCTTTTGCTTTAGAAGAAGAGGATGCCAGTCATTCATTGTTCAGTGCTAAGTTTCACGAAACACGTATGTTTGTACGTGTATAGCGTAAGATATAAAAACTCAACTTTTGCTGCAGTTTTTAGTAACTTGTTACGCTATTCTGCTACAAAATAAAATTGCTTAGTGGCATCACTGACCAATATACGTATATTCTCCTAACATCCTAAAGATTTTTCAATTGTTCGCACCAGCGAGTGTAGGGGTGTTGCCATTGGGAATTTTGGAAATTGTTACTACTACAGATGACCAGTTTAGCCCCTGTTAAATCAATAGAGATCATAGAGCTTGTACTCCTTTGGGTCTCCGTTCTCGATATGATCCATTATGCTTCTCAGGATCGTATTGTCAATGACTTGCCAATTATTGTGAAAGAAAGAGATCACCATTGTTATTCGTTCCCAGTGAACGAATTAAAAATGAAACAACCGAACAAATTGCAAATTTTATTTAACCTTAGTCACTGATACATTTATTGATATACAAACATAATTATTATTTCTAGCAAAACCTTGAATGCAATTACATCCAAACGTTGGCTGGACATTTTTCATGTACGTATCCGTATTACAGAATCTTCTTATGTCATCGCATCTCGCGTCACAATTTGGAGGTTTACCTTGTGGAAAGAATATCTAATTCTATCCTAGACATGTTTGGATTGGATTTGGAATATTAGAGAGTTCAATTGCTAAACAAAAAATAAAACACTCGTTTACATAACCCAATTTAAATCGATGCTTAATTCACCTACCATTAGAAATTAGAAATAATAGCGACACCCATGATCAAGAAAAACTTGAACATGTTTACTATTAATACTCAAATGTCAGACTTAACCTCGACTTTTACCCTGGAATTGAATATATAGGCTGCTTTCAAGCAAAGTTCGTCAACTATTTGTGATTTAAGTATAATAACAAAACGTTATTCGACTCCCCATAATAGTTATTAACAAAAAATGATTCACTCTTTGACGGCTTGAAAATTGGATAATTATCAAATCACATGAAGCGTAATTGTATTTGCTTTACCCGTTGGAATTTAAACTTTCGGTCAACATTCTGGACAAATTAGATGAATCGAGAAACTTAATTAATTCAATTTACCCAAATTTATTATACATATATACTATGGTTCATTATTTTACAAATTAAGTAGGTGCACACATCATAAATACGAGTATATTTAAATTTCTATATGCTGGGTCATTAGCTGCTTTTTTTAAATTATATATTATTTTGACACTGACAGCTCAAAAAATTGTCAGAAACACAGTACCATATCTCCATGGTCCGAAATGAATCGATTTATGCTTGAACAACGTTGGGAAATATTAAAAACTGTGTTGCCGAAACAGTGAAAAGTTCGTGATATTGGCATGCTAATTGATAACACATGTTACGAGGGTGGGTCAATAGTCCCTGAAAATTAACACAAATTGTGTCGTCACCTTAAATTTAATTTTTTTTTCTTGTCTAGAATCATCTTTCAAAAGAACGCACCCAAATTTTTAGACAGATCTGTTAAATAGTTTTGTTGTGGCATCCATTTTATATAGACGCCTACTAGCATTTTCGTTAAAATAGAAAAAAGTGAATTTCGGGTGCTCATTAAACACTATTTTTTGCGAGAAAAAACTATCACGCAAACCAAACAAAAGCTTGACAAATATTATGGGGACTCTTCACCATCGATTGGAACCATTCACCACTGGTTTACTCAATTTCGGTGCGGTCGTTCAAGCACAAGTGATGTCGAACGTTCAGGTCGCTCAATTGAGGTCACCACACCAGAAATGGTCGACAAAATCCATGGTTTGATAATGGACGATCGACGAGTGAAAGTGCGCGAGCTTAAGGAGGCCACAGGCTCTGTGATTTCGATTTTACATAAATATTTGGACATGAAAAAGCTGTCCGCAAGATGGGTGCCGCGTTTGCTCACAATCGACAATGTTTGGCGATGTTCCAGAAAAATTCGGCTGAGTTTTTGTGCCGTTTCGTAACCGTGGATGAAACCTGGATTCACCACAACACACCAGAAACCAAGAAACAGTCAAACAATGGACTTTCCTGGTGAATCGAAGCCGAAGAAGGCCAAGGCGGATTTGTTAGCAAACAATGTCATAGCGACAGTTTTTTGGGATGCGCGCGGTGTTATTCACATCGATTATCTTGAAAAGGGTACCGGCGCATATTACGCAGAGCTGCTGGATCGATTCCAAGCCGATTTGGAGCAAAAACGGCCGCATTTGGCGAAGAAAAAAGTTCTTTTTCACCAGGACAACGCACCGGCGCACAAGTCCGCAGTCGCAATGGCAAAATTGCATGAGTTACGAACTCCTCCCTCATCCAGCATATTCCCCAGATTTAGCCCCCTGCGACTATTTCTTGTTTCCAAACATGAAGAAATGGCTCGGAGGTAAGAGATATGGGTCGAATGAAAAGGTCATCGCTGAAAGAAACGCTTATTTTGAGGGGCTCGAGAAATCGTATTATTTGGAGAAGGAATTGAATTTGGACGATCTTTGGTTCCAGCAAGATGGTGATGCGTGAAATACAAACCCAACAATCGATCTTTTGCGCACTAAGTTCAATAATCGTGTAATCAGCCGGAGTTGCGATTAGACGCCGTTGAATTTTTTTTTTTTTTGGGTGATATGCTGATAATCCAGAAACGATTATTATGCACAATATTGATCGACCTGTTTGTCAAATAGAGCCCCAAACCATCGAAAATATAGGTACTTCAAAATTGTGTTGACAGGATGGGCTTTAATGGATTATTTTCCATTAATAGTCGGAAAGTGTACTGTTTAAAAAATATGAAATAGATTTTTTTTTATAGCAATTTTAAAAGAAACCAAATTTAAAAAGATGGCGCACCCTTTATGGTTGCAGGTAAATTCTGCAAGTTATATTGCCGTTTGAACTGATTTCATCAGTACATGTATTAATTTCATTAACATTTTCGAAATCAGTACCCAAATTAACTAATTTTGGGGTTACACAGTGTTGGCGGAAATTTGTTTGCCTATTCACCAATCTGTATCCAATAAAGTCCCTAGAAATCCCTAGTATATACTAGGAATTAAATTTAAGGAAATAATAAATCAACACTGTATAGCATTTATTTATTTAAGTAGTGAATAATTATGTACGTAAAAACAAAATGACGTGGTCTGCCGCTTCCTGCTTCAAATCTGGAAGATGAGCACTTAAATACGGTTTGGTTTGGGTACGGTTTCCCGAAATTCAAAATCAATCCCACTTTTCAAAATCCCCTCCGAATTTTTTTTTTTTTTAAATAATGAATTTCATTCACGTGACTCTAGGAGGGGAGATAGAACCCTTCCCCCTCTTCTCACCCTCTCGTAAAGTAATATTTTGTTTGTTTTACCCCAACCTATATGCTCTGTCTTTTCGATCGGAAAAACTCGAAACACCCTGTATAAGTGGTAATACAAAGATTGATCGAAATCTCGAAAATTTTCACGAAACCAATAACTTTCTTTTACACGAGAAAGTTAAAAAGCAGAAGTCGGGATTTTGATATTTGGAATTTTGAGAAGCGGGGTTTTTTCAAAAGTCGGGGTTTTGAAACGGAATTGCGTTACGATACCTCTAAATACAATACCCTTAATCTTCAGTCCGACGACTCGCATCATGAAAAATAGAGACCACGAATTATTGTGGTAACTTGACAGGTTAATAAACGACACTTCATATGAATACACTAAAAGTGTACTCATTGACCACAAGCAAGTGGATAATGTTCATGTTGAATGGTAGAATGATACACAACAGCATGCTGAAATTTCGACGCTTACAACTTGAGGGTGTCCCCAAGGAGGAGGTCTTTCGCCCCCTAATTTGTTTCCCTCCGAAGTCCCGTTTCTGAAGTACTGCAATATGCATTATCTGAGGTACAGAGGTGGTGCACCTAGGACGATCTTTCTGTAAACTTCAAAAAGACATTATTGAAGAAGAAATTTAAACTCTCTCATTTGTCCCTCCATCTATGGCGAAACTACTCAATTTTCGCTAAAAGCAGAGTAACTTGGGGTCATGGGTAGTCAATTGCCATGGAACCCTCATACTAACGAAACCATCGAAAGATCCAATCGAGCACTATGGATCTGTTGCCGCATCTGTGACAAGATGTGGGGACTGAGTCTCAAAATCATGCTTCAAATATACACCTTAGTGTGGCAGAGAAATATTAAGGAATACGCTACAATTATTAAGCTGGAAAGTGTCCAATGCGTAATTGAAATCTGTATGACGGGCTGTCTGCTATTCTGGGCTTACCTCCAGCAAAAATGCTGCCCAATTACTGCTTCAAGCGAAATGTCTTAGTAGACATCCGCCCTAGGGACGACTGGGAAAACCGCAAGCCCCGTCCATCTGAACAGGGCCTATGGACGCCTGAAATCAACCATTTTCAGACAGAAATATTTGCGATCAATCAATGCGTAAACTTAAACTTGCAATCTAACATCAGTGGCAAAACCATTTTCATCGAAGCTAGTTCTGGAGACAGTCAAAATGCTTCTAGAAAGGTCATATAGATAACGAAATGACCAACTCATTGGCCAAGATTGGTGCATCAACTCCATATACTGGTGTGAACAATTCTGTAAAGAAAGCCAAGCCTTTTTTAAAAAGCAGAGGGATCTGGACAGATATTCCAGGACAAAAATATCCCCACGCTATCTCCATGAACCAGGCTTTAATTATCACTGCACCCTACCTGTAGACTATGCTTAGAGAGTGAAGAAATCGCCCTTTTCATTTTCACAACTTATGTCACCGACGTCAGAAGTTGTGAATCTGTCTGACAGCCTCTAGTAAACTATTTACTCTAGAAATCTGTGGCTTAGCACACTAGGTCTCTCGAAAGATGGCAGTGCTAGAGCTGATTAACTCCTCCACAATAACAATGATTACAATGGATGCACTGTGGACACTTGAAACATTCGCCTCTTCTAATAGGCTTTCATGTATCTTCTCTCTCAAATACTCGTAACTCAAAATTAAGTTGTTGGCTCTTTAAAACGTATTTAGCTTATGTTTTCGAAACCACAAAAAATGATACCCTTATAACCTTACAATCGTGTATGTTCCATGATCAAACTTAATCCAACTTCTGCTCCTGTGCGGTAGCATATGATTTTTTCCATACAACAAATATGCATACATGTAATATACTTTTAGATACTTGGTTCCCTAAATCTAATCATTTTCCTTTACTTTCAGATATAAAAGTCTCAGCAGTTTACAACTAACTCCAGACAGCAATTCCACAACTCCGATCTCAACAACTCCCAAAGGACCCCAACAATTCCAACAACTGCAACAACCACAACAACCGCAACAAGATGTCATCAAAACTAATTCCAACAACAGCAATCAGCTATTATCAAAAAGTGCAAGTACGGGTGGTGCTCGTGAAGGTACCTTAGATTCGTCACGCAGTGGCGGTCGAACATCGGGTGATTCAAAATTACCCGAGAAGAAGACACGACGCCTATCGCGACCACGCAGTCTATCGAATTTAGTTTGGGACTTGAGGCCATCCAAAGAAAAGTCAAAAAAGAAATTATACATTCATCATTTCGATCATCGCCAACAGGCGACATTGTATCTGTAGGATAAATGGAAATAGTTTTAAGGTGAGTACGAGTACTGCGGCGGAGAGTATCTGTATCTGTTGGATTCTTCATTTTTTCATTGAAATCCATGTCGTGACCCGGCCGTGTCCCATTGTGTTTGTGACTTTTGCCATTCCTGCACAGAACGATGGTCTTGGTCTATTTCCCGTAGGAGCTAAAAATAGCTCAAGTCTCAATATCTGTTCCTAATGAACACGAAGACGGTCATGAGATGGGATGAGAAGAAAAAAAATTAAAACTTATAAAATTCCAGATAAATTGAATTTGCCCTGCTGTTTGGGGGAAAAATGGGTAAAAGACCAACGCGACCGAACCACAACCATGCTGGTAAGTTAGTGACTGAGTGAGTGAACTCTGCGCCAGGTATTGAACCCTTGTTGGTGCTATAGAGTGTACCTAGTCCTAGAGTGCACATTGCATAAACCAAAAAGATTCCTCTGCTTTGCCATCAACAAGCAACAACAGGTATAACATTGAAGGAATATTATAGTTGTTCTGTGTGTATAGCGGTGGTGTTTGCACCTACGTATAAAACCAAACCTAACCTAGGTCTCGGTGTAGAGAGGACACCATCTGAAATGGAGTCGATCCACTCCATAACAACGAAAGGAGTTAAGCAGCAGAAAAAAAAAATAAAATAAAAAATAACACCAAACCTGCCAGACGAGATTTATGCTGTTCTTCGTGAAAAATAGCAACGACCAGAGAGTGGTAGGTATGGAGGAACAACTGGTTACGTTGGGGATTGAGGAATAACATTGATCTTACTCTAACCCAACCAGATTATTGTCAACACTGTTTAAATGGACGTGAGCTCGATTGTTGCTATCGTTATGTAATTCGGTAAATGCGTGTTCTCGTTGCGTTATCTTTTCAAGGTGGTCAACCTTTGGTTCTGCTGATTAAATTACTTAAGAGTGAATCCTTGAAATTGAACTTTACGAAAGTCGGTTACGAGTATGTGGGTACAAGTTCTACATTTAATACCTGGACACAGGGGCTTACGCAATTGATATTATTGCTGCAGAACGAACTCACTTTTGTTGTTTTTGGACAAAGCTGAAGGAGGGGACTTACCTTGCCAAATAGAAGTCATATGATGAGTGGTACTAGTGATTGTCCTCCACCCTGGGGAGTACCTCTATATGCCGACCTTCTTGGTAGAAATCACTCCAGCTCAGCATGGGTGATCTTGTTTTATATCATTTGCTCGATGCAAGAGCAAAGGCCTCTGTCAAGCTTCAGGTTGAGAAGTTTAACAAAGTCCCTTAATGTCGGGGAAGGATACCATCATTAAATCCTTGTTCTCAAAAGATCTGGAGGTATTGCCGAAGGTTAGGCAACGCAGATCCACCGGAATTATTCCATCGTATATGCAAATAAACAATTATACTCAACCCGCCATCTTGGAAAATGGTTTTTGGTTGTTTTTTTCGAAAACCATTCATTTTACAAAATGTCTAGTTGAGAATTGTTCACCACAAAATGATCTACAATTTTTGTCACAACAATTTTTTTTATTTGTCAAACCTAGGAGGCACAAAATATCTTCGAATATTTATTTCATACTTTTCGAAAATCTCATGGATGACATTCCTCGTAAGACTTTAACAAAAAATGGTCACAAAAAAAGTTAAAGAGGACAAAGTTTTAAGTATTATAACAAGATCCTTATTTAAAAAAAAAAATCCGGCCAAGCATTTGGATCAGTCTTTTGAAAATCCATTTTCCATGAAATGTTACATAGTACAAGTTTTCTCGAAATTTCGTATAAAAAATTCATCATATGTATATAAGTCATCTATTTTTTTTTTTTTTGCTATTTTTACCTAAATTGACAAAGAAAGTTTGTATCTATCTACAACCTTTTCCAAGATAGAAGTACAGATGCACGAAATTGAAAATTCGAAAGCTTCTTTTTAAAGTGATTCAAAAAACATATTTTGTAGCATCTTGCATTTTGTAAATCAAAAATCCGTCTAGGTTTTTTTTTTTTCTTTTTTATGGTTGCGCCAAAGGGTGTGTTATCTTCATGGATACCAGTAGCCCGGGGTACTTGCATGCGCCATTCGCAAACCTGAATGATCGAGGCCAGGAATACGATACGACGAGTATAGCATCGTTCGACACAGTTCGAAACGCACTGTCTATCCTAAGTGCGCTAAGACGGTGAACAGATTTAACTCCACGCACGTACTACTTAACTTTCGCAGCACTTGACCATATTTCTGCTGCGTGCATATATATAGAACTGGCAGCTCCTGCAAGTTAAACTCTTTTATTCTGTTTTGGGCCTCCGATATTACCTACTCATTAGACTTGAAAGTTCACTAATAGCTTTTGAAGGTATGCATACTCAAGATGGTGTTTAAAATTTAAACAAGCATCAATAATCACTCCAAGGTACTCCATAAACGGTTGAGAAACCACTTCGTGCAGTCCGACTCTAAACGATATCGTTCCGCGAACTTTTCTACTTGAAACAAGTACCGCCTCGGTTTCATGGTCAACAAGCTACAAACCAGCATTAGCTAGCCAATGGCTACAACCACCACCGCGATGTCGTCCGCAAAGCTGTTGATTGATGCTTCTCTTGGAATCGGTGGGCGTAGGATTTTGTCACACATAGCGTTCCACAGCAGGGGCCCAAGGACCGAACCTTGTCCGTCTACGTAACTCCCTGCAATAGGTACTGTAAGTGAATAAAGTTTAACCTCTCTAAGTAGTCCTGGAAGTAGTGGAAAGGCGTACACATATTGAGAAATTATGTTTAACACACAGAAAAATATTCGTTGCCTGTATTTTAAAATCAATAATCCGGCTTGGTAAAGCCGGAAGTAATTAGAGGTGCCTTTACATAAATGTTAAAAATATTGTATGTAGCACCCTGTGTTCTAAAAATACGTCTCTGTTAGTTTTTACCCATTGGGCTTATACTATACTGTGCATGTATAAAGTCTCATTTTTCTAAGTAATCCGAAGAGTTCTTGAAATATTGGGGAAAGGCATATGGACATTGGGAAATTATATTGAAGAGACTCCAAAACTTTCTTTTTCAACAGCCTGCATATAGAAAATCGAAAATGAGACTTCGTTATATTCGCCCATGTAGCCTATACTATACGGGTGTAAAGTTTCAATTTTCTAAGAAATCGGAACGGTTCTGAAAGTGTAACTCACACGTTGGCAAGTAATATTGAGATAATTTTCAAAGTATTCTCTGTGACACCCTGTACTTGGAAAATCTAAAATTCATCTTATGTTATACCCCCGTAGCCTATACTATAAATTTGCGAAGCTGTGTTTTCTTTATGTAATCCGGGGCTTTTGAAAGGTGGTAAAATATGCATACACACACTTAATTAAGAGTTTTGAAAATATTCTTTGGAACACCCTAATATAGCAAAACCAACTACATAACGCTATGTACGTCTGTGCTGTAAGTGTGCAAATAATCAGTTTTCTATATCATCAGGTAACTTCCGGAGAGTTCGCAAAGGAAACATACCCAAATTGCAAAGTGTTTGAAACTATGCATAGGAGATAAAGGTTGGCTGTGCAGGGTGAGAACAAAATTCCTTCTCACGTATTCCGTCATTCATGACCGTTGTGTTCACCTCTGTAAAACTGTTTGGCAAAAAGAATATTTGGAAGGGTGGGTCAATAAGTCCCTGAAAAATGAAATAGGGAACACTCTTTTCGGTATAAAAACATTTTATTGTTCAACATAGTCTCCTTTTAGCTCTATACACTTCATCCAACGTTTCTCCAATTTTGTGATGCCCTCCAAATAATACGATTTCTCGAGCCCCTCAAAATAAGCGTTTGTTTTAGCGATGACCTCTTCATTCGACCCAAATCTCTTACCTCCGAGCCATTTCTTCATGTTTGGAAACAAGAAATAATCGCTGGGGGCTAAATGTGGGGAATATGCTGGATGAGGAAGGAGTTCTTAGCCTAACTCATGCAATTTCACCATTGCGACTGCGGACTTGTGCGCCTGTACGTTGTCCTGGTGAAAAAGAACTTTTTTCTTCGCCAAATGCGGCCGTTTAGCTCTGCGTAATATGCGCCGGTGATCGTTTTACCCTTTTCAAGGTAATCGAGGTGAATAACACCGCGCGCATCCCAAAAAACTGTCGCCATGACCTTGTTTGCTGACAAACCCGCCTCGGCCTTCTTCGGCTTCGATTCACCAGGAGAAGTCCATTGTTTTGACTGTTCCTTGGTTTCTGGTGTGTTGTGGTGAATCCGGGTTTCATCCTCGGTTACGAAACGGCACAAAAACTCAGCCGAATTTTTCTGGAACATCGCCAAACACACCTTTGAAGTTGTCAAACGAATGCATTTGTTGTCGATTGTGAGCAAACGCGGCACCCATCTTGCGGAAAGCTTTTTCATGTCAAAATATTTATGTAAAATCGAATTCACTGAGCCATGTGATAAGCCTGTGGCCTCTTCAAGCTCGCGCACTTTCACTCGCCGATCGTCCATTATCAAACCATGGATTTTGTCGACAATTTCTGGTTTGGTGATGAAAATGAGTAAACCAGTGGTGAATGGTTCCAATCGATGGTGAAGAGTCCCCATAATATTTGTCAAGCTTTTGTTTGGTTTGCGTGATAGTTTTTTCTCGCAAAAAATAGTGTTTAATGAGCACTCGAAATTCACTTTTTTCCATTTTAACGAAAATGCTAGTAGGCGTCTATATAAAATGGCAGCCACAACAAAACTATTTGACAGATGATGATTCTTGACAAAAAATAAAAAAATTTAAGGTGACGACACAATTTGTATTAATTTTCAGGGACTCATTGACCTACCGTCGTATTGTGCTTCCAGGAAGAACCAAATCAACAAATTTATTATAACACAAATTGTAGATAATTCTACGGTAAACAATTCTTGTTTAGACTTTTTTTCTGTAAAATAGACGGTTTTCGAAAAAAATAACGAACAACCGTTTTTATCCGCAGGGTAGGTAGGTATTTATAAGCAGGTATTTATAAGCAGTAGGTAGGTATTTATAAGCAGGGTAGGAGGAATATATATATAAATTCCATTGCTTGTATGATATCTATTTTGTCTATGAAATATCTAAAATGACTGGTTTAATGCACAAAGGTATACTCAGACACATTTAAGCGGTTTGAGTTTGTTTCTATTTTCTACGAATAAGTAATTACGACTGTGTAGGATGATGGCCTAATTTCTTCATTAGAGGGTGGCCGTGGTGTAGTGGTAACATCAACGCTTGTTACGCTCTTGGTTCACGGTTCAAACCCTGATCTCAACAATCTTCTATTTATTTCGTCTGAAATAAACAAAAAAGTCGATCAATTGCGAAAGCTTAGTCAACTCTACTGCGAAGGCATAACACTGGCAGTAGAGTGGTCATATGGCTTAATCGTGATGATGACATCAAGTGGTGGGAAAAAAAATACTGTGAATCATGAGCAACGACAAAAAGCAAAACAAACAAGCTCCCCAGTTATTTAGACGCCACCCTTGGAGTTTACTGAAACTTAATACCACCTAAGTTACAAACCCACTACACCAATCTTTCTTTCTCTATCTCTCTCAATTTCTACAAACGCCGGTGCCCTGGAATATTTTAATGGTATTCATATCCCATTTGGTGCGCGCAAATTATAAAAAAAAAAGGTTCTACGACCGTTGTCCCGTTACAAAGGTGTGCGAAGGAAATTAGTTTTATAACAATTCTCATTTGAACTGATCCCGTATTTGAGGTACTATGTACAATCCTAGACAATTGATTGTAGCCAATAATAGTGGGAGTAACGCCCTTGCTGTGTTATTATCTCAAAAATTCGGATGGGGTTTCATTGCATGGTAAAATTATAGCTTCTTCTAGATCTTCTTTTATCGTGTATTGGCTTCCAGATACACAAATTTTTTTTGCCAATCACTCCCAAATATTTTCAATAATATTAAGATCAGGATTTCCATTTCCTTCGTCGAATCATTTTCTAAACATTTTATCTGTGTTAATTGCCGAATGATCTTTTTGAAAAATCTTGAGCCGGCCTTTTTATATCCTTCTCTACAATTTGTATTTTTGGCTAATTTAAAGATTTCTTATAATCGTTAAGCTATGTTCAGACGATTGCCAGATCTGACAATATTGTCAGGTCTACAAATGTTCTGACAATGAGATGCAAACGAGCTGACAATAGCGAACTACCTTACAATGCTTAATTGCCAGTTCACACGGTAGCCATACCTTGTCCCTACTCTGGCAATTTTATTGTCAGATCGTTGGCCTGACAATACTTTGCCTGGCAACGTTGTTAGGTTGAAAATTGTCAGTTCACACGGTTGGCAGATGTTTGTTTACAAAAAATTTGCAGATTCGTTGACAGGCATTGTCAGACAAATTAAAAATGTTTTTTTTTCATTCCGGACTGAGGGAAGTGTAATAATCGAATTGAAAAAAAGGAGGATTGCGATTGTTTTGGAAAGCAGCGAAGGGAATGAATTGCCACAAAAACGTCGGCGTGTTTGGACGAAGCGTTGGGTGGCCCGCCGTCAGCAGGAGGGACTTTACGCAAAATTCCTTGTCGAATTGAGAGCTGAGGAGCCAGAATTGTGTGGCAATTTTTTGCGTATGGATTCTAAACAATTCGCAATTCATTTCACTCATAGTAACAACTAAATCCAAACCGACAACGTAAAAAAATAGCATCAAAACTTCGTTTTGCTCTTTCAAATATGAAAAACAATTATCTGACAATAAAAAAATTGTCAGACGTCATAAGAATAGCACATCTGACAATAGCAAATGAGTCTGCAAATGTCCTAAACGACCGACAATGGTCTGACAATGGTACAATTGTGTGTTCAGACGATTGCCATATACCTGACAATTTCATTGCCAGATAAGGATCTGACAATGACCTGACAATGTGTTTTCTGGAAATATTGTCAGACAAAATTGTAAGTTCAGATGGTTGTAAGGCATTTGGGAAAATTTTTACAGTGACAGATCTGACAATATTGTCAGATCTGGCAATCGTCTGAACACAGCTTTAGCAACGCTAACAGTTTTTCCCCCACAAGTAATTTCTAGATCAAATACTCTATTAAAGTGTATTGCTTCTCTGCGATAATGATCAGTTAAAAACCTTTGATCTTGTCCTAAGCCATGGCATAAAATGCATAACCATCGGAGCAATAGGTTGTGAAGAATTTTTCGTTGGAAAATACAGCACTGTTCCACTCGTCCTTCCATGTATGGTGGTTTCTTGCAAATTGAAGCCTATCTGCCTTGTGTCTTGCAGTTAAAAGGAGCTTTTTTTAAGGCTGACTTCCCTAGATCATCCGAATACTTATTTGTCGCTTTGTTTTTGAAGCGTCCGAAGTAATTCTCAATATTCTTTTTGTTTGAGCAGCTGAAGTTGCTTTTTACTTGCTTCTATTGTTTTTGTAAAAATTTTCGATTTCGAAATTTTGCTCAATCTCGACATTATCAGACGTATGTCTGTCTATCTGTCTAATTGTCTACTTGCACCTCGGACTGTAACCTGGATGGACGGATTTACTTCAAACCTCATATTTGGGGTCTGTGGGTTCATATCCCTAGACGGAATTCGAAATTTCATTCTAGCCTAAAAATCAGGGGCCCAATTTTGAAAAATTTCAGTTTTCTCGAAAACGCCTTTAACGACTTAGGTAAAATTATATATTTGAGATAATGTCGATGTTTGCATACCCAGTTTTTCGAAAAAATTTCGAGTAACCGTACTTTACTTATTAGTGGATCCGCGATATTGGCTGTTTCTCGGATATGGCATGATTTTGTTCAAAGTTGTTACACATTTTACGAAAACTTTAATTTCTTCGCTTCATCGATTTTGACTAAATTCGAAATCAACACAAGTACGTGAGACGCAGTGGGACCCATTATTTTCTTATTCCTTTTCGTCTTTTACCGATATTCTCGGAATCCTTCAAAAAAATGTCGGCGGTACCATGACCATAATAGTAATTAAAACTTCAGGCCTTTCCATTTTAGAAAAAGAATTAAGCACTTTTACTTGGCTACAATCATGGATGCAATGAGTGCATACTCGTACTGCAAGTCAACTGCATTTCTGCCAATTTTCAAGACTTTGGTGCTGAGTGTAAAACAACTTGAATAGCCTAAGGTGTAACTGACCTATGCTCTGCTCAGCAAGGGGATACACTAATGATCACCAGCTTCATTTCAGATTGCAGAGAAGCGCCTACTTCAACAGCAAATCGTGTTAATGAACACCCAGCAAGAAGGCTAATTAAAATGTAACAAATATATTGTTTGTCTCGCTACAACGAATATATGTATAGTGTACGAGTATACCCCTTGAGGCTTAATATTTATCTCCTTTTTAAAAACAATAAAATAATATTTTCTCTTTTTTTTAAATTATTTTCTTCTTGTATACTTACAGCTTCCTCTTTTATCGCTATGAAAACGACAGACAACTAGAACTACGACTTTAGCCCAAGAAAATAAAATCATCATCCCATACAATCCCAGAAAAAAAAAAAAAAAACACGACACGAAGTGCAATTCCCCCGCATAATTCACCAGAAACCATTATTTACGAGCACGCAGCCAACAAAACCCAATAAGTGCACTACAAAACTCCGCCAGCATAACCTCCATCAATCGAGGCAGAACACTCTCATCCAACAGCATTCCCAATTAAAATATAGGGCACCACATTGCTGAAGAGATCCCTATTGTGTTGCCTGCTGCTTCCGAGGGTAATTGGCGCAAAAGGAAATCTCTTCATCATCACCATCAACAACCAGCATCCAGATCATCTAGCTGACAACGAATTCGTGAAAAAACCTCTTCCCTGCCTCCACTTTCGGCAATTGCACCAACATTTTTAGCAAAGCAAAAAAAAATATTAAAATAATCATAGCAAAGAGATGTAATAAAAATATTAAAAGTTATTTCGAAGCCATATAGCATTCAGGGTTAAATTTAATTTTAAAAATGTTTTTATTTTTTTTAATAATTGTTTTTGCTAGATATTTGATTTTCTTGGAACAAAATCGAAAGAAATTTTATGAATAAAAGGAAATCATATTTTTAAGCGAATATTTTTTTCATTTGTTTAAGAATTCATTGCTTGTAACGAAATTTTCTTCAAATTGAGTCTAAGTTCATTTAGACTCTTTTTAGAAGGATAGCAAAATAAAAAGGAAATACTATATATCCGTACTATCATATAACTATCGTAAAAAATTTGTCGTTTTCAAATGAGTTTGAATTTAGCCCTTATTCTTAGGGTACAGAGGGAAGTGACAGGTTGAAATTGAAGGAATTGTCAAGCCTAATGATTTGTTATTACAAAAATTGATGTTCTGTCTCGAAAAGCAATTTTTTTTTTAATGTCAATTGTCACTCTGTATCGTTAAAAAATGTATATTAATTAAAAATAAACAAAAATGTATCTTAATCCTCACCTAGACATTGTTGTTGCATTAAATACAGATACATTTTCTTTAATCATTTTCAACAATACTCCATAAATATTTGTCAACAATAAAAAAAAACATAAAAGTTTTAAAATTAAAATATTTAATTTTAAAATAAAAAAAAGAAAAAAAAAAAAAAAACATAAAACCGAATGATGAACACCCTGTTTGAGTTTTTTTTTTTTTTTTTTTTTTTTTTCTGAGATTTAATTAAGTTTTCAAGTCTATTTTATTGTGATTTTAATTTTATGGTTAAATAAAAGGAAAAAAAAAATGTTTTCTCTATAATTTTATATACTCATTATTTTTCAAAAATAATAAAATACATAAAAATAAATATTTGCAAACATTTTGTATTCATATAATACTGCCTTTTTTTTAAATAGTTTAGTTTCTTTTTTTTTAATTTTTATTTCTTAAAGTCACACACTTTGATGTTTCTTTCTTTTGCGTATTTAATTATTTTTTTAAGACATAATATAGTTTATTATACAAAATAAAATTTTATAGTGTGAAACAAATGTTTTATTGTCACTTCATCATGATGCTCATGATTGATGCAAAAAGGACATCTAAACGAAAGTAGATTTGTAAATGTAAAAAAAATTACAAAAGTAACTTTGGTAGTTATTCAAATAAAATGTGAGAAATTTCTTTGTTTAAAAATTAAATGTTTGTTTGTTTTATTTTTAAAAATTTGTTTTTTTTTTTTGTGGAATTTAATGCTTCCAAAACGCAATGTTGTCTTCTGTCTCTCAAGCGAAACCAAAACCCTCAACCATTATTCGTGGATGGTACATTGTCTACCAATAGGGACTTCCGAACTTTGACAGTTGATAGCGGCCATATTGTTGAAGCTACATCTGTCAAATTGGCTGTCATTTATTCAGTTGCGTTTTGCCAAATCACCATGGATGGATACAGCGTTCAACAACACGTGCAAATAATAAAATTGTTTTATCAAAATGGGTGTTCCGCGCGCTTCGCCCATTTTACGGTCGCCATAATCGTCCTTCCAAGAGGCCTATTCGAAGTGTGGTGGATAAATTTGAGTACACTGGTTCAGTAAACGATCATCCAATACTCGAACGTTGACGAAACGCAAGATTTGCCGAAAACATCGCCGCTGTCCGTGAGAGTGTCCAGGAGAATCCGAGGCAGTCGATTTCGCGTCGCTCACAAGAACTCGGCCTTTCGCAGACTACAACTTGCCAAATTTTGGGTTGTGACTTGGGCCTGCACCCGTACAAAATTCAACTGACCCAGGAGCTGAAGGTAAATGACCATAGACAACGACGTGTGTTCGCTGAATGGAGCAGTTGCAAACTGACCCTAATTTCATCGAAAAACCATCTTCAGCGATGAGGCCCATTTCTGGATGAATGGGTACATCAACAAACAAAATTGTCAAATTTGGGCCAATATCAATCCACATGAGATCCAAGAACGTCCAATGCATCCCGAAAAAGTCACTGTTTGGTGTGGATTTTGGGCTGGCGGCGTCATTGGTCCATATTTCTTTGAGAACGACGTTGGCCAGGCCATAGGTCGATGATTACCAACTTATTTTGGCCTGGATTGGATCATATGGACACCAACGACATGTGGTTTCAACAGGACGGCGCTACGTGCCACACAGCTCACGCCACATTGGAAATTCTGCAAGAGCGATTCGAGGGCATGGTCATCTCACGTGGAGGTGATGGGAACTGGCCACCGAAATCGTGCGATTTGACCCCGTTAGACTTTTTCTTGTGGGGTTTTCTAAAGTCACAGGTCTATGTGAATAAACCACAAACCACACCAGCCCTCAATGCCAACATAACCCAAGCCATCGGTCAAATTCAGCCTGATTTATGCGCCAGAGTCATGGAAAATTGGTTATTTCGGATGCGCACCACCCAGAGAAGCTGCGGCAGACATTTGAAAGATGTTATATTCCATACATAATGGCATCGATAGGCCTTTCAAACAAATAAAAAATTTCGATGATATCTCACACACACTTTGTTTTATTTAAATTTAAAGATAGGAAGCGCTTAATGAAAGACCCTTTACTTGCATCATTGAAACCGAAAGACTTGGCATTCTCGGTATATTTATTAATAACCATCTTCGATGGAACGATCAATTATTCGAAGTCGCCAAAAATGCTGCAAAATGTCTAGGACCTCCTTAAACGGTGCAAGAAATATTTTACCCCGTCTCCAAAGTTAAAACTTATAGGTGATAGAGACATTGTGAATTCCATACATTCACTTGAACATCGGAGAAATGTCTCGTGGTTCTCCCTATTTTATCGCTTTTTTATAGAAAATGCTCCAGCGAAAAAGCCAGTTATATTCCTCTCATTAAAAATTTTACCCGCAATACGATTCGAATGAACATCAGTTCTCCCTTAAGCCCAACTTCGGTCGTACTGTCAAATATGGAGATTTGTTTATAAGCCGAATGACACGAATGTGGAATGATCTACCAGGCTCTGTATTTCCCCATCGCTACAACCTTCAAACATTTAAAGCCAACGTGCGCGGGCTCCTCCTCTGTTCCTCTTCCCCCTTTTCCTAAACGAACGCCCTTCGGCGCGTGCATTTAAAAAAAAAAAATTACGTCAAATGGCAATAAAAGTTTATTCTAAAAACTTATAAAGAAATCTCCGAAATCTTCTGCATTTTTCGAATCAAGATCACGGTAGATCATCGATAAGTTCTCCAGAACCTTATTTACTCGAAACAATTTAGAGCATTTTTACACCCGCTCTAACTGGGCTCCCAATAGCGATGACAACACGAAAATCGTTCACCATGTTTAGATGAGCAACTCTACCAAATTGGAAGTTTATAGCTTAAGCGGTTGCCGAGATACAAGACTTAAAAACCCTTGTTTTGGGGTTGATTAACTGACTGACGGAAAAAGAAAACGGCTTTCAAGACTTGGTCAAAGTGCTCTTCTACTAATAGAGATGAAGAAGCTCGCCTTGAAGTGATATAAAGATGTTGCAAAGGTCTGGGAAGAAGAAGTGCGCCCAATTTCAAGCAAAAAGTATAGAAGGCCTCTATCGGAAGTTGGAGGAAATATCATCTTCGGCGTCTGATAGGAACCAGGCTACAACAACTATCTTCAAAATAGCCGTCCAGAGAAGAAGAAATGCTCAGGAGATTCGTTCCCCAAAGTTCATTAACAATGCTCAAGGCCAGCTTCTTGTGGAAGACGACAAAATTCTCCACAGATGGCAACAGTATTGTGAAAGAATTCTGAACGAACAGTTTCCCCGGGTTTACTTTCCAAAAGCCGCTCCTAACCATGACGAAGTATCCGACATTACTGTCGAAGAAGTTAGGAATGCGGTCGAATACTCAAAAGAGAAAAAAAAAAGTAGTTGGGCCAGACGAGATACCCTCTGAGTTCTGGAAAAAGATGGGAGACATCGGGTCCAGATGGCTCATGATTCTTATCTCCAAAGTTATGAGCGGTGATCCAATGCCTAATCAGTGGAGGAACGTTATCTTCTTCCTTTGCACAGAGGAAAGGGCGATACGAGAAACTGCGATAACTACCGTTATGTCAAGCTGATGTCAAACACGATGAAGATCGTTGAGCGGGTTTCATGCAAGATGGAGCACGATCGGCTCAGTTGGTATTGTCATGTTCAAAGTTGGTATTGTCATGTTCAATCAACGTTCCTGCACAATCGCGCAAAAAAAGGCAGACCAAAAAACAACTAGATCACACAAATGCAAAAACACCAGCATTTGATTGGCCTCAGTGACGAAGTGATCCAAAACCGAGAAGCCTGCCGGTATTTCTTAAGGTCAAACCGGCAAACCACACAGGCGGACCAATAGGGATGCAGTGAAGTGGAAGGATTGCGATCCTTCTACTCCGGAGCATAACCTCGCCGTAAGGAAAAGAAGAAGAAAATCTTCTGACTGACTTATATAGAATCTTGAAATTTGGTACAAAGGTAGTTCTTGGCTTATAGAGAAAGGAAATAAAGTGCACAAGTGGGTCGTACTTACTTGCAGCTATATACAGGGTTATTCATTTTGGATTTTTAATTTAAACAAAATAAACAGTATTCAAATTTCAGTGAAATCTGTTTACTGCTCTATTTTGGACAAATTGCCATTATATATGGAATACAACATCGGTTAAATGGCGGCCATGGGAGTTTTTGCAAACTTCGATTTGCGGTGTGAGGTAATTTTCGATGACTTTTCGGCACACTTCTGGCTGTATTGCGGCCATAACTTCACGTATTTTGGTTTTTAAGTGCTCAAAATTTTGGGGATTGTCTGCATAGATACGATCTTTAGCATGGCCCCACAAAAAGAAATCCAACGGAGTCAGATCATATGACCCCGGCGGCCAAATCTCGAAATGGAACGGCCGGGGAACCCTTCGTGCAATAGAGCAAAATTTTCCTATGATACATAGTCCCATCCTGTTGGAACCACATGTCGCTCACATAATCTATCCTTAAATCACAATATACAGGAATTGCAGAACTGTTATTTTTGTAGTACACCAATTATTATGCGTTGAGCGGTGGTTAAATGATTCATATTGTAAAATGACAAGGAGAGAACTAACTACCTGTCACTATAGATGACAGTTAGATTTGACAGATGCCAGAGATGTGAAATCCTGACGTTGAAATAAATAATGAATGCTTTTTTTTTGGAGCATGAGAACTTTACATAAATTGAAATTTTATTGAAAAATTGTTGGCATTTAATGTTTGAATACAATTTCGGACATACATATAAGCACCTCGACTACGTTTTACAAAGGTAATCCTGTCAGCCCAATTTTTGACCACTTTTTCGAGTACATAGTGAATAGAAATCACACTATTGGCTTCCAAGTGGTCAATAGTTGCTGCTTTATCCAATGTCCCAAAGAAAATAGTCGAGAGGGGTCAAACTGCATGATCTTGGAGGTCATTTGATAGGTCCATTTCGCGAAATCACCTTCTCGCCAAATTGTGATTTCAATAAAACGATGCTTTGAGTTGGTGTATGGCATATAGTGCCATCATGTTGAAACCAGATCTCGTTCGGATCAACGTCATCCGTATTTTGAAAGAAGGTGCTAACACAGGACTGACAGGCTGGATTTGTTTGACGTTTACATGCAAAGGGGGAAGTGGAGAGGTGTTTAAAGAGAAATTGTGAAAATAAAAAAATAATTCCATATAACTGCTATCACTCATTGTTTAATTAAATTTCTTCAAATTTGCGAAGTAAGCAAAAAAAAAAGAAAAAGAAACAAACCAATTTGATAGACACTGACAATTAATACGTCAAAAATAATCCGCGGAAGTGTTCAGACAGGACTATCAATCTGAACACGAAATATCAAAAAAAAATCCAGTCCGTCAGTCCAATGTGAACACCGTCAAAGAAATATTCGTTGAGAATGGTAACGTTCTTCATTGACCGATGATGCTACCAGCGTTTAACCGGACCAAAATGTACATTTTTCTAGGTGTAATGGAGCTTTAAGAAACTCTTCACGATTTTCTCACTCCAAATGTGACAATGCTGTTTATTAACATACCCGATGAGCCTCGTCGATAACGATTATGCGCATAGAAAAATGGACGAAGCGCTCTTATTAAAATTAAGAAATTAGTTGAAAAATTCGATCGAACCGGGTAAGTGTTGGATGTACAAAGACCAGGTCTCCTCGTAGTGGCCGGTCACTACGAAAATATCCCTGCATTGAATGACAGTGTTTGTGACAATACGTCAAAATCCATTCGCCATCGTTCGCAACAATTAAACCATTCCTACAGCTCCACGCAGCGCATTTTAACTAAAGATCTTGCATCTGATTCAATTGACTCAGTACTTCGTTGATTGGGTTTTAGAGAACCGCCATTTCTCGAACGAAATCATTTTCAACAGTAAGGCTCACTTTCAACGAATGGCTGCGTAAATAAACAAAATTGTCGCATTTGGGGTCATGAAAATCCACGGGCTCTTCACGAACAATCAAATCATCCACAAAAAGTCCCTGTTTGGTGCGGATTTTGTCCCGGCTGGCGGCGAGATTTGGGCCGTACTTCTTCGAAACTTCTCGTGATGCTGCTGTAACAGTCAATGGTGAACGTTGTCGGGACATGATAGGAAATTATTTATGGTACCAATTGGACGACATTGACGTGAAAGATATGTGATTTCAATAAGATGGTGCTACCTGATACACAGAGCAAGAAAGAATGCAGTTTTTGCATACGTTGAAAAATTCGATCGAACCGGGTAAGTGTTGGATGTACAAAGACCAGGTCTCCTCGTAGTGGCCGGTCACTACGAAAATATCCCTGCATTGAATGACAGTGTTTGTGACAATACGTCAAAATCCATTCGCCATCGTTCGCAACAATTAAACCATTCCTACAGCTCCACGCAGCGCATTTTAACTAAAGATCTTGCATCTGATTCAATTGACTCAGTACTTCGTTGATTGGGTTTTAGAGAACCGCCATTTCTCGAACGAAATCATTTTCAACAGTAAGGCTCACTTTCAACGAATGGCTGCGTAAATAAACAAAATTGTCGCATTTGGGGTCATGAAAATCCACGGGCTCTTCACGAACAATCAAATCATCCACAAAAAGTCCCTGTTTGGTGCGGATTTTGTCCCGGCTGGCGGCGAGATTTGGGCCGTACTTCTTCGAAACTTCTCGTGATGCTGCTGTAACAGTCAATGGTGAACGTTGTCGGGACATGATAGGAAATTATTTATGGTACCAATTGGACGACATTGACGTGAAAGATATGTGATTTCAATAAGATGGTGCTACCTGATACACAGAGCAAGAAAGAATGCAGTTTTTGCATACGTTGAAAAATTCGATCGAACCGGGTAAGTGTTGGATGTACAAAGACCAGGTCTCCTCGTAGTGGCCGGTCACTACGAAAATATCCCTGCATTGAATGACAGTGTTTGTGACAATACGTCAAAATCCATTCGCCATCGTTCGCAACAATTAAACCATTCCTACAGCTCCACGCAGCGCATTTTAACTAAAGATCTTGCATCTGATTCAATTGACTCAGTACTTCGTTGATTGGGTTTTAGAGAACCGCCATTTCTCGAACGAAATCATTTTCAACAGTAAGGCTCACTTTCAACGAATGGCTGCGTAAATAAACAAAATTGTCGCATTTGGGGTCATGAAAATCCACGGGCTCTTCACGAACAATCAAATCATCCACAAAAAGTCCCTGTTTGGTGCGGATTTTGTCCCGGCTGGCGGCGAGATTTGGGCCGTACTTCTTCGAAACTTCTCGTGATGCTGCTGTAACAGTCAATGGTGAACGTTGTCGGGACATGATAGGAAATTATTTATGGTACCAATTGGACGACATTGACGTGAAAGATATGTGATTTCAATAAGATGGTGCTACCTGATACACAGAGCAAGAAAGAATGCAGTTTTTGCATACAAAGTTTCCCGACAGAGAGTCAGAGAGTCAACCAGGCTTCTTTTGCGGTTGGATTTGAGGCAACATCCGTATAAGATTGTGCTGACGCAAGAATTGAAGCTGGACGACTATAGACAACGCCGCGAGTTCGCTAAATGGATGCTGGAAATGTTGGCCGGAGATCCGGATTTTGGCCAAAAAATCATCTTCTCGGACGAGGCCCATCGGCTATGTCAGCGGCTATGTCAACAAGCAAAATTGTCATTATTGGAGCGACCACAATCAACAAGTGTTCGACCAAGCATCAGTGCATCCACAAAGATTGACTGTTTGGTGCGATGTATGGCACTGCGGCATCATCGGACCTTATTTCTTTCGAAATGAGGAAGGAGACACCGTTACCGTCAATGGTCCTCGGTATAGAGCGATGTTAACCGACTTTCTGTTGCCAGAGCTCGACAACATCGATATATCCGAGCTGTGGTTCCAACAAGACGGCGCTACAAGCGAGGCAATGCTCGAAATGGTGAAGGAGAAAATTGGCGACTAGGTCATCTCACGGTGAGCGTTCATCAATTGGCCACCACGATCATGCGACTTGACACCTCTCGATTATTTTCTCTAGGGCTACGTCAAGTCCTTAGTCTACGCTAACAAGCCAATAACTTTGGATGAGCTCGAGGCCAACATTCGAGACTCTATTGCCAAAATAACGCCGCACATAATGGATCGAGTCATCAACAATTGGACTAACCGCTTGAAACCCTGCCAGTGAAGCCGAGGCGGTAAATGATGTGCTATTCCGCACATAATGGCATGAACGTAGCTTCAAAATAAAGTCAAAGTCAATTTGATATCGTTCTTATCTGGTCACCCTGTAGTATTTTTCCCGACATCGACAGTTTGGTCGACATCGTTGATTAATAATCTGCAGAGGGTGCCGACTTTATCTATGCTGCAAGGTTCTCGGTTTGGCATGTTTTTTTTACATTTGGCTTGATGATATTTCTTTTGAAAACACCCCAAATCAAATGAAGTCACCTTGAGAATTTGAGGAATTGTAATCGCACGGCGCAGAATCTATTACACTGAAGCTTTGATGACTTTATACTTCTCCTTTGTGTGGAAATAAATGTATATTAGGCTAATGTTGGCAAAGTTAATGCGAATTGCCAGCAAATGTTCGCTCACATGTCTGAAATAGAAGTCTGTCTCTGATGATGAATTCGCATCCAAATATCCGCTGTTTATGTAGTCTATGACGGTCAAACTTATTCAGCAGGGCAATTCCATCCGTCTTTTTGGGTGACAGTGCTATTTGCTGTATTGCACTCTAAGGCTTCCAACCGTCCACGTGCAAATCCGAAGCTGATTGTTAGTAATATCACTAGTAATGGTTCCGTCACTTGATTTTCTCTCTCGAAAAGGATTGTAAGCCCGTAAAAAATTAATTATACCAGACCTTCTTCTTAAGACTTCTGAGACCCATTTCAATTTCATTTCATTCACGGCTACATCCAAGGACACACTAAGGCACTCATAAGGATGTTAGCCGAGATTGGGGAAATGCACCCAACCTAACCTTAATCATAAGTACCAATGTACATAAACCCCGACTGCATACCTTGAAGTCAACGACAGCAATTACTGAATATTTCATAACCTAAGTCATATGTCTTCTGCACTTAGCGTACAGTAAACATTACTTAATTGCCAACTGAGGACTCCTCGCCCATCATAACTTTTGTCTAATAAATAACAATGCTCTTGCTTGTTCTCTTTATTGAGTTTGTTAACCATTTCCCTACCCAGTCCATGTGTAGAACTTTAACTATAAATCACAAAAATTAATAACCTTACCTTTAAACAACTAGTTGTTAGGCTAAGACAGAATTGCGTACAGTGCATACTCCTCCTTACAGCCAGTGTCATAAAGTCCAACCCATTAACATCAATCGAAACCTTTTTACGGGCAAGAACTATGTCTGTCCTCAGGCTACAAAAGGAAAAAGAAAACCGAAACCTTTCCTCGCCTAATAATAAAATTGAAAATCATCGTCACCACCTCTTTCACAAGAGAGGAGTGGATCTGGCCAGAAAAAAAAAATAAAAAAAAACACCCTCAGGTTACACACAACCAACAAAGGTCGACCCTTACTGTAGCATGCATATGTAACCCTGGTAAATCGATGATCCGCCATGGTCCCCATCCATAACGAAGTCATTCCGCGGGAAACACGATCACACCGCGCCGGAGTGCGCAGATTTGGCTTCAAGGATTTCGGTTTTCTCTGGAATTCCAACGCCTGAACTGTCGATGCACTTGGATTCTGATCACTATAGCAGTTCTGCAGCAGCACAATTGATGAACTGATGAGGTGATTGCTATAGTAGTTGTGGTTGTGAAAATGCGGTAAAAACTATGACTTCTGGCGGATTCCGAGTCCATGGTAGATGTGACCAAACATCCAAACCGATAACCGGGAACTCTGTGAATTTATTGCTCTCCATCCTCCATCCCCGGAGTCTACTAAGATCACACCATACCAACCCAGCAGACTTTTTGGTTCCAATTTTCATCGCAAGAGGAAAATATTCAAAATGATGCCTCCTAGCCTCTGGCATGTAACACACTTTCAGTTGAACGCTGGCTGGTTCAATCCAACTGCATTCTAGTGTCCAGTTTTTGTCGCTGTACATGATCTTGAGCCGGTATGGCACCATAGCAATACACGATCATGACAACGACGACGACGAATGGTAAAGGTGACGCCTGTGGGTGTGAAAACCAGAAAAAAATATGCATGATGTTCGCGAATAAACTCCCGGACCAGATTGAAATGCATCCTCTCGCCTCGTCGTGCTAATGTCCCCGAGGTGGTTTTGTCTTAATCTTAATTCATTTGCTGCAACATTGATGCTGTTTCAATGGTTAGTAGAAGAAAAAAGAATCAAATTACCCCGGTAGAGTGCATTAGGGAGGTGTTAATGGAAAGGAGATTGGATAGATTCTTTTGAATCGATGTAATTGGAATGTTGGCCATACTCGTAGGAATGTAGCTCCGATACCACATAATTGACAGAGGGTGTGTGTTCGGTGATATTGCTGTCGAGAAATTGTTTGAATTTTAATATTCAAACAGCTACTGAGCGAATTGAAGGAGTTAACTTGAGGTAATCATTTTTAAAAGTCTTCAGATAATAAAAGTATCACCATCATCCTGTTGGTCGAAGTGGGACATTTGTTCTGCCTTTGAAATTCATACATGCGAGGGTGGGTCAATAAGTCCCTGAAAATTAACACAAATTGTGTCGCCACCTTAAATTTAATTTTTTTTTTTTTCTTGTCAAGAATCATCTTTCAAAAGAACGCACCCAAATTTTCAGACAGATCTGTCAAATAGTTTTATTGTGGCAGCCATTTTACTACTAGCATTTTCGTTAAAATAGAAAAAAAGTGAATTTCGAGTGCTCATTAAACACTATTTTTTGCGAGAAAAAACTATCACGCAGACCAAACAAAAGCTTGACAAATATTATTCACCATCGATTGGAACCATTCACCGCTGATTTACTCATTTTCATCACCACACCAGAAATGGTCGACAAAATCTTATCACATGGCTCTGTGATTTCGATTTTACATAAATATTTGGACATGAAAAAGCTTTCCGCAAGATGGGTGCCGCGTTTGCTCATAATCGACAACAAACGCATTCGTTTGACAACTTTAAAGGTGTGTTTGGCGATGTTCCAGTCAAATTCGGTTGAGTTTTTGTGCCGTTTCGTAACCGTGGATTAAATCTGGATTCACCACAAAACACCAGAAACCAAAGAACAGTCAAAACAATGGTGATTCGAAGCCGAAGAAGGCCAAGGCGGGTTTGTCAGCAAACAAGGTCATGGCTACAATTTTTTGAGATGCGCGAGTTAGATTTTATCGTAAATAAAAAAACTTTCCTTTGAATTCAACTTATTTTATTCACGGCCACACAGAAAGTGAATGGTATCAATATTTTTACATCGAAAGAAGCTTAAAACTAACATAACTAAATTATATAAATAATCTGCTTAGCAACTCTCACTCGGCGTCCTCTTGCTGTTGGCCACAGAGAGCTTGGCTTGGTAATATCAGTGAATGCACAGCATCTCTTTATCGATAAATCGTTATCGGTGGATAAGAGAGAAAGAGTGCTGTTGTATAATAACACTCGGCTATGTGTATGATTGACGTTGAAGCTGCTGTTACTAGGTACAGATGTAACTTCTTTGGTGCAGATGTACGTAACTCGCGCGGTGTTATTCACATCGATTACCTTGAAAAGGGTAAATCGGGATCGATTCCAAGCCGAAAGTTCTTTTTCACCAGGACAACGTACCGGCGCACAAGTCCGCAGTCGCAATGGCGAAATTGCATGAGTTAAGCTACGAACTCCTCCCTCATCCAGCATATTCCCCAGATTTATCACCCTGCGACTATTTCTCGTTTCCAAACATGAAGAAATGGGCCGGAGAAGAGATTTGGGTCGAATGAAGAGGTCATCACTGAAACAAACGCTTATTTTGAGGGGCTCCAGAAATCGTATTATTTGGAGAGCATCAACAAATTGGAGAAACGTTGGATGAAGTGTATAGAGCTAAAAGGAGACTATGTTGAAAAATAAAATGTTTTTATACCGAAAAGAGTGTTCCTTATTTCATTTTTCAGGGACTTATTTACCCACCCTCGTATTGTCACGCTAGAAACGAGGAACATCGTCAACAAATAAAAAATATGATTCAGTAATTTGAAAGAAAATCAAGATAACCCGCGTTACATAAATTTGGTAACAATCGATCTTCATAATAGCAGAATCGCGCTTGTAATTCTTGTGTTTTCTACAGCTAAAAGGACACCGTCAGCACTGGAATATTGCTCTGAGAAGAGGATCCATAAACTTGCTTTCGGATTTTCCACTACTTTGCTCCTTTGTCACTTTCATACTGACAGCTCATCTTAAATAATTCTCTGCCACTCTTTAACAGCACTGTACAGCTAACTGAAGGGTAAAATGTCAATGTTCTTTATTTTTCAATCCAGGTCCTCATTTTCATGGAATGATTCCTTTATTTCCCACCATATCTCAACTCACGATTATTGATTATTTTTCTGTATTTATCCGTATCCACTCCGGTCGTAATATCCGCGATAAGTGAACTGTCTTCGGATTGAATTCTCTTAATAAAAGACGTAGGCCTTGATACTTTCGTCAAGAATTTTCTCATGCTAGACGCTACAGTAGTAGAAGAGTATGGTTGGAATAAAATCCGCAACTCTGCCGTAATAAAGGGGTAAGGTGTCTCATAGCATCGAGTTTTGCCAGGGTGAAATCTTATATAATACCACATTTAGCTACTAAGTTTTTATATTCTAATTGTATATAATATGGTAGATAGTCACATAAAAATAATAACATGGAATGCTAGAAGTATACGTAGCAAAAACATTGAATTTTTTAATTTCTTAAGCAACAATAATATTGACGTTGCACTAGTTACAGAAACTTGGCTTAAAGCCAACGAAAAATTATCCACCCCTGAGTTTAAGTGCTATCGAGTAGACAGGATCGATAAAAGAGGTGGGGGTGTTGTAATACTCGTGCGAAGAACAATTCAACATTCGCTTTTGCCAATTATCCAAATACGTTTAGTAGAAAATATGGGCATTGAGATTCAATTAAATAATCATAGAACAATTAAAATCTATTGCCTCTATTTCGCTTGCTAAAAAAACGATTTAAGGGAGCTTTTTTGTGTAAATGGTGATTTTTTGTTAGGAGGCGATCTCAACTCTAGGCACAGAGACTGGGGCTGTGTAAGAGCAAATGTTTGGTTGAATTTACTCTCATGTCTTTCAGATCCATTTCCGATTTCGATCTTGTATCCTCCATGTCCTACTTTTGTCCCATCTAGTTCTCGTGCTTGTCCTTCTGTCCTCGACATTTTTGTTACTAATTGTCCTAATTATGTAACGCAGCCAATATCTTTGAACGCGCTTAGCTCTGACCACAATCCAGTCCTATGCAAGCTTTTATGTTCGGGTAAGGGAAATGTTCAATACGTTCAGGACCTAAAAAATGCAAACTGGGCACGCTATCGCGCCATAATTAAAACGAGACTTCGTGACAGTTCTGTGGATATTGAAAATATTTTCTGTAGGGAAGGAGTAGATGCTGTTGTCGATGACTTTAATGATCTCATCCTTAAAGCCATAGACGACTCTGTACCGAGAGTTGTAAAAAAGAAATTTAAAAAAAAACTCCCCCCTCATATACAAGAACTAATTAAATTAAGAAATCTTCAAAGGAGAAATTGGCAAAGATTTCGGCAGCCAGTTTATCGGGATAATGCATTATATCTAACACAGCTGATTTCCAAAAATTTAATCCAACTTCGTAATATGGAATGGAACAAAAAACTAGATTCTTTAGACAAAAATGCAAAACTATTCTGGAACATAGTTAGAATAGTCAAAAATAAAAACAAAAAATTTTCTTGCTTGCGAAATGGTTCAAACTTTTATTTTACAGATAATGAAAAAACCAATGCACTTGCGCTTGTTTTCTTAAGTAACCACCGTATGTCAGCAAGCTTAGGCGATCCAATTACGGATGCTCTGGTTAGCGACACTATTCAGGCTTTCAACAGGCGGAGCACAAACACTCCATTAAACTCACTTCTCACTGAAGACGATCTTAGATTTCACATCGATAATATGAAAGTTAAAAAAACGGGTGGATTTGATTTAATAAAAAATGTATATCTCAAACATTTACCCAAAGCTGGAGTGAAGTCTTTGACAGCCATTTACAATGCATGTCTAAAAATCCAGTACTTCCCCGATGCTTGGAAAATAGCCAAGGTGGTTCCTATACTCAAAGCTGGAAAGCCCCCTGATAACCCCAAGAGTTACAAACCTATAAGCTTGCTGAGTAACATAAGTAAATTATATGAACAAATTCTTAAAGAAAAAATAACAAAAATAATTAATGATTATAATATATATCCGGACGTGCAGTTTGGTTTCAGACCACAGCACAGCACCTCCCACCAAGTGCTTCGTATTTGCAACTTTGTTAAAAAAAATCGTCAACAAGGTAAGTCCACAGGAATGATCCTTTTGGACATTGAAAAAGCATTCGACTCTGCACGATGGACTGTTATATAAAATGATTAATTACAACTTTCCACCATTTCTACGCAGGTTAGTGCAAAGTTTTTTGTCAGGTCGTTCTTTCAAAGTCCTTGTCAATAATAGCGTCTCAAGTATTATATTTTTTCAGTCAGGTGTCCCTCAAGGTTCTGTTCTTGGTCCCATCTTGTACAATTTATTTACGTCCGATTTTCTAACTTTGTTTAACTGCGAAGCAGCCATTTTTGCAGACGATACTGGAATATTTTCATCTCATGAATTTTCTCTCAACGTCGAGACAAATCTTCGTAATGCGATGGAAGTATTAGAAAGTTATTACAATAAGTGGAAAATTAAGCTGAACGGAGACAAAAAATGCAAGCCATCTTTTTTTCTCGAAAAAGAAAACCTTGCTATCTCCCGAGCAGCCAATTGCAACTTTATGGATCGTCAATAAACTGGAGCAATTGTGTTAAGTACCTAGGTCTTATCATACACAAAGTAGTCTTCCAAGCGTTACTCCTGAATGGGTGTCCAGTATGGGGAAACTGTGCGCATTGTCACATACAAAAACTACAAGTGTCGCAAAATAAACTCCTTAAAATGATGCTTGACCTTTGATGGAACCACTTAACTTTGAACCTTCATAAAAGAGCGAATGTTGAATTGTTATCTGTAAGAATTCAAAAATTAATGAAAAAATTTCAAAATAAGTGTGTTTTTGCTGACAATCGCTTAATAAGCGATTTATTTACTTAAATTTGTTATATGCATGTTACTTATCAAAATTTATGTTTCAATGCTTATACAAATGTACCAGAATTTGTCTATCATTTATTAATCTAATCACCTTTGTTTTATTTAATTAATTGTTAACTTATCTGTTCACTTATTTATTTGTCCATTTATTTATTTAATGTTTTTTTTTTTTCATTATTTATTTATTTAATTGTTATTTGTTTATTTAACTATTTATCTATTTCTTTATTTATTGTTTGACTTGTTTGTATTATTTATTTATTTATTTTATTCATTTAATTGTACTCATAGATACTTATCTTTGTTATTTATTCATTCATCTGTTCATTCATTTATTTTTACAAGGAGGTTTTAGTCGCATTTTCCTTCAAATTTAAATTATGTTTCCTAATGTAATCCACAGTTAAATAAAAATAAATAATGTTTCAGTAGAAAGATATATATAATATCATATCTCTGTAATGTAAAATGTGTGGTAACAATCCTTTGTACAAGTTTCTTATGCAAAATAAGGATCTATCTATCTATCTATCTATCTTATAAAGGGTGGTTAAATTTTAAGGGCCGATGTTGAATGTGAACCACACCTAAACGTCAAGTTTTTTTCTGCATTTCATTTGACATTTCTCAATTTCAGACTAACTCAATTTGAACCATGAAAAGATACACAATCGAGCAACGCGTTAAAGTTATTCAGGCTTATTATGAAAATGGGCGTTCAAATCAAAATGCATATCGTGCATTTCGTGATTCTTTCGGTCAATTTAATCGTCCAAATGTGCGTACAATCGGAAAAATCGTGCAAAAATTTGTGCAAACCGGGTCTGTAGGAGATGTGAAAGCTCGTACTGCAGAAAATATTGCTGCTGTTCGCGATAGTGTGGCTGAAGAGCCGTCCACCTCAACTCGTCGTCGTGCCCAACAATTGCACCTCTCACGCTCGTCCTTGATGAACATTATGCATAAAGACTTGCATTTACGCGCTTACAAGGTGCAATTGACTCAAGAACTAAAGCCTTTTGACCATTTCAAGCGTCTTCAATGGTCACAATGGTGGCAAGAAATGGCAACAGTGGATGATCAATTTTCGAAGAAAATCATCTTCAGTGATGAGGCACATTTTCACCTCAGTGGATTCGTCAATAAGCAGAATTGCCGCATTTGGACGAATGATAATCCAAGAGTGATTGTCGAAAAACCAATGCACCCACAAGGAGTGACTGTTTGGTGCGGTTTATGGGCTGGCGGCATCATCGGGCCGTATTTTTTCCAAAATGAGGCCGATCAGGCTGTTACTGTGAATGGTGTTCGCTATCGTGAGATGATAACGAACTTTTTATGGCCCGAATTGGAAGATATGGATGTGGACGATATGTGGTTTCAACAGGATAGTGCCACTTGCCACACAGCTAACGAAACAATGGCTCTTTTGCGCAACAAATTCAATGGCCGTGTTATCTCACGTGGTGGCGATGTCAATTGGCCGCCAAGATCATGTGATTTGACACCGTTGGACTTCTTTCTTTGGGGTTATTTAAAAGAAAAGGTGTACGTCGATAAGCCAGCAACAATTCAAGAGCTAAAGGATGAGATAATTCGGCACATTAACGGCATAGAACTTCAATTTTGCCTCAGCGTCATCGAAAATTTGGACCATCGGATGGAGGTGTGCCGCCGAGGTCGCGGCGGCCATTTGCCCGATATTTTGTTCCATACATAATTGAACCATACTAATATTATCATAATAAAAAGAAATGACAGTAATTTCCTAAATAATTTGTGTTTTATTCAAAATCAACATCGGCCCTTAAAACTTAACCACCCTTTATAATACTTTGTCCAGCAGAGATTCTTAGTTACCCATAGAATTTCGCCCAGTTTGCCCTCTCCCGGTTTCGCGATTTCCAATGGTGGAAATGCAAACCGAATAGTATACAGCACTGGTGAGACCAGGAAACTTCGCCGAATATCCACCAGTTGACAATCTTGACGGGTTTTATTTGTGCTGATAAAGGTCACATCGAAAATGTCATTACTTTAATTAGGCATAGGAAGTTTGGAGTTAAGGATGAAACTAAAGTTATTGCATTGACATCGGTTATATTCTACAAAGAGTAGGGTGGCCTTGAAGCTCCTGGAAGAACCTCTGTGCCGTCATCGAATTGCAATTTCCATTTACATTACATACTATCAACCACAAGTCAAGGACTTCCACTTCACCTTCGAGACTAACCATAACCAACATTGGCCGCAAGTGCATCGACCTTCCAAGAAAGGAAAACTTCAGAGAATTCCATGGAATCCCTCTAGGAAACAATTTCACCTGAGACCTGAGCAATAAATTATATTCTTTTCAAATGGACGCAAGCGGTATTCCATCAAAATAAACAACAACCCTTTTTGGAATGCATCGCGAACGATGGCGAAGGTAAAAATAAATCCTATTTTCGCTCTCTATCCGACGAATGAATAATGAATGCATTGAAAAATCTAATAACATAACTATTATCATCAATCTTCAGTAACAGTCGAACGACACTCGTTCGTCGTATGGCCAGAAAGTTTAGCATTAGTTCATCCTTCCTACGAGTACTCCGATCCGACTGGTCGTCATCGCCCCGCCCCGTCTCTAATCGTATTCAAATAGAATTTCTAGGGTTTAGAACGAAAGTCGTAGCCCCATGCCCCATGCTCCATGCATAGTCATCAATTTCAGTACTTGTATTGACTTAAGATTGACTTCAATTGGATCCAGAGTAGGTATCTCGTACGTACTCCATTTAGTATTCCCCGCAGTAATTGCATTTCTATATTTTTTAACCTGAAAGCAGTCTTCAGAGTGTAAAGAGAAACGAAAACATTTGCATTGTGCGAATATCCCGCATCGATTTATCAAAATTCTCCCCAATAGACGTGGTAAGGAAACTCTACTTCAACGAATGGAGAAATCATCACGGATCACGATGAGATGATGCTGCCCCGTCATCAATTGACTCTGACGCTGTTATCCTGTGTGCAAGTACGTGCGGAGTGGATTGGTGAAGGTAACGTGAATTAAACAGGATGAATTGCCTAATTAATTTATTAATCAAGGTCCATTTTAGAGACAGATACGCTGCGATCTGATCCCGATGTTAGCATCTACTCGTACGAACAGTATGTCCAACATGAGGTTGTACACACAGAAATTTATAAAAATTTTGAAATCCCACCAGGAAGCAGCGCACAACAATAGGTATACTTTTAAACCCTAACCCGAAGTCTGTCTATCTTAAAGTATCTAGTAATTTCATTCCCGGTATTTTGCCAATCCTATATATAGGTATCAGATTTTTTTCTTTCTTACTGCAATTTCAGACTACATATACAGGTATACTGTGTGTGACAGACTGTTTTTTACAAAGAATCCTTCTACATTTCGAATAGACTGGACAAATATAACAGGATACTTTTTGCTGGGCTAATTGCTCCACTGTACCCACTAAAATGGAGACAAACTCAACATCGTTCTATCTTAATGCGCCTCACTGTAACAGGAAGAATGACAAACAACTACCACTATGGTCAAGGACTTTCACAGAACTTAATATTCTCCATTCCAGATGACGGAATAAGTTCCACATAGCGAAAACCACAGGTCTAAACACGAACTAGAGGCATACAAGACCAGCCTGATGATCTTCAGAAAAGACTTTAGGAAGGCTCAACTGAATACAATATTGACAGAGGCATAACCCCCAGAGAGCGAAATAACATTTTCAAAACTCCATTAACCCGAATTTTTCAACAGACCATTCCCGATATATTTGAATTTCTTGATATGTTTATAAACTGGTCTAATAGAAGACTGATAGCTGTGGCTTGGGCATCAATTAGACCAAAACAGGTCAACAGGGACCGGGTACTGGATTAGAGGAAACTAATCGACACTGCCTGATTCTTCAGAATATAACTTGCAAGTCCACTGCAGGTGCTGGCAGGATAGAGAGAAGGTACGCGTCATTAAATAGTTGTCCAGTGTCGTCTCTGTGACATAAAAAACAGACCACTTGGAAAATTGTCGGAAATCGTGAGAATTGTACTGATGGGCATGACATGATAGATAGCACAGGCTGGAATGACACAAACAAAGGGGACCACAATAAGCCAGAAGGCCCCCATGCAAGCACGTACAATATGCTGATCCAACTAAATAGTCGTATAACATAGCCTAAGACTTAATCATAAGAAGAAACATAACTTTACGATAAAGCCTTTAAATTCACTGGACTCAAGCTATACAGTGTGACCAATCTAGAGAAACTTTTGCTTCTACTTAATCTCATTTGTTCGTTCCTGGCCAGTTTTCTCATAAAGCAATACGCTTGAGATACTGTTTGGCTAGAACACTTGTAATGTTTCTGAGACAACAATTAATAAAAGTTTAACAGCTTTCTTCTTCTTAAACACTCTAACATTAGTGATCACTATCCGGGTGCGGCACCCATTTAGCAGCATTAAATTCATGATTGAGCGGAACATTGCATTTTGTGCTTAGGAGGATTGTCCTGCAGTTTAAAATTTTGAACAATATACTTTAGTCGGGCTTATTGTCTTGGAAAAAATTAAAACCACGTCTTTTCTTTTTACTGGTTAACTTTATTCTGCGTCGTTCTTTTTCTTTTTTACGATTAATGTTCTACATTCAGTAGGTTTTCTTATTTGTCAGGAGAGAGTGATGTTAGCTAAAAAATACATTAGTGTATACAATAATGCCAGTGTTTCCAAGAGTACAGTAGTATACGAAGTTCACTTTGTTGCTATAAAATATTAATTACTACAATACTGAACGCAGTCTTTCCTTTCCCGATTTGATTGCTCAACAATCAATCAATCGCAATGTGTTACCCTTAATACTTGTTAGCCTTACGAGTATGGGGTGTTTTTAAGACAGAGATTTTGTTGTGTAGTTTATGTTTAACCCCATCCATTTTGCTTTTACCACCAAATCGGTTGACTTTTGGTGAAACTTCATAATTTTAGCGATCGGAGGCAAACAAAGCCTAGGTCTTCGATACAGGTTGTAAGACTCCATTAGATAGCACCACTTCGCATTGACAAAGCACTTCGAAACAAGTCATTGATCACCACCAACAAACAAAACAACAAAAATTAGCAGTGTTGGACTCCAGGAAAGCCACTTTGTTGGATCTAGAATGCCTTTTCAACGGTAAATAGGGAAGAGTACATGGTTCCAGGCCAGAAAAATCACCCCCGTCTATCGCTATCAAAGCCTTTTTTAGCTGTTAGTGTGTTTTTCATGAAGGGCCACTCGCAACTAAATAACCAATCCAATCGATACCGACCCAAATTTCATACACCAAATTCAGTTCAGGTCCCTTTCCGATTGTTCGGACTACCTAAGGTTACTCTATTGTTCCCCATTCAAATAAATAAGCCCTGGCCTTCAGGAATAGTAGGACTCTACAGTTTTATGCCGTTTTTCAATTGAGAGAGATGCTTCTCATGACATTTTTACTCTCGGAAGTTTGTCAGACGTTCGCGAGGTGTGACCGTGAAAAATCTTTTTGAAGTTTTCCTGGGACTCAAACTCTGTGATCGCATACTTAACCACTGAGCCCACGTTACTGGATTTAAAAACTCTCCTAGCTGGAGGATGTTTTTATCCATCTCGCGTACATGTTCTGTGACGTACGAGTAGGTCGGTGGTATGGTAGTTTTAAAAAGTAGCCAAGGTATAGCTACTAACCCAAATGGTGCCGGTTCAAGCCCCATCGAACAATTGCAAGAAAATAATTGAGAAGTGCCCGTTCAAGACCTAATGGTATTTACCGAATCGCTATTACAGTATTGCCCAGTACCTAGCGTATTTTTTTTTTTTTTTAAAAAACTTAAACGCTGGTACCACTGCGAAATATTTCGGTTGTATAGGGAATTCTTCATAAAGTTCGAACTTCGTCGGATGCGAAAAATAAAATGTTGTTAATTAATACATTAATATTACGCTGTAAATAATTTTATTTCTATTTTATCAGTTTGTATGTTAAGAATAAAAAAAAAAGTGGTTCGAAACATTTCCGAGAAAATTAAATTTTTAGAAATTCTTTTGTGTTAATTGTGCTTCACAATTTTATTCATATCCAAGTACTTTAAATAACGGTAACCACTTTTAAGTCCACTATACTTCACGAAGATGCCCGTTTCAACTTTGACAGTTACCAGCTAATGTCATAATGATGGCAAGCAGAAGTACCAACCTTCAAATATATAAAAAAAAAATATAAATATCCGGCTGGCTAGCTAGGCTAGCATTCCTACTAACTTTTCCTTTCGAAAGACAGGAGTTGACCTCCAATTAGTAAATCTGTGCATTATCCTAACATCTGTTTACACAGTCCGATACTGCAGGACTGTAGGGCATTAAAATACATAAGTAACTAAAAGAAGACTTACTGGAAGGAGTAAATTGTGGTTACACCCCAATAAGCCACTTATATCTTCCGATTCTATTATGGTAGTCACATCAACTGTACATCAATCAGGTTAAGTTTCTTTATAACATTCCATGTCAGTTTTCTTTTCCCACCTACTGTACAATCAATTTCAAACGGATATTCTGAAAATCAAGGAATCCTCTTCATCCTAGCAGCAGCAGAGTGGAATGAAAATCTCTTCCTGGTTTTATTTATAATGCGGTATACTCTATTAGCGGGCACGGATTCTTCGTGACTGTTGCACTGCAATCCGAGTGTGCCGGTGGAACGGTTATATAATTTGTTTTCCGCCATAATTCATCAAGAGGCGACAAGAATATTTTACTTCTAAATTATGTCTGGGATTTTGTTCTCCTTTTGTGCTTTCAAGGGTTTACGAGTGTATAGTGCACACTATCACTGCCATCCGACAGCAAGTTAAAACTGTGAAATTGCATCAACCGAAACCGAAACTGAGACCCGGAGATGGAGCAGTGTTGAGACCTAAAGCGATTTTTGTGGTCTATTTGGTTAGCTGTGGTCTAATGGCAGTGCAGGTGGTTCCACTGCATCTTGTATGAATTCGCTGCGCGCGCTCGCGTTAGAACCATCTTCTAGCGACTGACATGTCCATTTGTATCTATCTCTCTCTCTGCGGTCAGTGGTGCTTCGTTGTTTCGTTCGATTTTCTATTGCTTGGCCACCAACCAACGCATGGTATAGGATTTAGTTTACAGAAACACGATCAGAGTTGTGCAAGAATAATGGTTGAGCATTTTTATTAAGCCTCCAGCTGTAATGATGATTAATTGAGTAAACGTCAGAAACGTGATGATATCGTAATGATTTCCACCTTTTTTCAGAATTTGTTTGTAGGCGAATTGCATGATACCCAGAATCACGACGAGGATAGGATTTGGTGAAGGCACCCGCTTCTCTTTTTAACTTGATTTCACCTTAAGCACCTCGCATGTGTTCATGAGAAAACTGCAGGGGCAAGTATTTCAAAGTTTCCAACTTACGCACATCACAATCCTTAAATTATTGACTAATTTAGTTTTCATAAAAAATTCTACCACAATAGATATACTCGTACATACATTCTATGCAGAAGCCCTACCTTGACAGCTCGATGAAGGATAAATTACAGAAAACGCGTGACACAAAATTGTTGCGGCTGTCTATTAATTATGACCGGCCGGCGCCCAAGGCGCCTTCATGCATGCATGTCTAATCCTCTCTGTACGTGGCTGACTTTTTGGCGTTCCACTATAGTCACGCTAGAGAAGTAGTACTCGTATGTATCCATTCCACAGGACTAGGCATAGTAAAGCGAGCAATCAGTGACGAACAGAGTAAAAAAACAAAACGAGTTCCGCAAATCAATTGTTAAGAGTTTTAACTTTGCCAATACAGACAGGTCTATCGTGATAGAGGTGAAGAGTGCCAATTTAATGAGGACAAATTCTACATGCGATCCATTGTTGTTGAAAAGTATCTGTTGAGTTGAATTAAAATTTTAAGGATTCAGTATTGTAGATACGGGCGGCAGTAATTATTTTAATACGAGGTGCGTGACACAGGAGACACACCATGGAGTACAATTATGTAATTTATTGAGGGCACCGTAGAGCCTACAGATACAAAAGCATAAAATGTCCTTGTGATGTGGTGGAAGATCACGATTTTGATGGTTGATTGGGACAGGGTGTAAATAAACGGTTAAGATACTTGGAGAGATTCAAGTACCAAAGTGGACTAGGCGATATTGTAAGTTATATAAGTGGTTAAACATGTCCACCGTCTACTTAGGAATATAGAACGGAACCCTAGGGCTAAAATGAAAGTACTTGCGTCAAAAAAGAAACCCACAAAATGGTTTCATATCTCAGAAACCCCTTTGTTGAACTGATTGGTGGGTAAGCTGACTTTTTTTTTACAATATAGAGGACTATGCAAAGAAGCACCCACAGACAATCGGATAGAGTAGATATCCAATATTCATCATGCCTGGGTCCCAATTATCAACCGCAAAACAAAAAAAGCTATCGAATCATTGAACAAACTTAAAGAAAGGACCTCACTGCCAACGCAAACATGTTATAGACTGCAGATTAGGTGGTGTAAGCGCAATGTCTCTAACGCAAATTGAGAACAGTTGCTTGCAGTTCCCGGAATTATTTTTTTTTCATTTATGAATCCACTATTTACACCCGAAATCGTATCCCTCTGCATTTGTTTTGTTTTGTGAATTTCCTCTATAAGTCATTGCATTTCCTGAATGACGGTAATGTCATGTTTACACTTATTTGACAATTAAGTCCGACATCTGTTCAATTCTTAAGAAACAGAACAAATCACAATCCAGCCGGGACAGCACCCAAAAACTCAGATTGCCTCCACTCATCCCATGTACACCCCTTTACGAGCAATTTTTCAACAATATTTACATAGAATTTAACCCTTTCGCACCGGCATCCTCTTAAGTAGAAAGTATTTTTCTAACACTCCCCTTACTTTAAATTCGTTGATTTAGGTTTTTATTTACAATTCACTAAATTTATTTATAAAAATTAATTGTAGCACAGCTGACTTTGACATATCCAACTCCTGTGAGTATGCAATTTTAAGAAGACAATTTTGAGGTTTGCGTACATTCTACTCGAATGAATAGTGTAATGCCCATTAAATATGGAAGTGAATAGAGTTGGCGGGTCGAATCTTGGTATCCCGGGAATAGTAGAATAGGTCTGCCTATTTTTTTTACAAATTCACAAGTTCAATCCGTGTCTGTATTAAAATTATTTCAGATCTTTCTTGCGTGCATTTCCTGGAACAATGTTCTCTAGTATCCAATCTGCAACCGAATGTCAGGCGGTGCTTATATTACAATTCGAACCACTAATCTAGTACAATAAATTAATAAAATTAATACAGTATTCCTGACAATAAACGAAAAAATAAAATGACTAAAGTAATAAACTCTGGGGTCTATATTCAGAGATTACTTCCCTGCCTTCACGTCTAAATGTAAATTCGTGTTTATTTAAACAACCTAGATAGCTCGAAGGTGGGTTAAAACAAAAATTGCAACACTTAATTAAACATTGCATTGTATTAATCATCAAAAAAGAACAATAAGTTCTACAAAAAAAAAAAAAAAAAATCCCCACGAAACGAGATATATATTCTTTGAAAAGTTAAAAGAATTCCAGACTTTATTGTTCACATTACATAAAGGTGCATGTCTGGATCGCACTTGGTTGCTCATATAGGTATGCTGTTCGTTTATCAATATTATTCGAATTTAAGAATTGAGTCAAAATTCGTCCAGAATTTGATACAGATAATTACATACATTAAATTTTGTTTTAATTCTGAAAATCATGAATTTACAAAAAACAAAATGTTTTTTTTAAAATACTTTTCGTTTTCAAGAAAATCTGAATTTTTCTAAATTAGCTCGCTTGCAAGTTGTTACTTTTATGTTTTGAGTGGTTCAGTACAACGTCCATTGAGCTGGTTATTCTGATTCTAGTCCCAGAGACACCAACAAAATTTGTGCACGGTCTCTCAAAAGTCTCAGAGTAAAAATGTCTTCAAAAAACCTTCTCAAATATTCCCTTTCGAAACGGCAAAAAGGTTCTAACCTTTCATTATTGGAGAAAAAAATAAATAACGCACGGCACGATTGGATGCAGGCCTAGTAGGGCTTATATCGCCAAAATATTTATTTGTATTTTAGACATATGAAAAGTTAAATAAAGTTAGTGGGCTTTTTGAAAATTTTATCGAAACAAATACTTTCTCTTTATATAGCAATTATAACTAAAAACAAAAACACTGATAAAATTAGCACGCAAATGAGATATAAATAGAGTAGGGTAAATTGAAAATCGCAAGTCTGGGTTCAGAATTTCAACAGAGAAGATGTCTAAGTTGTTGCTTGTTGTTGTGAGTGTTGTCATCATTGCTGGTACTAGTGGTAAGTAGATTCCAATTGCCAAATTGAAGTCATACTGATGTAAAAAAAAAAAAGTAAAATTCTTTGTCTTTAAAGCAGCTATTGAAATCATAACTAATCATGTTTATTTGATTTTTTTAGCGACTGACGAGAGTGTTGCACCAACTCCAATAGCTTGTGCTAACAACGAGGTTTACCTTCCACAAGGTGTAGCTCCAAATTGCGATACGGTTTGCAGTGAAATAGGAAAGCCTTGCACTATAGTTCATATTTGGGCCCCCTTTGGATGTTATTGTCTTCCAGATTATGCTAGAGATATTAATAATATTTGTGTACCAATAAGTAAGTGTCCCATTACATGTACATAATTATTATGGTTAATAAAATTGGTACCAGATACTTTTAAATTTAGTCTATTAATGACAGTCTAAAACCTAGTTTACACCGCTGATTTGGTCTGGGACCAAGACCAGGTGTTGTACAAATTTTTTCGGTATAAACGCTTTGAACACAGCTTTGATTATATTTTGATGTGGTCTGCGGCGTGTAAATACTTCAAACTATTACAGTTAGTCACAAAAGTAAGTACTCGTACACAACTTATACTTTGCTGTGCAATGAACGATAAAATAATTCGAACTGAATTTCGATAAAGAAATTAAATGTTTTTTATTTCATTGATTCATAATTTTCTTGTGTCCAAGAAAAAGTTAGCCAAATAAAGGAAATTAATAGCACAATTCAAACATAATTAAAAATATTAGAAAATAAATATCACAAACGTAAGTATACAAGGAAGAAAAGCAAAGGAAAAATATAATAAAAATGGAAAAAGTATTTAGCTAGTACTTTGTAGAGTACCTTTTTATCTTGATGACGGCAGACATCCAGGAAGGCATTGAATTAACCAGGTTTGAAGTAACGTCTGGGTTAATTTTTGACCACTCTTACCCGCATGCTCCTAATTTTTCGCTCCAGATGTTGCTATAGATGCTCAATAGCATTCAAATCAGGCGACTGGGGCTGTGTTCGTAGTTGTTTTCGAACGTGGTAAAGCAACCATTCCTTAACTAAGACCGAAGTGTGCTTTGGGTCGGAGAATATAAATAATCCCTCTAAGCCTAATTTTTCTTAAGAATGTTCAAATAAACATATCGATCCATTGTTTCGTCAATAAAGACTCAATTGCCCACCCCAGAAGCCGCCATGCTATCCCAGACCATAACCGATCCACAGTACCAGCCATATTTTTCGGAACTAGCTCCTTGTTGCCTTTCTTCAAACTTTGCCACTTCCATCTGAGCCATGAATGTTAAACTTGCTCTCGTCTGTAAAAATGACGGTATTGCAAAAGCTGAATCACATTTGAGGTGGTCTTTTGCAAATCGTAGTCTTTTAAGGTGATTGACTTTATTAATAAAAGGCTTTTTCCTCATAGCTCGACCGTGATAACCAGCTGCCCGATCCTGGGTTGCACTCTTTACCAATATCATTCGCTATCTCTTTTTGAATCTTGGGAGCGCTTAATGTGGGGTCTTATTTTATTTTGCGCAGGATCAAGCGAGTGTCTTGGGCTGAGCTTCCACTTCGAGTCTTGTTTTCTGTCGTGCCTGTTATCTCATACTTTTTAATTATCTTTTAAATAGTAAAGGGTCTTTTATTAATGATATTAGCGATTTCCCGTACGCTTTTTTTATGGTATTTTATGATTTAATCCATTATAAGTATCTTGTGAAAGTTGCTTTTCTCGAGGTGCCATATCGAAAATATTCCTTTTCAAATGAGAATTTTTGAATAATTTCAATACTAAATTCAGAAGAAAAGCTAAACTCGAGAAAAAAATACCAACTTTTTGCAATACGCAAATCTCAAAACTGCCTTTTTAGAATTGCATACTCGCAGGAGTTGGATATGTCAAAGTCATCTGTGCTACAACTAAATTGCATACATAATAAATTAAAGTAAATAAAAACAAAAATTTACTAATTTAATGAACATTTGCATAGAATTTCACCCTTTCCCTCTCGCTTCAGCATCCTCTTAAGTAGAACGTATTTTTCTAACACTCCACTTACTTTAAATAAGTTGATTTAGGTTTTTATTTACAATTCACTAAATTTGTGGGGGTGGCCGTGGTGTAGTGGTAACATCATCGCTTGTCACGCTGTTGATTCACGGTTCGAATCCTGATGTCAAGAATCATCTATTTATTTCGCATGAAATAAATAAAAAAGTCGATCACTTGCGAAAGCTAAGTCAACTCTACTGTGAAGGCATAACACTGGCAGTAGGGTGGTCTTATGGCTAAAATGTAACTTGATGGTGATGATGACATCAGGAGGACGGAAGAAATACTGTGAATCATAAGCAACGACAATAATAGCGAAAACAAACAAAAATACTCCCCAGTTATCTGGACAGCCCCCCTTGGAGTTTACAGAAACTTAATACCACCTGAGCTTCAAACTACACCACTCTGTCTTTCTCTCTGTCTCTTCCCCTTTCCACAAAAACGCACATGTTCTAAAAAATTAGTATAAGGGTATTCATATCCCCTTTAACACGTCCAAATTATAAAAACTTTGACATATCCATCTCCTGTGAGTATGCAATTTTATGAAGACAATGTTGAGGTTTGCGTACATTCTACTCGAATGAATAGTGTAATGTCCATTAAATATGGAAGTGAATCAAGTTAACGTGTCGAATCTTGGTAGGCCGGCAACAGTAGAATAGGTCTGAATATCTTTTACAAATTCCCAAAGGAAAGCTTGTTTAAATCGCACGATTCTACCGGCCCATCCTATCTCACAAGTTCAATCCGTGTCTGTATTAAAATCATTTCAGATCTTTCTTGCGTGCATTCCCTGGAACAATGTTCTCTAGTATCCAGTCTGCAACCGAATGTCAGGCGGTGCTTATATTACAATTCGAACCACTGATCTAGTACAATAAATTAATAAAATTAATACAGTATTCCTGACAATAAACGAAAGAATAAAATAACTAAAGTAATAAACTCTGGGGTCTATATTCAAGGATTACTTAACCTATCCCCAAGTCTATACGAGTATGTATGTATATCCGTGTTTATTTAAACAACCCAAGTAGCTGGAAGTTGGGTTAAAAACCTCCAAAAATTGCAACACTTATTTAAGCATTGCATTGTATTAATCATCAAAAAAACAATAAGTTCTACAAAAAAAAAACCCACGAAACGAGATACATATTCTTTGAAAACTTATTAAAAAATTCCAGATTTTATTGTTCACATTACATAAAGGTGCATGTCTGGATCGCACTTGGTTGCTCATATAGGTATGCTGTTCGTTTATCAATATTATTCGAATTTAAGAATTGAGTCAAAATTCGTCCAGAATTTGATACAGATAATTACATACATTAAATTTTGTTTTAATTCTGAAAATCATGAATTTACAAAAAAAAAAATGTTTTTTTTAAAATACTTTTCGTTTTCAAGAAAATCTGAATTTTTCTAAATTAGCTCGCTTGCAAGTTGTTACTTTTATGTTTTGAGTGGTTCAGTACAACGTCCATTGAGCTGGTTATTCTGATTCTAGTCCCAGAGACACCAACAAAATTTGTGCACGGTCTCTCAAAAGTCTCAGAGTAAAAATGTCTTCAAAAAACCTTCTCAAATATTCCCTTTCGAAACGGCAAAAAGGTTCTAACCTTTCATTATTCGAGAAAAAAATAAATAACGCACGGCACGATTGGATGCAGGCCTAGTAGGGCTTATATCGCCAAAATATTTATTTGTATTTTAGACATATGAAAAGTTAAATAAAGTTAGTGGGCTTTTTGAAAATTTTAACTAAACAAATATTTGCTCTTTATGTAGCAATTATAATTAAAAACAAAAAGACTTACAATTAGCACGCAAATGATATATAAATAGAGTAGAGTAAAGTGAAAATCGCAAGTCTGAGTTCAGAATTTCAACCCAGAAGATGTCTAAGTTGTTACTTGTTGTTGTGAGTGTTGTCATCATTGCTGGTACTAGTGGTAAGTAGATTTAAATTGCCAAATTGAAGTCATACTGATGTTAAAAAAAAAGAAGTAAAATTCTTTGTCTTGAAAGCAGCTATTGAAATCAGACCTATTCACATCAAATTAATGACTCAGTTTGGCTTTAACTTTTGAATTAAATTTTCGATTTTAACTAATGATGTTTATTTGATTTTTTAGCGACTGACGAGGTTGTTGCACCAACTTCAATAGCTTGTGCTAACAACGAAGTTTACCTTCCACAAGGTGTAGCTCCAAACTGCGATACGGTTTGTAGTGAAATAGGACAGCCATGCTTAACAGTTCCTATTTGGCCTCCCTTCGGATGTTATTGTCTTCCAGATCATGCTAGAGATATTAATAATATTTGTGTACCAATAAGTACGTGTCCCATTACATGTACATAATTATTATGGTTAATAAAATTGGTACCAGATACTTTTAAATTTAGTCTATTAATGACAGTCTAAAACCTAGTTTCCACGAGGATTATTTTGCAGTGATAAAACGTAATGCAGACGGACGGATAAATATAAGAGTTGTACTTAAATGGATAACATTCTGCTATGGAAATCGATCGAAGATGGAAATCAATGTAAAGACTAAAGCCTCATGTTTTCCTGTCTGGTGCAAACTCAGGACCCCTTTCGAATTTAAAAAACCTTGCGCGCTTTCGTTTATGTTTAATTTGAAATGGTCACCTGCACTACACAGTACCTCTCTATGGGTCAACCCCTCCAATATAATTCAACTATGGCTCTTGGTAGTCACAGCCATAAAAATGGTGATTGGGTTAACAAAGATTTGCTATAAAAGTGTTTGAATTGATAAAGGAATGGGTAGGGTGCGCTAGACACAGTGCAACCCAAAAGATCTACTATGCTTCCTCTTGGCGTGGCCGATTTAAGACCTTTGTGGGCCATAGTCACTTTTATTTCCAGAGGCCCCTCTCTGCAATATATAAGTTCATATTTATTTTATTACTGTTTGTTCAAAATGTAAAGAAAAGTAGTTTTTTGCAACTGAGCGTGACCTTTTCCAATATTCCCGGGCTACCAAGATTCGATCCACCAACTCGATTCACTTCACTTACACTATTCGTTCGAGTAGCATGTACGCAAACCTCAAAACTGCCTTATTAAAATTGCATACTCGCGGAAGTTGGATATTATTGCTCGTTAAGGAAACAACTTATTAGAGAAATTACTATTAGGGAATAAAATAGGGAATCGGTATATATACATGCATACATACATGCATTCATACATTCTTGTACAAGGTGGTGCAAAAGTCATCACTCTATCAGAAGTTATTCTCATTCTCTTTAAGAACGCAGAATCATTGTTATAATGTTTTTTGACAAATAATCGATCGGTGGTTCTGGCTCAACGTGAATTTCGTCGTCGATTTCCTGATCATGTTGAATCAAGTGGGCAAACATTGCAGTGTTCAGCCGCCCGCCTTAAGGAAACTGATGTGGCCGGCCCCGAAGTAGCCTTTCGATCGAGAATGTCGCTGCTGTGGCTGCATATGTCCAAAGGCTCCTCAAACGCCAACTAATGGTCACGCAATTGGGAATGAATAGACTATATTTGCAGGTAATTTTTGTAAAAGACTTGAAGATATAACCGTATAAAGTGCAAACAGTGCATCAGCTATTGCCGTCGACTGCCAATCGCGTGTAAATTACAGTCAAGCCCACCTCCTTCCTCTCGTTCGCTTAATCTCTAGTTTTGGCTATTTCCACTGGCCTGCAAGATTGTCCAATTTGACCGTTCCAGACATCTTCCTTTTGGGTTTTTTGAAGTCACGTGTCTATACGAACAAACCACAGACCTTGGCGGCCCTACAGGACAACATCCGACGAGAAGTGGAGAATTTTTCGCCACAAGTTTTGAGAAAAGTCATGGAAAGTGCGGCCACTTGAACGATTCGCGACTTAATTGAAAAGAATTTTATTTGCAAAGTTACTGCCTTAGGAAATGGAGTGAGGACTTTTGCCACCTTAAATAAGAAAGTAGTTGCCTTATTTTCTTAAGACTTCTCGATAGTATGTCACAGATCGTCTCCCCGAATTCGCCTCTAGCTACGGATATTAGCACAACATCATGAGTATAACCAATACAGTTTACGTTGCAATTTGTTAGCCTATCGAGGAGTTCGGTTATAAGCAAGGTCCAAATGAAGGCTGACAGAATCCCCTACTTTAAAGCTGTCTTGTATCGTTCTAACCCTTACGATCTTCTATCCTAGGTCTATTCGTCTTCTTTTCTTCAACGTCTATCTAAACTGGCCCCCAAATTTAGCTATAGAAGACATAAAGTCTAAGCCCTGTCCAGATTGAAATGAAATTCAGTTTCATTTTGTGCTACTACATCAATCGTTCGAAGGACTCTGTTGTAAAAGATTGGTTGCAGTTATCAAATTTCATATTCATCACTTGGTTACTAAAATCGGTTTTCAACTCTTCGCCATTTTATTAAATCTTAATAATTTGACATTTCATCGGACACTCACTTAATGGTATGCAAATATTTTTGGAATCCCTAGCATGATCCGGAAGACAATAACATCCAGTAGGCTTCCGTTTACTGTCATCAATACATTGAAGTCCGATTCTCTTGCAAACCGTATCACATTTTGGAGCTATTTCTGATGGAATATAAACTTCGTTTACACCACACTCAGGTGTGGGATACGGGATAAAAACCAAGTCATCTGCTTCAACTATATAAATATGATTATTGAGATTTGTTTTGGATAGGTTAAGTAACAATTTGAAAATACAAATTTAATTATATTCATCATTCAAACTGAGATAATATTATTTCCCTCTACTAAATTTATACCTAACTTTTTGTAAAATAAAAAAAGCTTTGTTGTGTCAATAAAAGGACTATAAACGTCACTTGATTATTTTGGGTGTTTGTATTAGCACACTTGGGCTTAAAAGTGTTGTAGACTAATGCCTTCAGCGAAATCGTTGTTAAGTTAAATTTATATGTTGATGAATAAGAGATTCAATCGTTTTTATCACTCTTAAAAATCCATTGTGATGGTCATCGGGATGCTTTCAAAATTGCAGAATTTATCCTAAGCACCCACATAACTCATAAGTATCAATCTAATCATCTGGTTGCTTTTGAAAATCTGCACATCTGGACGTCAAAAATGTTTTGTATCAAACTTCATGATGTGAAGACCATTATGCACCAAAAAGTATTATCATAAACAGTCTCAGACAAGAAGCGCATCATAGCTTGACGGAATCTGAAATTGGCGAACAAAATAAGTCAAATACTTCCTACTAACAACTATTGAAGAGTCAGATTTTTAACTTGATACTACTGAGTTAAAAATTAACATACAGAAACGTTATACTCTATCTCTCATCCTCTAACCCATCCCTAATAAAGTGGATGTGGCATTGTGAACTTTCTAAAGCAGCTTTCTACTCAAAAGATATTTCCGGGTTTTTTATAGATATTTTATCAGAAAAAATGTTATTCGCAATAAGACTTAACCGTCACAGTAAATGGCCTTGGGAAACAAACGTTTTTTTTTTAAGATAACGCCCCCAAACAGGGGGCGTAGCTCTATACAATATTAGAAACAATCAACCTTTATATTGTAATATGCAGGCTACGGCTCGAGTAGATAAAACGATATTCTGTGAAATTTATTTCTTTATTTTCTAGTCTATAGAACAATTCAAGTTCACACTACACTATTCTTCGCAAATTCTTTTCTTACAAGGTCTCTTTCCTCTCAAATCACTTTATCTCCTTTCGATTACTTAATTCACAAATCCAAACTAATTACTTTTTCTTGTTTACTCTCAACTTTCAATTTATCACCAAATTACAACTTCGCCCATTATCACTTTTCCAATCTCTTCGCCACGGTTCTAAAACCAACTGTGTCTTTTTTTGATCGCCATCTGTCCTTATATAGCAGAAGTTTCTGATAGCCAGAAACTTCTAGCAAATTCTTCGACCACTGGAACAAGAGAAATAATTCTTGCAATTACAATTCCCTTTTATCCCTGATATTATTCGTCTCTTTCGTTGACATGTGCTGTGGAGACTTCGTCCCAGACACGAACCTCGAATGAAAGGACAGTTCGAACCAAAATTCTGCCAGAATGGAAAGTCACTTCGGAATTTGCTGCATAGACATAGGAGCGTAGTTATTATTATGCTACACTGCCCCCCTCTTAGACGTGTTCGTCCCGAACAAGTGCATCCTCATTTCGGCCATTGTATCGACTCAGTCGGTCCACATGAACCACTTTCATTTTGGCCCTCGGTCCTCGCTGGATGCGGTAGACAACATCGTTGATGCGGGTTACTATTCTGTAGGGACCTTCCCAGTTCCGCTGTAATTTAGGTGATTTCCCCTTTTGGCGATGGGGATTATACAGCCACACCAGATCTCCTTCCTGGAATCCTGACGTTGTTGCCTTGGCATCATACCTGGTCTTCATGCGGTCGCTCGTCATCTTAATCTGGCTTCTGGTCCTTTGGTGTATGTCCCTAAGCCTTTCCCTAAGGTCCGCCACGTACTCTTCTTCATTTCTGGGCTCATTGGTAGGAGATCCAAATTTCACCTCACTGGGTAAACGAGCTATTCCACTAAATAAGATTTCGAACGGCGTATGTCGAGTAGTGCTATGCACGGCACTTCTATAGGCCATCAAAAACAAGGGAATCTGCCGGTCCCAATCCCGTTGGTAGTCACCTACGACCTTCGAGAGATGTTCGTCCAAAGTCCTATTGAAACGCTCCACCATACCGTCCGACTGTGGATGAAGCGGGGTTGTCCTTGTCTTTTTGATTCCGAGTAGTTGACACATCTCTTGGAAGATTCTTGACTCGAAGTTCCGCCCTTGGTCAGAATGCAATTCCAAGGGCACACCGAATCTGCTAACCCAATTGTAGACGATCTGCTCCGCCACGGTTCTGGCTTCCTGGTTAGGGATCGGAAACGCTTCCGGCCACTTACTGAAGTAGTCCATCACTACGAGTATATACCGATTACCATTGTCGGTTTCCGGAAAGGGCCCTGCGATGTCGATGGCGATTCGTTCGAAAGGTGCTCCCACGTTGTATTGGTGCATCTTACCTCGAGTTTTGATTCTCGGACCCTTGCTAGCTGCACACACGTCGCATTTTCTGCACCAGTCTTCGATATCTTCCTTCGCTTTTAACCAATAAAAACGTTCTCGTACCTTTTCTAGCGTCTTATTCACTCCCAAGTGGCCTCCGGTCGCCCCGCCATGCATTTCCTGTAACACCTCCTTGACCCTCGTCCGCGGTACGACAAGCTGCATTACAAACGACTTTCCGTCGGAGGATTCCCATTTTCTTCTCAGAACACCTTCTTGGACATGGAGGGAGTCCCACTGCGCAAAATATGCCTTTAAGGTCGGGCTTCTGTGAGAGATGTCCTGATGATCCGGTTTCTCCATGTTCTCCTTCCAGGCCAGAATCGGCTCGATATCCGGGTCTTCCTTCTGAGCGTTCCGGATCTCATCTACGCTCCAGCCGGCGATAGGTTCGGCTCTCATTCTTTGGATGGAAACCAGCTCCCGTTCTTCCTGACGCGCACAATGTTTACAATCCGTTCTGCATGGTCTCCGGGACAGTGCATCCGCATTAGAGTGGAGCCTTCCTTTACGATGCTGTATTTCGTAGTCGTAGATTTGCAGCCTTTCGATCCATCTTGCGACTTGACCCTCAGGACTCTTGAACTGTAATAGCCATTTTAAGGCTGCATGGTCTGTGTGACGAACGAACTTCCTCCCGTAGCGGTATTTGTGAAAATGCTTCGTAGCCAAGATCAAAGCTAGAGGTTCTCTCCTTGTCACGCAGTAGTTCCTTTCTGGCTTAGAGAGCACCTTGTTGAAGTACGCAACCACCTTCTCTTGGCCGTCATGCACCTGGGAGAGTACGGCTCCTACCCCGACATTACTAGCATCTGCATCCACAACGAACGTTTCCCCGGGAGTGGGGTAAGCCAGTATCGGGGCATCGCATAGCCGTTGTTTAAGTGCCTTGAAGCTCTTCTCGCACTCAATTGACCATTTGAATTGTTTTCCCTTTTCCGTCAACTGGTGCAGGTTCTTTGCGATCCCGGCAAAATCCTTCACGAACCGTCTGTAGTAGGTGGCTAGGCCCAGGAAGCTCCTTAGTTGGTGTTTGTCTTTGGGGACTGGCCAGTTTTTCACCGCTTCGACCTTCTCCGGATCGGTTCTCACTCCTTTCGCTGAAATTATGTGTCCCAGGTACTTGACTTCCGCTCTAAACAGGGCGCACTTCTTGGGGTTGAGCTTCAGGTGGGCACTTCGAAGCCTTTGAAACACATCCCTTAGATTGTCTCGGTGTTGCGCAAACATTTTTCCTACGACGATGACATCATCCAAGTATACCAAACAGGTTTTCCATGATAACCCTTGCAGGACACATTCCATCAATCGCTCGAAAGTCGCCGGAGCATTGCACAGCCCGAATGGCATTACCGTGAATTGCCATAGCCCATTTCCCGCGGTGAAGGCGGTTTTCTCCCGGTCTTCTGGATGGATCTGTACCTGCCAGTAGCCACTCTTCAAGTCGAGAGTGGAAAACCATCGGGCTCCTGATAGTGTGTCTAGCGTGTCGTCAATCCGTGGCAGAGGGTAGCTGTCTTTCTTGGTGACGTAATTGAGCTGCCGATAGTCCACGCAGAACCGCGTGCTGCCATCTTTCTTCTTAACCAGTACAACCGGTGATGCCCACGGACTTTTGGAACTTTCAATCAGACCTTCTTTCTCCATTGCCGACACCATCTCTGCAACTTCTGTCTGCTTTGCCAATGGAAGGCGCCTAGCAGGCTGACGAATTGGTCTAGTATCACCAGTGTCTATTCGATGTTGTACCAGGTGTGTTCGGCCGTATTCTCCGCCCTGTGAGGCAAATACATCAGCGTACTCATTGATAAGATTCTCTGCCATAGTTCGCTGCTCCTGATTCAGCTCACTGGACTGGAGAATCGTCTCTCTCGCTTCCGCTGTCCAAGGTGATGGGAGAGGTTTTGGAGCATCACGTTCAGATATTGTTGCGACGGCGGTAATCGGCGTGCATTTTCCAGTCACCTCCCCTCGCCTTAGTTTGACAGTGTGTGCTCTTGCGTTCAAAACCCTCACTGGAACCATGGTGTTCTTTGGTTCGACTAACGTCTTTCCCACGATGTAGTCTTGAGTAGACTATGTAGAATCGGTGGCTCCCAAGATCACCTTCCAGCTTCGTCCAAATGATTGTCTCTGAAGACTGCGGCAAAACTTCGTCTTTGCTGATGACTGTCCTGAGAGTTACGGCATTCTCATTTCCGTACACCATCGGAATCTCCACATTTCGATACCTCAGTACTTGCATCCCGATGTCCAAGATTACTTCATTTGCTTTCATGAAGTCTACTCCGATGATGCACTCGTCGCATATATCTGCCACCAGAAACGCATGGGAGAACGTCAGTCCTGCCAGAGTAATCGTAAGACGAACTTCTCCAAATACCTTCGCCATTTCCCCTGTTGCAGTCTTCAGGCAGTAGCTGTTGGTGTTGTGCAGCCAGGAGCTTTTGACGATATCTCTTCTTACAATGGAGGCAGTGGCACCTGTGTCGATGGTGGCTACGCACTTCTTCTCGTTGATTAGTGCCTCCACTGTCAGGCTCTTGTTACCCCGTTTGGTTTGCGAAACTTGAATGGTGGTCCTGGGCGCCTCGATTCCAGTAACCAACTTCTGCCCCGCGAAGTTGGTCCTTACGCATCTCCCGACTGCTGGTTTTGGGAAGTCTGACCGACAGGATGCTTCCTCTCTGCTTCTCCTACTTCCGCAATGTGAACAATTTCCTCGTCTTGGTGCACTTCTGCACTGCCGTTGTAGGTGTCCGGTTTGGTTGCAATTCCAGCAACGGATTTGACTTCCGCGAGCTTTGACGGCTGTTCTCTGGCATGAGCATTCCACGACGGACATTTCCCTGACACGGTGTATTCCCTGGTATGCTTGGTCCGCAGCCTTCATTGACAAAGCGAATGCCAATGCCTCGGGGAGTGTTCGCTTTTCAGCCATCCTTACAGCCATTTGCAGTTGTCTGTCCTCTATGGCCTGAATAAAAGCTTCCACCGCCATTTCGTTGATAAGCTCCTCACCGGCTTTAGGGTATGAAAGATGGGCTAGTCGCTCTATATCCGCTTGCAACTGTTGGAGCGTTTCCCCCCTTTTCTGGACTCGACTACGCAGCTGAACCCTGTACACCTGCTGCATGTGTTCATCCCCAAACCGCATCTCGATAGCCTGAACCAGAGAATCGTAGTTCTGCTGTTTATCTTCCGGGATGGTCTGCAAGAGCTCCGCAGCTGGACCCCTCAGTGCAAGTGTGAGTGCAATGGACTTCTCTTCATCGTCCCAGCTATTGGTCATTGCGGCCGCTTCGAATTGCCTTTTTATAAATTGGCCATGATGATTGCCCATCGAAGATAGGAGGCTGCATCTCCTTTCTTCTCAGACCGTCAGTGGAATATTCCCGTGCTTTCTGTCTCTTCACGTTGCTGAACTCCTTAGCAAGATTTTCGATTTGCTTCCCTACTATCTCGAATTGCGTATCCACTTTTTCAAACTGAGTCTCTATTTTCCCGATCTGAGTTTCATGTTTCTCAAAATTTTCATCGAATCTAGTTTCGACTTTTCCGAGTTGCGTCTCGACCTTCTCGATTTTCTCTTCAATCACTTCGAATTTGGATTCCAAGTTCCTGTTTTGCTCATCAAGTTAACTTTCCAGAGCATCTAGAGAATTCTTTTGTTCGTCCATTGCTTTCTTTTGTTCATCCAGCTTAAGTTCTAGAGAATTCTTTTGTTCGTCCATTGCTTTCTTTTGTTCGTCCAGCTTAAGTTCTAGAGAATTCTTTTGTTCGTCCATTGCTTTCTTTTGTTCGTCCAGCTTAAGTTCTATAGAATTCTTTTGGTCATCGAGCTTATGACTTTGATCTTCTATTGCTTTCTTTTGTTCGTCCATGACTAACTTAAGTTGCAGGAGCAGACTTGTTATACCCGGGTCGGCTACTGTACTTGCTGGTTCCTCTTCCACGTCAAACTCTATGTCATGCGGATTTTCACCTTCCTGCGTTACTGCTTCTTCCAGACGAATCAGTGGGGCATCTTTTCCCCCAGTTGTGTCGAGGTTCCGCTTACTGAGTTCTGCCTTTAGTTGAGTTATAGTTAGTTTTCCCAATTTGCGACCCATTTTGCGCAACTAATTAACTCAACACAGAAATGGTTTTTTTTTTTTTTTTTTTTTTTTTTCTTATGCAATTTCACACCACGGAAATAGTTATTCACAGAATAAGTTTTATCCCACTTCTGACACCAATGTAATATGCAAGCTACGGCTCGAGTAGATAAAACGATATTCTGTGAGATTTATTTCTTTATTTTCTAGTCTATAGAACAATTCAAGTTCACACTACACTATTCTTCGCAAATTCTTTTCTTACAAGGTCTCTTTCTTCTCAAATCACTTTATCTCCTTTCAATTACTTAATTCACAAATCCAAACTAATTACTTTTCTTGTTTACTCTCAACTTTCAATTTATCACCAAATTACAACTTCGCCCATTATCACTTTTCCAATCTCTTCGCCACGGTTCTAAAACCAACTGTGTCTTTTTTTGATCGCCATCTGTCCTTATATAGCAGAAGTTTCTGATAGCCAGAAACTTCTAGCAAATTCTTCGACCACTGGAACAAGAGAAATAATTCTTGCAGTTATAATTCCCTTTTATCCCTTATATTATTCGTCTCTTTCGTTGACATGTGCTGTGGAGACTTCGTCCCAGACACGAACCTCGAATGAAAGGACAGTTCGAACCAAAATTCTGCCAGAATGGAAAGTCACTTCGGAATTTACTGCATAGACATAGGAGCGTAGTTATTATTATGCTACAATATAATATAATTTGTTAAAACTGAATATTCTTAAGTTTATAGTAAAAATAATAAAAAGGGGCATTTTTTGGAGAGTGGGTGGATTTTGAAAATGTTTACACTTGTAATGCTTTGGATTTTAAAATGCTTACTGGTGAAAATTTGACAAAAATCCAAACATTTATGCAATACGAGGTAAACATCGCCAGCGTAGTAGACAAAGCATTTCGAAAAATACCACTGATCACCAACAGACAATGTAGTGGGGACAGAATATACCTAGATATAGCCTTGTCGCACATAACTTCTAATTTTAAATTCCTCCTACAGTATACTCCTATGCAGCACGTAACATTTCATGCCTTCGTTGCTTGTCGTGATACATAATAATCACCAGAACCTATTTGCTCATTGTAGAGTTTTTCATGAAATTCCTTAATATCTTCAGAAGTTATTTATTTCTAAGTAAAATAACCGTTACACACATTTTTTTAACAAAAATCTAGTACGCTATCCCATAGCACAGGGCTACTCCAACTCAAATATTAAATTATAAAAATAGTTGGAGACGTTTTCGAAAAAATCAAATTAAAATTCTTATTTCGCTTCGAATCCCAGATATGGAGTTTACAGAAAATCTGGCCAGCCGTTTAGGCTACAGTCGGCCATGCATACTCGTACATACAGGTACAGATAGCCAGACTGAATTGAGAGACCCTCTGTTTCGAGCTTGGCTTTTATAGTAATACGATGATTGATCAAAACCTCGGGATCAGAAATTGTCAGTGAATCAGTACTTGCCGTTTTAGGTGGAAATAAAAAATTCGTCAACTGTGAGTCGGCTATAGCGCCATTAGCACCCCGTATCTCAATTTAAATTTTTCCTAATTTTGCTTCATTTCTGAAAGTTTACAAATTGTTGGTTAATTAAATTTAACCTCTTCATTTCGGGTCAAAATTTGCGCCGCATTAGTACGTTTTTGTTGAAAGTCATGATTGGTAAATTGTATTTATTCACTAAGGTATCTGACTATCTAATCTGAATATAAATTTAAGTTAGGTTGACCAATCCCAAAAAAATTGTTATGCATAGATTACTAAATTCAAATTTACTTACTACCATTACTTGCAATGTCAAGGACCGAAACACTAATAGCAAAAAGTAACCTTATCATCTTTCTTGCTAATACACAACGTTTAGACTGGGATAATTTTAATTTCCTCTATTCAATTTATATCTACTTTTCTTCTAAAAAGCTTTTATTCGAACGTCATTTCTTTCTTTGAAAACCTCCCTTTATATGTAATACTCGCACATACATACGAGGCTTGGCTTATTCGATAATCAACTATTATTTTGAAACCTAAGGAAGAACATACAATATTATTTACATAAGTGTTTTCATTTTAATGTATACTACACCGCACAGATAAGAAGTGTCAAAAATTCTATATAATAAACAAAACGTTCAACAATTAATTAAAATATAAACTAAAATATATCAATCCCATCAAATATAAGTGAACTGTCATATGAAGGATGATTCAATTGGAGGTTGCAATTTAAATCTGACATTACCGTAATTTTGTGAAAGGTAGACAGCTGATGTTTAAAATCTGTGAATACCAACTACTGACATTTGTAATTATGAAGCGGGATACTTGAGAACAACGTATTTTAATTCTGCGTGTTTCAAGCACTCTGCTAAAACATAGCAAAACGGCTTTTTGTACCAGGATGACAGAGCCTTCAAAACTTTCCGCTACTAGCGCTAGAGGGGAAATGTGGAGCGGATATAGCGAAAAAATTTTTCGCTAAAACACTTAGATAAGAACAAGAGAAAAACGTCATCTTTTAATACAATTCATTAGAGATTCGAAGACTCCGAATAAAAGCCGAAAGCAATCGATATTTAAGAAAAAAAAAATCTATCATTCACTATAGATAATAATGAATACATGCAGTATATGATCGAAATTATTTGTTTTTCAATTGAAATCTTCTACCACGTACTAAGCTTTCCATTGCAGATCAATAGAATTCGATTAAATTCTATTTTAGACTGTACTTTGACATACCAATGTCTTCGACAGAATGAAAAAACGGAAATCGATGGACGGAAAGTGTTATCGATAGAATCATTCCATAATTAATTAATTAATACAAATAGCTGTTTGGAATTTTTTATTTGTACACGTACATATGTGCATTATTCTAGACCCTTACTATTTAGTTGTCGCTGATTCTTAGAGAACCCTTGAATTGACTGCAAAACTATGTCATTTTTCCATTATATGACAGGATTTTCATAATAAAAAATGTTAATCAAATTCTGCCTGAAATTTAAGTGTGGTGTACAAAATGTAGCAATCAGTTGAGAACAAATTATTATTTCAGCGCTAAAGGAATATCAGGATTTATTGGAATCAACAAAAATTACTGCATTTTGACATTTATGAAATCAAGGTACTTAATCAATTATCAGTTCAGTAGGTTATGTCTTGACAAACATTTTAGTGTTTAGTTAACATTTTATTAAAATTGTATGATTTTATTAAAAAGTTCATAGTTCCTAGCAATTTAACCTTTCCTACAGCCTCACGCAGCGCATTTTAACAAAAGATCTGCACCTGCATGCTTACAAGATCCAATTGACTCGGGAATTAAAGCCCCTTAACAGCGTCATGACTTCGTTGATTGGGTGTTAGAGTCCAAGTTGATGTCGATTTTTCGAACTAAATCATCTTCAGCAATGATATGTCGACTTTGGAGTCATGCAAATCCACGGGCAATTCACGAACAACCAACACATGCAGAAAAAAGTAACTGTTTGGTGCGGATTTTGGGACGGCGTCGTAACTGGGCCTCAGTTCTCGTGATTCTGCTGTAACAGTCAATGGTGAACGTTATCGGGACATGATAACTATTGCCACCAATTGGACGATATTGATGTAGAAAATATGAGGTTTCAACAAAACAGCCGCACAGCGCGAGAAACAATGGAGTTTCCTATACCACTTTCATTCTTTGATGTTATGTGAAGGAAAAGTTTATGACAATGATCCTCAAACTATTCCAGAGCTAAAGAATGAGAGCCGAAAAGTAATGACAAATTTCTTCAAAAGGGCTGCATGACCAGCCGTAGCACCCATTTGGCCGATATCATTTTAAACGAGACAAAATTTAGTAACTTCATAAGATTAAAGCTTCAAAATCTGAGTCTCAGCCCTGAGTCTTTCGAGAACACTGAAAATTTAACAGAAAAAGAAAAACGATTTTATGTAAATCTGTCATAAAAAATAAGGAGTGGGAGAATAAAGGTTAAGGTCCAGGAAAATACCAATAAAAAGTCCCACCTCTCACGAACGTCTGACAAACATCTGAGTGCAAAATTTTCATGAGAAGCTGCTCTCAATTGAAGTAAAGTGCACGACTAGGTCTCATCTACTTGCAACTATGTACTAAACATACTATATGCATGTCGCTCATTTGAAAATCACTCAAATTTAAAATTTAAGGAATTCAGCAACAACAAAATTTTTTCCAAAACCCTTAGGGTGCCAACGGGACCCATGTGTCCAATGAAGGAGTATGTTGATACCAATGGAGCAAAAGTTAATCTGGAACTCACAGGGTGTTGTCCCACTGGTTCAGAACTCAACTCACGATGTTTAGTTTTGAAAAGTACCCTTAGATGGCATGACTTTCCTTGTTATGAGGAGAGAAACAGCTGTTTATTAACTATTGTCTTTTTTTGCCTTTTGACACAGATGTACAGTATATTTTGTGCTATTTACATACACTATTTGTATTCATTTTTCAAAATAAATTATTGTATGCACATCTGGTTGTTTTCTTTCATCTTCTAGCTTGAATGCCAATGGGACATATGGTACCATCCAGTAAGACCTGTGGGACACATATGTCCCACACCACCAAAATTCTCAAGATCATTTTCGTTACTAAAACCAGTTTTATTTTTTTTTAGAATTTATTTAATCTTAAATATTTTACATTTCATAGGACATTCACTTAATGGTATACAAATGTTTTCATAATTTCAAGCATGATCCGGAAGACAATAGCATCCAAAAGGCGGCCATTTATAGACTATATTGCACACATTTCCTATTTCACTGCAAACCGTATCACAGTTTGGAGCTGTTCCTTGTGGAAGGTAAACTTCATTTACACCGCATTTGGATATAGTAGGTGGAAGTGGGATTGCAACCAAGTCGTCGGCTGTAAGTAGATATGGTTAATACTAAAAGTCTAATTTGAATATAACTTCAAAGTAATTGTCACAAGCTATATATCAGAATAATTTGAAACTTGATGACCTTAGCATAATCGATGTCAAATTGACCAATCAGGATCTGATAGTTAATTATTCCTTTAAAAAATTGTAATTGACTTACCAATAGCACATGAGATGAAAGCAACAGTCACAACAAAAAGCAGCCTTAACATGTTTCGTCTTAATACTCAACAACTAGACTGGGTTAATTTTACTTCATTTGACTCAATTTAAAAGTATCTACCTTCTCGTTATAGCAACTAAGACAGTTCGAGTACTTCGGAGTTCATAATGTATCTCACACACTTTGTTTATATAATACATTATTTACTGATTGTTTTAAATACGCAAATAAGTATATATGTCATATATTTACTTACGAGTAAGTGTTTTTATTTTATTAGGCTATCACACAGATACGAAGTATACAACATTTTGGGACTAGAAAGTTATTCAAAATATTTATAGCAAATAAAGTGGTTAGTGTAAGCAACACCTTTAGAATCTTCGTGACTTTTCAGGATTTTTTTTTTTTTTTAAATGTTATCTCCTACATAGAAAACAAGCACGCAAAAACTTGACGTATTGAAACCATGTGGTACGTACAAATAAACACAGTTCTACTTAACGTACGAAAATAAAGAGGCGATAGATGGCATTACGACTTTGTCAAAACGTTTACTTCTTTTCACTTGTACAGTTGCATAGTATCACAGTTACGCCAACCCAAACTCATCGAATCGTACGAGGAGGAAACCCGTCGGCAACTACTATGTGGGGAAGGAAACTCATCGAAAAGAAACTCAAAGAAAGGTAACTGGTTAACTTCAGTAGAGGTATAGTCAAGTCAAGTTTCGAACTAAATGATTGTCCTTGCCAAACAAACATTTACAAAACATTTAGCATTGTTAAAAAAAAACATTTCTGCAATTTTTCTTAAATGTTTTGATGTTTGTCAATCTAAATTTAAAATTGTCAAAGAGAAGGAGAAACCTTTAAAAGAAAAGTCAAAGAAAAGTCATTCATTTGTCATTTTGAAATTAAATAAAATAAATTAAAAGTATCCAAGACGTACAGATTCAAAACTAGTCTGGTTTGAATTAGCCTACCCAGAACCCAATTGTGGAAATCGTTATTGAGTACTATTACGAATATCTAGAAAACGGTGCGTCGTACGAAAAAAATAATTACGATTAAAATTTTAGAAATTCCGTACTAGATGGATGCCTAATTTTCTTTAAAATTCTCTTCGCAAATTCTAAGTTCGCAATTCTCCAAAATGTCTGACTTTCACCCAAACTAATGATGGAAAATGCTTTTAAGTTCAAATATGTCGAAAACAGTGCGTCATACGAGAAAAATTATGTCAATCGTAATTTTAGATTCTGAAATTCTTTACAAGATGGATGTCTAGTTTTCTTTAAAATTCTCTTCGCAAATTCTAAGTTCGCAATTCTCCAAAATGTCCGACTTTCGCCCAAGCTAATGATGAAAATTGCTTTTAAGTGCAAATGTGTCGAAAACAGTGCGTCATACGAAAAAAATTATGTCTATCGAAATTTTAGGCTATAAAATTCTCTACGAGATGAATGCCGAATTTGTCGACAAACCTCCAAAATACCAGACTTTACTCCGAAGTTAATGGAAATCTATTATTAATGTTTGTTGTTGAAGCCGGAAAGGTTTTTGTTTTGGGTAATGTCAAATCTCGTCTCCATACGTCATAAGCCGTCACTGATCCGCGTACGCAGTTTTTTTTTTTTTTTTGTACATATGCAAGTACATATTCCAAGTTTTCTGAATAAATGAACGTAATCATTCAGTTACTAACTATCGTTAGTCAAATTCATTCGATAGTGCCCAGAATTAGTATTAGTGTGGTTTTAGGTTAGAAGAGTATACAATGGACCTGATATTCACATTGCGGCAGATCTTGAAGAGGACCCAAGAGCTTCACTATAAATTACATATGTCTAGCTCTAACAATCCTTCCAAACTCGTCCATCTGTGCAGCATGGTAGTCGAGAATGCACGCCTTTGATGTCAGAAAACGTCTATGATGAGGCGATACGATAAAGTCACAATAGACAGCCAAAAAATAGATGTAGTTAAGGACTTTTCCTTTCCCTTGTCAGCTGTAAATTCTCTTGCCAACCGCTGTTTCTTTGGACTAAGAATAACAAAGCGCTCTTACGGACAAGTAAGGCGACTTTATCAAAGACCCTGATCATCCTAGTCCTGCTATAAGACAAAAGTCATCAACCAACTAAGAGGTTGCCGAATTTTTCATATTTTTCGACAATAGTACGAAATCCTCCAAAATTTTTGACTTTAAGGTTTTTTTTTTTTTTTGATTATGTGAACATAAATACAACTCCATAATGGCATCAGCTATCACTGCATCAATTTACAGTTTACCAACAAGTGCAAGACTATTAAGATGTCAGATTTTAAAAGTCTCTTAGCAAAAATCTTTATTCCCTGTGGAACCTCTGCCTACCTACTTTTTTCATTTATTCAAAGCCATCATTACCGCTACCTTTAAAGTCTCTTTACGAATGCCTTCGTATTAATTCCAACAATTTGGTGTAAACACCTCAAGAACTATGTGCGCTCCGCACTGATCCCTTAAATGTTTTATGAATTAAATTGTCAACTCCTCTTGTGTAAGATAAACTATCGGTTTGAAGCCCAAACCTACCAGTTACCGCGCCGTCCAGGCGTCAGTGATTCCATTATTTATTACGCTAACCCATCATCACCTTCACGCTAGTGCTGTACAAAGTGTCTACTCCCATCCGTATAACTATAATTAAATTCTTTTTTTTTTCGAAACACCCTGTCTGTCAGGTTCACGAGGACGACACTTCGAACACTAGTGGACATGGACTGGACACATATCGAACGCAGCTATTTAAGACTTAACAAAAATTGCTTATCATTAATTTGACTTGTCGTCGTAATTGCATGACAATTCCCCATTTTCCGTGCGTCACGTATCGGCGATGGAGAGGAGCAAAAACAAAACCTAAAGATCAACACACGAGGTCTCAACTAAAAGAAGTTAATAGAGCTTTGCACTTTAAAACCGCTAGCATGCTACATAGGCCATTGTGCTGCGGTCTCCCTAAGGCGCTGCGGTTTTATGCTGGACAGAGGTCCCATCATAGACGTCGCCACATCTTCTACGTCCTGTATGTGTGTACTATTTTTAAAGGCCAAACCAAAGACAATGTCTACCAAGCAACAACTGGTAGAGAGCGGTCGGCCGGCGGCGGCGGCACCACCGCACTCTATTTTTGCGGTGTCCTCCGTCGAAGTCGTCGTTGTAGTTTCTTTTGGCCATGATTGATGGTTAATCTGCAATAGGAATCGGTGTGTATCCAGTTTTCTTTATTACTGGTATCGATATCTATGGGGACCATTTCGGTATAATTGATATTGGTAAGTAATTGCATATAAGTACAAAGAGACACACACACATAGGCACTTACGACTCCACGCAATGTATAAATAATTCAGGCCATGATCTTTCCCTTCGTCTATTATATCATCATTTTAATGTTAACAATTTGTGTGTAGCACACGGCCTGGAATGGATGAAGTTTTCTATCGGTCGTCGCCTGTCCGTGATGCTGGCGAAAAGCTGTCAGCTGGCAGAGCTGCTGTACTGTGATGCCACTGCACGTTTACATTGTTATTCCACAAAACGGATTTAGCTGTTGTTGGGAGCGACTTGTGTGCCTGACGTCTTGGAAGCTGGCGGTCATCTCCTGTGATGGGATCATAATATTTTGTTGATTTGGTAGTTGGGAGTTAATTTTACGTTGGACTCCATGATGACATTAAGCCGCGATGATGTGATATCGGGGTGAAAAGGTGCTGATTGTTTGCCAATTGCGTTTTGGATGGGTAACGAGTTGGTTTGGTCAGGTGGGATTGGCTGATACTTTTAAAGGTCACATGGAACATCTGCCTGTGTACTGTGTTATCGGTTAGTTACTCGTAGTTAGATTGCATCTAAATTTTGTGAATGCTCGGCAAAGGTTAGAAGGTCTTCAGAAATTTTATAATTTTTGAGGCAAGAGCTTTAGCTCAATTACGTCCAGTTTGCATGCATAATATTTTGTTACATCATTAGAAGTGAAAAAGGAAGTAAACCACGAATAAACTCCGTGCAAAGGCGAGTAGCACCTGTCTTAAAGCTTCATGTCTGTAATTCCACTTTACCTTCTGTCTGTGCCACTACCAGTATTATGGCCCTCAAATAGCTCAGCCGCAAACGGTGGACTCTAGATACCAGATGACTTCTAATTTAATCGCGTTAGAGTCTTAGCCACGTTAGGCTATGAATTCGAGCGTTTCTGACTAAGTCGATATCGGTGTACAAGTAGACTGGCACTTGTACCTTCTAAAGAAAATTTTTAAACGTCAGCCTTGCTATAAAACCTCTCTATTGACTCGAGAGCGCGCTTCTAATGTTCTTCTTTACGGGGAGTTGGCGTTTTTCTCTTCTCTTCTCCTTGTAGACCTAGTTATCTCTTCCACACTGGTCTTCTGGTTTTGATGTTGACGGCACTGGACTTTTTGACAGATTTAGAAATGTTGACAGGTTTGGTAGGTAAAGATTGACAAAGGGTAGATAGTAATTAGGTAGCGGTCCACAACTCGAAAAATACGATGATCCACAGTAGTGGAGGATTGTAAGAACTAACTACCTGCCACTATGAATGACAGATGCCATATGGCAGCGATGTGAAATCTCAACCTCGAAAAGAATAACCCTTTACATCCGGTTCTCCTCCATTTGCTGACACACACAGAAGATCCTAAACTTTCCGACAATTCTCTGCAGTGAAAAAGTGCGCCAGTAGTTCTCAAAAACACCGGCCCCATTTTACTTTGGTCATACCTAATGTCAGAGCCAAAAATCGTCGCAGGTTTTTATTTTTGCAAGGATCTTTAATTAATAGCAATAACCGGTGGGTGTAACATTCCTGCTATGCAACATTAAGGTGCATATACATTATAAACATTGTGAGCCCACACAGAGGTGTAAAGTAATTTTCCTCTTCTCATCTTTTTTGTTTAAACAAATGCATTCACGTTGAGACTGAAATACAACGCCAACGAACATTAGTGCAAGGAGCACATGATTGATGGCAAGGTACTTAACTTAAAAAGGATTATAAATGGATATTATTTAGTTGCTGGCACTTCCATTGATACACTGAGATGCGGAAAGCAGATGCAACCTAAGGTTCGGCCCCTTACCCTGGGGTGGAGTCGAAGTCCCACAAGAACCATCGACTGCACATGTGCGCGTATTCATCCCCAGAATACAAAAGGCAGTATAGATTGCGTAGCGATAAGCTAAAGTGAACTTGGTGTGAAAATGCGCACAAAATGTTTCTCCACACATTCGACGGTTCTGAAAATATGTCGTGGTATCAGCTTAGTAATGTTCTATGATGCATCATTGGGTGTAGATTCGCATTCGTGCTACAAGCCAACAGATAAAAGTCCATTCTTGGGCACGCAAAATAAAACATAATTCTTTGCATTTAATTTGAAATAAAGCTGATGAGGAGATTTTCCTGGCCAACACTCACCTTGACACTGCAGACAGCCACGCAAAAACTGTTCAATGTCATTTCTGAAGCCGAAACAAATGATAGCACTTATATCCGATTGTGCAGGGAATAAATAAGATCTGCAGAGAGAGAGACACACAGAACTTCATTCCGTGGGCTAGGCCGCAGATCTTAATGATTCTCTCAGCCTTCCTCGGCTGTGGTGGACGTCATTTTTCATTGGAGCATTTTAAATTGGTTAAATTCATTACTGATCTTTGCAAGTCATTTGTGGTCATTTATTTATCAATAAGTCGGACAGATATAAATGAAAAGGGCTATGAAAGTCAAGGAGAGGTTTTAACCTTCCGGGTGTTGTTATGGAGTTCAAGAAGATTCCGTGTTTTAATGGTGTTCGCGGCACATCGCGACGAGAAAACGAATGGCGGGTGATTAAAGAAATTTCAGCTACTCAATAAGAAGACTTGCTTATAGGCACATGTTGCCACAAAATGACATAGTGACAGTTTCACATATGCACATGGGATACATAAGGTGCATACGTAGTGCGGTCAATGTGTCCCTAGCCAAATATAGAAGAAAGTGTTTGAGGAAAATAAGAGTACTTTGAATCTTCACTATCAAAACGGTTGAAAACAGCTTACTTTTATTACTAGTGTCGATTTTTTTCTGTTTTTAATTTTGAAAATAAAAAGTAGTCGCTGTAGATCAGGTCTATGAATGCGGGGGATGGTCACTTTCTGTAAGCCGCGCAGTGGCCTTAGATATCACAGCTGTGTAAACTGGGGCATTGTCCTGTAACAGGCGGACACCCGGTTAGCTTTTCTTGTTGCTTATTAAAGATTTTCTGCCTTAGTTATCAGTAACAGTATATGGACACAGCTTATCATGTATGTATGTATATACACACAGCTATCCTTAAAACAATGGTAGATGACAGTTTACAAACCGACTACCTGATTCCTTACCTACATTTCAATCGGTAGTAATCGATTTAGATACCCAACAGGGAGGAATCAGCAGCGAACACAGTCATTTCTATCTCAGAATTCGCCATTGGACAAAAGTCTCAGTAAACGGCATCCATTATTTCTTTTACCTAATCCCTCTTTAGTTAAAAATTTCATGAAGGCACGATACTCAAACATCGAGATTTGTTTATACTTAGTCGGCTATGACCTCGTTGCAGGAATGTCGCAAGGAAATTAAAAAAACGCTACAATTTTAAACACTGTGGATAACTTGCTGAGACTTGTCCCTTTTTAATATTGTAGCATAATAATAACTACGCTCCCTAAAAGTATGACGCAACAAATTCCGAAGTGACTTTTCATTCTGGCAGAATTTTGGTTCGAACTGTCCTTTGGTTCGAGGTTCGTGTCTGGGACGAAGTCTCCACAGCTCATGTCAACGAAAGAGACGGATAATATCAGGGATAAAAGGGAATTATAACTGCAAGAATTATTACATCAGAATTTCTCTTGTTCCAGTGGTCGAAGAATTTGCTAGAAGTTTCTGGCTATCAGAAACTTCTGCTATATAAGGACAGATGGCGATTGAGAAAGGAGCAGTAGTTTCTAAACTGTGGCGAAGAGATTAGAAAAGTGATAATGGGCGAAGTTGTAATTTTGTGATAAATTGAAAGTTGAGATTTAACAAGAAGAAGTAATTAGTTTGGATTTGTGAATTAAGTAATCGAAAAGAGATAAAGTGATTTGAGAGGACAGAGACCTTGTAAGAAAAGAATTGCGAAGAATAGTATAGTGTGAACCTGAATTGTTCTATAGACTAGAAAATAAAGAAATAAATTTCACAGAATATTGTTTTATCTACTCGAGCCGTAGCTCGCATATTACAATATATATGGCTAGAACCAATGAATCGGTTTTAATCCCTTGAATTCGGGTTACTTAATTACTCAACAATCACCTTTGGGGTGAACATAAATAATAACCCTGAATTAAGGTCTGGAGAAATTGTACTTAAGAGCTAAAACGAAGTTGTTTGTAACAGTCTGCGCTGTAAGTGTGGAAATATCGATTTTTAAAAATATTTTGATGTAGTGCCCTGTGCCTTGAAAATAAAAAATTCGTCTATGTTAGGTTCTAATCCGTGAACTACGCTGCACGTGTAAGAAGTTTTATCTTGCTAGGTAATCTGGAACGTGCTGAATATTGTGAAAAGGTATCCTCACAAATTAAAAAATTTTATTACAGAAACTAAAACGTTTTATTTTGAATGCCCTATATTTCCAAAATCGAAAATCTGATCCCATTATGTTGTTAACACATGCTATAAGTGTGTAATCTCATTTTTCTAGGTCATCCAAACAGTTCTGAAAGTATAAAAAGGCACACACACATAGACTGGCAAGTCGCATTAAAGTGATCCTTAAAATTTCCTTTGAAACACCCTGTATTTTAAAATTTTAAAATCCGTCTCCATAAGGCTAAATCCCTTGGTACAATTATGTACGGCAAGTGTGCAAAGTTGTATCTTCCTAGGTAATCCGAGACTTCCATGGAAATATGCAAATGCATGCTGGAAGATCGGTCTGAAGGATTTAAAAAAATATTCATGAATCCTGAAATCAATGAGTAAAGAGATATCAAACTTTCATCCCTGTTTCCCCCCAACAACCATTTGTTTAGATTGTTGTTTTTGTAATTCAATTGTGTGTCAATAGATCTGTCATTTTCACATGGTGAAAGAAGTAATTCAAGGGCTGCGTTCAAAAAGTGCGTTCACTTTAATTTTGAATACTGGAATGCAACACTGAAAAACAATGAGAAATGAGAAAACATGATTTAAAAACAATTTGTGTGTATTCCAATAGTAATTGACAATTAATTCCTCTAGTGGTTTCTGGGAAGAAGAAGAATCAACTCAGTAAATCGGTGCAATATATCACAAATCCATTAGGTCAACAATAGTGTTCCCATGTGAATGAACTTGTTCAACAAATTTCAAAAAAACGTTTTCAGATTAACGTTTCTAACTAAGGTTGCCAAAAACTTTGGCAAATACTGAATTTATTCCGCTTAACGACTCAGATATGACTCTGAAACATTTCTTTTAGGTTATAAGCACCGAACGTAATGATTCAACACCCTATGTATTTCATATGACCCACCGAAAAGTTCACACAATGAACAGATTAGATTTGAGAAAGTAAGAATATGTTTAACTTTTTCAGATAGTTCGGGGGATATTTTATGGAAAACGACTCAAAATTTTTTTATAAAAGTCGATTTAGGAGGTAATAATAATGTTCGCCATAAAACTAAATGTCTAGTTTTTTCTTGATAATTTGCTTGGGTTGTACTTATTTTACGGAAATAGAATAAAATTCTGACTTATTGCGATTGAAATAATCTAAAGGATACAATTTTCGACCAATTTGAATGTTAACATGTGGGTTGAGCAATGAAAAGTGTCAGAATATCAAATCGTAGTTTTTGATTAGCATTTTGACTTTCCAAGCTTCAAAGAAAGTATTACATTGTAGTATGTAAAGTATAAAGATTTCTTTATTCATTGTTCTAATTATTATTCTTATTCCTGCTTATATTATTTTATTTATTTTCTAACGGAAAATACATAATTCATATAGTCTTGATACCTACTGAACAGACTCCCCCACTTTCCAAATTTTTCAGGAATCTGGCAATTTCGGGGTGAATTTAAAAATTTTGGGGGTGAATTCTTGGATTTAAAACAAATGTGTGTGAAAATGTAGAGTTATGTGTGTGAATATTGCAGTTGATTTAGCTCCCAAAAAGTGGAATTTGCCCTTAAGGACGAATTAGCCCTTTTAGGAATTTTCAGCTCTAATTTTAGATTAAAGAAATGATTTGGCCAACACACTTTTTGTCTCCAAAAAGGTATGGATCTGAATTCAAAAATCAATTTTCTAAATAAGGAGTTACTACGTCTTTTCTTTGAAATTTGTATACATTTCAGTAACTTTCCGATGATCCTTTCAAAAGTGCTTAACAGTTTCTTCTGAAACAATATACAGTTATTAGAAAATATATTTGCTGCAGTATATATCATATGAATGCGATTTAAATAAAATGTATGACTAGGTAACACGCAGTTGTTCGTTTACAAATTAATCATATTCAAAATTAAAAAAAAGAAAGAAAATTGTACTTATTTGTTAATAACAATTTTTTTATAACATTTCTTCCGAAATTTGGTATGTTTGATAGAATCAAATCAATATATTGGTACGTATCAAAAAAATTATGACTTTATTGCGGTAAGAGATCAGACAAAATTTACCAGGACTTTTTTTACTTCGATGAGAGGGGCATCACTACACATACCCAGCCCAACTGTGTACCGCCAATATTTAGTCAGTTTGAAAATTGTAAGGATAATGTAACTACTCAACAAGTTAGGGATAATTGAAAATTTATATTTATTAATGCTTGTTAATTTTATTTTGAAATTTAATTTATTAAAATCGAAAATGTAGCCTTTTTTAGTCTAATCTAGCTACATGCCAATTTGTTCTGTGTGTGCTATAAGTGTACAACACTTTATCTTTCTACTTCATTGAGAAGTTTCAATAGAATTGGAAAATTAAACACATGCAAAATGACGAAATGTGTGAGGCTATAGTATGAGCTTCGTTACGAATCTGCGCGGTCAGGATGCAACAAATGGAAAAAAGTTGTTATAATAAAATTGTAGATAATTTTATGATAAGCTTGTAGATTTTTTTATAAATTGGATGGTTTTTGAAAAAAATAGGCAAAAATCGTATTTTGGGCACCATTTTCAAAGATGACAAGGTTATGGCGTATATGTGCACAAATTCCATTGCTTGTATGATTTTTTTTTTTCTGAAATTTGTATCTTAAAGTACTTAACTAGACCACTAGTGGGATAGGATATACAAATATCGAATATACCTGGACCGCTCCAAATACTTATAAAACAAAACTTTTGAGAAGTCGTACTTTCATTTATAGCACTTTCGTTCTCGTACGTTGTGTGTACCACCTGTTTTCAATACGCTTCAAGTTTTGCGCGCGTTTATTGTTTATGTAGGAGATTGCATTTAAAAAATAAAACTGGAAAGTCACGAAATTTCTAAAAGTATTTGCTTACACTAACCACTTTATTTGCTGTAAATATTTTGAATAATTTTATATTGCCGAACTTTGTAAACTCTGTATTTATACGATACGAAAATAAAAACACCTAAGTAAATATATGATATATGTACTTATTTACTTATTCAAAACAATCGGTAAATAGTGTATATACGTAAACAAAGCGTGATGCATTAAAAATTAACTGCCAAGTACTCGAACTGTCTTAGTTGCCATTACTAGAGGGTAGATACTTATAAATTGAGTCAAATGAAATAAAATTAACCCAGTCTGATAGTTTAGTAGTAAGGCTGAACATGTTAAGGTTACTTTTTTTTGCGACTGTTGCTTTCATTGCTGGTAATTGTGGTAAGTGACTAGAAGCTTTTTAAATCGATCAGATTGGGTCATGATATTTGAAATTATCCTGACAAATCATATATTTGCAGCAGACGACTTTATCGCTATACCACCTCCCACACTCAAATGCGGTGTAAATGAAGTTTATCTTCCACAAGGAACTGCTCCGAACTGCGACACGGTTTGCAGCGAAATAGGGAATGAGTGCAATATTTTCTATATATGGCCACCTTTTGGATGTTATTGTCTTCCGGATCATGCTAGAAATGCTAAAAATCTTTGTGTACCAATAAGTGAATGTCCTATTAAGTGTGAAATATTTAAGGAAAAATAAAATTACTATAACTAACCAAGGTATAACTGCTGAGCTATTTGAAGAATCTATAGATGATTTGGTAAGAAGTGTACATCAACGCGTCTGTAAAATATGGTCGGATGAGAATCTACTCGATAAATGGAACCTCAGCAACTTTCATCCGATCATCAAGAAAGGAGACCGTCTGAACTATGCCAACTACAAATAGGTGGCCGTGGTGTATTGGTAACATCATCGCTTGTCACGCTGCTGATTCACGGTTCGAATCCTGATGTCAAGAATAATCTATTTATTTCGCATGAAATAAATAAAAAAAGTCGATCACTTGCGAAAGCTAAGACAACTCTACTGTGAAGGCATAACACTGGCAGTAGGGTGGTCATATGGCCAAAATGAAACTTGATCGTGATGATGACATCAGGAGGACGGAAAGAAATACTGTGAATCATAAGCAACGACAATAATAGCGAAAACAAACAAAGTACTCCCCAGTTATCTGGACAGCCACCCTTGGAGTTTACAGAAACTTAATACCACCTGAGTTTCAAACCACATCACTCTGTCTTTCTCTCCGTCTCTTCCTTTCCACAAAAACACACGTGTTCTAAAAAAAAAAAAAAAAAATTAGTATAGGGGTATTCATATCCCCTTTAACACGTGCAAATTATAAAAAAAAAAAAAAAAAATCAACTCGCAGCTGACTTGCATATTTGGGCGGGAGCTTTCGTCACATGCTTGAGGTTACTTGAGTTTACAACTTTGTAGACTGATCGGTGATCAATTTATATGCAGCCAAGCTTGTCGCTCTCTTATCGGTATTTTGACTATAAACTTTCGCACAGTTGTGTCCCGCCTGTCCGTCGGCCAATTTTGCGAATGCATATACTATAGAGTCTGGCTTCGAGCACACGGATCACTGTAGGAGATCGTTTTTTTAACCATTCGACACGAATGTTGCAAACCTTGACTTCGTATGTATTTCCAGAAACTTATTATTTCGAAAAATTTAAAATAAACGCGCATGGGTACCTCACTCTCCCTTATTTTCCTTTCAATCCACCGCTTTATTTTAAATACTTCAAAGAACACAGTTCTAAGTGGTGGCACCTACTGAAAGTTGTTACTTCTACAAGGCCTTTGTTAGTCGTCTGTCAAAGATATAGGCATCGACTCCCGTACCCAACCGTCAGTGCACCGCAAGATTTCTTAGGGATCGGTTGATTAGACCAGATTTCTGTGATCTAGGATTTCTATCTCAAACTTCCTGTCAAAACAGAGAAACTCGGGCATAACATCTGGGTAGACAGTCCAGAGTAGCTCTGCAAGTATAGACATGCGATCCACGAAATCATATGGTCCACGTCCAGTAATACCTAGGTACACAAACCTCTGAACGCATTGAAGCTCTGTGTTTTGTTTGACCTTTGTCCACCTGGGTAGACAATCCAGAGTAGCTCTGCAAGTATAGACATGCGATCCACGAGATCATATAGTCCAAGTCCTTCCATGAGTTACACGTTAATTGCTACTGCCTTAACGTTAGTTTGCATCGCCCAATGAGAGTTTTCATGGCTGCTGTTAGGCACGTACGCGTCCACGTCCAGTAATACCAAGGTACACAAACCTCTGAACGCATTAAAGCTCTGTGTTTTGTTTGACCTTTGTCCACCTTCTAGATCAGGTATTCGCACTCAAAAATGATTTTCATTAACTTGAACTAGAACTGTCTGACACTTGTACAATTTCGAATTTTTTAGAAAACTTGGCATCTACCTTGAAAAGATTTTCAAAAAAAAGAAAAAAAAAAAATCAAATGTTGCAGTTTAGCACACCAATTGTTTCTTTTTCTCTTTAAAAATCCGACCGACATTAGGTCAAAACATTGCCCCCATGGAAACCCATTCACCTTCGAAAGACGTCATTCGCAAAACCGGCAAAAATTTTACACGATCCTCGTTGTTGTTGCTTGCAACAGTGTTATAAAATCACAGATAGACAGAATAATTTATGTCTGACTTGGTTGGTAAACATTTGACCACAGGAGGTCGGTCAGTGTCTGCACGAAATCAGCAAAGAGCGACACTAAACCTATAGTCGTCCACGTCCAGAGCTCTTAGTTTATTATTGCGGAGCAATTGTATCCTGTATGTGTAGTATGTTGTACGACGAATTCTTTGCGCGTGCTCTCGATCGTTAACATCGACTTTGCGTGGAGTAGACCATCCATTTAGACCGTAAATTCACTTGCAATGTACTAGTATTTTGATTGAACTTCTTCTCCGCTTCATCGGTTTCTAATTAAGAGCTAAATTTATGCGATGCATGTTGTTGGCGTTTCCTTTTTTTATTTATTTAACGACGACGAGCAGAGTCCTTTTGACAATGTCGTTTGTGGTTGTTTTTATGTGACAGAAAATCGTAAATTGTTTCAGTTTCATTAATTTTTTTATAATTAAAACTTTACGCCTCATTAGGAACTGCTGTAAGAATTTAGAGTTCCAACTAACTCCCATCACCAATACATAACATGCAGGAGAGAATGCCCTCAAATCATCACGGCGAATCTTTAAGGTTCCGGGATTCTATTCGTAATTCGTGCCAAACTGCAATGAGCACCCTTAAGCAGAGGACCCATATCATCCATTCACCGCGACCATCATCATCATCATCATCTTCATCATCATCATCATCATCAACGGGAGCACAGTGGTAAGCCCTTTGGAACTCGTGATGATCTGGTCTCTGCACATCCAATTTACGTTTGTTTCGTGGTGCAACAGTAACAACCAAAATGAATTCACATAGACATGGATCGAATCTAATCATAACAAATTGGGAACGCGGAAATTTCAATTTCATTTCTCTGTTTGTTAGTCCTCTTCACTGTCGATCCATCCATCTGTCGATCTATCGATCCATCGTCGTCGTCGGTGAGTAGAAACTAAGCCAATGTTGTATGACTTACCACCGCTCCAGAGGCACACATTTCCGATACTGTGACTATGACGATCATAGAGATTCTCCGGTAGTGAGTTTGAGAAATCACATTGAAATAGTTGCTCCATATCCCCCCTGTTTGCAGTAGGAATAGGAGGAGATAGGTAGACTTCAACCAAGTTCCAACAGCAAAATGATGCGCACTTTCAACGATGACGATGGAACTGACAAAGTCACCCAATGTTGATGATGAGTAGAAAAGTATGATGATGGCTGACTGACTGGCTGACTAACTTCTTCGATAGATCGATAGATGTTACATTTTGTAGTAACCACGGAAAAGAGTGGCAATCGTCATGGAGCAATTTAATATGACGATCGATCGATCCATGGAGTCACACAATCACAACCAGGAAATGTTCTGCAAAAATTCTACTTCAATCAACCGGTAATTGTGGACAATTTAATCCCAAATCATTCTCTGCATACGATTTGTACGAAGTCATCCCATTTGAACTGGAAATCTTTGCATCTCTGTAGTAATTGTGGCAAGAAAGGAAGACTATTGACTATTGAGGAACGAAGGGTTCTTCTGGACCCTCTACCTTTTTGGAAAACAATCATAATGCCTATTTTCTTCTTGTTATTAACTATTTATATATATATATGAATATATATGCAGAATTTGTAATGGCCGAGACTGTAAATCCTTCGAAGGATTCATCTAAACTGAACTAATGACATTGATACCTGAATGTTGGGCTTCAAAGTCGCCAAGAGCTGATGGCAAACATAGAAGATGCGGTAATTGATGAAACTATAAAACTCAAATCCATGGCTCACATACTACTCGTAAGTTGCGCCGAGCCGTCTTCGTGTGTTTCAAGTTCCAAAAATTTTACTGCTGAGTGGATGAGGAATAATTTCACAAAGATCAAAGAAAGATGTTGTCTGGATGTGATACTATTGAAGAAGAAATCCTCCCTGAAACCCTCTTTCTACTGAGATGGAACTTAAACTAGTGAGAAGTTTCTCGCGACTTCCAGAACTTCAAAATAAAGGAGATTTATACGGAAGATGAATAGAAGTATGTTCGCTTCTCTGGTCTTTACCATAAACGACACCTTCACGAACAGAGTAGAGCATTTAAGGTTAAGGCTGCCTACTGATTCGGTCAGTTCAGGCCCATAATAATGACCTCCAATAAATCTCCAGCGACTGAAGATCAAATACCAACTGAAAATGAGGAAACCCAATCAGAAACTGAGACACTTGCCAGAAGTATAGTGGTTATCTCTCAGCTCATCAAGAAAGAATGAACAAAACAGGGCTGATCCTGCTAAGAGAAACAAGCCAGTGAGTCCCTCACAAAATGCTAGTCTCATACAGCAGTCCTAGATATCGTTTGGAAGTGGTGGTCTTTCGGAAGCAAAATTAGGGGTCTTCGCATCTCCAGTCTGAAGATAGGGTACAACCTATGGTAACATCAGAAGGCTGCCTGTAAAAATGCTGGAGTCAGCATAAAATACTCATAATACGTCCTCTTTTAATTCATTTAAGAAGATACCTGAGGAAATGATTACTTTCCGACCTTAATATAAAATGTCATCCAATTGGGCTACAACCCAATTTGGTGTTTACTCCAAAGCTAGGCAACAAGCATAACGTCCCATTTCCTCAAGGCGGTTGAAACCATTAGCTTAACTGTTGCGAAAAAATCATACCTCTGCACCTAAACCAGTATACCTATACATACAGAAAGGCCGATGTACAGGTTGTCACCGAAAAATCATGTCCAGCTCAGGCAAAGTATCTGTTACGATCATAGTGGCCACAGGCTTCCAACAAGGTCGGGTTATCTTGCATCTGCCCTAGTTACCCGTTATAGACTACCCATTAAGTAAGACTCTATAATCTAGGTTTCGATGCCATTAGGTATGCGGATGATCTAATAAGCCTTGTCAGGAACACGCATGAAAACAAAATATGTGACATAATGTATGTTGTTACAGATTGGTGTGTCAGGAAATAACTTCTGACCAACCCTTGCTATACCGCTCACAAAAATGAAGGGATCGAACCTTGACGCAGTTAACTTTAAAGTTCTTAAGTCTTTATTTCTTAGATGTGTGTAATCCTGGACAAAATTGGATCTTGCTTTGGCATCACTGGATAATGCGCACCTGCTCGACCACAGCCATGGAAGTATGTACGTAGAAGTACGTACAAGTAATCTCGTGACCAAGTGTAGATCATACTTACAGAAGCTATCGGAGTTAGATATGTTCAAGTTTATCTAATTGGACAGGAAGTTTGAGATAAAAATCCTGGATCGCAGTCGATCACAAAGGATATCGTTTGGTATACTGACGGTTTGAAGATGAACACACTAGACCATAACTTTGGTTTGCGGCATTCCACTGTCCGAAATGAAAGTAATCATCAATAGATGGAAAAGCAGTTGTTGCTTATGCTACTGGAAATGCGTTCCAGGACTAAAACAGGGTAAAACAGGGTAAAAAGCCATCCTGTGCTTGTGCGGCAAAACTTTATTACGTCCTAAGATACAAAGGAAGAATATCATAAGCATGAGATTGTATCATAGAACCTGGGCAGAATCAAGTTTTTTTCAAGTTACGGACGTATTATTTATCTTCAATTATCTTGAGAAAACTACCTGCTAGTAGTTTTTTAGGATTTTGCATAAAAAGGATAAAGATGACGTGATTCTAGTTCACTTTGTAATAGTTCATTGGAAAAAAAGTAGTTTGAGTAAAAGTGGAAATAATTTTATTACAAGTGCTCGTAATATGGAAAATAAAACGAAAATGAGTAAAAAAAAAACAAAAGTCGAAATAATGATTTAATGACTTTAAAAAATTAAGTGTTCGTGATATAGCGCGAAAAGTGAGATTCAGCAAGTCTTCAGTGACAGAATTCAGCAAAAAATTCGAGGCAACAGACTCACTGCAAAGAAAAAAGGGGACGGGTCGCAGAAAAAAGACCACCAGCGCTCAAAATCGGCTTTTAAAAGGAATAAGTATGAAGATTTAAGGACAGACTTTGTAAAGATTGGTGAATCAGAGATAAGCTCACGGACTGTAAGACGAATGCTTCAAGAACCTGGCTTGAACGCAAGAAAATCTGCCAAAAAACCATTTCTAAATAAACGAATGCGACTAAAACGTCTTCAGTGGGCCAAAGATCATGAAAACTGGACCATAACGGATTGGAAAAATGTGATCTTCTCAGATGAGTCCAAGTTCAACATACATATTCGGCTCTGACGGAATACAGATCGGATTCAATGATGAGTGCGTGACAACAACCGTGAAACAAGGAGGTACAAGGATGATTTGGGGATGCTTTTTCTATTACGACGTTGGACGGCTAGCTCTAATAAATGGAACGGTGAACGCAGAAAAATATAAAAAAATATTGGAAGACAATCTGCTACCATCTTTAGAAGAACACTTATCATACTCAGATAAGCTGATTTTCCAAGACGATTCTGCGCCTTGTCACCGCGCGAAATTGGTAAGAGCCATTTTTTTTTACCATCCCCAAAATATTAGCAAAACGTTCGTAGTTTTATTATTGTAAATGTATTTCTTCATTCCAGGTCAAACATTTTCTAACCGAGAATAGTATTGCAGCATTGGAGTGGCCTGGAAACAGCCCTGACCAGAACCCGATTGAGAACCTTTGGTCCAACCGAGTTGGACAAATTCATTGAAAAAGTGTGGTATGAGGAAATCGCACTGGATACTTTTCACAGCCTGAAAACTGTAATAAAAAAAAGGAGGGACTACAAAGTATTAACATGTTCAGTCCTCGAAAGTTTGAGAAGCCTGTTTCCTGTAATAAAAGTCATAAACACGAATAGCAATAAAAACTATAATTATGCTTACACATTTACTCGCTTGTTTTTCTCAATGAAACTTAAAACAATTTGAAAATGTTTGTATAAAAGCCCTTTTTTCGGAAATTAGTTTATTGTTTTCCGAATCTGAAATGTATTTGAACAAATTAACATTCGGTAAAGATGGATCTTGATTATCTTTAAAACTTCCAAAATTATTCTACTAAAATTAGTTTTTTCACTATATCCGGATTTCTGTGTCCGTTACTGTATGTATGTATGTAATGTATGTATATACCCTTACCTCTGAAAATTATCAATTACCAAAAAAAGACTTTAAATTTATACCTTAAACCACAAAACTTGTCTGTTTTTCCAAAAAAAAAATAAAACTTTCAGAACTTAGCATCCACAAGGACTAGTTTGCGTGTAAACAATCGCAACAAGCTTCCTTCTGCAAGTTTCTCACTTGCAGCAAAATAATACATACATATGTATTATTGGTTCTAGTTTTAACTTTCTACTGCAAATATTTTAATAACTATGCGTCTGTGGCAGACAGATGTTTAGATACATGTGGGTACAGGTAGCAGACAGTCGAAGGGACGAACAGATAATCGACTTTCACTATAAGGATTTCGTTTTAACTATTTATTACCTTGTAAGTAACTTTACTATATGGATTTCTACTACGTCTCTCCGATGTGCTTCAAGTGACGTCACTTACAAATCATACGACTACAACTGCCTTGCACATCATATTCCGCGTCATTTACATGTCATTACATAATAACTATCCGGCAGATTCCGCTAGGAGACGGTGATGCAATGCAATTTACATCGTCAGAGTAAAAGAAGACAGGCAAGATTATTGTCTTCTGGAGCATGAATTTCTTCTCATTAAAAACTAATCGACCAGCAATTGAGTGCTCGTATTTCAGCTAGCCCTCACCACAAAAAGCGTTGCCTTCATCCCCTTAAGAATTTTGAATAACAGGATAACTATCAAATAAGGTATGCTTCCTGGAAGAAATCTAATTAACGACTCTAAACATGTTCGCTCCTTTCCAAAAACGAAAATGCCAACCAACAAACAACCTGTATACTCATCCTTCCACTAGCAACAAAGCCGTTGGCCTCTTCTTCAGAAATGAACAATGCCAAACAAGCTCGTACACTTTCTCCCGCACCCCACTGCTACAAAAATACAGACAACTCTTTTCATATTCACGAGCGTTGCCACCGATTTGAAAGACGCTCTTTAGTGCACATCGTTTGCATTACTTTAATCGCACTCACTAACCAAGTGAATAAGTGTGCGGGCCATCGGTGACCATGCATCACTACTCGAGGTGGTACACTATGGGGCACACATACTCAAGCCCGAACATTCTAATTTGTTTATCCATTTTTCTTTAATGCACTTTCCTACTACCTTGTGGTGTTAGACTACCACAATTGCGTATGGAGGAAGCGCCTTGCAAATTAGATGCTGTGTAATCCTGAAGATAGATGACCACATAACTAGATGCTAACTGGTAATGAGAGACATATTTAACTCTCACTTTAATTGCCAGCGATCATCTCTTGGCCACGACGACGACGACGACGACGATGATGGTGATGGTGATGATGAAGGGACTCAATTTGTATTGCTGGTAATAGGGAGTACCCCTTGCCATGAACATAGTTAATAGTATTTCCTGCTCTCTCCCTGAAAGTGTCCGATTCACACTTAACCCGTTCAAATGAATTGCAGGTACTTATTGTGATTTATAATGGCAGCTATTCTCGTTTTTATAGAAAGAGAAGCAGCAATTCCTACAGAACACATTGATGTATGAAGAGGTAAAGGCTTCTTTCTGCTCTGTTTAGGGTTGAGGATTAAAAAATGTCTGCTAAGTATAATCTGAATTATTAATAGGTTGTTTTCGACATTGCCAAAAGAATGAGTTGGAAATGAGCTTTTACAGTGCCTGCTTTAGAAATCTAAGGGACAACTTCAAAAGAGTATTCCGTTGAGAGCTTTCATTTTAAATCCTTTAACATATCCCCAACGAAAAAAATCTAGCAGCGTTAAATCACACGATCTAGGGGGCCAATTGAAGTCTCCGAAACATGAAATTAAGTGTCCAGAAAATTTCTCATGCAATAATGCAGTTGTTCTATGGCTTGTGTGGGTGGTAGTCACGTAGGCTTCATTTTCGAAGAAATAAGGTCCGATGATGCACCACACCAAACTGTCACTCGTTTTGGATGGAGAGATTGCGCGACAATCACTCTCGGGTTTTCGGTAGCCTTCATACATATGTGTGTACATGCATTACCTGCCTGTATTTCTAACACCCTATCAGCGAACGCGGTTGTCCATGGTTCGCCGGCTTCAATTCTTGAGTCAGCTAAACCATACATTTCAAGATCTTTATGCAAAATATGGTGTAGGCTGGTTTGTGATACGAGTATGTCTAATTGCTGCGTACGTCTTTTAATGGACAAACCTGGGTTTCCAGTAGCACTTTCAGTCACAGCTGCAAATGTGATCAATTGACCTGACGTTACGAACACGAGTTGGAGTCTTCACATCACTAACCTCAAATTTATTGATCATTGTTTCATAACGGCCGAAAAAAGGGCTAAGGTTTCCATTATGCGCACTAAGCAAATTTATTTTATTTTTTTTGTTTGAATCGAATTATTCTGTACTGTAAAAGAATTTTTTCTGCGGAAACTTTTTTTTCTATTTCTTTTCTTTACTTTTATAGTTTTCAATTTTCACAGAAAAGTACATGTATACAAACTGCACAAATGAACGCGTTCATTTCGCATAACGCTTGTGCTAAGTGATTTCTGTTGCTTTTTTATTTTTTTTATAATTTGCACGTGTTAAAGGGGATATGAATACCCTTATACAAATTTTTTAGAACACATGCGTTTTGTGGAAAGGGGAAGAGACAGAGAGAAAGACAGAGTGGTGTAGTTTGAAACTCAGGTGGTATTAAGTTTCTGTAAACTCCAAGGGTGGCTGTCCAGATAACTGGGGAGTATTTTGTTTGTTTTCGCTACTATTGTCGTTGCTTATGATTCACAATGTTATGCCTTCACAGTAGAGTTGACTTAGCTTTCGCAAGTGATCGACTTTTTTATTTATTTCATGCGAAATAAATAGATGATTCTTGACATCAGGATTCGAACCATGAATCAACAGCGTGACAAGCGATGATGTTACCACTACACCATGGCCATTGCTGAAGAGGGGGATGGGTGGGCTGGTGAATGCAGTGAATGTTGGAAAGTATTATAGGTATTGCCATATGTCCCAAAGTTAAAATAATTTAAAGTTAATTTTGCCTTCTTTGATATTTTCTTTTTTTTTTATTGACTGGAAATATTATATACCAGAGTAAATATAATTAAACTTTAGCTCCAGGCGCCTGCCTAACAGTTGTTGACATACCCTTAGCGGAGCGACGAAGTCGCGTGACCGGCTAAACACTGCGGAAAAAAGGGTTAAAATCCTGTTAGCGAGCGAAGCGATCCACCCACCCCATACTTTAAATACACCAGACTTTCTTACAGGCGACAATTTTTGGTATACACTTATTCGACTATGTAACTTCGTTTAAAGCCCCAAGTGATTTTCACTTAAACTGGCAACACTGTTGTCAACTATAAACAAATGAAAGACATGCGAACAAATTTTTTCATTTCCTCAAGAAAAAAATATTATATTTATGTTTTTTAGGCCATTTTAAGCCAGAAAAAAAAATAAAAAATTTTGCACAGTGAGCATAATGGAAACCCGCCCCGAAAAAAGTACGAACTTTACTAAATGGCTCCATGAAATTTTCACCATTTTTATAATAAATTTTCACAATTTCTATGTGTTGCTTATGTGTATATCGTTCCATTTTCTTCAACAGTATAGTTTTTGCTTGACAGCTGTCAAGGAATGACACCTTTTCGTTTGCAAGTTCAAAAAACCGCCAAATTTAAAATGAAAGCTCTTAATCGAAGACCCTTTACTTAGCCAAACAATGGCCAAATTCAGTGTGACGTTCTGTCCTCTCTACCTTGGGCGACTTTTAATACCACAATAAGCTGCAATGTAGCTTTATAGTCCGTTATGGTCGCCTGTGGCTAGGTAGAAAGGTATGCGAGCGCATGTAGATAGAAGACAAAATACTTATCAACCAAACCTATCTAGACAGTAAAATGTACCTAGTCGTTTGTAAACATACATTTCTTAGTATTCCGATTTAACACGGTACCTGTCTGTCCGTCCGTCAGTATGTCATACGCTCGTAACTTCTGAACCGTTGGGCCTAAAGAGATGGCATTTTGCACAATATGTGGTGAATCCAAAATTAAAAAGAAATACTAAAAAATTGTTGTTATGTCAAATGACATATCAAATGAGGGCCAGAGTTCCATGAAATTAAAAATATATTTTTTTAAAATCGGTTTAAAAAAAAAACCCAAAAACAATACTCTCTCACCCCCCTTTATCATAGAAAGTATTAACACGGAAAATCTGAACAAAAAAGTTGGGAGACGTGAGGCCAAAAATCACTGCACCATACCTTACCCCTGATTCAATCGATTTTGATAATTTTCTATACAACTTCTGAAGAGAATTTATGGGTTCAGGTACAGGCCCGATTAACGATGGTCCTTTAGGATTCTTAGCCCGACTGCCAAAAACACCTACCAGTGATCTTGCTGTCGGGTTGATACAGTACTTACGAGTACTTACCGCACTCGGATACATCTTTACGAGTATCTGACCAAATTTTAGAAATAAGAAACAATTTTGAATGGTTACCATGTTATTTATTCATATTAAATCATTGTTCCACAATTAGAGGATCACCCTAATATTATATAAAGATATAAAAACTGTTAAATTAATTTCAGTAGCAAACTTTGAATTCACATGTAGTAGTCTCCAAAGCCTGGTGGCTGAAACTCATCGTTATTTGGATTCCTACGTACTCCTGGACCTGGGCCGAATGGATCGAAGCGCGCACCTCCACGCTGTGGGCCGAGTCGTGGAAGTATACCCAAATTTCCACCACCACGCCCGAGAGGATCTAAGTCTCCACTTCCAATGCCGCCGGGTGGAAATCCAAAAGGGTCACTACCACTTTAATTGAAGAAACAAAAATTGAAAATATTCGTCAAATTGTGTTCTAATAGTTGAAGGATTATTTAAGGTTTTGAATTATTCTTAATTAGGCCAAAATTAGTAATATTTAGCTTCCAAATTGAAAGGACCTTGATAAAAATTTTCAAGAGACTTTTTTTTTAAAACGGACCTGAAAACTGTTCATATATCATCTAAATCAAATGAACTAAATAAACGGTGTAAAACTACCAATAATTCAACGTAATATTGCATACATAGGTCCACGAAAGCCAGGAGCCCTATGGGGAGTTGTGATTCGCAAGGGATCAAATTCAATATCTCTTCTGTCTCTTGCCGGATCTGGTGGTGTCTGAGTTGTTACCGCTTTAGTTGTACCAGCAAAGACCTTAAAAAGTATTTTAATTACAAAAATTAATCAACAAGCAAATGTATTAATTTATTACCGGATCTATTAATTCGTTTCTATATCGATCCATTACTGCTGAAGCTGTTGGCATTACGGTTTTTAGTGGACCTTTTAAAGCTTTCACTAATTCTTCGGAATCGAGACCCACGTTTGAAACATTTTTAGTTTCAACATCCTGAAATTAGGAAATATGTAGGTTAAGAGAAATCCAGAATCAGTATAAGAACTAGAATAAGGCGAGTATGAGTTTAAGGTTGGTAAGGATCATTGTAAAACAGTTCGCAAGGAAGCTGTTTCAAGTTTCGTACAAGTTCATTGGGTTAAAGAAGTCGACTTAAATTAGTAAAAATTGCGGTTATATTATGTATTCGTTATTTCATACTATAAATAAATAAATAACCAAGTCTATGTGGTTGTATACGAGGGTGGGTCAATAAGTTCCTGAAAATTAACACAAATTGTGTCGTCACCTTAAATTTAATATTTTTTTTGTCAAGAATCATCTTTCAAAAGAACGCACCCAAATTTTCAGACAGATCTGTCAAATAGTTTTGTTGTGGCAGCCATTTTAATAGACGCCTACTAGCATTTTCTTTAAAATGGAAAAAAAGTGAATTTCGAGTGCTCATTAAACACTATTTTTTGCGAGAAAAAACTATCACGCAAACCAAACAAAAGCTTGACAAATATTATGGGGACTCTTCACCATCAATTGGAACCATTCACCACTGGTTTACTCATTTTCATCACCACACCAGAAATGGTCGACAAAATCCATGGTTTGATAATGGACGATTGGCGAGTGAAAGTGCGCGAGCTTGAAGAGGCCACAGGCTTATCACATGGCTCAGTGATTTCAATTTTACATAAACATTTGGACATGAAAAAGCTTTCCGCAAGATGGGTGCCGCATTTGCCCACAATCGACAACAAACGCATTCGTTTGACAACTTTAAAGGTGTGTTGGGCGATGTTCCAGTCAAATTCGGCTGTTTTTGAGCCGTTTCGTAACCGTGGATGAAACCTGGATTCACCACAACACACCAGAAACCAAGGAACAGTCAAAACAATGGACTTCTCCTGGTGAATCGAAGCCGAAGAAGACCAAGGCGGGTTTGTCAGCAAACAAGGTCATGGCGACCGTTTTTTTGGAAGCGCGCGGTGTTATTCACATCGATTACCTTGAAAAGGGTAAAACGATCACCGACGCATATTACGCAAAGCTGCTGGATCGATTCCAAGCCTATTTGAAGCAAAAACGGCCGCATTTGGCGAAAAGAAAAAAGTTCTTTTCACCAGGACAATGCACCGGCGCACAAATCCGCAGTCGCAATGGCAAAATTGCATGAGTTAGGCTACGAACTCCTCCCTCATCCAGCATATTCCCCAGATTTAGCCCCCTGCAACTATTTCTTGTTCCCAAACATGAAGAAATGGCTCGGAGGTAAAAGATTTGGGTCGAATGAAGAGGTCATCGCTGAAACAAACGCTTATTTTGAGGGGTTTGAGAAATCGTATTATTTGGAGAGCATCAACAAATTGGAGAAACGTTGGATGAAGTGTATAGAGCTAAAAGGAGACTACGTTGAAAAATAAAATGTTTTTATACCGAAAATAGTGTTCCTTATTTCAGTTTTCAGCGACTTATTGACCCACCCTCGTAGATAGCGTTTCCAGAGATGCACAAACTCTATGAATACTCGTAATCAACTGGAGAGCAACAGCTCTAGAGCGAACAAAATGGATGCAGATTTTCATTGACGCTAGGGTCAACATCGGTCTGTAGTGCGAAAGAAGATTATAAAATAGAACTCCACTTCACTTTCCCATGAAAACCCTGCATTATGTTAAAATAAATATTATCACGTTACGCATGAGTTAAAGCGGATGAAATGTAATACTGAGCGCGGTGACTACATATTTTTATGAAATAAACAAAAATTGGTAACAACTTCGCGTTAACTACTTACCAAAAGATTAATAATGAATACATGTTCCGATTTCGTGGCCAGGAGAACGTAGAGCTTCTTATCAAAAATGTACCTCAAAGCATATTTATCTGATAAATCGTTCCATCCGTCCGGAAGTAATTCTGTGCTGTCCTCATCTTCAGAAAATGTTTTCTGCAAATCAGTATCATATATAGGAACATAAACAAATTTAAAGAAAATAGGTGCTTACGTCCTCACCAACTCCTATGCATCGGAATTTCGTTTTGATTAAAACAAAATGTGCCAAGGCAATTAGAATATCTGTATTTTTATTAACCTGAGGCTCGATTGTTTTAAACAATAGATCCCAACCGAATGTACCCTCAGAAGTCATTTGTTTTTTTCTGAAATAAAATACGAAATGAGAAAAACTGCAGAAACGAGCAAACTATGCAAGGACAAGAGGCCAGATGTTTTAAGTTTATTTGGTTCTTTTTTAAAAAGTGGTTGTGAATGTTCTTTAGAATATAATTTAAGAAATATAATTTAACATTTACCTTATGTTTGTGCAGATTAAGTAGACAAAATAACAACAAACCGAAATGGCTCAGATGATTTGCATTAAAAATACCGATGACATTTCAATTTCCATTAACCTACAGTAGGGGCCGGATAGTGGAACAGTTGTTATATGTTTTCCATACTGAATTTTAGTTTTTTTTTTCTTTTTAATTTTGAAAACTATAGTCTCAAAATGAGTATTAAATATTTTTTCCTGATAAATGGAGCTGGAGGTGCTCGACTGGTTTTGAAAATTTCGAACACAGTGTCAAGGATAGTAAATTTCTAAAAGTAAATAGGAAACAATTAATTTTGACTTTATTCATGCCAATAATGTCCGTAAGAAGTGTGCGATCGAAGATATTGAGAGATTCTACTCCAGGAATGTACAGAAGTTTTACCAAGAGATAAAAAGAACGTATCAAAGGAACAAAGCCCATACAGTTACCTGTAGAGATGAAAAAGGAAACTTTGTAGTAGAGTCACAGTCAGCAGACTATATAACGTCGACGAAGACCAACATCCCACTGTCAGGCAGAATGAACCATTGAACCTAGACTATGATAGCCAAAACTTTCGTCCAGCTGATCAAAACGATTTGAGGTTAGCAATATCCAAGGTAAGATCCAACAAGGCCACTGGACCTGACGGTTTACCGAAGGAATTATTTAAAGCAGTTTCATACACCAACGCATTTCTTCTATTTGGTCAGACTACTTCATTTGGTATGCCTGATTAATGGAATCACAAAAAAAAACCCTCGACTGCGCCATCTACAAAGGTATCAGTCTCCGCAACATCGCGTACATGATCTTCATATTGTGTGAACGCCTGAAACTTGTCGTTAACAACCTGATTGGCACCTATCAGTGCGGTTTTAGAAAAAACTCAAGAAGTCTAAATCGATGCTCACCATCTCTTAATCGATTTCAAGGCCGCCTACGGCAGCAGCTATGTTAACGAGTCATAAAGAGCCATGCCTAGTTTTGACATCATTACCAAACTCGTCCGTCTGTGAACACCAGGGAATCAGTGGGCTGTCACCGGTGAATTCGCGAATATTGAGACTGCATCAGCCAGAATGGGTTTAACGGAGAGAAAGGACAAATCGAAGTATATGCCGTCAAAAAGAAGGGACAGCTATAGCTATAACAGTAGACAGCTATAACTTCGAGGTTTTTAGAGACTTTGTATACAATAGCTCTGCTATCACATCAGAATAGCGATCAGGAGATGCTCCAAACGAGATGAGTGCGTTGTGGAACTGGATTAATCTTGGTCGACTAACAGAATAAGCTCAGCTCGTTGTTTCACATCGGAGCTGCCACTTTTGGTAAATGGAATCGGAGCAGATTCGAGTAGATTTTATTTTTTGTACTGGTGAAAATCACTTTAAATCGTAGCAAATATTAAGGTTTCTTTCACTACAGCGCCAAAATATTTATATATTTATTTATATTTACATACATTTCTTTAAATACAATTTCATATTGTCATCGCCTGTAATGAATATTTCCTCGGGTACTACTGTCGTTATGTTTTTCGACATTTACTGCTTGACATTTACAAAAGTTTTGTTCCACTATAAGATCATGAACATATTTCTCAAATCAAATTCACAATGTAATAAACGTAAAATGAAGTCAAGAGATTCTGATTTGTTTGCTCTTTCAGAAAACTTCATTTTGGCCCTAAAAATAAATCGCTTTCTTAAAAAAAAAATAATAATAATTAACCTCACAAATAGGTTCATATAACAAAGTGCACCCTCTGCACCATCCTTTTCACGACGCAGTGATCAATATAAGGGCAATCACGACGTTACTAGCAAATAAATTCTGGAAGTTATTGTGCAAGATTGTGTAGTAAGCTCCAGTCGGAGTGTAAACAGTCACAGGAAGCGTGCCCCACTCGATTTTATTTAATTTTTTTGTTTTTTTTTTTGCAATTAATAAAACGAATGAGTTTCTTTCATAGCAGTAGGCGACTAGTAGGTGATCAGTACCTTCGCTTCCTAACTTTGCCTTTTCTTATTTATTTTTTTTTTTACTTAGTTGCCAATCGAAGAGTAAATTTCAGATCGTCGCTGATAAATCGCCAACTAGTCGCTGACCAATCAAGTTGCAGTAGTATGCATTGGATGAACAAATGATTCAAAAGCAAGTGTATCACTCAAAAACAACCCCAGTTGATTTAGTTCTGATCGAAAATAGTGTCTTCTATGGTGGGAGAACGTCGAAAAAATATGTGCAGAATAAGCCGTTTAGAATATACATATTATAAAAAAACAATTACAACCAAACCCCGGTGCCTAGCATTATCTACAATCAATTATTTAAGCTAGTATAATTCTGCGAAAATGACAAATGCATCCTTTCAACACACCCGCCACTAAAACGACAGGCACCATCTCACTCTAAACTTATTCCCAAATCGAACGTACCTACGTCTACCGTTTGTCGTTTGTTTACGCCTGTCCTGTTGACGAAGTAGCGATGTCGGTTAAATGTTTGTGCAAAATTGGAATCTTGCAATCAAAATGCGATAACGATAAAAGTGTGGCAACAATTAAACATAATGACAAACTGTACAAGCCCCTTATCGACTGTGATTTCAATCAACTCGCTGCAGGTACGTGATTTCACAATAATCTCCAAGCAAATCACAAACATTCGTCATCCCTTCCGCCAGACATTTCCAGACATCGTGATTTCTGTCTAGTAGGACTCAAATCGGATGATGCCGAGTATTGTACGATATTCCACGATGGTACACGACAGCCAGGCCGAAATCGGGAGTCACGTACGCGAATACTTTCTCTTGTCTTTCCAGAATTCAAGTCCTCGTACTCACTCCCTTCCGATGAGGATGAAACCGATGAGGATAAAGTAGCTGTGATGAACTATGTCACCGCCAAGTTCTATGATCTCTTAAGAACTGCTCACCTATCGTGTCACACTGAGAGCACAGACAACAGTTTTGTGCAGCATTCCCGTCTCCAGCCTACTCTCAGAGAATATCAACGAAAAACAATCCAATGGCTCTTACGGCGAGAGCGGGAATCCATTGAATTGCAGCATTTTTATAAGAAACTTGCATCCACTGAAGGTTACAACTGCTATGTGAACCTTGTCCGGTTGGATATCACAGATACGCTGCCGGAAAACATTCCAATTCCATCAGGTGGCATTCTAGCTGACGAAATGGGTCTGGGGAAGACTGTTGAAGTGCTGGCTCTGATTCTCTTAAATGCTAGAAACTTGCCTTTAGCAAACAATTCAAGTACTCCCGTGCAACAGCCACCAATAAAGAAATTTCGTAAAAATGACAAGCTTTTCTGTGTGTGTCGATCGAAGAGGGCGAAGAAATTGATTATGTGTTCCCATTGTTTAATGTATCAGCATGAGAACTGCGTTCTTTCATACGTTAATTCGTCCTCTGCTGACGGGGAAGATTACATCTGTCCAAAATGCTGGGAATCACAAAATATAATTATTCCTAGCGCTGCAACTGTGATTGTTTCACCGCATCCCATCAAGCTACAGTGGCTATCTGAGATGAATAAACACGTTAGTCCGCCGTTGAAAGTTCTTCTCTATGAAGGTGTCTCTAAGAAGAAATGGAGTCCGAAGGAGCTGGTCATGTACGATGTAATACTAACCGATTACCAGACTCTTCGGAAGGAGATTTACTTCACAGCATCCAATGAGACGAATATTAGCTTTCGTAACAAACGCCAAACTATGCGAGTGAATTCGCCACTAATGCTCGTCGAATGGTGGAGAGTGTGCCTCGATGAGGCACAAATGGAAAGTGGTAATACGAACGCTAGTAAAATCGTCAAACAATTGCCAGGTTTGGTTGTATTTTTCTTTTGGTGGTTGCTTCTTGAAAGACATTTTTTTTCCAGCTATTCATCGTTGGGCAGTGACAGGAACTCCCATTCAGCGTTCTCTGGATGATTTAACCGGTATTTTGGAATTTGTTGGCCTCAATGAGGTGACCCCTAATACAGTGTGGCAACAATTGACAACAGAATTCATTCGAGGACGAAGTGAGAAATTGATCAACATTCTGCAAAAGATCATGTGGCGAACATGTAAATCTTCAGTGTTGGACGAACTTGGCATCCCACCGCAGTCGGAATTTGTACATTTTGTGGAATTAAATAATGTGGAGCAGCTGTTCTATTCAGATGAGCATGAAGACTGTGCGTCTGCGTTCTGTGAAAAGGTCGAGGGATATTCCGATTTGACGGGTTTATCACCAAAGATTTTGAAAAATGTAAGCATCTCTGTGGAGTTTGTTTCATTAGCCAACGTGTTTTGCTATCTTTGTTTTTAGATTCTGCAACCAATGTTGAAACTCCGCCAGGATTGCACTATACCTGTGCTGCGTATGAAATCGGAACAAAACATTGTAAAGAAGTTCCTTCAGCCCCAGGAACTACTGGACCATTTGAAGTCAACCAATGAGTTGGAGTGCAAAAGCCAACTGCGAACAATGGCTTCGAGCTACAATGGTATGCCGCGATCATTGATATACACCTAGACACTTCCCCTCCATTCCAAGGCTGCATTTTACACATTTTCGAACTGTCTGTCACCGTTCATAAGAGTCTGCATGCTCTGACAACGTTTGGAGTGCAGATGTTCATGTTTCTATTCACTTGATGATGGAAACGATTTACCTGTTGCAGAGATTGGTTCATAGTGTTAAATCGACGAGTGGACGGTGTATTACTGAAGGCACCTTCACTATCAAAAGAAGGGACTTATCTCAGTCGATTTACAGAAGAAATCAACTTAGATTTGTCTCTGAGACTCCTTAATGTAGGTGGTTGGATAAACTAAGATTTTATTTGTTTCCTTTTTATGTTCTGGTGACTATTGGTTGATAGCTTCCTCAGCCTTCTTAGATTTCAATTTGGACAAAGTGTATGCACTTGATTTTGATTGAGTGAAAAATATTGGTTGTAATTGCCCAGGTTAAATGGTTCAACAGAATATTGGGCGTCCTCGTCATTTAGCAGTCTGTAGAAGTTTGTAGGTTAGTAAAATTTTTGAATATTAATTCTGCAAAAAATATCACTTTATTGATTAGATAGCACGCTTCACATGTCCTTTGTTCTGTCTTTCATTATATATATTTGCATGTGTTAAAGGGACAGAGAAAAAGACGGATTGGTATAGTTGGTTTGAAACTCAGGTGGTATTAAGTTTCATTGAACTCTAAGGGCGGCGTCCAGATAACTGGGGAGTATTTTTGTTTTGCTGTTATTGTCGTTAGTTATGATTCACAGTATTTTTTTCCGTCCATCTGATGTCATCACGATCAAGTTGCATTTTAGCCATATGACCACCCTACTGCCAGTGTTTACCTTCGCAGTAGTTGACATAAGCTTCCGCAGTTGATCGACTTTTTATTTATTTCATGCAAAATATTTTTTCACATCAGGATTCGAACAGTGAACCTGCAGCGTGACAAGCGATGATGTTCCCACTACACTATGGCCAACCTCTTCTATTCGAAGGGCTCCCGAGTAAATTCGGTCGTCTGTGCAGCGTCACTTTCCTAATGGTTTGCTAGAAATATTACAACTGGACTTCTGCAAGTGTTTCTCGTAGGAGTAAGGTGGAGTCTGGTTTATGTTTTATTGATCAGGAGACCTCCAAGTTCTTGTGAATATTGAGGCATGCGATTCACGTTTCAACCATAACGAAGCAACAAGCATTCCCATCTACCCATCGTCATCCTACAGGCGTTCAGCAGAAATGCCACTCGACCTTAAAATCGATGCACAAGTGGTGTGTACAAATTCAGTATTCTTGGGTCTTCTGCTGAATCTTGTCTATTTTCAGGCAAACAACCTGATAAGACCAATCAACTCAAAGACTATAATAGTTTTAGGTGCTCACATATTGCAGCTCTGTAATTGGCGCAGGTTAGAAGATCTCTTGTCTTATTGATCGAGCACATGGCGCTGAGTTTCCAATCCATATTTTACAGGTGTGTGCATCCTCACTACCAAATCTTCTCCCGCAGCCTTAAACAATTCAGTAGGTAGACCGCTTTAACCAGCAGCTTTATCTGCTTTAATTTTGGTGTAATCGAGTTGTGGGGGAAATTGTGATTTTGACTTTCACCGACGTTTAACAGTCTGCAGAAATGATCTCTCCAGATTTCCAACACCACCTGTGCTTCTACTATGGTATTCCCGTCTTTATCCTTATAGGCTTCAGTTTGGGTAGTGAAACCGTGTGTTGCCCCCCGTATTCTCTTATAGTAATTTCTTATTCCTTTTCTGCTAAAATATCTTTCCATTCTCTCGATTCCTCGTTGCTCATGCTCTTATTTTCTTTCAAAACACGTATTCGTTGTCGCTCCTTTTCTACTCGCTGATCTGATGAGCAGCCGTCGACTTATTCCGCACCACCACTTTATATCTTTAAATTTGTTCAGCGTTTGCACGCGCACAATCGACATTAAACCTAGCACACAATTGCGACACTTCTAATGCCTTCCTATTGGCCGGTGTAGAGCTTTTAGAGATTTCTAGTGATGTCCTATCGGCAAATGCTTTGCCCTTACGAAGAAGGTTACGTCGTTGGATACTCGAACACGTTGCATACAGGTAATGGTCTGTTTTTGTTTTTTTTATGGATGCGCCAATGGATGTGGTAATCTTCTAAAGATACTAATAGCCTACTAACATGCACGATTCGCAGACCCGATTACTCGATTCCAGGAATGCGCCTACGTACTAATCCACACCCAGCATTCTTCTACCACTCTCTCCGAGGGAAAGCCGTTAGGTATTACTTCGCGGGGCTGGTTAGCAATTCATTCTATGCTTCTTGTATTGCTGCTTCTGATGCTCCTGTTGCTTCTGTTGCTCTTCTTAGCTTTTCTATTCTCCGCAGCTCATTTTGAAGAGTTGTTACGAAATTACATATTGTCATCCAATTCTCTTTCGACTGCAACATAGACAGAGTAATTCTCCATGCCGTGAAGCGTGTGCAATGAAAAACTGCGTGCTCCGTATCTTCATCTTCATCCGGGCATTCGGGGCAGGATGGTGAACTGTCGTGTCCAAATCGGTGGAGGTATTTGCGGTAACCGCCGTGACCAGACAGGAACTGTGTAAGGTGGTAGTTACATTCCCCATGCTTTCGGCTTATCCAGTCTTGGATTGTCGGTATTAGTTTATATGTCCACCCGCCTTCTGTTGTATTGGCCCAACGAGTTTGCCACATAGCTGCTGACGCTGCTTTTTTCTCCATTTTGATTACCTTGATGTCATTGCCATCGTGTTGGTTCAGGGCTCTTCTATTGTATATTCTGAACATATCGTCTGTGAGGATGTGTCCAACTATAACAAAGACTGAGATGGTTCGGAAGCCGCTGATTGTCCGTAGCGCGCAGAGTCTATATGTTGAGGATAATCTCCTTTTGGTCTCCTTTACTCTTAGTGCCTGTACCCAGACTGGGGCGGCATATAAAAGAACCGAGGTGACAACTCTGCAGAGCAGTATCCTTCTAGCGAATCCAGGTCCATCGATGTTAGGCAGTATAGCAGCGAGAGAGTTCCCTGTATTTGCAGTGCTTTTCTTGCTGAATAATCAACGTGCTTTTTGAACTGCAGTTTGTTGTCCAGCATTACTCCAAGCTATTTAAATGCTTCTTTGGACCTGATTGTTAGGTAATGGTCCGTGTCTCCCGTCAATTGCAAAAAGGGGCTGAAACCCAATCTCTCTGGTCGAGATACTCATCACCTGGGGTGCACATTGTGTAAATGCATAGGCAGTGGATAATGTGTCTTCTACCCTTTCAATGCGCTAAAGGATACGTTTATCTGCTGAATAGAATTATTTGGTCAAAAGCGTAACCATTAAATCTAAACTAAAACTAAGGCAGTCTTTTGCAATAATTTCAGGAATTGCTGCTATACACTTTCTTCAAGAGCAACATAACGATGCAATTAAGTACTATGAGCTAGTGATGAAACTGGCAAAAGAATACACCGGTAGTATTAGGTAAACTTTTGAAGAACAGAATAATCATTTTGGTAATTGCTTAACAAGTCTCATTGCTCTTCCTACAGTATTGACAGTTTACTCCAAATACACGCTCTACATAACATGATTCAGGCCTATCGCATTATAGAATCCAGAGATTCATCGATTCTTGAAGAATACGAGGCACAGTGTAACAAACTTGAATGGAAATATCTAGAACCTTATGCGTCCAATCTACAATCAGCAGATAAAGGCTACACTTCGGCTTTGAATGCACTAAATGAATCCCAAGAGAGGATGCCTACAAATTCTTCAAAATTCTGGGCACAAGTTCTTGATGCCACCGACAAAGAACAAATTTCCGATCAACTGATTCATAAAATCAATGATGATGTGTTTTCAACACACAGCAACACTCTTTACGAGAGGTACCTTACAGAACTACTCACTCGCACAGAGAATATGTAAATTTTGAATTTCTCCTTACAGATTTCGATCGACATATGGTATTCTGCTCGTCATAAATATGTGGTATGAGAAGATCAATAAAATTCGCATTGAACTCTCCAAAAAATTCAGCGAATTCGATTTCTTTGTTCAAAATGTGCGACCACGCAGTGATGTACCCATTGGAAGGTGGCGAATGATGATGGCATTCATTCGAAGTGTGTACGATTGCCATTTGAGTGATCTGCGAAAAGTCAGGGAAGAAGGGGGACTTAAGAAAATATTTGATTATCATTTTTTTTTCTTTTTGTTCTTCTAGGAACCAAGTTTAGATAAAACCGAGAAGGACGGTAATGTAAAGAAAAAGGTTTGTCAACTGTGCGCAGTGGAGCGAATTTTACAGACCTACGAGTGTTTGATATTCAATAAGGTGCTGGATGAAAAGTCGAGCAATGCCGAAGGCACCTGGAATCCAACGATGCAAGAAAATATTCTTAAAGGTTTGTTAGCTTGACTATTACTCGTATAGAGCTGCTAATGGGATGATCTTTATTTTCAATCTTTACAGTCATTTATACGTTTGTAAAAGCGAAGAAGGAATTCGCTTTGTTTGTCAAGGACTGTGAACTTCAACTAGAGGCTATTAACTTAATGAAGACCGAGTATAAGGTGAGTTCTAAAACAATATTATGATAAACCATTAAGTGGATTCTAATGTCAACATTGTGGGAGTCGTGGACCAATGCCTCACCCTGTTCATGGCTTTTACTTCCATTGAAAATTCAAATCACGAAGAATTCACCTGAATTGGAACGTGAAGTTACACAGGCTTTCCCCTTATCGTACACTAATGCAGAGCAAAGTGAGTCTAATTTAGAGACACCCGTAGGTCTGTGTGGTCGCTGTATTAATTAAGCTTCTTTTCATGCAAATCTCTATCTTTCTAATATCCTGCCGTGTAGTCCACTCAAGCCATTTATGTTTGCATGTATGTACTTATGTATCAAGCATTCTTTTTCACAGAAATCTTTTCCCAAAAACAGATACCACGCTACTGTAAGAAGCAACAGAAACAGTTGTCTTATTTTAACAAGAATTAATTAAGTGATGTGTCGTGCATTCAATATAAACCAGTAAATTGCCAAACGGATATGTCGAAGTTATTTGGTCTCTGGTATCTTCCGTTGGAAACCAGGGTCTTGTACGAAATGATCGCTCTAACATAATGGACTCCTTTGTAAAACTGTCATCTCACTGGAGTACAAGCTTGGCGTGAGTTTAGGAGAATGGATAGACAGTAGTCAGCCACTAGACAGTAGCACTTCTGTCAAGAGAAGCGAACCTATAACGCTGGAAGAGCGCCCGCCTGTTCATTCTAGTCTTAAAAAGTTAGATCTTGAAAGCCTCTAGATGTCTTCTGGGAGCGAATTGCAAAATTAACTTTTTCAAAAGATCTGAGCACTTAGGCCCAATTTGGCCCATTGTATCCGTTTTTGGTGTAGTGGTTAGAGAACTTCAATTTCATTCGTTTCTGTTTTAGGCACGACTTGCTGTTGGTTGGTATTCTCCGCTGGAACTGCATCGTTCGGTTCATAAGCAAACACTCTACCTACTACAACGTGATTATCCTTTTTTTCTGCCATGTATCTATACTAGAAGCATAAATCTGGACGAGAAGAGAATATTTTGGGGCCGAACTCGAACTCAAGCACGGATCTGAATTTGCTTCGTGCAGGAAAAGAAGCTGTTTCGATGTAAATTAGCTCTTTGCTCTAAACAGGTACGAGGGTGGTTCAATAAGTCCCTGAAAAATTAAATAAGGAACACTCTTTTCGCTTCATCCAACGTTTCTCCAATTTGTTGATCACCTCCAAATAATACGATTTTTCGAGCCCCATTCGACCCAAATCTCTTACCTCCGAGCCATTTCTCCATGTGTGGAAACAAGAAATAGTCGCAGCGGGCTAAATCTGGGGAACATGCTGGATGAGGAAGGAGTTCGTAGCCTAACTCATGCAATTTTGCCATTGCGACTGCGGATTTGTGCGCCGGTGCGTTGTCCTGGTGAAAAAGAACTTTTTTCTTTTCGCCAAATGCGGCCGTTTTTGCTTCAAATCGGCTTGGAATCGATCCAGCAACTCTGCGTAATATGCGCCGGTGATCGTTTTACCCTTTTCAAGACGCGCATCCCAAAAAACTGTCGCCATGACCTTGTTTGCTGACAAACCCGCCTTGGCCTTCTTCGGCTTCGATTCACCAGGAGAAGTCCATTGTTTTGACTGTTCCTTGGTTTCTGGTGTGTTATGGTGAATCCAGGTTTCATCCACGGTTACGAAACGGCTCAAAAACAGCCGAATTTGACTGGAACATCGCCCAACACACCTTTAAAGTTGGCAAACGAATGCGTTTGTTGTCGACTGTGGGCAAACGCGGCACCCATCTTGCGGAAAGCTTTTTCATGTCCAAATGTTTATGTAAAATTGAAATCACTGAGCCATGTGATAAGCCTGTGGCCTCTTCAAGCTCGCGCACTTTCACTCGACGATCGTCCATTATCAAACCATGGATTTTGTCGACCATTTCTGGTGTGGTGACCTCAATTGGGCGACCAGAACGTTCGGCGTCACTTGTGCTTGAACGAACCGAAATTGATTAAACCAGTGGTGAATGGTTCCAATCGATAGTGAAGAGTCCCCGTAATATTTGTCAAGCTTTTGTTAGTTTTTTCTCGCAAAAAATAGTGTTTAATGAGCACTCGAAATTCACTTTTTTCAATTTTAACGAAAATGCTAGTAGGCGTCTATATAAAATGGCTGCCACAACAAAACTATTTGACAGATCTGTCTGAAAATTTGGGTGCGTTCTTTTGAAAGATGATTCTTGACAAAAAAAAATTAAATTTAAGGTGACGACACAATTTGTGTTAATTTTCAGGGACTTATTGACCCACCCTCGTAGCTCCACCTCAATTATTCAGGTTTTGTAATGTTGGATATATGCCTGTACCATGTTACCCCAGAGTTTACTGTGAAGCCAAGAATATATTTGAATTTCTTGGGTTGGATAATTTGGTTGTCCATTTGTTCTTTGTCGACTCAAGTAGGTCATCGACATGGAATAAAAACAGTGTTAGTGAAAGTTTAGTTCCCTGGGGCACTGCAGCCTTTACAGCAAAGCTATCGGATCTGTACTGAAGAAAATTGTCCAACCAACCGAAAAGCTGTTGCTCTCCAGGGTAACGGCTTTTGATTCCCCGTGTTTGTTGGCTGACGTTCATAGCTGAGTTGTATAGCTCAACAAGTGTTCTGTTGTACGAAAACTGCACAAATCATACTGCCGGTCGCTTATTAGTCCATGTCCCTCTATGTAATTGGTTATTTCAGCATTCATAGTTTTGTACCCATTGCATGGACAGCAACATTTCTTTCCTTTTTTGGGAATCGGTTCAATGCGCACAGTTTACAAAGGATAGATGCTAATTCTTGTGCACAGTTTTTAAGAACTATGGCTGGTATTCCATCGGGACCTAATGCCTTTTTGCAACTCAAATGTTTAAGGATGCACCGGAGTACACGGAATAGTTAGTGGCTCCACTTGTGCTGAACATAGCGTCGAATTGCATGAAAACACGAATGCGAGATGATCGGCTTTTTCTTTGAGTGTTGTGTCTGGTGGTCCGTCTACTTCTCTAGATGTGGAAAGGAGAAATGACATCACTTTTTTCATTGGCCAGAAGTGCCGCCAGCCACTGATATATTTTAGAAGCTTGTTACTCTTTGTATTACTAGTTTATGGATTTGGCCGTTATATTACAAATATGTCGAGGACCGACGAAGCTAGACAGAACAAATGAGTTTTATTCGGTTGAAGAGCCGTTTCGGAAAATATTTGGGTTGTCTGGAAACCGTGTGGACTTTTCTATAACCTGGGTTAGATTACAGCTGATGGCAAACGTTCCAGCTAGTCTTCCTGTTTCTTCAGTTCTGTTATGGGCGTTGAAGTGGCCGAGGACAAAAATGTTGGTTGACAGGTGTGGACTCTGTTTCCAGTTGAAATAATATGGCCTGTTGGTCATCGTTTGGAAGGCGCTAAAGACAGCACAAAAACTTGATAGAACCTATAACGCTGTGACAGCGCCCCGAGAAGTCTGTGGTACACAACAACGAAAGAGTCAGGCTACATCGGCATGCCAAGTCTGATCAACTATTCAAAGTTGACGATAGTTGTATCAGTTGATGAATTGACTTGAGTTTTAGTTAAGACTAGCATATGTGTTTTCTTTCGTTCTAGATGTGGATATAAACAGTTTACTTTCAAATTGTTGAATCCCAAGCCTCTAATGTTGCAAAATTTAAGTACGAGCTTGTTATTGTCGGTTTTCACAGCACCTGAGCGTATAGGTTTATTTTGATGTCGGTTCTTATTTACGTGCTGTAACTGTGAGAGACGAGTTTGCATCGAAAAGAACTGGACGGGAGAAGAGATCATCCGATTGCTCACTCATGTCAGAAATCAATCTCTCGCCTTTTTCGTATGCTTTAAGGTGGAATACCTCTAACTCATAGAATATCCTGAAATTCGTCCTGCGGACCTCCGGAAGACGATTCCTGGTTTATTAGTAATAAACTTGGTACTTTAACTCTTACGATTCTCAAAATGTGTGTAGGAAGGTCTGGGTACTGGATGCCTAGTAGTAATAGTATGTCTTTTGTATCACACTATAGCCTAACCTGGTCCAAACTCTGGCTCTGGCGTATGATTTTTTCCTTATGTATGGCCTTTGATTTTTTCCTTGCGTATGGCCTTTGATTTCAAGAATTCAACTTCCTTTTATAGTAATAGAGGGAGGGAGGAATTTGGCGTATAGTATCTTCTTTCTTAGTCTTCTAAAGGTCGTCAATGATGTACGGGGGCAAGGTGAAAAGTTCTCGGCCTGACGCAGAGATGGCGTTCCAATCAGCAAAAATTTATGTTTCCTGCCTGGGTGCACTCCTCATTAGTTCGTATGACAAGTTTCAACTTGTTCTCTCAAGTAGTTTCTTTACACGAATTTTTGCAGTAGTCGTCTTGCGTGTTTTTCGTTCAAATGGATAAACTTGAATGTCGTGCGGTGATAAAATTCTTCGTTTTGGATGGGTTAAACCCTAAGGAAATTCATCCAAAGTTGACAAAAGTTTACGGGGACTCTACTCCTTCCATGTCAACCGTTAAAAAGTGGGTAGCTGAATTTAAACGTGGTCGCACGTCCCTCGAAGATGACCCACGTGTAGGACGGCCAAAAACCGCAACCACACCCGAAACCATCGAAAAAAGTGCATGATATCGTGTTAGACGATAGGCGAGTGAAGATGAGTGAGATAGCTGAGGCTGAGTGTATATCGGAAGAGAGGATGCGAAACACCTTGCACAAAAACTTAGGGATGCGAAAGCTCTGCGCAAGATGGGTGGCGCATTTGGTGAATGCCGATCAAAAACAAATGCGCAAACGATTTTCGCGGCAATCTTTGGACCGATTCAATAGGGATCCGACCGATTTTGTGCGACGATTTGTCACCATGGATGAGACATGGGTCCACCAATATACGCCAGAAACGAAACAGCAGTCGAAGCAGTGGGTGGAAGCCGGTGGTTCAGCGCCAAAGAAAGCGAAGTCGATCGCATCTGCCGGAAAGGTCATGGCCAGTGTGTTTTGGGATGCGAAAGGGATCCTGTTATTTGATTACCTTGAGAAAGGCAGAACAATTACAGGCGTATATTCCTCCAACCTTCTTGACCAGCTGGATGCCAAAATTCGCGATAAGAGGCCTGGCTTGAAGAAGAAAAAAATCATCTTTCACCAGGACAATGCACCTGTACACAAGTGAGCGTTGGCGATGGGAAAACTGCTGGATTTGGGATATGATTTGCTCGGCCATCCCCCCTATTCACCTGATTTGGCACCCTCAGACTTCCATCTGTTCCCAAACTTGAAGAAATTTGTTTCTGGGTAGCGCTTCGCATCCAATGCAGAAGTTGAGAGGGCTGTAGATGAATATTTTCACAGCCTTCCAGACTCTCACTTCCAAGAAGGAATACTGATGTTGGAGAAACGCTGAACCAAGTGTGTTGAAGTCAAGGGAGATTATGTAGAAAAATAAAATCATTTTTTAACTGAAAATCGCACTCTTTCATTGTCGGGCCGAGAACTTTTCACCTTGCCCTCGTATGTACGTATATGCTTCCATTGCCGAGGCTTCATTCATATTCAGCTTCGAAAGGTATTTTCTTTCATTTAGGGTTTGCTGGCCTACAACTAAACCGAAGTTTACCCTCTTATTTGTCGCACAAAACTCACCATTTTACCTCTCTACCTTTTGCAATTTCCTACGAAAATCAAAGATGGCACACTTGAAGATGGAAATAAGTTTAACTAATAGAGCTGCACGATGTTTGATTAAGTGACCCTTTCTCATTATTGCGAACTAACATAACTTAGTGGCTTAGTCATTTGCCATCCATAACAGCATCTTAATCCACAATATTTCTCTTTCATCCAGATTCTCATCCTATTTCCCAGCCCATTTGAAAATTCGAGCCAAAATAATGTAAACACTATAACTTGTTGGACAATTTCTTTTACTAGGAACTCGTGAAACTTTGGATTGAGATTGAGTACACTGTAAAGGCATACGATGAGATGGACATGTGTAAAATGAGAATATCACTTGCCGAATCAGAAGAAAAGAAATCAAAGTACCAAATATGTCGCTACGAGGTATGGGTATCCTTTAAAATAGTCTGCCCTCAGTACTTGTTTATAAAGAAAAAAAAACTGTTCTCAACAGACCGACAACATTTTAACCGAGTTACAAATGAACTTTTATGAAGCACAAAAGCAGTTTATTCTCAAATACTCGCGTTTAAAGTATCTTAGACATTTGCAGAAAGATACTGATCCTGGCCCATGCCCCATCTGTGGTGTAGAGGAACAAAATAAGGTACACCTTCAGTTTGGCTCATATACATAGCAGTAGAGAGTAGTTATCTCAATCATAATTTCTTGTACTTCCAGTATGTTGTTTTAGAATGTGGTCATCATATGTGCTTGATGTGTCTTAAAACAATGTCCAAGGTGCAGAAAACCAACACACTCAACTGTTCCATTTGTAGAAACGAACAAACGTATCAAAAGTAAGTCATTGTGTCCTAAATCCTAAATAAAATGTCCAGGTGCCTTCAGTATACTATTTCTAGCATCTACTTCGTCAATCGTAAACTAGCCACTGGTGAAGAAACTATTAAAGGTGATTACTCATCGAAAATTGAGAAAATCGTTCTTCAAGTCCTTAAACTAAAATCCATCGATGAAAAGGTGAAAATTCTAATATTTTCTACATGGCAACCAATACTGAAAGCCATCAGTGAAGCTCTAGAAGAGAATTCCATTACATTTAAACTAAGATGGACACCGGAATCGTTACAACAATTTAAGGTAGATAGTGCTTATTTAGTAGCTGCACACCATATAGAATCTATTTTTGTGTTAGAATGAATCGCTTGGCATCACCTGTATGTTGATGATACTGCAACATGGTTCACAGGGTCTAAATTTAGTTGAAGCCACACATGTGTTCTTAGTTGAACCAATTCTAAATCCTGGTGAAGAACTCCAGGCCATCGGTCGTGTACATAGAATTGGACAGACCAAGTAAGTTTGAAAGTTTATAAAATTCTATTCAAAAGCAATAACACTTCTCATTGTAGACCAACAACCGTCCATCGTTTTATTGTTAAATATACAATCGAGGAGAATATTTACAATGCTATTTCGAAAGACAAAACAAAGAAGTGGAATAATTTAACAACTGATAGTATTAAGAAGTTATTCGAACTACAACCAAAAAATTCGTAAAATGTATATTTTTTCTAAGCCTTCTGTTAAGGATTTATTGTAAAAAAAAATTAAATTATCATATTTTGGATACTGTCGTTGTTTGAATTAAATTAGCAGGCAAAAACTGGTAGTCCAAGTACCGAAGACAGGACTCCTGAATGTGCCAGTAAGTCGCGAGTTGCTTTAATTATGCAAAAATGTGGTAGGCTTCACATGGGACGTACGAATATAGCGTATAGTTGTTTAATTTATTTGTTTTTTTTATTTACAGATCGGTGTTAGACCGATACTTGCTTACTTAATTAGGTGGCGTTACAGTTCGGGGTGAACCTGTGCCTCAACCAACAAACCTCTCCAGTTAGCCCGGTCCTTGGACAACTGCCTCCAAGTTGGTTGAAGTTCTCTTCTAATTGTGCGCTTCACCTAAGGCGAGGTTAGATTTGACGACTCTGCGGGCCGGAGGGTATTTTGTCCATTCGCTATACATGTCCCAGCCATCTCAAACGAACAATGCGTAGTTTTTTGACGCTGTACTGCTCGTAAAGTTCGTTGATGAATCTCCTCTCCAAAACCCCATCAACGCAAACGGGACTGAATATCGTATAAATAATTTTTCTCTGGAAACGACCAAGCAGTACCGGGATTATCACAAGATCTTATATAGAGTTTCCTTAGTTCTTCGAGACAAGGCCTTATTACTCAATTGCCTTCTCAGCCCAGCAAAACAGCAATTGGCAAGAGTTCATGTGATTTTTGCTGGGGTCGTTAACAGTAGATCCATTAGTATCTGAGGCTTGTGGTTGAGGCTTCGTAACTATCAATTTGTTCCATGGTAGGGAAGTTACCCCGACGACGCACAACTCCCAACCTGGAGAGTCAGCTTCTTGGTTGCTAGTAGCCCTTACAGGGATGCGAGGGTTGCCATTGGTCGGTTAAGAACTCCTCCGCCGCCATCTCTTCATGGAAAAACTCAGACTCAGATTTCAAGATACTCACTAAGTAGTTCAACCTGCCAGAAACTGTAGACGCCACCATTGATTCCATCTGAAGAATTCGTCCGCTGCCGCCTGGGTTCAAGGAAGGGTGTCTCAGGGGAAACACTCTCTCTCGATTACTACCGCCAAGACGCCCCACAGGGATTTAACCCCATCTTTCGCCAAAGTATACTGCACCCAGGGTTCACCGCGTGGAGGTAAGAGTAGGAGTTGGTGGACAGTGGAAAAGGTATTGACGCTTGTGTCTTCATACCCATGTCTACCCTTTGAAACCGAGACCGATACTTACATATAGTATATTTGCATCAAGGAATCCCGACCTGAAAATACTGGTAAAAACTCAACGAGTAGCTTGTCCCAGCATCTTTGGCACAACAGTTGCTCTGCAAGCCATAAGGCTGAGATATTTTCAGCAAGGACCAATGCAATCGACACTAATAATGCATCGTCATCCTCCTAAAGTCACCCATCAACTGCCCATCGTAACAGATCTCAATATGGGCTACAAACACTCAATACCGGATAAAAAAGAGTGGACGCATAGCGATGTTCTCTACTACGAACCACTGTCAATTTGTACGAATGTGTGCACAAGCAAGGACTAGTGCCGGTGTCTTTCGTGAGGGTCTGGGAAATGAACATTTTTTTAAAAAAAGGAAATTTCCAAATCTCGGAGCACTCAGACTCAATTTTGTATGTCCATTGTACTTACCAGGCAGAACTCCTTTTGGCGTAGTGGTTGGAGAAACTTAGATTTGTTCCCCGTCTGGGCTTGAACCTGCACAGTTCGGGTCACAAGCCAACACTCTACCCACTACACCGTGGCCGCCTCTTTAGACAATGCTCGAGGAGGACTTACGAGTTCTTGGACATTTTGAACGACTAAGAACCATCTACGGCGGTGAACAAGAAGGCGAGCTAGCTTGGAAAATTATGTTCGACTCGGACTCGGTTGGTACAAGACGCAGAGGTGCGCAAAGAGTTATGTGGTTGTACCAAGTCGAGCAAGTGCTTACAAAGAGCAATTAGTTTAAGATCGCTAAAGGAGCATCAACTGGAGAGACAAAGGGCCCATTCATAAATGCAAGCTTTGCAAAGCAAATGCAATGCAAAGCAGAAAAAGCTGCGCAAATGCAAGTTTAAGTCAATTGCAAAGCATGTGTTTCCAAACACATACCAGATTTTTACTTATCTGTAGTTTTTTCACACATTTTTAACAAAAAAAAAATCAACGAAAGCACGAAAAACAACAGCGCAATACGATTCTGACAGCTACACGATTGCGCAATGAATAAAGCTCTGCTACATTTATGAATTCTCTGCTTAGCAGTGATGCAAATTCGTGCATTTGTGAACTCTCTGCTTAGCACATCTTGCGCAATATTGCAATTATGAATGGGCCCAAATTCAGTGAGAATCAAATAAGCTTCTGCCTTTAGCTAACTTCAATTAACCGATAGAACTGTGTAGGCACAACACGGGTGTCAGGCATATTTGCTTGATCTCGCCACTTCTACCTACTTACCCACCTCCCGTTTCAATTGTTTGACAATTGATCTAGCTGAAAAGAGTGCCCATCGAGAGGGCATGAAAGCGTGCAATCGAAGACTCTAATGTTGTCTAGTTATCGAGGTAACTACATACATACAACTGTTTTTTCATTGTGTCTTAGACGTATCACAAATCAGTGACCAACTGGATGAAGTTTTACTATTTGGGAGGAAAAGAGAGAACACACAAGTATCATCTTAAAAAATAAAATTGTATTTTTGATTTCCATGAAACCTACAAACTACTTCATCTTCTTCTGCTTTAGCAAATGATTCCTCAATGCCTTTTGCTTATCTTTAAAGCTCTTCTTGACCTTGGAGCGTGCCTTATGCCTCATCATAATGAAGTTCTTTCCCTTGCGCTTCTCCCGGTTTGTCTTTGAGCAATTTTCATTCTTTCGACCGTCTTTGTAGCCGAATTTTTCACGATCTTTTCTACCTTCTTGCACTGTCTCTAGACGCGATTCTTTATCGTGTTTACGTTTTTTATAGATCATTTCAATGCTGTCTAGTTTCACGAACTCCGTCTTGTCCTTTTCCAGGGGACGTTTGCGGCTGTTAGTCACAGATTTCTTTATGTTTGCCATGTCAATGCGTTTGAAATCTTCATCGGTGAAAATTCGCGTCAGGGCGAGCTCTTTAGCGGCTTCCTTTTCGTTCAGAATTTGTACATCCTTGGGTACTTTTTCTTTCTTCTCTTTTTTGGATTGTTTGCCGTCTGGTTCCTTTGTAGATGCTTCGGGTGTTTCTTCTTCTTCGTCGTCATCTTCATCGGATTCTTGTTCCTCTTCAGCTTCCTCATCATCCTCATCATCATCGTCTCCATCACTGTCATCAACATCCTCTTCATCATCTGACTGTGCTTCACCCTCACTCTGGGATACATCCACCCATTGGCCATCGTTAGAATCGGACTCACTCTCATCTTCATCACCCAAATCGATTGTTTCCGATTTCTTCAACAAAACCTCTGCTCCGGGAATACTCTCATGCGCTTGTACTTCTCCGTATTCCTTCACCTTACGCTCTGCTTGTGCCTCTGTCAACCGTCCACGATCCTTCTTGTGCAACAACGCTGGCAGTTGTTCTCTGTACAACGTTATGAGTGATTTCGCAGCCATCATAACCGATTTCTCCTTGTACGCCTTGTACATTGCTAAGTCCCGTAGCAGTTCCTCTCCCATTGCCAGAGGGCACCTGGCGCATATCTCACGAGAAGCATTCAGTCCAATGGCCATGACATCACTGGAATTCCTCTCTGTAATGAAGTTGTTTGCGATTGTCTTGAGAATTGGCTCTACAACATCGCCAGGAACTAGCTCGTGTGAAGCTTGTGCTGCGAACTGAAGGATCCTCGTCACCTGCCTCTGATGTGGCTGCAGGAATCTCGTGATATATGGATAGAAGCTGAATAGGAACAGCTCATGGATACCAATCAGGCGTGAGATCACGTCCAGGTGCATCAGTTTAACTTCGAAACGTTCATTGCCCGATTGCAGCTGTTTAAAGAGACCCTCAGCCAAGCCCTGTGGGTTGTGGATCAAATGAATGCCAGAAAAGTTAAAAGGTTCCGCGTTCTTTTTCTTTTTCGATGCCTTCACCGCCTGTTTCTTGACCTGTTCAAGCTGTTTCTTGCGTTTTTTTGTCTTTTTGTTGACACGATTCACCATCATTGCACCCTTCAAGTCAATATCGTTGTCACTACCCGATTCATCGGAGTCCTTGCCCTCTTCATCGTGACCAAGGAAGAATTTCAATGAGGCAACCTGGACCTGAGGGAGAAAACTTGATATACCCGCTAAAAATCTGATTTCAGAACCGACAAACCTTAGTGATTTTCGAGAAGCAACCAACTGTAGCGATGACATTCACTGTTTTCGGGTCATTCCAGATGTTCTTCTTGTACAACTCGATCATTATGTCGACAGACATCTTAGCCGCCCTGGGATTCGAGTCCTTCAGCATGGAGTACATGAAGTTTTGCAGTGTCTAGAAGAAAGTCAGTTATTACATGCTTGGATGGGTCATGTCCACGCATACCGAATTCAGTTTCATGTCCTTGTGCTTGGCATTCATGTTCTTGATGTCGGTGATGATGTGATTCTGAAGGAATGTCCTCAACTTCTTATCTGGGCAACGCAGTAACTGAAAGAATAGTTCCAACAAATCCAACGCTGGTATCAGATTTTTGTTTCTCAACAGAATCAGTGCCTTTACGAAGCAATTACGCATGACTGGATCTAAAGTGGTGGCATGGTTTTTCAACAAATCCACCAAATGCTGGGGAAACTGAAGACACGCGTCTGGATAGCATTGAGCGACCTAAGAGGAAGAAGCTTATAGATATCACCTGAGATTGGGAGATAGAGATATACCTGCGCTATAAACATAATCAGTTCATCGAGACTTTTGTTCTCATCGCTGGGATTCAATTCGAAGACCTCCAAGCTGCTCAAGAAGTGACGATATTGCTGAGTGAATTCTTCTTTGTAGGATTCTGGATCGCGTTTGATTAGATTCTGCAACTGTGGCAGGTTGTCCGGCAGCTGATTGTTGTGGCGTACCATTGTAAATATTTACCTATGGTACCCCCGAACAATTTAAATTTTATAGTTATTTGGAGGAAAGATGAAAACAAATCCTCTGCACTCTTTGACAACTTTTTTTGAGGGTTAGTTTGCAGCACGTTGCTTGGTGGTTGACAGTTCGTTCCAGTGGAAGGGATTGTTTATTAATGTAAGAGTTGTCTGATTTCCGAATTTGGTGGAAGTTGCGGACTAACCTTAGGGATAACGACACTAGTTATACCCGTGACTGATCAAAGTGGCTAATCCCGCTTAACTCACAAATCGTGATTAGGATATCGGTCGGTCACCTATGACTTAGCTCCAAACGAGATAAACGTAATGCGGAACTGTCATATGCCTAAACTGGCTCTCAGAACCATCTCACGTCTTTTTTTGACATCTGAAAATGGAACTGGAGCGGGTTCAGAAAAATGAGAGTAGATTTGTTTTATTGTATTTATGAAAATTACTTTAAGTCTTAGTATATAATGCAGCTTTTTTTCATATTCAATAAATCCTGATTAATGCATTATTTAAGATAAATAAACTTTTTGCTAAGCTCCAAACTGGGGCCCCGTGGCTGAGTGGTTAAATGCGCGATCATTGAGTGGGGGGGAAATAAAAAAAACGTTTTCTCACGGTCCCACCTTTCGCGAACGTCTGATCTGACAAACATCCGAGAGTAAAATTGCCATGAAAAACTTCTCACAATCGAAAAAAAGCCCTTCGGAAACGGCATAAAACTGTAGGTCCCAAGCATTTGTGAGGCGCGCAGCACGAGTTTCTGAGAGAAGCTAGGCCAGGCCCCGCATTGGGAAAAAAAAAAAATATAATATACAATATATAACAACTAGTTTATAAACAATGTCCAAATAAACACAAATAACATTTTATTTCATAATTTTTTTTTGTTGTGAAATAAAAATAATGTAATTAAAAGTCTTTCAGTGGCAACTCCTTTTGCTCTATGAAATCAATTTTTGGTATTTTTCCAATACTCTTTTATGATAGTACTGAGTTGAAGCGATTTTTATGTTCCATTAGAAAAAAAAATGGAAACTTGAATGAAACCTACTGAAAGACAAATTTTCCCACTGAGCTGAATGAGTTCTTTATAACGTAAGTGTAAATGAGTGTACTCCAAATAGCCGCGTTTCTTTGTGAATCCCCAATTCAAAAAAATGTGGCATGGCAAACCTGAACAACTAACTGCGTATCAATTTTCAGTAACTTTCGATACTACAGTTATCGTTGAGTATAAAACATTTAGGCTATTGGGCAACAGATGACGCTATGAGGTGTTTTGCTTAGAAATGTTGGCATTCAAGAAGAAGGCTAATTTTATATCTTTAATTTAACACTAATTTTATTTGCAAATCCGCCACTAGATCAGTAGTGCCAAATTACAAAATAGGATATCGTTATTTTGTGAAAGTTAACCTAACTTACAAAGAAACACGGCTATACTCATCATTTTTATATACTCACTAAGTGTTCAATAGCAAATGTTAAAATAGCTGCGTTTTATTATTGAACTCCATTGATTGGGCCAGCGCAAACTGGATCAATTTTGCCCCGGGATATCTTTTGATTCAATCGCACACTGGATTAATAATGTGGGGCAAAATTGTGTTATAGTACATGAACCGATTTTCATTGTAGTGGTGTTTTACCCCTCGAAATTGACAACTTCTGTGTGTGTATTGGTTTTCACCCTATGTTCAACCACTTCATCGCTGGATGAACATTTCACCTCGTTTTTTACTTTACACTTCATCTCCCTCTTCTATAGTCAGTTTTACCCCGGGGAAATGATCCAGTATGCGCTGGCCATTTCAGATCACAGAAAGTAAAACAAAAATGTTTTCGACATACTCTTATACTTAAAATTTATCCTTTACGGAACTTTTTTTTTTAATAAAAATGATGACAAATTTCTGTGTGCAAATATTCAGACCCCTATCGTGAATAAAATTTCCCTCGGAATTTTTCCAACATACCAAAAATTAGGTATCGGAGTCAGTCTTCGAAAAAATTCAATGTGAATGTACTTCAACGGAGAATTTTAATGAGATTTTCCCCAAATTTGTTCCCCGATATCTTAACGGAGAGAAACGAAATTAACGACAAAATTCTTTGCATTTGTGCTATATTTAATTGTCTAATGGTTTTGGAAGAATTGCACAATAATATTAGTCAGTTTGTTAGTCTAATTAATTACTATCTCAGGATTTAAAATACCGTAAAAAACTTACAATCGACTCTAAATTGAAAATTATGAAATACAGCGATACAATTGTATTTTGATCTTGAGAAGGGAATCGTGTAGGAAATATTAAATTTAAAATTAAAAATTTTGGTAAGCCTGATTTAGTCGTTGACTTGCCCTAAAATATGTTAAAAAATAAGATTTTCCGAAACTGTCTGCAGACTGATAAGTCGCCTTCACAAGACACTACATAATAATAAGCAAGTTTATTTCTTCCTACTTTTAAGAAACTGGATTTTTGTTACCTTTTATATTCTTGACCGTTGGCAACATTGCTTATTTTTTTTTTTTTTTTTTAAAGACGAAATTTGTAATTCCACATTCTTTTGTGAATATTATATTCACATTGCGGCAGATGTTGGAAAAATGGAACTCCAAATTCATACTTACCACCTCATCAAGGATTTATAGGGAATAGCGTCTATAGAGAAGAGCTATACAAATCCATGTCTAGTTTTGGCATCCTGCGAAACTCGTCCGTCTGTTCAGGATGACGATGGAAAATACACCATCAAAATTATGATGCTAACATCAGGGGTACGATCTGTCAAAAATCTACTCGCGTAAGCCAACGACATTAAATATTTAAATTGGAAGAACGCAGTGGGCTATCAGTGATACTACCGGGAGTACTGATACAGAAGCGGTGAAAATGGGTTTAGCGCTTAACGAGGGCAAAACAAAATATATGCTGCTATCAAAAAAGGAGAGTCAACATTGGTGACTTGAGGTAGTCAAATTAAGCACTTTGTCTATCTAGACTCCGCTGTAAATTCAAAAAATGATACCAGCGCAAAGATCAAGCAAAGAATCACCGCTAATTCTTTTAGCTATGACGACAATTGAGTAGCAAAGCCCCCTTACGGACAACTAACGTGACTTTACATATGTAATCCCAGTCCTGCTATACGGCACAGTAGTATAGACGTTATCAAAGCCGGATAAAAACGCCGTTAGTTGTTTTGAAAGCAAAAAATTCTTCGACTGATTTTTGGTCCCGTTTGTATCGGCGGGGAATGGAAAAGGAGATACAGCAACGAACTATACCAGTTTGGCCAGAAGAGCTCGAATTCATCGCCTAAGTTGGTTAGGATATGTAGAACGAATGAACATCAACGCTCCGGTCCGGAGTCTTCGAGTCCATCTCAAAGAGACGACGCGGCAAATGAAGACCTCACCTAAGGTGGAGCACAGAAGTGGAAAGGGACCTTAATCAATTTCGGGTCCAGAAATGGAGGTGGCTAGCACAAGATCGAGCTGGCTGAAGACGCTTATTGGTTGAGGCCCAGGTCCACCCCGGACTATAGCGCCATCTAAAATAAAAGTAAAGAAATATTCTTCTATGAAAGACTGAGTTTATTTAATTTAAATAATTAAAAAATTATAAGTGAAAGTGAGTCCTGGTCATTTACGTACTACAAATAGTACTGAGGCAAACAACTCTTCTTGACTTCACCCTCCTACTTGTCTAGTTGGAAAAACAAACATCCAAGTCGTAAAAATTATCTCCTCCTACGGTCAGATGACTTCTTCGTACGTTTCGGTCCTTTCACAAAACACCAGTCTACTTGGATAGTCTGTCCCATGATCTCGGACCCGTTGAGTGCCTCCTTAGCAGCTAATGCCTGCTTGTGTGTTTCATACTCTACAAGAGCGTAGCCTTTCGAGAAACCAGTACGCCTGTCCAAATTCAAGTGGATGTTCTTTATGTCACCATATTCGCAGAATTTCTCTTGAATATCATCCTCCTGTGCCTCCTCGTGGATAGAGGTTACAAAAAGGATCCAACCTTCAACGGAACGCTGTGGTCCCGGCTCCAACTCATCGTCGTCTTCATTACGAACTCGCTCGTAACTTTGGATGGGTTCTCGGGAGTTACTTTCACTTCCGAAACCACGTCCTTTGCGTTTTTTTGCTTTCTCCTTTAGGCGAACGATTCCCTCTGAAAAGTTCATAAAATGTTAGGGCGCTCAGCAATCTGCAAAACTGTACAACTTACGATCGCCATCATCGTCGACTTCAAACTCTTCGGCATTATCGATATCTAATACATCAGCCATCGTTTGAATTAAAGATGGAAAGTAATAGATTATATTTCAAGCCGAATATTTCAATTTCTAATAGAAAAATTCGGTGAATAACAAAACGCCGAGAAAATAGCCACACAGCGTTGCCCACTTGATGACAGTTATCGAAGGTATGTTTGATTTCTAATCCATTCCGGTGGACGTTGACATGCGTTCAGTAGTTCAGTAGTCTACATCGAGTACAATTTTTTTGAACTCCCTCATTCATGTTGTGTGAATACTTAGAATTTGCGCACGTCCATCTTCGATTAATAAACTGAATTCCATTTGAAGAAGGCGAAGGAGAGCCTCGTCAATTATATCACGATGATGAATGACTAGAATATCATTAAGATATTTGATACGATTAATCTTGGCCACCAATTCCAATTCATCGAAAACGATTATATAAAGATACAAATTCACAAAAACAATGAATACTTTTAATGTGCTAGAAGTCCAGCTGCTCTCTAGCTCAGGACGGAAAACAACATCGCATTGAATTCTTTCTCAAGACCACCAATTATTATATTGGTTAATATAATTAATAGAAGCTTTTGTAGGGAAACTTAAGTCCCTCTTGATTGAAAATCATTAAAATGTTAATCAAATAAATCGAACAACGTTTCAAGAAAAGCAGAAGGTCAAAATAGAGGAACTTCATAGTGTTAAGAAGATGAGAAAAACAGAATTTTAGAAACGTCAAAATGTCTCAACAAAATGTTTGCCGGGAAACCCCTTATCCCCTTCATCCATAAACTGTCAGTTGCACACAGCTTAGTTACCAATAATTTCAACGTGTAAGTCTTGACTGGGCTGATCAGAATGTGCATATACGATTCAGTCTGCTTCTGAGTCGCAACGCTGCCGCCCGGCCTGATACTCTATATAGAGCAGAATGTTGTTAACTGTCGACTTTGAAGCCGTAAAGTAGTTTGTATGTTCACCTCTGAAAAGTACAAAGGCCAAAGGGGAATAAATTGTTTTTATTACGATTTTTTTTGAGATTTTTACGATAACCTTAAGCCTGCTGGGATGAATGTTCTAAATCAGTCTTTACTCATAATCCGCACTTGTTTATTTACTTACATATATCAATTTTTTTTCTAAATCTTTCATAATTGAAATTAGGCGAATTTCAAAATAATTAATTATTCTTCAACTATTCAATTTATTTTTCCACATCCATTTACAACAAACATAAACAGAAAGGAACAACTTTAAATTTGCGGCGCTGCAAGAAGTGGAGCTAAATTCAACTTCACTATTCACGCCGCAGCGTGTTACAGCTTCACGCACACCTTTGACAGCTCGCGACTCAGATGCAAACGAACATTCTGATCACTTCTGCAGTTGCGAATAATATCAACATAAATTGTAACTAAAGCAGTCGCTTTATCCTCACAGCAGGATTGTGTAGGAAAAATCACAAAATATTTAAACTACAAAAGCTAGTTTGTTTACATCTAGCGAACGAAAAGCCATAGGTAAAAACAATATTTGATTTTATTGTCAAATTTATAATTTGCAATTTATTTTAATTTTAAATTTTTTATTTCTATTTTTGAAGTACAGAATTTACTAAAAATTTCAAATATGAATCAGGTAATTAAATTTGTGATGATATTGCTTTGATTCTTTTAAAAATCCATTACTTATGACTTTGGTCCCATAGTTGCTTTTGTTCCTTAAACCAGCGACATGGAAAAAATTACTTATCCAAAAATGGCAATTCGCCATTGACGTCAAATGACAAATCGGATGTGAAGCATAATTTTTCGGAACCAACAGATGGTGCCACAAATCGGTGCTTCCCACAAATCTTATTATATAACCGATATATTTCAGTAATGTCACATAGAAAAAGGAGCATAAGACTACGTCAATCAACCAATAAATCGGAACTTTTCTGTTCGGTGCTTCCCACAAATCTTATGATGTAACCGAATGTCACAAAGAAAAAGGAACAAAAGACTACGCCTTGAGCATTCATATGTATGTCACTATTTTGCACGTTCACAGTGTTAATTTAGCACAGTTACTAAAAGTATGTGAATGCACAAGGAAAAAAAAGCTAAACGCGCAGCCTTATGTTCCGTCATTCGTGGTTATGTAATACCTATGTATGTACACGTAATGATTAAAAAGGTCAAATGTATCTATTTACCTATTAAAATTATTACCATCAAATAACATCACAAGGTTTTCATAGAATTCTTGTTTTCACAAGTGTGGATTAGACGATTGCCATTTTCAAAAGTGAGGCTCAGTCTATTATAGTCTGGGAGCCAATGGTTTAGCAACCAATTAGATTGCCTAAATCAGTAGAACAATGGACCACGTGAGCTGCTGCTTGATTTTTGATTGGTCGCTAGGCGATAGCATCATGTTGCCGAAAATGCACAATGTTAAAGCGAAATCTAAGTATACAGGAAATAATTTCACTTTCACTGGTTTTTGATTTTTATTTTTTTTAACAACCATTACCATCCACATTTGAAAATACCATCCACACTGTGTTCACTTTCCAAACACTACCCAACTGTCATCGTTTTGGCTTTGTTTTGATTCCGTGCTTCTCCTTCTTGGTGTACGATGTAATACGGAATAGTTAATCGCATTCCGCCTATTTTCTCTGTTGATTTTCTTGTTTATCTTTTTTATTGATAAATTAGAACAGTTTTTAATTGACGTAAAAACAGTATTCACACTCAATTAAATAACAGAAAGCATCGTATTGTCGAAGGGACACGTAGGCGTAGCGACGGAGTCATAACTCCATTCAGTATCAAATTTTTTTCATTTTTTGTGTCGGTTTTTTTTTTTTTCTATTGAAAACTTTTCGTTAAGGAATACATATCTTTTTGTAAAATGACGGAGGATCAGCAAGTAAATCAAAGCATTCCCGCATCCGCTGCCGATTTCCTAGAGAAAATTCACTGTTTGAAGCACCTATTGACCAAAGACCTAATTGCGTGCGATGCTAAATGGACCCTATTTGTGTCTGCTGCACTTAGCTATCGTTTTGAATCACAACTGAAGCCGTTCCCACCGAGATTTGCATCAGAGCAAGGGGGCTACAATATCGAGGCATTGGTAAGTAGGGCACTCTCGTGTTTCTTTGTCATTGGCTGGTGATAATGATTTTTATTTGTGATTTGTTTTGTCTATTTGTATAGACGGCTATTATCAACGAGACACCAAAACTGAAAATACTCCTCAAAAATATCAACGAAGAAAATTATGATGATTTGGATACAGAAGTTGTGGATCTAATTTACTGGGTGCTGGTACATGTGCGTGATCCTTTCCTAAGGAGCGTTGGTAATGACGAGGTGAGTTGCGAGCAGAATTATATATTTGTTAATTTAAGATGGTCGTGGGCTTGTGATGCAACTCGATGTGGAAGATACAATTCCGGGGGAAGACGAGCGGAGTGGCTATTAAGATAAAGCAATAATATTTCAGAGCTTGGTTTCGTGCGAACCGATCACCGTACCACCATTCAACACGAATATGGAATAACTTGCCTTTCTCAGTATTTCCAGGAACCTAGAAATTGCAATGATTTGAAATCGCTAATCGCATCGCTACCTCACTCTCTCTCTCTCTTTATCTACCCACCTTTTCCTTTCACTCCATTACTGTGCAAACTTGAAAGAACACAGTTTTAAGTGGTGGGGAAGATTACAAAAAAAAAGTGATAAAACAACGGTGAAGTTGTCTTGTGGCAAAACCAAATTATTTGGAAATTTCGACAATTTTCTCTGTACACGCTTATTTAGCCATCTTAGATTCTGCTTAGTAGCCACGTTGCACCGATAACGATATAATTCTCTAGACTAAGATGATGCCTGGCATCGGCGATCACTTGATCTTCAAAACCTAGATTAGATCTTCTTGAATCCGGGGACTGAGACTCGAAGATTCTCTTAACTGGAGGGCTGTTACCCATTATATTCCATCGGCCTTGGCTTTTTTAATTACGTACACATACACATCTTGGTACAGCTCATAAAGTTCACGGTTGTATCTTCTCTATTCACCCTCTTGACACACAAGACCAAATATCTGACGGGGGATTTTTATTTTGAAAGAGCCTAAATATGCTTATAGTTCTCCGAGTTAATTCAATTCTTTTGCCAAACCGTTTCCTATGGACAGCCGTAGTCGGATCTCCATTTGTTGAGTTTATGTTCACTCTAAGGTATATAGATGAACTCCTTAACTGCTTCAAAGTTGTAGTTATCAACAGTAACGTTTTGTCCTAGACAACAGACAAATTGTCCTCATTAACATTAAGCCCAACTATCTTCACCTGGTCTTTAATTGCCGCAAAAGCCTCTACGATGTATCCCAGCAGCTGGAAAGTCTTGTTGAAGATTGTGCTAAAGATAATCCTGCGCTCTATCTGTTCCAGCATAAGATTGAAGAAATCACATGACGTGATTCGCACGTTTCGCATAACATGGAGGAGGTGTTACCAAATTGCACAGAACACTGCCCGCATTTTTTTCAATGCTACGTAGCATTAGTTTCTTTGGGACCACAAGTGGGCTAGCGCTTTGTAGAGTTCTAGGCGAGGAATGCTATCATATGTATATTTGAGGTCGATGAGTAGATGGTGAGTTTCCACCTGAAATTTGTAAAAATTTAGTGCGAGCATTTCGTCCATTGTCGTTCTGTCGAGCAAAAAGCCGCACTGATATAAGCCAATTAGCACAGAAAGACCTTAGATATGGCATGTTTTCGCCCATCCATATCTCATTGATGATCTGGTGCATACATTCTTCCAAAAGGTCATTGGAACCGGTGACTTTGTTGTTTTTCAGCTTTTTAATAGCTGCGTGGATTTCTTTTATGGAGAGTGGAGAGACTGTTTCCTCATTGACTGAAGTTGGGTTCCTTCTGGCACTATCACTTTAGCTGACGAAAGTGTAAGGCACTCTTCTTTAGATCCAAGTGGCGGCGGAATATTTTTCCAGATTGAATTGGTTGGCGCAATGAGAATTAAGCGAATTCAAGCATAACCCATACTGAGTTGGGTCAAAGCTTCAGCCACAATGTAGTTCCAAGCAATCGCCTACTTAGGTCGTTCATGATATATCAGCGCACGCAACGTAACCTCATTTTTATACCGTGTATACAGAGTCCCAGGTTCCGCTGAAGTACTCATTAGCGAAAACTTATGCCAACTCTACTGTGAAAGCATAACACTGTCAGTGAGGTGGTCATATGGTTGAAAAAGTGGACGGAAAAAAAGACTGTGAATCATAAGGCAAGGATATTAATAATGCTCTCCAGTTATCTGCACGCCACCCTCGAAGTTTACTGAAAACACCACCTGAGTTTCAAATCACTACATTAATCTCTCTTCCTCTCTCTCTATATATGTCTCGAAAGCTTACATCATGCAATTAATTGGTTTCAAGGGATTGTTCGTTAGGTGTAAGCTACACACAACCACTTGATAGGGCTTCTTTACGACCTTCAGACGATAACTTCGGCTCCACATACAGGTATATTGCTCACATAATTTCAGTACTCTTCTACTTTCGGATGATATGGATAAATCTGTTGGTGTTATAACTGTCACCTCAAAGTTTTGTGTACCGTAAGAGGTAATGTCATTGCACCACCAACGATTCCAATATCTTATCCTCGCCTACTTATGCAAAAGAGATCTTATTACTGTCAAGTGAACGCTGTATATTCAAATTGAATGGAACGAGACGCAGCTGCCTCATTTATGGTGAGAGCCACGATAAGACGCTTGATGTAGCATAAATCTGGATAACATAGGTTTTTCCGAAATGCAGTATGCCATCCTTCGTTTCTAAATTTGTTAAGGTCCTACATTTCTCAATATTTTCCTTAAAGATGCACTTGTTAGGACAGCAATTAAACATTTTATACTATGATCCATCATTTGAGTTCAGAAAGCAGCACTGATGGATCAATTGAATTCGAATTAAAAAAAATTGTGTTCGTTTATCCTGCTTCACTGCAGAGGTAATGTGTAGCTAGGGTGCTAGAGATCCGATCACACTGCACGTAGGAAAAGTTCTTCTCTAATTTATAAACAACTCGGAGTCATCACCGCTGCACTATTTACGCATATATTTTTTGGAAGCATCACAATGGGTCTACATAGACCTAAGTGTGATGAAAAAGACCTAACCTCTTTTTCATCACCCTACTAACCTACCTATAGTCTAGTCTTGTAAGACGTCAAACTATGATAACATTTTATCAGAGGCATGGTAGCTGTTCCGAATGCACATTTTGCTTAGAAACGTTCTATACCACCCTTTGTTCTTTGGCAAACCTGTTTCACACATCCGATCATGTTTCCAGAACAATCGTCCCCCAAACTTCCACCTACGAATCTGTATAGTCGTCTATTCTCGTGGAAAATAAATATTACATCTATAAGACTGAGTGCCGAGTTAACTGTCAACTTTATCATGTGACCATCAATTACTTTAGAGCTTTTCTTTTTTTATTTCTTAAATTAAAAATGTTCTGTTCTCTTGCAGTATGATCTCATCATGTCATCAATTCCACAAGATGACGACTCAGCTTGCCCCAGTCACATTTTTGCCGTTTGCCCTGCGGCGAATTCAAAGTCCGAAGAAATCTTCCAGAAAGCAAAAGAAAACTTTCCAACTAAGTTCGCATTTCATGGAAGCAAATTAGATAGCTTCCATTCGATAATCAACCACGGCTTACATCAGCACATGTGCAAGGTTTGTAAGAGTCGTGAATTAACATCAATCTTTCTTATAACGTAATCCTATTCAATAGAACGGTCTTTTTGGCGAAGGTGTGTACTTATCAACCGCACTCTCCGTTAGCATAGGCTACAGTCCGTATGGCGCTGGTTGGGGCGCTTCAAATTGTGGTGCTATGTTATCCTGCGTTGCTCTGTGTGAATACATTGAGAATCCAGATCATGTAAAATCCAAAGAAGATGGTGAGTTGATAAATACTAAATAAAAATGTAGGCATACTGTGTAATTTTCTAATTTAATAGAAAACAACAAAAATACCGACATTCCCAACACTTACCTTGTAGTGACAAATAACGATACGGTAAGAGTGCGATATTTGTTCTTCTACGGTAGACAGTTCCCCGATGAGAGTAGCGCACGAAGCGTTATTATCGATTGGATTAGCCGAAACCGTTATGCACTCTCTTTGGTGTGTTACACTCTGTTCCTAACATCGATTGGGCTGGCAAACAGCGGTAATGGATCATATCTACGACATATGATAGGTAAGAAAGCATCACACGCCATGGGAATGCTGAAGAAATTACTATTAGGCGACACATAAGAGCCTTTTGGCCGAATGTCTTAGTCATTTTATGTCTTTCCTGCTCCGAAGTTTAGTCAAATTCAATATGTACACGTGTGTATCTTTATTTTATAAATAAATGGAATTATAACTTTTTGAAATGTCATCAATGTGGAATAATTTGTTTTTAATAATTTGTGGCTTATCACCTTCAGGAGGACTCATTCCTCATAACAGGGTTCATCAATCAATCAATGTGATAATAGTTGCACAGAAGTCAAGTAGAAGACAATTACAGTGCCATAATGTAATAACGTGTAGAAGCGCACTGGCTGTATATCATTGTAAGTCGCATAAGTCACGTTAAAGATTTCACAATCTTCAGAGCCATAGTACTCAGTGGATGTTTCTAGAAACTGATCATAGTAAGATGCATTTCCTTATATCTCCTGCAGACTGTTTCTCAATTGGTGTTTCGATGTCGGTCCTGGCGAGAGATGTGACAAGATAAGAGATAAAACATATTTTAAACTTTCATTTCTGAGATATTTCAGAATGCATCCAATCTAATTAAAATACCAAATTTGGTGAATATTGTAAGACCCGTTTTCGAGAAAGCAATCGTTTAACCTTATCGTTACACCCAAAGCGTTACACCTGAGCAAATTTACTAAGAGTACCGTTATATGCATTTCATTCCAATAGACTAATGCCATTTTGCAGCATCCATCCAAACTGACTAAAATATATAATTTGGTCGAAGTCGTTAGAGTAATTTTTTGAGAAAACAAGCGTTTAGCGTTACACCATTTTCGTTACAATCGATCAAATTTACTGTGCCATTCCTAAAGAAATTTTACTTCGAGAATTCAAAGACATGTCGACTGGAGAAATGAACATAGTCCTTCTTGTAGTCAGCTGAGTACACACCTCCTGTTTGTCTTACTTTTTTCGCCAGTCATTAATTTTTGGACACTCAAACAATTGAATTGAATGTCACACCATCGTAAACTCCAGCATCGGGTATAATTCTTAGCCTATTACCTAAAGTTGCACCAATCCAGTTGGTTGAAATTTTGTTCCATTTGCGTCCGCGACATCTTTTAGTCTTTCATAGTCCATATGGTAAGATTTTTAGAGCTGAATGCGTATCTTTCTATCAAGCGGGATGTTGCTTACATCCCATATACCTACTTCGTGGTTGAATCTTCTCCTCCATGTACGGTCAAGGCTGGTAGGACTAATTAACCATATGAAGAACTTTTTTCTTTGATAAATTCCACCTTTCTGCATGATGTAGCAGAATTCCCCAAAACCTGGGAGAATATTTCATCTTCTAATTCAGCCTATTTTATATGACGAAAGCATTCAATTCTCATAGCAGTAAACTGAGACACAGAGTTAACCGCATATAAGCGAAAGCGGCAATCATTTAACTTAGCTACTTTGTTCGCCAGGTTGGTCATAATTAAAATTAAAAAAGGATGTTCGTATTTCACTGTCATTTATAAGTCGACAGAAATAGTCTCTCCAGATTTTGAACACCGACTGTATTTATACTATGCTGTTCCCGTCTTTTCGGTTTGGAAAGCAAAACCTTTTTAGTCTTCTATAGAAGTTTCTGACTACTTTTCTCGCTTTGCTCCTGCTCCATGTCATTTCTTCAAAGCATTCTTTGTCTCTCCTCTCTGCTCCTAAAGCTAACTGGTTCTGGTTCTATGCAAATTGCGTTTCTTCTAATGGCATGGCACATGAATACTGATATGCACAAGCTACACACTATTAAGTTTCGTCTTGCTGCAAAGTTGATCTGAATATGGCTACGAAGGTAAGTCCAATGGTTTCTGCTTTCGGAATTAAAATCTTCTGGGACGTTTAGTGTGTCGGGAAAGTTCTTTCAAAAGGTCTAGAAATATCTGGCTCCCTAAAAAATAGGCGGAAGCTGAACTAACTCTTGCTTTAAAAGTATGACATCCCTATCAGGCTGGACTTTTCCACCACTCCTGATCTGGATCTAGAAGTGGTTGACGAATTGAGTACGGGCTGATAGTATTACCAAAATTCAGAGGGTAACTCTACTGTATCTTCGTATCATAATCTTAGGCAGAAGCAGACAAAAAATTTTTCTAAAGGAGGACAGGACAGGAAGATCCCGTTAAACCTACTTTTCTGTTTTGCTGGTATTTAGTGAAAAAAAAAAAACGCCTCTGGTAACATATTCGCGGTAACAGTCATGACAGGTCTTCATGTAGGTGTATGGGATAAATTGATATCGCTCACCTGTTTTCAACTTCGGATGTACGACACAGTGCCATCCGATATTAGACGACGGATATCTGAAGTCAACTTCATTAAAGTGTGTAAAAGTTTCCAGAGTTTCCCATTAACGGACGGAATACACGTCCGACCCAACGTCAGATATCCAATTGTTGGTAGTCGTTACAATTATTCGAAGTCGGATATCCGATGTACGTGTACAAATGTAGTAAATCTGAAGTCAGAAGTTTGTGAATGTGAAAACACTGGTGTTCTGTCTCCTACACCTCGCGTCGATAAACTGATTGGATCCCGATTTATAGTCAGTGTACTAAGTAAATTTTTATCTAGATATCATTTAAAGCAAAAAAAATAGCGATAGTCTTATTAATAAAAACTTTTATTGCGCTTCTAATTCAGTATTTTTGTGTACGAGTACTCGTCAACTACATTCTTCTCAAACTTTTCAATTGCTATTTGAACTCTTTCGTGCAGCAAATAAATGTGTCGGCACATCACCCAATCGATTTGTCTGTACGGGCGGATTTATCGGATCCAAAATGATTTTGTTTGGCGGCTTCGCTGTTGCGTTAGTAACGAACGGATTACGTTTCGATGCGGATGAGGCTGCTGACGAATCGTTTGATTCCTTCGAGCCCTCAGAAATCGGTGGCGCTGATGCTTCTGGCTTTTCATCAGTAGATTTACTACTCGAACTACTGGGAATGTCTTCTAAAGATGGGTGTCCTGAATCTTGTTGCTCCTCCGGTCGGTCTCTTGCATGATCGTTCATCTGAGCTGATATATTGTTCTCAGTGCTCATTTGATTTGGATTCGTTCCATTTGGGAATGAAATGTGACTCAATGGTGTAGATGCAGAGTTGTAACACTGCCTTTCACATAGATATTGACTGTATACACCGTTTAGTAATTCCTCTGTTCGTCTTGACAGGGGAATGATTATGCTCTGAGCATTTCCATCGGCACTCGGCTCATAAACATGTCGTGGGTAGTCAGCGCCATCATCCGATGCGGACATCACACCCACATGATTGGTTCGCACGTGATAGGGGAAACTTATATTCGCCCTTGATGGCCAGGTTAGCCAGAGAAATGAAGCATGCCCCGAAATGCTGAGAATTGTAAAAACTGCACACATGACACTTTCACGCACCCACGGATCGAAAAATACGATTCCGATGAATGTAAGTATAGGCCCACCGAGGATCCACATGGATCCAAGGACACCAAATGGGTAGTAGAATACAGACTTTTCAGGAAATTTCCGTGTGGTATTGACGATGGAGACCAGGAATGCACCCCATGAGCCGCATCGAAGTAGAGCAAGACCCAAACCTCCAGGGGATTCGTATAAGTTCAATACCTCTCCGGGATCGAACACCTCCTCCCGGTAAATGAACAAAGACATGTAGAACACTATGTAAGTGTTGACGAAGATTGTCAGTTTGACGGTAGAGCAAGTAGAGATGCGAGCCCTGGTTATGGTATACCCCTTCGCCATCAGCAGGAGGAGGATGAGGAAAATGATCTCTGCGGTAGCCAATAAGACTGTTCCAATTCCAGTGTAAGGACCAACACCATGTATAGCGTACTTGGACCAGGAAACACCTAAAAATAGTACGCCAAAGAATTGAAAGCTGGCACTCATTCCGAACAGACGATAAGTGCAGTGAAACAGATGACGATTCTTCAGCTCAATGGCACAGATCATGATGGCTAACAGCAAAAACACATAGATAAGCGCCTCTGCTAACAAAATTGGAGGAATATCTGTAAGGATAAGAAAGGACTATAAAAGGGCAACTGGTTTGTTAGAGACTCTTCCTTTTCTTACACATCTCATCAGCGGAAAAATGTTCATGCCAAAAGTCCCCCGGTGGACCATTCGTCATCCGGAATTTGTACTTAACATCAATTCCCTTTTTATTGCCACAATTAGCGATTGCTATGTACCACCAACGCTCACGAGACGTTAAGAATCCTCCAGAACTGTGACATGTCACTATGAAGGTATTTCCAGCTGATCCAAAGCCACGCTTGATTCGGATCTGAAAGGAGATATATTCTAAGCTTAAAAAAGTATAATCTTTCCAGTTACCCACCTTCGTTCCATTTCTTTCGAACTCCTCATCAAATAGCTCCTCAACGTCTTCCATATTCGAAGTGGTGTCATTCTCGATGCTATTTCGAAATCCCCCAGCATCTGAGCCCAAAGGTACATAGTTCACACTTTGAGTTTCATTAAAAGTTTCAGTGTCATTGTAAGTCGCATAAGTCACGTTAAAGATTTCAAAATCTTCAGAGCCATAGTACTCAGTGGATGTTTCTAGAAACTGATCATAGTAAGATGCATTTATATCTCCTGCAGGCTGTTCCTCAATTGGTGTTTCGATGTTCGGCCTAACGAGCGATGTGACATAAAATAAGAGTTAAAACATATTTTAAGTTACAAACTTAAGAGTTGTATCCTTATTTGCATTCGATGTCCTTAAAGCGCAACCAGAGACAATGCTGTATGGACTTTTGGCAGACAGCCGGACAATTTGATTATCTTCGGGATGAAGAACGCTCACTTTTTCAGCACAGGTCTGAAAGAGATTTTCAAAATAAAAACATCGTTCTTTTGAGTTTTAGAAAATAAAAAGTGAAAACGAAAAGATACTAAATTGCTTTAAGACTCCACAGATCAAGGAAGGCAAAGCAAACGACCTCCTTTGAACAGAGCAATTAATTTTCAAGTGTAATAAGTACTCTGTGGTTCTACACTGATGATAATAGAACAACTATTACTATGGAAAGAAAGCGTAATCAGGTACCTACAACTCAAACCGTTACAGATACTCCACCAACTCTTTACCAGGTCACACATACAATTAACTGTCGAAGGTGCTGCAACACAAACTTATGTCCCTTATGTCCACTCTCCACTTTTCTAATCTGTGTCGTGCACATGGGTATATGGCGGCTCTGTGGGAACCCAATTCCTCCTTTATGTGTAGAAGCAGATGAAACTAACAGTCAGTACCTCCAAGGAAAGGATCTTAGAAAAGAAGGACGAGCAACTCTATATGGATAACTCTTTCAGTTTTCAAGTTTGCTGTGTAAACGGCAGCTCTTGAGTGACAGTCACATAGGGGACTGTGCTTAAAACCGGGGTTAACCAAACGGATGAGGTCGCTCTTATAGTTGCCGTCGATAAAACGAATCCCAATGGAAGGGTCAAAGGGAAGACCAACCCAGGCCAGGGGGAGAGACTATCATGGCGAAAAAACCATGCTAACGAGGCCAGTAGAGCAGAGGCAAAGAATATTTCTAAAAGTATTAGGAATGATCCCATAAAGCAGTAAAGCGGGGCAATACTTATTAGGCTACAACTAGCTGCAATACATTTTTAGAAGCACAGCCACCAGCACTCATTTAAAACTGTTAACTGACCTTAAAGTCTCAGAGGGCATTGAAATTCGCAGGAATGTGAAATCTAGGTTCAATTAGTCTGCAACTGAAAGCTCCGGAATGCGCATACACACGATTTGCACACCACTTTAAGATAGTCTAAAACTCATCAAGATATCGATTTTCTGACCAAAGAAGAACTAGTGGAACAATTTTTTACTGGTCACTGAAACATCTCAACTGAGGAAAGTCCTAGTCAGATGGCCAACACCAAGGTCTTCTGTTAACGCGGGAGCGGTCGCTGTGGATCGCTATGAACCGCGCGTGCTTATACCCGTTTTGTCTCGACCAAATATGGGCGCCGTGGCTCATTGGTTAAGTGCGCGATAACTGAGCAGGAGATTCAAGGTTCAAATCCCAGAAAACACAGAAAAAAAAGTTTTCTCACTATCTCACCTCTCGCGAACGTCTGAGAAACATCCGAGAGTAAAATAGTCATGAAAAGCTTCTCTCAATCGAATAAAATTGCCCTTGGAAAATGGCATAAAACTGTAGGGTACCGCACAAATTGTTGCGGGAAGCTAGGCCGGGCCCTGTATTAGCTGTTAGTGTCAAAATATTTATTTATTTATAGTCTTGACCAACAGCGATTCGAAGTTATTTCCACAATAGCTTGCATCGAAGGTACAACGAGCACCGGGTTTTAAGTCGATGACAGCTGAACTTGTATGACAAAATGCTGGAGATGTCCGAGGATACTCGTAGTTCACCTATCGTCGATCCTGTAATGGAAGTGTGTGTGAATATAAGATAATTGTCGAGTGCAAGATATGTAGTTATGTATAAAATGATTCGTTCTACATATATAAGGCGCCAGAAGTGGATAGCATTCCAACTTGAAAGTGAACTTGTTGCATGGAGCAAGTTTAAGCAATAAACTGATCTAGATACCTGTTGGGTATCCTAACGTTTGGCGGAAGGTACCTACATATTTGTAATTTGTATTCCTAAATCTAGGAAAGGTCATCACAAATGGAATACTATTGTATATTAGGTATACACTCTTTTTGGCGATTTTATACATTGTACTTACACTGAAAATGAATGTTGAAAGGCGATGCAATTAACTCCACGAAAGGGTTGGATTTATTTAATTAGTTAATGAATAAGTTCAGTCTTAAGAGAGGGATACTGTGACATGTTGTCTGTGGAGTATGAATTGGACTTTTAGTCAAACTGTCCGGATAATATCCCAACTCGATAGCTATTGAAATCATTCAAGAAATAGTTGGGTTAAGCTTGATTCTTTCTTACAAAAAACAAATCATTTGATACAGAAAACCAACAAATTCCTGAAGCCAGGATTGCAAGTGAGTATTGTATTATAATATTACAATCTTAAAATTTTTTAACTCAAATGTGAGAATTGCAGAAAAGCGTGATATTGAACTTTTTCAAATATGACCGCAATTTTGCAAACAAAAAAAACTTCCTGTGTAAAACGATCGGGGTCAATGAGGGTGCAATTAGGATGGGAGATTAGTCGATACATCGCACGTTGTAAACAAAAGTGGCACTATACAAAATTTTACACTTCTGAGTTAGAGCAACATCTAGGTTCCGATATATACCACGCACCCTTTGTGGTGATACCCGTCCTGATACTTCGGTTAATTTCCACAAGAGGTGGAAAACTTTTAAAACTTTTTTTTAGAGCTATTGACCATTCAATTAAGTCCAAAACTTTAATCGGCCATAGTTCGAAAATTATGTTTTTTGTTTAGTGCCACTTTTGATTTCAGTGTGCGACATGTTGGGGACGTTTACTCTTTGCAGATAGCGAAAGAGGTATCTAAGTTTTTCAGCTCAGCAACAGCTATAAAATATTACTCGCAACTTTAATGGTTATAGAATATTTGGCATGGAATGATACAGCTTGATGATTTCGGAGTATAAAAAATGCAGATGGACATTACTCACCTTTCCCGTTTTATAGATAGCTGGCCACTGTGTCTCATCATCATAGTACAACAACAACTGCGGTTCGCCAAATCTCCGCTCAAACTCAATATGATATTCATATCGTCCTCGTCCTGATAGAAAACAAAACCGTGCCAGAAAAACCCAATCCTAGTTGAGTAGAGTATTTAAAAATTAAAATTTATTGTAAAATTAGGTTTTTGCCAGATGAATAAATTCTTGCCTCTAATGTTTTCACATGACCCTCTACATATCTCGCCGAAACTCTGGAATAAATTACGTTAAACAGTGCACAAACTAAGAAAACATTTTCCAGAAATTTCATCTTAAATATATTATTAAATAAAACTACTCAAAAACTATAATTGAAATAAATAAAATTCACATTCTTTTGGACTGTTGCACTATCGTTGTTTGTTGCGAATTATTTTCTCCAAATTACTTAAGAAAATACAAAACCGCGTTGCTAGGGTATAAGCAAGACCATAACATAACGAAAATAGTAATGGAAATATGTAATAATTTACTCAATAAAGTCGTTAACTGGATGGAGGTGGATTATGTAGGACATTAATTGTTATTTAGAAATTATTGCAATAAAGAATATGACGATGACTTTAATGAATGAAAGGTGGCTTAGATGGTATGTATTAAAAAAAAATAGATTGGGATAGTTCCTTTAAATGGCATTCAAGGTTTAGAAAATTGCAGGTAAACACCAACCAACGCATGCGTTTAACGCCTGCAAATTCAAACATTTTCAAAATTTAAACTATTTTTTTAAAATATTTTGTACCATGTACCAACATTACACGATTCTGAGCATACCTGGTATTTATAGAGGAGAACGAAACCATGGAATATCTGCTATGAGAAATGCGAGGGTTTAGCTCTAAATAATGTAGGCTGATTTAAATATACATATGTGATTTATATTCAGCCAAATATTATTGAAGCCTTCTTAGATACCCGGATTCTTAGATTAAACAACTTCTTCACAAATACTTCATACATTTGCCATAGGTTGACTAGACGATGCTTCAAGTCGTTTTAGTACCTGTTATTCGGTTAATTATTGTTAAAATAACCGCTCATTTTTGCTCACCCCTAAGTCAAACCATTTAATAAGAATATTAATTTGCCTTTCAATTGCAATTGCCTATCTATTTCCCGCGGTTTTGCTTTGCATGGATTTTGTTTTAAACAAATGCTTCAGAGCAAAGTGTAAAAAGTGTATGATAGATTAGTCCATTGGAATGAATTTGGAGAACTGAGTTTGTATCTGAAATCATAAAACCATGAACTGTAAAACCATACTGGACCAAGTCGAACTCGGCTGTATCCATTGTTCCGGAGTCATAATGGATCGCGCTTGACAAATTCTTATTCGATTTGTCTCCAAACGTTATCTACGCTCTTCGTCAGTCTCATTGACTCAACGATCATGTATTTCGACGCCTCATTGGTGGCATTTTTTCGAAAGAACTGAAATCAATTCAATGCTTCCAACACACCAAATTACCACGAACTCAACTTTGCATCACATCAAATTGATGAATTTTACGGTTTTGAATGCACCAAAGATATGATCACCGCCGATAACACACTGAAATATCGCTTTCAATATTCAATGCAAAATTTGTTGTTGTTATGAAAACATGTGACAGCAGAACTGTCAAACTGAACGTAACATTTTTTTATTGAGATTTTCATACAAAAATACCATCCACATTTCCTACTTTTTCTGTGGATTTTATAAAATTTTCTTTCATATAAACCTTGTCCTGACAATTACGAACACAATAACAAAAAATCAAACAAATCGGTCGAGCCGTTCTTAAGTGATGATCTTTCATACATGCGGCAATTGATTTTTATTTATAGAGATAAGCGAATACCCACCATGCAGGTTTTTTCAAGAATATCTTTGAAAGGGTTGAGATACATATATGAAAATATGTATATATATTTTACAATGGTATCCAATTTAATGCATTTGAGATTAAAAAAATGTTTGGGTACCGCAGTGAGCCTTATGGGAGTTATGCCCAAAAGTGGACGGAGAGCAATACACCCATACCTCGGTTAGCGGCCTAGATACGTTCCACAAAATCAGGCCGTAAAGCGAAATGCCGTATAACGAGTCATTTTTTTTTTTTGTTGCTGTAACGAAAAATATTGGCCGTACAACGGAAACAAAGTAATAAAAAAAAGGCCGTTATAGCGAAAGGCGGCCGTGTAGCGAGGTATGAGTATATTAGGAGTGGCACTTCCTAAAAGATATCTTTAAGGGATACTAAATACAACTACATAATATCTCCCAACAAACTGAACTTACCCGTATATATATGTTATGAACTTCACAAAAAAATTAGAAAAAATAAATGAATTGGAGCGAGCGCAAGAAGCGACTGTCCGAAAATGAAATAGTGCAGGTTTAAAAACTTTGCCGCGAGTGAAGAGAACAACTCAACCCAATTCACTCAAAAAAAATAGAGTTATTGTTTGCCAGGTTATTTTTTCAAATTCAACTAATTCGCTCGAAGTTTCGTCCATTCTGTCACAGTAGTGCAACAAGTAGCGGCCTGTCGACATCAGCTATTCTCGAAATAATACGGATGGAAACGTTTCCCTCAATAACCTTATTGTTTCATTTGTTCTGTGTCACGCGACACAGTTGTGCTGGAACCACATGTCGTCTATGTCCATATCATCCAATTCGGGCCAAATAAATTGGTTATCATCTCTCAATGCGTTTCGCCACTGACAGTTACCACCTCACCCGATTACGCCGCCTCACCGAATTCCACACCAGACAGTGCATTTCTCAATGCAAAGGCAACTTCTAGAATTGTTGTGTATTACCATCGTCCTAGATCCTACAATTTTGATTATTTAAAAATCCATTTAGCCATAAATAATCTTCTTTGCAGAAGATAAGCACGAATTTGTGTAATTATAAACAATTTTCACAATTTTGACGCTTTGTTGAAGCGTGTAGCTTTCCATGATAAAATGATAGTTATTACGGAACACAATCGTCAGAGAATGACAGCGCTATCATTTCAAACATAATCACAATTAGCTATCAAACTTCAGGCGTTGCTATTGAAAGACCCCGTACGAAGCATTGGAAACGTTCAGTATCCTAGGATTCAAATTTAAGTCTAAACCTAAAATATTGAACGCAAAGTGAATAAGATCTTAGACAACTCCATAAATGCCACAATGAGAGCTTTATAATTCTGTCTATTTAATCCTTTTATTCATGTTTGTTCTGAAATCCATTCTATTAGTGTAAATTTTAGAACAACATTTTGAAGGAAAATAATGCTATAAACAAAGAAATATTTTTCGTTACTAACTGATTTTAATTCGTATTTAAGGGATTGTTCTTTGACTATGAATTGTTGACGCAAAAAAATTGGTCTCTCGATTAATCAGAGCAGTTACTCGTAGTCCATAGAATACTGAACGTGCCCATTTTACGGTCTTAGAAACCAGGGTAAAGTTTTACAAAAGCGGCTAGTTAGGATTGGATTTTGGAAACCTAAAAAACTGTCACCCAAAAAGATAAATCCAAGCAACAACGCCAAATTATCTTAGCAATATTAATAAAGTTTAGGTTTTAGTGCAACTTGATGTAGCTAATTAGCTACTTCAACGAAGACGAATTATCTTCTATTGCAGTAGCTTTGTATGTAGATTGTTTGGATTTTGGAATTCCACAACAACCTCGTTTACAGAACTGTCAACCAATACAGAATTGTCTGAATTAATAATTTGTGTTTTAACCACAGATAAGCACCTTCATTAGACCTCATAAAATACATGTCTTATTCATATCCGCAATAAAAAAAACAAAAAACTTCACAGCATCCCTGGCATATTCAGCAAGCCCAGTCCACTTTAAGCCTTTTTTAGCTTTGGTTTTTGAGTTTCAGCATTTTTGGCAATAGAAGCTTTTTCCCTATGAAAAATTTTCTGAGCAGCCGTTGTAGTTTCGTTACAACAAAGCAACGTAATGACTTACGTTATTGTAATAGCGCTCGCTCTTATCATCTAATTTTCTCTTCCAGTCGAAGAGAATCTACCCATCTGGATGAGTAAAATTCTCCAAATCGCCCACTCAAAACAACCTGCTGTTACCTTCACAAATCAAATTCGAATACAACAACAATTTTCAATTGAATCTTTTTATTCAGTCATCTATCTGTAGTCATTCCATCCGCTACGATTGATTAGTCTACACTTTGCATTCGAATCGAAAAGAAGTATCTACAATTCGCTGCGATACTTCAAAGCAAATTAACATCTCGCATTTGCATTATTCTTGTTTCACAATTTATTGGTGTACATATATTCATCGGATACACCAACAAGTAGTAGTAGTAGTAGTGTTAATTGTTGTTCTCGCCACTGGTTCAGTTAATTATCTAGATATTTTCGGCAGCAAAATTACCAGCAGGTTTTTCCACCACAAACCACTTTAGATATTCTTTTAGTGCTGCGTGCTTACGTGCCGTGTTCAGTGTTGAAGCACAGGGTTGCCACACATTTGTAGTTTCACGGTAAAAACCCGGACCTGCGCTTAAAGCCATTCGGGTAGATAGAAATGTTGATACGTGGGGATGCCAATATAGCCAACATCAAACAGACCAAATAGCCATTGCTAAGAAAATGACGTGAGATACGTGTACAATACGCCAGCATTTTGTTATCACCATTGTCATTCAGTCAGCAGTGCAAAATTGTACTATCGGTCGGGGATTTTTCCCAGCTTTCTCATAATTTAATAAACAGAGCAAAAAATCTAAACTAAGTAACATTTATCTCAAACAAAGCAAAAAATAAAAACAAAAAAACAACTCAATCGCGGGATGTGGAAGGTCATGATGTGATTAGTGCGGAAACTAAAAAGTGTATAGGAAGCAAAAAAAAAAAAAAAAAAAGTGTAAAACCTCAGTGCCAACAGTTGTTTGTTTGACTGGAAAATCGATTTGATTTTTTGTGAACAAAATCCGTAGCTTTCGTGTAAATTAAAAAAAAAAACTAACCATGGGATGGTTCCATATGGTACACCTTGTCGGCCTGATAGCAACCTCTGCCCTTGGCCTGCAATTCTCCCACAACAGCATCGAGACGGACAACGATGATGGATACACGGCTCGAGCTCGTGATCGCGACCAAGACGGATACACACATGGCAGATTTCCGTTTCTAATGCCAAATGTCAGGCCAAATACGGTACGTAAAACTGATATCCATCGGCTTAGCCTCAGGATGATAAAAAAAAGTTTATTAGCTATCCTCCTTCGCAGAAAACTGGTAATGCCAGGGGCCAGACCTACATACAGTAGTGTTGCTAGGGGTGGCTCTCTGGGTTGCCAAAGATGAGGGTACCTACCATCATCACCCAGCGCCCACTTGTGTGGGTGTCCTGGAGGGAGCCAGTTTATTTTTAGAAATAAAATCTTCATCCCACCTATGTATGGATGTACGTGTAGTGGGCGACCTCCTACCCCTGATGCCACTGACAACAATGTGCCCACCATAATAGATAATTTCACTAAACATCTCATCCAATTATTTTCATATTTCATGTGTGAACCCCTAACCCGACCCCATCTGTAAGCGTGGAACTTCTGTGGCTTAACTTGTGTGTGCGTGTGTGTGGGTGGGTAGGTTTCGGCGTCACAATGATTGCAGGATACCAGGATTGAATTCATTGTGTAAATGGATTAGTTGATTTTGGTAATTGTAGGTGGTGTGTACGAGTATATGTACATCTATATAGGTATCTGTAAGTCAAGCGAGATGTTTATGAGAACTAGAGGACTTTAATAGGATGTCCATCTGTCCACAGGAAGTCCTTGTGGTGGTAAAGATTTCTTTTTTCCTTTTTTTTTTCCTTTTCGATTGAGTTGAGGGAATACGAATGTCAAGTTAATTACGTTAAGGGATGACGCTCTCGGGGAATATTTTTCGAAATATTCACGGAGGAGAATAATAAATTTTGAATGTAATACAAATCAAAATTAAATTACGAGTTCTACAAAAAATGTCTTTCCCGGCCATGTTAATAAAACTTTATACAGAAGCTCGATTCGTGTACATCTATTTTAGACCTCATTCCTCTAATCTGATGCCACGGCTTAATTCCGGCTTTAAATAAGAGAAAAATACCTAAATATCCACTCAAAAGAAGATTTAGAGCACTTAGTAGTGGATCTTCTTTTTAAATAATTGGGTGCTTCTGTGAAGCAACATAGGAGTGTTTCTTTGGGAAATGCTTCTACAGCAGCAGAAAAAAAACGATTTGCAGTGAAATTGTCAAAAGTAGAAAGGATCACAATGACAAAAGCACACAATACCATTACACAAACAACTGAATCCTTCCTTAATTTGCAGTTATAAAATGTATCTTCAGCAAGTGCGCGCCAGCAGGTCCTCCTTTAATTTGCAGTGCTCTCTTCAAATTATTTATCCGAACAATGTATCCAAAGCAGCATTAACTGGCGATAAAAACCACAGAAAGCCGTTGCTGGCTAAGCAAATTAAATTTCTGCTGTGCTGCATATAAAGTCACAAAAAAACTCAACTAACGTATTGATTGTTACTTACAGCATAATATGAGAATATCCTTATACTCAGCTTGGAGATTACGACATACACTACACTAAGGGCGAGACCTAATTTAAATTTCATTAAACATTGAAAACTTTTTTTTCTTCAGACAGATTAGTCTTTATAGCTAAGGCTATTAGTGTCTATAGAAATCCGCATACTGCACGGTAGTCTTCAGCGATTAAGTACACCAGCTTGTCCTTCGTCAAAGCGAGTCACCCAGAAATGCTTTAAGGCAGTTTTACCCTCGGTCTCTGACCTTCTACAATAAAGGGGAAAAGTAAATTAATTATGGGGGACATTAGGTGGCCGTGGTGTAGTAGGTAGTACGAGTATGTTTGACTGTGATAAAATCGAAGTTCCTCCAACCGCTACCCCAAAAAGGAATTTCTCCTTGATAATGTAATTGACTGAAAATGGAGTCTGAGTGTTCCGGTATTTGAAAATTTCCTTTTAAAAAAGACTATTGAGACTACCAAATTAATAACACTACCGAAGTGACTATAGCCTACGGTTTGGTTAGGTATATTGCTCTAGAAATATAAGATCATTATATTCAATACTGATAAGCTGTTGGTAGCCAGGAACTCTCCTCACTCGGTAGTATTAAAATGGTTGAGAAGATGAGGCAAATATCATAGTATGAGGAATGCAAAATATCGGTATGGAGAAACATACAGGACTTCCTTCGCTTAAGGCGAAGCTATGATCCGGAGTAGAAGTTTCACAGCCCTCCCACTTTACTGCATACCTACTGGTCCGCTTATGGGGTTTGCCGGTTTGACCTCAGAAAGTACCGGCAGGCTTCCCGGTTTCGGAGCACTTCGTCACTGAGGCCAATCAAACGCTGGTGTTTTTGCATTTGTGTGATCCAGTTGTTTTTTGGTCTGCCTTTTTTGCGCGATTGTGTAGGAACTTTGATTGATATTGCCTTTTGACGAGTTTCGAAGGATCTCTCCTTTGAACATGATAATACTCTCGTCTCTATCTTGTCTGTCGTGCTCTATCTTGCTTGTGATGGGTTCTTTAACATGAAGGCTTCCTCGAACCTTCGAACTTCTTATTCTATCAAGCTTTGTTACTCCTGCTGTCATGTGAAGCATCTTCATCTCAGTTGCCGTTAATTTGCCCTCATACTTATTGTACATTGTCCAACATTGTGAATCGTATGTGAGCGACGTGCGTAAAACTGCGGTGTAGAGCCTTCCTTTCAGCTTAGAGGACATTTTTCGATTACAGAAGATAGCGGAGTTTTCCCGCCACAACATCCACCCTACGCTTATGCGATGATTGATGTCATCATCACAAATTACTTCGCTATTGATCATAGATCCCAGATATTTTAACTTTACGCACTTGGGAAGAATTTTTCTATTCAAGTAAATGTCTGGAATAGGCCGGTGTGAATCAGAGTACGGGCAGCTCAGATACTCTGTCTTTTTTTAACTAATACTGTACCCATTTCCCTCCAAAACATCCACCCATACATCAAGTGCTCGCTGCAGGGACGTTTGATCTTCACTTATGATAGCTCCATCGTCAGCAAAGTATAACCATACAGGACTTCCATGTTACACAAATTTTTTTCTAAGTGATGTTTGAAACGTAAAATATTGGTGAGGTCTAGTGGTCATGGTTATTTTACATTGTACATGTCAGAAAATTGTAAATATTTTCAACTCATTTCATCGGCATGTAAATGTCTTAGGTTATCTTTATGTTCTATAATTTCTGTGCAGTCTGACAGTAGTGATTGTGATAATGCAAATTCGCATATTTATCCAAACCACAAATCGGATTAATACCAAAATCAATATATCTTGAGAGATAAAAAATCATTCAAACCGTGGCTTTTTCTAAAATTAAAGTAGATCTTGGTTAAATTGAGCAAAATCCATTGTATTTTCCAAATCGCTAGTCCGATTGAAATCAAAACTTTAGGACTTTAGTCCTTTTCGCATTTCGCAAAAAGACTAACATGGATAAATTGGTTACTTTTATAGAATTTCTACAGAATTCAGAACATCAGCCTGATACTCTTATCATGTCATGTTATACTTAGGGAAGAATTTTATGATCTTTTAACTTTTCGCTGAGTTTACCATAAAACTAACGTGTTACCTGGAGTTGCATTTCCACCCTAAGCCTTCTTGTTAACCCAAATATTTTGCTTTATCTGAAAAAAAAAAACGACTGCTAACCATTTGGAAGGGTCAACATGAAGGATTTCATATTTCTAGATAGATTTTTTTTTTTTTTTAAATTAGCGAGCGGCAAATGCACGGCCGTTTAGGAAAATGGGGAAGAGGAACAGAGGCCTATGCACGTTGGCTATAAATGTTTGAAGGTTGTAGTGATGGGGGAATACAGAGCTTGGTATATCATTCCACATTCGTGTGGTTCGGCATATAGACGAATCCCTATTTCTGATAGTACGACCGAACTGATGTGCATTCAAAGCATGACGCGTATTGCGGGTGAAATCTTGAAGGGAAGGAATGCAACTAGCTATTTCGCTGGAACATTTTTTATAATAAAAGCGATGAAATAGGGAAAGCCACGAGACATTTCAATTTTTTCCAAGTATAAGTGTGCAAAACGGTCTTGGGTGCACCAGACAGAGTTATATTCCAGATAAGACGGGGTAAAATATTTTTTGCACCGCTAAGGAATCCTAGACATTTTGCAGCAGTTTCATTCATGGATAATGGTTGAGGGTTATGGTTTCGCTTGAGAGACAGAAGACAGCATTGCGTTTTGGAAGCATTGAATTCCACTCTGTTGGTTTAACCCTATTTAATTAACGTTGCCATTCCCCTTCTACGGCCGAAGAGCAAGGACGTGAGTTAGGGAACGAATATAAAAAACTGAGGGTACTGTCATCAGCGAAGGAATGGATTGAATTAGAAGTTGCAGACAAGAGATCATTTATAAAAATAAGAAAGAGAGTCGGAGACAAAATAGAGCCTTGAAGAACACCAGCATTTATTTGGTGAATTGCAGACTTGAAGCCGTCTAAAACAACTTGTATTGAGCGCCTCAAATCGACTTCATATGCACTCATTTTCGACAAAAGAACCTGGTGCCAAACATTGTCAAATACCTTTGAAATATGAAGCGTAACCATCTTAGTTTCGTCTAATTGATGGAGAGATTGGTTCCACTTCTCTGTGGGATATGTCATCAAATTACCGGTGAACCCTGTTGCTACGAAAACCACACTGTAAAGGAGTTTTCGTGAATCGAGATATTTCATAAGCTGATAATTTATCAGCATTTCCATGACCTTGGAAAGAAGGGACGTAAGTGTAATTGGTCGGTAATTAGACAGGTAGGAAGATTTGCATTTTTTAGGGACGAGTTGGACAAATGAAGTTTTCCATCTGTTCGGAAAGAGCCCTGAAGATTAGGATAGACAGAAAAGCTTACGTATAGGTTTTGCCAGCGTGGAAGAACACCTCTTCAAAATTCCCCATCTGGATTATCGGATTTGTGTGCAATATTTTAAGACCTTTGAGTACTCCTGCAACTGTACGAGTGCGAAAGTGGATCAATTTTGTGAAGGTTAACCTCCAGCGTAGACTTATAAGCATAGGTTTTCTCAGAATAATCAAGTGCTTGCTTGAGTTGTTAGTGCTGCTTGTGAGCAGTTCATCGATCAATTGCTCGTCTACATGGAGCAGAAGCCTGCATCGCTGCAGGCATGATATTTTTAAACGCTCCAAAGCTCCATAATTTTTAATAAAGGCAACCGATAGGTACTCGTATGTATGTAAATTTGTCTACTTATAAATTTGTCTTGAAACTAGTTTTCTATTGCAGTCCACTAACCACGTCGCAAAGAATTCCATTTAATTAGCATATGACCTTCAAAATTACTTCTTCAATAATAACCGGAGTCATAATCCAGTTTGAAATGTTTTGTCTATACAATGCGTCAGATCAAATTAAAATTCAAGCAGAACTTATTTAAACAGTTGGCATAGTAGAAGACGTGATCAGCAAAGCAAACAGAAGATTCTATTAAGTTTGGCAATCCGGTTTTCTGTTTATGAACAAATTAGAAAACAAAAATAACTACTAGCTCCTTGACTTTGAAATATGTAATAGGTACATCATAGACACATTTCATTAGTATCTTCAGAGTGGTACCAGATACATTCAATATGCTAAATTACATTACTGCCGATGCCTTCGGATATTAAGAAAATTAAAATGCAAATAATCAAGTAGTTGGGAGTAAAGGCAACAAGTTTATGTTTTACTTTACGAATTCCTAAATCTATGCATATTTTCGCAAGTTGCCGTCTGTGGCCATGGCTTTCATGAAAATAAACCTTTAGGGTCTCCCTTGGGGCAAAAGCAATTAAGGGAATTGCTCAACTAAAGGTTAACCATCCCACTGATGTTGCAATATCTCATTTCTCATTCTCATACTGTTAGAAAATACAGTGTAGGTATACTAAATATCGACATATTTTTTCGTAAGAAAATTTATTTGATCAAGTTTTTGAATTTAAGAGTTTCAGCATGCAAGCTGCTTAAACTTATCTACATACTTGTACATATGTATGTACGAATACGTGTTGCAATGATGTGCTCCAAACATTTGAATCAATATTAGGTCATAGGTATCCATGTTAAAAACTAAATGGCACAAGAACAAGTTGGAGTAATTAGATTGAATTGGGTGGTTGAATTTATTGAAGGTTGGCAGGCAGCACCTGTAATATCTACGAGTATATTATGTATACACAGTTGTTACCGTCAGAATTGTGTCACACTATTTCTTAAAATATCTCTTTAAATATTTGGTCTACAATAATGAACCGTATAATGAGGTTTGCATAATGCGTTGGTTTCATAATTTGACTTTTTATAAAGTTTTTCTTTTTATTGTTGCAACGTAAATTCTTTTGTAGTGCTCACTAATAGAAGTGTCTATCGTAGACTAACGAACTTTGAGAATGCATTTTCCAGTGTTGTTGTTTTTGAATAATCTGTCTTATAACTTTCGACGAGACCTATTTCAATAGTCCAGTAATACGTATTAAATAGCTCTTGTTAAATAAATCTTACGTTCGTTTTACAAACAGCAGAAAACCGTACCAGACATACTTACATACATACTATACCTACATACATACATATATTGAGATGGTTAACTTCGACGGGCTCTCTATTTCTGCCTACAAAGTTAAAAGGACTCATAAGTTTGTAGGTGAATAGGGGCTGGCGAAGAGTAAAGGGGCACGCATCCATAGGCACAACTAATGAATTCCTCGGCCATTTTAACAAGCGACTTTTACACGTATTCATAGTTTCGGACATTTTGGTCTGCAAGGGCAAGGGATTACAAGTTAACTACTACAGGTTTGCATGAATGCATTCATTTGCTCTGTCTTAACGTGTACACTACTTCAGTGTACTCTATTCATTGCAATAATTCGAACAAGTGTACAGCAAAAAAGAGTACCACACCACAAGGGACAGTTATAGTGGAGACAGACTGCTGGTATTGATACCATGGTACGAATACCATGGTATAGTGAATACTACGACCCCTGACAGACTGCATTTCGTAGTATTCGATGACTTTGGCGTTAAGTAGTATACTTTGACGTTTGTGTTGTCTGTCATAACAAATAAAAATAGAAAACTTTACTTTTGTACCAAATGATGAATATAAAGAAAATTCAAATACTTGAAAGCAAAAGTGCATACCTAAGAATTGTCAAAGAAGCTACGAAGACTAGCCAATAGAGAGAAATTGGCGCTGCAATCAGTAAGATGGTGGTATACCAGCAAAAATTTGCGAATCTCAATACCAAGTATATTTCATGGTATACTAGCTTTTTACGTAGTATTGTAGTGATAGACATGTGGTATAGAACTTAGTATTGCTATACCATGGTATCAATACCAGCAGTCTGTCTCCCACATTACTCTGCCACACTTTGGGTGCTGGAACTGGCTTGATGTGAGCAATTAGTGTACAATGTTAACTGTAAAGAATACACTCAGTACACTGAGTGAACTAAATAAAACGATTGCAAATACTAGTTGTTTTGTAGCATAAAACAGTGTACTCAGTTTAGTGTACACTTTTTGTTTATTAATATCCAATTTATGAATACCTGTTTTTTATGAGTACACTGCACTAAGTGTTTGGTTAAAAATGGCTGCAATACTCATATAGTAATCACTTCATATATCAGATGATTCATTCATTTTACTTTTCAAGCTTTGAGTACAATAATAAAGTGTACTTGAAATAAAACGAATGTCTTGGAACTGCTTTCAAGTAAACACATCAGCTCTTTTTTGACATCTTCGAACTGTCAAAATTTCCTAGTTTCCTAATTTCTATACTTAATTTTTGTGTAGTAATAAAAAAAAAGGTAAATCAAATACGAGTGACGCTGACAATAAAATTTAAGTTGCTGTTTTTGGATACTTGTGTGCTTTAAATAGGCTACGTTGTGTGCATCAAGAATGACACATCAACAAATGCCTTTGTAGATGTCAAAACAAATCGGCTGAGGCTATTGGGAACACCTTCATAAATGTTTTTTTTTTTATTATTATTTGATATTTACTAGATTGAAGCAAATCAAATAGTAAACGAAAAGAGAAAATAAATGAAAAAAATAGACACAAGTGAGCACAAAATGTTATCCCGAAGATATTCGGGCGCATGCAAATTGATGATTTCTTACATAACGTTCTTGACGTTTCTCTTATGAACAGCTTTTGTTTTTGAATGCGTTCCCCATTTTTTTTTTTTTTTGTAATGTTCACCTTTCTCTGAGAGATTTTTCCCTTACTACTTCAAAGTTGTGATCTTATCAATTTTAGTGCAGAAATTAAGGAAACAGACTAATTATACCTAATCTCTGACCGCACTCCTACTGAGAGATTTAATTTCACTGTTAATTTTTTTGTAATTTTTTTCGAGAATAATCTCACTCCACGGGAAAACGAAAACTGTCCAATGAATTACAGCTGATACGTATCACAGCAATAAGGATTTAAAATCAAAACAAACAAATTTGGGAATCAATTTTGACTTAAGAGAGTCTTCAATAAAGTTGTTCTTTTTTTTATGTCGTGATAATAATACCCGTAGTTAAAGCCACGGTGTCCATTTGAAATCAACTACTTTCAATCCGAATCTACCACCTTGTGGCAACTTCTGTATTTTTAAAGTGATGCTATTCTGGTTCGCCTTTTTCAACTCAGTCGATAAGTGTATGGACAGATTAGCGGGAGATTCAAATTTGAGTCTATAAAACGGCAACATATAACGGAGAAACTCAAAAAAGTGTGTTTGTGGTCGACTGCAACTTAAACGATTGGACAGATTTAATTTTTGCGTCTGTGGGTTTAAAGATGTAATGAACTAGGAATATATGAACTTATGGTAACTTGGCAGCACCGATTTAGTGACGCCTCAGGCAAGTTGAACTAGTTCATTGCGGTTTTGTAATTGGAACATGTGTAAAATCTGAAGAATTGGAACATGTGTAAAATCTGAAGAATAAAAATCCGAAAATAATCTGGTGATCCAGAGTTTATTACAAAAACAAAATCAGAATTTTTATTCTAACCGATCTTGAAAAAATCGATTTTGTCGAAAACGGATACAACGATTTTGATCAAATTTGATATATGAGTTACAGTGGATTGTGGATGGCTATTTCACAATCGATTTTGATCGAAATCAATAATCAAACATTATTTGACATATGCAAGGCCATAACATATGAAGTTTTGGAAAATTGTTAAATTTTTTTTTCGAATTTTAATGAAATTTAAAAAAAAATTATAATTTTCAACAAACTGAGTGATTTACAGGTAAACGACGTATAAATACAATATAATGATGGCTTTTGTTCTTTCTCAGCTTGTGGACTAGTATGAAAGTACTTGTGGACAAATGATACATATTGTAGATATGTATAATATATAAGCTGGTATTTGAAAAAATAGCATGATAATATTCCGGTGATAAGGACAGTCTATATATACTCCTATGCACACAATTCCAGCGGTATGCGATACAACTGGGTACATTACCTAGAAATTCACCATCCTATTGTAGAGTTATAAAAGATGAATTATGTACATAATATTCTGTTTTGTAGTCGATAAATACTGAATGGCTTGCTGGTACTTCTATGAATGATGTTGATCTTGCCAAAGTTTTTACCATTAAATTCTGAAGTAAGATTTGATCAGAATTTAGGTCATTAAAAGAAGTTCTCTCGATATCATTTTTTGTTAATCTATTTACTCAGGTCATTAATAACACCTCTTGAAATATTTTCATGTGTTACGAGGTACATACAAACTTCTACAACTTATATAGAAAGTCCATCGACCCACATATTTAAGAATATTTGTTTTTATGTTTTAGTTTTGAGAGAGTTAAGTACCTACTAAATAAGCATATTCCAAGTTTAATGTGTTTGAATACATTCACCCACATCTTACTAGAAATCTAGTATTTTATTTCGTCATTAATTTAACAGATAGCAAAGCTATTAAGTAAAAAATTTACAGCTTTATCTGTGAGTGAATGTATTTTATTTTTATTTTACAACGTTTTAAAAAGGTCGACTCGTGATTGATTTAATTGTTTTCCATTCCTTTGAGAGTGTGCCATGTAAACCATTAGTAATATAAATTATTAAATGCTATCATTGAACCAGATATGTTTTAAAAGTACGAAAGTACTAAAAACTGGTGTAAACAATTGACTGCACTTGACTGAGGAAGTATGTACCAGTAAAGTTATTTATAGTCTAAACGCAAGTAGGCATTCCACGTAACGTGTTCTTCAACATGTGCATTGTGCTGTTCTGTTGCTATTTTAGTCTTGTATGGCAGGAATACTATTTTTTATGAGATTTATATTATTTATAAACTTATATTTGTCTATTTGATCAAATGAGGTGATTTTATACCTACAGATATAAAACAGTTCAGTTTATCTACACACACGCACTGATGATTTCATCCACTTCACTCTTCAGTCAAAACCACTTAAATTCTGGAAAGTACAACTCACATAAGTATATAAAGTTGATAAATGTTCTTTATAATACATATGTATGTATAAGCAAAAAAAAAAAGTATTAACAATTTTGAATATTGGAACATCACATAAAATACTTTTTTTGGTATATACAATGCGGAAAAGTAATGTCATAATGTGAATTGGCTGCCATTTTGTTAGAAATGTAAAAAATTGCACAAGGCCCGGAAATTGGTGATTCAAAATCTCCATCATTGCCCGAGCTGTGTCTACAATATAAATGGCAAAGCACAATGACATTTGACGCCATTTGCAAAAATTATGGCACATTCACATTATGACATTACTTTTGCCCCACCATGTATGTAGGTTAGGTTAGGTAACTGTTTTTGCTAAAACAAAGGTACGTGTTTCCACATATTCACTTAATTTTCCAATACAAGGAGCTTAATGATTAAGTTCGTGGACCATTGAGCGGGAGACTCAGGTTTGAGTATCAGAAACACCAAATCCACCAGCTCATCGAAGAAGTGATCCTCAATTTTCGGTTAGCCAGAGCAAGACACATTTGATTTCTTCTCTGGATTTTCTGTAATAGTTATTGAGGACAACCCCGAAATGGTCCCAATTGATACTGATGGGAAGCACAACAGGGATGCGTCAGCACATCTCAGCAACTGATCCTTACCAGAAAATGGATCCTGTCTTATTGAAGACTGGTCAAAGAGTTCATGCGGTTGCGCATTTAAAAATGATGAATCTTTAAACACGAACTCCTCAATTCTTGAAAGAGGGACCGAGAAAAAAATTATACTGAAAGACGATCTAAGAAACGAAGAAAGAATTTCACCAAAATGGATTCAGGAGTTCAGAAGTTATACATAAGAAAACGTTCGACAGAATGCTATTGTAACATAATGTAGCATAATGCAACAAATTCCGAAGTGTCTTTTCATTCTGGCAGAATTTTGGTCCGAAGTGCCTTTTCATTCTGGCAGAATTTTGGTCCGAAGTGTCTTTTCATTCGAGGTTCGTGTCTGCAATTAGTCTCCACAGTTCGGATAATATCAAGGATATCCTGGAATTATTACATCAGAATTTTCTTATTCCAGTGGTCGAAGAATTTGCTAGAAGTTTCTGGCTATTAGAAATGCGGCTATTTAAGGACAGATGGCGATCGAGACCAGGCAGTTGGTTTAGAACCGTGGCGAAGAGATTGGAAAAGTGATAATGGGCGAAGTTGTAATTTTGTGATAAAATGGAAGTTGAGAGTTAACAAGAAGAAGTAATTAGTTTGGATTTGTGAATTAAGTAATTGAAAGGAGATAAAGTGATTTGAGAGGAAGAGACCTTGTAAGAAAAGAATTTGCGAAGAATAGTATAGTGTGAACTTGAATTGTTCTATAGACTAGAAAATAAAGAAATAAATTTCACAGAATATCGTTTTATCTACTCGAGCCGTAGCTCGCATATTACACTATGTTTACTTTTCGTATGACGGAATAGTTAAAATTTGCCATTACCTTCTTCCTCGAAATGCGGTTTAGACATCTCTGATGTTACAGAAGGGATCCAGAGGATTTTTTGTGGATTCTGCTATTCCGATATAGGTTTGCTTGAAAGATTGTGCTTGTTCTCCAGAGGCGTCAACATGTATCCTTATTATGTGTATATTCAGTTGAAGTTTGAACAAGTCGCTTAAGCGGTTTGTTCACTAGCAAGTAAATTCTGTAAATTTGTGTTCAAGATCTTGCAGAAAGCTCTGCAATTTTTTCCATAGATTACAGAGTTTGGTGCAAGTTAGACATCTACAGAAGTTAGCTTGTTGCGACTGTTTACACGATCAGGATAGGTGCAGAGAAATTTATCGATCGTTTCTTCCTTATTCTTGTCTTAACAGCTTCTGCAAAAATTATTGGATCTAAAGTCAACTCTTTTGACATCACTATCAATCGGTGCCCCGTCTAGGATCCACTCCAATTATAAAGCTTAAGAACTTTTTTTGATAAGAGTTTCTCTTCGTTGGTCAGATCAGCCTCGAAAAAATGCTACTGTTTACCATTTTTCGATTTCACTGCCTTTCAGGTAGAAGTAGGTGCAGGCAGACGTGTCACTTCGGCCTGACTGTTCGAGTATTAAATTTTTCCAGTCAAGTACTCTTAGTCAATCTTTACTCAGAAATATTTTCTCAACCTAACCTCCAAACCACATTTTTTTTCTATTTTAGCCGGAACTATATCTTTGCACACCAATTAAAGTGGACTACACTTCCAGTTATTTTATCGGTATGGTACACTCTTACCCTTCCCAATACATCCACCTGTATAATTATTTTACCTTTTCAGTTGGCTATGAACCAAATGCCACAATGAATACCGCACATCACATGTTGTTGTATGGTTGCGAAGAGCCGGGCTCAACGAAACCAGTTTGGTAAGTTTGAACGTCTTATTGGCCTATATCAAAAAAAAAAAATTAAGACCTTTATTTCCTAAATAGGAATTGTGGAGAAATGGCTAAGAAAGGATCAGATGAGGACGAGACTTTCAGTCCATGTGCTCTCACAGCGCATTCTCAGGTAAAGGACACATACAATTTAAGCTTGTAAATCATGGAAATATTTTTTATGTATCTAACTAGATCCTTTATGCTTGGGCTAGGGATGCTCCCAAACTCAACCTGCCGCATGGAGTTGGCTTTAAAGTTGGCAGTGATTCGCCCATAAAATATATGGTCTTGCAAGTGCATTATGCACACATTGACAGGTTTAAAGGTAAACAAAACATCTAAATGACTTTCTTATTTAATAATAAATATTATAAAATAGATGGCAGCACTGATGATTCGGGAGTTTTTATCAATTATACAACAGAACCGTAAGTGAAGTGAATACTTTAACTAGATTCAAACAAAATTAAAATCCTCATCTCTTTAACAGAATGAACAAGTTGGCTGGTGTTCTCCTCCTTGGAACATCTGGAGTTATTAAGCCAAGGTCTACAGAACATATGGAAACTGCATGTGAAATTAACGAACATAAGATCATACATCCGATCGCTTATAGAACTCACACACATACTTTGGGAAAAGTTGTATCCGGCTATCGTGTCCGTTCCGATGATCGAGGCGCCCATCATTGGACTTTGTTGGGTAAGCGCGATCCTCTAACTCCACAAATGTTCTATCCGGTCGAGAATACAGAACCAATTATCTATGGAGATCAGTTGGCAGCTCGTTGTACAATGGAAAGCAATCGAGATCGCTTTACTGAGATTGGGTAAGAAATCAATATATATAAAATAAATATACAACCTAACACTGATCCTTCCGACATTCTACAGGGCAACAAACGAAGACGAGATGTGTAATTTCTATCTAATGTACTATGTGGAAAATGATGAACCCCTGAACATGAAATATTGCTTTAGTACTGGACCACCACAATACTACTGGAAGAATCCCGATGTTGGTCTTACCAACATACCCGATTATGAAGCTAGTCATTTATAAATTATTTGCAGCAGCAACAAACAAACAAAAAATCACCCATTGACCATTTAAAGTAGAAGGAGTATCCTATAGAAAATATTTATTCATAAAATATAATACAAAATAGGGAATATGTATAGCAAAAATACCAAACAAAAAATTATATATACATATATATTTGTCTACAAAGAAACTTAAGAAAAATTCAACGATTATTTTTTGTGAACTGAATGTTATGAATGTGTATTGAGTTAAACTTAATTTCTTTTTTAATAAAAACTCTATAAACATGTGCAATTGTTTAAGTTTACAGAGTCTATGAAATTATTAAAATTTGTTTTAAATTCACACATATGTATGTACATTAATATAAAAAAAAAATCCATAAATGCAACATTGGTCTCAGCTAACAAATTTAAATATTCCTTATTTTTTCAAAATTCAAAGTAAAACATATTATATTATATAAAAATTGTAAGATCTAGCATATCGGTATATCAGTCTAACTAAAAGTTAAAAAGAAAATTTATTTATACATAAAAATATATCAAAAAAGTAAAAAATTATATTATATACACAAAGAAAAGATATTTATTTAAGAAAAACAGAGAAAACTTCTTCCTATAAAATATATTATATAAAAAACTAAATAAAAATAAAACATGAAAACACGAAATCTAAAGTCTACACACAAATTGTAAATTTTATAAAAAAAAAATTAAGTAAAAATAATTTTGCAAGAGCTAAAATTGTATAAAAAAAAGAATATAGTGTACAATAAATAATATAAACATATATATAACATACCTATATATGTACATATAGAACAGTATCGTGATACAAAGGAATTTGTTTTATTGCCAAGCAGACCAAGTATTTATACCTATAATACAAGGTGGCGCAAAAATCATCACCCTATCGGAGGACGCTATAATTTTTACAAATGTCGTCTTATGTCATCGCGACTTTGACATTTGTGAAGTAAACAGAAGCAGAATAAACGTAGATAAATCATGGATTGCTATACTATTCCTGAAAGCGGAATAATTGTGTCAATGTTTTTGACAAATAATCGGCCAGCGGTTTCGGTTAAACGTGTGAATTTCGATTCCTTGGCCTTGTGGTACCAACTGGGCAAACACTGGGGCGTTAAGCCGCTCGACTCGAAGAGACTGGCTCAACACGGGACAGTAGCAGAAGTGGACGGCCCCGGAGCAGACGTTCGGTCGAGAATATTGCAGATATCCAAGAGGACCCTCAAGCATCAACCAGACAACGGGCCACGCAATTGGGCATTAATAGACAGCGAGCGACTTGAAAAGGTACCCGTACAAAGTGTAAACAGTGCATCAGCTATTGCTTCCAGTTCGCCAATCGCATGTAAATTACATCCTAGCACTCCTCCCGGCTGCTTAATCTCTCGTTTTGGAGATTTACACTGGCCCGCAAGATCGCCCGATTTGACCGTTCCAGATTTATTTCTTTGGGGTTTTTTGAAGTCACAAATCAGCCATTATATTTGTCCACGTCTTATGGGACACATATTCTGTCGAACAAAAAATCTCAGACTGGTTAGCTAAGAGAACTATAAGAATTATAAAAATCATCTTTCTCATATGCTTAGCTCAAGAACGACTCAACTTATTTTGATGAACCTGCGTTAAGTTGGACATATAGATGCATATGTAATCGTATAAAATCATCGATATAGAGTGGAAATGGGACAAGAAATGGTGGGGTGTTTTTTTTACTCTAAGTACTCCAATATTTGTTTTTTTCAAAAACTGCTTGTACCAGAAGATTTGTTATAATTTTTCCTTTACCACCTTACTTCAAGACTTTTTTTTCAGCAAACTTTATCGGACAAAAATATTTATTACATATTCCAATTTTTTGGAACTCCATTCGCATGATGGGATGGAAACATTTTTCGTGGGGTGCATTATGCTCTTAAAACTACCTACCAATCAAATATAATTTTATTTCTATTTGTTTTAAATTTGCGACATACTTTTTTGGCAGAATTTCAGAACTATAGGTCTGACGGTTCAAAAGTTACAAGCCTGTGACTGACATCGTGTTGGGTCTATTAGAGCTCCGTTTTATACCATTGTGGTACGGAAAAATATCAATTTTTCTCCTGATCCCGCCAACATTGTAGGATGTCAATCAAACTTTGGGATTAAGTCTTAAAGTGGTGCACTGGATTTTTATCAGTGTGATCAAATCATATCTTGTTTATGGTGTCATTGCTTCGAGGTCAGGAGCGAAGTTCTTAAACTCAAAATAAGTAAACTATGACCCCATGCATGTTTTAATTATTAACCGGTGCAATGAAAGGAACGCAGACCTACGAGTATTACTGACGGAGATTGTTTTAAATTTGCTTCCTCTACATAGTTTTATAAAGAGCGAAAGCAGAAAAGCAGTGTGTAATATAGGCTAGGCATACTGCTTGAGTGTTGATTCGGGTCAATTACCTACCGTCGTCGGTTAAATATTTAAACATTCCAGCGAATATTTGAATATACATACATTATTTTGTATCTTAAGTTAGAATAAACCATTTCTATAAATTTGTTATTATGCGACCATCACTATCTGCTATTTAGTAATTCTAAAAAACTATTAAGCCTACTGTTTTCGATAGCCTTTTGTTTTATTTTGCATTCAATTCCACTCATAATGTTCGAACGATCTCAGACCTTTTCTTTTACAGTCCTTAATTTATTTTTCTAAGTTCCACGTGAACCCTTCTCCCATTTAGTCAAGCCTGACTCATGAGCGGGTCAAAATTATGTACTTCAAAGTTCTGGGAACAAATTTGTAATTGAAAATGCTGAGACTTTATTAAATACATATGTATTTATTATGAAACGATGGACATGACAAACGATTTGTAGATAACAATACACACGCGTTTTAATTCCAGGAGGTGAAGAAGAAACTTCCAGACTTTCAAGACGACATATCATCTAATGCAATGAGTCTCTATCTAATGAGCATCTAACCTAATTATTGAACATACATACGTTTTTTTGTTTGCTAAAAGAATTGAACAAGACTTCCTTGTTGGTATGGCGCAATCAACCGCTTCAGGTGCGCTAATTGAGAATATTCTCTGCCCGAAATATAAATCGTTTGCATTAACAAATGCAGAAAACGAAGAGAAAACGAAAGAAAGAAACTTGTTATTGTTAATATCGACCTAGAAATAAATAAAATACCAAATATTTTCTAATATTTTGACAATCACATCACAAACAATAGCAAGTCATAATTAACGATGTTCTGTGTGGTGTGATGTGACAGATACCATTCTCGTAATCATAACCATAGATGTACCCGAAATCGTAACACTTAATCGCAATTTTGTCGTTACGATATGTAGGTAAGGTATAATGGTAGAACCTAATAAGGCCCTTATAATTCTGTGTTACTGTCATTTGACATTCAGTAATTACAACAATGAGTTCCTATTACATTTTTTTAAGCAAGGAGGGTGATTAAAAGGTTTTTTTTTATAGGGCAAATATTAGTTTCGTACAGATTTACGATCTCCAAATTTTGATACATAGAAGCTAAAAAAAAAGTGGGTCTCTCAATTTTTTCTTTATGGCTGTAAACTGCAAATAAACAGATATTCTTCAGACGTTGTTCACGAGGTGAAATCAGAATCCTTCTACCGATTATGTAGTACCTTAAATTAAAAAGACGAACAATTTTTTGTTTACATTTGACACAAAGAAAATATTTTCACATTCTTAATATATGTACATGCACTGGCAACACTGCTTTAAATTAAATCAACCTTCTCTTTGAATTTGTGGAACGCAATTTAAATTTGTGCAATTGTGGAACGCAAGAGAAATGCTAACAAATTTAACAAATTCTTATCGCAATTCTCAATAAATAAACAAAATGCTCTCTTTATCACTGATAAGAAGTCGAACACCAAGAGCATGGCTAACCAGTGTACATATTTGGTATTTTAACATTGCGTTGACGAAAAATTCAGATTTTGATTTCAATTTGTTTTCAGTTACCTATTTACTTGGACGGACGTTAGTGCAGCGCAGAGCTACAGTATGCAAAAACAAAACGATAACTTTAAAATTACATCCTTGAAGAGTGAGGACATCCGTTGGCCAACTTCCCTTCTAGCCGATGGATCAGATGCAATGGTACTTAACAGAAATTGATCTTTTCATTAAATCGCCTAACTGAGTAGCGTTTCATATTCTCTAGCATACAGATCCGGATTACTCTTGTGTTTATGTTACCATTCGCTTGAAGAATGGAACGCAAGGAAATGGACTCACGTTTACATTGGGTAAGTGAATATTCACCTAGAACCATCCTAGATTGTAGCGAACTTTGAGTAGATCGATATCGAATGAGTATTAGACCAATTTCGAAAAATCGATCACGGAAGTGAATACGTTGAGTGTTATTCTCAAGTCTGACCGTTAATAGTAAGATCTTCATTATTTTCTTTATAATTGTATTTAATTACCTCTTTGCAGGGCGAGGTACTGAAGTGGTCAAAGCAGCTGTAGATGCAATGAAGCATTTGGCCGTCGATCGAAATTGTTGGGAGATTTTCGATAATTTCGGAGCATTCTGGAGAACTTTGACCAGTGAATCTCAATTGAGATGGGTAAGACTAGGAATTTAGTAGAGTCAATTAATTAAGTTGTAAATATTATTGTTATCAGATAGGTCCTGAGAAAGGTGTAACTCACTTGGCAGTTGCTGCCATTATCAATGGCCTGTGGGACTTGTGGGCTAAGTTGGAAGATAAACCTGTTTGGCGACTATTAGTGGACATGCAACCAGAGGTAAGTCACTACCTATTTGGTTTGGAATTATTCTTGATAAGACATCAGCCATTATCAAGTGCTGTTTAGAGTTGTTTACACCGGTAGATTGTAGTGCTAGATTTAACAAGCTTTTGCAACTAAACAACTATCGTGCATATATGTTTGTAAATGGTTTTTGTTTTTATTGGCTTAGCAAAGCGATTTGCGAAAATCTTAAAAACAAACCAATTACGGCATCAGATAACAGACATTTTAATTAGATTAAATGTATTTTCTTCTTATCAATAATGACGTTAACAGAAATAATTTATTCGTTAACCTCGCAATGATTTTTATGTACATATGACATGTATATTAGCTTCGTTCAATGACGACAAATTAGAACAGGACAGAATAGCACAAATGAGTGAAAACTGTCAGAACAAATTGGAATCGAAAAGTACAGCTTTCCGTTCAATGTGCTAGAACGTGTTCCAAAGTCTTCTACTTTGAAAGATCTAGCGAAACGCAAGCTGAATTCAAGGCAAACTTATTTCAATACAAACTAATTTCAAAAGGAAAAATAATTTTTCCCGAAAAACAGCTGATTTCATATTTCCGTCATTGAACAAAAGAGAGAACACTTTTCCACAACGTTCTTTCTCATTGTACGCAAAAACCTGTAATTTTCTGTTATAGACTGGGCAGAACAGCACATAAGTACGGTGCCGGTACTCTTCTGAAAGAAAAATTAAAAATGCCAAATTTTAGATATCGAGAGGGAATTCTTTCAAATTCAAGGAAAGCACTCGTACGCTTTTCGTATGAAATCTTAAAAAATTTCATTTTAAGTTGGTTATCAATGGAAAAGGTTTTTTTTTTTCAAACAAAAAAATAGCAGATTCCACAGATCACAGATTATTCCACAAATTTGCTATTTTGATTTGAAATCCTTTTTTCTGCCAAACCTATCAGCTGTTAGTCATTTGACAGTTCTAATTTTGTCGTCAGGTGAAATTCGTCTAAAAGAAAATTGCAGAAAAATGAAAGAGGAAAAAATCATATCTCTTACCATTTCGTTAAGTCTCTCAGTGTGCGTACGGCTTGCAGATGTTTAATAATGATCGAATTACATGGTCACGCTAGCGAGTTCCGCTTTTAAAATGTGATAAAACCTAACGAAAACTCTGCTACCAGTAAGAAACAGCATTACAAGTTCCAACGAATTTGGACTTCATTCTTTAGGCAGGAAGTCAAAATTTTGGATGAGAGAGAATAGTTATCTCACTCTAGCTCCAGGATTAGCATGGATGGTCAACCACGAGTTTTCCTTTCTAGTTCCCTGCGTAGCGTGACCATGTAAATCCACCATTACGTTTGCATATGAGTACACTAACGGAATGGAACGTATTATTAGTCAAGCTATAGAATGAATATGTACATATGTACATCAGTGGCGTGGGGTGAAATTTCAAGAGAGGGAAGCCGAAAAAATTGTAAGTAAAATGTTTTTTTCAAGACTTACCATTTTGGTGCTTATTCGAAACACAGACTTAAAATATGCAATCTAAGCCACCTTTGTTATACTTTAAGTCATTGGAATTTAAGTAGACAATGAGCTCATCGCATACAAAAAGTGGCTTCGAAAGAAGCCGTTCTGGGCAGAATAATCTATATAAGTTATTGATAACTCGGAGCGTTGTTAAATATAAAAAATTTAGCAATTACAATTATGTACTACCTATTTGTACTCTAAAGCTATCCTACGATTCATTTTTACGAATTCTGCTAAAACTTTTTCGTAAAAATTTGATTTATTTTTAATTTCTAAAATAAGGTGGTTTTCGATAGATAAAAGTGCCAGGTCTGAGAGTCTTTCTTCTTTTTGGGAATTTCTTAAGTAAGTGTGGACTCTTTTTAAAGTCGAAAAAGATCTTTCGACAGAGGCCACAGTCAAAGGCAGGGTTAAAAAGATTTCACACAATGTTAGAGTTTGAGAAAAAGTATCTCTAAGCATTTCCGTATTAAAATGCTTATAAAGTTGAAAACCATCAAGCTTTTTAAGTGAAGGGGTAGTGTATAAAACTTTGAGTTCCTTTTTTTGAAGTAGTAAAATTAAAAATTCCATGAAATAGGGTAATTAAAGAAGATATTTTGTAATCCGGCATTGAATTAGAAAAAATATTCATATTTTGATTTGTTTAATAAATCAAAGAAAATATATGAACTAAATGAACTATACCTATTCTTAATCTGACTTGTAACATTATCTATAATTGCTACAAAAATTCGGCTATAATTTGTTTTTGAATCAATATTAAGTAGTCGGCGTTTGCGAGGAGGTTTTGAGCAGTCACTTACGCTCTCATAGATTGAGTTAAATGAGTTTAAAAATTCAGAATGAATCCATGACTCAAAACCCTCGATCTATTGCTTCGCAAGCTCTATGTCTTCTCTGCAATTGAATAAGACGTTCACTATAAGCGAATGATATTGCCATCGAGTCTCTGATACCCCGGAATGCCAGCTCTTGTTTTCCTAGAAGGACTACAGTGTCTATGAAACGCTTCATTAAATCCCGATTGCGATCAACTTTTCTATTATGAGCCTCGTAAGAATTCCTTAAAGAAGTCTCTATGCGATATTCGCCAAATTCATGCAAATGCAAGCAGCTGCGTATATGCTTTTCCGTTTGAATATGAAGAATTAATAAAATTGTTTATATCAAAGAAACCTGTGTGACTCCAAACACTAGGAGAATAAGAAAAAAGAAGGCAAGGAAAACAAAACATTCTATTTAACTTGCAACTGCCAGTCAGCCATGGATTCTTTTTATAAAAAGACTCATGAAAATGTTTCTAATACCCATCCTGATACCTAGTTCTATAACTTTTTTTTTTGCAAAAAAAGAAAGCTTACTGAACTCGTGGGTTTCTTTTAGAAGAAAATCAGTTAAAAAACACTCAAAATAAACTAGAGATATCTTGTCTAAGTATAATAAGAATGTTCAATGGGGCACCTCTTGAGTAGATTTATAATTACTTACTATATACCAGATGCTATATACCAGATAGCTAATAACTATTCACTTAGCTCACTCACTATTTCATAATAATTTAATAATTTAAAACACTAACTTAACTACGAATATGTAATTGCTAAATTTTTAAATTTTTCTAATAATTAGCAGTCACAAAAATCACAAAAATTTGCATCCAAATTTTCAATAACCTCAAACCTCAAACGCCGTTCGAACCACTACATCACCCAATAACTCGATTTTCGTCGGCTTATTTTGTTGCCTACAATAAAAAAAAAACTCCCTCGAAATAAAACCTTTCTCCTCCACCAATGTTCATCCACAAAAGCCGAGAAATCGCGGGTTATTTTCCTCATAAGCGAATGTATGTTAGACAAAGAAATCGCAAATAAACTTCTACTACTCTAGGAATAGAGTTGAAAGTTCGTACTTTGAAGAAATGAATGCATAAGCCGGAAAATGAACGGCTTCTCAAAAAAATTCATTGCAGCACGCTCTCTCGTTAGAGGAGTTCATACTTGTCTCGCCTATGTGTGCGAGTTTGTGTATGAGTAATGAATAAACAACCGAAGTGGTCCCAGCATTTCATCTTCGAGCGTGTATAAAGTTATGAAAAATGGTTTGATGAGCAAATAATTGAATGTGATCGTTGGCAAGTGGCAAAATAAAAATTTTTGATATTTGAGAAGGGAAGCCGGAAGGAATCGGCTTGTATGGACGCCACGCCCTGATGTACATATATCCATTCTAGTAATAAAAGCATAATGTTTTTAATTTCGACGACCCGTGCAAACGATTTTAGAAGAGTAACTCTTTCGGATCCACATCTGCAATTTTCAGGCCGGTTGCGTATCCAATGATTGCAAAGGAATCAGCTAGAATAAGGAAGTATGAAAAACTGTGATATTTACTAGCATAGACAATGGAAGCACTATCTATGTAACTGGGTACAAATTTATCATCACGGGTAAACACAGGCATTAGGGGACTTACATGTGAGCAAGGTCATAAATATGAATTAAAGCGGGCATCTCTTCTAGTTGAACCTATACAATCTACTTATGTATGTACGTAATACTCGTACCACTTTCCGAAATTGACTTAAGTAATTTTAATCAAATCAGTCGCTGGAATTCGTCACTACTCAGAGGAACAGTTATTTTCATTCGTTTTTAATTAACTAGCCACTTTAAATTCCAAAAAATTGCTCTACAAAAAAAAAGTGCACGGGTGGGTCGCACGGACTTGCACCTTGTACTCGTATGTCGTTTATTTGCAAATCACTCAGATTTGAAATTCAAACAAAATAGTAAGTTATCTAAAAAAAAAAAAAATATTTTGAAAATGACCTTGCACATGTCAAATATTGTTCAAATATTGATTTCGAACGAAATCGATGAAGTCATAACCGAGAAATAGCATATTTTCAAAAACCAACTAATACGTTATACACATTTTCTGCTAACAAAATGGTAGGCCATATATTAGCATCTATCCACCATAATTCAAACATCAAATTTAAACGAAATCGCTGAATCCTTTTTTGAGAAAATTATATTTTCAAAATCTGCCATTAGTAAAGTACCGTTAATTTTGAGTTTAAAATGAAAATTCCAAGTCTCGAATTGTGACTCAACAGGCCCCAAATATGAAGTTTGGAGTAAATCCATTCAGCTGTTTAGGCTGCAGTCGACCATACAGACAGAATTCAGATCTACTTTTTTTTAGATTCTCTATTATAGTAATACCATGATTGATCAAAATCTTGAGATCGAAAAATTTCACTAAACCAACTAATACTTCCAAGCAAAAATTTAAATTAACGACAAAAAAAAACAAGTTAAGTTTTAAAAGGATAAGTCTTAGTTGGCACACCCTGTGATGCGCTATTCTTGCTGGCACACGAATAACTATTTTCTAATTTTCTTTAACAGCACCCTACAAACAAAATCTCCGCCGCTCCGCATAGGCAAAACAACATCACCAAAATGGCTGATTTATCGATTATTGAACTTAGTGTGCAAAAGATCCAATTGATGGACGGCTTGCATTGCATGTAGCGCCGTCTTGCTGAAACCAAAGGTCCAAGTTCATTTCGCCACTTTCTGGCTTAGTATCATGCTTCTGTAGCGCTCTCCGTTGAACGTAACGTTGTTGCCATCTTCATCTTCGAAGAAAGACGGGTCAATAATGCCGCCATTGCACAAACTACACTTTCGACAACAGCAGCAATATTCGCGACTGAGCGCACAGGGTGAACGCGAAAATAACTTCTGATATCAATTTTCTTTCTTTCTTCACAAACTTGCGTACAGCAGGCACGGTTGGTGCATTATTTCAATCGAAATTTCTTTTCAAAATTCGCGCAGTTTCTGCAACATAGCACTCGCTTTGAAAATAAGTTTTCAATATTTCCCAACGTTATTCAAGTATAAATCGATTCGTGTTTCTGTAAATTTTTTGAGCGCGAAAGAGCTGTCAGTGTCAAAATAACATGTAATTTAAAGAGAAACCAGCCGATGGCTCACACGTTACTTACGTTAAAATTTAACTCGCTTGGCTGATTATATTGTTCTTTTCTTCAAGAGTCCAATCTTGTATCTTGTATCCTTTAAGAATAGCTTTTATCAATCTTCTGCTAACTACTTTAACAGATAATGGCTTCCCGACAAGAATTTTGTCTGCCGCGGGCCGATTCCTGCTTTATTTTTTGCTAGTGGTTTTAAGAATCAAAAAGTATAAAACTCACATATCCGCTGTAGCGGAAAATAATACTCCACCAAACAGTTTTTAATGAGTTATTTTATTGATGATAGATCTACCAACCTGACAATGAATAAAACAGTTTTTAACATTTTCTAAAACATACAAAAAAAAAATTTCGCTTGATTTATAGATGAGAAAAGAAAATAACTCTCCACGGACATTTTTTTTTTCCATAAATCTTTTACAAATTAACAAACTATTTTTCTTAATGTGTCTACTAACTAATGAAACATTTTTTTTTTTTTTTAATTAATCATTAAAAAAGAATCTCTTCATATAAAACAATTTTTTTTTTTTTAATATTTTTGAAAAAATAAATTAAAGCTACCAGGAGATGGGGGATTATAAAGACGGTTTTGAAGTAATTGATCTAAGGCTGAATTGTGAGAAATGTTTATCAAGTGCTGAATTCGATTTAATGTAAGTCTGTAAGGTAATTTATAATTTCCTTCGGAGTACCAAATTTTATGTAGCTGTTCGTTTTGTGCAGTTTCTACTTTTGGATTTCTTTTCGATGTGGGATGACGTGGGGTTTTGTTATACTCCGACACAATTATAGAAAAACCGCGCTGAATAAAGTAAACAGATAGTATAGATATAAGAACATCAAAATGGGCAGAACTGGAAGGGATGGAGGGAAAAACATTTTTTAAGTTTTACCCAGGCCAAACCATTTATCAGCTATTCAGCACAACTATCCCTTTTCCAGTCATAGTTTTTAATAATAATTTGCTTCCAAGTCGAGATATTTTGCAAATGCATCCTCTGCTCAAAATGCGTGCTGAATACACGTTAAATTTTATTCAGCGCAGAATCTTCGCACGAATTCCAAGAAACAAAGAAAATTCTTAACTTCCAGACTCACGATTCTCTCTTAAAACCAATGCTATGGATATTCAGCGCGTGTTTTCAACTGTCTTTCATCAAAAATGTGCGTTTGTTACTCACTTTTTCTAATGAAACCAAATATGTGGGGGGAATAAAGAGAAGAAATCTTAAAAATATACAACTATATTATTTTGAAAAACAAGAAACAAAAAAAAAAACATATTCTTTCAAAAAGGTTAATTTAAGTAAAAGGCTTAACTAGAATCCAATGCACTTGAGCACTGAATTGTGATTAAATTTAAACTCTCTCTCTCTACAGCTGAATAGCTCTCTTCTCCATCTCAATTGTCATCCTCATCCAGCTCATCATCATCGTCCTCGTCATCTTCGTCATCATCTACCCCATTGACCACACCGGCAAAGTCCTTGTTACACTGTGTCATCGACGAATTATTCGAGTTCGACGGGTGAAGGCACATTGGTCCCGATGCAGACTTCGGGAACCGACTGAGGTAGCGTTGTAATCGTAGAAACTTTATCGAAACCAATCGCTTGTCAAACCACCAACCGTTGATTTCATTATGGACAATCCCTGCATCATGTTCTGTGGCACATCTCACATAGACACAGCAACTTTGCTTGTCCAGCTGGATATCGTAGATTTTGCACTTTGGGCCGACTTTTTCCAAAATCGCATCTTGTATGATCGTCTTGAGGTTGGGGTTGTTCGCCTCAAGGGGCTCAAACATTTGGCGAATTTTCAGGCAATTTGTGGGCGGATTTGCAATTTTATTTGACTTATCAAAGGCAGGGCTATGCCATTGCTTTAAGGTATTCGTGGTACGAGCCAGCATGTCAGCAGAGACATTGGCGATCCATTTCATCGTTTTGCACTCCTCTCCATTGCGGAGGGATAAGTCGAACTGAATGCGACTATCGTGCAGTTCGAGGTTTTGTATCGCTTCATTCCAGGCGGTTGCCTTCTGCTTTCGTCTGTGCAGAGGGATAAGTTTGTCTCGCAGGTGGTTCACGACCACACCCGAATGAGATGAATCGGGATTGATCGCCTTGCGCATTAGCTCGGCAATGATCTCATTAGTATAGTACTCAACAGCGTCTGCGCGGGACTTCCTACGATTCTGGATGAACCGGTAGCCTATATGGATCGCAAGTATAGCGGCGGCAAGTAGAGTGGCTGATCCGATGATCACGAAGAACTGCTGAATCTTGTTGGAGATCGTGCAAGTGATCGGAAGGCGGGGATTCAGTATTATGAAGGAGTTTCCTTGAGTCGGTCGCAATTTCACCACATCATGGAAGGCCAGGACTTCGTTTGTGGTAGGAGCTACATGACTGATCTTCCATTGAGGATTCTTCTCTATCAGATACTCAGCATTGTGCAGATCCTTCAAAGTCTTACGCACATCATTTGCCAATCCCAGTGCATGAAGATGTTTGACAAATTCCCTAGCGCTGATTGCTGGGTCTTGGTTTACATCCTTGCAAAAGTGCTGTTCCGCTCGTCGTTGTAGCTCCGACACAAGGTACTTCAGCATGTGAATAGCACCTAGCAGCTGGTCCTTTTCAATGCACGAATAGCTGGCCGTCGCTAAAGCTGAATCCACAAGATGCGGATCACAGATAGCATACACCGTATTCTTCTCATTGATGGTGCTGATCAAGTCCGGACTGATGGTCATGTAGAAGAATGCCACAAGGAAGAAGAACAGCAATAGCGTACTGACTAGAGCGCATGGAATGAAGGTCTGCTTGAAGCCGTACTGTTCGTCTAAGCGCGATATTAACTTTGCAAATGCCGTGCTGGGTGATATGTTGTTGTCTGATCGCTCCGGTACTTGGTAAACAACATCCGATAGGTCTACTGATCGAGGTGTGGTGTGAATCTGTCGGAGGGGCTGTTTAGTACTACTACCACCGATGCTGCGCTTTTGAAGGATGCTCTCTCGGATTGTTTCACCTCGTAACTTTAACAATCGCTTGGTAAAATCACCTCCGTAGCCAAGGTCATTCGTAGAATTTTGTCCATTACAGTTAGTGGGTGATGACGAAGCCTGTGTTGGCGTTGTCGTATGATAAGCCGACGATGTATTCCACGAATCATTGAGGGTTCTGTCCAAAGTGAAGTTATTCGACGACGTGAGATATGGATTTGTGTATGAGGTGCTGGCTGGTGTGGTGTTGTACTGTTTCGGGGTATAACTGAGATAATCGGAGTCTTCTTCACTCTCTGAGGCCAATATTGGTGGTGGTACATAGATTTTTGGAGAAGTCTTCTGCTTTGGTGACGGAGTATATCTGGTGCTGGGACTTGAAAGGGTAGAGTAACTGGTTTGTGATTTGTTTGTTGTATAGGATGTGGGAGATGATGACGACGCAGCGGAACGTCTTCCAAGAACAATTGGTGATGATGGTGGCGGCATTTTGTTGGGGGTTGCCAGTGATGCACTACGAAAGCTGGACATTACCGAAGAACGTCCTCTAATTGGTACTGGGTTAGATTCAGACTCTTCGTCAGAGGAGTAGCGAGTCACATAGTTGGTCTGTCGTTTTAGCTTTGCCTTCTCGTTATTCAAGTGATTGCGTAGCTTTCTGATAAGAATTTTTCTAGTCGTCTCTGTGACGGGCATATTTTGAAAGCCATATTGAAGCAGGCGATGACGAAGCTCGCTGTCGGTCAGCTTGTCCAAATCTTCCATTTTATTGCTCATGGCGTCTGTAATGAAAAACAAAAAAATTGGTTTCTAGATAAATTTTAATTGTTAGTTACTTTGTTGGAGAAAATCATGCTAAGAGGGGTAATATTGGGCTTGCACTGGTCCTAAACTACCTATACTAGTTACTGGAAAGACGGTGAAATATTAAGCAAAAGATAGATTCACTGTTTTAACAAAACGACCTACGACGTTCGCGAACTAAGTATGAGTTGAAACTACGCTTCTAGAATCGAACATTCGACTCTGACCATTATCAACTCAGAGCAAATCGTCACAGCATTTCTACGGTTTTTGTCAAAAAGCTTTGGGTTTTGTGCTTTTGAGAGCAAATAAATGAATTTGGGTGTTGCCGTTTTTTTTTTTTTTTTTTCATTTCCTTGTTTTTTCTGGGGGAACCGTGCGTTGTAGTGATATTGTTGTGTGTGTTGATAATTAATAAATTGTACACAAAGAGAAAGATGGCTACAAAGACTTCACAGGATTTAAATGCAGAAAAAAAGGAGCAAATTGTTGAGGCAACTAAAAAATTATACGGCGAATTGAAACATAAATATTTCGTTCAACAAATTGTTTTCTTTGTAAATTATCAGACGGCAACCATACGGGTAATGCTCTCTGATTTGTAGCGATTTGTCATGCATACTATGGCAACCCTGTAGAAGCTTTAACTTGTGACAAACTTATGGAAGCAAAACAGAGAGGCAAACATCCTATCTTTCCTGTGCTGACAATTTTTGTGAGACAAGGTATAGTGTAATACAATATCCTGTTAAGACTACTTACTATAAGCGTCTCCTTTGCACCATTCGCTTGTTCATTGCAGCATAGACTCAGTTTGTGCTTCGATACCTTTGATTGGTACAAAAGGCTCGTCTGAAACAGAGTCGAGCTTCATCAACCTGGATCTTATAACTGAAGCTTTTTGATCCTTGATACCGCTGTGAGTCGGCAACCGAAACGAGAGGACGTTCTCTAAGAAGTTTCATGATGAGTTTTGCGATGAGCTAGGTTATGACGAAAAAGAAACTGGATGTTACGAATTCTAGTCCAACTTCGTTCCCTAACCCAAATAATTAATAAAAGAGAGAGGCAACGAGAGAGTAAAACATTTCCTCTCAATGGTTAAACTTTCAAATTGCTTATTAAGTTAAGAAAAATAATAAGTGAATAAAATAGAAATAAATGAGCATAAAATGCTATCCGCAGCGTATGCAAATTGATGGTTCCCTACTTATGTATGTTTCTGTCATCGCTTTTATGCAATTTGGATCGTTGGTTTGGTCTATTGCATAGACGGTACTGTTTGAAAATCATCAAAATCGGATAGATTGGTTGAAAAAATCTTCCAAAATTAATACCGTCACACGGAGGTTGATGAAATTTCTGTTTTTTATATATAGTTCGGAACGGTGTGTAGATACACCTAAACAAACGTGGATTGCTATACTCTTCAAGAACGCGGAATAATTGTGCCAATTGTGTTTTGACAAATAATCGGTCGGTGGTTTCGTCGTCGATTCCAGGATAAGCACCGCGACGTTTAGCCGCTCGTCTCGAGGAGACTGGCTCAACTCGGGTCTTTATCAGACATTCGGTCGGTATCAGCCGTTCGGTCGATAATATCGCTTCTGTGGCTACAGATGTCCAAGAAGACCCTCAAGTATCAAACAGAACATGGGCCACACAATTAGGCATCAATAGAAGGTTTTTATTCCGAATTTTGGTGAAAAACTTAAAGATGTACCTACATATGTAATCGCGAGTAAATTACAGCCAAGTACTCCTCCCTTCCCCGGCCGCTTAATCAATCGTTTTGGAGATTTGCGCTGGCCCGCAAGATCGTCCGATTTGATCGTTCCACACTTCTTTCTTTCAAACACTTTGGCGACTCTAAAGGAGAACATCTGACAAGAAGTGGAGAATTTATCGCCAGAAGTTTTGAGAAAAGTCATGGAAAATGCTGTGGCACGAGCCCGAATGTGCATCAAATCTGATGATGGTCATTTAACCAATATCATCTACGCGACTTATGGAAAACTATTTAAACGTTTAAATAAACATAACCAACAAACAGAACCCATTTCTTTTTATTTGTAAACAAAGTTTTTGTTTTTTTGTATTGTCTTAGGAAATTAAGATCGAAGACTTGCGCCACCTTGTATATAGGTATATATGTATGTATGATGTTGTTTAATTGCAAATCATTCAGAAAATTTAGACAAAATAGTTCAAAATCGTTTTTTTAAAAGAAAAATCCGTTAAAATAAAAAAAAAATGTTGAAAGTTTTCCAAAACTTGCTATGCCCTAATCTTGTACATATGTATGTATGTATGTACATGTGTCTATGTCAATATGCAACAAATCTTGATTTCGAACAAAATCCATCGAATCATAGCCTAAAATTTAGAAACCGGCCAATAACTAAAGTACCGTTAAACGTATTTTTCTAAAAAAAAAAAAAAAAAACATGATACGCCATCTGTTGGGATATATCCACCATAACTCAAATACCAAATTTGATCAAAATCGCAAAAGCCGTTTTCAAGAAAATCGATATTTTTCAAAGACGGCCATCAGTAAAGTACCGTTAATTTTGAGGTTAAAATTCAACTTTGAAAAAAACGAATTGTGACCTTACTGATCCCAGATATGAAGTTTGAAGAAAATCCGTCCAGCCATTTAGGCTGCGACTACTGCCACTCTTTCTAATCTTACGATCGTACGTCACCGAAAGACTTTTTCGTGTTAAGCACGGAAATGATTACTCCGATTACAAGGATATTGCGCCCGGAGTCCCACAAGGAAGTGTCCTCGGCCCGCTTCTATATGTACTCTACACGCGTGATATCCCGCAGGAAAGAAACTGCATCGTCACCACGTTTGCTGACGATACGGCGATATTGACAACGGGCGATACAATTGAAGCAGCAACTGAAAAGCTGCAACATGCTGTTAACAAAGTCCACGCTTGGACGAATTCATGGCGTATTGTGCTGAACGAAAGCAAATCTACTCACGTCAACTTTACCTACAAAAAAGTGGATAGATTACCCGTAGATTTAAACTCGGCTCAAATACCGTACGCGAACGAAGCAAAATATCTAGGAATGACTCTAGATATTAAGCTTAAATGGAAATCGCACGAAAAAAAAGAAACGCGACGAGCTCGAAAATAAATACCGACAAATGTACTGGCTACTCGGAAGACATTCGAAGTTGAGCCTACATAACAAACTGCTTATCTATAAGCAAGTGCTAAAGCCAGTGTGGACGTATGGTCTACAACTATGGGGTTGTATCAGGCAAAGCAATAGAAATATCCTACAAACTTTTGAGTATAAAATTCTTAGAACGATCGTTAGCGCACCGTGGTACGTACGAAACGAAGATATTCATCGCGACCTGGGAATTCCCAGCGTCGTCGAAGAGATAACAAATTTTGCTCGTAAACACAAAGATCGTGTTCACGGCCATTGTAACCGTAACGTCATTCAACTACTTGACGCGAACAATTCAATTTGTCGCCTGCAAAGGACAAAACCTTTTGACCTCGCGTCATAGTATATGCCGGTCGCGAAAACAGCAGGAACTTTCATTGGAATTTAACCTGTCTAAAGCGCTATATTCTTTTTAAATTACATACGAATATCTTTTTCCAAAAATCACGGGTCTCGTAAGGGAAAATAAAACCGCTGGATAAGCGTCGGCTTAGTTGTAGTATTAATCTTGAAGAGTGGTGTTTTTAGTGAGTAAAAATCTCACACTACCATAAGCACGCGCGGTCGGGCCTTATGGTGGCAAAAAAAAAAAAAAAATTTAGGCTGCAGTAGTGCGCAATCACAGACAGACAGAGAGAATTGAGAGACTCACTTTATTGAGTTTCTCTGACAAGTTTGATTAAAATCTCGAGATCGAAAATATCCAGGAAACTCAATACTTGCCCTCTATTTAGGTGCAAGTAAAAATTGCCTAATTCGAGAAATACGGAACGGGTTTTATTTAAATTTTCTAGATTTGCTCTGGCTTGTACGTACATACATTTGTCCCCCGACAAAATAGGTTGTAGAAGGAAGTTTATACTTATTGTTACGTAAGACGTGTTCTACGTATTCGAGTTTTATTTATTTTTTAACCAAGTATATGGGTTCTATTTCCCTCCTTATCCATCGTAGTACATCTTCGTTTGTTATTCTGTCTATCCAGGAGATGCGAAATATTCTTCGATATACCCAGATTTCGAATGCTTCTATTTTTCTTATCATTGCTCTGTGCAACGACCAGGTTTCTGCCCCATTTATAGTAGTACCGACCAAATATAGCATTTAACCAGTCTCAGTCTTGGATCTCTTAGTTAATGTCTCTGTTATTATTAATTATCGTTCCTAGGTACTTGATAGTGCTGACTTTTTCTATTTCTTTGTTGTTTATTTTTAGCTCGATGTTCGGTATTTGCTGTTTTCTAGTTAGTACCATAAACTTTGTTTTGGCTGTGCTTATTCGTAGTTCATAGTTGCTACTCACACGATTCAGGCTATTCATCATGTTACTTAGTTTATTTATATCACTTGCTATTATGACAGCATCATCCGCGTATCTTAAGTTGTTAACATGGAGTCCATTTACCTTTATTCCCCCGTGATTTTCTGTTATTGCTTCTTTGAAGATTTCTTCCGCATACCCGTACATCCACCGTGTATCCACCATAACTCAAATATCAAATTTAAACAAAATCGAGAGAGACGTTTACGGGAAAACCGATTTTTTTTTTTCCAAAGCAGCCATTAGTACAGTACCGTTAATTTTGGGGTTAGAATGAAAATACCAAATTCGCCTCGAATTGTGATCCCAAATACCACAGATGTAAGTTTGAAGAAAATCCGTTCAGCCGTTTAGGATGCAGTCTTGCGTACATACGACATATGGACTGACAGCTAGAATTAAGATACCCACTTATTTGAGATTCTTTATTGTAAATGGTGGGCTATCTGTTGGCTTTATTGAAGAGAGTACACTTTTCGATTATTTATAGAAAATATTTTTAACTAAATATGATACCTGCCGCGGCTGCCTTCGCAGTAGATGGTTTGTGGCCCTATTTCACAAATATCTCGATAAATATTGCTCTTAACTGCCTGAATCATATCTGGATTGTCAGCATAACATCGATCTTTAACGGCACCCCACAAAGAAAAAAAAAAGAAGTCCACCTGCGTCAATTCGCAGGTCCACACAGGCAAACCAACATCACCAAAACGGCTGATAACACGATTATTGAACTTAATGCGCAAAATATCAATTGTGGGACGACTTGTATGGCACGTAGCGCCGGTCTTGCTGGAACCAGAAATCGTCCAACTTTATTTCCTCAGTTTCTTTTTTTTATATAATTTGCGCGCGCCAAAATGAATATGAATACCTTTATACTGTTACAGGGCACGGGCTTTTAGGAAAAAATGGGAAGAGGAACAGAGGAGAAGCCTGTGCACGTTGGCTTTGAAGGTTGTAGTGATGGGGAAATACAAAGCTTGGTAGATCATTCCACATTCGCGTCGGCTTATAAACGAATCCCTATATTTGACAGTCCGACCGAAAATAGGCTTTAGGGTGAACTGATGTGCATTCGAAGCATGTCGCGTATTGCGGGTGAAATTTTAAAGGGAAGGAATGCAACCGGCTATTTCGCTGGATCTTTTTTTTGTAGAAAAAAACGATAAAACGGGGACAGTTTCCGGCCGAAAAAAATGGTTATCATGCCTCTGTAACGTTCTCCGTTGCCCTTAACGTTGTTACCATCTTATTATTCGAAGACAAATGAGCCAATAATGCCGCAGTAATATTTTCGGCTGAGGATGAACACGAGTATAACTTGTGTTGTACAAATCTCTAACTTTCAACACAAATTTACGTACAACAGGCACGGTTGGTGCACTATTTCGACCTAAATTTCTTTTCAAAATTCTCACTGTTTCGACAACACAGCACTCACTTTCTATTCATTTCGTACCGTGGAGATATGATTCTGTGTTTCTGTCAATTTATTGATCGTGAAAAGGCTGTCAGTGTCAAAATAACATGTAATTTCAAAAGAAACCAGCATCCGTTAATACCAAGATTGATCAAAATCCCAAGACCGAACATTTTTACGAAACAAATACTTGCCCTAAAAAGTAAAAATCGTGCAAAATTACTTGTATTAAATATCTAACGGCCACCCTGTAAACTGCAGTTTGAAAGCTACTGCTGCTTCGCTATGACATCATAAGGATGACGTACCTTCGACATTCCTCACCATTTCACAAGCATTTTTGAAAACCTTCTAAGCAGATTCTTTTATAATTAAAATTTCACAAGTCGGATTCATACTCACCAAAATGTTAAAAATCGATTGAATTCCTTGTTGCAGTTTATGATAATTTCGCATTTGTTGCGTATCCAATGGGAATTATTTTTTTATAAATTGTTGTGGCTGATGGCAACCCTAGCCGACATTCGACCTCTAGCAGCAACAATGCGGCAAATTCCTTTGGCAGTGGAAATAGCGGAGATGAGCGCCGCTTTTCGGTTTGTTTATGAAAACGAACGCGTGCACCTTGAATTGTTTCCTCAACATGCATACAGCGAAGCGCCAACAACACCAACGATGTGTGAGTTGAATGTGCGTGTGCTTTATGTATGGCGATGGAAGCAGCGGCGGCGGCGGCGGCAAAACTAAACGCAACAACTCTCTTCTACTTTTTTTTTTTTTTTTTTTGTTTTTCTTCACGTTTCTAGCTAGCCTCGGCAAGTTTATGAAAAAAAATGTTCAGATTTGTTTTGCGCTATTTTTAAAACCTGCGTCACGTTCGGGCTCACATCAATTTCTAGCGGAGCGCACAGCACAGAATAGAATATTTTTTTTTTTTTTTACAATTTTTTTGTTCAATTCCTTCTTTGCTTCTCGATAATTTTTTAATAATTTGTCGCGAAACAACACGATGATAGGTAGGTATACAGAGAGAATGGCAGAGAAAATGAAGAAACGAAAAATTCTATGAATCTTGTGTCTGGCAGGCAGAACACATTGAGTTGATCAAAAAAGACGGCAAATTTAGTGGATTTAGCACGACACAAGTGTTATTTTGATTGTCAGATAAATTGATTTAACACAAAACACAGGTTTTAGTTTATTTTAAGCACAAATAATTTGATTTTTTGGGATTTTTCCTTCGCACTGACATGCGAGAGCGTTGTCGAGCGAAATATGTACGAGGTACGAGGGAGAAAAATATCACGGTCGTCTCGTTGCGCGACACCCTTCAAAAATATTTCAAGAGAGTTGAATATTTTGAAGTTCGAGGAATAACGTCAGTATTGCGCTCCCTCTCTGTTAGCAGCGGGAAAATTGACAGTTTTCAAGCGGGCTAGCAGCGGCAGGGATGATATTTACTCGTTGGTTTTTAGTCTCTATTCGATACGTGGAACGAGTTCAATGTCCATTTTGAGTAATTTTAGAAATGTAATTTATTTGTGGGAAAGAGTACCACTTTTAACGGAAATATGTAGGTATGGAAGTCAAATTGTCAGTTTATATCTAAAAGTAAGTTTGGTCAATATCTAGAAAATTTATAATGTATTTGTTATTTTGTCCTTTATCGATTTTTAATTTACAAATATAATTCGTGCAGCTTTGTTCAACATTCATAAAACTAAATTTGTTTGTTTTTCTATTCCATCTACGTACAATGTGAAAACATTCATTATTTTCGTTCGATATCTGCTTCATGCGTTAATCTTCACAGAAGATATTGTAATTTTACAAATTAATAATTTATTAGTTTGCGGTTTATATATTATATACATATACTCAGTCATTTTAATTAAAAAGACTTGAAGTAATTTAAATAATTAGTTAACAGAATTACACCAAGTCATAGTTAGTATTTCCCATTTTACTTCGAACTACCAAGATGTTCATTGTAGTATGCAGCTCATGATGTTCTACAAAAATACAATGGGAAAATTCACACTAGTGTCCTTGCATCAATTGTCAAACCGGTTTTTTTTTAAGGCGATGTGTAAAAGGCAAGGGTAAATCCCTCCACTTTTGAATGATGACCGGTTCGACAACTGATGCAAGAATAGTAGTGAGGAGTACATATATTTAATAGAGTAGGCAAACAATTTATGGAAATAGCTAGCTAGAAACACATACGATTTCTTGACATTCGCTATGGAGCAAAACGACACATTCCATACAAAATTGACATGACGGGAGTGAAACGAAAAATGTTTGTTCATCTTTTTGGTGGAGTTTTTCTTCCATGAGTATTATGGAAAATTCGCTTGCTATATAAAATTTTTCATCAACTATGACACTCTCCACAATTATTTTTTCATTACCGTTTTGACTGAGACTTGAATATCATATGAATATTTCATTTCGCTTGAGCAACGTACTAGACTTTAACATTGCTGGCAATCTCGGCGTTGGCGATGCTACGCTCACGAATGTTAACGCATCAAGCTGTAAACTAAATATTCAATTGTATGAAAGCACATAAATCTGCAAATTTTTGACTTGAATATAATATGCAATCTTCAAAGTAATTATTCATTTCCCTATTATTTTCAGCTTCTTGTGTCAGCAATAGATTTTCGTTACATAAGGGATGTTATAACTCCTGAAGAAGCAATTCGATTACTAAAGCAAAACAGCAGCACAAAAGACGATAGAATTAAAGACCTTTTAGAGAAAGGATATCCAGCTTACACAACTCAAGTTGGTTGGATGGGTTACAGTGATGAGAAAATCGGCGGACTTTGCAGAGAATATCTGGCCAAAGGTTACACTGCCTTCAAATTAAAAGTCGGAAGAGATTTTACTAGTGATATGAAACGTTGCAAGCTTGTGCGCGAAGCTATCGGCTGGGAAAATCAGCTTGTAAGACGTTTTTAAGAAAACTTCATTATTCACATGTATTTTTTCTTTAAGATGATCGATGCAAACCAAGTATGGGACGTGAATGAAGCCATTGAATGGGTGTCCCGTTTGGCTGAGTTTAAGCCTCTGTGGATTGAAGAACCCACTTCGCCAGATGATATACTTGGTCATGCTGCTATTTCTAGAGCTCTTAGGTGAGTTTATGTTTTTATTTTTTTTTTCGTATAATTTTTGGTTAAGTTTTTTATCACATATTCTAACTTATTGTTCATTTCATATTTTTAAGACCTCTCGGCATTGGCGTCGCCACTGGAGAGATGTGCGCTAATCGCATTATGTTCAAGCAATTTCTACAGTCAGGTGCGATGCAATTTTGTCAAATTGATTCTGCTAGGATTGGTGGAATTAATGAGATCTTGTCGGTTTATCTAATGGCTAAGAAATTTAATGGTTTGTGAAAATAAACTGCGTTTTGTCTCCAATTTCTATTTTTATTTACTTCTAGTTAAAGTTTGTCCCCATGCCGGTGGCGTTGGACTTTGTGAAATGGTGCAGCATTTACAAATGTGGGATTATGTTTCATTGTCTGCAAGTAAAATTGGACGAATGATTGAATATGTTGATCAACAGCATGATCAGTTTGTACATCCTGTGGAGATTCAAAATGCTTGTTATATGCCACCATCACAGCCAGGATATAGTACTCAATTGAAACAGGATGCCATTGAAGAATATAAATTTCCAAATGGAGTTTGGTGGAAGAAGAATGCTGGGGTGAAAGAGGAGTAGTTAGATGTTTGAAATGAATATGAATTTGAATTAAATAAAATAAAGTTTGCATTCAAGTTTGTTCCACCTCATTTTAGTTTCCTTTGAAATGTTGTATATAGCGCTTTACAATTTTTAGATGAAAATACATATACTCGCATTTCAAAACAAATATACAGAATAGGAGGACGTTCCACTTTCAAGTATGGGAACAATGAGTTTTTATAATGTCAATTCACAATAACAAAATATTGATAGGTACCGCACACACACACATATGAACCCATTGTTAGATTGTTGGGAACTTTGAATATGAATGTGTTCACACCAGGAAAAAACTAATAATTTTCATTCTAACCATGCAAGTTCGTGCGACCCAGTCGTGTACTTTATTTTTAACTGAAAGAAGAATCTTTAGGCCGCGTGTCAATTCGTGGCTAAATTTAGACGTTTAGATGAAATGGAGATTGAACTTTGCGGAAATTTACCTGATTCGATTGGGATATAAAAATATATAAAATTTATTGCAATATCACAGTATTATAATTGGCAATTTAACTATATCTGGAACATAACTTCCATCATTTTCATATTCCTTCAAACCTGAAATTAGTTGGCGTGATTCACTTATGGATCTCTCAAAGATTTTTCTCCGATTCCTCAGTGGAATAAACACGAGAGTATTTATGTAATTTGTTTGGCAGACATTCCTGTCCACTATTATAGAAAAGTATTCAACAAAATTGCAGAGAAGGGTCTTTAGTTATTATTCATTTATTATTCAATGCAGAAACAAACTGCAATTAACTTTTCAATGCGTTAATACTGTAGCATAATAATAACTACGCCCCCTAAAAATATGACGCAACAAATTCCGAAGTGACTTTCCATTCTGGCAGAATTTTGGTTCGAACTGTCCTTTCATTCGAGGTTCGTGTCTGGGACGAAGTCTCCACAGCTCATGTCAACGAAAGAGACGAATAATATCAGGGATAAAAGGGAATTAAAACTGCAAGAATTATTTCTCTTGTTCCAGTGGTCGAAGAATTTGCTAGAAGTTTCTGGCTATCAGAAACTTCTGCTATATAAGGACAGATGGCGATCAAAAAAGGGACAGTTGGTTTAGAACCGTGGCGAAGAGATTGGAAAAGTGATAATGGGCAAAGTTGTAATTTTGTGATAAATTGAAAGTTGAGAGTTAACAAGTAGAAGTAATTAGTTTGGATTTGTGAATTAAGTAATTGAAAGGAGATAAAGTGATTTGAGAGGAAAGAGACCTTGTAAGAAAAGAATTTGCGAAGAATAGTATAGTGTGAACTTGAATTGTTTTATAGACTAGAAAATAAAGAAATAAATTTCACAGAATATCGTTTTATCTACTTGAGCCGTAGCTCGCATATTACAATACAATAAATTGCAATAAAATGTATGAATAAAAAAAGGATGTTGGTGTTCTGATTTCCTTTAAGAATCTTGATCTGTCTTAAATAAAAGGAACAATTTTTTTTTTTCTTATTTATCCTATTAGGAGGTATATCAGCTTTATAGTCATTTGGGCATTCAATGTTTCAGCCATGTTATGATTTATCTTTGTACTTTATTTTTAACCTTCTGACTTTCATTGAATTCTCACTGCTGGCGCTCACAAAATTAAATTATTCCTGCAGAAAAACAAAATTTATTGTATATCCGATTGTAATGTGGAAAGTTAGATTCCTTTTTTTTTCTTTTGGTCAAATAGGGACATAAGACTATCCCTTATTCACAAAACTTTGGAAATGAGTTTAATTCTTTCAGGTAAATTATTAATTATTTTATCACTCGGTAATTTATGTCAACTAAAATCTCAACAAACATTTCCCCAGCGTTTGATTGATAATTACATTTGTAGTCAAATTTGCATTTGTAATCATTAATGGTTTGGACGACAGAAACTTGAATAAATAAAAATGTATATATTATAGAGAATCCTGTACAATTTTGCAAGTAGTTTTGAGCTTAGCAAAAAGTTAATTTTTTTTCAAATAATGTATTAGTCAGAATTTATTGGATAGGAAAAAAAAAAAATTCAAAATTTATTAGAACTGAAAAATGTTCCTCCAATACAATAAAACTAATTTACTCGCATCACGTCACATCTTAGCTGTCTAAAAACGAGCTGAGTTTGTTCTGCGAGCAGGCTTAGGCCTAAGCCAGTTCCTCAATGTGCTCATGTCGTTTGCAGCTAAATCATAGGTGGCAAACCGACTTCCTGATCGTGATCAGTCAATTAAGCGTGATTAACCATTTTTGTCTGTCACAGGTATTACTGGCTGCCGACTTTTCGTTATGCATTATCTCGCTTTAAATGCATTTCTCATTTGTCTCACGAAGTTAGTAAATATGGTACACCATCAAATGCTGAGTATTTAGAATCAAAGGGATAACGAATACGAATAAGGCATTATTTTGTACATTCATCCCTACACGATCTGCCTCTTAATTTGAATAACCAAATTCTTACTGTATAGCGCGAAGGAGTCGTATATTGTCATTAATTGATACTAAACATCTGATAATTAAGACAACGCGTGAAAATAAATTAATTTAAAAAAATAATTAATTTACCAATAAATTTGTATTTTCCATTGTGATCATCTAACTTTTTCGCTCCCAGCTGACCCATTCACAATTAATTTGTTGCAAACCAAAAATTCCCTTTGGCGGGAACACTTGTCATTTTTGACATTTGTTTGATTCTTTCTTAACAATTATTTTAACCACAGACAATTAATTTAAAATACTCATTTAACTTTTACTAAATATACAGACAAATAAATAAATAATGGCATTCCAAAGAAGTTCCATGCGTTATGCACACACAAATGGCCACACAAGCCTAACGTACACCGAGAATGGAGAGTAAGTTCCTGGAGATCCTTCATTGGATCCAATATTTCTAATAATCTGCTTCCAAAAGATACATCATAACTTGTGGATCCGATGGGGACATTCGCAAATGGAAGGGTATTGACGATGACGATCCCTCCTCCAATTGTTTGGGCGAATTTGTCATCTGCATTGCTCACTATGACAAACGCCTGCTGGCATCTACAGACCTCAACACTGTCCAGGCGTACACTTTCCCAGATATCGATCGAGATGGTACAGAAATGCGCTTCACAGCTCAAGTGACATGTTTGAAGGTCAATAAGAAGGTGAGTCGATTGATAATTTGGGTTTTTTGTTGAGAATCTATGAAGTTGTTTCAGTTCATCGTAGCCGGATCCGAAGATACCACTGTTAAGGTGACTATGCGGGACAAGAATGAAGGAGAATTTGTATTGGAAGGACATTCAGGGCCTGTCCTTGCAATTGACTTGAGTGTTAAGGATTTACTGGCGTCCGTAGCTGGAGATGGTTGCTTGAAAATCTGGAATTTGACCGAAAAGAAGGAGATCAAGTCGATTGCTGGACTTTCTAAGTTGAAGACGTTTGAGGATGCGAAGTGTTTTGGTGAGTAGAGAGTGGATGTTAGATGAAATTATTTGGAAACTGATTATTGATTATTTTTGAAGGAACCCCATCATTTGAGCCACAAACTGGCAACTGTCTAGCCTATGTCCATGGTAGAGAGGTTATTGTACTGAACGCCAGCACCTGGGAGACTCAGTTCACTCTAACTGACGACAACGTCACCAGCGATTACAGCTGTTGTCAGTTCTCAGCCGATGGGCAGTACATTGCCGCTGGAACTCGCATTGGAGAGCTGTCGGTGTTTAATTTCGCGCGGAAGCAGACAGTTAAGTGTGAAACATCCAACGATGAGTGTCATGGCATTACAGCGATTGCCTGGAATCCAAGTAACAACACGGAAGTGGCGTTTTGTGACTCTACTGGACAGCTGGGAACGATTGTGTCGGGAGAGATGGCTTCAAATGATTTTCTTGATGATGCTGCAATGGAGGAAAACAGTGTAGACAATGCATTCGATGGAAGTGAGTACACTTACTTGGATTGGACAAGTCGTAGAATGTCCGTATTTAGTACAATTTCAGGACGGCGATGTCGATGAGGACGATGGAGACAACTGCGTGTCGTTGGAGAAGTTGAAAAATGAGACCATGAAGCGAAACGGTTTGAATCCCGACGAGGATTCGAGAGATTCTAGGGATTCCCGCCCGAAGAGCAGGCGCTCGATGAGCGTTGAGCGTCCTGTGGAGAAGTACTACAGGCTGCAGCCTCCCTTTCAACCCAGCTCCACACCAAGTGACCTCGAACATAGGTAAGCAATGGAATCCGCAAAGAATCAACTTTTCAGTAAGCGTTATCCCCAGGTACCTCACGTGGAACAATGTGGGCATTGTCCGTGCCCATGCCGACGATGGAGAGGGCTCCATCGACGTAGAGTTTCATGATGCCAGCGTTCATCACTCGCTTCACATGACAAATTACAATAACCACACAATGGCGAGCTTAAGCTCCACTGTTCTTGCTCTCTCTGGAGATTCTTCCACAAAGCTGGTGTGCATTGCTTTAGCCGCATCTGGTAACAAGGAGTGGTCGGTGGAGTTTCCAGATTGTGAGGGTGCGGTAGCACTTGCGGCCACAACCAAACTTGTGGCAGTCTGCACAGATATGCGATTCCTGAGGATTTTTAGCATCATGGGGACACAGCGGGAGGTGATTTCTATTCCTGGGCCAGTTCTGGCAATGGCTGGCTTTAATGATCGCCTGATGGTTTGCTATCACAATGCCGCAGCAAGTGAGGATCAACATATCTCAGCGCTGCTCCTACAGACCATCGGATTAACAGTGCGAACGAAAGAGATTCGAGTTCCTCTGCTCACTGCAAGGAAGCTGACTTGGGTTGGTTATTCCGATTGTGGTTCACCTGTGATAGCAGATACTATGGGTCTGATACAGATGTACAGCATGAAGACAAATTGTTGGTATCCCGTGTGTGATACCATGAAGCATGTTAGTTGATGTGAAATTTTACGGAAGACTTCTGATTTTTATTTGATTCATTCCAGAGCCAGAGTGTATCGAACAACTTCTTTCTCATCGACGTCTCGGAGAGGTCACAGATTATCCAAGCTGTTCTCTGTCGTGGTTGCTCCTATCCTATGACAAATCCACGACCGATGATGACCGAGCTGCCTATGCAAATGCCTGTGTGTGACTTAGAATCGGAGAGATCTAGCCTGGAAGAGCAACTAATACGATCGGCGAACTTTAGTGTGGAAAACGCTGAGAAGAATGTTAAGGAGACTGCTATTAAGCTATTTGCTGTGAGTACCTTCCTCAAGTTAGCTACACATATGAATTGAAATGATGACTTCCTCTAGATTGCCTGTCGTGCTGAATTGGAAGCTCGTGCTAAGGAACTAATAGAAATGATTGCATCACCAGCACTACTTCCATTGGCAGTGAAATACGCAAGTAAACTGGGTCGTATCCATTTGGCAGACAAATTGGGTGAATTGCTGCCGCAGTTGGAAGAGAAGGTAAGGTCCAATAGTTTTGCAGCTAACACCGATAGTAAGGTGTGAATAATGACGAGTTTATTTCATTCGACGCACTCTGAGAATAAGAGCTCCCACACTATTCTTTAACCGAAGATCCAGCCAGATTGAACACTTGGCCATCAGCCGCGGCTTTAGAGCCTACCTCTTAGACTTCCGCAACCAGAGTGGGGCCGACTTTGAAATCGTATAATAGCTCTCATACGTCTGCGTACCGCGTAGAACCGAAGCAGACTTAGTGATCCTCCAGAATATCAATAATTTAAGGATCACGCCGCAGGAGCACTGGAGAGTTCTGAACAATTTATTTTTATGCTCGCAACTGCCTCAGCAATCAAGAGAGTTCGATGGCGTGACAAACCGCATCAAAGCCCCTGCAGATGTGGTAGTACGACAGCGTATAGAATTACAAAGCAGCTGAAGTGAAAAATCCAAACGACAGAGTCAAGGCGGTTCTAGAAGGCTAAATAAATATTTCGCAGCGGTACTTAACCATTTAAGCGACGTTTTCATGTCAGCAAAAAATGCATCGGCATAACTTTTGCATCCTCTTATAAGGAAGTCAAGAGAAAGTGAAAGCTTTCCGGAAGGATGGACAAAAAGAACAAAAAAGTAGCTTTCCATTTGGGTTTATCCTGCATCAACCACATAATGACGTTGACACTTCTCATTCTTGCCACTCCACGTCGAAACAAAGATGTTATGATAGCAAAATGAGACAAACTTTGGGGGGTTTTGCTACTTTCTCGCGGAGAACTGCAAGAATTTGTCGTTTGCCCTTTTTTTTTATCTTATTATCATCCAGCTTGTCCGTCCGTCTTTGAATTAATTATCTTAAATTGTACTTGCTTCCGCAGGATAAAGAACGAGAAAAAGAACTACGTGAGATCGAGTCAGACGCCCTGGATATCATCCAAAACAGTCCATTGAATGCAAGTCTTCTTCTCGTGCAAGCTGCAAAGAACTCTGCAGCAAACACTACTCCTAAGGTTGCTCCAGTAAGTCGTACCATTTCATTTCCTTTCTGGTATCGCTTTGAATTTAATTTTTCTCCTAGAAACCCATGGTTCTCAGCAACCAAAAGCGCAATCCCTTCAAGCGAACCTCTATCCCAGTGGCACCAGTGGAGATTTCAGCTGATGCTGATTATCTTGCCAAACAATCCATTGATTATGAACTGAGACAATCCCAGATCAGGGCGCAGCTGGAGAAAAAAGCTAAGGCAGATGAACTAAAGGCAAAGTCCGACGAGTTAAAACAAAAACGCAAGGAAGCCGCGGCTAAAAAATTGACTGAAAGCCAAGTATCAGTGATTCCCGATAGTCAGGAACCAGCTGGTGATGAGAACGTTGCTAAGAATCAGGTTTGTCTTGATCAGAAGGAGCCCCAATATTCGCTTTATTTTTATTTATTTTTTTTCTTACAGATCCCACCTGGCACTAATTTCTTCTCGTGGTTCACCAAGAATAAAGCGGACATTCAAAAGGACCACCCAGATGCAACACCATCAGAGGTAACAAAAATCGGAATGCAGCGCTTCAAGGCACTAGGCGGTGGTAAGGCAACATCAGCATCAGCATCAGTATCAGTAGCAGCAAAGCGTAAGCTGGACACGGGGGACACTTCGCCAAAGACGGCTCCTTCGAGTAAAATTTCCACTTTCGCTAAGTTGGCTAAATTTGCTAATAAGAACTAAAAATTGTTATTATTATGTTGTAGAATATATTTTTTATTATTAATTTATTATAAGTCCCAGCAACGTCTTTGGTATTCCGATTTATGGTAAGCTGACCTAGAAATATAAAGATTCTCTTTTATTCCATTTTATTAGCAGATTGGTTTGACTACCTACTCAGCTCTTGCTGCAGCTCTAGCAGCCGTGTGCATTGGTATTCCATTGAATTTTTTTTCAATAATCATCTCATTGCCTTTGACTAATAGCGGTGGATTTACTGGTAGTTCCCTATTTGGAATCTTGTGTTTGTGCAACATTTTACTGATAGCTGCTCCGAAGCCCATTGTGAAACGTCGACGCGGTGTCGCTGCTGCATTACCCAAGGTGAAGGGTGTTCTCTGTTTCTGTTTCGGTTGCTGTTTCTCTTGCTGATTCTGATTCTGATTCTGATTCGATTTGATTTCATTTAAATCTGTTCCAGTTCCGGTTCTGGTTCGTCTGAGTACCACTGGGTTCTGAGATTTCAAAGGTAACGGAGATGGGAAAGCTGTTATTGTTACGCTTTTTATAGGGATGTACTCTTTATTGATCCGAGGCCTTGATTTAGTTAAATTAACCAGAACAGGCTTCTTTTTCTGGAAAGAAAAAGGGGGTTGCTCATTATGTTAACAGAGTTTTGCTTGACTTAGATAATCTGCATTTGGTCAAGCGACAATTTCCCAATAAATCCGTGCTATTAGCTTGTGATAAGAAATTCAAGTAAAAATTCAGAAAAACAACAGTATTAAAATGTTATGTTCATATCTTTTGCATGTGAGAACAGAGAACTGCTAGATAATGAATCAACGCTGAAAATCAGTAAAGATCATCGCATGGTGATTTACTTTGAAAGAAGAAATGATCAGGTCACCTAAAAATAAAGTGACAGCTACCAATTTCTATTCTCATTAGTCCATTCAACTGATTTTTCGGGTGACTATGAGAATACACTCAAACTGAAACCATAAAAAATGTGTTCCCATATTGACAGTTTTTTCAGGTACGAAAGCACAGGTAGAATAAAAAGAGCTGACAATTAGTTACTTTGACTACGGGAATAGGGGTAAATATTGAGAAACAGCACAGCGATAAGACTTGTTTCAATATCGACGACCCCAAAAAACATATTTAGGACAACGATTGAAGACCCAACACGTGAAACGTTTTCACCGTGAACAGACCCCGTGCACCCAATTAATAACCAGAGGCAATAAGCTTTAAACCAGAAATAATTACCACCCAGGAAATACAATGTAATTTTACGGGGCTATGTGGCAGCTGTCAAAGGATCGTGTTTGCTAGAGAGACCTAGATGGTTAAGTATCAGGTCCTCACCAAACTACAGCGCCATGAAAAATAAGTAAAGTAAGGAGTGCAAAACACACTCCCTTCCTCGCTTTAATACGGTGGGGCTAGCACCGAGAGTTAATTAACCTACAGTCAGCGTTTAGCTTATAAAGGGTGGTTAAATTTTAAGGGCTGATGTTGAATGTGAACAACACCTAAACGTCAAGTTTTTTTCTGCATTTCATTTGACATTTCTCAATTTCAGACTAACTCAATTTGAACCATGGAAAGATACACAATCAAGCAACGCGTTAAAGTTATTCAGGCTTATTATGAAAATGGGCGTTCAAATCAAAATGCATATCATGCATTTCGTGATTCTTTCGGTCAATTTAATGGTCCAAATGTGCGTACAATCGGAAAAATCGTGCAAAAATTTGTGCAAACCGGGTCTGTAGATGTGAAAACACCAGTGCATGCTCGTACTGCTCGTACTGCAGAAAATATTGCTGCTGTTCGCGATAGTGTGGCTGAAGAGGCGTCCACCTCAACTCGTCATCGTGCCCAACATGTGCACCTCTCACGCTCGTCGTTGATGAACATTATGCATAAAGACTTGCATTTACGCGCTTACAAGGTGCAATTGACTCAAGAACTAAAGCCTCTTGACCATTTCAAACGTCGTCAATGGTCACAATGGTGGCAAGAAATGGCAACAGTGGATGATCAATTTTCGAAGAAAATCATCTTCAGTGATGAGGCACATTTTCACCTCAGTGGATTCGTCAATAAGCAGAATTGCCGCATTTGGGCGAATGATAATCCAAGAGTGATTGTCGAAAAACCAATGCACCCACAAAGAGTGACTGTTTGGTGCGGTTTATAGGCTGGCGGCATCATCGGGCCGTATTTTTTCCAAAATGAGGCCGGTCAGGCAGTTACTGTGAATGGTGTTCGCTATCGTGAGATGATAACGAACTTTTTATGGCCCGAATTGGACGATATGTGCTTTCAACAGGATGGTGCCACTTGCCACACAGCTAACGAAACAATGGCTCTTTTGCGCGACAAATTCAATGGCCGTGTTATCTCACGTGGAGGCGATGTCAATTGGCCGCCAAGATCATGTGATTTGACACCGTTGGACTTCTTTCTTTGGGGTTATTTGAAAGAAAAGGTGTACGTCGATAAGCCAGCAACAATTCAAGAGCTAAAGGATGAGATAATTCGGCACATTAACGGCATAGAACCTCAATTATGCCTCAGCGTCATCGAAAATTTGGACCATCGGATGGAGGTGTGCCGCCGAGGTCGCGGCGGCCATTTGGCCGATATTTTGTTCCATACATAATTGAACCATACCAATATTATCATAATAAAAATAAATGACAGTAATTTCCTAAATAATTTGTGTTTTATTCAAAATCAACATCCGCCCTTAAAACTTAACCACCCTTTATAATCAAGTCGAAAGTAGCCAACACATTTAAGTTCGAGGGGGTGAGAAAGTGTAAACACACCTGAGGCTTAAATCTATATTGATTCGGTTGATCTACTTTTTTTTCTTAACAACAAATTTTATTCTGCTGATCAAATAAAAAATGTTTGCTGTGAAAATATTTCTTCAGCTCATCTTTAATTTTTCTTGCTAAAAATTTACTTTTTGCGCTGATTTCGCCTTTTATTTTCTGCAGATCAAAAAACTATTAAATTGCTAATCTGATAATGAAATTTTACTGGTGAAAGAAGTCTTTATCGCTGATTGATTAAATGGTAGCCAAAAATGAATTTCAATTTGGAGTCGAGCTGTATGACACGATTTAGAGAATATACCTAATCAATTTCGCAGGCCACACATACACTCACTTTCGCCTGTATAAAGTGCAGGAGACGTCATACTTAATCAGAAACGACAAGTTGGTAGTAACTGTAAGGCATATAAATTCTAGCTAACAAGGCGTATATTTAGCTTATGAAATGCGAGTTCATCTTGTCTACTTACAGCAAACTCTGAGCACACGCTTACGAGTACAAGACGGGAGATCTATATAGGGGAATAACTCTAGTGAAGCAGTTTGCAGACGACGTAATAGATTTATTAAATTTAAGTCTGCGAAGAACATATTAAGCCCTCTAATGTAGGGCAATTGGGCGCTATTTTGAGAAAGCCATTAACGTTAGATAAAATTTGGGTACATATTTCAAAGCAGTATTAAAATGTTATTAGCTATAATATTCTTACACCATATATTCAATATTCTTTAGTAGCTTATCATATCTACAAATTTCAATAAATATTCAAGTCCAGATGGATGTTGTTGATCTTACGAAAGTTTTACATTAATTTTTCCATTTGTCGTACTCCGTAGGTATTTTTCCAGATAGAGTCTTATGCACGTTCAGCCAATTCCGAAAAACTATTCCTTTTAACTACCGACTCATAACTTTAAAGAGGCCATTGTTTTTGTTTTTTTTTTTTCAGACAAAGGGATATTTCCAAATCCCGGGGCATTCAAACTCTATTTTCGGTCCATTTTACTACCACGGAGAAATCCCTTTTTGGTGTAGTGGTTTGAGAAACTTAGATTTGATTAATTTTTCTTTAACGCTTGGGTTGGTTGTTGGTTGCTGTTCCCCGCTTGGACTTGAACCCACACAGCCCTGGTCTCACTACACCGTGGCCACTTAAGGGGATTTCATAGTAAATTTTTCCTGAAAACTGTAACCATTGCAACAACCAAAGGTTATTTACCCAAAGCTTTCAATAGAATGTGGTATAGCACCCTCGTAAACGAGCTTTTAGCTTATAGTGCTAGTGGATTGCAAGCTTTCACAAGTTGTTCATCCAAATGCTTGTGTAGGCCAAAAAACTAAAAAAAAAACTCAAAAACGGCAAACTAAAAAAATACAAATTAATGGAGCTGATCTTGAGGAATCGATTGATTTGTGAATAAAGGACCTTCGCCAGGATTAGCAGTTTGCAGCTGATGCAAAACGGGGTTCTAGACATAAACGATTTTTCACTCGTACAGACTTGGACATATCGCACGTCGGGGACAAGGCTGTCGTATGCCATATTTGTCTGCTTACGTGTATGACAAAACAGTTCGAAACACAAATTTGTATTAAGACAAATAAATTTTCAATGTGCGGTATCTCCAGGCCAAAACTGTTTTGTCCTTATGTTACCTGTCGTAAAGACGAGTCAGAAAAAAAATGTCTTATAACTGTTTTGTCCCCGGCATGTAGAAGGTTGAATACGATCGTGTTCAACAACAAGTATGTAGACTGACCATCAATACATGTATGGCATGCTCCGAACAACTTTTCACCTGAAAGATTCCTTTGGATAACACAGTGTGGAATACGTTAGATTCAACAAATGTGAAAACAATCCTAACTTTCTTAGCATCGGCATCATGTTATAATCACCCTTATTCCCATTGTCGAAGTGACAGATTGTGACTTTACTTTATTTAAGGCCAGTTCCCGTATGTGGACTTTTAGCAGCCTCTCTTTCGCGTGTATTCTCATAGTCGCTCAAAGTGTAACTTGAATGTCACCTCATTTTCAGGTGACATGAATACGAGAATAAATGTGAGTCTTTAAAAATTCAAATTTCACTCTCTATTCTTTCATCTGCCGCTAGCACCGTAAATTTGGTTTAATAACTTTCCTTACCTCAGCTTCCTTGACTTCATTTTTCGGTAGGCTAGACTGTTCGAGTCTCATTTTCAATTCATGTAGTTTAACAATATTAAAGATACCCGCCAACGTGGAATAGCGCTTCGTTTCGATTGTTTGACAAACATCAACGGGAGACATTTCGCACATTTTTGCAATACGTACAAACGCCTACAAAAGTACAGAACCAAAAAAATAAAAAAATAAAAAAAATACTTATGTCTTTCTCTGCCACAACAGGAAAAATAAAACCTCCCTACCGTTCTTTTCCAAGTCCCATCAAGCTGAGGATACTCCCGATGAAACCGACCATAGATCCAGGCATGAGATTGTAAATTTAACATCGTAATCCTTTTCTCTGGAATCGGGCAGAGCATTTTGTCAATCAAATTTCGAATCACTGTAACCGAAACGGAAAATTACTGTCAGGTGATGCATGGAGTGCGAAAATCCTTCTTTCATCCACCTCGTCGAAACTTACACAAGGATACGTCCACCAAATTCCTTTGGTGTCGTTGAGTTAATCCAATTTTTGTCTCTCGGATTAGTTGTTTCCTTTTTGCATCCGCTGTGAGTCCGGGCTTGTGCCACGATTGAAATGGTAGCTTACCCACAAGCATACCGTAGAACACGACACCGCTAAGGGGGAAAGGGGGAAAGATAATTTGTTGGTTGTATTCTGGAACTTTTCAAAAAAGGATTCAACTTTTATGCTTTTTGTCCTGAATGTTGGGGTGTACATACAGGCTCCAGATGTCCACTTCGGGACCATATTGCCGGCCGCTGATGTAAAGTTCCGGTGCTGCATACTCTGGTGAACCGCAATGTGTGTTAAGGAGCTCATCTCCTCGACGATAGTTGCTGAGACCGAAGTCTGACGGAAAATTAGACTAGAGACTGGTGGATTATAAACAACAAAGGAGCTGGATACGTACCGACCAATTTGACATTTTCTTTTGTATCGTCCAGCAGAATGTTTTCCATTTTTAGATCTCTGTGAATGGAAAAAAGAAACTAGGATTAGTGGTTGATTGTGGAATCAACCATTCCTATATCCTACCTGTGGACAATGCCACGTTCGTGCAAATGCGCTACGGCAGAGATAATCTGCCTGGCTAATGGACGTGTCTGTTTTTCATCAAGTTTTCCACTGCGTTGGGACGTGATGTACGTACAGAGATCGCCACCATTTACCAATTCCGTGATTATGTAGTATCGTTTCGTTGTCTGGGGAGGTGCACGTACACGTTTTTTTTTTTTTAGATACATAATAAGGAAGCAGATGAATATATGTACATATACTTACAGTTATCGTCTCAAAGAGGAAGATTATATTGGGATGGGAAACCTTTGCGAGAATCTTTGCTTCACGACGCATGTTTTTGATAATGTATTCGTCCTTGACCTCACGAAAGGTAAGGACTTTTACTGCAACCTGAAAAATACAAAACAAATAGTTATTATTTGCCGACATGCTTATATCACAAGAAGCATCATGAGCCAAAGATCGGAGAAGGTAGTATGATGTTTGATGTACATACACCTGGTATCGGATATACGCCGGTTCGAAATGAATTCAATGAGAGCGCTCACACATTTCCGGTGCCGGATATAAGACGTTTCTATACATTTTAAGTCGGATACACGAGGATTAATATCTGCCTTCATGTCTCCCTAGATCGAACAAAAAGTTAGGGTCAAATGCATCAATGCTGAAATTATCAAATATCTGGAGGGATACGGACTGATAAATGACCGGCAGTAAGGTTTTCTAAGTCGCAGATCAACTGGAGACATGCTGAGCTATGTAACCCACCTATGGGGCTTCAGCCATCGAACAGCCATCCTATAGACTACCACAATAGATAACAGATAAATTCAAGTTGTGTGGTGTGTTTTTCGATAAATTTGCTGTAAACGCTGAAGTGCCTCAGGGTTCTATACTTTCACCAACTCTGTTTTTACTCCATATAAACGACCTTCTAGAGTCAACTAACAACAAGATCTTCAGTTTGCTAATGAAAACACTCTAATTTCATCTTGCTCTAATAGCATGCCCGTGAATGTAAATTTATCACATCGTTAGAGATGCGACCAGATCAACTCATTAAATAAAGACTTGAAGAAAATCTTGCAGTGGGCAAAAGCAAACCTAGTCGATTTCAATGCGAAGAAAACCAAATTTACCACTTTTTCCAAAAATACCTTTTCTTCTGAACCACAGTTTCAAATGAACGACCAAGTTATTCATTCCAAGGAAACCATGCATCTTCTTGGCGTCACAGTCAACTGGTGCCCACATATCCAACATTGCAAAATCGGCATCCATTAAGTTGAGCTACTTATTTAGAGCAAAGAGATAATTTACAGAGCTATAGCTCCTTCTCATATACAAAGCACAAGTTCGGCCCTGAAACAATCTCTTCATCTACTCGACAGCATACACAGACGAGCAGTCCGCTTAATAGAAGTTCCCACACTAACTTCCAATCACCAAGCATTAGCTCATCGAAGACTGGTAGCAGATCTATTGCTATACTGAAACGTTCCTGAAATGTCAACGAATTGACGGGCGCAACGCAATTGGGCATTTCCAGGCGGTCTCTGCAGCGTATTTTGGTGAAAGACTTGAAGATGTTTCCAGACCATCATAAGCCTCAACCATGAAGAAGACGATTTTTCTTTAAAATTAAACATAAGTGACGAAGCACATATCCATCTCTCCGGACATGTCAATACGTAGTGCTTTCGAGGCACTGAAAACTCGCGTAGTATTCAAGAATCGCCTTTCCATCCTCTAAAAGTTACATTGTGTGCTGCATCTGTGCTGAAAAGGTGATTGGGCCCATCTTTTTGAAGACGCTGCTGACAACGATAACTATCACTGGCGAGAGCTACAGAACCATAAATTAGGGTTGAGGCACATGTGGTTTCAACAAGATGGTTGAAACCACATGAAACCACACACACAGCGGGCGGCACAATAGCCTTAGTGAAGGACACTTTTCCAGATCGTGTTATCTCCCGTTTTTGGTGATTTACATTGGCTCGTAAGATCACCGGATCTGACCATTCCAGACATTTTTCTTTGAGGTTATTTGAAGTCATTGGTCTATGTGGACCAAAGAAGATTATTTGAATATATCCCACATCTTACGCGCACTCCATGCGATCTTGACAAATTCTTGATCAAACTACGTTCATATGTACATATCAGAGCAACCATATTAACAAAATGTCATCAAAATCTATTTAGTGACTCCTCTGTAAGGCGTGAGAGAACAAACAGAGAAGCAGACATCGGACAACAAGTTTTTACTTTGACTTCATCCCACTAAAAAATCAAAATAAGTTGAAAGACGAATCATATCAAACCAACTTTGATTAAGTCTTTTTAAATTCAAAGTTTACGCCACAAAATTGTTTCTTTTGATTTCAAATCTTTTTTGCTGTCAAACCTATCGGTTGTAATTCATTTGACAGTTTTAATTTTTTCGTCAGGCAAAATTCCTATAGAACAAATTTACAGATAAATTATGAAGAAAAAATCATATCTGTGTTAATTTCGTCAAAATTACTCACGTAAGGTGCGAATGAAATTGTTCTTACTGGGAATGATGGAAACGGAGCAAAATTTCTATCATATTATAGCTGTTAGACACGATTACTGTTTCCGCACATTCTGACGCAAGGTAACTCTCATATACATTAAGGGTTATTAATTTCATGGTCGAGATTTCACATCAATGCTATATGGCATTTGTCAAATCCATCTGTCATCCATAGTGACAGGTTGTTAGTTTTTGCCTTGTCATTTTACAATATGACTACCCGAACACAATGGTGAAGCTGAAGCTGCACTACGCAGCGCTGTCAAAGTTGAAATACACGTATACACAATGTGAAGCTGCAGCTGAAGTACGAAAAGTAGCTGCAGCAGAAGTTAAGTCAGCTTCAACTTCCGAACGAGCTGCACTACTTTTTGACAATTGAAAACAAAAACGAAAATGGCAGAGCCGTCTACGGAGAAATTCATAGCATGCGATTCATTGTTCCACAGTCATTATTTTAATATAAATCCACCACAAAAAACGTTTTCACGAAACACAGTGCGATTAATTTTCCGTTTTGACAGCTTGAGCAATCGAGTTGCGTTTCATCATTGTGTACGTGCATTGCTACTTTAGCGATCGACTTATTTGACCGTTTGTACTACAGAGACTTCATCTGCTGCAGCGCTTCTCCATTGTGTTCGGACAGTGAATCGTTTAACTGCCGCTCACTGCATTCAAACTATTGCATCCTACTACAAAACTAATAATTCTGTAACATCGGTGAATCGCGATTTAAGGACAGATTTTTCGAACAATCTACTTCAACAATCTACTTTCTCGCTCGCCGGCTACGTAAACAAACAAAATTGCAAAATTTGGGCTTCTGAGAATCCAAATGTGATCGTTGAGAGGCAATTGCATTCACCACGGCTTACAGTTTTGTGCGCGCTGTGGACCGTATTCTTTTTTTTTTTTTTTTGAAAACGACGAGGTCGCTACTGAGTTATTGTGAATTCTTTGTGCTATGGTGAAATGATGACCAGCTTTTCTTGGTCTGCAATTGAAGACGTTGATGTGAGCGACATGTGGTTCCAACAGGAGCGGGCTACGGGTTACACAACACAGGCATCCATCCGGTCGATTGGATGCAGTATTGAAAAATTGGGTTAAATGTTTCCTTTCACACTATGAGTGGGTTAGAAGCAATGTTCTACTATATACACGGCCAGCCACCTTTAAATGCTCTGGTAAAACAAGTAAATTCAGAACTGGCACACTACACCAGAAATTTGGATTCAAATCATGGAACCTAGAACCATTCCTGTTACTAAATTTTACTGGTATGTACTTAGATTTTTTATAGTTTGCATAGCCAAGAGATGTACTGTTACCATTTCGACTAAGTTAGGTTAGGTTAGGAAGAGTGTGTTTAAAGCATCATTTTCACTCGGAGACCCTGAGTTCCACTGTGGATCCCTTCACGGCTTAGGAACTATTTCGATTGCTGCCGGAGCTGATTATTGGTCTGCTTACTGAATGTTGTTGGGATTTTCCTTAATTTTCTTCGACGTAACAATTCCCATACCTCATCATTACGTATCTTGAATATAATTACGCGGCGATAGTAAGATGTTCCACCTATTAACACGTCAACTAGTTCACCATATCGCAACCATTTACCTGTGCACATGTTCTTCGAACCCCCAACACAAGGTGCATAATTAGCCACTAAGTGTATCCATAATTTAAGTGGAAAGTCAATTAAATGGCCTCCTCTAATCCCAACATGACAATCAATGAATAAATGCATAAATTAAGCATATGCGGCTGTTTAGCGAGCCCGATGTATACATGAGGGCCGCAGCATATCTTGTTGGCTTCATGTTTTCCGATAGCGCGCTGGGCTTAAGAGAGCATACAACGATGGTTTCGCCTTGTTAACCACCGGTCGTCTTAGCCGCATTGGTTTTTCTAGTTTAAGGCTCGGACATTCTTCTTGATTACCTTCCACACAGAGAGGACAGTACAGGTGGTTCGGTTCAGTTCGGTTCCAATTTTTCTAGGTTGCATATGCCCCGCATTTGAAAACACACTCATTCATTCGCTTGCCCATTTCCTACCATTAGATACGGAGGTGCAGATATGTTATTTGCGATGTCAATTGTGCCACCAGAGTGTCCATGTGTGTCGAGGAATCATTTCCCATGTCCACAAATGTGATCATCTGCTGCTTCTTCGTCCGTTGTATTCTTCCATTTTTGTCTAGTTTCCCCCTTAGTGACGGGGGGCACGTTAACGCAATTTGGCCCTGTTCAATGTGCACCCGTCCTCCAGTGACTGCCACTGTCGCAATAGGAGCAGCTGCTGTGTTGCTGGTAGACATCTTGCTGCAGTTTAATTGGAAAGTTCATACGGAAAAGGTGCACTGTGTTGGTTTACAACTAAAGTGCATTGGCTTGTAGGCCATTTGTATTGGGGGTTTATGCAAATTACGGTTGCCGCAACAGGAGTTACAATAGCGTACCTTGCCAATTTGTAAGACGGGTTGAAGAGCAACCATATTGCACGGTAGATGATTTGCGTGAGAAAATCAGACCCGCGATGAGATTTTTCGAAAAAAAAAAACAGTTTTAAGTGGACGAATATGGATGTCAATGGGACATGATTATTGGGGGAGCTACTCAGCTCTGTCTGTACATCCAAATATGTTTTTTCCTATGAATTGATTTTCATTTTATACAGATTGCGGTGGTCATTTGGTCCTTAAAAAAACCTAAACCTCACACACGACATGAATCTGGATAGGCCGTGGTTATAATCTTGTCGTGTTATGATTTATCGAGGCGCACACTGGGAATTGAGCACACCAGGACTGAAATAGACTGATAGCACTTAGCATGCGGGGTGACACTTTTGGTTACAGGACTAAGATTGTATTTTGAAATATGAGGACACTCCTTGCAGTGTCTCTGAAATGAATTCGTCCAACTTAAACAAGAGTTTTTTCGATATACATACATAAGTTGGACATTTTGGGATTATGTGAAGTAAGATGGTTAGGGAGCACCATTCGCGAATGCGCAACTCTCCGGGAATCTGGTGTGGTTCAGTTGCTATGATGTATGGCACACATGAGCGTCATATCCTGGAAGTCACTTGGTGGTAGGATTTCAATGGCCGGTTTTCGGACTCGAGTACAATAGAGCACCCAAATGAGGATGAAAAGCACAAAATATTAATTAAAATTTCTGTACCAATTTTCATCAAAATCGGTTTAGGTGTTCTTAAAATATGTGGCTGATAAGAACGATTTAAGGATTTTTGAAACTTATGTCCCATATCTTAGCCAAACAGCATCAGATTGCAATCATTTTCAGACACACCAGCCCACTTTTCAAATCCAATTTCATTAAAATCTGTTCAGGGGGCATGTACGAGCAGCAAGGACAATTCGAAGATTTGCTGCTTCCTTTTGCTGATTCGATTTTGATGATTTTAAGACAAAACATGAATTCAGGAAAAAAAAATCTGTTTAGTGGTTCTTGATCTTGAGTAAGGAGTATGAAAATAGAAGGTCAGACATACACGGAACAAAAGGAATTTCCCTTGGCCTGCTGATATTTAGAAACTGAAAACCAAAAACTTGTAAGCTTTAAAAAATTATTACATCTCGAATGCTACGAATTAACAAGGAAGAAAAATAAAAAAAAAGAAAGTGAAAATTACGATTCGGAACAGAATAACATAAAATGAAATACTAATGAATTCAACACGGTGTCTGTCTGTCCGTTCGACGTTATGCAACTCAGTTTATATTCTTTATTTATGGGTTGGTCACTATATAGTGGGTTCAATCCCCATCAGGGAACAGTAAACAACCGGCCATAGGAGATAAATGAATAAAATCTATGTTTCGAAGCATCGGTTGCCGGTAGATCTCATGAAAAGCATAGCACGTGCATAACCACAAATATCTGGGGTGAAATCAGTTAAAGTCATAAGTGATAGTCATATTGGTGTCAGTCAAATAGGATAATAAATTAGTTTTGTTTATGATCCTAACAAAATTGTCTAAATACTGGCAGTACTACCAATTTTGAGATGTCTGTGCAGGTACTTTTCTGACAATGGCAAACGTCAAATTTCAGGAATTAAGATAATTCTCTCAAATTTAAGAAAAGCACCTGTAAGATTTTCGTATAAAATCTTGAGGAACGTCAAATAAATTCCAATGGAAAGCATTTCTTTTTCTGAACAAATAAATCTCAGATCTCACAAATCACATCAAATGAACTTTATTAAGATAGTTGTCGCAAATCACCATAGTCGATTTCACCCCTGAAATTGATTAAGGAAAACAATTCTAAGCTCGCATTGCAGCCACTCCAGCAAAGTGGAAAAGCTAGCTACGTATGAAAATGAAAGAAGTGCACCGTATCGTGCGTCGAGACCAGTGTAATTTCATCAACGCCCTGGCTACAGAAGCAAAGGAAGGAATTCTTGTTGCTTTTTTAAACGAAAGGCATTTTACTGCGGTTTTGAGCCGTTTATTCGCCAGTAACGTGAACCCAAATCATATGGAACAACATTTTACCGAATTTGCACAGCAAGGATGAGATCACTTCCACTCTCAGAGCACTGAAAGTAAAACAAAACTTGATGCCGTACCCGCAGAGCTTTGACAGTTTGGTCGTTGCGGTTTGTTCTGTTTGAGCCTTGAACGTCATGCGAAAAGATTTGATCTTAAAATAAATGGGATTAAGGCAAGATTTTTGGGTAATCGACATAGGAACATCTCGGGGCCCTATCCCAGCATTGCAGGTTCACTTTTTCTGAGGTTATAAACTAAAAAAAAAAAAAAATTGACGCATGCGTCTGTTCACTATCGGAAGGGCAATACGTAACTGAGCGCAATTTACCTACTCTGGAGTTAAAATTAACTGCACCAGTGACAATATTATGGAAATCTAATGAAGAATAATTCCGAAACTCTATTCCTCTGAGAACTACGCATATTGAGCAGAAAATCGTCCTTGGTCAAAGTCGTGTTAATAAATTTCAATGAAGTCACACGGCGTTTTTAAACTTAAATGGGAAATTTCAGATTTCAGATTTGTCATCGCTTGTAGTAGCATCGAAAATAGAAAATCCAAATGATGACTAAACAAATTGCATTTTAATGTAAACTTAGTCATCGTATGTGTATTTAGCAAAATCATCAAAAACTTACCATGAATGAGTTTACAGCCATCATAGTAAAATAATCACTCAATAGAACAACTCACTCACCGGTCACGAACCCATAAAGCAGTCATCGCAATGAAAAGAAAGACATGAAATACCGAAACGACTGGTTTCCCATCATCAGAATCACATCAAAACCCCCTGTCAAAGAATTATTTTTTATTACCTTCCATTCTGTTTGTGTTAAACCCTTTTAAAAACTTCCAAAGCACACCAATAAAATCCAATCACCATCGTAAACCAATCACTAAGTATCCCTTAAAAAAAAACATGGTGGTGGTCCCGTTTCATTTCGCAATATGACATTTTGACCCACAACGATTGTCATAATTTTCGCATAAATTGTCTTGCTACTGCGAGACCATGGTTCCAATTCCGAAACACATTTATCCAGATGCTGCCAGAACGGAAAAAACGTGATACGCTTCCAATACTTTGAATCTATCTGGCCAATGCAATGCGAATGCGACTACTGCTGCTGGTTAATTGCATCCGCACACAGCACGAATTCAATCAAAAAGGGGCACAAACCACCGAATGTCAACATAACCCCACAAGAGTCTCATTTTCGAACACCCAGTCTAATATTTTTGAATAAAATTTTACAACCAAACCACGACCGCAAGTATCGGAAAAGAAATATAAGAAAATAGTATCGTAGATACTCCTACATCGAAACACGGGGAAGTTTGTTACTATTACCGAACACAGCCGCAGCCCATTGATTCAATCTGCGATGGTGATGTGTTTATGATGCACTCAGCAGGCACACGGTTCACAGTGGCAGTGGCACAGCAACAAAATCCATGGAAACACACGCAAAAAAGAATCTAGAGACTTGCCAGAGAGAATTCCTAGTAGCAAAGGGAGTCGTCGATCCCCGGGGTGGGAAAGGAACGACACGCGAAATGACGAGAGCGGGATTGATCGGCGTTTCAATGATCTTGGAGGTCAACATCGTGACTTGATGAAGCGAGACTCTCAATGATCTTGCAAGGCAAATGAACCTCAGTGGAACGCTATGAGCCTATTAGAGGAGCAAAGGAATAGGTATTCTGCTCCCAGGTAGAAAAAAGAAGAAGAGGATGAAGTTGGATGGTTAATTTTAGCTCGTGTGCGGAGTTCAATACGATTATTGGCCTTCTCTGCTGGTTCTGTGTGGTGGCATGTAGATTGGCCTCGTTAGAGAGTACTTTCGGACTCTTAATCTCTGCCGATTCTAAGGAAGACGAACCATTGTAGAGCTCTAGAATTAGCACACCCAATGCAATGATATGTATGAAATGATTTTCGAACTTCGCCGCATAGCTAATTCCTAATTGCGCAGGTGAAATAGGAAAACTGAGTCAGTCACTTGGAATTGAATATAAATGACGACAGAGGAATTTGCATTGAAAGGATTTGCATTAATTGTGTATAGTCGCAGTGTGCATTGTCCAACCCTTAATTAGATTTTCAATTAGGATTAGGAGAGAGGCAGCGATTTTCGAACAAAGGAAGTCCCAGGCCAAATCCATGGTCATATCAATGCAATGAATGCAATGAATCGAATTAGGGCCATGTACCAGCAATCGAAGCTAATCGCTATTCAGTGAGTGTATTATAAAATCCAAAATACATTAGACCGCTCATTACACACCGGAGGTGTTTGTATGAATAATATCTGCCAGTATCCAATGCCAACGGATGACCAAAGGGTATGCAGTTGGGTGGAGGGAGGATTTTGTCATTGGAATGCTAGCAATATTTGAATTTCATTGCATAAATATCTGGAGCAGGGTGTATGCAAATGGACTCGAATACTTAGATTCGACCCCGTAGCCCAATAACTAGCATTTAATGGGAGAGTTACGAAGGTGAAATGAATCTTTTGTGCTGTTACACGGAAATAAATTTTGAGAACTTTCAATTTGAGAATAGCAATTGCTTCTCATGTGATATCAATGGGTCCGTACGGGTACATAAAATTTCAGAAATCTAGATAGAATCCTCTCAAATTTAAGTACGCTTTTCATATGAAATTTTGAGATTCGTCAAAATGAGGTGGTTTCAAAAATTATATCAAATCAATTTCATTAGACTTTTTTTATTCAACATTTATTCCAAAAATTTGATACTTTTGGCTTCAAATCGTTTTTGCTGTCAAACCTATCAGCTGTCGCTTATTTGACAGTTTTAATTGTTTGCGTTAGGCGAAATTCCTCTAGAATAAAAATAACGAAGAAAAAATCATGTTTCTCTCAATTTTGTCAATCCTCTCAGTATGTGTACGTTTGCATATGAGTTCCCGAACAAACTTAATGACAGTTTCTGTGCATGCATGTTGGCTGCAACAAGTAACATGTGTAGCATCCCTTGGTTCAAATTCCAAATTGTTACCATGTAACACATTCTCTTTTATGATTTGCTTTCTTCTTCCATTCAAAATACCACCTCCAGAGAAACTTGGAGAATCAAAAACCTTCCCTACTTTGTTTTCTTCCCGCACTGACTTACTAGCCAAGCAGCGATCAAAGAAATCTCATCCACAGAGATGAAATCAAAACTAATAAAAAGATGTTGCAATTAGCTAAAGACTATCAATATTCAACTCACAATACGAGTATGACGTTACACCCTGTTTGGATCCCGGGTGAGAGGCGTGTCCCCAGCAACGAAAAGGCTAACAAATTAGCTTGCAGAAGTTGGAAACTGGAGATAGATCAATCGATCCCAAACTCAATGGCACTTCTTAAACCTAGCATAAGCTTGGAACAAAAAAAAAAATGTCAAGCCAAAGATATAGCAGATTTTCAGAAGCATTTTTTCACCATTCAACACCATTTTGTAGCATGCATCCAAGCAAACTAAAATACCAAATTTAGTCAAAATCGTTAGAGCCGTTTCGAGAAAATAAGCGTTACATCTTTTTCGTTACACTCGAAGCGTTACACTTTTTCGCGACACTCGATACATACTATTTTACCTAGGCTAAATCAATGTGTTACCTAATTTATTTGCCTGCTTCTTAAGAAACTGCCACGACCGAAGACTAGTGATGACAGTCTTGTTAAGTAAATAAGGTTTCATGATAAGATCCTAGCCGCAGATTCATCCTTAAACCAAAATAATACGGTTACACAGATTTTTCTTTCAGTGTACGAAAGCAAGTAGCCACCACTTAAGGGTACCTAACCTAACCTATATCTATCACTCTCTATGTACACATATCGATATCCGCATACGTAGCATATGAGAGATATAATACTACACAACCAACAACCGACATACTTGACACAACTTAATCGGAAAATATTCATCAAACGAATGTTAACCAAATGTTAACCAAATTGATATGCTAATAAATTTTAATTTGCAACCTCCCCTTGTCGTGTCGCGCACCGCTGCTCCACAGAGGTCCGTCGTCGTTAATGGTGCTGCAGTAAAGCCTGACATACGACGCGTGTTCGCTGGCGTATATGTACGTTTCCATGTTGCTACTGGCCATTGTATCTCGCTAGCATCTATGCCTTCAACATCTAGATGTGCTGCACCACAGGGGAAGTGCATATGTACAATAGTGCCTACCCTGGCAAAATGCAATACACTCCAAACATTTTGCCAACTGAGCAGAACAGATATAAATTCAAATTGAAATTCAAAATCGAGCTCCCTCTACTTGGATTAGACCCCAACTTTATGATAAATTGACAGTTCTGGGTGCACATGTGAGTCACACCGTCGCGCAAGCTGAACTCTCTACGGAAGCTGTGACAGTGGCCAAGCTCGGATTTCTCCATCACAGTGCTGCTCTCTCTATCGGAAGTGTACTGATTCAGTTCGGTATCCATAAAGTGCTACGCAAATCAAAATCTGAACCGGTTGCTTGGGCGGATTGATTTGGATTTGGATTTTTTTTCTTGTTGTTGTTGTATGTTGTGTTTGCGCAATTCACGATATCAATTAATTTGTGTGATTTTCTCGGAAAAATTATGTGTGCACTCGGACGTGAACATGGTTCGAAGCGAGAGGGTACTACAGTGCACGGCGACCTAATTTCCATTCGAGAAGTGGTGATATTTAGAATCTATAGTTGGAGCGCGAGTAAACAACTGTCGAGCGCACGTGTATCGTAGATGGATGCAAGCTGGGGGAGCGTAATCGCCCCGCACATGCAAATGTACATATGTACGTATGTACGTGCGATTAGATTCGAATTGGAACTGAGCCATAGTCCAAGGTTCAACTGCGTTTCTTTACAAAGATAGAGTTTTTTGTTTGTGTTTCCTTAAGTGGTCCGGTCCGAATGGGTGAATAAGGCTGCCAGAACTTATCTTGGGGCAAATTACGATATTTGATAGCTGTCGAAGGACAAGGGAGAAATAGAATTGTGATAAATTATTGGCACTTGACAGTTGCATGCACATTTTTGATTGTGAGCTGAATGTTGACAGGTTAAGTAGGTTTCGCTGAATTTGAATTGATGGCTTCTTGGGCGACCTATACAGTGAATTTGAGTCATTGTCAGGTTGGCGACAGTTAATAAACGTCAAATTATATTTGAGTTAAACCTCGATGAACTAGACTAAATGAACACGGCTTCGTTTGCAGGAGGCGATCCAAAAGACACCACTTTGGATTACTCTTAAATTCGGCTAGATATCAGCAATGGAAATCATTTCGTTGTTTACGAAGAAATTCAGTCAAAAATTCTTTATTTTCGTTTTGCGAACAGAGCCAAATAAATATTCACAATTTCGACCAATTGTTAACGTAACGACACCTATGACAGAACACAATGGTCAGAGAATGACAGCGCTGTCATTTCAAACATAACCATAATCGACTGTCAAAATTTAGGCGTGGCTATTAAAAGACCCTTTATCTGAGGCATAGGAACTTAGGATGCTAGTAATTTCAATAAGAATCCATCCGTTAGTATATCTTTTTTTTTTTAAATATTCGCCTTTAAGATAGAATGTAGTCCTGAGTTACCACTCTGTTGAGGAAGTAGCCCGTCAAAGGTGTTTATTAAGAAACCACCTGAATAGGACTGCAGGATGTCATAATTGATTCCATCTGAAGAAGAATAGTAATTAGATCGTAGAAGCCTATTGAGCCGTATTTAAAAAAAAAATCTAAAATAATTCATTCATTCTAAAGGTAGTCATGAAGTCTAAGATTTTCCCTGGGTCAAATGAATATTGACTGAGTGCCGGGCATACCCAACGCGAATGATTTCGAAACCGCCAAAGCAGAGTAACTACACTAACCATGAAAGCAGAGAAGAGTAATCTCTTTAATGAGATTTAGAAGTTGAACCCTCTAAGCCTGAAGGGACCTACTCAGACTTCTTAATTTTTAAGTGAATCTGTTTATGTTATAAATACAGAGAACGACTGACAGTTGAAATTGAGAAAAAGCTTTACTGAGTAGGTATACTCGTATAGTCAAGACAGGATCTGATATTGGATACCTTACCCAGAATTTTCCAGTTCTTGCTCGATAGTAAGTGCAGTAGAAACCCTTCTAACCAGCTTCATCGGGAAGAACAACAGCAGCTGATTATATTTTAAAAATCGAAGCTCCATCTTCTTTAGTGCTTAAAAATGTTAACCACATTTATTCCATATAAGTAGCAGATCTTTCTGTCGGTCGTTTTCTTATTACTTCTAAATTATTTATTAAAGCGGTTTTGAGGAATTTTTACTGAAAAACAGCTTTTAGTTTTTGAGATTATTTAATTTTCATAAATTGGCACGTAGTAAAATACAGTTAGGTGTAAGGTATTAGCCCATATATCCTCGATGTGACTTACAGACGGATGGACAGAATTGCGAGACCTAATTTAGTGATTTCCTCTTTAATAGTAATACTAAAAATGACAATGAAATTTGGGTACGTCATTTAATAAAGCATGACCACCCTAACTCATACATTAAATTTAAACAAAATCGTTGGAGCTGTTTTAGAGAAAAGCGGCCATTACTAGAGTACAGCTAATTTTGCGGTTAGAATAAAAATTAAAATTTTGCCTCAAATTGTGATCCCACAGCTATCAAATAGGAAGTTTCAGCAGAATTCATTCAACCTTATAGGCTGCAGTTGACATGTACACACAGACAGACGGACAGACAGATAGACAATAATACCAGAATTGATCGAAATGTCGGTAACCACAATTTTCACGAAACCAACACTGGGTAATTCCATGAAATTGAGATATGATTTTGAAAAAAAAGTAATATTTTGTTTATTATGGTGAATCAAGTTACAAGTGATACCATTCTTTCAAAGTATAATTTGTTTACGATAGACTCGTGAAGTAACATGAGTTATTGAGTTGATGTAACGTGAGTTACTTTTGTTTTGCATTCAAAAAATAAATTTTAAGACTAATAAGTATTCTACTATTTTGTTTTATAATTTGAATTACTTATTTTTTTTTTCTGAACAAAATTTTTAAACTTATTCATTTAGACTGAGAGTACTTTGTCGCATGATGTAACATGAGTTACCAGAAAATCTCTAAGCACTGAGTAGGAAATGAATAAGCATGGTTTTATTTCTTTTTCATTTGTTCCCTTATACTCGTATACAAAACAAAGTGTTGATATATTTTCATAATTTACATTGTAATATATAGGACAGTTGGGTAGAGATCTATCTGCTAGTTTCGAAGTAAAATGTAACATGAGTTACCATGTAACTCTTATATACTTCAGAGTTGGGTTCTGACACGAACACCATCAACACTGAATATATTTCGATATTTTTTAAATGCACACACAAAGCAATTTTGAAGTGATTAAAAAAAGTTCCGAAATAATTTGAGTATCTATATGTTTTAAGCAGAAAACTAAAGGGCTAACCATAATGGACTTCAGTGGGATTAGCCCACAAAATTTCTGTCAAACTCTGTAGTTACCCATAATGTACTTGAGCAAACTTATAGTCTGTCAAATTGTTTACATTCGGTTTGGTTTCAGTGCAAGAAAAAAGAAAATGGAAAATAAACTAAAATAATTAAAAAAAATAAAATTACTGCATCTTTCAATGGAAGGGATAAATATCCTGTTAAAAATAAATGATTTTTTTTTTTTTTTTTTTTGTGTCAACTGTCAAATTCCCGTATTGAATGTTTCATTTCATTAAGACATTCCGCAAGCCCACAGAAGTTAACGAAAACTTGACGAAACCGAGCATAATCCCATTATGGACATGCCATACTATTTGCATGTCATGGAACATTTCATTAAGCTGCCGTAAGCTCATTCAAGTCTATTCTATGGTTGGCTCTTTAAGGTTCGAGTCCTAGAAAAAAAACAAATTTTTTTTGACGACTTCATTTCTCGCGAACGTCTAACAAACATCCGAGAGTAAAATTGTCATGAGAAGATAAAACCGTAGGTCCCTACCATTCGTGTGTCACACAGTATAAATGTCTGCGAGAAGCTAGACTAAGCCCTGTTTTGGGTTTTTAGCACCAACATTTTTCGTATATTTTTTTTTACTTTATAAAATTTCGACTGTAATAATGTGAATCCAAGGAAAAAAAAGATACTAAAGAAATTAGCTGTCAAAGCCAATTTGCATTAACTGCAATCCGAAGGTACATGTTTAAAATGCCAACTCACAAAACTTTCTGCCAATGTTATGCACATATACTATATGTTATGCGAATTTCGTTTCGACAGTGAAAACAGTTTATGTATCAAAACTTAAAAAAAGGTTGCAACTTTCCATTGCTAAAGGCGAATAACATTATGGGAATTATGTTTCAGGCACCAATTTTTTGTGCACAATTTGTTTTCATGTAAAATCTACTACCTATGTAGTATACATATGTGTAGGTATGTACATGTTGGCAGATGTAAATGAAAGCAAATGCAGTATGCATTATACAAAATTGTAGAATTTAGAAATTAAATATTTAATTCGGATTTTTTTTAAAAAGAGATTGGGGGGTTCACGTGCTCACGTATTCGTATGGACAAGCCGCCACTGGGAGATGGTCAAAATTATGTACTCCAGAATTCTGATTCAACGAAATTCTGTATTTTAAATTTTTTTAAATTCAAAAATCTGTATTTTTAAAACTATGTTTGCCACTTCTGAAAATTCTGTAATTTTGTATTGTGGCAGAATTTTGAATCATACGAAATTATGATCTCAATCCGCCTTTACTGTTTGGGCGTAAATTCCAGTGAATCATTCTGGATCGCATGACATGGGTTTAACACAAAATCCATATCAAATAGGCTCCAGGGAATACATATACATAGAACGAAAGTAGAACCAGATTTCTGTTGAATAAACTTAAAGAAGCGACTTGTTTATTATGTTGGTACTCGTCACTCTATTAAACAAGCATCTGAAGATGATTGGACTCCGAAGCCTAAATTTTTGTGATATGTGGTTCGAAAGATGAAATATCTGACTTCTAGATAATTTCATATTACAGGGTGAAAATAGCAGATATCTTTCGTCTTGCAACAGGCACGGGTAGGTTTAGCTCGAAAATCAGGTGTACGAGCTTGCTGTCCGCCAGAATGACCCTCGATACATATTCAATTCAATTAGAAGCGCTATAAGACACATAAGCAATCCGGTTTCTTAAAAACAGTATGAATTGTAATAATCGGCATAATTCCAAAAATGTTTGCTGTTCGTCGTGTTAACCGGAATATGCAAAAAATATTTAAAGTCATTATGGTTCGTTCACACTGGACTTACCCGTCCATATAATACCCACACATTATAAGCTCATGTATCTAATCTAATTTCCATGTTGTGTCTATTAATTCCGTGATTTTATTTCTCCTCTCAATAAAACCTAACAGCAGTTTTTTTTTTGTGTGTAATACACCAACCACATTTCAATCATACCAATAGAGCGAAAAAAAAACCTACACCACTGCTGGCAGACTAAATTGCCTCCAATTTTCTTTAATTTACCATTTTAAGCTCAAAACTAATTTTCGATGCGAAATTTATCTCATAACACAAACAAAACAGACAAACAGTCAAGCGGCAATAAAAATGCGCGCTCCAGGAGGTCGTGAGATCTGAAAATTAAGTCGTGCGCATTAAAATCACCACAAAATCACACTTCAAGGCTTCTTCCTGTTATTCCCATTTTGGACCGAGTCGAGATGCGGTGCGGCCTGAACTTGGAATCATCGAGATACATGTATCTGTATAGACGTATGGTGAAACATGCACTCGTATTTGGGCATTTTAGGAGTGTTTAACACACGCCTTTGGTATTGATCTCTCCATAGTCTATCTTGACTTGATTAATCCAATAGAGACTTTGTTTTTTTCTTTATATCGCATCACTTGTTGTGCGAGTTACATCAGTCAACTGGCTTATAGTGAATTCTCATCCATTCCATCCAGTCAGAGCAATTAGTCAACCCTTTTATAGTGGCCTTGATAGTTCAAGCGTGCTGCTGTTTCGGACATTAACATTATGTGGTTTACTATGCAAAGAATGATTCCTACGATCCGCCAAACCTCCATCATCACTGTTCAGCTCGCACCGTCGTCGCCTCCCTTGGTGTGTCCAAGGCGAAAGGTCTTTGTCCGGCCAACCGGTGTCGCATGACTAAGAGAGCTTCGCCGGGCACTGTGTGGCGCATGATCGAGCAGATTCGCATTCGCAATGGTTGAATGTTAATTTGAATAGAAAAATTGATACAATGGGCCATGGCGAGGCGGCCGGCAGCAGCCAACAGCCATTACCCGTGTGTACACAGCTAACTTCCATGTTGTGTGTTGATAATGATGATTATCATGTGAGAATGTGTAATTGATCGATAGACTTTGATCGCAGTTGATGTGAGTAATTGCGTTGTATTAATATCACACCTTGTTCACGATATGTTTTTATAGGCTGGCGAGGTGCGTGCGTGTTAAGGGTGCCCAATGTATTGCTCTAAGAGAACTTGCAAATATGGATAGTTTATTGCGCTAGACCAGTGCCAGAATGCCGTTAAAAGGGATAATAGGTGGGTTTAGTCATCGGTTTTGATCAGTGATTAGAATGACTAATGAGGTTCTCAGTGCCACTGACCCATGGTCTGATTTCGATTTATGAATGATAAATGGAGACGGAAATACCTACTGACCCCTGTCTATCAGCATTTTGATGTTTTACACTAGTTTTATGGATATGGACACTTTTTACAGCTGGGGTTAGTTAACATATTTAATTGATGTGGTTATGAGATTACTTCCCAAACTACGTAGAGATCTAGCTAAGTTGTCAATTTTTGAAAGTGAGCTCATCGGAAGAATGGCAAATGCGTGGTACTTTCGGACGTCTATCTGTAAATAACCTTTAACCTCTCGGGCATAGGGCGTCAACCACTACTGCACGCCATCTTGTTCGTACTTCTGCAACGCGTTTGAGCTGCCTCCAACTCATTCCTATAGAGCACGATTCCTCCTCAACTGTTCTGCGCCATGTTTGCCTAGGGCGTCCCGCTATTCTGCCTGCTTGGGTGAGCGGATTTCACTGCATGGCGTATTTCACAATGGAGTTGTCTTCGCGCCGTAGGGTGTGTCCAATCTACTGCCACTTTCTCCTTCGTATTGTAATGTTTATAGGTTCTTGGCCCGTTCTCATATAAAGCTGTTCATTGGAGATCCGGTTTGACCAAAAAATCCTCAAGATGGTTCTTAAACATTTATTTACGAAGACTTGCAGCCTGCGTGTGTTAATGGTGTCCACCTTCCAGGTACTGCACCCATACAGCAGTACCGATTCTACATTAGAGCGGAACAGTCGCAGCTTGGTTCTTAATCTGATAACATTACTTTTCCAGATTGTGGATAGCATACCGAACGCAGCTTTAGCCATCCCGATTCTACAGCATACGTCCAGTTGGGTGCCACCGCGGTTAGCCGATACCACACTTCCTAAATATAGAAAGTTGTCAACTTTTCGACTTCCTGTCCGGCAATGTTAAGTTGAGCGTTAATGTTGGAAGTGCTGAGGACTTCTTGTTTTGGCCGTGTTTATTTTGCCCCACTTTGTTTGCCTCAGTTTCTAGATTATGGGCCATTAGATGAAGGTCCATTATCCGATGTGAAAGTAGACGAACATCGTCAGCATAGTCTAGGTGTTTAAGGTAAGATGTCATAGTCCAACGAATTCCATTGTTTCCTTCCGTCAATGCTGTACGGAGTACATCGCTGATAACCACCAAGAACAATAGTGGTGACAGAATGCATCCTTGACGTACTCCACTTTGGACACTTACCGCCCTCATATGTAGCCTTGATAATAGCAATAAGTTTTTCAGGGATGCCTCTCCTGCGCAAGGCTAGCCAAATAGCATCTCGATTCAAGCTGTCGAAAGCCTTCTCGAAGTCGATAAACAACAGATGTAGCGGAGACCTGTAGTCAACGCATTGCTCGATTATGATCCGTAAAGTGTTTATGTGGTCGATGCAGGAGGATCCAGCGCGAAAGCCTGCCTGTTCGACGTCGAGAGTATAATCTAAATGCTCTTTAATTCGGTCCAGAATTATTTTTGCTATTATTTTGGCTACAGCTGGAAGAACACATATACCTCTCCAGTTTCCGCATTCCATCAAGTTTCCCTTTTTCGGAAGCTTAATGATCGTCCCCCTTTTCCACTCCTGTGGAAATTGTTAGCTATCCCAAGCTCTCTGTATTAGCGGATGTAGCAGATCTGTTGATGTGTTTGGCGCCGCTTGAAACAATTCGGCAGGGATGCCAATCAATACCCACCGCTTTGTTTTTCTTGAGGGACTTGATTGCTGCCATAATTTCTGTTTTGCTAGGAGGTGCCGTGCGTATTCGGGAATTTGTTGCTTCGGAATACTCATTCGAATTTGAGATCATATCGCCATCGTCTAAGTGATTTAGCACTGAAGCAAAATGTTCTCTCCATGTATTGAGCTGATCCTCATCCGAAATCAGGAGGTTACCGTCCAGACTCTTCACCGGGTGTTGTTTGGAGTTTCGACCACCAATGAGCTCCTTGGTGATGCTGTAAACAGTCCTACTATCGTACTTGCTCGCTGCTTCTTCAGCCCTAGAAGCCAGTGTGTCGATATATTGATGTTTGTCACGTCTCACACTACGCTGCACTTCTTTCTTCTTCGTTCGATACTGGGTTTCTAACTCGGTTCTCTCTACTGCTGAGGCCGCTGCAGACCGAGTCTTTATTGTTGTACGCTCTTCGATCCGTCTCCAGGCGTCTGCCGAAAGCCATGTGCGATGGTGTGCCTGCCTTTTACAGACATAGGTGTGTGCCCCGCTCGCAAAAGCATTTTTTTAAAATAACCTTTGAACCTACGGGATTCAAATATGCACCGGTAAAGTGTGCTGAACAAGAAAACTTAAAAACAGTCGTTAAAGGGATCTCCACCACTTTATCACCAAAAAGATTATAGAAAAAAATGGTGAATAAATTAAAAAAAAAAATTCTGGCACAGGTAGTTTTTTAAAAAAAATTGAAAGACATGACTGCAAGTCACTGGACCAGATTCTACCTAGGCTTCATCTGATTTTGACGGTTTCTAGATAGACGGAACTGCACGCCCGACTTAAATCAAAACTCAAACTCAATCAATTTTCGTTAAGAGGTTCTTCTTGAGTTAGGTGAAGATTCGAAGATTTTTAAAACTTCTGCCATTTAATTTCGAAGAGGTACATTTAAACGTATAAGTATTACATTAAGGACCTTCTCATGCAAAAGTTTGCCTCGTTGTATTTGGAAACGGTTAGAAAGGTGCTTGTGAGCGAAGATGGTAACCTTAAATATCTTTGGTTTTCAAGATATGAATAAAACTTACTTTAAAAAAAAAAAAAAAAAAAAATGGGAATGTATACTTTTTAGATAGCCAATCGAAAGTATATACAAAAATAATTATCTTTTACAGGGACATATTTTTTTTTGTAATCATTAACCATTTCGGAGATATCCAAGAAAGTTTTTTAAAAAGTTCAAATAATTTTTATCAGAAACGGTTGGTTAGAAAAGTTGTAGGGAACATTCAGTCAAGTTGGTTGCTAACTTTGAATGCCCGTAGTTTTAAGGATGAACTAAATTTACGTTCTTTGGTATGAAAATGGTAATTTCTGAAAATAGTTAATTTCTCATACATCAAAACGCCACATCTCTAATAGTTTTTGCCAACATATAAAATTTCAATGGCATGCAAAATATTTTTTCCCGACTTATGGAATACATTTCTTGAGTGTTATTGCTTCCTGATGTCGGACAAAAATGAAATGTAGCTTCAATCCTCTTCAGATAAGTATCCAATAGAGGGCAGAAAACTATATTGAAATCGATTCAACTGTTCTCAAGTTATATGGCTCGAAAGCAAATTTAACTTTAAAATATAAAAAGTACTTATTGTTAGATACCTAATTATTTTCGGCACATACTCTTGCAGACTTTTTTGTAGACCAGTGAAAACTCTAAAAGTCTCTTGTACACAGTTTTGACAAACCATTTATAAATTTTTTTATTTTATTATTTATGTTGAACCGTCCATGGTGATTTGGCAAAAAAACCGAATAAATGACAGCCAATTTGACAGATGTAGCTTGTCAAATGTCAAAAAAGTAGATGTATCAACTGTTAAAGTTCGGAAGTCCCTATTGGAAGACCCTGTAGTTAAGCCGTCATATCAAATTGAATATGCAAGTACCGCAATGAAGATGTTCACCCGGCTTTGGTAGGTCCATATATCAATTTGGCTTCATAGCCCAGAGTTTGATGTTAGATGGTAATAGCTAATAGCCAACTGAAGAAAGACTCATCAAAATCAGTCAAGTGGTTCTTGAGTTATAAACGGTCAAGCAGGCAGATAGGTAGGCAAACATTTTTAAACATTGTAGGGAAAATACAGAGATATGTAGAAATGAAATCATATTTAGTCTAGTCAAAGGGGGTTTTGAAAAATAATTAATACAGTTAAGAGAAGTTGTTCACATATTTTTCCTGGTCTTAAAAAATGTTTTTTTAGTAAACCATACATTTGCAAAAAGAAAATGTCTATCATAAAATTATTTAAATTATCTATAATTTTTGTAAAACAATTTGTTTGCTTTTCCTCACTCACCCTGGAGGTATAAAATTGCATCGAACTTTTATTATCTCCTATTGATTGCTCCAAACACTTTTTGAAGTGGACAGGTCCTCACATCTTACCTATACTCCATTCAAATTTGACAATTTGTATGCGAAACTACTCACATAGATATAAGAACAGACATTGAAATCAAATTTCATCAAAGTCGCTTCAGTGGTATTCAAGCGAGCCGTATGAGAATAGACAGAAATGAAGAAAAAAGAATTTGCATTAGTTTAGGTAGTATTTTTAGGATATTTCTCTCGCAAATTAAATTTCCAATTTTTGAAATATAATGAAAAGAAATTATTTCGTAGAATGGAAATAGCACTGGTTTCAAATTTTCATTAGTATTGCTTTGTAAAAGTAGATTTTGTGAAACAAAAAGTTGTAACTCTTGAAAAAAAAAAAACATTTAATTTTTTGGCACAGGAATGAGAGACTATCAGAAAGAGAAAGGTAGAATAATAGTGAGTAAGAAAGAGAAAGAAAAGGGTGAAGCTTGAATGTTCCGTTCCAAAGTGTCCCGCTTTCTAATGATTTTCTCAGTGTTTAGGTAGTCGTTAAAGCATACTTCCATTTCGCAAGAAACTGTCATTCCAATCCTGACGTAAAAGAAATGGTTTGGGCTCAAAAGAAGTGTAAATGGAATAGTCGGTTTGATGACTATCATTCCTGGGCCAAAGTAAACAGCCACTAATGTATGTATACCCACACCAAGGAGACACATTTTCAGAAACAATTAAGAAACATTTAAAAAAAAAACAATTGGGAACCAATTAGAAAACATTTTTGTTACTTAAATGTTTCCCAATTGTTTCAGAAACATTTTTTCGGTGTGGACACTATTTTTGTTTTTCAAATGTTCCTCAAATATTTTTCAAGTTGTACGTGCAGAAAAAGCTTTTCAAAAAATGGAAACAAAACTAGAAATAATAAAAAATGTGAGAAAAACGTGAGATAATAAGGAAATTATATATATATATATATTTGTGATCAGCATCAAAAGTTATGTCGATCTAGTCATCCCCGTCCGTCTGTCTGTCCGTATGTCACAATTTGTTTGCTTTAAATTTTAAGTTGGGAACATGGAACAAGTGGTAGTAGTGTGAAAGTTTTTGAAATTCCCTCAGACACGACCAATTTTAAAAAAATGTAATTTTTCTCAATATTTTTGCTAGAAACTGAAAAATGTTGTCTAGATAAAATATGTAGATGTTGACCTTATACATATTCCATACATTATACATGAATACGCCCACTTTTTGGGTGCGTTTTCTTAGAAGAAAACGTGTATTGCTTTATCAAAGCTAAAACATTTAAGAAAGGTTTTTTTGTTTCCAGAACCGATTGGGAAATAATAGAGAAACAAGAGCTTTCTTGAATGTTACTTAGATGCTTTTGAAACATCTGGAGAACAATTGGAAAACGTTCTTGAAACAATGTTTCTTAAATTTGTTTGTGGTGTGGACATACCTTTAGAATATGTATTCAAACTTTGGTCGGAATGAATAACATGACTGCAAAGTGCTAAGTGAAACTTTGAAAAGGTTAAAGGAAAATGAATAGAAATACTACCTTAATCAAAAAGTTTCAGGAATGGCAACCATGTGGCGCTTTTAGTCATCTGATTCGAGTTTTTTTTTTTTTAGGTGGACACATCTGTCATTAACGTTCCCTCCAAAATTACCGTCGTAGTTTGACATTTGTAAAAGCTACGCTGTCGAGAGTACATTTGCCTCCGCGTGTGTTTAGATTTTTTACGATTTTAAAAATGGGATCAACTTTGCAACAACGAGTATGCAACAAATTTTGTATTAAAATCGAATTCAACGGTGCAAAGACTTTAGAAATGTTGGAGAAGCGTTTCGGCAATGATACTCAATCGAAAACAAAAGTTTATGCGTGGCACAAACGGTTCAAAAGTGGTCGTGGGTCCCTCGAAGATGACGAACGCAGTGATAGGCCGTCAACATCGAATGCCGACGAAAACATCAATAAAATCAAAGAAATATTGGCTGAAAAATGCAAATTGATCATCGGAGAACTGGCAGAGGACTTGAACATTGTTTATGGATCCGTTCAAGACATTTTGGTTAAAGATTTGAGCTTTAGACTTGTCGCTGCAAAGCTGGTGTCAAAAGACCTGAATTTCATACAAAAAAGGGACTGCATTGACATCGCGAAAGTCATGATTTTGGCGGCTAAATCCGACCCAACATTCATCAAACGCATAATTACTGGAGACGAGGCGTGGTTTATGAGTACGAAATGCAATTCAGGCATCGGGCATCGAATGATGTAGCTCATTCGAGCTGAGACCGAAAAAACCACGTCGTTTTCAGTCGATGCTCACGGTTTTCATGGATTACAACGGTGTTGTGCATCATAAATTCTTGCCACAAGATAATCAACAAGTTTTATTATTTGGGCGTTACAAGACGTAAAAGCGCTGACTGAGTCAAGCTATTCAGAACTTACGTTCAAAACTAAAAGTTATTTAAAATTTGCACCGTCAACCAGAATAGCGAAGAACTTTAAATAAATGAGAAATTCTTATAAAAATCTTTCACAAGTCACCTGTTCTTCTTTGGCAATATCAAACTCATTTCCTATTTTCCACTTCATTAATCCAAAAAGCGCTCACAACAAAACTAACCAAAGACTCAACTTTAAATACGCTTAAGCAGATTCTTCCCAACAAATTTTCCACTTCTCATCCTTTTATTGTTCAGAGCATTGTCCTCTATCTGATTCTTAATTTCCCTTAATCTGTTGTTAAGTGTGCAAAATACAACACCGCAATCGTGTCCCAAATGGCTTTTGCATTCCCACAGTGTACAACACAGAAACTTAAAAAGAAGCAATGACACGGCCACCTTGCACAGTGCAGGACAAACTTGGCACTTCCAAAAATAAATTCCCAGACGACCGAGAGAGAGAGAGAGAGAGATATTTTTCCAAAGGACCGACAATTTGCGCACAAAACAATTTGTTTGTTTGCATGTAATCAAGTGTGACTGCTGGACGACACTTACACTCCGGTCAGACAAACAGCAGCACCAGCAGCATCCATTAATGTGTCCTTCTCCCTGGCTAAGCAATTAATCACATCCAGCCGAGGAGTTTTGCCCTCCTCTATGGTTATGAGACTTTATTTTCAAAAAAAGGATATACTCGTATGTATATAGGATTTCTTTTGAAAATAATTGTGATTTACCACTCAATCGAGAAGTCTGTTCCGTTGCCTAGTGAATCCTTTCACTTAGTCCTGAATTATCGCACATTTCCTGGTCGAGTTCACTTTCTCATATTTTCAAAACCTACCACCCGTTGGCATGTGCCTGAGTAGTGGAGACCCAGGATGCCCCATACTACGCCGCGGGGTTCAGGAAACATTTGTTACTTTTATTGTGTATAGCGGTATATGGAGGCAGTTGCACAGCCATTGTGCTATTATGTGGTCGATGGAGCCTTTTATATCGTGCCCCATGGCAGGATAATAATTTGGAAGTTTTCTTGTTGAGTTGGCCAAATAAATTTTATTTCCGTCCCGGAATTTGGATTTATATTGGCTGCACGTCCTCCTCGCAGGGGGTCTCTCCTCTGCATGGTGGATTGTTATTAAGTGCGGTTTATGTAGGCTACTTTGTCGATAGACTTCTTTACGGTCTAATGCGTTCGATATTATTGCAGGACATTTTTGTTTGATGCATGACTCATGGGTGGTCTGCGTTAGCTTTTAGGCTGATATTTTTTCTGACGGTTATTGTAATGGTAGGAGAAGGAATTCAGGGCATACTGCTCAGCGGGAGTAGTTGTGGAAAAATGTTGATGGATTATGTTATAGTGGCTATGTTACATTTTTACAAGTCTTCAAAGTGATTGTCTTGTAAAACTGGGCTAAAAAAGACCATAAAAACAGAAAAAAAAAACTACTAAAAGTCTATCGCCCAGATTTCTTAGAGCATTTAGATAATGAACGTCAGACCATAAGCATTTAGTCACAAAAACATGAAGAAAAGTCCTCAAGGGGTAGCATTTTCAAGTCTACTTTAATTTTGTAAGACACCAAGGTACGCTTAAGTGAAAAGTGGGCAGCTGTTAGCGACTACCTTGTACTCTCGACAACGAACACGCAGGTTTCCATTCTCGATCTTTCTGCGTTGCTGTTCATTGATTTCGAAAGAGCCTTCTACGGGTGTAAACAGAGAGTTTATATGGCGTGCCTTACGCAGAAGAGGCATTTCGAACATGCTATTATAAAAGTGAGTTATGAAGGTGCAAAGTGTGACGTGCTGATTATCGTTAGGTTGTCGAAAGAATTTGAAATCCGAAGCTGCGTTCGCCAAGGTTGCATACTACCACCACTACTCTTTTTGATGGAGATTAGTGATGTTTTGTAGAGCTCTCGACAGGAAGTGGCGAAATTCAATGGAGTCTTACAAATTATCTCAAGCACTTCGACTACTCTGACGATGGCTTTTCACCAAATGTCCACTGGTTTGGTGACAGTGCCAAACCTGGTGGGGCTGAAGATAAACTTGGCAATAACTAAAATTCTCCGTTTTACTGACACCCCATCAACCTCAGAAGTATGAGTTACATTTTTGAGTACAAAATTTCCGATAAATTGAAAGTATTGTCTCGGTGGCATCGAATTGGAGGTAATGCATCGAACGCTGAAGACAGTGGCTACGTTCGGTATGTTGTCTAAAATATGCAGAAGCAGTACAGTCAGCTTAAATATCAAGCTGCTACTGTTCTGCTCTAATGTGAGGTCGGTGGTGTTATATGGCCTCAATACCTGAAAAGTGACTGTTAATGTCACACAAAATGTCACATATTACAAGTATTCTGGCCAAATTGTTCGAAAAGCGAAAGTGACAGTGGATTAGTCACACCCTACATAAGGACGAAAGTTGTATTGCCCGACATGCCATGCAATGGAATTCGGTAACACAACAAGGGTCAATGCAGGGAGGGGAGAACAGTCGAAAAAAGAATTTCGGCAACTGAGAAAGAACTGGATGGAGTTGAAGCACAGCGCCAGAAACCGAACACGATTAGGCGTGGTTGATGCCCTAAGATCCATAAAGGGACACAGGATTTAAATAAGTAAGTACTGCAACTGTCACTCGTAAATTGCAGCCCTTCTTATCATGTTAAGGATTTTCTGGCCGAACCCTATATCGAACGAAAAGCTTTATGAGAGAATGGGTCGTGAAGCTGTAGACATTGCAATTCAAAGAAAGTCACACCAATCAGTGCAGTGGCATATACGTACCCAATCAGGCAGAAAAGTGTGTCGAGAGCAATCGTGGCACAAAGGAGTTGGCAAGTCCTACAATAGCAAACATGTCCTGTTAGAAACACATGTTGCTCACATCAATGTCTTCAATTTTAGGCCAAAAAATGTTGGATTGTCTCCATAGCGCAGAGAATTCACCGTAAAAGTGGCGCCTTTGACAATTTCAAAAAAATGCGGCCCTTTCACGCCGCTGGTCTAAATGTGCGCACCAAACTATCACCCGTGGTGGATGCAATGATCTCTCAACGATCACATTTGGATTTTCAAAAACCCCAAATTCATCAATTTTGCATCCACTCGTTGATTTTCTAGCACCCAATCGGTGAATATACCTACGGTGGGAAAATGGCATTGCAAGAACTAACTACCTGTTACTACGGATGACAGATGGATTTGACAGATGCTATATAGTAGGGATGTGAAATCTCAACCTCGAAATGAATAACCATTTATTTTCTGCAGAAATTAAATATATTGGTAATTACTCAGCGTGAATCACCAAGCCATTACGTGGGTTCTCAAAGTTTTCTAACAGACTTGATATTATTTCTATCGCTTCTTGTCAGACGTCTGGGATTAAATTCACTCTCTCATCTTTGTCCAAATTTATCACAAATTACCTCGAAAAACCCTACAAAAATCATCATAAGTGAACTCGAAATCTCTCAAATCTCCCTGCGTTCGCATTATGGTCACGTCATGTATTCACCTTCAACATTTCGTCCAAAAAAATAAATTCTCCACTGTGCGCCACTCTCTACCTTGAAGCACGTAACATAATCCTTTTGACTGTTGCATAAGCTTCAGTTTTGCATATCGCACCTTCGTCGTTGGTGCACGTTCTTTGCCCAGAACAGCTGGCTAAAATACCATCGCGTAGCAGTGCACACAACAACAACTACTGTCATGCAGTTGATTGCTTTGCACATCGTTCGCCATAAACCAAAACTGACATTATGCCCTGGATTCTACATATAATCTCTCCAGAACCTGCCCACACACTTCGTCGCATCGTTTTTCGTCCACTTTCAAATCTTTTAAAAAGCGGGAAATGAAAAAGAAAAAAATACATCGCGTTGAACTTTTTATCAGCAAAATACCGCCGCTCTGTTGCCCTCGCTCGGGCCCGACAACAACGTTGTGATAACGTCGCTCAGCGATGCACCAAGGAGCCTCCCCTTTTGGTGTAAGTGCAAAGTGTTGCTCGTTGAAAGCGGCCAGATAAGTGTTTCGCTCGTCCAACACCACAATATCGTTGCTCTCTGTGCCCACTCAAGTGGAGTCTCGAAACCTCAAACGAATTCCGCGAGGGCAGCAGCTGCTGTATAGATGCAAAACCCCCCTCCCCACTCACACACACACACACTGGCAAACTGCACACCAAAACTATTCACAAACTAAAGTCAGATTGGCGTAGAATCACCGGTTGCCATCAGCCAAGCGTTACCAAGCCGTGCCATGATGCAGGGCAGAGTAGCGCAGAACAGAAAAATATGTGTCACGTACCGCCAGACTGTATGTCGCCGCCGCCATGATTGCCTCTATCGTTGTTGTTGTTGTCGCTGGTATGTTTCGCAATATCGCAATTATACAACTGCAAAGCGTTAAGTATTCGCGAAAAGAGCGAGAGAGAGATATTATTTAGCGACTAACCAGCAACAACTTCAGTACAGGGACTGGAACTACGTCAGCATGGGGCCATGTGGGGCTGGGCTGGCGTGCATAAATACACACTCACACTCCGTCATCGTAATAACAATTCAATGTTTCGCATCGTAAACCCGTTGCAGACCACTTCACATGTGGCACTTGGCATGGCAGTGCAGTTACCGAATGAAGGACGGGGTGGTACACTCGGGGTCTGGGGGTATCCTCCTCACATGGCGGATAGAGGAGCCGGTAAAATCTCCATCCATATGCCAATATTCTTGGTCTGATAATGACTATGATGTTGTACAGTGTGCACGTGCAGCAACCGACACGGTGACGAGATGAGATGATGTGGTTTCGTGCGATTGGGGTGCTCGGTGTGACCATGTTATAGCAATTAATTGTGCTCGTATCAGAATATTAAAATCTTTGCGGTGACTGGATAGTTACGAATAAGATAAGAGTCCTATTAAGATTAGATTGGAGGTGACTTGCTTATATAAGTTCTATGTTGTAGCAGGCTTGAGACCTTGGTTTTATAATTAATGAGGGCCTTATCAGCACACTCTGTGGTTTTGCTTAAATGTGGTTTGTTTGATTAGAGAGCGGAGTGAGGAAAAGCTCGTAATGCCACAGAGGTTACTACGTTCTGGTGGGCTATGGAAGTGATAGTTTTACGGCATCCGTAGGTAGTAGCTAAAGAATATACATATACAGCCTCTCTCACTTGCTTAAGGACACTCTATTTTTTTTTTTTTGAAATACGAAAATCTTATTTTCGAAATTCGTTGGGGGATACATAACGATGGTGTCCCAAGAAGAATTTTGGTAAAAAAAATAAGTTTTTAACATATAGAGTATTTAAAGTCATAAATTGCATAATTTTTTGTTTAATTTGAAAGTGCAGCCTTCAGATTTATTAATTAGGTTAGGTTAGATTGGAGGGAAGGGCACCTAAATAGGCGCTTACTACGGGGGCCATACGGTCCATTGTGTTTCCCTTTTGTTGTGTGGAACCTATATTTAAGTCGTTTGTCTTGCGGTTGGTTCTCTTGCAAACCAGCCAGCCAAGTGGAACTTGTACGAGATCCCCTAGTTCGTCAGAAATCCTGTTTCCCATATGACGGAGTGGCGGTTTTGAATGTTTGGGCAATCCCATAACAAGTTTTTGATGGTTTCTGCCTCCTCTATATCTTGACAGCTCCTGCAGTGGTCGGGTGTGTTGATGCCTAGCTTAGAAGCCATTTCCCCTATCGCGCTGTGTCCTGTTAGGGCGCCTATCAAGATGCTATAGGCTATAGGCTTTTCGTTCTGTTTTCATTCATTGTTGGCCATAAGCTGCGCGATATGACACAGCCGCTTCTGGCGGACCATGCGGAGTTAATCAGTTCTCTTGCTTTTAGGTCTATTTTCCTTTTTAGTTCACCAATTGGAGCTTCTACTAATATCCGAGTATGTTGAAAATCCAATATATTACTATGTCCGGGAACCCAGCAGAGAGTTACGTCATGGGTGTTGCATATTCTGTTCAACGTATTACGGCATCTGGAAACTGTTTTCGATCTGACTTCTGTCTAATGCTTTGATTGCCGCTTGACTATCCACGGAAATTGTAATCTTGGAAGGATTTAGTTTTTTGTTATGTAGGTATAGTCTGTGCAGCTCTATTAATGGCGGAGACCTCAGCTTGAAAGATGCTACAGTCATCTGGGAGTTTGTATGAGTGATTGATTTTAAGTGTTAATTAATGGATTGGAGTCCCACTCTTGTCTTTCGAGAATAAAAGTGGAGTAGTTCTTGTTGAAATCTATGTAGGGTATGATATAATCCATTGTTCTGTCGAGATCGATTATAGTATACCTGTTGGTATAGACCCATGTTCATAGGAGCTTTGCTTCCATGCGCCCGATTGTTTGAGACAAATCACACTTTTGGCAGTTGTGCATCGTATGTACTCGTATAAAACTTTCTATCAGCTGTGCGATGTGACTTGACTTGAAATCCGAAATGATAAAAAAGGTAATCACTTTTTGGACATAACCCAGCGAAATGTGATAACAATGACAATGCGGTGTGTTTAAGAAATAAGTAAGGGCTGATAAGTCATGCCATCAGACATTCAAACATAAATCCAGAATTTCAGTAAATTCGTCCAAAAACCTCTGCAAATATACAGGATTCCTCCAACTTTTCAAAGTCGGTTATTTTAATAAAATCACAACACAATCCCCTGTCAGTTGTCAGTATGTTAAATCGAACATAACTTCCATCAAATTGAGCACGTTATTTTCGGGAGCTATTTCACACGAGTGCGTTCCACATTCAAGCGATTATTAATTGTTTAAACCTAGTAAGCTGTTCGGGAAAAACAAAATTCCCCATACAAAAGAAAGACAAATTTGTGCTAGTAGGCGTCTATATAAAATGGCTGCCACAGCAGAACTATTTGACAGATTTGTCTGAAAATTTGGGTGCGTTCTTTTGAAAGATGATTCTTGACAAAAAAAAAAAAATAAAATTTAAGGTGACGACACAATTTGTGTTAATTTTCAGGGACTTATTGACCCACCCTCGTAATCATCTAGGGGAGGGATATTTAACAACATCTCTAAACCCGCTAACTTTGTATAGTTTTTATTAGTGAGTGCTACCACCGGAATGTTGAATTACTTTAAGAAACCTATTGTATCGTGAGCTATAAAGAGACTCCAAATAGTTGAGTTTCCCTTTCTGACCAAGCTGTATGCAATGGTTGTGTACTTAATAAGAGAGAAGAAGATTATTTCGATATAAAATCTTATTAAGTATCACCTTGAAATGTATAAATATAAGTTATTTCTGTAGGATATATAAACTTTCTTTTACAAAGATAAATTTGGTCTTTTGTGCTGGTCAAAAAAAGAAGTGTGGCACGTATGTAACTCTTTTTAGAAGAATAACAAATTAGTTAAAAGGCAATTTTATCAAGAGCATGAGTAAAGGGTCACCTGATAACTTCAATATTACGTTGCGAGGCCTTTGTTTTTTTAGAACTGCCTCACATATTCTTGGCATTGAGTCGAAAGTTTTTCGGCATATTTCGAAAGTTTTGGCATATGTACCATGCTTCTTGAATTCCTTTTCATAACGCCTGTTTATTAGTTGCTTTCTTATCTAAAATCTTCAAATCTTTCGGTAGATTTTTGATAGGGTTTAGGTCTGGCGATTATGAGGGCCATGGCAAAACCGATACATTACGTGGCTCAAACCATCTAGTCACCTCCTTGGCAGTGTGTGTGGGGTCATTATCTTGCTGAGAGGTCCATATTAAAGGCTTATTGTCCTCTGTATAAGGAAGCATTACACTCTCTAAAATTTCGAAGTACAGTTCTATGTTCATGGTAGGCCTTATCGAAAAGATAGGATTAACTCCAGCATATGAAAAACAACCCCAAATTTTGATGTAACCGCCACCGTGCCTAATCGTTTTCGTGGTGTTTCTAGGATTCAGCTCTTCGTTTTTGTTTCTTCTTACATACTCGTACATTCTACCATCAGATCCAAATAAATTTATCTTAGTTTTATCGTTGTACAGAAAATTCCTCCAATTTCGTGTATTCAATGATACTTGATTTCTTTCTTTCCGCTTACCGCATCCCATAACCATTTAAAAAAAAATCCTTAAATACAATTCTTGCAATAAATTTGACAAAAGTCCTATACAGCACTCTTATTATTTTGCCCACGGTAAAAAGGTGTTTCGTAAATGAAAGTAACGGCGCTTTGACAAATGCCCATGGAAATTTACCGGTGCCACTGGAAATGTATTACAGTGAAGGCAATGAAAGTACGTGCACCAAATTTGTTACAACAGAATGGGTTATAAAGGTGAGATTTATGAAGCTTCTAGAGTATCGCAATCCACTCTTATTATTTTGATCACCACTGTATATGGCTTTAATTACGCCCACATTTTGACTCTGTGTATCGGTGCAATATCTATCGTTGTCTACCGAATAGTTCAGAAAATTTGGGAAAAGCTCGTTCTAGTATGGTTATGTAGATTTCCGCAGTCATTCTTGAGCTCTGAAAAACTAGATCTGCTGTGGTGTAATAGGATACATCTTCCCGTATTACCACTCTGCCTCGTTTAATGTGTCGTCTATCCAAAGTTATTTCCTCCTCCCTAAATTATAGAAATATATCTATCGGGTTAATCTAAACTATTTTTGGTTTCTTTTCATCCGAAAAGATATGTTTCCGTGCGAAGTCTAGTCACTGGATCCGATGTGCTTGATTTAGTGGCGGCTTCTTCTCCATTTTTTTTTCTTTTAAATGAGAGTCATGCTATACGTATAATGCTATGAACTGAACCTAATACCGGTTTCAACTTTAATTTTGCTGACCGAAAAGACCGGAATTGGAGGCTTTTTTTTTTGGAATGATCGGTCTTGATGACTCGTAGCTCACACGTCCTTTGAAGTTTTTTTTTTTCATAGTTTTCGACGTTTCGAAGGTAATTGTTCAAACTTTATCACTTCTTCCGATCTTATCAGTTAGGATGCCGATGCTTTGACCCTGCTTGAATTTGGACGTTTTGCTCTTCACTTAAAAACTCTCCTTGTGACGAAAATAATGAACATATGTCTATAACATCATCGTTATGTATCCCTCTACGAGATTCTAAAATGGGATTTTGCCAGTTATGCCAAGTATTAGAGAACACTCATGACATTTTCAAAAAATCGAGTGTCTTTAAACAAGTTAGACAGAGTGTATGTCCCTGTAGGTCTGGCAACAATAGGCATAGGTGTCTAAATAATGGACTTGACCAGTAGCGAAATAACTGAATTCGTAACCAAATGCTTGGTCTCTGGTAATAGAATCTATTGCACATGTATAGGAAAAGTGGACTAAAATTCTAAGTGCTCTATCTGACTGGGAGTCTAGGAACATTTGTCAAATAAAATGTGTCTTCGATACATTATGCCTCAAATAAGGAATAATTACTCGTTGATCTTTTTTGGACTATAGTCAAAAGTAATACCAGAGATTGGATTCTGGATGGTGGGCCTGGAAAAGAGGGTTCCTTAACCGCTTAATTCCTCTAACTTGAGTAGGATATTGTTCGATATAAACTAAATATCTTGGGAATAGGTACAATAAGGATAAATAGGAGTAGGTTTCCTTCAACAACGGGTAAATTACTCTGTCTGGGAAAACCATCCTGCAGTGTGTGTGGGTCTGATAAAGGTTTCCCAATATATTGAACTCCTGGCGTACACAAAGACCTTATATCCTAGAAGTCTTTTAGCGACTTCCATTGATGTCATTGATAAAACGAGTATGGGACATGTATTGTAGATTACCATCTTTAAGTGTTATGTTTCGACGGAACCAGTAATTGAGGACGGAAGAAAGCACGTCATCTAATACAGACATCTACAGGCAGTCTGTAGCAGTCTGCATTATGGTTGCCACAGAGTGATTTGAATGTTGTCAGTAATTGAGGACGGAAAGCACGTCACCATCTTCAGGCAGTCTGTAGCAAGCAGTCTGCATTATGGTTGCTATAGATAGAGTGATTTGAATGTTGCCTATTCGGCAGTGAAGTACCAGGCAACCATACTCTGCCCGAAATTTTGTTTTCGATAATAGGCGAGGAGCCGAAATGCCCGCAATCCTTCGGCACTCGGATGTTCGTGTTATATTCTTCCACACGAATGGAAGCGATCCACATTTTAATGCAGTTATCGAAGGGTATAATTGAAGATCTTTTTAAAAACCTATTTGGTGTTTCCATGACAAAAAGCTGATAAAAGCCAACAATGTAAGGAACAAAACCTTCAGATCTGCATGTATAACTCGGGAAAATTTTGGACTGCTACAAAGTGGATAACACTGTCATCCAAGAAGTTCAATGTGATGGACCAGGTATAGGAAGATGAAAAACTGCTATACAAATTCTGGCCAAGGCGAATCCATCAAAGAGCAGAAACAGCTGCTATTCAAGTCGGATTTTTAATCAGGCAAAAAGTTAGGGAAGCAGTTTTGAGCTTTAGACATATTGGGGATTGTGATTGATTGCGATTGATGATTATAATTCGCTCCAAAGACGATTTCGAAAATATCACTTCCTACAGAGAAAGAAGATGTAACCAAAGGCTGCTTTTATGAACTCCCCGACAGGACGTACTCGTACGAATAAGTCCGAAATATGACGTCGATTTTAATGCAGAGTTGAGAAAAGATTGCTGCGGGACGAAACAACACCATAGAGAGGACTCTGTTTCCGCGCGTTAAAATTAACAAAGTTGGTACTGGATGACTTAAATTTCTGAACTCAGACCAATAACTGGTTGTACCCCAAGTACGTCAAATATTCAGTACGCCTGAACCAAATACTGCAAGTAAATATAACGTCAAACGGCTACTATCGCAAGAGACTAACACAACCTTCGCCAATAGTTTCCTTTAACCTCTCGATAAGCCCTTTGCCATCATTATCAAGTGCATGGGACTAGATCTGCCAACAAGCTATCAGAAATGCTACCTCTGATATTGTTACATCCCGGTTTGAGTGCTGACAAATTTATTTATTTATTGAAGCTTAGTAGAAGCCATAACTTAGAAGATAACTTAACCTTAACCTATTTTTAACCTATTTTTAACCATTTTTTTTTTTTTTTTAATTCATGCTCATTGACCGGGCCCTAGGGCCCACACAATTATTCTTAAACTAAAACTATTCTTAAACTACAACTAACATTTAAGGGAAGTATGGGGAGTTGTTAGGAGGATAACTTACAAACTACATAGAGAACTGGAGGTTAGGTATGATCGAAGTGGAGAAGGGCATTACGGAGTGTGATTTTGCTGCTATTAAAGTCAAAAATGTGTGTCGCATCATTTGATTTCCGCAAATTTAGTTACATATGGGTCAGAAAACTCCTTTGACCAGCGTTTCACAAAGCCAAGCGTTGAGTTGGCTCTATTAATGATACTGTCGATGTGTGAAAGAAAGTTGAGTTCACTATCACAGATGACACCTAAATCGCGTGATGATGTGACTAAGGGTACAGGCTCGCCACGAATAAAGTAGACCCTAGGAGGTGGTGGCAGACTTTTGCGGGAGTAGGTAATGGAATGACATTTAACGATATTAAGCTCTAAGAAATTTTTGTTACACCAGATGGAGAAACTATTCAGGTCGTCCTGTAGAAGGCGAGAATCAGCGGGAGATGAAATACGTCTAAAGATTTTCATGTCATCAGCATAGACCAGAAGGTTGGAGTTCTGAATGATATGTTCGGCATCGTTTATCGTAAGGATAAAGATCAGAGGTCCAAGATGGCTACCTTGAGGAACCCCCGGAGTTGCTATAATAGAGTCCGATATTGACGATCTAAAACGGATTTTGTATTGCCGATCCACTAGGTATGATTTGATCCATGATATGAACCACCGTTGGAAACCAAGGACTTCTAGTTTGAAGAGAATGAGTTGGTGAGAAATTTTGTCGAAGGCCTTACTAAAATCATTGGCTACAACATCAACTTAATTGCCTTCTTCCAAAGCGTTCAGTGTACCAGACTCGAATTCGGTTAAGTTGGTAGTTGTTGACCTACCTTTAAGAAATCCGTGTTGCTTTGTGGAGAAGATTGGCTTACAGTGAAAGAACATCGCATCATACACAATGCCCTCGAAGAGTTTAGGTGTAAATGAGAGCTTAGCAATAGGCCTATAATTAGAAAGCACACATAGCAAAACAAGAAGCCTACAACACAGACTGCCAAGCTTGTCCATCTAAGTAAGGAAACGATGTAGAATGCACACTGCTCTGTCGAGTTCGGCAAAAATCCGAACCGTTTGAAGTTGATATCCTGCGACTTCTTCAATATTTTACTTGAATAGAACCTGCGGAACTCGCAGGTTAACATCGGAGGTTTTGCTAATCTAATCTACTAGATTAGATGGGCTAAATTCTCGCAGCCCTTCATGCTGTGCGATATGCGAATGATAGGATCCTACAGTTGCATGTCCTGGGACCGAAGAAAACCTTTTTTTTTTAAACTTCTGGGACTCGAATTCTGAGTCTCCCTATCGCTTAGCGAACAGCATAGATGGATTTGGCTGTGAATGAAGACACACAACATCGGCAAATAAAACGTCACTATCATATAACTTGGAGGTGTTTAAGGAGCAGAGACTATATATGAGACCCATATCATCCCAGTCCTGCTATATGCCGCATAAGCATGGACATTGCTAAGATGGTTCAGATTGTAACTATACTTGCTTTAAAGCCACTATAGTGGTCAAAAAGGCTCAAGTGCCTAAGATGGCTGGGATGTGTTGAACGTATAGACAGCACCGTATCGGCACTGAGAGTCATTAGTCCACCCGATGGGATGACTTACCAACGAAAGACTCCACTTTAGGTGGAGCGCAATAAGGAGGGACATCAGCCAACTTGACGAAACTGAAGGCAGCTGGGGAAGAATCAAGCTGGCTGGAGAGGAACCTTTGGCTAAGGCCCTGGTCTCCTCAGACTGTAGCATCATCTAAACTAAAGTAAGTGAATTCTGGAATTCGAACCTGTCAAATTTAATTATTTAATCACAGTACAGTAGGGACAAACACTTCCAGGGATTCATTCTTCAAGCGCAGTTTTTAGAACATTTTAAAGGCTGTGTGCAAAGAGAACCCTGCAGTAAATATTAACAACTGCGAAAAATTACTTACATTTTCTATTAAATTTCATTGTCAGTATATCACCCGGATTATATGTAATTCTGTAGACCGATTCATTCGTTTCCAAGAACTTGTCCCACCCAGCATTAATTATTTCTCGCAATTAGCCTAACAAACAGCCTGTCACAAGTTATGGCTCACTTCATTCGTCCAATCCAATCCAAGCCATGGCTAATCTTAATACTCGACAAATATGGCAAAAATTGCTTTGACATTTCCGTCATCGAGCCCCTCTGGGAATTTACATAAATCAAGGACTTGCAACTAATTACAAAAGAAAAACACCACCACTACCAAGAATTGCACAAAAAACAAAAAACAAATTACATACTTCAACTTGGCTGAGTCTCCGCGACTATGAAAATGAATAAACCACCTGCAAGTAAGCACCTCATGGCATGCAATTGATCAATCACAAGTCAAGAGTGGGAGAAGATAATCCCCTCACTCATCGAGAAGTGGCTCACTCAGACCGACAGTCTGTCTGACTAACTCTCAATCAAACAAGATCAATCGGGTAATTGATATCGGTCGTGTTCAATATTCTTGGTCCTCTACCTCATTCCTTGGGTACACGCCACGACTGATCGCCTCGAATTGCTTTGTTGCAACTTCTCGAATTTGAATTGTGCAATTATCGACAATTATGGATCTGAGGCGATATTGTCCAGCTAACTGACGCCGCCATAAGCAAGATTGCCCATTTATCTGTGCAGTGATCGAAACAAATCGCTAATCAGCTTAAGTTAGACGGTACATCTCGTCGTCAATGAAATTGATTGAGGAGAGAGACCCAAGATTGAAAGAGGGAGTGGAACAAAATCCAAATTAGATGGACAGCCATAGATACATACATATCCGTACATCAATGCACAATGCATGACGATGGTGAACGTCAAAAGCGGCAGCCAACAAATTCAAAAGTCAAGGTGGCCACGACCACGACGGCGATGACTACAATGATGAAGAGAGCTCCGACTCTGACAATGTTGTTGCTTGTTGGTTGGCTGGGTCTGGGTGTGACCTTGTAGTCTCGATTGGATTCTGACACTTGAGAGGTGCCATTACAAGCTCTTAGAGCTTCAATTATAATTGTTGTGAAGCAAAACAAGGGGGGTTGGGGTAATGTTAATTTTCATAAATAAGGTTAATTGCTTTGATGGGTAGGGTTGGAATAAAAAAAAAAAAAAAGCTTTTGACACTAACCTTGGCATTAAGATGAATGTGAATGGCTTCTTGGACCCGGGCAAAATGGCCTTTGCCAAGAAGACGTCCTGTCATCGCATAGTTGCCAACTTTTAAAAGTTTCCTTTCGCCTGAAATACGAATAGAGTATTAAGTAAGATATTTTTAATGGTCAAACACAATGGTATACTTACAATCATAACCTTTCATTGCTACGAAGACTGGTGTTTAGATTAACAAAATAAAAAAAAAAAATAAAAGAAGTTTTCAATCTGTAAAAAAAAATTGTGAGCTGTACTAAATACACGTATATTTGAACGACATAATTGTCAGAGATTAGATTGTTTTCTGAACAACGAAGTTTTCATGTGAATCTATAGATTCCTAAAAGTAGAACCTATAAAGTCTAGGACTGGGTAAATATTTCTGATATTTTTTTGAGTTTTCCTCTTATTTAGATACTTTGCTCGGTGCTTAACCTTTCTGAAAGTATGATTGCTGCTAAACTTAAGCTTGCTTGCAAATCTGCTGCCTGCTACGTGCATTTGCTGATCTCGCTAGACTTTACTTTGTAACTTTATATAGGTATGACCCACTTGTAACTAAAGTACTTAGTTTACTACACTTACTAGGTATACTACTCTTTCTACGACCTAAACTACAGAATAAAGCTTTTATTTTGTTTTTACTGGTTTTTGCTTTTACTTAAGTTCATTTATCCCACGAGGGGCATATGTCGTAAACAGACAGCCTTCGGGCCATCTTGTTCGGATTTTTGCAACACGTTAGAGCTGACTCAAGCCAATTTCATGACTAATCGATTCCTTCTTAAAAAAAGCTTCGCTCCACATTTCCGTGGGGTCTAGCTGGCTGACTGGATTCTATTACATGGCATATTTCGCAATGGTATTGTCTTCGCACAGCAATGTGTGACCAACACACTGCCACTTTCTCCTCCATATTGTTATGCCTATAGGTTCCTGACCCGTTCTCTGATACAACTGTTCGTTAAAGATGCGGTTGGGCCAACAAAATCTTTAAGACGATGCGTAGGATATTTACAAAGGTTTGCAGCTTTCGAGTGATAATGGTAGTCACTTCCACGTTACTACACCCATAAAGAAGTACCGATTTAACATTGGAGCGGAACAGTCGTGGCTTAATTCTTTTTTCCGATTCTGCTGCTCATGTCCAGTTCGGTGGCACTACCCTTGGCCGAGACAAAGCTTCCTAGATAATAAAAAGCTATCAACTTCTTCGACCTGTTGTCCGGCAATGTTGAGTTAAGCGCGCGAGTTAGAAATGCTCAGGACTTTTGTTTTCTCCGTATTTATCCTTAGCCCCATTTGGTTTGCTCCAGCTTCCGAACTATGGGCAATTAGATGGAGGTCTATTATCTTATGTGAGAGTAGGCAAACATCATAAGTGTAATTCAAATGCTTTAGGTAAGCTATTATAGTCCATCTAATTCCATGCTTCCCCTAATTTAGTGATGCATAAAATTCATCGCTGATAACTATCAGGAACAATGGTGGTGAGAGTATACATCCCTGGCGTACACCGCTTTAGACTTTGAAGTCCTCTGACATCTTACCATTGCGCAAAACGTGACACTTAGCTATGCGTTTTTCGGGGATGCCTCTTCTGCGCAATGCTAAGCGAATAGCATCTCGATTCAAACTGTCGAAGGCTTTCTCAAAATCAATGAACAGTTGATGTAGCACCTCTGAATAATGGTCCACAAAGTATTTATGTGGTCAATGTAGGAGGATCTGCGGTAAAAACTTGCCTGTTCGCATCGAGAATTGGATCTAAATGTTCTTTGGTCCTGTCCAAAATTATCCTAGCTATTATTTTTGCTACGGCTGCAAGAACATCAACATTCCATCAGGTTGCCTTTTTTTGGAAGCTTGATGACAATCTTCTCTTTATACTCCTCTGGGCAACTCTCATTTTCCCACTCTCTTCGTATGAGCAGATGGAGCAATTCTACTGATGTATGATATTTGGCGCCGATTGGAAGAGCTTGACAGGGAAGTCATCAACTTTCACTGCTTAATTTTTCTTAAGGGATCTGATCGCGGCTGTATTATTCTCTGTGATGCTGGGAGGTCCGGGACGTATTCGGGAATTCGTTGTTTCGGGCGGGTCATTGGAAATTGAGACCACAACGCTATTGTGCAAGCGGTTTAAAATAGTCACGAAATGTTCTCTTCATCTCTTGAGCTGATTCTTATTCGAAATCAGCAGGTCACCATTTAAACTATTCACTGGATATTGTTTGGAGTTCTGTCACAGACAGTCCTACTCTCGCACCGGCTGACACTTTCTTGTGGTTGAGTTTATCACGTCTCACACTAAGCTGCACTTTTTTTTCTTCACACGGTACTGGACGTCAAGCTTGGGTCTCTCTACTGCTAAGGCCACTGAAATCCGAGCGGTTGAAATGACGGTTTAAGGTCCATATAATTACTGGTATCCCCCAAGGCACTACTTTGTCTCCGATTCTCTTTGTAATGTTTATAGTGATATCGTATCTGTATCTTCTAATCCAATATTCCTTGGCCGATGACAGCACCAGCTACTTCTTATAATCGTTCCAAGATTTACGTCCCTGATATACGGCAGTGGAACAGGAACGGCACCGTACGCTTTTTTGGTTTAGAGTAGCTTTCGGTGATGTTCATTTAAACCAAAAGTAGGTCCATTGTGTTGTCATTGAGTAAGGATAAGGTTCACGCCACCTACGCTTGGAACCAATTAATTTTCATAATACATTTTTTAATTCTAATCGTGCAGGCGTTGTTGAAATCGTTAAGATCATTGAAAAGGTATATTTATCTAGTGTTTCATCTCTAATGTTAGCGATTACGAGGCATTTTCGAACACCCAAACAACAAAGCCACCGCTCTGTGTATGGTCTGCTGGCTTCAATTCCAGAGTCTGTTGGATCTTGTAGGCATGTAGATGCAGATCTTTTGTTAAAATGCGCTGCGTGGAGCTGTAGGAAAGGTTCAATTCGGCGACATTTTCACGGGACCGATCCGGTTCAGTCAATATTTCCCTTTAATTTCTTAATGGTTACATTTTCCTCATTTTGGAGACCAGTTTTGACAATTATGCCCAAAATGCAATGTGGCGTTAGGTCGCTCTCGCTTTGACATATTGAGTAGAAACAACGCGTGCATATGGGTTGAAACCAAATGTAACCTCAGGCGTTGCCATCACTTTAGATCGTATATATCGTAAACGCCATTACAACGCCCAAGTAGATCTAGATCGCGCGTTTGACAATTCATTCACAGCTGTTTATGAGTTTACATAAAAAAAAGTTAATTGGTGCGCGGCGATTGTTTGCATACAAGTAAACAATAAAAATCGAAAGAGTACTGTTTCACTCTTTTTTCTGCGACGAATTCGTGTATTGGAAATTTAAACAAACGGAACTTATTTGTTGTCATCTTCATACCTCGCAACGCTAAAGCGACATTTCGTTTTGGAAAATCGTCGGTCGCGCCTTTTTGGCAGATTTAATCGTAAAGTTTCTACAACACCGCTCAAAGCCCATTAACGCGCGACCGCGCGAACGCCACATTGCGTATTGGGCATTAAAATGCGTTGTGTTGTTCTCTTGTATACTGCTCCATAATTACAAATGTCAATGCTTAGTATTTACAGATGTCAAATGTCAGCTGTCTTTCTTTGACAGAACCACCGTATTGCCAGACTCAAATTGTAACTGACTTTGACATCGACATTGCTAATCCAACAATTTTTAAATCTGATTGAGTAATTGGTTAACTAATGTTGGAAATGAGTCATATTTATACTGATCGAATGTACACATAGACAAACAGACAGACAGGCAGATGGAATTGCAAAATTACATTTTTCGAGTTCCTCTAAAATTTTCACAAAATCAATAAATTAGTTTTACATGAAAATATTTAAGTCAACAGTGCAGTTTGTCAAAGATTGTACAACACATAGCCCTTCAGAATCACTATCGGTTTGTTAATTAAATTACTTCCCATGGTTATCTTTAAATATGTTCCCATCGCTATAGACATTGCATACATACATGTATGTAAGGTATATTCAACACTCTTTCAAGTGGATATGCGCAGTGATATCCTTATGACAAGGACAACAGATGAATGGAAATACCCTTAAAGCGAGTCAACTGGATAATTGAAATTACGTGAAGCAATGAATGGAGTTCCCCTTGAAAAGTGCCAGACCGTTAACCGATTATTGTGTATGTTCCGTGTGTTACGTTCGAAAAAAAGCTTATCATAGTATATAAAGCTTTGTCCCGAAACCGTGGTAGCCTACGAGAAGTCCTTTAGCTATAATATACTCAACAAACCTTTGATCAGAGGGGCATGAACCATATATGCATCCACGAATGCTTCCACTTTGTGAAATTGGTTTTTGGACGATTAGCGCTAAGGGGCGTTGGACTTTGGGTTCTATTTTTTGCATCAGTTTTTCATTCTTTACACTTTATACACATATGTACGAGTATGTATGTACGTCTGCCTTATTATTTTTATTAAAGCGATACAACATTGCATTCCTTGCATGGGGTTGAATTAATTGGTAGACAGGTTTATTGATTCAGCGCTTAGGTTCCTTCATGAAGAGATGATTTTAAATTGTAGAAACGTTTTGACTTGGAGTAGACTGTAAGAGGATTTAAATTAAATTACTGATGGAGATGACAGAAGGTCACAGGACAAGGTGAATGAACTGGGATGACATAAGTTCATTTGGCATGTGATTCATTGAAAGCTGATTAGATGAAGATGAGTATTATGGTTATTTGCAGTCATATTTGAAATATCTGCAGCTTGGAATAAACCAACTCAAGGACCCCACTTGACTCTTTATTTATTCGTTTACTATGTCCATTCAGGTACTTTTTGAACAAAAAAGCGTATAAACTGTCAAATTAACAAGATTGAGAGAGAAAACTCTCAGAGAGTAGCGAATTGAGGCAAAAGTACATGAACACATTCGAGCTGAAACTTTGCCAAAGCCTCAACCCGGGTTACGAAAAATAAGTAGTCCATTGCTAACGGTTCGTTAATTTTTTTTTGTATAATCTGCAAGCGCCAAAGGGATTATGAATACCCTTATATTTTTTCAGGGCATAGGCGTTTAGGAAAATGGGGAAGAGCAACAGAGGAGAAGCCTGTGCTCGTTGGCTTTAAATGTTTGAAGGTTGTAGTGATGGGGAAATACAGAGCCTGGTAGATCATTCCACATTCGTGTCGTTCGGCTTATAAACGAATCCCTATATTAACTGAATGAGAATAGAAAGTCTTTCGGTTTCAGCTATGCAAGCACCGTTCATGGATAATGGTTGAGCGTGAGACACAGAAGACAGCATTGTGTTTTGGAAGCATTAAATTCCACTCTGTTGGTTGAACCCCATTTGATTATGCTGTCCAGGTCGGAATTTAATGTGTTTAACATTAGTTGCCGTTCCTCTTCTATGGCCGAAGAGCAAGGACGTGAGTTGGGGAACTAATAATGAATGCATTGGATTAGAAGTTGCAGACAAGAGATCATTTATAATAATAAGTTAGTACCAACTTATCAGCTGTTTCCATTTGACGTTTGTATGTGCTGCAAGAAATTCTTCGAGCGGATTCAAGCATTGAGAGAGAATATTCTCTAGTCGTTATTCCTCTCTTTTTGTCCCTTTTGACAAGTAAATGAAGAGATTTCTAGCATTTTAGTACACCTGAAGTTGCTTTCGTATGCGTACATGAATGGACCTACTGAAGATAATGTAGATGGTGCATGTGGGAAGTAATTGATCGAAGTTATAGGCATAGTAGGAATCTTTTATGAGGAGAGACGTTTTTGGGGAAGACGAAAATGAAAGACCATGAATGGAGGCTTTGCATTGACAGATCATTAATCGAAAATCAGGTAAATTCATCAAGACCACGACCAAACTGCAAAACCCTTTCAATCTTGCTACTTGGAAAAGATTTTATCCTCCGCATGAACGGCTGTATAGAAAGTTACCAGGCCGCGTTCGTTCATAATTTTCTTGTGAAATATAACTTATTCATTTCTAAATTCGTTCTTTAAAAGCATTTTTTTGCAGAATGAAAAATGTTCGTTTCGAAATTCGAGCAAATATACAATTTTGATCAAACTTGGATAGAGTAGTGGTGATATCACCGATGTCTTAACAAATAGTTTGCGAGGATCAATCACAAGATGGCAGGGAGGAGTTTCAAATTGATCAACGTTCAACGTATTCGATAAGTTTCTATCACGGGAATAGCCAGCAGCTTAGACATGGACACCATTTTGACTGATCGTTCAGAAATTTTCAAGTTTTCAGCACAGTTAGCTCCTAAAGCGCTGCACACCGAAAACTTGGTCTAAAGAGCTGAGCTGTCGTTTTGCTTTTAATGAAGATTCAGGCAGATCCAGACAACTTTTTTTGCTCGCATCATATCTGTGAATCAGTCTTGGATCTATCCGTATGATCCTGAGACCAAAATGCAATCAAAAGAGTGGTTATCAAAGGGCAGTTACCAATTAATTTCAAAGTAGAAAGGACAGAAAGCTAGGTCCCTGGAGTTCTGAGATGCCAATAGACTTAGCCTGGTAGACTTTTTGGAAGATAAAAATACAGTCACAGCTATTATGTTGATTCCAATACCTTGGGAGTATTGCCTCAACCGATGGCGGAACCGAACTGGATATAGCCAGCCGAATAGGGAAAGCAAAATCTGCGTTTGGGATGCTATCCATAGTTTGGCGAAGTAATGCAATTAGCTTAAACACCAAGCTACGACTGTTCCGTTCCAACGTTGAATCCGTGTTGCTATGTGGATGTGGTACCTGGAGAGTGACCGTCACTATCACGAGGAAGCTACAAACGTTTGACAATAGGTGTCTACGTTACATCTTAAGGATATTCTGGCCAAACCGTATCTCTAACGAACAGCTTTATCAGAGAACGGGTCATGAACCTTTAGGCACAACCATACGACGACGAAAGTGGCAGTGGATCGGTCACACTCTCCGAAAGGGTGACAGGTCCATAGCTAACCAAGCGATGCAATGGAACCCGCTTACCCAGGATGGCAGGATACGCGGCGGTCCTAGGAGTACGTGGCGCAGAACAGTTGAGAAGGAAGCACGAAAACTGGGAAAGAGTTGGGGAGAGCTGAGGCACATTTCCAGAAATCGCACACGATGGCGCGTAGGCGTTGTAGAGGCCCTAGGACCACAAGGGGATACAGGACATAAGTAAAAAAAAATGTAAGCATTATGTTGAGGTTTTATGAAAACCAAAAGCTGCAATTCAGAATATACGAAGCAGAAATCTTCATCAGCGTGCGTCGTTGTATCACGATAACGCCCCAGCCTATTCTTTGAAGCAATCTAGAAATATTTTACACTCTATAGCACAGATTTGGCTTCATGTAATTATTTTTTATTTCTAAAAATAAAAGAACATATCAAATGGAAAATATGGGAATAGCTAAAGGAGGCTGGTTTTTATAAATAATGTTTTGAAAGATTCCATCATGGAAGATAGTCGACTCAAACTAAAGACGTTGAAGAAAGGTTCTAAATGTCCGAAACAGTCTAGTCTGTCCCAAAATTCTACGCCATCATCATGTCAAAAATCAGCTCAAGTAGGGTACCTAAAATGCTTATGCCGCATCAAACAAAAAAAAAAAAAAAAAAACCGCGTGGAATGGTGTAAGCAGTTTTCGAAGCTGTGTGGCGACAATCCAGCATAAGTTATCATCAAAATTGTTGCTGGAGATTAAACTTGATTTCATTATTAGGACAATGAGTTATCCGCCAGAGTTCATGCAGTGACGTAAAAGGGGTAATTGAGCCCCCAAGAAGTTTAAGGTCGCACCACCGGCTGGGAAAGGCAACAGTGTTTTGCGACTCACAGGGAATGTGAATAGATAATAGGAATAAATCAAAAAGGCTCCAGCATCACAGGAGAATACTACCCTAAGATTCTAATATGCATAAGAGAATCTATTAAAGTAAAAATGAGGGGGAGATTAAGAAAATGCGCGCTCTTACTTTATGACAATGCTCCGGTTCACAATGATCAAATTGCCATGTGGTTTCCAGGGATTAGCTCATCTGCGAGTACCTTATAGTCCTGATCTGACATCTAGTAGTCATTAGCGGTTCCCAAATTTGAAGAAAGTCTTACGTGAAAAGCTATTTGTTGGTGGTGAATCACTTCAGATAGACGTATGTGTATAATGAGCATTTTGAAGGCAAACCGTAGAATTAAATATTTTTATGAAGGCTTGGAAAATTCAATCTATAGATCTAAATAGTGTATGTGTATGTTCAAGGAGATTGTATTGGAAAATAAAATTATAAAATTGCAATATGCCCGTCTCTTTCTATCGCATTTTGAGAGCTTTTAAAAAAAAGCCCTTGTAAGAACGAATATTTAGTTTCCTGAGAATTACTGGTCTCGAGATTTTAATCAAACCTGACATTTCTATAGAAGAGAGTTTTAAGAAAGTGGGTCTCTTAATTCTATCTGTCGACCAAATGACTCGACGGATTTTTTTTAAAACTCGATATCTACGATCAGGTAGGGTCACAATTCGAGGCGGAATCGGAATTTTCATTCAAACCCCAAAATTAACGGTACTTTACGGCTTCAACGATTTAGATCTAATTTGATATTTGAGTTACACTGAGTATTTGCGAATAGATGGCGTACCAGGTTTTTGCCAAAAAATGTGTATAGCGGTATTTACTCATTGACCGGTTTTTGAAAATTGCCTCGTTTTCTAATAGTTTTTGGGCGATTTTATTCAAAATCAACATTTGCACAATATTTAACATATGCATGGCAATTTTTGAAAAATTGTCAAAATAATTATTTTTTTCGAACTGTATGGATTTTTTTTTTTAAATTTCAAATTTGAGTTTTTGGTGATAATACGAGTTTCGATTCTCACCCACTCCATTAGATTACAAAGACAACTAATAGTTAAACCCGCCTTTGTAAAGTTTTTATATTTCAATTTTGCACGAAATATAGCACAGCTTTTTCAATTCTGGTCGTTTTTACCTTTTACAATTGGTGTGCAATTTAACAAATGGCCATAGAATTGGCGATGTTTTTGAAAACTCATCTTTATTACTTCGTTCGAATATTTTGATTATAACGACTAAATTGAAATATATAGCTAAATTCAACCTGCTGTTAATTTGTTCATAATGTTGCTGTTTTTCAACCTAATGACTGGACTACAACTACAACTTGTCCAATTACCCAATCGGATTCTCAAAGCTTTTGAAAGCTGATATAAAAATTGTCACTTCAAAAAAAAAAAAAAAACACAAAACTTAACCGAAAGAAAGAAATTTCTTCCAAATAGAAGATGGACTAAATAATTTTTCAAATACAACAGAACGAATTAACGACAACACTTCACTGACTTGATAATTGAACTATCATCATTGTTTGGCTAACAATACCCAACAATCAGCTGATTTGTTTTCTTTTATTTTCTTGTTATTATATTCTATTGCAAATATTCACAGCTCAAAGGTTCGAATTACAAATTTTGAAGAAAAATAATAAAATTATTTTATCGTCAAAGCAATTTGATACTTTTAAATCCATTTAATGCAACCGCTAGCGTGTATATTCCTTTCAATAAATATTGCACTATAAACCATATTTTAATTGTTTTTTAATCCATCATCAAATTAATTCCATTTATACTTTAATAAAATATAAAAGAATAATTTTAGTGGCAATACATTTTAATTTTTAATTTTCGCTACTTTTATGAACATAATTGATAGATGGTATTAAAGTCTTATAAAAATATAACTACAGTGTGTTTGACAAGATACGTGCGAGTATATAGAAAGCAGAATGAAAAGTTAGTAACATACCTGCCTGCTAAATTGCATGTTATTTCCATTTGGGACTTTTCATATTAATCTGATACCGTATCGCTTATTGTATATTAATTTTGATACACAATTTGTAAGAAAGAAGTCCCAATAAAGTACAGGGTTATTAATTTTATGCTTTAGGATTTCTGGCGGTATTGCGGCTATAACTTCAAGTATATTGGTTTTTAAGTGCTCCAAAGTTTGGGGATTGTCTCCACAGATAGGATCTTTAGGATAGTCTTACGAAAAGAAATCCAACGGGGTCAGATCACACGATATTGGTGGCCTATTGATGTCGCCAAATCTCGAAATTAAACGCCCGGGGAACTTTTCGTGCAATAGAGTCAAATTTGCCTGTGTATTGTGGCACGTAACCCCGTAGTGTTGGAACCACATGTCACGCAAATCAGTGGTTTCTGCCTGACATCCTATATAGAATGAATGTCCCTTCCAATGATTTCTGTACTCGTAGAAGCTGTAGAGATGAGGAGGAGGAGGAAACTACTACTCATCTTTCGTGCACCTGTTGTGCCTTATCAATGTTGAGAAGGAAAACCCTAGTGGAATAGTTCTATGGATATCTAATGATTTAGCTAAGCTTTATATTAACAAAATAGAGAGTTTTGTATATGGATCTAGGTGGTTCTGCACATAGATGCGGAGCAAAAAAAAATTAACACCGCAACGGTTATCCATTCTCATCTTTAATTATGTAGGGTTTCTGGAGCCGATTCTTCTTGTGGTATCACAATAGACTTATCTTGTGGTATCACAATAGACTTGTCCTTGATCTAAGTGCGTTCCTGCCTGAGTGGGGACAGCCACCTAACCTAACCTAATCTATGCACAGGCCTTACAACCAATTTATACGAATTTGGTGATTGTGCTTCGAATTGTTTGCTCAGTTGCGCGATTATGACGTCCATAATCTGACCTTAAAGCGCAGTATACATATTGTATGTTATAGAACTGTTATTTTGGTAGTAAGATGTAATAATTTGAATGCATTGAGGGTTGATTAAATGATCCATATTGCAAATTGGCAAGATAAGAACTAACTACCTGTCACTACGTATGACAGATGGATTTGACAGATGCCAAATGTCAGGGATGTGAAATCCTAATCACGAAATGAGGAAAACAGAACATGTTGACTTTGACCTGCTCTGTTCTCTGTGGTGTTGAAAGGATGGAGATATCTCGGTTTTATTTGTAACAGATAGGCGAATCTTAAGTGATTTAATCAGAAAAACTAACAGCAGGGTCGTATTATTCAAAATTAAAAAAAGTCCCTTTTTAATATGGCGGTTGCCTTTGGCAGGGTGACCAGATAAAAACGATAGGAAAAGAAATTTAAATAAAACAACAACTGTGTGAGATATCAAATTGATTCACATCATTTAAATGGACGCCTTGGCTTCCCTGGCAGTGCTTCAAGCGGTCAGTCCAATTTTTGATGACTCGGTCTAATATGTGTGGCGTTATTCCGGCAATAGCGTCTCGAATGTTGGCCTCGAGCTCGTCCAAAGTGGTTGGCTTGTTAGCGTAGACAAAAGACTTGAAGTATCTCCAGAGAAAATAATCGAGGGGTGTCAAGTCGCATGATCACGGCGATCAATTGATGAACGCTCGCCGTGAGATGACCCAGTCGCCAAATTTCTCCTTCACCACTTCGAGCATTGCGTCGCTTGTATGGCATGTAGTGCCGTCTTGTTGGAACCACAGCTCTATACCGAGGACCATTGATGATAACGTGTCTCCTTCCTCATTTCCAAAGAAATAAGGTCCGATGATGCCGCCGTGCCATAAACCGCACCAAATAGTTGATCCTTGTGGATGCATTGATGCTTGGTCGAACACTTGTGCGGCAATTTTGCTTGTTGACATAGCCGCTGAACAAAAATGGGCCCCCGAGAAGATGATTTTTTGGCCAAAATCCGGATCTCCTGTCTACATTTCCAGCGCCCAATTAGCGAACTCACGGCATTGTCTATGATCGCCCGGCTTCAATTCTTGCGTCAGCACAATCTTATACGGATGTAGTCCCAAATTCAATCACAAAATAAGCCTGGTTGACTCTCTGGCGATGCCCAATTCAGCTGATCGGCGCCGAATCGACATTTCTGGATCTTCTTCGATACTGGCCGCTACAGCGGCTATGTTTTCTTCACTTCGCATCGATCTCTGTCTGGTTGGTGGCTTAAGGTCCAAAAGAGTGTACTCACACTCAAACTTTTCCACGGTGCGACGAATTGCCTACGCACTGAAACCATGATGACGACCGACTTCACGACGAAATTCTCGTTGCGTATTTACAACTGAGCCGGAATTTCGATAATATTTTTTAATAAATTCCACACGTTTGAGAAGCATGCATGATGAAATGGCAAACCTTACTGAATATTTTGACAGCTGGATGTCATTGGTGACTTTGACAGCTGCAGAACAACAACAACAATTGGAAAAACTATCATTGCATCTGGTCACCCTTTATAAGAGCTCCAACCCTCTTTGGCATGGAAACGTAAAGGCTATGTCTTCATACCAAATTAGTTCGATGTTAATTCATTCAAATTTCTTGGCTTTTTGTTCCAGCATTTTACACACATTCGATGTCAAACGTGCTCAATGGAGTGAATTTATACCCAATTCTTCTTTGTACCTTTGAACCTAGAAAAATAATTAAATAAAATCGATTCATAACATCACAAAGATTGATCAAATTATCAAAATAACAGTGGAGTGTTAATTGTTTGCTTACGGTCTTAGCACGATGGCAAGGTGCGGAATCGTTCTGAAACACAATACTGGCTCACTTCCTCTATAGTGGGAACCACTCCATTTTCTATGACCTCTTTGTATTTTACAGCATTTATGCATCCATCCACTATCAAAAAAGTGTCAACTGGACCGGCAATTATGATACCCCAAACCATGACACCTTTGGATCTTTTCGGATGAACTGCTACACATTCTTCCTTCCTTACATTCCTTCAACCGTTCTCCATGTCTACGTCGAACTGTGGTCTTTTCGTCTGAAAATTCCAAGTTGAGTTTGGACTCATCTGATAATATGAACTTTTGCCAATCATCTCGGGTCCAATTTTGCCTTAGATGACATTTTTTCTATCCCAGCGTAAGAAATATTTTTTTTTTTGCCGTCCGGTAGGGAAACAAACCTGCTTCGTTAAGCCGTCTTTGAACTATTGTCACTGAGATGTCTATTCCGTTGGTTTCCACAATATATCTTGTCACTTGTGGTCCTAATCAACGCGACATTTCTCTCATCGATTCAGCTTCCTCTTTAAAAAGCCAGGATTTGAACCTTTTCAAATTTTGTTAACTGCCTCCTGGTCATTGCGCACTTTTCACTTCACGGTCAAAACACGATTAAAAAACCTAACCGACTTCAAAAACAAGAAAACCTCAGACAAAAAGAACTATTAAGAATCCTAATTACTCGATAATGAAGGGAGTATCCCTGTTCAATAAAAAAACGGAAACAAAGCAGGTCAAAGGCAAAATTTTAATTTTACTCAAGTGCAGCATATTAGTGCAGATCAGGAAAAGGGTCAGAGAGAGTACTGAGCCCTGGGGAACACCAGCATTAGTAGGGAATGGTGTAAAAGTACATCCATATAATATAACCTGCAATGATCAACTAATTGAGAAACTTGCAATTCGCTTCACTATAAAGTCACCGACACCATGAGCTACAAGCTTATTAACGAGGGCGCTATACCGCACTCAACGCCAGTTTTGAATGAAATATCGTTGTTTTGAAGCTAGAATAAGATTTCTGATTTTGCTTCTGGGCATTAGTCCACAGACTTCAGATATCTTCTTCTTCTTTTCCTTAAGGCGAGGTTATGATCTGGAGTAGAAGTATCACAACCCTCCAACAACGCCTGTGGGACTTGCGGGTTTGACCTCAGGAAGTACCGGCAGGTTTCCCAGTTTCGGATCACTTCGTCACTGAACTATTCGCACTTTATATTATATATTTGAACTATTCGCACTTGGGAAGCACTTTTCCATTCAAATAAATGTCTGGAATAGGCCGGTGTGGATCAGAGAATAGGCAGCACAAATACTCTGTCTTTTTTGAACTAATACGGTACCCATTTCCCTCAAAAACATCCACCCATACATCAAGTGCACGTTGCAAGAACGTTTGATCTTCACTTATGATAGATCCATCGTCAGCAAAGAATAACTAATGCACTTTGGGGTCCGTCGCTTTTCCTTCAAACAGATAATCAAGGACTGCAATAAATAGCAAAGGACTGAGGATGCTTCCCTGATGTATACCGACTTTGATTGGGAACTCTTCGGTGACTCTTGCGGGACATCTTACTCTGTTCCTTGCTCCCTCATACATGGCCATGATTATGCGCACGTATGCACAGACCTCAGATATGAAGTTCGAAAAACATGCGTCCAGCTTTTTAGGCTGCAGCCCGAGTCCAGACAGGTGGATGGAAACTCACTTGTTCGAGTTAATATCTCTTTCTAAGACTACGGTCAAACATCTCGCAAAGGCTAGCGCCAAAATATTTATATTTTTATTTATTTAAACTGCAGAAGTAAGGGACACCATAATGGCGTCGAAGGAACATTTGCCTATGCCTTCTCAACTGTAAGCATTCTCTAAAATTTATGAGACTCCTAGCGACAAAACAAACATAACAATGTTAGTTAGTCAGAGAGAATCAGTGTAAACTTTTAATGTATTTAGAGAAAAGTCATGATGGTAGTTCAATTTAAAGGAACAGCATCCATGATTTTCTTGAACAGGTTGTAGTAATATGAGCGCAGTCTATAAGCACTATTTTTGCGGGATATTACATGCTAAAATGTATGGGATTCATAACAAGAACATGGCTCTTTTGAAGTTAGTCCCCTCTTTTTTTAAAATCAAATTTTTAAAAGTAGTTCCAGCCTAGAACAAGGCTTGCTCTAAATCGTTCCAAATTTTTAGACTTTCGAGTCTCAATGTTCAGAAGATAGGCTCAAATTTTTACAAAACAACTTAATTATTTTTTTTTTTCGAAAATCTAAATCAGTAGCAGTTTTCTTCTTATTGCAATGCAAATTTGAAATAATTTAGAAGAAATTTAGGACAACCTGGAACAACTGCCGAAATTTCGAAATATACAGTTTGATTTTCGAAAACAAAAAAAAAGTTTTTTTCAGATTTGAACTTCCAGCTTTTCATATTTTCCAAAAAAGAAATTGAAACAATTAAAATCAACCCTAGAACGACTTGGAAAAAGTTTTAGAATTTTGATTTTCGAAAAAAAAACAAATCAGGTGATTTTAGAAAAAAACTTTTAACAATTTAAAACAAACCTAGAATAACCTAGAACAACTTTCAAAGACTAAAGTTTTGAAAAAAGGGGGCGCTCCTAAACCTTACTCACCTTAGACACCGATGTCATCCCAAAGTTTCAGTTTTTTCATCATATGGCATTGACGAATCAAATTGCTATTAATTTACTCGGAATGCCTATCCTGCGCCAGGCACGCCAAATAAATTCCCGATTGATACTATCAAAAGCCTTTTCAAAATCGATGAACAACAGGTGAAGTGGTGATCGATATTCAACACATTGCTCGATGATGATCCGCAGGGTGTTGATGTGGTCGACACAGGAGGATCCAGAGCGGAAACCTGCTTGTTCGGCGTCGAGTGTGTCGTCAAGGTGTTCTTTGATTCGCTCCAGGATGATTCTAGCTAATATCTTGGCCACAGCAGGCAGCACGCAGATACCTCTCCAGTTTTCGCACTGCATTAGGTTGCCTTTTTTAGGGAGCTTGACAATCATTCCCTTTTTCCACTCATCTGGAAAACTCTCGGCTTCCCATATTCTCCCGACAAGTGGGAACAGTAACTCTGCCGATGCTGTGGGCGCAGCTTGAAAAAGCTCCGCGGGTATGCCGTCAAGTCCTAGCGCCTTATTAGTTTTCAGTGCGGTAATAACCTCCTCTTTACTGGGGGTTGTGGTGCGAATTCGGGAACTTCTTTCTACGGACACTTCAGTCTGACTTGGGTGCATATTGCTGGCGAATACTCGGTTTAGAACTGAAGCAAAATCCTTCCATCTCTTCAGTTGATCCTCATCCGATATTAGCAACGAACCGTCTAAGCCTTTCACTGGGTGTTGAGTAGAGCTTCGGCCACCTATAAGCTCTTTAGTGATTCTATAAACGGTTCTGCTGTCGCACCTCGCTTCTGCTTCTTCTGCTTCCGTATCCAGCGCATTGATGTAATTGCGCTTGTCACGTCTCACGCTACGCTGTACTTCTCTCATCTTCATGCGATATAGGGACTCAGGCTCGATCCTCCCTGCTGCTGGAGTTGCAATTATCAAGGCTACATATGATGGGTCCACATGTCACGTTTTGAACAGAGGAAAGCTGTCTGAGGAATTCGAAGTCCAAAGTGGGGCTCGGCAAGGCTGCATACTTTCACCAATATTGTTTTTATTGGTGTTTAGCGATGTACTGAATGCGGCCTTATCAACAGGAAATGGAGGAATTCGATGGACACTCACATCTGAACTCAAACACCTCGACTACGCCGACGATGTATGCCTACTGTCTCACAGAATAATGGACCTTCACCAAATGACAGCAAAAGTGGAGAGGGAAGCAGACGTCGTTGGGCTGAAAATTAACTCGGCAAAAACAAAAATGATCAGCCTAGGGCCAAATTCATCAACTCATATATGCATTGCTGGACAAATGGTTGAGAGAGTAGAGAGTTTCCAATACCTTGGGAGTATTGTCTCAACCGATGGCGGAACCGAACTGGATATAGCCAGCCGAATAGGTAAAGCAAAATCTGCGTTTGGGATGCTATCCACAGTTTGGCGAAGTAATGCAATTAGCTTAAACACCAAGCTACGACTGTTCCGTTCCAACGTTGAATCCGTGTTGCTATATGGATGTGGTACCTGGAGAGTGACCGTCACTATCACGAGGAAGCTACAAACGTTTGACAATAGGTGTCTACGTTACATCTTAAGGATATTCTGGCCAAACCGTATCTCTAACGAACAGCTTTATCAGAGAACGGGTCATGAACCTTTAGGCACAACCATACGACGACGAAAGTGGCAGTGGATCGGTCACACTCTCCGAAAGGGTGACAGGTCCATAGCTAACTAAGCGATGCAATGGAACCCGCTTACCCAGGATGGCAGGATACGCGGCGGTCCTAGGAGTACGTGGCGCAGAACAGTTGAGAAGGAAGCACGGCAACTGGGAAAGAGTTGGGGAGAGCTGAGGCACATTTCCAGAAATCGCACACGATGGCACGTAGGCGTTGTAGAGGCCCTAGGACCCACAAGGGGATACAGGATATAAGAAGTATTGACGAATCAAAAAGTAATTACGTACGAGTACATAGTCAAGAAAATAGTAGTCCTTACTGGACTCATGTCCCTTCTTTTTCCCTTTTTTGTCAGAATCAACCCCAAAGTTATTCGCTTTAATTCCACTCAATACGTGTTTACTAAAACATGTCAATCATCTCGAGCCTATCAAATACTTCGAATTTCGGAAAAAAAAGGTCAAGGTCCTTGCTCATGAGCAAAACGATAAAGTCACAATACCACGTAGGTTAATGACATTATATTAGGAGCTCATTCATCATACACAATGTTCTCTTGCCATCCGACCATTCCAACAAACTCGAAGTCCTCTAAAAATGTCAATACAAGTCAAATACACCCACAACGTATACACAAAGTTCTGTTTTTGAGTACTACTCGTATATAGTCTACCTCAATAAATTTTGCCAAAAGCTCCAAGAGTCTCGTTCTTTCTCCAAAAAGGATTTCATCATCATTATCATCATCATCATCATCATTGCCGGTCGTCATTGTCGCCGTTCCATTAAAATCAGCGAAAGGAAAGGAAACTTTTTGCCAACCCACACCCGTGGGAGAATTTCCAAAACTTTTCCTTTTTTTTCGTCTCTCTCGTTGTTGCCCGCCCTCCAACCCCAAGGATACCGACAGTTTTCTTATTTTGTAGTAATCACACGCCAGGTCAATGCCTGTCTGGCCGACAATGTTTTCGTTTTCTTTTTCTTAGTAGCTTTCCTGTGAGAACTGGTGGAATGGATCCTTGCCTGATATTACTGCTTACCGCCCACAAACGCATAGAATTCACACGGTCCTCCAGCTTTCGAGAGCGTTCTATCTCTTTGTGTTGTTTATTTGCCATGTTGTCGTGAGTAAGGACATGGAACGGATGATGGTGGGGGATGGGTGCTCCTTTTCTGTTTCCTATGTTATTGTGTTCGATCCATCCAGCACCCACTCACACACACTCTCTCTCTCTCGGTAAGGAGCAATGTTCCTGATGCAGGTGCTACTTTAGAAGTCCTCGAACTCGAAAAGTAGATATTACAATCATTATTGTGAATAGTGAAGGGCTTTCAATATTTTGTCTGCTGCAAGGACGATAGATGGGTTCGGTGAGAGGAGACATCATGATGACGACGACAACGACGACGACGATGGTGGCTGCAGCAGAGTGGAGCACATTCATTGCATCAACTCAATACAATCCGTTGGTATCTATTTGGATTGGGTTTAGGTTCTGGGATTGCAGATTGATCGGTATTTGTCGCTGTGTCGTCACTGTTGTGTGATGGTTTTGTGGCTACTGCACATCAATGGAGAGGAAGGAGTTTAATCCTCTAACATGAGTTATCACTCGGAATTAAGTGAATTATGGGTTTCGGTAGTTTGGCGCAAAAGAGGATACAGATTACACCGTGGGTGTGTATGGCCGTGGATGGTTGATGGGCGGGTATTTGAAACAAATGGGTTTGGTTGCTAGTGATGGCTTCTCTGTGGTTTGTTATAAATAAATGCAAATTCGATCGTTAATTTCCGAATTCGTTTCGGTTATCTGATTTGCATTATGAAGGGGAAGTTGAATTTCTTTTTCGTTGTTTTTTTTTTTTGGTTCAGGTAGTGTGGGGAGAAAGGTTAAATTTTATTTATGTCAGGTTTCGTGTTCTTAGGCGCAGAACCATAAAGCGGAATTAATTCTTTGATCAAGATCGTGAAAGTTTACGATCATGTTTTCAATCAATAAGGAGGTTCCATGTGGAGGTAGTTAAAAGTGCTGTTGACGTTGCAAGAAAACATGAACAGTCTGAATTGGAAGAAAGAAACATGCAAGGATAAGACTCCTTGGATTGGAATAGTTTATTGAAAGATTGACAGTATAGGTTAGGGTCTGGCTGACAGACAACAGACTAAATTTTGACAAAAGTGGGGATACTGAAAAACATAAAGGAACTTCAAGCAACACCTACAGTCGACTTGAAAGCGTAGCAAATACTACGCAGGACCAGTGTCAACATGGAACGCAATGGGTCTATCTTGTTGCTTGGTGACGTAAATTCTATTGATTTCATCGCATTTTTCCAGACACAAAGAGTTCGTTGAACTATATATGCAAGTACTTGCTGCTACTTTCGTTTGGCGAAACGATTGTATTCAAACACCCATTAAACAGAGAAATGCACTTTATAGAGATCAATGATCCTGCCAACTCTGTTATACTGATCTGTTCATCTGTGATTTGTCCTCTTTAAATCGTTAGCTTAGGTCAGGATGATCCATTTCGAGATGTGATAATCTACCTCGGGAAGGTTGTTCGGTCTGGCTACCCCGTCGTTCAATATACAGTCTCTCCCGCTGTGAAATTTAAATTGTGGGAGGCTATAAATTTGATAGCCAGATTGACAATATGTGTGTAGCTGTGGTGGCAGCTCAGCTACTAGCAGTAATTAAAGCCCGGTACTTACTAGAAAACAACTATCACGAGGAGGTCTAATGCTAAGCCTAATAAATCTAATAGCGCATGTCGTGTAGTGGTAATACCATCTCTTGTCATGCTGAACTTTCACTAATCAAATCCTTAAGTAAAGGATCATCTACTTGTTTCTGCGAAGGCGTACGACTGGCAGTAGGGTAGTCAAATGGCTGGATATAAGAGTTGATCGTGATGATGACTCGACAGTTATCTGGACGCCACCCTCGGAGCTTACTACAAGGGTCTGGATCAGACGGTTTTCAAGCGGATTGTAGGATTTGAAACGCTGACTTGGTTAGCTGCATGTACCGATTTGTTGTCAAAATAAGGTCGGTATACCAATACTATGTCTTTAATTAAAAAAAACGTGACCCGCTTATCTCCCCATTCCACTATTTACTTATGATAGAACTAAGTTTCATGTCAGCCTGATATGTTACTAATAGTAGGGCTTTCATGACCTGGTAACTTAACAATTATCAAATCTTCCCCACTCTGGGACAAATTCTTAAGAAAACCCAGTAACAGCTAATCAATGCCCACAAACTCTTCATCGATTTCAAGGATAGCACGACATCAGAACATCTCTACCAAGTCATGCCTATGTTTGGTACAGAAACACGAACTTATTCTTCTTTCCAAGATGCCACTGAAAAAGACTAGCTGCTTCGTAAAAGCGGGAAAGAGAATATCAGATCCCTTTACTACTAGAAAACGTTATACGCTTTCAGTGATTTTTTTTTAAACATGTTGCTCGACTAAAACAAAAACATATTTGGTGGAATATTTTGTACGTAAGTCAGTTCAGGAAGAACTAAGCGAGCTGTTCAGTCGGGCTCCAGCGGGACGTATTTTCAAATTGTGTCTGATTGTGACGCAACATTGTGGCCACCTATTGTGAGGATCTATCACAGATTACTTACTTACTTACTTAAGATGACGCTACAGTCCGGGGTGGATCTGGGCCTCAATCAACAAGCGTCGCGTCTCTAGCGAGCTCGATCTTATGCTAGCAGTCTCCAGTTTTGCGCACGAAGTTGCTTGAGGTCCCTTTCCATTTGCGTGTGCCATTTTAGGTCAGGTCTTCCTTTAACGCGTTGTCTCTTAGTATGAATTCGCTTCTTGGGTCTTATATATATAGTCACCAGTTGTCCGAGAGAGGGCATTGCTACCCAACTGACTTATTAGGCCGAAGAAAGAGTGATCGGCAAGAGATCGCTGCACTGCTGTCATTGATGAAATTTACAGCGGAGCCTAGGTAGACAAAGTCCTTAACTACCTCGAAATAGCAGCTGTCTATTGTGACGTTCTGTCAAAGTTATCGATGTTGATAGTCCTTTTATTAGCTGCTAAACCCATTTCCTCCGCTTCTGTTTCAATACTCACGAAAGTAGCATTGACAGCCCTCTGCGTTCTTCCAATTATGTCAGTAATGTCGCCGTACGCGAGGTGTTGTAAAGATTATTGAAAGATAGTACCCCTGATGCTATTGTAGCTTGAGAATTTTGTACAATTCGTTCAAGATTGATGTTAAAGAAATCACATGACAGCGCGTCCTTTTCTAACATCAAAAGCCTCGGTGATGTTGTTACCGACTTGGATGGAGCACCGTTTATTCTCCATCGTCATTATATAAAGGCGGGCTAGTTTCACAGGGATGCTAAAACTAGACGTGGCTCGGTATAGTTCGTCTCTCATAGGCAACTTCAAAATCGATTGAAATATGGTGAGTATCGATTTGGAGTTCCTGGGTGTTTTCCAAGATCTGCTGCAATGTGAATATTTGATCTGTTGGATGGAGTTTCCTGATCTAAAGCCACACTGATACAGACTGATCATATTGTTGGCAAAAGGTGTAAAGCGTTATGACAGATAGGATCTTATATGCGATGTTAAGGAGACTAATACCTCTGTAGTTGACACATTTCAGAGGGTCTCCTTTTTTGAGAACCGGGATTTCATTCGTTTTACAGATGTGTTAATGTACGAGTATGCTCCGTACCAAATCATCTTAAGCTGGTTTAACTAGCTCGAAAGTTAGACCATCGGCTCCAGTAGTTTTGTTGGATTTAAGGTTATTGCTGTCTGGAATTGGACGGAGTTGTTGGTCGTCATTGTTCTGATTAAATGGAGCATTCTGATTGACAGCGGCATTTTGGTCATCACCACACATTCTGAACAAGCGATCTTTCTAACGCAACCATTAGATTCTGTTCTTTATAGCTACAGACTTTCGTTCGGGTTTTGTAGCTTTGGCATTCTCTGTTTACATTCTGGTAAAACTTCCAAATATTATATCTGCTATAACACATCTCAATAGTCTCGATCACTCGTTTTTCACATTCCTTAGTCTTCTTTCTTAGAAGCTGGTGTTCACCCTTCTCTTCTGCTTGTAGATGTTATTAGCTCCTCTCGTCACCCTATGCAGCGTCGCTTTACAAGCCTCTTGAGTATTCTTGGTTCTTTTGGCCCTACTATTCAAGTGTCATCTTTGTCCAAAGAAGCAGATAGGTAAAAACAATTCCTTGAATACCTCAAAGATGTTGTTGACCTTCACTCTTTTTTAATCAAGGCTTCGGTGGTGGTTTGTTGATAGCATTTTTTTACGTGGGTAGATGAAAATCTTTATAGAAACTATGAGGACTGGCAGCGCGTGCTCATAGTTGCGTGAGATTTTTACTCACTAAAAACACCTCCCTTCTTCTTGTTGACTACAACTAAGTTACCTTACCTGGAAGTTTAAGTTTAAAAAAAATATTCACATGCTTCAGCACTAAACCCACCGGTTTCGTTCTTTGTAGTCGGCGCACAAGGTTTGTCACATCAGTATGTCGTTGTTGCAATAACCATGAAGACGAATACGGAGTTTGCGAGCAAAGTTTGTTATTTAGTCTACGACACGGTAGTCTCTGTGGATATCATTAATAATCCTAATATACCATGGAGCATTAACGTCATAGTATTCCAGCGATTCTCTCATTTCGAATATTTCAAAACTCTAACATTGTTGATTATGGTGTCTCTTCTAGGTGACTGCTTTATCTTGGATGTTCTGCAACTTCTCGATGTATGTTTACTCTGCACCTCCCTAAGCCAGTATACCATATTTCAGCCTGGACTGTATAAGAACATGGTACACTTGCTGTTCTACTGTAGACAGTCCAACACAAGCAGGGACCCCTCAGCTTGTTAAGCAGACCATTGATGTGAGCATCACAGAGGAAATGGTTGTCGATAGTGGTGTCAAGATATTTGTATGTATCGACAACTTCAATATCTTCCCTTTACTGGGTACTATGGACTTCGGAAATGCATAAGTTTTGTTTTTGATGCGTTGATTACTAGCCCACTATCATGGCATCATTTGCCGACTTCGTCGTCTCTTCCTTCTGACTGATGATAGACAGCGATCGCTGTGTCATCTGCATATGTAAATGGAAAGTTCTTCTTCAAACACTTCATTCGTATACAATATGAAAAGTAGTGGGCCAAGTTCTGAGCCTTGCGGAACCCCATACTACACCCCATAATGCACTAGTAGTCTTAGCGAAGCATTTATAAGATAAAGTAGTTTCCTTAGAGATTCATTGAGGATCTGTATGACTTGATTAGGTGAGATGTCTTTACTCAATTCATCGGTTCCAGTCAATTATGTCTTCGACTTCCTGTCATTCCAATAGAGTAGTTTGAACACTCATTTCAAAGAGCAAGCATGATCGGTTACTGCAGTTACAATAAAATACGAACTCTTAAGATCCAGAAATGCTTTTCAACAGAATCTATCATCTTACTTGAAAAGTATATTTGTTAGCAATCACCTTCGGTGACCTCAATCTGAAATTACCTCAAAATAATTTTTTTAGAACTATACATGTTGAGTTGAAATTTTGTTTGTTTTATTTGCTTTTTAAATCAACATTAACACATTTCGCTGAGTCCATTTAATTTTTATTTTTTTTCATCTCATGCGGACGCGTGCTGCGTATAGTGTACAGTGCATGATACTCAGTGGGAGGTAGAAAAACATACACGAGTGACTGACACTTTTGGCAAAATTCCTAATTTGCCTGTTCCGCCATACCTCCACCGATGGTACACAAGTAAAACGTCAATAAGCCAGCTGTAGTGCATCGGGAACGTGGCATAGGAAAACACATTTTATTCTCCTTTTATTGCTTCGCATTTATTTCTCTGTAATTAAAAATAATAAAAACCACTGTAAGTGCCAAACGTACGAACGACCAGACCAAGCAACTATACATCGGTTGAGATCACCCAGCAGGCCCGAGAGGGGTGTCCTTTGCGTGCATCGCGGACAACTTCTCGTCGAATATGGTGCGCTAGTTTTTTTTTTTTTTCTTATTTTTTTTTTAGTATTCTGCTTTAAGGTGATGATACTCGTACATCCAGCTGGCTGGCCCCCAGGGACACCCCAGAGCATGTACCAACTACGCATTCGACCGCTACACTCACTGGCTACGAGTATTTCCAGAGCAAACAACGTGCATTACCTCTCTCAATGTTTTGGATAATTACGACAAATTAATTAATCATTAAGCTAAGTAATTAGTGGTTAGTGCCTTGTTTGGTGAATAGCATTTGAGCAGCTCCAGTAAACTACGTGCAATAATGTACCTGCGTTGCTCGAAGCAGCCGCTGGTGATTGACTGATAATTAAATCGTTGAAGTGGAGATGTTTATGCGTCCCGTCCCGTTTTGGAATTTCCGCAAAATTAAAACGCGTTAAATTGGCGTATATTCCAAAAATAGCAGTGAGAGATTGAATGTTAGCCTAGGTCAGTAAGGTCTTGGAAATTTCCGATACACTCACCATAGCATGGGGGTCGTATACGTAATAAAAAAAAAGTCCCCAGGGCAGCGGTCTGACTATTACAATCAACTTAATGGTGTCCCCGTCCCTCATCACATTTTCTGTTCAAATAAAAATGTGCTTCCTTTCGTTTTCAACACAAGCCCCCTTTGAGAGCCAAGCCTCCATTAGACAGCTCCGCGTGCCATCATGAAATCCCAGCATTAGTGTCAATCGAATAGACTCCCCGGGTCTGACGGCGCACTGCGCGAGATCTATCAAAAAAAAGGAAAAGGAAAAGGAAACACAACCAAGAAACCACAGGAAAGCGACAGGTTGTGATGGCAATTGCCGCGTATGTGTCTACTATTTGCCGTCGTTGTCGTCAGTTTGCAATTTGCAAATCCAAGATGAATTCCATGTGCAACCTCGGTCTCGGGTATAAATTCCCTCCGAAAGGTGAAGAGAGGACGATGACGATTTATTTCACCATTTAATTAAAATGGCAATTATCGGTGCACCAGAGCAGCCACAAAAATGGGACACTTCCCCACTTCCACAAGGGACTCGGACGGAATTGCATTTAATTGCCGCGCCGATAGTCTGGAGACATGGCGGACACACAGTTGGTCGGTTGCCGTAGCACGTGTCCTCTGTTAGTTCCAATCGATTGTGGTGGCTGAGGGGGACTTTTACTTTAGTTGCGTGTCACCTTTTAACATGCGAAACAAAATTGAACACCATAAATCTTCGACGGCGCGACATAGCGAGGCGAATGTGACTGACCTACCCCGACGGAAAAGGCGACTCCTGCAGATAAACTTCAGTGACTTTTTTAATGTCCCTTTTTCCATGGGGGTATTGTACTTTTTTTTTTTTTACATATTTTCCTGTAGGATAAGAAGATAATGGATTTGTTTAAAATGCTTTAGGGCGAATTGGGCACTTACCTTAAAGTCCTGAACTGATAATCAGTTAAGTGCAGCCCTGAAGGAGTACATTTTAAACAGTTACGAGTGGAAGTGTTTAAGTTTCCTAACTTCTGTCAGTATGCTGGAATGAGGTCAATGATTGGATCAATTGCACTCGTAAGAGCGATACACGATTACACAATCGTATTAAAATTTAATGCTTAGGTTTTGTAGCTACCGCTTGATGTTCTGGATTACATTTCTACACTCGTGGTATGGTATATTGTAGCGCATCTTCCATGGTTTGTTCTGAGCCGATTGAGACTGACTTGGAAGGTCGTGACCATCAGGCATGAATGTAGGATCTTCTATGCGGAATACATCATTTACGGAGCAGGAGTTCCACTCGTTCGTCCAAGCGTCCGATGAGTGAAAGTTGTTACTTCTCAGATCTGGGGACAGTTTCAGGATTAGTCGAGATATTGGACTGCTCTAGATATCGCTGGCAATTGGTTTATTTTTTTGTACTCACACAATAAAGCATTTTGATGATGAAGCTTAGCAGGATGTAAGTTGCTCAGGGCTGAAAGGAATTTCTCCTGAGATTATGCGCATTGTTGGCGATGCATTAAGTTGGCGCAATTTAACCAGATAGGGGCACAGATAAATCAGCAGTGGAGTAAACTAATCCAAGAGCATCGGAACGAAACTTTTTTGCGGAGGCTTATGTTGTTTTGAGGGTTTTAAGTTTCGTTGCAGTGTTAGTGAGTTATGGTTCAGTTGGAGACAGATACTTTCAGTTTCGTTTTAGATGGAAAGATGTTACTTCTTAAATTATGAGCTTAGTATGTAAACGTTTTCAGTAGTAGGGGCTCTTAGTGCGAGTCGTGCTTTAATGTTGAATGGCTTTTACAAGGTCGTCAGCTTATGCAAATTTTCTTGATGTTGTTAGGGGAAGGTCGTGCGTATATAAGATAAATAGCACCAGGGTCAATACTGATCCTTGCGGAAGCCCATTTGAGAAATACTTGGAATGCTCTGTCGCTCAGGATTTTTTTTAGTATGTATGCTATTTTGATACATGGTATGACTTGCAGGAGCTTGAGGATCATACCGTCCTTCCAGTGTCATACTCTGCTCTTAGGTCAATAAATACCACTGATGTCTTCAATTTGACTTAATAGCCAATTTTAATATGAGTTGTAAGTACTAACATTTGATCCGCACAGCTGTGTCTTTGTCTAAATTCAGACTGTTCAATAGGTACCACAGCGGTAATTGCTGGTTCGATTCGGCATAGACCTGCGACTTCAGAAAACCCCACAGAAAAAGTCTAGCGGGGTCAAATCGCACGATCCCAATGGCCAGTTCACATCACCTCCTCGTGAGATGACCATGCCCTCGAATCGCTCGTGCAGAATTTCCATTGTGGCGTAAGCTGTGTGGCACGTACCGCCGTCCTGTTGAAACCACATGTCGTTGGTGTCCATATTCAGGCCAAAAGAAGTTGGTAATCATCGACCTATAGCGCTCGCCGATGACGTTTATAGCCTGGCAAACGTCGTTCTCAAAGAAATTTGGACCAATGACGCCACCAGCCCAAAATCCACACCAAGCAGTGACTTTTTCGGGATGCATTGGACGCTCTTGGATCTCATGTGGATTGGTATCGGCCCAAATTCGACAATTTTGTTTGTTGACGTACCCATTCATCCAGAAATGGACCTCATCACTGAATATGATTTTTCGATGAAAATTAGGGTCAGTTTCCAATTGCTCCAGAGCCCATTCAGCGAACACGTCGTTATTTACGGTCGTTTACCTTCAGCTCCTGGGTCAGTTGAATTTTGTACGGGTGCAGGTCTAAGTCACGATGCAAAATTCGCCAAGTTGTGGTCTGCGAAAGGACGAGTTCTTGTGAGCGACGCGAAATCGGCTGCCTCGGATTCTCCTGCACACTCTCACGGACAGCGGCGATGTTTTCGGCAGATCTTGCATTTCGTCGACGTACAGGTGTTGGTTGATCGTTTACTGAACCAGTGGATTCAAATTTATCCACCACACTGCAAATAGTCCTCTCGGAAGGACGATTAAAAGAAAAATGGGCGAAGCGCGCGGAACGTTGCCCGAACAGAACATCGATTTTGATAAAACAATTTTATCATTTGCACGTGTTGTTGAACGCTATGTCCGTCCACGGTGATTTGGCAAAACAGACTGAATAAATGACAGCCAATTTGACAGATGTGGTTTCAACAATATGGCCGCTATCAACTGTCAAAGTTCGGAAGACCCTATTGGAAGACCCTGTATAACAGTATGAAGTAGAAATTCTGAGAATATTCCAGCAAGTCCTGCAGACTTGCTTGCTTTGAGCTTTTTGATAGCAACTTCTACTTCCTGAGGCCTTAATGGACTTGAGAATTCAGTTTGACTAATAGTCTCTTATTTTTTTCAGCACTTTGAGTATCTTTTTGATCAGTTTGCTTTCTATTTTGTATGCTAAATAGTACGAAATAAAATGACATACCAAGTTTTTTCAACAAAATTAGTCAAGTGCTCGTCGGGGATCTCGCGATTAGTGTTCCGTAATGATTGAATCATATTTATTGCGCACTTAAATCAAGAATTTCTGAACAGATTTTCATGAAATTCGGCTCGTAAGCTAAGATTGAGATGGTAGTTGTCTGATCTGAGTAGGATATTGGAATATCGTTGAATCAACCTTCTCCACTTAACACATTTGGACGAATTGGACCGATTAAATTATGCAACAGAACCACGGTATAGATTTTGCCTTAAGGACGACGAAATATTTCTCTTCATCCTTATGGAATGTCCAGTCGTAAGTGGATAGTACAACCTCACTGTCCGCTCGGAATTAGATTACTGCAACATTTCATAGAATTATTCAGGCTATAAGTTAGTTAGACAAGTGTCACCCGGTGTAGTACATCTATATATCTTATCATCTATATTGTGCTCCGAGTAGGCCCACGTGTTAAACTATTGATGGAAGCATCTGGATTATTGTAATATCGCAAGGTTGCAGTGACAAGTGTTGGATCAAAAAACGTTTACAAACGGACTGCTGAATAATAATAGAAAAAAAATGTAGTACAGGGTGTGGAGACTTTTTGAGGACATGCCTTTGTTAAGTCGACAAGGGTCACCCGGTGTAGTACACTTACACACCTTGTCATCTATATAGTGCTCCGAGTAGGCCCACGTCTTAAACTACTGATGGAAGCATTTGGATTATAGAGCTTTGAGTATCTGAGTATAATATAGTACAGGATGTGGAGGCTATTTGAGGACATGTTTTTGTTCAGTCGTAGTGTAGATCGCGTTGATAGCAGTCGTTTAAGTTTTTCCCAGTACAATGTCAGATAAATATCTAACACAAGGAATGAAAAGACACACTGTGATGGCTGCCATATGTGCAGACCACAGTGATCTCGAAATAGTTGCCCCATCGCTCCTCTTCCGCACTCTGTATCGCTAGACGACTCACTAATGCCATAATTGGGCTCTGCAGCTTAAATATTAGTTTATGAAGTCATATAACTGGTGACACTGTAGAAGGCTTTTTAAAATTTAATGGACATAGTTTTATGGTCGACATGAAAGGATCCGGAGCAGAAACTTGCGCGTTCACCACCGAGTGTATCTTCAGCATTATTTGTTGCTATTTTACGTTGGTTATTATTGAATCTTCCATTTATAGATAAAGCTGGTGGCCTCTCATACTCTCTCCCTGAATGAATGCAATGTGCTTTCCGTTTTGATTTCCCTGGCCGCGATAGTAACCTTGATTTTACTACATCGAAACGCCTAAGTCTGTTGCCAGAGCTCGGTTCTAAAAGTTACTATGAGTGATTCTGTAAACGGTCCTGTAATAACTAGTAGCTGTTTTTTTTATATTTTTTATCCAACGTTTTGATGTATCATGCAGAAACCGAGCTCCGTTCTCTGGAATGAGGGATTTAAGTTTGATATTTTTCAGTATCTGTGGTAAGTTACGTGCTAAATCCAGATCCAGAGGCAACACAATTTCCACAACGATCTTGACTGATTGGTAGCATTCAGCTGCTGATTATATACCATGAATAAGATGATCCCTATTGCACTCTACATCCGTTTATTCGTGCTTCCAACTAATTTAAGGTCTGCTTCAACCCGATACAAAACAAAGCCAAATGCAAAAGTGATCCTATGTCCTATTCTTTAGGCATCCAAGACAGAACGAAATGTCCTTTTGGCTGAAGGAGCCGTCTATTACTATCGTGACACTTGTTGCGATGAGGAAGTTCTGCATGGTTTACCACAACAGAACAGAGTACTACAGTATAAAGCTTTAAAGATTCATACTTAGTGCAAAGCAGCCCAGTACGATCCAGTCATTTATTAAGCTTATTCTCAAAAATAGATAACTCCTGATATCAAATAATAAAGCGCTTAGCATGGCCGGAGCTGAATAGCTGAATAAGTAAACATAATAACAAAACCAAATAAATTAACCGATTACGTAATACAATCGCTGCTCAATAATAAATCATCACAACAAAGGAACTTATATTCAAACACGATTGTTCTGGAATCATTTCCGTCTACATCAGAGGTCAAAACGTCCACCACCGATGAGTCACTGCATCGCGTTTACCCTACTTTGTGCAGTATCTCGTATTAACAATTCCCGTACACGACCACATCAAAGAACTACATAACTAATTCCGTGTCCGGGTAATCGAATATTATCCGTTTGTCTAACCCACTAGGGGATACTTAAGCCAAAAGGACCCCATCCTTCTCGGAATACAATCGAATGCGCTCAAACGGCATCCAGGAAGGAATATACCTACTCTCCGATGAATACTAGTTACAGTAAACAGTTAAATCGGCAAAACATCGACAGGTTCTAACCCCAGGCCGGGAATTGGACTCTCTAACACTATAACTTCCCGAACACTTTTGTATTGCATTCCGGTGACATCAAAGCATTTGGTAGCTTTGTCGGTTGCCGACAAACCAAAGTTTGCCCTTTGCTTTGATGTTCTCTCTGGCATTGTTTTCAATGTGCACCCGGCCCAATACAAACAAACTGCAGAAGCTATATCAAGTGCCTCCATTGACAGTGTAGTTGTTGGTCATTCTATCAGAGCCCCGCTATACCATTGTGCCTCCTTTGAGTTGGCCAATGTGGCAATCTAGCCATCAAACAAATTACAGTCATAATATAAATGTCAGCTCACCTAGATCCACTTTCAAAGTGACACCGCCTTGAGATACAGTTCAAGCAGGTGGCTGTTGCCGATTTGATTGTGGTGCGTGCACCTTCATCGGGACAACTGATATGACCATGCATATCACTTTCCACCATCAAATTTCCCGGTTACTGACTTTAGAAGGCTCTGCTCCTTCTTGGATTGGTCACCGGCCGTCCCGATATTATAACAGAAACTTTGGCCGTGGACTAAAACTATCATGCACAAGTGGTTATCCCTCCCCACTCATCTATGGCTTCTTGCATACATTTTTTAGTATTCTTTGGGTTTGTTTTTATCGTCTTCAGTATTAATTGTGCATTCAAGTGATTTACAAAGGAAATATGCATCTAAGTTGGCGCAACGGCATAAAGGAGGAGGACTAATATTGGATTGTGACATGTAGAACAGCACACTGGGTAGGCCACCCTCCGCAGCTTGTGTTGGATTTCTCAGGCAATTTGCGGTGACTAATTGGAAAATGTTTTGGGTGGAGGTGGGAAAAACCCCGACAATGCTCCACTGGGAAATGGAAAAAGCGCGCATACACATACACACGTAAACTTGGCAAATGTATCTGTTATTATGGCCAACGCAAAGATTGAAAATAGACCGAATGTCACCAAGTGGTTTACATTGAAGCGGTGAGAATCAAATGATGCTGTTCTACTAAAAATATCTATCGGCTGAGTTCTGTCTAAGATGATTTAATCGTGATTCAATGAGTGAGTGACATCTTCGTGGTGCTCATCTTCATTAGGAATGCAAAAGCAATTAATTTATTTGTCAAGACACACTACAAAATTCCATGTGGAGTTTTAGTTTTTAAATCATACCTATTTTAGGAGCATATCAGTTTGGGATATTTTAGGAGTTCTAATATCACATCGGGCTTCCGTAGACTAACTTTTATGTGGCGCCCTGTGATAATTGTCTTTGTCGTTCCCATCATCAACTGTCCTACGAGTCCCCCCGATTTTTTACCCCACTATGCTGAAACTTGCAGCTAGCTGGTCCGAATGCCCTCAATTTAGTAACCACAAACTTGGAACTGAAACAAAGAAATTAATATTCACTCACAGTATATGCTTTACATCCGAAAGTACCATACAAGTAGACTTTTAAACATCAACTGGTGCTAAAACTGGAATAAAAAATGACTAAAATAATTTCAAAGGGAAGGTTTACAGATGTCTGAGCATATTTTATAATAATGGTTTCTATCTTTATTTTTGCGATGTAGCCCGATAGCTTTAGAACGCCTGAACCGATTTTAATTCCATGTATCCTCTTCCTTAGGAAATTTCGTAGCAAAAGTTTACAGATGCCAAAATATTAGTAAAAATATAAACTAGTGGTCTATTTGTCTGGTTGTAAAGCCTTATAAACTGTCAGATAAGAAAGGTTCAGGGAGAAATTATTGGAGAGTGGTAATGGTATATCAGAGATAGAGTTATGTGAAAGCATTTTGTGTAAAAACTTGTAGACTGTCAATAGTAAATACCTACTTCCTTTACTTTTTAAATCAATTGGGGGTTCTAATCTAAATTCGAAGTAAAACACTTTTGTTATCGATAAACTGCTGATATTTGTATGTCAATGTAATGGTGAGAAATTGACGTTAAACATGAAAAATTATATCGGTTAAGGGGTGCCACGATTGGTCTTGTAGACCCTTTAGATTCAATTTTCATAAATCCTGTAGTAGTTGATAAATTATGCGTCGAATCTCGTCCCTTGACTCCGGAATTGTTTTGCGAAAGAACGAGAGATGACGTGGCGGGGAAAATTTGTGTGCAATAACTGCATTGTTTCTCGTACTGTGTGACAGGTGGCAACGTCTTGTTTAAACAACATGTCGTCCCCATGAATTTCGCCCAATTGGTGATAAAAGTAATTTATGATCTTTTCCCGATGACATTCACTATTGCCTGTTACAGCAGTACCACGAGAATTTTTGAAGAAGTTTGTATGTCCCAATCACACCGCTGCACTGGCCCAAAATCCACACCAAACAGTGATTTTTTGTGGATGCACTGGTTGTTCATGAATGATCCGCAGATTTTTATGACCCCAAATGTGACAATTTTGTTCGTGAAGATGATTTTCTTCGAAAAATGGCCATCAACTAGGTGATTCTCTAACACCCAACAACGAAGTTACGATTCTGTTCATAGTTTGCTGGCTTCAATTCGTCAGTCAATTCGATCTTGTTGGGATGTTGTTTCAGATATTTTGTTTAAATGCGCTGCGTGGAGCTGTAAGAAAGGTTCTATTGCTGGCAACGATGGCGAATGGATTTTGAGGGATTGTCATGAACACTGTCACTCACTGTGGCGCACTGGTCTTTGCATCCAACACTGACCGGGTTCGATCGAACTTTTCTATTAATTTCATAACCGCTCCCAAATTACAAATATCAATGCTTAGTATTCACAGATATCAAATATCAGTTGTTTATTTTTAACAGAACCACAGTGTTGCCAGTTTTAAATTTTAACCTCCAATTGAATCAACCTTTATTAGTGTTTATTACCAAATCAGATTCCATTTAGCTCTTTGCATACATCTTTTTTGCCACAATTTCCTTTTTATTAACGCAACAATATTTGATAAAAAAATAATTTGAAGGGTGGCCGTGATGTAGTGGTAACATCATCGCTTGTCACGCTGCTTGATTCACGGTTCGAATCCTGATGTCAAGAATCATCTATTTATTTCGCATGAAATAAATAAAAAAGTCGATCACTTGCGAAAGCTAAGTCAACTCTACTGTGAAGGCATAACACTGGCAGTAGGGTAGTCATATGGCCAAAATGCAACTTGATCGTGATGATGACATCAGGAGGACGGAAAAAAATACAGTGAATCATAAGCAACGACAATAATAGCGAAAACAAACAAAATACTCCCCAGTTATCTGGACAGCCACCCTTGGAGTTTACAGAAACTTAATACCACCTGAGTTTCAAACTACACCACTCTGTCTTTCTCTCTGTCTCTTCCTCTTTCCACAAAACGCACGTGTTCTAAAAACTAGTATAAGTGTATTCATATCCCCTTTAACACGTGCAAATTAAATAAAAAAAAAAAAAAACACTACCTATCGAATATTTTCTCAACTGTTTTCATTTGACAGTTTGTAAGACTATGCCACAGAAATGTTCGTTCTTACGTCTTATTTGACAAGTAAGCCGGTGCGTTTGTAGTGCAACTGCTTCAATTTAATGATTTGCGCTTTGGAATAAGTATGTACGCTTAGATACGAGAATGCATCTATTAGGTTGTTTTTGAGAAAGTTGTTGGCTTTCTTCGATATGATATCTTTCTGATATTTGCAAGTATAAATACTCGTATTGCCTTCCACGAGGAAATCTACAAAAATGTTCAGCTGCCGAACACTAAGGATCATCTGTCTGGCTTAAATTTCCGCAGCAATTCGTTCTGTAAAACACACGAATGGTAGGGACCAACAGTTGTATGCTATTTCCGAAGCCAATTTTTTCGATTCACATGACCATTTTACTCTCGGATGATTGTTAGACTTTCGCAAGATGTCTCCCGTTCAGTGATCACAAACTTAACCACGGTGCCCATTTTATGCATATCTGACGTAATTCTGCAAACGGTGACCGTGTTCCATATTTTGGGAAGAAATCTATTCGACAGGAGCCTGAAGTTCTTCAATGCTCCGCAGTGTGCATAGCATTCGGTGAAACAGCCGAATCGTGTTGATAACAATACATCATAACATGCTCTCACAGTCTTATGAACTACACAGCTAAAGGTTTTATTTAACCTACCTTTTCGTCAAAAATGCGCTCCCCTGCATCTATTCGATCTGAAGTGCTTCAGCTAACAGAGGATCTATAGGGCAGCATAGAATCCGTAATGTCTGTGTGAATAGATTCGGGCGTTTAGTACCTTAAATAACTGAACTGTATCTGTTAAGTTTAGGATTTTTCTCAAGACTTCCACTGATGTGTTCTCTATTGTCTAATGTTGTCTTTCAGGGCTGCGATAGTTTGTGGCTTGTTCACATAGACCAATGACTTCAAATAACCTCAAAGAAAAAGATCTGGAATGGTTAGATCGGGTGATTTTGCGGGCCAATGCAAATTGCCAAAACGAGAGATAACACGGCCTGGAAAAGCATTTTTCACTAAGTCCCTTGTGTTACTCGCTGTGTGTGCAGTGGCACCGTCTTGTTGTAACCACATGCGCTCCAACCCCAATTCATCCAATTCGAGTGTCAAAAAGTCACGAAACATAGTTTTGAGCACTCACTAGTTACAATTACCGCGTTGCCAGCAACGTCTTCTAAAAAGTAGGGCACAATCGCCGCGTCAACAGTAACTTTCAATGGATTTAAAAACGATTCTTGAATAAAACGCGGGTTCTCAGTGGCCCAAAAGCGAGTATTCTACTTATTAACATGGTCGGGGAGTTGAAAATGTGCTTCGTCACTCATGATTAATTTTGAAGGAAAATCGCCCTCTTCATGGTTGAGGCTTATCATGCTATCATGCGCTGGCTGTATTCCAGATGAGCTTGGTGGTCTGATGCACCCTCTGAGTTTTATACGTAAACATCTACAAGTCTTTCATCAAAATACGCTGCACAGTACGCTTGGAAATGCTCAATTGTATGGCCCGTTGTCTCGTTCATATTTCTGGACACTCTGCCATATCCTCGCGCACAGCATCAATTTTCGATCGAACGTCTGCCAGTACTTGCCATAGCTCGTGTTGAGCCAATCTCTTCGAGGCGTGCTGCTTGGCGTCGAATTGTGCGACCAGCCGATGCGGAACAGTGTGAAAATCTTCAACGAAATTCACTTATGAATTATTCGACACAATTTGTCCACGTTCGTGAGATTACAGCATTCCATTGTTCATCGTTGTGTTTTTCACATCTGTTTACTACACAAGTGTCAACGTCACGATGACAGGAGACGCCATTTGCAAAAATCATAGACATTTCATATATGGGGTCATTACACTTGCCTCACTTGTAGCTCGTCTTTCTTGTTCCAAATTGTTCCCACAAATATTGGGCAAATCGAGAAATGTTTTATTATCCGTAACACAACTATGGCTCATTTAATCCTTTATACTTTTCAGGGTCACTTCCGGATTTTCGTTAACTTCTACGTTCACCAGGGCTGCATTTGTATCGTAGATTCCAACCTAGAATTTTTGAAACCACTTGAAAACAGCCATAAGGGCCGCTACATTCATCCTATATTCATTTACACTGGCTTGTCGTCAAATTCCAAAGAGGATGTGTGGAATTTCTACCGATCTCATATAATTAATATTTTTCTCGCCACCATCCTAACTGATTTTCCAGAAATTAAATATCGTAAGGCTAGAACAAATACACAATCAACTTTTTTGAAATTTTCTTGGTTGCTACCGAGTTTTAGAAATGACTAGAGTTCAGTAAACCTTCCCCTTACAAAAGTAATCTTCTTTTAATCCCAAGGCCAATAGCATTGGCTGATTTAATTCCAATGTTATTTGCCTTAAATGACCATAAAACAAATTACAACGTGTTGTACGATCACACGTGTATAGAATATTAATGTGTGAACTAATTAGGTATACATTTGCCTCAACACTCAATTAAATTTAAGTGGTCCATTAAAGAGTCTTGTTTATTAAAAATACTTTTCCAGTTCATGTCAAAACTCTCTTCTTCATCCCATAAAAATTGATATCTAACGATAATTATCGTTCCATCTCGAAGCCATAATGTTATCGTCAAAATCAATTTCCATTCCAAGCTACAACAGGATTCAGCAATTCGCATTAATTCAAATCACTCCGAAAGTGACATGTGTCAAACATGACAGTCGACATCTTTCCCCCTCGCTAAAACTGCACAAATTATACCAACAACGCTTTGACTTTATCTTATCAATTCGTTTATTCTTTATTTATCCAACATTTATAAACGCGGACGATACAAATGTATGGCAGCGACAACGCCGACGACTCCTTAAGTAGCAATTTATAGTCACGGCAATGTTTTTATTTGCCTCATCTTTTCACCGATATTAATTAATTGTGTATTCAGAAATCGCTTTATGGGAGGGTATAAATTTTCGAAAGCTCCGATCTTACCAGGAATCAGAGGAAAATAAGAACGCGCACGATTGTCAAATACTGCCGCCACCTCATTAAACGTTATATACGAGATGTTCGATCCGACATACCAGATACGAGATCAGTCACAGACCCACACATGCATACAGACCGACATGAAGTTATTAATTTCGTTACGAATCAAATGGGATTTGAAACGCCTTTGTGAACGCGGTGGACGCGAGGGGGAGGTTGATGGAGTGAAGAAACCGCCACCACCATCGCCGCCGACTACTTTTATGACAGAATATAACATAAATCCTAATTAATTCAAAGATGTGCTAATTTGGTGGATATTCAAATTTTAGTTTTATCTTTTTTTTTTTTTCTAATTTCCAGATACATTTACCCTGATTATGCATGCATCAGTTTTTTTTTTTTTTTTACTTCGCTGTTTGAATTGTCGGAGGCGCTTCGTTATGGTTAATGATGGCTACTACCTGACTGGGTAGCCAAAGATCATTTCTAAGAATTATTTATGGGTGATCAGTTTATTTATTTTTTTTTCTATTCCGGTGATGATCTCTGTCAGGGTTGCATTTTGAAGTCGGACTTGCGGGGATTACAGGATTGATTTATAGAAATTAGATGAAGCATTTGCTTTGGGGTATTACGACGTACTTAGCATTAGTCGGTGTTAATCCCATATGACAAATGTGTACCACTCTTTGAGTTTTAGTTTAAGACAGATTTATAATGATTCCAAAACCGGGACAATCTCCGCACAGACTTCAAAACCCCCTTTTGAAGCATATACAATCGGTCATTGAAGAAACACGTTTAACTCCTGATCATCCATTCGGCTTCAGAATCAAGCATTCTGCAATTGACCAGGTTTATAGAATAACCAATGAAATTCAGAAAGCCCTAGAAGGGAAAAGATATATTCTACTGCTTTTTTTCACGTCTCTCAAGCCTTCGGCAAAGTATGACACGAAGGATTGATGTATAAACTTCCGGAACAGTTATACAAGATTCAGGAATCCTACCTGGCGAACAGACTTTTCCGTGTTAAACTCGCAACTGAATACTCAGCATTTAAAGCAATCACTGCCGGAGTTCCACAAGGAAGTGTTCTTGGTCTAGTCTTATTCTTACTATATACTCGAGACATACCTCAAGAAGAAGGCACTATTGTAGCCACATTCGCAGATGATAGGGCTATAATGGCAACGGAAAGTTCAGTCCGATCAGCAACTGAAAATCTCCAGCGGGCTTTGGATAAAATTTGTGAATTTACAAAGATTTGGCGCATTGTTCGTAACGAGTCCAAATCAAAGCATGTTAACTTCACTTACGAACAAAGAAACAACCTCGGTACAAATACCATATGGAAACGAGGCAAGATATCCAGGAATGATACTAGCCGTGAAACTTAAATGGAAGCCGCACATTAAAACGAAACTCGACGAGCTTGAAAATAGATTCAGACAATAAGTATGTATATATAATAAACTGCTTTCATATCAGCAAGTGATGAAATCCATATGGACTTTGGGGTTGTACTAAACAATAGAAATATACTACAGTCTTTCCAAAACAAAGTTCTATGAACAATCGTGAATGCTCCATGGTATATTAGGAACAAAGTTATCCACAGAGACAGACTTAAGAACAGCTACCGTTGTAGGCGAAATAACAAATTTTGCTCTCAAACTCCGTATTCATCTTCATGGTGATTGTAACAACGTCAGACTCCAAATTCTGGACGTGATAAAGTTTGGGCGCTAACTGCAAAGAAACCGTTCAATTTAGCGCATAGCTACCTGGTAGGTAAGGTAAATCAACAAGAAGAAGGGAGGTGATTTTAGTGAGTAAATATCTGCCGGTCCTCATAGTGTCTATGAAGATTTTCACCTACCCACGTGAAAAAAGAAAAATGTTTATCAATATGTTTGTTCTCACACTGCGCGCTTCAGAACCACTAAGGATATTTTGTTGGAATTCCATTCCATTCCATCCTGATACGTAGGTCTTCTATCCATGGAATTGGGAGGCGGGGTTTCAAAAATCTTACTCAAAAGCTCTTGAATGGATTTCGATGAATATCCGCACTTTTTTTTTTTTTTTTTTTATAATTTGCACGTGTGAAAGGGGTTATGAATATCCTTATACTAATTTTAGGACACGGGCGTTTTGAGGAAAGGGGAAGAGACAGAGAGAAAGACAGATTGGTGTAGTTGGTTTGAAACTCAGCTGGTATTAAGTTTCAGTGAACTCCAAGGGTGGCTGTCCAGATAACTGGGGAGCTTGTTTATTTTTGCTTTTGTCGTTGCTCATAATTCACAGTATTTTTTTCCGTCATACTGATGTCATCATCACGATCAAGTTGCATTTTAGCCATATGACCACCCTACTGCCGGTGTTATGCCTTCACAGTAGAGTTGACATAAGCTTTCGCAAGTGATCGACTTTTTTATTTATTTCATGCGAAATAAGTAGACGATTATTGACATCAGGATTCGAACTGTGAACCTGTAGCGTGACAAGCGATGATGTTACCACTACACCATGGCACTTAGACTCAGATTGATTCCTTAGTAGTTCCACTTGAGTAGAATGGGAATAAGAAATAGGGAGGAGTTTAAAATATTTTAAAATCATTTTTCCATGTGCCTAACTTAAGAACCACTGAACCGATTTTGATGATATTTGAGTTTTGAGTTACACCGGACAGATATGTTTCTCCAACAAATTTTGTTTATTGGCGCATACTATTTTTCTGCAAAATTCCAGCACTCTAGTTCAAACTGTTACACACACGGAAAAACGGCAGTTAGACACCCTTGTTGAATCCATTAGTGTTCCTTTTATACAATTCTGGTACGGCACACTCAAAGTTATTCAATTCGGCTATTGTAGCCACAATAACCTTACATACTCGTAGTACATAAACAGCCTAATCGATGGATGAGCAATTTTTTTTTTACCAAAGAAATTGTTTGTTCTATTTTTGGAAAAGAAAACCGAAAAGTAACATCGTAACTTATTGTAACAGCAAGTAACAACTTATTAAAATTATAAAGCTTCAAATAAGAGATATACTGTATACATATGTACGAGTATGTACCTGTGCTTCGAAAAATTATCGAATTCAATCGTTAATAGCAGTTACAAGTAGGTAAAGAGAACAGACCTTCGCCGTAGATCAAGACAAAATCGCAGGAATTCCAAACCGATACCTATCATCTTTTCATCGACTTTAAAGAAGCCTATGATTATAGAGACGAACTGTACAGGGTCTGTCCGACATAATGCTCGATCGACAAATTACGTACAGAGCTCGTGTTACCTGCGTCATCAAGGTCAATCGTTCCATTACCATTCATGGAAATCGGTTCAGCCGTTAAGACTCTAGATGTTATGTGATAAATATTTTTGAAATCATAGTTATGTAGGGAAGATATACACCTGCAATTTAATTGACAATATACTTGCACAACGTCATAATAAACCAAATTTTTGTGCCCAATATGATAATGCAGTGCGAAAAAAGCATCGGAGAAAGAAGAAGGCAGTTTGTAAAGTATTGAGGGAACACTATGTGCAGCTGAAATCGGTTCACTCAAAACTGTGTTTTCTTTCATAATTAAAGCCAAGAGTAAAATTAAATATTTTATTATGTACAAAATAAACCTATAAAAGAAAACAGTGCTCCACTCCGACAGAAGCCTCAATGCATACTGCATCAACAGTCTCGAAGTAGTCCAGAGGATTAGCACCAGTTCAAACAAATTCTCTATAGATGGCTACTGGACTGTTGGAAAAACTTCTTTGCAACTAGAACGCATAGTTTTGTTGGTAAAGCCCAGTATCCAGTTCGATCGGTGCTAAATTTAAGCAACTTTTCACTTATGTTTATGAAGGGTAATAATGAGGAAAACCATTAATTTTCGAAGCATTCCTCGGAGATACAACAAAGCTAAACCAAAGGCAGTTAAGACAGTTTTGTGTAATAATGGGACAGCCTCAGCTACAGTGAGATTTAAGCTGGAATTATAGAAGAAGTGCAGCATAGTATAAGACGTGACAAATAAGGAAATATTCGTAGATGTGACAGTAAAGCTGCATTTGATTCAACTCTCCAACCGGTAGGTCTCTGCGTCGACCTTATATCCGTAAAAACATATACTAGTTCAGTGATGGTAGGTAAAACGGTTTTGTCTTTTCAAAAGTAGTTCGCACAATCAAGGGAATTTGTACAGATATTCTCAATAACTTTCTAACTGGAATTCTATACTTCCCCAAAAAATAATGTTTTTGTTCTACGGCGTTGGCTGTGCTGATAAAAAGATTTATCTTTCTAGGTAACACACATATTGGGAAATTATTTTAAAGATACAAAAAACTGATCTTTTCAACAGGGTGCATTTCGAAAATCGAAAATCTGGCTCAGTATATGTCTTAATTGTTCAAAATTTCATCGTATATTGGCAAGTTGCGTTTAAGAGATATTTAAAATGTTGTTGTACAAAATTGTGCTTTTCTCGGTAGGCCGAGGCTACTGGAAGAGTTTCGAAAAATATTTTTTGAAACACCCAGTATTTAAAAAATTGCCAAATCGGCTAAGCTTCTTGTATAATATTGTTCGTACTGCAAAAGGAATTCGTGAAACACACAATATGACAAAGTGTTTGAAGCTATCCATAGGAGTTAAAGATTGATGCATTTTTGTGCTTCCAGTTCGAGCCAAATCAAGAAAATTGTTATGACGAAATTATAGGTACATTCCTATAATTGTATGCTAGACAATTTTTACCTGAACATTTTTCGAAATTAAATTTCTTTAGTCACAGCACGGTAGAGTAAAGTGTAACGAAACAGGTGTAACACTTTGGGTGTAACGGAAAGGTGAAACACTTATTTTAACGAAAGTGGTTCTAACTTATTTAATCAAACTTGGCAATCTAATTTGTTTGGATCCATGCTATAAAACGAAATACAAGGTTTTGCGAAAAAAATGCCCAGAGCGGAACTTTTGAAAATTGACTATATTTCAGGTACGGACAAAATGTTGATATTTTCTTTCTTCCTTCTAAAATCCTAAAACTTATTTATTAAAACAAGAAAATATGATAAGAAGTTTCACTTTCAATGCATGAGAGTGCCAAGCACCAATTTTTGCAAAAAAAAATTGTTTTCCAGAAAATGTGGAAAAATCGTATTTTGGCCCAATATGGCAGCCTAAGAACAACTCTTTTTAGGGAAAGGTAAACATGACTACCGTGTAGAGCTTTCAGTCATCTGATTCGAGATTTTTGTTAGGTTGACACATCTGTCATTAACATTTACCTCAAAATTTTTGCGTCGTAGTTTGACATTTGTAAAAGCTACGCTGTCGAGAGTACATCTGCCTCCGTGTGTGTTTTCCATTTTTGAAGATTTTAAAAATGGGATCAATTTTGCAACAACGAGTTTGCATCAAATTTTGTGTTAAAAACGGATTCAACGGCTGAATTCGATCAAACATTCATCAAACGCATAGAACTGAGGTTATGAGTACGAAATGCAATCCAGACATCAGGCGAGTGAATGGCGTACACCGGAATGAGCCAAGACCGAAAAAACCACAAAGTTTTCAGTCGAAAAGAAGGCGATGCTCACGGTTTTCATGGATTACAACGATGTTGTGCATAATGAATTCTTGCCACAAGATCAGATCAGATCAGTCAACAAGGTCTATTATTTGGGCATTATGAGATGTTTGCGTGAAGCAATTCGCCAAATCCGGTCTATTTGTGGGCAAACAATTCTGGCTTTTGCACCACGATAACCTACCGTCGTACAATGCCATTCTTATTCGTGAGTTTTTGACCAAGAACAGTACAAATACCATCCAACAACCACCGAATTCGCCTAATTTGGCTCCCTGCGATTTCTTCCTGTTCGATCGACACAAGACACCGCTCCGAGGAACTCTCCGAGATAATAGAAAAATCGAAGACGCTCTGATGGCTATACCAAAATCCTATTATAAAAAATACTTCGAGGATTGGATCAAGCCTTAGCATAAGTGCGTTTCAGTCAATGGCGAGTACTTTGAAGGGGACAATATCAATTATAAAGAATAAACTTGCATTTTCAATTTTCTGTATAAATTGTTATTTTTTTTTGATCAAGGTAGTATCTAAAATTACTGGTCCAGTATATGCAGGTCCGCACTTCATCTAACTACTTACTATTTTTCACAATTGAAAAGACCCTCGACAGCATAAACTGGGATTATATTTGGTCGATACAGATTCGTCCTCGAAAAGCTCATAGTTATTAAGCCTACCACGAGGGAGGTAAGTTGTCATGTCATGTTTTGCTCAAAGTGTCAGCGAAACTCCACAAGACGTTTACATCTTTCTTAATCGGAGAAACTTTCTCTCGGCACCAATGGTTGCATCGAACCCAGTTCAGCATACCGTCAAAGTCTAAAAAATGAAACGTTTTCAGCAGAAAATCGAAATGCTGCATAGAACGTTGGAGGAATAATCAAATGCCTCAGCAATTAGGTGGAAAGCGGTGAACTCCAAACACGACATCGATCGCATGTAGGCGTGCCTACTGTTTCAAGTTCAAAGTCCATCCTTTCTAAGGTCATACAAAGTCCCATTCCAGTGTATTCAGTTTATTTATTATGAAACCCATAACAAGTAGAAAATAATTAGTTGCACGCTCCTTGCTGGCTAATCAGATTCCTCCCAAACTTTCCACTCTCATATCTTAGAAAACAAAAAAGACATTAGCCAAGAATCTGCAAATATCCAGACACCCAAGTAATATAAAAAAAATAAACAGGTACAAGAACCAATTCTCAAGAAGTAAACAGTTTAAAAATTCAAATAAAAAATTAAAAAAGACCGCACTGCCGCCTCCCAATCGATTTCATATTGTTTGTTGTTCTCCGCCTTTCGACGGCGGACGCTTGTGACTGCTGCTGAGGTAGACAGATAAAAATATAAAATTTCATGGTAATTCAACCAAATGAATGATTCAACTTCCGATTTCGAACCTGAGGTGAACCAACAACAAATAGCTTTCAATTCTGGACACAAAACAGAACACGACATGGGGAAAAAAAGGCAAAAAAAAAAACAAAACAAAGACTAAACAAATTTGATCAAATTTGAGAACATTTGCATAAAACAAGCCGCCAAAGGGGCACAAATTAACACCAGAACAAGACCAGATCAGCTGAAATGTCAATGAGGAGCCGAAACGAAGAAGAAGACAAATCTTTTCCTCGGTCAGTGTTGTGCGGTCAAAAAGTCAAAAGACTTAAGGAAGACTAACTACCTGGGCGAGATGCGCTCCATAGTTTATTTAAAAATATGTATTTCCCCGTGTATCTGGTATATGGTTTCACACTTTGATTTATGAGATGTGTCGGGCTCGGGCATGTCAATGTCAGACTGCGGGGCCTGAGAGAAACTGGAGTTTCACATTTGAGATACTGAGATACCGTGTCGTTGAAGAAGACGCGTCTTTTCAAACGTTAACACATTCACACGACACGGCAGCGATGAGGTGAAATGGTACGCTCCAAGGACAAAGTGCTATGCCATTCGTTGTGCCGTCGTCTGGATTGGTGGAGGCGATGACGTAAATTGGAATCCGTCAGACGTGGCGCGCCTCGAGGACATTGAACTCGCTCCAACAGAAATTGGTTCAAACTGGATCGGTTCATGTTTTCGTTATTGGAAATCAATCGCGGAGTGATTTTTCAAATCTTAGGTAGGTGGATCTACAAACTCTTATTTCTATGCTATCTGACTTCACTGTGAGCGTTAAGATACGTACGCATTTACATAGAGGTTATTGCGGAAGTGGACGTCCAAACACAGACAACACATTTATAGGTGGTTGAGTGAAAAAGTATCTTCAGGGTATTCAAGTTTTGAGTCTACTCAAACGCCACTTACATATGCAATTATAAGCATGTTCAAATGATATCCTTCAAAACCCGGAAACTACGAGAAAAAGGTTAAACTTTAGAATTAAAATAAGATCGGAGGATTCATTTATAGGCAGTGAGCTTGCGATATTAAGCAGCTCATTATACTGCAAAAGTATGTAGAATGAAAACTGTTGCTACTACCGGCATGGGCTTAGTGCATGTTCAGTAATGAACATATTACTTTGGTAGAAGGTTTGAGATTGAGATTCCAAACCGTGATATATGGAATAATGGCGGACCATTGCTCTAATCGTTTGGTATACCGATGGATCAAAAATGGATTGAGGAATTGGCGCCGGTGTGTATGGACCCAATCACAAGATTAAGAAATCAACCAGGCCGATCTTTACGCTATTGAGATGTGCAAATATAAGCTCGCAATCAGGAATCAAAGGTGCCGCTATACACATACTCACTGATAGCCAAGCAGCGCTTAAAGCACTGATCTCCCACCTGATCAGTTCAAAAACAGTTCTAAGCTGCTTCGACAATTTACAAAATTGGGCCCCACACAATAAAGTGAAATTGTGGTGGGTCATGTAGGCATTGACGACAATGAAACTGGAGATATGCTAGCCAGAAAAGGTTCCTCTGAGTTGTTCATTGGACCTGAAGCCTTTTGCGGAATATCTGATTCTGCATTCAAACTAACCTTAAACAATTGGGAACGCAACATGTGCATTTCCCATTGGAATAACTCTCAAGGCCTCAAAAAACCTAAAAGAGTCCAATCCTTACAAAAAAAGACAGCTGATATCCTAAAATATAGCAGAAGTGACATAAGAAGGCTTGTGAGCTTCCTTACTGGTCACTGCCAATTACTTTACCACCTAAATAAAATAAGAATTTCAGAGGATATTACCTGCCGCCTCAGCCTAGAAGAGGACGAAACTGCAGAACACATACTATATGAGTGTGTAGCTCTGTGTAGATGTAGGAGAAGCTTCTTTCTTAAGGAGATAATATCTCCATTAGACCTAAGGAATTCCCTCGCAGCCGTAATTATAGCTTTCATAAGGAAAGTTGAAGTACTGCTGCCTTAAATAGTGGTCTCTGGCACAATAGATCTCTCTGGTCGCACTGCCTACACGCCATTTGGGAGTGGCTACACTCATGTCAAAAAAAAAAAAAAAAAAAATTGAAAATATTAGTAGACATGGCTAATTCAAAACATAATAAGATTTCTGCTAAACTTAAGATAAAGTAATTTGTCTGATGAAATGTTTGCTTACGTGAGCGTCCGTCTAACTATCGCATGAATTTAAATGCTACACCCACCTCAGTGAAAGGCAGACACAATTCTCTATGTCAATAAATAAAACAGATGACTATTTTACGGAAGTAAAAGAGAACAGTTTTGCTGCTCCACTTTCCAGGTAGTTTACATATTTAACTCCTTATCGGGATCCGGAACTAGTAAGCAGCCTCTATCTGAGAAGCCTCAGCCTTTCATAATCGTCAGTCTCACTACCAGTTAGATTGCCGAGCAACAGCAAAACTACCCTATAAATTAAGCAAGGAAGATGGGCGGATTGTTGTGACCATCTTAACAGAAGAATGGATAGTCTGGGATATACATACATACGTACTTTAAAACCAGTTAAATCGCCATTTCCCTGGGAAAGGGTGCAGGTAATTTTCATTCAGAAACATCACACTAATTCCAAGTCCTAAGCCTGTCATTCATACTGAAGACGATGAATGACGATAAATGCGCACTAGGTCGCCAAATCGGCAAAGACCGCTATATACCAGCTAACTGAACAAAACGACCACATGGGCTGCGAACTAGGATGCCCGAAATACTGGTGGAGCAAATAACCATCAGGCTTAGTACACCTCGAAAGAGTAGTAGTCGTTGAGCTCCTCCTGGTCTGCCATAGCTTGTCAAAAAAAACCTGGGGATGCAGTCCTAGTACATTAACTGGATGTATACCATAATGGCAAAACCTATAATCACTGTGGTGGTTTCGGCAAAGAGATCTAATCAGAGCACAACAAAGAAAAGCCTTGAGGAAGTGAGAGCATTACGAGTAGCTTGCTGGGCATGGGGTTATAGCCCACAATGCCTATGTATAGTGATCATTCCTTGTGGTCCTGAGAACTGTGTCTGTATGGCTAGCTTAATGTCCTCACAAAGGTTAATGCAAAATAGAGGACCAATGCGCAACATAAAATGGTACAAAGATGAGTCAAGGATAACTCAGTGAACTGTGACAGGAATATTCGGGCGTAGTATCGAATGATCACAGCTAATAGGCAGGTTTCCTGCCATCTTGCAAGTGGAAGTTACCACTTTGGGTAGGTGTCTTTAACTGAGTTTCGACAGGAAATATTTTAAGAAAGCTACCATTAAAACGGTGAATTCTTATGTTGTCAGTTTAAATATGGTTTGGGAAAGCCTGAGTGGAGGATATTAACAAAACTTAGATTCTGAAAGACTCATTGGGCATGGTGGGCCTGGCCTCCTCTTCTTTAATCCACAAAACAAGAGAAGCTATTATAGTATTTGTAAGAGTCGGGTCGAATAAATACTTTTCTTCTACGTCTTTTTGTTCTCATAGGGCTCGAGAAAGGCCCGTGAACCATTCAAGCGATTTTGATGAAATTTGATTGGTATCTTTCTCCTGATATGTAGAAACTTTCGTTTAAAAATTGTTAAAATCGGTTTGTGTGGGTGGGAAATGAAGTTGTCGGGATTTAAGAATTCTTAAAATTTTGTTTCCAGACACCAAACTCAAGAACTCCTCAACACAAATCTGGTCAGTAAGCTTAGACAGACACGTTCGTATGTAAAATATTTGAAAAAACTTGGGTGACGAAATCAAAAGTCATTTTCTGGCTCTACATAGCAGTTGTGAAACCAATATTGACATTCGGCAACCTAGTATGGTGGTCAGCTGCAAGTAAGGGCACAAACTTCAAGTATCAAGAATTGTAAGCATTGATGTCACAGGAGCTATGAGAACCATACTCAATCTATTAGGTTTAGATTTATTTGCAAAGGGATCTACAGCTAGAAGTGCTCTAAGATTAAGCCAATCTGACTTAATCGGTCGGAGGCCAAGTTTGACGGGGCATGTGCAGATTTTACGCAAATACGTGGGTGGGTGGGTGTAAGCCGTTTTCCAATTCATTTCCGAGTCTGGAGGAATGAGACGAGAAATTAATATCGCGCTAAATAACAACTCTATCTCCAACTATACTGATGGATCAAAGATGGACGTGGGAGTAGGTGGAGGGATTTTTTCTGGAAAACTCAATTTGAACAAGTCAATTCGACTTCCGGACTATAGTAGTGTTTTCCAAGCGGAGGTCTTGGCGGTGGCAACAGCTGCCCGGGACGCTGCAATAAAAGCTATACCATCAGATGTATACCTTTTTCATTGACAGCCAGGCAGCGATATGAGCGATATCTGTCCCATAAATAAAATCGAAGCTTGTTCGTTGCTGTCGCGAAGAGCCACGGGTTCTTGGTACGTAACACTTACATTGTGTTCTGCTGGGTACCCGGACATAACGGCGTTTCAGGAAATGAAGAGGCTGACGAGCTGGCAATGGAGAGTTAGTTCTAAATCCTGAACGAGCTGACTCGTCAATTAAGACACCACCCTGCAATCTGAACTTAGAATTTAGAAATAAAATGATCCCCATAGGAAACAGCAGATGAAGATTACTCGAATCCTATATAATTACAAGAAAATTCTGGCCGCTCTACGATAAAAATCGTACCGAGCAAATTCTACACTTCAACAGGTATATCTTATCTGGTTTAGTAAGGATGGATGATACTCGTAACTGGACATAACTTGTTACGTTATCACATAAAAAAATTTCGAATAAATGAAGAAGATATACATATGTAGATGCTGCGGCAATGAGGATGTACACGAAGATGCCGCAGCACTTCCTGTGTCATTGTCCAGGACTCTACCATTTTAGATTCAGAATACTAGGGAAATATTTCTTCCAAGACTAAGAAGAACGGTAAATAAGATATCCTAATTCATAAATGCATCGGGTTGGTTTAAGAACTCATAGAGTTTAAGTGTGGCGTAGTAGGTCTTTCACCTTCTACGTTAACCCATCAAACCTTACCTAACCTAACCTAGTATGTAATTCCACTTGAAAAGTATCGAAATCGGATAAAGCTTTAAGTTAAGCCGGGTGTGCATCATACTCATATGATATCTGAAAACCATCAAAATCAACAAAAGCGTGCAGATACAAAATGGGTGCAGATATGATCGGTCGATTTTTAACTCCGCATTTTAAACACTGCTTGCCTCACGATTTTTTTAATTAATACTTTCAGTGGTATATGGTCAAATGGTTCAAAAGGTACAAGCGTGAGTCAGATACCGTGTTAAATCCATAGGTGATCCGTTTTACCATTCTGATAGGAAGCGTTAAAAAATAGCTTAAGAATAAAGAAAACTGACAGTACATGCATATTCTTCAACGATGCACACGACACACCGGAATGTCTGGTAACTTATTCACAAAATAATAAGTTGTTTGAAGAGTTACCAGATAGACAAAAGGGAATTACACGTTTTATACTCATTCCAGATACATATGTATGTACTTGAGTTTCTAAGGTGAACTAGGCTGGAGAAATTTCTGGAATCTGACAATATTTTAGTCATTCATCTAGTAAAGATAATTTGTCGAAGAGTTTTCTGTTTCTATTGATCGACTACCCTCATACGTATATGCTACCGCTGGCTGTTTCATAGGTAGATCTTTTAGAGCTCCAAAACTCTAGCATACATTGGACGCCGTCTTATTAAATTGAATTTCCGCTACGCATTTCTTGAACTGTCCCAAAAAAAATGTCCAATACAATGAACAATAAACCCCCACTAAAATCGGTTTAGCTGTTTTTGAATTTTGATAGGATTGACCGAAAATCAGACAGACAGATTTGGTAATTTTATGGTAAAAATGTTTTCAGGATCTCTGTAAATAAGTTCCCTTGTCCGATTGGCTTAAATAATAAGTGTCTCTTCAAATTACTCCAAGATCAAGCCGAAAGTTGAAAGTGGCCTTAGATTTTTCTAAGTTATTTGAAAAACTGCTTAAAGTTCGTATTTTGTCGTTCCTCGACAAATTTAATTTCTTTTGTAGCAACCAGTTCGGATTTAGAGCAGAAATGTCAACAGAGGATGCTATTTTGCGAGTATGTAGTCAACTGTATTGTGGTTTAAACTGCAATAAACCCACCATGTGTCTATTTATAGACATGACAAAAGCATTTGATATGGTGGAGCATGATTTGTTACTAAACAAACTTTATAGTGCTGGTTTTCGAGGAAACATTTTTAAATGGCTGCAATCGTTTTTAAAATATAGGAAACAGAGAGTTAATGTCAATGGTGTCTTGAGTGAGTCTCGATTTTTGAAAAACGGTGTTCCTCAGGGTTCTGTACTTGACCCTTTGTTTTTCCTAATATACATAAACTCCCTTTTCAAACTCAATTTAAATGGTATATCACGATATAGCGTTTACTTATGAGTTCAAAACTGTATTTGAATGTGTCACAAGGATCGAGGAAGATCTTGAAATATTAAGGTTGTGGTTTACTGCGCACAAATTGATCATCAGTGAGAAAACAAAGTTGATGTCTTTCATGACAACTGGTAATAATCTATATGATTATATCCTCTGGTTTCACGCATGCAACTGTAAACTGTTTTCTTTACCTGTTCATAAGTGTGGTAGAAGTAACTTTCCAACTAATATGCAATGCTCCAAAAATTGTTTTAAGATTGAATCAGTACAACATTTTAAGTACTTAGGCGTTACAATTGATATCAATCTAAATTGGAAAACTCATATCCAAGCGATAAAATCGTATATGATGTTGGTCACACGTAAAATGTGTCTATTAAAGCCGTTTTGCTCCAAGAAAGTGTTAACCACTATTTACTATGGTCTTGCGCACTCAAAGTTACAATATGGCATCACTAGCTGGGGTGGTTCGTATGCTAATACCTTTAAGCCTTTATTAATAGCCCAGAAACATCTAGTTAGAATTATACTTAACAAAAATCGACTTGCTGAGAGTTGGCCTTTATTGAAAACGTTGCAAATTCTACCAATCAGACATATATATGTTTTTAAAGTCTTGAGAGAGTTCTTTAAACGAAGTGGTAATATACCGAGCAGAAATTCCCAAATGTATAACCTACGTATAAATAATATGAGCTTAGTCATTGCACCATTTGCACACAGAACACTTTTTTCTCGTTTTTATACGTATACAACTGAAAAGTTTTTTTTTTAATAAATTGCCCTTTTCTATTAGAGAAATACCTTGTTTTTCCGCTTATATCAGAAAAGTAAAAGACTGGTTGTTCACTTTAAACTATGATTGCATTGAAACACTTTTTTAGATTCTTTTTTTTTTTTTTTTTCATCAGCACAAAAATTATAAATTTTGTAACATCATTAGTGTATTTTATCTCTAAATTGTTACGTTTTTATTTATTTTTTAAATGTGCATAGATTTCTTGCCTTTGAGATTTTTCATAATTATTTTATATTTAACCAATACACTGATTGTCACCCCACATCAGCTATCATTTGAATTTTTAAATCTTTGATGTGTCATTCACCACTAACTTTTTAGTTAAAAAATGATTACTATTATTCTATTTCATTCTTTCATGAATATTGTTACTAGTTTAAGTATGAAATGAATAAAATCAACTATCTATCTATCTATCGATCTCTCATTTACTGCGAATTCATGGGTGCTACTTGGTTCTGGAGATTATTTATCCTTAAAAGTGTCATTTACTTGGGCCAATGAGAATACCAAAAGTTGGCCTAATTTGTTTATAATTGCTAATATTATTAGTGATCAGCTAAATAATTAAACGATCAGCAAAATGTATTAACGAACAGGGCACCAGCAGAAAAATAAATCTTCCACAGGGAAATTATTTTCCAATCAGCAAAAAGTAATTTTTTGACCAGCAGTAAACAATTACATGATCTGCATGAAATACATAAAAAAATCAGCAGAAAAAGTACAAGCAAGAAAAATAAAAGTCCAGCTAAAAAAAAATATTGTCCTACCAAAAATAAGCAGAAGAATATTTATGTACAGCTATATATTTGTTGATGAACAGAAGTGAATTTTTTATCATTATTTTCTGAAAATAGCAATCGCTAAAGTTCATTCTGGAATAATTGTTTCTTTCTATTTGTGCAGATTATTTTTCAATTTTATTTCATGCTATAGTCAAAAAAATATGTTCTGCTGATCAAGTAAATTATTTTTTGCTGAAAATACAAATTCTCAGAACATAGATGATATTTCACCTTTTTGCTCATCAAAAAATTAGCTTCTGTTCAATCAAAAGAGTATATTCTGCTGATCAAATAGTTATCTTTTTTTGCGTTTTAATTGTTCCTGTTTTTGTGTTTAATTTTGTGCAGCAGAACAAATTATTTTCTAATATTCGAAAAAGCTAATCAAATAGTTTTATTTTGCTGGTCAAAAGACCCTTTACTGCTGATCGATTAAATATCGAATAGTTAACGATAGTTTGAATATTTCATATTAATATCAAGACAAAGGAATAATTCATTAAAAGAAGACGACTCACATATACTTTCTTGAAAGCCTTTTAATCCCCTTTGTATAAATTCAAAGAAATCTTAAGTGTATTTTAAAAGCAAATACGTAACAACGTTTAGATTGAAACGCTAAAAAAGTACCTAAAGTGATCCACACGCCCACCTTTGTTTGCTCCGAGGTATAAATCTATTTGCAAATATAAATATATACATGCCATCCAAATGTCCACAAAATCCACGAAAAAGAAAGATATCATCCCGCAGTTACTCATGCAAATTCCGGGGATCACCTCTTATCCGGTGTTGTTCTGTTATTATTTCTTGCACACGCCATCGACGACGACGACGACGACGCCAGTCGCCGCAAAGCTTTTTTCGCGAATTCTCGAGAACTTGTCAAAAAGTTGTCAGCCATTGCCTTTGACAGCGCCGACCACCCGTTTGTTTGCAATTTTTTCGCTGAGACGATCGCCAGATACAAGCTGCTTAAATTGAAATTAGACGATGATAATTCGCAGAAATTCGACTGGCTGGCTTATTTTTTTTTTTTTTTTTTTTTTTTGTTGGTCTGTCCAACTCCATTCTGGTTTAAACCATCATTTCGTGGTGTTGAAGATCACTGAAGTGGCTGTCCGACGGGCTATGATACTGCTCTCTCGCCTCGCGAAGTGGTTATTTTCTCGCGCTTCTGAACGATGACGAAGGAGGACCAGATGATCTAGTGGTCTGTTGACGGTAATGATGTGGTCAGAGATCTTTGTTAATATTTGACAAGGTGCGATTTATACGTTGCTATAAAAATTAATTTATAAAGAAAGGCATCTCTTGAGATTCCCACGGTAATATTTTGAATTTTTATTGCCCTCACTGGATCTTTGGCATATGATTCATATGTCAAAATGTTACAGTTCGAGGAGGTGGATAAGGAACAAAAAAAAAAAAAATTTAAAACAACTTCTTGATTGCTTTCTGGTTTGAAAGATAAATTGTTTAAGATAAAGCATATCTTTGGATGGTTTTAGCATCTTTTGATCGATTATTGCAATTTCTGTGACTTTTTAGGAGATTGAGCGCATTTGACTTATTTGTAACAAGGAAATCCAACAACACCATGGCCATTACGGCTGTGTTCGTAGTGTATCTGCTAAAAAAAATATTCATTTCACCAAATTACGAAATTCCAACACAGTACAGCGGATAAAGGTCAACTGGTTTCCTTTTGGGCTGATTTATTGCACGCAATCGTGCGGTAATTGAAAACTATGCGCATGTGCACCGATCGAACCAGGTGCGTGCGAAAGCATTTCAATCGAACATTGCTTATAGCATACCGCTGTCGATCAAGGTGGCACCCCAGATCGGTACTATCGTCGAGTCATGCACGAGTGCATGTTCAAGAATTCTCTATGTTTCCTTAAACAGTGTTTCCTATTCGACGTAGTATTCTACCTTATCGCCGGCTGCTGACGGTGGTTGAAATGGTTTATGTGCGCTTGCAATACCATTTTAGTGATCTTGTCGTCATAGTGATCACATTTCTGGTCCCATTTTTGGGAGATCTTATATTGTCGTCTATCTCATGATTGACATTTTTATTTTTTTTTCAACAAATATTGCTTTTTTGCCACCGGATGAGTTATGAGTTTAATTTTGGTCATACCTGCATCGCGCGGTGGCTGTAGTGTTATTACTGTCAGATTGGGGGGGAAAGAGAATTAGTTTGCTGCTGTGAAATGTGTGGCATCGGTTATGGAGTGTCGATTTGATTGTCACTCGAAGGTGATCCAGATAACCGCAATTGGGTTGATATTGAAATCTATTTTTAAATCTATTCTTGACTGTACGGTATATGTGAATACATAAGATGTCTGTTATTTTTGTTAGGGTATGTTGGCACACTGCTAATCGAATTAATATTGAATGGAAGCACCCTGTTAGTGCAAATTCGATTGTCGATTACACTGTATAATCAACTACATTTCATAAAATACGATTACCTTTTGTAGACAGTAATTTTCTTACTGAAATTATAATTGGTAATCATTAACAAATTTCAAATACTCTAATTTGTAGTTGTAATGGGGAACTTTTAAAACTAAAATTTAATTTCAGTTTCAAGATTAACAAAATTATTTTAAAAAGTCCAACGAATCGGGTCTGTTATAATTCAACTTGCAACGCTAAGATAGTCTAACAAATTAATGTTTGTTGCAGTATCCCCTCCCTTTGTATAGAAATAGCGAAAACAATAGTAATCCAAGTAATTAATTACTAATTCCACGTAAATCCTTTGAAAACCTCAATGGAATCATAAAAATATTGAACACATGTAATCATCATTACCAAGTAACTGATTACTCTGTAATCTAGATTTCAATGTTACTTTTGTAATTAAGATCGGGATAGAAGTCATAAGTGCAAACAAAACCCCCAGTAAAGAGTCTTTACGGTTCTTAACTGACATCAGACGAAGATTAACACAGAACATGGAAGGATTATTTCACTACAAACTCAAATAAGCTATCCAAATTCGAAAAAAGAGCGAGTCGAGAGTCGAGAGTCACTAGAAAGTGACACAAATGTTTTAACCGTGTTCAGAGCACTTAACATGAATAAATCGGTGCTGCCTTTTGGAATTATTTCATCAATGCGAACAGGGATTTCATCTGTGGTGTACAATACGCAAGAGAGGTAACCCGATGTTCGAATTTTGACCTAACTCCTCCGAAAAAATTTAATTTCTCGAAAACCGAATTTCGAAAATCGAATTCGAATATAGATTTCGAATCAGCAAACAATAGCGAATCGAAAAGCATTTGAAATTATCCAATTCTCGAAGTTCGAATTTTGACCTAACTCGAATATTCGAATATAAATTTCGAATCAGCAAACAATAGCGAATCGAACGGCATACAAAATTTTCCAAATCGCAATCTTCGAATTTTGACCTAACTCCTTCCGAAAAAATTAAATTTCTCGAAAACCGAATTTCGAAAATCGAATTCGAATATAGATTTCGAATCAGCAAACAATAGCGAATCGAAAAGCATATGAAATTATCCAATTCGCGATGTTCGAATTTTGACCTAACTCGAATATTCGAATATAAATTTCGAATCAGCAAACAATAGCGAATCGAACGGCATACAAAATTTTCTAAATCGCAATCTTCGAATTTTGACCTAACTCCTCCGACAAAATTTAATTTCTCGAAAACCGAATTTCGAAAATCGAATTCGAATATAGATTTCGAATCAGCAAACAATAGCGAATCGAAAAGCATTTGAAATTATCCAATTCGCGAAGTTCGAATTTTGACCTAACTCGAATATTCGAATATAAATTTCGAATCAGCAAACAATAGCGAATCGAACGGCATACAAAATTTTCCAAATCGCAATCTTCGAATTTTGACCTAACTCCTTCCGAAAAAATTAAATTTCTCGAAAACCGAATTTCGAAAATCGAATTCGAATATAGATTTCGAATCAGCAAACAATAGCGAATCGAAAAGCATTTGAAATTATCCAATTCGCGAAGTTCGAATTTTGACCTAACTCGAATATTCGAATATAAATTTCGAATCAGCAAACAATAGCGAATCGAACGGCATACAAAATTTTCCAAATCGCAATCTTCGAATTTTGACCTAACTCCTTCCGAAAAAATTAAATTTCTCGAAAACCGAATTTCGAAAATCGAATTCGAATATAGATTTCGAATCAGCAAACAATAGCGAATCGAAAAGCATATGAAATTATCCAATTCGCGATGTTCGAATTTTGACCTAACTCCTTTCGCAAAAATTAAATTTCGCGAAAACCGAATTTCGAAAATCGAATTCGAATATAGATTTCGAATCAGCAAACAATAGCGAATCGAACGGTATAAAAAAATTTCCAAATCACGATGTTCGTATTTTGACCTAACTCGAATATTCGAATATAAATTTCGAATCAGCAAACAATAGCGAATCGAACGGCATACAAAATTTTCTAAATCGCAATCTTTGACCTAACTCCTCCGAAAAAATTTAATTTCTCGAAAACCGAATTTCGAAAATCGAATTCGAATATAGATTTCGAATCAGCAAATAATAGCGAATCGAAAAGCATTTGAAATTATCCAATTCGCGAAGTTCGAATTTTGACCTAACTCGAATATTCGAATATAAATTTCGAATCAGCAAACAATAGCGAATCGAACGGCATACAAAATTTTCCAAATCGCAATCTTCGAATTTTGACCTAACTCCTCCGAAAAAATTTAATTTCTCGAAAACCGAATTTCGAAAATCGAATTCGAATATAGATTTCGAATCAGCAAACAATAGCGAATCGAAAAGCATTTGAAATTATCCAATTCGCGATGTTCGAATTTTGACCTAACTCGAATATTCGAATATAAATTTCGAATCAGCAAACAATAGCGAATCGAACGGCATACAAAATTTTCTAAATCGCAATCTTTGACCTAACTCCTCCGAAAAAATTTAATTTCTCGAAAACCGAATTTCGAAAATCGAATTCGAATATAGATTTCGAATCAGCAAACAATAGCGAATCGAAAAGCATATGAAATTATCCAATTCGCGATGTTCGAATTTTGTCCTAACTTCTTCCGGAAAAATTAAATTTCTTGAAAACTGATTTTCGAAAATCGAATTCGAATATAGATTTCGAATCAGCAAACAATAGCGAATCGAATGGCATACAAAATTTTCCAAATCGCGATGTTCGGAATTTTGACCTAACTCCTTCCGAAAAAATTAAATTTCTCGAAAACTGTGATGTTCTGCATCCAGTCCTTGGTGAGCGAAATCAAGGGTATCCCACCTAAAACATCAAAACTACACTGACGATATTTGTTTGCTTTCACACGAAATATGAGTGACATAATCAAAGCGGTGTTGAAGATGAGTATATTCAAAACAAAAGTCTTTAGAATTCCACTGCTCAACTAAGCATCACCGAACAGCACGTTGAAAAAAATGTCATTAAAACAAGAAGAATAGTCTGAAGTGTTATCATGACAGAGACAACTTTCAGTTTTCTTGTGTTCTTGTGCTCCAGAAAGGATAACTTCTTCGGCATTCCACAATAGTGTGGTCCTAAATTTTTTAACTGACCTTTCTACTTTGAATATCTTAGGTCCAACCACTCTTGTGATTGAATTTAGAACTCTGTTCGGCTGGTACGACGAGAATGAAGAACGTATTGCGGCTACTTTATTAATATACGTATTTCAAGCTAAAACTACATGCTTGCGGGTCTATTAATAGCCTCTGTCATATAAATCAGCTTATTCAACAATAATAAGCAATGCTTCATGTACAAAACCTACCTGGTTTCGACAAGTCATTCTGAAATTGAAAAGTCAACAGTTTAAACGATCAACAATTGCACATTAACCCCCAGTTCAACCAGTCTCTTGCTAAAGAAAACAAATCACTGGTTGTTCCACACAAAACCATTGGAAACCAGCCTCCTTTTGGGCCCACCCGCAGTGGCGACATCTTCAGCTACAAAATCAATAAAATTCAATAATTTTGATAAATATTCTCAATTAATTACGCTACGATGCGGGCTATAACCTACTTACACTTCTGTTCTCACAATCCTTTCGATTCAGATACAATAGCACTTAACAACTGGGGATAGATACTTCGTAGATACAGACGCTCGTAGAAAGGAAAATCGTTGTAAATACATTCGACGGCCAACAAAATGCAACAACGTTTATCGTCTTTTTCGTCTTCGTCGTCGTCCCCATCATCGTAGTCATCATCAGAAACTATTAAAGTGACTTATGCCCTAGGAATCGAAAGGGGGCAGCGAATACGGTTTCGGTTTGGGGTCATAATGCCTGTACTAATGCCCGGATCACGATTGTGTCTAAAATATTGATTTGTCAATTTGTACGCGAGCAATGGGCCAAAAGCAGGAGGGTGCTGCTAGTACTCAATTGGGTGTCTCTTGCATTCGTAATGAACAATTGTCAACTACTCGTACACTGCCAAGATTGGGTGTAGTTAGAAGGGGGGCCTGCTTGTCGTTGTCGTCGTCGCCCAGCCGCCAATAATCGTGTTGACCAAGTGCTGTGCCATTGTTCCTGGGTGGAGTTCACGTCAAGCAATTTGGGCATTAGGAAAATTAGTCACGAGTCTCGCTCAAAGTCGCAGGCCCCTGTTGCGCTCTGTACACCGCGGGAGCGTGTATGCATGGCATGGCATGCAACATATAGCGCACAGTCTCGAAATGGATATACCCAAGTCCGTATGCAGCATGTCACTGCAATTATATTCGCTCGTCATGTGCACTTTGATTGGACTTAGAAATGGAACTGGGATTGTGTATCTCCCTCCCGGTCTCCGTCTCCTTATCGAACAGATAATTTTATTAATTCAGAAGCGCCCATGTGCAGTAGCAGCAATCGATGGCCCGTTGCGCCTGCCAATGTTCGGGACTAAGCAGCCTAAACCATATGTGTGTGCTTGGAAGGGTGATTAATTATGCACGCGATGTACTCGTACTTGCGGAGTACGAGTATGGTTCCGTGTCTAGATAGCTACTGAAAGAGTTCGTAATTGAGAGGTAGCAGGCAGCGAACTTCTGGATTTCGAATGGGTTTCCATCGAATGGGTGCCCTTTTTGCTGTGTGTTGGATTTCCTTTTCTGGATTTGTTTATGCTTACGTGGATGGTAGAAATGATCGGGTGTTAGATAAGCTCCAGATACATGACGGGATACTTTATAGAAACAATGGCTGGAGAAAGTTTTTTTTTTTTCTTTGGAACACACGCATCGGAGGAGATGTTTATGATGGTTACGACGCATGGTTTGGTGGTTGTTGGTTGTAGTAACAGCTGCAACAAATTGAACATGACAAGTGGTAATCTATGGGCATGATCTTGGCTAAGGGTCAGGGAATCGTTTGTTATGCTTGATCATTGGAAAGTATCAAAAGTAGATGAAATGCTTCTGTTTCCTGGAAGTTGTTACCGAGATCGTTAGAGCTTGACGAAATGTTCAAAGTAAAGAAACACTGTTATCTGCTGTAACGAATTACAGGGCGGGCCCTGAGTAAGATATGTTTTCTATGATGGGGAAAACAAATGTCTATAATAACCAGCTAAGAAAATGTACCGAAAGAAGTAGGGAAAAGAAAAATGTACACTTTAGTCTTTTTCAGCTAGTACAGTCGTATGTCTGAGATGATATCCTTTTTAAGTTTACATCTTTTAAGTTTAAGTTTTTACTCGTATGTATAGCGTGATAGATAATCATATCTAAATTTATCCTTAAATTGGTGTAGATTATCGAAAACACACAAACGTATCTAAACTTCTAGACTGCGCAGAAATCTCTTTTAAGTGAAATAGTTTGGAAGAAAAATTACAGAAAATAAGCGCCACCAAGAACTTTAAAATATACGAGGAGCTGTCACTTTGGATTATAACACTTAAGGACCGTATAAAGGTCATCTACAGGCCGGGATGGACATCAAGAAATTGATCAATAATGGATCAAATCTCTGCTGGTAACCCTAGAAATATATTTCGTATCCAAAGTACATTGAATTTTTTTTTTGTCACTTGTGCTAAATTATTATACTAAAGTGACATATTTTTTGAAATTTTACTTATAGAGACAGAGTTTACTTTAATTTTTTTTTGGTTTCGAGGTTTTGTGGAGAATTATGTCATGTGACATATTTCTTCCAAGAAGGTGACATAATTTTCTTCAAATCGTTGACAACACTGTGTATAATCCATACATTACATTGTTGTATCTTCTCCTCTATACCTCGTTAATACAAACGTGATCAAAATTCACTCTAGGATTTTTTACTTGCACAGATTCTCATCAAACTTCATATATGGGTTCTGTGGGGTGACAATTCGAGGTGAAATCGAATTTTTATTTAAATTTCATATTTGGTTTGAGTTAGATATTATGTCACTAGATGGTGTGATGCCCGAACAGAAGCCTGTAGGGATGAAGAAGGAAATCTATTGGTAGAGTCACAGTCAGTGTTGAGATTTTGGAGAGGTCACGTTACTTCTACAGACTCCTAAACGGAGGTGAGGACCAAAATTCCTGTGGTATGCAGAATGCTCTATTCAACCCGGGCGGTAACAACCAACAATTCCGTCAACTAGACCAAGGCGAAGTGAAGATACCAATACCTAAGCTTAAATCCAACAAAAATGCTAGAGCTTCTGAGCTTAAAACAGCTAGAGATGATTTGGTAAGGAGCATAAATCAACTCATCTATAAAGTGTGGTCGGATGAAAGTATATAAGTAGTATAATGGAATGGATCCACAAGAAAAGAGTCTCTCCGAACTGCGCCAACTACAAAGGTATTAGTCTCCTTAACATCGCGTATAGGATCCTATCGGGCGTATTACGTGAACGCTTTAAATCTTTTGTCAACAATCTCATCAGTCCGTATCAGTATAGTTTTAGACCGGAAAAGAGTGAGTTTTGATTATTGATGGGAAATAGAGGAGAAATTATAACAACCAACTATACCGGTGGTACACCTACATAGTCCTAGTTAGTAGAGTTCGAATTCATCGCCTAAGATGGATAGGACTTGTTGAGCGAATGTACATCAATGCTCTGGCTCGGAAAGTCTTCGAATCGATATCGGAGGGACGACGCGGTAAAGTTGGCGCATTAAAGTGGAAAGGGACCTCAAATAAATTCGTGTGCAAAACCAGAAGCGATTAGCATAAGATTGAACTGGCTGGAGGTACTTGTTGGTTAAGGAACAGATACACTCCGGACCATAGCGCCATCTAAAGTGAGTAAAGTAAAGATGGTATACCAACTTTACTTATTATCGAATTTTTGAAAATTTAACAAGGAATTGAAATTTGTGAATTCCAAATGAACATCATATGGTATATACGCCCAAGTACGTGTGACTTTTTTTCCGAAGTAACTAAGGGTGCTTTCATCTATACTTTCGCGCGGTATACCAGGATAAAAGAAAAACAGTTGAGTGAATACTATACAGCAGAGACTAAGTAGACAAAGGCCTTTTAACTATCAGTCTGTGTAAACATTCTTCCACATCTCTCGTTCGCTGCCACCAACGACTTTCTAAGAGGGATTAAAACCAAATCTCCAGTCAAGGTTCTAGGCATCCGGGGTTCACCGCGTGAAGGTGAGAATGACAGTTGGTAGACAGTAGATAAAGTTCATACATTGCTCTTGTCTACCATCCTGACGCTCCCAGTTTCCTCTACAACTAGGTGAAAACGACCTTAAGTTAGAAAGACATACACACAGGAGCATTGAGACTCGATGCCTGTCCATCCGGGAAACAATCCCCTGTTAATGAAATATTTCCGTCTTTCATAGATAGACGAATCAAAGCTTTTAATATGAAGAGCTTATGGTATCAGCACTCACCATATCGGCTTTAAATACTTGCCACCTAATACTAGCAAAGGCAGAACAATTGCAGAGGAAGTGTTCCACAGTATCATTTATAATTTGCACGTGTTAACAGGGATATGAATACCCTTATACTAATTTTTAGAACACGTGCGTTTTATGGAAAGGGGAAGCGACAGAGAGAAAGACAGAGTGGTGTAGTTTGAAACTCAGGTGGTATTAAGTTTCTGTAAACTCCAAGGGTGGCTTTCCAGATAACTGGGGAGTATTTTGTTTGTTTTCGCTATTATTGTCGTTGGTTATGATTCACAGTATTTTTTTCCGTCCTCCTGATGTCATCATCACGATCAAGTTGCATTTTAGCCATATGACCATCCTACTGCCAGTTTTATGCCTTCACAGTAGAGTTGACTTAGCTTTCGCAAGTGATCGACTTTTTTATTTATTTCGTGTGAAAAAAATAGATGATTCTTGACTTCAGGATTCGAACCGTGAATCAATAGCGTGACAAGCGATGATGTTACCACTACACCACGGCCACCCTAAGCTGAATCATCGCCTTTTGCAAAGGCATCGCAGATGGTGATGTTGCTTAAGCCTAACACCTGTAAGAATGCCAGTTGTTGTTGTCTGTAATCTTTTCTACCTAGGGACAGCAAAAATGCCGCGTATTTTTTTATACACGTTCGGGGGCATTCATTTGGTTTATCTACTTTCTGGTGAGTTATGCCATTAGACGATTATGGTTATAGGAAATCCAAACTTTCAGTTCAGGTCCTGGGAAATCCTCCTCCGAACCGTATCTAGCCAAGACAAGACTCAGTGAGTTCAACCTTGCGACCAGATTCAGAGAGTTTTTGCATTCTTAAACTATTTTGTAAGAGATTAAAGGGCTGAGCAAGGCTTAATCACAGCCTGGGTATCGCTACAGATGCTGATACCCTGTCCCCTTCAACTAAGTATTCCTTAAAAATATAGCTCATAACCATTAGGATTGCATAAGTCACCGCTTGAGAGGCAGATGCATGTTTGCCTAACGATATGTGAAGACTTCATCCACGAAGACACCAGCGCCACACCCTTGACTGGTTTTCGAGCAATCCGTGAAAATTTTACTATTATTCCTTTCTGACTCAGATTCCGGCCAAATCCAGTCCTGAACGTGCTTTAAATTTACAAATCTGTTTGAGTTCTGGTGTCATTGTTTCAGACGGGATATCCATAAGATACGAGTAGAAAGATAAGTGTCGCGCAAGATCAGTGAAGTTTGCTTTTATAGCGCTGCCCGTGATATAAATATTAAGATGAGGGAGTTTCAACGATGCAGCTAGAGCAAAGCCAGGTGTGCTAGAGAAGGCCCCGTGCAGCCGAGCCAAACTGTTCTTTGGAGTTTAGTGAAAGACATACTTTCACGAAAGCTTTTTTCACCAAACAAAAGGCTTTATCATTGCCATGAAATAGCAACGAAATATAAAAAATGAAAAATATTCACCTACATAATTTCAAAGAGAGTACATTGTAACAATTCCCCATCATACCACCAATTATTTTTATTAATCTTACTAAAATAAACATTACTCAACGAAAATTATGTTAAAGTTTATTATTTCACCGATGAATAATAAAACTGAAATCATTTTTAAGTGCACGAAAATTACCTCATGTACTAAAATGTTCTTAATATAATTTACTACCACATTCCTTGCATGTTCCATTCCCAAATGTTAAATGTAATATACAATGGATTGCGCTCTTAAAATAAATATCAAATCACCTTTGTACAAACACAATTATTGACCTTGTACCCCACGCTTACACATCACGCATATCTCAGATAATAAAAACATCGCAAAGTATCTTTGAGATATGCAAATCACTATTTTTTTTTTGTCCAAAAGTTCATCTTCTCTTTGATGTTTTCAAATGCATACGCAAAATAAACATCAAATGACTAATACGGCAAGAACATCAGCATCAAGTCAAACAAACAGGCAACGTTTGGTCATAAGGAAGTGTTTTTACAATTATTTTCAAATTGCAGGCAATAAATTGTACCCCCCCACCCAAACACTCACTCAAACGCCGGGACTTGGAGATCTCTCCTCGGTTGATTACTTCTAATGGACATTTTTTTTTTAAATAGTTTGTACATCTTTGTTTTCTAGTTCATAAACTATAGCGATAGTAGAAAACTACGATGCAATGAGGACGGCCAAGGCCAAAGTCAACTAAAAAAAAAAAAAAAATCATAACAAGGAAAAAAAATTCGCGCAATTAATTAAGTGATGTGCACTTCATAGCGCACGCCACACCTCTCTGACTATAGTAAGCCTTCCTCGCACTCCACTACTAGATCAGTGCCATCTCTTGCATGCGCCGTCCAACTGCTTGGTGGCAGTTTAAATGGAATAAAATGGATAATTGCTTGGGCGGGGTACGCACTGTAACAGCAGTTGACTGTTAGGCGGTGTGAGGCTTTTCAAGAGTGCAATGCACACATCGTGTCTTGTTTTTGTGTTTTATTTGCCAGAATGTTGATACCCGCGCCGAGTGTGTTTGTTGTGACATGCATGCTGGCTAAAACATTTCACATTCTATTAGTTTATGTAATTTCTTCAAAGAATAATACAGGAGAAGAGAACATTCAAAGCGAAGCTATCAACTTTTCTAGATAGGTTGTAAGCTACCCTATACCATCAGTTTGCTCTGAAATCCCACAAAACATAAGCATTTGGAAAGGGGGTTACCAGCTGATTCGCTCGGACTCACTCGAGCTATTAATTTAACTGCCTGCCTGCTTCGTCTATCCCGCACATATATTTCTACATACCTACACCACTTGGAACATCAATTCTATCACGACGTTCCTTTAAAATTCATCACTTACTACGAACTGTTTATATCCCTTCCCCAAGTGCGCAGAAAAGTAATCAAACCAATTAAAAAAAAATAATCAGTCCTAGATTTGCAATAGTTTCATTGCATTGAAAAATGGTGGTCTCCCATTCCCGTCATAGTTACATGCCATATATCAGGCAAGTACAAACAAATTAAGGAAAAACGCCCCAAGAATTCTCTGGTGACAGTAATACGCCTTAGCTTAAAATTCATGGTGAGGATAACGTACAAAGTCGATTGATAGCTTAAAATTTACGGTAATAGACAATTAAATTGTATTGAAATCGGATAAGATTTTATAGGCAAAATCGCTTATAACTTTATAAATTTCCTGTGTAGTATGAGTTAGTTACAAATTGATTAATTTTTACAAAACGGAGTAAGATATTTAACTATCCGTAAATATTCTCTGAGGAATTACCTAATCAACAATACAAACGACATCGAAATCGGTTAAGAGGTTCTTGAGTTACATGGATACAACGTGTAAATGTGAGCAAGATATCCATTAATTTTATAAAAAATAGAACGGTTCATTAATTTATGAAATGAGAAAGTCAGTCTAAGAGCTACAGCAATTGAAGGGATATAAGCTAATACTGACATCTTCCCGACAAATATTTTTTCCTTGTTTCAATTTCACCTAGCGCACCCAACCCTTAAAGCCTTAAGTACTTCGAATCCGATTTGGTTGTAGGTTTGGTCTTTTCAGTCAGAGTGAGAATGGTCGCTCGTATGTATCTCCTACGAGATATTTGACTTCTGCGCTTTTTCAAACCACATTTCCGGTATGGCAGTGTCTTAAGAAAAAGACTAAAGATGTATCCAGTGGAATTTAGGGAAAAGATCATACCCCGAACCCCCTTTCCGAGATATTTCCAAGGTTCAACAAGGTCTGCACCATGGCCCGTAATAATCGCTACAATTTTTCCATTATTTACATGCGTCATGTTTTGGAGTTCGTTTGTCCTGGCCCTTCTGAAGGTGGGATATATTTCTTCTAGAGGTTGGGTCTTGACAGATAGTGCAAAAGCGTTCTCCCCTTAATAGCTCTTAGAGAAAATGTTCCGCAAGTGAACTGTTAAGTGTTGATCCCCGCCTGTCGATTATGTCACTAAAAATCAGAGGGAAGTGATCTGAAGCTAATCATTTAAGTAGGCTGGCTTTGAGTATGTGGTAACCGAGTCTTTATAATAAAGACATCGGCATTTCGCTTGTGATTTGAATCATGCTTATTCCTTAGCCTCGACCCATAGAATCCGTCAACGTCGTTCCGTTGAAGGTTGACGGTGACGTTCACGTATTGTCGGAAGAACAGTCCCATACAATCCGTGGCATATTTTCGTTGAAAGATTGAAATGTCAACCGATTGTCAATGGCGATGACAGTTTCTCTTCTCTCTCAATGCTTCCACCAATGAAACTTGCTTACTCTCAATTTGCCGACTGCCAACGGATCAACGGACTAAAAAAGTAGAAAGCACTCGTAAACCTACCTTATCCGACGAAGTTCATACATGCATCTGTTATGGGCCACCCTTCATAACAGTACGTGTATTCTATCTATGTGTAAGTTAAAAACGACGCAGCAACCGATCACCGAATTCTATGGGTCGAGGCCTTTAGGCATATTTAAAGTATCGTAGAATACGGTGAAGACTATTGCGTTGCAGTTTTTTTACGAGTATCACCCGGCTGTTCTTTTATTCTGAAACTCGAAATCGAAGTTCTTCCGGAGAGGTAACCAATTCTCTTAAAAATTGAAAACAAAAAGAGATGAATGTGGTACCAGATACCACAGTGTTGGATCTATATCCGTTTCCCTTTTTTTTGTGTAGCTTGCTCTCAAGGTGATGCGAACCTATAAGGTTGAGGCAACGCCCCAAGATGGATATTGATCCTGCTCAAAATAATTGTAAATAGAAAGCATCTGCTAATGGGTTTGTGGGTGTAAATTCCAAATTGACTTGTTCTGTAACAAAAGGAATTCTGATAGAGGTGATCGCGCGGTTGCTCCGTATGGGTCCTTCCGCATTTCTAGGGATCATTCCACTGAGGTCTTCTGAATATCTATCAAGCATCTGCAGTAGAGATTTAAGTCAGCCTTCAAAAAGCCAAGGGTTAAAGATTGGATGTTAGTGCGGGATCATCTTTCAAGTGAACTGCTCCTCTCTATATCCTGCCAAGTAGCTGAATAGGATATTTTTGGGCGTATCCTATACGTGAGAACAATATTCAAGCTGCGGTCTAATTTGTGCTTTTTACAGAAGAAGAAAATGTTTCGCTGTGAAGTATCTCTTTGCTCTAAGCAGGTAGCTCACCTTCATGGACGCCGACTTTGTGATGTTAGATATGTGGTCGTGCCATGTTGCACCAGAATAGACGCCAAAAAGATGCACTGGATGGTCGTCCATTTAAAGCCGTAGTACAGTAGACGTATTCTTTTTAGAAAATGGCGGTGACTTGGGTTTTCTTCGCATTGAAGTTAGCTTTCCCTCACTGGAAGATTTTCTGCAGGTCTTTATTTAATTAATTTATTTGGTAGAAGTAGAAGTAGATTTGGTGAAAACACAGATCTCTGAGGTACTCCAGAATTTACAGCAAAGACATCGGAGAACAATCCAACTACGACATACTCGATTGAATGGTCGAGACATTCAGGGCAATGGTCCCTGATTCTTCTTGATGCTCAATGGCTGATGTAAATAAGTGAGTTACATAGTTCAGTAGGTTTCCTAGTTGATGCGCTGGATTACACGAGATCGAAAATTTACACCTGCACTTGCGGGGTAGATAAAACATGATAGCAACAAGATTGCCTTTTTCTTTGGGTGTTTCGGTTAATGATCCGTTTTCCTTCACTAGTCGTGAAAATAAAAACTAACTGAAGTTGTAGCCTATTACTTTTGCCATTAATCATGTTAGTGACTGTCTGATTGTAGTTATTTTTCGCGGAATCGACACTTACACTACACGTGTCGAGCGAAGTTAGATCTTGTTTGCTCTGTTGGATTGGAGCGCCAATATTCATAGACTTTGTTTTTGGTAGTAAAAGTTTTCTCACAGTTTCTGCTGAACGAAGGTTTGCTGGAAATTGTTTTTTTTTTTTTTTGTTGGGATGTACGAGTATAGCTCTACTTCGAGAGAAATTATCTCAGTGACAGCTTCGGTGCAAACTTTGACATCAGTACTCCTGAAAAAATTCACAAATCACACAGCTTCTTCCAGTCGGTATGCTGCTAATATTAGGACATGGTTCGAATTTCCTAAAGATGTACAAACTTCGATGATGTAGCTGTTAGGCTCTGTTGAGAGAACGAAATTCCGCGAACTCTTAAAATTGTCTGGAAACCATGTGAACTCTTCGTTAAGCTGGGTGAGATTGCACCTGATTTTCGGGCTACAATCTACACAAGTTCGTTCCCTAAAACGTATCTGATGTCTGCCTTATAATATTTATCTTTGCCTTTTATTACAAAACACGGATTAAATACCCTAGGCAATAAGCGCACAAACAAATCACTTCAAATGCACACTATGAACAGCCTGATGTAACTTAGGATACATCCAGCGTTAATGCGTCTACATCCATTGCAATGAAAGTGAAAAATTGCTTAGTAACTCTAAAGTAGGAATCGTACATAGAATCTTGCCTCACAGACATTGATTCATGTCTTCTATTCCAAGAAATCAGAGAGGGCTTTTCAGTTGAGATAAAAAAATATATAAAAAAAAAAATACAAAAACACTGTAAACATAATCTCTCCATGTTCTTCAGAGGAAAATGATATGACACGCGAGATATGTGTATGATGTGTGAAGAGACAGACACGACGGATAGTAATTAGTGTGATGTGGAAAATTTGTCCCAACCGAACGAAGTAGGTAATGCATCATCGGTTGGTTCGGAGGAATTTCTTCTTTATGCGTGCCACAAAGATATAACGACGATCCAAGCTCATATGTAAGTCCAAATTAGTCAGCTCGTCATGATGACCGATTAGTTTGGAATTTCTCACAAAGCCTGACAGTTCCATCAGAAATGAAAATTGGTGGAAATTATTTATGGTCAAGCAAACATTAATAAGTAAACGAGATAAGAAGTGAGAAGTTGTTGTTTCGTGACACTGCACGAATGCATTAATTTTTCGTCATAAATGAATGATGGGGGAAAATTCCTAGACAATTAAGTAGGCACTGTGGTCGTGCCTTCTTGTCAATGGCTGACTAAGATCTTCAGATATAAGGAAGTGCAACATAGATCTTGATAATTTGTCAGTGTTTTGACAGATAGTTGGTTACATGATCAAGTGACAGAAAATCTACGCAACCTATTAGCTACGGCTTTTGCGGACGACAAATGTCCGTCATTTTTATTCAACGTCAAACCAAACGCACAAATCACCTATTTATTTAGTGGTTTCGATTAAAATCCAATTTGTCCTTACGTCAGAAATCGTTTGCGTCATATCCTGAGCATTGGTACACCATTTCTTAAAAATATGATGTAAAGAGTAATAAATTCTTTTATTCTACGTCAAGCAGAATATAATACTTTGCTATGACGTCTTGCGAAAACAGGTCAGTATCTTTTAATATAAGAATTACATCAATGTTAATCGAACAGATGGTGACTTAATAATTTCTTGTATGTGCATAAGCATGTAGCAAATAGCACTCGTAAAAATGCGCAAGCACTCTTCGAAACGACGTTATGGTAACGTACGATATCTGTGATCTCGTGCGAATGAATAGGAGTGACAGAAAGCAACGAAAAAACACGTTCAGAACGGTAAAATGTGCAATAAAATGACAAGAATACTAAATGTGCTAAGCAACGATGACTAAACCATAAAGCAAACAAGAATAAAACGAAAGATCCTTTTAAACGGAGATACGGATACATTCTCACGTAAAGGCTAGTGGCGGCTGTTATGTTTGTTTAGTTTGGAAACATTCGATTTTATTAAATAGGGTAGTATACATTAGCTTGTGCAAATTTTAGCACAGAAAATAGTAAAAACTTGAATTAATGGCTTGGTTGGTTTCAATGTGAATATATTCGTTTATAAAGACTAAACATGTTTAAGGGTTTAAAGAGGACACGTTAAAGGGTGATTCACTTATAATTTAAATTGGAAATACAATGCATGGTTCTTGATAAACTGCTGATAATTTTAAGAAAAAATATTTCGGCCAAATGGGCGCCACGGCTGCTTTGCAGACTTCTGCCCTTTCGATTAAATTTTCCATAACTTTTTGTTTGAATCCTTTTTAATTGTTTGGCTGTTATTGTCATACACCTTTTGCTTCACATTATCCCGATCTTGGTGGATAATTTTGGTTACCGAAACGAGATATGACTCAGCTGCGAAACTTTGTGTGCAATAACTGCATGGTTTCTCGCGCTGTGTGGAAGGTGGCACCGTCTTCTTGAAATCACATCTCTTCCATATTAATATCGTCCAATTGGTGCCAAAAATAATTTATTAGCACGTCCCGATAACGTTCAGCATTGACTGTTACAGCAGTACCACAAGAATCATAGAAGAAGTACGGCTCAATCACTCATCGGCCGGCCCAAAATCCACACCAAACAGTGAGTTTTTATAGATGCATTGGTTGTTCGTGGATGACCAGCGGATTTTCATTACCCCAAATGTTTTTTTTTTTTTTTTTCGAGGGTTGGTGAAAAATCTTCCATAGACACTATGAGGATAGCCAACGCGTGCTCATAGTAGTGTCAGATTCTTACTGACTAAAAAAACACCACCCTGCGATTTAATTTGTTATCTATTGCAACTAAGAAGGACCTTATCAAGCAATTTTTCTATCATGACACTCGTTTGGCAGGTTACTTTCCACTGAAAGATCCTACATTTTCCGCAATCTAGGCGCGGTTGATTCCTATCTCGCCAAGTCGAAAGGTTTCGTCCTTTGTAGTCAGCGCAATAAATTGCTTTCATCCAGAATTTGTAGGATTGTATTGTTGACATGTCCGATTAGTCGGTTTCTATGCTTTCTCGCGAAGCTTCTAATTTTAGCTTCAATTGTCGGAATTCCGAGATCCCTGTGGATATCATCGTTTCTAGTATACCACGGTGCGTGGACAATTTCTGTTAGCACTTTATTTTGAAAAGTTTGTAAAATATTGGCGTTTGTTTTCTTGGTACAGCCTCAAAGTTGTATACCGTAAGTCCACACCGGCTTTAGCACTTGCTTGTATAAGAGCAGTTTGTTCTCAATACTGAGCTGGGAGTGTTTTCCGAGCAACCATTTCATTTCTCTATATTTGATTTCGAGTTCTTTACGTTTCATTTTCACGTGCGAATTCCATTTCAGTTTTGCGTCGTGTATCATTCCAAGGTACTTGGCCTCGTTTGCAAAAGGTATTCGGGCCAAGTTTAGGAAAATTAACAAGACATTAGTTTTCTTATAAGTGAAATTCACGTGAACAGATTTAGATTCGTTGAGGGCGATCCGCCAGTCCCTCGTCCATTCATTTACTTTATTCAGTGCGTTTTGCAGTCGTTTCTTCGATTGTTTTACCTACGGCTAGGATAGCGGTGTCATCGGCAAACGTAGCCAGGATAGTGCCATCTTCTTTCGGTATATCTCGAGTGTATAAGAGATAGAGAAGTGGCCCAAGAACGCTTCCTTGCGGTACACCGGCCGAAATTTCTTTGAGCTCCGAGTATTTATTTCCATGTCTAACACGGAAGAGTCTATTCCCGAGATATGATTCTAGAATGTCGTATAGGCATACAGGGAGAACTTGTCGTAATTTGCAATTCAAGCCATCATGCCACATCTTATCAAAGGCTTGCGAGACGTCAAGAAATACGCTTGAGCATATCTTCTTCTCTTCAAGTGCTTTCTCGATTACGTCAGTAATTCTATGCAGCTGGTCAATCGTCGAATGCTTACTTCTGAACCCAAACTGGTGGTCAGGGATAAGATTATTTCCTTCTATAACCGGTTGGGGACGCCTTAGTAATATCCTCTCGAAAATTTTGGATATAACTGGAAGTAGCGAAATTGGTCTATAAGATTTTACCTCATTTGGCGGCTTTCCTGATTTTAAAACCATTATAATTTCCGCAACTTTCCATTGGTTAGGCACGTGTTTTAATACCCCAAATGTGACAATTTTGTTTGTTTAATTAGCCATTCTGTTGAAAGTGAGAATCATAGCTGAAGATGATTTTGTACGAAAAATCGCCATCAACTTCTGTCCATAGTCTGCTGGCTTCAATTCGTGAGTCAATTGGATCTTCTAGGTATGTTGTTGCAGATCTTTTGTTAAATTCGTTGCGTGAAATTATAGGAAAGTTTCAATTGCTGGCAACGGTGACGAATGGATTGTGACAGATTGTCACGAACACTGTCACCCGCTGCGGCAACACTGACCGGCCACTACGAGGTCTTTGCACATCCAACACTGACCCGGATCGGTTAAATTATTTCATTAATTTCTTAATTGTTCAATTTTCTCCATTTCGTAGATGAGTTCTAAGAATTAAAATGCGTTGTTCTCTCATATACCGCTCCCTAATTACAAATGCCAATGATTAGTATAAACAAATGTCAAACATCAGCTGTTTATCTTTCACAGAACCACAGTGGTGCCAGATCGAAATTGCAGCTTCCAATCGAATCACGTTATCTTTTATTTTTATTTATTATGTATAAGTTATTAAGCACACGCTAAAATCATTAGTGATCAGCTAAATAAGTAAGCTACGAGTAAAATATCCAGAAAAAAAAAAAATAAAAGAAAAGAGTATATAAATAAATCATCCATAAAAGTAATTTTTTAATCAGCAGAGAGTAATTTGTTGATTTGCCGAAAATAGAAAAAGTTAAAACAGTAAATGATTAGAAAGCAAGAGCTGAAAAAAAATGTTTTTTAATAAATACTCGAGTAGAGTCGAGACGATAGGCGAGAGGGTCAGTTTGAAATTGCAGTTCGTGCAAATCGGTTTTAATTGCGAATATCTCGAAACAAGGTCGGAATATTGCTTTGTAATTCTTTGCCGATGGATGTGGAATGTATCCCATGGGATAATGGAAATCGTTTTCGAGTGTGTATATCTCTAAAAGGTCACATTCTAGGAACGCAATTATTCTTATAGAATATTTAGTTCTCGTAAATACATTTTTTTCCGTACGCTCCTATAGAAATATTTCTGTTTACATTTGTAAAATGTCGAAATTACTTCAGTATTTTATATTTTTTGGATTCTATCCTGTCAGATTCTTACTAAAAATAAGTTAATGATAGTTGAAATTTAAATGCTTTTTTTTTTGCGAAATTGAGAAAACCTGAAACGAATTATAGAGCTCGGATAACGATGGCGCTGATGCACTGCGAACTGGACACTAATGAGGAAAACTTATTATTCCCATTCCTAGCCAAGAATTCTGTTCCCCCGAAACGACAGTTGCAGAGTATAGTCTCACTTTTAATATTTCTAGAATCTTAGTACTCAATTTCTACTCCACTGAACTTTTTCTGAGTCGCATCCAGTGTGACCAGAGTAGAATATATAGTATTGTTGGTAATATATTTTTTTGAGATAAAAGTGGAATACTATTTTTCTTAAAACGAACATTTATAGAAAAATGTATTCCCTAAAAACTAAATAAATAAATATTTTGGCACTTACAGTTCAATATTGGGCCTGACCTAGCTTCTGGCAGCCATTCGTAATGTGCGCCGCACGAATGGTAGGGACCTACAGTTTTTTGATGTTTTCGAAGGGCAATTTTTTAGATTGAGAGAAGCTTCTCATGACAATTTGTGCTCTCGGTTGTTTGTCAGGCGTTCGCGATAGGTGGGAGCGTGAGAAAACTTTTTTTTGCCTGCGCTTGCTGAATTATAAAGCCGCCTTATAGCAGGTAGTCCGCTGGGCCACCATTAGGGATTGTTTTTTTTTTCGATGCTGCTTATGAAATATGACTTATTAAAGACAGTTCAATAGAATATATTCCACTTTCAATTTCTGTAGCGTACGTCATGAGTTTGACTTGACAACCTACGTACTTTCTCTCTATTCAATGGGTAGTCGAAGCCACTTCTTTTACCATTCAACTGCACATATAAATCATGAGGTCTAGTCGCTAAAGATGATTTATAGTTCATACTAAAACCGAAGGAACTTTATTCGAAGGATGATAACGATATTTCACATAAAGTAGATACTTACTCCACAGAAAACTCTAATCCATAGGGTGCAGCACCCAACTATTCACCGACTTATCCATTCCCGTTTCTTTTATATTTTTGTTAGCGTTTCTACATTTTTACACATTTTTGTCACCTTCTTTTCGCTTCGGATGACGCGCGTGACAATGCAAATCGTGAGGTCAGCACATGTCATTGCAACACACCGCGTACTACAATCGAGCACACATCTAACGCAAGATCAGTGTGACATTTCCTTGTTTCGCCAAATAGGAATTTTGTTGTGCTTTGCTGAGTGTGTGTGTCATCTATTGTTGTTGTTGGTGTTGCCTGTTTTGTGCCTGTCACGTTATTGCATTGAACGAGGTCGCGTTCTCTAGATTTCTCCCACATTTTGACTTTGGTATCGCAAATAAGGAAACCAATGTGCTTGCCGCTGCCGCCACCGCGCCGAGATGAATCCTTGAGCGAAATAATTTACACACGCATTTCTCCAGCAGCTGCTGTCAACGGCATTGTTCCCAAAAAAAAAAAAAACGCATCTAGTGCACAACTGTCGAATGCCTTAAAATGGATTGCCAACAGTCACTAATTAATTCCCCGTTAGTTTCCAATGATAGACGTAGCGACACAATTATCCATTAACCGCACACAATTCGCACTTTGACAGATCGGGAGATGGACTTTGTTTCCGCTTTTGATATGAGAACGCGCACCAGAAGCGCATTCAAACAAGAGCGCGCGAATTTCTGTTTCTAGTTAATGCGTAGGTAGATAGACAATGACATTCTCCGTCATAGTCGGGGCTGACAAAGAGCTTAAAAGTGATTTACTGCCATATGTCCTTCGTAGAATAAAAATTCAGATGATTTAGTAGCCAGCACACACAGAGAATATGGGTGACAATTAAAGCCTTTCATTCAAATCGCTTGTAGCGTTCTCAAATGTCACCATCAGTCAAAGGATTTTGTTTGTTTTGTTCGTATTATGACGATTTATTTCTGCAACAAATGGACATCTTGAGTGGAATTGAACAAAACATCTTCGGTGCATCTGGACATGTCATTTTTAAGGAAACGCGATTAATTATTGTTGACTAATTATTGTGCGTTACGATTTAATTAGAATTGAAATAAAACATACCAGCGGACGTGTTGCTGCTACTGATGGGTGAAATAAAACAAAGGACTTTGATCTTGGAACACGGAACGCGTTAGATCTTTAACCCCGGAAAGTGGAGCGTTCATTGTGGTCGGTGGGATTTTTGTTTTATTTTTTTAGGAGGTGGGATGAAGAGTTTACACGTTGACACTTTTGTTAAGAGGCATGTGACAGTGGGAAATTTTGGCAGCATGTCACACGAAATCCTTTAATGAGATTTTTTGTTAAATCGTGCAACAGAGGTCAGTGTACATTTGAGCCTCAGGAATGGGGAAGTATGTTATAATCGAATAATGAAATATTTCAAGTGTTATTCACATGAAATATTTAACTTCTTAAGAAGGTCAAAACATTTAGGATTCAATTTGTGCAAGTGCCAAAGTCAGGTGATGAAGGCTCTGCAGAACCTTTTCACTTTCAAAATAAAATGATAGAACTGTTCTTAGGGATTCGGAAGGTTAGACATCTTTGGATAACCATTGTAAAACAATATCTATTCGGCATTACCTCCGGGAATGTACTCAGGTTGATTGATTTTGCTGTGGAACGAATCATGATAGGCTGGAACTACATCGAAAATATGTTGCTCGGAATATTGCTGCCGCAAAACAAGAAGTTCATAGACAGATCAATTTAAAATGTGCTGCACCTTTCCCGTGGAACGCTTGCCGTAAAAACATATGGCACTCGTATAGTCCTAGGATTAGAGCATAGGTCAAAATCCTTACATTTGAACACCCATAACGTAAAGAGGTAATTATGCGACAAACAGAACGCCAGTTAAGTATAAGCTTCCTATATGTAGTTTTCAAAATGCAGGTTGGTGCTATAAGTGAGAGCCCAAAACTATTTGCCAACGAGTTGAATGACTCCTTCACTGATCCACTTGATAGATAAGGACCAAATTGAAGACTACCACCGATTTCAAGACCAGGTATGACAGCATGAATAGGGACGAGCTATATCACGTTATTCTGCTATATCCTGCTAGTTGGTTAATGATATTCAAGGTCACTAACTAATTTGACTTCATGCTCCCTACAACTTTTCAACTGTCTCTAACCGTTTCAGAGAAAACACTTTTTAATAAACTTACCCTGTATTTCACAAATGATTGTTACTATATACTTGGCTTCGACAATACTCAGGGAGCCAGACTGGGCAAGATCTTGAAAAAGCGTAGAGACTATCACGCATCAGCAAAATAGGAGGTATCCGAATCTCTTCCACGTCTGCAATAGAGCGGCTCTGAACAGAGATTTGCCCCAAAGCTGAGCAACAAAATTACTTGAGCAACGCATCCAACAAGTATCAACTCAAACGGAGCAGTGTATTCAGCAACAATTCTGCGAGCTGGAGCCGTACATAATACGAAAAGAGCTAAGAGAGAGACGAGTGAAAAATCCTTGCAAGGATAACTTTTCGGGAACTATAACCGGGCTATAGGAAAATCTCAGGTATGAAGGAAAAAGGAAAGATTTCACAGATATGCTTAGGAAAATCCAGCGCACCTCCTCAAGGAATGTAGAGAACCGATCCATAATATACGAGGGTGGGTCAATAAGTCCCTGAAAAATAAGGAACACTCTTTTCAGTATAAAAACATTTTACTTTTCAACATAGTCTCCTTTTAGCTCTATACACTTCATCTAACGTTTCTCCAATTTTTTGATGCCCTCCAAATAATATGATTTCTCGAGCCCCTCAAAATAAGCGTTTGTTTCAGCGATGACCTTTTCATTCGACCCAAATCTCTTACCTCTGAGCCATTTCTTCATGTTTGGAAACAAGAAATAGTCGCAGGGGGCTAAATCTGGGGAATATGCTGGATGAGAGAGGAGTTCGTAGCTTAACTCATGCAATTTTGCCATTGCGACTGCGGACTTGTGCGCCGGTGCGTTGTCCTGGTGAAAAAGAACTTTTTTCTTCGCCAAATGCGGCCGTTTTTGCTTCAAATCGACTTGGAATCGATCCAGCAGCTCTGCGTAATATGCGCCGGTGATCGTTTTACCCTTTTCAAGGTCTTCGATGTGAATAACACTGCGCGCATCCCAAAAAACCGCACGGAAATTGAGTAAACCAGTGGTGAATGGTTCCAATCGATGGTGAAGAGTCCCCATAATATTTGCCAAGCTTTTGTTTGGTTTGCGTGATAGTTTTTTCTCGCAAAAAATAGCGTTTAATGAGCACTCAAAATTCACTTTTTCCCATTTTAACGAAAATGCTAGTAGGCGTCTATATAAAATGGCTGCCACAACAAAACTATTTGACAGGTCTGTCTGAAAATTTGGGTGTGTTCTTTTGAAAGATTAAGGTGACGACACAATTTGTGTTAATTTTCAGGGACTTATTGACCCACCCTCGTAAGGTACTACCTAGGATCCTGTCAGCCATAGAGTTGGCAAAATATTGGCTTTAAAGTTTAAAACTTATTAAAAATATAACCGCCAATGGAATTTGTTTATTTTTTCTCCAGACATCATGCTGTTTCTTTTTAGTTAAAAAATTGTAAAAATGTTTGTATTCTTGAGTATTAGCCTATGTGGGAGGCCATCTTGAAAAATGGCGGCCAAATTGTGTTTTTTGACAATTTCTTCGAGAATCACCAATTTTACAGAAAAAGTATTAATAAAATAATTTTCCACAATTTTTATTTTTTGATTTGTAAAATTTTGAAGGTACAAAATGGCCTTGAAGTGTCGCATATGTCAAAAATTACATTCGAGAAAAACGGCTCTAAAGTTTGTTGAAAATGTTTAAATAGCAAAACAATATTTTTTCATGACGTATTCGGTAAAATTATACTGAATATCTCAATGAAGAGTAAATATACCGGAAAAAGAGTGAGCTCGTTACAAAGATCGACTTTACAAAAGTAGGACTGCATTAAAATATATACAAAAGTTTTTTTGACATTTACGACAGAAGAAACGAATCTACTGTCGCTAGATTTACTGCATATACTAAGGCTCGTTGAGGCAGTTGAACTGTAAAAGGTGCTCTGGATCATCGATGACATGACAAAAATGTCACTATAAACGAATACGACTTCGAGCTAGTCAAGGATTTTTTCTGCCAGAGGAGCCCTAAAAAAAAAAAACTAATTCACTGAACGTTGAACAGATGCATGTATATATAAATCTTATCTGGGTAACTGATATCTGAAGTTCAAGTGCCTGCGTTCATCACTAGTCTAATCTACACACGTGAAGGAACTGTGTCAACATCCCTCTGGCGATCAGATGCACAACAAATGCAAGTGACAAGGAGTGAATGACTTCACCACGACTCCCAAAAGGCATAAATGTACTTCATATCCTCAAAAAGCAACAGCAGAAATAAAAACTGACCGCACAAGTGAATATAATTAATGGCTCGACATTTGGATGTCGTCCATCATCGGTTGATGTCCCAGCCGCGGTTACCGTCATCGCCATTGCCACAACCGATGCCTCCTCCCATTCAGCTACTGTGTGCGCGCACCTTCTATCAAAAGAAAGAAGTGCGGATGCGGAATGAAAAACATTCATCAAGAATTATGACCGTGTGGCACAAGAGTGCGAAAGAGCCTGGCTAATGCGATATCGTGTCGGGAATGGGAGCTACCAAGAGTGCACTGCACTCTCGATAACATTCTCAATCCTCGGGCAATCCTTGCTGCGATTTTTTTCCTACACTGGACTCCATTTCCCAGCCGAACCCATCCAGGTAACAGTCAACGGAGGCGGACTACGACAACGACGACGCAACGTGTTAGCCGTTCAATCGGTAGGGCCATTGGTGGTAACAATGGCTGGGTGGATTGTGTGGTGGTGGGGTCGTCGCTGAAGCAGACTTTTCCTTTCCTTTTCAATTACATGAATCAAAACTGCAATCTGGATGTTGGGGCACAGCGTTCGTCGTTGTAGTCAGAGTTGAAGCTGTCGGTCGTGTCGGTGCCAGTGACCCTGCTGAACAATGACGGCGCACAGAGAGATAATGTCAGTAGTGGTGGTAGTGCGAAAATTGCCCACTTCAATACTCGTAGTTGCAGCTAGCGTTTTGCTCCGACAGGTGGATTGAATATTTTATAGCGATGCAGGATGGGAAATCATGCACGTGGTTAATCATGCATTTAAACTAGCAGAGCAGACTGGGTGAGAGTTTTTCTGCTCGAAAGAGGAGAGATGAAGAAAGGAGACAAGGATTCAACCGCTTGAGGGTGGAATATGTTTTGTTAGAGGATATTTAAAGTTTTAAGCAAATTGCTGGCAATGTGTCTTATTTCCAAGAAATAAGGGAGGGGTAGTTGTAGGATTTCAACAAACTAGGGTGGAGGCTATTGTACCATGTTCTTGGCTAATCAAAGGCAGCTAGTCTTTTAAAAGTTTAATTTTGAGGCATTCCACAGAATAAAGTCCAACAGGCATGATACAGTTCCCATGGTGCTCCATGATTGGATTTGGCACATCTTTCGTAAGAGCGACAGATTTTTAACAACTTATTGAAATAGAATTCGCTTAAATAGAAAAGCAGAAAACTTAGACCACAAAGAAGCAAGTGGAGTCCACCAATTGATAAGAAATCACGACGATAGGGGGAAAGTTAGAGAGAAATTAATCAAATAGTTAGAAAACGTACTCGTAGGCATTGTAGAGGCTCTAGGACCAACGAGACATTGGTCAGCATTCTTCCCTTAAAAGTAGTTTGAACCAAAAACCCTTTCCAATACAACTTCGCACTAAGCGATTGAGGAGACACACAGAAGGTCGGGTATGTGATGGGAATGGGAATGGGGCAGTTGGTTCGTTGATTGTTGAATGAATTAGTTGGTTGGGTAATGAGTTTGTTACTTGACCGACAATTGGTTTGGTGGGTTGATTGGTTTTTGAATGGTAGTTGGTCGATTGATGATTTTTATAATTTTCTAATGGACTTGTTGATGGATTGGCTGGTTGTGGCTGGTTAGTCAATGAAACGTTAGATGGTTAAATAAGTTTTGTTCGTTAACAGAGCCATAGGCTTTGGACTTTTTATATTCTAGTTTATGAATGGGAAAGTGCATTATCTTCGCTGGTTAGCTTACTTTATTTAATTTCACATTGGATAGAGCTCGTTGGATTTTTTTGTGAGGTGCCGTTAAAGATCGATGTTATGCTGACAATCCAGAAATGATTCAGGCACTTAAGCAGAATATTTATGGAGCTATTCGTGAATTAGAGTCTCGAACTACTATCGAAAATGTACTACTAAATTGGGTTGAAAGGATGGGCTACTGCCAAGCCATCCGCAGCAGCGATTTGAATGAAATTATTTTCCATAAATAATCAGAAAGCATGCTCTCTTCAATAAAGCAAGACACTTTGAAAATATTAAATTGCCCACCCTTTATAAAGATTTGTGTTTGCTATCAGAAGTATCCTAGAAGGACACACATTGGAAGATTCCAATAAAATGCTAAAAATATTTTATAAGGGGTTTTTCAATAGGTACATAACAATTTTTTATTTTAATGCAAACGCACCCTTAAACTTTTTTTATGATCTGTTAATGTCGAAACGTCAGTCAAGGTTTACTTTCACGAACGAGTGACGTTTGAAAATTATTAAAAATTACTACCGAAATTCTGAGTCGCAACTTTAAGAGCGCTTACTCCAATTTTCAGTCGTAATAGTCGTCCCACCAGACAGGCTGTGGTGGATAAATTCGAGTCAATATATTCACTATTGAATGTTCCTGTGCCAGTGAGACAACTCACCGGTCGAAGTACCGAAAATATCGCAGCCGTAAGTGCTTCAGTTCAAAATGAGCCAAATCAGTCGATTCCACGCCATTCACAGGAATTGGGAATCTCTCAGTCCACATTGTGGCGAATTTTGCGTAAAGATATTGGCCTACATCCTTACAAGATCAAATTAACTCAATAACTGAAGCCTCTTGATCATTTGAAGCGCCGAGACTTCTCCGATTGGGCTCTGCAAAAGTTTGAAGAAAATCCTGAATTTCATCGAAAAATCATCTTCAGCGATGAAGCTCATTTTTGGCTTAATGGCTTTTTCAATAAGCAAAATATGCTTTGTTGGAGACTCCATTGCATTGTGGATTTCATGCCGGACCGTATTTTTTCGTCGATGAAAATGATCACCATGTTACAGTTAATGGAGTTCGCTATTGTGCCATGTTGGAGGACTATTTTTGGCCAGAATTGGATGGACTTGACATCATTGTTGTTCCAACAAAGATGGTGCCACATGTCACACAGCTGGTCAAACAATTGATCTATTGATGGGGAAGTTCGGGAATCGTGTAATCTCGAGAAATTGTCCGGTCGAATGATCAGCTCGCTCATGCGATTTAACGCCGATGGATCTTTTTTTATAGGGTTACGTTAAGTCATTCCGGCCGATATGTGTGGAAGAGTGGTGGAAAATTAGCTCCAAAGAATCGATCGCTGCAAACGTGCTCATGGTGGTCATATGAATCAGATCGAATGTGTACTACACCTGCAATAAATTTCAGCTATAAGTGTATAAAATTTAATTTTTTCTAGTTCATCCGAGCGGTCCTGAAAGAGTGGAACGGCACACACAATGCACTGAAAATCCTTATTAGAGTGTTCTTTGTAAGAAGGGTGGTCACGGTGAAGTGGGTAGTGTGTTCGCTTGTGACGCTAACTGTTGATGTTGCGGCTGATGAAGCGCGTCCTAAGAATAAAACACCGTTTTATTCCTCTTGTTACGGAGTTTATTCTCTATAAATTCGTATATGTAAATTGAAATTAATTCTAATACAATATATGTGTGATATAACTTACTTTTGTAGTGGTCGTTCCGAGCTTCCAAATGCAAATGGCAGAATTTTGCGTCGCGTGGAAGAAGCACCATACGGTGGTGTATTCCTCCACCAACTTTCGCGCCTATTTTGACATTTACGGGATGGAAATTTAAGGCTCTGTTCGCATTCAAAAAGAGGGAAATTTAAAAGTTCTGTTTGCATTTAAAACCTCGAAGCGGTCACTTTACAAATTTAGTAAAATATTTTGACACTAACTGCGCAGGTTCGAGCCCGGACAGGGAATATCAAATACAGCCACCCGAGCATAAAAGAGAAACGAATAAAATCCAAGTTTTTCCAACCAAAAGGAGTTCTGTCTGATAGTACGATGGACTTCGGTTGAGTCTGAGTGCTCCGGGAATTGGAAATTTCCTTTTTATTTTTTTAAAAAAAGAAGAATTTCTTTGTAACATACTGTATTTCAAAAATCACATAATAGACTCTGCAGCGTGATCTGTAATGAAAGTGCGTAAAGATTCATTTTTCTTTATTTTGATTTAAGAAGGAAAACACATGCAAAATGACGAAGTGTGTGAAGCTATCTGTAGGATGCAGTGGCGTGGCGTCCATACAAGCCGATTACCCCGGCTTCCCTTTTCAAATATCAAAAATTTTTATTTTGCCACTTGCCAACCATCACATTCAATTATTTGTTCATCAAACCATTTTTTATTCATAAATCATAACTTTATACACGCTCGAAGATGAAATGTTGCGATCGCTTCGGTTGTTTATTCATTTTTACTCATACACAAACTCGCACACATAGGAGAGACAAGTATGAACTCCTCTAGCGAGAGAGCGTGCAATGTTTTTTTTTGAAAAGCCGTTCATTTTCCGTCTTATGCATTCATTTCTTCACAGTACGAACTTTCAACTCTATCCCTTTCTGGCATATAGTAGAAGTTTTTTTGCGATTTCTTTGTCTAACATGCATTCGCTTATGAGGAAAATAACCCGGGATTTCTCGGCTTTTGCGGATGAACATTGGTGGAGGGGAAAGGTTTTAGTTCGAAGGAGTTTTTTTTTTTTTTATTGTAGGCAACAAAATAAGCCGATGAAAATCGGGTTATTGGGTGATGTAGTAGTTCGAACGGCGTTTGAGGTTTTTCTTACTTGTTGGGTATTTTTTTTTTGCAAATTTGAAATGACAGTTGAAAATCGGTTGTGTAATTGTGCGTGATTTATTCAAAATTTGGATGCAAATTTTTGTGATTTGTGAGACTGGTAATTATTAGAAAATTTTAAAAATTTAGCAATTACATATTGGTAGTTAAGTTAGTGTTTTAAATTATTATAAAATAGTGAGTGAGATAAGTGATTAGTTATTAGCTATATACCAAGTAAGTAATTATAAATCTACTCAAGGAGTGCCCCATTGAACATTCTTATTATTCTTAGACAAGATGTCTCTAGTTAATTTTGAGTGTTGTTTAACTGATTTTCTTTTTTGTTAAAAAAAAAGGTGATAGAACTAGGTCGCTCGACACCATCAATGAAAATTGATTATACGCGAAAGGATGGGTATCAGAAACATTTTCATGAGTTTTTTTACAAAAAGATTCCATGGCTGACTGGCAATTGCAAATTAAATAGAATTTGAAGTTTTGTTTTCCTTGTCCCCTTTTTTCTAATTCTCCTAGTGTTTAGAGTCACACAGATTTCTTTGATATAAACAATTTTATTTATTCTTCCAAAAAACATTTTTAAACGGAAAAGCATATACGCAGCTGCTTGCATTTGAATGAATTTGGCGAATATCGCATAGAGACTTCTTTAGGGAATCCTTACGAGGCTCATAATAGAAAAGTTGATCGCAATCGCGATTTAATGAAGCGTTTCATAGACACTGTAGTTCTTCTAGGAAAACAAGAGCTGGCATTCCGGTCTATCAGAGACTTGATGGCAATATCATTCGCGTATAGTGAACGTCTTATTCAATTGCAGAGAAGACATAGAGCTTGCGAAGCAAGAGGTCGAGGGTTTTGAGTCATCGATTCATTCTGAATTTTTAAACTCATTTGACTCAATCTATGAGAGCGTAAGTAACTGCTCAGAACCTCCACGCAAACGCAGACTACTTAATAAAGATTCAAATACAAATTATAGCCGAATTTTTGTAGCAATTATGGATAATGTTACAAGTCAGATCAAGAATAGGTATAGTTCATTTAGTTCATATATTTGCAAGCTCTAACATTGTGTGAAATCTTTTTAACCCTGCCTTTGACTGTGGCCTCTGTCGAAAGATCTTTTTAAAAATAGTCCACACTTAAGAAATTCCCACAAAGAAAAACGACTCTCAGACCTGGCACTTTTATCTATCGAAAAGCACCTTCTTTTGAAAATTAAAAATAACTCAAATTTTTATGAAAGAGTTTTAGCAGAATTCGTAAAAAAGAATAGTAGGATAGCTTTAGAGTACAAATAGGTAGTACATAATTGTAATTGCTAAATTGTTTATATTTAACAACGCTCCGAATTATCAATAACTTATATAGATTATTCTGCCCAGAACGGCTTCTATCGAAGCCACTTTTTTTATGCGATGAGCTCATTGTCTACGTAAATTCCAATGACTTAAAGTATAACAAAGGTGGCTTAGATTGCATATCTTAAGTCTGTGTTTCGAATAATCACCAAAATGGTAAGTCTTGAATAAAACATTTTACTTACAATTCCCGCTTCCCTCTCTTGAAATTTCACCCCACGCCACTGGTAGGATGTAAAGCTTCAATGAAATTTTGTACCTGCAGAGTGTGACAAATGAAAAAAAAAATAGTTTTCTGGAAATTTTTTGATAATTCTGTGCAGAAAATAAGTCCAACCAGGATATTTTTTATGTAAAATGGATGATTTTCGACAGAAATAGCTCAAAAAAATATTTTGGTCTCCATTTTCCAAGATAGCGCCTTGAGCACAATATTTTTTGTTTTATTTTTTTGGGGAAGTATACAGTTTCAATAAGAGGGGTATGAAGTTATGTGTACAAACTCTTTTGCTTGTTTGAATTTATTCTTCTGAAATATCTAAAGTGGCTTGTCTCTATGGTTTGGTTAGCGAAAACTTGGATTATCCGCTTTCATTCTTCTGTAAGTAAGGCTCAGTTTTTTCAATCCTTCGTTGCTAATGGCATTTTTTCCCTTTCATCTGTTCGTAAACCTGACTACATACTCTGGTGCTTTTTATCAAAGCAGATTATCAAATGCGGTACTTCCAATGGCTTGCCAGCATTGTTAACAATTTAGTGTTGAAGCTATAGAAAAAAGTTATGTGTAGGTATGGACACTTTTATCTAATTGCAGGAGAAACAAATTATCATTATGAGCTTAGAGACGCTAAACGAAACTACACCTGCATAAAGCTGAACAAGCAAAGATTAGTGCAATTTGGATTCTGGCAAAATAAAATTACTCGTAAGCACATTGAAAGTATTCTATGGTTTCCGACAATTTACTTCCTCTAAATAAGTCCGCCATTCAGTTAAAGTTCTTCAATTTACCTTCAATTTCCCATTTGAATCCCTTGAATTGGTAGCAATTTCCTTCAACTTATTCAACTAAATCCTTCAATCACAATGTTGCCGAGGGGGAGAGCATCGACGTCGGCAAGACCAAATCTCATTTACATTTATGCCACAACAAATTGTCATTCTAGTAAAACCGTCGCTTCGCATCGTTTCAAGGAAGTATGTATGTACGAATGTAAACTGCAGGAGTTAACATTTCGGTTGCAGGGATACCTGTAAAAATGCATTTTGTAGAAAATGAAGCATACACTCACGTTCAGAGAAAAAGATACTCTCGCAATCGTAGTGCATTTTCCTTTTTCAAGGATTGCACCGCATCCTTGTAATTCCATCATCTCGTAATATTTTCAAGTTGAGACACCAGACTCTCCTTTGAAATATTTTATTCGCATTTGTTGTGGGTGAGAATTCATTACAACTCCTCCGATAACCATTTTTTGTCCTTTTACGTACATCTGCCACCGATTTAAATTTTTTACATGTCGACTCATGGAGGACTCTCGTGTTTGGCTTTGGGTCTGGTCTGAATTCGTTGATTAGAAGGATGGGGGTCGCTGTACCGTTGCCAGATGCATAGGATAAGAACTAATAACTTTAATGAAATTACGAAGAGTTTACTTCTATATCCTCGCGTATCCTTTGTGCATGGGCGCACGTTGGTTTTTTCTTTTTTTTTTAGGTAGGTAGATACATACATATTTATTTCAGAATTGCTGAGCGTCTGCAGTTTAATTAAATTTCCATGGAAATGGAGCTATAAGAACGCCACTATTGGTGTCGTGGGTATCTGCATTATTTACAGAAAAAAGGAAAAAAAATTGAAAATTTTCTTCTTCTTGAATTTTCTTTACATTTGCATTGGCAATAGTGGAAGGAGTGTGAAAAGCTTTAAATCAAGGATCTATCTAGCTACGATTTGCTAGTGATATGCAAATACTTTTGATTTTCTTTCCACTTACCGAAGGTGAAGATGGATTTGCCAGGGCACTGTGGAATTATATAAGAGTACCATAGATTAATTGGTAAAGGTGTCACTTCGCTACGGTTTGTGAAAGTGGTATCTATTGCATTCTGAGTTGTTTGTATTTTGTTTATATGTTAAACCATCATGTTGCAGTAGCATTTACTCAAAAGAATACTACTAGATACTCGTATGTATCTTAAGAATATGTGTAAAATGTTTAGGCTCCAGTTTTTTTTATCGAATGGCCTTTCATTATCGTATTGCTATGGACGAATTCATTGTCATAGAAAATTGTCTGCTCAAGATACGGTTAGACCGGAAATGTATTAGGATAACGCGAAAGAAATGATGTATCTATGTGTAGGACTGATTAGCACTAACCAAAGAGGGAGTTTTTTGTAGTTTTACGAACAATTATATTTCGAAGGGTAGTACTACTAGGAGGCATTTTTAAATCATATCTTCAGAACTCACAATTAACTGTTTTCCTGGAGCATATTTAAGCCACGCAGTAGAAGTAAGAGATGCGTTATTACATCAGATGTTAGCGCAGAAGTGACTATCTTCAACAACTCAGACTACACCGGCAATCGAAAACATTGCACTTTAACAGCGATCCGTGAACTTTTGAACTACATATGCTGGACTGTAGGTCAAAAAACCTTCCTACTTCGCCCGAATCAGAAAGATCACCATAGGCAAGTTTATTCTACAAGAAATGCAACTGATGGAGTTCAACTCATTAGCAGGTTTTGAAAAACAGTGCTGGGTTAGATAGTCAGGCGCATTGTGAAGCTGATCTATAAGCTCAAAAATTGCTCGACTGTCACTGATGAGATCACTACTGCGAAAGCAACAAAGCTTTGTTCATTAATATGATATGACCGTAGGACTTGACGGTATTCCCGTGGAGTTTTTACGATCAGCGATAACACCATCGCCTGAGCTACTGCTCCCACTTATAGAGAGAGCTTGGGAAGCTGAGAGCTTTCCTGAGGAGTAGAAGAAGAGAATGATCGTCAAACTAACTAAAAAAGAAAATTTAATGCATTGCGAAAATTGGAGGGATATCTGCGTGCTGGCTGCTGTAGCTAACCATGATATGCAATGGAACCCTTTAACCCAGGATGGCAGAATACCTGACGGTACGAGGAGGTACGGCAGTTGGGGAGAGCTGATACACATTGTCAAAAATCGTACACGATGGCGTGAGAGTAGAGACACCCACTGATGACACAGGATAAGAATTCAAACAGGGATTGCTGGAATGTCATCTCTGAAATACTCGACGGTAGCAATTGTTTAGTCAGTCTTATTGACATTTCATGCATTTACCATTCACCCAGTCGAGAAGTAGTTATAATTTTCTTTAAAAAAAAGCCCCAAATACCTTAGAATTCAACCAGCATACCTGCTTTTAAATTTTTTATATCATTAATATTTCTAACTTGAAACCACCTCCTAAAAATAGAACTTACTGGCTGTAGCCACTTGTAGCGGAAACGGAAATTAGTTCCACCAGCATAAATCACAAAAAAAAAAACACTTTCCGCTTGGAAATCCTTGAGCCACCACCACCATCACCACCATTCAACTCCCGCATATAGAGCTTTATCTGGGTGAATTGAAATAATTTAATTCTATTCTTTCAACCCTGAATTCTCTCCACCACTAATGGCTGACTCATGGTGTGCTGCAAAAAATTGTTGTAAAAGTTCGATGTCAACCGAAGCATTGCCAAGCATTTGGCTAGAACATCAACTTTAGCCGGCGGAGCCTTTGTAGCTACCCACCTCAACCCTCGTTATAATCGTGGTTGGTGCATAATCAAAACTACTGATACGCAATTCTTCTCCCAGTGCATCCACATAAAGGAAGCAAATTCTTCGAGCAGTAAAACCGAATGGCGTATCTGTATCGGTGAAGGCCTATAGGCGGAGCGCAGCGGGTAGCTGCCAACTATACGTCGTTCACGACGATTAGTACGTTTGCCATAATTAAATTATTCTCCTATTATCAGTGGCGGTGCATATATTTATTAATTAGTATCGCACAACCCGTTTTTAGCAGCACAATTAAGCGATGCGCCCCATTCATTGGACTGGGCGCCCCATCATCTTGTTTTTTTTTTTTTTTAATTTTTATTTCGAATGCGAGCGATATGGCGGCTGTGGCTGGCGCTGGCGCTGGCGCTTGGAATTCGCATCCATTTGCGTAGATATGTATGCACTGCGTGTTGTTACAACAGTGCAAGGCAATAAAGCAAGGCGGTGAAAAAATAAAATTAAAATGTAAATTTTGTCGATGGCACTGGTTCACCTTGAGAGCGGTCGAGTAGAGCCGGTGTGCGCAGGTAACATGTGTGTGGCTCCCTCTCAGATAGAGAGTACCCACTACAACAAGTTATAATGGAACACGAACAAGTTTATTTATTTTTATTTTTTTTCATTTTATTATTATTTTGCGCAAATTGCGTGCGCTTACTTCCGGGATTGATTACAAGTATCTGCGGTGTATGGCGCTGGATATATTCGAAAAAAAAAAAAAAAAAAAAATGAACGCAATTTCTATTTTCAGGGTACAATTTGTGTGCTAATTTAATTGGATTGTCCTTCCTGTATTATATTACACTGGATTGGTGAACGCATATATTTAGAACTCATTTGCATTTTGGATTAGAGGCCCATTGAGCTTAAGAATATTGGAGTCTAGTTAGAAGGAGGGATTTAGTTTTTCGTACTAAATTAGATTGGGATGAGGTTTTTATCGCTTCTCTGCAGAGAGAAAAAGAAAAAGAATGGTTCTGGGGGTTCAAACCTACCTTGAGGTTAGTTAGTTCGTACAATTTCTCATCTAAAAATAAGAATCTTGAATTTTTGAAGAGACTGTTGAAGGGTGAATAATTTTAAAAAACAATTCTCCAAACGGTCTCTGCTTTTATCCACATCTCATATAGAAAATGTTTAATGCCCTATTATAATTATTATTATTATTAGCGTAAAAAGTTCTAAAGAATGCGCTAGACGAGTGAATTCAATTCAATTCCGCCATTTCTCACAGAGATGGTTTTATTATTTGAAAGTTGGCAGTAGTGTTCAGCGGTCAATGCCATTTTATCATGGAGAGTTTGATGCTACAACAACGTGTTTTGTGGTTAAAGCATTTTATCAAAATGGTTTATTAATTATTGCAACACAGCGTTAATTACGTGATTTTTTTGGTTGACGTGTAGTTCCCTTAGGGAGCGTTATTCAATTTCGAGGACCTTTACACAGTAAGTGATTTACCGAAATCTGGACCACGTCGTACATGCACGTACACAACAAAATATTGATGCAGTGAAGGACAATGTAAGTGAAAGTTCGGAAACTTCGATTCGTCGTTCTCAAAAAATTGGGATTTCTCCAATGTCTATGTGAAAAATTATGCATCGCGACCTGCATTTCTTTCCGCACGAAATTCAAGAGACTCAAGAACTTCAAGAAGGTTACCACCAGGGACGACAGGACTGAAGTCCAAAAATGTATTATACCAATTGAACTTTTCAATAATTGATTATGACTGACGAGGCGCATTTTGACTTGAGTGAAGCTGTAAACAAACAGAATAGCTGGATATGGGGAGGGCAAAACCCACGAGCAATTCATGAACGACCTCTTCATCCTCGTAGAGTGACTGATTGTTGTGTGATTTGGATAAAACATTTTTATTTGCCCGAAGTTGTTCATCTTCGTCTCCGAAACATCTGGTTTTAACAAGACGGTGCCACATGTTATACAGCCAGATTAACAACAGAAATTGTGAAACAGGCATTTACAGGAAGGGTCATTTCGGAATTTGGGGATATCAATTGGCCGCCGCGCTCACCAGATTTAACAGACCCCGACTTCTAACTCTGGGGTTTTGTGAAGGACTACGTGTACGCTACTAAATCAGCATTCTGGATGATATGCTTCAGAATGTGATGAAAATCTGATTGAAAGGGCATGCATTTGTGCCTGTACTAGGTGTGGATATTTGGCCGACATTATTTTTCATCATTAATGGCATTGAATACATTATACATTTCTAACAAAACCCAAAGATTTATTTGCTTGTTTTTTTAAATGATTCGAATTTCAAATCGGCCGCAGTCCCAAAAAACATCCTGCAGTTTTGAGTGATCGCAGAATAAATTGTTTTTAAAATATCCTTGGAGTAAAACTTGTTGAGGTGATAGAAACATCCAGTGGTGGAAAGGAGGTATTGCTTTAAAATTGAAATATGTTAGGCCCAACTCAAATTTCGATCAATTGTCACTCCAAGATATTTAAAGTGATTTAAAATTTTAACTTTAAAGTATGTGTCATAACAAGGATTTTAAACAGAGCATCTACGGCAGTTAAGCATATGAAATATGACGTCAATGTCAGGACATTTCTGTGAACTTAGGTTAAAAAATATAAGCTTCGTTTCACTACTAACTACTAGGTTATGTTCAGTGAACTAGTTTCTCAGTAGATGCACATCATGATTGATGTCAGCTATTAAGTTTAAAGGGTTGACTAAGCCATATGCAATTCCGAAATCATCAGCAAAAGCTTTAATTTGTTCGTTAAAAGGTAATGTAAATATGGAATTGATGTAAATCAAAAACAGGATGGGTCCAAGGACAGACCCTTGAAGAAGTCCAAGATTAAGAGGTCTGGGGAGACTTAGACGCATCCCGGCTTTAACCTGTTGCATCCTATCTTAGATAGGAAGCTAAACAATTATACATACCCCCGCGAAATCCTACATTATTTAATTTACATAAAAGGATGCTGTGATCGACCTGTCAAAAGTTTTAGATATATCAACGAAAAACCCAGCGCAAGATCTCTTGTCATCCAATCCTTTTTGTATAAAGAAGCAGACATCAAAAAGAGCATTTTCAGTGGAAAGGCCAGTTCGAAATCGAAACGGCATTGGACTAAAAAAATTGATTTTCCCCAAGATATTCCAAAACACTGTTCTTAACCGCCTTTTCAAAAAATTTTCAAAATCGAAGAAAATAGTGAAGTAGGCTTGGAGTTTTTTTCCTTTTTTATTACTTTTTTTAAAAAGTTGTACACTCAAATTAAAGAGATCCTATAAAATGTCAACGATGTAGAGGCAATATTTTTTCAGCACAAAGTTAGAAACATCATGATTTCCACGAGAATTTCAATTATTTAAGGAATTAATAATTTTCAAGGTCTCAAGCCCAAATTGACATAAAGAAATCTAAGCACATGTGCATTGAAGTCCAGCAGCAACTATGTAAAAGACGATAAAGAATTGTGCTCCCTACGATATTATTTCATACATATCGAGAGGAAATATTTATTCTGGATGGCGAGGATTACTACCGTATCTGCATTTTCAGCCCCTTTTTAAATGCAGCAACATAAAATACTCATTTGCGATTTTGGAAACACAATTAGCTAATGTCTTCAATGTGCTGTTAGGAAATGAAAATATGGTGATCGTGTCAAAAAATCGTATTCCGAGATAGGGTACTATACTCAAAATGCTCAAAAAGTTTTTTTCCCCATGGTAGCTGTGCATTTATTTGTCTGTTGTATTACTGTTCGCCTTTTATGTTCACGATAGCTTCTGCTAAAAATGCACCGATTTGAATGATTCTTTTGCAAACTATTAAGCTGAACTAGAATTCAAGATATGTTGATTCTGGTCGTAATCGGATTTGTTTTAAAAAAATGCACGATTTTGTATTACATTTGTGTTTATTCGATCATGCCTTGCGTTCATCCACGGCACTGCTATCAGAATGACTAGATTTCCAGTAACCTCTTTGTATATTGTAGAACATAAAATGAGCATCTATACAACCAGTGAGATCAATCCTTGTTTTGAAAAATTAATTGGAGGGTGGCCGTGGTGTAGTGGTAACACCATCGCTTGTCACGCTGTTGAGTCACGGTTCGAATCCTGATGTCAAATAGATGATTTATTTCGCATGAAATAAATAAAAAAGTCGATCACTTGCGAAAGCTATGTCAACTCTACTGTGAAGGCATAACACTGGCATTAGGGTGGTCATATGGCTAAAATGCAACTTGATCGTGATGATGACATCAGGAGGACGGAAAAAAATACTGTGAATCATAAGCAACGACAATAATAGTGAAAACAAAACAAAATACTCCCCAGTTATCTGGACAGCCTCCCTTGGAGTTTACAGAAACTTAATACCACCTGAGTGTCAAACTACACCACTCTGTCTCTTCCCCTTTCCACAAAAAAAAAAGCACGTGTTCTAAAAAGAAGTATAAGGGTATTCATATCCCCTTTAACACGTGCAAATTATTCGATCTCAAGATCGAAAAGTGGGGCTGTCAATTCAGCTGCAGCGTAAACTACGAAGGGAATAGTTGACCATCGCTTTTTTTTATAAAAAAATGCTCCAGCGAAATAGCCAGTTGCATTTGTCCCCTTCAAAATTTTACCATAATACTTCGAATGTACATCAGTACACCTTTAAGTCCAATTTCGGTTGTACTGTAAAATATAGGCATTCGTTTATAAGAAGAACGACACGAATGTGGTTCTGTATTTCCCCATCGCTTCAACCTTCAAACATTTATAGCCAACGTGCACAAGCTTCTCCTCTGTTCCTCTTCTCCAATTTCCTCAACGCCCGTACCCTGAAAAACTATAAGGGTATTCATATACCCTTTGGCGCGCAAATTATAAAAGAACAAAAATTTATAAACCAAGTTTTGAAAAATTGACAATATATGATAATTTTTTTTTTTTAGATTTTTTTTTAAATCAAAAGAAATAGTTTTAACAATTTTGTTAAAATTTAAAATCTAAGACCCAGTACAAAACTACATGTAGTTGCCAACAAGCTTAAGTTTTTCCTTTTTGCTTTTGAAAAACATGTGAAATGTGTTTTTAAACAAAAGCTTTTAAATATGTTTTATACTGTTCTTGTACAGTTTTTATGTTTGCTAGGCTTAAGCGATTTCCATAAACAAAAAATCCATACGAAGGTGCAAGTACTTGCGACCTAATCCCGCACTCTATTTATTTCCAGGTTGATTTACAATCAGTAATCAAGTCCTGTTTCATCGAACAACTTTGCATCTTTTACACTTCATTTTGCTAGTAATATACATACTTATACAAACCAACATTTTAAACTCTAAAATGTGCAAAGTTTCTGCAAGAACGATGGAAATAATTTGCAGGGGTGTTCCAAAGTGTTACGCAACGCAAAGTTGTTTGATGGAATACCTGGCATAGCCTACCTTCTCGCAGTCTTTCAAATAGTGCATGCTATATTTCCCACACGCATGGAATGGACCTACAGTTTTAATGCCGATTACAAAAGGCGTAATTAAAATCTTCATTAGAATAATTTTACTCTCGGAAGTTTGTCAGACATTTTCGAGAGTTGGAATAGTGAAAATAAATTTTTTAGAGTTTTTTTTTTAAACCTTTTCATCTGATACAGGTTCAATATAAAAATAATATATTTTTCCCAGATATACATAGCTCTTACCCCAAAACATTTTGTTTTTCCATTTTTCCAAAATTTTGCTTTAGAACTACTTGTATGTCAGTAAAATACATCTCTGTCAAAATTTATACGTCAAGTGGTTCAAAAGTTATGAAGCTTAAAACATAAACAACTGACTTACATTATAAGGGTTTCGTTCTAATCTTTACCCTTAAATACAGAAGCGCCTGAACGTATTTAAGGCCAACGGCTAGATTAGGATAACAAGAGTTAACTGATTTTTGAGGTAAAAACCTGTGAAGATATCGTCATAAATATTGAATACAAAAGTTGCTGCGTGGGCCACGTTAGAAGTGAATGTTCTTATCACAATTTTTTTTTTTTTTTAATATCAAAACGCAATAATAATAAAAAGGGCAATATAATAAGAATCTGTAACGCCAAAGCTAAAGTATAATGCCCATATCTGGTCTGGTGCACCCAAGACAGTTCTGCACATTTTTGATAGGGTACAGAATCGCCCGTTAAAACTTATAGGCGATAGAGACATTGTGAATTCCATACACTCACTTGAACATCGGACAAATGTCTCGTATCTCTCCCTATTTTATAGTTTTTTATTTTTTTTTTTTATAAAAAATGGTCTAGCGAAATAGCCAGTTGCATTCTTCCCCTTTAAAATTTAACCCGCAATACGCGTCACTCTTCGAATGCACATCAGTTCAATCTTAAGCCCAATTTCAGACAAACTGTCAAATTAGTTTATAAGCCGAACGATACCAATGTGAAATGATCTACCACGCTCTGAATTACCTTCAAACATTTAAAGCTAACTTGCATAGGTATCTCCTCTGTTGCTCTTCCTCCTTTTCCCCAGCGCCCGTGCTTTGAAACAGTGTAAGGGTATTCATATCTCTTTTGGTGTGCGCAAATTATAAAAAAAAAAAACATAAAAAGATTTAACAAATTTTATCGAAATTGATTGCTGTTACATGCATGTTTTTTTTTTACAAAAATGTTGAATACTATTTCATAGCATATCTACACCCAAACTAACTAAAGTCCCAATTTTAGTCAAAATATCTGAAGTCGTTTTCAAGAAAATAAGCGTTTACCTTTTCGTTACAAGCGAAGCGTTACACCTTTTTCGTTACACCTCTCTGTTACATCGCTTTCGATCAAAAATCTTTAACGAATGTGAAGTTCCTATTTGTATTCCTACTACTAAATAATAATTAACAACTTTTTCGATAAATCAAAGCAAATGCGTAAAATGTATCTAACGTCAAATTTTATAGAATGTTTCACAAACTGATATGAAAAGTTATGGATTTTTATTCATTCATTCTCTTACTACTACTTGTTTGTATGTGATATCAGGTGTGAAAGTGAATGCACCTCCCCTTTCACTATGCTAACTTTCTATGATGTGAAAAGAATATTAAACCAATCAAATTTGCCACACCTAATGGAATGACATAATCGATTGCCAATGAGAAAATATCTTTTTTACGGAAATAATTTTTCTTCTTCATAATCTCCTTCGCTGTTTAAGTCTAACCAAAGGCCATCGAGTCTTTAAAGCCTTAATTCCGGAACTCACCACCTTCACTATTAATAAATCGAATACACCGCGCATTTAATTAGCTCACTTTTCAAGATACCCGCGCTTGTATAGGGCTTCACTCTATCATGCGACAACAAGAGCCTACGTCTTCTCAAACCCTGTCCGTGTCAACTTAACATTCATTTAGCGTACACATGCATTTGTTAAATTAATAAACGCCATAAAAATGCAACGACAACGGAAGCCAAAACGAAAAAAAAATATGAACAAAATGAAGAGATAATTTTGATCATACCGCCGATAGTTCGTGCAGACTACAGAAGATTGTAGTGCAAAATTAATGCCACACGCACACACAACACCAGCTATACTATAGAGACTCGCATGTCCTTTCTATTTAACCTATTTAACTGGCAGACATTAATAACAATGAAGGAGGAGAACACAAGAAATTGAAGTTACAAAACGTTAATTTAATTAAGTTCTCAACACTTACACCCCGAGGCGGGTATAAATTTGTACCACTCTGCACTTGTCGGTCGGTCCTCCACCGCCTCCTCCTCCTCCTCCTCCTCCTCTACCTCCTTCTTTAGCTCTGACGTTTCGTCCACATTTCGATGGTACGTCTCTGAGAGTGCCTACACTGAGTTATCCACTTAGCTGAACTCAGCGCGTTTGTGCCATCACTTTTGAATTAATAACATTATTATTATCGGGTCGGCTATTACTTGTATGTTATATACCGCCGAGGCCGACATGGGGTACAGAGAGAGAATAATTTGAAAACTCTTTTAAATGCGATAATTAGAAGTGTGCTGAACTTTTGAGATGGCTTCTATGATTTATTTTTGCTATCCACGTTCTGATTTTTTTTTTCTGATTAAAAAAAAACAAGGCGAGGTGATGAATCTTTTAGCCAGCGGCTAGGCTAAGATAGTTTTTGTTCTATTATTATTAATTCGATGATAATTGGATGAAAATAGCGGCCTGAGGCTAAAATAAGACAAAGTGCCAGGTTTGGTGGATGGAAGCAGAGTGTTACAAATGTCTTTTTGATTGACTTGTTAAATGAAAGCTTAATTTGCTTAGCGATGAGAAATTATACCCTGATAGGAATAATCTTCAAGTGGATAGAGATTGCTTTCGTTATATTCCACTAGTTGACCCATATATCCATGACACAATTGTGATAAAGTAGAGATTTTGACACTGACTGTATATGAGCTACGAAATGCATAAACGGAAAATTATCAAGCCATTAATCAACCATTAGGTTGAGGAGTTGCCGATAAACTATCTGACAGCTCGCATAGGTTTACGAGGGTGGGTCAATAAGTCCCTGAAAAATTAAATAAGGAACACTCTTTTCGGTATAAAAACATTTTACTTTTCAACTTACTCTCCTTTTAGCTCTATACACTTCATCCAACGTTTTGATGCCCTCCAAATAATATGATTTCTCAAGCCCCTCAAAATAAGCGTTTGTTTCAGCGATGACCTCTTCATTCGACCCAAATCTCTTACCTCCGAGCCATTTCTTTACGTTTGGAAACAAGAAATAGTCGCAAGGGGCTAAATCTGGGGAATATGCTGGATGAGGGAGGAGTTCGTAGCCTAACTCATGCAATTTTGCCATTGCGTGCGTTGTCCTGGTGAAAAATAACTTTTTTTTTCGCCAAATGCTGCCGTTTTTGCTTCAAATCGGCTTGGAATTGATCCAGCAGCTCTGCGTAATATGCGCCGGTGATCGTTTTACCCTTTTCAAGGTAATCGATGTGAGTAACACCGCGCGCATCCCAAAAAACCGCACCGAAATTGAGTAAACCAATGGTGAAGAGTCCCCATAATATTTCTCAAGATTTTGTTTGGTTTGCATGACAGTTTTTTCTCGCAAAAAATAGTGTTTAATGAGCACTCGAAATTCACTTTTTTCCATTTTAACGAAAATGCTATTAGGCGTCTATATAAAATGGCTGCTACAACAAAACTATTTGACAGATCTGTCTGAAAATTTGGGTTCTTTTGAAAGATGATTCTTGACAAAAAAAAAAATTAAATTTAAGGTAACGACACAATTTGTGTTAATTTGCAGGGACTTATCGACCCACCCTCATACATGGGTCTTCAGAAACAGAACAAGCCAACTAAAAATATAGTTAGCAACATATAAAACTAAAGTAGTACAAGAGCCTAATGTTAAACTTATTCAAATTATAAAAATTTAAACGAACATCAGAGGACATATTTGCATACGCATTCATACATTAAATTGTAAAAAAATATGACTCAAATGTCATCACATTATCGGTAGATACTCTAATTTTTGCAAATGGCGTCTTATGTCGTCGGGACTTTGACATTTGTCAAGTAAACGGAAGCAGAATACATGTAGATAAACCACGGATTGCTATACACTTTAAGAACGTGGTATAATTGTGTCAATGTTTTTGACAAAAAATCGGTCGGTGGTTTTGGCGGTTTGCACTGGACCGCTATATCGCCCGATTAGACTTTTAAACCTTCTTTTTTTGGAGGTTTTTGAAGTCATGGGTCTATATGAACAAGCCACAGACCTTAGCGCCCCTAAAGGATAACATCCGACAAGAAGTGGAGAATTTATCGCCAGCAGTTTTGAGAAAAGTCGGCGAAAATGCTATGGAACGAGCCCGAATGTGCATCGACCCTGGTGGCAACCACTTGACCGATATTATCTTCGCGATTTAATGGAACACAATTTAGACGTCTAGATAAACATAATCAACAAACAGAACCAGTTCTTTTCATTTACAGACATAGCCATAAGAAATCGAGTGAGGACTTCTGCACCACTTTGTATATTTAGTTACTCGTATATTCCCCCATCAAGTCGGCAAAAGAGTAAAAGGATTTTCTCGGATTGCTTATTGTCCTGGTTAGCAGAATAGAATGTGCGCTTGACAGGAAAGCATATGCGATAGGCGTTTTCATAGACATTGAGGGTGCCTTTGACAATGCGACTTTTGACAGCATGTGTAGCTCCGCCAGAAGTCACGGCGTAGAAGAATCACTAGTGTTGTGGATAAAAGCAATGCTGGTGAACAGAACATTGACTGTAGATGCAGATTGTGACCGGCGTGTCATGGCAGGTGTAAATGGGAGTGCCCACAAGGCGGTGTTCTGTCTCCACTGCTTTGGTGCATGCTGGTTGACTCCCTGTTGAACACACTCAATAGGTCTAATGTCTACGCTCAAGCATACGCAGATGTCGCCGTTCTATCTGTCGGATCGTGCCTAGCGACTGTTTGCTTTAAGGTGCAGATGGCTCTAGACGCAATCGACGATTGGTGCGCTAGGAATGGGCTTTCAGTTAATCCTCTCAAAACCGAAGTGGTTCTCTTTACGAGAAGGAGGAAATTGACTGGTCTGACTCAGCCAGTGTTAAAAGGCGTCACTCTCGAATTCTCCAAGGAAGCCAAATATTTAGGAGTAATCTTAGATAGCAAGCTTCTTTGGACGAAACATGTCGAGCAGAAAACTTCCAAAGCTCTGTCAGTCTTCCGGCAATGCAAAGGTGTTTTCGGCAAGACATGGAGCTTGTCGCCAAGGAAAGTCCTTTGGATCTACAGGGCAATGATAAGACCTTTCCTCTCATATGCGTCAGTTGTTTGGTGGAATAAGCTCTCACGTATACGTTACTGCTGCTTTCGCCAAATTGCAAAGAACGGTCTGTCTCGGCTGCTTGGGAGCTTTCCCCAGTATGCCTGGCTCTGCTCCAGACGCCTTGATGAACCTCCGACAACTGGACAGGGGTCTGGTGCTGGTGTTTTGGTGGAATGCGACAACATTAGGCTTCACTTCTCATTGGGAAAACACACATCTGTCTTCCAGGCAGAAATATATGCTATCCTAATGGCAGCGGACTATATTGGTAAGAACAGGTGGAAGGGGCGAAGTATCTGCGTCTGTAGTGACAGTCAGGCTGCGCTTAAGGCCTTGCTCAATCCTTTAACCACTTCCAAAATAGTTCGAGAATGCAAAACATCCTTGAATTCGGTCGGAAGGCTGAACTCACTGAATCTTGTTTGGGTCCCAGGGCACAAAAGGATAACAGGAAATGAGATCTCTGACGAGCTTGCTGGACAAGGCTCAGAAGAGAATTTCTCAGGACCTGAACCAACGTTGGGTTTGCCAGCGTCCTCGGTTAGGGCTTCCATTGACGACTGGGTTTTCAGTGAACACAATCGAAGGTGGCATGACTCTCCTGGATGCAGGCAGACTAAATGAGTGGTCCTCGTCGTCTGTAAGAAATCCGCGGCTTTCTTGCTATCCCTTAGCAGAAAAGACTGCAGACAACTTACTGGCGCTCTTATGGGCCACTTCGCCTTTGCCAAGCACCTCCATGTGCTAGGTTTGAGCGCTACCCCTGTCTGCAACTCCTGTGGAGAGGGCGATGACAATGCGGAACACTTCCTATGTGATTGTCCTGCCTTTGCTCGGATCAGGTGGCAGATTTTCGGTGCTGATGTGGTGAGTGCTGATGACCTAAGCTCTTAATCACTGAAGCGTCTACTCGTCTTTTTACAAAAGACGAAAAAAACACATTAAAATGGGGTTCTCTGCCTGGTTGTACAATGGACCTGTTTTTGAGTCTGAGTGCTCCAGTAGGGTGTACCCGCCCCGATAAAAAAAAAAAAATAAAAAAAATATTGTCCTGGAGTTATAGAGGGTTTTATGTATTTTGCCACCATCTTTCAAATCTGTAACGATTTTAATGACAATTTCTATACTCAAACAGCAATTGTTCAGCCTCTAAAAACAGTAGGTTTTTTTTTTCACAATTTTAAGATACTTTCGATATTTTCTTTTCACTTTAACCTCAATTTCTGATAATAAATTCGTGATTAAGTGAATGTTTTGCTCCACATTATGAGAGGTTATTAAAATGGCTAAATATTTTGTCTGTTAAATTTTTTACATTAGGATCATGTTACATGAGTAATAGCAGTTTATCGAAAAGTACTTAGTTTTGAAACTGTTTTCTGCAAAAAAAGGGTATTGTTACTAATGTTTGACTTGGAGTGGTTTAATTGCAGAACAACCGGGAGACACAAAAACATTTTTTACAAAAATGGTCCAAAATCTGTAATGAACTTGCTCGTAGTAGTCCAATAAAATAAGACCTTTTACTAGAAAAAATGTGTGAAACTCGGAACTTTACTTGAAAATGTGAAGATTGGTGTCAAGAAACATATACTAAACGTCCCCGCACCCCATTTCGAAAGAGCTGGATGTACTTTCCTTCACTTCGCCCGGGAATTCCGGGCAGAATGGTGAACTGCCGTGCCGTGACTAGACAGAAACTGGGTAAGATGGTAGTTGCATTCCCCATGTTTTCGACTTATCCTGTCTTGGATTGTCGGTATCAGTTTCTATGTCCATCTGCCCTTTGTTGCATTGTTGCTGACACTGCCTTTTCTTCTATTTTGATCATCTTGATGTCATTCGCATCGTGTTGGTTCAGGATTCTTCTATTGTATATGCTGAACATCTAGTCTGCAAAGTTGCAGATGCAGATCATTCCAACTATAATAATGGTGGTCTCGTCTTAGATGGTTCGGAAGCTGCTGATTGTCAGTAGTGAGCAGAGTCTATATGTTGACGATAGTCTCCTTTTGGTCTCCTACGTTCTTAGTGCCTGTACCCAGACTGGTGCGGTATATAACAGAACCGAGGTGATAACTCTGAAAACCAGTATCCTTCTAACGTATTCAGGTGTACTGGATATGGATACGTTGTTTTTCTTATGTTTCCTTGGAGATTCATACCTTGAACCTCTCGCTCAGTGACGATGCCCATTGTTTGGTTACCAACCTGAAAATTTGCGAATTCTACGATTTTTCAACTGGTTATAAAAACAGCTTCTATTTTATGGTCTCGTAGTTCTAGTTCGGCGGAAACTAGTCATTCTCTTATCCGGGCAATTTTTTGATTTGTAACTAAAACAGTCGTTGGGACGCCCGCAGTGGGGCTGCAGTATTTTATCCCTTCAGCAGTACTGTATTTCAGCTTTCTGTTATTGAGATAGTTCGTCGATATACGCAGCAAATAACATGGTCTATCTATCCTGGCGAGTGATCTTTTAATAAACGACCAGTTCGCAGATTTAAAGTTTTTTTTTTTTAAGTCCAGTACTACTTTGTGCCGTTCTTTCTCCTTCGAAGGCACCTTCTACGATATCAACAATCGCTCTTCAGTAGATAGCGCTTTTTCGAAACCAAATTGGTGGTCTGAGTGGTCCTTCACTTTTAGGAAAAAAACACCAAACTTAATTAATTTTTTTACAAAATGGATTTTGTCTACACTAAAATTATGTTCATTTAATTTACAAATTAATTCAAGTGCTCGACTGGGTCGGACGGACTTTCGCCTATGTATAGGGTGGCCCAAAAAAATTAAGTGGATTTTAAATTTGAATAACTTTTTATTTGATTAACGAATTTTAACAAAACTAGAAGAATATTGAAGCTTAATCTTTGGCATTTTTTTATGATGTTAAGAATAGAAAATAATATCCTTTAGGTGACCGTTATTTTGATTTCTGCAAAACTAATTTGTTGATTAAATTCTCCATCACTTTTTCAAAGTTTGTGGTGTCAAAGGATGTTGCCTTTGGGACTTAATGTTCTTTTTAACGTCTGCAAGAGACTGGAGATTATTCCTTCAGATAACTCCATAGGAAGACGTCTGGAGTTGTTAAGTCCGTAGAATGAGTCTGGAGTTGTTAAGTCCATAGTTATTCAGCCTGGCACCATTTCTCGAAGAATAGTCACCGTATCTCTGGTTATATGTATGTGCATCAGCGCCACCTAGTTGGTACCATATACGGACACAGGATAGATGACTCATCTGCGGTTGTAAAAACTTTTCGAGCATTGCTCTATACTCGTCATTTACCGTTACCGGATCCCCATTTGTATCTTCAAAAAAATAGAAAAATAGGGCCTATGACCTTTTCTGTCAAGATACCACACCAAACCGTCACTTGAAGCGGATGCATCTGCTGTCTCTGAAATATTCGACGGTTTTTCATACCCCAGAAACGCAAATTTTGTTCATTGATGAAACCTTTGAGGTGTAAATGGGGTTCGTCTGCCATAATCAATTTCTTCAAAAAATAACGATCTTGGTTTTCGTTTCCAAGCAATGTACGGGCCAATAATAACCAACTTTTATGGTCTTCTAGTTTTATGGTTGAACACAGTTCTTTTATGCCGGGAACAGGCAACAAAAGTTCGTTCCAATTGGTTTTATTCGTTATGATTTTTTAAAGTCCACTTAATATGTTTGAACCACCCTGTATGTTGTTTAATTGAAAAGCACTCAGCACTAAGATTTAAGCACAACCTTTATTTTTTTTCATTTAAATCCGTTAAAAGTTGGTATGACATGGTATGACATGATCTTGTACATCTCAAATATTGATTTCGGCGAGAAAATTAAAAAAAAAAAAAAATCAGCGAATAAGTAAAGTACCGTTGTACGTATTTTTTGGCAAAAACATGGCACGCCGTTAGTATATGTCTACTTTAACTCAAATATTAAATTTTAACAAAATCAGTAGCAGTTTTCGAGAAAATCGACTTTTTTTTAGAAAATCGGTCATTAGTAAAGTACCATTAATTCTGGGGTTAGAATGAAGTTTGAAGAAAGTCCGTACAGTCGTTTAGGCTGTAGTCGACAGACAGACAGGCGACAAGGCAGTATCAGTATTATTGAAGGCATCAAAACCTGTACAGTATTTTTAATTGACATAGAACCTTAAAAATTGGTACAGAGGCAGTACTTGGTGAATAGATAAGTAGCAAGAAGAATAAAATTAGTTTTTAAATATGGTTTCCAAAAAAATGGGTGAGGGGACGGTGTATATACATATTAGTATTTAACGTAGAATTCTGAAGTTTTGGTGCAGTCTGGTACATGGGGTGCAGGCAAAGAAAGAATTGAACTTTTCCTAAAAATTGGCGGGTGACGGGGCTGTATGTATATCATTAAGTCATAACATTAAGATGCATGGATTCCATAATCGTATATATATTTCAATTGAACAATTGAACCAGTTTAATAGTTTTTATTAGAAATACGTTCACGTAAAATGTGATTCAATTTACAATGACCGCGTTCTAAGCGCACACTTTCTTCTAGCCACAAGACAGCAAAATCATGGAACCGCCTTTTGGTCTTACAACAGCTAATAACTAGAAACCCTCTAGATTTACTATCGGTTGTTGTCACTTTCCATAATTCTCGATAGAGTTTTAATAAAATCTAGTTAAACTAATAAAAGACAGTCTTAAGACGTATAAAATTAAACCAAACACTAAAATGTTTGTTAAGTCCTGACATACTGAAATCAAAATTGACTAAGAATCTAGTCAACTTCATAAATGTCAAAATGCGGCAATTTTATTCCATTTCAATTTATCCTTATGTGTTGATGTGCGTTTTATGTTGAAATTGTTTCCGTTCACTTGTAAACACAATTTGATTAAAAACAAGTTTTAGAATAAAATTTCGAAATGAAATAATAACACTAAAATCTCAGGCAGAATTGTTTGATTCAAATGCAGTCAACTAATGGAACAAATTAACTAGATTTTCATTCAATTCAAGGTCTCTCTACGAATAAATGACGACTAAATAGTTAGTGTTTAGAGTAATGTATAATGTCATTCGACTCTAGTTACCAACAATTCAGGATAGCAATTTATTTTAATTAATCTAATTATGGATTGATTCAATCGATAATACTTTCCGACCATCAATTTTCGATTCTCCATTTTATCGATGACATTGGAATATCAAAGAGCAGTCTAAAATAAGATTTAATCAAATTCTATTGATCTGCAATCGAAAGCTTAGTACGAGTAAGTGGTAGACTAATCCCAGGAGATTTTAATCGAGACAAAAATAATTCCAAACTTTTATTGCACTTATTCATAATTATCGGTAATAAAACATCGATTGTTTTTGGCTTTTATTCAAAGACCCCATCTCTAATGAATTGTATTGACAGATGAAGTTTTTTTCTTTTTCTAGCGAACAACTTTTTCGCTACATCCCCATCCACATTTCCTCTCTAGCGCTAGTAGCAGAAAGTTTTGACAACCCTGTCATCCTGGTACAAAAGGCGTTTTGTAGATTATAACTGGTAATATTTTGTTGAGACTTTGACAAAAAACATGATTTTGACTAAATTTATGATGAATTTTTCCATTACTTTTCGATATAAATCCTGTGATAGTTCATAAATAACGTCAAGTGTCGAAATTTATTTAGATGTTCTCGAAACTTGATAAATATTTTTAAGACCATGATCTAATCATTTCAAATACGATCATAGCTTTCGTACTTTCTCTGGATTAAAGAGGAAACAAAATTAGGATATAATTAAAATAATGGTACGGGACATTAACCGCCTGATGATTCATGACACTTTGCTAAGAGTTGACGGTGAGTTCAACTTAAATTGCCAATGTGCAGTATGTGGAATTTAGTGCAACACTCAGACTATTGCATATATTCATCCCAATTGTCAATGCTATAATGGCATTCATATCCACCTGTGGATTGATTGCTACAAAAAAAAACGTATTTGTCGGTTATTAATGATTTTTAGTGATTCGAAATCATTATGCACCTCAAACGATTCAGTGAATTGATCTAATCTAAACGCTAAACAAATAATAATAATAATTCATTCGAAATCACAAATCTCTCCATAGAACTGGCCATTAACCATTAACCTGTCTAACCCCATCATCTCATCAGTTACACAATTTGTCGTAAAATCCACTGTGCATTACTATATCATCGAAACTCCCTGCGTCGCGTTGTTTACCTTCAGAACACTCGATAAGCGCACCCCTTACATCAAGTGCTTACAACACCAAATGTCAATGGCATCGTCTCGAGAACGTTATCAATGTCACATAAGCCTAAATTAGCAAAACAAACATGTTTTGCTGTTAACAGCAAAATACGCCACAGCGAATGAATCTTGACCTAGGGTTTAGAAAGCATTGCTCGCAAAATGACAAACACGTCAATTTCTCTGAATTTTGTCCGAGTTAGCAGAATGCGTTGGCGAGATTTCCCGCAAGCGAATTCGGCACGTAACATGATACTATGGCATTCACTTACCAAGCTTATCAGCATTGGGTGACACATTGTTGCAATGCAATTATTCCTTAAGGCATTCTGCAAAGTCACTTGACAATTAGACAGTGTTCGCCTACAGAGGGCAGCAATAACATAAACAAACCTAGGTACGAGGTAAGAGGATGCAATTCATGACCTACGGAAATGACTTGGCTTGACTTGAAAGAAGATCCAACAGAATTGATAGTGCAATTAAAGACTGTTTATATTGTACTTCTCTAATCCGACACAAAGGGCATTAGAATATGTCGGCTGTGTGTAGTAGATACATAGGTATCCACCTTACCATCACCTGTGTGTGCTGAGCACGAAGCTGCTCATAACTTTTTCATCATTATGGCCACCTTCCGCCATGGCGGACACATTGCAAGTGCGAAATTAATGAGGATGTACTTGAGCGAGCCAGAGCTGAGCAGCTCGTCGTCGTCTTAGTTCTGCAAAAGTATTTTGTATCTATTCCTCCGTCTGCCTTCCTGTGCACTCTTGGAGTGCAGCAACAAAAAATTCTTGCACTTAATTTAGTATTTAGTCGGTCGTTCGTTTTGTGTGCCTTTTTTCAGCTATTTCTCTTCATTAAACGCTTGCAGAAAAAACGAAAAAGAAAAATACAAGGAAATCCGAGAGGAAGGAAGACGTTGAGAAAAAAAAAAGAAACAAAATCGTGCAATAATTGCACTTAATTTGAGTTAAGCAGCAATTTTAATGATCCATGAACGAAGGACGCGTCTTGCTGTTAGGCTTGAGATTGCTTTTTTTTTTTTTAGAACAGTGGGCTGGAGTATGGTGGCGGAAGTTAGAGTTAAGTGAAGTGCAACGCTGTAAATTATAAACTAGCTGGTAACACAAAAAAATGTATATACAATTCGAGGAGTGTGAATGTGCAGTAGTGCGCCTGAATTGAATTAAACGATGGCGCGCGTTGTCTTGGCTCTGACTACACTCGGATGATGCCAGTGATGTGGCCGTTGCTCACTTTTTTAGTAGAACACAGTGGGTTCATGACATAACAAGAGGAAGACACTCAACTGCGCACATTTATGTATTATAAGAAAAGTGTGGAACATATACTATGATAAGGAGTGAAGTAAATCAGTTTGGCTATTTCTGGGGTATTTCCGATTACGTATTTCCTTTTTCTTCAAAAATCTCCAATGCCATTTTCAAGCAAGCATCCAAACTAACTAAATAACCAAATTTGGTCAAAAACGTTGCAGCCGTTTTTGAGAAAATAAGCTTTTTACATTTTCGTTACACCCGAAGCGTTACACCTTTTTTGTTACACCCGAGTTAATCTAATCTACCGTGGATAAGGAAGTATCGCTTTAAAAAATTGCATTACCAAGTTCGTGTCTGTCATTTGCTTTGTTTGTTCTAGTACACATGTATAGTGCCACTACTTAAAGGGGATCCAAGTTCCTGTAGGTGAGTCTAGTATATTTTTCGCACGAAGCACTGTGACTCTGCTTGGACTTTTATCTCTTTTGTGTAAATCCTAATTTTAGGTCTATTTTACTCGAATCGGATATCCGATATACGACGTGGGATCCGGCTCGAAAAGTATACCCCTTCGGCATTCAATATACCTCACGGAGGTCTTTCTGCCGTTCCGTTAAACTTTAGTTCTCTGCGGCATCGAACGATGAATATCTGACGTTGGATACATCCAAGTCAATACATAGAACTCAGTGAGAGCATTCGCATGACTTATCAGTTAGACGAATACTTTCCGACGTCGTGTATACGATGGACAAAGAGTTTTACTTTAACTTAAGTACTACAGAGCAGATTTTGATTAAATGCAGTTCCGAAGACTTGAATAGTGTCCGGATAGATTGAAAAATCATTAAAATTGAGTTGGGTGCTGGGTGACCGTCTGATTTATTTTGATGAAAGTAAACTTTTGGTTTACCGATGAGACAATCCTATATGAAATTCGTCAGAATAGGATGGATGGAGGGGTGAAGCGATATGTCTGGCGAACTTTTAAAAATCATCTTTGCTATAAGCTCAACTCAGGGGACACTAAATCGGTGCGAACGTTCCTATTGAGATTAATATACTTCGAGCGGGATAAAGTCAGTATGAAAAATACAAGAAATTGTATACCCGATGTAGGATATGTGATATGAAACTGATGTGAAAGGAGCCTTAGCTCTCCAATCCGGGAAACTTCTACCGAATTGAAATCGACAATTTATTCAAAAATGACACAGTTCCAAAGAAATCTTCCACATTGTGTGTGTTCATTTCATCTAGATATCCGTATGGACATCATAAAGTTCCCCAATTGAGATACGAGTATATGTTCTGATTGAATCTAGGGACACCAATTTAGATAGCAGCCCTCCATTTTTGTTTTTAGCACTATTTTCTCGAATTTTAGGAAGCTATGGAATATATGAATCGCTAAGCTCAACAGAGAAATTTCACTTCCCTTTCCTATATGTGATAAGTCCAGGTGGCAAATAAACCATCTGAAAGACTTACCAAACTGAGAGGCTCCAAAATATCAGTCACGAACAATGCACTCGAGTACCAAAGGATCTTTTATTTATTCCAAACTTATTGACGCATCTGGGTATATTTGTGGACGAAACTTTTCTTATCATGACTTACTGTGGAAACTCTGTCTGAACTAGGGGGAAACAAAACAAGTTGAAATCGACTTAGCAACCGCTCATACTTTTTAAGCCGTGATTACAGAGTATGCTTCAAGTTGCTGCTTCAGACGTTTAGTTGTATAAACTTCCGAATGAATGCTCGTATAGAACGCGGTTATGTACAATTAACTGTGAAGATGCAAACTCCCAGGATTACGAGTATAGTTTCTACCTACAGTGGTGACTGTTGAGAGAAATGACCATACATGGCTTATTTACCTTACATCATCCAATGTAAGATAAACAGATAAAGGTCTACGGGCACTCAAACTGTGGAAAAATCAGCAAGAGCTCCAAGGTCTTGAATGAGCGTATACTCTGTGACACGAACACGATAAAAAAAAGCATGTTTAAATGCAACCATAAAAGAAACAGGATCAGAAACCAGTTGCCCAAGGGATTGTCCCAACTTTTACCTTTTGCTGTAATATTTCGGCATGTTTAAGATATCGTAAAGAAAGTTACGTAATATATATATTATATATATTTTTTTAATACACTGTAGGCGGTCGTATTTCAACAAAACAGTAAGTGCTCTTTCAGGGCTCCACATTTTTTTTGCGATTTTTTTTTATCCATTTTATTTAAAGTCGATCGCACTTTTTTTTAATTTTTGACCCCACCGTGTGCTACCGAGAAGAGAATTGAAGTTGAAACTATTCTTGTTAGAGAACATAAATTTCGAGAAGATAATTGTTATAATTAGCTGCTTTCCTGTTTAATTTGCTGTTAATTACCCACCGTTTGCGAGAAGAAGTATTCTTTTGAAGTGTTAACTTAACACTGAAGGATTTTTGCTTCCCTTTTTCGTTTGCTAAATGATGGCTTTGCTTAGTAAATCAACAATTGTAATCGATAACAATCAGATAATAGGCTATTACCAACAGTGGGCTACAGTAGGTAGGTTTTGCCACTTATGACGGTTCTCCTTGTACTTAGAATAAACTAAGTCGCAATAAGACTGACTTGTGTTACGTAACAGCTACATGAATCTATCGGCAGTCATTTACTGGAAGTGATAAATTTTTGATTACTTGCCAAAATTTTATGGCTAGCAATTTGTTAAGTAATATTTGTAGACAAGTGTAAAGCAGTCATAAGAATTGCTGACAGCACCTGACGATTCTATTATGAAAATCGAGGAGCTGTTATCTATCAATTTGTGTTGTATGAATTGGTTAATACTATTCTCTGACTCACATTAAGGTAGAACAGATTTAGTCAAGGAATCGGTTTGCATTTATATTTGATTTTCTACCAGTCAACAGGGGGGCAAAAAATAGCTTACATTGGAAGATGTATTATAGTTTTGATTTTTGTACGGGGTGTAGACTTGACTTCCTCCAAAATCTTGAGAAAATGACACCTACGTCATATTGCTAAAATTATTAGAAAATTAAAAACAATTGTTGTCTCAACACATTGACTGCCATGAACAAGGTGGCGTAAAAGTAATGACACTATATGAATTGTCTATTATTCTTCCAAAATGGCGTTTCCTGTCATTGTGCTTTTGACAGTTGTGTAGTAAACAGATGCGAAAAATTCGACGATGAAGAATGGAATGCTATACTCTTCAAGAACATGAAATAATTGTATCGATTTTTCTGCGAAATAATTCATCAGTGATAGGAACATAACGTAAATTTCCTCAAAGATTTCCCCACTGTTCGACACCGACTGGTCGCACAATTCGAGGAGAAGCCACACGCCAGTATTGTTTTACCACTACAAATTAGGACTGTGAGTACCGGCTTGTGGGAACTTTCACTGTGGTTGATAAGCCAGCCAAATTTGCTGTACACATACAGGGTGCAATTTTTGGGCAAAAATAGTTATGAGTGACGAAGCTCATTTCTAGTTATCTGGCCTTGTTAATAATCAACATATCCGCTACTGAGGCACTGGAAATCTTCAATAGATACACCAACAATCTTCACATCCACTTAGAGTTATTGCATGGAGCGCATTTGGGCCGGCGGCGTCATCGAGCCACATTTTCTTGAAGACGCAAAACTTAATGTTGTAGCAATTACTGGTGATCGTTATCATGATATGTTGTAAAACTTCCTAGTTCCCGAATTGAAACGGTTGGGCCTACAACACATGTGATTCCAATAGGACAGACAATAAAAGAAAGTAAAAATTTGTATTTCATTTTATAGTTAGTAAAAAAAAGGCCTGAAACATATAGAACACCCTGTATAAACGAGAAGAAAAATGACTTTTGGAAAATCGAGAATCTGACCCAGAAAGATCTTACTCTATGATCTGTTTTGCCAATTCACAAAGTTTCCTAGGTCGTCCGAGTTACCCTTGATTCATTAACTTATTTTCTAAGTTTCAAGCTGTAAGTTTATAGAGCTCTAGCCTTGTGTGCCATATAGGACCATTTGGAGGGATCATATTGTAAAAATGGATATGATTTAAAAGGAGAATTTTGGGTCAATTTTTTTAATTTTCCGTGGTATTTGCTTCAGCTTTTGACGTAATGTGAGAGCTTCTGAAGCAAGGCTGACGCGCACACATAGGAAAATAATGTATATATCGAAAGAGCAATGTGCTGCGTGACGCTCTGTACTGCGAAAATCAAAAAATTGGTCAAACAATATTCTTCCTCGTAATTACCTAAGTTTCGGTATTTTTAGGTCATCCAATCACTTTTGGATTGTTGAAGGAAGAAGTAGGCAAATTCTATAATCAGAAGAAAAATGTTCTCTACAACACCATGTGTTTCTAAATTCAATATTCGCTCTAGAAGATTGTTAACTTTCAGTTATTTAAATCACTCGAGAACTTCGTGAAAGCTGCGGGAAGACATGTATAAATGTGAATATTATATTTTAGTCCGAGGAAAAATTTTCTCCGTAACACCCTGTACTTCGAAAATCTACAATTTTACTGCATTATATACTCTCTAAGCCTGTAAATTTTTAGTTTTGTAGGTAGTGTCAGAACTTGTAGAGAGTGTGGAAAAACGAACACAATCGTATACAATCCAGAAGAAGAATATTTTCAAATTCAGAAATAAGGCTCCATTTTATTCTTCTGCGTAATTTTTTAAATATTGGTTTTCTGAAAGTTTTCGAATTCGGAATTTTGGTCAATCGTGGCATTACTAAATGGTGGTTCAATTGGAGGTTACAATTTAAATCTGGCACTACTGTAGTTCTATCAAAGATAAACAGCTGATATTTGACATCTGTCAATTCTAAGCATTGACATTTGTAATAATGGACTGGATACGAGTGAAGAACACGATTCATGCCGCGGTTAAGAAATTAATAGAATTCGATCAAACCGGGTTGGATGTGTGGACCAGTGCGTCCTCATAATAGCCGGTCACTCGAAAATATCACCGCAGTGAGTGACAGTGTCTTCTTACCCATGCGGCGTTTTTTAGCAAAAGCTCTGCATCTGCATCCTGGAACCAATTGATTAAGGTATTGAACCCAGCGGACCTTGAATAGAGTCATGACTCGTTGATTGGGTGTTAAAGAACAGATAATCTTAGAAAAGCGTGTGTCTGCCTGAATGACTGTCTGTACGTATAGCAGATGGCAGCCTAAACGGTTGGACGGATTTATTTCTATTTATTCGTACTTCGATTTTTAACGGATTCAAAAAAGAAAAATCATTTTAACGATTTTGTTTAAATATCGAATAATATTTAGATAGAAGTACGTGCGATCCAGTCGTGCACTTTATTCTATAAGTCTACTAAGACTCAGCTTTTTAGGTTATCTGGGAACTCTGGAGGTGCGCAAAAAGACGCACACACAACGAATTTGTACACAAATCAGAAGAAAAGAGTTCACTGTAACACACTAAATCGAAATTAACAATCCTAATAATTTATTCAATAATAGGATTTTCTAGCTTAAGTGAAGTTCAACTGCTAATATTTACTATTAGGCCAACAGATTACCTTAACTATCAAGAGTCCCCTCAGCTACTACTGTGAAAAGGTTTAGAGCAATACTTCTCTATGTGCATTCAAATTTAAAATCATCTTCTTCAAATAATTGCCAATGCCCTTATGAAGTTCTTTCTATTGATTAATTTATTTACATATGCATACATAGTACTTTGTATTAATATTTAACAATTATCTTTAGCACAATCACCCTTAAGCACATTTTAATAATCCCAAGAGGGTCTGAGTGTTTCAACTTATGTAGATACATAGGTACCTAAACAATTTAATTACAAGAGAACGCCAATCAAACCAACCTACAGCTGGAGAATATATTATAATTAACGACATTAGAAGACACGATAGAGTCCAACCAACAATTATGTTTCCATTAACAATTAAATCGCAAAATATTCTAATTGTATATAACATTCGACTTGATGACAGTAATCGCCCGTTGGCTATGAGTACACCATATGGAGACCATCAGAGGAGTTATTTCCTCTAAAACTCTAATGTATGCCGTGGGAAAAGTTTAGGTCTTCTGAACTTAATTTGATTGACAGCAAATTGTAGGAAAGTCATTGTGGGTTCTATTCTCGGTATAGACGTCTTTGGGGTATTGATAGTGAGAAAATAATTTAGCTGACAAAATTCTGCGTTGGATTTTGGCATTTGATCAAAGAAATTGAAGAAAAAAATTGTAACTGAAACTTAGTATACAAGTGACGTTTTGGAACAATTTTTGACAGCTGTCAGGATTTCCAGATTTGATTGGATAGTATAGTGTCTTAGGAATATGTCAGATTTGTATTCATAGGATCAATTAACCATAAATCTTTCCAAATTGTAACTGAAACTCAGTATAAAAATGACGTTTTGGAACATTTCTTGACAGGTGTCAAGATTTCCAGATTTGATTGGATAGTATAGTGTCTTCGCGAACTCTAATCTCACACCATCATATGATATAGCGTTCTAAGATTCCCATAAACTTGTTGCTAAATGTCACCTCATTGCACTGAAAGAAAAAACGCACTAAAAAACTTCCAATCACAATCGATTTCCGGTCTGTAAATATGTTTTGAATCTCATTCCATTTAAGCGTCAGACTGTTTATATACATATGTATTCGGCTTGTGTATGTAGTTTCACTACGTACCGCTGACGCTGACGGTGTTTACACCATCGGGCGTGCCATTTAGCAGCAAGAGTTCATAACTCAAATATTTATTCAGAAAATAAAATTAACGAAATGAGAAGAAAAAAAAAAAAAAATAAATAAATAAATCCCATTCCCAGCTGCAGCCGTGAGTGAATGCTGTCAGTGTCGTCGCCTCCTGCACCGTCTCTCGTAAAACAGGAAACAAAACACAGCCATACAAAAACGGAACCAGCCACCGCGAGAGGGAAGTACAAGCAAACCACACACAACCAGTCCCCAATCAACCCAGCCAGACTCATTTCACTTTTTGTATGTAAACTGTTATTAATACGCTATTATTACAACAAATCAGTCAGCCTCTGGTGGCGTTCAACCCAGTTCAGCTGAGTGCAGGGAGCAAAACCATGACCTGCCCCACGACATAGTCCAAGGACGAACGTCGTCGTTGCCCGTATCCATGTGTCATCAACGTTGTCTCCCTCTCTCTGATGGAAGCTTTGTGTATGCGCACTGTGTACAGCAGGCAGATGTGTGTCTACAGTACACTTTACATTTATGGTTGTCATTAGTAGTGTAGAATGGAAAATTGACATGTGACAGTTCAGAAAGTCAAAAAAAGAAAAGGAATGACTACTACGTGTTGTGTTGGTTTATTCGACGGGATTTTCACAAAATCAGGGAAAACCTTCTAAATGGAGTTTCCTGGAGTGGTTTGGAGTTCACATTAATGTTAGGATGCATTTTGCATTCATGTCAGGTGATAAGAGAGTTGTACATTGTGTTATAGAATGGAGAACATCTTCGTACGACCATCGACAGACATGTAGTAAACAAACTGTTGACTAAACTTCATACATAAGTATGTACATACATGGACATATGTACATGAATCGAATACATAAATTGGATTCCGATCCAGGATCTCGGACACATTTCTTCTAATTCGCTAGGTCAAGTTTCCTGTTATCCAAGATTGCGTGGCCTACAGAGCATAAAAATTGTTCTCAAAGTTGAGAGTTTTAAAGTCAGTTTTCATTGGATCTCGAAGACGCTGTCGGTTGTGGGGTCTACAAACGACTTGCGGTTCGAGTTTTTTCTTTAGCGGGAACTTTTTGTGCAATAAAGCAAAATTTGCCTGTATTGTATGACACGTCCTGTGGAGCCACATGTTGCTCATATCAATGTCTTCAATCTCAGGCCAAACAAAGTTGGTTATCAATTTACCATAGCTCAGAGAATTCACCGTAACAGTGGCGCTTTTGTCGTTTTCAAAAATGTTCGGTCCGATCACAGCGCGCACCAAACTGTCACCCGTGGTGGATGCAATGGCCTCTCAACGATCACATTTGGATTCTTAGAACGCCAAATTCTGAAATTTTGTTTGTTTACGTAGCCGGCGAGCGAGAAATGGGCCTCATCGCTGAAGAAGACTTGTTGTACACAAATATTACAGAACTGTTATTTTTGTAGTCAGATGCAACAATTTTCATGCATTGACTGGTGGTTAAACTTTTTTTTTTTTTGTTTTTTTTATCCATTTATCTGAGAAGCCTGAGGGGCTTATCTGCAGAAGATTGCATATCACTTTCAAATGTTTCTTAAGTGAGCTTTAAATTATTTTTACATATTTATGAAAAAAAAGAAAAACAAAAATCAAAAACTAAAAGTTCAAATTTAAATAGATAGCTTTTAGGAAACAAAAAAAGTTATATTTCAGCAAGAAAAAAATCTTTTAAACGCTTTTTGCGGGTTTTGAAATTTGGAATATTTTTTAAATTTGAGGGAAGTTCATTAAACACTGTTGGAACACTATAGTTTGTTTGTCTTTTGCCATAGTTGTTGCTGCATAATGGTGTTTGAAGCATACCTCGAACTCGTCTTCTCGTGTTGTATTGATGGTCAACAGGTCTTTTAAGTCGGATGTCATCATAATATTCTAGGCATAGCGTCAACTTGAAAATTTGCTTAATGGTCAGTACCTTCAAAGAGTTCTCTCCATATGCGTTTGTTAGATGTCTCCTGTTGATCTTCTTAATAATGGTGTTTTGAAGCTTTTGTAATTTATTAATGTGTGTATTAGATGCGTTGCCCCAAGCAAGTATCCCGTACCTCAGTTTTGATTCGACTTGCTTCTGGACGTGAAGTGTCGAGTAATTTCCCAGATGGTATAGAGCAAACAGCGCCTTTTTAAGATCTAAGCGAAGTTTATCGATGTGTTTGTCCTAAATGAAATGGCTATCAATGGTAACTCCTAGGTATTTACAACTTTCGACAACTTCGATGTTCTGATTCGGCAATGCACTTTGACAGATTCTACTTCGAAAGCTAATGCTCTGTTGAGTTAATCTATGTTGTGGTCCCCGAATATGCATCATCTTGGTTTTCGATGTGTTCAATATTAGTTCGTTATCGTGACACTATTCTACAGCTTTATCAAATTCATCTTGCATTATTCTCGTAGCCGTATCAAGACATTTATGTTGGACGATTAGCGCCGTGTCATCTGAGAATGCAAAAGGCGTGCTGTTTTTGAAAACGCGAAGCAGCTCGTTTGTAAAAAGGATGACCAGTAATGGTCCCAGTTTCGATCCCTGTGGAACTCCGAAAAGAACCGGTGTATGATTGCTGAAACTGCCTCCCACCTTCACTCGAAAAGATCTTTCACTTAGATAGTCTTGCAACCAGTCAGCCAGTGTGCCTCGAATCCCTAATCTTTTTAACGTTGTTATTAACTTTTTATGGTTCAGAGTATCAAACGCTTTACTGAAGTCCATGAATAAAACAAGAACATGGTGGTTTTTACTCAAGCTCCCATTGATAGTATCCGCAAATTCACCCATGAGTTTTCCCGTACTTTTGTTTTTTTGAAAGCCGAATTGTTTTTCGTGGATAAGGGAATGATTTTCTACAAAGTTTTGGAGCCATCTTGTTATAACTTCTACCATACACTTCTCAATTGCCGACAAGATTGATATTGGTCTGTAATTGGCTAACACATTTTTAGTTCCTTCTTTATAGATAGGGCGCACAATTGCAGTCTTCAGTATTCGAGGAATTTTAGATTGATTCAAGCTAAGGTTTATAAGCCTTGAGATTATCGGAGCAAAAATAACAGCATTGTTTTTGATATCACGCACTCTGATACCATCGATGCCCGCTGATTTATTTTCATCTATTTGTTTTAATACATCGTGAACTTCTTCAGTGTTTGTTTCTAAGATGAATATTGTATTGGGTAATACGGAGTTGATATGGTGGGATATATTTGTATTGCAACTGTGAACTATCTGCGGGACTTGATCCGAAAAGTTTTCAGCGCATTTCTTTGATAAGGTTGTCAGGCACTTCTCTAGAGGAAAGTTTTTGCTGATAACTTCGTCGATATTTTGCTTCTTCCGTCCCATTATTTCATTGACCAGGTTCCATGTTTTCCGAGCATCCGATCTAAGGTTGTTAAATTTATCCCTATAGTAGTTAGATTTCTGTATAAAGATATCCCCGTTCACTTTGTTCCGAAATTGCTTATACTCGGCTTCATAAGTCATGTTCAGCCTGTTATTCTTCCATCTTCGATACAGTTGATCCCTCAGCTTGCATTTTTCCCGAATGTCAGTGGTAATCCAAGGATTGTGTCTGCATTTCTTGTGCGATATAGTAGACACCGTTGAGTTCGCATAGATGTCTTGCATTGTTGTTAAAAATTTTCCATACATATCGTCAATATCATTTTCATTTAAAAGCACTTGCCAGTCAGTTGAATGTATTCGTTCTTTCCGAAAAAGTTTCATATTGTAAATATGGCAAGGTAAGAATTAACTACCTGTTACTATGGATGGTAGATGGATTTGACAGGTGCCATATGACAGGGATATAAAATCTCAACTTCGAAATGAATAACCCTTTACAAGAAGTCTTATTTTGTGTCACAGTGTGCATGTACTCTTCATCATACGACGGGGCCTTTTCCCAATGTAACTTCGACTACATCTTAAATGATGGTGCGACACTGCATCCTTGGGTCATCGGTGTATACTGGAGAGCTTATCGCTCTTTTTTGGGTAGGTAGAAGTTTTTTTTTTTTTTCATTCAAGAAATCATCTGGAAATACCCAGATTGCTGTACCTATATGTACTTATTCGGACGAAAAAGCCTTTTGCTATTCACATATTAGCTCTATTGTGAAAGCCGTTGTATTGTCGTGCCGAGGAGGAGCTCTCCTAAAATTCTTCAGTTTCGTCGGTTGGATCATCTTCATATACACATTAGGTTAAACCGTAGTAGAATGTTGCAAGCGATGACTTGTCAATTGCTCCTTACAGCCAATCTTTCATCACAAAACAACCTCCTAATTTGTGCATAACACTATAGTATAGCTACTTTAATACATCAATCACCATTCTTTTAAAACTAAAATCAAATTGATAACTCATCAAGTTAAAATTTGTGTCTTAAGTTTTTAAAAGTTGATTAACGTGAGTTAAACTGATTTGCCTCTGAACGCTGATTTGTACGTTTCCAACCTTTAAAATCTTAAGATACAAATGCTGATTTAAGTACTATCCTTAGAATAATGACCTAGATATCGATACCAGTAACCCTATCTAGTTTTCTAAAGGCTTTGATTCACTTTAAAATATGCTAAAGGTAAAAGTAGACCTGAACTCCAAGTGCGGGTACATCGAAGTAACGTATATAATGTGGGTACTAAATAGTTCAACCTGGCAGGAACTATAGATTTGGGACTTTATTTGGAAAATTCTGTTCCTGTCGCCTGGCTCCAAGGAAGAATGTCTTAGTTGGAACAATCATCTCCTCCTCTAATGTGGGAGACAGACTGCTGGTATTGATACCATGGTATAGCAATACTACCTTCTATACCACATGTCTGTCACTGCAATACTACGTAATAAGCTAGTATACCATGAAATATACCTAGTATTGAGATTCGCAATTTTTTGCTGGTATACCACCATCTTACTGATTGCAGCGCCAATTTCTCTCTATTGGCTAGTCTCTGTAGCTTCTTTGACAATTCTTAGGTATGCACTTTCGCTTTTAAGTATTTGAATTTTCTTTATTTTCATCATTTGGCACAAAAGTGAATCATTTTTATTCATCCTGTCTCGAATTTTCTATTTTTATTTGTTATTACATACAACACAAACGTCAAAGTATACTACTTAAAGCCAAAGTCACCAAATACTACGAAATGCAGTCTGTCAGGGGTCGTAATATTCACTATACCATGGTATTCGTACTATGGTATCAATACCAGCAGTCTGTCTCCACTATAAGAGTTTGTAGACAGAGGGTATTCTGCCAACACTTTTGTCTTCTTGCAGTTTCCAGTCTACACTTTGTATCTCATTCGTAATCCACGAGCAATGAACAAAATATGACGCTAAGACTAGGTTAACATCTAGAGAAGCAAATTTTGTACAATATTTGCTAAAATCTTCTACTGACTGTCAGGCCTACATATGTCAATCTAATGTGCTTTAATATGTCTTATAATATTAATAGCATCAAGTGCCATTAGGAACAATGCTTCTGATGCACAGAGTTTCTTTTTTTTTTATAATCTGCGCGCGCCAAATGGTACATGAATACCCTTATACTACAATATTACAGGACACGGGCGTTGTGTAGATAGGCAGAGAGAAAGAAAGATTTGGTGTATTGGTTTGAAACTCAGACGGTATTAAGTTTCTGTAAACTCCAAGGGTAGCGTCCAGATAACTGGGGAGCATTTTTGTTTTGCTTTTATTGTAGTTGCTCATGATTCACAGTATTTTTTTTCCACGATCAAGTTATCGTACATTTTCAGCCGTATGACCACCCTACTGCCTTCGCACTAGAGTTGACTTAGCTTTCGCATTGAGATGATTCTTGACATCAGGATTTGAGCCGTGAACCAACAGGGTGACAAGCGATGATGTTACCGCTACACTACAGCCACCCCCGTGGTTTGCAGTTTGAAGAAGAAGTTTGTGGTTGAAGTTTTAGTAGTAATAAAATGTCGCTGTCAGACAGAATGCCCTATTCAACCCCTACTCTGACAGCCAACATTCATCACCATTCAAGATCAAGTCTAATAAGATTGTTGAAGCTTTCATGTTTGCTGTTCCAAATCATTTATAAAATTAAAGAAGTATTCGAAGCCCGATCAATAGAATTTCAGCATCTATTGCCCAATTCCATTGAGCCTCCTTTACATTCCGCTTTTGATCGTGACTCTTGTATTATAAAAATGCCTAAATCTTTCGTCAAAAACCTTATCGAGCCGTATCAGCTTGGTATTGAATCCCAGGAATTAAAAACCTATCTTTTAATCGATCATATCATATGATCAGCAGGAAAGTAGCGAAAATTAAATTTGACAACGACCTCATCAAAACTTTTGATGTCTGAGAAAAATCTTCGACAACGACATCAGTGTGAGACTGATTTCGGTAGCAAACAGATGTTATCGTGTCTCTATGCCCCACAAAAAGTGGAGTGGTGTCTTCCAATAAACTTTTAAATACAGATTTACCCACATAACATAAAGTTGAGAAGTCCCTATCTTGGTTTCTAATTTGCAAAAAAAATTAACAAAAATCCCACTGCTTAAGAAAAAAAAAACCAAAAATCAAATAAATAAACAAAGTTCAACAAATCTGATTTAAGAAAAAAACAATCCACTTGACGCCAAGCTGATTAGAACATGTCACGTTTTCCCGCAACGAGATTATGATACATTGAACCCGAATTAAAAGCGTCTATGCCAAGTTGTTTATTCTGCAACAACACTTTTTTTTCCAGATTTCTTTTTTATAAAATATTTTAGGAAACAAATATTTGAGATTGCTTTGGCGATGTAATTAAAGATGACAAATGCAACTCAACTGCCCTACCCCATAGCAAGCAGCTAGCAAACAGACGCACATCATTGCCCTCATGCTGCAGGTGATGTGCGATGATCAGATGATGTCATTCCATCGCACAAGACTCATTGATAATATTTGTGAGAGCACCCGCTTGCCTGCTCATAACTGGTTGAAGGCAGCCGTGATTCTATTTTAATTTGACTGTCACCATCCTCATAGCGTTGCGTATGTATGGTGCTGGTGCTGGTGCTGGTTGCATCGCGAGATGATGATGCGACGCATATTTATGTGAAGTTTCTAGAAATTATTTGCTGCCTCCGTTCTCCATATTGCGTGCTGTCAATGTATTCGCTTGGTAGGTGGTGGTATCATAAACGAAACCCGGATGATCTTATACTCGTTCGGAGGCATAAAGGCATGTTTCCTTTCCCATGGAAACAGCTGTGTACGCTGAGGTTGTTGATGCGATGCCTGAGTTGACATTGAGAACGTATTTTGACCTCTTCGAATGGCGAGGATAGAAATGAGAAAAGCTTTTGGTAATTTTAAAATTGTGTTATTTACAGGCGCTGCGTAAATAAACTCAAGACCTGGACGAAGCGAAAGAATTTAAAAGTATCTTAACGGGGCGATCAACTGAATGTAAATATTTTTGCGCATACCATTTGATCTGTGTGTGTTTTTTTTTTCTTTTTTTTTTTGGGTGGAGAGGAAGGCATAAATTGTGCAAGGGAAGTTACTGTCATTAAGTTTGAGGTATGAACCATTTGCATGACATTACGTTTTGTTTTGGGTGAAAAATTGCAAAGAAAAAAATGCTTTTCTGAAGTCACAGATTTGTTGGGAATGGTTGAAGGTCAAATTTTGAACATCTAGTGGAAATTGCGTAATTGGCAAATGGCGGCATAATTTGACAGAAGAGCTTTTGTAAAGAGCTTTTCTTCTGTCATAGATTATCTATTGCATTTAAATTGACATATGTAGCTATTAACTAAAGAGAGTTATGAGTTATTAATTTAAATGAGCCAATCTGTATAGTATTAGAGTGGAAAAATCACGTGCAACTCTACATGTTCCAATTTGAGTAGGCAATCCTTCTCTTTTTCAACATTTATTATCATAATGTGTCAAATTCTTCATTGACTGCCCTATGGTAACTGAGGCAATTCCCCATATTGAGGAAATAAGGGAAGAAGATTTGAAATCTGCCCGTTGTCTGAAAATAAGTTTTGATATCAGGGGCCGAATTACCGCAATCGATAACGAGTGAGTGAGTAGGACTCATGATCGAATGATCGATTAACTTGATTGGGATGATGGCAATTGAAAGCTCATGTGTCGAATGAAAATAAAATTGTACTATAGAAATTCTACTACAACTCACGAAGTGATGTTTCTTCTCTTGATATAAAAGAAAGAAAAATATTATTTTCAGTGAAATTAAAGTCAATAATGAATCTATTTTTTTATTTGTCCTCGGATTCCGACGATGAATATTGCGAAGGCGTTGAGCGCCAGCGCTGAAGGGATAGGAGCAATCCGTTCTCATTGCCAAATGCTGCGTAAGTATAATCATACGCGAATTAAAACGTAAATAACATTTTTATTTTGCATATGTAACAAAAGATATAGGGTTAATAAAGATGCATTTAATAACATTTAAAAAAAAATATTCTTTGCCATAAAATCGGTCAGAATATTTTTCTGTAACAAATTAATATTATTCAGATTGGACCTTAATTAAAAAAAACGGACATTTTATCAGTAAATTCCTTTAAAAAACAAAATTTAAAACAAAAATACTCACATTTTTGTTGTTTCGCTCGACGACTCGACAGCACAATTGTATTCGAATGAAATGACGCGTTATAACGTGTGCTGTCATCTCACATTTCGATAGTGAATGCTCGATTACGAGAGCGGTAATGCCAAAACCTCACATTTCAATGACGTGGCTCTCGTTATCGATTGTTGTAATTCGGCCCCAGGAGAGTAATCAAAAAATCATCTGATGTGGCTCCACATATACGTATGCCAATTTGGAGTGTCCTTAGAAATTGGTTCCTGTAAATTGGTATGTGAGTAGATACATCTGGACTTGAAATGACAGTCTATAGGGCAGAGTTTTGAAATGGACAATGGTATTCTATCAGACCTAGGCAAATTGTAATAGATTACCGATCACGCGATTTCTAAATGTAATCCATTACATTTTATAAATCACGATTACTTTTTGTAATCTATAATTATTTTACAGAAATAACAATTACGAAGCAATTGTAATTGTAATCATAATCGATTACAACAAAATTATACTTCAGTTTTAGAGGATGTACTCGTATGAGTTGGGAGGGTGGATATGAAGCATGGGGAGAGAGGTAATCTTTTAAAGGTAGCATGAGTAAAAATGGAATGTGCGGAAGGTTGTTGATATTTCTGAGGATGTAAGGATGGAAATTAAGTTTAAAGGATGTGATTGAACCTTTTTAACGTACACGAGTGAAAAGAGGTGTATGATGTGTGGATGATATTTCCTTCATTTCTACTCACATATCCTAAAAAAAGGCCAGCGAATCATGTCTCTTCCGAAAACAATAGAAACAATAGTAATCGAAGTAATTAATTACAGACTAACTGTAATCAAAATTGCAAGTAATCAACCCTGGAATTATTAAGAAATTACAATAACAATGTAATCAAAAATATGGTTACGCGTAACCTTGATTACCAAATATTTAGATTACTTTATAATTTTAATGAATGTCATTGTTTGAGTAATTGATTACTTTTGTGATTGATTATGTTCAACTTTGTATTACATTACAGTGCTTAAAATATAATGATCGAATTCCGCTTTAAAGCTAATACATATCTACGGGGATAGAAGGTTTTGTCACTCATGCATGTGTGTCATCTGATCACACGCACAGGAGATCAGTGGGTGGTATACGAAGAAGGCACACTTTTTGTAAAAAAAACTCACTTAGTACGAATATAATCGATTAGAAATTATTTATGCAAGTCTAGAGCACAAAATCTCGAGCGGCTGAAGGGGACTATTCCAAGAATCTAAATTAAATTGCACAATGGAAACTGAGAAGATCTATTGTACGTTGTGCCTCTTGCTGGTGATATCTAAGGTTATTCTCAGATCAAAGCACCTCTTGAATTCGAGTTTATTTGAGAAACTTAACCATTCGGGATGGGTCCATTAAGAGAGCTTATATTGTTGTGGATTAGTGACCCGGAGTTTCGGCGAAGGTGTTTCCTTACACAATCTAAATTTCTAAGCTCGAAGTGAATTCAGAATAAAGCGTTTGGTTTTAAATACAATGAGTGGTGAGGATCACCAAGGAGACCGAAAAGTTAACTGCAACTTAAGTTTTTTGAGTTTTGCTTGGTAGCTCCTCATTTGTGTCTTGAACAGAATAGTGCTGAACCATTCCACTTAAATGTTCTCGATCTGTTTAAAAGTATATTGTAGTTTCAGTGATCCATTCATTCATAAGAGGATCACAAAGGTGAATTTTCTGATCTTTTCATATCCAGGGATTTCAATAAAAATAATTTTTTTTGAAGATGGAATGCCTTTGGACTTCCGCTTACCTATACCACTTTTTGCGATCTACCTTTAAGGCCTAAAATTTTGTTTCGAGGGTCACCTCCATAGCCAATGCGGATCATATCGTTAGTTGCATATGCTAGGCAATGTACTTAATATGCTTCCGTTAACTTAAAGTTAGGATGACCAGGTAAGCTACTGGTTCACTATGTTTGTTCAATAAGGGTTTGCCATCGATTCTTAAGGAACGAATGGATTTTAAGCAGGAGTCTTCCTGGAAATTTTTATTACAGTGTTCTTGGTTGCAGCTGGATGTTTACTCCTATTGAAAGGCACAATTGGTGCATGTGATGTAGTCCTGCCTGTATAATGGAATAAAGTTGCTTCTTGAATTAGATCCAAAAAAAAGTCTACATATTTTTGATCTGTTTCCAAAGTTGTGTCGATCTAGCAACTCCGTCTACCCGTCCGTATGTCACCACTTTTCTGAGCTAAGAAGAGCTCCTCCTTTGTTGCAAATCTACGCACGGTTTCACATAGCACCTTGAATTAAGGGTGGAAACATGGTTACTTTTACTTCACTGAAAGTGACTGCCAACCCAGGTAAGTGTGGTAATTTTCGTCACTCTCGATGTAGGATCTTCAATTTGAAGCAGTATAGGAGTCTTCCTCTTTAGAAATAATTAGCTGCTGAATCCTTTAAACAGGATTCTGGGCTTATTCTTGTTTAGATTTGAGGTGTAGTGACTCATAGAAGGTTACATGGCTCTTGAGAAAGTGAACTTTGAGCCAGTCATCCTTTTAAATTCCAACAGTCTCAAGTTCGTCGAAAGTTAACTTTTAAATTGTTATCCAAAGAGCTTTACTCTTGAATCAACTTTAAAGGATGATCAACAATTGCTCTCCTAATAGAGGAAAGGAATGTTTGATTGCTTTTTATGCTAATGTACACAGATCTCATTGAAAATACCATGGATGGTTTCAAAGGCTTGCCTTCTAGCTTAACCAAGTCAAAGTAGTCCTCCATATAAAGCTACTAATCAGCCTAATTAAAACTACCAACCAGAAACAAATAACGCATCCTTTGCCACTGCAAAGAAAAAACACAGCTGGAGACAACAAAAAATAATCCATCCTCACATAAATAAGAACTCTTTGACTGTGTAAAATGTAAAATAACTTTCATATATCCTCGTTTCAAGCTAAAGAATAACACACTGCATGCATCCTTTGATATCGTGAATTTATTACATTTTACATGTAACACACACACTAACAAGAGGCCACTTACTTTGTGGGCACAGCATACGGGTTGTTGCGCCACAAAGGAGCAACTTGATGCGTTCATGCAGGATATACGATATGATTACGCTGCAAGCCCACTACCACGCTCTAGCGGAGCAATAATATCCAACCGAACCATGCAATCTCTATAGCAGATCCCACCCTACAGCCGCCCACTCACACTTAAACTGTGGCTCACTCAGTTCAATGGGCTTCAAGAGTTCATTTTGATTTCACGACGATGATGATGAGAACGAGGACGACAAGGACGTTGTTACGAGTATGTTATTTTTCCCATAAGTTTTCCATTTGTTTTTTTTTTTTTTTACCAAAGAGAATGGAGTTCATATGAGGTTTGGTTCTCTGAGTTTAGTATCAGAAGGATGCTTACCTTTTAGTAATATCCTGGAGCAATTTTCTGCTTATGACTGAAAGCACCAAAAGAAGAATAACATTTAAGTGAATGAAATTTTATAATATACTCGTATTGGTTTTTTTTTCGGTTCTTGAACATAATGCTGTGATAAAGAAAGTAACAGCAAAAGGACAAAGGAGAAATCATTTTCCAGCAATGCACTATAATCTATCAATATTGCAAATCCAATTCATTGAGATAAAAAAAGCATTCAATATGGAGATGCTTTATGCAGGATGTTTAAAAAAAGGATGTTGCTTGGGTGGTGAGAATAACAAGAGGTAGATGAGTTTTTGGTTGGCCTTGGAAATTGTAATATTTTTCAGGATACTACTCGTAATAGTTTTTTTTTTCAAGAGAATTAGAAACAACTTTTGGGTTTTTCTCAATCGCTATTGAAATACCACGGCTGAAACTCTCAGGGCAAGTGTAAGTGCAATGGATTAGGAGTTGAGTTTCCTGATGTATTCTCTTCACAGGTTTAAAATTATGCCCAAACAAACCTAGTACAGATTGGGTTAGGTAAATGGGTGTCCTTGTTAACAGGACTGTCAACGGCTCACTTAGACCACATAGAGTCAATTGTGCCCACTTTCTTGAAAAACCCTGGGAACCAAACATTTTTAAGTCAACCGCTAATTTAAGCCACCCAGATAAACGAATGAATCTAAGGTCGATATTTCATAGTCATGAGAAGAAGTTGGTGTGCTTCTCTTGAGGACTAATGTCCTCACAGTAGATGGCGAACTTTATTTCTTCTTCGTCCTTACAGTTTCTACAGTAGTTGTTGAATGGAAGACTCAGCCGTGCTGCATAGTCTATCTACATGCCTATCGAGCAGTGACCAGTAAGAATGAAAATGTCTCGTCTACTTTTAGTAGCTCCATGCTGAAAGGTTCCACTATTAAAATAAAGTTGATACAGTTTTGCGCATTTATTAGTAAAATTAAATCCTTATACAGTGGATTCTAATAACAAATTTTTGTTGTTAGTGCAGCATTTTTATTTCTAGTATTTACTTGTTCATCTGTAGGATCTGGTAATGATGTTATTTACAGTACAAGTCTACAATCGATACGGCACTCACTAATAGGCACACACACATTTCTAACATCCCTAGCATGATCTGGCAGACAATAACATCCAGATGGTGGTTGGATAGGTATTCTGGGGCACGGTCTTCCTATTCCAGCGCAAACCGTATCACAATTTGGGGCTATTCCTGGTGGTAGAAAAATTTCGTTCAGACCACAGCATGGTCGAGGAGGGCTTTGAGCAGACACAGTTGCTGAAAATATACAGATACGATAAATTGGAGAATATTCCTGGAAACTGCATATAATATCGAAATATTATCAGTTCTGATTTACTCACAAATAGTACCAACAATGATGCTAAAAATCACAGCGAAAATTAACTTGGACATGTTTGCTATTGACACTCAAAATCTTGACTTCGAAATTTTATTTTGTTTAACTCAATTTATAGTCTGAATTCGTCTTAATTTCATGTGGTTATGTGTATTATTTTATCTGCTTGCATTGTACAATAAGAATTTTCAATTTTAACAAAAATTTTCAAAACGTGATGCATTCGAAAATTAGCAAATTATTTGATACGTATTTATCAGTCACTCCCTATTCACACCACCTCCCATCCCCCTTACTATACTGAGCCAGCTAATGAATGTAAAAAGTTAACACCGTATTAAGATTGTGCCAAAAAAAAAAGTTGTATATTTAAAGTTATTAGCATTGACTGCATCGCAATCTCGATTTAGGTCGATAACACGCTGACAGTTTAATATGAACTAAGCAATGAGATGTAGCAAAGCGAATGCAATATCCAGAGTTTTTAGGAAAGACTATCCACAGTTCATTACTACGAATGAGTACAAAGTGTCTATGGAATTTGATTCACAATTAAACTGCAAATAAGTCAGAGCAAAATAAATTTTACCCAACGCAGGAAATAATGGATATACAGATAGACTAATAGATAAACAATTTTTAGATACATTTTTATTTCTCATTCGATTCAATTATAATTAATCAAACCTTATAAGAGTAATGACAGTGATATTGTGTTTTTTCTAAAAAAAACAGAGTTAAATGCCACTTTAATGGGGTGACCCTTGAAAATAAAAGTGAAAGCAAAATAATGAATAGCAAGGAAGCAAAAACAAAATCTTACAAGCATACAATTGAGATTATATAACATTACTCGTATACAAGCATACTTTCAAGATTTAAACCTAAAGGCAAATCCTTAAGATGTTTCATAAACTATTTTGGTGGACTTAATGTCCAAAACGACTGAGGATGTTTGTTAACAATTACAGTAAACAAATTATGAAACGCAATAATACAAAATACAAAGCACTGCGTACAACTAAACTTAATGCATAGTATTCTAAAAACTATTAGCAAAATTTGACGGTTGCACCGAAGACGTGTACCCAACGTTGACCGGGACGATTGGGGAAAATTCTAAATTTCTACAGAAAGTCATTAAACTGCAGCGAGTTTAATAAAGAATGCAATTTCTGTGGTTCCCGAGAGGGTGAACTTCGTTTTATTTAAATGCAATTTGCTTAACTGAATTAAACTTCTAGACAACTTCTAGACCAAAAAAAGAATCTACTACAATTTTTTCTTGGCTTAAAACTGGGCATCTCAAGTAACTGCTGTCACTCCTTACTAAACAGAACTCATCCCTGTGCTTCTGTCATGCCCGATTCACAATGCAGCGTGAGAGCGAGACTAGAGCGAGGCGAGAAATCGTCATCGTCATAAAATCGTTTCCCAGTTCACAATGAAGGCGATACTTTTGACAGCCAGCCTGTATTATCTATGTGTTAAAGTGAAAAAGCAACAACGGCAACACACCATCTTTCTCTCCCTGGGTACTTAACAAAGTCGCATCAGCCTGCTGACAGGCAATCTCGTCGCGAGTTTTTCAATTTTCTGAAAAGAATGCGTTGCGATAGAACGAGTCTCGCATCATTGTGTATTGTTCCATATATTTGCTTAGATCGAAACCTTTTTTGACAACTCGCGCTAGACTCGTCTCGCTCTCGTCTCGCTATCACGCTGCATTGTGAATCGGGCATCAACTTCCTTTCATATCGCCTGCGGCTTTCCAGTCAAACTCACGAATTTCCATTTCACAGCTGGAATTTCATCTACCAAAATACTAGAAAATTCTGGTTGACAGCTTCTCGTCGATTCTTGATGTTTCTCGGAAGTCGGTTTCGGTGTTTTCCACAGAGAGTCAGTAAACTGCGGTGAGTTTAATAAAGAATGCAATTTCTGTGGTTCCCGAGAGGGTGAACTTCGTTTTATTTAAATACAATTTGCTTAACTGAATTAAACTTCTAGGCAACTTCTAGACCAAAAAAAGAATCTACTACAATTTTTTCTTGGCTTAAACCTGGGCATCTCAAGTAACTGCTGTCACTGCTTACTGAACAGAACTCATCCCTGTGCTTCTGTCAACTTCCTTTCATATCGCCTGCGGCTTTCCAGTCAAACTCACGAATTTCCATTTCACAGCTGGAATTTCATCTACCAAAATACTAGAAAATTCTGGTTGACAGCTTCTCGTCGATTCCTGATGTTTCTCGGAAGTCGGTTTCGGTGTTTATTTTTATTGCGTAGATGTAGGTGTTTTTATTTCACCTGAGCAACACTATACTAAAAATTAAAGAAGGGGGGAGAGGAATTTCTTTATTTATTTATTTTAATACAAGCTTGAGAGCCTTAAGAACTACACTTAACTAGAGGAGGAAGGGTGGGAAAAATGGAGCCCAGGTCAGGAGGAGGGAGTGTTATGGTGTATTGTAGATGTAGGGCATTCAGTAGTGAGAATTTGCTACTATTAAAATCACAGATGGATTACAATATTAGGACGGATTTCCAACGACTACAAATTAATTAGTCTTAAACGATCCTCTTAGGGTGGTAAGTTATAGTAATTAGTCAAAGAAAGACAGCTATGAATTTGAGCTGCACAGATTCAATTCTTTTGATATGGACATCGTAAAAAGATGACCACAATTTGCTAGCATACTCGATAAGGGGCCTTACAATGGTAATATAGATGGACTTTGAAACATAAGTATCCGAGAATTTCTTACACCAGTCTTTCACAAAACCGAGTACTGAGTTGGCCTTGCTTGTAGAGTTATCAATATGAGAACAAAAGTTAAGTTTACTAACACATATGACACCGAAATCAAGTGTTGCAGTGACTGAGGATAAGAGCCCACCAGGAATTAAGTAGATCCTAGGAGGTGGTGGAAGGCGTTTACGGGAATAAGGAGTGACATTTGTTGACATTCAGTTGGAAACAAATTTCGTTGTAGAACCTATTCAAGTTTTCCTTCAATAGACGAGAGTCAGCAGTAGATGATATGTGTTAGGATAAATATCAGAGGTCCAAGATGGCTGCCTTGAGGGACCCCTGAATTTGCTATATTAGATCAGATACTGAATATCTAAAACGGTCATTATATTGGCGCTCATCCAAATATGAGCTGATCCACGAAATGAAACTCGGTTGAAAATCTAGAGCTTTTAGCTATTAGAATAATTTATTGAGGAACTATGGCAATATCAGCTTTATTGCCATCCTCCATGCTGCTTAGTATGAAAGTTTGGCTTGCAGTGAAAGAACATTGCATCACACACGATGATTTCAAAGAGCTTGAAAACCCATGAGACTTTACCAATGAGCCGACAGTTAGATACATCACTCTTACACTCTTTTTTGTGGATAGGAATAATGCACGAATCCTTTCACAGTCTAGGAAAAACTCACAGCGAGATTGATAAATGAAACAGGGCAGTGAGGGGCTGGTTCAGATGGTTCACACATTGTTTCAAATATATGGCAGGCAGTCCAGCAGGACCGGGGGAGTATTCGTCCTTGAGTCTGCTAATTTTCTTAAGAACCGCTGAAGAACTTATATCCACAGTGACTACGGAAATTTGTGCAACATTGTTCTTGTAGCAGAAATAATCAAGATCAAGAGCGTGGTCAGTGAGCGAAAAAGTTTGCGATTGTTTCAGGATCTGACGAGGTTGTATCCGAGTATTGATAAAGGCCGGAGTCAGAGAAACTATCGGTTAGTAGAATTTCCGTGGCAGAAGTGGCATTACGGATAAAATGGGACTCATCTTCGACTGAGCTCATTGCAGGTAGGGAATACATCAACAACTGGGTCCATGACTTGAAACACTCGTAGGGGTCGACCACGTCAACTGCAAGCTGGTATAACTTAATTGGTTGGAAAAGGATACACTTTGAGAAGGTTAATTTAATACAAATAAACTCGAAGTAAGCGGTGTTTGAGCTTTTTTTTTTGAAAGACTTGCGTCGTCGCGATCATGCAACAAAACACCACGTCCTAAAGAATTATCTTTCTCTCAAGATCATCATCAAGTGTTAAAAAAGAAAGAAAATAATTCATTGTTATTATAATCAGGAGCTATTATATTATATATTATATATTAAATTAAATTGAAAAAATCATAAAAAAATTTTTAAAGGCGTTCAGAAATACATCGCGACTTTAGTGCACAGTCCTCTTACGTTTTGATAGTAAAGAGACAAGCATTTGGGTATGCTATATACTGCTTTTGGAGGCTGAGATAGATCAGGAATTGGAACGATAATGTCAAAGGATTGAGGCGCAAATTCATTGGACCTAAATGCTTGGAACACTGATTAGGTGCGAAAATAATTATTAAAATCTGCACGAGTTATATAGAGATATAAGACGCATATGTGTCGATGCGATATTCTTCTTTATACTCGTTCGTAGAAATGTGCATAATCTTCGCCTTGCAAAGTTTGATTGCTTAGTTCGCATGAAACTGTCAGCGTGTTATCGAGATGCAGTGAATGCTAATAACTTCAAATTTGCAAAGTTTTTTTTTTGTTGACACAATCTTAACTTCTTACATTCCTCTCTTTATCTTGCTCAGTATGACAGAGGATGGGAGATAGTGTGAATTGAGAGTGACCGATAAATACATATCAAAGTATTTGCTAATTTTCGAATGCATCACGTTTTGAAAATTCTTGTTATAAATGCAAGCAGATAAAATAAAATGCATAACCACATGAAATTAAGCTGAATTCAGACTATAAATTGAGTTAAACAAAATAAAATTTCGAAGTTAAGATTTTGAGTGTCAATAGCAAACATGTCCAAGTTAATTTTCGTTGTGATTTTTAGCATCATTGTTGGTACTATTTGTGAGTAAATCAGAACGGATAATATTTTGATATTACATACAGTTCCCAGTAATATTCTCTAATTTATCGTATCTGTATATTTTCAGCAACTGTGTCTGCTCAAAGCCCTCCTCGACCATGCTGTGGTCTGAACGAAATTTTTCTACCACCAGGAATAGCCCCAAATTGTGATACGGTTTGCGCTGGAATAGGAAGACCGTGCCCCAGAATACATATCCAACCACCATCTGGATGTTATTGCCTGCCAGATCATGCTAGGGATGTTAGAAATGTGTGTGTGCCTATTAGTGAGTGCCGTATCGATTGTAGACTTGCACTGTAAATAACATCATTACCAGATCCTACAGATGAACAAGTAAATACTAGAAATAAAAATGCTGCACTAACACAAAAAATTTGTTATTGGAATCCACTGTATAAAGATTTAATTTTACTAATAAATGCACAAAACTGTATCAACTTTATTTTAGTGGTGAAATCCTAGTAGCTCAGCATGGAGCTACTAAAAGTAAACTCAAAAGTGACGAGAAATTTTCATTGATTGCAAAGTAGTTTTACTTCGTATCTCAAAAGCTTTCTACAGAGTATGTGATTGTGTCATAGTAAATAAACGTTAACACAGGTATATCTGTCCTCTATCATACCGTTTTGCAGTGGCTATTCCATGGAAAAGGTCTCAAGTGATGAAGTCCCAAAATCTTCCAGTTTTTTTCTTTTCTCTAGTTCAATGGAGGCCAGTTCTCTCTCCTTGCATACCGGCGTTGTTATCTGTCGGTATGCCAGGCAACGCGAAATGACAAATGACTAAAGTAGCCATATAGTTGGTATTACTGTTACCACAAAATCTGCCTGAAGAAAAGCTTTAGCTATCAATCATACACATTATTTCCCCTATCTTCCGGATTATTACAAAAATATTTTTCTATTGATTAATCTTCAAATACAATATTTCATATTTGTTTTGTTAACTTTTTGCCGTTTTTGTGGTAAATATTATTTTTTTTTTTTTCATGGAAAATGACAATTCCTGACATGTATGGAAAAATTGGCAGTACTTGCTCCGACAGTCCTTTAAATCGTTTCTCTGATATAATTTGGGATCTGAATTTATTACGACCACAATTTGGTGATAAGTTCCAAAACCAAAAGTGAGGTTTTTTTTTTTTTTTCACAAAATTGTTTTGCTGCTGATAACTATAGTTTTTCTTTGGGCATATTTTGTAGTAGCAGTAATGCCAACTGTATGACTACTCTAGCCATTTTTCCTTTGGCGTAGCCATGATAATTTAGGTTTTAGTACTTTGATGGCTTTCCATATTCATAACAAAATGGTTACAAAATTAATGAACTTCTGAAAATACATTACAATCCGTCTGAACTTCACTGACCTAAGTACGATACTAAGGTACTAACATCCCCAAAGCCACACGTGAGATTTGTATCAATTTGTCATGTGTTGTGACATTTGTGCAAATAAGAAAAGAAAAATTAACATAACGGTCCTTAGAAGTACAACTTTTAAAAGTCGATTTGGAATTAGACTTTAGTTACGTGACTCTAAATTTCCTCTAGCATTTCATGCAACAATCTTAATAAATGTCAACTTGGTGAATAGTGGCGGTGAATTTGATCTAACTGATTCTACTTTGCGATTGTGTTTTGTGTTTAAATTCAGACATTGTTTGGCAAAACACAATCATTTGGCTGTCACTTTAGACTCAACTTAAATACCGATTACTAGACACTAACTATTTCCTAGATTAGAGCCGCCATTTATGAACTTTTACAGTTTATTTATACAACTCTGTAGTAAGTGTAGCCTTTTTGTTAAAAGTCGCCTCTAAATCGCTTTGTTTCTAAGATCTATTACTGGAATTGTTATTTTTTTTTATCTCGTAGCCGTGTTTTAGCCATAAATGATAACCGGGTAGCCATAAACGACATTTTACAGTTGGCATCACTGTCTTAATTATAGGTATAGCAATAAGCATGAGAAAATGCATGCGTTTAAATATTTGGGATTCATCATTGATTCTAAGATGTGTTTTTCTAAACACTAATATATTGAGGCAATGTTTGCTCAGGAAAATTTTCGAAGATAATTTATTATGGATATATATTTTTCGATTTTAAATGAACCTGCTGAGGAGGAGCCTATTTTAATAAACTTGAACCAAATATATATCAGGTGCGCAACTAAGTTCTTTTTTATGAAAATGCAACTTTATTTTGAAAAAATGGTTACAAATGAATCATTCAAAGTATTGCCCATCGTTAGCTACAACTTTTTTCCATCTTTCTGGCAGAGCTCAAATACCGTTACAGTAAAAGTGTTAATCTTTTGAGGCTATCCACGAATCAATCCATTTTTTGATGTCTTCATATGAGCGGAACTGCTGATCAGCCAGACCATGTGCCATCGAACGGAACAAGTAATAATCGGATGGCGCAATATCTGGGGAATATGGCGGGTGGGGTAGGACTTCCCATTTGAGCGTCTCTAGGTAGGTTTAAACGGGTTTGGCAACGTGAGGCCGAGCATTGTCATGCTGTAGAATCACTTTTTCGTTCCTCTGCTCGTATTGTTGCCGTTTTTACAAGCAGTGCTCGCCTCAATCGCATCAATTGAATTCGATACCGTTCCCCAGCGATGGTTTCGTTAGGTTTCAACAGTTCATAATAAATGACACCGACCTGGTCCCACCAAATACACAGCATAATCTTTGCAGCGTGAATATTCGGTCGAGCCGACGACGTAGAAGCATGACCGGGCAGTCCCCATGACTTTCTTTTCTTTGGGTTGCTGTAATAAATCCATTTTTCATTACCCGTCACCCTTCCTTTTTTGACGCTGGAGCAGTTGTTCACAAGCAAAAAAAAAACGACGCTCAACGTTCCTTGTTTTTAAATCACAAATGACGAGTATTTCACACAACCAAAAGTATATGACGCCAAAACAAAATCACTATTGTGCCAAACAGTTTGTTTGCCATATGTCTAAGCTCGGTTCATGACGTTTTGGATATGTCAAAATCGACCAGCACTTACTGCTGGAGCCATCTATTGACAGAACTTAGTTGTCCATTTAATATTTTTAGGAAAATATTCGAAAAAAAAGACAGTCAGGCATGAAAGTGCTTCTTATGCCGAGGATTCCGGAGCAAACACTATAAATACTCGTACCTATATGACTTATATATTAAACAAGTACGTAGTTATACTGCTATTTGTAACAGTTAATCGGTTTTATTATTTTAACTACAGTACAAGTTCTCATGATTTTCACATCATAACTTCGTGAGGTTTGGTTCTTCTTAATGTGCGAATATTAAATTGAAAATTGAAGACGTTTTCTACCTCAGGGTCAATATGCATTTGCAGAGGCTGGTTGTAAAGAATTTGTATCACCTCTCCTATCAGGTCAATCTAATGAACCATTGTGCATTAACTATTCCTCGAGGGAAATTGTTTTAAAATGTTTGGATTATCTGTGCATTATTACATTTGCATCATTATGTATGATGTTGAATATTCTCGATCCTGGTCACATGAACTTGTTGAAAGGGTGACCACGCTTGACTGGCGTATTCAAGGAGGGTGCGTGCAAATGTAATGTAGAGGCATCTGGTCACGTAAAGGTCGGAGAATTCTTTGGACCATCGTTTGACAAAGTCAAGTTTATGAATTATCTCATCAATATGTGAACGGAAATTTAGTTCCCTGTCGTACAATATTCCAAGATCGCGGAGAGATTGAACGATGGATATAGATTGACCATGCAGAAGGTAAAGGCGGGCGGAGGACACGTGGTGCTTACGTGATAAGGTAATGGATTGGTATTTGGCGATACTGAGCTCTAAGCGATTTGGTAGGCACCAGTTCGAAAAACTATCAAGGTCTTGTTGAAGGAGACAGTAGTCATGTGGTGAAGAGATGGCTTTGATAAATTTGGTATCATCACTCACTCTTCGTAGGGAGAGAAGAGTGTTTAATAACCCTCTCAACATCGTTTATGATTAGAATGAAGAGAAGAGGATCTAGATGGCTGCCTTGCGGAATACCAGAGGTGGTCAAGAAGGGAGTCGATAAGATGGATCTGAAGCGAACTCTGTAAGAACGGTTTTCCAGGTAAGAAGATATCCATTTTAACAATATGGGTTCGAAACCGAGGGCAGACAATTTGAAGAGGATTAAGTTATGAGATATCTTATCAAAAGCCTTACTAAAATCAGTTGCAATAACGTCTTCTTCTTTGCCATTCTCTAAGGCAGACAGGGCGAAGGACACGAATTCGACTAAGTTCGTGGTAGTTGATCTACTTTTCAAAAAACCGTGTTGGGTGGGTGAGATAAGAGACTTGCACTGAAAGCTTAAGGCATAGTTCATATTTTCTAATGGGAGCCCAATATCACTATTAATTCTCTCACAAAGCTTAATTATTTATAACATGGAATCAATGAAAATGTATCAAATGAGAAACAAAATTGTATCTAAAAATTGTCTATCTAAGAATCTATCTGTATATCCAGTATTTCCTACGTTGTGTACAATTTTGTTTGCTCTGATTTATTTGCAGTTTAATGATGAAGCAAATTTCATAGATACATTAAGTTGAGTAATATCGCATTCGCTTTGCTATATTTGATTGCTTAGTTCATATTAAACTGTCAGGAGGTTATTGACCTAAATTGAGATTGCGATGCAGTCAATGCTAATAACTTTCAAATTTGCAACGTTTTTTGACACAATCTTAATACGGTGTTAACTTCATACATTCCTCTAATTATCTGGCAGGTATGACATTGGATGGGAGGTGCTGTGAAAGGGGAGTGACTGACGTATCAAAGTGTTTGCTAATTTTCAAATACATCACGTTTTGAAAATTCTTATTGTAAAATACAAGCAGATAAAATATATTAACTAATAAAATTAACATGAACTCAGACTATAAATTGAGTTAAACAAAGTAAAATTTCGAAGTCTAGATTTTGCATGTCAACAGGAAACATGTCTAAGTTAATTTTCGCTGTGATTTTTTGTATCGTTTGTGAGTAAAAATCAGAACGGATAATGAAGGGTTATTCAATTCTAGGTTATAATTTCAAATCCATGCCATACGGCATCTGTCAGATCCATCGTTTTACTACCGCTCAACGCATTAAAATTGTTGCACCTTACTACAAAAATAACAGTTCTGCAATATTTGTGTACAATAAGTTGACGCCAATTTTTCGAACAAAATCTTCTTCAGCTATGAGACCCATTTCTCGGTCGGGGGCTACGTAAACAAACAAAATGCCGGAATTCGGGGTTCTGAGAATCCAAATGTGATTGCCGAGAGCCCATTGCATCCACCACGGGTGACAGTTTGATGTGCGGTGGGAACCGGCGGCGTGATGCGGACGTATTTCTTGAAAACGACGAAGGCACTACTGATTTTTTGACCTGAGATTGAAGACCTTCATATGACCGAAATGTGGTTCCAACATGACGGGGCGTCGTACCACACAACACAGGCAAATTTGGCTTATTTGCACGAAAAGTTCCCCGGCCTTTTAACTTCGAGATCTGGCGATATCACTTAGCCATCAAGATCGTGTGATCTGACTCCGTTGGATTTATTTTTGTGGAGCTACGAGTATGCCAAAGATCGTATCTGTGCGGACAATCCTCAAATTTTGGAGCACTTAAGTACCCAAATCCGTGAAGTTATGGCCCTAATACAGCCAAAAATATGCCGAAAAGTCATCGAAAATTATCTCACGTGAATAAATTGTGTATTCCGTACATAATGGCATAGCCCAGTATTTAAAGCAGTAAACAAAATTCATCGAAATCTTTAATACTTTTTATTTAATTTAAATTTAAGATTCTAAAGCACGAAATGAATAACCCTGCATTTTGATATCCATGCAATCCCTAGGAATCTTCTCTAATGTATCCTATCTGTATATTTTCAGCAACTGTGTCTGCTCAAAGCCCTCAGCAACCATGTTGTGGAGTGAACGAAATTTTTCTACCACTAGGAGTAGCCCCAAACTGTGATACGGTTTGCACTGAAATAGGAAGACCGTGCCCTAGAATATACATCCAACCGCCAGCTGGATGTTATTGTCTTCCGGATCATGCTAGGGATTTTAGAAATGTGTGTGTGCCTATTAGTGAGTGCCGTATTGATTGTAGACTTGTACTGTAAATAACATCATTACCAGATCGTACAGATGAGCAAGTAAATACTAGAAATAAAAATGCTGCACTAACACAGAAATTTGTTATTAGACTCCACTGTATAAAGATTTAATTTTACTAATAAATGCGCAAAACTGTATCAACTTTATTTTAATAGTGAAACCCTAGTAGCTCAGCATGGAGCTACTAAAAGTAAACTCAAAAGTGACGAGAAATTTTCATTTTTTGCAAAGTAGTTTTACTTGGTATCTCAAAAGCTTTCTACAGAGTATGGGATTGTTTCCTAGTAAATAAACTTTAACACTCCTGTATCATACCATTTTGGTGCTGCGAAATTTAGCAGATATTATGGACTCAAGTTGTGAAGTTCCAAAAGCTTCCAGTTTTTTCTTTGTAATTATTAGTTTTCTCTGCTTCAATGGAGGCGTAATCATTTCAGTTCTCTCTCCTGGCATACCGACGTTGGTAAGCCAATCTGTCGGTATGCCAATCTACGGATATAGAACACTTCCTCTGCCACTGCTTTGCTAGAGCGAGGCTATGACTGAAAATTCTGGGATCTTCAAGGATTACGGATATTACACACCTCAGTAAGAAAGGAATCGGGGATATATTGGAGTTCGCCAGATGAACACTACGATTCCCCGATCACTATACGATATAGTTTCCCGTTGATACTACCCATGATCCCAAGACCTAAATCCTCTCAACACATAATTCCCAAAGCACAGCACTATTCAATACAGTTACATAGATGAGGGGAACACAACGGGCCCAATGGAGGCCTAAGTGAAGAGCATAAGCTCACCCTCTTAAACCAGCCAACCAACCATGTCAACCTACGCCAAAGGACAAATGTCTAAAGTAGCTCCATAGTTGGCATTACTGCTACTACGAAATCTGCCCGAAGAAAAACAATTTCGTGCTGACAAATAGAAGAATGTAATTTAAGTTTTGAACTTATCACCAAATTGTGCTCGCAATAAATTCAGATCCCAATTTGTATCAGAGAAAAGATTGAAGAAACTGTTGGAGCCAGTGCTGCCAATTCTATCACATGAAAGAGAAAAAATTGCCATTTTCCATGAAAAAAGAAAAAAATATTTGCAGGACTAGGAAAGAATTACAGCATCGTCAAAATTAACTCAAAGAAAGAGTGTCGCAATTGTATATCATCAACAGCCACACCATAAAATATGTAGGGACTAACAAAAGTTCGCTTAGTTGATTGAATAATAAAACATAAAAATAATTTTAACTTTAGATATTTAATCTTCACAGCTTTCAAAATCCTCCTTTTAGAGCTTTTCTATTTTGACATTGACTACACTCATTATCTCTTCATCAGATGAAAATTTTTCCCCTAAAATCTTTTTTTATTTTCGGAAACAGCCAAAAGTCACACGGCGTTAGGTCCGGAGAATAAGGTGCTGGGCGAATTTCATTGTTGCCTGAGAGGCAAGAAAGTGGTTGGTTTTTTAGTAGTGTGCGCAGGCGCATTGTCGTGGTACAAAAAGTAGCGGCGCAGCTCTTCTTTTTGTCGGTGACCTAGTAAATTTTGGAAAACTTGTGGTAAGCAAGTTTCAAATAGCAATTAGCAGTGACTGTCTGACCAGTTTTAAGTGGGGCGACGGCGACCATTTTCGCCCTGGTGAAGTACATTTTGACGCTGACTTTCGTTGGCCTTTACTGGAGGATTTGCACATTCTGGGCTCCATACTATGGACTGCTGTTTAGCTTTTGGGTCGTACTTGTAAAACCAAGATTCATCACCTGTAACGATCTTATTGAAGAAGCTTGACTCTCCACTTTCAAACTTATCCAGGACATATTGAGCAAAACGAACACGAGCCTCTTTTTGCTCTCCATTTAAAATTGTTGGAACCCATCGAGCTGACTTCTTCGAATATTTCAGGTGATAATTTAAAATTCATGACACAGCCATGGCATTCAAGCCCAGTTCATCCGCTATCATCCTGGCATCTTCGTCGATTTTAGCCTTCACCAGGGCCACATTTGTATCGTCGGTAGAGGATTTGGGCCGACCTTCACGAGATTCGTCCACCACAGAAAAATGGTCTGGAATCTTCGAAACCACTTTGAAATAGTAATAAGAGATAGTGCATTTATTCCGTATGCATTTTGGCATTCGTGCAGAATTTTGACTGGCGTGAGTTGACGTCGAAATCCGAAGAGAATGGCAAAACGAATTTCTTCCCGTGATGGCGGTGGAACTTCAACCGAGCTTACGTCACTAATTTTTCTCTTTCTCGTCTCCATTTGTACCTATTGTTCTGAAATTTGGAAACATATATTGTTATATTGTAAGCCACAGAAATGCGAGTCCCTACGTAGTATACAGTTAGTCCCTACGTAGTATACTGATGAATCGAGTCAAAAATTAAGCACTCGGAATTAATTGGTTAATTTACCAGCGTCTTATATGAGAAAATTCACGCTATAGCAAGATGTGCCGAATTAACTGCGACAGGAATTCTCACAATGGAGACATTACAATCATGTCAGCTGCCATCAAAGCGTTGAGCTACATCTCAAAGATGGTATGGAAATGTCTTTAGAAATTCAAGAACCTGCGAAAAATCAATAAAGTTACACGTGCTAGCCCACGTTGGAGTGGATAGTAACGAAAAAGCCGATAAGTTAACTAAAAAAGGTGCAACAAGTCATTTAGTAAGACCAAATTTCTTCTGTGGGATGGATGCATCATAAAGGAGATTAATTCTATGATATAAGGAGCTCCCACAAATAACGCAAGCAACGGCACTCCTAGAAAATGTTAACCATAGAGAGGATTTGGATAGTGTAGCGGTATCATGCTTTGCAGTCCTTCATTTCCGTCCAAAGGGAATTTAGGTGGGAGTTTGGCGGCACTCCCCCGAGTAGATGGACCATTATGAGGCTGGTAAACATGTTTGCCGAATCTGGAAGCATCGCACAAAGACTGTACCATCGAGATCCCTATGTTCGGGTTCAAGACACAATCGCGGCTGTAGCATCGTCAATTCAGGAAAATCCAAGCGTTTCGAATCAAAACTTATCGGCGCAAATTTGGAGTTAACAGACGCCCATTACAACGGATAATTCATGATGACTTAAACTTTTTGCCATACAAAGTCCAAGTTACAAGTAAGTTAAACCTCTGGATTTGCCTATTCGCCTGGAATTTTACCAAAAAATGATTGAAATAGCCGAAGAAGACAACAGCTTGATAAATTGCTTGTTTATGTCTGATGAGGCCCATTTTGATCTAAACGGCAATGTAAACAAGCAAAAAAACGAGTCACTGCGTGGTGCGCAGTTTCATCAAGGTGCATTATGGGGCCATACTTCTTTGAAGAAAACAGTGTAACAGTAACTGTCAATGGGGACCGTTATTTAAAGATGTTGAAGGAGTTTTTTTTACCCAGAACTGCGCCGAAAAAGTATCCGTTTCAACAGCATTTGGTTCCAGCAAGATGGAGCAACTGCACATAGCAAGACCGGTTATGGCGGAGCTCCAACGAAAATTCCCAAACAAATTAATATACAGAAACTGCACTTTCCGCTGGCCCCAAGGTCACCTGACCTGACTGCACCAGACGTTTTTTTTATGGGGTTATGTCAAGCAAGAGGTGTAAGGAATTTGACTGAATTGAAGCAGTCCATTAAAACAATAATTGAGGCGATCCCGACTTCAACCCTTCAGGCCGTGGAGATCATTTACGGTCCATCATCTTCAAAACCAATTAGTTATATAAAATAAAATTGAATATTCTATACAATAAAAAAAATAAATAAATGAAATACATTGATTAAAAAAAAAGTTTGAATTTCTTATTGTAGCACAATTGGTGCGACACCCTGTACTTACGGACCTCCTCATGGGACATTGTAAACTATTGTACATGAACACCTCAGGAAGCTAAGCCTAGAAATCTTTGCAAAGAAACTGAGAAAAATCCGAATCACGTAAAGTTGTCTGCAAACGTACCAGATAGAGGAGAAAGACCTTCCATCCTTAGACTCAACATAAGTTCTTAAATTTTTAAGGGAAACCGGCTTACACTAGGAGGTGACACAATAGATCTTTTCATTCATTCATGAACTTGGCAAAAGCAAATGTATCTATTCAAGAAATCTATCGAACAGTATGCATAAGCATACAATACTCGTAAATTATTTATCTTGTGCAGTCTGTTTTCTTAGCAGCTGATGGGACATAAATTATAAAGGAATGCCATCTACCAACTACACCTGAAAAGTTACATCTGTGCCTGGCAAGCAACATCAACACCCCATTGCAGATTTCAATGAAAAAGTATCTCTATCCTTCTGAATGTACTCAGAACTCTAAAAATTCCGCCCAACTAATAATAAAAAAATAAAAAAAAAATTCCCGTCGATTAGACTTTTATTCGTTTCCTGGGTGTGTGAATGTCGAATATTAATTTTACCCGATAAGACCCCAGCGATAGCAGTTTTCCAAGGCTAATGCAGGTTGGATGCACCTACCTCACGTTAGATTTCAAGGCCTTTCGCGTCTATCAGTTCTTGAATGTGATTAGAGGTTCGCTCACATCGCCGATGCCTTATCAGCCTAAAATTTATCTAATTTAATGTCAGCTTAGTTACAAGCACTCAACTGATTATATTGTCATAATAAACCAACCCAGAGAGAGTGGTATTTCTATTTGCAACTTGTGGCCTAAAAGGTTGAACGAACGATAACCAACCAACAAAATTACCATTCCACGACGTTACACCAAGTGCGTGTGAGTGTGTGTGTATGGAATAATTGATTGGTAAACATCGCATCGCAAAGGAGAATTTAACAATTTTATCAACGAAATAGGAAATGATAATCGTGCTCATCTCGTACTATCATAACACTGCTGTCTGATCTAAAAATTTGTATCCTCATGATTTTTTGAATCTTTTAGATACAAAAAAACTGTATAGATACACAAAATCAAAAATAAACAAAAAAAGAAAATCTTTCTGCGCTAAACTATTGCGTTGAGTTTCGGTTAAGGTAGGTCATTCAATTTGCCAACCTCTGCTGAACGCTTCAAGGTCAATGCGAAGGCAATCGCTGCCGTAGCCGTAGCCGTCGCCGTCGCCGTCGCGTTTTTTCAAGTGCAAACGAGACCGCTCTGTCCCGTTCGCACTACTTTGCGCGTCGCGCATGGTGTACGATTGTTGGCATCGTTGTGTTTATTTGTTTATACAATGGTGTTATTTTTTGCACTAGTGTGTTTGTCAAACATTAATTTTTTTGTTAGTTTGGGGGAGAAGAAGAAGAGGATGACAGCGCTGCTGCTGCTGCTGCTGCTGCTGCTGCTGTGTGGCATTGTGCGGTGTTGCTGTTGTGGCACCACTGCGAACAAAAATGATTAAATTAATTTGGTAGTGATGTATTTATGTCATTTCAATACATTCGATCACTCATGGCTCTTACGATATGGAGGGATATTTACGATGGTAATGATGAAGCGAGTCTGGCCAAATTGCAGTTATTCCGAAACTGTACTTGTTATACAAATGAAGTCTCTATCTTACGTAACACATGACACAATGATACATAGAGTTGGTCAAATTGTAATAGATTGCCGACTACATGGATACAAAATGTAATCTATATAATTTCATAAATTACGATTACGTTTTGTAATCTGTATTCATGTTATGAAGTATTCAGTAGTCATAGAAGATTACAATTACTGCAATTTGTAACCCTAATAAAAATAAAATATCATTTTAATTTCAAGAGAAGTAAAAATGAGAATATAACTAGAACGGGTGGATGTAGAGTATGGAGGGTGAAGTAATCTTTTAGAGGACATATGGGTGGAAATGGAGTGTTGAATATTTTGAAGAATGTAAATTGAGCTTAAATTGTATTTTTGGATATTTTTAAGTGTGTGCTGGGCTTATGATATTTTCTCTATGTCCACCCGCACATCCAAAAAACAAGTCCAGCGAACTACTACCCCAATAATTCAACTAAATGAATATTAGAGAAACTAAATTACAGTACCCTCCTCTAGTGAATGAATTGCGAAAATAATAGTAACCAAAGTAATTAATTACTGATTAAATGTAATGAAAATGACGAGTGATCAAAACTGAAATTACTAAGTAATTGTTATTACAACGTGATGAAAAATATTGATTGCCAAGTAATTCGATTACTTTGTAATTTTAATTTATATAATTGTTTGGTAATCGATTACTTCTGTAATTAATTATGCACACACTCCTTACGTCACTTCGTATGGGAAAGATTTTCATTTAAAAAAAAAATTAAAAGTGAGAAACAACAATCGCGCATATCTTCCCAATTTTATTATACATTTTGAGATAAACAAATTATCTTTTAGTCCAAGTAATACAATTCTGAGAAATTCGTAGAAATTCGGGAAAATTTTAAAGTCGAACGTCAAAGGCACATGTATGTGTGTAGATTGGAACATATGAGAACTCGTGAACCCTTTTGGTATTATTGGCGTCTTGCCATAAAAAAGATATGAATCGACATCTTTGTCTGACAGCTACGTCTTTTCTTTTCTGACAGCTACGTCTTACGTTTCAAAACGTCGATTTTTGTATCGTCTTCTTTTGGAATTAAGCGGGGTTATCATTGCTATGAATTTAACATCTTGAAAACAAATCTCTGTAATCATAAAACGGACATCGTTGTTGGGAAAAGATGTCGATTCTGATTCTATTCTCTAGCAAGATAACAATTCTGAGAAAGAAACGTATATACATTTTCAGGAGTACTCATATATTTTAATATTTCTTTGACATTTAAATTTTCGAATATTTCTCATTTACGAGTTCGATATGTCAGTAACTTTGAAATGAAATACTTGTCTATTTTTTTCTTCAAATTGAATTTATTTTTCAATGTAGTCTCCCTTCAGGGCGATACACTTTTCCCAACGATATTCCAACTTTTTTAACCCTTCCAAAAAATATGATTTCTCAAACTCTGCAAAATAGGCATTTGTTGCATTGATAATTTCTTTTTCCGCGGAGCCATTTCTTCATATTAGGAAACATGAAATAACCGCACGGAGTCAAATCTGGAGAATAGGGTGGTTGAGGAAGCAGTTCATATCGCAATTCAGCTAATTTTGCTGTTGCTACTGCGGACAAATGAGCCGGTCCATTATCGTAATGAAACAGCACTTTTTTCTTCTTCAAATGGGACCGTTTTTCCATTAATTCTGCATTAAATTTATCTAATAAATCGGCATAATACTCGTACTATCCGGTGATCGTTTTCCCCCTTACCAAATACCTATAGTCAATGAAAATTACGCTGTGGAAATCCCAGAATACCATTGCCATGACATTTCCGGCCGACGGGACGGTTTTTGCCTTTTTTGGAGCATGTTCGCCTGCAGAAGTCCACTGCTTTTATTCTTCCTTCATTTCTGGCGTATAGTGGTGTATCCAGGATTCACCAGCTGTTACCAAACACCCTAAAAATTCACTTGAATTGCCCTTGAAGAGTTCCAAATTCTGTTCTTCACCCGAATCCGTTTTTGGTCCACCATCACTCATCTTGCCCATAAATTTTTCATGCTCAAATGGTCCTGCAGGATTCGAATGACTGTATCATTTGAAATTGCTACAATCTCAGCTATCTCACGAACCTTGACCCGGCGATCGTCCAACACAATATCGTTTTTTGTGCTTTTTGACAGATCTACTTGAGTGCAATCTTGCATTGATGACTTATCGAACAGCCCTCGTGTTAGCGATTTTTTCATTTCAATAGTTTTTTCGTGAATTTATTGTCGTGTCAAATGTTGTTTTTTCCACGTCTTATTTTTGGCGTAGGTATGTTCATCCCGTTTTAGTTTTTTGTTATAAATTAATATGTAGCTTTGTTCAGTGACTGGAAAAGTAGAACAGCACAACACAGAACAGCAGAAGTTTGTGAAAACTGTCAGACCAGATTAGAACAGAAAATTAGAGCCTTACCACAAAAACAGCTGATTTTGACACTTCTCACTAATGTGTTCTACCTCAAGAGTAGGTGCAGAAAATCGTGTGCTGGACTGTGCAGTACAGAGTGACATTGAACAAAAAGAAGAATACTGCTAGACTCTGCAGTACAGAATCACTGAACAAAGCTAATATCGAGCAATGAAAATCGGGCTTTAGTTTAGCTTCCGTATGTTGCATTCCGCTTATTTTTCAAAATACCAAATTCATGGTAATGAAAACCCCCCTTAAAACCTTTAATGCATTATAGTGACGAACATTCATAGATACGTAATATAGTGATGTACATCATCCAAATTTATGCATACTTATTCGTAATTGTGTTATCACCTTCGTTTGATGTACTCTTAGTTTGGTACGAACCTACGTAAATTCTTTGAACACGGTCGAAATTATGCAACAGAAATTAATTGCTAAACCAAGTACAAAGCAAAGTTGATACCGATGTAGCCTCATATCCAGTGAAAGCCTGAACGGGATGCAGTAAAACATTTCTAAACTGAGCTCATGACACGCATAACATTTTATATGGAGCTTAAGATCAAATTTTATGCATTTCGACATTTCAATCATACGATACAAACGGAACCAAAAATCACTTGAACAATTTTTATTTCAAAATAACCAAGGGTGCTTTCATCCACCTTTGATAACGTCCGTACTTCTGCGCCGTATATAGGATGTTGAGGATCTTACTCGTATAAAGTCGTCTTGGTTGTCCGTGAAAGCACTTTGCTTGTTCAATTGCCTTCTTAGCCCAAAGAAACAGCGGTTAGCAAGAGTGAAACTTCGCTTGATCTCTGTGCTGGTGTCATTGTTTGCATTTATATTGGAGCCTAGGTGAACAAAGTCCTTAACTACCTCAAAATACGTATTCTGTCCACCAATTCATCCCCAGCTGTTTTAAATAAGCTCGCCTCCAGCAGCCTTGTTAGATTTAAGCTTAGATATTGCTAATTTCACTTCATTTTGGTTGGGTGGACGGAATTGTTGATCGTCATCATTCGGGTGGAATGAAACATTCTGCCTAATAGCGGAGTTTTGATTGTCACTGCCGATTAAGAGTCTGCAGAAGTAATCTTTCCAAATTTTCAGCACCAACTGTGACTCTACTGCTAGATTTCCTTCTTCATCCCTACAGGCTTTAGTTGGGGTTTTAAAATTTCCCTTATGAAAAAAATCACACATACGCCATGTGTACTCTGCGGAGTTTGTCTTTGGAATGTTTTTTTCTGTCTCATAAACTTGTTCGTACCTATACTCAGTATTTTGCGGCAAATCGGGTCGGACCTAAGTTGAAAGACAAGAAGTCAGTTTCGGTTAAGAAAACTAAGGTAGACACTAATGCTACATTCAAGAATTTTTAATATCCCACTTCCTACGCCCTGGGCTCAAAGTCTTCTATTTGGATGTGTACTGAAAGGTTTTTAAGTATAACGCCGACGGAATTGACTTCCGCTTAATTTCAGCCCCATTGGCAACATTCCTCTTCTATATCCAAAGACTATTCTTAGAACCACGCCATCACTTCTATAAAGTGTGTTCTCCTCACGCACATTTCTGGCCATCGTCGTCGTTCACATTCCTTGTTGCTGCATTAATAAATTTTCTCCAAAGGAAGTCTCACTCTGTCGCCTGCTCTTGGCCCCGACAAAACGCTTAACCAGCACAAGCACCATCACCATCGTCTGCCATGAAGCAATAATAAATCATATCAATCACTTGCTAAAAATATTCACCACCACTGTCAAATAGTCCATGTCACCCTCTCCGTGCTAACTGTCATTTATGATGCCAATTTTACAAACACCATCATCATTGCGCACACATTGGCAACCCGCAGCGGCTGTTACCTAAAATTAGAACGCCACGCGGTTCAACTTAGAATTGTTTTCTAGCCAACCTATTTCGAGTGCCGTCTCTTTCGCACCATCCGATCGATATTAGAGATGTTGTCACAGGGTGGTGCGCTGTGCGCATTGCACTCGTGTGTTCCATTGACCCCCAAAAAAATAAAACAAAAGTCGTTTTCAAGGCCAGGTCCCTGGCCGGCTGCAAGGTGAGATCGTGCGTAATCTACGACAACACGAGTCGGAAATATCGAAAATTCTATTTCGTTCTTTTATTTTGTATTTTTTATTTTTGTTTGTATCTATCTATTTGCCTCTGGCCGCTCTCTTTTTGACGCTACCCTAGCAAACCGACCATTTGGCTGAGTATTGAAAGTTTGCTTGTCCTCTCAATTCGTGTGTATATTTTGTTTTTAGATTATGAGTTGAACTGAAAGAGGAACGATAATAAATGGCGTAAAAATAACAAATTTTCGGGTAATTGATTTGTATTCTGTTTTTGCCAAAATGATGTGACTTATGATGATCAAATAGTGGACGAGAAAGTGGAGAAACAATATGTCCATGTGTAAACACAAGCGAATGGGTTTGGGGTCAACAAATTGCTGGTACTTTATGGGTTGGCGTTGATGATGGTGTCATGAATCTTTTGCTGGTAAATAAATTTTTGAAAAAATTTACAATTTGTACAAGAGAGTGGGGTATTCGTTTTTCTAATTTTAATTATAATGACAATTCCCCTTGCAATAAAACCATATTAACGAGTACAGTCTTAGCCGATGGGTCATTTAATTTCCACTTTGTTGTTTCTTGATGCCGACGTAAAAGTTTTTAACTGACGCACCTTGTCCTTGAAATATTTAGTATGAGGAAAAATACATTCTGCAATATATTTGTCGTAAATCTTTAGCAGGATACAAGTAATTAAGATGTCAACTATATTTTGTAGTCAATTGAATTACGTATCTATAAACACCCAAACGTCAAACATCACAGTGCTTAATGCGGTAAGCAGTGAGGGGTAGTTACAATTTATATTAAGTTACAATTACTACAAAATTACTTGTAATTAGAATGTAATTTAATTGTACCTCAATTATCAAGTAATTGTAATTAGAAATATGCAATACCTTCACACATAATTTAAAATGTAATTAAAGCCAAGTAATTGAAATGTAATTGAATATTTCCTCCGATTTATATTAAAAGTATTCATGACTAAAGTTGTAAAAAAAGGTACTTTGATTTAAATAGATGCATCCTTTTTGCAAAATTTTGAAAATTGAACAAATTATCCACATTTTTAGATTTTTGAATTTTTACAATATTTGCTCATCGTAGAAACTTGAGAACAAATACCAACTTGGACATTGCAAATATCTCGGGAGATGTTAGTGCTAATCCAAAACAGAGGATCCACTACAAGACAAATGTCACTTTAATACAACTGTTCCACACATCTTTAATTACACTCTAATTACAGGTATTTGATTTAACTTTCAACTACTTCTTGTAATTGAAATAATATAATTCATTACTTGAAATTATAATTGAACTTTTTAATTCTGATCACTCGACAATTGCAATGTAATTAATTTACATCTCTATTAATGTAATGGATGAGTAATTGAATTACGAAAGTAATGATTACGACCCATAACTGTAGGTAATGCCAATTGAGGTTGATTAGCAAATTATTGAGTCGATTTCTAACACTGACTTACACAACTTATCGGCATGTTTAAAGGGTACAGGGTCGAGGAATGCCAAAAATTCAGCAATAAATCTGGGTTATATTTTGGGATGAAATTATAACAGATGTCATAAATACTGGTAACATTTAAGCGCACTCATCGTGAAACTAGTATTGAACACATTCATTCTATATTGACAGGTATTCAATGACTGACACTTATACTAAGTTAACGCCCAAAATTATTTTCACAAAAGTAGTTTACAAATATGGAGTGAGACAATATTGGAAACGGTATTGTGGTAATTGGCCTTCACAAGTGTAATATGGAAAGAGTCGATATTTTCCGGACCTTACGACCGCTTAGAATCACCCGGAATTTTATACATCGAACTGTTAAATTGTTTGAGGACACTCGCACTGTCAGCAATTCACAGGCGGTTAAAGCTGTTAAAGCCACGATTAATCGGAAAGCAGAAAATTTTGTCACGAGAATTGAAGATATCACAGAAATCCATGAAAAATTTGTACTATTGAGGAATCGTTCAATAAGCAAAATGACAGAGTTTATGTTGGGTCATCCAAAAGCATCAAAACTCATTCCGCCAGTCGAACGGGGACCATCATCCCGCATATGTGTTGGTTTGGTGGAAAATCAGCTACGAAGGCGTCACGGGAATAAAAGCATCGGCAAAAGCAACCAAGGGCAGCTCTAAAACAATGTGCTGGATTTCGTAGTAGCAGACGATTGTTCGCTAGGTAGCCAGACCTTAATCCTTTGGATTAGTCTATTTTAGAGGCGATAGCTTGTTCTACTCGACAAACAAATGTTGAGTCATTTATCCATGCAGTGAACAGTTTTCCAATGGACGACATGAGTGCTCTGATGGATGAGTGATCCAAACAACTCAAGGGCTGCATAATAAATGCCGGTCATTTCAAACAAATTATCTAAATATTATTCAATAAATCGCTCATTCGTTGCAAGACCGTCATATCTCAAAAAATTCAAATTTTCAGGAGACGTATTTTAAGTTTAAAACCGTCGCCATTTTTATTAGGATCAATTGAGCAGTACCAAATAAAAACCAATTGAAGTTATGCTTATGAAATGTAAGTATGATTTAAGGTTGAATTATGTTTATCAACGGCTCTTTAAGCTTTAATTCATATCTACTTTTAATTATGACGTTCTTGTCGTGAAGATTGGACTTTTTTGGTGTTCAGGTAATGTTTAAAAAATCGGTTAAATTATGGAATGTGGTTTTTTTGTAGCAACTCCAGAATTTGGTAGCAATCTAATTTTTTTTGATTTCCATGTTTTCCTCGGCGCTCACCTTCCAGTAAAACATTTGCTACTATGTTTCGCTTTTCGAAAACAGTGCGAATCATTCTATCGTTAATATCTAGGGTGTTCTTGAAAAATACCCTTACTTTTTCATCATTACGACAAAAATAGAAGGCACTGTTATTATCCATTTTCTTCCTTGAACTATTTTCACGCACATAACGATATTTTGGTTGAATTGGTATCGTATTATTGGCAATATATTGGCGTTGCTTTCCCAAATCACCTAATTCACAAAAGGATGTAAAAATTTGTGTGCGCTCTTCCTCAGAAACTTAGAAGAACAATTAAGCTTACATTTTTCTGTGCAGGGAGGTTTAATATTTTTCTGACTTCGGGGTTTTTCTTCTTTGGTATGTATTTTGTAATCCTTTCCACTGTTTCTTAACTTTTTTGTGAGGTTTCTTTTCCATGAATTTTCATTTCGCTTACGCTTTACCGCTGTCTTTAATGGACTTTTTGGAGCTGTAGATGTGCTGGGAAAACAAGGATTGGTAGGATCTAAATCATAAGCTAGAGTGGGTGGATTTTGTTCCATTCTAGTGAAATTGCTGCTGTTTCGTTACCCTCACTGTCGCTAGTTGAATTATGGGGTATGTAAGATTTACCGTAAAGTATATCATCGTTATCCTCAGTAGATGACCCAGTTGAGGAATCTGAGCTAGACGATGAAGACGAACTTGATCGCGACCGATAGCTGCCCATGTCTGTATTAGTTGTAGCTGACTGGGCGGTAACCGCTACAGTTTCTAAAATGAATTTAATTTGAAATGTTTTCGGAAGTTAGTAATTGAAAGGTCATTAATATCAAAAGTACATACCACAATCTGATAAATGTTCGTTCATAGACAAATTGGAATCTACTACGGCCGCCGCGGCGGAAATACTGGTACTCGATTTAACAGCTTTGTAGGGTCCATAGCTAATTTCAAGATTCTACACGTGCGAGTGTTTTGTTGCATTCTTATAATCTTAAATCGTTTGTTAGGCTGCGTAGTATAGTTGGCATAAGTGACGTTTTGATAACTTTTCTATTTAAAACACTGACATAAGTTAAAATATTTTATAGCGGATCATTAAACCATTACTACTTTTCTCTGCAAGAATGCCATAACAACACATATTTTCAGAACGGGATATTAAAAACTAACTTATTTTATTTGCCATAACGTCATAAGACAAAAAGCTATCTAGCCTTCATGGATTTTTTGCAGCAAAATAGTCATATTTGAAATAAAGTCAAGCGTCACCGATGCCAATTCGAAAAAAAATCAAATTTGCAGAACTCACTTTTTCTGAAATAAAGTTCCAACACAAAATATGACACTTTTGAAGAAAATTCAACAATGTCTTCACCACTAAAGCACAGATGCAACCGACTTAAGACAGTGTTGCAGTTAACACTAATTATGAAAAAGAAAGCCTGCATAACGACACAAGTGCTATCTCTAGGCCGATCTTTGAAGCTCAGAAATGACGTTCTACAGGATAACAGTTTGCTTTGTTTACGTAACTTCTACATCAGTAACATAAAATTCTTGAATTTTGAGATATGACTGTCTTGCAACGAATGAGCGAAATAATTATTCTATCTACAAAACTCTTATTGATTATAATCAATAAAAGTTTTGCAAAAAAAAAATACTTGTTCGATTTTATTTTATCACCAAAAATGCGTGTACCAGTACATATATACATGGGTTCTCATGTAATCTGATTTGGTTTTCTTAGCTTATAATTAAAATTTAGTATTGGATTTAAATATTTGGACATAGGTATTAATAAAATACAATTACTAAAAGACTGTATATAGGGTACTTCAAAACCCAGGTAGTTACCAGGAGTGGGTGTATCCCTCAGAATGTATATGACTAGGTAAGGTTTAAGTATTGAATTAAACATACAAAAAGTTAAAATCCACTTGAAACAGATCGTATGATTCCCTATTCCTCATCTCCTAACCCATCCGTAATGAAGTAGACGCATCGTTATGAGATTTTTGATTCAAAGGCAATTATATCTTGCAACTCGGAAGATTTTTCATCGATTTTTCTGTAATTTTATTACAAAAATTACTTTTCAAAGACTTTTCCTTTGGGGAAAGTGGGCGTGGCTACTATATTTTTAACAAAAATTTACGTACATATATTGAAGCTACCTTCGAAATAATTTATATCCATCATCCTAAATAGCAAAATATTTTTATTTATTTTTCTTAAGAAAATGCAACCCAAAAAGTGGGCGTGGTCATATGCTATATATTTTATCTTACAATTTGTTTTCACTCTCAGTATAAATATTGGAAAATGACATTTTTTGAAAAGTTCGCGTGTTCGATTCCAGAAGGTTTCATTTTCATCTTCCTATCTCAAATTTTAAGACCCGAAAGCTGGTGACATACAAACAGACGGGCATGGCTAGATCTACATAACTTTCGATGCTCAAAACATTTATCCGTATGTGCATATACAGGTACATATATACTTTTGGCGGTCTATCATCATTATTTTTCTATGTTGCCAACTATGTGTCGAAATTGATATACCCAGTGGGATAAGGCGGCACGGTTGGTCTGCTTTTTGCCGGAGTATACAGAAGCGATGGTAATAGCGCTACAATAGCTTTCGATGCGCTTAAGAATTGGATTTTAAGGTGGCAGTGGTATATCGGTAACATCATCGATTGTTACGCTGTGGGTTCACGGTTCAAATCCTGATGTCAAGAATCATTTATTTATTTCACATGAAATAAAAAAGCCGATCAATTGCGAAAGCTAATATCAACTCTACTGAGAAGGCATAGCACTGGCAGCGATCAATGCAACTTGATCGTGATGATGACATCATGAGGATGGAAAAAAAATACTCTGAATCATAAGCAACGACAATAACAACAAAATAAAAATGCTCCTCAGTTATCTGGACGCCACCGTTGAAGTATACTGAAACTTTATATCACCTGAGTTTCAAACAACTATACCAATCTTTTTCCCCTCTCACTGTCTACCGTTCCCTGAAATAATTTAATGGTATTCATATTCCCTTTGGCGCGCGCAAATTATATAAAAAAATTAAGACCATGCTTCGAGTTATTAATTTAGAAAAGTAGATAAAGCTAAAATCGTTATCAATCACTGAATAGTTTCCGGGTTAATGTCGAATGAAAGTACCCTACATAAGATTTTTCTTCAGTATTCACGTACATCATCATTTAACACACCCCTGTACTGTCACGTCACCTATAGACTCAGAATTTTCGGAGAGCGGATCTCTGTATTTCAGTATTACCAGTCAGTTTTTTTTTACAATTTTTTTAGCAGAATTCTTTTATTTCTTTCGGACTTGGAATGGTTGTCGTCTCTCGCAATAGCTGGTCAATGCTGATCATCTCTCGCGGTATTATCTTCTAGACACACCATCAAGTTCAATTCCTTAGCTTATGCGCTACTACTCATATTTAAAGTCACTCGAATGTCTGTGAAGAAGCGGCATTTCTGGCGTAAAATGGATTTCGCCAAAATGAAATTTCGTTACTAAACAGAAGGCCAATTCTTAAATAATTAAGACTTTGTCTGCTGTGAGATATTTTACAGCAAGTGGAGTTTTCTAGAAATCCTTTTCGCTGCCACTCTGACTATATCCGTCGACGTTTGACCTTTTCCTTCTGTTCATTTCGGCTTTTTGTGGAGATTACTATATATGATTACTTTATTCAGCCACATGCTAACCTACTTCGGTTTAAGGCCCCTACTGAGACAGTGCAGGTAAGCTACCCAGAGTGTAGTGGGTAGTATGTTTGCTTATTATCCAAATGGTGTAGGTTCAATTCCCATCGGTGAACATCAACTTACAGCCACCAGAGCTTAAAAGAAGAAACAATTTCTCCAACCAATGCCTTGTAGGTGACCAGATAAGAACGATAGGAAAATAAATTTAAATAAAATAACAACGGTATGAGATATGAAATTGATTCTAGCTTTATTTTGATTCTAGCTTTATATATGGAACAGCACATCATTTAAATGGCTGCCTCGGCTTCACTGGCAGTGCTTCAAGCGGTCGGTCCAATTTTTGATGACTCGGTCCAATATGTGCGGCGTTATTCCGGTAATAGCGTCTCGAATATTGGCCTCGAGCTCGTCCAAAGTGGTCGGCTTGTAAGGACTTGACGTAGCCCCAGAGAAAATAATCGAGGGGTGTCAAGTCGCATGATCGCGGCGGCCAATTGATGAACACTCGCAGTGAGATGACCCAGTCGCCAAATTTCTCCTTCACCACTTCGAGCGTTGCGTCGCTTGTATGGCATGTAGCGCCATCTTGTTAGAACCACAGCTCGGATATATCGATGTTGTCGAGCTCCGGCCACAGAAAGTCCGTTAACATCGCTCTATACCGAGTACCATTGACGTTAACGGTGTCTCCTTCCTCATTTCGAAAGAAATAATGTCCGATGATGCCGCCGTGCCATAAACCGCACCAAATAGTCAATCTTTGTGGATGCATTGATGCTTGGTCGAACACTTGTGTGACAATTTTGCTTGTTGACATAGCCGCTGAACAAAAATGGGCCCCCGAGAAGATGATTTTTTGGCCAAAATCCGGATCTTCGGCTAACATTTTCAGTGCCCAATTAGTTAACTCACGGCGTTTTGTATGATCATCCGGCTTCAATTCTTATGTCAGCCCAATCCTATATGGATGTAGGCCCAAATTCAACCGCAAAATAAGCCTGGTCGACTCTCTGGCGATGCCCAATTCAGTTGATCGGCGCCGAATCGACATTTCTGGGTATTTTTCGATACTGGCCGCTACGGCGGCTATGTTTTCTTTACTTCGCACCGATCTCTGTCTGGTTGGTGGCTTAAGGTCCAAAAGAGTGTATTCACGCTCAAACTTTTCCGCGGTGCGACGAATTGCCTGCGCACTGAATCTATGATAACGACCGACCTCACGACGAAATTCACGTTGCGTATTTACAACTGAGCCGGAATTTCGATAATATTTTTTAATAAATTCCACACGTTTGGGAAGCATGCATAATGAAATGGTAAACCTTACTGAATATTTTGACAGCTGGATGTCATTGATGATGTCATTACTATCTGGTCACCCTTTAGTATAATATACTACTGAAGTTCGAATGGAACGAAATTTGATTTCCTTCTACATACGTCACTTAGACTCCCAATTGCCCTAAATTTGACAGTAGGGGCAATCAGACCTAATAGTTTCTGCTCAGATAGTAACTTTTCTTGTCCTCTTAAAACCTTTTGTATATCGCGCTTTGGCTTTCCTTAAGAGGTCTACTACTCTGACTAAATCCACTTACTTTATTCAATATGCGATTTGTGTTATTATATCCGTACATCCGTCAAATTGTTGGTGGTCCAACGAAATACCCAGTAAAATGCTCATGACATGACAATGCCGCATTGGAGGAGTATCTGTATAAAAGTGACAAATTTTCTTTTATCAATGCCTGGAAACTTCGTCTTATCGTCACAATAGTGAGTAACAAGTGGCAATTTTCAATTAAAAAGTGGATTTAAAGTGAAAAATCCTGATTAAATAATAAAAATCGCCCGCGATCTGCCAACAGCGCAGAGGAATATGTAAATAAAGTTATAATTTTATTTTGTTATGATCGATCAAACGCTAACAATTACTACTTCCATTCCAGTTCGTGTTGTCATTAATCTTAAAGTATCTAACCATTTGTTATTGTAAGTCATTGCGAACTTGATTTCAACGTGTTGACTAAGGGCACTTTATCAAAGGGCCTGACATTCATAAAAGTTAAATAATCAACTTGATTGTGTAAAGCGAAACCGCTTTCATTTGAACACACCTCCCAGTATCGTTCATGTTTCAATTTAGGTGACTAAGCTTAATTCAAGAATAATTTCATTATAATCTGTCACTCTCGTTTGCCTAGCTTCATAGATTCCAGGAATAATAATTTCTTTTTAAAAAAAAAAAAAAAAAATCTAAACGAGGCGTAGTCCATTTCATCTTAATTACCGCCGGCTGATATAAATCTCTCGACTAGCGCCCGAGATGAAAGCAAACGAATTCAGACTAAATTCTTTTTCGACAAACCACAAAATGACCTCAACTGACGATTAATAAATACGATGCTTAGCTTGGCTATAGCTCTTCTGTTTTATTTAATTTTTCCAAAAGAATATTCTTGGAACCAGAGTATCACTCATCACTCTGCGTACTGCGTGATAAAATTAAGTTAATTTATTATAAACAAAAACTGTGGGATTGTGGTTCAGTATCCCTTTAATTAAACAAAAGATATAAACAAAATGACTACAAAAGGGTGAGAAAGGGTACACTTTTCTTGGCCCATAATATTTATGTACAGATGTACCCCTACCTTAAGCCTAACAATAGATACATTACTAGTAAAAGACGGACATCCCTTCAATATGTTGCTATATCTCAATCAAAGTCGACATACCGTATGTGCACAGGACACAGAACCTGTCTCATTTACCATGATGAACTCTTTATTCGATAGATACTGGTATAGTTGATACATATGCATGTATCTTCCATTAGGGGAGCCTAAGCACTTTAGTCATCGTGAATTGAAAAAAAAGTAGAAATAACCATGATGACAAAGTACGGCGTAGAAAATTCGTTCGAAAATCCTTTGAAGTATATACAGTATAAACGAGCGAGGGTGGATCACCTGGATTCGGATTGGGTGTAGAAATAAATGCACAGGGGAGAATGTATATATTGGGGTTCTTGTCATAGAAATATTCAGAGGACTATATCGTGAGCTACCCTTTTTAATTTCTGAGGAAATACACTGTTTCCCTGTATGTCCCCATTTTTTGCGCACAATGACAACGGTTTTTAATTATTTTGCATGAATATGAATTCTAAATGGATAGGGGGAGCGGAATATCAGCACTTTTTAAACCTGATACTATTGCTTGGGGTGATACCATAAGTAGTTGTTTCACTAAGAGTAACACAATACATAAGTATGCCATAGGGTTCAAACTAAAGTTGAGGAAAAACGAATAAGAGGAAGGAAGGAATTCTTATCATTGTGTTTCTAGGATGACCTAAAAATTCTGAAAAGGAAAATATGAAAGGGTAAATGATACCTAGAGTTCCTGCCATTCTTGTCATTGTTGGTTTCCCCTATTTCTTGTTATAAGACTTAGTAGGATGAGCAGGGTTGAATGTATGAAGTCTTAAATTGCACATAAACATAGGTAAAAGGGGACTTAAACTGATAGGGGCGTCTTTAAGGCATTAATCACTTTCTTGTACTGTAAAAGCAATTTCTATAAAGCAACGATCGCCGTATATACAACCGCCTTGCAAGCCTTTTTTGCAGATTTTAGATCTTGTTGTCAGCTCCTGCAGGATATTTTGTGGAATTAACTTCCTAGTAGAAGGAAGTGAAAATGTGATTTAGCAAAATCCATATAAACATAGGGGAGAGCAGGCGAATTTCTCTGATGTTTGGACCCAAAATCTTGGAATGTTTGTATGCAAAGGTACTTCCATCCGTTTATGAGATATTGACGAAAAAATCTCGAAATACAATCCAAAATTGATGTAATTTAGTTGATGTTCAAAATAGTACTTTTTTAATTTAAAAAATTCTTGTAAACTTAGGAGATAATCTACATGAGATACTTGCAGCTAAATTTTTTAAATCTCCGAAAAAATATTTCAGTTTTCATGCAAACGTGGATTACTTTTCTTTTTCATTTCTGACTAGTTATCTCAAATATATTTTCAATCTAACTTAAAACCAAAGATATTTAAAGTCATAAAATGACTTTCCCTCTTACTCGTACAACCTTGACCAAAAGTGCTTTTCACTAAAGTCCTTTTACTCAATCCAGAGGCTACTATATGACCTATACACTTAAGACTTTACACTCATTTATAGTATACGAGGGTGGGTCAATAAGTCATAACGAACACTCTTTTCGGTATAAAAACATTTTATTTTTCAACATAGTCTCCTTTTAGCTCTATACACTTCATCCAAGCTGTCTCCAATATTTTGATGCCCTCCAAATAATACGATTTCTCGAGCCCCTCAAAATAAGCGTTTGTTTCAGCGATGACCTCTTCATTCGACCCAAATCTCTTACCTCCGAGCAATTTCTTCATGTTTGGAAACAAGAAATAGTCGCAGGGGGCTAAATCTGAGGAATATACTGGATGAGGGAGGAGTTCGTAGCCTAACTCATGCAATTTTGCCATTGCGACTGCGGACTTGTGCGCCGGTGCGTTGTCCTGTTGAAAAATAACTTTTTTCTTCGCCACATGTGGCCGGTTTTGCTTCAAATCGGCTTGGAATCGATCCATCAGCTGTGCGTAATATGCACCGGTGATCGTTTTACCCTTTTCAAGGTAATCGATGTGAATAACGCCGCCCGCATCCCAAAACACCGCACCGAAATTGAGTAAACCAGTGGTGAATGGTTCCAATCGATGGTGAAGAGTCCCCATAATATTTTTTTTTTTTTTTTTGCCGAGAGGGTGAAAATCTTCTAAAGACACCATAAGGCCCGACCGCGCGTGCTTATGGTAGTGTGAGATTTTTACTCACTAAAAACACCACTCTTCAAGATTAATACTACAACTAAGCCGACGCTTATCCAGCAGTTTTATTTTCGCTTACGAGACTCGTGATTTTTGGAAAAAGATGTTCGTATGTAATTTAAAAAGAATGTAGCGCTTTAGACAGGTTAAATTCCAATGAGAGTTCCTGCTGTTTTCACGACTGGCATATACTATGACGCGAGGTCAAAAGGTTTTGTCTTTTGCAGACGACGAATTGAATTGTTCGCGTCAAGTAGTTGAATGACAGTACACGATCTTTGTGTTTACGAGCAAAATTTGTTATCTCTTCGATGACGCTAGGAATTCCCAGGTCCCGATGAATATCTTCCTTACGTACGTACCACGGTGCGAGTTTGTAGGATGTTTCTATTGCTTTTCCTGGTACAACCCCATAGTTGTAGACCATACGTCCACACTGGCTGTTATGTAGGCTCAACCTCGAATGTTTTCCGAGTAGCCAGTACATTTGTCGGTATTTGTTTTCGAGCTCGTCGCGTTTCTTTTTTACATGCGATTTGCATTTAAGCTTAACATCTAGAGTCATTCCTAGATATTTTGCTTCGTTCGCGTACGGTATTTGAGTCGAGTTTAAATTTACGGTTAATCTATCCACTTTTTTGTAGGTAAAGTTGACGTGAGTAGATTTGCTTTCGTTCAGCACAATACGCCAAGAATTCGTCCAAGCGTGGACTTTATTAATAGCATGTTGCAGCTTTTCAGTTGCTGTTTCAATTGTATCGCCCGTTGTCAATATCGCCGTATCGTCCACAAACGTGGCGACGACGCAGTTTCTTTCTTGCGGGATATCACGCGTGTAGAGTACATATAGAAGGGGGCCGAGGACACTTCCTTGTGGGACTCCGTCCGCAATCTCCTTGAAGTCAGAGTAATCATTTTCGTGCTTAACACGATAAAGTCTTTCGGTGAGGTACGTAAAATTAGAAAGAGTTGTGAGACGTCAAGAAATACACCACAACAAATCAATTATTTTGTGGACTTGGTCGATTGTTGAATGTTTGACTCTAAATCCAAATTGATGGTCAGGAATGAGACGTCTTTCGTTGAATAAGGGTTGTAGTCGTATTGAAAGTAGATTTTCGAATATTTTAGAGATAGCAGGTAATAGGAAAATATTCAGATATGATTTCTTCTCATTCAGAGGTTTGCCTGGTTTCGGGACCATTATAATCTCTGCGACTTTCCATTGTCTCGAAACGTAGAGCAATCTGAATGAAGCGTTAATCAAATCTAGCAGTTTGATAAGAGCTTTATTCGGTAATTCTTTGACCACCTGCGCCGTTATCAAGTCGTAACCTGGTGCTTTTTTAGTCTTTAGATTTTTAATCACTTCCCTCAGTTCAATTAATGCAACTTTTTTTACTTTAAAGTTGTCCGATGACGTGACTGGGGAGTCGGGTGTTATCAAAGGGCCGTCGAATGGCTTAAACGTTTCTTCTAAGTGCAAAGCAAAAAGTTCTGCCTTTTCTTTGTCGCTCTTTTTCCAAGTTCTATCGTTTTTCCGAATTGGTGGTGCTTCCATTTGAGGTTTCCGGATGCCTTTTAGCGCTTTCCAAAGTGAATAATTTGATTCTCTTCCAGTGGAGAGATTTTCAAGGTAGGTCGCTATCCCGAATACTATCTATAAGGCGATTGCATAGTCAGTTAAGGATCTTTTTATGCTGCGGTGCACGAGTGATTTGCCATTTCTTTCGTGCTTTTCTTTTCTCCCTCACCAGTTCAATGATTTCACTTGGATACTTTTCGTTGCGGTTAATCTTATAGCTTCTAGAAGGAGTGTTCTCCATGCCGCTCTTTGGATTGCTTCCACGAAACGATCAACTCGTCCTCCAGTTCACAAGGTGTTTTAACTGATACAATTAAGACGATATTTGTTTCGCAATCATTTCTAAAGCCCTCCCAATTTGTTCCATTGCTAGTAAGTCTTGGAGGTCCTTCTTTCTTGATCAACGCTTCACCAAGTAATAAAATTACCGTAGAGTGGTCAGAAGAGAGATCAAAACTTTCTTCGACTGTAATAAATTTATCGTAAATACCTTTTGAAACGAAAAAATCGATAAGATCGGGAATTGGCCAATAGGTGGGTTTTCCTGTCGAATAAAAACAACAACCGAATTCATTTGCCACTTCGTATAATATTATACATAATATTTGTCAAGCTTTTGTTTGGTTTGCGTGATAGTTTTTTCTCGCAAAAAAATAGTGTTTAATGAGCACTCGAAATTCACTTTTTTTTATTTTAACGAAAATGCTAGTAGGCGTCTATATAAAATGGCTGCCACAACAAAACTATTTGACATTTGGGTGCGTTCTTTTGAAAGATGATTCTTGAAAGAAAAAAAATTAAATTTAAGGTGACGACACAATTTGTGTTAATTTTCAGGGACTTATTGACCCACCTTCGTATGCAGAACTAACTAACTGGTTTTTCGACTTCGAAATACAGGGCGTTGTAAGAAATATTTTACTTCTCAATTATCAGTGTAAGAAATCCTTCGATGACCTGGAAAGTCACAGGGTTATATTTCACTTTTCTAATGAGGGGAAGACGGGTGGAAAGCGGGTGCCACATATTACTTTTCCATTTTTGAGCCTGAGTGGTAGAAAAATGAAGTGTACGACTGGTTCGCACGTGATTGCACCAAGAGGTGTACATTTAAAAAAAAACACTCAAATTTGAAATTGATAAAACGTATTTTTTTTTTTTTTTGAAAAATGCGTTAAAAAGCAAACATTTTTTTGAAACTTTTTCAAAATTTGGTATGCGGTAATCTTGTATGAGTACGAGTATATATTCAATATTATTCAAGTATTAATTTTAGCAAATTTCCAAAAAAAAAAACATTTTAAAGTTCCGTTATATGTAACAATCTATGCCAACTGTGAGGAGGAGGAGGAAGATATAGAACACTTCCTCTGTCACTGCTCTGCAACAGCACGATTAAGACTGAAGATACTGGGATCCCCAAGGATACCGGATCTAACACACATTAGCACGAAAGGAATCGGTGATATATTGGAGTGCGCTAGACCAACAAGACGATTTTCCGATCACTATATGACATAATCTCTTCCTTGATACTTCCATGATCCCAATACCTACATCCTCTCTCATTACTTAATTCCCATTACATTACTTTCCTACAGCTCGACAGACGAGGGGAACACAATGGGCCCAGGGGAGGCTAAGTGAAGAGCATAAGCTCATCCTATTAAACCTACCGCTATATGTATGCATTTTTAGCAAATACTTGGTACATACCCACTGCAACTCAAATATTAAATTTGAACAAAATCGTCAGAACCGTTTTCGAGAAAAAGAATACCAATTCCGATTTCGCTTCGAATTGTTAACCTGTTCAGCTGTTTTGGCTGTAGGCAGTGGTACAGACGTACAGACGTACAGACGGACTGACGGATAGAATTACGAAACCCACTTTTCGAGTTCCTCTATTATACAAGGTGGCGCAAAACTAATGACCCAATTTGATTTGTTCCATTAAGTACTGAAGATTATGAAAATTAGAGACCTTTGTATGGCATTTTCCATCACTTTTTTCAATACTTCCGACGATATGCTCTCTATTTGTTGTCTTTCAGGGCTGTGAGAGTCTGTAGCTTGTGCATATAGACCAAGAGCTTCAAATAACCCCAAAGAAATAAGTCTGGAATTTTCAGATCGGGTGATCTTGCGGGCCACTGCAAATCGCCAAAGCAGGAGATAGCACGACCCCAAAAGTGTCATTCACTAAGTCCATTGTGTCGCCCTCTGTGTGTACAGTGGCATCATCTTATTAGAACCACATGTGTTCCAACTCCAATTCATTAAATTTGGTCATCAAAAAGTCACGTAACATGATTTTGTAGCGCTCGCCAGTGACAGTTATTGCGTTGCCAGCAGCGTCTTTGAAAAAGTAGAGCACAATAACTTTTTCAGCAATTTAACAATTTTAGTCTGCCAGCCTTGCTCCTTCTCGTGTTGAGCTAGTTTCTTCGAATCGTGCGGTCCAGTTGGTGCCGAACGGTGGGAAAATCTTCAACGAAATTCACGCTGTGTTCTTATCACTGATGAATTACGACCATTTGACACAATTATTCCACGTTCTTGAGGAGTATAGCGTTCCATTGTTCATCGCTGTGTTTTTCGCATCTGTTTCCTACACAACTGTCAATAACACAATGACAGGAGACGCCATTTGCAAACTCATAGACAATTCTTAAAGTGTCATTACTTTTACGCCACCTTATATCTACGAGTATATAAAGTAAAATCAAATTTTATGAAAGTGTCGAGATCAAAGTTTTTCACGTAAACAATAAAATAAAAATGGCTGAAGATTCGCCGTAACTGCTTTTCATTGAACTCGTGTAACTCTTAAACTATGTTAACAAAATTGTTAGCTCATTTAACAGTCCTTTGTATTATGAAATCATTGTTAAACTTACGTAAATTCACATTAGAGACGAATTATCTGAATATATTATCTATCTTCTAGTTTCGTATTTCTTTGTTAAACTCCAGCTGACACACTCAATTTATGGATATTATATGGACATACTCGTATGCATGTTATGAAAATATTAACAACGTGTCTGTCATCAAACAGTTTACATAAAGCTATTATACTTGTATCTTACGGCTGAAAATACTTATTGGAGGAGAAAAGTTATACGAAAGGTCAGAATAAAATATTTTTAGCTGATGGAAATCGGTTTGAGGAATAGATGAGCCATACGAACAGAATTAATACTAAATCTTAAGAAATATCCTCCAAAATGTTCGACATTACCCCGAAGTAAATGTAAATCGTTGTTGAGTGCGAATATTATTTCGAAAATTGATATGCGTACGGAGCTTTTTATTTTTCTTTGTTTTTCTGAATGTAGGCCAGGCGTCAGAAATTTGAATTCGAAAATAATTCTCATAATTCTGAAAACGGTCTCAATCGCTTCCGTGAACAACATATCAATTAACCCTCTTCTGAAGAGCGTGCATTTGCCGCTACTTTGAAAAATGTAATGTAAAATTCGCGGCTGATAAGTTCGCGGCTTGAGATACTTAACAACGAGTCATCTTCTCATTAGTGATAGCACTAACTGCGGCACTCTTGGGTAGTATAAATATCACCTAGTTTCAATAATAATGTTATTTTGTTAGTATCTGTGGTAGGATAAACATCATCATGTCATCCGAAATTGGAAATTCCTGCAATTTTGAGGACCGCTACGTGATAAAGTATCTCGTGAAGAAAGGAAAATCGTCTAAAGAAATTTTCGAAGACATGTCATCGACCCTTCAGGATTCTGGGCTTTTGTGGAGTGAGACCCCCACCTATGGCTTCCTGTGTAAGTTGTCCCTGAAGTTGAAAAATTGGTTCTGGCCGACAGAAGAATAATAATGTGGCAGATAGCGGACGAGTTGAACATCAGCAAAGAACGGATTGGAGAAATTTTGACGAGCATTTCAACATGAAACAAATTTATGCGTGCTGGGTACTGAAAATGCTCAAGCAACGACGACTAGACTGCTGCAAAGATTTTTTAGAGTTAGCCGGAGACAATCTGGACAAAATTTGCAACCAAATCGTAACTGTAGATGAGACTTGGGTTCGCCAATATGATTCGGAGTCCAAACAAGAGTCTAGACAGTGGATTGAAAAAGGAGAGAGGCCGCCGAAGAAATTCAAGGTGGAAAAGTCGGTTTCGAAGATGTAATTAAAAATAAAGAATAAAATTAAAGAATGAATAATGACAAAATAAAAATAAGGAATGTAAATTAAGCTAAGATTTATAAATAGGTGAAAATTCAAAAATTAAAAATTAATAGATACCTGAATGAAACTGCTCCAAAATGCCTTCCTAAACTCAGCAGCACTACTCCTAAACACAGCAGCACTACGGCAATATTAAATGTCGTGGAAGAAATCAGGCGGTCTGTAGATGACAACAAGGTAACTTTTCTCACTCTCTTAGATTTTTCCAAAGCTTTTGACACGGTCGACCACAATATTCTATGCAATATACTTAGAACCTAATTTAGGTTTTCGCTACCATCTTCAAATCTAGTTTTCTCATATTTAAATGGAAGATTTCAAGCAGTGGCTGCTAACAATACGGTATCCTCTTTTCTGCCTGTAAGCGAGGTGTTCCTCAGGGGTCTATATTAGGTCCGCTTCTTATTTCTTTGTACATAAATTAGCTCCAATCACTTTTATTAAGCTCCTCCATTCATATTTATGCTGATGATGTTCAGTTGGTTAACAGTTGTCCATTGGGCCTTGTTGAAAATGGAGCATGCGAAGTAAATGAAGATCTAAATATAATTCTAAACTGGTCACGTGCAAATGGTCTCAGCATAAATCCTACCAAATCAAAATGCCTGGTAATCTCCAGAAATCTTATTAATACGTCGTATTTTCCACAAATACGCCTCAATAATACAACCATCAAGTTCGTTGACTCTGCGAGGAATCTTGGTATAATATTCAATAAAACACTTACCTGGAATGACCACATCAGATTGACTGTAGGCAAAGTTAATGGAGGTCTACGTATGCTATGGGCCATTCAAAGAATAACACCTGCTAGAATAAGAATGATGCTTGCCAAAACTCTACTTGTTCCCATTTTGTTGTACGGATGCGAAATTTTCTACAACTGCGACTACGAACACAGACGGAGACTTAATGTAGCCTACAATAGTATCGCGCGGCATATTTATGGACGGCGGAGGTATGACCACATTTCCTCCTTTTCTAAATCGATATATGACCTCACTCTGGAGAATCTTTTTATATTTAGAACGATAACGATGCTTCACAATGTTATGCAAACACGTCAACCGCCTTATCTTTATAACAAGATACGTTTTCCGCGTTCTAGCAGAAATTGCGACCTTATTCCAATACGCCATTCATTCTTAGTATCTGCGCGCCAATTTTTCATAAATGCTACTCGGCTATGGAACTCCCCGAACTGTTAGAATGATAAGTTGTACAACCCGGTTTAAGATGAGACTTAAGCAATGATTGGAGGCCCTGTGATGATGATGATTGTTTTTTTTTTTTTTTTTTGTTATATATATAAATATAATAACAAAACTTATTTTTATTTGCTAATTATTTAATTAATTTTTATTATTATTATCTATTATTATTGTTTATATATTTATTTTAATTAATTTAATTTAAAATTTTAAATTTTTGTTTTTAATTCTACGCTACACTATCTTTTTATCTTTTTTTGTTTGTCAACATGTAACATTAATATATTATAGTATTGTAATAAGTACTGAAGCTTGCACTATTTTAAAAGATTTGTATCTTACTGTGTGAGAATATAATGAATAAATTATATGAATATGAATAAATACATGAATATTTTCTAAAAATGCTGGGTTCCGCGGAGTCTTCTAATGTCGAGGGGTAAGGAGTTCCATTGCTTTATGACGTAAACAAAAAAATGACGTTCTGTAGTAGTGCATGTAGATCTCGGTTGCACAAAAACAAAGGAGCGATTGGAAACAGGAAATTCAATTTTATTAAATAAATAAGGCGGCTCTTTAGTTATCAAAATATTATTAAATGTTTTAAGGGCACAGAGAGGCTACATCCTAATACATTTTTCGATAGGGTTGATATTGTATATGATCAAAACGATTAAGATTATCGATGTATCTGACAACGTTATTAAAAGCCACGGTAAGATTTGTCTCGTAGTTGAGTCTACAAAAAATTTCGCAGCCATAGAAAGTTATTGGCATTATTATGCTTTTTGCAATGCTTAATCGAATGTGTTGAGATGTAAAACTTTTGGAGAGGGACAAGCTTCGTAAGCAGCCGTAAATTTTACCGATCACCAACCGGACGTCGCAGCTCCAACTAAGTGTGTCATTAAACCATATGCCTAGATTTTTGGCTTTTTAGACATATTGTAGTACAGTATTACCCAAATAAATATGTGGAAAGTAGCTAACATCAAGTTATTTTCTATAAATAAATATACACTTAGATTTTTTTGGATTTAATTCAAGCTTGTTAGCTTTGGACCAGTGCATAATGTTTATAAGGTCAACGTTTAATTTATCAGCCTCATCTTCAATCATACCTAATTTGCAACTTAAATTAATTTGCACATCGTCAGCATACATATGTAATGATGCGAATTCAACAGTGAGATCATTTATAAATATTGAAAATAGTAACGTCCCTAGTATTGATCCTTGTGGTACTCCTGACTCTAATTCAATGAAGTCTGACAAATTTCCATCTATGTCAACAGCTTGACTTCTTCCGCTAGAGGATAGCATCAAATCAGCAGCAGTGTCAGAAAAGCGACATTGGTACTTTTTTGGAGACGAGTATTCTGTGGCTTACTGTGTCGAATGCCTTTGAAAAGTCAAGGCATCCCAGGAACGAAACAAGATCATTATCCATGGCACGTCTAAGATCGTGCGTAACTTTTAGGAAAGCCGAAACACAACTGTGCTGTTGCCTAAAACCCGACTGATGAATGCTCAAGAGTTTGTTATTTTTTATATAGCTGAAGATTTGCTCATGCAATATTTTTTCCATAACCTTAGATAAAAACGGGAATATAGATATCGGTCTAAATACGAGTGACTTCCTTCTTTACAATGGGTATAGCTTTTGCTACCTTCTATGCAAGTGGAAAAGTCTTAGTTAGGATGATTGTGTTGAAAATGTGCGTTAGAGTAGGCAGAATATGTGGAAGTAATATCTTTAAGAATAGGGGATGATTATCATCGAATCCCATAGCTGTCGATTTTATTTTGAGTACAACTCTTACCATCGTTTCATCTATTGTATTAAATTGAAAATTACTCTGGTTATTAGGATTAGTAGGGGTAGCAAAATTGAAATCTGTAAGATTTAGTGAGAGGCGTTGAACTTTGGCAAACTTTGCGTTCATAATGTCTGGATTGACGTCACTAAGACATTGAGATTTTTGCCGACCTACTCCTAGCTCCCGTATGTTATTCCATAAAATTTTTGATGGCAACATTTTTATCAAATCGTTTAGAATAAAATCGGCTCTTAGCTTTCCTCACAAGGATGCCCACTCTATTTCTCAACCTACGAAACAAATCGTAAAGCTCGGGCAATCTGAAATGCTTCCAACGTTTGTACGCCAAGTTTCTCTGCTTCATAATTTCTTCAATTTCAGGAGAAAACCATGAACTTGCCTCAGTTTGCAGATGTTTTGTTTTAAGTGGCACATGTTCGTTAAACAGACTCTTGATAATTTCCTGCAGACAGTTAACCTGATCATTGGGAGAGATCATGAAATAAATTTGCTGCCAATTCATGCGCAAAGTGTGTTCCTCCAACAGATTTAAATTAAGTTTTAGTATATCTATTTTTAAGGTCAGAGAGAGGAGATCATGCTTGGAAAATGCAGGTGCTAATAACTGAGAATAGAACAAGGTGTTATGAAGGTTATAAACCAGAAATAGGTCCAACAAGGTAGCCGCTGAGCCCATAAAGTGAGTTGGATTATTTATATTCAATGGTTCTAAACCTAGGATGTTTATACGTTCCAAAAATAATCTCGACTCTTGGTTAAGTAGATTACAATTGAGGTCACCACACACAATAATTTCTTTATAAAAGGAAGACGTATTCTCTGGCGTTGAAAAGAGTGGTGACAAGTCAATGGTCTTGTTGGGCATGGCCACTACTCCGAGCAAACATTTGTTCTCACCGCTGAGAATTTCAATAGAACTATACTCAATTTGAGATGCAACATCCGATGAAGCGACACTTTTAAAATTAATGCAATTCCGTATGTAAATAGCTATCCCACCACCAATTCGATTACTCCTGTTAGCGCGAAACAATTTGTAGCCTTTTACACGATACAAAATATCAGGAAAATCAGTTTGAAACCAAGTTTCCGTCACAAAAATAATGTCAATACTAGACCCTTTAAACAAGTATCTAAATTCATCAATTTTTGGGTATAGACTTTGTACATTAATGTGGCAAACCCGAAGTCCATTAGCCTGGTGGCTTCTGGTGACTGTTTTTCTGGCTTATGATGACTGTTTTTTTGGGACAGAGAAGTTGTTTTGCTGATTGATTATTTGCCTAAGGGATCAATATTACGCAAATTTATTGACTCAGGCACGTGGAGCGGTAGCACGGAAGAGACGTGGGTTTTGAGACAGGCCTTAAAAAACACAGATTTTTCAACGACAGACCTACAGCCCAGACTTGGTCCACCGGGACTTCATCCTTTATTCCAATTCGAAAAAAAAGGAGTTACGAAGCCGAAGATTTCTAGGTGAGAACGAGATCAAGGAGGCCGTAGAAAGTCATGTTGAAGGCAAAGAAAAAGAATAGAAAGGAAAGTTAAGGCACTGTATGCCCGATGTGAGAAATGTATATCACTCGAGAGAGATTATATTGAGGGTTGCCGTGGTGTAGTGGTAACATCATCGCTTGTCACGCTGTTGATTCACGGTTCGAATCCTGATGTCAAGAATCATCTATTTATTTCGCATGAAATAAATAAAAAAGTCGATCACTTGCGAAAGCTAAGTCAACTCTATTGTGAAGGCATAACACTGGCAGTAGGGTGGTCATATGGCTAAAATGCAACTTGATCGTGATGATGACATCAGGAGGATGGAAAAAAATACTGTGAATCATAAGCAACGACAATAATATCGAAAATAAACAAAATACTCCTCAGTTATCTAGACAGCCACCCTTGGAGTTTACAGAAACTTAATACCACCTGAGTTTCAAACCACACCCTCTGTCTTTCTTTTTGTCTCTTTCTCTTTTCACAAAACGCACGTATTCTAAAAATTAATATAAGGTTATTCATATCCCCTTTAACGCGTGCAAATTATATATAAAAAATAAAAAAAATCTCTTCTTTTACTTAATGCCTTAGGCTGCGAATTTATCAGCCGCTCCTCGTATGTTTTACAACTGTATTGGTGCACTGGCCTTTGGTGTATCTCGTACATCAGCAAATGCAGATAGATGACACTTTTAAAGCAGTAGAGATTCATCTATTATTTTACTAATAACTAGCAAACATGGATTAAGTTTGGGGATCTGCATTGCGATTGATCGGGAAACTACTGACTGCTCAAAACTTGGCTTGAGCCAGTAGCGCAACTATCAAGTTCGTGATGAAGTGCTTGCTTTACCTCCTAGTGGTGGTCCCCGGGTAACTATACGTATAAACCCTTATGCGTGTTGGCTAAAATTGCAAGTGCGGGTTGTCTAGGGCTTGATTCTAGACTAGGTAACGTGGGCCAGCAACCTGCGTTACCGAACCCTGCTCGCTACGGAAGTCGACACTATGCCTCGGATAAGGAATGATCACATGTTGACAACTTTTGGCTATTGTACCCGGACAGAGATAGGTTTCTGGAATGTGAGACGCTCCTCGACTCGTGAAGCGAAGGACCTCACAATGCCGGATTCCTTCAATTGGAAAAAGAATTCATGCGATATAGACTGGCCATTTTGGGGTAAGCGAAATCAGATGGTTAGAAGCGGGTGAGTATCAGCCCCCAACGCATAACACTGTACTACTCTATTAAGGAAGACCCTCTGGAAGTCCGCGGGAATATGGACTCGGACTGTTGCTAACATCAACAGCACGCAAAGGCCTAATTTCCTGGCAACCTTATGGTGAAAGGATTATGTCGGCCAGATTCCAGACTAGAGTATGACGCGTCACCATCATACAGAGAGCTCGTCTGAGGACGAGAAGGAGAGCTTCTACAATCTCTTAAGCGCCATCTTCAATACAACACCAAATGGAGACATTGTCATAGTTATGGGGAATTTTAATGCCAAGGTAGGCAACGACAATGAAGGGCTCAAACATATAATCGGGAAGAATGGACTAGGCAATCGCAATGACAATGGCGAAAGGTTTGTGGATTTCTGCAATGCCAACCGCCTTGCGATAGGGGGCACCATGTTTGAGCACAATACCTGCCACAAAGTCAGCTGGGTTTCCAACGATAGGCAAGGAACCTCCAATCAAATTGACCATTTTGCCATCAGCCGCCGCTTTAGAAGTAGTCTCCTGGACGTCCGAAACAGGCGAGGGGCAGATGTGGGGATAGTACGAGATCACCATCTTATGATAGCTACTCTTCAACTACGCACTGCTGCCATTCGAAGATCCCACGACAATACAAGAATGCCCAGGTTCAACATCGATAGACTTAGTGATCCCTCTGTGCGCCAACAATTAAGAGAGCACATTTCGCAAGGTGTGGAAGCAATCAGCAGCTCACTGCCCATAACCATCCAAGACCATTGGTGTGCTGTGAAAAATGTTTTTACATCTGGTGCTGAAAGAATTGTCGGTCGATTACAGGAAAGACATAGGGCGTGGCTTTCCGAGGATACCTGGAGACGGATTGATGAACGGAAACAGCTGAAAGCTCGCATTGCAGCCGCTCCAGCAGCAGGGAGTAATGAGCTAGAGTCCCTATATCGCATGAAGATGAGAGAAGTTCAGCGTAGCGTGCGACGTAACAGGCGCAACTACATCAACACGCTGGCTACAGAAGCAGAAGGCTGCACGAAGGTGCGATAGTACGACCGTCTACAGAATCACTAAAGAGTTGACAGGTGGTCGCAACCGCAGCCAACACCCAGTGAAAAGCCTAGACTGTTCCTTACTTATTTCGGATGAGGACCAGCTTAAGAGATGGAAGGAGCATTTTGCTACGGTTTTAAACCGTGTATTCGCTAGCGATATGTTCCCAAATCAGAATGAAGTGCCCGAGGTAAGCAATGCCCGAATAAGCACAGCGACTCCTAGTAAGGATGAGATCACTACCGCGATCAAAGCACTTAAAACCAACAAGGCGGTCGGACTTGACGGTATTCCCGCAGAGCTCTTACGAAAGAGCTCTATAGAGAGAGCTTGGGAAGCCGAGAGCTTTCCTGACGAGTATAAAAAGGGAATGATCGTCAAGCTTCCTAAGAAAGGTAGTTTAATGGAGTGCGGAAACTGGAGAGGTATCTGCGTGCTGCCTGCTGTAGCTAAGATAATAGCTAAAATCATCCGGGACCGAATCAAACAACATCTTGAAGACACACTCGATGCCGAACAAGCAGGTTTCCGCTCTGGATCCTCCTGTGTCGATCACATCAACACCCTGCGGATTAACATCGAACAGTGCGTTGAATATCGATCGCCACTTCACTTGCTGTTCATCGACTTGAGAAGGCGTTCGATAGTGTTAACAGGGAGTTTATTTGGCGTTTACCTTACGCAAGAGAGGTATTCCCGTTAAATTAATTGCTATTCTCAAAACTACCTACGAAGGGTCCAAATGTCACGTTCTGCACAGAGGAAGGTTGTCTGAGGAATTTGAGATCCAAAGTGGGGTAAGACAAGGCTGCATTCTTTCACCAATACTATTCCAATTGGTGATTAGCGATGTGCTTCGTGCAGCTTTGTCGACGAGAAACGGAGTAATTCGATGGACTCTTACATCCCAACTTAAACATCTGGACTACGCTGACGACGTATAATTACTCTCTCATAGAATTATGGACCTCCACCAAATGACAGCAGATGTGGAGAGGGAGGCTGGCGTCGTCGGGCTGAAAATTAATACCGCAAAAACTAAAATTACCAGTCTTGGAACGAACTCATCGGCTCAAATATGCATTGCTGGACAACCGGTAGAGAGAGTAGAGGATTTCCAGTATCTTGAGAGTATTGTCTCGACCGATGGTGGAACCGAACTGGATATAGCCAACAGAATCGCCAAAGCAATCAGTTTGAACACCAAGCTAAGACTGTTCCGCTCCAACGTTGAATCCGTGCTGTTATATGGATGCAGCACGTGGAAAGTGACCACCGCTATCACCAGAAAGCTGCAAACGTTCGTTAATAGGTGCCTGCGCAACATCTTAAGGATTTTCTAGCCCAATCGTATCTCTAACGAACACCTTTACGAGAGATCGGGCCAGGAACCAATAGGCACAACCATCCAACGACGGAAGTGGCAGTGAATTGGTCACACGCTCCGAAAAGGTGGCAGCTCCATAGCGAACCTGGTGGTCCAAGGAGAACATGGCGCAGAGCAGTCGAGAAGGAAGCACGGCAGTTGGGGAAAAGTTGGGGAGAGCTGAGACACATTGCCAGAAACCGTATACGATGGCGCGTAGGCGTAGTCAAGGCCCTAGGACCCACAAGGGGATATAGGAGATATGTAAGTAAGTAAGTATGGATTAAGTTTAAATTTTAAGTAACTTTCCAATAGCATTGACGTTCTGCACCTTCAATAAGTTAGCCAGCGATGATCCTACTGCTAAAACTCTGTTTGAATGCTATCGGGAACATCTCACTGAAATTGATACTGATGCAGCAGAATCTATGTACGTATTTGCGCGTTCCTACATACGTGACAATGAACAGGCAGACAATTGAATGTCTGCTTGCAAGACATTTCTTTTAGCTGGTGGATTTCAAAGGCGACAATGTTCAGTTTAAGCTTACTGAATACCGGAACTGGATAATAATAAACGAATGAGAATTGAAGATACGAGTAGTAATCCCTGAAGATACAATGTTTTTTTAATGAGTCTGATCAAGTTCACAATAACTGTTAGAATTCGTGTCATCAATCTTTACTATAATTGCTGACGACATACGCTGTTGTGATTAGCAATCAAAATATAATTGCCGTTATTACTTAATTACTTCAAGGTGGCTATTAGTCGCTGATTAATAATCCCTCCCCGGTGATTGTCAACAGCTTATCTCAATCCTTACATCAACTTTAAATTTAGCTACTCGCCACTGAACAAATTAAGTTCTTAAGAAATACAAGTAAAACAAAACAAAAAAAATAATAATCTAATTTCTTATGCCCGCTGACGACGACGACGAAAACGACGACGACCAACACGTAAAACAGTTGGCGATAACATCTGCCGACGAAACTTCCAATTAACGCCAAATTTCATCATCTCATTTGGGTATACTCGTAGTATCAAGTGACAACGATCACGTCTAATTCAGAGGTGAATAACCCTCCTAAATCACACCATCGAATCCAGATATAGAAATGTGAATGGTGAATGCACCCGACTATGTATCTTTTGAGTTTAATTTTACAATTTCATACGTAGCCAGGTGAAACCCATACAATAGCTCAATCACAGCATTACCTCGAAAAGTATCTAGATACTTACGATTCATCCTAAAATGGTATATTTATGGATGAATTGCATAAGCCTCTGCATCCGTATCTGTGTGTGTAAGGAGGCAAATTAACTATGTGATATTCTGGTGACCGCAATTTACATATGTACGTAGTTGTTACTTTGACAAACTCCATACACATATGGGATTTATTGTGGGCGGTCAACTATCAAATTGAACCTCTCTCACACCCGGGCTTTGCGGTTTTCTTTGATGCGACCTGACTGGCACTGATAAACGATTTATCAAAATATTGATTGCGGTTTAACGATATTGCTTTGAGGTTTAATGCGTGATGATTCATTCAGTCGCAGATCGTTTGGCATACATTTGCGGCAAGCAAAGGTACTCGTTTTCTTTTTGGTCTCCGAATCGTTGAAAGCCACAGGCGGGATTTCAATTAAAATTGATTGAAGTGATTTTTAGTGGAACCTGATTCGAAACAAATTAAAATTATTTGGGTGTGTAATGAGTTGGGATGGGATATTGGTTTGAAATTGTTTAATATTTTTGCTATTTATATGGGATTATGGTTGCCAAAGGTAACCACAGGACCTTGAATGGGCTCTCGAAATGAGGGTACGATGACGCAATTGTGGTCTTGATTTACAGATTTAAAGTGACAAGTAGGCTTTTAAAAATGGAATGTATTTCACAGCAGTGTTTGATTTTTAGTGTACCACGAGATGTAATATTGTTAAGTATGACTCTCCCTTTACTACTCTCCCAATGTGTGCGTCATATTTTTGTCATTTGAATAAGTCCGGATTAAAAAACCCTTTGACTCGGATAGTTATGGTCTCCAAATAGAGGGAAGATCAAACTGGAACACACGTACCACGAAATCTTGTGTCGTTTGACCTCGACTTTTTGACAGATATGAAGGCGAAGTTTTTATTACCAACATGACAAATTACCTCTTTACCATCATCGATGAGGTCGGTGATGAGGAGTGCAGAGCACAAGATATGTGGGATTCCCTACAGCGATCTTGCTTGGAGAGAGCCAAATCACTGCTTGGAACATCGAAATGCCCCTGCCAACACACCAAAGAAACATGGTGATGAACAGTTGAAGCTAAAGTAGTGATACGGGAAAAGAAAACGGCTTTCAAGTCTTGGTCAAAGTGCTCTTCTACTAATAGAGATGAGAAAGTTCGCCTTGAAGTGATATATAGATGTTGCAAAGGTCTCGCGAAGAAGAAGTGCGCCCAATTTCAAGCAAAAAGTATGGAAAATATCGTCTTCGGCGTCTGATAGGAACCAGGCTATCCAGGAGCTTCGACAAAACAACTTGAAGAAGGGAGCAACTATCTTCAAAATAGCCGTACAGAGAAGAAGAAATGCTCAGGAGATGCGTTCCCCAAAGTTCATTAACAATGCTCAAGGCCAGCTTCTTGTGGAAGACGACAAAATTCTCCACAGATGGCGACAGTATTGTGAAAGACTTCTGAACGAACGGTTTCCCCGGGTATACTTTCCAAGAGCCGCTCCTAAGCATGACGAAGTATCTGACATTACTGTCGATGAAGTTAGGAATGCGGTCAAATACTCCAAAAAAAAAAAAAGAAAAGCGGTTGGGCCAGACGAGATACCCTCTGAGTTCTTGAAAAAAATGGGAGACATCGGGTCCAGATGGCTCATGATTCTTATCTCCAAACTTATGAGCGGTGATCCATTGCCTACTCAATGGAGGGAAAGTTATCTTCTTCCTTTGCTCAAAGGGAAGGGCGATACGCGAAACTGCGATAAATACCGTTCTGACAAGCTGATGTCACACACCATGAAGATCGTTAAGCGGGTATTAGATGGCCAACTGCGGAAAATAACACGGCTATCTGATGACCAGTGCAGGTTTGTCTCGGGTAAATCAACAACAGATACAATCCAAAGTATAAGGATCATAATGGAAAAACATCGTGATTCCTTAAAGGACTTGCATATGGCGTTGGTTGATTTTGAAAAAGCCTTTGATAGACAACCAAGAGATCTCGTATGGGTGGTGCTCAGACAAAAAGGAGTTCCAGAAACCTACGTGCGCATGATCATGGACATGTATGAGGGAGCAAGAACAAGAGTATGATGTTCCGCAGGAGTCACCGAAGAGTTCTCAATCAAAATCGGTGTACACCAGGGAAGTGTCCTTAGTCCTTTGCTATTTATTGCAGTCCTTGATTATCTGCTTGAAGGAAAAGTGACGGACCCCAAAGTGCATCAGTTATTCTTTGCTGACGATGGAGCTCTCATAAGCGAAGATCAAATGGCCTTGCAACGAGCACTTGATGTATGGGTGGATGTTTTGGAGGGAAATGGGTACCGTATTAGTTCGAAAAAGACTGCCTGTTCTCTGATCCACACCGGCCTATTCCAGACATTTACTTGAATGGAAAAGTGCTTCCCAAGTGCGAAAAGTTAAAATATCTGGGTCTCTATGATCAATAGCGAAGCAACTTGTGATGATGACATCATGAATTGGCGGGAAAACTCCGCTATCTTCTGTGATCGAAAAATGTCCCCTAAGCTTAAAGGAAGGCTCTACACCGCAGTTGTACGTCCGGCGCTCACATACGGTTCACAATGCTGGACAATGTACAAAAAGTATGAGGGCAAATTAACGGCTGCTGAGATGAAGATGCTTCGCATGACAGCGAGAGTAACGAAGATTGATAGAATAAGAAATTCAAAGATTCGAGGAAGCCTTCAAACCCCGTCAAAAAGGCAATACCAATCTACGTTCCTACGCAATCGCGCAAAAAAAGGCAGCCCAAAAAACAACTGGATCACACAAATGCAAAAACACCAGCATTCGATTGGCCTCAGTGACGAAGTGAGCCGAAACCGGGAAGCTTGCCGGTACTTCCTGAGGTCAAACCGGCAAACCCCACAGGCGGACCAGTAGGGATGCAGTAAAGTGGGAGGGTTGTGATCCTTCTACTCCGGATCATAAATTCGCCGTAAGAAGAAGATGAACATACGAAAAAATATTGATCTCGACGTCTGAGTGAACCTTAAGGCTTGAATCAATAATCCTGAAGTCAATTTATTTTTCTCATTAAATTATATATTAGGTGCGCAACCAAATTCTCGCTGTTTTTTGATGAAAATGCTACTTTATTTTGAAAAAATGGTTACAAATGAATCATTCAAAGTATTGCCCATCGTTAGCTACAACTTTTTCCCATCTTTAGAAGCATGACCGGGCAGTCCCCATGACATTCTTTTCTTTGGGTTGCTGTAATGAATCCATTTTTTTCATCACACGTCACGATGCGATGAAGAAAACCCTTCCTTTTTTGCCGCTGGAACAGTTGTTCACAGGCGAAAAAACGACGCTCAACGTCCCTTGGCTTCAAATCTTAAGGAACCCAAGTTCCTCATTTTTGAATCATTCCAAACGTATGCAATCGCTTGGAAATGGTTTGACGGGTAACTCTTAATGCTGAAGAGAACTCTGTTCTTGCGTTTGGCACGGATCGTCGTCGAGCAATGCCTCTAATTCAGCATCTTGGAAGAATTTTGACCTTCCATCACGCGGACGGTCGTCAACATCCAAATCACAGCCTTTGAAGCGACGGCAGGCTGTTTCACTTAGAGCAGCATCTCCGTAAACTTTTTGGAGCTCTCGATATGCTTCTGCCGCCATTTTCTTCGAATGACAGAAGAAAATCAACACTTCCCGCAAATGACGATTATTTGGCACAAAATCAGACATTTTCACACAACCAAAAGTATATGACGCCAAAACTAAATCACTAATATGTCAAATCAGTTTGTTTACCATATGTCTAAGAACGGTTCATGACGTTTTGGATATGTCAAAATCGACCAGCACTTACTGCTGGAGCCATCTATTGAGAACTTAGTTGCGCACCTAATATATAAAATTTTCTTTCTGCATCGTGAAGTGTTGGGTAAGAATCCTGATGACTTGATTATCCAGATGTGATGATTATCACAATACAGCGCGTCGTTAAAAAATGTTCTCTTCGCACAAGCTATAGGTTTTCAAAACTTCAGGTTTCTATGTCATCTACACCAATCTACACTCGTACTAAATACTCGTTAGGTCGAATTGCAGTTAAACGAAATGGTTTTTGAGTGCCGCAATCGAAAAAAAAAAAAATAAAAAATTATGTTTTGAAATACTCTACCGAATTTTACAAACAAATTTGAAAATTTTACGAAACCATTCAAAATGTTCGACTTTACCCAGCAGTTAATGGAAATCGTTTTGCTTGCGAATATTTCGAAAACAGTGTATCCTTCGGAAAAAAGTTTAAGACTTTGAAATTCTCTGCAAAATGAAATCCAAATTTTTAAAAAATTTTCAAAAATTTTACGAAATTATCAAAAATGCTCGACCAAAGTTAATGGAAATTGATTTTGAGTCAGACGAATATCCCCAAAATATATTTTTTCCCAGTGATATGAGGTTTTCGTTTGAAACATTATTGCCTCGCGTTTCCCAGGAGGTAGACGACAGTGTTTCAGAAACTCTGCTAACTACAGGGTGCGCCATCTTTTATGTCGGTATGTGTATATTGAATAACTTTAAAAAAAAACAACCGATTTCCATATATGAGGTATTTTTATTTGATTTGATCCTTTACAATTTATTTGGACTAGTTTTTGAATACAACATCAATCAAGTGGCCGCCTCTATTGACCAAAGCAAAATGTGCCCTTTTTGCTGCGTTTTCCATTACTTTTCCGAGCATCTCGGGCGGTATGGCGATGATTTCGCCACGAATGTTTGTCTAGAGCTCGTCAATGGTCTTAGGCTTGCTGGCATCCACTTTGCTTTTCAAATAACATCACAAAAAGAAGTCTGAAGGGGTCAAATCTGGAGATATGGGTGGCCAGTCAATGTCTCCATTTTTTCGTTGCAGAACCTGCATTGTTTGACTTGCAGTGTGGCATGGCGCACCGTTTTGTTGAAACCAGTAACCATCTAGACCTCTTTCACACATTTGTGGGCAGATATAACGAGCCAACATCCACCGAAAAATGTCCAAATGGGCAATTTTACTTGTTAATGGCGCCAGAGAGTGCGACATGAGTCTCGTCGGTCATCAAAATTTGCTTCCAAAAATCAGGTTCAGTGTCAACCATTCGAGCGACTGTTTGGCCGCATTCCAAGCGATGGGGACGGTCTGTTCTTTGAGTCAATTGCACTTTATACGGAAACTAATGCAAACCATCCATTAAAATGCGCCGCAAGCTGGTTCCACTGACGCCAAAATGCTGAGCGCGGTGACGATAAGACACATGTGGGCTCTTGGCAACACTCTCTCTTACCACTTCAACCAGGTCTATGGGCGTTGATGAACGGCATGTCATTGATCTCCCACTGTCCCGTGTTGAACAAAATTCGACACCAAATGACGAATAGTGTTGTCAGACGGTGCTTGTTGGCCATGATATTTTCGACGATATGCACGTTGAGTTAACACAACTGAACGACTATTTTCAATGTACAACGTCAGTATTTCGGCACGTTTCAGTGTGAAGCGATTTATGCCCGATTCACAATGCAGCGTGAGAGCGAGACTAGAGCGGGGCGAAAAATCCTCGTCCTCATAAAATAGTTTCCCGGTTCACAATGAAGGCGATACTTTTGACAACGAGCCTGTATTATCTATCTAAAAGCACCAATGGCAACACACCACCTTTCTTTTTCTGGCTACATAATAAAGTCGCATCACCCTGCTGACAGGCTATCTCGTCGCGAGAGTTTTTCAATTTTCCGAAAAGAATGCATTGCGATAGAACGAGTCTCGCATCATTGTGAATTGTTTCATACATTTGCATGGATTTTTTGACAACTCGCGCTAGACTCGTCTCGCTCTCACGCTGCATTGTGAATCGGGCATTATGGTTAGAATTGTAATAAATTGACGTTTCAAAAACATGTCTACTCAAGTCAATCGTTTAATAAATGCCAAAGTTATTCAATGTTTACATACCGACATAAAAGATGGCGCACCCTGTACATCTAGATGCGTTATCGGGGAAGCGGCTTTCGAGTTTGAAGCTCCAGCATCGGACTTTTATCAACTATTTTTTTCTGCTGATAAGCATCTGCCACCATAGACCATTACTCGGTTTATTTTCAGAAAAACATTGTATGAACTTTCATTACTGCGCAGTATAGGTTGTAGTTTACAATAGCGTAGTTGAGGTCCAAGGAAACGTGTCACACAGTTATGAAGAATAGCCAACTTGATGGACTACATACTGTACGTATGACCAACCCAATGGTCTGAAATACTATTCATTACTATATTGCAAGCTTTAAATTAAAATTCAATTCGAGTCAATAGAACATGCTGCATCCATAAATTCAAGTGTCAATCAGATATGTATCTACCACGTCAATAGTGGTAGATCGTAAAACCTGTTTATACGTATGCACATAAAATCGTTTAATAACTACCATATAAGGCATTTAACATTTATGACAACCCCCTAACCAGTCTCCAATCAACAAGTACGTAAACTACGTTTCAGTTTTTTTTTTTCTGTTGCTACCCATTGAACCGAATGTCAACGACCAAAAGGGCATCAAGATTAAAGCGCTTCCCTCCCTTAATCTACCGCAATTTACTTCAATTCAACCTGTCTGTCGTTTGTTGCACGAGTTTTACTCAGTGTTGACGGAATTTCAACAGTAATTGCCTCCGCAAAAGTCATCATAATTGGCCTTTTTGCTGTAAAACACGCACGCATTCAATGGCCAAGGACGCTATTAACCAACCGCACCCACTCAATCAGGTTGTATTCAGCTCGCTGCTATACCATAACCAGAAATCCAATCCCAGCCGAAATCCACTACAGACTCAACCAGCGCACAGGGAAACTAGTCTAATCACCGTCATCATTATCGTTGCCGTAATCGCGACTCGAAGCAGGAGTCACAACCAGTAACAGCTCTAGTCTAGAAGGTGCTACACAGAGATTGACTCCCATAAAAAGTAAAAAAAAAAAAAAAACGAAAGGAAACTTCTCCCATCCAAATAATGGCGCTCTACTCTCCACTCCCCAGAAAGTCAAAAATAATATCAAAAGCTGTCTGTGCCAGACATAAACCTGTTTCAAAACAGAACTTCAAAAAAAAGACACGTCTGGTCATGTTTTTTCGTCTTCATAATCATCATCATCATCATCATCATCGTCTTCGTGGTAGCTGCCTTAGTCGTTGTCTAAGCTCACAGACATTGAAAATGTATCCACATAGTATCTAGGTGTATCTATACACACGCGGATGGATATTTTTCAGGGAATGAAAATAAAAATTCATGCGAAATGATGAGACACAGAACTACGACAACGAAAAGGCGATGACTCTACGTCGGAATCACCATTCACCACACACAACACCAACAACCAACCCAACGAACAATACACGAGCGAGAGTATCTTACACTCTGGAAATGTCCGTTCTTGAACTCGCAATGAATTTACTGACCTACGACAACGTACCAAAAAACAAACACAAAAAGAGAAGAAAACCAGCAAAAAAAAAAGAAAAAAAAGAATACAAATTAAGCACTAAAAGAGGAGCCCGGCACCGAGCCCCAAGAGGTAAACGATCCAGACGAATCAAAAACATACCCACGTACTTGGTCGTGTGTACCACTCCCTGGGTAGTGCGGGTGTTGAGGGATTCCAGTTCCAGTCCACCAGACTCATTGTGTTTATACAAGTTGAGCACGAATTACGCCAACCAACCATCCAAACAACCAACCCCGGGTACGCAGCAGAGGCATCATGGAAGCCTCTACCGCCACCGCCTATCCATCGGATAAAGTCCCTACTTTCACCCCCACATCGCCTATCAACCAACAATATCGTACTACACATTGAGAGAAGATGAAGCTTACGATGACTTTCCTGTTTGTGTTCTGTGGGAGCTTTTTTTCTGCGTTTTTTCTTGTCGTCGATTTGGGGAGGGAGAGGCGGGGGTGCGATGGGAGGTATCCGGGGGGTTTCCAGAAAGTTCCAGCCAACGACCTTCTCTCATTCGGAAGAGAGACGTGATGTTGTATACTTAAAATAGTCAGAGATGCGTGTGCGTTTTTTTTTTACAGTGTTTTGGGGCGATCTGATCCAACTATCTCTTACTGTGTCTGTTTTTTTTTTTTTTTTTTTGTGCCGTCGGCTGTCACCGACAGTAGAGGCTCTTGCACTCACCCCTTACGTAATTAAATTTTCGGGGTCGTTGAATGAGTTCATCTAATGTGTATGACCTTTTTTGGGACTTTTTTTTGGGGGTGTTTTGGCTTAGGAGAGTTCAAGTCCATGGGAAATACACTGTCGTCAAACCAACAAGGATGGTACAGTGGATTTCATGAGGGGTTTTAAGGTCATGCAAATCCTAATTATTGAGGTAATGATTTACATGAGGTAAACTGTAATTTGTATCAAATTCTTTTGCAATTGGATGTTTCTAGATAATTTGTATAACTGTTCTCCACCACCGAAAATAGGTGCACACATACAGTATATGGATGTCCGGGAGACACCAAGTGTGTAGCACTATTAAACAGGAAAGGAATTTAAAAAGTGTTTGCTACTCCAAAGAGTTGAATATAATTAATAGCTTAATACCTAATTCTTCGTCCTTAAATTAAATGCATCAGTAAAGGAGCTGCATAACGAAAAGGAAAATTAACAAAGTAACCAAGAGTAAAAAATGATAGTTGACAATTCACAAAATAGTGGATTTACAAATGCGAAGATATACTGGCGCCAGTAAAAGTTTACACAAGTAAATTGACTGCTTTTGACAGCGCAATTTATTTATTCATAGATAAATACTATCCGCTTGATTTAGTTTAAAACATGTTGCTGCATTTCCATTATAGCTACTGTTAAACGCAAAAATAGCGGGCTTGCAAATCCAATGATTTACTGGCGCCAGTAAAGGTTTACGCAAGGAAATCGAATTTAGTTTCCCAGTCTTATTTAAACTTCTAAGAACCACTTGCATCAACTGTTTTTGACAAGGCAATTTATTTATTCATATTCTATAGACAAGTACTATTTGCTTGATTTAGTTATACCTGCCGTAAAACGCAAAAATTGCGGGTTTGCTGGCGCCAGTAAAGGTTTACGCAAGGAAATCAAATTTAGTTTCCCAGTTTCACTTAAGCTTCTAAGAGCCACTTGCATTAACTGTTTTTGACAAGACGATTTATTTATTCATAGATAAGCACTATCTGCTTGATTTTGTTAAAAACACGTTGCTCCATTTACATTATAGCTGCCGTTAAACGCAAAATAAAATTATATTTTGTATCCGAATTGCCACTTAAAATCTACATTTCCTAAGATTATCTGTCCAAGGGTATATGGATGCTATGTATCATGTGCGCTAGTTTGATGCAAGTGGACCTAAAAATGTTATTAAGTATTCAATATTCAATTGGAGATCGAGAGGTGCATAAAAAAACTGGTTGCTCCCGGGAAATCGAGAGAAGTGGCATTCTTAAAAATAGTTCACATCATTTTACTACGAAAAACATCAAAATTTGATTTTTACTGCAACACCAATATAAATCTTAACACTTTCATTTTATTTTTACTGGCGCCAGCAAATCATTACATGTTTAAAAACTCCGTACCTCGTTGTACCGGTTGTATTATTAGAAATCTATTGTAAATGCAATTCAAATATAACATTTGATTTTAGGCATGGGGTGCAAATTTATAGAAATAAAAATGTAATAATGACGTCGACATCGCAATAGTGTCCTCGCAATGGAAACATGCTTGAAGGTTGTGAAAAGTCTAATCTAATCCTTTGTAACTCTTCCTTGCATATCATATCAAGTTCTGTTAACTATTCAAAGCTATCTGGTCTTTTGGATTGTCGTTAAGTTCCATGATCTTTCAGAATTTCGAGCAAAAGTTCAGGATGAGCTATAATCCATCTAATGGAGTTTGATGGCTGGCGCTCACGGTGAGAGGCTACAAGATACTTTTTCCATGGTATCTAGGTTAACTAGGTGCTCATCCATTGATTTTTTTTAAACTTTTTTAGCCACAAATCTTTGTGGACAATCAGTGGTTGATTTGAAGCCTATGAAAGATGAAATCCTGGTGAATCACTCTCGTCCGATAAGAGCACTCTATCACAGGGTTGGTGGAAACGCTTTAAGTCTGCTCTGGTTTAAAATGCAAAAAAATAGTGAAAAATTAGTGGCACCTATTGGGCCGTTTGACTTAGCTTAGCTGTAGGACTGACATCCTCGATGGTTTATGTGTCTAGCAAAATCGAACATAAACTGTTTTAAATTTCACTCCATAATTTTAAGGGTAAGTTGTACCGAAATGGAAGAGAAACTTAAATACCCGAAATAACTCGGTCTGATGAAGGTATCTTGGATCTTTTATCTTATCTAGGCTCATATATAGAATGGGATAACTGAAGCAGAAATTAAGTGCTTAACGCTGGAACGCGAACATGCAAAACTCCACAAAGCTATCAAAATCGCTCCAAAAATCGAGTCCAGATAAAGGACTACGCGTGGTACATTTCGGACTAAAAATATCTCGCTGACTCAGGTGGAAAAAAGGTTTTCGAAAAGCCGACATCTATTACTCAAGAAGGGCCACCGTCGTTGACGGGGAACATTTGTTCGGCAAAACAAAATTCTGTATGCAGCGCATACAAGCAGCTGTCTGTAGAGTGTTAACAGAAAAGCCCCCGGGACGACCGATTCGGTTTAACATTTGTGTGGCAAACCTGTTTTAAGACAAAATTGTCAACACTAGTCAAGTCGTCACGAAAGTTGTTCTGTCGTAATTATCAGTTCGCTAAGAACAGATTTGTCTCTAAGTTTGCGGTTAATAAGTTGGAGCAATAGAACGCGATGTTGACAATACCTAATCAAACAGAATGCAAGTCGTTATTTGTTATCCAAGGGAATTATAAGATAATAATCGAAAGCCCAAGATCTCTAATCACCTCCTTTAGTTTAAAAAAAGGCCCCTGGAGTACCCCAATTTTGTATACTTACTTCGTATTTGAATGTTTGCACCGCTATTCAACTCTCGCCGACTCGTATCCAAAGATATCGATTCCTCCTTGACTGCTATGCGTCGAGATTGCTTTGGACGATCTCTTCTTCTGTCGGATTACAAGGCATGTGCATTCTACTGCATGACATTTTTTGCAAAGGAATTATCTTCGCGGCGTAAAGCCTGACCGATTCTTTGTCAATTCCTTCATCAAATTGTGGTGTCTATGGTTCCTGACCCATTCTCACATGAAGCTGTTTCGTTATTACGATTCGGCTAACAAATTCTCAAGATGGTACGAGGATATCTGCTCATAAAAGACTGCAGTACTGACCTTACTTTGGAAAGAAACACTTTCGATTTTGTGCTGAATAATGTTTTTCAGGTTTATGACAAGATACCGAGTGCAGCTTTGACTTCTCAATTCTACTGCTCACATCATTGAGACAAAAGTTGCTAAACTTGACCTACCATCTGGCAGTACTTATTTGAGTGGCGGAATTTGAATGACTGGGTGTTTTGGTCCTGGTCATATTAATCTGCAGCCCTATTTACCTTGCATCGGTTTCTAACCTTTTTATGCAGTACAAATGTCGTCAGCTTGGCCTAGGTAGGTAAGATGTCGCTTTTGCCCGCTTTCGCATGAATTCCTAAAAAGTCTACTGCTAGTTCAATGGCCTCATGAAGAAGACTCCTATCCCTTGCCAAAGAGAGGCATCCTTAAGTGAAGTATTAACTGAAGCAAATAGGTTCGCTATCGTAGGCTTTCAATGGGGATATTGTCAGATCAGTTCTGTAGAGGGGATAAAATGGTGATAGTACCTAGAGAGACTCTGCTAAGTATCGTAAAGATTTGGGCAATATTGTGGACCATGCTAAACCGAGAGGTGTAGTGGGTAGTGTGTTTGCTTGTGATCCGAACTATACAGGTTCGAGTCCTATCGGGGAACATCAACCAATAGTCACTCGAGCATAGAAAATTTGTAGCACCAACTGGGCGAATACTGCGGCATTTAGCCGTTCGCTTTGAGGAGACTGGTTCATGATGGGACAATATCAAATGTGGCCAGCCCCGGAGCATACGTTCGGTCGAGAATACCGCTGCTGTGGCTACAGATATCCAAGAGGACAAACATCAATCAGATGACGGACCACACAATTGGGTGCTACAAAACCATGATCAAGGACCTCTTTCTGGCGCAAATTAACGAATTGAGTTTGGAGAATATATGGTACCAGCAGAATGGTGCAACCGCACACATGTCAAGAGCGATAGTGGACATTCTGCAAGCAAAAGTTGCCCGGCCGTTTAATGGCCCGCAAGATCGCTGGACTTGACCGTTCCAGACTTTGAAGTCACGGTTCTATACGAACAAGCCACAGACCTTAGCGTCTCTAAAGGAGAACATCCGACATGAAGTGAAGATTTTATCGCCAGAAGTTTTGAGAAAAATAATGGAAAATGCTATGGAAAGAGCCCGAATGTTCATCAACTCTGGCGGCAGCCACTTGACCGATGGAACAAAGTTTAAACGTCTAAATAAACATAAAAAGCAAGCAGAACCATTTCTTTTCATTTCAACAAAGTTAATGCTTTGGAAAATCGAGTGAAGTCTTTTGTGCCACCTTGTAGTTGCCGAAACACTAACGAAGATGGCCTAAAATATCAGGTATTCCAGATGTGAAGAAGCTTACAGTGACCTGAAATACAGTGAACTAATCGCAGTGCTTATCTTCGGCAACTTCTACGATTAGGTAAGAAATCAATTCAAGGACTCCGGTGACAAACAGGAATTAATGGATAGTAATGACTTCCTAAAAAGACTTCAAGATAGAATGGACGAATAGCGGATATACATTTGCCTTGTGATGGAGTACCTACGAGTACTAATTAAAAATTTTCACTTTTGTATTGAATGCACCTTTTAACCGAAAACTTTTCCGACACACTGTACATGTCTATGGCCTCTAAAATTGTACCTCCATTGAGGCAAAGGCCACATTGAACCCAAATCTCGGGTATTAGTCTCCGATTTTGTAACATTGGCCATAAAACTCATCGAGTGCGAGTAGGTACCTTCATCGTACTTTCACAAAACGGGGGATAGACAGGCGAATGGTGCTCTCGAAAAAGATAAAATAAACACAAACACGTCCACCAAAAGAGACAAACTCTTACGCAGCAGCACATAATGTTATTAACCTCAGAACGAAATTTCACAACGAAATGTGTTAAGGTTAAGGACCTTCGTCTGAGTGCTGCTGCTCCACCGCTACCGAATTCATCAGCTCAACAACCCCAGACTGTGAGTGTCGGTGTTTGGATGTGTGTGCGTTTGCTCAGAGAGAAGAGTTATTTTCGAGGCCATTTACACTTTTATTATACTACCATCGGGATGTTCCTCTTTTAATAGGTTTGGGGTGCGTTTCTAGGTTGGATTTGGATGGAAATTCCCTCCGAGTCTACCGAACACACACACGGATGGGTGGGTGCGTTGCTGTCCTGCCCTGACTGAGGTGACCAGAAATTGCACGGGTGGTCGGTCGGTCATAAATTTCGTAATGGCATTGGAATTTTTTATTGCTCCCCTTTTTTGCGGGTCACACGTCCGTCCTTACGTTGGCAGATTTTTATTTTCTGCTCCAAGTGGCACTGACCTAAGACGCGACGAGACGAGATGGTAGAGTGAACACGGTACGGGGGCGTTGCAGCGGTGACGGCGGCGGCGGCGGTGGCCGGACAGTGTGGTAGTGTGGTCGAGGTTGAGGGATTTGTGAACGATGGTACCGCTGCTGGGCGACGGCAAATGATTAAATGTTTTCGCCAATTAAACTTTATGTGCGAAGGAGCGACAGAGACGAAAATGGAGATGGAAATGAAGAATTTTATTGTATGTCACATGAAAATTGCTATTGCTACTGTTGCCGTCCATCCATCCATCCATCGGTACGTCCGTGCGGCCGTCCAGCTGACGGTCGGTCCAATTGAGAGGAGCGAGTGCAAACTAATGGTGGCGTGGCGATGGCGTTGATGATATTGTGCTAACGTGACGGACGAAAAAACAATTCAATGGAGTTCATTTGATGTTTGTTAGCATTCTTTTAATGGCCATAACTGTTGATGGTGATGTTGATGTACTGTATGCTGTGTGTGCTCGTTTATTGCTCTTTGGTGAGGGTCATGATCGGCTTCAGCACGCAAAAAGTTCGTTGATAGTTGTGTTTTTTTTTTTTTTTTTATGGAATTTTTGCACTCTCATGAAAAGGTGGAGAAACTTTTGATGATTGTGCGGGATTTACTATATTTTTGAATATTTTTTTTCGGTTCATTTGGTAAAGGGGTGATGTCTATTAATTGTAGAAGTTCGAATTTGAATTAGGTGTCCTAATTTATCGAAATTTTTGTTGGTTTGGATGGATGGACCAAGTGGGTGAACTGTCCACTAAAGGATGATTCAGTTGGAAGTTAGTTTTTGGAAAACTGCTGATATTTTTATGTTGAGACATTGTCATTAAATTTTTTTAAAGAAAGTGAAAAATGGGGATCCCTAGTCCTTGCCACACCTTCGATCATGACCAATCTAAGGAATATCGACAAATGATTTTTATTTCTTTTATGTGTGAGAAAATATTATGTTTTTGAATAATTTCTCTCCACAGTTAAATCACAAGCTCGTGTAGCTTTAGGTTAGGTTAGGTTTTATGCGTTTACATTGAGGCTGAAAGATCTTTTACGCCACACTTACATCAATGTAGATCCATTGTGATGCCCAAGGAGTGAAGTTTCCCCATTCGTGCACTCTATGGGTTCTTAAACCAACTCGATGCATTTATAAATTTGGTTATCTTATTTACCGATACATTTGATAGTTCTTATCACGTATTCTGAATCTAAGGTGGTAGAGTCCTGGACAAAACCACAGGAAGTGAGGTGTATCTTCGTGTACATCCTCATTGCCGCAGCCTCTACATATATCCTCTTCGCTTATTCCCAATTTCTTTGTGTGATAACGCAACAAGTTATGTCCAGTTATCATCCCCACTAAACTAGATAAGATATATCTGTTGATGTGTAGGATTTGCTCGGTACGCCAGAGTTTTCTTGTAATTATACAGGATTCTAGTGATCTCCATCTGCTATTTGCTATGGCGATCTTTTATTTTTCAATTCTAGGTTTAGGTTGCAGGGTGGTGTCTTAATTGACGAGTCAGCTCGTTCAGGATTTAGAGCTGAGCCCTCCCTTGCTAGCTCGTCAGCGTTCTCATTTCCTGAAACGCTACTATGTCCGGGTACCCAGCAAAACTTTACATTGTGTTACGTGCCAAGAACCCGTAGCTCTTCGCGACAGCAACGCACAAGCTTCGATTTTATTTGTGGGACGGATATCGCTCTTATCGCTGCCTGGCTGTCAATGAAAAAGGTGATAACATCTGATGGTATAGCTTTCATTGCAACGTCCCGGGCAGCTGTTGCCACCGCCAAGACCTCCGCTTGAAAACACTGCTATAGTCCGGAAGTCGAATTGATTTGTTCAAATTGAGTTTTCCAGAAAAAATCCCTCCGCCTACTCTCATGTCCATCTTTGATCCATCAATATAGATGGAGATGGAGTTGTCATTTAGTGTGATATTAGTTTCCTATTCTTCCCGACTCGGCACTATGTAGTCTGTCCTAACATCTCCGCCTATGTATTTGCGTAAAATCTGCGCATACCCTGTCAAGCTTGACCTCCAACCTTCAGATTGGCTTAATCTTAGAGCACTTCTAGCTACAGATTCCTGTGCAAATACATCTAAAGGTATTGAGTTTGGTTTCTAATCCTGCAGTTGGTGTGGTTCTCGTAGCTCCTGTGACACCAATGCACGCTATTCTTTATACTCTGGTTAGAATCTTGAGGTTTGTGCCCTTGCTTCAGGCTGGCTACCATACTAGGCGGCCGTATGTCAATATAGGTCTCACAACTGCTGTGTAGAGCCAGAAAATGACTTTTGGTTTGAGCCCCCAAGTTTTTCCAAATATTCTGCTGCAAGTATAGATAGCTATCATAACTTTCCTTGCTCTCTCCCTTGTGTTTAGTCCCAAGTTTAGTTTCTGGTTAACCCTAAATATTTAGCCCTATCAGAAATTTTAAGAGGAGTGTACTCAATGGATGGAATTTTTAATTCCGGTATTTTCCTCTTATTAGTAAATAGTGTCAGCTCCGTTTTTAGTGAATTTATTACGAGTCCACTTATTTTAGTCCAGTTGCTGACTATCTTAAGGGCCCCTTCTATTTGGTCGTGTGGCTAAGTCTTTCGCAGTTTGTGAACGTAATTGTGTACATCAATCATCTATCTCAGGGTTGATGTGTATCTGCAACCTTTGATTGAGTCGTATTGCATTCTGTTTAATAACATATGTCGTCGTATCGATATGCGAGATATAAGTCTTTGTTTCTTACGTACAATGGGGTGTTCACTATTCTACGAAGGAGTTTGTTTTCTTTGTACAGCCCCATATGTCCTATGTCCTTCTATATTTTATATTTAATTCTTCTCCTTCTTTCTAAACATGTTCCCTCCACTTTAATTTGGCATCTAAGGTCATTTATAGGTACTTTGCTGTATTAGCATGAGGAACTATTTGGTTGTTGAACGTCTCTTGTTTGTAAAGTTAATGTGGGTAGACTTTGTTTCATTAAGTTTAATACGCCATTGTTGCTTGCAATCTATTACTTTATTGACTCCATTCTACAGCTTAATAGTAGCTTTGTCTGTGCATTTGTCAACTGCAAGTAATACTGTTTCATTTGCAAAAGTAGCTACCACAACGTGGTTGTCTAGTGGTGTATCCCTTGTGTATAATAAATACAGAGTTGGTCCGAGAACACTGCCCTGTGGGACAGCTGTCGTTATTTCCTTCAATTCTGAGTACTCTTCAGCATACTGTACTCCAAAAAATTTATCTGCTACATTAGATTAGAAAGCCTCATAGTATTTTCTAGGTAGGTCCCTATGCAGTTTGAATTCCAAGCCTTTATGTCACACCTTGTCAAAGGCTTGCGTTACATCCAGGTATAATGCAGATCATACCTTCGAGTGCTTCTCTATCCATCGATCCACTTCGTCTATTGTCGAATGCTTATTCCTAAACCCAAATTGATCGTTCAGGAAGGGTCGTCTTCCAATAATAATTTCCTCTAGTTTTTAGGGAAGCGTTTTTCATTTTTTTTTTTTTTGATAATATAGGGAGTAACGATATTGGCCTATAGGAAATAATTTCCTTAGGTGGTTTACCTTGATCAGTATTACGACTACTTCAGCGATATTTCAGTTTTAAGTTTTATTGTGGCTATGTCCGGTATTTTTTTCAAAATTTGCTCTTAACCTGGCGTTATTTTATTCAATATCTTAAGCCTGCACATGTTTCTTATATCTCTTGGTGGCATAGGGTAGACATTAAATATGCAAAAATTAATTCTGTCAACTTTCGCCCTTTTGATTGAATTTTTTCGGCATAAATCCCGCGGCAGTTCATAAATAACGCTTCGAAGCTCGTCCTTGAGCTCTGGAGTCATTTGGGGATCACTGGCACACACCTTCTGCTTCACGTAATCTGAAAGAAAAAAATCCAACAGCTTGATATTGTACAATTTTGGTGACCAATTTGGGTCACCGAAACGAGAGATGACGCTTCCGGGAAACTTTGTGTGCTATAACTGAATTGTTTCTAGCGCAGTGTGGCAGGTGACACCATTTTGTGGAAACCACATATCTTCCACATCATTATCGTCCAATTGGTGCCAAAAATTATTTGTTATCTTGTCCCGATAACATTTACCATTGACATTGACATTGACAGCAGAACCACGAGAATTTTCGAAGAAGTACAGCCCAATCACGTCGCCGGCACAATATCCGCGCCAAATAGTGTCTATTTGTGGATACAGTGGTTGTCCCTGAATGACCCATGGATCTTTATGACCCCAAATATGACAATTTTATTTGTTTTCTTAGCCATCAAGTTGAAAGTGCTATCAACTTGGTGGTCCTCTAGCATTCAATCACTAAAGTCACGACGCTGTTCATGGTCTGCTGTCTTCAATTCCTGGATGAATTGGATCATGTAGGCACGCAGGTGCAGATCTTTTGTTAAAATGCTCTACGAGGAGCTGTGTGAATGGCTCAATTGCTGGGAACGATGGCGCATGGATTTTGTCACGAACACTGTAACTCACTGCGGCAATATTTTCGCGTGACCGGTCACTTCGAGGATGCACTGGTCTTTGCACGTCTACTGGCTTTGCAACCGCGGCACGAGATGGACGTTTATGTATACCGATATTATCAGCTATTTATCTTTGACAAAACCACAACAGTGCCGATTTAGATTGTAACCTCCAATTTAATCACTATTTACTTAGATTGCAGAGCCCAACTATGATGACAGCAATACTATGTAGTGATGGGCAGCCTGGATGAATGGTAAGTGCGCTGAACTACCAAGCGGGAGGTTCAGGTTCAAATCCAGAAAAAAACACTTGACAAACATTTGAGAGTAAAACTTTTATGAAACAATAAACTGTAGGTCGCTTCAATTTGTGTAAAAAATTTAACACGAACAGCATAAATAGCTTCAAGGCTGTTAGTGTCAATACATTTATTTAATATTATGTAACTCCGCGGGCAATCCTGACCGAAAACCAAAATGTGTGGCTTCAAACGTTTCTTATTTTCGAGGGAAGAAAAAAAGTATCTGTCGGTTTAATTTTCTCGTCCTCCATAAACGTTGCAGACAAATACGTCATGTGTGAGACCTTTGACAGAATATGCGGTACCTATCTGTTCGTGTGTCTGCCTTACGCTTGTGAAACGGCGGATCTTTATATATCTACAGTTGTATATTGGACAGTGCGACGTTGTCCAACCAAGAATCAGGAGAAAATTGCAGCTCAAATAGCTATCCTTGAAAATAAAGATTTACACGATAACTGAAAAAGGATCAGTAAATATGAAACGGAGACAGTCGCGTTCTACTAGTCACGACGCCAATGCGTTATAAACCTTATGTCCACCTGACTACGTTGCGAATATTTCTACGTTCAGTTCAATCTTCTGGTATACACTCACGTATCTACTACGATTTACTTCTCGATTTTGAGACGATTTAGTGGTCAAGATAACGTAGAGTAAGAAAACTGAAAAATCCAGCCAATATTTAACTGGTTGTTACAGGCAGACGAGATGAAAGTCTCTTCTGGATGAACGCTGAACTTCAAAAGCTGAGACATACTCGTATGCACATTTGTATTGAAAAGGTCACTTAAAACAGCAGGCATGCATAATAACAACATTTTGGCGCTAACAGTCCAAAGAAGGGCCTGGCCTAGCTTCTCGAAGCCACTCGTTCTGTGCGCCTCATAAATGGTTGGGACCTACAGTCTGATGCCGTTTCGATTGAGAGAAGTTTTCCATGACAATTTTACTCTCGGTGGGACCGTGCAAATCTTTTTTTTTATGTTTCCTTGGATTCGAACCTTGGATCTCTCGCTCAGTGATCGCGCACTTAACCACTGAGGCACGTGTCCCACCATTGGCATGCAAGAAACCCCACAGAAATTTGGAGAGCCCTAAAATTGCTTTAACTACAGCAGCTTTGACCATACCCCTGGAAACTGTGCGTGCATTGACTGAAGTTTAGTCAAGAAAAGATAGGCTTCTTATAACCAATTGGAGCTTTTAATGAATCGATGGAGGTTCCTTACATTCGAGTTAGCCAGCTTACCGTAGTTATAGTAGAAGTAAGCTGTGTACCTTCTGCTAATAGAGATCTACAAAAGTCATTCGAGAAGTCGCCATGATTTTGACGTGCCTTCCAATAAGACAGTGTCCCATTATGACGCGAATTGTTATACTGATATGGTTCGTACTGACGGAGACCAGACTATTTGAGCGCTTCTGATCCAGCTTAAGCGAAATCTGTCTAGTGATGTAACACTTAATTCTAGTCTCCTACCTGAAATTGGTCTTCTAGGTGGCATTTAGCCTGAGCAACTGCTTACATGTAGCGAGAAGTATGACGAAATTTCCATTTTCCGGTAGAATCTGCAAAGTTATGCCATGCCTGGCAAGATCATCTGCCCTATAATTTCCTTGAATATACGAGCCCTTCTGATCTATCTTAGGCCAAATTTGTCAAGTGACGTGACACTTAATGCTGGCCTTCTCTCTGAAGCTGGTCTGGTTGATTGCATTCAGCCTGGAATGTCCCCTTCCGGTAGAATCTGCAAAGTTATGCTATGCCTAGCAAGACCATCAGCATTATAATTCCGTGGAATATGCCTATGTTCAGGCACCTAGTACAATTGAATTGTTCAACGATCTCGTTAAAGAAAGATCGATCGTTATTATCTCCGTCTGTAGAACTCTACAGTGATCTGGGAGGCAGAAAGAGATGCTAACGTTCAGCCTGTCGGAAAAAATCCCGCCACCCACACCGTCGATTGTATTTGAACCATCCCTTATTGTCCAGGGCAACGTCTCCCTTCCAGTCTTGTCTAGGGTAGTCAGTGTTTTCTGGAAGAAAGCTGGATGTTGGGCTTCCAGCTAAGTTTCCTATCACAAATAGGCTAGAGGCTGGTTCTATTCATAATAGGAGGGGCTAAGTAAGTGACTGGTGAGGTTTACCCCCAATCCACATAACGTTATCGGCTTAGGTGATTACCTTGCAACAGGATGTAGTAGCTCTTTCACTACAAGATTCCAGAGAAGGTTTTGGAGTGCTCCTCTACTAATAAACCTTCGAGCAAAGATTGCGCCCAGTTTTGTACTAATAATTCTAGTGCTTAACAACGCCAAGTGAAGCCTCTATCCTAGAGTTTGTTTGGCTGACAGGTATGCTCCGTCACATTTGTCATCATTTCTAAACCTGAACGACGCAACAACAATCACTGTTTTTAGGCCGTAAAAAAGCCTTTCCAACCGCAAATTAATTTCCCACATGTGTGTTGCGCACTTAAACTTGAATTGAAGCGCAAGTGCTTTTAAGTACATACTCGCTTGTCAAGAACAGACTTGTCATTGTTTTCGAAAGAACTTCTTCCACTAACCACAGTTCATTAACACATTGTTGACATCTCAATTAATATGAAAATCAACACATTGCCCACCACCACAATGATGATTGACAACAGTGCCGCTCGAAGGTCATAACGTTTATAGGTTTCATGCACTCGTCTACTTGATCGTGCTCGCAAATAAATAAAAAAAAAAAACAAAAACCAAGAAATTGTAAATCGTATTTGATCCGGTCAATGCTGTCAACCACCATTACCCCTCTATTGTCATCAGCAACACCACTCCAACAGGCCCCCGCCAACTAACGTTCTAACAATGTGCTAATCAATTCTAACGAGCGTTCAAATGCGATTATACGATGTGTGATTGTGTTTCGCCTGAACGCTAATTGCGTGTAAAAAAAAAAAAAAAATAGAAACAGAAAAAGAATAGCATAAAACGAAAGCCAAAGATGACTTCCATTGGCCGCACACAGCGCGTAAAAACAGGCTCTTAATTCTGGTCACAGCTCTTCTACCATATCAACGATTGCTGCCCCGATTGTGACTTTTCACTCGTCTTCAACTTTTTTTTTTTTTTCTATTGGAATGTGTGAGTCATAAGAGACCCGCGTTTATATGTATGCGTCATGCAAGGGATTAACTTCCTCCAATGCTAGAATGTCGTGAGAATGCTTGCGCGATAAACCACACAACAACTTATTACTCATCAAACTTGAAGTCCTACTGCAGCACCAGCAACCTGCAACTATACGTATTTCTTGTCATGGAACTCGTCACCGTGGGTAACTAACAAATCTTAGAGGGAGCACAACATTTTTGCCCTCCTTCGTAAGCCCTCCAATTAGTTTGGTTTCCGTTCGATAAATTTTCCAATTCCACTAATCAAAAAAAAAGTTCCCCGTCATTGCATGCACTCATGTATGACAGATGACCAGGACATTGGCTCTGTTCCCCATGTATTACAAATTTAACAAGAAACTGGTCATCGATTTTTGAACACACCCACCATCTCGCTCCGTATTGTGTGTTCCGTGTTGCGAATAAAGCTCCTTTCGCGGTCTGCTTCCAATTTCATAACGCCGTGAAATTATTGTTACCGTTATGGGCTCATTTAAACGACATCCCCGTCATCATGACACAGACGACACGACGATGACGGTCAATGAATTTGTCATTAGCACATGCGAGAGAGCGAGGAGGGTTCATGACCTGCCGTCTGTCATTTGGAATTGCCCCGACTTTGATACCGATGGGGGAGTCCAATCTGTCCGATGACGACGGTTTGCGGAATTATTGTGTAATATTTGGTTAATAAATTTACAGGTGTTACCCGTAAGAGGGACATTATATTTGGGAGCAATTAGGGAGTGAATTATGTGGGTGAGAGTGGTTTTGCGGACAAATGCGCTTCTTATGTCATTTGTTATAAATGAGGTGAATGAAATTAGGTAGCATAGTTTGATTGCAGCTGAAGGCAATGATATGCGCTTCTACAAAGGAGTGACGTTATATATTGTATATTATATAGGTACATCCTTTGTTCCTATATGACATATTTATCAAAATATATGCTTCCTTCTATAGAAAGGTAGCAGTCTGGCTTTTAATTATTGCAGTTTTTTTTAACATTTTGGCCGCCATTTTGAACCTGCCATTTTGAATTTTGAGATCCTGATTTTGGATTCAGATTCATCGACCCAGAGGAGGACGGTCTTGCTCAATTAATATCTTTAGACTTACTCTTTAGGTATAAATTTTGACTGATATTTGTTTATTTTTATTTGAGTTAAGAGTTTTTTGATAAAAAATGATACTAAACCTGCGTAAGGGCATTTTTCTCACCGCTTGAAATCCAGAAAGCATTGAAAAGAAAATGTGGAATAAGGCGTATTCAAAACAGGCCGAACGGTATATTCTTGTATTTTCAAATTGATAATATTTGCAGGGTGGCTGATATGAACTGTTACCAAGTTCACGTCGCTTTCTCTGCCAAACTACGAATGACAGCGCGCTGAAAATTTGACAGTTGTTAATTCATTTCATTGCTGACAAGTGTGTTTTTTTTTTTATCGCGTGTTTAGTTTTTGTTCTATCGACAATGGAATTCAAACGTAATAGTGCTATTGCCCTTTTTTTGGCTGGAAAATCACAACCAGCTATTGTTCGTGAGTTGAAATATTTGAAAGTGAACAAAATGTTTGTGTATCGCACCATATCACGTTACAGCGAAACCAACAGAATTGCAAAACGCTATGGAGGTGGTCCGAAAAAGACAGCAACACCGTCAACAGTGATTCGGCATAGCGGAAGAACTTCTGAGCTAAACATATCCAGAGAACAAATGCAACACATTTTGAAAAATTAGCTCGGACTCAAGGCCTTAAAGTTCCAAAAAGTGCAGCACCTCACACCTGACCAAAAAAAAGTTAGAGTGGAAAAAGCAAATGAGTTGATCCGCTTGCACGCAAGTGGTCATGAATTGATGAATTGATCAATTGAGCAACTTGTCAACAAGCAAAAAGATCGAGTTTGCCTGCCAGAGACGTCATACAATAATTTCGACCAAAGAATGGCTACCAGGAAGCAAGTGCCACCGTTTCTGATGGTTTGGGCCGCAGTGACTACCTATGATCGGTCTCCACTCGTAATTTTGGACCGTGGTGTTAAGATAAACGCGATAGTTTATCGTGAAACTGTCTTGCAAACTGTGTTGAAGCCATGGCACGCAAACATTTCAGGCAAAGAGCCCGGACATTCCAACAGGACTCTGCACCTTCCCATAAAGCCCGAGCAAATCAAGAACGTTCAGCACTTCATTTCCTCCATACAATGGCTATCGAATTCTTCCGATGCGAATCCATTCGACTTTTCTGTCTGGGGCATTTTGAAGGCCAAGGTTGGTACTAAAAAATACCAATCAACGGACGAGCTCAAGTTAGCGCTTCGCCAGGAATGGAAGCGCTACCGTGCAGCGTGCGATAAATTTATTGACCGTCTCAAGGAAATTGTTCTTGCCAAAGGTGGCCATATCGAAAATATTAATTAAATACTTGAATGTGAATAATTTTCCAAAATATTTTTCTTTGGCTTCAATAAAAAATATTCACAATTAAAAAAAATACAGCTATTTAAATTAGTAACAGTTCATGTCATATCTTGATATTCTTTAAAAAGAAATGTCTAAAAATTTTACGAACATTTTCAAAATACATACGGTTAATGCGGATAATGGAAAAATATTTTTACGATCAAAACTATAGGTTTTGGAATTTTCTACAGGTCTAATATAAAAATTACACGGACTTTCTCAAAATATGCAACATTACCCGGTAATGATTTTTGAGTGCAATTATTTCGAAAACGGTGCGTCACTACGAAAAAATATTAACTAATTCTCTATCAGGTGAGAGCCAAACTTTGAAAATGTAAAACCGAAAATCGTTCTTAATTTTTCAAAATGTCCGTCTTTACCTCGAATTTGATGGAATTTGTTTTTCAGTGTAAATATCTCCGAAATAATGAGTCAAATGAGAAACATAATTACGATAAAAAATTTAATTATGAAAATCTGAAAATTGTATAAAGTTTTTGAGTGCAAACAAAATAAAGTGTACGACTGGGTCACTGGTCACCGAAAATCGTTCTTAATTTTTCAAAATGTCCGTCTTTACCTCGAATTTGATGGAATTTGTTTTTCAGTGTAAATATCTCCGAAATAATGAGTCAAATGAGAAACATAATTACGATAAAAAATTTAATTATGAAATTCTGAAAATTGTACAACGTTTTTGAGTGGAAACAAAATAAAGTGTATAACTGGGTCACACCTACTCGCATCTACATATGTATGCATATATATTCTTTTTAATTGCAAAACGCTCAGATTTGAAATTTAAACAAAATCATTAAACATACGTCTTAATTTTTCTTTTTTTAAATTCTTTAAAATACAATTTTTGTTTGAAGATTTTCCAAAACTTCATACGCCATCTGATAGCATGTATCCATCATAACTCAAATATCAAATTTGAATAATATCGTTGGACCCGTTTTCGAGATAGTTTTTTTTTTAAATCGGTGATCGGGAAGGTATCGTTAATTTTGGGGTTAGAATGAAAATTTCGCTTTCTCCTCGAATTATGACAATAAAGAAGTTTGAAGAAAATCCGTACAGCCGTTTAGGCTACAACCGTGCGCACAGACAGGCATGCTGTTGAGGAATTCTACGAGATTAAGATATTTAGGGGTAAAGCTAGACCAGTACTTATGTTTAAGAATAACGTTCAAAAGCAAATAGCCCATGGAAGGTCGGCCTTTACGAGCCTAAAAAAGATCACTTTACTCCGCATATCTTAGCTCTGACATCAAGCTAATATATTTCATGACTTTGATTTGTCCAATCTTGATTTATGACTGCCAGATTTGGTTTAATATTAGGTTAGGTTAGGTTTAGGTGGCTGGTCTAAGTGGACCTATTACTTAGACCAGCAATAGGTCCATTGTGATACCATGGGTTTGGGAAGCGGCCTCTAGCCTACTTGTTGAACCATTTTGAGCTTCTGATGAAGCGTAGAAGGTCCCTAACGTCTACTTTATTCAGATCATTTAGGTCGTTGAAACAGAAGGCTCTTAAGTTTAGTTTCCTTCTTTGGGAGGGAGCTAGGCAGGTGCAAAGAAGGTGAAGAATAATCTCCTCCTCGTCCATGCAGCTTCTGCAGAAATCATTTGAAAAGACGACAAGCCTTGTTGCATGCTTGCCTATTAGAGATTGTCTAGTAATGACACCTATAATAGCGCTAATATGCATTCTATTGAGAGAAATCAAATTCTTAGAGCGTTTCAGATCCAGCTTAGGTTTTGCACACCCAGTAAACTTTTGCCTGGAAGGATGGGTATTGTTGGTCCATGTCTGGCAAGTTCGTCAGCCTTACAATTCCCTGAATGTCCTTATGCCCCGGCACCCAAATTAGGTGAATATTAAACTGCTCCGCCATCTGTATAAGAGAAGATCGGCAGTCTAGAACTGTTAAAGAATTTATTGAGGATGATGCCAAGGATTTGATTGCGGTTTGGGTGTCTGAAAAGATGCGGATATCAATGGACGATATCACGTTTTTCTTTAGCCCAAGACATGACTTCCCTTATTGCCATTATCTCCGCCTGAAAGTGGTTTGCGAGACGAAAAGATAGGTTTAAATTAATCCTATCAGAAAAGACACCACCACCCACCCCGTCGTTAGTTTTTGAACCGTTGGCATAGAAATGTACCGACTTATCTTCCGTAAAACCACCTTTTTCCCAGAAGGCGCTGGATGGGATGGTAACTTTTAAGTAAGTGTAAGTTTTTGTCAAAATTTAGCTTGGGTATGGTGTACTCAATGTCTTCAGGGAAGATTTTAAATTTGTTTAAAATGGAGGCGTGGCCATATACTTTTTTGGACCACTGTGAAGTAGCTTTAAGGCGAATAGCCATAAATGTCGAGGGATGGTAAATGAAAGAGTGTCCATAGCTGCGGAAAGCGTCGTTCAGAGTTCTCCGCTAATGCACAGATAAGCTGTACGTTGGACTTTGCTTAATAACTTCTAGTTTATCGCCTTATCCAAGGCAATCCACCAGACAACTACTCCGTACATACGAAGATATAGAGCCAGTTCTATTTGTTCCTAATGGCTGGTTTAATATTAGTCCTTCATGTATGGAGACGCTCCAAGTATTTGAAAGGAAATGCCTTCGTACGTGCTTGGGTAAATCCAGACCAACTGAAAGTGAGTTTTTGCACTTTATTTCAAACAAAAATATTTACGGAGAAGCACGGACTTTGTACCTCTAAACACCTTAGAAGTCGGGTATTCTTGTACATCCACAAAGCTGTATGCCGTAGGTCCATAGGATTTGTTTATTCACAGGCATTTTGTTCGGAATAGATAGACAATAAAATCTTCTGACAAGCCAAAGCATTTTCCGGTACCTAAGGCCCAGTTTTACACCATTTTTTTTACAAGTACCTATATGTACCTTCCATCAAAGTTTAGCATCCAGTGCCATGCCCTATCCATGTCAGAATATGGGGAATGATATTATTTATAAATACTGGGACATTAGACTGATTTCTATTTGTAAAATTTATGTATACTGACTTCAGTTCACTCAGTTTTATTTGCCATTTTCTTGTCCAGGTGTTTATATTGCTTAATGGCAGTTTTCATTTGAAGGTTTTCAGTCGATTCTTGAATTGTGTTTCCCACATAACAGTATCATCTGTAAATGTTGCTGTAGTTATGTTTTCGCTCAGCGACATGTCGTTTCTGAATAACAGATAAAGGATAGGTCCTAGCACAGTAACCTGTGGCACACCATCTTTGATTTCTTTTACTTCCGAGAAATCATTCTCTTGCTCGATCCTAAAAAACTGACTACTTATGTAGGATTCTAGAATGGTACAAAATTGTCTAGGCAGACATCTCTTCGATTTAGATATAATTTTTTTGTACCACACCCTATCAAAGGCCTGAGGTACGTCCAGGAATACTGCAGATCAGATTTCTTTTCCTCCTTTTTCCTATTTTGTTTATTATTCTGTGAATTTAGTCTATCGTAGAATGCCTATTTCAGAATCTGAACTGTATCAGGGATGGGTTTTTCAAATAGTTTTGAAATTATCGATAACAAAGATATCGGTCAGTAGGTAGTTTACTTGGCTTCGGTGTCATAATTACCTCGGCTATTTTCCACGTTTGATTATGGCTTTTTTCGGTAGCTATTTCAGAGCCTCCCGGAAAATTAAATCAAATCCTGGAGCCTTGTTTTTATATCCTTCGCTATTTCTTTGCAAGTAACCAGTCCTCCTCATTTATCATGACCATCATTTCAAATTCCAGTTCTTCATATGGCTTAAAGGATTTTTTTTTAAATTGAATGCACTATACTTAACAAATCGTTTTGTTTCTTTGAATCCGTCATTGGAAGTCTTTGTAGAATATGAAGATTTCACCTACTATGGCTTGCACTAATAGAAGAAAACTCAGCCAACTTAAGGTACGTATGTATAGCTGCCTGAAGATAGTGCTGGCTTATTGGTTGAGTTCCAGGCTTATTGGTTGAGTCCCAGGCTTACCCCGGACAGAAGCATCATTCAGTGTGGATCAAAGCTATTGGGGAGACCCTAAAATAATTTCTAAATTTTGGCAGGATATGTAGGAAACATGGTTTACCTGTTTCCTGAGCATTCTATAACTACTTATCACTCACCACGTGGTCTATTATTTTTTTTGATAAGTAAAAGTGAATCCTAGAGCATTCAGAATTCAATTTTAGGTCCTTTTTGATGTAGTGGTTGGAGAAACTCTTATTTTATTCGTTTCTCTCTTATGCTCAGGTGGCTGTGGTTGTTTTTCCCCGCTCGGGCTCGAACCTGCACTATCAATTAAGAATTAAAATTTGATAAGTTGAGCACTAATTACTTATTGACTTTACAATTTCCTTTTTGTTGAGACAAAAATTTTAGATTATGATGAGTTGGTAAATGAAGTCCTTGGAGAAACAAAACTCAATAAACAATTTAGCCAGCAATAAAGCGCACTTTCTCTGAAAACCATTTTCTTTTATTTCCGAGACTCGATTAAGTAAGATCGTAAATTTGACCTACTTGAATTCCATGAATATTAAGCTTTTGCGGTTTTGGTAACAACGGTGTTGCAACAGCCAGAGCAATGCTTAACTGGGCTGACATTTAAAGTACAGTGCAATTAAAATAAACCATTCATTATTTCAGTCTCATTGCATCTAAACGTGTTCGATAAGCATGACCTAATTCAAGTTTATACCCGTCGTTGATGTCTGTGACAAAGTGTTAAATCTGTCAAATTGGACAAGTTTCCATAAAAAAGGAGCAAACAGCTCTCTCACGTCCACTTGTAATTCGCCACACACCAAACTTAATAAACATTAACACCGACATCATTGTTGTTCCTTATTGTCTTGACCTCATTGCGAGCCAATGCACTTAAGCAGTCTTAAAAGTCCAAAGAAGCAAATTAGTACACAATAACAACGACGCGATCAGCCAGTGTACTTAAATCGCAAACAGAAACCCATAAAACCAAGCGCGACCAACTTAGAGGCCTTAATTGCTTCTAAGCACTCCAGAAACTCCATTCACCACCACTCAAGTGGTGGTCAAATGGTGGTGGAAAATTTGTATCCGAATCATCGATTGACACCGCACGACGATGACGACGACGACGACGACGACGACGACGACGACGACGGCTACGGTGGCTATAAAACGATCGAAGTCGATCTTCAGTTTGGTTAAACACAAACTCGTGAGAATCCCAATGGGAGTCTCTTGACTAGTTGTACCAAATAGCACACCACGGTACAAAAAGGCTCAAATGGCAAATTAGAGTCAATGAAATGGTCAATAAATTTCCAACCGATACCATCATTCCGGTCCGGTCGTGATGGGACTCCGTCCCACTTCCACACCAATTTAAATGTTCTCTTCAAATTTTCCAGAATTTACAACTTTGAACCCGATTGGGAGCGAGCAACCCCCTTTTTCCAAGTAATAGCCCATAACTTGTTCAGGACCGTCGTCATCGTCGTTGTTGTAGTCGTCGTCGTCGTCGTCGTCGACGTCTTCCGCCTCTTCCTCAGCATAAATGATAAATTGAGTTTATGCACAAGCGATGACATTTTTCAGGGCAAAAGTGAGAAAAAAGGTCGCACATTCACAAACAACAGCGGAGAACGTTAGAACAGTTCAGCTCACTGACGTGCTCCAGGCGAATGTATTATTCATTTCGAGGAGTAATCCTGAATGTATTTCCTTTACAGACACGGGTGGGTGGGTGGTTGAGTCCTTTTGCCGGTACCATTGTTAAATCTCAAAACGGCTGTATTGGGAGTCGGAATTAATTTGCATATATGAGAACACATACAGCGAGCTCTGTCAGAGTGCCTGCCTCCGACCGAGTTCAAAGACTTACTTATGCCAACCGGTTTTTCGGAGGTGGAATAGGAAAAGCTTCGGAATAATATGAAGGATTTTGGGGGATTCGAAGGATTTCTTCTGGTCCTAGTGCAATGCTACACTTACATCGTCATCTAAAGTTCATTAGTCGTCATCGTCGTCGTTGTGTAGCCAGCATACACCGCAGTAACCGACACCGAAAATACGAAATTAATTTTTAGGAAATACTCGTACCCCTGCTCGGTAGTAAAAAGGACGAAATGAATGTGTCTCGTGATCCGCGGGCAGAGGGTCTATATTTTTCGTGGAGTTTTTCGGTCGGTTCAACGACTCAAGGTGGTGGTGGTTATTATGGTTCAGAAATGGGCCAGACGTGTTGATTTGCGAGTTCATGTTTTCTTGGGAAATTTACCATTGAAATGGTGATAGGGGGGGCGAGTTCAGTTTTATTGGAATTTGGGTGGTGGATTGCGGAGTGTTTCGGAATGACGATGAGGAGGAGGTGTCATTGAGCCGATTGTTTGGTACTTCTAAACAAATAAGTTCTGGGAATTTTCTTTGAATAAGAGTGGCACGTTTCCATTGCACGTGATTGAAAATTGAGTTTCTTGAAGGTGACATTTAGGGGTGGTTATTTGAGCTGATTTATTGGCTATGATAGCTGATAGCATATTGTCTTCATTGACTACTTGTGGTTATGGAATCTTAACTGGTTGACCTTTGATTTTATTGACATTTAATTATGTTTAGTATTCCACTCATGGATTTAATACGGAGCCTGTTTGTTTGGTTGAACGTTTATAAAGTTGAAATTGTCCACAAAACTAGTAGGTATGTAGGCATCTGATAAATTGATAATGATTAGTAAAAAAAAAATGTTTGTGAGCGAAGATTTTGCGAAAATTTCCATATCTATAGTGTGATCAGATAAGAACGATAGGAAAAGAAATTTAAATAAAATAACAATAGTTTGAGATATCAAATTGATTCTAGCTTTATTTTAAAGCTACATTCATGCCATTGTATATAGAAAATCACATCATCACAATGGCCTCTTCGGTTTCGCTGGCAGTGCCTCAAGCGTTCAGTCCAATTTTTGATGACTTGGTGCAATGTGTGCGCGTTATTCCGGCAATAGCGTCTCGAATGTTGGCCTTGAGCTCGTCCAAAGTGGTTGGCTTTTTAGCGGAGAAAATAATCGAGGGCTGTCAAGTCGCATGATCGCGGCGGCCAATTGACGAACGCTCGCCGTGAGATGACCCAGTCGCCAAATTTCTCCATCACCACTTCGAGCGTTGCGTCACTTGTATGGCATGTAGCGCCGTCTTGTTGGAACCACAGCTCGGATATATCGATGTTGTCGAGGTTTGGCTACAGAAAGTCGGTTAACATCGCTCTATACCGAGGACCGTTGACGGTAACGGCACCTCCTTCCTCGTTTCGAAAGAAATAAGGTCCGATGATGCCGCCGTGCCATAAACCGCACCAAACAGTCAATCTTTGTGGATGCATTGATGTTTGGTCGAACACTTGCGGATTGTGGTCGCTCCAATAATGGCAATTTTGCTTGTTGACCTAGTCGCTAAGCCAAAAATAGGCCTCGTCCGAGAAGATCATTTTTTGGCCAACATTTCCAGCGCCCAATTAGCAAACTCACGGCGTTGTCTATGGTCGTCCGGCTTCAGTTCTTGCGTCAGCATAATCTTATACGGATGTAGGCCCAAATAAAACCGCAAAATAAGCCTCAGTTGATCGGCGCCGAATCGACATTTCTGGGTCTTCTTCGATACTGGCGGCTACGGCGGCTATGTTTTCTTCACTTCGCACCGATCTCTGTCTGGTTGGTAGCTTAAGATCCAAAAGAGTGTACTCACGCTCAAACTTTTCCACGGTGCGACGAATTGCATGTGCACTGAAGCCATGATGACGACCGACCTCACGACGAAATTCACATTGCGTATTTAAAACTGAACCGGAATTTCGATAATATTTTCTAATAATTTCCACACGTTCGGGAAGCGTCAAGAAATGCATGATAAAATAACAAATCTTACTGAATATTTTGGCAGCTGTATGTCAATGATAGCTTTGACAGCTGCTGTAACATAATAATTGAAAAAACTATCATTGCTATCTGGTCATCCTTTAGCAGGCAATTTCCTTGCTTTACACGGATCACAGTTTTCATTTTATTTCATCTTATTTATAAAGAATCGCAGCTACATAGAAGGATATATGTTGCAGTTAAAACTGAAACATGCAATGATAAGACTCTTAACTAAATACTTTTTCATGCTGGGAATCAGCAGATACGAAGAGCATCTGAGTGTACGCAATCCATAATAGATTTTCCTAATCGCATCAGAAACAGCATCACAACAACTCAGAGTGGAGTTAACGCTGTAGCCTAAGTCTTTTACTTTACTGACATAAGGAATAATGTTACGGTCAGGAATAATTTGAGGAAAATCTGATGAATTATTTTGAGTTCTAGAGCAAATCATAGCAACACTCTTTGAGGGATTAAGCATAAGTTTATTTGAAGTGGCCCAAAGTTGAATCGTCAGTAAATCTTAATTTACCCGAGCAACACATTCTTCCATTAGACCTATACGACGGGTAAAGTATGAAAGACATCATGCGCATTCTGGAAGGTCGTTGATAAAAAAAAAAAAACAATAGATGGCCTAGAACTGAGCCCTGTGGAACCCCCGAATCGACTAGTGTAGGCAAAGATGTTCCACAATAAGTCTTTACCATCTGCACCCTATTTTGAAGATACTCTCGCAGCAATTTGACAGCAATAGATGAAAAATTAATATTATTTCTAGGTTTACTGTTGGGGCAGCTTCCAAAAAAGGATTAAAAACGATTTAAAATGTAATACTTGACATTAAGTTTTATTGGGTGACTTCATTGGATGATGGCCGACGACAGACAGAGTGAGAGAGAAGACAAATTAAACAGGAAGTCAATGGTGAAGTTGGAACGTATGTGGTTTACGGTCAGATGTCGCTAGTATGGTTATAAGGAAACTGGTGGGTATTACTATCATTTACTCAGCAAGATTGAATGAACAATGCTGTCAAATGCTTTGGTAAAATCTAAAAGTACCGAACTTGATCTGAAGTGACTTTCAAGACAGCTGTTTCATAGATGTGATTATTTCGAAAATCAGACTGCCAATCAGAAATGAACTTATTCAATGATGAGGAGTGCAGAGCACAGATATGTGGGATTCCCTACAGCGATCTTGCTTGGAGAGAGCCAAATCACTGCTTGGAACGTCGAAATGCCCCTGCCAGCACGCCAAAGACACATGGTGGTGGACAGATGAAGCTAAAGTAGTGATACGGGAAAAGAAAACGGCTTTCAAAGTGCTCTTCTACTAATAGAGATGAAAAAGCTCGCCTTGAAGTGATATATAGATGTTGCAATTGTCTCGCGAAGAAGAAGTGCACCCAATTTCAAGCAAAAAGTATGGAATGCCTCTATCGGGAGTTGGAGGAAATATTGTCTTCGGCGTCTGATAGGAACCAGGCTATCCAGGAGCTTCGACAAAGCAACTTGAATAAGGGAGCAACTATCTTCAAAATAGCCGTCCAGAGAAGAAGAAATGCTCAGGAGATTCGTTCCCCAAAGTTAATTAACAATGCTCAAGGCCAGCTTCTTGTGGAAGACAAAATTCTTCACAGATGGCGACAGTATTGTGAAAGACTTCTGAACGAACGGTTTCCCCGGGTATACTTTCCAAGAGCCGCTCCTAAGCATGACGAAGTATCCGACATTACTGTCGAAGGAGTTAGAAATGAGGTCAAATACTCCAAAGCGGTTGGGCCAGACGAGATACCCTCTGAGTTCTGGAAAAAGATGGGAAACATCGGGTCCAGATGGCTCATGATTCTTGTCTCCAAAGTTATGAGCGGTGATCCAATGCCTAATCAGTAGAGGAAAAGTTATCTTCTTCCTTTGCACAAAGGGAAGGGCGATGCGCGAAACTGCGATAACTACCTTTCTGTCAAGCTGATGTCCCACACCATGAAGATCGTTGAGTGGGTATTAGATGGTCGACTGCGGAAAATAATAAGGCTATCTGATGACCAGTGCGGGTTTGTCTCGGATAAATCAACAACAGATGCAATCCAAAGTATAAGGATCATAATGGAAAAAACGTCGTGATTCCTTAAAGGACTTGCATATGGTGTTGGTTGATTTTGAAAAAGCCTATGATAGACAACCAAGAGATCTCGTATGGGTGGTGCTAAGACAAAAAGGAGTTCCAGAAACCTACGTGCGCATGATCATGGACATGTATGAGGGAGCAAGGACAAGAGTAAGATGTTCCGCAGGGGTCACTGAAGAGTTCCCAATCAAAGTTGGTGTACACCAGGGAAGCGTCTTTGATTATCTGCTTGAAGGAAAAGTGACGGACCCCAAAGTGCATCAGTTAGTTGTCTGGTGGATTGTCCTGGATAAGGCGATAAACCAGAAGCTATTAAGCAAAGTCCAACGTTTAGCTAGTCTGTGCATTAGCGGAGCACTGTGGACAACACCTTCCGCAGCTATGGACATTTTTTTCAATTAACACCCCTTAACATTTAAGACAGGCAAATGGCAACTAACTCAGCTATTTGCCTTAAAGCTACTTCACAGTGGTCCAAAAAAGTATATGGCCACGCCTCCATTTTAAACAAATTTAAAATCTTCCCTGAAGACATTGACTCAACTTAAATTTTGACAAAAACTTCCAAGTTACCATCCCTTCCAGAGCATTCTGGGAAGAAGGTAGTTTTACGGAAGATAAGTCGGTACATTTCTAAACCGACGGTTGAAAAACTAACGACGGGATGGGTGTTGGTGTCTTCTCTGATAGGCTTAATTTAAACCTCTCTTTTCGTCTCCCAAACCATTCTAACGTGTTCCAGGTGGAGATAATGGCAATAAGGGAAGTCTTGTCTTGGCTAAAGAAAAACGTGATATCGACCGTTGATATCCGCATCTTTTCAGATAGCCAAGCCGCAATCAAATCCTTGGAATCATTCTCAATAAATTCGTTAACAGCTCTAGACTGCCGATCGTCTCTTATAGAGATGGTGGAGCAGTTTAACATTCACCTAATTTGAGTGCCGGGGCATAAGGACATTCCAGGGAATTGTAAGGCTGACGAACTTGCCAGACATCGAACAACAATACCCATCCTTCCAGGCAAAAGTTTACTAGGTATGCCCATCGCTACATGCAAATTGAAATTAAAGCTGGATGCTATCGTAAAGACAAATTATTGGTGGACAAGTGGTACAATTTTTCTAGCGACAAAACCGATTTGGCCTATGCTGGATCTGAAATGCTCTTGGAATTTGATTTCTCTAAATAGAAAGCATATTAGCGCTGTTATAGGTGTCATTACTGGACACTGTCTAATAGGCAAGCATGCAACAAGGCTTTGCGTCTTTTCGAACGATTTCTGCAGAAGCTGCATGAACGAGGAGGAGGAAGAGACTATTTACCTTCTTTGCACCTGCCCAGCTCTCTCCCCAAAGAAGGAAACTCCACTTAATAGCCTTCTGTTTCAACGACCTAAATGTGAATAATATTGACGTTAGGGATCTTCATCAGAAGCTCCAAAAGGTTCAACGAGTAAGCTAGAGGCAGCGCCTCAAGCCCATGTGGTATAACAATGGACTGGTCTAAGTGTGTTGGCTTCTTTTTTGCTGACAGCCTCTTCAACCTAACCTAACCTAACCTAGGGTTACTTACCCCCATAACTCGTAAACTATTCGTTTGACAAAAAATGGTGAGTGAATTGTCTCCTCTAGAATATTCATCATAGGGTGCTCTTTGTTTTAGATCGTATCTACCTACTTCAGACGAAATATTGCGAAAAAACGGAAAATGGAAAATTTTCAGAAGGTTGTGCTAGCCGGGGTCGGGGGAGATCTAAAACTCGGGATTTTTCCACCACTCCTAGGTCTATCACAAACCAAAAGTATCCTATTGACTGGGCTACTAGAATTTTATTTAAAAAAAAAATTTTCCAAACGGTTTTATTTTTATTGCAACTAGCAAAGTATGTCCTGCCTACCTTTTGATTTGTTCCATTAGTACTACTGTCATTGAATCACCAGTAACTAGTGTACGAGTATTTGTCACTGTCACCTATAAAGCTTCAGAATAAATTCGATAAATTGTTGACGTGTTATTGAACTTTTATCGAATTAAAAGTTCATCTACTTAGAAAATCATTAAGCCGCCCCGAGAGTGACACATGCGCTGGTCATTAACGTATTAAAAAAGATATTTCCGTATTTCTGTGTAGGCAATATGTCTTTCCTGTGCATTTACATGACGAAACAAAAAAACGACGAAAAGAATAAAGAAAAACAATAATCATCACGGAATGCTAACTTCTGGAAGAGCACATTAATCAAAATTACTGCCTGGCTTGGCCTGGCCTGTCCGCTTTGGACAGCAGCGCACATGGAATGACATTTAAACGAGAATTTGTTTTTCTTTTTTGTTGTTCTTCTCCCTATGGTCGTCATTTCCGATGCACATTTGGAGATTACTCATGACAGCTATTAAAGGATATCAGCGAAAGCGTCATCGTGGAAAAATGCCCCGAGACAAATTAGGGAACGCCGGCCGTGCACTGTCCCGAGGGAATGAACAAAATGATTGCACACTGCACAGGGTTCAATGGCAGAGGATTTTGCTCTGGTAAAGTCGTCAAGTGGTGGTGACAGAATTTGTACAGGAACTTGAAATTAGTTTGAATAAATTCATGAATTTACTTATGCGAGTAGTTCTAGGCCATCAGAGGAAGTATCACGTACCCTTTAAGTCTCCCATTTAGTTCGACCCCAAAATCAAGCGACCATCCCAAATTACCTTCTCGACAATGACGAACCAAACTAATTACCTTGCCTGCATCCACATGTACATAGGTACCTACGTACAACTTGTCAATGGAGCCAGTTGTCGTGATCTTGCAGGTCACATCGAAGTAATTTGCTGGATTGCCACTTTTCCACATCTTCATCTGTGTGTGCTGCGTTATCTCTAAAAGGTGGAACGCCGCAAATGCGTCTTTCCGTCAAATGTTTGTTTTTAATTTTCCGCTTGAAAAAGCTTGAAATTCTCTTCTTCCTCCGCAGATAGACACGGAGAAAGCGGTGACAAGTGACGACGAGGGCGAGGAACACTCCTCGATTGTTAATTTAATGGCAATTCCACGAAAACTTTTAACCAACTAGGGAGAGATAGTGAATTAGCATCGGTTTCAGCAGAAAAGATACACACACGTCAAAACTCCATTCGACTGCACTTAATCTTCGTGCAGTGTACTCACCACTTGACAGCGGGCACACTTAACCCTGAAGCGGGCTATGCCTCGTATTGGATGTGATGATATATTAATGCGTGGGCTGAGCACAGCAAAGTCCCATCCCAAGCAGTTTACCTCGTAGGTAGACGATACAGACTCTTAGAGTAGAATCTATCGCAGTTGTACATCCATGACGGGACAAGACTCTCTGGCGACTCTGTACAATCGGTTTGCGGGCAGGGTAAAGATTGCAATTGCAACCGACTCCAATCCGTTAGTTATGATTTGTTGATGTCGGCTTTTGACCTCTTTCGAATCTTCGAATTTACTCGCAAAGTCCACACGACTCTGGGGACTGCTGCGCGGTGAAGCTCTCACTCTGTCCGTACCCAGGGTGTGTTGGTTGCTGGTGCGATAAATTTTAGTTTTTCTTGTTGAAACTCTGTGAGAATTTGATAGACAGCTGGTCGGGTTTTTTGTGCGCGCTCTCCACATGTGACCCAGTAAAATTTTATTTATGACTGATAAGGGTCGCGTAATCATGTGCCGTATGGTTCTAGGTTGGTTTGGCGAGATTATACTTTTCAACTGTGCCTACGATGGGGATTTGATGTGGAATTGAATGGAATCATTAAAACTAATGCTATGCTTCCCGGTAGGTGATGTTCGCAACGAGAAGGAACCACTAAAGCTGAGCATCTTGTAGCTCTGTTAGGAAGTCATGTCCCCATTTACTCTTGGGGCCATCTAGGAAATTGTCCGGGAGTGTTAGTTTCGGTTTAGTTGTGGGCCAGAAACCCGCACTATGTAGTTGCTAAACAATGCCTCAGAATAGGACTATTATAGGATAGTGGAACGTTAGGACTCTTCTCGATTCTGGGAGTGAAGGTCTCCAAAACGCCGGATTGATTCATGCGGTACAGAATTGATATCTTGGGACTAAATGAAATAAGATGGCACAGTTGGGCGAGTACCATTTTATGACGAGAAATACTGTCTTGCACTACTCTCGTGAGGATGTTAACACCTACAGCACGCAAAGTCCTCATGCCGTGGAAACTGTACAGTTCTCGGATATTTACGGTCCGATTTTAGAATTAATTAAGAAAAAACTCCATCATTCAGTCCAAGGAAAGTCCGGGTAAATCGCCATTGAATACGGAGCGGAATCCCCCCAAAAATAGTTGCAATAATAAAGGAGTCCTACAACATTGCAAGGTGTTTCGTTCTGCACAATGGAAGTGCAATAGGGACTGAGACAAGGGGATATTCTGACGCCAATCCTCTTTCTACGATAGACAATATACTGACTGCAACCGTTTGAAATTCTAAGTCATTTGGACCGTGCCAATGATATGTGTTTCCTGGAAAATACCATTACCGGGCTAGACGAGATGTGTCAATCACTGAAGATGAATGGAGAGTCGGTCGGTCTAAGGATCAAAGACAAAAATAATGCCCGCAGGCTGCTCCATACATCAATGTATTATTCTGAAGCAGACGCGAATTGAGGAGGTCGAATAGTTCAACTACCTGGGAACTATCGTAACATCTTATTGCGGAGCGGAGCTAGACGTTAAAAGCAAAATAAATAAAGCTCGCGCTGCCTTTGGTATCCTGTCTCCAGTTTGGAATCTCAGTCAAATCTCCTTACTAAGTTGAGACTCTTGCTATTGTATGCCTGTGCAACCAGGAAGGTCTCAGCAAACATTAAGGGAAAGTTACAGGCTTTTGTTAATCGCACATTATATGCAACCAGGAATTGTGGCATAAAACGTGGTCAGAAGCTGTTGGATGTCGAGATAAGCAGCTAAAATGGCACTGAATTGGTCAAACACTGAGCAAGCTAAGTTAACAACATCGTGAAGCAGTCCTTCGAATGTAATCCTCAAGGTGCATGGCGGGTTGGAAGACAAAGAACAACGTGGATATCAACAGTCTTGGCAGAATCAGCGACGCAGAGGAAAATGTGGCGACAGCTGGAAAAAAAAAATTGGAAGGATTTCAGGAATGCTGCCAGAAGAGCAAATGGAAAAGAACAGCAATTGGGTCCAATATTTCCTCTCATGTGTTGTATGTTTCCCCATAGCTCAATTTTGCTTTGCGGAAAATTGCGTTTTCAATGATTTTCTCGATCGGAATGTTACTATGTCGGAACTAAAGCTCGTTTTATCGGTTGAAATTGAATAAAGCTCTTGGGCTGGATAGAATTCGAAACGAGAGCTTTCAATTTGTTTCAAAAGAATGTTTAAAGTTTTTTCCCGGAGTTTCACAGACTTTGAAAAAATTCTTCATTTTGAACTAAAAAAAGTGATGCAACCGATCCTGCTAATTATCGTGGGATCACTTCCCTAAATTCAATTCTTAAAACTTTACATAAATTGCCCCTGCATCTGTCAGAAGTCATTACTCTACAAAAGTTCACATTCTATCGAACACTACGAGTACTTCTACGTTTCAACAAGCAAAAAAGAAACTATGCGTTTTTTTTCGTAGACTCTTAAGCGGCATTCAACTCAATTAATAGAGTGGCACTAAATTCAAAGTTGTAGCATATCCTCGAAGTTGGGGTCAACTTCCTTAAATAGAAAATTCCTCTAGAGAATATTAATATTGTTTGGGATGGTTTCATCATTTCCCCTGGAATTGAAACTCGCATCTCTACAGGTGCGACACAAGGTTGCATTCTCAGCTCCCTTTTGTTCATATGAACAACGAAAAAACCGTAGCTATTTCGGTTTGCTGAAACAGATGGTGTCAAAACCCCTTTCTCGAAAGACAAAATGCATACTCTTTACGTTTCTAATCCGCCGAGTGCTGGAAAATAATAAGGAAAGCAGAACAGATTTTGGGGACTTTAGAGCGAAAAATTGTTCGTAAAATATTTGGAGAAGATAAATCCGCGAAATCTACGATGTGGATGAAGTCCACATAGCCAAAATACAACGACTACACTGGCTCGTCCACATTTTTTGAGCCCCCAGCTTATGTTTGAAATAAATAGTCTCAAAAATCGAATCTACAATTATAATATGCACGTGTGGGAGAAGAGACAGAGAGAAAGACAGATTTGTGTAGTTGGTTTGAAACTCAGCTGGTATTCAGATTCAGTGAACTCCAAGGGTGGCTGTCCAGATAACTGTTGTTTGTTTTTTGCTTTTGTCGTTGCTCATGATTCATAGTAATTTTTTCCGTCATCCTGATGTCATCATCACGATCCATATGACCGCCCCACTGTCAGTGTTATGCCTTCGCAGTAGAGTTGACATAAGCTTTCGCAATTGATCGACTTTTTATTTATTTCATGGGAAATAAATAGATGATTATTGGCATTAGAATTCGAACCGTGAACCTGTAGTGTGACAAGCGATGATGTTACCACTACACCACGGTGAATCTAAATACCGAGGTGGGTAGCGATAACCCTGAACTCAAGCATGTTACAGGACACCACACGAACTTGGAGACTGAAACCAGAATAGTGAATATTTCTTTGACTTCTGCAATTTCTATGACCTCTTCATTTCAGGCAACCTGTTCGAACACAAGACCTTCAACAAGATTAGTTGAGGCTCAGACTGACTGAAGGAGCGATGACTAATTGTTGTGTAGAATTTAAAATCAATTCTCACCCCCAATGTCCGTCCATACGTCACCAGTTTTTGAGCCTTAAATTTAGAGCTAGTATGATGAAATTTTGAAAATATGTTGGTCTTTAGGATCTCAAGCAGTACATGAGTAAATGAAATCCGTCCACAGACACGCCCACTTTTTGAAAAATGCAGCCTTTTTAAAATTTTTACTGGAAACTGAAAAATGTGGCGCCTTAACAAAAATAAAGGGTGACCAGATAGCAATAAGAGTTCTTTCAATTGTTATGTTACAGCAGCTGTCAAAGTTACTAATGAGATCCAGCTGTCAAAATATTCAGTAAGGTTTTCCATTTCACCATACATCGTTTGACACTTCCCGAATGTGTGAAAATTATTAAAAAAATATTATCGAAATGCGGGCTCAGTTGTAAATACGCAACGTGAATTTCGTCGTGAGGTCGGTCGTCATCATGGCTTGCAGGCGCGCAGGCAATTTATCGCACCGTGGAAAAGTTTGAGCGTAAGCACACTCTTTTGGATCTTAAGCTACCAACCAGACTGAGATCGGTGCGAAGTGAAGAAAACATAGCCGCCGTAGCGGCCAGTATCGAAGAAGATCCAGAAATGTCGATTCGGCGCCGATCAGCTGAATTGTTTATCGCCAGAGAGTCAACCAGGCTAATTTTGCGGTTGAATTTGGGCCTACATCCGTATAAGATTGTGCTGATGTAAGAATTGTAGCCGGACAACCATAGACAATGCCGTGAGTTCGCTAATTGGGCGCTGGAAATGTTGGCCGGAGATCCGGATTTTGGCCAAAAAAATCATCTTCTCGGACGAGGCCCATTTTTGGCTCAGCAACTATGTCAACAAGCAAAATTGCCATTATTGGAGCGACCACAATTCATAAGTGTTCGACCAAGCATCAATGCATCACAAAGATTGACTTTTTGGTGCGGTTTATGGCACGGCGGCATCATCGGACGTTATTTCTTTCAAAATGAGGAAGGAGACACCGTTATCGTCAATGGTCCTAGGTATAGAGCGATGTTCACCGACTTTCTGTGGCCAGAGTTTGACAATATTGGTATATCCGAGCTGTGGTTCCAACAAGACGGTGCTACATGCCATACAAGCGACGCAATGTTCGAAGTGGTGAAGGAGAAATTTGGCGACTGGGTCATCTCACGGCGAGCGTTCATCAATTGGCCAGGGCTACGTCAAGCCTTTAGTCTACGCTAACAAGTCAACCACTTTGAAGGAGCTCGAGGCCAACATTCGAGATATGCTATTGCTGGAATAACGCCGCACATATTGGACAGAGTCATCAAAAATTGGACCGACCGCTTGAGGCACTGCCAGTGAAGCCGAAGCGGCTATTTAAATGATGTTCCATTCCGTACATAATGGCATGAATGTAGCTTCCAAATAAAGCTAGAATCAATTTGATATCTCACATTGTTGTTGCTTTATTTAAATTTCTTTTCCTATCGTTCTTATCTGGTCACCCTATATATATGCAGACGTTGACATTTTCGTTTTCTTTCGTGAACTTCTGTTAAAAATGGTGGCAGCCACGCCCATTTTCTTCTAAGAAAAACAGTTTTTTGGTAAAGTATCTTAAAAATTAACGAAATATCTTCTGAGTACGAGTAGAACGATGTTATTGCGTTTGAAATAAAAAATTTGGAACACCACTTTGGGGATTTGTTAGAAGATGAGGGATAGGGTATCGTAGGTCCATTCCAAATGGATTGTAACTTTTTCCTATCGAATCCCCCAGGGTAATAAATTTCTCGGTCGGATATAGTGGAAATGTATTGTTGGACATATTCTACTCATCGTGAGATTAGATATGTAAGAAAGAGTCGATCGTACCTTAATTAATACGACCTCATAGGTATGGACGTAACTCAATGCTACTATGAATCAACCACTACCGTCAACCAATCTATTTGGAAAAACCTGAAAAATAGCCTAAACGATTTCTACGATTTGCACTTGTGCCCTGATTTTGATTCTTATGCTCCATTTCAGACAATTCACCCCGACTGGATCTCTAACTTAATTTACACTCTAATTGCACCCTTAATACACCATTCCATCTACTCAAGCGATCGATCGACTTTTGAAATTAATTGAATGCCATTAATCGACTTTGTCACTTCATTGACTATTGGGAATGCCACCATCCTGCTAAACCCTGTGTTCAACCCTCTTTGCCTATGCAACGTCAATCGATGTCCAATACTGCCTGCAATCGAGGAGAAATTGCATTCAATTAGTACCGATTTGCCTGGCCTGGATTAATGCCCACAATTACTTCCATTTAATTATCCATGCGTTTTATATTTCATTTGGAGGGGTTGTGCTACGCCGGCAATGTTGGTGGAATCGTGAAAACGAAGCCGATGACAACCTCTGGCAGCAATTAATCTACATATCTACCAGAGAGCCAGAGATTAATGATTCTGCGATACAAATTGAATTCACCTATGTATAAGACTCTCCCCCAATGAACGGCGGGCTCGGGGAGCCAACGGCCAACCCAACCAAACCATCAATCGGCTGATTATCGATTCCCCAACATCATGGTGCATTGACTTTCCATTTGCCTCGGTAAATGTCCTCCTTGTCCTTTCTTTTCAAGTCGTATCTAGTATCTGCAGACAACATCTTCGCTACGGTTTCGCAATTAAATCACACAATTGCAGTGCACTTGCTGCGCAATCGCTACCGCCGCATGACATGCAACCTTATAGTACGACCCGCTTGTACAAGTGATCACTGTCAACGTGTGTTGTTGTGTCGCTAACAAACAGGACACGGGAGTAGGTAGGATCTGAGAGCTAGAAACAGAAAAAAAAGGTCAATTACGGTGAACAAATTTATGTCTACTGAACCGTCGTCTGTCTACCAGACGAGCTAAGCCATAAGTGGAGTCATGAGTGAAGCCCTGTGGCTGCCCACAACCAAACCAACAGGCCACATTGCTTTGCAACCAAAAAAAAAAAGGTAACCATCTAAAAAGAGCAGTGGCCATAACTCAAGTGGTACGCTGTGGTGAGAGAATGGTCCTGTAGCTATACACATTCACTACGGCGAAGAACGGTGTAAGACCCTGAGTTGGCAATAAAGTTGGATTCATTTTCGATTCAAAGTCCTATGTTGGCTCCAGATCATGATAGGACAACAGCAGAACCAGCAGCAGCATAAACATCATCGTCGTCCGATGATGGAACCGGTTCTGGAATTAAGCTACACAGAACATTAAACCAAATCAAATTGTAGCTACTGGTGTTCCACACTGAATTAATTATCAACGCTTTCCCCTCGAGCAGCATCACATGGGTAACCAGTTGGACTCCTCCGTCTGGTTGGTTGGTTTCCTCGTCCGAGTTGGCGAGGTTTTGGTGGTTTCCTCTTGGACTGTGTTGTTATGTTTCCTGAGTTTCGTTCCCCGAGGTAGTGATTTGTGTTACCTCTTTTTTTTTTGACTGTAAATCGGAGGAGTTGTCGGGCTTCTATGAGGTGATGTGGTCTAAATTGCAGTCAACCTTTCGGTGTGGCTTAGGGGGAATTGTTGGGTTGTGGTAAACATTTTTTTTTTTTCTTGTCTGCAAACTGCTTTAGGTGATGAGTAAGGAATTGATGCCGATCGTAGATCGTGCTTTGACCATTTTTAGTATGGCACACGATCGCTGTTGGCATTTGAAACCATTAACAGATAACAGTCAGCTGAGATATTGGCACAATGTCAACTGAACCTCAGGTGATTTTGGCATTCAATTGGTTACAAAGTATCCTCCTATGAGATACGGAAACTACAAAGTTGCAAAATCTGTCTTTGGGATAGAATACGGACGTTCACTTACCCTGCAGTTTGGGTGCGGATTTATATATCTCCATTGTCATGTCTAAGGAGGCTTTAAAAGGAAATTGTTCACGAAGACAATTTGAGATCAATTCGAATATTTTGAGGCAGTTGTGCAACAAGATGGACAAATTGGTGGAGAACTCAATCAATGACCTGATCATTGGGGTGTAGTTGTAATGTTCAAGTTTTGCCTGACTTACCGTAAGAAATGTGGAAGGTCCACCCTTTAATTACGAGTAAGCTGTAAGTTGTATGGGAATAGGCATATATTTCAAATGACCCACAAAAGTGGACCTAATAGATGTGATGGATATAACAGGACTTTTGTCGATGAGATGGATTGAATGGATGGGATGAATGCGATAAGCTGTAGATATTGTAAGGGTCTTCTGCTCCTAAAGTATTTGCCAAAATTCTTCCTTGCGCTGTTAAATCTCTGACTTTCTAACTTACTCGCAGATTGAAGAGAAGTGCATGTCTGAATCGTAGGTATTTACATTACTAAACGCTGTTCGCTCTTTTATTAGATACTTTTGCAGTCTTTTGAAAAATCCGAAGCATCTAGATCCTACTTTTGCAACATAGCCACTGACTGATTCCAGAAGAGCTCTGGCTTAATATGTTCGTACATCCTAACCATGATTCCTCATTAATTTCATGTTTGGTTTTTTGGAGATAAAAAAAAATGAATTCGATTTTTCTTACCCAACGTGACAACAGACATTCACTGCCGTAGGTTGGGCGTCCACTATTTGCTACACCTGCTGTGGAGTTGTTAAAAATAAGTGAAATCAGAAATGCTATCATAAACGATGAAAGGGTTTGGATTGGAAATAAAAGTTAGAAGGTATAAATCAGAAAAAATGGTCGGAGAGAGGACATAACCTTCAAGAACATCTGCATTAGTTACTAAACCGATTTTATTTAAAAAAAAAAAACTAACAAACTGCGTACCTAACTGGATTCGCACACTTAAATAGAATTAAGAAGAGTGACCAATTATTTGGAAAAATCCGTTAAACAAAAGTCTAATGTTCTCGTAAGTGATTCAATTTCATATTCAATTCAAAGGGGCACATTGGGTCAATTTTTGAAAAGTGGTCTCATAGTGGCAGCATAGTGAAAAAAGGGTTAAATTGCGACTTTAGTCGCACATCGGTAGCTCTGGTTGTAAAGCGTTCTAATATGTAGCAAATATTTTTGTTGGATAGAGTTTGTTGGACAGAAAACTTCAAAATTTTCGAATTTCATCAAAATCTGTTCAGACATTCTTGATATGATTCCATATCGTACCCACACTCCGTCTGATTTTGATAATTTGTTGACGAAATTGCTTAGCTACTGAACACTAATGGGGTTACGTCCGACCATTTTTTTTTAAATTTCAAGTCGCGGCCACAATGTGGCCAATGGTATCTTAGTGGACATGTAATCCTTAAATACTCCCAGACCTCACACGCTAGAGTGTTGAAATACCTTAAATATTGCTAAATTAGTTACAACCAAGCTAAAATCAGAACAAGAGGTTCAATATTAGCTATTACAGCTTATTTTTGGAGTTTGAAGTCGCAGCAAGGGAAATACCTATATAAGTAGGTACATCTGTCGTCAGCTGATAGGGTGCAGTGGCGGCTTGTCAATAGCACATTAGTTAAATGAAAAACTACAAATTAAATAAAATAATTTTTGAGTGAGAATATCTTAAAAGTTGTGCATCCTACGAACAAAATGATTGCCATCGCAAGTTTAGGTTTTGAAATTATCCAAAGGTACGAGTAGTTACGAAATTTTTCAAAATTTTAGTGGTAACAACTTACCTTGAAGTTAATTGAATCACTTTGAGTGTGAATATTTCGAAAACGATGCGTGCTATAAAAAAAAATATATTTCGGTAGAAATTTTGTGTTTTGAATCGAAATTTTCAAATTTTTTAAAAGTTGCAAGCAATTTTATAAAAAATTTGACTTTACTTCGAAGTTGGTGGAAATCACTTTTCAGTGCAAATATTCAGATTTTTTTTTTTTAGGGTAATGTGAACCCCCGACCCCATACGGCACTAGTCGGCACTTCAGCATTCTTTGCTTGCAGTTATTCACGTAACGGGTGGGCCATCTATTGGTTTCTTTTCAAATTACATGTTGACACTGACAGCTCTTTCGCGCTCAAAAAATTGACAGAAACACAGTTATTGAAAACTTATCACCAAAGTGAGAAACGTGTTGCCGAAACAGGGCGAATTTTGAAAAGAGATTTCGGTCGAAATAATGCACTGCACATCTGTTCCTGTACATCTGTTCCTGCTGTACGTAAGTTAGTCAAGAAATCTCGTGAGATTGGCATGCTAATTGATAACACAAGTCACTTTCGCTCGAAAAAAACCCACAGATAGTTGTAGAGAAGCGTGTGACTGTTTGGTGTGGTTTGTAGAATGACGGCATTATTGACGTATTTTTCTTCGAAGAAGAAAATGGCAACAACGTTACGGTGAACAGAGAGTAATACAGAAGGATTATAACCGATTTTTGTTGGCGAGAAACTTTGGAAATTAAATTGTATAATCTCTGGTTATAGCAAGACGGCACTACGTGTCATATAAGCCGCCCAACAATCGATCTTTTTGCGCACTAAATTCAACAATCGTGTAAGTAGCCGTTTCGGTAATGTTGCTTTGACGACGTTGGACTTTTTTTTTGTGCCATTAAAGATCGATGTTATGCTGATAATCCAGAAACGATTCAGATACATAAGCATAGTATTGATAGAGCTATTCGTAAAATAGAGACCCGAATCAACGAAGATATAATTCAAAATTAGGTTGAGAGGATGGGTTAATACCCAGCCAGCCGCGGCAGCCATTTAAATGAAATTTCTTTCCATCAAAAATAGGAATGTATACTCTCTTCAATAAAAATAAAAAAATTTCAAAAATTTTTTTTTTCATCAACAGATGACCCACCCTTTATAAAAGGGCGTGTCACTTCTTTAAGAAACTTGTTAATCAAGCCCACTAGCCATCCGCAGCTTCCTCTTAAAAATTACTATTGATGGCATATGGTATAGAAAGACAAAAAAAACCAAAGGGGATATGAATACCCTTATACTATTATAAGGCACGGGCGTTTCGTAGATAGACAGAAAGAGAGAAAAAAGAAAAATTTGGTGTAGTGAATTGAAACCCAGGTGTTATTAAGTTTCTGTAAACTCCAACGGTATCTTCCAGAAAACTGGGGATTATTTTTTGTTTTTGCTTTTATTTTCTTTGCTCATGATTCACAGTATTTGTTTCCGTCCTCCTGAGTTATAAAAAGGTTAAGCGAACAATATAAAAGTCTCCAAGCCGTTTTCTGAAAAAAACATTGGAAGACGCGGTGTTTAAAATTACTCCATTATATCTTACATCTTCATGTACATGTCCGGCTTAGCTCGTGGCCCAACATTTCGTCAAAACTTTTGAGTTAAATTCGTAAAAACGATAATTCGAAGATTTTTAAAACTCCTCCCCATACTTTACCCGCTTCATCCGATTTATATAAGTTTCATGTCAGACAACAACCGTGCAAGTCTTAGCTCGTTAGCCAAATTTCATCAAAATCTGTTCAGATATTCTTGTGATAAATATATTTCAAATGTTTATACGATTTTTAAAGTTTTTTGAGAAATGTATTTAGTGATTCTCGAGCGGTCCATGTGAGAACAGACATGCAGACATGGAACAAAAAGTGTTCGTTTTGATCTGACTCGTACAAATCTGACTCGTATAATATATACTCCTCTTCTCCAATTTAAAGACACAATTAGGATACAGTTAAAATAATTGTACGGAACACTAATCGTGTGTGGTCCGATCCGCTTATGACTTTTGATTCTGGTGTTAGTTACATCCAGATACTTGAAAAATCTTTCTCCAGATTACGAAGTATAAAGGAGACCTTCAGCGTACCAATCGGATGAGGGTTTTTGAAATTATACACAAATTGCAACTTTATTAGATACCTCCTTGAAAGAAACACAGTTTTGAGAAAATCTCTCAAAAGTGTGACACAAATTGAGATGAACTTACAATGAACATACAAACAGCTGCATGGGAAAGCACCCCTGTCAACAAAATAAAAAACAGAAAGGCTAACTCCTATCCAGAGAAATTACGAAAAATATTATTGGACGCTAAGCGAAAAGCATGGAATAATGGCAGTATCACAGATCTCCTGAAAATAAAAGAATCCTTAACAAACTCTGCAATGCACTAAAGTTAAAAATAAGGCAAGCAGAAAATGAATCATTTTCCAGGTACATGAAGAACTTATCCCCAACCAAAAACACAGACTATGGAAGGCAGCTAAGAAACTTGAATCACCCCAAGTACAAATTCCAAAGATAAAGCGCTATAAAGGGTCTTTCATTAAGCTCTTCCTATCTTTAAATTTAAATAAAGCAAAGTGTGTATAAGATATCCGATGGCATCTGTTATGTTGGCTTTGGGGGCCGCTGTGGTTTGTGGCTTATTCGCATAAACCTGCGACTTCAGAAAACCCCACAGAAAAAGTCTAACTGGGTCAAATCGCACGATCTCGATGGCCAGTTCACATCACATGGCGTTAGCTATGTGGCACGTAGCGCCGTTCTATTGAAACCACTTGTCGTTGGTCTCCATATGATCCAATTCAGGCCAAAAGAAGTTGGTAATCATCGACCTATAGCACTCGCCGTTGACGGTGATGGCCTGGCCAACGTCGTTCTCAAAGAAATATGGACGGATGACGCCGCCAGCCCAAAATCCACACCAAACAGTGACTTTTTCGGGATGCATTGGACGCTCTTGGATCTCATGTGGATTGGTATCGTCCTAAATTCGACAATTTTGTTTGTTGATGTACCCATTCGTCCAGAAATGGGCCTTATCGCTGAAGATGATTTTTCGATGAAAATTAGGGTGAGTTTCCAACTGCTCGAGAGCCCATTCAGCGAACACACGTCGTTGTCTATGGTCATTTACCTTCAGCTCCTGGGTTGAATTTTGTACGTGTGCAGGCCCAAGTCACGACGCAAAATTCGCCAAGTTGTGGTCTGCCCTTCGCACTGAGGGGACATATTTAAGTTACTACCTGAGCAAAGAGAAGAAAACAGGGCGGTAGTAATAAGAAGAGGTAAAAAAAGACTTTAAAAAAAATGTACATATCTCTCAATGAAAGCAATGAAGATTTAAAGCAAATTAACCCAAAAAGAGCACAGGATATGACCTGATCACAGGACAAATTATTAAGGAACTGCGAGAAAAAGGATTAACAAAGTTACAGTATATAATTAATGCTGGTCCGCGATTAAGAATCTAAAGTAGCCGATATAATTATTGATACACAAACCAGGAAAACTGCATAACGATACACAAATCTTATAGGCCCATATCTTCCTGCCAGTAATATCGAGACTACTTGAAAAACTGCTCTTGAAACAATTAATACCGATATTAGAAGAAAGAAACCGTGAACTAAGGGTAGCCATGGTGTAGTGGTATTATCATCGCTTGTCACGCTGCAGGTTCACGGTTCGAATCCTGATGTCATTAATCATCTATTTATTTCGCATGAAATAAATAAAAAGTCGATCAATTCCGAAAGCTTATGTCAACTCTACTGCGAAGGTATAGCATTGGTCATATGGCTAAAATGCAACTTGAACGTGATGATAACATCAGGAGGTCGGAAAAAAATACTGTGAATCATAAGCAACGACAATAACAGCGAAACAAAAAAATACTCCCCAGTTATCTGGACAGCCACCCTTGGAGTTCACTGAAACTTAATACCAGCTGAGTTTCAAACCAACTACACCAGTCTGTCTTTCTCTCTGTCTCTTCCCCTATCCTGAAAAACGACCGTGTCCTAAAATTAGTATAAGGGTATTCATAACCCCTTTCGCACGTGCAAATTATGAAAAAAAAAAAAAAAAACTATCGCACCAATTTAGCTTTAGAAAAAAGTATTCAACGTTAAAACAGGTACACCGAATAACAAACTGTGCTGTTTTCTTGGATGTAGTGCAAGCATTTGATAAAGTTTGGCCTTATCTATAAGTTACAACATTTGCCGGTGCAATTTGTCGAAATCTTGAGATTGTACACAACTGAAAGACATTTCTCTGTCGAATATGAGAAGAATGTACGATCAATGCTGGAGTACCCAAAGGCAGTGTGCTATTGCCCATTTTGTATTTCCTTTATACTAGCGATTTACCAAATCCACCAGAAGCTAATATTGCTACGTTTGCAGATGACACTTGATTATTAACGATAGGAAATATTATAGAAGAAGCAAATGTTAAACTACAGAGGACCACTAACCTTATAATAGAGTGGAAAAGAAGTGGAGAATCAAGCGAATTGAGGGCAAACCAACTACACATATTTATATGTAAACGCAATACCTCTCTTAATAAACAACAATCAAATATAATATGCATGCCACAAGACGCCAAACTTAGAGGGAAGGAACACATAAAGAAAAAAAGTTATGGAGCTTAACATTAAGTATCGAAAGCTAAACTGGTAACTAGGAGCAGTCAGAATTATCTATAATAAATAAATTGCTCTTGAAACCAATCTGGTTTTCAGCTATGAGCTTTGCATACAAACCTTCCAAAGTAAAGTACTGAAGACCATAGTAAAAGTTCCATTGTACATATGAAACTACTAGAAGTTGCATTAGTATCTGATGAAATTAAAAGAATTGCGACGGATCAATTTCACCGCCTGCGAATGCATACAAATAGCGAGATACGAAGGATGATGCAAAAACCTGTCTGCACTGTTTAATACCTGAGGATTTATTAAATCCATCATAAGGGCACTTTATGAATTTGACGTTTCCTCCTATTCAATGTATCTATTGCACATGAGCATCTTACATCAACCTTTGGGTTGCTTCCAAAACATGTAAATTAATAAATAAAAATTATAAATAACTACTAGTTCCTTCAAATTTGCCATATATTTGGGTATATGACGTTTACGTTGCTACGAATATATCCGACGAATGTTATCAACCACAAGTATCCATATGCACCTAGCATACTCATTCGCTTTCGACAATCGCCTTCCCTTATCAGTCGTAGGTAAGAAGAACAATTTTCTGGTTGTTGAATAATTTCATTAATTCATAACCGGATTCTGGTGGCAGCACATCCACTAACAGTCCCTTCTGTCACAAAATGCACAAACATTTTCTGTTGACGTTGATGGAGAACGACCTTGATGTACAGATCTGAGATGATCTCAACATGATTGTATGCGGTGGATGATGAACCCGAACATAGCCCTCACACTTCAAGTGGAAAATTATTTTACGAGTATTCTTCTTTTTTATTTTTTTGTTTTCATTTCTTCCCCAAAGATGGACACCTGTCCGTCTGTGTGGACAATGTGCTGGTTTTTCAACTGACAGCTCAATGTGACATTTTCACATCGATGATTGATTATTATTATTCACTGGCCTCAGAGTGCAGTAGATGATGTTAAGAGGTACTTACAAGTACATACGGATATATACGGTGACACACGGATGTGTGTATCTTAACACTCTAAATAAAAGGTGAAATTTTATTGTCATTTTTCGAAATTTTCCTTTGACTAATGGCTTTTAATACGAAGTGAAAAACAAAGGTTTTGAGACTAAAAAAAAAGGAAAACAGAAACAATTCCATTAAACTGAAAAAATGTATCGAATGTAAGTATTCGAACAATAGATGGAAACTGTCATTTTGAGTGTGCTAAGCTTACAGACCAATAATTTGAAACGCAATAAATATGGCTATTGTACAAAGTAAAGTCTAGAAATTTAATTTAACAAAATTATGCCATCTGGAAACGATTTGGGATCTATTCGAGATGGCCAAGATCCAGTTGTCGGTATTTAACAACAGACAAATGTTTACTGTCTATGAACAGAACCTGTCTAGCAGGGCTTTATTAGCTTAAAATATTGCTCTCAACGTGAACTTTTGTACCTTCATTGCGCCAAAGGGCGGATCCAGAATTTATTTTTAGGAGGGGCACAAAGGCCAGATAGGTAAAGAGTGTACCCAATAGTATTGCATTGCAATTTGGCTCTGGGATTCATTCTTTATCAACGGCATACAAGAATAACTATAAAAAATACTTTAAAGGTTTAATAATGAAAAATTACATGTTTAATAATGACAGTTTTGTTTTATGTTTTCTGCTGCAGATAGAGGGTGGGTCAATAAGTCCCTGAAAATTAACACAAATTGTGTCGTTACCTTAAATTTAATTTTTTTTTTGTCAAGAATCATCTTTCAAAAGAACCCAAATTTTCAGACAGATCTGTCAAATAGTTTTGTTGTGGCAGCCATTTTATATAGTCGCCTACTGGCATTTTCGTTAAAATGGAAAAAAGTGAATTTCGAGTGCTCATTAAACACTATTTTTTGCGAGAAAAAACTATCACGCAAACCAAACAAAAGCTTGACAAATATTATGGGGACTCTTCACCATCGATTGGAACCATTTACCACTGGTTTACTCAATTTCGGTGCGGTTTTTTGGGATGCGCGCGGTGTTATTCACATCGATTACCTTGAAAAGGGTAAAACGATCACCGGCGCATATTATGCAGAGCTGCTGGATCGATTCCAAGCCGATTTGAAGCAAAAACGGCCGCATTTGGTGAAAAGAAAAAGTTCTTTTTCACCAGGACAACGCACCGGCGCACAAGTCCGCAGTCGCCAATGGCAAAATTGCATGAGTTAGGCTACTAACTCCTCCCTCATCTAGCTTTAGCCCCCTGCGACTATTTCTTGTTTCCAAACATGAAGAAATGGCGTGGAGGTAAGAGATTTGGGTCGAATGAAGAGGTCATCGCTGAAACAAATGCTTATTTTGAGGGGCTCGAGAAATCGTATTATTTGGAAGGCATCAAAAAATTGGAGAAACGTTGGATGAACTGTATAGAGCTACAAGGAGACTATGTTGAAAAATAAAATGTTTTTATACCGAAAAGAGTGTTCCTTATTTCATTTTTCAGGGACTTATTGACCCACTCTCGTATCCAGTACTTCTTCAGGGTTCATCTTTGAAGCAATGTCTTGATGGATATGCATTAAGGCTAGTCCATTCAGGCGATCTTCTCTCATATTGCTGCGAAGATATGTTTTTAACCGGCGTAAGGTGGAAAAAGATCCTTCGGCAGTGCTGGTTGTCACAGGAAATGTGCACAATAAACGTTTATTTAAGGTTGTATAGGTAGTTTTTATTATTTTGTTCTGTACCTACTCATTAGTACGAATAATTCGATGATCCTTGATTCGGATTAGCGAGACATTACTGTATAAGCTTGCGATACCTACCTATATCTTTCTCCTGCAACAGGTAACTAACTCCTGGATTTGTTGACGTTGACGTTGAAGATGCTGCAAGCGAGGATGCACATGATGGGACACCATCGAATTCATTTGTATGATCTAAAGCTGACTCATTCTCATTTTCTGTCTCTGTGATTGCATATTCGTTTTTTTGTTTTTTTGGAAAGAAAAACGTACTTATGCTCTTTTGCCTTTTCCTGTCTTTGTCACTCATTTTAATTAATATTACTGGATATATCTAGTCACTATAATAGCTGAACTACAAAATAAGGTATATTCTCGTTCTTGTACCTATGCAATTAGCGCACAACACAATTATTGCTGAAAGGAAAACCGAGCCGAAAATGTTCCGAATAATCACGAATTAAGGATTTTGATATGAGCGATCGTGTACACTGATTGGAATTTTTATCTGATTCTTCAATTAACAGGTCCGCCCTTGATTGCGCCCTTGTAATTTTGCATTTTTTACATCGAACTTATATTTATAACACACAGTCGCAATATTGGCATACGAGGGCTGTTCGATAAATCAGTGACTTTGATGCGAGATGGCGCTTGGATCGCACAGACGATTTTCTTCTGACATTTTTGTTTCTTTCTCGACATAGACAAAAAAAAAAAAAAAATCAAATAGATCTGTCAAACACTTAGCTTTTCATACTGATCGAAAGAACTTTGGTTCGTGAGATAGCTGAGATTATAGCAATTTCAAATGATACCGTCATTCGAATCCTGCATGACCATTTGGGCATGAAAAAATGATCGGCAAGATGGGTGCCGCGTTTGCTGACGGTGGACCAAAAACGGATTCGGGTGAAGAGTTCAAAACAGAATTCGGAACTCCTCAAGCGCAATTCAATTGAATTTTTATGGCGATTCGTAACAGTTGATGAATCCTGGAAATGAAGGAATAATCAAAACAGTGGACTGTAGGCGAACGTGCTCCAAAAAAAGCAAAAACCGTCCCGTCGGCCGGAAAAGTCATGGCAATGGTTTCCTGGGATTCCCACGGCATAATCTTCATTGACTATTTGGAAAAGGGGAAAACGATCACCGGACAGTACGAGCAGAATTGATGGAAAAACAGCTCCATGTGAAGTAGAAATGAACGATAATGCACCGGCTCATTTGTCCGCAGTAGCAACAGCAAAATTAGCTGAATTACGATATGAACTGCTTCCTCATCCACCCTATTCTCCAGATTTGGCTCCGTGCGATTATTTCTTGTTTCCTAATTTGAAGAAATGGCTCGGCAGAAAAAGATTTCGAATGAATGAAGTTACTGACTTATGGAACAGCCCTCGTACTACGTTCTATTTTACGTTGTATGCAGAGGATCCTTTCACCTTACAGCTCACAGCGCAACAGCGGAAACTAGTAAAAGTATTCCCATAGAAGTAAAAGAGCAATTAATACCTACATATGTAATTAATTTTCAAAAAGATGATAAAAAGAGGACAAATTTGTGAAAAACTGATTTTTTTTTTTATAATCTTCTCTCAGGAGAGGCGAACTTATAACTCTGAGCTAGCGCCCTGAGATATCTGTAGATATCTGTTGATTCTGCTCTTGAATTATTGAAGAGTAAATGTTTCTGGAAGTAAATCCCAAAGTTTACTTGTCCTGTAGCAGAAGGAGTTTTGATAATGGGATGTCCGCGCCGTCACATGCAAGTGATCATTCTACAGTCTGTTCAATAAAAAACGGTAAGCGATTGTAAGCCGAAAAGAATGTTTTATAAAAATTATTTTATTTTTTAACAATTCATAGTATACCAGTGTTTGAAGCAGCATTTAATATTTAGTCCAATCACCCTGACATCTACGCTAACAACTTTCAGCTAATTTGTTGGAGAAGTTTTGAGCTCACGAATGAGTTGAACCGTCGTTATCTATTTTTTCCCGGTTACCTTAAGTAACACATTATCTATTGGATTGAAATCCGGTGACTGTGATGGTCAATCCATGGCAATGATTGTTCCTTTCACTGGGTACATAATCTACTGCGATGCTTTGGATCATTATCCTCTTGAAGCTCCTAACTATGATTGTTTGTCCCGTATAGTTTTGCTGCAGACTTGTGTGATCGACTTTCTCCTGAGCCCACTGAAGTCGTTTTTGAATGTGTTTTTCACCAAGAAAGGGCTTCTTTACTGAACTCTAAAAAAAAAACACTATTTTTTTTAGTCGCTGCCTAATCCTGTTTAGGGATACATTGATACCATGTAGATAGTTCTTTCTGACTTGCCTCAGCTTCAGTGTAGAATTCTTCTCTAATATTTCGACGATCATCTTGTCTGGACGTTTTGTGGTTGTCCCTTTGATTCTCTACCTGGTTCATCATCGACGTGTCCAGTTTCTTCACAGACCATCTTGTAATGAAGTTGTTTGTAGTTCCCAGGTACTTTGCTGCTTTTGTCGTACTCCATTTTGGTCCCTTGGGATGGTGTTGAAAGTAAGCCTCGAATCATTTCTTGTATTTCTCACTCATCGCTATTATGATCTGCTTAACTGAAGGCGTGAAAGAAACTTAAATGAAGTATTCGAAATGAACACATTTACGTATCCATATAAGATACGATTACATTTTACGTAAGGATGGGTAGTAATTGTTTTTTATTGAAAAGACTGTATTGAGGTCTTCGGCACTTCTGTCATGATAGTGTCTGTAGTATAGGCATAGGTTTGCTACCAGTCTTCAGTGAGCAAATGTTTGGAAGTTAATGCAGGATTCTCTACTAAGCGGACTGCTCGTCTCTCTATACTGTCGAGCAGATGAAGAGAATGCTTTGAAGCTGAACTGCAAACGCGAGAACAATACTCAAGTCCTGGTATAACTTGTGCTTTGCAGATGGAGCTGTAGTGCAGTAAAGTATCTCATTTTTCTAAATAAGTAGCTCAACTTCATGGATGCCGATTTTGCAATGTAGTCCCACTGCCATGTGGGCCTGTCGCCGTATGTATGGCAAAACCTGGGGACTATCCCCAAAGGTCATATTCTGGTTGTACGAGTATACCACGGTGGTAAAACCCATCCTTAGATTCACGTCCGTTGTCTGGTGGACGAAAACCAAGGAGGTTACAACCATCAACAAACTCAGCAAACTTCAAAGACTAGCTTGCCATGGAATTACAGATACTATGCACACCTGTCTCACAACAGCCAAGAGGCGCTTAAACCATTGATCTCCCACTTGATCAGTTCAAAATCAGTTCTAAGCTGCTTCGACAGTTTACAAAATTTGTCATGATACAATAAAGTAAAATTATGGTGGGTACCGGGTCATGTAGGCGTTGACGGCAATGAAACTCGAGAAACAGAAAAGGTTCCTTTGAGTTGTTCATTGAACCTGAATCCTTTTACGGAATATTTCATTCTGCCGTTAAACTGACCCTAAACAGTTGACTCCCAAGGTCTCAGACAAGCTAAAAGAGCTGTCCAACCCTTCCAAAACAGGCAGTTGATATCCTAAAATATAGCAGAAACGACATAAGAAGGCTTGTGAGTGTGTAGCTCTGTGTAGAAGTAGGAAAGTTTTTTCCTTAAGGAGATAATATCTCCACTAGATTTAAGGAACTCCTTCGCAGCCATGATTATAGCATTCATAAGGAAAGTAGAAGTACTACTGCCATAAAAAAATGGCCCCTGGCACAATAGATCTTTCTGTTTCAAAAAAAAATTCATTCACGGGTATGTTCTTAGAGCAGGATGCAATTATAGTGCTGTCACCATCAAAACTAAAAATTTTGTTGTTTGTTACCTCTAGAAGGTCGTTGATATAAGTAGAAATAGAACCAGCGCGAGTATGGAACCCTGAGGCACTCCAGCGTTTACTGTAAATTTGTCAACGACACACCATCGATCACAATTTGAACAGATTTGTTATGAAGAAAATATTCCATCCTAATGCAGAACCTTGACAGGGGTTGTTTTGTTCGCTATACTACAATATTCATAAGATTTTATCAATACCAGCCGTATGTCTTTAGCATAAGAGCAAAATATATGAAACAAAACAATAGCAGTTCAAAAACTACAAATAAGGTAGCTCACTTATTCGCTGTCAAAAACTCTGCAGCATGTGCTCCTAACTCCACATTAAAGGTTCCTATTTTATTTTCAAGAAAATTCAGGAAAAAGGACTCAATTTTCGAGTCAAGAAACATACGAAAATGGCAACAGTGATTGGGTCAGCATGTTTAGGATGTCAAAGTCTTCGTTTGTTTCAGCATTTTAAATTGCAGACCCACTTTTTTTAAGGCTTAATTGAAGAGTATACATTAATTTACAAAGATATTCAATTTTAGTTTAAAAATTGAAAAGTCAAATAAATGTATCTATCATATCTGACATTAAAGTCTGAGGTACTTAATTACAGTAGCAGCAGTTGTCCGTTCCAAATAATTTAAGCTATGCAGCAGTCCTGCGAGGAAATCCCCAAAAGTTCTGAAATACATATGTTGGATGCGATAAATCAAAGTCTTTTTTCAAGCACTTTCAAGCAAGTTCAGCAACAGCGGTTTTCCAAAGATGAAAAGATTTGTATGCGGAATGAATAGCCTTTTTTGTTGATTTTGTGAGCAAGTCCAAGGGATGCATTCATCAAACGACCTGTAACATGTCCGCAAAGGCTCGTAGATATTTGATACTAAGATAACCTGATTCTCGAAATATTGTTGGAAGTTTTTTTTATTTAAAACCTGAAGCAATTGGTGAGACTTTAGTAATACAACCTTGTGGCGTGCCTCGAGGTAATACTTTCTTAGCGCAGCTAACTCCGAAAGTGTTACATTTCAATACAATTTTGAATATCTGATTTTACTTACTGAAAGCCCATTCCATGGGTATTAAGGGAGACCGGTAATGTATGAGAAAAGAAAAATGTATCTAACCGTATTGTGAAGCTTAAATTTTTAAGGCTTTTTCTGTTATCGTTCGCATGTCAATACCATTAACAACTCACATAACATGAAACCTCGTTGAAAACCATAATCCCTTCAATTTTAAGAACAGGAAATCCCCAATTCATTTGAAATTCAATTCACTCCAGATGATACTCCTTACACCAACACGATATCATTACGTAACGTTTAATTGAATTCGTACTCGTATTTCATTTTGGACTGTTACTCGGATCCTTTTTCCTCATACCAAACGGGATTATATAACCAGCACTTACTACCTACCCTTGTCCTAAGTTTCAAAACGAGAACCCGATTTGGTTATCAATTATCCATGACATGAACTAGGCACACAATCGCACAGCACTGCAGTTAACGCCCACGCTCTCTACCTCTCACATGTGGCCAGGTAATTTGGGCGCAGCCCAATTCTTCAACTCGAACATAATCACAGGTGTGGATCTTATTTGTGTTAACCTGTATCCGTATCGCATTTGAAAACTGTTGCATGATTGCCCAGATCACACAGAACCTAATATGGGATTGTCCCACAACCAGGGACACGTTGTGTTCCCCCTCTGCCTCCCGCTCGCAAAAGCTCACCACTCTATTCAAGGGAAATTGAAAAAAAAATTAACTCCTTCCTGGTTAGGGTTAGATAGGTAGGATTGCGCTACAAGAAACCGTTTTGCCATGTTGTTCGTCGTGTCACGGTTTGGGAGCTCACTTATTCGCTCTCAAAAACTCCCACACTTGACCGATGTATGTGTGTGTGTTTTACAAATTCACATTAAATTGTTCCCGGGGATCCGCACATTTGAAAAGAAAAAGAAAACGTGTTCATGACTGCTTTCGGGGATTATGTCATTTCATTTTGAGATGCCAGAAATTATGTTACCCGGAGAGATGGATGGAACAGCAACTTTCTGTGTTGCACAGCTTCAACGTTCTTACCATGTCATCTGACGGCGACAGGTAAATTTACTTAGACAGATGCAAATGGTGGAGTCAGAGTGTGTTGTTGCGATGCAAGAACCCAGGATATTTGACAGAAAACACCGTTCCGTGTTCAGTGAGAAAGTCAAGAAATGATGCAGATTATCCACTCTCAAGGTTTTCCTCTTATAAATCTACATAATCTGACAGCCTCTCTTCATTACTTTCATTGGAATTTCCATTAGAATGTTGAGATACATACTCGTAATTGCATCCTTGGTGGTGGTCTTCATCTACAAATCGGTTCTCAATTTGGATGATGTCACATTCGTGTTGATTTTGGATGGAAAATTCATCGATGTTTTCAAAATAGCGCGACCTTCTCGTGAGTGGATAATGTGGAGGACAAATGCCATACGTATCATGTCATTCACGATTGGCTATGGGTTATGAAAATTAGAAAACACTGATTTAGATTAGTCAATCACGGCCAATGAATATGATTTATTGCATTTGTTGAGGAACAGTCTTTGTGGAGTGGCATTGCTCGCTTCCTGATAAGACTTGAATGAGCGATCACTAATGTTTACTACTGTTCACTGCAGGGAAGATTCATTGGTGTCGTTCTTAATAGGAATGTTTATCTGTGCTATTGAAAGTCAACTCTAAAATTTGTGGTTCCAATTTACTTATAAGCTGAACGACATTTTCAACATCTCATAGCATTCTATGATTGTAGATTGTTTCTATAAACGTGCACTGTCACCTATTGGAGATCTATTGGAGCTCCAGTCGATAATATACTCGGCTTAGACCACCTGCCCCAGTCTAATTGCATTGATGAACAGGAGCATCTTGAGTGGATCCAATGATGGTAGATCGTCTGATAGTTGGTAGGCATTCAGGTGGTTCTTTCTTTTGCGGATCAATGCTCCACATTATTTAAGTAAATGCCCTGGGGTTTCCTCAACGTCCCCGCAGAATCTGCAGTTTTCGTTTTGCTCTATTCCCAGTTTCCTGAGATGTGTCTGAAGTGACCCATCAGTAAGCCTGTTAGAATGTTGATACAGACCTTACTTCTTTTCCGGTTGTAGTTCGTAAGAAGTTATTTGGCCTGTCTTAGCTTCAGGAGTTCTACCTAAAGTTTGTTTCTCTTGTGGTTTTCTTCCTTTCTTAGTTTTTTCCTTATTTTATGCGGTCCCAGCCCACAGAATGGTTCTGGTCGTCAGCTGCTTTATTACTCTCTACTCCCATGTAACCTGGTACCCAGCAAAGGGTGTTTCTGTTATTCTGGCCAAATCGATTTAGCTTGACAAGACACTGCCATAGGGCATAGGGCGTCAATCACGCCTGCGCGCCGTTAATGGTGTTCACCTTCCAGGTACTGTACCCATATAGCAGTACTGTTTCTACATTAGAGCGGAACAGTCGCAGCTTGGTTCTTAAGCTGATAGCATTACTTTTTCAGATTGTGGATAGCATACAGAACGCAGCTTTAGCCTTCCCGATTCTACCGCATACGTCCAGTTGGTTGCCACCACGGTTAGCCGAGACCACACTTCCTAAATATAAGAAGTTGTCAACTTTTTCGACTTCCTGTCCGGCAATGTTAAGTTGAGCATTAGTGTTGGAAGTGCTGAGGGCTTCTTGTTTTGGCCGTGTTTATTTTGAGCCCCACTTTGTTTGCATCAATTTCTAGATTATGGGCCATTAGATGAAGGTCCATTATCCGGTGTGAAAGTAGACAAACATCGTCAGCATAGTCTAGGTGTTTAAGGTAAGATGTCATAGTCCAACGACTTAGCCCATAGTTGTCCAACTTGACAATTTGAGTCCCCCCTAGTTAAAAATTTTAATATGATACTCAAAACAAAACAAAAGTAACAAAAGTATCAATGGATTGATGGACGTTATTTGTGCGTAAGATGCCACAATTCATTTAGGACAGCTTACCAGACATATCGTGATTCAAGGTTCTTTCAGAGGAAGAACATACTATAACAGTATCATTGTACATACATGTGACTAGTTTCCAACTTCGACTTGCTAATCCTTAACATTGCGCACATCAAACTTAATCTGTTGCTAGCCATAGAATTAAGCAAAACTTAATGAGTGTCGTGCTTCAATCAACAAAAGAAGACCGTAACATAATTTAGTTAATGTTCAGCTGTCTCCTTTCTATTTTAGGCTATAATTTTTGTATCAAACAAAGTCTCTACATACCATATTAGCCATTTTGTTCAAACAGAATATTACTGTTTCCAATTACGACTACCTACCATCTTAAGGTATACATGACGAATTTTTGATTAACGACTTACTTAAGAGCACGGCTGCAGTTCCTCCTTCTCTTCTCATTCCAGCACCTAAAGCTTCCCGGTATCGTTCGTCATAAATCACATTTCTTGGCCACATACCTAATTATTTACTTCGAATACATTACATTGGCAGGATAATAGTTCACGTGTCATTGAACGGTCGCTACGCATAAATAACTTCAACGCAATATGTCGTAATATCTGTTCAGGCACATGCGGGAGTCCTTAAGAGTTGCGTGACATTGCTATGTGCGTTATACCCGATGTTATATTCGCACAATTCCACGTATCTCTGGTCACCATGCTATGGTGGTTGGTGATGATGCACACGCAATGGGTTCTGTGCCGTCTTGGAGTCTCGCCGCGGTGGTGTCCAGCGGGGTGATATAAGTTGTAATTTTTTTTTTCTTCCCGCAGGAGGTAAGGAAATAATATTTTCTGCAAATAGCCTTTTGATAGAGTGTCACGCATGAAAACTAAATATGTCTACGGGGTTTTTTTTTGTTTGCTTTTTTTCTTTCAAACAGCGATTGACTAATGAACTTAAGTTAATCACATGTGAATTTATTAACGACCGCTTTGAAAATAGAAAGCAACAGCTTTGACGGGTGACACTGACAATTAATGCGGGTGCTTTGATAAGAGTTTTGTTGTTAAACGTTATCACACTTCCGGGCTTCCAAGGCGGAAATTAAAGTCAAGTTTAATTAAATATTCGCATAACATCGCATTACTAATTCTTTGATATCGGGACGATCCTTAAACGGAATTTTGCTACTAGTGCCATTGATCAGTTTCAATTTACTTTGTGGGATAATAATAAAGGTTGTGGACTGTATTATTCATATGAAAGGACAACGCTCACACTTCCTTGAAAGCAATGAAAGCCTTGACATGATCTGCGTTGGCTACGCTGATGATATTGTGTTAATAGCTAGAGACAAGTTCGAGAAGACATTCTGTGACATAGTACAGAGAAGATTGGGAATGGTGTCTAAGGAATGGTGTTTAAACATCAATCCAGTCAAGACCATTGTCATACCGTTTTCCTAGAAAACGACTTCTATCCGGGTGGCGGGAATTGATATGAAATGACCACGAATAAGAAGTAGTGAAAAAATCTACTCGAGCACTCACGGTTATCTGAGCATAATGTAGCCTTAGTATTCTATGCTGATAACCCATGACGTTTTGACGTTGTGCCCATCGGCAGCTACCGATGTAATTCTCGACCTTTTACCTAGCAATTTAGAACGCAGCAAAAACAGCAAACATGAAGGTCACAGAAGATTGAAATAGGAAGACTAAGAGACCGGGACTTCCTCTTCAAAGTAGCACCTCTGCTGTAAATCCCCAGAGATGATCAAGAAATACAGTGTCGTCCTTAAAAACCTTACCACCAAACTGAGAATTAAAATAGCCACAAAAATAAATCCATAACATCTAAGGGGACTGAGGGTTAGGCAGGAGTTAATGGTCGTGCCAAGATCGAAACACTGAGAATCAATGGGTACGCTCTCCAGCATCTTTCAGTCGGAGATTCACATGATTAGAAAGTATTCCTAACTTAACTTCAACAGATACTATCGCAATCTGTTGCCAGTTGCTAGTTGTTAATTTGTCTGCTGTTGGAGCCACCTAGGAGGTTTCGAAGAGCCTAGAAAAACTTGAAAACTTGGCAAGATCAGCAGTGTTATCCTATACTGTATGCATGCCACATTGGATTGGATGGTAATGATGACGCCAAAAGGGGAAAGAGGGAGTGGAATGGACACATTATTCGAGAAGGGTTACGAAGAAAGGAAAAGCTAAACTCTTTAGAGAGCTTCTAAAACAAAGGAAATTAAAATCGCTCCTAGAGAATTTTTACCGAAAAAGATCTAAAACCTAGCCTAAGTAAGAATGCTTACAGGCTTTCTTATGGGATACTGTAAGTTCGGAGAACTTCTCAGAAAGCTCAGCATAGGAACTAGCGGAGACTTCAGATCGTATTCCAATGCACTATGGAGCATTGACTAGCAACAGGGTAAACTATCTAGATGCCTACCAGATCCAAATCCTCAACCCTTCATAGCAGGGTACTACGACATGGTTGCCAGGTATACTGTTCACAAATATTTGACCTCTCGTTTCCGATGTTATTTCGCACCAAGTCGCCTTTTACTTGAAAATGTATCGCAGAGGTTTCTATTCGATTGGGAGACATCATTCCGTCTTGATTTTCAATCTTGTCTCGGGCTGGCATAACCAGTTTTATTTTTAAATGTCCTTCACCACTTAAAACTGTGTTCTTTAAAGTTTGTAAAACCTAGTGATAGAGTCGACAGATATGGAGAAAGAGTGAGGTAACGATGCGCGTTGATTTTGAATCGTTGCAAATTGTAGATTTCTGAAAATACTGAGGAGGAAAGTTATTCCACATTCGTGTTGAATGATTAAAAAATTATCACTTTCGGTGGGGACAAGGCTAAGCACAAGCATATGCAGAATGGGCTACATGCGGAACCCAACTATCTAATAACGTTACAGGAGCGCATATAGTCGTCGGCTCATATAGACAGAATCCACAATTTGCCGCTAAACACGATCCAGTAAATTCAAGCATGTGACGGGAGCTTCTGCCCAAACATGCGAGTTATATTCAATTTTCCGTAGGTAGGAAGGTAGGTAAAGTGGTAGCTCGAAAAAGAACCCAATTAGCGCTAAGTGCGCGGTTTTGATACCATAAAAACTCGTGTACCCTATTTGTTTAAGTGCGTTATTGGAGATAGAAGGGTGTAATTACACCCAGCCCATGGAGTTCAGAAACAGAATTAGTTCTCCAATCTGTTTAAAGGCTATCTATCTGAAATCGTCAAAAAAAGGTTTACCTGACGGGCGTTGTCTGGTCCTTGCTAGGGCAGGACAACTGCAAAGAAAGTGGAAAAGAGTTTCCCTCTCGGTGCTGTCTTGGCAGCTGCGACTGAAAGTGTTGTGAGAAATGCCAAGCTTTGCCGCGTAGTCCCCTATTGGCCAGTGGCCTGCAATAATGGCTACAATTGATCTGCCTAATACTAATGTAGCTCGTTTGATTTAGGTCTGTTGAATGGGCCATGTCTTTCTTGATATGACACAACTGGTAAGGTTGTTCCACCCGAGATTGGCTAGCTGGAGGAAGTGAAGATGTTAGTGCCCTTAACGACTCCTATCGGAATATCGACTCTTTCCACTAGCGAGCCGTTAAGGGCAGACCCTTGCCTGGGCAGCTCATATGCTAGCTCGTTAGCCCCATAATTACTGTGTCCTGGGACCCAAATGAGGGTAATTTCAGAATGTTCTGACACTTTGTTCACTTATTTCAAACCGGCATTGCTCTACCAGTGTTGAATCAATGGCCTTGATTGCGGCTTGGCTATCAGAAAAGATGACTATATTTGGGTTGGACTGGGGGAGATTTTTTAGCATGCGGCAAGCCTCTCGAATCGCGGGAAGCTGCGCTTGAAAGACACTAGCAGAGTCTGGGAGACGGAAAGATTTCGATATATTCAGTTGGTATACAGATATCAAAGTCATTGGTTACCATTCCGTTCTTCCATTCTGCTCTGGTAGGTAGCTTTGCTGAAGTCGAGCGTGGGAGTCTTCTAATCGGTCGAAGATGTTGTCACCAGTTCACTTGGTATTGTCTCCAGGACTTTACAATAGTCATATCGCTTTGCTGTCCAGCACTCAGTTTCCCTGACTCGGACGGCGCTCAGATGCAGGATCACACTTAGAGCATCTGTTGGACAAAATCTCAATGCTCCTGTGATGCCTACACATGCCTGTCTTTGTACTTTTTTGATTCTGTTGATGTTATATTTCTTATATAAGGCGGGCCACCATACTATGGCGCCATAGGTAAGAATTGGACGCACAACGGCTGTTTACATCTTTTACCGAATGTTCTGCTGCAGGCATAGAAGCCACAATTGCTTTTTTAATCCGCTGCTCTATGTTAAGTTTCCAACTAAGTTTCGGATCTAGAATAGTGCTTAGGTATTTTGCACTGGAACATAGTGAGAGTGGTTGAACGTCTAGTTTGGGGGTAGTGAATTCCTGTAGCTTGGTTTTAGTGGTGAATAGCATCGTTTCGGTCTTGTCTGGATTTACTCCAAGGCCAAATCTCTTAGCCCAAGAGTGTACCTTATGCAGAGCACTTTCCATAATTTGACTTATCGTGGAGAGGAACTTTGCTGACACTAGTAAAACCACATCATCCGCGTACGCAACCACCTTAACCTCATCCCTTTCAAGTCACACCAAATAATTTTCGGAAGAACATAAGCTTTATAGATTGCTAAATCCGCAGGAGTGGATAACCGTTTATACCTTTTAAAGAATTCTAGGCATCTAGCACCAACCTTTTGCAGCATTAGTAATGTGCTGGATCCGACGAAGTTTTGGGCTAAAGTACGTACTAAGCACTACATTCCTTAAGATCAAATCCATCCATTCTCAGTGTGAACAAATTAGTATCCCGCTTCAGGAAAAAAATACTGTGTTTTTGACGCATTGAACTGAATTCGGTTTTCCGCGCCCCAACTGATGATGACATCAATGTCAGAGTTGAGTTGGGTAGACATTCGCTGCCACTAAGACTTGTCGTGGTGTCGTTATCGAATAGGCGAAGTCTAAAGTGGAATGAATCGGATTACAAATAACAGAAAGCAGATCATTGATGTAAATCAGAAAAGAAGACGCAGAGAGTACTGAGCCCTGGGCACCACCTGCATTAGTCGGGAATGTGTAGTTGTGCATCCATCTACAGGGTCTTCCAATAGGGACTTCTGAACTTTGACAGTTGTTAGCAGCCATATTGTTAAAGCTACATCTGTCAAATTGGTTGTCATTTATTCAGTCTGTTTTGCCAAATGACCATGGATAGATTTAGCGTCAACAACACGTGCAAATAATAAAATCGTTTTATCAAAATGGGTGTTCTGTTCGGGCAACGTTCCGCGCGCTTCGCCCATTTTATGGTCGCCATAATCGACCTTCCGAGAGGACTATTAGCAGTGTGGTGGATAAATTTAAATTTATTTTCCATTGGTTCAGTAAACGATCGACCAACACCCGTACGTCGACGAAACGCAAGATCTGCCGAAAACATCACCGCTGTCCGTGAGAGTGTGCAGAAGTATCCGAGGCAGTCGATTACGCGTCGCTCACAAGAACTCGGCCTTTCGCAGACCACAACTTGGCGAATTTTGCGTCGTGACTTGGGCCTGCACCAGTACAAAATTCAACTGACCCAGGAGCTGAAGGTAAACGACCATAGACAACGACGTGTGTTCGCTGAATGGGCTCTAGAGCAATTGGAAACTGACCCTAATTTTCATCGAAAAATCATCTTCAGTGATGAGGCCCATTTCTGGATGAATGGGTACGTCAACAAACAAAATTGTCGAATTTGGGCCGATACCAATCCACATGAGATCCAAGAGCGTCCAATGCATGCCGAAAAAGTCACTGCTTGGTGTGGATTTTGGGCTGGTGGCGTCATTGGTCCAAATTTCTTTGAGAACGACGTTTGCCAGGCTATAAACGTCATCGGCGAGCGCTATAGGTCGATGATTACCAACTTCTTTTGGCCTGAATATGGACACCAACGACATGTGGTTTCAACAGGACTGCGGTACGTGCCACCCAGCTCACGTCGCAATGGAAACTCTGCACGAGCGATTCGAGGGCATAGTCATCTCATGTGGAGGTGATGTGAACTGGCCACCGAGATCGTGCGATTTGACTACGTTAGACTTTTTTTGTGGGGTTTTCTGAAGTCGCAGGACTATGCGAATAAGCCACAAAACCACAGCGGCCCCCAAAGCCAACATAACAGATGCCATCGGTCAAATTCAGCCTGATTTATGCGTTGGCTGAATGCGAAATTGGACACTTCGGATGCGCGCCACCCAGAGAAGCCGCGACAGACATTTGAACAATGTTATATTCCATACATAATGGCATCGATATGCCTTTCAAAAGAATAAAAAATTTCGATGTTATCTCCCACACACTTTGTTTTATTTAAATTTAAAGATAGGAAGCGCTTAATGAAAGTCCCTTTAGTATAACTTGCAATGATTGACCACTACCAAAACTCATGAGCCATTTCACGAAAATTTCATCGACACTATGAGCTTCAAGCATAATAAGCCATAATTTACTGAACGTTTTGACGATATCAAGGGCAACAACTCTGCTCTGATTCCGCTTTTCGGATAGGTAGATACATTCGAGCTTCTATAAGAACTTAGATTCGTATAGAAGTTTCCATCAGGTATTGCAAAGTATTGCACTTTTTATATCTCAAGAATAGCATTTGTCCAATGCCACATAAATTTCCGTCCAAGTGATGATGTAAGTCTTCACTCATGACATTTATAAGCCGATAACTCCATTCACCTTGCATCAAATCTCAACTTATTGCAGCAGACTTTAAAACGCAATTACGACTACGTATCGCACGTTTTATAAACAATAAAACAAAAATAGTGGTTTAATTGTTTTGTGTGAATAAAAAAAAATACATTCACGATAAGAAAACTTTTAATAATTCACATCTAACCACCAACTGCGCCTGCTCTATCACCATCATCCCCATTACAATGGGATCGCGCACATGCTGTGTCACATTGTCCCACTGTCACACTGTCACACTGTCACATAATCGCCTGCTTATCTATTCAATTACATTAGTTTTGGTTGCCATTTTTAATAAAAAAAAATACGTAAATAAGACTACAACGACAGCAACAAATATAATCATTAAAAAAGAAAAATATAATAATGTTATTTGCGCATAATGCACGCCATGATCCCCTCCACCCACAGCCTTGCAGCTGCAATCACCCCCCCAAGATCGTCGCCACGTTTAGCCTGCTGACGTACTGACTGGTTAGATCGGCAGCCGGGTGTGTACGACTACATATCTCCTCTTCAGAGCTCCAGACGAATCAGAGCTCCAGACGAATCAAATATTTAATGCGCATTTCAATTGATCGTTGACAACCCCTTTCCTTAGCTGTCGGGTGGACAGATAATAGTTAGGGCTCTCATCACCGATTAATTGAAATTTGATTAAGTTATAATTAATTAGCTTATGTAATGAGCTTCCGTCGCCTACCGGGGTGTTGGCACCTCTTAACCTTCTTTGTTTGTGGCGCGCTGATCTCTAAGGACACGTGTTCGGATTATAAAGCACACTGTGAACCAAGTGCTCGTTGCGCTTGATTTGCGTAGCATTTCTGCGCCCCGACGAAGGGCCGTCAAAATTAGACAAAGGTTTCTGGTTCGGCTTAGAGCGTCGATGGATTTGAAATGTAATTTTGAAATTCGAAATGTTGTTCGGCTTAGGAAAGGTGGAGTGTCTGTCAGTGTTGGGCGTTTAAATTGAATTTCCTTTTGTTTGCTTGTGGTGCACAGCTGAATGTGGATGACTCGGACAAAGGCGGACGTTGTCGATGACGTAAGAGGACTTTTGCATTCACCTACTAAATGAAGGCCATTACAGTGCTGGATTTGTGGACATGGAGTGCGCATTAGACTTGCTTGCAGTGGGTCATTGTTGGCGATAGTGCCTGCAGGTTAAGGAGCTTTTGTGTTTCGGTTGGCGATTGGTGGTGACTAATGCGAGGAGGAAGTAATTTGGATTGGAATTCTAATTTGGATTTGCATGTGAAGACGACGCAGTGGTAGGCATTTTTTAGGGATTTGCAATGAAATATAAATTTCATTCAGTATCGTTTGCAAGTTCAATAGGATAACCTTAAAGCTGGGGGAAGTAGCACGAATGAATATTAAAATGTTATTATTTCCGAACGTCATTGAGTAAATTAATTAAAAGTTTCAGCTTATTTTCATATACGAGTATCTGGCATCGGATATTTGCCGTCGGTATCCGGCTCGAAGTGTGTAGAACTGGGTAAGTTTAGATATTTCCAAAGCCAAATTTACGACGTTTCTGTACAGTTTTTGTATCTGGCTGCCGGATATGTGCGAAGCGGGTCTGAATGATTAGATTTTAGTAGATACTTACACACTAACTTACCGACTAGTGAAGACCCAGTGCCTGAGACTCAGTATCCTTCTTGCTTTCGTTTAACCCATTTTGTGTTGTCTGTTATAGCAATAGCTTTTCTTACGTTGTGCGAAAAGAGTGACGCTTAGTTGATCGTTCTAGCTAGGACAAGTGACCGGGTAAATTCTTAACTAGATGCCGGAACAATTCAGCATCCGCCTATGCTAGTTACTGCGATATATCGATATTCCAGGTTCAACTGTATAGGTGATGAACTCGCCAAGCATGACACAAGTATTACCTATTCTACCTGAGAAATGTGACATGTTACTCAAGTTGTTTAAATTGTCGGTAGATTTGGGCCAATCTGGGTCGCTCGAGGAGTTTCGTGGCTCTAATTATGGCCCATTGGTGTGCTTTTAGTAGAGTCTCCAGAAATACGCTAATGTAAATCGAAAACAATTGAATTCATCCCGCGGCATTTAAGAATAGGATCATCCCTCTGTTCAATCCGTCCTAGCAAAAGCTACTTTCTCATTGTCATTCTTTTAACAAGGACGAATCGTATTATGAAAGATACATAGCATAGATACATAGATACATACATGATTCTCAACACTCTTATAGATATGAGGCAAAAAGATAACTCAATTCCATTGAGAAATATCTTTTGAATGAAATTTGATGATTGTGAATCCATTTTGGTCAGCTTGCTGTAGACTCTCACTCATAGACGACTATTAAATCGTTGAAAAGGTGTTAAATATCGTTTTGGAGGTCCTGAGTTTTCTCCGATATTTGCCGCAATGTGAATATCTATGGCGGAGTTTCCTCGCCTAAAACCATACTGATATGAACCAATCAGATTGTTGGCAAAAGATTTAAGGTATTTACAGAATGTGACAGACAGGATCTTATAAGAAATGTTGAGGAGACTGCGAAGGAGAAAATTAAAATCAAAATTGTCAGGATTCTCTTTATTCTTTTCCTTAGTTAGGTCCTATTTCTAATTCCAAGAGCTTCTACGAGGCCTATGCGACATCGCGTTCGATTTCTGGAAATATATCGCAGCTCTGCCAACTTCATCTTAGCTGTCGTGACTCCTCTTTGACTTTCCTGCCCCGTATACATCCCCGTCGACTCGCTCTTTTTTCGTCCTGGGTTACATTGAATCAATGGAGGTTTCGCCCTTTCGCAATGTATGTTCGATCCACTGCCATCTCCGTCTTTGAATTGTGATGGCTATGGGATCCTGACCCGTTCTCTTATGGAGGCCAAAAAATCCCAAGATGTTTGTAGACACCGATTCAAGATAGATCACAAGAAATCTGCAAACGTTCTTGAATCTGCCTCCGTGAGTGGCAGAGATTTTCCATAAAGCATCACAGATTCAACATTAGATCGGAACAGACGTAGCTTCATATTTCGGACAACATACCAAACGCAGATTTAGCCTTCTTTATTCGGTTTACTATGTCTTGTTCGGTCCCGCCTCCCATTGAGACGATAGTTCCAATGTATTGAGAGCACTATATCCCCTCTACCGGTTGTCCTGCAATGCTAATTTGTGAAGATGAGGTAGTCCCAAGGCTGGTGATTTCAGTTTTGGCAGTTTGTCGAGTTAAAAGTCGACAACGTTTGCTTTCCTCTCCACTTCAGCTGTTATTTGGTGGGAGGTCCATTATTCTATGCGATAGTAGGCAAACGTCATCTGCGTAGTCTAGATGTTTGAGTTTAGATGTAAGAGTCCACCGAATCCCTCCAGTTCTCGTTGATGGGCAGCGCTCAGCATATCACTTATCTCCAATAAAAACAATATCGGTGAAAGGATACAACCTTGCTGCATGCCACATTGGATTTCAAATTCCTCTGACAGTCTTCCTCTATGCAAAATGCTACGTATAAGTTTGTATGCTATTCACCTCATATGCAAGGCAAGCGAAATAAACTCTGTTGATACTGTTGAATGTCTTTTCAAAATCTTTAAACAGCAAGTGAAGGGGTGACCAATATTCAACGCAAGTATAACCTTTGCTATTATTTTGGCAACTGCAGGCAGCACACAAATCTCTCTTCAGTACTCGCATGCCATTAGACTTCCTTTGTAGGAAGCTTGACGATTATTACCTTTTTCCATTCTCCGGGAAAAGACTCGGTTTTCCAAGTTTTCTCTATCAGCTGATGTTGTTGGTGCGGCCTTCAATAGTTCCGCGGGAATGCCATCAAGTTCCACCGCTTGTACATCCTTGTCGGGGGTTGAGGTGCAGATACGTGCAATTTTTGCTTCGGATAGCTCATTCTGACTTGGCTGTATATCGCTGACGAATACACTGATCAGAGCCGAAACGAAATGCTCCTTCTATCTCCTGAGTTGGTTCTCATTCGAGGTGAGTAGAGAGCCATTTAAGGCTTTTGCCGGGTGTTGTCTAGAGTTCCGAATACCTGTCAGCTCTTTGATGATTCTGTAGACGGTTCTGCTATCGTACCTATTTGCTGATTCTTCTACTTCTTCTTCTACTTCTTCTTCTTCATTCCTCATTTGTTGTCAGGCGTCGGGGTAAGCTCGGAGTATCCATTGCCTCCACTGGTTCCGGTTTCGGCAATTCCTCCTCATTTCTGTAAGGGTCTTACCCCTATTTGTTCCTACAACCTGGATCCGGTCCTCCCAAGTGTTGCGTGGTCTACCTTTTAGTGCAGTTCCTTCAACCTTCATTTCAGCTATTTGTTTAGCTTTTCTTTTCTCTTCCATGCGCTGCATGTGCCCAAACCATTTTTTTGTTGTTTTTGATGGGTTTTTTCTGACCAACTTCTGCTCTCGTTCATTTCTTATTCTGTCTCTTATAGTTTTCCCTGCGACTCTGCTTAAGTATTTCATTTCTGCAGCTTAAAACTTACTTAAGTGCTTATCCATTAGAGGTAAGCTCTAGGTCCCAGTTTGGTTTGTGATATTTGGAAACCGATATTGCCTTCTTGGTTCGGATCATTACTTCCTGATCAATTCTTCCATTGCAGGTTACTACGATCCCCAAGTATTCAAAGGCGTCCACTCTTTCCAGAGCTTTTCCGTCGCAAGTTATTGTGAGATTCTCCTCCGATCTGTCTTCTTTAGAAATCCACATCACTTTAGTCGTATCGACATTTACCATCATACCTTTTATTTTAAGTTCAACAAACCATTCCTCCACCGCCTATTGTAGTCGGACTGGGCTATTTGCAAAGGTGATAATGCCATCTGTAAGAATTGCAGATAGATGGATTGTAATCCTCACATTCCGATCTTATTAGACGTCGCAGTCTACGCTCATTTTTATTCGGTATCCAGACACTAGCTCGTTCCTCCCTACTGCTAGGGTTGCTGCAATACAAGCTCTTAGGGTTTTTCGCTCCCCGATCAGTCTCCAAGTATCTTCACAATGCCAGGTGCTCTGTATTCCTTGCGATCTATAGACAATGAAAACGTTTTTCACACATTCCAATGTTCTTGGATAGTTGGTGGCGTTAGACTTCTGATTGCTCCCACTCCTTGCGACAGATATTCCCATAGAGATTATGATGATTATTTGCTAAATCGTTATATGAAACTTTAATTCGAAGAGATACTCGTACAGGTATGATGGTTACGTACTCGTACATTTATCAGTCTAAACAAATTGACTAAATGCTTAGACGGTCAGCCGAAGTGGGTCTATTCATCACTCTGGTGAAAGCAACACAATCGCACTAAACTCCAACGCAAATACTGAAACTAAACCCGCCCTGCTGTGAGTTCGTTAATGGCTTAGAAACTTTCTTTTTGAAGGTAAATCAACACCAAATACTTAAGACAGCTTAAGGTAACCAATTTATAACAAAAAATGCTGGTCTTTCTCATGGTTTTGTCTCATATTTCATTATCTTCGTCGCCTTTCCGTATGATCCTCTGTCTGACACTTCTTATCAAATACAAGGTAACACCTTTGGGTTTATTTTTTCCCCAGGCTTCATCTTTCAACAGCTCAACGTGGGGAACTCATTTAATCTCAAGATGTTGGTTATCAGTTTCCCCTCACACTTCAACCATCAGAACATCATTAATCGAACTTAACTACAACAACATCCATTTACAATGCCAGCTTAAGCCCAAAATTAAGTTTGACATAAAAAAAAGCCTGATAAACGAAAAAAGAACAAAATCCTAACCAAAAAAAAAAGGGAATGACATGACAATGATGACGCCAACTTGTCGTCTGGACCATCCAGCATCAACGACTTAATCTCTGCCGGGGTATAGGTACCAGAGTAGCCGAGTTTTCGATTACTTTCGTTCGAGAAGCAGCAGCACACCTATTCATCCGCTTATCACGTTTCGCATAATCCTCAACGAGTTCTCGTCATGACGATGATGATGATGATGATGATGATGTTGACGGGAGATACAAAAATGAGATGACGACGACGTTGATGATGAAGATGACGCCTCGGGAGCTGCATCTTTTCGTCTCTTTTATATCCTCGTACGTGCTATAAAAAGGTAAATAAAATGTAAGAGCTTCCCTCCTCCTACTGCAAAATGGTTTACAAAAAAGGGCAAGCAACCAACCCGACCAGAAATGTCCCAACAAATGTGATTTCTGTTCAACATGAAACACAAAGTGAGAGGGGGTTTTCGCTGTGCCGGTCCTGTGCTTTTCGTGTCACAGCCATTAAGTGCACCCCTTTTTCGGGGGCCCTGGCTCTGAAAGATTTAATTTATGCGACAATCGCACATGGCGCTGAGATCTTAGCCAAAAGATAAGATTGTTGCCCATGCCCAGCCATGGAGTGAGCACACTTTCCATGGAACGGAGAGCACTAAGAACGAAAAACAAAAAAAAAACAGTTCACGGTTCCAATTCGTGCAGTGGAATTGTAGTAACCTTTAATGTCGGGGGCTGGTTTTGCTTGACTCTGGCCCTGTTGCTTACCATAGGCTCGGCTGGTGGATGCACACATACCGTGGGTATGTGTAGGGTAAATTACAGTGGTTGGTATAATTCCACTAACATTTGACGCCATCTAAATATCAGGTGAATGCAAATTGCATCTTAAGTCTCCTGCCGTCTCCCACAGTAACTACGAAAATAACCAGGAGGCACGAGGCTGGATAATGTCAGGCGATGTTTATATAAAAAACGCTCTTTAAACACGTGTAGGTGTCAGCGAGGTTTTCATTTTGTGGAACACACGCGACATCTCCTTTCGGGGGCCATGTGTGCAGTGCATACGGAATCAGGGTGAATGGGATTGGATTTAGTGAAACACTCGCATGACAAGTGGTTTGAGGAGTGTGTATTTGTGTTGGGCTTAAGGATTAGTGCCTTGAGGTACGGATTACTTGACAAGAGAGATGGTGGGCAATATTTTCATATTTCAAGAGAATAAAGAGGATACGATTAAAGTGCGGACTTGAAAGTAAAACAAATAGTCACGGTGGTGGTAGCTGGCTTTTGTTGTGTTATGACGTGTGAGTAGGCGAATTATTCTTCTGTCGTACTTAACGTATTATCCCAGAGGCATATATTTGCTTCCGGTTTCATTTGGTTTAACTGGGAGCACATCTAGTGCATTCAATAAATTATACAGTATTCTATTAGATTTGGAGGATACGTGGACACGGACTGAAGAACATATTTCAATCAAAACTCAAACTGCAGCCTGCCTCAATAGTGGAAAATGTCGAGCTTGAAGCAGGGTTGGTTTTGGACAGTGTAACTGCCTTTAGATATACATAAAGGTTAGCTGTGAACAAGTATGTGTTCCGCGACTCCCAGTAAGGATGAGATCACTTAAAACCAACAAGGCGGTCGGACTTGACGGTATTCCCGCAGAGCTCTTACGAGCAGCGCCAACAACATCGGCCGAGCTTCTGCTTCCACTTATAGAGAGAGCTTGGGAAGCCGAGAGCTTTCCTGACGAGTGGAAAAAGGGAATGATCGTCAAGCTTCCTAAGAAAGTTAGTTTAATGGAGTGCGGAAACTGGAAAGGTATCTGCGTGCTGCCTGTTGTAGCGAAGATAATAGCTATAATCATCCTGGAGCAAATCAAACAACATCTCGAAGACACACTCGATGCCGAACAAGCAGGTTTCCGCTCTGGATCCTCCTGTGTCGACCACATCAATACCCTGTGGATTATCATCGAACAGTGCGTTGAATATCGATCGCCACTTCACGTGCTGTTCATCGATTTTGAGAAGGCGTTCGATAGTGTTAACAGGGAGTTTATTTGGCGTTCCTTACGCAGGAGAGGTATTCCTGATAAATTAATTGCTATTGTCAAAGCTACTTATGAAGGGTCCAAATGTCACGTTCTGCACAGAGGAAGCTTGTCTGAGGAATTTGAGATCCAAAGTGGGGTAAGACAAGGCTGCATTCTTTCACCAATACTATTCCTATTGGTGATTAGCGATGTGCTTCGTGGAGCTTTGTCGATGGGAAACGGAGTAATTCGATGGACTCTTACATCCCAACTTACACATCTTGACTACGATGACGACGTATGCTTCCACAAATGACAGCAGATCTGGAGTGGGAGGCTGGTGTCGTCGGGCTGAAAATGAATACCGCAAAAACTAAAATTATCAGTCTTGGAACGAACTCATCGGCTCAAATATGCATTGCTAGACAACCGGTAGAGAGAGTAGAGGATTTCCAGTATCTTGGGAGTATTGTCTCGACCGATGGTGGAACTGAACTGGATATAGCCAACAGAATCGCCAAAGCAAAGTCCGCGTTCGGGATGTTGTCCAAAATATGGCGAAGCAATGCAATCAGTTTGAACACCAATGGGTTGGCTAAGTCTGCGGACCACAATATCATTCTACAATCCTCTCTATTTTTATCACACCATCACTGAGGCCGAGAATTTGCTGTAGTTGTTGCATTTTAGTGATCCAATTATTTCTTCAAGTTCTAACTTTGCCAAGAACTTGAACCGCTATTGCTTTTCGGATAAGATTTCCCGACGATCTTCATTATATATGGCAGTACAAGCTGATTCCCTCAGCCTAGAGCTTTTTCCCAATTGCTTTCTTTACAGGAAGGACTTCCACGAATACGCATTCTTCTAATTAGGTCTCGTTGTGAGAGACTTCTGCTGACATCCGTAATATTTTTCCTTAATATTTTTCATATATCCAGGACATACGACTGTGGTACAAAGCATTTTTCGATCACAAAAAACAGCGGAGCTTTCGCGCCATTTTAACCACCCCACACTCACTCGATGTCGTCGTAATTTCCCTTATCATTTACTATTGAACCCAAGTATTTCAAGATACGAGGGTGAGTCAATAAGTCCTTGAAAAATGAAATAAGGAACACTCTTTTCGGTATAAAAACATTTTATTTTTCAACCTAGTCTCCTTTTAGCTTTATACACTTCATCCAAAGTTTCTCCAATTTGTTGATGCCCTCCAAATAATACGATTTCTCGAGCCCCTCAAAATAAGCGTTTGTTTTAGAGAAGACCTCTTCATTCGACCCAAATCTCTTGCCTCCGAGCCATTTCTTCATGTTTGGAAACAAGAAATAGTCGCAGGGGGCTTAATCTGGGGAATATGCTCGATGAGGGAGGAGTTCGTAGCCTAACTCATGCAATTTTGCCATTGGCGACTGCGGACTTGTGCGCCGGTGCATTGTTCTGGTGAAAAAGAACTTTTTTCTTCATCAAATGCGGCCGTTTTTGCTTCAAATCGGCTTGGAATCGATCCAGCAGCTCTGCGTAATATGCGCCGGTGATAGTTTTACCCTTTTCAAGGTCATCGATGTGAATAAAACTGCGCGCATTCCAAAAAACCGCACCGAAATTGAGTAAACCAGTGGTGAATGGTTCCAATCGATGGTGAAGAGTCCCCATAATATTTGTCAAGCTTTTGTATGGTTTGCGTGATAGTTTTTTCTCGCAAAAAATAGTGTTTAATGAGCACTCGAAATTCACTTTTTTCCATTTTAACGAAAATGCTAGTAGGCGTCTATATAAAATGGCTGCCACAACAAAACTATTTGACAGATCTGTCTGAAAATTTGGGTGCGTTCATTTGAAAGATGATTCTTGACAAAAAAAAAATTAAATTTTAAGGTGACGACACAATTTGTGTTAATTTTCAGGGACTTATTGACCTACCCTCGTATCTAAGCTAAAATATAAGTGTACATAATGTATTGCATTTCGGAACGTTAAAATCCTTTTAACAGGATATCCGGGGTCAGGTTTGCAGGTTCGGAAAAACGGGTAATGCAAGTGTTCTGTTTTCGTGCGGCTAATTCTAAAACTGTTGTCTTCCAATGACTTAATCCAATTAATAAATGTATTCTAAAGGGCCGTCGCGTCCCTATTTACTATAGCACTATAGATGGCGAAAATGAGATAAGTCGTTCCAGTTTCATCGATATATCTCTTCAATAAATGATCTTTCATGGTAAAAAGTAGGGGCCTTAAGCAACTGCATTCGTGCACTCATACATTAACTTCAAATTCCCCGGTTATTCCCGCCCTGCGTTTTACTTTTTTCATCGTATATATTTTGTATCAGATCTCTCTGAACTCTATCAAAGACTTTCTCCAGATCAATAAAGATGATATGCAGATCCTTCGAGGCGTCGTGATGTTTTTCCATTATCCGTAAACTTTCAATCGCGTCGTAATTAGATTAAAACCCGCTCGTAAATTTTCGTTGTATGAAATACATATTAGTTTAACCGGTCTATAGGTGTTGCAATTTCTCGTGGATCAAGAAGCACTCCACTCCAAGCACTGACTTGGCATCCGATTTCCTTTCAACATTTTATTAAATACAATCACGAGCCATTTAAAATCTACATTGCCTATTTTCAACCATACCTCCGGTATATAATCCGGTCCGATTGCCCTCCCCTGATTCATCCTTTTCACCGCTTCTCTTATTTCATCCATCTATCTTTTTATCACTAACCGCCTTTTTGATTTTGTCGTTCTACCACCCAGTTTTTTTATTTATTTAGAGCAGGCCTTTTGTGACAGCGAACAAATCGGTTGCTTAATTTATACAGGGTGGCGCAAAATAGCTTTTATGTTTTGAATTCGTTACAATTTTTTTATTTCAGAGTAAATTATATATTTTTTTTTTTAAATAAATACAATATCCAGCCTAAAAGTGAAAAATCTCGCAAATAGTGACCATTTTCTGTTTCGCACATTCGTGCTTTCTCCAACACATTTTCCATCACCTATCGCAAAATTTCAAGGGTTATGACATTAATTTCAATGCGAACATTGGTTTTCAGTTGGGGGATGGTCGCTGGCTTTCAAATAGGCCCAAAGAGAGCGAGAGCGGTTAAGTCCAGTATGTGCTATGGGTCCATCCTGTGGTTGATTTTGCAGAATTGCTCTCAAACAATTATCCAACGCCGTTCGTTATTGAAAAGCATTGATGGTAACTGCGGCCCCAGCTTCATTTTCAAAGAAATATGGGCCAATGATGCTTTTGGACGATACACCACACCAAACAGTATACTTAAGTGGGTGTAATTGTCGCTGATGAACTGCTCTTAGATTCCTGTAGCCTATATCCCTTCGCTTGTTAACGAAGTCATTTAATTGAAAATGAGCTTCATCGCTCATTATCAAATTGTGGATAAAATCGGGATTTTGCTCTATTTTTTGTCACATTGAAATGGCATAAACAATCCGTTACTGGTAGTCTGTCGGCTTCAATTCTTGCAGAAGCTGGACTTGCAATGGGACCAAAATTCTCTGAACAGACATCCTTATTAGTTGGCTTTGAAAGTCATTCATTAACAATTTAAAATTATATTACATTATATAATAAGCGAATTTTGTGATCTAGATTTGGTAATCTTATATCGTTTATATTTCTTAATAAATATGGCTGAACTTCTCTTACATATATTACATATTTCGATAAGTACTTTGGTAATAAAGACATTCATTACAATTCTTTGCTTAATGGACAGCCATTTCAACGTATTTAACATGACATTAATGAACACATTTCTATTGCACTTTAAAATACACCGCATAGCCTTATTTTGTAGCAATTGTAGCTTTTGCATCATGGAATCATTACATAAAAAAAGAATTATTTCTTATTCTTCTTAAAAAACATTCTTTCTTAGCTATTTTTTTTACATATACATATAATCAACATAGTTTGCGAAACTGAGGTTACTGTCTATAATTATACCTAAATATTTAATTTCTTCCATCTTCTCAATAGCTTCCCCATCAATTATCAGTCTTGTGTCGTCTTCTTGTTGTTAGTTTATTTACCTATTTTTGTTAGTATATTTACCTATTTTGCTTCAAACATACATTGAGATTTTCTAGGTCCTCTTGCATCATACGACGACATTCTGCAGAATCTTTGCTGGTTACATATAAAACTGCATCATCCGCAAACAGCGCCAGTTTTCCATTATTTACTGAATAGTGAATATCGTTGATGTAAATTAGGAATAGTAGCATTCCTAACACTGATCCCTGCGGTACACCAAGTGTGACTGCTTTTTCAACCGAGGTTTCACCATTCATTCTTACTACTTGCGTTCTATTTGTTAGATATGAACAAAACCAATTGAGTTCATCGTTTTCTACACTATATTTTTTTTAAATTTTTCCAATAAAATTGATCTGTTGATTGTTTCAAATGCACGCTTGAAGTCTAAGAACACACAGTACACTCGTTTTTTTTTTTCTGTGATCTTTTCTTTCCAATGCACTACAACTAAGTTCACTTGTTGTTCTGTCTTCAAAATAGCCACAGAGTTGTTTAAAACTATTATTTCGAACACTCTTTCATAAAGAGGCATAAAGTTAATAGGACGATAGTTCATACATAATTTTGAACTTGCTATTTTTTCAACTGGTGTCACTACAGACTGTAGGATATGTTCAATTGCTGGGAACGATTGTGATTAGATTCTGATGGACAATCCATCGCGAATACTGTCACTCTTTGCACATCCAATGTGTTCGCCTCCCGAGATCTAACGACCTCGATCTAAGATCTTACACTCACCTCACCTTCAAATATGGTAGTTGTAGTGTTGTGGTACGGGATGCTATGTATATCGGGGTTCGGCGTTGGTCCAATTCACATCTGGATAGGTCGCAGTATTTTAGTATCCTTCAGAATGCAATGCCGCCATATGCTGCAGATGAATACCTGCCAGTAATTTGCATGTTCCAACAGAATAACCATCCTATGCACTCGACGATTTCCACAATAAAACGGTTTGAAGGCAATAATACTCGTATCACTTTATTGGATTGACCGTCCTGTAGCCCATATCTAAATTCTATTGAGAACCCGTGGCGATATTGGGAAAGGAAGATTACCAGTCTTTATGAGGGTACCAAAGGGATTTGGGAGTCCACTCCAAAGTTATTATGTAAAAATTTAACAAAATCTATGCCGCGTAAATTGCAAGCTGCAGTTGACGATTATAGTTACTCCACTAAATATCAGAAACAACTAAAAAAAATATCACATTTATCAAAATATTGCAGGTGCTTCTAGTTACATGCACGATCTGTTTTATATGCCGTTCCCCAATTTAAGCCGTGATGTGAAAGTATCGAAATAATTTAACGATTAAACAACTCTTTTTTGAGGAGATGTCATGTATATTAATAAATACTCGTATGCATATGTATGTCCTTTCAAACTACTGCCCTGCCCTCACGTTTTCTTTCTTTTCGATCTTTTTTTTCCAATGCGCTACAACTAAGTTCACAGCACTTTCGCACGAATGGCTTCTCCTAAAACCAGACTGTATTTCAATTATTAGGTTATTTTCTTCAAAATAGTCACAGAGTTGTTTAAATACTATTTTTTCGAACACTTTTTCACAAAGAGGCATAAAGTTAACAGGACGATAGTTCTCACATAATTTTGAATTTGCTATTTTTTCAATTGGTATCAGACTTTTTCCACGAATTTGGAAATTTAGATGAGATCAAGGATGCATTAATTATATTTTGCAAGACCGGCGCAAGTATAACATTATTTAGGTATCATTTATTTCATTAATTTAAGGACAGATTGAATCTCTTGACGCGAAACACTTTCAAATTTAAAGACAGAATTTACTTCACTAACACGGTTAACAAATGGCATAAATTGGATCGAATCACTGACTACGACACTTTCAACAAAAAGACGTTAAAATTGTTCGGTAATTGCTTCATCCTTGAAAACTTTTCTTTTTTTTTTAATTTGCGTGCCAAAGAGTTTTTGAATACTCTTATACTATTACAGGACACGGGCGTTTGTGAAAGAGAGAGAGAGAGAGAGAGAGAGAGAGAGAGAGAGAGAGAGAGAGAGAGAGAGAGAGATTTAGTGTAGTGGTTTGAAACTTAGATGGTATTAAGTTTCTGCAAACTCCAAGGGAACTTGTTTGTTTTGCATTTTGTCGTTGCTCATGATTCACAGTATTTTTTTTTCCATCCTCCTGATGACATCATCACGTTTAAGTTGCATTTTCAGCCGTATGACCACTCTACTGCCAGTGTTATGCCTTTGCAGTAGAGTTGACTTAGCTTTCGCAATTGATAATCTTTTTTATTTATTTCATGCGAAATAAATAGATGATTCTTGACATCAGGATTTGAATCGTGAATCAACAGCGTGACAAGCGATGATGTTCCAACTACACTACGGTCACCCTTGAAACTACATTCATCACTTCATTGCTCTTTTCTTTCTTTAATACGTATAGTTTAAGTTTTTCCATATACGAGTAGTGTTTTGATCAAATGAGTCTTCTACTTTCTGTTTTATAAACCTATTTTTGGACTTTTTAATCTCCGTTTTGTACCTATTCCTAACATTTGTATAGTTTGTTCAGTCTTCTTCTGTATTACTCATTATTGCCTACGACGTTTCATCACTTTTTGGTCTCGTAAGCCATTGAGAAATGTGATAAACCATTCGTTACTATTTATTTTCACATATTTCTTGGCCATATATAATGCTACTACCTCTTCTATTCCTAGTAAAAATGACTAACCCATTACGTCAACATCCATGCTACCGTGTATGTACCTGATTCTGCTATTTTTCAAGGCCTCTCCAAATGATTTTTTGTTATATTTCATAAATGCTACAAACTTACTCTTTTCAACCTTGTCGTTGATTTTCACAACCACAGTTTGATGATCACTTATGGTTAGGGCACCATACGTTACCGACTCCACGCATTTCGAATTAGTTATCATGTAATCTATCAATGTCCTAGCTAACTTATTAATCCTGGTTAGTGAACCAGGTCCGGCGGCTACGTAAATAAACAAAATTGCAGAATTTGTGGTTCTGTGAATCTAAATGCAACCATCACGGGTGACAGTTTGGTGGACGCCGTGGACCGGCGGCGTGATCGAGCCGTATTTTTTATGAGAACGACAAAGGTGCCGCTGTTATGGGGAATTCTCTCCATTATGGTCAAAAGATAACCAAATTGGAACTACGCTCCACACAATACAGGTAAATTTGGCTCAATTGCACGAAAAATTTCCCAGCTATTATTATTATTAAATTTCGAGATTTGGCGACATCACAAGATTCGAAGTTTGAAAAAAACTCCCGTGGCGGCCATTTAATCTCTGTCGTATTCTATACATAATGGCATAGTCCAAAATAACTTTTATTTTATTTTAAATTACAATCCTAAAGCACAAAAGAGGACACTAGTTGCAATTGGGCTTAAAATAAATTAAAATAAAACAATAATTACGTGCCTGTTGTTTTTATCTACTCTCGAAGATTTAGCATTAAGTGACTATGACGGAGAAAAATGTACTGAATTCCTTCCTGCCGCTTAAAATATGTCATGTCACCAACAAACTCACGATATTCACAATATCATACTACGAGTATCTACCAGAAAAAAAAACTCATCTTATGATGAAAATATCTTCAGCAAATCCTTGACATATATCTAGGCTGACACATTTAAAGAATAATCCATGAGCCTCTTCTGCACGACACTTGACAAATTGCCATCATTTTTCTGTCAACCATAAAAACTGAGACAGCTGCTACGACCCAAGCAAATAAAAAATTGTTCGACAAAAATTGATGCCACGACACGACTTTGACTACACAACAGAAGGTCATTCACTCTCAATGTATCTACAGCCGGCTGTGTACATCTTGTTCGTTTGGATTAAAATTGTTAATGACAGCAATTAAGCAATTAAAGTTCGAAACATCGTTCTCACCAAATCACCGCCATAAATTGTATCTCATAATAAAGCATAATCTGTAGTATCTATACCTACACTACTCAAAGCTGTGCAATTTCGGGTCCGTATAACCAATTCAAGACACGTCGTCGTCGTCGTTGTCCACTGACTTAACGTAACATGACTTAAAGGGCCAATTCACCATCACACACACGTGTATCATAAATTAAGAAACTAACTCATTAATATGACGTCACTCGTATCAGTGACGTGAATCTGGCACTTAAAAATTAAATGTCCCGCCTTTATCGCGAGTTCGTACGTCATAACCTTAAATAATCGACCACGCCGACATCCTACCGCCACCTCACCATGGCCTGCCCATCTCCTCTAGCACAGGATCAGCTTTACATTCATAAACCCAGTCGCAATCTCTTGAACGGCAACAGTGACGGTGCACAAGGAAATTGATAAATTGTGCAGTCGGCAGCAATTTCACGACTTGTTAGCACGTAATTTTGTGCCATCTACCCGAAGGAGGTCCGTCCTTCGTTCGTTGGATTTACCTATAGAGTTAGCCTAGCACCAACGGCACCAAAGGTTAGCCATAAAGTTAACACACGGCACAGATCTTCTTGGGGGAAAAGTGTGTTGTTACTCGTATGAAGAGGTCAGTACCCCGTTTGTTTCGGGCTCTGATGAAGACGAAGAGTATCATTTCACCCGAAGGAGTATTAAATTTAATTTGAATTATCGCGTGATCACGAATGTTTTTAACTTAAAAATAAAAAAATAAATGAGAAACGCGCCAAGACTATGCTTGACGTATGGTCCAAGTAGTAGACTATGAGTATAGTACACACGACAACGGGCGAAAGGGGTTTAAAGAGTTTGACAGCACTATTAAGTCATGATTTGGTGCTGCTTGGTGTTGTTACTCTTTTGCATGCGGACATGGCATCTGATTGAGGTGATTATTCGAGAACACCAAATGGGCGTCAGAAAGTACCCGAGAATGCGAATTTCAACTGTGACCATTCACACTGTAGCAAAAGGGTCATATACTCGTACTCGTATGTTGAGTTCTTGCAGTAAATTGTGTTAGCTACGAGTACTCTGTGCTGCTTTAAGTGGATGAAACGGAAAATTAATTCCGATTTCATGTCAAAACAGAGGGAGGGAAATGAACACTAACTAGAGCAAGACTAAGAATTTTTTATTGGAAATGCAGTAAATTTACAGTCTGCAATCTGAAATCTGTATTTCCAATGCGTCGGTCCTACCGTTTTCAAGTGCATCTAGAGCTTGTCCATAGACGCTCAGTCTCTTCACTCTAGTTAGTGTGTCTTGCAGACATTTTTTACTTGAGTGCTTTGTTTATGTCAATAATGTTATCCTGCCTATTATCAATGCTACCATAGCTGCAGAAAAGGGGGACACTTTTTTTTCTGTTTAGAGGCTTAAATCTTATATTGACAACTCCTTCGTGCCGGACCCCTCTTACTTCAATTTCCTACTTAACTTCTCCATTGGCCCTTTCTTCTTTCAAACTTTTGATCCTCTTCTTCGAAAATAAGTTACAGAAACTTAATGATGAATTCGTACCCTGACAAGATAGTCTTCCTGCTATATTCCAGCCTTTCGTTATTTTATTGCAATCGATTTCAGTAAAACTTTTGATAAGATACTCGTATCCTATCAACTAATAATTTTCAAACTGTCAGTTCTCGGCTCTGAACCCATATTATAAGAATGGAATGGTAAGAAGATACCTGGAAAACTGTCTTAATACTGTTCGCTTCAGCTCAGTTCTCTCAGCTCCCTTCTTGGCCACCTCTGGTGTTCGACAAGGCAGCCATCTAGGTACTCTTCTTTTCATTTTAACTATAAACGATATTGTGAGGGCCATTAAACACTTCTCCCTCTCCCTCTTCACTGACGATTTCAACTATTTGAAAGCTATTTCTTTACCCCAAGACTTTCTCCTTTCTTTTTTCGATTTGGCGAAAACTGCTTTTGAAAATCATGCACATACCTTTCATAGTTTACGAGGTAGAAGGTGGTGACAGACTGATGGACGGACGCGGTTCGTGGAAAGTATTAATTGCTAGTCGCTCAATCGTATCCGTGAAAACAGTTTTCAAAGTGCTATTACTTCCGAGTCATGATAGATATTTTGAAATAGACTAATGATTAATTATAAAAATAACGGAATATATAATGAGCGCATCGTCACCTTTCATTTGATACGAATATTGTATTTACGCAAAGAAAAGCTTTTTTTATTTATTTTTATACTGTGGCCCAAAGTAATAACCGGACACCCCTACTTTCATACATTTTTCATAAAATGTATTTAAATTAGATTTACGTTAACTAAAATAAAGTAAAAGAAAAATAAAATTCATTAATTTCACTACAGGTTTTAACTAAAATACTTAACTAATCGAAAATGTATTTCAAAGTAATAATCGGACATTTGGCAATGCTGTACATTTTATGCGTTCATTATTCGGGGAACCCCACTTTATGTGCACGCAATATGAATTTCGCTCTATTCCTCCATTCACCAAATGGCGTAAAATATTCACAGAGACCGAAGAGCGGTGGTTGGTAAGACAAATAAAGGTAGACCCAAAGCTGAGTGCACCGAAGCTAGCTATACGAGCTGAAACACAATTGGGAAAAATCGCTAATCCTGAAACAATACGAATTGTATTACGAAAGCATAATTTTAATGGGAGAGTAGCTAGGAAAAAGCCGTTTATTTGTGAGCGCAATAGAAAAAAAAAGGAAACAATTTGCAAAGGAATACAAAAATCGTGATTTTTCATTCTGGAAGGAGGTAATTTTTTCTGATGAAAGTAAATTTAATATATTTCGGTCAGATGGTCAATCATATTTTTGGAGAAAGCCCAATACCGAGCTAGCAAAACCAAACTTACGACCCACGGAGGTGGCTCGGTAATGGTATGGGGATGTATGTCTACCGCCGGACCTAGAAAACTGCATATAATTGAGGGAAATATGGACCAAATGATGTATATGAATATTTTAAAGAATAACCTCAAGCAGAGTCCAATTGGGGATTGGAGATTGCTACAACTTTTATCAAGACAACGATCCAAAACACAAGGCTTTCTGTGGTTGTTTTATATTTGTCCACATGTACTTGAAACGCCTCCGCAGAGCCCAGACCTAAACGTAATCGAACATTTATGGAATCATTTAGACAACAAATTGAAAAGCTACAAAATTTCGAATAAAAAAGACTTAAAAGAGGAGTGGAACAAAATAGACCCATCCTATTGCAAAAAAACTAATTTCTTCCATGCAGGACAGACTTAAAGCAGTTTTAAAACAAAAAGGACTCTCTACTAAATATTTAAAAAAAAGAAAAATTAAATGTATATTTTCTAATTCCTTTGAAATTTTGTATGAAAATGAAGTGTCCGAATATTACTTTGAGGTTATTTTTTGATGTATTTACTATTTTTGTTTTTTATGTTTTTAAATGAACTAATATTTGTTTTGGTTTTTATTGTACTTTATCTTAAATACGTTTTGTTAATAAAAAATTAATGAAAATTGAAGTAATTATCTTTTATTGTTTTCAATTTGTACATAAATAATATGAAAATAAGGGTGTCTGGTTATTACTTTGAGCCACTGTATATCAATAACAAATTATAAATTTATTATCAATAAGGGAATAAGAGCGCTAGCAGGGCAGTGACAGAGGAAGTGTTCTATATCTTCCTCCTCCTCTTCACAGTTGGCACAGATTGTTGTATCAGCTATCCCGAGTCTGGACGAATGTTTGTTGAGATTGATGTGCCCTGTTAAAAGTCCCACCATCAATCTCAATTGTGTTCTGCTTGAGTTAAGAGCTCTTTTTGCTATGTTGTTACTCGGTTTAGTTATTACAGATCTAGCCACTTTGCACGTGTCTAGATTCGTCCAGTAGTTATTGAACTCCTGTCGTATCTTTTCATTGATTATTGTCTTAATAGTTGTCAGAGGGACCCCTATTGTAGTATCCGGGTTCAGTTCTGTACTGCCTGCTCCTTTCCTTGCTAGTTCGTCTGCCTTTTCGTTACACGGTACATCTTCGTGCCCCAGTACATGTGAGACAGACTCTATTGCGTCTGGCAAGTAAGTTCAGTTTAGTTTTGCACTCCGTTACTAGTCGTGATTTCGACATGGGGTTCGTAATAGCGCTAATTGCTGCTTTGCTGTCCGAGCAGATGTCGATTTGCCTTCCTTCGCTGGTGTCTTCTGCGAGTATTTCGGTTGCCTTCATAATTGCATAGACTTTTGCTTGGAACACCGATACAAATGGTTCTAGGTGAATAGCAAGTTCAATCGGTGGGTTAGCACTGAAGATGCCAGCCCCTGATTCCCCTGATAGAGCCATCTGTATATACCGATATCCCATTGGAGTTTCTTGTCGTTCTTTCATACGTCCAATATTCTCTTGTGGGGAAAATAGTTTCGAAATTGTTGGAGAACGTATACGATTTTCCAACAACATTACTGGGGCAATCGATGAGTGGTGTCATTACTCTTATCATTTCGGTGATTTTTCGATGTCCCGTATTTGCACCACCGGTGAAATGGCCGATAGTTCTAAGCCGTAAGCCTGAAATACCGGCAATCTTCTTCGCTTCGAGGTGCACTGGTAGAATGTTTAGTATCGCTTCCATGGCCACGGTTGGTGTTGAGGATTGTGCTCCTGTAATACCCAGGCAGACCATACGCTGCACCTTAGTTAGCAAGTCTCTTGCATACTTTTTGCTCATCACTGGCCACCATACAGCTACACCGTAGAAGATGATGGGTTTTATTACGCATCCGTATATCCAGTGGACCTGTTTCGGTTTCAAGCCCCATGACTTCCCGATGGCCCTCCTGCATATCCAATATGCTCTGTTGGCTTTGGTGACTCTTTCTTCCAGGTTCTTTCTCCAGGTCAGTTTCCTGTCCAATATAATGCCCAGATACTTGACGCTGTCGCGGAGTTGTAGTGATACTCCTCCGAGTTGTGGAATGTGAAAGTCACTAGTTTTGGTTTTCTTTGTAAAGAGAACCATTTCCGTTTTATTTGGATTTATTTCTAATCCACTGTCCTCCGCCCATTCTTTTATGATTCGAAGGGTGTTTTGCATAAACTCTCCTATGATGTTCAAGTGCTTACCTCTTATCAGAACGGCTAGGTCATCTGCGTACGCTACACATTTCGCACAGGTTTCATCCAGTGCTTTTAAAAGGTTGTCCACTGTGAGCACCCACAGAAAAGGAGATATTACCCCCCCCCCCTCAATTGCTTATTATTTGGTTATTACAGTATATCGAGAGTTCCTCCACAATTTTTTGAGTTTTCACATTGTTAAATGCCCCTTCGATATCTAGAAAAACGCCTGCGACTGATTCCTTGGTTTCAAAATCATTTTGTAAAATTGTATTATACTATATAAATGTAAAACATATTTTATGGAGCACCCTGTATTTTGGAAATTAATACTACCCTGTGAGCCAGGGAGAGACACATACAAAAATTGGTCAATTTCATAAAAAAAAAACAAAAAAAAATTGTTATTTTTAACAGCCTGTTTTTCGAAAATCCAAAATATGTCCCGTTATGTTCATTCACATAGTCTATCCTGCTAGTGTGCAAAGTTTCACCTTCTTAGGCAACACGCATTGGCAGGTCGTAATAAAGTGATTTTTAAAGTGGTCGTTGTACCACCCTGTATTTTTGGAAATCCGACTGCCCATACTATAATTGACCGAAGTTGTGTCTGTCTATGTCGAGGTAATCTGGGAATTCTGTAAGGTGTATATGAAAATGCGCGCTGGGAAATCATTGTTAATAATTTAAAAAAAAAATTCACTGAGCCACCCTGTTATTTCGAAAATCATTGAAAAACTCATCTGTTAATAAGCGGGAACTTTGCAAATCTTAGAAATTGTATCCTACCTACATAACGTACATAACGAAGCATAAGTAAATAGTATAAGAACGTTTTATAGGATTTATGGGTAATGGGTAAAGGGTATGGACCCAGAAAATCTTTAGTTACTAAATATTACATCTCAAACCAAAACTTAATTTTAATTGTACAGTTGGCCTCCTTCTAAAGCTGCAGCAAAATTAAAACTCAAGTCAAAATCCTTCACGATAGGCTCTCATTCAAAGCACAAAATCTTATTTGTCAAAGGAAGGCCGCGTTCCACTTGTGTCACAATCATGCACTTCTTTTGACACACAGAGAGCCTCAGCAGTGTCAAACAACTCAATTGCACCCACAAAGTGCCTTATTATTTTGTGAAATTGACAAAATTGCGGGGTGTATATGTAGGTGCATAGAACAATCGTTCAAGAGTAAAAGTGCTAACCATACATAGAAAAAAAAAAAAAAAAAAAAAAAAAAAACACTTGTCCAGGTGAACGAGCTCCGAACGGTCAAAAGACCATAAATACGCCATATCAAGTATACCGTTGCAAAAGCAAGAAAGATACGAAAACAGAAACTTTATACGTTTTTGGGCAGATTCAATCGCATCACTGCTCAAACAAGACCCTCGAGCGGGCATTGGCGTCTCTGGTCGTTGCGTGCAAAGTGCTCCTCCAACGCCCTCGCTCTCCCTGTTTGTACGGACAGACGTTATTTTCCGGCACAGATATACCATACCTCACTGTATAGATACATGTATACGTCCATCATAAGTACACACATAATATTTGTTATTTACCCTGCGTATTAAGACGTTTTACGGCTTTTCAGCGACGTAGATGGGTAAACAAGATAACCCACCATCTGGATGTGATTAATTGGGATTCGTCTTGTGTTACTTTTTTTTTTGCTGAACACACTCCCTGCTCGCAGCACCCAGAGTAGGTACTTTCTTTGAGGGCTTTTACGGTCAGGCGGGTGTGGTTGGAGGGTAATTTATTTTTGTGTACCGTTTACACTTTGGCTACTGTATGCGTGTAGATACTTTAACTCTTCAGAGATCTCCACTCTTTTTTGGCGAAAAGATTCTCTGGGGCGATTAAGATAATTTTTTTTTCTTTTTTTTTTTTTTGCTAAAATGTCAGGACCACACTTCTTTCTTTGGACGGAGCGCTTTTTTTTTTTTTCCTCATAGTATTTGCTTCCAGAGTGAAGTGAGTGCGTAAGTGAAGGTGAGGGCGTTTATTTGGGATCAATTAAGATGGAGATGGTGGTTTCGGGGATGAGGGAGTGCAACTCTTGATAGAACAATCGAGCGTGAAGTGTTTTTTTTCTCTTTTTTTTTTTGCCGCTTTTGGCGAAGCTTTTCGTGCCGAGAGTATCTTGAGCTGAAATGCCAAAACGACTGTGACCTACTTAAACCGTTTTTGGAAGATTTATATTTAGCTCTTAAAGCAGACGGCAAGAAAGGAACACAAAATATGTGATATTAATCATTTAGCACGATGGAGGCAATTAAATTGAAAATCAATGACACTTTAATTTAAATTTATTTGCCGCTTGTAATGGATGAGAGTGCTGGGTTTACTCGTACTGAAAGCGGACATTCTTTTTATGTGAGTAAGAACACACATCGTGGGAGGTGTTATTAGTCATTGTGAATGGAAAGCAAGGTGCTGTTGTAGAAAATGGACATGGATTAGCACGAGATGTTTCGCACTTGGTATTTATTCAATAGAATGCAGAAATAGGAAAGTTTGCGCGGTTTGTCTAGAAGAACTCAACTGTAAGGAATATTTTTCAATAAGGACATAACAATTTTGTATTTAAATAAAACACGGAATAATTGAGATACCGGGCTGAAATTTATGTCAGGTATAGCACATATGCTATGTTTAAGTATGGAATTCGATCTTGTTCATATGACCACCGCGAGCATGTTTGGAGCCAATTTTACACCACTGTTTCACACATACCGGACGGAACGTTGGCAGTTTCGGGCTCGATATTGTTCCTGAGCTTCTCTAACGTGCAGATTCTTAAAATCAGCATGGAAGCTCGGGATCCGATAGCGCTTCCATCTTTTGTAGGCGGCATTCCTCTGACAATTCGTTTGGTATACCATTCATTCCTCCCACTTCGGACCGTTATGGTTTTAGTTGGCACATGAATGTCAAAAAAATGGTTAATTTCAGTCGTAAAAAAGTCAATTTGTTCATCGACTGATGAGACAAGGAAAACCATATCCCAGTTCGTATTTACAACATCGCGAGCTAACGCAACCATGTCCAACTGGATTATTTTAGTTTCGATTGAACGGTTTGCAGCAAGGTCATAAAACCCAATAATAAAAGAAAATCGAATCAGTCAAGGAACTTGACGATAAGATCACAACCCTAGAAAAAGCCATGGGTACGGCTTTTAAGGTTTCGTGTTCTATTAAATTCAGTAAGAAAAAATTTACCTCATAGTGGAACGAAGATCTTTCTAATCTTAGGAAGATTACCAGAGAAATCTTCAATGTCTGCTATCGTCACAAGCGGATTGCCTAAAAGAATATAAGAAATCCATTAAAAGGGCCAAGTCTCTGGCTTAGATGGACTATTGTCAGTCCATTGAAACCATTAAGGGCTCTGCCAGACTGAGTAAGATCTTATCCAAGGAACACTCCAGTCCGTCCTTTATCAAAAGGCCGGACGGGACTTGGACGGATTCCTCTAGCGAGTCTCTGGAGCTTTTAATGCAAACTCACTTTCCAGGGTTCAAAAATGAGATTACTCACTCAAATTGTCCTCAAGATGTGCAATCCCCATCTTGGAATGACACTAAGACAACAATTACAGAGGTTAATACCTCTTGAGCCATTTCCAGCTTCTCTCCCTATGAATCGGCTGGACTTGACGGCATACTCCCGGTAATGCTGCAAAAAACATTGGATCAGGTGGTCCCTTGGCTAGTTCCGATCTATAGAAGCTGTATTCTTCTAAACGACGTCCCCCTGAGTTGGAGGCATGTTCGTGTTGTGTTTATCCCGAAAGCGGGGAAGCGGGGGCATGAATCTTCAAAGGATTTCAGACCCATCAGCTTGTCATCTTTCCTCCTTATGACGTTGGAACGTATATTAGATACGCACATCCGGGGCGATCAACTGAGACGGCACTCCATAAAGTTGTGCGTACGATAGAAAAGACAATACACTATAAACAATTTACTCTTGCCACCTTTTTAGATGTTGAAGGTGCTTTCAATAACGTTAGTACTGAATCGATTCAGGAAGTTCTGTCCCAACTGGGTGTAGGGGAGTTTATTAGCAACTGGATAGTGACTATGCTATAAACCAGAATCATTCAATCGACACTCGGTAACAGTGTTTCCATCATATCCGTTGTAAGAGGAACTCCTCAGGGTGGGGTTATCTCTCCTCTTCTTTGGCTTATGGTAATCAACAAAATTCTGTGTAGGCTTGACCAAGACGGAGTCAAGGCTGTCGCGTATGCGGATGATGTGGTAGTGTTGGTATCGGGGATGTTTCCTTCTGTGATCAGTGAGATTATGGAAGGTGCCTTGGATAATATTAGCACATGGGCCACTGGATGTGGACTTAGCGTCAGTCCTAGCAAAACTGAACTGATGCTCTTTACCACAAAAACCAAAATACCGGCTTTCACGCCACCACGGCTTAATAACCAATCACTCTCGTTATCATCTAGTGCTAAGTACCTAGGTGTGGAAGCTTAACATTGAACCGCGAGTAAAGAAAGCTTGTGTGGCTTTTTATGCTTGTAGCAAAACATTCGGTAAGAAATGGCGACTCCGTCCGAAGATGGTCATTTGGATGTATACTGCGGTGGTGCGCCCTATACTTTCCTATGGATCGCTAGTTTGGTGGCCGGCGGTTAGGAAAGCATACATTACCAAGCTCTAGGTGCTACAGAGGCGATGAGAACATGCCCAACTGAAGCCTTGAACGTAATCCTTCTCCTTATACCACTCGACCTTCATATAAAGTTCATATCAGCATGTAGTGCGGTTAGATTAAGAGAAACAGGTAGCTGGTGCGATAGTCTCTACGGCCACAACAGCATCCTTAATCTGCTACCTCGACCTACTACATAACTCCCAGGGTGAACTTTCGCAATGATGTCACGGTGAGATTCCCTTCCAGGGCAGAATGGAAATGTGCCACGGTGACAAACGAGTTCAGAACAACAATTTTCACTGACGGGTCAAAAATGGACTGCGGAGTAGGGGCGGGAATCTTTTCTGAATCCCTCAATATCTCTAGTTCATTCCGTCTACCCAATTCATGCAGCGTATTCCAGGCGGAAGTTCTTGCTGTACGAGAGGAGTGCCGTCTCCTCAAACAGACATCGATAAAACTTAACACCATAGCCATTTTCATTGATAGCCAGGCCGCTATTAAAGCCATCGTATCTGCGGCTTCCTCCTCCAAACTTGTTGAACAATGCAAGGAGTAGCTTGCCGCACTCGGTCATCGGTCTAGGATCAGCCTCATCTGGGTGCCTGGTCATAGTAACATTGACGGAAACGAAAGGGCGATGAATTGGCGAGGCAGGCATCTGCCCTTGATTGCTGCCGTGCGGAGGAGGTCAACATTCCGTTAGGGGTAGAATCTTTGCTCATTTCCTTGCAGATGCTGGTTATAGATGGCGAGGGTTGCAGAACTGTGTCATATCCAGGCAGATGTGGCCCAAGTATAACTGGCGCAGAACCCAAGAGCTATTAAACAGAAACCGGGCAGATATTGCTAGAGTTCTAGCAATTAGCACTGGCCATTGGCCCATAGGGGTCCACGCAGATAGACTGGGCATTACTTTTAATGCACTTTTTCGTAGTTGTAACATGACCAACGAGCCTGAAATAATCCTTCCCTTCCTTTGTAAGTGTCCGGCCCTTAGTAGGGTCAGACACCGTATACTCGGCAGACACCTTTTTGATAATATTAGTGAGTTAGCGCAGTCAAGCGTCGGGGACATCATCAGTTTCCTCAATGCCAAGGGGTGGATTTAAATAATCTTTGCTCTCCTTTCCCACAAGTCCAACGTCAGTTTTTACAACAAATTAGGTCACTTGATTTGTGGTATTAAAACGGCGCCTCTGTGCTAATTATGTTTCAGCATAGCATGCTGTCACAACCACACCTACCTACCTACCTACCTGATGCCGAGAAGATTAGCATTAAAATCCCCAGTAACGAGGATGTGGTTATACTCGCAATTGGGGGTTATTTCTTCAAGAACATCCGTAATTGTACTCGTATCAGTTACTCTGGGTGGTTTATAAATTACTCCCGTCAAGCATTTGTCCCCTTCGCATACTACTTCAACAAACAATTACTCGTACGCTATTTGTGTTCGATGAGTAGACCACCTTATCAGTTAGGCTACTTTTGATAAACATGCCAACACCACCCGCCCTGCGACAGTCTCGATTCGCACGGAAAATTTTGTACCCTCCAGTTTTTAATAAACTGTTTACAGTTTTATCCTTTAACCACGTTTCCGACAGACACACTATATCTATTACCGACTCAGAGAAAGAAGCCTTAAACTCATCTAAATGCTTTCCTAGGCTTTGTGCTTGACAGATCGATAAATCATCATATCTCCTCCGCAGAATGTTCAATATAACACGCGTATTATTAACTCTAGATATGCTACCGGTCACTGGAATTTCACTATTACACACCACTGAGTTGTTGACCATGGTCTATGGTATCAGAAAGCACTACACGTCGAAACACTTTGAGTAGTTTTAGTAACAAACTCAAGGGGAACACCCTTAAAACGATTTAACTGCTTGAAGAAGTCGAAGCAATGTTCACACAGCTCTACGAGTATGTGAACATTTCTGGCGAAGGGAAGGATGGATAAAATATTTGAGTGACTGATATCTCTAACAACAAAACCCATTTACGCTAAGCTTTTCTTTCCTTTCTACTTTAAAGCCTCTCGTACGTATGCGTACGTTTCATTAAATTCTCGTAAATTCTCTCCGACATAGATCACACAAATCCAACAAAATCCATTCATCCTTCATCCAACATGCTTCCGCCAAGTCATTACTTATTGTCAAACGCCACATTAAGTCATTACCCGATATTCCAAAATTGACCCAGATTCCAGAATGATTTCGAAAGAGAATTTTCCACCACCATACTCGTAATTGCTCGTATCTACGCGCCGCCAAAAGTCCAACGCCACCACCGCGCCCCGTTGGCAATTAATTCACTTGCTGTTAACATAATTACCAAAAATAAAATTGTAACACTCACTTGGAATACTTGAATAGAATTTATATCCTCGGGATTGTGATTTATCTCGACATCGAGTGAAACTTTCCCTGTGCGTACCAAGCCTTCGAGAGAGTGTTGCTGTTCCGGGCAAATCGCCTCGGCCGGCGACCAATTACGAAAGATTCTTTCATCTCTTGGCCGGCCACTGACGCGCAATGCATACGTTGAAGTGTGTGGATACAATTTTCTAGAACTTATCCTCCTTCAGCGTTTTGTGGGGTATTTTTCAAGTGGCCATTGCCATTCGCAGTTACCAGCTGATGGAATGTTTTGAAATTTCTGTTTTTCTTCTTTTTTTTTTCTGCATATAATTTCGTGTTTCCTCAGGGGAGATCAAAAATATTCACAACAAATTTTTTCTCACCATAGAAAATTTGTATTCTGAAAATGGAAGATGTCCTGCTGCACCTCGGTACCCTTGGCATGAGACAGTGTTCTATGGATTATTTATAATCCACATGACACATTACTTTTCCATGTGATAAACGTTCGGAAGAAAAGTCTGCTTTCGTGTGTGGATATAGTGGGTGAAACAGTGAGGGTGATTTTCATAGGTTCATGTGCTATTTCACTGGATGGGAATAATCATTTACAGGGTAATGCTTTCAATTTATATGTCGGGAGTAATGAAATTGAAGAGAGTCTGCCACTGAGTAATGCAGCTTTTAGGAACTGAATGATGATTGGTCGGGAAACAATAGCCTGTCTAAATTAAATAGCCAAGTTTTCTTAGTGGCCTTCAGGCAATATGTATAAACTGTGCAAACCCTTATAAGCGTAGGCTAAGTTTGTAGGAGCTTTAAGAAAGAAGGCATTCGATACAGTACTCGTATTCATGGCTTGGATAGATGATGATCAAATGTTCATTCTATTGAACCATTTTGGATTGTTAGACTAATGGATAGGACATATGTAGGTGATTAGATGTAGCTGTGGTTCTCGTGATTATCTACGTCTGCTTTTAACTCCAGAGGCACATGCAGTGAAATTAGAATACACATGTTTTAATTCGCGAATGCTGCATGTAGTTGCTTTTCTTCAAAACATCTCTATTTCTAAATTCGCTGCAATCGACAGTGTTGGCACAATACAAAAAAAAAAAAAAAGAAGAAAATTTGAGGGATTTGGTATCACTAACTTTTGAAGTTTCATTGTTTGTTTACTTAAAAACTTCCAGTATGACTGATAAATATTTAAAATATTAGTTTTTTATCAATTCACAGGAAAATTATTTTCACAAAAGCAATTCAGTACCCGTAAGTGACAGTAGCTGTAAAATGACAGTATCCGATGCAATGCACGTCAAAAAATATTTGCACGTCTGTTTCACGTGCAGAGCTGTAAGCAGATTTTCTGCACATGTATTTTGGTCACCACAGAGATCTCATTTCCTGAAAGCATATGTAGTAAACATAAGTTGCTCTTCCCTTAAGAAACATTAGATAGCATCATCAAGCCTCACACAACTATGGACTCAATGGAACCATCAGACGATGACAAGGAGGCTTTCAGAAATTTCGTCAGAAAACAAGACCGAAAGAGATTTTTGCAACATAAACTGCATTATCGAATTCGAGGCACCGAAATCGAGACAGTTTTATAACTTTCTGGCATATCCATCATCGTACAGCAGCCATACGAAGTTGTGAAATGCAATGCATCGAGGAGCTAGAGAGTCCTACTTGTGCAAGGGACAGAGATATTTTTTGTAGTATTATGCCAACGGACACCGAAAACCTCCAAAGTGCAATGAAAAATGTACTTGTATCTGTACTTGTGCATTTCGCAAAAACGGAATTGTCTGAATGTACCTAGAGGTGGATAGATTAGTGAAGGAAAGTACACACAAATGTCAAGATACCTATCCGATCCTCCAAATTCCTAAATAAGCATTGCACCTTAAGTAAGTATAAGGAGTTCCGTGATAAAGTCCCTCAAACCAAGCATAACGAAAGATCTTAACTACATTCCTGTTAAGCTCTATGTTTACAAAGTTTACCCAAGAACATCGGGAAATCCAGTCATAGAAGGACTTTTCTGATGAGTGAGTGAACGAAATGATTGACAGTGCGAGAACTGGAGAGGTACTCGTATTTGGTTTTTCATTAAAAAAATAAGACTTCTATAATATTTTCGAGCTTAAGAAAGTTATGGTAGATAAATTAGATTGGAAGAGTTTTTGCAAAGCTCAAGCGCTACTGTATGGTTAGGTTAGAAACGTATTGTGCTATTCACTTAGGTAGTCTAGAGCAGGTTTTCTTTACTACAGAGGCTATCAGAAAGTGAAGAATCTTGGCAGCGAGATTTGTTATTTTTCGTTATCAAATGCGCGCTTTGTGGTACGAATGAGAGCCGGATATTCCGTCAAAATATGGAGAGTGGCATCTTAACTCTGGAGACTATACCTCCACCTAGAGACCAATAGCATTTTTTTGGTTGTCAGTGGCTAGTTGTGATTCCTCATAGGGCTCTGAGACTGTTCCGGTCAATGTTCAAGACTTCCTGTAGCACATTATTTAAAGAAGCGGAGCAGACTAACCAGACCATCTTCTTTACGAATTACGGCCAAGGGACACTGGGTAGACAAGAGAGACTTATCCTCTTTAGATACAATTTTTACATTTGTTCTTAAGTAGATCATGCACGCAATTCTAAGGGAATTGACGCCGATGTAGTAGGCTCAATTCTGAAATCAATCTTTATTGATCACGTGCTGGATATTTTCATCAAAATCGTTATTGCTCTATTTACTTCATTTTGGGCAAGCGGACGGAAAATGTTGGCTGTCATTGCCCTTGCAATAATATCTATTGTTTCTGCACCGATTATGCATCTATCGAGCTTCGTCACCCTATCATGATCGTCTTACCTTCTTATATCGCTCAACATCCAATAGTGGGCTTCCCATTCCTTTCCTTAGTAGGAGAAGTCGCGGAGATCTCTCATTTGTAACGAGTATTTTTAGAGCTGCTTGGAATGCATGTTTTTTAAAAAAAAAATATGTACTTCGCTTATCCACTTGAATTAGATTCAAAACTTGCTATTCTATGGTTTTTGATGCGAGCCCTATTAATCTCAAAATGGTACTGCACCACTATTTTTTGAGTTGTGACTTTATTTTAGCCAACATGTGCACTTTATCAAATCTAGAGTTTCGTTAAACTGGTCGGGAGAAATTCAACACACCAGAGGCAGTACACTTAATGGTTCGTTGGTATTATTTCCACTGATCTCTTGCACTTTTATTCTGGAGCTAGTGCTATTCGACTTCTCGGGACATCGATGAACCAATATTCGATCGGCTAACTTTCTGGCGGTCTTTTACGATTTCAGATGTTCAACGTCAAACGTTCTTATTGTCTCTTTGTGACATACCGGTTGTCTGCAGTAGCCTCTAATCTGGTAGTTGTTTAAGACTGTATTTGTTGCTAAGAACATCCAGACTGAAAATAATTACCAAATTGATATAATTACTAAACTTTTCATTTTCCCGTGGAAAAAAGGAAAATAGTTGCACTTGCTATTATGTGCCACATTCTTAGCGAATTCTCTGAATCGATAGAGTGTTCTCGGTTTTCTGCAAGTAAGAGATCTACAGTAGCTTAGACGCTGCCTTAACTGATCGCTTCTTCTTACTCTTTCTCATAGTCACATCTACATATTCATTGAAGAGATGAAAGCTTAGGAGCTTCATCAAAGCCAGGTCATTGTTTCTGATGGTAATTGTATTGTTGCTAAATTTCGAAATAGTATAGTTTAATTTAAGCAAAACCTATTTCGTGGCTTACAATTCCCTCCAAATTAATCCACCAGCAATATTAGCCATTTCATCATAGTCACACTGTTTATTTAAAACTCCAATAAAATTTCAAACAACCTTTAGCAAACAACCTTTCCATTTTTCTTTACAAAAAAAACTGACTCTATGAAAACGTCGCCAACTGTACCTCTTCTGTGCTTTATGCAATGACCCTTCTGTTTCGTTGACCGACCACAAAATATCTATTTCTGTACGTTTCCCCATTTCTTTTTCCTTTGCCCCTGTAATTGAAGACATCCATTGAGGCCGAAAGTGAGTGCACTGACCAAATGGTCAGGCGTCAGACCAGATGAGCAGCACCAACAGCAGCAGCGCCTCATTCCCAACCGAAGCAAGCACATAAAAATAAACGTGAGCTGTTAAATCACGAACTAAGTGGATTTATGATGTTCTTCACATAAATATAGCAACAGCATCGGGACGAATGGCCCCATGATATCACAGATGCAGTTGAATATATCTAGCTTCGTAGTGGACGCACTGGAGATGCACCATCCTCACACAACACCACCACAACGAACATGCAACTCGAGAGCTTGGGCAATTAATTGGTAAAATCCTCTTAACGCTGTGCCGTGGTGATAATTGAGTGCTTCACTGCAACTCTCTCATCAGAGTGGCCGTCGGTCGTCGTTCATCGGTTGCATATCTGTTGTGCACTCAACCCAGATGCGGGAGGTGATTCCTGGTCCAGCATCATCATCATCATCATCATAACCAACAACAGCATCTAGTTGCATGATCGGCCAGTAACTCCAGTACCATAAAAAAACAAACAACAACAATACCAGCATCAGCAGATGTGTTGCTTCGATTAATGCAGTCATTGCGATGGTCAATTAATCTTCCGCCAAGATGCCTCTCATATCCTCAGAGAGGCGGCGGTCGACTATACGATGTGAAGCCCTGGGCCATGGTCTATTTGGACCTTTTAACTAAATATGATAAGCAGCGTGTTGTTGGTATTGCCTGGCGTCATGTTGCTGAGCTCGGAAACTTAAATTTTCATTTGTAACTTTTACAGTTTGTAAGTGGAGATGGTTATCGCGCAGTGCGTTGCAAATGGTACTAATAAATTCAATTCGAGTTAAAGTATTTTTTTTTTTTTGATAATCCTTCGAAGTAACTCACCACCAGCCCCGCGCTGGCGTTTTCGCCACTCATGTTCATGATAATCATCGTGGAGGTGGTGTGTAATTGAATAGGGATATGAATAGGTTTTGCAGTGGAGTGCAGATAAGATAAAGTTTAAGATACGATTCCCGAAAGAGAATGTATCTACATATATTTAACGGATGTTTAATGGTGTTTAATTAATATACATGGGGATAACTGTGGAGATGACTGTCAGTATTGGCCATGAAAAGGTGACCGTGGAAAAGATGACATTGAAAACTTCAATCGCTGTTTTGGCAATTTGAAAGGATATTTCTTCAAGCTCTTCGTTGTTCACTACCCCAGTGTTTTGAAGTTGAAACCAAATAGGGCGGCTCTATACTTTAGATCCATCTGTGAAGCGTGGTGAATGGACGTTCTCCAATCAAATGTTCTCCGAGTATCTACAGGGTGGCGCACCAGTTGTGCTACAATAAGAAGTTTTTGAAGATGATGGACCGTAAATGACCTCCACGCTCATCCACGCATATGCGACACCTGATCAGAAAATTATTCATTCTTGGTTTCGTTTTGTACACCTTTTGCTTGACATAACCCCATAAAAAAAAGTCTGGTGCAGTCAGGTCAGGTGACCTTGGGGGCCAGCGGAAAGTGGAGTTTCTGAATATTAATTTGTTTTGGGAATTTTCGTTGGAGCCATAACCGGTCTGGCTATGTGTGCAACCAAATGCTGTTGAAATGGATACTTCTTAGGCGCAGTTCTGCGAAAAAAAAACTCCTTCAACATCTTTAAATAACGATCTCCTTTGACAGTTACTGTTACACGGTTTTCTTCAAAGAAGAATGCACCTTGATGAAACTGCGCACCTCAAAGTGTCTCGTTCTGGGTGCAGTTCCATCTCATGGAGTATTTCTTGATTAGATTCACTCCATGTTGTCTTCTTCGGCCATTTCAATTATTTTTTGGCAAAATTCCAGCCGAATAGGCAAATCCAGAGGGTTGTGAGTCGAAACGCTTGGATTTGCCTGAATTGACGATGCTACAGCCGCGATTGTGTCTTGAACCCGAACATAGGGATCTCGATGGTACGGTCTTCGTGCGATGCTTCCAGATTCGGCAAACATGTTTACCAGCCTCAACATGTTTACCCTGTCCATCTACTCGGGAGAGTGCCGCCAAACTCCCGGCTAAATTCTCTTTGGATGGAAATGAAGGACTGCAAAGCATGGTACCTACCGCTGCACTATCCAAATCCTCTTTTCGGTATCCCAAGCATTTATTTTAATAAATCTAAACAGTAACCTGCAAAAAAAAAAAAATAAGCCAATTACTCACACAGAAAAAAGTTATTACGTTTTGTTTTTGTAGCACGATTTGTACGCCACCCTGTACTCGTATTTGGAAAATGGCATATTTTGTAACCGTATTTTCTTCGCCAAGGGCGTAGACTCCCTTTTCCCGAATTATATTATCTACATTTTGCATCTCATTCTCGTTCATTCCAGATAGAAATATGCACGAACATCCTTAAGATCATACAAAGACTGCATCCGCGAAGAAAACTTACAATGAGAGGGTCATGACGAGCTTCTAGATGGTCCCAATAGCCGGCGTCCTTTCTGATCAATGGCAAAAATGATGAGCATCAACTTTAGTCAGCCCTCATTTTAGTCATCACAAACAGGATGGATCACCACTAACAACAACACCCAAAGAAAAGGCTCCAATATTCGTATTACTAAACTATGTAAGTTTCTTTTTAAAATTGCTATAAAAAAAAATCGATTTAATTTTTTTCAAAGTTTTTTATTTTATTGAAGAGAATACACTTTCCTATTAATTATGGGAAGTAATTTCATTTAAATAGCTGCCGCAGGTTTGACTGTAGCCCATCAACCCAATTTCGCAGTATATTTTCGATGATTCGGGGCTCTATTTCACGAATAGTTTCATTAATATTATGCTTAAGTGCCCGAAACGTTTCTGAATTGTCAGCATAATTTTAATCATAGACACATAGCAAAAATAAATTTAAACAGCGTCAATCGCAGCTCAGCGGAGGCCCAGCAACATCACCAAAACGGCTGATTACACGATTATTGAACTTAGTGCGGAAAAGATTGATTGTTGGACGGGTTGTATGATACATAGTGCCATCTTGCTGGAGTGAGAGATTGTCCAAGTTCATTTTCTCAGTTTCTGGCCAAAAAAAAAATCGGTTATCATGCTTCCGTAACGTTATTGCCATCTTCATGTTCGAAGAAAAATGAGCAAATAATGCCGCCATACTCGGTTTTCGGGTTTAGGCGCACACTTTCAGCAATTATTTTCGGTTGAGCACACAGGACGAATACGAGGATAACTTGTGTTATCAGTTAACATGCCAATCTCACGAACTTCCTTCATAAATTTTCGTACAGCAGGCATGGTTGGTGCATTATTTCGACCGAAATTTCTTTTCAAAATTCGCACTATCCGAGGTGAAAACTGATGATGATGGAGCAACTATTATTTTTGTGAAAATGTGCAACTTTGAGATTTTGATCTTTACTTCAGATGGCGGTAAAATAAGCGTCTCCAGCTGAATCAACCTTGTGTCCCTTACCACTTGTATGCACCACCTTAGGTAAGGTTTTCCTTTACCGCGTTGTACAAATGGGACCAAAAATCACTCGAAGGATTTTTCTTTCAAAACAACCAAGGATGCTTTCACCTGCCTTTGATAACGTCCACGCTTATGCGCCTTATAGCAGGACTAAAGTCACATTAGCTATCCGTGGCTTTGTTACCCAATTGCCTTCTTAGCCTGTTTCTGCTTGATCTCCTACCTACAGCCTAGGTAGACAAACTCCTTAACAAGCTCACAATTGGAGCTGTCTATTGTGATGTTCTGTTCAAATCGCCGATGTTGACTGTCCTATTTTGATGACAGCAGATCACCCTCGTTAACCGCTAAAGACATTTTCACCGCTTCTGCTTCAATGCTCGCGAAAGCATAATTGTACAGACAGAGCAGAGTTCATTCTCCATCATCATCCTGCATAGACGGATGATGCGATGCCAAAACTAGACATGGCTTTGTATAGCTCGTCTCTACTCTGTAATAGGAAACTTTAAAATGAAGATATGGTGAGTATCGATTTGGAGTATATGGGTTTTCAAGATCTGACGCAATGTGAATATCTGATGTATTGTGGACTTTTCTGGCCTAAAATCACACTGTTATGGTCTAATCAGATTCTTGACAAAAGGTTCCGAGTGTTTACATAATACGACAGATAGAATCTTATACGCGATTTTGAGGAGGCCAATACCACTGTAGTTGGCGCTGTTCAGGGGGTCTCCTTTCTTGAAAATCGGGCAAAAGATACTGAGGTCTTATGTTCATCCGACAATATTCTAAATTATCTCCAATTACTTTAAATAGCTCGGCAGTTAGGCATTCGGCGCCAGTAGCCTTTTTAATTTGAGCTCTGAAATGACCATCTTCACTTCAGTTTGGTCGGGTGGATGGAATCGTTGATCCTCATCGTCCGGGTTGAGTGGAGCATTCTGCCTGACAGAGGAGGTTTGATCATTACCGCTGTTTAACAGTCTGCAGAAATGATTTTACCAGATTCTCAACACACTGTGGCTCTACTACTACTGCTGGTTGGGATATCCCCATATGTACCTTGGCAGCAACAAGGTAGAATATCGAGTCAAAAATATCCAAAATACTGGAGGAGTGCCTTACAGCAATCGTGACGAAATCAATCTGGTTGACAGTTAGTTGATCCGGATAGCGCCTGCTGCTCTTGTAATATTACGTGCAGAAATCGTGTGCTAACTACACTGAAATTTCGCGCCGCGGCAAACTCGGGTAGCCTGAGTCCGCTTCCAGAGGCGTTGTCGTGCAGACTGTATTTTCCAAAGATGCTCCCCTTGCCATTTTTTCCATTAAAATCGACAAGCATGTCATAACGTGGACATTTTTCATTCATTTATTTATTCATTCAAATTATAAAAATTTTACATGACACTCGAAGATACGATTATCTTATAATTAAGCATCTAAATTATGTTAGTTATAATTTAGAACTAACAATGTTAAAAAATTGTATGATATTTAATTGAAATTAAATTAAGCATTCAGTTCGATATGTGTAAAAATATCTTCTCCCGAAATATGGCTGATAAGCTTATTCTTTGCAATTCAACTGGAAGATTATTCCAGAGTCGAATTGCTGATACAAAGTAAGATCGCTCTGCAACCTCTACGAGACTGAGCAAAATGAAGTAATTCTGTTAAGTATTCAGGACACCTATTGTGAATTATATCATGGAGTTTTAAAATATTCCTAAATTTACAATAATCATCTGTATTCATTGACAATAGTGAAGCTTTAAGATGAGAAACACTGGTATGTCTTGGAATATTTATTTAACATTTATCTTAGGATTACATTCCTAATCCAGGGAAGGATATACGGTACAATTAAACGTGAAAAATGGCATAATCAGACTCTTTATTAAGGGTTTTTTCATAGCGGGAAGTAGCAGATGAGATAAGTATCTCAAACTCCGTAATCCGGCATAAATTATTTTTACAGTATCTGAAACAGAATTACAGAGAGTCATGTTAGTATTTATACTGAAACCTAAGTACTTAACCTTGTTCATGTACGGAATAATATCTCCATTTAAAACTATTGGGGGGAATTCTAGAGGATTAACATTACTTCTAGAGCATAACATAGCTGGAGTCTTTGATGGGTTAATTTTTAGTGTATTTAAGTCAGTCTATAGTTGTATACTCTGTAAATCCTCATTCATTGTAGCCACACAGTGCTCCATTAAACCAATTGAACGAGAGATGTAAACTAAAACATCGTCCGCATACATAAGTACATTACTTCTAACAGTTGTTTCCGGAAGATCATTTATGTATATAGAGAATAACAGGGGTCCCAGTACAGAACCCTGTGGAACAACAGAGGACTAGATTCACCGTCCGTTTCAATTATTTGAATCCGATTCTTGAGATACTCATGAAGTAGTTTTAGGGAGATGTTTGAAAAATCAAAATTATTCCTCAAATTCAACAGCAATATGGAGTGGTCAATACAATCAAACGCTTTTGAAAAGTCTTTTTTTTTTTTTTGTCCGAGAGGGTGAAAATCTTCTAAAGACAAAGTAAGGCCCGACCGCGCGTGCTTATAGTAGTGTGGGATTTTTACTCACTAAAAAGATTAATACTACAACTAAGCCGACGCTTATCCAGCAGTTTTATTTTCGCTTACGAAATTTTTGGAAAAAGATGTTCGTATGTAATTAAAAAAGAATGTAGTGCTTTAGACAGGTTAAATTCCAATGAAAGTTCCTGCTGTTTTCACGACTCGCATATTTTTTTTTTTTTTTTTATAATTTGCACGTGTTAGAGGGGATATGAATACCCTTATATTAATTTTTTTTTTTAGAACACGTGCGGTTTTTTTTTGTGGAAAGGGGAAGAGACAGAGTGCGGTGTGGTTTGAAACTCAGGTGGTACTAAGTTTCTGTAAACTCCAAGGGTGGCTGTCCAGATAACTGGGGAGTATTTTGTTTGTTGTCGCTATTATTGTCGTTGCTTATGATTCACAGCATTTTTTTCCGTCCACCTGATGTCATCATCAGGATCAAGTTGCATTTTAGTCATATGACCACCCTACTGCCAGTGTTATGCCTTCACAGTAGAGTTGACTTGGCTTTCGCAAGTGATCGACTTTTTTAATTATTTCATGCGAAATAAATAGATGATTCTTGACATCAGGATTCGAACCGCGAATCAAGAGCGTGACAAGCGATGATGTTACCACTACACCACGGCCCACCCTTGGCATATACTATGACGCGAGGTCAAAAGGTTTTGTCTTTTGCAGACGACGAATTGAATTGTTCGCCTCAATTAGTTGAATGACGGTACTGTTACAATGGCCGTGAGTACGATCTTTGTGTTTAAGAGCAAAATTTGTTATCTCTTCGACGACGCTGGGAATTCCCAGGTCCCGATGAATATCCTCGTTACGTACGTACCACGGTGCGCTAACGATCGTTCTAAGAACTTTATTTTCAAAAATTTGTAGGGTGTTTCTATTGTTTTTCCTGGTACAACCCCCTAGTTGTAGACCATACGTCCACACTGGCTTTAGCACTTGCTTATAGATAAGCAGTTTGTTATGTAGGCTCAACTTCGAATGTCTTCCGAGTAGCCAGTACATTTGTCGGTATTTGTTTTCGAGCTCGTCGTGTTTCTTTTTACGTGCGATTTCCATTTAAGCTTAACATCTGGAGTCATTCCTAGATATTTTGCTTCGTTCGCGTACGGTATTTGAGTCGAGTTTAAATTTACGGTTAATCTATCCACTTTTTTGTAGGTAAAGTTGACGTGAGTAGATTTGCTTTCGTTCAGCACAATACGCCAAGAATTCGTCCAAGCGTGGACTTTATTAATAGTATGTTGCAGCTTTTCAGTTGCTGCTTTAATTGTATCGCCCGTTGTCAATATCGCCGTATTGTCCGCAAATGTGGCGACGACGCAGTTTCTTTCCTGCGGGATATCATGAGTGCATTTAGAAGCGGGCCAAGGACACTTCCTTGTGGGACTCCGGCCGCAATCTCCTTGAACTCAGAGTAATCGTTTCTGTGCTTAACACGAAAAAGTCTTTCGGTGAGGTACGATCTTAAAATTAGAAAGAGTTACCATGGCAGTAGTCGTTGCAATTTATACTCCAAACCTTCGTGCCAAACCTTATCGAAAGCTTGTGAGACGTCAAGAAATACACCACAACAAATCTTTTTTTCTTCGAGAGTTTTCTCGATTTTGTGGACTTGGTCGATTGTTGAATGTTTGACTATAAATCCAAATTGGTGGTCAGGAATGAGATGTCTTTCGTTGATTACGGGTTGTAGTCGTTTTGAAAGTAGTTTTTCGAATATTTTAGAGATAACCGGCAATAGGGAAATATGCCGATATGATTTCTTCTCATTCAGAGGTTTGCCTGGTTTCGGGACTCTGCGACTTTCTATTGTCTCGGAACGTAGAGCAATCTGAACGAAGGGTTAATCAAATATAGCAGTTTGATAAGAGCAATTCCTTGACCACCTGATCCGTTATCAAGTCGTAATCCGGTTCTTTTTTCGTCTTTAGATTTTTAATCACTTTCCTCAGTTCAATCAATGCAACTTTTTTTACTTTAAAGGTGTCAGATGTCGTAATTGGGGAGTCGGGCATTATCAAAGGGCCGTCGAATGGCTTCGTTTCGAATGACGTTTCTTCTAAGTGTAAAGCAAAAAGTTCTGCCTTCTCTTTGTCGCTCTTGGTCCAAGTTCTATCGTTTTTCCGAATTGGTGGTGCTTCCATTTGAGGTTTCCGGATGCCTTTTAGCGCTTTCCAAAGTGAATAATTTGATTCTCTTCCAGTGGAGAGATTTTCAAGGTAGGTCGCTATCCCGAATACCATCTATAAGGCGATTGCATAGTCGGTTAAGGATCTTTTTATGCTGCGGTGCACGAGTGATTTGCCATTTCTTTCGTGCTTTTCTTTTCTCCATCACCAGTTCAATGATTTCACTTGGATACTTTTCGTTGCGGTTAATTTTATAACTTCTAGAAGGAGTGTTTCTCCATGTCGCATTGCTTCCACGAAACGATCAACTTCGTCCTCTAGTTCACAAGGTGTTTTAAGTGATAGGCGATATTTGTTTCGCAATCATTTCTAAAGCCCTCCCAATTTGTTCTATTGCTAGTAAGTCTAGTAAAAAAGCATGAGACCAATCTTGTCAGAGTCCAGGGCCAAGTGCTAATCCGAAGTTACTTCAATCACAGCTGATTCATAGCTATGCTTGTTGCGAAAACCAGACTGCCACTTTGACAGCTTATTGTTTATATTCAGATTAATTTTGTTTGGCGACAATCTTTTCGAAAACTTTCGATAAAAATGACAGCAAACTAATTGGTCTAAAGTCAGACGGACTTAATGGATTCGATTTTTTTGGTATTGGTATTATCTTTGCTGCTTTCCATTGTTCAGGAAACTGACTTCGATGAATGCATGAGTTCACAATATGAAGTATAAATCGAATTAATATTGGCAAAAGAAGCTTTACAAATTTTGGAGAGACACCATCAGAGCCAATTGAATTCGACTTAATAGAACGAATAGCATTTTGAACGTCATTAACATCAATACAATCAAATGAATAAGAATCTTCAAATTCAGATTCAATGTCAATGACATCACAGGTGTGGTCGTGACTGAAGAAGGTGGTATAAAGAACGAGCTCATTTCATCAGGACTAAACGAGCATTTTGAAATTTTTTTATCTCCAGCTACACCAAATTCTTTTTCCATAGCTCTTTTGAACTCAGTGCAGGGTTTAGTTTTTGTAGAAGATAATCTCGTTTAGATGAACGTATTAGGACTGTGACTTTAGACCGCGAAACATTGTACTGCCTTCTATTGTAATTTGTTGGATTTCGCTTAAATGTTCTGAAGAAACGTTCCCTTTCCTGAATTAACAGTTTTATTTGATTGTTGTACCAGGGACAGCTTTTTGATTTTATTCGTTTTGTTACTATTAGAACATAATTATCGTACAATCTGTTTACCAGGGTATGAGCGAACGGTAGGGTAGTTAGGAGTGAATGTTGCTGCGCACTGCCCTGCAGTTCTTAGATAGTGTTAATAGGTTATTGAAAGGAAATGATTTCAAATCCATCCTGTGACATTCAGGAAACTGATCAACTCTGTGATACTTTTCTCTGAAATTTCCTTTAGGTTGTCGAAAAAAGAGTTTGCCTAGGGTTCGTTGTCGGGCTCTACTTAAAGCCGAGCAGAGAGTTTCCTTCTCATTTACATTTTTACCGCCACAATGTGTGTTAAAAGGGATGCCTATTTTAGATGCATGCGTCCCTCCTGGTGCTTATCGCCACAATTCTTGCAGCGTCCTTTTCTTGTGTTCTGACCCAGTTGTAGTTCGACCAGATCTGCTAGAAATGATACAACTCTGCAAGCTGTTCCACCTTTTATTTGCCACTGGTAGATAGTGTGAAAAGATTTCTCCCTTAACTGTTCCCATCGAAAAGAGGCAAGGGATCTGTTAAGGGCAGACCCCCTCCTCACCAGCTCGTCGACCCATTCGATCCCCTCAATGTTGCTATGACCCGGCACCCAGAGAAGACTGAATTTGGTCTTCTTTCCTACACCGTTCCACCAGCTGGGAAGATGATGTTTTTGAAATCAGGACCTTAATAGCAGTCTGACTGTTTTTGAAAATGGCTAGAACTTCCACTTGGAAGACACCAGATGAATCGGGAAGGCAGATACTGATATTTTCAATGCTTCCGAAAAGATTTCCACACCGATCCCACAGTCCATCTTTATGACATCGCCTCTTTACCAGTCTGCTCTGGACAGAAAATCGACTCTGAAATCGACTCTTGTGTTGAAAATTTAGTTTGGGTATGGTGTAGTCGGTCAGAGTTTTCCCCAGTTCTCCTGATAACGAATCTAGAAACTTACTGTGTCTGTAAGGTCTAACACAATGTGTCTCTGAGTCTGACCGCACTACATGTTGAAATGTATTTAATGTGGAGGTCAAGTGGTAGAAGATACAGAAGTACATTCAGAGCTTCATTTTGTTTGGATATGGTGTAGTCGGTCACAGTTCTCCCCAGTTCTCCTGGTAACGAATCTAGAAACTTACTGTGTCTGTAAGGTCTAACAGACCAGCACAATGTTTCTCTGAGTCTGACTGCACTACACGCTGAAATGTATTTATTATGGAGGTCAAGTAGTAGAAGAGACAAGAGTACATTCATAGCTACATTTAATTTGGGTATAGTGTAGCCGGTCAGAGTACTCCCCAGTTCTCCTGGTAACGAATCTAGAAACTTACTGTGTCTGTAAGGTCTAGCACAATGTTTCTCTGGGTCTGACCGCACTACATGCTGAAATGTATTTAATATGGAGGTCAAGTGGTAGAAGATTCAGAAGTGGATTATATTATTGTCTCACTTCGTTCAGTTTTTCGAATAAAAAAATACGAACTTCCTTTTTTTTTTTCTTGAACTTCAAGTAAAAAAGTCATTCGAAAGCGATAAAATCAAAAAAAAAAAAAAAAAACAATAGAATGACACAAATTATGCGATGTCGTAACCGCTATATTTGCGCTAATTAATTTATAATATTTCATCATTCTTATCAGAAAACTGCTGGATACCATACACATACTCGGTGCACAAAAGACCTAAAAAAAAACTATCTGAAAACCTATTTACTTAAGCCTTTTTCTGCTTATCGCCTTTTAAGAACCTTGAATGGGAATAAAAACGAACACCAAAGTGTCATATTTCGACATTATTTGCGCCTACAAATTTCCTAGCTAAGCAGGTTCATCTGCCTGAGTAGCCTGTGCAGGTGTTTATGACGAATCAATCACGACTTAGTCACGTCCGTGCACTTATGCTGGATTTTATTTCTTTTGCTTCTCTATGTTTGTTTTTGTATAATTTTTATTTTTTTTATTTTTTTGCAAAAGATTATCTGTACAACTCATGATACATAGGTGTAATGTCAGTTGACACAGAATACTGCTTCATGGGGAAGCGCTTTCAGGGAGCTCAAGCTGACTCGTCTTATATTATATTTCGCTGTCGGTACTCGTGAAGTTTCATGTCCAAGGTTGTCCGATATACAAATGTGTTGACACGCATTTGCTGTTGCCGCCGATGACTCATTTGATTGAGTCTATTTATATAATATTTGAAAAAAAAAAAAAAAAGTCTCTGAAGTCAAGTTATCGCCTCTATACTGGGTCTGTGTAAACATTGAAGTAATAAAAATGAAAAACCATTGGAATGAGCGCACTTGACTTAGGAACCACTGAATTTTAATTACTTCGTCTTCGTTCTATTATCGGATCCATCAACCGTCAGACCGCAGTGTTATTATGATGTAAATGCGTAAGAATATTGCATAATCTGTACACACTTGATCGTGTAGAGGGTAGAGAGCTGAGAAAGATTCGACTGATGCTTTTGCTTGAATTCATATGTCAATCTTCGACACTTGACCGTTGTGAAGCGATTCGGTGCATGTAAATCTCGGAATTATGCATCTGGAAAGGCGCTTGTGGGGGTGGGGATGCCTCTACTTGAAAGCGATAAACAAAAATTAGTCAGCCGATGAGTTGAGAATGAAAATTGGAGCACAACGGCCTCAGTTTTGGAAAATCAAATTAGAGCACAACATGAAAGCAACATTTTCATATTAGAGCTGTGATGACTCATACGTGCATCATTTGTGGGGAGAATAATATGAACTCGAAAATGATTCGTATCGGGTGGATTTTTGTTTCTTTTTAAACGTATGACAGAATAGATAAGATGATCTGAGAGCTCAACTGAATCGCTTTTTTAGAATTGTAAAACAAAACACTAACGAATGCAACACGGTGTCTGTCTGTCAGTGTGTTTTGTAATTTTTTGTAAGTTTTGAATCGTTTGAAATACAGAGCTGGAATTTTGCAAAAATATACCCGTAGGATCTGCATATCTGGTGAACCAAAAGCATTCAAGAAAATACTGAAAACATTAAATGTAAAAAGGGGGCCAAGTTCTCGAGTACCACTTGAGAAGGTATTGGTACAAGTTACAATTACTATCTAGTGGCAAGAGACGTAGGGCTCAAAGACAATGAGCAGAAGACAAAGTACCTAACAGCTTTGAGGAACCATCAGCAATAGCAACCTAACATCATATTCGGAGCCCACCATATAGAGCAGGTTAATAGTTCTGCGTACGTGGGAGCAGATGTGAAAAGACATAAAAAGCTACATTCTAATAGGAAATCCTTTCTGCCCTCTGCCCGACCTGTGGTCACTGTGCGACCTGTGGCCCCTGTCCTACCTGTGGTCACTTATGGTTTCGAAATTTAGTGCATGACCAAAGAACATAAACGACACCTTTTTTTTTTTTTTTTTTTATAATCTGCGCGCGCCAAAGGGAGTATTAATACCCTTTAATTGTTTCAGGGCACGGGCGTCAGGGAAAAGGGGGAAGAGGAACAGAGGAGGTACCTATGCACGTTGGCTTTGAATATTTGAAGGTTGTAGTGATGGGGAAATACAGAGCCTGGTAGATCGTTCCACATTCGTGTTGTTCGGCTTATAAATGAATCCCTATATTTGACAGTACGACCGAAGTTTGGCTTCAGGGTAAACTGATGTGCATTCGAAGCATATAGCGTATTGCGGGTGAAATTTTGAAGGGGAGGAATGCAACTGGCTATTTCGCTGGAGCATTTTTTGTGGAAGAAACGATAAAACAGGGAGAGACAGGAGACATTTCTCCGATGTTCTAGTGAATGAATGGAATTCACAATGTCTCTATCACCTATAAGTTTTAACGCGCGATTTTGTACCCTATCAAGAATGTGCAAAACGGTCTTGGGTGCACCAGACCAGATATGGGCGTTATATTCCAGCTTAGGGCGGATGAATGCCTTATAAATTGAGGCCAGATCAGACGGGGTAAAATATTTCTTGCACCGTTTAAGGAATCCTATCAGCCGTCGAACGAAATATACTCCGACATTGTATATATGTATGTATTTATTTGTGGTGTAGATTAAACAAGGCATCTGGAGAACAAGATCGTTGTCTCGTCGATGTCTCTGGACTCTCTCGGACGTCCTCGGTCACAGCAGTGATATTCGGGCCACCACTTCTCGCGACATCTCTAGTGGACCCAGTTTGCACGAGACGCCCAGCCAAACGCTTAATTGCTCGCGCACATTGTGCAGGACGACGAGAAAAACGACGACGAAATTCACGCTGCGTTAAAACAACAGACCGGAAATTGGTCAAATAAACGGTAGGTAACAATAATTCTGCGTTCTTCAGGTGTGTATCGCTCCATTGCTTGTTATCAACTAATTCTCTATCTGTCTACAACATAAATATCAAAGCACAATGACATTTGACGCCATTTGCAAAAATTATGCCACATTCACATTATGACATTACTTTTGCCCCACCTTGTAAAGCGGCGAATTAAAAGTTATATATAACGGGTGGGCCATCTGCTTTTTAGATTACACGTTATTTTGACACTGACAGTTGTTTCGCGCTCAAAAAATTTACAGAAATACAGTACCATATCCGCGGTACGAAATAAATCGATTTGTGCTTGAAAAATTTGGGAATATTAAAAAATAATTTCCAAAGTTAGTGCTGTGTTGCCGAAACAGTACGAATTTAGAAAGGAAATATTTCGGTCGAAATAATGCACCACCCTTGCCTGCGTTACGCATGTTTGTGAAAAAAGTTCATGATATTGGCATGGTAATTGATAACACAAGTTATCTTCGTGTTCGTCTCCTGCGTTGAGCCTAAAATATTGCTTGTGGAATATGCTTTATAGAATGGCAGCATTACTGACCTATCTTTATTCGAAGAAGACGATGGCAACAACGTTACGGTCAACGGAGAGCGCTACAGAAGCATGACAACCAAATTTTTGGTTTTCTGGCTGTCTGTCTGTATCTAAACTGGATACGGCTGGTCGACTGGTTATTTTACTAAGAGTCTTTGGGTTCACAATTCGAGGCGAAATTGCTTATACATATATGCTTTTATACGAGTTGCTGTTAAAAAAATTGATTTTCTCTAAAACAACTAACAATTTTGGTAAAATTTTGTATTTTGCTTAAATTTTATTTTAGAGTTGAACACACTGGCATGAATTCATGGGAAATAATGAAGTATTCAGAAGCAGCCACTTAGGTTTTAAATTGAATACAAATATGGCACTTAAAAATATCTGCTTCTAAGCATTGCAAGGATCCATGTAGTAGGATGTTGTACCGATCCTATTAGATGCTAGGGCTAGGGCAGCTTCCTTAATGTCCAAGAGCTGACTTGATGCACCCCAACTGTGAGTTAGCATTTCACAGGTTCAGAAATCAACAGACCAAATATCAACTACAAATCTGGGCTCCGATAAGCCCATCAACAGGTAGAAATGTTAGTAGTCATAAATTAGGCCACAGGCCATTTTTCCTGGCATGGAAATGAATACTACTTCAGACATACTTCAAATTAAAGGGATATAGCATTGGGCGATGTAAGCAATACGAGCATTATGCCTATCCTCTTTTGAGGGACTATCAGGTAAATACATTCATTTCAAACGCTAAGCTTGAAATGAGTCGTATTTCGAAAGAGTAGTCATGGTCGATTTCCGACTCCTAGGTATGATGATGTGGTTCAGTGCTAGAATTATGTAATTTTGAGAGTCCCGAACTACTTCCTGTAGCCGAGAATGGTGAAGATAAACAAGGGAAGGATGAAAAGTGTATAAATTGCGGTGCTCAGTTCCTGAATTTATTCAATGACCAATAGTTTTTAAACTGTTCGCAGTAGTGATGGGAACTATTGAATAAAAGCTATCGATTTATTCGATTCATTATTTCATTACAATTTTTCCATTTTTTCATTCAGTTTATTGAATGAGTAGGTACAGGCATGCAATCTTATAAAATGTCTGACTTTATTTTATAGCTAATGGTATTTGAGTGCCAATATCTCGAAAACGTTACATCGCACGAAAAAAATTATTGAATTCAAAATTTTTGTTTTCTCTACAAGATGGATGTAGAATATTTTAAAATTTTCGAAAATTTGAAGACTAGTCTTCCAAAATGTAGAAATCGTTTTTGAGTGCAAAGATTTCGAAAACGGTGAGTCGAACAAAAAAAATTATTTCGATCAAAATTTCAAGGTCTGAAATTCTCTACAAAATGGATGCCGAATCTATTCAAATTTTCAAAAACTCTATCCCGAAACTAATGGTTGAAATTGTTCTTGGGTGCGAACATCCTGGAAAGTGCAATGTGAACTTCCAACTTCCTATTTTGTGTATTAATACACATTCCACGGTTTCTGATTGAATGAATGAACGTAATCATTTGATAGTTGAAATTATTCAGTTATTAGCTATCGATAGCCAAATTTATTAGATACTGCCTATCTCTAGTTGGTTCAGTGTGGAATTTGTTAAGAAATGAAGTGCAAGACTGAGTCGCACGCACTTGAACCTATATGGTGTTTATTTTTAATTAACACAATTCGATAGTCAAACAAAATTGTTAAATAGTTCTTTTTTTTTAAATCCGTGAAAAATTGAAAAACATTGTTCAACGATTTTCCAAAAAGTGGTATGCCATGACCATGACATGAGAAGAATCACAACCCTCCCACTTTACTGCATCCCTACTGGTCTGCCTGTGGCGTTTGCCGTATGCCACGAACTTGTTTAGATATCGATTTTGAATAAAATCGCTCAAGATATATCCGAGAATGAGCCATTTTTCAAGAACCATTTTTGGCAAAATCTGATCAAAATCTTTAGTTTTGGGGTTAAAATGAAAATTCTGATTTCCCCACGAATTTTAATCCCATAAGTCCTACATTCTTGCTTGCAGTCGGCCATACATACAGACAGACCGACTGAAAATTGCGATTTCGCCTCTGGTCATTAGCCCACAAACCCCAGATATGAAGTTTGAAATAAATCTGTACATACAGACAAACAGACGGGTAGAATTGAGACGCCTACATTTTTGAGATTCTGAATTATAGTAATACCAAGATTGATGAACATCTCAAGATCGCAAACATAGTGGAGCAGTGCATTCTACTTCGAGCGACTGGCGATGCAAGCTGTATTTCAATTGAGCAGAATATATAGACGCGGTAAACAGTACTTCGTTTATCATCGTTAATCCGGATGAATTTTCAAGTGCAAGCCGCCAGTTTGACTTTTCCATGTGAGATTTGGCAATAAACCTCGTTTGCATTCTTTTAAGTTTAGAACAGCTCAGTCGATTAGAATGAAATTAAATTCGTTTATTGACCGCTGATTATTTTGATCTATATAACTTATCCTTAAACTGAAGAATAAATGTTTTATAAACCAACACGAAAAATCAAAAACTAACGACCACTATACTATATTTCTGGCACTCATCATTCTGAAACTAGCACATTGCTTCGCTATGTCCTTAACCTTACTGTTGGCCCTGTATACCGAACTCTCTGAAGCACTGCACTGTCGTTCCCAATTAATAATTCTCAACAATGGTAACTCACGCTTTTTTGTTGTTGTAAAGATCCAATCTGAGAACTATTTCCCAAAAATCTGCGCCAAAAAAGTCATATAAATTTTACAGAATCCCGCAGGAATATTTTCACAAAAAAATTAATGAAAATCAAACGACTCAGCAACAACGAACAATAGCCCTTTTCCAGAACAACAGCCTATTATCCTTGATAGTGCAGTCAACTACTATTATCTCCCACCGAACACAATAAATCTGTCATCGCATTATAGCACTGACACTATAATAAAACACTTTCACTCATCCAGCCAGATTGTATGTAACTCCCAAGTGCCTGGCATTAAGATTCAAATGTGCAAAAAGGATTTAAACTGACGCGCCACATGAGAAGCATTTATTTCCGCCCTACGACATGTCGTTTCTTTCTCTTGCCGCAATCACTGCGATGCGACTGAATGTTTGCGGATGTGAATGCAATAATTTTCGACTTGAAATGTTTAATGGGGAAAAAAACAAATAAGAAAATATTTATAATTTAATTGAATGATCTGTGTTGAACAAATTTAATGGCACCGACGACGAACGTGTCTATAATTTGCGAACTCGGTGTAAGGACAGCTGTTTCGATACACGACCGGACACACTCTTTTGTGACGAACACGACCAGTTGTTCAGAGTTTTTTTTTTTTTTTTCCTCTCTGGCTGATGTCAGCATTTTCTTTCAGATGACAGTAGACGATGTTGAAAATTTGTAATGGTGACGATAATTGTTACACTTAACGTGTTTTACTCAAAATAATGTCCACAAGGAATTTGTCTTTAGCTACTCGAATGGGGTACTTTGTAAGTGGATTTATAGAGTTCTTTACCGACCAGTAATTAGCCGTCTAAATTATCTAACAAACAATGGAAAATTCTCGGATATACATAAGGCATTTGTTTTGAGTGGAAAGTGACTATCAAGTTGACGGTTTCCTTACAAAGACCTCATATTGGAACATACGAGTAGATTCTCAGCGATGATTCTGAAAATGTCACTTCATTAGCACGAAGCTTTTCTTTGCTCTACGCTTTAGGATTTAAAAAAATAAATACATAAAATTATAGATTTAATAAAAAAAAGAAATAAAATGTATTAAAGATTTCAATGAATGCGCGGTAGTTTTTGCGAACTCCGAATCGAAGTTAAATGGTCGGGGAACTTTTCGTGCAATAGAGCCAAATACGCCCTTATTGTGCGACATGTAGCCCGGTTCTGTTGAAACCACATGTCGCTCACATTAATGACTTCAATTTCAGGCGAAAAAAAAAAAAAATTGGTTAACATTTGACCGCAACGCAGAGAATTAACCCTAACAGTTGCACCTTCGTCGTTTTCAACAAAAAAAAAAAAGCGGTCCGATCACGCTGCCGCTCCACAGTGCACACCAAACTGTCAGCCGTGGTGGATGCAATGACCTCTCAATGATCACATTTGGATTCTCAGAACTCCAAGTTCTGCAATTTTGATTGTTTACGTAGCCACTGACAAGAAATTGGCCACATAGCTGAACAAGATTTCGTTCGAAAAATCGGCGTCAACTTACGGATACTTACAGAACTGTTATTTTTGTAGTAAGGTGCAACAATTATAATGCGTTGTGCGGTAGTTAAACGATCCACATTGTAAAATGGCAAGACAAGAACTGACTATCTGTCATTATGGATGACAGATGGATTTGACAGTTGCCATATAGTAGATGCATTTAGTTGCAGCCTGGGAAGTGTATATCTAATTTCTAACCATATAACTTTTTTACATATCTTGGAAGATCTGCGTCATTAAGGCTCGTTGTTTTTTTTTTAGGGACCTGCATACCGAGGAATATTTGAATTTACACTAGAACCAAAAACTGACAATCATTGTCGATATTATCCGCAGGAAAGGCCAGCTTTAGACACACTGTTCGGACAGAGTACTGATTGCAGAAGAACATTTCAGTACTACAAATGCAAATTGCATTCCCTATAGCGCGCAATTGCTGCAGAGGTACTTTAAAGGGTGGCCCATCTGTTGGTTTCTTTTTTAAAATTGTTATAAAAATTTACATTTAATATTTTTTAAAGTCCAAGCAACATCACTAAAATACACTATTATTGAACTTAGTGCGCAAAAGATCGATTGTTGGACTGTTTTTTTTTTTTTTTTTTCGAGGGTAGGTAAAAAATCTTCATGAAGACACTATGAGGATCGATAGCACGTGCTCATAGTAGTGTGAGATTTTTACTCACTAAAAAAAACCTCCCTTCGTGCTAAATTTCTTTGATTACTACAACTAAATTTTTACTTATCCAGCAGTTTTTCTTTCACGTATTGAGATCCTTTGGCAGGTCCCTTTCCATTGAAAATTTCTGCTTGTTCCGCAAATTAGACGCGGTTTCTTGCTCGCTTTAAGTCGAAAGGTTTAGTCCTTTGTAGACGACACAGTAGATTCCTCTCATCTGGAATTCGAAGGACTTCATTGTTAACGTGTCCTTGTAATCTGTCTTTATGCTTACTCGCGAAGCTTTTGATTTCATGTTCGACTGTTGCAATTCCTATTTCTAATTAATATCGCTATTTCTAATAAACCACGGTGCATTAACTATTGATTTTAGCACTTTATTTTCAAAAGTTTGTAAAATATTGACATTACTTATTTTGGTACGACCCCAGAGTTGTATTCCATATGTCCATACCGGCTTTAGCACTTGCTTGTAGAAAAGCAGTTTGTTCTCTATATTATGCCCGATTCACAATGGAGCGTGATAGCGAGACGAGTCTAGCGCGAGTTGTCAAAAAAGGTTTCGATCTATGCAAATATATGAAACAATACACAATGATGCGAGACTCGTTCTATCGCAATGCATTGAAAAACTCTCGCGACGAGATTGCCTGTCAGCAGTCTGATGCGACTTTGTTATGTAGCCAGAAAGAGAAAGATGGTGTGTTGCCGTTGTTGCTTTTTCACTTTAACACATAGATAATACAGGCTCGCTGTCAAAAGTATCGCCTTCATTGTGAACTGGGAAACGATTTTATGAGGACGAGGATTTCTCGTCTCGCTGTAGTCTTGCTCTCACGCTGCATTGTGAATCGGGCTTGGAATGTTTTCCAAGTAACCAGTACATTTCACTGTATTTGATTTCGAGTTCTTTACGTTTTTTCTTAACGTGCGATTTCCACTTCAGCTTAGTCATTCCAAGATACTTAGCCTCGTTTGCAAACGGAATTTGAACCAAGTTTGAAAAGATCGGCAAATTATTTATTTTCTTATAAGTAAAATTGACATGGACAGATTTGTTTTCGTTTAAAGCTAGTGGCCAAATCTTTGTCCATTCATTTACTTTATGTAATGCTTCTTGCAATTTTTCAGTCGTTTCTTCGATTGTTTTACCAGTTGCTAGGATGGTATGTCGTCGGCAAATGTAGCTAATACGATGCCTTCTTCTTGCGGTATATCGCGAGTATATAATAGGTACAAAAGCGGTCCAAGGACACTTCCCTGTGGCACCCCAGCTCTTATTTCTTTAAATTCTGAATATTCATTTCCGTGTTTGACTCGGAAAAGTCGATTCGTCAAGTATATTTCCAGAATATTATATAAGTGTTCCGGCAGAACTTGTCGTAATTTATATTTCAATCCTTCATGCCAGACCTTGTCAAAAGCTTGAGAAACATCAAGGAATACGCTCGAGCAAATCTTTTTTCTTCGTAAGCTTTCTCAAATAAATCAGTTATTCTATGCACTTGGTCTATTGTTGAGTGCTTGGTTCTAAACCCAAACTGGTGATTGGGAATAAGAGATCTTTCCTCTATAACTGGCTGTAATCGCTTAAGTACTATTCTTTCAAAAACTTTAGACATAATCGGCAGCAGCGAAATGGTCTATACGGTTTTTTATCATTCGGCGGTTTTCCTGGCTTCAGAATCATTATTACTTCCACGACTTTCCATTGACTCGGAAAATATTCTAGTTTTATCGCTGCGTTTATAATGTAGAAGAACTTAACTAACGCTTTTCTAGGTAACAATTTAAGAAGCTCTTCTGTGATTAGGTCGTATCCAGGAGCTTTATTCGGTTTCAGTTTCTTTATTTCTTGTTGTAGTTCGGTCAGCCTTGCATTTTTTACTGTGTAATTGTGAAGTGCTATATCCGACGCATTATCATTTTCAACAAGCGCTTGTCCATCAAATGGTTTAAATGTTTCTTCTAAATGGGCGGCAAAGACTTCTGCTTTGTCTTTATCATTCTCGACCCATTCGTTGTCATTTTTCTTGATCGGGGCCGCTTGTATTTTCGGTTTTTTAATGCCTTTTATAGCTTTCCAGAGCGAATAATTGGAATATTTTTCCGCTGTTACGCTTTCAATGCTAGTTTGTATTCTCCGATTTTTAAAATCAATAATGGCCTTTTTTAGCAAGTTACACAAGCGATTTAAATGCGATTTATGTTGCGGAGCACGAGTTTGTTGCCATTTTTATGCTTTTCTCTTCTCCCTTACCATTTCTTTTATTTCCGGTGGATATTTTTGGGCATGATTGATCGGCGTTTTCCTTTGATAGGGAGTATTTTTCCACGCGGCGCGCTGCAAAACTTCAACAAAACGATCAACTTCGATTTCGAGTTCAGAAGACGTCCTAAGTGATACTCTCAGTTCGATATGTTCTTCAACGTCTTTTTTAAAGCCTTCCCAATCAGATTTTCTGCTAGTTAGTCTAGCAGGTACATCTTTTTTAATTAGGCGCTCGCTCATTGTTAGCACCTTAAGAGTTTTTTAAAACCAGTGCCAACTTCGCCTGGGTAGCCATTTTTTGGGAAGGAACGAGCAGGATGGTAGGAGTGAAAGAGTGTTGCAATACACACATGATACAAAAAAGAAACTTGTCCAAGTAAGACGTGCGTCGTAATTTAAATTAAAATAAAACACAAATATTGTATTCTAAATAAATCTAAACCAAGAAAGTAAAAATTTTTATTCTCACTGAGCCGCCATCTTTTATTAAAATCTTTTTCGTCACCAAGCCGCCATTATAAGTTTGAGTAAATGTTTTTCGTCGCCGAGCCGCCATTACACTCATCGTTAGAATAATAGGGGAATGATCGGAATAGAGATCAAAACTTTAATCCATTTTAATACAGTATTCCTTTTACAACAAAGAAATCGATCAGATCGGGTATTTTGTTGCTATCAGTCGGCCAATATGTTGGTTTACCAGTCGAGTGAAAGGACAGTTGCAGGCGTTGTAAAGTGCTCTGCATTTTTGTGAGACACATCTTGAACCCCATATGTTGGACTGTTTGTATGGTAGCGTACAGGAATCAAAGTTCATTTCCTCAGTTTATGACTAAAAGAAATCGGTTGTCATGGCTTTGTAGCACTCTCCGTTGACCGTAACTTTGTTGCCATCTTCATTTCCGAAGAAAAATGGCATAATAATGCCGCCTTTCCAGAAACCACACCAAGCAGTAATACGCCGAATATGTGTTCGCTTCTCTACGACTTCGTGTGGTTCTTCCGAAACCAAATATAGCAGTTTTGCTTGTTTTCAAAGCCGGCAAGATGAAAATGCACCTTTAAGGATTCCTGGACATTTTGCAGCATTTTTAGGTCCATCAAAGATGGTTATTGCATGTGATTGCACTTGTAATATAACACACCTATTAAAGGGTTTCTTTCGAAGGCTTCCGGCTTCATTTAGGCCCTTCAAAGACTCGTATAAAGTGTTAAAGATTTCTATGAATGTAGTTTCTCCAGTGTTCGGTTCTTCTGCTAATTTGTTCTCTTTGAAATAGTTTCCTAACCCTTTTCGCTTAGTTGCGCTAGATCTGAGCTTCGTGATAACAATAGGATTGAAATCAGTTATCAGTGTCAGATCGACAGCTTCTTTCCTAACCCAGTTATCAGAGAGTGCCAGAATGTGCACCTAAGTTTGTCGCATGTTCTAAGATATATTAGGTGCGCAACTAAGTTCTCTGTCAATAGCTCCGGTAGTACGTGATGGTCGATTTTGACATATCATGAACTGAGCTTAAGCATATGGTAAACAAACTGTTTTGACACATTAGTGATTTTGTTTTGGCGTCATATACTTTTGGTTGTGTGAAAATGTCTGATTTTGTGCCAAATAATCGTCATTTGCGGGAAGTGTTGATTTTCTTTTTTCATTCGAAGAAAACGGCGGCTAAAGCGCATCGAGAGCTCCAGAAAGTTTACGGAGATCCCGCTCTAAGTGAAACAACGTGCCGTGATTGGTTCCGTCGCTTCAAAGACTGTGATTTCGATGTTGACGACCGTCCGCGTGAAGGAAGGCCAAAATCCTTCGAAGACGCTGAATTAGAAGCATTACTCGATGAGGATCCGTGGCAAACGCAAGAACAGCTTGCTTCAGCATTAGAAGTTACCCGTCAAGCCATTTCGAAGCGATTGCATGCGTTTGGAATGATTCAAAAACAAGGAACTTGGGTTCCTTATGATTTGAAGCCAAGGGACGTTAAGCGTCGTTTTTTCGCCTGCAAACAACTGCTCTAGCGGCAAAAAGGAAGGGTTTTCTTCATCGCATCGTGACGGGTGATGAAAAATGTATTCATTACAGCAACCCAAAGAAAAGAAAGTCATGGGGACTGCCCGACCGAATATTCACGCTGCAAAGATTATGCTGTGTATTTGGTGAGACCAGGTCGGTGTCATTTATTATGAATTGTTGAAACCCAACGAAACCATCACTGGGGAACGGTATCGACTTCAGTTGATGCGATTGAGCCGAGCACTGCGCGAAAAACGGCCACAATACGAGCAGAGGCACGAAAAAGTTCAACGCTCGGCCTCACGTTGCCAAGCCCGTTTAAACCTACCTAGAAACGCTCAAATGGGAAGTCCTACCCCACCCGCCATATTGCCCAGTTATTGCGCCATCCGATTATTACTTGTTCCGTTCGATGGCACATGGTCTGGCTGATCAGCAGTTCCGCTCATATGAAGACATCAAAAAATGGATTGATTCGTGGATAGCCTCAAAAGATTAACACTTTTACTGTAACGGTATTTGAGCTCTGCCAGAAAGATGGAAAAAAGTTGTAGCTAACGATGGGCAATACTTTGAATGATTCATTTGTAACCATTTTTTCAAAATAAAGTTACATTTTCATCAAAAAATAACTTAGTTGCGCACCTAATAAAATTCATTTATTTAAGGTCTTTGCAAATGAACTTTAAAAAATAAAATAGAACTTGTATACTTACAGCTCAAAAATATTCCTGTCTTCAGTGCAATTGGAGCACAAATATAGGCCTTGTAAATCATAGTCCATTTTCATACTCACGCCTTCCGATATTCTTTCTCATTTCACTTTTTCCAATTAAAATACTGATAATTTAAATTTTTAATAAAAAAATTATGTTTAATATCGTTTAGTATTGTTATTTACAAGCATTTTATATTTTTAAACAAATTTTACAAGAAGTTATGAAAAAAGTTATATACATATCTTATTTCCATTACTCAAATATATCCTAACATTTCACTTTAATCTCCACATCGCGGTGGAGTATACGTTTTAACAAAATCTTCAAAAAATCTCTTATTACAAAAATTGCTACAATTCAGTTCAATGCACATTCATGAATAAACTTACATTCTAGGAAAACAAATCTTTTTAAATTTATTTTTGATAAAAATATTTTTTATTTTTTTTTATTTAGTGTTCCATTAATATTTTCATGAAAACCCATCAACATTTATAAGAGAACTCTTTTCTAAATCTACCCCAATGTTCCAAAATTGCCCATACATTTAACCCATTCTCAAAAAATATTTTCATATAAATATATTATGTTATACAATACATATGTAAGTATGTTTGTATATCTCTAATAAAAAACCTTGACAAAACTTTATTTTAATTTTTATTTTGCATAGAAAACCGTTTTTATTTTAATTTTGCTTTTTTTTTTTTTTTTTTTTCTTGTTGCAATAAGATCACACTTCTGAGTTCTTTTAGTTAAAAAAAAAAAATTCTAAAAGCATAAAATTTTGTATTCAAATAACTATTTTATTTTGTAACTTTAACGCTTAATGCAAGTTAAGAAGGAATAGAGACTTGCATTTAAATAATGCAAATTTGTTGTTCTGCTGGAGGTGGGGAAATGTTGCAGATACATGTTGCTAGAAATTTAAATATTTTTTTTTTCTTTTTGATAGGTTGTCGCAAAGTGGATTGTAGGTGTCCTATAGAGCAATACAAGAGCTGAAATCAAGTGAATTATGGTCATGTGAATTAGAAGAAAGTTTCAAACGAGTAAGAAGCAAAGTGACATTCTACATAAAATAAATAGAAATTGTTTTCTGGGACTTTGGACCTTCAAACATTTTTATTTAAAAATAAATAAATTAAAATGACTTGCACTACTTATAACCTAGGTAATGTATAGGAACGTGTTGGTCCCTACAGATATGGAGTACATATAAGTACTAGGCCAACTATATTCTCTATTCTCAGGAAATACAGGTTAGTAGCAATGGTTCCAGAGGCTAATTTAATCAGGGGACACTGTCTGACGAAACCCTTCAACTCATTCCAAGTAACCAACCGTACAGTCTATTTCGCATTGGTAGGCAGTTGTCTTCCTTAAGAGCACAACTATCATGCAGGCAGAAATCCAGAGATGATTCTTCACTAACTGAAAGCTACCCAGTCATGTATACCATTTTAATCGAAACCATGTACTTTTACGATTTAGTAGTACTCGTATGCAAATTTAAGTTCTTCAAAAATCTAGTCTAAAAATACTAGAAAAGACTCAGCGAGTTACATTTCTAGGTATCACTATTACTATGAGAACCTCTCATACCGCTTCCACTCAATCTGTCCTCAAATTCGGCCATAAGGCTTCAGGATCATGATCCGTGACTGCTACGATTTATATTGACAAAATCTAAGAATAATAATTAATTTCTGATTTTTATTTTTTATAAATCAATAAAATGTATAAATTCGAGCACGATTTTCATTTTTAAAAATGAAAAGTAAAGATAAATCAAAAAAATTAAATCTTGCCATCAAATAATAAAATTCAAAATTACATAATTATATAGCAGATGGTGGTATGATGTGGGGTTGGAGTATCATACATTTTTAATTCTGATCTAAATAAAAAATAATACAAATTATGTTCTGACTTTTATTTTTGATTAAAAAAATTTAAAAAAAAAAAAAAATACAGAGAAAAGTTACAGTTCGTCTAGAACCTCTATCATACCCTATCTAACCCATCGCACCCATGAATCTTTCGGTTCGAATGCAATGAAATTCTTCTACTCGAAGGATATTCTCTTAATTTTTAAGAGAATGTCCCACACATAATTTGTGGCTAAGAATTTTTCTTAGAAGAAACTGGGCATGATGGTCGCCATTTGTAACCGAGCATTCTAGTGAAATATTCACAATAAGACCTATTCATCACCGTAAGCAGAATAGGTTTTTTTTTTTTTTAAGAAAGTGCCCCCTCTATAGGATAAATACAAATATAAATTTCTCTGGATATTTCCACGATTTTTAAGAAATTTTATCACAAAACTATTGTTGGAACTTGTGGTGGGCGTGACTCTTAAGACTTGTAACCGAAGTTCACGGATTCTGATGAGATATTCACAATAGTCGCAATCATCACCATAAATAGCTTTAAAAAATCTGTATATATTTCCTTTAAGAAATACCCCCAAAGAGTGGGAGTGGCCGTATATAATGTATGGACGAAATGTAGAAATATTCAAAGTCTACACATTTTACCGAGACAATATTTTTCAGTTTCTAGCAATAATATTGACCAAAATGACATTTTTTCAAAAGTGGGCGAATTTCAAAAATATTTACACTTATAGTGCTTCGAATCCTGGCAAGCTTATACATATGTACGAGTATGTATATCCGTACGAAATTTCATATTCCTAGTTGAAAACTTAGAAATCAAAGTGTGGTGATAGACGGACATATGGACAGACAAACATACATAACTTTTGATGCTGATCACCTATATAAAGGGTGGGCCATCTGTTGGTTTCTTTCAACATTGCTAAAAAGAAAAATCTGTTTAATATTTTTCAAAGTTATTTGCTTTGTAGAAAAGAGAACACTTTGTAATCATTTATGGAAAATAATTGCATTTAAATGGCTACTGCGGCTGGCTTGACAGTTCGAAGGTTTGGGGCTGTATTTCACGAGTAGCTCGATCAATATTATGCTAACACCGATCTCCAACGACATTCCACAAAAAAAGACCAACGCCGTCAAATCGCAACTCCGCAGAAGCCAAGCAACATCACCAAATCGGCTGATTACACGTTTATTGAACATAGTGCGCAAAAGATCAATTGTTGGACGGATTGTACGGCACCAGAGATCGTCAAGTTTCTTAATAACTTGTGTTATCAATTAGCATGCCAGTCTCAGTTTCTTCAGAAAATTGCGTTTAGGAGGCACGGTTGATGCATTTTTTCTATCGAAAGTTTTTTTGAAAATTCCCACTGTTTTGGCAACACTTTGAAAATAATTTTTCAATATTTCCCAACCTTGTTTAAGCATAAATCGATTTATGTCGTACCGCGGAGATAAGATGTTCTGTTTCTGTGGATTTTTTGAGCGCGTCAGTCAGCTGTCAAAATGACACGTAACCAGCAGGTGGCCCACCCGTTATATACATTTGTTAGTCTATCGTTGATACAAACGATGTATGTATCATAACTTAATATACCCTGGATAGGGTATGATCTGATTTTTATCATTGACTTTTAGAGATGCAAGTTGTGTCTGATTGTAACTCTGTAATCAGAAGTGGGTGGGGTGAAGTTCGTGCCCAAATCTAGTCTAAGCCAGTGACTGTATGATGTCCAAAAACCTTTCCTGTTAAGTTAGTGATACTTAGTGTAAATGAATTTAAGCTCGAGTTTTTCTTAAATTCGCTTCTAACTTAAAATCGTTATTAAAAAAAAACTCGAGTGTCACTTCTAAAATAGGAAACAGTTTAGTTGTGGTTCACCTTTCGATATTAAACTGACAGACAGTATTTCAAGTGAAAATGGAGGATGAACAAATTTTACACGATTTGTATATTATTCATGATAGAACGAATAATATAAGATAAACGAATTACAAAAGAATGATTGAGTGTGCAATTCACAAATGTTTTGAACTTAACTTTTTATAATCTGTTTTATTATTGCAAACTAACTACCAGTGACTTTATGAGTTGCTTTTAGTATTTCTATTACTAAGGACCATCGACTTACAGTTTAACCTGCATTTAGGTTACGTTAGGTAGATGGGTGCCTTGTGACAAATAGAGTCACTGCTTACTTAGACCAACAAATTCGGGTCCATTGTGCCCAATCGTTTAACCCTGGAAACGTTAAAAGTCCGCTGTTAGAACCACGCCTGCGGTGTCTGTCATGGTTGATGATATATTACATTGCAACCTGCGTTTTAATTTCCCTCTAAAAAACCTAAATCCAGCACCCTGTATTTTTACAATCCACTCTGAGGCACCATAGTTCAAACTTTTGCATCCACAGTTTCCGGTTTGCCATTAAATTGTATATGAAACGTTAGAATTTCAATAAATATTACATATTTTCTTTTCTCTTACATTTTATATAATATATTCTGTGTAATAAATAGACATTTAGATTATTTTTTTTTTTAGAAAAAAATATCTACTTAAATATTAAGTAAAACTGTTTTTATACTATTTTTTCTCATTCTACACATTTAAAGCGACTTGAATTTGTGGGTGGTTTTAATTTCTTTCTTAAAATTTATATTTTACAAACAAAAAAAAAAAAAAAAAGAGGAAAAGTAGGCATTTAATAATTAATTAAAAGAGTTACATTCATTGATTGTTGCAAATATTGCAATAATTTATATTTATAGTTTTATTTATTTATTAAATTGAAAATCCCATTAAATTTACTCTTACATTGGAAAATTCGTTTTTTATGTTTTTTTTTTTTTCACTGTCCCAATGGGGGGATACTTATAAAAGAGATTTTATTTTTTTTATTTTTTATTCGTTGGAATACCGAAAACCGTTATTATATTTAATATATTCAATTTACAATTTTGTTTCACTTACAACTATCACAAATGAGAATTCAAAGGAAGATTTGATTAAAGGAAAATAAATGAAAATGTATCTCGAATGTGTTTTCGGTAGAGATTTATAGAAATGTGTTTGTTTTTATTATTGTTGTTGAGATTACATTTGGTCTCTCAGATTTACATTATTATTATTTAATTATTTTTCTTTTTTGTGTTTTTAGATTTTTATGAATCAATAATATTTATTTTTGTTTGTTACATGACTTTGAGGTGAACATCTAAATTGCATTTGTTTTATTTTTATTTTTGTTGTTGTTGCCATTTTTTTTTTTTTTTTTTGTATTTTATATATTAGTTGCATATCACAGTCTGTTTGATTACCTGAATATTTTTCAAATAGATTTTCTTTATATTGAAATTGGGGAAAACAAAAGAAATGAAAATAGTTTGCTTAAGAGATGATAATATTTATGAACACAAGTTTTTATATTTTACTTAAATTCGCTTAAAAGTGGCTATTACATGTAGTTACTGATGTCATAGTTAAGTTTATAGGATTAAAGAAAGATTCGTAGGTCATGACTATTCTAAAAAAAAAAACTTCGAAACTCTGAAGCAATGCAAAGTTATGTATCGCTGTCAAAAGGCACGAGGAGAATAAAAATTTAATAATTAACAAATAATTAAAGAACATCTGTAAGTATATCCGCACTTCACAATTTTCCGTAGTTATATGGAAAATAAAAGTTTAGTTATTTTTACCTTAATTTATGCACGCTACTGATTTTTATGTTCCATAAATCTGATGAGAGTGTCGGAAAGCGCATCTAACCAATGTGCCGTCATCACTTATGAACGTCGATGAATCCAATGCCGCACTTTGATCAAAGAGATAGTTGATACCTCCATACGTTACTGACTTAAAAAAAAGAACTTCTGGTATGATGGGCTGTATTTCTGAAGAGACTCATTTGCAAGAACTGCAGTACAAAACAGGAGAATACCGATCATTCTAGAAATACTTCATAGAAAATAGAGTACCTACGCTGCCTTCCAGCTCAAGGAGATCGAACATCTGGAGATTCTATAAGAATTCCGTGGTGTAGTGGTAACATCATCGTATGTCACGCTGTTGGTTCACGGTTCAAATCCTGATGTCAAGAATTATCTATTTATTTTGTAAGAAAAGTCGATCAATTGCGAAGGCTTAGTCAACTCTACTGTGAAGGCATATCACTGGCAGTAGGGTGGTCATACGAGGGTGGGTCAATAAGTCCCTGAAAATTAGCACAAATTGTGTCGTCACCTTAAATTTAATTCTTTTTTTTTGTCAAGAATCATCTTTCAAATGAACGCACCCAAATTTTCAGACAGATCTGTCAAATAGTTTTGTTGTGGCAGCCATTTTATATAGACGCCTATAACATTATAGCATTTTCGTTAAAATGGAAAAAAGTGAATTTCGAGTGCTCATTAAAAACTATTTTTTGCGAGAAAAAACTATCACGCAAACCAAACAAAAGCTTGACAAATATTATGGGGACTCTTCACCATCGATTGGAATCATTCACCACTGGTTTACTCAATTTCGGTGCGGTCGTTCAAGCCCAAGTGACGCCGAACGTTCTGGTCGCCCAATTGAGATCACCACACCAGAAATGGTCGACAAAATCCATGGTTTGATAATGGACGATCGGCGAGTGAAAGTGCGCGAGCTTGTAGAGGCCACAGGCTTATCACATGGCTCAGTGATTTCGATTTTGCATAAATATTTGGACATGAAAAAGCTTTCCGATGGGTGCCGCGTTTGCTCACAATCGACTATAAACGCATTCGCTTGACAACTTCAAAGGTGTGTTTGGCGATGTGGGATTCACCACAAAACACCAGAAACCAAGAAACAGTCAAAACAATGTACTTCTCCTGGTGAATCGAAGCCGAAGAAGGCCAAGGCGGGTATGTCAGCAAACAAGGCCATGGCGACAGTTTCTTTTGGATGCGCGCGGTGTTATTTCACATCGATTTCCTTGAAAAGAGTAAAACGATCACCGGCGCATATTACGCAGAGCTGCTGGATCGATTCCAAGCCGATTTGAAGCAAAAACGGCCGCATTTGGCGAAAAAAAAAGTTCTTTTTCACCAGGACAACGCACCGGCGCACAAGTCCGCAGTCGCAATGGCAAAATTGCATGAGTTAGGCCACGAACTCCTCCCTCATCCAGCATATTCCCCAGATTTAGCCCCCTGCGACTATTTCTTGTTTCCAAACATGAAGAAATGGCTCGGAGGTAAGAGATTTGGGTCAAGTGAAGAGGTCATCGCTGAAACAAATGCTTATTTTGAGGGGCTCGAGAAATCGTATTATTTGGAGGGCATCAAAAAATTAGAGAAACGTTGGATGAAGTGTATAGAGCTAAAAGAAGACTATGTTGAAAAATAAAATATTTTTGTACCGAAAAGAATGTTCCTTATTTCATTTTTCAGGGACTTATTGACCCACCCTCGTATGGCTGAAAATGCAATTTGATCGTGATGATGACGTCAGTATTACTGAAAAAAAATACTATGAACCATGAGCAACGACAATAAAAAGCAAAACAAAAATGTTCCCCAGTTATCTGAACGCTACCCTTGGAGTTTACAGAAACTTAATAGCACTTGAGTTGCAAGCCACTACACCAAATCTTTCTTTCTTTCTCTCTTTCTGTCTAACTACAGAACGCCCGTGCCCTGTATAGTATAAGGGTATTCATATCTCCTTTGGTGCGCACCACACAACTGGCTGGCAGCTTTAAACCTAGAACGCAAGCTCTTCACAAAAGTTTAGAGAATCTAGTGGACGTATGCATTCATGTAAGCAGTACCTTCAACAGCAGCTAATTGGGCAAACGACTGAGAGAGGGTTAGCGCACGAAGAGAACCTAACTTCAGCAAATTAAAAGCCTTCCTTCCGATAATGAAAAACTGCAAATATTAAAGTCGGCAGTTAAGATTCCTTTCCAGTGGACCTTTGTAAATACGGGGATAATGTATTGGTAGAACGATGGCTCTAGGAGCCATTGTAAGAACTACTTAGGTATATTCAAGTGAAATGTAGTATACAAAATCCTCTCCAGCGTAGAGAGTGAACGCCTAAAGCCTTTCTGCCACACACTGATTAGTTCATACTTATTAGTTCCCCCTGGTCACGAACTTTAGTTTTATGATCTTTTGTCGTTTCAGACTTTGTTTCGATACATTTGTTTTCCAAATTCAAAAGGATCTAAAATTGCAAAAAAAAAAGTTGGAAATGAAGTTCGTGATCTTGGAATCCCGGGATTGCTGTCCCCTAGTTCATACGAGCGCGGCTTCTGTCATCTATAGTCTATTGACAATCAACCATCTCCTCATACTGAAATAAATCTTGGAAAAGACCAACGAATTTCAAGCTGAAACCCATCATCTATTTATTGACTTCACGCATATAACAACATTTATCGTCTACAATTCTACAAAGCGAGTGCTGACTTTGGAATCCTGAACAAACAATCCCAGTCATATCGTGTAACATGGGGAAGCTCGTGGCAGATTATGCAATTTGGGGACAATTCTTGGAAGTTATTCAAAAGTATACCAGGTTTCTACAAGGAGATATGCTTTTATGTCATTTTTTCAATCTCGTGCTGAAGTAGATAGTGAACATGACTGGTATAAGCACAAAAGTCACTGTCTTCACACAAGTCTGCCCAACTGCTGGGATACGTAAGTGATATCGGTATAAACGGATATTTATAGCCTGACAAACTAGAGACTTTCAAGGTAATTGGTGGCTAAACGAAACGAATTGGTCTCAGTGTCAATGAAGACAAATGCAAATACATGTCGTCAGTAAACGAAGAATCATTTGTCAACCGTCAAAGACAAAACCTCCCTGTTCATAACTCCAATTTCTAACTGAAGTAGTTAAGGAATTTATTTACCTTCGACGATGACTAACCCTTGGAAACTTTGGTTTACCAAACAACTGAGAACCACATTGATGCTGATATAAGCAGAGAAGCTGAGTAGATATCTTCCGAGAGAAAAATCCTTCGTCGGATATTTGGTCAGCAAGACGATTAAAGGAGAAGATGCAACCGCCAAGCATTTCCAAGATGTGGATTTAGTCATAAAAGTCAAGGCCTATTGATTATATTGATCTAATAGAGCGAATGTAGCTAGTGAACTGTGCAGCCTAGAGGCTCTTCGAATACAAGCCCCTACCAAGAAAATCGTGCATCGATGCCTGGAAGTCAATATATCAGGCGGAGATCATTTACACCATGTTCTGCGAAAAGCTTATTCAAAATCCTAGCTATGACTAATTGCACTTTCAATAGATTAGAAAATAAGTCCGCGTCAGAATCGTTAAAAGACAATCCTCCAGAAGAACAGCCTAACAATGTTATTCTTAAATCAACTGCACATTAACGTTGATCTTAGTTTAGTTACCGATAAATACACATTTCATTATTCATTTAATAATCAGTTAATCGGTGATTAAAATTTAATTTACGAAGTCAAATTAATATGACTGTTGCGATACTTTTGTAGCACCAATAGCAAAACTACTCTCCGAAGCAGGAAAGGCAAAAGCTGTCAACTACACTGGTTACCTGCCAAGCTACTCCTACAATCTGGACTTTCTTTCGTTGAAGATTATAGTGACCTACTGTGGTCGAAAGAATCTACGCACTGCTGATTTCCTGTGCATCACATTAATAAAGAAATTAAATTATCCGACACAGGAAACAATCATACCAGTTAGCACTCTGATAAATATACACCCAAGAAACCGTTAATAGATGAAACCTAGAGCTTAGAGGTAAACTCATGGAAAGCTTCTGTCAAGACCTGTGTGACCTATTGCTTACATACGGATGACGGGACCCATAACATCGTATACAGGGTGGCTGATGAAAGCCGCTACCAAAAAAAAATTTAATTACTTTTTTTCTATTTAATGAATCTGGTTAATTTTTTTTTTATTTTGCAGATTGATTTTTAGATTTAACAAAAATGGATAACTGGGACACTGAAACCAGAATTTGGATTGTCCGCCGCTATCACGCACTGGAGTCTGTAGTTTCGGTTCAAAGAGAGTATAGGTGCACGTTTGGCGGCAATCCTCCGAGCAGATGGACCATAATGAGACTTGTTAACAATTTTGCCGAGCATGGGACAGTCGAAAGAAGACCTTACCATCGAAACAATCGCTGCTGTAGCTGCTGCCATACAAAACAATCCAAGAGTTTCGACAAGAAGCTTATCTGCTCAAATGGGTATAAGCAGACAGTCATTGCAGTCAGTTATGCACAATGATTTGGACTTATTCCCTTATAAAATTCAAATGGCCAACAAACTGAACGCAGCAGACTTGCCGATTCGCTTGGAATTTTGCCAGAAGATGCTTCAAATGGTGGAGGAGGACGGGAACATGTTGAACTGTCTTTTTATGTCTGACGAGGCCCATTTCGATTTAAACGGCAACATAAACAAACAAAATTGTCGAATATGAAGTGCTTCCAACCCACAGATACTCTATGAGACGGAATTGCATCCACTTCGTGTCACAGTGTGGTGTGCAGTTTCATCACGCTGCATTGTCGGGCTCTACTTCTTCGAAGAAAACGGTCACACCATTACGGTTACTGGAGACCGTTACTTGAGCATGTTGAGAGAGTTTTTCTATCCAGAATTACGCCGAATGAGAATTTCTTTCAACTATGTGTGGTTTCAGCAAGATGGTGCAACTCCTCACATAGCCCGGCCTGTTATGACAGAATTGCGACGAAAATTTCCAAATAAGCTGATATCCAGAAACTCCACATTCCGTTGGCCCCCCAGGTCGCCTGACCTGACTGCACCTGACTTTTTCTTGTGGGGTTATTGCAAACAGGAAGTCTACAAAGCAAAACCAACAAATTTGAATGAACTAAAGCAATCCATTCGAGAAACAATTGCGGCTATTCCTGTCCCAACTCTCCAAGCAGTAATGAACAACTTTTTGGTAAGATGCCGCACATGCATCAACGAGCAGGGGGGGCATTTAAATTCCATTATTTTTAAAACTAATTAAACTATATTTAATAAAATTGAATGAGCTTTAACATGAATAAAAGAAAAATGAATTCCATACACTGAAAAAAAAGTTATTTGAGTTTCTTAATGTAGAAATATTCATCAGCCACCTTGTACCTACATCATATTCATTTCTTGCAGAAAAAATTCTACAGGTCCAACATTAACCCTAGAGGCAATCTCGATATTCGCGACGTTACGCTCACGACGCGGTTGAATTACATGTCATAGATATGAGGAAATTCAAAGGCTCTTGCGATTCAATTTCAACTTTTTAAGCATCCAAATGCCAGCTGCTTGTTTCTTGATAGAAAAATTTTAATTTGCATATTTCAAAATTTTAATGACAAGATACATTGCCTTCTTTTGAATTATTTCTTATTTTTTTGTAGCCAAAATTATATCTGCATAACAAAGTTATCATGATTAGATCTTGAAACTATCCATTAAATCTTTTCTGGGTTAACACACATCCCCCGCAATCCGTTTGATGTATTCAGTCGTCTGACATATTTTCCATGTAAAAGTTTTATTTAAAAAAATTAACATATAATTATTATTTGTCATGTTATACCTAAGAACCACACTATAATATGTCAGAGGTGACACTAGATTACAAATTAAAGCAGAAACCAGTCAAATAATAAATCATTTGACAACAAAATGTTCTCCAGCCACCGCCATCTCATTTTGCATAAAAAAAAAAAAAAAAAATATCCAATTCCATGAATTATTGAGTGAAACTCTAATGCAATCTGTCATGTAAATTTTTCAGTGTTTTTATCAGTGACTGCCCGCCCGACATACACTCTCTGCAATCAGATGTAAGCCTCTTAACTCACAGGCGCCACTGTCAATATTCATTTGTGCGACTCGAATCACAGAGCCACAAACACCACAAACACTATAAACACCACCAACGCAACAATTCGCGTAGTGTGATTCTAATCACAAGACGTAATCATATTTCGGTGGCGTCAAAATGATATTTCCTCTTACGAGTGCGACAGTCTCGTAGCTAGTTGAAAAAATCATGCCTGACATCTTACTCGTAACTTGAACTAATTTCTTATGCAAAATGCGTACCCAAGCAGTCAACTGTCATGACAGTAGCAAACAGTTCTACCAGCAGCAGTTCAAACCAGCAACATGGCTCGTTCAAGGTTAGCATGTGCACTCTCTCAATCCCAGAGCAAAAGTTAGAAGCGATAAATATTAATCACCCCCTTGAACAAATACCTAGCAGCGTGTGCGTACTTACAGGGTGTACATATCTTTGTGAGGAAATAAGTTTAACTAAACAATGCGCTCGCTTGCAGTAATGACGGTGATGGTGCACATTTGCATTTATGTATGTTCGTCGTAAAGATACTCTCGTATTTCTGCAGATACTCGTACATAGCGCTGCATAAGTAAGCCACCCACGGAAGTGTGACACAGTATGAATGTGAGGCACGAACCGAATGCAAATTGCCAGCAATCATCTAGTGCACCTCCTCTGCAACATCCTTCAACGCGTACATAGTTTGCTTTTTTATGTATTTCTCCCTGCGTTTTTCAACTCGTAAAAGTAAATTGGTTCTTTGGGTATCTACAAGTATTACGGTAGCAGGTGGCGCGCACTTTATGTTTGGATTCATCTTTTAATTGTTTTTCTTCAAAAAAAAAGGGACACATTCGGAGAAGAGTTTGCAGGGTAGGGGTGAATGAATGTTACTTAAAAATTAAGCTGAATGGCTTTTTATGTAGAATTTTTCACTAACAATGAAAGTTCATTTAACTTCGCACAAAATGCCAGAAGGCAATAGGAACGTTGCTGATCCTTTAATGAAATAGAAGCAAAACCGTGAAGTAAAACCAAAAACATAGGAAAAGGTAAAAAATGGGATTTGGAAACCGATACAACGTAATGATCACATTTGGTTGAAGTTTGGTTTTTCGGTCTCTTAATGTCAGATACTGAGCATCTGAAGAGAGCCGATAACTCCATTAGTCGATGCTAGATGTCAAGCGCTGATTCAAGATATTTTACATGTACGAGCACATATTTTTGAAGTGGCGAGTTAATTACCTCTTCAGAAATATACCCTCTTCTATCGCCGCTTGATTCAAGGCTCAAGGTTTCAACATATTTAATTTATCTGGTGACGCTTGCGCGTGTATCTATAAGTGTGTAGAGTATAAAAGGTTACATATTTTCACCCCCATTACTCCTTGTGGTTATCAGCTATGTTTCCCGTAAAGTTTTGACTAAGAAGTACAATAGCATCTTAGGTACATCATGCCAAAAAGGAATAATGGTGATGACAATATGCATAGAATAATGTATAATATTTCCACCAAATAGTCCACGGTTTGCTAGCTGAAGTATGCAAAATGGAGTTGGATATGAAAACGGTTTGTAAATTTCAGAAATGTTAAAGCTGATAAGTTTCACTATTCACATCATAAAACTAACGACCCCCGAGTAGACATATTTTTTACTAGCTCAAGCGTTTGATGGCTCACTACATTTTATTTGCAGAAATTTAAAAGGCGACACATTATTTGCTGAAAATTTGGATTAATTGGCTGATTATGCGTGCAAAGGAGTTTAATTCGTGTTCCAAAAATGTCCAACGCTTTAGCTTTGAAAGCTACATTTAGTTTCCGAAATAAAAAGCTATCTCTTTCTGAAAAAAAAATCCTAGTGACAACAAAGTAGCTCAAAAACTGTCAGACCGGGACCAACCTATAGTGAGGTTGTAATTTGAACTTCAGAAATTGTAAAGGGAAATAGCTGACAACAGGGAAACTAACACTACCTATACTAAGCTGACACGGGAAGGTACAAGGTGACCGGATTTATCAAAATAAAGCCGAGATGAGACGTTAACTTGGAATACATTATCAGAATTTACGAATTTCTGTATTACTGCCCTAGAAAAGCACCAACAGCTCCATGTTATTTATACCGATTTTGTTAAGGCCTTCAGTACAGTTAACTTGCTTATTCTTATCAGAAAACTTGAAGCTTATGGCGTATATGAATCATTGCTCAGCTGGTTTAGATCCTATTTAAATGGACGAAAGAAATTTGTCGTTATTGGTGATCAGTTTTCAAAACTGATTAATGTGATTTCGGGAGTACCCGAGGGCAGTCATCTAGGACCGTCTCTTTTCTTGCTGTTCATCAATGATCTACCTGGCATACTGAAACACTGTCACTGTCTTATGTATGCTGATGATGTTAAGTTTTATTCCATAACCCCAACAGTTCGTGATAGGCTTTTGATGCAAAAAGTGGTTAATGATTTTAAGGATCTTGTCGTAATTTTTGATAGCAAAGTTACATTTGATCTGCACATAAATTCTATGATTTCTAAAGCCAACTCAATCCTGGGATTTCTTAAGAGAAATTCTTCTGATTTTAATGATCCTTACACACTGAAATCTTTATTTTGTAGTATTGTTCGTCCCATCTTGGAATATGCTTGTGTTGTTTGGAATCCTATTGCCCAAAACGATATTGATAGAATTGAAAGTGTACAAAAGAATTTTTTACGTTTTGCTTTGCGTCACTTTTTTCGCGATAATGCTCCCAATGTTCATCACTCCTATCGAACTAAATGCCTTTTATTGGGAATGCAATCTCTTCAAACGAGAAGAAAAACATTCAGTTGTATGTTTATTCGTGATTTGTTATGTGCAACGGTTGATAGTTCAAATTTGCTTAATTGTATAAATTTATATGCTCCTTCTAGAGCTGTTCGACAGAGGCCATTTTTATTTGAAGTATCACATTCTACCGTTTATGGTCTAGGTGAACCTTTCTCCCAGTGTTGTAAGCTCTTTAACTTTGTATATACCAACTTAGATATTTCTGTGACGAGATCTCAATTTAAGTCATCACTATTGTTAGTCTTAAGTTAAGTCATGAATGTAAATTAATTACTGAATTTGGTATGAATTTTCCGAACCTGTTGATTGTTAAAGTCGTAGGTATATAAATAAATAAATAAATCAAAATCAAAAAGAACACAGTTGTGGAAACTAAATCATAGAAAATTCTCTTGTTTATATTATAGCGTTAACATTCATACCCTTAATGAATGTATATGGGTGCAGAGGCTCCGCTACTAGTGGAAGGCTCAATTTCGAATCTGAGTAAAACACCAATGTTACGGTCCTATCCACATCCTCTCTTCATCTCTGAGGAATTTTCTACTCTACCTACAACTCCATGAAAGAAATCTATCGCAGTATGGCTTCATAAAGCTTCATTTATTATGCAACTAAAAATCAAGCGACTTACCTGGGTATCTGAAGATTGTAAATACAAGTACAAATTTGATTCAAGATGATAGACGAGTGCAGAATATGTCGCATTTTATCACGGGTATTTGCCAAAACTCATTCTCGTGGTAAGACGGGTTTCTCACGACCTTCTGAAGTTTGCTTGGTAAATTAGGCGGGCATTAATTTATTAGTCTCAGAAAATTAAAGTTGATTGCCGATTTGTAATAAACTTACGACATTTAACTTCAAATTTCATGAAAATCGGGAAGAATTGGTAGGGGAAAACTCGAAATTATTGATGGTCGGCAGAAATGTTTCTGTATTTTTCTGTGGAGGACAAGCCTCATGAATGTCGTTTCACAACTTTGACCGACGATGCTAATGGTAGAGACACAAATTGATGACTTTCCAAGAATGATACAGGAAATTATAGGAAATCAATTGGGTTCGAATGCCATCGCTTTGTTAGCAAAATATTATTTTCATCTGAAATGCTCGAATTCCTCGAATTTTAAATGACTATTACAAGCAAAAAAAAAAAAGGCGCGTGTTCGTTATACGTATTATTTCTCGGAAAAATTTTCGGACAAAGAGTCGAACTACTTGATAAAGTTCTATTCCATAAGAATGACCCGGAAAACAACCAGAAGTCCATGGTATGAAACCCAGATGATATTCTCATCATCTGGGTTTCTTCCCCAGAGCAAGACAACACAAATCAGCAACACAAGTGATGATGTCGATTTACGAGTACTTCGAAAATAATCCTTGTTAGTCCACTAGGAATTGGTCAAATGGTAAATGTTGAATGGTATACAGAATCTTACCACAACATTTATTGGGAAACCAGGTAAAAGGGGAATAACGCTGCTCACTTTCATACACTGCTGACAAAAACCAACAAATTTCTTGTGCTCTTGGGTATCAATCAAATTCTACTAGCACCTTATTTCCCAGAACTAGCCCCGTGTGACTTCTGCCTTAAAACATACAGGAAAGTTACAATCCATCTAGAATGGATCGTATGGTACCCTATTACCCATACGTACCTGCGGTGTCAGTCATGGTTAACGATATAAGACCGTTCTATTACATCCCTCACATTTTAATTCACCCCTTCTTCTTTCCTTACGGCCTTTACTACCTCATATATTGTATATTTCTTTTTAACTCACCCCTAATAAAGTATACGTGGAGTTGCGAAATTTTTAAAACAGATAAAACGATATCTTTCTATACAGAGGACATTTTCGCGATTTTTAAGAAATTTTAGTCACAAAACTATTGTTACAAAACGATATTTTTTTAAAACTTATAAATTTCAAAAATTTTTACACTTGTACTACTCGGATTCTAGAAAATTTATGTACCAAATTTAATGTTTCTAGCTCAAAGTTTTAGACCCAACAAGTAGTGACATACGGAGACAGACCGACGGACGGATGGACATGTAGCTGTGTAGCTGTGGTGAGTGTACTCGTAGAATATAACATGCCCCTCAAATAAGGTCGCAGTGTTTAATAATCCAGTGATACGCAACACTGAAGTCATGCCTATAAAAATATACTTTATCCCATAGCTCTTTACGCTCATTCAAAATGACTATCGCAGAGTGTGAGCTCGCAAAATGAATGTCATGCCGTGATATGGCTAAAATGCAACTTGATCATGATGATGACATCAGCAGGACGGAAAAAAATACTGTGAATCATAAGCAACGACAATAATAGCGAAAACACTCCCCAGTTATCTGGACAGCCACCCTTGGAGTTTACAGAAACATAATACCACTTGAGTTTCAAACTACATCAATCTGTCTTTCTCTCTGTCTCCCCCCTTTCCACAAAACACACGTTTTCTAAAAATTAGTATAAGGGTATTCATATCCCCTTTAACACGTGCAAATTATAAAAAAAAAAAAGAAATTCCAACAAATATTCATTGGCGGCTTCCTCACCAGTCATTCTTCACTCCAGTAACATCTCAAAAAATTTAGGAAAAAGTATCTCATACCAGGCGACTTGTACTTTATGAGCTCGGGGTACAAAATCAAAAATTTTTTGGAATATTCGGACTAAAAATCGATTTCCATTTAATTTGGGGTAACACGATGCACGATTTCAAAATATGTGAAAATTTCGGACCCAACTTCTTTTTTTTTTGTTTTTTTGTAGGCCGCACTCAAAAGGCAATCATATACATTCCTGTAATGATTTTCATACGACGCACTGATTCGAGATATTCGCACTCTAAATCGTCTTCCATTAACTTCAGCCATTTTGGATGTTTCCCTAGCTCCAATTTTCGAAAACTAACAAAATAAGTCATCTGTCTTGTAGATAATTTCGTAACCTAAAATTTCGATCTTAGTAAATTCTCATGTTTGCCCGATTTTGTATTATTAGCTTGCGGGTAGGGTTAAATATCTTTAAAGATTGCGTAGCTTCAATTTTCGAAAGTTTGAAAAAATTCTCCATGTAGAGAATTTGAAAGTCTACAATTTCCATCCGAATAATTTTTTTCATGGGATGCACCATTTTCGAGCGAACAGATTCCCATTAACTACAATCCGAAGGTAGTCACCTCACGAAATTTTCTGTCAATTTTGAAAGAAAGAAGTCTAATCCCGAATCATCAGTTTGGATTTAGAAATAAACATTCCACAATAGACCAAGTACACCAAATTATGAAAAAAAGCACGGGAAGAAAGACAAGTCTGTTCGGCACTATTTTTAGATGTTGCTCAAGCCTTTGACAAGGTTTGGCATGAGGGCCTTGAGTATAAACTGCATAAGGATTTACCTAGACTGTATTACGAAATACTGAAATCCTATATTTCAGATCGACTCTTTCGAGTCCGATACGAACAACAATATTCGGAACTAAAGAAAATTGAAGCAGGTGTTCCACAGGGAAGTGTCTTAGGACCAATCCTATATCTGTTGTATACCAGGGATATTGCTGTGGACAATAATGACATGATGGCTACTTTTGCAGATGACACTGCAATATTAGCACGTGATAAATGCACTGTGAAGGCGACAGAGAAACTGCAGAACGCAGTCAATAGAGTAAGTGATTGGACGCAACAATGGTGTATCAAACTCAAGACAAAGTCAGATCACATAAACTTCACAAATAAAAAGATAAATAATCTTCCGATATTCATTAACAATAAAGTTGTACCCTATGCTCATACAGCAAAGTACCTTGGAATGACTTTGGACATAAAGCTAAAATGGAAAGAGCACATTAAAAAGAAAAGAGAAGAAGTTAACTCTAAATATAGAAAATACTGGTTACTAGGAAGAAACTCAGATATGTCTATCCAAAACAAAATTTTGCTATATAAGCAAGTAATGAAGCCTATCTGGACTTACGGCATCCAATTATGGGGTTGCACAAAGAAAACGAATATTCAAACTATACAGACATTCCAAAACAAAGTCCTTCATGGAATAATAAATGCCCCTTGGTATATAAGAAATAGCGATTTGCACCGTGACCTACAAGTAGTCGGAAGTGGTTAGAAAGCACGCTGTGTCCCACAAATCAGCTACTGCAAAATCACATCAACTCCGAGGTAGAAACCGTCTTAAATGTACGAGACAATATCCGGAGATTGAGAATAACCAAGCCTCACAAGCTAATGGTCTAAAAGCTATGGAAAGTACTTATAATTTTAAACTTTCCTCAACGTGATTTTAAATATAACAAAGAAAAATCATTTGTCGATCTTACATAGATCGGTCCTGATTAAGGAAGTGTTTTATTTTTTTTCTTTTTAGTGGCGTTAAAGTTCCACACTACTTGGTAACCGTGAACTAGCAAGTTTCTTTCGAGATTTTTCACCTCCCTTACACTTTCGTAAGGGCACAGAACAAGGACTGTGCTCCTGGGGTAGGAAACGCCAAACAACTGGGGTATGAAAAGCCGGCGTGCTATAACATCAAAAGTACTGTCCACCTAGCAAAATTAAGAAAGAAAACTGCGTTTTCCCATTTGCCGAGGCTAATTAGATTATGGGAATTAAGCTTTGGGCACAGAATTTTTGTGCACAATTCCTTTCCGTGTAAAAGCAACGTAACTATGCAATATACGTACATACGTACATGTTCGCAGACACACACGTATTACCGCCATTCTACTCATTCAAAACAATTAGTGCAAGAACGTTTAGGAATTTTTTGAAACAAGATTGGGGTTTCATGTGCACATCTGTCGCCACTACCTCAGAAACCTGGGGTCGAATTACCGCATCAGTTATCGAGCAACACGTGACTGATAAATGTTGATTTGACATGACCGCTTAAGAGATCGAGTATCGCAATTTGGTATTCTGTCATCAGTGATCGTGTATTTATTTATTCGATATGGTTTCTGCTAACGAGCAAAGGTGCATTTGGGAGAAAATATGTGGGAATATCTTTGTTTATTGTTATTTTTGCGTTTGCTTAAATTTATTGTCTGAAATTTATTTCAGGTTGAGTCTAAATAAGAAGATTTTGATAAATTTTATAAGCTGGGACAGCGGTTTAGGTGCATCCTCTAAAATTTATATTCTCTATTATAAATACGAATGCACTCTTGTTTGCCCTGACTGTTTTGATAAACCTGCATTCAAAAGTGTATGTTGTGAAAGATATTTTCAGAAAATTATAGTTTTTTATACGTACGCAGAGTCTTGTAAAGAGAGGGTTCGCTTTTATCTCTTAAACGTCTTCGTTCAATACACTCATAGCGATCATCCTCTGAATTAGAAGATGAAAAATAAAGTAAATATTCAATTTTTAATTGAAGACGATAAATACAAAACTTTTCCTCACACAAAAATAAATAAGTTTGACATTTGTCAGCCATCTCAATTCAATGTAGTAGAATTGTACTAGTACAATTTTCAAAGTGTACTCGATACGTGACCATTCTTATGTGAACATCCCAATGTAGTTACTCGATCACTCGATAGCGTATGGATTTCACTCGTTAACTGATGTCGAAATTCGACCCCTGCTGAAGATCAAGAAACCGCTGCTCATATTACACGTTGGGCTATAAGAAGACAGAGTGTCCTATGACGATTTAGAAAATTTGGATATTTCTGTAACTTTATGTGACAATATAATCTTTTGAATTAGACAATTGGTTATAGGCATGTTATTTTTAAAAGCAAACACCAACCGTACTCGTATACAAGAAATAGCTGTACGTTTCCTCTCTAAATTCCCAACTCATTAGGCGCGCTTAAATTAGTTATTTGCAAAATTCATTACTCAACTTAGGGGGAAAAAAAAAAACCAAGCAAGCTATCTATAGTAATTAATTAATCGCAAGCTATCTGATTAAATTGTTTGTCATTGATTATTATTTATACATGAATCGATTACAATTATTGTTGACTATTGAGACATCAGAGATAACAAAAATGTCTGTGTATGCTGTACATTTGCTTCTAATTCATCGACTGTATATAGAGTTTTAGATGATGCAGTAGGCAAACTGCAACTCAGTTGATCTACCACTAAATGACCATTTTATTAGTTTCATTGACGTAATGTCAATATGATTAACGCCTTATCTGTTTTTAATTTTGAACAACCGAATCAATAGTAATTTATTGACTTTTTGATTGGATTTTTGTTACATATATATTTTTGTTTGTTGTTGCTTATACTGTCAATTGGGGGTTTTATTGGTTAAATTGGTTTATTTGTTCTAGAATTAGCGATATGACACTAATGAAATAAATATAAATCTTTTATCAACTTAAACAGTTTTAGATACTTGATTTACATTGCAATTGCAAGTAGATCGCCTTGTCCTTGAAATCGCTGTGCAATCTCTGACCCACAGCTAATTAAATTAATTTCTTCTAAATTAAAATTTTCTTATATGGTAATTAAAAAAGTAACATTCCACTGTAAATTATATCCTGTTTGTGTATGGTCGTTGGCCGCAGGGAATAGATGAATGGTGAACAATTTGAATCACTTGGGTTGACAAATTATTGGCGACGCATTTTGAATGAATTGATGTTGTGTCGAGGAGGCGTTAATAGGTCGCTGCTCCCAAACATGCATAAAAGTAAGCTTTTTTTTTTTCTTGGAAGTTTACCAAAGCAAATTAATGATTAATGATTGAAAATTTCGAAACCATCATCCAATAGATACTCTAAGAAAATTACCGACTGTCAATCATATCAGTCAATCCTAAAGTCAGTGTTACAACCGTTGCAGTTGTATGTATTTCACAATTTTGTTGCATTTCAGCAGACAGCCCGGAGGGAGTTTCGATTTTGACCTAACAAAATGTACTTTTAATTAAAAAAAAAATGATAGACAGATCATCAGCTGCAATTCATCAGAAAATGAGTATGAAATAGATTCCGCCAAAGGCAAATCTTAAGACCCGAGTATTCAAAATTTCAAGTAAGGAATATTTCCAAAGCTCAAATGTCCAAAGCGTTGAGCAAATCCACGTGCATTGGATTGCATTTCATTTGAATGATTGCAATTTATAGCAATCCATGTGATCTATGTATACACAGCTCCGCAGGTTACATTCGAATGGAGAACTGTTCAATTTGCTCAGTATCGCTCTGGGCGTCATCACCGTCATTGTCGTCAGAGTTACAAAAAAAAAGAAAGAAATGTATGTACTAGATGCGATTTGCACAATTGCACAGTTCACCAACAGACGATATTTGGATACCATTCAGTGGATTATGACGAATCGATTGACAGATGGGAAATGGAAATGGAGATTCGAAGAAGTGAATACATTTTGAATGGAGTGATGTGTAAAATTCGATTTTTTTTTTATGTTGGATAAGTGACAGTTTCTGTAATTGATTCCTGATTGGAAAAATTATTTTTAAAACTGTTTTAAACGAATTGTTTCGTATCCCTTTTATATACAGGCACACATACTTTTATGTAAGATAGACTCAATTCATGGGGAAAAATGTTAGTTACTCACCATAATTATTGGATTTTACTATGTATCTTATCTACTACCCTACCATCGCCAATTGAACGTATGAACAGTCTCATAATTTAACGTCAGGTAGATCCTTTTAGGCGCTGAAAAAACCATCATCACATCTTCGTGGCTCATGTGATGATACACAAGAAAGACAACAGAGTTCTGGCTAGAGATTCAATACTCGTAGAATTCCACTGGCCTGCATCTAAAGGAAAATTGAAATTGAACGTGTACAGGGCTCGAATAAAAGTTGTTACCAGTAAAGGTATTTGGGACCACTATTTTTTAATAATCTGTATCATGGCTATAGCAGGGTATAAGAACAGAAATAAGAGTCCTTCGACATCAGTCACCAGCTTACACACTAACAATTAAGTTTATTGTGCCACATATAAGAGCTCTCCAATATAAATATGCATACGCTACTGTCGAGAGTCTTTGGGTTCTTCTCCGTGCCTGCAGACCATACAGTGATCGTTGTGGTAGTCTCTTGTTCGCATGGATGCCTAAGGTACAGTGCCCATTGAGGATGGTAGGGAGGTAGGTAGGTGTGGTTGTGACAAAATACTATGCTGAAATATAATTAGCGTAAAGGCGCCGTTTTAATACCACAACTCAAGTGACTTAATTTATTGTAAAAACTGACGTTGGACTTGTGGGAAAGGAGAGAAAGGATTATTTAAATCCACCCCGTGGCATTGAGGAAACTGATAAGGCTCCCGATGCTTGTCTCCGCTAACTCACTAATATTATCAAAAAGGTGCCTGCCAAATGTACGGTGTCTGACCCTACTAAGGGCCGGACACTTACAAAGGAAGTGAAGGATTGTTTCAGGCTCGTTGGTCATATTACAGCTACGACAAAGTACATTAAAAGTAATGCCCAGTTTGGCTGCGTGGACCCCTATGGGCCAATGGCCAGTGCTAATTGCCAGAACTCTAGCAATATCTGCCCGGTTTCTGTTTAGTAGCTCTTGTGTTCTGCACCAGTTATACTTGGGCCACATCTGCCTGGATATGAAACAGTTATGCAACCCTCGACATCTATTACAAGCATCTGCAAGGAAATGAGCAAAGATTCTACCCTTGAGGGTCCCTAACGGAATGTTGACCTCCTCCGCACGGGAGCAATCCCTGCCTCGCCAATTCATCAGCCCTTTCGTTTCCGTCAATGTTACTATGACCAGGCACCCAGATGAGGCTGATCCTAGACCGATGACCGAGTGCGGCAAACTCCACATTGCATTGTTCAACAAGTTTGGAGGAGGAAGCTGCAGATACGATGATTTTGATAGCGGCTATGGCTATGGTGTTAAGTTGTATCGATGTATGTTTGAGGAGACGGCACGCCTCTCGTACAGCAAGAACTTCCGCCTGGAATACGCTGCATGAATTGGGAAGACGGAATGAACTAGAGATATTGAGGGATTGAGAGAAGAATGGTACGCACACGTTTGTTGTTGAATGACATAATTACATTTGACATTTGGATATTGCCAGCAATGAAATGTCCACCTAAATTTTAAATTACCATTGCCATTGCCTGAAATATTGCCTGTGGAGACGCAGTGTAAGATGAAACTGTTACACAATTAACTTTTCCGTGGTGTGCGCTAAACCTAAGCTAAAACATATAGCTGAAGCTCTCGAGCTAAAATACTGTCTATTATTTATAGCAAAATCAGGAGTAAAAAATCGTTAACATCTTTTGAGGAATCCGAAATATAGCATTTAAAATAAGAGAAGTATAAAATGGTGTGAGAAGCTCATTGGTATACATCAGAAAAAGTGTCAGAGAGAGGACAGAGCCTTGGGGTATGCCAGCATTAGTTGAGAATCGGGTAGAATCGTACACCTTAGAGATAAAAGTGATGAGGCTTAGTGCTGTGGGTATAAATCTTATTAAACCTATTATTTCAAGTTTTGATGGACTTAATTTTTTCTGGAACCGTGGAACCATATATTATAACGGCAATATATGTACAAGTAAACTACTACCTATCAGTGGCATGGCGTCCATACAAGCCGATACATTCCGGCTTCCCTTTTCAAATATCAAACATTTTTATTTTGCCACTTACCAACCATCACATTCAATTATTTGTTCATCAAACCATTTTTCATAACTTTATACACGCTCGAAGATGAAATGCTGCGACCACTTCGGTAGTTTATTCATTTTTACTCATACACAAACTGGCATACATAGCCGAGACAAGTATGAACTCCGCTAGCGAGAGACAACTTCTTTTCAAAAGAAAAGCGTGCAATGAATTTTTTTTTAAAAGCCGTTCATTTTCCGACTTATGCATTCATTTCTTCACAGTACGAACTTTCAACTCTATTCCTTTCTGGCATATAAAAAACCAATGCACCCACAAAGAGTGACTGTTTGGTGCGGTTTATGGGCTGGCGGCATCATCGGGTCGTATTTTTTCCAAAATGAGGCCGGTCAGGCAGTTACTGTGAATGGTGTTCGCTATCGTGAGATGATAACGAACTTTTTATGGCCCGAATTGGAAGATATGGATGTGGACGATATGTGGTTTCAACAGGATGGTGCCACTTGCCACACAGCTAACGAAACAATGGCTCTTTTGCGCGACAAATTCAATGGCCGTGTTATCTCACGTGGTGGCGATGTCAATTGGCCGCCAAGATCATGTGATTTGACACCGTTGGACTTCTTTCTTTGGGGTTATTTGAAAGAAAAGGTGTACGTCGATAAGCCAGCAACAATTCAGAGCTAAAGGATGAGATAATTCGGCACATTAACGGCATAGAACCTCAATTATGCCTCATCGTCATCGAAAATTTGGACCATCGGATGGAGGTGTGCCGCCGAGGTCGCGGCGGCCATTTGGCCGATATTTTGTTCCATACATAATTGAACCATACCAATATTATCATAATAAAAAGAAATGACAGTAATTTCCTAAATAATTTGTGTTTTATTCAAAATCAACATCGGCCCTTAAAACTTAACCACCCTTTTAGTAGAAGTTCATTTGCGATTTCTTTGTCTAACATACATTCGCTTATGAGGAAAATAACCCGCGATTTCTCGGCTTTTGTGGGTGAACATTGGTGGAGGAGAAAGGTTTTAGTTCGAGGGAGTTTTTTTTTTTTTTTTTATTATAGGCAACAAAATAAGCCGAAGAAAATCGGGTTATTGGGTGACGTAGTGGTTCGAACGGCGTTTGAGGTTTTTCTTACTTGTTGGGTATAATTTCTTTGCATAATTTTTTTTTTTGCAAATTTAAAATGACAGTTGCAAATCGGTTGTGTAATTGTGCGTGATTTATTGAAAATTTGGATGCAAATTTTTGTGATTGCTAATTATTAGAAAATTTTAAAAATTTATCAATTACATATTGGTAGTTAAGTTAGTGTTTTAAATTATTAAATTATTATAAAATAGTGAGTGAGCTAAGTGAATAGTTATTAGCTACATATATACCAAGTAAGTAATTATAAATCTACTCAAGAGGTGCCCCATTAAACATTGTTATTATTCTTAGACAAGATGTCTCTAGTTAATTCAGAGTGTTGTTTAACTGATTTTCTTCTAAAAGAAACCCACGAGTTCAATAAGCTTTCTTTTTTGCAAAAGAAAAAAAAAAGTTATAGAACTAGGTCGCTCGACACCATCAATGAAAATTGATTATACGCGAAAGGATGGGTACTCGTATCAGAAACATTTTCATGAGTCTTTTTACAAAAAGAATCCATGGCTGACTGGCAGTTGCAAATTAAATAGAATGTTTTGTTTTCCTTGTCTTCTTTTTTCTAATTCTCCTAGTGTTTGGAGTCACACAGGTTTCTTTGATATAAACAATTTTATTAATTCTTCCAAAAAATATATTCAAACGGAAAATCATATACGCATTTACTTGCATTTGCATGAATTTTTTTCGAATATCGCATAGAGACTTCTTTAGGGAATTCTTACGAGGCTCATAATAGAAAAGTTGATCGCAATCGCGATTTAATGAAGCGTTTCATAGACACTGTAGTTCTTCTAGGAAAACAAGAGATGGCATTCCGGTCTATCAGAGACTTGATGGCAATATCATTCGCGTATAGTGAACGTCTTATTCAATTGCAGAGAAGTCATAGAGCTTGCGAAGCAAGAGGTCGAGGGTTTTGAGTCATCGATTCATTCTGAATTTTTAAAATCATTTGACTCAATCTATGAGAGCGTAAGTAACTGCTCAGAACCTCCACGCAAACGCCGACTACTTAATATTGATTCAAATACAAATTATAGCCGAATTTGTGTAGCAATTATATATAATGTTACAAGTCAGACTAAGAATAGGTATAGTTCATTTAGTTCATATATTTTCTTTGATTTATTACTTGATTTATAACAAATCAAAATATGAATATTTTTCTAATCCAATACCGGATGACAAAATATCTTCTTTAATTACCCTATTTCCTGGCATTTTTTTTAATTTTACTACTTTAAAAAATGAACTCAAAGTTTTATACACTACCCCTTTACTTAAAAAGCTTGATGTTTTTCAACTTTATAAGCATTTTAATATGGAAATGCTTAGAGATATTTTTTCTCAAACTCTAACATTGTGTGAAATCTTTTTAACCCTGCCTTTAACTGTGGCCTCTGTCGAAAGATCTTTTTCGACTTTAAAAATAGTCCACACTTAAGAAATTCTCAAAAAGAAGAAAGACTCTCAGACCTGGCACTTTTATCTATCGAAAAGCACCTTCTTTTAGAAATTAAAAATAACTATAAATTTGTATGAAAGAGTTTTAGCAGAATTCGTAAAAAAAGAATCGTAGGATAGCTTTAGAGTACAAATAGGTAGTACATAATTGTAATTGCTAAATTGTTTATATTTAACAACTCCCCAAGTTATCAATAACTTATTGTAATATGCGAGCTACGGCTCGAGTAGATAAAACAATATTCTGTGAAATTATTTCTTTATTTTCTAGTCTATAGAACAATTCAGGTTCACACTATTCTTCGCAATTCTTTTATTACAAGGTCTCTGTCCTCTCAAATCACTTTGTCTCCTTTCAATTACTTAATTCACAAATCCAAACTAATTACTTCTTCTTCTTAAATCTCAACTTCCAATTTATCACAAAATTACAACTTCGCCCACTATCACTTTTCTAATCTCTTCGCCACAGTTTAGAAACTACTGCTCCTTTCTCAATCGCCATCTGTCCTTATATAGCAGAAGTTTCTGATAGCCAGAAACCTCTAGCAAATTCTTCGACCACTGGAACAAGAGAAATAATTCTTGCAGTTATAATTCCCTTTTATCCCTGATATTATTCGTCTCTTTCGTTGACATGAGCTGTGGAGACTTCATCCCAGACACGAACCTCGAATGAAAGGACAGTTCGAACCAAAATTTTGCCAGAATGAAAAGTCACTTCGGAATTTGTTGCGTCATACTTTAAGGGAGCGTAGTTATTATTAAGCTACATTATATAGATTACTTTGACCAGAACGGCTTCTTTCGAAGCCAGTTTTTTTATGCGATGAGCTCATTGTCTACGTAAATTCCAATGACTTAAAGTATAATAAAGGTGGCTTGGATTGCATATCTTAAGTCTGTGTTTCGAATAAGCACCAAAATGGTAAGTCTTGAATAAAACATTTTACTTAAACTTTTTTCGGCTTCCCTCTCTTGAAATCTCACCCCACGCCACTGCTACCTATATAAAAATTTTTACTTTTGCTTCTATAGGGTAAGTATTGTTTTCATGAAAATGTTCATCTCGAAATTTTGATCTATCTTGACATTAGTATATAAAGAGTGGTTAAGTTTTAAGGGCCGATGTTGATTTTGAATAAAACACAAATTATTTAGGAAATTACTGTCATTTATTTTTATTATGATAATATTGGTATGGTTCAATTATGTATGGAACAAAATATCGGCCAAATGGCCGCCGCGACCTCGGCGGCACACCTCCATCCGATGGTTCAAATTTTCGATGACGCTGAGGCATAATTGAGGTTCTATGCCGTTAATGTGCCGAATTATCTCATCCTTTAGCTCTTGAATTGTTGCTGGCTTATCGACGTACACCTTTTCTTTCAAATAACCCCAAAGAAAGAAGTCCAACGGTGTCAAATCACATGATCTTGGCGGCCAATTGACATCGCCACCACGTGAGATAACACGGCCATTGAATTTGTCGCGCAAAAGAGCCATTGTTCCGTTAGCTGTGTGGCAAGTGGCACCATCCTGTTGAAACCACATATCGTCCACATCCATATCTTCCAATTCGGGCCATAGAAAGTTCGTTATCATCTCACGATAGCGAACACCATTCACAGTAACTGCCTGACCGGCCTCATTTTGGAAAAAATACGACCCGATGATGCCGCCAGCCCATAAACCGCACCAAACAGTCACTCTTTGTGGGTGCATTGGTTTTTCGACAATCACTCTTGGATTATCATTCGCCCAAATGCGGCAATTCTGCTTATTGACGAATCCACTGAGGTAAAAATGTACCTCATCACTGAAGATGATTTTCTTCGAAAATTTATCATCCACTGTTGCCATTTCTTGCCACCATTGTGACCATTGACGACGCCTGAAATGGTCAAGAGGCTTTAGTTCTTGAGTCAATTGCACCTTGTAAGCGCGTAAATGCAAGTCTTTATGCATAATGTTCATCAACGACGAGCGTGAGAGGTGCAATTGTTGGGCACGACGACGAGTTGAGGTGCACGGCTCTTCAGCCACACTATCGCGAACAGCAGCAATATTTTCTGCAGTACGAGCTGTACGACCATGTACTGGTATTTACACATCTCCTACAGACCCGGTTTGCACAAATTTTTGCACGATTTTTCCGATTGTACGCACATTTGGACGATTAAATTGACCGAAAGAATCACGAAATGCACGATATGCATTTTGATTTGAACGCCCATTTTCATAATAAGCCTGAATAACTTTAACGCGTTGCTCGATTGTGTATCTTTCCATGGTTCAAATTGAGTTAGTCTGAAATAGAGAAATGTCAAACGAAATGCAAAAAAAAACTTGACGTTTAGGTGTGGTTCACATTCAACATTGGCCCTTAAAATTTAACCACCCTTTATAATAGAGGAACTCAAAAACGGTGAAGGTGCAATATGATTTGTTGTGTTAACCTCAAAATTAACAGTACTTTGCTTATGGTCAATTCCTAAAAAGTGCAATTTTCTCGAAAACGTCTGCAACGATTTTGATCAAAATTCATATCTCTGATAATGTGGATGTTTGCAATAGAACTGTGTGCCCAGGTTTTAAGCACAAAATTCTAATAACGATACTTTACTTATTGTCCGATTTTCAAAAATTGACTATTTCTGACAGGCATTGGACATATGATCAAAAAAGTTTTTAGTATTTTAACGCTTTTTTACGGAAAATTCCAAATCTAAAGGTCTAATTCTATTTTATTACCCAAGTCATTAGGTTCAATCAATTTGTTCATTTTACTAGATAAACATTAAAGCTATTTACAATAACTTTTGATTATTAAAAGGAAAAAGTCAAAGAGTTTTATATCAATTTCTCTCACAGAATGTATAGTCCAGTACCCTCAAAAGTATATTTTTGTGATTAGCTTCGAAAATTATGACGATCTAGCTATGTCCGTCTGTATGTCACCAATTTTTGGGCCTTCGGTTTTGAGCTAGAAATATGAAATTTCATATATAAGCTTTGTATAATCCGAAGCAGTGCAAAGATGTTTGAAATTCGCCACATGCCCACTTTCAAAAAAATTTCGTATTTTTCCAATAATTTTTCTAGAAACATATAAATTATTGATTTAACAAGATATACAGATATTGTCATTCTCTACAAGTCGTTCATACAGTGCAACGGGCCACGCCCACATTTTGGGGGCGTTTTCTTCAAAACACCGTATTTTGCTTTTTCAAAACTACTTACGTTGAGGTGAGTCTAATTGTGAATATTTCATAAGAATCCCTAACTTTTGGTTACAATTGGAGACAGCCACGCCCACTTCCTTCCAAGGAACAGTCTTACAAACAAATTACCTGATAAAATTTCATTAGAATCGCGAGAATACTCTCTGAGTAATGTTCACAACGACACTTCCACTTTATTAGGGATGGGTTACAAGGTGAGGAATTGCGTATTATGCGATCCGTTTCATACTGATTGTATGTCTTTTTCTAATAAAAAAAACTTAAAACTTGTAAAAATTAAGTGTAAAAAGGAAAATATACCTACCATAAGTCCCAGAAATAAAAATCCCACCGCAATCAAGAAACAGAAACAACCAAAAAAACTGAAACCAATTAAAAAATGGAGCAAACAACAAAACAGCAGAACCAGAAGAAACAATATCCAATAAAATAAAAAGAAGGTTTTTTTGTATGTTTTTTTTCGTATTGAGAACTCTTTACGTACTGTTCTAATTTTAATATCTTAAAATAAAAACATATATTTACACAATGTATATTTATAGTACACAAATAAAATCTTAAATATAAAATTAAAAACTAAAAACACAACTAAAAACATAATTCATTTCGTATCTAAGATATAACATACATTAGAATAAACTAAAAGAATTAACTGATGGATATAACAAAATAGAATTACAAAATGGAATTTCAAATCGATGGTAATGAAAAAAAGGTATTTAAAAAAAAAAATTAAAAAAAAAAATATACCTACATATATATTTTAGTTTTAGCGATTTTTAATTTGACCTCAGATTTTATCTTTTATTTTTTTTTTTTTTTTAGTGTCCAATAAGAGAAGAAGAAAAATTACACAGCCTTTTAAAATTTGTTTTTTTTCCCCATCTTTCCTTTTGAGCTCTTTTCTTCGAAACCATCGTCTTTGTGTTTTAATTTTTTTTTTTTTTTTTTTTCGAAATTCAACTGTTTATATATTTATTTTAGTTTTCTTCATAATAAAAGAATAAAATTAGAATTTAAATCGAACACAGGCATATGACATATGACAACAAACAAATTTTAAAAAAAAAAGATAATAATAAATTTAAATTATAAAACTAATCGGTAAATAAGAGGATAAATGTTTATATGGTATGTTTTTCAACAAAATATTATTTCAAGAATAACTGAATTCTTTTTTTCAGCACTGAATAGTTTAATTTATTTGTTAACTGCAAAGGTAACAACGGCAGAATAGCAACAGTGACAGTGATACTTAGGGTAAGTACGGAACTTGTGGTGGATAGGAAGGAATGAGGAGAAGGTGTGTAGGTGTGATGGCTGCTAAATAAATATGGCAATATGGACCTAAATCAGAAAAAAGCCCTCGTTATACAAAATTTTAAACTAATGCGTTGTTTTTCTTTTTTTTTTCATAACGACTATGGTTTTTGAACATCTCAGACATGTGGTAGCTTTGTCTAGATAATTGACACAACGTTCGACTATCGACTTTACCCGGAGAGATCAGGTAACTGAAGACCTGTTGGAACTTAATGTTCATATTTGAAGTCAACAGGTTCAGGACCGCAGCAGTTAGAGAAAAGTATCGACGGAAGTTGGAATCTGCACTAGATTGTGGTACCTGCACGCTGAGATGTTCGAAAACTTCAAAATGTCAGAAATTGTGATTTTGTTTTGTCAACATATTGCACAATAGAATATCTGTCAATGTCAAAACTGTCAGCTGCTTGAAATGAGGCTATAAATTTAAATTTAAATCAAATTTAACTTTTACTTATTTAAGGGTGAATAATTTATATAATATATGTTTGTATATGAAAATACCATTAAGTAACTAGTATCGTAAATTTTTTCCACAGTAGGTATATATATTTTTTTGATGCACGTAATCGTGGAGAATTCATTTTTTTTTTTTGTTTTTCCATAAAAGGTATCACTTACTCAAGTAATGCTGTTTGGCATTTTTTTTATTTTTCATTTTTTAATTTCAAAAATTCGTAAAAATTCTGACAACAAAGAATAAACAAATTTGTTAAAAAAAAAAAGATTGAAAGAAACAACATAGATTTTGAATGAAATATTTCTTAAACAACTGAACAGAATCTTACTCACTCAGCTTTGTACAACTTGCATTAATTTCCCACTGAAAAACTTCAAGTTTTCGAAAATTTAAGCCACTTAATAAAACTTCTTAATACTTTTGTAGTTATCTACAATGAAAAATTACTCTGACTCATTCAGAATAGTTTACAAACAATTTTGGTCCCATGTTTTGAATGACAGCATTCATAGAAGAGAAAACCGTTAGAAGACACGTCTTCCTTAAGTTTGGACAATATTCAATTTGTTTGTGAAAGTTTTAAAAAAATTAATTAACTCGCAATGAGTGAATTGTCATATGTATTTCGAAAGTCCAGTGAGGTGGCAAAAATTGGAAAAAAAAGCTGGATCAAAAAATGTCGACTTCTCTATGCTTCTTAAGAGTTCCCGTTCTGCATTTTTGAAAAATCATTAAAATATATGGAAAGGAGGTTGTTCCGTTAAAAAAGTTTACGGCTTGTCATTTGGTCCCAAAAGTTTGAATCGACTCACAGACTGTTTCATGACGAATAGAATCGTAAAAGAATGACATATTTTCTGTTTTAAGAAATATCATTTCCACCATTTCTATAGGTCCTTCTGCAATATTAGACGAATTTTTTTTATAAGCGTTCATGGTCATTAATTCGGGAAGGGTTTTTCAATCTTCTCATACCTTATTGGCCAATTAATATTGTGTCCTTACAGCCCTCAGAATAATCACCTTTCCAGTTCTTCGTCGACATTTACGGAACATGCTCTACAAATTGCTGGAGTACCGCAGGGTTACGTTCTGTGGCAAATATTGTTCCTATTAACTTGGTTTTGGAAAAGGGTATTTTTAAACTCGAATGGTCAATGAAATTTATACAAGAAAAATATCCATAGCATGAACGTTCTAATTCTTGACAAGGTTTAGAGTGAAAATTCAGGATACACTAAAACAAGTAATAAAAGTTTCAGAATCTTTTTTTTTTAAGAAAAATGTTTTGCAAATGCCTTCGTAAATCGACATTTTTCTAAAAATTTGACATTATACTCGTAAAGACCTTCCTAGATCGGTAGCAAAAGGAGATCATTATCTTTTTTTACTCCCTTCTTTTCGAAGTAGTTAATGCTTGTTATAAACGCTGATAACTTCTAAGAAATTCCAGAACCTTTTCCTAAGTTTTAGACAGTGTTGTAGCTAGTTATGAGTAGCTGGGAAAGGACATTTTATCAGAACTAATAGTTAGCTGGGGAATAGTTTTTGTAAAATTTGATTAGAGTAAGTCTTCATTTCGAACAGTCTAAAATGAAATAATGCAGAGGAAATTTTGTCATGACCTGGGGACTATAGAAATAATTTAGCTACAACAAAAAGGAATATACTTAGATACAAAAACTTTAATCAAATAATTTTTTCAAGAAGGATTGTTGGCTTGCAAGGTCCTCCCTCCATAACTAAATTTTTAGAGGCACTTTTACGCTAAGAACCCAGCAAGCTTTTCATGTTTTGCTAAGTAAAACCGTGCGTTTCATTTCCTCTTCTATTACTGCGAACGTTGCCAGAATGAAGTAAAGTACTTTGTCTTTTTAAGCTTTGATTTTATTTTCAAAAAGATAAATTATGAGATTTTTTTTCTTTTCTTTTTTTTTTTGCTTTGGAAATGAAAGTCCAAAATAATAATATTGCTTTTGATCACAGTTCAATTGACTCGAGGTCATATAAATATTTTTTTTTGTTTCCTTGCTACAAAAGAAGGTACGAATAGATTTAGAGAATAAAAAGAAAAAAAAAAAAACTCAACAAATAAATAAAAACTGAATTATTTCTTTAATATTTTTTTTTTGTTAACTAAAAAAAAAAGAAATGAAAATACCTTTCGCTATTTTGTTTGGACTTTCATTTAATGTTTATACTAGTATGTCAACAGCATTACTAATTAAAAAAAAAAAAAAAAAAATAAAACATTCAAAATCCTCCTGATATTTTGACAGAAACACAAAACATAGCTAGATATATGTACGGATATAAAAAAAATAACTAAAATTTACCATCTACTTAAACGCTAAGACTATAAAATGTTCAACAGTAATTTATCTTTTTTTTTTTTTTTTTATAAAAAAAAAAGTTTTATGTATAAAAAATGAACTAAAAAACAATTGAAAACAAAGCGGCCACCATTTTGTTTTCTCTATATACACAGTAATCGGACCATTTTTTTTCTTAAAAAAACTTTTTTTCTAATTTCAATGTATCTAAGTGTAGAACCTTTCATCGAATTGTCTATATCTTTTCTTGATCCAAAAAAAAAAAAAAAAATAAAAAATAAAATAAAAATATCTAATAGATACGTTCGCCCTCTCTTCTAATATGTATATCTTAAGAAACTAATTAATTTTTATATATATATATATTTTTATGTATAGTATATAACATGTTTTTTATAATTTTTTTTTTTTATGAATATTTTAAATGTGTGTGGGTTTGTGTAAAATTAATAATTAATCGTGATCGTGCACTGCACCAAAGAAAATCATATTTTTTTTTTTTTAAATTAATCCTGATTTTTTTTTTTTTAAGAAAAAAATTAAATTTAAAAATAAAATCAAAATATTAAGGGGTTTATTTTAATTTTTTTTTTTATTTTTTAACTTAAACATACGATCAACTTTCAAATGCTAAACTTCTGATCAGAGGGGAACTCCAGATGGGAGTTTATCTGTGCCGGGAAATCATCTAAACAATTAAACAACGTACCGTCTATGGGCATATCGTATATGTTGAGATAGTCATTTTGTAGGGTGACACAGTTGTCGGTGGCGCTGCTACCGTTTGAGCTGCGATCACCAGCGCTGCCTGGGCTGCAATATACAACCTGAGGAGAGGCGGCATCGCTGGTGAGTATACTGCAGTCGCTGTCATCTGTCACACTGGCACTTGGATTTGTCGTGTAGTAATCGTCGAATTTGGCAACATTGACATTCATGGTGACTGTTGGCTGTGCATCCTGCTGGGGCTGGTGATCAAGCAGAAGCGTTGTTTCGTTGGGGTGTTGGTGAGTCTGCTGATTGTGCTGTTGCTGCTGTGACTGCTGCTGGGGTTGCTGATGGTGATTGTGGTTGCTGAGAGTTGTCGCCTGCAACAACTGTTGTTGGTGAAGTTGCTGTTGGGTATGGGAATTCTGTTGGAGGGGGTTATTGTTGGGTTGCTGGTGTTGCTGATTGTGTGATTGATTGTTTAGCTGGGCAGATTGTTGAAGCAAACTGTTGTACGTACTGAATGTGGGCAATTTGGTTTGAAGACTGGCAGGATGTAAATTAGCGTCGTTGAAAATGGTACCCTTGTCATCGTTATCGGTGCACCCTTGCACCGTATCTGTGCCAGCAAACACCGAACTCTGTTGCATTAGCATATCATCGTTGATCATCATCATCGTGTCGTTCTGCTGTTCGTTGTCATAGTACTGGAAAAAGTCCATCAAAATTTCCGACGATAGCTTTGCACCCTCTGGCGAATTGGGAAACACTAGGGGCTTTTGATCGATTTCGTGTTTGATTGTCAGTGCGGTGATGTCCACTTCTGTGCTGCTCTCGCTGTTATTATGATTTTGTTGATGATGACGCGGATGATGGTAGGTAGTGTGATTAGTATTGTTGTTAGAATCGTTCTTGTGTCTTTTGCTGCTGCTACTGCTGCTGGTAGTTGTCGTTCGGGTACGTTTGGTGGCAGTATGTTTGGTTTTGCGTCCGCTGGCAGTGTTTGTTGTTGAGGTGTTCGTTGCTCCCGTTTTGCCTGGTGTCGATGGTGACGGCGATTCTGACAATGAGGATGACAACGACGACGATGAGGTTTGCTGTTGATTATTATTATTATTGTATTGTTGCTGGCCGGACGAGGTGCTTGTGGATGAGGAATTGGACGAGTTGTTCGACTCACCGGACGTTGCCGTCTTCGAAGATTTACTTTGTTTCTTTTGTGGACGGTACTTGTAGCCGGGATACTCTTTTATGTGTAACTGACGCAAGAGTTCCGCTTCATCGATATAGGGTTTTCGCTCCTCGGTGGATAGCTTTTTCCATTCACGACCGAGTTTCTTTGAGATCTCTGCATTGTGCAGTTCAGGGGTTTTTTCGCAGATTTCTCGACGCATAATTTGACTATAGACCATAAAGGAGTTCATTGGACGTTTGATGTGGTTGGGACTGTGTTTCTTCGTCTGAAATGAGAAAAGGGAAAAGGAATACAAATTAGTCGTTGAAAAATGATAAGGTGTTTTTTTTTTTTATTTTTTCAAGGTTGTTGTTAAGTATCTAGGCACACGACATTCAATTGAAACAGAGGGGGCAGGAGACTAAATTCCACTCGCATTCCGCGGGTGATAAACGAGGAATTTTTCGCATTTTTTTTATTTTTATTTGTTTTACTTTGGGTCTATTGTTAGTGGGGTAATAAAACTCCTCGTATATGCTAATTGTGCTTGTGTTATCTTTAGTGGCACCTGCTTTTGATGATTTTTTTTTATTTCGTGAGCTGCTTATTTCGAAGTGATTTACATAATCTAAGGTCATTTACAGCTCTCCCTCGGGGCAGTCTGTCGTTTTTGTGAATGAAATGAGAAATTATTGAGATATCGTTACGGAGCATCGAACCGATTACTTGTGCGTAAGGTTTTGAATGGAATAGCGAGCCTATGATGAGTAAGTAATTTTCTGGTCCCGGTCGATTGAAGATGAACTCTGAATGGGGTTCAAGGTTAAGGTTGCACAGAAGAGACCTCGTAGTATGTTTGACCTTCCATGAATTAGATGTGAGTCAATGTATCGTCTACGAGGATGAATTGAATGCGATGAATGACTGAATAGAAAAGGTCGTAGATGGCGTTTAGTATTTCAAAAAGCTTTAAGCACGGGGTTACTGACACTTTGAAGGTTTGAAATTACTTTTTTAACGTGATATCTAGTGATTGTAGGCATTGAGCAGACTTTTGACAAGCATTGCGAGATGGACTATCACATTTTGGGTGATGCACTCGTTCCACGCTAAGCTGCTTGTCTGCATTATATCTCTGACTATACAGCAAAAGTCAACTTTGAGTAGATATTAAGAATTGATTAGTCACAGCCGAGAGGGATAATTAGAGTCTAATTTTCAATGAAAACTGAAAGACTGTCACAGTTTCATCTTTTTTTTCTTTGCCAAACCGATTCCAATTGTCGATGGATCTGTACAAACCGCTGGGGAAATCTGAATTTTTTTTTTACCAAAACTCAACAAAAATAGGGATTAACTATCCCTAAGTCCACAAATTTGACAGAAATAAGTTCACTATAGTTGTGTGTCTCTTAATTTCTGTTTCACTCGCTGATAGCTTCACAACTGCTTAACCGATTCCAATACAATTTACTCTGACGTTTGCAACAACGATGGTCATCTTAAAGCTAAACAGTGGCAGTTTCCATAGGAAAAGCAGACTGACCTTACTGACTATTCTCGAGGAACGGATATACATATGTATGTAAACATTTTTTTTTTCATAATCTTCTCTCAAGAGAGGTACACAATTTTATCAATGCTGAAGGACGCTCTTCTTGAGAAGTGTCGTCTTTCAAAAAAGCTGTAATTGTGACATAATTTGTCACTTGTGACATAATTTTAAAATCAAATTATGCTGACATAATGAGTGACATAATTTTAATCAGAAATGCGAAACAAAGAAATTGATCGGCAAATTATAACTTTTGTTTCATTTTCATGAAACCTGGATGAAACTCCTACTGGCAGCACTTGAGTTCGGTTGGTTTTTTTGTCGTTTGGACTAAATTATGTCAAGGTGACATATTATTTAAAATTTGTTTGTTAGATGCTGGTAGAGACATAAGCAGAGTTTGATTTTTTTTCTTTTGGTCTTCGAGTTTTGTGGAGACCTGCCAACAAGGTGACATAATTTTGTTGAAGTCTATGAAAGCATTGTGTGCACATAGCATACAGAACTTTACAATTCATGGATGAGGTTACGTTAAATGGTAAAGAAAGATAAAAATAATTTTTTTTTTTAATTTTTCATTTGAGGTACAAATTTGTAGGCAATTCAAATCTCGCAACATGTTGCGAATGTTTTTATAAGCAAATGCAATCATATTAGAAGTATGAAGCTTCGTATAAATCAATTTGTGATTTGTAGGCAATATTTTTAAGCGTTTCCTTAAATTTCTCATAATTTTTGCTTGCCCCATGGAACATTTTGATAAATGTATTTGAATATCTTCGGTAAGCAACATGTTGTGTATACTCGTATGTAGATAGCTTCAGTAAAATGTAGTCAGAAGTATGATATAATTTCAACAGTCAGACAACCTAACTTTAGAAAATCATTTCAATTTGAAATTCAACAGCAAAATCTTTCATTAAGATTTGGAATATTTGTTCCAATTAAAGCATTCCCCACCGACATCAACCAAACTTTCTCTCTATATTTTGAAATTGTTTTTTAAATTTTTCATGACTGCATGCTTTTGTGCACAAAATTCCTTTGCTCTACTTCAATTAATTATTAAAGTATTTTTCAACACCCTCTCCCACAGACCATCCATCATAAATTCATTTCATTTAGAATTCCAGAAACAGAATAAGGATAACGACGTACTATTTATTCGCTTGAGTGCTTGTAACTATCTGCGAAAAAAAAGGAGTAGAAGGCGAAGAGACTGCATTTTTTTCGATTTCCCCTTTTTTCACTGTTTCTAGTTGTACCTCAATTTAATTTCGTCCTTGTTTTATGTGCTTTACTTGGTTTTGACTCTTTGGTCTCGGTTGGGTTCCTAATGTTGTTTGTGCTGTACAAGAGGTTTCTCTGCTTTCTTTGTCGGCCACCACCAACGAAATCAAAACCAGGTTGATGTTCGCTTCTTAATGCGGCGCAACTAAGGATAAGGTTATGTTTTTTTTTTTTTTTTTTTGCAAAGGGCAAATGTATGTAGTGATGTCAGTGTGCTAGGACTTTCAAAAAATAACATTAAAAACTACCCTACGGGTTGGAAATTCAAGTAAATGTATGAGCTGACTTTAAAATCTCAAGACAGAGAGACATAATGTTGGGCGGGCGATTGTTTGTCAGAATTCAACAGACGACTGCATCTCACTTTACCAAAGAGCTATTTTGCTAATGGAGAACCCTAGTTGGAATAGCGTGAGTGAGTTCAACACAATTGGAAAAAAGAAAATTACTTCCGATGAACAAGCACTGACATATATGTAGTTTTAGGGCTACAACTCTTTACAATGTTTGTGAAACATTTGGTAGTAAGAACCTGATTAAAAGAATCACGCGAACTCAAAAACATTCAACAATACTCTCTGTAAATTAGCTCTATAATCACGTTTTGTTTTGCAACATGTTGCATAGCATTGCCCTTCGTTATGAAACATTGTGCTCCATAAATTTAACTATCTTACGTGAGTAACATGTTGCTGTAGTCGTAATTATCATGGACGTAAATAGGCGTACGTTATAGGCACAAATTCTTCTTTGTTCATTTTGATTGATAAATTGGACCATCTTCCGGAAGCAACATGTTGCCAATAATTTCATATACATAGGCATCAATATTTCATAGAGAAGATTTTCTTTGAAATAAAAAGAAAGGAAATACCTTGAAGTATACAATGAAGAAGAAACTCAACCGTCGCATTATTTTGTTTGGAGCCAACATTTTAGCGTTCATCTTGAGCAAAATGTTGCAGTCAAAATGGTGTTGCTATGCATATAAATATACGGAAAAGAGAATTGAGCAAAATTTAGTAGGCAGGCCTACACGCTAAGCCACAACTTTGATGAACTAGCCTATCTAGCCTTATTTTTTAATTTGTAATTATTTTTTAATTACAAATAATATAAATACATTGCCCAAACACATATGGCACAAGAGATTTGAAAATACGCTGCTGTTTTAAATTGATTATGCAACATGTTGCTACGAATTGATATAATTTTGAATTAAGGCTGTCATTAGTCCATTTTGAACTGCATCAGCAAATTGATTCGTAAGCATATTTTCATAAATAAAAGTGCATCTACAGTTTTGCAAATTCTTACTCTTTAATGCAGTACTAAGCCGTGATGTTTGGGTCGTACTATTTTCGAGGAACCTACTCTTTTCAACTGAGTTTTCTTCTCTGCAATAAGTGCAGATACTTTCGAATCATATTGGTCGGTGATGTTAGCTGAGGAATACTAGCGAAACCATTAGATATGAGTGCAAAAAAAAAGTTCTTCAAATTATGCTTTTTTTTCACATGCAACATGTTGCAAGATGCAAGCTTCTTACACATAGTCTTATATTTTAAACTACACCGAATAGAAGGCACTTCAGCTTTTGCCAAAATTGAAAAAAACATGTTCTTCTATTATGCAACATGCTGTTAAAACGTACTTCCACCACCCCTTATGCAACAAGTTGCTTGAACCCTTCTCATTCCATAACACATCATACAACCCGTCAAATAAAACAAAACAAAAAAACAGACAATTTCAGTTGAATTAATTAATTGACTGACGGAGCAGCAAGTTAAGCGGACACTGACACCAGATATACACACACTCACACACTGTGTAATGTTTTATGAAGAGTACCAATTATCCCAATGAATCTACTAAAATGTATCTGCTGCAAGCTAAATCGCGCGCGTTAATTGACTGAACTTTATGAACCTCACGTATGCGCTCATCAGTGTGTGAGTGTTTGTAAATTTTCTGCAATTATACCGATATTCTATGTTGAATATTAATTATCCGCTTAAACAGGAATCTCTGGTGGGGTGGGGGTGATTGTGGTAAATAAGGCGATCTGGACATCACCAAGTCGGGCCGGGCCAGACAACACAGCACACACAGGGTGTGTGATTCTCTCACATTAATTTATCACTCATGAATATTCCACATCGCATTAATAGTTTACTGACATCGAAAAGGACTTTGCCATCACCACTTACCATCAGCGCCACCACCCCCTTTGGGTTTGTAATTCAAAATTGAATTGAGCATATTAAGAAAATTATTGTTTTTATTATTATTATGATCATAACTTGTGCTCTTGTTTGCGTTTTTGACGCGCAACAAGGGTGGATAATAAATAATCATGTGTCATGGCAATGTTGCTGCAACACTCACCCTGAGAATGTGTCCGAAAGTTAATTTTTTGTTATGGTGTCATTGTACAGACTTCATTGTAATGGTATACGGATGGCAAATGACCCCAAAAACTAAACAAATTTCATGAACTTTGCGAATAAAAAAAAAAAAACTCAAACTTGATAGGCAGAGAGAGTGATGGCGCATTGCATGACTTGTCACAACAGGCACTAGTTATAGATACAAAGTATCTACAGGGTGCATGTGACGAGTGAGGGGAAAAAAAAAAACCGAGCGCCATCCATAAAGAGTGTTTATGTTGACTTAAAAGTATGTCGGATGCATGCAAATGTGTCATTACTCATCGCAACCGTGTAGTCATCCGCCATCATCGTCGTCGTAGTCGTCGCCGCTCCATCAACATTGGGGTGTTGTACTTCCACCAGGAGTTTTATACATTTCATTCGACTCCTTTAGTTGGTTGGTTTTCTGTGGAACTGTTCTGGTTGTTTTTTTTTTTTTTTTTTTTTTCTGCTTCTTATCTGAGTTGTTTTGTACGACTATGCGATATCTCATCTATAAAATTGTCCAGACGGCGGCGACGATGGTGGTGGTGCTGGCAGCATGAAGCGATAACATTGGATATATGAATATGGAAAAAAAAAAAAAAAACCTTTTAAGTGGAATGCAAATCAACAAAATGATCTAGAGAAGGGGCAGATAAGTGTGGTTTACTAGGTTCATTCTCAATTGCCCTTCTCTTACCTACGCAGTTTTTGAAAAGAAGACAAATTCATATCTTTTATCGGTGGGGGAGAAATTGAAAAAGTTTTCGTGACAAATTGGATTGGTCCAAGTAGTGGCGATAAGTAATTGGTTTGGATTAAGATACTATTACAAGTTGTCACACTGTATAGTAGATGATAAATGGGTTATTTGTTCGATAAAGATTATTTTTTGATTGGAGATTTGTGATGGTTACCGACTTAAGTATAGGAAGATACTAGTGTTCATAGGAATGATTTAGGAAAAGTTTTACGCAAATTAGTAAAGCGGCTCTGGTGATATAAGAGTTCAAACACAAAGATTTTCATCTTCAAACCAAGAAAGAAACTTAGAACTAATTTTTTTCTTATGTCCGTATCTCGAGCTGTAATGCTACAAAAACTTATAGATATATGTAGAACATTGCATGATTACTCTTTGAAATTGAAGGTGTAGAGCTAAGAAAACTATTTGGATAGATAGTGCCACTAGTACAGTAAAGAGCACGATTAAAGTACGTTTCATAGACCCAATCGCCAATTCGAAAGGGATAATTTCGACATGCATTTATTTCAATTAAAGTCAAAAGGTGTTACGGTTTTTTTTTGCGTTGTAGCAGTGTAAATCAAAAACCGCTGAACCGATTTCTATGCCGTTCGCTTTATTGGTTAGAAAATTTTCCAGGACAGGTTTAAAGATAAGGAACAATTATGTAACACAAAATCAAGTTGCAGAGACACAGAATGAAATCTTGTCTGATTTGTTATGACACTAATTGTACTAATTCGGGATGCAGGGATGCAATGCAAGAATCATTTGTCTCTCAATGGAATACCCTATAATATAATACAAAATCCCATAATGATGTCCCCTGTCCGACTTCCCTAGCCTTGAAAATCAAAGTAGGAAAGTCAATTCCAATGAACAAACAAACCATCTAATTATATTTTCAATACAACCTGGGTCACCTACTTCATCTTTATTACCATGACTTTCTAACACACAGTACACAACTCTCAATATCATGGCATTAGATGGTATTAATCATTTTTAATTTAAAATTAATTGCCCTCACAACACTGATGTCAATTTATCTCTCGCGTAGCATAAACAAATCGCTCCACAACGGCGGCGAATATGATAGTGCCTAACTTCATCACCACACCACCAGAGTTTACCAATTTCAAGCCACGAACAGCGTCGCTCTCCAAGTTTAAGTTCTCCTTCATCATAGTCGAGTTCTATTAGAGTTGGTAAGACAATTCGTTATTAACTGCACCTCTAGCCTTCGAGCAATGAAATAACCGACGACCACAAAAGAGGCGAATATAAAAAAGATACATAAACAGAACCCGCAGATACAAACGAAAAAAAAAAAGAGTTAAGTACGATTCTTTCCTTCTGTTTTTTTTTTTTTTTTTTTTGCATGCATCTTGGCCTTGGGCTTAACGACTTTAGAATTACACTTCACTTCTCTTTTATGTTCTTCATTTAGAGTTGATTTGTTGCCTGCGTTCTTTTTTTTTTGTACATATGTATATTATTTTCTGCTGCTACTATTTAACCAAAAAAAAAAAAAAAAAAGATAATCAAAACCTGAGACATGTCTCGGTAGAGTTTAATTTTAAGCAACAAAAATATAAAACCAAAATTAACTTTTTGAGATTCATTTGATTCGAATGCATGGAATGAGTTGAAACTTCTTGTATCTAGAGATCTTTGCATTTTGAAGACCTGAAATTGGTTAAAAGATAGTTTTTTTTTGTATACTTCCATGTGGGTTGTTGACGACCATGGTGCTAAAGTTTGCTGAAGTGTCAGTTTTTCATTTTGTGCTGATTGCTGTGTGCGCCAAATGCATTGCAAATATCTTGTTGGAGTAAAATTAATTCAGATGCATCTATAATTGGCTTCAGGGTTTTTTGTACTCTTTTTTGAAAAAAATTATTCCTAAAATAGATAGTATGAGGTAGAGAAGGACAAATAATAATGAAAACATAACGCAAAGTGCTACGTTTGTAAAATTTGTGATTGAAATTGATTTAAGCACTCCGTGCTTCATGGAACACCTGAAAGAGTTAATACTCATTTCCATTCGAACTCAAGGATCTCAGTGGAGCGGAATTGATTATCGTTGGTTGTCGTGGTGGTAGTAGTAGTAGCAATTGGATGGGTGCAATATGAAATTTAAGTGGGAGGATTGCATTTGCAATTCCAATAGCCTCGGGTTGGTAATTTTTAAACGATGTATATCTTGGTGACTCAAGCTAATGGGGATGGGTTGGATTAATTACGTGTGTGTAACTATTATGTATGAAGATGCTAGTATGACATACAAATAAAAGAAAATTATTAGGAGCGGAACGGCCAGAAGAATTGATATGGCTACAGAAATAATGCAGTTGCCCCGTTCGTTTTCATCCAATTCTGCCAACTTCAGAGGAAATTAGAATAAAAGATGTTCAACTTTTTTTTTTTTCTCAAAACATCCACAAAACTCAGCCGATTTGAATGATACTGATAGTTTCGGAACCGATTGTGGTAATATTTTTTGGTACTTCGATGATTTTTCTTGGAAGGTTTTTTTTATAGTAGCTCCTCAAGGAATAACGAGAAACGTTATGAAATAAATTATGCGTGATAGATTGAACTCATGTTCGAAAAATGTTTACAACATAGCACTACAGTGTTATATTTTTATACTGGCTGGGGTTCAGGAAATAATTCAACGGCAGCTACCATCCATCAAAGAATAATTCAAATTAGTATTGATATATCATCTCAAATGATTTCACTATTGGATGACTGAGTACGAGTATCGATCATGCGGGAATAAAGGAAAAAAATATTAAGTCCGTACTCGATAAACTAAATAATGACAGAGATTCCTCATTTTAGGAGCCGATTGGTTTGCGAAGTTAAAAAATAAATAAATTGTAAAGTACCTAACATCGCCATCTATTGTCACTATCTATAAGCTCTTAATTTCTACATAATCTTTGAACAACCCCATCCACAAATTGTAACCAACTTCATATTTCAAAGAGAATAGAATTTTGTAAAAAGAAACAAAATGGAGGTTCACTTCCGTCGGAGATCTGTGAGTGAGAAGGTCAAGAACAATAAAGTAAAAATTCTAATCAAATAACAGAATAAATAAATATTTTGGCACTAACAGCCCATACAGGGCCTGGTCTAGCTTCTCGGAGCCACTCGTGCTGTGCGCCGCACGAATAGTTTGGACCTACGGTTTTATGTGATTGAGAGAAGCTTTTCATGACAATTTTACTCTCGGATGTTTGTTAGAAGTTCGCGAGACGTGGGACGGTGAAAAAGTTTTTTTTTGTGATCACGTACTTAACCACTGAAGGTGAGGAAAGAAAAACGTTCATCACACTGGACGCGGTTCGGCCTCATTAATAATAATTTTGCTGAATTCGGGACTGTTGGAGATTCAAGACGTACGGGCAGACCTCGAACTGGCAGATCGGTCGAAAATATTGTGTGAGATAGAGCATCGCAGAAAACGCAGAGAAATCAACGAGAACACAATTCGTGTTACAATTTAGTGTGGCATTACAGCCGAAAAGATTTACGGTCCTTTTTTTTCAAAAATGGTCGAGGTAAAAGCCTAACAATAAATGGAGAATGCTATAGGGCAGTGCTACAATATTTTTTATATCCATAATTGCCACCAAACGCCAATATATGATTTCAGCAAGATGGTGCAAAAGATTTGAGTTGACCACCAAGATCGCCTGATTTGACTACTCCAGATTTTTTTTTTTTTTTTTTGTGGGGCTATCTCAATGAAAAAGTGTATGTGAATAAGCCTCAAACCTTCCAGCAACTGAAGCAAAACATTCACGAAGAAACTGGTCTAATACCGCTCCACACAGTTATGGACAATATCATAAAAATAGCAAAAGAGAAAATTTAAACTTTTTGATTTTTTCATTCCATTCAATATTTATTTACAAAAAAAAAAATTATATAGTTACTTTTGCCGCACCCTGTAGTATATGCGGGCTAGTAAGATTCAACTCTGGTGCAAATTTCAACTCTCTAGGTCTAACGGGTTCAAAAATTATGAGTGTATGATAGACAGTCGGACAGATGGACAGACAGACAAAGCTATATATATGAGCTTTCCTTTCTGAAATTTTGAGTATCGGGACGCTGAAAGGATGCGTAAGAATGACCTTTCGTAGTGTAAACGACCTCGCGAAGAGTCATTTTCATAAATTCTTCCCTCAGTATACTCGTACTCGTAGGCTGATACTTAAGGCTGAACTATAATAGTCGGAAGCAATCCGAAGCTAATGTCATAATTCTACGTTAAGTTTTCTTCAGGACTGTCAATTGCTCAAGTAGCCCATAATAGGCGTATGTGTTCGGAAGCAACTGTCAAATCGCTTTGCCTGTCATTTGAGCTGTTGTGTCAAACTGAGCAAAAGTGAACGAAAACTTAACGAATCGAAGCAATACACAATACAAATCCTTTGTATTCGCTCTGTTTCGGAAGTGGTCGTACGAAAGCATTCTACTATTATAGTTTAGCCTTTAGAATGAAATGACTTAAATTACTCTTCTTTGCTGATCGCATATGTTTTTACCTTCATCAAAATATTTGTAGTACATAAGACATCAGATTTACATACGCAGATATAAAAACTAAAATAACTTCATTTCAGAATATCGGTGTGTAACGCAGTGCTAAGCACATTCTAAACATTCTAAACAGCTTAACGCCGAGAATTGTTATCAACGATTTTATTGACGCTTTTGTACGGAACGATCGAATTTATAGCCCACTCAATCTTTAAAGTCCACTCACTCTTTCCATATGTGCGACAGAGTAATGACAACGGTTTCCATCAGCAGTTTTAGAGTCTTCTCTGAGCCATTTAGAACTGCTTAAGTTTTCTATAATTACCTACGACCGCATTTAATAATAAAAAAAAAAATATATTCTCTACATACCTCGTTGAACACAAAGAATTTAATTTCAAACATACAAATAAAACATTCATCTTAACGATGTAGCTTGACCTACTCCCAAACTTACAACAACCTTCGACTTCATTTCACTCATTCTCCCCAAATCTGTACTCGTAGTTACCTGCAAAGAAACAAGAAAAAAAAAAAACCATAAATAATCTGAGTATCAGATACAGAACAGAACATAATAGATACATAAATATTGAACATGACAACATTACAACAACACACAGAGTGTTCGCCAGTTTAGATGAAGTTATTTTGTATTTCCCTGACAGCTCAAAGCTTTTCGATCAAGGTGTTGTGATAAGTTTCACGCTTAAGATTAAATTCGAGTTTATTATATAAAAAAAAAAGAGAGGTAAACATAAAAGAAATACTTTTATTTCTTATTTTTACTACTGCAACAATGTTTTATGCAGGATTTAACAAGATTTTCGTGACAGACAATAAATCGCCGCCGACAATTGTCGACTCCTCTAGTTCTGGTACACACTTTTGTCTAACAACTATTAAGCCATTATAAAGTGTGCTACCAAGTGCTAGACTTTATGTTAATGGAACTCGTTTCGCGTAATTGCCATATCTATATAGCAACATAATTTCTAATTAAAAATCACTTGTCCGGCAGATATCAACTTCCCGCTGCCGCCGCTACATAATAAATATACCCGTGAGGTGTTACAATTAAAACAAATTACCAGTCAGCATAAAATAAAATAAAAATAAATTATTCAAGGATTTTTCACTAACGTTTAAAATTATTACCTAAAATTTGAATACAGAAAGCGCGCAAAAAAAAAAAAAAAAAAACAAAATAAACCAATCGATTAAATACAAATCATTGGATCAATAAAATAAAGAAAACCAACAACAAACCGCATTGAATTTCATGAATTTTTAATATGGGAATTCGTATAGTCTATCTTCCTACTACTCGTATACTGAGCTCTATAGGTGCATACGAGTATAACTAAATTTGTAGTTTTTAGTTGGTATTTTGAAATTTGTATCTGCCTCGGGGCTGGCGCTCGCCACAACCATACTTGGATTGTCGTAGGCCAGTGGCTTAACTTAACATACTCTACGCCTGTGTGTGTGTGTTTGGATAGTGTAACCTAATTTGAAATTTATTATCTTTGTATTTCAATGAAATCAAAACCCACGAAAAAATAACGAAGAAGAATAAGCAAATGTCAACTTGGAATAGACTACAAAAAAATTTAAATATCAAGTCTGATGAATTAACATATTCGATGATGGTATGCTGAACTTTTGACGACAGAAGAAGTGACGAGCTGCTGCTACAACTACAAGATAACTGTCAGCCTATTGTGTATTTATTTGCTTTTTGCCATTTTTGGACACATTCATTTTGAGGTGATTAATTCTATTAATTTTGTCGATTAAATCCCCCCCGCGAAGCTGGGTATGGGGATATATGTTAATCTGAAGACTGGATGTGGGAGGCCTAAGATAACACGACTTGAACGTGGGATTTGTAAATTTATGAAGGTTTCGCGATAATTTAACAGATAAGTTGTAAGCAAATGTTTTTTGCTTTTTAGGAGAAACATTTTATAATTAGTATGTGAGAAGTTAACACTGTGGGTATGTTTAGATTTTGTGGTATCGTAATGGACTTCAGTCTCTGTCAAACTCTAATAAAAGTGTTAAATTGGTGACAATACGTTGGTTTTTCATTGTAAGTTTGGAGATTTCACGTTAATATTATTTACATTTATGCGCACGACTGGGATGCTTTCGATACAAAATATTAAAGTGGATGGTAGACGCCATTATGTCCGTTCATCTATCAAACAAGCTTTTCCAGCTATAAAATGGCATGGCCACATACAGATCTACATAGTTGAATTGAAACAATTCTGATTCTTCGAAAAGAATATAAAGTTGACTCTATAGTTCGTTATATTTTTCTGTTTCCATTTAGCCAGTGTCACTTGCGCTACCAAAACTAGTCCTTTGACATACTGTCTATGACAAACTTTTAAGCTATTTGGGTTCTAGGTGGCAAAACGTAAACATAATCACATCCAAGTTTTCATTAATATAAAACTCACTTATTCATTATTCATTGCATTTACGAAGCCCCTAGACTTAGAAACCTAAAATTAAACATTAAGCCCTAGACGGGGTATTGGGAAATTTCAACTTTAAGGAGTGCAAAGGTGGTTAAAGTTTACCACACATCACACGAGATTATCCTAGAGCTGAGGTATCAATCAAAGCAAACTCCATTTCCTCATCAAATTATCATCGATTGCCAAGCAGCGGATACTATTGCCACAAGTGATGCAGGAGTACGGTTGGTGGATTGGTGTATTTCTTTTATTTTGTCCCATCTATTTTTTGGGTGACCATACAAATGGTAGTGAACCGATGTGGTATGAACCGATTTTAATGAATTTTTTTTTTTTTACTGGTTTCAGGATTTTTCTGTGGCCTATTTTTAATGACGTGAAAAACATGTAAAAACGGAAATGGGTGCAGTCAACTAACTTAAGATTTAAATATAAAATTGACCAAATTTTTAGGGAAACAACATTTTTTCTTATAATTTTCCCCCTGATTGTTTTCGGTTCACGACATACTGCATATTTTTGCTGAGAATGTCAGGTCACTAGGTCAAACAGTTTAAAAGTTACAAGCGTAAGACAAACTTACAGACAGACATCGTGTTTTGGTATTAACCACTAAAAACAGAGAAAGGTAAAATAGAAGAAACAAAATTGTTTTCGCTTAATGAAATTTATTTTTTTTTCTAGATCAGGGAACCAAATTATTTTCCGGCTTCGGAGATTATATATATCTTAAAATTGTTATTCATAAGCACTGTTAATGGAAATATTTACTTCATTCAAATCGTTTGCTTGTTTTCTGTTTATTCTTAAGATCTTTGAGGACAGATTTTAAAGTTCCATGTAGTAATAACAGTAGTACCTTAATCTGTAGAAAGAAAACTGCACTCTACTCGGTACGGTTTCGGATTTCCGAGTTATCGCACGAATTAATTTTCAAACTATTGGGCCAGAACTTGAAGGTGGGAACTAAAAACTCGCCGAAGACGACCCTATGCCATTAGTTTGATTTAGAGCTCTTTGATTTCTTCCTTTGCGGCTGCCTTAAGAATTGTGCTAAATGCTGCGTTTGGCAAAAAGCGAAAGAAGCTTTACAAGCAACTACGAATTATTCTATGTTTTTATGACTACGGTTACGGAAGTTCAAGCTTGCCGGCCGTCTTATAGTCAATGACATCAACAGAAAAGACCGCTGATAATAACAGATCAGTAAAAATATATATCTTCGTCTTAAAAGTACCACGTTTACAAAGAAGAATTAATTTTTAGAAATGGACTTAAACTCTTACAAATATCAAACATTCTCAGAGAACCCAGTCCATCAGAGATTGAAACCAACTCCAGATTATTAGATTTAAGAAAAAAGGCCAGCTCAAGTGAACTCTCTTGCAAAGTCTTTTTTCTAATCCAACTGCTATATGACTTCAAAACGAGTCCATCAACCCGAAGCAGTCCAACTGCAGCTCATCACTCTACGTCTGTTGCATAGACACACAGATTTCTAGGTGCAGTATTTTTCATAAAACACAAGTCAAAATTCCAAATGAAGATAGACAGCTGATTTCAACAACCTTTTGAAAAATGAAAAAAAGAAAAAAATCGAAAACTCCCCAAAGATACACAACTGAGCTGCGCTGAGCTAAAAAACAAAAATCTTTGCTACTTTTGCCCTCCTGTAGCCGCGAGCTAAGTTCTTCACTCTTATAACCATAACCACTCATTTCTCCTCATAGAGTTCTTCTCTAAATCCCAACACAACCATACAATTATTATTCATTTCGTGCTTCAAGCAAAATTAAAATGATTAAAATCAACGTACACACAATCAAGCGTACAGGCGGATAAGGTAGTAACACATAATAAAGTTGAAGTTGAAGAGGAAAAAAAAGTTTAAAAAAAAAAAAAAGCAAAATCGATCCGCACACTCTTTGCTGCAAGTTTCATCAGTTTTTTTTTTTTTTTTTTGTATTATTTTATTGCTTTTTACTCACTCATTCGTAATTTTTGCCTTTTGCTCGATAGTAGGAAGTAATTACTATGTAATGTGTATTTATGACTAAGAAAATGTGTATACACCAAAAATAGATATAGCAACAGATACTGTTGGTAGCTACGAAAAAACTTGTTGTATTGCGGCGGCGGCGGTGGCCGGCAGTGGCTAGTACTGTGGCTCGATTAATTCGACTTATACGTATCGAATCGATCATGCAATTTAGCTGCTGTCCTTCTTTCAGCCATATATGTGGGTCGATTTGACCCTGAATTAAAAGAGAGTTTTCAGCATGATGGTTGTGGAGAAAAAAAAAAAAAAAAAAATTAAAATCAAATAGAAACAGAACAAGTTGGTGCCAATCGGCAAATAAACGTGGAGAATAAATTTAAATTTTAACTTATAGCATGGTTAATGTTTTTTTTTTTTTTGTGAAAAGTATTGATTTATTAATTGTTCTTTAGAATATTTGCAATGATGTTTAAAAGTGTCTAGTTGATTGGGAATACTGGTTTCAAGAGGTGCGGATACATACACAACACACACAACGAATGAGTGTGGTGTGGTTTTGCGGTGGAAACGATAACATATCGGTGGAATATTTTGGGAATACTAGGTGTAGCATCCGCATTGGTGGGTGTCAACAAAAGAAAAGTAGAATCAAATACTAGTATTTCCGGAAATGCTTTAGTTTATTGTCACCAAATGTTTTCATATGGTTGTCAGTCAATGGACGTTAGAAGCTCGTGGAAAATTTCGGTGAACAACTTAGTGTAGGCATCATAATTAAGGCATTAAACTGACACTAGTTTGGAGAACATGTACGAGTACACCCCATTTAGCACTCAATGTGGAAAACTAGAACTCAATTCTCTGAGTAGATATGTTTAAGCATCTCTAGATTTTGTATTCTTATTCGTAAAACTCTTTGAAGCTAGATCGCTGAGGTCATCGAGGATGAAGGGCTAAGCATAGATTTGTCTACTTCTCTACCTAGTTCAAATTTATTAAAGTATCTTTTGACTCTTTTGACTTGGGAGTTGACTTTTAGACCACGTTGGATACCTCTATCGAGCCTTTAACGTATGTACAATAAAAATTAGGGTATTCAAATCGAGGCTAATGATACAGTACTCATGAGTAAATTTCTACAACCATCTCAATACAGAGCAGCTGTGTTTTAAAAATTGGACAAACAGAAAAACATAAAAAAAAAAGAAGAAGGAACAATAAGGCACTGGCGGTGATAGCTGCGAATCAGACTAACTCTTCTAATATTTTAAAATGGTTTTTCAAGTTAATTTTAGATGACCTTGCATTAAATATTATTTCGTTCGAGAGTCGTGTTTTTCTACCAGCAAAATAAATTTATTTGATCAGCAATTTACTAGTTTTCTGATCATCAGAAAATAAATGTTTTACACCTGCAGACAATTAAAAAAACACACTCAAGCAAAAAAAAATAAATGATTAGCAAAGAAAATAAAAAAATTAGCACAAAAAATTATTTGATCAGCCGAATATCGAATAGCTAGCATTTTTATGAGCAGAAAAAGTAGTAGATCAAGAAATATGTTCATAGGTCGCCTTAAATGTTGTATTTTCAGCAAAAGCAAATTATTTGATCGGCAGAATAAATTTGTAGCAGAAAAGTAAAAAAAAATGCAAAAATGAATAAGAAGAACACAAAAAAGAAAACACGGATTTCCTTTTGTTCTTGAAGCATTGTTTCTTTCTGCTGATCGAATAATTAATTTTTACTGAGGAATATTTTTTCCAGCCCATCTTTGATTTATCTAGCTAATCATTTGTTTTTCCTGCTGATTTTGTTTGTCAAACGAATATTTTCTGTTGATGAAAAAATTCCTTTTTGCTGATTGGAAAAAAACATTTTTTTTTTTGCTGGCATATTTTGCTGATCGTTTAATTATTTAGCTGATCATTAATAATTTTAACATTGAATAAATATGGCCTGTAAAATACATGTATCTGTTCCCATTTAACTTGTATTTCACTCAGCTTTAACAGGAAAACCCTTTAATTTGCTAAAGTAGACGTGACCACGTCAGAATATAAATTCGAAACTATTTTCGAGAAGAATACGAAGATCCAAGTGTACTTCAAGAAATTGCCAGAGGTATTTCGCAGCAATCACCAGTAAATCAAAGATGGTATAAGAAAAAATAGTTCTGAATAGCCGAAGCTTGCACCTTAAGCTATTTGAACCTTGTTTCGATTCAAACATGGCCTTCATAGCAGTATTTTTTATAATGATTGGAAAACTTATGTAGAAGTAATAAACTGTTCGGGAAAATTATCCATTCGGACTTTAAATATTAGATTCCACAAAGAGACTATAACCATTAAAGTCATAACATTGGAGTTTTTGTTGCATCTTATATTTTGTTTCACTTCTTTAGTTAGCACATTCTGATTTGGTGAAGAGAAAAATATGAATAAACCCTCTGCCTCTATTACTATTTCCGCCCCTCTAGGACATACAGCAAGGTGACTGATAGAAGATCTCGTGGAATTTAGATTTTAAACAATCTATCTTCAGAAGGGAATCACAAGGAGGTATGTTGAGTTATAAATGATCAGCTTAGTCGATGATGATGACGTGCTAAGCGGTATTATACCAGCGGTTGCATCCTGTAGCGTACTTCTAAATATAAATGTATCATTACTTACTTGTCACTCGTAGATTGAACCCATATTTGTTTGTTTCGCTATGATATGTTTTTTTTTTTTTTTTTTTCATGCACGTGCCAATGACAAAATCAGTAGATCACTGTATGCTTTCGGCGACATCGATCTTCCGCATTCATATAATTTTTTTTTTTTTTTGATTCTGTACGTGCAAAGCATTGCTATTCTATGCTACCCGTGTGTGTTATTTACGTCGATGTTTGATGGATATTTATGTATGATCACCTCAATGATTATGGTGGGTTGGAATCTATTGGTTCATCAGATGAGTACACTGTGAATTAGCTATTTTTTTTTTCATGAAGATTTATAGTGTAGTAGTTTAGAACTAGTTATTTGTTTCTGTTTACTTGTTGGGTGGTATCCCAACTAACTGGGATACCATTTGGTTATGATTTCTAGTATTATTAATTTTGTATCAAGAAATTGTTTAATGGTAATAATTGGAAGCTTAAACCAGCAACACTCAATTTGACATGCGAACTTGTTATTTCATAAATTTAATTGTTTAAAGCTAAATTTTACTGGTACAGGTGTACATTGATCGAGAATTTCATTGGAACATTGAAATCTATTCACTTTGGTAGGTTTATGCCCCCTATTTTCGAAAAGTAAATAAGTCTTCAACCTCAGCGAACTGTAAGTATACGCCAAGTTCATATTTCAGCTAATAGCTTTTTAAAAGTTTCCTGTTGTCAACGAAATGATGTTCGTTCAAAATGACAGCCACAATTGAGGAAGCATTAGCGTGGCGTAAATAAGATGTAAATCATGAACGATGAATGTCAATACTGAACTATACCGACATAGAGTTTTGAATAAACAAATACAAAAGTAATCAATTACATTAACAAAGTAATGGAATTATTTGGGAATCAAGATTACACGTAATCAATATTTTTGATTACATCGTAATCGCAATTACTTAGTAGTTGTAGTAATAATTACATGCAATTTTGATTACAGGTAATCAGTAACTAATCACTTTGATTACAACAGTAGGCTCCTGTAATTTAGTTTCGCCAATACTCAGTCAGGGGACATTCATTAGGTTGAAAGTTTAAGGGACGTAATTCGTTGGACTTTTTTTTTGTGTATGACATGTGGGTAAAGGAAATATCATCCTCCCACCACACACACTCCATTTTCAATTGCGCATCCTAAAAATGTCCAACCACACCCTATTAATTCCTCCGGTAATCCATATCTACCCCATCCAACACATAAATCCTATTGAAACTGAAGTGTAATTTTGTTGTAATTAAAATCTTTCTTAACGATTACTTCATAATTGCATTTTCGGTAAGATAAATACAGACTACAAAAGTAATCATAATTTATGAAATGTAATTGATTACTTTTTGTAATCATAATTTGCCTAGTGGCTCTATGATTAATTTTGTGAAGAATTGCGTCACACAAGTTACGGTATATGACATGGAAAAACTTTGCAAAAATGTTCCACATACGCCGTAGAAGGTGATAGTTTCCAATGATATTAAGACAGCTGTGAATTTTGTGGTTGTAAAAAATTCAGCTACTTTAACATGAGATTGGAATAAAAAAATGGGGGGAAACAAATGTTACGTATACGCCACCGGGGGCATAGTCTGCTGGCAATACAACTATTTGTTTGTTTTTTTTTTTTTTACTTAAAAATTAGAATAACTCTTTTTAGAAGAAAATGAATATTACTATAGAAACAAGGGTGCATCGGAAATAATCTTATAGATACATACTTGTAAGTCACAGTAAGTCTTTAGAAAACTACCTAACATCACTGAAACCCTTCAGAAATTTACTTTAAAGACACTGCCTCCGCCAATATCATTTTTATATATCTCTTCTTTTAAGGCTGTTGAGCAAGAGTAAATATAGGGAGTACATAAAAGACGAAAACTCAGAGATATTTATGTGTTACGATCCCATCACTTGTTCCTTTCAATGTATGTTAGATCAATCTTTCAATGAACTCACCATCCACTTCACTTTTCATATTCCCACACAAACCCCTCAAAGTAAATGCAACACGTGTTCATTTGCAATCAACAAACAAGTTACCTAAAAAAAATTATTTACCCCATTCAAAGCACAAAATGTGTGTACATTGTAGTTATTATCCAAAAGTCAACAGAAAAAAAAAAAATAACAAAACAAAAACCAAAACGTAACAAATCTCCTATTACCCATTAAGATCTCGACTATCTAAATCAACAAAAAACTAAACCAAAAAAAAAAAAAAAAAAACAAAGAACACACTCATGTATCTCAAACAATTGTTGCTCGACTAAGCTTGACAAAATTTTTACAACCACATGATGAACATAATTTTCTCTAAGCCGCCTCACTGTCTGTTCTCCTCCATCAAGTACAATTAGTAATTCTATAGTATATAATAAAAAAAAACAAAAAAAAAACAAAATAATTATATCAATTTCGCAAAGTTGCAGAAAAAACCAAAGAGGTGAAGCAGGGTAAAAAAAAAAAAATTTAAGAAGAAATCTAAATCACTTTGCAAAGGAAAAATACTCGCGCCAACTCATGCTTGCGAGATACATATGTTCATCTAGCCAGAGCTCTCAAGTCATTTTAAATATCGTGACTGGGATTAATTGGCCAATTTAGAAGATACACATTTGCTCACATACAAATACGGATATATATACTATTTTCGTTCGTTTATACTTGCTGATGGTGGAACTGCTGAATTGAATAGAATGGCTCGTACAAAAGTGCAAAGCTGCAAAAATTCAATCAACCACCATGCTCTAGGGTTACGATAGTTGCTGTGGATAGCAATAGAGACGGTCATGGTGGTTGTGTTGGTGCTCGAATCCGTACTCCTGTGTCAGATGCTGACGGTTGCTACAGACAGATAATGTGAGCTCTTTTTTTTTTTTTTTTTTGTCTATTTACCAATTCAAGGTATTACCGCATGCAATCAAGAAATAAATTTTCTTAATTCTTTCAAACAATCTGCCATCACAGTCAAATGTTTGCACAAAACTCCAAAGATCATTCTGAGTCAGTGAGGTGTAGATATTTCTATTAAATTTCCTAGCAAAATTACAGCATCGAAATTGATTTCCTTTCCAGATTGATTAAGAGAAATTAATCATCTCACAGTTGAAGGCTTTATTAGGTCAGACAGACAGACGGAGCGAGCGTATGGATTGCAAAGCGGAAATTTACTGAAGTGATATACCACCGATTCTTGGAATAATCGTACGTGAGCTTAGGCATGAGTTGAGCGGGGATTTGTTATAATAGGCGACACCCGACGTATTAATAATAATAAATTAAGAAGGAACATCCACACAAAGAAATGAATTATAACTCTCTACTCATTCTTTGAAGCTTTGGCAACGCTTTGACATTTATGGATACCGAATACAGAGTTTTGAACTATCACATGGCGAAAATTACCAGTAAAGTCAACATTCAACAGACCTCTTAACTAGGGTGCATACAAATACTGTGATGTGATCTCTCTGGTAGTATAACTACGCCTTAAAGCGTACACAAAGAAATGAATTATAACTTTCTACTCATTCTTCCTTAACGCTTCGAAGCTTTGGCAACGCTTTGACATTTACGGATACCGAAAACAGAGTTTTGAACTATCACATTGCGAAAATTACCAGTAAAGTCAACATTCAACAGAGCTCTTAACCAGGGTGCATACAAATACTGTGAAGTGATCTCTTTGGCAGTATAACTACGCTTTAAAGCGTGCAACGCTTTCTACTATCAACTTGCTAAAACGGCCAATAAAGTTAATATTTGACAGGGCTCTTGAACTAGGGGCATAAAAGCAATACAAATAATAAAGTCCAGTAAGTCAGTGCTTTAAAAGTTTGTACAGGCTTTGAAGCGTTGGCAATACTTTGAAATTATCTGCAGTACCTAGAAGACTAGAAGTATAGTCAATCTATAACAGGGTTCTCAAGGAGCATACCACCATTATAAATAATACAATCTATCTTTGACAAAATATCTACTCATTGAAGCGTGTAACGCTTTCAACATCTAAAATAATTCCTGAAGACGTATCACAAAAATCCTATGGGTAACGTTACGAGATTTTGTGCGTGATTTGACAGTTGGTTTACGCCTTGAAGCGTTGACGACACATTGACATTTACGGATTTCTACGACAAACTTGCGAAACCTAACGATATAGTCAGGCTCTTATCTAAGTTTTTTGACGCTTTGACTTGACGCGGAAGCAACGCTTTGACATTTGTGGATTTGATTTCTCTTGACTAATAGAATTAGAACCCCTTTTGATTAAAATGTTAAATAAGTGGTCGCTTTGACAGTTTGCTTACGCTGATGCGGCTGTGAAGCTTTGATTTACTTATGAATTTTACACGCATTGCTTTCAAAGCGTCAAACGCTTCACCCCGATCAGGTACTAGCCTTCCATGCCATTTTCGCATTTTCGAAGCTTCAGAAGTCATAATGTTTCTTGCATATGAATGCGTCTTTTGTGAATTCGAATGCAGTTTGAGGCTGGCCCACATAGATATCGGTAAGAGTTACAGAGATAAGGACAAAATCGAATGTATAAGGTGAAGAGACCACGACATCTTTTAGTTATAAAATAAAATGATGTACAATAAAGAAATGCTATCTGTGAAACATTATAAATGGAATTCGAATGCAACAGAGAAACGATGAAATCATTTAAAAATCTTTCATTTATCCATAAGCGATGATGATGACAATAAATGGCCTTACGAATTTGTTCCCACAGAGATCATGGAAAAGGTGAAGTCACAAGGCGGTAGCTAGAGGTTTGCCTAGTTGGAGATTTCCAGAGGATTTAAATATGAAGTCAGTTTAAGAGAATCCTGGGATCAGAAACTTGCCTAAGGCGCATTTTAACGGGCGATAAGTTATAAATTTATGACTTCACTGAAGGTTAGAATAAGCTCATGAAAGATCATGTTTTCTTCGATTAGAAAGGCCAGGTGTGTCACGAATTTGTTCGAAATAACTTAGCAATGAATATGGTACTAGAATTCACACATTCTTGATGTACTGATGAGCCTTCTTTTCTGCATCAGAGTATCAATTATCTTCTTAAACAAAAACAGACTTTAATAACTTCTAACAACCCTGCGTCCACCCCACATATCGAGGGGCACATTGAGCCCTAATTAAGATACGACAACCAACTTCACACAACTGGTGATAAAACTGTCATACTCATAAACAAGTCACCGATCAAGAAGTGGTACAGTCCGATAATAGATCCTCATAATCAGAAACAGAAATCGAGAGTAATTGCATCACGCTAACTACATCACACTTTCAATTTGTATTAGCTAATCCTTATTCTATCCATTCCCACACCGGAAGATTATAAACCAGCATTAGTTGTGGCGGTTCTTTTTTTTTCGTATTAACATTTAATTATATGTGCGCATAATATCTATAAATATTTATGACCACCAACAGTTGTAAATAAAAATATAAATCTCACCTGGGCGGGTTTTCACGTTTCACGTCTCTCTATTAAGCGAATGCATTTATGCTGTACTGGTGTTTTTTTTTTTTTATATATATTTCTTTACCAACACACAACGTAATTATACGTTCGTAATATGTAATAGTATCTAGATGCATTAGTAATTCGAATAATTCATTTCGATTCAAAAGGCATTACACGCGAAATGCACTTATGATGACAGCGCGACGACAATGTCGTGTGATCGTGAGAACTTCTGCTACTCAATAGGTAAAGATATACTCGTACATACATATAGTATGTAGGAAAAAAAAAAAAAAAACCTCAAATGACAAAAATGGAATTATATGTGGCGGCCCACTATGAATACTAACGGCTTTTGATGTCAATCTCAAGCACATACATTAAAACTTGAAAAAAAAACACCAAACAGATACAATTCGAGGACACTTTGAGGTAAATTATGCTACTAATTGCGGTGCAACAACATTTTATAAATGATTTCCAGAATGCATCGTTTACGTGGATCGGATCGGTAAGGTGTTCGTGTACGATCGTCACCATTGGTTGTCATCGGGGTGCAATTAATTTATTAGATTTATTGTGAATGTAGAAATTTTATATATTTTTACGAAAAAATACAGTAATACGGTGGGGAGGAAGAAGTGGCAAATCGATAGCGAGACAACACGAATGATGTAAGTTGGAATTGTGAGTGACATGAAGACATACCGGGCCGTATACGCAACATATTTTTTTGGGAAAATTCGAAGCAGATTAAGCCTTGGGTTATGGGTCACAATTCGAATTTGTATGTAAAGCTAAATAATTGACATAACTGGTTGATTGACTGTAACGTATTGTTACTGTCTTTTGTCTTTTTTTTTTGTTTTGCTTTATAATGAATTTAAATAAATAAAATTACCAGTGAAATTGAAACTTTTACTAGATGACCTGTACGTGTGGCCATGACCATGAAAATCGAAAGAGAATACACTTCTTGTCTCGAAGGCGAGAGATTTCGTTGTTTTGACTTGCACAGGGCAAACGAAATCGATTTTATTGAAATCGGCTCAAACGATTTAATTTAAATTTAATACTTCGAGTAGATTAGACATATATATGTCACTAGATGGCGTATAAAGTTTTTTGAAAAAAGTCGTATAACTGTAGATACTTTATACGAATTTCTGAAAATTGCTTATATCCCGTCATAACTCAAATACTCGTATTATTATGTCCTTGGTATATCAAATATTAGAAAATCGTCAAAAAAAAACTTTACGAGTACATTTTAACAATTTCGCTTACAAATTTCAAATAAAAGTGATTTGCAAATGTACATATGTAGGTGCAAGTCGCGCACTTTTCTTTCTTCAGTAAGTTGAAAGCGTAGAAGAATCACTAGTGTTGTGGATAAAAGCAATGCTGGTGAATAGAACATTGACTGTAGATGCGGATTGTGGCCGGCGTGTCATGGCAGGTGTAAATAGGGGCTGCCCACAAGGCGGTGTTCTGTCTCCACTGCTTTGGTGCATGCTGGTTGATTCCCTGTTGAACACACTCAATAGTTCTAACGTCTACGCTCAAGCATACGCAGATGATGTCGCCGTTCTGTCTGTCGGATCGTGCCTAGCTACTGTTTGCTCTAAGGTGCAGATGGCCCTAGACGCAATCGACGATTGGTGCGCTAGGAATGGGCTTTCAGTTAATCCTCTCAACACCGAAGTGGTTCTCTTTACGAAAAGAAGGAAATTGACTGGTCTGACTCAGCCAGTGCTAAAAGGCATCACTCTCGAATTCTCCAAGGAAGCCGAATATTTAGGAGTAATCTTAGATAGCAAGCTTCTTTGGACGAAACATGTCGAGCTGAAAACTTCCAAAGCTCTGTCAGTCTTCCGGTAATGCAAAGGTGTTTTCGGCAAGACATGGAGCTTGTCGCCAAGGAAAGTCCTTTGGATCTACACGGCAATGATAAGACCTTTCTTCTCATATGCGTCAGTTGTTTGGTGGAATAAGCTCTCACGTAAATACGTTACTGCTGCTTTCGCCAAACTGCAAAGAACGGTCTGTCTCGGCTGCTTGGGAGCTTTCCCCAGTACGATAGGCTCTGCTCTAGATGCCTTGATGAACCTCCCCCCCTTGATTTTTATATCATGGGGTGTACACTCAGAGCCATCTTCTATTTAAAAAGAAGTAGTTTCTGGCACGATTCGCACTGGAGTTTTGATGACGTTGCGCGACGGTTATCCTACGACCCCTGTCTCATGGATATGCCATCTGATGCAATGACACTTGAATTACGGCTGCGGTACAAATTTGAAGTCAACTTTCCTCATGTTCAGGATTGGCTTTGGCAGGAGTCTGAGCCAGGAAAGGAATGTAGTCGCATTTTCACTGACGTCTGGTGCTTGTGTTTTCGTGGAATGCGACAATATTAGGCTTCACTTCTCATTGGAAAAACACACATCTGTCTTCCAGGCAGAAATATATGCTATCCTAATGGCAGCGGACTATATTGGTAAGAACAGGTGGAAGGGGCGAAGTATCTGCGTCTGTAGTGACAGTCAGGCTGCGCTTAAGGCCTTGCTCAATCCTTTAACCACTTCCAAAATAGTTCGAGAATGCAAAACATCCTTGAATTCGGTCGGAAGGCTGAACTCACTGAATCTTGTTTGGGTCCCAGGGTACAAAGGGATAACAGGAAATGAGATCTCTGACGAGCTTGCTAGACAAGGCTCAGAAGAGAATTTCTCACGACCTGAATCCACGTTGGGTTTGCCAGCGTCCTCGGTTAGGGCTTCCATTGACGACTGGGTTTTCATTGAACACAATCGAAGGTGGCATGATTCTCCAGGATGCAGACAGACTAAACGGATGGTCCCCGTCGTCTGTAAGAAATCCGCCGCTTTGCTGCTATCCCTTAGCAGAAAAGACTGCAGACAACTTACTGGCGCTCTTACGGGCCACTTCGCCTTTGCCAAGCACCTCCATGTGCTAGGTTTGAGCGCTACCCCTGTCTGCAACTCCTATGGAGAGGGCGATGACACTGCAGAACACTTCCTATGTGATTGTCCTGCATTTGCTCGGATCAGGTGGCAGATTTTCGGTGCTGATGTGGTAAGTGCTGATGACCTAAGCTCTTCATCACTGAAGCGTCTACTCATCTTTTTACAAAAGACGAAAAAAAACACATTAAAATGGGGTTCTCTGCCTGGTTGTACAATGGACCTGTTTTTGAGTCTGTGTGCTCCAGTAGGGAGTACCCGCCCCGACAAAAAAAAAAAAAAAAAAGTTGAAAGTTAAAGCCTTTTCCCCCCTTTTAATACGTCTAATGTTAAATTTTAGTTCTTGACATACACTCTTTAAGACAGTATATAACGTGCCATACGTACAGCCTGTTTCAAGGAAGTGTGTCTTAATTTTTTCCTTCCTAGCTGCTTGCATGTGAATATATTTCACAATATTACTCGTATATACTATATCAATTTTTCTCTATTGCATTCTCAATACAGTTAAAGTTTCTGTGAAAGCAAGGGTAGTGGTTGAAGTTGTTTTTTGGTGACACATCCAAAAGGTCAAAAAATGAACGTCAAACAGGTGCGGCAAATTACACAAAAACATAAATTTCTTTTGTAAAAAAGAGATATAATGTGGACGATGAGCCAGGTAGAGCTGTAATAGGGACAACTCAGATAAAGTTATCTGCCAACAGTTCGAGAAATTTTCAACACTAGCACTGAAACTAGCGAAAGAAAAACTTTTAAAAAATAGTCTCAGTCAGAACAGTCTTAAAGTATCTGGTGTGAAAAACCGAACCACAAACCATAAACTGTTGCTAAGTTGGATAAAGACAAATTAGGACCATGATTGGGAGCAATGTAATATTCAACGATAAATCCAGTTTTGTCGTAAATATTAATTGAAAGAAAGCATGGAAGAAGATGAAAAGTTATTGCAACGCACAGCTAAACTAAGTCCTTGAAACTGGTGTTTCCTTGCATATGGATTTTGAAAACTGATTATGTTTACTCAAAATTGGGATTATTGAAGTCTGCTGGATTCTACAAGACAATAAGGATTCAAAGTCGCCTCTGAACGCCCTGGAAAGAAGAAAATGGTGTAACAACTTTAGACTGGCCATCGCAGAGTCCAGATGAGAACCCCCTATTGAAAATGTGTAGGCAATAATTAAGAATAGGCTAAAAGGGGGAAAAACAAATAAAAGACAGTCAAATAATTTAAAAGAGTCTAAATCAAGATTACGCTGAACAATTGAGCGACAGATGCAGCGGAAAATGCCATGCTATTATAGAAAATAATGGTGACTGGACACCACACGAAATGTAATTACAAAACTGATTTTGATGAAATTATGGCCTTTTTACGGGGTTTTTTTTTTAGGCACACTTCTTTAAAACAGACTGTATGTACTTTAATTTATTTCAAAATGAGTTTTGCTCAGTGCATAAGTACAAAACTTCTCGATTAAGGCTGTCTCAGGCAATAGTAAACTCGCCAATGTTTAGGAAAACATTACAATAGTACTGGCATATCTGCCTTGAAAAGGCGACCAAAAGTAGGTGCGGCAGTACTGGTCTACTTATCGACACATATTCTGGATCTCAAAATATAATGGTCAAACACTAGATTTTCAGACCACTCAGATTCGATTCGATTTTGGTGTACTACCAAGCAGAAACTTCCTTTTGGTGTAGATTTTATTCGTTTCTCTTATATGCTCGGGTAGCTCTTGGTTGCTGTTCCCCGTTCGAGCTCGAACCTGCACAACTCTCACCCACTACACCGTGACCACCCTGACACAATATTAACTATCAGATTTCTTTATTACATCATCCATCAGCATACCCCCGCACCGTCAGATGATTACCATTTAACTTTGTCAATTTTTTCATAACTTCATAGCCTTCTGAAAATATACGAGTACTCGTACATAGAGCAGTAAAATACCAAAAAAGTTATAACCTCAGTGACTTAAAGTATTTCTGCAAACATTTAAACAAACTTGAATTCATTGGAGCCTAAAACAATAGATACTTTTATAATACACAAGAAGGTCTGTTCATGTTTTACTTAGACAGCTGTAATTGTTCAAATAACACATGAATACTTTACATGACGTGGATAAAGCAAAAACAATAAATATTTTTTGGGAGAAGCAATTTTTAACCAAATAGTTACTATGACGACTTTTCGTTTTTCTAAACCTAAGATCAGAAACGCCTGTCAACTGCCAATAACATAGAATACTGCATTCAAACTTGCTGGATACATTTTCGACTCAAAATGCACTTAATCTGAGGTATTTTACATCCCCAATGATCTGTATACAAAAATGTATATAAATATATGCACCAATTGAGATTTCGAACAGGATACAAGGCGATTAGCTAGACCCTTATAGTTGGAAATTTATTTTACTATTGCTGCAATATCCTTACTGGTTTAGATAAACGTACTAAGCAAACTCAAATATGCTTAGAGAATTCTAAATGGCATACATTTTGGGGCATATACATAACTGAAGCAAGTAGAAGCACCACTTGACAGACGACACATAGCCAAAAGTGTTCTCTCTATTGATGCAAGTCCCAAATCGCTTTCACTCCAGCTGGATACTATTTCTGTCGTCAATGAGACAAAGTCAGCACTTTGAAGGATCGTTAAGTTCTGCGTCGTAAATCAATCAATCGATCTTTAAACCAAGGACAGGCACACGAAAACCCAAGCCTTTCGAACAAATCTCTTTTACTGTCTGTTCCTCGAAATTGTTTAACCTTTCTAAATCCACTCAATCGGATATTATAACCCAACTTTATTTCTCAATTTTTCAACCTTTCATTGCAAAGAAAAAAACGAATAACCTCGGTTACGCCACTAGCGAACATTGACGTCGTCGTTGTTGTCGAACGCGAAAACAAGAGAAGGTCACCTCCGGCGCACCGCACAGAATGTTTGTTCCTTATCGACTGTATTCTCAACTGGGTGGTTCCAGAAATGATAGACTGTTGCTTCTCAAATTACACCCCAAACTAATAATATGCAGTTTACCGTTCACTTATAACACACACGTGCATATAGATTACCTTCTCATTTTACCCGAATCCCTTCACAAGAACACACCAAAAGGGAACAGGAACAGCCCACAGTAAATTCTACCTAACCGTGCTTATAAACACTTTTGATTGCCCTAATGGCTGGCAGACATGCAAACTTCTTCCTCCTTGATTGTCGTCATCCTCTCTTCATCATCATTAACATTATCGTCATATCGTTCGGCTAAGACGAAAGTAAAACCCGGCATTAATTACAATCGAACAACGATGGCTACAGGGTGGGGGGGAGGTGGGCCGGTATGCCGGTAGTGTACCTCTACACACATGTTGTGAACTGTTGGCAATTAATAATCTCGAGTCTCGAGTTAAAAACTTAATTGATTTAGAAAGTGAAATTAATTTGTAGCTGTTGTACTCGTTGTGTGCTACTCATATTCTAATGGCTTTTGCACTAGCAACTTCCAGGTGGCGCGCGGTGGCGAATGCTCGATTTAAAATTGTTAAACATTAACAAGCAGAATATTAGGAGGTCTGGGTATGCTGGTTGCGCTGCTTTGAAGCAAATGTGAAAAATGAGCAAACATAAATCATTCGCGCAATGCACACGATATGGTTTTCATTGAGGTATACTTCCTGCTTCAGTCAACCAAAAAGGGAGCTAAATTCGAACCGACCAACCGACTGGGTATGTTAGTGAGAGTGGTCTGCATTCATAAGGTGTTTATTGATATATAAACTGCATTATGGAGTTCTGTAGATTGGTATGTTGTGATCAGTCGAAAGGAGGGTGTTATTTACAAGTTCAACTCCACTGCAGTGACTAAACTATCACTAACATTTGGTAACGCGTGTTACCAGATATTGTTACCCCAGAAAACTTAGATTTTCTTTTAAAATACTCAATCAAATTTAATTTTTATTAGTTGTCATTGAACTTTGTTTCTAACGTGACAATACTGGTGAATTTCAAATGGTTTAATTGTTTAGTAAAGAGGAGCTTGCTAGAAGAACATTGTGAGGAAACCATAGTGTAACAAAGTTGTAAGGAAAGTTACTATCAAGTTAAATGTTATTCTAAATAAATAATCCATAACTATCGAAGTTTTTCGTATTCTTAGCACACTATCAAACATGTTCCTCTAAAAATATTGTAACAACCAATTACAGCCGTGGATGTAACGCGAGTTACCATGGAATGTTTTTGTTCGATGAAATTTCTTGAAACAACAAAGAATGGTCCTACTAAGGAGATAAGCGCTTTACTCCAAAATCACATCTATTTGATAGTGTCCTGAGCAAATAGTTGGATTTAGTCACCTTTAAGGAATTCGCGAAGAATTGCTGCTTAATGGACGGTGTTTACTTTAAGTCGAAAGAAAACAGGTACAAAGGCACACTTAGAGCATACATAAGACTCGTCTACACTATGTCTGTGGTCCATAAACCCTATGTGGAGGGTGAAGCTCCATGGATTAACAGCAAGCCAACAACCTGTAGCAATCAGGGGACTTTCCAAAATTTTGTCATTAAGCAACGTCACATACGAATATCTAAGGAAGGATTTTTAAGGAACATCTGTTTACAGCTCAGCTGCTTAAATGGAGCCCAGTATGCAACCTGCGCACCTAAAGCATCATGGAAAGTGCGTATAGATCAATAACCTTCTCACGATGGATTAGAGTGTTCTTTAAGCAGATTCTTACTGAGTTTTGCGTTACTGTCTATTATATTCATCCTAATTCCTAAGACTACTTCTAATTCGATTTACTGCTCGATTGGTTTATGACTATAGTACAGTGAAGGCTAAATGACCACTGTCAAGGTGTGACAGTTGCCCTACTTGGAAGTGGCAACAATCACTAAACCAATCAACCACTTCCTCTGCCTAAGCATGAAATACTCATCAACAGCAATAAGCAAAATAAATATTTTAACAACTCAAACTCTATTCGAATGTATCTTTTCATCTATTTATAGCCAATTTTATGTGGCAAACAACCAAGAGGTGTGTCCCTCACTCTCCGCTTTTGCATATATTACAACTGAACAGTGTTTTCACTTCCAAAGCCAACTCGAACATAATTACTCACGTGAAGAAAATAGAAAAAAAAAAAAACTATGTTTGGTTTAAAGCCAACAAAACTCACAGTATATCGACTACACACCTGAATTCAAAAAAAAAAGTATCTATGCAAGCAACTAATCCAAAAACGTGATGCAATCCTCTCCCTTGCGCTCGCCATATTTATGTTCAATGTTACCACATGTGGTACACACATTGAACGTGCTGTATACAGATACATGTTGCACAGAAAAGGTGCTGGTCGCTGCTCCACTGACTGAGACGTAGCTACTCTGACGCAAGCATAAAAGGCTTCCCGCTCAAACGTGGGGGCACAACTTCAAGTTCAAATATCATGGCTGAGTAGCGGTTTAAAAGTATCTCTACGCGCTGCTGTTGTATATATGTGGTATTTGTGCCGATCCGAGTTTGGTCAACTTGGTTTAGAAAAATCCTCCACTCGTGCGAATATGACGACACAGTGGTTGGGTTACGCCTCGCATGCAAATTACTGCGAGACACAAGAAATTGTTGTTGGTTTCTTGTGCTTCTAATGGCAATTGCTTTTGACATTTCGGTGTTTTGATTATACCGAAGAGGAGTTGTAAGCGTTAGAAGTCTATCTTTTTTTTTTTCTGTGGTTTTCCTGTATCCAACCGCTCCATGGATGCACACGAGATTACCGCGCGTGCATAATATGCTCGCCAATATGGTAGATGCGGTTGGGACCCGTAAAAGTCAAAAGTTATCATCGGTGCTTGGCTGCTCATGTACGCACGTCTAATGGTGTGGTTTTAAGTTTTAAGTTTTATTTTTTTTTTTTTGATTATGTAACCGCATCGCATGGAATTAGTATTCTGCGAGAGAGCTTATACTTTAATGATTATTTTAGGTTTCGCTTTGGCTATGCTTGTATTTGAAATTCAACGAATGTAGTTCATTTGTGTGCATAAATTGGTTGTATTCAATGTTATCTTTCTAATAAATCGCGTTAGTATGTGATCCACATACAGTAAGAGCATGATGGCATAAAATCCTTGCATAGTAGTGAACTCTAAATTTGTTAATAGACAAACAAAAAATTCCATGCTGCAGCAGGAAACATTAATACTTGGATGATGGCACAAGCGAGTATGAATTTTGAATGACTTATGATTGTATCTGCAGCTTAAAGGCATTTGAAGATGTTTTTATATGTACGGAAGCAGCTATGCTATGTGTATGTGTTGAGATCGCAGATGGCCACTAAGACAAAGTCAGTCATTTTAAAGCCGTAGATATCGAAGATATCATTCAACTTACCACGAACAAGATCCTGTTCGGAATTGACAAATCAGATTCTTTGATTTGTTAGACTAGTCACTGTAATATTTTTCATCTAAAAACTAACAACGCAAGATCAAGTCTATACTCGTATGAAGGTCACCAGCAATAGAGTATTTTTTACTATACTTGTCTCTTTGAACTTATGTACTTGCAGGCTGGTATGAATAAAATGTTTAGTGCGTTCCGTCCGCTTGGAACTTATGTACAGGCAAGAGCAACACTCACCACGCACGCATTTTATATATCTTCCCTAAGTGTCACGAAAAATCCTCATGCTTCATCAAAATCGGTTTCAACTATTTCTCTTGGTCCCTCGTGAACGTCCGACAAATATCCGAGAGTAAAATTGTCATGAGAAGCTATTCTCAATGTCCCTTCGAAAACGGCATAGAACTGTAGGTCCCCCCAACCAACGAGAAACTAGACCAGGCCTATTTATTGATGATTTTTTTAAATGCTCAAGAGTGAACCTTTGTTGGTGGAATTTCGCAATACGATTTGTTGAAGGTATTCATGTAAAAGTACTCCTTGCTCTGTAACATGGAATAGGTAGATACCCACATCCCTGAAGTTGCCTATCATCTCCCAAAGTTTGATTGTGGAATGATCTGCATACGAGTAAGAAGACAACTTTTATTTAGTGAATTTCTACTCGTAAAATCATCCACTTCAAGTGGCTTTAACTAAAAAACGATAAATTTTATCAAAAATACGGCTAAGACGTTCTTTGTAGAAAAATTCATCCTGAACAATAAAGATGTTTACACTTTTTTTCGTGAAATTGACATTTTGCGAGATAATCGCGAAACACTAATCTGATGTTCTCCGTTCAACAATAATTGCATTTTGATGGCATCAACACCACTTTGCCAATACCAATGCGAATCTTGTTCCGGTCAATATGCTTTACTGCTCAATTTGAAAAAAAAAAAACATCTTTAACTTAGATTGTTCTACCATTCTCAATCTATTCGCTAGTATAAGCTTAGGTGGTTCAACCACTCCCAATCTATTCGGTAGTACAAGCTCACCTTTCTAATCGTCGAATACAAACCGACGACCTTTATCTATGACAAATCACATTAACCATCAATAAAATGGTTGTGCAAACCTCTTTTCGCTTCCATGACCTCTCAACTCAAACCAAGTGACAGGCACTGCAACAAGCCATTCACTTCTGAAGTGCATTCAGATTGCTAAACACCCAATCGTCAGAAATGACATTCAGTGTGAGATCATCTTTGATTGTTGTAAAATCATAAAAATCACGACAGCAGCATGTCGACTTTAAATGTCGAAAAGGCTTTCTAAGAACCTCCCTAATGGCGTAGCTTCAACTCCTGACCATAAGTCACTAAATTGCTCTATTAAAACTGAAATTTTTCAGAAATTACTCTTCGGCGACCCCTGTGTGCCTCTAATTACACGCTACGTGAACTCAACTTGACTGGGAGTTCCTGACCGTGCGTCAAAAAAACGACACATCAAACAAAACATTAAAAATAAAATCCCATTTCGTTGAACTCGCATGACTGACCGACTATAAAGCCCGACTCGAGTGTGAAGGGGTTAATATCCAACGGCCACAGTGCGTGCAAACACACACTCGCATAGTCGTGCACCAGGCCAAGAAGAATAAAAGGCATAATTTTTGACAGCTTCATTCTGATTCGGTGATTAGTCAAAAAATGAAGAAACAAGAAGAGAAGTAGAGGGACGCGCGCACATTGTGTAACAAGTGAGATATGGACAATTAAAGTTGATTTTCCGTCCAGTGCTGTACAGGGGGCTGCGGACTGTTGGAGGAAACCCACTCAATAGGCAAATCCGAAAACCCACTGAACCGTGGCCCTTTCGCGTGAGGCGTTCATTGTTGCTGTATCTTGTACTATTAATGGTGTTGTACACGATCAATCGTTCATCAAGACACAGACATACATAGATACAATCGCTCCAATCAAGTCAAAGCAGCCAGCTACTTTTAGCCACTCTCAGTCGGCACAATCTTCTAGACAAACTTTTTCCTCTGTACTCGTATTGTATGTTGAAATAATGACCTACCTACAACTGCGTCGCGCGGAGCCTTTGTGCATTTGCAGAAAAGTTAGTGAAAAACCCCCCAATGGGAGGACAGAGATGAACCATAGAAACGACCACCAGCGGCGTTTAACCAAACGACAAACGATGACAGTTGTGACGGCAATGGTTGCTGGTGGTGGTTGGGATGGCGATGATGATGATGTTGATGATGGCAATTGATTGTGCAATCGAGCGAGTTTATCCACCATACAGCAATGGCTAAGTTTTACTGACGGTTTTTTCCTTTATTTATTTATTTTTTTTTTTTTTTTGCTTTTCCTGTTGCTGTAGCAGTTGAATCGGATTTGTCGCACTCGGAGTGGTTTCCACCAGAGAAGAGCATTTAAAAGTGCATTTGTGTTTCAAATTGTTTTTTCTTTTTTTTCCTCAGATGGTGTCTAGTGATAGGAGCGGGGTGATAAATGATTTGGATCGAGGAGTGAAATATTGCCTTCCTGTTTATTTATGTTGGTGGGTTGTACAAAAAGTTGTTCTAAAGCTGTAGGTAGGTGGGAAAGACTCCCGATACTTTTGATGTTTTACGATACTTAAAGAGAGGATTTGTTTGAGTTTATACAGTTCAAACACATCATGGAATTTCAATACGTATCATATCGGGGCGCAACCCTCAACTATTCCACTTAAGATGAGTTCTTCCTTTGCCTTTTCAAAAACACTCTGGACCAAAGTACTCTACTCGCTCTAAGCCACCTAGATTAACCTCTGGTAGAGTGTAACCCGTAGTTCATTATAAGCAGAGTTGGGCACTTACTAATTTCTCATAACTAAAGCTATTAAACTAAAGAATTTTGTCGTGATTAAATTAGTCGTGACTAACTTCTTAAATTAGTCATTAGTCATCAATCATTTAAGGTCAACTATTTTCATATGATTAAATTAGTTTTAGTGAACTTTAGTTTTGTCTCAAACATCCCATATATGTATGTACGACTACTCGCGGCCATTCGTGGTATGCAAAACATTAATAATTTTCGTTAAAAATAAATTAGTTGCCAATTATCAACTAATTGGTTTAGTTGTAATTAATGAATGATAACCATCAACTAATTTTTATCTGAGTAGTTAGTACTTTGATCTATTTACACCATACTTGTGGCCTTGCCCTTGACTATGATTATAAATTATAATAATGTGAAATTGTGAAGTTTACAGGTATAAAATTTGAAATTAGTTGTTAGTTGTTGATCATCAACTATAACTAGATGAACTAGCTGTTAGTTATCATTTCAACTTAGAAAACTATACCAAATAGTTTATTCATGGAAATTAGGTACCACTGAAGTCATCCCGATAATTCGAGTAAGAGTACTTATCCATAAAATTAGTCGTTAGTTGTTAGTCATGAACTACGATTAAACAAATTCGTTATGAATGCTAGAGCTACAAGGGGTGAAATAGGCCTAAGTGATGCATGTCCTCGAGAATATAAGAAATATTCTTGTTAGTTAATTGAGGATTCATGTAGGTATCTATCTATCTATCGATTTACCTATTTTAGAGTCCACATTTAGAAACTGTATAAAGGGACTTAAGGCCTTTAAAACTTTTCAATTTGTTCTGTAATGATGGTCTTCACTCTAAAACCCATACACATTGTTCATGTTTACAATGTCTCAATATTTTTCGTGTTGATGGATTAAAAACCATTATTTTCCGCCCCATTACCATAAATCAATATTGAAACCCACAGTGCATTCAACTTTTTACAGCTTTACAGCACTACCGCTTAATGAAGCTTTTCCCAAGTATTTAATGACTTAAGACAGGAATCCAGTAAAAGATATCTTCACCTTAAGCCTAAAAGATATAAAAAATATTAAAAGCTAAAAAAAAGGGCAGGATATCCCCAAAAATAAAACATCCTGTCATGTGGCGTTGGCACTGCATACTCGTATGTACGTAATCCAACACATGTCGGGTGCACACATTTTACAGCTCGTGATTTTTATATGCACGTCGGGCCGAGGGAACAACGCCTTTACTGTAATCCTACCAGAGTCCTTACATAACAGTTCGTACGTAGTTTTTAACCCCTTTTTTTTCATTTTCACGTTGTGGTGTTTTTTTTTTTTTTTTTTTAAGTTCAGAGAGGGTGTTCTTGTAGAACCCGTATTTGCAAAACCCTATAGGTGATTGTACTCTTGCCGATACTTAGTCAGTGGAGTAGGCGAACGAGCCAAAGGAGTGGAGTGGGGTCCTGCTGGCAACAATCAAATATAATATTTTCTATGGATTTTCCTCATGAAAGTTTCCACATCAAATGCAGCAGAACACCAGCAGTAGCAGCATTTAAATTGGATGAAAGGGTATCAATATAAGTGCAGAACGATGAGAGTTGTTTGCATGTGCATATGTTCTAGGAGTAGGTATACGACTACACGTATCCTGGGTTGTTTCAACCCTCATTTATTAAACATTTCATTTTTTTATTTTTTTTTAATAATGCACATTCATGCTTGTGTATGTAGAATTTTTTTTTTGTGCTAATGTTTGGTTTCTGTCGAGCGATATCGTGTGTAAATGCAAGAGGATTTGTGTGCAATTTGCAATGTTGATGGTTTCGGGTGGTAATTTACTCAGCTTACAATTTTTTTTTTTTTTTTTCTGTTCCAAGCAGGATATCAAAATTGAAGTAGAAATGCAAGAAGGGTTGTAATGGTGTAATGAAACTCATGTGACATAAAAAAAAAAAAAACCTTGATAGGGGAAGCTGATTGAAATGGAATCAATAAAAATGTGGAGTTACATCAGAGTCCTGGAAAAGGTATATTATTTGTATGGACTTTTTGTTCTCTTCAATTAGAATAGAGGCGGAGAGTTTTGGAGTGAAATATAAAGAACCAGAAGCTTTTGCTACAATATTGAGGTAATTTTGATATATACTCGTACATAAACTGCAGGTTAAAAGTTGAAGAGCCAACATTTACAAAGATTATTTAATTTTATCGGTCTTGTTTATCTATTTTGTTGACATTGCAGTCAAGTACTCGTAATATAAACAAAAGGTTTTCGTAAAATTTTTTTTTTTTTGTATATTTTTGAAAAAACTGATCGGTTAGTCTCATTATTACAGTCTGGCGTTATCACCCGGTTACTGCTTCGTGTTTTATAATTCTGTATTGGTAGCTTTGCTACTATTCTCATCGCCGACTTCAAGACTATTTAACCATATTTTCTTGTTCCTTGAGTAAAAAAACATATCGCCGGTGGAAGAAGTCCATGAAAATCGTGTTGAGAAGCAACGAAGGAAAGTCCAAGCGTACTATTACCTCTAGTACTATTCAGCTATACCTGGGTATACTTAGACAAGGACTGATCAAGCCAACAACGCTCAAGAAGTCCAAAATCTACAAATGAACGCGATAATAGGCTTATTGCAACAATCAGCAAACAAAAAATATGGAAAACATTACCAAAAATTTGTGCAAAGTTTAAGAAAAATCGGTCCAAACTTGGGTTTCTCAACAGTAAAAAAAAAAATCATGCAGAGAAATTATAATCCATCTGGAATGAATAGTATAGTACCCTACCATCTTCTAAACCATCCCTTTAAAATGGGAACTTTTCTATTTAAATTTTACTCACAAAACATTTCCGTGATTTTTAAGAGATTTTATCAGAAAAACTCATCTTTAAGCTCTTTCTAAGAATAAAGTGGGCGTGGCTGTCAACATTTGTAATAGAAATTCGCGGAAATTTTCAAAATTTAAGCTTATCCATCGCCATAAATAGCTTTCAAGAAACAGAATATTGTTTTTCTTTTATGAAGAAGTCCCCAAAAAGTAGGCGTGGCATCGTACAATGTATGGACGGATTGTAGAAAACGCCTATGTCTGTAAATTTTTTACTTTTTATAGTCCAGTAAAAATATTGAAAAGAACAATTTCTGAAATGTGAGCGTGTCTGTGGGCGGAATTCAAAAATGTGTACACTGTTTTGGATTTAGCTGATACTAACTCAAAACTGACGGCCCAAAAAGTGATGGCATACACACAGATGGACGGACGGACGGTCACAGCCCAATCGGTTCGCTGGTGGTACTCAATTATATAAACATACATATGTTTTATGGGATAGGATATAAAGACTTTTAAGATAAGCTGAACTCTTTGGACCATGGAAAAATCATTGCTTCGACCTCAAACGTTTAAAACGGACACTAATTCACGAAGATTGGGATGAATAAGACTACTTTCGACTTACGAATCCAAGCGCTGAACGAATAATGTCAGTTGGAGCCCTTACACCAAAGTCCTTGTAACCATTACACTAACAAGAGTAGTGAACAGAAATTAGATTGTTCTTCTTTTTTTTAAATGATTATTGGTCGTGTGTAGCTTTAATAGTGGGTCAGGCACATCATATTTGAGGGTCAATAGAGAGAGATTGCAGACCTCGCCTAGCAAGTTCTTCCAAAAATTAGTTCAATTCGATACACCCATGTCATTTATACACCATTAACTGTTTTTCTATGCATAGGAACCTTGTTTTACCGCAAAAAGGAAGGAGGCTATGGACTCGTGTAATGGGAATCTAAATGGAAACACATGAAGCCTGTTAAATTTAGTCGTCAAAATCTGATTGGTATGTTGGACACGGATCGAATCATGAATGCTTTTTGTAAAGATCGTACGAATTGAAAACCAGGCATTTTTATATATTCATTGTGAGTGGAAATTCAGCCAGATGTTGTCTAGAACTAGTTTTCAATAGATACAGTGAGTGGCTCTCTTTGTAGAGGTGGAATAAAATCATTGTTTGTTATGGGTCGTTGAAGAACTTTTCTATATTACGAAAGATATAGACAATTTCCAGAAATCTGCTCGTTTGAAATGGGATCAACAGTTGCCCCTCTCCAGTTTTGTATATTTTGTTTTAAAATGTCTACTCATGCGATATGCATCACCCTATTCTTCTGAAAGTGTCATTTTTATGCACAGGAACCTATACTAAAGAGGATTGAAACAACGGCAGGAGGGAGTCAGGCAATTAATTTGAAGTCAGGGATTTGATATCTGCTACTTTTGGGAGTGGTATAGGCTTTAAGATTCTATTTTAAAAAAATTATGAGTAGCACAAGTGTTTCGAAAAGTTCTACATATTTCTATAAAAAAAAAAAACAGTCTCTTAAACCAGCTGTCGTTATCTGTACAAAATTCATCCGGATTGTAAAAAGTTCTTGAAAACCAGTTCCCCAAATCTCATTACAAAACTGGATCTAACACAAACTATACAGAGATCCGAAAAAAAAAAATACAACACGGCAACAGCAGGCCCAATAAATACTTTGTACTTAAATTTAAAAAAACGAAAAAAAAAAAAAAAATAATCTGTCGAAATCACGTTTATTGCATAAACACCCATTTGTAATCACTGTCATTAACGTAAAAATCACACATATAAATTCAATTTGAAAGTAAAAGCCGTACTTAATTATGAAAGCATAATATACAGAGTCTGCCCGATAGAGGAGATACTCGTTTCAGCCTATATCTAAGCCTCTATGAGTAAGTCTAACAAATGAAACTTTCAAATTATCACAAAACTGGCAATACCTCCAGTGGCACGTCCAGTTACTGACCTCTAAACAAATTACACACATAAATCAAAACGTCAGACGCACCGCATAGATACTCGTACACACTACAGCCGCTTGTACGCACTGCTAGTCGTGCTATTATGATTATGCCACAAATTATAATACTGGTTTAGTTTCCTACTCGATTCGGAGGAGTGTAAAAAACCACTACCACCATAAAAGCAACAACAAGAAACATAAATTGAAATTAATGGGCGTTTGTAAACCTCACGCATTCGGAATGAGTACAAAAACTCGAGAAAAAAAAAACACAGATTAGGTACATACATGTTTTGAAATATCTTCCGGAAAGTATCTTAACGCATATATCTCAATAAATTTTAATGATTTGTAAAACACATAAAAAAAAATAGGGCCAAGAGTAATAGAGGCCCTAAAGCGCAGGGTTTTACGAGTCTATTACGTTACATACACGCGTAAACTACCACCGCCATCATCATCATCGGTAGCAGCCAGAGTGCTGTCTGTCTGTTGCTCTACGCAATGCCCTTGGCCAGAAAAAAAAAAAACTGTTTCTTCAGAGCTTAATTTCAATTTTAATCGCATGCAATCACAATTTGGTCGAAAATAGACAACCTCTGTCTATGCGGTGTCTACTATGGCAACGGTGAGTATCTGAATGATAGATACATATGTGTATGGCGCTAGCTACTGTTGCATTAGTGTTAGATGAGTTTCGGAAAAAAATTGTCAAAATTCGAATAGGTTTCGGCGGCACGTGATTAGCTTGATAAGACGGGTGGACGGGTGAACGGGTGAAAAAGGCTTCGCCTATTTATGCATCTACTACATACACTCACTAAAACCTTCGTAAAGTTTAAAATTTAGGTTGAAATACATTTTTTTTTTTTGTTTGATTTCTTTGGTTTAGAGGTTTTATTTATGCTGTGTTGTATAGTTTTATGTTGGTTTTCAATTTGCACAGTGAAATTGTAGCTAAGGTCATGTTAGAGGGTATTTGCGCTGTTTAATGAGTAATTCGAGGCGTTTGGCAAACATTACCCTCATGCCCTATATTTGGGTTTGTATTCGTTTTTAAAATTCGTATATCTTTAACAATGAAATGAAAAACAAACGAACAAACAACGGAGTTGAGTTCTTATCGGTGATTTCATAATTTCAACTGGAACGGAGAAGTAACACATGGACGGCACATGGGCGCAAGTTTTTCTTTTTTTTTTTTGGGTCAAGTCAGAAGGCGGAATGAGATTTTGGTTACATTATGAGCGTGATGACTATGATTGGAATTTACGATGTGAACATTGGAGATGAATCTACATGCAACTGCATGTGCTAATATTTGGGTTAAATCGTAACAGTTTTCGAATTCGAAATTAGCTATTGGTTTGCAATTCGAATTTTGATTTGAAATTTTTTCTTTCTTCAGAATTGGGATGAACTAGTTTCATTAAATTGAAATTGTCTAAAATTCATTAAAAACGTGTTTCTTTTATTCATGTATAGATGAAGATGAGGACTAAAATATATATGAAGTAGGATCAGCTGTTTTAAAGTCGAATTTCGAAGAAGATTTGACAGATGAAGTTTGGGTAACAGAGCCATCTAGTTGTCTCTGAATGATTGAAACTCAACAAGCAGAACAATTTGTATGTATTAAAGTTGTGTGGCTTAGAAATTAATTTATAAAGGAATTTGAAGACTAACTTGACTGAATAGTTTTTGTCTTTTTCCCGTGGTTTGAAACACGGTTCTAAATTAACTTCCCTTAGTTATAGCACACTCTGAGTGTAATAAGTACCTACTTTCTTATCTTGAGTAAAACAGAGCTAGTCCTATTTATTAGAAGAAACTAAATCCCACCTACTCTGAAATTTTGAGTTCAGACTAGACTGGAGCCTAACATTGACAGAAAAAGCTGCTGAATGTCGCAGCAAGTATCTGTCTGACTGTACTCATGCGATAACTGCAGGCTGCTGCGGAATATTGCTTCTTGACTGTGTTTCTTCTTGCACTATCCGTCTTTCATGTGGGTGACTAGGTTTTTTACAATATTTGAAAAAGCTTGCGTGGCATCATGCTAAAAACTTTGCACAACCTGTAGCACTGCTAAGAGTATAAAGGATGTAAGAATGTCGGAGATGATCTAGAACATACAAACTAAAAGTATTAGACAAGTTAAGATTTAGACTACGGCTTTAAAATCATTTAAGACATACGAATGACACAAGTCAATTGGAGAAAAATATACGATCTTGGCTTTGTAGAACAGTCTAAGCATTTACCTCACTTACATAGATTCTAAGGTTCATCTAATATCTCTTAGAAATAAAACAACTAATTAAGTCAACTTTTCATCACTGTTTTTAGCCACTCTATTTTCAGCTTTTCTTGCATGTTTCGTGTTTATATTCAGATATAGATTCAACTTAAATACCGATGAATCGATTCTAACTATCATATTTCCTATATTAGATTAGACGTTTGCAGTTTTATCTACAACCTTAGGGCTAGAGTTAAGTTTTAGTTAAATAGTCGTCTCCAAATTATTTTATTTTTAAGGGTCAACAAGACGAACATTAAGGAAAATTTGGAGATTTTTACCAGAAATCAACGAAATGGAAGTAAGGATCGTTTCAATGACTAAACGATCTCGGATGATAGAACAGGGAATAGAAGAATTATGAGATATGGATGCCGCTTCTCAGACACGGACTCTGCATTATCCAATAGTTCGTTCATATCAAGAAGAATACTCAAAGTCATCAGCTTCATTCGATTGCCATCAATCTGAATGGGTACTGTAAATGTGCCCAAAGAATTTGTCTGAAAAAATGTGATTAACTTCTACCAATCTCAAAGTCCAAATTGCCTACTCGTACAAACTATAGAGAGAGGAAAAAAAATTAAAAATTCTTCTCATCACTCTATAGAACATGATTTTGTTGTTTTCTGTTTTATTAATGACTTCACTGTGCGTTGGTTTCTATATTTTGTGCTTCATGTCGTGTGCACCCACATCCCATTTTTGGTCATCCTAATAATTTGCATTTTATTTTTCATTTTCAAAGTAAAGCTTATAAAAAAAAAAAAAAAAAACCAAGCTACAAGTTCGTTGGTAATAATTATTTGTCTCTCATTAGGTAGAGCTATGGCGGCGTCGGCGGTAGTGGTAGTGATATGGCTTTCTGTTTGTTTTACATAATTATTGCTATAGCATTAGTTAGCATAATATATGCCAATGTCCCCACACGGTATATGTGATGTGCCAGTGCTACTATTGTTACGGGCACACCCACGGTTAAAGAGGTGCCTTGCATACTTATTGCTATGAATTTTTTTTTTCTTGCTCCCCTACCGATAGAGTATCTGTATCTGTCATGGGTATACACCGTTTTTTTTTTTTCGAGGTAGGGATACCTGGTGCTGCCCAAATAAGTTTTATAAACAAAAAATATAAAAAAAGAAAGAAAAATTAGTAAAAATTGTAGATTAGATGTAGCCAGCCAATTATTATGATAATTTTAATTTTTTTTCTAACATTTTCCATTGTAATGATTGATCGTATTGTATGGGTAAGTTGTTGGATTTTTTTTTTTTTTCTGGGTGGAAGATTTATTACTCATTTGCATTTGAGGGGGGAACTTGCGAGCTTTAATTTAGTTTCTTTTTTTTTTTACTTACTCTGTATTGGATACTCTAATAGGCCTACCTAGGGGGGGAATGATGGAGTGAAAGTTTTTGTTGTTTGAGCTACATTAGTGGTTTGTTGTTTTTCTTTTTATTTTTGTTGATATTTTTAATTAGTAATTTTTCGAGTGTGTTGTTTGTTTTTCTTCTTTTTTTTTCAGCGAAATTACTTGACACGTTTGGGGAGGAAAAAGTTGTTTTCGCTATTTGCTTCGATTTATGTAGGCAGTAGAAGTGGTCTAATTGTGAGAAAAATTATTTTCATCGAAACTTATGTAATTTGCTTATTTTTCAGCAAGTCGTTGATATACTTGATGAGGAGGAAGCATGACAGTCGATTATTTTCGCTTAGAAGTATCACATTTTTTTCATTAGAAATTGGGTTGATAATTGTTACAAATGGGTTGCTTGACTAATGAGCCAAGCTATACTATTCACAGCACAATATTTCATACATCTATAGGTATACTACTGTAGTCTGTTAGAAATGGAATTTTATTCGGATACCACAAAATCTGTCAGTCTTACTCATGAAATGAGTAAGTTGTCTGGTTTGACTTGTTTTTTTTTTTTTTTGTAAATAATAATAAATGATTTAATGTTCAAGAAGTAGTCACCGAATTATAATGCTACGGCACGTGTAAGTCAGAAAGATATAGAGATAAGCGGAAGAAAGGAGTGAATTTTAGTTCTAATGGTTTGAAACTAAGGTGTCCTGTATATGGTTTGGTTGGTGCCTTAGCTAAGTGAGAGATATCGACTGTTAAAATTGTTTTCATTTACATAACGAATTCTAGTGAAATTTTCCTGAGAAACGTCCCAACAAAAAAATGTGACCTTTGGATACGTTGAGATTACCAACGTAATCCACATCCCCTGCTGGGTGCTATTTAGTTTACAACTGACTAATGTGAGTAGAAGGACTTTTCAAAAACCGGGGAAATAAGAATCTCTGTTTGACTATGTAGGGGATCGCACCTCCACAGCAGCAGATAGGAATACAATCAAGGCTCAGACCAGTGTACTCACACACTCGAGAAATTGCAGAGTTTATTCGCAGATTTTGAGCGAGTTAAAACGTTTATGTGCATCACATCATGAAGGGAATGTAGATCACACTGTTCTACTCTTAATCTTAATAAGTATAAGACTCTTTTAATATTCAATAACGTTAGCGCCAACACTATCCTGAAGTCTGTGGCGGGTTTAACTCTACACTTGTCTTTGCGACTGGATTGGATATATTTCTAAACCACGCGCGATAGGTTCAATCTTAGGAGACCCGAAAATAAGAGATAAACTCAGCACAGAAACACAGGTTAGTTTCTCCTTGTTGGCGAGACTCAAAAAATGTTGACATGACATGGCTTCATGGCCTACACTGATGAAGTTTTCATCTAATGGTCAGGCAAATTTCTTCTAGTAAGTGCTTATTCTCATTTTATAGAACATTTGAAATAACAGACAGATAGCGTTTCAGCTTTATTAATACAGAAAACTGGTCGGATACATTTAGCAAGTCGGATAAAGTCAGAATAAAACTTCACTCTGTTCTTATCAAAAACCCTTGAAACCAAAACGGATTAAACCTTTTACGACCTTCCCACAAGCCGCAAAGGAAAAATACTGTTCCTATATAAAAAGTAATTAAGATTGTATCAGCAATTTTATTTCTAATACGTGTTGTTAGTAGGTTTCCACCTCATTATCATGCAGTGTTAAGTCACGCTGATTCCAAGTACCACCAACCAACCAACCAACCAACTAGCCATTCCCCCAAACCACAATAGAACCTTCAGTCCGTTACCTCTCAACAAAAGCCCAAAAATCATTAATCAAAAAATATAAAAATCTAAACTCGTTCCACGAAACCTAAAACTAAGGAAATACCAGCCCAAGTTGACCCTTTCCTAATAAGCCCCGAAAAAATGCATCATGGTGCATTTTTCAAAACTACACGTCGGTCCAAGTGCTAATTAATGCCCAATAAATGTCAAGATCACTATCGCTCACGTACTATGTGCCCACGAATGAAAAAAGAACCCCAACTGTCAGTGTCAGGTGAAAACATAGAGTAGGAGATACGACGAGTAACACCCAAGTCCTTTCCGTGGTTCAATTTATTTTTTATGACTTTTTCCTATTTGCATATTTTATGCGCTCTGCCCCCCCATATGCGCTCTCACGACCCCATACTATTACTGCTAGTGTTTCTTTTCCAATTCACTGGTAATTAACCAACGATGACATTTCCACTTTACCCATGGTACGGAGGTAGTAGGTAAAGATTGTTCGAATTTTTATGCTTGCATGTCATGCAATAATGTCGAGGTAACCAAATACGCGCTGTTGCTCTTTTGGCCGAACGAGACGTGCATCGATGTGTGACGATCTTTTTGGAGGGCTTAACTTTACGCTCTTGCGGTTAAAAATTTTATTTTCTGCTAATTTTTTTTCTGTTTCTGTTTCTATTACCATTGTGATGAGGGTCACTTAACACTGAAAAAGAAGATGGCCAACAACTGTCAGGGAGATATCTGTTTCCTATTTCAACTTGTCATCGGGATGTAGTTTTTTTTCTTCTGATTTTTTTTCTGACAGGGATGGCTTTCGGATTTTCAGATTTTTAGTGTAAAAACTGTCAAATCAATTTGTGACATATCTTGCGTAACTTTTTTTTTCAATTCGAAAACTTCTCATCCGTTGAAAGTTGTCAAAACATATAAAACAGAAAAAAAAAAATGATGAAAGACTTTTCATCGTGTTATTCGTTGGTGATGATGATGATGATCATTATTTTAATGATGGCGATGGTACTGGGGCGAATAAACGCTCGGGGTCAGTCGTTGACGTGAACACCTTTTTTTTTGTGAAAAAAAAAAGATCTCATCTTCAGAGAGTAATGACATTATGAAAAATTACTATTTTACCTTTTAATAATATTATATTGTTTAGGTATATTTGCTATTCGCACAATGTGAATAAATAATTTGATGGGTGGGGTTTTTGCTTGTGTTTACAGTTTACAGGGTGCTTCGAAATAAGTTCGAGAAAATTGTTTAACAATCAAAAGTTGGAAAGTTCACTTACCAACTTTCCAACTTTTATTTATTATTAATCGGAATATCTTCGAATCGGAATAAATGTTACGAGAAGTTTTTTTTTTTTTTTTAAGTATAAAATAGGATCGATAGATTCTTCGAAATTGAGTTGGTTACCAAATGAATTCTATCAATAGATACTTAGAACTTTTGAGCTTATTTAACCTTGTATATGCAATGCGGAGTAAATTTTTAAGCAACTAACATTAGGCCAGGATCACCACGGACTGTAGCGCCACCTAAGTAATCACATTAGCGGAGGCAACAACCAAATGAAGATACATGAATATATATTTCAGTAGATGGCTCTGTCACCAATCCAATCCGGTTTGTTGATCGGAATGGTTACTCGTATTGGGCCACTGCTTCCTGAAAGAGTAAATGTCTACAGCGCAAGAACCTCATTCTGATTCGTTAGGCAGGTTCTATATCGAAACCTCTTCCTAAAAACAATACATATTCAATGGCGAATTTGTCTTAAAGTTCTTCAGAATATGTAGGGTAAAAAGGAATGTTCTAATCTTCTACAGGAGTCTTAAAAATAAGATTCTCAAACAAAATTTCAATGCAGTGGTATTCAGACGCTCTCTAGTTTGCCAATCTAACCTGATTTAATCTTAGCCAACTCTATAATGCGTATGCACTTAAGTGTCCTCTTACGAAATCGTGAAGATAACTAGGGATAACATTGCACCAGAGAAGATACTCATGACAAGTATTAAACATGAGGAAGGAGTTGTTGAGTCTCAACAGGAGACAGTGTAAGTCTCATCCTGTCCTATACAGTTTGAGTCTTGCGTGTAAAACTTTATAGAGAACATTGGATATAGCTCACTGGTATCACACAACTGGGGAAGATTTTCTCAAATATAATGCATCTACTGTAGATAGCTGAGGCATCCCTCGCACTTTTATCCCTTCCGGGTAAATCTAACTCAGAAAAATTTAAAAATCAAATTTCTAGCTATTCTATCCCAGGCAAACCGAGTCTAGTCGTTTTTATTTTATGCCTACCAAGTTTAAACCACATTCTGCCCTGTTCGTCTGCTTTTAAAATAAAAATGTCACATTGTACGCATTTGAGCCCTGAGCTCATGTAGTTTTACTCCCAAATCTCACTGCCATGGGTTCGAGTCCCAGCTATATATGGTTCTGTGAATTGCTCCTGACTGTTGCATTAAAGAAATAGTATGAACTCTACCTGATATACTGAGAAAGAGAAACAAAATTTTCTACAATCCAGACCTACTTAGGATCAACATGCTCTTGGTGAAAGATAGGTTTGAAGGCTGCCTAAATTTTCAAAAATGAAACAACACACCCTATATTATTTTTTTTTTTTTACTACATGTCTTTATTCAACCACTAATTTGGCCATCGTACAAAAAATAATTTTTAGTCAGTCCATCCTTAGAATCTAATAATAATGGCACATTCGCAAAAATGTTGAGCTCATTTAAAGTTCATTAAAAATAACGCATGAATATAAAAACATGTACCAGAGAGTGGTATAATAATTTGTATGTGATACACTCAGTTAATTGTACAAGTCATACAATGTGCTTTGAAGTGGTTGATTGTTTTTTTTTTTTTTTTTGTTTTTCTTTTTTACCGGGGGCATTGTACTATGATTATTTCGGTGATTATATTAAATTGTTGATACGGGACTATAAGGTTTAATTGCTATAAACTTGATAATTTACAGAGGTTTTCTTTATAATAAAATTTGCAGACTTTAAATAGTTATAACACATTACGAGTAGTTTTCTACTTGACTTTGAAGGTAGGTATACGAGCGTCGATAAGTTCAAATACGATATTTCCTCTACAACCGCTAGATCTCTGTATAAAATTTATTCCTAGTGCATCAAGGACAACAACCTATCCATGATCGAAACCAGTGCAGATGCTTTTCATCCATAGATAATAGATTTGTCTAGAAAACCTACAACTCACGATTTAAGATTTAAAAACTTTAAAAGGATCTAGGAAACATATCATATGAGTACAATTTAAAAAAGCTCAGACCACCTCATTTGTATACATTTTTGCCATTACACCAACATACTGGGTATCATGTCTTTAATCATACCTTCGAACAAAACTTTTCTGCACGCACTCTTTTAATTGGTTTAATTAATTAAAAAAAAAAAAAAAAAAAAACATTTTCGAAATCCCATTCCATCAAAGTATTCCCGCTCGTCTCAATGAACATTTTTCCCTCTAATTAATTTTTTTTTTTCCCATTTGCAGATCGCGTACACCTACCAAAGACAGACATGCAAAAAAAGCGTTAATTCTGTATTATTGGGTAGATAGATAGGCAGGTAGACCTGAACCAATTCCAAGTACGTACACAAGCTTGAACGTCGTGCACGCATTTTTTTCTCTTCATTACCCACTTTTCTCAATTTTCTTATGAAATTTTCCCCAACGAATGCGAATTTTCCCACTGCACAGAAAAGTTCCGTCATTTTACTGGCCCGTATAATGCAACACATGTATCTGTTCACATTTGAAAGATACAACCGTACAGAGGTTTCAAACTGCAAAATAATTACATAGAGAGATGACGCCGCCACCGCTCATCGTTGCAAGTAGTATTCGGTATCTTTATCTGTATAAGCAACTTGACTCGATGCGAATGAATAGTTTGGTATCCAGCACACTGTTGGCGGCCTCTTTAGATGTTCCTCAGCTCGAGCATACATGTGGCCAACGCAAAGTTGCGTTGTCAGGCCGTAAACAGTGCAATCTTTATTTAATAGACGTCAGATTTCGACTTAAACCAAATGTGCAGTGTAGATACAAAGATACTAACATTATGTATCTGTTTGGACTTCTCCCTCTGTACTCACTGAACCATTGCAATGATAGGCGGGTGGGTGGAGACAGGAGGAATACAAATTTAAATTCCAAATATTGGCTAGATATATTTTCGAATGCGTTCTAACACCCTTTTATTTATCCACACACAAGAGATATAAGTATCTGTGACAGCGGCGCGGCTCTATTAACAAGATGACAACCTATGTCAAGTTGATGATGATGATGATGTTAGGGCGGAGGTTGGAGGAAGGGGCTATAAAGTCACCGCCGTCACATCATACTACACGGTAGACGGGGACGACAATTTTGATGATGTTGATGTTTGATCGAGTGATGAAGATGGCGATGACGATGACTTTTTTGTTTGTGTCTTTTTGCTCGGTTTGGTTACGCTGCGTTCCACGAAATTGTCATGGTTTGTTGGTCATGCCTTTCAAACACTAACCCGAATAAAATAGACTGCGAGGCAGAAGAAAAAGAAACAGAAAAATGTGTGTAGAGAAGAAGTTTGCATTTTTTTTTTTTTTTTCATTTTGTTGTTATTCAATGTCCACCCTGCTGTTTTATGTATCTCTTTCTTTACAGAGATTAACTTCAGATGGAAACAGAAAAAAAAAATAAATACAAGTTTTACGTCAGAATTTAGTTACGGTACTCTCGGTGGTATCTATATCTCTAAAGGCGAAGGTCAATCTTGTTCACCGAAGGGTAACAAATCTTTTTTAAGAACCACACTCTTTTTCGAGATGAAGATGAACGGCACGATGTTGATGATGGTGATTTAGGCAGAAAGGGGAAAGAAAAAAGTTTAAAAGACGAGACAAGAGGCTGATTAAATTCATTCTAATTGCGTAACCTAATTTATTTAGGATTTAATTTTTTTGTTCGACTTTTTTTTTTGTATTTTTATTTTCTGTCTTTTTTGCTGGCTCCCTGAATTAAGTGGACGCTTGGTTGATTAAGGGTTTCATTCTACTTTTTTGGGGGGGAGGGCGAATACAGAATAGTTCATGGAAATTTCTCATTGAATGGATATGATAATGCTGAGCCGGAAATTGTCATTAAATAGTTATGAAGTGGCTGACCTGTAGTATGGCAACAGTGCTACAGACTTACAGAATTAATTTAGTAATTTTTCTTTTTTCGGGGTTCAAATTGATGGATATATTTTGTTTCTTTTTTATTACCTGAATTTTTGGTTGTTTAATCATTGACAGTCTAGAAGGTGTTTTAGAACAATTAATTACCTGAAAAGATAAAAGGGGAAACAGTTTAGTTTTTGTAATAAATTATGCACAAATTATAGGGCTTTAAAAAGTAAAGAAGTTATAAAATGGAGACAGCAAAGTCATAAAAAGGTCGGAAGTATTTCAGCAACATGCTGAGAGTGTGGAGGTTGAGTTATGGCTTTGAAATGAGGTTGCTGAGGTTTTTGTACTTAAAAATCTTAACAGAGTGAGATTTTAAAGTAGGCATACCTTTTCAAGAAATTGAATTAAGTTTGTAAGCCGATTCGAGGTCAAGGTGGTTCTATACTGTAACATTAAGTGAATGGTAAACAAGTCTTGGGCAAAAATGCAATCACAATTATCAAGGCAGTTTACATAGGCACATAGGAGGTACATATCGTGAAAATTTTATTGATGGAGAATCCATGACTACACCTACTAATCTGGGCCTTTATAAAAACAGAAAACACATATTAGACCATGTAATGGGATTCGCTTGTCCTGTACAGATGTAAATAAATTTTAACATTCAATTAAAAAACAAAGTGGCAATCTGTAAACCTTGCTTGAAAGATTCTCTAAACCACAAATCAGACGGAATCAAGATCGGTTCAGCAGTTCCGGATTTACAGAGTTACAACGCAACGAAAAATACCACTTAGTATCATATTATTAGAAATTAGAGATGGTTTCAAAACAATTTATTTGAAACTGTTTGACGGCATTAAACATACAAATTTAGTACCTGAAATAAAAGGAATATGGATTTCAATTAATATAGCATAGACCTTCCACATTCTACATACATATACGAGTATCCTATCGCATAGGGTATATTCACTTTTATACATAGTAATCAACATGGAGATATAATAACGATAGATCCCCATAATTACGAGTATATACATTTGCCAATTTAGCTATGTTCGTCCGTCTACCCATTCACCACTTTTTGGGACTCAAATTTTAAGTTAAGAAAGCAAAATTTCATACACAAGCTTTGTACAATCCAAAGCAGTACCTAAAAGTGTAAACATTTTTAAAATCCGCCATCTTTCCATACTATTATCGCACTGGAGTTCCTCGTAATTATGGTGTCCGTTCAAGATGTTCTTATAGGGAAATCGTTTCTAAAACTGTTGACAAAGTTTAAAGACTTGTCGGAAATACATATACTTTGTGATATTAGATATTTGTTCTTCTGTCGAACAGCACGAGTGCCTTAAGTCTAGTCTACCAATTTGGGAGACGAAAATCATCGTCATTGGAATTGATTAAACAGTTTTGTACGCTTACGTCTCCAGTTTTTCAACCTTCCAAATTCCAATGTTGCTGGATTTATTTGTATACTTTTCGGTCCATTTTTGACAAATGTCAAACAAATTTTATGAAATTTTTGAGATCTTGTCTCTGCTGCGTCATCTAAACATTTGCTCAATCAATTTTCTTATTAGTAAGTATGGTAAATGGTGATAGGCGATTTTTATTTTTAACATTGTGGGCTATCTGAACCTTCAATCGTCATTTGATATAATATTTTGCAATTTTTAAAGACTTCTGATCATCCATCCTTCGAAAGTTCTGCAGATAAATCACAACCTTATATCTATGCAGTTTAGTATTACGCACATACCCGTACTCGTACATTCACCAACGCCTAAAGCATCTCTTTTTCAAGCTAAAACTTTACTAATTGCCAAGATTTCTCCCAAAGGTCGCACATTCCTAAAATGCTTCCATATTGTCCATGAAAACACACTATCCTCTACCATAACTTGTCTATTAAACTACCTCACTCTTTCCCCCAAAATATGTTTATATATTTGCGTAAACTTGGCACAGAAATCTATTTCCATTCTATATCACGGAAATTTCATTGGCAAATACTCATCTTTGGAATACAAATATGTAGATACCTCCTCGCCATTCTAAGAGCGCACAAAATTCGTAATTGACCAGAGAAAAATTGTAATAAAAAAAAAAAAAATATATCTCAATCACATGGCGTATTTCAACTATAATCATAAAGTTACAATGTACACGTCATTAACAAATATTTTATACCTCCGACGAGCAAGGAGATAAAAACGTCCAAACTGTCCAATTTGTTCCGCAATTTGTATGTGTACAGTGTCAAAAGTTGTGCACTTAATAGCGGCCGCGCATACAATCATTGCGTATATGCAATTACAAGCGATTTAATTCTGAAAATAATAATTGGCACGTATTCAAATTGCATTCCAATAAAAAATAGATAAATTTAATAGAAACGACGAAAATAGGAAAAGATACTAAGAGTGTCGGAACTAGACTAGTTATTAGGTATGGAGTATCTATAACTCTTATCTGTTAGGTGAGAAAAAATATATCAACCCCCTCGAGACTACGAGTACTAACAGAATATTTGCATAAAATAAAAATTTATAATATGTTGATATAAATATCAACAAAACCGGGAAATGTTTTTTTATTATTATTTAGATAAATAGTCTCTCGGGCGATGATAGGTTTTAGTTCCGTCATTGCGACTATTTCAATTTAATCACGTGCCAAGTGAACGGTGTGTGTGTGTGAATATGTAACGTGAAGTTGTAGTGGAACTATATTGCGCTTATTGCAGAATAAATGCTTAAAAATTTCCTTAATAATTCCACAAGAATTATGGTTATGCGTTATTTATTGGATGTGTTGAGGAAATGTGCGCGCTCTGAGACATGCGTTCTTACCGTGTTTGTTGCATACCCACATATGTAGATACAAACATGTGCTGTTGCTGCAGTTCATGGAGAGATTATTATTTTATTTTTATTTTTTGTGAAATTTTTCCATTCGATTGCCAGAGCCAGCACACCTTGGGTGGAAGAGAAACTAGATCTCCTTTGAATAGAAGGAATTCATATCTATGAAATAAAATCAAGGCTGAAAGAAGATTATGATGATGACGGTTCATAGTCATTGGTCTATTAATCACACAGAGAGGTCTCCTTGAAAGTAGATGATAATCTTTTGACCGAGAAACATGAACAAGAAGGCCATTCATCTCAGAGGATTCCATGGTCTCTTCTTCTTGGTAAGAGATAGATACTTTTGATTCACTTTGTGGATATTAATTAGGGTTCGTTCTGGAGTACTTGGGGGATTAGTTGCATATCTTGTTAGATGTTATAGACGGATGGATAGGGGTCATTTAGGTCGATGTGGTTTTGAGAATATTTTAGTTGGAAGTACAGTTCGAGTAGATAAATAAATTGCTTTATATAATTGTAGGCATCAATGAACTTCAGGTTTATAGTTGACTTTGAGAGAGAGCAAGTATTATATTGAAATTCTTGTTTGAAGGTAATCTATCATCCTGAAATGCATGAATAACAAATAACAAATAATAATAAAAAAAAATATAGTCGTCCAGCAGTCAATTTTCCCATGCATTGATACTCGAAAATGAAAAGCGTTATAGAAATGTCGGAGAAAACTTTTCGAATGAAAAAGGTATGCATGCAGAATTTACATTTGTTTTCTGATTCACACTTGCTTCTAGCAGAAAATGAAACAAGTATGTAAATGAAATGTTGGATCGAATAGTAGACAATAATAATGCTTTTCTAAAAACCTTAGCAGATTAACCAGTAGATATACCTTCGGGCCCCGAGTGTTGAGACATTACATTTGTAATTATAAGTTCAGTTTTAAGCCAATTTGTATATAAAACGACTAAATAAAAGTGAATTTTTATTATTCTACTCTAATCTGAAAAATTTAACTAATTAGAAACGTGGGCAGAAAATACTAATATCGGGTTCCAGTCCAATTATTCGAACCTTAGATGCTTGCGTTTCACCAGGGCATGGCCTTTTCTTAATGTAAAACTGCCGTTTGAGGTCGGCTGTTCAAAACAGACTAGTAGTTTTTAGTGATTTTCGAGACCGCTTTAACCGGTGAGTTTCATGTTTTCCGAGATAGCCCTAACCGGCGAGCCTCATATTTCTCAAGCATCCACCAATGAGTTGCTGCTTAACTTGTTCATAAGGTATTAAATTACTGTTAAATATTAATGTACTGTTAGTTAATAAGTAGCACGATTGTATACCAATTATTGTGGATATAGCTTGTGACTTATAAGCCAATACAAATGAATTCCTTTACAAAGTTCAGGATTTAATAATTAATAATTTTTCTCATGACAGCTTAAAAACGATCAAAGACAACGAAGCAGATTTCAAGACACATCTGAATGTATTATGTTAGAACTTCATTAGAATACTTATAACGAAGAAATGGAAAATAAGAAGTTTGGAGTATCCCCCAGAATAAATGCACATTTAATATCCAATGATTTTGTAGAAACTACAACGCCTCGTCATCATATTTGTAGAGCGAACGATAGGTCTTCAAGCACTTGAAGTACTATGAATTCAACAGCTGTTCACAAGTCACAATTTCTGTCTCTTTTAAAAGCTTCTCTATCATCACTCTTAATTCGAAGCTGTCCACAAAATCTTTGAAATTCATTGGCGTAACCCGCATCTTTATTGTAACAGATAGTCGTCGTTACACACACACATACCAAATAGAATTCTCACTTAAATCAAACGAATGCAATTTACTGAGTACAGACATGTGCATATAAACCCCAAGCGATATACGTATCCATCAAATATTACTATGGTTGTAGTTATATTTCACGATAGCATGAGACCAGGGCATGAACTCTATTTCTCTCAAATTTGCCTTTTTTTTTGTCCATATCTCGTATAATTTTCTACCCTCAAAGAGAAATATAAAATAATATAAAAAGAGCCAATAATTCCCAACTCATCGAAATCAAAAACCCCCGGGGACGAGATGGAAGAGAACGAACGCGATATATACCTAAATACTATCATTTCTCTATACGGTGCCACCGTACTTTCTCTGATTAATGGCTGACTATTAAAATGTTTTCCTTGAGACGGGTTAAGTGCAGATAGATATGTAGGTAGGTTGGTTACCTGATGATTTGTCTGTGGAAAGGACTTCACCACATGTTGCCATCTGTTTTATAAAGTATATAATTTTCTTATTTGTAAAAATCGATGGAGTGCCACACGGAAGTACACTAGTACCACATTCGTTTCTTTCTCCTAAGCAAACATTAAAATTAAGATACTTTTGCGAAAGTAATAATTTCCTAGTAACATTTCAAGCATATGTTGCACAATTTAGGTGTGTGTGGAGCACATAAAACAGGGAAATGTGTAGATAATATGTTGAAGCATCATTAATTCACCATCGTTGATGTGAACTTTACTTAGAGTTAAGTTTGTACTCTACATTATCTCGAGGAAAAACCCTTTTTTTTTCAGTACATCGTCTGTCTATTTGGGGGGGAATCATAAATGTATCTAAATACACACAGCAGTTAGAAATGATAAACACTGTAATTTGCAGCTGACGTAGTAATTACCCGAGTGCATGTGTGATGATGTTGAACAACTTTTGCATTGGAGTGGAGTTTATATAAAGACGGTAGAAATATGAGAGTATCTTTTGGTTGTAATTAGTCACATAGAAAAATGCAATTCTTGGAGAGAGATCCATTAGCCGAATAACTTTGAAAAACATCCTTGCAGATACTCACAAAGATTAATGTATGTATTTCCTATTAGTCTACGCTAATTTTGCTATGTCATGAATTAATTTTATGGAAGAGAAAAAGCAAATGAATAAGTAATAGATCAAAGGCGGTTTCTTTTGAGAATAAAAAAAAAACACCTCAATCATCATTTTGTTGGAAAATCCATATCATTTTTCCACGCCAGACAAAACATCTCTATCGGTTACACAGACAGAGAGACATATTGTCTACCACGGTTCATCTATTAAAAATAAATAAGAAAATAGAAATAAATGAATAAAAAAAAACCTATATTAACAGATAATTAAATATATTGAAATTGCAAACATTGCAAACAGCTACCGTTCTACTAATAATTGCATTTTATTTTCCTCTCTAAAGCTGTAAGATTTTTCCATTAGATTTCGATGAAACTATTGCGCGCACACTTGAAAAAATATATGTAATCCACTAAGGTGTACACATCTATGGGGAGAAGGTCATCAATAAGGTTAGCGACGTGAGTTTGACCACATACAAATATTCTCAATTGAAGTGGGTACACAGCTCACAGATATGAGACATACATTGCACAAAAGGGAACGTTCTTCATATTATGGAAGTACATATATTGACATAGTCACGTGGAATGGTGTATTGAATTGCAATTTGAACTTCCGCAATACGCGTATCAGAATGGTTTAATATTTAGTCGACAGCAATAAGATCATCAGTGTATACTGTGAAATCAGTACAAAAATAGGGGTTAATGGGTTAATTTTGAATTGATAAATTTTAATCAAAATTATGATTCAAATCGGATTTAGTTTTAAGGTTTAAATGCAATTTAGGTGGAAGCTTATGAAACAAATTCTTGATAAGGGCGAACATTATCGCCAATTTATGTTGCAGACACATTCCGCATGTATGTGCCGATATGATTTCAATCGAAATTGGATGCATATATGATGTGGAGTAATAGTCTTCCGTGGTTTCAGTGGCAAACACAAGTTTATGGAGTGTATTGCAGAAGTAAGCACAATCTTATTGAAAACATGTCAGACTTGTGTTGCGGATACATGTTGCTAGGACACTAATTTTAGCGATACATATTTTAAACATTCCCATAATAGCACAACAAGTTAAAACTATTGTCTTAAATTAATTTGGAAAATAATACGTCAAATCTTAATTCCAGTGATGTTGCAAACACATGTTCTAAATTACAAAACTGAGGTGCAATGTTCTTACTGACAATTTCTTATAATTTTGTTAGCAATGAAGTTGTATTGAAAATCATAACCCATGCGATTAGCGAAGAGTAAAAACTTACGCGATTCAATGGTGTCAATAAACATATGTTGTAATTGAATGCTGGTAAGTTATATTTTTTTAAAGAATATAATAGATAATTATTTAAAAAACACTTAAAGGTGATGACAGAGAAACTATTCCTGAAACCGATGATTGTAGTACAGAAACAACCAATATCCCGAAAGGCTGCAGCGACAATTAGATGGTTTAAATCAAAGGAACGTTGATACCTTACAAATGCCATGTTTTCCCCCCTCATGTAAATATAAATAAGCTCACCTCTACTCTAAAAGCACTTATAACTTCAACTTCAAAAAAAAAAAAATTACTCAAAATCATGATAGCGTACTCGTACTTGTACATTATTGCGAAATCATTTTGCCAATTAAAGGAAATGATCTCACCGCAGAAAATTACATTTAATGCCACGACTTTCACTTCCGTTTCGAAGCAAATAATAATAATAAAAAGAGAATCTGATGTCATTTGTATTATTTTTTAATAAAGCAAAAATGTATGTACATATATTCAATTGAAACGAAAAATCTTTTACAAGAGAAACACTCCATCCAACATGTAGATGGATGAGCTATTTTGCATTATAAACCTTGTAAATACGGTAGCGTACAACCTCACCCACTTTACCCTCTCAAAAGGATAGGAGTAATAGGAAAATTTATTCAATATCACGATTAACCTGCATCATTCATCCACATTCACAATGGCAGCATCACTAGTACTCCATAGTCGTAGTCACTGTCGTTGTCGTTTGGCAACTTTACAATTTTTCCACTGGAAATTGAAATCGAAATGAAAAAATGGGGACGACCTACGATGAAAATTATTCAAGAATACCAACACTTCAGTCCATTGTTATGCAGATGTCAGCGCAATTGGTAGCACTCTTAAGTAAATATAAAAAAAAAAAAATTGTCTGCCACCTTTTGCATTTAAACTGCAATATCTATGCGAAGAATCATCTGCAAACCCGATGATTGAATGCAGTTGATATTGTGTGTAAGATATACATACATATGTTAAAACTCATGCTGCATCATCTGGAAGAAATTAACACACGAATGCACCTACTGCCCTCATATTAAAAAAATATTTATATTCCCCACTGAGCCTCCTAAAAAAAAATAAATACTACATTTATCTAGATACAGTATTCATGCATGGATGAATGAAAAAACTGTATCAACTGTATAACCAACCAGAAATCCATCTGAGATGTATGCAGATATTACCATGAAAGAGAAGCCCGGAGATATAGTAACGTCTCAGGCAAATAATGACCGCATCTAGATACACCGGGAGATACATAATGTGGTTCTTCCAACACATGTTGTATGTTGTGGTATGGTTTTGAATTTTTAAATGCCAAGTGCACCACCACCAATTATCCCTCTATGTAATGGGCAAAATGCGGTTTGAAATATGATCAGTATCTTAACATATGATCGCAAATGATACACATCGATATGTATCTAACGGCAGAGAAGAAAAGCAAGAATATGAATAAAGAATTGTCATTTATGCGCTGCATGATTTTGAAGTGCATTCACAACATAGATACATACGATTACCGCATATACTCCATTTAAATTGCTACAATTGCTATCTATAGGTATAGCTTTGTAGTCTCGGTGTATCTATTTCAAGTGAAACTGTGCGAAAAGAAAACAATTTTTTTTTCTTTTTTCAGCTTCTTCGTTTCTTGTATCTCAACATGAACACACGTATAAATATAATTCCCGAGAATGCATGAGTTTTGTAAAAATACGTGCACTCTCATTGCTCCAGCAGCGTAAGCGGATTGTAAGCAAAGTTTTCTCAACTTTCCTATAACACACAACAGTGAACGATATGGAAAATTGTGTGCGTTATTTTTTTGGGGGTGTGAAGGAAGGCGCTCCACTCAGTAGGGATACAAAGAATGAGGGTGTTGAAAACTTTCAAATGAACACATTTCTTTCAATGGATGCATTTTTTTTTAGTTTAAGTAACTTGAGTAAACTTTTCTTGCACGTTGATGGCATGTAATGCAAGGGTATAGTGAGGACAGAGGATTTCGATTGAATACATAACATTTTAGCTAAGCAATGTAATTTAGGAGTTTCGAAATTAAATTCGAATTGTTCAGAAGAATATCCTTTAACTTGGGCCTAGGCAGAATGAATAATTGGAATGTGTTAATGAACATCTACTCTGGAACTTTTCAGTAAGATGTTTGAGATGCATTATTGTACTTTTACATGGACACATTATCAAGGTCACATTATGAGAGTAGACGCATAATTTTTGTAATAAAAAAAAAATAACCCGAAAAATATTTCAATCAAATGTTGAAGATACAAGTTGCCAATACAATTATTAATGAAAAAATTAAAAACCTAAAATACACGTTGTTAACATTGACTTGGAAAAATACCTATTATAATAAAGGGAATATAACAATTAACTTATGTAAAACGAGTAACAAGAAGTCTAAAGTTTGTCGACTTGATGTTGCAGATACATGTTGCCAAGCACGAAATTATAAAGATACCCACTTTGAATCCTCTATCCTACGTTTGTATAGAAAATAAGCAGATTCATTTTTGATTAATTAACTTAAGCTTGCAGATGTATGTTTCTGGGCACACGTTACCATTATTACAAGCTTCGATAGATAAATAGACCACATTCATTCGAAGCATGGTGGCCCCACAGCAAACAGTAAAGGAAACATAGTGCAACCCTGCGGTACTCCTCATTATTCCATAAGAGGTCCTCACGGCTAGTTCTTTGAAGAAGCTGTAGTCTTCACGATACAAATGCACTATTCAACTGTAAAAAAAAAGTATCCTAATACATGCAAGATGCAACACGGCATAAATATACAACACCCAATTGCCTACTGACACCATTTAAAAGAAATTAAAACTCAACAAATTAGTGTCAACAATTTCCGTTAAAGCTAAAGTGGATTATCTCTCCAAAAAAAAAGAAGAAACTCGCTCAAACAATCGTCAATCTTCCGACACCCGTTTAAATGTCAAAACCTAACCAAACTCCAGTATCTCAACCAAGTTTTGTTGCCTTCCCCCCACCTGCCCTACCCAAGTCAAGCACCCAAGTCAACTTCTCATTACAAAAACCAGTTTCACGCCTCAAAACTCAATCAGCTGGTAAATGTGTTCCGTGTTATGTCTCTCTTTGAGGTGGTGTTATATGCTCTGCGTCACATAATGCCTGTAATTTTCTGCAAGTTAACACCCACTTCCTACGATCTTGACGAGATTGGCAAACCAAACGAACAACAAGCATACAAAAAAAGCGAAAACAAAAATATTATCTCAAAACAGCATACAAACCCAACTGGTTTTTTTTTTTTCTATATCTACGTATCTATGTATCTACACCCGACGACTTGACTTCTTCGTCATAACTATCTGGCTATTACTACAAGCCGCGCCACTGATTTTATGCAACTCAATGTGAAATGTTGTAATCGCCGACAAATAAGACGACGGCAAGAGGAAGCATGAACAAGAAAAAAATCAAAAAAAAAAAAAAAAAAATCGACAGCAAACATTAACTACCACAATTATTGCACGCAAAACAAGAATTAGTCGAATGGCAACTTAAACTCGTAGTTTACAGCAGAAGTACCAGCAAAAAAAAAAAAAAAAACGAAGAAGAACAAGACAAGTGTGTGTAGTAGTGCACAATGAAAGGGAGGGAGGGGCTGACAAACTCACGATGATAATTACAACGATTCCGATTGCAATTGAAATCAATTTGTAATGCACTTGTAAACTTTTGTGGTGTCGATTTGTTGCTGCAATGTTTATATGCATGAATATGCTTTCCACTCAAGCTATCCATCCCCGTTCGTACAGAGTGTGTAACTAGACCAAGTTTACCCGTATATACGAGGAGCTGTCTTGAGTATCAAATTACGTTGACAATGTCGGTGACAAGTGTAGTAATGTTGGTATGCGGCTTTTCAATGGCAAACGCTGAACAGCAATAGTGCAGACAAGTTGATAGGGGCACAATGAGTGCGATGATGATGATGATGAAATTAATGGGTCGATTATGATTGAGGATTGTGAAGATCGGTTTGATGAAATTGAAGGTGAATTTGAGCGGTAGATTAGTGGGGATGTAAGTGGGAACTACTCTAGATACTATTATCTATTGAATAACTATTCTAGACACGAACATTTGATTATTGAATCCACTAAGATGCAACAGAATTTATAAAAACAAGATTTAAGATTACCGTCTCGCATTAATGTCTAAGAATTAATATCTTTAGATTGTCACTTTGAGGTTTTCATTTAATTTCATCTACAAAACGTATGGTTGTTGTAGAATATTTTCGAGAATACTGACGATTGTATAAGAGCATAATTTAGGTGGGTTGTTGTCTCGATTTAACCTTTGAGATAATTCTTCAGATTATCGAGTATCAGTGGAACAAACTTAAGTCAACTTTAAGGTGGAATTAAGTTAGACCTTTTCAGCTGACGACTAAGCTAAGCTACTCAAAATTTAAAACGACATATGAGAAACGAGAGTACGAAAGCATTAACAAGAAATTAGACCGCTGTAACAGAAAAAAATGGAGGGAGATACAGGGCTTTTGTATGAAAGGCTTGACTGCGTAAGATTCTTTTTTTTACCTAGGTACTCTTTGTATTTAATATATTTTCAAGGAGACATACTTTAGCATTGGGAATGTACATACCTAGCCTGCCTGTGAAGGCAGTCAGTCATTTTGAGATATATAGAGCCAACGTTACATTAACATCAACTCAAACTAAAAACCTCAACAATTTTGATAAAAACCTATCGTAGGCGACTTTTCGATCAAGACGCGCTCTGGACGTCATTCATTCATACATATATTATTAGCCGGGCAACTAGCAATAATACTATTAAAAGTAATTTCCAGGAAATGAGGTGTCCAACAAGGTTGCATGCTGTCACCAAAAATCTGTTTTTCTAACGTTTTTCATACAAATTTGTGACAAGTACTAGACCTATTTCGACAGATCTCACGCAAGGACTCTCATAACCGTAAAAATTACATCAGATGATAATAATCAGTGACCTTTATATCATGCCTTAGGACATAACATTTCACACATTTGCTCTTCACAAGCTTCGAAAATACCTGAGTTTATAAGCCATCTACGCACAAAAAGCGCACTGCAAAAAAAAAAAGAAAAACTGGTATCTCCTATTCGGTTCAAAAATGGGGTCCCATAAGGTTGCATGCTATCACCTCTACTTTTTTTAACGATTACTAAAGCGTTTACGGATAAATTATAAGCAAAAGACAGATTCATGCGAAGGCATGACAATAATCAGTGACTTAAATTTTGTACGACAAATGGACTGACGTTAATCGTAGAGTTAATGAATTAGTGACCAGTTACAAAGTGATTCTACCAAAAGATGGAAAGCAATACTCTTTTAAGAGTACATCTTGACTGCAGTTTTGTGTAATGTCAGTCAGTATAAAAGAATATTCCGTTGATATCTATACAATCGTCAAGACAAAATAATGGAGGTGGGACGATTACTATTGACTTTTGCTGAAAGATAAATATAGGTATTTCAACAATTCTAGCCAAATATTCTGGGGAATTTTTGATGAATTCTTTTAAAAGTTCATTACCCACCGCCTTGACTCATGATTTTTTTTTTTTTCTTGTATTCCTCATCAGGTGCCGAATGATATATAGGTATTTATTTCACCATCAGCGACGAAATTTCTTTGACGTAAAACTGATGATCTACAAAAAAGATACTACGTCTAAATTTTGATACGAATCACCAAATAAATCACCTTTCGAATCTAGTCCACTGTCACATGAAAGCTGCACGAAAACGAAAGTGCTGTTGGCTTTCTGCGACGCTAATTCCATTGGGAGACACCCATGTGTAGCTTTAAACTTTAATCTCAAACGAAACCATCTGACATTTCATCAAAGCGAATAGGTGTCTGCGTGATAAGTGATTAACACTTTCCCTCTCCTTGGGGGACTCAAATAACCCATTTCTCTTCGCCACAATTCACTGAAAATTTAATTCACAGTCACTATCTAAAAAAAAAAATAAAACAAAACGCAAATCAAAAAGAACACCACCGCCTCGATTTTATGACTAATTTAAAAATTATCAAATAAGTTCTGAGAATTTTTCACATTTTCGTGTGTGGTCTGGACCGCCACCGCTTATTAAATCCGGCAAATTAAGACGCCGCTATCTTCTCCATTGCTGTTGCTGTTGCTGCTGCTGCTGCTGCTGCTATGCTATGCTATGATGCAATATCCGTTGGGTGTCTGTCGCGCTCTTCAGCACCATCATCGTCCATCATCGTGATAGTCGTCGGTCACCCAATTTGTGTTCGTCTCTCAAAGTCAAGTTCGTGTTGTATGATAGATACATGTGTATCTGTGTATCTTCATCTAATATCTTTCGGTTTTTTTTTTTTTTTTTTTTTCATACATATGCCTTTATCGTGACGGAATTGTTTTATTTTTTCTTTCGCGTATCTAATTTATTTATTATTTGATTAATACCATCCATATAGAGAGCATAATTAATAGAACTTGTTGATTTCACATGTTGTTGTCGGAAACATATTTTTTGCATGTCCACGAAGCGGAAATGATTAATCAATGAAATCAGAGGTTCTGAAAAGACGATTTCGCAGAATTGTATGATAACTGCTTCGCTAATCGGTCATTCCAACACCTTTCTCAAACAAAAAAAAAAAAAAAACCCTTATCGAATAAATATTTTAAATTGCGTTGTTCGTTAATAAAAAAAAAAAAAAAAAATTAGTTTTCTAGAATATTTTCTACTATACATGTAGACATCAGCATATATGCTGTAAATTTAACGAAAGAGAAAGAGTTCAACAACCTCGTTAGATACACATGTGGTACGTCAGACAAATATTTGGAAATATAAACAACTTGCACACGCACACAGATACAACGTGTTGTGTCTTGTCTTGACTTGATACTTATTGCGAACTTGTTTTTTTTTTTTTTTTTTTTTTTTTCTGACTGGGCATTAGGTACACCAATCTCAGATACAAAACGTCGCAGATAAGCAGCACTCTCCCAGTTCATTCAGTTGATTCTCTAAAAAAAAAAAAAAAAAAATACTACTCTCTCAAACTGGGTCTATTCTGAACTTAGTTAAGTTGAGCCTCTAACAGTACTAATTAAATTTTATTTGTTTGTTTACTTAAGGTGGTATTCTGTTCCACAGAGAGAAGACCTTTCTTTTTAACACGTCGTGTGCTTAATTTAATCACACTTTTAATCTACTATATTGATAAATGGGTATTTTGAACTTTTCTTTTAATACCAACCAACACACTCATTGCGCGGCAGGCATGTCAGGAAGGTGAGATTGTGAAATGTTGCGTGTGATTCAATTTCAGGTATTTCCCACATTTTCACCTATTTCACCTCCTAAATTGCGTAGCGTTTGTGTTTTTTTTGTTTTATCTGTTGTTTACAAGCGAGTAAATGCATCAGATACTATGGACTAAACATGAAAAAACACTTTTAACACGCGCGCACGCAAAACTTATTATGAACTAAAGGCAAACGTAAATATTATGTTTACAGGAATTTTTTTTTTTTTTTTTTACGCATATCTTGAGGAAATGACGTTTCTTTAAGATTACTGAGGGTGAGGAGTGGAAATATGTATTTAGAAATGATAAAGATACGCCATTGAGTAAATAAAAAATCAAAACATCTCCACGTGTCAGAAGGTAGGAGGATTAACTGCTAGCCCATGGTGCGCAATATTAGACGGCACGTTGGCGTTGTGGCGAATATTTAACATTAAAAAAAAAAAAATTCTAAAGAGGGAGCAGAGCAAAATCCCGTGGACTTTAAACCAAAAATCGATAAAATGTTCAGTGAACTTGAAGAAAGCTACGCAAAGAAATTTGTAAAAAAAAAAAAAAAAAATACACATTTATATTCACTCGAATATAGATGAAGATAAATTCTCGTCGCACATGGGGCAGTGCCGACTTGTGAGTGGGAAAAACTTGTGCGTTTTTCATCTCTCTATATAACTCGTTGCTGATTCAGTTAAATATCTACACGTGGAACAAGAGTAGATAACACAAATTTTAGATGACTTTGCTTATTAAAGGGAAAATAAATGTTTACAACATTTTTACGCATTTTTTTTTTTATGTTTCAAAATGGAGTTTTTCCCAATTAGTGAGAGTATCTCATAATTAATTTTGAATAAACAATCCAAATATATTCAGGTGTTTCTGACAAAAAAAATTTAAAAGCAACATGTTGCCGAGTACTTTGACATTGAAAATGACGACGCATTTCTTTTTTGTAAATGACGATTCATTGAGAGAAAGCATATCAACAATCAATGGTTTTGATACGCATTTTAGTAAATAAACAAATTACTTACACGTGTCGAATGTATCTGGGTTAAGAAATTAATGCCAGCAACATGTTGCCGGGTAGTTGACATTGGAAATTGTGGCGTGACTATTGTTTACATCATTTGGAAGTAATTATTAGAGAAATTATAATTAGTATTAGTATTTAAACGTGGCAGACGCACGAGTATCTCGTGTAGGTGGTTAGCCGATCATGTATCACAACATAAATGTTGCGTAGTAGCTACTTGGCATTGATGGCATGTTGACACACATGATTAAAAAAAAAACAAATATTTGTTAATAGATTTTATAAGCGTTTTAGTAAATAAATAAATTACATCAATAGCGGAAAACTATAGGACAGCTGTCGCTGAAAGTTACAAATTTCCGGAATGATGATTTTAAAAAAGAATAAATATCTATTCATAGTTCAGATACGCAAAGATTCGTTGCGATTTTTTACAGAATAAGAGAAAGTGATTCACTCAATTTAAAAAAATGTTATCGCAACGTAAAGTCAATTTGTTGCGTAATATATGTAAGTAAAATGTTGCGAAGTAGATCTTTCGAAAATCACATGATGCTTACGCATTTTTTTTTTTCAAATTCCCGTATATCTTGGAATGATGGCAACGCACTTTTAACCAAATAAACAGCTTCTTGTCGTGTGTTTGTTTTAACAACGATGTATAGCAAAGAATTTGTTATCGCAAATTCTCAACAACAAGTCAATTCATAGAAATCAATAATTTAGAATATTCATTCTAGTTAATCATCTTGGTAAACAATTTAATTATGTACTTTCGCTTGTCAATCAGTATCTGGATCAATATTTCAATATATTACATTTCAATATCGACATTGAGCATTATGTTACATTTACCAAACAAAAAAAAAAAAAAAAAATCTAAGAAAACATCGCATTTATTAAAGAAATGACGTTTCTTCAAAACAATCATGAATTAGATACGCATTTTATCAAAACAACCAAAATATTTTGCTTATATGATAAAAAGAAAACAATTCTCCGTATCGTTGGATTAATAGGATTGTTGTGATGTTAAAGTGATGAAATACTAGGGAGTAATTGCATTGAATATTATGATAAAGAACGCATTTTCAGTATGATGATAGGTGCAGATTAAATTGAGTGGTGACAGATCAATGTGAGAGAATTTTTTCGTTTATGCAGTACAAACTCAGATAGTTTCACTTGATCTCAACTCTTAATGGAACTAAGCTGGTATTGGTTGGTTTTGGTTTTTTTTAAGAACAAAATTGGTTATCTGCAATCAATTACTACAGCAATAATATCCTGTCCCTAAACGCAATGTAAACATAGTACAATCCAAGGTAAAAGCAAGAGAAAAAAAAAATCGAAATTCTGTAATACACAGCATACATAGTAAAATCTATGGGATATCTATCCAGAAGCAAATATTTCATTATTCTCCCCTTGAAATCATTCCATGAAGTTCCTGAAAATTCACTCTATTTAGGTAGATCATAACCATATACCTGCCTGCACCTCTCATCTCTTCCATTAATCCAAACTCCCATAGCCACTTAATGCACATTTATTCAGCAGGATTTTCGTATACTACAGTTTACTAACCAAATAGACGTGTGGTCTCTGGTCAACATCAAAAGTCTGTGTGTGCTGTAGAGAAATTTAATTTTCATCTTTTCATCTCTGATGTCAGACGAACGATGATACGAGTACTTCCACTCCACATACACCACATGCATGGCGCAACAAATTCAGTTGACTTTGGTAGTCGGTTCAGTTAAATTTTATACCACTGCCAGCGAATCTCTCTCATAACCTAAAATCCATTTAACTTTTAATTAAAACATATTCATATTTGTGCCTCCATTGGGTTAGCCCCTGGCTTTGGATTCATAATGGAGAAACGATTTTTGGTTGTTAGTGGCTAAATGTTACTCTCCTTAGAACGCACAGTGTGTGCCTGTGTAGGTGCTGACTATGATGTTTACTTGAAAAAGAGAATTTCACTGACGATACAAAATTTACACGATTGCCCCCCGGCACCGACACTCGTCCCGTGCAGTGAGGTAAAAGCAGCATAAAAAGTAAATGTTGTGCAAACACATATATGAGTACGTGAAGATATATTGCACATGGTCATATTTTAAGTATCTAGGATAGCATAGATTGTATCTATATGTATCTACATGTACTACCCAGTGGCGGACCCAGAAGAGGAATACCCCCTATTGTTGCTGTTCAATTAATCTCTAAATCTACGTTAGATAGAATACCTGAGCGAAAGTTCTGAGCATGAATTCAGACTTCGTTGAAACATTGTAAATTTTTAGTTTCAAAATAAAATGTTTTAAGAATTTATTGCATCATGGTGCGCCCTTGTAAAATTCTTTTCAATACCCCCCCATGGAGTTTTTCAAAAGTTTTTCTTTTACATTAATGAAGTGCACGAACGTCAGAGACTGTGTTTATAAAGCAAAGAAGTAACTACATAGTGCCGCATGGTATACATACTCGTATAGTTAGTCGTCATCGTAGTGAAAACTAGTCATGTTACAAATTTTGTTTGTTATTACATTTGTATGTTTTACTTGTTATTTTTGTTACAGTTGTGCTTTTGCTGGGAAACAAATATACTTTCCTTTGATATGTTTTCGCTCAAGGGAAGGAAAGTAGTGGAGCAATATGCTTTTGAAGTTGACTTTGGGTTTTCGGTGTCAAAATTGTATAATGTTTGCCATGGAAATGTGGTTGACGCAGTTGGCTTGGCAATTAACAATGTCTTTAGCATAGTACCTCCTGTATGGGTTTGGGAAATTGAAATTATATAATAGGAAATGATTTTAAGGAAATTACTGTAAAATAACTATCCTTAGGCTGCTGTGCCAGGTGTTTTAACCACATTAATTTTCAAACAATATATACAGAGTATCCATTGTTGAGTTGAGAGAACATTTTGAATTGGGTTGATTGCTATTAAATTGTGAAATTCATTAGGCAGGCACAGTATAGCGTTACAGTTTCATAAATAGAAGGAAGGAATCGACCAAATTAAAATAAAAAAAAATAAACTTTAAGACCCAATCTGTCAATCAAAACTTAAATCTCAAACCTATACACCGGTGCAGCAGTATATAGCTTTGTGTGGTTGTGTGTGCTGAGTAGAAATGCAGGCTATTCGTTTTTGGTTCCCTTTCCTGCCTGTTTTGTTCAAGTTGTATGTTATTTGGAACGTAGCTATGGAGATTTATTGCGACTTAGAGAAGGGAATTACATAAAAGGAGGTGTGCTTATAACATGTACATACTTGTATCTCTAGAATTCTTAGGCGGGAAAAATGTTCATTCGTACAGAACGGATGAAGCTGTTAAGTCAATCATAAGAAGTAAAATAAGTCAAGTACGGGAAAAGGAGAAGAGAGGTGACTTTGCTTGTAAAAGGGGCGACCTTCGAAATTGCAAAAGTAATAGAAAGCATAACCCGAATTAAATTATTAATGGATGAACTTGCAACATCGTTGATAGAAGTCTAGCATTTCAGGGCATACACCCACGTCTTTAAGTGTTGGCTCTATTGCCTCATTTCATATCCATATCGCTGTGGCTGGATTAATATTTAACAACGGAACACTGTCTTCTTTTTTACAGACACTCTCTGAAACCGTAATCTACTCAAAGGGTAGTCAACTGGAATAATCTATTCCACTAGGTAGCTTTACAAAAGTTGTTCAGGCAGAAGTGTATACTATTAGGTGGGTATCTTGATCACATTTAGAATCGTGACGTAGGACCTCTAAGGGAATGTAAAACATCTGAGCACTTCATACAAAAGTGAACAAATTTCACCCGATAAGCTTAATCTCTCAGACAGGTTTAGGATAAATCACTAATATCGTACGAATTTGGTAGTTCAATACCGAATAAAGGGTTTTTGACAATTTGGAGCTTCAGACTGATGAGTAAAAGTGTAAATTAGAGTCAAAAATTTCAAACCATATTCCAAATTTCCAGAATCTGAAACAGAAGATCTGCAAACTTTAAATGCAAAGGAAGAAACGGGGGGATTCGACTATGTTAATGAATTCATTTCCGAGGACCTTACTCACATATGTACGTACAATTCGACTGGAAGATACTTAAGCTGCAATACAATAGGTTTTAGGCAAAATTTTAACTACGTCACGTCTCAATCTTTTACTGGTACTGACAGATATGACGCAGTAGATGTAATGGCAAAAATCCCATAGAGCGGTGAGAGTTGCACGAAAGAAAATTAAATCGAATCAGCAATTGAAGCCTCCGATAACCTACTTCATTTGGATAAGAGAAACCTAGACGAACAAAATTTTATTCATTCACTTTACGTAATATGGCAACAAACAGTCAAGTGGATGGACACACTTTTCACTTTTTCCTAGAACTAAGAACATTTAATCAACCTGTAACCATCACATTTTGCCTCTAACAAGTTAGAGATAACATCTAATCAACTTCAGACACCACTTCAAGCCTTTCGAGGAATTCATTAAAAACCTCCTGGACTGGGAGTGTGTCCACTTCTAACCATAATTCTCACACACAAATCCATACCCACATCAAAACAATTTTTTAATGTGCAGAAATGAAAAAAAAAAAAAACAGACTTCAGACAAGTATTTATAACTAAAACAAGATTTATTTGCCACTTGATGACAATAAATAACTATAAAATGTGTCATGTTTGCAGAGTAATTAACCTTTCTCTCTCTTTTTTTGTTGCTTCTGTCTTTCTCTTTTCTTTTTTTTTTCTAAGTCAATGTCAAGTTATAATGACACTCAAGAAACCCTCTGACAACAGCATGGTGACAAGTTTCAAATCAGCACCAATTTACCTTGCCATGATGTCTAGTAAAATAAGCAAACAAAAAATATATAAAATCCAATTGACAACCGTTTGCCTTGTCACTTTTCGATTGCAACTTGTTTATATACATTGCATATTGACAAATGTTCTTATTAGTAACGACAATTGGCCCTCCTTTGTATCTGTATATCTACTGATTGCCAGTTAAAATATCGATTAATATAACTTCAACGATGCATTTACAACCAGACAAACTAGGCAATTATCGTTTACGATTGCACATAATATTTCCATAGAGTGCCACCAGATACAGTTTGTTATTTGCAATTGTTTTGTAATGCTTATCGCCTGTGAGTTGAGTTCTCATTCTCTAATTAATAATTACGATTAGTTATTTTTTATTTATTTTTTTATTTTACTTATCACACTTGAGAGTGCAGTAAACAGAGTCAAGTCGAGTCGGGTTATTTTCAAATTATCCGCTTAAAGTCTAATAGAGGTGATAAGATAAAATAAAATAAAATAAAATAAAAAAAAAAAAAAAAGTATCTAAAGCGTGTTATCTGGTGACTTGGAGTCTGGGAAACGGCAACGATAAAGTGTAATGTGACTACGAATGTGAATGCAATTGTTGGCACTTTTATTTTCTTATTTTTTACTTTTTTTTTTTTTTTCTGATATAAAATGGAGATTTGAATTTATATCTGCAATCAAACAAAAAGCAAACAACAAATCACGTATTGTTTACTAATCTTCAGATTGTTATTCTTTTTATAGAATTGACGTTGACTTACTTCCTGGTTAGGTGTAGATAGGCACTTCTGGTTTTCTCGTATAGTCTGCTGGCTAGTTGGTGGAAAGGTCAAATTGAAAGCAAAAATTATGAAAAGAATTTGGAAGAGATGTGGAGAAAAAAAAAAGCAAACATTTTTAACAAAATTGCCTAAATAGTTTTTTTTTTTCCCCCCCACTTAATTAATGAGCAGGCTGTCATTCAAAAGTCTTGATTGGTTTTTGTTTTTCTTCTCTAAGCAGAGACGTTGGAAGTGTAGAAAGAAGTCTTGTGAGTTTCGGTATTGGAACAGCCTGGTGCGGGTTGTGTATTTATAGATCTAATGACCGGTGGCGGAGAAAAAAACAGGTGGCTATGCGAAACTTTGTTATTCTATCGATTTATGACCGCGCGTTGTCTGCTAAGAGAGAACATGTGTAAAGCAATTTGCTAAATTGAGTTGTGGTTTTATTATTAATTTAGTATATGTACATGTCAAGCCTGCTACCTAATTGTGCCTATATAATTGTTTTGAAAATTCATTACGATGTGTGTGCTTTAAGGGTGTCTGAGGAGGTGTTTTACTCAAGGGAAAACATCGTTAAAATAAGACTGAGTTGTATATACATATATTTTAAAAGGAAAAGGTTTCTAGACGATTCAGTTGAATAATATCAGTTTTACATACTTCTTAATGCCTTATGGATACAGCCCTGTTTTCATTAGCTGCCGATATACCAGACGTTAAATGGGAAACGTTGTCTAAGCTCTAGGTTTAAGCTAGATTTTTCGACGCTGGCCACAAATATACTGAGTATCTCATCGCAGATTTATAATTCTAACAGCCCATGAAAGATGAACAAAATATGTCGTTTATGCTGGTTAATTAGTCACAATGTTACAGTGGTCGGTATAACACTTCACTTTTGCTATATAAATACACTAGCTGTCCCGCCCGGCTTAGACCGTGTACTAAAACAGTCGCATTACTTGCATTTTGTCGCTCGTGTAATCTGGTTTTGAATAAAAATATTAATAATCATGAAATTATTTCATTACTGTACTTTTCAAAATTTCGGTACTCAAAAAATACGAACGGTACCCTTATAGTGAGAATCAATTGTCTGGCCGAGGTTCATCTGTCTGTCTGTTTGTCACACCATCATAACTTCCGAATCCTTACACTTAGGTGGTTGAAATTTGGACAAAGGTTGAGTTTTACTAACCGGTACATAGCTCTAAATTAAAAAAAAGGGGAAAAACAATAAAGTTTTGAAAGAAGAAATTGAATAAAAAGAATTTCCGTTATTTTTACTTCATCAAATTCCACAAAAAAAACTACCAAAAAAGGTAGGCATCCCTTATCTTTGAAACTATTGAACCGACAAATAAGTGTCATCTAAGTAAGTGTCATCTTAGGCACCCACCGTCCGCCATCTTATATTTTCGAACATACGAATATTTATTTATTTACTTCTGATAAAAAAGGCATATCGTTTGATACCCTTTTTATAAAAATTATATTTATTGTAATTGCTACGAAGCCCCTAGGCTTCATTCGGTAATTGTATGGAGCGCCACCTATCCGCAAAAATACAAAGTTTCCAATACCCATCTATACCTGTCTTCATGTACTGCTGTCAACGTTCATTCATCGAGTCTCGAAAAAACAACCGATCAGTACTGCCAAACCTGGTTGGATTCATGACAAAGCCTTATTTAAATAATTTAAGCAATATGCATGGCAACGTAAATAAGTGTTCAGTGTTCTTGTCATCAGTGCATACCAGAAGTTGAACTAACTAAAACAAAGCTGTAGACGAAGTCTTTGTATTATAGTCGCAATCAATTACTTATAAGACAATTTTGAAGAAACTTAATGACAGCGTACAGCCCTGTCGAAAACCTTGGATGGACCACCTGGTGGTAATATATTTTTTTTTTTTGACTCTTTAAAATCGATCGACTCTCTCAATGTGAAGATCTGGATAATATTTCTCCAACCTCTAATAACTTATCAATTATCATTTAAAACTTTTTTGATAAGTATAACCGATAAGTATTTCGTGGAAAATATTTCACTTTAATTCTTGCAAACATTTTCTGACTGACACAGCTTTTAAGTTAAACAAAATAAAACACACACGTAAAGTTTTGGAAAAGAGAATTATCTTGCAGCAAAAATATAAAAAAAAAATCCACAAAAAGACTTCTCAATAGAATCTTACCACTTATATATCTTCTGTTCAGGAAAACAGAAATTTTAATACCTGATAAGCTATGAACCTACAAGTCACTTATCAAAACTGCATTTTAGTTATCGAAAATTTTGATAAGTGATAAGCCATTGGAGAAACACGGCTCTAGTCTATTGTTTGATAGCATCCGCGCCGCAGAGGTTTGAATCTATGACTATTGTCGCGAATATTTAGCACAAGCGCTCGCTAGCTACCTCGGCTACACCGGTGTTACTCAAGGTGTGGCCATCTAAGCTTACGATGTGCACTTAACAAACAAATATTACTTAGGCTAGAATTCGTTAGAATTCGGTTGAGAATTTCGTTAATTTTAACCAAAATTTCCTTTAGTATATTTGTACGGATTCATTGCGTCTAAGATGCAAATCGCAAGCGTTGATGCACTTCGTTAAATGAATTTCTTTCAAATCATGTGGAACCCAAATATCAAGCTTTTTAACGAGTTCCATACTTTTTAAATGTTTCTCAATCGCTGTATGTGGCACACTTAACTTTTCGGCAATCTCTCGTACAGTTAAATGACTATCCTACTCGATTATGGCTTTAATTTGATCATCATCAAGCTCATCTGGTCGACCTGATCGTTGTTCATCTTTCAGTGAAAAATCTACAGAAGGAAATTTGTCAAACCAATTCCGGCACTATCTTTCTTTTAAGGCTTCTTCACCATACACATCACGTAACTTTTAAGCAGCTTGCGCTGCGTTCTTTCCTTTATGGAAATAAAAAAGTAAAATATGACGAAAATGCTCGTTTTTGCACTCCTTAATAAAACTGACGCCAAACAAATACCTTTTCACAAAAATACGCGCAATTTGCTTCTAAAGCAAAGAAAGACTGACAGCTAACAAATGTCAAAAGGAAAAAAATATGGCCAAAGACATCTACGTGTGAAATCGGCAATTACTTAGTTGCCAACCTGATAAATATTACATCTGTGGCAGAGCTCTTAGAAAATATTCTCATATTTTTAATTACTTTAAAAAAAGTTTTCTTGGGATGTACTCGTATCCCACAAAATTCACTAAGGAATACACCAACCAGCAATTCGCAATACTTGGTTAGCATAATAAGTGTCCAGACAAATAGCAATAGTATCTAGTGCTCTTGAACAGTTTTGAAATATTGATCTGTACTTGGCTAAACACATGTACGTTATAGTCTTATAATGCAGATATCTCGAGTATTCCAGAAACTATTTAAATGGAAGCCTGTATATTTTCTACAGACTGTCCCACCATCATAAACTGCCAACCTTCTTTTTTACGGTTCTGAAATTTGATATCATTCCTCGATGATGTGTTCGATCAAAAATTCCTCTTAAAGAGTACCAAATTACATACTCTGCCTGTCTCCATTCTTTCGTTCCTTCTTGGGTCTTCAATCAAAGCCACACTTCAATGGATTCAATTTTGCTGCTTTAGCTACTACTACTCCCGAAACAGATATCAATCAGCTTATAGTTTTTTTTTTTCTCGATTTTTCGATAATATTGACTGACAGTTTTGTCATGCATCCCCAACCACTATGATTATCCACCGAAGAAGAATCTATTCATGAATTTTGAAGATTCAAAAATAAAATAAAGGACAAACCCAATGATGGTGGTCCAAAAAACACAACCGAATTCGATATTTTTTTTTTTTCCAAAAGTAAGAAGAAGAAAAAAAAAAAAAAACATTTCCTCAAATTACAATCCACAGCATTGTATCTGAGCTTAGGTATGAAAAATCCTCCCAGTCATCGTACTATCACACATCACATCAGCGATAGTCACACACAGTTGACATAATTATAAACTGATTTACCCAAGCTGTGTAAACACTTTTGACAGCGGGGAGCTACACAAAAAAGGCGAATAAATATCCTCCTACTTCTGTGAATGCATTCCATTCTATTGTATTTGCTTATGATATATGTACATATAGACCTGACACAGTTGATTGATAGCGTCGTAGAAATGAATATTAATCATTAATTACTCGTATCAATGCAAATATTTACACGAAAAATGAGCTGATAGACGAAGACAGCGCTGGTTGTTCGTTGTCTAGCCCCAGGACTCACTGAGGTATTTTTAATTTGATTACAAATTTGAAAACTGGAAAACCTTTTGCTCTCTGATTTCCCACTGACTCTGGTGTATTTACAGGAAGCCAAATTATTGTCAACCACAAGACAAAATATTATCATAATGTGAGATGCTTGCCGAGTTGATTTCCGAGAAACTCTTTGAAGAGGCATGCTATTCTGATGAACTGCTAAATGGAGCATATGTCGGAATGGGGGTGGTTTTTGAAAAGATGACACAATAATGGTGAAAACTAATTTCAGCACATGTTGACAGATGAGAATAAATTAAATTCTGCAGACTAAATGTCGCTAGTAATTGCACATAGATACGTGTAGTAGATACTTTTTGGCAATAGAAATGTCACTTCAGTCATTCGACCAGGTGTGTGGGTTGAGTCTGTTCATATTAATTAGTATTATGCGCACATGAGTGCTGAAAACTCTTGGAAGTGTGCAGTGCCAGTGGGATTAGTGGGATTTTGTTTGAAATTACAAATTTCCTTGCAATTGAGTCAAGGCATGTGATTTTGATCTTACTCAGGCGTAGTGACGTTTGATTGATGTTTTTCGATCTTTTGGCTTTGAACAAGGAATATAAGAAGGAAGCGACTGCGGGGTAGAGAATATCTTTACATTCGCGCGAATTCTAAAAAATATTTACACGTGTGTCGAAATTTCTTGTTCAGTATTTTCTATTCATGTTAAGATAAACGTAACGAGACCTACCTAATGCGTGACCCTATTTTAGTTTGTTTAGCTAACTTGCATGTTACAAAACTAGATTTGATTTTAAGAGTAAACAAATGATACACATCTGGCCAAAGTGCAGATCTCTTTTGACCTCAGCTAACGACTTTCCAAGGCCAATGTGAATTAGCTTTGAAAAACACTGTATATGAAGATCTAAGACCGAATTTGGTTATAAAAATGGTATCTACGAAAAGAATTCGTTACTAAAACTTAGCGTAGTTGACGTCAAAGACGTGTGCCACTATGAGGTCTCCCGACAAAAGAAGAAGAAGAGGGATTAGATGAAGATATACGTACAGTCTGTTTCCCATGTACTAAGGTGATGCAGCAATACGTCAAGAATTACACGACCGACATATGCAAGTCGACTCTGAGGCAGACTCAACGGAAGACTTACTGAAAGAAGGACCAATCGAAGCATAATTACATAGGCACAGCAAAATGCAAACTGTACGAAGTGTTGAATAGATCTTGCGTGGCAATCATTAAAATATAAAAACATTGATCCACATGTGTACAAGAAATGACTTACACATTGCTATAACACTCGAATTAGATTCGCACAAGAAATAAATGAAAGGTGTAAGAAGTGGTAAATTATGTATTTTATGCGGACGACTTGTCGGATCAGTGCTCAAGGAAATAAAACATAACACGACTATTAGCTGAAAGTAGGATCGGCAGAGACGGGATCATCATTCACAGCAATTAATTTTAAGGTGTACGAAGTTCGAATTCTCCGAGCAGGGCGGAGAATAGACAACTTAACCCTATACGCCTGGACTTAAATTCACTGAAAGTAGGACTAAGGCGGGCAATACGAATCGAAGTGCAAGGTGCACGAAGTGGGAATGGACTATAAAACACCATACGACTATATTCACACTAGGTGTACGAAGTATGACCTTTTTCCCTGCGCGAAGAATAGACAAATGAACACTAAACTGGAGTTAGATTCAGTAAAACGAATAAAAAAGTGGCCAGAATTTCGTTGCACAGACGCGAAACACAAGGTGTACAAAGTGCTGTCAGTGGATTACCACAACCGTGCGCGAAGAATAGGCTATAAAACCAAGGTAAGACTAGTGCTACCTTTACTGTAATTAGGAACGAATCGGGACACTACTATATGGAAACATAATGCTAAATATACGAAGTGGTGAGTTATGTACTGAATTTGCAAACATTTATGCTCCTCTTGGATATACGACATTAGTCACATGCTAACTAATTACAAACAAGATTGGCCACACAAATGGCCACAAATACCACCAATGCATTGAGTCTTACACAGTGCAAAGTATCTTTTCTCTAAATTAAATCTGAAATCTAAAAGAAGATACGCTGCATGCCCCATTAAATCCACCGTTAAAAAAAACTGCTCTTAAAAATTACTAAAGCTTAAAACAATATCTTTTAATTAAGCTCCAATGTAAGGCCACTTTATTTAACGATTAATGTGTCACAACACACATTTTCAACGTCAGCATAATGTAATAAACCACCATCTCTCAGTCACAGCATGTTGCCGACCCTGAAACATACTTCAAACTAAAAAAAAAAAACAACAACAACATTATTACGAAACCAACTTCACTTCCCACTTCAATGCGCATAACAAATTCGTACTCTTTTTATGGATATATACAAAATAAATTTAGACACGCACGCGACATAACCATACGTTCCAACATTCGCGCGCGCACTTTATCCGCTACCACACCGTCAATGCCGCCACATCATGTTAGTTATTACCGCAAACAAGTTATTAGTACCAATCTTAGCCACCTGAATTCGACAGACAAACATACACACGAAGTGGTATTGAATATTAATTAACTAACGCAATGTACTGACTAGTAATTCACACACGAAACTACCAAACGCCCACTCTCCCCATCAGGTTTCCAGATACTTTTTTCTCCGCTCAGATTTTCTAGTTCAGTGCGGCAAGTTGATTAACGCCGCGCGCCGCCAACACAAGAAAAGTTTCCTCATGTAAATTAGATACAGATACATGGTTTGTAACCCCCGTGGGAGTTTCGTATCTACTTATAGCAAACAACTTTGAGTGAAAAGATACAAAAAAAAAAAAAAAAAATTAAAAAATCAAGTTGCCAAAGCATTTTAATTTTTTCAAAATTAAGGAAAAATATTTCAATTGGATTTGGATCGGAACAATGGACGGGTCAGCAACGAAGATTAGAGCTGACAACCTCACCCTAACCCAACAGAATCTGAGTCTGCGCCAACAAATCACCGCACTTCGCAACGATCGTTTGGATTTACAATACAAGCTGGTAGAAACTATTGGGGCCAAGGAATCCTTCAAAATCGAAGTAATCAAGCTAATTACCCAAGCACAAAACACATTCGAGCGTCTAAAAACGTTCATAGAGCATACAACGAGCACGCCACCACCACCGATGCTAAGTGGAACGGAAAAATTGCTGCGGCGGCAAATTGTCGGCGGCAACCATGGAATCCTTCGACAAATTCCAATCCAGAAGGACACACAGCAAATTCCAGCACCACCACCACCACCACCGCCACCGCCACCGCCAACACGGAGCACGTCAGTTCAAAACGAAAATGACGACATGCACTTTATAGATGAGAAAATACATAAACTGAATACGATTCTAAAGAAATACGAACGCGATATTAAGAAGGACATCAAAAAGGAAAATCAAGAGGTTAGAGGAATCACAACCACCGATACTTCAAAAAAACAAGCAACAAACGTTGGAAACGAAAATCGAAGATACTCAAAGCGATTACAATCGAATGTCAGTGTCTCGAATGGTCCTGTAGAAAAACAATTTGCAGTGCATAAGGAAAACAAGGAAAACCTAGAAATGGTATGTGCATTCAAAGATATTACTAATGAGGCACCAATGCGATTAGCAGGAGCTCAGAATGGAAGAAGATTAGGCGATCCAAGCAAATTCAATTCATCCATATCCTTGAACTTCCCCCCTAAGTCTCGAGGAAGGAAACGAAAGGTTATAATTTAATTTCACCCAAAAAAAAAAAATATTTATTTTCATTTGCAATAAAATATTCAAACTTAAATCACTGCAAGGACATGTTTTATCTCAATCCTTGGTGCTGTCTGTGATATGATTAATGACTGAGACATTACAAAGGTACTTTAGGAGTTTTCTCTTTTTCTCTTTTTCTATTGGATACCAAGCAGACGTTAACCTCAAAGTTCCTTCCCGCGAAACTGTTAATGATATTTTAATCGCTGGGAATTTGCCATCCAGAGGAAGTACTCGTAGGGTGGATAATATCCACAACAGAACCTTAAGTTGGCGACACTTTAGGTATAAATATAATTTAATAATTTCCTCTTCTACGTAGTAGTGAATTATTTTCGCATTAAAGTTTCAAATACTTTCTCTGGAAGTTAGCTACTCGTACATTGAGTTTATAAAAGAATAAAAAGGGCAAACAGAGTTATAGTGGCAACAGTTGAGGCTAAAACTTACTTCAAGTTTCGTGATGAAATAGTATGTACCTTGTACCTTGGTCCGAAACGTCAACAAAATGCGCAGTGATCCGGTATCATTTCAAGAAAACACCATTGCAGTGCGTATTTGCTGGTGTTTTTGCACTAGTTGATGTTTGTTTTGCAAACAAAGTTATTTGTAAACAAGAAGTGAAAAATATAATCATAAATAATCTTATCAGTTGGAAGGCCGAAAATTAAATTCTTTAGGTTAAAGATAAAAATTCAAATATACTCGTAATACGGACACAAATGTCGTATGTGGGTTGCCATTCAATTTTGACCACAGCTTCGTAAATACTTAAAAAGAGGAGTGGACGTTGAGCCCGACATCATCTCTCTACATCTTCATTTGTTTAAATCGAATGTATCTGTGCAGTAAAATGTTACTGTTACTGTTACTCTAAATTGTTTAGTTTAGACCCGTAAAAACCTAACCTGTTATGTATATCATCATTTTTATGACTTGTATTGTATTTGTATACTTTTCTATTCATCATGTATCTGTTGGATCCAATTTAAGAAGAATTCGCGCAAAGTACTCATAAACATTTTGAATATTTATACAGGATTTAAAGTCCAAGATACTTGCCGTACACGCTCAGTTCAACACGTAATATGTTAAAGAAATTCATGCTAGGTACCACTTCTGTACATGAGATCGTCGCGGTTCACTTAAAGAGTCAAGGTACATAAGATTTGGGCAAATGGAAATATATAAATTCAGTGAATTAACAAACATGTTTTTCACAGACAGTACGGATATGTACGAATAGTAGGGTGCTTCTTAAAAATCTACTTAAAAAAATATTGGGACACCGTAGTATAATATAACTTCTCTTACCTGAAATGTAGATATATTATATTTGTTCTTATTATATCTTATCCGGGATGTATTAAGTTTGATACATAGTTTGTAACGTAGAGAAATAATAACATGTACATATATGTATCTGTGATTAGCATCAACGTGTTCATCCGTCCGTTACCAGTTTTTGGTCATAAATTTTGAGCTAGGAATGAGAAATTTGGTCTATAAGCTTCCTACAATCCGAAGCAGTACAGGTGTAAATATTTTTTGAATTCACCCACAGACACGCCCACTTTGAAAAAAAAAAGTTAGTCAGTTTGCTAGAAAGGTAAAATATGTAGACATCGATTTTCTCTGCATTTATTTCATACATTATGCATGGCCACGCCCACTTTAGGGGGGCGTTTTCTTAAAAAAAAGAAACCGTTTGTTTTTCAAATCCATTTCTGTTGATGGTTGAATCTAATTGTGTATATCACATCAGAACCCGTTAACTTCGGTTGCAAATTTTCTGCTAAGAAAAAGTTGTAATAACAGTTTTGTGATAAAATTTCTTAAAAATCTCGGAAATATCCACGCTCACTCTATTAGGGGTGAGCTAAAAGATGGGATTGTAACTTTCCTGCGTTTTTTTTTTTTTTTAATTGACTTAGGTTTAGAGGTCGCTACCGCGGGTGAAATTTTTATGAAATATTAATTTTCCAATTGACTTCTAGTCGTGGCACAGGCAAAGCAGTAGCTTCATCTACGTATGAAACAATAATGTTTTGATTATCTAACTTTGGGCGACCAAATATGTTTGTGCTTCGACTTTCGGCACGACACCAATGCCGTAAATACTGGATTAGGAAATGGGGCCTATATGAGAATTACCTTAGAGCAAAAGATAAAATAAGATGTTTAACCTGTCGCCACCATAAGATAGAAATTGTGTTACAGGCAATTAATCCTTCAACTGGATCCGTGATTTTAATTTCGAAAAGAAACAGAAACTATTTCAAATTAGTTTCTTCAAATGTTGCCCCCGGCATAACAACTCAGCCGGTGCTAACCTCGGGGTGACTATAAAGAATTATTGTAGTAAACCTTATTTACTGCTACAGAGGGGTAGCCCCTGCTGGACTGCATCGTTTTAGATGGATGGCTAAAGCGATATATGCTCTGAAAAGCATATGAACGAAATCTCCATATGTACTATTGCAGTTTGTGTAACCTTGCACCTAAAAACGTTTTCCAGCTCTAGAAAGGCTTAAAGAGGTTCCAGAACCTCTGTCTAAAGTCGCCATTAAGAAGTTCCTGGGTCATCGGTGAAACGGTGGAGCTCGTAGCAGACTCGGCTCTACCCGTCCCAGTTGCCGAAAAAAATATGTTAAGCTTCTAGACGTATGGGACCTATACCCTATGACTGAAGGACAAAATTAAATAGCCTATTTCTCTACGTTCAGAAGGTAATGCAAAAAGATTATTTATAGCAAAATACCCAATAATCGATTACAAATCGGTTAAGTTTTTGTCTGAAAGTGCATGAGATTAATAAATTATTACGTTGAGGCCAGAAAAGCAAGACATTTTTTTTTTTTTTTATAATTTACTCGTATGTTTAAGTGGGTCGATTTGTATGGAGAATTATTTATTGGCCTACTTTCGGTTTAAATTTGAGTGTATTGCAATCAGTAGAATTTTAAGTGGACTTTAAACAAATGCATTCCACTTTTGAAGTAATAAGAAAACATATGAAACGGTTGCGGTTTGTCCGTAACGAATGATACCCAATCCTTTCTCATCAAAGCATTTTCTTAACATTATTTTATAATGTTTTATTTTACTTGTAGTAGACGTAGCTAATGACGTAATTTATCTATGATATTGGCACATGAATATCCTGAAGCTAGTTAAACTTGCGCAAAACTTGCATAAAATTCGGTTTGTCCAACATTTAATATAATTGTGGGCGAGGTTGTGGAAATTTTTTTTTTTTAAAGAAATCAAGCACTATTAAGTGTAAGAGTCAAGAAGCATTTCTATGAAGTTTGATTCGTCTAGCTTAAAATTCAAGGCCCCAAACCTGTTACATAAGGGCGGATGGACGGACGAACATGACTGAATGAATTTCACTACATGTATATACTTCGCACAGGGTGTATCTTTATTATTTCTCGACGCGAAAAACTTTATTTTTTATAAACTGTGAATGCAAATTGTGGACTTTCACGTACATTTCGACTACAGTGGTGCAAACAATTTTCCGAAAATCAATTTTTTTTCCAAATATTAAAAAAATATTTTAAAAAATCCTTTTTTTCATATTTTTATTTTGCTAGACATATGCACATGACAATGTGTAATCTATCTTAAATTTCGATTATGGGTTCTGTGAAGGAATGGCATTCTTTTTGCGATGTAGGCATTTTGAATTCCGACGTTAGCCATTCTTTTGCTCCACCCTATATTATGCTATGTTTTTAAGAATCAATTAAAGGGGAAATTTTCTAATTCTAATTTCCGTTGAAACGGGTCGATATGGATGGCTGCATTCTGATCACCGATATTCGGGTGGCTATTAGTTGTTGTTCCCCGATGGAGCTCGAACCTGCATAAGCAGATACACCATGGCCACCCACATTTAATAGTTTAAAAAGGATTAACGTTGTGAATTTTTAAGTGAAAAACTAGCGAAACAAAAAGTTAAAGTTCAGCACCGACATTTGATTCCATAGTGCGAAAATTCTACGAAATAAATTATATAAGTAACTAAAGTTCTTCAGAAATCATGAAGAAAAAACAGCGCCAGTTTAACAACCCCGAAACAACTTTACAGCAAGCATTAACGCCCAATATATCGCCGTAAGTATAAGGCAAAAACTCTGTTACCAAGAACAGCAGATGCCTTAAAATTTGTTTTCCTTCTTTCATTTATCATGTAATTTTATACATTCAGCACGTTCAACCCATAATTATCTCTAAAAGGTAATCTGAACTAAGTTTATATTATAACTCACAGTAGAAGCCACGTTCGGTAAGAACTTCTCGGACCTGTCATAACACCCATTACACGTGTATGCCCTTACCTGCAAAGAAAAAAAGAAACAAAACAAAAATAATATTAAGTTAATTGTTCAACCATCTTCAGATAAGACAATAAAATATTATCATATTTAATGGTTTGTTGAGTCTTTAACAATACAAAAATCCGCACTAATAACAATATTTATATGCAAATTAATTAGTTAAGTCCTTCCTGTATCTGTTTTTTTTTTTTTTTCAAAGCGACCCTGCTAAGCTTGAGATACTTTTCGACGGTCATCATTATTATCAACAACAATTTGACTCAAACCAGATAACGTGATTAATTATGAAAAAAAAAAAAAATAAAAATCTATTTAAATCCGCAAAAACGTAAAACAAAATTTCTAAAACAAAAAGAAGCGCCCAATAGTAATAATGCAAATTAGTAGCAAGATTTATTAGGAATACAATTAGTTCTCGTCTGTGCGGTTAGATACTCGTATATAATTCTTTAGGTTTTTTTTTTGTATGCCCTTCAGGCTCGTTGATTGACAGATTAATTACATACAACTTTGGTTGAGGGGGTCAGAAGCAAACAGAAGCTTTCTGGCTTAAATTATCTACTAATGGACTTTTTCTGTAAAATTTCTGTAAAATCATTGCGAGGTGCTTACCAAAAAAACCGAGAAAAAAAATCGTTTCTTTTTTTTTGGAATTTTTTTTGAAAATCGTTAAATCTTTTTCTCACCAGAGAAAAACACATGTCCCCCGTGTATCACGGAGTGATAAATTCAAATGAAAATGTCCGCCACAAGTGACCCAATTTCTCGGGGTCTACCCCCATCATCATCAAACGAAAATTCTGCTGCCAAATATGATAAAAAAAAAAAGAAAAAGAAAAATAAAATTTAAAAGCGAAATACAACAACCGATGAAGAACAAAATAAACATCATCCGAATCTTGAGGCTGCGGATAATCGTTGCGTTGAGATTGAGATACTTTCTTTTTTGCTCTGTAAAATTTATTTTTAGTAATTTTATGAGGTTCTTCTTCTTTCCATAAAAAATCGATTAAATGTGGGAGAAACGAACGGTAATGAGAATTAAACAAATAAAATGTAAAAACAGTTTAAATAAAATTTCTAAGTATGTTTTATTTATTTGTCCGAATTGAGAGATATCCTCTTGAGAATTTAAGTTGGTGGGAGGGCACCTTACTTCTTTTCTGCTGCAGCATCAACTTTTCGTCTTTTCTCTGTTATATGTCGGATGAATAATAAAATTTTAAAGTAATGAAGTAATTTCTTCAATGGTTATAACAATAAAGTTTTATAGTTTAACCATATGTGGCGCGATACAATCTCTCTTCGACGAGAAACTCACATTAAATTGCAATGGAAAATTGAAATTCACAATAAGATACATTTTTACGATCACAAGAGGATAAACCGGCCCAAGAGTTGTTGGCCACCTTTGATGAGGTGTTGAAAATTGTGATGTAATTGGTTATTATTTTTATGGCCATGGAGGTTACTTTTATTCTCCTTTGCCTTGGCATTCTTCCTTAGGGATATATATATATTTTTTTTTTTTTTTAAGAAGGTAGCCCTGAACTCATCATCACTCAGAGAACTAAAGTGTTTTTCAAAAATTTACCCCTTTTTAATGCTGTATCTTTGCATGATAATCAACTACGGGTGATTTTAATTTATGGTTGAAATGGTTACATGAAATTAGGTCAACCTTTCCAAGATTGCATGTCTTCAAGGAAGGAATGATCAATTTTGAGGGCTACTAGTTGATTACGAAACAAGTAACATTTTAGGAAGTGTGTCTGTGAACAGTTTACCTCGGCAGAGTATTATATTTGTATCTTGAATTTCTGACAGAAGCAGGTCAATAAGAATAAATTGTTCTCAATTTAATGTCGAACACAGCCACAGGTATAACAACGAAGTAGTCATATGTGGACAAAGCACCAAAATGTCTAAAATGCATGCAAAGAAAGTAGCTGCTAAATGAAAGTTTGCTGATTCAAGTACCAAGCATTAATAAAATTTCGGATTACGTAATAAATAATAGTATCGCAACAAATCCTAATAACTTCCCCCTGTTTAGTTTGGATTAAGAACGCAGGGAAACTAATACCTGAGTTTCAAACCATTACGCCATTAATCTGTTTCTCTCTCTCACTCATCCTCTTCCTATCTTCTTTTCCTACCGCCTCCCTTAAGTTGAAATGGTTTAAGTACAAGGTGAGTACATCCTACCACGAACTGTATTTCGGACAAAAATGTCATCTCATTCGATAGAAAATGAAAGCCGCTACCTTTTAACAAATGGGTCGGGGGATCTACGAGTATAATAATTTTAGATCCTTGTCTTATCTTGGTGGTTAGGTTTACTAAATGGTTTCAGTATTTACTAGAAATGTTGCTGTCGAAAAAACACTAAGGTGACGCTCGTATAATTCAGTGACACGGATATTTGATATTTAAAAAAATATCTCTATGTTGAGTTTCATTGAACTCCAAACTGATCTAACTTACGAAACCAGTTCATTTGAATATAAATTACTAATTCAATAAATCTAGATAACAAATAAATCGTACGCACATGCGGACAAGTTCTTATGAAGCATCCAAAATAAATGTAGAAATGACTCATAAGTTACAAAACCTGAAAAAAAAAAATCTCTTGGGAAGTTATTCTAAAAATGGGTATGAAATGCCTTGAGAACACTTGGAACTTCAAGGTCGATAGAAAGAGGTCAAATGACGCTTAAAATATGAATGATTTAGATTAATTTTATTGCTTTCAGAGAATTTGAACATATTGAGTGACGAATTTGTAGAATAGATAAGCGAAAAGTTCTCACGAAATTTATTCATCTATGTATATACGATTTGTATCTGAACCATCGTCAAACGGGTTCGCATAATTCAATCTGATTTGAGTAGAAAAGAATAGACGAATAGACGAAACCACATATCTATATCCAAAGATGACGAATTAATGCTAAAAGAATATAAAAATTTGAGCATAAAAAAAGTAGATTTGTACAAAAGTTATGAAGCATCTATAAAAAAAAAAATACAGAATTACCACCACTTCTGACACCACATTAAATATCTTCATTTACACACTGCTGAGCGAATTAACAAAATGCTTATAGAACGATACAATAAGAAAGCAAGAACCACCACTTCTGACACCTCATTTATTATCTACATATGTACATTGGTAGTCGACTTACTAAACTACTCATGGATACATTGAAAGTTCAGGTACTATACAATTAAAAAGCAAAAATATAAATAAAAAATTTAGGAAGTGTCACCACTTCTGACACCCCATTAACTATCTGCATTCGTGAGTTATATAACATCTCTTCCCTTCTAACAAACAACACTTAAATAAACTCAATTTAAAATTTATTTACTACGCAATTTCAAAGTAATTTATGTCTTTTTTCGCTTAAGATACATTTTAATAAACAATTTTCTTTTTGGCTACCCACCACAACCAGTATATCCATGGTTAATTATTCTTAGAAAATTCTAAAAAATCTTCACAGAAATTTAAAATACTTGTGTCCCAGAAATAAATGTACAATCAATCAAATGTCATCGCATAAATAACACTACATGGGTGTCTACAGTTCAAAACGATTAAATATATTATTCGTTGATTTTCGCAGCAAATGCTAATGAACTAACATACTACAGGAAAATGTGTAATGCTGAACCCAAAAATACCTGAACGAAGTGTACGCGCGGCTTTTATGCAAATCGTGATGATGATGGTAATGGGAAAAATTTATCTAAACATACAAATATGTACATACACTCGATTGACCATTCTTTTATCTATTGCCAAAGGTATCACCAATCTGAGTTAATTAATTATTTATACAGGTGAACGCATCGATTCGTGTGTTGTGTCCCCCGTCCCGTCTGTATCTATAAGTTATTGCTTCAGTTTAAGATTAGATGGTGTTGTCTAAAAACAATTTAGTATCTCTAAGATAGAACAAAAACTTAATCACCACTTAATGACGCGAAAACTGTTTTTATATTTATTTTTTTTTGGCAAAAAAGAATACTCTCTCTGTCTATGTACTCTAATTATAAGTTTAAACGAGATGTTGTATCTATAGATACTCGCATGCTGTATTAATGTGTTTTGACATTGAATTTGGCTTAGAGAGGGTGTTAGAGATACTTTTCTTTTTTGTGTTAGATAATTTTTGGTTCCACTCTTAGTATTTTTATTTTAAAAATGTTTTTATTGTTAAACATATGAATTTTCCTGGCACACGGCCTAGCAGGCTCTGTGCCACCCATCACACAAGTCACTACGTCAGAGGAGAGCTTGTATCTCTATCTGTATTGTACTGTATTTCGTCGTTTACCTATAAGACACGTCTTCTGAATGCCCCCGTGTAGATTTTTTTTTTTTCTCTGTGCATTGAGGAAAAATAAGGAAAACAGATGAGAAAAGCACAAAAAAAAGAGGAAATTCACGACTCTGGCCTCATAAACTGATTTGTTTTTGTTGTAGCCAGTTATGGTGGTGGCGAATGATTTTTTTGTTGTCGAGTTTCCTTGATAGCTTTTCATTTTATGAATTGTATTGTATATTCTTCTTCGGTATTGAGTGATGTGGATGTTTTCCAATTGCGGATGAATTTTACGATTTTTTTTTTTTGTATTTATAGTAAGCATTGTTTTATATCCTCCCTATGTGGATGTCTGAATTTGTATGCCACGTAGAAAGGTTGTTTTTTTTTTTCTTTCGAACGACATGACTTGATTGTTGATGAGGAGACGGTATAGTAAGGATGGTTGCAGCGAAAAAAGATGCAATGAAATGTTTAAGGTTTCAATAGTTGATAAGATTGATGAGGAAAGCGGGGAAGAGACGTATCCAAACTGGTTGGGTAGTAATAAATTTATATAATGATGATTGAAAGAGGAGGGAAACAAGATGGCGACATATTAATTGATCATTTTCTGTTTCTTTTTTGTGGCCGTCAATCAATCGAGAATGTCTTTTTTTGGAGTTGAACGAGGACATTTATGTAAGCTAAGGTGAATCCGATACAATGGAACTATTATTTAAGCAATTTTCTTTAGATCTAGGTGGGTATTTAAAAAAAAATAAAAAATAGCGGACTAACTACACAACCCTGTGGAACACCGATTATTCAGATTGTATAGTGGTAAGGTTCAAGTACTTTTTGGAGGATAAACAGTCAACAAATTTTTGAATACAGTAGTGGACTATCTAGATCTATCAACTTACATGGTAGCATTGAAGCCTCTGACTCTTTTCATATCGTTAAAGATCTGGTAGAGCTTAAATGTGTAAAAAACCCTTGAATCAAAGTATGAAACGAAAGGGAAAAAATCGAGTTAAGAGCAGTTGAAAGCATCTCATTTGCTATTTGTGCCAAGAATCATTCTCAAATTAAAAGATTTCGCATCTCGCACAAGAACCAGTAAGCACTGACGGGCCATGTTATAGCTATCTCAAACTTCTTAACCACGACACAGTTTCGTAACTTTAAGGAATTCATAAGGTGTGACAGAAAACATGTCAATTAGAAGAAAATAAATAAACAAATGCGTACTGCACGATTGCATTGACCTTACTGCTATGAAATCGCATCCATTAAAATTACACACCAATTCTTATCAATGTGGGTCACATAAAAGTCGTTAACCCATTTTTATTGATCGCTTATTTTGCCATTCTGAGGTTAAAATTAATTTCAAAAAATATATATATTTATATTTACTCACAATTACGGAAAATTATTATCGGGCATGTCTTTGGTGTTTACCCATTATCGACTTAAGTCATATTTGGCAACATTGTCGTGTATACCTTTCATCACATTAAAACAGATAAAAGGGTAGGGCTTGGCAATTTCCCTGCAGCAGATAACTTATCTTATTGTTGCGGTGATATACCCCGGAAGAAAATACAAGTATCCACATCCGCCTTGGTGTAACCAAAATTGAAAACAGTCTCGATTAAAAGTTTGCAGATATGAAAATAAAATGCAAAAGCCTCTCAGATATCCCTCGAATTTAAGAGACGTTTGTATACGAGTACTACTGTAAATCGATCAACTGCTTAAGATTGCAATATAACACTAAACCGCAAGAACTAATAACAAAATACAGAAGTAGATAGGTAGGTATGAGTATACCCATGTTAAGCTTTGAACATATTTCAGTCATAAATTGGAACGGTGTGTGCATTTGTTCTCCATTGCATTCTACGTGCAATCATGCGTTCACATGCGCATAAACATGATTTGCTTAAACATAAACATGAGCATAAATATAATACGCTTTTGTTTACCCCGATTATCGCGTACCATTAGTCTGCAAAATTTCCATTCGAATGGTTCAAAGCAGATTGGCAAATATCGAAATTGTAAAGCCAAGCACTATATACTCGTACACTGTTGCAAGGTGAAGTAGTTATCTATCTGTGGATCTCTTTTCAGAGCTGGTATCTAAAATCAAAAACAAAATTAAAATTTTCGCAATTAAATAATTTTCCTCACTCACTACTGCCATACCACAGGTAGTGTGCGCTGTATTACATAAGTCCGATAGAAAGAGTGAATGCATTTAAAATGCACTTATTTAAAACTTATGATATAATTGTTGAATCTATGTAAGGTGAATGGATGGTGATGGGGATGTATGGATGTGGACGTGGTGATGTTTAAAAAGAACCTCTGCTTTTGATTCGGTGCCATATTGTTGCGCTGTGTGCAATGCTGCAAGTGATTTGTAATTGAATTTCAGAGAGGAATTTTTTCCTTTTTTTTTCCTCACAAAAATTTCACTCAAAATCCGACATTAAATAACTTTATGTTGGTGTTTGTGTAAGATTGAATCAATATGTTTTGGCTGAGTAAGAAGTGGAAATTCCTCGGTGGAGGAAGGGAAGAACTTGAAATTAAATTTAAGAGTATCCCTGACATTACGAGACTGCATGGCGATGGCAAAGATTCTTCTTCTTTTCTTTTTTTTTTTTTTTTTTCATTTTTGGCTCAGTCAAGGAATTCTTAAATTGATGGCGGTAAGGGGTAAGTGTCATCGCGAAAGTGTTTTGCTAAAAGAAAAGAAGTAAGACAGTTTGGCTTCTTAAAAATGTACATCTATTGGTTTAAACAAGCTGAATGATAGTTATATTGTTGCGTACTATAGAATTGTTATGTAACGCAAAGTAAGAGGAGTACCCCAGGGTTGCAACCTTGGACCTGTACTTTTTAGTTCGCTTTACTATTTTAGTAGGGAATGTACCAACTTTAGTTAACTTGAATTACTCATTTTTAAAAAGGATAACTAGGCGACAGGTTAAAATTAATAATGCTTCGTATCCACTTACGCAAGGCGGTAGAAGAATAGATCACAAAAATGCAACAGTCAACGTGTTCCATTGGACTTGGGCAAGTAAATCTAGGTACTTGCGAGAAGATCTTAAATGAAACGCACTAAAATAGCTTTTATTCATACACACAACATACATATCAATGAGGAGCGCAAATAGATCACTTTTGAGGTAATAAAATGAGAAACCACATGGTTGTTGGTTTGGACCTTTACTTTTTTATTATTATAACTATTTGTTTGTTTTTTTTTAATTTTTTCACAAGAACTTATCAAATTCCATTAATTGAGACTACAAATTTTCAAAATATGGAGGGATCACAGAACCAACATATCCGTTAATATAAGGAAGTTTAATATTACTTTCTAGCTAAGATTCATTTCTGAATATCCTCTATCTGAGCTAAAAAAAAATATGGAAAGAGATTTTCTTATCATCGAGCAGTAGTATACACATTGGCTGTTTCGGTAGTATTTTTTTCTGGCACGATTTATCATGACCATCAGTCAAAAGGGTTTTGAGTATCCTTAGTAACCCCAAGTTTCGTAAAATAGAAAGTAAGTATTTAAAATTGAATTTGTGAACAGACTGAGGATCCCAACGGATGTTTGAGGATGATATGAATATTTCTTAAGATTTTGAATTGAACAAAGATGAGAGTTTGCTTATGCTCTTTTTATACTGAAGCAGCATTGCAACACCCTTCAAATGTATAAAAAGAGTCATGCGAAAAATTACACAAGTTTTATGTAGAATTATGCTATATCTTGGAAGTATATATAAAAACCTTTTCCTCCGCCATTTTAGTCACCAGATTTATGCTACTCTAAGTCTAAATATTCGTTACTTGGAAAACTTCAGCATGACCTGCTCTACTACGTTGACCTACAAACAACTGACAACGTAGATACTCATACGAGATGCATATCAAAACTAGAATCGACAACTGACTACTGTACTTTTTAGAATACACTAGGTGTTTATCAGATATCCTTAAGTTCTAAACTCCATCCGACTAGAACAATTTATTACCCGCACTTGTCACTTCATTCACATTCACATTCTAACTAGCCATTTCCGCATCATGACTCCCTCATCTGTTTTTTTTTTTTTTTTTTTTTTCAAGTTACCTTTCAGGTATAACAAGTTTTCTATTCTGATCAAGTGAGTGATTAGATTAAGACCACTTAAAAAAAAAAAAAAAATGAGACACTCTACGTAGACCTATTAATATCCGCTAACAGAATCGCGCCACCTCATGAGCAACATGATACATGAGTCAAGGGAAAATAGAACGATGAGTGTTCAGTGACGGCGGTAACCAAAAGAAAGTCATCATCAGTCAGCGGTAACCAAACCGCATGCTAAATAAATACATACATTGTTCTCTTGTCCAAAATAAGCGGGCGTAAGGTTTGGTAACAATTTATTAGCATACGTAATTACCAGACTACCATGTTGCAGACCGCTGACCCAGCAACATGCGTACAGGTCTGAAAAGTAAATGATTGTGAACTCAAACTACTTCTGTTTGTCCATTCAAAGTATCTGTGTTTCAGTGTGTAAGGTAATTAAGAGCCTTGTATCGTAATTTGACGGTGTGACTTTACACAGTACATATCTGGTTGAAAAATTAGCATAATACCACTTTTTGTTTGGGCTCACTTCTCAAGTGTTGCTACAAATTATATGTTAATTTTTTTTTTTTTTTTCTGTTTCAGTGTTTTGCGATGGTCAAACTATGTATATGTATATGTATATGCGTTCCGGAGTGGGTATTTTTTTTTTATTTAATTTTTGTGGAAGTGAAATCGATGTTAACCTGAATTAATCCACTCAATGTAATTTCACATAACATTGCATGTTTGTAGTTTACGAGTATATGTGCGTGCGTAATATGCAAATTGTTTTGTAATTTTGTAATCGCTTAGTGAAACGACTCGCTTCGCAGTTCTTATCAGTCGATTTATTTCAATTAAACCATAATTATGACTTCAATCATACCAGCAAAGGGGCTACTGATAAGCCGATGATTAAATGTGTGTACCGCAGTTAAATATTGAGAAACGCAAATGAGGCGACATTGCGTTTGATTTAAATTTTTCCCTCTTGATTCCGTATGGGCTTATTCAAGAGCGTGTTTCTTCACAGATACTCACTCATGAGTATTTGCGAATCATAAAGTTGTGTGAAAGCTTTGAAATTGTGCCGCACTTACAAGAGCGAATGGAAAAAAAAAAATATAACAAAAACTAACCGCGATAAGATATGGAGAGCGCCCTTTAAGCTTTCCTGGCAGTTGTTTGCCTTTTGCGGCTTGAAATGGGATTTTTTTTTTTTTTTTTTTTTCTGGAAGCCACACCGGTGTGTGTTCATTTTGATAAGAACTAATGCTGGAACATCTGCTTAAGTAAATTGGGAGCATATAAAACTGGCTATATCAACAAATACAAACATTAAAAGCAGTGTATGGGAATGAGGGCAAATAGAAGTAGACAGTTCAAATATCATTATAACTTTCAGAAAACAAGAAAAATAAATCAGAATTAATTTTCTGTATTTTTAGAAACAAACATAGTCTGCGGTTAAAATAACTATGCGGCTCGAAGGACCAGTTCTTGATAAGGTTAATTTAATAAAATCCTCTAGAACAGCCTTGTTTCATATAAAGTACGCTAAACAGGCAATATTTCAATAAATAAGCTTCACAGTAACCAGAAACAGTCTACATTTTGTCGAGTTTCTAAAAAGAAAATCCAATGTGTCGAGAGCAGGTAAAACTTCCACCCACAAATAGAACTCTTAGAAATAACTTTCCTAAATTGAATTCACAAATAAACTAATAGTTAAGTATAAAAAGAGTTCTAAAAGTTTGTAAAAACAATCTCTGCATTCGAAATTAATATCCGGCTCGAAGGACCAGATTTTTTTTTTAAATAAAGATCAATGAACGCGGAAAAAAACAAATCGAAATTCAATAGCAATTTCCTTCGCAGCTGATATTGCATATTCAACAATTCATGTAGAATCATCACTTTGCAGCTCGGCAATGATCATCGATAATAATTTCATATATCAGAGTAAATGAACCAGAAGAAGCAGAAGAGAAAAATAATTCAAAATGATTGTCCATCAGTGTGTATCCTCCTCGTGTATCTCACAAAATTTATGCTATACCGCCACCTGAAATTGTACTGTAATCATGAATTCATTCCATACACATTGGAATGATCGAAATTACAGCTGAATCCGAAGGTGTTTTCCATAATGATGATGTTTGTAAAAAAAACTTCCTTGGAGAGCAACAAGCATAATAATAATAAAAAAAAAAGAAGCTTGTGATGAAATTTTTGCATAAAAAAACAAATTCTCTCATCTTTTATTTTTGTTCCATCCTGCGGAATGCATAGAATATGTACTCATCTTCAAAAGAAACATGATATAGTTCTGCCGATCTCCTACTGTTATGGATTTTCTTCGATTGTTATTATTCATTCGAGAATAGATGATAAATAGTTGGACATAATGTTACAGATGCTCTTATATTTTGAAACTTATTCATTTACTACATGTACTTGTAAAAATGTTATCTAGTAGAATTTCAAAATGATAATTGGTTTGGAACAGGATTGCACTAGAAACGAGTTTTGTAAAAAAAAAACATATTTTTCAGAAACTTAACAGTGTAGGTTCTAACTAAGTTGCCTGAAGTACCCCATTAAAAAGAATTTCTTGAATTCAGTAGACTAATCTCGAATTAATAAATCGCCTAAAAAACTACATACTTTTAATTTCACTTCAGCAATTTCGCATACTCATAGTTACGAGTCTCTTAACAAATTTTACATTGGTACAACTATGTCTCTCCGTGAGGATTATGTGTCATACCCGCAGTTGGTGGCCCCGTCTTCATGATAATCTTTCACTTCTCAGACATACAAATATATTCCAATCTACTGATAAAAACAACATTGGAAGAAAAGTGAAATGACTAGAGCTCAAGCCTTAGAAACTCAGGGAATTATCGTTGAATCAATTTTTAATTAGAAAAAACATGTTAATTCATCATTTGTCACGATGGCGTTTACTGCCGCATGATGGTTTTTAAAAGTAAAATCGAATTTAGATCGAGTTAGTCATGCTGATCGTCAACATTTTTTTTAGGAAATCTGTTGACATAAGATTTAGTTTTTAAAATGATGAAATTTGTAAAAAACAAACAAAGTGAGTAGTGTTGGTCTTGGAACCCCATCAATAGATTTTGTTTCTTGTAGTACGTGCAGTTTCACAAAACTTCCAAAAAAAAGAAAATATTGGAATTTAGCTAGATTTTACAAAAATAGACTTCCAGTGATACACAAGCGAAAAATTTAAATTTAGAACAGGGAACTGTGTTGAATACTGGGTGATCTGATAAACATTTATCACTGTTATCAAAACGGGAAGGGAATACTGAGCAATCAGCTTTCAGTAATCCTTTATTTCAGAAGGACGAGAACAATACTAACTAGTCTCGAGGGAGAATCACCAAGAATGGCTTCCAAGGACAAACGACTACCAATCGGTCCTAACAAAATACAATCAACGACTATCAATTACTACCAAAGCTAACCGACTAACTAATCATGAATAAATACCAATAAGAAATGACTACCAGAGACTAGAGACTATTAACTAGTCATGTGGGAGTAGAGTACGAGTACACGAATGACTACCATAGATGGATGATTCGGGCACTCGAGACACTCATGAAATATAATTCACCACGAATGAGTACCCGAAATCAGAGACTACCAACCAATCATGAGGATTATTCATGAATGACCAGTGCAACCAAACATTTGTGACAGAATACTAAAAAAGAATGAATCTCAAATACCGAAGGCTAGCCAGTCTAACTAATCACGGAATTTGGTCCAGTCCCAGAACCAATCTTAACATCTGTGTTCTTAAGAGTCTCCCAGTCCTAGAAGATATGACTAATGTTTTTGTGTATATGCAAGGGTAGAATGTAGCCAAAAAGGTGACCTCAAATAATAAAGTTATGATTGCGCAGTCTAGCTGACCTTGGAGAACGAAAATAACTTGTGCTACATATTGTACTCATTCATTCACGAAATAAAAGTGACAGACTTTAGTGTTGAAGCATTTTATTTTCAATAGCAGGCAAAAATTGGTCTATTGAGCGTGGTGGTAGCCTGTCTAAGTTGATAAGCTATAAGCGTTCAAATAAAATCAGAATCCTCTGGAATACATTTCAACTTTCTTATGTGGGAGACAGACTGCTGGTATTGATACCATGGTATAGCAATACTACGTTCTATACCACATGTCTGTCACTGCAATACTATGTAAAAAGCTAGTATACCATGAAATATACCTGGTATTGAGATGCGCAATATTTTGCTGGTATACCACCATCTTACTGATTGCAGCGCTAATTTCTCTCTATTGGCTAGTCTTCGTAGCTTCTTTGACAATTCTTAGGTATGCACGTTCGCTTTCAAGTATTTGAATTTTCTTTTTATTCATCCTGTCTTAAATTTTCTATTTTTATTTGTTATGGCAGACAACACAAACGTCAAAGTCATCGAATACTACGAAATGCAGTCTGTCAGGGGTTGTAGTATTCACTATACCATGGTATTCGTACAATGGTATCAGTCTGTCTCCCACTTTAGCAGCATTTCAAAGGTATTCAACTTAAAAAAAAAAAAAAGTTTGTATAACAAATGTCTTTCATTTCAATTTCGGTCCAAATGAAATCACAAATCACCGGTTATATGTAAAGTGGCATTTTGTAGATACATAAAACATTCTGTCTGGAATGGAAATACAAAAAAAAAAAATATATATTTAACCGCCCCCTAATCAAATACTAGTTTACGAAACGAAAACCCGATACTATAAACCTCACCAGACATTTAATGAACTTTATCTCTAATCAACTGAAATTCCCCTATATTACGAGTACTGAACCCATAAACATTTCTTTTTTTTAACTCTGACAACAATTCTTTTTTTATTGATTGCGACATAAAATCAAAACAAAAAGAAAGTCAAATGCAACAAGATCACCACATTGCATAATCATCTTAAATTGAAAATAAAAAAAAAAAATTATAAATCATCCGCAAAAAAAAAAAAACACCGCTCTCTAATTATTTCCCGATTAAGTATAATTCTTATTTAACGATTTTAATGAGCGAAATCTATCTGATGAAAGATCTTTACGGGTGCAGATACTACCTAACCCGTGAATGTGGGCGAGTTCACTGTGCGCAAATATTCTCGGAATCACTAATAAATCATCACATCTCTGAGAAATTCCGAAAACAATTAATTACAAACAGGTATAGTTCATTGAAATATAAGTTTCAGTATATGTATAGTTTAACAACTGTAATAAACAATAATTAACAATTAATCTAAACTAATCTGGCAGATAGTACAAAGTAGCGGACATCTCACAGCTTCTGAACTTCATAAAAATTCACTTTTCATCACATTATTTGGAAAACATTACATTTGAGATAAACAACAAAATATTATGACATTTTTCGTTCCAATATTTATAATTTATATTCAGAGAAATAGACAGGGTGACTACGAAGTCTTTTGAGCTACATTATGATTTAAATTGTCTTTAAATTGTTGAAAAAAGAATCTCAGCTGATTTTGTGTATGAAACGGATGCACAGTTTACGAATAGTTTTCTAAAGTTCTATAAGATCAACCGCAAGCCAAAAACCTTATCAGAGATCACAACCTTTCTTAATTGTTTGAACGTAGCTATCTCTATCTAATAATTGTATCTCTTCTAAGAATTCCTATACCTAAGCATCAAATATTTAAATATTCATCAACAAAATCATCAGCACCACCCTGTACTTTTAATTATTTGCATGCATTTGTGTTTCTGTACATAGATGAGGGATGATCATCGCTAAAAGGCAAGGTCAACACTTGTGAGCATTCCCATAAATTAAATAAATGATGCAAAACATAGCAAACAATTGCGGCTTTTGTAATAAATCAGAAGCGACTACATGTCTCTTCAACTTCTTCATCTCATCGTGTAGTGTCTCTATGGATTCTTCGATTGTGGGGCGGGGTACAGTATTATGCATCTGGTTAGACGAGCAGATAGATAAACACATGCATACACATGAAGGCGAATTTATTTCATTTTCATGATGATACCGATACTACTACTACTGATGATGATGATGCACTGATGCAGATGATGTGTATCCACATTCGTGATCAAAAGGCAAATGACCTGAGGAACTTTACATCACCAGAAGTATATATGTAGGTACACTGTGCCTTTGTAAATAAATTTATTATAAAATGGAGGAAGTTTTATTGGACTTCATAGGATCATATCAGGTGGATAATTACTTCTGACATAAATCTACTAACTTGGGATACAGCCAGGTGGTAAAAGTTTTTCATTTTCTAGCCATTCATCCCATCTAATGATGGATGAAAGTCAGTAGGCGAACAACTTTATTACTTCCAGTATTAAATTAATTCAACACGTTTTATGAGTAGAGTTTTGATTTACACTTGATGTAGTGTTGATTCTACATTTGTATATCACTAAACTTACACGAAGCCGTTATGCCTGGGAAGCTTCAAACTGGGATTGTTTATTAAACTTACTTACAGGGTGAAGGAACTTACCTGGAATTGAAAAGAAAAAAAAAATGATTTTGAAAAAAAAAAGGTTTACTTGTAAATATAAGATTTCTGTAACAGTTCAGTAAAACTCTATTTCATTTACACAGGGTGTTTCGTAAAAAAGTTGACCTGTCATTAAAAAAAAAAAAAAAAAAGTAAAAGAAATGAAAACCAGAGACGGTTTTTTGAAAACGATACAATTTCTAAAAGTTTTCATTTAAAACTAATTTTGATGACAACGCATTTATAGTTAGCCCGGAAGCTGTCAAGGAAAGAGACGTTCCAATATGAATTATTAAAGTGCAGCTATTAATGAAGCAGCGTACTCTGTCTTCTATGGCAGATCGAAAGTTTTAATTTTCAAAAGTGTGACTTATTATTTTCCGAAGAAAAATGGTTCAAAAAAAGATTAACTTTGCAATGTTTAGACAAAACTGGTAGTGAACGCCATGAGTCGGAGGTTAGTACATTAGACTACTAAGTGGGAGGTTCAGATTCAAATCCCATTAAAGACCCACAAGTTTTGTTACGGTCCTACCTCTCGCGAATTTCTAAGAAACTTCTGAGAGCGAAAAGCCGTTCTATCTATTTCAGTTATTCAAAATATGTAACAGAAGCTAGTCATCTTTTCTGCTTGATATATCTAAGGAAAGATCGAGATAGTGTACATATTTCAGACTTACAGATATGCCTTTTTACTTTATTTGAGATGTTTCCTCTTTGTGGTGAGGTATGCATACTGAATCGTCTGAGGCAAAGAGTTTCCACTGATGGTTCAAAAATGCACGAAAGTATGGGATCTGTCATCTGAAATTTCTTCATTCACTGTGTTGGCCTCATTCTGGTACTTTCTCTCGGTTATCCCCCACCCCGAGCTAGGATCGGTTCAGACCAAATTTAGAGATCTTATTCCTATAGTATAATCCAAGATTGCCTAAAGTCTCAATGTTTTCGAGAAAGTAAATAAAATTTTCAAAACAAAGTTAGAATAAAAATTCAGATTTCACATTCAGGTTGTGGCCCACAGACCCCATATATTAAAGTAAATCCGTCTTTTCTAAACTCCTCTGTACCAATAATACCAGGAATTGATCAAAATCTCGAGACCCACAATTTTCAAGAAACCAGAACGTTCGGTAACCCTTCGAATGGTAATAAACCCACAAACATATAAGCAGGTTAAAGTTGGAAAAACGATTTCAGTCTTCTAGCGTTAAACACTCAACAGTTGAAAGTGGAAAAAAATAGATTCCATTCATTTAAAATGCAAGCCATAATAGTGAAAGGAAAGTGGCTGGGTGAAATTTACCTAAGATCTTTAAAGATTCTCCTTCTTACACTAATGGTAGATCACATTATCGTGAGGTAGAATTCATCTTTCGGGAACTACCGTCTACCATTTGACATAATTTCTGGCAGATGAATCTTTCTTTTAAGCCAGTTGACATTTGACACCTTTTTGAAAAGAGGCTTATAAAAAGTAACTTTCTCCCTGAATTTATCTCTCTAAACCAATGTTTCCCATCCAAAACCCTCATAATGATTACACTCTCTTCAAGAGTCGCCCAGACGTGGTAATAACTCATATCAACCACTACAGTACCCTCATATATCTTTTGATAGATGCGCTTTTCAAAAAATAAAGACATTAGATACTCTATACATTTCGAAATATCTCTGATCAATTAGTGCCTATCTCCCTAGGGCAGCCGTGCCTCCATCTACTAAAAACTCACCAAATCCCACTGATGCATCATTTTAACGATTCGAATGTCTCTCTCGTCTGAAGATAGAGACTACAATTACTTTTTACAATATTTTACAATGATTGTGCATTGGAGAGTGCCACACCCATGGATGTCGATTTTTCATTATCCTAAAGAGACTTATAAAAACCCCCTTGTTCGTTCGTCCCCCTTTTCACTAACAAGAGTACACAAAATGAAAACCTATCTGCCTTTGCCTCCCACGCAAACCATAAACAATTTCCACTTTTTCTTCGCCTCTCTAACACCGTCAACGTCTGTAGTGCACTTTAAAGTGCATTTCATTTTGAACATTAGCTAAATGTCGTTAAACAAAAAAAAAAAAAAGGAAAACGAGAAACTGATGCGGAGAGGGGGAAATGATAATAAAAAAAAAGAAAGACTATCTGAAGACCAAGCAAGAAGAAGAGAAAGACTTAAACCTCAAAATGATGTCGAAATGATCGATGAATGTTTACATAATACATCTTGACCTTTTCTCTTGCCACCACTTCTTCTCTCTGTGTATCCCTCTCTACTGTGTCATTATTAATTCTTGTTTTCTTTTTTTCTTTTTCTTTTTTTTTTTTTTGTTTTTTCATGGATTTGTTGCATCTCATGGATACACGAATGCATCCAGCTGGCTGACGATGATGCTAAATGGTGATGATGGTGCTGACCGTCTAAACTTCCTTATAATAGGGACCCATATTTGGTTTTGTTAATATTTACAAAAGGCAAAAAACAGTCGTTTTTTAACTTAAGTTCGGGGTATTGTTTTCTTTCATATTAGTCGTTGTGGATGGATGCAAATGTATGAAGTGAGTGATGGAGGAGAGCACGATTGGTCTTTCTTTTTTGGTGAGCTAACATAAACACAAGCAATTGTGAGGGCTAATTGTGTTTTGATTTGAATTATAAATTTTGGGCTTTTGGTATTTTTGAAGAGAGGACTTATTTGTGTACTTAGGCGGGTAGATGGAAAAAGTTCTTGAACTGTCTCAATGGGAAGATATTTCAATTAGACGTATGTACATGTCAAGCGTAAAGTAACTAGTGTAGGCCCAAAATGCCATACTTGTGGTACCCATATCTATAGCGTTGAAGTACGATTTTTTTAAGGACGTAACTACATTTTTGAGCACGGAATAGCGTGGATTGTCGGCAAATTTAAAAACTGATATCTGAAGATGGAATTCATTTTAGGTTCTAATGGCTAAAGAGCGAGTTAGTAGTCATCACAGAAACATCACCGCTCTAATCCTCTAATCATTCATATCCGAAGTTTTGGTCAAGTATTTTAGTGAATTATTACTTACATACGTATGTATGTTAAAGAAAAGACTCAGTACGATAATCCGTTCCAAGTTTAGAGGGTTCTGGGTAAAAATGAATCCATACAGAAATTTTACCATTGTGTCGCTACCGAAAAGGTATCTAAGTGGCATAAGATTGGTGATTGTTTTGTATAAAGATCCTGAAGTTCCGAATCCCAATGCTCGAAATCTGGAAACTACAGAAGAAATCTGAAAGCCAACTAAATCGTTTAATTATTTTCTCTCGAGAGAAGCGAAGCTATAATGCTTGGACAGCGCCCCGAGATGCCAGTTAATTCTGGTCTTGAAAAGCGTTTGAAAGTTTCTATCTCGTAGGAATATGTATATTTCCAAGTATACTTGTTCTGTAAAAAGGAGAAATTTGATAGAGAGATGTTCGCTCCCAGAGGCTTGTCGCATTTCTAGGGATATTTTCACTGAGTTCTTTGGGCCAACTATCATGGTAATACCTATAAACTGCTACCAGCCTTCGATGAGCCAACAAATGGAGATTGTATGTTAGTGCAAGATCCCCCATTGAGCGAACTGCTTGCCTCTATATGTTGTGGAATAGATGAAAAAAAATATTGTGGGGACTAACTAAACAACAATACTCAACCCCTGGTATAGGTTGTGCTTTGTGTAGGCGAGGAAGCCACTGTGGTTAACTTAGACCGCTTGTGTTCTAGAATCCTCCTTGAAAACTCACCGAAATTAATGGTGTTTTTTTGTTTACAGGAACAATGAACAATAAACCGTAGTCTACCGGACCAACAGTTAATATGACATGAGGTTGCAGGATTCAGATTTCCCAAAGACTGTCAAGAATATTATGGATGACATTTGAATTCAGAACAAGGTTTAATCTATGATCGTAATGAGAAGATACTAATTAAAGAAATTGTACGACTTGACGCAACCTGAATAACCATGGAATATACTCCAGTTAACGATGTTCTTCAGTTCTTTCATTCGGTTGTCTGAGATGTATTGAAACACTTGTAAACTCCATGGGTTTTCTATGGAATTTTTGTTTAACCATTGTCCTAAGGTACTACAGCTGTTTGTTTATCAAAAATGGTACCCTTTGTCGTTTGGCTGTTTCTCAAAAAAAAAAATTAAAAAAAAGCAAAACCATCCGACTAAAAACCGCAAACAATTCATTGTTAAGTCATCAACTCTTCTCGGATAAAACCAAAACCACAAGGCGTCAGTGGTGAAATTATGAATCCCACTTTTTAGCCATTTTTACCATTAATTTGTACCATTCTCTTCTCGTCTCTGGGTTGTATCTTGTTGAATAATCATTGCTACCGACGACGTGCAGACGTTTATTCTGTAGTCTCGACGACAACGATGGAAACGATGAAACCCTTACTTCATACCTGCTGCAGATACAATTCGTTTTCTTCTTCTGCTTACTCATTTGGTTATTTTTGTATGCCCTTCACGACTCTGATGTGATGTTTATCTAAAGTCATCAAGTCTCCGTCAAGCCAGACAGAGTACCCTTTTTCTTCTATACATCAACAAAACCAAAACAAATTCTCCCTTTTTTTTTTTTTTTGTTGGGGAAAGGGGCGCATATAAATTCATTGAGGATGTCTTTTATTAAAAAACGATTAGTTGAGGGTCTCCCTAATTAAACATACCCACAGATACCATACCACATCCGGATGAGGGAGCAAAAAGAAATGTTAAATATCTTAAATAATTCGCCCACCATACCATCAGCGAAAAACGATTCAATGTCCATTGACCACGCGTTCGTATTTATTTATTTATTTTATACTTCATCGCTTTTTTTTTGTGCACAAATTGAGGCAACACAGGAATAACCCCCGAAGGAATCAAATTTAAGCGAAAAAATATACATTCAACATACCTACTTTTGAGTGGGATTGGGGGGGGGGGGGAGGGCATACAGCATACAAACACGATATATCTGTAGGGCCATCCATACGTACAAGTATATTGGGTTCGTAAAATTTATTATTGTCATTCTTGGATCGAGGCCGGGGCTCAGGGTGACTGACCACAAGCGATAAATTATAATGACCAACCACCGCATCCCCAGAATCACAGGGAGAACCATCCAAACAACCAGCTGACTGACTGAACGGATGGACAGTCCCTTTTGTTTTTTTTCTCTTCTTTCATGGGTATTGTTATGTCTACTCTCTAGTTGCGGGGAGCTGTCTTACAGAAACCCCCCCCGCATTTAGTTCGTGCAACATATGCCAAACGATGGTCATCACAGTTACGAGGAATTCATTTTTTTTTTTTTTTCCCCACAAACGAAGCACATACAGCCGTACACTCATGTGACATACAATGAATTGTGTTTGTATCTTGTCAATATAAATTTTCAGCAGAAATTTATTGATGGAAGGCAGACAAGAGAGAACATATAAGCACGAAATATAGATGCCGCCGAGTATAGACTAAAGATGTCACCCATGATAGTAAGTAGATAGACAGAGTATAGCACGTACTCACGTATCTTTAAATAGAAGATGCTTAGATAAATGTATCTATGTGGGGTTTTTCAACTGCTAGATTCAGTTTGTTAAAGACGATTGTCACTTAGATCACATACCGAGAGGGTGGGGTACGTGATTTGACTGGAAATGTGAGATTTGTACTCAACCCTGTATTACTTGCACTGCAACTTTCAAATAAATGCTAATTTGTCTATAATCAATACTTAAACCCTTATCGCAAAATTCAATCATACACACACGCCCCAAAATCAATTAAAACCAACAAATTCTAGTCTAAATAGAAGGTTACAAATCCAACAGTGAACAGATAAAAGGGGATGAAAGTTCAAAAGCAGCAAAGTGACTCGGGTTGATACTAGAACAAATAATTCATTTAATGTCAAACAAATTTGACAATTAGTCCTCTGACAGGGTACAAAGTCGACGACAGAATGCGTGAGTGTGCGTCTGTCTGAAGTTGTAGGTGCGGCGCAGTTGACAGTATTTTGGGTGCCAGCAGTCAAATTCAAATCCTTTGCAACCCTCACACACGGGACGGGCAACGAAAATTATAATGAGTCTGAATGAAGGGAGGGGACGCACGCCGCACACGCAGCAATTACGCGCGCGGCAGACCTATTTAATTTTTGATTATGCGGCGATGAAATATATACGAGAGTAGGTTTTCTATTTTTCTTTCTCGGCGCCGCTGTCGAATGACTTATTGGCTTGAATGTTTGTAAACAGTGAGAATAGTTTGGGGTTGTCAGTGGTTTGCTAGTTTTCTTCTTTTTTTTTTTTCTTTTTCGTGATAAGCAGGAACGCAAATATTGTAGATTAAATTAATTATCAACATGTTGAATTTAGTTGAGGACGTTGTTGGTTAAGAGGTGAGTAATGCGTAGTAAAAGTTCATTGCTTTGTAGTCGGAAGAAAAAAATGCTAACATATGGTTGCGCATGAGGCAAGGGGAATTTTCCATACATATGTACGTACATATATGACTGCATATGTGTATTATCATCAGCGATAAACGACCAAACTCAACAGTATGTGAATGTATCTAAAATGTATAAAAATAATAAAAGGTTAATGCATCAATTCCTAAACTGTCTGGAAAGAGGAGTTGCATATCCTCCCTTCCTTACTGAATGATCTTAACCAACATCAAGATCAACCTGATCTGTAAACTACAGAAACTGGAAAAAACAAAGAAGTAACGACAACAATATTTCTTTCACTTTCGTGTCACCCCTTGTGTGAAACATTTGTCACATTGCAATAATTGGCTTACATCCACGATAATCTCAAAACAGTTATTTCCATTTAAATAACACGATCGCACTTCAATTAAAATGAAAGAAAAATTCACAAAAAATAAGTCGTAACCGATCGCCAAAGTTGGAATATCTTGATTAGTCAGGGTGCCAACCATTGTGAGTACAACATATCTGGGTTTCGAACCCCTGTACCAAAAATCATTCATTCTTTCTCTCTATTTCACTATCTTTTTGTCTTTTAAGACTATCGGGTGCCTTATAAACGTCAGCGGACACTATTCCGGACAGAGTGTACCTACTATGCTTCATATAAAATATATGAGTGCGGTTCAGAAAAAAAACAGCCTTAAGTTAAGTCGTATAAGTTAAGTAGTGTAAAAAGCTATTTCCCAACAGGAAAACTTATAAAAAGTTGGATCTTCATTGGCGACTTACATAAAATTTTAGGGCAAATATTGCAGGATTGCCAACATCGGAAAGAAGTGTACTCGTATCTGCTACTTACTATTCCTTACTAATCGTTGTTGTACATTCACTTCGTATGCAATCGTAGATTTGATCTTTCTATCTTACTGCTTAGATCAAGGGCTGTAATTGCAAAGTTCTTCATTCTACTTTCCAGTTTCGATTTGAAACTATGAGGGATGGGATCACAAAATACTCTTTAGGGACTTAATTGCAAATTGTATAAATACCTACTATGTTGGTGAGAGTATGCGCTCCTCAAAAATGTAAATGAAGGCTTGAACTGTTAAGTTCAGATTCACTGCTTTTTTTTTGCATTTTCTCAATAAAAGTCTCAAGTGTAGACGCAAGCTTGAAGAGTCTGCTCTGTATCTTTGCGTTAGGAAGTTTGGCCGGTTATAAAGCCTTCGTTTATTTTCATCTTGTAATTCTTTCAAAGGATACTGCGGACTTTAAATGGGATCTAGAGCATATAGATACACAGCCTCTTAGGGCTATTTGCCTAATCTTCAAAAAGTTAGCAGGGAATGCGTTTTTCAACATAATATGATAGATAGATAGCCCAAATTTAAAATGAAACCAATTTAGATACACATGTCCTAAAGCAAAAATATCGCACACACTTACTGTACAACTTAATTCACAACAACTGCAACTGAAATGATGGTAGTAGTGTTTAGTTATGTGGATTTTCTGCTATGATAGCACAAACTTCTACTATCTACTATCAGTACAAACAGAGAGGCGAAAAGTATACGAATACTTCTCTCGTATCTGCGTTTTGCGGCGCATTTGCATTATCAGTTAAATTAAATATTCTCCTCGATTCTTGAATTACATTGAATCCAATCAAAGAAGTAGTAGTACTATCATCTCATCGCATGAACTTTTCCTGGGCTTGACTGGGGTCAAGGTCTTTCGTCTTCAAAGGTACGTTGCACATAAGTACTATTATAGGCGTATACAGATACCAAGAGTAGCGAGAGAAAACAACAACAAGAAAAAAATAAAAAAATCAAGAAAATAACTCAATGTTACAATCCGATGGACGGACGCGGTTCATTGTTATTTATGGATTTATCACGATCTGAAGATCACACAGTGTTACTGTTGTGGTCGTAGTGCTGTTGCTAATGATCTTCGGCGGGACTAGGATCCCTTCGCAACGTTCAAGCACATGTATCTTCTCTTCTCTTAGTACACCGCAAATGTGTAATGTTGCAAAATAATGATGATAATAATGTGGCACCATGCGCGGGAGAGAGAGATAGGGAAAGTGTAAACAATTCAGTGACCGGCAAGGGTGTGTTTAGTATTTGAAGGTTGTATCCCATTCCCATCCCTGCTGTAACGATTGACGTTTTGTTTGTTGTCAGCGGGCGAGACAGCCAGGGAGAGGGATTATCTTGGCTGGCGAATCGCTGGTTAAATTCATGCAGACTACACAATAATGCGCACGGAAATAAAAGCAATTGTTTACGTATATAAGATACGTCCTTCCTTCACAGAGTGTACAGCCGAATCTGCATTTTGTTTAAATGCAAACACGGTGACTCTGTAAAGAGAGGCAGGGGTCGTCAATGGTAAACATAAGTGTACAGCAGCGAAATATAAAAAGAAATATATTTCGTCGATTTGTTTACGTTAGCCTCTTTAGTGCATCTCTGCTGTAGATGTGTAGATATAGATTTTTCGTTATAGAAGAGGCTAAAGCAAGAAAGGAAGTGTATCTGCTACTTCGCCAGAACAGCATCAGCATCTCATGCTGGCTGGTTTGGCTACAGAGTAAACTGCTGAGCAGTGTTGTTTTTTATTCCATTTATTTACATTTATTATTTTTCTTCCCTTGGAAGCGTTTTTCTTTTACTTTTGCCTGTTCTTCGTTTTTTTTTTTTTTTTTTTTTTCACTCGTTTAGCATCGACATTGAGTTGGTTTATCAACCTCTCTCGACTCCAATGCGATGGTGGTGTTTTGTACTGGTTTTAGATTTTCGAAAGTGCAGTGCACATCAGATTTATTTTTAGGAGTCCCCGCTCGAGAGAGATACTTATTTGGAATCTGAATTTCATCTTGCAATTGCATAGTAAATGGGCTTACATATCGATTGCATGCAAGAGGTGTGAACTGGAATTTATTTAGTGGAGTAAGGGTTTTTGTAATGCGATTCGATTAGGAAGTGTCTTAGTTTTCATGACGGATGTGGGTTTTTGAAAAACTTAAGAGGAGACTGTTACCTAAGAATTAATTTGAATCATTTGCATTTTTGTCCCCTTAAAAAGTAATGTATATAACTGGCTACCTTGAGGATCTCCAGAACTTATGGACTGTGACTGTCTTATTTTCAAAAAAGTCAAGAATTATGTTAGTTTTTGAAGAAAGTAAATTATTGTTCTTTCATTGTCTGAGTTTTCTAAAATGTACATATGTCGCCGAATTTTGGTTACGTAGGCGTCATTGGTTTTCTCTTTGGGGCAACTAAACCCCGAAGCACTCGGACTTAATTAAACTGCATTTTGGTTGGAGAAATTATATACTCAGGTGGCTGTCGGTTGCCATCCCTCGCAGGGTCTCGAACGTGAGCAATTCGGGTCACAAGCAAACACACTAGCTAATACATACTACTGTATCTTTTCTTCAGTACAAGGTTAGCTAAGATTTTTTCGTTGTCTGCATTTAAAAAAGACAAATGAAATCCTTGAATCTATCCAGATGATCCACCAGAATGTAGTCAATCTCTAGCAGAGGTCATATTTCGATAGCAACCCCCCCAACGCTTGACTTCCAAAGGTCTTACCAGAGATGTCTTTTCCGATTTTTGTATTGAAATTTCTAAGGTCGGAAGTGAAGTGCTCACAAGTCTTGTTAAAGAAGGTTTGTTGATGCAACGACTATTGATATAGATGACGGAAGCTTGTCGCCTAAACCTGCCTCAAATAAACGCTTTATCTGTTCGCAGAAGCAGTGCTCATTAAGACCTCGTAGATCTCCATTTTTCATAAGCCCGATGCATATCATCGTGGATAGCTTTATAGCAGTTGAAAATCTCTGGTAATTGATTGACCACAAGCGCTCTGTTTATGATGCGAAAGTACCACATAAGTTTGTGCGTTTGTTAAAGTCGTCAACACCAGAACTATAATTATTTTATAAAAAATAATAATTCTTGTTGAGCCGACACTATTTTATCTTTCGTCGAAGGCAAGTGGAACTGAGGCGCTGGTCGGTCCTGTAAAGCGCTTCCTATTCTACTTGTAGACAGTCTATTTTAAAACTGATCCATGATCCTATCCATTGAAAATGAGATTCAACTACGAACTGCATGGGTTGTGCAGAAATGTCGGTCATGGGAGCATCTAACCGACTTATTGGCTTTGATCTTAGTCCAACCGAATTTAAAAACCTATGGTACACATTTGTTTCAAATTATTTGCATTGTAGTAGATGTTAGGTCAGGTTTAGATAAGGGTTGCTGTCTACACCTGTATACAGACATACTTAGATCAACGGTGATATCACGGGATCTATTGCTATTCTAACTAAAGGGCTAATTGAACCAGCCGGAGGATTCTTATGAAGCAGAGAATGCATCTGACGTCAATATTCGCCAAGTCGCCGAGGTCACGGAACAGTCTTCTTTTTGACAGGGCTGGACAGATACAAAGAAAATGGAGGATCGTTTCAACCTCCTCTTCATCCCTGCAGCTCCTGCAGAAATCATTTGAAAAGAGATCTAGGCTTCTAGCATGTAGATCAATAGGTCAGTGTCCCTTGAGGATGACTTTAAGGGTGCTGATCTGCTATCGTTTTAGCAAAATCAATAGTTAGGCCGCATCTGTCTGGAGAGTTGACAAGTGTTGCATGTAGCGAGAGACATATCTGCATTTGATAAGTAATGATTCATCTCAAATCAAGTTTGAGATATTATTGCGATTCAAATTTAGAACAGAAAACAAAAGAGGATCATTGTTTTTGAATATTTGTTAATTTGCGGATCAAGAGCCGACAGAACAAAAATCTCATTGGCTCTCGTCTCCTTCCATAGGTCAAGCATCCTGAATAGTCTACATTTTAAAGTCAAACATCCCACAATTTCTCTTCCTCTCCTATCTGATAACAAACAGACAAATGTAGACAACAACAAAACAACAAAAAAAAAAAAAAATCCCCAAACCAGTCTGTTATCATGTCAATAAAACCACTAGCTAGCCTATCTAGAAACATGTCGCCCAAACAACCTACATTCACTAATAAACTAATAATCAAAACAAAACCAACGTCAGCAAACAAAAAACGTAAAAAAAAAAGAATTATAAAGTTTGTTATAAAAATAAAACTGACAAAATTAAAAACGCCAGTCAAAAGTTTATTGACTCCTTAGATTAATGTGCTAATTAATTGATAACCAGTTGGACGTTGAAATTTCTATCTATACAAACCCCTTGCTCGGCGCCTGTTATATAGGTTGTAGAGTATAGTGTCGAAAGAACCTTCTTTTTTTTTTGTCTGTCTGTCTGTTTGCAATCCCTGGGATCTCATTTCACTATGGTGTCATCAGCATGACACAGATACATTCACCGGTATGAAACATGTTATACACCTCGTTCTCCTCCCGTTACAACACAAAAGCGAGCAACAAATCTTACGTAACCCACAAGAAAGTCAAAAAGCAAATATTTCTGCCAAAATTGATAAAGTTCTGTTTTGGTTGTAATTTTTAAGGAGGATGTATATTATCTTATATAACCGCCGATAATACTCGAAATTATTACAAAACACAAATCCCAACCTCGCGAAATTTTAATGTAAATTAATTTCGCTGTATGCGGTGAAAAGACGACGAGAACTCCTTGCACACACACAGTTTTAGTTAAATAAATATTTTCTCAACGATCACGTTGATCCGGCAGCGCGCTTAGTGAGTGCTGCGAGCTAAATTGTGCTCGTATGCAAATCATTTGGGTCAATGTTCTTCCCTTACAATCGACAACAACCCAGTTTGATAGTGTAGCCGTAGTAGTCATACTGTGTGTGCTTGATTTCGATTAAGAGTACAATTTCCAAATGGAATTCTATGAGCTGACCTTCTAATTCGAACTGGAAAAAAGTATTTTTTTGAGATTTCGTAACATTGTCGTCGGACATAGATACGAATACTCTGCAGCGCAACACAGCTATTAACAGTTTATTTGCCCATTTAAAGGCGATTTTTCTGCTCCTTCTGCAGTTTTTTTTTTTTCTATTTCGCGTCGAAATACAATTTCGTGTTTGCCAATGTTCAGCTGTATGATTACGAGCAAAAGTATTTGCAAATCGATTTTATACATAATAAAATTAGAATAATCATACGAGTAGAGGGGAACTATAACATTTATGAGCGATAGCTCTGGGGGAGACCGCTCAGATTGTCTTCCACTCTATAACTGAGGCCAGTGACTCAGTACATGATGGTGGTGTTGCACATCTTTTTTTGATTTTTTTTTTTTGTCATCAACAGCATCATATTCATGAACATGAGCGCGTTTGAAATGTTTTTTTTTTTTTTTGCTTTTATATGGGGGCAATGAACAGTTTTTATCTTTATGCGCACTAGTTTATAGTTAGGGAGTTTTATATTCGGAGGGAAAAATGATGAATCAGATGGAAACGATTCATTTGGGAGAGACAAGATTTCTAGCTAAGTGGAGAGCTGCTGCTGGGGGATGTATGTAATTATTTGGAATTCATTTGAAGAATTTATAGGGTTTTTATGTGTCAAGTTATTCGACGTAAGTATAAAACGACCTGAAGGATTGTTTGCATATTTCAGAAGTACTTTTGAGCTTTCACTTGAGAAGTTTCAGAGTTTATCTTACGAATTTATGGTTGCGCTACACAAACAATATTAACTTAGATGACAATAAGGTGGCAATTTGAATCTACTTTTCAACTATACCTATCTATCGTTCCGTGTACAATATTTGCGCTTATAGGTACTCAGAGCATTTATATTTATTTACTCAATTTCAACTTCTGATAGTTAAAACTCCTCCAACCACCAAGAAATTATTCATGCACTTTTCAAGTGTCCATATTTTTACGCTAAAAAACTTTATAACGTACCTAAGCTTGGTTATCTGCAATCAAGCAATCCTTGAAAATGTTTTTTGTTTTTTTTTTTGTATCAAATTCATTCAAATCCAAGCTCAACATTTTTTTCAAACTACTTCCACAAACAAATAATTGGCAATATGCCACCTACAAACATAAATAAAATTCAAAAATATTTCAAATGTTTTAGTTAGAGATTCAAAGCAGATAAACAGTGCTGCCACTTTATTACACTTTTAACTGTTATACAAGTAATTTGTTTTCCAACTAAAAAACATATTTGTCGATTGTCATCTCTTCATTGTGTGATACCTCTAAAGTAATCAGAAGATTTCAAGAAAAAGTTTTAAAAAAATGCTGGCAGATTCAAATAAAGTCGATTACAAAAGCCGAGTCTATCATTTACAAAAATTTGTTTTTTCTAAATGCCCCAAGAAGTTGCCGTAGATATAGACATTGTATGGGACCACTGTAGAGCACACTAACCTTCACATATTCTGTTAAGAAAATTTTTTTTTTTTCTTTTTTCTTAAAGCAAGCAAAGTTTATTGAATAAAACGCCCCAAAAAGTAGGGAACACTGACGTCTATTATACGAGTATTTTGCTTAGACAATTTTTAATTGATTTTTTTTTCGATTTTGAAATTTGTTTCTTTCAAAATAAGTCATTTTAGGTTTCTATTCCGTGATACAGTGGGCGTGGCAGTTGCTCTAAATGTTCGCTCTGAAGTTCTCACAATAGCTGAAGTGTATTTGAAAACTGGTATAAGAAAGAGGTTGTCCGACAAATAACATGTATGTGGGTGTGGCTGTAAGCGGGTTTTAACAAGTTTAACAATTGATTTAAAAAATTCACTATTTTTGCCAAAACAAACGATTGTATCTATTTATAAATATAGTTCTCTTTGCTTCTCAAGTTACGAGTAGTTCAAAATTTCTTGATTTAAGCTACAAAGCGGCATCACTGATGATAAGAAATTAACATTACTCGGTTCAAAAATTAAACTAATTCTACGAGTATGTGTTATGATCGTAGAGTTTCAGAGGTAACTTAATTCGGAGGTAAAATAATACATCCCCGAAAAACTGAGTGCGGCTATAAGGAACAAATTTTATAAACTCAGTAAATTTTTCGATTTAATTTTAAAATAAAGTATTACTTTTGCTACACCAAAAATTTGTTTCTATTTATAAAGTTATGTTCACTTCTTAATTTAGTTTAAGATTAAGCTGTAATAATTTCTGTAGAGTGGATTCACTGAAGATAAGAAATTTTCATCAGCCGGTTCGAAAATTAAACTAATCCTATGCTCCTAGAATTTCGGAGGTTATTCAACTCGGAATGAAAATATAATGCGGCTCGAAGGACCAGAACTTAAGAATCCAAACTGCTCAGCAGTGAATTCATTAAGGCGGCCTAATACACGTTCTACTCCGTTTTTTTTTTAAGCTGATCATATTATGAGAGTATAAATTAAAACAAAGAATTGGGAGGTGAAAATAAAGCCTGTAAGTAAAAGGGAACCTTTAGCAAGGTAGCAAGTCCTTCGCTAGGGCTAGCTAGCATAACTAACTCTTGAATCAGATGATTCTCTCGATTGGTCTTACAGGTTTTCATCATTCACCGATGTGTACTTAGAAAGTGGATTCGGATGAGTGTGGAACGTAAATTTTAGTGTGCTATTAAAACGCCTTTTTCTTTGTATTTTTGTGTAGCTTGCGTCGCTCCTAAGGGTATGAAAAGTAGTAATATAAAAAGTAAAGTAACGAAAATGACGCGTGACAATCGTCTGAGTAATTGGGAGATTAACGGATCAGCACTTTTCAGATTACTTTAGTTGATTATGCCAAAATGGAAAAAAAAGAAGAGTAAGCTATGAAGTCTCACTTATATTTCACAAATTCGGCCGTCAAATTTTCTAAACTAATAACTTTTACATTTTGCATTTTGTTCTACTTTCGCAATTTCGATAAAAATAACTTTTTTCATCCCACACAAAAATAAAACCTATTCAAGTAGATAAACTTCAATGATCATCCGGCTCGAAGGACCATATATGATAAACATACTCTACTCTTTCATCCCGAAATGCAAGCGAATTATAATTCTCTTCCTTCACTGGAGTTTCCCAGCCAAACGAAAATAAAATCAAACAGAAAAGCGGTAGTTTAACTTTCTCATAAAAGAAGTTATTTTTTTTTTGCTGAAAAAAAAAAAAAAATTCCACAAAGTATCAGTACAGTGCACCGCAAAAAAAAAATTTACAATACCAAGTATAGAAAAGTTTTCTCGACGGAAAAATAAAGTTTCTTCTGCGCTCTCAAGTCGCCTTATCTTTACTTTAACTTTGTCTTTCGCAACGTCTAACGCAGTCTACTTCATTTTTTTTTTTTTTTTACTGTCTACTACTTCTTGTGTTAATTTACTTTTTAATATGTTTATCGTAAGTTTTTAAGTTTTTTAGATGTTACCAGCAGTAGGACGACGTCTAAGTGAATCTAGAAAAGTTTTGATAATTTTTCATTCGTATTGGAAGTTTCTCAACAGTTCCTGTCGTAGTCCTAATTCCGGTCTACGTAAACTACTTTTAAAAGAAAATTATTGTTCTAATTTAAGACCACCTTCATTATAATGAGAATATAATGAGAAACATGACACATTTAATGAGTAACAAAAGATTCAATTGAATCAAAAACCAAGGCAACCCTTAGAAGAACAAGGACAATAAAAAAAAGAAAAAAAAAAAAAATCTAGGGGAACCTCAGAGAAGAATTCGGAGCAATGTCCTCTACTTAAACGCAGAAAACCTTTTACTCAGGGGATTATAAAATGGGAGTACGCACACTAATAAAACAAGATCCTTGTTCTCGTCTCTTGGGTCCTCATAAACAATGGTTGATGATCGGTACGGTGAAATGAAGTGCACTCTGCACATCGAACACGTATTATGACAACAGGTAGGTAATGTGCCGATTGCTTGAAAATTCGTTTCATCATCCCTCCTATCCTGTCATTCATCATGAGGCTAAGGTAAGGATTAAACTTTACCTCTCTTCCTTCTGCTCCGGTGCTCAATCATTTATTCAATTCCGTTTGTTTTTTTTCGCTTAGGTTCTTCTTAATGCCATCCGTCTATCCATCCATCCGTACACCAATTTTGCTATCCTTTAGGTGGATGCATTTTAATGACCTTTTTATGTGTGCATACATGTGTGTACCTTTGAGATACGTTCCCCTAGGTGGTGTTGATGGTGTTTTATGTTCCACATTGTTGCAAGGTTTTTTTTTTTTTTTTTTTTAATAATAAATGCCTTTCGGAATATATAATAATAATGTACTTCTGAGGGGTTAATGCCTGTGTTTTTTTGTGGATTGAATAAAACTCTGAGGATATGGAATGAACGACGGGGCGATGATGATGATGATGAAGAAGATGAAGATTAGACTGCATGAGAAAACACTGTAAAAATGGACTGGGCAATGATCCCTTGAGAAGCAGGTGCTGGCTTAAACAAGTTTTGGTTTTTTTTTGTGTTGCCTCCTCTCTCGCAAGGTTTTGCTTTAATCCATTTTGATATGGTATCAGGGGATGATGATTGAGTGCAATTTTATCCAAAAGATACCTGCTCAATTTGCCACTTTTCAAATATCCTTACGAGTGGAGGGATCCCTCTTCTATTGTGTGTTCGGATGAGGGTAGACGATTAAATGCACACAAAAAAAGAAACATTATCAGGATGGGTTTAGATTAGAAACGTAAAAGTAGATCAAGTGCCGTTGGGTTCCATTGTTGGACCAGTACTTTTCACAGTTTATTTTAGTTGATTGAATAGAAATGAAAAGTAAACAAAATAATGGGATTTAGAAATATTTTAAAGATACCAACGAAAGGATTATAAGAACACAATGGTGATGCGTTTAAAAAACGAATCTAATTCAGTTTTTAGTAAATATTTGAGGCTTAAAATGTCAATAAACGGGTTAAATAGATTTGTAGTATTCTTTCACGCATGCATATATGTATCTATTTGAAAGATAGAGGTATATTTTCAGTGGCAGAAGTGCACGACACATATTAGGTTGGGGTACGTTTGAAGTAAAGGAGAAATATTTTCAATAGTTTAAAACTACCAATCACAGTCAAGATAAATGAACCTAATTCATTCAGCTGACATGGCCGTAATTTTGTTTTCCAAAGTGAAAGTAGCATACCCTATCTCTTTTATTTGTCGTCGAAAGTAGATAGGAGGCGCCGGTATACAGAAATTTGATAATTTTGAGAAGGACCTAAGAAAGTGGGTACAAGACAAATTCCAGATATTTACTTACTATTTGATCATTATAGACTTCTATAGTATCATAGTGCTTCCACAAATGTAAGCAATGTAGCTTTTTTTAATGCACATATTCCCAATTAAAAGTTCGAAAGATGGAAACAACCCGAAGAGTGAAGAGTACATAGATTAGTGTGGTAAATATTTCAAAGAAAAAAAAAGATTGACGGAGCAAAAGGTCCATCATCTCCTAATCTCTGTACATTTTCTATTTCATTCACTATCACTCCTTTATTCCAAATATCTTCAAACACCACTGCTAACCATAATTAGGATCAGAAAAATTTGTCCGATTCTTATATTTCCAAAGGACTAATCAGTAGAAAATTGTTTCATATGCCTCAGGGTTACACTCTAGGACCTATACTCGTAATCTCTTGTGTATCTACATCGATTATTATTTCCACAATAGATCTGGTATTACACAAACTGCTCGGATGATTAACATAATTAATAACTAGTATAACAACAATCCCGAAAATGCACTCGACTTGTGCTGTATCTGAATACAAATGGGTTATCACCCTCATGCGACGACATTGAATAAACTTTTATTCAAGTAATCATGCACAAACAATATGGCATAACAATCGCATTCGATTTTCTAATAACCGGCACGTGTAGTGTCGCAAATGTAACGTCATTCGTCGATGTGCCTGTCACAAAACACGTATTCTATACCGCATGCAGTTTCAGAGTTCGTTGATATTTTACTAAGGAGGATGAATGACCTACCTGTTTGGATTCGAAAACGACGACGACGACGACGACAAAAAAAAAGTATTTATCCTCCTTACGCGGATTAAGTTCAAATAACTCAAAAATAATGACGCTTTTATGGGAGATTAAAAAACAAAATACTTCTCTTCCTTCTTGAACAGCACGTAGACTGATGAAAGTCAAAGCCACAAGTGTGGGTCTTAGTTGAGAGAGTTAATGATTTGTGAAGAGGTGTTCAGAGATGCATCCAAAAAGCTACTTAAGTACGAGTATACATATATTTTTTCATACAATCTCCTGTTGAGACAGAATAAACAACAATCACTTGACTTTATATTGATTTAAGACGAAAATGGTAATAGTGGATATCGGGTGTCAAGGAACTAAAAACAAAATCAATCAATTATTATATATATAAGCTTTTGTCCCGAACAAGACAAGGCAATTAATACAATAAATGCAGTCAGCCGTTGTGTTGGCAATTTCCATCAGGAGAGAAAAGGGGCCAAAAAGAAAACAATTCTGTCTTCGTGAAATATCCATGGAGAATTGTTAAATGTAACTTGCTGGCATTTCCGGTGGAATGAACGTCCCCGAAAAGCGTTGCGAGCAAATTAATGAAAAAAAAAAAAATAAAAAAAAGATACTTGAAGAAGACTTAACAATCGTGAACGGATTTTTTTCTCATTCCCCTTTCTACCGTCTTTCTGTTAAGAAAAAAAAAAAAAAAAAAACAGAAACCTAAACAGTTGCAGACACCGGTGAAGTCCTTCAGAAAAGCAAATTAAAAATTCTTCAACAAACAGCAGAGTGGATAGCACTGAAGGCAATCGAAACTGAACAGAATGAATACCAACAATATGGATGTTTAGATAGAATGTAGATGGTTCTTTCATTTCTTCTTTTTTTTTACTTAAATATAATTCCAATCGATCTGTCGAGAGATAAGATATATATCTCACTGCTGACCGTGTCCAGGATTGCTTTTTCTCTTGTTAGTCTGATTAGTCCATTCTATAGAATTCTGAATATTGCATTGATATCTAGTCAATGCCACGATTCTTTTTTTGAAAGTCAATCTTATACAGTTCAACTACGACTCTGAGTTCATTTAGGTAGCTTCTCTCAAATTTATAATTAATCTGATTTCATACTTAAGCATCATATTGTCTGTCTTGTTATATCTCTAAGCATGTAGTTCCGTCTTTCAACTTCTTCACACTAAAACAGACTATCACTTGGTGAGTCATCTAATCTGTTCTCAGATGACAATCTTTAATGAATGAATTTTTCATTAGCGATCTACGACAAAAGCGTGACTTAACTAATCCGATCAAATACTGCCCCCCCATTGCTCCTTTCATTAATCGATTTTCAACTCTTTTCAACTCCACTCTTAATCCAATGACTTTAAAAGTTTAAAACTACCCAACTATATAATTAAAATATTTACTAACAACAGCTGCACCACTCCGACGTCTTTATACGGCCAATTAAAGCATTATATGCACATGAGTATATTTTTTTTTTTTTTCAATCTTACACAATTTCACTTTTAATGAACTCGAAATACTATATGTGCCGATTACAAAATTTTCAGCGTTGCATTAATATCAAATTTTTTTTGCTTCTGTTTTTTTTTTTTCCTTATTCGCTACTTTAAGTGAAATAATTGCTCTTAAAAAAGATTTAAAATCCATTGTCGAAATCAATTCAACGTACAGTGGCAGACGCTTAAGATAAGCTCAAGGTCTCAACTAATTAAGGTTGAAATTAAATATAAATGATATTGTGTGTTCGGAGAGGGACAGAGATGAAAAGAAATGTGGTATTAAAATTTTTATTTAATTTTATAGCAGGATTATGGTTTTATTGAAGAAAAAAAAAAAAAATACGCACACTTTAAATTTGAAGAGATAAAAATATAAAAAAAAATCCTCTATGGAGAAACCAAGAAGCAAAAATTCAATCATATTAAGTATATCAGGTAGGCGCTCAGGAAAGTGAAAAGAATTGAAAAGATGCGGAGATTAGGACATGTACCTTTTGCTCCATTGATCCTGCTCTCTTTTTTTTGGAAATATTTATTAATTCTTCTAATGGCAGTCATTTAAACCTTTCAGTTGGATGTCTACATTCCTAGAGGCACATTATATGAAATAAAATTTCAAGTATATCTTTCCAATATACATATGTATATCAGCAGCCAAACTATGATATAACTCTTAACAGACCCCTAAATCTGGAATTTTTTGGAACATATTCAAAAATATAAATTTGAATAGGCGACTCAGAACCGTTGTCTGGTTTTATTTTCGGGTTGTGTATCTGCATATATTCAGATGTGCTTGTAACTTTAGATTCAATTTAAACACCGGTGACTCGGCTTTAATTATTTCCTTCCTTTCCTTCCAACTCTAGAGTTAGAGTCGACTTTTAGTCAAAAGCCATCACTAAATTGTTTTATTTCTTAGCACCGATGGGAAGTCATAAAGTACGCAAAGAACATATAAATTCTTAAAGAATGAAACAATTTAGAGACGATTTTTAACTAAAAGTTGACTCTACCTCTAAATTTGTAGAAAAAAACAACAAATTTCCACAAATATCTCCTCTAATTTAAGAAATAGTTATAGAAATAGAAATAGAAATAGTCACCGGTACTTAAGTTGTGACAGCCAAAATATATATTTTTTTTTTAATAATCCGAGTTCACAATAGTGAAAATACAGAAATGATGTAAAGTTTACTACCTTAGTGTCAACTAACAAAAGTCTACCTCAGAGTCGACTTTAAATATTTATATTTGTAAGGGTAAATGTCTTTCAGCAATAAAGACAAAGGCAATGGCTTATGTTTCTTAAACTCTCTTCTAACTCAAAATCGATTGTAATAAAAGATAACACATCTCGGATGTCACTTCTGACGCACTTGCTGTGATTCACCCGCATCTACATAAGTCGATTTTAAAGTGACAGTTATTGGAAATTCTTTATGATTCGACAAATAATTAAGCACGGGAAAACTATAAAAACTATTTCAAGTTTTGCATCCGATTTGAAACTCTTCCATGTGTCAAAAGCCATCTGTGAAAATTCACAATAGTAAAACGAATCACAATAACTATTCCGAAGTCGACTTTTACTAAATCTGATTTATTATGTATCTGCTATCTTTTAAGACCCTGGACATATAAACTTGCAAATTTTACATTGTAGTTCCTTTTAGATTCTAGACTAAGAATGCGACAAGGTTTTACGAAAATTCAACTCTAAGGAGAGAAAAATGAGTCTGTACCACATGTGGTATGTGATTTGAATAATATTTCAATTGGTGTTAGCAGATTAATCTATGATCATTTGAATCAAACATACGACAGGAATGAAAGACGACAAATTGGGTTAATATTTTGCACTTTGCATGAGTAGTGAAAACGATTTTGATAAACCTTTTTTTTTTTTTTGCTACCATTTAATCGATCAGTAGTAAAGGGTTTTTTGATCAGCAAATTAAATAGAATTATTTCATTAGTAATTTAATAGTTTCTTGAAAGCAGAAAAAGTAAAAGATGAGATTTTTTCAGCAAAAAATGGATAATTTGATCAGCAAGAAATAGTTTTTGATAAGCAGAAAAAGTAGATGATCAACAAATATGATCATCATCATTCGAACATCTGAAAATTGTATTTTCTGCCAAAAATAAATTATTTGATCAGCAACACATATTTTTTTTATTTGATCAGCTAGCAAAAAAAATAAAATTTCAGCAGAAAAAGCAAAAAATTATCTGCAGAAATGTTAAGATTCAAATGCAAAAAGAAATATGAAGTTATTCAAGAAAAAACTAGAGTGATTGCGAATTTCAAGCATTGCTTTTCTTTTTGCTGATCAAATAGTAAGGTTTTGCTGAGAAAACATTTGTTCAGCTCATATTTTATTTTTCTTCCTGATCATACCTTTTTGCTGATTGGAAAATGATTTTCTTATGGATTTGATTTATTATTCTGTTGATTTGTTTTATTTGCGAGAATATCTTGCTGGTCGTTTAGTTATTTAGCTGATCAGATACTGGTGCATATAATGTATTTAAAATATAGTTTGTAGTATAGAAGCCTAAAACTACACCACAATCAGTTCTTCAATTTGAACTCGTTAGTTACATTATTTGCTAACCATTTAGCCAAAGAATAGAATTTCTTAAAATCACAGCATCTTGCAGCTAAGTATATAACACAAAAAAAAAGCCACAAGATACGCATTCCATTCAAGTTCATTGACACCCATATTTCCATGCACACTTTTTCCACAAAGCAAACTTCGAATTCCACATAAAAGTAAGAACTGAATTTATTTAAAAAAAAAAAAAAATAAAAAATCCCACGATACAAAATCTTATTTGATTACATCTCAAGAAAAGATAAACCGCTTCCCACCTTTCCTTTAGCTCCTATCGAACTCCTATTTCTAGGTTATTTATTTGATTCGCAAAATAATAATGCATTCCTCCCACCCACTTTTAGAAGCAATCTACACAAATAGAATTAATATGTAGAGCGACGCAAACAGAACAAAATATTTACAAAAACTATGTAGATATACATATAAACAAATAATACGCATTCTGAAAGAGGAAAAATATATTTTATTTATACCTAAGTGCCCCTCTCTCTCCCACCGCTCTCAATACATATATTTTATTTTTGTGAATGAAATCGGTTTATTGTTCTTCCCATCCACGAGTGCTAAACCAAAAAAAAAACGAAAAAAAAGTATCTAACTAAAGGCGAGAAGGTATATTTGAATTTCAGATGAGTTCTGATTTTTTTGTAAATTTTTTTTTTTTTTTTCACTTTTTATAGGTGTATATAGTTTAGAGAATATGGAGTGTAATGAATGGGGTGAGTGTTTCCCAAGTTATTTAAAAACAAATACCGTCTTGATTACCCTATCAAACACATTTCATATCCACCCGCCCCACTCAACGAACCGGCCGACTGAAGTGTGTCACGTTGTTATTATGATGAATTTCAAAGTAGCAGCCGGAAAAAAAAAACTTGTTCTTCGTTCATTCGTTCGCCAAAAAGGAATTCCAAGGAGTGAGCGGCATGAATTGCCTTTGAAATGTCGGCGCCACCCAGTGGTATACAAAACTAAAGAACTTCATGCTACCAACAAACTTCTAACTCATGCGGCAATTGAGACATCCGTTCATAATGCATCACACTTTTCGCGCGTCTCTACATCAATATTCATAGAGTCGACTTGTAAATAGGGAATGAGTCATAGAACTATGACCACCGTTCACGTTTTTCCTTCCTTCCACGGACGGATACGACGCGACGATCGGTGTGAGAAATTCCTCGACTTACGAAGTTAATCGTATATTAAACAGTCAAACGATTCGAATGAGTAAATGTTTCTCCGCCTTGCTGTCCCACGGTGCGCTTCCAATTCGAGTAGTGAATTTACAATTTTAACGCGAAGCTTGTAACATGTACTTTATCCCCAAGTGAAATGTTTATATAGCTCGCCCGACGTAATATGAAATTTCCACACTCTGCGGATCCCTTTCCACTACATCCTATGTATGTATGTATCTCCACGTCTGACTGTGGGGAGGCAAGGGTATGGTTTGTTATCTTTTCAACGCCAAGTGGAGAAGGGCCACCAACCACCCTAACCCACCCTCCATGTCTACTTCGATGCACTTTGAAGGGTATTTTCCTCTTTTAGTAAGACTTGTTTCCCTTAGCCAGACAAACAAAAAAACCAAACACACACAAAAAGCAAATGCAATTGAGTCTGCGAGAGTGTCTGCCAGACGAATAAATATATAAAATTGAATTGAAATTGAAAGCATTATATTTCTGCGTGTCTCTGTGTATATTTGTTTATCTAACAAACAAACGAAAAAAAAAAACTCTGAACGTTCTCAAAATGCATTAGGCCAGTAACAGTTTACAAACAGAAAATAAGCTTTCATTACTTCACACATTCATAAAAAAAATAAAAAAATATCAAATGAGATACTGTATCTCAAGTTGATTTGTTGGACATGTTTTTCGGTTGATTTTTTTGTTTGTTAAAAAGATTTCGAGAACACCTCGTAAACAATTAAATTAAAGGTGTAATCGCGAAAAAGTTGTGCATTCTTAATTAAATACCCTATTGACTTGCAAATTAAATAAAGCCGTCGGAATATGATCAAACGATGGTACGTGTATTTCTGTCTGCGGAAGTCAAAAACAGAGCGGTGAAAAGGCGTTAAGTCACTCAATTAAAAATGAAAAAAAAAAAAAAACAATTGTTCGTGAGAATGTCATATATTTTTTAATTAATAATAAAACTTTTCATTTTATGTGGGTGATGTGTGAGATTTTATTCAGAGAATTTAAAATTATACGAAAATAAATAGGACAAACAACGGAACCTTGTGGAACTCGATTTAATTATTTATTAATTTGTTATTAAACTGCAATGCGCCTGAAAATTAAGACGCAGAAGTTGCGCGCATACAATTTAGCTGATTGGCCCAAAGAAAATTACTACAGTTAGCTTGTCTTTAAAATTTCAACCTTGGATGTCACCTAGATCCTGCACAGAGGAACTATTGGAATTATTTCAGCTCAATTGACATTTTTTTTCCAAGCAATATTTGGTAATTAAAATAAAAGATACTGGTTAATAAGTGGAACCCTGTGGAAGCTTCCAAATCTACTTAAAGGTAGGCCGCGAATACGGTGCAACAGTCAGCAAAAAAAAAAATGAGGCAGTTGTGTGGTTTTCTTATCATATCTGTAAGCTCGCATAATATTTACATGATTGTCGTAAAATTTATTTGAAATTTAATTGACAAATCTCTGCGAGTTCTGCTATCTCATAGTTAAAAGTATGTTTCAATCCTTCAAGACACCTTCGATGGCTCATTAGGCGAAGTTAAGTGAGCTAGTATGTTGCAGAGGCTCCATGTCCTCCGTGAAAAGACATCTGAACTTGTCCATCATTTTGAAATACGCCAGAAGAAAGTCACTACACCTATATCGTAACAGGTTAGAGAACTATGAACGCATTTTAATTGATGACTCCTGGACAGAATTAATTATCTTGGAATTTACATTCACAGAATGCTCGAAGAACTATCAAAATAAGTGCGGAGTATTTTCACACTTTCTGTATTCAAATAATATTTTGAAAATATCTATCTTACGGTCAGAAACATTTAAGAAAGAATAAAGTAAGAATAATATAGTTGTGTCTGTTTTGTTCCTACAAAAGGGAAAAGCGATTGCTGCACTTCAAAGACGAGGAATATTAAATTACTTAAAGCGTTTTTTATGCTTTTAACTGGAATGTAAAAATTATTTTTGCAAGAAATGACGTGAAAGATACTCAGACCTTGCAAACGTGCGTACAAATTAAAAGATAATTTATTTTTATGTAAAAGATATTGGGCCAAGTGTGCAACCCAGAGGTACCCCAATCATTTCTTTGTTATTTCGTTGCAGTGGATGAACTTATGTATGGGGAATAAAAGTACTTATTCTACATTTTATGTTGTAAAAATGTACCAACATTGAATAATTCAAAAATCTAACTCTCACCGTTCTTATCACAATTAAAATCATTTACATGTTGATATGTGACGGCTAATCTCTGAAACTAACCAAGCTATTCAAACAATTTGTTCTCGTCTAACTTTTACATACATACGTATATATGCTTTGTAATGCTATATGTAATATAAAAATATAGGAAAGGCCAAACTAATTTGAGCGAATTCAGTAACAATGCATTATATTTTCTGATGTACGATAGGCTATACAATTTTTTTGAAAATGTGGGTAGAATGAAAGGTAAATCACTACTAGAAAACAAGACTGAGTGTTGTACGGTGCTTCAGTATTCATCTTATTAGTGATCGAACACCCTGAATAGCATAAGATACTCACCTATCAAACGCCATGTTCTCATTAATTAGATCGAATACTCCAAGCTCTCTAAGATGCGGAATACCTACCCTCTTTTTTGATAAGAGATCGAAACAAATATCCCACACAAGTTGTCAAATGATTCATAAAAAAAAAACAGGCAAGACAGGTCCAATGTTTCAACCCCGTGGTAACTCACATATCCCACAAATCAGTCAGTGATTTGAAGTGAAATTTTTTCGCTAATAGATTCGAACAAAATAGGCAAATTAGACCCATGATTCGAACCGTGTGGTACCCTAAATATTTTCCCAAAATTGCATAATATTTTAGCAAAATTGAACACAAATTATGTCCCTCATTCCTTTTGAATTTCGCAATTAAATTCATAAACTTCGTAACCATTTCGGTCATAATACCCCGGAATGCTGATACAAATTAAAAAAAAAATATATATATATATTTATATATATCTGCTGATTGTAATCGAAACCTTTTTTCCTCATCAAACAGCTACCGCATTCACATCATTTATCTTAGGAAAACAATTCGCTACCAATCTACCGAATAGTATCTATCTAACTGCCACCCGCTGTGTGTTGTTCATATTGCGTTGCTTTCATTAAATTTAAACTGATTTCGTTTATTTCTTTTTCTGCTCTCTCGGTGTTCACCAACTGACGGTGTAATTTACACCAAAAAAAAAAAAAAAAAAAACTATCAAAACATAAATCCTTAAAGTCTCAATACAGTCGCGGTGCATAAACTGCAGTACTGAGCATTCACTGGTATTACTCTATGAGTCATCGAATAATAGTGTGTAAACAAAGCAGGAAATTTATTTTCGCGCTTATCTACCACCGAGCAATGAGGGTTTATCAATCTTTGAGTTTTTTGTTTGCCTGCTTTTTTTTTTTTTTTTTTTCAAAAATCGATTAAAGCGCTATTTGAAAGTTTAAATATTTTTTGCTGCTGCAGCTGTGATTGCATAATCTTACACTTACACATGCAAATAGACTGAGAGAAGTGGTAAAAAAGAAAAGAAAATAGTAACCACACCTCGCTTAAAAAGGCTTCGGCTGTAGTAACACACAAAAGGGTGAAACATTAAAAATGAGTTTTTCAAAAGGCGTTGGAAATTACTGCAACCAATGGCTGAGGCACGTCTCCAAAGAAGCACAAAAGTACATCTAAAACGACACGGAGGATACATTTGGTTAGATTTTAAATTCTTTTATTATTTTTTTGTTTCCTTCTTCTTGCCTACGGTCACGACTTGGTTTGCTTCATTCTTCTTAGGCTTACTTGGGGTTTTCGGTTTTTTTTTTAAAATATTTTTTTTTACTAGTCTCTTCCATGATGAGTTAATAGCGTGACATGACTTTTTATTACTCACTTTTCTTTTATCCTCTTGGAGGCATTTTGTCGTTTATTCTTTTTTTTTTTTTGTATATCTGTGAAGTGATCCGTGTATCTACACGAGACAAATTGATTGAATGCGCGTCAGTTGAATACAATAATTACAACTATAATGCACTTAAGAACGCATCGCGTTCCTCAAATGTATGATTCTTGTATTTATTTTCTATCATTTATCAAGTGAAATGAAAAACTCTATCAATGTCACTATGAACATTGATACAACAATGCAATGACTCACATGCTGTCTATGATAGGTAAGCGTAGATACAATCTGGTTATTTGTATCATTTTCTACTTCTCTTTAGTCTTTCTCTCTTTTCTTCAAATCAAATCAAATGTTGAAAAAAAAAAATTTAACTGATGAGTAATGGCCTTGAACTTGTTATTCGAACAGGCAATGTTGAGAGATACATAGATAATAATAAAAAAAAAAAAAAGAGGCAAATAATTGGTAAAGCATTGGATAATGAGTAGTGTTGCGGTAGAGGGCACTTGAGGACGACTTTTTTTTTTTTTTCTTCTGTGGTTCTTCTTGCCCCCCAAATCTTTGTCTGATTACTACAGATGGCAACAGATAGATACAATACGCGCATTGAGTTTTTTTTTTTTTTTTGTCTCTTAGTAGACATCATCAATTATTGTGAAATTGAATGAAATTAGTGATGGTCAATCTATTAGAGAAGCTTACTCGATTGTTGGCCGTTTCTCCACAGGTGGCTTACTGTCTCTTATGATCTATAATAGAGTTTGAAGGTACGGATAGTCTTTTTTTTTTTTTTGGTGGAGAAACCTGATTAATGTTGTAATAACAAATGGCACAAAACAAAGCTATACATTAATCATGAAGATTTTTGTTGTATTTTTTTTTTTTTTTTTTTTGATCGAGATGATGGGGGTTACAGGAAGTCAAATCAATTTATGGAAAAGCAATTAATTCTTTTTTTTTTTTTTTGATTTTGATATTAATCTATTCGAGAAATGACAACGTGACTTGGAAATGTAATCTAAAATGGAGATTCATGTTTGTCGGTAGTTGTTGCCTTCAAGGGTTACACCTAATTTTTGACATGAAATGTTTAGAGGGTCAAACACAGTCACAGTTCTGATGATTTGGGTTCAATGTACCTCATGGTTGTGCTTTAAGGCCACTTTTATTGCATAAAATAACTTTGACGGCAAGATACGTTCCTGTCATATTTGTGCATAAATTTATGAAATTCCTTGGAGAGTAGACAAGTTTGAAACATATGGTGCAATTCGTTTCTTCAAAAGTTTCGTGTGGTTTCGAAATCTTTCGAAATTTATCTCCAACGTAAGTATTTGCAGATAATCGCTGACTTTTCGCACTTTTCTCAAACAGCGCAATGATTTTTTTTTTTAGAAGTATCTACACTTCTGAAAGTATAGACAAATTAATTCGAATTAGTAAAAGTTTTATTCAAACTTTGTTTCACTGAGATCCAAAGGACTAAAATATTCTAAGCCATGATGTGGATAACAGAACCTAAGGCAGTTTCTAGTTACATACCTAAGGACAGCCGTCGTAAATATTACATCCAGAGTTAGAAATTCAAATTACCTCACACAAATTTGCTATCCGACATTTTTCTAGCTATTAAAAGAGAATTGTGTCTATAGGCCGTGCTTTAAGCCACTTGATTATAATGCTTAAACATTCTTTCAAGTACGTTTCTGACGACATTCAGGTAATTCTCAACTTTAAGGGGGATAACGACTTGAACTCAGAATTACTTCATACTAAAGTTCTCTCCATTTAGTCGAAATTCAAATCGAAACAAAAAGAATCAGCTAAATTTTTAAACCTTAATATTATTAGTGATCGGCTATATAATAAAAAGACCAGCAAATGTGTTAGCTCCGATCAGCAGAAAGTAATTTGTTGATCAGTCGAAAATAAGAAAATTAAGAAAATAAAAAAAAAACAAACCGTAAAGTTACAATCCATCTGGAGCGGATTGTATGATATATTCAAACCCACTCCTAATAAAGTGGGCGTGGCGTTTTGAAATTTTAAATTCAAATTCAATGAACTGCGTATCTTTCTAGTCAGAATTTCTTACCGCGACTTTTAAGAGATTTTTTTTTTTACGAAAAACTGACTTAATGGGTTCTCTTTGTGAAAAAGTGGGCATGGTTGTAACTATTTCTTCCCGAAGTTCATGGATTCTGATAAGGTCTTGAAAATAAAGCTTATCCATCGCCGTAAGTAGTTTTAACAAATTATTATAAGGTTTTTGTTTGAAGAAATCGCCGCAAAAAGTAAGCGTAGCATTATGCAACGTATGGACGAATTGTAGAGAATGTGAACTTCCAGTTTCTAGTAAAAATGTTGAAAAATTACATTTTAAAAATGTTTACACTTGTACTGCTTCGGGTTCTAAAAAACTTATATACAGAATTTGATCTTCACAACTCAAAATTTAAGGTCCACAAACTAGTGACGGATGGTCGGACGGACAAATGGACAGACAAACGGATATGTCTCGATCGACTTAGCTTTCTATCCTGATCACAAACATATATACTTTTGGTGTTCTATCATTATTATAACAAACTATGCATCAAATTTAATATACCCTATGGGATATAGTATAACAAATCAGAAAAAAAAAAAATAAATGATTAGCAATAATGAATTATTTGATCAGCAGACAGTAACAATGCTTCAAGAAAAGATAATACGAAAAGAAAGAACCAGTAAATAATAATAGTACAAAATTCACGCGCATTTGTGTATGTCCTGCTGATCAAATATTTATAAATTTGCTGAAAAATAAAAACAATTCTTGCGATGATCCATTAAAGCTTTTGCTAATTTTCTACTTTTGGTTGGTTTTATTTTAAATTTTCTACAGATGAAACAATAATCTTCGGATGATCAAACAACTATTAAATTTTATTTTGCTGGTCAAAAAACCATTTACTGCTGATCGATTAGAGGCTGTGAATGAAAATCAATCTATTAGAGATATGAACTAAGATGAGATACTTCTAACCTGAATGTTAAAAGTTGGAGGCTGTAAATAACTTGGATACTAATATAGTTCGCTCCTACTCTCATCGATAGACAACTCGGTGTTATGACGACATTTCAATGGCACTATAGAAGAGCGACTACAACAACGGTTGTCGTAAGTACCGCGAAAGCTGCTTGGCAACTTGCTAAACCTAACTACTGTACCCTATATTCTTTTAAAATTTTATTATGACTCTCTTATCACTTTCGAATATAAGAACAGTGAATATCGCAACTAAAAACTTCAATATACCAGCATTATCAGTCGGATAATCCCGACCTAGCACAAACAAAATTCCCAAGTCCTACATTCACGTGTACATGCCAGTGTACCATCGGCAGGTAAACTCCTTCAAAATGGATTAACTACCTTGTTGAGTGGGTTGTCTGTCTCCCTGTGCAATAAGCCTTCAATTGTTAAATCGATAAACAACATTATTTGCGTTTGTACTTAGTTCAGTTTCTTCACTTCTTCATTATCCGTACTTAATTCGAGAACCGTAAAAAAAAAAAAATCATATACTCGTACATACTCCAAGTTAGCACTAAAATCAACAATTTCTAGACCTTTCACTGCGGACTTCTAATAAAAATATAATCAGCTAAATGCATCGATATACTCTTCTACACCTATATACATATGTACATTTGAAGAAGTGAGAGGAAAAAAAAAGGCATAAAACAAAAAAAAAAAAATCTATAACACTTCTAAGGTGAATAACATTTGAAAATTTTCACATTAACCTTGAAAAAACAACAAAATAAACAGATAAAAAAAAAAAAAAAACACTCAACTTGCATTTCAACAATTTTTAACCATAAAGACAAATATGATCAATTCATTGTACACTCTAATGCACATCATAGATAGACACATAGATACCAGCTATTTTTTTCCTGTCTTGTATCTATAGTATATTTAAATAAAAAAAAAAAAAAAATCCCAGCAAGAAAGGGAAGTGACAAATGAAATGTTAGAAACCAAAAAAAATTAAATAAAAATAACAACAACAACAACCACAACACCACTCTAATGATAAACAATTGATTAAAACGCTTGCTAACTAAGCTACGTAAGTGAATACTTTTTATCAGTTCAACTCTACGACGGTGTGTAGAGGCAAAGGTATAATTCTCTCTCGCAAAAAAGTGAAATAGCTAAAGAAAAATATACCTTTTTTCTGATAAATGACAAAAAATGATTCATTTCATGTGTTTGAAGTTGGCTTTGGCTTTTAAATATGTAGTTGATTGCCCTCGAATTGATTTGTGTGTTTTATTAGGTTAAAGTCAAGGTTGAGGTGAGGTTGTTGTTTTTTTTTTTTTTTTTTTTTTTCGTTTTTTTTTTGAGATAGATAGAATTAGACGAGGTATTATGATGTTAAGCAAACGCAACACGGGGAGGAGTTAAGATGTCAGATTCCTATACAATAGATACATATGCATGAAGCTTCGCGATGGGGTTGAATTAAATACAAATTTTGTTTAAATATTGAAAAGTGATAAAAATAAATTAGGTAGTTACTGGTGTTGATGTCTGATGAATATCCCAAGAATACCAATTATGTTGTTTTGTTCGTATGATTGTGGTTTTTTTTATTCCCCCCCGATTTGTTTGCTAAATTTAGATGCAGACGTAATGCAGTCATAGATTTAGATGTACATACATACATACTATATTTCTTTTCTTTTTGTGGAGTTTTTTTTTTTTTTTTTCATTTGTTTATCGGCGTGTGTTCACCAAATAAATTAGTTTTGTTTTTTAAAGTATAATTTATGCAAAAATGGTGGATAATTCTGACTCAGATGGAGATGTTGCAATTGCAGTGAATTACTTCATCGGGCTAAGTTCACTCGGGACGAGGAGACGTCTTTTAGTTAGTGAGTTGCACACCAGAGTTCACCGCCAGAGATGAGTTATAATATATTTTTTGAAGGGCCAGAATCCAAAACGAACGTAACGCGTTTAATTGCATTCTGTCAGAAACATATAACTAGAAGTATGCTCAGAGTTGGGCATAAACAAGTGCAAAAGTAATCAATTACTCAAGCAATTACTTTAATTGAAATTACAAAGTATTACTTAGTAATTGTAGTGTTGATTACATGGTAATCAGTAATTAATTACTCTGTAATCTAGTTTCGCTAATATTCATTTAGCAGACTTTCATGAGGTTGAAAGTTAAATTATTAGTTCCGTAATTCGTTGGATTTTTTTAGGATATTTGGGTGGAAATGAAGAATCTATTATCCGCCCACCACATATCTCATTTCCACTCGTGCATTCTAAGGATGTCCAACCACATCCTTTAAACTCCATTCGGCAATTATTTGCCCCACGTCCTCTATCCACCACTCCTGAAACACCAAATTGTCGAAAATTGTATCAAAAATAGTGAAAAGCATTTGCTAAGGTATCGTAAAGTGCTAAGCGAAAACTTATGCACTTGTTAGATGGATTCGCACCATGGTTACAACTTAATTCTGAGGTGAATCCAGGGAGATGTTCCTTAAGTACGACGATGTTATAGTTGTTTACCATTTCAGTGGCATATCAAGAATCACCATCAGAAATTAGATTTCTTATTTATCCTGAACTTTGCAAATTCGCAGCTGCTTTTAAAATTTGTTGATACTTTTCCATTTAGTCTAACTCATCCTCATAGATAATATTCCATCCTCTTATCCACTAACTATCTACTTACTGTAATTCAATCTATGAGATGGTTTCATTTTTCAAACTAATTACAATTACATATAATTTTTCTGGTCTCGTTTTGAATTGTCCACGACGGCACAATTGGCATAATTGTTTGCTTTGCTTTATTTTATAATTATCAGTTTTCCCTCTCGCGCAACGCTGAACGACATTATACAGTCGTACACTACCACTACCTATACTCTCGTTTCGTATCTATAGTATATTTTTTCGCGTGTCTTTGGTACGTGATTATCGTGTGTTTTCTGCCTGAGCAACTTTAACAAAGTGAAGAAAATTTAATAGAAAATTGTGACGTTCATCTGTTTGTCCGTCCGTCTCACCGATCATCCACACGCCTCATGTTCTTTTTCAACTAACTAGCTGAAGTTAAGATATTTTGAAAGAGTGGATTAGAGTTTCAACAAATACACTTCTAGGTTTTTTTTTTTTTCTAATTTTCTCCACCATTGGGTTTGAGTTTGTTTTGCAACTCAAGCAGTGCACCGAAATTGAAAACCTTTTTTTTTTTTTCTACAAGTCCCGTCCCGATTCTTTCCTCTTCGCCCAATGTCGTATCGATTTCTGTTCTATTTTACACTGGAGATACAGTCGTGCTGGTATTTAAGCTGACAGCGAGAATTTTGTATAGTTAAAGGTACAAAAATTTCAATGGAACGCTTAAAAGATATTATTTTATTCAAAATGTATCTTTTCATTGATTTGATGTATCTGTTGCAAAATTTCTTTAATTTTTAATTGTTGAGTTTCGTGTAGATACAAAAATTCTCTATTAGATTAATTTTTGATGGACCGGGCAGCAATGGCAACTATTACCTTCTAAGAAGAATCAAGGACAACGTTGATATTGCCTGATGTAACTGAGCATCAATCAGGCAAATTATCAAATATTTAATGTGAACTACATTTTATTAATTTCCATAGTTGAATTAATTCTAAGAAAAATTGATTTGTGAACTTAGATACCGATTGACGCGACTGTACATTAGTACAGATACACAGATATTCTGGACAGTGTTCTACTAGTAGGTACTACATCTATCTATTCACGTACTTGCATGTAATGACAGCCATAGAGCGTGGCAACAACAAGTCGCCGTGTTATTTACATTGTCTAAAGTTGGGAAAATCAACTTTGAATTTTGTTTATGTATCGGAACGACTACAACGACGACGTAAACGACGCCAAAATGTCTGGGACGGGTTTTGTGGAGAAAAAAAAAACACAAACTTGCGTCAAGTTTGCTTTTTCCTGTTCTGTTTTTTTTTTTATGTGCAAATACGTACTCGTACTTATAGTTTCGTATGTTCTTAGGTGATTTAAACCGAACTCTATTATTTGAAAAAAAAAAAACTATGTATAAATTACACTTTTTTTTGAAATCAATTAAAAGTATCTCACGTCGGTCGTATTGGGTTTGTTTGATAAGAATTTATTTTTTATTTTTATTTTTTTTTGGCATTTTTTTCCTGTGTTGGTGATTCAATTGAATTAGGAGTCTAGCTAGAGGTATTTTTTTTTTTTGAATGAAATTCAATTGAAATTGTTATAAACAATTCATTGGAAAACTTTATCGGCTGACTATGACTCTGACTGTTGGCTAATTGTATACACTGACCGATAAATATCTAAATTGAGAGCGTAGTAGATAGGTAGGTATTTTATTTAGCATGCAATCCGCGCGAATAATTCTTGAGAATAATTAAAAAAAATTCATGAAAAATTTTATAATTGGGGGGTGGGTTTTGCTTTGTATGAATAACAAGAGGGTGCGCGATGAATAAGGGAATTTTCCAAACTCATTAAAACCGAATTAAATGTGTTAAGTTTTACCTTTTTGACGAGATTAGTAATTTGTTTGCCAGGAATTAAAACAAAAAAGTGGTATCATTTGCGGGAGGAGTTTTATCGCAAAATCACTTAAAAGATTATAAAACACACGCAGATTGGAATTTGTCCAATCGAGGTCAACGATAATACAAATTGGTTGTATCGTAGTTAATAGCGCATTTTAACTAAGAGAATATGAATGTTAATTGGAACAAAATTTTAACCACACAGAAAAAAAAAAACAAAATATAAGGATGAATATTTTCATATATCATAAATGACTTATAAGGACCCTGGAAGACATAGTATGTACCAACGAGTGAACCCAACAGCGAATTTGTCTTAACTATTTAGTTTATCTTTTCTAGGTGCATGAGTGACATCCATGGTATGGTATAGGTACCTGCTAGAATTATTAAGTTGCTTTATGTTCAGTTATAACGGCTAATATGTGAATATTTTATTTTATTTGTAATAAATCCGAAAGAAGAAGTAAACCTAGCAAACTGTTCTCAGTCTAGCACTTATGAAAAATATTGATCCTTCGAGCCGGATTATGTAAAACTAAAATTTAAATCTTTTGAAAATACGAAAAATATATAACTTCCAGCACAAATCTCTTCGCTAAGTGTTTAGACTTAAGAGAACACAAGTCTCACAATCTGAATCAAAGTTACGAAAGACTGATCATTCCGAATGGAAAAAAATGTGTTCGCACCTGAGTTGCCACTAAGCAAAATAATTTAGTAAATAGATATCCAAGGAAATATCCCCAAGTATGTAGGTGATATCAGCGAATTAATGGAGAGACCGCGATATATTCTGGAAATTAAAGCCACTTGCTTCCTTTTGAATTGAATGGTATTCAGACGGTGAAGCTGTCAAAGCCACAGGAAGTTGTTGTTCGATAGCGCAAATAAATCTATACTCGTACATGCTGTCTGAATTTTTAAATCAAATATATCGTTGATTTTTTTTTTCACTTAATAATCATCCGACATAGGTGACATATAAATATTATACAGTGAACAAATCAATTGACGCAATTAACGAAATCATTTAATTATTGTTTATGAAATTATAGCATAGACCTTGCTCTTAAGGTTCTATTCGGAACAATTACATTTCTTTTTGTATCTAAGTAATGGTGCATATGTTTCGTGTTTTTTTTACACTCCAGACATTATTTCCGCTTGTTTATAACTTTTCTCTACTTCCTAATATTAATTCCACGATAAGTAATCGTAAATGTGGAAAATAACAATTTTTCCCATGAATAGATATTTCGCAAATACCTATCTGGGTTTAATAAATTTTGTTTATGACTTCTAGTGAAAGTATTTATTTTACGTAGGTAAAAACAAAGACTAACAACCAAGGGATGCGTTTCTTGCAGAAAAAGATACTTAAAATGGGGTTAACTTGACGAATTCTTAAAGTGCAAAGCTAAGTAATATATTATATTCACACAGGTTTTTCCATATTTATACGACTAAAAAAAAATTGTTTCTAAGGAAAAGCGCACTTTTTTCTTTTTTTTGAGAACTTATGACAACTAGCACTGTACCTTAAATGGTTAAAGATGACACAAATGACAGGATATAATAACAAGAGCGTGCACTTTGACGTAATGTGTTTACAAAATTTGCGTAAGATGATAACTCAAAAATTATGGTTTTTTGAATCACTTTAGTCAAACAAATGCGACATGTAGAAAGGTCCTGCGTAACTATTATTTATGTATGCATGCACTATGTAACTAGGTAGGTAAGAACAAAAATTAAATTAAGATTCGCTCCTTCTCTAAACCGAAACTGAGGGCAGGTAAAATTATGCACGAAATAGAGGTAGGTAATATGGTGATTAAAATGTAAAAAAAATGTACTTCACTTAAATTTATTCCAGACTTTTGTGTGAGTAGTAGTGAAAATATTTTTTTTATAACTAAGTAAGTTATTTCAAAGAGACATGGAGGACTTTCATAAATGACAACCTAGATGGTTAATAGTCCTTTTTTTACGTTCTACAACCATGAAATCTAACTTAAATTCTGGCTTCTTTACTTTTGCTTGAATTATACAAAAATATAGAAAATTATCCTACTTTACATTAACTACGGAATTGTAATTTTTTGATCACAACACTATCTTGTGTAAGAACTTATATGGATGGGTATAAAGGGAGATAGAGTCCAAAAATGTAAGGAATTTTGTATTCATTTGAATCTTAAATTGTTTTAGTTACTGAAAATGTTGGATTATTATTATTTTACTTTAATTTTATATTTTATAATAAAATACCTCAAGAAACTGCAGCGTGTCCCACACTTTTTTTTTTTTAATAAAAATATATTTTGTCTCCATTGCAGACAGACATACATACGTAAGCTCTATATTGGTATTGGAATTTCGAGTTTAAGCGCTCTATGTATTCTGTCATTTTCCGTAAGGATTTCGCTGAACAAGAATTTTTATTATTCCAGTTTCAATAAGATGTCAACAAGTAATTTTATCATCGAATCAAATAAGAATTTTAAGAATTTTTTTTTTCCGCGGACAGATTAAAAATTGGCATCACGTTGTAGTAGTAAAATATCCAATTGTCGGGATATACTTCCTTAGTAAAGAGCTAACTACCTTTATAGCTGCATGTGTATACTTGTTGAACTTATTGCAAACAATATACAGAGACTTTTTAATTATGCGGTAGTATAAGATGGTGGGAATTTATTTTCCTTAATAATTAGGAGTCGCAAGTCGCCTAGTCAAATCAATTTAAATAAAACTTCACGTGAAATGGTTACGAGTATCGGAGGATGCTGTGCTATTCATTACAGTCCCTTCTGAGTCTTAGACGCCATCTCGAATTATCCCTAGATCTAAGCCGACATAATTTACATTATTATCTCAATTTATTCCTAACAAGTCGAAGTAGGATTTCTCCCACAAACAAATTATGGGTGGTGAATTTGTCTTTTTGACGGTTACTCTTAAAATAAATTCACCATTCGTATAGCAAAATCGGAGAAAACTTAAAATTTACATTTTAAATGCATTTTCAGCAGAATGAGACTCTTTGAGATATGTATCTATGTATCTAGAAGCAAGGTCAACTGCTGTCAAATATTAAAGATACACGTTGTTGTTGAGTTATCCTTTCTTGAATTTTAAAACATTCACGAATATTGTTAACCCCATCCACATTAATTTTCTTATCATTCGAAAATGAAACAAATTGTTAAACGACTGTAAGTCGTCCGAAATGTAAGGAAACGTTACTTTCCCACTTTTCCGCTTTAAATGAGGTACCTCAAGGAACGAAACAGGGACCTACATTTTTTTTCCTAAAAAGTATTTTCTTTTTGACAGAATTACTCTACTCTATCATTTCATTGCCGAATTACTCGGGAAAATTTAAAAAAAAAAAAAAGCAAAAATTATAACTGCCACTGTAAGTCGTTCGGAATTAAAAATCCATCCTAATCCGACTCGTGTTGAGTACTTTTTTTGTGTCACTATTTCCTTTATTTTTCGCAACATTTTCGTACATTTAGGTCCTACATTTTTTATAGTAAAAAGTATTGTCAGAATTTCTCTTCTCTATCATTTAACTTCTTTACTACTTGGGCGGAATTCCAAAAGGAATAAAAATTATTAAGCCACTGTTGTAAAGCGTTCGAAGTGGAAAATTCCTCCTAACCCGATTGTGAATATTTTTTCCCACTCTTTCGCACATTTAAATGGAGTCCCTCAGCGAAGCGACCGGGGTTCTACATTTTTTATCCTAAAAAGTATTCTCAGAATTTCTCCTGTCTATCATTTGACTTCTTTACTACTTGGGCAGAATTCCAAAAGGAATAAAAATTATTAAGCCACTGTTGTAAATCGTTCAAAGTGGAAAATCCATCTTAACCCGATTTTGAATATTTTTTCTTGTTTACATTTCCCACTCTTTCACACATTTAAATGGAGTCCCTCAGGGCAGTGGCCGGGGTCCTACACTTTTTATCCTAAAAAGTATTTTCTTTTTGACAGAATTACTCTACTCCATCATTTCATTGCCGAATTACTCGGGAAAATTAAAAAAAAAAAGCAAAAATTGTAACTGCCACTGTAAGTTGTTCGGAATTAAAAATCCATTTTAATCCGACTCGTGTTGAGTACTTTTTTTTGTCACTATTTCCTTTATTTTTCGCAACATTTTCGTACATTTAGGTCCTACATTTTTTATCCTTAAAAGTATTGTCAGAATTTCTCCTCTCTATCATTTGACTTCTTTACTACTTGGGCGGAATTCCAAAAGGAATAAGAATTATTAAGCCACTGTTGTAAATCGTTCGAAGTGGAAAATCCATCTTAACCCGATTTTGAATATTTTTTCTTGTTTACATTTCCCACTCTTTCGCACATTTAAATGGAGTCCCTCAGCAAAGCGACCGAGGTCCTACACTTTTTATCCTAAAAAGTATTCTCACAATTTCTCCTCTCTATCATTTGACTTCTTTACTACTTGGGCGGAATTCCAAAAGGAATAAGAATTATTAAGCCACTGTTGTAAATCGTTCGAAGTGGAAAATCCATCTTAACCCGATTTTGAATATTTTTTCTTGTTTACATTTCCCACTCTTTCACACATTTAAATGAAGTCCCTCAGGGCAGTGGCCGGGGTCCTACACTTTTTATCCTAAAAAGTATTTTCTTTTTGACAGAATTACTCTACTCTATCATTTCATTGCCGAATTACTCGGGAAAATTTAAAAAAAAAAAAAGCAAAAATTATAACTGCCACTGTAAGTCGTTCGGAATTAAAAATCCATCCTAATCCGACTCGTGTTGAGTACGTTTTTTTGTCACTATTTCCTTTATTTTTCGCAACATTTTCGTACATTTAGGTCCTACATTTTTTATCCTAAAAAGTATTGTCAGAATTTCTCTTCTCTATCATTTAACTTCTTTACTACTTGGGCGGAATTCCAAAAGGAATAAAAATTATTAAGCCACTGTTGTAAAGCGTTCGAAGTGGAAAATTCCTCCTAACCCGATTGTGAATATTTTTTCCCACTCTTTCGCACATTTAAATGGAGTCCCTCAGCGAAGCGACCGGGGTTCTACATTTTTTATCCTAAAAAGTATTCTCAGAATTTCTCCTGTCTATCATTTGACTTCTTTACTACTTGGGCAGAATTCCAAAAGGAATAAAAATTATTAAGCCACTGTTGTAAATCGTTCAAAGTGGAAAATCCATCTTAACCCGATTTTGAATATTTTTTCTTGTTTACATTTCCCACTCTTTCGCACATTTAAATGGAGTCCCTCAGCAAAGCGACCGAGGTCCTACACTTTTTATCCTAAAAAGTATTCTCACAATTTCTCCTCTCTATCATTTGACTTCTTTACTACTTGGGCGGAATTCCAAAAGGAATAAGAATTATTAAGCCACTGTTGTAAATCGTTCGAAGTGGAAAATCCATCTTAACCCGATTTTGAATATTTTTTCTTGTTTACATTTCCCACTCTTTCACACATTTAAATGGAGTCCCTCAGGGCAGTGGCCGGGGTCCTACACTTTTTATCCTAAAAAGTATTTTCTTTTTGACAGAATTACTCTACTCTATCATTTCATTGCCGAATTACTCGGGAAAATTTAAAAAAAAAAAAAAGCAAAAATTATAACTGCCACTGTAAGTCGTTCGGAATTAAAAATCCATCCTAATCCGACTCGTGTTGAGTACGTTTTTTTGTCACTATTTCCTTTATTTTTCGCAACATTTTCGTACATTTAGGTCCTACATTTTTTATCCTAAAAAGTATTGTCAGAATTTCTCTTCTCTATCATTTAACTTCTTTACTACTTGGGCGGAATTCCAAAAGGAATAAAAATTATTAAGCCACTGTTGTAAAGCGTTCGAAGTGGAAAATTCCTCCTAACCCGATTGTGAATATTTTGTCCCACTCTTTCGCACATTTAAATGGAGTCCCTCAGCGAAGCGACCGGGGTTCTACATTTTTTATCCTAAAAAGTATTCTCAGAATTTCTCCTGTCTATCATTTGACTTCTTTACTACTTGGGCAGAATTCCAAAAGGAATAAAAATTATTAAGCCACTGTTGTAAATCGTTCAAAGTGGAAAATCCATCTTAACCCGATTTTGAATATTTTTTCTTGTTTACATTTCCCACTCTTTCACACATTTAAATGGAGTCCCTCAGGGCAGTGGCCGGGGTCCTACACTTTTTATCCTAAAAAGTATTTTCTTTTTGACAGAATTACTCTACTCCATCATTTCATTGCCGAATTACTCGGGAAAATTAAAAAAAAAAGCAAAAATTGTAACTGCCACTGTAAGTTGTTCGGAATTAAAAATCCATTTTAATCCGACTCGTGTTGAGTACTTTTTTTTGTCACTATTTCCTTTATTTTTCGCAACATTTTCGTACATTTAGGTCCTACATTTTTTATCCTTAAAAGTATTGTCAGAATTTCTCCTCTCTATCATTTGACTTCTTTACTACTTGGGCGGAATTCCAAAAGGAATAAGAATTATTAAGCCACTGTTGTAAATCGTTCGAAGTGGAAAATCCATCTTAACCCGATTTTGAATATTTTTTCTTGTTTACATTTCCCACTCTTTCGCACATTTAAATGGAGTCCCTCAGCAAAGCGACCGAGGTCCTACACTTTTTATCCTAAAAAGTATTCTCACAATTTCTCCTCTCTATCATTTGACTTCTTTACTACTTGGGCGGAATTCCAAAAGGAATAAGAATTATTAAGCCACTGTTGTAAATCGTTCGAAGTGGAAAATCCATCTTAACCCGATTTTGAATATTTTTTCTTGTTTACATTTCCCACTCTTTCACACATTTAAATGGAGTCCCTCAGGGCAGTGGCCGGGGTCCTACACTTTTTATCCTAAAAAGTATTTTCTTTTTGACAGAATTACTCTACTCTATCATTTCATTGCCGAATTACTCGGGAAAATTTAAAAAAAAAAAAAAGCAAAAATTATAACTGCCACTGTAAGTCGTTCGGAATTAAAAATCCATCCTAATCCGACTCGTGTTGAGTACGTTTTTTTGTCACTATTTCCTTTATTTTTCGCAACATTTTCGTACATTTAGGTCCTACATTTTTTATCCTAAAAAGTATTGTCAGAATTTCTCTTCTCTATCATTTAACTTCTTTACTACTTGGGCGGAATTCCAAAAGGAATAAAAATTATTAAGCCACTGTTGTAAAGCGTTCGAAGTGGAAAATTCCTCCTAACCCGATTGTGAATATTTTGTCCCACTCTTTCGCACATTTAAATGGAGTCCCTCAGCGAAGCGACCGGGGTTCTACATTTTTTATCCTAAAAAGTATTCTCAGAATTTCTCCTGTCTATCATTTGACTTCTTTACTACTTGGGCAGAATTCCAAAAGGAATAAAAATTATTAAGCCACTGTTGTAAATCGTTCAAAGTGGAAAATCCATCTTAACCCGATTTTGAATATTTTTTCTTGTTTACATTTCCCACTCTTTCACACATTTAAATGGAGTCCCTCAGGGCAGTGGCCGGGGTCCTACACTTTTTATCCTAAAAAGTATTTTCTTTTTGACAGAATTACTCTACTCCATCATTTCATTGCCGAATTACTCGGGAAAATTAAAAAAAAAAGCAAAAATTGTAACTGCCACTGTAAGTTGTTCGGAATTAAAAATCCATTTTAATCCGACTCGTGTTGAGTACTTTTTTTTGTCACTATTTCCTTTATTTTTCGCAACATTTTCGTACATTTAGGTCCTACATTTTTTATCCTTAAAAGTATTGTCAGAATTTCTCTTCTCTATCATTTAACTTCTTTACTACTTGGGCGGAATTCCAAAAGGAATAAAAATTATTAAGCCACTGTTGTAAAGCGTTCGAAGTGGAAAATTCCTCCTAACCCGATTGTGAATATTTTTTCCCACTCTTTCGCACATTTAAATGGAGTCCCTCAGCGAAGCGACCGGGGTTCTACATTTTTTATCCTAAAAAGTATTCTCAGAATTTCTCCTGTCTATCATTTGACTTCTTTACTACTTGGGCAGAATTCCAAAAGGAATAAAAATTATTAAGCCACTGTTGTAAATCGTTCAAAGTGGAAAATCCATCTTAACCCGATTTTGAATATTTTTTCTTGTTTACATTTCCCACTCTTTCACACATTTAAATGGAGTCCCTCAGGGCAGTGGCCGGGGTCCTACACTTTTTATCCTAAAAAGTATTTTCTTTTTGACAGAATTACTCTACTCCATCATTTCATTGCCGAATTACTCGGGAAAATTAAAAAAAAAAAAGCAAAAATTGTAACTGCCACTGTAAGTTGTTCGGAATTAAAAATCCATTTTAATCCGACTCGTGTTGAGTACTTTTTTTTTGTCACTATTTCCTTTATTTTTCGCAACATTTTCGTACATTTAGGTCCTACATTTTTTATCCTTAAAAGTACTGTCAGAATTTCTCCTCTCTATCATTTGACTTCTTTACTACTTGGGCGGAATTCCAAAAGGAATAAGAATTATTAAGCCACTGTTGTAAATCGTTCGAAGTGGAAAATCCATCTTAACCCGATTTTGAATATTTTTTCTTGTTTACATTTCCCACTCTTTCACACATTTAAATGGAGTCCCTCAGGGCAGTGGCCGGGGTCCTACACTTTTTATCCTAAAAAGTATTTTCTTTTTGACAGAATTACTCTACTCTATCATTTCATTGCCGAATTACTCGGGAAAATTTAAAAAAAAAAAAAAGCAAAAATTATAACTGCCACTGTAAGTCGTTCGGAATTAAAAATCCATCCTAATCCGACTCGTGTTGAGTACTTTTTTTTGTCACTATTTCCTTTATTTTTCGCAACATTTTCGTACATTTAGGTCCTACATTTTTTATCCTTAAAAGTATTGTCAGAATTTCTCTTCTCTATCATTTAACTTCTTTACTACTTGGGCGGAATTCCAAAAGGAATACAAATTATTAAGCCACTGTTGTAAAGCGTTCGAAGTGGAAAATTCCTCCTAACCCGATTGTGAATATTTTTTCCCACTCTTTCGCACATTTAAATGGAGTCCCTCAGCGAAGCGACCGGGGTTCTACATTTTTTATCCTAAAATGTATTCTCAGAATTTCTCCTGTCTATCATTTGACTTCTTTACTACTTGGGCAGAATTCCAAAAGGAATAAAAATTATTAAGCCACTGTTGTAAATCGTTCAAAGTGGAAAATCCATCTTAACCCGATTTTGAATATTTTTTCTTGTTTACATTTCCCACTCTTTCACACATTTAAATGGAGTCCCTCAGGGCAGTGGCCGGGGTCCTACACTTTTTATCCTAAAAAGTATTTTCTTTTTGACAGAATTACTCTACTCCATCATTTCATTGCCGAATTACTCGGGAAAATTAAAAAAAAAAAAGCAAAAATTGTAACTGCCACTGTAAGTTGTTCGGAATTAAAAATCCATTTTAATCCGACTCGTGTTGAGTACTTTTTTTTGTCACTATTTCCTTTATTTTTCGCAACATTTTCGTACATTTAGGTCCTACATTTTTTATCCTTAAAAGTATTGTCAGAATTTCTCCTCTCTATCATTTGACTTCTTTACTACTTGGGCGGAATTCCAAAAGGAATAAGAATTATTAAGCCACTGTTGTAAATCGTTCGAAGTGGAAAATCCATCTTAACCCGATTTTGAATATTTTTTCTTGTTTACATTTCCCACTCTTTCGCACATTTAAATGGAGTCCCTCAGCAAAGCGACCGAGGTCCTACACTTTTTATCCTAAAAAGTATTCTCACAATTTCTCCTCTCTATCATTTAACTTCTTTACTACTTGGGCGGAATTCCAAAAGGAATAAAAATTATTAAGCCACTGTTGTAAAGCGTTCGAAGTGGAAAATTCCTCCTAACCCGATTGTGAATATTTTTTCCCACTCTTTCGCACATTTAAATGGAGTCCCTCAGCGAAGCGACCGGGGTTCTACATTTTTTATCCTAAAAAGTATTCTCACAATTTCTCCTCTCTATCATTTGACTTCTTTACTACTTGGGCGGAATTCCAAAAGGAATAAAAATTATTAAGCCACTGTTGTAAATCGTTCGAAGTGCAAAAATTCCTCCTAACCCGATTGTGAATATTTGTTCCCTTTCTTTCGCACATTTAAATGGAGTCCCTCAGGGAAGCGACCGAGGTCCTATACTTTTTATCATAAAAAAACGATTTTCTTTCTCAGACAGGCACTGGTTGTTTTTTTTTTTTTTTTTTTGTACTAACCTGAGTTGCATCCGAATATGGTGTAGTAGAGTTGACATCCACACGTTGTGATCCAAAAAGGATACTGTTGACGATGTATTTATTACCGGTTGTATCCATTTCAAGATTAGGAAATAAATTTGTTGCTGTATTGCTGGTGGTATTCATGTTGATTCTGTTATTATTTATTATATTGCTATTGTTGATGTTAAAAATGTTAAGGATGGTGTTGTTGTTGTTGTTGTTGTTGGTGGTGGTGGTTATGTTGTTGGATTCAATGGGACCGGCGCTTGACGGCGATAGCGGTGTTACATTTGATTCTTGTGTATGCTGTGGCACCATTTTGATCAACAAAAAGTGTTGAAAGATTTTTTTTTTTTTTTTTCTGTTTTCTAATTCACTATTTTCTCTATTAAGTACGGTTTTTTTTAAAAAAAAAAAACTTAAGGTGGACAACGAAGAGAAGGAGAAAAGTTGGCAGTGAAGGAAATTTTTTTTTTTTTATTTCTTATACAAGAATCACTTTTTACGTTTTACGAGTTGTACACTTGTAACATAAATTTTTCACAATTTTTTTACACTTTTTTGTATTTTTTTTTTTTTTTTTATAATCCGGTGGACCGACAATATGGGTGAGTTGTATAATTTTATTTTTATTTTTTTTTAAAATCACACCCGTTATGTTTATATGAAATTTTTAGTTTCAATAAATTTTTAAATTTTTTGCGAGCACCTACACGTGTTGGGAGGAGGGTGGAAATTTCTCTCTCAAAAAAAAAATTTCACTTGATGCGCAGAGAAAAAAAAAAAAAAAACTTTTTTCACTATTTTTGGGGAAATTATTTTGCTTGAGATGAACTTGAAAAATTCATTAAAAATTCTACACGAAAATATTTATTTATAGCTTCGACTAGATTTCTGTGGATATGTAGAAAAAAAAAAAAAAAATATTTTTTTTTTTTTTTTTTTTAAATCACTTTGCCTCCGATCGTGATCAATTAGCGAATTTGCAACTTTGACACTTCCAACAGGGGGGTGGTGCACTTTGCGAGAGAAATGTGTGTAAACATTGTTTGCAACATATTTTTTGTAAATGTAAGTTTTTTTTTGGAGAAAATTGTTTCAGTCCGTTATAATGGGGAAACTGTAAGATAAATCCGTTTAGAAATGTGCTCAAGGGGAGAACAATTTTTCTTTTTTTTTTTCTTTTACTTTTAGAGTTCTTGATCGGGAAAAATTCTATCTCTCCAACGCGATACAAAATTAAATTGACATCCGCACGGTTTGTCTGCAGGTTAACAACTAAATTTTGTGCTTCGTACCCAACGAATGTTGTGTCTCTTGACGATGGTAAAACTGGTGGCTGTGGCAGAGTTGCTGTTGGCGTGTTCGTATGTATGGACGTGTACGGATACAGACTGTGTGCGCGATGGGAATCAGCTGTTCTGTTTGCCAAAGTGGTGAACTGAAATGTGGAGATAAGCTGAGTACGGCAATGGAATTGGAAGGTTTATCACTGGAACAGTTCATTTCTGATTCATTCGCTCAGCTGTGGCATGTTGTGTGCTTTTTTTTTACGGTAGTGTGCTGTGGTTGTGGGTGTGTTTGCGGTGGGTGCATTTACACTTGGTCAGCTGTTCTTTTAAATGGGGATGTATGAGTGAGATGATGGTTTGTTTTTATGGGAAATGTTGCCATGGGTTAATCGATTAAGTATTTTTTTGTTTGTTCTGTCAGACATCAAAATAAATTTAATACAAATATAAGGAGTTGTCAATCAAAATATAGATAGGATTTTTTGGTATTGCGTATCAGAATAGTATTGGGTGCGCAACTAAGTTCTCGCTTTTTTTTGATGAAAATGCAATTTTATTGTGAAAAAATGGTTACAAATGAATCATTCAAAATATTGCCCATCGCTAGCTACAACTGTTTCCCATCTGTCTGACAGAGCTCGAATACCGTTACGGTAAAAGTGTTCATCTCTTGAGGCTATCCACTAATCAAGCCATTTTTTGATGTCTTCATATGAGCGGAACTGCTGATCAGCCAGACCATGGAACGGAAGAAGTAATAAACGGATGGCGCAATATCTGGCGAATGGGGTACGACTTCCCATTTGAGCGTTTCCAGGTAGGTTTTAACGGCGACGTGAGGCCGAGCGTTGTCATGCTGTAGAATCACTTTTTCGTGCCTCTGCTCGTATTGTGGTCATTTTTCGCGCAGTGCTAGGCTCAATCGCATAAATTGAAGTCGATACCGTTCCCCAGTGATGGTTTCGTTGGGTTTCAAATAGTTCATAATAAATGACACCGACTTGGTTCCACCAAGGCGTGAATACTCGGCCGAGCCGACGAAGAGGAAACATGACCGGGCAGTCCCCATGACTTTCTTTTCTTTGTGTTGCTGCAATGAATCCATTTTTCATCACCCGTCACGATGCGATGAAGAAAACCCTTCCTTTTTTGCCGCTGGAGCAGTTGTTCACAGGCGAAATAACGACACTCAACGTCCCTTGGCTTCAAATCATAAGGAACCCAAGTTCCTTATTTTTGAATCATTCCAAACGCATGCAATCGCTTGGACATGACTCATAATACTGAAGCAAGCTATTCTTGCATTTGGCACTTATCCTCATCGAGAAATGCCTCCAATTCAGCGTCTTCGAAGGATTTTGGCCTTCCTTCACGCGGACGATCGTCAACATCGGAATCACCGTCTTTAAAGCGACGGAACCAATCACGGCACGTTATTTCACTTAGAGCAGCATCTCCGTAAATTTTTTTGGAGCTCTCGGGCTTCAGCCGCCGTTTTCTAGAAATGAAAGAAGAAAATCAACATTTCCCGCAAATGACGATTATTTGGCACAAAATCAGACATTTTCATGCAACCAAAAGTACATGACGCTGCTGGAGCCAATCTATTGACAAACAGCGAGAACTTAGTTGCGTACCTAATACAAAACGGAACAATAAGGGATTCAACACCAATAGACCTGGAGAGCAAAAATTTTGCACAATAATAGTATGTGGTGAACCGAATTTAATTATTAAAAGTAATTGTAAAAAAAAAAATTGTGGGGTTGAAGCCCAGAAAAAAAAGAATTTTCTTTCCATCACATCCGAAAGTATTGGAGGCTACAATTTAAATTTGGCACTACTGTAGTTCTGTCGAAGATAAACAGCTGATATTTGACATACCCGTCTCCGGAATGGAAAAAATTTAACCGACATGATTCGAGCATTGCGAGATAATGTCGGTACACATAACTATCCATTTCCTGCAGCGGTTAAGAATCTAATTAAAAAATTTTATCGAACTGGGTCATTGGATTTGCAATAGTTAATGACAGCAATTGAACTCTTTCTATAGCTCCTAGCAGCGCATTTTATCAAGAGGTCTGCTTGCCTACAAAATCCAATGACGCAGGAATTGAAGCCAGCAGACCATGAAGAGCATTGTGACTTCACTGATTGAGTGTTAGAGAACCACCAAGTATGACTATTTTTTTTAACGATTTTGAGACGTCGATTTCCAAACAATCAATGCATTCACAAAAAGTAACAATTTGATGCCGAGTTTGGGACGCCGCCGATTTGGCCAGGCAGTCGGATGAATAGGCCTATTTGAATGTTAAATATCTCTACAAGTGCCAAACCTAGGTTGATAAGATGTGCACTGTCTTTAAATCAATCAATCACCTATCGTTGAATGCATTTAACTTCACTGCGAACGAACATTTTTGCTTCCTTTTCTTAAGTGTCACTTGCTATGTTTTTCAATCAAATACTTCAGTTATTTTAAAATAAGAATATGCTGACTAAAAAATCGAACGCAAAATGCTCATTCAGAAGTTTTGAGGAATCCGAGATATTTAGCACCAGCTTAGATGCTTATTATTCTTGTACCGCACTGAACGAATGTCTGCAAGAAGTTCGTGCCAAAGTATTTATTTATTTATGATTAAATTATCGGTCTGTACCGGTGCACCTCAACATCAAATTCTTTCATTTTGAGTTTGGTTACGTTAGTAGATTTTGAACGCGTTGAACTGAATTCGATTTTTCTCACCGCAATTGATGGACATCAATATTAGAATTAAGTTCTGTAAACATTAACTGTCGTTGGGGACTCTACAGCTTCGGATCTTTGCTGTAGAATTTTTAAAGAACATACAAGTCAAGAGTGATCTCGCTGGCGAAGAATGAATTGGATGTGAATAGCAGAAATGAGGTCATGATTGAACAGAGTCCTGAAATGTGTCTGCATTAGTTAGAATGTGGTAGATGCACCTAAGTATATCCATTCAATGTAACTTGAACTGATCAACATATGCAGTAGGCAATTGCATAGTTTTATCATTAGCGACGTTGTATAAAGCTTCACGTTCATGCTGTTAGTTTTTATTTGTTTCCCTTATAACAAACAAAAAATCGGAAAATACTTTTATTGGCTAACATTGGTAACACTTTTCAAAGCGTTCACACACCCTCCGAACAAAATGCGTCACCCACAGACACAACCATGCACTTGTCAAAAAAGTCTGGAAAACTCATACCGCACACAGAAATAATACTTCCAATGAGATAACGAACACAACTGTATCCATTCCACTGGAAATGTGTCAATTTGTTATGTTGTATGCACTCCTAAACATGTGTTTAGCAGACCAGCTGGCTTTCATGAGCGACTAGGTGGTTCGGGTTTGTTTATTCTTTTTTTTTTTTTTTTTGTCTTATCGCTTTGGACTTTTTTCGTTCTCTTGTATAGTTCATGCGTAGAAGCATGGAGCAATTAATTGTCGCCTCTCACGTGTTTGTGTGGATTTATGGAAATTTGAAATACGTTTGCCAAAATAAGAGGAAGGACACAATTCTGGGTAATTTCTGGGAAAATTAATACAAGAATCAGTAAAGGGCACAGCTGGGTCGCACGTACTTGCACCGTATGTGCTATTCGGCTGAAAATCGCTTAGATTTCTAATTTAAGCCAAGTAGACAAGAAACAACAAAAATTGGATTTTTTTCGTAATATCCGTTAAAAAGATGAAAAATTTTTTTGATCAAATGCTAAAACTTTGAATACCATACCAGTCCTTACAGATGTCAAAGATTACGTAGATAACGATTTTGAATAAAATCGCCATTAATAAGTAAAGTACCGTTATACGTACGCGATTTGATTGCCTGAAATCGTTAAATCCGTTTTTAAGTAAGCTTTATGTTACCGTTAATTTCGAGGCTAGAATTAAAATTCGAATCTCTCCGCTAGGCATTACCACACAGACACCCGATATGAAGTTCGAACAAAATTCGTTTAGGCTACAGCCCGAGCTGCAGACAGATGGAATTGAGAGAAGCACATTTTTGAGTTCCTCTATTATAGTAAGATCAAGATTAATTGAAATCTGGAGCTCGAACATTTTCAAGAACACAATACTTCCTCTATAGAAGCAAGTAAAAATAGGAAAAACGATTAACGTGGTGAGGGGTAGACGTTCACTTGTTTGTTGTAAAATCTTTTCCTTAATAATAATAATAAAAAAAAAACACCTACAGGAAAGTTACAATCCATTTAGAACCAATCGTATGATACCTTATACCCCATCTTTTAACTGACCCCTAATAAAGTGAGCGTGGCGTTGCTAAATTTTAAAACAGATGCAATGATATCTTTCTGTTCAGAGAATATTTCCGCAATTTTAAAGAAATTTTATCATAAAACTGTTCTTACAGTACGACCACTTTTCTTAGCAGATAGTAGGCGTGGCTTCCAAAATTTGTAACCGAAGTTAACAGATTCTAATGAGATGTTCACAATGAGATTTAACCATCACACCGTAAATAGCTTCGAAAGAGCAATATAGAGGTTTTTTTTTAAATAAAAGAAACGCCCCCAAAAGTGGGCATGGCCATGTACAATGTATGGGCAAAATGTTTTTTTTTATATATATAATTTGCGCGCAGCAAAGGAGATATGAATAGGTACCCTTATATTATTTCAGGGCACGGGCGTTTTGCAGATAGACAGAGAGAGAGAGGGAGAGAGAAAGAAAGATTGGTGTAGTGGTTAGAAACTCAGATGGTATTAAGTTTCTGAAAACTACAAGGGTAGCATCCAGATAACCAGAGAGCATTTTGTTTAGCTGTTATTGTCGTTGCTTATGATTCACAGTATATTTTTCCGTCCTCCTGATGTCATCATCACGATCAAGTTGCATTTTCAGCCATATGACTACCCTACGCCAGTGTTACGCCTTCGCAGTAGAGTTGACATAAGCTTCCGCAATTGATCAACTTTTTTATTTATTGGGTTGTTCAATAAGTTCTGCGGTTTTTGTCTTGGAAGTACTGTTTATCTGTTACACGCTTTCGTTCAGAAAATACAGACCTTTCTGATGCATGTCGTTCTGGACGCCCAACCACCACAGACGACGATCAAATCTTGTCTGCAGTTAGCGCTGACAGGCATTTGACGACACGGGAGATCGCTCAGCGGTTTAACATCGCCCATACAACTGTTTTGCAGAGACTGAAAAGGCTTGGAATGTCGAAAAAAGAAGGATGTTTGGGTTCCTCACGAACTCAGTGAAAAAAACAATATGGATTGCATAATGGTCAGTGAAAAGAGTGGATAAGGGAGACGAAAAATGGATCATACTCGTTTTCGGCGTAAGAGGTCATGATGCGCTCCTGGGGGAGCACCGCAATCGGTCGGTAACCAAGATTTGCAGCCCGAAAAGGTTATGTTGAGCATTTGGTGGGATTGGCGTGGCAATCAGACAGTAATCAATCAGAAATAAATAGATGATTCTTGACATTAGGATTTGAACTGTGAACCCACAACGTGACAAGCGATGATGTTACCACAACACCACGACCACTCTCTAGATGTGGTCGTGGTGTGAAATTTATTAATTTCTTGCAAAAATATTGAGAAAAACGTCATTTTTTGAAAAGTGGACGTAGCTGTGAGCGGATTTAAATAATTTGTATACTTGTATTGCTTCGGATTCTAGAAAGCTATTATAGCAAATTTTATTTTAGTGGCTCAAAATCAATTTCTTCAATCTCAGGCCAAAAAAGTTATCAAGCGCAAACTACTTTAAACGGAGCTGTAGTTAATGCCCAATTGCTGAGCGCAGTGGCCGGGTTTTAGGCCACCGAGGCACTCACAGCGGTTATGTTTTCAATTGGTCGATCATTACGATGATGCACAAGCCTTACAAGATCACAAATACTACTGATTTATTTGAATTTGGTGATTACGTTTCGAATTGCTTACTCAATTTGAATGCGTTGAGCGGTAGTTAAAAGATCCATATTTCAAAATGACGGCAAGAACTAGCAATCTGTCACTATGGATGACAGATTGGTTTGACAGATGCTATATGGCAGGGATGTGAAATCCAAACCTCGAAATGAATAACCCTTCAGCTTTAGGTTACGTTGTAAATAGTAAGCAACTGATTCGTTTTTAATGAAATTTTCGATAAGTATCAATTTACTTTTTACTTTATTTTTGATGTCGCTACATTCCGGGATGGACCAACCAACAACCTCCATCATGTCGGAGCCATGGTTGGTTGGTTGGTTTAAGAGGGTGAGCTTATGTTCTTCACTTAGGCCTCCATTGGGCCCCTTGTGTTCCCCTCGTCTATCGAACTGCTGTGCTTTAAGAATTAAGCGTTGAGAGGGGATTTAGGTATTGGGATCATGGGGAGTATCAACGGGAAACTATGTCGTATAGTGACCGGAGAATCGTTCTATTCTTCTAGCGAACTCTAATATATCCCCGATTCCTTTCTTGCTATCCCAGAATTTTCAGTCTTAACCTCGCTGTAGCAGGGCAGTGGCAGAGGAAGTGTTCTATATCTTCCTCCTCCTCCTCCTCACAGTTAGCAAAGATTGTTGTACCATACCAGCTATCCCGAGTCTGAACGAATGTTTGTTGAGATTGATATGCCCTGTTAAAAGTCCCACCATCAATCTCAATTGTGTTCTTCTTGAGTTTAAAGCTCTTTCTGCTGTGTTGTTACTCGGTTTTGTTATTACAGATCTAGCCACTTTGCACGTGTCTAGATTCGTCCAGTAGTTATTGAACTCCTGTCGTATCTTCTCATTATTTATTGTTTTAATAGTTCTCAGAGGGACCCCATTGTCTTATCAGGATTCAGTTCAATGTTGCTCTCTCCCCTTCTTGCCAGTTCGTCTGCCTTTTCGTTTCCTGGTACACCTTCATGTGCCGGTACCCATGTGAGACGGACTCTATTGCGTCTGGGAAGTAAGTTCAATTTAGTTTTGCACTCCCTTACTAGTCGTGATTTCGACATGGGGTTTGTGATCGCGCTAATTGCTGCTTTGCTGTCCGAGCAGATATCGATTTGCCTCCCTTCGCTGGTGTCTTCTGCGAGTATTTCAGTTGCCTTTATAATTGCAAAGACATCTGCTTGAAACACTAATGGTTATAGGTGAATAGCAAGTTCAATCGGTGGGTTAGCACAAAAGATCTTGGAGCCATAGTTGTTGGAACAAAAAACAACATTTGTTCGTTAAAAAGCCATTTAATTGGAAATGGGTTTCATCGCACATTATCAAATTGTGCATGAAATCGACGTTTTGCTCTGCTTTTTACCCAATGACGGTAGTCTGTCGGTTTCAATTCTCGCAAAAGCTAGACTTTATATGGGAACATGTGCACTGTACATAAAATCATCTGAACGGAACTCCGCTCGAATTAAGCCAAACGGATTTCTGGACTATCCTGCATATTCTCCAGTACATGTAACATATATTCATCCGTATGCACCGTACGTAGTCTTTCGATACCAGGGAGGTTCCTTACTGACCCTTTTGCTGACGTGCAACGAGACTATTTATTGTTGGGACTATGGGTGCGATCCACTCTTTAAAATATCGACGATATTCACGCTACGTCTAAGCAGTTGACCATTGGTATTCAAAATAAAATTCGATGATTTCTCTATCGTTCCATATTAAATTCCCCAAGTCTTGTTTGCAAAATTCTGGAAAGAATTTAAATATAAAAAGTTATAACGAATTTAAACCATAAAGGCCCCCCTGTGTTGTAATTTTTGTCAGATTTTTTTGAAAATAACGAAATTCTCACGCTTTTGTACTACAAAATAGTTTCGTTCCCTTTTTGCCACTAGATGGTGAACGTGGAAATTCCATAGATGTACCAAACCTCTGGTTCAATACAGGGTCTGATTTAGCTTCTAGCAGCTATTCAAGAACACAAGGTTTTAGTACCAGAAAACACAAACCAACAAATTTTCACGGTCCCACCTCTAGCGAACATCTAACAAAAATCCGAGAATAAAAGCTTTTCTGAATCTCTTGCCGTTTAGATACCCGTAACACAATTTCCTAACGTGCGAATCTCTTTCCATACCACTTCAGTTGGGTTGCCTCCTCGTAATGTAACCTAGATAACGCTAAATAGTGTACACCTTTATATGCCAGATACTTGAACAGATACAACAACACACATGTTATACTGGCAGCTAATAACAAAACATACAAAAAAAAAAAAACATAAATACCCAACGACCATCGAAACCATCAATCTGTACTTATAACCACCAAATCTATTAGCCAAAGGAAAAATCCCAGGGTACTCCCTGATTGGGGCGACCTACCATCAGGCATACGGAACAGCCACATACGTCCAGCTGGCAGAGGAGAACTCAGATAATAACATCATTATAGGAGTATATATAAACCACCAGGCACGCCATGGACTTAGCCAGCCCACTGTTTATGCTGATGACTTCAGCAGCCATGATAGTCTATCGGATGAGGATCAACTGAAGAGATGGAAGGAGCATTTTGCTTCGGTTCTAAACCGAGTATTCGCCAGCAATATGCATCCAAGTCAGACTGAAGTGTCCGTAGAAAGAAGTTCCCGAATTCGCACCACAACCCCCAGTAAAGAGGAGATTATTACCGCAATCAAAGCACTGAAAACTTGTCGGGAGAACATGGGAAGCCGAGAGATTTCCGGATGAGTGGAAAAAGGGAATGATTGTCAAGCTCCCTAAAAAAGGCAACCTAATGCAGTGCGAAAACTGGAGAGGTATCTGTGTGGCCAAGATAATAGCTAGAATCATCCTGGAGCGAATCAAAGAACACCTTGAAGACACACTCACCACCGAACAAGCACGTTTCCGCTCTGGATCCTCCTGTGTCGACCACAGCAACACCCTGCGGATCATTATCAAGCAATGTGTTGAATATCGATCACCACTTCACGTGTTGTTCATCGATTTTGAAAAGGCGTTTGATAGTGTCAATCGGGAATTTATTTGGCGTGCCTTGCGCAGGAGAGGCATTCCGGATAAATTAATAGCAATTATCAAGGCTACATATGATGGGTCCACATGTCACGTTTTGCCCAGAGGTAGGCTGTCTGAGAAATTCGAAGTTCAAAGTGGGGTTCGGCAAGGCTGTATACTTTCACCAATATTTTTTTTATTGGTGATTAGCGATGTGCTGAATGCGAACTTATCAACAGAAAATGGAGGAATTCGATGGATTCTCACATCTGAACTCAAACACCTCGACTACGCCGACGATGTATGGCTACTGTCTTACAGAATAATGGCCCTTCACCAAATGACAGCAAATGTGGAGAGGGAAGCAGACGTTGTTGGGCTGAAAATTAACTCGGCAAAAACAAAAATGATCAGCCAAGGACCAAACTCATCAACTCATATATGCATTGCTGGACAAACGGTTGAGAGAGTAGAGAGTTTCCAATACCTTGGGAGTATTGTCTCAACCGATGGCGGAACCGAACTGGATATAGCCAGCCGAATAGGTAAAGCAAAATCTGCGTTTGGGATGCTATCCACAGTTTGGCGAAGTAATGCAATTAGCTTAAACACCAAGCTACGACTGTTCCGTTCCAACGTTGAATCCGTGCTGCTATATGGATGTGGTACCTGGAAAGTGACCGTCACTATCACGAGGAAGCTGCAAACGTTTGTCAATATGTGTCTACGATACATCTTAAGGATATTCTGGCCAAACCGTATCTCTAACGAACAGCTTTATCAGAGAACGGGCCATGAATCTATAGGCACAACCATACGACGACGAAAGTGGCAGTGGATCGGTCACACTCTCCGAAAGGGTGACAGGTCCATAGCTAACCAAGCGATGCAATGGAACCCGCTTACCCAGGATGGAAGGATACGCGGCGGTCCTAGGAGTACGTGGCGCAGAACAGTTGAGAAGGAAGCACGGCAACTGGGAAAGAGTTGGGGAGAGCTGAGGCACATTTCCAGAAATCGCACACGATGGCGCGTAGGCGTTGTAGAGGCCCTAGGACCCACAAGGGGATACAGGACATAAGTAATTAAGTATGATAGTCTATGGAGGAATGCAGCGAATGATAAAAATGGTTAACTACTACCTGATTCCAACAACATGTACTTTGTTTTCTATACTAAAAATCATGGGACATTCCATGCAAGCAACCCTGAATTTGCATCCTCTGACATCGAACAAAAAAAATCCTATCGCACTTTCCACACGATCCGTCATAATAGTAAATGACATCCGAGTGCCACTTATCAACTCTGTAGCGCAACCTCGCTGGAACTTTAACAAAGTTTACTAAGAAATTGAACAGCTATATATGTTTCATCGCCCCAAAACTAAGCAACTACCTAACATTTTACTGGATTGGTAATAGCTATCGCCAAAAAGCACATCGTAGATACAAGAAAGAATATATCCCTTGGTGGAGTGTCTGAAGCAAGCCTTTGAATAAAGAGTTCGAGGACCCTGAAATTGCTGACGACCAGCTCAGGTCTCTTGATAAAAATCGCATGGATAAGTGGCAAACTACGAGTACTATAGAATACTTAAATTTCACCCACTCAAGTCGCAAGGCATGTAGCCTTCGATAGATACTGCAGGCTCAACCCTGTTCCCTGCGGTACCCCCGTTTAAGCATTTTTTTCTCAGGGAGGGCTTTAGGCTTACCTATCATTTTGTCCCATTCCCGGTTGGGTTCTCTCTATACGTGCTGTTTTTCAATGTCACGCACTTTCTTCATTATGCGGGTTATATTTTCAATCGTCACATTGCATACATATTTATCCTTCAGCATTTCCCAACGATATTTTCAGGGATTGGTTGTATTCCTAGGCTATTTCTGAGTGAATCTCTTTCGTTTATAACACTTTCCATACAGTCTGTATATAGGGGACAGTGCTTGTGCTTGTATTTGTGCAGGTATGAGCGGAAACATCTATATCCCGTAGCCTATTTTGAAAACTGGACGGTGGTAATATAGTCCGGACTGTAAATCAACTTCAATGATATTGCCAACCATATTCTTTAGATATCACGCACACCTTCAGGCAGACGGCATTCCATCTCAATAAAGCGCCATCTTAAAAGGATAGGAATGGAATCCCCAGAAACATCAACGTATACAAGCCCCATCGCACCAGAAGAGAAAGCAGTCGTCCTGTCTACCGTTAAGGTTGGTAGAGCAGTCGGTAACATCTATCCTAGAATTTTTAGTACACATTGGATGCAATACTAAAAGACGGTTCTACTCAAAAACTATGAGAACGGGAAACGCCCCTCATAAGCCCGGAAAAGAAGCTAATAAACCCGAGAGCTACAGATCAATTGATCTACTCAGTACCCGCTACAAGTTACTGCAACGCGTGGTTTTCAACAGAATCAGCTCCCACCGATCAAGCCGGGTTTCGGACGAGTCGCAACTATACCTTTACAATCGACTGATCATTTTTATATCACAAAGGGAATTCCCCTTTGATAGCCTTCAAATTTCACCACTAGATAAGGAATGACACATCATTTCTGCGTCTCTTTTTCATGAATGCGTAAGGTTGACCTTCAAGTTGGAGCCCAGCTGTCTGAACAATATTTCAGTCAATCACGTAATCAATATTTTGATATAGATTTTATTGATTCTTGTCAGCCAATTAAATTAAATCGCAATTAAGTAGTGGTTGCTAGGATATAAGAGTTAGTTAAAAAGCCACACCTTGTGATGATAAATTCGGTAAGAATAAGAAAGAAACAAAGAAGCTTGCAATTTCTGGTGTAGATAAGTTTTGATATGACGCTCTTCGATTTAGAGTAAAACGCAGTACAATTAATATCGCTAGTTATGCTGGTCATCGTAGGTACCCCCACCAATCGATAGATCGTAATCATGCTAGGTAATCAAAAAAATAATAATACACACTTATTTTCTTTCCTTAATAGATGATATTTTAAGCTGAAACTAAGGCACAGTGCGCACTAACAATATTTGCAGATGTGGGCTTTCGCGAGGCAGGCTTATTTCATTTAGAAATAAGCTTGATCCAATTTGAGCTGACTCTCTAGCGTTTTCGAAAGCTAACATCTGCAAATTTGTTTGCAAGTAGATACAGTGCTTAAGAATGTAGACCACTGCTGTTGTACCTCGTAGTATAGACCCAGCAGAACTACTTACTTACTTAAAGTGGCGGTACAGTCCGGGATGGACCTGTTCGATCTTTAGCAAGCTGCCTTCAGTTTCACACGCTAAGTTGGTTGAGGTCCCCTCCACTTGCGTGCGCCACCTGAGTCGCGGTCTTCCTCTACTGTGCCGTCCCTCGAGAATGGATTCGAAAATTTTCCGGGTGTCCATGCGCTCTACATGACCCAGCCACTACATGATCCAGGACCTTCACTCTCCTGGCTGAGTCGATGTCGCTGATCGTGACCAAAAATCAAATCCTCAAAACAGCCAAGAGCAACCTCATCCACTTTTGATAAAGTCCATGCCTCTGTGCCATAGAGTAGGACTGGGATGATTAGGGTTTTATACAAGGTCACTTTAGTTGTTCGAGAGAGGGCTTTGCTATTGAATTGGCTTCTTAGCCCAAAGAAGCAGCGGTTGGTAAGAGTTATTCTTCGTTTGATCTCAGCGCTCGTGTCGTTGTCTAAATTTATAGCAGAGCCTAGGTAGACAAAGCCCCTCAAAGTTGTATCTGTCTGCGGTGACGTTCTGCCCGAGACGTCGATATTGATTGTCCTTTTTTGTTGACAGCATATACTTGATCTTGTCCTCATTCACCGTTAAACCCATCTTCGCCACTTCCGCCTCAATACTCACGAAAGCGCCACTGCGATCACGCTGCGTTCTTCCGTTTATTGGACGGACTTTTAAAAGATTGTCCCTCTAGTATTGGAGTGTGAGTTTTGCACAATTCTTTCGCGAACGATGTTAAAGAAATCGCAGGACAGCGCGTCGCCTCGTCTGAATCCTTCTTTGACATCAATGGTCTCGCTGAGGTCTTTACCGACCTTGATGAAGCAGAGTACATTTTTCATCGCTATTCTGCACAAACGGATTAGTTTGGCAGTAATGCCAAAACTACGAGTAGACATTGGTCTATATAGATCGTCTTTATAAATGCTTTCATGTGATGGGTGTCGATTTGAAGCTCCTGGGTTTTTTCCAAGATCTGCCGTAGTGTGAACATTTGGTCGATGGTGGACTTTACTGACCTAAAGCCACACTGATATGTGCATATCAGGTTGTTGACCAAGGGCTTCAGGTGTTCACACAACACGGCAGATAAGATCTTATAGGCGATATTAAGGAGACTAATGCCTGTGTAGTTATAGCAGTTCAGAGGGTCTCCTTTTTTAAGGATCCTGCAAACAACTCTAAGGTTCCATTCATCGAGCATACTTTCATCCAACCATATTTTATAGATGAGTTGGTGCATGCTCATTACCAAGTCATCGCCCGCCGCTTTGAACAGTTCGGCAGATAGACCGCAGCTTCAGCAACTTTGTTGGACTTAAGTTTAGATATGGCTATCTTAACTTCGTCTAGATCTGATGGACGGAATTGTTGATATACAACGTCCACGTTGAATGGTTCATTCTGCCTGGCAGCGGGATTCGATTGGTCGTCGCCGTTATACAGTCTGCAGAAATGGTTCTTCCATATCCTCAGCATAGACTACGTTTCTACTACCTTGATGATCCGGTTCGGACCTTGTAGCCTTGACAAATTCTTTTTACCTTTTGGTAAAACAGCGCCGTTTTGTATGCCACTTGATTAGCTGCATATACTTGCCGGCCCTCGTCATCAAATCTAGGGTTTCGTTCCGAAACCCAATACACCAGGGGCAGCATCTCTGATGGCGGCATAAGACCTCTTAAGAGATTAAGGGAGACTCGATCAGAAAAGGATTTTGTGATCCCTTGCGATTGTAGCAGTCCGACGTCAAACTTCCTCACAGTATTTTCTTGTCTTGACGGTGTTCGGGATATCTGCAACCGTACCTTGGCTACAACAAGGTACGAGTCAATGTTTTCCCCTCGGAACGTTCGGACATCCATAATACTGGAGGAGTGCCTTGTGTTGATTGAAATGTGGACAATCTGGTTGATAGTTGATTGGTCAGGAGATCTAAAAGTCTCCATCCAGATGCGGGAAAAGCGTACTAGCAAATAGGCGCTGCTTTTGTTGCCGGTTACATTCGCCGTAATAGATATCGCAGTTTTTCATCCTCTTAGATTAGACAAATGTCACCACACCATTAGTCAAGGTGTTTGGGATATGATACCGTAGTCCATCTCAGCCCCATGTTTCCTGCAGACATAGCTGCTCGGATCATATCACTGATTACTACAAGCAATAGCAGTGGCGAAAGAATGCATCCTTGTCGTACTTTGCTGCGTAACATTTTGTTAGACATGACATTTACCAATAAACACAGTAGCGGATATCTGTACTTGATGTGGTCTATGCAGGAGGATCCATCTCGAAAGCCTGTCTGTTCATTATCAAACGTTGAATGGAGATATTCTCTCACTCGATCCAGAACTATTCTAGCTATTAGTTTGGCCACAGCCGGAAGAATGCATATCCCTATCCAGTTTCCACATTCCGTCAGGCTTACCTTCTTGGGCAGTTTAATAATTATTAAAGTTTAATAAATTACAATCATTCCCCTTTTCAAATCTTCGGGGAAGGTCTCAGTTTTCTATGCTTTCCTTATTAATGGCAGTAGGATTTCCGCCGAAATGTTGGGGTGCGGCTTGGAAAAGTTCCACCGGGATGCCGTCTATGCCAACAGCCTTGTTTTTCTTCAGGACGAGGTTCCTAACAGTTCACGGTGGATACAGAAAGTATCTGCACAGATTCGGATACTATAGTTCGCTACTTTGTCCATGCTGAGATAACGAGGAAGAAGATCCAGAACACGTGATGTTCCACTGTCCACGATTCAGAACAAGGAATAGCAGCCTTGCAGATCTCAGACTGGTCGTTGGAGATAACCTGGTTAGAGAAAACCTGGCACGAAGTGAATGGTTTTATAACCAGTGTCCAAATCAAACTCAGGAGAATGGAACGTCTAAAAATAGACAGCAGAGCACAGACTAACTACGAAGTAGTACCTAACGGCGGTGAGAGCGGTTGAAATGTGTAAGGATATGATTTAGTACGTAGGCGTATTCCTAGCGTCGATCATTGTGGTTCACAGAAAAATACAAAAACAAACAAACTTACAAATCAACACACATGGGGACCAGAGACCAGACGCAGAGACCACATACAGGCTTTAGATGCTTTCCACCTTCTGATGTAAAAAAAAATACTTTTGAAGATATTTGACAGTGGATTTGGACCACTTTATAGCTCTTACTGAAAGCGACTCAACGTCGCTTTAAATGGTATTCAGATCTGATAAGACGTTTTTAAATTAAGCCAGGAATTACGTAGTTCAAATTTCTTATCCCTCACCTAAAACCCAAAAGGAAACAAACAAACAATGAAAAAATGCAAAATACTGCGCCTAGGGGTTTCGAAGATACGGTCAGTAGGTTTTGCTATCCCTAGATGAAAATGCGTACAATTCGTAATTCAGAACTATGTGGATTTTAGTTTGATTTGACAATAGGGACTCCGAACTTTGACAGTTGATAGCGGCCATATTGTTGAAGCTACAGCTGTCAAATTGGCTGTCATTTTTTCAGTCTATTTTGCCAAATCACCATGGACGTATATAGCGTTCAACAACACGTGCACATAATAGAATTGTTTTATCAAAATGGTCCTTCCGAGAGGACTATTCGCAGTGTGATGGATAAATTTGAGTCCACTGGTTCAGTAAACGATCAACCAATACCCGTACGTCGACGAAACGCAAGATCTGCCGAAAACATCGCCGCTGTTCGTGAGAGTGTGCGAGAGAATCCGAGGCAGTCGATTTCGCGTCGATCACAAGAACTCGGCCTTTCACAGACCACAACTTGGCGAATTTTGCGTCGTGACTTGGGCCTGCACCCGTACAAAATTGAACTGACCCAGGAGCTGAAGGTAAACGACGTGTGTTCGCTGAATGGGCTCTGGAGCAGTTGGAAACTGACCCTAATTTTCATCGAAAAATCATCTTCAACGATGAGGCCCATTTTTGGATGAATGGGTACGTCAACAAGCAAAATTGTCAAATTTGGGACGATACCAATCCACAGACAGAGCGTCCAATGCATCCCGAAAAAGTCACTGTTTGGTGTGGATTTTGGGCTGGCGGCGTCATCGGTCCATATTTCGTTGGCCAGGCCATCACCGTCATCGGCGAGCGCTATAGGTCGATAATTATCAACTTCTTTTGGCCTGAATTGGATCATATGGTAACCAACGACATGTGGTTTCAACAGGACGGCGCTACATGCCACACAGCTCACGCCACATGGGAAATTCTGCACGAGCGATTTGAGGGCCTGACCATCCGTGCGATTTGACCCCGTTAAACTTTTTCTTGTGGGGTTTACTGAAGTCGCAGGTCTATGCGAATAAGCCACAAACCACAGCGACCCTCAAAGCCAACATAACCCGTGCCATCGGTCAAATTCAGCCTGATTTATGCGTCAGAGTCATGGAAAATTGGACATTTCGGATGCGCGCCACCCAGAGAAGCCGCGGCGGACATTTGAACGATGTTATATTTCATACATAATGCCATTGATACGCCTTTCAAACAAATAAAAAATTTCGATGATATCTCACACACACTTTGTTTTATTTAAATTTAAAAATAGGAAGCGCTTAATGAAAAACCCTTTATTTTCGAGTTTAAAAACTATATCCAAATACATATGTCTGTCACAAAAATATTCGTACAAATCTGATACTTTAACTACAAGGTGTCAGCACACATAAACAGAAAATTGTCTCAGAATTTCATCACAGAAATTAATATTACATCAACAATAACTTATTGGCCAAAGATTGTATCTGTACCTATAAACAAAGAAGTAGTGTTAAATTTTTGCAATTTGGGAATATCCCACTTGTCAATGTATGTATAAGGAAACTCTTATATATTTAGCTTATCAGTTAATTAAAAGAATATTAAACAACGCAATTACACAATTAGTCACGTCTGCATGCCATACATATACAAAATCAAATGGAACGAAGGAGGCGCAGAATTATGAGATAATATTCTCACATGTGTAGGTAAGGTACCTACCTACTTACGCCATAAACGCAGAATGCCTGTCAAATTGCACGTCCCTCGTCAAGCAAGGGGTGAATTAGAAGGTCATTCTATGAAGACTTTAAAAAAAAAAATAAGCCCGAGAAGCAAATCGATAACAGACATGGAAAGATGATGTGATTTATACACTCAGGAGCTGAAAGGAGGAGTACGTGACCATCGTTTCTATTTATTCGTCATGCTTTCTTATGCGTGGGTTCATATTTTTAGATTTTAAGTGAACTTGTGGAACATTGCTGATCTATTGTAGATAACTATTTCTACTACGTATGCATAGGTACTCAGCGATCCAGGGGTACAGGTACCCGTAATGAACTTTGACAGCGGTTCAAGGAGTGCCGCAAAGAATCCGCAAAATTAAATGCAGAAATTTTACGAGCTATTTGATTAGACAGATACAAATCCATGGGGAAGGATACGAGGAGTTATGACTAAACAACTCACCTGTCCCACGTTATTGCTGAAATTAGTTTCGGTCTTGTTTCCACCCCAGCGAACATCGTCGATGCCTAGGGAATCAGCAATAGATGTTGAGGCCGATGATCAGCGCTGAAGAGCTTTTAGGCATCTGTAGTAGAATTAGAGCCAAAAAAAAAACCCCAGAAATAAACGGCATTCCAAATAGGCCGCTCAAACTAGCGTTAAAAACTAGGCCCGAACTGTTTGCCGCTGTCTACAACTCTAAGTGAAGGAACTTACCCGAAGCAGTGGAAAAAACAAAGACTTGTACTGGTGCCCAAGGAAAAAAAAAACCTGAGATCCATCGTCTATCATGGCATGAGACATTAGGAGTATATGCAACCGTCTTGAAAAGGCAATCGACGAACTGAGAGGCCTAGCCGATCATCAGTGTGATTTCTGTAAGACACGGAAGCCATCAAAGCAATGACTCTTATAGCAGAAACTGCCATAGAAGGCAGCGCCTTTGTGACACTAGATGTAAAGTATACCTTTAACTGTGCGAATTGGCCTCACATGCTAGAGTCGCTTCGGAAAATGAGAGTACCTGAATATATCATTAGCATAGTGACGGATTACTTTAGGAACTGTGAAAGAATATGTGATAACTGGAGAAGTTCCCAAAGAGTCGATACTAAGTACAATCTGGTGGAATATAATATATAATGAAGCTTTGAGACTGCTAATATCCAGCGAAGCCAAAATTTTAAGCTAAGCAGACGACATAGACATTGTAGTAGTTGCACAATTTTTAGATGTAGTGGAACACACATGTAATGAAGCAGGTGACCTGGCTGAACAGAAAATGGATTCAGTGGAGATTAGCAGTAGACAAATGAGAGAAACATCCACACTGAGAGTCGGTAGTCACGCCATAGCATCGCAAACAACCATCAAATACCTCGAAATAATGATAGATGCGAGGCCGTCATACAAGGTGCATCTGCAAAACACATGCGATAAGGCAGCTTGAGTAAATGCAAGATTGATGCCAAAAATTGGAGGGCCCATCCAGAGTAGAAGACTACTACTGGCATGAGTCGCACCGTCAATCATGCTGTATACTGGGCCAATCTGGGCCAATGTCCTGAAAGTAAGTGTGAATATCTTTCCAGAAGAAATGCTTATTTTGGTCCCGCAGGGATACTGGAAATGTGACAGAACCGTGGGGTGGGTTTAGTAAATGAGAATCGCACACTGTTACTGTGTATGGGAGCAGTTTTATCCTAACCTACCTAAGTTAAATACTTAAAAGGTCAAAAGCAGTACGGCAGTGCAGAAGATGCGGAGAAGAAGGTCCCATAGCCAAGAACTGCACAAAGGACGCACTATTCAAGGAACGACAAAGTCAAAACGTTAACTACTTCAACCAACAGAAGGTACCAGACCGACCGATGGCGTTAAGTACTACAACGTTTCAGCGGGAGTTCCACAGGGTCTCGTCCTTGGACTTCTCCTGTGGAATATAATGTATGACTGAGTCCTGCGACTAACGCTGCCATAAGGAGTTAAGGTGATCGGTTTTGCTGACGTGTTTGCTGTGGCCAAACATATCCACGAGATAGAGTCTGCCGGTCTAGAGTTAGCTGACCACAAGACCGGGGCTGTCCTAATTAACCAGCCGCAATACTGTGGAATACGCAAATTTCCGGGTTGGGAACCAGACAATCAGATCTAAAGAGGCGCTAAAATACTTACTGACTTCAAAACTCACATTCGAGTATTCAAGAAAAAAAGTGTCACAAAAGCAGGCGGTGCTTTCCCGTATGCTGCCAAACATCTGTGGACCTGGATTGGTAAGCTAAATCCAGGAACACTCACAATGAAGGAAAGAAGAACGAAGCTCTCATCTGCATGCAGGCTCTGCAGCCGGGACGATCGCCATCGACATTCTCTCTAACGAAATGCAAAGGGTTTACCTTAAGCGAACAGCGAACCGTCAAGAAGCTAGCGTTACCAAGAGGGTAAAGCGAGGAGAAAGGGCAACATCTGTAGCACGTGGGATAACACCGCAAAAGGCAGACGGACCCACAAGCTGATTCTCACCATCGGGGTCTGGACAAAAAGAGCACGCGGGGACTGCAACTACCACCTTACGCAGTTCCTGTCTGGGCACAACAACTATCGAAAATATCTCCACAGATTTGGACACGATAGCTCGCCTTTCTGCCCGGAATGCCGAGATGAAGAGGTAGACACAGAGCACGTAAAAGAAAGAACCTGCCAGGTTACGACTTGCTGGAGACCTGTACCTTCATAACGAGCTGAAAAGAGTGGAAAGACTAAGTAGAGCCTAAACTGCAAATGCAGATGATAGCATAAGTTGTTAATCAGCCCCGCGAAGGAATATCTAAGGCAGCAGAGTGCAGGGTGTAGATTAGTACGTAGGCGCACATCTATTATTCGGGTTTGCGAATAGTGCATTCTGGTAGCTCGGCTTTTAGTATCTTTAAAAGATTACCTCAGCTATTGGCGAATCCAAAAACAAAAAAAGAATACAACCACAGACCTTTTTAATTGAGCGATCTAATCGGTTTTATATTTTTTTTCGAAGGTTTCGCTACTTTTGCAAGAAAATTGTGCGAAAGCTTCAAATCAGTGCCAAACGGTTTCTAAGCTCAAACATCAGGGTAAGAATGGTTGAGGTGATGGAGCATGAATTCTAGAACCTCAATATTCAAAGTTTTTAATGCTACCCTCAAACAATTTAAGTGGTATTCATTTGAAAGCTTTAAAGTTTAAATATTCGTATAATCAGACATTCGTTGTTCTAATATGTGGTAGACGTGTTGTCGCCGCGGCGATATTAGTTTGAACACAGAAACGTTAAAGTTTAAATATATACTCGTAAGTATACAGATTACTTTACGTTCTTTGTTCTAGTATATGATAGACGTGATGTCGCCAATAGTGACTATTGCGTTACTAAATTTAGTTGATAAGAATCGATAAAAATTGTACTTTTTTTTCGATAAATTGACCAGTGGAGTGATCTAATACATATGTATTTCCCTATTGTAGTGGTAACAATGAGTGTTTATTGATTTAGTTCTTAAGAATTCTTATGAAATTCAAAAAAAAAAAAAAAAAAAACTCTTACAAACGTATTGACTACTCGTATCTTTTTAATAGACACTGGTAAATATTTGTGAATTTATTTTAGGCTTTTTTTTTTAAGTATAAGTGTATTCGCATTTTATAAAGAATGTCAATGTCACTTAACTAATAAATTAAATTATTAATCATGGGCCTGTAATCTTTAATCTTTAACCTACTCATTCAACACCGAGGGTAATGGTGTGTGGACTCTGCACTTGTGAATAATAACGAATAAAATTTGTTCAACACCTGACAATCTGTAGAGAGTTTTGAAAGGAATTGTTGATGGCCCGATTCCTTCTCTCGATATCGGCACTAAATCGTTTCGATTAGCCTATTCACGAGAGAATCTGCAGGGTTTCTTTAAATTTTCGTCTGTGTAGCGGTAGGCCATTTTAGGGTCCAGGTGAACCGAGGTTGCTACCACTAAGAAGCATATTTTCAAATTTGTATCTATTAAGGAATTAATTAGCAAAATGCTATTAAAACTGGTTTTATATCGGCTCACGAAAATAAAAAAATAAGTTTTGCAATAGGAATAAAAAGAAGGAAAACGAAATGCATACACTCCGTGCCAAAAAAGCGGGTCACCCATGGATCTTTTCTAAAACGTATTGTATAAGGTGACCAGAGAAGAACAACAGGAAAATAGATTTAAATAAAACAACAACGGAGTGAGATAAATTGATTCTGGCTGTATTTGTAAGCTACATTCATGACATTATGTATATCATATAAATTGTCGCCTCGGCTTGTCTGGCAGTGCTTCAAACGGTCGGTCCAATTTTTGATGACTCGGTCCGGCGTTATTCCGGCAATAGCAATTTTTATGGTATTACACATCCATAAAAAAAATATATTAGGGTAGTTTTTTCCACAATTTTTTATTAAAGTAATTAAGGTAACATTGACCCCTCCGTCGTTAGCCTACCTTGTCGTGATGGAGGGGCTGAGTAAGGACCGATGATACTCTTGAGCTAAACCTGGAATAGATCCAGGGAAGGTCAGGGTGGAGGTCAAGAAACTAAAAGGTAAACAAAAAGAACCTATAGTGAAGTAGCAAAAACACAAAAAAACATGGAGAGTACAACTGAAAGAGAAGAAATTCGGATGGGGATATACATCCAAAAGTCGGCAGAGGCCACGGCTGCCGGCGAGGGCTTGGCCCCGAAAGGGGATAAGTCGCCAGTAGCTACAAATACTCTCAAACAAGACACGCATACGAGCAAAAATAAAAACAACTTCGAGTTGCAGCACCTCTTCACTGCAACATATAAAATCGAAGAGGGTGCAACAACATCGACATTGACCGCTCATAAAGAGGACGAGTCAGCGACCCGAAAAAAATGCAAAATCTCTGGAGCCCAACAACGAAAAAGGGCCAAAGAAAGAAGACGACTGGAGATGGAGAAGCAAGGAAATTTGGTTTCAAACCCAAACTGCCTGGCTTCAACACCAAAAGTCGTCTCCCCGCGTGGTCAAAAAGCAAACAGTGAACAGACACTGACCGAGGAACGGATGGAACACCCTACTCTATCACCAGAGGATGCCTCGGCAAACTCTGATGGCAAGAGGAGGATGCGCCCCCATGCTGAACCACCGCAGAGAAAAAGAAGTCGTGTTGCTAAAGACCATCCACAATCTAGGCTTACCTCTATTCCACCAGGGCGGGCTAACGCTCACCCAGGGAGGAGCGAGGGAAGTACTGTCACACAACCAAAATCCAAAAACCCGATTAGGCCGTCAACTTCATGGAGACAGGCAGCCACACCCATAAAATCTCGTCACACGAGGTCGTATAGGGATGTAGCAGCCAACCTCCTGGAGATGGTGGTCTACAACAGAAACGACGAGGATGGGAAGATACCGGAGGAGCTACATGAACGGTTCCAGAAAGCTCTCAATGCTGCCCTGGACCAAACACTTTTGGGAGAGTGAGAATCCGACGACTTCCCTGAATTTCCTGAGGGCAGGTTTCAAAGGTAGCCGCTACCACATATGCTGTCAGGATAATGCCTCAACGGAGTCGTTAGCTAAACTAACATCTAGACTCGATGGTTGGGAAGGAACCAACCTAGTGGTTCTCCCGGCGGGAAAGATTCCCTGATTAACCAGGGTGTCCGTTTGGATCCCAGGGGTAATCGAGGAACCTGCAACGCTGTTTGCACGAATGAACCTGCAAAACAAGGACCTTAAGACAGAAAAGTGGAAACTCTACCACGCAAAGGAGCAGGCAGGCAAAGGCCAACTAATAGTGGTAGGGATTGACGAGGAATCGCTGGGGTCACTAGTCCTACAAGGGGGTAAAGCATTATGCGGCTTTCACCAGGTCAGCTTTGTAATCCCTTCATTCCACGAAAGAATTAATGAAGGTAATTCAAGCAAACCTTCAGCACTTCATAAATAAAATTAGAAGGGAGGTATTAGATATAACCTTATGCGACGTTAGGTCTATAAACCTGGTGTCGAACTGGAGGATCAGTAATGAGATCTCCTTTTCGGACCACAGGTGGTTGAGTTTTGATATTGGAATTGATCACAAATCCAAAATAATGATTAGGAATCCTAAGAAAACAGATTGGCCCATCTTTGTAAGTAATCTTCAGGGAAAGCTGACACCAACTCAGGGTAACAGCTACACTGAGATTAACCAATTAAACAATGGAGTCCTCAAAGTACAGAAGTGTATTATAGAATCTTTTGAGGCCGCCTGTCCTCTAAAACCGGTACATAGAAGTGGAAAGCAAAAATGGTGGAACGGCGACCTCCATGAAATAAGGAAGGTTGCTAGACAACGCCTAAATAAAGCTTTAAGAACCAACGAAGAAGCAGACTGGGAATCCTATAAAGAAAGTAAAAGAGGCTTCAAGAAGCTCACCAGAGCTGCTAAAAGGGAATCATGGAAAACTTTCTGCACCAACATATGCGATAATAATGGAGCAGCGCGATTAAAGAAGATCCTGTCCAAGGAACTACCAAGTTATCAACTTCTACAGGCGGACAATAACTTGGCAACCGCAGCTGATTCCTTGGAGACGCTGATGTGTGTACACTTCCCAAACTGTTTCAACGAGGCAGCTACATCTTCCAAGCGTGGGGTCACTCGAACTGATACAAAATGGGAGGACACTGAGAACCTAGTTGATGTAGATAAAGTGACCTGGGCTATTAACTCATTTTCGCCATATAAATCACCGGGCTTGGACGGAATACTTTCCATCTTCTTGCAAAAAGGGATAGAATTAGACACCCTAAAGAAACCCTGGTCAATATCTTCAGGGGATGTCTATATCATGGATACACACCAACACAATGGCAAGAGGTGAGGGTGGTGTTCCTGCCGAAACCCGGAAAAGATTTGTCGAGAGCAAAGGGCTATAGACCTAGTAGCCTAACGTCCTTCTTACTAAAATCAATGGAGAGAATCTGTGATAACTACATCAGAGCACAGATTACAAATCCGCGGCTGTGTCCTAATGAACACGCATACCTCAAAGGAAAATCAGTTGAGACGGCACTACACCAGGTTGTATCCACAATAGAAGATGCTTTTGAAACCAAGGTATCAGTCACAGGCGTTTTTCTAGATATCGAAGAAAATAATTTAATAATGTGAAAACTCAAAAAATTGTGGAGGCACTCTCGATATACTGTAATAACCAAATAATAAACAATTGGCTAGAACACATGCTTACAAACCGCATTATCACAGCTTCACTGGGAGAAGGGGAACAGTCCGTACGGGAACACCACAGGGGGGGATAATATCTCCTTTTCTGTGGGTGCTCACAATGGACAACCTTTTAAAAGCACTTGATGGAACCTGTGCGAAATGTGTAGCCTAGCCGTTCTGATAAGAGGTAAGCACCTGAACATCATAGGAGAGCTTACGCAAAACACCCTTCGAATCATAAAAGAATGGGCGGAGGAGAGTGGATTAAAAATAAATACAAATAAAACGGAAATGGTTCTCTTTACAAAGAAAGGTGGGTGGCCGTGGTGTAGTGGTAACATCAACGCTTGTCACGCTCTTGGTTCACGGTTCAAATCCTGATCTCAACAATCATCTATTTATTTCGTCTGAAATAAATAAAAAAGTCGATCAATTGCGAAAGCTTAGTGAACTCTACTGCGAAGGCATAACACTGGCAGTAGAGTTGTCATAAGGCTTAAATGCAACTTGATCGTGATGATGACATCAGGTGGAGGGAAAAAAATACTGTGAATTATGAGCAACGACAAAAAGCAAAACAAACAAGCTCCCCAGTTATCTGGACGCCACCCTTGGAGTTTACTGAAACTTAATACCACCTAAGTTTCAAACCCACTACACCAATCTTTCTTTCTCGCTCTCTCAATTTCTGCAAACGCCCGTGCCCTGAAATAATTTAATGGTATTCATATCCCATTTGGCGCGCGCAAATTATAAAAAAAAAAAAAAAAAACCAAAACTAGTGACTTTCACATTCCACAACTCGGAGGAGTATCACTACAACTCAGCGACAGCGTCAAGTATCTGGGCATTATATTGGACAGGAAACTGACCTGGAGAAAGAACCTGGAAGAAAGAGTCACCAAAGCCAAGAAAGCATATTGGATATGCAGGAGGGCCATCGGGATGTCATGGGGCTTGAAACCGAAACAGATCCACTGGATATACGAATGCGTAATAAAACCCATCATCTTCTACGGTGTAGTTGTATGGTGGCCAGTGATGAGCAAAAAGTATGCAAGAGACTTGCTAACTAAGGTGCAGCGTATGGTCTGTCTGGGTATTACAGGAGCACAATCCTCAACACCAACCGGGGCCATGGAAGCGATACTTAACATTCTACCAGTGCACCTCGAAGCGAAGAAGATTGCCTGCATTTCAGCCTCACGGCTTAGAACTATCGGCCATTTCACCGGTGGTGCAAATACGGGACACCGAAAAATCACCGAAATGATAAGAGTAATGACACCACTCATCGATTGCCCCAGTGATGTTGTTGGGAAATCGTACACGTTCTCCAACAACTTCGAAACAATTTTTCTGGCAAGAGAATGTTGGATGTATGAAAGAACGACAAGAAACTCCAATTGGATATCGGTTTATACAGATGGCTCTAACATATCAGGGGAATCAGGGGCTGGCATCTTTAGTGCTAACCCACCGATTGAACTTGCTATTCACCTAGAACCATTTGTATCGGTGTTCCAAGCAGAAGTCTATGCAATTATGAAGGCAACCGAAATACTCGCAGAAGACACCAGCGAAGAAAGGCAAATTGACATCTGCTCGGACAGCAAAGCAGCAATTAGCGCGACCACAAACCCCATGTCGAAATCACGACTAGTAAGGGAGTGCAAAACTAAATTGAACTTACTTGCCAGACGCAATAGAGTCCGTCTCACATGGGTACCAGGGCACGAAGGTGTACCGGGTAACGAAAAGGCAGACGAATTAGCAAGGTAAGGAGCAGGCAATACAGAACTGAACCCGGATAATACAATAGAGGTCCCTCTGAGAACTATTAAAACAATAATCAATGAAAAGATACGACAGGAGTTCAATAACTACTGGACGAATCTAGACACGTGCAAAGTGGCTAGATCTGTAATAACCAAACCGAGTAACAATACAGCAAAAAGAGCTCTTAACTCAAGAAGAACACAATTGAGATTGATGGTGGGACTTTTAACAGGGCACATCAATCTCAACTAACATTCGTTCAGACTCGGGATAGCTGATACAGCAATCTGTGCCAACTGTGAAGAGGAGGAGGAAGATATAGAACACTTCCTCTGTCACTGCCCTGCTACAGCGAGGCTAAGGCTGAAAATTCTGGGATCTCCAAGGATTCTGGATATTACACACCTCAATAAGAAAGGAATCGGGGATATACTGGAGTTCGCCAGATGAACACTACGATTCCCCGATCACTATACGATATATATCCCAAAACACATCACTATTCCTTACAGTTACGCAGATGAGGGGAACACAACGGGCCCAATGGAGGCCTAAGTGAAGAGCATAAGCTCACCCTCTTAAACCAACCAACCAACCAAGGGAACATTGAATAGCACAAATTACTCATTACTACGGGGAATCCAATTTTTATTTTTCCGCTTGGACCCTTCGTGGCATAGAATCATAAAGTTTTTGGACTTTCTCTGTTTTTATATCTTTAGTCCACACTTCCTCTATGACTGTTTCGAGCTCTTCAATTGTTTTAGGTGCCTTGTTGCCTACTTTCTGACCCATAATTGACCACAAGTTCTCTATTATATTAAGGTTAGGGATATTTCCTGGCCAATTTATGGATTCCAGATCAATATCTGCTCAAAAAAGAAACGATATTTAGGAGTGATTTTGAGTTTAAATTGTAGTTTAAAATTTGTTTTTTATTACGAAATGAGCGCGATGGCAGGGGGCGGAATTATGCTGAAATATGATATTTGGGATGTAGCAACATAACTCCTCTATTCTAGGAACAATATCACCAACAATGATTTCTTTGTATTTCGCTGCATTTAAGGAACCGTCGAAAAGAAAAATACGGTCAAGATTCCAATTTGTCATGCATCCCCAAACCATAACATATGGTGAATGCTTCGTCTAAATATGGCTCCTCAGCTTTCCTTCCGAAAATCTCCTTTCCCTCAGTGCAAATCGAATTAAATTTGAATTTGTCAGAAAATATGACCCTTTTTCAATCGTTGGCAGCCCATTCCCGGTGCTGTTTGGCCCACATCAATTCTTTTTTGTTCATTACTGCAGAGAGAAGCGGCTTTTTTGCAGGTCTACTAGCTTGAAGACCCACTTCATTTAGCCGGCGCTGAACACTCTGCAGTTGGCAGTTGCGAATCGGTTTTTCAGAGACATGCGCTCCAAAATCCGATCGTGCCGTGTTGTCGTTTTTTTGGGCCTTCCGATCCCAGTTTGCCTCTGCGTACTGCCCGTCGAGCTTAATTTCTTCAAAGGCGTCCCATAGTGCTTTCGTCGCATCCCACAACATCTGCGATTTGCCTATTTGAAAAACTTTCGCCATAAAGAGCGAGAATACATCCTTTATTTGCTTAGCACAAAACCATCTTGAAATTCCTTAACTGTTCATAAAATACTTCTTTTTTCTTTTATACTTCAAAAAGAATAAGCATATCACAGAAAAACTGCAATCGTACCTACATATGTGTTAAAAATATGAAAGGAATGCACCCGGAAGTCATAAAACCATCGTGCGGCGTGCGTTAGTTTTCGTTCCGAAAAGAAACAAACGAAATATAAAGGTCAATTGGAAGTAAGGTAATTTGAATCTGGCACTACTCTTGTTCTGTCAAAGACAAACAGCTGATATTTGACATCTGTAAATACTAAGGACTGACATTTGTAATTATGGAGTGGTATACGAGAGATCAAAACATTTTAGTTAGTAAAATCCATCTCTGAAATGCGTACAATTTAACCAACACGATTGGCGTATTTCGAAATAATGTCGGGATATTTAACCGTCCATCTCGTGCCATGGCTAAGAAATTAATGAAAAAAATTTATCGAACCGGGTTAGCGTTGGATGGGCAAAGACAAGTGCTTCCAGTCACGCCAGTCACGCGAAAATGTTGCCACAACGAGTGACGTCAAAATGCCTTCGTCATCGTTTCTAGCATTTGAACCTTTCCTACAGCTCCAAGCAGCGCACTTTAACAAAAGATCTGCATCTGCATGCCTAGAAGATCCAATTGAATAGAAATTAAAGCCAGCAGAGCACGAACAGCGTCATTAGTTCGTTGATTTGGTGTTAAAAAAACCATCAAGTTGAACTAATAAAGTTTTGGGTTTTTTTTTTTTTTAAGTTAACAATCAAAATCTTTAAATACGGGTATGTACATGTTAAAGTTGGCTTTTGTTGAGTTGAGTTTTTGTTAAGCATAAAAATTGACTTTAAGTGATTCTGTAATTAGTAATTAACCTCAAGCACCTGATAAGCAGTTGAAACTTGTCAAACTTTAGGAAAAGTCACAATCTTTAAAATTAAGGATCTTTTTGGAAAAATGGCTCGAACATAGTCAAAATTTAAATCTTTTAAAACAAAAATGGGTGTTAACGTCGACAAACCAAAACTTGGATTTGACATCTCAAATAACATGGATCGTTGAAGGATTAATAAAAAAAATGTCCTAGCTTGTGCGAAAAATATTGATATTCGGAATTGTTAACGGAAACGAAAGATCTACATCTTCAACTTTACAATTGGTACTACATGCTAAGTAATGTCCGCAAGTTGCTTATGCATGGGCCAAACATAATCTCATCGTTCGACCTACCTATTGGTTTTCAGAAGAAGCTTTGGAGGCAAGCTATAAGAAAATCCGGAAAAACCACCCACACAAATGAAAGATTTAATGAGCCAATTGCTCTCCTTAAATCCGAACCAGCCATATCGAATTTAGGACATCCAATGTCAACAAAGTCGGTTTTGATCGATAGGGAAGGAATTCTTACTTGCTGTCAGCTTCGGCTAGATATTATTCAGAATTTGAAGTTAATGATGATGAATCATTTGAGTCTGGTTCGATTTTTTGTGCAGCATATTGAAATTTTCATTAATAAATAAAAATAGCGATTTATCGAGGCTTAAATGAGTGCTTTTAACTGAAAGATTTTTGTCCACTTCGCCATACATTTGAAGCACTGTGCGGCGGCGTCGTAATTGGGTCGTACTTCTTCGAAAATTATCATGGTACTGCTGTAACAGTTAATGGTGAATATTATCTGAACATGATAATAAATTATTTCTGGCACATTTATGTGAAAGACATATGGTTTCAACATCACGGTGCCAGATGCTACACAGCGCTAGAAACAACGCAGTTATTGCACACACAGTTTCATCTCTAGTTTCGGTGTTAAAAATTGGCCACCAAGATCATGCGATATCACGTTATTGGATTTTTTTTCTTTGCGGTTATGTGAAGCAGAGAATGAACCTCAAACGATTCCAGAGCTAAAGGAGGAGATTCCACGCGTTATTTATGAACTACCGCAGAATCTATGCCGAAAAGTAATTTAGGCGGAAGTTTGCAAGACCAGCCCCGGAGCCTACTCGTATTTAGCAGATATAATTTTTCAACATTATACTGACATAAAAATATTAACAGTTTATCAAAATATAATGTGATTTTTTAAAATTCAAATTGTAGCCTCCAATTGAATCACCCTTTATTTCATTTTTTTAGTCCCTGGTATTCTGTTTTACTTAAAACTGGCCTGACTTAAAAATAGCTTATCCGATTGGAAATCGGTGTCCAAAAGCTGAGAAATCATTAAGATAATGACGATCTCTTCATTAAATTGTCATCATTGTCCTAAGTGGTGAACCACTCTGGTTGGTGCGGCTGGGTATACGGTTCTGTATATCCGTAATTAGCAGAAAGGACGATTGCCTTTTTTTCCGTTTGCTTTGGTTATTTTTTAGATTTACGTCTGATTTTTGTGGAAGAGACGAAAATACTTAAGAAGAAGTCTTTTGATTTTATGATCAGAATATTGTGGAACTTTTTTAATGAATCCTTTCAGTATTCCGTATACAGACGTATACGTTATTTTGGCGGAGGATCCAGATTCAACAAAAGTCGCAATGTATAGACATGTGATATATCGCTGAAAGAGTTTTTTTGAATCGTAATTTCTGCGAAAGTTAGTGAGAAAATAATCCTCAAAATTCAATAGAATGTATTTGCATTTAATATTCTTTAAATCTGTTAATTATAGACACTTAAACCAAGACACGAGACACAAAAAGGCCACAACGTTTAAACAAGAGTCTAACCTTGTTATCAGGCGATACCAATAGAAATTACTAATTCAGAGGCATAGGTATATAAACAGAACAACAGATTCATAGTACATGCACTCTTTTTAGTGTTCAACATGCTGTCTGTCTGTCCGTGTGTCTGTCCAACACTTGAAACATTTGAACCGTTTGCGATAGAAAACTGAAATTTTGTACACAAATAGGAAGTGGTTGACCAAGAGAAACAGTAAACAAAAATCTAAAAAGAATACCTTTGTGGAGAGGGGTCTTTTGGAGGCATAATGTACCCCAAGAAAAAAAAATTATACAATTCAATTGCCATCAAATCTACCACGGGTGGACAGATAAACTCTCCGGCCGGTACGCTGGTGTTCATATATTGTACTCGTACAAGTCCTAGCAATTTTAGTGCTGGATTCGTGTCTTTCTTGACCAGGTAAATTTCGCTCTAAAGCTCATACCCGTCAATGCAAACTCGGTCCTACACCACACGAAGAATCTTCCTTTGAAAACAACCAATTTATGTTCATGCTTCTACACCATATAACAGGACTGAGATGATGAGTGTCTTATAAATTGTCCACTTAGTCGTTTTAGAGAGGACATTACTCCTCAATTGCCTTCTTAGCCCAACGAAAGAGGAGTAGAAGAGTTCTTCGATTGATCTCAGCACTATTATCGTTTCTAGAGGTATGCCTAAACAAGACATGGCCTTATTTAGCTCGTCTCCGTCTATCAGAGGCGACTTTAAAATAGATAAAGAGAAAGCAGGTATCGATCTGGAATTCCTGAGTTTTTTCCAATATTTGCGTTGTATGAATATTTGGTCGACAGACAGATTTTCTTGGCCTAAAATTGCACTTATAAGGACTAATCAAATTGTTGACGATAAGTTTTAGGCGTTCACATGGCACAGCAAATAAGATCTTGTAAGTATGTACTCGTATGTCCTTTTTAATGGATCCGGCATAAAATGCAGAGATGCCATTTTACTAGCTGACTGTTAGTCCATCAGCTCTAGCAGCCTTGATTGATTTGAGCTTAAATCTCTCACCTGATGTTGGCCGAGTGGACGAAAGTATTGGCTATCATCATCCAAGTTGAATGATTCATCCTATCTTACAGCGGACAGTTGGTTGTCTACTGATTTACTTCGAGGTTTCCGTATTCGTCTCTGCGCGCTTCTGTTCATGTCTTTGCAGATAATGAACTAAACAAATTTAGAGTACAACTTTTAAATCACACGATCTTGGAGGCCAATTCATTTGGGAACGAAAAAGTCAGTAATCATGAATCTATAGCACTCTCCATTAACTGTAACGTTCCGGCCGCGATCACTTTTAAGGAAATATGGACCAACCTATACGATACGTAATGTACGCCATCTTTGCGGGTGCTTATTAAAAATTAGAGTATACGTGGTGCAAAAACGATCCATGGTTATTCGAATTACTTGCTCGGATGGACGATTATATCGACCATAAAATGGACGTAGCACACGAACCACGATAAATTTGGACAATTTGCAAGAGGTGTTCTGATGTAAGTCTATTCATGGTGAAATGGCAAACCAAACTGAGTACAAATCAGCTGTCAGCTGTCAAATTAGCTTTCGCTGGAAAAAGTATTGCCAATTCGAAAAATAAACCCCCTTTACTATTCTCCGAATAACGAATAAGAATGAAAGAGAAATGTCAAGTTGGAGTTGCATCTTGTGCTTCGAGACTTCCCTAAAGTTCTTTTAACTTTTTCCTAATTTTTCCTTTTCGTTTATCCAGAGAATTTATTCGGAGATAGACTCTGCGTTGAATGATTTTTACCACCAAAAACCGTAGTTGAATCTTCAATCGCCAAATATGAATTAAGTTATGCAATTTTTTTTTTATTAATAAAAATTGAAATCTAGAAAGACACTGAGGGATTAGAATACCCAGGATAGTGTGGGACTCTAACCGTACTATAAACACCTCCAGAAAGACAAATGATTTTAATTTCATTTTGATAAAGGAATTATGATTTAAATGCAAGTTCCCATAATTTTCACATCATAAGTTCGTGAGGTTTGGATCTTCTTAATCGACAAATATTAGATTGAAAATTTAAGACGTTTTCTATCTCAGGGTTAATATGCATCTGTAGACGCTAGTTGTGGTACAAGTTTGATTCGTTATTATTTTATTTGTAAAATTAATATGAGTTGATTTCGTCTCATTTAGTTTGATTCGTTATCGTTGCGTCCAAACTCCTACCTTGTTAACTGAATTCTGTAACTTTTCTGTTGCTTTAAACACACATCCATCAACTGCAGTATCGTCTGCCAATGTAGCTATCATTGTATCATTCTCATGTGGTACGAGTATATCACTGGTATATATTAGGTGCGCAACTAAGTTCTCGCTCTTTTGTCAATAGATGGGTCCAGCGGTAAGTGCTGGTCGATTTTGAAATATCCAAAAAGTCATGAACCGAACCTAGACATATGGTAAACAAACTGTTTTGACACATTAGTGATTTTGTTTTGGCGTCATATACTTTTGGTTGTGTGAAAATGTCTGATTTTGTGCCAAATAATCGTCATTTGCGGGAAGTGTTGATTTTCTTCTTTCATACGAAGAAAACGGAGGCTGAAGCGCATCGAGAGCTCCAAAAAGTTTATGGAGATGCTGCTCTAGCTGAAACAACGTGCCGTGATTGGTTCCGTCGCTTCAAAGACGGTGATTTCGTTGTTGACGACCGTCCGCGTGAAGGAAGGCCAAAATCCTTCGAAGATGCTGAATTGGAGGCATTGCTCGATGAGGATCCATGCCAAACGCAAGAACAGCTTGCTTCAGCATTAGAAGTTACCCGTCAAGCCATTTCGAAGCGATTGTATGCGTTTGGAATGATTCAAAAACAAGGAACTTGCGTTCCTTATGATTTGAAGTCAAGGGACGTTGAGCGTCGTTCTTTGGCCTGTGAACAACTGCTACACCGGCAAAAAAGGAAGGGTTTTCTTCATCGCATCGTAACGGGTGATGAAAAATGTATTCATTACAGCAACCCAAAGAAAATAAAGTCATGGGGGCTTCTACGTCGTCGGCTCGGCCGAATATTCACGCTGCGAAGATTATGCTGTGTATATGGTGGGACCAGGTCAGTGTCATTTCTTATGAACTGTTGAAACCCAACAAAACCATCACTGGGGAACGGTATCGACTTCAATTGATGCGATTGAGCCGAGCAATGCGCGAGAAACGGCCACAATACGAGCAGAGGCACGAAAAAGTGATTCTACAGCATGACAACGCTCGGCCTCACATTGCCAAACCCGTTAAAACCTATCTGGAAACGCTCAAATGGGAATTCCTACCCTACCCCAGATATTGCGCCATCCGATTATTACTTGTTCCGTTCGATGGCACATGGTCTGGCTGATCAGCAGTTCCGCTCATATGAAGACATCAAAAAATGGCTTGATTCGTGGATAGCCTCAAAAGATTTTTACCGTAACGGTATTCGAGCTCTGCCAGAAAGATGGGAAAAAGATGTACTTTGAATAATTCATTTGTAACCATTTTTTCACAATAAAGTTGCATTTTCGTCAAAAAGACAAAACAGCAGTGGCCCTAGAAGATTCCCTTGTGGAACACCTGCTTGTATTTCTGTAAGTTCAGAATACACTTTTCCATAACGCAGAATATATTTACTATATAAGATCTAAGAATCTACGTAGATCCCAATGAAGTTTACTTAGAATGTGCTTAAATAAGGAAACAAATCCTATGATTCGAGCCAATATCCCACGCTCCCATTTAGGGGCAACAAATCTCAAAATATGGGTGAAATCCCACAGATCTCTTTGGTTGCGATCCAATAAGCAGATAAATAAGTTCGTTGATTTTGAACGTAGAAACCTTCCAGAGAAAGGAAACTCGCATCAAAATTAGTTTAAAAATAAATAACATACAGAAGTTGGCTCTAAACACCTATGTAGATCCAAATCAATTCCAAATCAAAAATGTGATGCAATATTGTTGATATAACAAAGTCCACCTATTGCTAGTACACTTAAATAAAAGAAAGTTTTGACAATCAGTTGAAAAGTAAATAAAAACAACAACTCTTAACCTTGACAGAATTTTATTCAAATTTAACTATTTATCTCATAAATACATAGGTAGACTTGATGTACATATACATATATCCATCAATTATTTATCGTTTTAAATTTTGCGCCGACTTTTAATATCATTTTTCCCATGTATGCGTCGACAGCGATCGGCGTGTTGGACATATCTTCAATTCGTTCTCCATGGGGGGGTGATATTATACGAGTATGAAAGTTAATCGATAATTTTATCACTTGTTTAATTGATTCGACCAGGTAACCCTGTGCAAAAAAAAAAAAAAAATAGAGTACCAGCACCGTGTGTATGCTGCAAATTTCTTGATTATTACTCACCATATTCTGTACGATTACTCTATAGGTAGATCGAACACTGCTTGGTATGCTAAATTTAGAGTTTGGAACGTAGTACCTGCTTCCTAGTCGCAATCTCAAAAAGCTTCCTTCTGATCTGTTGCAATTTTAAAATTCGTCTTTCTTGTTCGATGGATTTCCGAAGCAAGGCTTCTTGATCAGGAATGTAAAATGGAAATGCCATTTTTTTTTGTTTAATTGTTAAACAATCCATACACTCGTACTAAGACTTTTGGTAGATTTTCTTTCAATTTCCATTATTTATTTATACTGCATAGCAACTATCACTCATTTATTTGCATTTTTAAAGAATTATTCACGTTTCTATACACTCGTAACACAACACGACTTCTTCGTCTCTTGGATCAAAATAAACTAAAGGCGAGCAGTGTATGGCATTATAATATAATAAAATTTGTTCAGTCAGGTTGACTCATAGTGCGATAATCTCACTCTAAGTGTTCGTTCACACTGTATCAAATTTCCGCACTTCATTTTTGAGTCATTTTTACTTGCACCTATAAGGACAAGTATTGGTTTATTGAAAAACTCGAGATTTTGAGCAAACTTGACATTACTATGATACAGAAACTCAAACAAGTGGGCTTCACAATATGTGCGCTAAGATGAAGCCTAAACGGAACAGATTTACTTCAAACTTCATATCTGGAGTCTGTGGGTTCACAATTCGAGATGTAATCGGGATTTTCATTCTAACCCTAAAATGAACGGAACACCTGCACCATGGTTTGGATAAATGCAATCAATTGGGAAAAATTTGATATGAAATCAGACAACAAACGGGCAAACTGTTCGAAAAAAAAACCCCTTTTCAATATTTTCACTTAAAACTGAAAAATATAGCCTTTAAAAATATGTACGTAGGTGTTGACTGTTCCTATAAATCGTCCATATACATGAAACCCCTTCGGGTAGGGGTTAGAATATACCCGAGGTAGGCATGCCTGTCGTAAGAGGCGACTAAAATCCACCCTCTGTATACCGAGTATGGCGTATACAAAAACATGCATTGAACAAAACAAAAGATATAAATACCGCAGGTGGCAGTCCAGGTACACTGGAAAATCCACCCTCTTCGGAGGTCGGCTGTACGGATTCTGGGGAGAGCCATTTATTGCGTCCATCTGACCCTTTTAAAAAAGGTACTAGGGTAGTTAGATCACCAACATCAAGATCTACCATAAAAACGTGCGGAACAAGAAGTCCGGCGAAAGGAATTAAATGTACTTAAAGCAGAAAATAAAGCATTTAAAGATACATCGAAACCTCGTAATGAGTCTGCTGCGAGTTCAATCGTCCCCGATAACACGGATTATAAAACGGATGATGAAGAACTAAGTCGGGAAACCAATTGGATTCTAAAAAAACGGCCTGTCAAAAAACGAAAAGCTGGCTCTTCGCCCGAAATGTTAACGAGGCAAGAAAACACGCAAAATAAACGAGAAGGTAAAGAACAGCCTGACAAAATAATCACGCGTGCCGAAGAAAATCCACGAAATAAGGTACGACGACTATAATAAATTGCATTCTTTTCTCAAAGCTTTGTTGCTATCCGATTTTGAAGTAACATTGCTCAACAACAACAAATGGAAAGTAAACGTAAAGGACTCAGACAGTTACCGCTCAGTATCGAATAAACTGAATACTGAAAAAATCCAGTGGTATACGTATGAAAATAAATCTGAAAGACCGATACGAGTCGTAGCTAGAGGACTTCATGCCTCATGCCGAAAGGAAGATGTTGTTCACGATTTGAAGAACAAAAACTTTAAAATCGTCGATGCGGTAAACTTAATTAAACGGGAAAAGCAAAAATTGGAAGGCGAGGAAACGATGGTTAAGCGCGAGCTTCCTTTTTTTATGCTAACCTTTGATAAGGCTGAGAGTTTAGATAAGATTTACGAAATAAGAACAATTCTGAATGTCGTAGTCAAAAACGAACCCATGCGCAAGAATACAAGGTTGATATCTCAGTGCAAACGATGCCAAGGATTCAACCATACGCAAACGTATTGCCTAAAAGAACCGCGATCTCACGTCTTTTCTGTTATCCTTGCGAGGCTTGAGGAGCAAACAAAAACAAACATGCTAATTGTCGAAAAGTTGGAGAAGCTTGAATATAAGCTCAACAGGAGAATTTCAAAACGATCATGACGAAACTTCTTAAAATTGTTTCATGGAACGCCAACGGTGAAGCGCGTAAAAAATGGCAACAAACTCGTGCTCCGCAACATAAATCGCATTTAAATCGCTTGTGTAACTTGCTAAAAAAGGCTATTATTGATTTTAAAAATCGGACAATACAAACTAGCATTGAAAGCTTAACAGCGGAAAAAAATTCCAATTATTCGCTCTGGAAAGCTATAAAAGGCACTAAAAAACCGAAAATACAAGCGGCCCCGATCAAGAAAAATGACAACGAATGGGCCACAAGATTGATAAAGACAAAGCAGAAGTCTTTGCCGTCCATTTAGAAGAAACATTTAAACCATTTGATGGACAAGCGCTTGTTGAAAATGATAATGCGTCGGATATAGCACCTCACAATTACAAAGTAAGAAATGCAAGGCTGACCGAACTTCAACAAGAAATAAAGAAACTGAAACCGAATAAAGCTCCTGGATACGACCTAATCCTAAATGATTAGCGATGTGCTGAATGCGGCCTTATCAACAGGAAATGGAGGAATTCGATGGACTCTTACATCTGAACTCAAACACCTCGACTACGCCGACGATGTATGCTTACTGTCTCACAGAATAATGGACCTTCACCAAATGACAGCAAATGTGGAGAGGGAAGCAGACGTCGTTGGGCTGAAAATTAACTCGGCAAAAACAAAAATGATCAGCCAAGGACCAAACTCATCAACTCATATATGCATTGCTGGACAAACGGTTGAGAGAGTAGAGAGTTTCCAATACCTTGGGAGTATTGTCTCAACCGATGGCGGAACCGAACTGGATATAGCCAGCCGAATAGGTAAAGCAAAATCTGCGTTTGGGATGCTATCCACAGTTTGGCGAAGTAATGCAATTAGCTTAAACACCAAGCTACGACTGTTCCTTTCCAACGTTGAATCCGTGCTGCTATATGGATGTAGTACCGGAGAGTGACCGTCACTATCATGAGGAAGCTGCAAACGTTTGTCAATAGGTGTCTACGTTACATCTTAAGGATATTCTGGCCAAACCGTATCTCTAACGAACAGCTTTATCAGAGAACGGGCCATGAACCTATAGGCACAACCATACGACGACGAAAGTGGCAGTGGATCGGTCACACCCTCCGAAAGGGTGACAGGTCCATAGCTAACCAAGCGATGCAATGGAACCCGCTTACCCAGGATGGCAGGATACGCGGCGGTCCTAGGAGTACGTGGCGCAGAACAGTTGAGAAGGAAGCACGGCAACTGGGAAAGAGTTGGGGAGAGCTGAGGCACATTTCCAGAAATCGCACACGATGGCGCGTAGGCGTTGTAGAGGCCCTAGGACCCACAAGGGGATACAGGACATAAATAAAAAATTAAAAATTCTTAAATCGTTAATTAAGTTGCTCTACATTATAAACGCATCGATAAGACTAGGATATGTTCCGAGTCAATGGAAAATCGCGAAAGTAATAATGATTCTGAAGCCAAGAAAACCGCCGAATGATAAAAAGTGGTATAGACCTATTTCGCTGCTGCCGATTATGTCTAAAGTTTTTGAAAGACTAGTACTTAAGCCATTACAGCCGGTTATAGAAGAAAGATCTCTTATTCCCAATCACCAGTTTGGGTTTAGAACCAAGCACTCAACAATAGACCAAGTGCATAGAATAACTGATTTAATTGAGAAAGCTTACGAAGAAAAAAAGATTTGCTCGAGTGTATTCCTTGATGTTTCTCAAGCTTTTGACAAGGTCTGGCATGAAGGATTGAAATATAAATTACGACGAGCTTTGCCGGAACACTTATATAATATTCTGGAATAATACTTGACGAATCAACTTTTCCGAGTCAAACACGGAAATGAATATTCAGAATTTAAAGAAATAAGTGCTGGGGTGCCGCAGGGAAGAGTCATTGGACCGCTTTTGTACCTATTACCACCGTATTAATTACTTTTACCGACGACACTGCCATCCTGGCAGAGGGTAAAACGATCGAAGAAACGACTGAAAAATTGCAAGAAGCATTGAACAAAGTAAATGAATGGACAAAGATTTGGCGACTAGCTTTAAATGAAAACAAATCTGTTCATGTCAATTTTACTTATAAGAAAATAAATAATTTGCCGATCTTTTCAAACTCGGTTCAAATTCCGTTTGCAAACGAGGCTAAGTATCTTGGAATGACACTTGATGCTAAGCTGAAGTGGAAATCGCACGTGAAGAAAAAACGTAAAGAACTAGAAACCAAATACAGAGAAATGTACTGGTTACCTGGAAAACATTCCAAGCTTAATATAGAGAACAAACTGCTTTTATACAAGCATGTGCTAAAGCCGGTATGGACATATGGAATACAACTTTGTTGTTGTACTAGGTAATGTCAATATTTTACAAAATTTTGAAAATAAAGTGCTAAGATCAATAGTTAATGCACCGTGGTTTATTAGAAATAGCGATATCCATAGAGATTTAGGAATCGCAACAGTCGAACATGAAATCAAAAACTTCGCGCGTAAGCATAAAGACAGATTACAAGGACACGTTAACAATGAAGTCCTTCGAATTCTAGATGAGAGGAATCTACTGTGTCGTCTACAAAGGACTAAACCTTTCGACTTAAAGCGATAGCAAGAAACCGCGTTTAATTTGCGGAACAAGCTGGAACTTTCAATGGCAAAGGATCTACCAAACGATCTCAATACGTGAAAGAAAAACTGCTGGATAAGTCAAAACTTAGTTGTAGTAATCAAAGAAATTTATAACGAAGGGAAGTTTTTTTAATGAGTAAAAATCTCACACTACTATGAGCACGCGATATCGATCCTCATAATGTCTTCATGAAGATTTTTTACCTACCCTCGGAAAAAAAAAAAAAAAAATACATGAAACTATTTAAGATATCTCTTTGTTTTTAAGTTTTTTGGACCGATATATATGTATTTTTTTTTTTTGTTAATGAAGGTGAAAATCTCGAAAGACGCAGAGGGCTTAGAAACCCAAAGCAGTGTGGGACTCTAACCGCACTAAAAACACCTCCTTGATCATGACCAATCAAAGAAAAATCGACAAATGATTTTATTTTCAACGTTTAGTTCCGTTTGAGAGGGTATTATAATTTAAATACGTGCTCTCATAATTGTCAGATAATAAGTTCATGAGGTTTTGTTCTTCTTAATCTACGAATATTATTTCGTACACCCCGCGCAACAAAAAACGGGTTTTTCCATTTTTTTGCGCTAATTACCTTTAAGGGATTCGCCGAATTATATTTTATTGCTTTCGGGTTAGGTAATGCACATTTTGGAATGTGTCGGAATTCATTCTGGCAGTATTTAACAGTGCGTGCAGTTGTATTTCTTCTATAAAAGTGAAAAGAGTATATCGCGATGTCTAAAAGGGTACAATTGAGTAAAGAAAATAAGGCAGTTATCGTCGCCTTATCCAAACAGAATCAGTCATTTCGTGAAATTGCTCGACAAATTGGATGCAATGAGAGTTCTGTAAGAAGATTCTATAACAAATATCGTCGGGATCACAATCTGGAAAGAAAAATTGGCACAGGATTGAAGAGATGTACCACTGTTCGGGAGGACCGGGAACTGAAGAGGCTAAGCTTGAGAAACAGGTTTAAAAATGCATCGGAGTTAAGAGCTGCCCTGCGAGAAGCTACTGGGGCTGAAGTTAGCGTCAGAACTATCCAGAATCGTCTCAACGAGATGGGTTTGCTAGCAAGGAGACCAGCGAAAAATCCACTTCTGACCAGCAAAATGAAGAAAACGCGCCTTAGCTGGGCTAAGGAAAGGCAAAATTGGAGTGTTCAAGATCGGTCAAATGTGGTGTTCTCTGATGAGTCCAAGTTTAATCTAATCGGACCGGATGGGAAGCAGATAGTTCGTCGTAGAAAAGGGGAACGCTACAGCGACGAATGCATAGCTCACACCGTAAAACATTCTCCTTATGTTATGGTGTGGGGATGCATCACCGCAATCGGAGTTGGAATTCTAATTATGCTCGAGGGCACTGTTAACGCCATGCAGTACAAACAAATTATCTTAGATGGTGTTGTACCGAATAGGGAAATGATAACAGCAGAAACATCAAAACCAATTTTACAAGATGATTCAGCACCTTGCCACCGAACAAAATCTGAGAGTAATTCGAGGTTTTTTTTTCATATTTATGGGTGTTTTGAAAATCTTATGATTTTAATTTTTAAATTTCCTCCACAGATTAAAACTTTGAAAGAAGAATTAGGAATAGAATCTCTAATTTGGCCGGGAAACAGTCCAGATCTCAACCCCATCGAAAATGTCTGGGCTCTTATGGGAAAGAAGATCCAAGATAAAAAACCAAAAACCATGCAGCGTCTAAAGAGCATCATTGAAGAAGTGTGGTTCAATGAAATTAATAAGAATTACCTCGGTAAACAGGGTTCATGACGTTGTTAGGGCGAAGGGTGGTGCTACGAAATACTAGAATCATTTTTTAGTATTATGAAAGTCTTAAATTATGTAAAAAGGTTTCTTAGTTAATAAAAATATCAAAAAAGAAATTTGCTTTTCAAATTGTTGCTCTTTTTTTTAATTTATGTATATTGATAGTACTTGGGTAATATCTGATATTTTGTAGTCTGATCTTCACGATCATTACTTTTTTTCAATTAGGCTATGAAATGTATTGTCAAATTGGGGAATGTGTTAACTTAAATGTTAAACATCAAAAATACAAAGTGACTACGCAGTGATTAGTCATCATTTATTAAATTTCTTCCATTTCGTTAAAAATTACCATGTGCGGCTTTTTTTGTTGCGCCATGACCAATCAAAGAAAGATCGTCAAATGATTTTATTTTCAACGTTTAGTTGCGTTTGAGAGGGTATTATAATTTAAATACGTGCTCTCATAATTGTCAGATAATAAGTTCATGAGGTTTTGTTCTTCTTAATCTACGAATATTATTTCGTATATTTAAGACGCCTTCTATTGAAGGATTTATATGCATCTGCAGAGGCACGTTGTGACGAATTGCGTTCATTTTAATTACTTCCGTTACCGGATTAATCTGCAAATCACGATGCAAGTCAATATTTGTAATGTACCATGGGACATTTACTATTCCCCGAAGAACTTTATTTTGAAAAGTTTGTATTATTTGTACATTCGTTCTTTTTATACCAACCCCATAATTGGACACTATATGTCCAATCATGTATTAATATCTGGTTATATAATAAAATTTTGTTCTCAATGGACACTTCTGAATTATGTCCTAACAACCAATAGAGTTTTCTATATTTAATATTTAACTTCTCTACTTTCTTTACTTTACTTTTTAGTTCAATAATATTTAATAATTTTTTTTTTTAAGCTTACATACTAGACAAAAATGATTAAATCTAAATTAAAACTAACATTTATCTTAATCTAGCGTACTGGCTCTTAACGAGCACTCTAAACTTAACTATATCCTTATAAATATTGCCTTTCGGCCTTAAATCTATCAATTTTTGTGTTTGCTCTGTTTTTTAATTTCCAAGAAACTTGCTAAAAACTTGGACTCTTTATTGGTTGGTTTTTCTTAAAACTACCTAAAACTACTTAAAACTACCTAAGCTACTTAACCTAAATTAAATATAATCAGGGTGATGGGCAATCTCTCGATTGGTCACCATCCCGATTGCGTCGATGGGCGCCTGGCAGTCGCCAACATGGTGCACACGCGCCGCCGGGACTCGAGCGAGGCCATAAGCGTCGGTCAAGTCTCGGTAGCACTCATTCATGTTGGCGAGCCCGGCCCCTCCCAAAGACCCCCTAAAATAAGCTTAACTAACTTACAAACTAGCTTAAAACTAAGGAGGATGTTACCTAGGTAACGCACCGACCCGGGAGAGCGTGTCTGCCCTCACCTCTTCCTCAAGCCACCAAATTTCGGTGAACTGCTTTAAGGTATCGACCGTGTCCCTATCCGCAACCGCGGTATTAAAACGGAGGAGCTCCTGAGCATTGGCGGCGTACCCGTCATGGATGAGTCGCTTATCCCTCGCGCCGCGGTGGCTGTAGTACAATACCGGCACACCATCTTTACTTTGGACTAACCCTTTCATGTCTGCATGAAGAAATGCCTCAGGCGGGACAAAGCCAGACCGGAGCGTACTCTCGTGGTACAATAAATTCGGGTAATAACCACCCGAGATCAGGTTATTAGCGTTGGCCATCGCTATTGCAACGTGCCTTCGAATCACCTTAATTAGAAAATTGTCAATCCTATTCAATCGAGCCCCATCGTATAGGGTCTTGTTAGGATAATATTTTATGTACTCAGACTCGGGAGTTCTAAACAATTCTAGGCAGGTCCTGAGACACTGTCTCTCAAACACCCAAATCTTTTCCATATAGGAAGGCGCTATATTGAACCAAATGGGACAGCCATAAGCGATGATCGGCCTTATAAGGGCCACGTAGCATATGACCTTTACTCTGGAGACAAGTTGACTGCTGCGAAACAGTCTCCTTGTCAGAGCATAGGCCCTCTTGGCCCCAGAAAGACAAGCATCTATATGTTTGTCAAAATATAGACACTGGTCGAGCCAGATGCCAAGATATCTGACCACGCTTCGCACCGCCAATGGTTGTCCATTTTGTCCAATAATGGCTAATTTTCGCCAGTTTTTTCTGGTATCCCTAGAAGCCCTAGCCAATGGAGTTCTGAACAGGATTGTTTCCGATTTTTGGAAATTGATTTTCAATTTCCAATCATCGCAATACCTCTTAATTTGATCGAAGTCACGCTGCAACAGGATGTTGATGACCTCGACTTTTGGACCTGATCTGTACGCCACTAAATCGTCTGCGTACGCTATAGCATGTCTGAGGGAACTCACCAGATCACTCGTGTAAATATTAAACAAGATCGGAGAATTCACCGCTCCCTGTTGTAAGCCGTTTTTAATTTCAAAGACTTTGCTCGAAGTCACATTGCCAGCTTTGACAACGAACTTCTTTCCCATAAGCATGTAATAAATCATATATAGCAATGGTTTTTGCATGCCCAACCTAGTCAGCTTATAGAAGAGCCCCTCCAACCATACGGCGTCGAAGGCCTTCTCAAAGTCGACCAGGCAAGCCCCCGTGCATTGGTTCTTGCATTTGTGCCACTGAATGTCGGACACCAATTTCGACGCGGCATGAATCGTTTCATGCCCCGCTCTAAAGCCAAACTGATTGTCCGGAATAATCTTATTTTCTTCAGCCCACTTCAAAAGAGCTCTATTAACGACCTTCTCGAATACCTTGCTAAAATTCGGGAGCAAACTAATTGACCGAAGATTAGCCGGGTAGTACATCCTATCCCCAAAAGGGATAAAGATAGGATCTTTATCCCTTTTGGGGATAGGATGTACCACCGCCATTTTCCACTGCCCTGGATAATATGCATTATTCAGCGCATTGTTAAATAGCGTGGCGAAGATCTCAATCGCTTCTAGAGGCAGGTGTCTTAATACTACGTTTGGGACACCGTCAACTCCCGCCGACTTTTTATTTTTAAGTGACTCAAAGATACACAGGAGTTCATCTTTGCTCACGAACAACTGGGAATTTGTCCTTTCATCGGCGATTATGCCGTTTGCAAGGTTTTCGTCATTGAACACGGTGAAACCGTTGTTCTCGGATCGCCAATTCTGAAGTTCGGTGCGCAGATGAAAGTGGTTCAGAGAGGCCCTCTCTTCCAGGTAGTGATTACGGCGAACTGGTAACTCCTCTACTTTCTTTTTCGCATGTTCCTTCCATTTCAATTTAGTATCCAGATTCATACTCAGATACTTAGCTGTGTTAGAATAAGGAACTTCTTTTAAGAAGTAGCATACCTGAAAATCCCCTCGTTAACGAGCTAAATGTCACGTAGCTTAAGTTGAAATACAAATTCTACACAAACGAAATCGTTCTTAGTAAATCGTTATTTATTTATTTATTTATTTATTTTTTTTTTTATTTATTTATTTATTTATTTATTTATTTATTTCTTATTTATTCAATTATTTATTTATTTTTTATTTTTTATTCTTCATATGAGGGTTTTTTCTCGTTGTTTCCCCTCGAATATACTCAAAAATACAAAAATAATTCATAAACAATATTGTAAACTACTTTCTCAGTTGAAAGATATATTAAATATCATATCACTGTGTGTAAATTGTGTGGTGGCAAACCTTGTACAAATTTTATAAACGAAGTTAATAAATACCTATCTATCTATCTACTTGATTATTAATAACCACAGGAACGTTCGTTATTTTTTTATTTGTAAAGTTAATATGGGGGTGGACTTAGACTCATTAAGTTTCATTCGCCATCGTTTCGTCCAATCACATATCTCGTTCACTGAATTTTGTAGCTTTTCTGTTGCTGTGGCCACGCATCCATCAGTTGCTAGAAGAGCAGTGTCGTCTGCGAATGTGGCTAACATGGTATCATTCGAATGTGGAATATCACTAGTATATTGCAATATGCGAGCTACGGCTCGAGTAGACAAAACGTTATTCTGTGAGATTGTTTCTTTATTTTCTAGTCTATGGAACAACTCAAGTTCACACTATACTATTCTTCGCAATTTCTTTCCTTACAAGGTCTCTTTCTTCTCAAATCACTTTATCTCATTCCAATTACTTAATACACAAATCCAAACTAATTACTTCTTCTTGTTAACTCTTAACTTTCAATTTATCACAAAATTGCAACTTCGCCGATTATCACTTTTCCAATCTCTTCGTGCGGTTCGAAAACCAACTGCCTTGCCTCGATCGCCATCTGTCCTTATATAGTCGCATTTCTGATAGCCAGAAACTTCTAGCAAATTCTTCGACCGCTGGAACAAGAAAATTCTGATGTAATAATTCCAAGATGACAGCTACAGCCAATAATCTCTTGCGGTTATAATTCTCTCTTAATTCCGCGACGTCGTCTTAGACATAATCCGTACACGAACCTCGAATGAAAAGATACTTCGGAATATGTTGCATACTTTTGGAGCGTAGTTACTATGCTACATTATGTTACAATATAGTAAATATAGGGTAGGGCCTAGAACACTTCCCTGTGGAACACCTTCTTGTATTTCTTTAAGTTCAGAATACGCTGAACCATAGCGAACTCTAAGGAATCTATTAGCTATATATGACTTAAGTATCTCATAGTATTGTCTAGGTAGATCACTATGTAGTTTATATTCCAAGCCCTTACGCCAAACTTTATCAAAGGCCTGAGCAACGTCTAGGAGTATTGTAGAACAAACTTGTTTTTCTTCTAGTGCTTTTTCTATAACATCAGTTATGCGATGAACTTGGTCTATTGTCGAGTGCTTATTTCTAAACCCGAACTCATGTGTGGGGATAAGCCTTCTTTACTCTATGATTCTATCCAGCCTTTTAAGAAGCAGTTTCTCGAAAATTTTTGATAATATCGGTAAAAGCGATATTGGCCTATATGAGGTAAATTCTGATAGGGGTTTACCTTGTTCAGGTATAACAATAATTTCTGCTATTTTCCAGTGATGTGGGAAATATCTTTGTGTAAAACAGGCATTAATTATAAGCTTGAGTTTTAACAATGCTACGAAGGGTAGTTCTTCCAGGATTTGGGCAGTTAAAAGGTCGTAACCTGGTGATTTTCTACTAAATAGTTTAGAAATACATCTGCTAATCTCTCTTAGCGAAAAATAAGGCATTACGTCTTCATCTATTTTATCAGAGAATTATGGTTCATTTGCCACGCTAGGTGGAAAAGGTTTAAACACATTTGCTAGGTGCTCCGAAAAAAGTTTAACCTTTTCTTTTGGATCGCCGATCCATTTCCCTTCAGATGTTTTTAACGGGAGATTCTGGGGGATATGGAAAATCATATCGATCAATCTTGTCCTTATTCTCATAGATTTGAGACAATTAGAACTTGCGACGGTCTGTAGCAGCAGAACAACGTTTTATTCCTGAGAGCTTACAAAAATCCATTACCAATCTATGCAGAGTCAATTTATTGAAAGTAATCCAAATTGCTATGTGCCATCTGATCAGATGTCAAGCGACTATTTAAATCATCGTAGAAGCAGTATCTCTGGAACAATGTTACATCTTGTAGTTCTGTTAGTAAGTCCTACTCCTACCGCCACGTGGTACCATTTGGGACTTTCTTCGGCAATTGCAAACCGTGAGAGCAGGGTACGTCTCAGTTTGGTTGTGGACCAAGAATCCACATCTATAAAACATCTTCGAAGCGGAAAAATGACGACATTTGGCATAGCCGATGACGAAAACAAATTTTAAAGCTTTTAATTCACAAGATTGTCAGCACACATTTCTCAATGAATGTTGCTACATATTACTCTTATAGAGAAACTCGAGAGTGACATTACTGGTGTCGAAGTATTAAGTGTCAAGAATGAAAAAAGTCGAACAATTTATGAAATTAAATTCAAAGTGAGTCTAAAGGATTGTAAAACTAACGATCATAGGTGAAAGTTTCTGTAAATCGTAAAAAATACGTCATACCCTGTACTCGTGGCACACCCTATTAACTCTCGAGATAGCGTTAAAGAAGCTAAATTACGTACAAATGAACAAATCCCTGATTGAAACCACTTCAGAAAAACCTGGCGGTACAAAAAGCAACATTTCAGGGTGGACAACTGTTAGCCTTGTGAAACATACGAGTATCTATCGGAGTTGCTGAGTTGCGGCAGTCGAAGAAGTATTGGACAGTAAAGTAGTCAGTAGTAGAAGAATTCGGAAGGAAGTGTTTCAGAAATCTGTCTGTCTGTCTGTACCTCGGACTGTAACCTAAAGGGCTGAATGAATTTACTTACAATTTTATATCGGGGACAGATCCGATGAGATCACAATTCAAGGCGGAATTGAAATTTTAATTTTAACCCCAAAAATTAAGAGGACATATTTTGGAAAAAAAAGAAGTTTTTTGGCAAAAAGTGCTCTTACGATTTTGTAAACATTTTGCAAACGAAATGATTTGGTATATAAATGCTTACTTGTATGTTGCCACATATTTAGTCGCTAACAACCATTGGAAATGATTAATTGCGATATTTGTAATATTTGCACTTTGACTAATTGTCTGATAAGTGTCAAAAGGAAACTCTAAACTAAATCGATTTTTATGATTGCGTCACTGGTAAGCCTATTTGGTCGGTAGTATTATGGTAGATAAAATTATACTCAGGTAGGTAGTACTACAGTAGCGAGCACGGATATTGCAACACGAAAATAAAACCCACATCTCTCTTCATTTGTTCGCATTTGGTCAATGGAAAAAAAAAAAATTGAACCAATTGGTATTTTCTAATAATTATTCGAAATTGCACATAGAACTATTTTCTGCAGGTACAGACACCGAGCAATTTGGGATTTCCAATAAATTGTAGAAAAAATAAACAATATTTCTTTTGCAGTAGGTAGCAAGTCTTTTAAGAATTTATTCATTATTTTGAGAAACAAAACCTGTACACTTTGGAAATCATATGCAAGAACATTTGTATTCACTCAATTTGGTGACATACTAGTACACTGTAATACCCCCTTTTCTCCAATCAATTTCTGTTCACTTTTCGAATTTTTTTTTGACCAATTTGGCCGTTATTTCATCATCTTGAGTGTCAACATGGGTTTATTTTGCGGGGCGATGAGCTATTCTCTAAGCCTCCAACGCACTGTATGCATACTAATTTCAGTTCCACCCGACTCCACAAACTCTGTTCTTATTTGTACCGAAAATCGGTTCCTCATAGATAGTCGGTGCCTTAGATGTTTTGCGAATCCCTCATGTCCCTTTTTCCCGTTTTTTTTTTTTTTTTTAGTAACCCTCTCGTTAGTTAGTAACCCCTTTACTAATTTCGGTAACAAATCAAATGGTGCAACTATTCGACTTTTTTGGCATTTTTTTTCAAAATTCACGAGCACTTATCACTTCAAACACTAAAATGACTTATAGGGTGGCCGTGGTGTAGTGGTAACATCATCGCTTGCCACGCTGTTGGTTCACGGTTCAAATCCTGATGTCAAGAATTATCTATTTATTTCACATGCAATAAAAAAAAAAAGTCGATCAATTGCGGAAGCTTATGTCAACTCTACTGCGAAGTAGGGTGGTCATATGACTGAAAATGCAACTTGACCGTGATTATGACGTCAGGAGGACAGAAAAAAATGACTGTGAATCATGAGCAACGACAATAAAAGCAAAACAAAAATGATCCCCAGTTATCTGGACGCTATCCTTGGAGTTTACTGAAACTTAATACCACCTGAGTTTCAAACCATTCCACTAAATCTTTCTTTCCCTCTCTTTGTCTATCTACACAACGCCCGTGCCCTGTAATAGTATAAGGGTATTCATATCCGCTTTGGCGTGTGCAAATTACAAAAAAAAAAAATTATGCACTTGTGTACCTAAAAGGAACGGAATTCATTAAGAGAGAGCCGCTACCTAAAAAAATTTTTTTTTTTTTGCGAAAAATTGGTGTTGCACTTTTAGTGTTTGCTACTGTATTTCCCGAATTTATTTTATGGCAACTGTATAGGTAGATAAGAGCAAGAACGCATTTAAATATTATTGTAAATGCATTATTTAATTGTTTAATAATCTGATGAAATTCTAAAAACAATGGAATAAGATGACACTTATTCAGGAGACTAGTAACTACCTAACCTGCATAGTATCTATGACACCTTAGCTACATACGCCAAACGTATCCGCTGTCAAATCAATTTGTTAAATACAAGGATAAGAAGATAAGAGAACAAGTTGAAAAAAAGGCCAGACTATGCCAACGTGTGAGACTTATGACTATCGCCTGTCTGGTGTAGAAAATTCTGTACTTTGCTTATTCAGAGCGTAAAAGAAAAGACAGGGCTTTGCTAAAACATTGCACCAGGTGCATCTTATGAATATACATACATATGTATGTAACCATTTCCAAGAAAATACAGTCATGTAGTAAAACTTCCCATGGTATTATACTCCTCGTAAAACAAAAACTTATCTCAGACCTGCCTTCTTTGTTCTTCTAGATTGAATATATCTTGAAATGAGTTTTCATGCAGACATATTAGCGTCAAATACAATTAGTAATATTTTATTATTATCTTGACCGTTTGATTGATAAGAAATCAAAGTGATTAGTGAAATACACAAGTTTTTTAAATAAGTGATTAATTTTACACACTTGTATCTATAAGTAAATTTGTGCGTGTGTCCATCAATATATTCGATAAGGTACTCAATGTAGTCTGACCTTATTTGGTGTTGAATGTGTGGCATTTAGATCTAAACAAATATCTATTGCATCAGCTTCACTAAGTTTTCTAATTTATTCTTTATATGAACAGTATTATCAAGAGGAAGACATACGAGGATGGGTTAATAAGTCCCTGAAAAATGAAATAAGGAACACTCTTTTCGGTATAAAAACATTTTATTTTTCAACATAGTCTCCTTTTAGCTCTATACACTTCATCCAACGTTTCTCCAATTTCTCGAGCCCCTCAAAATAAGCGTTTGTTTCAGCGATGACCTCTTCATTCGACCCAAATCTCTTACCTCCATGTTTGGAAACAAGAAATAGTCACAGGCGGCAAAATCGGGGGAATATGCTGGATGAGGATGGGAGGAGTTCGTAGCCTAACTCATGCAATTTTGCCATTGCGACTGCGGACTTGTGCGCCGGTGCGTTGTCCTGGTGAAAAATAACTTTTTCTTCGCCAAATGCGGCCATTTTTGCTTCAAACCGGCTTCAAATCGGCCGGTGATCGTTTTACCATTTTCAAGGTAATCGATATGAAACCCGCCTTGGCCTTCTTCGGCTTCGATTCACCAGGAGAAGTCCATTGTTTTGACTGTTCCTTGGTTTCTTGTGTGTTGTGGTGAATCAAGCTTTCATCCACGGTTACGAAACCAGTGGTGAATGGTTCCAATCGATGGTGAAGAGTCCCCATAATATTTGTCAAGCTTTTGTTTGGTTTGCGTGATAGTTTTTTCTTTCAAAAAATATTCAAGAAATTCAAAAAATTCACTTTTTTCCATTTTAACGAAAATGCTAGTAGGCGTCTACATAAAATGGCTGCCACAACAAAACTATTTGACAGATCTGTCTGAAAATTTGGGTGCGTTCATTTGAAAGATGATTCTTGACAAAAAAAATTAATTTAAGGTGACGACACAATTTGTGTTAATTTTCAGGGACTTATTGACCCACCCTCGTACCATATTAATTTGTTGTCATATCAAACTTTAGGATTTACAGATACCAGAAAGCAGGAAAATCACCCTGTATTTTGGGTATAATTTTTCTTAAATCACCATTGGTTGGTCAAATCGTACTAAGGGTCAAAATTATTGAACATTTATAAATAAAAAACAACACACCCATCGTGTTTAATGTCGTACAACCTCTCTTTTATGCTAGTTTTTAGCAATTTTAACTTACTTCACGAAATTTTTGGGCGAATATCGATAATTTAGGTGAACTTACTACCTCAGGGTCGGGGTCAAGAACAGCCCTGAGGTACGGGGTGACTAAAATCTGTCGAGGGGAACTAATATTGATTTTATTTTATTTTATTTATTTAAAGCTTAATACAACCATTGAGGTACTTAAAGCTAAATAGTTCTATAATTAAACTAAACTAAGCTACACTAAACCTAGTGAAAAAGAGGGATGTTTGGGAGTCAGGAATGATTATAGTGGAGTAGGGTAGTACTTCACCTTCCTTGACATTGGTTCGTTTTTACCATAGTTAGTGCGATGAATGAAGCAGACCTTAGGAGGCGGCGTGAAAAGTTTGCAGGAGTAAGCTGTAAGATATTTGTATTCCACAAGATGGAAAAACTATTTAGATCATCCTGCAGAAGGTGGAAATCACCATCATTTATTGTAAGGATGAAGATCAATGGTCCAAGATGGCTGCCTTGCGGGACCCTCTATGATAGGACCCAATACTGAAGATCTACAACGAACTTTGTATTGGCGGTCCATTAGGTATGATTCGATCTATGAGATGAAACGAAGGCCTCTAGCTTGAGAAGAATAACTTGGTGAGGAATTTTGTCAAAAGCCTTACTGAAATCTGTGGCTACGACATTAACTTCCAAAGCGTTTAGTGTACTAGACACAAATTTGGTTTAGTTGGTGGTTGTTGACCTACCTTTGAGGAATCCGTGTTGCTTTGTGGAGAGGTTTGGCTTGCAGTGAACGGACATTATACCATACACGATGCTCTCGAAAAGTTTAGGTATGCATGAGAGCTTAGCTATTGGACGATAATTAGAAACTTTGTTCCTGCACACTTTTTTGCGGATAGGGGTAATGTAAGCATCTTTCCATAATTGAGGAAAAAAGCCTTGGAAAATTGAAAATTGTAGAAAGGCAGTGAGGGGCTGTGTCAGATGATTACCACACTTTTTTAAGACTATGGCAGGGAGCAGTCATCCTTCAGTTGATTAATCTTATTAAGAACCATTGACAGGGTTATATCCACGAAGATAAGGGAGGTTTATGCAGAGTTGTTCAAATAGCAGAAATAGTCAAGGTCTGGGTCAAAGAAGTGAGCGAATAGATTGACTATTTTAGGGTCAGCCGAGGAAGAGTCCAAGAAGGTGAGAGTAGATGGATAGATATCATATTTTCGATTGACGTTAATAAATTGAAAAAATCGCTTGGGGTCGACAATGAAAGTGATCCAACGTCGAAAGAACATGTTTGCTCTCAGAGACTTTGGAACTGTAGACGTCGGACTAGAAGATGAGGTCAAGTTGCCTATTTAAGTTGTTTCAGATGCCACTTACTTGGAATAGGCCAAAGTCAGTGAAACAAGCAGTTAGTAAGATTTTCTACCTCGTAAATAAAGTATGTTTAGGCTACAGTCCTAGATACAGGCAGACAGACACAATTGCGAGACCCACTTTTTGGAGTTTCTCTATTATAGTAATATCACGATTGATCAAAAGCAATTTTCACGAAAATAATATTTACAAGTAAAAATGCGGGTCTCTCAATTCTATTTGTCTCTGTTGTACAACCGACTGCAGACTAAACTGTTGGGCGAACTCACTTCAGACAGGTGGAATATGAAAAAAAAAGTTGTATGCTTTCACGTAGAATTACCGAGTTGCGATTTTTGACAGGTCGTATGAGTCATAAATACGGGCAAATACACAGTTAAAAGCACTCATCGTGAAACTTGTATTGAACACATCCATTCTATATTGACAGGTATTCATGAGTGACATTAATATTAAATTAATTGCTGAAAAATTGTTTGTTAATATGAAGTGGAGCGATACTGAAAATCGTTTTGTGGTAATTGGCCTTCACATATGGAAAGAGGTGATATTTTCCGGATCTTGCGATCGCTTGGAATCACCAAGAATTTTATGTGTCGAATTATTAAATTATTTAAGGACACTGCTGGAGTAAGTGACCGTCAAAGATCCGGACGCGCTCGAACTGTCAGGACTCCACAGACGATCAAACTGTTAGTCTCAGGAAAATTATGTTCACGGATGAAAAAATTCAACTCATTCCGCAAGTCGAACGCGGCCATCATCCCGCATCTGTAATGGTTTGGTAGGGAATCAGCTAAGAATGCGTTACCGACCTTTATTTTTGAGAGAAGGGAGTAAAAAAATTGGTAAAAATCTACCAAACGAATATTCCGGAAAGAGTTGTGAAGGGACTTACCCAACAATTGCTTTCAAACAATCAGTAGACTTTCCATCTAGACTCCGCACCAGCCTATGAAGCAAACACATCACAAGAGTGGCTCCAAAACAATATGTCTAACCTCATAGCAGCAGACTATTGGCTGCCAGGTAGTCAAGTTATCAATGATGTAGTATATTTTAGGGTGCGTGCTACGATCGACGAGTGGCTATAGCGACTCAAGCCCTACATTGAGGGTGGCCGTGGTGCAGTGGTAACATCATCGCTTGTCACGCTGTTGATTCACGGTTCGAATCCTGAAGTCAAGAATCATCTATTTATTTCGCACGAAAGCTAAGTCAACTCTACTGTGAAGGCATAACACTGGCAGTAGGGTGGTCATATGGCAAAATGCAACTTGATCGTGATCATGACCTCAGGAGAACGGAAAAAATACTGTGAATCATAATCAACGACAATGAAAGCGAAAAAAACAAACAAAATACTCCCCAGTTATCTGGACAGCCACCCTTGGAGTTTACAGAAACTTAATACCACCTGAGTTTCAAACCACACCACTCTGTCTTTCTCTCTGTCTCTCTCTGTGAAAATAGCGACGATTTCGAATAAATTGTTTAACACGTTGACTGCCACCATACAAAAAAAAAAGCATCATCGGTGTGCCAAGTGTATTTTTTTGTGTTAATGTATGTTTTATTGTGTGTTTATCAGTGTCCAATAGTTTTTTAGTAAAAGTGTATTGTTTTTTTTGTGTTCTAGGAGCATGACCACCGGTGGGTCAGGTGGCAGTTAGATAAATAAAAAAAAAAAATATTTGGCGCAACAGCTCTTTAAGTGCCAGGGCCTAGCTTCTCGCAACCACTTGTGTTGTGTGCGTTATTATTTTCACACGAATGGAAGGGACCTACAGTTTAGTGCCGTATCCGAACGGCAATTTATTTTGAGAAGCTTTCTCGTGACAAAAATACTCTCGGATGTTTGTCAGACGTTCGCGAGAGGTGGGATCGTGAAAAAACTTTTTGGTGTTTTCTGGGATTCGAACTTGGAACCTCTTGCGTAGTGATCCGACACACTAACCACTACGCCACGACGCCCACCTAGCAATAGATAATAATAAATAATAAAATGTATGTGCATGGCGCCACATGACCCACCGGTGGGTCATGCTTCCAAAAAGTAAAAACTTGTATTTTCTACTCACACCGTTTTTTTTTTTTGTTTTTTTGGCAGATTTATTTGAAAAGCCGATTATTTATTTGAAATAAGAAATGGATCCAAGAAGGTTTTATGGAAGGTCTTCTTACGATGAAGCTTACGATGCGCTGGACAACGAAGTTGATTTCGTAGGGTCAGATTCTGATGAGTATCTTCCTTCTGCTTCTGATGTACAATCCGATTCCGATTCCAACGCAATGGAACCATCTGATGAAGAGTCTGATGAAGATAATGTTCCTATTGCTAATACTTGGAGACCTGTTGATGGAAGTTCTATGAAAAAAATTTGATTATGTGGAACCCATGGAATCTGCTGCTAGTTCCAGTTCTACAATGGATGCTTTTGATTATTTTTCACTCATGGTGATTCAAGAAGTGTATGAATTGATAGTTCTTCAGACAAATTTGAACGCTCAAAATGCTTTGTCTAGTAGAGCTGTTACTCGAACATCGCGCATAAAGAGTTGGGTTGATACGGATGTTCAAGAAATAAAGAAATTTCTCGGGCTCGTTATATATATGGACATTGTCAAATACCCATCTATAAATTAATATTGAAGCAAAGATTCATTTTTCAAGAACTCGTTTGCCCCTCAAGTGATGTCACGGAACCGTTTTCAACTGATTTTGAAATTTATCCATTTCGCTGATAATGCAACTGTTCCTAACAATCGTCTAGCCAAGATCAGTGGTCTTTTGGAAGTATTGGAAAAAAATTATATGAATGCCCAAACTCCTGGTGAGGTGCTAGTTGTGGATTAGTCCATGATTCCCTGGCGTGGGAGACTATAGTTTCGCGAGTATAATCCTGGAAAGTCTCATAAGTAGGGCGTAAAAATTTTTAAACTTTGTGATCCCAGTGGGTATACATACACCAGTTCTGTTTATGCCGGTAAAAACAATTGTCTCAATCAAAGAGGTATACCAACTAAAACAATGTCACATAGTACGCAAATAGTCCCTCTCTTTGTCTATCTACACAACGCCCGTGCCCTGTAATAGTATAAGGGTATTCATATCCGCTTTGGCGTGTGCAAATTACAAAAAAAAAAAAAATTATGCGCTTGTGTACCTAAAAGGAACGGAATTCATTAAGAGAGAGCCGCTACCTAAAAAAATTTTTTTTTTTTGCGAAAAATTGGTGTTGCACTTTTAGTGTTTGCTACTGTATTTCCCGAATTTATTTTATGGCAACTGTATAGGTAGATAAGAGCAAGAACGCATTTAAATATTATTGTAAATGCATTATTTAATTGTTTAATAATCTGATGAAATTCTAAAAACAATGGAATAAGATGACACTTATTCAGGAGACTAGTAACTACCTAACCTGCATAGTATCTATGACACCTTAGCTACATACGCCAAACGTATCCGCTGTCAAATCAATTTGTTAAATACAAGGATAAGAAGATAAGAGAACAAGTTGAAAAAAAGGCCAGACTATGCCAACGTGTGAGACTTATGACTATCGCCTGTCTGGTGTAGAAAATTCTGTACTTTGCTTATTCAGAGCGTAAAAGAAAAGACAGGGCTTTGCTAAAACATTGCACCAGGTGCATCTTATGAATATACATACATATGTATGTAACCATTTCCAAGAAAATACAGTCATGTAGTAAAACTTCCCATGGTATTATACTCCTCGTAAAACAAAAACTTATCTCAGACCTGCCTTCTTTGTTCTTCTAGATTGAATATATCTTGAAATGAGTTTTCATGCAGACATATTAGCGTCAAATACAATTAGTAATATTTTATTATTATCTTGACCGTTTGATTGATAAGAAATCAAAGTGATTAGTGAAATACACAAGTTTTTTAAATAAGTGATTAATTTTACACACTTGTATCTATAAGTAAATTTGTGCGTGTGTCCATCAATATATTCGATAAGGTACTCAATGTAGTCTGACCTTATTTGGTGTTGAATGTGTGGCATTTAGATCTAAACAAATATCTATTGCATCAGCTTCACTAAGTTTTCTAATTTATTCTTTATATGAACAGTATTATCAAGAGGAAGACATACGAGGATGGGTTAATAAGTCCCTGAAAAATGAAATAAGGAACACTCTTTTCGGTATAAAAACATTTTATTTTTCAACATAGTCTCCTTTTAGCTCTATACACTTCATCCAACGTTTCTCCAATTTCTCGAGCCCCTCAAAATAAGCGTTTGTTTCAGCGATGACCTCTTCATTCGACCCAAATCTCTTACCTCCATGTTTGGAAACAAGAAATAGTCACAGGCGGCAAAATCTGGGGAATATGCTGGATGAGGATGGGAGGAGTTCGTAGCCTAACTCATGCAATTTTGCCATTGCGACTGCGGACTTGTGCGCCGGTGCGTTGTCCTGGTGAAAAATAACTTTTTCTTCGCCAAATGCGGCCATTTTTGCTTCAAACCGGCTTCAAATCGGCCGGTGATCGTTTTACCATTTTCAAGGTAATCGATATGAAACCCGCCTTGGCCTTCTTCGGCTTCGATTCACCAGGAGAAGTCCATTGTTTTGACTGTTCCTTGGTTTCTTGTGTGTTGTGGTGAATCAAGCTTTCATCCACGGTTACGAAACCAGTGGTGAATGGTTCCAATCGATGGTGAAGAGTCCCCATAATATTTGTCAAGCTTTTGTTTGGTTTGCGTGATAGTTTTTTCTTTCAAAAAATATTCAAGAAATTCAAAAAATTCACTTTTTTCCATTTTAACGAAAATGCTAGTAGGCGTCTACATAAAATGGCTGCCACAACAAAACTATTTGACAGATCTGTCTGAAAATTTGGGTGCGTTCATTTGAAAGATGATTCTTGACAAAAAAAATTAATTTAAGGTGACGACACAATTTGTGTTAATTTTCAGGGACTTATTGACCCACCCTCGTACCATATTAATTTGTTGTCATATCAAACTTTAGGATTTACAGATACCAGAAAGCAGGAAAATCACCCTGTATTTTGGGTATAATTTTTCTTAAATCACCATTGGTTGGTCAAATCGTACTAAGGGTCAAAATTATTGAACATTTATAAATAAAAAACAACACACCCATCGTGTTTAATGTCGTACAACCTCTCTTTTATGCTAGTTTTTAGCAATTTTAACTTACTTCACGAAATTTTTGGGCGAATATCGATAATTTAGGTGAACTTACTACCTCAGGGTCGGGGTCAAGAACAGCCCTGAGGTACGGGGTGACTAAAATCTGTCGAGGGGAACTAATATTGATTTTATTTTATTTTATTTATTTAAAGCTTAATACAACCATTGAGGTACTTAAAGCTAAATAGTTCTATAATTAAACTAAACTAAGCTACACTAAACCTAGTGAAAAAGAGGGATGTTTGGGAGTCAGGAATGATTATAGTGGAGTAGGGTAGTACTTCACCTTCCTTGACATTGGTTCGTTTTTACCATAGTTAGTGCGATGAATGAAGCAGACCTTAGGAGGCGGCGTGAAAAGTTTGCAGGAGTAAGCTGTAAGATATTTGTATTCCACAAGATGGAAAAACTATTTAGATCATCCTGCAGAAGGTGGAAATCACCATCATTTATTGTAAGGATGAAGATCAATGGTCCAAGATGGCTGCCTTGCGGGACCCTCTATGATAGGACCCAATACTGAAGATCTACAACGAACTTTGTATTGGCGGTCCATTAGGTATGATTCGATCTATGAGATGAAACGAAGGCCTCTAGCTTGAGAAGAATAACTTGGTGAGGAATTTTGTCAAAAGCCTTACTGAAATCTGTGGCTACGACATTAACTTCCAAAGCGTTTAGTGTACTAGACACAAATTTGGTTTAGTTGGTGGTTGTTGACCTACCTTTGAGGAATCCGTGTTGCTTTGTGGAGAGGTTTGGCTTGCAGTGAACGGACATTATACCATACACGATGCTCTCGAAAAGTTTAGGTATGCATGAGAGCTTAGCTATTGGACGATAATTAGAAACTTTGTTCCTGCACACTTTTTTGCGGATAGGGGTAATGTAAGCATCTTTCCATAATTGAGGAAAAAAGCCTTGGAAAATTGAAAATTGTAGAAAGGCAGTGAGGGGCTGTGTCAGATGATTACCACACTTTTTTAAGACTATGGCAGGGAGCAGTCATCCTTCAGTTGATTAATCTTATTAAGAACCATTGACAGGGTTATATCCACGAAGATAAGGGAGGTTTATGCAGAGTTGTTCAAATAGCAGAAATAGTCAAGGTCTGGGTCAAAGAAGTGAGCGAATAGATTGACTATTTTAGGGTCAGCCGAGGAAGAGTCCAAGAAGGTGAGAGTAGATGGATAGATATCATATTTTCGATTGACGTTAATAAATTGAAAAAATCGCTTGGGGTCGACAATGAAAGTGATCCAACGTCGAAAGAACATGTTTGCTCTCAGAGACTTTGGAACTGTAGACGTCGGACTAGAAGATGAGGTCAAGTTGCCTATTTAAGTTGTTTCAGATGCCACTTACTTGGAATAGGCCAAAGTCAGTGAAACAAGCAGTTAGTAAGATTTTCTACCTCGTAAATAAAGTATGTTTAGGCTACAGTCCTAGATACAGGCAGACAGACACAATTGCGAGACCCACTTTTTGGAGTTTCTCTATTATAGTAATATCACGATTGATCAAAAGCAATTTTCACGAAAATAATATTTACAAGTAAAAATGCGGGTCTCTCAATTCTATTTGTCTCTGTTGTACAACCGACTGCAGACTAAACTGTTGGGCGAACTCACTTCAGACAGGTGGAATATGAAAAAAAAAGTTGTATGCTTTCACGTAGAATTACCGAGTTGCGATTTTTGACAGGTCGTATGAGTCATAAATACGGGCAAATACACAGTTAAAAGCACTCATCGTGAAACTTGTATTGAACACATCCATTCTATATTGACAGGTATTCATGAGTGACATTAATATTAAATTAATTGCTGAAAAATTGTTTGTTAATATGAAGTGGAGCGATACTGAAAATCGTTTTGTGGTAATTGGCCTTCACATATGGAAAGAGGTGATATTTTCCGGATCTTGCGATCGCTTGGAATCACCAAGAATTTTATGTGTCGAATTATTAAATTATTTAAGGACACTGCTGGAGTAAGTGACCGTCAAAGATCCGGACGCGCTCGAACTGTCAGGACTCCACAGACGATCAAACTGTTAGTCTCAGGAAAATTATGTTCACGGATGAAAAAATTCAACTCATTCCGCAAGTCGAACGCGGCCATCATCCCGCATCTGTAATGGTTTGGTAGGGAATCAGCTAAGAATGCGTTACCGACCTTTATTTTTGAGAGAAGGGAGTAAAAAAATTGGTAAAAATCTACCAAACGAATATTCCGGAAAGAGTTGTGAAGGGACTTACCCAACAATTGCTTTCAAACAATCAGTAGACTTTCCATCTAGACTCCGCACCAGCCTATGAAGCAAACACATCACAAGAGTGGCTCCAAAACAATATGTCTAACCTCATAGCAGCAGACTATTGGCTGCCAGGTAGTCAAGTTATCAATGATGTAGTATATTTTAGGGTGCGTGCTACGATCGACGAGTGGCTATAGCGACTCAAGCCCTACATTGAGGGTGGCCGTGGTGCAGTGGTAACATCATCGCTTGTCACGCTGTTGATTCACGGTTCGAATCCTGAAGTCAAGAATCATCTATTTATTTCGCACGAAAGCTAAGTCAACTCTACTGTGAAGGCATAACACTGGCAGTAGGGTGGTCATATGGCAAAATGCAACTTGATCGTGATCATGACCTCAGGAGAACGGAAAAAATACTGTGAATCATAATCAACGACAATGAAAGCGAAAAAAACAAACAAAATACTCCCCAGTTATCTGGACAGCCACCCTTGGAGTTTACAGAAACTTAATACCACCTGAGTTTCAAACCACACCACTCTGTCTTTCTCTCTGTCTCTCTCTGTGAAAATAGCGACGATTTCGAATAAATTGTTTAACACGTTGACTGCCACCATACAAAAAAAAAAGCATCATCGGTGTGCCAAGTGTATTTTTTTGTGTTAATGTATGTTTTATTGTGTGTTTATCAGTGTCCAATAGTTTTTTAGTAAAAGTGTATTGTTTTTTTTGTGTTCTAGGAGCATGACCACCGGTGGGTCAGGTGGCAGTTAGATAAATAAAAAAAAAAAATATTTGGCGCAACAGCTCTTTAAGTGCCAGGGCCTAGCTTCTCGCAACCACTTGTGTTGTGTGCGTTATTATTTTCACACGAATGGAAGGGACCTACAGTTTAGTGCCGTATCCGAACGGCAATTTATTTTGAGAAGCTTTCTCGTGACAAAAATACTCTCGGATGTTTGTCAGACGTTCGCGAGAGGTGGGATCGTGAAAAAACTTTTTGGTGTTTTCTGGGATTCGAACTTGGAACCTCTTGCGTAGTGATCCGACACACTAACCACTACGCCACGACGCCCACCTAGCAATAGATAATAATAAATAATAAAATGTATGTGCATGGCGCCACATGACCCACCGGTGGGTCATGCTTCCAAAAAGTAAAAACTTGTATTTTCTACTCACACCGTTTTTTTTTTTTTGTTTTTTTGGCAGATTTATTTGAAAAGCCGATTATTTATTTGAAATAAGAAATGGATCCAAGAAGGTTTTATGGAAGGTCTTCTTACGATGAAGCTTACGATGCGCTGGACGACGAAGTTGATTTCGTAGGGTCAGATTCTGATGAGTATCTTCCTTCTGCTTCTGATGTACAATCCGATTCCGATTCCAACGCAATGGAACCATCTGATGAAGAGTCTGATGAAGATAATGTTCCTATTGCTAATACTTGGAGACCTGTTGATGGAAGTTCTATGAAAAAAATTTGATTATGTGGAACCCATGGAATCTGCTGCTAGTTCCAGTTCTACAATGGATGCTTTTGATTATTTTTCACTCATGGTGATTCAAGAGGTGTATGAATTGATAGTTCTTCAGACAAATTTGAACGCTCAAAATGCTTTGTCTAGTAGAGCTGTTACTCGAACATCGCGCATAAAGAGTTGGGTTGACACGGATGTTCAAGAAATAAAGAAATTTCTCGGGCTCGTTATATATATGAACATTGTCAAATACCCATCTATAAATTAATATTGAAGCAAAGATTCATTTTTCAAGAACTCGTTTGCCCCTCAAGTGATGTCACGGAACCGTTTTCAACTGATTTTGAAATTTATCCATTTCGCTGATAATGCAACTGTTCCTAACAATCGTCTAGCCAAGATCAGTGGTCTTTTGGAAGTATTGGAAAAAAATTATATGAATGCCCAAACTCCTGGTGAGGTGCTAGTTGTGGATTAGTCCATGATTCCCTGGCGTGGGAGACTATAGTTTCGCGAGTATAATCCTGGAAAGTCTCATAAGTAGGGCGTAAAAATTTTTAAACTTTGTGATCCCAGTGGGTATACATACACCAGTTCTGTTTATGCCGGTAAAAACAATTGTCTCAATCAAAGAGGTATACCAACTAAAACAATGTCACATAGTACGCAAATAGTGCTAGACTTAGCGGATGCCTATCTCGACAAAGGCAGAACTATGGCGACCGACAATTTTTACACGTCAGTTGCCTTAGCAGAGACTTTACTTGCTCGAAACACGCATTTGGTAGGAACGCTACACAAAAATCGCAAAGGAAATCCTAAAGAAGTAACAGATGCAAAGCTAAAAAGAGGTCAAATCGTTGGACGAGAAAACTCGGCTATCGTAATAGCCAAGTGGAAAGACAAACGCGAGGTACTTATGTTGAGCACAAAACACGACCTACAAGAATGTGAAACAGGAAAAAGAGATCGGAATGGTGAGTCCATAAAAAAGCTAAAAATGGTTATTGATTATAACCACGCCAAACAAGGCATCGATATTTCGGACCAAATGGCATGCTATTTTACACCATTGAGAAAAACTATAAGGTGGTACCACAAAATAGCTTTTGAGTATTTGATCTCAACATCTGTCGTCAATGCTTTGATTGTTTCCAAAAAAAAAAAACTGGAAATAACATACAAATCGCTCAGTTTAGAAAATCAATATGTAAGGCACTCTGTGAACAAAGAACTTCCATCGTACGGGTACAACGCCAATCTATTGCTCCTCATGTTCTCGAAGAATATAAAACTAGAGACCAAAACAACAGGAAAATCCGAAAACGCTGCTTGAACTGTTATACAGAACTTTCCAAAACTATTGGGTGGAAACAGGCAGCAAAAACAGCCAAAAAAGTTTCAACTTTTTGCCAAAAATGCGATGGAAACCCAACATTTTGCTTGGAATGCTTCAATAAAACACAAAATTTTATTTTTTATTTATTTTTTTCATTATATAATAAGAATCGAAAATGAATTTTTTTATAAAATCCTTTTCTTTGATTTAATTTTTGAATTATTACTTTTTTTTTTTATTCAAATAAAAATGCTTATAACTTCTGCAATTTTGCCGATATCGAGTTATTTATTTCAATGAATCAAAGAGCGGATTTTTAACTACATGCCAACGAAGAAAAAATTACGTTTTCTCAGCAGGCCATCGAAAAAATTCGCATATAGTATCTGACCCACCGGTGGGTCATGTGGCCTCCTGAGAAAAAATTTCCTGACCCACCGGTGGGTCAGATGGCAGTCAACTTGTTAAATATTGTTTCCTAAATAATGAATTAAAGTTTTACAGAAAAAAAAAATCTCACAATATTTGTTTGATTTTATTTTATCACCAAAAATGCGTATACCAATATTTATGACTTGTCTTGGTACATACGAGTACCTAATTCCTCGCTATAATAAAAAAAAAAATTGAGTATTCCAGTAAAAGTGCCATTCAAAGTAATACAAATAAAATACCTACGAAGATTGCACCAACTGCATCAACAGGAAATGTATATGCTTTTAAAATTAACCACGTTACGAACACTATAGCGAAAGTTTTCTAATATCTCGAGATATGATATTTTTGATTCTTTCCATAATTTCAACATCTGGAAGTGCAATAAAACTGCATATACTCGTAGTATACGCAGTCGTAAATATGTTTATTCACTTTATTTCAAAATTTCACTGTTTGAACACTATTACCTTGATTTCAAAATACCCATTGAAATCTTTTCTTCGAATGCAAAATTAATTCGCAATGCAATTATCAATTTATCGAATCGTTTTAGTGTAAATTCTACGCGATACTCTCCTGTTGGCCAAATCGATGGCAATGTGTTAGCATTCATTGGCATATCCTTAAAGGTTGCAACACCCTGCAAAAGTATTTACAAATGAGAAGAGTTAAGAAAATATGAACATTCAAGAATGTCAGAATAAATTGAATATAACAGGAATTTCGAAATTTATTAAATTAACCGCACTCGATATAAATTATCGACTTATTGGATAGAACATACACGTACATTCATTCATTCGATAGTTATCATATTTCGTTCACTACTATTCTCGCTTACTAGATACTATTTGCGTTTGCCACTATTTTTCTTCATTATCTATATTTTAGATTGAAAAATTTTTTACAAGATAAATAGAACGTCGTTTTTCTAAAATGACCTACTTTACCCCAAAGATAAATGAAATCGTGTTTGAGTGCATATACGAGGGTAAGGTGAAAAGTTCTCAGCCTGACACAGAGATGGCATACCAATCAGCAAAAATTTATATTTCCTGCCTGGGCGCACTTTTCATTAGTTCGTATGATAAGTTTCAACTTGTTCTATAAATTAGTTTCTTTACACGAATTTTTGCAGTAGACGTCTTGCGTGTTTTTCGTTATTGGATAACTTGAATATCGTGCGGTGATAAAATTCTTCGTTTTGGATAGGTTAACCCCTAAGGAAATTCATCCAAAGTTGACAAAAGTTTACGGGGACTCTGCTCCTTCCATGTCAACCGTTAAAAAGTAGGAAGCTGAATTTAAACGTGGTCGCACGTCCCTAGAAGATGACCCACGTGAGGATGGCCAAAAACCGCAACCACACCTGAAATCGGAAGAGAGGGTGCGAAACTTCCTTCACAAAAACTTAGGGATGCGAAAGCTCTGCGCAAGATGGGTGCCGCATTTACTGAACGCCGATCAAAACCAAATGCGTAAACGATTTTCGCGGCAATCTTTGGTCCCATCCAATAGGGATCCGACCGATTTTGTGCGGCGATTTGTCACCATGGATGAGACATGGGTCCACCACTACACGCCAGAAACGAAACAGCAGTTGAAGCAGTGGGTGGAAGCCGGTGGTTCAGCGCCAAAGAAAGCGAAGTCGATTTGGGATGCGAAAGGGATCCTGTTAATTGATTACGAGTACCTTGAGAAAGGCAGAACAATTACAGGCGAATATTACTCCAACCATTTTGACCAGCTGGATGCCAAAATTCACGAAAAAAGCCTGGCTTGAAGAAGAAAAAAATCATCTTTCACCATCATCATGCTCCTGTACACAAGTGTGCGTTGGCGATGGGAAAACTGCGGGATTTGGGGTACGATTTGCTCGGCCATCCCCCCTATTCACCCGATTTGGCACCCTCAGACTTCCATCTGTTCCCAAACTTGAAGAAATTTGTTTCTGGGAAGCGCTTCGCATCTAATGCTGAAGTTGAGAGTGCCGTAGATGAATATTTTCACAGCCTTCCAGACTCTCACTTCCGAAAAGGAATACTGATATTGGAGAAACGCTGGACCACGTGTGTTGAAGTCAAGAGAGATTATGTAGAAAAATAAAATCATTTTTTAACTGAAAATCGCAGTCTTTCATTGTCAGGCTGAGAACTTTCCCCACCTTGCTCTCGTATCTCGAAAACGGTGGGTCCTATGAAAAAAATTATTATAATCGAAATTTTAGAGTTCGAAATTCTGCATAAGATGGATGTAATTTTAGAAATTTCTTAAAATTGTGGAAACGTAATCCTCCAAAATGTCCGACTTTACCACGATGTTAATGGAAATCCTTTTTGTGTGCCATATCTCGAAAACGTTGCATCCTACCAACAAAACGATTGCAATCGAAATTTTAGGTTTTGAAATTCTCTACGGGAAGGATGTACAATTTTTCGAAATTTTTTAAAACTGTAGATGCAAAATCCTCCAAAATGTTCCACTTTATCACGATGTTAATGGAAATCCTTTTTATGTGCCATATCTCGAAAACGTTGCATCCTACCAACAAAACGATTGCAATCGAAATTTTAGGTTTTGAAATTCTCTACGGGAAGGATGTACAATTTTTCGAAATTTTTTAAAACTGTAGATGCAAAATCCTCCAAAATTTCCGGCTTTACCCCGATGTTAATGGAAATCGTTTTTGAGTGCGAATATCTTGAAAACGTTGTGTCCTACGAACAAAATAATTTCAATCGAAATTTTAGGTTTTGAAATTTTCTACAAGTCGGATACCAGCATTTTCAAAATTAACGAAAATTGTCGATACGCGTGAGTATACCAGTTCTGTAATGTGAACTGCCGGCTGCGTTCGTCACGAGCCGCCACTGATCTGGTTAAGCAGATATGTGTATTTTGTCACTCTTTTTGAATGATTGAACGAACGAAATTATTCGATCATTGAAATCAGTCGGTTACTATAATAAATAGTCCAACTAATCCAATAATTGATTAGAATAGAAACAATTTTATTTCTAATATTTCGATGCACGCAAAACGGGTAGCCTGAACTCGACTACAGCACTTGTTTTAGACACTGACTTGCCACCAATGGGCATGATGAATTTATATTTGTATACGGCAAATAGATATCTCCAATGATTTTCATATAAGCCGAGGTATGCTTCTTCGATAGGAAATCACAAAAACTGTCCGTTACATCAACAAGGAAAGGTTTAAAAGTGAAAGCTTTTTAAAATCCTGATACGAAGCTGAGAAACATAATAGATATTATGAAAATCTCATTAAATATTTAAATTAGCAATTTTACCACCAATTTGTCTGCTGGTTTAATAAATGTTCCTTGAAGATTTAATAGATACAAATCTCGCCGTATCGCTGTCACGCGGCAGGTTACGTTTGAAAGGTATTCAGGATCGACAGGAAGACAATCAATTCCGGTAAATTTTGCTATAATGAGGCAATGAGCAATGAAAATTCATTTCGACTGTTAATATTCAACTGGTAATGATTTTTGATTTGCAATGACAAAGTCATTGGTTGATTGTCCATAACAAGAGCATTGTTAATGACTGATTGCCTAATGAGATGTAAAAAATTTGACATCATGTAATGAGAAAATGATTTACTGAAAATACAATCACTCGCTAATCATGTAGCTAATTTTAAGAATAAAATTAGAGCCGTTTTATTCACTATTGTTCAACTTCCCGAAAAATCCCAAGTGTCAGAGTTGATTTCAACTCGAGAGTTGAACGGCAAGTTGAAAAATGTTTTTTTTTTCACTATTTCAACACCCGGTTTGGAAGTTGTAATTAGCAAGTTGGCGTACTTGCTGTTTCGAAAAATCCCCTGGGATATTTGTGACAGATGACACATAATATGTCAGTCTGAACTTTGGATTTGAAATTTATGATTGCTGAGTGTTATTCGAAAACAGTTACGTTTCAAAAAAATTAAAAGAATTACTAAAAAAAAAGGGGAAGCAATGGAAAAAAGTAAGGGAAACAAAAAAAAGAATACCAGAAATAGTGTACACGGTGGAGAAGGAAGATTGGCTCGTAAAGAATGCTTTGGAGTACAGTTCCATAATTGAAAATAAAAAGACGGACGATGCGACGAATCGCGACAAAGACAATGTTTGGGAGAAAATTGCAATCGCATTCAATATACTTTTTTATTTTATTTCATTCTCTCTATCCGTTTTTCTCGCAGGAAAGAGCTTTGAAGTCTCTGCGCGAAAAATATTCAAAAATTAAGCAGACATTGAAGGATCGTGAGTTTTACTTTTTCAGAGACGCCAAAAAGACCGGTGGTGGTCCGCCCAAAAAGGAACTACCAGCATTGAGCGAACCACTGCAACAATTGGAGGTGCTTTTGACACCTTCTACCTTGGGTCTTGCTGCAATATCTGTCAATAGCGACCATTCAACAGCCAACAAGTCAGCACTGCAATAAATAAATGTCACATTCTTCGATGAGGCTCCTGGAAAAATGGTGTCAAATCGCCCGTGTTCAAGCAGTGAGGCACTGACAACGATCCAAATGCAGCCTGTTGAAACTCCAACTGACGAATTTAAAAGGACAAAACACCACAACACAGAGTCAATTTTGTCGAACGAAGGGGCAGTTGTTGATCGTACTTGGGAGAGAGTAAATCCTGCCAAATTGCGGAAACCTTTAAACGCCCTATTGCACAGTCGCCAGCGTAAAATGGAATCGGAAGTAATCCCAACCGCATTTTTCATTTTCAGTTCTCAACTCATTTAGTTGTAGTAAGAAGCGATGGTTAATTTCCTCCAACTTCGAAAGTTTTGCGTAGATCATCTGAAGAGTGTATTGACCCTCGCTGTCATTGATGTGCATGGACTCTTCAACTGATAAGAGAGTGTTGCTTTTTATTGCTTGCAGAACATCAGCATCAGTTGAAGCCTTCTCAGGCGCACTGTTATTCTGTGGCTTAGCTACCACCGGCACTGGCAAATGAAGAGAACGGCGTCTTAACACTGCACATTTGTCACAACGAAAAGATTTAGCACTGGATTTAAAATAATCGGCATCTTCTTCAGTAATATTAACACAAGCATAGTGGAAAAAATGTTTGCAATCATTGCAGTTTATTTTTGTAGAACAACTACGATCAATTTTTTGTAAACAAACTGAACAATTCATCTTGAAAAATGAGAAAAGTTTTAAGGTAGGTTCTTAGTGATGCGCACCCCACGACAATCAAGAGAACAATGTTACTGCAGAGTTAGAATCTTTCCAGTACCAGATTTAAATTTTTAATGTTTTCTTCAATACAGCTTTGGCATATAATCACATCATTAAGCTATACCTGAGCGAAACCCATCTATGAGGTTCCAAGATATCAGAGGGCTATTTTTTAAGCCAAATAGCTTTCGTTTGAAGTGATGAATCCTAAAAGCTGGTACGAAGCCTGTTTACTCTTGATCAATTTTGCTCACATTGGACTACGAGCTTATCGTCGATATGAACTCACGACATGAGTGTCTCATTCGACTGAGCTAGCCGCAGGGCAGACTGTTCGATTTTCTAATGGGACTAGCTCTGCTTCAAAAGTTTCCTGCAACAATTTTTGAATTCTTCTACCTTATCTCGCGGCAATTTTTCCCAAATTTGACCACTTAGTAGTGCATAGGCCATATTAAGCTATACCGCTTCAGTCAGTAGTATATATCTGTAGGCTCATTCTTCCGCTGCTGACATTCGAATATCTCGGAGTAAATGCGCGAGAATGGATTAATTTCATATACAAGCTATATATAGGTACAAACTATTAATCTTATAAGTTGCAATAAATCTTTACATGGGATTGAAAAAAGTAGGTGTAGTAAACTACTTGAAGACCACAGCAAAGATTTCTTAAAATCAGATTTATATGATATGCCTATGAGAAGTTTCGGTTAGATATAATCTCTAGATATTTCGCACGTACTCTAGAGTATTATAGAAAAGGGGACAGGTCTAAGATAGTCTTAAGTATTATAATTGCTTTCTATTTGGTTGGATTACAAAATAAAATATGTTTGGGACCTGTGTTCTACTCTAAGTAAGAGCCCTTTCGCAGACCGATTTTTTGCCGGTGAAGTTACCTCAGGCGTGTCATTCATTTTTTTTTCATTTTTAATGCATTTTTATTAAATTCATTGTAACTTATTTGCTAGACAAAAAAAAAATCGCTTAAAACTAGCTTAACCAACTTAACTATTCTTATTCTAACTTACTGGCCCTATGCGGGCGCTCTAAGTTAAACCTAATACTTAAAACTATGTCTTTCGACGTAACTAACTTAAGATTCTTTATTTATTTATTTTATTATTCTATTGGCTATTACTACTAAGAAAAATGTTTAATCAAATGAAAAAACTTAGTATATGAACTTTTTTTGTTTTTAATGTTCTTATATATAAAACTTATAAACTACCTTAAAATAAATCTTAAGCTATTTTATTCTAAATTAGCCTATCTTATTCTACGTAAATTTTTTTTTTTTTTTTTTGTTTTTTAATTTTTTTTTTTTTTTTATCGAGTGCTGTTTTTTTTTATTTTTTGTATGTTTTTTGTGTTTTTGTGTTTTTTTTTGTATTTTGCATCCAAGTGCTGTGGATTTTTTTTTTTTTTTTTTTTTTTTATTATTAAAATATTACTTACAACCTATTTACATAACACTACCTAAACCTTAAAACTATGTAAGTCGGCCATGGACAACAAACAGCCAACCTCAAATATGCAACAGGCTACCCTGGATTAGGAGGAAACGACGAAGGAGTTTCCTCTCTTTCGGCTAGCCACCAAAAACGACCGTACTGACGTTGTACGTCATAAATATCGCGACCCGATACCGCCCTACTAAACCGGAGACGCTCCACACTGCCGTGTGCAACGTCTCTGTCGTAGTTGAGTCGCCTATCCACAGCTGTCCGAGCAACGTGGAAGATTAGCGGCACTGTCAATCTGTCCTGGATCAGACCTTTCTTATCAAAATAGAGGAACGCCTCTGGGGGAACAAAGCCGTTAAGGCGCACTCTCTCATGATACTCGTAATTGGGGTAATAAGCCCCGGAGATCAGGTTGTTCGTCGAGCTCATTGCTCTTGCAATGTGCCTTCGAATCAGCTTGATAACGAAATTATCCACTCTTATTAGGTTAGCCCCGTTGTATAGGACCTCATTGGGATAGAATTTTATGTACTGGGACTCTGGTGTTCTGTACAAATGAAGGCAAGCCCGAAGGCAAGCCCTCTCAAACACCCGAATCTTTTCCAACAAGCTTGCTCCCACGTTAAACCACACGGGGCATCCATATACGAGCATGGGCCTAATGAGGGCCATGTAGCGATTACCTTTACCCTTGCATCGAGTTGCTTGCTATAAAAAAGTCTCTTTGTAAGGGCAAAAGCACCTTTGGCTCTGGCCAGAGCAGCATCTATATGTTTGTTAAAATATAGATATTGGTCTAACCAGAGCCCCAGGTATCTGACTACACTTCGACTCGCAAGTGGCTGTCCGTGCGGTCCAACTATTGAGAACTTTCGCCAATTCTTTCTGGTATCCCTAGAGGCCCCAGACAACGGCGTCCTAAAAAGAATGGTTTCCGATTTCTGGAAGTTGATCTTCAACTTCCAGTCATCGCAATATCGCTGAATCTTATCGAAGTCACGTTGCAAGAGAATTGCAATGACCTCGATTTTTGGTCCTGATCTGTACGCGATCAAGTCCTCTGCGTACGCTATGGCATGGTGTAGTGATCCTATCAGATCGCTCGTGTAAATGTTGAAAAGGATCGGTGAATTAACCGCACCTTGTTGCAGACCATTTTTAATTAGAAATGTTCCAGTAGAAGTCACATTGCCATTTTTGACGATGAACTGCCTACCGGTGAGCATGTTATAAAGTATGTACAACAGTGGTTTGCTTATGCCCAGTCTGTTCAGCTTGTAGAAGAGTCCCTCTAACCATACGGTGTCGAAGGCCTTCTCCAAGTCAATCAGGCAGGCACCCGTGCATTGTTTCTTACTTTTGTTCCATTGGATGTCAGATACCAGTTTAGACGCGGCATGTATTGTATCATGCCCTGCCTTAAAACCGAATTGGTTATCCGGAATTATATTACTGTTCTCAGTCCACTTAAGCAGGGCCCTATTGATCACTTTCTCGAATACCTTGCTGATGTTCGGAAGGAGACTTATCGACCGGAGATTTGCCGGATTGGAAGTGTCCTTACCCCTTTTGGGGATGGGTTGTATCACTGCTGTTTTCCAATGCGCTGGATAATGTGCATTATTCAGCGCATTGTTAAACAGAGTGGTGTAAATGTCCACCGCTTCTAGAGGGAGATGTCGAAGCACAATGTTCGACACTCCATCGATTCCTACAGATTTCTTCCTCCTCAATGAGTCGAAGATCGCTTGGAGCTCCACCTTCGATATGTACGGTGGATGTACCCTTTCATCGGCGATGACATTATTTGCCATGTTATCGTCATTGAACTCGGTAAAACCTATGTTCTCGGATCGCCAGTGCTCTATATCATTTCGAAGGTAGAAGTTGTGCACAAGGACGCGATTCACCTTGTACACTTCCTGGAAAGTCGCTCCTATAGCCTCTACCTTCTCCTGCGGATCTTCGATCACAAAGAAGTTGTCATCCTCTACTGCGTTATCTGGATCTATACCTGCTGTTATAAGTATTCGCCCATTGTTCGTCGTTCGGGGGATCTTAAGACACGGAAGGTCGTTTTGATTATTCCTCCGAAATATTTTATTTATTTGCGGGAACATACTCGGGTTGTTGGATTTTACAGCCCGAATTTTGTTGTTCCAATGCAAATTTACAGAAAGTCTGTAATTTTCTCTAATTAACTTCTGGAGGTTTTTAATCAACGATTTCAGTGTCCTAACCTCCGAGTTCTGTCTGTCAGTAAACTGTCTGTACAAGGTTTTTAGTCTCGACAGCAGTCTACTTTTGTGTTGGTGTAGTGCGTCATTGTTGCATTGCGGAATATGTCTGCGTTGTCAGTATGTTGATACCGAGGTATCGTATTATCCATAGTTCGTTTAATTGTCTCGTCCATTTGTTTTAGGTACCATTCAATCTCCTCGTTTGACAGATTCCTATTGGACGGTGGGTAGAGCGAGTTCGAGGATAGTGCTCTTGTTAAAGTTCTGGAGAAGCGAGTCCAACGCGTCCTACTATAATTGTAGGAGTACGTTTGGACAAACTCCTCCAACTCCGCAATTTCGTTGGGAATCGTTATTACGGCACTGAGTCCGCAATGGTCACTGTCATACACAAATGTGTGCAGGCAGTTTATAGTTTGTCGGTCCATGTCGGTCAGTTGTAACCGTACGTCGAACAGCATAAGATCCAGATAAGAGCCACTTCTAGGAAACGACGGACTATCTGTTGCTTTCAAATCGAGTTTATACTCGACACTGTGCCGACCCCACCAATTGAATAGTAGGTTCCCTCTAGGATTAGGTGTGTTGTTTCCCCAATCTCTATGTTTGGCATTGAGATCTCCGGCCATGATGAAATAATTCTCCTCCGACTCCAGCCTTAGGAATCGAAAAAGTGTCTCGAGCTCTGAAATAAATAAAGTAGATTGAGTAGCTTCAGGTGCATAGAGTGCGACCAAGTACATCCTCTTTCCACTACGGAGAGGGATGCACACGATACACGCTTCCAGCTCCTGGAACCTTCGCACTTCACCGCTGTACATTACTTTAAATTGCAATTGTTTGCGTATGAAGATCGCAACACCTCCTCCTTGTGTAGAGTTGGGTCGGTCTCTTCTGACAATACTGTATTTATTGTGCCCCAATTTGTGCTTCTGGGATAGCTTTGTTTCGCTAACCATAAGCACATCAGGGGTTTGGTCTTCAAGCAACTTAAACAATACGGCTCTTCGCTCGATCCTAATCAGTGAATTCACATTCACCGCAAGGATCTTCAAGGATTGCTCCTCCATGTTCGTACCCATTACGACTGAAGGTGCGTTAAGCCCGGCAGAAGTGCGTAGATCTGGTCCACCCGCTTCGCCTGCTCCTGTACCTGACGTTGAAGCTGCTCCATCTGCCCTTGGATAGAGAGCAAGATGGCCAGCATGTCAGTTTGAGCCTCCGGTGCTCTAGGCGCTGGGGCCTGAGAAGCAACCTTCGGTCTTTTCTGTTCCGCGTTTCCCCGACCTGCCGCCATTTGGGCGTAGGTCACTTGGGGAGTCACGGATGGTGTTTGAATTGGAGCAGGTGGACGTTTCACTACAACCTTCTCCTGACGAACCAGATTTACTTTCTTAATATACTGGAACTTAGGACAACCCCGATAGTTTGCGGTGTGTCCCGAGTTCCTGCATAAAGCACACGAGAGCTGGCTCTTATCTGCAACTCCATCCTTACCTAGTGTGCATTCCTCTGCTTTGTGGTTCTTTCCACACTTGACACATCGAGGCTGCATTTCGCAGTTCGACGCGGCGTGACCGAACCTTTGGCAGCGAACACATTGTAAAATGTTTTCGCTCCTTCTTAATTTTTCCCAGGCGACAACCTGGTAGTCTAGGACTTTAATACTCCTTAGACCATCCAGCTTGCTATTGGGTGAAAGCTGAACTAGGAAGAACGGCAGTTTCCACTTCTCCCTTTTTGCCTTAGCTGTGGTGAATGGCTTGACCCCTACGAATTCGAGCTCGTTGCACTCTTTCTCTTTAAGCAGCGCAAGGAGCTTCTCCGGATCAGTAGACGGGTCTATCCCCCTCAGCAGCATTGTTTGCCGCTTTTCCCCCTTCGGGGTGAAGGAGAAGAACTCCGTCGTCGTGTCCTTTAACAAATCTTTAATTTTTTTATATTGCTCCACTGTATTGCAGTGGATAGCGTGCCTGTCTTCATTTAATCGTTTAATAGAAAAATTGTTGCCTATGGCCGACTTACATAGTTTAATGGTGTCCATAAGCTCAATCTTGTACGTATTTATTGGCGGTACCCTCGCTTTTGTCGTCGTCTTCGATTGTTGTTGCTTCTGCTGCGGTTGCTGTTGTTTCTGCTGCTGCTGCTGTTGCTGCTGTTTCTGCTGCTGTTGTTTCTGCTGCTGCTGCTGCGGTTGTTGCTGCTTTTTCTGCTGCTGCAGCGGTTTTTGCAGCGTTTTCTGCTGCTGTTGTTGTTGTTGCTTATTCTGCTGCTTTTGTTCTTGCTGCTGCTGCATTAGTTGTTGTTGCAGCTGGCCTTCTGGCTGCTTCTCTTGCTGTTGAGCGCGCTGGAGCTCTAGCTGCCGCTCCCTCTCTCGCCTGGCCATTTGTTTGGCCTTTATGGCACGCACCCTCTGTTCGAGCTGCCTGATGCTGCTAGTCAGACTCTCGACTTCTTCTTCTTCATCATCCGATTCGGAGGACCCCAGAACTCCGAAGCTATTGTTCTTCTCTCCAACGTAGTGGCCTTCCCCACCGTCGGAGATGTAAGCTAATTCGACAGAGTCATCGGACCTCTGTCGCTTTTTTTCTGCTGCTACTCTTGTTGTTGTGCTCGGCGCCCCTTCACTCACTCCACCGGGCAGCTGTTCAGTTGGAGCTGATGTGGAGGGACGCTTTACAAGGTTGGGAGAAGGTTTTAACTTCCTTCTCCTTTTCCCTTTACTTGCGGTTACCACTGTTGCTGAGTGGCCTGCCTGCACTGCATCGGATGATGCTGTTACCCCACCAGCTGGTCCCGCTATTGGGAGCGCGGACCGCTCACTATCCATCACCTGATTCTTCTTGTCTACACACTTTTATTTATTTATTAAAAAAAAAAAAAAAAAAAAAAGTTCAAATTTTTCCTGGCTGGAAATTGAACCCAGGCCCTTGTGTTGACGGTTCACTACTACTGCCACTAGGCTAACTCGTCACTTGAAGAAATACTGTCTAACCTTGTAGTTTAGAACACTATTATTTTAAATTAAAAGCCGAAACACGTTCGTACTCTAAGAAAGTCTGTGAACGACTGACCTCAGGCGTGTCCTCATATACACATGTACATTTTTTTTTTCCTTATATTGCTTCACATACTCCACAATTGTTACACATAAATGAAGCCCCCTCACAGCAAACTGAGGCAATGGTCGGCTAAATATTGGCATATGTGAAAACGCTCATATAGCCACATGCGTTACTACCCCACTACGTCGGCCCGACGACCTTCCATTTCGAGGTAGACCCGGTTAACATGCGACAATCGTGCTGGGATCGAGTCGTGTCCCATTTAATTACAAGTTTCACGATGAAGAATTCGCCGATCAGTTCTTCTCTGACCTGCGGAAACTGGTGTGTGTGAAAGCGCTCTTGGTCCTCGTTCATCAGGCCTGTAGCTTGCACTTATTCGCCAAAAATAGATGAACGTCATCAGCGTACATATGTATCGTGCAGTTTTTAATGATATCGGGCAGGGAAAAGAAGACTGTACCAAGAATTAATCCCTGTGGAACTCCATTCTGGAAACCTAAAAGTTATGGATCGGTCATTAACTACTACACGCTGTTGCCTGTTATGAAGGTAGGATTAAATCAGAATAAAGAGCATTAAACCTAAGGCAAACTCGTAGTTTGACCAGAGCTGTAAAGAAGCTATCAGGTGGAAAGAAGTAAGCTTTCGGTCTTATAAAGCCAACAAATCTGAGGAAAACCGAAAGAAGTTTAAACAAGCCAGAAAAGACTGCAATGCCCATATTCGACGTGTAAAATTCTTACATGACCAAAAATTAAGGCAAAAATCCTACAATGTCCCAAAGGTAGTAAAAATTGTTGGTCATTCGTCAAAAATATTAAAAATCCTGCCTCGTCTGCCATCCCCATGCTCATTTACAATGACATTCCAGCTGCCAGCTCCTTAGACAAAGCTAATCTGCTTGCTGCTCCACGCTGCCAGATAATGCTTTGTCTCCACCTGTATTTGAGAGCGTCAAATTTGGGACAGTGGACCTGTTGGCACTCGTACAGTTATAGGAGTACTCAAAGGTCTTAACATACACAAATCCGCTGGTCCAGATGGTATTCCCCCCATAGTTCTGAAGAGCTGTTCTTCTACGCTTGCAAAACCTCTGCGTAAGCTTTCTGTTTATCCTAGTTTTCAGGGCTTTTTCCGAGTAGATGGAAAACAGCATTTGTCCAGCCCGTCCCCAAAAAAGGCAAATCTTCCTCCCCGTCCAATTACCGACCCATTGCACTTACGTGCCTTCTTTCCAAGGTCATGGAAACGCTGATAAATCGTCAGCTTATGAAATATTTCGATTCACGAAAACTCCTTAATGACCGGCAGTATGGTTTTCGTAGCAACGGGTCCACTGGTGATTTGATGGCATATCTCACCGAGAAGTGGAACCAATCACTTCAGCGAAACTAAGATGGTTGGGTTTGATATTTCAAAGGCATTTGACAGAGTTTGGCATCAGGCTCTTTTGTTGAAAATGCGTGCATATGGCATCGATGAGTCTCTTCTTGAATGGATTAGAAATTACCTTTCGGGGTGTTCAATGCAAGTTGTTTTGGACGGCTTCAAGTCTGCAATTCACCAAATAAATGCTGGTGTTCCCCAAGGTTCTGTTTTGTCTCCGACTTACTTTTTTATAAATGATCTCTTGTCTGCAACTTCTAATTCAATCCATTCCTTCGCTGATGTCAGTACCCTCAGTTTTTCATATTCGTTCCCTAACTCACGTCCTTGCTCTTCGGCCGTAGAAGGGGAACGGCAACGTATGTTAAACACATTAAATTCCGACATGGACAGCATAATTAAATGAGGTTCAACCAACAGAGTGGAATTTAATGACACATTTCTGTCTTCGGTCTCATAAGCGAAACCAAAACCTTCAACCATTATCCACGGATGGTAATTGCATCATTGAAACTTGCCATTCTCGGTATATACGAGTATTAATAACCATCTTCGATGGAACGATCACATATTTGAGGCCGCCAAAAATGCTGCAATATGTTTAGAATTCCGTAAACGGTGCAAGAAATATTTTACCCCGTCTGATCTGGCTTCAATTTATAAGGCATTCATCCGCCCTAATCTAGAATATAACGCCCATATCTGATCTGGTGCACAGTTCTGCACATTTTTGATAGGGTACAGAATCGCGCGTTAAAACTTATAGGCGATAGAGACATTGTGAATTCGATACTCTCACGTCTCGTATCTCTACCTATTTTAGCGGATTTTTTATAAAAAAATGCTCCAGCGAAATAGCCAGTTGCATTCCTCCCATTCAAAATTTCACCCGCATTACGCGTCATGCTTCGAATGCACATCAGTTCACCCTTAAGCCCAATTTCGGTCGTACTGTCAAATATAGGGATTCGTTTATAAGCCAGGCTCTGTACGAGTATTTCCCCATCACTACAACCTTCAAACATTCAAAGTCAACGTGCACAGGCTCCTCCTGTGTTCCTCTTCCGCCTTTTCCTAATGCATGTGCCCTGAAACAGTTTAAGGGTATTCATATCCCCTTCGGCGCATGCAGATTATATTTATATATATAAAAAAAACATCTTGTCTGACAGTCAAGTTGCTATTAAAGCCCTATAGTCCTTCTACTTTAGGTCTAAGCTAGCCTGGAATTGCCTAAACACCTTAAAGCAGCTAGCTGCTCACAATAACATCACAATCATTTAGGTTTCGGGTCACAGGGGTATATGTAGATCGTAATAAATTCGCGGATGAACTTGCAAGACACGGCACAGCACTACCATTCACAGGACCATTACGTTTTCCTGGCCACCTGAAACTGAAACTGGATTCATGAGCAAAACTTTTATCAATATCTAAATGAAACACAACACAGGACATTCGGCAGGCCAATATTTATCTCTTCTGAAAAAAGATACCAAAATCTTAACAGACTACATTACTACATTACACCAATTAGGTAGGGCTGCCTCAGATCTCTGCTGTCCATGCCTAGAAGATGAGGAAAAGTCAAAATATATTCTGTGCGAATGCCCAGCCGTGGCTCGCGGTAGACACAGGCTACTCCGAAGGAGATTCTATTCTTCCTCCGAAATCTAAAACTTACTTGCAAAGAAAGTTCCTTCAGGAACTGAACCTTTTGCAGGATCAAAATTGAATTGTACTTGTGCGGCGGTGAGCTCCTTTTTTGTCATGGTTGGTAAGCTCTGATTTTTTTTTTGTTTCGATTCATCTGACGTTCTATAAACAACTTATAGATTAATCACCCCAAATAAATCTGTTTTCGCAGCAGTTTCTACTTTGCTTGAATTGTCGGATGCAGAGAGTCTCAAGCCGAACAACAGGAACGTGGAATGATCTACCAGGATCTGTACGAGTATTTCCCCATAACTACAACCTTCAAACATTCAAAGCCAACGTGCACAGGCTCCTCATGTGTTCCTCTTCCCCCTTTTCCATGACGCCCGTGCCCTGAAACAGTTTAAGGGTATTCATATCCCCTTCGGCGAGCGCAGATTATAAAAAAAAAGAAAAATGGTACATTCTGTGACCTAAAAACAGAACACCAAGTGAAATAGTATTTTTCTTACACAAAAAGTTAAACTACACTTTAAAAACTATCGGTCAGTATTGTTTCCTTTATTTTGTTTAAATTTTCACCCAAGTCGCTTTAAAGTCATCTATATATAGACATACTCGTATGTAATGTATATTAATTATTTGAAATATGTTTCTCTAATTTCTAGATAAACTTGTATCTTCAGAAAAGGCTTTGGGTTATTGTCAGCTGTTGGTGAAATATCCACGCGATAATCACCGTCTGGCCACATACCCCTCAACTTGCTGGGATCCATTGGTAGATCCTTGATGAAAATTTCTCCCTTCAAAAAATAAGATAAAAAGTGCTTGCAGTTCACTCCATAACTCGATGAAATTTCAATAATATTACACTTACACTATATGGACAACTGTGATTTAAGTTTGTATTTGATGCTGCGATTACATATAGAATTTTTAAATAGGTTGCACTGAACTTTTTGGAAAACACATCACAAAAATTCTCCTTTACATCGACCAGAAACGGTTTGTAGACTTGATTGGCCAGCTTAAACAATTGCAGATGAGCCTTAAATGGAAAAGTAGTTGTCTTACAATACTCGTAACTATGACGAATCAATTTACGTACCACGATATTATGAATTGGACGAGTAAGATAACCACGCAAATTGACAATAGTCTTATGGCGACTAATTGGTTTTATAGTACAAGTATTGTTCACTATAAGGACTTTATCGTATACTGTGCACTGAAACCTCGTGAATTTTGCAGTGTTCCGCTCCTGGCAAAGAAATTATGTATTTTACTTAATTTTTATCAAAAATTTAAACATTTACGTCTGCGATGGTCGTGAATATGACAAGACACAGAATTTGCGCTACAATCAGTAGTGAGTTTATGACCATTCTTCTATAGTAGCTATGACTTTATAAACAATAACTTTGGACGGTGTCCTTCTTATAACTGAGCTCATTATGCGTGCTTAGTGTTTACGAATATTTTGTCGATGAATTTAAATGATAGCCAATGTTAATTGTGTTTTTCTTTTCTTTTAATAACTAACCTAGTAATTGTGAGTCTAATGAGTTTGTAATTGACGGAGAGCGTTCAAACTGATTTAGATGTATGCAGAGATAGAAAATTCAATTTCAAAATATTAATGTCAATAATCTGTAACGACGTTACGTATATGGAATGTAAATTGATCAATTTATGTGACTGAACTTTAGCCGAAAATGTAGTTCTGCCTTAACTAACTCGTAAAAAAGAAACAGGTTTTGATTAAATTTTGTTTTTAAGATCTAACGCATATTGTATAGAATGGTTGAGTGCCATTAAACTTCGAATGAATTATGAATTTGGATGAAACTTATCCTTTTTGATTTACTTACTTACTTACTTAGGTGGCGCTACTGTTCGGGTTGAACCTCGGGTTAGTCCGGTCCTTAGCTAACTGCCTCCAACTTTTCCACACCGATCCGTGTACGTTAAGTGTTGTTACATTCTACCAAATCAATCTATCGAATCTTACCAATTTGCTATAGACGCGATTGATCAAATAATTGACCTATCTGATTCCCTCGATGACATCCTTATTTTTGGCAACTTTAATCTACCTCTGCTGCAGTGGAGCCCTTCCGATGATGAATCATTTTTCATCGCTTCAAATGCCAACTCCACTAAGGAATGTCTCTTCATAGATCGGCTAACTGATTCAAATCTATGTCAAGTTAGTAATGTCTTAAATTACATGGGAAGGCAATTAGACCTTATATTCACAACTGATCCCATTAACTCCTCAGTCTCGCTTTGTCCCCTAACTATGTCGACTATTGATAACTTTCATCCTCCCCTTCTTCATTCACTTTTCCTCAATTCTGCACTTCAATCTATACCTCCTGCATTTCGCACTTCTTACGACTTTCATAAAGCTAATTTCCGCAAAATAAATGCCTATCTGAGTAGATGTTCCTTTGAGTTTGCTAACTTATCCTTAATCGAAGCCCTCACAATTTTCTACAGAGAAATATTTAATTCTATTTCTCTTTACGTCCCCTTTTCTCGTCATAAAACTTCATCTTAAACTTTCTAATCTACCCAAACTTTTCGAAAGTATTTTATACAAAGCCTTAAGCTTTCAGTACAAGTCTCTTATCTCTCCCACCCAACATGGCTTTCTGAAAGTTAGATCAACTACCACTAACTTAGTCGAATTCGTGTCCTTCGCCCTGTCTGCCTTAGAGAATGACAACGAAGTCGACGTTATTGCTACTGATTTTAGTAAGGCTTTTGATAAGATATATCATAACTTAATCTTCTTTAAATTGTCTGCCCTCGGTTTCGAACCCATATTGTTAAAATAGATATCTTCTTACCTGAAAAACCGTTCTTACAGAGTTCGTTTGAGATCCATCTTATCGACTCCCTTCTTGGCCACCTCTGGTGTTCCGCAAGGCGGCCACCTAGGTCCCCTTCTCTTCATTCTAACCATAAACGATGTCGAGAGGGTTATTAAACACTCTTCCTTCTCTCTGTACGCTGATGATACCAAATTTTTCAAAGCAATCTCTTCACCACATGACTACTGTCTCCATCAACAAGACCTTAATAGTTTTTCGAACTGGCGCCTACAAAATCGCTTAGAGCTCAATATCGCCAAATGTCAATCCATTACCTTATCAAGTAAGCACCACGTGTCCTCCTCCCGCCTTTACCTTCTCCATGGTCAACCTATATCCATCGTTCAATCTCTCCGCGATCTTGGTATATTGTACGATAGGGAACTAAATTTCCTTTCACATATTGATGAGATAATTTGTAAAGCTAACTTATTACTTGGCTTTGTCAAACGATGGTCCAAAGAATTCTCCGACCCTTACGTGACCAGATCCCTCTACATTACCTTTGTGCGCCCCCTCCTTGAATACGCCAGTCAAGTGTGGTCACCCTTTCAGCAATCGAGAATGTTCAACGTCGATTTCTTCGATTTGCCCTTCGAGGTCTTCCTTGGAACGATCCAATTATCTTGCCTCCCTATCAAGACCGCCTCAACCTCATCAACCTGAGTACTCTAGAGAAACGCAGAGATGTTGCAGACATTCTTTTCATTCATCGACTTATTTCAGGCTCTGTCGATTGCGCATCTCTTTATAATTTAATTTTCTTCAATACCAACCCACGAAATTTACGATGCCCTCGTCTTTTCTATCTACCGCCCCACCGCACTTCATATGGATCTAATGAACCAATTTCCCGTATGCTGCGAAAAGTGAACTCAAACCTCACCCAGTTTGATTTTAACCTCAGCATTCCCTGCCTCAAAACTAAACTCCTTCACCATTCTCTTTAGCTTTAAGTCTTAGTTTTAAGTTTTAGATTTAAGTTTTAGCCTTAAGTTAGATATGGCTTGTAATAAGCCAAATAAATGGGGGCTTTCGCCCCCACCAAAATTAAAAGTTGTGCACTCCAAGTCAGTTGAGGTCCCCTTTTACTTGTGCGCTCCACCTAAGGCGAGGTTTTTCCCGTTTCGAAGACTCTTAGGCGACTGATGCGCAGTTTTTTGACTATGTCGCTGTACAGTTCGTATATTTCATCGTTGAATCTTCTCCTCCAAAGCCCGTCAACGCAAACAGGACCGAATATCTTACAAAGAATTTTTCTCTCGAAACGACCGAGGATATCCTCATCAGCTTTTGATAGTGTCCATGGTTCAGCGCCATAAAGCAGGACTGGGATGATTAAGATCTTGCATAGAGTCTCCCTAATTGTTCGGGATAGGGCGTTACTACTCAATTGCCCTCTCAGCCCAAAAAAACATCGATTGGCAGGAGTTATTATTCGTTTAATTTCTGCTGAGGTATCATTGTCAGAATTTATAGCAGAGCCGACTGTAACGTTCTGTCCAATTCGTTAATGTCGCGTGTCCCTTCATGTAATTGCTAGCTTTTGAAAGATTGTGCCTCCGGTGTTGACTTGTGAGTTTCGCCGAATGTTTTCAAGTTGATGTTAAAAAAGTCACATGACAGCGCATCACTTTGTCTAAATCTTTTTAGACATCGAATGTCTCGGTCCTTAGTGACCTTGATGCAGCAGCGAGCATTATCCATCGTTATCCTGTACTTTTTCGCTTCAAGTTCTGCTAAAATTTTTCTTCTGATATTCATCAAAATAGTGGGATTTCAAAAACTGGTCTGAATACACGAGTAACAAAAGAACCACTAAAAGAATTTCGATGAAAATCCTAAAAAATTCGGTTGTCGCCATTTTGTAAAATTCTGCCGCCATATTGAAAACTTTTTTAAATTCTTACTCGCTTACGATAAAGCTGCGATAGAAAAAAGTGCGCCCATACCGCTTTTTCCAAGTGTTATATACGAAGGTTGTGTCGTCACCTTAAATTTATTTTTTTTTTTGTCAAGAATCATCTATCAAAAGAACGCACCCAAATTTTCAGACAGATCTGTCAAATAGTTTTGTTGTGGCAGCCATTTTATATAGACGCCTACTAGCATTTTCGTTAAAATGGAAAAAAGTGAATTTCGAGTGCTCATTAAACACTATTTTTTGCGAGAAAAAACTATCACGCAACCAAACAAAAACTTGACAAATATTATGGGGACTCTTGATCATCGATTGGAACCTTTTACCACTGGTTTACTCAATTTCGATGCGGTCGTTCAAGCACAAGTGACGCCGAACGTTCTGGTCGCCCAATTGAGGTCACCACACCAGAAATGGTCGACAAAATCCATGGTTTGATAATGGACGATCGGCGAGTGAAAGTGCACGAGCTTGAAGAGGCCACAGGCTTATCACATGGCTCAGTGATATCGATTTTACATAAATATTTGGACATGAAAAAGCTTTCCGCAACATGGGTGCCGCGTTTGCTCACAATCGACAACAAACGCATTCGTTTGACAACTTCAAAGGTGTGTTTGGCGATGTTCCAAAAAAATTCGACTGGGTTTTTGCGCCGTTTCGTAACCGTGGATGAAACCTGGATTCACCACAACACCCCAGCAACCAAGGAACAGTCAAAACAATGGACTTCTCCTGGTGAATCGAAGCCGAAGGAGGCCAAGGCGGGTTTGTCAGCAATCCAGGTCATGGCCACAGTTTTTTGGGATGCGTGCGGTGTTATTCACATCGATTACCTTGAAAAGGGTAAAACTATCACCGGCGCATATTACGCAGAGCTGCTGGATCAATTCCAAGCCGATATGAAGCAAAAACGGCCGCATTTGGCGAAAAAAAAAAGTTATTTTTCACCAGGGCAACGCACAGGCGCACAAGTTCGCAGTCGCAATGGCAAAATTGCATGAGTTAGGCTACGAACTCCTCCCTCGTCCAGCATATTCCCCAGATTTAGCCCCTGCGACTATTTCTTATTTCCAAACATGAAGAAATGGCTGGAAGGTAAGAGATTTGGGTCGAATGAAGAGGTCATCGCTGAAACAAATGCTTATTTTGAGGGGCTCAAGAAATCGTATTATTTGGAGGGCATCAAAAAATTGGAGAAATGTTGGATGAAGTGTATAGAGCTAAAAGGAGACTATGTTGAAAAATGAAATGTTTTTATACCGGAAAGAGTGTTCCTTATTTCATTTTTCAGGGACTTATTGACCCACCCTCGTAACTTGTAAGGATATGTTACGAATGACTTCATCCGCCATTACAAATCGTAAATTGGACAAAAAAAAGGATCCAGCTTCTAAGATAGCTAGGACATGTAAAACGGATGCAAATAAGCTTCCTGGCTAATCTTCTCCGAAAGGCGTAATTTAAACCTCTTTTTTCGTATCTCAAACCATTGTAGCGTGTTCCAGACGGAGATAATGGCAATAAGGGAAGCCTTATCCTGGCTAAAGAGAAACGTGATATCGACCGTTGACATTCGGATCATTTCACACAACCAAGCAGCAATCAAATCCTTGGAATCATCCTCAACAAATTCTATAACAGCTCTAGACTGCCGATCGTCTTTTATAGAGCTGGCGGAGCAGTTTAATATTCACCTAATTTGGGTGCCGGGGCATAGGAATATTCCAGGAAATTGTAAAGCTGGCGAACTTGCCAGACATTGAACAACAATACCCATCCTTCCAGACAAAAATTTACTGGGTATGCCTATCGCTACATGCAAACTGAAATTAAAGCTGGTTGCTATTGAAATGACAAATTCTAGCGACAAAACAGATTTGGGCTAAGCTGGATCTGAAATACTCCAAAAATTTGATTCCTCTCAATAGAATGCATATCAGCGCTGTTATGGGTGTCATTGCTGGACACTGTCTAATAGGCAAACATGCAACAAGGCTTGGGGTCTTCTCAAATGATTTCTGCAGAAGCTGCATTGACGAGGAGGAGACTATTCTTCACCTTCTTTGCACCTGCCCAGCTCTCCCAAAGAAGAAAACTCCATTTAGGAGCCTTCTGTTTCAACGACCTAAATGGTCTGAATAAAATAGACGTTAGGGACATTCTACGCTTCATCAGCTCTAATGGTTCAACGTGTAGGCTAGAGGCCGCTTCTCAAACACATGTGTTATTACAATCGACCTATTACTGGTCTAAGTGTGATGACTTTCAGCCGACAGCTACCTCAACTTAACCTATGCTAGCCTACTGGTTAGGGGAGTCTATCTGTCCACAACTTTAGCCAACATGGTAGACGTAACTGTAGGAAGCTAGCAGGAGACCGAACTGGATGAAAATTATTTAAAAAACAAATTCAAAATTTCAATGCGATTTTGCTGCATAATAATTTGAAAATATTTAAAAAAAATTCTGATGTTCAGGCTCTTCTAAAAATGTTACCAACCAAAAATCTAGTTTAGTAAAGTCTTGCCTCGTATTTTATATTATAAATGTGGGCACGAGTACGATAACTTTGGCGACAAAAATTGCTACTACACCTACAAAGGCGGTGTAGTAGCAAAAGAGCAAAAGCCTGTAAAAAAAAATACGCATTTGAAGACAAAGAAAACAAAATCAAAAAGGACTTGACACCAATAACGAAACCCCAGATAAATAAATTCACTAAAAAAATTTGCTCATGAACAAAAATGAGAACTTAAGTTCCAAAGCCGGGCGTGAGAAAATATATGCCAAGGTTATTACAAATCAAGTCGAAGACCTGAAATCCAGGAATGTCTTGGAAAATAATATGCAAACAATTCTAACCAGAATGGAAGAAATGGAAAAGAGCAAAAAAGAAAATTCTGGAAAGAATATCTTTCCTTGAAAAACAAAAGAGCTGTGCCTAAAAGATCCTAATGGTCAAAAATATACTGGAATGCCAATAGTCTCGAGAATCATAAGGAAGAATTGCAAATGATTTTCGACATCAACAAAATTGCCATTATGTCTTGTTTCCGAGACACATTTCAAATTTGAATCAAACTATAAACTGCACCGTTACAAGGGATTTTGAATTTATACCATAGTCCTACGGGTGGAGACGTTTATTATAAAGGGTGGTTAAATTTTAAGGGCCGATGTTGAATGTGAACCACACCTAAACGTCAAGTTTTTTTCTGCATTTCATTTGACATTTCTCAATTTCAGACTAACTCAATTTGAACCATGGAAAGATACACAATCGAGCAACGCGCTAAAGTTATTCAGGCTTATTATGAAAATGGGCGTTCAAATCAAAATGCATATCGTGCATTTCGTGATTCTTTCGGTCAATTTAATCGTCCAAATGTGCGTACAATCGGAAAAATCGTGCAAAAATTTGTGCAAACCGGGTCTGTAGGAGATATGAAAACACCAGTGCATGCTCGTACAGCTCGTACTGCAGAAAATATTGCTGCTGTTCGCGATAGTGTGGCTGAAGAGCCGTCCACCTCAACTCGTCGTCGTGCCCAACAATTGCATCTCTTACGCTCGTCGTTGATGAACATTATGCATAAAGACTTGCATTTACGCGCTTACAAGGTGCAATTGACTCAAGATCTAAAGCCTCTTGGCCATTTCAAGCGTCGTCAATGGTCACAATGGTGGCAAGAAATGGCAACAGTGGATGATCAATTTTCGAAGAAAATCGTCTTCAGTGATGAGGCACATTTTCACCTCAGTGGATTCGTCAATAAGCAGAATTGCCGCATTTGGGCGAATGATAATCCAAGAGTGATTGTCGAAAAACCAATGCACCCAAAAAGAGTGACCGTTTGGTGCGGTTTATGGGCTGGCGGCATCATCGGGCCGTATTTTTTCCAAAATGAGGCCGGTCAGGCAGTTACTGTGAATGGTGTTCGCTATCGTGAGATGATAACGAACTTTTTATGGCCCGAATTGGAAGATATGGATGAGGACGATATATGGTTTCAACAGGATGGTGCCACTTGCCACACAGCTAACGAAACAATGGCTCTTTTGCGCGACAAATTCAATGGCCGTGTTATCTACGTGGTGGCGATGTCAATTGGCCGCCAAGATCATGTGATTTGACACCGTTGGACTTCTTTCTTTGGGGTTATTTGAAAGAAAAGGTGTACGTCGATAAGCCAGCAACAATTCAAGAGCTAAAGGATGAGATAATTCGGCACATTAACGGCATAGAACCTCAATTATGCCTCAGCGTCATCGAAAATTTGGACCATCGGATGGAGGTGTGCCGCCGAGGTCGCGGCGGCCATTTGGCCGATATTTTGTTCCATACATAATTGAACCATACCAATATTATCATAATAAAAAGAAATGACAGTAATTTCCTAAATAATTTGTGTTTTATTCAAAATCAACATCGGCCCTTAAAACTTAACCACCCTTTATATTTCTTCACATTAATCTACACCCTTCCAGGTAAAAAGTTTTTTTTTTAATTTTTCTTAATTAAAAACAGGTTCCGACTCATTTTCGAAATGTTTCATTTTCTTATTTAAAGTATCTAGAAGGTGAAGACCTGATTTGACTGGATGATAGGGGTAAAAAGTTTTCAAAAGATGTGATTGTCAAAAAACACTTTTCCATCTGAAGAGAATTAAAATTGGAATGAAGTCTTGGAAGGGTTTTAAAAATCATAAAATTGCGTATAGAACGACTGTAAACATGCAATGCGTACTCTATCTTCGTCGACCTAGGCGAGCATCGAAATTGATTAACTATTTGAAGGAAACGACTTCTACAACTCGATCACTCTTATAGACTAAACATCCATCGTAAGGTGCAAATGCAAATTGGAGAAATCATAATTATTACCGACAGTGTGAACCTTGAAATTTTGGCCTAAAGTGAGAATAACTACGAAAGTTAAGTGCCCCAAGCAGCAATACATCACCGTCCACCTTCTCGACGTGAGAGATGTTAAGTCGATTATACTTATAATCATCCTTCCAATATTTAAAATATACAATACGCCATCTATTAACTAACAATGACGAAAATACTTACGAGCACTCCGCAACTACCTTCTGAAGACTCGCCAAATTATTTCTTTTGACAACGATGCAACTCAAAATTTTTTAGCGCACCTCTCGCTCAGTGGCATTATTATTTTTGTACGCTAATATTATTAATGATCAGCTATATAAATAAACAACCAGTAAAATATACCAGGAAAAAAAATAAATAATTGACCAACAGAAAATCCACCACAAGAAAATCATTTTCCAGTCAGCAAAAAGTTTTTGACCAGCAAAAAGTAATTTTTTGATCAGCAGAAAATAAAAACGTTTTCTTGTAGATACGAGTAATTGAGCTAAATGTGTTGGTTTCTTAAGTAATAAGAACTCACAATGAAAAGAGAGAAATAAAAATTCAATTATTTTCTGAGATCGCAATCGCTCAAGTTTTGCTTGACTAACTGATTCTTATTGATTCTTTCTTTTTATTGTTGCTAAAAAAAACATTTCTTTTCTAATGATCTATTCAAATACTTTCTGATCTTCGAATTTTTCTTTTCTTATCAAAGAATTATATTCTACTGATCAAATAATTCATTTTTGCTGAGAAAATATTTGTTCAGTTCAAATTTTATTTGTCTTGCTTATCGATTTATTTAATTTTTCTGCTGATCAAAAAGCTATTAAATTGCCAATCAAATAATTAGGTTTTGCTAAAGCCCTTTACCGGTGATCGATTAAATGGTAGCCCTTTTTTTATTTGTTTAAACATTGTAAAATGGTCGTGATTCCACTAACAGCAATAGTTATAGCTTTTCGGTTTTGAAATGACTCGTAAACGAAACACGATCAAAGAAATTATGTCGTCTATACATCTACAATCTTTGTTTGAAAAAGTTAAATCCAAGTTCTAGATGAACTTGCAGGGTCTCTTGCCCGATAATCAGCGGCTGGTCACATACCCCGCAGCATATTGGGATCCATTGGCAGATCCTTGATGAATATTTCTTCCTGAAAGACGAAATAATGAAAGTGGTTGTAGATCACTCCGTAACAGATTATAAATTTTGTTTTATTATACATACACTGTATGCTGCGATTTTATATAAAATTCCTAGAGCATGAAACGGTTTCTTAACTTGATTGGCATGTTTAAACAATTGCACACGAGCCTTATAACTACAACGAAAGACGATGAATCAATTTACGTCGATAGTATGAATTTGACGAGTAAGATAAGCACTTACATGGACAATAAACTTTATTGTAGGCTGTGCACTGAAACTTCGAGAATTTTGCTATGTTCTGCTCCTGACGTATAAATTCTTTATTTTACTTAATTTTTATGGAAAATTTTCGAAAATTTTTCTGCGATTATGGCGAATTTCCGCAACAATCAGTCGATTTCATGATATCATTCTTTTATAGTAGCTACGACTTAATAAACAATAACTATGGATGGTGTTCTTCTTGTAACTAAGCCCATTAATCGTGCTTTCTGTTTACGAATATTTTTTCGATGAGTTTGAATGGTTAATATAATTATAATTGACTTTGTTAGATGTATGCGAAGATAAAACGTTCAATTTTAAAAATAACTCCATTAACGTCAGACATTCATTAGATACATAGTGTAGGTATATCTACATTGCGATGACACCCAGTCGAGCTAATTTTTTTTAATTAGGATTATCAGCAAAAAAAAATGGAGAGGCTAAAAACCAAAACAGATGCCTGTAGGGACGAAGATGAAAATTTAGTAGTACAGTCGCAGCCAGGTGTGAGGAATTTGGAAAGATCACTTCTGCAGACTGTTAAACGACAGTAATGATCAAAACTCCGCTGCCACGTAGAATGCCCCATTCACTTCGAAAGATGATGATCAACAATTCCGTCCAACCAACCAAGGCTGCAGCCAATGGTCTATTTTTACGGTAGCACTAATTACCTTATACTTTGTCGTAGGGTTGATTTTTTGAACATAATTACTCTCAGATAATTGTATTCATTGACTACTTCCAGGATTTCATTGCTCAATTTCCATCTCTCAGATTAGGGTCATCTTCTAAGACTTCGATCGTAAACCATTGTCTTTGATTTGACTGTATTAACTTTAAAGTCTCATAAACTTTTTTAGTTTATTAATCATTAGCTAAAGAGTTGTAGGACTTTCTGCTACAAGGACTATGTCGTCGGTATATACTCGTAATAAGACTTAGATTTGTGTGCCCACAAAATTCACTCCCCCTGACAAGCTTTCAGTAATATCGTCAATAAATAACACAAACATTATGGGACTCAAAATACAGCCCTGAGGAACTCTTGTTTAAGTTTCAGAATGCGCTGAAAGTTGCGATCTATCATAGACTCCCGCTGTTGGTTCAGAAAAATTATTATTTTCAATCCATTTAACTAACCTGTAGTACATAACTTTGTTAAAAAATGTCCCGATAGAATTAAGAAATGAAATTCCTCTGTAGTTTCCTCGTACGATGAAATATAGGCAAAATAATTACTTACTTACTTACTTACTTAGGTGGAGCTACAGTTCGGGGTGAATCTGGGCCTCAAGCAACAAGCCTCAGGAAAAATAATTGGTCTTTTAAAATCTTTTGGCATCTCACCATCAAGCATTTACAAGGATTGCAGCGGAAAATTTATGAAACTCTGAGGAGACATAACCTAATCATTTCAAACCTGGCTATTAGAAGAATGTTAAGCAGTATCCGACAAGGTTGTATACTATCGCCCCTAATATTCACGGTGACGCTCAGTGAAATGTTTCGCAGTGCTTTGTCGATGGAAAAAATATGAAATCCTCTGTACGAGTAATCCTCCAAACTACCTCGACTGCGCCGTTGATATTCGCATGCACATCAGATAGAATTATGAACTAGCAACAAATGTGCACTGGTTTGGTGACAAGGGGCAAATCTTCCTGCTGAGGTTAGAGATAAACTCAGGCAAAATCAAAATTACTACCTTAGCAGTATTGACTTTTGAAGTTAAGTTTATTTGTTGGCAACTTCTGATCTGGGTAATTTAAAAGCTATAAGCCTTTCCGCTGGGAGGATTATTTTAGTTATTTTCTTCACTATTTCTCTGTTCTACAAATTGCATCTAAGTAAATATTTAATAGAATATTTCACTTTGTGTGACAGCGGGCGCTTAACTATATAAATTGGGCATCGTTGGAAAGGTCTCGACCTGAAATTGTGTCTTTTTATGATTCCAAAATCCCAACCCTACCAGCGAGGCGTACAAATGAATTACAATTTTAAATGGCTTAATATGAAATTTATTTAATATTTTAAATAATACACCAGACCAGGTACCGTTGAAGTTTGTGCATATTTAATTAAATTAACACAAAATCTAGTGCAATAGCTTATAACAAACTTTAGTACAATAAAAAATGTTCAATGGAAAATATAACTCAATTCATTCGACTTCGCTTCTATTTCTTTTATTCGTTATTGTATCATAGAATTCGAAGAAAAATCCCATTGTTATAATTTTTCGTCCTTGGTTAATAGCAGTAATTTCCAAAAGATACTCTCCAGGCGGCCACAATGCTGGGAAACTATCCATGGACAATGGTGCGTCCTTAATTATCACTTCTCCCTATAAAGTTTCAATTTTATAATTCTCAAGGCGCAATTAATATATTCTAACTTACATAATATGGGCAAGTATGATTTAGGTTTGAATAAGGCAAATACATCGCCGCAATTATCCTTAGATATATGCCGGCCTTGTTTCTAGCAAAGAATGCACAATAGTCCTCATTTACATCGACAAGAAATGGCCTGTATTTAACTTCTGTTCTTTTAAACAGTTTAATGTTAATCTTAAAACATAATAAAAAAAAAAAAACGTTTGGTCCATCAAAAATGATAAAAAGAGAAAACTTTTTACCGTAAGTTGGTCCAGAACTCGAGTTATGTTGGCACGCACATTGGCCACTGAATATGTACGATTGATTGACTTAGCCCAGCAGCTGGCATTTTGTAAAGTCGTCGTATCGTGTACAGTACACTGACTTTTTACGACTTTTGATTTAATGGGTTCCTAAAAAATAGAAAAATAAAAATAGTTACAAAATCAAAAGGAATTCTTAAATTACATTCCCTGAAGCCAGCAAAATGGATACAGCTAAAACAATCGACAAGAAGATGATCTGATAGTTGATGTTGTTCATTATGAGGTTGGCTGCGTACTAAGTATTAAAATTAAAATCAAATTTAAACACCGATTAGGCAGTTGTTTCATCTAATTTTTCATTTATTACTTATCAATTTATTCAATCACCATCATTGATAATTTAGGTAGATTTGACTAATGAAGTCATATTTGTCATTAAATTTGTTTGTTTTCAGCTTTTAAGCTTCGGATGTGAACCGAACAAAATTCGAATCGACGAGTACCAGTTTATCATTCCCCTTAATGGTGGCGATGTTCATCCTAGTATGAGGAGTTAAGTAAATTTATTGTTAACTTTTATTTAGACGTAGAGGTTGTCGAATAATTTAAGAACCAATTGTATCATACAACACTTTCATACAAAATGTAACGTTTTGTAACATCAATCGCAGCGCCAGTTTTGAAAATCTGAGGTGAAATTTAACTCAATTTTAAACTAAATCTTCGGTAAGCATTGGCCTTATAATCTTATATCCATTTTAAATAAAAATCGAACCATATTAGGTAAATATTCAATGGCATACGCAGAAAAGCTTAGGACGTTACAACAAGTAACGCTTATCTAAAGATGCTTACGCCGATATATTTTGCTTACATCAATCTGATCGATACTTATCCGCTGGCTTCAGTTAGGCCTTGTAGGCATACAGATATTTCGCACAGTCGACGTACTCTATGGTATTCTGTCCTAGTTTTATAGGTAGAAAAGGGGACAGAACTAGGATAGTCTTAAGTATTATAATTCCTTTCGATTTGGTTGGATGTAAAAAAATAAAATTTGTTTGGGACCTGTGTTCTACTCTAAGTAAGGGCCCATTCACAGACCGGTTTTTTGCCGGTGAAGTTATCTCAGGCGTGCCCATATACATATGTACATTTTTTTCATATATTGCTTCAGACACTCCACAATTGTTACACCCTCACAGCAAAATGAAGCAATAGTCGGCTAAATATTGACGTATGTGAAAACGTTCATATAGCCACATGCGTTACACCGCTTAACACACGACAATCGTGCTGGGATCGAGTCGTGGTTACAAGTTTCACGATGAAGAATTCGCCGATCAGTTCTTCTCTGACCTGCGGAAACCGGTGTGTGTGAAAGCGCTCTAAGTCCTCGAGGCCTGTAGCTTGCACTTATTCGCCAAAAATAGATGAACGTCATCAGCGTACATATGTATCGTGCAGTTTTTAATGATATCGGGTAGGGAAAAGAAGACTGGACCAAGAATTGATCCCCGTGGAACTCCATTCTGGAAACCTAAAACGCTGCTGCCTGTTATGAAGGAAAGAATAATGATTTGTGCCGTGCAAGTTGTAAAAGATCCTGGGGTTGAATCATCGCATCCGTTATCAGATAATAACTTTAGACACTCTTTTATTTCAGTTTGAAAATGGCAGCAAGTAGTTTTACATTAGGCGTGTTTTTTGGAGAAATTTTTCTAGTGTAGCACAAAGAATATATTCCCAGTGAAATTTTCAAAAGTAGAAAGGAAAGTGAGGGGCTGCAAAGACCACTGCCGAATGTTGCGGCGTAGTGCGGTTATTGGTAGTTCAATAACGATATCCGAAGAATGTATCCAAATTAGCATTCATTATGGATAAAACTCACAGCAAGCCATTGCCATCTATGCAGCAAATAGTTGCATTATTTGAAACTTATATTTCTACTGTGCTGTAAATAAAGTGGTAAAAATAAAAGGTACATTCTGTGACCTAAAAACAGAACATTCCACCAAGAGAAATAGTATTTTTCTTACATAAAAAGTTAAACTACACTTTAAAAACTATCGGTCAGTATTGTTTCCTTTATTTTGTTTAAATTTTCACTCAAGTCGCTTTAAAGTCATCTATATACAGACATACTCGTATGTATATTAATTATTTGAAACATGTTTCTCTAATTTCTAGATAAACTTGTATCTTCAGAAAAGGCTTTGGGCTATTGTCAGCTGTTGGTGAAATATCCATACGATAATCACCGTCTGGCCACATATCCCTCAACTTTCTGGGATCCATTGGTAGATCCTTGATGAAAACTTCTCCCTGCAAAAAATAAGATAAAAAGTGCTTGCAGTTCACTCCATAACTCGATGAAATTTTAATAATATTACACTTACACTATATGGACAACTGTGATTTAAGTTTGTATTTGATGCTGCGATTACATATAGAATTTTTAAATAGGTTGCACTGAACTCTTTGGAAAACACATCACAAAAATTCTCCTTTACATCGACCAGAAACGGTTTGTAGACTTGATTGGCCAGCTTAAACAATTGCAGATGAGCCTTAAATGGAAAAGTAGTTGTCTTACAATACTCGTAACTATGACGAATCAATTTACGTACCACGATATTATGAATTGGACGAGTAAGATAGCCACGCAAATTGACAATAGTCTTATAGCGACTAATTGGTTTTATAGTACAAGTATCGTTCACTATAAGGACTTTATCGTATACCGTGCACTGAATCCTCGTGAATTTTGCAGTGTTCCGCTCCTGCCGAAAAGTTATGTATTTTACTTAATTTTTATCAAAAATTTAAACATTTACGTCTGCGATGGTCGTGAATATGACAAGACACAGAATTTGCGCTACAATCAGTAGTGAGTTTAAGGCCATTCTTCTATAGCAGCTATGACTTTAGACGTAAACAATAACTTTGGACGGTGTCCTTCTTATAACTGAGCCCATTATGCGTGCTTAGTGTTTATAAATATTTTTTCGATGAGTTTGAATGGTAATGCTAGATGAGGTTAATGCAGTTATAATTGACTTTGTTAGATGTATGCGAAGATAAAACGTTAAATTTTAAAAATAACTCCATTAACATCAGACATTCATCAGTTATATAGTGTAGGTATATCAACATTGCGATGACACCCAGTCGAGCTAATTTTTTATAATTAGGATTATCAGCAAAAAAAAAAAACCTACTAAATTAACGGTCACTGTTACAGTCACAGTTGGGTGATGATCAAAACTCCGCTGCAAGGCAGAATGTCCCATTCAATTCGAACGATGACGACCAACAATTCCATCCAACCGACCAAAGTGAGGTGAAGATAGCAATATCTAAGCTAAATTCAATAAGGCTGCTGCAGCCAACAGTCTATTTCTACGGTAGCACTAAATACCTTATACTTGATCGTAGGGTTGATTTTTTGAATGGCGTAGAACTTACTCAAAATCGTGTTAATGGCTACTCTAGCTACAGCCCACATTGATTTGCTGACATAGTTACTCTCCGATACTGGTATTCATTGAGGCTTAAAAGATGCTATTATATACTTTGCAATGAACTTGAAACTGAAATTCCGCTTTGTAGAGAAATGGAAAGTTGTTGACGAAATCTTAAAAAAAAAAAGAAGCCAAAAGCTGATATCTCTATAAAAAAATGGTAGCACTGTAGTTAATGACCCTTCAGAAGTGGCAAATGTATTTAATGATTATTTTTCCATCATAACTCATAACATCAATAACACTCCTCTTTCGAGGTCATGTACAGATAACATTATTCTAGATTCCTTTAACACCGAAAGTTTTTTCTTCAATAATTTTTCTGGATAATGTACAAGAAAAATAATTTCGTCAAGCTCAGTGAGGAAAAGGCTCGTGAAAGCTGGACTTAGAGCACTCAAGCCAGTACAGAAGCCGAGGTCCAACAAAGTACTAGTTGGATAGAGACTGTTTCTGAGAAGCAATAAAAAAACTTTTAAAAAACCCATTTTTCGGTCTAACAACTTTTTGCTCCCGTGACAGCGTGTGAAAAATTTTAACACTCTAAATGTATCATGAAACGATTGAAACCACATAATCCTCATTAAAAAAAAATATGTATTTATAGCAACAAATTTGACAAAATTCGAAAAAAAAATTTCACCAAAATTTTTCGAACGGCACTGTATGTGTGATGTTTAGAAAGCTCATTACTTCCGTAATTGGTGCATCTTCTTTCATAGATAGATCGGGCAAACTATGACTATGCTGGAGTTTCAATCACCGGGCAGTACTTTCATCCGATGCTAACATCTCTTGCAGCTTTAACAAAATCAATATTTAGATCGTCTGAGCCACCAGTTTCTTTTTGCGTTGTTTTCAGTTCGGTCGGGTGGTTGACCCCAAGCGCTTTTTTTCAATTTATTAATGTCAAATCTGACGGCTATCCTTCAACTTTCATCTTTTCGGATTCTTACTCGGCAGACCCTAAAATAATCGCCAACTCATTATATATACGAAATGAATCGATTTACGCTTGAACTGCGTTGGAAAATATTGAAATTTTTTTCCAAAATGAGTGCTGTGTTGCGAAACAGTGCGAATTTTGTAAAGAAATTGCCTGCTGTACGCAAGTTCATGAAGAATGTTTGTGAGAGTGGCATGCTGATTGATAGCACAAGTTATGCTCGTATTCGTCCTGGAACTTGGAGGATCTCTGGTTCCTATCTTTTGCGCACTATGTTCAATAATCGTATAATCAGACGTTTTGGTGATGTTGCTAGGGTTAATATCGATGTTATGCTGATAATGCCGAAACGATTCAGGGACTTAAGCACAATATTTATCGAGCTATTCATGAAATAGAACCCCAAGCCATCGAAAATACATATACTACAAAGTTTGATTGACAGGATGAGCTACTGCCAAGTCAGCCCCGGCAGCTATTTAAATTGAAAGTCTCAAACAAACACCAATACTTTATTACGAGGACGGATAAATTAAACATTGCCTTTACTTTATTTTTATAAGAAATCAAGAAGAAGGTACATAAATCATACGAAATATTTAGTCGTTAGTTCACTATATAATGTGTCCATACATTGAAGGTATTTTCGTTTACTTTTTTTGAACTCTTTTTTCCACAAATAAAATTCTTTTTGCATATAATTCTTAAATTTGTTTCTTGCTACCTTTTGGAATTCTTTGTTGTACAATTTTTAGAAACCATCGCGGTAAGGCAGCCAACGAGAATGAAGTAGTTTAGCGGGTACCAGCTGCGCAGTGTAATGCTGTAACTTTGAAAAGACGGTACGAGGGTGGCCGTGGTGTAGTGGTAACATCATCGCTTGTCACGCTACAGGTTCACAGTTCGAATCCTGATGTCAATAATCATCTATTTGTTTCGCATGAAATAAATAAAAAGTTGATCAATTGCGAAAGCTTATGTCAACTCTACTGCGAAGGCATAACACTGGCAGTAGGGCGGTCATATGGCTAAAATGCAAATTGATCGTGATGATGACATCAGGAGGACGGAAAAAAATACTGTGAATCATGAGCAACGACAAAAGCAAAAACAAACAAGCTGCCCAGTTATCTGGACAGCCACCCTTGGAGTTCACTGAAACTTAATACTAATACCAGCTGAGTTTCAAACCAACTACACCAATCTGTCTTTCTCTCTGTCTCTTCCCCTTTCCTCAAAACGCCCGTGTCCTAAAATTAGTATAGGGGTATTCATAACCCCTTTTACACGTGCAAATTATAAAAAAAAAAAAAAAAAAAAATAGTATTTGCCTTTAGAAGTTTTTTTTTCTAGGTTCATTTTATCTGTTTATCTCTGATTATACTACAAATTATTGCAATAGGGTGTACAAACATTTTTAGAAGAAGTAGAAAGAATTCTTTCAGTGCGCATACCATTTTACATATTTAGAGTCTGAATTAATTATTCCTGCTATGAATTGCATCATAGAATTCCAGGAAGGTTCGTCCATGTTTAGTAGAAGGAATAGTATCCAAACGATATTCTCCAGTTGGCCATAATTTTGGAAAATTATCCGTGGATAATGGTGCGTCCTTAATTAACACTTTTCCCTGTCAATTTAATAATCTTAATAAATTTTAACTCACAAAATATGGGAAAGTTTGATTGAGGATTGTATATGGTAAATATATTGCCCATACTATCTTTAGATACGTCGCTGCCTTGTTTTTGATAAGAAACGGTCTGTATTTGATCTCTGTTCTTCTAAATAGTTGAAAGCTTCAAATAGTAAAAATTCCTTGTAATCTAGATTAAATCAGATAATATCAAGTCCAAGACTAGAATTATGTTGCCACGCACGTTAGCTCCGGAGTATAGGGTGGCCGTGGTGTAGTGGTAACATCATCGCTTGTCACGCTGTTGGTTCACGGTTAGAATCCTTATGTCAAGAATCACCTACTTATTTCGCATGAAATAAATAAAAAAGTCGATTAATTGCGAATGCTAAGTCAACTCTACTGCGAAGGCATAACACTGGCAGTAGAGTGGTCATATGGCTGAAAATGCAACTTGATCGTGATGATGACATCAGGAGGACGGAAAAAAATACTGTGAATCATGAGCAACGACAAAAGCAAAACAAACAAGCTCCCCAGATATCTACCCTTGGAGTTTACAGAAACTTATTACCATCTAAGTTTCAAACCACTACACTAAATCTTTCTTTCTCTCTCTCTCCTTCACAAAACGCCCGTGTCCTGTAATAGTATAAGAGTATTCATATCCTCTTTGGCGCGCAAATTATAAAAAAAAAAAAAAAAAAATGTACGATTGATCGATCTGGCCCAGCAGCCAGAATAGTCGTTGGATCATGTACAGTGCACAGACATTTTATGATTTTCGAATTAAATGGTACTTAAAATAGAACATTTCCCGAAGCCTGGAATAAGGACACCGCTAAAACAATCGACAGAATGAAGATCTACATGATCAGGTTTTTTGTCTACTACTCGTAGTTTGTAAATCAAACCTAAAATCGCATTTACGAGTAACCATCGACCAGCAATTTGTTCAACTGATTTTTTTAATGTATTTATTCAAATGTATTTGGAGATAATTATGATTACGGACTAACGATGTGTATGTCATCAAATTGCATTATTTTTTTAAGTTTTTAAACTCCCGTTTAAACCGAAAACAAATCATCATTAGTAGATCGTGGAAGAGATCGCATCATGACGATCGTCAAATAATAGTTTATCATTCTCCCAATTACAATTATATTCCCGCATTCTGGAAACGTACTCATGAGGAGTACAGAATGTCACCTTTTGGGCAAGACCGATCAATCGCACCGTAAGTTTGATCCATCTGACGACAAACGTATCTAAAGTTGTAACTAAGGCGTTGGTAAGCTTTGGTCTCTCAAATATTTCCATTCTCTAACATACAGCTCTTTAAGATCAACATTCAACTGCATAAAAGATCAGAAGTGAGGTTCAAACCTTTTCTGGTGAAAAAAAGCCGTACCAAGTATCTAAAGATGCTTAAGGCGATATATGAGCATTTGCCATATTTTGTAAATATTTTGTAAGTTGTCCGTATTTTGTAAGTTCAACGTCATTACGTACACTTTTAACACCTTGAATATGTTTTTATATTTTTATATACAGGGACATGTTTACATAAAAGATCTTCCTTTGCTTTAAATCTGACCATTAGGGGAATTTCGTTTGGATGTTTTAGTGATTGGCGATGAGGGCAAGATCGTAACGCTGCAATTTTTCTTTGAAACCAGAGAGGAATTATGCTGGTGACAAGTGGAAGTTTAAGGAATTTGCAAAGATTTTGAGCATTGAAGAGTTGACAAATGGACATCTACGCCCCTAAATTATGAAGTCAAACATCCGTACTTGGGCTTCAAAAATGTTTAGTTATAATGTGTATAATTATTATCTCAGTTTTTTTAATTTTTTAACTTCTCACTGCATTTAAGAATTTCTCACTGTAATTAAATTTTAAAAAGTAAAAAAGTTATTTGCCTTAAGAGCCTGTTAAAAATTATACCAAATATTTTTTTTAGATTTCTAATCTTTTTTTCCCGGGTACTTGAGAATGCCGGGGGCACTCGATATTATATAATGAACTCTCTATGGCAAAATGTTGGAAATTTGTGTGATCTTCTAAACTGTCGAATTGATCTATTCTTTATATTTCTGTAACTATTTGTACTAATCAAACAACTCAATATGTAGTTTTTGCAAAATTGGATTCTTGTGAGGTAATTTTCAATGACTTTTCGGCACATTTCTGGTTGTACGAGTATAGCGGCCTAAACTTCATGGAAGTTGGTTTTTAAGTACTCCAAAGTTTGGCACCAGATCACACGATCATAGTGGCCAATTGATGTAGCCAAATCTCGAAATTAAATAGCCAGTAACTTTTCGCGCAAAGAGCCAAATTTACCTGTGTTGTGGCACGTAACCCTGTCCTATTGGAATCACATGTCGCTCACATCAATGTCTTCAATCTTACGCCAAAAAAAGTTGGTTATTATTTGACCTTAGTGCAGAAAATTTACCGTAAGAGTGGCGCGTTTTCAAAAAGATACCACTCGATCACACCGCCGGTCTATAGCGCACCAAACTATCAGTCGGGATGGATGCAAAGGCCTACCTAGCCACCGATCGACAAATAGGCCGCATCGCTGAAGAAGATTTTGGTCGTAAAATCGGTGTCAACATTCCGCATTCTATGGTCAGCAGGCTTTATTTGTTGTGTAAGCTGGATCTTACAGGGATTAAGACGTAAATCCAAGCACAAAATTCGTCATACGGAGATGTAGGAAAATCCCAATTGCTGAGCTCGGCGTGCAACAGAAAATTCCTGTTTTTTTGGCCACTGAGGCACTCACAGCTGCTATGTTTTCAGTATATCGAGCATTACGATATTGCATAGACCTCACAAGCACTATCGATTTGTTTGAATTTGGTGATTATGGTTGGACTTGTTTGCGCAGTTGGGCGATTATGACGACCAGAAACCGCGATACACAGATATTACAAAACTGTTGTTTTTATATCATAGTAAGATGCAACAATTTGACGTTGAGCGGTGGTTAAAAGATCCATATTGTAAAATGTCAGTCACTATGGATGACAGATGGATGACAGATGGATTTGACAGATGTAATATGACAGGGATGTAAAATCCCAGCTTCGAAATGAATAACCCTTTATTTACACATTATTAACTAAGTAGTTCGTTTTTGAGGTCTTTATCGGCAAATTCACAAGGTCTAAGAGGAATCAATTCAACATTCTCTATTTGATGAACATTCAACGTCGAATGATGGTAGAGAAGGCTTAGGATAATTTTTAGTAGCTTATTTTCCGAGGCTTACAAGTTAGTATATGACACTAAGCACAATCCGCCCAGACTTGTGAATAACTATCATATTTTGTTGTCATAGCAGGGGTTTCCCGTATACATATTGATTACAACATTAGTTTTATTGATTGTATTGATAATTTGTTCATTCAAAGTCAATCTAGTGTCAAGAATTACAATATTGCATGGTAAGTTCCTATTTCAGTTCAACGCAATTCACTCGGATTTATCTGCTTGGAAGGAAACAAGGTTTTCTTTTTCTAGCTAGAAAGATAGTCTACTTTAATGTTGTTCTTAAATTGTTTTTAATGATATATTCAACAACCATTAACACGATACAAACATTTCAAAGCTATTCCCGAGTCTTTTCCAAAGACTGACAATTTCTAGTTCTCCTTGTAAAATTTGGCTCTGATATTTTAGATTGCCTTCCAACACTGTTCATATTTCTCTGTGTTGGAAGTTACGAAACTGACTAATTTCGTCCCTTTATTAAGTGCAAGGCAGTGGCGTAGGGAGGGGGCAAGGGGAGCACAGGCCCCGGGGGCGGCAATTTGGAGCGGTTAACTTTTTTTTTTAAATATATAAAATTTACGAAACGGATTATTTTTTCAGTCCAACGAATTTATTTACATAGTTTACCAGCAATAACACTGCTTCACCGTAAGTAATCAGACATTCCTTGTCTTGCTTAACAACAAAATCCAATGAACGCTGCTTCCTAGTATGCAACTACATTTTATCAGAAATGACACCCTGTACAGCACACACAAATTATAACACAGTACACAACATCTGCATTCGAAAATACCCTTTTTTTTCTTTTTTCGCAAGAAATTGTGTGTGTATGCGTATGTAACTGTAAGCGATGTATAGTTGGAAACTGGAATATTAGTTCGTGCGAATAAGTTATTTTGTTTTTACTTTTGTTATGGTATTAGAGGTATCTAATATAATTAGTAGAGACACTCTCTCTACATAATATGCAACTCCTACTATACAGATGCGTGCTAACATTGCAGGTATACTCGTACTTTTCTATTCAGTTGGTGTAATTCTGTTTTATTTTGCTCAAACGAAGTGAAGTTTGCAAACATAAACAAAACAAACATTCTAGTTGGCAATAGAAGTTGCAGTCTTGTTTTGTTTGCCGTGCGCTTTATTATTTAAAATGAATTACCCAGGTACCTAATAAGAAAAAAATAGGTAGTATTTTGGAAAATAAATTGCAAACAATAATCGAATCCTGTTTTTGGAAGTTTAATGGGAATTACCGTTGTTTATTTGATATCCTGAAGTAAGTAATTTTTATCCGCTTAGAGATTGGGAAATCGGAAAGTAACCAATATTGGAAAATTTAATAATTAAATTTGCAGCTTCATTTTTGCTTCACTTGCTAGAAAGTAGTACGAACAACAGTTGACAGAATTTTGAAGAGAAATTTTACCAAGTTTATTGACATACATATGTGTAGGTAGAACTGGTTGAAGACCAAGGTTTTTATTTTTTTTAGTGTGTGAAAAAATTACTAAGGGCGCCATAAATTGGGTCTGCCTCAGGCCGCCACAACCCAACGTACGCCACTGGTGCAAGGCACGTGTTCAAAAGAGAATGGTCACAACAAGATTTGTGACTCGGTTTTGAGTTAATAGAAAACGGTTTTGATTTCGAATATCTTCTAAAAACGCTAGGTTCTATGAAAAATAAAGCGCACAACTGAGTAGCACGCACTTAATTTAAACAAAAATTTTAAAAATGATTTTTATTTTGAATCCGTTAAAAATAAATCAAAATTTTGTTTGAAGATTTTTCAAAACTCTGTAAGTCATAATCTTGCATCTTGCGATCAATTTTGTGATTTCGAACAAAATTCATCGAATCATAGTCGAGAAATAACAAATTTTCCAAAAACGGGCTAATAAGTAAAACACAGTTATAAGGATCTTTTATCATAAACCTTATAATCCATCTATTGGCATATACCCATTGTAACTCTAATATTAGATTTGAACAAAATCGTTTGAGTCGTTTTCGAGAAAATCCATTTTTACCAAATGAAAGAATTGTAAAAAAAAATATTTTTTTGGGGATATTTTCGAAGGCTCAAATTCTCCAAAAAAAACATTGTACACCCCAACATTGGAACTGGAATATGTGAGAAAAATATTTTTCTTTTGGATAAAGTCTGTTTAACAAGAAACCTCAAAAGCAAAGGCAAAAACGATGCCTATCCCACCTCTATCACTGAAAGTATTAACACGAACAATCTGAAAAGAATTGAGAGTTTGTAGAGTCATTGGAAGGTTGCGCGAAAGATATAAAAAGTGTAAGCCGTTTTTGAAAAAAGTTTGAAGATGTCGGATTAAAAATCACCCCACCATATCTTACCCCTGATTCATCCAATTTTGAGTACGCAGCCCAAAATTTCATCAAAATCTTTCAAGTGATTCGAGTTAGACGTATAAGAAAAAAATATTTTTTTTGTTATAATTTGCACGTGTTAAGGGGATATGAATACCTTATACTAATTTTTAGAACACGGGCGTTTTTTATGGAAAGGGGAAGATACAGAGAGAAAGAAAGAATGGTGTAGTTGGTTTGAAACTAAGGTGGTAGTTAAGTTTCAGTTTGAGTGAACTCCACGGGTGGCTGTCCAGATAACTGGGGAGTATTTTGTTTATTATTGTCATTGCTTATGATTCACAGTATTTTTGTCCGTCCTCCTGATGTCATCATCACGATCAAGTTGCATTTTAGCCATATGACCACCCTACTGCCAGTGTTATGCCTTCACAGTAGAGTTGACTTACTCGTAGCTTTCGGAAGTGATCGACTTTTTTATTTATTTCATGTGAAATATTCGAACCGTGAATCAACAGCGTGACAAGCGATGATGTTACCACTACACCACGGCCACCCTCGCAGTCGGTTGAGATATTCTTGAGTTAGACGGTCAATAAATATGATTTAAATATTTAAACACCGCCCCCCACACATTACCCGCACTCCATCTGTTTTTAACAAATTTTCGAAGGAACTAAATGCCCTGATATTAGAACTAACGCGTACAAATCAAATTCAAAATTTCGTCAGAGGTTCTCAACCTAATGGTGTGAGAACAAACACACATGAGGACATGGAACAAAAAGAGCTTATTTTGACATGACCCTTAAAAATATGGTCATATACACTCAATTTCTCAGAATTAACGAAGGAGCTCAATTAGGATATGGTTAAAATATGTGTACTCGTACGGAATACTTATACCGCGAGACTCGACTCGCAGTTGACCAATTTTTTAATCACTTGATGTGACTATTTAAATTTTATCGCCTGGCTTTGATTTGTTGACTGCGTCCACATCTTTGTCCTCCTCGCACATATCAACAAATATGCGACGAACGACTATTCTCTCGAAAGAGTCTAATATCTCTTCTATTACAGCATTCGACAGCATCATTTAGGATCATCGTTCTTAGAGCATCAGTTTAGTTCTCCACGTTAGGAGTTTTGAACCCAGTTGTATTGCTTAGCCGAAAAAGCAGCACATTTATAGGTTCAGATTCCTTCGGATCTCCACTTGAGTATCTCTTGTAAAGTGTATGGTTACTCTAAGGTAGATGAACTCCTTAACTTATCAGTCTTTCGTTACTTAATAGCTAAAAGATGCCCATCCATCTTTTATCACACAAAGGGTTCAAGTTCTGAAAGATTTTATCCACGTTATTTTACCAACTTAACAACTCCTTAAAAATTCCTCGAACAAAAAATAAAATGAAAGTTCCCTTTAATCCTTATTTTACAACCACATTAAAAACAATTAACAAAAAGGATTTTTCATATCCTGCACCATCATGAATTCAACCCCTTTAAAGTACATGATTAGGAACAAAAATGTTTTTTTTTTTTTTTTCTAAAACAAAGCCCTGAAACAATCCTGAGGACCATCGTCATACCTTCATAAACTCCAATGCCGTTCTGGGTATATACCTACATACTCTTACCACTCAATGGGTGGTAGCTGAAATTTAACCACCATTTGTCATAAATCTTAATCAACCCCTGACAGGATTAAGCAGCAACGCAATACCCCAGCCCCTACCATCAATTCGAAACCAATGTTCGTCTGAAATATTCATCCACCACCCACCACTTTCTACAAACAACGAAACGGAAACATTCCGCTGCCACTAACACATACCTTCATGTAAATCAAAATTGGACATCCTTTCACAGGATCGATTGCAGCTGTGAATTTATGGAGGATTAGAACAAAAAAAAAAAAATGCTCCGCTTATGTATAGAGTGCGTGACGTAGAATCTCGTCACAGCGAACTGTTTCATGTTTTAGACGTAAGCATTTTTATACGAATGTACAGGACGTGTCGTCCTTTGAAATGACGTAGAAGAAGACACACACTTTGAGTGTTGTACGACGTCATAGTTGGATAAAACCTGCTTTCGTCGATTATTATTATTCCATGAACAGCAGTCGTAGGTCTGTGATGCTATATGATATTTTTGAAGCAGGGTTGTAGTTTTGTTACGTTTTGTTGTTACGCAATAACTGAATTTCATTTGAGTAGGGGGATTGTGATACCCTTCACAGCAAGTATTGTCATTTTATTGAAATTGTTTGGAATTATCTGAATTAAAAATCAGTACGAAATACGCAAAAGATATTTTTATCCAAGTGTGTTAAAATTTAAAAAGGTGGACTCTATTGGCGATACCTCATCAGTAATTGGAGGGAATTTTGAACAGCTACGCCATTGAAGCAAGTGCGTCCGTACTTTCGTAAAAATTGTTGGAAAACAAAAATTTTCAAATGATGGCATAGCGCTTCATCGTGACCGTTTTGAGCCCCATATCCAAATCTTATCTGCAATCCATGTTTGATTATCTATTAGAAACTTAGAAATCAAATGTCATCAAAAGCCCGTTCATTATTTCTTTAGGTACATACATACTTTCCAAACTAACAAAAAACTTTTAACAAAATCTGCACAATGGTTCTTAAGTTATACGTGCGACGGAGAAGATTTATGAAAACTTATGCAACTTCACCCCGCATATCTTAACATCATTACATCCGATTTTGATGATTTTCAGATTGTATAGTCTACGCGCCAGACCAAACGAAATGCATCAAATTTCATAAAAATCTATAAAATTGTTCTTGAGTTATCCGCGCTACAGGGATCATTTTTGAGTCTCTACCACCACTTTTTTTAATGTTGATAATTTTCAGATAGGACCGTCTGCACACAGACCTAACTTAGCAAAGAAACATCGAATAGTTATGGATCTAGTCATGTGGCAAGCAAGACCCTATTATCTTACTCTCACTCAGTCAGACTTAAATGGATTTTTATTCGAGTAAAACTATGACACCTACTTGCCCCTATATAATATGTTGTTTATCTCCAAATCACTCAGATATAAAATTTAAACAAAACCGTTTTTTTTTTTTGGCAAGCTATAATCTTGTAAATAAAGGGTGTCCCCAATTAGAAAACACAAGTTTTTAATTAAAGTTTGTAAATGTATTATTGATTCATAAAGTATTCAGTATAGGGTTGTGTATGGAAATCATACCGGATAAATGGCCTCCACGGCTTTAATGGCACAAAAAAATCATAAATATTATCCGGCGAGACCCTTTCCGGTCCTCAGCTGCAATTGTGAAGGGCCTCAACTTGTCAACTGATGCAAGCACAGTTCGTAGACGTGCAAAAGAAAGTAATTTGAGGGCATACCGAGCTGTTAAGAAGCCTCTATTAACCTTGAAACACCGTCAAAAAAGGTAGGCGCTTTGTTTGATAAAAAACTGCTTCTAATTTCATATTATTTAGACTTCAAATTGCTCATAAATATTCAACTTGGTCCCTGACACAATGGAGAATAGTTTTGTTTTCCGATGAGGGCAAATTTAATATCTTATCTACTGATGGTACGAAGCCTCGTACCCTACGTTCATCCAGAGCCAGGGACACGATTAAATCGGGGAAACATCCGAGCTACTTTGAAGCATGGGGGCGGTTCCGTTATGGTTTAGGGATGCTTTTCGGCTCAAGCATATGGTCCTTTAAACCAAATAACGGGAATAATGGACCTCTTTGTGTATAAGGACATCTTAGACACAGTCATGTTTCCCTATGCTGAGGAAGAGATGCCGTTGTTGTGGAGTTTTCAACAAGACAACGATCCGAAGCACACCTCAAAGTTTCTTAAAGAATTTTTAGGAGCTCGGTTAGTTAATGTTTTAGATTGGCCTCCACAGTCCCCCAATTTAAACCCTATAGAAAACTTATGGGGAATCCTAAAACAGCGGATAAAGGGGCAACGGTTTACTTCGCAAAAGGCTCTTTATGAAGCTTTAAAGGATGAGGGGAAAAAATTCCCTGTGAGTTAACAAATTCTCTTATTGCTTCCATGCCAACAAAGGTGTGCGGAAGGTATTAGAAACAATGGTTTTTGGACCAAATATTGAAAAATAAAAAAAATTGCATATGTTTTGCACAGCTTCAAAGTGAATAAACTGTTTTTTTTTATTATTAATTATAAAATATCAAGGGCACATGTTGGGGATTTCTTAGTTTCCTTTTAAATATTAAACTGTAACTAACTTTTTTGACTAAAGGTTTCATTCGAATTCTTCCTTTAGAGCAATTAATAAAGGGAATTATTGTATTTGAAAAAAACTTGCAAATATTTTGCACACTACTGTATGTATAAAATAGCATATCGGGTAAATAGCCTCCACGGCTTTGCTGGCTCATACGCACTCTTTTGTCGAAATTTTATATGATCGTTTTGAATAAATGTGGCCGAATTTCATTGATACAGCGCTCAATTTGCTCCATCAACGCGTGGGTGGTCATGGGCTTATTGACATAGACCTTAGACAAAAAAAAAGTCCAACGGCATTAAATCGCATGATCTGGGCCGCCAATTCTAATAACCAAAACGGGAAATTACACGACCAGGAAATGACTCATGCAGTGATTGAATTGTTTCTCGGGCTGTATGGCATCGTCTTGTTGAAACCACATATCGTCCACATCCATATCTTGCAATTTAGGTACAAAAAATTGGATTATCATGCCGCGACAGCGAGCACCATTAACTGTTATTACCTGACCAGCCGCATTTTCAAAGAAGAATGGTTCGAGGATGCCTCCAGCCCAAAATCCGCACCAAATAGTAACACGGAAATGCAAATATAATAATCTTTATTTACTAGCTTTTATAAAGCTAATTATATCATTTTACATATTTAAATAACAATCGTGATAATTATTAATGAGATGTAGATTTAGATAAGAAGTATAATAAGTTAATATGGGGTAATTTTATGTCTGGCAAATTTAATAGCTTCTTTCCTAAAACTATAAATGTTTGGTTTATTCTTATCATCATCATCCATTTCATTAAATAATTTAAAGCCTTTATAAATCAGAGAGTTTTGAGTGTTACTAGTTCTTAAGTAAGGTAGTCTAAAATTATTATTATTCCTAAGATACTATGGTTGAACATCACCAATATATACAAAAATGACAACATTCATTACTAGTCTTTGATTTACAGACAACCAATTCAATGCATTTAATAAAAAATGTATCGACACATATCTATTACATTTTAAAATACTTCTCATAGCCTTATTTTGTAACAACTGCATTCTGTGGATTAAATTATCATTACACAAAAACAAAATCGAGGAACAATACTCAAAATGGGGTTTTACTATCACATTAAAAATATTTATTGCACTTATAGTTGATATTTCATTTCGTATCCTTTTTAGAAAACCAATTTTTTTTAGCAATTTTTTTACAAATATAATCTACGTGTTTATCGAAATTAAGTTTGTTATCAATTTTAACGCCTTAGTATTTAATCTCTTCAATTTGCTCAATGATCTCACCATCAATTGATATTCTTAAATTACAATCTTGCCTGTTGTTGATCAGCATTTGCTTCGTTTTGGTAATGTTAAGTTTCAATTTGTTTTGTTTCAGCCACATATTTACCGGTTCCAAATCTTCCTGTAGAAATCTCTGACTTTCTTCTATGCTATTTTCGGTCACATATATCACCGCATCGTCGGCAAAAAGAGCTAGGTTCGCGTTTCGTAAAACCACTTGCATGTCGTTTATGTATATGATAAACAGTAGTGTACCTAACACAATTCCTTGTGGTACACCTAGGTTTACTTCAATTGGGTCCGATTCGATATCATTTAATCTTACTATTTGGGTTCTATTTGAGAGATATGACGAAAACCACTTTAACTCTTTATTTTTTATACCGTATCGGTTTATACCGTCTCCAATAAAATATTTCGATCGATTGTTTCAAATGCTCTTTTAAAGTCGAAAAAAACACAATTCACTATATTTTTTCTTGATATCTCTTCTTTCCAACTCGTGATCACTAAATTAATTGCACTTTCACATGAATGTTTTTTTCTAAATCCCGATTGCCTGTCGGTTATTAAATTGTTCTCTTCAAAATAGGTATTGAGCTGTTTAAATATTATTTTTTCGAAAACTTTTTCAAATAGGGACATCGCGTTGACCGGTCTAAATTCTTCGCACAAACGTGTGTTAGCTACTTTTTTCAATTGGCGTAACGACTGCCTTTTCCACGAGTCAGTAAATATACCGTATTCGATAGAGTGATTGAATATATTTTGTAACGCAGGTCCTATAATTTCGAAGTTGTCAAGGTATCTTCGAGAACACATAAAATATAAGTCTTTTTTATTATTCATCACTTTAAGGATTAGTCGGATATCTTCAACTGAAACAGATTGAAATTGGAAGGTTACATTCACTTCGTTTACATAATTAGAAAAAGGCACATGTTGAATTGAGTTAATAATTTCTGTGACACTTTCAACAAAATTAATTTTAATTATTTATCACTATAATTATGGTTGTCGAATTGAATGTCGATAATATCACTTAATTTTTGGTTTTTGAGTACATATTTTTTTAGATTTTTCCACATAGATTTTTGGTTTGTAGAATTTTCGATTTTGTTTTTTAAAAATTTACGTTTTGATTTTTTGAGTTCCTTGCATTTCTGTAAGCTGTGACCGTTGCCGTACCGTATGTCGCAATTTTTTCTTTTCTTAATCTTATATGAGAACTATTGAACCACTGTTTCCGGTTATCGATATCGCACTTTTTTCTTAAAAACATTAACATTGTTCCTTTTATACCTTCTAAAAAAAGGTCTCCCATACGATTGATGTTGATGTTGCCCCGAATATACTTTAATGTATTTTTATTATAAACCATCTGTGTTACCCATTTACACTGTTTAGATGTTACATCCTTTTCCTTATTGCTTACAGTTGCCAATAGAGATTGGTGATCACTGATCATTAATTCACTCATAGTAGTAGCTTGCACGTATTTACTATTGGTAATAACGTAATCAATCAAAGATCTTGTTGTTCGCGTTATCCTTGTTACTTGTTTCATAATTTGTACGCATGCATTATCCTTAATAATTTTATCGAGACACTTTCTATATGTGTCATTAGTTTGAAACCAATCAACATTAAAATCACCCAAAACTATTAAATCATCTTTTGATCCACAGATCACTTCCATAAGCATTGCAAATTCGTCGCAAAACACATTGTGGATGCATTTGTTTCTCAACAATCACTCGTGGATTTTCTGAACGCCAAATTCAACAATTTTGACGATTAACAAATTCATCAAGATGAAAATGAGCCTCATCGCTTAAGATAATTTTATTTGAAAAATCAGCATCCATGTGTTGTTGTTCCATAATCCATTTAACTATCTCTTTTCCCTGTGCGTGGTCAGTAGGCTTCAGTTTTTAAGTAAATTGAGCTTTGTATGCATGAAGATGCCAATCTTTCGTGAGAATACGCTTCTCGAAATGACCAATTCTTGACCATGGTGCCGAATTGATTTTCCTTGACTCGATTTGTTGAAAGCTGACAAGAGTGTCTAAGATCAATAACTGATCCAGCCTCCATGAATTTTTGAATTAATCTCTTCACAGTTGATGAAGTTGAATCACTATTCTGATAATGCTTCATTATTGTTGGTCTTTCATGTAGCACTCCATTTTTAATAACCCTGAACTTTTTTTTTTTTTTTTTGGCAACACTTTACCACACAAATGGCGCAAAATTCAAATCTTGATTGAATTTTGGGACACCCTTTAGTAATACCGAGATTAATTAAAATTTCGAGTTCGAATTTTTCCACAAAACCAAGGCTTGCCGTTGTAAATGCAAGCAAAAAGTGTGTCTGCAACTCGATCAATTGTTTTCTCAAAAATACTTAAAAAAAAATTAGATTATGTGGAGCTTCATTGTTTATTAGAACAACTAAACAAAAAAAATATAAACAAATTCAATTTTCTGGCAAACTGTTGAAGTAAACTTGTCTTGTAGGTCCTTGTATCTGAATCCGAATTTGCAAAGTGACGGATTCAAAATATCGCGGAAAAGTCTAAAAAAAATAAAAACATTTAATTTCTGTGTAAAACAATGAAGTGAATCAAAGGTAAATACAGTCAAAATGGTTATCGGGTTTCTGAATTCTTATCCGGGGTCAAAACCTAAAAAATCAAAATGGTCTAGACATTATGTCCACGAACTCACTGAATCCAAATACGAAAATATATGTACATACATACGAGTATGTATATGTTGACCAATCAATGTCCATTTCAGCAGTTTTTCTTTAATTTGTTGAACGCCATTTTGAAAATTTAATTAAAGTCCGATGTAGGATATAAAGAGCAGAGTTTTATTATTAAATGATAAACTCAAGAAATACTGAACAGATTTTAATGAAGTTTGATGCCATGAAGATGATCAACATGGAGGGCGGTTTTCTCTGTAGGTTCACATTCTAACCACCAAATTAACGGTACTTTACAAACGTCCGATGGTATATAAAATCGAAAGCTGTTCTAAAGATTCAAATTTTAGTTTGGTTACACACAACGGCTATCAGATGGCGTACCAGATTTTTTGCAAAATGTTTATGTAACAGTTCTTTACTTATTACCGTAATTTTTGACGTAAGAATTGTCTACTTCTCGTACAAGGATCGGACGATTTTGGTCAAAACCAGTCGCGGTATATATGTATATTATAGAACACTTTCAAAATGAGAAATTTTGTTTTCTACAAATTTATAAAAAGAATACCTATTTTACAAAACAATAAGCCCAGTAGGAAAAAACCCCAAACAAGTATCCTTTTCTCATTAAAATGAAATTAACTGTAAAAGTCTGTCATGATATTTTTCTTCGTTGGTAACGGTACTCTCTTTCAAGCAAAAAAGATCATGCATAAACATGATCATATGAAGGCGAAATGTAGTCAAATGTGAAGGAACTGCCTCGACGTGCGGACAAAACAATAAGAGCAGGTTACTTTTGCCTATTTTTTTTGTTGCGAGGAATTCAATTTGATTTTCTTTTTCAAGTATACTACTGTAAGTATAAAAATAAAAAAAAAAATGTATTAGGCAATATGGGTCTCGGACAGCACTGCTCTACAACCGAAAGAGATTTGATTCGAAAGCTCACACAGGAAGGAAAGTCACGGAGGTGGCCAAACTTATTGGGAGGTCAAAAACCTTAGTTTATAATGCCTTACAGCCCCCAAAATCCAACACACCAACAGGTCAACCACGGAAAACATCCCCAAAAGATGACGCCCAAATCAAAAGCCTATCCAAAACAGACCCGTTTAAGTCAGCTGCAGATATTAAACGCGAACTGGACTTGCCAGTCTGTTCTAGAACAGTGCGACGGAGACTAGAAGAATAACATCTCTTCGGCAGAAGTCCCAGGGAGGTACCACTTCTTACCAAAAGTCACCCAAAGAATCGTATCCAATTCGCAAAAGAACATCTGGAATGGATAGGGCCAGAAAACGAAAAAAAAAAATTGCGAAATATTCTTTGGTCCGATGAATTCAAAATAAATTTGGTGGGATCGGATGGTAAGAGATGGGTCAGGCGTCCAAAGAATGCATACCAGCCCCAGTACACCAGCGAAAACGTCAAGCATTTAGGGGGCAGTATTATGGTTTGGGGATGTTTTTCATGGTATGGTGTTTGTCCAATATTTTGGATAAAAGACACCATGGACCAGCATTTATACGCCAAAATATTAGAGGAGGTCATGCTCCCGTATGCTGAGTGGGATGTGCCACTAAAGTAGCAGTTTATGCACGACAACGACCCGAAGCATACGGCGGGCAAAATAAAAAGGTGGCTGGAAGTGCATAATGTCGATCCAATGATCTGGCCCTCCCAATCTCCAGACCTCGATCCCCTGGAAAATTTGTGGGCAATCGTAAAAAAATATCTTGGTACCGAAAAGCCCAGAAATAAAGAAGAATTGTGGAACAAAATCCAAACAGCTTGGTACGCCATGCCGACGAGCACTTGCCGCACACTGGTTAAGTCCATGCCGAAAAGAATCCGTGCAATAATTCAAAATAAAAGGTATTTCATGAAATACTAAGATTAATTGAAGAAAATCACAAATTAATTATGAATTTCTAACATTTTGTGTAGTAGTCTTATTGTTTTGTTCCCTTTTGTATAAATGTTTTTTGAAAAAAAGACTATTATTTTATAAAAATATTTTTGTATTTTATATATGTATTTTATTTAATTTTTTATGAATTAATTTTATTTTCCTTTATTCAAATAAAAATAAAATCAAAAAAAAATGTTTAAAAGTTACAAAATATTTGAGTTTTTCAATGAAATTTAAAACGATATTCGATGGTCCTATTGTTTTGTCCATAACTGTAAACGTAGCTTCAAGTGCCCACGTGCCACATAGACATACACTTTATTTAGAGGGTAAGTTTAGTCTGGAATCCTGGGATCTCTCACTGTTGCACTGAAGACAATGCTCCTGTTCGTATATTTGTGTAGCAAATAGCCAGCATTGATGATAAGGAAATCCTTACAAAAATTTACTTAGCAGGAATGGCTAGTTAAAATAGAAATATATAGCCAAGATAGAGTACGGGAGCAAGAGCTTTATTCAGCTCACTCAACATAGACATTACTGCAAATACACCAAGGAAACTAAATCAGCCTAATATTAGTGGTGTACCTTACAGCTAATATAAAATCCCTAATCGAAGTTCAAATGTACTTAAACCGAAAGGCAAGTTCGACCACACCCAACGTCCTTGACCCTGTATCCGTTCAGAGTCTATCAACATTCATTCAACCCTCGTCCGTCTTAGAATATAATATTTTGTAAACAACTCCCAAGAGGAAATATTTCGTCAAAATCACACAACATCCCTTAATAGATTCCACGTCGTAGCTAAAACCACCATCACTCCCACCAATAACTTCATTTTATTAAAAGAACCCTCGGATTCCTTAAGTCGTTGATCTAAAACATAAAAAAAAAATGTTACAACAACACCAATCCCATTAAGAATCTTGCCGAAGTCATGAGCCTTCCATCCTCTGCTTGTGAGTAAACCCAACGAGTAAAAGAGTCTCACTGTTACTCGTATACTGTAAAATTGCCATTTTACCACCCCCTCAATGGAAGACTGAAAAATGAAAAAGCTTTTCGTTCATTTGGAACCAAAAAAAAAAAAAAAAAAAAAAAATACAAAAAAATCATTTAAGGTACAGAACGGAGGTGAATTACCCCAAAAATAAGTTAACCAACACACAGCTAAATACAGAGCAACAGGGTGGTTCCTAACTGCACACTTCCAACAACAATGACTGTGCAGGGTGGAAGTATTGTATTTTTATTTTGGGCCGAGACAGCAAAAGCCCAAGACCGTAACGAAATGCGAATATAATCCCTGCTATGAGAGGGGTGCAGCTGGGATTCCTTATCAAGGAGGGTGCACTTTGAGAAGGGTTCCAGTGCCAGTGACTGGGATAGATGATTATGATGTTTTGGGATACCCCCGGCAAAGAAGAGGTCGTTAGACACATTGGCCTATGTATGTGTGTCTGTGCTGATTTGAAGTGAAAAGTTCCATTGAACTCTTGATTGGGGGAAAGTATTCGTCTCATCTGTGCTGTGGACGTGGAAATTGCGTCGTCATTTTCATTGCCAAATAAAATGTGAACCCGGCAAAGAGGAGAGCGGAAAGTGTGCATGTTTCCCAAGTTGGTGTATATTTTCGAATTCTGCAAACGAAGGCGTTGCTTTCTTCTTCGTTCGGCGCACATGATGAATGGATGAGAACGAACATCAGTGATGGAAGCAGAAGACTAATTCATTTTCTCTCGGATGGTTAATATTAAAATGAAAAGGAATTCTTTTACATGGCAATGGTTGCTACCACAGACGCTCTATAAGTGCAATTGCGCAATAAAATAATTGTGCGTGCTGGTGAATGTGGTGGAAAAATTAAGGAAGCTCATGAAGAGTGTTAAATTGCTACCAGACTTTCGATAAAGTTATATTTTGCTGATAAAAGATAGTGATAGGTATTTTAATAGCATTTGTCTTGAATTATAGTACCTAATCGAAAACCAGTAAGGAATTGGTCAGACGTGCAGACATGCAAGAATTTCTATTCATGAAACGAAGAACGCACCAATCAATAGTAGCGATATCGACAAACATGACGACGTCATGTACTCGTAGGTATGTAGGTATCATCTGAAAAGGTGTCTAGACTTGTTGAGCTATACCTGCAGATTATGAAGATGGCGGCACTAACTAGCACAGAATGAGATACAGTAGACTCGCGGTAACGTGAACTATTGAAAACCGAACGTGTTCACGTTTGCGAAGTTGTTCATGTTTACGAGGGTGAAATTCTTTAAATTTTCCAAATAAATTAGATATTTGTTTTAACTCAAATTCAGATATTTTTTTTTTTTTGTGTTTCGGTTTGTAAGTACCTTATCCAATATGTTTTGTTAAAAAAAAAAAATTTACGTTGAAATTAATGAAAAAAAATGGGTTATCTTTCTCTGGATTTTCTTTTTTTGCAAATTGCTGAACACGGCCTTTTCGCGGAGACGTTTAAGTACGCTGATATCTGTTTTGGACTTATGTTTTCATTTTCCGCCCATTCCAAAGCTTTATTGAAAATGTTGATTACTTCACTAGGCTCTATTCTGGTATGAGCTCTTTCGAAAATACTGTCCTCGCTTTCACTTTCATCACTGGTCAAAACTTCGTTCGTTTCAGTTGCGTTCGGAAGATCTTCAGTCCATTCATGGATATCAGTAAATGAAAAACTAACCTGCAAACACACAATTTGTATTCAATGAGTTACTGGACGGAAAAAAAGGTTCAAACCTCTGGATTAATGGCATGAAGAAGTTCTATTGTGCGTTCCTGTTGGGAGTTAATTGGTAAACAAATCCTTTCTCTCAAAATAGCTAATGGGATATCCTCTTCGCAGTCTTCTTCATCTCCTATAGGGCTTAAAATGTTCGTCCAGCATTTTGCTATTGTTTACTTTTCAAGACGTTTCCAAGCTGAATCTAAATAGCAAACAGCTTCCTTAACGTCTATTTCTTAAGGGCTTGAATAACATTAGTCCCTGTAGCTACAATTGATGCCAAAAAGACTGTTTCTGTAGAAAAGTTTTGTAAGTCTTATGGCATTTTGATCCATTGGCTGTATGAGCGTCGTGGCATTTGGTGGCATAAACATTGCAGTTATTAACTCGTCGTCTGATCTCAATTCATTTTCAGGAGGATGAGATGGAGCATTATCAATCAGCAGTAAAGCTTTGTTGGGCAATCCTTGTTCTTTTAAAAATTGTCTGACCTACAATAATAAGGAATACACGTGTTAAAGATTGAAATCAATAAAACTGCCAATTATTTTTTACCTGTGGTACAAATGAATGGTGAAACCAATTTTTAAAAATAGCACCTGTCATCCATGACGATTTAGAGCAACTGTAGTCAACAGGAGATTCAAAATTTCTAAAAGAGCGAGGATTTTTTGCCTTTCCAATCACTAAAAGTTTAACTTTGTGTACCCCTGTTGCGTTTATAAAGGGTGGTTAAATTTTAAGGGCCGATGTTGAATGTGAACCACACCTAAACATCAAGTTTTTTTCTGCATTTCATTTGACATTTCTCAATTTCAGACTAACTCAATTTGAACCATGGAAAGATACACAATCGAGCAACGCGTTAAAGTTATTCAGGCTTTTTACGAAAATGGGCGTTCAAATCAAAATGCATATCGTGCATTTCGTGATTCTTTCGGTCAATTTAATCGTCCAAATGTGCGTACAATCGGAAAAATCGTGCAAAAATTTGTGCAAACCGGATCTGTAGGAGATGTGAAAACACCAGTGCATGCTCGTACAGCTCGTACTGCAGAAAATATTGTTGCTGTTCGCGATAGTGTGGCTGAAGAGCCGTCCACCTCAACTCGTCGTCGTGCCCAACAATTGCACCTCTCACGCTCGTCGTTGATGAACATTATGCATAAAGACTTGCATTTACGCGCTTACAAGGTGCAAGTGACTCAAGAACTAAAGCCTCTTGACCATTTCAAGCGTCGTCAATGGTCACAATGGTGGCAAGAAATGGCAACAGTGGATGATCAATTTTCGAAGAAGATCATCTTCAGTGATGAGGCACATTTTCACCTCAGTGGATTCGTCAATAAGCAGAATTGTCGAATTTGGGCGAATGATAATCCAAGAGCGATTGTCGAAAAACCAATGCACCCACAAAGAGTGACTGTTTGGTGCGGTTTATGGGCTGGCGGCATCATCGGGCCGTATTTTTTCCAAAATGAGGCCGGTCAGGCAGTTACTGTGAATGGTGTTCGCTATCGTGAGATGATAACGAACTTTTTATGGCCCGAATTGGAAGATATGGATGTGGACGATATGTGGTTTCAACAGGATGGAGCCACTTGCCACACAGCTAACGAAACAATGGCTCTTTTGCGCGACAAATTCAATGGCCGTGTTATCTCACGTGGTGGCGATGTCAATTGGCCGCCAAGATTATGTGATTTGACACCGTTGGACTTCTTTCTTTGGGGTTATTTGAAAGAAAAGGTGTACGTCGATAAGCCAGCAACAATTCAAGAGCTAAAAGATGAGATAATTCGGCACATTAACGGCATAGAACCTCAATTATGCCTCAGCGTCATCGAAAATTTGGACCATCGGATGGAGGTGTGCCGCCGAGGTCGCGGCGGCCATTTGGCCGATATTTTGTTCCATACATAATTGAACCATACCAATATTATCATAATAAAAAGAAATGACAGTAATTTCCTAAATAATTTATTCAAAATCAACATCGGCCCTTAAAACTTAACCACCCTTTACAAGCTAGAAAAGTGACGCGCTGTTTTTCCGTTTTTCTTCCAGGAGCATTTTTTCTTTGAGATGATACGTATGTTTTGTCAGGTAGCCGCTTCCAAAATAGTCCCGATTCGTCTGCATTATAAATTTGATCGTGAGACAGACCTAGCTCTTTAATCTTGGCTTGCAGCTTGTTCTTGAAAAGGTCCACAAGTTCAGGCCTAGAAGATAATTTTTCTCCACTAATTTTAATAAAACGCACACCATAACGCTTCTTAAATCGTTGCAACCATCCGTCACTCGCATTAAAATCGCTTTGAGTTTCTTTAATTTTTAAATGACAAAATTTAGCTTTTTCTTTAACCATCAATCCGTTGACAGGATAATTTTTTTGTCGCTGTTTGAGGAACCAACGGTATAGCGCTTTTTCCATTTTAGGGAATTCAGAACACTTCAAAGTCTTCCGCATTCCAGGTCCAGAAAATGTATTGTTAACACATTTTAAAATTTTCTCAGTTTTTTTGTTTATAGCGCAATTTGTTGACTTTGCAAAATTGTACTGCTTTTCTAAGCTAGTTACGCTTGTTCCTCCTTTTAATTTTTCAATCACATCCACCTTTTCCTTTAGAGACAAGAATTTTTGTACTTTTTGCGACATTTTTCACGAAAATTGTAAATTCCAAATCAGCACCGCGCACTAAACTAAATGTCAAACCACAGCGAAAATGTCAGGACTAACGAGCAATCATTTACGGGGATTCCCCGTTTTATAAAAACGATTCAAGTAACCGACAAATGCAGAAAAGAAAACAACGTTTTCTATGTTAAATGCATTTTAAATTTGTTCACGTTATAGTTCACGCTACAGAGTAGTCAATGTTAAAAAAATTATGTTCACGTTAGCCGGTGTTCACGTAAGGCGGTGTTTTTGTTAACGCGAGTCTACTGTACATACGTACGAGCACATACATATGTATATGAGGTTACTACTGGTTGAAAACCGAAAAGATTAGCCAGGTAATCTTTAGCCAATACTGACACGAGGCATCGTGGTCAAAGAAGAACTATGGAGAAACCCATGGGGTATCACTGGATAAAGTGCCTCATGTAAGGAATTTCGATATTACCCTGATGAACTACGTACATACGAGTACATTGTTACTGCTGTGCATTTGGAATTGTTTGTATAAAAAATCGAGTGAAAGAAAATCGTCAAAAGGTGCCAATCGATCCACTTGCTGGTAGTGTTCCATACCTTGTTCTTAACATATTTTTATAATTTTGGTTTCGAAAAATCAAAGTAAGCTATTCGCGTTTCTGAAAGAGTCACACTCTTTGAGGAACAAAGAACAAAATGTGTTGGTTCTCATACATCTTGATCAAGGATCACTGAACAGATTTTGATGAACTTTGATGTGCATATAGTTTCGACTCGGTGCTGAGGATATGGAAGGAATACTTCTGTAGACTGCTAAACGGCGATGATGTCCAATATTCCGCTGTCAGGCAGAATGAACCATTCAATAGTGACCATGATAGCCAAGATTGCCGTCAACCCGATTAGAATGAAGTGAGGATAGCGATATCTAAACTTAAATCCAACAAAGTGGCTGGAGCCGACGGCCTTGCCGCCGAACTTTTTAAGGCAGGAGGTGATGAGCTAGTAAGTAGCATGCACCAGCTCATCTGTAAAATCTGGTCGAAAGAATGCATGCCCGATGTTCCATTCATCGGGCATACATTCTTCCGATCGTTTGCCCTATCCTGAAGAAAGGATACCGTCTGAACTGCGCCAACTACAGTGGTATAAGTCTTCTCAACATCGCATATAAGATCTTATCTGCCGTATTATGCGAACGTCTTAAACCGACCTTATCAGTGCGGTTTCAGGCCTGGTAAGTCCACCATTGACCAAATATTCACACTATGGCAGATCTTAGAAAAAACCCATGAATATGAAATCGATACGCACCACCTTTTCTTCGATTTCAAAATTGCCTATGATAGCGTGTCTATACACGCTAAAAAACGAGTTATATAGAGCCATGTCGAGTGTTGGCATCCCTGCCAAACTTGTCCATTTATGCAGGATGACTATGGAGAACTCTCGCTGCTCCATCAAAGATGGAAAGAATACCACCGAACCATTCAATGTCAGGAAAGATCTTAGACAAGGTGACGCGCTATTATGTGATCTCTTTAACATTATACTTGAAAGAATTGTACGAAACTCACAAGCCAACATGAAAGGTACAATCTTTTACAAGTCTGTACAACTACCCGCTTACGCGGACGACATTGACATAGTCAGAAAAACTCAGCGGGCCGTCAGTGGGGCGTTTGCGAGTATTGAGACTGAGGCAGCAAAGATGGGTTTAGCGGTCAATGAAGGCAAATCAAAATATATGCGGTCTACAAAAAAGGACACCCAATAGACAGATATAATTTTGAGGTGGTAAAGGAATTTGTCTACCTAGGCTCTATGATGAGCTCCGCAAAGGACACCAGTGGGGAACTAAAACGAAGAATTACTCTTGCCAATTGTTGTTTCTATGGGCTAAGAAGGCAACTGAATAATAAAGCCCTATCTCGAACTACTAAGGTAACTCTTTATAAGACGCTAATCATCCCAGTCCTGCTGTATGGCGCAAAGGCATGGACTTTGTCAAAATCGGATGAGGATGCCCTTGGTTACTTTGATAGAAAAGTACTTCGAGTGATCTTTAGTCCCGTCTGCATAGACGGCGAGTGGAGGAGAAGATATAACGCCGAGCTATACGGCCTTTACAATGACATCGACTTAGCCAGAAGAGTTCATATACAACGACTAAGATGGCTGGGTCATGTAGAGCGGATGGAGCCCAACGTTCCAGCCCGGAAAGTCTTCGAACCCACCCCGGATGGACGGCGCAGTAGAGGACGACCTCGCGGAAGGTGGCGCAAACAAGTGGAGAGGGACCTCAACCAACTTGGCGTGCGCAACTGGAGGCAGCTGGCTCATAACCGGGCTGGCTGGAGAGGTTTGTTGGTTGAGGCCCAGGTCCACCCCGGACTGTAGCGCGACCTAAGTAAGTAAGTATAGATTCTTCTGTGATCATCGCTAGGCAGCTCTCGGAATTTAAAATTGTATAAATTTAACAAAACTAATTTTTAAAGCACCATGGCTCAGTGGTTAAGCGCACGATCAGTGAGAGAGGGGTTCAAGGTTGGAATCCAAAAAAAAAACGAAAAAAAAAATTTTTCTCACGATTCCACCTCTCGCGAACGTCTGACAAACGTAAAACAGTTATGAAAAGCTTCTCTCAATCGAAAAAATTGCCCTTCGGAAACGGCGTAAAACTATAGGTCCCATTCACCCCATTAATTGAATTGATGAACTTCAAAAGTATGTAACTTTGGAAATTAAAAGACTTAAGGCTTGAGGTCGGACTAGATCTAAGTTTGTCTCAAAATTATTCTGCAAAATAAGAGGCGACCCCACATAATCATATCTTTCAAAAATTGTGCGTTTCAGAAATGTTCTTATAGTTTTCGTGTGCTATAGGTGTTTTCCCGAAATTTCTCAGGAATATAAGATTAAGATTTTGATTTTTAAGTTTTTGCAAACTTCGATTTTTCTGAGGTAATTTTCGATTACTTTTCGGTATATTTCTGGCTGTATTGCGGTTATAACTTCACGGATGTTGGTTTCTAAGTGCTCCAAAGTTTGGGAATTTTCTGCATAGACACGATCTTTGACATAGCCCCACAAAAATAAATCGAATGGGCTCAGATCACACGATTTTGGTGGCCAACTGATCTCAAAAATAAACGCCCGGGAACTTCTCGTGCAAACCCAAATTTGCCTGTGTTGTGTGGCACGAAATCCTGTCATGTTGGAACCACATATCGTTTACATCATTGTCTTCAATCTCAGATTAAATAAAGTTGGTTATCATTTAGCCATAGCGCAAAGAATTCAACGTAACATTGGCGCCTTTGTCGTTCTCAAAAAAAAATACGGCCCGATCCACAGTGCGCACCAAACTGTCACTCGTGGTGGATACAGTGGCGTCTCAATGACCACATTTCCATTCTCAGAACCCCAAATTCTGCAATTTCGTTTGTTTACGTAACCACCGAGCGAGAAATGGGCCTCATAGCTGAAGAAAAATTATTTCGAAAAATCGGAGTAAACTTGTTAATATTCCAGCACCCAATTGGTGTATTTTTATTGCGCATTCTATGGTCATCAGGTAACAATTTGAATCTGTTAAGTGGCAGTAAACGATCCATATTATAAAATGGCAAGGCAAGAACTAACTATCTGTCGCTATGGATGATAGATGACTTTCACAGATGTCATGTGGCAGGGATATAAAATCCCAACCTCAAAATGAATAACCCTTTATGCACCTACTTACTAAGTATCTACAACCTTTCTGCTTTGAGATTGAATCTGATTGGCAATGTTCTTCCGAGTATATTCAGATTAATATTTAAGTTAAGGGTATGGGGACTAAAACAAACTCAACCAAACCATGCATCTGTGACATACAGCAGGACTGGGATGATGAGAGTCTTATATGGAGTCACCTTAGCTATCCGTGAGAGAGCTTTGCTATTCATTTGCCTTCTTAACCCAAAGAAATAGAGGAGCGTTTAGCAAGAGTGATCCTTAGCTTGATGTCTGGTGTCATTATTTGAATTTAAAATGGAACCTCTATAGACAAAGTCATTACTTACTTAAGATAACGCTTCAGTATGAAGTGGACCTGGACCGAAAGTCCTCAACTACCTCAAAATTGTAGCTGTCTATTGTGATGTTCTATCCATGTCGCCAATATTGACAGTCCTTTTGCGGCATATATTCTGTTTTGTCCTCGTTAACGCTAAGCCCATTTTCGGCGCTTATGCTTCAATATTCACGTAAGCACCACGGAGCCCGCTGGGTTCTCCCAATTATGTCAATGTTGGCGTACGTGAATAGTTGTACACACTTTTAAATTTTTGTACAAACTTTTCAAGTAGATATGATGCTAAAGAAATCAGATGACAGTGAGTCACCTTGTCATAGTCCTTTCTGTCACCAAAAGTTTCGATGATGTTGTTACCGACCTTGATGGAGCAACGTGCTTTCTCCATCATCCTGCGCAGACGAACGAGTTTAGCACGGATGATAAATTAGACATGGCCTTGTGTAGCTTGACTTTAAAATCGACAGAAAGATAGTGAGCTTCGATTTGTTGCCATAATGCGAATACGGGCTTTCCTAGCCTAAAACCTACCTCACTAACGTCCTTAAAAAAATATGTAAAACTACAAATAAAGGGTACAAAAGTGCCTTTGATTTTTGCTGGTACTTTTAAGTAGCCTTTGGGAAAATAGGGATCAATTTTCCCGCACTAAGACCCTATTGAATGCAAGTTACAGCTGCTAGATCAAGAAGGAGAAAATTTCGATTTGATTGAAGTGAACCGTAGGAGCAAAAGCAGTTCCGATTGTAAGAATAATTTTAATGCTACCTTCTACAAAGGACACGGTCTATAATTCTGAGCATGTTTGACCGTGAGAATTCTTTGTGCACATGCGGTCTAAAGAAGAAATATCTTTTATAAATCTGCTTTAAGAATAAAATTCGAAATCCACTGACATTAACGCCATAAACACAAGGTAAGTACTCACAAATCACTCCATGCACCCATGGCATCTGTCTAGTCTGAACGATAAAAAAAAAAATCTACTTATCTCATCGTCCTGAATCATGATAACTACAAACCAAGTTTACCTACCCAAAGCAGTTATCTCACTTTCCCCAAGCACCATTCAGATAAAAGTAAATCACTCCTGGCAACATCTTCAACATTAAAGTAAACATCAACACATCATAACCAGTCCAAAAGTACCCATCTCACACAATCTCTGATGTTCTGTCCCGGCCATTCCAAAAGATGAAGAAGGAAGCGGAGGAGGAGCTAGCGTGAAAAACCCTGGTAATCCCCAAACGGTGTAAACATAAACATAAGAAAATTGTGCGTCAGCATGCAGAGTGAATCATAACAAATCCAAACCAAAACATTACTCTTATGCTGGAAGGTAGGTTTTCCTTGTCCTCCTCCTTTCGACCCAACCATCGTGTACATGTTGTTACATTGGTCTGGTTAGGAGGCCCCTGGCCTACATAGACTTCAGGTTTCCATAAAGTGGTTGAACTCTCCATCTCCATCGATTGAGTGTTTCTGGTTTTTATACGCTCTGGTGTTGGAGTGTGGAAATGAAACTGGAAGTGCTGCGATGAAATGAAAATCCAGCTCCTTCTGGTAACACTAAAACAGCTGACTGGAAGCAGCCTACGACTTAACAATTCAAGTGACACTTGAAGTGTTGCAAATCCAGCTGGCTGCACAATAACTGATACTGGTGTGCGCTGGTGTGGGAGATTCGTGGACGGATGGAACTGTTCGGCGATTCTAGTCTCCATACCCGGACCATAGTACTCAGCTAAGCAGCCTCAGACTCATTTTAATATCTGGTTTAACTGGTTTTTCATGATGTCGTGTTTTCATGTTGCATCTGCGGTGTACGGGTTTTGTCGTTTTCTGCGCAATCTGCACAAGAGCAGCATGCAGAGCACCAAACATCTTTCAATCCATGGAGACGACGACGACGACAACAACTAGCAGATAGGTTAATCGCAAGTCTTGCATCGGATAAGGAAAAGTTAAACAAAAACTGGTTCCACTTGATTTTGAGAACTAAATCTGGTTTCCTCCTCTGGTCGGGTTTCCTTCTACCTCTTGGTCTAAGGATGGAGGAGGCGAACAAAATAAAAACAAATGTCTTGCGGTAGATGTATGTTTTGCTGTAGAAATGGTAGTTTGTTTTGGTCAAACGGGCATTATTTGTTTGGGATACTAAGTATCCAGAATACACAATCCATTTAGGTTAGGTTTCTTTCTTGCGCAACCGAATTGACTTTGAAGGTAGCTACGACTTTTTGAGGGGACATCAAAGTGGGTTACCTTTGAATGGAACAGAGCAGAAAATTACACGTTTTAATCGGCAATTGAGTAGTAAAGCCATTTCATGAACAACTTAGGAGGCTGGTAGATAATGAACCATGAATGCTGGCAGAGGCTCGATGTTGTTTAATTAACTAGCAAACAACAAGGCTAGACAGATGATAGTAATGGGGAAGAGCCTTAGCTGCAAAATATCTTGTAGTTCTATTATTCAGTCCTACAACCACCTACAAGTGGTGCCGACTTAAATACAGCTTAAACTAACGTCGTTTCTAGGGCGGATTTTTTTTAGGATGTGGCCCCTTTCTACTATAAACTCCACTTAGGAGTAAAGCAATATGATTAGTACGAGTATACACGTCTGTCAAAATAATTCGCACCTCTTGCTAATTTCTAAGAAAGTATTCCGCCATGGTATAGCAGTCTATCAATTCCGAAAGCTTATGTAAAACTCTACTGTGAATGTATAATACTGGCAATAGAATGGTCATACAGCTGGAAATAAAAGTTAATCGTGTTTATATCAGGAGGACGGATAAAAATACCGTGAATCATGAAAGCAACGACAATAATAACAAACAATTCTCCCCAGTTATCTGGACGCTAATCTCGGAGTTTACAGAAACCTAACCTGATATACCATAAACGCTCTAAGAATTTGATTTCTCTCAATAGAATGCATATCAACGCTGTTATAGGTGTCATTGCTGGACACTGTCGAATAGGCAAATATGCAACAAGGCTTGGCGTCTTTGCAAATGATTTCTGCAAAAGCTGTATGGGCGAGGAGGAGACTATTCTTCCCCTTTTTTGCACCTGCCCAGCTCTCTCCCAAAGAAGAAAACTCTACTTAGAAGCCCTCTGTTTCAACGACCTAAATGATCTGAATAAAATAGACGTTAGGATACGCTTCATTAGAAGCTCCAAATGATTGAATGAGTAGGCTATAGGCCGCTTCCCAAACCCATGTGATATCACAATGGACCTATTACTGGTCTAAGTGTGTTGGCTTTCTTAGCTGACAGCCACCTTAACCTTGCTTAGACCATATTTTGTAGTTTGTAGCAAGAGTATCGAGTATTTTTGAAAGTGAATGTGTCTGTGGGCGGATTTCAGAAAGGTTTACACTTGTACTTCTTCAGATTCTAGACTATATATGAAACTACGTGTTCCAAACTAAAAATTTTATTTAAATGGCGACATTCGGACAGACGAATGGACTGATGGACATGGCTAGATCGACATAAATATTGATGCTGGCCACAAATGCATATACTTTTGGGGATCTATCGTTATTATTTCCATGTGAATGAATATACCCTGGATAGAGTATAATGAATCATTGATGAAAATATTATATCCCGAGAATTATGCTGAAGTCCTTCTTCTTCTTCTTCTTACGGCGAAGTTATGATCCGGAGTAGAAGGATCACAATCCTCCCACTTTACTGCATCCCTACTGGTCCGCCTGTGTGGATTATGCCGTAGTCCTATGGGTAGGAAATTTTTGTAATTGTTTCTTAACAGCAATCTGCACATTTTCGTGTTGTTAAATTCCACATACTCGTATATGAATACCCTTATACCAATTTTTTAGAACACACTTGAGGAAAGGGGAAGAGACAAAGAGAAAGACAGATTGGTGTAGTTGGTTTGAAACTCAGGTGGTATTACTCGTAAGTTTCAGTGAACTCCAAGGGTGGCGTCCAGATAACTGCGGAGTATTTTTGTTTTGCTGTTATTGTCATTGCTTATGATTCACAGTATTTTTTTCCGTCCTCCTGATGTCATCATCATGATCAAGTTGCATTTTAGTTACTTCGCAGTAGAGTTGACATAAGCTTTCGCAATTGATCGACTTTTTTATTTATTTCATGCGAAATAAATAGATGATTCTTGACATCAGGATTTGAACAGTGAACCTGTAGCGTGACAAGAGATGATGAATATGGTCGGATAAACATGAAGATATGAAGGTTCTATGAAGATTATGGAAGTACATATATACCATACACACTCATGACGGAATTTCAATTTCGATGAATAATCGTTTGTCTATGCTACCTTCCGAAATGACGAAACAAATCTATTTAGATCATCAGATTAAATCACCTACCATGAGGGGAAAACCCATGCTCCATTGAGTATGAAAATTATTTTGCTAATATCATTGTATCGCATTCTCATTGTTGCCCATAAAAATATAACCAGATAATTCTAAAGCAAATACGAGTTAAATTCATAACAGTAATTCATCCTAAGATTCGACTAAAAACAAATCAAACAACCACTTCCCTGAATCATTGTATGTACATATGTATGTAGGTGTGTTGAATTTCCCACAATCATTAAGATAACGAAAAAATATACAAAAAATCTGTCTAAACAGATGTAACCAGTCTCGGACAACAAAAAATTATTATCGCTATTTGTTCAACTTCCGCCACATCACACATCTGTGAGTCGAATAGCTATGCGAGTACAATTGGCACCTTGCCAAAAAAAATCTGAAAAAAAAAGAAAAAAACTCAAAATTCATTGGGAATTTTAAATCTTCCGATTTAGACATCCAAAAATTATGAATTTCACATCATTCTGAGAAGAAGGGTACTACATCCCCTTAGACACGTAAACCACCCAATAAACTCATGGTGTCATGACATGACTTATTTCTTTGACACTTTTATGAATATCCACATAGCCGATACGACACAAAACATGCATACGCCAGTCACCTGCAATCGTTGTGCGTTAATTGATTAAACAAATTCGCAAACAAATATCGATATTTTCTAAGTAAACAGATCGCACAATTGATTGGGGTGGAGAAGGGGATGGGGTTATATTTATTTTTTTTATTTTTTATTTTTTTGACGTAGGTAGGTGTACATTCAGTTAAAATTGGTTTTCTGTTTACCGCAACAAGTCAAGAGAAGTTCTTAATGACATTGACATTGGGTGAAGTTTTTGCACTGCGTTTTCGTATCCGTATCTACGATGATCGGCCAGCATACATACGATCGGTACGATGATTGTATGCATTGGGTATCGATCGAATAGCGATCGATGACTTTTGCTGGTTTAGCCATCGGAAAGGGCATTGATCCCGGCGATCATGAAAACAACGACAACAAATATGGTTTGTACTTGTATGAGTGTTTTAGGCATGTTTTTTTGCGATTTATAGATGCTTTTTTAGAAATTTTTATTTTTACATTATTTTTGTGAGATGCGTAAATTGGTGTGCGTTTTCTTTTTCTTTTTTTTTTCAATTTTTGTAGGCACTTTGTTTATTATTTTAAAGAAATTAGCAGTCCAATGGTGGATATCTGAATTCACAGTCGGTTAGTGTGTGATGATAAGACGAGTTGGTGTTGTTTTTTCGATGTCGGCTTTATGGAATGAGTTAGCACTTTTGATTAATTGACTTCCAAGAAGAATGATTGAAATGATGCAGTAAGTTGAGGTAGGCGTTTGGTACAGTAGGTGATAAAGTTCGACAGAAATTCGAGTCCAAGTTCCAGGTTGTGCGTGTCCGTTTAAGGTAAATTGCTCACATACCAATAAAGGCTAGGTGGGTAGGTATGTAAAGAATACATTTCATGTTCACCTTGTAGAGTAAATTAGTCGAGAAATTTCATGAGGAATTTATTCACCCCTTTGTTGCTCGTGAATGGCGTAGTTGAAAGTCATGTCTAAAAAAAAATTTCTCGAGGTTTTTTTTTCGGTTTATTTGTGAGAGAATATCTTTGGAAATGGATGAGCAAATATTGTTTCCATGTCGATGATGAACTAATTTTAATTTCAGTTAATCAATGGAAAATGCAAAGGCGACATTGAATGGGGTTGTGAAACTGTTTGAAGTAAGTTTAGTGATGACCGGCCTTGTCTAGAGCAAATTTAGCCCGGTCAATATCATTGTCATATCGTCTGCTGAGTATTGTTTTGTCGTACATTTTCATTTATGTACCTATACGCGACATTTACGACTTCAGGAAGACGCATTTTATTGTTTAACCCTGCTCTGGCACTGACGTTAAGTATCATGACTTTCTGACTCTTATGAAATACTAATTGTGGACCTAAATATATGTGATCTTAATGTAATAGGTTAGGTTAGGCAGATGGGTTGGTGAGGGGAATAAATCCCTCTGCGCCACACTCAGGTCTATATAAAACCATTGTGATGCCCATCAAAGCGTTGACCTTGACCGTCTTGAAGCCTTGATGAACCTACAGATGTCTTTTTTTGTGAAATTCACATCATTCTGGGAAGAAGGGTACACCATCCCCTTAGCCACGTAAACCACCCAATAGACCATCTTGAAGCCTTGATGAACCTTCAGATGTCTTTGATAGGTATGCCACATAGTTCTTCGATATCCTGGAAGAAGTGTCTTCCAAGGGTTTTATGTCTGGGATGGCAGAGACATAAAAAGTGGGTTTTGTCTCCACAGTCCATACCGAGATCATTCTCACTCCTGCAAGAGTGGAAATGGTCATTCTGTATTTCTGCAATATTACATTAGATCTGGCCTTGTTGGACGTTGGTCATAGTTTTCTCGTTATTTTACAGGTGCTCATCTGTTATTTGCTTCTTCGAGAACCCTAACCCCTGCTTCGTGTTTAAGCTTACACGTCGGGACTTTTACTGAGAGATCAGCTTGCTCTTGGCCCAGTGCAGAACTTAGTCAGCTTTCTCATTCCCTCATGTCCAGGGACCCAGCATAGTTTTACTTCATGCTGTGCCCCAAGATCTTTAAGCTCTTCGCGACAACACTTCACAAGCTTCGATTTCACCTCCATAGCAGAAATGGTTTTTATAGCCGCCTGGGTGTCGATGAAAAAGGTGATATCATCACGTGGTATTGCCTTCATCACAGTCTTATGGGCAACAATTGTCATCTTCTTCTTCTTTTCCTTACGGCGAGGTTATGATCCGGAGTAGAAGGATAACAATCCTCCCACTTTACTGTATCCCTACTGGTCCGCATGTGGGGTTTGCCGGTTTGACCTCAGAAAGTGCAGGCAGGTTTCCTGGTTTCGGATCACTTCGTCACTGAGGCCAATCAAATGCTGGTGCTTTTGCATTTGTGTGATCCAGTTGATTTTTGGTCTGCCTTTTTTGCGCGATTGTGTAGGAACGTTGATTGACATTGCCTTTTTGACGGGGTTTGAAGGATCTCTCTTTTGAACATGGCAATACCAAGTGAGCCGGTTGTGCTCTATCTTGCTTGTGATGGGTTCTTTTACATGAAGGCTTCCTCGAACTTTCCAACTTTTTTATTCTATCAAGCTTTGTTACTCCTCCTGTCATGCGAAGCATCTTCATCTTAGCTGCCGTTAATTTGCCCTCATACCTTTTGTACATTGTCCAGCATTGTTAACTGTATGTGAGCGCCGGACGTACAACTGCGGTGTAGAACCTTCCTTTTAGCTTAGGGGACATTTTTCGATCACAGAAGATAGCGGAGTATAGATCCCAGATATTTGAACTTTTCGCACTTGGGAACCACTTTTCCATTCAAGTAAATATCTGGAATAGGCCGGTTTAGATCAGAGAACGGGCAACACAGATACTCTGTTTTTTTTAACTAATACGGTACCCATTTCCCTCCAAAACATCCACCCATACATCAAGTGCTCGTTGCAGGGACTTATGATAGCTCCATCGTCAGCAAAGAATAACTGCTGCACTTTGGAGTCCGTCACTTTTCCTTCAAGTAGATAATCAAGGACTGCAATAAATAGCAAAGGACTGAGGACGCTTCCTTGGTATACACCGACTTTGATTATGGGCAGCAATTGTCATAAGTAAATAATATGTAGTTGGGACGCATGAAATGGGAAATAGAGGAGCTGAGTTTGGATGGGATGATGAGAGTGCGAGTAACAAAAACCATATTTGAGGATAAGAAGAAAATTAAAATCAAAGTGCTTCGTATGGACCTCCCTAATTTCTAACATAAGTGGTTGCTGACTTCAGAAAAATGCTTATTTGCCGACACACGCACTCTTTAAGTCTAATTAATTTAGAAAGGCATTAGATCAAGTTTAACTTGGGCCCGCTTTTAGATGTCATTCCCTTTCGTGATTGAATAGTTACAGGATTTTTGTACTAGAGAACTTGGCCCGATTTGTATGTGCGATAACTATCTTCACGTATGCTTCCATGAAGGATGACGGAGCTGTTAATTATCTCGCTGAAACCTAATTTAGCATGTCATCGTCATCTGAGGCCAAAAGCCTCAGTGTATCAAGCCAAGATGGTGGCTCTGCTGCACGAGCTTGCCATGATTTGCGAAATGGTCAGCTGGTCAGGAATATTATTCTGGATGGAATTTAACGCACCACTAGCAACGAAATGTATCCAGAAACTCAGCGAATGTGTAACTGGAAATGCAGTGACACTAGCTTTTGGAAAGGGCTACTTGCCTAATGATCGAAAGAAATTAAAAGGTGGATACACTGGCAATTAACGGTGAGTCTTGGAATTTCTGTGTCCTAAACCTGAACCATTAAATAGGAAACGTTGGTCAGACGCGGAGAAGTGCAGAAAAGCCAAAATGGTTATTAGAATATTGGTATGCTCTACTAAGCATGCATCGAGGAACTCTATATATACAGAACATACTAACTTTAGGTGTCATCTAAAGAAAGTGGGACGTATGGAAGACGATGCTTGCAGGTTATGCTGCAGGACGTGGAGACAGCGGTACATACATTTATTGTGTCAATAGCTAGCAGAAGAAAATATATATTAGGTCACTAGTGGTTAGAAATGGAGAAGATTAACTAGATATCCTTTGAGCAACTGTTAGTTTTGAGGTCAAGGAGGAACCCTGTAGAAATTCAGACGGAAACTCTGGCTAAGGTGACTCTTGGAAGGGAGGCGAAAGGTGGTCTGATATACATATACAGGGCTATTCATTTTATGCCTTAGGATTTCAAATTTAAATAAAATAAAAAGTTTTCGGCCATATTTCTGGCTGTACTGCTGCCATAACTTCAAGGATGTTGGTTTTTAAGTGCTTCGAAGTTTGGAGATTGTCTGCACAGACACGATCAAAAAGAAATCCAACGGGGTCTGATCACATGATCTTGGTGGCCAATTTATGTAGCCAAATCTTGAAATTAAACGGCCGGGGAACTTTTCGCGAAATAAAATCAAATTTACCTGTTGTGTGTTGCACGTAAGCCCATCCTGTTGGAACCGCATGTCGCTCATATCAATATCTTCAATCTCAGGCTAGAAAAAAAGTTGGTTATTATTTCACCATAGTGCAGATAATTCACCGTAACAGTGGTGCCTTCATCGTTTTCAAAAAAAAATATACTTGCCGATCATGCTGCCGGTCCATAGCACAAACCAAACTGTCAGCCGTAGTGGATCTCAACGATCACATTTAAAGTCTCAGAACCCCAAATTCTGCTATTTTGTTTGTTTACGTAGCCGCTGGACAGGAAATATGCCACATCGCTGAAGAAGATTTCGTTCGAAAAATTGGCGTCAACTTACAGATCACAGATGTTACAAAACTGTTATTTTAGTACAACAACTTTAATGAGCGGTGGTTAAACGAACCACATTGTAAAATGACAAGGCAAGAACTAACCACCTGTCACTATGGATGACAAATTTATTTGACGTATGCCATATGGCAAAAATGTGAAAACCCAACTTTGAAATGAATAATCTTTTAATTACATGGAGATATGAAAGCAACTGATAAAATTACTCTTTCGTAATTGAAAAAATATGTGAATTTCGAGGGTTGGTTCCCCTATTAGATGAGAAGAAAATGTAACTTTCCGGGGATTCCCGGAATATTCACTAGAGGTATTTCGGCATGCAGTGTTACCATATTTAACATTTCCCTGTTTTTTTTTTTTTTTTATGACAGAATACCATGGCAGTTTCTTTCAGCATTTTTTTTCAGATTAATAATGACACCTCAAAATACATTTTACTAACATTTTATACCTGCAGTGTGTGGCAACCAGGGCTTCCATTATGAACAGGCTAAAGCATAGAAAATTTCGAAAAAAAGCGTAGCAGATTTTCACTTCAGCGGGTTAGATTTAATAACAAACACAAAACCGTTTAAATCGTCTTTATGCAAGCAAACATCTCTTGATATTCTCTTTCAATTGAATCTATTTAGAAGTCAGAGTTACATGCCTAAATCTTGTATCTATTGTATACATGGTCACGCAAATGAGTTTCATATTTAAAGCGGGATAAAACATAGTGAAAAATCTACTGTCAGTAAGGGACAGCATGACAAGTTCCAACGCATTTGAACGTCATTCCTTACGCAGTAAGTGCAATTGGAGGTCTAGCAAAGCAAAGCTAGCAATCTCCTATAATCTCGAAACTAATTTTAGAAGCTCCTATCCAGTTTTGCAAGCAAGAAAGTTTATAAAAAGTTCACATGTATCCCAAAGAATAATATTTCTACTTAAACGAATTTGCGCTGGAGATTGCCAGCTCCATTTTGCGTGAGAGAGAGGTATAAATAATAATTTGTATTCCCCTAAAAAAAAATATGGGGTAATGGAAAATATAGCAGATAGGTTAGGGTAGGTTGGAGGGAAGTGGACTTAAGTGCTTATCACGGGGGCCGTACGGTCTGTGGAACCTATATTTAAAACCTTTGTCTTGCGTTTGGTTCTGTTACAAACCAGCCTGTGCTCTTTATGAAGCCTATTATCTTCCTAAATGGAACTTGTACGAGATCCCCATACAGCAGATACAGCACTTAGCACTTATGGTATTGGCCGCAAAAGGTTTCTGGTCTGACAAACTGGCAAACTGGCAGTTTAGACCTGATTTCAAGAGAGCTCAGTGCCTGGATGGCGTCCTGGCTATCCGACAATATCACCATACCTTCTGTCGAAGTTAAATTGTGCGTATGTCAGAAGTTTAAGAGAGAATTTTGATTCTCTTGTAACTCATCTGGATACTTTTTTGTTTCTTCCTGATTTTGTTGTGGTCTCTGAAATTTGGATATACGATTTTGAAAAAAGCGATTATTATTGTTGTATATATATGTTGTTGGTTGCTTTGTGAAGCAAGATTATAAAGATGATTGTGTTGTATTGAAATTAAATTTTCTGAGTGCTGATGCTTTAAAAATTTCTTGTAAAATCAGAGGTGAAGTCCACGTTCTGATATGTGTCTACAGGCTTCATATGTTCAATGTCTCGGTTTTTGTGGAGGAATTTTCAGCATTTTTGGAATATGAAAAGTCAAAGAATTTGATTATTCTCGTAGGTTTTAATATTGACATTTTAGAACATAGTGCAATTGTATCTACTTATTTGGCCTTACTAGCTTCCCATGGTTTAGCCTCGTTTATAAATGAAACTACAAGAATTGAATCTGAAAGGTGCTTAGATCACATCTATGCCCGTTTTGCGTCTCCTTCTTCGGGTTCCTGTGAAAAGTGTATATTCGATTTTAGGATCACTGATCATTCTATGATAGGCTTGCTAGTTAATATCTCGAAAAAAAACTTTTATCCAGACCCTAGTTGTCAGTCCTCGAATTCCACAAACATGGTAACGAAAATTGATTTTGCTAAGCTAAAAAATAGTCTTTTTTTTCGAGACTTGGGAAGCAATATTTGCTGAAAGTGATGTTTCTTTATCGTACGATCTGTTTATTGCATGCCTCACGAAGCAGGTCAAGTAAAAAAAATCTGAAAGACGACTAAAACCTTGGATCACGAGGTATTTATTAAAATTAATTAAGATTAAAAAAAATTAAGAATAAAATGTTCAAGGCACCCTAATAATCAACATTTACAATCTAAATATAAAAAAATGTGCTCAGTTTTAAAGGAAAAAGTTAGCTTCTATAACAACAAATTCAACAGAGTTAAAGGAAATCTGAGAAGTGAATGGCATTATTAATAATTCTTCAACTGTTATAAGACCAGCTATTATACGTACCTATAATAATGAGGTTTCCGACAATTTTGGTATTGCTAACTCTTTTAACAAATATTTTGCAACTATATCCCCTAATCTGCTTCCAAGCCGTATACATCCTACGTGTGCACTTTGTAGTACCGAATTTAATCTCGGTGAACCTTCACAGAGACATAGTTTTTTATTTGAACCAATAACGGCTTTCTAACTCTTGCACTCAATTGGTACGTTGAAAAACTCAAATTTTTCTGGAATTGATGCCGTGTCAAATGTAATTCTTAAAAAAATTTCATGTTTTTTAGTTGATGTTTTGGCACATATATTTAATAATAGTATTTTTTCTGGTGTCTTTCCTGAAGCTCTTAAATGCGCAGATATTTTACCTCTGTTTAGGAAAGGAGCATCTGATGACTTAAGTAATTATAGGCCAATCTCAATTTTACCTTCAATTAGCAAAATCTTTGAAAAAGCTATAAAAAATAGGGTTGTGTCCTTTTTAAATAAAACGAACTTTTTCAGTGCTGTCCAATTTGGATTTCAAAAAGGATGATCTACAGAAGAAGCACTTTTAAATTTTTGTACACAAATTTTTGGGAAATTGGACGAGCTGGTTTGTTTGTTGATATATCAAAAGCTTTTGATATGGTCAACCACGATATATTGCTTGGTAAAATTGAAAAAGCTGGATTTCGGTGCTTTATTTTAGACTGGTTTAAATCTTACTTGAATAATAGGCCCCAGAGAGTTATTATTGATGGCATCAGAAGTGATATGGAGTATCTTAATCTGGGAGTACCTCAAGGTTCCGTCCTAGGACCAATGCTTTTCTTGGTATACATAAATTCATTGTTCGGTTTGTACTTTAAGGGCGTATTAACTGCTTTTGCAGATGACGTGGGTTTTGCCTATGGCTCTGAATCTTGTATCCGATATTAATTGGGACCTTAGTTTATTAAGAATCTGGTTTGCTGAGCATAAATTGGTAGTTAGCTCCAAAACTAAAATTATGTTTTTTTCATTTGTCAGTGCAAAGCAGTTTTGAAGCAAATGTGTTCTTTCATGCATCTGAGTGTCAAAGATTTAATTTCTCATATTGCACCTGTAACACCGATTTTTCAACTCGTACGTTTAATTGCGGTGTCGTCTGCAGTGATAAATGTTTTCAAGTTGAAATCGTTAATGAGTTCAAATACTTGGGACTTGTCATTGACTCGAGGATGAGTTTCTTTAACCACACGGACAATTTGAGGCTTTACTTTCGCAGCACTCTTAGAAATTTCTATTATCTGCGTAAGGTTTGCTCTACCGAACTCTTAAAAAAAATCTATTATGGAATTTTTCATTCAAGACCTCCTGGGGAGGAACTTATTTCAATAGAATACAACCTCTTTTTAACCTTCAAAAACATGTCTTGAAGAGAATATGTTGGAAATCTCGTAGACACCCCAGTTTTCCTCTTTTCGGAGATCTGTAAATTCTTCCAGTTCGTCACTTTGTTTTGTTATAAAGTGCTAAAAATGTTCTTTAGAAGATCAGGTAATCTTAATTTCAGTCTACTCGATAGCTACAGTTTACGTGGTAATTTTTTGAATCTTGTATCTTTTCCCGGTTTTCGCACTTTAGCTTTTCGCAATTTTTATACTGTTGCTTCATGTCGGTTATTTAACAAACTTCCTCATTCAATCAGAGAGTTAAGATCTCATTTAATATTTGTAAAATATGTGAAAAAATGGCTTTTTTCCTTTGATCTCAGGAGTATTGAATCATTGCTTTAAATTTTACTTTGATGTTCTGGTTAAACGAAGTGTTCTCTAGTTTTATTGTACTCTGCATTAATGCTTATTATATTTATACATATTTGTGTTCCTATTCTCTTTTTTTGATATGTATAGTTTTATGTAAAGGGTCACCCCACCCATTTTATATTATATATCTGTAAAGCATCTGAAGTGGCATTATCACTATTTAAATAAATATAAATGTCACTTACGCATATTTCTCTTTTTAAGTAAACTGTATGGATTAATTGTTATTTGGATTATAAGAGAAATAAATTATCTAAATCTAAAATGTAAAAAAAAAAAAAAAAATGTTTTGATCGCATCTGCTTGAAAAATACAGTGAACTGAAGAGTGATTCGCGCACTTCCTGCAGTTGCTGAGGTAAAAAACCACAGTGTAAACATAACTTAAGACGGATTGCAGCGCTTCCATTGTGTTTTCTTTAAATTTTATCCATCTAGGTCAATAGATAATTATGCAGATAAATCTACTAATTAGATCCTGTAATTATCTACTAATTGCCTTCTCAATTCTGTCGCTCAACTACCATACCCATGTGGGTCTTCAACAAAGCAACAAATAAATTTGATTTTTTACAACAGGCACGTCACTCTAATTGCCCATGGAATCTCCCCCAGTTGCAATTGCACCAAACCTATCCAGTGACCCGCAACTTACCTTTCAAATTTCTACTCCTGCTTCATAAATTTTCTAATTTACTGCCGAGAAAATAAAAATAAACACACACATAAAAGTGCACAAGAAGCGCCCTTCTGCCGCTATTTCGCATATCTACGAGTATCTACCTGAACGAGCTCGCACCCATGTCGTCTTTCAAACGGTTTTTGGCTACCGCATCATGGTTATCCACCATCGAACAGGAAGACAGACCCCACCACAAATAAACAAATTCATGTTTACAAAATAAAAATGTACAAATTGTCATTTTCAATTATTACGTCAAAAAAAAATGGGCGTCAGTCCAGAGCCCGCACCATGACACACCAAAATGGGAGCAGTGACCAAAATGCAAACAGCCCAACACCAGTCACATGTGCACACATGTTGCGTAGGTCCCGTCCGTCGTCGTAGGATTACATCGGATTCAGCCGGCTGACCAGGCCAGGAACATACTGTAAATATATGCCTTCGAGTTGACAGGTTCCACAGAGAGCAGCGGCTGGGTGTTAAATTACTTTTTTTGCGCTAAGAGCAGGAATTAGGCTCCAATATCTCGTTGCGGATGGACACGAAAAGTTGGCCTTAAAGGAAAAGGATGTGGCAAGGGTGAGGGAAGAGGATGACTCAACAGAGGATTCGTTTCATCATAATTCGTTGTTAAAATGCTCTGTCAAGTGGATGTTACCGGCCAGCAGAGTGGGGCCATGGTGGAGTACTGTGTGGTTGTTGGAGATTCGTCGAAGCTGTCCGAATGAATTAAGATCTGTTGTGGTGTATTTAAGGCTCTTTTTACAGTTAACTGGGCGAATATACGCTTTTTCTTCGTTTTCGATGTCTGCCTTTCCATGATGTTCTTGGAAGAAGAGGAACCAAATCAGTCATTCACCCCATTCGAGCACTTTAGGGCCTGGGAATGGACACTCACGATTCATGTGGCTGGAAGTAGATTTGGAAAATAGTAGATAATTGTTGAAATAGTTGAGAAACTAGTTCAGTTTTTTGTCAGTTATAGTTCGGTCCAGTGCACGTGAAGCGTGAATGCACCTTTTTTGGATCGGGTTTTGCAATACACGAATTCGAGACGGATCGTGAAGAGCACATTGATCATCATGCGAATACGATGGCAGCGGGCCATTTGGAATGAATAGCTCTATACGAGAATCGAGATCACTGTCCAGAGAGTTGGCTGATTGAATAAATGAATGGGTATGAGCCGTGTTTTAAACTATAGAGTAGGAGGAGGAACCGAATTGATGAATGGAGAAGTTTTGTAATTTATTACAGTAGTTTAGTGCTTCCTGTTCATAGGATGGACTGCGCTCTTATTGCTTCGATTGTTTAATATAATAGTTTCATTTGATTATGGATCTGGGGATACTGTAGTTGCTGGGAGGTTATTTGCAGGTTTAGTTGTATGATTCGAGGACATGGATCAGTATACAGAGCAAACAATTCTATAAGTCATGAGATTAAATGGCGACAGGATTTGAGTAAAGTGCATGTCCCCCTACAGGGTATAATCTAAATAAGAAGAAACCATTGAAGAGGCTTAAAACACTGATGGACAACACAAGATGCATGGTAATAGACAAATGAAATTCCTAAAAGCTTCCCAACGTCAATGCACTGCATGAAACAGTGCAAGACCTACTGTTCGGCTTTGATGATTTCGCGATGCTAGACTTTCAACACAAACGAAGTACTTAATTGAACCGCCAAGTCGCTATTTGGAAGCACAGGTTTATTGCCGAATGTAACCGGCGGAACTTAGTTCTAACAATTTTACTCTCAGAAGTTTGTCAAAGTTTTCAAGAGGTGGGTGGGTACAGTGCTTGGACTTCTAGACTTTTCCCACGAATCTAGTCTTGTTTACTCATACCAAATTGAAATATTTCAATTATTCGATTTCAATTATTCGAGACAAGAACTTTTAAACTTAAAGCTAAAGAAACTTAAACCTAAGAAAGGTCCTGGTTACGACTTAATCACAGGAGAGGTTCTTAAAGCTTTGCCTAGAAAAGCTATAAATAAGCCTTTCTACATTATAAACGCTGCACTTAGATTAGAATATGTTCCGAGCCAATGAAAAGTCGCAAAAGTTATAATGGTTCCAAAGCCAGACGTTTGCTGTCGCCTCAAGCTCAGAAATAGAAATCTACACGGATGGGTCACAGAGAGAAACTCTTACTTACATACTTACTTATGCCCTATATCCCCTTGTGGGTCCTAGGGCCTCGGCTACGCCTACGCGCCATCGTGTACGGTTTCTGGCAATGTTTCTCAGCTCTCCCCAGCTTTTCCCCAACTGCCGTGCTTCCTTCTCGACTGCTCTGCGCCATGTTCTCCTTGGACCACCAGGTCTTTTGCCATCCTGAGCTAAGGGGTTTCATTGCATAGCATGGTTCGCCATGGAGCTGTCACCCTTTCGGAGCGTATGACCAATCCACTGCCACTTCCGTCGTTGGATGGTTGTGCCTATTGGTTCCTGACCCGTTCTCTCGTAAAGATGTTCGTTAGAGATACGATTGGGCCAGAAAATCCTAAAGATGTTGCGCAGGCAAGGAACGTTTGCAGCTTTCTGGTGATAGCGGTGGTCACTCTCCACGTGCTGCATCCATATAACAGCACGGATTCAACGTTGGAGCGGAACAGTCTTAGCTTGGTGTTCAAACTGATTGCATTGCTTCGCCATATTTTGGACAACATCCCGAACGCGGACTTTGCTTTGGCGATTCTGTTGGCTATATCCAGTTCGGTTCCACCATCGGTCGAGACAATACTCCCAAGATACTGGAAATCCTCTACTCTCTCTACCGGTTGTCCAGCAATGCATATTAAACTACTCCATTAAACTACCTTTCTTAGGAAGCTTGACGATCATTCCCTTTTTCCACTCGTCAGGAAAGTTCTCGGCTTCCCAAGCTCTCTCTATAAGCGGAAGCAGAAGCTCAGCCGATGTTGTTGGCGCTGCTCGTAAGAGCTCTGCGGGAATACCGTCAAGTCCGACCGCCTTGTTGGTTTTAAGTAGTGATCTCATCCTTACTAGGAGGCGCGGTGCGTATTCGGGCATTTCTTATCTCGGACACCTCATTCTGATTTGGGAACATATCGCTAGCGAATACAACGTTTAAAACCGTAGCAAAATGCTCCTTCCATCTCTTAAGCTGGTCCTCATCCGAAATAAGCAAGGAACCGTCTAGGCTTTTCACTTGGTGTTGGCTGGAGCTGCGACCACCTGTCAGCTCTTTAGTGATTCTGTAGACGGTCCAACTATCGCACCTTCGTGCTGCATCTTCTGCTTCTGTAGCCAGCGCGTTGATGTAGTTGCGCCTATCACGTCGCACGCCACACTGAACTTCTCTCATCTTCATGCGATATAGGGACTCTAGCTCATTACTCCCTGCTGCTGGAGCGGCCGCAATGCGAGCTTTCAGCTGTTTCCGTTCGTCAATCCGTCTCCAGGTATCCTCGGAAACCCACGCCCTATGCCTTTCCTGTGATCGACCGACAATTCTTTCAGCACCAGATGTAAAAACATTTTTCACAGCACACCAATGGTCTTGGATGGTTGTGGGCAGTGAGCTGCTGATTGCTTCCACACCTTGCGAAATGTGCTCCCCTAATTGTTGGCGCACTGAGGGATCACTAAGTCTATCGATGTTGAACCTGGGCATTCTTGTATTGTCGTGGGATCTTCGAACGGCAGCAGTGCGTAGTTGAAGAGTAGCTATCATAAGATGGTGAGGAGACTACTTCTAAAGCGGCGGCTGATAGCAAAATGGTCAATTTGATTGGAAGTTGCTTGCCTGTCGTTGGAAACCCAGCTGACTTTGTGGCAGGTCTTGTGCTCAAACATGGCATTGCAGAAATCCACAAACCTTTCGCCATTGTCATTGCGGTTACCTAGTCCATTCTTCCCGATTACATGTTTGAGCCCTTCATTGTCGTTGCCTACCTTGGCATTCAAATCCTCCATCACTATGACAATGTCTCCATTTGGTGTTGTATTGAAGACGGCGCTTAAGAGATTGTAGAAGCTCTCCTTCTCGTCCTCAGTCGAGCCCTCTGTTGGGGCATAACACTGTATGATGGTGACGCGTCGTACTCTAGTCCGGAATCTGGCCGACATAATCCTATCACCATAAGGTTGCCAGGAAATTAGGCCTTTGCGTGCTGTTGGTGTTAGCAGCAGTCCGACTCCATATTCCCGCGGACTTCCAGATGGTCTTTCTGAATAGAGTAGTACAGTGTTATGCGTTGGGGACTGGTACTCGCCCGCTTTTAACCATCTGATTTCGCTTACCCCCAAAATGTCCAGTCTATATCGCATGAATTCTTTTTCCAGTTGAAGGAATCTGGCATTGTGAGGTCCTTCACTTCCCGAGTCAAGGAGCGTCTTCACATTCCAGAAACCTATCTTTGTCCGGGTACAATAGCCAAAAGTCGTCAACATGTGATCATTCCTTATCCGAGGCATAGTGTCGGTTTCTGTAGCAATTAGGGTTCGGTAACGCAGGTTGCTAGCCCACGTTACCTAGTCTAGAATCAAGGCCCTAGACAACCCGCACTTGCAGTATTAGCCTACACGCATAAGGGTTTATACGTATAGTTACACGGGGACCACCACTAGGAGGTAAAGCAAGCACTTCATCACGAACTTGATTGTTGCGCTACTGGCCCAAGCCAAGTTTTGAGCAGTCAGTAGTTTCCCGATCAATCGCAATGCAGATCCTCAAGAGAGAAACTCGGCATCTTCTCATCTATACGACTACCAGGCGAATGCAGCATCTTCCAAGCAGAAGTTCTAACCATCCTAGAGACCGCCCAAATAGTGAGAGTACTAGACATATCACATGAGGATATCACTATCTACGTTGACAGCCAAGCAGCCATTAAGGCGTAAAAATTGAATCGAAAATAGCAGAACTTAGGGTTCTGGGCAAGCAGAACAATGTCGAAATTATTTGGGTGTCAGGCCATAGTGACTAAATCGAAAATGAAAAATCTAATAAATTAGCCAGGTTGGAGTCCGACCGATGTGTACAAAAGTGTCCATGCACCAATCTCACATATCAAATCATTTATAGTGAAAAGCTACTATCCATAGCAGAAAGTAAGTGGGAAAACACGCACAAAGGCCATGCGGTCTAAAAGAGATAAAAACAGATCAGGCATCTTAATATTTCTAAATAGATCATCGATTGCTCTAGCATCAAGGGTGATAGCGGGGCACAAGCTCTTATGAAAACACTCAGGTCGAATGAGAATCGCAAATGTAGATCATATCTGCAGAACCCCGATATATTTTATTAGATGATACCTTCCACTTCCTATGCCTAAGTAGAAGGAGTTGAGATTTCCTAGGGATTTCCTTCTTTAAAGGCCCACACGAGCTATCAAACATACGTCTGATAGCAATCCTAAAGTTTTGTGTCAAGTCAGAATGGGAAAAGTTCAGATTCGAAGCAGACGGCATAATATCATTCCCACAACATAACTTTGATTCTCTCTTTACAGGTGCAACTAAGGGTAACGCAAAGGGCCGGTGAAGTCCCATACGAGCTGATGGCTGAATTTGCTCCAGCAACTTAACCTGTTAAGACCACCTAACCTACTTATCTACCCATCTCGTGCTCGAGGGATTTCCAAAGCTCTAATGTTTATTGATTTTAAACAATTCTGGACTGCAGCGCTCACTGTGCATTCTTACGTGACTACCGCGGAACCTGGTGAAGACCGTTCCATTGAAGACATTTTTGAAGCCGAAAAATTAAAATTATAGGCTACATCTTATTGGGATGAACTCGAAATTGTTAATAAGCATCTTTAAGGAGCATGTTGGAACACTTTAACAAAATATGCATTTTTTGCGCTTACGCTGCAAGTCCCCATGTCCCGCAGATGGCTGCTTTATGCGAGCCAAATTTCAAGTGCACAATGATTCAGTATTTTCATTTCTCTATTTCACCTCTTCTATTTGTTTATTCTCCACCACCCTAAATGTGTTTATAAACGAAACAAGACAAATCAAAACAAATAGAACCTGCTTCACGCTCTTCCACTTTAAATCGCTCCAAATTCTTTTGTGTCGTATGTCACCGTACCCTAATTAACCCCCTTGCTCGGAGCTCATTTGCATAAGCCCATCCACACTGTAGCCCGCCATCCGAAGTCGCCTGATAGTCTGACTCACCTGCAAGGTATTCTTTTCACAACTTTTTGCGCACACTTTACACACACTCTCCATTGATGCTTCCATTACACGCCATGCCATATGCGTCATGTAGGCGGTTAGCTATGCGAGCACACACTCATCCGCTCCCCGGTCGTCCAATGTATCTACATTCATAGATTTTGCTTACTTAACAGTGTTTTGTAAATCATCCGTGTGATTAGCGTTACCGGAGGAGATAGAGCGTTTTAAGCAATTTAGCTTCTGCCCGCTTATCAGGTGCTAAAAGTGAGGCAATTAGCCTAGGCTTAGGGCATTACCTATCCACCGTGGAATGTCTGGAATGCGCAATTAGCAGGATTAGTACAGATGGTGATAAAAATAAAAAGAGCACCACAAGTTTTATGATTCTATGAGTCTAATCCATGAGTGGCTTGTGTTTCCACCGAAACATGATTCATTTTGTGTTTTGTGGTGGTCCAATGACTTATGCAACTACCCCGAGCCAAGCTGAATGGGAAATTTATCACTCGGCATCCCTTTGGGCGAAAAGTTGAACAACAGCAACGAAAAAAAGGAACATTCGACGGAAACTCCTTGAACAGGCCGACACTGTAACAACAGTACCTGTGTTGCGCTGCGGCTAGCGTTGTTTACTTCCATTTCAAGGCGGCATTAATCAGTAACCTAATTGTTTGACTGGTGGGCATTATTAATTGCCCACAAGTTGGTTACAAGTTGCTGGCGGCCACCTGGTTAAAAAGTTCCGTGTGTATGTTGTACACAAGTTTATGCGACAAATGGTGACATGGAACGATTTTTTTCGATTGTTTGTGCAACGCAACTGGTCGCCGCCGGCGGACCTATTGTTCCGTAAAAGGATACAGCTTCAGTGCGTTTTTGTTCGAATTTCCTGAATTACTTTTCTACATTTTCTTATGTCGTGGGTGGTACAAAATTTGTCGGTTGACATTTGGAAATTAGGAAATTCGTTGCAGGCGGATTTCTCTAAGGATACGAGGTAAATATCTTTATGCATATGTATAACGCCATATCTATGCACTATGATCGAAAAAGACTGTGGCTAAATGTCATCACTTGCTTTTGAGGACAACGATGAGTTTGCTTAGCTGGATGCTGCCGTTAATTGTGTCAACAACATTGATCTTAAACTTTGTGGTAGGTAACGTACGTGCCCTGTGACATCGACTCATGTGGACTAAAAATATGAATCTGTAACGAGACCAAGCCAAGTTAGATAAAGTATTGTATTATCTACAGAACAAGTAAACTTTAGAATTCACTCCCAGGAGACATATTTACAGAAGCGTTTGGTCTCCAGCTATTCAATGGCAAAACCAACAGGACTACAGGCATTATAAACAAATTTTCTAAAAATAAAGGTATTGGCGTAGCTCTTGGCAGCCACACGAATGGTTTGGACGTACAATTTTTTTTCGGTTGAGAAGTTTCACTTAACAATTTTTCTCTTGAAAGTTTGTCCGACGTTCACGAGAGGTGGAACAGTGAAATTCGGGTTTTCTGGGATTCGAACCTGGAATTCCCCGCTCAGTGATCACACACTTAACCACTGACCCACGGTGACAACAAAAAAGTGACCCCTAAAGGTAGGTAGGTAGGTGTGGCTGTGACAGCAAGCCATGCTGAAACATAATTAGCGCAGAGGCGCCGTTTTAATACCACAACTCAAGTGACCTAATTTGTTGTAAAAACTGGCGTTGGACTTGTGGGAAAGAAGAGAAAAGATTATTTAAATCCACCCCGTGGCATTGAGGAAACATTGATGACGTCCCCGATGCTTGTCTCCGCTAACTCACTAATATTATCAAAGAGGTGTCTGCCAAGTATACGGTGTCTGACCCTACTAAGGGCCGTACACTTACAAAGGAAGTGAAGGATTGTTTCAGGCTCGTTGGTCATATTGCAGCTACGACAAAGTGCATTAAAAGTAATGCCCTGGCTGTGTGGACTCCTATGGGCCAATGGCCAGTGCTAATTGCCAGAACCCTAGCAATATCTGCCCGGTTTCTGTTTAGTAGCTCTTGTGTTCTGCGCCAGTTATACTTGGGCCACATCTGCCTGGATATGATACAGTTCTGCAACCCTCGCCATCTATTACCAGCGTCTGCGAGGAAATGAGCAAAGACTCTACCCTTAAGGGCCCCTAACGTAATGTTGACCTCCTCCGCGCGGGAGCAATCAAGGGCAGATCCCTGCCTCGCCAATCAGCCCTTTCGTTTCCGTCAATGTTACTATGACCAAGCACCCAGATGAGGCTGATCCTAGACCGTTGACCGAGTGCGGCAAGCTCCTCCTTGCATTGTTTGAAGGAGGAAGTCGCAGATAGCGGCCTGGCTATCATTGAAAATGGCTATGGTGTTAAGTTGTATCGATGTATGTTTGAGGAGACGGCACGCCTCTCGTACAGCAAGAACTTCCGCCTGGAATACGCTGCATGAATTCGGTAGACGGAATGAACTGGAGATATTGAGGGATTCAGAAAATATTCCCGCCCCTACTCCGTAGTCCATTTTCGACCCGTCAGTGAAAATGGTTGTTTTGAACTCGTTTGTCACCACGCCACATTTCCATTCCGCCCTGGAAGGGAATCTCACCGTGACAACATTGCGAAAGTTCATCCTGGAAATTATGTAGGCGGTCGGATTTGCCGCCAACTCCCGAGGTAGCAGATTAAGGATGCTGTTGTGGCCATAAAGACTATCGCACCAGCTACCTGTTTCTCTTAATCTGACCGCACTACATGCTGATATGTACTTTATATGAAGGTCGAGTGGTATAAGGTGAAGGATTACGTTCAAGGCTTCAGTTGGGTATGTTCTCATCGCCCCTGTAGCACCTAGAGCCGCAGTTCTTTGTACTTTGTTGATGAGTTTAGTAATATATGCTTTCTTAACCGCCGGCCACCAAACTAGCGATCCATAGGAAAGTATAGGGCGCACCACCGCAGTATACATCCAAATGACCATATTCGGACGGAGTCCCCATTTCTTACCCCTAAAGACTCCTTAACCTGCTGGGATTCTCAAAACAAGTGACTAAATATTATGAAACAAATATTTTTGCGCTAACAGTCCACACAGGGCCAGGCATAGCTTCTCGCAGCCACTGATGTCTTGCGCTGCACGGGACGTATAGTTTTATGTCATCTCCGAAGGGCAATTTTGTTCGATTGAGTGAAGTTTTTCATGCCAATTGTACTCTCGGATGTTTGTCAGGCGTTCGCGAGATGTGGGACAGTGAGAAAACTTTTTTTTTTGTGTTTTCTGGGATTCGAATTCCCGGTCAGTGATCACGCAATTAACCACTGAGAACGGCGCCCGCAATGACTAAGTGATTAACATTCTTACTCAACCCTTTGCTCTTGCAGTATCCACTGTGATGTGAGTAGACTACACCACGATGATCAGCATAAATACCGATGACATAGTTCCCATTATAAACGCCAAAGGTGGCTTATGAATCTTGCCACCAAGCCTAACTAGAGAATTGTATTGCACATATATTCAATTGAGTTCAGTGCGGGTACACATAATTCGAAAATTCATAATTCGGATTAAAATTCAAAATTAACAATTGGTCATTTCACGGCCCTCAAACTTTTCTTCGAAGCCAATGTCAAACAAACGTAGACTCATCGGGTTGGAGCGGTGTGTAGTAATTAATTTCCGGACTACGTTCGGGTTATCCGGATTTAAAAAATACGGATAAAAAACTTGCGAATTTTGATTGACACTTATTTAGAGTGCTGATTTTTTTAAGAGAAGGACAGAGTTCCAATGGGATAATAAGCCCCAACCGCAGTGGGAGTCAATCTTATGCATCCCCTTATTCCAGTGTAGACTGCTCTTTGACCTTAAACAGGCTAGAAATATATTCTTTCTATGAAGAACCTTCCACCACAATGCAAGTGTACCACACTCGGTTTGAGTAATTCGAATGCTGAATTAAATCCCACCTCGCGATGAAATATCCAAAACTGGGATTGTGACAGGAGAAGGGAATTGATTTGTAGTCGGTAAGAATCCTACTGCCTGGTGGGAATGGTAAAATGGCAAATGGCATTTTACCTCAGATATAATTTTTTATTTAAATAGTAAGCTTTGTTTTTGAGAAAATTTTAATTTTTCCAAATTAGAATTAATTAGTTAGAATTGAACTTCCGATTACGCGTCTGGGTATGAGTCCACCGATCTCTGCAGTCACAGGTACAGACGGACAGGATATTTCATCCTGATGTATCTTCTCGCACTAAGGAAGGCTAAACCTGAATGTAGTGGAGCGCCGAGACAAGAGCCAAACGGCTAACGAATTTACGCTCTAAAACAAGTCTAGCGCACGTGTCCAAATAAACAGCACACACTGATAATGTAAGTAGCAGTCCTTAAGTCTTCTTAAATCGGAAAGAATTTTGAAGAATTACAATTTTTTTAATTTTTTCTTCGGTAATGAATCTGATTTAGATGCCTTTAACATAGAACAGCTTCACCGATTGGAATGAATTTTATTTTTTTTCATTTACAATACACTAGAGGTTAAATCGAATGCAAATTATAAAGTCATTTTGTGCCGCCCTGTATAATAGAGAATCTTAAATTAGTGGGTGTCTCAATTCTGTCGGTATTTATGGTAGACTGCAGCCTAAGCTGGGTTTCGCGATCATTATAGTCGAGGCAAAATCTCTTCTAACCCTAAAATTAATAGCAGTTTTTATTTATTTAAAAAAAAAAATTTTAAAATCCCAAAGTACTCAGCATCAATTACTGGTCCATTATACTACCAAGCATAATCCCCTTTTGATCATTAACCTCCTTTATGCTCGAATGGCTCTTGGTTGTCAAGTCTAGTCGCATGGATCCCTACTGGCCAGTGACCTGTGTTTATCGCTGCAATTATTGCAACATTTACCCGAGTCCATTTCTCAAGCTCTTGTATTTTGGTCCAGTTGTAGTCTCGCCAGATCAACTCTGTAACAACTGTTCCTCTGCAAACTGTTCCACCTTTTGTTTGCTACTGATAGAAAGTGTGAAAAGATTTCGATCTTGGCAGTTCTCATCAGAAAGAAGACTACCTCTGCAAGAGGTGTGTCAAGGTAAGATCTCCTCCTCGCCAGCTCGTCAGTCGGTTCATTCCACTCTATGTTACATGACCTAGTACCCAGAGAAGACTGATTTTGGGCCGACAACCTAGCGAGAGAGCTCTTCTCTACCAACTGGGAAGAAAATGTTATTGAAATCAGGGCCTTAATAGCAGCCTGACTGTTATTTAAAATGGCGATATTGTCAATGGGTATAGAGTCTTATTATCTGACACAGTTCATGTTTCGCCAGAACTTCCACCTGGAAGACACTGAATGGAATCGGGAAGGCGGAAGGATACTGATATTTTCAGTGTTTCCGAAAAGATTCCCACACCGTCCCCACGCCCATCTATGAACGGTCAATATATATTGATGTTTTGAAATTCTTTATGACTGGAAAAGAGGTAACCCAGTCTGCTCTGGATGGAAAATCGATTGTGATATGGTGTATGTACCTTTGCTAAAAAAAAGGGTATTTCGACCGAAGATATGGTCTTATAGATGTATACAGCGGTAATACGTCCAATACTTACGTATGGGTCACTACTTTGGTGACCTGCCTTGAGTAAAGACTACAACATTAAACTAATAAGCAAAGTGCAAATAATGGCCGCAATAAGTCCTACGGGTGCCATGCTTTAGCATCTTCTACAACTTGACCTCCATATTAAATACATTTCAGCTTGTTGGGCGGTCAGAATCAAAGAATCAGAGTGCTGGTATGCTAGACCTTACAGAGTAAGATTCTAGATTCGTTACCAGGAGAACTGGGGAAAACTCTAACGGACTACATCAAGAAATGCGTAAAACCGTTTTTTGAAAATTGGAACGTTCTCAAATATGACGTAGGCGATTTTATTCAAAATCGATATTTAAGCAATATTTGACATATGCAAGGTCATAGCATACCAATTTTATGAAAATTATCAAAATTAATTTCAACGGACTTTTTTAAGAAAAAGAATCATTTTAACTATTTTCAAACCTAAGTTTTTGCAGATAAACCACTTATATGTAGGTGCAAGTACGAGCGACCCAGTCATGCAATTTATTTGATTTGTCGCTCCCTGGAGCACAAATTTAAATTGAATATTACATCCTACAAGTTTTTTACTACTTTCTGAATCCTCAAATACATGTGATTTTCGACATACAGGGTGTTTCAGGGAATATATTTAGAAATGCTGATATGCCGTTTTCCAGCATTCATTTCCACATTTCCACACCTTAGCTGGAAAAATTTTGCATATTTACTCTACGGGCTATAATGTGCGTTACAATACATTTTGTGTATCTCTTAAATTAAATCAATTACAGACTATCTACAAACATTAAGCTTCGCACACTTAAGTGAGAAACATAATCAACATTCGCCTGCATATGCACGCATATGTAAACCCACGAATACTCACAATCTTACCATCCAACAGCGCAGCATCGATTCGTTAAATGTTCGTTCACTTTCGCAAACATGAGAAAACATAAAAGAGAGCGGTCTCAGTCATATGTAAATCTGACAGTTGTCATGTTTGTTCAAAAAAAAATGTCGGACTATGAATTTGTGCACATATTAATAGAAAGTGTGGCTTTCCGATAAAAGAGATGCCTTTTATTTTAATAAAATGAGAAAGGAAAGGGCATGGGATGATGTTTCAAAAGAAACGGGCAAATCATGAGAGAAAGAGAAAACAATAAGAGAAAAATAATTTGAAGATTGATTTGACAGATCGGTATGCAGGCAAAAGTATTTCGTTCAGTTATGACATTAGCTTACTTTCCCCAATGTTGATTATAGTCCGTATCGCGAGCTAGAAAAATAGCTTTCAACCTTCAAAATACAGGATGCTACAAAGTACACTTTTTCAAATTTCCTTAACGCAGTCATCCAATGTTTAATTTCATGCAGCTGAACTTCTATTTTGGCTTTTATTTTAAAATCGATTATAGATACTCGTAGATAAAAACTATCTTCGGGAAATTTTATGAGAAAATATTAGGTGCGCAACTAACCTCTAAGTTGCTGGTCGATTTTGACATATCCAAAACGTCATGAACCGAGCTAGACATATGGTAAACAAACTGTTTTGACACATTAATGATTTTTTTTCGGCGTCGTATACTCTTGGTTGTGTGAAAATGTCTGATTTTGTGCCAAATAATCGTCATTTGCGGGAAGTGTTGATTTATTTCTTCCATTCGAAGAAAACGGCGGCTGAAGCACATCGAGAGCTCCAAAAAGTTTACGGAGATGCTGCTCTAAGTGAAACAACGTGCCGTGATTGGTTCCGTCACTTCAAAGACGGTGATTTCGGTGTTGAAGGAAGGTCCGCGTGAAGGAAGGCCAAAATCCTTCGAAGACGCTGAATTGGAGGCATTGTTCGATGAGGATCCGTGCCAAACGCAAGAACAGCTTGCTTCAGCATTAGAAGTTACCTGTTAAGCCATTTCCAAGCGATTGCATGCGTTTGGAATGATTCAAAAAGAAGGAACTTGGGTTCCTTATGATTTGAAGCCAAGGGACCTTGAGCGTCGTTTTTTCGCCTGTTAACAACTGCTCCACTGGCAAAAAAGGAAGGGTTTTCTTCATCGATTCATTACAGAAACCCAACTCGTCGGGCCGTCCGAATATTCACACTGCGAAGATTATGCTGTGTATTTGGTGGGACCAGGTCGGTGTCATTTATGATTTACTTTTATTTTACTATTTGAAACCCAACGAAACCAACACTGGTAAACGGTATCGACTTCAATTGATGCGATTGAGCCGAGCACTGCGCGAAAAACGGCCACAATACGAGCAGAGGCACGAAAAAGTGATTCTACAGCATGACAACGCTCGGTCTCACGTTGCCAAACCCCTTAAAACCTACCTGGAAACGCTAAAATTGGAAGTCCTACCCCACCCGCCATATTCCCCAGATATTGCGCCATCCGATTATTACTTGTTCCGCTCGATGGGACATGGTCTGGCTGATCAGCAGTTCCGCTCATATGAAGACATCAAAAAATGGCTTGATTCGTGGATAGCCTCAAAAGATGAACACTTTTACCGTAATGGTGTTCCCCAAGGCTCTGTTTTGTCTCCGACTCTCTTTCTCATTTTTATAAATGATCTCTTGTCTGCAACTTCTAATCCAATCCATTCCTTCGCTGATGACAGTACCCTCAGTTTTTCATATTCGTTCCCTAATTCACGTCCTTGCTCTTCGGCCGTAGAAGGGGAACGGCAACGTATGTTAAACACATTAAATTCCGACATGGACAGCATAATTAAATGAGGTTCAACCAACAGAGTGGAATTTAATGCTTCCAAAACACAATTCTGTCTTCGGTCTCACAAGCGAAACCAAAACCTTCAACCATTATCCATGGATGATACTTGCATCATTGAAACTTGCCATTTCCGGTATGTACGAGTATTAATACCCATCTTCGATGGAACGATTACATATTCGAGGCAGGCAAAAATGCTGCAAAATGTTTAAGATTCCTTAAACGGTGCAAGAAATATTTTACCCCGTCTGATCTGGCCTCAATTTATAAGGCATTCATCCGCCCTAAGCTGGAATATAACGCCCATATCTGGTCAGGTGCACCCAAGATCGTTCTGCACTTGATAGTGTACAAAATCGCGCATTAAAACTTATAGGTGAGAGAGACATTGTGAATTCCATTCATTCACTAGAACATCGGAGAAATGTCTCCTGTCTCTCCCTGTTTTATGGTTTTTTACACAAAAAATGCTCCAGCGAAATAGCCAGTTGCATTCCTCCCCTTCAAAATTTCACCCGCAATACGCGACATGCTTCGAATTTCCCTAAAGCCTAACTTCGGTCGTACTGTTAAATATAGGGATTCGTTTATAAGCCGAACGACACGAATGTGGAATGATCTACCAAGCTCTGTATTTCCCCATCACTACAACCTTCAAACATTTAAAGCCAACGTGCATAGACTTCTCCTCTGTTCCTCTTCCCCTTGTCCTTAAAAGCCCGTGCCCTGTAACAGTATAAAGGTATTCATATTCCTTTTGGCGTGCGCGAATTATAAAAAAAAAAAAAAAAAAAAAAAAATGGTATTCGAGCTCTGCCAGAAAGATTGGAAAAAGTTGTAGCTAGCGATGAGCAATACTTTAAATGATTCATTTGTAACCATTTTTTCAAAATAAAGTTGCATTTTCATCAAAAAACAGCGAGAACTTATTTGCGCACCTAATACTTCAAAAATGTATGATGGTATGATGGATTATTAATTCTAAATTTAGAGACAACACACTGTTGGGTAGAAAATTGTATTTGCTTTTCAAACAAACCTCACTAAATTTGTTCCATTGAAGGGTAAGATCAGTATGAATGGGTTGAGTCTAGTCCCATAGTTGACGTTCAATCTCGAAGTGGATGAAATTATCGAAGTCATTTTGTACCTACAGGAGGAGATAAATCAAAAAAATTCTTATAGCAACAATTTTAGACAATTATATACTAAAGAGTTCTTGGTTAGATATTGTTTGTGTAAAATAGATGGTTTTCGAGAAAATAGCCAAAAACTATAATTTGGTCTCTATTTTCAAATATGAAGGCCAGAGCATATGAATCTTCTTTTCGCAGTGCTTTAAGTTTTTTTAAGAATTTTGATTTGACTTAGATACTGCATGTAAATCTGTTCAGCTGTTCTCGAGATTAACGACTTCCTACAGACATACAGGCGGACATAAGCACACTTCTTATGACTTTTTTACATTCTGCGATGAAATAAAATTGTATATAAACCAATAAAACTTATCGTATTGCAATCAGATTTACATGACAACAGCCACTTAAACGATATATGTACAGATTGATGTCATAATTTAATGCAATAAAAGGTTACTCGTACTTTACAAGCTTTAATAAAAGAGAATTTCCTAACCCAAATTAATTTTATATGAATCAGCTCAGTTATTCCCCTTCACCTCCCTATACTACAATCCATTACGATTATGATGATGCAACGAAATAATTACCGGTTTCCACATTGACGGATACAAATATCCAACGTCTCACCTTATCACATTAGCTAGCTTTCATAAAAATCAATTAACCCGCCATTGTCTGATTGAAGAACAATCACATCGACCACCAACTCCACTTAGCATTTATTGTACTTGTAACTTCATTCGGAGTGTATTAGTCAACACTTACGAGTATTCAGCAAAATTAAAAAAAATAAAAATCAATTATTTCCCCATAAGAAGAGAATTTTCATTAAGAATCTGTCAATCACAGTTTGGTCAGAATTACAATTTTTTTTTTATTTCATAATCTTCAACATTAATTTCAGAGATCACCACGTAACGTAATCGAACGAGTTATTGCCCCAAGGTCACACTGGTATAGTTATGCTAATGCTTTGTGGAATAATCTGGTGGAGGTGTTGGAATTAATAACACTAATTGCATAACATGCACACCACTCTCGGAAGGCACGATCTCTATCTCTAAACAGATAAGTCAATCGTTAATCAAGATCACTGACTAGAATTTAATTCAAAAAAAAAAATCAGTTTCATTTATGCAGAGATACTCGTATGTGAGCTGAACCTAAAGAGGAGATCGGTTCACATATGGAACCACGGCGGAGAGATGCTTTTCAGCATAACAACAAGGCTGTAGAATTGACTTCAATTCATTCAGAGTCGAATCTGAATGATGACTGATGATGTAATGGTGGATCATTCTTATCCAGCGATCTTGTGACGAATCGAACCAAGTGCCATCAGTACGAGAAGAATTTTTTTTAAATTTCTCTGTTTACCCGCTTTAGTCGATTTTTTCATGAATGAATTTGGTGCGAAGCACGTAGATGAAATGCTGCACGTAGCTAAAGTTGAAATCAAATTTAACGCTTCAGCAGAAGTCATAATTAGCAGAACGCTTAACGAATTACTTTCAACCTGAATCTTTTTGAAAACAATTGAGGAAGTAGGTAAACATATAATACTCGTACTCTTCGATTATTGCCTGCCGTGACACATAGTCGTAGTTCAGTGCCTTTCCAGACAGCCAGGCAACAGAATCTACCTATCTTGAAATGCCTGAACAAAGCTAAGGGAGTTAACAGCTCTCAAGGGTTTTACATTTGAGGAATGTGTGTTCAAAAGTCGCTAAATGATGTTACAGCATTGTTTTAATTTGTAATTGGCCACTTTTGATACGGACTTCCGTGGTTCAGTTACTTTTTTAAAACCCAAAACGAAATAGAATGGAAATAATACGGGAAAGATACAATCCATCCGATACGGATTGTATGATACCCTACCCTTCCAATCCATCCCTAACAAAGTGGGCGTGGCAATCAAATTAATTCATATTCGTATTCGTATCTTCTAGTTGGGCGGCCGTGGTGTAGTGGTAACATCAACGCTTGTCACGCTTTTGGTTCACGGTTCAAAACCTGATGTCAACAATCATCTATTTATTTCGTCTGAAATAAATGAAAAAGTCGATCAATTGCGAAAGCTAAGTCAACTGTATTGCGAAGGCATAACACTAGCAGTAGAGTGGTCATATGGCTGAAAATGCAACTTGATAGTGATTATGACATCAGGAGGACGGAAAAAATACTGTGAATCATGAGCAACGACAAAGAGCAAAACAAACAAGCTCCTCAGTTATCTGGACGCTACCCTTGGAGTTTACAGAAACTTAATACCATATAAGTTTCAAACCACTACACTAAATCTTTCTTTCTCTCTCTCTCCTTCACAAACGCCCGTGTCCTGTAATAGTATAAGAGTATTCATATCCTCTTTGGCGCGGGCAAATTATAAAAAAAAAAAAAAATATTCGTACTCGTATCTTCTAGTTGCAGACTAAACTTTTGCGACTTTTAAGAGATTTTATCAGAAAACTAATTTTATGGTTTCTTCTTGAAAGAAAGTGGGCGTGGCTGTAACTATTTGTTATGGCTTTCAATTTATTGTACAAGACAAAGACGTATTGAATTGAAACTTAATTATCTGTCGGATTGCTCAAAACAGCCTTGCAAGAGCCACTCAGATTAGCTACACTTATCACTAAAAACATAGTTTTGAGACAATTTACGAATCGTTGTTCAAAATAGGAAGCTTTTCTTCCAAAACATTTATAGAAGACTTGCAGTTTTTGATGGTGCACGCCACTTTAGATGACAAATATTTACCTATTTAGTTGTAAAGAATTCAAAGTATTAGAGCGTTGTTTCTAATTCCAAATCAGTTTCCTCCTTCTTCAAGATTGCACTCTTTTTACCTATAAGGGCAAGTATTAGCTTCCTGAAAATTTTATATTTTGGCGCTAACAGCCATCAGAGCCGTCTTTGATTTTTCTATTATCTCCTCTCCGCTGCTAAAACAAATTCCCCGGAGCAGTTTCTTGAGTCGATCGAACAGGAAGAAATCATAGGAAGCCAAACCAGGCGAATTCGGTGGCTGTTGGGTGGTATTCGTACTGTTCTTGGTAAAAAAAAAACTCATCGTGGTGCAAAATCCACGAGTTGTTTGCCCACAAATTCGGTCTTTTTTTGTAAATTACTTCACGCAATCATCTCATAATGCCCAAATAATAAACCTTATTGACAGTCTGATCTTGTGGCAAGAATTCATGATGCTATCATCCATCGCCTTCTTTTTCGACTGAAAACGACGTAGTTTTTTCGGCCTTGGCTCATTCGGTGAACGCCATTCTTTCGCCTGATGTCTGGATTATCACTGATTGTTCTCTGATGTTCAATTTGCGGTATTCGGCCAACATTTCTTCGATTTTGTTGATGCTTTCGTCGGTTTTCGATGTCGATGGCCTGCCACTGGGTTCGTCATCCTCGACGGACTCGCGACCACTCTTGAAACGTTTGTGCCACGCATAAATGTTTGTTTTCGACGATTTCCAAAGTCTTTGCACCGTTGAATCCGTTTTTAACACAAATGTGATGCATGTTGTTGCAAAGTTGATCGCATTTTTAAAATCGTAAAAAATCAAAAACACACACGGAGGCAGATGTACTCTCGACAGCGTAGCTTTTACAAATGTCAAGCTACGATGTTAAAATTTTGAGGGAATGTTAATGATAGATGTGTCAACCTAAAAAAAACTCGAATCAGATGACTGAAAGCGCCACATGGTAGTCATTCCTGAAACTTTTTGATCAAGGTAGTACATTTATTTTTTTTTAACTTAGCACGCCATTAAGTAACACATGACTACACCAGCACAAATGTTAAATTTAAGTGGCCTTTTCGAGAAAATCCATTCTGTTAATTTTGGGGTTAGAATGAAAGTTCTGATTCCGTCTCGAATTGTGAGCCCACAGACCCCGGATATAAAGTATTAGCAAAATCCGTTTATCCATTTAGACTGCAGTCGGATATACATAAACACAGACAGACAGAATTGGCAGACCCACTTTTTCGAGTTCGTCTATACCAGTAATATTAGAAGTGATCAAATTTTCTCGGACGACAAATTTCACGAATCCAATTGCCATATTATAGATGCAAGTTAAAATATGTACATAGATAGGGGAGAGGGGGGTAAAATGGACTATTTAGGCTTCAGATGCCTATTAGATGTAAACTATTGGTTTCTACCATCCTACAACAGTATGAACTCCTGCCTTTGATTTGTAGAAAAAATTAGTTAAGTTCATCAAAAATTTCTTTATACAAGAAAGAAATTTTACCACACTGGTGGGTTAGAAAGACTTTACGATTAAAGCGATTATGGATCACTTATAAAAGTAAATAAATTCAAAAAAATACTTTTTGGCACTTGTCAATATTATCTGCCAATTTACTAACTTCAGTCGATTCATGTCCATCTTTCTGAAAAAAATCTTTTCACAGTTTCCGAAATGTGCCCAACAAGTTCAATTTCTTATTTTGCTGATAATTTTGTAAATCTTGTCGGTTCTTCAAATCATCTTTCTACTTACAAGTATACCTATTGGAACATTTTGCCCTAACTTGTTAGTGGTCCGTTCAATGCCATCTATTCACTATCAGTTTCAACTGACTTATCTTTCATGTTCCATAAAATAAATACTGTACTCTCAATATACCTTCCAGCATAACTTTTTTTTTTTAATATGCAACTGGTCAAAAATGCTTTTTTAAAGTAATGAAATTTTTTAAGAAATATTAGTTTTTACATATTGACGTCTAATAAGAAATGGAAATAAATATATTGAAGAAGTATAGTGTATCCGAGATAGTTTTGCTTCGTAACTCCCTTATACCCCACTCTCTCCTACACTCACAGTACTGTGGGTCGAAAAAAAAAAACTTTTATAGGAAATATTCTTCATAGCTTATAATTGAAGGCACTAAAACAAGTAATTTACGAACAGGCAGACAAACGGACTAAAGGACCAGATTGAAGGAAACATTGGGGGACTATTCTTGGATTGTCATTCCCGTAGCTCGAACCGGACAACAATGATCCCGATAGCTATTTACAGTACAAAATGTGTTTATTTCTGAATCTGATATTGAAACCATGCGCCGCCAGTTTTAAAAAGAATTTTCCTGCAATGTGCAAATAAAATAAAGAATATATTGGTTTAAAAAAACAAACAGGGAAATTACAATCCGTTTGGAACGCATTGTATGATACCCTATTTTTAATCTTCTAGCCCATCCCTATTATTTTGGTTCAAATGCAATAACATCTTTCTACTCAAAGGATATTCTCAATATTGTTAACCGATTTTACTGAATAATTTGTTGCTAAGACGTATTCATAGAAGAAAGAGGTCGTGGCTGTCACGTTTTGTAACGAAAAGTTACGGGTTCTGGGGAAATATTCACAATAAGACTTAATCATAGCGGAATAGCACAGGACATCCTAGCACAAACGGCCAAGGACGAAAGCGCTGACGTTATTATGATCAGTGAACCATATGAATGTCCCGAAGAGAACAACAATTGGATCTGCGATAAGGCAAAACACTCGGCGATATGGATGTGTGGACGCTATGCCTTTCAAGAAACAAACGACCAAGCAGTCGGCTTCGTGCGGGCGAAAATAAATGGGATCCATTTTTATAGCTGCTATGCCCGACCCAGTTTGACGGCCAGCGAGTACCAACTAATGCTGGATAATCTAACCACGGATGCGCTCCAGAGAGCCCCAGTGGTTATAGGAGGAGACTTCAACGCGTGGGCAACAGAATGGGGCAGCAGGCTCACCAACACCAGAGGACAGGTCTTATTGGAGACATTCGCTCCCCTAGCGATAGGCATTGCTAATAAGGGCCGGACAAATACTTACCGGAAGGCTGGAGTAGGGTCCATTATTGACATCACCTTTGCGAGCAACTCCATCCTGAAAACCATAAAGTGGAGGGTTAGTGAGGAATATTCACACAGCGACCATCAGGTGATAATACTGGAAATAAAAGGGAAAAAACCAGTCCAGCTCCCAAAACTTACTGGCCCAAAATGGAATGACAGATCTTTCGATAAGGATGCATTCGAAGAGATGTTGAACGGTGATCAAGCTCCAAGCGGAACAGCGGAGACCCTCGCTCACCACCTCACAGGCACCATCACCACAGCGTGCGACGCATCAATGCCTAGGAGAGCAAACACCAGGAACGCATCACCGTGTTACTGGTGGAACGAGGAAATAGGCGAACTCCGGGCAAAATGTCTGCAAGCCCGGCGTAAAGTCCAACGATCAAGAAGGAGGGCGGATTTCCAACAATGCCTGGACACCCTTAGACTGGCGAGACGTAGCTTAAATAGAGCCATTAAGGAAAGCAAAACTGCATGCTTTAAACGTCTCTGTCAAGTAGCCGACATCAACCCATGGGGCTCGGCATACAGATTGGTGATGACAAAATTAAAGGGCTATAGGACTCCTCAAATAACATGTCCGATAATGCTGAGATCCATAGTAGAGCACCTCTTCCCTCAAAGGCCTGCTGCTATGTGCAATATTATACGAGAAGTCAATCCAGAAGATATTCCTTTAATTACTCACGAGGAACTGCTAAGGGCATGCAGCAAGATAGGTGACAACAAGGCTCCGGGACCCGACGGCATCCCGAACAAGGCAGTAAAGGCAGCTGTAACAAAAAGACCAGACCTCTTCATAACAACAATGAAGCAGTGCCTTGAAGAAGGAACCTTTCCCGAAAAATGGAAAACGCAGCATTTGGTCCTACTGCTAAAAGGAAAGAAGCCCCCAGGAAAACCATCATCCTATCGCCCAATATGCCTATTAAACACCATGGGAAAGATCCTCGAGAAGATAATCTATAATAGATTACTCGCAGTAGTAGAAGAGAAAGGAGCCCTCTCAGATCACCAATTTGGCTTCAGAAGAGCACGATCTACTGTTGATGCCATAAGAGCGGTAGTCGATATTGCCAAACGTGCCATCGAAGGAGAAAGATGGCTCTACGGCACAAAGGAGTATTGTGCAGTAGTAACGCTGGACATAAAAAACGCATTTAACTCTGCGAACTGGTCGTTTATTAGAAGGTCACTTGCCAGGATGGATACGCCATATTACCTGCTATGGATAGTGACGAACTACTTCAACAACAGAAAGCTGAGGTACAATACCGATGAAGGCGTAAAATACTACAACGTAACTGCGGGAGTTCCACAGGGATCGGTTTTAGGGCCACTATTGTGGAACATCATGTACGACGGAGTACTACGATTAGCGTTACCTGGGGGAGTAACGATAATTGGATTCGCCGATGACATTGCAGTCGTGACAGTAGCTAAACAGATCCGTGCAGTAGAATCAGCTACAAATGAAGCAATTGCCCGGATAAAAGATTGGCTAGTATCCGCCGGACTAGAACTAGCTGACCATAAAACAGAAGCTGTTCTTATAACCAGCCGGAAAACTGTCGAATTTGCCAACTTTCAGGTTGGTAACCAAACCATCAGGTCGAAAGAGGCAGTTAAATACCTTGGAGTAATGCTGGACAACAGGCTACGGTTTAAAACGCATGTTGATTTTGTTACCAAAAAAGCATCGCAAATGCAGGGAGCTCTCTCGCGTATCATGCCTAACATCGGTGGACCTGGATACGCTAGAAGGATTCTACTCTCTAGAGTTATCACCTCAGTTCTGTTATATGCCGCCCCAGTCTGGGCGGAGGCACTGAGGATGAAGGAGACCAAAAGGAAACTATCGTCATCATACAGACTCTGTGCGCTACGGACAATCAGCGGCTTTCGAACCATCTCTGACGAAGCTGCATTTGTCATAGCTGGAATGGTCCCCATCGATATTCTCGCAGATGAAATGCTGAGGATATATAACAGAAGAGCATTGAGTCATCACGACGCCACTGGTATCAAGGTGATAAAAATTGAAGAAAGGGCAGCGTCAGCAGCTATGTGGCAAGCTCGTTGGGCTAATACAACAAAAGGCAGATGGACATACAAACTTATACCGACAATCCAAGATTGGATAAGTCGAAAGCATGGAGACTGCAACTACCATCTAACGCAGTTCCTGTCTGGCCACGGTGGCTACCGCAAATATCTACACCGATTCGGACACGACAACTCACCATCCTGCCCGGAATACCCAGGTGAAGATGAGGATACGGAGCACGCAGTGTTTTACTGCACACGTTTCACGGCATGGAGAATTACTCTGCCAAGTCCGTCATTACTCCTCGACCATATGTTACGGTTGGAAGAAAATTGGATGGCAATATGTTCTTTCGTAACAACTCTACAAAAAGAGTTGCGGAGAATAGAAAAGCTAAGAAGAGCAGCAGAAGCAACAGAAGCATCAGAAGCAGCAATACAAGAAGCATAGCATGAATTGCTAACCAGCCCCGCGAAGTAATACCTAACGGCAGTCCCGCGGGGAGAGTGGTTGAAGTGTGTAGGGTGTTTGTTTAGTACGTAGGCGTATTCCTGGCATCGAGTACTCAAGTTTGCGAATCGTGCATGCTAGTAGCACTCGGGCTACTAGTATCTATGAAGATTACACATCCCTGGCGCAATCCAAAAAAAAAAAAAATAGCGGAAATATGATTTTTTTTTTTTAAATTACGTCAAAATGTGGGCGTGTCCCTGTACAATATATGGATGAATTGTAGAATAAAATAAAAAAAAAATTACATATTTTGAAGTGAGCGTCTCTATGAATGTATTTTACAAATTCTACCCTTGTACAGGGTGGCTGATGAAAGCCGCTACCAAAAAAAGATTTAATAACTTTTTTCTATTTAATGAATCTGGTTAATTTTTTTTTTATTTTGCAGATTGATTTTTAGATTTAACAAAAATGGATAACTGGGACACTGAAACAAGAATTTGGATTGTCCGCCGCTATCACGCACTGGAGTCCGTAGTTTCGGTTCAAAGAGAGTATAGGCGCACGTTTGGCGGCAATCCTCTGAGCAGATGGACCATAATGAGACTTGTTAACAATTTTGCCGAGCATGAGACAGTCGAAAGAAAACCTTACCATCGAAACCCTTCAGTTCGGACTGAGGAAACAATCGCTGCTGTAGCTGCTGCCATACAAAACAATCCAAGAGTTTCGACAAGAAGCTTATCTGCTCAAATGGGTATAAGCAGACAGTCATTGCAGTCAATTATGCACAATGATTTGGACTTATTCCCATATAAAATTTAAATGGCCAACAAACTGAATGCAGCAGACTTGCCGATTCGTTTGGAATTTTGCCAGAAGATGCTTCAAATGATGGTGGAAGAGGACGGAAACATGTTGAACTGTCTTTTTATGTCTGACGAGGCCCATTTCGATTTAAACGGCAACATAAACAAACAAAATTGTCGAATATGGAGTGCTTTCAACCCACAGATACTCCATGAGACGGAATTGCATCCACTTCGTGTCACAGTGTGGTGTGCAGTTTCATCACGCTGCATTGTCGGGCCCTACTTCTTCGAAGAAAACGGTCACACCGTTACGATTACTGGAGACCGTTACTTGAGCATGTCGAGAGAGTTTTTCTATCCAGAATTACGCCGAATGAGAATTTCTTTCAACTCTGTGTGGTTTCAGCAAGATGGTGCAGCTCCTCACATAGCCCGGCCTGTTATGACAGAATTGCGACGAAAATTTCCCAATAAGCTGATATCCAGAAACTCCACATTCCGTTGGCCCCCCAGGTCGCCTGACCTTACTGCACCTGACTTTTTCTTGTGGGGTTATTGCAAACAGGAAGTCTACTAAGCAAAACCAACAAATTTGAATGAACTAAAGCAATCCATTCGAGAAACAATTGCGGCTATTCCTGTCTCAACTCTCCAAGCAGTAATGAACAACTTTTTGGTAAGATGCCGCACATGCATCAACGAGCAGGGGGGGCATTTAAATTCCATTATTTTTAAAACTAATTAAGCTATATTTAATAAAATTGAATGAGCTTTAACATGAATAAAAGAAAAATGAATTCCATATACAGAAAAAAAGTTATTTGAGTTTCTTAATGTAGCAATATTCATCAGTCACCCTGTACTATAAAAATTTTCTTACATAAAATTTCATGTGCCTAGATTAAATTGTTAGGTGTGAAAACTCTTGACATACGGACAATTGGACAGACAGACAGACGGGAATGGTTAGATCGAAATAACTTTCTGTGCTAACCCGAAATATAAATACATACTTTTAGGAGACTATCGTTATCTTTAGGTTGCAAGCTGTGTATCAGAATTAATATACGAAACTATCAGCGTCATGCTGGTTAGGCACACTAAGATTAATAAAAAAATAAATAAATAAATATTTGGCGCAACAGCTCGTTAAGTGCCAGGGCCTAGCTTCTCGCAACCACTCGTGTTGTGTGCGTTATATTTTTCACACGAATGGAAGGGACCTACAGTTTTAGTGCCGTATCCGAGGCAATTTGTTTTTGAGAAGTTTTTTCGTGACAACAATACTCTCGGATGTTTGTTAGAAGTTCGCGAGAGGTGGGATCGTGAAAAAACTTTTTGGTGTTTTCTGGGATTCGAACTTGGAACCTCTTGCGTAGTGATCCGACACACTAACCACTATGCCAAGACGCCCACTAAGATTACATACAAATATTTGTAGCAACTTATGTCTTAATCACAGTTCTTGTTTCTTCCTTGATTTTGTAGTTCTTTAAACATCACAAGTTTCGTATCTGATATCAGTGATCTGTCAGATAATTTCAAAAGAATGCGAACTTTGTTTCGAATTTGTGAAACGCGAATTTTGACGGCAGTATTGCCTCTAATTTATCTAAAGTGGATGATCTCGGAATAAGAAGAAACTGATTTGGAAGGAGAAACGTTCAATGCTCTAATCAAATTTTGAAAAACGCTTCGAAAAATGTCTCAAAGCAAAATTTTTAGTGACAAGTGTAGCTAATTTGAGAGACACCTGCGAAACTATTCTCAACAACCTGACAGGCAATTAAGTTTCATTCCAATACATCTCTGTCTATGTATAGAAAATTCAAAGCCATGGGTTTTACAAATCCAACTGTCCCAATCAAAGCTCGAGAAGAACATAAAATCAGTCTCACCTCACTGCATCGCATAAGTCTGCGATATTTATAGTCAATGACTCACGCTAAAACCATGAAAAAATACAAAAAAACATGCAATTTTGTTGGAGCCTCCTCCATTAGTCTGCCCATAGACTGCGAACTTAAAGATTATTGACAACCGTCGTCCCATAAAACGTAACGATCTGCAGCTCAAAGCGAAATTACTTTGCTTAATTCTGCTTGCGGCTGCTGCATAGGCCTCTTTTCAATCTTCCTATGACCTTCAGAATAGAAACCGCGGTGTAAACTGGTTTGTGCCGACTCCTTGCCATCATTTAATGCGTAATGCCCGGTAAATGCCTTGACCACGACGCAATTCCAGAGTTTGCTACAGACTTCACAGCCAGCAGCGTATATTTGCCTATGATTCACCCAGACGGAATTCAAATTTACGATTTCGTTAAGACAAGCAGCAATGGTGGCAATCCAATGTTGCCTGCTCCAGCTTCGGAGCGTGAGAAAGTGAGAAAGCAAAAGCTTCCATATAAGGAATGGCATGCGAAGGTCTCGCCGCCACCGCCGAGTAGAAGATACTGATAAGAGCCCCCACGATACGAGATTTCTATGACTTATGACTACGCAGTCATATTCAGATGCAGTGATGCCGATCGGTGGCGTCCCCGATACCCGATCCGTGTGTGCATATTAATCTTATAATGACAATCTAACGTCATTAATTAGCTGCAGTCAGGAAACTCGGTTCGGTTTCATTGTGCCATGTCAGTATCTGCATTGAAGTTATGGATAAAATTAATTTCATCATCATTATCGGTCCAGGGGTACGAAACGGTATCCGTACAGCTGTTGCGGCGATTGTACTGCCCGCCACCATGCTGTTTCGGTGATGAGGCTTCGCACCTAATTGAAATTGCTTGTTCCAGAGATTCTGGCGAGTGGATGAATCGCTGCATGAATGCGATTTATTTTTAAATCGAATTTCACTGCAAATTTGTTAATTTGCCAAATTTGGTGAACACTGTGGGGTCAGTGAACTTGTGACGACCATAATCCCATGCAAAACGTTATGACCTCCTTTTATAGCGGAACTCAGTCAGCGACTTGTAGGAGGCAAAACCAGGAGATGAATCGTACTCGTACGCTTCCCTGCTCTGGGGGAGAATAATTCTTTCGAATTTTCGTTTCGTTCGAACAAAATGATTAATTTGAAATTTTAGAGGGAGGTCAGGCAAATAAAAGAATCGAAATTTAATTTACACGGTTACGTGATTGGAAGAGACCCCTGTCAGGAAATATTCGTTTGCTGAATTTAAGGATATGCTTGTTTATGGATGAAAGGGGCGAGATTGAAATAAATTTTGAAATGATCATTGGTATCTTTATTGTGGGTAAAGGAACATAAACTGTGAGGTCGGTTGCTGTGACAGTTGTTTAATTTATGAAGAGCTTTTCAAATGGACATGTACAACTCTTAAAATAAGAATACGCATTTTTTGTATTTTTCCTGTTTTAATCCGGACCGAACGGATACTGGTTTGTGGGATATGTAGACTTTCCATGGAAGTATCTATAGGGCAATATTTTTCCGGATAAATCAGCAGAGTTATCCAAAATTTAACCTCTTCCCTCAACTGAAAGGGAAAATTAATCGGGTCCCAAGCTCTTTGGAAGTGTTGTCATAAGCAACAGAGATAGTGTATGAAAGAAGCCACACAAGGAAAATTATAGTATCTTTTATCAGAAGAAGTTAACTAAACCGTTCATGCGTATTACCCCATGATTAAACGTGACAGTAAATTGTCCTAAATCAGTGCAACTATAGGGTGACCCAGATAAGAACGATAGGAAATATATCAAATTGGTTCTGACTTTATTTTAAAGCTACAATCATGCCATTATGTATGGAATAGCACATCATTTAAATGGCCACCTTGGCTTCGCTGGCAGTGCTTCAAGCGGATGGTCCAATTTTTGCTGACTCAGTCCTAAGAACTTGACGTAGCCCCAGAAAAAATAATCGAGAGGTGTCAAGTCGCATAATCGTGGGGGCCAATTGATGAACGCTCGCCGTGAGATGACCCAGACGTCAAATTTCTGCTTCACCACTTCGAGCGTTGCGTCGCTTGTATGGCATATAGCGCCATATTTTTGGAACCGCAGCTCGGATATATCGATGTCAATTAGTCAATTAACATCGTTCTATACTGAGGACAATTGACGGTAACGTGTCTCCTTCCTCATTTCGAAAGAAATAAGGTCCGATGATGCCGCCGTGCCATAAACCGCAGCAAACAGTCATTCTTTGCGGATACATTGATGCTTGATCGAACACTTGTGAATTGTGGTCGCTCCAATAATGGCAATTTTGCTTGTTGACGTAGCCGCTGAACGAAAAATGGGCCTCGTCCGAGAAGCTGGTTTTTTGGCCAAAATCCGGATCTCCGGCCAACATTTCTAGCGCCCAATTAACGAACTCACAGCATTGTATGTGGTCGTTCGGCTTCAATTCTTGCGTCAGCGCAATCTTATACGGATGTAGGTCCAAATCCAACCACAAAATAAGCCTGGTTGACTCTCTGGCGATGCTCAATTCAGTTGATCTGTGCCGAATCGACATTTCTGGGTCTTCTTTGATACTGGCCGCTACGGCGGCTATGTTTTCTTCACTTCGCACCGATCTCTCTCTGGTTGGTGGCCTAAGGTCTAAAAGAGTGTACTCACGCTCAAACTATTCCAATGTGCGACGAATTGCCTACACACTGAACCCATGATGACGGCCGACCTCACGACGAAATTCACGTTGCGTATTTACAACTGAGCCGGAATTTCGATAATATTTTTTTTAATCATTTCCACACGTTCGGGAAGTGTCAAACGACGCATGATGAAATGGCGAACCTTAGTTAATATTTCGACAGCTGGGTGTCATTAGTAACTTTGACAGCTGCTAAAACATGGTTATTGCTATCTGGTCACCCTTTAGAAAGAATTGAGGACTAGGGGCCAGAATAATGTACTGGATTGCTATATAAGTTGGTACTGAGGGCAGTACGGCTTACGCTGCAGTATTGTGATGGAAGAAGACTAGGGAATCCACAATAGTAAGTCGAAATGACGCATGTAAACCACTCTCCCACTGAATACATTTAATGTCCTCTTGGATCTTTCGCCAATACAAGTACCTATGCATTCAAATTGAAGTTCGATTGAGATTATGCAAAATCTTCCGATTAATAACAACGCCCCTTTGTATTAATATGAAATGCAGATTGCTCAGTGATTCCATGTTGGAAAAGATCATAGAATATGAGTCTCCTCGTCCTATAAAATTGTTCATAGAAGAAAAACAATAGGCCACTTTATGAATCCACATATTACACTGCCAGAGTTAATTAAGCCACCCCTAATATCTGAATCTACCCGTATCAGTTGAGATAGAATTTTTTGGGGTTAAGTGTAATAAAGTGGTCCGATGAGAGTGAGTTCCAATTACAGATGCGAAACACCGCCTTACTCTATTCGGGAAAACCACCCGGATGTAAGTCGATTGTCGGATAGCGCATTTATTACAGCTTATAAAAATAAGCATAGAATAGTTGGCCTAACGAGTAACCCAGGAGGACAGGTACTTTTATAACAAACTACGAACTAATATAAGGTTGATCTATCAAGCTATTAACAAAGATTTAATGACAGAGAACATACCTCTGTTTTCTAAGTTCCTCTATATAAAATTAAGTGTTATGTTGCTCAGTTTTACGCGTTGTAGCCATGTAACTCAAGAACGATGGAACCGATTTCTATGTTATTTAGTTGGTTTATCTGGAAATTCCTCAGAGAATAATTATGGGTAACTAAATATCACATTTCGCTCTATTGTTATAACGCATTTATGTCCCAAGGAAAAGGAACATATACTCGTATGCATAATTCATCTCGTGGTGAGTGATGCATTTTAAGAAACGCCGTGGTCGAATAAATGGATTACACTTGTATGTTCAAAGAGAGACAGGTATAACATGAGTATCTCCCCTCCTCAGGCTATGAATATGTCTATTTGCACCGGGCGCTAGGAAGCTGTGTTCGATCGAAGGTTCAGTTTATGTCTCTATTTCGACCACAATGCGTGAATGTTTGAATATTTTGCTGAACGCTGATGATTTGTTACAAAAGTCTCCAGCGAAACGTTTGTATTTTTGCGCCAAAAAGCTGTAATAAGCACTTTTACAAGTAGTTTATGTTTCCTAATTAATATTTAATAACATTAAATTAAGCGTTCTAGCAAAACCGGGCGCTGGAATAATATAAAATAAGGTGGTCTATATTTCTGCCGTATTTGCTGCAATCGGCACTGCACATAAGCATGGCTGAAACGATTTCCATATAATTTGCCTTTGTAGTTTTCTGTATCTAAATGGTAAAACAAAATAATTATGCATGTCCTTCTATCTGTCCATGTGTCTGTCACACGTTTGTAGCTCTGGATCGATTAACCATAGAGCGTTGACATATTTTACAAATCTATGAACCTAGTACCCGGTTAACCGAAAATAATCAAACACAAATTTTATATTGGCGTGTCGTGTATCAAAAAATAATTACACCCCTTTTAAAAAGGTATCATCTGAAAGCTCGAGACTTAAAATTTATTTATTTATTTTTTGTTTAAAAGTGGACGTAACACCTTCCTTATATCTTTCCCCGATTTCACCCCATTTTGACAAATATCCACTCAGACTGCTAACGATATCAGTCTAAATTTATAAACAAAATTTCATCAAAATCAGTTCAGTAATTCTTGAAAAAATATGTAAACATACAGGCAGCCAGGCATCTAACAAAAAGATTGAGTCTTTTAAAAACAATCATACCTTCCACTTAATCTCTGGATTAAAGAGTTAGAGTGGAAACAAAATCTTCCTCTTCTTTTCCTTACGGGTTATGATCCGTAATAGAAGGATCACAACCCTCCCACTTTACTGCATCACTACTGGTCAGCCTGTAGGGTTTGTCAGTTTGTCCACGCTGGTGTTTTTGCATTTGTGTGATCCAGTTGTTTTTTGGTCTGCCTTTTGTGCGCGATTGTGTAGGAACATTGATTGACAGTGCCTTTTTGACGGGGTTCGAAGGATCTCTCCTTTGAAAAAGGCAATACCAGGTGAGCCGGTCGTGCTCTACCTTGCTTGTGAAGGCTTCCTCGAATCTTCGAACTTCTTATTCTATCAAGCTTTGTTACTCCTGCTGTCATGCGAAGCATCTTCATCTCAGCTGCCATTAATTTCATACTTTTTGTACATTGTGAACCGTATGTGAGTGGCGGGCGTACATCTGCGGTGGACATTTTTCGGTCAGAGAAGATTGCGGAGTTTTCCCGCCACTTCATCCACCCTACGCTTACTCGATGATTGATGTCATCATCACAAGTTGCTTCGCTATTGATCATAGATCCCAGATATTTCAATTTTACGCACTTTGGTAGCACTTTTCCATTCAAGTAAATATCTGGAATAGGCCGGTGTGGATCAGAGAACGGGCATCACAGATACTCTGTCTTTTTTGAATTAATACGGTACCCATTACCCTCCAAAACAACAAAATAAGAACAACAAATTGAAATTACGGCACGACTCATACTTGATGATTTTTTTTTATTAGAGAATTTTTCAGACAAATTTTATGGTCACTCAGTTTTGCAAATTTTTTAGGCAAAGATTTCTGATTTCAATGTAAACCAGAGAATATTTAAACCTATATACAAGATCTTTTGGAATCTCCGGCGATAGCGTCTCCGTGGATAACGTATATTATCCTAAAACTGCTTGATCAAAATAATGGCACATCTGCCAACAGTGGCGCACCAGTGAATGGGTTTGTGTGGTTGTATCCTCCTTTCGTCGAAATGTCGAAAATGGAAAACGACAATTTTTTATGAAAAATATTTTTTTCTTTATTCTCCTTTGAGCTGTGATTAGATTTTGATGAATTTTCTTTCGGTAGGAGAATTTTTAAAAATAAAGGACAAAAAGTCCGCCAAACGTACTCATAAATTGCACAGACAAGGGGCTATCAACGTTGCATTCGATGGTGTAACTGAACATAGTACATAATACGAGTATATCCTTACTTACCAGAACAAAAAATGCATCATCCTCATTTCAATAGATGGGCATAGTAGCTATGTCCCTTCTCAAATTAACTAAAAATGGGTGGGTATAACCCACTTTAATACAAACCCAATGAAGTTGATGATATTGTCACCGGAAATTGTACTGCCTACTTTTTGTTATGTATTTACTTTGAAGCTCCCATTTAGAGGTAAGCATCCTCCATCATCCATCACTATGACATTTATTATTTCTACTACTCTTCACATGATATTTGCTGCAATTTAAACAAATACCTGTTCCAAGCACCTCGCTAATTCAACTCCTTATTCGATCAACCAGTCGCACTTAGACACCTTTTTTTTCTGTAAACAAACATTAGGAACATCCGGCATTAATCAGATTTTGTTCATTTCCTATTTCCTGTCCAGAAATTTGCTGCAGTTTTATAAGTAGACCATCGAGTAGGCTTAGTGCCGGTCTCCTAGTGGCATAAATTAGCTTCCATCCCACATGTGCAGTCTCAAGAACCTCATTCCAGATGCACATCTTGCCGTTAGCACTACTATCCGATTGCATAAGACAAACAAGAACGGAACGGCTCCTAAGTATGTTGTCATCGTTAACTCGTCTACCCACAAAACGTAAGCAGGCGAATTCCAGTTTATGCCAATCATCCAAAGCTAATAATAGATCGTCATCTTGGATCTCGGGTGCAAGTGTGGACACTCTCTGAAGATCGTGGTGGTCTGCTTCAGTGGGAAAACAAACCACGCAGCAAAAAAAAAAAAGAAAAATCCAAACCAACTTCTAACTAAGTAGTGACACCCAAATGTGTTGAGCCAGACTGTATAATTGACCCGTTCAAGGTTTCGTCTTGGTCGGCGGTTTGTTATTTTTTTTTTTTTTCATTTAGTTTCCTGCCCCGAATTTTTTGAGCCAAATTTTTTTATTTCTCTATTCGAATGGAATTGGGTTTGTTTCATTTTTAATTGGTACCTGTTTGGCAGTCTTTTGTGGACCCAGACAGACTGGACTCCGATATGAAATTGTTCGGCCTCGCAGGGTTGTCTACCTGGGATGGCTATGTGCGAAATTTGGACGCAAAAAAAAAAAAAAAAAACCGACAAAACAGCAGCAACAGAAGGAACGACGACTCGAGAGCACCAAAGGCATAGAGGTAGTCTGATATAAACATTATTTCGCCATAAATATCATCAAAATCACATAACACGGAGCGGACCGAACCAAACGCTTTTTTTATTTCATATTTTTTTTTTATACTAAATTATATACATATCTGTAGATATGTAGTTCATTCCTTTTGATTTAGTTCTGCTACGATGCTGATAGCGTCTCCGACAGAATTTGATTAATTTGAATGAAATTCATTTTACGTGTACCTTTGGCGGTATATATTTGAAGAAGAACCATGCGACACGATCATGATTCATTGATACATGAAAAGAATTTATAAAATCCAAAGAAAGACTGATTACAGATACAAGATGGAAGGTGGACTGTCTTCTGAAGGTGCAGACGTGACCTTGATAACGTCAAGTGCATATAAAGCTTCTCTAATCATGACGGAGAATTTTGTTGACAAGAGAAAGTTTCGACTCAATAGGTGCCATGAATAAAAGTTTCGGGTTTAGATTGTGACTCAGCTGGTCTTGTGAAATTAAAAAATAAAGTGCACGAGTGAATTGAACGTGTTTGTACTTGTATGTGTCGTTAATTTTTAAATCACTCAGAATTAAAATATAAGCAAAATGCATATTTTTCAAAAATCCCTTTAAAAAAAAACAAAAAAATAAACTTGTGTAAGCATTTTCTGTATAAATTCACATTTGTCCCAGGATTGTTGATTTTCTCTTGTTATAGGTTTACCTCTCTGCATTAGTTTGTTATATCTTGGCACTTTAAAGTAATGCGTCACTTATCATGTATTTTTTTTTTTTAACATATTTCTTCCCCAAGTGCGCAAAAAAAATCCTCAAATCAACTAAAAGTTTTCATCGAAATCCATTCACTGCTTAAGAGAAAGTAAAATAAAAGATCTTTTTTTACTGAAATTTTCTGTTTTCCAATTGATCAGCTTTTGCAACGGAGTGATATGATTAGCTATCGAGAAACCTTCTTTGAGAAATTCCCTAATGGACAAAGCTAACGGTATGGAAATTGATTTAGTTACAACACTACAATGCGTAGAGCAGATATCTATAGAATTGTCGGCCAGTTTTAAACCTTTTGCAAATCAATTTAAACATTTTACAAACCAATTTAAACTTTTTTGGGAACCAATTAAAATCTTTTGAGAAACAAGTCTTCTTTTCACTAGCATTGTCCTACTAGGGGTTTTAAAAAAATGCCTATATATATATAAAGTAAATCTTGGAGTTCGAGTGAGTACGGATATATTTCATTCACGATTACTTCTGCAAAAATGGACCGATTTTGGGGAACTGTTTATGCAATATTTTTAGCTAAATAAGCAATCCGTCCAGGCTCATTAAATTCGGTGTCAATTGATTCGAAAATACAATGTTGATAGTTTGCTAGGTATTGTTTCTACATCTACACTAAGAGATTTCTTCCTGCATGCCTACAGATTTCTACTCTGACTTCCTTGCCATACTATGTACTTGTATTTGTACCTTTCGTGCCTTAAATATTTCATAACGTATAAGGTAAGTGTTTTAAAAGTTCACCCAACTTTTCTTTATATTCTTTCTTTTTTTTAATTTTTTTTATACAATAATATATTTTTTCAAGTCATTTTGTAGGGTGGCCGTGGTGTAGTGGTAATATCATCGCTTGTCACGCTGTTGGTTCACGGTTCGAATCCTGATGTCAAAAATATTCTATTTATTTCGCATGAAATAAATAAAAAAGTCGGACACTTGCGAAAGCACAGACAACTCTATTGTGAAGGCATAACACTGGCAGTACGGTGGTCATATGGCTAAAATGCAACTTGGTCGTGATGATGACATCAGGAGGACGGAAAAAATACTGTGAATCATAAGCAACGAAAATAACAGCGAAAACAAAAAAATACTCCCCAGTTATCTGGACAGCCACCCTTGGAGTTCACTGGAACTTAACTACCACCTGAGTTTCAAACCAACTACACCAACCTGTCTTTTTCTCTGTCTCTTCCCCTTTCCACAAAAAAAAAAAAAAAACGCCTGTGTCCTAAAAATTAGTATAAGGACATTCATATCCCCTTTCTTTTTCTTTTACTTGCACCTAATAGTTTCCTGAATATTCCTGTCTGTCTACTTTTTGTTGTAATTGGAGGGTGAACCTTGAAGAGGTACCATTCCTCAGATTACGCGGTAGTGTCCGATTCTCAGTGCCTAAACCGTACCTCCACATGCACAGACCCTAGCTCTGCGGAACCAATGCCAGGTTTACACGACCGTCCTTGTCTGCATTTGCAGCACTCTTTTCTGGCTTACCACCTGTCTGAACTCGTATTAATAATGAATGTTGACCAATTCCTCTCCGGTTTTAGCATTTCCACATTTGGAACATTAGCTGTAATATTTACTTCACTTTCCAATCTTCGTTTTCCATTAAGGATTCGTTCCATCCACTACATGTTGGGCATTCAGGTGAGTCATCGAGTCGAAAACGTTAGAGGTATCAGCAATAGCCGCCATGGCCCGGCAGAAATTGGGTCAATTTAACTTCTCCATGTCACTTATCCAGGAGTCTACGTCACTTATCCAGGGTTCTATCCTGAGGATTAGTTTATATGACCACACACCTTTGTGTAAGGTATCCCATCGGAGCTGCCACATTCTTTAATGTTTCCAGTTCTTGCTTTTTGCAGCCTCACTCGAAATTATTCTACAAGCTGTTTATCCGTGACCGATTATTCCTTACTTTTAACGCATCCGTCCAGATTGGGGATGTCTTGAGCATTGCTGTGCTCACAGTTCTAGCCAGTAGTAGCCACCTTGTGATTCGTGGGCCCACAACATTTGGCAACATTCTCGAAAACCCCGAGAGTACATTTGATGCCTTCTTTCATATGTACTACATGTGGTTACTAAAATTTAGCTTGTTGCAGTTTCCGTCTTGTGTTCGACCAAGGCTAAACTCTTTGGTTTCTAGCCATCGTTTGACAGATGCATTGGTCTCGTTTGCATTCAACTCAAGCTCGTTTAAGAGTTTTTCTGTAACCACTATCGCTATGTCAATGATTTGTACTCCATCGGAGATACGTAGTCTTAGTATACAATCGTACATTATACACCATAGTAGCAGTCCTAGGATTGAGTCCTCTGGATCGCCAGCGGTTATGGATTACTACTATCTTTGTTGGAAATAGTTATCAACTATTCGCAGGATATATCCTGCGCATCCATTACATAGCTCCAACTTGCTGTATTGAACGCATTCTTCACATCAAGTGTAATCACTCCGTAATATTTCGTACGTCCCCCATCTCCAGCTGTCACCGATTGCTTGTCACCTTACCAATAGCATCTATTGTGGTTCAAGCTTTACGGAATCCATTGGTCCGAGAGACAATTTTCTGATTCAGTTACCAGGAGTATTCTACTGAATATTAGGCCTTCTAGTATCTGTCTGTCTGGCGGGCTATCTGTATGTATGGTCGACTGAAGCTTGAATGGCTAAACAGATTTTCCTCGAACTTTATTCATATCTAGGATCGGTAGAGTCACAAATTGAGGAGAAATAGGAATTTTCATTCTAAATATAAAATTGAATCAAAATCGTCTGTCGTTTTCGAGAAAATCTTTTTTTTTCAAAATTGGGTATTAGTAAAATACAGTTAATTCGGAGTTAGAATTGTGACCCCACAGACCTCAAATATGAAGTTTGAATTAAATGCCTCCAACAGTCGTTTAGGCGGGAGTTCAACGCACATACATACAGACAGACAGACAGAATTTAGATTTTTAAGATTCTCTATCATAGTAATGTCAAGTTTGATCAACATCTCGACTTTGAAAATTGAAAATTAACCTTATACAGTTGGCGCAAAAGTCATCATCCTATCGGAAGATGCTCTCATTTTTACAAATGGCGTCTTATGTCATCGCGACTTTGACATTTGTGAAGTAACAGATGCAGAATACACGTAGACAAACCATGGATTGCTATAGTCTTCAAGAATGCGAAATAATTGTGTCAATGTTTTTCACACAATGTGGACTTCGTCGCCAATTCCCTGGTCGTGCAAACTGGGCAAACACTGAGGCTTTTAACCGCTCGCCTCAATCAGACTTGGCCGACCCCAGAGCAGCCGTTCTGTCGAGAATATCGCTGCTGTGGCTGCGGATGTCCAAAATGACCCTCAAACATCTACCAGACGACGAGCCACTCAATTGGGTATCAATAGACGGTCTTTACAGTGAATTTTGGTAAAAGACTTGAAAATATACCCACACAAAGTGCAACTGCTTGTAAATTACAGCCAACCCCTTCTAAACCTCGACCACGATGAGGATGATTTTCCATTGAAAATCCTCATGGGTGACGAGGCGTCTTTCTACCTATGCGGATATGTGCATTGCTTCTGGGGCACTGAAAATCCGCGTGTAACGCACGAAGTTTCGTGCGGCGTTTACGGAAGAAAAGTGATTGGCCCATATTTTGTCGAGGACGGTGACGGCAACAATGTTACTATGACTGGTGAACACTACAGAATCATTTCTTGCTGCCGCAAATTGACGAATTGAGTTTGGGGAACTTGTTCCAGCAAGAAACGTACACACAGCACGGACGACAGTGAAACTTTTCCCGGCCAAACGCGAATTATTTTTATTTACAAACAAAGTTACTACCTTAGAAATTCGAGTGAGTACTTTTGCGCCACCTTGTACGAGGGGCGGCTAATAATTTCGCGGGCTGAGATGCTCAACAACGAGTCATATTCTCATTAGTGATAGCACTACATGAGGTTGCTTATTTCCTGTGTAAGTGGCCACTGAAGAAAACGTCGGAAAAGTTTAAAAATTAATTCTGGCCAACGAAAGAATAAAATTGTGGCATAATGTGGTAGATAGCGGAGTTGGACATCAGCAAAGAACGGATTGGAGAAATTATGCATGATCATTTAAACATGAAAAAAATTTGTGCACGCCGGGTATCGAAAATGGTCACGCTGTTCGACAAGCAACGACTGGAGTGCTGCAAAGATTTTTTAGAGTAAGCCGGGGACCATCTCGACGAAATTTGCAAACCGAATCGTAAATGTAGATGAGACTTGGGTTCGCCAATGCGATCCAAAGTTCAAACAAGAGTCTATGCAGTGGATTGAAAAAGGGGAGAGGCGGCCGAAAAAATTCAGTCGGCTTCGAAGATTATGACGACTGTTTTTTTGTGGACAATGACGGTGTTTTGCTGATTGATTACTTGCCAAAGGGGACTACGATGAATGGTCAATATTACGCAAATTTATTGACTCAGGCACGTGAAGCGGTCGTATGGAAGCGACGTGGGAAACGCAGGCACGTTATTTTTGCAGGTTAACGCATCTATTCAAACGGCGCGGGTTTCGAGACAGGCCTCGAAAGACACAGGCTTCTCAACACCCTACAGCCCAGGCTTGACCCTGAGCGACTTTTTACCTTTTTCCAATTTGGAAAAGGAATTACGAGGCCGGAGATTTATAGATGAGAACGAGATCAAGGCGGCCGTAGAATGCATTTTGAAGGCAAAGGAAAAGAATTTTTTTTTTTGTCGGTGATATTAAGGCACTGTATGCCTGATGTGAGAAATACATTTCACTCGAAGGAGATTACATATACGAGGGTGGGTCAATAAGTCTCTGAAGAATGAAATAAGGAACACTCTTTTCGGTATAAAAACATTTAATTTTTCAACATACTCTCCTTTTAGATCTATACACTTCATTCAACGTTTCTCCAATTTTTTGATTCCCTCCAAATAATACGATTTCTCGAGCCCCTCAAAATAAGCGTTTGTTTCAGCGATGACCTCTTCATTCGACCCAAACCTCTTACCTCCGAGCCATTTCTTCATGTTTGGAAACAAGAAATAGTCGCAGGGGGCTAAATCTGGGGAATATGCTGGATGATGGAGGAGTTCGTAGCCTAACTCATGCAGTTTTGCCATTGCGACTGCGGACTTGTGCGCCGGTGGTTGTCCTGGTGAAAAAGAACTTCTTTTTCGCCAAATGCGGCCATTTTTGCTTGAAATCGGCTTGGAATCGATCCAGCAGCTCTGCGTAATATGCGACGGTGGTCGTTTTACCTTTTTCAAGGTAATCGATGTGAATAACACCGCACGCATCCCAAAAAACTGTCGCCCATGACCTTGTTTGCTGACAAACCCGCCTTAGCCTTCTTCGGCTTCAATTCACCAGGAGAAGTCCATTGTTTTGACTGTTCCTTGGTTTCTGGTGTATTGCGATGAATCCAGGTTACGAAACGGCGCAAAAACTCAGCCGAATTTTTCTGGAACATCGCCAAACACACCTTTGAAGTTGTCAAACGAATGCGTTTATTGTCGATTGTGAGCAAACGCGGCACCCATCTTGCGGAAAGCTTTTTCATGTCCAAATATTTATGTAAAATCGAAATCACTGAGCCGTGTGATAAGCCTGTAGCCTCTTCAAGCTCGCGCACTTTCACTCGCCGATCGTCCATTATCAAATTGTCGACCATTTCTGGTGTGGTAACCTCAATTGGGCGACCAGAACGTTCGGGGTCACTTGTGCTTGAACGACCGCACCGACATTGAGTAAACCAGTGGTGAATGGTTCCAATCGTTGGTGAAGAGTCCGCATAATATTTGTCAAGCTTTTGTTTGGTTTGCGTGATAGTTTTTTCTCGCAAAAAATAGTGTTTAATGAGCAATCGAAATTCACTTTTTACCCATTTTAACGAAAATGCTAGTAGGCGTCTATATAAGATGGCTGCCACAACAAAACTATTTGACAGATCTGTCTGAAAATTTGGGTGCGTTCATTTGAAAGATGATTCTTGATAAAAAAATAAATAAATTTAAGGTGACGACACAATTTGTGTTAATTTTCAGGGACTTATTGACCCACCCTCGTATTAAGAAATAAAATTGTTTAATCGGATCTCTTCTTTCACTTAATGCCGGCCTAAAGGCCGCGAATTTATCAGCTGCCCCTCGTATGTGCAAGTAAAAAAAATCCTTTAAATTTTACATAATCGTGAATGAAATACACAAACAGATACTCGTAAATACCCATTCTTTTGAACACCAAATTTGTCAGCTGTTCAAGATGCATAGCCAAACCAAATTTCCTTCAATCTAGTACCTACGAGTACATAGCTATCTGATACCTTAAATTCTTGGATCTTCTGCTGGATGATCTCATTTTTAATTTTTATCAGCCCACTCACCAAAGCCAGCTGTAATTACTCCAGATTATGACTGATGTGCTTCTGTAACCATAAAGTTCAACATTTTTTACTTTACTGTTTCCTAGCTGATAACTCCATTTTCAATAAATCAGTCTAAAAAAAAAAAAAACAAATTTCCATGGGTCATTGCACTCGTTGACCATTCGGGAGCTCTAGAGAAAAAAAAATCAGTCAACGGCCACCATGCATATGCATAACAGTGCTGCTCCCAATTAGCCCCGGGGAATGTTCCCTTATCAGTTAACAAATTTTTGTATATCAAACAAACAGAAAACAAGTAACTAAACTCGGGCAAAGCCAAAGGTTAATGAACATAAATAATGATCGGACCGATATCGGCGGTCCCGCTCGCACCGGTTGCAGGGAAGCCGAAGCTGCCCAATTTGTCTGGAATGACCCGCAATATGACCTTTCGGGGGAAATGATCGCTCGTGATGTGTATGTGTTCATTTTTATGGGCCTGGGCAGTTATTGGTTTCTATAATTTGTTGTCTAACAGGAATCCGGACTGTGCTGCGAGGAAGATAAGAGTTTTATTATCGTGTGTTAATTACGGGTCCTACAATTAAATTTCTTTTTTTTTCTGTTCTTGAGTAATCGATTGTGGAATTTTGAGTTATGACAGCGGGGATCAGTGTAATGTTACGCAGTAAGCAATTGGAAATTGGATTTTATTTTTTATGACTATTGAGAGTGGTAGATGGAGGGTGAAGAATTTTTCGATTGCATGACGAATGGGGCTACATGGAGTGACGGAGTTTCCTTTGTCAAGGGTGGCGATAAAAGAGACATTCTGACTGTAAAATTACATTAAAAGTTCTAATTGCCGGGGACAGAAGTTATCAGTTCCAGAAAGTTATGGATGCACGCGCTTCATTGCTCGCCTTTATGTTGGATTTGATTTGGAAGTCTTTCTTTGGTACTCGTAGTCTAGTTTTGATACAGTGTTGTATGGAAATTACAGGACTCAATGTTGAGTTGTTTTTTTCGTTAAATTCCTGCGGTCATAAGACTATGTAATCACTGTTCAGGGTTCTATTGTAGGAACCTAATAGAATATAATGACCTCATGTGAGAAAACACAAGGTTATGTCTCTCATGGAATGGAACAGGAGACGGAATTTAAGGATAAATTGTGATTATGTATTACCAAGTGTGCTTACTTGAGTAAGACTTTGACAAAAATTATGAACATCGTCAAAGGCGACTTCCTTTTTCCTTGCATTCGTATTACTCGTATGTGTAGAAAATGGAGCAAGTTTTCAGGCATACAGGGGCCTTGATATAAACGAGAAAAGACACCTCTCAGTTATAAATCATTCAATGGCCAAATCTAGCAGAGGAGTGCAAAGTTCTATCCTCTGAGCAGTGTTTTTAATGTAAGACAGTCTTACCTTCAATCACTGAATCTAACTTTTTCTTTTAGGATCGTCTACACTAATTGATCATATATTTGTAACAATATCCAAGCGAGACATTAAATCTGCTGTATATAAACTGATGTAACTAATCACTTTGCTACCATGTATGCTATAACGAACTGCACACAACATGCAGTTGAAGAGGAAGTGTCCATAAAAATTAATCAACACAAAGTCAACGACCTAATACGACAAATAAATTGGCAAAAACTGTGCGATGAAAATAATGTTGAGCAACTCTACAATTTATTTATGAACAAAATTAATGATGTACCTACTATATATGCTCAATCACGAACAATAAGTACACATAAGAGGGACCCTAGGGAAGTGGATGAAGAGTTATTTATATGGGAGAACGGTGAAAAAAGAGTATTTATGGTGTACCACAAGTTTCAAAGCTAGGGCCTTTGCTATTTATACTATTTACCAATGAACTGTTTCGAGTTTTTCAGTGAGGCACACCTTTTGTTTTTGTTTTCATTGTTAAAAATAAATGTCTCACAACAGCAACGACTATAATGCTGCAGGAATTCAATAATTATTCAAGGTGGTTACATGACAAAGGTTTGGTAGTTAACGCGGACAAAACTAAGTTAATGCACCACATTTGCATACCGTTCCAGCGTGATGTTATATATCTTAGGGGTATGACACAGAGGTTACATGGAGGCCCGAAACAGAATAAAAGACTTCTACTTGCGGAAGCTGCCAGTTCTATACATAAGTGCCGCGAATGTTAATTTATAAGTGCATGAAGTTAAATCCGTCCACCGTCTTAGTGCACTAAGGGTTGCCAGTGTGTTTCGAACGATGCTATACTCGTCGACTTATTCGCTGAAGAAAAGGTAAAACTAAAAAGCGATCGAGTTCGAAATGGCCTGGTAGACAACGAAAAAAAGAAAATACGAAAGAAATAGAGTGGTTCAAAGTGTACAGCGTGTAATTTAGTACGTAGGCGTATTCCTGTCGCCAATCATTCAGGTTTGCGAACAATTGCAAATACCAGTAGTAAGGGCTACTAGTATCTATGACGATACACCCTTAGGCGTAACTATAAAAAAAAAAACGGGGGTGACACTGTAGGGGCAGAAAAATTTTTAATTGGAAAAAGTATTTTGCAGATACCTTACTAATGTAATCGATTTTTCCGAAAACGGCTCTTAAGATTTTGATAAAATTTAACATTTAACTTACAGTGGTTAGTTACGGCTATCAGTTAGTGTACCAAGGTTTTGAAAAAAAACCTCATAGAACCGTGAAATTATTCGTACTATTTATGAATCTTTCTGCATTGAAGGTGAAGAAGATACGCTTCCACCGCTTAATGCTGAAAACACACGTGCAGCAAAATTAGAGAACAGAGCTTTATATTTTACTGCACGTCCATGCAGCAATGCAAGTCTTTGCTATTTCTAATTTTGATGCAAACCCCCAGTAGTAGGACAGCAACATAGAAGAATTGAGTACATTTTTCGTTAACGTTTCAAATTGTCACTTACATGACAGTTTATTATTTCAAATACACTTTCAACAAAAAGATGGAAAAAACACAGGAGTTACAATAATGTGTATCTTAGGGATAAAGCCTTTGAAGAGCTATAGACGGAGATAAATGTTCCAAGTAAATATGCACACAATTTGTAATTAAAGTGTTTTGAACGAGCGATCTTATTAATTTTTTCCAGCATAAAGATTGAAGGGTATAGAAGGAGGACATTGAGATTCTAAAAGGAGGTCAAAAACGAGAATATGTCTTCTGGAAGTGGAGCTGGCAGTCCGAAGAAAAAGTGAAAATGGATGCAGAATATGATGTTCCTTAAATATGTGGTCATCGCGAACCCAAAGTAAGTGTAAAACAATTATGTAAATATATACGATAACGATTCCTCGGAATGTTCATGTCGGACAACCCCCACACTTCTTCTGATAGCTTCGAGCCCCCATCGCCATGCACTCCAACATCTTGGAATGTTTTCCAAGTAGCCAAGCGCTTTAAACGCCCTTAAGATAGTCAGCAACTGGACTAAAAGAAGTGGACTCACAATAAATCCACTAAAAACGGAGCTGACACTATTTACGAACAAGAGGATAATACCGGAATTCAAAATTCCATCCATTGAAGGCACTCCTCTTAGAATTTCTGACAGAGCTAAATATCTAGGGTTAATACTAGACCAGAAACTAAACTGGGGACTAAACACAAGGGAGAGAGCAAGGAAAGCTATGATAGCTCTCTGTACTTGTAGCAGAATATTTGGAAAAACTTGGAGGCCCAAACCAAAAGTCATTTTCTGGCTCTACACAGCAGTTGTGAGACCTATGCTGACATACCGGCAGCCTAGTATGGTGCACAAACCATACTAGGCTGCTAGTATGGTGCACAAACCTCAAGATACTAACCAGAGTACAAAGAATGGCGTGCATTGGTGTCACAGGAGCTATGAGAACCACACCAACTGCAGGATTAGGGACCATACTCAATCTATTACCTTTAGACCTATTTGTGCAGGAATCTGCGGCTAGAAGTGCTCTAAGATTAAGCCAATCTGAAGGTTGGAGGTCAAGCCTGACGGGGCATGCGCAGATTTTACGCAAGTACATGGGCGGAGATGTTAGCACAGACTACATGGTGCCCCATTTAGGCTTTCATAAGCCATTTTCTAGTTCATTTCCGAGTCGAGAGGAATGGGAAACTAATATCCCGCTAAATGACAACTCCATCTCCATCTACACTGATGGATCCAAGATGGACGTGGGAGTAGGTGCAGGGATTTTTTCTGGAAAACTCAATTTGAACAAGTCAATTCGGCTTCCAGACTATAGCAGTGTGTTTCAAGCGGAGGTCTTGGCGGTGGCAACTGCTACCCTGGACCCTGCTATGAAAGCTATACCACCAGATGATATTACATTTTTCATTGACAGCCAAGTAGCGATAAGAGCGATTTCCGCCACGCAAATAAAATCGAAGCTTGTGCGCTGCTGTCGCGAAGAGCTGCGGGTTCTTGGTACGCAACACAATGTAAAGCTCTGCTGGGTACCCGGACATAATGGCGTTTCAGGAAATGAGAAAGCTGACGAGCTGGCAAGGGAGGGTTCAGCTCTAAATCCTGAACGAGCTGACCCATCAATTAAGATACCACCCTGCAACCTGAACCTAGAAGTTAGAAATAAAATGATTGCCATAGCAAATAGTAGATGGAGATCATTGGAATCCTGTATAATTACTAGAAAACTCTGGCCGATCTACGATAAAAATCGTACAGAGCAAATCCTACTCTTCAACAGATATATCTTATCTGGTTTAGTGGGGATGATAACTGGACACAACTTTTTACGTTATCACACAAAGAAATTGGGAATTAGCGAAGAAGATATATGTAGAGGCTGTGGCAATGAGGACGTACACGAGGATGCACCTCAATTTCTGTGCCATTGTCCAGGACTCTACCACCTTAGATTCAGAATACTAGGAAAATATTTCTTCCAAGACTTAGAAGAACTTTCAAATGTATCGGTAAATAAGATTACCAAATTTATAAATGCATCGGGTTGGTTTAAGAACCCATAGAGTTCACGAGTGGTGAAGCTTCACTCCTTGGGCATCACAATGGATCTATACTGATCTAAGTGTGGCGCAGTTTGTTCATACTCTACGTCAACTCATAAAACCTAACCTAACCTAACCTAATCGCTTTAAAAAAATGTATTGGCTACTTGGTGGATGATGATATACAAAGAGACTTAGGGGTCGCAACCGTAGACGACGAAATAACAAACTTCACTCGTAAGCTCCATATATACTCCAAACATTGGACGTTACAAACCTTATGCGCCAACTTGGAAGAATGAAACCGTTCGACTTAGCGCAATAAGAGGAACCGAATTTAATGACGGTATCAGCAGGTGCTTTTGCCGAAAATTTACCTGCCTCACGTGAGTATTCCTCGAAGCTTAAACTACTTAATAAAGAAACCTTAGTTGTAGTAAATAAGAAAAAGGGACGGGTGAGTTTAGTCGGTAAAAATCTGACACTACTATGAGTACACGGTGTCTCACAGTGCCTTATGAAGATTCTCACCTACCCACGAAAAAAAAAATTCACTCCAACATCTGAGCATCTGAGGAAGCTGTTTTTTACGCAGTTGATTTGTCCATCCCGGCCAAGAAAGAAAAAAAGGACGAATTAGACCAAATGTCCAGTATGGTGACAATGGCCAAGGAACCTTTTGCAGTACCAACAGTACCCAAGACGGCAGCGCAACACTTCTTCGACAGCCGGATGAAGCGAAGTTATCCTATTTGCAAATGGAAATATTTTCCGGGTTTTTTAAAAAGTGTTGCTCGATAGTCAAGAAAAGCAGAATTAAAATTTTAATGTTATTTATTTTTTTTTTCCATTGTTTTCTTAATTTAGGTTGTACAAATAATCTTTCAGGCAATCACGAATGCGTTTCCAGTTGCGTTGAATCTGATAAATAGTCTGCTTTGTCTCAGCGGACTTACTTCTTGACGCCAATTACCTGTGGTAAGTTCATATGTCTCCGAAAATTGGTCGACATAATTTTGAGGGCAATAATTATTAAAGTCGTAAAATTTAATGAAATTATGCAAAATTACACTTCCTTTCTTTCTCGCACAGCAAACATGACACACAACATCCCGGCAATTGACATAACATTGAAGAACGGATAATAAAATGGTTATTTTCTTTAAGATTTCACGTCTGTCAATATGGCGATGACAGCATGCAATGCGATGAAATGTCAACATTTCACTGCACATGCGTTGCTGCATGCTTTAACTGCACGAAGCTTTGCTGCACGTGTGTTTTAACCATAAGACATGCAAAAAATGTCTCAACTTAGATGATATACGACACTGTAAGCAGAGCCTGTAGCTCCATTGAAAGCAAAATAAATATGACGCTTTGCAAAATTGAATATGGTACTTTGACCTAAAAAAAATTCTTTATCGTTCTGGTTTCATTAAGAACTTATCATCCACATCCAATAAAATCTCAAAATAACGACAAGGTAATGGTTATTGCTATCATTCATAGTTCCACTTTTATCCATTTCCCAGCAGAACTCTGAACAACTTATCGTAAGCCCCCATTAATTTCTGAAACTACCCCGAGATTTCTCTAAATTATTACATTTTCCCTGCACCGATTGACTCCTAATCATTTCATTCTATAAACAAATCTTTTTTATGGCACACATGTTGATCTAATTTCTCCTACTCCCACGAATTTATAGCCTTCTATCAACGTTTAAGCGCGGCCGAAACTGGGTTAAAGGTTTCCACACTAATTTTCAATTACGAAAAAAAAAAAAAAATGAACGCTTGCACTCGTTCGCATTCCCAAAACGCAATTATAATCCCTCATTCGAATGCTCTCGCGTATATGATACAAAAAAGAAAAGAAAAAATCCACTTAAAAGTGTCTCGCATTTACAATGACACAACTCACCCAGCTCAAGCAACTCAGCATGCGAGATCTGTTTAAATTCATTTTGGAGATAAAATTGATTTAGATACTCCCCCACCATCCCCCCACTCAACTGATCACTCCCAGTGCCATTTGAATAAATCTCGAGAGCACGCCAAGTTATCGAATCGACCAACAAGACGAAAAATAAAAAAAAAAAAATGCACTCTCGAGGGTGATGCAACATACACATGTTGTTCGGGGGCCATAGAGCAGATTACACTCCCGGACAGATCTCCTCCTTCTCCAAAACGAAATGGGAACGCGATCTTTCGTTGGAGTCGCCGGCGAGCTGCAGCAGCACGTCTCTCAACCGAATAGTGTCACCGGAATAAATTATCGTAAATGCGATTAGAAGCAATTCCAGATACTTTTTGTGTTCATTTTGGATAGCTACGAGTATTTTCACATTTTGCTCTGCATGTGCTTTCAATAAGCTAACCAGCCGACCGACCGTCGACGATACACACTCTGTCAAGTGGTTTCTAATGTCTTCCTGAAAGGCATAGCATCGCGGACATCGTCGTACGTACTACACACTCAACATGGGACCCATCATCACATCTCCTCCTGTGTTGTATCTGTGACAAATATCCGAGGCGTATTTGAAAAATAAATCAAAAGAAAATGAAATGAAATACTAGCGCAATAAAAACCGAGAGAAAAAGATATTTTAATGCGCTCGTCCCAATTTCAGATCCATCGTCGTAATAGCCGTTGCACACACCCGATAAATCCGCTAGCGTATATGGGCTTTCGCGGGCACGCGCCTCTGATCGCCCACGCCACACATCCCAAGTGGGACTATTTACGCGATTGCACGATCGCGATCACGGGTGTGGACGTGGACATGGGACTACCCAGAACGCCGCTGGTCTAGATGTAATTAAATGCACAGCATTTATGCGAATGGGTATAATAGTAAAGTTTTGATTAAATTAGGGGCAGTGGTTTTTATTGCTCGGAAAATATCATTACCTACGATATTAGATGGCCAACGTAGACGGAAATATTGAGATGCATGTTATATAGGGCTAGTGGCAAGATAATTACATCCGTGACTTATAAGCATTTTATATTGATAGTTTTATTGAAATCAGACGGCTCATGAGGCACTAAAATATTTATTGAATAAAATATAACTTGTTGAGTTTATGGTTGCGATTTGTTATGGCAGCAATGTTTCATCGTAGGTGTAATGGAGTAGTTCTGAAGTTTATATCTTAGATACTCGTATGTTAGTCCTTGGACTTGAAGGTCAGTTGAATGCTTCAATGAAGGGAAAAGTATTTTCACTTACCATATACTGATGAGCGAACTTTTAAAACCATTTTGTTGTCTCATGTCTCTGTTTATCTACTTACGTATAAACTCTAAATCAATGGAGTTTATGTTGAGAAATCTAAATGTTTATTAATGCTTGGCATGCATGTTAGCTGCAGGTATCTGCGTGCTGCCTGCTGTAGCCAAGATAATAGCTAGAATCATCCTGGAGCGAATCAAAGAACACCTTGAAGACACACTTGACGCCGAACAAGCAGGTTTCCGCTCTGGATCCTCCTGTGTCGACCACAGCAACACCCTGCGGATCATCATCGAGCAATGTGTTGAATATCGATCACCACTTCACCTGTTGTTCATCGATTTTGAAAAGGCGTTTGATAGTGTCAATCGGGAATTTATTTGGCGTGCCTTGCGCAGGAGAGGCATTCCGGATAAATTAATAGCAATTATCAAAGCTACATATGATGGGTCCACATGTCACGTTTTGCACAGAGGAAGGCTGTCTGAGGAATTCGAAGTCCAAAGTGGGGTTCGACAAGGCTGCATACTTTCACCAATATTGTTTTTATTGGTGATTAGCGATGTGCTGAATGCGGCCTTATCAACAGGAAATGGAGGAATTCGATGGACTCTTACATCTGAACTCAAACACCTCGACTACGCCGACGATGTATGCCTACTGTCTCACAGAATAATGGACCTTCACCAAATGACAGCAAATGTGGAGAGGGAAGCAGACGTCGTTGGGCTGAAAATTAACTCGGCAAAAACAAAAATGATCAGTCTAGGACCAAACTCATCAACTCATATATGCATTGCTGGACAAACGGTTGAGAGAGTAGAGAGTTTCCAATACCTTGGGAGTATTGTCTCAACCGATGGCGGAACCGAACTGGATATAGCCAGCCGAATAGGTAAAGCAAAATCTGCGTTTGGGATGCTATCCATAGTTTGGCGAAGTAATGCAATTATCTTAAACACCAAGCTACGACTGTTCCGTTCCAACGTTGAATCCGTGTTGCTATATGGATGTGGTACCTGGAGAGTGACCGTCACTATCACGAGGAAGCTGCAAACGTTTGTCAATAGGTGTCTACGTTACATCTTAAGGATATTCTGGCCAAACCGTATCTCTAACGAACAGCTTTATCAGAGAACGGGCCATGAACCTATAGGCACAACCATACGACGACGAAAGTGGCAGTGGATCGGTCACACTCTCCGAAAGGGTGACAGGTCCATAGCTAACCAAGTGATGCAATGGAACCCGCTTACCCAGGATGGCAGGATACGCGGCGGTCCTAGGAGTACGTGGCGCAGAACAGTTGAGAAGGAAGCACGGCAACTGGGAAAGAGTTGGGGAGAGCTGAGGCACATTTCCAGAAATCGCACACGATGGCGCGTAGGCGTTGTAGAGGCCCTAGGACCCACAAGGGGATAAGGACATAAGGATGTTAGCTGCACCAGCAGATTACAGCTGGAGCTAGATGCCTCGGATTTCTCAAAAGATATAAATCATTTTTTAGACTTAGCTTCAATCTATAAACCTAACATTCGTCCGAGACTTAAATAAAACTTACATGTTTGGGCCGGAGCTTACATTACGAGTACATGCTTGATTTTGCTCGATAGTGTTGAGCGACAAGCATGAACGAGTATATTTATTGATCGGGGATTAGTCAATTTGTAATCAATTTCACTCACTCTAACACGGTCGGAATATTGGATGCTTATCGCTTCAGTGCCGGAACTTCCATTAAAACTATTCACATGAAATTTATAGTTGTGTTCCGCCAATCAATCGCAATACAAGATAAAAAAGGTTTCGGTTCCATCATAGAATTCAGAAGATTGATTTTAACCACTCCACATGAATATGGCATTCCTCAATATTTCCACATATTTACAATCTGCATAGATTCAAAATTAACGCGCATCATCACCTCACTATTTATCCTTTCTTCTGTATTCTTTGATTCTCCTCTATACCCCTTCTTCTGCCTCCATCACTAAAAAGGATTTTTTTTTAAAAGATTGCACTACCAAGCGGAGGTGTAGTAGTTTGGAGAAACTTAGATTTTGTTCGTTTTTCTTTTATTCTTGGTTGGCTGTTGGTTGCTGTCCCTCGCTCGGACTCGAACCTGCACTGTTCGGGTCACAAGCAAACACATCCCAGTGCACAGGAACATTAAAAAATACAGGGCGCGACATCTTTTGTGTCGGTATGTAAACATTGAATAACTTTGACATTTATCAACAGATTGACTTGAGTAGACATGTTTTCGAAACAAGGAGAAAAACGGTGGGTACCAATTATCCAAAAGAAATAAAGGAGCTCATAAGGAATAAAAGAAAGCTTCGGCGTAGATGGCAACAAACTCGATCTCCTTCCGATGAAACAAGACGCAACAAGGCCACACAAGGTCTTAAGCTTGAGATAAAGCTAATCCGAAATGAGACAATGAAAATATATCTATCAGAGCTAACTGCTGATAAGACCACTGAATATTCACTTTGGCAAAGTACAAAATATCTTAAGCGACCAACAAATCATATTCCTCCAATAAGATGCAGTAATGGGCAATGGGCTAAAAGCAATGAGGAAAAAGCTACTGCTTTTGCAGACCACCTAGCGAAAACCTTTAAGCCTAATAATGCTTCTAAATCTCAATGAAAATGCCCGTTCTATGATTCCTCCGATTAAAATGCATGAGTTAAAATATGATATAAGGCTATTAAAAGACAAAAAAGCTCTAGGTTTTGACTTGATCACTGCGGAAGTACTGAAGCGACTGCCAAACAAAGAGTTAGCTAAACTCTTGCGATTAATGAATAAAGCAATTAGCCTTGAGTATGTACCAAGTGTCTGGAAAGTAGCTGACGTGATAATGATCCCTAAACCAGGTAAGGACCCTCACGAGGTATCCTCATATAGACCAATATCTCTACTTCCTTCAACATCAAAGTTGTTTGAAAGACTGATTTTTAAGCGTCTCAAACCAATCGTAGAGTCAAGAAACCTAATCCCAAATCACCAGTTTGGCTTTCGAAGCAAACACTCCACAATAGAACAAGTTCACAGAATAACAACTGAAATCGAAAGAGCACTAGAAGAAAAAAAAGTATGTTCTGCAATTTTCTTAGACGTAGCACAGGCTTTCGATAGAGTATGGCATGAAGGTCTACTCAATAAACTAAAAGTGTACCTACCAGAACAGTTCTTCCACCTAATGGAGTCTTATTTAACATCGCGATACTTCCGTATAAAACAAAAAAAACTACTACTCTAATCTAGTGAAGATTGAAGCCGGAGTTCCTCAAAGAAGCGTCCTCGGACCTCTGTTATACCTTCTTTACACTAAAGACCTACCTGCCCTACACCAAGACTCCACAAATAAGTCTATCTCGTACTCCCCTATAGCAATATCAGGCACGACAATACCGTATGCAAATACAGAGAAGTGTCTAGGTATGACTCTAGATGCCAAGCTTCGTTGGAAAGAGCATATTAAAATCGAAAGACTAGAATTAGACATTAAATGGCGAAAATTAGAATGGCTTATAGGCAAGAAGTCTGGACTATCAATTACTAATAAAATTCTTTTATATAACCAGATCCTAAAACCAGTGTGGAACTATGGCGCTCAACTCTGGGGAGCGGCCAACTCAGCCAGACCAATATTGCAGTCATCCAACGATTCCAGAATAAGGTCCTTCGAAGTATTGTGAACGCTCCATGGTACATCAGAAACAGCGACCTCCATCGGGACCTAGAGATCAACTCTAGGGCCAAAGCACACGAGAAGAGACTTCAGGAGCATATTAACGAGGAAACAACAATTCTTCTAAACGTATATGGCGTGAGACGATTGCAACGTATAAGACCGTCAGATCTTGCAAGGCAACCGTGACAGGACTTACCACGTACTCTACTAGATAATAACAGAGCGACAACAACGAGCGAAAAGAGGCGCTCGGAGTGAACTTAACCTCCAATGCATTGGATGGATTAAATCCCATCTATGCTCTTGTTACTGTCGTTAAAAGTTAACATACAACAAATTACAATTATAATGTACCTTAAAAATAGTAAACTGTTAGCCATTTACTGAAAAGCAAACTGCTCGTTAGTTTCATAACTAGTCGCAGTGTAAACAAACACTTGTAATCCCTGTAGTTTATTTTGTTTGAAATAAAAAAAAAAAAAAAAAAAAGGTTTCGAAACGTCAATTCAGTACGATTTTAACCATGAATTGCCAACAAGCAACGTCTGACAACACTATTTGTCGTTTGGTGTCGAATTTTGTTGAGCACTGGACAATGGGAGATCGTCGACATGCCGTTCATCAACGCCCAAGACATTCCAATGAACTGGTTGAAGAGTGAGTGTGAGCCGAGAACCCACATGTGTCGTATCATCACAGCGCTCAGCATTTTGGTGTCAGTGGAACCACCTTGCGGCGCATTTTGAAGGATGATTTGCATTTATTTCCATATAAAGTGCAATTGCCTCAAAGTAGACAGACCGTCCACATCGCTTGGAATACGGCCAAACAGTCGCTCGAATGGTTGACACTGAATCTGATTTTTGGAAGAAAATTTTGATGACCGATGAGGCCCATTTCGCACTCTCTGGCGCCATTAACAAGCAAAATTGCCGCATTTGGAGAATCCACACGACATCCATGAAGCACCATTGCATGACCAAAAAATGACTGTTTGGGCCGGCGTTTGCGCCAAAAACATCATTGGGACATTTTTCTTCAGAGAAGGAGAAACAGTCGATGGGTATCGACATCGGTGGATGTTGGCTCATTATGTCTGCCCACAAATGTATGAAAAAGGTCTGGACGGTTACTGGTTTCAACAAGACGGTGCACCATGCCACACTGCAAATCAAACAATGCAGTTTCTGCAACGAAAATTCCCTGGACGTGTGCTGTCAAAAAATGGAGACATTGACTGGCCACCCAGATCTCCAGATTTGACCACTCCGGACTTCTTTTTGTGGGGTTCTTTGAAAAGCAAAGTGTACGCTAGCAAGGCTCAGACCATTAACGAGCTCAAGGCAAACATTCGTGCCGAAATCATCGCTTTACCTCGAAAAAGTGATGGGAAACGCACCAAAAAGGGCACATTTTGCTTTGGTCAATAGAGGCGGCCACTTGATGTTGTATTCAAAAACTAGTCCAAATAAATTGTAAAGGACCAAATTAAAAAAAAATACCTCATAAATGGAAATCGGTTATTTTTGTTTAGAGTTATTCAATATTCACATACCGACATAAAAGATGGCGTACCCTATATATACATACGAGTATATACATAGCTTCGTCTATCCTGGGTTTATTAAAAGCAAAAAGGATTTCAAAGAAAAAGGGACAGAAGTGGACCTTGAAGTGCGTCGCAGCTTATAAGTCTTCGAGTTGATGGTCTGCCCATTTATGTTAATAATCCTGCCTACATTCAGTTGATTATTTAGGACCCCAAGTTAGGAGCTATCTGTCAATCAAATCTCAGCTCCCTTCGGAATACGAATGAGTGGACATAGTATATATATAGAAACTTGTACAGTGCTGTAGCAATTAATTGGGACGAAGCTGATTTCCAAACATATTTTGTTTTATTTTCAAAAATTCACAAAAATACTGCAACTTAATATTTCACATGTCACCCTTTAGCATCGATGAGTGCTCTGAGCCTTGCTTTGATTATGGCCCACAGATTTTCGATTGGATTGAGATCAGAGATTGCCTGACCATTTCAGCACCTGAACATTATTCTCTTCGAAAAACTGCTTTATTTTTTCATAAGGCACAAGCCGAGATTTTGTTGGAAAAGACCGCTTTAGGCCATGAATTATATTTGTATGGAAAGCAGGGGCATGAGTCAGGGCATCCACGTGTTTGGTGCTATTCATCATGCCTTCAATCGGCTTTAAACTTCCAGGATCGGTGTAGGTGGAACAACTCCTAAGTATTACTTTTCATTCTCACGATGCTTAACCGTGAACTTCGAAATGGCTCTCTGTCTGAAAATGTCACTCTTCCTCATTCTTTTATATTACCTAGCACCAGAATCGTATAAACGGAACACTACTGCATTTAACACGGTGTCTGTCTGTTTGTCACATGTAACTTTGAACCGTTTGAGCTAGAGAGCTGACATTTTGTACAAAAATTGTATCTAGTGGACCAAAAACAATTAGAAAAAAAGGAAAATTGTAAAAAATATTTATACCCCATCATGCGAAAGCGTAACTTCCAGGGTTTTTTTTTATATATATTGTAGCATAATAATAACTACGCTCCTATGTCTATGCAGCAAATTCCGAAGTGACTTTCCATTCTGGCAGAATTTTGGTTCAAACTGTCCTTTCATTCGAGGTTCGTGTCTGGGACGAAGTCTCCACAGCTCATGTCAACGAAAGAGACAAATAATATTAGGGATAATATTAGGGATAATATTAGGGAATTATAACTGCAAGAATTATTTCTCTTGTTCCAGTGGTCGAAGAATTTGCTAGAAGTTTCTGGCTATCAGAAACTTCTGCTATATAAGGACAGATGGCGATCAAAAAAAGACACAGTTGGTTTAGAACCGTGGCGAAGAGATTAGAAAAGTGATAATGGGCGAAGTTCTAATTTGGTGATAAATTGAAAGTTGAGAGTAAACAAGAAAAAGTAATTAGTTTGGATTTGTGAATTAAGTAATTGAAAGGAGATAAAGTGATTTGAGAGGAAAGAGACCTTGTAAGAAAAGAATTTGCAAAGAATAGTATAGTGTAAACTTGAATTGTTCTATAGACTAGAAAATAAAGAAATAAATTTCACAGAATATCGTTTTATCTACTCGAGCCGTAGCCTGCATATTACATTGGTGTCAGAAGCGGGATAAAACTTATTCTGTGAATAACTATTTCCGTGGTGTGAAATTGCACAAAAAAAAAAAAAAAAAAAACGATTTCTGTGTTGAGTTAATTAGTTGCGCAAAATGGGTCGCAAATTGGGAAAACTAACTATAACTCAACTAAAGGCAGAACTCAGTAAGCGGAACCTCGACACAACTGGGGGAAAAGATGCCCTGCTGATTCGTCTGGAAGAAGCAGTAACGCAGGAAGGTGAAAATCCGCACGACGTAGAGTTTGACGTGGAAGAGGAACCAGCAAGTACAGCAGCCGACCCGGGTATAACAAGTCTGCTCCTGCAACTTAAGTTAGTCATGGACGAACAAAAGAAAGCAATAGAAGACCAAAGGAATTCTATAGAACTTAAGCTGGACGAACAAAAGAAAGCAATGGACGACCAAAAGAACTCTCTAGAACTTAAGATGGACGAACAAAAGAAAGCAATGGACGACCAGAGGAATTCTCTAGAACTTAAGCTGGACGAACAAAAGAAAGCTATAGACGAACAAAAGAATTCTCTAGATGCTCTGGAAAGTAAACTTGATGAGCAAAACAAGAACTTGGAATCCAAATTCGAAGTGATCGAAGAGAAAATCGAGAAGGTCGAGACGCAACTCGAAAAAGTCGAAACTAGATTCGATGAAAATTTTGAGAAACATGAAACTCAGTTCGGGAAGATAGAGACTCAGTTTGAAAAAGTAGAAAAGCAAGTCGAAAATCTTGCTAAGGAGCTCAGCAACGTGAAGAGACAGAAAGCACGGGAATATTCCACTGACGGTCTGAGAAGAAAGGAGATGCAGCCTCCTATCTTCGATGGTCAAACATCATGGCCAATTTATAAGAGGCAATTCGAAGCGGCCGCAATGACCAATAGCTGGGACGATGAAGAGAAGTCTATTGCACTCACGCTTGCACTGAGGGGTCCAGCTGCGGAGCTCTTGCAGACCATCCCGGAAGATAAACAGCAGAACTACGACTCTCTGGTTCAGGCTATCGAGATGCGGTTTGGGGATGAACACATGCAGCAGGTGTACAGGGTTCAGCTGCGTAGTCGAGTCCAGAAAAGGGGGGAAACGCTCCAACAGTTGCAAGCGGATATAGAGCGACTAGCCCATCTTTCATACCCTAAAGCCGGTGAGGAGCTTATCAACGAAATGGCGGTGGAAGCTTTTATTCAGGCCATAGAGGACAGACAACTGCAAATGGCTGTAAGGATGGCTGAAAAGCGAACACTCCCCGAGGCATTGGCATTCGCTTTGTCAATGAAGGCTGCGGACCAAGCATACCAGGGAATACACCGTGTCAGGGAAATGTCCGTCGTGGAATGCTCATGCCAGAGAACAGCCGTCATGGATGAAGACAGAGCTCGCGGAAGTCAAATCCGTTGCTGGAATTGCAACCAAACCGGACACCTACAACGGCAGTGCAGGAGTGCACCTAGACGAGGAAATTGTTCACATTGCGGAAGTAGGAGAAGCAGAGAGGAAGCATCTGGCGGTGATAACATCCATCCTGTCAGTCAGACTTCCCAAAACCAGCAGTCGGGAAATGCGTAAGGACCAACTTCGCGGGGCAGAAGTTGGTTACTGGAATCGAGGCCCCCAGGACCACCATTCAAGTTTCGCAAACCAAACGGGGTAACGAGAGCCTGACAGTGGAGGCACTAATCAACGAGAAGAAGTGCGTAGCCACCATCGACACAGGTGCCACTGCCTCCATTGTAAGAAGAGATATCGTCAAAAGCTCCTGGCTGCACAACACCAACAGCTACTGCCTGAAGACTGCAACAGGGGAAATGGCGAAGGTATTTGGAGAAGTTCGTCTTACGATTACTCTGGCAGGACTGACGTTCTCCCATGCGTTTCTGGTGGCAGATATATGCGACGAGTGCATCATCGGAGTAGACTTCATGAAAGCAAATGAAGTAATCTTGGACATCGGGATGCAAGTACTGAGGTATCGAAATGTGGAGATTCCGATGGTGTACGGAAATGAGAATGCCGTAACTCTCAGGACAGTCATCAGCAAAGACGAAGTTTTGCCGCCGTCTTCAGAGACAATCATTTGGACGAAGCTGGAAGGTGATCTTGGGAGCCACCGATTCTACATAGTAGAACCAGACCCAGAGAAGAATGCTCAAGACTACATCGTGGGAAAGACGTTAGTCGAACCAAAGAACACCATGGTTCCAGTGAGGGTTTTGAACGCAAGACCACACACTGTCAAACTAAGGCGAGGGGAGGTGACTGGAAAATGCACGCCGATTACCGCCGTCGCAACAATATCTGAACGTGATGCTCCAAAACTTCTCCCATCACCTTGGACAGCGGAAGCGAGAGAGACGATTCTCCAGTCCAGTGAGCTGAATCAGGAGCAGCGAACTATGGCAGAGAATCTTATCAATGAGTACGCTGATGTATTTGCCTCACAGGACGGAGAATACGGCCGAACACACCTGGTACAACATCGAATAGACACTGGTGATACTAGACCAATTCGTCAGCCTGCTAGGCGCCTTCCATTGGCAAAGCAGACAGAAGTTGCAGAGATGGTGTCGGCAATGGAGAAAGAAGGTCTGATTGAAAGTTCCAAAAGTCCGTGGGCATCACCGGTTGTACTGGTTAAGAAGAAAGATGGCAGCACGCGGTTCTGCGTGGACTATCGGCAGCTCAATTACGTCACCAAGAAAGACAGCTACCCTCTGCCACGGATTGACGACACGCTAGACACACTATCAGGAGCCCGATGGTTTTCCACTCTCGACTTGAAGAGTGGCTACTGGCAGGTACAGATCCATCCAGAAGACCGGGAGAAAACCGCCTTCACCGCAGGAAATGGGCTATGGCAATTCACGGTAATGCCATTCGGGCTGTGCAATGCTCCGGCGACTTTCGAGCGATTGATGGAATGTGTCCTGCAAGGGTTAACATGGAAAACCTGTTTGGTATACTTGGATGATGTCATCGTCGTAGGAAAAACGTTTGCGCAACACCGAGACAATCTAAGGGATGTGTTTCAAAGGCTTCGAAGTGCCCACCTGAAGCTCAACCCCAAGAAGTGCGCCCTGTTTAGAGCGGAAGTCAAGTACCTGGGACACATAATTTCAGCGAAAGGAGTGAGAACCGATCCGGAGAAGGTCGAAGCGGTGAAAAACTGGCCAGTCCCCAAAGACAAACACCAACTAAGGAGCTTCCTGGGCCTAGCCACCTACTACAGACGGTTCGTGAAGGATTTTGCCGGGATCGCAAAGAACCTGCACCAGTTGACGGAAAAGGGAAAACAATTCAAATGGTCAATTGAGTGCGAGAAGAGCTTCAAGGCACTTAAACAACGGCTATGCGATGCCCCGATACTGGCTTACCCCACTCCCGGGGAAACGTTCGTTGTGGATGCAGATGCTAGTAATGTCGGGGTAGGAGCCGTACTCTCCCAGGTGCATGACGGCCAAGAGAAGGTGGTTGCGTACTTCAGCAAGGTGCTCTCTAAGCCAGAAAGGAACTACTGCGTGACAAGGCGGGAACTTCTAGCTTTGATCTTGGCTACGAAGCATTTTCACAAATACCTCTACGGGAGGAAGTTCGTTCTTCGCACAGACCATGCAGCCTTAAAATGGCTATTACAGTTCAAGAGTCCTGAGGGTCAGGTCGCAAGATGGATCGAAAGGCTGCAAATCTACGACTACGAAATACAGCATCGTAAAGGAAAACTCCACTCTAATGCGGATGCACTGTCCCGGAGACCATGCAGAACGGATTGTAAACATTGTGCGCGTCAGGAAGAACGGGAGCTGGTTTCCATCCAAAGAATGAGAGCCGAACCTATCGCCGGCTGGAGCGTAGATGAGATCCGGAACGCTCAGAAGGAAGACCCGGATATCGAGCCGATTCTGGCCTGGAAGGAGAACATGGAGAAACCGGATCATCAGGACATCTCTCACAGAAGCCCGACCTTAAAGGCATATTTTGCGCAGTGGGACTCCCTCCATGTCCAAGAAGGTATTCTGAGAAGAAAATGGGAATCCTCCGACGGAAAGTCGTTTGTAATGCAGCTTGTCGTACCGCGGACGAGGGTCAAGGAGGTGTTACAGGAAATGCATGGCGGGGCGACCGGAGGCCACTTGGGAGTGAATAAGACGCTAGAAAAGGTACGAGAACGTTTTTATTGGTTAAAAGCGAAGGAAGATATCGAAGACTGGTGCAGAAAATGCGACGTGTGTGCAGCTAGCAAGGGTCCGAGAATCAAAACTCGAGGTAGGATGCACCAATACAACGTGGGAGCACCTTTCGAACGAATCGCCATCGACATCGCAGGGCCCTTTCCGGAAACCGACAATGGTAATCGGTATATACTCGTAGTGATGGACTACTTCAGTAAGTGGCCGGAAGCGTTTCCGATCCCTAACCAGGAAGCCAGAACCGTGGCGGAGCAGATCGTCTACAATTGGGTTAGCAGATTCGGTGTGCCCTTGGAATTGCATTCTGACCAAGGGCGGAACTTCGAGTCAAGAATCTTCCAAGAGATATGTCAACTACTCGGAATCAAAAAGACAAGGACAACCCCGCTTCATCCACAGTCGGACGGTATGGTGGAGCGTTTCAATAGGACTTTGGACGAACATCTCTCGAAGGTCGTAGGTGACTACCAACGGGATTGGGACCGGCAGATTCCCTTGTTTTTGATGGCCTATAGAAGTGCCGTGCATAGCACTACTCGACATACGCCGTTCGAAATCTTATTTGGTGGAATAGCTCGTTTACCCAGTGAGGTGAAATTTGGATCTCCTACCAATGAGCCCAGAAATGAAGAAGAGTACGTGGCGGACCTTAGGGAAAGGCTTAGGGACATACACCAAAGGACCAGAAGCCAGATTAAGATGACGAGCGACCGCATGAAGACCAGGTATGATGCCAAGGCAACAACGTCAGGATTCCAGGAAGGAGATCTGGTGTGGCTGTATAATCCCCATCGCCAAAAGGGGAAATCACCTAAATTACAGCGGAACTGGGAAGGTCCCTACAGAATAGTAACCCGCATCAACGATGTTGTCTACCGCATCCAGCGAGGACCAAGGGCCAAAATGAAAGTGGTTCATGTGGACCGACTGAGTCGATACAATGGCCGAAATGAGGATGCACTTGTTCGGGACGAACACGTCTAAGAGGGGGGCAGTGTAGCATAATAATAACTACGCTCCTATGTCTATGCAGCAAATTCCGAAGTGACTTTCCATTCTGGCAGAATTTTGGTTCAAACTGTCCTTTCATTCGAGGTTCGTGTCTGGGACGAAGTCTCCACAGCTCATGTCAACGAAAGAGACAAATAATATTAGGGATAATATTAGGGATAATATTAGGGAATTATAACTGCAAGAATTATTTCTCTTGTTCCAGTGGTCGAAGAATTTGCTAGAAGTTTCTGGCTATCAGAAACTTCTGCTATATAAGGACAGATGGCGATCAAAAAAAGACACAGTTGGTTTAGAACCGTGGCGAAGAGATTAGAAAAGTGATAATGGGCGAAGTTGTAATTTGGTGATAAATTGAAAGTTGAGAGTAAACAAGAAAAAGTAATTAGTTTGGATTTGTGAATTAAGTAATTGAAAGGAGATAAAGTGATTTGAGAGGAAAGAGACCTTGTAAGAAAAGAATTTGCAAAGAATAGTATAGTGTAAACTTGAATTGTTCTATAGACTAGAAAATAAAGAAATAAATTTCACAGAATATCGTTTTATCTACTCGAGCCGTAGCCTGCATATTACATTGGTGTCAGAAGCGGGATAAAACTTATTCTGTGAATAACTATTTCCGTGGTGTGAAATTGCACAAAAAAAAAAAAAAAAAAAAACGATTTCTGTGTTGAGTTAATTAGTTGCGCAAAATGGGTCGCAAATTGGGAAAACTAACTATAACTCAACTAAAGGCAGAACTCAGTAAGCGGAACCTCGACACAACTGGGGGAAAAGATGCCCTGCTGATTCGTCTGGAAGAAGCAGTAACGCAGGAAGGTGAAAATCCGCACGACGTAGAGTTTGACGTGGAAGAGGAACCAGCAAGTACAGCAGCCGACCCGGGTATAACAAGTCTGCTCCTGCAACTTAAGTTAGTCATGGACGAACAAAAGAAAGCAATAGAAGACCAAAGGAATTCTATAGAACTTAAGCTGGACGAACAAAAGAAAGCAATGGACGACCAAAAGAACTCTCTAGAACTTAAGATGGACGAACAAAAGAAAGCAATGGACGACCAGAGGAATTCTCTAGAACTTAAGCTGGACGAACAAAAGAAAGCTATAGACGAACAAAAGAATTCTCTAGATGCTCTGGAAAGTAAACTTGATGAGCAAAACAAGAACTTGGAATCCAAATTCGAAGTGATCGAAGAGAAAATCGAGAAGGTCGAGACGCAACTCGAAAAAGTCGAAACTAGATTCGATGAAAATTTTGAGAAACATGAAACTCAGTTCGGGAAGATAGAGACTCAGTTTGAAAAAGTAGAAAAGCAAGTCGAAAATCTTGCTAAGGAGCTCAGCAACGTGAAGAGACAGAAAGCACGGGAATATTCCACTGACGGTCTGAGAAGAAAGGAGATGCAGCCTCCTATCTTCGATGGTCAAACATCATGGCCAATTTATAAGAGGCAATTCGAAGCGGCCGCAATGACCAATAGCTGGGACGATGAAGAGAAGTCTATTGCACTCACGCTTGCACTGAGGGGTCCAGCTGCGGAGCTCTTGCAGACCATCCCGGAAGATAAACAGCAGAACTACGACTCTCTGGTTCAGGCTATCGAGATGCGGTTTGGGGATGAACACATGCAGCAGGTGTACAGGGTTCAGCTGCGTAGTCGAGTCCAGAAAAGGGGGGAAACGCTCCAACAGTTGCAAGCGGATATAGAGCGACTAGCCCATCTTTCATACCCTAAAGCCGGTGAGGAGCTTATCAACGAAATGGCGGTGGAAGCTTTTATTCAGGCCATAGAGGACAGACAACTGCAAATGGCTGTAAGGATGGCTGAAAAGCGAACACTCCCCGAGGCATTGGCATTCGCTTTGTCAATGAAGGCTGCGGACCAAGCATACCAGGGAATACACCGTGTCAGGGAAATGTCCGTCGTGGAATGCTCATGCCAGAGAACAGCCGTCATGGATGAAGACAGAGCTCGCGGAAGTCAAATCCGTTGCTGGAATTGCAACCAAACCGGACACCTACAACGGCAGTGCAGGAGTGCACCTAGACGAGGAAATTGTTCACATTGCGGAAGTAGGAGAAGCAGAGAGGAAGCATCTGGCGGTGATAACATCCATCCTGTCAGTCAGACTTCCCAAAACCAGCAGTCGGGAAATGCGTAAGGACCAACTTCGCGGGGCAGAAGTTGGTTACTGGAATCGAGGCCCCCAGGACCACCATTCAAGTTTCGCAAACCAAACGGGGTAACGAGAGCCTGACAGTGGAGGCACTAATCAACGAGAAGAAGTGCGTAGCCACCATCGACACAGGTGCCACTGCCTCCATTGTAAGAAGAGATATCGTCAAAAGCTCCTGGCTGCACAACACCAACAGCTACTGCCTGAAGACTGCAACAGGGGAAATGGCGAAGGTATTTGGAGAAGTTCGTCTTACGATTACTCTGGCAGGACTGACGTTCTCCCATGCGTTTCTGGTGGCAGATATATGCGACGAGTGCATCATCGGAGTAGACTTCATGAAAGCAAATGAAGTAATCTTGGACATCGGGATGCAAGTACTGAGGTATCGAAATGTGGAGATTCCGATGGTGTACGGAAATGAGAATGCCGTAACTCTCAGGACAGTCATCAGCAAAGACGAAGTTTTGCCGCCGTCTTCAGAGACAATCATTTGGACGAAGCTGGAAGGTGATCTTGGGAGCCACCGATTCTACATAGTAGAACCAGACCCAGAGAAGAATGCTCAAGACTACATCGTGGGAAAGACGTTAGTCGAACCAAAGAACACCATGGTTCCAGTGAGGGTTTTGAACGCAAGACCACACACTGTCAAACTAAGGCGAGGGGAGGTGACTGGAAAATGCACGCCGATTACCGCCGTCGCAACAATATCTGAACGTGATGCTCCAAAACTTCTCCCATCACCTTGGACAGCGGAAGCGAGAGAGACGATTCTCCAGTCCAGTGAGCTGAATCAGGAGCAGCGAACTATGGCAGAGAATCTTATCAATGAGTACGCTGATGTATTTGCCTCACAGGACGGAGAATACGGCCGAACACACCTGGTACAACATCGAATAGACACTGGTGATACTAGACCAATTCGTCAGCCTGCTAGGCGCCTTCCATTGGCAAAGCAGACAGAAGTTGCAGAGATGGTGTCGGCAATGGAGAAAGAAGGTCTGATTGAAAGTTCCAAAAGTCCGTGGGCATCACCGGTTGTACTGGTTAAGAAGAAAGATGGCAGCACGCGGTTCTGCGTGGACTATCGGCAGCTCAATTACGTCACCAAGAAAGACAGCTACCCTCTGCCACGGATTGACGACACGCTAGACACACTATCAGGAGCCCGATGGTTTTCCACTCTCGACTTGAAGAGTGGCTACTGGCAGGTACAGATCCATCCAGAAGACCGGGAGAAAACCGCCTTCACCGCAGGAAATGGGCTATGGCAATTCACGGTAATGCCATTCGGGCTGTGCAATGCTCCGGCGACTTTCGAGCGATTGATGGAATGTGTCCTGCAAGGGTTAACATGGAAAACCTGTTTGGTATACTTGGATGATGTCATCGTCGTAGGAAAAACGTTTGCGCAACACCGAGACAATCTAAGGGATGTGTTTCAAAGGCTTCGAAGTGCCCACCTGAAGCTCAACCCCAAGAAGTGCGCCCTGTTTAGAGCGGAAGTCAAGTACCTGGGACACATAATTTCAGCGAAAGGAGTGAGAACCGATCCGGAGAAGGTCGAAGCGGTGAAAAACTGGCCAGTCCCCAAAGACAAACACCAACTAAGGAGCTTCCTGGGCCTAGCCACCTACTACAGACGGTTCGTGAAGGATTTTGCCGGGATCGCAAAGAACCTGCACCAGTTGACGGAAAAGGGAAAACAATTCAAATGGTCAATTGAGTGCGAGAAGAGCTTCAAGGCACTTAAACAACGGCTATGCGATGCCCCGATACTGGCTTACCCCACTCCCGGGGAAACGTTCGTTGTGGATGCAGATGCTAGTAATGTCGGGGTAGGAGCCGTACTCTCCCAGGTGCATGACGGCCAAGAGAAGGTGGTTGCGTACTTCAGCAAGGTGCTCTCTAAGCCAGAAAGGAACTACTGCGTGACAAGGCGGGAACTTCTAGCTTTGATCTTGGCTACGAAGCATTTTCACAAATACCTCTACGGGAGGAAGTTCGTTCTTCGCACAGACCATGCAGCCTTAAAATGGCTATTACAGTTCAAGAGTCCTGAGGGTCAGGTCGCAAGATGGATCGAAAGGCTGCAAATCTACGACTACGAAATACAGCATCGTAAAGGAAAACTCCACTCTAATGCGGATGCACTGTCCCGGAGACCATGCAGAACGGATTGTAAACATTGTGCGCGTCAGGAAGAACGGGAGCTGGTTTCCATCCAAAGAATGAGAGCCGAACCTATCGCCGGCTGGAGCGTAGATGAGATCCGGAACGCTCAGAAGGAAGACCCGGATATCGAGCCGATTCTGGCCTGGAAGGAGAACATGGAGAAACCGGATCATCAGGACATCTCTCACAGAAGCCCGACCTTAAAGGCATATTTTGCGCAGTGGGACTCCCTCCATGTCCAAGAAGGTATTCTGAGAAGAAAATGGGAATCCTCCGACGGAAAGTCGTTTGTAATGCAGCTTGTCGTACCGCGGACGAGGGTCAAGGAGGTGTTACAGGAAATGCATGGCGGGGCGACCGGAGGCCACTTGGGAGTGAATAAGACGCTAGAAAAGGTACGAGAACGTTTTTATTGGTTAAAAGCGAAGGAAGATATCGAAGACTGGTGCAGAAAATGCGACGTGTGTGCAGCTAGCAAGGGTCCGAGAATCAAAACTCGAGGTAGGATGCACCAATACAACGTGGGAGCACCTTTCGAACGAATCGCCATCGACATCGCAGGGCCCTTTCCGGAAACCGACAATGGTAATCGGTATATACTCGTAGTGATGGACTACTTCAGTAAGTGGCCGGAAGCGTTTCCGATCCCTAACCAGGAAGCCAGAACCGTGGCGGAGCAGATCGTCTACAATTGGGTTAGCAGATTCGGTGTGCCCTTGGAATTGCATTCTGACCAAGGGCGGAACTTCGAGTCAAGAATCTTCCAAGAGATATGTCAACTACTCGGAATCAAAAAGACAAGGACAACCCCGCTTCATCCACAGTCGGACGGTATGGTGGAGCGTTTCAATAGGACTTTGGACGAACATCTCTCGAAGGTCGTAGGTGACTACCAACGGGATTGGGACCGGCAGATTCCCTTGTTTTTGATGGCCTATAGAAGTGCCGTGCATAGCACTACTCGACATACGCCGTTCGAAATCTTATTTGGTGGAATAGCTCGTTTACCCAGTGAGGTGAAATTTGGATCTCCTACCAATGAGCCCAGAAATGAAGAAGAGTACGTGGCGGACCTTAGGGAAAGGCTTAGGGACATACACCAAAGGACCAGAAGCCAGATTAAGATGACGAGCGACCGCATGAAGACCAGGTATGATGCCAAGGCAACAACGTCAGGATTCCAGGAAGGAGATCTGGTGTGGCTGTATAATCCCCATCGCCAAAAGGGGAAATCACCTAAATTACAGCGGAACTGGGAAGGTCCCTACAGAATAGTAACCCGCATCAACGATGTTGTCTACCGCATCCAGCGAGGACCAAGGGCCAAAATGAAAGTGGTTCATGTGGACCGACTGAGTCGATACAATGGCCGAAATGAGGATGCACTTGTTCGGGACGAACACGTCTAAGAGGGGGGCAGTGTAGCATAATAATAACTACGCTCCTATGTCTATGCAGCAAATTCCGAAGTGACTTTCCATTCTGGCAGAATTTTGGTTCAAACTGTCCTTTCATTCGAGGTTCGTGTCTGGGACGAAGTCTCCACAGCTCATGTCAACGAAAGAGACAAATAATATTAGGGATAATATTAGGGATAATATTAGGGAATTATAACTGCAAGAATTATTTCTCTTGTTCCAGTGGTCGAAGAATTTGCTAGAAGTTTCTGGCTATCAGAAACTTCTGCTATATAAGGACAGATGGCGATCAAAAAAAGACACAGTTGGTTTAGAACCGTGGCGAAGAGATTAGAAAAGTGATAATGGGCGAAGTTGTAATTTGGTGATAAATTGAAAGTTGAGAGTAAACAAGAAAAAGTAATTAGTTTGGATTTGTGAATTAAGTAATTGAAAGGAGATAAAGTGATTTGAGAGGAAAGAGACCTTGTAAGAAAAGAATTTGCAAAGAATAGTATAGTGTAAACTTGAATTGTTCTATAGACTAGAAAATAAAGAAATAAATTTCACAGAATATCGTTTTATCTACTCGAGCCGTAGCCTGCATATTACAATATAATTTGCACGTGTGAAAGGGGATATGAATATCCGGGCGTTTTTGTGGAAAGGGGGAAAGACAGAGAGAAAGACAGATTGGTGTACTCGTAGTTGGTTTGAATCTCAGGTGGTATTAAGTTTCAGTGAACTTCAGTGGTGGTGGTCCAGATAACTGGGGAATATTTTTGTTTTGCTGTTATTGTCGTTGCTTATGATTCACAGTATTTTTTTCCGTCCTCCTAATATCATCACGATCAAGTTGCATTTTAGCCATATGACCACCCACTGTCAGTGTTATGCTTTCGCAGTAGAGTTGATATAAGCTTTCGCAACTAATCGACTTTTTTAATTATTTCATGCGAAATAAATAGATGATTCTTGACATCAGGATTCGAACCGTGAACTTGCAGCGTGAAAAGCGATGATGTTACAACTACGCCATGGACACCCTTAGTTCTAAAATATAAAGTAAAGGATAAAAGATAAAGTTTCTTAAAGAAAAAGGCTCAGAAACCATTGCATGGGCGATAGAGAGATGTAATAGATGTCAGCATTTTTACAATATCATCTGCTACAAAACTCTATTTCAGTTCTCAACATTTTTATAATGCAAACTCTCTGAAAATCGATAGAGTGCGGGTTTGATGTGGGAGAAGGGTTTCAAAAATCCATAGATCTCAGGAATATTTGGACGGATTTTGAATAAATTTTGCGTTTAAAAATCCTTCCTGAAAATCAGTCCTGTTGTATTTCACCAAAAATTGGTACCAGAAGATGTCTTAATAGTCCAGTTTCGAAGTCGACAAAACAGATTTTTCTGGAATAATTCAAAAATGTATGAAACTCTTATGCACTGGGTAGGGTTGGGAATTCTACGTAAAAAATAATGCATCGGGAAATTTTTTAAAAAAATCTTAAAAAACATTCAAAATGTCGGGAAAATTTTTTTTTTTCTTTTTCAAAATGTGCATCTCAATTCTGGTGAACACTATACGAAAATGTATACTCAAGCGGTTAGTGTTTCGTAGCGGTATTTGATTTGTATCCTAATTTTGCTCTCTCGTTAATCCGCGGAAAAAACGAGAGTTATGGTCGTCCTTGAAAGGGTCAGGTTGAACAAACTCCTTTTGTTCTACACGTATGTCTACCTATATATTTGTTTTCACACTGCCCGCTTGAGAACCACTAAAAACATTTGGATGAAATTTAGTTTGTATATGGGTATGTCCTGCACGTAGGTCATTTCGTCTAAACCTGTCAAAATTGGATCTAGTGTGACCGGGATATGTGGGGGTTTCACGATTTTTTAAGCCGTCTTAGTTAGCCGCCTATCGCAAGAACTCGTGAACGGATTTCAATGAAATTTGGCTCGTAGACTTAGACTTAGAAGTTAGTAGTTCCAGTTGAAAATATATGGGGAGGAGCTTGAAACATAACTTAAGAATCACTTATAGGATTTTGATCAATTTGCGTTGCACCGGACATGTTTACATTCTTTTTACTGATCGGATGGAAACAGATTAAGATATAGTGGAGTGACTTCCAATTCCACGTATTCCAACATTTTTCAAGATCTATTTGTGCTAGAAGATTTGTTACAATTTTTCTCGTACCTTTTCGTAAATGTGCAAACCCACAAATTTTTCAAATTTGTCGCATTAATATTTTCAAAAATAGAGTAGCCTATTTTAAGGTTTTTAAATTTTTATATTTTTGAAATCCTTGGAAATTTAACTTTAATTAACTTTAATGGTATTAAAACTGCAAAAAAATTAATTTGCCAACAGTTTTATTTCAGCTATTGGTGCACTGAACAACATAATCCCCTAATAAGTCCCCTAACTCCCCATGATTTTAAAGTGGTTTTTCTCTTTCAGCACCCTATCATAGGCCCGGGGTTAATATACAGGGTGTAAACCTTGAGCAGGTTTAAACTTCTATAACTTTGAAAAACAATAGATATCAAAAAAAAAAAATATTATGGGAAACTTGTAGAAGTGATGCTCTAGTCCCACAGGGTGCATCTAAATTTTAAAAAATTATTATCGTATAATAGCTTTTCCATTAAGTTTGAAGATAGCATTTTTCTATGACATTTGGATTTTAAGTGTTGAATACATGTGAAAAACGCCGTTCCATTTTTTCGATAAGTCTATAAAAAGACGAGCAGTAATTTTCTAAAATTAAATTTTTGTGAGATAATCTCATAACTGTCATAAGTGAAAAACGTATTTGCGTTTGATCAACAAAGTTGCAATATTAAAGAGGAATTATACCTACGATTAATAAAGCAAAACTCCTTAAAATAATATCTTTTTTTTCTGAATTGTTCATCCTCAAAAATGTATGAAAGCAATATAAATTAGTTTTGCTTTCATTTAAGTCTTGTTAATTTATTACTAAGCTGCATTTACGGAGCAGCATTTTTGGTAGAAAGTCTCATCAAATACAGGATTTTCATTTTAAATTGGATCAAACAACTGTCGGAAAATTTATTGAGTATACTTTTGTAGTAAAAATGCTCTGGTTTTATAGGGTGTAACTATTTTTTTAAATTTTCACCTGAAAATTGTTTCTTTATTCAGTGGAAAGTTCAGATCTCTAGGTGGCACCCTGTTTTTGTAATGGTTTTTTTTAACCATTACACGGTTTTAAAAAAACTCAGTTATCGGTTTTTTGAAAAACTGTTATCAAGCAGCAGTCCTACAAACTCAAAGAACTATATATTTGGCTCTTAATTGTTATTTCAATAAGATCACCGAGGCTTTTGATGTCAGAAATGGACTACGACAAGGTGTTGCACTGTCATGTGATTTCTTTAAATTCATACTTGAAAGGATTATACAAAATTCTCAAGCTAACATCAGTCTGTACAACTACTCCCGTATGCCGACAGTGACATAATAGAAGAACGCAGCGGGATGTCAGTGGTGCTTTCATGAGTTTTGAAACAGAAGATACGAGTAACTCCAGTTTCGAAGTAGTTAAGGACTTTGTCTACCTAGGCTCCACTGTAAATACAAACAATGACACCAGCGTAGAAATCAAGCGAGGAATCACTCTTGTCAACTGCTGTTTCTTTTGGTTAAGAAGGCAATTGAGTAGCAAAGTCCTCATTCTATAACACCTACATAATTCTAGTCCTGCTGTATTTCACAGAAGCATATTTGAAAGGCAATTTGGAATGGAAATGGAGGAGAAGATACAACAACGAACTGGAGGCAGCTGGCACAAAATCGAGATAGCTGGAGACGTTTGTTGGTTGAGGCCCGAACTGTAGCGCCATCTTAAGTAAGTAACTGTTATTTCAAGTTTAGCCAGTTTTTGTTTTTCACGATACAATTTCAATTCGCGAGGACTTTGCTATGAAAGCCCTATAAAATGTTTTTACCTATAACCATGAAGAAAGAAGCTAAGTCTCATTGATCGTTGAAAGGGCTAATAAATTCCCATATGAACTGCGTATATAGGGTGTTCCAGATTCCAATGTCATTTCACTGGAGGATGATTCCTTGGGTTCATTCTAGAAAATAATTGTATCCACCCGGAGTTATGACCAAAATTATATATTTTCTGTTAAATTACATCAGATGCTATAACTTTTGAATGGCACCACCCATTGCAATACATTTACTAATTGTTGAAAATTAATGGAGCATTCTTAAAAAGTTGTGATTTATGGTACATTATGTGCTCGATATTTTCAGAAATTCAATAAAAAAACATATCGCTATGTCGATTTAAACAATTTTGAACATGGATATGAATCTCTGAACAAAACTGTTTTTCTGATAATTTCATCCCTGACGATCAGCTCTAGAGCGTTGTAAGACAAGATCTCATTGCCCTTGACGTTCCACCCTTCTTTCACAGGAACTTGATATCTAAGGTTACTCCATTATATATTTGATGTCCCGTTTTTTGTTGGCAATTTCATCTCCTATCAACCGGATGAGTCTTAATTTCTTCATAGAAAAAATAGCACAGTAGTTTTGTTTGATTTAATTTTAAAAAGAGCTGACCGACACCATTAGGTCGTATAAAATGTCATAGAATACCTACCTCCTCGAACACCGTGTACAGTAAACTCACTGTCAACAATTATCCACTTGTTCAAACATGCATCTCTCATCTCTATACTTTTAAGTCCGTACGTAAGCCTTGTGAAACACGACTCATTACAGAAAATTATAACTTTCGTACACCAAAAACGTTTTCACAGGCCGTATAATCATCAACTCGCGAGCGAAATGACCAAACGGGAAATTCATATCATTAAAGTTGAAGAGGAACTTCAAAACGCAAGGGTAGAAAGCCCTCTCGAAACCGATGAAATAATAGCCCACTTTGCGAAAACCAAGATTAATTGCATTCGCACGCAAGGTAAGGTACCCACTACAAAACCAAAGTGCAACGATCTCCAGACAGGAACCCTTCTTCTTTGGTCGGTCTGCCCTCCTGTCAAAACGTCGTCGTTCCGCCAAAGATCGACACATTTGCTTTTCCATAAAATTAAATTATGTACATCATTTAATACAGATTTGGTATCTGTATCTGTTCTTCCTGTTTCACGAGAAATTATTTTACGCTAATTCGTCCGACAGATTATAATTCGATGTTCCTGACACGTGAGTGTTTACACAAAACGCAAAGCACATACGCAACACACCCGTGTGCCTCAATTCAAAGGATCGACAAACTCTCCAATTATAACATACAGGTCTGTGTCAGATTTTAGAGATGCGATAGTCCCAACATCACACTATGGCGACAGAGTTTCGAATTCTATTTGTATAGACTGAAATAAAACTGCTCCACCGATGACTGTAGTGTGGGCAAAGCAACAGAAGGTCATTGCTACGGTGGACTTGTGTCCTTGAAGCCATTTCCAGTTGCTGTAATATGTAAGTCACGAAAGATGCACTTTTCACAGATTCGTCGCGGTCGTCGTCGTCATCGTCGTAGGAGATTGTTTGTTTATAGTTCTTTGGTTCGAAGATCATTGGAGATTAAAATGTGAGACAGACTCGTTCGAGAAGATCCATTAGGCTGGATGAGGAATGCATATGGTGGTTAGACGGATGTTTATGCGTGAATCAGTCACGTTGAATAAATTAAAAAAGAGTGAAATAGTTGGTTGTAGTTATATAGATTATTACCTATACAGTCTGATTCATCATCATGATAAAGATAAGGTGAGGAATTTTGACTAAGACTTGACGAAATTATTATACGTTCGATCCATTTTAGCCTCCTCATATATTCAAATTTGGCATTTGTGATATAAACATTGTAACAACTACTTATTTATTTATTTAATTGTTTTCTTTTCTCCATCAATGAATTACTACAAAACTTGTACTTTTAATATTTCTGAATTTCTTTTATAATTTTCTTTTATTCTGTAAGAAAAACATTGTAAACATTTTTTTTTTTTTATTTTACTCATGTGCATCCCTGCAATAAAAGTGGGGGAAAGCTCTGTGCCCACGTCACCTATGTAAAGCTTTTCTCACGAAAGCTCTTTGCACATGGCCCCAATGTGAAGCCGATCTTCGAAAAGCTCACGCTTGGAGCGTATAAAAGGACGGTGCCAGTGCAAGGAACTTCACTAAAGTTTGACGTTTTGGAAACTGCGGTACACTACGGCATTGAAAAGTGCCACACTTTAGGTCCATATGAATTTTTGGGTTGCCAATTAAGCGGTACTGTAGTCTTCGGACAGTATACTCGCGATTGAGAAACCAACAATTCCCTTTTTTCGAGCCAAGAATTTTGTTACGAATAAAAAGATTATAATTTAAAAAGAATTGCAACGTCTTTTTTGAACTGAGGTTTTACTCACCACTGCTCCTCCGAAAATTCCACCATCGAACTTCCCTCTACCGCCGCGAGAACATTACAACATACGTTTATTGATTTACTTCTGACAGTCCTAGAACAAATTCATAGTCGAGTAAATTAAAAAAAAAAAAAAAAAACAGCGCCGTCGTCTATATAGTGAGCAGTTTGTGGAGCTTTGCAGTAAAAACCAGAAGTTATTGAGGCAATTGTTACAAGTAACGAAACTATGATGCTTTAATATGATTCAACGTTCAAGAGGGATTCAATTAGTGAGTTATTATTATTTCGTTCGTTATTCAAATTCGTTCATTACTACGAATATTTTCATTCATTCAACATTTTCACTCTTTCGAACTATTGTCCATTACTATTTCCGTTTTGAGTACGAATATCTCGAAAACGGTGCAGCGTACAAACAAAATAGTTACGACCATAATTTTAGATTTGGAAACTCCCTACAATATGTATGCAGATTTTTATTAGAAAATCTTTTAAAATTCTAAGTATGCAATCCTCCAAAATGTCCGACTTTACAACGAGGCTTATGGTAGAAATCGTTTTTGAGAGCGAATATCTCGAAAACGGTGCGTCGTACAAAAAAAAATATTATAACCATAATTTTAGATTTTGAAATATTGTACAATATCGATGTAATTTTTTAAAATTTTCGAATATTGTAAGTACTCAATCCTTCAAAATGTTCAACTTTACAACGAGGCTTATGGTGGAAATCATTTTTGTGTGCAAATATATCCAAAACGGTGCATCGTACGAACAAAACAATTACGACCGTAATTTTAGATTCTGAAATTCTTATAATATTTTTTTAGAAAATCCTCGAAAATTCTAAGTATGCAATCATCCAAAATGACCGACTTTAAAACTAGGCTAATGGTAGAAATCGTTTTTAGAGCGAATATCTCGTAAAATGTAAGTCGTACGAAAAAACTAGAATTCACGTTGAACGATATTAAGTGAAATGAAAGAAATGGATGAAACTCTCTTTAGTGCTTTAAGGTAAAGTAGTAGGCAAAGTATTATCATATCAAATACAATTACAAATGGTTGAGTTTCAAATTCCTGTTTTTCAGTCATGATTGTATGAATACCCTTATAATGCAATGCAGTCATTGCCTTTCCATGCTCTGCGTTAACATTGCTTTGCATGTTGTGACGTTAAGAATTTATTTTGATCCGAAGATTACTTTTTGCGTTGCCGATGCTTTTGTGATGCCTTTCAAAACTCGATATACATTAGTGTCTTACCATACCAATATACTCGTGTATAGGACCCCAGTCAGTGGGAATTAGAAGATTTTAAAATTGAGTTGTACAAACAATTTTCTCAATCAGAGTCTCCTCTTCTAATTTTGAATTTTGCGCTGACACATAATTCACCATATTGTGCAGACACTCAACATTGCACTAGAAATGGTTCATCCTAAGTTCATCGTTGAAGTCTAGATTGTGCCATAAAAATACCTAAAAAGAGCTTAATGGCCCTTACGGGCAAATTCCAATTTTTGGGGGCTATATCTAACCCCAAAAGGGTGAAAATTGCATTCCTGCACCTTGATATCTCTTTACTAATTACAAATTGTAGGTTTTTTCTACAAGATGGGTACCTAATAAATTAAAATGTTTGTAAAATTTATAGGTACGCAATCTTCCAAAATGTCCTACTTTTCTCCAAGGCTAATGGTAAAAAGTGTTATTGAGAGCAAATATCTCGAAAACGGTGCGTCGCACAGTGGGAGCTCTCCATACAAAGCCATCTCATAAATGGTTTTTACGAAAGTACGGTTCCTCGAATTATTTTGATGAAAATCTATAGTTAAATTAACATATAATTTAGTTTCGTTATTAATTATTTTTTTATTTATAAAGAAATTAGTAAAATCAATCGCCGAAGTGCAGTGAGTCAGAATATTGATTTGACAGAATTACTCGTACAGACTGTTCAAAAGCGTTTCCTGGAAATCTTTCAGTCAGAACTATATAAGTGTTATACATTTTTGGAAAGCGCAGAGCTTCAAGTATTTACAAAAAATACAAACATAATAGTGTTGTATAATATGTAGAGGATACATCTTGTTTTAATCTGCCCCTTTCTTAGATTTTTTTTTTATATTCAAACAGACATTTGACGGTTAGCGCTGTTTGCCGCTGCCTAGTTACTTGTCTGATTAAAATATTTAATTAGTCTTAATTCCAAGAAGTTCAAAATTGTTTGCTCCTTTTTGGCCTTTTTTTTTTGTCAGACACAAAGATATGTCACAAAGTAATATTTACTATTTTTTTGCATTATTTGGTTCTGATTACATTCCCAACATAAACCCTTAATAAAGGTAATATTTAATATGAGTTTGCTTACTAATTGATCATTAAAAATAAAAAATGATTTAAAACAATCAATTTAGTGGTATAAACTGTTAGCAACAACACTAATGGTAGGTACAATCCGTCTCACTTGATTACGAACAGACAGTTTTTTGTTTTAATTTTATGATATTTTTCAAACTCTTGGCTAATCTGGGAAAAAACAATTGCACAAGGAATGAAGGATATGTTATGTTTATATTGTAAAAAAAAGGGATTAAGTTGATAAATGCAACTTTTATGACGCTTTTCCCAAAACAAAAAAATAGGTAAATTTGAACTTTTTGGGAAAAGTGTCATAAAAGTTGCATTTATCAACTTAATCCAATTTTTTTAATAAACAGCTATTACCAGGTGAGACCCAGTTAATATAAGATGCCTATTTATTCATTGCTTCTCTTGTACCTATAAAACTACTTGACTTATCAACAAATCTTGTGATCTGGCAAAATACTACGTGCTCTTCTGTTCGGTACTGCCGATCTATTTCTATAAAATTTGTCAAAAAAAACTCCACAGCAGACTGGAGAGACTGTTGATAATATAAAGCGTCAAATTGACCAACTCACTCCATCACTGGTTAGTAAAAATGACATTGTAGTTGAGATCAAACATGAACTATTCTTGACGATGATTGACGGAAAAGTTGCTCAAGTAATAACGGATGCATCACCTAGTGCTGTGTGTACTATATGTGGAGAAAAACCTAGGGAGATAATTGATTTGAACAAAATTACTTCCAAACCCGAAAACGAAGATGCTTTTCAATATGGCCTTTCCACTCTTCATGCCTGGATTAGATGTATGGAAACCATTCTGCATATTTCTTATAATCTTTCGTTCGAGAAATGGTCAACAACAACTCCAGAAAATAAAACGAGCAAGGAAGAAAATAAAAAATATTTGCAAAGTACATAGATTCCGAAATGAGCTTGGCCTCCATATCGACAAATCCCGACAAGGAGCTGGTAATAGTAATGATGGAAATACTGCGCGGAGATTCTTTTCCAACTATCATTATTCATCCAATATTACTGGAGTTGATATATTATACTACAATCAATATCATCTGGAATCGCAGTAAATGCTACCAAATTCGGTCAATATGCAATGAATACAGCTCAAATATTTGTGAATAAATACAATTGGTATTACAAGTCGTCCTCTGTTCATAAAATCATTATTCACGGGGAGAGGATTATAAGGTATTTCGCAATTTTACCAATAGGCCAATTGTCTGAAGATGCACAGGAAGCGCGGTACAAAGACTACAAACGATACCGATTACATCATTCCAGGAAGTGTTCTCGTTCAGCAACTAATAAAGATGTTTTAAATAAATTATTATTTACATCAGATCCATATATTGCAAGTTTAAGGACACCGACCGAGACCGTTTCCAAGGAATTTTTAGAGCCAAAATGCTCTTGGATATGCCTGAAAGTGAATAATCACCATATTATACTTGTTAGAGAATATATTAACTTCCAACTTCAATCTTTCTAAATTCAATTTTTTTTTAATTTTTTTACTTTTCTTTTACTGTAAACTAAACTCATTTGCTCTAAACTTAATTATTCATTAATTAACTAAAATCTTTCACTTGCTACAATTCACTGTCAATTACTTTCACTGCTCCCTTTTAATAAAAACACAAATGTAAAATAACCTACCAAAATCAAGTAAAAAGTCCATTGAGACTCTTTGTACATGCATCAACCAACAAGTTTTATCCATTTTTAATTCTCCTTCGTTCGTTATCACCTAAAACTAATTTCATTAAAAAGCATGTACATTCAATAATATATGTACAAATTTTCAAGTTGCTATCACCTAAAGCATAAGGGGTACAGATTTTTGAAACAGTGAACCTGTTTCGGTCACACTGTGCGTTGTACGAAAACCATAATTACGACCATAATTACAGATATTAAAATTCCGCACACTTCGATGGCAATTTTTTTTTCAAATTTCGAAAAATGTAAGCATGCAGTCTTCCAAAATGTCCGACTTTACAACGAGGCTAATGGTAAAAATCATTTTCTAGCTTATCTAGAAAACGGTGCATCAGATCTAACTTGTGCTAGCCATCTCCAGTTTTGCACACGAATCTAGTTGAAGGCTCTTTCCACTTACGAGCGCCACCTTAAGTGATGTCTTCCTTTCTCGTTTTTTTAGAGCGAATATCTCGAAAACAGTGCATCGTGCGAACAAAATAATTATGACCATAATTTTAAATTTTGAAAATCACTACGAAAAGTAGGATTGCACGATTATAATTTTTGAAAATGTGAAAAAAAAAAATTGGCATCAATGTATATATATATATTATTGGCGCTAACAGCCCAATACAGGGCCTGGCCTAGCTTCTCGCAGCCACTCGTGCTGTGCGCCTCACGAATGATTGGGACCTACAGTTTTACGCCGTTTCCGAAGGGTATTTTTTTCGATTGAGAGAAACTTTTTCGTGACAGTTTTACTCTCGGATGTTTGTCAGACGTTCGCGAGAGGTGACACCGTGAGAAAACTTTATTTTTAATTTTGTGTTTTCTTGGATTCGAACCTTGAACCTCTCGCTCAGTGATCTCGCACTTAACCACTGAGCCACGGCGCCAACATCAATATTGTAGGGAATTTCAAAATCAGAAATTATGGTCGTAATTATTTTTTACGTACTGGCGATCTTCTTAGCGCTCGAATTGGATCCATTGGGCCTACAACATATGACCGATATATTCCTGCAAAATACTAGAATTTACCGGTAAGTAAATGGAAGTCTATTGTGCATATATCTTCTTGAGTGTTTTTTTTTTTTGTAATATTTGTAATGCCAGCGGAAGCACCCAAATGATCATTGCTACAATTTTTTGGGAAATTCTCTTAGTAGACTTGAAAGAACGAATTGAAGTCATTAATGTATCAAGGAAAGCTAAGTCGATATGTCCCAGTTCACGAACTTGCATTTTCTAAGACTATCGTGGCTTTATAGAAATTTACCAACCCACATCTTACCCTAGTGACTACTTCTATTTGCAGAGCTAAAATGAGACCTCAGAGGAATAGAATTTAACAGCGATATTAGAATTGGTTTCTGACCATTTTGTTAAGATTCGGACTGAATTGAAGCTTAAATTAAAAAAAATGTGAAAAACGTGTTGAAATACAGGGAAGTTATATCGAATAATTATAATTAGTTGTTTTTTTTTTTTAAACTTCTTCTATGTTAAACTAGCAACACATTGATGGCACTACTTATATCTTTCAGTCTAGTATGCCCTTTAAAATTCTCAATCCCAAGACACACATGGATCGGATTACAAACCTGCTACCAACTAACAGACAGATGGACAAAAATTAAAAATAAAAAAAATAATAGAAAAGAGTAATCGAGTAATCATCTTTTATGGTCCAATTTTAAGAACAGCTTTAAGCTGTGAGGTCAGGATAGAAATATCCAACCTCCAGTCCAGAGCTGACGAAATAGTTACTGAGTTGCTACAAATCAGCGGTAAATGACTTGATAAGGGCCATAGGTATACCAATGGTAGTCGGATGTAAAATACCTAAAATACCTAAATTAATTAAACTTCATGATGGTCTGCCTGAACCTCAAGAAAGGTTACCCTCTAATCTACGCCAAATACAACGCGTACAGGGTACTAAGTGCTGTATTGTGTAAACAATTAGGTTAGGTTAGGTTTGGTGGGTTGAAGTAGAGGGTGAAAGACTACGCTACACTTAGATCAATGTAGGTCCATTGTGATGCCCAAGGAGTGTAGCTTCCCTACTCGTGAACTCGATGGGTTCTTACACCAACCCGATGCGTTGATAAATTTGGTTACGTATAGTAGTATAGTAGTATTCTGAATCTAAGATGGTAGAGTCCCTCACAGGAAGTGAGGTGTATCTTCGTGTACATCTTCATTGCCGCAGCCTTTACATATATCATCTCCGCTTATTCCTAATTTCTTTGTGTGATAATGCAACAAGTTATGTCCAGTTATCATCCCCACTAAATAAGATAAGGTATATCTGTTGAAGTGTAGAATTTGCTCGGTACGATTTTTTTCTTAGAGAGGCCAGAGTTTTTTTGTAATTACACAGGATTCTATTGATATCCATCTGCTATTCACTATGGCAATCATTTTATTTCTAAATTCTAGGTTTAGAATGCAGGGTGGTGTCATAATTGACTAGTCAGTTCGTTCGATTTAATTCGATTTAGAGCCCTCCCTTGCCAACTCGTCAGCCTTCTCATTTCAGGAAACGCCATTATCCCCAGGTACCCAGCAGAGCTTTACATTGTTTTGCGTACCAAAAACCCGTAGCTCTTCGCGACAGCAACGCACAAGATTCGATTTTATTTGCGTGGTGGAAATCGCTCTTATCGCTGGTATAGCTTTCATTGCAGCATCTCGAGGCAGCTGTTGTCACCGCTTGGAAAACACTGCTATAGTCCGGAAGTCGAATTGACTTGTTCAAATTGAGTGTTTCAGAAAAAATCCCTGCACCTACTCGCATGTCCATCTTGGATCCATCAGTGTAAATGGAGATGGAGTTATCCTTTAACAGGATATTAGTTTCCCATTCTTCCCGACTTGGAAATGAACCGGAAAACGGCTTATGAAAGTCTAAATAGGGCATTATGTAGTCTGCGCATGCTCCGTCAAGCTTGACCTCCAACCTTCAGATTGGCTTAATCTTAGAGCACTTCTAGCAGCAAATTCTTGTGCAAATAGATGTAAAGGTAATAGTATGGTCTCTAATCCTGCAGTTTGTGTGGTTCTTATAGCTCACAACTGTACTCTGATCTTGAGGTTAGTGCCCTTTCGGCTGGCCACCATACTGGGCTACCGTATGTCAATATAGGTCTCACTCTCACTACTGCTGTGTACAGCCAGAATATTACTTTTGTTTTGGACCCCCAAGTTTTTCCAAATATTTTGCTACAAGTATAGGGAGCTATCATAGCTTTCCTTGCTCTCTCCCTTGTATTTAGGCACCAATTTAGTTTCTTGCCTAGTATTAACCCTAGATATTTAGTTCGAAAGAAAACTTAAGAGGAGTGCCCTCAATGGATAGAATTTTGTATCCCCGTAAGTGTAAACTCGTAAGTGTGTGCCAATACACAATTTACCAAATTTCCACACTGCCGCAGATCTTGGAATTACAAATCGGTACCCACCATCTGTTCATCGATTTTGAAGGCGTCTATAATTGCGTTTATAGATATTATGGCATCCCTGTCAAACTCGTCCGTCTGTGCACGATGACTTTGGAGATTGTTAGCACCAAAGACGGAAAAGACAGAACCTATGAAAAGACAACTCGCTATTGCTTTTTCATTATTACACCAACTACCTAGAGTATGAAATTAGTGGCAGCTGGCTAGAAAGGAATGCTGGTTAAGAACCTGGTATACCCCGGACTGTAGCGCAATCTAAAGTAAGTAATGTAGCTCTCAATCTGAGCTGTTTGTTTTTAGCCAAATTCTTCAGTTTAATAAGCTGGCTGTTACAGCGTGAGCGTGACATCAGTGTAAAGTCAGCACAACAATTGCGCACAAATTTATTGCTTGTTATAAAATAAGCTTAATCTCTTCCACTTAAAACTGCAATAAGTGCACCATAAATAATTCAATTTCTCATTAAATTCGAATCATCTGCGTATCCGGAATTGTTTCCTAGAAAAACTGCCCACGCTCATTAAGAGTTCAAAATCAAACGATGACAATTCCATGCCAATAACCCGATGTCCTCTAACCCACTGAAAGGACAACAAATGCACACAAAGATGATTCTGAAAAAAAAAAAAAAAAAAAAAAACCATTCCAGCATGCAATCCACAATAAAGTCAGACATTGTCCTCTTAGCGCGCGTAACAAAAAGCCCCACAAACAGCTCAGATCTCTTCTCAGTTTCCAGTCAATGTGTGCCTCTGCATAGCCATCAGGTCACTCTTTAAGTCGTTATTCATTTCAATCATAAATGTCAAACAATACGACAAACGATTCGAGCATATTCCACCGCACAGTTTGCTTTTACTGCCGGGGCAGCAATAAAACTTCTTCTGCCCATCCTCGTCGTCGTCTTCTCTGTTTATCCTTAATAAAAATTGAAAAGTAGATAAAAAGTTTTACAAAAAACAAAAAACAGAAAACACATTTTGAATTACGATTCCCAGGAGATTAATTAAATGCCTTCTACGCACTAAGTGTCATTGGCGTTGCAAGTCATCCGTTGTACGAGTAGTGGCAGTGGAAGAGCAATGTATCTAACTCTCTGCAACTACAGCAGCGTACATTTGCAAGGACACCCTCGAAGCGTATTAAAAATAGACACATCTGTCTAACAGGGGCTATTAAGTTAATCCGCATAAGTCACTGCATCAGCTGTACGCGCTCCATAGGCGATGCGTCAGATGACAAACAAAGCGCAAGTGTCACTTAATTAATCGACCATTAAAACATTGGAAACTTTCACCCCAGCATCAGAGGGTGACGCCCAGATCAGATGTAGAATATGTGTAATTGATGCCGGAAGTCAAAGGCTTGTACAAGTACATAGTACCATATACCTTCCATTGCAGATCAATGAAGAACAGACTCCTTGCCTCACCTCATTGAATACAATACTCGTATGCATCCTGCTGTGCATTTGCATAAGCAGATCCTTATTTGTGCATATCACTGTACAGTATCTGGGTATGTTTGGGCAGTGAGAGTTACAACTGAAACTTGACCACCGATCACCGACCACCTGCTCCAGGTGCGTATTATGAAACTTCCACTCGCGTATTGTATGTGGTGCTGGGGTAAATCGAATAAATCGCTCCTCGGATAAAAGGTGTATGAGTGTACGCAGTTGATTGTGTATCCTCCGTGTCTCGTTCCTCTGTAGAAGCTAGCCCGGGGTGTTATTCATCGATCTTTTAGTGTTGTAATGATCACTGGGTGTGTTGTTGTTTGTGGAGATCAGCATTCAATGCCTGCCGGGGTATTGTTTGGTGGTTTCTTTCACAAAATGAGGGAACATATGATTAGAATGCAACATCGGGACAAAGCATGTGATGTATGGGTTTCCCTTGTGGGGTTATTTCAAAGGTGATAGTGGAATGAAATTATACGACACCTTTTGAGTCATTATCAGTTATGAAGTGGTTTTTATTAATCCAGCTGTTGGACATGTGTTCGAGGCTTCTACGTACATAAATGTCGTAAATGCTGGGTGTATGAAAAAATCTGAACAACTGAAAGGCATCAAATTCTCTCCGAGTCGCCTAGGATTTTGGTAGGTGAGTGTACTGTGACATCTTTTGAAGAAGCTGAAGAAAATAAATAATCTGACCCATTGCACCCATATTAGAATACCCTGAGGGCCTGTAAATAGACTGGCCAGACACGGATGTCAAACTTTCGATACTGTTGGCTCAGTGCTCAGTGATAATGCCATAGATATCTTGTATATCCTTGAGACTAAACCTGTCGCAGAAGGTGGCCAAGGTGCGGTTTATAAGTCTGTTTGCTTGCGGCCTGAGTAAGGAACAGCAACAACAGCCACCAGAGCATAAAGGAGAAATCAATAAAACTCTGAGTTTCTCCAACCAAATGGGTTTCTATCTTGTAGTACAATTGACCGAGTGCTCTGGGATTTGAAAATGTCCAAAGGTTGTATTGTAGACAACTTCTTTCGTTGGACCATAACCCTTCGGAGCTTCGGGGTATATGTAGATACGTCGAAGAAGAGGTAGCAAAAATTATTTAGGTAGCACTATTGTACTCTATATAGATAGTTAGGCAACTACAAAAGTTTTGGAATCACCGATAATACGATCCAAGTTGGTAAACCATTGTCGTTGGTCTCCGAATGAGATCGGTAACAGATGAGTTCCAGGATACAGGGACGTTCCGGGAAACTGCAAAGCGGACAAGCTGGCAATGAAAAGTGCGGGTCGGACCTTCTCTGGAAATAGGTAGGAACCATCTGCTACTATAAAATCGATAAATTTTCACCTTGATACACATTGGGAAAAATATCATATAAGATTCCTGGTGCTGGTAATTCGGTATTCTTCGTGGTATCACAATAGACCTACCTTTTTGGTCTAAATGTGTCTCCGTCTAGCGGAGAAAGCAATCTAGCATATCCTAACCTAGGAAACTCCCAAAACTACAATCGAAAGTAGGTTCAAAACCTGCATCAGTTTAAGTAGAAACAAGCTTCGTATACTTACCGGCTTCCTAACTGGACATTGTAAGCTCGGTTAGGTTGAAAAAGCTACAAGTTTTGAAAGAGACTTCGTATTACATCGTTAGAAACTATGAGGCAGTGATTTGCTATAGAATAGGCTCTCTGGGTGCAGATATAGGAGGCAGACCCTCATCTTTAGACCCAATACAGGTTCTTAAGTTTCTAAAGGATATTGAGGTAAATGACGTACTTTAGCTGGAAAACAACTTCGACTGGCTCCACGAGGAGCACAGTAAATCCCTTGGGTCGCAGTGCACCCAACTCCACAGCAATTCAGCCATCCCCATGCCCTTTCTTTGTGTTTTCATCTGGTATTGAGTTGTCCGAACAAATGGTTGCAGCATAGGCTGCTGAAATCTCATTCATTTACTCCTTGTAGAGTTTTACCAGTCTTAAACTTACTGCTGCCTTATAACAATGACCCTCCCCACAATATTGTCCTTTTTAATCATTTTTAGAGCAAACAAAGGTATCTTGAGTATTGAGAATCTTCTAAAACACGGTCTAGCAATATGCTGGAATGGGCCTACAATCGCTGTATACAGCAGATATTACCGAACGCCGATTTGCATACATAGCTTTGTAGCTCTGACCCAAGGAAAAAGTTCTCAATTGAGCCATTTGCCTATCATCATCAGAGGCTTTTTTAGAATTTCGAACCACAAATAGCCGCTTTAGTAGACACCACCGAAAGAAGTGTTCTTGTACTAATAAATGACCTAAATTGGGCATAAGCCCAATTCTTGACACGAAATAGGTGGGCTATCATCGGATGAGGCCAGTTTCCCAGCCAGCATCAACACTATTAATAAAAGACGTCAGTAGTGATGCTTTGTCCACATATTTCATCAGGCGATAGGTTAAAGTGGTGAATTTGATACTCGTAGACCCGCAAAAGTTTCTCCACGAATTTTTCTTTCAAAATCAATATCCTTCTTTAGAAGTTAAATGATATCCTTTTAAGAAAGATTCTAACTTGTCCTCCCGCTGCAAACAGGTTTCGATACCTTTTTACTTTCCACTAGCATGGCAGATTCCCTCTGCCCAAGACACTAACAGGGCAAGACGACCTGTAATCCCCTACATTTTGCTCGCTGTGCTCAGTTATCAATAGAATATTATTCAACTGTGATCACAGATGGACACTTTCTAACTGACACCTTGACGGAATAGTGTCTGACACCTAAAATTACCTTCCTATCTGATGTGATAAAGTTGAACTTACTTACATACCTACTCAGCTACGTCTGCGCGCGATCATATTCGGAGTTCTGCAACACGTTTCAGCCATTGGACACCGTAGGGTGCGTCCAATGGCACTTTCTCCTTCATGTAGTAATGCCTATATGTTCTTGGCCCGTTCTCTGTTACCTATTTACGAAGGTCTGCAGCCTTCCAAGTACTGCACCCAAATAGCAGCACTGATTCTACATTGGACCGGAATAGTCGCAGCTTGGTTCTTGTGCTGAGAACATTGCTTCTCCAGACGTTGAACACCATTCCAAATGCAAATATTGCCTTCCAGATTTTGCTGCACACATCCAGTTCAGTGCCACAGGATTATTAAAATGCTCAGGGCTTTCAGATGAAGGTTCATTATCCTATATAAAAGTAGACAAACATCGTCATCGAGTTGTGTAAGATAAGATCTCATAGTCCATCGAATTCCATGGTTACGTGCAGACGCAGTACTTCGCTGATGACCACCAGATCAACAACGGTGACAGTATGCACCCCTGACGTACTCCACTTTGGACATCAAAATACTTCACCACCTTACCTTATTGTATAAGACGTGACAAAAGACGTGTAAGACGTGACACTTACTACCCTCCCATGTAGGCTTGATAATAGTTATGAGTTTTTCTGGGATGCCTTTCCTGTGCAAGGCTAACCAGATAGCATCTCGATTCAAGCTATCATGATCCGTAAGGTGTTTATGTGGTCGATGCAGGAGGATGCAGAGCGAAAGCCTGCCTTTTCGATATCGAGAGTTGAATGTAAATGTAATCTGTTCTAATATGATTCCAGCTATTATCTTCTCTACGGCCGGGAGAACGCACATACCTGTCCAGTTTCCACAATCCATCGGATTTCCCTCCGGCTTGACGATCAACCCTCTTTCCCACTTCTGTATAAATTGCTCATTTTCCCATGCTCTCTGTATGAGCGGATGAAACAGTTTCGCCTATGAATTTGGCGCCGCTTGAAATAGTTTGGCAGGGATGCCATTAATACCCCGGTTTACTTTTTTTGAGGGACTTTATTGATGTTGTTATTCCGGTTTTACTGGGAGGTCCGGTACGAATTCGAAAATTTGTTACTTTGGAAGACTCATTAGAGTTTATATCATCATTAGAGAACATATAACTATCGTCTAAGTGGTTATGGACTGTAACGAAGTGTTCTCTCCATCTTGTGAGCTCATCATCATCCGAAATCAGAAGGTTACCATCTAAACTTTTCACTGAATGTTGTTTCGAGTTCCGATCGCCAATGAGCTCCTTGGTGATGTTACAGACAGTCCTAATGCCTCATATTGACATTTGTCACGTAGCACGTTGATTGCTGTACGCTCGTTGATCCGTCTCCAGGTGTCTGCCGACAGCTGGGGTGACTTTTCTATCTTTTACCGACGTAGGTGCGTGCTGAAGTTGCAAAAACATTTTTCACAGCATTCCAGTGGTCACCCATGCTCTCTGTATCGTTCTGCTTCTAATGAAAATTGTCCCTAAATTATTGGCGAACTTGGCGATCACTGAGCCTGTCGGTATTGAATATGATAATGTTGAGCAAGTTTGAGCGGTTGCTGTTGACGAATGCATTATGAAGATAAGATGGTGATTGCATTCTTATCCTATGTCAGCTCCACGTCTGTTTCGTATGTCTAGGAGATAATTTCTGAGGCGCCGGCTGATCGCAATGTGATCGATCTGGTTGAATGTTTGCTGCCTGTCAGTTGAAACTTAACTGATCTTGTGGCAGGTGTTGTGCTAAACAGAGTAACTCCAATGAAGTGGTTGGTATTGCAAAAATCCACAAACCACTCACTGTTGTCATTCTGGTCTCCAAGGCCGTGAACTCCCATCACGTGCTTAAGCATAGTGCTGTCGCTTCCTACGTTAACGTTGAAATCCCCTATCACTATACCAATGTCCCCATTAGACGTTTGGTTGTAGACCAGCCTAAATGGCTGTAGAATTTGCCTTTATCATCCTCAGTCATATCTTCGATCGCTGCATAATACTGTATGATGGTAATTTTTCTTGTCTAGAATTTCTCTTTCAAAATCCGGTCACTCTTAGGTTTCCAGGACATAAGGCTGCTTCATGCTGCTGGAGTCATCATCAGTCCTTCTCCGGACCTCCGCGCTCCCAGCTGGTCTACCAGATTAGAGTATGGCATTGTTTTTTGTTACGGGGTAGGGGTAGTATTCCCCGTCGAACCATCTTATCTTACTCAGCCCAAGATGTCTATCTTATATCGCGTGAACTCATGCTCTAGTTGGTGGATTCTGATGTTTTGAGGTCCTTCCTGGAGTGACGTTGCAGAAACCGATCTTTGTCCGTGCCAAAGGTAGTCAACAAAGTATCCGTCTGTAACCGATGCGTTGTGTTCCGTTTCGGAGCAATTTGAATTTTTACGATTGTAGCTCTCTGGACCACAAACCAACCGACACTTATACTATTTCGTGGCGCAGGAGGCTCGCCGTACATCCTCTCCCGTTCGCAATTTCCGATTAATTTTCCAGATGTAAGTAAGGCTTAGTAACAGAGCTGCTAGATTTTTGGCTACCTCCTGTGAGGCCTTTGTTAGTCGTTTATCATCCAAAGTTGAACGCCTTGCAAGAAAAGGCATTATTTCGGAAGGAGAGAAGACTTCATCTGCGAAGAGGGCCTTCTGCCTGAGCTATCTACGTGATCGGATCAAATAAAATCAAGTTTCTCTGCCTTATCTTAATGCCTTACAATTAACATACTTCATATTACACTTATATGGCTGTCATAATAAATATCACATCTTAATTTTGTAAATTCTGCTTAAAGCCCACTAAAATTAACGTGTAATCCCGTTTTAATATCATTCAGTTTTATTTTAACTTCCATCTCATCGTTCAATAAAGATCGCGAGTCGGCTTCTCACAATCTGTAATCGCCAACGAAATTCGAATGCACACATCAGATGCGAAGGATGCATATTGGAATCAGACTGGCCAGACGCCGCTGTGCCGTCAGCTCTCTCAAACTCGGTTAATTAACACTTTTATTGAATTTTACGATAATTATATGTCTGCATTTGTGCCAATTGATGTAAACCGCTGCTTCGTGCCATCGTCGACGGTCGGTCGTCATCGTTCTCCATTGTAAAATGATTCCGCAATTTTATTTTTATACCCTCGTTCGATATTCCAATCCGGTGAGTCCTTACAAAAAAAAAAAAAAGCACGCATACACAAAAATTCTTCATGCAGACGGAGTAGAGCATTGCAAAAAGGGGGAAAAAAAAGTCGAGAGACTAAAATACGTTCAAATGACAGTGCCGCGTTTGAAGAGTGACCGGAATCCCTCAGTAAAAGTCAATAAAAGTCAAATCCAATTGACTGGGACGTTGTTATCGAAGAAATGAGGGTATGAGGATGTGCTTTAAAAACTTTTGGATTTGGTTCAAGTTACCTTTACGTGAAGTGTTCTGCTAAGCAAACACATATGCAAATGTATTAAGAATGACGAAATCGTTGATGTGGATTTCATTAATTTGTGATGATTGATGCTGTTGTCGGATGTATGAATTCCACTAATCATGGATAGAAGCAGATTACTTGTGACTAAAATTTAAGCTTCCCTCTATGTTGGTCACTAGCCCAGAAAGGTGTCCCAAAATTCACGCAAGATTTGAAATTTGCGCCATTTGTGTGGTAAAGTGCTGCCAACGACAAAAAGAAAAAAAACAGACTGCGTGACAGCTGACAGTTCAGGGTTATTAAAAATGGAGTGCTACACGAAAGAACAGCGCGTTTTCATTGCTGAGCAATATTTTAAAAATAATGAATTTTTGGCAACTACAATTCGCAATTTTCGTACAAAATATAGTCGGAATATTTTCATCTTGATGGCTTTGTTAATAGTCAAAATTGTCGAATTTGGGGTTTAGAAAATCCGCGAGTGATTGTTGAGAAACAAATGCATCCACAACGTGTCACCGATTGGTGCGGATTTTGGGCTGGAGGCATCATCGGACCATTCTTCTTTGAAAATGTGGCTGATCAGGCAATAACAGTTAATGGTGATCGCAACGACATGATAATCCAGTTTATTGTGGATTAATTGCAAGATATGGATGTGGACGACATGTAGTTTCAACAAGTCAATTACTGCATGAGTCGTTTCCTGGTCGTGTAATTTTCCGATTTCCGGCTATTTAAAGCCGTTGGACTTTTTTCTTTGTGGATTTTGTGAAGTCTAAGGTTTATGCCAATAAGCCCACGACCACCACGCCTTGAAGGGCAAATTGATCGCTGTATCAACGAAATTCAGCCGCATTTATGCAAAACGGCCATGGAAAATTTCGACAAAAGAGTGCATATGTGCCAACAACGCCGTGGAGGCCGACATGCCATTCCATACATAACTCTATACCGTATACTTTATGAATCAATAATACATTTACAATTTTTAATTAAAAATCTGTGTTTTCTGTCAAAATTACTTCGTGCATGAATTTTGGGACACCCTTTACTAAGAGCCCCCTAGTTTTCCATTTCTGCGTCATTATAGTCGGGAAATTTATAAATTGGCTTTATTATTACTAACTAATGTATTTGTGAGCAATCCGACATTCACAACCGGACTCACTGTATATAAATGAGAAAAGCCTTTGCAACACCCTGCAACCTAGGAAGCTATGAAAATTGAGACTGATTTTATCCTGTAGTTCCTTTAACGGGTGTAAAAAGTTTTAGCTTCTCTAGCCGTCCTGGGATTTTTTGAGGAGTGTAAAAGAGTATAAAAGTCTGAAGAAAAAATAGTTTGAAACACCTAAATAAAAAATCTGGCTTCATTGTATTTCTTTCTTAAAATCCAAGCTATAAGTTTGTAAAGTTTCACCTTCATAAGTAATCTAGGAGCTTTTGGAAGGGTGTTGAAAAACGTATTTACATTGTAAAATTTTATAAATCAGGATAAAAATGTTCACAGTATTTCTAAAATCAAAACCTTGAGCCTATTTTCTAATTCTACGTTCTATAAGTCTACAAAGTTGGAGCTTTTGAAGTGTATAAGTTTGATATAACTTCTAGAGGGATGTGGGAAGTAGTCAAATTTTTTACAAATAGAAAGAAAAATGTGTAACACCCTGTATTTTGAATTTCTATAATTCACGTGCGTTATGTTGATTATAGTATTTTGTCATCCGAGAACCCACGCATGGGAAATTGTATATAAATCAGAAGAAAATTTCCCTGTACTCCAAAAATCAAAAATTTGACTGCATTATGTTGTTCTAAATTCGATCTAGTCTATCTGCTATGCCCACATTTATTCATTATCCCACCCTATAGTCCGAGGTGTTTTCCTCTTCATAACTAGATCTTCATATTCGGTTTTTTTTATAAAAATAACTAACTGAGATGCTCTCTGAGCTTCAGATCTTACAGTATACCGTGAGGAAGCCTGTAAGTATTTGTAGCTTGTTCCTACATAAGCTGGTCTTCGATCTTTTTCGGTTGAAATGCCCTTGGAGTGTGTTTGATTGTCTAAGTTTAGGTACTAAAGCTATTCATAGATTTTCTCGTATGATGCGTTTGCCCATCTCGCAGAAGGGCTATGGGCATTCAAGTGGTGTCGCTGCCGCATTCTTCGTCATTCTTTCAGTCTAATGAATACTATCCACAACCTGGCCTGGCACTCATTATAGGGTAACGTTGTTGATCTTACTACTTAAATTGTTGAGTTTGCCCAGGTATTCCCATATTATCTTGAGGCTGATCTTCTAGTTTTATGCTTGCAATGTTACTGTGAAGATGCTATAGTTTTTGTAAAATTATTTGCCTATGTAACCCTTACGTAAGCTTACGTAACCCAACTTCCGACTGGCATGCACTGCTCTACGTCTAACCACCGTCTGCCTAAAGCAGCAAATGGTTCAGGACTACGTACTTCCAACTTTGGCCTTTACCAGGGTGTCCGCCTTTTCATTTCCTTCGATCCGTACATGTCCCTGCTATTAAAGTGATAATTCCAAGTTAGTTCAGCATTGCCACATACTCAGAGATACTTAACTTTCCTGCACACCTTGATTTCTGTTCCAAAAATTGTCAAATCTTTTGTTCTTGACACCATTGCTGCACCACTTGGACTGTATTCCTCATAATGTCTGCAGTGACATGCATGAATTTGCCTCATTATTTCCAAGTACCACGCTATGGACAACCTCTGCAAATTCTACCTCTGCTAACTTTACCCAATAGGGTACACCTTCTGATCGCTTGAATTTCTGAATGGAATGTGCTAGAGGATTTGTCCATTTTTTTTAAGGAAATTGCTAAATCCCGGAGCACTCAAACTCGACCGAAGTCCATTGAACTCCTTCTGTTATAGTGGTTGGAGAAAATTGGATTTTATTCATTTCTCTTTTATACTCGGTTGGCTGTGGTTGCTGTTCCCCATCCGGGCTTGAACCTGTACAGTTCGGGTCACAAGCGAGTACACTACCCACTACAACGTGGCCACCGGAGTTTATCTATTAATTCCGCTTCCGATCGTATGATTCTTGGCCTAAATATGTACTCCTGTCTTAGCCCTTAACTGTCATCGAACATTTTTAGGGGTAGGTGGCCGTGGTGTAGTGTTCACATCATCGCTTGTCACGCTGTTGGTCCACGGTTCAAATACTGATGTCAAGAATCATCTATTTATTACGCATGAAATAAATAAAAAAGTCGATCAATTGCGAAAGCTAGGTCAACTCTACTGCGAAGGCATAATCAGTAGAGTGGTCATAAGGCTGAAAATACAACTTGATCGTGATATCAAGAAGACGGAAAAAAATACTGTGAATCATGAGCAACGACAAAAGCAAAACAAACAAGATCCCTTGGAGTTTACAGAAATTTAATACCATCTGAGTTTCAAACCACTACACTGAATCTTTCGTTCTCTCTCTCTCTCTCTAGTATCTAAGAGTATTCATATACTCTTTGGCGCGCGCAAATTATCAAAAAAAAATGGTGTGATCTTTGAAGGTATACGTCAAGGATTCTTCTTTAGTGCTCCAGTTTGGTAGTGAAGTTTTTTGCGAAGCTGTATTTCGTGATCATAATAATCATCATTGAGGATTTGTACGACTATCAGACGTGCTATTTCAGAGAGGAAGTCCTGGTCTCTGATGTACTTCCTTTGCATATTCTCTCTTTTTCGATCCCCATGATTGCTCCCTTGCCATGCAAGCCAGTGTTTGTACTTTCTCGAGGTTTTATTTTCGTCGAGTTTAACTTAGTTATTTTGGCCTAAGCCAGCATAGAATATTGAAACAGCATAGAATACTGAGACTATATTCCCAGGTTTAACCTGCAAGACCCTTACAAACTATCACTACTCGAGTGGCTTTCCTCACTACTTATCTTCTCCGTGTTTATTGAACAGCAACAATAGTTTGCTGCCCAGAATAATTTCTAGATACTTGACTTCCCGCTTCTAGTCCGTACCAATTCCTTCAAGCCGAATAGATCTTAAATAAGGTAGAAGTTTGGATCAATGTTCACCGAGAAACCCATTTATCTTGTTATCCTCAGCCCTGTACTATATCGCAGAGTGTCTCATTGAATTCGCCTCTGGCTATTATCACAATATCATTAGCCAACCCAACACAGTTTATTCCCCAGTTTGTTAACCTATCTCGTACTAGGAGCCAAGTAATAGGGTATCTATCTAACCTATTTTGAAGAACTTTTAAACTAAATCCAACTGCTGACAAACCTACACTTTCCTACCTAAATATGTCTGCACTGTGCATTACCATTAACGCTAAAATCCCCCACTGCCCCTCCACTACTCAATAATTAAGATTAATGAATCCCAGTCAACAATCTGTTTACCTATCGTCCATTTCGCTTACCAAATCTGCACCAGCACCTACAGCGGAACAGGTATCATGAATTCCACGCAGAACAGACAATGGTGGTTCTAATGGACGGGGTATACGAATCTACCTACCATTTTCGTATCATTTTATTGATTTCATTTATCATCACCTTTTCTCCTACATTACGAGTATATCGCTCTCTTACATCCAAACTACCAGACCAAACCAGATGGCTAAAATGTGTCGCGCCTTATCTATACGCATTGACCAAGTGCAATGACACCCTCAATGACAAGGCTACTATCTCCCGAGACAATGATGATGGTGCTCTTTTAATAGGTGTTCGTGGCTACATGATTCTCCATTAATGCTGCAGCACGGATCCGTTGTGGTGATTCTCCTTCTCCCGTTCAGCTCCTGTGGCATTGCTAATAGGCTAAATGCTGATCAATTTATAAGCTTCAAATTAACTCTTCCTTCGTTGTTGGCGAGGCATTGAATCGGCATTCAAGTTATCTGCGTCTGATATCACAAAATATGAGTCACGTTTCAGAGAATGTGAGACCGACCTACGTTTTACAATGGCAACTGAGAACAGAAAAATGAATATCAAAGCAGAAGCGTGATGGAAGTTTAAAGTGGAAAATTGGTTGAATAGTAGAAAGGAAAAAAAAAAAAGAGCGAAACAAATATCACCGGCGAAGAATTTGAATCGGCATTCATTGGTTAACCAATATTCCCATGTCCGAGTAATAGTAGGAATCGATTTGAGAGTTGGGACGGTTCTAAATCTGAGCCCATTGGAACCACACATGTCCTCGAGTTTTGGTACATTCTCAAGGCTGCATTCTATCTGCAACTTTATGTCAGAAACATGTCACATGACTAACTGAAAAGTGACTAAACGAACAAAAAGGATTTCAAAATAAGAGTGGCAAACAATTATAAAACTCTGTAGGCATGAAATTGAACTAATATTGTTGTCGCCTTTTAGGTCTAAGGAGGGGAATAAAAGTCGAAGGAAAATCCACTTTTGAAAGCAGGAACGGTACTCGTAATTGTTACAATTTTTACGAACAAAATCCAAGAGTAAAAATTATTTCCTGATTTTTATTTATATAAATCAATCCGACTAAGACTTTAATTTTTAAAAGTCTGAGTTAATCAGTCAAAATAATGATTTTTATTTTTAAAAATGAAAAGTAAAAATCATTTCAGATTTTTTTTTTTTTTTTTCATGATTTTTACTTTTAAGAATCCAAGGAAAAAATTACTGCGACTTTCAGTTAAAAAATGATTATATTTTTCTACATAATCTCCCTTGACTTTAACACACTTGGTCCAGCGTTTCTCCAACATCAGTATTCCTTCTCGGAAGTGAGAGTCTGGAAGCCTGTGAAAATATTCATCTACGGCCCTCTCAATTTCTGCATTGGATGCGAAGCGCTTCCCAGAAACAAATTTCTCCAAGTTTGGGAACAGATGGAAGTCTGAGGGTGCCAAATCAGATGAATAGGGTGGATGGCCGAGCAAATCATACCCCAAATCCCGCAGTTTTCCCATCGCCAACGCACACTTGTGTACAGGTGCATTGTCCTGGTGAAAGATGATTTTTTTCTTCCTCAAGCCAGGCCTCTTCTCGCGAATTTTGGCATCCAGCTGGTCAGGAAGGTTGGAGTAATATTCGCATGTAATTGTTCTGCCTTTCTCAAGGTACTCTTAATCAATTAACAGGATCCCTTACGCATCCCAAAACACACTGGTCATGACCTTTCCGGCAGATGCGATCGACTTCGCTTTCTTTGGCGCTGAACCACATGCTTCCACCCACTGCTTCGACTGCTGTTTCGTTTCTGGCGTATAGTGGTGAACCCATGTCTCATCCATGGTTACAAGTCGCCGCACAAAATCGGTCGGATCCCTATTGAATCGGTTCAAAGATTGTCGCGAAAATCGTTTGCGCATTTGCTTTTGATCGGCATTCAGCAAATGCGGCACCCGTCTTGCGCAGAGCGTTTGCATCCCTAAGTTTTTGTGCAAGATGTTTCGCACCCTCTCTTCCGATATACACACAGCCTCAGCTATCTCACTCACCTTCACTCGCCTATCGTCCAATACGATATCATGCACTTTTTCGATGGTTTCGAGTGTGGCTGCGGTTTTTGGCCGTACTTCACGTAGGTCATCTTCGAGAGACGTGCGACCACGTTTAAATTCAGCTGCCTACTTTTTAACGGTTGACATGGAAAGAGCAGAGTCCCCGTAAATTTTTGTCAACTTTGGATGAATTTCCTTAGGGGATAACCCATCCAAAGCGAATAATATTATCACGGCACGATATTCAAGTTTATCCATTTTAACGAAAAACACGCAAACTACTTGAGAGAACAAGTTGAAACTTGTCATACGAACTAAAGAGGAGTGTACCCAGGCAGGAAATATAAATTTTCGTTGATTGGAACGCCATCTCTGCGTCAGGCCGAGAACTTTTCACCTTGCCCTCGGATATGAACGGATTCTTCGATGACGACCATTGGCTATCGTTACAAGGAAGAAGGAAACCTCGAACTCAAGCATGAGTTCATGCGATACAATTAGTATGACGTCTTAGGATTGAGCGAAATAAGATGATTCCCCGGCACATAACGCTATCCTCCTTTATTATGGTAAACCAGCTGGGGATCTGTACGTGAGTTTGGTGTGAGGTTGCTTCTTACATCTATAGCACACCAAAGCCTCATATCTTGGAAACCCTTCAGTGACCGAATGCCGACGGCCAGTTTTCAGAGTATAGTAAGAAAAGTCACCATTTTACAGTGTATGCACCGACAAAAGCTGCCGCGAAGGAAGAAAATTATAACTTCTACAACCAACTGGGTGCCGCCTACAACAAAATCCCCAACGAGGACATCGTCATCGTAATGAGGGACTTAAATGCCATAGGCAACGACAACTGTGTGCTCAAACATGTGATAGAAAAACACGAGGAATGACACTGGCGAGCATTTTGTGGACTTCTGCAATATCAATCGTCTCGTTGTTGGTGGCACCATGTTTGGCCACAAGACTAGTTGGGTTTCAACTGATAGGCAACGCACGTCCAACCAGATTGACCACTTGGCGATCAGCCGGCGGTTTAGAAGTTGTTTCTTAGACATTCACAATAAGTGTGGCGCAGATATCGGAATGGTACGGGATCACCATCTTATGTTAGCTTCTGTATACCTTCGTACTGAATCCGTTCGAAGCAAATATACCAACGTGCTTCGGATTCCGAGGTATAATACTTATAGACTTCGGGATCCCATAGTGCGCCAACATTTTAGGGGTCACCTCATCGACGGAGCCGAAATGTTCAGCAGCTTAGTGCCAGAGAACTTAGAGGAGCATTGGAAAGACGTTTCTGTGACTGATGCAGAAAGTTATATCTGTATAAGACAGAGGAGTCACAGCACATGGCTATCTGAAAATACCTGGAGACGGTTTGAAGGGCGAACAGTATTTAAGGCTCGAATTGAAATAGATTCAGCAGTAGAGAGAGGAGAGCTTAAGGTCCAATATCACATGGAGTGTAAAGAAGTGCAGCATTGTGTGAGACGTGACAAACAAAATCGCATCAACGCCCTTGCGGGACAAGCAGAGGAAACAGCTAGTAGATGCAATAGAACTGTCTACAGAATCACAAAGGAGCTGATTGGTGGTCAGAGTTCAACTCAACATCCCGTGACTCGAATGAGTTATCCGTTGCTACAAATTCTCGATCACTCATTGGACCTCCCACCAAAACAGAGACCTTAACTGCAATAAAAACACTCAAGAAAAATATGGCGGTAGGGTCTGATGTCATTCTTGGCGAGCGCCAAATACATCGGTAAACTTTCTGTACCCACTCATTACACAAGTGTGGGATACAGAAATTGTTCCGCACGAGTGAAAGAAGGGAATGAACATCAAAATCCCAAAGAAAGGTAACTTATGGAGTGCGAAAACTGGAGAGGTATCTGCGTCTTACCTGCGATTGCTGATAACGGATACAATAATTCTGGAATACGACAAAGACCACCTGGAGTCAACAGCTGATGTCAAACAAGTTGCGGATCATTATACAGCAATGTGTGGAGTATAGGTCGCCTCTCCCTCTGCTCTTTATTGACTTCGAGAATCTCGTAGCCGTTGTCAAGGCATCCTGTGAGTGTTCAAAATGTCACGTCCAACACAAAAGCAAAACATCAGCGGACTTTGAGGTATCTACTCGTATCGGAGTGCTACAAGGCTGTATATTATCACCATTGCTTTTTTTAGTGGTAATAAGCAATGTGCTTCAGGCAACCCTGATGAAATAATGCCGCGGACTAAAATGGACAATGACATTCGAATTAAAAAACCTAGACTACGCTGACGATGTCTGCTTGCTTTTGAATTGAATTATGGACTTGCACCAAATAGCCGATAGTTTAGAAGCCGAAACAAGCAGAGTGGGACTGAGAATTAATACGGCCAAAACTAAAATTCTTAGTCTCTCGAACACTAACGCTCAATTAAACATTGCTGGTCAGCAGGTCGAGGAAGTTATTAGGTTTCTTTATTTAGGAAGCTTTGTCTCGGCCGACGACGGCACCAAACTCGATGTGGGCAGCAGAATTGGGTTCGGTATGCTATCCACAATCTGGAAGAGCAATGTTATCAGCTTAAGAACAAAGCTACGACTGTTCTGCTCTAATGTAGAGTCAGTACTGCTTTACGGGTGAAGTACGTGGAGGGTGACTGCCATTGTCACTCATACGAACAGCTCTTATGGAGAACGGGCCAGGAACCTATCGACATCAAAATAAGATGAATAATGTCATGCAATGGAATCCACTAACCAAAGCTGGAAGACGCGTGTGCCGCCCTAAGCAAACTTGGCGCAAACCAGTTAAGGAGGAAGCAAGCTCTGTGGGAATACAGCAACCCGCACACGATGGCGCGCAAATATTGTTGACTCCCTATGCCCCACAGGAACAGGGACTAATCATAGTATGTGCCGAATCTGTATCAGATCGTGTGTCCTTCCATCCAATTGCTCGTCGAAAAGGATCGATATGATTTTACCCTTACCCTCCTTCCGACAGTTTATAATGTTCCAGAGATGAGTGTTCAGCCATTCATTCTGTGCCTCTATATGGATTGCATCTTGAGGATTTCATCTCCCATGCACGCCGTCAGTTCCGCCCCCTTCCACTTACTTAGTCGTGGTGCTACTCTTAGAAACCACTTTGCTTAAAAGCATAGTGCCTAAATTCAGCACGTGTCCTTTGAGAATATTTGTAGTAAATTCAAAGAAAATCCTTTCAGCAGGAAAATGTTCATGAAAATTTATTTGAGCTGCATTTACGATTTTATCGCGTTCCAGCCGTCAAAAGGCTGAGTAGATGGGTTATCTCTATAACGCACAGTAATCTTAACTTGTTATTAATTCACAAAGTCATATTCGATTTGTCTCATTCCACTTAACTAATAATTTACGGAGGGTTATTACCTTTTGCATCTACCTTTAAGTGCATCCATCGGATACAGCCCCGTTGTACAGGCGTATTATTTGCAATATTTCTGTTCCTTTCATCGTACTTCCGCACAAACAAATTGAATTTCATTTTCGATTTTCATCCTCACATTCGCAAGGAAAAATAAATAAAAATCCCGACATCGGAGAGCGGTTCTACGACATCAATCCCTATCACAGCGGGATATCAGCTTTGACACATTTTGTTTAATTTCCACTGCCATTAAACGTTGACTGCTGCACACATATCAATTCGATATGTTCCGGCGGTAATGGCACATGTCAAAAGCTTTGAATGGCAAAATATCAGCAAAACGAATCCTTAAGTCCTCGACTCGTTCTCCTCGCTTTGTTGAGCAAATTCATACTGTTCCATGGCATAAAGTCAGCAATTGCAATTCATCGTCGTCAATGATTATTCGTTCGATTCAAAGTTACTGTTCCTGACTGCATGCAATTTTCCAAAAGCTATACCTGCCCAACCATACCTTCCTCGATTGTCTGTCTATCCAATGATGACATTCACTTATGTATTCGCACACACAAGTCGTTCCACGTTTTATTTTCTCAGGATTCCCTTTGACTGGTGTTGATATCCTTTCTGTCAGAGTTTTACTTTTTCCTTTCTCGTTTCCACTTCGATTTTATTATCTCGTTACTAGCAACCAATTCGGGATAAAAAGATGTCTATGACCGGAATGATTTCCCAGTGCAGTCATGACGAAGCGTTTGTCAGACAAATCATAGTCCTTTTATACTCGTACACGGAGATATCTACGTTCTTCGTCGTAGTCGCTAAGTGACAGGAAAAAGGATGTCACTGATGGGTTCATTGATCATTTAGTTTGCGGTGACAGTCGATACAATTAATTTTCGTAATGGAACATGAACATGTCCTTTTTATTCGAGAAAAAAATACACGACGAGCATACATACATATATAATGAAAGTATTAGACTTACACAAATAGCGACAAGGAAGGACCTTTAAAAATGCAAATTTCAAAGTATCGCATAACCAATGTTGTGTTTCCTCTGTTACCCTCTGAATGCGTCCAAAGGGAAGGAAACAATCACCTAATTTATTGTATTACATTGCGTCCGGACTATGAGAAAACTTTGCGGTTAGCTATGTGCCATGGTGGTTGTGGTCCTTAGAATCAATTATTTAAATTAAAAGTCGAATGAACAACACACTTGGGAGCAGCCGGGTCTGCTGTTGCATGACCAGACATTTTGGGATGGCTGTCGGTTTTTAAGACTCAGAATGTTGAGGATATTTTGCAATTTCCTTGATACATACATATTTCTGTGTTAGTTTTCGCTTGGAAAAAGTTATTTTCTTAGCCTAAGGATAGAGGTGGTGGCTGCTATCGTCCTTTTTGGATGATTTTCCATGGATATTCACCCAACAAATCAAATTAATATCGCAGACATTTCGCACCATCGATTTTAACTATGGGAAAAGCATTTGCACGAGATATGATAATCGGGGGTGCTTCGTCCTTGTGTCGAAGGGAAGTCATTGGCATTTTGGAAAGTTTTTCTTTAATTTTTTTTCTTTTTTCTATTTTTCGCAAACCATCCGCTTAGATTGTGGATGGTGTCTGGCTGTGTAAATTTAATGTTTGGTAGATGCAGGAAAATATATTGTTACGATTAGAGTTGGGTTTTTGGCTCTGAAAAATTTCTCTCGAACAATCCGAGAATGCTTTTAGCTTTCAGTGATTCAGATGATTGCCTTCTTAGGTCGAAGAAACAGCGGATAGAAAGGTTATTTCTTTAATTTAGATTTCCCCTCTGATGGCTTTTGGTGGACCGGTCCACCTTAACCGCTTTTGATTTGATAATAACGAAGAAAAAGCGTTAACAGCCCATACAGGGCCTAGCTTCTTGCTGCCATTCGTGCTATGCGACACACGAATGGGAGGCACCTATAAATCCATGAAGTTTCCGAAGCTCAATTGAGATAAGCTCTTAATGAGATGTGGAAACGTTGGTATTTTTCGGGACTCGAATCTCACACTTAACCACTGAACCACAGTGCCCACTAGGTTAGGTTGGGTAGATGGGTGCCCTGCGACTTACGGGTCCATTGTGCCCATATCAGTTGTTTTTACCCTGCCAACCTAAAAATAAAGAAAGAAAGCATGCTTCTCAGGATGTTTTTCAGTTCAATTTCGTTCAAATCCTCCAATTCCATGAAAAAGTGACTGCGAACAGTCCTCAGTCTTCTGTTGGCAAGAATGTGACATTCACATAACAGGTCAAGAACAGACTCAATTTCTTCTTCGTCCCTGCCGCGTGCTCCACGTGAACACCAATGGCATAGTGCCCCGTAATGATGCCGGAGATGACTCGTGTGTTATTACGATTTAGTTTAACTAGAGAAGATACATTTTCTTGTCATAGACGGGTCATAGTGTTCTAGTCTTCACGCATGTATCCAAGTGGATCCAGCACCAGTTGCGAAATATACAACGCTGTTCCTTTCTTTTTCAAGTTCGTTTGCTCTTTCATTACCTGGAATATCCATATGCCCTGGTACCCAGCATAGGATCACCGTATTAGTTCTCGATACCACCTCATTTAGGTATCTTCTGCTGTTTCGTACTCGTCTTAATCTGTTTACCGCGGAGTCCAAGGCCTTAACGGTTGACTGTCACTGTACACCGTAATTATCTTCTTCTAAGAACATTTTTGAAGCCTGAGTAATGGCTATGATCTCGGCTTGGAAAACGTTTCAGTCATTGGTAATTCTAAAGGAGTGGTTCACTCCTAGAGTTTCACAGCCCCTGTACCGACGTTCATTTTGGAGCCGCCTGTGTAGAAGGTTAGTTCCTTTTTGGTTGTGACTTTCTGGTTCATTCATTCGCTTATGTCAAGAATTCTGATATTGAATCTCCTGTTAAAAGCAAGTGCCGAAGTCACATAGTCGGTTTCTATCTTCCTGGTAGTAGTTTCATATCGGGATAGGATTGAAGCTTAACCGTATGGTGCTGATGACCAAAGTCCAGCTTCTTTTGGTGTTAATTCAGATTTAACAACGACTCTATTGCAGTAGAAATACGGCAGAATAAGATTTAGCATGGTCTCCATTGCCGCTGTAGGTGTCGTTCTAATAGATCCTGTAATCTCGATGCAGGCCGTTCTCTAGAGAGCTTTGAAAAATTGTATTTCTTCTCGAGTGCCTTCCACCAAACCACAGTGCCCACTAACTACTCGTAACGCTTTTGTAACTGCTGCCCGCTTGTTGGTTACAGAGTATCTCACTTGTCCGATGTTAAAACGAGAATGACAGAGAGTCATCTTGCCGGAAACTTCCAAAATATTCGACTTGACCCCTAAATTAAATAAAATCGTTCTGAGTGCCAATATCTCGAAAACTGTGCGTGGTACGGAAAAAAATATTACCAGCAAAAATTTAGGTTTTGATAAGATAGATGCTGAAGATTTAAAAATATTGCACAGTTTAGGTACGCATTCTTCCAAAATGTCTGATTTTACCCCGAAGTTAATGGTGGAAATCGTCTTTGAGTACCAAGATCTCATTGGGAAAACACACATCTGTTTTTCAGGCAGAAATATATGCTATCCTAATGGCTGTGGACTATATTGTGAAGAACAAGTGGAAGGGGCGAAGTATCTGCGTCTATAACGACAGTCAGGCTGCGCTTAAAGCCTGCGCAATACTTTAACCACCAAAATATTTCGAAAATGCAAAACATCATCGGTCGGAAAGCTGAACTCACTGAATCTTGTTTGAATCCTAGGACACAAAGGGATAACAGGAAATTAGATCTCTGACGAGTTTGCTAAACAAGATTCAGAAAAGAATTTTCTGGACTCAATTAGGGCTTCCATTGATGACTGAGTTTTCAGTGAACACAATCGAAGGTAGCATGAGTCTTCAAGATGCAGGCAAACTAAACGAATGGTCCCCGTCGTCTATAAGAAATCCGCCGCTTTCTTGCTATCTCTTAGCATAAAAGGCTGCAGACAACTTACTGGCGTTCTTACGGGCCACTTCGCCTTCGCCAAGCACCTCCATGTGCTAGGTTTGAGCGCTACCCCTGCCTGCGACTCCTGTGGAGAGGGCGATGATACTGCGGAACACTTCCTATATGATTGTCCTGCCTTTGCTCGGATCAGATGGCGGATTTTCGGTGCTGATGACCTAAGCTTTTCATCACTGAAGCGTCTACTCGTCTGTTTACAAAAGACGAAAAAACACATTAAAATGGAGTTCTCTGCCTGGTTGTACAAGACCTATTTTTGAGTCTGAGTGTCCAGTAGGGTGTACCCGCCCCGATAAAAAAAATTAAAAAACCAAGATCTCAAAAACGGTGTATTCTACGGAGCAAATTATTACAATTATTCGTATAATTGAAAATTTAATCTTTGAAATTCTATCCTCCAAAATGTCCTGCCCAAAGTTAATGGTAAAAATCGTTTTTGAGTGCGAGTATCTGGAAACGAGAAATATTATTATCGAGAATAACAGACAGTCATCTTGCTGAAAACTTCCAAAATATTCGATTTCGTCCCTAAGTTAAAGAAAATCGATTTGAGTGCGAATATCTCGAAAACTGTGCGTCGTACGAAAAAAATTATTACAACCAAAAGTTTAGGTTTCGATATTCTTAACAAGATAGATGCTGAAGTCTTCCAAAATGTCCGACTTTACCCTGAAGTTTATGGTGGAAATCGTTTCGAGCAAATTATTATGATTACAATTTTAGGCTTTAAAATTCTCTACAAGATGAATGTCAAATTTTTTATTAATTTTCTGCCCAAAGGTAATGGTAAAAATCGTTTTTGGGTTCGATTAACTGGAAAGTTTGATGTCCTACGAGAAATGTTATTTGGGTCGAAATTATAGATTTTGAAATTCCCTACAAAGCGAATACCGAACTTTCCTACAATTTTAAAAATTGTATGTACGTACGTAATCCTCCAAAATGTTCGTCCTTATCCCAAAGTTAATGAAAATCTTTCTTAAGAGCGAATATCCCGAAAATTGATATGCGTACAGAGTTTTTTTTTATATCCCACTTCTTGAGTGAATATATGAACAAAATCTTTTTATAGTTGAAATTATTTAGTTACTAGCTATCAATAGTCGAATTCATTCGATAGTGCTAACATGAGATTATGCCTTTGTTTCCTTTCTTAAAGATTATTTGCTTAGACCATTTCTCTGGTAGACCCTCGGAGCCATTAGTTTTTATTTAATTTCTTTTAAGCTTAGCTATCAATTCAGTGCAGATGGTTCTTGTAAAATTTGGTTGACACCCAGATTGAGATACTAGACTGTCTGACAGTGGAATTTTAACTTTTGTTCCGGTCCTCATATGTAAATGGTGTCTCGAGATTTCCAAAACAGCCTGAGTTTCTAGTTTAATACTCCCATTTTTGTCCTTACGGACTCTGGTTTAAGGAGTGAAAATCTGGGTTGTTGCTTACCGCTTTTGTAGAAATTTCGGACATTCCTTTCCAGCTAAAATATTGTTGGTATTTATCTTTTTCTTCTTCCTCAGAACTTGTTTCTAGTCCTTACTTTTTTCTCATAGCTCATAGATCTAACAAGTGACTCTTGGTTTCTTTTTGAAATGTTTGCGTCAGCATGAATGGCATGAAACCAGTAGTTTCGAGGAGGAGATCAAGTTAAACTTACCACATCAGACTGGGTGCTCTAATGACCTTATGGCAGTATTGACACCAGTCTTCTAGTTATTGCCATTAGGCTTGTCGATCATTATAGGTTTATCCGATTGGCATATCGTCTGTCAGTTTCTTCAGATTGCAGAATTTTATCGTTGGAACTGCTCACCGTGATGGTACTGGACGGTGCGCGACTCAGGTTCGAGTCCCTGTTCCCACCTGTCGCGAATATCCGCCACATATCCCAGATCAAAACTGTTATGGAAACGTTTCTTAATTATAAGCTCAGAAAACGGCAATAGACTGTAAGCTCCTTACTTTCGTGTGAAAAATATAACGTCAGTAGCTGCAAGAAGTTATTCCAGGCTATGTATAGGCTGTAAGTACTGAAATTTTCATTTATCAAGGTGTACCGCCAAGTGCTCCAGCAACTTATGCACTACCCCCTTATTTACACAAGACAACTTAGAGTACTTTAACTTATTTTTACACTTTTTCCTTCATCAATACCTATAGGGTACTTCCCGTGAACTTAGAAACTTTTAATTTGGTACTTATGTTAGGTTATGTAGATGGAAGCCTTGTGACAAATAGAGCCACTGCTCACTTAGACCAACAAATTCGGGTCCATTGTGCCCAATCATTTAACCATGGAAACGTAAAAAGTCCGCTGTTAGAACTACCCAGATAGTGATATAAATCTCAGGAGGTCCGTAAGCTCTATATTACCTAAGTCCTTCAATTCCGAGAAAAAGTAACTTCCGAGAGTCCTCATTTTTGTAACGGATTCAACGACGAACTGATTCAACTTCTTAGTCCCTGCAGCTTCTACAATAGTCGTTATGTATCACACAGAGTCGCTCCTCGTGAACTCCAATGGCACAATGACCGGTAATTATTCCAGAAACGACCCCAGTATTATAACAACTAAGTTTTACCAGAGAAGTTGATCTCTTCTTGCTAAAGGCCGGCCATAGCGCCCTGGCTGTTGCACATGTTTCCAGGTGAATCCGTCGTCTGTCTGCTCGATCTGTGGTTTCATCTTAAATTTGGTACTTAAGGAATACAATTATAAAATTGACTTTTCGACATGGTTTCTAAAAAAATGGGTCTGGAGACTTGTCGAAAATCTATTTATCTATGTAAGGCTAAGTCTTTCAGTCTAATGGACAATTTCATTTAGAAAGGCATAAGAACAAGTTAAACTTGACCAACTTTTAGATCAGGATTTTTTTACTAAAGAACTTGTCCCGTTTTTTACGTTAATATTTTTGTTTAAATTTGATATTACCGGATGTACTCGATGTAATACATTGTACGAGTATGATATTCATACACATATCTGCATATCTTCTCTTTAGCGTCGTATCTAGGGCATTCTGTTCTGTCTTTTCGAGCAGCTCGTAGGGGTAAACACTGTTTCTTCTCAAATAAGGCTGATGCTGTGGAAATTGACGATAAACATACCGCTTCCAAATAAAAACTAAGAGAACCATCCTGTCTTTCTTCCTTGAAAGCGGTTATGTCTGCCTTGAGGATATCCGCTAGTTTATAGGCTCCACGCGGTATGATGCAGAGACTCTTAACTTTATTTCTCAAATACTCCGATGTAACCCACGGGAATCTAACTATTGCCGTTGACTCACATTTCAATTATTCAAAGGGACACCATATTTTAACCTGCTATATCATCACATTCTTACATAAGACCGTTCAAGGTTTAAGTATTTTTTCTCTAAAATATTTTCACCGCTCCATTAGTCACATTCGATAGCTGGTGCCAGATAGATCCAAAATTCCACAACCCAATATGTTCACATGCCTGTAGTACATGCATACATATGTATATCTTATCTGCGTTGTTGAGTAACTCTCATGGACGATAACTGCAAATATGCGATATGGAGCATAGAGGGAACATGTGAGCTGAAATTCGATGCGGCATCATGTGTAGATGACTAAGAGGCGACGAAATTTCTGACGACAGGCATTCGAGATATGAAAAGTGTTCCGCATACGATATGCTTGAGATGCATGCACATTCTAGGTATGAGTATGTGCCACACATAAGTGAATCTGACGGATTAAAAATATTATTTCCGACTAGTGCACATTGCAAAGCAATAGAAATTCTTTTTAATCCTTTGACAGATATCCTATTCGTGTAAGCGAAAAGGAATTAAAAAAAAAAAAACTCGTCTGAGTGGAAGCGACAGCGACTATTCAAATTCGAAGGGGAAACTTCCTTTGCTACAACTCCTTTGAGTTCAAAGGAAATGAACAGTTCGTCAGTCAGAAATACGATTTAGCACTTTCATGAAGGATCCGTCTGATTAATTAAAATGTTGCCATACTTGCTTTTCAGAATAGTCAAATATTAATGGCATTTAATTGGAGAACTCACCAAGTAAATGTAAAAGCAAGTTTAAGCAAGTACTGAGCAGAGTGTTACCGAGGGTGGGTCATCTTTTTAAAATTTCTATCCAAAATCCATCCCGTCAACCCAGTATATTTTCAATGGTTCGGGACTCTATTTCAAAAATAGTTCGATCAATATTGTGCTTAAGTGCGTCAACCGTTTATGGATTGTCAGCGTAATATCGATCTTTAACCTCATCTCACAAAAAAGAAAGTCAAATCGCAGCAATAGGTACACAAAAATTAGTCATGTGCGGCTAAGCTGGCCTCGTGCCGTCATTTTCAGTTTCATTGCTGAAAGCTAAAACATATTCGGCGACCAATTTGAAAATTTGGAATTTTTTCTAATTTCAGAACAAAACAAAACACTTTTTGTCCCTTATATGTCTATCTGTCAGTTCGATCTCACAACCCTTTATCGAGGTTTGATTGCACAGAGTTATTCATTTTGTGTTTTAGTATTTTAATTTTAAATACAATAAAAAGCCATTAGTATGGAATACAACATCGATTAAATGGCTGCCACGGCGAGTTTTTGCAAACATCTATTCTTTTGAGGTAATTTTCGATGGTGGGCGTCGTGGCGTAGTGGTTAGTGTGTCGGATCACTACGCATGAGGTTCCAAGTTCGAATCCCGGAAAACACCAAAAAGTATTTTCACGATCGCATCTCTCGCGAACGTCTGACAAACATCCGACAGTATTGTTGTCACGAAAAAGCTTCTCAAAACAAATTGCCTTTCGGATACGGCACTAAAACTGTAGGTCCCTTCCATTCGTGTGAAAGATATATAACGCACACAACACGAGTGGTTGCGAGAAGCTAGGCCCTGGCACTTAAAGAGCTGTTGCGCCAAATATTTATTTATTTATTTTTTTAATTTTCGATGACTTTTCGGCACATTTCTGGCTACATTGCGGCCATAACTAGACGGATGTTGGTTTTTAAGCTCTCCACAATTTGGGATTCTCTGTATAGACACGCTTTTCACCATAGTCCCACAAAAATAAATTCAACGGGGTTAGATCACAAGATCTTGGGCACCAATTTCTTTCGGAAACTTTTCGTGCAATAGAGCCAAATTTGCCTGTGTTGAGTGGCAACTAGCCCCGTCCTATTGGAACCACATGTCGCTTATATCAATATCTTCAATCTCTGGCCAAAAAAAGTTGGTTATCATTTGACCATACCGCACAGAATTCACCGTAACATTGCGGAGTTGGAGGAATTTATCCAAACGTACTCCTTCAATTATAGTAGGACGCGTTGGACTCGCTTCTCTAGAGTTTTGATAAAAGCACTCTCCTCGAACTCGCTCTACCCACCGTCCAATAGGAATCTTTCAAACGAGAAGATTGACTGGTACCTAAAACAAATGTATGATACAATTAAACGAACTATGAACAGTACGATACCTCAGTATCAACATACTGACAACGCAGACATATTCCGCAATGCAACAATTGACGCACTACACCAACACAAAAGCAGATTGCTGTCGAGACTAAAAACCTTGTACAGACAGTTTACTGACAGACAAAACTCGGAAGTTGATTAAAATCCTCTAAAAATTAATCAAAGAAAACTACAGACTTTCCGTAAATTTGCATTGGAACAACAAAAAACGGGCTGTAAAATCCAACAACCCGTGTATGCTCCCGCAAATAAATAAAATATTTCGGAGGAACAATCAAAATGACCTCCCGCGTCTTAAGATTCCCCGACGAACAATGGACGAATACTGATAACAGCAGGTATAGAGCCAGATAACGCAGTAGAGGACAACTTCTTTGTGATCGAAGATCCACAGGAGAAGGTAGAGGCTATTGAAGCGACTTGCCAGGAAGTGTACAAAGTCAATGATACCATCTGCCCGAACCATGACTTGGAAAATCGGGTCCTTGTACCTTCGAAATGATATAGCGCACTGGCGATCCGAGCAGTTCTGAAGGTTTTACCGAGTTCAATGACGATACCATGGCAAATAAAGTTAATGCCGATGAAAGTGTACATCCCCCGTACATATCGAAGGTGAAGCTCCAAGCGATCTTCGACTCATTGAGGAGGAAAAAATCTGTGGGAATCGACGGAGTATCAAACATTGTACTTCGACATCTCCCTCTAGAAGTGGTGGACATTTGCACCACTCTGTTTAACAATGCGCTGAATAATGCACATTATCCAGCGCATTCGAAAACAGCTGTGATATAACCCATCCCCAAAAGGGGTAAAGACACTTCCAATCCGGCAAATCTTCGGTCGGTAAGTCTCCTTCTGAATCAGTAAGGTATTTGAAAAAGTGATCAATAGAGCCCTGCTTAAGTGGACTGAGAACAATAATATAATTCCGGGAAAACCAATTCGGTTTAAAGGGGGGCATGATACAATACATGCCGCATCTAAACGGGTATCGGATATCCAATGGAACAAAAGCAAAAACCAATGCACGGGTACCTGCATGGAGAAGGCCTTCGACACCATATGGTTAGAGGGTCTATTCTACAAGCTGAGCAGGCTGGGCATAAGCAAACCACTGCTGTACATACTTTATAACATGCTCACCAGTAGACAGTTCATTGTCAAAAATGGCAATGTGACTTCTGCTGAAACATTTCTAATTAAAAACGGTCTGCAAAAAGGTGCTGTTAATTCACCGATCCTTTTCAACATTTACACGAGCGATCTCATAGGATCACTTCACCATTTCATAGCTTACACAGACGACTTGATTGCGTACAGACCAGGACCAAAATTCGAGGTCATAGCACTTCTCTTGCAACGTGACTTCGATAAGATTCAGCGATATTGCAATGACTGGAAGTTGAAGATCAACTTCCAGAAATCTGAAACCGTTCTTTTTAGGACGCCTTTGTCTGGGGCCTCTAGAGATACCAGAAAGTTCTCAATCATGGGACCCCACGGACAGCCACTTGCGTGTCGAAGTGTAGTCAGATACCTGGGGCTCTGGTTAGACCAATATCTATATTTTAACAAAGAGATGCTGCTCTGGCCAGAGCCAAAGGTGCTTTTCCCCTTACAAAGAGACTTTTTTATAGCAAGCAACTCGATGCAAGGGTAAAAGTAATCTGCTACATGGCCCTCATTTAACCCGTGTGGTTTAACGCGGGAGCAAGCTTGTTGGAAAAGATTCGGGTGTTTGAGAGGGCTTGCCTTCATTTATACAGAACACTAGAGCCCAGTACAAACAAATTTTTTCCAATGAGGTCCTATATAACAGGGCTAACCTAATAAGAGTGGATAATTTTATTATCAAGGTCTCCAAACTGTCATCTGTGGTGGATGCGATGCCTCTCAATGATAATATTCGGATTTGCAGAACCCAAAATTCTTCAATTTTGCTTGTTTAGGGGAGAAATGGGCCTCAGGGCTAAAGAAGATTTTGTTCGAAAACTTGTTAATATTCCAGCACCCAATCAGAGTATGTTCTGCGTCAGTAGGCAACAATTTTGATTCGTTGAGCTGCGTTAAACGACCCATATTGCAAAATGACAGGGCAAGAACTAACTACCTGTCACTATGGATGACAGATAAATTTGACAGATGCCATATAACAGGGATGTGAAATCCCAACCTCCAAATAAACGATCCTAGAGCTATGTAAGCGCATGTATGTCACATTTGCAACATATGCCTACCTACGTTCCAGAACGCTTAAATTTAGATAGCTTTCACTTTCATGTAGTTTCCACAGGAATCGAAGAAGATAGAAATTTGACTGCAAAATCCAAGATGACTTACTGTGTACACCTACTCCAGCAAGTTCTAGCTTGGTTCAAATTTTAAATCAAAAAAATTCTGCAAGTAACTGACCTACCCACTTAATTTTGAAATGCCAACAACTGGCGATATCACGATATCAAAACCTTACTGTTCCACTTTTCAGTTTTATTAAATCATTAAATCTGCAAAAAACTTTCCATCTTAAAAATGCTTTGTAAGTGACAGTTGACACTCTTACAAAGACTTCCATAAAATCCTCACTGTTTATGGCCAAAATTGGGCCAATTAACTTCACCAAGCACCAAGCGAATCATCCCAGTCATCATAAAATAATACCCATTTCGTGACACCATAAATAAATTTAAAAATCCAGAACTGTCACTACTGTAAGTGTAACAAAATACCGTAGCGCTCCCAAAATGCAATCAAAATGACACAATTATTATAATTTAATTAGCGGTTTATTAAAAACACCTTTCATCGCGTAATCAACTATTACTTTTACGGTGATTCTCAAAATTTCACTCGTTTTGCTTGTTCTCGATTTGAAAAGGTAAACCAAAAACCAAAACGAAAATGATTCACCAAACGGCAGTGAGCCTGGACAGTGATCATCTACTCCAGAGCTCCAAAGAGACCTGTACCAATCGACAAAAACTGTACATTTTTATGGATTTAATTGCTCAGATTGAATAAGACAAACGAACAAGAATACTAAAAAGAAATAATAAATTTACGATGCGACATATTGCAACAACATTTATTGGCAAAGTCGGACCGCGACCGTAAAACGTTTCACGATGACGATGACTCCGAAGCATCAACAAGCAACCATTGGCCATGGTGTGTGTGTTTTTTTTTTTTTAATGACTCATAAAAATATTTCTTTTTATTTAAATTAATAAATTCAACACCACAGCCGAACGAACAAACGGCAGTTGTACATAATATGAACCTAAACCCCATGTGAGCTCACAGGAAAATCTAGATTTTCTCCAATAATTTTCACCAGAATGCCTGACATTAATTAGAAAGCAAAAAGGAGACATGGGAAAAAAACACCCAAGCATGTCCTTTAGTGTTTACAGGGACCAATTGCATGTTAGACAACAAACAGCAACAATACAAATGTCCCCAGCGATGTCATTAATCCACGGTGGCACACCGATGGAGGGGTAAGCAACCCCTCATCGATCCATGTGTAGACAATATACATAGTTACAAGCCCACCGCGCCGGACAAAATTACGAGCACTATGTGTGTCCTTTTTGTAAAGTTCATTACAGGAATTACCAGATTGCCAGCGCGTTAAAGGGCGCCGAAGATTCATGGCACTAATGTTCACCGATTTGCCATAAATTGCACTTGCAACTATAGGATACAAAAAAAAAAAAAGTGAAATCTACTGCAATCTTTTGTATAGCGTATGCGAACACAGACGAAGAGTCAGTTCCAAAGGAGGAGGCAAACAGACACAAACGTCGGTTAATTAGCGAATTAAAAGGTGCACGGTGAGGACTGATAGGTCTTGAGAGTTGAATCAAAACAAAGTCAAAGAATAAAATACACAAGAAGCGGGACATTCAACTCTAATTCACTTTGAAAACATTACAAGACCCTAGGAGGATAAAAACGGCGAAAAAGACTAATGTAACTGGAAAGCGATTGCAGTTCAGTGATTATCAAAGGAATTGAAAAGGAAGAAGGAACTAGGAGCCATAGTTCTCAGTTAGACTATGATAAAGTGACAAGTTAATTCTGTTTTTAGATTAGATTTTATTTATAAGAATATTTAATAAACATAGGTACAATATAACGAGAAATTTGAATGGCATTAAATATTTAAAAGAAAATAGAATTAAATGCCACTTCTATAAAACTAAACAAAAATAGAAAAATTAAAAAATGAGTGAGGTGACCCCTCATTGGAATTTACGTAGACAATGAATCGCATAAAAAAAGTGGCTTCGAAAGAAGCCGTTCTGGGCAGAACAATCTATATAAGTTATTGATAACTCGGAGCGTTGTTAAATATAATAATATAATATAAAATTAACAATTACAATTATGTACTACCTATTTGTACTCTAAAGCTATCCTACGATTCTTTTTTACGAATTCTGCTAAAACTCGTTCATAAAAATTTATAGTTATTTTTAATTTCTAAAAGAAGGTGCTTTTCGATAGATAAAAGTGCCAGGTCTCAGAGTCTTTCTTCTTTGATGGGAATTTCTTAAGTGTGGACTATTTTTAAAGACGAAAAAGATCTTTCGATAGAGGCCACAGTCAAAGGCAGTGTTAAAAACATTTCACACAATATTAGAGCTTGAGAAAAAGTATCTCTAAGCATTTCCGTATTAAAATGCTTATAAAGTTGAAAAACCTCAATCTTTTTAAGTGAAGGGGTAGTGTATAAAACTTTGAGTTCCTTTTTTTGAAGTAGTAAAATTAAAAATTCCATGAAATAGGGTAATTAAAGAAGATATTTTGTAATAAGGCATTGAATTAGAAAAATATTCATATTTTGATTTGTTTAATAAATCAAAGTAAATACACTTATTGACAAAAGTCTACATACACCATGCATTGCAATGATTTGGCCGTATAATTTCTACCAATGTTTAATTCAATTTAAACAAACAATATATTTTTGTACTCAACTGTATCTAGCAACTTAAACGTAGAAGTTTTTTTTTTTTTAAAATCAACCGCAGATACGAAAAACGGAGATTTTTCTTCGAAGTACCCAAATTAAGGAGACAAAAGTCTGCATACACATATTTAATCTGACCGTTATTTCAGTCTTAGTGTCCTGCAGTTCGCTTTGTTTCGCCTGAATATAGTGCAGTAACATTGAAGGAGTCTATCAAAGCGCAACAAGTAATTATTTTATTGAAAATTGTTCTTTGTTATAAAAATGAATAAAAAAGGAAAAGAAATTTCGAACGATATACGAGAGTTAATAGTAAAGTACCATACTGAAGATAAATCTCTGCGGGAAATAGGAAAACTCGTTAATAAAAGCCATTCAACAGTCCAAACCGTATTAAAAAAATTTAAGCTAAGTGGCACAATTAGTTCTAAGCCGCGTTCAGGACGTCCAAAAATATTTACACCGCGTGAGGAAAGCTCCATAGAAAGAAAAATAAAAAAAATCCAAAATTAACTGCATCGGAAATAGAAGCAGAATTATTGGAAGAAACGGGTAAATCCTGCGATCCAAATACAGTTCGAAGAGTTCTGAAGGAGAAGGGGTATCGCAGTAGAATAGCCAGAAAAAAGCCTTTCATCAGTAAAAAAAACCGTAAGAAGAGGTTGGAGTTCGCTAAGTCCCATGTAAAGTATGGAAATGAGTTCTGGGATAAGGTAATTTTTAGCGATGAAAGTAAATTTAACATTTACAATAACGATGGTAGAACAAAAGTAAGATTATGTGGCGCAAGCCCAACACTGCACTTGAAAAGGCGAATATGGTTGGTACCCTCAAACACGGATGAGGTAATGTGCTTGTGTGGGGGTGTATGTCGCAGGCTGGGGTTGGAAACTTGGTTTTTATAGAGTCAACTATGGATCGATTTGGTTATCTAAACATCCTGAAAAACAATCTGAAAGATAGTGCTGTAAAGATGGGATTGGGAGAGTCGTTTATCTTTCAACAAGATAACGACCGCAAACATTCCTCACGACTTGTTCAAGAATGGCTGATTTATAACACAAAACAGTTAAAAATACCACCCCAGTCTCCTGACATAAACCCTATAGAGCACCTATGGGATGAACTTGGACGCGGGCTTAAAACCAGATACGTCAAAAATAAAACCGAATTAAAAATGGCGTTAGAAGAAGAGTGGGCTAAAATTCAACCTTCTGTCACAAGAAAACTCGTCGACTCCATGCCAAAAAGGATGAAAGCAGTAATAGCCTCAAAAGGAAATGCAACGTCTTACTAATCGAGCTATTTTTTTTTTTTTTTTTGTGAGAACGAATTTTCTCAATGTGTACGTAGATTTTTTTCACCGTTTTTTTGTTGATTGAAAGAATTTTATTTTTTTTTAAGTCTTTTTTTTTTTCGTTTTTGTAAAAAAAAGTCTAGTAACGTTTGTACTATGAAGTCTATTGAAAATAATAATATAGTTTTTGTTTTAATTAAATCGATTTTTTTTATGAAACATACGACAATGTCACTACAAACCATGGTGTATGTAGACTTTTGTCAATGAGTGTATATGAACTAAATGAACTACACCTATTCTTAATGACTTGTAACATTATCTATAATTGCTACAAAAATTCGGTTGTAATTTGTATTTGAATCAATATTAAGTAGTCGGCGTTTGTGTGGAGGTTCTGAGCAGTTACTTACGCTCTCATAGATTGAGTCAAATCAGTTTAAAAATTCAGAATGAATGATATTGCCATCGAGTCTCTGATACCCCGGAATGCCAGCTCTTGTTTTCCTAGAAGAACTACAGTGTCTATGAAATGCTTCATTAAATCGCGATTGCGATCAACTTTTCTATTATAGGCTCATAAGAATTCCCTAAAGAAGTTTCTATGCGATATTCGCCAAATTCATGCAAATTCAAGCAGCTGCGTATATGCTTTTCCGTTTGAATATGTTTTTTGGAAGAATTATTAAAATTGTTTATATCAAAGAAACCTGTGTGACTCCAAACACTAGGAGAATTAAAAAAAAGAAGACAAGGAAAACAAAAATTCCATTTAATTTGCAACTGCCAGTGGATTCTTTTTTGTAAAAAGACTCATGAAAATCGTTCTGATACCCATCCTTTTTTATAACTTTTTTTTTTTTTTACAAAAAAGAAAGCTTACTGAACTCGTGGGTTTCTTTTAGAAGAAAATCAGTTAAACCACACTCAAAATTATCTAGAGACATCTTGTCTAAGAATAATAAGAATGTTCAATGGGGCACCTCTTGAGTAGATTTATAATTACTTACTTGGTATATAGCTAATAACTATTCACTTAGCTTACTCACTATTTTATAATAATTTAATAATTTAAAACACTAACTTAACTACCAATATGTAATTGCTAAATTTTGAAAATTTTCTAGTAATTAGCAGTCACAAAAATCAGAAAAATTTGCATCCAAATTTTCAATAACCTCAAACCTCAAATGCCGTTCGAACCTCTACATCACCCAATAACTCGATTTTAGTCGGCTTATTTTGTTGCCTACAATAAAAAAAAAAACTCCCTCGAACTAAATCCTTTCTCCTTCACCAATGTTCATCCACAAAAGCCGAGAAATCGTGGGTTATTTTCCTCATAAGCGAATGTATGTTAGACAAAGAAATCGCAAATAAACTTCTATTATATGCCAGAAAGGGATAGAGTTGAAAGTTCGTACTGTGAAGAAATGAATGCATAAGCCGGAAAATGAACGGCTTTTCAAAAAAATTCATTGCATGCTCTCCCGCTAGAGGAGTTCATACTTGTCTCGCCTATGTGTGCGAGTTTATGTATGAGTAAAAATGAATAAACAACCGGAGTGGTCGAGGCATTTCATCTTCGAGCGTGTATAAAGTTATTAAAAATGGTTTGATGAACAAAAAATTGAATGTGATGGTTGGCAAGTGGCAAAATAAAAATGTTTGATATTTGAAAAGGGAAGCCGGAAGGAATCGGCTTGTATGGACGCCACGCCACTGGGGCACAGGTACTAAGTACAATGAATTGCTACGCAAGCCATGACTATCAAATATTCTAAAATTAAGATTCCCCGATCTAACAAAAAACTCCTTTAAAACTTTATAACAATACAGATGACGGACTGGAAGAATTTTCAAATCACGAAAAAATGGCAAACTAGGATGCAAGTGATTTTTATTGGATATTCTCCTTAAAGCAAATTTTTGTAATAACAGCAAAGGCTGTAATTTACTAAAACAGGTCCCTCCCCAGCAGGTAATACTATATTGCAGTTTGGAATGAAAAATCCCATAATAAATAGTTTTTAAGAGCAAACAGTTCGCAAATAAAAGAAATTTCGTAGCGTAGAACGAAAGTAACGAGTTAGGGAATCGATATGAGTAGCAAAGCACATTTTAGTGTCAATAATAAGCCCCAAATATTTAAATTCATCGACTACCTCAACTTGAAAACACTTTACACTGCGGTTCGTACTTCTGCAAAATGAAGAGGAATTGAAAACACATGAGCAACACGAGTTTTTAAATTTCTGACACTCCGCCATATGGAAGAAAATATCAGCCTTGAAACTAGCTTGCCCTGATAAACTGAAATACATAATTTATGTTTTAGAACTAACCAACAAATTATGCCCTGCAAACCAGATTCTAAGTAAGTTAAGATCAAAGTTTATATCAAAAAACAAATTTAAAGGGCTGTCTGAACTATACACAAAACCAACATCATCCGCAAATGCCGTAGGTACACCTATAAAATTTAACGCGAACAAAGAATTAATATATATTAAAAACAGTAAGGGCCCCAGTACAGACCCTTGGGGTACACCTAAGTTAATAAAATGAATACCACTCCTAATATCATTAATCTTGACTCTCTGCGATCTATTAACCAGATAAGACCTAAACCATTCAAGCATAAAGCCACGAAAACCAGCTCTATTCAACTTCGCTATCAAAATATCATGGTTAACCATATCAAAGGCTTTAGTTATGTCTACACACAAGCCAGCTGTAAACAGATTCCTATCCAAGTTAGAAAATATTTCATATTCAGTTGATTTATCTTTCTGAAATCCGAATTGAACGGGACTAAAAAATTTAGTTATGTTTAGAAATTTTAAAACTCTATTTTTTATTGCTTTTTCAAAAATCTTGCTGATCGCAGGAAGAAGGTAAATGGGTCTATAATTGGATATGTTGTCAGCAGCTCCCTTTTTAAAAAGTGGTAGAATGTCTGCGCACTTAAGGGCCTTTGGAAAGACTCCAGAAAAAACACTTTTATTAAAAATATTGGCCAGAACATCAACCACAAAACAGGCTATATTTTTTAATAACCGATTTGGAACATCATCATTACCAGTCGAATTAGAGTTCTTCAAAGTGCCAATAATATTTAAGAGCTCAAGGGCGGATATAGGCTCGAACACGAAGCTGTTCCTAAGAAAGGGCTCATCAAAGTTACAACACGAATAGCAAGATCTACAGATCTGTAAACTGGAATGAGTATTTAAGGTAGATATTGAGGCGAAATAATCATTAAAGTAGCTAACCATCTCAAGTTTATCCGAGGTACGAATGATAGATGGTATTTTAGGGGAGGTAATTTTATTCAGGATGGTGTTTACTATTTTCCATTCACTTCTAAGATTCCCTTTCATTGAACTAAATTGATTACTGTAGAATCGATCCCGACATAACGGAATTTCCTTTTTTAATTGAGCACACAATATTTTATACCTTGAAAGAAATACTCGTACAAAAGCTCTTGAAGGCCCGGTGTGTGCTTTTGATATTAAGCAGTTCGGTAGCTCGATAGATCAATATAGCCTTCCTCAATGAATAAGGGATACGTTGCTTCCAATTCCAACTCAAAGACTGTTTTAATACCCTATCCTGAAGTTTGTAACAAATAATAATGATAGACCCCCAGAAGTATATACATATATGTATCTATGTATGTATGGAAAGGGTTATATCCATTTCGAGGTCGGGATTTGACATCCCTGCCAAATGGCATCTGTCAAATCCATCTGTCATCCATAGTGAGTGACAGGTAGTTAGTTATTGCCTTGTTAAACGCTCAACGTTTAAATATCTGTGTATCGCGATTTAAGGAAATTGTGGTCGTCATAATCGCCTAACTGAGCAAACAATACGAAACGCAATCACCAAATTCGAATAAATCGATAGTGTTTGTGATGTCGTGAGGCCAGTGCATCATCGTAATACTCATTCAAATGGAACCATAGCCGCTGTGGGTGCTTCAGTGGCCGAAAACCCAGAATTGTCAATTCCACACAATTTTCACAAATATAAGGTCCAGCTTAAACAACAACTAAAGCCTGCAGAACATACGCCGATAGGGTGCTGGAAAATCAACAAGCTGACGCCGATTTTTCGAATAAAATTTTATTCAGCGATAAGACCCATTTCTCGGTCGGCGGCTATGTAAAGAAACAAATTTGCAGAATTTGGGGTTCCAAAAATCCAAATTTGAACCTTGAGAGGCCATTGCATCTACCACGGGTGACAGTTTGGTGCGCGCTGTCGACCGTCGGTGTGATCGGGCCGAATTTTTTTCAAAACGACCAATGCGCCACTGTTACGGTGAATTCTCTGCGCTATGGTCAACCAATTTTTTTTTGGCCTGAATTTGAAGACATTGATGTGACCGACATATGGTTCCAACAGTACGGGGCTATATGCTACACAACACTGACAAATTTGGCTCTATAGCACGAAAAGTTCCACGGCATTTTAATTTCGAGATTTGGCGGCATCAGTTGGCAACCAAGATGGTGTGATCATGTCTACGCAGACAATTCCATGCAAACTTTGGAGCACTTAAAAACCAGCACCCGTGAAGTTATGGCGGCAATACCACCAGAAATGTGTCGAAAACTCATCGAATATTACCTCACAAGGATCAAAGGTCGCAAAAACTCCCGGGCGGCTATTTAATTGATGTCCAAAATTTAAAACAGTAAACAAATTTCATTGAAACCTTTAATACTTTTTATTTTATTTAAATTTAAAATCCTAAAACACAAAATAACCCTGTATTTGTGATCAGTATCGAAATTTAAATCAATCCAGCAATTTCCGTCGATCCGTCTGTATGGCTCCAGGTTAGGAAGTTGAAACTATTTATAAAAACTTTTTAGAACCCGAGGTAGTACAAGTGTAAACATTTTTAAAATCCACCAACAGACACCCCCACTTAAAAAAAAAGAAGACTTTTTAAACATTTTTACTAGAAACTCAAAAAAGTTCACGTTCTCTACAATTCGCCCATACGTTGTATTATGCTACGCCTACTTTTTACGGTCGTTTTCTTTAAACAAAATTAACCTGACATTGCATTATTACAGCAACTTACGGCGATGGTTAAGCCTTATTTACAAAATTTAGTCATAATCCGTGAGCATAGGTAACAAATATGTTACAGCCACGCCCACTTTCTTATAAGAATAAGCCATCAATTTTTTCGGATAAAATCTATTGAATGTCGCGGAAGTATAATCTGACTAGAAACATTTGCATTTCATTGAATTCGAATAGAAAAACACAGAATGCCACGCCCACTTTATTAAAGGTGTGTTAGGCATGATGGAAGGGTATTACACTATCCGTTCCAGATGGATTGTAACTTTTCTGTATGTTTTTAAATAGACTACTTCCATTCTTTCAATCCATCTGTTTTATCTAAAGAACTCTTTGAGTCTTAACTTTTTGTGCTACATCAACTAATCGTTCGTCCTCTATCAGCTCTGTTCTTCTTGCTTATCGGCCAGAACTTGTCTGGATCATTGTTTCAATTATGACGTTCGATCTGAATTCATTGTCAACTTTCTCATAAGAAAGAAGGGTGGCCGTGGTGTAGTGGTAACATCATCGCTTGTCACGCTGTTGATTCACGGTTCGAATCCTGATGTCAAGAATCATCTATTTATTTCGCATGAAATAAATAAAAAAGTCGATCACTTGCGAAAGCTAAGTGGACTCTACTGTGAAGGCATAACACTGGCAGTAGGGTAGTCATATGGCTAAAATGCAACTTGATCGTGATGATGACATCAGGAGGACGGAAAAAAATACTGTGAATCATAAGCAACGACAATAATAGCGAAAACAAACAAAATACTCCCCAGTTATCTGGACAGCCACCCTTGGAGTTTACAGAAACTTAATACCACCTGAGTTTCAAACTACACCACTCTGTCTTTCTCTCAGTCTCTTCCTCTTTCCACAAAACGCACATGTTCTAAAAATTAGTATAAGGGTATTCATATCCCCTTTAACACGAGCAAATTATAAAAAAAAAAAAAAAAATTATTGTTTTCGTGAAAATGTTCGATCCCGAGATTCTCATCAACCTTGGAACGAGTATTACTCTGTATAATAGAGAAACTCGAAAAAGTGGATCCCGCAATTTTGTCCGTCTATCTGTCCGTGTGCCAGTCTGCTGGACGAATTGACTTCAAACTTCATGTGTGGGATCTATGGGCCAATGCTTAGAGGAGAAATCGGAATTTTCATTCTAACCTCAAAATTACTACGTACTTTATTTAAGGCCAGTTTTGAAAAAGTTGTCCTGCTGAATTTTGGAACAAAATGCTGACCTGCCTGGCTTAACTCGAATTCTCGGCAGCGTATTTTGGTGAAAAACTTGAAGATGTTTCCGTATAAAACTCAGATGGTGCATCAGCTATTACCCGCAGACTATCAAGTCCAGACGCATCAAAAGCCTCAACCACTATGAGGACTATTTCCTTCAAAATTAATCATGAGTGACGCAGCTCATTTTCATCTCTCGGGACATATCAACAAGCAAAATACTCACTTTTGGCACACTGAAAACCCGCGTCATATTCAAGAAACGCCTCTACGAGTATATCCATTGAAAGTTACTGTGTGGTGCGGCGTCTCGTTTTGTCCAGACTTCAGCTCTTACTTCCAACTTTTTATTGTTTTTTTTTTTTTTTTTCCACTTTTCACTTTAACACGTATTGCGTAGGTGGGTGTTGTAGTGGGAAGTTCGAAGATTCGTTGAATGCATTCGACGTCTTCCAGTTTTTGGAAACCAAAGACCGATGTTAATTATAACATCAAAAACCCTCAATTTTGAGGATATATTGGCGAAAAATCTACTCCACATGAAGTTAATAGCTATTTTAGCCACTGGAGTTTTTTCTTGACAGAAGGGCTGAGATTAGAATTGTAGAAGATGACGACCCATACGAGTAAATATTTAAAGTTCTTTACTACTTCAATATGAACACTTCTCAAGTGCCACTTCTCTTGCATATTTTTTCTACGTGTGGATAGTTCAAAAATCATAATTTTAGATTTAGCTGTGTTGATTTTCAAGTCCCATGTATCAGAGTAGCACTCTAATTTGTTAATTTAAGGCTGAATAGTATGCGGACTATAGGCGTAAAGAAGAACCTAAATGTACGCACCTCCAGACTTAACACCACCGGGCAGATTGCCAGACACATCATCGATAAAAACTGCAAACAAGATAGGACTAAGAACGCATCATTGAGGAACTCCTGCCTCAGTATTGAAGTAGCAGGACGTAACTTCTCCATTTCACAGCGCTACAGAGGTATTTGGAACTAATTTATATATAATCAAACTTGGAAGACTGTGTGTGTAGTAGATTAGTGAGTTTCTCTTTACGAAAGCTGCTTGAAAGCTACAAAAAAAGAGCATATATTGTAATTTCTTTTTTTATCAATATACCTCGCCTCGGCTGATAGTTGACAAACCAGCACGGACACCAGCTTGTAAAATGCTGAGATGGTTATTAGCTTTGATCCAACTTGCTATCCTGTAATATAAAATCTGCGTGAATGTGGACATGAGGCAAAGAATACTGGACATTTAATTGTTCCATACTGGGAGTAAGGAGCAGAATGACTTTAAATCTTTACAAGTTTCCAGCTTCCCAGCTATGCCATTCAGGTATTCACATTGCTTTCTTTGCACACATGTTTAAATTTATTATTAGCATCTAAAAATAGCGACCCGAAGGTGTCAGAATTTTTTTTTTTTTTTTTTTTTGTAAAAAGGTTGGGAAACGCAAAGGATTGATTTCTGAAATTCCCCCGCTCCCAATCTTACCATTAGGTTCCGAACAGCATCTTATCCGCAGGGACGTGCCTAACAGCGGACATCACCTCAGTTCTCGAAAGTTGTTGACCTGATTGCTGAACCGTTGCCTATATAATTCGGCTTTGCCGTCAGACCGTGGTGGTAACATCATCGCTTGTCACGCTACAGGTTCACGGTTCGAATCCTGATGTCAATAATCATCTATTTATTTCGCATGAAATAAATAAAAAGTCGATCAATTGCGAAAGTTTATGTCAACTCTACTGTGAAGGCATAACACTGGCAGTAGGGCGGTCATATGGCTAAAATGCAACTTGATCGTGATGATGACATCAGGAGGACGGAAAAAAATACTGTGAACTACAAAAGCAAAAAAAAAAAAACAGATAAGCTCCCCAGTTATCTGGACAGCCACCCTTGGAGTTCACTGAAGCTTAATACCAGCTGAGTTTCAAAACCAACTACACCAATCTGTCTTTCTCTCTGTCTCTTCCCCTTTCCTCAAAAACGCCCGTGTCCTAAAATTAGTACAAGGGTATTCATAACCAATTTCACACGTGCAAATTATAAAAAAAAGACCATTTTAGTCTGTCGATGGACTCCAGGGAAGCAGGTGGAATGATATTTTTAAACTTAATAGAGGTTGCTGTGGGCAGATGCATAAAGTATCGTATCCCTGAACAATTCATTAAGTGAGCATTTCGACAGTTCTCAGTTTTTGCAGACTGGGTCTTGATGTTTAGATGGCCATGACTTGATGTTTAGATGGCCATGAATATTCTTCTTCTTTTTTTCAGAAGTTAGCGTGTTTATGGGTTCATACCCTTTAAACTAAAATTCTTTCGAATGGATGGAGAAACGTCCACATATTGAGATAACCATTTAGGCCACGAAGGGACCGGTGACAACTTTTTTGTCACTACCTGCATTTGCATCTTGTGATGGTACGCGACATGAAGCGAACTGATTGCAGAGTGACTTTTTAGTTTCTCCTGCCGGAAACTTTTGGCTTACAAAACTATCACCTTGTCTCTACAGATAAGAAATGCTCACAATGGTGACAAATTTGTCACTGGACTATGGCACAGTGAAACATAAGATGAAATGTGGGAAGGCAATGTGTAAAATCTGAGAGAACAATATCGACCGAATTCCTGAAAGCAGAAACAAATTATAGTTCATCCCTTATGAGAGTTTCGTGGTGACAATCATCCTCATATGCGCACTCAATTTGACAATGGTGATAAAAAAATCCACTCTTGTACGTTCGCTCTAAATTTGCATGGGCTGCTAATAATGGCGAAAAATTTCCCTAGGTTACTGAATTTTACTGTTTCTCATCCTCAAAGCCTCACAATAAAGGACAACATCAACAGACCACCTAAAATGATTCCTGGTTACTCTAAGCCTGAGCCATGTTAAAGTCCATCTCTTACGTGAAACTCCACTTCCACAAAAAAAATAAAAAAATAAAAATTATCTTAGATGTGTTTACACTCGAGATGCATGGTTGGATACTCCTCTACGCCTGGCACTCGAGTACTCCGGCTATCGCAGTCGTCACATTCCCTTCGATGGCACGAAAATAGTGAAAATGCGTTTCTTCCTTTTTGGCATCAAGTGCAATCGTGTCGTCTGACTTCTGACGATTTGTTTCTTTTCTTTTTTTGCCCCCGTTCTACTCTGTTGATGGTACATCGTGCATGAATCAGCATCAGAGCACCATCCACTTACAAGGGTATTTAATGGCCTCCCTTAGGAATATGCCGTTTTTTTTCAAAAGAAGAATCAGCAATAAAAATAGTTGGAACCACTTTGGAATTAATTCGAAAGCAATACAATAATCGAAAGTCCTGCATTTTTTTTGTCAAAAATAAATAGCGGAAAACGTTGGCCAAATTTAGGCCTCTGACACGTTTTTCTCCTTTTGTTCTTCGCGTGATGGTAAGCAAAGTACATTCTCACTTTTCCTGTTCCCGGATTACTCGTGTTAATTAGATAAACTCGAGCAGTGCATCGTCGTGTGACACTGAGTAGCCGCAACCGCCTCTTTTTAAGGAAATGCTCGGCTAAATAATTGACGGTCGTCGTGATCCCGTCAATGTGCCTTGCTTTGGTGGTGCTCTGCCCGAAGAGGGTTGTTAATAAATTTTTATGGAGCTGCTGGTGCTATTCGGGTCGGTCGACACGCACCGCCTGCAACTTGTGTGCCACATGTGCATGTGCATCCTCAGAGAAGTACCGCGCTAGCCGCCCGGCCACGACTGCCTTTGCATTTGACAATCCAAGACAGATGAATGTTGTTCATTGTCGCCGATGTTTCGTGTTTGGATGCATAGTGCACCCCAAAAATGGGGGGAAAAAACTACAAGGACTGCCTGTAGTTGGGTGGTATGGCAGAGGGTGATGGGAAGTACGGAACTCGTGTGGAGGTTATTTACCAAATTGATGACTAATGCTGCTGGTACGTTCATTTCAGTATTTCACACTGCTATAATTTTTTTCCGAAATGCATTTGTAACTTTTTTTTCCAAAAATAGCAAATCGGAGACATGTCCCTGCACCAGATACATAGCATCCCACTCAGCAGTCACTACTTTGAGCTGGTGCTATGTGTTTTGCTTAATTAATTTGTTTTATCGTGTAAATGGAGTAATGGCCTGCAATTTGCATCACACGCTTCGGTGGAGATCTATTTAGGGAGTTTTTAGTTTAACAAGTTGGGTAAATATAGAAATGATGTGAATCAGTGGTAATGTATAGAGAATGTATACTAGAATTTCAATTCAGAAGGTCGGTGCAGAGAGTTGCATATCTCTGTTTTAGATCTAATTTAGAGCTAAGGTTTTGAACTCACCTTAGAGATGCCACACACAGTGAAACCAGGAAAATGTGAGGACCTGGATTGGGATTTATCGGGAAACGACTGTTCACTCTAAACGTAAATTAACCTAGTAACGAAAAAGAGGATAAAATTGTAAGTGCGGTGCTGCGTTACCGAAATAAAGTTGCTTTCGAAACTGACAATACACCTCTGTAAAGGAATGATCACACGTTGATGGCTTTTGGCTTGAATATGCTCCTTGACTCTGGTAGTGGAAGACCTCAGACCGATAGATTCCTCCAAATTGAACGAGGGATCATTCGATATAAAATGTACATTTTGCGACTAAACGAAGTAAGATGGTTAGACACGGAAGAGTTCCAATGACCGATAGCTAACAGTCTTACTCGCTCTACTCTATAAAGCCTTTCGGCAATTGCGAAGAGGCCTAATTTCCTTTGCAATCGCATAGTGGTAGAATTTTAATATCCAGATTCCGGACTTGAGTACGACGCTTCACGATTATAGGTAAAGTGTTATGCCCCAATGGAGTCCTCGTCTTGATGAGAAGGATAATGTCTACAATCAGAAACGTGTCACACACAACGCAACGTTAAATATGGTTTGTGAGTATAGCTCAATGCGAAGGAAGGAAATAACAACGAAGAGAAACACTGCGAATGCTTTGTGGATCACCTGCATTCTTGTCATAAGCGGCACCATGCTTGAGCATAAGCTCTGCCACAAAGTCAGCAGGTTGTCAACTGACCAACCAAATTGATCATTGGGCGATCAATTTACGTTTTAGAAGATAAACGTTTTAGAAGATAGGAGTACTCAAAGGTCTTAACAAACACAAATCCGCTGGTCCAGATGGTATCCCCACCATAGTTCTGAAGAGGTGTTCTTCTACGTTGGCAAAACCTCTGCGTATGCTTTTCTGTCTATCCAACTCTTCAGGGCTCTTTCCGAGTAGATGGAAAAGAGCATTTGTCCAGCCCGTCCCCAAAAAAGGCGAATCTTCCTCCCCGTCCATTTACCGACCCATTGCACTTACGTCCCTTCTTTCCAAGGTCATGGAAACGCTGATAAATCGTTAGCTTTTGAAATATCTAGATTCACGAAAACTCCTTAATGACCGGCAGTATGGTTTTCGTAGCAACGGGTCCACTGGTGATTTGATGGCATATCTCACCGAGAAGTGGAACCAATCTCTCCATCACTTCGGCGAAACTAAGATGGTTGCGCTTGATATTTCAAAGGCATTTGACAGAGTTTGCCATCAGACTCTTTTGTCGAAAATGCATGCATATGGCATCGATGAGTCTCTTCTTGAATGGATTCGAAATTACCTTTCGGGGCGTTCAATACAAATAAATGCTGGTGTTCCCCAAGGCTCTGTTTTGTCTCCGACTCTCTTTCTTATTTTTATAAATGATCTCTTGTCTGCAACTTCTAATCCAATCCAATCATTCGCTGATGATACTACCCTCAGTTTTTCATATTCGTTCCCTAACTCACGTCCTTGCTTTTCGGCCGTAGAAGGGGAACGGCAACGTATGTTAAACACATTAAATTCCGACATGGACAGCATAATTAAATGGGGTTCAACCAACCGCGTGGAATTTAATGCTTCCAAAACACAAGGCTGTCTTCTGGCTCTCAAGCGAAACCAAAACCCTTAACCATTATCCATGGATGGTACTTGCATCACTGAAACCGAAAGACTTGCCATTCTTGGTATGTGTATTAATAACCATCTTCGATGGAATGATCACATATTCGAGGCCGTCAAAAATGCTGCAAAATGTCTAGGATTCCTTAAACGGTGCTAGAAATATTTTACCCCGTCTGATCTGGCCTCAATTTATGAGACATTTATCCGCCCTAAGCTGGAATATAACGCCCATATCTGGTCCGGTGCACCCAAGACCGTTCTGCACATTCTTGATAGGGTACAAAATCGGGCGTTAAAACTTATAGGTGATAGAGACATTGTGAATTCCATTCATTCACTAGAACATCGGAGATATGTTTCCTGTCTCTCCCTGTTTTATCGTTTTTTCTACAAAAAATGCTCCAGCGAAATAGCCAGTTGCACATCAGTTTACCCTAAAGCCAAACTTCGGTCGTACTGTCAAATATAGGGATTCATTTATAAGCCGAACAACACGAATGTGGAACGATCTACCAGGCTCTGTATTTCCCCATCACTACAACCTTCAAACATTCAAAACCAACGTGCATAGGTACCTCCTCTGTTCCTCTTCCCCCTTTTTCCTGACGCCCGTGCCCTGAAACAATTAAAGGGTATTAATACTCCCTTTGGCGTGTGCAGATTATTAAAAAAAAATAGACGAGTAGCAGAAATTGGAATGTGACGTGATCACCATTTTATAGTAGAGACTATACATCCGCGATACACTTAGCTTGGTGCATCTACTTAGCTTTGTGCATCTACAGTTAAAGGGAACCTTGCGTATGGAGTAGAAAAATTCAGCAGTTGGTGCACTTTAAAAAAATATGTTAGATCGGTGATAGGAGGAAAGCTTACCGAAGATACCTGAAGATTGATTGATGAACAGAAACAACATAAAGCTCGCATTGTAGCTACCCAGTACCGTGGTGTAGTGGTAACATCATCGCTTGTCACGCTACAGGTTCACGGTTCGAATCCTGATGTCAATAATCATCTATTTATTTCGCATGAAATAATTAAAAAGTCGATCAATTGCGAAAGTTTATGTCAACTCTACTGTGAAGGCATAACACTGGCAGTAGGGCGGTCATATGGCTAAAATGCAACTTGATCGTGATGATGACATCAGGAGGACGGAAAAAAATACTGTGAACTACAAAAGCAAACAAAAAAAAAAACAAACAATCTCCCCAGTTATCTGGACAGCCACCCTTGGAGTTCACTGAAACTTAATCCCAGCTGAGTTTCAAACCAACTACACCAATCTGTCTTTCTCTCTGTCTCTTCCCCTTTCCTCAAAACTAGGACACGGGTCCTAAAATTATAAAAAAAAAATATATATATATAAGTGCAATGTAGCATGATGTAATAAGCGAAATTTCATCGACTCGCTAGCTACAGAACTACAGGACAGTTTATAAAATCACCAAGAAGCAGTCAAGTGGTCACAGAACAAAATAGCATTCGGTGAAGGGTTTAGATGGTTCACTACTTATTTTGGATGGAAGGAGCATTTTGCTAAGTGTTTGGAACCGTGTATTCGCCAGCGATATTAACCCAAATCAGATTGAAATGCTTCTGATCTTCCAATCTTCCAGTAGGGATAGGATTACTTCAGCATCAGAATGCTTAAACGCAACAAAACGGTGGAACTTGAATGCATTTCTGCAGATCTTTTATAGGTGGCGCCCAAAACATGTCAGTTTAGTTTTATTATGCTGCATATAATATAAATAGTGTGTGTGTTTCAGTTCATTATAGATCAGTCTAGTCGAAGAATCTTGGGCCGTCGACCTTTCCGATATAATCGAAGAACCAGGACCGCCAATTATTGATGTCAGCTAGATTAAACTATAGACTATGTGAAGAGGCAATAGACTAGATGAAGGGGCAATAACATAACATTCTAGAAAAGAGCGCCTGTACATAACATTCAAATGGATTTATGGAAGCCCGAATTTGGTGTGTATTGCATACTTCGACGTTGACATTGGAGCTTAAAAATAAGTTTAGAAAAAAGCGCGTCTACTAATAATCAGACACTTGATTAGCATAATAAAGGCAGGTGATTGTTTTGTCCAGGAGTTTAAACTTCGAAATAGTATCAACATAACTGTTGCAAATGATCCTTCCCCATATAGGATTTACAGCCGTTTTTGCAGCCATACACATCTCTTTAACATGGGGTCTCACATCGAGTTTATATATATTTTTCTTTTTTTGATAAAAATGCAACTTTATTGTGAAAAAATGATTACAAATGAATCATTCAAAGTATTGCCCATCGCTAGCTACAACTTTTGCCCATCTTTCTGGCAGAGCTCCAATACCGTTACGGTAAAAGTGTTCATCTTTTGAGGCTATCCACGAATCAAGTCATTTTGATGTCTTCATATGAGCGGAACTGCTGATCATCCAGACCATGTGCCATCGAACCGAACAAGTAATAATCGGATGGCGCAAGGACTTCCCATTTGAGCGTTTCCATGTAGGTTTTAACGGGTTTGGCAACGTGAGGCCGAGCGTTGTCATGCTGTAGAATCACTTTTTCGTGTCTCTGCTCGTATTGTGGCCGTTTTTCGCGCAGTGCTCGGCTCAATCGCATCAATTGAAGTCGATACCGTTCCCCAGTGATGGTTTCGTTGGGTTTCAAATATGTAGTTCATAATAAATGACACAGACCTGGTCCCACCAAATATCCTTCCTTTTTTGCCGCTGGAGCAGTTGGCGAAAAAACGACGCTCAAAGTCCATTGGCTTCAAATCATAAGGAACCCAAGTTCCTTGTTTTTGCATCATTCTAAACGCATGCAGTCGCTTGGAAATGACTCTTAATGCTGAAGCAAGTTGTTCTTGCGTGTGGCACGGATCCTCATCGAGCAATGCCTCCAATTCAGCGTCTTCGAAGGATTTTGGCCTCCCCTCACGCGGACGGTTGTCAACATCGAAATCACCGTCTTTGAAGCGACGGAACTAATCACGGCACGTTGTTTCACTTAGAGCAGCATCTCCATAAACTTTTTGGAGCTCTCGATGCGCTTCAGCCGTCGTTTTCTTCAAATGGAAGAAGAAAATCAACATTTCCCGCTATTGACAATTTTCATTATGGAACTGCCGACGAATCAACGACAAATTCTGCGCTTAATGTCATCTTGGGCCCTTCACATATTCAGGTGCAAACAGCAATGGAAGCAAGACTGAGCACTCACCACCTTTTTCATACCTCCTGGTCAGTTATTACTTCTCTTTAACGTAGAAGGTACAGGAATTCAGAATGCCATTAAAAACTGGGAGAAATTGAATCTACGTCCATTACAGCATGACTTTGTTTCGTACACGGATGGATTCAAGATGGATACAGAAACTGGGGGCGGCATTTTCCCAATCTCTTGCCAGCTTCAGTAAACACTCGACTATATTCCAGGCTAGGTATTTGCCATCTCCCACAAGATCGAATTTGTGTACTCACTCAGTCAGTCTTTATTGAAATGCATCCCTTGACTCATATCGTTTACTTCTCGATTCCAGGGCATTGCGGCTAGAGTGCCAATGACTCTGCTGTCATGGTGCCTAAACCGGGTGCGTTAGTGTTTCTAAATGCTCAAATAAATTTAAGTCATACAAAATTAAATGAAGTCTAGCTAACTACTCCAGATCAAGTGTTAGACAGTATTATACTAAATTCTTCAAGAAAAATTCATCCAAATTCGGAGTCTTGACCGAACCGCTGCATCTGATCCATGGAAAAACATCTACACCGACTAAGTCAATGCAGCAGAATGCACAGTCTCAGAAAGAAAATTCTCTTCTCTATAAAACAGCGAGTTGCGGCGATCTTCACTTTGAGGATTAGGACTGCTTACGAGTAAGAAGTGCTTGAGCTGGAGAGTGTCTCTCCCGCCGCGTAAAGAATGAATGCGCAAACTGAATTGCACATTCATCCATGCTTAGTGAATAAAACTCTTAAGAAATAATAACAAAACAAAATTTTAAAGAAAATATTCAAAATTATTACCCCCGATGAATGCATGGTGGTGCTGAGCATTCATCACTCATCAAATTAACGAATGTGAATACGAAAAAAATTAAAATACTGCGCCAACAACCGTGCCACTTTGATTTGTGTATTCGCGAATGCGTTCAATTCTGCGGCGATCGTCTCATTTTTGAGGTGAAAATTATTAAATAATAAACAAATAATAAATTTTGCTGCATTATTATCGGTGTGAGTGCGCTCATCAACGCCAAGATAAATCGTTTGGTTCTGCTGCTGTTTTGGATAGAAATTTATTTCCATCACGAGGTGATCTGGTTCGCTTGTTATTCCGCTGTTTTCCCAAAGGAGACTGCGCCGCGCCGTCATGTATTTCACATGTCGCTGGCTGGTGGGAGAGAAGCAAATTAATTTCCTTGCTAACCGCAATTTCAATTAAAATCGGATAAACAACACATTTCAATTGAATTGCATTGAATGAGCAATTTAGATAGCCAGCCAGAGCTAGCAGGGCATGTGGGCGAAGTGGCTTATTCTCGATTGTTCTTGCACTTTGTTAGATAATCCTTGTAAAACGAAACCTCGAGGAAACCAAACAACCGGTAGTTGCAATGGAAACGTCTGTTTTATGTGTGCCCCCATTTAATTACAGCGGAGAAATCTACATGCGTTATCCAAGTGAAATGCAAAGCAAACGGTTGTGAGTAATTAAAGTCGACTATTCAAGGATACCCCCCAGTTCGGTAGAGTTACATATAAAGAAGCAGGCTAACAACCCTTGCTATAACCATGAGGTATACATATATAGCTTTTGGGCTAAATATGATATTATTCAGAGAAATTTCCAGCGTGTATTTGAATGTAATCTTTTCTGCATTTGAAATTGTGGAAAATATAATTTTTTCATCTGGGATTACTCGAGGGGTTCTAAGGACTTTCCTTTATAAAAATCGATTCAAATTGTGTGTGGAAGGTAATTGAGGCATATTGGCGTATTAAGTGCTTGTCAGTTGTATGGCATAACATGCATATTTCAAATGGCTACCTTTCTTTTTTTCTACAAACTACTTCATGCGAAAGGATACTTATGAAGTCTTGTTAGTACTTAAAGTAATTACATGGTAGTTATATATTTGTACGAGTATTTGTGTGAACTTATTTTAGAGACTAGTTGACCCTTCACCCGTCCAAAAAGTAGTTTGACTTATTATTTTGTACACCCATTTGTGTTGCAGCATGTCTATACAAAATTTCATCTTTCAATTGAGTGAGAACTTTTGCGCTATCTTGTATGTGCTATCTTGTTAGCTACTTCGAAATTTGACAAATACAAGGTGTTCTAAGAAAGGTATGCTATGGCCGCCATTTTTGTATAGTTCAGTGAAGACGTGGCAAATAAACGTTTGGTTAAAACGTTTTATCAAAATCAGTCGCCGATTTGTTACGAATTTTAATGAGCAAATTAAAACAAACCAGCAAAACAGTCGATTATGGGCAAATGTTACTGTTACTGTTACTGTTACTGTTACTGTTACTGTTACTGTTACTGTTACTGTTACTGTTACTGTTACTGTTACTGTTACTGTTACTGTTACTGTTACTGTTACTGTTACTGTTACTGTTACTGTTACCCTATTACTGTTACCCCATTTCTGTTACTTTTGCTGTATCTGAAAATTGAGTACAGACTCTTAGCGCAAACGTTCATATTACCTCAGATTTGGTGTTTAGTCAAAATTGTCGCTTTCGAGAAAATTGCATTTGTTACAGCCCTCGATGAACCGGAAACATCAATTAAGCTAACTGCTTGTCCCTGTATGCTCTCAAACAGATGGTGAAAATATTTTGGAAACGAGCTGTTTGGGTTTTCTTCGCATTGAAGTCGGTCATAAACTGAAATGATCTGTGATGAAGGAAATTTTCCACCCAGCCATATACATATCTATTTCAGTAAGCGCTCTAAGATGCCTTTGATCTCGAAAAAGAGGATACCCTGGGCACTCTGATTCGATTTCGCTAAAAAAAAAAAAAAAAACTCTTTTTGGTGTAATGATTGGAAAAGCTTATATTTTATTGATTTCTCTTTCATGCTGTTGATCACTGTTCCCCGATGGGGCTTGAACCTGGACAGTTCGGGTCATAAGCAAACACAGTACCAATTACATCGTGGCCACATTTGCAGTTTTTAACTATTCCGTCGAGACCTTATGCTTTTTTTTGCAATGCATGAGGCATCGTATATACTATGAGCCAACAGACCCCAAATGTGAATGACTCGTGAAGTCCTTAGCAAGTAAAAATAAGATGAAATCATTTTGTGACAACGTTGATGTCATAACTGATCAGCTTTTGCAAAATGAATACTGATGTTAAGCTTCGGTGTATAAATATTTAAATCGTATCTATTGACCGCCTAACTCAAGAATGCGAAACAGACTTTGATGAAATTCGGCTGCTAGGCTAAGACAAAGGATGCGGTAGTTTTCTCAGATATACATACGGAGGAGATTTGAATAACTTCGAATGATCCTTTTCACACATTTGACTCAAGAACTTTAAAGATTTTTTTTTTTTTTAACCTCCTTATGACTTTACAAACTCAAAATTTTTTTTTTAAATTGTTTCTTTAATATATCCTTCTGAAGGTAAAGGGAGGACATAGCTTTTGCCTTTATTTATGAGGTCTTTACAGACCAATTGAAATATAATTTAAGTTCAGCCGGGTTTTATGGAAAAATGCTCTGTGAAACAAGTTATTTCTGGTGGACTAGCCAATCCATCAAACTGTAGTGTTGAAGTAGCAACCGTTTAATTTTGCTCCTACGCAGTTCACTGTATTTGAGGTAATAAGTATGTAGAAGTGCATAATTTTAGATCTGTTATTCAGTACTGTTGCTGCTGAAAAAAGGACATTTTTCCAAAGGATCGAACTGTAAGAATCGTTCGTACATACAGGTTTCCGCCGGCCGGCAGAAAACCGACCATTGTTCTCTTTCACACACACCGCTTTTTTGCCGGTGAAGTTGTCTCAGCCGTGTCCTTTTCCTTCACACATCCCATAAACTGAAAAGAAGAAACTGTTATAACAGCCGGCTAATTACCATTATGTGTGAATGTCCTCATAGTGTCACATGCAATATTACCAGCACAACACCGGCCCGGGGACCGGCCACTGCGTAGATAGCTCCGGCAGACACGCGACGAACGTTCCGAACTCTAGAGTGTGTCCAAAATAACCAATTATTTTGCAGATGAAAATATGTACGAGTATACAAATGAAATAGTTCTGTCAATACATCTTCTACAAAGCAACAATATAAATGATTTTATTTAAACATCAAAATGAACAAATAAATAAAATACTTAGCAAATTGAAAATGTTCCGTTTTTTTCTTATGAAAAGTATGTTATTAAAGTAGATATATTCTATACGAGTACTATGTGGTTGCAGTTATTTTATTTTTGGTGTTTGTTTTCACTTTGGAGTGCATTCAAATATGTTCCTTAAAATATTCTACTCTATTTACATCATACAAAATTGATATACATATGCTTAGTTACTGAATCACATCTAACAGACCAAACTTACTTCAAAATTAAAAATTACGAAACATATTATACAAACCACCCGTTCAACAATGCAAGAGGAGGAAGTGCAATACTTATAAAAAAATCCATTGAACATTTCGAAGAAGATAAAATACGTACGGTAGAGTTTCAAGCAATAACTGTAACTGTCATAACTAAACATCAACAACTATCTCTTACGTCAGTTTACAGCCCACCAAAGCATAAAATTATCTGTGAACAGTACAAGGATCTAATACTAAAACAGAAAAACCGATTTATAATGGGTGGCGATTTTAATGCTAAGCATACACATTGGGGTTCCCGGTTAACCACAACCAAAGGACGTGAGCAATTCAAAAAGAGGGATGTGATTTTATATCCACTGGTAAGCCAACATATTGGCCCACAGATAAAAGATAAAATACCAGACTATACCCAAGACTAATAATGAATCTTATAGCTGAAAAGAGAAAGATTAGGAAAAAATGGCAACAAACAAGATATCCGCTCTACAAGTCACAGCTCAATAGATCAACTGAACTGATAAGACACCAACTAAAAGAGTTCAAAAACGAATCATTCCACCGGTTTGTGAGTGAACTGGCTGCCGATAAGCAAACAGAATACTCTCTTTGGAAGTTAATCAAACACCTAAAAGCAGATCCCACCTTTAAGATCAAGGAACACTTGGGCCAAAACAAACACCGAAAAGGCTGACGTATTTGCTGAGTATCTAATGGATGTCTTTCAACCTAACGAATCTCAAACTGATGAAATATGGCCAGAAGTGGAGCAGCCAAATGAAAAAATTCCTTTTTCTACACCTTTTGAATTAAACTTAATTATTAAAAATAATTTGAAACGGAAAAAATCGCCTGGTTACGGTTTAATAACCATCGAAGTCCTGCAGAAGCTATCACCAAGAGCTTTGCTTAAACTGGCAATTTTAATAAACGCGTGATTTAACTTGAATCATGTTCCTTGTCACTGGAAAGTAGCAGATGTGATTATGGTCCCTAAGCTAGGAAAAGATCCTCACGAACCGTCATCATACAGACCCATCTCTCTCTTACCCATCTTGTCAAAAGTACTGGAAAAAGTTTTTCTACAGAGGTTAAGCCCTTTTATAGCAGGCGGAAACATGATTCCAATACATCAATTTGATTTCACAGAAAGACATTCTACCATAGAACAGGTACACCGAATTACCGACATCTTCGAAAAAGCTCTAGTAGATAAAATGATATGCTCAGCTGTATTTTTGGATGCCGCAAAGGCAATTGATAAAATTTGGCACGAGGGGCTTCTTGAAAAACTTAAATTACTTTTTCCCAAGGAATATATAGAGGTGCTAAAATCGTATAAAATCGTAGAATTAAACAAGATAGTTCCCATTCTCAACTAAAAGAGATCAATGCCGGGATCCCACAAGGGAGTATTCTAGGTCCAGTGTTATACCTTTTATTTACTAAAAACTTACCAATACCTCCAAATTGCACAATAGCTACATTTGCTGATGACACAGCTATACTCACCGTTGCAAAAAAACGAGAACGATTCAACCAAAAGAACCGAATTCACCTAAATAGTTCAAAATCAGTCCATGTTGATTTCACAAATAAAGGGTGGTTAAGTTTTAAGGGCCGATGTTGATTTTGAATAAAACACAAATTATTTAGGAAATTACTGTCATTTCTTTTTATTATGATAATATTGGTATGGTTCAATTATGTATGGAACAAAATATCGGCCAAATGGCCGCCGCGACCTCGGCGGCACACCGGTCCAAATTTTCGATGACGCTGAGGCATAATTGAGGTTCTATGCCGTTAATGTGCCGAATTATCTCATCCTTTAGCTCTTGAATTGTTGCTGGCTTATCGACGTACACCTTTTCTTTCAAATAACCCCAAAGAAAGAAGTCCAACGGTGTCAAATCACATGATCTTGGCGGCCAATTGACATCGCCACCACGTGAGATAACACGGCCATTGAATTTGTCGCGCAAAAGAGCCATTGTTTCGTTAGCTGTGTGGCAAGTGGCACCATCCTGTTGAAACCATATATCGTCCTCATCCATATCTTCCAATTCGGGCCATAAAAAGTTCGTTATCATCTCACGATAGCGAACACCATTCACAGTAACTGCCTGACCGGCCTCATTTTGGAAAAAATACGGCCCGATGATGCCGCCAGCCCATAAACCGCACCAAACGGTCACTCTTTTTGGGTGCATTGGTTTTTCGACAATCACTCTTGGATTATCATTCGCCCAAATGCGGTGAAAATGTGCCTCATCACTGAAGATGATTTTCTTCGAAAATTGATCATCCACTGTTGCCATTTCTTGCCACCATTGTGACCATTGACGACGCTTGAAATGGTCAAGAGGCTTTAGTTCTTGAGTCAATTGCACCTTGTAAGAGCGTAAATGCAAGTCTTTATGCATAATGTTCATCAACGACGAGCGTGAGAGGTGCAATTGTTGGGCACGACGACGAGTTGAGGTGGACTGCTCTTCAGCCGCACTATCGCAAACAGCAGCAATATTTTCTGCAGTACGAGCTGTACGAGCATGCACTGGTATTTTCACATCTCCTACAGAACCGGTTTGCACAAATTTTTGCACGATTTTTCCGATTGTACGCACATTTGGACGATTAAATTGACCGAAAGAATCACGAAATGCACGATATGCATTTTGATTTGAACGCCCATTTTCATAATAAGCCTGAATAACTTTAGCGCGTTGCTCGATTGTGTATCTTTCCATGGTTCAAATTGAGTTAGTCTGAAATTGAGAAATGTCAAATGAAATGCAGAAAAAAACTTGACGTTTAGGTGTGGTTCACATTCAACATCGGCCCTTAAAATTTAACCACCCTTTAGAAAAATTAGACATATGCCAATATTTATTTCTGATCTTCAAGTTCCCTACTCTAAAACAGTCAAGTTTCTAGGAATGAATTTAGATGCCAAGCTACGATGGAAGGAACTTTCTACTAAATATAAATTGCTCGTTAGTTTATACTAGTTGCAGTATAATGAAATGTATACCAATTATAATGTTTCAATTAAAAAAAAAATACATCTCCGGCCCACAATAGGAGTCTTAAGTCTTTCAGTCTTATATTATAAATACCAAACTTTTTAATATCAAGGGTCAGATAGTATTCGTCATCACCTCATTTAGCGACTCGCACTTGCTGTTGCTAAAAATGGAAATAGGTGGCTCTTAAAAGGATGTAAATCAATGAAGTTGGCTACGCATAGTAATGAGGTTCTGCTGAATTAATAATTCAGCATGTAAATAACGCAAGTGGATTGCTGGAAATTATCTTAAATTACGTAAGACATGGGCATGACTAAGCTAGCTATTTAGCATAAGTGCGGAGATATCATTTGTCGAAAATTTGCATACTTAAATACTGTAAAATAAAATAAACATAAACAACTTAAAGAATAGCCAAATTAGGAAGTACTTCAGTAAATCTCAACTAAAACACGCATTGACATGATCGCCACACGCATAACAAACGATGTCACTGACTGCGATTAGAAAGTAATCAAGTCAAGGCCCGCTACTCGTAAATAGAAGTTCTTCCACGAGGCAGATAATAGAAAAACACGCTTTAACACGAGCTCTATAAATTTTAAGAACAATGACAAGACGAAGGCGTTTTTCTAATTATGATGTAATGGAATCCGAAGGGTCTATGACCTTCGAAAGAGTTTAGGCCGCCACTATAGGGTACGTCAACGTCTCCCTGAAATAGAATCATGTCTTTTTGTACATACGAGTACAATAATTCCAACCCCATTTAACAAATCGTCATTGAGGGATGTGAATAGCCGCTCTGCTACGGCAAAACTGACGAAATTTATATTTTAAGAGATGCCGTAAAAAACAATAAAGATTTGTTCCCATGGGGGTGGGCGGACATGGACACACATGCAGCATGCAAAATTGCGTTCCAATTGATCAGCACCGTCAACGTCGCATAGGCGAAGGACGATGCGGAGCAGGAAAACCACTCAAGAGGTCATTTCACTTTGCGGCAGCGTGAGTTAAGTGGTGAATTTTTTTCAATGAATTTAATTTTTTTTTTTAACCGATTTTTTCTACTTTTTTAATTTGTATCCTTTTTTTGTTGCGGAGCCGCTTAAATAAAATATTAATTTCGCTGAATAATTAATGATGGCAGTTTTAATTGTCACTTTGGTATTTTTGGAATCCCGCAAATAAACAAATTTGTGTGCGAAAAAATATAAAATATTAAAATTGTTTTATTATTTATGCGCTTGCAGGCGCATTGAGCACAGTTGCTTGGCTTTTGATAACCGCCTTTCGGTGAAGTTTATTGCCCGACCAACGGCGGACGAACACAGGTATACTTTTTAACAATTAATTAAATGAGGATTTGAGAACTGAATGCTGTAATTTATGGGGAGGATGTGAGAGATTCAGATTCACTGATACTGTGAGTGCTTTGGGAAGCATCTGAATGGACGATTTATTTTTATTTGACCGTTCATTTAATTATTAAAAAAGAGGGCACACATTCACCCCCAATTTGCTCTTGTTGAGGTCAGGTGTAGACTTAGTGTTTTAAGATCTTTATTTTACGGATATTTGGACTTTTCAGAATTATCATGATGATTTGATGATGAAATCAATTTTATTTTGATGATTGCTCATCTTCAAGAGGATGTGGGAAGATGATTTGTAGTTTAAAAGATTTATCCATTGATGACACTGACACTGTGAACGTTTTGAACGCATTGTTTTGACATTTTAACTTTTGCAGATGTTTAATTATACATAAATATAACTTGAGAAATTCACTAATCAACAAAGTAAATGGCATCGCAATAGGTTAAGCAGTTCTTGAGTTACACGGCTACAATGGTTAAAACTAACCAACACGCTACTTGATTTTATGTCATTAAGGGCGAGGTTTCTAAGTACTATAGTAGACCTTTCTTAAGGCCAATAACAAGGAGGAGCTTGCTGCAATCGGTCAACGGTCTAGGATCAGCCTCATCTGGGTACCTGGTCATAGTAACATTGACGGAAACGAAAGGGCTGATGAAATGGCGAGGCAGGGATCTGCCCTTGATTGCTCCCGCGCGAAGGAGGTCAACATTACGTTAGGGGCCCTTAAGGGTAGAATCTTTGCTCATTTCCTCGCAGACGCTGGTAATAGATGGCGAGGGTTGCAGAACTGTGTCATATCCAGGCAAATGTGGCCCAAGTATAACCGGCGCAGAACACAAGAGCTATTAAATAGAAACCGGGCAGATATTGCTAGAGTTCTGGCAATTAGCACCAGCCATTGGCCCATAGGGGTCCACGCAGCCAGACTTGGCCTTACTTTTAATGCACTTTGTCGTAGCTGCAATATGACCAACGAGCCTGAAACAATCCTTCACTTCCTTTGTAAGTGTCCGGCCCTTAGTAGGGTCAGACACCGTATACTTGGCAGACACCTCTTTGATAATATTAGTGAGTTAGCGGAGACAAGCATCGGGGACGACATCAGTGTCCTCAATGCCACGGAGTGGATTTAAATAATCTTTCCTCTCCTTTCCCACAAGTCCAACGTCAGTTTTTACAACAAATTAGGTCACTTGAGTTGTGGTATTAAAACGGCGCCTCTGCGCTAATTATGTTTCAGCATAGCTTGCTGTCACAACCACACCTACCTACCTACCTACCTAAGGTCAATAAAAATTCGCATACTTATCAATTCAGTTTATGTAATATGTACATATACTTATCTAATTGTCAAGTCTTTTTGGGATGATCTAGGAAAACCAGCATGTCCAGTCATTTGATGAGCAGTCACGGGGAACCAGCATATTCAGCCTTTTAAAGACGGTCTTGGGAAATCAACAAGTCCAGCCTTTTGAATGGTATTCTTGTAAAACTATTCGTGAGAAACCAACGGCTCTAAGCTGGGAGTCCTCAAAAATGGTTGCGCTATTCTAGTCCAGAAGGGAAAGAGCAAAAGCATGTGGGTTCTTCTAGAAGAACCAAATTTATTGAATATTGATCAGGATAATCTTAACCGTAAACTTGAGAGACGGATCAGGAGTACCCCAGACTGGTACTTGAACAACCAACTGACAAACTGTGACATCTCAGAATTTCACTTGCCTTGAAAAAAAAAAAAATTGTTTTTAATATTTATTGGTATTTGACTGCTAAGACTAAAGGGTTTTTAACCAGCAAAATAAAATTATTTCATTAGCAATTTAAAAGTTGTTTGATCATCGGACAATCATTTCTTGATCTACAGTAAATAGAAAACAAAATCAGCAGGAAAAGTAAATGATTAGCAAAAATCTATTATTTGATCAGCAGAATATAGTTATTTTGTGAGAAGATCAGCAAATAAGTTAATAAATTATCTGGAAAATTGTACTTTCAGCTAAAGTAAATTAATTGATCATAATAATATTGTTTTCTGAAATTAGCAATCCCTCAAGTTTTTACTTGAATTACTGTTTCTTTCTATTTGTTTTTTTCTGCTGATAAATAATTCATTATTGCTGAGCAAACATTTTTTCAGGCAACTATTGGTTTCCTGCAAATTTTCGATCTCGAGAAACTCAAAAAATTAGTTCTCTCGATTCTGTTTGTCTATCCGTCAGTGTGAATATATGGTCGAATGCAGTCTTTTAGAGTCAGAGTCACAATTCTAGACTGAATCGGATATTTCATTCGAACCTCAAAACTGATGGTAATTTACTTGTGCCAGTTTCGATAAAAATAGATTTTCTCGAAAATGGCTGCAACGATTCTGTTCAAATTTGATATACCAGATATAACTTACCAGGTTTTTCGTAAAAATATAACGTATAACGGTACTACTCTTATTGACCGGTTTTTTAAAATTAGTTAATTTTCAGATATGACTCGGGTGATTTAGTTCATAATCGATATCTCAACAATATTTGAAATATGCAAGGACGTGCCATACTAAATTTTGGACGTTGTCAACAAATTAAATAAAAAAAACATTTCAACGATTTCGTTTCAATTTCAAATCTGAGTGATTTGTGGATGAAGAACTTGTAGGTGAGAACCAGTCGCGCAGTATATTTCTTTTGCTAATCATTTACTTTTTCTGCTGATTTTTTTTTTAAATTTGCTGATTAAAAATGATTTTTTTGGGGATGATTTATTTGTCTGATGTTTAATTGTTTATATTATAATAATATTACCGATTTTAAATTCTAACTATACCGCGAGTGTTTTTGTTTTAAATTTGTGGGGCGTTAGTTGTCTGATTGAAATAAATTTGGTAGTCACAACCAGCTCGAAATTATAAAAAATATAAAATTATTTTTCTAGATTTTGCCATAATTTTTTCTTAGAGTGTATTCAGGCAAGCTCAGGCTACCAAGTTTTAGGCTTAACGGGCTATCTGGTTACCTGCAAAAATATGTAGATAAGTTCGGAGATTACCTGCCTGGTACACACGTAAATTCCATGTACAGGGTGGCGCACGAATCTTGCTACAAAAACAAAAGGTAATAACTTTTTTCTGTGTGAGTAATCGGCTTATTTTTTTTTTTTTCTTATTTTACAGGTTACTATTTAGATTTATCAAAATGAATGCTTGGGATACCGAAAAGAGGATTTGGATAGTGCAGCGGTACCATGCTTTGCACTCCTTCATTTCCGTCCAAAGGGAATTTAGGCGGGAGTTTGGCGGCACTCCCCCGAGTAGATGGACCATTATGAGGCTGGTAAACATGTTTGCCGAATCTGGAAGCATCGCACGAAGACCGCACCATTGAGATCCCTATTTTCGGGTTCAAGACACAATCGCGGCAAATTCAGGCAAATCCAAGCGTTTCGGCTCGAAACTTATCGGCGCAAATTGGTGTTAGCAGACGATGATGACTTAAACATGTTTCCGTACAAAGTCCAAATTACAAGCCTGGAATTTTGCCAAAAAATTATTGAAATGGCCGAAGAAGAAATTGCTTGTCTGTTGAGGTCCATTTTGATCTAAGCGGCAATATAGACAAGCAAAATTGCCGTATATGGAGTGAATCTAATCAAGAAAAACTCCATGAGACGGAACTGCACCCAGAACGAGTCACTGTGTGGTGCGCAGTTTCATCAAGGTGCATTGTGGGGCCATACTTCTTTGAAAAAAACGGTGTAAGAGTGACTGTCAATGGGGACCGTTATTTAAAGATGTTGAAGGAGTTTTTTTTACCCAGAACTGCGCCGAAGAAGTATCCGTGTCAACAGCATTTGGTTCCAGCAAAATGGAGCAACTGCACACATAGTCAGACCGGTTATGGCGAAGCTCCAACAAAAATTCCCAAACAAATTAATATCCAGAAACTCCACTTTCCGCTGGCCCTCAAGGTCGCTTGACCTGACTGCACCAGACTTTTTTTTATGGGGTTATGTCAAGCAAAAGGTACACAAAACGAAACCATGCAATTTGACTGAATTGAAGCAGTCCATTAAAACAATAATTGAGGCGATCCCGACTTCAATCCTTCAGGCCGCAATGAATAATTTTCTGATCAGGTGTCGCATATGCGTGGAGATCATTTACGGTCGACCATCTTCAAAAACAATTAGTTGTATAAAATAAAATTGAATTTTCTATACAATAAAAAAAAAAAAATGAATACAATGATTGAAAAAAAAGTTATTTTAAATTCTTATTGTAGCACAATTGGTGCGCCACCCTGTAGCTCTGCTTGAAAGATTGATGTTTAGTAGCCGAGACAAGCTATTAGTGTTTTAGTTGGGACCATTAATTTTTGAAAGAAATCCGCTTTCCAGTCTTAATTCAACGGAATGCCATATTTATTCGTAGTTCCCCTGAGGTTAGAGCTTCCATTCTCTCAAATAGTGCATTTCAGAGTTATTATATTGTAAAGGCGGACAAAATATATTTTCCTGAACATGAGGTCTGGTAGTAGCGGCGCAGTACTTAGAATCTTCAAGTGCCCAGCTTAGTCGATTAAGACGTATTATGGTATGCTTTTGGTAGTCTTCTTGATTCTTCTGTGCAGTGGAAGTGTTTCCAGTGCTGCAGTTGACTCTGAGTCCATATAAGAAGGACAAGTACCTATATTTTGCGGCAGAGATTTGTTAAAATTGTTCCCACAAAACTAGTGAGGCATTTATACTTACTTACGTCCTGTATCCCCTTGTGGGTCCTAAGGCCTCTACAACGCCTACGCGCCATCGTGTGCGATTTCTGGAAATGTGCCTCAGCTCTCCCCAACTCTTTCCCAGTTGCAGTGCTTCCTTCTCAACTGTTCTGCGCCACGTACTCCTAGGACCGCCGCGTATCCTGCCATCCTGGGTAAGCGGGTTCCATTGCATCGCTTGGTTAGCTATGGACCTGTCACCCTTTCGGAGAGTGTGACCGATCCACTGCCACTTTCGTCGTCGTATGGTTGTGCCTATAGGTTCATGGCCCGTTCTCTGATAAAGCTGTTCGTTAGAGATACGGTTTGGCCAGAACATCCTTAAGATGTAACGTAGACACCTATTGACAAACGTTTGCAGCTTCTTCGTGATAGCAACGGTCACTCTCCAGGTACCACATCCATATAGCAACACGGATTCAACGTTGGAACGGAACAGTAGCTTGGTGTTTAAGCTAATTGCATTACTTCGCCAAACTATGGATAGCATCCCAAACGCAGATTTTGCTTTACCTATTCGGCTGGCTATATCCAGTTCGGTTCCGCCATTAGTTGAGACAATACTCCCAAGGTATTGGAAACTCTCTACTCTCTCAACCGTTTGTCCAGCAAAGCATATATGAGTTGATGAGTTTGGTCCTAGGCTGATCATTTTTAATTTTGCCAAGTTAATTTTCAGCTCAACGACGTCTGCTTCCCTCTCCACATTTGCTGTCATTTGGTGAAGGTCCATTATTCTGTGAGACAGTAGGCATACATCGTCGGCGTAGTCGAGGTGTTTGAGTTCAGATGTGAGAGTCCATAGAATTCCGCCATTTCCTGTTAATAAGGCCGCATTCAGCACATCGCTAATCACCAGTAAAAACAATATTGGTGAAAGTATGCAGCCTTGCCGAACCCCACTTTGGACTTCGAATTGCTCAGACAGCCTTCCTCTGTGCAAAACGTGACATGAGGTCCCATCATATGTAGCCTTGATAATTGCTATTAATTTATCCGGAATGCCTCTCCTGCGCAAGGCACGCCAAATAAATTCCCGATTGACACTATCAAACGCCTTTTCAAAATCGATGAACAACAGGTGATGTGGTGATCGATATTCAACACATTGCTCGATGATGATTCGCAGGGTGTTGATGTGGTCGACACAGGAGGATCCAGAGCGGAAACCTGCTTGTTCGGCGTCGAGTGTGTCTTCAAGGTGTTCTTTGATTCGCTCCAGGATGATTCTAGATATTATCTTGGCCACAGCAGGCAGCACGCAGATACCTCTCCAGTTTTCGCACTGCATTAGGTTGCCTTTTTAGGGAGCTTGACAATCATTCCCTTTTTCCACTCATCTGGAAAACTCTCGGCTTCCCATGTTCTCCCGACAAGTGGAAACAGTAGCTCTGCCGATGCTGTTGGCGCAGCTTGGAAAAGCTCCGCGGGTATGCCGTCAAGTCCTACCACCTTATTAGTTTTCAGTGCTTTGATTGCGGTAATAATCTCCTCTTTACTGGGGGTTGTGGTGCGAATTCGGGAACTTCTTTCTACAGACACTTCAGTCTGGCTTGGGTGCATATTGCTGGCGAATACTCGGTTTAGAACCGAAGCAAAATGCTCCTTCCATCTCTTCAGTTGATCCTCATCCGATATTAGCAACGAACCGTCTAAGCCTTTCACTGGATGTTGAATAGAGCTTCGGCCACCTACAAGCTCTATAGTGATTCTATAAACGGTTCTGCTGTCGCAGCTCGCTGCTGCTTCTTCTGCTTCCGTAGCCAGCGCATTGATGTAATTGCGCTTGTCACGTCTCACGCTATGCTGTACTTCTCTCATCTTCATGCGATATAGGGACTCAAGCTCGATCCTCCCTGCTGCTGGAGTTGCTGCAATTCGAGCTCTTAGCTGTTTTCGTTCGTTGATCCTTCTCCAGGTATCCTCGGAAAGTCACGCCCTATGGTTTCCCTGCGATCGACCGACAATCCTTTCAGCACCTGATGTGAAAACAGTTTTCACAGCGCACCAATGGTCTTGGATGGTGGCGGGCAGGGAGCTGCTGATTGTTTCCACTCCACGTGAGAGATGGTCCCTTAATTCTTGGCGCACTGTGGGAACTCTCAGCCGGTCTACATTGAACCTAGGTATTCTTGTGTCGTTAGATCTACGAACGGCAGCAGTGCGTAGTCGGAGAGTAGCTATCATAAGATGGTAATCTCGTACCAACCCCATGTCGGCACCTCACCTGTTTCGGACATCTAGGAGACTACTTCTAAAACGACTGATGGGAAAATGGTCAACTTGGTTGGAGGTTGCTTGCCTGTCAGTTGCCTTTGTGCTCAAACATGGTGCCACCTATGACAAGACGATTTGCGTTGCAAAAGTCAACAAATCTTTCGCCGTTGTCATTGCGATTGCCTAGTCCGTGCCATCCCATAACATGTTTGAGCCCTTCGTTGTCGCAGCCTACCTTGGCATTCAGGTCCCCCATCACAACGACAATGTCGCCGTTGGGTGTTGCATTATGAACAGCTCCCAACTGGTTGTAGAAGTTCTCCTTTTCTTCCTCAGACGAACCATCCGTGGGGCGTAACACTGTATGATGGTGACGCGACGTACTCTCGGCATTTATACAATTCTTGATATATCGATAGTTAGGCAAGCCCAATATACCTGGTAAGTATTGTTTAAGACCCCATTTCTCGGAATTTGAATCTCTTTAAGCGATAAGGTTGAGAGAGAACATAACTTACAAATTCAACTTCATTTTGGCACCATTCCCAGACCTTCTGTAAGGCGTTCTACATTAAAACATTAGTATAGTTCAATAGTTACCTCTCATCGTTATAGAAAACCTTGTATTAGACTTTCTGGATAGTCGTCATGTATTCTGAATGCACATAATGCAAATTTCAAGGTTTCACTAAGTTGTCCTAGTTAGTTAACGACCCTGGCATAGCATTGAATGAGATTAGAAAATGCAACTATATAAGACAAGGTATCCAAAGAGGAGATACGAAAACCATACCAAATGTCCCATTAGCCTAACAAGTTATTATTATTTATTAGCATATCAAAACACTCCTGCTTATAGCTTTTCTAGAACTCTTATTACACTTAACAACCTTAAACCATCTAATTGCTGTCTGCACTTGATTAAAAGAAAAAAGAAAAAAAAAAAAAAAACAACATCTCCAGCTGATTCTCCACGAGAATGTTTCTCCATGACCCTGGCCTCTAGTCCGCTGCAAGCTGTATTTACAAATTCGCTACCCCAGAGAACTCATGATCCACACTGCATCCAGTATCAATATACCGATTCAATTTAATGCTCCGCCAAATTGGCCTACTCCCAGTTGCATGGAATCAAACTCGAATCGATTACGGGGCAAAGTGAAAAATTAGCAACCGACAACGCTCTAGCTGAGGCGTGTCATTTGCATCATGAGCATCGAATAGCTCCAGCCATCAGGTTAATAATCAAATTACCAATCACCCTGCTTCCTCCTCCCCATTTGGTACGTGGTGTACACACCAGCACACATTCAAGCGATTATCATAATGAGTGGGCATTGTAATTTGCGCTACTTACCGCCTACGAGTGGGTGGTGTAATGACACCTAATAATCGGTTGCTCCACGAGATGCTCGTCTTACACCTTTTATCGGCCCTAAGAGCATCTTATCTGATGACCCGGCAGTTCAATTGATGCTGATGATTTGTGAAAGTGGTTCCTACCCCTGCCTGGTGGAAGAAGTGTTATTGCTCCCGCTCTGGTGGTGGCACTTAGAAACGCATTTACTTGTAATACTTTTCACAAGAAGCACATCCGCTTAATGATGCTTCTCGAGAAATACTCGTCAACGGGGCAGCATGCTGCAACTTAAGTGGAATAACTTTTGCGTCCAGCACTGGAGAAGGACAACTGCAAAAAAAAAGTAGATGCTGACCGAAGCCGTGCCGACAAATTACCACAGAAGAACAGGAAATATGCATTTAATCATCTTTTGCGGATACCGCAAAACAGCAGCAGCAAAACCGAGAGATGAAGAAGCAACAATAAGTGTAAAGAAGCCTGAAGGACGTTTGGCGGTTGAGTGGATACCACCGCATGGTTTTGTGGTTTCTCGAAGGACTTTTTGTTCGGTTTTGACATAATTTCCAAGCATCTGGCGGAATGGAATTTTTGTCGTTCTCTTTTGGATTTCTCCACGACTTTTTTTTTTTGTTTGTCGAAAGGATTAAATAATTGCGTCAGGTATGAGTGATGGAGTGGAAAAGGGGGAAGTGACCAACAGAAGACCACATTAAGCGTGCACCGTGATCCAGTTTGATGTATTGACGGGATGTAATTCATTGCGAGTTCTGCTGCATTTGGAATTGAAATTGAAGTCATGGGAGTAATTAAAAAGAATTATAATTATAGGTGGGGGAAGAATACAGGAGCCTGTGGTGCAGTGTCTTACGCAAAATGTGAGAAGAGGCGCATATTTTCTAATAAACTCTGGCGACATAGCGGTCGAGAAAGTGAACCTTCGTCGTGTGGCATGCCATTCCATAGCAGCATTTTAGCCGGATTGGAATGAATTTTAATACCGGACGGTATTTATCCGACGTCAATTTTTCTATTCCTCGCTAGGGGTACGAAGGTGGCTTTATTTTACTCTCGATACCTTTGGAGATGCACGACTTATTTTATTGATCGTATGGAGTTTACAATACCAAAAATATATAGATTCAAATATTGAAGAAGTGTTGACAAGTTACATAAGGGATTATGCTTTAAGCGTGAGTAAACTTTTTTTTACCTTAAGCCACCAACCAGACAGAGATCGGTGTGAAGTGAAGGAAATAGTATCGAAGAAAACCCAGAAATGTCGATTCGCCGCCGACCAGCTGTATTGGGCATCGCCAGAGAGCCAACCAGACTAATTTTGCGGTTGGATTTGAGGTTACATCTGTATAAGATTGTGTTGACTCAAGAATTGAAGCCGAACGACCATAGACAACGCCGTGAGACCGCTAACTGGGCGTTGGCCTGAGATCCGGATTTTGGCCAAAAAATCATCTTCTCGGACGAGGCCCATTTTTGGCTCACGGGCTATGTCAACAAGCAAAATTGCCGTTATTGAAGCGACCACAATCCACAAGTATTCGACCAAGCATCAATGCATCCGCAAAGATTGACTGTTTGGTTCGGTTTATGGCACGGTGGCATCATCGGACCTTATTTCTTTCGAAATGAGGAAGGAGACACCGTTACCGTCAATGGTCCCCGGTATAGAGTGACGACTTTCTGTAGCCAGAGCTCGAAAACATCGATATATCGGAGCTATGGTTCCAGCAAGACGGCACTACATGCCATACAAACGACGCAACGCTCTAAGTGGTGAAGGAAAAATTTGACGACTGGGTCATCTAACGGCGAGCGTTCATCAATTGGCCGCCGCAATCATGCGACTTGAAACCCCTCGATTATTTTCTCTGGGGCTACGTCAAGTCCTTAGTCTACGCTAATAACCCAATCACTTTGGACGAGCTCGAGGCCAACATTCGAGACGCTATTGCCGGAATAACGTCGCACATATTGAACCGAGTCATCAAAAATTGAACCGACCGCTTAAAGCACTGCCAGCGAAGTCAAAGCGGCCATTTAAATGATGTGCTATTCCATACATAATGGCATGAATGTGGCTTCAAAATAAAGCCAGAATCAATTTAATATCTCACACAGTTGTTGTGTTATTTAAATTTCTTTTCCTATCGTTCTTATCTGATTACCCTGTAGTTTTTTTTTTTTTTTTTGTTTTTTTTTTTTGTCGGGGAGGGTACACCTTACTGGAGCACTCAGACTCAACAATAGGTCGATTGTATAACCAGGCAGAGAACCCCATTTTAATGTGTTTTTTTTTCCGTCTTTTGTAAAAACACAAGTAGACGCTTCATTGATGAAGAGCTTAGGTCATCAGCAGTCACCACATCAGCACCGAAAATCTGCCACCTGATCCGAGCAAAGGCAGGACAATCACATAGGAAGTGTTCCGCAGTGTCATCGCCCTCTCCACAGGATTCACAGACAGGGGTAGCGCTCAAACCTAGCAGATGGAGGTGCTCGGCAAAGGTGGCCCGTAAGATCGCCAGTAAGTTGTCTGCAGTCTTTTCTGCTAAGGGATAGCAAGAAAGCCGCGGATTTCTTACAGACGACGGGGACCATTCGTTTAGTCTGCCTGCATCCTGGAGATTCATGCCACCTTTGATTGTGTTCACTGAAAACCCAGTCGTCAATTGAAGCCCTAACCGAGGAAGCTGGCAAACCCAACGTGGGTTCAGGTCCAGAAAAATTCTCTTCTGAGCCTTGTCTAGCAAGCTCGTCAGAGATCTCATTTCCTGTTATCCCTTTGTGTCCTGGGATCCGGTCAAGATTCAGTGAGTTCAGCCTTCCGACCGAATTCAAGGATGATTTGCATTCTCGAATTATTTTGGAAGTGGTTAAAGGATTGAACAAGGCCTTAAGCGCAGCCTGACTGTCACTACAAGCGCAGATACTTCACCTATTCCACCTGTTCTTCCCAATATAGTCCGCAGCCATTAGGATAGCATTCCTATATTTCTGCCTAGAAAACAGATGTGTGTTTTCCTAATGAGAAGTGAAGCCTAATTTTGTCACCCTATAGTGCTTGGCTGGTGGCCCTTACTAAATACGTACCATCTAGACGATCTTTTTGACCGAACCGTATCTCTACGAACAGCTTTATCAGAGAACGGGCCATCACCATCAGGAGGAGAAAGTGGAAATGGATCGGTCTTACCTTACAACTCCATTGCAAAATATACCATGCAGTGGAATCCACTCACACAGGCAGGTAGTGGCGCAAAACAGTTGAAGAGGAATCGAAGTAGCTCGGGAAGAATTGGAGGAATTTGAAACACATTGCAGAGCTCCGAATAAGATGGCGCGCAGGCATAGTTAATACCTTATGCGCCTCGAGGGGTGATAGGATCTAAGTAAGCAGTAAAAGTAAGATATTTCAAAATGATCTTAGAATCAGCAGAATCTCTCTTCTTATCAACCACATCCACAATAGATTAATTTTTCGTGGACTAACGTTATATCAAAAGGGGCCCAGTTTAATATTTTACACACAGGCGTCACAGAGGCCATCAACACTATCTGGTAATAACGTGAGATATTCATCAGATCTTAGGGACTAGTAGGTCCTAAAATGGTGCTTTAAATTTATACGAACATTTATTTTCTATTCTGCATTTGTTTGGTGGTCAAGTGTAGAGTAAATTACTGGTGCGCTGCATCCATTCATACAACTATGCTTATCAAGAGCCATCATTTCACAACTACGAGTATGTATAGGTTCGTCCACCATAGCAAGCTGGTTCTAATGTCTACATTTGAAAAGATCCACGAAAAAGTCCTTTCATTAAATTCGTTCAAAAATTCTGCGATACAAAAATTCATGTCCACGCTCAATTTATTCAAGGACAGAGGACACACAAAAAATATCCATTAAAGCTCGCAAACCAACTCCAGAACTGTAGGGGAAATTCCCTCTGACACAGAAAACTAACCCTCGCCAACCTTGACCTAGTTTTATTGGCGGCAACCAAGCTTTGTAGAGCATAACCAACTCACTTACCACTTCCTTGTACAAGAAGACCAACCCCCATCTATATTCCCTTATAAAATTATATTCATTTCGCAATCGACAAGGGAAATTGGGATTCTATTTCCTGTTACATGGCCCCAAAGGAGTTGCTCAGTGAAGTGTTGTATTCCGGTCTAATATCATGCTGGGTACAAACACAATGCTTGTATGACCTTGAGTGAAGAGCAAAAGAATTAAATTATCCTTCATTGATTCAGCATAAAGAGGAGAAGAAAATTGCTGAGGAGTGAAAGAAAATAACATCTAATGGCCAATCTATGCTCCACAGGATGTGAAACGGATTGCGTGTTTAACTTACAGGATTCATTTGCACTAAGATGACGACATAGTTGTATATGTACCAAGGTCAGTACGTTTACAAAAAATTTCATTTCCTGTGTAGGAGGATGTTCCGCTCCCTAACAGTGCAGCAGCATTGATGCACCCCAAATGAGAAATCGTCAAGGATGTATGTCCTTGAAAGTTGCTCAAGGTTAATTTCTAATGGCAACGGTTGGTTTCGCACGTATTCCTTAGAAGCCAATAGGGGAGGAATAGTGATGTAAAAGACCAAGGCTACGAAAGGTTTTCATTTTTCGTTAAGGGAAGTTAATCAAAAGTTTATTTTTTTTTTTAATTCAATTTGTAGGGGATTTTCAAGTTCACATGACTCGTGTGTCCTTCGAGGAAGAGGAGTGATAATGTGTATTGGAGGACAAATTTAGAGAGCGTGAAGTTTGAAGGTTATAATTGGGAAGAGGTATGGGGTTTTATTTTATATATTTTCTAAGATCCGTTTAACTTAATCTCTGATATTTTGAACGCGAAGCTTACTCGGATTATGTATATGTCCAATCAGATAGGTACCTTGGGTGGGTCTAAAATGCTATAGATTTGTTGTGGATCGTAAGATCTGATTTGCTTTCAAGGAATTAAGGAATGACTTGCAATGGTAGGTAGGTAGGTAGGAGTGGCGGTTCTATAAAAGAACCCAATTAGCGCTAGGTGCCGTTTTGATACCACAACTCATATAAACCTTCCTATTTAGGTGTATTGATGGGAAGTCTCTAAATCCAAGAAAGTTTAAGAAAGTTATCAGTTATTTAATATTTTTCCAAGTGAGTGAGGGTGTGTGAATTATGCGGGCTATCGGCCAGTATCCCGTGGTGATCGCTATTATTCTGGCGATGTCTTTACGCATTCTGTTTAGAAGTCGTCTGCCTTTGCCTTGTTGTAGTTTGGCCACATCTTTCTATATTTCTAGCCTAGCCCATCTGAGGTTGGCTTTTCTAAAGAAGATTGAGGAGACTGGTTGAGAACTGGTTCTGCGAGTGAGCAGTGAAGGGCTGAGCCTTACCTAGCCAGTCCGTTGGCTTGTTCTTTCCCATAAATGTTACTATGCCCTAGAACCCAAATCAGGGTAATCCTGGATTGACCATCTAGCGAGGCTAGCTCACTTCGGCATTCTTTACTAGTTTGGATGATATAGTAACCGAGGCAATAGCTTTGATAGCTACTTGGCTTTCAATAAATTTAGCGATCTTTTGTCTTGGCGTTATATTTGTGTGTAGTTTGATCTGGCGTAGGCTTCGCGGATAATGAGTAATTCCGCCTGGAAAACCCTGGTGGTATCCGGAAGTATATATGATTTTGAGAGATGTTCAAGGATTCAGAAAACACACCCGCACCCACTCCACAGTCCATCTTTGAACCGTCTATGTAGATTGTTAGATAAAAATCCTTGACCACCTGTCCATCTTGCAATTCTATTCTTGAGGGGAATTGTACGTCAAAACGTTTCGAAGAGGTCGTTTATGTTTGTTATGTGTAGATCTAAAGGTAAGAGATGCAGAATAACCGTTAGAGCATCTGATGGTGTTGTTCGTAGGGTGCCTGTATGCCAATTGCCCTTTTCTAGAAGAATTTTCAAAGTTGTGCCATTTCTGGCGAAATCATCAGACCTGCTGTTTCCTGGAATATGCCCTGGCTCCCAGCATAAGTGAATTTATATGGATCTTTTATGGGAAAAGATCGGTTGTCTCTGGAATAGGTTACAGGGACGAGTAGCCTAGTAGTAGGATAGTAGCCTGGAAATCTTTTTTGTTTTGTAAAGGAGAGTTTGGGAGTGGTAATCGATCTCTTTATCTGTTGTGTAACATTAAATTGGCGTATTTATTCAACTCACTATTCACACTGTTTATTTAATTTATTCCCAGTTACAGTAGTTCTAGATACTTCGACATTACCAGTATGTAACAGATTGCAATATTTTTTGTTATGCACCTCCAGAACCTTCGAGGTGTGAACTGATTGAGTTTTGTACGAAGGATTCGTCAGGTTCAAGTTACTGATCTTATCTAATATGTGATCAATGTTTCGTTCGTTCCTTATATCTTGAGGCATAGGGTGCTTATAATGCCTGTGCGCCTTAGTGTTCGGTTTTATGCAACGCGTTTAGTAATGACCCAATTTGCTTTAGCTATAACTTTTTTTCTAAATTAAAAAACAAAACTTTTATTATTTTTATGTAGACCTTGGATTATGTTCCATTAAGTACCATTAAGTACTAAAGATGATATCGATCAAATGTTGTCCTTCAGCGATTATGTAAATTTCAGTCTTTTTCCTGGCATTTTCCATCACTTTTCTCAATACTTCCTCCGGTAATAGAGATATTTCTTGTCTAATGTTTACATAGGCCAATGACTTTAAATAACACCAAAGAACGAAGTTTGGAATGGTCAGATCGGATGATCTTACGGGCCAATGCAAATTGCCAAAATGAGAGATAACACGGTCTGGAAAAATTTCCTTCACTAAGATCATTTTATCATCGCGCATGGTTCTGTAGCGCTCGCCGGTGACAGTCACGTTGCCAGCAGCTTCTACGAAAAAGTAAGACACAATCACCATTTCTGCACAGACGCCGCACCACACAGTAAGTTTTAGTGGATGTAAATGCAATAATTTCTGGTTGTTGACATGTTCGGAAAGATAGAAATGTGATTAATTCTGAAGGAAAATCGTCCCCGTCATGGTTGAGGCTTACGATGCACTGGCTGTATTTTAGACGGGCTTGATGGTCCATGTGCAATAGCTGAAGCACTGCAATACACTGCAGAGACCCCCTAGAAATTGCGTGACCCGTCGTCTAATTAATGTTTCTAGACACTCTTCCACATCCTTCCGCACAGCATCAATATTCTCGACTAAACGGCCTGTTCTGTTCTTAGTCTGCTAGCCCTTGCTCTATCTTATATTGAGCCAGTTTCTGCGAGGCGTGCGTCTTGTTCGACCAGTTGGTGCCGAACGATGGAGAAATCGTCGACGCAATTCACGTTGTGTTTTTATCACTGATGAATTATTCGACACAATTATTCCACTTTCTTGAGGAGTATAGCATTCCATTGTTCATCTTCGCGTTCTTCGCATCTGTTTAATACTCAAATGACAATATCACGATGACAAGAGACGGCATTTGCAAAAATCATAGACAACATATATAGGATCTCTCCAACACATCCCAAAAGATCTAGCTTCCTCTTCAAGTGCTCTGCCCTACGTTTGCTTAGGGCTACCTACTCTACTACCAGATTGTGTAGGTGGATTCCACTGCATGGAATACCTAGCAATGATCCACTGCCGCTTCCTCCGTTGAATGATGATGGCTATCGATTCCTGGCCCGTTTTTCATTTTGTTCGTTCGAGATACAATTCGGCCAAAAAATCTTCTGTATGATACGTAGACATCTGTATGTATTTACGAAAGTTAGCAGTTTAAGAATAACAGCAGTGGTCGCCTTCCAAGTACTACACCCGTAGAAAAGTACTGATTCCGGTTTGTAGCTAAATATTCGTAGCTTGGTTTTAGTGCTACAAACATTACTTTTCTAGATTTTGGATAGAGTTCCGAATGCAGCTTTTATTTTCCCGATTCTGCTTCCTAGATAAAAAAAAAAAGGTGTCGACTTTCTCGACCTCCTGTCCAGCAATGTTTGATTGAGCGTTAAATTTTGAAAGGATGCAGCCCTACACTGGCCACTTCGGTCTAAATCATTAGCGCAGTCCAGATGTTTTAAATAAGATGTCATTTTCCATTGATTCTCTCGACTTTCCTCCATCAGTGCTGCACGGATCGCTGATGATCACCAGATGTAGCAGTGGTGAAAGTATGCACCCCACTTTCGACTGCAAAGTCTGCAGACACCTTACCGTTGTGTAGAACATGACACTTAACTAAGTGATCGATATTTGACACCCGTTGATATCACTAGTAACGACTCATTATTTCCTAAAAGAAGTTTCATACTTCCTTACCATTAGCACAGGGCGAAGGCGGTTGTGTAATGTCTTAAAAGGGTGTGTGAATGGCTTCAATAATAACAGTTCAGGTTCTTTTCTAGGTAGGTAAAGTGGTGGTTCGAAAAAAATCCCATTAGCGCTAAGTGCGCCGTTTTGATACCACAAAAAATCCTGTACCCTGTTTGTTTACGTATGGAGATAGAAGGATATAATTAAACCCAGCCTGTGAAGTTCAGAAACAGAATTAGGTCTCCAGTCCGTTTAGAGGCTTTCTCTCTGAAATCGTCAAAGAAGGGTTAACCTAACGTTGTCTGGTCCTTGCTAGGGTATGACAACTACAAAGAAAGTGGAAAAATGTTTCCCTCTCGTTGCTGTCTTTGCAGCTGCGACAGAAAGTGATCTGAGGAATGCCAAGCTTGGCTGCGTAGTCCCCTACCGGCCAGTGGCCTGTAATAATGGCTACAATTCTGGCAATATCAGGCCTTGATCTGCCTAGAAGCTAATTTGATTTAGGTCTTTTGAAACTGGGCCATGTCGTTCTTAATATGGCACAACTGGTAAGGTTGTTCCACCCGAAATTGGCTAACTGGAGGAAGTGAAGATGTAAATTGCCCTTAGCGACTCCTATCGGAATATTGACTGTTTTCCGCTAGCGAGCTCGTCCTCTCGCTCATTACCCTCATAATTACTGTGTCCTGGGACCCAAATGAGAGTAATTCCAGAATTGACACTTAGTTAATTTATTTCAAACCGCCATTGCTCTACCAGTTTTGAGGATATGGTAACCGAATCAATGGCATTGATTGCGGCTTTGCTATCAGAAAATATACCAATATTTAGGTTGGACGTTGGGAGATTTTTTAGCATGCGACAAGCCTCCCGAATCGCGAGAAGCTCCGCTTAAAAGACACTAGCAGAGTCTGAGAGATGGAAGGATTCAGTTGATCCGAAAAAATGCCTGCGCCAACTCCGCAGTCCATTTTCGAACCATCCGTATATACACAGATATCAAAGTCATTGATTACCATTCCGTTCTTCCATTCTGCTCCGGTAGGGCACTTTATTGAAAAAAGGGTTGCTGAAGTCGAGCGTGGGAGTCCTGTAATCGGTCGAAGATGTCACCATTTCACTTCGTATCGTATCCAGGGCCTTACAGTAGCCATATGGCTTTGCTGTTCAGCACCCAGTTTCTTTAAGCCTTACGGCGCTGGATATAGCTGAAAATTTAATATGGAGTTTAAGAGGGATCAGATGCAGTATCACACTTAGAGCATCTGTTGGGCAAGATCTCAATGCTCCTGTGAAGCATACACACGCCGATTTTTGTACTGATTCTGTTGATGTTATATTTTGTATGTAAGGCAGGCCACAATAGGTAAGAATTGGACGCACAACGGCTGTGTACATCCATAGAGTCATCTTTCCCTGGAGACCCCATTTTTTGCCGAATGTTCTGCTGCAGGCATACGAGTAGAAAGCCACACTTGCTTTCTTAACTCGCTGCTAGGTTTTTGACTACGCTGATGATATCGACAACTTCGGAAAATTAAAGCGAGCTGTGAGTCGGACTTTTACTGGAATTGAAGAGAATGCAGGTAAAATGCATCTCACATACTCTTTTCAAGCAAAAAGTCCCCACAATTAAACACTCATCATGAGTCAAAAAAAGCAGCAAAAACATAGGCAAAGCCAAAGCAGATGAAGTCAACATCAGTAGTCAACGTACTAAAGGTCGTCCTTGCCTTGGATACGGCGGTGATAAATTCATAAAATTAAAAGAGGCGTCGAGAGCGTAGCTGTAAATTTTTAAATTTAACAGTGAACTTAGTTTTTATGTTGAATTCATAATTATGACTCTTTTTATAAATTTACGAGTATTTACGTATATTCTTTGCCGTGATAACAATATTTTTGAATCGCTAATCAGGTATCCCTACCACTTCATCGACATTCGCCAGCTGACACCATGTTGATTCAGGAATTCAGATACGAGTACTATATATGTACATGTGCATCTACACAGCCATGTATACATATTTCATTTGCCAGACAAACCTTACCTTAAAAATCACTTTAATTTCACCATCCACCATTCGGTTAGTGACCCCATTACGTTCCGTTTCTTAATCCCAGCACCGATCAGCTCTACCGCTCCACGATCATCACGATCACCTGAGACCAACGAATACAGCTGATTTTTTGAATCCCTTTTCGACATTAAAAATTCCTTTTTCCACCTTTCTACAGGAAACTCAAGACGAATTGTTCATTTGAGGGTTTTTTTTTTTTTTTTTTTCCTGTTCCCTTTTTTTTATTTCGTCTCTTCTTTCATCAATTCGCTATTGAATTTCAGACAAAACTCAAGTGGACAAAAATATTAAAGGACTACGAGTACCTAATGCCAATGTGAACCTGTGACTATGCAGGTATTTAGGTGATCCATCTACATATGTATATGTCTGGCTCTTTAAAGTCCTCCAGACACAACCCCAATTATAAACGCTAAGAAGACGAAAAGGAAAAAAAAATATACGCAATCCTTAATTCATTCGTGATGGTGAACACGAATTATACAGGTACCAGCAAATAGGGGAAGAATACGGGAAAAAATCTCTTTCACGTGAAACCGGAGTTGGAGAATACCAGCTGTTTCCTTGTGACCGGTTTGCACTACGGAGCTACTTTTTAAAAAAAAAAAAAAAAAAAAAAAACTGCTTTGACTTAGGTACCCTGCCTGTATCTTTGGATCCTGTATTAATTTGTTTTCCTTTCGACCTTTTTTTTGTTCGGTTTGATTGAATTTTTGCATATCAATCGAATTACGTGGTATTGATTCTGAAAATGCATAAGAGATGGATTTTCGAATAATTTACCATAATCAATGCGAACTGTAGGTCTGGAAAGTGTGTACAAAAATCCTTCTGCAAGATATTCGGAAGTTCAGGTATAGATTTAGATAAAGTGCCTGGATTAAGACTATTGGAAACAATTTGATGGCTTATATCTAAGTCACTCATTTAGATATGAACCATTTTGTATCTTATAATAGTAGGGATTGATCCATATCAATTTAATAAAAGTGTGATGTGATGCGTTTACAGAGATTTTATGACTGAACTGTCAATTCAACACACAATATTACTTGTTGGCCCAAAATCAAAAAGATTTTAAAGCCTTTAACGCGAAGCCTTACGTACTCGTGAGAGTATGTACCTATAATATTACAACTTTTTCACTCGAAAATACAAATGTTTCGCTGGAGAACCTTGTAACTAACCGTCCCCTAAGCAGCAAAACTGATAACATTTAACAAAAATTGAAACAGAACAAGACAACGAATATGCATGATTTACTGTGCACCCCTAAATGAGGCAGCATTTTGGCCGAAACCTAAACTTTACAGAAACTAGTATTTTTGGCCGAAACCGAACACTTCTTATAACCACAGATATCGTTGTTTAAAAAAATAAAAAAAAAAATACCACCGCGTACTGTGTTGTACAAATACAGGGTGCAATAAAATTACCTTAGTGATTTTAATTCGTTATAACTTTTTTATTTCAGAGTAAATTAAATTTCTTTTTTAAGGACAGTATACAAATGAAGAATTTTATTGATCTAAATGTGAAATATTATTGTGCTTTTCCAAAATATTTTCCATCACTTTTCGCAAAATTTCAAGTGTTATGACACGGCAAATGCTGATTTTCAGTTAGTGGATGGTCACTAGCTTATTGACGTTCACTCGTTCTTTCAAATAATCCGAACAAAAAACAGTCGGGAGTGCTTAAATCCGGTCAACGGAGAATTGAAGTCACTACTGCGCCGTACGTGGTCTTTTGATAGCAGAGAGGTTATTTACTGACTCTTTTTACTAAAACGTTGCGTCAAAATAATTGATCGTTGGTTTTCAAAATAAAATTCGATTGTTATAATGAATTTAATTCATTTTGCGCTACCCTGTGGAAAGTAAAAAGGAGCGCCGGCATAGAATCCGGCCATCACATGCTCCTTGCATGGAGGGGTCATTTATGCGATATTCTGCCTGAAACTTACAGTCAACCTGAAACCGTGCTGTCAACCGTTTACGAGTTATAATCTCTATACCCAAGAAAAGACATTTAACTAAGTATCGCAAATATAATGCTCTTCTCCATTTCATCTCAAATAATATCGAAATATATAGGTGAGCTGTCTCAAAAGCAAATAGAATTTGGACCTCATACTTAGAGCCCGTGTCGTACAAATAAATACTAAAAGGATCATTGTGGAGCAAACTAATGAGTGGCATGTATCCTTGAAGCTGTTCCTTATTGACTATACGAAAGCTGTAGACATCTATCAGGCGAGCATTCGGGAGTAGTATTTGAAAACCTTTAAATCATCCTTATAAGCTACTTAATCCAAGAACTCCTGAACGGATTTCAGTAAAATAGTTCCAGTACAGAATAAATGAAATCCACGAATTAAAATATTTTTCGAGAACTGGTTATGCCAAAAGATTCGTAATAATACTTTCTTACCCCCTCATAAAACTACTCGTACATACCCACAATTTCCTTTTTAAAATTTTTCAAATAAACAAATAATGGCATACAAATTTTAAAAATTCGCGATGTTCGAATTTTGACCTACCTTCTTCGAACAAAAATTATTTTCTCAAAAAATGATTTTCGAAATTCGAATTCGAATATTGATTTCGAATCAGCAAACAATAAAAATCTAACGGCATACACATTATACCAATTCGCGGTGTTCGAATTTTGACCTTCCTTCTAAATTGATTTCCTCGAAAACTAATTTTCGAAATTCAAATTCGAATATAGATTTCGAATCAGCAAACAATAGCGAATCTAACGGCATACAAATTATTCCAATTCGCGATGTTCGAATTTTGACCTTCCTTATACAGGGTCTTCCAATAGGGACTTCCGAACTTTGACAGTTGATAGCGGCCATATTGATGAAGCTACATCTGTCAAATTGGCTGTCATTTATTCAGATATAGCGTTCAACAACACGTGCAAATAATAAAATTGTTTTATCAAAATGGGTGTTCTGTTCGGGCAACGTTCCGACCCATTTTACGGTCGCCATAATCGTCCTTCCGAGAGGACTATTAACAGTGTGGTGGATAAATTTAAGTCCACTGGTTCAGTAAACGATCAATCAATACCCGTACGTCGACGAAACGCAGGATCTGCCGAAAACATCGCCGCTGTCCGTTAGAGTGCGCAGGAGAATCCGAGGCAGTCGTTTTCGCGTCGCTCACAAGAACTCGGCCTTTCGCAGACCACAACTTGGCGAATTTTGCATCGTGACTTAGGCCTGCACCGTACAAAATTTCAACTGACCCAGGAGCTGAAGGTAAACGACCATAGACAACGACATGTGTTCGCTGAATGGGCTCTGGAGCAGTTGGAAACTGACCCTAATTTTCATCGAAAATCATTTCTGGATGAATGGGTACGGCAACAAACAAAATTGTCGAATTTGGGTCGATGCTAATCCACATGAGATCCAAGAGCGTCCAATGCATCCCGAAAAAGTCACTGTTTGGTGTGGATTTTGGGCTGGCGGAGTCATCGGTCCATATTTCTTTGAGAACGACGTTGGCCAGGCCATCACCGTCAACAGCGAGCGCTATAGGTCGATGATTACCAACTTCTTTTAGCCTGAATTGGATCATATGGACACCAACGACATGTGGTTTCAACAGAACGGCTGGCGCTACATGCCACACAGCGCACGCCACATTGGAAATTTTGCTCGAGCGATTCGAGGGCATGGTCATCTCATGTGGAGGTGATGTGAACTGGCCACCGAGATCGTGCGATTTGACCCCGTTAGACTTTTTCTTGTGGGGTTTTCTGAAGTCACAGGTCTATGCGAATAAGCCACAAACCACAGCGGCCCTCGAAGCCAACATGACCCATGCCATCGGTCAAATTCAGCCTGATTTATGCGCCAGAGTCATGGAAAATTGGACATTTAGAATGCGCACCACCCAGAGAAGCCGCGGCAGACATTTGAACGATGTTATATTCTATACATAATGGCATCGATAGGCCTTTTAAACGAATAAAAACTGTCGATGATATTTCACACACACTTTGTTTTATTAAATTTAAAGATAGGAAGCGCTTAATGAGAGACCCTTTATATACGAAAATATGACATACCAGTTTTTATATACATATGGCACTTTTTTTTGGTTTTTCTTATACCTAAGCCTTGATTCTCCCGCTCTGTGATCGCGTATTTAACCACTGAGCCACGACACTCACTTCCTTTGCTGTTTACTAATTTTTAAATTTTATCGATAGACAATGTCATTTGCCAAACATTGAGATCAAACTCAAGCAATGAAGGACTCAGAGGTTCAAAACTTAGCCCATTTTTAAGTGTTCTCAATCAAGTAAAGGGAAAATGTTTTAGAATGCATTTGTGTTTGTAAATGATTGCATAAGCGCGTGGCCATGTTTCGAGAGTTAATCCTTCAAAAATCAAGATCGCTCCCCTCACTCAAGCCTGCAGAAATGGCCAAACTTGCATTGCTACGGCTCTTCGCCAATTTCTTCTTGCCATGGTCTTGAGAACGGCTCATTAGAAAAGCAGCTAAGTTAGTTTCTCTAAAACCGTTTTCTCTTTGCTTTGACTTCGAAGGAAGTAAATAATTTCCCCCGAAAAAGTTTTACAGAGAAATGAAGAAAAGCAGGAACCTTTCTTCTAATCCTAAAGGATTTAATTGCAGGCTATAAACTCTTGAGCAACTTCCTACCAGACAGGATCGCATTGTTAATACTTTAATAGAAAATTCTAATTCAGTTGATGAACTTCGTGTTCCATCTGAATTAATCATCAGAAAACGGTGGAACTACACAATCTCTACCTCCATACTCGTACACTTACCCTTATGACAATTTTCTGCATTTTATTACCATCAGATTTGTCAGTAACTCCACTGGCATTGTTCGAAATCACCCTCATATCTCAACAGAGAACCAAGTATACGATCGATGGCTCTGTAGTTTCGTTGCATTATTGTTCTGACTGATATGTCTGTGTATGGTTTTTCAGAGTCGGAAACGAATTACGATTGAAATGGCTACGAGGCGCGGGGTGAAATTAATAACCAAACAGGATTCAACTAGTGTTAAGTATTCAAGCAATAAACATTCTCTTTTACTACTTTTACTGGTCGTAAATGTTAATAAAACAAAATTTTTATTTGTATCGTGGACGATGATATGCTAGCTGTTGCCTCTAAACCATGAATGCAGAGCAAAGTTTACGGCCAACAACGTTGATCTACTTAGAGGCAGCGGCAAACCCAGAAGATTTGTTTTTCAATCAGAGTCCATCACTACCACGCTTATGGACATGAAGTTACGAGGGCACTAATTATATTCTTCTCATTGTAGTAGTGGTGCTGGAAGAGAATCATTTCACCAAATAAATTTATTCTATTGACAATGCAATCACGGGTTTAATGGGCGTTGAATTATACGCACACGAACGTTATTAGGGCACGGGTGTGATATAAAAAAAAAAAAAAAAGTTCATTTCACGTTCTATTTTGGGTAGAGAGAAATTAGGAAGTCGGCTTAAGTAAGCAGCTGAGGTTGCGTGAAAGTTTTAGCTACAAAAATTATATCTGCTTAATTTACTGTTTTATTTTTATGAAGATAGATTTGTATTTTGATTGAGTCATTTGATTATTTCAGTTTTTGTGGGCAACGATTAAAATTAAAATAAAATTTATAGAATGATTTATGACAGCTTCCAACTTCAGAGTGAAGTAAAGGCATAAAATATCCTAAAGTTTTTTTGCTTTTGTGCAACGTAAGACCGTCTGTTTCTAAATTGTTCAGATTTGAAAATTTTAGCAAAAGCTATACTTTGTTTAACATAATTGTCCGAAACTTATTGGTCATGTCGTTGTATTTGTTGTAGAATAAATTAAGCTCCAGCTGCATTAGGCTTCACTTCTCATTGGGAAAACACACATCTGTCTTCCAGGCAGCGGACTCTATTGGTAAGAACAGGTGCAAGGGGCGAAGTATCTGCGTCTGTAGTGACAGTCAGGCTGCGCTTAAGGCCTTGCTCAATCCTTTAACCTCTTCCAAAATAGTTCGAGAATGCAAAACATCCTTGAATTCGGTCGGAAGGCTGAACTCACTGAATCTTGTTTGGGTCCCAGGACACAAAGGGATAACAGGAAATGAGATCTCTGATGAGTTTGCTAGACAAGGCTCAGAAGAGAATTTCTTAGGACCTGAACCCACGTTGGGTTTGCCAGCGTCCTCGGTTAGGGCTTCCTTTGACGACTGAGTTTTCAGTGAACACAATCGAAGGTGGCATGACTCTCTAGGATGCAGGCAGACTAAACGAATGGTCCCCGTCGTCTGTAAGAAATCCGCGGCTTTCTTGCTATCCCTTAGCAGAAAAGACTGCAGACAACTTACTGGCGCTCTTACGGGCCACTTCGCCTTTGCCAAGCACCTCCATGTGCTAGGTTTGAGCGCTACCCCTGTCTGCAACTCCTGTGGAGAGGGCGATGACACTGCGGAACACTTCCTATGTGATTGTCCTGTCTTTGCTCGGATCAGGTGGCAGATTTTCGGTGCTGATGTGGTGAGTGCTGATGACCTAAGCTCTTCATCACTGAAGCGTCTACTCGTCTGTTTACAAAAGATGAAAAAAACACATTAAAATGGGGTTCTCTGCCTTGTTGTACAATGGACCTATCGTTGAGTCTGAGTGCTCCAGTAGGGTGTAACCTCCCTGACAAAAAAAAAAAAAAAAAAAAAAAAAAGCTCCAGCTGCCTTTGGTATCCAGTTTAAAATTTGGAAATCCAGTTATACGCACTAAGTTGAGAGTCTTCAAATCCAAAGTTAAGTCCTTGCTATTGTATGCCTCTGAAACCTTGAAAGTCACGAGAAAGTTAAAAGCTTTCGTTAAATATTCTCTGACCGCAAATTGTATCCAACCTGGAATTGTGGCGTAAAACGAGTCAAAAGGTGTTGGATGTCGTGATAAGGCAGTGAAAATGGAGATAGATTGGTCACACATTGAGGAAGCCAAATGAGAACATCGCGAAGCAGTCCTTCGAATGGAATCCTCAAGGTGCACCGGGGGTTGGAAGATCAAGAACATCGTGGAGATTAACAGTCTTGGCAGAAGCACCGACCCAGGAGAAGACGTGACCACAGCTGAAATATCCAGCTGCAGACCGAGAGATGATGTATTGTTTGAAATTGTTTCTGTCAGTACAAAAATGCAATTTGGAATGTTGCATCTTTCCTTCGAAGTTTTATGAACGGGTTACGCGTCTAGACTTTTTCTTATATCAGTTCGAAAACCTGAGGAGAATTTAAAATTAATTAGGGTTAGATGCCCTAAGAGAGTCATGCCATTTATTGTTAGAGGGAAGAAAAGCAAATATGTAAATATATAATTTTGTGTTCAAAGTTTTCAAGATAATCCAATGGATTGCTAGAGGCTTACATGTGGTGATATGATATTTTTCTAATGAACTGCATGATCTTGTTAACTGACGAGTTGACTCGTAAACCTCGGTTGCTGACAGAATTCTTTACTAACTTAAGTGTGTTGAAATAAATGAGTCATGTTGTGGCGAGAGATTGCAATCCTGATATCTCCTAGAGTCGAATCAATTATACATATGGGTAGATCCATTCTGCAAATATTAGTAACTTTATTATTACACAAACAATTTAAATACTGAAAAATAATAAGCAAAAACCAGGATACCCTTGGATCGATCAGTCGTAAATGGTTTTTTGACCAACAAAATTAAATTATTTGATTGGCAATTTACTAGTTTTTTGATCATCAGAAATTATTGTTTTTATTTCCTGTTGATCAAATAATACGAGAAATACGAGAAAAGAAAATGATTAGCAAAAAATTAATTACAAATTGGAAAAGTAGAAAATCATCAAATATGTTATTAGAGTATTTGATTTTATTTTTTAACAAAAATTATTTACTTGATCAGCAGAAGATTTATTTTCTTTTTATTTATAATTTGCACGTGTTAAAGGGGATATGAATACCCTTATACTAATTTTTAGAACACGTGGATTTTTGTGGAAAGGGGAAGAGACAGAGGGAAAGACAGAGTGTAGTTTGAAACTCAGGTAGTATTAAGTTTCTGTAAACTCCAAGGGTGGCTTTCCAGATAACTGGGAAGAATTTTGTTTTGTTTTCGCTATTATTGTCGTTGCTTATGATTCACAGTATTTTTTTCCGTCCTCCTGATGTCATCATCAGTTCTTTAAGAAAAAAAGCTTTAGCGATCGCTAATTTTAGAAAATAATAGTGAACTCACTTAAATTTGTTCTCAGAATTATTGCTTATTTCTGCTGATCGAATAATTAACTTACTTTTTCACAGTATATTCATTTTGATACATAGATTGTAAAACAGCGAAATAATAACGTTGTGATCAGCATCAAAAATTAGGGGGGGGGGGGGGGGCCCCTTTGAACGTGGGGCACCTTTGAACAGCACTAATAAAATCGTATTAAAAAAATCTTTGAGAGCGTAAACCAAATTTTTATCCTGACAATACTGCTTGAAAGTAGCTCGGGGTGGATGTTTTTGTGCTGCATTTCCAAGTTTTTTTTTTTTTTCTTTGTACTCTTACAAGAATTTTTTAGTGAACTTTTTTATTTGTGAAAAATATTTTTTGAAGGCGAAGGTTCATTTAGAGCCATATTAAGGTAAGTTCTTTTTATATATAAGTGCAAACAAATTATTTAAGCTAAATTGTTCGTGACAAGAGACGTTGGGGTAGGTTTGAACAAACCGGTCGGGGTAGATTTGAACATGTTCAAAGGTGCCCCTACGGTTTTTTAGCACAAAATAACTTCCACTTAAATAATCCTGCAAAAACTATAAGTATACATGATCTTCCGGGTATTGCTAATACTGCTTATATTGCTACATTTACATCTAAAAATATAGTTTCAAGGTTTGCGAAGCCAGCATTTACCCTTTTTCAAGAACTGCATTCACGGACGAAGCTTTTGAGTGCGAGGAGGTCACAAATAGAGAACTAGAAGTTCCAGTTGAGCCAAATATAAATACCGAAGCACGTGAAGCACCAAAAGATTATTATGTTCTGCAAATAATGAATCAGATGTTCGGTATTCAAATATAGATCGCTATACTTTCAAAGAAAATGTTGCTTCACCTGAAATCGCTGGGCCTTTCCCGAAAGCTGGTCCCACACAAAATACAAATCGAGGAAGAAAGAAGGGAAAATCACGGATTTTGACAGAAACACCAAATAAAAATGAACTTGAGACGCTTAAAAAAATCAGCAATGCACTCTTTTAACAAGCGTTTAAAGCTAGATCAAAGCACTAAATGGGCAATCAAATCTAAAAAGCCAAAGGAATCGAGTTCGGACTCAGACGAGAGTGGTTCCTATTCGGTGAATGATGACACTGATCTAGAATTCAACTTTGCTGATGACTCATCCATTGAATAAGTTGATGCAGAGCACGAAAACGAAGCATGTATTGATTTAAGTTACGACCATTTAATAATTCCATTGGTGGAATGTTCCAATAAAAACAATAATAAGATATTAGGTTTTGTTGGCCAGAAACCAGGTCCCTATAGGTTTGTCTATCCTGACATAGAAGACAAGTGGTCTATTAGTGGCATAGAAATAAAAGCTAAGCTGCCACCACCAATTAATCCTCCAGAAACATCGAGGACAGCTGTGATGATGACTTTTGCTTTTGATTTCTCTAAATTTCAGTTAAGTTATGAGGCTACTCCTTGTTTATGTAAAAACTTGTTGCTGCCCCACATGGGGGGCACCTTTGAACATAAGGACCTGATTCATTCAAAAAATAATAATAAATCGAAATCTCCTTAATACGAATAGAATTATGCGTTGAAACTAAAGCTTAATTCCATTTCTAAAAGTGAAAATAAGTTAGACATCAATAATTCAAAAACACAGGTTTTTATGAGACTTGGAAGCAAAAAGTGTTCAAAGGTGCCCCCTTCTCCCCTATGTCGGTCCGTCGGTCACAACTTTGTGGGCTTTAAATTTTGATCCGAAGCAGTACAATTGAAAACATTTTTGGAAACTGCCCACAGACACACCCACTTTAAAAAAAAACTTTTTCTCAATATTTTCGCTAGAAATGGAAAAATATTATCTAAATAAAATATTTAGACCTTGACTTTTTGTACACGCCCGCTTTTGGCTGCATTTAAAAAAAAAAACATACTTTTCTTTTCCATACATTCACCTATTTACTTTGAGGGTTAAGTTTAATTGTGAATATCTCATCAGGATCTATGAACTTCGGTTACAAATGTTGGCATACTCTCCCACTTTCTGCTTAGAAAAAATCGCAACAATAGTCTTCTTCGCGAAAATATCCTCTGAACAGAAAGATATCATTACATCGCTTTATTAATGGTGGTTTAAAAAATGGGGAATAGGGTATTATACGATCCGTTCCAGATGAATTTTAACTTTCCTGTATGTTTTTACTTGCACCCATAAGGTCAAGTATTAGTTTCCAGAATATGTTTGGCCTCGAAGTTTTTATCAAGCTTGATATTTCTATAATAGAGAAACTCGAAGAAGTGGGTCTGTCCGTCTGTCTGTCTGTATGTATGTTTTAACAAAAAAAAAAAAATTAACGGTTCTATACTAATGACCGATTTTTAAAAAAAAAAATCGATTTTCTCATCAATCAATTTATTCTCTGCTGGTTAAAAAAATTATTTTTGTTTATTGAAAAGTGTTAAAAAATCGTATCCAAGATAAAGTTGAATTCTAGCATTACTAAACTCAAAATGTCATGGCGGCTATGCTTGTGTCTGTCTGTGGCATTGTCATTAACCCATTTACTTCACGATAGCTTCTGCAAAAATGCACCGATTTAAATGATTCTTCTTACAAAATGTGTACATGAAGTAGAGCACGAAGTGCGTTGACGTTGGTGTTAATCGATTTAGAGGTTTTGAAAATATAGTTGAATTTGTTTATGTTTGCGTTCCCGATAACTTTGATCCTATTTCGACTATTCTTCTTGGAGAATGCTCACCTAAAATGGAGCTCAAAACCTCTTAATTTTAGTTTCAATCGGTGGCACAGATACAGTTAATTTTGATTAATCAGCATGATTAGTAGTTTCATAATTAACCTTTTGAGAAATGAACAACAACAACCGACGCTATGGACTTGCAAACGAGACGTGATTTAGTGCACATCTTCATCTACCGGACCATAAAACAATATCATGACATCGCTACAGTAAATTAAAAATACGATGGTGACCATCAATTGATTGCAACACGAGTATCAGCTGTGAACGTGAAGAAGGTGACAAGCAAATTCACGCGAAATCCACGTCGCAATGAAATCGCGATGGCAAAAGAGGTTGGTGTGTCTACTGCAAGCATGCATCGCACTTTGCGGAATAAGCTGAAGCCTTTAAAAATGCAAAAGGTTCAAGACCTTGCAGTCGCTCAAGGCGTTGAAGCAGCGGCAGCAATTCGTAATAAACAAAACTATTGAGTTTGGTTGACTGCTATGAATTTGGATCAACTGCGGGCATTTCGTCGTCAAAAACTAGCATCCTTGATGGTTTGGGCCGGAATAACTGAAAGTGGACGCACTCCGCTCATTTTTGTGACGGCCGGGGTGAAAATTAACTGCGGAGTTTATCAAGAAGTTGTGTTGGAAGGTTGTGTAAAACCATGGTCGAAAATCATTTCAAAAATACCCTCTTTCTGGATTTTCCAGCAGGAGTCTGCATCCGGTCACAAAGCCTGGGGTCGAGTTACCGCATCAGTTATCGAGCAACACGTGACTGATAAATGTTGATTTGACATGACCGCTTAAGAGATCGAGTATCGAGTATCGAAATTTGGTATTCTGTCATCAGTGATCGTGTATTTATTTATTCGATATGGTTTCTGCTAACGAGTTGAGGTGCATTTGGGAGAAAATATGTAGGAATATCTTTGTTTATTGTAATTTGTGCGTTTGTTTAAATTTATTGTCTGAAATTTATTTCAGGTTGTGTCTAAATAAAAATAATCCCCTACAAAGAAGATTTTGGTAAATTTTATGAGCTGGGACAACGGTTTAGGTGCATCCTCTAAAATTTATATTCTCTATTATAAATAAGAATGCACTCTTATTTGCCTGACTGTTTTGATAGACCTGCAATCAAAAGTATATGTTGTGAAAGATATTTTCAGAAAATTATAGTTTTGTATAGTACGTACTCTTAAAAGTCTTCGTTCAATACACTCATAGCGATCATCCTCTGAATTAGAAGATGAAAAATAAAGTAAATATTCAATTTTTAATTGAAGACGATAAATACAAAACTTTTCCTCACACAAAAATAAATAGTTTTGACATTTGTCAGCCATCTCAATTCAATGTAGTAGAATTGTACTAGTACAATTTTCAAAGTGTACTCGATACGTGACCATTCTTATGTGATCATCCCAATGTAGTTACTCGATCACTCGATAGCGTATGGATTTCACTCACTCGTTAACTGATGTCGTAATTCGAACCCTGACTTCGTTTCGACGGCAGATTGGCCTTCACCCTCACCCGACCTCAATCCGATGGACTTCGCCATATGAGGCATTTTGGAGAGCAAGGTCAGCAACAAAAAATACGAAAGCGTTGAAACCTTGAAATGTGCACTAGTCCGCGAACAAAATTTCGTAGAGTTTCATTCGAAACACATGCAATGCGTTCGCCGTCAGACTGGACACTGTGATCCTATTTAAAGGGCGTCATATTGAAAATTGAGTGAGAATTTTTGCCGACATTTAAAAAATATTCAGTAATTTATAATTGAATTTTTCTACGTTACATTTAAATTGAAATACCCTTTAGTTCTCCATACCTATATTCTTTTGTTGTGGATTATTTATTTTCTATTGTTCAGTTATTTTGTTTGCCAGCATATTTTGCTGGTATTTTAATTATTTAGCTGATCACTAATAATGTTAGTGAAAAACAAATTTGTATTAATCGAGAACTTCCTATGTTTTAACCTTCTTCTCTAAAAAAAAAACAAAAATTTGAAGTGTAACACTTTCTCATTGAAGATATGAATTCTGAGGCTATGGTGGAATCTAACATTTCCATAAGGGTAGATTTCGTCATCTTTTTTATTCACACATCGCTGAACATGCATACATATCTAGCTATCAGATTTTATTTGAAGTCAACAAATCTGCTGCAAATTGACTTTTCATCTCATACAACCCCTATTATACGCAACTAACAAAGTACAATACTATGAAAGCGCTACTTACCCCCATGCTCGTACTGAGTTTTAGCAAAATTTATTGAAAAGGGTTGCGACCAATAAAACACAAAAACTATTCATTTTACAGTTGAACTGTGTAGATGCCATCTCGCTTCTTATGTAGATCTATTGCAAACGTAATGTTCTCATTTGAGTTAATAAACCTTCCCACGTGTGTTAGCGAGCCCTTCGATTACTCACCACATCGCAATAAAAAAAAAAAAAAAAAAAAAAACCGAACAAAAATTATGCAGTACAAAAGATAGTGAGATTGTAAACACATTAACTACCCGTGCTCATACAGTGAGTAACCATCCATCAATTAGCAAATGGGTCGATAAACCCATTAAAGCTGAACACTGAACACATCCGCAGCGCGACCCATCTGAATGTGAATTCACTATTTTACAACCCATTATCTAATTTCTGATCGTAAAATGTGCAATTAAACGGTTTTACAGCCCTCCATTTCGTATTCAATATCAGTGAATCTCCGTATCCGAATCCGTATCCAATGGAAGGCAATATTCTTGTTGTTCTCGCTGTCATTGCCGATGTTTTCTCATTCGTGTGTCGTTGTAGACGTCGCCCGTCGCAACAAAAATGATAATAATTCATGGAAAGGAAACTCTAGTGACACTTAAATCTGTGAATCTAACTACAAGACTGGGGATGATGGCCGGGTCATTAAAATCAGTTTTATTATCTCTGCATCGGTCACCTTGCCGTAGAGTGTCGAGAGAGAGAGAGAGAAAGAGGGTATTAAAGAAATTTCCCAACTTGTCATACAATTTGGTGATTTTTCACTTAAATTAGACACAGATTCAGGCTCAAACAGAAAGTGTCTAATTATACTTTGAAGTGATGTGTGAGGTACAAATGTATGTCTGCCCTTTAGTGTCCTTAAATACATTTTAAAAGGATGAGGATGAGGATGAGGATGAGGATGAGGATGAGGATGAGGATGAGGATGAGGATGAGGATGAGGATGAGGATGAGGATGAGGATGAGGATGAGGATGAGGATGAGGATGAGGATGAGGATGAGGATGAGGATGAGGATGAGGATGAGGATGAGGATGAGGATGAGGATGAGGATGAGGATGAGGATGAGGATGAGGATGAGGATGAGGATGAGGATGAGGATGAGGATGAGGATGAGGATGAGGATGAGGATGAGGATGAGGATGAGGATGAGGATGAGGATGAGGATGAGGATGAGGATGAGGATGAGGATGAGGATGAGGATGAGGATGAGGATGAGGATGAGGATGAGGATGAGGATGAGGATGAGGATGAGGATGAGGATGAGGATGAGGATGAGGATGAGGATGAGGATGAGGATGAGGATGAGGATGAGGATGAGGATGAGGATGAGGATGAGGATGAGGATGAGGATGAGGATGAGGATGAGGATGAGGATGAGGATGAGGATGAGGATGAGGATGAGGATGAGGATGAGGATGAGGATGAGGATGAGGATGAGGATGAGGATGAGGATGAGGATGAGGATGAGGATGAGGATGAGGATGAGGATGAGGATGAGGATGAGGATGAGGATGAGGATGAGGATGAGGATGAGGATGAGGATGAGGATGAGGATGAGGATGAGGATGAGGATGAGGATGAGGATGAGGATGAGGATGAGGATGAGGATGAGGATGAGGATGAGGATGAGGATGAGGATGAGGATGAGGATGAGGATGAGGATGAGGATGAGGATGAGGATGAGGATGAGGATGAGGATGAGGATGAGGATGAGGATGAGGATGAGGATGAGGATGAGGATGAGGATGAGGATGAGGATGAGGATGAGGATGAGGATGAGGATGAGGATGAGGATGAGGATGAGGATGAGGATGAGGATGAGGATGAGGATGAGGATGAGGATGAGGATGAGGATGAGGATGAGGATGAGGATGAGGATGAGGATGAGGATGAGGATGAGGATGAGGATGAGGATGAGGATGAGGATGAGGATGAGGATGAGGATGAGGATGAGGATGAGGATGAGGATGAGGATGAGGATGAGGATGAGGATGAGGATGAGGATGAGGATGAGGATGAGGATGAGGATGAGGATGAGGATGAGGATGAGGATGAGGATGAGGATGAGGATGAGGATGAGGATGAGGATGAGGATGAGGATGAGGATGAGGATGAGGATGAGGATGAGGATGAGGATGAGGATGAGGATGAGGATGAGGATGAGGATGAGGATGAGGATGAGGATGAGGATGAGGATGAGGATGAGGATGAGGATGAGGATGAGGATGAGGATGAGGATGAGGATGAGGATGAGGATGAGGATGAGGATGAGGATGAGGATGAGGATGAGGATGAGGATGAGGATGAGGATGAGGATGAGGATGAGGATGAGGATGAGGATGAGGATGAGGATGAGGATGAGGATGAGGATGAGGATGAGGATGAGGATGAGGATGAGGATGAGGATGAGGATGAGGATGAGGATGAGGATGAGGATGAGGATGAGGATGAGGATGAGGATGAGGATGAGGATGAGGATGAGGATGAGGATGAGGATGAGGATGAGGATGAGGATGAGGATGAGGATGAGGATGAGGATGAGGATGAGGATGAGGATGAGGATGAGGATGAGGATGAGGATGAGGATGAGGATGAGGATGAGGATGAGGATGAGGATGAGGATGAGGATGAGGATGAGGATGAGGATGAGGATGAGGATGAGGATGAGGATGAGGATGAGGATGAGGATGAGGATGAGGATGAGGATGAGGATGAGGATGAGGATGAGGATGAGGATGAGGATGAGGATGAGGATGAGGATGAGGATGAGGATGAGGATGAGGATGAGGATGAGGATGAGGATGAGGATGAGGATGAGGATGAGGATGAGGATGAGGATGAGGATGAGGATGAGGATGAGGATGAGGATGAGGATGAGGATGAGGATGAGGATGAGGATGAGGATGAGGATGAGGATGAGGATGAGGATGAGGATGAGGATGAGGATGAGGATGAGGATGAGGATGAGGATGAGGATGAGGATGAGGATGAGGATGAGGATGAGGATGAGGATGAGGATGAGGATGAGGATGAGGATGAGGATGAGGATGAGGATGAGGATGAGGATGAGGATGAGGATGAGGATGAGGATGAGGATGTGGATGAGGATGAACCCAATTCCGGCACTGTCTTTCTTTTAAGGCTTCTTCCCCATACACATCACGTAACTCTTTAGCAGCTTGCACTGCGTTCTTTCCTTTACGGAAATAAAAAAGTAAAATATGGCGAAAATGCTCGTTTTTGCACTCCATATTAAAACTGACGCCAAAATAATACCTTTTCACAAAAATACGTGCAATTTGCTTCTAAAGCAAAGTAAGATTGACAGCTAACAAATGTCAAAAGGAAAAGAATATGTCGTTGACAGAAGCCATTAAAAAATATGGCCAAAGACATCTATGTGTGAAATCGGCAATTACTTAGTTGCCAACCTGATATTATAATTAGGTTGGATTGCTGTAATAAAATGCAATTTTCATCTTTTGGCTGAAAAGGAAGATGCGTAAGTAAGTCTATTTTTTATGTTAATTTTTTTTTTTCCATTTCGGTTTGTCGTTGAGAGAAATGCGCTTTTTCCAGATGCTCGCATCCTTTGTTTCTCTAAAGACTCTCTTCGTTTGCCCTGAACTTTTGCAACAAGAATTTATCTGTAAGTATTTCTGGGTATTCACATAATGTATAGCTGAGTGTCATTTATCTATAATTTTACAGATACTCGTAGGTATAAGTAAACTGACTCTCTAACTTGACTCTCAACTGTTAGTCACTTATAGAAAGTATTTCAAACTTGTCAAATCATGTAATTTCAACCCCGATATTTGCCCTACGCAGTAATAATAAACTCATAATGTCAACACAAGAAAATGTAGATAACATAAAAATATTTCAAAACAGTAAATATCTCCTAGTACTACGAAATAATTACAGGCCATTTGAATTTAAGGGTGAATTCTATGAATATTTACGACTAGCTCCGGATAACGACTTTTCCTCGTAAAATATCCAAAGATGAATGATAAAAAAAGATGAATCTCCATTCTAGGAAAAAAAAATCAACTATCATCACTTACAAACAACACACAGTAAAGGTCACGAAAAATAATTACAAATATCCAATCGGATCAACGTAAATCACTCGCATCTCATGTCGTCGTTGATCGCGTTCAGTTTGTAAATCTCTTAGTTAATTGTCCACCCGAAAAAAAAAAAAAAAACATTTATGTGACTCGCACGGTGTGATCCTAATGATAAATGAAATTAAGTCACGTACTGCGACGAATGAAAACCAAGACCATGCAGATGGTGGCACGATAAGACCACTGGTGTGAGCTTCCTGGTTTAAAATGAATACCCCTCACAGCGTCGTATTCGAATCGAAAAAGGTGAAGGAAGGCCCAATGTCAGCCCTACCTGAATCAACCTGATTCCAAAGTATGTTTCATCGTATTTTACCAGAGTTTATCTGCTGGATTAAGTCGTATTGACAAAAAGGACTAATTTTTAAGTTAGATTAAAAAAATTAAAATTTTAATGAGTACCATTAAAATAAAGTGTTGCGCGCTGCGGTTATCTTTCTGGCGCGCGATCATTAAGAATGAAAGGAGGGCTTCAGAGGTTAAACGGGGTAAACTGAGGGTCACAGTCGGATGGCGATTTATGAAAGGATGCAGGTGATTAATCTTTGAGCAGCTTCCTGCATTCCAGGTGTTGCATCATTCAGTTGAAATTATATTGTATATTATTTTGTGCACAGTTATGTTGAATCACCACTAAAAATGTGATTCAGAGCACAGTTGAGGTTAGTCGATAATTTTCCAAAAAGAAAAGAAGACGAAATAGTATATTTAATTTGAGCGCGACTGAAATAATAGGATTTAGGTAGACCCACGCGTGCTTAAACGATAGAAACTTTTGGGGAAATCGTTGCTCGTAATTTGTCAGATAAAATTTTATCACCGCCCACCTTCGGCTTAGAAGTTGGGAATATAGTATATGTACATTTTTTTTTGGCTTTAAAGCATGTCAATAAAATGCATCGTGGGGTCATTTGAATATAAATGGGGCACAGGTGTAGGGAGTAACGATGGGTAGATCATTATTTGGAGATCATGGTGATTTATGAGCAGCACCTTTTTGTCTTTAACAGTTGATGCCTCTTTTAAGTGGCAATATTCTTGTCGTGCCTGGCTAGATAACCTCTGTATCATAAAACTGTACCAATAATGTGAATATAATTTGTGTCACAATCGAAAGATATGATTTTTTTAAGATTTCTGAATAAGTCGTATAATGTTTTGTTGATTCAGGCGTCAGCATAAATTATTTTGAATATACCATCGACACGTTTATCGCTTAATGTGGCTGTGCGGCGATGTGTTCTAATCTGTCGATATCTGTGACATCAAATAGCAATGATATTATCTATACTCGTAAGAAATGACAGTGGGTAACTTAATACATTAGGGGGAGCGTATATATCAGCTTAAATAGTCTTCGAAATCGTTCAAAATGTAAAGAAAGATGTCACGAGTGAAAAATAACTTTAATTAACTTGGTGTATGGAGTTGGCCGGTTGAACTGTCCAACTGTAGCGTCATCTAGGGCTTTTGTGAACAACTTGAAGTCCCTCTGAAAGTTTGTAATTATTTTTACACAATCTGTAAGATAGCTCTAAAAACAATAAGAAATCGAATGAATGCATTTATTATAGTTATCGATTGAGGACTATGATAGGGTTCTGCGAAAATTGCTTTCAGTAATGCCACTAACTTGCTACCGCACATTTTACAATGCAGAAAAGTTAAACAATATCTTACTACTGAAGTTTACTAGAAAAACCTTCAATTCGAGAGAAAAAAAAAGTGTCACAATCTAACAAATAAAAAAATAACTAGGATCATGTCTGTGCGCACATCACGCAAAAACTACTGGACAGATTTTAATAAAATTTTACGATTCTATACTTTAGAGGCTTGGTCATTATCTCCAATTAGAATTATTACGGTATTCCTCACAGAGGTTGAGATATTAAAGATTGAGTAAGAAAAATGAATGAACAAAAAATCAATCGATCAACGAAATCAAGCAGTGACAACCGAGGTTAGTACTTAGGTGGAGCACCACTTGGGAAAACCGAGTGTTGTTGGCAATGTTCCATCTTTTTTCGTTAAAAATCCGTTGTTGCTAAAATTAGAGTAGTAACAAGATTGGGTGATAACGATGGCGTCAACTGTGCGTGTTCTCTTGCCACTGAGACGAGGGGAAAATGTGGATGCGCATTCCTGTCTTAATGTTTGTTCTAAATTTTAAACGCCTAAAGAGATTTTGATAATTTGTTGCTCGCATGTACATAGATATGTCTCCCACTTAGAAAGTGTCACTATTTATATTGAGCTCAGTCCACTTGTAGACATAGCCCCCATAGTTTGTAATGTTAATCCCAAATGAATAGAATAGGGTACCACTTAAAAGGTACATTTTGTTTTACCCACAACGCCAGTGCAACCATCCGTCTAAAAGCTTCCTCTAAGTGGTCCAACTTCTTAGCTGGCGACCTCGATCCTTAATTCAAAAAATTTATCATACGAAAATACAAACTACACCCCATCGAAACTGAGATTTGATACTAACTTCCCGGTATCAATTCCCGGCCGTAGTAAGTGGGAACACGTTGCTGACAACGATGGCAGTTCAGTTCACTTCTACACAGACGGTTCTAAAATCGGAAACGGGGTGGGTAGAAAGTTCAATTTGAGCATCTCCGTTCGTCTCCCAGATCACTGTAGCGTATTTCGCGCAGAAATAATGGAGATTAAGGAAACCCTATCCTGGCTGAAGTGTAATGTAGTTTCTGTTTGCGGAGATGACGGATGAATTCAATATGCACTTATACTGGGCACTAGGCCCCTGAGACAAACCATGTAACTGCAAGGCTGACAAGCTCGCTAGAAAAGGCAAAACCCTCAGAATTATCCCGGTAAGGCAAAATTTAGGTATGCCTCGCTACGTGTGAACATTTACTCATACTGGAGTCTGTAGACAAATCTGGCCCAAGCTAGATAAAAAAAAACCTCTGATAGATTAAATTTGCTAAAACGATCACAGATCAGCACCGTCATTGGTGTCCTCACAGGGCACTGTCCTATCGGTCTACACACTAAAAGGCTAGGACTCTTTTCCAATGATTACTGTAGGGACGGGGAGGAGGAAGGAACGATCCTCCATTTCCTTTGTACCTGTCCAGCCTTGGCCAAAAGAAGGCTCCATCTAGGGGCTCCATTCTTCGACGATCTCAGCGACCGATATTGATGTCAGAAGCATTCTCCACTTTATAAGAAGTTCCAGCTAGTTCAATGCGCCCTTAGATAGTTAGAATAGCAATAGATCCCGTGGTATCACAATGGACTTCCTTTGGTCTAAGGGTGCCTGTACATAGGTACAGAAAACCTAAGAAAACAGATAATTAGCAACTATTTATCGAGAACAGCTGAGACCTTCATCATCGTAGACCTGCTGATAACCAAACTGTATCCCAGAAGAGCTTTGTTTCTGACAGACGTAGTCGACAAATAAACTGTAAATGCTATGCGTAGTTACATATATAATATCTGGCAGGCTCTTTCGAATCAAGCGTTACAGCAACACTCTTCTTTATTCAACCCATTGGCATACTGAGCTGTAAGAAATGTAAACAAAATTATTCCCTTGTCTTTTCTCCTTCAATTCAGCTTATTTATAGGTTGACCCAATTCCATTTTGTTCTTTGTTCATTGTCCTTTTCCATGAGCCTCCCTGGGGACTTCACACTCTCATGCTTTTCTTACAAATGTGTGACTAACTTACTTTGTTTTATTTGGGTCACAGGGGGATCTCTGCTCGTGACTGAGTTGAACTCACTGTTCACGAAATGTTTTGGTTATACGAGTAGTTTCTTTTTTTAATCCTTTGTTCGACATACCCTCCTTTTAGCTTATACTGACTGCTTTGTCAAGCTCTACACGATTATTTTGGTGAAGGTTTGACTCAACCGCTGGTATAGTCTTGATCAGTGGTAGCTCATACCCCAATCGTGTTTCATAAAAATCATAGTGTAGACAGCAATGCCTTTCACTAACAGTATTGCAGCCAAGATTTTGCAGAAGAATGAAACAAAATAGCGAAACATCCTTCCCTAATTTGTGGGAATGATCCAAATGGCACGAATGGATTGTGATCATCTAAACGCAAGGTTAACATTGAGTATGTGTGTGTGTGTTTACCAACTTGTGTGAACCTGAACATATGTACATATGCATATAGCATAGCTCGGTTGCTTTTATATGGACAAGAATTGTGCACAAAAAATGTGTGCCTATAGTGAGTTGACATCTAAAACATGAACATTCGAATTCCAGTTAGTGGAAATCGGTTTCAACTGTAAATATCTTCAAAATTGGTGCAGATTTTGAAATTATCTACAAGAAGGTGCCGAATTTTTCAAAATTTTCGAAATTGAATTGTGCGCAATCTTTTAAATTTCCGAATTTACAGGGAAGCTATGAAAAAATCGTTATCCATTGCGATTATCTCGAAAAAGATGGCTCCAATGAAAAAAATAATTTTGGTCGAAATATAGATGCGAATTTTTCAAAATTTCATAAAAACGAAGTTCCACAATCTTCCGAAATATCCAACTTTACCGGAAAGTTACGAAAAATCGATTTCATTGCACATACATATCTTGAAAATGGCGCACCCTATGGACGAAATTATTGCAGTCGAAATTGTATGCACTTAAACTCTCTTTAAGATAGAGGCCATATTTTATATAAGTTTTGAAAAAAATAAGGTACGCTAGGTTCCAAAATATCTGACTTTACCCGGAAGTGAATACAAAAAAAAAAAAAAACATTTTGCAGTGCGAATATCTCGAAAACCAAAAATCCTACCAAAAATATTATTACACTCGAAATTTTAGGCTTTGAAATTCTCTACAAGAATTTTTTTTTCGAAGGCATGCAATCTTCAAATACATCCGCTTTCACCCAAAAATTACTGGAAACCGTTTTTTAATGTGAATATTTTGAAAACGGTGTTACGAACAAAATTATTACGTTCGGAACTACTTGAATGGACCTAGGTTTTCCTAGTTTCCGAAGGCATATACTATATTCAGAAAATACATAATCATTTGCATAAACACTTCTTTCGTTTAGTTTCAATATCAACTGTTGTCAGCGCTACTAAAGAGTGTCTCAAAAATCACGCAAGATTTAAATTTTGCGCCATTTGTACGGTTAAGTGGTGCCAACGCAAAAAAAAAACAGCGTGACAGCTGACAGTGCAGGGTTATTAAAAATGGAGTGCTTCACGAAAGAACAACGCGTTTTCATTGTTGAGCAATATTTTAAAAATAATGAAGGTTTGGCAGCTACAATTCGCAATTTTCGAACAAAATGTGGTCGGAATAGCGATTTAACTTCATCAACTGTGAGGAGATTAATTCAAAAATTTAGGGAGACCAATTAGTGATCTTAGACACTGTGGCCATCCTTCAACAATTCGTTCAACATAAACATCGAAGCAGTTCGAGGGAATGTTGCTGAGAGTCCAGGAATATCAATTCGGCACCGTGGTCAAGAATTGGACATTTGGAGAAACTCTCTACAGCGTATTCTCACGAAAGACTTGCATCTTCATGCATACAAAGTGCAATTGACTCGAGGACAGAATCCTACTCACCACGCACAGCGAAGAGAGTTCATTGAATGGATTATGGAATAACAGCAAGTGGGTGCTGATTTTTTCAATCATCATCATCAATCAAGCATTGACGGCTTTGTTAATCGTCAAAATTGTCGAATTTGGAGTTCAGATAATCCACGAGTGATTGTTGAGAAACAAGTGCATCCACAACGTGTCACTGTTTGGTGCGTATTTTGGGCTAGGGGCATCATCGAACCATTCTTCTTTGAAAATCCGGCTAGTCAGGCAATAACAGTTAATGGTGCCCGCTATCGCGACATAATAATCCATTTTTTGTGCCTAAATTACAAGATATGGATGTGGCCAGCATATGGTTTTAACAAGACGGTGCCACATACCATACAGCTCGAGAAACAATTCAATTATTGCATGAGTCATTTCCTGGTTGTTTAATTTCCCGTTTTGGTGATCAGAATTGGCCGCCTAGATCATGCAATTAAACGGCGTTGGACATTTTTCTTTTGAGTTTTTTGAAGTCTAAGGTTTATGCCAACAAGTCTAAGACTGATCACGCCTTGAAGGAACAAATTGAGTGTTGTATCAATGAAATTCAGCCACATTTATGCAAAACGGTTATGGAAAATTTCGACAAAAGAGTGCGTATGTGCCAGCAAAGCCGTGGAGGCCATTTACCCGGTATGCTTTCCATACATAACCCTATACTGTATACTTTATGAATCAATAATACATTTACAATTTTTATCAAAATTACTTCTTGCGTGAATTTTGGGACACATTTTAGCAAACATATTCTCAGAAGCAGTACACAGTTACACAGTATTCTAAATTTGTTCTAAAAAACTGTTTACCTAAGTAACAGACCTCAGTGTGAATGAAGGTATAGTTGTATGTGAACTACAAAACGTACATTCAAGAAGAAGAACCCCTTACTCAACGTAGCATTCGGCACGTTTCTGTTAGTTTTGCTTTTTTAATTTCTCTCTTCATTTTGTAATAAATTAACGGAGATTACCTGTTAAAATCATTTGTTCAAGTAAAATTATCCACGCCTACTCATCACTATGCCTCGCCGGTCACTATTGCATCCGAGTCAATAAAACTTCTGAGCACCTTCACCATTCTGCAATAAAAAATAAAAATAAAAATGGGCTCATTTAACGTGGCCTCTAATTATCAATAACAAAAGCCTTAAAAAAAAAAAAAAAAATCCATTCCCGAACAATCAATCGGATAAATAATGAGAAATACAAAAGAAAACAAAACTTAACGACAATTTACTTTCACACTCTCCGCCGCCGCCGCCGCTGCCCCGCGCCGACCCGTTTCATCACTGTTCATATGACCAAATAAAGAAATTAAATTTATTACCTCCTATCACGGATCATTAATTATAGTACTACTCGTACAGTCAATGCATCCAAAGTTGTTTCCGCAAAGCGCAATAATTACACGCGTCTCGCAACTAAAAGCCTCTCGCTTTGCAATCGTTTTCCAGTTGAATTATTAAAAATATTCCACTAAATAAAATAAAAAGAAATTAAATAGTTAAAAAGAGTGTAAAAAACTGGAAAAGGTAATAACGTTAATTTTTTTTTTTTTTTTTTTTTCACTTTCTGTCAGGAATTACAGCACATGAGTCCCGGTAGCATTTGTGCAATTGCAGCAACGACAATGACAACAATGACGACGGTGACAAACGAACCGCACCCTCGCGATTCACCCCGACCAGCAATTTTGCCCTGACTGCCTAATTGTCGAGCAATTGCCAACTGAATAGGAGGTCTAATTTCGTTCTTAATTGTTCCGCGAGATTTTATGCAAACTGACTTTGCACAGGTGGTGGGCCCAAGCAAGGTCCACTGATTGCGCATCGAATGCACCCTGATAGTGTGAATGAAGTTTTAACGTGTTTCTGTCACGTTTCAGTGATGTGATAGAGAACTGCCTGCAGTTGAGTCATAGTCAAAGCCGACGCGACGTACATATGTCAAATGACATCTAATTCCACACAGCTGGCCTGAAAGAGGGAGATAATTTGATACTAGTAGTGGTAAGTCGTATTGCGGTGGTATACCAGATAACTATCTGAAGTGGAGTCAAATGGGATCGTGAACTCGTTAAAAGATACTATCGATGATTTCCTAACGCTCATCCATGATGCTGGAACTTGATGGTTGCTTGATGGTTATGGGCATTTTAATCTTCTCGTCAAAAGTGGTTTGCTGATAAAGAATAACGTTTTTCTTGAACCGTTGGATATAAAAATCTAAGGAATTATAAATACTCGTTGGTAATGGGTGTCGACAGAATCTAGATAGACATTTGATGTGATTGTTGAGAGTTTTCGTGACAAGGGAATTAATTTAAATCTACTTTGTTGTGCGGGTTTTAATGTAGATTTGAACATCGTTAAGATGATTATAGTGTAGATAGTAACGTACCGCCAATACCTACTAAAGAGACACACCTGCGACCTTCGTCCTAAGACCTACAGGAGCCATGCAGGTAGACTATCTCGAAAGCGCACACCGACACTAATTCGGTCGCAGCTATTTGGATATAATACTTGATTAGTTTTTGATTTAGTCAAGGAATAGTTGACATTGCATAGTCGACATCGAAAAGCATATTCCACTTCACTAAGGGACAAGTCACTAGGACGATCGATTAGTGGTGCTGTTTCAATTACATTTTCCATGTTCGGTTTTTATTGAATTGTAGGAGTGACCGACCTAGAAGTGACACTTCTGGCGGAGAGGCCTGCATGACTTTTCACTTCCATGCTTTGATGATATGTTTACTAATCAGTATAATTTCAATGGGTGAGATTTGTGTCGTTGCTTGTAGCCCTGTAACTCTCTTAAGCATATCTCTTGAATATTTGTTCTCCACTACAGGTCACAAAGTTCTGTTTGATCAAAATTATGTTCCCCCCCTTAAAATGATCGAATCATCTTTCTCACACGTTTAACTCAAGATCTTGAGTTAATACGGACTGCAGATGCATGTAATGGCAAAAATCATCAAAGTCGGACGAAGCAAGTTTAATATGTAGTGTTGTGATTTTTAGCCCCACGTTTTCCGATGATTTTTTTAAATGGTTTATGTCAGGAGACTTTTTATATTTTTTGTGTAACCTTCTTAAGACTTTATAAACTCTCAATTTGTTTCTTCAAATTTTTCACGTTATCACTTTCGGTGATAGAAGGCGGACATTGCCTTTGCCTTTATCCGGAAAAAAACATGTTTTACGAGTACTTATACGAATTCCCTGGAACTCTGGCTTTCATTCGATATGCCGCATGTTGGGGTGAAACATTTTCTTGAGGTATACGAGGGTGGGTCAATAAGTCCCTGAAAAATGAAATAAGGAACACTCTTTTCGATATAAAAATATTTTATTTTTCAACATAGTTTCCTTTTAGCTCTATACACTTCATCCAACGTTTCTCCAACTTATTGATGCCCTCCAAATAATACGATTTCTCGAGCCCCTCAAAATAAGCGTTTGTTTCAGCGATGACCTCTTCATTCGATCCAAATCTCTTACCTCCGAGCCATTTCTTCATGTTTGGAAACAAGAAGTAGTGGCAGGGGGCTAAATCTGGAGAATATGCTGGATGAGGGAGGAGTTCGTAGCCTAACTCATGCAATTTTGCCATTGTAACTGCGGACTTGTGCACCGGTGCGTTGGCCTGGTGAAAAAGAACTTTTTTCTTCCCCAAATACGGCCGTTTTTGCTTCAAATAAGCTTGGAATCGATCCAGCAGCTCTGCGTAATATGCGCCGGTGATGGTTTTACCCTTTTCAAGGTAATCGATGTAACATATAACACCGCGCGCTTCCCAAAAAACTGTCGCCATGACCTTGTTTGCTGACAAACCCCGCCTTGTGAATGTGAGTGGTGAATGGTTCCAATCGATGACGAAGAGTCCCCATAATATTTGTCAAGCTTTTGTTTGGTTTGCGTGGTAGTTTTTTCTCGCACAAAATAGTGTTTAATGAGCACTCGAAATTCACTTTTTTCCATTTTAACGAAAATGCTAGTAGACGTCTATATAAAATGGCTGCCACAACAAAACTATTTGACAGATCTGTCTGAAAATTCGGGTTCGTTCTTTTGAAAGATGATTTTTACAAAAAAAAAAAAAAAATTAAGGTGACAACACAATTTGTGTTAATTTTCAGGGACTTATTGACCCCCCCTCGTATTATGCCCCGTTTTAGAAAAACAGTATTTTAAAAAACAGAAATATAACCCCAACCTCTGTTTCTAGTCTTGTATTATATCCAGGTTCTTGACGCTGTCACTTCGCTGTAGAGATTGTCTCAAGTGATTTCAGGAGGTTGACGGGTTGAAGAGGTACGATTCCCGCCTGTATTCCACTTTTTTTTTGGAATAATGAGGTTTCAGTAGATATCCCTTTAATGGATTTTTGTTCCTTAGGATTGTCACAAATATTCTCCAATAGCGTTCAGGCTCGCAGTTCATAAATCTTTCCTGGGTTTGTGCAGAAATACGACCTTTTTCTTTGGGTCAATGGTTTGACCTGTTTTCAGTATACAAGACAAGCCGTGACGACAAAACTTCTTGCAAAATGACAGGAGATTTAAAAGTTAGGAAGGGGTTAACCCACGGCACTTTGTCTATCTCGATTATGTTTTTGGTGTTTTTACATTTCGTATCGACCTGAAATTCTCATCTTAGAACAGATGGTTTTGTTATCTCAGTGAGATAATTTGAGAAGTGTGCACTTCTTCAAGCTTTCAAAATCTCTGCGGTGGTTGCCATGTTACTAACGAACTGAATTAGTTCAGTCCGCAGCTCTCTAGACAGACAATTTTAGACGCGAGCTACCCCATTGTTTTCGCAAATACCTATCAGTACCGTATGTCTACCATAACTCTCTCTTAGAAGCCCATGTAGGCTTTTCAATATAAGGGATATCCAGTCTGTTTTGTCATTGGTTCGAAGTTATCTGCTTATGTGGCCTGGCTGCCTTCTTTGTTTCGAGAAGTTCACAGCTGCCAGTTTTCGATGTCAGGAAGTCCCAAAATTTTCTATTATACACTTTCGTTCTTCAATGACGATTTGTTTGGACCTGCTATCCTTCACCTTATATTCAAGTCTTGTCACTGTTAGGTCACCTATGCTCAAGTATGCCTCTGCACGGGTTCTTCGTTAACCGTTGTCACCGTTTCCTTTTTATCAACATGCCAAGATTCTTAGATAAATGTGATGGCACAAAGATTGGTAGTTGCCGTCCTACTATGTCCAGTTTTCATTATCAAGTTCTTTTAAAACAACATTAACACAGATCCCATTCCTTTCCAGAGACTGCTGAACTGCACCTGTCAAGCTACACAAGATAATAGTCTGATGGGTGATCGTTGTTTTTTAAAGACGCTTTCCAAAATACTTTCCAAAATACTGAGCAGGCGACTCAGAATGCACCAAAAAGTTATTCGCGGTCTCACCTCTCTCATGGACAAGCGTCTGATAGTAAAACTGTCATAAAAAAAACTCCTCAATTTTGTCCTTCGAAAAAGACAATAAAGTATGGATCCCCTCTATTCGGCTTCAAGACTCCAGACCAGAATATTTATTTATTTATTTTTCCAAAATTGTCCAGTGTTCCTTAACAATGTTCCCCCCCACCAAGAAACGTCAGATCTAAATGGACCAATCTTAACACTCTTTGTTGGGTGGCTGGCATCATTAGTTTTTCTTACCATAATGTAATTACAAACTACACCTCCATCAAATATTTAGTTCCGAAGACCAATAAACTTCTCACTTGAGCGGAATAAACATGTTTCAGAACCAATAATTTTATTCATCCCTTAATAGTTAAAGTTTCCAACAAGTTTACGTGATTTGTCAACTCCCCTTTAAGGCAAACAAAATCGTCTAACCCAAGTCTAAGTAAATTAATCCCTAAATTACCCTAAAAATTAACAAAAAATCCTTTCCCTTTAACTTGACGCACCCTCATTGTCCACATTCGATGAAAACATATTCACACTGGACTGCCCACACCGTCAAAAAAGGAAAACCTATTCAAATATTTAAGAAGAAAATTGGATACTTCCACACAAGAACCGAAAACTAGACGGCGAGTTTATTAATCAGCTTCGTCATACATTCTTCACAACTTTTTCTAATTAAACGAAATCTGAGCGAAAGGACGTATAAGGAAAAGCGAACAAAAAAAAAATCAACAATCCGAGTAAAAACTTTCCCAATTTGGGGGAGCGCTGCAGACATATGTACTCGTATGTACGTATCCTTCTACCCTTCTGTCCTGCCACATCCTTCTTTTCAGTTAATATTTTGTGCGCTTATCGTCCCAAGGAATATTTTGCTTTTCCGGGACGGGAGAACCGAAAAGGACGACCAAATGCCAAATGCATTAGTCTTGCAACATAAAATGCGAACGTTATCCAAGGGATGTGAAACTACTTGCTTAATTACTGAAAAGGCATTCACAACATACACATACAATATGTATGTACAGACACCCCTTGACTCCTTGCTAAATGCACAGAAAATGTGTATCTCCCAGAAAAAAAAACAAACTAAAAGGAAATTCCTTTCCATCGTATTGCTTAAGGGAGTAAATTATGACTTCGCCAGAGTTGGAAATACTGATACAGATTCACATTTTACCGGGCAATAGAGGGTTTTTGGAGCTGCAAAATTAATTTATTCTGTCTACCTTGAGCAAAAATGAGGAAAACAGACAGAAAGACTGTGATATGTCTGAGGAAAATAATGTACACCCTATCTTACAGGAGTGTTATTCATTTATACATATCCTCGTAGATAGATAGGGGGTGGCAGAGAGGTGAGGCTTTCTAGTTTTTAATTAATTTAATTTTGGTAGGGACGAAAGCCCCCATTCATTTGGCTTATTACAAGCTACAACTTGAAAAAAGAAAAAAGAGAGAGCATGAGAAGCGCGCGATCGAGGATATAGAGAGGTGCTACTCCAGGAATAATGTTCGGAAGTTTTACCAAAAGGTAAAAAGAAAGTGTCATGCCAAAAAGACCCGAACAGAGACCTGTAGAGACGAACAAGGAAACCTTGTAGTAGAGTCACAGTCGGTGCTGAGGACATGGAAAAACCATTTCTGCAGACTGCGAAAATGAACCATTCAACCTGGACGATGAAAGCCAAGATTTCCGTCCACCTGACCAAAATGAAGTGAGGATAGCAATATCTAAGCTTAAATCCAACAAGGCTGCTGGATCGGACGGCTTAACTGCTGAGCTGTTTAAGGCGGCGGGAGATGACCTGGTGGAGAGCATACACCAACTCATCTCCAAGATTTGGTCAGAAGAAAGTATGCCTGATGAATGGAACATCAGCATCGTTTGCCCGATCCACAAGAAAGGAGACCCTCTAAACTGCGCCAACTATAGAGGCATCAGTCTCCTGAATATTGCGTATAAGATCATGTCTGCTGTACTGTGTGAACGCCTGAAACCATTCGTCAACGATCTGATAGGTCCCCATCAGTGCGGTTTTAGGGCCGGTAAGTCCACGACCGATTATCTCAACTCATCATACTCATCAACTTTTTATCGATTTTAAGGCCGCATATGACAGCATTTATAGAGACGAGCTATACAGAGCCATGTCTAGTTTTTTCATCCCTGCCAAACTTGTCAGATTGTGTAGAATGACGATGGAGAACGCTCGCTGCTCCATAAAGGTTGGAAACAATCTCACCGAGACCTTTGATGTCAAAAAAGGATTTAGACAAGGTGACGCGCTGTCATGTGACTTCTTCAACATCATTCTTGAGAAAATTGTGCGAAACTCACAAGCCAACACCAGGAGCATAATTTTCCAAAAGTCTGTGCAACTTCTGGCATACGCTGATGACATTGACATTATTGGCAGAACACAGCGAGCTGTCACTGGTGCTTTTGCAAGTATTAGTGCAGAAGCGGCAAAAATGGGTTTAGTGGTGAATGAGGGTAAAACAAAATATATGCTGTCAACAAGAAGGGACACACAACATCGACGAATCGGACAGAACGTCACGATAGACAGCTACAATTTTGAGGTAGTTAGGGACTTTGTCTACCTCGGCTACGCTGTAAACTCTGATAATGACACCTCAGCAGAAATCAGGCGAAGAATTACACTTCCCAACCGCTGTTTCTTTGGCCTAAGACGGCAATTGATTAGTAAGGCCTTGTCAAGAAACACTAAGGAAACTCTATATCATCCCTGTCTTGCTCTATAGAGCAAAAGCATGGACCCTAGCAAAAGCGGATGAAGATCTTCTTGGTCGTTTCGAACGCAAAATTCTTCGAGTGATTTTTGGTCCCGTTTGCGTTGACGGGCTTTGGAGGAGAAGATTTAACAGCGAACTCTACGAGCTGTACAGCGACATCGACCTGGTCAGAAAAGTGCGCATCAGTCGTCTAAGATGGCTAGGATATGTAGAGCGAATGGACACCAACGCTCCGGCCCTAAGAGTCTTCGATTCCAACCCGGAGGGACAACGCAGTAGAGGAAGACCTCGCCTTAGGTGGCGCGCACAAATGGAAGGGGACCTCAACCAACTTGGAGTGCGCAACTAGAGGCAGTTAGCCAAAGACCGCGCTATCTGGAGAGGAGTATTGGTTGAGGCCCAGGTCCACCCCGGACTGTAGCGCCACCTAAAGTAAGTAAGTATTATAAGCTACAACTAACTTAAGGCTAAAACTTAAAACTAAAACTTAAAAGGAGAATGGTGAAGGAGTTCGGCTTTGAAGCAGGGAGTGGTGAGGTTAAAATCAAAATGGGTGAGGTTTGAAATTGAAATTGGTTCATTAGATCCATATGAAGTGCGGTGGGATGGTAGATAGAAAAGATGCGGGTATCGTAAATTTCGTGGGTTGATATTGAAGAAAATTGAGTTCTAAAGAGGTGCGTAATCGACAGAACCTGAAAGAAGTCGATGAATGAAAAGAATGCCTGCAAAATCTCTGCATTTCTCTAGAGTACTCAGGTTGATGAGGTTGACGCGGTCTTGATAGGGAGGCAAGATAAATGGATCGTTTCAAGGAAGACCTCGAAGGGCAAATCGAATAAATCGACGTTGAATATTCTCGAATCTGGTCACATGAACTTGTTGAAAGGGTGACCACACTTGACTGGCGTATTCAAGAAAATACGAACAAAGATAATGTAGAGGGATCTGGTCACGTAAGGGTGGGAGAATTCTTTGGACTATCGTTTGACAAAGCCAAATCATGAGTCAGCTTTACGAATTATCTCATCAATATGTGAACGGAAATTTAGTTCCCTGTCGTACAATATTGAAAGATCGCGAAGAGATTGAACGATGGATATAGTTTGACAATGGAGAAGGTAAAGGCGGGCGAAGGACACGTGGTGCTTACGTGATAAGATAATGGATTGGCATTTGGCGAAATTGAGCCTTAAGCGATTTTGTAGGCACCAGTTCGAAAAACTATCAAGGTCTTTTTGAAAGAGACAGTAGTCATGTGGGGAAGAGATGGCCTTGAAAAATTTGGTATCATCAGCGTACAGAAAGAAGGAAGAGTGTTTAATAACCCTCTCAACATCGTTTATTGTTAGAATGAAGAGAAGATGACCTAGATGGCTGCCTTGCGGAACATCAGAGAAAGGAGTCGATAGGACTAATCTGAAGCGAACTCTGTAAGAACAGTTTTCCAGTTAACAACATTGGTTCGAAGCAGAGGGCAGACATTTTGAAGAGGATTAAATCATGAGATATCTTATCAAAAGCCTTACTAAAATCAGTTGGAATAACTTCTTTGCCATTCTCTAAGGCAGAAGGGCGAAGGACATGAATTGTACTAAGTTAGTGGTAGTTGATCTACCTTTCAGAAAGCCGTGTTGGGTGGGAGAGATAAGAGACTTGCACTGAAAGCTTAAGACTTCGTATAAAATACTTTCGAAAATGTTGGTTAGATGAGAAAGTTTAGCAATGGGGCGATAGTTTGTTACTTCGTTCTTTGCTCCCTTTTTGTGTATGGGAGTTATGAAAGAGGTCTTCCAAGTCTGAGGGAATTCTCCTAGTGATAGAGACAAACGGAAAAGATGAGAGAGGGGGAGGTAGAGAATGGAGGAGCATTTTTTAAGAAAAATGTCAGGAAGTCGGGTGAGAATTCATCATTAAGATTTTGTAGTTTATTTTCAATTACAGTAGGATCAAAAGGCAGGGACAGAAAGAGGGTTCTGGTTCAAAAGAGTTGTCGGCGAAGGATTGTTTAAAATAGGTGGCAAAAAAGTTGGCAATGGTTTGCGGATTAGTTGAAGATATATTTTCAAAAGAGAGGGACGGAGGGTAACCGTCAGATTTTTTTTTTTTTTAGTTGACGAATTGAAAAAATGACTTAGGGTCGTTTAAAAGATTTGCTTGCGCGTGCCGCTGGTGGAGAGAGTTATAAAGATGATTGAATCGTTAGCCGAATAACATTTTCTTTATGCAAGAACAGATCATCCGCAATGCAATGACTCTTAAATCCTTGCGCTCGAGTTTTCCATCTTCTTACTTGTTGTTGTTGTTGTTGAAAATATACACAAAATTATCAGATTATGGTAAGGGCATATGGTATTGAAGAACTATCACTTGTTTTCAAAAATAAAGCTTTTACATATCTTTAAAACACCAAAATTGATTGAACGCCTTTTGTCAAGCACCTAATAACAAACTAAATATTTTTGAAATTCGTTTAGTAACTTCTTAGATAGTCGTGAAACTAGAACGATTTTTGGGACGATACCAAATATATCTCACCCGCAGTCCATCCGATTCTCATGAATTTCAGTAGGTACTACTACTACTATTGCGAATTTCATTCAAATTATTCGGGCGACTATTGAAAATCACCCTAACAAGCATAAATTTCTATTTTCATTAGCAGTTCATTCAAGTCGTACGAGTATATTGTGCGCCTATTTTTGTAGAACTTTAGGTGTTCAACCACTCATATCTTACCCCCATTTCACTCAATTTTAATTATATTTACATAGGATCGTCTACGCACTGTATCAGTCTTGCAAACCAAATTTAATCAAATTCTGTTGGGTGGTTCTAATTTTTCTTTAGGAGGCGTTTTGTACCAGCATGGACTTAAGCAGCAACCAACAAGCTTCTTCATCCAACACAAATCCTTTACCAACTGTTTCCAGTTACGTACACAAAATTGATTTTCATGTCACCCTCCACTTGCGAACGCCACTGCGTAGTCCCTCTTGGATGGATTGAAAGACTCTCCAGACCGATGTGCCGATGTTCATCCGTTCCACATGATTTAGCCATCTTAGGCGTATCTTCTTCATCTCTACAGTTAGTAACTGAATCTTCTCCCCCATACACCACCGCGAGAAGAATTGATTACTTAAAAACTGCAATAGTGATTTCATCCGACTTTGATAAGGTCAGTCAGGCTTATAGTCAGCGTCTTCTAGAGCCTTACTAATCAATTGCCATCTTAACCCAAAGAAGCATTGGTTAGCAAGAAGGATTCTCCATTTTATTTTTGCAGAAAATACTACCTTGAAACCGTTGTTTATCGCATAAGCTTCGTCTAATCCTCATTTATAATCAGATGTTGTCCACATAGCCAAATAGTTGTACAGACTTGTGAAAGAAAATTCTTTATATGTTGGTATGAGAACTTTGCACTAGATCTTCCACAATCATACTAAAGAAATTACATGACAGCCTCCTGAAGAGCGAACGTTCTACATTGTCTTCCTACACAGGCAAATGAGTTTGGCACGAATACCTTAACTAGACAATGCACGATGTATCGTCCATATTAACACTACCATCAGCGACCTTGAAATTGATCATCATCCAGATTCAAACGCTGAGACTATCTGAGGACTGTAAATCTGATGATCGGCTCTATTTTTTTTATCCAGCTTCGCTCTATCAGCTTCCATTTCATCAGCATTTGAACGCTCACAATCAAAATCAATCCAGGAGTCCTTAGGTAAAAGAAAAACCGTTCGTATATCAGACATCGGATACATGTGAATACTAAAGCAATTCGTTTTTCCGACTTTGTGTATCTAACTATTGAATGAATTGTGTGAACGCTTCGATATCGGATATCCGACGTCCGATGCCGGATAGAACTGAAGTCTTTCCGGCAAACAGAATGTCGTATATCCGATATTTGTGTCCTATATCCAATTGTGAAAATGTGTAAACACTCACTGCACTTCGAGACGGATATCCGACTTCTAAATAGCCGATGAGGGATATGTGTGAAACAGGTCTGAATTAGTAATGCTGTACAAAAGATTTTTTCTGTGTGCTTCAGTTAAGAATATTCGCCTGTAACAATCGGGTACAATTAAAATTACTATACCCTACATTTTCTGACAGGAAAAAGAAACTCCAGACATAACAAAACACGCATTTCCTAGACTTTTGGTAAATATGTGTTCACTCGTATCGAATTTTGGGACTTCGTCCACCCTCTAAAACAATGGATCGGTTGGGTTACCGCCTTGCCTAATTGCTCTCTTCCGGCAAGTGTCATATTTTCAAATAAATCCCAATCCATGGACATTGGGGGGAAGATAGAAAAAAACCCAAAAATATACCAGGGTTCGAAGCTGGTAGGATTACTGCGTACATTCCTTAGCAGATTGCCTGAGCAAGGACAGGAGGCGATTGGAATGTTGCCGCCTCCTTGCTACACAATATTGTACCCTCACTGTTGTAGAAGGCCTTTTTTTCTGTTTCATTAGTTTCTAGTCATTCAGGGGATGATAATGCCAACCAAATAGTCTGACAGCAACGTCATTGAACTACACTTCAAGTTAAATTGAATGAAGGCAGAGTGGGCTCACGTCCATACGAGTACATGCCTCGAAATTTGCAAAAACGTATGTGGAAGGACATTAAAGGGACTATGGAGATACATAGTTTATCTGGGTTTATCTTGTGGGTATAAATTGAGTTTTCTCTTTGTGATGTGCATCCTTGGGAATTAAATGAAATTGTAGAGGGAAGTCAAAGGACAGGAAACGAATAAAATGGATAAAATGAGTATTGACGATTGCTTTTGATTGACATTGACATAAAAGTGCAATTGCTCAGCAGGACTGTATTTGAGGGTGAGAAACAAGAGATTGCAAGAAACTTGGAAATATTCCGAGATATCAAATCACTTTATATCCAATTGAACTATATTTTCCCACAAAATGGCAAATTAAAGTTTCCCCAAATACTCATAATGTGCAATTCCTAAAAGATTAAATTCTCTACACGAAGCTGCATCAATGCCACTTCACAAACAGATTGCTGTTGGATTAAACAAAATCTTGCAACATACGAGCTGAAAACAATCATCCAATTCAAAGACCCCAAACAAAATATCCTTAAGCAATCACAAATTCTGCTTTGCACGTAGAGTATTCTCGAACAGGCATCCCGTACGTACAAAGAAAGTGAATATCCGAAGAACTCTTGACAGCAATCCTCTGAATAAAAATATCTAGATACGGATGCAGCACATTTTTTTTTTTTTTTTTAGCTCTACCCGAATCCAATAGAATGAAGTATACTTGAATTCACCCCCTCTAGAGGTACTTGTTAGAGCAGGGATTTTTCATTTCGTTTTTTTTTTTTTTTTTGTGCAAATCATAGGATACGATAAGTGCATGTGCTCTACAGGAGCAACAGCTACGTAAGCCTCTGGTTAAAAAAGCTCTTAAAATCCAGCCGTATGTCAAATATTTATGCGAATAAAAGAAAAACCAAAAATATTCTCGAGTGTTTGCATGCAACAACAACGGATCATGTCAAACTTAAAATTTATGCAAGGACACAACTTGGTGATGGCAAATTAAAATGCTTGTACTTGCATAAGATTTTTAGCGATATAGTGGTGTAGGTGATGAGTAAGGAACACGCTTTGAAAGTATCCGGCGAAGGTCGAGTAGAAGACATGAATTTTTAATTATTATTTTCTTAAATTTTAAGAAAAAACACCAAATCTTTAGAATTAATTACGAGTAGATTCAAGTTTACAAAAATATAAACCATTTATAAAAATCATAGAAAGTAATATTAAAAAAAACTCGAACAAATTTTCCTTAAATCGAGCTGACCATTCGGCCGGACCATTTCTCGAGATTACATGATTACCGAACTTCCCCTTCAATAGATCAATTGTTTGACCAGCTGTGTGGCATGTGGCACCATCTTGTTGGAACCACATATCACTGATGTCAAGTCCATCCAATTCTGGCCAAAAATAGTCTTCCAACATGACTCGATAGCGAACTCCATTGATTGTGACATGGCGAAAAAATACGGTCCAATCACGCCTACGGCATGAAATCCACACCACATGGTCTCTTTTTGTGAATACAATTGAGTCTCTTGAATCACCTATGGGTTTGTTAAGCCAAAAATGAGCTTCATCGCTGAAAATGATTTTCCGATGAAATTCAGGGTTTTCTTCAAACTTAAGCAGAGGCCAATCGGCGAAGTTTCGGCGTTTCAAATGATCAAGAAGCTTCAGTTCTTGAGTTAGTTTAATCTTGTAAGGGTGTTAGCTAAGAACTTTACGCAAAATTCGTCACAATGTAGACTGAGAGATTTCCAACTTCTGGAATCGACTGATTTGGGTCATTTTGAAATGAAGCACTTACGGCTGCGATATTTTCGATGCGTTGTCTCACTAGCACAGGAACATTCAATAGTGTATAAGTTTTTGGAATCCATCGAGCTAACTTCTTCGAATATTTCAGGTGATAATTTATAATTCGTGGCACAGCCATGGCGTTCCCAGTTCATCCGCTATCATCTCCTATGTGATCCTGGCATCTTCGTCGATTTTAGCCTTCACCAAGGCCACATTTGTATTGTCGGTAGAGGATTTGGGCCGACCTTCACGAAATTCGTCCTCCACAGAAAAATGGTCAGTCTGGAATCTTCGAAAACACTTTGAAATAGTAACAAGAGATGGTGCCTTTATTCCGTATGCATTTTGGCATTCGTGCAGAATTTTGACTGGCGTGAGTTGACGTCGAAATCCGAAGAGAATGGCAAAACGAATTTCTTCCTGTGTTCACGGTGGAACTTCAACCGATCTTACGTTACTCATTTTTCTCTTTCTCGTCTCCATTTTTACCTATTGTTCTGAAATTTGGAAATGAATATTGTTAGATTATAAGCACCTTTTTTTTCAAAAACTACTAATTTGACACCAACTAAGCGAACTTTTGTTAGTCCCTACGTATGTTGACTTGAATTTATCCACTATAGCACGCACAGCCTACCTGGTGGAACAATTTATTACGACTGAAAATTGGAGTAAGTGCTCTTAAAGATGCTACCACCGTCTCAGAATTTCGGTAGTAATTTTTAATAATTTCCAAACGTTGCTCTTTCGTGAACTTCACCATGATAAAAACGTAAACCTTGACTGACATTGACAGATCATAAAAAAGTATAAGGGTGCGTTTGTATTAAAATACAAAATTGTTATGTCCCTATTGGAAAACTCTTTATAAACGAATTAATTCGTGTTTTTAATTTAAAAAAAAAAGGAAAATTATAAAAACAAATTGGATAACTTTTCATTATTTTTTTGGAATTTGTACTTCCATTTGTACTTTTCGGCGCATGTATTGCATATTTATTTTTAACTGATTTTACCTGAATTTTTGGGATTCCTTGCATTATGAATTCGACTCCCTTCGAATTTTGTAGAAATTTTTGCTTCTGTTTTTCAGCGTTCAGATGTTTAATTCTTAACTTTTTGCTGATATCGTTATTTTTCAACTTATTTAGGGGAGTTCACCTCTAAGTACCGTTATTTGAATTTGAAGAATGACACCAAAAGCTACCATAGCCATAGTGAAATGAACATATTTAAAATTTGACAAACCATTCGGAAAGTAGTGCGGCTTCCCCTAATTTTTATTTCAAACTTGATTATCTCAAAAAGTTGTAGCATAATGTGTTGTATCAATGACGAATCCGCAAAACAATTCTTAATAACGCCTCCTACAAAGTAATTACCTGTGAATAACAGATATGTTCCTAGACATCATTATTTGTTTAAAATTTAGAAAAAATATAAAACAAATTACACACGGCTGCAAGGTTCTCTATCTTAACCCTTTTTTAACCAAAACATACAAAAAAGTTACAATTCATCTAGATGCATCGCATGATACCCTATCCCTTTTTTATGGACATGGGTACCACAATTTGTAACCAAAGTGCACCGATTCTGATGAAATACTCACAACAAGACTTATCACTAAGAAACTGATATTAAACATGAAAAATTATGTCGGCCTAATGGGCGCCACGGCTGGCCTTTTTGCTTCAACCATACATTAAGATTTTCTAGGTGCTCTTGCATTATAGGACGACATACTGCTGAATCTTTGCCGGTTACATATAAAACTACATCATCCGCAAACAGCGCCAGTCTTCCATTTTTTACTGAATAGTGAATATCGTTGATGTAAATTAGGAATAGCAGCGTTCCTAATACTGAGTCCTGCGGTATACCAAGTGTGACTTCTTTTTCAACCGCGGTTTCACCATTCACTCTTACTACTTGCATTCTATTTGTTAGGTAAGAACAAAACCAATTGAGTTTATCGTTATTTACACCATATATTTTTAATTTTCCTAGTAAAATTGATCTATCAATTGTTTCAAATACACGCTTTAAGTCTAAGAAAACACAGTACACTCGTTTTTTTTTTTTTCTGCAATCTTTCCAATGCACTACAACTAAGTTCACTTGTTGTTCTTTCTTCAAAATAGCCACAGATTTATTTAAAACTATTATTTCGAACACTCTTTCATAAAGAGGCATAGAATTTACAGGACTATAGTTCACACATAATTTTGAATTTGCTATTTTTTCAACTGATGTCACTACAGACTGTAGGATATTCGTATTGTAGTATGCGAGCTACGGCTCGAGTAGATAAAACGATATTCTGTGAAATTTATTTCTTTATTTTCTAGTCTATAAAACAATTCAAGTTCACACTATACTATTCTTCGCAAATTCTTTTCTTACAAGGTCTCTTTCCTCTCAAATCGCTTTATCTCCTTTCAATTACTTAATTGACAAATCCAAACTAATTACTTCTTCTTGTTAACTCTCAACTTTCAATTTATCACAAAATTACAACTTCGCCCATTATCACTTTTCCAATCTCTTCGCCACGGTTCTAAACCAACTGCCCCCTTTCGATCGCCATCTGTCCTTATATAGCAGAAGTTTCTGATAGCCAGAAACTTCTAGCAAATTCTTCGACCACTGGAACAAGAAAAATTCTGATGTAATAATTCCAAGATGACAATCATTTCTTGCAGTTATAATTCTTTCTTATCCGTGATATTATCCGTCTCTTTCGTAGACATGAACTGTGGAGACTTAACCGCAGACACGAACCTCGAATGAAAAGACACTTTGGAATGGGCTGGAGGAGCGTAGTTATTATTCTACATTATTGTAGCATCCTTTTAGGTGATGTTACAGTATGTTCAATTGCTGGGAACAATTGTGATTAGATTCTGATTGCCAATCCATCGCAAACACTGTCACTCTTTGCACATCCAATGTGTTCGCCTCCCGAGATCTAAGGACTTCGATCTAAGTTACACTGACCTCACCTTCAAATATGGTAGTTGCAGTGTTGTTGTACGGGATGCTATGTATATCTGGGTTCGGCGTTGGTCCAATTCACATCTAGATAAGTCGTAGTATTTTAGTATCCTTCAGAATTCAATGCTGCCATATGCTGCAGATGAATACCTGCCAATAATTTGCATGTTCCAGCAGAATAACCATCCTATGCACTCGACGGTTTCAACAATAAAACGATTTGAAGGCAATAATATCACTTTATTGGATTCACCGTCCTGTAGCCCATATCTAAATTCTATTGAGAACCTGTGGCGATATTGGGAAAGGAAGATTAGCAGTCTTTATGAAGCTACCAAAGGGATTTGGAAGTCCACTCCAAAGTTATTATATAAAAATTTAACAGAATCTATGCCGCGTAGATTGCAAGCTGCAGTTGATGATCATGGTTACTCCACTAAATATCAGAACCAACTGAAAAAAATATCACATTTATCAAAATATTGCAGGTGCTTCTAGTTACATGCACGATCTGTTTTATATGCTGTTCCCCAATTTAAGCCGTGATGTGAAAGTATCGAAATAATTTGACGATTAATCAACTCTTTTTTGAGGAGATGTCATGTATATTAATATATACTCGTATGCATATGTATGTCCTTTCAAACTACTGCCCTGCCCTCACGTTTTCTTCAAAATAATCTAATCACCCATCCCGTCCCAAACAAGTTCAGCCCTTTTGGGTCTAGATGTTTGAAGATGTTTTCACGTTTGAACTCGAAAACGGCTGAACTGATTTTAATTGAGTTTGGAACTTTGTGTGCATAACAGTATGCTAAACAAAGATCTCTAGCTTGATGAAAACAGGTCGTAGTTAGGATCCATAATGAGACCGATATCAGGTTTAAATCTAAACTAACATGTTTTTAGACTTCGCCTTACAGATACAATAACCTGTACCAAATGCAATATAGAGGAGGAAGTCTTAGAACATTTTTTATGATAATGTCCAGCAATAGCAATAGAAATTGTCACTGATACCAGCTCTAAAGCACTTCAGAGAAATAATATTAGGTGGTATCTTGGCTTTTGGTGACCAAACACGATAACTTCTCGACTCCTCTACACAGTAGTATCTGAGGAATCTACCAAGTAGATAGAGTTAAGCAAGGTAACTCTATATAAACTCAGCTATCAGAAAAGTTATTACAAATATAATATCTGGCAATTAGAGAGTAATTTTCATTCACAATGCAAATCACTTCCAATAAGGATTAGGAATTATTGCACCTGAAATCCTTCTCCTTCCACATGCATTTCTCAGCATCAAAGATCGCACTACCGTCAATTCCTCTGCACTTTAATCACCAATTCCATCGTCTTAGTACTCGTATATGCAAACAGAAGCAGACTGTATATTTTCTCGTCCTGCCAAGGATAGCTCAATGCTAATAACAATAAGCCATAATCCAACAATGGAGGTGAAACACGAAATATCCTCGTCTCCCGCATTTTAATATCCAGCTGATCCTTTTATTATTTAGCATTGCAATAATAAAAGAAATTGTGCTGCATGTTCGTCAACGTAGTTGTATTTGGAAGAAATTATCTTGCCACAAAGGTTAACACCAAGGCACATGTAAGTATGCGTGAGTGTAATATAGTAATGTGGTAACCAAATGCATACTGGAATGACACTTTGAAGGATATTCATAGTGCGACATGCATAGTGCGACATGCATAGATGCTATTAAATTTCGTCCTTCGACTTGACTTTGATACTGCATTTGCTCCTTTCGTTCATGGTTTTGCATTAAACGACTACAGTTAAAGCGTCGTCGTCGTCGTGCTTCGATGAGGGTGCGAACTATGAAGGATAACGACTGAATTTGGATGGAATCGTCGTCGTCGTTGTCATAGTCGTCGGGACTTTTGTGAAAGTTGATAAAACGAAAGCAACTAACTGGAAGTGTAATTCTATGCTCTTCCTCTCGTCTCGTAATCGTTATCCTTGCGCTGTGCTCAAGGACATGACAGGGGGCGGCGGTAATGTATAACCTCTGCCGAAGATATAAATTAATTCTATGAGATTTAGAGAAACAAAAATGTGCATTTTTATGCTGCACAGCAGACGTCGGGGTTTCGTCTATTGTTGTTCCTTTTTTTATAGTACAGTGTGTTGGGAAAAAAAAGTATCGTATGAGTATATTTCATTTAGCAAATGTATCTTTAATAGGGGTATGATGGATTTAACCATACTTTGGCTAGTGATACACAACGGTCAGATTCGAACCCTAACCTATGTAATTCATCCGCTTTTTCGTTATAGATATAATTGCTTTGGTCTATGTTTATGGCTATCACCTAGATATCGGTGATTTTTTTTTTTAATTCGGATCTGCGAATTCGAAATAAAACTAAAACCAAGCGCACTAAGGTCTGGGATGTATAGGTCGGTCTTGACAGAATGCGATACACGAGTACAATTGAGGAAACCCTATAGACAGTCGTAGTGGAAATACAGCTTCAAAAGGCTCTCTCGAAGGAACATTCGAAGATTGTAGGTTAGCATCTAAAGTCTTAAGGCACCTCTACATCTAGTCAAATGAAAAAGCGAAAGTCCTGTACTCAAGGTGCAATTCCCAGGTTCGAATATTTTAATTGGCAATACTGCAACTACGAATATGTAATTTCACCGCTCGCTTTAGTAATAATAGGGTCTGTAGTAGCCTGTCTGTAAAAGTTTTCAGTCAAGACAAGATTAAATGGGGATTTGGTTGGTAGTCAGGACAAAATTAAATTAGCAGTTTCAGGGGTCATCAAAATGGCCTCAATTACACACTACCGACCATAACAGCCTTATAGCGAGCTAGCTTTAACTTTGGAAACATACCACCGATTTTGAGGAAAGTGAATGTGGTATTTATCCCTAATTGAGGCAATAGACCAAGCGAGCTCCCGAAACTCTACCATCCAATTAGTCATTAACATGTTTCTCCCTAAAAATGATGCAAAGACTGCTGGACATATCAGAGGTATTTTTGAGAATACAATACCTCTAGGAAATATCACTGTATGGCTTCCTGGAACATGGAGGGATTGACACAAACTAACCAATGCTAACAAGTCGGGTAATTATATTTAGCTCTGGTACTCGTAATATATCTGTGGCAGTTATTGCATAATAGAGAACCTACTAATAAAACTGTGAGATCTAGGTTACGCTGCCGTTGGTTACACAAACATCCTAGTAATTATAACCATGGTCAAGTTTGTTTTCAAAATTTGTTATTCAAAGCAACGTGATCATCGGGTTGCTTCGGATTTGTGCGACAGTGAAGGATTATCGATAAATACAAATACTAAGGACCTCATACCCAAGTCTCCCTACTCTGGCAAAAGGTTTGATATAGAGATATCAGACAACAGGTACAACCTGGGCAAGTGAGAATCCGGAAATCGATTGGTATACTGATGGTTCCAAAATACTCTGCAATAGGTGTTGGTATCTTCTAATCTGAATTGCATTTTTCAGGCTGAACTTCACACTATCGAGATACATATGTGCCGACATCAACATGAACACTGGCAAGAAATCTGCACTTAGGGTAGCTTCACCTATGAAGATGTAAAAGATACCTCTATGGCAGACTGTACTCACTGATTATCAGGAAGGTGGAGACAATTCTAAAATAAAAATGACTAAATTGAAAGTGGGTCTCTGCATAGGTCGAAGTGATATTTCGACAGTTGGCGAAGTTGAAGGAAAAAAAAAACTTCTCGCAAATTGGTTTCGTTTAAGTTTTTTTTTTCGAATCGCAAAACAACAGACAAAATCCTCTACGGATACTTCATATCCATTGTAGAGGCACCACTAGAACTCCGTCATTTTCATTTTTCATTTTCACCAGAACTCCGTTCAGAAATAATTATGTACCGGTTTCTTGTCGCACATACTCCTTTTAAGCAACATCGGGATAGTAACAGTCTGACATTACCCTGTCTCTTGATAGGGGAGTTACATACATACTCGTATGTATGTACATGCTCGTATTTGCCCTTCAAATTGATGACCGTGATTGAGGAGGGTTGCCATGTTTTGTTATGTGTATCCTTCAAAAAACTGAATAAATTTCGATGGTCTTGAAGGACGTAGGGTGCAACTTCATCTTAATGGCAATGAAGAAGTCCCCTTTATTCCGTGACATACTTTTAAGACAAAGAGCTTAATGATTCATTGCAACAGCAAAGAAACTGACAGATAGCTGCATTTAGGTGATGAGTGATTTAATGACTTATTAACAAAAGCTACCCCCGTAGGAAAGTACCGTTTGAATCAACTCTTAATTAACCTCATTTTTTTTTTTTTTTTGTGTTGGATTAAAATGAAAATCATGTGCAATGGCCATTGAACTGTTTCACAGGGCAAAGAGATCTTTTGTTCCTCGATCTGGGAAGTGGGTTCCCGTTTCAGGGAAGAAATTAAATGAGTGCATGCCGCCAACAAATTGACATTCTCTGACTGTTGTTGACTTTTCTTCTTTTTTTTCGATTATGCACGCCACATACATTTATCCTCTTTCGGTTCCAAGGGAATAAAATGCATCATCCGAATCGTGTTTACTTTGAAAATGAAAATTTCCCTAATTACCGTTCCGACGCACCGAACCGTGCGAAATTAACCGAAAATTTGAATAATTCAGCCGCGGAATGCATTAATAAGAATTTCCGGGAATCACATTTGATTGTTGGGTTTGATTTCGCTTTTTTTTTTTGTAGTTGTAATATATCCCAGTCGCAAGACAAACCTTCGACTTCACTACGCCCACATGCAGCATGGTTGGCAAATTATACATCAACTTAATTTCCGAGAAATCACTGAGATAAAAAAAAAATAAATAAAAAAAAAAAACACAACACTAGCAGAGAAAAAAAAAAAAGTCAAACAAATCGAAATTAATGTAGTCATCAGAGACTCATTTCGTTTTGTTGTTTAATGAGTTATTACTCGTATACATTTAGATACTCGTACAGATACTTTTTATGTATAACTTTCTGATGAACACCAGCAAAGGAAGGGAGCTTAATGATCCAAATGAGGTGTTTAAGGGCGTGAAGGTTGGTTAATGGGTAAGGCTGGATGGCTGGATTGGCTGGCATGGTTCTATGACCTTAGAGATGGTAGTCTGATGTTTTTTCAGCAGCAACCAATCATTTGCAGACTTTGATTAAATAAGAAGAATGTAAGTACCAACTTAAATCAGTACTCACTTCTGTTGCAGTAGGTGATTTTTGAATTTTAGAAAATCTGTTCTGTAGCGGCTAAACACAAGAACAGCTAAATCCTCAAAAAAGTTTACAAAGTATAGATACAGATATGTAAACAATTTTTTACATAAAGTTAGCAGCAGCGCCTTAATCGCTTTCGAGGGAGAATATCTCGAAAAAAATACCTCTGTCGAAATTTCAAATTTGCTACAATAGTTTTTCAATCGTGTAGTTAAGGAATTTTACAAAATGAGCAGCTTTTACCCGAAATTAATGGAAATCTGATTTGAGTGCAAACACCCCAAAAACAACAGCAAAAATATATTGCATATCAAACTTTCTTTAGGTTTTGAAATTCTCTGCAAGGGCGAGTGTCAATATTTTCAGATTTTTAACAATTCTATAGAATTTTCCAAAATGGAAAAACTTTTGTTTGAAGTTAACCCATTTAGAACGAGAACGATTAACTGGGAATTTTTCGGAAAAATTTTCAGGACTGCATACTAATAATCTTAGCAAAAAATTCTGATAATTGTTTTATTTGGCCCGTTGATCACTTAGCCGATCGAACCTGTTACCTTATGGTCACCGTCGCCCATACCGCATATAAATACGATTTTGTATAAAGTAAGAAATTAAAGAACAATTTGTGAAATAAAATCTTTATTGGTTCGCTGAAATTAGATGATAACGCTCAAAACATGGCGGGCAAAGGCCTACTCGTACATCAGACTTTTTACAAAATAAACGAGTCGTGGTCTTGCAAAATTTGTAGGCGCACCTCCGCCGTGTTGCCGAAGGTCCCACATAATGACTCAATCCGTCGAATCTTACGTCAGCATCCGAAATGTTGTATTTTTTCTTAGCCTTCTGAAAGCGCGTAAGATCTTCATACTTGTTGCAGTAGTGCGTTGCGATATTTCGCCGAAATTGTTTATGGGGAAGGTTTCCTCCACCTTTCCTATGGAGGATCCAAGCATTTTGAATACCTACATCAATAAAATAAGTAAAAATGGACCACCACCATTTCTTCTTCCGGGTAGATATACGAAAATATGATATGTTTTGATCCATCCTATCGGTTCCACCCACAGCTTTGTTATATTCTTTCAAGACGTGAGGTCTAGAAACGGTGATGTGGGTGAACGTGTCACGTGAATAACGTTTAGCTATTCCGACAGGATTTGCTTCAAATATGGTTGATGCCACACACACCACGGAATTATCCATCCATTTGGTAATAGAAATGCCCAATTTCGATATAGTCTTCGAGTAGTAGGTACCCCTTGGCATCTTCTTCACTTGATCATTTTTAGGCAATGGACAATTCCGTGGGACTCTTCTTTCTCTTATGGTTCCTGTAGCATCATAGCCCAAATGCTTCCAGTAAAGAGATTATCGAAGTAGAAGCAATATGGAAGAGCCTTCAATTCCGGGGGCATGGCGTGAATCATTTCCAATAAGGGAGCTACACATTTCCCAAATTTGGTTTACAAAACAGGGTTGATGCGGGGGTTTTTGACTTGGTATATCTCAAAATTGACCAGGTATCCTAGTGGTTTATTAAAAAACCCAACCTTTGTACCCAAAACGTACCAGTTTTCCGCGAATAAACTGCTTGCATCCATGGCGACCATAGTATGCTATCATAGACTCGTCGTAAGATAAATCCTGCTCCGGATGAAAACTTTTTTGACAGTTTCTAATGAGCCGGTCGGATACTGGTCGTAATTTCCACATTTTATCCTTAGGATTCATGGATGTAGGAGAAGCAAAGTGAATAAATTTTGAGATGGTGGTAAAGCGATCATGGGTTATTGCCGACGCTATCATCTGATTATACAAGTCACCGTCCTTGCACCAATATAACTTCGTGTCTCCAACTTGTGAATATCCGGTCACTAATATTTTACCAATAAAAACCCTCAACTCATTTGGATTTATCTCTGGATTGCAATTTTCCTGAAGAATTCCATATTCTGAGACTGACGCAACGCATCTTAACCTCTTCATACGCTTCGGTTGAAGAGCTTCCAACACTTCCGCGTTCTCTAACATCTCAACCTATAGAAAAAAAAAACTTTAGTATCATATTTTCAAGAAGTAAGAAGTCAATGGCATACATTCAATAAACTGCTCACGTTTAAAATATCATCAGAGGTATCCTCATAAGCACTAAGGTTCGGGAGGTTATCAACATCTTCGCATTTCACATTTTCCATCCGAAGTTTGCATGGCTATAATAACAGTGTACGATGAAGATCACCACCGGTACCTGCTTCATCTTCTTCAGCATCATCTTCTCCAGACAATGCGCCCGAATCCGGCATCTCTATAAAGACTGTGCTCGGAAATACATTGTCGTCAACAACCGAATTCACCATCTCCTCCAAATACTCTAGAGCTTCATCGGTAGTTTTAAATTTATTATATCTATTAAGAATTATAACCTATATTGTATTATAGTTTTCACACCAACGATAAGAAAATATATTTAAAAAAAAATTGCTGAACAAAATGTTATTTGCATGCGGTATGTACGACTGTGACCATATGGTAACAGCTACATTCAAACCAAGATACCAACCGACTCATTAAAAAAAGTTATAAAATATGTTTTATTATATTTTCCCACTTCAAGCTGAGTTGAACAACTTTTCAATTTGGTGTCAAAAAAATTTTCTTGAGCTCAACATCAACAAATGTCAAGCTATTACATACTCCCGAAAGCATCTTCCAGCCCCCAGATCCTACTTCATCTCTGACGAGCCCGTCCCTTCCATAACTTTAGTGCGCGATTTGGGTATTATCTGCGACAGAGAACTAAATTTCCGCTGTCATATTGATAACATTATTAGCAGAGCCAACTCTGTGCTCGGTTTCGTAAAACGCTGGTCTAAAGAATTCTCGAACCCCTACGTCACGAAATCTCTCTACTTCACATTTGTTCGGCCAATCCTCGAATATGCTAGCCAAGTATGGTCCTCCTATCATGATACCGATTCCCTTCGAATAGAGGCTGTTCAACGCAGGTTCATCTGTTTTGCTCTTCGCGGTCTTTCTTGGTCTGACAGATATAACTTAGCCCCTATGAGAATCGTTTGAAATTAATTATCGTACAGCCAATTGAAATACATCGAAAAATTGCTGACATACTCTTTGTACATCAGCTGTTAGCAGGAAACATCGACTGCCCTAATCTGCTCCAAATGATCTCCCTTAACACTAACCCACGCCTCCTGAGGTTTGTACCAATCTTCCGCCCCAATTTTCACCGCACCAATTATGGCTGTAACGAGCCAATGTCTAGAATGCTACGTTTGGCCAACGTTGCGCACAGCTTTTTTGATGTACACTGTAGCAGATTTGCACTCAGAAACGCCCTCCAGAATTTCACTTCCACTCCTCCGCCATAATCACTTTAGTTTTAGTTTTAAGTTTAGTTTTTAAGTACTTAGCCTTAGTCTTAAGTTGTATTTAGTAATAGTCTAGTTTTAAGTTCTGCTTGAATTAAGCTAAGCTAAATAAATAAATGATCTTCTATACAAATGACCAAAGTCACGAATCGCAAACAAAACCGTTATTCTGGCACGTGTAGACATTCTTACCTAAAGAGAAAAATACAAAATTATGCGACCTGCTACTATGTCTAATAACGTGCGAATAAGTTTCAAATTGTATCTCAGCAGACAGGTCAACGCATACTCAGTTGCACTAATACTAGCGAGTGGCGATATCTCTTTACAACTGTTTAATAAGTATCGGTAAGTGGAACAATATCAGTGTGACCGTATGGTAACAGTCATCCTAAATGGGTTAATGGAAATCAGTTTTAAGTGCTAACATTTTGAAAGTTGTGTGTTGAAGTGCTCGGCGAATGTTTTAAGAATTCTCGAAAATTGTACGGAATTTTCCAAACTTTTGCCCGAAATTAATGGATATCGGTTTTGAGTGCGAATATCTGGAAAAAAGTGCATCCTAAATACAAAATTATTTCGTTCCAAATTTTAATCTTTGGACGCTGTATTTTTCAAGATTTTTCAAAATTGTTCGAAATTGTTCGGATTATTTTTTCTGTTTTAAAAACATTTCTTATTTCCATGTTATTACTGTTTCCGATATGAGAACAGATTCTAACATACCTACAAGTACAGGCAGACATACGCAGAGGGCTATGCAGAATCTCAAATTTTGTTGGCACTAAAAAACATGAGAAAAAAAAGGTTGTGAACGGGAGATTCTGATAAAAAAATGTATATTTAGTCAAAATTGATTCAAAAGCGTTAAAATCGGAGTCGCTGAGTAGGTTTTTTTGAAAATCTAATCCGAACAACAACCTCTACATCCCTAATAATATAAAATGAATCCGTGCTCCAAAATAAGATAAAATTGAGTATACTGTTTAACTCTTTTTTTGCGTTGTAATGCGGTAACTCTAGAGCGCATGAACCAATTGCATGTCGAACATTTTATTACTTAGAGAATTTTTCAGGTAATGATTGCTACTATTTAACTTAGTAAGTTGAGGAAGTGATATGAAAAGAAACAGCCAATAGTGAGTGATATTTTTTTTCTTTAGAAATATGGTAATAACACAAAGTGATATTCAAAGACAAACTACAGCATGTAAAAATATACAGCCAGTGGGAATTTTGTGTATCTGTATGCATGACCGGATTAAACTACAATCCTTTTTTTGCTCCCCCAAGATTCTTAAAACTAAATTTCGAACACGTCCTAACAATTGTTTTAATAAAAATAAGAAACAATTATTTAAAACGAGAACGATGTGTACATACAATTAATATTTAGAATGAAGGCTAATTTTTCCCGGGTCGCAACCGAAATTGACTCCAAATAATGAAGAAAAATAACTTAAAATTTCCAGCTTTCCTTCACCACCCTAAACAATCCTCGACGGGGCTAAACTTTCCCATACAAGGTATAGGTTTTATTTAATTCTTAGTATAGACATGTGTATATGTATATATTCTGTATCAGTCTTAACTATTTGCCAAACTATAACAACATAGTGTACATCTATAGAAGTGGGTTCCACCTCTCTCGAACGTCTTTCTTTTTGTTTTTTCTGGGATTCGAACCTTCAATCCCACACGGAGTGATCGCGCACTTAGACACTGAGTCACGGCGCCCATGGATAATAGGTGTTGGTTTCATGAAAATTCTGATATTATTAATATAGAGGAACTCGAAAAGTGTGTCTGTCAATTCTACCTGTCTGTCTGTATATCTGTCTGTATATGTGCTCGACTGCAGCTCACCGGCTAAACGGATTTACTTCAAACTTTATATCTGGGGCCGAATTACCGCAAAAGTAGGACTCTTGATCCTACTCACCTCATTGGGATGATGGCACTCGAAAGCTAACGTGTCGAATGAAAATAAAATTGTACTAGAGAAATTCTACTACAACTCACAAAGTGACTTTACTCCGGTTGATATAAAAGAGAGGAAAATATTATTTGCAGTGAAATTAAAGTCAATAATGGATCTATTTTTTTTTATTTGTCCTCGAATTCCGACGATGAATATAGCAAACGCGTTGAGCGCCTGCGTTTAATTGCCAAATGGTGCGTAAGTATAAGCATACGCGAATTAAAACGTGAATAACATTTTTATTTTGCAGATTTATCAAGAGATTTAGGTTTAATAAAGATGCATTAAACCACATTTAAAAAAGAAAATATTCTTTGCCAAATAGGGGTATTTGGTGTGCTGTCATCTCACATTTCGATAGTGAATGCTCGATTACGAGAGCGGTAATGCCAAATCCTCACATTTCGATGACGTTTTATAATAATTTGTCAATGTTTGTAGCTAGGAGATCTAGATTCTTTCATCGTACAATGCGGTCTTACCCCCCACCCATTTGTCTCTACCCTCTAGCTACCAATTGTCCACGAATAAGTATAAAATATATTGTATAAACCCCCCCAAATGACAGAGAACTTTATAGTTCGCTTCATTTCTCTAAAATTCGCTGGTGACTCCTCGCTTTACCTTTGGCGTTAATGAAAAATAATCATCTTTTCAAGTAGGTCTAATCACGTCAAAACATTGTGTATATCTTTATTTTAATTGTGGCTTGCCAATAGCAATAAAATCAAACCAAATTACCATTTCCCACTTCAACTGTGTTAGAGGAAAAGAAAATTAAGCAAAAGAATATAAATAAGTCCCATGAATGGACCACGCCATTGTATGCAAATATCTTTGCTCCCTCATCTATCGCAATACCGTCACCATCGCTCGTCCCATTCAACACAAATAATCAATCGTCCACGTTCAAGTTTTTGGCCTCCGCATAGACTAATGTCAATGGCCAAACAAACATCTCAAATGCAAAACATCTCCCAATCAGTTCACCATACCATCCCCTCTATCCTCTGTGGAATCGAAAATTTGTCCCAGAACTTGAAAACTAACAGCCACTTGTTAAGGGATAAACCAAAGACAAACAACCAACATGGCTCGTTTATTATTGCGCCTTCGGGGCGCAGTGCGCGCCAATATCCTTGATTCCAATTTGTGTGAACGAAAATGTATTGCCTTATGCAGATGCAGGCAGGGTCTTAGTTGTACGGATTTATTGTGATCAGCTGAATTTTGCCATCGCGCATAGATATGGATCTAGTTTCACCCCTTTCAGTAGGAAGAACATCATCGGGGATACATTGTTTGCACGAAAAGAAAATCTGTAAAACCCAGTACGGACTTTTAACAATCCACAAAAATCTATAAAAGCGAAATCCTTGATCCGCTTTAATGCGTACATTAAAACGGATTTATGCCAACGTAAATTACCTGCTCATAAATAAGGCACAACCAAGGCCCTATTGGTCATAATTCTTCTTGTTTTTTTTTTTTTTTTTTGTTTTTTTTATTATTATTATTGTCTGGTTCACTTTATGGTTCGAAACAACATCAACAGCAAAATAAATTTAAATTTTGAAAAAAAAAAAAAAAAAAAATCGATCAGGACCAACAGCTTCCTTATGTAAGACGAGAACAATTAAAATCTTTTGTGACGCGAGTAGTAAATCACAAAGAGCGATAATAAATACAAAACCAGTGAATAAATTTGTTAAAGAGAAAGAGGAACAACGATGCGACGTAAAAGAGACGAATAAAAGGAGGAGAAAAAAAGGTCAACGCAATAAAAGTTTTGGTATTCTTGTGGGCGCATTGATGTTACTCAATCTCTTCACTTCGGGATCTTTCTCTCGAGATAATAAAGTTAAAGAGTGGATTTATTATTCGGGGTTTTACAATCCGTAAGCCACCAGAAAGCAAAATTTATTGACACGTTCTTGAAGACGATGGATGAAATGTTCGAGCTTTTGATGATGACTTATGGGCCTCGCAAGTTATTTAGATGTTTGATTTTGTATACAGAGGTTCTTCACTGACAACCCCAAGGTATCTGTCAAATCAGAGCAATAGGCAACAAGCAATTCGCAACTAGCAATGGGCCATAAGCAATTTTATTCTAAACTTCCATGCTGAGGCGACGGAAATCGAAAAACTTTGCTATGTTCAGGGCGGTTATACTCATAATATGCACAACTAATTTCTGCAGGCTTAATTTTGTAGGAAGGAAAGTATATTTGGACCTCGATTGTTTAGAGTGACCAGATAAGAATGATAGGAAAGGAAATTAAAATAAAACAATTTGAGATATCAAATTTATTTTGATGCTACATTCATGCCATTATGTATGGAATAGCACATCGTTTAAATGGCCGCCTCGAATTCGCTGTCAGTGTTTCAAGCGGTCGATCCAATTTTTGATGATTCTGTCCAATATGTGCGGCGTTATTCCGGCAATAGCGTCTCGAATGTTGGCATCGAGGGATGTCAAGCCGCATGATCGCGGGGCCAATTGATGAACGCGTGAGATGACCCAGTCGCCAAATTTCTCCTTTACCACTTCGAGCGTTGCATCGATTCCATGACATGTAATACCGTCTTGTTGGAACCATAGCTCGGATATATCGATGTTGTCGAGCTGTGGTCACAGAAAGTCAGTTAACATCGCTCTATACCGAGGACCATTGACGGTAACGTGTCACCTTCCTCATTTCGAAAGAAATAAGGTACGCTGACGCCGCGGTGCCACAAACCTCACCAAACACTTGTGGATTGTGGTCACTCCAATAACGGCAATTTTGCTTGTTGACATAGCCGCTGAGCCAAAAATGGGCCTCGTCCGAGAAGATGATTTTTTGGCCAAAATTCGGATCTCCGGCCAACATTTCCAGCGCCCAATTAGCGAATTCACGGCGTTGTCTACTGTCGTCCTGCTTCGATTCTTAAGTCGGCACAATCTTAGCCTGGTTGACTCTCTGGCGAAGCCCAATTCAGCTGATTGACGCCGAATCGACATTTCTGGATCTTCTTCGATACTGGCCGCTACGGCGGCTATGTTTTCTTCACTTCGCACCGATCTCTGTCTGGTTGGTGGCTTATGGTCCAAAACAGTGTACTCACACTCAAAATTTTCTACGGTGCGACGAGCCTGCACACTGAAGCCATGATGACGACCGACTTCACGACGAAATTCACGTTGCGACGAGTATTTACAACTGAGCCGGAATTTCGATATTTTTTTAATAAATTCCACACGTTCGGAAAGCCTTAAACGAAGCATGATGAAATGGTAAACCTTACTGAATATTTTGACAGCTGGATGTCATTAGTAACTTTGACAGCTGCTGAAACATAACAATTGGAACTATCATTGCTATCTGATCACCTTTTACCAAAAACTCGTCAGTCACTCGATTTCTATGCAAATATAACCAAATACCTACATATTGCTCTAAGAAAGCAATGCGATATAGCTTTTCGATTGTACAGGGTTATTCATTTCGTGCTTTAAGAAATCAATTAAATTTTAATATAAATTGTTAAAGATTTTAGTGACATTTTTATACTGTTTTAAATTTTGGGCTATGCCATTATGTATGGAATACAACATAACTTAAATGGCCACCATGAGAGATTTTGCAAACCTCGATTCTTTTGAAGTAGTTTTCGATTACTTTTTGGCACATTTCTGGCTGTAATGGGGCCCTAACTTCTCGAATGTTTGTTTTTAACTTTTCCAAACTTTGGGGATAGTCTGCATAGACACGATTTTTAGCACAGCCCCACAAAAGAAACTCAACGGGGTCAGATCACACGATCTTGGCAGCCAACTGACGTCGCCAAATCTCGAAATTAAACGGCAAGGGTAGTTTTAGCTAAATTGTCCTATCTTGTGTGGCACGTAGCCCCGTATATATCGCTCACATTAATGTCTTCAATCTCAGACCAAAAAAAGTTGGCTACCATCATTTGACCATAGCACAGAGAATTTACTGTAACAGTGGCGCCTTCGTCGATTTCGAAAAAATTCGGCCCCATCACCGCGCCGGTCTATAGCAAGCACCAAACTGTCACCCGTGGTGGATGCAGTGGCCTCGCAACGATCACATTTCGATTCCTAGAATCCCAAATTCTGCAATTTTGTTTGTTTACGTAGCCTCCGGGCGTGAAGTGGCCCTCATCGCTGAAGAAGAATTAGTTTGAAAATTCGGTTTCCCAGCACCCAATCGGCATATGTTTTGCAGATTCTACGGTCAGCAGACTTTAGGGGGGGGGACCTCACCAATTTGACGTAAGCAATTGGAGACAGCTAGCAAAGGATTATGCTGCCTGGAGAAACTTGTTGTTTAGCGCCATCAAAAATAAGTACTCACTTGTCCAACTACATTCAGCTTAAACTTTTGACAGCTCGCTCAATACTCTAATACTTTTACTAAGAGGAGCTTTCCACCCCCAAGACATGTGAAGGGTCGTCTTTAAGCAAATGAAGACGAACCATTAAAAATCACATCGTACATAGTACACAAAATTCAATAAAAGTCGATGAACTTATTTATATTTATACACCGGTCCAGATGCCCTCCCACCACCTCCTTGAACCAACCGAAGATAATCATTTTATTTTGCTTATTTTTCACATTCTGTGGGCATCCATAAAATAAGAAATGCCGAGCATTGGCAATGTATTTTCCTTGTTCTCTGCCACTCGAGGAGGAATAAGAAGAATTCTCTTCCTTACCACAAAAGTAGACAACACCAAGCACCACCATCAATGATGCTGCCGCGCTGCCACATCATCCAAAAGTTATGGCAAAATTTTTGCTTTAAGTGGAAATAAATCTTTGGCAAATTTATTTCCTTGGCCACATTCATCGTTGTCGTCTCGTTTCGCTTCGTTTGCAAGGTCCCACTTGTGTGTATACTTTGGCACATATCCCTGCCCTATCCTCCTGAAGATGCAAATCGTCGAAATTAAATCTTTCCCAGAGGGAGAAAATTATATTGACAACGGTCTCCAGATCACTAGTTAAAGGTTATCATTTGACCGAAGGATATATGACTTGCGATGCCATGGGATACAGTCCAAAGAAATTAGTCACTTAATGTAACAACGACAACAAAAACGGTCCAAATGTGGGTGTGACAATATGATGCGCGCCTCTTATCCCAAACGCAAAAAGAAATATCGTGCGGTGGCGGACGGTAGATGATCACCCTCCCGTTGAGCTGCGGTGACAGCTTTCAGTTCCTTTCGTATGGTGTATGCATGGAACTTATTAGTCCCGTTTCGAATTTATTTTGACTCTTTTGGGGTTTGGTTTATGGCTTCGGAAATCCAAAGGAATTTGATTAAATACAGACTCTGTGAGTTTATTGCACTTTTGTGCCAAATATTTTGGTTGCATCAAGATGGGAGTGTGGAATTTTAACGGGAGGTCCTTGACTCGTTTTCTCAGTCATCAAGTGCATGATTTTGTTATTTCCTTGGAAAGCCATTAGAAAAATTAAACAGATGATTTAGTTGAATAATTCAATTTTTTTCCTGTCATGAGTTTCCTACATTTTTTTTTCCTCAGTTTAGGAGTACCTAGATACAAAGTTTTTTTTTTTTTTTTTAGATCGCGTGTTATATCCGCATATATTCCATAAAGGGGTGGACGTTTTCAAGTCATGTACATAAACCCGACATATGTATGCAATTTAATCACAACCACAATGTGAGGGGGTAATGGAAGCGTGATACAGGTGCATATTGAAGGTAAAACATACCAAAGAGGTTGATGTTTTCAGAAAATGTCAATTACTTTACAATTTTTATACGCCCGCTATTTGTTTAGTTAAAAAGTAAACTTGTTGTAAAATAGTTTGTAATAAAAAAAAAAAGAAAAAAAAAGCATGAACATCGTTTTTTCTAGGCTTTGTTTGTGTAACCAGGTGGTGAGGACCTAAACTTTCGAGTTTCCCAATTGAATAAAAATTTATTATGTCAGCCTTTCAACTGAGATGGCGGTTCTTTATAGAACTTATGGTAAGTTTTCTATAAGATTCTTTTTGCCAATCTGTTATCTTATCAGAGCTCGGCTTTTATGTACTATTCCTCATGACTTAGTAAAGATTCAGACTTTCTTTATGTCCCATCCTTCACCTCGTTATGAGCTTATTAGGCCCAGTGAAGTAGAGAAAGAAAAGGTTATATGGCAGGGTACAACATTTAATAGTATTATGAATACTTGCAGATTATATTTCTCACGAACTATTATTTTCGGTCGAACATTAAATTTCCAATTATCGGTATGGGACCTCTAAGCATATGTATGATAACCCAGCTTTGTTTAAAAGAACGCCTGCAAATATGTAACCTGAGCATAGCATTTCTTATACGTTAATTCTAATTACTTGTTCTGGTCTGGTTATAATCAACTACATAAAAGATGATTCAATTGGAGGTTACAATTTAAATCTGGCACTACTGTGATTCTGTCATTAATAAACAGCTAATATTTGACATCCGGTAATACTAAAGGCCCCAACCCATAGAATCCGTTGACGTCGTGCACGTATTGCCGGAAAGAAAAGTCCCATACAATCTGTCGCATACCTTCGTTGACAGGTTGAAATGTCAACCGATTGTCAACGGCGATGACAGTTTCTATTCTCTCTCAATGCTTCCGCCAATGAAAGTGCTTACTCTCATTTTGCCGACCGTCGAAGTTTGGGTATTGGCCACGTTCCATAAGAATACGTGTATTCTATCTATGTGTCAGTTAAAAATGACGCAGCAACGGATCAACGGATTCTATGGGTTGGGGCCTTAAGCATTGACATTTGTAATTATGGAGCGGTATACGAGAGAACAATGCAGTGAGTGACAGTGTTCGTGGCAATCCGTCAAAATTCATTTGCCATCACTTAAAGGAATTAAACCTTTCCTACAGCTACAAGGAAAGTGTTTTAACAAAAAAGCTGCATCTGCATACCCACAATATCCAATTGATTCAGGAGTTAAAACCAGTAGACCATGAACAGAATCGTTAATTCTTTGATTAGGTGTTAGAGAATAACCAAGTTGATGGCAATTTTTCGATCAAAATCATTTTCAACCATAAGCCTCACTTTCAACTGAATGGCTATGAAAAAAAAAAAAAAATGTCGCATTGGCGGTTATGGAAATCCACGGGCCATTCAAGAGTAACCATTTGCAAAAAGTCACTGTTTACTGCCATACTTTTTTGACAATTCTTGTGGTGCTGCTGTAACAGTCAATGGTAAACGTTATCGGGACATGATAACAAATTATTTTTGACACCAATTGGACGATATTAAAAGACATATGGTTTCAACAAGACGGTTGCACCTGCCACACAGCGTGAGAAATAATGCAGTTATTGCACACAAAGTTTTCCGGCCGTGTCAGCTCTCGTTTCGGCGAAAAAAATTGGCCACCAAAGTCGTACGATATCACGCCGCTGGATTTTTTTCTTTGAGGTTATGTATTTGAAGCAGAAGGTCTATGCCAACAACTCCCAAACGATTCCAGTGCTTAAGGACGAGTGGTAATGGAAAATTTCATACAAATTGCAAAACAATCGCAGAGTACAGACAACCCTAGCCGCCTGCGGACTGAATGTACCATATATTCCTACATACATACACCCCTCACAGTAGTCTTTGAAGGAATCGACAGCAATGGCCTATGTTAGTCAAATAGAAAATCATTGTATAACACTTTGCACAAGTACCGTCTTTAGGATGGGGCAAACGTCGAAAGGTTTTCTAAAAACTACCGTGGTGGTATTGACTAAGCCCTAAGGACTAAAGAAAACTAGATGTTCTTCGAAAAAAGGTGTGTAAAGGAACCGTTAATTTAATGAAACGGGATTATAGGGATGTATTAATTGCAGGACAGGTCTCAGCGTCAAACATTGCCGTATTCAATATATCTTGAGATCGCGCATCTAGTGCGAAGCTGCTATTGACTCCCAAGGGCGCACAATTTTTAAAACATTTGAACGTTCAGTTTGTGGCAAAACAATTACTACACCTAAGTTTGACACTCATAATATCGGTCGTCTTGTTATTGAAGGAACTATGTTTGAGCTTAAAATCTACCACAAGATGAGTTGACCTCTTTATGGCCATTAGCATGTAGAAGGTTAACCTATTTGATACAGGGACTTAAGATGAGTTTTAGGTGTATATGTGCTAAGGGCGCAGGCAGCTACTTGAAGCTAACCTAACCTAAGGTGAGTACTGGGTAAAGGGCGCATATTTGACCATTCGCCAAGGTTGGCAAAAGTCCAAAATCCGACTCTGCACTGAAGAATTCGACCTTCCTTCAATGGCCATTCCCTAGAAGTATCCCAGCGAATGTAGTCGTTGGGTTTTTATTTTTCGGTTAAATCCTCTTCTTCATTCTCCTCACAAGCGTCGAATAATATTTATTTATTTCTTCAAAGCGATTAGTATCAACTTTGCCTTACTGCTTCTCGCCAAATACTGCATATAAAAGAGGTTTTTTTCTAGGGGTTGAACAGATTCTTAATTGTTTGTCAATGCACGTACAATAATGTCGATATCGTCTGCGTAACCAAGCACATGGTGATGTTTATTGAAGATAGTGTTCTCCCCGTGGATAACTAACAACACAATCCCCAAATTTAGTTAACGTCACTAAGGAGCAGGGCACGGATATCATACTCAAAAAGGAAAGGCAAGGGTTGACACCTTAAATGTTCATCCACTACCATGTCTGACATTAATATCCTGATTCGGTCCTTTAAGGCGTTATGGATGTACGAGTATGAATGCTGACACCGGTTCAGATGGATAGAAACAAAATTGACAACCGAAGATATCTGAGGTATTTGAAATGATTAACGTTCCATGGCTTGATCATTTTCTATCTATTCTCTTCCTGGCATAATTACGAGCAGTTTGAAAGCGCAAACTTATTAAAAAGTTAGTGCACTCAGTCATGCTACGCATTTTTAAAAGCTATTACGAATTTAGGACTTGTTCTAATTCTTTATCAAGGCTGTCAATTACTCATTATCGGCATATTACTATATTGAGGTAAATTGCCTGGACTTTCCACTTTTTCAATCACCTGCTATCACAGACCTCGTCAGGCCTAAATAAATCACTTTGTGTAGAGCAACCGCGTGCAGGTTCTGTATAATTAAATCGCGCCAACAATTTGGTGTCATTCACTCTCAATCAATATGGAATTAGTGTTAGCTAAATAGTTTCCACCCCACGCCCACTTAAAAATGCAATAGCTATGTAGTAGGTGGTTGGAAGGACTTGGTTGAGCTCCGATAGTCAAATGATTCGCTCACTAATAGCATATTTCCGTGATGTGGTCTAATTGTTGATGTTAAATATTTAATTTTATTGCATTTTGCATGAGTGGTGCCAGTAGTGACTGTAGCAAGGACTACCTCGCTTTGCCGCTGCTTCCCTTCGAAAGCTGTCACAGGCCAGGTGAAGAGGTCAAATTGAAAGCCGTCATGCCATATTTATATATCGCATAACATAACCAGTAGTTAACGTTTAGTGGTAGTAGTAGTGCTCGTTTATGTAGATGCATAGTGCAGCAAAAGGATTTACCATCCTGCTTGGTAGGGGGGTCTGCTCTAATATATCCTTGCATGAGAAGAGACATCTGGGAGGCATTCGCCATGGCGAGCGAATATTAATGTTACGAAGTTTACGATCGCTTTAAAATTGAATGGAATTTTACAACCGTAGACGGGCGGTGCCCTGCTGCTGGTCTAGCTTGCTGGTGCAGTAGTATTGACGTGTGCTTTTATGGCTAACAAGTCCTGCCAGTTATTAAATGATTTTATTACTGTGACCCATGCAACTGTTGCCGTATGATGGGCGACTTTACTGCACGTCTAAGGAAGTTTTTTTCTTTGGGTATAATCCTTTTATTTATTTATTGAAATTTAGTTTTACTACCATAAGGCGTTACAAAGCGTACTCCTCTCCAGCAAATTAAATTAAAGGATAACGAACTTTTAATACAAAAATACATAAACAAGAAGGTATGTGAATTATTCGTAATAACAATTTAAAGGTCTATAAATGCCCGTAATAATATAGGAGCAAGCAATCTTGCCGAATTGTCCGTATTTCTGTTTATACATACTCGTACTCTTATAAGGAAACTAATAAATAAAGCCCTAAAGCCTTACGAGCCCTTGTATAGAAGATGGTAATTGCACTTTCATGCATGTAAAGGACCATTGAATCTAATAAAAATGGAATCGAAGAAATGACTACCAACTAGCTTTGCTGGTCAAATAATCCCTAGCCTTTCCTTAGACCGAAGAAAAGAGTAACATGTCCTTAAAGTAAAACTGTATGCTGAATTTAAATACAAAAGCCATTAGTAAAAGGAATTCAAAAAATGCCTCTTGCTGTCAGTACTACCTTGAGATTTAGCTTCATCTCAATCTAGGAAAGGAGTGTGAAACAAGACATTATAATCTACGCCACGTTTGACGTTCGCATCTAAACTGCCAGAGTGACAGTGTATTTTACACGGCCATTGACAAAGTTGAGCTTCGTCTATTCCTTATCCTGAATAATGAAATTCCCTTTGATAGCATTCCTGCTGTCCTCAATGTGAGTCCCATTTGCTGGGCCCTATAATCTGGATTAGATAATTTTTTCAAAGGCTTACCAAATACTTAGTAAGCAACTATAGATACCTCATATCTGATCCTGCTGCTGGCCAGACCATCAAATTATACTTTTCCTGGTATTCTTAGCTCAGAGTGATATGCTGATTCCTTAAACAGATCCAAGAATGAAAAGAACCACTTCCCGTAATAAAAGAAATATCTTCAACGGTCTGAACAATCCGAAGAAGATGAAAATATGTAGAAACAGAACCATCAAAGAACTTGATATCTTGTACACCTTGTTATAAGTTTGAAGGTTTCTCTTTGGTTGGAGATACGTTCGCAAGGGAAGATGAGCTATCCGGTGCTCGAAATTACCCAATCGGAAATCCCCCTAGTAAGGATGAGATCACTGCAATGTTCAAGGCACCCAAAGCTAAAAAAGAGACAGTAATTGGCTCCATTACCACGAAGTTATGAAAAGCTTCGCCAATAATATAAAAACACCTGAGGCTTGCATTAAATATAAATGAGGTTGAGCTACCAAAATATGGGAACTTAACAGACTGTTGAGAGGTATTTGCGTGGTGATCGTATTTAGGAAGAAGTCTCGACAATGAGCAGGTTTTCGTTCTGGGTCCTCCTGCATTGACCACGTAAATACATTTTGTATTGTCATTGAACAATGTGTCGAGTATCCGCTACATTCGGTCTTCATCAAAAAGATTTTCAAGCGTGTGACCAGTAAGGCAGGAAGTATCGCGTGCTGGTTCGGGATGAAGATAAATTGCGACAAAATAAAAGGTCCAATCTTTACGAACAAATCCTGAAGCTTACAAGTTTTGCTGGCATACATTTTTGATATCCTGGTAATATTATCTCCATATGCAGTCAAATCTCTCAAAAATTATCCTCCCAATGAGCAAAACTTGAAATTATAGCACCGAAATCATCACTATTTCCGAAAATTTAACGTCTACAGAATTTTCAAAATATAATGATCCGCAAAGTTCATGAAAACCGTTTTTGAATGTGAATATCCTGAAAAAGGTGCACAATATGAAATAAAAAATGTGAGTATCAAAATTGTTGGTTTTGAAAATTCCGACAAACTGCAGTATTTTTCAAACTTTTTCAAAATTGTACTGAGTTTTTCAAGATGTCCTACATTTTTCCCAAGTTAATGGAACCCGTTTTTAAGTGTGAATATCTCGAAAACTGTGTGTCCCTCGAAAGTCAATCAAAATGTAATTTCTTGAAATTCCTGAAAAATGTTTCACAATTTTCGAAAATTGTATGATGGAATTTTCCAAAATGTTTGATATTTTGTCGAAGTTAATGAAAATCATTTTTAAGTGAAATTGTAGGTCTTGAATTATCAGCAATTTTCAAAACAGAGACACTTTGTGTGCAGGGCACTTGTCATAAGTAAAGTTTTTGTACCATTCTGTACTGACATGTATTCTTTTACATAAGCTGCACCTGTGTTGATATATCATGGGATTTTCCATGTTCGAAAACCATCTCCTGGGAAAAGGAAGCAAATTATTCTATAAATCAAAATTGTTCGAATTTCGTTAATTTCAAAATAACTACTTATATAAAATGAATTATATAAGTTATACATACAATATTTATTTACTTTTCACAAATCAATATCATCTATGTTTCTTAAATCAATCAAATCTACGACATATTTTCGTTCAACTTTGTGTGGTCCGTAATATTGAAGTTGAAAGTCCTTGAATCTTCTTTTCCTTATGCCGAAGTTATGATCCGGAGTAGAAACCTCACAACCCTCCCACTTTACTGCAACTTTGTTCAGAATTTTATGATTTTGATGCTATCACGTTAGCCAATATATTATAGTATATAACTGAATTATAAAACAGTAGTGAGACTTTTAAAAATATGACATGTATGGCGAAATAGACGATTTAGAAAAAGTGACAAGTTCAACTTTCAAACTCCTATCGTGTAAAATATGGAAAATGAGACTTATCGTGTTTTTCCCCTGTGGTCTTCATTTTTTTTTTTTTATATATCTAATACTTTCCGAGAAATGAGGTGAAAGATTCCACACCTTCTTTCATAAATTTCTCCAAAACGGTGAAGTCAAACCCCGACAATATATTTAATTTTGATGAAGGTATGGATTAACTGATACTTTTCAATAAACTTTCCAAGGCTACTTAAAGTTTCATTACAGCACAGATATTTTTGATGAGGTTAAGACCTGGGCTATATGGAGGCCAATCTAACAGGTCAATGTTTTTCTCTTCAAAGCTTACCTTCTGACCTTTAATTGAAAAAAATATAAAATTAAATAAAAATTTATTCGAAATTTCTTGTTTATCTCAAAGTTAATTGCTTTATCTTTTAACTTAATTAAACAAATTTTGTTACTTACATCTTTCGCAGTATTGCATGGAACATTATGGTGTTGGAGATTTAATCTGAAGGTTTCAGCGAAAAGCTCTTACACGCAAGGCTCCAAATGATCTTGTATCACTTTCAAGTAAACAGATGCTGTTACTTTGGAAGAGAGGAAAAACATTCCCAAATCATAACTCCTTCAGAGTTTGCCGGAAGCCTTCTGAGGCACTCGTCGGTGAGCTCTTCTCCAGGTTTGCTCCGAACGAGAAATCTTCCATCTCCAACATGCAGTTTAAACTTAGACTCGTCGGAAAATATAACGTTGCTTCACATCTCTTGTGTCCTAAAAACATGCTCCTGAGTCCATAGCAAACGTCTTTGCTTGACTCGTGGCGGGAAATCCAGCTGCTGAACTGTTTTACAAGCACGCAGTCTGGACTTTACTTGCCTTATTTCTTATATCCGATGAGATTCTAAAATGGTTTCGAATACTTTGAAGAATTAAAAATAGATCCTCCACTGACGTTGTCTTCCTCGGCCTTCCAGAGCCCTTCTTCGGTTCAGTAACCCCACTCACCCCAAATTTTTTGCGAATTGCATACAAATGTACGGTGTAACTTTTCAGCTTTTTCACGACTAGTTAAATTTTCTGGCGCCAAAATTAAAATATTTGATTTGAACTGCGCACTAACTTTCCCATTTTCTGTACATAACCACTCCTTTATCAATTTCTGGCCACTATCACTGGTTAAATGCACCTAAACTGCATAATTATCAATATTTATATACATATACATATTTGTCTGCATATTTCTTACCTAAGGCAATAAAACCTCCGCGCTATACTTAGATCCAAGAATTGCTTTCATGCAGGTATCTACAGAAAAGTTTTGAGCAATTTTGCTTGCAAAGAACTGTTGTTTAAATATCGCTTTTGAAATAAATCGCCCGAGTCGTATCCGAAAATGAGCCAATTTTCAAAAGCAGTCTAATAAGTAAAGTACCGTTAATTTTGGGGTTAGAATGAAAACTTTAAATTCACATCGAATTGTGAACCAACAGATCCCAGACCTGAAGTTTTGGCTGCAGTCGGGTATTAATGCTGACAGACAGACAGAATTTAGATACACACTTTTTTGAGATTCTCTATTATACTCGTCGTAATACCAACATTGATCAAAGTCTTGCAAATCGTGCAAGTAAAAAACCCAAGCTAGGTCCGAATGTCTATAATTAAGGACATTTAAGGTCACCAAACAACTTGTCTCCTTTATAGTAAGCAAGTTCAAATTAGTAACTGCTTTTCCAAACAAGTCGGAAAGTCGTGGGATTTTTTGTTATATGAAATAGGAGCAAAAGGAAAAATCGCCAGAGCTCGTGAGAAAAATAATGAAAAGGGCCAACCAACACTGAACTGCACTATGAGCTAGATTGAATCATGTCGACTTAGACAGTCTGTCCATAATGCCAACAAATTTTTGTGCCTTAAATTTTAAACTAAGAGAGAGGTTTTTTGAACAGGAAGCAGTGCAAGTGTAAATATTTTTTTAAATCCGCCGACAAACACTTCCACTTTACTACAAAAGCAAAAGCTTAAAATATAGGGTTTTTTTTTCGAAACCGAAAAAAAGATTTTTTGACCTTGGTTTCGGGTGACCGTCTATTCGCTGTTTCTATTTTGCAAACTATTAGCTTTGTTCAATGACTGAAAAGGAAGTACAGCACGGTACAGAACCAAGGTATGTATGGTAATATCCGTATCGTGATACTGAACAGCACAAGTTTCTGAAAACTGTCAGAACAAATTAGAGCAGAAAATTACAGCCTTGCCACACAAAACAGCTGATTTTGACACTTCTCACAAATGTGTTCTACCTCAGGAGTAGGTGTAATCGTGTGCTGGGCTGTGCGGTACAGAGTCATTGAACAAAAAGAAGAACACTTTTGGACGAGCTATTTTCTCATTGAACGCAAAAGCTTGTAATTGTTTGTGCTGGACTGTGCAGTACAGAGTCACTGAACAAAGCTACAAACTTGCTGAAGTCATGTGGCAAATTGTCATTTCATCTTGCATTCATCTCGCCGTAAGGTTAACTCGCATTTCTTTTGTTCTATATTTAACGCTTCTATCAAGCGGCTTTCGTTTTTTTCCTGCTGCTTATCTGGCAAACTGTTAATTCGCTACTGAAAATATTATTGTAGAAAAAATTTAAAAATTTTGTGTTTAGTTACATGCCCTGAGCCCTTGCATGTGAGGCCGAAGTCCGTCCGGTGTATAAGTCGAAATCCTTTTATCCGCCTCCACCGAAGTACTCTTAAGATACAGACAACAAGCATTTGCAATTGTATTCAACCAAATTTGTCGGGATTTCGAAATAAGGGAACGAATAAAGCTAAATAAGTTAAAGCTTATCAAGAAAACGCTAACTTATCAAAAAGCGAAATTATAATTGCGAAATAATAAATGTAGAAAACGTCAAATAATTACAAACCTAAATAAGAAATTGCCAAATAAAAACTGCAAAAAAACAAAATACGAGTTATTGAGAAATAATAAATTGCGAAATGTTCGCAGCGAAATAACAAAATGGGTGAAAAAAATAGCGATTTGTACCATAACCCTTGGCTCCCTCTACAATTCACCAATACATTGCATAGATACACGCCCTATTTTTGGGGCGTTTTCTTAAGAAAAAAAGCCATAATTTTGTTTTTGTTTAAAGTTATTTACGGTTAACGAGACGCCTTAATGGTTAAGCGGGCGATCATTCGTGTGCCACACGATGGTGGCCGTGGTTTAGTGGTAACATCATCGCTTGTCACACTACAGGTTGACGGTTCGTATCTTGATGTCAATAATCATCTTTTTATTTCCTATGAAATAAATAAAAAGTCAATTGACCGAAAGCTTATGTCTACTGCGAAGGCCATACACTGGCAGTAGGGCGGTCATATGGCTAAAATTCAACTTGATCGTGGTGATGACATCAGGAGGACGGAAAAAATACTGTGAATCATGTGCAACGACAAAAACAAACAAGCTCCCCAGTTATCTGGACAGCCACCACTGAAACTTAATACCAACTGAGTTTCAAACCAACTACACCAACCTGTCTTTCTCTCTGTCTCTTCCCCTTTCCTCAAAACGCCCGTGTCCTAAAAATTAGTATAAGGGTATTCATAACCCCTTTCACATGTGCAAATTAAAAAAAAAAAAAAAAAGCACAGCACGAATGGCTACGAGAAGCTAAGCCAGGCTCTGTATGGGCTGTCAGCGCCAAAATATTTATCTATTTTTTAGTATCTCTCGTTTATTACTTTTTCTTTGCATTCTTTTACAAAATTGCAAGTTTTAACCTAAGTCTTACTTGCGACTTTTCAAACCAAAATAAAGAATGGCCGACTCCAACGTGAAGTTGGTCGCAGAGCGGGTAGTGTCTGTGATCAACCTGAAGTTGGGCGTAGTTCTGGTACACTCTAACAGACAAATAATTTTAAATCCTCTTAAAGTACTACAATTTATATATTTTTGATTAATCTTTATTTTGAAGATATTATGAGTATCAGTTAATTATCGTTATAAGTGGTGGCAGCCACGAACTTTTTCTTATAAGAACCAACTTATTCGTAGTCGTGTCACCCTAAAATGAGGTGATGGGTACAAATTTATCCATTCAAGTGCAAACTAGATCGGCTATAGAAATACACACAAAACTGAGGATTCGAAAGGTTTTTCACCGCACAGAAAACTTTTGTAATTTCGCATGAACAAAAGTAAGGTGACCTTCTGTCGCTTCGATGTCATGAATAATGGTGAATAGCGTCTAAATAGCAGGATATCATTGTATTTAAACCAACAAATTCACAACACCATACCTACAAACTCAACCAGCGACCATCAAGTAGCACTCGTGCCACAGAGACCGCAGATAATTTGAAAAATTCGTATGCTGTCTACGTATGTATATAAAACCAAAATAAAAGCCAAAAGTTCAGGTAACAATAGTTTCCTTTTTATTGATGTAAAACGAAATAACATCTTCATCCACACTAATATAATGCTCGCTAGTGTACATACGAATATAATATATTTTAATTAATTTTATATACAAACCAGAAAATTAAAGAATATAAACATACAAAGCTCATTCATCGTAGGAAAAGAAGAGAAAATAAAAACGAAAAACTTCTGAATACTGAACGATAAATGACCAAGAGTCCTCTCAGTTCACAAATGAGTACATGGTATTTGTTGGAGAGAAACGAGAATGGAAAGTGAAACGAAAAACAAAGAAATAATAATCAAGGATACAATAGGAATGGATTTGCCCATAATCTTCACCCCGAGTACACCTTACTTGACCGCAAAAAGCAATCAAGGATGCTGTTAAGATGTGCCCAACGCTCCGATTTCAGACAACTCCACCTGGATAAGTATAAATAGACCAAAATAAAGGACGAATTAGAAGGAATGACAGAAATTTTTTTGGGCGAAAATTGTGCGTTGCATTGATGGGCAGGCACTCTTTACTCGCTGACATTGATGGTGATTGTCTTGCCCTTGGGATCGTCGAAGCGATCCATGGTGTTGATGTCCATCATCCAGCAAATGCCGAGACCCATAATGGCCAACAGAATGACGACCACAAAGAGACCAGCGAGGATACCAGGAGTGACGAATCCCACACAATACCAGGCATCACCGAAGACGAACGCATTGTCGGCAGTAGAACTGAATGGCGCCTGCATTTGGAGGGAATTCCACAGAATCACCTTATTGGTGGTTTGCGAGGTGAATGTCTGATTGCCACAGTAATAGGAGAAGTTTGTGGGCGCATTGACCGCTGGCAGAACATAGAAGGCCTCTCCATTCAAGTTCAAGTTAGACATCTCGAAGTAACCACCGACCAAGGTGATCTGGAAATTGAGCTGCATACTTCCAACTAGATTCACTGTAAACGCAGTGGAGTTTTGTCCCGAGAGGTTCATTGAGGCGATGCTGATACTGGTTGGGGTCGCTGTGCCTTCTTGCACGGCCAGAGTGGTGTAGTAGATGAGGAACGCGTTCGTCGAGCGGAACATGTTGCCATTTTCAGTGGCAGCCGTAGCACGACGACGACGACTCTTGCCAATGTCTGTGGACTGAGTTCGAGTGTAGACTGCGGTTATTGGACCCTCTTCAGCTAGTTTGTTGTACACCCTCGAAATGGCTTCATCTAAACGGAAATGAAAGAATGAAACAGACTCACAAAGATAAACCCCTAACGTCGTACCATGGAATTCCAACAATTCATTCCGCTCGATAGCTTCAGTTGGCGCCTCGAAGCTGACAAAGACGACCTTGCCTGCCTCGTAGACGATTTCGTTCTCCAAATTGCCAGCGTCGTCGATGGTAGCGAATTCCCTATTTGCGCTAATTTGACGCAGCGCCTCAGTAGGGTTTTGGACTCTTCCGTAGTAGGTTTTCGGGGAAACTCCCTTCAGATTGCTGTAGCAGGAATCTTCAGTCTCGTCTTTGGAACACGCAAAGTCCGAGTTGCTCAACTGCATAGGGAAGGTCAACCTAAGTATAAAATGCAACAAAAAATTCATCCTTTCCAACCCACCTCTGGTTCCAAGAAAGCCACAAACATCGAATCCTTCAAATTCGGTTCCAAAATATCAGCGAATTCATCCTGTGACACCGTCTGTAGGGATGGCCTTGGAGCGCTGCTCAAGAAAACGAATAAATGAGTTTCCATGTAAAATTAAACATTTTTCCACCCACCTGCTGCTTCCCCAGACGAAGGCTGGAGCGCTATCTCCCCGAGCAAGACCCACCAAGCAGGCAACCAAAATGATCGACTTGCAGAACATCTTTTTATGCCAAAAATAAATCTCCTTTCGCAAGAAACTCAAATGAACTTATTTAGTAAGACAAAGCAAATGAAAAGAGATAAGAAGAACTAAAAACGTAGCACAAAATTAAACGGGAAAATTCCTCTTTCTTTTCCTCACGAGTCCATTGACGATGGTCTGCCCTCACTTGTCAAAAAAAATTTTCTACATTCATATGACAATCATGTGACATGTATTCGAGAATAAAATGGAGGGGTGTCGATTATATTCCAAACGATACTCGAGATTATCCAACCACTCCAAGTAGTGGTGCCAAATTCGAAGTGAAATCTTTGTTTGTTTAAATTTGTTGTCGCTCATTCGCGGGAACAGTTATAAATTTTTCGAATTTCGCGAAATAGAAAACTTGTTCATTCAGGTGTTGTATCAAAAGTGAAGAGTGGATATATTTGAACACTCTGAGAGTATTACCGATAGAAAAAGAGAGCCTGTCTGTCATTTTCTTGTATAACTTCTGAATTATTGAATTGATTTTACTAAAATTTGTTTTCTTGGCTAGAGGATTTTCTTATGATGCCTTGAGATAGAATGTCGGGCATTTCTTCAGGACTCGTTGGGATGCGATATTAAATAAACTATCAGTTTTCTTATTTAAATGAGCTCTTTTTCAGCGATATACCCATGTCTCTATATATGAAAAAGAAATTGTTTGTTACAACAATAACTTGTACTAGAGGCAAACTCCAAAATAACTTCTTTTTTTTTCAAAATGACAACGGCATTGAGTTTGCATCATTGCTCAGCATACTTTCGATACTTTCGTAAAAATCATGCATCTAGCTTCCACAGTTTAGTAGGTAGAAGGTGGTTCCAGTCGGAAGGACGGACGGTCACGTTAGCGAGAACAGTAGAGTTCCCTGTAAACGGAACGCTGAAAAGATGTGAATCGACATCTTTTTTAACAGCAAAGACTTTTTTAGTGTTTCTTAACAGAAAGTTCTGTACGTTAGTATTTCACACGCTTGTAGTTTTTGAACCATTAGAACTATAATTGTTTAATTTTGCACAAAAATAGTATATGGTAAACCAACAACAAATAGTGAGAAAATTTGTAATAAATGTTTTATTGGGGAGGATTTTTGAGGTACAATATTTCCGAAGACAAAAGAAAAGAAAAATTTAAGCAAATTTACCGTCATTTACTTCGAAAGCGATCTCAAAGTTCGCGACTCTACACTCACAACAGTTAGCTCACCAAGCTGTCAAAAAAATGGTCAATTATATGAAAACACATAGAAACGGGCAAACTCAACGGTTTTAATTAATTAAGTTTTATTTAAGTATCATGGCCGTCGAGATTGCCTCTTCCATCGCATTCTTAACGTTGTTGATATTTTAATCCGACTGCGTCTGAGTTGCGTTCCCGAGCCCCAAGGATTAAGCCCAGTACTCTGTTCGACCAAAACAGATTGTTTACTGGTCTCCAATTTATCCAATCAAAATAGACAAAATTTCGGGCAAAAAAGTCTCTTCGATTTTCGCTAGAGCTTTGTATGAAAAATTGTTTTGCTTGAACAGCGTACAAGGCTTAACCAAATGTTCTTTTTTTTTCAGATTATGTGATTCATTGTTGAAATCAAAAGCTTGAAGATGTTGCACCTGAAGCAGATGTTGAACAAAGTCACTTCATAGCTCCAGAAAAGTTAAACATAACGCAATTTTATTTTTTACATTATTCTCAAGGGTCAACATATCCAAATCATGTTTCGGGTAAGCGCAAGAAATGTTGGTAGTGAAAGAGTCAAATAATTTTCTATTATCTTACTCTAAATCCTAATTGGCAACACGACAAATAATTTGTCTCGAACGAGTATCGCTCAAATGTCAGGGATTAATGTCAACAAATCTGTATTTTGCTATCGTCATGTGGAATTCTCTTTTTTAATCTTTTTCAATGAAAATGCGATACAATCGCACAATAAATGATTAATGTGACTACGATGCAACAAAGTCTACGTAAACCAAAAAGTTATGATTCACAAATTGTGCCGCTATTGCATATGTGACCTTAGTTACATGCGGTATCGAGTGATTCTGTGTTTTGTTATATTGGCGGTGATTGTTGTGTGGCGGATTGTAAGATATTTTTGCATTTAAATAGATCCTCACTACTATTATTTAATTTCCTCTTAAATCCCAGCTTTCTGTTTGAAGTTTCCTTGTGAAAATATTTAGTAAAAGTGCAAATGTCAGCAGTTCTTTGAGGCATTTAAGGCTGACGTTATACTGTCACTCGCTAATCATTTTTCTCATTCACAGAGTTCTGAATTTACTAAAGAACACTCTGAGCAGGAGCCTTCAGACAACTGTCTTCAATTTGACGTGGTTTACACTTGGGTCAATGGTAGCGATCCAGATTTCATCGAAACGATACGTGAGTTTGATCCGCACTATGATCCAGCGAGGTTTGATGACAAAAATGAACTAAAGTACTCACTGCGCTCGTTGGAAAAATACGCTCCTTGGGTGAGAAATGTCTATATTATCACAAATGGACAGATTCCCCATTGGATTGACCTGAGTTACGAAAGAGTTTCTGTGATTCCACACAGCGAACTCGCGAAGTACCCAGAGTATCTTCCAACGTTCTCCAGTTCGGCAATAGAAACGTTTCTTCATCGAATCCCAAATTTGTCAAAGAGGTTCATATACATGAACGATGACGTATTCCTTGGAGCACCACTCTACCCCGAAGACATGTACACTGAGTCTGAGGGAGTGAGAGTCTACACCGCTTGGACTTTACCCGATTGCGCTGTAGACTGTCCCTGGGTTTACATCGGTGATGGTGCTTGCGATCAACATTGTAACATTGCTGATTGTCAGTTTGATGGAGGTGACTGCATCTACGAGGACACCCATCAATCAGAGATCAAGCGTCTATCGACGCTTCCTACATTCATCGAGGTCCCCAAAGTGGAGAAACCCCGCCCTTGGAAGAAACGAAAGCGAAGCTCCTCCTTCAAGGATGTAATCAAAAAGACGAATTTGTCAACCCTCGAGGAAATGAAGAGCATCGTGGAGAGTTTTAACAGTGAAAAGCTGTCTAAGGCCAAGCCAAAAACGGTGACACCCGAGCCAACCAAAGGCTACAAGTCTAGCATGGACATATTCTCGCAGAGTCTTATCCACACGAACAGGCGCCTGAATCAGGCGTACGGCTTTAAGGCACGGAATGTGCTGGCACACGTTGGTTTCCTGCTGGACAGGGACATTATCGATGCCATGCAGGAGAAGTTTGAAGCAGAAATCAAAGCAACCGCTTCACGTCGCTTCCGCGATCAGAACGATATGCAATTTGCGTTCTCCTACTACAGCTATGTGATGAGCGAGACTATGAACGTAACATTGGGAGAGATATTCGCTGAATTCGATACAGACAACTCGATGACTTGGTCGGATCGAGAGGTTAGAACGTTCCTAGCGCGCATTTACCCTTTGCCTCTGGATTGGTCTGCAGTGCGGTACTTCGAGGAAGTAGTAACAAATTGTTCACAGAAACTCGGAATAGGACACAAGGAGCCAACGCAGTTTAGTACCCTGGTGTATGAACGCTATGAGGACTCAAATGTGGTGGGTTACTCACATTTAAATTCGAACTCAGTCAATGACATGGTTTCCCTTTTTAGCCAACAATAACTCGCGACTTGGTTTGTCAGTGTGTCACACTTACTGAAGTTATGCTGGACAATTTCGCTCAGCGTCCACGATATAAATTCAATGTAAACTCCAAGCGTGGTATGCACAGCAACTTTATGATGTTGACTTCAAACCTCACCGAAGTTGTTGACTCTCTCGATCGCCTGAGAAGGAACCCAAAGTGGGTATACCTTCTGCTCAATTTCTCTGGCTTTAAACGAATTTCTCTTACAGAAAATTCAACTGCATCAATGACAACTTGGAACCCCAGTACCCCGAAGAAAATGAGCTAATACGACATCTTCTCGAGGACTTTTATTTGTCATTTTTCCCTCAACGGAGCCGCTTTGAACTTCCGGAACGATATCGCAATCGTTTTACCAACTACAATGACTATGAAGCTTGGCGCTGGCGTAAAGCAATTGCACTATGTGTCGGATATAGTGCCAGTGTGGTGCTAATTATATTTTTATTAAGATTTTGTTGTATGCACAAGGCGAAGTTTGTGCGACGTTATGTGCAAAAAAAGTGATTTTAACTGTTTACACACCGTTCTCGTTTTGTAAGTGCAATATAACCATGACACAGTAAAAGGAGGCTTTTCTAGAGAATTTAGAGGTAAATTTTACTCATTAAATTAAATAATAATGAAAAGGCGGGTCTTTTTTTTAAAAAAAGGATGTTGAATATATAGGGTTATAAAGTGTAAGCATGGCCTAGGGATCATGGCGCCTAATAGTATGTTGTCATCTAGCCGAAATGCTATAATTTTTTTGTATTTCGAAACATAATTTATAAATTACGTTTGCAGCTGGTAGTTTGTCAAATCGAACATAAATTAAACGAAAAAAGAAAAATATGCTACATTGACGTCACACGAAAGGTCTGAACGGGACTCCCACGTTCTATCAACGTTACTGTCTCTGTGTAAAACATGTCGCATCTCCATTTTAAACAGAATTTAAATGTACACTTGCAGCCGAAGAAGTTATAATACACAATCAATCTGTCAAAAAAAATCACAAAATTTGTCAGAAAAATATTGACGGTAATCAAACTATGTATTTCCGCTTTACGTCAGTGTCCATGTTACTCAAATTGAAATTGACAGAGAGGGCAATATGTCAAGTAAAAGGTATCGTGTGTGGGACAACAAAGGGAAAAGTCGTTTCTTTCTTCTATATTTTAAGGTTTGTGGTAAGTTTCTAGTATTTTTTCATGCGAAATTTCAATCAGCTCTATTGCAACTTATCATAAGTTCAATACTCCAAGGAGTCTGATGGTTTTGTCCTAATTGTATGTTTGCTTTATTAATTTGGCTGCGTTTTATAAGCATTCCAAAGGAAAATCTAGTAGGTACCATCAACGAAGACCCCATTCACTTCGCAGTTCGACAACGAATAAATTGTGTTGGCACCCAAAGTCTTTTTAAAATTAAATTTTACTGCAAAACCTTATTTTTTTTTCAATTTAAATTCAAACAAATGTTACTCAGAATAAAGATAATAGTACTTACTTAAAATGTTCCTCACCAACCACACTCTCCCGAATAAAGTGAAGGCCGTAGTTTTCATGCACGGAATATTCGGAATGAATAAATTTACGTGACTGAGTCGGTTCAGTTGACCTAAGCACTACTATGAATTATATAGCCAAAGCGTAGTACATTGTTGCATACAAAGCATGCCCTGACGTTCGAGCAAAATCGAAAGTACAATTTTTGTCTTAAACACAATTTTGAAGTACCGAACAGAATGCTTCCATTCCGTTTAATTCGTTGGTTCCGCAAAAGTTGAAAATTTAACAGCCCATGCGTTTTATATGACTTGCCGGAAAGGTACACATAATGAACGAATCGAATCGGAACGGTGAATCTTTGACAGATATGTCGGGGGGCACGAGGTATAAATTTGCTGTCAATTGGTGGAATCGGTGGAAATATTTTTGTAAAGTATTTTGCAGGACAATTCAAAAAACGAAAGTGTTTGTTTTGAATATTAAATTGCATTTGGGAAACTAGAACAAAGGAATTGAGGTTGGGTTTACACAAAACATACAAACGAGCAACGGATATTGTATAAGTAACCACATATGTATACATACATCCAATATCGACAAGCGAACAGATGTCGCCTTCAGATAAGCGTCAAGCCATGATCTCCTTCTCAACGTCTGACCCAAAATGAGTGGCTGCGAACAACATCTGTTTCTCTAGGTTAGGAGCGGCTGCCAACACGTAGACCTAGCGCCGCTTTTTTAGTCCGCAAAAATCTATCATTTCCTCGTAGTCTGCCAAAATCTATCCATTCGTCTCTAATCCTCTATACCCCACCTCTCTATCCATCACTGGGTAATAAACTTTAAGAGACATAGTCTTAGGTGATGCAGAATATTAAAAAAATTAAATAAAAGACACCGGCTTCGTTTACATATAATATATATTGTTATTGTTTATTTCTGCACACAATACGTACCATAATGGTAGATTCACATGGTCACAGAAGTGAGTTGGGCATTTAAAGCGGGATAATATACAGCGAAAGTCTACTGCCAGTTGGAAACATTGTTATAAGTTCTTTAGGCAGGAAGCAGTGATTTCACTCTAGCTCTAGAATTAGTATGTATGATCAACAATTATTAGTTTTCCATTTATAATTTTCTGTTTTTTGTCTATTCTGAGTAATGGCGAAATGTCAAATGACGGATCAAATCGGAAGCATTGTGTGCAGCACTTTTGCCTGAATCAAAAGATCGAATCTAAAAGTAGATTCGCACTATACAAGAACGCACGTAAATTTCTACACAACATGACGATAATTTAGCTAAAAATTAAAGTTTCTAATCAATTTTTGATAATTAACAACATAAGCAATTAAAACATAATACTTAAGAAAAAGTTAGACAACAATTTGTTGGTGGTGTAATGAGTAATTTGTATTATGTCCGGTAGCACAAGAAAATGGATGAAGATGTGTCGAATAGTGTGAACGTGAACAATTTGTGAAAATTCCAACAAAAAAGCCTTACAATTTTCTACACAACAAGTTTGGAAGTTTTTGCGTGCATGGTGGTATGTATAATGTGACTTTTAGCGGACACACGGATATTTCTCAAAAAACCTTCTATATACTTTTAATTTGTTTTTGTATGTTGAAATATTTATACTACGTTTTCACTACAACCAAATGAGGTAATTAAGGAATCAAATCGAAAAAGAGGTGATAAATTATCTCATTTCCCAAACATTTCATTCGGTCTCATTATCAGCGAATGGAAAGGAAAATTAGTACAAAACAAAGTCCAGCAAGGCAAACAACTCTTTCATTGAATTGATTTTAATGGCGAATTTTGAAAAGAATAAATTATGATATTTGAAAGTCGTCCCTGTTTCCAACACGGGTCTGATTATTACCTCATGTGCAGAGCTTCGAATGCACTTGCAAATAGACAAGATAGCTCACTCATGAGAGGAGTAACTATTCGTTCAACCAAGTTACACGCCAAATATGTCCTCGTAAATGAATCTGTAACGCCCTCATGTTATTCAACTGTCACCCATCAAATGAACATCTCATTTGGCTCTAGTGAAATCGTAGTATCGTAGTTCTTATCTATTTTACTTACGAATTTTCCATTTCCGTCCTTAAACTCACCCATTCCATTCAGTACTCGAAAGTATTGAACAGAAATTCGATTCTCGTTTCTGTCATCTTTTTTACAACAATTCCCTTCCTTCTTGAAGTGTATTCACGATTGCCGGTGGAAATTTGTTTATTTTTTCGACAATTCGAATCCAATTACTTATCAAATTCACTCGAATACATTCCGAATAAAGGGAACTCATATTTAAGTATGTTTCAATTCTATTTAATATTTCTAAAAGTGCATTTCTTTGAAATAAGCACACGAATCACGAATGAGAATGACGTGTCACTTAAAATCGCTTTATTTATCTTCCCACAGAAATGATAACCGACGTTCAATTAGCTATTTTCTCAAACGTTTTGGGAGTTTTCCTATTCCTCCTAGTGGTGGCCTATCACTACATCAATGCTAACTCGTCGATCTTCAGATCGAACTTGAAAAATAAATAAAAATGTCGAAAATTTTAAGTTGTATTTGTTTAAATTTTGTATTTTTAAGTCAAGTGAATAAAGGTCTTTAAATGTATTACAAATGAGTTTCCACGAGAAGAATTTGAAGAGAACTAAAGGATTGTCTTTACTTTAGATGGCGCTATAGTCCGGGGTGGACCTGGGACATGCTTATAAATAGGGAATACTAAGACGGAGGTGTGCCGAGAATGGATTTTCCCTCCAACGATTTCTGTAGCGGTAGAAATGAGGAATAACCAATTTGTTCACCTATCCTGAGAAGGAAAACCCTAGGGGAATACTACTTCAGGCTCGATATTTTGTTTTGCATCCGGGTCGGTGGTTCCGCACTTAGATGCAGAGCAAGGGAGCATTAACAACGTTGTGGTCAACTTAAACTGTCTTCCTCAAGAAACAAATTCATAATGTAATCTGGTATTCTTTGTGGTACCACAATGGAACTACCTTTTTAATCTCTATGTGTCCCGAGGACAGCCTCCGAATGTTCGTTGCAAAACATGGAACTTTGTGATATTGTATTTAGCTCTTATACTGAAAAGTACCTACTCGACACTTGGTTTGGAGGTAATACATGCTCATCTAAACGATATTGATAAAATTGAACCAGAAAGGATGACTTCTTAAGAAGAGGAGCGGACGCAGTAGCACTCTGCCTCCGTCATGTACTATATAGATACTTCCATTAGGGAAGTGCAGCACTTCAACTTTGCTAGACCTTCTCTGTGAATAAAGTGACACCGATTATAGAATCCGCCAGGGGGAAAGAATCACGAAACTCTAAGTTCAGCGTCGTTGAATCCGCTTAAGTGTATCATTCTCTATACAAATTTTGAATCGAATGCGAGAAGGGAATAATGAATTGCAGCAGATTAAACGATGCAGGCTCGTGGAACTACCACCCCGACGGATTCTACGACAGGGGGGGAAATACAAGTCGAATCGCCTCATCGGAACACCGCCTGTAACCAAACCATTTGACCCGCAAAACCACTAAAATCAAGTCCCATTCAATGGTGTTTTCTTTATTCTAATTAAACTGATTTGAAACAAATCAATCGACAATGGATCATCGTATTACATTCGCAAAAAAAAATGAAAATTTCCTCGGAATTGAAATGGAACCCATGACAGGGGTCCAACGCTTAGTGGTACTTATAATTCCTGTGGTGCCTCATCTTTCCATAATTGATGGTATAGAAGAAAATCATTGCAGCAGTTGTCAACTGGAAGAATGGAGCAATGCCAGCCCTCTTGGGTTGGACATACTTGTGTTGCCAACGCCACCATGCGCGACTGAATGCACCAGCAATAGCCGATGGTGTCTTATTACGGCGACTAATCCAGGCACCAATCTCGCCAACTTTCACCTGACCCAATGGGACATCAGCTGCAAAGGAAACAGAATACAAATTATAATATTCACGAGGAAGGACGAGAAGAAAAAATTGCCTAACACCAGCGCCATTACGTAATTTTTTGATAATTCCACTTTTAAGCGCAGAATTGAAAAATTTCTACATACCCTTGCCGTAATAACGGGCTGGATCGTACGGTCCATGAATTTTTGGATTGTACTCAGCTGGATAATCACCGAAACCCATTTTTACACGCGATACTCAAGGCAGACCGAAATGAATTTTCTTGGCTAAGAAGAAAAATAGCGACTTGAGGACTAGTGTATGGAATGAGTATAGTTCTCCCTTTTTCGCATCGCATGCTAGTGAAAAGTCAAAATAAATGCTGCCAGGTTTCGTGTGCCTGGGGATGAAAAATGCAAGTAACAATTCAATAATTAAATTTATTTGAATTAATGTCGTTTATATGGACTGTTTTACTGAAATGTTTTCATAAAGCTATTTATTAAATACGGGCTTTATAATTGCTTTACACATTTATACATCAGCGACGAGTACTTTATATTGTATATAGCTGGTATGTCGGGCGACTATCTCGTGAGACAAAGGGAAAAATAAACTCTTTAGGGAGGTGATAACATGTGCTTTTTGAGAGGCATTGGCGATGAGTTTGTGCGTAAGAAGGGTGGGGAAGGAAAAGAGGGGATACTCATATGGGAAAGATTTCGAAATATTCCATTTCATTCCAATCCTCTCAACTATTGAGCAATAAATATGAAAATATCTATGTTTGAATAGAAATAAGTGCAAAAACTCAGTAATATTTATTATTATTCAGTGATAAATAGTTCTACAAACTATTCAAGGCAATTTAATCACAAATATTGTTCCAATTCACTCTACCCCGTCCACAAACCAGTTACTCGTGTACTGAATAGTACACAGTGTATAATCACAGCAGTCGTGTTAAGTACGCTTTGAAATAAGCGCATGTAATAACGGTATTGTATTATAAATTTGGTTTTAATTTAGTGCTGGTATGTTGTGTTGTTTTTTCTTTTCAAATTATGGAAATTTCGTTGATTAACAAAACAAACAAAAAAAAACATACATATTGTAATATGCGAGCTACGGCTCGAGTAGATAAAACAATTATTCTGTGAAATTATTTCTTTATTTTCTACTCTATAGAACAATTCAAGTTCACACTATACTATTCTTCGCAAATTCTTTTCTTACAATGTCTCTTTCCTCTCAAATCACTTTATCTCCTTTCAATTACTTAATTCACAAATTCAAACTAATTACTTTTTCTTGTTTACTCTCAACTTTCAATTTATCACCAAATTACAACTTCGCCCGTTATCACTTTTCCAATCTCTTCGCCACGGTTCTAAAACCAACTGTGTCTTTTTTGATCGCCATCTGTCCTTATATAGCAGAAGTTTCTGATAGCCAGAAACTTCTAGCAAATTCTTCGACCACTGGAACAAGAGAAATAATTCTTGCAGTTTCAATTCCCTTTTATCCCTGATATTATTCGTCTCTTTCGTTGACATGAGCTGTGGAGACTTCGTCCCAGACACGAACCTCGAATGAAAGGACAGTACGAACCAAAATTCTGCCAGAATGAAGTCACTTCGGAATTTGTTGCGTCATATTTTAGGGGGCGTAGTTATTATTATGTTACACTGCCCCCCTCTTAGACGTGTTCGTCCCGAACAAGTGCATCCTCATTTCGGCCATTGTATCGACTCAGTCGGTCCACATGAACCACTTTCATTTTGGCCCTTGGTCCTCGCTGGATGCGGTAGACAACATCGTTGATGCGGGTTACTATTCTGTAGGGACCTTCCCAGTTCCGCTGTAACTTAGGTGATTTCCCCTTTTGGCGATGGGGATTATACAGCCACACCAGATCTCCTTCCTGGAATCCTGACGTTGTTGCCTTGGCATCATACCTGGTCTTCATGCGGTCGCTCGTCATCTTAATCTGGCTTCTGGTCCTTTGGTGTATGTCCCTAAGCCTTTCCCTAAGGTCCGCCACGTACTCTTCTTCATCTCTGGGCTCATTGGTAGGAGATCCAAATTTCACCTCACTGGGTAAACGAGCTATTCCACCAAATAAGATTTCGAACGGCGTATGTCGAGTAGCGCTATGCACGGCACTTCTATAGGCCATCAAAAACAAGGGAATCTGCCGGTCCCAATCCCGTTGGTAGTCACCTACGACCTTCGAGAGATGTTCGTCCAAAGTCCTATTGAAACGCTCCACCATACCGTCCGACTGTGGATGAAGCGGGGTTGTCCTTGTCTTTTTGATTCCGAGTAGTTGACACATCTCTTGGAAGATTCTTGACTCGAAGTTCCGCCCTTGGTCAGAATGCAATTCCAAGGGCACACCGAATCTGCTAACCCAATTGTAGACGATCTGCTCCGCCACGGTTCTGGCTTCCTGGTTAGGGATCGGAAACGCTTCCGGCCACTTACTGAAGTAGTCCATCACTACGAGTATATACCGATTACCATTGTCGGTTTCCGGAAAGGGCCCTGCGATGTCAATGGCGATTCGTTCGAAAGGTGCTCCCACGTTGTATTGGTGCATCTTACCTCGAGTTTTGATTCTCGGACCCTTGCTAGCTGCACACACGTCGCATTTTCTGCACCAGTCTTCGATATCTTCCTTCGCTTTTAACCAATAAAAACGTTCTCGTACCTTTTCTAGCGTCTTATTCACTCCCAAGTGGCCTCCGGTCGCCCCGCCATGCATTTCCTGTAACACCTCCTTGACCCTCGTCCGCGGTACTACAAGCTGCATTACAAACGATTTTCCGTCGGAGGATTCCCATTTTCTTCTCAGAACACCTTCTTGGACATGGAGGGAGTCCCACTGCGCAAAATATGCCTTTAAGGTCGGGCTTCTGTGAGAGATGTCCTGATGATCCGGTTTCTCCATGTTCTCCTTCCAGGCCAGAATCGGCTCGATATCGGGGTCTTCCTTCTGAGCGTTCCGGATCTCATCTACGCTCCAGCCGGCGATAGGTTCGGCTCTCATTCTTTGGATGGAAACCAGCTCCCGTTCTTCCTGACGCGCACAATGTTTACAATCCGTTCTGCATGGTCTCCGGGACAGTGCATCCGCATTAGAGTGGAGTTTTCCTTTACGATGCTGTATTTCGTAGTCGTAGATTTGCAGCCTTTCGATCCATCTTGCGACCTGACCCTCAGGACTCTTGAACTGTAATAGCCATTTTAAGGCTGCATGGTCTGTGCGAAGAACGAACTTCCTCCCGTAGAGGTATTTGTGAAAATGCTTCGTAGCCAAGATCAAAGCTAGAAGTTCCCGCCTTGTCACGCAGTAGTTCCTTTCTGGCTTAGAGAGCACCTTGCTGAAGTACGCAACCACCTTCTCTTGGCCGTCATGCACCTGGGAGAGTACGGCTCCTACCCCGACATTACTAGCATCTGCATCCACAACGAACGTTTCCCCGGGAGTGGGGTAAGCCAGTATCGGGGCATCGCATAGCCGTTGTTTAAGTGCCTTGAAGCTCTTCTCGCACTCAATTGACCATTTGAATTGTTTTCCCTTTTCCGTCAACTGGTGCAGGTTCTTTGCGATCCCGGCAAAATCCTTCACGAACCGTCTGTAGTAGGTGGCTAGGCCCAGGAAGCTCCTTAGTTGGTGTTTGTCTTTGGGGACTGGCCAGTTTTTCACCGCTTCGACCTTCTCCGGATCGGTTCTCACTCCTTTCGCTGAAATTATGTGTCCCAGGTACTTGACTTCCGCTCTAAACAGGGCGCACTTCTTGGGGTTGAGCTTCAGGTGGGCACTTCGAAGCCTTTGAAACACATCCCTTAGATTGTCTCGGTGTTGCGCAAACGTTTTTCCTACGACGATGACATCATCCAAGTATACCAAACAGGTTTTCCATGTTAACCCTTGCAGGACACATTCCATCAATCGCTCGAAAGTCGCCGGAGCATTGCACAGCCCGAATGGCATTACCGTGAATTGCCATAGCCCATTTCCTGTGGTGAAGGCGGTTTTCTCCCGGTCTTCTGGATGGATCTGTACCTGCCAGTAGCCACTCTTCAAGTCGAGAGTGGAAAACCATCGGGCTCCTGATAGTGTGTCTAGCGTGTCATCAATCCGTGGCAGAGGATAGCTGTCTTTCTTGGTGACGTAATTGAGCTGCCGATAGTCCACGCAGAACCGCGTGCTGCCATCTTTCTTCTTAACCAGTACAACCGGTGATGCCCACGGACTTTTGGAACTTTCAATCAGACCTTCTTTCTCCATTGCCGACACCATCTCTGCAACTTCTGTCTGCTTTGCCAATGGAAGGCGCCTAGCAGGCTGACGAATTGGTCTAGTATCACCAGTGTCTATTCGATGTTGTACCAGGTGTGTTCGGCCGTATTCTCCGTCCTGTGAGGCAAATACATCAGCGTACTCATTGATAAGATTCTCTGCCATAGTTCGCTGCTCCTGATTCAGCTCACTGGACTGGAGAATCGTCTCTCTCGTTTCCGCTGTCCAAGGTGATGGGAGAGGTTTTGGAGCATCACGTTCAGATATTGTTGCGACGGCGGTAATCGGCGTGCATTTTCCAGTCACATCCCCTCGCCTTAGTTTTACAGTGTGTGGTCTTGCGTTCAAAACCCTCACTGGAACCATGGTGTTCTTTGGTTCGACTAACGTCTTTCCCACGATGTAGTCTTGAGAATTCTTCTCTGGGTCTGGTTCTACTATGTAGAATCGGTGGCTCCCAAGATCACCTTCCAGCTTTGTCCAAATGATTGTCTCTGAAGACGGCGGCAAAACTTCGTCTTTGCTGATGACTGTCCTGAGAGTTACGGCATTCTCATTTCCGTACACCATCGGAATCTCCACATTTCGATACCTCAGTACTTGCATCCCGATGTCCAAGATTACTTCATTTGCTTTCATGAAGTCTACTCCGATGATGCACTCGTCGCATATATCTGCCACCAGAAACGCATGGGAGAACGTCAGTCCTGCCAGAGTAATCGTAAGACGAACTTCTCCAAATACCTTCGCCATTTCCCCTGTTGCAGTCTTCAGGCAGTAGCTGTTGGTGTTGTGCAGCCAGGAGCTTTTGACGATATCTCTTCTTACAATGGAGGCAGTGGCACCTGTGTCGATGGTGGCTACGCACTTCTTCTCGTTGATTAGTGCCTCCACTGTCAGGCTCTTGTTACCCCGTTTGGTTTGCGAAACTTGAATGGTGGTCCTGGGGGCCTCGATTCCAGTAACCAACTTCTGCCCCGCGAAGTTGGTCCTTACGCATCTCCCGACTACTGGTTTTGGGAAGTCTGACCGACAGGATGCTTCCTCTCTGCTTCTCCTACTTCCGCAATGTGGACAATTTCCTCGTCTAGGTGCACTTCTGCACTGCCGTTGTAGGTGTCCGGTTTGGTTGCAATTCCAGCAACGGATTTGACTTCCGCGAGCTTTGACGGCTGTTCTCTGGCATGAGCATTCCACGACGGACATTTCCCTGACACGGTGTATTCCCTGGTATGCTTGGTCCGCAGCCTTCATTGACAAAGCGAATGCCAATGCCTCGGGGAGTGTTCGCTTTTCAGCCATCCTTACAGCCATTTGCAGTTGTCTGTCCTCTATGGCCTGAATAAAAGCTTCCACCGCCATTTCGTTGATAAGCTCCTCACCGGCTTTAGGGTATGAAAGATGGGCTAGTCGCTCTATATCCGCTTGCAACTGTTGGAGCGTTTCCCCCCTTTTCTGGACTCGACTACGCAGCTGAACCCTGTACACCTGCTGCATGTGTTCATCCCCAAACCGCATCTCGATAGCCTGAACCAGAGAGTCGTAGTTCTGCTGTTTATCTTCCGGGATGGTCTGCAAGAGCTCCGCAGCTGGACCCCTCAGTGCAAGTGTGAGTGCAATGGACTTCTCTTCATCGTCCCAGCTATTGGTCATTGCGGCCGCTTCGAATTGCCTTTTATAAATTGGCCATGATGTTTGACCATCGAAGATAGGAGGCTGCATCTCCTTTCTTCTCAGACCGTCAGTGGAATATTCCCGTGCTTTCTGTCTCTTCACGTTGCTGAGCTCCTTAGCAAGATTTTCGACTTGCTTTCCTACTATCTCGAATTGCGTATCCACTTTTTCAAACTGAGTCTCTATCTTCCCGAACTGAGTTTCATGTTTCTCAAAATTTTCATCGAATCTAATTTCGACTTTTTCGAGTTGCGTCTCGACCTTCTCGATTTTTTCTTCGATCACTTCGAATTTGGATTCCAAGTTCTTGTTTTGCTCATCAAGTTTACTTTCCAGAGCATCTAGAGAATTCTTTTGTTCGTCCATTGCTTTCTTTTGTTCGTCCAGCTTAAGTTCTAGAGAATTCCTTTGGTCGCCCATTGCTTTCTTTTGTTCGTCCATCGCTTTCTTTTGTTCATCCAGCTTAAGTTCTAGAGAATTCTTTTGTTCGTCCATTGCTTTCTTTTGTTCGTCCAGCTTAAGTTCTAGAGAATTCCTTTGGTCATCGAGCTTATGACTTTGATCTTCTATTGCTTTCTTTTGTTCGTCCATGACTAACTTAAGTTGCAGGAGCAGACTTGTTATACCCGGGTCGGCTACTGTACTTGCTGGTTCCTCTTCCACGTCAAACTCTATGTCATGCGGATTTTCACCTTCCTGCGTTACTGCTTCTTCCAGACGAATCAGTAGGGCATCTTTTCCCCCAGTTGTGTCGAGGTTCCGCTTACTGAGTTCTGCCTTTAGTTGAGTTATAGTTAGTTTTCCCAATTTGCGACCCATTTTGCGCAACTAATTAACTCAACACAGAAATCGTTTTTTTTTTTTTTTTTTTTTTTTTTTTTTGTGCAATTTCACACCACGGAAATAGTTATTCACAGAATAAGTTTTATCCCACTTCTGACACCAATGTAATATGCGAGCTACGGCTCGAGTAGATAAAACAATTATTCTGTGAAATTATTTCTTTATTTTCTACTCTATAGAACAATTCAAGTTCACACTATACTATTCTTCGCAAATTCTTTTCTTACAATGTCTCTTTCCTCTCAAATCACTTTATCTCCTTTCAATTACTTAATTCACAAATTCAAACTAATTACTTTTTCTTGTTTACTCTCAACTTTCAATTTATCACCAAATTACAACTTCGCCCGTTATCACTTTTCCAATCTCTTCGCCACGGTTCTAAAACCAACTGTGTCTTTTTTGATCGCCATCTGTCCTTATATAGCAGAAGTTTCTGATAGCCAGAAACTTCTAGCAAATTCTTCGACCACTGGAACAAGAGAAATAATTCTTGCAGTTTCAATTCCCTTTTATCCCTGATATTATTCGTCTCTTTCGTTGACATGAGCTGTGGAGACTTCGTCCCAGACACGAACCTCGAATGAAAGGACAGTACGAACCAAAATTCTGCCAGAATGAAGTCACTTCGGAATTTGTTGCGTCATATTTTAGGGGGCGTAGTTATTATTATGTTACAATATATTATTTTCGTAAAACTGGATCATCTATGAACATACGTTCCTTAAACTAAAAAAAATTTAAGACATATTACCATTCGGTATTATATACGAGTATATTATCCGGGTAGCGACATTGGCTATGAACATTTTCTAGGTTAAACGTTAGCCAGCTCAACTACGCCGGTTTTGTTCGTTGACGACGGTTCACTCTGTTTCCGTGCGAAATTAATTGTTCATATTATTAATTTACTGCAAAATGTTGACGTTTCTTCTTTTTTCAAGATTTTCTTTCATTATTGTTATCTAAATCCAACTACTACTTCCATTTCTGCGCCAAATTTTCAAGCAGCCGTGGAACTCTTCATAATTATTTTTCGTTGTCGTTTCGTATGATATTTGGATAATATTTAGAAATTTCGTTTCACTGGAGCAGCGTACTATGATGGATAATGAAAAGTTTAGACCTCTCCTCTTCCGTAAAATATTGTTTCCAAGTAAGAGGTAACTATTTTTCAATGTACTTCTGGTTGGCTACGTCAAATATGTCCTTTTCCATTTAAAAACGGAAGCTGAGTCCATATCCCTACTAGTATTTCTCTCATACCTCGAACGATTTCGAGATATAGAGATATCTCAATTTAAATGGCGCACCCTGTATAATAAACAAGTTTTAATTATTAGCTGCTTTTTCAGACATAAACTTGTGGACATATTGTGGAAATTTCAGTTACAATGAAACAGGATAAGATGGAAAAATCGCTAGAGTTTGTGAGAAAAGAAACGAATAGGACCTACTAACATTGTTTCAGTACAACATACGACTTGGGGAATTGATCGCATTCGCATGTTCGAAGAAGTTAAGTTTCGAATATTTGAAAATGAACAATGAAGTGGGTAAGTGGAGTGGAAATAGATTGTGGACGATAAAGCGAAATGGAATACACAACTGTAACATTTTTAAAACTTAACTTAATTAACGTTAAAAAATCAATCGTTTTGGCTTTAAGTTTTTCATTTCACTTTTTATGCCTTGTTTAGAGGGATCCACCCCGTCTACGTCAAAAAAGTGAGCAAAGAATATCAGTGAAAGGAGTCCGATCAATCAAAATTATGAAATTTAAGGTGGTAGGCAAATAAATATCAAAGAAAATCATTGGTTTTTCCAAATTTCTTGCAAAATTATTCCACAAATCAAATCAAATAAACTTTTTGTAATGCAAAATTTAATCAACACATTTATTTGCTTTGATTTAAAAACTTTTTTTGCTGTGAAATATTTCAGTTGTCATTCATTAGACAGTTTTGTTTTTTTTTTCGTGAGGCGAAATTTACAAGGAAGAAAATTACAGAAAAATTATAATCTCTCTCTATTTTGTTGATCCTCTTAGTACACGAAGGATTTTTTGATATTTTCAGACGAAATATTACGTTTACAGATATTTGCATATAAGTAGGTCTATAGAGACGTTGAAATAAAAATCTGAGCGTCACTCTAATGCTACACACGGTAATGCTAAACAGGGCTACCATTCTGCTACTAAAGTCACAATTTGTCCCTTTTTTCACTGTTCTGCCATTATAAAATCACTTTTTAAAAAGTGACCAAATTGGCCAAGTCTTTAAGTCCTTTTATACTTTTTATAAAAATTTACTAAACTGCATTATTTACATTAGAACTTTTTTAACAACTGATACTTTTCCAAATAATTTGTCACTCTTCTTAATTCTATTTAAGTGTGCAAATTCGGTTAGGTATGCTGCTTGATAATTTAAACAAAAATCGGCTGGTTATATCAAGGTTATGTCCTCTCTCTGATCCTTCTTCTGATTTATATCAGTACCTTCTGGTTTTTACTTGCAATCCAATTCATTTCTTTGTCGATGCTAATACTCCTGAGTGGACCAATTAGTGGAAGCCTTATGGCAGCGAATGTCTATTTTCACTTTGGGTACAAAAAATCAAGTCGAGTTCCAGGCTCCAAACCAAGAGTATTATTTCTTGTCTCTAAAGAGTATCACTGATACTAACGCTGTTAAACCAAAAATGGGATTGATAGGAATCAATTCTTGGCATGTACTAGTACTTCCAGGAACTTCCCTTGAATCAGCCAATTGCTGTCTATCATGATACTGTAATATGCAAGCTACGGCTCGAGTAGATAAAACGATATTCTGTGAAATTTATTTCTTTATTTTCTAGTCTATAGAACAATTCAAGTTCACACTATACTATTCTTCGCAAATTCTTTTCTTACAAGGTCTCTTTCCTCTCAAATCACTTTATCTCCTTTCAATTACTTAATTCACAAATCCAAACTAATTACTTTTTCTTGTTCACTCTCAACTTTCAATTTATCACCAAATTACAACTTCGCCCATTATCACTTTTCCAATCTCTTCGCCACGGTTCTAAACCAACTGTGTCTTTTTTGATCGCCATCTGTCCTTATATAGCAGAAGTTTCTGATAGCCAGAAACTTCTAGCAAATTCTTCGACCACTGGAACAAGAGAAATAATTCTTGCAGTTATAATTCCCTTTCATCCCTGATATTATTCGTCTCTTTCGTTGACATGAGCTGTGGAGACTTCGTCCCAGACACGAACCTCGAATGAAAGGACAGTTCGAACCAAAATTCTGCCAGAATGAAGTCACTTCGGAATTTGTTGCGTCATATTTTTAGGGGGCGTAGTTATTATTATGCTACACTGCCCCCCTCTTAGACATGTTCGTCCCGAACAAGTGCATCCTCATTTCGGCCATTGTATCGACTCAGTCGGTCCACATGAACCACTTTCATTTTGGCCCTCGGTCCTCGCTGGATGCGGTAGACAACATCGTTGATGCGGGTTACTATTCTGTAGGGACCTTCCCAGTTCCGCTGTAATTTAGGTGATTTCCCCTTTTGGCGATGGGGATTATACAGCCACACCAGATCTCCTTCCTGGAATCCTGACGTTGTTGCCTTGGCATCATACCTGGTCTTCATGCGGTCGCTCGTCATCTTAATCTGGCTTCTGGTCCTTTGGTGTATGTCCCTAAGCCTTTCCCTAAGGTCCGCCACGTACTCTTCTTCATTTCTGGGCTCATTGGTAGGAGATCCAAATTTCACCTCACTGGGTAAACGAGCTATTCCACCAAATAAGATTTCGAACGGCGTATGTCGAGTAGTGCTATGCACGGCACTTCTATAGGCCATCAAAAACAAAGGAATCTGCCGGTCCCAATCCCGTTGGTAGTCACCTACGACCTTCGAGAGATGTTCGTCCAAAGTCCTATTGAAACGCTCCACCATACCGTCCGACTGTGGATGAAGCGGGGTTGTCCTTGTCTTTTTGATTCCGAGTAGTTGACACATCTCTTGGAAGATTCTTGACTCGAAGTTCCGCCCTTGGTCAGAATGCAATTCCAAGGGCACACCGAATCTGCTAACCCAATTGTAGACGATCTGCTCCGCCACGGTTCTGGCTTCCTGGTTAGGGATCGGAAACGCTTCCGGCCACTTACTGAAGTAGTCCATCACTACGAGGATATACCGATTACCATTGTCGGTTTCCGGAAAGGGTCCTGCGATGTCAATGGCGATTCGTTCAAAAGGTGCTCCCACGTTGTATTGGTGCATCTTACCTCGAGTTTTGATTCTCGGACCCTTGCTAGCTGCACACACGTCGCATTTTCTGCACCAGTCTTCGATATCTTCCTTCGCTTTTAACCAATAAAAACGTTCTCGTACCTTTTCTAGCGTCTTATTCACTCCCAAGTGGCCTCCGGTCGCCCCGCCATGCATTTCCTGTAACACCTCCTTGACCCTCGTCCGCGGTACGACAAGCTGCATTACAAACGACTTTCCGTCGGAGGATTCCCATTTTCTTCTCAGAACACCTTCTTGGACATGGAGGGAGTCCCACTGCGCAAAATATGCCTTTAAGGTCGGGCTTCTGTGAGAGATGTCCTGATGATCCGGTTTCTCCATGTTCTCCTTCCAGGCCAGAATCGGCTCGATATCCGGGTCTTCCTTCTGAGCGTTCCGGATCTCATCTACGCTCCAGCCGGCGATAGGTTCGGCTCTCATTCTTTGGATTGAAACCAGCTCCCGTTCTTCCTGACGCGCACAATGTTTACAATCCGTTCTGCATGGTCTCCGGGACAGTGCATCCGCATTAGAGTGGAGTTTTCCTTTACGATGCTGTATTTCGTAGTCGTAGATTTGCAGCCTTTCGATCCATCTTGCGACCTGACCCTCAGGACTCTTGAACTGTAATAGCCATTTTAAGGCTGCATGGTCTGTGCGAAGAACGAACTTCCTCCCGTAGAGGTATTTGTGAAAATGCTTCGTAGCCAAGATCAAAGCTAGAAGTTCCCGCCTTGTCACGCAGTAGTTCCTTTCTGGCTTAGAGAGCACCTTGCTGAAGTACGCAACCACCTTCTCTTGGCCGTCATGCACCTGGGAGAGTACGGCTCCTACCCCGACATTACTAGCATCTGCATCCACAACGAACGTTTCCCCGGGAGTGGGGTAAGCCAGTATCGGGGCATCGCATAGCCGTTGTTTAAGTGCCTTGAAGCTCTTCTCGCACTCAATTGACCATTTGAATTGTTTTCCCTTTTCCGTCAACTGGTGCAGGTTCTTTGCGATCCCGGCAAAATCCTTCACGAACCGTCTGTAGTAGGTGGCTAGGCCCAGGAAGCTCCTTAGTTGGTGTTTGTCTTTGGGGACTGGCCAGTTTTTCACCGCTTCGACCTTCTCCGGATCGGTTCTCACTCCTTTCGCTGAAATTATGTGTCCCAGGTACTTGACTTCCGCTCTAAACAGGGCGCACTTCTTGGGGTTGAGCTTCAGGTGGGCACTTCGAAGCCTTTGAAACACATCCCTTAGATTGTCTCGGTGTTGCGCAAACGTTTTTCCTACGACGATGACATCATCCAAGTATACCAAACAGGTTTTCCATGTTAACCCTTGCAGGACACATTCCATCAATCGCTCGAAAGTCGCCGGAGCATTGCACAGCCCGAATGGCATTACCGTGAATTGCCATAGCCCATTTCCTGCGGTGAAGGCGGTTTTCTCCCGGTCTTCTGGATGGATCTGTACCTGCCAGTAGCCACTCTTCAAGTCGAGAGTGGAAAACCATCGGGCTCCTGATAGTGTGTCTAGCGTGTCGTCAATCCGTGGCAGAGGGTAGCTGTCTTTCTTGGTGACGTAATTGAGCTGCCGATAGTCCACGCAGAACCGCGTGCTGCCATCTTTCTTCTTAACCAGTACAACCGGTGATGCCCACGGACTTTTGGAACTTTCAATCAGACCTTCTTTCTCCATTGCCGACACCATCTCTGCAACTTCTGTCTGCTTTGCCAATGGAAGGCGCCTAGCAGGCTGACGAATTGGTCTAGTATCACCAGTGTCTATTCGATGTTGTACCAGGTGTGTTCGGCCGTATTCTCCGTCCTGTGAGGCAAATACATCAGCGTACTCATTGATAAGATTCTCTGCCATAGTTCGCTGCTCCTGATTCAGCTCACTGGACTGGAGAATCGTTTCTCTCGTTTCCGCTGTCCAAGGTGATGTGAGAGGTTTTGGAGCATCACGTTCAGATATTGTTGCGACGGCGGTAATCGGCGTGCATTTTCCAGTCACCTCCCCTCGCCTTAGTTTGACAGTGTGTGGTCTTGCGTTCAAAACTCTTACTGGAACCATGGTGTTCTTTGGTTCGACTAACGTCTTTCCCACGATGTAGTCTTGAGAATTCTTCTCTGGGTCTGGTTCTACTATGTAGAATCGGTGGCTCCCAAGATCACCTTCCAGTTTCGTCCAAATGATTGTCTCTGAAGACGGCGGCAAAACTTCGTCTTTGCTGATGACTGTCCTGAGAGTTACGGCATTCTCATTTCCGTACACTATCGGAATCTCCACATTTCGATACCTCAGTACTTGCATCCCGATGTCCAAGATTACTTCATTTGCTTTCATGAAGTCTACTCCGATGATGCACTCGTCGCATATATCTGCCACCAGAAACGCATGGGAGAACGTCAGTCCTGCCAGAGTAATCGTAAGACGAACTTCTCCAAATACCTTCGCCATTTCCCCTGTTGCAGTCTTCAGGCAGTAGCTGTTGGTGTTGTGCAGCCAGGAGCTTTTGACGATATCTCTTCTTACAATGGAGGCAGTGGCACCTGTGTCGATGGTGGCTACGCACTTCTTCTCGTTGATTAGTGCCTCCACTGTCAGGCTCTTGTTACCCCGTTTGGTTTGCGAAACTTGAATGGTGGTCCTGGGGGCCTCGATTCCAGTAACCAACTTCTGCCCCGCGAAGTTGGTCCTTACGCATTTCCCGACTGCTGGTTTTGGGAAGTCTGACCGACAGGATGCTTCCTCTCTGCTTCTCCTACTTCCGCAATGTGAACAATTTCCTCGTCTAGGTGCACTCCTGCACTGCCGTTGTAGGTGTCCGGTTTGGTTGCAATTCCAGCAACGGATTTGACTTCCGCGAGCTCTGTCTTCATCCATGACGGCTGTTCTCTGGCATGAGCATTCCACGACGGACATTTCCCTGACACGGTGTATTCCCTGGTATGCTTGGTCCGCAGCCTTCATTGACAAAGCGAATGCCAATGCCTCGGGGAGTGTTCGCTTTTCAGCCATCCTTACAGCCATTTGCAGTTGTCTGTCCTCTATGGCCTGAATAAAAGCTTCCACCGCCATTTCGTTGATAAGCTCCTCACCGGCTTTAGGGTATGAAAGATGGGCTAGTCGCTCTATATCCGCTTGCAACTGTTGGAGCGTTTCCCCCCTTTTCTGGACTCGACTACGCAGCTGAACCCTGTACACCTGCTGCATGTGTTCATCCCCAAACCGCATCTCGATAGCCTGAACCAGAGAGTCGTAGTTCTGCTGTTTATCTTCCGGGATGGTCTGCAAGAGCTCCGCAGCTGGACCCCTCAGTGCAAGCGTGAGTGCAATAGACTTCTCTTCATCGTCCCAGCTATTGGTCATTGCGGCCGCTTCGAATTGCCTCTTATAAATTGGCCATGATGTTTGACCATCGAAGATAGGAGGCTGCATCTCCTTTCTTCTCAGACCGTCAGTGGAATATTCCCGTGCTTTCTGTCTCTTCACGTTGCTGAGCTCCTTAGCAAGATTTTCGACTTGCTTTCCTACTATCTCGAATTGCGTATCCACTTTTTCAAACTGAATCTCTATCTTCCCGAACTGAGTTTCCTGTTTCTCAAAATTTTCATCGAATCTAGTTTCGACTTTTTCGAGTTGCGTCTCGACCTTCTCGATTTTCTCTTCGATCACTTCGAATTTGGATTCCAAGTTCTTGTTTTGCTCATCAAGTTTACTTTCCAGAGAATCTAGAGAATTCTTTTGTTCGTCCATTGCTTTCTTTTGTTCATCCATTGCCTTCTTTTGTTCATCCAACTTAAGTTCTAGAGAATTCTTTTGTTCGTCCAGCTTAAGTTCTAGAGAATTCCTTTGGTCGCCCATTGCTTTCTTTTGTTCGTCCATCGCTTTCTTTTGTTCGTCCAGCTTAAGTTCTAGAGAATTCCTTTGATCTTCTATTGCTTTCTTTTGTTCGTCCATGACTAACTTAAGTTGCAGGAGCAGACTTGTTATACCCGGGTCGGCTGCTGTACTTACTGCTTCCTCTTCCACGTCAAACTCTACGTCGTGCGGATTTTCACCTTCCTGCGTTACTGCTTCTTCCAGACGAATCAGTAGGGCATCTTTTCCCCCAGTTGTGTCGAGGTTCCGCTTACTGAGTTCTGCCTTTAGTTGAGTTATAGTTAGTTTTCCCAATTTGCGACCCATTTTGCGCAACTAATTAACTCAACACAGAAATCGTTTTTTTTTTTTTTTTTGCTTGTGCAATTTCACACCACGGAAATAGTTATTCACAGAATAAGTTTTATCCCGCTTCTGACACCAATGTAGTATGCGGGATACGGCTCGAGTAGATAAAACAATTATTCTGAGAAATTATTTCTTTATTTTCTACTCTATAGAACAATTCAAGTTCACACTATACTATTCTTCGCCTTATTCTTTTCTTACAAGGTCTCTTTCCTCTCAAATCACTTTATCTCCTTTCAATTTCTTAATTCACAAATCCAAACTAATTACTTTTTCTTGTTCACTCTCAACTTTCAATTTATCACCAAATTACAACTTCGCCCATTATCACTTTTCCAATCTCTTCGCCACGGTTCTAAACCAACTGTGTTTTTTTTTGATCGCCATCTGTCCTTATATAGCAGAAGTTTCTGATAGCCAGAAGCTTCTAGCAAATTCTTCGACCACTGGAACAAGAGAAATAATTATTGCAGTTATAATTCCCTTTTATCCCTGATATTATTCGTCTCTTTCGTTGACATGAGCTGTGGAGACTTCGTCCCAGACACGAACCTCGAATGAAAGGACAGTTTGAACCAAAATTCTGCCAAAATGGAAAGTCACTGCGGAATTTGCTGCATAGACATAGGCGCGTAGTTATTATTATGCTACAATACGTTATTTGTCAATTTCAAATCGACAAGTGGAAACCTAGCTTTAGAGTCTATAAGTCTGTACACTTTGTTCTAAGTAAGGGTCTGGAACATGAAATGATGTGAAGAGGAAAAAAAATAAAACAATTAAAAAATAATACAAAACTGTACTTCGATAAAAAAGGTATCGCACAATTCGTTACGGACGGATCGCAATCGTCTTATATGTTTTTTTTCTTCTCTGAGATATGCTACTTCACTTTGATTGTAATAAATAAAATCAAATCTAATCTGAAATCAAAAAGTTAATTCAATTTCACTTGTTTTGTTTTCTCAGAAATGCATCATTATGACCCAGATCTGACAGCTTTATTTTGCGCGCTCCCATTTCAGTCCATTCGATTTTCCATCACCAATTCTCTCCCCGAATATAATCAGCCCCCAGTCGAACTATGAATGAAAAGCTCTATGAAAGCGTATGAATGTCCTTGCATTCATTCAACTCCATAACAATTCACATCCACCCGGCATTTGAGTTAAATGCAGCCATCCTTCTCAAAGCTCCGCGGTTCTGTAAAGTTTTCCCCACTTGCTTGCCATTCACTTGAATTGAAAAGCCATCTGATAAATGGTTTATTGTCGTGCGAACCGCCCAACAGGTAAGTCCGGTGCTCTAGGTTATTCTATTGAGCATGAGCATACCACGGGCGCGCGTTGACATTATTCGCGTTATTCGAATAAATTTCCAATTCAAATTGTCATAAATCAATTTTTAAATTTCAATTCGATAGACGAACGTCATAGGTGAATTCGGATCAAAGTTCGCAATTTTGTTGCGTGTGTAGACGGTATACGTGTTATTTCGGAATAAGTGGTTTTTAACGTTTTCTTCTGGAATAGCTATAGTTTTGTGAAATAATTTGCAATGCAAAATAATGTGTGTGCGTTCCAATTATGACACCGAAAGGATATGCAGTATCATTTTGGATAAATATCGTCAGACGGAATAATGGAGTTGCTATTTATTTAACGGTAAGTACAATTTTAATGGAAATAATCAATTAAACAGCTTAATTAGAGGTGTATTTAAATTGATCTTGGAATTCAGATGAAGCGAATGGATATTCATTAAAATATTCCCCATATGGCCGGCAAATAAAATTCAATAGCTTACTTTACTGCCGGAATCCTTTTAAGTGTCTGCCGAATTTAACGAGATTATACAAATTTATATAAATTTACAGATTTTTGTTTATTGGATAAATGATTTGGTTGCAGTAATGCATCAATTTTCACAGACTCCTGTGTATGAGGATTATGGCAGGATATCCCCATCATATTACACAGGATTAACTCTGTTGGATAGCATGCACTTTTCGAATTAAAATTCCTTTGCGGGTGCTCAACAACTTTTGAGAATAAAATAATCTACATACTCGTAGTGTGGTCCATTTGTTCATAGATAAAAATGTTTTATTTTTAATTCTCAACAAGTTATTCACATTGCTTCAACTTGTTGCATTTATCTGTTTAATTGCGAAGGTCCTAGGAGAAGGTCATAGTCGAGTTAATTTAAAAAATGTCAAAGATTGAGTATCGTGCTAAAGAAAGACAAACTCCAAGGCGGATAAAATAAAGAACTGGTCCAAGTTGTTTTGCTGCACACAAGAATCATTACCGCTAATTAGAAGCAACAGGAATAGCCGCACAAACAGGCATAGCTAAAACAGGTATCCTTTGTAACCTACAGGAGAATTTAGGGATGACAAAATTTAGTGCCAGACGGCTGCCTAAGTTTTTCAATGGAGTTCAAAAGCAGCGACGTCTTCAATGCTGCGAGCAGTTTTGGAGCTTTGCAGTGAAGACTTGAAGCGAGATATTGAATCGATTGTTATAGGTGACGTAAACTATGATTCTTTGCTATGATCCTACATGCAAAAGAGATTCAATTGAGCCGCACCGGAAGGGAAAACCAGCTCCAAAAATTCAAGGGTCACAAAAACTACCAAAAAGCTCATGGCTACAATTCTTGGGACTTTGTGAAAATCCTTTTAGTTGACTTCAAGGGATCAAATATAGTCATTAACGCGGCCTATTACTCGGATTTACTGCGGCAACTAAGTTAACAAGCGACGAGGGAAGCTCATCTGTAGTATCACATGGCTGCGCTTTCTACTCGTATGCCAACGCTCGAAAATGCGATTTTACAGAAATTGACTATCCACCGCAGAGGCCTGATCTGGCCCACAGTAACCACAATTTATTTTCAAATTACAATCAAATTTAAGAGGAAGACGTATAACAGCTTTAATGAAATTGAGCAAGTAAGGTGTTGTTGACCATTAAGTGGAAAGCACTTAATGGTCAACAACGTTGAAGCTTTAATAAAAATATGTGAAAATTGTGAAAAAATGAAATACAGGGAAATTATACCGAAAAACAATCAATGTTTTCTGTTCTTCTAGCGTCTGCTTCCGCCTTAAGCTAAGAACACATAGACCGCACTAGATTCATGCGAAAATATAATGGACGTTTTCTTGCTCTATAATTTACTATAATGGCGCACTTTTTGAATTAATTGCCTCTTAAATAAAAAATTTCCAAGCTAAAGTAAGTAAGCGCACCAATGGTGGTGGTACCAAAGGAGAATTCAGCATCCTAGGTTTCTGATGCTGTTATACCCCGCTGTCGTCAAATTTTCTTTTTAAGCTGAAAGCCCCAGGTTTTCAACCGAGGTTTATTTCGTAGATCAAATCGTATCTGGATGAGTGCCAATATAAATTGCGTTTTAGATCGTCAGTATCTGATCTTATTATAGCACCTTCGGGGGTCCCTGAAGGCAGCCATCTTGGACCATTGATCTCCATCCTAGATATAATCAATGCCAATGTATCATCAGGACCTCAGACTATCCATCTACGCCGATGACATGATAATCAATAAACACATATCATCCACTGCTGACTCCGGCCTATTGCAGGAAGTTTGGAAAAGGTTCTCCATCTGGTGTCAAACAAATTTATTAGAAATGAATGCCGACAAACGTCACTCTATTATTTATTCCCGTAAACGCCTTCCACCACCTCCTAGGTTCTACTTCATTCGTGATGAGCTCGTACTCTCAGCCATGTGATTTAAGTGTCATCTGCCATAGTGAACTCAACTTTCGTTCTTATATTGATAACTCTACTATTATACTCAGCACTCGGTTTTGTGAAATGCTGGAATTTTCGGATCCTTATGTTTCAAAGTCCCTCTATATTACATTTGAAAGGCACCTTCTTGACTATGCTAGCCAAGTATGGTCGCTTTTTACGATGTCCATATCCAAATATCATCCGAATCGCTTTACGCGGTCTTTCTTGGACTGATTACTATTACCACCCTACGAGGATCGTCTGAGACTGATTAATTTACAGTCTTTGGAAATACATCGTGATATTGCCGATACATTCTTTGTGCATCAGTTGATAGCAGGAAACATTGATTGCCCGGCCCGTTGCAAATGATTTCTTTCAATACAAATCCCCACAACCTAAGGTTTGTACCTCTCTTTCGTCTTATAACTCATCGCACCAATTATGGTCGCCACGAACCCATATCTAGAATGCTGCACAATGCAAATAGTCCGTCTTACATCTTTGATTTTAATAGTAGCAAAATCTCACTATGGAATGCCCTACACCTACACCATAACACTTGCTCCTTCTAACCAGGCCATTATTTCACTCACCCTTCCTTCTTGAGCTTTGTTAGTTTAGTTTGGTACAGCCAAATCTAGGTTTTAAGGATCTCAAGTTTGTCTAAATAAAAAGATAAATAAATCAAATAAATTAACTCCTCTCCCTCCCCTCTTTAGTTGTTCTTATAGTTTTTAACATATTATGCATTAAGTTTAGCTTTAAGTAATGTTTGAATCAAGCTTAAATAAATAAAATATATATGTGGTATCACAATAAACCTACCATTTGGTCTAAGTATGCCCTTAAAACTCTTCTCCAGAGACCTATTTCAAAATATTGATTGCCGGTTCAAGTGGATACATTCATGAACAGCGTTTCCACTTTTACTACGGTCGTAGTATTTCAATATACTTTCTTGGTTTCCCATCTATTTCACTAGATTATTAGGAAAAAACTTTCCAGGAATGACAAATCTATGCCAAAATCCAAAAAATTGTAGAGATTTGCACGAATTTTGACTATCTGCATATTCAGAGCCGAACAAACGAATTCATTTGTTCATATTGTACATGTTTTACTGCAGTTCGCTACTTAGTGCCAACATTTCTTTGAATGAATCCAAGATAAAATGAGCAATCATTTCATAAGAAATAAGAATTATATTTCACTACTATTTACAAGAAAACACTATGCTCCGCTTTACTACACTTTTAAAATAGGAAATAGGAACAGTAATTGCTTTTAAAATTCCTAAAAAAAGAAGGAGAAGAATTGGACATTTCAAATTGAAAATAAAAATTATTGCTGGAACCGTATTGGATTTTGTATATTTTTAAGAATGGTTGCTCAGTATGGAAATCTTATTAGTTTTAAAAAGTGGTATCCCTGCCCAAGGCCTTTGGCTGCTCCTAATAATTTGCGTAGACCTGCACGATGTAGTGGCGAATTGTAGATCTGGAATTTCAAGATTTCGCCTTAATAGTTTTCACCAAATAATGCAAAGCTGAAAATTTGCAGATGAGCTTAGTTCAGTATATAGATGAACATACTGGAAGTCACCTACTTTCTCATGTCCCGAACTGGAGTATTTTCGCACCCTTTGGAAGACGTACCCTGGACAACCTAGAAATCTAAAGTTACATATACATACATACATATATATATGTAGTATAAACAAATGCAAATGATCCAACATAGCCGGATTTTTATTTTGATATATACAGGGTGGTACAAAATGTTCTTCTGCTCAATGTATAAGGCCCCAAAGGCCGACATACACACACACTACGATGCAAAGAAAATGTGAATTCGAAATGTACTTACACACATTTAGACGAGCTTGACGAATTTTCGAAAAACAGGGTGGTGTAAACAAAATAGTTCTTCTCATTTAGATGCAATTTCTGATTGAGCTTTTGTTTTTCTACACCACTTTTGGAACCCCTGGATGAAATTCTTTCCTATAATGTAGTTGATTTTTTTCTTTTTATTAACATTTTCGAAACACTTCTGAAATGTCCGATTTTACCCTGAATTTAATGAAAATTATTTTTGATTTTTTGGATCTTATGTTAGTATTTTTTAAGTTTTGAAATTGCCTACCATATTTTTTACAAGTTTTGAAAATAGTAAGAAATTTTCCAGAATGTCCGTCTTTTTCCTAATATTAATTGTGAAAATCTCGAAAATATCTCGAAAACGGTGCTTTATATGAACAAAAATAGGTACGAGTAGGTATCAACAATATTGGTCCTATGCATATGAAGAAACTTGTTACATCATTTTCATAAAAATTATTCGGAAACACGAAAACTAAGAGATTGGAAGTTAATGGAAATCGTTTTTGATTATAGTCAAATTTGACAAAGCGAACAGAACTCGAGTTAAGCGATATGTCGCCATAGTTCACAATGAAGTCATTTGGGGTCAAGTCATATCATGAAATACTAAAGTTGCCGCCAAAAACATACAACTGCTATCAGTGCACATAACTAATCTAAAACCAAAGCGTGGCTACACACATTTCCGATAAGAAATAATCATACGCTGACCACTTCACCCGGAAAAATGTTGTTTTCTGAAAAGTTAAGACTCTTTTAACTTTGGTAATGCAGGTTGCCAAAACATCAGAATCTAGAGACTAAGTGAAATAAATAGGTTCGAAAGGGGTGAGTAACAATTAAAATCGGATACCTGTAAGTGTGGTTTGGAGTAGAAGCTTCTGTTCGCCTTCGTACTATACTCGTCTGATCAAGCGAAAAGCCAAATATAATATTACTAAGAAGGGCCCGAGCTCAGCAATGTTGCTTGCTTTTTATTGCCTCAGTGTGGGGTAAGGGTTACTTCGTGGTGTAGTGGTAACATCATCGCTTGTCACGCTGTTGGTTTACGGTTCAAATCCTAATGTCATTTATTTCGCATGAAATAAATAAAAAAGTCTATCAATTGCGAAAGCATAACACTGCCAGTAGAGTGGTCATATGGCTAAAAATGCAACTTGATCGTGATGATGACATCAGGAGGACGGGAAAAATACTGTTGATCATGAGCAACGACAAAAGCAAAACAAACAGCTCTCCAGTTATCTGGGCGCTACCCTTGGAGTTTACAGAAAAAACTTAATACCATCTGAGTTTCAAACCACTACACTTAAGCTTTCGTTCTCTCTCTCTCTCTTCTTCACAACGCCCGTGTTCTGTAATAGTATTAAAGTATTCATATCCTCTTTGGCTTGAAAATAATATTGTTTTTTGCTTATTGTTAGTTGCCAGTCGCCAGTTGAAAGTCGCTTGTTGCCTATTGCTCTGGTATGACAGTTCATATTGCTCACTGTTTGCAGTAGAGTCATAAAAAATGCAAAAGCTTAAATAATGTCTTAAGACATGAAAACGTAGAACATTGTACCAACTTCAAAAATTAGGTACTCTCAATACTAGCCACAACTATCTACAAGAGACGAAGGACTACCAATCAGTCATGACTGAGCACCATACATCCATAACACCCAAAGATAAGAGATTGCCAAGCTGCCTTAACGGATTTTAGCAGCCTTAAACCATGACGGAGTACAATAAACGAATGACTACCAAGGTCTACGAATTATAAAACAGTCATGACTGAGTATCACCAGCAGAAGGACATTAGTCCATGTTTCAATTAACGCAAAAAATAAAAGTACTTCAAATGTTTTCTTGAATCTGCAGTTTACACAAAAATTGCTATTGTGAAGCGTGAATAACGCGTGATTTCAGTTTTTTAAGAAATGGTGACTGAGGATCTTAGTACATATGTATTCCTGGGTATTCCTGGCTATGCGGTGCAAAAAGACAACAAACCGCATAATAAATTCATTTTTACACCCCCTATAGGAGGCACAATAACAATATACTCGTACAAATATGTAATTCCAGTTTCCACTAAAACCCACGAAAATAAACAATGCTTTTCATTTTTTGAAATTATGTACCTTCCTTTGAAACCTCAGTTTATAAACATATTTGCCCAAAAGTTATATCATCAAGATTGCTTTTCAAATAGAATTCGTAACATTGCGTTTGAGTTTGTGGTTTTGTCAAAGACACCACTAATATTTGCTGAGGTTTTACCTTCGACGTAAAAAACATGAATTGTTATGAAACTATCCTTTTACGGAAAATATTTTTTCTAACCTTGTCTACTGCTGATTTGTCCAATTACTTGTACATCGTCCAACTTACATGTACTCGTACATATGTATAATTTTCCCATTGAATTGCAGAAACGCTTTCTTGACTGTTTTCATTGAAAATCCAGGTGTAGAATATCTCACAAGGATTAGAATGGTGTGCTTCGGTTACTTGACTTAGATTAATGCTACCAGATTATATTAAGACCTTGAATAAAACGCGTTTAAATGTGTCACCTAGTGAAACACTTGTGTGTGCATAAGCACAGAAAATGAGATATAAATTTAATTTTCTTCAGAAAGCTTTTGTAAACGAAAATCAATGGGGATTTTGGGAAGCAATAAATGTACTATTAAAGGTCACAAAATGTATGTTCTTTACAGAATTCAATCAATCAACAGAAGGTTTAACTTTCGGAAAGATAATACGTAACACTTCAAAATGTCCTGAAATGTTTGCAGAAATCTTTATTTCAGTCTAAAGTGATAAAATTACAACCGGTGTTACCACTTTAATACAAATAATATGTAGTATGTCGATCAGACAATAGTAGTGAAATCAAACAAAACGTAGTAAAGCAAACAGAGTTGGAATCGGCAAAAAAATCAGAAAACTAAAAAAATTATGCTCTGAGCAATGCAGTTCGGGACCCCAGTTCCTTCCAGGGCCTCCCTAAGCATTAAGGTCATGGTTGAAAGACGAAAATAAAGGTAAAATCTAAGTGCGTCTATCACACAATGTGCTGTAAACTTGTTAGCATCTGACCCTGATGGTGGACAGGGACCCATCATATTTTGCTATAGGCTCCCTGAAGTGTTGCGAAACTTCGTAGATGGGCCGGTACCACAATTGTTGATGATTAGTAACGATCTTCGGCAAATGGAAACTTTGAAAATAGAAAAGCTTCCATCGAAATATGATCCATCAATTTACGAGTATGAAAGATCAAAAAATATTCTTCTGTAATATACCCGGCCGGTACCTCGTTCTCTGTACTATTTCTAATCAAAAACTGTAGCATTCGAAATTTACATCAGCAATTGTAAACTGTATTTGAATTACAATGTAAATACACAAAATATCAAAATTATCTTTTACTGAACATGAATAAATTGGAAGCACATAGGAAAAATAATTGTCATTTTAGGAGGCATCAACAATTTTAGTGTAAAAATATGAAAAGGTACGAAATGTAATTTAGTATTAGGTAAAACAAAACATAGAATGGTATCAAAACTGCTACTTAAGTATCAAAGATGGCATCGTTAAATAAAGATATTGTCGAGTCGAGCTTTTAGAAACAGTGCAAGGGGAAAACGTGTGGGAACTAGAGCACTAGATTTATTAATACTATTAGTGTTCTGTATCGAAATGGTAAATTGGGCTCAACAAGGTGCCTGTCTACTTGCCCGTATGTTCGTCTGTCAGACATTTGTAACTCTTAAACCGTATATATATAACATATTATGTTTAGGGTGTAATATTGGTAACCACCCCTCCCCTTCTGAACTCAACCCTCAAATTATTAATTAATGACCACGCAATAGCATCCAATTATCAACCGTTGGCTTATCGAAGACTGGTAGCAGACTTATGCCTGTTTTGTAGATACTACTATGGCAGATGTTTCGAAGACATAAATGAAATGCGACATTTGAGCGTTCTTCCAGGCAAGCTATCAACTGTATTTCCACCTAGTAATGGCGCGAATATCTTTATATCAAAATTTCTTCTGCTACAGAGCAAGTATACTTTGGAGTTCACTCCCAGGAGACATATTTCCAGAATATATTAATTTCCAGCTATTCAAGAGCTAACTACAGGTACCTCGAGGTTCTGCCCCAACGTTAGAGATTCGCCATTCCTGAGAGAAGATTATAAAAAAAATTAAACAAATGGCTTGTCAATGGAAGCTTGAAAATCAAATTCATTCAAAATTCGTTTTGGAATTCTTGAGTTTAAAGGCTGAAAAGGATGATTTTTAGAAGCTCCCCTAACTACTCCACATCAGGCGAAACATACAAAACAAGTTTCATGACAATCTGACTCCATTAGACCTTTTGAATTTTCCAAAGCTTTTTGACACTATCAGCCATCGTTTATTATACTCAAAACTGATATGTTTTCAAGTTTTCGTTAAGTTCATCTAAAATGGTGCTATTATCTATAAATTGGTGGAAGGGTATCAGTCAGTAGTAGTTGCCAATAGATTAGCTTCAAGTTTTCTGTCCGTCTCTAATGGAGTATCTGAAGGTTCTTTACTATTTTCGATACTATTTTCTTAACTACTTCCGATATATGCATATTAGAAATTAGTTATCCAATACAGCATTGTAAGATTTATCTAAAGCTGAACCGTTTAGTTGGATCCAGTATCCCAGTATATCCAAACTGAATGAAGACCTTGATCGAATATGACTTAGGTCTATCGCAACTAAATCACTTCAAATCCAAGTAAGTCTAATAAAGGTGCGTGTGCATTTGAGAGTAAACTCTTGAGAGTTACTCTCGGGTGGCTGTCCATTTAAGAGTAATATTTTCGAGATTTTAATATCGCGAGTTATCTGGTAGAATTTTGAGAGTTTATTTGATGAGAGTACTCTCATAACCGTGTCCACTTGATATATTTCTTCTGCTAGTTATCAGTTGGAAGTAGTGAAAGTGACATGTATTCTTACTAGCGGAAGGTTGCAGCTTCTTTTATTATTATAAAAAAAAATATGCTCGGTTAAACCATGGATAGATCATCGTCACCAATTCGGTGCGGGGTCTACTCTTACAAGAGAGCTCCAAATTGAAGATGCTCAACAATTTGGAGATTGTTGTCGTTTGACAAGTAGTGAAATAGAATATATAATAGAAGCTATTGGACCCACTATTTTTAAAAAGGATATTCAATTAAGAGAAACCATACCAGTACGTGAGCGTGTATCGGTAACACTTACATTTCTGGCATCTGGTAAGTCAGTTAATATGTTCATATGTATATCATATTCGAAGAAGGTAAAAGCTCAGTTAAATTTTATAATCTGTGCAGGTGATTCATATGACAGCCTTCGGTACCTATTTCGTATTCCAGTATGTACGAATACAATAGGAAGAATTGTTGCCTCCGATGTTGACTATCGACAGCTACTCGCAAAATACGAACTGTGTTGAAATTCTGCGAGCTAATCTTCGATAGTGACCAGATTAAAACATGTGTCCACTTGCGAGTGACTCTCAAAAAGTTCGAATGTCGAGAGTAAAATATCAACTCTCCGCGAGCTACTCTTAAGACTGTGTCCACTTGCGAGTTTGGTCTAGAGAGCTGCTTGAGAGCTGCTCGCAGCATTTTTACCCTCAAATGGACATACAAATTAAAGTAATATATATTGAGAAACTTGTATTTAACACACTTACTTACTTTTTGGTGTTCCGTACCTAGTACATGGTGTCTGTCTGTCGTTCATATGCCTGTAACTTTTGTACCGTTCGTTCTTGATACCTCTCGAGGAATCTAAATATAAAATATGTATCTTTTTCAAACACAAAATCACTAAAATGATATGAAGCATTTTCGAGTTTTCTCAATCGCAGTACACACAGATATGCATTTTCGCGCAAACACTAAATCTAGTATAAAACTAACTTTAGAAACATCGACGCCCGTGTGTTTTTGTTTTCCATTCTGAACGGAAAACATTTGTTTTTTCTCTAAAAAATATCCAAATCTGTAAGTGTTTTCGACAAATGTTTTAGGGAAGTGAAGTCTTTGATAGTAAAAGAATATAAAATTATAAACACTCGAATAATGGATAACTATGAGTTAAGTTATCTACTCTTTATAGAGCATTTATTAGTATGTGGGTCGATGTTAAAAATACATTGTTTTAGAATATTCATTTCTAAAATAAAGTCCAAAGCCCATTGTCTAAGTAACTATATACAGAAATTGGGGCAAAAGTACAAAACAATTGAATGAAACGATTTTTTTATATTGTTTTCTCAAAATTTCTAAGGAAATTTTTAAATTGACCCTTTGAGCAGACACTTCTCAAATGTACTGCTTCAGATTCCGGAAAGCTTTTGTACTATGTTTCACAATTTATGTCCTTCGAAAAAAGCTCAAAAGTCTACATCTACTTAGGGGATGCTGTTCAACGATACCATCGGCATCATCCATTGATATTCTGTTTACAAATAACACCTTTAAGAATCAGAATTCACATCACCTACGCAAACAATTTACTCAGTGGCCCGAAAATAAACTGCCGCTCTACGAGTATTTCAGGTAAATACACTAGAACACTATGAAAAAGAGGCGCAATTTTTATAGAAAACAAATTAAAGATAAATTCGTATTTCGTTGGAAAATTATCAAAAGGATATAAAGGTATTAAAGAAAGTATAGATTACACACAAGTACCATAGATACTTACTGCTAAAGATAAAGTTTAAAATATTAGACTCACTCGAACAAACTAATTAATAATGGATTAGCCTAATCCCATACCTTCGATCAAAGTACCCAAAACAATTCATAAATTAGTAGCCAATTTATTAAAATTTATTAAACTTTTTATATGCCTTCCTACAATGGCACGTGCTTCATTAAAGTTTAAAAATAAAATAAACACATTTCCCTAGTGAGCCTTGTGCAGAAAGGGGTGATTTTAGGAGAGTTTTAGGATCGTATTCTATATTAAATTGAAAAAGCAAAATTCATTAGAATCCGCTTAGTGGTTTTTGAAATATGTACATACATATGTACATAGGTGCATGACAGAGATTTAAGGTACAAACACACTGACAGATACAGAATAAATACCACACATGGTTTCCCAATTGCATCTAAATCCTTTGACTGTTCTACCTAACTCCTGATTATTTTGGAATCAAGAATTGAGTAGTTACTACCTCTTATAAAGGAAGTAGGTAACTATTTATTTTAATCTGATTAAATGGACGTTTTGAAATTCGACTTACAACTTTCTAACTTGCAAACATTATCACATCCCTTTGTATCCACATTATGAAGGAGTAAGCCATAGATTGATTGAAAACTATTGAAAACAAATGTACAGATTCGCTTCTTAAAATTTCAAATAAAATAAGGATCTTTACAGACTATCCTTCAAGAGAAGAAGTTTTGAAACTTTGAAAGTGTACTTCACTAACGAAGTGAATCTGATGGATTTCAATTTGAAAGTAAAGCAGAATTCATTGTATGTTATCCCATAAATCATGGCATTTACATTTTGTGCACTCTTCAAAAGCTTTTTGTAGAATTAGCGACTCGGTCTCTACATCCAGGTGCTTTGTCAATGTGGCTAGAGACGAACTCACAGGAAACGAGAGAGTAAATACATATACTCGTAATTAAAATAACCTCAGTATAAATTACCATGACGATTTGTAACATTCTAAATGATTTTATTTATTTTGTTAGGTACAACTTCAAAGAGAAAGGAATCACTACTAAAATAAACATTCGTAGAAGAAGTGCTGATAAAGAAGGGGTTTTGGTTAAGTGGGAGCTAAATTAATTTTGTACGAAAAAAAAAACAATAAGAGCGTAGGTACTCATTGCGCTACTTACCTAACCACATTTTATGGAATTTTATGTGGGTGAACTCTTCTTGTTTGATGAAGAATTTGGATTTCTTGTTTACGTTAGTTTAAAGCATGGCTATCTATAGAAATGATAGCTCAAAAAGGAAGGTTTCCGTGACATAGATATTTCTATAAGGAATTTAATTTATTTCACTTTTCACAGCTGAAAGACTTGAGAGTTGTAGAAGTTATAAAACAACATTTTTGAATGTTCTCACAAACCGTTTAAAATTTGACTTACTTTAAGTGATCCATACAAAAGTGGTAATTGTGAGTGGAAACCGTGACTATGAATTATAGTTAAGTGCGGGAGACTGGAGGTTCGAGTTCCAGACTACACCGAATAGTTGTTTTACTGTCCTACCTCTTGCGAACTTCCGCAAACATCCGAGAGTAAATTGGCATGAGGAACTTTTTTCAATTTAAAAATTGTCCTACAGAAGCGTTATAAAACTATACGTTACGCATAGCATTAATAACTGTAGTGGCAAAATAATTATTTATTCCTTAATTTTCACTTAGATACCTACTGATCTAGGGCTCTAGTATGCTTTTAATGACTTTTTTTTGTAGAAGTGTAAAGAAAGCCCGTATTTCTCACTTTCATCCTTTTGATGTATCTCGTAGAGTTTTAGCAATGCTTTAAGTTTTTCGGGTAATAACAGCAATTCTTCACATGTGGTTCATACTGACAAACAGAATTATACTTTACATACTATGGTATATACCAGTGGCGTGGGGTGAAATTTCAAGAGAGGGAAGCCGAAAAATTTTTAAGTAAAATGTTTTATTCAAGACTTACCATTTTGGTGCTTATTCGAAACACAGACTTAAGGTATGCAATCTAAGCTACCTTTGTTATACTTTAAGTCACTGGAATTTACGTAGACAATGAGCTCATCGCATAAAAAAAGTGACTTCGAAAGAGTTATTGATAACTCGGAGCGTTGTTAAATATAAAAAATTTAGCAATTACAATTATGTACTACCTATTTGTACTCTAAAGTTATCCTACGATTCTTTTTTACGAATTCTGTCAAAACTCACTCATAAAAATTTGAGTTATTTTTAATTTCTAATAGAAGGTGCTTTTCGATAGATAAAAGTGCCAGGTCTGAGAGTCTTTCTTCTTTTTGGGAATTTCTTAAGTAAGTGTGGACTCTTTTTAAAGTCAAAAAAGATCTTTCAACAGAGCCCACAGTCAAAAGCAGGGTTAAAAAGATTTCACACAATGTTAGAGCTTGAGAAAAAGTATCTCTAAGCATTTCCGTATTAAAATGCTTACAAAGTTGAAAAACATCAAGCCTTTTAAGTGAAGGGGTAGTGTATAAAACTTTGAGTTCATTTTTTAGTAAGTAGTAAAATTAAAAATGCCAGGAAATTAATAAATTAAAGAAAATATATGAACTAAATGAACTATACCTATTCTTAACCTGACTTGTAACATTATCTATAATTGGTACAAAAATTCGGCTATAATTTGTTTTTGAATCAATATTAAGTAGTGGGCGTTTGCGTGGAGGTTCTGAGCAGTCATTTATGCTCTCATAGGTTGAGTCAAATGAGTTTAAAAATTCAGAATGAATCCATGACTCAAAACCCTCGATTTCTTGTTTCGCAAGCTCTATGTCAGTTTGTTTATTTTAAACTAAACTAAAAAGAATATCTGTTTTTGCAAATATGACCGAACTAACATGCAATTAAAAACAGAATTCTTTGTCCTGCAGTTTTTGAACAGCTTAGTATTGTAGTGCGTAGTTTTTGTATTTTCTACGCACTACAATACTAAGCTGTTCTCTGTGGCTTACATCTGGTGTTTCATCGATCATCACAGATAAAAATTTTATTGAACTGATGACTGCAGCGATACTATGTATCAAGTCATTTTGAATGTCATTGGAGAGGGCGGAAAAAATGGAGTTTTGGGAACTTGAACTTTGTTCTAAATGCGAATCCATTAAAAGGTCTTACTTAGCCAAGTATGAACGGGTTTCATTATAATTACCACGATTATCTGATCCAGATTTTTCGTCGTGACCACGGAATGCCAGCTCTTGTTTTCCTAAAAGAACTACAGTGTCTTCGAAACGCTTCATTAAATCGCGATTGCGATCAACTTTTCTATTATGAGCCTCGTAAGAATTCCCTAAGAAGTCTCTTCATGCAAATGCAAGCAGCTGCGTATATGCTTTTCGTTTGAATATGTTTTTTGGAAGAATTAATAAAATTGACTCCAAACACTAGGAGAATTAGAAAAAAGAAGACATGGAAAACAAAACATTCTATTCAATTTGCAACTGCCAGTCTGCCATGGATTCTTTTTGTAAAAAGACTCATGAAAATGTTCTGATACCCATCCTTTCGCCTATAATCAATTTTTATTGATGGTGTCGACCTACTCGTAGTTCTATACCTTTTTTTTTTGCAAAAAAGAAAGCTTACTGAACTCTTGGGTTTCTTTCAGAAGAAAAACAGTTAAACAAGAGACATCTTGTCTAAGAATAATAAGAATGTTCAATGGGGCACCTATTGAGTAGATTTATTATTACTTACTTGGTATATAGCTAATAACTATTCACTTAGCTCACTTTAATAATTTAAAACACTAACTTAACTTATGTAATTGCTAAATTTTTAAAATTTTCTAATAATTAGCAGTCACAAAAATCACAAAAATTTGCATCCAAATTTTCAATAAATCACACACAATTACGCAACCGATTTGCAACTGTCATTTCAAATTTGCAAAAAAAAAAATACCCAACAAGTAAGAAAAACCTCAAACGCCGTTCGAACCACTACATCACCCAATAACCCGATTTTCATCGGCTTATTTTGTTGCCTACAATAAAAAAAAAAAACTCCCTCGAACTAAAACCTTTCTCCTCCACCAATGTTCATCCACAAAAGCCGAGAAATCTCGGGTTATTTTCCTCATAAGCGAATGTATGTTAGACAAAGAAATCGCAAATAAACTTCTACTATATGCCAGAAAGGAATAGAGTTTAAAGTTCGTACTGTGAAGAAATGAATGCATAAGCCGGAAAATGAACGGCTTCCCAAAAAAATTCATTGCACCCTCTCTCGCTAGAGGAGTTCATACTTGTCTCGCCTATGTGTGCGAATTTGTATATGAGTAAAAATGAATAAACAACCGAAGTGGTCGCAGCATTTCACCTTCGAGTGTGTATAAAGTTATGATTTATGAATGAAAAATGGTTTGATGAACAAATAATTGAATGTGATGGTTGGCAAGTGGCAAAATAAAAATTGTTGATATTTGAAAAGGGAAGCCGGAAGGAATCGGCTTGTATGGACGCCACGCCACTGGTATATACATAGGGGTTAATTAAATTAAGTCATTGGTAGAAGCAAATAATATTGTAAAAAAATAAAAAAAAAATCTGCCAAGTGTTGGCACAGTCCTTCATCGTGTTCGTTTTTGGAATCCCAAATCCAAATCATATTTGCACTCTATGTTTACGATTACTAGATCAAATTACTATTTATACATCATTTTAAAGAAACAGACCAAACTTCATCAAAATCCATGCAATGGTTCTTAAGTTAGACATGCGACGGAAACGACTATTTAAACAAATTTGCAATGTCACCCCGCATATCTCACTACGACTATATTGGATTTTGACGATTTTCTTATGGAATCGTCTGTGTATTAAGCTATGTTCAGACGATTGCCAGATCTGACAATAATATCAGGTCTACAAATGATCAGACAATGAGCTGCAAATGAGCTGACAATAGCGAACTACCTTACAATGCTAAATTGCCAGTTCACACGGTTGCCATATTTTGTCCCAAACTCTGGCAATTTCATTGTCAGATGGTTGGCCTGACAATACTTTACCTGGCAACATTGTTAGGTTGAAAATTGTCAGTTCACACGGTTGGGAGATGTTTGTTTACAAAAAATTTGTAGATTCGTTGACAGGCATTGTCAGACAAATTAAAAATGGTTTTTTTCATTCTGGACTGAGTGAAGTGTTTTTTTTTTTTTTTTTGAGAATTTTATAATAAAATAATAATCGAAATGGAAAAAAAAAAAGATGCACTTGCGATTGTTTTGGCCGCGTACGTATTGGAAAGCAGCGAGGAGGATGAATTGCCACAAAAACGTAGGCATGTTTGTACGAAGGATTGGGTGGTCCCCCGTCAGCAGGAGGGACGCAAAATTGCTTGTCGAATTGAGATCTGAGGAGCCACAATTGTATCGCAATTTTTTGCGTACGGATTCTAAACAATTCGCAATTCATTTCACTCATCGTAACAAATAAATCCAAACTGACAACGTAAAAAAATAGCACCAAAACTTGGTTTTGCTCTTTCAAATATGAAAAACAATTATCTGACAATAAAAAAAATTATCAGACGTCATAAGCATAGCACATCTGACAATAGCAAATGAGTCTGCAAATGTCCTAAACGCCTGACAATGATCTGACAGTGGTACAATTGTGTGTTCAGACGAATGCCAGATACCTGACAATTTCATTGCCAGATGAGGATCTGACAATGACCTGACAATGTGTTTTCTGCAAATATTGTCAGACAAAATTGTAAGTTCAGACGGTTGTAAGGCATTTGGGAAAATTTTTACAGTGACAGATCTGACAATATTGTCAGATCTGGCAATCGTCTGAACATAGCTTTAGGCTAAATCAAAGGACCAAATTTTATAAAAATCTATTGACCGTGTTTTACAAGCACCATTTTTGAGGATTGTTGAGATTCCACCACCCATATCTCACCACAACTTTGTTAAATGATAATGATTTTCAGACACGAAAATCTGGGTACAAAATTAAACTAATAAGACGAATGTTGGTTCTAGATACAGGAATACCATACAGGAGTACCAGAAAGTATTAACTGATAATCAAAATATTTGATGCCTTTTAGAAATAATCGAATAGCTTTCCTCATTCTCCAAATAGCGATCGAATAATAAAACAAATTCAAATTGACGAATAAGTCAAAATAAATACGTAAAGTATTTGAATTTATATAGCAAATTAGCAAAGAAGTAAAAGAAAAAATGAGAACTTATTTTTTGTTAACAAGTGGAATATGTTTGGTATAAAAAGTTTGTTTTCAAAAAATACTTACCATTAAAACGTTTTTCGAGAACATCGATGTTTTCAAATTCATTCATTAGTAAAGTATCGTTAATTTTGCTGTTCGAATGAAAACTGCCTCGAATTATGACCCCAGATATAAGGTTTCGTACATACGACAGACATCGAGAGACCCAATTTTTGGAGTTTCTGTACTATGGTACGAAGAAGGGTATATCATTTCCCAGGGTTTTCAAAATCCTGGGATTCTGGAAAAAGTCAGAGTTATCCCGGAATATTGGAATAATCCCGTGATTTGAAATAGTAGGTGAAAAACACGTGAATGTTACGAGTATATTATAATTCAAAATCGAAAATTATTTCATTGTTTTAAACATTAGAAAAGTTCACAAAATTTAATTGTAATATTTATATTTCAGATACAAATATTTGTTCATATTTTCTAGCAGATAATTTTTTTTTTTTAATAGAACCAAATGACGTGTAGGCACTGCGACCAGTGAGATCTATTGTGCCAAAGACCACTATTTAGGGCAGCAGCACTTCAACTTTCCTTATGAAAGCTATAATTACGGCTGCGGAGGAGTTCCTTAGGTCTAATGGAGATATTGTCTCCTTTAGAAAGAAGCTCCTCCTACTTCCACACAGAGCCACACACTCACATAGTATGTGTTCTGCAGTTTCGTCCTCTTCTAGGCAGAGGCGGCAGGTAATATCCTCTGAAATTCTTATTTTATTTAGGTGGTAAAGTAATTGGCAGTGACCAGTAAGGAAGCTCACAAGCCTTCTTATGTCATTTCTGGTATATTTTAGGATATCAGCTGCCTTTTTTTGGAAACTCTTTTAGCTTGTCTGAGGCCTTGGGAGTTATTCCAATGGGAAATGCACATGTTGCGTTCCGAATTGTTTAGGGTTAGTTTGAATGCAGAAACAGATATTCCATAAAAGGGTTCAAGTCCAATGAACAACTCAGAGAAACCTTTTATGGCTAGCAGATCTGCAGTTTCATTGCTTTCAGCACCTACATGACCCGGTACCTACCATAATTTCACTTTATTTTATAGGGCCAAATTTTGTAAACTGTCGAAGCAGCTTAGAACTGATTTTGAACTGATCAGGTGGGAGATCAGTGCTTTAAGCGCCGCTTGGCTGTCGGTGAGTATGTGTATAGCGGCATATTTGATTCCTGATTGAAAGTTGATATTTGCATAGGTCTCAATAGCGTAAAGCTCGACCTGGAAACACTAGGACTCTTTCCAAGTGATTTCGCAATCTTGTGATTGGGTCCATACACACCGGCGCCAACTCCTAAATTCATTTTAGATCCATCGGTATACCAAACGATTCCTTTTGGATCAAGCAACGGTCTACCATTATTCCATATATCACTGTTTGGGATCTCAATCTCAAACCTTCTACCAAAGTAGAGTGATTTGGGCGTAAAGTCAGAAACCGTACTGAGCATATCTAGCTCGGGGAAGTCGGTTAATAGATCCATGAGATCCACATTTAAAGTCACTGAACCAATGTTCAGTGTTCTTCTTCTAGTAAACGGTACAACGACTGTTTTGCTGGGGTTTATCGATAAGCCCTCGCCAGCACACCAGTCCGAGTCTACACGGAGTGCATTTTGCATGAGTTGACACATATTGTCTTCATATTTGCCTTTGATGATGATGACAAGATCATCTGCATAGCCTATAGTTGTAAATATTCAATAAGTCATCCATCACGAGCGACCATAAGAGAGGCGAGAGGACGCCACCCTGGGGGCAGCCTTTAGCCGTGGAGATCGTCACAGAGACCTCTCCTGATGAGACCCATCTGGTAACAGGTTCGTCGATTCCCCTGCGTCTCATGGCACTAGTGGTGGACTCATAACCAGTGTTATCAAAAGCACCTTCTATGTCAAGGAATGGTTTCCATGGTTTTCAAGAAAAACGATGTCAAGCTGATTGGGATTTGGGATAGGATTTGGGTAGCTCACTGGGTTTGTTACCTAGCTTAGGGATAAACACCACATTTACCTCCCGCCAAGTTAGTGGAATGTATCCCAATTTAAAACTTTAGCAGATAGATAGATAGAGAGAAAGTGGTCCTACATTTGCGGGTGCATTGCTATGGATAACTTTTTATGAAGCCATTGATATGTATAGGTTTTGTTCAGATTGTTCGGATCCTAAGGTAGCCCTTTTATACCGGCAAAAAATGAGGACGTGAACTATAGTCTCCTCCTCTTCCTCGTTTGTGTTTTGTGTCCTGGTATGACGTTTATACGTTTCTCTACGGTGTTGCAGCAGTACTTATGATTTGTCAAGGTCCAACTAGCAGGGTTGCAGTTATTAGGATGAGTCCCACATATGGTTTAGTTTTTCCACTGCATCAGCACGGGTCAGGTACCTAGACATTGGCATGTTGACATTCTCTATACGTCTGCTGTTTGTACCGAATGAATTTGTCGACCTAATTCTTTAGCCGTACAATTTTCCGGGATCGCAATGACCAGATACCCAGCGGAGAATGAAATATATTGTTTACTTTTTTTCCCGGGATTATGAGTTGTAAATTTCAGTACGAGATCCTGGAATCTCGTTTGAGTAACACTAGTACTAAGATTGATCAAAATCTCGACTTCAAAAATGTCCACGAAACCAATGCTTGCCCATTTAGGTGCAAGTAAATAAGTATGAACGGAATTCCTATACTGAGGCTTAATCACCTGTCTATCTGGCCATCTGTCTGTCACACCCGCATAGCTTTTGAACTGAAGTTATGATTTTCGCTGACCAGTAGATAGTAGCTCTAAATTAAAACTTTTATGTTTTACAAAAATTCTCATAACTAATTAATTAACTTTTACGGAAATTTTGTGGACTTTTATGGGCAATACATATTCAATCGCTGAATTAGGTAGTAAAATACATATCATTGCACTCTACAATAACATAAAATGTTTTCCTGTTGAATTCTATATTTTTCTTTAAATATTAAATTAGTATCATATTTGATATGAATGAAATGCATGAGGTTCGAAACTGCAGGTTTTCCTTTCATTCCGCATAACTTGATTTCTTCAACTAATTCCATTGCAATTCAAGGGAAATACACTTTTGCATTCTGTTGACATTAGACAGAGTATCATTGAGTTGGCATGTGGCATTATGCATGGCACGTGAGGAAAATAATTTGTATTGTACTCTAGAATTGCTCAATGCAACCCAACAGATGTTTATGATTTCATTTCCAATTGCCATATTGCCATGCAAATTGTTTCTTTTATTTATGGATATACTCGCTATCTTTGTTCGCCGATGTCAATGGTAAAGAAGTGGTTTCCAGTTAAAAGCTTAACTTAAGTTGACCTGTCCTTGCTGCGTAAATTACAAATGTAGTTTCTTTCAGTTTAAAAAAGAGTAATGTCCTTTAGTATTTTTTGTTTGTTTAAGTCAGATTAAATTTCAGAGATGAAAAATGTTTCTTTCTGCTGTGAATTTTGGAAAATTCGCAGCTTTTTTTGTCGTAGTGGAGGAATTGTTGGTTAACAATGCTACGGATTGTACGTGCTTTTTAAGCACTTTTCATAAATACTCATCGTACGTTTTATATTTCTCTTGTGTGGGGGTGGATTTTTTTGTACACTATTTGACACGAACGTATTTTACTTTGGTAAAGCATCGGACATCTTCCATAAGACAAAAACAATCTGAAAAGAGATCTATTTACGAACGAGTTTAACTCTTTGTTGAAAAGTAATGCGATGAAACTATCATACATACGAGTACCTATGATTTCTATATCCGTTACTACATAATCAAATTATAACGAGAACCTTCAAATGAAACTTGGAGAAAGCAATTAACAAACGAACGAATAACTTTCGTTTCCAAGACAGTAAAGTGACGAAAACTATAGAATTGAAGTTGATTCCTGTAGCAATTGCCATACCAACCATAACCACGTGAAGAAATTAATGGAATATCAAGAAGAAGGATGTAAGAAATTGAACTTGGCTTTTTTTGGAGAGCCATTGTTTGAATGTACAGTGAAACCTAGTCAGACATAATCCTTAACTACCTCAAAATTGCAACTGTCTGTTGTGACGTTTTGTACAAGTCGCCGATGTTAAAAGTCTTTTTTGATGACAGCACATACTCGTATTTTGTTTTGTCTGTTCCAACATTCACTAAAGAACCACTGACAGCCCGCTGCGTTCTTCTAATTATGTCAATGTTGTCGGCGTATGCGAGTTGTATAGACTTACAATGTTGAGAGCTTGAGAAAGAAACTCATGGCAACGCATTACCTTTTTCTTGCATTCTCCATCGTCATTCTGCACAGACGGAGATTGAAGGGATCTATAAACGCTATCATAGACGACTTTAAAATCGATGGAAATGTGGTGAATGTCAATTTGGAGTTCGGGGTTTTTCCAAAACCTGCCGCAATATGAATGGCTTAAACAACACTGATGTGGACCAATTAGATTGTTAAAAAAAAGGTTTAAGGCGTTTATATAATTTGACCGACAGGTTCTTTTAGGCGATTTTGAGGGGACTGATACCCCTGCAGTTGGTGCAGTTCAGAGGGTCTCCTTTCTTGAGGATAGGAAAACTATACTGACGTTCCATTCATCAGGCATACTTTTATCTGACGATATCTTAGAGATGCATTGATGTTCCGTAAAAATTATCCCCAAATGCTTTGAATAGCTCGGCAGTTAGACCATCGGCTCTCTCCAGCAACCTTATTAGATTTAAGCTTAGATATTGCTATCTTCACCTCATTTTAATCAGGTGGATGGAAATGTTGATCGATATCGTCCGAGTTGAATGAAGTATTCTGCCTGACAGCGAAGTTCTCGTCATCAACGCTATTTAACAGTCTGTAAAAGTGATATTTTTAATTCTCATGAAATGAAACTATCAAGTGAACATTTTTCAAATCGAAGACCAAAAATCAGCTTTCAGAAATGATTGCATATGTACTCGTATGTGATGCAGTTTGCTACTTTTCTCCGAATAACAAGGAAGTACTTGGATGTCCCTCTGTTGTGCTGTGCGAAAAATTTGGATTTGCTACGAAGATTTGCTATAGCGTACTAATGGTGACTTCGCTATCAATGAACCACAACGCAAGAAGCACCAAATCGATTTCGATAATAAGATTGCTTAGGGCATAGGGTATATTAATAATTTTGTCCTAATAGTATACGAGTATATGTTTGTGATTCTAGAATTATATAATGATTCTTCTACACATCACAGAGTGTTCAGATAATTTTGCACAAAAGCCGAAGCATCAAATTTCGTACAATGATTTACGAATTTTTGTTTGTTCGATATTCTTCTGTTACAGGAATTTTCAGTAGATGTAGTTCCAACTAGTCCCAGAGAAAGATACTCGTATTTTGCTTCCTCAAACCATTTTACGTTAATGGCTAAGTTATTGTGAAAATCTCATCCGAATCCGAGAACTTCAGTTTCGAATAGTGATAGTCAAGTCCATTTTTTTATACCCTATCCAGGGTATACTCGTATTTATTTTGATACATAGTTTGTAATATAGAAAAATAATAACGAATATCGATCTAGCCATGAGCTTCCGTCCGTCCATCCATATATCACCACTTTTTGGGCCTTAAATTTTGAGCTAGAAACTAGAAGTTTGGTACATAAGCTCTCTAGAATCCGAAGCAGTACAAGTGTAAGCAATTTTAAATTAAACCCATAGATACGTCCACTTTTCAATAAATATCACTTTTCTCAATATTTTTGCTAGAAACTAAAATAGATTGCCTATATTTTGTTCATATACTACACACTTTTTCAGGGCGTTTTCTTTTAAAAAGAAAAAACATATATATATTGCCTTTTCAAAGCTATTCACGATGATGGTTAAATCTTATTGTGAATATCACAAATTTTGGGAGACACTTCCACTTCCTTCTAAGAAAAAGTTTTAGCCACAATAAAAATCGAGAGAAAGGTTTCATTGAATTTGAATCAAAAGGTTCACAACTCTACGTCCACTTTATTAGAAAAGAGTTAAAAGATAAGGGATAGGGTATCATACGATCCATTACAGACGGATTGTATGTTTTTCTAAGAAAAAGTCACAACAAAAGATTTTCTCTTAAAAATCGTGGAAACATCCTCTGAGTAGAAAGATGACATTGCATTCGAATTAAAAATTTCACAATGCTATGCTTAGGAATGGATTGGAAAGTGAGACACATGATTTTTTTAATAAAATTTTGCTTCAAAAGTATGTAAGGCTTCAATTTTCGATAGCATTTCTGAAGTCCTTTTGAAGGTGCAAAAAATTATTGACATCAGAAAAACTAACGTGTAAGGTCTCTTTAAGTTAAACAGAAATAAATCGGTTGAAAGTATGTACGTCGGTGGGCGTTGTATAGTGGTAGCGTTTGTCTGTTAAGTATAGGTAGAAATTCTTGACTTAAGTTCCATCAATGATCAAAAGCAAAGTAATTCGCTATACTTATGAACGCTGACGAATTTTAAATTTAAAATGTTTCCTGGTTCACCCATATGATGCTCTTATGATGTTCTAAGCAACCAAACAAATATTCAATTTTATGTAAGAAATGTGCTGAATCCATATTATTTATTTTTTTAAATACGAAGAAAAAGTGTGAGAGCCTCTCCACCTTGAAAGAAGTATTTTTTCCTGGTTTAGAAATATAAAACAAAAGATGGCACATGCGAACAATTTATTGACGGATGTTTCCTATGATCAAACGATTACGGTTCGGAAATTGAATGCCGCTACGGTACGATAAAAGAAAAACTAGAACAAAAACAACTAATCATTTCCAATCATTTGAATCACATCTAAGGTTGACTATACTTTTTATGTATTCGTACCTATATTAGGAAATTCAAAATGGTGTTCACTCCATCAATAGGATGCAAGCCTATTTTATTGTATATTTTGGAATTGACGTAAAGAAGAAGTATCACGCTGTGTGCAGAGTCTATGGAAATGGAGGAGGCGAATTTCCCCTTTTGACAAAACTTCGTAATTGAAATGAAATTCTCGTATGTAATATTTTTCAAGTTGAATGAAATCTACCAAATTTAGAATCCTTTATCCATAGGTAGGTCATGTAAACTCAACTGATTCAAGAGAGTTTGCTCTTAGATATATGTATGTACATATGTCAAATCTCATTTGGGAAGGGATTGAAACAAGTTGAACTTGACACACTTTATGTCTCACTCCTTTTCGAGGCTGAATTGTTACAGAATTTTTGTACGAGTGAACTTAGTGCCATTTTGCGGTATTATTTTTGGTGAGATATCAATAATTTTGCAAAAATCAGGGAGGGTTCACACTATGGAATGTAATAATTTAGTGACGAAAAAGGACCATCGATAAGCAATCGTTAGATAAGATTTCAGGTTATTAGCCAATTTTACTGCAAACCTATCATCATTATGAAACAGTTTTTGATGCGTAAATGGGCCGGTTCAGTTGGCTAAAGCACTGCGATGAATTGCATCTCTAAGGTACTAATCGCTTAATGACTAGCTGAACGGGTATAGCAATCGTTTTATTATCCACTTTACGGTGATCATTTGAGATCAAAAATGGCTCTTACTATGACCGATGCTTAATGCTTACCGCTACAGCTCCCATGAAGCACACATTTTCTTTGCTTCAAAATTCATGAAACGGTCAGCAATTGCTTAAATAACTTCAGAAATATTAAAGCGCTTTAGTCAACTGAACCGGCCCAATAATTTTAGGCGCGGTAGGGTGAAATCGAAGTTTTATTACACTCTTCCAAATCTTTGTGTTGATTGCTGCAGAAAAGCCTAGAAGCGAATCACTGTATGGTTGCATCTGTGTTAGTTGCTCCACAGAATCTAAGGCTTCACTTTCCGTGGTTAGATTTGTATACCGTATTTCATTAGATATATTATTATTCCTCTATTATATATAATAACAGTAGACCACCTAAAGTATATATATTCGTGATCGGCATCAAAAGTTATGTCGATATAGTCATATCTGTCCGTCCGTCCGTCTGTCCGTATCGCACCATTTAAATTTTGAGCTAAGATCATGAAATTTGGTATTTAAGTTAAATAGAATCCGAAGCAGTATAAGTGTAAAATTTTTTTAAATCAAAATATCATTCTTCTCAATATATTTTCTATAAACTGAAAAATATTAGATAAAATGTGTAGACATTGACTTTCTTTACATTTAGTTCATATATAATACATAGCCACACCCACGTTTTGAGGGCGTTTTCTTAAAAAAACAAAAATTGCTGTTTTTCCAAAGCTATTTACGGTAATAACCTCTGCACAGAAGATACCACTGTATCTGTTTTAACAAGTTACTTTATTAACCATGAGTTAGAAGATGGCGATAGGGTATCACACGATCCGTTCTGGATGTATTGTAACTTTCTTGTATGTTTTTTTTTGGTTTGAATTGCATTAATATTTTGGGTGGATATGTAGACTTTTGTTTTTGCTATCGTAAAAATACGAGGATACGACTGACGAATAACTACTAGTCAGTTTAGATTCGACCTTCGGGTATACGATTTGTTTTTATACGGCTTGATTTTAATTCAGTTAAAGTTGTTTGTTTCTTCAACACGGAGTATTGGGGGTGTTAGGATGCATCCGCATATTTGGTGATAAAATTAATATTTTAGCATAATTTAAAGTATTTGGTTTGAAACAAATTCAAATTAGATATTTGGTGGTATTTTGGGATATGTTGGGGTACTCGTGTTTAGTGTTATACACAGAACAATCTAAAATAAAATATTCCAATCGCCTCCATCCGGAATGAAACGTAGGATACTCCATAATGTTCCTCATATTTTCCAAAAGTACTTAGAGGCGATTTGATTTGATGTCACCTTAGCATGGAACAATATTCTGAATACCCATATAAATTTTCTGATTCGAAACAAAGAGGACCATAGTAACCAAAACTTCAGTTAACCGAAATCATTTCAACCAATCAACACAAACTTATAACCAACCACGAATAGAAGGTGCCCTGGACTAGTAGCCAAACAGACGAGCAGCAACATTAACAATATTTATAACTACCCCAAACCTATCCTTATAGTAAATTTAGATACGAGTAGTTATCAAACAAGTATCGACAATGTTGAGAAATACATAAACATTACTAAGAATGATATCATCATTAAAGCACTTCAACAACAATTCGACGACCTGTAGAGGATATTTGACATTATCAACCCACATAATTGTAACAAAAGAGAACATATTGACGCAAAAGAGATTAACAACTAAATTAGGGAACTTCGATTAGACAACAAACAGGAATCAATCAGGACTTGATAAACAGACTTAACAATATAACAGAACACTTAAATAAAGAACAAAATACATACGAGTACATACTTGCCAAACTTCTTATGCCATTAAGATGATATCTCCGAGTCTATTTAATCAGCGAAACTTTAAGCAATATAAAGAAACATTTTAAGAATGTTGCTTTCAGAAAACTGAGTATACGATGCACTTGAGCAAATACATCATCTGTGTGATCTCCAGGCATTGTATCAGGATACAGATATCATTTTCATTATTAAAGTTAATCTAAGAATATGCCATAGTAACAAATTATATGATAGCTTAATGATTTATGTTACTTTAAAATAATTCTAGGATTTCCGAGTACTTGTAATTATAACGAAGTTAGGTGCGAAGGTAGATAAATCATTATTATAAAACATACAAGGAAGTTACAATCCTTCTGGAAAGGATCGTAGGATACCTTATCCATCATCTTCTAACCCATCCCTAATAAAGTGGCCGTGGCATTCGGAAAATTTATATTTAAATTCATTGTATAGAATATTGTACCGGTGTACACAAATCTGCAATTTGACTCTGGGAGTTCCTAAGAAAAGCTAGATATACATGGGTTCATTATCGAGTAGGCGAGCAGACGTTTGCCTTTAAATTAGCATCAAGCTATCAACTTCTTTCTTCATCACTGGCTTAATAAACTTCAAGAGGCAAGTTATATAGAAAATTTTATCTTCTTCTTATAAGAAACTGGGCACGGTTCTAACTATTTGCTACCAAAGTTCATGGATTCTGATGAGATTTTGTAAATAAGTTGTAAGTAGCTTTAAAAATGCAATATCCAATTTTTTTTTTGAAGAAAACTAATCCAAAAAGTAGACATGGTCCTATACAATGTATGGACAAATTATAGAGAATGTGAACATCTAAATATTTTGCTAAGGCAATATTTATTAGTTTCTAGTAAAAATGTTGAAAAAAGAGTAGCCCGTGACTGCAAACGGATTTTAAAAATCCTTTGGGTACTAAAAAGTTGTATACCAAATTTCATAATTTTAATTCAAAATTTGAGGCCCAGAAACTGGTAAAATATGGACGAACAGACATATCTTTCGATGCTGATCACAAACATATACGTAGGGACTAACAAAAGTTCTCTTAGTTGGTGTCAATTTAGTAGTTTTTGAAAAAAAAGATGCATTTCTGTAACTTATAATATAACAAAATGGAGACGAGAAAGAGAAAAATTAGTGACATAAGCTCGGTTGAAGTTCCACCGCCAACACAGGAAGAAATTCATTTTGCCATTCTCTTCGGATTTCGACGTCAACTCACGCCAGTCAAAATTCTGCACGAATGCCAAAATGCATACGGAATAAATGCACCATCTCTTGTTACTATTACAAAGTGGTTTCGAAGATTCCAGACTGACCATTTTTCTGTGGAGGACGAATCTCGTGAAGGTCGGCCCAAATCCTCGACTGATGATACAAATGTGGCCCTGGTAAAGGCTAAAATTGACGAAGATGCCAGGATGATACAGGAGATGATAGCGGATGAACTGGAATTGGATGCCATGGCTTTGTCACGAATTTTAAATTATCACCTGAAATATTTGAAGAAGTCAGCTCGATGGGTCCCCAAAATTTTTAATGGAGAGCAAAAAGAAGCTCGTGTTCGTTTTACTCAATATTTCCTGGATAAGTTTGAAAATGGAGAGACAAGCTGCTTCAATAAGATCGCTACAGGTGATGAATCTTAGTTTTACAAGTACCACCCGAAAACCAAACAGCAGTCCATGGTATGCAGCCCAGAAGGTGCAATTCCTCCAGTAAAGGCCAAACCACAAAAGTCAGCGGCAAAAGTTATGATGTCGATGTACTTCACCAGGGCAAAAATGGTGGCCGTCATCCCACTTAAAACTGGTAAGACAGTCACTGCTAATTGGTATACTGAAACTTGCTTACCACAACTCGTATTCTCCGGATCTAGCGCCGTGTGACTTTTGACTGTTTCGGAAAATAAAAAAATATTTGAGGGGAAAAATCTTCACATCTAATGAGGAGATTATTAATGCAGTCAATGTCGAAATCGAAAAGCTCCAAAAAGAGGATTTTGAAAGCTGTTTTGAAAGATGGATCTATCGGCTGAAGAAATGTATTGAAATAAATGGGAATTACTCGTATGTGGAGAAATTAAAAGAAGATGAAGATTAAATATCTAAAGTTATAATAAAATTATGTTTATGTTGTATTATTCTTCCCTACGTGCGAGTATATATATGAGTATAACTATGTATCAAATAATACAAGTATTAAATGGGGTCTTTTTTAATATTTAGTGGAATAACCATGATTATAAACTACGGCATAGATTCTATTAAATTTTCATATAATGACATTGAAATAGACTCTCAATCCCCTTAGATCTTTTCATAAAGACATCAGAAAAGGGTGCACTTTTCCACTCAGCGACAGTCCAATGTTTATATACACATTTATGAGCCAATTCCAAAAGCCTATTCCGGTTTCGCTCTGTCAACAATGGCTTCTCGCTGGCTATAGTTCCAAAGAGCCCTGCTTCACGGAACCTAAGTTTAACTATGTCAGCAGATGATCTACTCTCTGTTTGGTCGAAAATGTTGCACGAGAATTTCTCTTGCTGCTGCGTGAATGTTTTTTTTTTTTTTTGCTTTGGTTCACAATCAAAGTATCTTCTCTCGCAGATGTTGACCTTGTTCTAGAATTGCATGGGACCGTTTCAATTGTTTTTAAGAAATATTGGAATGCATTAAATATTAGGTGCGCAACTAAGTTCTCAATAGGTGGCTCCAGCAGTAAGTGCTGCTCGATTTTGACATATCCAAAACATCATGAACCGAGCTTAGACATATGGTAAACACACTGTTTTGACACATTAATGATTTTGTTTTGGCGTCATATACTTTTGGTTGTGTGAAAATGTCTGATTTTGTGCCAAATAATCGTAATTTGCAGGAAGTGTTGATTTTCTTCTTTCATTCGAAGAAAACGGCGGCTGAAGCGCTTCGAGAGCTCCAAAAAGTTTACGGAGATGCTGCTCTAAGTAGAATAACGTGCCGTGATTGGTTCCGTCGCTTCAAAGACGGTGATTTCGATGTTGATGACCGTCCGCGTGAAGGAAAGCCAAAATCCTTCGAAGACGCTGAATTGGAGGCATTGCTCGAAAAGGATCCATTCCAAACGCAAGAACAGCTTGCTTGCATTAGGAGTTACCCGTCAAGCCATTTCCAAGCGATTGCATGCACTTGAAATGATTCAAAAATAAGGAACTAGGTTTTGAAGCCAAGGGACGTTGAGCGTCGTTTTTTCGCCTGTGAACAACTGCTCCAGCGGCAAAAAAGGAAGGGTTTTGTTCATCGCATCGTGACGGGTGATTAAAAATGGATTCATTACAGTAACCCAAAGAAAAGAAAGTCATGGGGACTGCCCGGTCATGCTTCTACGTCGTCGGCTCGGCCGAATATTCACGCCTTGGTGGGACCAGGTCGTTGTCATTTATTATGAACTGTTGAAATCCAACGAAACTATCACTGGGGAACGGTATCGACTTCAATTGATGCGACTGAGTCGAGCACTGCGCGAAAAACGAGCACAATACGACCAGAGGTACGAAAAAGTGATTCTACAGCATGACAACGCTCGGCCTCACGTTGCCAAACCGGTTAAAACCTACCTCGAAACGATCAAATGGGAAGTCCTACCCCACCCGTCATATTCCCCAGATATTGCGCCATCCGATTATTACTTGTTTCGCTCGATGGCACATGGTCTGACTGATCAGCAGTTCCGCTCATATGAAGACATCAAAAAATGGCTTGATTCGTGGATAGCCTCAAAAGATGAACACTTTTACCGTAACGCTATTCGAGCTCTGCCAGAAAGATTGGAAAAAAGTTGTAGCTAGCGATGGGCAATACTTTGAATGATTCATTTGTAACCATTTTTTCACAATAAAGTTGCATTTTCATCACTTAGTGGTGCACCTAATACTATTTTAGTATTTATGCTTTTTCGCCTTATGACTTTCTATCTTCATGATGGCCGACAATAAGGTTACAAGATTTTGCATCGCCAGATTTGTTCAAATCTTAAAAAATAACATCAATTCGATATTTTGAATGAGAAAATACACAAATTCTTACTTTCAAGTGAATAAAGCCTTTTGAAATATTTAAAAACTTTAAACAAACACATGCGCGACCCGATTAGCTTAATTCACTCAATTTAGGTTGTTGTAAAAAAGTAACGGTAGTACATGCGAATCTAATCTAGTGAGTACTAAAAAACAAACATTTTTAAAAGGCTTTGGGTGAAAACACACGAGTTTTGAAAGTAAGAAGTGCGACATTGAAATCGTTTCTAATTCTGTGCACGCAACTGTATGTTTATATGCAAATTACTCAGATTTTAAAATTAAGCGAAAATGTTTTTTATTTTTGGAAAAATGGTTCAAAACTTAGTATGCTACGTCCCTTAGCATATTAAATATAAAATTAAACAAAACCGTTAGAGCAGTTTTCGAGAATTATTTTTTATTTTTTTTTTAATCGGACATTAGTAAAATACCATTAATTTTGGGGTTAGAATGAAAGTTCTGATTTTGCTTCGAATTGTGAAACCACAAATCCATCCAGGCATTTAGGCTACAGTCCAGAGCACATGCATACATACAGACAGACAGACGGTTAAACAGAATTGAGAGATACACTTTCATGAGATTCTCCATTATAGTAATGCCAAGTTTAATCAACATCTCGAGATCGAACATTTTCATCAAACCAATACTTGCACTTATACATAGGTGCCAATAAAAAATGTGGACACATGCTTCTAACGTATTTTTTGTTCGATATTTAAAGCTCACTGGATCGCAAAGTAGAGTGATCTATTTGAGACAAATCTGTATATTCATACTTGCGGGGTCCATTGTTCTTAATTCTGTATGTAACTAACTATGTATCAAAATTAATATACTCTATAGGTGCAACTATGAAGTATAAAAACATGACATATCTTTCAATTTTTTTTTTACCGGATTTGTTTTTTTTTTTAATAAAGTATACCACGACGAATTTGTTTAGTTTATGTGATTTGCAAATTAAAGATGTATAAGTCCAAGTTAAACTTGGTGCGACACAATCCTGCACTTTATTAAGAAAAACATCTTGGAAAACTTTATTAGTGAATCATTTTGGTTTCTAAATGTATGTAGTTGAGTACGAGTACTTAAGTGATATGCAAACCAACGTGGCTTTTTCGTCCTTAAGCTGAGATATTGCTGCTTTTGCCGAAAATTTGCGCCTAAGCCCGAAAATGCAGAATAGCAGCATTATTGGCCCATTTTTCTTAGAAAATAAAAATGACAACGTTACGGTTAACGGAGAGTACTACAGAGGCACGATAACCGATTTTTTTTACCAGAAACCTAGGATATAAACTTGACCGATCTCTGGTACCAGCAAGATGGCGCTACGTGCTGTAAAAGCCATCGAACAATCGATCTTTTGCACACTAAGTTTAATATTCGTGTAATTAGTGCGGAGCTGCTATTTGACCCCGTTGAACTTTTTTGTAGGGTGCCGTTAAAGATCGAAATAGAACGAAATAGAGCCCCGAACCAACGAAAATATATTTGGGCATCTATTTAATTGAAATTATTTTCCGTAAATAATCGGAAAGTGTACTCTCTTCAATAAAGCAAAAAAGACTTTGAAAAATATTAAATTAACTTTTTTTTACAGCAATTTTAAAACAAAACCCACAGATGGCCCACCCTGTACTTAGTGTTCGTCGGTTGACCGCAACCGCGTCATGCCCACTACCTCTACCACCACCACGCCGATCATGTATTTAACCGTGCTGATATACGAATACGGGTTGTAATTGAGCGAAAACTCATCGTTGAGAAGTAATCATCTGGAACAAATTAAAATCAGTGAATTTTGTAACAAATCAAAAGGAAGTAAAAGCTTACTATAAATGCTCATGAACATGAATAAACTGTAAAGAATTTCCAGGTACGGGAGCAGACCTACTGAGTTCAAATAAACCAACTACTAGTCTGAACATTGGTTAAACCTCTCAACAATTTTTTTGTTACTCACTTCTTCTGGTGCAGAACAGAAAAGCATAACTAATGGAAGGCAATTATGATAAGAGTTTAATAATAGGATTGCTTCTATCGATAATTTGAATACGAGTACATTGAAGCAATAATTTAAAAAATTAGAAAGGAAATGATACGGAGAAAAGTGCTCTTTGATGTTTTCAATGTGATATTTCGATTTCGGTACTTGTTTTCGAATGCTCTAGCAATTGTATTGCTTTGAATGCCAATAACCATGGAACACTTAAACAAATATGGGGTAAAAGCTTATGTATTCTGACAAGAAGTTTGAAAAAGGGGTTGACAAAATCTTTAGAATTAATTGAAACCAATATCGTACCCCTTTTTAATTCCTTGATCAATAAGAAAAGTATTTTCTACCTCAAGTTTAAAAGGTCTTCGCCTCATTTCTAAAATAGAAGACAACTGAACCCAGTACAACAAAGTCTTAATTTTAAAAATTAGTGCCAGGCCCATTCCACTTTAATAAGTAATTTGTTTTGATAAGAGACTGAAAAGAAAAAAATACCATCACAACATAATAGATTATAGATATAATCCCCTTGGGTACTAAGTGATTTCATTTAACACCTAGACAACGCAATGTTGTTGTCTCCAGAAAATGTTACAAAACATCACGAGTAATTCTATCTTTTTGTTATTCAATTGATTCAGACAATTTTCATTTAATTTTAATCTCCTTAATCACGAAGGTATTATATCAGCTTTTGCCCTTAGGGAAAGTTGAGTGGTGGTTTTATTTACGTCTCTCTACGGCCTTGTTTCAAGGGATACTCGTATTTATAGATCTATCTATCAACAGCCATCAAAGGATTTTTATAACATTAAATTTAATCCGTAAAGTCTTGTAATTGTGTTATCTAAAAATATAATTTAATTACGTATTAGATAACTTTGAGAATCTTTTCCTTTCCTTTCTTTGGATTTTTATTTTTTGTAGGAACTATTTGATGAAGTTGTTAAAGTGTTAGATATTTAATAGCATTATCATAAATTATGAGGTTACTTCGTTACTTCTACCAGATGAACAAACTTTAAATTTGAGGCCTCCTCCATCTTAATTCTTGGTCTTGAAAATCGTTATTGTAGTTTAAATCCTCATGCCCATTTACCACTTCGCGAATTTTTATGAAATTCTTTTTGTTATTTGGGTTTTGGGTGTAGTTTTAGCCTTCATATCACAAACTGTTATGACGTCGAAAATTTGAGTTATATGGTGAATTTCTCTACCATTTCGCTGCTCCTTTAACCTTATCATCAATAGTGTCGCCTATATATGTATTTAGGAGATATGTCATGTGGGTATCATGGCTCAGTGGTTAAGGTACAAACCACAAAATGACTAACAACAGAAGTAATTTTCTTCAATCCAATTAACGAAATCATTGTTATCCCCATCCTAGAGCCTAAAATGCTGAAATAACAGCGAAAGTAGTACTATAGTATCGATTCCCCGGGTGACACTGGCTATGTAATTTGAAAAGAATATATAGACAAGTCACAATCCATCTGGAATGAATTGTATGATACAATTCTAACCCATCCCTAATAAAGTGGGCGTGGCGTTATGAACCTTTTAGTTCAAATGCCATGAAATCTTTCGTCTTAGAAGATATTCACTCGATTTGATTTTTTCTTAGAAGAAAGTGGGTCGCTATGTTTAATCGACGAACGTCAAGGATTCATTCACAATAATACCTAATTATTCCCAATAACACCTAATTATCACCGTAAATAGCTTTAGGAAAGCAAAATAAATTTTTTTTTTGAAGAAAACGCTATGGACGAATTGAAGGGAATGTGAAAGTCTATATATTTTGTAAGGGTGACATTTTTCAGTTTCTAGTAAAAATATTTATAAAAGTTTTTTTTAAGAAGAAGTGGGCGTGTCTGTGGGCGGATTTCAAAAATGTTTACACCTGCACTGCTTCGGGATCTAGGAAGGTTAAATGCCAAATTTCATGTTCCTAGCTCAAAATTTCAGGCCCGAAAAGTAGTATACCCTATGGGATAGGTGGGTTAAATTTTCCTAAAGATTTTTGAAATCTGGGGCATAAAATGAAAGAGATTGAAACAATATAAATACTATACGAATATACCATTGAATTGATCAAAGAACTGTCAACATTCAATTAGGACTCGATTAGGAGTTCAATTGGTTAATCAATCATCCATATTACCAAATTACAGCAACATTTTTGAAAAACAAATCGACAGATGTAAAGCCTATTTTCGAGCGGTTAAAACTTTATAATGTGAATAAGTATAACATTAAAGAAGAGTGGCATGGAGGAAACTAGGTGGAATAATTGTAAGCAAAGAAGCTTCAAAATGTATCCCGGAGGTTTCAAGTTATTGAGCTCAATACATAGCGATTTTTAAAAAAAGTATTACCATGTTTTACTTCAAAACAAATCCGGAAAAAAAAATGCTTATGATAAAAGATGAAAAGCTCAGAAGAGAAGGCTACGTGGAGACCTTGAATGTCCTTAAATGTCCGTGGTTTTAAGAACACAAATAAGCGAAACATCGTTTTTATATGGAAATGGGTTCTTTTGAAATCACCAATAATAATTACATAATTTTTTTTCGTAAGTCAATCCGTTTATAAGATATCGTCCAAAAAGTCTGGGAGTACAATAAAAGAGAATTTTTAAAATGTGTGTCCAATACCAATACTCTTTATTGGTTTCGTGGAAATTTTCGAACTCTAGATATTGATTAATCTCGAAAAAGTGTGTCTCTCAATTTTGTTTGTCTGTGCACTGGACTGCAGCCTAAATGGCTATATGGACTTACTTCTAACTTCATATCTGGGGTTTTGGAGTCACTATTCGAGACGAAGTAGGAATTTTCATTCTAACCCCAAAATTACCGGTACTTTACTATGGAGGATTTCAAAAAAAGAAAAAAATTTCTCGAAATTTTATATTCGGGTTAAGTTAGCCATATGGCGTACCAAATTTTTGGAAAATAATGGTACTTTACTTATCACCGAATCTTTGAAAAGTTTCGTGTTTTATATAAATTATTGGGTCAATAACTTAATTCGTGCGGTTTGTTAAGAGATGGCGTAACTTGTATTATTCCATTGTTATTATTCCATTGGAACATGCGTTGGAAAGCTACTCTCATTGTACGTCATTTCAGTATATGTCATTCATTTAAAGGGTAAACAACAATAATTTTTTTTCACTCAAATATGTCGAACTTTGTGCCTGAAAAAGTGTTTTTGCGGGGAGTTATTCTTCATAACTTTAATATGAAGAAAACTGCTGCCGAAAGTCATCGTATTTTGGTGGATGTTTATGGTGAACATGCGCCAGAATGAATGGATGGGAAGTTTTACCCCACCCGCCTTATAGCCCAGACCTTGCCCCTTCTGACTACCATTTGTTCCGGTCGATGCAGAACGCCCTCACTGAAATACGGATCACATCAGAGCAGAATATCAAAAATTGGATTGATTCATTCTTGGCTGCCAAGCCGGCGCAGTTCTTTTGGGATGGGATCCACAAATTGCCAGAAAGATGGGAAAAAGTCATAGCTTCAGATGGGCAATACTTTGAATAATACTATTGTACATGTTTTTCTTAAAAAAACGTTCAAATTTTGACAAAAAACCGCACGAATTAAGTTATAAACCCAATATATAAATCAGAACTCAAATGATTTTCCAGGCAATAGTTTATATACTCAAGAACATGCGAGTAGCATACCAAGTTTTGGAAAATTAAAAAAAAAGAGTTATTTGCTATTTATGTAACGCATTCAAAAAAAAATATATTTTAGCAATTTCGCTTAGATTTAAAATATAATTAATTTGAAAATAAACAGCACTTCCATAGGTGTAAGTATGTGCGACCCAGTAGTCCACTTTTTTTGATGTTAAGTCAGGATTATACAAAAATATTTTAACACTGTCAAAAGAATCTGGTTGAATATGTATTTAAGTATTAAGATGTTAATCACACCAAAAAAAATTAATAAGTCTAGTAATCATTATTGTCTGATCTCTTACCGTTGCCAACTTTCTGCATAAAAATAAAACAGATTCAAAATGGCCGAATGCATAAAAATAAAAATGGCCGAAGTTTCGCCTACTGCTTGTCGTTGAGCTCGTGCAACTTTTAAAATACAGCTTTAATACTAGAAATACGTTAACAAAATTGGTAGCATTTTTAATAGCCTTTCATATTGTGTATATTCACTGAAGCATAGATCAAAAATAATAAAAATATGAAAAATCTTCATCTTTAATTTACTGAGAAATTATAAATTGGATGCTTTGATATTGTTAACTGATTTTAAAGACTGGATAATTTTCGTTCAACTAAAAGAAGAAGAGGGCGTCGCGACCCAATGGTTTGAATCCCAGAAAACACAAAAGTTTTCTAACGGTTTCACTTTTCGCGAATGTCTGACAAACATCTGAGAGTAAAATTGTGATGAGAAGATTCTCTTAAACCAAAGAGAAGCGGAATAAAGGACCGACCCATAGAATCCGTCGGCGTCGTTCCGTTGAAGGTTAACGTTGAGGTTCACGTATTGTCGGAAAGAACAGTCCCATAAAATCCGTCACATACCTTCGTTGACAGATGACAGCCAATGACATTTTGTTATTGCTGAAAGTGTATTCTCTTCAAGCTCTTCAAATCCGATTGTCAACGGCGATGACAGTTTTTCTACATTCTCTCCATGCTTCCACCAATTAATGTGCTTACTCTCAATTTGTGAATGCGTGAACTTCAATATGTGAATGTGCGAACTTCAATATGTGAATGTGCGAACTTAAATACGTGAATATTTGAACTGCCAACGGATCAACGGACTAAAAAAGTAAAGTGAACCTACTTTATCCGTCGAAGCTCATATATCCGTTGGTTAAGGGTCACCTTCCATAAGAATGCGTGTATTCTATCTAGCTGTCGGTTAAAAATGACGCAACAACGGATCGACGGATTCTATGGGTCGGGGCCTTAAAACTGTATGTCCCAACAATTCGTGCGGCACACGGCTAGAGTGGCTACGAGAAGTTAGGCCTGGCCATGTGAATTCAAAATATTTATTTATTTATTTAAGAGTAGAACTACCAAAATTGGTATTGAATTGATGAAGATACAGCCAAATCGAAACGATTGTAGTAAAATTACTTAAAAACCGATATACGGAGTTATTCGTTTTGCGTATTCTATAGTCAGCAGGAGGTGGTTAAACGATCCATATTGTAAAATGACAAGGCAAGATCTACTTAACTACTTGTCATTATGGATGACAGATAGATTTAACAGGTGCCATATGGCAGGGATGTCAAATAACCCTTTAACTCCATAACAGTAAGAGATTAGATAAATGTTTGTTGAAATTTTTTTGTTTGCCTTGATGATTGGAATATTGCCAAATATAAAAAGAAACCCCTGTACACAACAAATTCAATAATTTTGCCAACTTTGCCATCCCATATTTTTTTCTCCTCCGGGATAGATTTCTTTGCTGCCGTATTAAAAAATGTTTGGTATGACGAGCCCTAAAAAAACATTCCTGGTATGTTTGGGGTGCTGGACCCAAATTTGCCCACTCTCTTATAATTTCTAATTGTTGTCAGGCTTTAATATCAGATTCATAAAGACTTGTTGCTACTCGTATTATCTTGGAAGCTGCAGAGAATACCCAGATACCTCTCCAGTTCTCGCACTCAATTATATTTCCTTTCTTAGGGTTAAAACATAATGGGGAATAGAAGCAGTGACAGAGGAACTTGTAGAAACATTGTTCGACTTTGATGTTTTGAAATTGTCTTTTGATACGGATTTTCATCAATCGTGTGCTTAAATTTGTATTTTCGAGTTTACAGTCAAACCTATAAATATGTACTTTTCTGTAGATGAGAGCAGGAACACATACGAGTATTTGATGAAAGTGCCAATAATATTTTTTTAAACCAATTTTCAAAATCTATTTCTCCCTTCAGAAACTTCCAGCAAATTACACATAATCAAGGACGTGTGTTGTGCAGTAGATGGCAGATATTTGCGAGTATACCTACTTATGAGTAGAGCTGGAAAACCGCTAACATTGTTGTTGTAATCTAAATGAAAAGCTTTATAAAACCTCCCTACTTGATTTTCTTTCGACATAAACTCAATTTTCTCCAACAAATTGATGTTTAAGTCTTCTTTTTTTTTACGCATCTTTGAAAGGAAAATTTAAACGGAATACAATTTAAAATGAAACCCTCTCTGTATCATAGAGGGAAATATTTTGTCATCAAAATTTACTAACGCTCTTTGCAGGAGTTAAATGCAATAATTTTCATATCAACGATGAAAGAGGTTTCGCAAATTTTGTTCGTTTTTAGAGAAAGGTACAAGAAGTAAAAGTTCTTATAGGTCCAATGTGGTGGTGTTTCTATAAGAGTAAACGAAGTATGATTCTATGGGGTGAGATTTTTAATAAGTTAAAGTCGTTTTGCTCGGAAGCTTTTAGTTATAAAAGAAAAAGACTTAAGATATACATATACGAAACAAGGTCATCTATCTCCTGCACAGCAGGTTAACAAGGCGGAAAGGTATTCAGTGCATTACCGCAACTATTGGTAGATATGGTAGCTGTGCTTTTTCCCCCTTCCGAACGGGTGGTTCTTAATTAAGTGATACTGAACTGTGTAGCCATGTGAAGATGTTTGCAAAGTGTTCTCGATAGAATTGTAAACAAATTTATAAGCGCATGATATACCAATCATAATAATACCACGATTTATAGCCCGTAGTTAACCCGATCATAAGTTGTGGGACATTGGATTGCGTTATTATTATTACTATTATTCACACAATGGGCCCGATAACGATACACATGACTGGCGTAATTTTTCATATTCAATGTGAAAAAGTATACCAGATGAATGGATTTTATTGATAGGTTTATATGATGTGTATAAGATTGCACTGAAGCAATGCTCGGATATCTTCCTTTTCCGGAAAATCTAGACTACAATTTTAAGACTTAGTCGCCTTTTTTACTCATTCAAACTAGTCTGAAGGTGGATAGTTCACTTGGGGAGTTGATCAATTTACTACTTACTAGTCGGATTATCAACTCAAAGCTGCGTGGGACATCTATTAGAAGATTTGTCAGTAAGGGTAACCCACTTCTCTGGAATTTGGTGGTTAATGAACTATTGATAATCCTGGACGCTGAAGCGTACGAGGTTATCGCTAATGCAAATGACGTTGTTATAGCAGCCTCTGGTAAATACCTCAGTACCTCTGGTAAATACCTCAGTACCTCAAAAGAACTCTCTGGAAGCCCAAAATACAAGAAAGAGTAAAGAATATCTTGGTCTTGATCTACCGATCCTCAGGTATGGGGATCCTATGTTGGTTGCCGGGATATAGGCACATTCCAGAAACTTGTCAGATATGGAACAACAATACGCATTCTATAGTGACAAAAGTTCACTGGGTATGCCGATCGCTACATCAAACCCAAATTAAAGCTGGATGCTATAGCACAAATTCTAGGTGGACAAGTGATACAACATGTCTAGCGACGAAACAAATTTGGCCTAAGCTGGATCTGAAACGCTTTAAGAATTTGATTTCTCTCAATAAATTGCATATCAGCTCTGTAATTGGTGTCATTACCGGGCACTGTCTAAAAGGCAGGAATGCAACAAAGCTTGGCATATTATAGAATGATTTCTGCAGAAACTGCATGTACAAGAAAAAGGATGAGACTATTCTTCACCTTCTTTGCTTCTGCCCAGCTCTCTCACACAGATGGAAACTCCACTTAGGAGCCTTTGGCTTCAACTACCCAAACGATTTAAACTGCCAGTCACTTCTACCTAAGATACCCTACTCATTGGTTTAAATTGGTAAATTTTATTTTATTCAAAAACTAAATTTTGGTATTCATAGCCAAAGCTTGGCTATCTATTTCATGGATACCACATAAGTCAGAATGGGGGGTTCTGATCGGTTCTGATTAGTCAAAGAACCATATGACATCTTATTTGCTGTAAATTAGCAAAGTTAGAGAAGAAACTGGTACAATTTAAAATTAAGCCTGCAAAGAAGAATTGTGATTTCTGACCCGAATAGAGCGATTAGAATCGGGACTTATATCAGCTTACAGGACTGCTATTAATATTCTGTAGGTTATGGCAGAAATGAGCTAGGGTCCTTCTATCCTTTGTAAAACATAAACTTCTGACTTGGAAGTTATTACAGTTTAACTATAGAACTGGAAAAGCTAAGAGCCTTTGTTTAAAAATTTTGTAATAGCGATCTGAAGATCCGTCAATGAGCTACAGCTCTACAAACTCAACGCACTATGTATTGTAAAAAAGTTATGCATAGTTTGTATTTCTGATTATAAAAGCTCTATAACTCCCATTACTATTTTTTTTTTTTTTTTTTTATAATTTGCACGTGTTAAAGGGGATATGAATACCCTTATACTAATTTTTAGAACACGGGCGTTTTTTTATGGAAAGGGGAAGACACAGAGAGAAAGACAGATTGGTGTAGTTGGTTTGAAACTCAGGTGGTAGTTAAGTTTCAGTTTGAGTGAACTCCAAGGGTGGCTGTCCAGATAACTGGGGAGTATTTTGTTTGTTTTTCGCTTTTATTGCCGTTGCTTATGATTCACAGTACTTTTTTCCGTCCTCCTGATGTCATCATCACGATGAAATTGCATTTTAGCCATATATTCTATAACAATGCCATTTTCCTAGAAGACGATTCTTTGGATTCATACAAGAACATAATTGTACTAGAAATACGGCAAATTTTGACACCTTTCAACCAAAGGTATATTTTGTTCAGTTGAATCCTGTCAGATGCTATAAATTCTGAAGGGCACAACCTATTGCATTAGTTTTAGCATTTTTAACAAGTGAATACATCAAGAAAAAGTGACATGGGGCCCCAAAAATGGGATATAATTTTGTAATGACATAAGGCCCCATTTCGTTTGTAGAAGTTTTGGAAAAAAAGCACCAAAAATAAATGCAACAGTGCCTCGAAATATAATTTTTGTGAGAATTTTTCATTTTTCATTAGCTGATCAGATACTTAACTGAGATGTCCTTAAATTCAACTTTTACTTCAGTCATTATGTGGAAAATAAAATAAATTTTTCTTTTTTACTATTACTTTATCAAATTCCAAAAAGTTTTAAATGATTTACTAATGCGCCTATAGCTCCTAGTAAAAAAGGTAAAGTTGTTTTTATTTACACCTAGAAGGGCAAGTATTGGATTCCCGAAAATGTCCAGTCTCGAGATTTCGATCAAACTTGACGAAACTCAAACAAGTGGGCTTCTCAATTCAGTCCATCGAGGAGTAATGACGGACTTGGCAGAGTAATTCTCCATGCCGTGAAATGTGTGCAGTAAAACACTGCGTGCTCCATATCTTCATCTTCACCTGAGCATTCCGGGAAGCATGGTGAGTTGTCGTGTCCAAATCGGTGTAGATATTTGCCGTAGCCACCGTTGCCAGACAGGAACTTCGTTAGATTGTAGTTGTAGTCTCCATGCTTTCGACTTATCCAATTTTGGATTTTCGGTATAAGATTGTATGTCCATCTGCCTTTTGTTGTATTAGCCCAAGGAGCTTATCACATAGCTGCTGACGTTGCCCTTTCTTCAATTTGTATCACCTTGATACCAGTGGCGTAGTGATGACTCAATGCTCTTCTGTTATATATCCGCAGCATTTCATCGGCGAGAATATCGATGGGGACCATTCCAGCTATGACAAATGCAGCTTCGTCAGAGATGGTTCGAAAGCCGCTGATTGTCCGTAGCGCTCAGAGTCTGTATGATGACGATAGTCTCCTTTTGGTCGCCTTCGTCCTCAGTGGTGATAACTCTAGAGAGTAGAATCCTTCTAGCGTATCCAGGTCCACCGATGTTAAGCAGAATACGCGAGAGAGCTCCCTGCATTTGCGATGCTTTTTTGGTAACAAAATCAATATGCGTTTTAAACCTTAGCCTGTTGTCCAGCATTACTCCAAGGTATTTAACTGCCTCTTTCGACCTGGTGGTTTGGTTCCCATCCTGAAAGTTGGCAAATTCGACGGTTTTCCGGCTGGTTATAAGAAAAGCTTTTATTTTATGGTCAGCTAGTTTTAGTCCGGCGGATATTAGCCAATCTTTAATCCGGGCAATTGCTTCATTTGTAGCTGATTCTACTGCACGGATCTGTTTAGCTACTGTCACGACTGCAAGGTCATCGGCGTATCCAATTTTCGTTACTCCCCGAGGTAGGACTCCATCGTACATGATGTTCCACAAAAGTGGCCCTAAAACCGATCCCTGTGGAACTCCAATTCTGTCCATCGATCTGTCTGTCTATGTGGATGTATGGCCGGCAGTTACCTAATCGGCTGAACGCGTTTTTTGCCGAACTTCATATCTGCAATCAATGCGTTCAGAATTCGAGAATACATCGGAATTTTAATTTGAACCCTAAAAATTAAGGGCACGTTACCAATGGCCGATTTTGGTGGCTCGAAAACGGCTCTATGATTTTTATTAAATTTCATATTTCAGTTGAGGTGGAAATAAAAATTCGATAAAATAATAATAAAAAATACATGGGTTTGCAGCTATAACTTTTTCGATTTCAAAATTCGTTCATCGCGAATAGCTTTTAGGTTTTAGTAAATCATTTAAGATTTTCAAAAATTAAAAAAAAGTCCGCACTTTAATCGATTTTTTTTTTATTCTAAAAAGTTGTAAATCGATGGTTAATTATTTATGATTCCAAGGACTTAAAAAAAACTAGAACCAAATTTTTCGCGATTTTTTAATAATTATTATTCTTAATTCTTAAATAATTTGTAGGTTTTAGTAAAGTATTTAAGGTTTTTTTTACAAACTGAATAAGACAATAGTAAAATAAATTGAGCAAGTTTTTAACTACAATATAATATTTTTTTTTTTATAAAACAAAGAAAAATATTTAAAACGAAACAGGACCTCAAAAAAAAATTTCATAAATTTTGTTGGGACCTTATTTAATGATGACTTAACACCCAAATTAAGAATATGAAATACTCATATCACCTCAATTAGAGGCAATTAATTCTTGTTGTTGATTTCCCTATAATTTGTTAGGGCCTTATTTAATTTTTTTTTTTTTTTTTTTTTGAGAATTTACTTCCTGGGCGCCGTGGTTCAGCAGTTTTGTGCGATCACAGAGCGGAAGATTCAAGGTCAGAATACATAACATAAAAAAAAGTTTTCTCACAGTCCTACTTCTCGCAAACGTCTGACAATCCTCAGAGAGTTAAATTGTCAAGCCTTTCTCAATGTCAGTTCCTAGCATTTGTATGTCGCCCAGCTCGAATGGCTGCGAGAAACTAGGCTAAGGCCTGTATAAGATGTTAGAGCCAAAATATTTGTTTATATTTTCCGGGACTTAATTTATTTTCTTTTTGTAATTTGCGGGCCCCAAAGGGGATATGAATACCCTTATATTATTTCAGGGCATAGGCATTTATAGATAGACAGAGAGAGAGAAAAAGAAAGAAAGAATGGTGTAGTGGGTTCAAACACAGGTGGTATTGACTTTCTGTAAACTCCAAGGGTAGCGTCCAGATAATCGATGATGATTTTTGATTTGTTGTCATTATGATTTCTTATGATTCACAGTATTTTTTTTTTTTCATCTTCCTGATGTCAGCCATATAACCACCCTACTGGCAGTGTTATGCCTTCGCAGTAGAGTTGACATAAGCTTTCGCAATTGATCGACTTTTTTATTTATTTCTTACGAAATAAGTAGAAGATTCTTGAAATCAGAATTTGAACCATGAACCTGCAGCATGGTGACGTTACCACTACACCACGGCCGCCCTTATCCGAAGCCAATTTCCCGGATCGAGCGCAATACAGCTTCAAAGTTAAATCCTTAAATTTTATCAAAAATTTCCAATACCCACATAATTTATAGCCAATAGCTGACCAGCTTTTGATCGTGCTGATATTCATAATACGGAAGGATATACTGCATCAATTTGGCTTAATTAAGCTCTGCTGTATTGTTTCAAGGGAAGTATTGTAGGTCCAAGGCACTGTACCTTCTCGGAATACGTCTGCATACCTAGCAACCTATTTTAGCTTAAGAGCATGCTCCTGGTACATAATATGTTTAATTATTTTTGCGATACATGAGGTGCACTCTATAGCTTCAGCTGTTACAAAGACCACGCATGATCATATCAAGAAGGAATTTCTAACTTAGTCTGTTTGATGCCGCAAATCCCGATGACGATTTTATAATTGTTGGCGACTTTAACTTCCTTTTTTGCAATGGGCTCCTTCGTTCCAACTAATTCCTCTTCAGAAAAGGAAACCCTCCTTACTGATCGTCTTTTCGACTCTGGCCTTTTTTAAATTAGTGGTATCACCAACAACCTCGGCAGGCAGCTAGATCTCATTTTCTCATCCGATGCCCATAATTCCCTGGGTACCGCGAATAACCATCTTCTCTCGCTCTTACCTTTTCGTATGAACATGGCAACATTAGCGTTGATTTAGAGAACTCTCTTTCATTTAACTTCCGTAAAGCTGACTTCGCTAAACTTAATAACCTAGTCAATAACTTAAACTTCGGCCTCTTTCTAAAGAATAACACCCCCATTGATATCGCTCTCGAATTCTTCTACACAGCAATCTTTGACCACCTTCTCCAATCTGTTCCATATTTGCCGCGAAAAAACTGCTCGTCATCTCCTCCTTGGTATAATAATATGAATTACGTACTCTTCGCAATATCAGAAACAAATTATGGAAAACTTACCTATCCAGATCGGCCTCAGATTTTTCATTCTACCAGCAAGCTTATTCCCGCTTTTCCATCCTCTGCGAATCCCTCTATCTCGAATAATTCGACAGAATGCAATTAAGCCTAAGCACAGATCCTAGGCGTTTTTACCAAAAAAACGTTAAAAAAAAGTCCGATGGCTTCCCATCCACTCTAAAATTATTTAATACATCATCTGCTGACCCTAAAGCAATCGCCAACCTCTTTGCGACCTTCTTCAGTCAATCGTATTCTGACCACCTTTACGAACCGGATCTTGACTATTTCAGCTACCTGAACAACTACCCACAAACCTTTCTTGTCTCAGTTGACATAAGGACTGATATGGTACGTGAAAAGATTAATCAGCTCAAGGATGACTTTTCCCCAGGCCCTGATGGTCTGCCCGCCATATTTCTAAAAAAATGTGTAAATGTTTCATGTCAGCCCCTTACAACTCTCTTTCGACTCTCACTCTCTCAAGCTGTTTTCCCTAAATTATGGAAGGACTCCTTTATTTTCCATATCCATAAAAAAGGCAGTAAAAATGACATATCAAACTACCGATCCATAGCCAAACTCTCTTCTATATCTAAGCTTTTTGAAAGCATTGTCTATGACTCACTTTATTTTCACTGCAAATCCATCTTATCTCCACAACAGCACGGTGTCTTAAAGGGTAGGTCCACAACGACTAAGCTAGCCGAATTCGTTTCTAAAACACTGCTAGCATTAGAGAAATGTAAGGAAGTGGACCGACTACAGCAAGGCGTTTGATAAAATATGTCACCAAACTATTTACCTTAAACTTAAAGCTTTCGGGTTTCCCCCCATTTTCATCTCATGGTTGAGATCGTATCTAGTGCAACGCCAGCACAGTGTTCTCTTTAGATTTTCAGTCTCTGAACCCATTAACGCCACTTCAGGTGTTCCTCAAGGCAGTCACCTTGGTCCACTGATTTTTGTCTTAACAATAAACGATGTTGATCACATCATAAAAGACTCAGATCTATCTATTTACGCGGATGACATGAAAATCATTAAGATAATATCTACCCCCACTGATTCTCTCATACTTCAAAACGACCTTAATTCATTCTACACATGGTGTGACGAAAACTTCTTAGAACTTAACATCGGCAAATGTCAATCCATAACGTTCTCTCGTAAGCGACTTCCCCCACCCCTCAGAACCTATTACTTTCGCAACGATCTGTCTATTAATTGTGACAGGGAGCTAAACTTCCGTTCCCACATTGATCAAATTATTCACAAGGCCAATTCTTCTCTCGGTTTCATAAAACGCTGGTCTAAAGAATTCTCGAACCCTCACGTTACAAAGTCTCTTTACATCACCTTTGTTAGACCCCTCCTTGAATATGCTAGCCAAGTTTGGTCAGCATTTCACGAAACCCACTCCCTTAGATCCGACGCCGTGCAGCGAAGGTTTATCCGTTTTGCCTTACGTGGTCTCCCATGGGACGACAACTATATCTTACCCCCCTACGAAAATCGGCTAAAATTAATTAACTTGCATACCCTTATAAAACGTCACGAGGTAGCTGACATCCTCTTCGTACACCAATTATTAACTGGCACGATCGATTCTCCCGCACTACTGGAAATAATTTCACTTCAGACTAACCCACGCAACCTCAGATCCGTGCCGCTCTTTCGTCTCCCTCTCCACTGCACCAACTACGGTCATTTCGAACCTATCTCTAGAATGTTGCGTGTGGCCAACAATGCACTGAACACACTTGACTTTCATTCCACTATATCCTCCATTAGAAATTCTCTCTATACCTCCTCTTAACAACTTCCCATACTTCCCTTCCCTTAAATGTTAGTTTTAAGTTTTAGTTTAAGAATAAATATGTGGGCCCTAGGGCCCTCCAATGTCAAACTTAGTGGAGAACATGAAAGGGGCAAACTGTTCTACGGAAATTTTGGCAATGAGATGTGCTTTCATATGATTTTTTTTTTTTTTCTTTTTATAATTTGCACGCGCCAAATGGGATATGAATACCATTAAATTATTTCAGGGCACGGGCGTTTGTAGAAATTGAGAGAGATAGAGAAAGAAAGATTGGTGTAGTGGGTTTGAAACTTAGGTGGTATTAAGTTTCAGTAAACTCCAAGGGTGGCTGTCCAGATAACTGGGGAGCTTGTTTGTTTTGCTTTTTGTCGTTGCTCATGATTCACAGTATTTTTTTCCCACCACCTGATGTCATCATCACGATCAAGTTGCATCAAAGTCATATGACCACTCTACTGCCAGTGGTATGCCTTCGCAGTAAAGTTGACTAAGCTTTCGCAATTGATCGACTTTTTTTATTTATTTCAGATGAAATAAAGAGATGATTGTTGAGATCAGGATTTGAACCGTGAACCAAGAGCGTGACAAGCGTTGATGTTACCACTACACCACGACCACCCTCCTGGTTCTGAAATAGACAGTGGGTAGCTTAATTGTTAATACGAAAGGCACTATTTTTAAAAAGCCTATTGCTATGTTATGCAAACTTTAGTATATCGGCGTGATGATGCCTCATTCTCAACGAGGAATGAGGCTTTTAACGTAACTAAAGTTATGGCAAAACTAGTTGGTACTGGTACATGTTCAATTTATGAACAGTTTTAAGTTCCAGTGCAAACACCATACATATTCTGAAAGTTATATAAATCGTAACCTGGCCATTTCTTGGGTAAAGTATATTTATTCTATTTACATAAGTTAAATATTTATGTAACTATAAACATTCATCAACGTCAAAGACTTATGCATTAGAATGAAAATTGTAAATTAAATTAATTAAAATTTAATCAAAACAGTATAAAATGCGTAAGCTTTCGTTTAAAAAATAGACAACCTTTAATTCTCTCCCTTGTTTGTCCTTTCTTTTTTAAAGCAAAACAGACAACAGACAATCTTAACCCAACAATATTGCAACACTTTTTCGTACTCTACTTCCAAATCGAAACATCGAATCAGTTCGATTAAATTTAAATTTTATATCATTTTCTTTTGTTTTATGTCTTCTTTATCGGTGTTTCTTCTTTTTTTTCCATTCCAGGTACCGATGACAGCTCAATATGGGGATTTTCAAGCCCTGTTGTCGCTACTGACACCTCTATCAGCAGCGGACCTCAGTGTCCACTCAGTTAACTGCGGATTACGGTTACATAGAGAGCTGAGTTTAGAAACTTTCCACAGAACTTTTAAAAAAATAAATCTCCACCATATCAACATTTTAATTTTTACCAAACTAATTCAGTGGTATACCGTTGTGGTTTAAAGTGCATCCGCATTATGGAAAATACTTGTGGAATCAATTAAAAGTTTAATAAACTAAATGTTTATAGGTCATTTTTGTTTTCCTGTTCTTGTTTCTACGCATTGCGAATAAATTGTCCACGGGTTGCTAATGGTTCAGTGTCGAGTCGAGCCGTCTAGTATTTTAATTTTGGAATAACTAAATAAAAATCGTTCATATGGTGATTTTCAAATAAAATAGAAAAACAAAAAAACAATTGGATGACAATTTTTTTAAATTATTTTTAATTTTAATTTACTGTCCCTAACTGAACCATGTTAATTTTATTTGCCAAATATACATTATTTATGTGCTTTCTTGTAAATATCGGCAACAATCGAAACTGTGAGAATGAATTGACTGAGGCAAGTACTGGCGGCGAAGTTTACTTGAAAGCAGCATGCGCAGCTAAGTGTTTGTTACGTGAAAAGGATAAGGTGAGTTGTTTTTCGTTTCGCTAATGTATGTATGTATATTATATAATAAATTATGTGTAACAGCTCTTCTTCGAGAATGATCTTTTAATCGCCTGCAACTTTTCTAATCGCCGCTTAATTGTGGATCTCCTATAAAAGGCATTCAAAATCAGTGCTGCCAACTGTTTGTACTTTTTTTCATTGAATTTACAGTTGCCTGGTTGGTAACTTTGACCTCTAAGTCAGTATGTGCTTTACCGAACTTCGAACTATGTACCATTTTTCTAAAATTTTTAATTATTAATATCGGCGGTCCTGACAATGAGAAGTAGTAGTTCTCGAACTACTTACTACCAGCAACTTTCTATATTAGTTCGAAAGATGGCTTTTGTTTGCACAAAATTATTATACACTGCAGTTGGATATTTTAATATATTTCTGAAGCGGAACGTGTAATCGAACTATGAGTGAATAAATGCAACTTAAGATACATGCCATCCCTTGGTACCAGCCGAAGTTTCTCTCAGATCAGAGTTCCTTTTACAATTTTACTCTCGGATGTTTGTCAGACTTTCACGAGAGGTGGGACCGTAAGAAAACCTTCTTTATTTTTTTTTTTTTTGTTCATTAGGAAAAGAAGAAGAAGAAGAACCTTGAACCTCTCTCTCAGTGATCGCGCAATTAACCACTGAGCCACATCTACCATGTACTAGGGCAAGGCGAAAAGTTATCGGCCTGAAAATGAAAGACTGCGACTTTCAGTTAAAAACTGATTTTATTTTTGTACATAATCTCCCTTGACTTAAACACACTTGGTCCAGCGTTTCTCCAACATCAGTATTCCTTCTCGGAAGTGAGAGTCTGGAAGTCTGTGAAAATATTCATCTACGGCCCTCTCAACTTCTGCATTGGATGCGAAGCGCTTCCCAGAAACAAATTTCTTCAAGTTTGGAAACAGATGGAAGTCTGAGGGTACCAAATCAGGTGAATAGGGGGGATGGCCGAGAGAATCATACCCCAAATCCCGCAGTTTTCCCATCGCCAACGCACACTTGTGTAGAGGTGCTTTGTCCTGGTGAAAGATGATTTTTTCTTCTTCAAGCCAGGCCTCTTCTCGCGAATTTTGGCATCCAGCTGGTCAATAAGGTTAGAGTAATGTTCACCTGTAATTGTTTTGCCTTTCTCAAGGTACTAGTAATCAATTAACAGGATCCCTTTCGCATCCCAAAACACACTGTCCATGACCCTTCCGGCAGATGCGATCGATTTCGCTTTCTTTGCCCCTGAACCTCCGGCTTCCACCCACTGCTTTGACTGCTGTTTCGTTTCTGGCGTGTAGTGTAGTCCAGCACGATATCATGCACTTTTTCAATGGTTTCGGGTGTGGTTGTGGTTTTTGGCCATCCTACATGTGGGCCATCTTCGAGGGACGTGCGAACACGTTTAAATTCAGCTGCCTAGAGCAGAGTATTTTTTTTAAATATTTTTTTTTTATCATTTCCTCGCGCCAAAGGGGATATGAATACCCTTATACTATTTCAGGACACGGACGTTTTTTTTTTGGGGAAGATACAGAGAGAATGAAAGATTGGTGTAGTGGTTTGAAACTCAGGTGGTATTAAATTTCAATAAACTCCCAAGGGTGGCCGTCCAGATAACTGGGAGCATTTTTGTTTTGATGTTATTGTCGTTGCTTATGATTCACAGTACTTTTTTCCGACCTCGTGATATCGTCATCACGGTCAAGTTGCATTTCAGCTAATTGACCATCCTACTGCAAGTGTTATGCCATCGCAGTAGAGTTGACATTAGCTTTTTGATCGACTTTTTTATTTATTTCAAGCGAAATAAATATAATAGATGATTCTTGACATCAGGATTTGAACCGTGAACCTACAGCGTGGTAAGCAATGATTTTACCATTAGACCATGGCTGACTTATAACCGCAAATAATTTTGATTCCGATGGGTGTGAAGCCACTGTGTTGTTTACTTCCCCAATCATCCTGACGGAGTGACTAAGAAAATCCAACTATAATCTAGCCAACAAAATAAATTTCACCAAAATATGTGAACGGAGTCGCACTTGACTCCACTTGACAAGTAGTAGTAGAGAAGAGAATGCATCCGCCGGCTGTGGCTGTTTGGTGTGGTTTGTGAAATGGCGATTACTGGCTCATTTTTCTTCGAAAATGAAGATGGCAACAACGTTACGGTTAACGGAAAGAGCTATAGATCCATGATAACCGATTTTTTTTTTGGTAAAAACTTAGGAAATGAACTTGGATGATCTCTGCCACTATGCGCCATACAAGCCGTCCAACAATCGATCTTTTTCACACTAAGTTCAATAATCGTTTAATCAGGTGTTTTGGTGATGTTGCTTGCCTTCCATGAAGCTCCGACTTGACACAGTTGTACTTTTTTTTGTGGGGTCCAGAGCTATTCGTGAAATAGAGCCCCGAATCGCTACAGCCATTTAAATGAAATTATTTTCCATAAATAATCGGAAAGTGTACTCTCTTCAATAAAGCAAACAACTTTGCAAAATATTAAATGAATTCTCTTTTACAGCAATTTTAAAAAGAAACCAAGAAATGATCCACCCTTTATAACTACGCATATCTCAGACAAGAGGGTATTGGTCACTTTTAGAATGAAGGTAACTTTCGACTATAGTCTCCTGATCTAGACATACAGGATGGCGCACCAATTGTGCTACAAAAAGAAATTCAAATAACTTTTCTTTTAATCGATGTACTTCATTTATTTTCTTTTTTATTGAATAGAAAATTCAATTTTATTTTATATAACTAATTGCTTTTGTAGATGATAGACCGTAAATGACCTCTACGCTCATCCACGTATATGCGACACCTGATCAGAAAATTATTCATTGAGACCTGAAGGGTTGAAGTCGAGATCGTCTCAATTATTGTTTTAATGGACTGCTTCAATTCAGTCAAATTCCTTGGTTTCGATTTGTACACCTCTTGCAGTCAGGTCTGGTGCAGTCAGGTCAGGTTACCTTGGGGGCCAGTGGAAAGTAGAGTTTCTGGATATTAATTTGTTTGGGAATTTTCGTTGGAGCTCCGCCATAACCGGTCTGGCTATGTGTGCAGTTGCTCCATCTTACTGGAACCAAATGTTGTTGAACTGGATACTTGTTTGGCGTAGTTCTGGGTAAAAAAAACTCCTTCAACATCCTTAAATAACGGTCCCCATTGACAGTTACTGTTACACCGTTTTCTTCAAAGAAGCATGGCCCCACAATGCACCTTAATGAAACTGCGCACCACACAGTGACTCGTTCTGGGTGCAGTTCCGTCTCACGGAGTATTTCTGGATTAGAATCACTCCATATACGGCAATTTTGCTTGTTTATATTGCTGTTTAGATCAAAATGAGCCTCATCAGACATAAACAAGTAATTTATCAAGCTGTTGTCTTCTTCGGCCATTTCAATCATATTTTGTCAAAATTCCAGGTGTAATTTGGACTTTGCACGGAAACAAGTGTAATGATCGTCTGCTAACTCCAATTTGCACCGATAAGTTTCGAGTCGAAACGCTTGGATTTGCCTGAATTTGCCGCGATTGTGTCTTGAACTCGAACATAGGGATCTCGATGGTATGGTCTCGTGCGATGCTTCCAGATTCGGCAAACATGTTTACCAGCCTCATAATGGTCCATCTACTCGGGGGAGTGCCGCCAAACTCCCGCCTAAATTCCCTTTGAACGGAAATGAAGGACTGCAAAGCATGGTAAATCTAAATAGTAATCTGCGAAATTAAAAAAAAAATAAGTCGATTACTCACACAGAAAAAAAGTTATTACATTTTGTTTTTGTAGCACGATTCATGCGCCACCCTGTAGGAAGGTAGGTAGGTAGGTGTGGTTGTGACAGCATGCGATGCTGAAACATAATTAGCGCAGAGGCGCCGTTTTAATACCACAACTCAAGTGACCTAAATTGTTGTAGAAACTGACGTTGGACTTGTGGGAAAGGAGAGAAAAGATTATTCAAAGCCACCCCGTGGCATTGAGGAAACTGATGATGTCCCCGATGCTTGTCTCCGCTAACTCACTAATATTATCAAAAAGGTGTCTGCCAAGTATACGGTGTCTGACCCTACTAAGGGCCGGACACTTACAAAGGAAGTGAAGGATTGTTTCAGGCTCGTTGGCCACATTGCAGCTACGACAATGTGCATTAAAAGTAATGCCCAGTCTGGCTGCGTGGACCCCTATGGGCCAATGGCCAGTGCTAATTGCCAGAACTCTAGCAATATCTGCCCGGCTTCTGTTTAATAGCTCTTGTGTTCTGCGCCAGTTATACTTGGGCGACATCTGCCTGGATATGACACAGTTCTGCAACCCTCGTCATCTATTACCAGCATCTGCAAGGAAATGAGCAAAGATTCTACCCTTAAGGGCCCCTAACGGAATGTTGACATCCTCCGCACGGGAGTAGTCAAGGGCAGATCCCTGCCTTGCCAATTCATCAGCCCTTTCGTTTCCGTCAATGTTACTATGACCAGGCTCCCAGTTGAGGCTGATCCTGGTGGTGTAGTGGTAACATCATCGCTTGTCACGCTACAGGTTCACGGTTCGAATCCTGATGTCAAAAATCATCTATTTATTTCGCACGAAATAAATAAAAAGTCGATCAATTGCGAAAGCTTATGTCAATCTCTACTGCGAAGGCATAACACTGGCAGTAGGGTGGTTATATAGCTAAAATGCAACTTGATCGTGATGATGACATCAGGAGGACGGAAAAAAAATACTGTGAATCATGAGCAACGACAAAAGCAAAATCAAACAAGCTCCCCAGTTATCTGGACAGCCACCCTTGGAGTTCACTGAAACTTAATACCAGCTAAGTTTCAAACCAACTACACCAATCTGTGTTTCTATCTGTCTCTTTCCCTTTCCTCAAAACGCCCGTGTCCTAAAATTAGTATAAGGGTATTCATAACCCCTTTCACACGTGCAAATTATAAAAAAAAAAAAAAAAAAAATCCTAGACCGATGACCGAGTGCGGCAAGCTCCTCCTTGCATTGTTCCACAAGTTTGGAGGAGGAAGCCGCAGATACGATTGCTTTGGTAGCGGCCTGGCTATCAATGAAAATGGCTATTGTGTTAAGTTGTATCGATGTATGTTTGAGGAGACGGCACGCCTCTCGTACAGCAAGAACTTCCGCCTGGAATACGCTGCATGAATTGGGAAGATGGAATGAACTAGAGATATTGAGGGATTCAGAAAAGATTCCCGCCCCTACCCCGCAGACCAATTTCGACCCGTCAGTGAAAATGGTTATTTTGAACTCGTTTGTCACCGTGCCACATTTCCATTCCGCCCTGGAAGGGAATCTCACAGTGACATCATTTCGAAAGTTCACCCTGGGAATTATGTAGTTGTGGCCGTAGAGACTATCGCACCAGCTACCTGTTTCTCTTAATCTAACCGCACTACATGCTGATATGTACTTTATATGAAGGTCGAGTGGTATAAGGTGAAGGATTACGTTCAAGGCTTCAGTTGGGCATGTTCTCATCGCCCCTGTAGCACCTAGAGCCGCAGTCCTTTATGATGAGTTTTGTAATGTATGCTTTATTAACCGCCGGCCACCAAGCTAGCGATCCCTAGGAAAGAATAGGGCCCACCACCGCAGTATACATCCAAATGACCATCTTCGGACGGAGTCCCCATTTCTTACCGAATGTTTTGCTACAAGCATAAAAAGCCACACAGGCTTTCTTTACTCGCTGTTCAATGTTAAGCTTCCAACTTAATTTGAGAGTAATTAGTTATTAAGCCGTGGAGGCGTGAAAGCCGGTATTTTGGTTTTTGTGGTAAAGAGCATCAGTTCAGTTTTGCTCGGATTGACGCTAAGTCCACATCCAGTGGCCCATGTGCTAATCTTATCCAAGGCATCTTCCATAATCTCACTGATCACAGAAGGAAACATCCCCGATACCAACACTACCACATCATCCGCATACGCGACAACCATGACTCCGTCTCGGTCAAGCCTACACAGAATTTTGTTGATTACCATAAGCCAGAGAAGAGGAGAAATAACCCCACCCTGAGGAGTTCCCCTTACAACGGATATGGTGGAAACACCATTACCGAGTGTCGATTGAATGATTCTGGTTTTTAGCATAGTCACTATCCACTTGCTAATAAACTCCCCTACACCCAGTTGGGATAGAGCTTCCTGAATCGATTCAGTACTAACGTTATTGAAAGCACCTTTAACATCTAAAAAGGTGGCAAGAGTAAATTGTTTGTAGTGTATTGTCTTTCCTATCGTACGCAAAACTTCATGGAGCGCCATCTCAGTTGATCGCCCCTTAGTGTACGCATGCTGAGATTTTGATAGAAGAGATGTATCTATTGTATTACGGATGTGCGTATCTAATATACTTTCCAACGTCTTAAGGAGGAAAGATGACAAGCTGATGGGTTTGAAATCCTTTGCAGATTCATGCCCCCGCTTCCCCGCTTTCGGGATAAACACAACACGAACACGCCTCCAACTCAGGGGGACGTAGTTTAGAAGAATACAGCTTCTATAGATCGGAACTAGCCAAGGGACCACCTGATCCAGTGTTTTTTGCAGCATTACCGGGAGTATGCCGTCAAGTCCAGCGCCACCCTGTAGTTGAGTCGCTTCATTCCTTACCCCTAGAAGTAATATTGAATGGAAATTGCATTTATTTTATGGAGATTTTCTATTATTTTAAAATCCCGTTTTGCAAAATCCTATGCCTGAAAAGAATTTGAACTCACAAGCTCGTATATCAAAAGCTTTTATGTGTTACAAATTTTTGTAATTTTTAGTTTTATTCAAAAATACTCGTAGTATAGATTTCGAGATTTTTAAAACTGTTTGTTGAATCATGCTAGGGGGATGGAAACCTCAAGTACTCAGACATGAAATAGTCGACTATTCTGAGTCGAGAATATGAGGAATTTTGCGAAAGCCTACCAGACAGGTATGGAAGGTGGGGTCGACTTTTATATAAAAAGTTAGCTATGATTAAGTATTTATTTACTAATAAACAGTCCGGAATAAGCAGTGGATATAGAATAGGTGGAGAGAGTTTATCTTCACGATATCCTAAGAAAAATGACATATATGAGTCCAGTATCGACAAAGCGAGGAGATGTCGTTTTCAAATAAGCATCAATCCACCACGCTATTGACCCAAAATTGGTGGCTGCGAACTGCGTCGGTTTCTTCAGGTTAGGAGCGGCTAATATTACTCGCTATCACGGTGGGTTAGGTTGGCTTTTTAATCTGGCAAAATCGATCATTCCTTTCTAATATTTAATGCTCTTCTATACCCCTTCCTATCTCTCCATAACTGGGTTAATCAATTTTAAAAGCAAGTCATAACTTAGACTTCATCGGTAGAGAAAAAAAAATATTTTAAATAATATCGCCGATAGATGATACGAGGCTCCGACTCACAGCATAAGCGTAATTGAAATCAACAATTTAAAATTGATAAAAATTTAAGAAAATATTTCTCATTTATTGAACGATAATGCGCTCATTCCTTTTGCCATGAATCTTACAGTCAATTGGCTTCTTGTTGGTGGGTAAATTGAATAACAAAATTTGTGGGAACATTTTCTAAGAATTTCTGAGAATTGGTCGTCATTGTGCCTAATTGAAATAAAAGGAACCTAGTAACCGGTCAAATTCTTTGTCCAGGCAGTTGCTTTTGTTTGACGAATAATTTTAAAAATTTTTTTAAATCATTTCAAATGTTCAAGTAATATAGAACTAAATTGAGGAGAGGGAAAATTTTAAAATTCGAATGCTTTAAATTGGAAATATATTATTTAAAAGTTTTTGTATCCTTCTTTTCGAGGTCATGGAAATGACGAGAAGTGGAACCAATCTATCCACCACGTAGGCGAAACTAAGATGGTTGCGCTTGATATTTCAAAAGCGTTTTTTCTTCGAGAGGGTGAAAATCTTCTCAAGACACCATAAGGCCCGACCGCGCGTGCTTATGGTAGTGTGAGATTTTTACTCACTAAAAACACCACTCTCCAAGATTAATACTACAACTAAGTCGACGCTTACCCAGCAATTTTATTTTCGCTTACGAGACTCGTGATTTTTGGAAAAAAATGTTCGTATGTAATTTAAAAAGAATGTAGCGCTTTAGACAGGTTAAATTCCAATGAAAGTTCCTGCTGTTTTCACGACCGGCATATACTATGACGCGAGGTCAAAAGGTTTTGTCCTTTGCAGACGACGAATTGAATTGTTCGCCTCAAGTAGTTGAATGACGGTACTGTTACAATGGCCATGAACACGATCTTTGTGTTTACGAGTAAAATTTGTTATCTCTTCGACGACGCTAGGAATCCCCAGGTCCCGATGAATATCTTCGTTACGTACGTACCACGGTGCGCTAAAGATCGTTCTAAGAACTTTATTTTCAAAAGTTTGTAGGATGTTTCTATTGCTTTCCTGGTACAACCCCATAGTTGTAGACCATACGTCCACACTTGCTTTAGCACTTGCTTATAGATAAGCAGTTTGTTATGTAGGCTCAACTTCGAATGTCTTCCGAGTAGCCAGTACATTTGTCGGTATTTCTTTTCGAGCTCGTCGTGTTTCTTTTTTACGTGCGATTTCCATTTAAGCTTAACATCTAGAGTCATTCCTAGATATTTTGCTTCGTTCGCGAATGGTATTTGAGCCGAGTTTAAATATACGGGTAATCTGTCCACTTTTTTGTAGGTAAAGTTGACGTGAGTAGATTTGCTTTCGTTAAGCACAATACGCCAAGAATTTATCCAAGCGTGGACTTTGTTAATAGCATGTTGCAGCTTTTCAGTTGCTGCTTCAATTGTATCGCCCGTTGGCAGTATCGCCGTATCGTCCGCAAACGTGGCGACGACGCAGTTTCTTTCCTGCGGGATATCATGCGTGCAGAGTACATATAGAAGCGGGCCGAGGACACTTCATTGTGGGACTCCGGCCGCAATCTCCTTGAACTCAGAGTAATCATTTCCGTGCTTAACACGAAAAAGTCCTTCGGTGAGGTACGATCGTAAAATTAGAAAGAGTTGCCATGGCAGTAGTCGTTGCAATTTATACTCCAAACCTTATCGAAAGCTTGTGAGACGTCAAGAAATACACCACAACAAATCTTTTTTTCTTCGAGAGTTTTCCCAATCACGTCAGTTATTTTGTGGACTTGGTCGATTGAACGAAGAGTTAATCAAATATAGCAGTTTGATAAGAGCTTTATTCGGTAATCCCTTGACCACCTGCGCCGTTATCAAGTCGTAACCCGGTGCTTTTTTAGTCTTTAGATTTTTAATTACTTCCCTCAGTTCAATTAATGCAACTTTTTTTACTTTAAAGTTGTCAGATGTCGTGACTGGGGAGTCGGACGTTATTAAAGGGCCGTCGAATGGTTTAAACGTATCTTCTAAGTACAAAGCAAAAAGTTCCGTCTTTTCTTTGTCGCTCTTGGCCCAAGTTCTATCGTTTTTCCGAATTGGTGGCGCTTGCATTTTAGGTTTCCGGATGCCTTTTAGCGCTTTCCAAAGTGAATAATTTGATTCTCTTCCAGTGGAGAGATTTTCAAGGTAGGTCGCTATCTTATGGCTTTTAAATTCCCGAATACTATTTCTAAGGCGATTGCATAGTCGGTTAAGGATCTTTTTATGTTGCGGTGCACGAGTGATTTGCCAGTAATATACAGTACCCTCAGTTTTTCATATTCGTTCCCTAACTCACGTCCTTGCTCTTCGGCCGTAGAAGGGGAACGGCAACGTATGTTAAACACATTAAATTCCGACCGAGTGGAATTTAATGCATCCAAAACACAATTTTGTCTTCTGTCTCTCAAGCGAAACCAAAACCCTCAACCATTCGCCATGGATGGTACTTGCATCATTGAAACTGAAAGACTTGCCATTCTTGGTATGTGTATTAAAAACCATCTTCGATGGAACGATCACATATTCGAGGCCGCCAAAAGTGCTACAAAATGTATAGGATTCCTTATACGGTGCAAGAAATATTTTACGCCGTCTGATCCGGCCTCAATTTATAAGGCAGCCATCCGCCCTAAGCTGGAATATAACTCCCATATCTGATTTGGTGCACCCAAGATCGTTCTGCACATTCTGGACAGGGTACAGAATCGCGCGTTAAAACTTATGGGCGACAGAGACATTGTCAATTCCATACATTCACTTGAACATCGCAGAAATGTCTCGTGCCTCTCTCTATTTTATCGCTTTTTTCATAAAAAATGCTCCAGCGAAATAGCCAGTTGCATTTCTCTCCTTGAAAATTTCACCCACAATAAGCGTCATGCTTCGAATGCACATCAGTTCATCCTTAAGCAAAGTTTCGGTCTGTATGAGATTTGGTATTAAAAGCGTAGAAGTCAATTGAATTTCAGATGAAAATATAACACTCGACCGAACTGAACATTTTAGACATACGGATATGTAATTAGATGAATTCTGAAGAGCAAATAGTCCTCATTAGTTGAGTGCATTGAGCTATTGTTAAAGCTTTTATCAATTTCGTCGTATAAAAGTTGAACTTGTTTACCAAACGTTGTGGGAACAAATTCAGACTTCTGTAAATACAGAAGACAAAACCTCTCTATGCAGTTATAAAGCAAATTCAATGATGTTCCTCCATCAAAAGATACAATACATACTCTTAAATAAGTTATGCTAATTAAATTGTGTTTATTTAACAGAAGAGTTCACATTATCTATAGGACGCTGAAAACCATTCACTAAAAATAGAACACGTCGTTCCATTTACCTTTTGTATACTATACTCGTATAACCATATGCATACTTCCTTTGATATGAAAAAGTAACCCATCATGACACAGTCTACTGAGTGACTTTAAAATGTTCCACATACGCCGCAGTATTCCATTTGATTTTTTTTTTTTTTCGCAAACGTAAGCTCATACAACATTTTCTCGTTTCACACTGTGTAACAAAATGCTTTACGTATCTGTCAATATCTTCTCTACCATTGGCAAGCGATATAACCCAGTAACCTATTATTAAAGGAATTCTCTGCCTACATATGTACATGAAAAAGTCCCTTTTATGAAAAGTGGAGAAACCCCATAATGGCCGTTTTCCCATTTTACCTGAAATGATGGCAATTCAAGTGTACAAATGTTATCATGATTTCCTCTAACTGTTCCAATTAGGAAACGAAATCGATGCGTGGGTTTGCATTTACCTACATTATGTGTCTACGGATATTTGTAGGTACATACATACCTATAAATCGGATTTTCCAAAGAAATCATATGAGAGTCGTAAATGTATAGGTAGTTTGAATGCCTAATTTCTGACGTTCACTCATGTAAAGTGCGCGCGTGTACAAAACAGCGAATTATAATGCTACACACGTCATTAAAAATTACCAGATATCCACCATTTATAAATGTTATGGTTCAAATTATTCAAATAGTCTTCGGAACTTTCATTGGAAAATCCAAAACAATGATACAAACTTAGACCGCTATTTCACTGCACATAGTGGTTAAATTTTAAGGGCCGATGTTGAATGTGAACCACACCTAAACGTCAAGTTTTGTTCTGCATTTCATTTGACATTTCTCAATTTCAGACTAACTCAATTTGAACCATGGAAAGATACACAATCGAGCAACGCGTTAAAGTTATTCAGCCTTATTATGAACATGGGCGTTCAAATCAAAATGCATATCGTGCATTTCGTGATTCTTTCGGTCAATTTAATCGTCCAAATGTGCGTACAATCGGAAAAATTGTGCAAAAATTTGTGCAAACCGGGTCTGTAGGAGATGTGAAAACACCAGTGTATGCTCGTACAGCTCGTACTGCAGAAAATATTGCTGCTGTTCGCGATAGTGTGGCTGAAGAGCCGTCCACCTCAACTCGTCGTCGTGCCCAACAATTGCACCTCTCACGCTCGTCGTTGATGAACATTATGCATAAAGACTTGCATTTACGCTCTTACAAGGTGCAATTGACTCAAGAACTAAAGCCTCTTGACCATTTCAAGCGTCGTCAATGGTCACAATGGTGGCAAGAAATGGCAACAGTGGATGATCAATTTTCGAAGAAAATCATCTTCAGTGATGAGGCACATTTTCACCTCAGTGGATTCGTCAATAAGCAGAATTGCAGCATTTGGGCGAATGATAATCCAAGAGTGATTGTCGAAAAACCAATGCACCCACAAAGAGTGACTGTTTGGTGCAGTTTATGGGCTGGCGGCATCATCGGGCCGTATTTTTTCCAAAATGGGGCCGGTCAGGCAGTTACTGTGAATGGTGTTCGCTATCGTGAGATGATAACGAACTTTTTATGGCCCGAATTGGAAGATATGGATGTGGACGATATGTGGTATCAACAGGATGGTGCCACTTGCCACACAGCTAACGAAACAATGGCTCTTTTGCGCGACAAATTGAATGGCCGTGTTATCCCACGTGGTGGCGATGTCAATTGGCCGCCAAGATCATGTGATTTGACACCGTTGGACTTCTTTCTTTGGGGTTATTTGAAAGAAAGGGTGTACGTCGATAAGCCAGCAACAATTCAAGAGCTAAAGGATGAGATAATTCGGCACATTAACGGCATAGAACCTCAATTATGCCTCAGTGTCATCGAAAATTTGGACCATCGGATGGAGGTGTGCCGCCGAGGTCGCGGCGGCCATTTGGCCGATATTTTGTTCCATACATAATTGAACCATACCAATATTATCATAATAAAAAGAAATGACAGTAATTTCCTAAATAATTTGTGTTTTATTCAAAATCAACATCGGCCCTTAAAACTTAACCACCCTTTATATATGTCTCTCATTTAAGCCTGTATACTGCAGCAGTTCGAAACATCGAGAATGTAATGCTTTGAAGAATTAAATATAGCATCGGCAGACCTCAATGCGCCAACACTTTGGCTATCATAGCAATAGAGGCTATCAGGCAAATACTCGACGGGATCATACCTAACGGGTAAAGAGAAAAAGATATGCTCAAGCGTATTTCTTGACGTCTCGCAAGCCTTTGATAAGGTGTGGCATTATGGCTTGAATTGCAAATTACGACAAGTTCTCCCTGTATGCCTATACGACATTCTAGAATCATATCTCGGGAACAGACTCTTCCGTATTAGACATGGAAATGAATATTCGGAGCTCAAAGAAATTTCGGCCGGTGTACCACAAGGAAGCGTTCTTGGGCCACTTCTCTATCTGTTATATACTCGTGATATACCAGAAGAAGATGGCACTATCCTGGCTACGTTTGCCGATGACACCGCTATCCTAGCCGTAGGTAAAACAATCGAAGAAACGACTGCAAAACTGCAAAACGCACTGAATAAAGTAAATGAATGGACGAAGGACTGGCGGATCGCCCCCAACGAATCTAAATCTGTTCACGTGAATTTCACTTATAAGAAAACTAATGTCTTGCCAATTTTCCTAAACTTGGCCCCAATACCTTTTGCAAACGAGGCCAAATACCTTGGAATGACACTCGACGCAAAACTGAAATGGAATTCGCACGTGAAAATGAAACGTAAAGAACTCGAAATCAAATATAGAGAAATGAACTGGTTACTCGGAAACACTCCCAGCTCAGTACTGAGAACAAACTGCTTTTATACAAGCAAGTGCTAAAGCCGGTGTGGACTTACGGTATACAACTTTGGGGCTGTACCAAGAAAACAAACACCAGTATTTTACAAACTTTTCAAAATAAAGTGCTAAGTAAATTGTCCACGCACCGTGGTATACTAGAAACGATGATATCCACAGGGATCTCGAAATACCCACAATCGAAGCTGAAATTAGAAGCTTCGCGAGAAAGCATAGAAACCGACTAATCGACTACAAAGGACGAAACCTTTTGACTTGGCGAGATAGGAATCAACCGCGCCTAGATTGTGGAATATGCAGGATCTTTCAGTGGAAAGTAACCTGCCAAACGAGTTTTTTTTTTCATGCTAGAAAAATTGCTTGATAAGGTCCTTCTTAGTTGCAATATATAGTATATTAAATAGCAGAGTGGTTTTTTTTGTCAGTAAGAATCTGACACTACTGTGAGCACGCGCTTGCTATCCTCATAGTCTCTTTGGAAGATTTTTTCACCAACCCTCGGAAAAAAAAGGCACATAGTCGTAGGGCACTGAAGTGCGAAAAAAAATAATATATTTATTCGAAATGGCCGCCAATTGCATTTATGCAGACCTTGAGTAGCTCTGGTCACTCATCAATCGTACGCACCTCAATATTTGGATGTAGAGTAGCACAAGTCATCGCCTCTAAAATAGAACACAGCGTATAATCCAAAGGATTTAGGTCTAGACTGCTTAACGGCCAATCTTGTGTTGTTTTTGCATTATGAGCTGGCACGGAGTCTTGGAGGAAAGTCCACTAGTCATAACAATTGATGGTTAGGTTCCTTCACAACGCCTTCCAGAAAATAGGTGACCCCCACCAAATAATCACAGATAATGGCTCCCCGTTCTATCCGCGGAATGCGCTCTGATGCTTTTTTGGATAACCGGGCATAGATTCTGTCAATTTGCTTATTAAACGATTCCTCAATCCTCGTAGTAAACATTTTTTCATCCGTAAACAACATTTTTCTGTCATCATTTCGCGTGTATCAGCATCTTTCATTCCGTTTTTGCTTTAATTGGGCTGTGAGTAAGTGGCCAGTGTGTCTTTTATATGCGTTTAGTTCCAAATCTCGTTTGAAAATGCGAGACACGAATTTTTGCGTTATCTTCATTTTTCGGTTTCCGATCAATCCTGGATCGCCTGTGGAGTTTTGACAGTACGAGGGCGTCCGGATCTTTTTATGGTCAGTTACTCTACCAGTGTCTTCAAATAATTTAATAGTTCGATACATAAAATTGCGAGTAATTCCGAATGGTCGCAAGGTCCGAAAAATATTACCTCTTTTCATATTACACTTGTGTTGTTGTCACAACACGGTTTTCAATATCGCCTCAATCCATATTTGCAAATGACTTTTGTGTAAATCTTTTTTGCACGTTAACTTAGTATATGCCACTCAATGAACACCTGTCACTATAGAATGGATGTGTTCAACACTAGTTTTACGATGAGTGCGTTTAAACCTGTACCAGTATTTATGACATGACACTGCTTTACATGATTATCTTTGAAACACAGTTCAACATTATCTTCTAATTTCTTTCGACTTGCAAAACTATTAGACTACGCGAAACACTTGTTGCAATAAAAAAGGGTTTCGAAAGTAAAATTTTGCAATGAATTCAAATATGCAAACAGAATTTTCCCAGTTCTTAACAAATTTTAGCAAAATTGCCAACAGTCTCTGTCAAACACATTCCATGTCTCATCTGTTTTCGAACTAGTTTCTTGGAAAAAGGATGAAAATAATGGGAGGTTCCAAGTTTTCATTGAATTTAAAATTATTTTAGAGGAACAAATAAAATGCATTGAAAGCCCTAACAAATAAAGTGCACGACTAAGTTGCACGAACCATGCATCTACATAAGTGCTGTTAACTTGCAAATTTGTTAATAAATAAAGTACCGTTATACGATTTTTTCCCCAAAAACTTGGTATGCCATCTAGTACTCGATTATCAATTTTAACAAAATTGTTCGGGACGTTTTTGATCATATTAAGTACAATATAGCATCGTTAATTTCAGGGTTAGTGATAAAATTGCTATTTAGCCTCGAATTGTGATCCTGTGACCTCAGATATGAAGTTCAAAGCAAAAGTATATAGAGACAGTCAGACAGGCAGACGGCCCGAGAGAATTGAGGGAAACTAATGCTTGCCTCTAAGTCAAGTAAGAAATTGACAGGATTGAGTTTCACGTTCAAGCAAATGAACAGTAAGTTTTTTAATCCGAATGTGCAACCTAGCCAGTTGTTATTCTTTCATAGGTGTGCTGTATACTCCTTGGCTATTTGCAAGTGAATATAAAATATCAATTCACAAATCGGAGGTAATAATCAAGCAATTTTCTCATGCATTACCTGTTCGTTACCTTATAGACGTCAGAAGTGACATTACAAGCAGCGCATTGCTTCTTTGATTGAGAACGCACTTCTTATGTCAAAATAAAATCTTTGAAGCTCTGTAGAAACATTTCAGTGTGAAGTTTTTATTTGCTCAAAATTACGAGTATACATACGAGTATACTCGTATACCTTATAACACAAAATTAATATAAAATAAAAACAATCCGTCTAGAATGGATCATATTATATTTTTTGAAAAAATTGGGCCTGTCTGTTGGTGGATTTTGAAAATGTTAGCATTTGTACTGTTTCGCATCCTAAGTAGGAAGGTGATACACTAAACTTCGTCTTTCTACCTCAAAAATTAAGGTCCAAAGGTGGCATGGGAACGAACGAACGGATGTGGTTAGATTGACATAACTTTTGATGTTGATCACAAATATATATACTTATATACATAATTAACATATTCTGTGGTAAATAGAGTATAAAAAAGTGGTGCTGTTAACTTTGTTGTTTTGGGGAATTTTTCAGGGAAGCTTTATAGAGAGCTAGGTCTGTATCATACATATTCGGCATGGGATAATATAATAAACTTTGTTGTAGTTTTCACACGTATTCGATGTCGGTAAGTAAATTTCCAGCATCGGATATGCATCACATCTGCCATTTGAGTACTCTTTTAGAAACATTGCCTCATATTGTGCCCCGACTCCATCCAATTTTGATTCCTCCCTAGTGGGAGCATCTACACATTAAACCGAAAATACAAACTCACATTGATCGGGCTTTTCTATATTAAATTATCGTCCCGTTCTGTTAGTTTCTATTTCCGCTGTATTCTTTTCACAAACAATCTTCAATGTGTCGATGGAAATTGGATCAAAACCTTCACTTATCAGAAACGTTCATACACTTTTGTGTTTCGAAGCTTTTCAAAAGTCAATGAATAGGAGATAGCGTGGTTTTTTATATTCCTTGCCCTTTTCGATTAATTGAATCCTGCCATCTTTCTTGATTGGTTGCAGTTCAGTGCTTATGTAATTCTCCCATTCATTGTTTCAAAGATTGCTTATAAATTGTGGATATCAAGGTGATAGTAGTATAGATATTTATGTCAGCCTTGTTGGTGAATCATTCTCATAACACTTTTGCCATTACCTCAGCATTCGTGCTAGCATAGTATGATTTCCTTACACCCATCCTGACCCATCGTCAGGATGGGTGTAAGGGCGTCCTTTTCGTATTTATGCGTTTCCGATTCTATGCCATCATTTCCTTCCCTTCTTTAAACTGCCATAGATATTGCTGGAGAAGCTGCCATGGAGTTCAAATATCAATAACGATCTGGGTTTAGTGTCATTTGTCAGGGCTCTTGTTGACTTAAATAAGGATTCGAAAAGAGGGGTATTGCAGTTTTGTTATTGACATTGTGTCCGATTTTCGCAAAAAAAGCAATATTTGACTTTTAGAATTCAGGTTTTTGACCTCGTAATTTTGTATTTGGAAAATGATTCTGACGCACTATAAAAATGCAGCAATCTGCAAATTTATAGTGTTCACGATTTGTGAGTTATTATCTTTAACTTTAAGACTAGAAACGTGAATTCTAACTTTTCTTGTAGGCAGTTTTATATTACCAACAGGTATGTAATTTGAAGTACATCCGAAATAGTAGACAGACATTCAGATAGAATTCCGAGGTCCATTTTTTTATACACACTCCTATTGTCAACCGTTTTCATAGCTTTGAGATCAGAAATATTCGTGAAATAAAAATTTTCGTTTTTAACAAAAAATAAAACTTGGTTCGCATAAGTTTGGAAGGGTTAAAGAAAATAAAATTATATTTATGACTAATTTTATGCAAAGTTACTTGCACAACTGCCTTTACTTCTACTCATACAGCACCTTGTGACATATTGTAGCTGCGTCCATAGGATTTATAATCGTATTTTAGAATTGTCTCCACCTTCCTGATGGCAGTGAGTACAGCCTGCCATAGAAGCATCTTTTACAGCTTCATAGGTGAAGCTACCCTAAGTGCAGATTTCTTGCCAAAGAAAATATGTGTGGATGCGACTCTTATACCAGTGCTAATGTCAATATACATACCTCGAAAATATCAGGTGTGTTTTTAAGACAATCTATAGAATATTTGAAGTCGAACTTAAAACCTTGTTGAGTCTCATTTGCAGCCCATCATAATTGATTCTGTGATGGCTGAAATAAAGTAGATTTTCTTTAAAATACTATATAGCTATCAGCATCTTTCTTCATGCCCTTTGATTAATTATTTTGTAATTCTTTTGTTACCATAACATTGTAACTTAAGTGCCATTGTTTGTCCTTTTAACTTCCATGCATTGAGAATGTGTTCTCGTGACAGATGATCCTTCGTCGGACAGATATGCTGCCGAATGGTCCTGAGAAGGTGACTTTGATGATGGTCCTTAGATGATGTCGCTTGACTTACTCCCACTTGTCGTCTAATTTGAGTCCGCTGAAATGATTTCTTTTACTGTATGCGCACAGGCTTCTACTGTTCACACTGTGATATCAGATGGTGTAGATTGGCGGCTGTTATTGACCATGACTTATGCTTGACGACGTCGCATAGGTAGCTAATAAAGCCGTCGGCATCAGGCCCACTACTTTAACGATGTGACTGATTCAGTCTGGAAAGTTTCCTATAGTTTTGAATGGTACAATCTTGACGGCATAGCTTGCCCAATCGCACTGTTTTGAAGGTGGCAATTTCATCAGATGGTGGATGCAGATTGAAACAATGCAACCATGTGTCCAGGTGGTTTTCGCGGATTGAAATCTTCTCCAAAACCTTTGGCATGTCATCGGCATAAATTAGAAATGATGTGATAGCACGTATTGCATCACCCTGCGTGCTTTTTCAACCTCATTAAATTTTGTCTATTTTTGTATCCAATCAGAATATTCATTTGTGGTATCCTGATAACTAGCACGAAACAGCGGTCAGTCTTGATTGGATTGCCAATGAATGGGGGCAACGGATATAGTGTACTAGCAGGATCCTCTGAGTATATGATTGCTGCTATGTTACTATCATAGTTGACATATTAAACAAAGCTATGATATCGGTCACGGCGGCATAGAAGACGGCATCATAGACATCGTGAAAGTTGACATCGTTGTCGAGACAAAAGATGACATCATTGACTCGGCAGATTATATAATTTGCGTGCAATCAATGGCGTCATTAGCGCGGTAGACGATATTCTTAACCGGGCGGGATGACTATATTATTGCCGCGGTTTTTTTTTATAATTTGCATGTGTGAAAGGGGTTATGAATACCCTTATACTAATTTTAGGACCCGGGGTTTTTTTTTTTTTTGAGGAAAGAGGAAGAGACAGAGAGAAAGACAGGTTAATGTAGTTGGTTTGAAACTCAACTGGTATTAAGTTACAGTGAACTCCAAGAGTGGCTGTCCAGATAACTGGGGAGCTTGTTTGTTTTTGCTTTTGTCGTTGCTCATGATTCACAGTATTTTATTCCGTCCTCCTGATATCACGATCAAGTTGCATTTTCAGCCATATGACCACTCTACTGCTAGTGTTATGCCTTCGTAGTAGAGTTGACTTAGCTTTCGCAATTAATCGACTTTTTTATTTATTTCATGCAAAATAAATAGATGATTCTTGACATGAGGATTTGAACCGTGAACCAACAGCGTGACTAGTTATGATGTTACCACTACACCACGGCAACCCTGATGATCAACACGATGTCGGTTGACTGATGTTAGAGCATGAATCAACATGTGATCGCAGACGACGGGACTCTTTTGATTGCGGAATGTAGTCATACCTGCAATTAGCTTTGTTAATTGCTCATTAAAAGAAAATATTTACGAGTGTGCATTCGGAGCTTACTTCGTAGTCCGAAAAATTCTGGTCCAGCTCTTCAGTGGAATTATTTTCGTTTTGGTCCAATGAATCGGCGATTGGTTTCTGCTAACCTTTGTCGTCATTAAAAATTTCAATTCAAGAACTGAATAAGACGTCAGCAGTTCACTTCCGACTTATAAGCTCGCATGGGCTGAATTCAAATTTCCTGAACTAAATATGGGGTTGCAGTTCGTCAGAAACCCAAAATTAACTCCTTACAAGGCGACGTTAACATTTTTTGTAAAAAAAATATGACGGCTGAATTAAGGTCGATCTTCTTAATTATTTTAAAGTTTTATTTTTAAAGGAATAAATACGTTTTCACCTTTCCACTCAATTGTTTGCTTGGGCCTGTTCGTCGAGTGTATGATGTAGGAAAGACCGGCGATACAGATAAGCAGGTAAAAAAAAATATTCGTTTGATTCATCTAATGCTTTCGAAAATGCATGGCATTGCTTTGAAGACTACTTTCAAATAAGAGTAGCAATGTTTTGTAAGCGAGATTATGCTTATCACCGAATTCATTTATAGCCGGGCCAAAATATTCTAGAAACTATTTTTAAATATATTTTCTGTTGGGTTATTTTCAAGTGAAGACGAAACGATATTTTTTTTAAAACGACATCATAGCGAAACCACATGACGTGACATCGGGGTATGGTTATAATTCATTAAAAACGGTATGGCGAAATAACTTTGTTAGGAGGCAACGTCAATCGGGGTATGTTTGAGTTTTTGAACGATACTTTACTTATCACCGAATTTTTGAAAATTGGTTATTTCTCGGAAACGACTCAAACAGTTTTGTTGAAAATCGATATTTAAGCAACATTTGACATTTGCAAATGGTATACTCCACGTTTTTGCTTTTCAATGCAGGGCCAGATACCTTAAAGATGGTATGAAATGAAAATATGAAAAAGAAAGTTAGAAACTGGATAGAGAATGGTAGAGTGTGAGGTGACGATGAGCTTTAATTTTGAATCATTGAGAATGTTAAGTTGTTAAAAACTTAAGTGTGCCCTTAAAAAGCTTTCAAATAAAGGTTTCTTTTTAAAATTAGTATAAACAAGATCCATATATTATATTTCAAAGATTTGTTGCTTTATTGAAGAGAGTACACTTTTCGATTATTAATGGAAAATAATTTCATTTAAATGAAAAAATGAAATTTCTCGAAAACCGATTTTCGAAATTCGAATTCGATTATGGATTTCGAATCAGCAAATAATAGCGAATCTAACGGCATATAAAATTTTCCAATTCGCGATATTCGAATTTTGACCTAGCTTCTTCCGAAAAAATTAAGTTTCTCGAAAAGTGATTTTCGAAATTCGAATTCGCATATGGATTTCCAACCAGCAAACAATAGCGAATCTAACTGCATATAAAATTTGTCAATTCGCGATGTTCGAATTTTGACCTATGTGCTTTCTTCCGAAAAAAAACATTTTTTTCGAAAACTGATTTTCGAAATTCGAATTCGAATATGGATTCCGAATCAGCAAACAATAGCGAATCTAACGGCATATAAAATTTTCCAATTCGCGATGTTCGAATTTTGACCTAACTTCTTCCGAAAAAATTAAATTTCACGAAAACAGATTTTCGAAATTCGAATTCGAATGCCTTTGCTATTACCGGCAGGAGCAACATCGGTTTGTACGATATTTTGTCGTTTGGAGATTTTCTCGATTTCGGAACCATTATAACTTCGATAGTAGTCTTAATGAAACATTTATAAGATAAAGGAGTTTGATTAGAGCTTTCTTTGGAAATTCCGGTTATTAAAACATATCCACGGGTTTTGTTATTTCTCAATTATTTTGTTGCCCAGTGACACAGTTTTTATTTTAAAGCTGTCAGTTGTCGTATTCGTAACACCAAGAACCTTTAACTCTTAAGCTTTAAAGTATCTATGTATCTATCGGAAACCATTGCTACTTTTGATCGGTTAACTCGTCGCGTTAAATTATGTATATTGTTCGTAGGGCTACCAGTAATAATACACATGTGTTATTTTTGTATGTAGGAGACGATTTGTCACCTGAGGCCGAATTACTACATCAGTGAGCGGTTAGTAGATCTACCTAAAAAGAAAAAGTAAATTACGATACGAGTCACCTGGTCGCTGACGCTGTAATTCGGCTCCTTGTAGAATTGCTTTTTTTTATGAGTATTGTTGCTTTGATTTTTGTGTAATCGTTAATCTTACTTGTATTCCACAGAACTTTGAGAAATGCAACGACTACTGCCAGTCGAAAAAAGCCCTAATGGGAAGCATCAGCACACTGAAAAAAATCAACGAGAATCACGATCTGATTCTAATTTGCCGAGATGATCGCAGTCTTACACTGAAAGTGCTATTACCTGCCCAGAGGTTGTCAAGCACTCCGCACACCATCAAGAACAATAACCTTCACCCACCGGTGTTGCATCAACAATCTAGACATTTATCATCCCCAACCAACTCGACCAACAGCATCCAAGAAATTTATGTGATAAATGTCTCACTGGCACGCGACGCAGAAGAAGTATCCGTGTACCTGGTAAGTCTACTACTTGTCTTTCCATTTCTCAGAATTTGAATTGTTTTCTCCGTTCGTCTCAAAAAGTCAAATGAGCATTTCATTACAATTGAAAACCTCCGACAAAATACAACGTACAATGTCTCTGTGACGGTGGTGTACTCGACTGATGAATATTCAATCATAGCCAAGGGTAGGCAATTCACGACTCTGAGGCGAGGCTACAAACCGAAGGAGATTCCTGAGATATCATTGCTTCAATTCGATGCGGATGAGACTGATGAAATGCGTGTAACTGCTTTGATTTCGTGGAGTCCGTCATATGGTGTGTTATTTTAATTTTAATTTGCATTTAAACTCTGCGATGGAAAGAATTCAATTCGATTTTTTTTTTTGTTGCTAGATATGACATGCCACTACGACTTAATTTGCTATTCACCAGAAAGAGAGGATATGGAAGTGACGCCAATCGAAATACGAAATGTAAGTCTAAAAATATGGTATAATACGGGATGTGTGGCTATATGTGTATCTTTTAGGGTAGAGTGATTAAACACCTTATGAATGATGATGATATACATCATATTCCAAGGTCCTTGTACTCGTATCTCAGTAAATCGATACTAGATACTGATAATTATCATCCCATTTTCGTAAAATTTTAAAATGTACGATTAAATGTATGCATGGGAACTTAATAATACAATTCGTGAGATTCGACTTCAGTCGAGTGATAAACGAGCATCATTCTACATTATCCAAGTGAAAAATCAAAAATTCTTCCTCGACTTCAAATATTCGTGGTTCTGGTTGAAGAATGTATTTAATTATTAAGTTAAATAATTATGATATTAAATTTTTGATTGAAATTAATTGAATTTCAGTGGATCAGGAAATACAATTTAAGTAAGCAGATATACTATATTAATATTCACAAATTTACAGTAAATATTCTGAGTGGAATCAGTTATATAGCTCATTAGTATTATAACGTAATGGTAAAACTCTACTTGAATAAAACTCAGTATGGAGCTGGACATTCATAACCTTTTATAGTAGTGATTGTGGTCGACAGATGTGATTTGTTTTTCCTTGGTGAATAGCAATTCTGTCCGATAACGTGGCGTATCCAGCCACCTCTCATCTCCAGACTTCATAATGCCGATGAAAATCAGATATTCACGTAGACTTTAGTATTCTTTCTAATCGCTGAATCTTTGATTGTCTGTGGAATCGTATTTTTTGGCGGCAAGTCATCTTATATTACTGAATTAATTTTTTACTGTTGATGGTGGATATTCTCATTCTAGGTTAGTTCTTCATGTTGATAGTATTTGGATGACATTGTTTCAATAGCACCGAGGGTAAACTTTTTTTTTTTGAATAGATGCTGACACTCTATTTCATCCTTATCAGGTTTTTGAATAGAATTTGAAGAAACCAAATTTCCCAACTATCATAAGTAGACCTGTTAAAAATCTACTCAAAAAGTCTTGAAAAATGCATGAAAAATAGACGGAATATGCTCAAAACACAAAAAAAAGGGTCGGACAAGTGAACTATTCATTTCACAATCACATCCTTTTTAAGGTTTTCAAATAAAAATAATTTGCGCCTTTAACTGAAGACCAGCTTGTCTGCCGGAGAGAGTTTTTGGATGTGTTTATTGTCGCTGATCTTTCCATTGTACAACACATCTCGTATTTCTCTGATGGTTTCGTAGCCGACATTGCATGGACAGCCTTCAGCTTGCATACGAATTATTTCCGTAGGAGCATGTTCATTTTCGACAAAACAGCTTCATTCACTTCAACACTCTCGTTTAATTCCAACACTCTCGTTTAATTAATAAGTCCCTGAAAATTAACACAAATTGTGTCGTCACCTTAAATTTAATTTTTTTTTGTCAAGAATCATCTTTCAAAAGAACGCACCCAAATTTTCAGACAGATCTGTCAAATAGTTTTGTTGTGGCAGCCATTTTATATAGACGCTTACTAGCATTTTCGTTAAAATGGAAAAAAGTGAATTTCGAGTGCTCAGTAAACATTTTTTTTTGCGAGAAAAAACTATCACGCTAATCAAACAAAAGTTTGACAAATATTATGGGGATTCTTCACCATCGATTGGAACCATTCACCACTGGTTTACTCAATTTCGGTGCGGTCGTTCAAGCACAAGTGACGCCGAACGTTCTGGTCGCCCAATTGAGGTCACCACACCAGAAATGGTCGACAAAATCTATGGTTTGATAATGGACGATCGGCGAGTGAAAGTGCGCGAGCTTGAAGAGGACACAGGCTTATCACATAGCGCAATGATTTTGATTTTACATAAATATTTGGACATGAAAAAGCTTTCCACAAGATGGGTGCCGCGTTTACTTACAATCGACAACAAATGCATTTGTTTGACAACTTCAAAGGTGTGTTTGGCGATGTTCCAGAAAAATTCGGCTGAGTTTTTGCGCCGTTTCGTAACCGTGGATGAAACCTGGATTCACCACAACACACCAGAAACCAAAGAACAGTCAAAACAATGGACTTCTCCTGGTGAATCGAAGCCGAAGGAGGCCAAGGCGGGTTTGTCAGCAAACAAGGTCATGGCGACAGTTTTTTGGGATGCTCACGGTGTTATTCACATCAATTACCTTGAAAAGGGTAAAACGATCACCGGCGCATATTACGCAGAGCTGCTGGATCGATTCCAAGCCGATTTGAAGCAAAAATAGCCGCATTTGGCGAAGAAAAAAGTTATTTTTCACCAGGATAACGCACCGGCGCACAAGTCCGCAGTCGCAATGGCAAATTGCATGAGTTAGGCTACGAAATAGTCCCTCATCCAACATATTCCCCAGATTTAGCCTCCTGCGACTATTTCTTGTTTCCAAACATGAAGAAATGGCTCGGAGGTAAGAGATTTGGGTCGAATGAAGAGGTCATCGCTGAAACAAACGCTTATTTTGAGGGGCTCGAGAAATCGTATTATTTGGAGAAGGAGACTGTGTTGAAAAATAAAATGTTTTTATACCGAAAAGAGTGTTCCTTATTTCATTTTTCAGGGACTTATTGACCCACCCTCGTAGGCCAATTGCGATTTTATTTCACGTGAGGCAAATAGCTCTTGGGCTTTTTCGATTGAAGCAGCATCGTTTGCATCGAATAAATCAACAACTGAGCGCACATCTTCAAAATTATCGCAATAATATATTGCCGCTTGTAACCAAGTGCCAAACCGAATAAATATTGGTTCGGGTGGTAAAGGCAATCTCGGACATACCATTTTGAATTTGAGTCGCCGCGATGGTGCCTATGTTTGAATAGAATATACAATAAGAATACAATTACAATAAGAGCACTAAATGTATACCTTCACGAAAGGGGCTTTAACTTTAGCAACCAAATCGTTGACAATCGGAAATTTGACTCGGATGAAATCAGCCAGTCGATGTAAACCGTGTGCAAAACACGGAAATAGTGTTTGCATTGAACGCATGAAAATGAGCATATACGCAGCTGCATCCGTCACAGTCAAAAGCACTTTATCATATTTTATTCATATATTCGACAAAATAGATCAAAATGAGTTTACACTTGTAATCCTGTTCACAATATCTCGCCATAATTTGACCTTTTGGATACAACAACGAAAGCGAATCGACAAAAAACGCAGAAACACAACTGGCATTTGCACTTTCCAATATTCCCACATTCAGCAAATAGCATTTGCCTCGTTCTTGGCTGTGTTCTTCGATACCTTCCATCAATCCGAACACAAAATTTGCAACGAATCGCTACTCACTGTCTTGAGTCTCGTCCAAAGCTACCCAAATGCATTTGTTTGACACTTTTGCGCACATGTGTGCGATGCTTTGGGCGTAGAGAATCGGGACGTACTTGTTGCTGAGTGTAGCTTCACTTGGAATCGATCGATTCATATATTTCTCGAAAAAGTGCACGATGCTTGGGTGGAATAATTTGTGAAGCGGAATATTGCCTTCGAGGAATGCCTTGCAAAGATCCATGTAGAATAGGTTGACCGTTGCGGTATCTGAAAACTGTGGTCAAATTACGACATCAGTTAACGAGTGAATGGAATTCGTACGCTATCGGGTGATCGAGTAACTACATTGAGATGATCACATAAGATTGGTCACGTATCGAGTACACTCTGAAAATTGTACTAGTACAATTCTACTACATTGAGATGGCTGACAAATGTCAAAACTATTAATTTTTGTGTGAGGAAAAGTTTTGTATTTATCGTCTTAAATTAAAAATTGAATATTTACTTCATTTTTCATCTTCTGATTCAGAGGATGATCACTATGAGTGTATTGAACGAAGACGTTTAAGAGATAAAAGCGATCCCTTCTCTTTACAAGCCTCTGCGTACGCATACAAAACTATAATTTTCTGAAAATATATTTCACAACATACACTTTTGATTGCAGTTCTATCAAAACAGTCGATGCAAATAAGAGTGCATTCTTATTTATAATAGAGAATATAAATTCTGGAGGATGCATCTAAACCGCTCTCCCAGCTCATAAAATTTACCAAAATCTCCTTTTGCAGAGGGTTAATTTTATTTAGACTCAACCTGAAATAAATTTCAAACAATAAATTTAAATAAACGCAAAAATAACAATAAACAAAGATATTCCCACATATTTTCTTCCAAATGCACCTCAGCTCGTCAGCAGAAACCATATCCAATAAATAAATACACGATCACTGATGACAGAATGCCAAATTTCGATATTCGATACTCGATCTCTTAAGCGGTCATATCAAATCAACATTTATCAGTCACGTGTTGCTCGATAACTGATGCGGTAATTCGACCCCTGGTCACCAACGTTTGGCATGTAGTGGATATCGATTTTATTTCCGCTGCCTTTATATGTTTAACTGAATTTAAATGATTTTTTTACACTCGATAACTTTATGTCTGGCGCCTTACAGCCGCAAACAATACAGAACAAAATGTTATCGTCCGCACGAAAGACTTTTGGATTCTCACGCATCATCCGAGAAACAAATTCGCGGCGAGCTTCTTTCGGCATACTGAAATGCGTCTTCAGTTTTCAATTGACATAGAACCTTTGTAGTGAAATTTAAGCCGTTAACATGTAAACAGTCAGACCGAAACACACGAACCAGCAATTAGAGGAACCGAGTCGAATAGTTCATCTTCGATTTGTCGCTAATATCGCATTAACACACACAATTATGCAATACAATGCTCTATTGTTTCAAATCTAGTGTATCGACATTCGGCACAACATAGATGTAGCAGCATGAATGGCAAGGATTCCTACTCGCTCACTCGTACGGAGCATATTGTAGGTGTAGAGAGTGCACATGCGACAAATCGTTTAATACACAAACAAATCCAAAGCTGGCGACAAATCAAATCTCACTGAATATAACCAAGTGTTGCCGTTTTCGCATTATGTTTGTTTTCTGTTTTTATGTTAAAAATCGTATAAATATAGACTTTTTTAAATTAAAAATTACTGATCGCTGAAATATGCTTGATTTCTGGAAAACGGCTCAATGAGCATTCTACTGACAGTCTGCTGCAAGGCCCAATCAGAATAAGCTGTCATGGCAAACAGGACAGGTTTATCTCTTTGCTGTCATTTTTAAACACAAAGGGATCATTTCATGATAAATTGGGAGGATTATACCTGGTCGTGTTGCCACACTTATAGTAGAACATATTTACAGGATTCTACTTTGGCTACAAGGAAAAAGATTCCAACGTTACAATGGAAAAGAAAGAAATCATACTTTGGCACTACTGATCGATCGTAATATAGTAAAATAGGTAAAATTTAAATAAAAAGATATAAATATAACTTAATTTTTTTAAAGTGCTGTTTATTTATTCATTTTACCTACATATAGCCACTGATAATTTGAAGTTGGGATCTCTTCAGGTTCGGGTAAAACAGATTTTTATCACAAGTTAAGAAAGGGTGAAATTCAATAAAGGCAGCAAATTTTATGGAAACTACTAAGCTAATAATATATAGCGTCTAAGACGAAAATATTATAATATTGATTTCCGATTTTCGTAGACATGACCGTATGGAAAGTACATGCATTTCCTTAATTTATCTTTGAAAGTTTGCATCGGGTTTAAATTTTGCAAAATTGGCAAAGAAAAATTGTTCAAATTTAGCTTTCTTTCGAAAATTTGGAGTTCTTTTTCTCTTAACCCAAGCAAAATCATACAAAAATGTTTTTATTCTGAGTTTCATAAAACCACCATGTACATGTATTCTGCCAATTTTTTCACAAACTCGCGTCTAACTTAAAATCGGTAGAAGTAAACTCGAATCCCACTTGTAAAATAGGAAACAGTTTTGTTATGGCTATCCGTCTTTAAGTTAATTTTTTAGTGACAGTCAATAGCATTTCCAGTGGAAATAGAGGATAAACAAATTTTAAGTGATTAGGATATTATTCAGGATTAAACTTATAGCATAGCAGGAGAAAATCATAGAAACACTATTGAATGCATTAAAATCTTATAATGATGCAGAAATATTGTGAGTTCAATTTGCTAGATCTGTCAGAAGTCAGCTGTGTAAGTTCACAGTAGGAAAAAACTGAAAATGAGTTACAATAACTATTTTAAGAACTTGACTTTTGCAAAATTTATTTTATTACTACGAAACTTTGAAAGCAACTTACAGTCACCTAACCAACAGCGATCTTATGAGTTCCTTTTAGTAGTTCTACTAGCACCGCCACTGGCGACGGCGTGATTTAAGTAGTGTTCAAGCTCTGCAGTTAGAAGGTCGATAATGCAGTGGTAAGCGTGGTTGCTTGTAACCTGAACGGTGTAGGTTAAGGTGTGATCGGGAAAGAGCAAATCCACAGCCACCCGAGCTTAAAAGAGGAGCGAATAAAATCTTTAGTTTCTCCAAACACTACACCAAAAACAGATAGTAGACAGGGTTCTATCCCCTTGTCACCTAGTGGGATACCGCCACATATTGCTATATATAGACACCGTGTAGTAGTCATAATTACTTTTCGGAGCTTGGCAGATGATCCAATATTGCACGCATTTCGGGGCGCTGTCACAGCATTAAAGGTTCACCTGTCCTGAGAGAAAATTTAAAAAATATATATATTTTGGCGCTAAAATCTTATACAGGCCCTGGCCTAGCTTCTTGCAGCAATTTGTGTTATACGATAGGTGAATGGTAAGGACCTACAGCTATGTGTCATTTCCGAAGGGCAATTTACTTCGATTGAAATCGCCTCTACTTATTTGACAGAGGAAGAGCCGTAAAAAAAACGTATTTTTATTATATATTTGCGGGACTTGAACCTCAAGTTTCTTCTTTCTGCTGAGTGAATAATATCGCCAAGTACGTCGATTATTCCACACGAAAAGCAAATAGGGTGTTCTGTCGGCTATTTTCTTGAATAAATTCTAAATTATTGAAATTTTTCTTGTTGGTTAGAAGGATCTCTTTGGAGTCCTCGAGACAGAATCTTTTTAATTGCGACATTTGCTTGCACTGAAGCCACCTCCAAAATAACGATTCTCTTCAAAAATGACACGTCTAACTCTGGTAACAAATTTGTACCCAAATGTAGACTGTTTTTCTTTCTGTAACAGTCACTCGAATGGGCGTCAGAGTTTTTCAACGTTCTTTTATTCAGCCCATCCTATCGCCCTTATACGACTACTAAATGTTCAACTGCACATGACATGTGAAGGATCTGAACAATCCACATTCAAATTCGAAGATCATTGTCTTGATTTCGTTTAGTGTTCTTTTTAACAGAAATGCCAGAAGTGTCATCACTTAGATAATCTTTTCATACTCCTCCTTGTGAGGAATTTTGAGACGCACATTCTATCAAGTGTTGTTCTTAAACTTTTCGATATATGTATTTTGTATTCATTGCTACATTCAGACACGCATTTAGGCACTCTTATGTACAAGGAGTAAGGATGCATACCTCGACCATACATGTGTGCATTTAGTCAGAAGCCAAAGGAAAAACATGAATGAAGATTACAGGATGTCACGGTATCTTTCAATAAATTGAATTAAGCTCATAAATACTTCTTGTATAGTACACGCCATATTAATATGCAAAGTATTCACATCTGCATGAAATGCATTCTGATGTTGTCAAACAGTTTGAAATATTTCCCATCAATTGCTATCATCCCCTTTATAGAAATCGATGGCACGTATTTGGATCAACTATCGATGACTGACCTCTTTATACAGCGGAACGTAAATATCTCGAAAATTTTTAATAAGAAATTTTCTCCAGTGAGAAAGGTACTCGTAATGGGAAATCTAATTTTAAAATCAAATAAATAAATATGTATATTGATTTATTGAGAAGTGTTCGTGTTTGACTTAAAGAGCTAAATGTGACTAAGGGATATAATATATACCATCTGGAGAATTTGCAAAATTCATTTTTTCCTGACAAAGTTTAATAACGAAATTGGCCAAATACCTTTAGTGAAGCGATGTCTCATCGTTAGCCATATACGTTTGGCTAACCTCAAAACTCAAAATTCATCAAAATCAGTCAAGCGGTACTTGAGTTAATATTGCATTTGCGACTCTTTCTCTCCATTTCCATCCCGCATCCACAGAGGATCTACAAACCGAAATAGAGGCGAAATCGGTGCATTATTATTTTCTCGAAAACACCTCCAACGAGTTTAAAAATTCATATCTGAGGCAATGTATATATTTTGTAATGAGACTGCTTTCCAAGTTTTCCCTAAAAAATCGAATAAAGGTAATTTATTTATTAACGGGTTTGCAAAACTTGATCGTTTCTCGGATATGCCTTAAACTATTTTATACAAAGTTAATATGTTAGTTATTTTTGACATATGGCAACATGGCATTAAAATTGTTGACATATGAAGAAAAGCTTTTAAACTTTTTACAAAAAATATTTTGTTTGTTTCTTTCGAATTCGCTTTAATTTTAAATTTGAGCTATTTAAAACGAATAGCACATATGAAACAAGTACGTGCGACTAAGTCCTTTATTTTTTTTTTTTTTTTACTCTAGTAAAAGTAAACGGTGATCCAATTGGATGTTACAATTTGAGCCTGTGATTCTGTCAAAGATAAACAGTTGATATGTGACATCTGTGAATTAGAAATCTCCATGCTCTCTCTAAAAGTGTCCACTACTTCAGTGTACTCTATTCATTGCAATTATTCTAACAAGTATACAGCAGAAAAGAGTACCACACTACAAGAGGCAGTTACTGTACAATACTCGGTCACCTGATAGCAAAATGAGTGCACTGTTTTATTTCTCTGTCACACTTTGGGTGCTTGAACTGGCTTGATGTGAGCAAATAGTGTACAATGTTAACTGTAAATAATACTCTGAGTACACTGAGTGCACTGAATAAAACGATTGCAAAGACTAGTTGTTTTCTAGCATATAACAGTGTACTCAGTGTAGTGTACACTTTTTTTATGAATACCCATTTATGAATACCCGTTTTCTATGAGTACACTGCACTAAGTGTTTGGTTTAAAATGGGTGCAATACTCATATAGTAATCACTCACATCATATGATTCATTCATTTTGCTTTTCAAGCTGTGAGTACAATAATGAAGTGTACTTGAAATAAAATGATTTCAACTGGTTTCAAGACATTTATTGCAGACCTTTACTGTGAATACTAAGCATAGACATTTGTAATTATGGAGCGGTGCGAGTGAACAATGGGAATTGATTGTTAAAACCGTTCTCCGAAATGGTGAAAATTTAGCCAATATGTCAGTATGCCTAACCGTCCATCTCGTACCGAGTGACAGTGTTCGTGACAATCCGTCAAAATCCATTCACTATCGTCCCCAGCAATTGAACTTTCCCACAGCTCTACGCAGCGTATTTTAACAAAAGAACTACATGTTCATGCCTACAAGATCCAATCGGCCCAAGAATTTAAGTCAGCAGACCATGAACAGCATCGTGACTTCCTTGATGTGGTGTTAGAGAACCACCAAGTTGATGATGATTTTTCGAATAAAATCATCTTCAACAATGAGGCTCACTTCCAACTGAATGGCAAATTCATTCAAGAACAACCAATGCATCCACAAAAAATCATTATTTGGTGCGGATTTTGGGCCGTACTTTCAACAAGACGGCACCACCTACCATACAGCGCGAGAAACAACGCAGTTATTTCACACAAAGTTTCCCGACCGCGTCATCTCTCGTTTTGGCGACCAAAATAAGGCATCAAGATCGTGCGGTTTCACGCTGTTGGTTTTTTTTTTTTTTTCTCTTTAGAGTTATGTCAAACATACCCATAACTGAAGGTGTATACCCATAACCTCCAAACGATTCCAGGGCTAAAAGATGAGCTTATTTATGAAATACTGCAGGATCTATTGCCGAAAAGAAATAGAAAATTGCATGTTTAATGTCAATATCTCAAGATTTTATTGAAATAAAAATATCAGCAGTTCATCGAAAACCATTGTATTTTATTTCAAATTTAAATCACAACTTCCAATTGAATCACCCTTTACTTGACTTGAAGCAATTGACAGTGAAAGCTTCCATTCACCAAGACTGAAAGTGATGATGATGATGAGCATGGAGAATGGTTATGTAGTGGTCTGACTGAAAGTTAGATCAAATCAGGCTGATTAAAGAGGACACATTTAAGGCAGTTTTTTTCTTTAACTAACTTTAACATACAACCTTTTTTTTATTAATAAAATGGGAAATAGAGTCAAATTCAGTGCGTGCATCTGTCTGTGGAATTTTCCTTCGTTCATAATAATTCCTACGTAAATGCAAAAATTAATATGATTCTGCAGAATATTTGTTTTAGTGATTACACGACTTCTAGCTATGTATTTTGGATGAGAGGTCTCAGGAATGTTCGCAATTTTGCATATATTTAGTACAACAAAGCTTTTCTGAGTTGGCAAATATTTTCTGAAATTGTTCACTATAAGAATTTGTTTGAAAAATCATTTTAAAGCATAACTCCATAACTACATTTCAGACCTTTGATGTATGCCTCGTGGAAGACTTAAAAGTTTTTTTTGCAATAATGAAATCACTTTGTTCAGTGAAATACTTCTAAGCTTCATGAACTCAGAAGTGAAAACCATTTTGGATGCTCCATCTCCCAATTAAATTATATTCTAGGAAATAAGGTACAACGTTCGGTCAAATTATGGCATTCTGCTCGTATTTAATTCATCCAACTTGACCCCCTTTAAAGTTCTTAATTTAGATAAAATGATTTTTTTTTTTTTCAATGGATGTGTACTTACGAGTACATAACATGACTGACTTACTTACTATTTTTTTCCCATAAGTTTTTTTCAACTTTCAACTTAGTGACATTTAAGATGCAAAAGAAGCTCCCCATTCAGCCAAAAATACGCTAAATCGCTGAAAATGATTTTTGTTTTGCGAACAGAGCAAGAATTTCGACGCGTTGTTAAAGCGTGTAGTTTTCCATGATTAAATGATAGCTATGACAGAACACAAACAGAATGACAGCGCTGTCATTTCAAATATAACCACAATCTGGTGTCAAATTTCAGGGGTGGCTATTGAAATATCCTATGTGTGGCTATTTATACTGATGCAGGAACGAAAGACCATCGGAAACGGAATGGTAGAAAAGTATTGAGCAAGAAAAAGAAAGGGAAAGTTTACCGAAACTCCAAAATAAAAATAAAATCGAGTAAAGCATGCAAGTTATATTCCGCTTTTCAATGATATTCCCAGTATTTTGGTAGCCGTCAAAGCGTATTCTATGCTATTAATCAAGAAACTGCCATTCTAATTCTACCGTTCCTCTTCAACTTTTTAAAAAATAAAAGGAGTGGGCATGAAAGAAGTGCAGACGCAACAGTCATTTAAAGACTTCCATTCTTGCACTAATGCAAACAGCCACTAAGCAAGTATAATCGCTGTTCAAATCTTTTAAGGATTCATATAATTTCTTGCACGTGCATATCATTCCGGAAATTTTCCAAGAACCCTTTTATTGCATATTTTCATTCACCATCTACACAAAATGGATACAAAATAGAACCCGAAATATCTAATAAATTTAAGGAAGAAATTTAACCTAGGGTCAATGGAATGCCAGTTTGTAAGGATGTGGAAATTAAATATTCCACTCAGACAAGATAATTGGTGAACACGATATCGAATTTCATTAATTTGTGTAGGTTTTCATTGAAAAGCGTATCGATTCGAGTGATTCCCTATAATGGAAACAACCTCGGGATAAATAATCCAAAAAGGGGCTTTGACGCTTCTTTTAATTAATCAAATTGTATTGAATGCCCTTAAAGGCAATCAAAAGAATTCTATGGTCGACTTACGATAGAAGTGACTAACAATTGATTTCATGAGTTATCGGTTAATTAACTTAGGTTAAGTCTAACATATTTATTCTCAAAATGTGAATTTTATACCTACTATTGCTAATGGGTGCATTTACCTAGGTCACACTGTATTCAATTTTAATGATATGCCATAGTAAATATCTTTTTGGATTAAAACCAATGTACCGTATTAGGATAAGCGCCTTATTTGTCTTAAATTTCGGTCAGTAAATTTTCGAGAGTGGCGGCATTTATTTTGTTTATTAATATTAAATAAACCGAGTAAATGGCGTAAAATGGGTATATTTACTCAACACGTAAATACCTAAATGAAATGAAAATTATATCGCTCTCCTTATCGTTACAGCCCCAAGCTTTGTATACATATACTCTGGATAATTTGACATTTGCAACGGTATATAATGTAGGGATTCGTGCAAAGAACACCAATGATTCATCCAAAGAGAGTGATCTGGCGTGGAAAAAGATTAAAACTCCATCATGCGTTGACTGGCATCATAACAACTTTAATATCTGTGGTAAGTGTATAGTTTAAAGAAAAGAAAAGATTTTAAATATTAATCGAATGTATGTAATTGCCACCATTTTCGATATCACACTGAGATATCGAACTAGAACATCTTTTTAGGTCATTTTTAGGGATGTAAATACATAGGAATGTAACAACCTACTCGTAAGTTGTTTTTTTTTCGATACATAGTATGGAAATATCGATTCTTTCCGGTATATCGAATAAATAAATCGATGTATCGATTAATGGTCACCAATGTGCGGCCGTAAGCCTCTTTACGAAAAGACACAAGGAAAGGCATCTTTCGTCATACTAATCGGTAGGTATCAGTATAGGTTTCGTCGTAGCAGATCAACAATAGATTTTTAGGCCCATGTAAATGATATCTGGAAAAGCAAAGAATTTCAAGTCGACCCACCATCCTTTTATTGACTTCAAAGCTGTGTATGGTAGTATTCATGGTATTGAGTCCTACAAGGTGATAACTGATCAGGATCTCGGAAAAGTCGATTCAGTTGCACCAGGCCCGTTTCATACATTTCGGACATCGGAGTATTTCGGAATAGGAGTATTAGAAATCTAACATTCGACATCGAATTCGCGATAATCTGTATGTGTAAAATGGGCCAAGCCCCTGTATTGTGCAATTTGAAAACAGTTCCTACGAACTATTCTGGAGCTGTAACGGACTTTGGCAAGGAAACAAATACATCGATATATATAGCATTGCATTGATCCAATGTATCGAATTGTAATCGGGGAATATTACTGATGCATCGACATACCAAAAAGTCTAACGAAAGTTCGCTAAGTATATAGATGTTAATTTAATAGTGACGATACAAAAGTGGCCCTGGTAAAGGCAAACATTAACACAGATCCGATAATGACCCAGGAATTGATTGCTAAGGAGCTGGGCTTAAATGCTATGGCTACGGAACGAATATTAAATTGTCGCCCGCAATACTCAAAAAAATTAAATCGATTGGTTCCACAAATTTGAAATGATGATCAAAAAAAGGCACAAGTTCGTTTCGCCCAACATTTCTTGGAAAAACTTGAAAACGGAGAGTTGTCTTCTGTATATTCTTTATAAAATCGTATAATTGGTTGGATTTTGGTACTATAAGTAGACCCGGAAACTAAATAGTCAGTCCCCCAATCGATTTATTTCACCAGGGCTAAAATGTTAGCTATTAGGAAGGTGGTCAGACGATAACTGCTAGTTGGTATACCGGAACTTGTTAACCACAAGTTTTCAAAAATTGTTTGAGAAACCAGAAACTTAATGCACCACCATATGAGTAATGCACCTTCTCTCACTGCAGAGAAAAAACAAGGACTTTCTGGAGCTCTCGGGTATCAATGAAATTCGTCCAGCACCTTATTCTTATTAAACCTCTTATTATACGGGGGATGAGTCGTCAGTTTCAATGAGGAGATCATCAATGAAGTCAATGTCGAAATTGAGAACCTCCAAAAAGACCATTTTGAGGAATGTTTTGTTACTTAAAAAATGTGTTGAAATAAATGGAAATTGTGTAGAGAAAGCTAAAATATTTTTTTTTTGTTTTCTCCTTGAACTCAGTTTCTCATGTCAATGTGAGCATTTGCTTGAAGGATACTTATCTGGTCAATCCTCTTTTTATTTCCAACAACTGATAATGGTAATACGAATACGACATAAAAACCAGATTGAATTAAATCTAACAAACTTCAAATGATTTATTTGACATTTGGAGTGCGTTCCATGTTCAAGTAAAGGAGCAATGTGTTCCCTGAAGTGTAATTTGTAACGTCTCTAAGGTAACGATTAAGCAAAGCACTATGAGATTGTTTGATTATTGTTTCAGCTTTTGATATTTCAAATGCACTTACAAGTAGACTAGTCGTGCATAGCTCACCTATAAAAGAAAGAACAATTGACTGTTCTAGGTTGCTTATACAGAAACGTACTCCTGTCACTTTTTTGTATAAATTCCCGGTTTAATAAACTTAAATTTGTATAGTAAATTATAGGGTGCAACTTAAGTACAGATATGCACTTTAAAGTGATTTTAATTTAATCTGAGCACTATTTTCTTCTTGATAATCGATATTGTTCCCTTTAAAGAACTTTCCATTGACTGAAATGCACTTATGCCAGCGCTTGATCGAATTCTCGAAACATTTTTTTATAATCGGATTTGGTATAGCCATCAGAGCCGTTTTTGATTTTTCTATTGTCTCCTTTCGACTACTAAAACTCGTCCCCCGATGCAAACTCATTATTGCACAGTTAATCCCATTTTTAAAATCGAAAACACATACGGAGGCAGATGTACTCTGGACAGCATATTTTTTAAAAATGTCAAACTACGACGCTAACATTTAGAGGGAATGTTAATGACAGATGTGTCAATCTAAAAAAAAAAAAAACTCGAATCAGATGACTTAAACCGCCACATGGTAGTCACCTGAAACTTTTTGATCAAAGTAGTATAGCATAACCTAATCGGTGATATATTGAAATATCTTCTTTGGTTGTGTGGAACCCGGAATTTCATTTGAGAAACTCTAGTTGCTACGCACTCTGACTTTTTTCTGATGTTTCCACCAAAGATCTAATGCTCCAGTGTTAATAAGGAACCTAGCCAATTATACAGTATTTCTGTTGTTTAAAATGACATTATGGTATTGTAAATTATTAAGCATCATATTCGAATATTGCGCATTTTTTTTTGAAGCACAACCAGTGTAAAAAAAAAATAGTACATCCTTAACACTTCGGAGTGGCTTAGCTTCTACGAGTATGTGCAATTTTAGAAGATGGCGGCTATGTTTCTCTCTATTGAAATTTAGGCGCTAAGTGTCATAGGACTAACATTTCACTAGCAGTCCATATACATATATTATGTCAATACCCATCACATTGAACAATTTTATATAGCATCATATCATAAAAAGGATGTATGTAAATATTAGAGCCCTGCTGTAAAACATATGTATAAGTCATTTAAGGAAGTTCTTCAGCTTACCTACATAACAATTGTAAATATCTTTGTTGGAATTTCCTAAATAGTAAGGGGCACGGCGGGGTCGCACGTACTCGTACTTGCTCCATATGTCCTATTCGTCTAGATAAGTAGATAAGAAACAACAAAAATTGAACTCTTCGTAAAATGCGTTAAAAAGCTGAAAAATTTTTCGATATATTGCCAGCGTAATCATTTTGTCCGTGACTACATTTTTATACACTATCCAGGGTATAAGTTTGATGCATAGTTTGTAGCATAGAGAAATAATAACAATAGACCTCCAAAAGTATATTTATTTGTGATTTGCATCTGTCCGTGTGTCACCACTTTTTAGGCCTTAAGTTTTGAGCTAAGAACACGAAATTTTCTTTCTAGAATCTGAAACAATACAGGTGTAAACATTTGTAAAACCCGCCCACAGTGTCTGCATGTTACCCACTTTAATCTAAATTTTGTTTTTCTCAATATTTTTGAAAAATATTGTCTTAACAAAATATGTAGACGTTGACTTTTTCTACATTTAGTCCATACATAACACATGACCATGCCTACTTTTTGGGAGGCTTTTCTTTAAAAAGTCGTGTTTTGCTTTTTCAAAGCTATTTACTTGGAAGCCATGCCCACTTTTGTGATAAAATTTCTTAAAAATCACGGAAATATCCTTTGTGTAGGGAGATATCATTGCTTCGATTTAAAGAATTTCGTAACGCGGATAGCGTATCATACGACTCGTTCTAGATGAATTGTATGTTATTTTTTTTTTGTATAATCTTCTTTCAGGAGAGGTGAACCCATAATGGTAAACCAACACCTTGAGATGCCTGTAGATTAAAGGTTTCTGGAAAAATGTTTCCTGGGACTAAATTCCGAAGTTTACTTGTTCTGTAGCAGATGGGGTTTTGATAAAGGGGTATCCGCGCTATTGTTAGGTGGACATATGGGCCCTGGTAACTTACCAGTAAAATGCTCAAATATCGCATTTCTAGGGTATATTTTTCTCTTGAGCTGTTAGCTCAACTTCATGGATGTCGATTTTGCAAAGTTGGATATGTGGTCATGCCATATTATACTACAATTGATAGTGACGCCAAAAAGATACATAATTTCCTTGGGATGAATAATTTCTGTCGTTCATTTGAAGCTGTGGTTCAGTAGAAAAGTTATTTCTGGAAAAGGCGGTAAATTGGGTTTCCTTTCGCATTGAAGTCGACTAAGTTTGCTTTTCTCCACTGCTGGTCGCACAGGCATGCTGTCAGACCAAGACAAAATTAAGGTGCTGCTGGTGCTGGGAATTTATTCAGTATTACTTATCGTTGTTAATTGCCTAGCTGACTTTATCGGTGTGTTTTTTTATTCCATAAAACCCTGGAGCTTAATCGGTCTCGTTTGATCGTTTCCGGTATTTCTTTGAAGCCTTTTGCTCCACCTCCAGTAGTTTTATGTTATGTATGTTACTATCTACCGAACTCACTTTTATAAAAATTTCTTCTACCCTATTCTACCCTATTTAAATAACTAGCTTACAAGAGGAAACAAATTGGGAAGATACCCACTCTTAGCAATACATAGAAATAGACTGTGATGCAGAGAATAATTGATTCAATCAGATTATAGTTAAGTTGATATCATGATATTGGCACCCATTACTCAATACTTATTTTCGAAGCAGCAGTACAAGTGTAAACAACAATAAATCAATTTTTATTTGTTTGCCACTTAAAGGTGTTTCTATCAATCTCTTCTCTTGTAATTAATCATAAAAGTTCCAATGAAATTGATTTTAGCGTCCGAATAAGCTTAAGAAAGTGGGCAAGTTCATTTATTAATCGACACGAAAATATCAATCTTAATTTTCCTATACCTAATTGTTCTCAGATTTATACTTAAGTACAGGATATATGATACAAGAAAAAGTTAATTTGCTTCCAGTCACAAAATGTAGGAAATAAAATGTTGTTAAACATTTTTGTTATTTTTCTCGGCTGATAAGAGCTCCTTGTGAAATTATTTATACATGAAAGAACAATTTCAGTAAATATTCATTCGTGGAAACAGCTACAGCTTTGACGTAAGTATTCTTTTTTTCACTAGGAATTCATGGAATTCACAAATAAATTGTCAACTCATGAAAATACATCAATTTCTTAGGGCCATCAATTTAATTTGCGTAAAGACGATAAACTTAACGGGGGGAAATGTATCAATTATTTCATTTAAATTGGTATGAGACGATTTGAATATGCAAAAAGATTCGCCAGTGTTTAGCAATAGGAAATTGAGATATTAAATCAAAGAGAATGGAGCCTAATTTTGTGTTTTAGATACTCAAAGAAATACTACTTAAATCAATACTGTTGAAGGAAATTCATCTTTCAGCTACATGCTGTTTTTCATTGACTCTATCTGGATAAAGACTTTTTTGTTATCTAGATTTTTTTTTCTTTTTCTTATTCGATTTACATATTCTATTTACAGACGTCATTTTGAAATAACACAAGACGATTTTTTTTTTAGAACGAATTGAAGGTGTATGCATGTAGGGACTTACTGGTACTCTCGCCAAAATTCTAAAGAATCGCAGAGAAGCATGAAACACCTCGTTACCTACATAGGCGTTTTCCGCTTTTAGAACGAAATAATAATCTTTTACAGAATAAGGCTACCAAATTGGAAATATTTCACACAATCCATGTCTATTTTTAAGTTGATTGGAGGGGATTATAACTCGCGTGAGCTTCTTTGAAACTCATGCTTTTTCAATCAGTTGTAATCGATATAATGCTTTGTAAAATCATTTCCTAGAATTTTGTTATCCTGATGACTGTAAATTTTTAAGTAATCGAGTACAGATTTTCCACGTGCTTTTAATTTGTAGTCGAAAGAAAAAAATAGCATTTAAAAAATTACAATCATCCTTCAGAAAAATGTCGTCTCTCAGAATTCAAGCATGAACAAAATGTGATAATTAACTAATTTAATTGAAGTTCCAAGAGACAAATTAGGCTAATATAATTAGTTATATAATTAGTTTGAAGATTAGATCGAATCAAATTGGTTTATGTAAGAAATCTGTTGTGTCATCATCAACTACACGTACCGGCAAAGAAAGTGGTACAAGCATAACCTTTAAGTTGTGCTTAGATTATTATTTCTTAAGAACTTCGAATGTCAGTTGATCAAATAGTGTCCAGAAAAAATGGTTGGTGCTTTAGGTGAAATCGAGAAATTAAGGAAAAGAACTAATTTGTTAGTACAAAAATAATTTGCTTTCAAAAGTTGGAAAAAAAAAAAATTAACGAAAAGAATAGTCCTTAAAATTAATAATGAGTGTTGCGTTTATAAGTTTTAGAGAATCCTAATAATTGCCTACATGCGGTGCATGCTCAGAATAGGGTCTTTAGTCTCCTTTTGAGTGATTTTCTCCGAAGAGATCAGTATTGCATTTTTCGCTTCGCGAAGAGCCTTAAGCTTTTTAGATGTCGGCACCCCTATTATGCTGTTAAAATGATCTTGCAACCCTTACCAAAAAAAAGCTGGATAAATTGGTAAGATAAAATGCGCAGCATTTTACATTTACGAAGTAGACGCATTATCAATTCTGCGTGCAGTACGATTAAATTATGACTTCCTAGAACTTTATGGGCGCCATTCATTTTCATTTAATTTTTAATGCATTTTTATTGATTCAATTCAGTATTACTTACATGCTAGACAGAAAAACGCTTAAGACTGTGTTTATGGCGACGCGATGAGATTCGTTGCTAGCTATCAATTACATGCGTACATATGGAGGTGTTTATGGCGCAGCGATTTAGCTAAAAGCGGATTGAGCGACTGCAAGCGACTAGAAGCGACGGCGAGCGACGAAAAAAGTTTAGCGAATCGCTCGTTCGACATTGGCATATTTATTGAACTTGTGCGTGAAAACCAATGTTTGTAGAATCTTCGGCATTCTGATAGCCACAATAAAACATTAATACAAAATTCTTGGGGGGAAGTGGAAAAAAAATGCGGTTAACGGAGTAAGTAAAGAAATTATTTTTATTTCATAATGATTCCAAAAGATTATTTACTATGTACATATTATTCATTCAAATAGCATTAAATAGCTGCTTTCCAATGGCAATAAGTGCCTTATTTTAGCACGCATGTTGTTCAGTTTACCACTTTCTAAGCACGAATGAAACTAGGCGAAATCGCTCTGCCATAAACACTCTATCGCTTCCGATTTCGCTGGTAGCGATATCGCTTGCAATTGCGCGAAAAGCCATCACGTCGCGCGACGCGAATACGCTTCGCCATAAACACGGCCTGAGACCAGTTTAACTAACTTATCTATGATAACTCTAACTAACTGGCTCCATACGAGTGCTCTAAGCTAAACCTAATACTTAAACCATGTCTTTCGACGTAACATAACTTAAATCCTTTATTTATTTCATTTTTTAATAATGATAATTGCTAAGAAAAATTTGAATGAAAAGAAAAAAATTTAGTAAATGTTTGTAAGCACGATTGCTCAGTATGTTTACCACTGAGCGATACATTCAGTTTCGAGTTCTGACAGAAAAACTAACAAATTTTTCACTAACAAACATCCAAGAGTAGAACTGTCATCGAAAAGCTTCTTAATTAAGCTGCTCGAAAATAACAGTAAACTTGTAGAAATTTTTCATTCGTTTGAAAAAATATAACATGAACAGCACGAGTTTCCAGGTCAGGCCCTGCATTTGCTGTTAGCGCTTAACTTAGGGATTTCCAGTTTTAGTGCCTAGTTAAAATGCAATACAATTTTTAATCAATTGACACAACTGTCTAAGACAGTTTTTTTAGTATGGTATCTGTTGGTATGATTGTCAAACTTTTCGACTTTTAAACCTTTTATTTAAAATTATAAAATATGTTGCGGGTAGTTTTTGGGGACATAATCTACCCCAAGAAAAAAACAATATTTTTCCACCCCGTCATGTGACATATCAATTAAAAGCTAGTTTCTTTCGGGTACTCATATGCAAACCTATGGGAACGTGATATTACGTCCAAAAATATCTGCACACCATACTCAGAGACTTATTCGTATGACATGATTTTTATTTGTTCATTTTTTTATAATTTTCTTTCAGAGAAAAAATTAAAACTGTAAAATATAGTTTGACAGCAAAAATGATTTAAAATCGAAACAAACAAGTCTATGGAATGAATTTCAAATTAAAAAAATGTTTAATCGAATTGATATTACATGATTTGTGGAATCTTCGATTTATTTGTTCGAAAAAACGTTTTCAACTACTAAAGCGTATGAGTACATTTCTTGAATTTGAGAAAACTCTCCCTCGATTTCTGAAATTTTACGTTTCTTACTTTTCTTTCAGGAAAGTACGCAAATGAACTTTTTTTAAAACAGGAATGTGGCCACGCCCAAACGTGTTGGCACTGCGACCAGAAATATCTATTGTGCCAGAAGCCACTTTTTATGGCAGCAGTACTTCTACTTTCCTTATGAAAGCTATAATTACCGCTGCGGAGGAGTTCCTTAAATCTAATGGAGATATTATCTCCTTAAGGAAGAAACTTCTGCTACTTCTACACAAAGCTACACGCTCACATAGTACGTATTCTGAAGTTTCGTCCTCTTCTAGTCAGAGGCGGCAGATGATATCCTCTTAAATTCTCATTTTATTTAGGTGGTAGAGTAATTGGCAGTGACCAGTAAGGAAGCTCGCAAGCCTTCTTATGTCGTTTCTGGTATATTTTAGGATATCAGCTGCCTTTTTTTCTGGCTAACAGATCTGCATTTTCGTTACCGTCAACTGACCCGGTATCCACCACAATTTTACTTTATTACATCGGGCCAAATTTTGTAAACTATCGAAGCAGCTTAGCACTGATCCATGCTTTAAGCACAATCAGTGAGTATGTGTATAGCGGCCTTTAAAAGCTGAGTGCAAGTTTATATTAGCACAAGTCTCGATAGCGTAAAGCTCGGCCTAGAAAACACTAGGACTCTTTCCAAGTGATTTTGTAATCTTGTAATTGGGTCCATACACACCGGCGCCAACTCCTGAATCCAACGCAATGGTCCGCCATTATTCCATATATCACGGCTTGGGATCTCAATCTCGAACCTTCTACCAAGGTAGAGTGATTTTGGAGTAAAGTCAGAAACCGTGCTGGGCATATCTAGCTCGGGGAAATCGGTTAATAGATCCATGAGATCCACATGATCCCATGTCCTGTTAACACCCGACTTTCGATTAACTGCACTGCGAATTGCCACTTTTTTATGAAATGGACCTTATATATAGCGTAAACGTTTGGACGAATGTTTGCTACGAAAACATAACGAGTGATAAATATTTGTTTGACATTTCGTTTTTGAGAAAAGAAAAGTGATTTGGGATTCGCTGAACACATAATCTGACCCCAGAACTTCCAAGGTATCCAACAGAAATATTTATTCCGAAGCTTTGTTTGGCCGAATGGCGATAGCAATATAGGTATATGTATATGTAACATATATGACGCTTTTGGGAGCGCACACATTCTAACCGTTACTATGGCCAAAATAATGACAGCTAGGGACATTACCTCTCTGTCAAACCGATTGTCAAGAACGAAAATTAATTAATATAAGGATGAAAAAGTAGATACAATTGTACTTTTTCGATGCAATTGACAATTGACAATTGAAACAAAACACAAGTACTAATGCAAACGAAATATTAAGTTCAATATTTATTATAAGTTAATCATTAAATTACAGGATGAGCTCAAGGGAATAGTGTTTTATACAGTGTTGGTCTTCCGTCCCAATAGTCTGAAAATGCTCGAGTTGTAAAAATCGAAGTACTAGATTTTTTTAGAGACTGTCTAAAACAACAGCTATCACCCATTCGATAGAACTGAATTTCGATGCTCTCGTATCTCCTGTCCAATGAAATCATCGAGTAAATAGAAATACATATCAAATTAAAGTTGCATATCGTTAACAGTGCCAATTAAATCGGATACTCAAAGCATATTTTCCAAATATGAGAAGAAACATAATTTTATATTTTCACTCATGCATTCCTTCCTACGAGTACACAGTCATCTTCGAAATAAAACCATTACGATACCATAAACAAAATTCCTTATGGAAAATTGGTTGCTACTCCAATTCGCAATTTCCATTTATGCATATGGATTCGCTACTCATTGATACACAACACAAGGCAGATAAAATGTATTTGCATAGTAGAGGTAGGCAACTACCAAAGTCTAAAGGTTTTTTGGAATCAAATTTGAAACATTCTCAAGTTTGTACACAAATATTTGTTTATATCTTCCCACATCTTGAGAACACAGATACTGATGTTACCACCAACGCTGAATATTTGTACCAATTATAAATGAGCAGAGCTATAAGATGCTTTCAATTAAATATGCAATTAATTGGAGAATTAATTATAAAAATGAAATAAGAAATACCACCTACTTTGTGCTTGTCCATCAAAACCGATTATAAAGCCGTCATGCAACTTGACAACTGGAAATTAATTGTTTACTCTAAAAGAAAGGACAACCGAAAAATAACGAATTATTTAATTGGCTGTTGAACCCTCTCATGCAGCTTTCCTGTGTACGAGTATAGTTCTCATGTCCAAACAGAGTTTCATTAATTGAAGTCTTTTGATGCTCGATTACCTCTAGGCCAAGGTGTTGTAGGAAAAGTAAGTTAATTAAAGTGCTACTCTTCCAATATTGGAAAACAATTAGAATATCAGTAGTTTTGAAAAAAGTTTCCTTTTCTTGAACATTTTTAATCACAAGCGATATGTGCTAAAGTGCCCTGCACCATGAGAGGTCAAACGCGGGAGCAATGACCTTCCACTGGACTACGCTTTTTCACATTTTAATGGCACTTAAAGATGTTTCGTGTTTATATTGTTCTTGTTAAGATTAATTTAAATAAACTTCAAAATCCATTTGATACTGTAGACTGTAGAGAAAAAAATGCGCATACTCGTATACAGTAGCAAAAAAGATTGACATTCCTATTTCCCCAATGTGAAAAAAAATTAATTGCTTCTGCTTCTGCTACATAGCTGTTATTTACTTTTTTCCTTTGGCTTGGTAGAACCTGGCGTATGTTTACGAGTATATACCTAAATGTAGTGCGAAAGCATTACAATGGAGTGTGAAGTGGTTTTGTTAGATATTTTGAGTGGCTCTGACAGGCCATAGTAATGCTATTTATCCAGCAATCTTGCCATCAAACTAAGTTATCCAGGTGGCATTAGAAAGGGAGAACGAAGTAAATATTTATCTAAGTTTAAAATTGCCGAAAACTTTTCAATACGAACTTTAAAAAAAAAATCAAAAAACTTCTTCAACAAAAGAATCCTAAAGAGGAGAAAAATAGGGAGCATAAGCTCACTTCTTATGGTGGTTATGTATGTTAATATTTTGCGATGAGGCTACTCAAAAGCTGTAAGAAATCTTCTAACAGTCACAGTTTCTCAGAAAACTATTTGCATCTTGACATAAACTGCAAGTACTGTCACTTCCAATTCATATATGCCAATCCTATAATGCATTTTATTCAGTTTTGAGAATATTGTCCATCTAGCACGTCCTGAAAAACATTTCCTTTCATCCCGCAGAAGTTTTCTGGTCTTACAAACTAAATAGCCGCCACTTCCTGAAAGACTTTTTTAATATAACATCATCGCTTGTCACGCTACAGGTTCACGGTTCGAATCCTGATGTCAATAATTATCTATTTATTTCGCATGAAATAAATAAAAAGTCGATCAATTGCGAAAGCTTATGTCAACTCTACTGCGAAGGCATAACACTGGCAGTAGGGCGGTCATATGGCTAAAATGCAACTTGATCGTGATGATGACATCAGGAGGACGGAAAAAAATACTGTGAATCATGAGCAACGATAAAAAAAAAGCAAAACAAACAACCTCCCCAGTTATCTGGACAGCCACCCTTGGAGTTCACTGAAACTTAATGCAATCTGAGTTTCAAACCAACTGCAAAAATAACTAGTTTTCAAGTCATATGGGCTCAAAGATAAAGAAATAAATTTGTCAAGTTCGAGGCGGGCTTTTTGTAAGAGTCATATGTGACACCATGTTTGAGCATAAGACCTGTTACAGGCAAGCAACGTACAACCAAATTAATCATCTTGCGATTAGTCAACATTAGGATGGCACTAGATCATCATCTTATGGTAGCTACAATTCATTTACGCACTGCATCCTTTCGAAGTGTATGCTTGAATACCAGAATTACCAGGCTACTCATTGACAGGCTAAATAATCCCTAAGTACGCTAACAGTTAAGGGACCATCTTGCGTAAGGGATAGAATAAATCAGGAGCTCTTTACCTCTGACTATACGAATATATAATCTGTACTCTGAAAAATGTGTTTACCTCTGGTGCAGGAAGCATTGCCGGTAGAGCACAGGCAAGGCAACGTGTTTGGCTTACCGAAGATATCTGGAGGCGGGTTGATGAGCGTAAACAACTTTGCTATGGTTTTGAACTGATTATATGCATCCAAATCCGATCGAGCTGCCCGAAACACTAAATTCCCAATATGCACCACAATTCCCAGTAAAGAAGAAACCATGACCGCCATCAAAGCACTCAAAACCAACAAAGCGGTAGGACTTGACGGAATTTCTACGGAGCTTTTACAGGCCACATCAACGACATCGGCTGAGCTATTGCATCCACTTTTGGAGAGAGCTTGGGGCGCTGAGAACTTTCCAGATGAGTGGAAGAAAGGAATAATCGTCAAGCTTTCTAAGTAAGGAAATTTAATGCAGTGCGAAAACTGGATAGGTATGTGAGTGCTTCCTGTGGTTGCTCAGATAATGGTTAAAATATTACAGCAGCGAATAAAGGAACATATTGAAGATACACTCGATAATGTGCAAACAGGTTTCCGCTCGGGATCCAGCAAAATGGAATATCAGAAGAGTTCGAGATTCAGAGTGGAATCAGGCAAAGTTACATCCTATCGTCAATGTTGGTTTTATTTGTAATTAGTGATGTGCTTCACTCTGCTTTGTCATCGGGAAATGAAGGAATTCGATTGACGTTTTCATCTCACTTAAAACATCTAGACTACGCTGACGATGTGTGCCTATTCTCTCACAGGATTATGGACCTCCACCAAATGGCAACAAACGTGGAGAGGGGCTGAAGATTAACATCTCGAAATTGAAAATACAACAGAAATTGACAACCGGTTGAGAGAGTAGAAAGTTTTCAATACCTTGTATTGCCAATAGAGTAACTGAAGAACATGTCGCAAACCAAATAGCTAAAGAGAAGTCATCCTTTGGAATATTGTCCAAAATATGTAGAAGGAATGTTATTAGCTTAAACACCAAGCTAATGATGTTCCTCTCCAATGTTGAGTCTGTGGTTTTATTTGGGTGCAGCACTGTTCAAAGTGATCGCCACTATCACAAGAAAGCTGCAAACGTATATGAATCTGTGTCTATGAAATATTCTAAGCATTTTCTGACCGAACTGTACCTCAAATGAACACTTTCACCAGAGAACTGATCAGGTACCACCATTAAACGACGAAAGGCCTAGGAACCGCAAGGCGATACAGGATATAAGTAAGATATGAGGAGGGGTTTCGGGCATGTAAATATGTTTACCTAAAAACGATAAAAATCGGATGAAGATGGTGTAATATATAGTGGGGTGCGGGTGACTTTTCACCCCACGTATTCCAATATTTTTCAAGAACAGTTTGTGCCAGAAGGTTTGTTTTGCTTTTTCCCTTACCACCTACTCATAAATTTACATGTTATCAATTCTTTTTTCAAACTTTTTGCATTAATAGTTTCGTTTTTTTTTTTTTTTTGCTGATGGAACTTTATCCAAAAATTGTATTTTTCAACTTTAATTTGATGTGTAAACATTTTTCTTCTTTGGGTACATTATTCCCCTAAAAACGCACCCAGAAAAATATTTGTTTTACAATTTGTTTCCCTGATTATTCTTTGTCCACCATGTTAAGTAGTTCAAAAGTTACAATTGTGTGACAGAAATACGTAACGATGTAACGAGTGACGAGTAACGTATGTAACGAGTGGCCATCTGCTGGTTTCTTTTTAAATTACATTCTATTTTGACACTGACAGCTCTTTTGCGCTCAAAAAATTGACAGAAACACGGAATCGATTTATGCGTTAAAAACGTTGGGAAATATTGAAAAATGATTTCCAAAGTGAGTGCTGTATTGCCGAAACAGTGTGAATTTGAAAAAAAAATTTCCGTCGAAATAATGCACCAACCGATAACACAAATTATCCTCGTTCTGTGTGTTCAGCCGAGAATATTGCTGCTGTTGTCGAAAGTGTGCACCTGAACCCGATGTTTGTGGGATGGCGTCATTATTGGCCAAATTTTCTTTGAAGATGATAATCAATCTTTTGCGCACTAAGTTCGATAATCATCTAATCAGCAGCTTTTGTGACGTGCTTGGCCTACTCGGAGCTGCGATTTGACCCCGTTGGACTTTTTTTTTTTTGGGTGCTGTTAAAGATCGATGTTATGCTGGACAATCTAGAAAAGATTGACAATCTAGAAAAGATTGACAATCTAGAAAGATTTAATTAGGTATAATATTGATCGAGCTATTCATGAAATAGAGCCCCGAATCATCGAAAATATACTGCAAAATTGAGTTGACAGGATGGGCAATTCAATCACCATTGGCAAGCTAGCCGCGGCAGTCATTTAAATGAAATTATTTTCCATAATTCTTTGGTGTAGAAATATTTCAGATAAAAGAGTCACTGTTGTTTTCACTAAACTCTAAAAAAAAAAGTAAGCTTCTGCTGCACACCTGACTCTAATCACTGCACCGAAATGGTTAGTATTCATAGAATTAATATTTCAACAAACTATTTATTGAAACAATGGATAACAATTCACTAATTAAAAAAAATTTCAATAATATACTGAGGACAAATACGTGTTTCTTTTTAATGAAAAACTTTTCCATTTAATCAACCTTTAATTATTTCAATGAATTACATCTTTTTGTTTCACTTCAAAACAATTCATGGAAACAACGCAGTTGATTAAGCTACATACGAGTATGTGATTGACATTTTGTTGACATGTAGTACCTACCTGCCACATTCAGCATTGACAATTGCAAACCTCCACTTTTCGAAATGGAAATGAAATATTTTTTTTAATAAATGAAACTCCGAAATGTTGGGCAAGTAATTGAACATTCCAAATAGAAAAGAAAAATCGTTTCATTACTTTCGTTAACTCAACGAACTAACGAGTTTCCCTGTATTCGAAGTCTATCTGAATGAATAAATAATTGTGTCAACGAAAAGTGTTAACAAACGCTCTTTATTGATATTACGGACTGTTTTTTTTTTTTTTTTGGTTGATGAACTTCCCTCGCCTGATATTTATATTATGGGAAGCACTGTCAATGCTGTCTTCTATCTAACTCCTGTCTTATGGATACGCCATTTGACGCAAGAACACTAGAACTCAAAAACAGTCATTCTGGTCAAAATGTGGGTCAAGAAATACTTGTAGTCGAATTTTCATGTATTGCTCTGAAGTTAGTCAAGGATCTGGTGCTGTTGTATTCGTAGAGGTCGACAACCTTAGGATTCTCTTCTTGTTAGGCAAACATGAATCTGTCTTTCAAGCGCAGAATTGCATACGAGTATACTAATGCCTATGAACAACAAATTGTGAGGGATAAGGGGCATGAGCAGAGTATCTGCACCTCTAGAGGTCCTGTGCGAACTTTTAACGATTTCCAAAGTAGTTCGAGAATACAAGAACTCTCCAATACGGTCACAAAGTTGAACTCACTGAGTCTTCTTTAGCTCCTAGACCACAATAAGAAATGCGATCTACTATGAACTTATTATATAAGGTTCAGAGGAGAAGTTCTCAGGACCTGAACTCATATTGTGTATTCCGCTAAACTGTAACACCACCTCCCACATTCTTCCGAAAGGCAAAAGGCCTCTCGATATATGTAAACACTTACTCATGCTGGATGCTATCAGTAAAGCCAACTAAATATGAAAGACGGAGGAGGAGCTGATGAAAAAAATCCAACAGCGTGAAATCGTATGAACTTGGTGCCCAATTTTCATCGCCAAAACGAGAGATGACGCGGCTGGTAAACTTTATGTGCAAAGTTTTTCGCGCTGTATAGCAGGCGCCACAGTCTTGCCAAAAATAATTCGTTATGATGTCCCGATAACTTTCATCATTGACTGCTATAGCAGTACTAAGGAAATTTTCGTAGAACTACGGCCCAATCACGCCACCGGCCCAAAATCCGCACCAAAGTGACTTTTTGTGGATGCATTGGTTATTCGTGAATGGCCCGTAGACTTTCATTACCCTAAATGCGACAATTTTGCTTATTTTCGTAGCCATTCACTTGAAAGGGAGCCTCATCGCTGAAGATGATTTTGTTCGAAAAATTGCCATCAACTTGGTGGTTCTCTAACACCCAATCAAGGAAGTCACGATGCTGTTCATGATCTTCTGGCTTCAATTCCTGAGTAATTGGATCTTGTAGGTATGCAGATGCAGATCTTTTTCTTAAAATACGCTGCGTGGAGCTGTACGAAATGTTCAATTACCGGAAACGATAGCGAATGAATTTTGACGGATTATCAGTCCATTAATTTTATAGCCGGGGCACGAGGTGGAAAAACGCATTATTCTTTCTTATACCGCTCCATAATTACTAATGTCAATGCTTAGTATTCACAGCTGTCAAATATCAGCTGTTTATCATTGATAGAACCACAGTAGTGCCAGATTTAAATTGTAACCTCCAATTCAATCACCATTTGCAAGAAAATGTCTGTCCAAACCGCTTTGTGGGCTTGGGATGGGGACTGGGGTGAGAGTGGGAATGGGAGTGGGAGTTGGAGTTTTCTCTGTATTACAAACTATACATTAAAATCAGTACATCACTAAAAAAAAAAAAAAAAAACTTTATATACACCTTGTTCAGGGTTCAATTTTGTCCAAAAGAGTCATTTTCTGTTTTCATAAAGAACCCATAAATAAATTCCCTATTAACAGAGTGACTCCATTTCAAACCTTTAAAGTAGGTTATATCAAAATCACCTAATCTGTCTACACTTCAACTTTATGTCGAAAGGGTACAGAAAATCCTGTTCACATAGATTTCACTGTCAAGGATTACCATAACAATCCACCTTGAAAATACACTCCTAATTTTACATAATTTTTTTTATTTTTTTTTATCCCAAACTGTCTTCAATTTCACATTCGTATTCATTGATCCTAACCTGGTACACATACACATATCTTTTCAGCACCACTCAAACCCGAAGGGCTATATGTTGAGGAACACTTCCTAGCAGCAAATGAATTTTCACTGAACATTAGCTGGCATCATCCGAAATACGAACCAGACTATTATACGCTTAGAATTCTCGACTTGGATCAACTACACACGTATGATGTGAAGTCCTATGTTCTCAATGTCACCAAAGTAAGTACCTACTACATACATTAGTTATTATCCTGTCATCGGATTCATTGATATGGGGCGCAAAGGATTTACTTTTATTTATACCAGTATGTCATAGGGATACTTGTTGCTAAGGATTACCGATTAATGGACGTGCTGTGACTATGGTCGTGCCACGTGTGAAAGTGGAAGTCGAAACGTCGTGTGCATAAAAGTAAATTCCTTTCATGTGAAATTGATATTTTTTCCTGGCACTCATGTCCTTGGAATTTTCGTATTACAATTTACATTTTTTTGTATGTACATATTATATAATTTGAATAGCTAATAAATGTAAATTATCATGTCGGATGGGTCGGATTTGAGTAGGCATAAGTAAGGATGGTAGTCCTATGAAGGACAAAATCAGTAGAATTCCTTGAAGAGGATAAATTACCTAATTACCTGATATCGAGTTAGGTGGATGGATGTGCAATTATATCAGATTGAATGAATTTATTTGATTTTATGTGTGAAATATATCTTCAAGATTAGGAATATATTCGTACTATATATTTTGCGGGGTACAGACTACAACACATTACTTTAAATGTGACCGTATATTCAGGCAGTACAAACCCGTTCTAAGGGAAAGCTTAATAAAATAAAGTTGTCCGATGGTGGATGACGAATACCCATTGTAGTCCCGGAATTTTCAGTTTCTACGTCGATTATTAAAAAATTGAATATAAATCAGAAGAAAAATGATTCGCCGCAATATCCTGTGTTTATAAAATCAAAACTTGATAATTTTGAATCATACTTGCAATAAATATTTCAATCTTTTGATGAGTTTCTGGAGGAGTGCGAGAAGACGGCGCACACATAGGAAAATTGTACGTAAAACGAAAGAAAAATGTGATGTGCAACGCCAGCAGAAGTTGGACTTAGCTATATTCTTTCATGTAATCTGCTCTATAAGTCTGCAGAGTTTCAGTTCTTTAGGTCATCCGACATCTCCTGGAGGAGTGCGGGAATATTTTTAGAAACAGGACAATTTTATACAAATCAGAAGAAAAATGTTCCTGTATTTTGAAATTCAAAACTTTGGCTACCTTGTGTTCTTTTGCGTGATCCAAGTTATAAGAGTTTAAGTCTTTTAAGTTTTCCGAGGACTTTGTGAGGGCTGCGGGAAATTACGCATATATAGGAAAATTATATTCAGTAAATCGGAAAAAAAACGCCATGTGCAACATCGTGTAGGTTATAGACGGAAAACGGTGTCGTCTGTCATTGTTGTGAGCTAGGGTTGGCCACGGATGCGTTTTCGGTGCGAGTAAGGAGAACAGCGGCACGCTCGCGGTTGCTCGGCTCAGCTCATCGGACGGGGTGGTTCTTGTCCACCTTACTTCACACCACCTGCTCAACACACAAAATCTCGTGCCATTTTGATAGAAAAACAAAAGAAAGAAGAAAGCTACTCTACTTTAGACATCGGACGGAATAAAAAAATAGGAAAGAAAGCAAAAGGAAAATCCAAGGGCTTGTGCCCATGGCCAGGAGAAAGATTGGGAAGGACTCCGCCAACTTACCCTATCTATCCTAAACTAAACCTAGACTAGTCGCTAGGGACTTAAGCTAAATCCTAAAACTAACCCTAACTATTTTAACCTAACCTAACTCTACTCCCTACCGCGTCAATTGTCCTTCCCATTTTCTCTCCTTGCCAAACGGGTTCGTCCGGCACCCGAGGTATGCCTGGTGGAAGTGGCAAAAGCTGGCCTGCCCACCCTGTGTGTCTAGTGATACAACCAATTGCCATCTCTCTGGCCAATGATTGCGAGAGATGGCCTCTAATGTTATTTTTAAATTGTTTTAACAATTCCCCCTTAAGTCGCTGGTAGCTCAGGCCCCTATCGCCTTCATTTTCTTGCAGAAACTGCAGAACCACCTCTCTGCAGGACCGCTTACAAGGTGGTGGAAGTGGGTGGTCGCTAATACCGTTTTGGCGTTGCAAAGTCTCCACGCGAAACAGGAAACTTTCTACGGACATCGTCTTTGGTGTCCCGTCAAACTTAATGCCCCACTTGTGGATGTCCACCTTCCGTTCTGAAAACCGTGAAGAGAACGGTTCGGTGAATCGTGGTGGTCGTCCTTGTGGTGGCGGGTTGAAAGTTGGTCTATATAGTGTCGGCGTTGGTTGATGTAAGAGTTCCGTCCAGTTGAGTGGGTGCGAAGGAGTGGACTGTCCTTGTCGAGTGTTGTCTTGACGTCGGTCGTTCGTTGTCGGTGGTTCCCTCTGCGCAGCTGCGGAGAGCTCCAGGTTGCAGATCTTGTCGTTGATCGCCTTGATGTTCTCCTGGAAAGTAGTCATCATATCTTTCATACTTTCGGCGAACACCGACATGATCTCAACCTGGTTCTTCTTTACCGCTTGAGAGACCACCTTTTGTATTTCTTGTGTTATTCGTTTTGTGTCCTCCACAGTCTTACTCCGCGGGTCAGTTAGGTCGTCTTCGCCTTCAGAAATTTGTTGTCCGACCCTGGTCGCTGCTACAGATGCTGTCGCTTGGTTGCCTAGCGACAGACTTAGCCGTTGGTTGCGTTGTCCTACAAGTTCTCTGGCTTGTAGTCTTGTGTCTGTTGTATTTCGTCCGTTTTGTACGTCGTACAAGTCAAGTAGGTCATGTTCATTTGGAAGGGATCTTCTCCTTAAGTCCTCACGGAGCTCTACCGTGGACCGAGTTACCTTCTGGTCATCGCAGTATGGTCTGTCATGTTAAAGTTCGTAGGGTAATTTCCGTCGTCTTGGCCAAAGAACAGTCGTCGTTTGTTCCTTGTCTTGCGTAATTGCCGTCAGTCCCTGTAGCAGGTGGCTAGTCATATCCGTCAGTTTCCTGTTCGCGTTCCAACCTTGCCCTTAAACGCGTTACTCGCATTCCTGGCGGATGTGCTCCTTGGGACCCAGTGTTTTTCGGCACTGCCCTAAACTCCTATTGTCTCCCTCCATGAAAAAACAATTCAATAAATTCTACTTCAAATCCCAAAAAAAAAAAAAAATTAAAGGCGAAACCTTACTAAGAAGTTAGTAAACTTCACAAAAAAATAAAAATAAATTGAATAAAAATAATAGAGAAAAGGTAGTAAAAAGGTGAATAGAAAAACGAGGTGATAATAGTAAAAAATAAAGAAAATAAAAAAAAAATTCAAAATGAAAGGTGAAAATTATAGAATAAAAAAATAAATAATAAAAAAAAATTCAAAGAATAATAAAAAAATAGTAATAAAAGGGGATAAAATCAATAGTAAAAAAAAATTATAATAAAAAAACAAAAAAGAAAAGGGTGAAAAAACCCAGTAACATAAATCAAAAAAAAATCCAGAAACTAAAAAAAACTTGTAAATGTATGTGTAATGTGGTGTCTTATGTTCATGCTTTGGTGTGTGGATTTTCGGTCAGGTTCTTCAGCAACCATTCTGTAGATATGAGTCTGTCCGTACACGTTAGGGTAATGTCAGTATCGTCGGGTTGTGACTGGTGCCTCGGATACTTGACGAGGTGCTAAAGTCGATCCTTTCCTTCCTTACCACTACTTGCTATCAGGTAATACCCAATAGAAGGCTGGCCAGGATTTCCCAGATCAACTCCAACACGGACAAAGCTTCGCGGCTTACGCTCGCGCCTCACGAAGAATATGACTACAGGTCATCATTCTAGGACAGCAGCTAGCATTCGGCCTTTCCACCTTGTCCCGCTCCTTGCTTATTCACAGACCTCCAATTACCTCACAGAATCCACTAGCTTAAAGCCTGAGGATTGGATAGCTGTCTTCAGTCTGTGACTAAGCAAGGAGCATTTACAGTCCTTGAATGTAAAAGACAGGAAAGTAAAAAAAAAAATATTTAAAAATGGAAAAACTAATCGCGAATGAGGCTGATTGATATGAGTCCAAGGTGACGACTTTCGAAGAAGAGAAAATCGTCCCCTTGGAGTCGCAATCGCGCCTCTAATAGCCGGTGTTGGTAAAAATACCGTTGGGCGCCATTCGTATGTCTGTCACATATTTGCAACTTTTGAACCTTTTGAAGCAAGGAGCCAAAATTTGAGATGGAAAATTGTCAGGAAACTAATACTTGCCCTTATAGGCGCAAGTAAAAACTTGAAATCTATGCCCCCCTCCTATCTCCGAAACATTATTACAAATGTTCTGCCATAAACAGTTCTTGAAAGGTATTGGAATACGTGGGAAGAAAAGTCACACCAACATATCTTGCTTCGACTTCATCCGATTTTAATGATTTTTAGACATATTTTTGCATTCAATTTTAAGTTTCAGACTAATGCTACGTTTTTACTAAACCCAAATGAGATTATTATGGCAAAAAATCGTTAAATTATCTCATTTCCCATACATTTCCTCATTTGCTAAATTATCTCATTACCAGCGAACGAGGTGGCAAATGAGTATATAATAAAGTTCAACAAGTAAAACATACCTTTCATTGAATTGTATTGAATGAAAAATGGTCTAAAAAGAAATTATGGCATTTGGGAGTCGTTCCATATTTAGTTTTGTTTGCAGTGTTATGTCTGCCGTTTTTTGAGGTAATAATTGATCTATGCCTGTGCACACATTTTTACTTCATTTTACGACAAAATTTTATTTCAAAAATGCATCACAATTCGTTAGGGTTTCATAAACCAACCTCCATCCGATTAAAATAATGTTTAAGCAGAGCCTCATGGGTCATAATTCCATAATATATATAAATCTACTGGGTAACTAAATCATAGGATAAGACATCGATAGTATAAGCACCCTTTCACTCTATTTCATTGCAAATATTTGAAAATATGCACCTAACTACTTACCTTTATAACTTTGCTTTCCACAGATTATCAAACCGCTTTCAATTTGATTCGAAGAATTAAGATACAAATTTAAAATATACATATTTCCAGGACCAAAATTGGGTGTACATTCCAACACTAACCCTAAACGGAGTGATGTGTGAGGCACACTTAACTGCCCACACTCCAGGCGGCGATTCAACAGGAATTGTAAGGCTATCAATATCGAACAAAATTCGCCTTCAAGCGTCTGGTAAGGAATCCAAATTAATTTCATCATCTAATCCTTTGTTACATAATTGATTTATTTTCCAGATAAGAACTACGCTTTTAAGCTTATTATAGCAATCCTTGCGCCAGTCTTGTGTATAGCCATTTTCTCTCTAGCCGCATTTATTATATGCCACCGACGAGCAAAATTAAAACGTTACCAAGAACGTTGCAAATACTTTGAGGTATAAGTTGTGCCAACAACACGAACGGCTTAATCTGTTTCCTTTAATTTTTTTTTTATTTTTTATTTTTAAATATATTCCACCTGTTTGTTGTGAATCCACAGGAGCTGGAAAAAAAAGCGCCTATTGATCCGAAGTCAACATTTGATTTTCCAACGAAGACTCTGTCAGTGCCACCGTCGCAGGATGATCTCCATCAATTTCAATTGGATCTGGAAGAGAAGCTGTACTTCAACGACGATATGGAAATCAACAGAATTGATGTTACCCTCTATGAGGTGTTGGGGGAGGGTGCATTCGGACTTGTACGACGAGGGATATTTCATGATAGCAAACATGATGGTGGTGATGATGCACGAGAAGTGGCAGTGAAAATGTTGAAAGGTAAGCGTGGGACAGAAATCGTGGGACACAAAGCGTGGGATTTTGTTCATTCGAATGAAAGAAAATTTATTCGAGCTGTGCGAAGCAAAAAATACATTACCATTGGGAAATGTATGGCGTGTGCCAGGAACACTTATGAGGTTTCGGTTTAATTTTCTGATTCAAATGCGCACCAACTTTAAGGAGTAGAGATTTAGTGTTTGGATTTATCTGGTTAAAGTAAAATTGGTAAAGTGAAGTCTACGTTTGAGATGTGCTTCAGAATTGTTTTTTCCGTTCAAAAACTTGGTTCAACAATAAACAAAAATACTACTCTTTGAACTCCACTGAATCCGTAAAATAAAAACTCCGGTATTTGTGTTTCTTCTAAATACATACTCGTATGTAGATACGAGTATGTTGCAAATTTTCTATTTCTGATAGACATGCTTATACTATGAACAAACTAGAAACCAATTAGTACCATCATTTAATCTTCTAAACCATACACTTCAAGAGGGTGATACTTTAGTAGCCTAGTTACACTCTTTCATGGAACTCACAAACTGACAAACTCGCAGAAGAGAGGGTAGACAAAGAATAATGTTAATTGGGGAAATAACTAACAATTAAGAATCATCCACAGATATATGAATTTATATTAGGTTATATTCAAGTAGTTGCCTGCATAATAAATACAGGCAGTTGGAACAGGAATAGATTCAATGTGATTCCATAAACATTTTGGGATTTCATAGGAGGTATGATCTCCGGGTAGTAGAATCATTTGGAGCTACTTATAAAGCGTTCCTGATATCCATGTTTGCCTAATCACCAACGTTGACATCGTTGCAACTAATGCAATTTGAGAAGAGACCAATCTTGTCAATTAGATAAGTGCTGTTGCGCTGATATGCAAATTCTAGCTAAGGCCAAATCTGATTAATAATCCGCCGAAGGTTTTGTCGTTTGCATCTAGCTTGAGTAACAATTTACACGCAGCGAGTTAAGTCGTGCCATGCCTGGTGAGGTCTCGGCAATATCTCAATAACCTGGCACGGTGTGTAGATGAATGTTGAGTATATACACTCCTCTGCACTTCATTTTCCCTCTTAGTGTATAGTAACTGACATTGTCTATCAAGAAAATTTAAAATTTAATAAACAAAAATAAGAAAAAGAAAAACGATTTTTTTTTTTTTATTTCAATGATTGAGGGGGGAATGAGGATATTTTTTAAATCAAATTGAACATTCTTCTAGTTATTGTTTAATTATATTAAATCTTTAAGATTTTAAATAATAAATGAGTTTACAGTTTTTAATATTACTCTGAAAATTCTACTTGAAATAAAGTCGTGTAAACAATTTTTATATTAAAAAACATACAGGAAAGTTACAATTCGTCTAGAACGGATCATATAATACCCCATCCGTGATTTTTAAGAGATTTTATCACAACACTGTTGTTGCAACTTTTGTTTAGCAGAATATGGGCGTGGCTCCCAAAATTTGTAACCGAAGATCACGGATTCTGATGAGATATTCACAATAAAACTTAACCATCACCGTAAATAGCTTTAAAAAAGCAATATGTTTTTTTTTTTTAAGAAACCGCCCCCAAAAAGTGGGTGTGGCGACGTATAATGTATGGCAGAAATATAGAGAAAGTCAACATCTATGTATATATTTCACCTAAATAATATTTTTCAGTTTATACCAAAAATATTGAGAAGAACGATATTTTTTTAAATTGGGAGTGACTGTGGGCGGATTTTAACAGTTTTTACACTTGTACTACTTCGGACAACTTATATACCAAATTTCATGGCATAAACTCAAAATTGAAGTGCAAAAAAGTAGTGATATACGTACAGACGGATGAACATGGCTAGATCGACATAACTTTTTATGCTGATCACAAATTTTGTTCCCTTTTGGAGGTCTATCGCTATTATTTTTCTATGTTACAAGCTATGTAATACATCCTTCTTTTTTTTATAATCTGTGCGCGCCGAAGGGGATATGAATACCCTTAAACTGTTTCAGGGCACGGGTGTTAAGAAAACGGGGGAAGAGGAACAGAGGAGGAGCCTGTGCACGTTGGCTTTAAATGTTTAAAGGTAGTAGTGATGGGGAAATACAGAGCCTAGTAGATCATTCCACATTCGTGTCGTTCGGCTTATAATATTTGACAGTACGACCAAAATTGGGCTTAAGGGTGAACTGATGTACATTCGACGCGCAACCCGCGTATTGTGGTGAAATTTTGTAGGGGAGGAATGCAACTGGCTATTTCGTTGGAGCATTTTTTATAAAAAAAAGCGATAAAATAGGGAGAGACAGGAGACATTTCTCCGATGTTGTAGTGAATGTATGAAATTCACATTATATCTATCACTCATAAGTTTTAATGCATGATTTTGTACCCTATCAAGAAAGTGCAGAACGGTCTAAAATTTCATCAGATTCCTGAACCACTGTTACGCAAACCAATCTGCATTACAAGAAGTCCTTTTTTAATAATAACTACTAAACTTTGTGTCCAATTGAAATGAAATACACAGTTCTGGAATCTAAAGCGTATCCCAAAATTCACGCAAGATTTCAATTTTGCGCCATTTGCGCGGTAAAGTGTTGCCACCGAAAAAAAAAGACAGCGTGACAGCTGACAGTTCAGGGTTATTAAAAATGGAGTGCTACAAGAAAGAACAATTCATTGTTGAGGAATATTTTAAAAATAATGAAGGTTTAGCAACTACAATTCGAAATTTTCGTACAAGATATGGTCGGAATAGTGATTTAACTTCATCAACTGTGAAGAGATTAATTCAAAATTTCAGGGAGACTGGATCTTAGACACTCTGGCCGTCCTTCAACAAGTCGTTCAACACAAAACATCGCAGCAGTTCTTGAGAGTGTTGTTGAGAGTCCACTAACATCAATTTGGCACCGTGGTCAAGAATTGAATATTTCGAGAAGCTCTCTACAGCGTATTCTCACGAAAGATTTGCATCTTCATGCATACAAAGTGCAATTGACTCAAGAACTGAAGCCTACTGACCACACACAGGAATAGAGTTCATTGAATGGAACAATAAGTGGATGCTGATTTTTCAAACAAAATCATCTTCAACGATGAGGCTCATTTTCATCTTGATGGCTTTGTTAATCGTCAAAATTGTTGAATTTGGAGTTAAGAAAATCCACGAGTGATTGTTGGGAAACACATGCATCCACAACGTGTCACTGTTTGGTGCGGATTTTGGGCTGGAGGCATCATCGAACCATTCTTCTTTCAAAATCCTAGGCTAGTCAGGCAATAACAGTTCATGGTTCCATTCCATTTTTCGTTTTGTTTTCTGCCTAAATTACAAGATATGCATGTGGACGGCATGTGGTTTTAACAAGACGCATGAGTCATTTTCTGGTCGTTTGATTTCCCGTTCATGCGATTTAACGCTGTTGGACTTTTTTCTTTGGAATTTTTTGAAGTCTAAGGTTTATACCAACAAGCCCAAGACTGACCACGCCTTGAAGGAACAAATTGAGCGCTGTATTAATGAAATTCAGCCACATGTATGGAAAACGGTCATGGAAAAATTCGACAAAAGAGTGCGTATGTACCAGCAAAACTGACTACTGCTTAAACGGCTGGACGGATTTTCTTCAAACTTCATAACTGACCCCATAAATAATCGAACGGCCTTAACAATTTTATTCAATTTTATTATTTAAGTTATAGTAGGCATATGCTAACAGATGGCGTACCAGGTTTTTGCCATTGTCTAAGAAAACAATCCTCTTCAACCAACTCACATGCTAACGAGCAAAATTCAATCGGGATTTATAATTGACTTCACTTTATACGTCATTTTGACAGAAAGCAGAGCAAATATTGTTTCTCTTCTAGCAGAGAGCGTTTGTCCCTCAGGAACAATTTATTAATTTTTATTTGGGTTGTGAAAGTTTTTTTTTGAATACAATTTCGTTACAGCAAAAGGTACAAAGAATGTTGATTTTCATAATTAAACTGTTAAGTTACTCGCAGATGGTCTCTTAGTACGTTGTGTAATATTAGACTCATTGCAGCTTTGGAGTAACCAGAAAAGTTAATTAATTTTCAAGCTATTTATCACAGAAGGAGTTCACTGGCGAACATCTCAAAAAATTCTTCTACTCTGCCACAAAAAGGTCCCCAATATTTGCGTTGGGATTTCTTCAGCTCTATTTTGTACTTTTAGAACATATTTCTGATATAAGTTTCAGTATATACCTCTACGCGTGACCATGACCATCCCCATAGGCGGTCTCGATGGGTACTTTTGACTCAACAGCTCTTACTTCCTGCACAAAAAGTAGAAATTATGGAGGATTAATTGAGAGTTGCTTCTTGGTAGTACAATAGATCGATATAGAGTCTGAGTGCACCAGTGTAGATTTCTCTTCCCCGACATAAAATAAATACCACCAAAGTGGTTTTCGTGTACCACTAGGTCTGCATCAGATCGGTATAGCTTCGGTGAAAATTCTCAGTAAAATCTTGCTATGGTTCTATGCTATGGATTGGGTGATTCAAACAATGAAGCTTTAGATTTAATTTATCAATCACCTATAGAATTGTTTTTTTTTTTTTTTTTTTTTTATTTCAAACAAAATAAACTACAGGAATTACAATTGTTTCTTTACACTGCGACTAGTTATGAAACTAACGAGCAGTTTGCTTTTCAGTATTATTAGCTGGAGAAAAGTAAATGGCTAACAGTTTACTATTTTTAAGGTACATTATAATTGTAATTTGTTGTATGTTAACTTTTAATGACAGTAACAAGAGCATAGATGGGATTTAATCCATCCAAAGCGTTGGAGGTTAAGTTCACTCCGAGCGCCTCTTTTCGCTCGTTGTTGTCGCTCTGTTACTATCTAGTAGAGTACGTGGTAAGTCCTGTCACTGTTGCCTTGCAAGATCTGACGGTCTTATACGTTGCAGTTGTCTCACGCCATATACATTTAGAAGAATTGTTGCTTCCTCGTTAATATGCTCCTGAAGTCTCTTCCCGTGTGCTTTGGCCCTAGAGTTGATCTCTTCAAGAACAGTAGGAATGCCTAGGTCCCGATGGAGGTCGCTGTTTCTGATGTACCATGGAGCGTTCACAATACTTCGAAGGACCTTATTCTGGAATAATTCGCCATTTAATGTCTAATTCTAGTCTTTTGATTTTAATATGCTCTTTCCAAAGAAGCTTGGCATCTAGAGTCATACCTAGATACTTCGCTGTATTTGCATATGGTATTGTCGTGCCTGATATTGCTATACGAGATAGACTTATTTGTGAAGTCAATATGTACAGATTTACTCGAATTCAGTTTTATACGCCATCTTTGAGTCCACCTGATAATTTGGTCTACAGCAGCTTGCGGCTTTTGCGTCGATTCTAGCGTTGTATCTCCCACTGCTAAGACTGCCGTGTCGTCGGCAAAAGTTGCAGTCTTGGTGTAGGGCATTGTAGGTAGGTCTTTAGTGTAAAGAAGGTATAACAGAGGTCCGAGGACGCTTCCTTGAGGAACTCCGGCTTCGATCTTCACTAGATTAGAGTAGTAGTTTCCTTGTTTTATACAGAAGTATCGCGATGTTAAATAAGACTCCATTAGGTGGAAGAACTGTTCTGGTAGGTACACTTTTAGTTTATTGAGTAGACCTTCATGCCATACTCTATCGAAAGCCTGTGCTACGTCTAAGAAAATTGCAGAACATACTTTTTTTTCTTCTAGTGCTCTTTCGATTTCAGTTGTTATTCTGTGAACTTGTTCTATTGTGGAGTGTTTGCTTCGAAAGCCAAACTGGTGATTTGGGATTAGGTTTCTTGACTCTACGATTGGTTTGAGACGCTTAAAAATCAGTCTTTCAAACAACTTTGATGTTGAAGGAAGTAGAGATATTGGTCTATATGAGGATACCTCGTGAGGGTCCTTACCTGGTTTAGGGATCATTATCACGTCAGCTACTTTCCAGACACTTGGTACATACTCAAGGCTAATTGCTTTATTCATTAACCGCAAGAGTTTAGCTAACCCTTTGTTTGGCAGTCGCTTCAGGACTTCCGCAGTGATCAAGTCAAAACCTGGAGCTTTTTTGTCTTTTAATCGCCTTATCTCATATTTTAACTCATGCATTTTAATCGGAGGAATCATAGAACGGGCATTTTCATTGAGATTTAGAAGCTCATCACAGATAGCATCATTCGGCTTAAAGGTATTCGCTAGGTGGTCTGCAAAAGCAGTAGCTTTTTCCTCATTGCTTTTAGCCCATTGCCCATTACTGCATATAGAATTCGTAGTCGGAAAAGCAGTACTTATTGGACATCTTTCACTTCTGAACCTAGTTTGAAAGGTTTTCAGAGATTATAAAAATATGACGTGCTTCTCAAATGCTTTTGAGAGCAGAATTAGGAGCGGGGGCATTTCCAACTTTTCTACTGCAGGAATCAGATTCATCAAAACTGAATACTTTGTTCTCTGTTTTTATTCAACAATGGTTCCTTCAGCTTACCAATGCTTATTATAAGTGCAACCAACCACACAAGTTGTTTCATTTGAAATGTTCGGCTTCTAATCCTGCAATTCGTTTCATAATTCGCAATTCGTATTTTACTCTTCATGGTAAAACTCTTTATACAACTATTTTTATAATGCTTTTCATTTAACAATAAGCACCACCAATCTAAATAAAATTTCCACGGAAAACTATCAAATACGAAAATTTTCACTTCCAGTTCATGATTCTGGGAATAACCTTGTTATGCATTTGAAACATTTATAAGCTGATTATTCATTTTCCAAATTTAACCATTATTTGTTTTTTTCTTTTTTTTTTAATTAACCACAGATCAACCATCAGTGGATGATGTTCGAGCTTTCCGTCATGAAATTAAAGTAATGAAATCCGTTGGGCGCCATCCGAATATTGTTGGAATTATTGGACACTGTACAAGGAAATACAACGAAATGCTGCTGCTCACCGAATATTGTAGTTTTGGAAATTTACTTAATTTTCTTAGGTAAATTATTTTTTGTCATTAGTTATATAGATATATAGCATGTATATTGCTAAACAATTTGCTATTAGCTTGGCAAGCTGTCTGTTATCGTTAAGACCAAAAAGTAGCTCATTTGGTACACCAAAATTCATTGAGCTCTCCTGGGGCATATGTACTGTCAGATAATGTTAAAAGATAATTATCACTGCCGCTGCGATGATCTAAGCTTAGATTCATATTCCTACTGCACTGACATCTTGCGTAAAGAATCCAATATCAACGAATGGTTTGTGAACTTGCTAAAATTATTTACGGTTTATGGTTCGTGGTGTTATTATGATTTTGTATGGTTATGTAGCGTTATCGACTTAGCGAGTAAAGTACAACTATTGCAGGTAATCACTGACTCTTTGAACTGCTTGTTGGAATTCAAACATTTGTTGGTCAATTGCCGTAGTTTAGCTTTCAGATATTTTGCAGGAGCGGAACTTTTAGTTCACGCTATAGGTTAAGCAATCTACATTTGTTTAGGTTTCCTAGTCTTAGTCAAGTAAGATTACTATAGATTGCTATAGATTTTCTTTGAAATTGAAGTGATCACTGTATCGATGGACTATAAGTCATTGTTGATTTGTTCTTGATAACTTGAACGGAACAGTAAAAGTTAAGAACTATCCTCATCTACGGTCCTTTTATTTTCGGCATCTACATAAAATGTTGATCGCGCAAGATCACCTTTTACAACTGAACTATTATGGTGCGCTCATCATAATAGATTTTTCGACATGGTGTGTTTCACAGCTTGAACCAGCCCCATCATCGAAAAATGATCTCTATAGCCATTCTCCAGTTGATTGCGGCCTTCAAATATCAATTCATTTGAAAAAAAAAGTAAAAGTAAACACTTTTCAATGAAGAAATTTCAGTTGTTGCTCTTTGTTTATTTGTCTTTAACAAAAATAAACAAATCTTCAAACTATCTAAACACTGACACTTTCAATAAAATAATAAAACCTACTTTTTGTCCTTTTTTTCTAGAAATGAATGGAAATATTTACACGAGCTGTCATTTCGAACTGCAGTCCATCCATCAATACCCATACCCCCAGAGCCACCGCATCATCCACTTTCAGTAAAAAAACATCGAAAACTCAGCGAAAATGTATTCAATTTTGATTCGACGATAGTGGAAAAAATCAAACTGAAGTACAAAAACATAAACTCCACTTCTAGTAATGGATCCGGAGAGTACGTGGGTTCCATCCCACTACCAGTACCTACAATAAATGGCCACCTAAAGGAACCTGTACAAATGGCAAAATTCAACAAATCGTACGGATACAATGAAATCTGCACGAATGCTTGCAAGTGTCGTGTAGATATACTGACAACTGATTGTGACTCTACCGTGCAGAAAACTAAAAGTGAAACGCTCAAGTGCGGACAAATAAAAATTAGTAACAAATGTGAGTGTAGACTTCAGAGGAACAAATTGCTTTCGATTGACAATGAAAGCTATTATAAGAACCTAGCAACGCCGTCACCAACAATGAATGGAGGGGACAAACTACCAACCGAGGAGAATGTCATGAATGAATCCATTTCAGCTAAGCGGGAACCATTGACGTCTACGGATTTACTGGATATAGCCAAACAAGTGGCAATGGGAATGGTAAGTTGTAATGTTGTTAGATTGATTTCGATGTATTGAACTTTTTAAGTGACGTATGGACAGAGAATGCAACTAGATACTATACTCAGAAATGAGACCGTCTGGTTGCGTAGTTCTCCAGATTTGAAGTTGCATATTAGTTCTCTGAAATGCGTAGCGAAAGCTAAGTGCATTAATTAATGCTTTCAGAGAAAGATCTGAAGCTGAAATTCGTAGGATTTATAGTCAAACTCTGGTGTGTTGTGCACGAATTTTCTAGGAACTTTACCTGCTACGAGTAAGTTATCCTTCAGAGAGAAAGTTGACTAATTACTAACCTACTCGTATGGCTGTATTGCGTATTTGCAGCAAATATTCGTTTACAATATATGTTTTGGATTGGACCCAGATATTTTGTCTGGTCTGGACAAGTCACTTAGTTCTTCGCCGAGGATAATCTTTAATAACTTTGAGAGGGCAAGACATGTGCATCATATATTATTGATAGTTTCTCCGTCCTCCTTGCAGACATATAGAAATCATTTAATCGAATTACAAACTAAAAGTTGTAATAAAGATCTAATATAGGGTGACCAAATAAAAACGATAGGAAAATAAATTTAAATAAAACAACAGCGGTATGAGATATCAAATTGTTTTTGGCTCTATTTTGAAGCTACATTCATGTCATTATGTATGGAATAGCGCATCATTTAAATGACCGCCTCAGCTTCGCTGGCAGTGCTTCAAGCTGTCGGTCCAATTTTTGATGGCTCGGTCCAATATGTGCGGCGTTATTCCGGCAATAGCGTCTCGAATGTTGGCCTCGAGGTAGTCCAAAGTAGTTGGCTTGTTAGCGTAGACTAAGGACTTGACGTAGACCCAGAGAAAGTAATCGAGGGATGTCAACGCTCGCCTTGAAATGACCCAGTCGCCAAATTTTTCCTTCACCACTTAGTTGCGTCACTTGTATGGCATGTAGAACCATCTTGTTGGAACCTCAGCTCGGATACATCGATGTTGTCGAGCTCTAGCCACAGAAAGTTGGTTAATATCGCTCTATACCGAGGACCACTAACGGTAACGGTGTCTCCTTCCTCATTTCGAAAGAAATAAGATTCGATTATGCCACCGTGCCATAAACCGCACCAAACAGTCAATCTTTGTGGATGCATTGATGCTTGGTCGAACACTTGTGGATTGTGGTCACTCCAATAACGACAATTTTACTTGTTGACATAACCGCTGAGCCAAAAATGGGCCTCGTCCGAGAAGATGATTTTTTGGCCAAAATCCGGATCTCCGGCCAACATTTCCAGCGCCCAATTAGCGCACTCATGGGGTTGTCTATGGTCGTCTGGCTTCAATTCTGGCGCCAGCACAATCTTATACGGATTTAAGCCCAAAGCCAACTGCAAAATAAGCCTGGGTGGACTCTCTGGCGATGCCTAATTCAGCTGATCGGTGCCAAATCGACATTTCTGGGTCTTCTTCGATACAGGCCGCTACATCGGCTATGTTTACTTCACTTCGCACCGATCTCTGTCTGGTTGGTGGCTTGAGATCCAAAAGAGTGTACTCAAGCGCAAACTTTTCCACGGTGCGACGAATTGCCTGCGCACTGAAGCCATGATAACGACCGACCTCACGACGAAATTCACGTTGCGTATTTACAACTGAGCCGGAATTTCGATAATATTTTTAAAATATTTAATAATTGGAAAAACTAACATTGCTATCTGGTCACCCTTTAGTTTCCTTCAAATTCGCCCTATTTCTCCAACGGCTTTTTACTTATCAATTATCTATTTATCATAATTTTTGATGATTTCTTGTTTCACCAAGTTCAGTTAATGATTAGTACTCAACTTGTCAAATTTATGTTTCCTTAATAAGAAAATTTGTAAGATGTATTTTATTGATAAGCGATAACTAATAAGCTGTTTTCTTAAGATTTTCTCTGTTTTATTTTTCAAAATATTTCCCACTTTTCAATAAAAATGTATAAGTCTAACGAAACATTGCTAAGCAAAAAATTCTCTTATCAAATAGTCCTTCAAGGTTGTTAGTCATTTTAATTGTTTATTTGTCTGTCTCAATATATACTTCATTATAACTATAGAAAAAGGTGGTCGCAAAAGTATATAATTTTATGAAAACTATTCACTAAAACTAATAGAGAACTGAAAATACATAAGTCAGTAACTACACGAAGTCAGTACATTAATAGATATTGTTCCTTATCCCCTCTATTTTATCGGTTCTTTTGCAGATTCGTTTACAAACAGGGGAAGAGCAAGTTACACTCTGCCCCTTTCTACAGTTCCTTCGGCAATAATCGTAAAGCATCGACTGCTTATCAGTTTACCCTAAAGATTGTTTTTGAACACACATGTGTAATACGTTCCCATTTGAAACCAATGTGAATCAGAACCTAGCTCTCTCCTCTTCCTTCAGAGTTTCCTTCAACTCGCGGTGTGTTATAACAGAACTTTATATTATTTGATAAGTTAACTTTTTTTTACAAAACTTTGTTTTATCATTTTTGCTTATCAAAAAATTGACAACTTTCACATCATTAATAAACGCAATTAAAACTTTGTTCATGAAACGCTTACCAAAAATATATTTAAATGATAAGTTACTTAGAGATGAGTGATAAGTAATTCAAATAACAGGTTCCGTATATCTCATATCAGTGAAGAGTCCCCACTTGAGGCACGGCAGCTTTTCCCGCGTACATTGCCTCCAATTTCCTATACTAAGCTGCATAGGCATCTGCTTTGCTAATTTCCTGCACCAGCTAATGGAAGACTGAGGACTATTGGCAGTCATTTCTTCGAGAATTTTAGCTCCTTACGTAACGTTCAGCTGAGGAATCCTTTAACGGTTTTATTTTTCATGTTCCCCGGGTATACGAAAATGCGCACAATGGAGTGTTGGTCTAAGTGATCAGTGATTGTTGTCACAAGCCACCCATCTACCCCATCTACCTAATCTAATCTAATCTATTTAGCATAATTGCTTGGGCTTTAAAACGGACATCTCTTGGTTGGAGCGTTGTCGTTCATTCACTCAATGTGACCAAGACAATTCAGTCGTAAAGCCTTGGCTTTCCTCCTACATTCATCCTCTTCGCACACAGAATACATTTCAAATACATATAGTAGTCCACATCTCACACTCAACGGTAAATTCTGCCAGCTTTGCTGTGGGGCGGTAATAAAAATTCCAAAATACTTTGGAAAATTTTCTGCTCTCCAAGCAAAAAACCGAGTTGAGTTTAACGCGTCAAAAACCCAGTGCTACCTCCTGTTATTCCGATGAAATCTATAGTTGTGCCCGCCAGGCTGTCATTCTAATCACAACACCCATGCGGCATCTCCCGCATATCTTTATATCTTAAATCCTACTTTCGAGCTCACAGTGAACTTCAGAAAATCGTTTTTTAAGGATTCAACAAGAACACGGAATGACTTGATCCCTCTCAATATTTCCAGAAATTCAAAATTATCACCCATCGTCATCTCTCTATCTTTCCTTCTCTATCCAATTAACCTTTAATTCTGTCCTTTCACTCCATCTATAGGTTTATCACTTTAAAGACACATTCCATTGTAGTGGAGACGAATATCTTCTTAGATACTTAGATAATGTATTAGTTTTGGATGAAGGGAATGATCGTCCAGCTTGAAAGCTGAAAAGACGGTTGGGACCATCCATAAATCTTCGTTAATTGGGACCAGAAAAACACGACGCAAATCTAATTAAACATTCCCTTGTATTTTCACGACATTTGGTTTAATTGGTACCAGAATAAAATATATCATTAAAAATCCAAATTTTTATTACTTTTAATAAGAACATTCCATAGTTTGTTGAATTGTCACTGCCTTTTTTTACAAGTAAATTTCTTTGTAACAATAGATAGCGTCTGTCACATATTTTGTAACTTTAAACTACGTTTTTCGTCAGGATCATTATCAGAAAATATTTCGATTGCCTGTGAAATAATTGCATCGCTTTCGAAATAAGGACAGTTGTTAATTTCTTTTCTTCAACAACCACTTCAGGTGCAACAATATAATCGGTCGCGTGTTCAACATTCATACCAATCAAATGTTCGTTATTAGGCTCTTCATTATGTGATATCTATAACTCATCAATATCGCCCTCCTCCATACCTTCAAAGCTTGCTGCTGCTGCTAATTGGGTAAGTTCTCTACGAACGGTTGGTACATCGTCAACTTCTGCTATATCTTTACTAATGTATTCTTGCCATATATCACTCCAACTTCCGCTCATATATGATTTTTTTGTACTTCTATACATGACAAATTGATATTTTCAATAGCCATCATGATGTTATAATTTTTCCAGAACTCTTTCATGGATAAGCTAACTAAACGTACATCGTAGATAATAACATTTAAAGTTAGATCTTACACCTTGATCCATTAGTTATATAATCGGGGTGGTATTTGGAGGCCTAAAAACAACTTTTATATTTTCGGAAAATTCATCTGAATAAATTGGATACCCAGGAGCATTGTCTAATAACAACAACACTTTAAAATCAATGGCGCAAAATTATAGTCGCATAAAATACACTTTAAAAAGATTTTAGCACGTGACAAAGTTAAGATTAGTGTTTTCCTATTTATAGTCGACATAAATCCACTTTATAGTTATCAGCTAGCGCTAACTTTGAAACTACCAAAAGTTCCTTTTAACTTTTAGAGTGGGATTTTAACCATCTGTCATCTATCGTTTTTTCAAATTCATATTTCAGTCGACCAACGTACTCGTATGTAAACAATCAAAAAATGTGTTCGATTTCTGTTCGATCTGTCAAATTCATTTAAATTTGATACAACATTATCCCTTAATCTGCGTTTTTGTTCTCAAACTTTAAATTTTTGGGTTTGTTTGATTAAAATTTGCTGTAAATCAGTTCTAATGTCGATACTAGTTGTAGGTAGGTTAGAAATTGTTTATAATTCAATTCTAAGTTAAGTACTGGCTTTAAAGTTAAAGAGCTGTTACTTAGTGGCTACTAACATTCTTTAAAACCAGAAGACTATAATTTTGCGCCAATATTTTGAACAGAATAATAGGCTTTTAAATCAAAAACTGCGCAATTTTCTACCCAATCTTTAAATAGAGTCATCCAGGCCTTCTTATTCGCACGCCAATAAATCGAAAGATCACACTTTTTCACATTTTTAAAAGCCCTTGGATTTTCGGAATGGTATACCAGAAAAGGATTAAATTTGAAATCGCCTTATATCCGGGACAAGATTTTTCAGATTTGGAAATGCACGTTCTCCCTAGTAGGCGTTTCCAAAATAGACCTGTTTCATCGACATTCAGAATTTGCTTAGGAGAATATCAAATAATGGCTTCTAATTGACGTTTAAATTTATTTGCAGCTGAAATATCTGCACTAGCTGCTTCTCCTTTCAACGCGACATTATGTAAATTTGCTTGAGTTTTGAAACGTTCGAACCAACCTTGGCTTGCTTCAAATTCTTCTAAATATTCACCACTGAAAACTGTCTTTAAGATCATTAAACAAGATCAAGGCTTTTATCTGAATAATCATTTTGCTAAGTGGCATCCTTTGCTGATTTTGGTTTTCTATCCAAACGCGACTCCATTTTTACCATAAGAGAACTTTTTTTTTGTAATTTGTTCAAACTATAATGGCGTAGCAGTCTTAGCAAACTCTTTTAGTTTATCAGCATAGCGGGTACAAATTGTTCTTACAGTGGTGGACGTTAAATCAAGACTTCCTCCAGTGTCAACTGCTTTTTCTCCAAATTTGTGAAAGTTTTAATTCCAAATCAATTTGTTTTCGCTTTTAGCTCATTTTGATGTTGAGTGCAATAAATTTAAACTGTTGCAAATATTTCTCCAAACTGACTGACTTTACGTAAATCTTATACTTGGGGAATCCCCTTTTTACAAAAATAAAATAAAAATTTAATGAAAAAAAAGGAATAACGAAAACGCAAAACGCAAAACCGAAATAATATCGACTCAACTTCGGGACCACCAAATTTTGTGAACGACGCAAACTGAAATAAAAACGACGCAGCATCGAAACCACGATAATTTTTAAACGACGCAACTTCGAAACGACGCAAACCGAGGTTTTGGTGTAGCTCAAGTAACTTCCGGTCGTAATAAACAGTTTTCTTTTCAAAGTGTTCCTGAGTTGACTAGGAAAATATTTTACAATCTTTTAGTACATATTTGAATATCTTGGCGTAACTTGCACAGACAAAATAATTGCTACTCACGTGTCTTCCCCATTCAAGGACAATGGAAAGAATTCAAAAACTATTCTTCATAAACTCTCTCTCTATTTGATTTCTCTTTTGATTGTGAATAACCCAGAATGTATGCAAAAGAAACATAGTGAAAAGTGGCAAGTGTCACTTTAAACACTGGGGATCATTTAATATCCCACATAGCTGCACACTCACATCAACCCTGTACTCTTAAAATCCCAAAGGAGTAGAGAATTGTGGAATTCAATTTCATGGTTTATTTCATTCGTTTCCTATCAACATTGTTGGAATGGCTTCGTTTTCTTTTCCCATTGACATGGGTTGAATGGTTAAATATTTAACCATAGCCCCACCTCATCAAAAACAAAAAGTTTGCATTTTTTTTCTTTTTAATACTTGCATGTGATTGTTTTCTTCACACATATGTACGAGTACCAGCTAAGGTATGTTGAAGGACTTTACCACAAACTCAACCTTAATTGTCATTCAAATTTATTGGTATCACTTGCTGGTAAAGCATACCTACCAGCTGTTGACTGACTTTATAATAATAAACCATCTTCCCTTCTATCAAATGGTGGAATATGATAATATACCATAATATGGCGTAAGGTTTCAGATAATTTTAGTGGCGTCAGTACGGGTGGTTCAGATTTAATTAAAATACCTAATTGCGGTCGATCGCACATTTAGAAACATTCCAAAGTGTAATGAAATTTGGAGAATATTAGACAATGAAATTTCAATTTGTGGTCCATCTGTACCACATCAATCTTATGGACACTCAATAACTACCCAACCAACTGAACAAATGTCTTCCAACTTAATTGTGTTTCAATTACCAATTTAAGTTGCATTCTCCAACTCCACATATAATAATTTCCAGGGAAATAATATTACGTATACGACACACGTTGGAAAATAGTCGTATCATAAAAAACTTTGCACAAGAACATAACAGACCGAAAGCAGTTGCATATTCTGAATTGTTTATCATTTATTTCCAACAACTAACTAACGTTAGACTTCAAAGAATTTCACCTCCTGACAAACTACTCTGACAAAGCAATATCACCCTGACAAGTATCCTGACGTTGAATTAAATATTTATGCACAAAGTAAAGTCAAATGAACTGAAAATTGAATGCGCTTTTCAAAGAAAGTTTATGGCAATACAAATACTCGTAAGTCGCGATTTTTGAGGGAACGAGTGCTAGAGTAAGAAAGGATTAAATTTATAAATTGTCGAAGATTGTCGTTCTTGTTGCATTTAATTTACCATAATTTTGATGCACAAACATGAAAGCAAAATATATTTGGCTATTTTGGGCCATATAAATGGAAGGTGGTAATCAGAATTATGATTTTCCGTATGCTTTTCCTAAAAGCGTATTCGAATTTCTTCCATAAAGTGTCAACAAATTTAAAATAAAGGATACACGAGGGGCGGTTGATAAGTTCGCGGCCTGAGAAACTCATTTTCTTATTATCTGCCGTAGAATAAACATCACCATGTCAGCCGAAATCGGAAATTCTTGCAATTTTGAGCACCGTGCCGTGATAAAGAAATTTTCGAAGACATATCATCGACTCTTCAGAATGCTGGGCCTTCGTATACAATGGTCAAAAAATGCGCTCACTCACCCAAGCCCAGGACGTCCTGTGTCAGTTGTCACTGAAGAAAACGTTGAAAAAGTTGAAAAATTAGTTCTGCCCGACTGAAAAATAAAAATGCGGCAGATAGCGGACGTGTTGCACATCAACAAAGAATGGATTGGACAAATTATGCACGAGCATTTAATTATGAAAACAAAGTGTGTGACAAGCAACGACGACTCGACAAGTGCTGAAAAGATTTTTTGGAGACAATCTGGAAAATTTTCAATTGAATCGTAACTGTAGATGAGACTTGGGTTCGCCACTATGATCCGGAGTCCAAACAAGGATCTATGCAGTGTATTGAAAAAGGGGAGAGGCCGCCGAAGAAATTCACGGTGGAAAAGTTGACTTCGAAGCTTATGGCGACTGTTTTTTGGGATGACGAAGGTGTTTCGCTGATTGATTAGCTGTCAAAGGGGACTACGATGAATGGTCAATATTACGCAAATTTATTGACTCAGGCACGTAAAGTGGTCGTACGGAAGCGACGTGGGAAACTCTGCCACGGACTGTTGTTTTTGCAGTATAACACGCCTGTTCACACGCCGTGGGTTTCGAGACAAGCCTTAAAACACACAGTTTTTTCAATGGTAGGCAACCCACCCTACAACTCGGTCTTGGCCCCGAGCGGCTTTTTTCTTTTTTTTTTCAGTTTGAAAAAGGAATTACGAGGCCGGAGATTTGCAGATGAAAACGAGATCAAGGCAGTCGTAGAAAGTCATTTTGAAGGCAAAGGAAAAGAATATTTTTTTTGTGGTATTAAGGCGATGTGAGAAATGCATTTCACTCGAGGGAGATTATATTGAGAAATGAAATTCTTTAATCGGATCTCTTCTTTCACTTAATGCCTTAGGCCGCGAACTTATATCTATTTGCCGCTTCTAACAATCAGCCCCTCGTATGTACGAATTATAATAAAGTATAGAGCCGCAATATTCAATAGAAAAATAGACAATTGCATTAAAACGAGCTACTGAGGATAATATAAAGGGTTCTTTTTAAAATTGCTATAAAACAAAGTCCATTTAATATTTTTCAAGAATTTTTCCTTGCTTTTTTAAGAGAGTGCACTTTCCGGAAAATAATTTCATTTAAATGGCTGCCGCGGCTGGCTTGACAGTAGCCTCTCCTGTCAACCCAATTTTGCAGTATACAGGGTGCGCCATCTTTTATGTCGGTATGTAAACACTGAATAACTTTGTCATTTATCAACCGAATGACTTGAATAGACATGTTTTTGAAACGTCAATTCAGTACAATTTTAACCATGTATCGCTTCACACCGAAACAACGCTGTACGTTGAAAATAGTCGTTCAGTTGTGTTAACTCAACGTGCATATCGTCAGAAATATCGTGACCAACAAGCACAGTCTGACAACACTATTCGTCTTTTGGTGTCGAATTTTGTTGAGCACAGAACAGTGCGAGTTCATCAACGCTCAAGACTTTCCAATGAACTCGTTGAAGCGGTAAGAGAGAGTGTTGCCGAGAAAATACATGTGTGGTATCGTCACCGCGCTCATCATTTTGACACCAGTGGAGCCACTTTGCGGCGCATTTTGAAGGATGATTTGCATTTGTTTCCATATAAAGTGTAATTGATTTAAAGAATATTGCCGACAGACCATCTACGTCGCTTGGAATACGGCCAAACATTCGCTCGAATGGTTGACACTGAACCTGGTTTTTGAAAGCAAATTTTGATGACCGACGAGGCCCATTTCGCACTCCCTGGCGCTGTTAACAAACAAAATTGCCACACTTGAAGAACGGAGAATTCATACGAGATCCATGAAACACCATTGCATGACCAAAAAGTGACTGTTTGGGCCGGCGTTTACGCCAAAACCATCATTGGGCCTTTTTTGTTCAGAGAAGGCGAAACAGTGGATGTTGGCTCATTATGTCTGCCCACAAATGTGTGAAAAAGGTCTGGACGGTTACTATTTTCAACAAGACAGTGCACCATGCCACACTGCAAATAAAACAATGCAGTTTCTGCAACGAAAATTCCCTGGACGTGTGTGAATGGAGACATTGACTGGCCACCCAAATCTCCAGATTTGACCCCTCTGGACTTCTGTTGGTGGAGTTATTTGAAAAGCAAAGTGTACGCCAGTAAGCCTCAGACCATTGACGAGCTCAAGGCAAACATTCGTGCCGAAATCATCGCTATACCGCCCGAGATGCCCGAAAAAGTGATGGAAAACGCAGCGAAAAGAGCACATTTAGCTTTGGTCAATAGAAGCGGCCACTTAATTATGTTGTATTCAAAAACTAGTCCAAATAAATTGTAAAGGACCAAATTGAATAAAAATCCCCATATATGGAAATCGGTTTTTTTTTTAAATTATTCAATATTCACATACCGACATAAAAAATGGCGCACCCTGTATTTTCGATGGTTCGGGATTCTTCTTCACGAACAGCTCGATCTGTGCTTAGGTGGCAGAATCGTTTCTGGATTATCAGAATAATATCGATCTTTAACGGCACTCCACAAAAAAAAGTCCAACGGCGTCAAATCGCAGCTGATTATTGAGTAGCAAAAGATCGATTGTTGGACGGAACCAGAGATCGTGCAAGTTAATTTCCTCAGTTTCTGGACAAAAATAAATCGGTTATCATGCCTCTGTAGCACTCTCCGTTGACTGTAAGGTTGTTGCCATCTTCAGCTTCGAGAAAAAAAAAAATGGACGAATAATACAAACAGTCACACACTGAGGATGTATTCATTTCGACTACATGCGATTTCCAAGGCCCAAATATGGCAGTTTTGTTTGTTTACATAGATGCTGAGATGAAAATGCGCCTCATCGGAAAAAAAATATTTTTTTTTAGCAAAATCGACGTCAAATTCGAGCTACTCTAAAGCCCAAACAGAGAAGCGATAATGAAGCGAGTGGTCAATTTGCGTCAATCCCTGAGTATTGAATCTTGTGAATCTTGTAGGATTCGAGGCTGTTATGCAGGATTCTCCTCAGGCTAGTGCGACTAATGTTCAGTTACTGAGAACTGTTGCTAGTTGAGGTCAAATGGACGAATACGAGGATGATTTATATTGTACTTAGCTTCATAATCTCATGAACTTTCTTCACTAATGATTTATTTCGACCGAAATTTCTTTTCGCACTGTTTCGGCAACACAGCACTCACTTTGAAAATAAGTTTTCAATATTTCAATTCTGTGTTTCTGTCAATTTGTTGAGCTCGAAAGAGCTGTCAGTGTCAAAATAACACGTAATTTATAAAGAAGCCAGCAGATGGCTCACCCGTTATATACAAACATATGAAAAAAAAAAACTGAAGTGCACGACTAGGTCGCAGTTTATTTGCAAATCACTTAGATATAAAATATAAAATGGTTAAAATATTTATTTCTTTAAATTCTTTAAAAATCGAAAAAAAAAAATTATTTTGATAATTTTTCAAAACTTGGTACCACCAAGAATATGTCAAATATTGTCCACAGATTTGTTTAAAAGAAGTTTCAACGGAACCTGAACCAACGAAGCTTACGAGTACTTGTATATTTCCTTGGCTCTTTCTTCAAGTTCCTTGTAACTTTAGTAATTCCTTCCAACTGCCGTGAAATTCTCGATGTGTCAGCAAGCTTAGGCGACCCAATTACAAATGTACACTATTCAGACTCCTAATATGTGGAGCACAAATACTCAATCGAACTCACTTTCACGATAATCTGAAGGTTAAAAAATCGGTTGACTTTGTCCTAATAAGAAATTTGTATCTCAAGCATTTACCCAAAGCTAGTGTGAATTCTTTGACAGTCATTTTGAACGCATGGAAAATAACTAAGGTGGACCTATACTCAAAACTGAAAGTCCCCTTATAGCCAGCTACAGCTATAGACCTATAAATTTGCCGAGCAGTATAAGTAAATGATTTGAACAAATTCTTAAAGAAAAAAAAAATTACAAAAATAATTACCGATTGCAGCATACCCCGATGCAGTATATCCCAACGTAGAGTTCGGTTTCAAACCACACCTCACACACACCGGTTTGAAACCACACCTCCAACCAAGTACTTCGTATTTGCAATTGTTTTCACCAATAAGGAAAATCTACAGGGATGATACTTTTAGACATTAAAATAGTTTTCGTGGCTTTATGCTTGAATGGTTTAGGTCTTATCTGGTTAATAGATCTCAGAGAGTCAAGATTAATGACATTAGGAGTGGTATTAATTTTATTAACTTAGGTGTGCCCCAAGGGTCTGTACTGGGACCCTTACTGTTTTTAATATATATTAATTCTTTGTTCGGGTTAAATTTTAAAGGTGTACCTACAGCATTTGCGGATGATGTTGGTTTTGTGTATGATTCAGACAGCCCTTTAAATTTGTTTTTTGATATAAACTTTGACCTTAATTTACTTAGAATCTGGTTTGCAGGGCATAATTTGTTGATTAGTTCTAAAACAAAAATTATGTATTTCAGTTTATCAGGGCAAGCTAGTCTCGAGGCTGATATTTTCTTCCATGCGGCGTAGTGTCATAAATTTAAAAACTCTTGTTGCTCCTGTGTTTTCAATTCCTTTTCATTTTGCAGAAGTACGAACTGCAGTGTAAAGTGTTTTCAAGTCGAGGTAGTCGATGAATTTAAATACTTGGGGCTTATTATTGACACTAAAATGTGCTTTGCTACTCATATCGATTCCCTAACTCGTTACTTTCGTTCTACGCTACGAAATGTCTTTTATTTGCGAACTATTTGCTCGGCTAAGCTCTTAAAAACTATTTATTATGGAATTTTTCATTCCAAACTGCAATATGGTATTACCTGCTGGGGAGGGATCTATTTTAGTAAATTATAGCCTTTGCTGTTATTACAAAAATTTGTCTTAAGGAGAATATGCAATAAAAATCGCTTGCATCCTAGTTTGCCTTTGTTTCGTGATTTTAAAATTCTTCCAGTCCATCATCTGTATTGTTATAAAGTTTTAAAGGAGTTTTTTGTTAGATCGGGGAATCTTAATTTTAGAATATTTGATAGTCATGGCTTGCGTAGGAATTCATTGTACTTAGTACCTGTGCCCATTTCTCGCACTACTGCATTTCGCAATTTTTATACTGTGGTTTCATGTCGCTTATTTAACAAACTACCTCTATCTCTCAGGACACTAGGACTTCATAGTTCTTTAGAGAAATATCTGAAATGTTGGTTTCTAGAGTTTGAATTTGTAAGCTTGGAATCACTTTTACATGTTATGACTTAGCATTCTCTCTGATGTTCTGATGCGATGATGAAATATGTTTAATTTTATCTCTTCAATTATCAATTTTCATTAATTTATTACTTACCTTATGCATTTTATTGAAGGGTCACCCCACCCATTTTTTAATTTTTCTATTTTTGTTTAATTTTATAGAAGTGGCATTTAATTCTATTTTCTTTTAAATATCAAATGCCATTAAAATTTCTCTTATATTGTGCCTATGTTTTACATATTGTTGAATTTGTAAAGAGAAAATAAAATCTAATCTAATCTAATCTAGCATTTGACGCTTTTTGAGATGGTCTATTATATAAAATGATTAATTTCAACTTTCCCCCGTTTCTATGCAAGTTGGTATTCTAGTATAATTTATTTCCAGTCAGGTGTTCTGCAAGGTTCTGTTTTTGGTCCCAGTTTGTACAATTTATTTACGTCTGATTTTCCAAGTCCATTTAGCTGTGAAACAGACATTTTTGTAGACGATACTGTATACTTTCATTTCGCGAATTTGTTCTCAACGTTGAGAAAGATCTTCGAAATACGATGGAAGTATTAGAACGTTATTATTATAGATGGAAAATTAAGCTGAGCGATGACAAAATTCAAGCTATCTTTTTTACTCGAAAAAGAAAATCTTGCTATCTTCTAACTGCTAATTGCAAATTTATGGATCGGCAATAAATTGAAATGATTGCGTTAAGTATCTAGGTATGGGTACATCTGGACACCAAGTTAACTTTCAATGAACACATGTCTCGAACTTTATAGAAAGTAAATATAGCAATAAAGATATTATATTTCAAATCTGTTCTATCAAACCAAAATAAATTTATCATATACAATGTAGTTTTTCAAGCGTTATTGTTGTATGGATGTCCAGTATGTGGAAACTGTGCACAGTCTCACATTAAAAAGCTACAAGTGTAACAAAATAAATTCATTAAAATGATGCCTGACCTTTCATGGCAAAATTCATCTTTGAATCTTTATAGGAGAGCGAATGTTGAATTGATATCTGCAAAAGTTCAAAATCTTACGAACAAATTTATTAGTAAATATACTTTTGCTAATAATCCCTTAATAAACAATTTCTTTATTTAAACTTGTTATATGTTAATTACCAAAAGTTATGCTTTAATGTTAATTTGTACCTGATTATGGCTACTCATTAATCTCTTTATTTATTTATTTAACTATTTATTTGTTATTTAGTTAATTATTAACTTCTATTTATTTTTTTATATATACTTTTGTTTTGTTTATGTATTTATTTATGTAATCATTCAATTAGTTATTTATTCTTGTTATTTGTTTTTTGTTTTCTTTTGCAGGCAATAGTTTCCTTATGCAGTCAATAGTTAAATAAAATTAAAAGAATGTTTCAGTAGAAAGATATATATGTAATATCATATCTTTGTAATGTAAAATGAATTGTTACTATTTAAAGACAACATTTCTTAAGGCTGCTAATAATAGATGTCTTTACAATTCAATCCATTTCAGTACAATTTCTTTTAAGTTTTGAGTACAATTGGAAAAGTTTGTTTTCCATCCCTAATTGTTCACGCCATTTATTTTTGTTTACTTTTTGTAAGGGATGTAGCGCTTGTCAAATTTGTGTTACTTTCGGATGGGTTCACACGTATTCACAGACGCAAGCCGAAGGCAGAGTTTTCATTTATTTTTTGCGGATTTTCGGGCACATGAAGTCGTTTGCCTCTGCTCAAAATATTGTCGATTTGACAGTTTAGGTAAAAAAAAAATAATGAGCAGATTTGCAGAGAAAGAACGTGTGTAAGCACTGACTTTTGGTTGTGCAGACTTTTTCTCGATATATCGCAGTGTGTATAGCGACCTTAATCGGTTTCCCACCACCCCCTCTATTACCGAAACTGTTAACCCCAAAAATCTGAAGAAAAACAAATTGAAAGTATGCAAAGTCGAGAGCGAATATTTTAGTAAATCTCTTGCCATAAGTAATTTTTGAAAAAAACAAAACCTCATCTTAACTCAATTTCGATAATTTTCAGACAGGCACATCTACCCAACTGACTTAAAATAAAATTCATCAAAATCCATTGAGTGTTTTTTGAGTTAGTCGCATGAGATAGGTGATTCTAATCGGTTTTAAAACCTCCCCATATTGTACTCCTACTTCTATTGATTTCAATAATTTTTGAGTAGAACTACTAATGTATACACCTAAGCCTGCGAACCAAATTGCTTTGCAATCCATTGAGATATTCTTGAGTTAGTCGACTAACAAAGATGATTAAAGATTTTGAAACCCCGCCCTACATCCCACTAACACTTCATCTGATTCGCTTAAATCGTGTAGGTATGAAATCTTTTGTTTCAAAATCTCGAAAAGATCTCGGCAATTCTATTTTCTTAAGGTATCCTGATAAATTGAGTACTTAAAAATTAAAAAATTAAATTCAAATGATAACTTTGTTACTCTTTTTCTTGTTTGTTATTAGTTTATCTGACCTAAATTTATTTGTTAATTCGATTGCTTTCTGGTGAGTTGGGGTGTGGGTCGGGGTGAACCAACGTATAAGGAATTACACATCATTGTCAAGATTAGTTTTTTTTTTTTTTTAATATTTGTTTACACTGCGACTAGTTATGAAACTAACGAGCAGTTTGCTTTTCAGTATTATTAGCGGGAGAAAAGTAAATGGCTAACAGTTTACTATTTTTAAGGTACATTATAATTGCAATTTGTTGTATGTTAACTAACTTTTAATGACAGTAACAAGAGCATAGATGGGATTTAATCCATCCAAAGCGTTGGAGGTTAAGTTCACTCCGAGCGCCTCTTTTCGCTCATTGTTGTCGCTCTGTTACTATCTAGTAGAGTACGTGGTAATCCTGTCACGGTTGCCTTGCAAGATCTGACGATCTTATACATTGCAGTTGTCTCATGCCATATACATTTAGAAGAATTGTTGCTTCCTCGTTAATATGCTCCTGAAGTCTCTTCCCGTGTGCTTTGGCCCTAGAGTTGATCTCTTCAAGAACAGTAGGAATGCCTAGGTCCCGATGGAGGTCGCTGTTTCTGATGTACCATGGAGCGTTCACAATACTTCGAAGGACCTTATTCTGGAATCTTTGGATAACTGCAATATTGGTCTGGCTGGCACATCCCCAGAGTTGAGCGCCATAGTTCCACACTGGTTTTAGGATCTGGTTATATAAAAGAATTTTATTAGTAATTGATAGTCCTAACTTCCTGCCTATAAGCCATTCTAATTTTCGCCATTTAATGTCAAGATTATTTAAATATTTTATTATAGCAATTAATTTTTCTCCCTCCGGGGGGTCCAGACCTAGAAATGAATTTGTTTATGTGGTTTAAAGTTTCCATAAAATTTTATTAAGTCGCTGCGTTGTTCCTTTATTCATACAGGGTTATTCATTGTTTGCTTTAGTATTTTTAATTTAAATAAAATAGAAAGTATTAAAGATTTCAATGAAATTTGTTTACTGTTTTCAATTTTGGAACATTATGGAATACAAGCTCGGTTAAATAAAAGCCGGAGGAGTTTTTGCAGACTTGTATTCTTCTGAGGTAATTTTCGATGAGTTTTCGACACATTTCTGCCTGTATTGCGGCCATAACTTCACGGATGTTAGTTTTTAAGTGCTTCAAAGTTTGCGGATTGTCTGCATAGATACGATTTTTAGCAAAAAGAAATTGTGAAAATAAAAAAAAGTTCCGTATCACTGCTATCACTCATTGTTTAATTAAATTACTTCAAATTTGTGAAGCAAGCAAAAAAAAAAGAAAACAAAACAAACCAATTTGATAGACACTGACAATTAATACTTCAAAAAGAATCCACGGAAGTGTTCAGACAGGACTATCAGTCTGAACACGAAATGTCAAAAAAAAATCCAGTCCGTCAGTGCAGTGTGAACACCGTCTTGGAAACACATGTCACTCCCATCAATGTCTTCAATTAACAGACCTTACGTCATCACAAATACTACCGATTCGTTCGAATTTGGTGATTGTGTTTCGAATTGTTTGCCCAGTTGGGCTATTATGACGACCTTAAATCGCGATACATAGATATTACAGAACTGTTATTTTTGTAGCAACAAGTCTTATGCATTGAGCAGTGGTTAAACGGTTGATATTATTAAATGGCAAGGCAAGAACTAACTACCTGTCACTACGGATGACAGATGGATTTGACAGATGCCATATAGCAGGAATATGAAATCTCAATTGGTCGCGTATTTTAGAATTTGAATAATGGTGTAGAATCTACCTTCGTATGAATGTAGGTATAAAATTGCAAGGCAACATTTGAGTATAAGAAAATTAGAGGGATTTTAATAATCTGTTGTTTTTTTTTTACATTTTTTAGTTTTCTTAACTGGATGGTAAGTCGTAACTACTGTATAAAGCTAAGAAAATTTTATGGAGTACAGATATAAATAAAAATTTGTTGAATTCAGTCTAAGATAAAGTACCGGTAATTTTGATGCTAGAATATAAATTCGGGGCACACAGACCCCACAAATACGAAATTTGAAGAAAATGCGTCCAGCCGAGGTACAAACAGACGGACAAGCAGACATAATTGCGAGATCCACTTCTTTAAGTTACTCTTATTATAGTTATGTCAAAATAAAATAAAATCTAGAGATCGACAAATTTCAAGAAAATAATACTTGCTCTATGCAAATAGAAATTGCGGTTTCAAAAATAGAAATTTTGAGAATCGAGATTTAATTTTTTTTTTTGAAATTCCATACTTCAAAAGCCTTCTCTTAGTTACCGGATTAATGGGAAAATAACATGAGGGGCAATTTAAAATGACGATACGAAACACAAACGTCCAGGGCCGAACTGCACCCGACGATATTTGCTTTCATTTTTTTCTCTTTTTCTTTGATTGCATTTATTCGGAGATTCGGCAGCACTCATGTCAAAACGGGGACGTCTTCTTTTATGAAAAATGCTTCCTTGTCCAATGATACAATTGTTACCAAGCTACGGAATAATTTTTAGTATTATCATTATAATTACGCCCATCACCGCAATACCCGCCCTTTGCATAGTCATGGTTTAAATAAACGGTCACTTCACTTGCTATTTTAACGATTTTTCTGCTTGGATTTTGATAAAATACTTTTTTTTCAGCTATCAGCATGCTTAATCGCAGATAATAATTTTCAATACTAACCTTTAAATTGGGTTCATTCACTTTAATATTGGTCAACAAACCAATCGCTAAAGAGAGTTTATTCGTATATACGTATCTCAGATCCCAAGAGTATATCCCAAATAAGGACTCCACTTTAAAATTGTATAATCCATTTCTTTTGAATAAAATTCTATAGATTATTACTGAAAACATGTGTTGAATTTTCTTTCATATCAACGTTACCGTAAACGACTTTAGGCAGAATTTCTCGGAACAATTTACGGATTTGTGGGCATTTCACTCACAATGACTTCCAGCTACATGCATTTCACATATCACATCACTCTTACGTTGCATGTATTGAAATAACAATGGAACGGTTGGTGGGATTTCAACTGAATTGCAAATATTAAGCTTCACATGTGTTCTGGAATTGAAATAACCACCAATTTGAAATTCCTTTTCTATAGAGATTAAAACTGAGTTTCTGAGAGTTGTATAACTGGTATGCTGAAAATAATTTTTGCTCCTGGAAATATGCATCGTCACCCTTCCTAGCTTCCATTTGGTACCCATATTGTATTCATACAAAAAAAATGTTTTTTGACTTTTACTGTAACTTCAAAAGTTTTTGAACTTTTTCAAAAGTTTTCTACGTCCAACGGTTCAAAAATGATGAGGCTGTGACAGTCGGACAAACGGACGGACAGGCGGATGAACAGATGGACAACGGACAGACAACTGACCCTCACTATAAGAGTTCTGTTTTTCTTTTTGTTTCCTTGTAAGTACCCAGACTTTTCTACGTCCACCGGTTCAAAAATTATGAGGCTGTGACAGTCGGACAAACGGACGGACAGACGGATGGACAGATGGACAACGGACAGACAACTGACCCTCACTATAAGAGTTCTATTTTTCTTTTTGTTTCCTTGTAAGTACCCAGAGAAGTATCTAAGTAGAAAGAAATAATTTTATTTAATTGAGAATTTCACCATTAAAGACAGAAAATAAGTCGTGGTAATCTTTGTTTGCTTTCTTTAAAGGGTGCTACAATTTTTTCAAAAAGACCTGAGTGTTTTCATCCGTCCATGCTTCCAAAAATTATTATACATAAAATCGTTAGTTAAGTTGTATAGTTCAAAAGTTACAAACACATGACAGACACACAGCCATACAGACATACGGATAGACAGAAATTCATAAGTGTTCCGTTTTGCCATTTTTGTATGAATTCGGAACAAAATAAGCAATCTATTGGAATAGAAATGAAGTAGATGACAGGTATTTGCCCTCTCTGGAAGCTTTAATTTCTGGATACTTTAATTTCTAAAGAAACTATGCTAAAAAAGATGATCTGATCGAAGAATAACCTTAACTAGCACCAGGCACAATCGATTTTCCTGGGTCGTTCATTTAAATATGTCCGAGAAGTTTCACTTCTGACACCACCCTTGGCAAACAAAGGAGATTATTTGATCAATAGCTATGCTTCGAACAACTTAAACTGCCCTTCAGTAGAATACAACCACAATCGTATAAGTTTTAGCCAGAATAGCTGAAAATGATTTACGGATTTCTGCGTAATCACTTCCAATGGCTTCCGGCTACTATGAGTACTCGTATTGTATGCATTTTACATTTACATTAACCTTGCATATATACAAAGGGCCAGTTAAACTTTTGAAACATTATACTTTTTGGTTTCGCTTAAATCATCCATCAATCCACACTGACTGTAGTCCTTACAATGAGTTTGTTAGAAATTCCTTTCCTGGAGGTAAATTATATCATCAAAGTGAACTGGGTTTATGATAGTTATGCTGAGGAAATATCGATTGCGTGAATACATACCGTCTGTATGATATGTAGATGAAATGTTTTGGAACTATCCTTAGTGGAGACTCATCAATCATTTTATGGGGTGTATCCTGCTGGATAAATTCTTAATTGCACACGTGCGTTGTCTTAAGTTTTGCATCTATGATCAACTTGTCATCGGAATAATCATTAAAATATGTTTTTTTTTTTTTTTCTAGGAATTCCTTTCCAAGAATAAAGTTGTCCATCGGGATTTGGCTGCCCGCAATGTATTGGTGTCATCAGATCGAACTGTGAAAATCGCTGATTTCGGGTAAGTGAAGGTTGATTGATAAACTAGAACAAGTATTTAGGATTCCTCTTCTCTTTGTAGGCTTAGTCGTGATGTGTACCAAGAGAATGTCTACAAGAAAACAGGAAATGGAAAATTACCCATCAAATGGCTTGCATTGGAATCAATGACACATCAGGTTTATACTTCGCACAGTGATGTGTAAGTTCGAAACAATTTCTATCAACTAATCAGAGAGAAGTTAATTGTTTTCTCATTTAGATGGTCCTATGGCATTCTCCTCTATGAAATAGCAACTCTAGGAGGTATCCCTTACCCATCGATACCGACAAATCGATTACTGCACTTACTTAAAACTGGCTACCGCATGGAAAAGCCAAAGAACTGTGGCCAAGAGTTGTAAGTTGAAGTTTGTTCCTTCTTTTCTTTTTGATTTTAACCCCTGTTTTGCTAACAGCTACAACCTCATGAGCTCCTGTTGGCATTGCAATCCAGCAGAACGACCAACTTTTACAGAAATAATCAAAATCCTTGACTGTCTACTGAGTGATTCACCGCAGTTGCAGATAGAAAAGCTTGTAATGCCAAAACTGAAAAATAGGTAGGGATTTATTAACCTATTCTTTTTATGAACCTATTTTTTTAACACCATCTTTTTAGCCCTGAAACACCAACATCAGATGATTCCTATTTGAAACCTCTTTAAATCTGCACCCAACTGCACAACTGATATAGACAAAAAAAAAATAAGCAACTGTGACTAAAAAGAAAAAAAAAAAACTTACATTTAACCTTTAAGTATAATAACATTTATTATAGTATATTTCTGTAAGGTTGTTTTTTTATTTAATTTTTTTTTTCTACATGTTTGTAAGTGTATACATGTGTGTGGCACTTGTGAAGTAGTTAAACTGAAATTTAATAGACTAATTAATTTTAAAAGTGAACGATTTTATAATAAGTAATAATAATAATTTTAGTTTTAGGAAAAATGAAAGTCAATTTTTATTTGTAATACGATTATGAAAAGGTATTTGCTTATACAATGATAAAATTATACGAGTACATATGCTATTTAATAAATATGATATATTGTTTAATAAATATGAATTAAACATCTTTGTAACTGAAAATTTTACAATTTTAGTTGAAAAGAATGAGGACCAGTGTTGCCAAAATGATACTTTTTGTACCAAAAGTGATACTTTTTTTCTTTTCAGTTTTAAGATGATACTTCATTTTTGTAGCATAACAATTTTAATACTTTTAACTTTTTGGACAAAAAAAAAAAATAGTTTTCCCATTTTTGGAATGTCATATTCAAAATTATATCGTCGTTTGAATAAGAGGGAAAGGTAACTGGACGCTTCTATTACCTAAATTTTAATTAAAATATCTAAACTGCAAACACTTAATACAATGTGCCATATACTTTTTCTTCTTCTTCTTCTTACGGCGAAGTTATTATCCGGAGTAGAAGGATCACAACCCTCCCACTTTACTGCATCCCTACTGGTCCGCCTGTGGGGTTTGCCGGTTTGACCTCAGTATCTCTCCTTTGAACATGACAATACCAACTGAGCCGGACGTGCTCTATCTTGCTTGTGATGGGTTCTTTTACATGAAGGCTTCCTCGAATCTTTGAACTTCTTATTCTATCAATCTTCGTTACTCCTGCTGTCATGCGAAGCATCTTCATCTTAGCTGCCCTCATACTTTTTGTACATTGTCCAGCATTGTGAACCGTATGTGAGCGCCGGGCGTACAACTGCGGTGTAGAGTCTTCTTTTCACCCTACGCTTACGCGATGATTGATGTCATCATCACAAGTTGTTTCGCTATTGATCATAGATCCCAGATATTTGAACTTTTCACACTTGGGAACCACTTTTCCATTCAAGTAAATGTCTGGAATAGGCCGGTGTGGATCAGAGAACGGGCAGCACAGATACTCTGTCTTTTTCGAACTAATACGATACCCATTTCCCTCCAAAACATCCACCCATACATCAAGTGCTCGTTGCAAGTCCATTTGATCTTCGCTTATGATAGCTCCATCGTCAGCAAAGAATAACTAATGTACTTTGGACAATGTGCCATATACACACTTAATTTATTTATTATTTGAAGTGTCGCCTGCAGAAAGACGATTTCCGGGAAGGTATAAAAATAGGTATACTCATATACTGGAGCACTCAGACTCAAAAACAGGTCCACTGTACAACCAGGCAGAGAACCCCATTTTAATGTGTTTTTTTGTCTTTTGTAAAAAGACGAGTAGACACTTCAGTGAAGAAGAGCTTAGGTCATCAGCACTCACCACATCAGCACCGAAAATCTGCCACCTGATCCGAGCAAAGGCAGGACAATCACATAGGAAGTGTTCCGCAGTGTCATCGCTCCACAGGAGTCGCAGAAAGGGGTAGCGTTCAAACATAGCACATGGAGGTGCTTGGCAAAGGCGAAGTGGCCCGTAAGAGCGCCAGTAAATTGTCTGCAGTCTTTTCTGCTAAGGGATAGTAAGAAAGCCGCGGATTTCTTACAGACGACGGGGACCATTCGTTTAGTCTGCCTGCATCCTAGAGAGTCATGCCACCTTCGATTGTGTTCACTGAAAACCCAGTCGTCAATGGAAGCCCTAACCGCGAACGCTGGCAAACCCAACGTGGGTTCAGGTCCAGAGAAATTCTCTTCTGAGCCTTGTCTAGCAAGCTCGTCAAAGATCTCACTTCCTGTTATCCCTTTGTGTCCTGGGACGCAAACAAGATTCAGTGAGTTCAGCCTTCCGACCGAATTCAAGCATGTTTTGACTGTTGTCAGCACTTGCGCCTTCAACTTCTGCAGTCTCTTTGCGCCGCGCCGCCGCCAGTTTTCTTCGTTTCCTCTTCTTCTTACTTTTTCAGTTTCCCGAGGCAAGCCTTCAGCAGCAGCGCTACAATGAGCCTTCTGTCCATTAGGATGAAGATTAAGCGTATCAGGTTGGACCTCTCCGCTACTTTCTCCCTCTTGCCAGCTCAGCTTACCGAACGTGTCGTGGAGAGAGCTGCAGGAGTCTTCAGAATCCAGCATTCTTGCTACTCCTATATACACGCCAGTGTTGGCGGGGGAGGGTATGATGGGTAGGGCCTCCAGAATCCTTGCCCTAGCCGCAGTCGAGAAGACCAAGGGTGGATTTTCGGTTTCGCGAGTGCCACCTGGAGTAGTCGTATCAATTGTTTTCTCCACTCATGCTTTTTCTTCTCTTAACGTCAAAGTCGGACGCTTTCAGCGCTTAGTTCAATGTCTCACCTGGGATCTTTTCAGACCCTTAGGATCTTTGACTCTTAAGCCTTCCGCCATGACAAGGCAGCCGAACGACGGGAAGGAATATTTTACTTAATGTAAAAGTGTAAGTGTACAATTTTACACTTTTACATATTTTACTTAATGTAAAAGTGTGAAATTGTATACACCACATTGTAAAATTCTTGTGTGACATTTTCTCTAATAAGAGTAGAAAAAATCCTACAAGGCCCACCCCTAATGTAAATTCAGTGTTTTACTAGTGTATCGTTATACTAATCCGATTTCGAATAATCAAATATTTTCTACTTCTCCCTTGGTATTTTTCATTAATATTATTACAGAATTAGTGACGTGTTTTGAAATTTTGGTAGTGTACATTTGGAAGAAAAACAAATAAGCGATTGAAGCAAAACTACAAGACAAATTTATGTATACGTGAATACTTTTAATATTTCATACTTAACCACGACATTCGTGTTTCCAATTAATTGCTATATGAAGATTAAAATCCTTTATTTGAACAAAATGTTTTACTTAAAATTTCGACTTTTAAAGACGTGATACTAGTTGATACTTTTTTCGTATTCTGCTTAGTATTTTTTCCCATACCCTTGCTGCAACACTGTTTGAGATTTTTGAGCAACACTTAACCAAAATACGAATAATAGGAACATAAGTACTTTATGTTTTTTTTTTTACAGACTATGCCCTTTCAAATAAATTCGAAAGCTGCCTTAAAGTGCATTTACACCTAAAAATAAAAATATATAACCTTAGCAAATAAAGTAAAGACTAAAGATTGTCAGTAACTGTCCGAACACAATGAACAAGCGCTGGAGCAGATGAAGTCGCTGTAGTACAAACTGTCAAATAAGTCGCTCACTGAAGTAGCAATGCACGTAAACAATGGTGAAGCGCAGCTCGATTGCTCAAGCTGTCAAAACGGAAAGATAATCGCGCTGTGTTTAATAACTGAGGAAGAAGAAATCGCATGCTATTAATTTATCGACGGGTGTACGGTTCTGCCATTTACGTTTTTTTGTTTCTAACTGTCAAAAAGTAGTGCAGCTCGTTCGGAAGTTGAAGTTGACTCAACTTGTGCTGCAGCTACTTTTCGCTGCAGCTTCGCATTGTATTCGTGCAATAGGGAGTACGTGTATTTCAACATTGACAGCGCTGCGAACTGCAGCTGCGTGTGTCTCACGCATTATAACATTGTGTTCGGGCAGTTAAACAAACGGATTTGTTACCCCGTGAATGGAAAAGATGGTAGGTATGTGCTCTTAAAAGGATCCTGTAGTCTACGGATATGTAAATCGTTGTTACATCTCCAAGTTTTTTAGTAGTGTTTAGAAAGCAACTGCAAGAACATTTCTATCAACATTTTTGCCGCTACAGAGCTAGTCTATTTTCTAGTCAGTCATTAAGAGGTTTGCAGAAAAATTTCACACCTACAAGCAAATAAATTTGTATTCTTTATAGCCTTCTTACTGAAATTTTATACTTTCCCCCACAAAATTGTGCTCGACTCCGCCATCTTGGAAAATGGTGGCCAAAATTTCGTTTGTAACTATTTTCTGGAAAATTATTCATTTTTAAAAAAAAAATACTAATTTTGTCTAATTTCTCATAATGATTTGTTTGAGCCGTTTTGTTATTCTAGTAAAATATTTACGTTTGTCTGTATGTCCGTGCGTGTGTCTCACGCATTATAACTACTGAACTTAAAGAGCATAAGGTACCCTGAGAAAAACAAATAATTTTTTTTTTTCATGCGACAAATCATTAATATCAGGAATTTGTTCCATACATAGAATGTTTGGGAAATACTGGGAATGAATGCGACCACATGTAGTTGAGGTAATTTTAGACAAAAAAAAAAATTAGAGTAAAATAAACCATGTGGTAAGCCTGGGATAAGCCTGTGGCCTCTTCAAAAAGTGGTGAATGGTTCCAATCGATGGTGAAGAGTCCCCATAATATTTGTCAAGCTTTTGTTTGGTTTGCATGATAGTTTTTTTTCGCAAAAAATAGTGTTTGATGAGCACTCGAAATTCACTTTTTTCCATTTCAACGAAAATGCTAGTAGGCGTCTATATAAAATGGCTGACACAACAAAACTATTTGACAGACGTGTCTGAAAATTTGGGTGTGTTCTTTTGAAAGATGATTCTTGTCAAAAAAAATAAATTTAAGGTGACGGCACAATTTGTGTTAATTTTCATTGACTTATTGACCCCCCCTCGTATAACAGCACACCAGCAAAATTCATAGTTTCTATTTTTACTACACTTCAACAAAAGCAGCCTACTATTGTATTGAGAATTTGAGATGTCATGATTTATTGTTTATTTAATAAAGAAAGTAGTAGAGTCGTTCTGACAACAACTTTTTGCCAGAGTACGCTCGCTCGTTGATGTAAAAAGCATTGCTCCTGCTTCCTATCCAACAAAACAATGCAGAAAGCTGCAAATAGTGAATACCATTAATCATTTTTTGATCTACAGGAAATTAAGAGCAAAATCTGCAGAAAAAATAATACTTGATCTATAGGAGCAAGTAAAAATAAATGATAAGCAAACAATTAATTATTTGATTAGAGAAAGGTAATTAGCAAATATGTTAATAGATCATCTGAATAATTGTTGTTTTATTTTTCAGCAAAAACAAATTATTTGGTTATTGGAAAATAAAATTCGAACAGAAAAAGTAAAGCATAATCTGCAACAATGTTAACTTTTATCTGATAAAAAAAAAATATAGTAAACAATTGCCCGATTTGTTTACTATTATTTTCTGCAATTAGCAATCGCTCATGGTTTTTCTTGAATAACTCTTTCTCTTTCTTTTCGTTTTCATTTTCCTGAAGCATTGTCTTTTCTGTTTTTCAAATAATTATAATTAATTTTTGCTAATCATTTATATTTTCTGCTGATTTTGTTTTATATTTTTTACAGATTAAAAAATTATTTACTTTTTGCTGATGGGAAAATGATTTCCATGAGGATGATTTATTTTTTTGCTGATTAATTATATTATTTGCTGGTATATTTTGCTATTTATTCGTATTATTTACTGCTGGTCGAAAATTTCCTTTTTGCTGATTTGAAAATTATTATTTTTTTGCTGATTAATTATTTTTATTGCTGGTCTTTTAATTATATAGCTGATCATTAATAATATAAGCAGATTTTGTTAACATTGTTGTTCGCTTGTCAGTGTTTCACCCTAACGCATACTGTGACCTTTAACGTATGATGCAATTTATAGAGATGTTTGCCAAACGTCTAAAGCTCTAGATTTTGACGGGTTTGGATTTAATACGGCTTAGTTGAATTTTGAAAAGCACTTTATATGGAAATAAGGGAACCCTTATGTAATTTTTACACAACGATAATTCACACTCTTTCTGCACTTTCGCCAGAATACTACGTAACCAGTCGGCTGGTATTTTTCCTCAACCCAAATTGCATCCAACACTAGGAGCAAAAGATCGCGAATTATTTCTGGCCTTGAATATTCCACCACGTATTTGGTCACAGCCAGGTGTTTTGCGCTGTTGTTTGACGTCATGTCTTCAGGTTCCATTTGGTTAATTCCATATAGACCTATGGAAATGGCGTAGGAGTATATTTGATGATATTAACGAAATGTTCTCGCCGTTTTTTCAGCTGTTAAATTTTGGCGGCAAGAAAGGTCTTCCTTTTGGGAACCTACTATTTAAATATATCATGAAAGCTTTTAGTGTGTTCTGTCTGTTCAGCTTTTATCTTTCAGACTGTAAACCAATTTAAGTTTGTCTTTCAAATATGATATTGTAGTTGGTGATAGCTGTTCTTCGAACCCTTGTCGGACCCTCGTCTCTTGTACTTTTTCCTTGCCTGTTGCTTTAAGGTTGCGAATATTGCTCCGATGTCGGATTTTCTTGTTTCTCTAATAGTTTTGGTTTGGAACTTTTTGAGGTTTCTGGCGCCATAACGAAATATCATTTTGATGACTAGATCATTTACATATGTGTTTCATTTTAGATGAGATTTAATTACGTTATACTCCTAGAATACATGTTTCTTCTCTCCTGCCTTGGTACAGTATTTCTATAGTGCCTTTATGTTTCAGGCTCCGATTATTTAGCTTTTCAGCCAACTTAACTGAAATGTCCACCTAAACAAGTCATAAGGTGTTTACATAATCCCTCTGGGTTCTGTAATTGATTCGAAAATGCTGTGCATGACCCAGCTTGTCATATAGTGCAGATTTTGGAAATTCTTTCTACATTCCTGTTTCCACCGAGTTGGCACAAACAAAGTTGAACCGATTTCGATGAAACTTACATAGTTTCTCAGTAGAAACTTTTGAAAGTAGCCTAAAGTTTGTTTTATCTTAATCGGTTAGTTTGGAGCCCATTAGTTCAGTCTGCATATTCTCTTATAAAGGTGGTCAACACGTCGAGATTTTTAAGCAGGAAGATACTTTCGGGGTAAAACTCTGTGGGCAATTGTGTCACAAAACTCTGCGTACCAAAAACTCTGAATGTGCGGATAAGTCAATCTCATGTGCTAACGGTTAATCCTAATCCCTAATCACCATCGTTCCTCACTCCTCCGGATTTGCCCAGATGGATTATTCCGCTCAAAAATCACAAAGTGTATGACCACCTTTAGACAGATAACTACCACATTGTCATGGATCTGAATATGTTGGCAATGCGGGAGAGCTTTTGGAAGAGCCGCTCCAGAGGTTTTAAGACAGCCAACGATCTTCTCTGGGTGGATACCAGCGAGGTTTTCTAATACTTACGATTTTGTTTTCAATGCGAAATAAACCTGGACATTCCATTAGAACATGAATAGAGATATCGCCGTATGCAGTCTACAGAGCGAATCTGAAGTTTTCAGAAGATAGTGTTCACTAACTATACCGCTTCTGAAATTATTCGTATTAAGGTGCACACGAAGTCGAACTTATGCTTCGAAAATATATTTTGTCCGCTAGAAAGGTTGATCAATCTAAGTTCATTTCCAAAGGTAGTGTCGTTCAATCTTCAACACAATTACGAGGGTGGGTCAATAAGTCCCTGAAAAATGAAATAAGGAACACTCTTTTCGGTATAAAAACATTTTATTTTTCAACATAGTCTCCTTTTAGCTCTATACACTTCATCCAACGTTTCTCCAATTGTTTGATGCCCTCCAAATAATACGATTTCTCGAGTCCCTCAAAATAAGCGTTTGTTTCAGCGATGACCTCTTCATTAGACCCAAATCTCTTGCCTCCGAGCCATTTCTTTATGTTTGGAAACAAGAAATAGTCGATGGATGAGGGAGGAGTTCGTAGCCTAACTCACGCAATTTTGCCATTGCGACTGCGGACTTGTGCGCCGGTGCGTTGTCCTGGTGAAAAAGAACTTTTTTCTTCGCCAAATACGGCCGTTTTTGCTTCAAATCGGCTTGGAATCGATCCAGCAACTCTGCGTAATATGCGCCGGAGATCGTTTTACCTTTTCAAGGTAATCGATGTGAATAACACCGCGCGCATTCCAAAAAAACTGTCGCGATGACCTTGTTTGCTGATAAACCCGCCTTGGCCTTCTTCGGCTTCGATTAACCAGGAGAAGTCCATTGTTTTGACTGTTCCTTGGTTTCTGGTGTGTTGTGGTGAATTCAGGATTCATCCACGGTTACGAAACGGCGCAAACATCACCAAACACACCTTTGAAGTTGTCAAACGAATGCGTTTGTTGTCGATTGTGAGCAAACGCGGCACCCATCCTGCGGAAAGCTTTTTCATGTCCAAATATTTGTGTAAAGTCAAAATCATTGAGCCATGTGATAAGCCTGTATCCTCTTCAAGCTCGCGCACTTTCACTCGCCAATCGTCCATTATCAAACCATGGATTTTGTCGGCCATATCTGGTGTGGTGACCTCAATTGGGCGACCAGAACGTTCGGCGTCACTTGTGCTTGAACGACTGCACCGAAATTGAGTAAACCGGTGGTGAATGGCTCCAATCGATGGGGAAGAGTCCCCATAATATTTGTCAAGCTTTTGTTTGGTTTGCGTGATAGTTTTTTCTCGCAAAAAATAGCACTCGAAACTCACTTTTTTCCATTTTAACGAAAATGCTAATAGGCGTCTATATAAAATGGCTGCCACAACAAAACTATTTGACAGATCTGTCTGAAAATTTGGGTGTGTTCTTTTGAAAGATGATTCTTGACAAAAAAAAATTAATTTAAAGTAACGACACAGTTTATGTTAATTTTCAGGGACTTATTGACCCACCCTCGTATGACGTCATTCGTTGGCATTTCTTAGGGGTCTTATGGAAGAGTGTATAGAAACAATCTTCGATACCGACACCTTCCTCTGTCGTAAGAACAAATGAGGGCAACTCCAGAACACTCTTCCGTTTAAATTAAAATTGCCCACGATCCTCGATTTAAAGCAAAATATGCAAAAATTGCATACCTCCTATTTTATTTATCCATGTAAAGTATTTCCATAGAAATTCCCAATAAGTTAAGCAGTTTTAATAATAACAATAAAAATAGTGCCTTCTTTGATGGGTGGGTAAGTATTAAATACACAGGGCTAAGAGTAGTGACTTTGTTTTGTTGTCCTTTGGACGGGGTGTGCTTTGCATTTATCTGCGATTGTAGTTGAGCCCTAGTATATTTCGTGCCTAAAAAAATTGACAGTTAACACAGGTCTTGAAATGCAAAAACTTTACTCACTGTTATAAAGGCAGAATTGAAAGATCTCTGAAAATTGTGCGTCATATCTTCGGTCTGTGATAGCACCATTTGGATCTGTGCAGCTTCTTCCATGCGATTCTTTAAGAATATCCACGTCTCTTGATGGTCTACCGATTTGTCTTGCAACATGTAGATTTCGACCATTTTGTAAATGGTCGCTAGGCCAACACGTCGTGTATACCAACCGAACTGGAAGAGAGTTATATTTAGGATGCACCACAGAAACTATAACGTTTACTTACATCAACTGATCTATCGCCTGAGTAATAACACATATCATCGACCATTGTAAGTACCTGCGCCAGTGATGTGGGCACATTCGGAGGTAGAGCTATCAGCGACAGCGCCTGAGGCCATTGGCTAGAGTATGGCACCACCATTTCTAGGCGAAACTTAACGGCACGAATTAGAAAATCTAAAGGATCTCCTATTTCCTTTTGACCATTGTTGGTTTCCGCTTGCAGGTGTTTCAATAGAGCATCGTTGCACTTCCCCACAAAATGCGAGACCAGCTCGTAGCCACCGTTGGGGAAAATCCCGTGTACCTCACTGGGATAGCCGGCCTCTTCAGCACCATTAATTATTGCCTGGCGAGACCAACCTTCCACTGGAACATGCTTTAGAGCAGCATCGAGTATTTTAATGCGTACTGCATCGGTTTTGGCACGTTTTGCGTCATCATCCACTTTCTCGTCCGGTGGTGTTTCACTCTGCTTTTTAGAGAATTCTTCTTCACGTTTCTCTTCTCGCGCACGAAACTCATCGATTTTGATCGATGTACCGGTGCTTTGTGAGCCAGAGGTGAGGTTTCGTTTATAAGAGGTATATCGAGGGCAACTTTGTGGCTTTGTTAACTTGTGACGTTCTATGTGCAATACTGTGAAGCGATTACTGTGAAATAAGGCCGCCAATGCTGTGCTGGTTGCTGCTATTGATGTTGGCTGCAAGAAGTTGTTGAAATCTACAAAAAAAAGAATACAGAAATATCAAATAGGTCATTACACTGCGTTTAATATTGTACCAACTAATCAGTCTGGGTCCGAACGTCCCCTATATTTCTCGGACAAGGGACTGTTTATTTCACATCATTTCCCTAAGTACCCAACAAAATCTTCTAATAAAGTCAAACAGAAATATAAATCTTTATTCATATTTATATTCAATAATATACAATACTTCGAAACAGACAGAGGTATTCCTAAAATTAAGGGTTCAAAGAAATTAGGGCTCAAGAAACCAAAGCGCAGCTGGTGGCGGCTAGCCAGACTAAGGAAAATGTGATCGAAATCTAATCCTATCCTGAGTTGCATAGAATAAAAAATTAGTTGCATTAAATCTCCATTAACTTCGGGGTGAATTCTACCATTTTGGAGAATTGCATACACACAATTTTGAAAAGCCTCAGCCTCTGTCTTGTAGAGAATTTAAAAACCTAAAATTTCGATCGAAATATTTTTTTTTTCGTAAGATGCACCGTTTTCGAAATATTCACTTTCAAAAACGATTTCCATCATTAGCCTCGTTTTAAAGTTAGTCCAAGTATCGACCCGAATAATGTACCTTATCCGTATAATCAAGCTATTAGAACATGACAAAAGATTCACAAGGCACATAAACAAGGAATTCAAAAATTTAAGGAGAAACACACCACAAGCTACGTATTCAACTCCCTTTTCCACAACCTAAGTTAATACTGCCCTTTAGTCCATGAAATTTGGAACCGCTGCTGGCGTAGATGGAATTTATTCCGAGTTTTTGAATGTGATGTGCCCCGAAAGTAATATGGAAAGCTACCAAAAAATCAGAACCCGCAAATATCCCACAAAGCTATTGTCCAATTGCTTAATGCTCTTCGAACGCATGATCCTGAACCGAATGGGTGCTGACATCAATAATACTATCGCCGCCGAACAAGCAGGTTTCAGCAAGTTAAAAAGTTGCACTAATCAAGTCAAATCTTGGCCCTAATAAATTTCATTGAAATTTCTTTGCAGGAGAGACCCAATTTTCAATGACTTCCACATAAACCAGGATAGGTTTCAGTGGTGGCTTGAATGACATTTTTCTTTAGTGAGAGAATTGTTTCCAGTTGATAGGCATAGGCCAGAGACTTAATGTAGCCCCAAAGAAAATCTAAGTGTATTAAATCGCACGACCGTGGCGGCCAGTTGGCATCACCTCTTCTCGAAATAACGCGACCTGGAAACCAGTCCGTAATTTTTTCATTCGCCATGTGGCACCTCGCACCGTCTTGCTGGAACCACGTGTTATTTATGCCCATATCACCTCTCGATAAATTTCACCGTTGACAGTTACCGCCTCGCCTCTCACATTTCGGAAACGATGACGCAGCCTGACCAAAATCCACACCTAACAGTGTGTTTTTCTGAATGCAAAGGAAGTTCCTGGAACTATCGTCGCTGAAGATGATTGTCGTTTGGCGAACAGATAACAAATTTGTATAATACATTTTCACAATTTTGATGCGTTGTTGAAGCATGTACACATTTAGTTTCCCATTATTAAATGACAGCTATGACAATCGTCACAGAATGACAGTGCTGTCATTTCAAACATAACCACAATCGGCTGTCGTCGTGGCTGTTGAGAGACCCTTTTTATCATTCTTGGACTTAACATAATCAACATTGGGAGACATAAGCTAATTTCATAACTGAACGAAATACTTCCCTATGTTGATGACCATAATACTTTTGCATACCTACATATCTGTCAAATCAATCTACAAATTATTTGCCCGTTTCTTTTGAAACATCATCCCATGCCCTTTCCTTTTTAATTTTATTAAAATAAAAGGCATCTCTTTTATCGAAAAGGCACATTTGCGAACACTTTCTATTAATATGTATGTGCACAAATTCGTAGTCCGACATTTTTTTTGGAAAATTTTCGTAACAAACATGACAACTGTCAGATTTATACATGCAATGAGCAACTGAAGACCGCTCTCTCTCTTATGTTCGCTCATGTTTGCAAAAGTAAACGAACATTTAACGAATCGACACTGGACTTATTATGTGTGGGATGATAAGATTGTGAGTATTCGGGAGTTTACATATGCGTGCATATGCAGGCAAACGTTGATTATGTTTCTCACTTTAAGGCTGAACTATAATGTCATAATTCTACGTTAAGTTTCCTTCAGTACAGTCAATTGCTCAAGTAGCCCATAATAGGTGTATGTGTTCGGAAAGGTTCTCGTCCAATCACTGAAATCAAGCATCATCGGGCGCAGTTAATACTTAGATGGGGGACCGCTTGTCAAATTTTCATACGTACTAGTCTTAAGTGAACAAAAGTGAACGAAAACTTAACGAATCGAAGCAAAAAGCTATTATGGTCACACAATACAAATCCTTTGTATTCGCACTGTGTCGGAAGTGGTCGTACGAAACCATTCTTCTATTATAGTTCGGCCGTTATTCTGCGTAATCTGCTGAACATTCTGCAGACAGCTAGAGGTCTAACCTTTCTTATCTTTGTCAGATATTGTTTCCATCCTAAAGGTTAAAAGTATTATGTTCATATTTCATTCTGGAAGCGCAAAACAATGATTACAAAAAATACTTGGGATTATTACCTCTTTTCTTTAAGTCGCGTCACAAATTTCAATTCAACTGAAAGACAATTCGTTTTCTGTTATGTGATCAAATTTGAACAGCAGCATGCAGTTTAAGAAACATGTCTTGAGTCGAGTCTAGCTAGGTAAAACGACATAGAGAATAGAACCAATTAAAATTTGAACAGGGAAGGAAAGACAATGAGTTGATGATGCACATTTGTTCAGAAAATTTGTTTCAATTTAATTAACATTATTCATTGCTGCCCCATCCAATAAACAAAATGATTTACGGCCTATAACTACCCTAAAGGAACACGCTACACAACCATAATAAAAAAACTGAATTAAAAACATTGAGTACTATTCGAGTTCATCACATTATCTATACAGATAGATGTAGCATGATACTTTATTTTATAATAGTAGCAAAGAGCTCATAAAAGTTTCAACTCTATGAACTTAGGCAAAATTTACAGCAACAAATCTTTTAGATACCACAATTGAATTGAAGTGAGTTCTCTACCAACTTTTTGTAATTCCTATGTAACTGATGAGTTCGCTAAAAAACTCTATCGACTTAGTCAACAAATTGCCAACTCGAAGTGGAAACAACATTGCAACATGTTAATTTAGTTAAACCTTAAACTATGACCGCTTTCAGAGACTTAAATACAAGGTATCCCCTAACTAGATTGACGCAATTATAAAGAGGTGTACAACTAATCTGTTTATGAAAGTTTATCATACCACTATACAAACGAGTATGTATGAATACCTTAGAATTTCAAGTTCTACTAATACGTCTCTAACATACTTGTATCTCATAAATACTGCAAGCACATTGATTTTTACACAACTTAATTTGATATACATAAATTCTCCTAATAAGATCTGGAATTATTAATAGGTGCTTTGTTTCATTAATAAAAGAAAATGAATTAATAGAAAAATATACTATAGATGCCTATTTGGGTAGAATTGATATTCTGTATGGAGTCCAATTGCGAAGATAGAATATCTCATTAGAATTTTTTTTTTTTTAATTCTGAGATTATATGTACTATAAGCATACTCTAACCGGATCAAATAAACTTTCATAACAGACAAATAAAAGCAGAGATCAACTATAATGATAGTCGACTTCGAGGGCCTCTCTCAATTCGCCCCAAACTATTTGTTCAACCGAATGGCCATAGCACGGTATCGATGTATAGGTTCCATTTGAATAGCATTAAGACGATTTTTTGGCGCGCATATATTTTAAACGTTGCTTTGGCCAAAATAATGACAGCTAGGAGCATTACCCCTATGTTAAACTGATTGTCAAGAACAAAAATTAGTTGTTATAGGGATGATAAAGTAGACTTTAAAACATACACAAGTACAATTCATAATTTTTAATAGTTCATCAATAGAATCCAATGTTTTAACCTTAAAATTGTTTTCACAGCTCTCTACATTATTCACCCATGGTTCTTTTAACATAATTAAAGTTAATTGCAATTAACTTGTCACCTTTGGCTTTAATTCCATCAAATTCTATAAAGTGGTTTTTAGTGTTGACATTTCCTTAAACCAGTGTTTTTTTTTTTTTTCATTCAGTTGATTTTGTATATATTCGCGCTCTGTTTTATTTAAATTTGTTTTGTATTCATTTCTTATTTTTTTTATCAATCTCCCAGTCCGCATTCTGTTTTGTCAACAAAAATTTTAAATGACTTTGAACTTTTCTGGACTTTTGCCCTCGGAGTTCATCATTAAACACCTTTTGAACATCACCGTTTACAGTCTTTACCACCACAACAGTATTAATTATATTTAACATTTCGTATTCGAATATACCACTCATATGGTCGACACCCCGAATTGCGATACCCATTCTATTTATTGTACTTCTCCTTATTGCTTGTGTAAATTGGAAACTATTTTATCTTTTTTGATCTACCTGTACAGCACTTGTTTTCATGTTGTCACAATTTTTTATATCTGTGACCACATAATCTAATAGCGACTTGGTAGTAGGAGTTATCCTTGTTGGCTCATTAATCAATTGTTGGCATAGTTTTCCAGTAAATAAACACTCAAGTTCTCTTTTACAAATACTAATTTTAAGCTAGTCTATGTTAAAATCACCAAGTATAACTATATTTGTATGTGGTAGTTCATCTATCCAATCACATATACAGTTACAAAAGTCTCTAATTGAAGTACTAGGTGACCTTTATTTTCAATTTAAATTTTTATTTTAAATATTCACACCATTTAACCAATTTGAACACTTTTTAGTAATAAATAGTAGGATATTCATAACAGTCTTTTAAATATATTATCACTTCCCCTGTATGTGATGATGTAGTTTCACATATGATTATATGGTAACTGTTAACATTTCTCTTCAATATGAGTTTCAGTTAACACAATCATATCAAATTTGTGTTCATAGATACTATTTTGTAATTCCCTACAGTTATTAGTCAGTCCTTGTATTAACTGCATGCACTCAAAAAACTTTGGTTGCTAATAAGCAACTTTTTCCCGTTCTCTTTCTACCCTTCTGAAATATACTGGATAATTTATGTCCCTAGCATCATGACAAGGGTCAATATCTATATTAAGTTTTTTAATTGTTGATATGCAATTGACACACTGTTTTTTCATTTTTTTCATTTGGACATTCCTCCACTTTGTGCTCATCACCACATTTGGGACAACTTGTTTTGTTTGTGAACTCCTTCCACATATGATTAAATCCCCAACACTTGAAACATCTTCTAACATTAATCTTGTCATATGCTATACACTTATTCTACCCAATATTCAAGCAGGGCCTTTCCGCTTCCAAAATGTCTTTAAATAATTTATTGTCTACTTCAACTATAGTGTTATACTTATTTGTACCTTTATAATTATTATAAGTCTTGATAATTTTTAAGTTTCTATTTAATTTATTCTGTTGTTTTTATAATTTCAACCAGATAATTTTGGGTTATATAAATAGGTACCTTAACTTTATATCTGCCAAATAATTTTTCTTTTACTTCACTTTCCATTTTTTTTGTACATTCTTCATTTTCACATCTTATGAACACTGCTCCATTTTTGCTTTTAAAAATTCCACTAATCTTAATTGCTAGTTCTTTGTTTTTTCACTATTTTGGCTAGTATTTGGCATCACTACATTTACACTTGAACAACATTGGGAAATTAAAAAATCTTAAAATTAAGAATCGACAGAATAATAGATATGACGAAATTCAATAATGGAATATGAAAGGACGCTGTGGCTCTATTATTACGACGTTCCTGGATCTTTCTTTGAAAATAAGGATGTTCCGGCAGTTATGCTTGAATATCAGTGTCTTCCTCAGTTGATGGAAGCCCTCACTACTCCTTTAAGATTTTGGTTTATTCCTCTAAGCTAGAAAGCACTTGAAAGGCAATCCTTTTTTTTAGAAAAGTCTTTGGGTTATACGTAGGAGGTAGAGTAGCCGACTCGGATGGTTTTTAGTGTCATCAGAACTATTTCTTGCGACAAAAATGACGTGAATGAAGGATAGGAGACTGCGGTCAACAAAAGCAAAGGCATCAGCAACGAGTTTTTAGACTTATTAGACCATTGAGAAGTAGAGCACTGTCGTACAAGAACAAGGCGATACGCTCTAAGCCTAGATTCGGGTTGCATCGGGTATGCACTCACCGCTCGTAAATGACTGCGGCTCGAACTAATTACATCATTGGAAAAATTAAAGGGAAAATCGTTTTCTTCGAATAATTTAAGAATAGGCTGCCTTCGCTTTTCAAAAGCAAGTAAACTGATCTTATACAGTTGATGGCTATCCTCGCAAACTATGAAAACGACATACGAGGGCAAGGTGAAAAGTTCTCGGCCTGACGCAGAGATGGCGTTCCAACAAAAATTTATGTTTTCTGCCTGGGTGGAGTTCAATAGAGATCCGACCGATTTTGTGCGGCGATTTGTTACCATGGATGAGACATGGGTCCATCACTACACGCCAGAAACGAACCAGCAGTCGAAGTAGTGGGTGGAAGTCGATCGCATCTGCCGGAAAGATCATGACCAGTGTGTTTTGGGATGCGAAAGGGATCCTGTTAATTGATTACCTTGAGAAAAGCAGAACAATTACACGCGAATACTACTCCAACCTTCCTGACCAGCTGGATGCCAAAATTCGCGAGAAGAGGCCTGGCTTGAAGAAGAAAAAAATCTTTCACCAGGACAAAGCACCTATACACAAGTGTGCGTTGGCGATGGGAAAACTACGGGATTTGGGGTACGATTTGCTCGGCCATTCACCTGATTTGGCACCCTCAGACTTCCATCTGTTCCCAATCTTGAAGAAATTTGTTTCTGGGAAGCGCTCCGCATCCAATGCAGAAGTTGAGAGGGCCATAGATAAATATTTTCACAGCCTTTCAGACTCTCACTTCCCAGAAGGAATACTGATGTTGGAGAAACGGCTGACCAAGTGTGTTGAAGTCAAGGGAGATTATGTAGAAAAATAAAATCATTTTTTAACTGAAAATCGCAGTCTTTCATTGTCAGGCCGAGAACTTTTCACCTTGCCCTCGTAGGTAACCGCTTGTAATGAGACTTTGTGAATTAATTGTTCGAAGTAGACTTCGTCTTCCGCGCTGTGTGTACACACGATTGACAAATTCAAAGCAAAAACTTAAATCTAACTTTATTTTTATTTGTTGACCTTAATGTGTCTGATAATACTATTCATTATCGTGCCGCACGATTTCAGCGATTGTAAAGAACTAAAGTGCTGACAATGTGATAATTGTAAAATAATTATGACTCATGCATATTTCTATTTTACGAAATTCCTTATCATGTTTGTTTTCTGTTTGCAATCACCGGACATGCTTCTATAGCTCAGCATACGTTCTGGATATGAATTGTTATAAAAATAACTTTTGCAATACAAAAAAGGGGTTCAACTTTACTAAAACTACCGTAAATTTGTTCGGACTTTCCACACCCCAATTGATTATTATCGATATCAAAGTTGTGGTCGGTAGACAATCGCCGTTGGGATTCTATAGCTAGAGCCGTTAGAAATTAGGTGAAGCTAAGAGCGCTGCAGTCAACGAAGAAATGGTTGGGAGTAGATATCGTTCATATACAAACGCACATAAAAAAAAAGTATCGGAGATAGGACAGAGCCCTGGGTTATCCCAGTATTCAGTATTGCTTTTATCTGTAACTAGTTTTTTGTCTTCTAGTTCATAAAATTAGGAAGAACTTAAATTTAAGTTATGGGTTGGTAAACGATATTCGACTAAACATACGCGAGTTTCCGCCTACGTTTGTATCTTGAAAAATGCTTGTGGAATATGATAAATGGAAGAGCTCTCGTAGACGTTTGGTTAGGGTAGAAGAACATCTCCTCAATCTTTGAATCTTTAGAATTGTTACACCCTATGACATCTGGAAGTAAGCAGTTAACTCACTGATCTAAGAAAAACAATCGATCACATTTCAGCGAGTACAAAAAGCATTTTGGCGGATTTTATGGGATTTTATGTGTTCATGGTTCTTATTACTTTTTCCTTTTTTACTTGGTTTTACAAAGGGTTCATGGTTTCGTTCTCCTGAAAATGTACGGTCTCGAAATGTTTATCAATTTTTGTACATACATATATATGTATATCTACTATTAAAGAGAAACTCGAAAAAGTGAGTTCCACAGTTCGTTGCTGTGCCTAACAAAAATAAATACATGTTTTGTTATGGGAGACTGCTGGACCGATTTTGACCAAACTGCACAGAAACACTCTTGGGCAAATATCGAAAATTGTCTGAAAATTTGAGCTTAATAGGTTCGGTGGTTTCGGAGTCCATAGCATACATACAAACATAGGAACATTGAGTTTTATATTGGACTCTCTCCTAGACAGACTTGAGGAGGATGGCATCAACACAGTTGCTTATGCAGATGATGTAGCAATAATTGCAAAAGGCAAGAGAGAGGAAATATCTTATATCGTAAATCTACTTGGAATTATCACGTCAAAGAAAAGATCTGGAAGGCAAAAAGGATATCATTGCTAAAAAATATGGGGGCAGAGGTGGGAAATATTACCAAAGTCAGCATACTTTACCAACTTGATGTACACGAGGATATAAAGGGTTTTTCAATATGGACATAACAATTTTGTACTTAAATGAAACGCAGAATAATTAATATATCGTTCATATGACCACCGCGAACACTTTTGCAGCGATCGATTCTTTCGAGCTAATTTTCCACCACTCTTCCACACATATCGGCCGGAACGTTGGCAATTTCGCGTTCGATATTGTTCCTGAGCTCCTCTAACGTTGTTGGCTTGTTGGCATAAACCCACGACTTAACGTAACCCCCGCCATTCGACCGGACCATTTCTCGAGATTACACGATAACCCCTTCAATAGATCAATTGTTTGACCAGCTGTATGGCATGTGGCACCATCTTGTTGGAACCACATGTCACTGATGTCAAGTCCATCCAATTCTGGCCATTGACCGTAACATTGGGATCATTTTCATCAACGAAAAAATAAGGTCCAATTACACTTCTGGCTGAAATCCACACAACACGGTCACTTTTTGTGGCTGCAATGGAGTCTCTTGAAGCACATGTGGGTTTGTTGGTGTCCAATAACGCATATTTTGCTTATTGACAAGGCTATTAAGCCAAAAATGAGCTTCATCGCTGAAGATGATTTTTCGATGAAACTCAGGATTCGGAGATGTTTCGGCACTTCAAATGATCAAGAGGCTTCAGTTCTTGAGTTAATTTGATCTTGTAAGGGTGTAGGCTAAGATCTTTACGCAAAATTCGCCACAATGTGGACTGACAGATTCCCTAATCCTGTGAACAGCATGGAATCGACTGATTTGGCTCATTTTGAACTACTTCGACCGGTGCGTCATCTCACTGGTACAGGAACATTCAATAGTGAATATGTTGACTCGAATCTATCCACTATAGCGCGCACAGCCTGTCTGGTGGGACCATTATTACGACCGAAAATTGGAGTAAGCGCTCTTAAAGTTGCGAACATCGACTCAGAATTCGGTAGTAATTTTTAATAATTTCCAAACGTTGCTCGTTCGTGAACTTCACCATGATAAAAATGTAGACCTTAAATGGCACTTTGACATTGACAGATCATAAAAAAAAGTTTAATGGTGCGTTTGTATAAAAATACAAAATTGTTATGTCCCCATTGAAAAACCCTTGTATTGTAACCCAAAACGTTATGAAAATCCTAACAAAAAAAGGACGATTATGAAGCGATATGCACTAATCCAACATACGAGGGTGGGTCAATAAGTCCCTGAATATTAACACAAATTGTATCGTCACCTTAAATTTAATTTTTTTTCTGTCAAGAATCATCTTTCAAAAGAACGCACCCAAATTTTCAGACAGATCTGTCAAATAGTTTTGTTGTGGCAGCCATTTTATATAGACGCCTACTAGCATTTTCGTTAAAATGGAAAAAAAGGTAATTTCGTGTGCTCATTAAACACTATTTTTTGCGAGAAAAAACTTTCACGCAAACCAAACAAAAGCTTGACAAATATTATGGGGACTCTTCTCCACCACTGGTTTAGTCAATTTCGGTGAGGTCGAACGACCTTGAACAAGCACAAGTGACGGCGAACGTTCTGGTCGCCCAATTGAGGTCACCACACCAGAAATGGTCGACAAAATCCATGGTTTGATAATGGACGATCGGCGAGTGAAAGTTCGCGAGCTTGAAGAGGCCACAGGCTTATCACACGGCTCAGTGATTTCGATTTTATATAAATATTTGGACATGAAAAAACTTTCCGCAAGAGGGGTGCCGCGTTTGCTCACAATCGACAACAAACACATTCGTTTGACAACTTCAAAGGTATGTTCGGCGATGTTCCAGAAAAATTGGCTGAGTTTTTGCGCCGTTTCGTAACCGTGGATGAAACCTGGATTCACCACAACACACCAGAAACTAAGGAACAGTCAAAACAATGGACTTCTCCTGGTGAATCGAAGCCGAAGAAGACCAAGGCGGGTTTGTCAGCAAACAAGGCCATGGCGAAAGTTTTTTGGGATGCGCGCGGTATTATTCACATCGATTACCTTGAAAATGGTAAAACGATCACCGGCGCATATTACGCAGAGCTGCTGGATCGATTCCAAGCCGATTTGAAGCAAAAACGGCCGCATTTGGCGAAGAAAAAAAGTTCTTTTTCACCAGGACAACGCACCGACGCACAAGTCGCAGTCGCAATGGCAAAATTGCATGAGTTAGGCTACAAACTCCTCCCTCATCCAGCATATTCCCCAGATTTAGCCCCCTGCGACTATTTCTTGTTTCCGAACACGAAGAAATGGCTTGGAGGTAAGAGATTTGGGTCGAATGAAGAGGTCATCGCTGAAACAAACGCTTATTTTGAGGGGCTCGAGAAATCGTATTATTTGGAGGGCATCACAAAATTGGAGAAACGTTGGATGAAGTGTATAGAGCTAAAAGGAGACTATGTTGAAAAATAAAATGTTTTTATACCGAAAAGAGTGTTCCTTATTTCATTTTTCTGGGACTTATTGACCCACACTCGTATGCCATAAAATTGGTTCTTATTTGTAATGAAGACAGCGGCACCCACTGCACTTCGGTCGCACCGAGATGATAAATGACACTAGCGCTATACTATATATGGGAATAAGTAGTACCTTCCATAAAGGTCAGGGAAGGTCTATCTAAACGGAACGAAACCCACCAAGGAGGTCTGGACAAATGCAATTCTGTCTGTACCATGCTCAAAGCGATGTCAGAACAAACAACAAAATTCCTTGCCGATTTTGTCTAAATTTGAAATCTGAACAATTTACGAAGGAAACAGCATATAATGACCAAATACATGCGACCACTTTAATCGTTATCTCAGATGCATGTTGGGGATACTCTGGTCAACTAATAGTGAGAGCTAAAGTGAGTTCGGAAAACTTTACCAAAAAACACACATGATGACGCTACGCGCACGGTTGAAGACCTAAGACTCATAAAAGAAAAAGAGAAATAAATAAAGTAAATGATTCAGGTCATTCCACATCAAGAATGGCAGCTTTAATGAGGACAAGTAGTCAATAAAGTCAAATTTGAAGAACAAGTGCAATGCGTAGCTGCACTCATTAAAATGTAGTGAACAATCACTCTAATTCGAACGACACGATCGCCAGAAAATAAAGTGAAATGTACAAACTTCTGATCATTAGTTAGAATAATAGTGAACGTCGATTTGGTTTGATTCATTTGGGGAAAGCAACTACTTCCGTTTAAAATATTTAAATTGAGTTGCTGCAATAATGGACATTTCATCTATTGGCATTGGCTGATTACATCGGATTGATCAACAGCAATGTGTTTACTTTCATTAATTCACTATCACCAATTTCTTATCAGCTATAAATCGTAACTTTAAAAAAAAAAAAAAAAAAACTTTTCAGTCAACAATTTATTTCCTTATGCTAAATGGCTATTTAATCCCCGCAACCCTTTGCAATCTCCAAACATACTCGTAGGTTACACGGAAAGCACACTATTTAAAGACCAATGATATTTGCTTCGTTAATTAGACCCACCAGCTGCGATTTATCGTAGTGATAACTTACTTAACCTGAAATTGATTTTATTTCATCTCAGTTAGCAAAGTTGGCAGAGAGAAACGTTGAAAACCTATTTCAATTATAAACCATGACTCATTATGTGTAGATCGGTTGGTTTTTGTCGCAAATCAAATCAATTAAAGCTTTCATCTTCACAAAATAGACTCCATTCAAAGCAAAACAAGAAAACACAAAATACCCACCTGTTTTGTGTATTCCCAATCAGATGTTCAAAAAGACCCCCAAGTCAATTAGAGAAAAAAAGTGAAAATTGATTACAGACAATGCTTAACTTTGAGTACCATCACAATTCTTAAGACGCACATGCATAGCGGAAAGTGAAAACCTGTACCGAGCTGCCCCTGAAATCAATTAACACCTTCAAGCTAGTCACACACTCAAAATAAACTACAAACATTTTTAATACAATTAAAATGCCTTTATTATTTCTTCTCATCCGCATCACATTTCTTCTTGGTTCTCTTCTCTACACACTCGGTAGCGCGAGCCAACAAACATTTCAACAAATCAAATGTCGTCAAACCCTGATTGAGGACCTCCAACTTCCTGTTGGGATCTAATGCCAGTGCAGCATCGGATCCATTCAGCGTGGAGATACTCAACATTTCTGCCATTTTTGCGAAATTCTTATTGTTCCCCTTGTGACCCTTGCACGCATGCACCTCGACTTGATAATGAGCGACCGATAGGTCGATTGCCATTCGCAACGGATCGAGGAAGTCTTTCTCGATTTTCTTGCTCAAATCCCAGAACCCGGTGGCGTTGTTATCATCAGTGAGGGCAAAGTAACGAACCGCGTTCAGAGCTGGTATTATACGATCAGCGTTCTCGATGAGGTCAGTCTCGATGCCATTCTTTAGAACACATGTGTGTTTGAGTAGAAAATCAGCGAATTCAGCACCAGAATAGCTTGCGGGAAGTGCCTTTCCGCTGGCAAGTTTCTCTGCGACCAGATCTTTGTAGATTGTGCCGAGGTAACCCTGCAAACCTGCGTGCTTCAGATTCATCATCAGGGTCTTCAGAATGACACATTTGGATTCATCGCCGAAACGAAGGATGTACTTTTTGAGAAGAACAATGCCCGACTGGCGATGGCGTTTCACCCCGGAAAAGCCAATAATCTGGCAAAGAACGCGACAGAAATTCTGATGGACTGGCTCAAACAAACTCTTGTCGGGAATCTGAAATGTTCCTATGTCGTCGATTGTTTTATGACATAGAAGCAGTCCGCGCCATTGCAATACTGGAGCTTTACGTGTCAGAAAGTCAGTGACAAGATAGAGACACGACTCAAAGATATACACGGGGCAGTATACCTTTGGAGCTGTTTCCAAGCCAATCCCCTCCACGATGAGGAGGTAATAGTATATTCCCATGGACTCGATGGGCAATTTCTCTTCCATTTTGTAGATATTATTCGAAGAACTCATCTCTGAGGCATCAACCTCCCCATCACCGCCATGGGATTTGTTCGACACCTTATCCTCCACCAAGCTGAGGAGGTACAATGGGTCTCCTAGGATACGTGTCGCTGCCTTGACAAGCGATGTGGCACACTGCATAGTATACGTGTTGGTCATCCTCTCATTTGTTGTCAGGTCCAGATAGCACAGAGGTTTACCGAGCAGCTGCAAAAAGAAACAGCACAAAACATTGCGGCGATTTGTCTTCTTGCTGCCGCTGTTGGCGTCGTCTTCTTTATCCTTCAAGACATCCTCCAACAATGGCTCATAGAACAAAGCCAACGTAATATAGTTCGCTAGCACCTTCAACACATCATCGTCCTGCTCGAGGAGCTTCTCCTGTCGCTGACCATAGCCCGACACAAGATAACCGGGAATTTTCAAATCCGTAATCCGATTCACAATCGAATTCAGGGTCCACTCCAACGCCCGAGACTTGTCCGCCTTCAACCGAAGTAGACATATCTGCAGCGACTTCAGAGCGGTGGTGAATACATTCTCCGATTGACTCTCCTCGACAATCTGCAGCATCTCGAACAGCATCTCCTCGGCGTTCGCATGCGTTGCAACGATTTTCATTACCTCCTCGCAACACGTATACAACGCCAGATTGTTCTTGTAGTTCTCATCGTTCAGATGCACCAGAATAATCTCCAGCAAATCAGCCATAACACCCTTGATACAGCTCACATTGTCCACCTGATCCGGGCGAAAGAGGAGCAACACCCCGTCGTACTGTTTCTCGGCGATGAGCTGCTTCACCAAACCAAGGAGATTTTCAGCGTTTGCGCTCATTTTTATCGATGATTCACTTAACTAGTCCAATTGGCGGTAAAAATTTTCACTTTTTTTGCAATTTTTTCGAATTTTTCTTCGTGAATTTTGAAGAAAAGAACACAATAGACGGATTTTTTTTTTTTTTTTTACTTTTCTACAGACACACACAACTTTTTCTGAGGATTTTCTATTTTTTCTGTCTGACAGACCGGCGCAACTGTCAGATTTGACATCGCGCGAAGGTGGACCCTACTGAGAGGTGGACTGTTTCTCTTTTTCTTTTTTTTTGTGGGGAGGGTTTTTTTTCCTTTGCTGAGGTTTTTTACCAAAATTAGTGGTGTAATAGTTTAGAGGGATTTAAGCGGTTAATTCTGAGTGATAGCACGGGAAATACAGTGGGATGATGGGAGAATTCAATGGAATGGACTTACTTGAGAGTAGAAGGATTTTCTGCAATTTCGTAACTCGATTAAATGCACTTAAATTTGCCATTTTTTTGGGGTTTATTGTAGGATCTTGCGCACACTTTGAAATTGGTTTCTTTTTTTTTATTCTTCTAGTGTGGTGTGTGTCACCACTGACAGTCGTGGAACAACTGACTACGAAAGCAGGGATGGATGCAGTTTTATTAGAGGAAAGAAACAAAACGGGTATGTTCGGTGAACGTGATTAGTTTGTAGGGGGATGTTGAAGATTGTAATAGATTGCGGGTGTGGATTGATATCATGAATAGTTATTAGCTGTGTTTTGTTAATGAACTGAACTCTTTAAGATTGGAAAAAGTTGAAAAAAAAAATATGACGTTTATTATGCCTGGTTTCACCAAACTGTTATATATTTTTGTTTCACCAAACACTTTCAAATTTAAAAGTTTGTAAAACAAGACGATAAACTGCGGTATCATTTTCCTCCAGTTAAATTTTGGAAGCGTAACCAACAAATCAGAGGAAAACTACTTGAAAACTATGTAATAGTTGTTGTATTTCTTAGATTTAAAAGCTTTAAAATTGGCCAGAATGAACTGGTTTTCTATATAATTATTAGGATTCTGACATCATCATTTTCGTCTTCATCTGATGATGAAGATCGAGAAAGGGTGAGTATTGAAGAATATGACGATTGAAGTCGAATTGAAGAATATGACAATGCGGATTTCAAATTCATAAGTTGTATTACTATTTCATATTTCCACATACAAATCCGACGTACACATACTAATTCGGCGTACAAACAGCCTGTTAGCTAAGAGTTCACCGTCTGACTATGGTGAAATAGAACTAAATTTAATAGGCAGATCAATTTTAAAATGCTGTTAGCTAGAACCACTGTTAGTGCATATTAGTGAAATCAGGCATAGAAGTGTAAGCAATAGTTTATTTGAAAAAGATGAAAAGGAAACAAATAAAGTTAAGTAGAAGGAAACAATAGAAATACTATAACTATTCATAACGATAAAGCGACGTACATACCCACTTAAAAAAAAACGGTCAAGAATAAGAGTGCTCCGTATGCCGGGGGTTCCGGGGCAATTGCAATAAATATATTACTAAATATCAAACATATAGTGCTAAACTATTCTTGTTACATTTATTATACTTTAACTAATCCTAGCATTTTAGCTCTTCTCAATTTTCTATTGTCTTAACCATATATTTAATATATTTATATTTCACCTCTAGTGCCTAAATGGCTATGCCGATATTTATAATAGGGGTGTCAAAAAACTCGCATTTTTATCAGAAGTGAGTGTAAATATTCGGATGGTAGGAAAAAATAATATTTAATATTAACTCTCACATTTGTATAAGTTTTGCGAAAGCCAACATATCTATCAAAAGGAAAATAATTTCCCTGTAATTCTTGAAAGATGGTGCATGCAAAAGAATTTTTAAAAAATTTCGGTGCAGAAGTTTCAGAGAGTTTTGGTAGTTTTTGCTTTTTTCTCAAAATCTGATGAAGTAGAAATAACGAAACTCAACTCTTATTCGAATTTCAAAATTACACTAAGTCCTACCTTTAAAAAATGAAGGTGTGATAGGCAGGCGCACAGTCAACTAACAGCCCTGAAATACTACAACAAAATCACATATTATTAATTTTTAATTTGTTGTTCCTAATGTTCTTAACAAATCCTCATCAAAGATCCACTCTTCTAACTTTTGTCTCACTTAACCGTCAAGTGCCCGTAACATTGACTGGCAAATGGCTAGAAGTAATAGAAGTCTAACTCTTTTACACATGCACATGCTGGGCAGAAACGAGAGGATTTTGTATTCCAATTCTTTTTTACACACTTTACATTTTATGTTATTTCTACAAAGGCAAACAATTTGAAGAGGCATTTACCAAATACTAAATGCTAACAAACTTTGCGATGCATCGTCCATATATCGATGAGATTTAGAACCAATCCGCCTACTTCACTTTTCTTAAACCAACTCCGTGACTAGCTCTTATTTTGTTATTGCTTCGCATATTAAAATTTCGGTTTCTTGTTCCTATAACGGACGGACTTCCAGCACATTGGAGTAGCTCCCGGTTTATGTCAGCTTAAATTCATTTGGGCCATACCTGGACTTTCCCAAAAGTGAGGATGCGGCGGCCAGGCCTTTCCATCCGCTGAATGATACTAGTTCACTCTGCTCACCCTCTGGAAATCACCGCTTAGTACACAATCAAGCATTCGTGTGACAACTTAGAGCCTGCTTTTGGTCGAACAATGAAATTCAGAAGATGATTCTTTATTCATTCAACTTAAGTGTGGAATAGCTCGCCTTCATCAATATTTCCTTAGAGTCACAACTTGCTGAAATTCAAAATTAATGTACACCGTTACCTATCTCATCTTCCTGTTGTATCCAGTACTTAATTCTTTCTATATATTTTATTTTCTCTTAATCACTAGTGTGATAGTGAAAGATATTATAAAAAACCACCAATCATAAGGTATGTTTCAAAAATGATAACTCTAATTAATTTCGCTGCAATACTAAACTCATTTGTAAATTGCTTTTCAATACAGGGAATAAGAGAATGTTATGATCGTTTTTGAAAGGGTCAGTTTCGTGTCTTCCTGTCAGTTTGTTTGCTCTCTTTGAGACATGGCTGTTTAAGAAATATCCGATTCAGTTGGAAAACTACTTAAAGATAAAAAAAAAATGCAAAACGGAAAATCTGGTTGGATCGCACGAGGAAACGGCAGACTCTTGTTGGAATTTAACGCAAAACTAAAGACGGCAAACTACTGAAATCCCAAAGTGGAGAGATATTTGCAAGGCAGCTAGGAATAGAGTGATGTGCAGAAACATCGCAAAGGCCCTAAGCTCAATTGAAGATCCAGGATAACAGTAACTACGTAATCTGGTGTTCTATTTAAAAGCATTCAGAACCCTTCGGAATGGTTGTGGCACGTAAAATTTTTGAATTTTGCATGCCACAAAATTAGAATACTTCTATGAGTCAGGCCATGCGAGCAATCTGCAAACGTCGCAGCACTGCACCATGCATCGATTGCCAAATTGTCTATTTTGGGCTTTAGCACGCTTTTTTTCTTGTCTATCACAACCGAAAAAAACTTTAGACACGTATTGAAATCCTTAGATTCAACTAGAGCGTAAACGATCAGTTCTTTAGTAGATATTAACTTTCACTCCTCTATCTTTAAATGCCTCAAAAGACTTTACAAGTATTTTTAAGGCCCTATGCAAACTCTAGGTACTCCGGGCACCCAACAGGCAACACCCAAACTGTGGTGAATTTTATCTTAGTTTTGCATTATTATAGCTCTACCTATGAATAAGTTCTTGTAAGTAGAAATGTGTCCCCGAACTACACATGCTCCTGCTAGCGTAATGAAAATGTATGAAAACTAAGGCAATGATGAAAAATTGTCATTTTTCAGCCACCTTTTAACCTAGATGTGCAGTAGAGTACAAAAATTGATTCAAAACATAATTGTAAAGTACGAGTTTTTAACTAGGCAACGAAAACGTGTTCCAGTTTTCTTACAATATTTTATTAATCTATTTTATAAATTCGCTCCACAATCAAATGAACAACAACACTTGCATTAGCTCTGTTAGAACAACCACTACCCATCAGAGATAAAGCTCTATACCAGAGCTATGTCCGCAGCACATCCTGAGGTTTTCAAAAGGTGTTTAAAAAGTTCTCTTATGTGGGAGACAGACTGCTGGTACTGATACCATGGTATAGCAATACTACGTTCTATACCACATATCTGTCACTGCAATACTACGTAAAAAGCTAGTATACCATGAAACATACTTGGTATTGAGATTCGCAATTTTTTGCTGGTATACCACCATCTTACTGATTGCAGCGCCAATTTCTTTCTATTGGCTAGTCTTCGTAGCTTCTTTGACAATTCTTAGGTCGAATTCTTAGTCATCGAATACTACGAAATGCAGTCTGTCAGGGGTATGGGATGGTATTCGTGCCATGGTATCAATACCAGCAATCTGTCTCCACTATTACTCTCGGTGAATTCGAAATTTTTGGAAAGTGCGTTCTCAAATCGCCCGCAGCAAGGTAAAACCCTATAACGAGCACTAAACTATTCACATTTAAATGAAAGCCTTTACACCATCCCTGGTGAAAGAATAATCAATTTCCACATTCCCTCAAACTCAAGCAAACCACAGCATCCCAAGCACAACTAGATTTTCTACTTCACCCACCCATTTCTTCGTTAAGAATTCCACTCAAAAAGGTAGAAAACAAAAATAAGAAAACTCCACCGAAAACCAATTCAAAGAGAACTCCGCCGTTCGTCAGGTTGAACGCGAAAATCCGAAAATCTGTTTGAATCAATTTTTCAGTCGACTTCAAACTTTCACCGTGGTTCGCTGTGTGCTGCTTGTTTTCTCTCTTCCTCCTGTAGAGTATACTTCACACAGTCGGCGGAGTTTATTTTTCCAGCAGCATTTTATCAATCAAAAATCGAAATTTCCGTTTTTCTCAATAAAAATTTGAATAAATAATCAATCGATTCAGTGCGCGAAAAAAGTGCAGTGAAGATCTTGCGATTTCCTCAGCAGCTAAATGCTGCACCAGAAAAAAGGGTGGAAACCAGTGAAGTAAAGTGTGAAGAAAAAAAGTGCGAAAATGCACAAACAAATTGTGTGGTGAAAAGAGAAGTGGAAAAAAGGATGAAAAAATAATTTCCAATTGTGTTGTGTGTGTGTGTTCATAAAGGATATCCTCTCCTAGGCGTTGAGAAAAAAAAAATCAGTTTTCTTTCGAAAAAGAAAAGATTTGGTCTCCTTTTCATGTTTTATACATCATCACGCCGTGTTTGTCGTCCTCTTTATCAGTAATTTCAGTCCTTTTCGTCTGATTTTCTTCTTTTTTTTTTAAATTCAAAATTTTTTCCGAGGCCGAGAAACGGCAGGAGCAGAGAAATTCGCAACAAAATGTCGACGCGGTCTCAGTTGACAAAGGATTTGAACGGTGAGATGAAAAAAGTGTTGACACTTTGTCAGGAATTTTTGTTGTATTTTCTACTAATTTTATTTATGAAAAGTTTTTGTAGGGAATTTCCAATTGCACATATAAAAAGGAGTGTCACCGTTGACACTACGCACTTATCAATGTAATTTCTAATTAAAGAGGCTTAGCCTTATGTCAAAACCGAACGAAAGACCCACTCAATTTCTGTCAAACGCTATAGTTACCCATAATGAACTTAAGCTATCAAATTATTAACACTTGGTTTGGTTTTAGGGCAGGCTTAACAAAATTCGAAAAATAAGCTAATGTCCTGACGAAAACTAATAACCGAGAGAAGAACTAAAGGCTGTAGTCAAATTTAATTCACACTTTCCGTCTGTTCACTGAAGTTTAGGAAAACTTGACGAAACCGAGCAAAATTTAATTTTGGTCGTGAAATACGATTTTTACTCGTAAAGACTTAAGGCTGAACTATAATAGTAGAATGCTTTCGTACGACCACTTCCGAAACAGAGCGAATACACAGGATTTGTATTGTGTGACCATAATAGCTTTTTGCTTCGATTCGTTAAGTTTCGTTCACTTTTGCTCACTTAAAACTAGTACGTATGAAAATTTAACAAGCGGTCCCCCATTTAAGTACTAACAGCGGATGATGGTGCTTGATTTCGGTGATCGGACGAGAACTTTTGCTTCCGAACACATACGCCTATTATGGGCTACTTGAGCAATTGACAGTACTGAAGGTAACTTAACGTAGAATTATGACATTAGCTTCCGATTGCTTCCGACTATTATAGTTCAGCCTTTAACTGTAATAGTCGAAAGCAGTCGGAAGCTAATGTCAAAATTCTACGCTTCAGTACTGTCAATTGTTCAAGTTGTCCATAATGGGCGTATGTGAACGGAAGCGATTGTCAGAGTCAAGTCAAATGTCAAATTTTCGTACGAAAGAGCGAATGGGTTCGCTCTTTTCTTAAGTGAGTAAAAGTGAACGAAAACTTGACGAATCGAAGCAAAAAGCTATTATGGTCGTACAATACAAGTTCCTTGTGTTCGTACAGTTACGTACGTCGACGTACGCATCCATTCTACTTTTGTTTGTTTTTATGTTATTGTTATTGGATATATTTTTATGAACTTGACGAATATTTTTGATTTTAAATTTCTTAAAAATATATTATTTTCCCACAAACATAAGTTGTCCTTCGAGCCGGCTTATTTAGTCTGTGGCATTTATAAACCTAACCGCTACGTACGATACAGTGTGGAATGATGTTATGATTTACAAATTTCGTCATGCTAACATGCTTAGCTTAGTGTCTCTGAAGAACACACAAAAAAAGGCAAAGCAAACTCAACAATGGGCTTTCTCAAGGTTCGGTTCTAGCACCACTGCTTTTCAGCTTATACACGCATGAATTACCGGTAACGCTATGAGGGAAATTTGCGTACGCTAAAGCCTTGAACTAAAGACCTAACGGATCATATGCAAAGTGTAGACTTGTAACTTGTTTTCATTTGCTCTCTGTATTTTGCAACAATGTTGAGCTAAAGCACAACCTTATATCAAATTACTGGATGAAACAATATCAAATTTACCTCACCGGCAGGGAAACTCAATACTCGTCATAATTCAGAAGCACATGTTACGCTATACCACCCCAGGATTAATTTTCTACACTGCTGAGTACTGTGTTTCAAACTAGCTCAAAGCGCCCAAACAAGCAAATTAGACTGACAGCTCAATACAGCTATGTTATTATTATATGCTTTGTATTATTATGTGTAATGCAATTAGTTGTGGGCGCCGTGGTTAAGTGCGCGATCATTGAGCGAGAGGTTCAAGGTTCGAATCCAAGAAAACACAAAAAATAAAAAATAAGTTTTCTCACTGTGCCACATCTCGCGAACGTCTGACAAACTTTCGAGAGTAAAACTGTCATGAGAAGCTTCTCTCAATGGAAACAATTGCCCTTCGGAAACGGCATAAAACTGTAGGTCCCAACCATTCGTGAAGCGCACAGCACGATTGGCTGCCAGAAGCTAGGTCAGTCCCTGCATTGGGCTGTTAGCGCCACCTTCCAAACAACATCCTCAACAAACTGAGAAGCAAAACTAGAAGAATAGATCTCGTCCTCTATAAACGAACCCAGATCTCTATAGACGGACAGGAAATGACTGTTACATCATCTTAAGGAGTGCTAAGTTCCTGCCTTAGTGGGCAAACAATTCTGCAATGTCCTAAAAGCGGTAACACTTGTTGGTCATTTGCCAAAGAATAAAAGGCTTTGCCTCATCGATCACCAGCCAATCCCCAAGAAGGCCGATAAAACTAACTTTCTAACTTCATGGAGAGGGTTGTCAATTATAGTTATCCCTTGTTAACAAGCTTCAAGTTTATGTTGTTAGTAATTTCTTCTCGAAACAGATTGCGAGCTTTTTAAGTAATTGGTCAATACAAGTTGTATTAGGCGGGTATACTTCTACCGCCTTCTCAACTAATGCTAGAGTGCCTCTCGCCGTAAATTAACCACGGAGCATATATTTCTTGTTGGCACGTCCGTCCGCCTATCTGTCAATACTTTTCAGATATAGACGATATACCTATGTATATATACATATATGTGTAAAACAATGAACCAAATAGAATGAATGGCGTTAAAAAAAAAGTTTTGCTGCAGGTGTTTTTTTATTTTGAATTAAAATACGTATACGAGTACGCTGTCTGGCTGTGGTATATGAGTGTCCCTTCTATCTGCCTCAAGTCTTTCCAAGAAAGTCCTCTAACCAACTGAATAATTTCACCAAAATCGGTTGAATAATTCAGAAGTTACACAACAAATCGACAGCATTTTACACTTTTGCACACAAAAACGTCTCTGTACCAAGTTCCATACAAATCGTAGGCAATCTTGACTTTTGATTACTACGAGTAAATTAGGTCTCCTGGAGTGCGAAAGTTAATGTAAGAGGTGCAAAGACAAGTCATATGTATACGAGGGTGGGTCAATAAGTCCCAGAAAAATGAAATAAGGAACACTCTTTTCGGTATAAAAACATTTTATTTTTCAACATAGTCTCCTTTTAGCTCTATACACTTCATCCAACGTTTCTTGATGCCCTCCAAATAATACGATTTCTCGAGTCCCTCAAAATAAGCGTTTGTTTCAGCGATGACCTCTTCATTAGACCCAAATCTCTTGCCTCCGAGCCATTTCTTTATGTTTGGAAACAAGAAATAGTCGCTGGATGAGGGAGGAGTTCGTAGCCTAACTCACGCAATTTTGCCATTGCGACTGCGGACTTGTGCGCCGGTGCGTTGTCCTGGTGAAAAAGAACTTTTTTCTTCGCCAAATGCGGCCGTTTTTGCTTCAGATCGGCTTGGAATCGATCCAGCCGCACTGCGTAATATGCGCCGGTGATCGTTTTACCCTTTTCAATGTAATCGATGTGATGACCTTGTTTGCTGACAAACCCGCTTCGGCTTCGATCCACCAGGAGAAGTGCATTGTTTTGACTGTTCCTTGGTTTCTGGTGTGTTGTGGTGAATCCAGGTTTCATCCACGGTTACGAAACGGCGCAAAAACTCGGCCGAATTTTTCTGGAACATCGCCAAACACACCTTTGAAGTTGTCAAACGAATGCGTTTGTTGTCGATTGTGAGCAAACGCGGCACGCATCTTGTGGAAAGCTTTTTCATGTCCAAATATTTATGTAAAATCGAAATCACTGAGCCATGTGATAAGCCTGTGGCCTCTTTAAGCTCGCGCACTTTCACTCGCCGATCGTCCATTATCTAACCATTTGTCGACCATTTCTGGTGTGGTGACCTCAATTGGGCGACCAGAACTTTCGGCGTCACTTGTGCTTGAACGACCGCACCGAAATTGAGTAAACCAGTGGTGAATGGTTCCAATCGATGGTGAAGAGTCCCCATAATATTTGTTTGGTTTGCGTGATAGTTTTTTCTCGCAAAAAATAGTGTTTAATGAGCACTCGAAATTCACTTTTTTCCATTTTAACGAAAATGCTAGTAGGCGTCTATATAAAATGGCTGCCACAACAAAACTATTTGACAGATCTGTCTGAAAATTTGGGTGCGTTCTTTTGAAAGATGATTTTTGACAAAAAAAAAATTAATTTAAGGTGACGATACAATTTGTGTTAATTTTCAGGGTTTTATTGACCCACCCTCGTAGTTTACATAATTTGCGATCATTAAGCTAGCAAACCCCCACACTCGTATGTACGTACATACGTATGTACGAGTATACTCTCCGTTGTTGCAAAACTGCTGAAAACGCCATGTGTTCACGTGACCATAAATTTCCACTGTTTCCTCTTAATAAATCAAAGACCTAATTACCTATCGCTGGATACTGAAATTAAACAGTCATATACCGGTTATCAGGCTAAGCCTCAAATAATAATTATGAACTTCCATAAACGCGATATTTAGTGCCATAATTATTACAGTGAGCTTATCAGCCTCAGCTGATTCGGTAGTTCAGGCGGTACCATGACTGGCTACTGCGTCTACTTATTGTATCCTAATATTAAGCTAAAAATGAAAGCTTGTTTCTTATTGGTTTTTCTGTAGAATTATTAACATTGTAAAGTTTTTCTTGTGCGTAAATACCTCCGTTATTGGGGAGAAAGACTAGAAAAATATCAACGCACGACGTTTTCTCGGTGATCAAAAACATGCCTTCCTACAACAGCTGATTAAATTTGTTTTAAAAAAAAGTTGTGTGACACATCTGTTTTTTTTATTTTTTTTCTACATACCTACAGTTCTTATTAGCGTAATTTTTTCCGCCACACTTTGTTAAAGCGATAAGATGTACGTATGTACGTGCATACACAGAAAATACTGCCAGAAATTCCGAGACCGACTCCTGCTTTGCCTTTTCATTTCTTTCGATGCATACGTATCCACTTACTCATGCCAGTGGCACGCGTTCTATTGAAATTTACTCGTATACTTAGTCGTTGAGTTTCTGCACTATAGGCATACCATCGCTAATGTTTCTTTCGCCTGATCACTTTCTAATTGTCCCGTCCTATTAGAGCTGATCCTGTTTTAAATATTCCAGAGCCGCAGAGCTTGATATACAGAGGTTCTATGATGACAGATTCTACGATGACTGGTTCGATTTCTCGAGAAGGCACTGCACGGCTTTTGCCATCCATCCGTCGGTTTCAAATAGATGGCAGCTAGTGCAGTCATTTGACTTAAAGTAACCTCTCAGTGGTCTAGGTCCAGCCACTTTTCGTCTCTCAGATTACTGTAGCGCAATTCAGACAGAGGAACGATGCTTGTAATGACTGAAGGAGAGTAATATCTGCCCGGGAGATAAACACTTTCATTGGTAGCCCAAATCTGCAATTAGATCCCTGCATTAAGTCTCCTTCAATTCTATAACCTCTCTAGATGCTGCTTGCCTGAGCAATTTAACATTCATCTAAGCTGGGTGCACAGAACCATTCCAAAGTATTATATGACCGATGAATTCACCAGGTACGGCACAATCCTAACGATTCTACAGGAGAAATGGAATCGCCGCATACCTCGAGGTGGTTGCACTCGGCAAGTAGATTTGACCTGAGGTGAATCAAAAATACCATAGCAATTTGGTTCCTACACGCTAGAAGGTTCGGTGACGTCTTAAACAGAAGTTGCAAGGCCGAGAAGGAAGAGGGGTAATTTTTTTATCTTCTTTCGCACTTTACTTGACCTACACATTAGAATAAATCTTAATATGATGGCCTGGCTAACACTGATGTCAGGTGCCTCCTCCAACGCTTCATATTTGAGGAATCCTAAGATAAGTGTGGTATCACAATGGACATATGAACTTCTGGTTTGCGTGTGTGCACTCTATATGCAGGCAGCCACTCTAACCTAACCTAAACCTTTGTGGACAATCGATGCATGTGTGATAATGGATCTCAATCATATAGAACCAGTACTTTGTCACGTACTTGTTAAACCTGTACAACCCTCTCAATTCAGTTTTAGAATTTAGTGGTAGGTAAGGATGGGAAAAACCCCCATTCCCATTCGAGGTGGACGGCACAGAATATAACATTCAGGTTCAGCTTAAAGTGTTCGCCAAGTCCTTTCGTAAGCCTATGCGAGCTGGCAGCTGAGCCTGCTTCAGCAATTCCCAATCCTAAGCTAATTTTGACTCCATCGGTATGTTTTCTTTGCAGTCTTTCATTTCTGACTTCAGATTATCGTTGGTATGTCTAAGGGATTTAATTTCCGTACCGTGACAAGAATAAGATGAAAGTACTCGTACCTACTGCACGACGTAAACCAAAGCGCAAGAAAGATTGCAGAAAATAGTTTGTAGTGACTGACAAATCAACTCCTACGGCCCAAACCAAAAAATAAACAAAGAACTCATATTTATTTGAAAATATGAACCCATGAGTTGCTCCAGGGCTAATTGATAAACACACGAATGATTTGCCTATCACGAAGCAACTGCCTAATTAACTTTATCACTGGTTTATGGAAAATAACCACATAATGCAGAGTCATTAAGAATTTCGATAGTGGTCAAACGAGTCGAAGAATCTAATCGTGGTTTTTAGTTTAATGCAAGTCGTAGAAGGCGATCTAGTATGCCCAAGGTTGCTGCGAGCGCATCTTACCGGATATGTGAATTATATACAAATTTAGACAAAACCATAATGACACGTTTTAATGTTTGAATTGGAAAACAAACAGCATAACGAAGAGAAGATAATCTGATATTAATAGTTCAGTTAGGATTCAGCTAGTGTTTAGTGGGTGTTTGTCAATAAAAGTAGGATCGGTAATTTATGTTAAAACTAAAATTAGTGATAACTATTTGTAAAGAAACATAACAAAAAGAGCTCTAAACTCAAGCAGAACACAATTGAGATTGATGGTGGGACTTTTAAGAGGGCACATCAATCTCAACAACAGTCTGTGCTAACTGTGAGGAGGAGGAGGAGGAAGATATAGAACTCTTCCTCTGCCACTGCACTGCTTCAACGAGGTTAAGACTGAAAATTCTGGGATCCCCAAGGATACCAACTATTACACACCAAACAGTACGATTCCCCGAACACTATACTATAGTTTCCCGTTGATATTCCTCATGATCCCAATACCTAATTCTCCTCTCAACGCATAATTCTCAAAGCACAGAACCATTCCTTACAGTTCGATAGACGAGGGGAACACAACGGGCCCAATGGAGGCCTAAATGAAGAGCATAAGCTCACCCTCTTAAATCAACCAACCAACCATGCGTAAAGCAAGCCCCGTAAATTCGAATGTTGTGACAGCAGATCTTGTTATAATTCGCAAATTTTTAATTTGATTGATCATCACCATTAGGAAGCTAAAGTGCATTTGCATAACGTTATTCTGACCTTCCTTAGGCTATTTTCTGTTCAAATTTAAGAATCATCATTCATGGTTCTCTCCTTTTCTAGTTTAGATTTATTTGCTTGCTGATCACTTTTTATGTGCAATGTGCTCTCTGCCATTCCTTGCCTAATGGATAATCCGATCCGACTGCCTACTTGGAAATATTCTTCTCAGATATGGATTGAATTTCCAGCAGTCCACAGGTTTAATCTCTGCTTGGAGCATATTGCATGTAGTTGAGGATGTATTCACTTGTCCCTGGATTCGTAGAATATTCCTAAGTTAATCTGCCGGAGGATAATTCCTTGGGTCATGACAAACAAAAAATTGTATGAGAAAGGAGGCCACCTCCCGCCGTTCTTAGCTATGAAGGGCTGGAAGTTTGTTATGACTCATACCAGATTTACTACTTTAACACTGTAAGGGTATAATGAAACTTTATGAGTGAGGTATTCTTGGAAGGCCAATTCAATTTTTACCATACCATATTTTGCCTGCCATGATCATCCTTCGGTGGATTGAGGTTGTATTTATTTTTTACTTTCTATTATTTACGAATACAAAGACCCGGACTAACTGCTTTTGTGCATTATTCCCTGCAAGTTACACATTTTTTTGGCTTACTGACAGGTGGAGAGCTATATGTCCAGCACAGCAGTGGCAATTGTGCGGAAAGATATTGCAACTGACTGATTTTTAAATTGTCGACTGTATCGCACAGAGCTAGTTTTTAGTTTTTCTGTGCATGCGGCTTAATCTACCATCTCGGTCGTGCTAGAGTTGACTTTGTTAGGGATCTTCGATTTTGAAGATCCAAAGCTTTGTCATTCACTTAGATTTAATGCATAACCGTTTGGTTGTGCTAAGTCTTTGAGATCAGTGTGGGAACTCCCTTGTTGTTACCTTGTCTTTGGTGAGGAAGTATCAAGCCTGAAACATTAAATATAGGTTAGTCAAGAATGATGTTCTTCACATATCAAGATTTTTGTGGACGTACCATCTCTTTCCCTAGCTTCTTGTGAAAAATGGCTTCACTGCTAGACGTGACTGCTTGTCCGCTCTGACCTCTGGACGAACAGAATGAAATATAGGTACAGGGCCGCTAAGCATCCAACATTCCGGCGATGTTCGAGCGAAGGGATATGGCCGGTTAGTCTACAAGTTTGTCGCTGAACATGATCAAGTAAACGCAAGCATGTGACGGGAGCTCTCGCTCAATTATGCGAATTATATTCAAGTTCAGGACGAACAGCGGCTTTATATATCGTGTCCAAATCCGCACGCGTGAGGAATTCTAGGCGTCTAGCCCACCTTTTACAGCATCGGTAATCTGCTGGTTTCACCTAAGGTGTGGACTAGATTCCTCAACATCAACTCCACACATTCTGAGTTTGACCATGTCAGTATCCCGCTTCATAGACAGGAGGCAGCACTGGATTTTCGCTTTGAAAAAAAAATCGATTTTTCCCACCCCAAGTGATGATAGCATCAATGCCAGAGTTGAGTTCGATAGGTCGTGTTATCGTTAGCGAATAGACGAAGTCAAGAGTGCTGTCATCCGCGAAGGAGTGAATCGGATTGTGGGTAACTGAAAGGAGGAGTTTATTAATGCAATTCAGAAAAGTGGTTCGAGGGAGTACTGAACACTGGAGAACACAGACATTAGTCGAAAATGGTGTGGAAGTGCATCCATCTAATACAACCTGCAATGATCGATCACTTAAAAAACTCGCAATCCACTTCCATTTGTGCTTCAAGTTTGTTAACGAGGGCACTATTTAAAGCTTTGAAGATTTATTTTGCATTCATCATGATCATGTATGCGCTTGTTCCATTTTTCGAACCTTTGTAGAACTCTGTTACCGGAAACCGTACTGGCGGTTATTAAGGAGATGATTTATTTCAAGATCTGCGAAGGCATAACACTGGCAGTAGTGTGGTCATATGGCTTAAATGCAACTTGATCGTGATGATGACATCAGAAGGAGGGAAAAAAAATACTGTGAATCATGAGCAACGACAAAAAGCAATACAAACAAGCTCCCCAGTTATCTGGACGCCACCTTTGGAGTTTACTGAAACTTAATACCACCTAAGTTTCGAACCCACTACACCAATCTTTCTTTCTCTCTCTCTCAATTTTCTACAAACGCCCGTGTCCTGAAATAATTTAATGGTATTCATATCCCATTTGGCGCGCGGAAATTATATATAAAAAAAAAAAAAGATAACTCATAAAGTGGAGGTTAGCAATGCTCTTCATAACCTGCTACCCAGGACGTCGCTATTGACGAAGCTTTTGGTCGGTAGTAAGAAAGGGAGGTTTTATCGCCCTATTTCGGAATTGGACGTGTGAGAGTTCAGTACGTTTGGCCCTCTCTTGCAGTCTCTAAGAAAATATTGGAGACGGTCTGTTATAAAATATGGCGCTGGACAAACATACGAAGACAATGTTCGTCTGTCGTAACAACAGGAACATCTTGACTGATCAATGACACGGCAGTAAATAGGGTATTGACAATGATGTTTACATGAATATACCAAACTACAAGCCAATCGAAAAAACAAGAATATTACCAATTTAAGTGGATGTAGCACACACACGTTACACCAAAATTGTAGGCAAATTTATTTCAACAAAGTGGCATCACTCTTTTACCAGTAGTGTAGGAAGTGAGTGAAAAATAAATTTCAAAAGGAAAACAGGGTGAGAATAAGAAAAAAAAAATTCATATCAGAATGTAATAGGGGTGCAGTGTGTAACAATTGTTGCAATTAGGACTAATTACAGTTGGTGTTGTAGGGGAAACCATTGATCCCTATTACCAGCAGGGAGTCCTTTATCTAAAATTTGGCTCTAATTCTGATTCATTGTTAATTTGTATCCATTTTTTGTATATTTCAATATTTTCCTTCTCAATCTGGATTCTGGATTCGAGAAAGGAACACCGCGCATGTTTCTTGCTGCTCCCGTTTTCCCGATTTCTTTACGTTTCTCCTTTCGTCGATGGTTGGTTTATTTTTGTTTATTTTTTGCTTAGCATGGGATTTCTTTTTGTGTTTTCTTTTCCCCAACACCTTTGTGTTTGTATTCTCCGCCAGGTTGCCGTGGAAAAGCAACAAAAACCGGCATTTTTTTCGCCTTTTAGTCTTCCTGCTTCTTGACATCGTCATTCCTTCTGTTTTATGTTTACGAGTATGTGTTGTTGTTTTTGGTTTTTTTTTTTTTTTTTTTAGCAAGTTCCAGGGTCCAGAAATCATTGAGTCAAGTCAAATGATACTCTGTGCCACTAGCGCTAATAGGTAGAGCCTTCTTCCTCATTATTCCTTGTGTGAGTGTATATTCTTTTTTTTTCTCGTCTGCTCTGTTGCAGGTGCAAAAAATTATAAATTCTAAAATCGCTGAAAGATCCTTTTGATGGGCGACTATTGGTACATTTCAAGTTAATGGAAGTCTCGTGGACCTGGGCATTTATTTATTTATAAATGCACGAATATACCCGGTGTTGGGTGTATTTTGTTTTCTTTTTCTTTTAAGGAAGAGATGGATGAGTTTTAAAAATCATTATTTTCTTGATTTGTTTTAAAGTGGTCTTGGAATTGGATGAGTTTTGAGAAATTTCTTTACCCGGAGGAATTAAGTGTTTTATGGTGATCTGAAAAGTTTTCCGATTTGTGTCATTCTTGAACAATCCAATTTATTCCTAATCTTTGAAGGAAATTTGAAGTGAATTCCTTGCTCTAGTTAATGAGTTAACTGAAGTCGAACTGTTTGCCATCCAGAGTTGATTTTAAATTTATGCGAAACATAAGCAAATCAAAACATTAGCACTAAGGAGTATAATTATCCTGTGGCTCGTGCAAATCTCCAGAGCATAATATACTTAACTAATAAGCCTAAAGTCATTCCTGCTGAAAACACTACGGTGTGCTAAGAATAATTAAAAAATCACTCTACCACAAGAAATTCACCATACCATCTTCCCTGGACATTGAATAATGTATTAAACAAGCTGTGAAATAAAGGGTTATTCATTTCGAGGTTAGATTTTCACATCCCTGCCATATGGCATCAGCCAAATCCACCTGTCATCCGCAGTGACAGGTAGTAAGTACTTGCCTTACAACAAGTTCAAGGGAGTTTTTTTACGAACAAATTTTTGGTGAGAGATGGCGGCCCAAAACCGCCACCATCTACTGGATGTATCATACATATATACAGGCACAGTTGGTCTGGTAGTCAGCTATAGAAAAGTCTACGAACCTAAAAGCACTCACGAAATTGCAACGACCAGCATGCATCGGCATATCTAGCGCCATTAAAACCACCTCTTGCGCTTACACCGGTTGATTTGTTTAAAAAAGAACCACAAGCGAAAGCTCCCTACGTTTCTAACAAACCAACTCCTGAAGGAAGGGCCAATTAGTGACCTTAAGAACTAGATGGGCGAAAATGGCAACTTACGTCATACCCTGATTTTGAACTAATTTTCCAAGTAAAAATCCCATTAAGAGAAAGTTGGGCAACGAATCTATCTATCTTCACATATGGTTTAGAAAAGACATAGGGTATAAGCTCCGAAATTTATTCCTACGAATCTGCCGTTGCTCGGTCAATAAAGCTTTCAAACGTTTATGTATGACCCCAGCAATAACTAGATTTATTCCGCACCTACTATTTCTCTTCGTCTCTTTTCAAGTCTTGCATTCCATAACGCGTACCACAATGGATCCATAGAGATCTGAATGAGGCAACACGCTTTGCTGTGCACCTACTAAAACGGAAAATAAGAGTGCATTCGTTAGCAACTTTTTGAAATATTATCTAGGCACCGTGCCATTTATTCTTCACATTGAATTACTCTGGTTAAGATTTTATTATATTTCATTGCATTTTAAGAATCGGGCATAATCAATTACAAAAGTAATCAATTACTCAAACAATTCCATTAATTAAAATGCAAAGCAATCGAATCACTTTGGCAATCAAGATTACACGTAATCAATATTTTTGATTATAAAGAAATCGCAAGTAGTTAATTGCAATGTTGATTACAGGTAATCAGAAATTAATTAATTTGATTACTATTGTTTTTGGAATTAATTTTCACAGCGGACTTTTATGAGGTTGTAAGTTGAATTATTAGAGACGTCATCCGTTAGGCAGATTTTTTAGGGTTTGTGGGTGGAAAAGGAGGAAATATCATCCGCTCACCATGCATCCTATAAAGGTCCACATACTTTAAACGTAATTTCGATGCTTACATCCTCCAAAACATCGATCACCTGCCCCACATTCCATTTACTTCCTCTAAAAAATCACCTCACCCTCCATACCCTATATCAGCCCACCAAATACATATATTCTCTTGAAACTGGAATATTATTTCGATTAATCGATTACGATTACAATTACAAATTGCAATAATTTTAATCTTTTATGCATTACCGATTACTTCGTTATTATAATTTCGGTAAGATGATTACAGGCTGTAGATGTCAAAATCGTAATTAATGAAATGTAATAGATTACATTTCGTAATCATGTAATCGGTAATCGATTGCAATTTGTCCAATTCTGATCCTTAAGAGTCTAAGGCGGAACTTTGACAGATGGGTCACTTGAAACAATTGGACATAAACGCCTCGCCTCGGAACATTCGGATTTGACCTGCGTAGGCAGACCCTATCTTTAATAACTTCACCAACTTCAAGTATGCAATTGGTGATAACTAGCGATGGATGACGCCTATATTGCAGAGCTGGATATTATTTAAGGTAATGTTAAGAAAAATGACAGCGTCCTACTACGGTATTTAAAGGATCTGTGGAATATATCAGACACATACTCTTATGTGGAGGAGAGTCTGACAAATTTAGTCTTCAAAATTACACTGCGCATTTATGTTAGTAATTCTTAAGGGAGATTATCCCCTTTTTTTTCTTACTTCGTTGTAGGATTTATTTCATGCTACTCGCTTTCCCTGGCGAAACGTTTCAAATAGTAGGGAGGTAAGGCAACTTGTTACTCATTGAATGAATTTCAGCGGTATTTTCCAATTTATTGTAAATATTTAGCTACCGCTTTCTGAGTGTTTTTCCTTCAGAATGTAAAATAAACCTGGGCTGATCAATTACTTACCGCTAGGAGGTCAAAAATTCAGATTGCGACCCACCATGGAAAGTACACAACTTCAATCTTAGCAAGAGACCGTTAATTTGGTAATCTTTAGCATTCTGTTAAAATTATGTTTGCGCCCAAAAAATACGTCGTGACTCAATTACCGCATATTTCATCGGATTCCCTTTTTTTTTTTGCCTTTTTTATGGCACCCCGGAAGTGCCTTTGACAGAAGTTCAGGTAACTACGCAACTATTGCTTGGATCGCAATCGTACAGTTGCATAATTAAGTCAAAATAAACGAACACACCTAGCCTACCCACGCCTCAGAACTTTCAAACAATGGCATTTATTTTTACATAAAATCTATAAAATTTAATCTTTATTCATTTCCATATATGTATATTGATATGTACCTGTTTGACGAGAATATGCGATGGAAAAAAAAAAAAAAAAAAATCAATTTAAGTCAATGACACACTGTCGGTTGTTGACACTTGAGATTTACACACGTCTTGTTTTTTTTTTCGCAAGGGTGACTGTGGATGACATTTTAAAGCAACAGAGGTGATGTTTGTCTTATGCAATTTTATTCAAATTTGTTTTTTTTTTTTGTATGGAAAGTGAAGTAAGTTAATTGATTTTGACTTGCAATTAACATAAGCAAACAAATTTCAATCTCCCACCTTGTATTATATGCATGAATAAATTTTCAAGTGAATTGTATGTGTTGACGTCAAAGTACTTCACATACATGGGAAAACATTTGAGAGTTATATTTACATAATAATACTTACTCTGTGAGTAGATCGGATTCTGCTAATGGTAAATATAAATTGCATGCGAGTATTTAAGATTGCGCTTACACTGAAGAGGTGTGAGCGACGGGCGAATAGGAACTCAAATTAAGTTGTCTATTTGCTGAAAGTGAGTATGTTAATAATTATTGAAGTGGAAGTGTGATTTATGTTAAAGTATGTTTCTAACAGAGCGAGCGAGAATACGAAGGTCTTTTCTGCTAAATAATTCTACCCAGGTGCTGATTCTCTATAGGTCACATCAATTAATCCCTGTCCCTTTGCGGGCCTTACGACACCTATCACGCCATTGTACGCGTTACCGTGATGTGTCTCATTTGCATCTAGCTCCTCCCTAACTCCGTTTTATTTTGCATCTATACAGCTGTTCGAATACAACTCTAGGTTTCCCGATTCAACTGCCCGAATGCACAATGTCAGACCGGAAACTCTGTACTCTTCTGGTCTAATACCCAGACATGTTTGAGGTCGGCCTAAAAATGTTTTAGAGTAGTTTATTTTCAACCCCACCGGGTTTTAGATTTGTTTCCAAACCTCGTGACAGTTGCTAAAATTCCATAATTATACGGCATAGGAGGCACATATCATTGCACTCCACCGCTTCACAAAAACAAAGACTGCAAAGAACATTATAGAATAGAGACCAAACAAATAGTGGCGATAGTATACAACCTTGTGGGACACCACTTCAACTTTCAAATGCTACCAGTTTGTCGATGATGCCATGACAACTGCGTTCACACTTTCGAAAAACTTTGCGAAATCAATGAAAAGCAAGACTGGCAGTAATTTATGTATATACTTACCAAGAGAAAGATGCTTGCTCATTGTCTAGAGTGCTTTCCAGGTGTCCTTTAATGCGATCGGAGGAGTCAAGTTATATTTCTTTGGAACCTTCACAATCATTTATAGTATTTTCCGTCAGTGGGTTCAAAAGGTCTTGCCTTAGCTGTGTAGAGATGACATTCCTGCTCATCAAGCACTGTCGCTTTGTTTGCTTTGATCGTGGAAATAATACCTTTTCGGATAGTGTTTTTTATACTTGAGGCTTTTCTCCGCGAACATTGTGGTTCAAAACGATTGAAATATTCATCAGCTTTGCTTTCTACCAGCTCTTTGATGACTCTGTGTACGGTTCTGCTGTTACTTCCATTTTTAACTTATTCGACCTGTTTAGCGTTAGCAAAATTTGCATTTTGTCAAGACGCGAGTGACGCACGCTTTCAAATGATTTGACGCTCAAGTGTTGTTTGGTTTCTACAACTTCATGGCTGGTGTTCGTAATATTTGGTCAATATTGTTGCAATTTTTAATTTTCTGGAGATTGTATCATATTTAAGATTGTAACTTAAAGCAGCAACCTTCCACTGGACATTCGACAAGTTGTTGTTGATGTACTGTGATATTGCTTAGTCTGTAGCTGGTTATACCTGGCTCCTCGTAGCATTGGGGTTTTAATACTTAGGACGGCTGCAGTACAAAGGCGGATGTAGCTACTATGAGGTGTTAGTCTCGTTCCATTTCGATGTCAGTTTCTATCCTGTTTCGGATATCCTAAAGGAAAATGTCTAAACCATCGACTGATCGTCATGTAATCGTAGCAATGTGCTCATACATGCAGTCGCTTCTGCCAAAACAATTGCTTTTGAAGAAATACGAGTATGTATCTACAACATTACACTGATATCGTGCCTCTATAAGCATCGTGCCTCAAGGGGTCTTCAAGACAATTTACCTGAATACATCAAGATTGCATTAAGCGTCTGGCGATTGAACTCACCTTTATCAAACTACGTAATTTCACATAGTCCCAGACGTTTAGTTTACCTATACTGCATGGTCTCTACATGGCGCCAACAAAGCCCCAGTTCTCTCCAATGAGTTCTCAAAGGCTCAGCTATTATGACTCAAATGCTTATCACTCATTCGTAAAGTTTACGTGAATTGTTTTACCGGCTTAAGATTATTTACCAAACTTTATATATTTAGAAAATTCGCGTCACGATTTCAGAAAATAATTTTAATAGACCGGAAATTTCGGTCTTTAAGATAAACCCAGAAGAAACAATGAACAAAAGATACAAGCAAACATGAGATAAGATGATAGATAGGTTCTGTATACATCACTTTGCCGCTGGCATGAGCGTGACAAGGTAAAAGATAAAGATGATGGACCAGTAGGTTCCACACGAATTATCGCAAATCGATAAATACAATATTGTTCGCTTTCAGCGTACATGGGTGGTGTTATCTTTATGAAAAGTTTTTTTTTTTTTTGTTTTTTTAGATAAATAATGACAGCCAAGAGATTGATATTGAATAGAAGTGACAGCATAGCTAAAGTCAACACGCATGAAATGAGTTATGAAGTGTTCTCTCGACCATCATATTTTCACTTAAACTCAAAATTTATTTGATTAGAAGTTTTTAAGTGATTGAGTGGTTGAGAGGTTAGATTAAAGTTTAATGAAAGTCTAGAATGCTGTCGATGTCATTTGCTTTATTATTTGTACTTAAATTTAAATTGGCCTAGCCCCTATTTATTTATAGTACTTTCCTATTCCTAATTAGTCTGTAGCTCTCAGTTCTTGGTAAACTGGAGTATACTTACAATTCGAAATAAATTCTGATTGTTATTAAATTGACGTCAATTGCAGAAATGAATGATAGTCCTCAACCAACCACACACGCATTTATCTGTCATCATGGGTATTCAAAACTAATCTGCTTCCATCATTTATTGTGGGGAAATCTCGAAAAACCATGATGAAGATGTCATCTGGGAGTCGTATAGTACAACAGAGACATCCAGGATAGATGTTGCGGGAAGTCACGCAACCAATTTGTTATTCTCATCCAATTGAAACGAATAATTAATTTTAACCAACCGCAGTAACGCAACAAGAATACATGCGAATATATTCTACAATTATACTATATATCAATACAAAGTACAAATAACAATCAACCACAAAAGCAAAAATGTCGGCAGTCAGTTTGTGTTGGGTGGAGATTTGTTAGAGTGTGCAAGCGCGCGCTGAGTCATCATGGCAGACGCGCGTTCCTCTTTTGCATATCAATTTTGTATTTTTCATTTTTTTGTTATTTTCTATTTACACACAATGTGTGAGCAATCCCTCCTCGAATTGCTGTCTCATTGAATTCCTTTAAAACTGGTTGAAGTTTTGTTTTTTTTTTATCAGAAAAAATAAAAAAAAATCTTGAGAGGCGTATTTCGTAATCAGCGATTGTTCTGTTGTTTTGGTTATTTTAGAACAATGGATAGAAGTTGACAATTGTGTACTCCACGAGGGATGAAAGAAGTTTACTTTTGTTGATTTCACATTGTCGGCTCTTTACTGAACTAAATCGGACGGTTTGGTCATTTGTAGTCGATGAATTACACTTCTATTGTCGAAAATCTGAAGGACAGCGTTGTTACAATGATTGTAGACGACATTGGTGTTTTTGTGCGAAATTTGTAATTTCGTCTTCGACGGGAGGCTATTCTTAAATCTCTGTGAATATCGTCATTTCGAATATACCACGGTGCGTTCACTATTCCCCTTAGCACATTATTTTCAAAAGTTTGTAAGAGGTTTCTATTACTTTTCTTTGTATAACCCCATAGATGTATGTATACGTTCACACGGGCTTTAGCACTTGCTTGTATAGAAACAGATTGTTCTGAATATCGACCTTGGAATATTCGTCCAAGTCTCTGTACTTATTCTCTAGTTTTTTTTTTTTTTTTTCTTTTTTACATGTACCTTCCATTTTCATTTCGCGTCGAGTGTCATCCCCACGTATTTCGCTTCGTTTGCATACGGAATTTCCATCGAGTTAATTAGGATGATTACCTCGTTCACTTTTTTGTATGTGAAATTTACATGAGTAGATTTGGCCTCGCCAAGTATGATCCGCCTAATTTTTGTTCAGTCATGTAGCTTATCTACACCGTGTTGTCCGTTGCCTGTGTCATCGTCAAAATTGGCTACAACGGTGTCTTCTAATTGCGGTATGTTTCGCGTGTATTACAAATATAGAATCGGACCAAGTACACTCCCTTGAGGTATTTCAGCTGCTATTTGTTTAAAGTCAGAGTATTCGTAACCATGCTTAACACAGAAGAATCTATCTTCAAGATATGATTTTAGAATATTACATAGCAGGTCGGGAAAGACCTGTCTTATCTTGAGTTCCAATCCTTTGTGCCACACATTAAGACATCAGGAAAAATGCTCGAGCAAACCTTTTTTCCTTCCAGGGCCTTCTCTATTATATCTGTTTTTCTATGCATTTGATCGATTGCGGAACGTTTGGTTCTAAAACCGATATTAAGCGTTTTTGTTCTATTATTCACATTTGAAATGATCGGTAATAGCGAAATTGGCCTATAAAACTTTTTGTCGTTCAGCTCTTTTCCTGGTTTTAATACTATAATAGCTTCTGGGATTGTCTTGGTACGTATTGTAATCTAAAAGCAGCATTTATACTTCTGATCAAAAAGTACCCGGAATTTCCTAATCAAACAAATCGCGCTTGAGATATCGTCAAAAGTTTTTTTATTTTTTTAAGTTGGTACATCTGTCATCTGGCGCTCAAATATCTGTTTGAGCGCCATTTGCCAGGAGTTTGTGCGTGATAGCTTTGTAAACAAGTTAGTGTCTGTTGTGTTCTACGAATTGCTTTGAATTTTATTGCAGAAATAGCATCGCATTGATGTCGCTAAAGAAATGCTTTCTTTGGGCCAAAATGTTATCGATGGCATCATTACAGGTGACGAGACATGGGTCTATGAATATGACATCGAAACTAACCAACAATCATCGGAATGTCGCTTCTCAGATGAGCCAAAACCCAAAAAACCACGACAGAGTCGATCCAAAATCAGGGCTTTGTTGACCGTTTTCTTTGATTTCCGAGTTGTGGTCCACTCCGAATTTCTTCCGCCAGGCCAGACAGTAAATAAGGAGCATTACGTGAGTGTATTAAAGCGTTTGAGGGAAAATGTTCGTTGCAAGAGGCCAGAATTGTGGAGATTTCTTCACAATTGTTGTGGTTTCTTCACCACGACAACGCACCGGCTCACACATCTCATCTTGTACGCGACTATTTGATCAAAAACAACGTTCATACCGTTCCGCAAGCTCTGTATTCACCTGACATGGCTCCTTGTGGCTTTTTCCTATTCCCACGACTCAAGTTACCACTTCACGGAAAACGTTTTGAGACGATTGAGGCCAAAAAGGAGAATTCGCAGAAGGAGCTGAAGGCGATTCCAAAATCGGCTAAAACCGATCTTGAAGATTGGAGGAAGCGTTGGAATATGTGTATTGCTTGCAATGGAGACTACTTTGGTGGGAATAAAATGAATATCGATGAATAATTGAACCGTTTATGTGTTATTGAAGAATTCCGGGTAATTTTTGATCAGAAGGTAAGGTAGATAAGTGTAGTAAGATAATTTGTATCTTTTTTCATGGTTAACCCTTCGAGATAGTTAGTTATCTTCTGAATTCTAAAATCTCATATCGTTTCTTTGAGTTTTTTGCACAGGCGTTTTAAACATGTCATGAGCTGCTGAATACGAGATTGTTGTCACCTCTTACGTACTCGCCTCTTTTCCTTCATCAATTTTAGAATCTCTGTCTGTGACAAATAGCTATTTTTATTTTTGACTCCACGCGAGTCTCCGTATTATTTCGATGAAGCGATCGACTTTGTCTTCTAATTGAAAGGGTGCTTTCAGTGGAACGTTTAATTCGATGCTACGCTCTGTTTCGTTTATGAAGTTCTCCCAATTATTTCTACCGTTAACTATTCTAGGAGGTAATTTTTGTTTTAGTAGTGTTTCATTCATAGCCAGTTGAAAATTGGAATATTAGGAATATTCAGATGAGAATACAAGTTTAGTGTTGAATAATTGTTCAGATTAAAAATTTAGGCAAAGACGCAAAATGCGTAAACGTTTGCGTTAAATACGTTCAAATGCTGTAAAACTTTGTTGACCGTATGTCAAAAATTTGAATACCAAGTCTTGAAATATGTTGAAAACGACTTAGATATTAAATTTGAGCAAAATTAAACAAGACGTCTGTATTACTTTAGGTATGAAATTTGGTCAAAATCGTTGGAGCCGTTTTCGAGATATTTGCATCTTGGAAAAATGTGCTAAAAAGTTAGAAAACTTTTTTTTTGACCATTTTGAAATTTAAATGTCATATCATTACATTTTTGCTTAAAATGACTTAGATATCAAATTTCAGGAAAATCGTCCAAACCATACCCCATAAAATGGTCAATTTTGCAAGTCCGCTAATAAGTAAAGTGTCGTCATTCGAAAGTACCGTTTTTCGTACACAATAAACTGAGTACACAGTTTTGTATTGCCTCAGATATGAAATTTTATCGAAAGGAGATCGCACATAAAATTGGTTCTAAGTAAAATACCATTAAATTTGAGGTTAGAATGAAAATTCCGATCTCGCCTCGAAGTATAGGCCCACATACTTCGGATATGAAGTTTGAAGGAAATCCGTCCAGTCAGACAGAACTGCAAGACCTACTTTTTCGAGATAGTAATACCGATATTGATTGCCCAGCGCTGCATGCGAATTTTTATTTTGCTTTTTTTACGTTGCCATTCATTTGCCTTGTTTCCAGCCGGGTCTCAATTTTGCCGTAGCTCAAGAACCCTCGACAGGATTTTGATCAAATTTGGTTTTGGGGCCTGAAATTGTGATCTAAGAATCATTAAAATTTTGTGGCGAGCGGAGTTGAGTGTCAAAAATTCTCGAAAAACATACAGAAAAGTTATAATCCGTCTGGAAGACATGGATACCCTTATCCTTCATTTCTTAATCCATCCCTAATAAATTCTTAACAATAAATTGTTGTCAACTTTTAAATTCAAATTCAGTTAGGAGATGTATTGCAACGTCTTTTTAGAGGTTTTATAGGTAGGACTCTTTCTTAGAAGAAAGTGGGCGTGTAAAGGAGAAATTTGCCACCAAAATTATTTGGTGTTTTAACCATCACCGTAAATAACTTTCAGAAAGCAAAATAATGTAATTGAAACAGCATCAAAGTAGGATAGAGTGAGTGCAAGTGAGTGTGGCTGATCACAAAGAAATTGCAGGTAAATTTCGTTTATCTTTTTGACCTACCACAGAAATAGGCAAAAGTTGCCACGTTCATACGCTATCGAAAACATGTGAACATTTTCATTGATTTATATGCACTTCGTGTCGAATATCCGATGACCAACAAATGTGGAACGGGTCTCAAAGATTATAATCTTAAAGGAAAAAAGTAATTAAAACATTTCCCCAACGTTACAATTCGTCCATAAGGAATCGTTTAATAAAACTAGTTGTGCATTATTTCAAGGCATTTGTTTCGACTTCAAACAAATCCAGTGAATCGGCGTCAATTTTAAAAGCAAAATATGAAGAAAACGCCCCCAAAAAGTGGGCGTGTATAAATATTGTGTGGAAATACGTCATTATAAAGTTGGCGTGACAGTAGACCTAAATAATCCACATTAGCACCCTATGAAGATACGAAATAGAAAGCCATGTCACGACTCAGAAGTTGTTCTATATTTAACCTGATTGGATGGATTTCCAAAAAAAAACAATATTAAACTTAAGAACCAATGAGTTCGTGTACCAAATTTGATTCTTGTAGCTCAAAATGTATAGCCGTAAAACATGTGACATACGTACGAGTACCGTCGGACGCATATGGCTCAATCAGCTTGGCTGGTACTTGGTACTGATTATTTATATTATACACTTTAAGGGGTTTAGCTTTGTTATTGCTCTTTGTTCAAAACTATGAACCAAAAGTAATATAGGGAAGAGCGGGACTACGAGCAATTTACGAACTTTACAAATCACGCTGAAGCAAGCCTTGCCTGCGAAATTGTCAGTGCGAGGAGCACGACCTCTTTTTTTAACTTGCTACTACAGGGTGTCCCAAAATTCACGCAAGATTTGAAATCTGCGCCATTGGTACGGTAAAGTGTTGCAAATGAAAAATAAAAAAGGCAGCGTGACAGCTGACAGTTCACGGTTATTAAAAATAGAATGCTACACGAAAGATCAACGCGTTTTCATTGTTGAGCAATATTTTAAAAATAATGAAAGTTTGGCAGCTACAGTTCGCAATTTTCGTACAAAGTATGGTCGGAATAGAGATTTAACTTCATTAACTGTGAGGAGATTAATTCAAAAATTCAGGGAGCCTGGATCAATTAGTGATCTTAGACACTCTGGCCGTTCTTCAACAAGTCGTTCAACACCAAACATCGAAGCAGTTCGTGAGAGTGTTGTTGAGAGTCCAGGAACATCGATTCGGCACCGGCGTCAAGAATTGGACATTTCGAGAAGTTCTCTACAGCGTATTCTCACGAAAAATTTGCATTTTTTGCATACAAAGTGCAATTGACTAAAGAACTGAAGCCTACTGACCACGCACAGCGAAGAGAGTTCGTTAAATGGATAATGGAACAACTACAAGTGGATCCTGATTTTTCAAACAAAATCATCTTCAGCGATGAGGCTCATTTTTATCTTAATGGTTCTGTTGATCGTTAAAATTGTCGAATTTGGGGTTCAGAAAATCCACGAGTGATTGTTAAGAAACAAATGCATCCTCAACGTGTCACTGTTTGGTGCGGATTTTGGGCTGGAGGCATCATCGGACCATTTTTTTTTTGAAAACGCGGCTGGTCAGGCAATAACAGTTAATGGTGTTCGCTATTGCGACAAGATAATCCAGTTTTTTGTGCCTAAATTGCAAGATATGGATGTGGACGACATGTGGTTTCAAGAAGACGGTGCTACATGTTATACATCCCGAGTCATTTCCTGTTCGTGTAAATCCCCGTTTTGGTGATCAGAATCGGCCGCCCAGAACATGCAATTGAACGCCGTTGGACTCTTTTCTTTTGGGTTTTTTAAAGTCTAAGGTTTATGCCACCTAGCCCACGACCTTCCACGTTTTGAAGGAGCAAACTGAGCCCTGTATCAACGAAATTCAGCCACATTTATGCAAAACGGTGGAAAGTTTCCACAAAAGAGTCCGTATGTGCCAGCAGAGCCGTGGAGGCCATTTATCCGATATGCTATTCTATACATAACCATATACTGCATACTTTATGAATCAATAAAACATTTGCAATTGTTAATTAAATAAATTTTGGGACACCCTTTATAACGGGCAAGTAACTATTGGTTCAGTAAACTGCCGAAATACGCTACTCACGTACATATAGTGTGTGACGCTTGAAATCTGGAAAAGAAAATATGTTTTTTATTTAAGTAAAAACTCATAAAAATATGTTTTTTTTTTCACTCATTTATTAGATACATGTTTGGTTTTATAATATATACTTAAAAATAAGAATTATTTTGGATCGTGCCAAAACGTGCGGACTTTGCTTTTTACACCTCTCATTAAGGCTTGAACATCATCTTCGGTTAAGGTTCTGGCCACTTGTCTCCCCTTTTTTCGAAAAATTTGTTCCGTTTCGTATAATCCACGATTTGTCTTTAACTTAGCTTTCATTAGAGCCCAAAACGTTTCTATGGGGCGAAGTTTTGGACAATTAGGAGGATTAGCATCCTTTGGCACAACATTTATCTTATTTTGAATGAAAAACTCAAGCGTCCTTTTCGCATAGTGTGATGTCGCCAAATTCGGCCAAAATAGAACCGATTTCTTATGCTCTCTAATAAACTTAAGCAGACGCTTTTGTAAACATTCCTTGATGTAGATGTCCGCATTAATTGTGAGTGATGAATTCCTCACTTTTTTTTTGCCACAGGAGCAGATAGCCTGCGAAATGAGGAATTTTTTGGGGAATTTCGAAGCTCGACGGGTCCTAAATTTTGCATCAACACCATTAACAAAATTTGCGACGTAATATTCATTGCCTGGAATTTGAGCAAAGTCGTCAACGCAGTAAGTCTCGTCATCCATTACACAGCAATCGTAATTTGTCAAAAAATGTTCGTAAAGCTTTCGAGATCGACGTATTGCTTCCTTTTGCTTTGATTCGTCGCGATCTGATATCTTTTTTACTTTATACGATGATAATTCAGCTCTAACTTTAGAGCGCTGGATAGTACCAGTTGATGTGGAAAGCTTTTTCGCTGCGCCTCGAACAGAAAGGTTGGGGTTTCTCTTAAAAGTGCACTCAATCTTAGCTTGAAGCCTGTAGTCTAGAGGTCCAAGTTTTCGACCCGAACCTGCCTTTCTCTGGACTGACAGGGTTTCCTTGTAATTATTTATAACCGAATATACCGTTGAAACAGCCACTTTTAATTTCTTTGCAATTTTATACAATGGAATATTTGGATTTTGCAGATATTCGTTCACTATTGCAATTCGCTGCTCTTCTTCTTTGCTCGCCATTATGATAGTAGCACGTCTGACCAGAAAATAACATTGCCTGTTGCAACGATACTGAATATATAGTGAAATATGGCACTAATTTTTTTCTTGAATTCTCGCCAAAATATTATTTTTATTAGGGAGAACATTTCCAGATTTCAAGCGTTACACCTATTACATACCATTCCAATGTCAGTCCCACACTTGTTTTGGGCATCTCAAATGAAAAAACATCGCAGTTTGTTTCCATAGTGGTATATCTGAGACTCAACTAATTTAGTGACAGGTCTTAGTTATTACTAGATCTGATTAAAACTGAATCACCCCCCAGGTGATGTTTTTAATCTTTCTTCAGTTTTATAAGCCATTTTAAATATTTCGCGATTCAAAAATTTGCATAAAAAAAATAATCCGAAAACTCCATCTGAGTCCACCACCAAGTCTCCATAAATCTACCACAAGTGGGTCTTAAATGTCATTAACAAACACCATTGGGGTTATTGCCACTAACACACTGTTTCTTGCGTTGTCGTTGGTCGTGAATTTCCATCTTCATTCAGAAATTCTGTTGAATTTCTCATCTGAACTGAACCGCACGTGTTCTTGTTCAGTTCACCTTCTTGCCAACTCGTAGTGTACTTGTAGTCCCGTGCTCGTGACATGTCTCCCGCAATAGAAACCATTTTTTTTTTCTATCGACACTGAATTGTGAGGTGTAGATACCACCGGTGCACAATTATTAATCGCGCAGTCGAAATCTTCAAACGATATTTGTGAGTTATTTCTTCTATCTCCGGTATAGATACATCCACTTTAGAGGAAATGTGGATCTTTTTTTTTGGTTCATTACCATTGCAGAGTACTTGTGATCTGTGTTGTGGAAAAATAATTGGCAACAGAAGATCCAAAGTGAAACTTTTATGGTTGACCTATATTTCCGATTTTCTATAAATTTATAGACCATCCGTGTTGGTTTCAGTACGTTGGTGCTATAATACCCTCAATTTTCGGAATGCATTAAAATTCCAGAAATCCACAAGTGGTTCTGTTAGTTTTCGACTGACCCAGTTCGGTTATTCTTTCATTCGGTTGTTCGATATGATTAGGGTTCCATTTTGGAATCCTCTCTCATTCGGTGGGGAATTTATCTTCTTATTTTAGAATTAGTATAAGAAGTTGACAGTTTTGTTGGGTGCTGTATCTCTGTGTGGATACAAATGGATGGAGGGATTATTTGGGTGGCTTTTCAATGGGATAATAAAATGTGGGCATGAATGCTTTAGTGGGTCTTACCGATGGGAAAAGTGATTTACGATTATTTTGGTTTATCGTTTTCTAATTGTACTTTAATGGCTTGCTAAGGATTAATGTTTTATTGATTTGATGATGGATTTCTAAAAACATTCTAATCCGGTGAAATGGCATTCCAAAGCATAGTGTTTTTTTTTTTGTTTTTTTTTTATTATAATTGGCTATAAAGAGCCCCTTGCGACTGCACTAGCTTCCTCCAAAGAAGACAGGCATTACATTCCTGTTTTAAATTATTGCTGTTTAAAGATGACGTCTACAATAAGAACGTGCCATGTTGTTTCGAATATAGTACGCAATAAAATGGGAAAGGATTGTGTAAAACATGCACAAGGGCTGCGAATTATGGCATAATTTGGTATTCTAAAAAAAAAAATAATAAAACAAGTTACTTCATAGTATGCTATGCCATCTCTGTGGAATATCGAGGACAACAAGATGTGAAGTAAAAAATATGGCAGTACGATGAAATCATTCTATGCAAATGGAAGGAAGGCTTTCGAAAGTATTCGACGCAAAACATTCTTTTGGAGTAGAATAATTTGAATGATGACTGAAGGTAACGAAACTTCTAGTCCAATCTCTTACGATTGTTCTCAAGAAATGGAAAGAAAAAATCTATTAGCTCTGTTGACAAGACCTCCAACTTTGTCTAAAAATACCTGAATCTGTCTCTACTTCCATTTTTTTTTATGGTTGCAGCAAAGGGTGTGTAATCTTCATAGATACCAGTAGCCCGGGGAACTGGCATGCACGATTCGCAAACCTGAATGATCGAGGTCAGAAATACGCCTACGTACTAAACCACACCCTGCACACTTCGAACCACTCTTCCCGCGGGTCTGCCGTTAGGTATTACTTCGCGGGGCTGGTTAGCTTTTTGGGCTATGTTCTCGTCTACGCCTTTTGTGTTCTTTTGTGATTGCTACTCCACTGTTCAGATTATTCGCGTTACGCTGGCGCTCTATGTGCCTAAGGTCGCTGAGTATGTTATTTAAATGTAATTTACGACATTCTCGGGAGTGGGCCACTCCCCAAATTGGTCCCGAAGGACAATCCTCTCGGTTTCATACCGTGTGCAATGAAAAAACACATGTTCCTCGTTTTCCGTAACATTTTCACAATGTGGACAGTTTGGGATAGTTTGATGTCCGCGTTTAAAGAGGTATTCTCTGAAACAGATATGTCCCGTCAGGATCTGACTCAGATAAAAGTTCGTTATCGCCGTGTTTCCGTTTTATCCATACATCGATCGCTGATATAAGGCGATGCGTCCATCTCCCCTTTACGGATACGTTCCACTACTGTTGCCAGGTTGCAATACTGCTGATTATTTCGAAATTGTCCTACCTTTTCTTCAGCGAGTAAGTCGATGGGTAGCATTGAAGATACGACGAGTATAGCATCGTTCGAGACAGTTCGAAACGAGCTAGCAACCCTTAGCGCGCTAAGACGGTGGACGGATTTAACTTCACGCATATACGACTTAACTTTCACGGCACTTGACCATATTTCTGTTGTGTACATACGAGTATATAGAACTGGCAGCTTCAGCAAGTAGAAGTCTTTTATTCTGTTTTGGGTCTCCGATATTACTCATTAGCCTTGAAAGTGCACTAATAGCTTTGAAGATTTTTTGTATGCATACTCAAGGTGGTGTTTGAAACTTAAACGAACATCAATAATCACTCCATAGTCTCTACTCCAATAAAGTGTCAGGAATGTGGTTGTGAGTGAGAACTTTCGTAAAGTTGTTTTTTATTGTATCTCAAAAGTTTTAACAATTGGAGAACTGATCCAGCAAACAAAATAAGGATGAGTACTTTTGGATCCTCAGCATGCCACGTGCAGCTGAACTGTAGGCAGACGTCCTAACTGTCGCAAAGTAGATATCAGTATCAAAAGAAGGATACAAATCTGGGACGTCTGACTGCAGTAGTGCCAGCATCTGTTCGGATGCTGATTTGTCATCTCATCAGAGACAGACTTAGAAAAGACGTTTTGAGTTCCAGAGATGTGAAAGGACGTCAATGACAATTTCCATTGAGTTTGCCAGTCATACAAGAAAGGTAAAACCATCAAAGACGGCTTTTACTAGCTCCATCACAAAACTTTCAAGCCATTTCCTAGATATTATGTTAAGGTCGTGCTCGGCGACTTTAACAAAACAAGAAAGGAAGACATCTTTGGTTAAGACAGTCTGATAATACTGCTTTCGGAAAGAAACGCAAGATAATCGACACTAACCGATTCCCGCACACTAATATATATATAGCGACTTGGCGGCAAGGTTGTCTTTTGACTCCTTTACCTTTTGACTCCTTTTTCGATTACCAAGACAACGCGACCCGACATTTCCCGAAACCCGAAATTGGACCCATTTCTGAAATGCAAAAGCAGTGTAAAAGAAAGAAACAGTCGGCGGTGTTAAACGGGCATGGAGACCAACATTCCGTTATCAGATACAACGTTCCTGCTCCATTTAAAAGGGAAGACGATAAGCAAAACTTCCGTCTACCTCGTTAGTTAGAGATAGCAGAAAAACACTTACGAGCAAAGCTGTAGAGGATGGAGGGAGACATTGTTTGGTGACCTCAATGAACTTGAATGTCTAGTTTCGATGATATCAAGCAAACTTACCTTTTCAGGGTTCCAGTACTTATAAAAAAAAAATAAAGCGCACAACTGGGTCGCACATACTTGCGCCTATATATGTTGTTTAAGGGTGGCCGTGGTGTAGTGGTGACATCATCGCTTGTCACGCTGTTGATTCACGGTTCGAATCCTGATGTCAAGAATCATCTATTTATTTCGCACGAAATAAATAAAAAAAAAGTCGATCACTTGCGAAAGCTAAGTCAACTCTACTGTGAAGGCATAACACTGGCAAAAAAATGCAACTTGATCGTGATGATGACATCAGAAGGACGGAAAAAATACTGTGAATCATAACCAACGACAATAATAGCGAAAAACAAACAAAATACTCCCCAGTTATCTGGACAGCCACCCTTGGAGTTTACAGAAACTTAATACCTCCTGAGTTTCAAACTACACCACTCTGTCTTTCTCTCTGTCTCTTCCTCTTTCTAAAAGACGCACGTGTTCTAAAAATTTAGTATAAGGGTATTCATATCCCCTTTAACACGTCAATTCATAAAAAAAAAAAAATCACTCAGATTTATATTTAAACAATTTTTTTTCCTATTTTTTTAAAAAAAAAATAAAAATAAATTTTTTTTTTTTTTTAATTTTCCAAAAAGTCAGTCTGGTATATGTCAAATGTTGTTAAAATATTGATTTCGAACAAAATCAATCGAGTTATAACCGAGAAATAGCAAATTTTCAAAAAGCAGCTAATAAATAAAGTACTGTTATACGCATTTTGAGGAAAAAACCTGGTAAGCTCTCTGTTGGCTTATGCCTACGTAATTCAAATATTAAATGTGAACAAAATCGTTGGAGCCGTTTTCGAAAGTCGGCTATTAGTAAGGTTAGGTTAGGTGGCTGTCTTCACTCAGACAGGGACACATTTAGACCAAGAATAGGCCCATTGTGATACAACAAGAAGAACCGGATTTCCGGCACCAGGAAAGGAAGATAAGAATGGGTAACCGTTGCTGTGTTAACCCTTTTCTCCGGGTCTATGTGCACAACCTCTAGATCCATAGACAAAATTCTCTATTTTATGGCTATTAGTAAAGTACCGTTAATTTTGGGATTAGAATGAAAATTCCGATTTTGCTTCGAATTGTGAACCCACATACCACAGGTATGAAGTTTGAATAAAATCTGCCCACCCTTTAGGCTGCAGTCGTGCGTAAAGACAGGCAGAATTGCGAGACGCACTTTTTTGAGATTCTCCAATGTAGAGGTCGAATTTTTTCACAAACCAAAACTTGACCTTGTGGATGCAAGTAAAAAAGTAAGGATGGAACACTTAGAGTGAGAGGCAACTGTCTGTCCGCCAGTCCGTCCGTCTGTTCATCTGTGTGTTACAGCCTCATAACTTTTGAACCATTCGACTTAGAAGGTTAGAATTTAGACCAAAGTTGAGTGAGCCTGGGGGTTACCCAGGTAGAATTTTAGAAAAGTGGAAAATCAAAAAGTTTTAGAGGTTAAATTAATTAAAAGTAGAAATGGTATACTCGTAGTTCCGTTATTTTTACTTCATGCAAGGTTGGAGGTTGTGTATTTTCAAAGACCTGCTACTAGGTAATTCATGTTAGAGAGGGTTAAAAAGTTGCAAAAGGTTCATACAAAATATCCTCCATGATTGCAAGCATACCTTAGTCAAAATGGCCGCCACCTTGTACATCAATTGCAGTAAGAAAAGCGATTGGAGTCCTTCTGTCTTCGATATCTCGTAAACAGTGTGGTTTTCGAAAAATTTTCAAATATACCCGGAGAGAATAACGAGGTAAAAAGAGATGTTAAATTAAAAGGGGACAAGTATCATGAAAAGAGATCAGTTACCTCAACCAAATTGGTATCCAAATTGGATATGATAACCCCATCCCATAAGTTATATCAATTTTGACACACAGTTTGTGAGAAATAATAATGATACATCCTTATAGAATAAAGTATAAAGGAAAATAAATCCCAAAGCTGTACAGATGAAAACTTTGACATCCTCTCACAAACACGCCCACTTTAGACATTTACCTCTTCAATAATACACGCATACATTATGTGGGGCTTTTTTTTTCTTTTTAAGAGACAAGATTTTGCCCTTCGAAAAGTGTTTGCAGTGAAAATTAAGTTTTATTGTAAAGATATTTTCAGAATCCAACAGCTAGGCTTATAAATGTGACAGCCACTCCCACTTTTGTTTCAAGAAAATGTCCTAGCGCTAGTTTTTTTGATTAAATCTCTGAAAAATTGCGGAAATTGCCTTTAAGTAGCAAACTACATTATATTAGTATTTCAATAAATATTGCTCAACTCCACGCCTACAGTTTTAGGGCTGAGTAAAAAGATGAGGGATAGGGCATAACATGATCCCTTCTAGACTGATTGTATAGTTTCTGTATGTTTTCATATTTTTCTCTCATGACATTCCACGTCGATGGCTGCCTTACGCGGTCCGCGTTACATAACCGTGTGCAAGTTGATGAAAAACTCTAGTAATTTTGAATGGAAAAGTGAAGTTGGCAAGAAAGAAGGCCTTGGTCCAATTAGAGCTTTAAGTATGTAATCATCCCTCAGTTCTCTTTACTTCTTGTTTGTCTAAAATTTTCAACAATTCAAGGGACTCTGATTTAATGGCGCACTGAAAAGATCAAAGAAGTCTCATCTAAAAAATAAACAAAAACAGTAAAGCGAAATCTATTTCCGCCAGGTCAGCACTCACCATTTGATTGTCACCTGCCACATCGACCTGCTGAGCACCATTTGCCCAGAGTACCTATACCTCCTTCATCTCACTTCCGTAGAAGAGTAAACACAATTTTTCCACTCCATTTAGCCCAACCACCATTACTGTCAGAACTCATTTAAAAATATTTCCACGAATCAGATCGATATCACTTCAGATTTGATTCATCTGTCAAATTGCTTTCCCCTCTTCAGAATGAGATATGGAGTGTATTCCATTGGAACTTACCTTGATCCAAGGGACAATCACGTGAATACCTTTAAATAAGCAACCAGACCTACTGCTGCTAGCTACGTGATTACATTTTTAATAGTTCGGAGACCAATTCCATTTGCGCGCTTGGAAAAATATTATATTTTGGCCACGACCGCGAGCATGATTCCACCAAGCAGACAGACACTAAGGCGTCAGGTGTAACATTGGATAATCTTACTGCGGTAGTTGTGGTTATTAATTCTTTTCATTTCTCGTTTTTCTCATCTTTTCTTTTTTTTTTTTTTTGTAAATAATGAAAGAAAATGAAAACCCCTTTGGCATCGGGGGATGGCAATAACTGCTCCGAGCTCCAAGAAAGAAAAACTCTCATGAATTGACCTAAATTTTCTTTTTTTTTTCTTTTCCATGGAAATTGCTAATATACCTAGTGTATGTAGTTTTTGGCATATTTTGGGGGAAAAAGGAAGCCAAATCATTTATATTATGTATGAGTTGCCTTTGTATACGCGAGCGACGCATACACACATTTAGTTTGGGATTTACATTTTAAACGAGAGGAAAAGTTCGCTCTGTCGTTTGCCTTGAGATGGTTTCAGAATGGCGAAATATCGTCTCCGGTGGAAGGAAGCTGGTAAAATAATCATAGCTTTCTCCTCTATGTATACTCCCTGTTCTGCCACTTAAAAAAAAAATAAAAAAAAAAAATGTTTTTAAGAGGACATTTTGAATGAAATATTTAAATGAAACAACTCCACTTTTATATCGTGAGAGTGTTCTGTGTCACAGCGATTTGGGTGGGAAAAGGCAATTGAGCGCCAACTTTTCTGGACAAGTTTCAAAAGTTTTTTTTTTTTCTTTTTCACTTTACTTTATTTTGCTGATAAAAATGGAGAAAGCGTGCAAAATTTCAGAGTTATGGGATTTATGCGCTGTTAAAAATTATTTAGGACAATCTTAGCAATGGGATTAAAGCGATACCTACGGCCCTTTGTTTTTGGACGACGAAGATAACAAAAATAAATTTCTCAATGAGGACATTTTTTTTTGTCAATTGAATGGCAGCTGTTGTCAATTCACATATACTCTGTGTAAATCAAATATAATCTTCTGCTGGCTACAAACTACGAACTGTTGAGTATATATACACTGGCCGTCCATAAGTTTTTTTTCCAAAATTATACGTTTATATTTGCACAGATAGATAGTCAGGTAAAGCAGGTAAAGCGTTTTAAGAAAAAGGAGCGGAATTAAGGCATAAACCGATGTAGGGAGTAAAACAAAACTGCAAACGTCATTAACGTATCATAACACCCACCATAAAACTAGGTTTGCTTTCCAACTTTAAAAGCAGGTTGCGTACTCTTCCGGCGCCGGTTAGTCTTGAAACTTCAATATTTAAAGTTAACCGATAAAGAGTCGACAAAGAAACAAGTCAAGTGGGAAGAAACAAAGAGAAAAGTGAAGTTGAACGTTTTGGCATAATAACCTTACATAAAGAAGGGTATACAGTGCGTCGAAGTCGAAAGTCAATTTTAATTGCAATTTATTTAAATAATCATACACTTATACAGTGGTACTTTAAGAAGAAAGTTAAAAACAAATCTAAAAACTAAAACTTTCATTTAATTAATGTAGAAAAAATCCCTAGTACCCTAGCCTTAATGTTAGGGAGTAACCCTCCCTTGCAAAAACGACGATGTAAACCATTGATTTTCATGTACTCAGATGCTGCCAGAGACCTCTCCTGAAGTCACCGATTCCCTGACATCTCCGTAAATCGGCTGGAAGTGAGTTCCATAGTCGCACAGCATACTTCTTTCGGAAGATACATATTGAATTCTATGGTAAAGGTACTCCGGAATTTTATTTTATTTTTTTTTTTTTTTTGAGTTGGAAAAGAAAGACTAAAACGTTGAAATCCAAATACTCTTGGAATCCCATGCCAAGAAAACCTTTAACATATCCAGAAATATGATCATGACTCCGAACATTGTACACAAATCTCACTGCGCTGTTGAATGCAACCCTTAATTTTCGTGAACTAAGGCTGCTCAGATCACAAAACACTGGATGTGCATATAGCAACATTGGCAAAACCAAGGTCTTCACCAGTGTCGCTTTCACCCTAGTTGGAAGACAGTAGACCACCGACCTTGCCCACAGTAGTAGCCACGTGATCGTCCCAGATTAGATTTCGATTAAAGTTTAGCCCAAAGTTTTTTACCCGCTCAGCATATTTAAGGTGGACACTATCTACTTCGATAAGGGGAAAACAGGATACATCTAAGCTGGTACGGCTTATAATGATAGCTTCGCCTCTGACACAATTGAGTTTAAGCCTGTTTGTTTGGGCCCAACGAACCACTAATCTTAAATCCTCATTTATACGTGAAGTCGCATGTTCTATCAGTCCGAGGGGGTAGCTGAGGTGCAATTGAACGTCGTCGGCGTACATCTGTACTTTACAGCTATGTAGGATTGAGGGTAAGTCGTTATTAAACAGAGAGAAAAGTAACGGTCCCATAATAGATCCCTGTGGTACCACAGCCTTGGATTGGAGAAAGTCCGACATCTTACCATTGGATGAAACAGCATGATTGCGATTTGCTAAATAACTTCTTATCAGTTTTAACGTAGTTTCATCAAAGTTGAAGTAATGTTTAAGTTTAAGTAAGAGAATCACATGCGGAACTGTATCGAATGCTTTCGAGAAGTCGAGCAGAACTAGTGAGGTAATATGATCCCTATCCATCGCTGAGCGAACCAGATCCAGCATCAACTCTTAACTTAACACCCGGAAGAGAAACGGAAGGCCCAAATTAACATCAAAACAGGAGGATCAAACTATAAAATTACTAAGCAAGAGGGATCAACGGCTTACAGCTCCAGAAATCTGTACAGAGTTCCGTTTGCACTCAAAGCTGATATCAGTAACAAGGACAAAAAGTCGTTTAGCAGCCGGGGGTCTTGATGGTTGAGTAGCAAACCGAAAACCTTTGCTACAACCTCAACACAAAGTCTTCTTCATCTTTTGCTTACGGTGAAGTTATGATCCGGAATAGAAGGATCACAACCCTCCCACTTTACTGCATCCCTACTGGTCCGCCTGTGGGGTTTGTCGGTTTGACCTCAGACAGACTTCCCGGTTTCGGATCACTTCGTCACTGAGGCCAATCAAATGCTGGTGTTTTCGCATTTGTGTGATCCAGTTGTTTTATGGTCTGCCTTTTTTGCGCGATTGTGTAGGAACGTTGATTGATATTGCCTTCTTGACGTGGTTTGAAGGATCTCTCCTTTGAACATGACAATACCAACTGAGCCGGTCGTGCTCTATCTTGCTTGTGATGGGTTCTTTTACATGAAGGCTTCCTCTAACCTTCTAACTTCTTATTGTATCAGCTTTGTTACTCCTGCTGTCATGCGAAATATCTTCATCTTAGCTGCAGTTAATTTGCCCTCATACTTTTTGTACATTGTCCAGCATTGTGAACCGTATGTGAATGCCGGGCGTACAACTGCGGTGTAGAGCCTTCCTTTCAGCTTAGGGGGGATTTTCGGTCACAATATAGCGGAGTTTTCCCTCCACTTCATCCACCCTACGCTTACGCGATGATTGATGTCATCATCACAAGTTGCTTCGCTATTGATCATAGATCCCAGATATTTGAACTTTTCACACTTGGGAAGCACTTTTCAATTCAATTCAAGTAAATGTCTGGAATAGGTCGGTGTGGATCAGAGAACGGGCAGTACAGATATTCTGTCTTTTTTGGAATTAATACGATACCCATTTCCCTCCAAAACATCAAGTGCTCGTTGCAGGTACGTTTGATCTTCACTTATGATAGCTCCATCGTCAGCAAAGAATAACTGATGCACTTCAAACAAAGTCAAGTGGCTAAATTGGAGAAGAGAACACTAGGATTGGTTTCCACTAGTCGGTTGATGCCAGTCAGTCTTATGGACAGACGAGTCCAAATTTGAAGTTTTTGTACAAAAAAGGAGAGCTTGCGTTCGGAGGCCTGCTGAAGAGAAGAGCTGTGTGGTCCCAACAATCAAGCATGGCGGTAGTTCAATAATGGTCTGCGGATGTTTCTATTCCGCCGTTCTTGGAGACCTCATCTGTATCGATGAAATCATGAATTAGCACTGAAAAATATGAAATGGACTTCCCAATCACCTGACCTCAACCCAATAGAGCTGCTTTGGGACGAACTTGACAGAGAGGCTCGAAGACAGTGTCCAACATCGAAAGACAATCTTTGGGAGATCCTTCAAGTAGTAGTAACATTGAAAACTATTAAGAAACTGATGGATAGAATGTCTCGATTGACGGCTAAAGTGGTGCACGTACGAGGTGGATTTTTCGACAAAAAAGAGGTCTAACTCTATTTTATTACCCAAGTCTTTTTTATTTATATTAGGTTCAACTAATTTGTTCATTTGACAATAAATTTTGATTAATAAAATGAAAAAGACAAAGAATTTTATATCAATCTCTCTAACAGAATGTATTGTCCGGAAACTTATGGACAGAAGTGTAGATTTAGTGAAGAAGAATCCATTCAGCGCAGTGGCTCAGTGGTTAAATGCGCTATTACGAAGCGGGAGACTCAAGGTTCAAGTCCAAATTGTCATGAGAAGCTACTCTCAATCCAAAAACTTGCCCTTCGGCAACGGCATAAAACTGTAGATTCCTTCCATCAGTGTGTCGCACGAAATGTATGAGAGCGAGAAGCTGGACCAGACCCTGTATGATGGGCTGTAAGTGCCAAAATAATAATATTTTTTATGCAAGAGATTTTGAGTTAAAACTTCAGGGATTGTGATTAGTTAGATTGATGAAACGGGTATGTCTTCCAGTTCGTTCAAGTTATCGAAGAAGGGTCTTCCTAAACGATTCCGACGAAGTCTACAGATGCTTGGTCGGTGACTGTGAAGCGCGTTAACGTCGGGGTCACCTCTACAGTCATGTTCTAGATTGATAATCCGTGTATTCTCTGAGTGTCCTGCCTAAAAGTTTGTGTCCTGTTATCACTCTTATGGCTATCGATATGGAAGACTGTTTTAAGGCTATCAGTTTTTTGGATCTGTTTTTTGCAATGTTTGTCGTGTATTTCGTTTGGTTTTGCGTATGACAATGGAGCACAAACTCTTGTGTCGGCTAGTGATTCGCAGAAGTTTGAGGACAAACTGGTCAGTTCATCCGCTTTTTAATTTCCTTCAATGCCAGAATATGAAGCTCTGCGCGACAGAGTCCTACTACTTTAAACGTTATTTTGGTAGCTCCCAGTGTCAGTAATGTATGCTTGACTATCTACGTTAATGGAGATACCCTCCTTTGATATATCAAATACACTTGTCTTTTGGACAGCTATAAGTACGACTAAAATTTCGGTTGAAAAACGAATTTGGTAGTCTTATGGATATGGATATGCTGATTTGAATAAACACACGTCGTGCGCCTTTGTGCATCTTTGATACGTCCGTGTAGATTGTTATTTCGGAAGCTGACACACCTTGTTGGGCTCCCATTCTTCCATGCTGGGAATCCTATTCGGTTTCTCCTACGACTTAAGATCGGAATTGAATATTAAACTGTGTCCGTGTGCTTTCAGTTGTTTACTGCCTTAATGCAGCCTCAGTTTCAATAATGAATAGATCCATCGAGAGTATATTTAGAATTGTTTCTAGCCCTGCAGTTGGGCTCGATCTTAAAGCGCCTGTTGGTTTTAACTACTGCACTATGGGGCGAGTACATTCAATTTGGAGAGGGTCCCCGTGTTTTCCCCCGAATTCTGCTGCAGGTGTATAGAGCTTTTTCAGCCTTTCTTCAATATCTATGTCGAGGAAGGCAGCGAGGGTATAGTCTGTGAATTGAATGAATTTCACCACTGTCGAGACTACCTTATGTAGAGCTGCTTTAACTGATTTAGCTTTGATGTACATATACATGCTGGTTAGCATATATGCGCATATATATACATATGTATGTCTAAGAGCCGTTCCGTAGTTTTTAGTAGGACAGGCAGATAGGTACGTTAGGTTAGGTTAGTGGACAGAGAGAAACTCTTTTCCGCCATAAATTAATGTAAATCCAATGTATTACCCATGATTGCATGTTCAAATGCATGACTAGGTACGATGTATCTATTCCATAGTTCGGTCTTATTTTGCCGAGCCTTTGCTTGCTTTGGCTTGGTCTTACCCACCAAGTCTTGGTGTTGCTCATGCAATATCCATAGTCATCTACTTTCTGACTAGAGAAATTAGGTGCTCCAACTGACGGGTCACATAAATTCAACGCTTGTCGTTAGATTGGCCTTCAGTTTCAGATTACCCAAGGGGAACACATTGAGGCCATGATACAGTTTTGCCACTCCGATGTGATGCAATTAGCAACCGTACCTACTACTGCAAATTTCTATTTATGACAACAAATTTGAACTTTTCCAAAGTTTGGGCGGCTGTTGAATCCAAAAAGGTGTGCAGGTTTGGTAAAGTGAGTATTTCATCGACCATCCTTGAATGTCAAATCCCAATGACCTTGGGTCGATTCTAGTTCTATTGTTTTTGGACAACTTTGTTGTAACTTTGCAACGTCCCATTTGACGTGTATAAATGTGAAAAAAGATACAAATTGTTCTCTACGTTTACGGTATCGCAATTTGCCAACCCAAGGCCGGAATTACGATGCGACCTTAATCATTATTGGTAGTCTACCGAAGAAATGTCTCTTCATTGATTGTACTTCACATTACCAACATAATTTCTACAATCGTTGTTTACCAATGCGACCCGTAAACCTGCAATAAAATAACCAATTAGTTGCTAACCGTCATTTAAACGTTCTTAGTGTCACACACCTTTTTGTCTAGAAGGCCTCTTCTCAGCTTTTAATTAACTTGCTATCTGTCCACCTAGAGTATATTTTTAAATCAATTTCACCATGATACCAACGTCCATTGTTTACCTATCGCACTTAAACCCATTTTATCGCATTCGCAAGTTACAACTTTCGCTTCACAGATAACACGGCTCATGATTTCCTACCTCTCTACTCGATTGTGTGTACCTATATCCAAAGTAAACAATTTGTTATTCGATTTTTATCTTATCACCATGTTTAGATAAGTGTTCAAAGAAAAGCTTTACGCTTTGCTTCCGACTAAATTCGATAAGAGACAATCTAAGGCGGACCGACAACGGCGACGAGGCGGGGAACAATAAGAAACAGAGAATTTTATTGTGCTAGCTCAATATGAATCGCTTTTGTTGGTTCTCCGACTGCTTCAGTCGACTGTAAACGTTTTGTGAAAATAGTTGATAAAAGTTGTGAAAAGTCTTTAGTACATCAAAAGTGTAAATTAACAAACTGTGACCAAGATGTATACAAAAGAGCTGATGAATCATATCGTCGAGTATATAAAGAGTATAATTGAGATACAAATTGTTGATATGGTTAAAGGCAAAAACGATGGAGGTAATCACAACCCATTCCGCCCCTCTCTACTCCCTTTTATCTAAAACCATTACGTACTCCTATTGAGATTTTAATTTTGTTTTCCTAGTGAATAAGTGTGTACGCTGACAACAAAAATAAGATACAAAATCCGTGAATAATAAGATATACATACGGTCCCGCACGTAATTAGATTTTGTTTAGTTTCTCTTCAATTTGAAAGTGAAAACGGAACAGAAAAAAAGGCGCTGGCTGGCTACCTGTCTAATCCTACTACGTAATAAGTAAATAGAGATACTTTTTGTATCTTTTTATTTTTTTTTTTTGTTTTTTTTTTGTTGATAAAAATCAATACTCATGGAAAGAAGCGATACTAATATTTTTGGTGATGCTTTGCAAAAAAAAGCAGTCGATAAATTGTGTAATAGATATATTAAGGGGTGGCGGGCTGATTGAGAGAGGGAAGACGCGTGTGAAGTTTTTATTTCTTTACAGTCGACTGAAAGTTTCAATTTAATTTTAGTTCTCGTGAGAATGAGTGGTTTTGTGGGACAAAAATGTTTAGCGTTTGAAGGTTTTTTTTTTTTTTTTGATTAGAAGTGAAAATATTTACTACGGCAATATTGTTGTTTTTGGGGGGTTTTGAAACCAACGAACAATGTGGTCAGGCAGGTGATGACACATTCGATATGTACATATATTTATTGATAAAGAAGAAGGTGGCGCTTGGAGTATTTGTTGTAGCTAAAAGTGCAACCTTTTCCCTTATAATGATTCACTTGTTTGGTTGGAACTGAGTAAACAATATTTTTATACTCTGGTGTAATAGCATGTGAAATGACAACGCAAAGGACCTATGTACCTAATCAAGGCATAAATACTGGTACGCGCATTTTTGTGATAATTTAGCAAAGAATGTTTAAAGAATTTATTCGAAATGATCGCCATTTGCATTTATATACGAGTAGGCGTTGAGTTGCACGCACATCGCCCATTGAAAAAATTGTTCACTGCACGGATAAGTACGCGCTTTAAGGACTCAATATTTTGGTGTCGAGTAGAACAAACCATCGCCTCTAAAATAGACCACAGCTTATAATCCTATGATTGCCTGACCGTCAATCGTCTGCTGCTATGAAGTCCGGCACATTGTTTTGGACCCAGCCTTGTGTTTTTCTTTTGCCTTATGAGCTTTCGACTTGCGTGATGAGTTCTAATGCTGCTTTGTATGACCGTGCATAGATTGTTTATTGAACGATTCCTCAATAGTAACAGTTTTTCCATCCGTGTCACATTTTGCGCGTACCGGCATCGTGGAGCTTTCGATCTTTTATTCCGTTTTTTTTGCTTTAATTGGGCTTTGGGTAAGTGGGCAGTGTGATTTTTTATATGCGATGAGTCTCAAATTTTGTTTGATAACGCAAGACATGGATTTCTGCTACATCTTCATTTCTCGTGACAAGACTGTCTGCTTTCTCAACGGTTTCCGGTTAACCCTGGCTTTAACAGCTTTGATCGCCTGTGGAATTCTGACAGAGCGATGGCGTCCGTTGACGGTCAGTTACTCCACCAGTGACCTCAAACAATTTAACAGTTCAATACACAAAATTCCGGGTGATTATATCGTTTCTTTCCATATTACTCTTGTGAAGGCTAATTCCCACAACACGGCTTTCAATATGCCCCACTCTATATTTACAAACGACTAATATAAATGTCACTCATTACCTGTCAATATAGAATGGATGTGTTCAATGCTAGTTTCACGATGAGTGCGTTTAAACCTATACCAGTATTTGTGACGTATACGTAACGTAGATGTAGCGACTTTAAACGTAGTCAAAACCGTATGCCTTAAAATGATTTCTTGTTTAGTTGCCACTGAATAAACAATATTTAGTCTATTTCTGAAACCTAATAGCTCTAAATGTTCATACAGGGCCTCAACTAGCGTCTCGCAACCATTCGTGTTGTGCGTGTTTCATTTCCCACACAAAGGGAAGAGGCCTACAGTTCATTGCCGAAATGTTTAATTGAGAAGCTTCTTCAAGACATTTCTACTCACGGGCGTTTGTCAGACGATTTTGTATTTATTTTCTTGCGGTTCGAATTAGAAACCGCTCGGTAGTCTAAAACACTTAACCACTGAGCCGTCAACGCATCATTTTCGATAACTTTCTGTTTCACCAAGGAGAAGAAATGGTGAATTTGTTTGAAAGATTGGTGTAGCTTTTTGTTAGCCCCTTTAAATATTTGTTTGTCTAATTAAATACTTGTTTCACTGTAAAATAGGGGCCTCCAAATGTGTACGTACATACTTATAGGCTTGTATGGATCAATTCTCTGCATTGAGATAAAACAGTGCGCAAAATCTAATAAAGGGCAGAAACAATATGAAGTCAATCAACTTCGCTCGAACCTTCTAAAACTGTTTTACAGATTTTTTTTTTCAAACAGTGCTCCAGTGAAATAGTCAGATGCATTTGCCCTTTTGAAAATTTCTTTCCACAACTCTCACCACATGCATCGAGTGCTTACTACTTTAGCCTACAGCCAATTTTTTGAAGGTGAAATACAGAGATCCTACCATTAGCTAAATAAACACACATGTGTAGTACTTTGTAACTATATCAATACCATAAGAACCTCTCCCTTTGTCTCCCTTATTTCCATTAGAACGAAGATGCTTATAAATTCTAGGTATACCTAATATTGTTCCATACCAAATGCAGCCAAGGCGAATTATTGAACCGAGTTTGATGAAATTTTCTTTATTGGTTAGATGACTTTCTTTTTCTGCAGATATTCTATCCCTCTGTGAGCCCGAATTATAAATTTAAAAATCGAAAATATACTTTTGAATTCTTCTTAAATACCTCTTCCCAACGGTATGTCACGTGCTTATAATATGTAAGATTGCTGCGACTTTTGCCTGTACTGGAGCTATTCCAAAATAACAGTTTTTTTTTTTAAGAGGACATCGGATTTGTCTGCCCCATTGCTTCACATAAGGTTATGGCAGACAGACGGACAGACGCATGAACGAGAGCAGTGGAATTTCGCAGTCTATTAACGTAACCTTGAAAATTTTATTATTCGAGTAACGCTTATCATATTCACTTAACATAAAATTGATAAATGTCACGTAATAAGTGAGAGGAATTTAAATATACGAACAATATTTGAATTCCACTATCTTATTATCACATACGCTATACATATGTATTTAAATGATAAACTGATAAGTGAGTGGTAATGAGTTGAGCACCAGAGTCTTTAAGTGTGACTGTACTGCACATACTTTTAATATGTTTGTACATCGATATAGAAGGTGTAAGAACACCATATTACAGATAGGTTTTCTTTTTAGATATAGTCGGCCTATAGTCATCGTTGTGAAAACAGTTCACTTTGCTACAATTACCAGCCGACTTGCTGTGATAGTCAAGTGAAACCTATTGTTTGTGTAGTGTTGTCACTGGTCTTCGATGCTTTTAACTGGACATGTAGGACATTTTGAAGGTCCGTAGTAAACATGATGAACACTTCTAACCGTTGCTCGAATTTCGTCGAATTGCTTCGCATTGTTAACGTAGCCGTAATACAAAATTCTTTAGTTTATATTCGTTCATCGATTATTATATTACAATCCAACTTGAGCTTTCAATAATAATACAACGCCACTAACCAATACCTCAAAACACTTTTATAGATAGAAAACATGACGTGAATACACAGCCAGTGAGCATAATGTATTGTACATACCTACCTATACAAGCTCATATGGTCCCTGTCAGTAAGGCATCGAGCTTTGTGCTGATTTTTGCTGGCCTTGTCATCAATGTAAACAATTTACAACTGAGACTTTCTACAAAATTTTATTCTCCAGAATAATATAAAATTGATTAGTTCTTGTCTTTGTTTTTTGCGTTGTGACGTTGTATCTCAGGAACTGCTGAACCTATTTGTATACAGTTTATTTTGTTGTTTAGGAAATTTTTATAGGAAGGTTTATGGTATGCTTGTTTTACAGCACAGACACCACAAACTCAGTTCTGACGGACGTATGTAATGTACGAATCTGTTGCAGACAAGGCGAATGGGGTTTTAATTTTCTTTTTCGCCATCAATTTTTAATATTCATATACATAACTATATGTATTACAGGTATTGTATTGTATGTACCCCTGACAAAAGCTAAAATTAGATTACTTAACAAAATGTGAACGTTTGACGTTTTTCGATTGCAAATGATGTCGAACTGTGTGGGTAATCATCAACAGCGTTTAATATCAAATGAAAACTTAATGTTTTTTCAAACAGTGCAATCGGGTGCAAAGTGGTTGTATCAAATCGTTTGGCAGCATTTGACACTCCTTGAAATATTAATGTGTCAAATTCTTCTGCTTCGTTTCGAAGTGATTTTGTTCTCATTAAAGTACTTTTTGACGTTGAATTTAGATCCAGTAATGCCATCTCTGAACCAAATAAATAAAGAAATTCCCTCCTAATTGAACATCCTACTATTTTCGGCCAGTTGATGGAGTCACTCCAAGCTGCTAACAAAGAAGGCAATGTCAATGTCAGTTTGATGTGGGATCAAACAGTTTGACAATCTGCGTGTTCCAAACACGCTGTTAGAATCTAGCAAAACGACTTTTTATACCAGGATGACAGGGCCGTCAAAACTGTCCCGCTATTAGCGCTAGAAAAGAAATGTTGAGAGGATATAGCGAAGAACAATTAGCTAGATAAGAATGAGAGAAAAACGTCATCTGTCAATACAATTCCACTTACTAATCTTTCCATTGCAGATCAATCGAATTTGAAAAAATCTTACTTTCTAGTGCTCCTTAACATTCCAATGTCATCGATTAAATGAAAAGTCGAAAGGTGTTATCGATAGAATCATTCCATATTAAATTAATTAAAACAAATAGCTCCTCTGAGTTTTTGGTAACTAAAGTCGAATGACATTAGACACTAACAAATTGGCGTCACTGATTCGTCAAACTGTTTGTATCAAAAAATCAAATCGTAGTTTAAGGCTCTTGTCCCAAAGGGTTTGGCCTTGAACATACCCTCTTAAATTCCGATTTTACCCACAAAAGCATGCTGGAAAAACACTAGTCATAATCTCCAGGGTGTAGAATTAGCAAAATCCTCCTCTTCAAAGATTGACAGAACATCCTAATTCTATTTAACTACATTAACAAGGTCATTTGTCTTATTATTATTTTTATTTTACGACAAAATGGCTTTTATGACAAAGCGTGGCAGTAAAAAGCTTAACGTCCTTCTAAATGATTTCATGAATAAGTATTCATATAACACAACACTGTCATCTGTCTGACAACTAATCGGACCCGAGGACATACAGATATACAAAGCCAAAATACAATGAAGCTATATCTCCAGGAAAAAAATAATTAATCCGTCCGATCCAATATAATACGAGTACTTTGGACAAACTCATCATACCCCAACGCAGTTACCTCCTTTGTCATGGGAATTCTAATGGAAACATATATATACGAGTAAAATAACGGTGACCTTTAAGCGTTGTGGATACTTGACGCTTGGGTCAAGGTTATTAAGAGTTCTTCATTGCAAAATGTAATGACAGTGGTTATGGTTAATGCATGTTGTCTGTTGTCTGTTGAAAGGGGGGTTTCTTCTTCCCAGTGGACTAGTTTCACTATACGGATAGTTAGTAACTGGGACAGAGAAATATGATCATTTTGTGTTTCTTTTTTGTTGTTTGCGAAGCTCCCCTCCTCCCCATCTGTGCTCCTCTTTGATATGGATGCGGTCATTCGAGTGATGAGTTTTAATGGAATTCTTAATTGACTCGGAATATGAAGGAAGAAAATTTAATAAACAACGGAACGGAACGCGAAACAAAAAAATACCAAGAGAGACTGGAATTAAATCCAAAATGAAAATGTTTTGTAATTAAATTCGCAGAATTTGGATTACTCACTCGTGGTATGGTTAACGGACGGGGCAGTTCGAAAGTGTAACTTTATTAAGAGGTCACGGGGTTTATTATATTTGATTGAAGGAATGAATGTATTGTAATTATCATCTTTTATGACAAACGTGGGTATGACGGAGAAGAGATGTTCCATTTGGTGCACATGTGATTACATGTGATAAAATTTATAGTGTGTGGATCGATATTCAAGGCATCGTTCATACATATAAGCCTTCACAAAACAACAGAAATGGTATGGTAATAAACTAATTTATTAATACGCTAATTTTCGTGATATACATTTGGCACGATACTTTCTTTTAATGATTTATTAGTGCATGAACTTTTGAATATTCATTCAAGTTTTTGTGGAAAATTTATCTGAATCGCCAATTTGTGAATATTGTTTTTTTTTTTTTATGAAATTGTATCTAATGAAATAAAATAAAAGCGTTACAACTGTCACTTTTTGTAACACTTTCCCTAATATTTCAGCTGACAGGTGAAATAATTTTTCAGTCACTAATTGACACTAAGTTGTGTCCTGCAATTTAAGAAGAGTAGCTTCAATCAAGTTTTACTAGTTTTCGCAACTTGCTTGCTGATTGTGCTGATTTGTTCTTCTTTGTGAACCAGACCAAAGAATATCACAAAGAACGGGTTGATTCCGATCACGACTGTCCAAAATGGTAGTCCAGAAGAACGTAGGTGTGAGTCATTGTCATGCTATTGATATTCCCATTTGGGTAACGGAAGAAAAATTAAATTACTTTGTTTACCATCCATGGAAGTATTTACAGTGTTACGGTGATGATTTGTAAAAAGCAAACATGCGCTTATGCGTCATGCCTTACTTATTTACCTCATTGGTGCACTACTCAGCATTGATTATGGCTCTCATTATAATTCCTGGTGGAATTTTAATGAGCGGTTAGGCTTAGACTGATATTAATATCGTGTCGGCTATTCTTTAAGTAGGGGAATATTGCGTTGCGATCCATTCATTTGACATCAAAGCAATGAAATTGTAAATTAGAGAACACTAAGCATTCTCTTTCACATTCAAGCCATTGAAGAGACACACTGTGGTAATATCTTCCAGGATTTGTAGTAACCGAAGTTTGTTCTTGCAGATTATAATATCAGTTCAAGAGGTTTGGCCCTCCTAATATAAAAGGCAAAACCCACACTGACTCATCTCGGAAACCCTTAGACCTAGAAGCCTGAGATTTTCTATGGTTGTTTGCTTTAGGTCCTAGCCATGAGATCCGAACACCATTCGACTTAAAATAAAATTTAAATTGTTTTAAGTGAATTAATCTACAATTATAAATCTACATAAATTATTTTTGTACATTATCCTGTTATGCTGAGCAATCATTTAAATGAACGCAATGATTAATTTTCGATTAGCGGATACCATAGTCACTAGCGCTGCAGCAGTGCGGTTGATGCGCTCAGTATCATGTTGGCGCTGAGCGTACTCGTATAGACAGATTTTTCATTTGAGTGCGGCGTTCATACTTATTGTTGTCAAATAGTTTGGAAATACTATTGTTTATATTAAATCAGCCAATTCAATAATAATATGTTTTTCAGATACGAGTATATGGAAAACATTGTCAAACTGACATTTTTTCTTTATCGCGGCGAGTCCTTTCTGTGTGACGTATGTGATCACGGAACAACACTTTCTGTTTGAGCCTTCAAATTGTTTTATTTTTTTTTTCTGGGGTTGAATTATTATACATACAGCGGCTTTCAGGATTTGACCGTGCATTTGGCAAATATGCTCAAAAACACGTGCGTAACATGTGAAAATGTATAAATCGTCCGCAGGGAATAGGTACATTGATTCCATTTGGACGGGACGAGTGAAGCCTCTACAATCCTCAGATGGAAACATTTCAATAATGGATGCTTCAATCGGGGGTTACAATTTAAATCTAGCACTATTGTGATTTTGTCAAAGATAAACACCTGATATTTGACATCTGTGAATACTAAGCATTGGCGTTTGTAATTATGTAGCGATATACGAGAGAACAATGGGAAAAATTTAACCAACACGATTCGTTGCGAAATAATGTCGGTATACTTAACCGCCCATCTCGTGCCGCGGTTAAGAAATGAATGGAAAAATGCTATCGAACAGGGTCAGTGTTGGATGTGCAAAGACCAGTGCGTCCTCGTAGTGGCCAGTCACGTGAAAATATCACCGCAGTGAGCGACAGTGTTCGTGACAATCCACGAAGCATTCAAGATCCAATTGACTCGGGAATTGAAGCCAGCAGACCATGATTCGTTGATTGGGTGTTAGAGAATAACCAAGTTGATGGCGATTTTTCGAACAAAATCATCTTCAGCAATAAGCTCACTTCCAACTGAATGGCTACGTAAACAAACAAAATTGCCGTATTTGGGATCATCCAAATCCACCGGTCATTCACGAACAACCAATGATCCACAAAAAGTCACTATTTGGTGCGGGTTTTAGGCCAGCGGGGTGATTGGGCCGTATTTCTTCGAAAATTCTCGTGGTACTGCTGTAACAGTTAATGGTGAACGTTATCAGACGATATTGATGTGGAAGATATGTGATTTCAACGAGACGGTGTCACCTGCCACACAGCGTGAGAAACATTGCAGTCATTGCACACAAAGTTTTGCGGCCGCGGCATCTTTCGTTTCGGCGACCAAAATCACCACCAAGATGCGATATCACGACGCTGAATTTTATTTCTCTGGGGTTATGTGAAGATCTATGTCAATGACGCCCAAACGGTTCCAGAGATTAAGGACGAGATTTGACGCGTTATTCATGAACTTCAAATTTCGTTAAAAGGGCGGAAGTCTGCAAGCCCAGCCGTGACGTCCCGATAATAATTGACCTCTGGCAATAAAATCATTCCCTTCATACAAGGCTAATGAGCTATGTTTAAGGCGCGTACGATCAACTCGATACTGGGCGAAGAGAATAGTTGAAAAAATCTTTTGAGAACACCGTTGAATATGTTGCCTGTGGGTTGAAGTGTTGATATTCATCCGCTTTTGATTCAAAACGATTGAAAGTGCCATCGTCTGCTCACTAATTTTTATCAATGCATAGCCAAGTAATTGTAGTAACTTTTGAAAGATAGTCTGCGAATTTTGCACTCTTTTGTACGTGAAATCTCTGTTGTGTTGAAAATCTCGGTGGTGTCTATTCCAATTTTGATAGAACAGCTACCCTTCTCCATCGCCATCCTGCATAAACCAATGATATTCACGCTGTCATATGGTAAAAGCACAGAGGTTACATGTAAAATCTCTTGGAACACAGCTTTAACGCGCCATAATCAGCCTGTATTTTCCCATGGTCTTTCCAAAAATGTTTTTCCTACCCTCCCCGAAGACTATTTTAACATCGTATCTCGGTGTTGGTGTTATCATGCAGCTTGTAAAAACAATTTTTGATATCATCGTCTTTGTTGTCTGTTGGGGCACCAACCTAACATGGCGAAAGCTCAAGACTTGTTGCTTATGTTTGCTCGGTATTTTATGTCCAATTTTACTTCCATGGTGTCAAGAAATGGGGTCGAAAAATTTAGTCTGGGATAGGTTCTGACTGCACTACGGTTTTCCGCATAGCCGCTGTGGAATTTTTCTAACATTTCATTAGTTATAACATCTGCAAAAGTATAGGTAAATACCGATTCAAATGATTATTTAGTATCAATTCGAGATCTACTGATGTTGATGCCAGTGGGATATGGTAGGTAGGTAGGAGTGGCATTCTAAGAAACCAATTAGCACTAGGTGCCGTTTTCATACCACAACTCATGTAGGTAAGCCTGGCTATTAAGGTGTGTTGATAACAAGTTTATTTTTCCCTGAGATCTCCTCGAGTGTATTGAAATATGGTTTGCCTAATGTTCGTTGTCTGGCCCTAGCTAGGGCCGGACAGGCGCATATATAGTGGGTGAGGGTTTATTTTTCGGTTGCGACCTTGCAACTGCGGCAGTGTGTATTATGTGGAATTCCTAATCTGGCTACATGGTCTCCTATCGGCCAGTTTGCCGTGGTGATCGCTGTTATTCTGGCGATGTCTTTACGCATTCTGTTTAGGAAGTCGTCTGTCTTTGCTTTGTTGTAGTTTGGCCACATCTTTCTAGATATGCCACAGTTTGTTAGCCCAGCCCATCTGAGGTTGGCTTTTCTAAGGAAGATTGACGAGATTTTTGCCTTGACTGCTCCCAGCGGAACGTGAACTGGTTCTGCGAGTAAACAGTGAAGGACTGAGCCTTGCCTAGCCAGTCTGTCGGCTTGTTCGTTCCTATGAATGTTACTATGCCCTGGAACCCAAATCAGGGTTATCCTGAATTGACCATCTAGTGAGGCTAGCTCCCTTCGGCATTCTTTTACTAGTTTGGATGATATAGTAGCCGAGGCAATAGCTTTGATAGCTGCTTGGCTGTCAATAAATATATATATTTGTATGTAGTTTGATCTGGCGAAAGGCTTCACGGATAGCGAGTTATTCTGCCTGGACAACACTGGCGGTGTCCGGATGGTTTTGAGATGTTCAAGGATTCGGAAAACACACCCGCACCCACTCCACAGTCCATCTTTGAACCGTCTGTGTAGATTATTAGATCGAAATCCTTGACCACCTGTCCATCTTGCCATTCTCTTCTTGAGGGGGAATTGTACGGCAAAACGTTTTGTAAATATCATTTTGGGGGTAATGTAATCTGTTGGAGTCGATACGAGTTCTCTCGGTAGAGAATCCAAATTATTACGTAGAGTTTCGTAGGGTTTCGCATTCCAGCATCCAGACTCTCTGAGTCTTATCGCGCTATGTGCTGTAATGTTTGTTATATGTAGATCTAAAGGTAAGTGATGCAGAAGAACCGTTAGAGCATCCGTTGGTGTTGATCATAACGCGCCTGTGATGCCTATACATGCAGCTCTTTGAACCTTGTTCAGTTTGGTTATGTTGTAGCCTTTTCTTAGAGCCGGTCACCATTGGGATATAAATATTAGTTAATGTTGCGGCATCTCACTTCATGTTCTGGTCTGTCCTTTATCCTTCATCTGAAACATTATTCTAAAAATAATTCTTTTTGTAAAAGCGATGGTAACTTCTAAATCATACAGCAGTCACTTGTAAGCTATTGCGTAATGAAGCTGTCACAAAAACTCAACGTATGCTTGTTGGAAACAGAGCGTATTTTGCTAACGCTGATTCATTTCTTTGAAATATCTTAATTGCAACACGTCCCCTAATATATTCTCAGGCATTATTTACAAGCTAGGCAATACATTTTTCTTCTTTATAGCAATGCTAACAAATTTTCTCTTAAGACTTATATTTTATTTTTTCCAATCCGATTAATAATGTACAACACATGTTGACCTACGAACATACGATACGGCAATTGATGTGGGTCCATCTCGGCGGCGGCGGCCTATGTAGCTCACAAATTAAAATAAACATACCCCAAGGGACGGCAGGATACGAAAATGATATACGAGACCCACCCGCAGGGCATACATACTTTGAGTTCTCTCAGTTTTATTGTTCTGCGTTACGTAACACTTCTTTCTCACCCATCACATCGCACACTCATAAAGTTTATCGACATGTAGTTGAGGGCTCGCATCCAATAGCGAATAAAACTGAAATCCATTTATGAGTTCTTTACTTTTCCAAGTTATCCATCAAATTGAATGTAAACAAAAGCGAAAACCATTGAAGCAGCACTAGAAACACACTTCAATAATCGATCTTCGATTGAAAGCAAGAGCACGAGTGTTTTCTCTTCAATATCCACTGACCGGCATAAAATGTGGCATCGAGCCATTAACGACACAAAAAAATAACACAAATTTCCTTCACTTTGCATACTAAAAACGTACTCGTATCCGTAGTCGTATTCGTAGGCCACTAAACCACAAGTCCAAGTTAGCAGCGCATTCACTCTTCTCAGATTTATTAACCTAACTAACCCAGCCGACAAATAGGAGGATGAGGGGGAAGGTGAATTGCAAATAAACTGGGTTAAACATTTGGCCTGCTTCGGTTCGATTTGGGCCTAAAAATAGAATCAATACTTGGACGCTGTTTCACTAGAATCAGTGGAAGATGGAAAAACAAGTTTGTACGAGTAAATGTTTATATCACAATCAGTTTCAAGTGCGTTCGGTTATTAGGTTTATCTACACAGAGGTCTATCGGATTGAGATTATAACCGCGCCCAAGAAAACCTTTAATTAGCGTCACTCGAACTCATTTCATTTGGAGATCAAGTGAAGTAAGGAACTGAACGCAGAGCATATAGCCTGCATCATTTAATATTTAATGACAGGCAATTATTTGGGCCAGACAGTAGACAGACAGACACATGACACATACGGATACGTCATGTTCTTTGTTATTAGAGGGGCGGTATACGGAAAATACTCTGCGACTCGAAAACGAAGTAAAAATAGATAGACTGTGGCAGATACTGATAACTCTTAGGCACGGTTTCAAGTTCAATGTTACGTGATTGGCGTGTAACCGGTAGTTATGACAAGGAGTGTGATTGACCTTCTCGTGAGTGAAACGAAGGTGTAACGAGAGGTGAAATTGGACGTAAATACGAGTATGTGCGTTCCATATTATTATAGGGCGAAACACTACCATCTTCTAGTGTGTCACATGCTTAGGTGAAACTTTGTTTTTTTTTTTCCTTTTTTATTTGTTGTTCAACGGTTCAGTAGATTTATAGCTCTTCCGTTGATACAGCAACAGGAAATCATTAATATAAGCCCGATGATTGTCGGTCTATTTTTTTTTCCAATATAATTTATTCAGTGGTGTGTGATGAGAATCGAGTTTTTATTGTTTTGGTACAGGTTCTGTGAAGCCGATTTTGTTGTTTATTATTAAAAAAAAAAAATCAAACTTCATAATTAAGGGGCGCCAGTTTGACACTTTGTCGTTGATACAAAACAATGTTCATTGACTCCGAATTTGACGATTTTCAATCTTCATCTGTCACAATAGACAGCTACAATTTTGAATTAGTTAAAGACTTTGTAGGCTAGGCTCCACTATAAATTCCAATAATGACACCAATGAAGTGGACTCTAATTTTTGTAAAATAGCACAGAAGCATAGACATTAGGCACTTTCATTGACTTCTTAGTATTTAGTATTTAGTATTGATTAAGTAACATCATTTATAAAAGACATTACATCATCTTTAAGCTATAAATGAGATATGTATATATAGGTTATACTAATATTCAAAAATTCATACAATTCAGTGCTAAATGAAAATGCAAAATGTATAAGTAGAAAATTATTATAGTATACAATATGTAAAAACAAAAAGTTAAAGTACTCGTAATTGTGAAAATGCAAATAAACTAAAATGTGCTTGTTTTACCCTGCCAAGTGCCGAAAGAGAGTTTCCCCAAAACCATTCGCATCATAAAGTCTCCTAACGCTGAGAGGAAGTGCATTCCAAAGATGAATAGTATGAACGAAAAATTGACGCCCTGAGTTTTGATAGTGAACACGCGGTTGTATTAAACTTAAAGATCGGCTCGACCGTGAAAGTTTAGGTTTTTCGAATAAATATGGAGGCTGTTTGCTGGTAATAACTTTTTGTAGATACTTGATTATGCAGTACTCGAGATATTTATCAAGAGTGCATCCTAATATGTTCTTAGCATATTGTGAAATATGGTCAAAACGTCTCAATCCATAAACATAGCGAGTTATATTGTTAAACGCAACGTTGAGCTTACGACGAATGAGAGCACTGCTGCAACAAAAAATTTAACATCCATATGTAAATATTGGAATTAGCAAAGCCCTTACTAGCATTAACCTTGTTTGCAAAGGAGTGAAACACTGGGACATAGATAGATTCCTAAGAGAACCATAGATTTTGCCTATAATAGTGGAGATATGATCATCCCAACTTAACGTTTTGTTAAACCATACCTCAAGATTTTTAGCTTTGTCAACGAACTCAATTGGTTCATTTTGGAGGAATATATTAGGAAGATCACAGCCATTCACGCCATTTCTGCTTATAACGAGACATTTAGATTTGGCTGGGTTAAGCTTCAACGAATTATCTTCAGACCAATCTAGAACTTTTTGTAGATCCTCATTAAGTTTACAAGCTGCATCCTTAATAAGGTCTAATTGGCAACTTATGTAGAGCTTTACATCGTCTGCGTACATGTGTAGGAATGAATTTTTGATTATGGTCGGAAGATCATTAATAAATATTGTGAATAACAAAGGTCCCAATATGGACCCTTGTGGTACACCTGCTGAGGTTGCAATAAAATCAGACATCACATTATTAACAGGAAGGGATTGTTTTCTTCCACCAAGATATGAGCTTGATAGCAGATGATGAAAAGCCAAACAACCTCTTCAGTTTTAAGAGAAGCTGCATATGATCCACTGTGTCAAAGGCATTGGAAAAGTCCGGTAGAGTCACAAAAGTTATTAGATCTTTATCCATCGCCACTCGGATATCATCAGCTACTTTAAGTAGAGCAGAAATGTGTTGGGACAGTAGTGTTTAAAATGTCCAAGCCAAGAGTTTTCATAGATTGAACGAATGACTCAGAGCCCTCATCATCCAATATGTTACAATTGAAATCACCACATACTATGGTTTTCCAATAATTTAAGAAGTTTCGAAGGTACATTGCAACGCCCCCTCCAATTCTATTGTACCTATCACCTCGAAGAATTCTGTAGCCATGCAGAGCCTAGGTATCATCCATTATTTCTGTTTTAAACCATGATTCAGTGAAACATACTACATCAACATTGGAACCAACAAACAGACCTCTAAATTCATCAATTTTCTTAATAAGACTATGCATTAATATGACACACACGCAACCCTTGGCGCAGCTTACAAAAAATATTAATTAGTACACGCAAGTTATCATTCACACCATCATATTGAAACGAGCTAACGATAGTTCCAGACATCAATGTAAAGAATACAATAAAATAAAAAATAAAAACTAACATCACAGTAAAGAGAAATAAAGACACAAATTGAAATTAGGGAATCTACTTTCGAACGACTGGCAGATAGAGGATACATACACAAAAATACGCACATGATAGTAAGGAGGTATTTGACGCTAGTAAAATTGTAAAGCCTGATACAGAAATTAGAAACGGATTTATTCTCCTTGAATTGATAAATGACATTTGTTCATCATTAATTCATCTTACTTGCTTACTTTTCTGAACTATTGAACCACAGCTATCTTCAGAAAATTCAAATACTTTTGCAATTGACGGCTAATGTCGTCTGCCTGATACCAATCTTCGAATACAAAAATATTAAAAATCCCGCTGACTTGGAATCGTTTTAATGAACCGCTGGTTAGCTACGAATAGTTTAAAAAAAACACCGCAATTATTAAAGGCAGTACACCCTTGGTTGTTGTGAAAAAAACAAAAATTCTTCGAGTGATTTTTAATCCCGTTTGTATTGACGGGGTATGGAGAAGAAGATAAAACGACAAACTATAGCGGTTGTACAGAGACATCGACCTAGTTAGAAGGGTTTAAATTTATAGCCTAAAATAGGCACGGAAAGACGTGGTAAAGGAAGACTTCACCTTAGATGACGCACACAATTGGAAAGGAACCTCAACCAACTTCGTGATCAAGCCGGCTGAAGACGCTTGTTGGTCAGAGTTCAGGTGCATCCCAGACTGTAGCGCCATCTAATGTAAAGTAAAATATAGTTAATTAATGCAATTGTATTTTAATGGCAAGCTTGTCATCATTTAGACATTTCCGTCGATAGCACGATACCTCGCCAACGATACGAATACATTTTTTGATAAAGTGTAGTACCTAAGTAATTTTCATCCGGCTTAGCTGACTTTCTGAGCTCACCTCATTTTGTAATTCGGTGATGTTATATATTTTTCTTTACGTCAAAACGTTAGCGTTACGTTTCTATAAACTTCGTTATTTTGAATTGCTGTCTCAAAAGTAAGCTAACACAGAAGTCAGCTGGGTCAAAAAAAGTAAGCCAACGAGCTAGCTTAAAATGTGTGCAATCCTCGTAATCCATCTGAATTACTTTATGAGTATACAAGCTGACTTGCCCGGCTTCGATTACGTAGTCGAAGTTGTGAGTTATCTATTTATCTGGGATAGTTATAGGCTCTATGCCAACTTTTTTTTGAAAACCATTTGGAGTTCTTTCACGATTTTTATCGGACTACGCCACAAATTTCTTGAGAAATCAAATATCTCCAACAGATATTCAATGTAAAAAAAAAAAAAAAACATCAAAATCGGTTTAGCAGTTGTGGAGTTGAGACAACAGATGGAAAGATAAAAGTCATGGGTACAGCTACAACAGTTGTCTAAACAGCATACAGCTGTTCATAAGCCTAATGCTATGAAATCCTGCGGACTTGTAATGTTGTCTAAGCCACTGGTGAGCTCCAGTACTACTCTGGTTTGCGAGAAGGCAGAGGAGGTGGAAATGCTAAGACCGGACGACTAAATTGGCTCGCATACGTTGAGCTAGCGTAAACGTCACGTAATCTAGTTTAGCGCACTAATTTTGACTAGTACTGTCACGATTACACCACTTTTACAAAAGAATAGTTACTGTTGCATATTGGCTTTGTTAAACAAAGATATGTTATCGTATCAGTTACAAATTCAGTGTACAACAATCTGAATTTAACTAAACCAAAATGTTGTCAATCGTAGTTGATTTTGATTCATTCCCGGGTTTCGGCACCAATTTAGCAATTTTTAACATACGAAAGCTTTGTAATCATGAGTTAAGTTAACTACTCGTTACACAACGTTTTTTTAATAATAAGATGCAAATTGTCTAATGCACAAAGTATAGATACACAAATTAAAAAAATCGAATTTGGTATAATAAATTTGTGGCACACATGTCTTAGATATAGGCTAGAGCACTAGGCCAATATAATGACATACATAGGTATCAACCTCTCTCAATAGATGACAGCAAATGTCATCTTCGGTTTAAAAGAAACTTTGGAAATTCTCCTTCGGACTGACTTTATGGTCCTGTGAGTCCCAGTTTACGAGTATGTACGAGTATAACCTTGTTTAAGCATCAGCTCATTGCTACATTTATGTATGTATCCTTTGGATCAGCAGACGTAGAACAACAAGAAAATAAATAGGATATTAACTTGTGTCAGCCGTGAAGGAATTCTGACTTTTGATTTTGTTTTCGAACTCAATTTTCTAATTTATTTAATTCTAATTGCCATAGGCGTGATGTTTAAGGCATTGCGTCACCAACTCGATAGTCGTAAGATCCACTCCTCGCGAGGCATTGTTTTTGTTTGATATTAGTTTACTAAAACAGAATTTAGAATAGTAATAGTTTTTCATATCTAATTCATCCATTAACATATTGGCTACTTCCCATAGCTAATTATCCTATAAATAAAAGCTAAAACAGCTGTGGGCGATATTGCTAGTCTAGTCATTTTGTTGGTGACTACATTGGTGCTGTTACTATAAAAATCTGTAGTATAAATTCTTGCAGTTCTTAGCAGATGTTTGTAATATAATAAATGGCACGTACGCCTATAATATTCCACTATCCCTATTTCAGCAATTTTTATAGCAGAAACTTGTGAAGAAAAAATAGCTGGTGGTGCTATAAATTTGTTCAGTAATATGAGTTCAACTTTTCTTCTTTGGGTTTAACGTCTAATGGATAATTGTAGGGGAGAATTTCCAAACCAACATCATTTTCTGTGAACCAGAATTGCGTGACTATAATGGGCACAAATTCCATAGAAACAGTAACTAAAGATTGCAACTTAAAACTCTGCTAATCCGAAAACCAATTTAAGTATAACTCAAAAACCTGACTAAGACATTATTTTCTGCATCATTTGCAGAGACTTATAGTTCTCTAACCCTCTTTCTAATCTGTGTATACAAATGGAAAAGAAACACCGTAAAACTCACTCACATCGGTTAATCTCAACTCATGCGAAGTAATAATCCTCGATATGTCGTTTACTCAACGAAAACCATATATACATATTGGTGGGGGAAAAAAAAAAGAAAAAAGAGCAAAATGTCGAAATCATCATTTCGCAAAGCACTGACTGTGTGCAAATAAAATATGGATACATACTTGTACACTCTCCTCGAATGCCTAGCATAATGAACTTGTTTTTCTCTCCCCTTTCCCTGGTTTTTCCTACCTTCTATTCCTCTTCCAGATACTGAAAAACGATTCTGTCACAAAGTCATTCTTTCGTCGTTCGTCTCTCTAAATAACGAACAGTGACTCTGGATTTGAATCTGTGTCATTGGACAGTGTGTCGCTGGCGTAACTGTATACTGTCAGATGGAGAGAGAGTTCTCCCCCTTTCCCATCCCTTCATACGTAGCTAACACTGCTCATTTGACGAATTTAGTATTATATTTTCCATTTGTGTTTTGTATCTTTTGGTTTTCCACTGGATGTGTGTGTTAATGCGGATGCGATGTTGTATTTAAAATCCTTACATGACCCCGTAAGCGATAGTGCAGACTTTGGCTATACACATTTACAGCCAAAAATAGGTTTTACAAAAGTTTTCTGGATTTTGGGTCTTTTTGATGGAATTCCGGTCGTGTCAGCGCTGGTGGTGGTTGTGGTGAAGTTTATTATTATTATTACAGATACTCCCTTTGTCCTCGTGTTGAGAGGATGCAGAGAAACGGATTACGAAATGGATAGGTGAAGTTGTTTAGTATTTATCCCTTATCCGGAGGTTGACATGAAAAAACCGACTTTTCACTGAATATGCTCTCCTTTGTGTGTATTTTATGCATAAAATCAAGAAAATTGGGTCGACATTGTTGCTTCTGTTTGCTGGAATGAATCCGAATTTGAGTGAAGGGTACTTTTTTTCAGGTCTGTCAAATGAATATAATGGAAATAACAGCGTCGCACAGGATATTCAATGGACAACACAATAGCGAAACGGTTATTCAACATATTAGTGTGTCGTCAACAAAGTTTTGTACAAGCATAACATCTAATTTTCCACTCACTTACAAAACAAATCCGTTTGCAAAAAATAAACTCTGACAAACAATGGAAAACTTAAAATTCAGTGACAGGTCCTATTAATATTAAACTTAATCCAATTAATTCATTTAATTACAATCATTAACGGTTATGCCATTACACTTCTAATACGTTGCATAATCCCATCTAATTAAATTGTGTTTTGCAAATAACAAAATATCTCCGTAGAGCCGTTCAATATGCAAATAATCTGTTCATCTGGTCGTGTGGAGGTACATATGTATGTGTATAAAAAATAAAATAAAAATAAAATGTTATAATAAGTATTTATGCTATGAGGTCACACAATCTTGTTCGTTGTTTATTCGAGAATTTCTCTAATAAACAACAAGATATTGTATCTCATCTCCTCATGTTCTGAGCGTGTCATCACATGAAACAAAAAAAAAATCATTTTGTTGTGGTCAGTGTTGCAATTGGGGTCACTTGTTGTTGTTACACAATTACGTGGAATCAATATAGCGCACGGATGACAGATAAAACTAAAGAAAAAAAAAAGGGCAATAAGTTGACGCCCAAGAGCAAGCAAGCAGTTACTAAATTGTATCTGTGACCAAGCTCACGGTAGCGTTCTACTCTATAAGTGGGTTAAGTCGTTGAAAATTTCAAACGATTTGTAATGCGATGGTGTCGGCTTTTTATTTTATTTATTTTTTTTTTATCTTTTTATCCGGTTTTATCGGAGGAGATTCGATTTTTTGTTTGTGCTATTTTGATTATTTGTCAATAATCTGAAGAGAATCTATGTCGGCGGCGGATGATTAGGAAGTTTTGCTTTCGGATTGCTTTCGTTTGTCGCCTGTTTATTCTTCTGCCCGAAAGATGGATAAAAGCGAATTGGTGTTTATCTATTTTATGTAAAATTAAATTAAATAGATTTGCCATTTTGTGTTTAAATTTACATTTGAATAACAAATGGCCTTTAGCAGAGAAAACGTTTTAAAAATTATAGCTATGCCGAGAATTAAATAGGTTGTTAGTGGCAGAGGTAGTTTTGAACATCATAAGCTTCTGAACTTGTTGGTTTAATCGTCGACTGAGACTTGCGAAAGCTTTCTTGTTCTATGCTGATGAGTCCAATGTAGCACAAGCTACGAGTATAGGTTTGATTGACAGCCTAGCATCATTTTGACTTCGTTTAATCGAGTGCCATGCAATTTAAAATTATCCGTTTCTTTATGACAATGATTCGAATATAGATTTCAAATCAGCATAACTAACGGCATATTTTTTTTTTTTTTTATAAAATTTGTCAATTCGCGATGTTCGAATTTTGACCAAACTTCTTCCGAAAAAATAAAATTTCTCGAAAACTGATTTTCGAAAATCGAATTCGAATATAGATTTCGAATCAGGAAACAATAGCGAATCTAACGGCATATAAAATTTTCCAATTCGTGGTGTTCGAATTTTGGCCTAACTTCTTCCGAAAAAATTAAATTTCTCGAAAACTGATTTTCGAAATTCGAATTCAAATATGTATTTCGAATTAGAAAACAATAGCGAATCTAACGGCATATAAAATTTGTCAATTCGCGGTGTTCGAATTTTGACCTAACTACTTCCGAAAAAACTAAATTTCTCGAAAATCGAATTCGAGTATAGATTTCGAATCAGCAAACAATAGCGGACCTAGCGGCATATATTCGCGATGTTCAAATTTTGACCTAACCTTCTTTTTTCATTGACCTTCTCAAAATTTTTTTCATCAAAAAAAAAAACTAAAAATGGGCTGCATTTTCATAACGCTTCAACTTGTCGAATTTCTTAACCTCCAACATAAACTGGTCACTTCTCATACCATAAGACTTATATCGGAGGCGAATTGTTTGCTCGGGCATTTGAAGGTTCCTTGCAATTTACCTCACCAACGTTCCAAGGTCCTGGTGAATGTGATGCTGCACTCGTTGGATAAGTTCCGGGTTATCCTTGCTGTCTGAACGTGTTGAATGCTTTTTATGTTTCGAAGCAAACGAAACATCGCCGCCAGCCTCCAGCTCGACGCGATCCCTGTGGACGTACGATAGGGCGACTTTCAAAAAGCGCGTATTTCGAGGTCACTATAGACTGCACCATATGACAACAATTTTTTGTGTTAGGTATTTATAATATTTATCATTGTACCCGGGAAAAACTTAAATGCCTGCTGTTAACGCGATCAACACTACGACTTAACAAAGACAAGAAAGGCTGAGAGAAGCTAGTCCAGGCCCTGCATGGGCTGTGCCTCGCCAAAATATTTATTTATTTTTGTTTTTTTTTAATAACTATTACTAAGTTTAAAGTATTCCCTTAAGGCATTTTGCGGTTTGCAGTACCCAGTGGAAAAAATGTCAGCTTGAAATTGTCTGTCTCCCTCGGTATCCATGTAAAATTAAAATAATTGAACGGAGTAGATAATTATTGTGACACATTTGTGAAATTTTAATTGCGTTGATAAGAACCTCCTTCAAATGACATGACACAGTTTTTGCATAAATATGTGCCGGTATGTCCGTCCCCCTTCGCTATCTGTCAAAATAATTACTCATGTGATCGTTTCTACCTTAAGTCTCTTTTAAAAAAAAAATAATCACATCCACTCTAGTAGAACCCTCTCTTCAACTCCTCATCATTTATCAAAGGCTTTTCTTCTTTTTTTTTTTCATAATCTTAGGATTTCCTCTACTATTTCCTTTATTTTTTTGCACTCATTTTTCCTTCCTCAAAAGATGTCACTGTCTGTAGAATTTTACGGTGGTGTCCCAATTCGGAGTGCCTACGAATTTGCAAGTGCAATTGATGTTCTACTACAACGAGAACGACGACGATGCTGACACAATTTCTCCTATATGGTTTCACTCCTTGTTACTCTACAATTTTTACTATTATACCATATAACCATCATAGTGCCGTAGTAGGATATGTATGTGTGTATGTATCTGAGGTACCTACTCTTAACCAGTACCCAGTGTTTAATTCAACTAGATGACAAATGGCATAGAGCAGAAAAAGAAAAAAAAAAGTCTTCTATTTATTCCGCTGTGGTCACCAGTTTTTATATGGCGCGGTTGTGCTAGAATCGTATGTGGTTTTTAGCACTTGTCCATCATGAGGTGACATGGTAGCTTGAGGCTTCGCACAACACCCCTTCTTGTATATCAAAGTGATCTGAGCTAAGTGCGCTTTGAATTACTTAAGGAGGGCGTTAGGTTGTGCATTTTATTTTTTTTCTGACCCTGCAGATGAGGATTGCAGATACAATTTGCTTTTGCAGTTATTACAAACACTTGCCACCGTGAAGATTAAGTTCAAAACAACTGTTTGACGGCTCTTATATTCTAAGAACTAAGCCGTGTTACTTTGACAGCGAAAATACAGGTTGCGCAACTTTATATAAACTTTTTACTTCAAAGGAGATACAAAAGTTATTCTTTGTGTCATTTTGTTTCTTTTGTTAATTTTAATACTTGCGAACAGTGCCCCAGTTATAAGTACGACAGCGACAAAGTAAAGCAAACACATCTGACAAAGGTGACAAATGAATGTCTTTGACTTGTGTCTTCACACTGTTAGCTTCTAATAGCTGTATTATAGGTTAGGAAAAATATAAAGAAAATCACCGCTATGGCTAAAGAAGAAGGAAATCATAAAACGATGAGAGTGGTGTATAACACAACAGGGAGTATTTTCTTGGTAGATGTAGGTCAGGTAAAAAAAATTGTGCATGCGTTTCCAATACTAGAAGTCTATCTGTTTCTTGTGCAATCAGTTTTTAGAGGACCTAAGGCCTAGCTACTTACAATCATTTTCGTTACATTTTTTCCATGAATGAGAGAAACCTACAGTTCTGAATCCGAACGGCGAAATGAGGACCTTCTCTTGACAATTATGCTGTCGGAAATTTTTCAGATATCAGATTGCTATAATAAAAAAAAAAAACTCTAAAAAGTGGGTTCCTCAATTCAGTCTGCCTATCCGTCTCTACCACTGACTACCTACAGGCTAAGCTGAAAAATAAGCAAAATCGGAATTTTCATCTCAAAACCGGCTGTAACGATTACTCACTTCTTCGCTAAAAAATCTAATAACGGTATTTTACAGCCTGTTCCAGAGAAACGTGTCGTAAAAACATAAAACTATGAAAAATTACAGAATTTGGTTAACTTATATTATTTTAATTAATTAATAAGGATTACAGTCTCCGTCTCTTTTAGTGCAACTTTCACTTAATTTTTGCTCATATCCTGTACTTGGCCCTCTCCAAATCTCCTTCAACAACCGTGTAAGTTGCTCTGTTGTAGATATATTCGTTGCCCTAAGCTTTCGCTTCATTAATAGACATACATTTTCTATTGGTTTCGCATCAGGACTTTGCGACGGTCAATCTAACGTTGTTGTACAATTTTACTGTTTTCAACACGTGCAGAGGCGACTGCGATGTTTTGGATCATAATCCTCTTGCAAGATCCAGTCGCAATTGTCAGGCCCTTTTCGACAGATTTAAGCAAACCCTTTTGTTCTTTCTTAAGAACACTATTAGCTTTCTGAAAAAATGAAAATTAATAACTTTTTAAGATGATTCATCCGTAAATATAATGCTGCTCCAATCACGGTTCAAGTTCTGTGTTGCCCAACTCAGCTTTTCTTCGATATGTTTTTCAGTCAGTAGAGGTTTAGGGTTGGTACCTCTGTTCTTGATCCCAAATTCTGCCAAGCGGTGTCTTATTGTGTTTATAGACACACTAAAATAATTTTTCCTTTGCCTTCCTCAGACTTATTGTTGGATTTTTCCGGAGCAATTCACAAATCACTTCATTGTTTTTTCCTGACATGGCTCTGTACCTGGGCCATCATCAACATTACCACATTTTTTGTATGTCTATCCACTTTTTCACAAACGCCACTGATGTTCTCATATATTTTGGCCCCGATTTGATACTCATTTTCTGTCCTTTTTGGATGATTTATCAAGAAAACACTTTCAAAACGCTCTTTAAAAACGGCACTCATTTTGAAATGATGTTTACCCGCCAAAGTATGAAACTATGCTGAATGAACTATGAGTTATGAGTACGAATTCCGAATGGCAATTGATTCCGATAATGATTTGACTGTAAATATGTGTGGGTTAGTAAAGTATAATAAAAAAAAAGTAATTAGAGACACGTTTCTTTGAAACATGCTGTATTATTAGCTGGTTTTCGTAAATTGGTCATATTTCGGTTCCGGCTTGGACGATTTTATTCAAAATTTATTTCTACTCGTATTGTCAACAACGTTTTTTAGCCTTTTAACGCATTTCCAAAATTCAAATTTATTCCCTTCTGTTCAACATTGCATGAATTTGAAATCTAAACAATATACGAATGTAAAGTTCTTATGCCCTATATATTTGGTGTTTTTTTCTTGGATTCGAGCCTGTATCAAAGTTCAGAAGAATGGTTCACAGTTCGTCGAAGTTACTTGCTTATTTACTGCCAATTTACTTTACTTACTTATGTCCTGTATACCCTTGTGGGTCCTAGGGCCTCTACAACGCCTACCCGCCATCGTGTGCGATTTCTGAAAATGTTGTTCAGCTCTCCCCAACTCTTTCCCAGTTGCCGTGCTTCCTTCTCAACTGTTCTGCGCCACATACTCCTAGGACCGCCGCGTATCCTGCCATCCTGGGTAAGCGGGTTCCATTGCATCGCTTGGTTAGCTATGGACCTGTTACCCTTTCGGAGAGTGTGACCGATCCACTGCCACTTTCGTCGTCGTATGGTTGTGCCTATAGGTTCATGGCCCGTTCTCTGATAAAGCTGTTCGTTAGAGATACGGTTTGGCCAGAATATCCTTAAGATGTAATGTAGACACCTATTGACAAACGTTTGCAGCTTCCTCGTGATAGTGACGGTCACTCTCCAGGTACCACATCCATATAGCAACACGGAATCAACGTTGGAACGGAACAGTCGTAGCTTGGTGTTTAAGTTAATTGCATTACTTCGCCAAACTATGGATAGCATCCCAAACGCAGATTTTGCTTTACCTATTCGGCTGGCTATATCCAGTTCGGTTCCGCCATCGGTTGAGACAATACTCCCAAGGTATTGGAAACTCTCTACTCTCTCAACCGTTTGTCCAGCAATGCATATATGAGTTGATGAGTTTGGTCCTAGGGTGATCATTTTTGTTTTTGCCGAGTTAATTTTCAGCCCAACGACGTCTGCTTCCCTCTCCACATTTGCTGTCATTTGGTGAAGGCCCATTATTCTGTGAGACAGTAGGCATACATCGTCGGCGTAGTCGAGGTGTTTGAGTTCAGATGTAAGAGTCCATCGAATTCCTCCATTTCCTGTTGATAAGGCCGCATTCAGCACATCGCTAATCACCAATAAAAACAATATTGGTGAAAGTATGCAGCCTTGCCGAACCCCACTTTGGACTTCGAATTCCTCAGACAGCCTTCCTCTGTGCAAAACGTGACATGTGGACCCATCATATGTAGCTTTGATAATTGCTATTAATTTATCCGGAATGCCTCTCCTGCGCAAGGCACGCCAAATAAATTCCCGATTGACACTATCAAACGCCTTTTCAAAATCGATGAACAACAGGTGAAGTGGTGATCGGTATTCAACACATTGCTCGATGATGATCCGCAGGGTGTTGATGTGGTCGACACAGGATGATTCTAGCTATTATCTTGGCCACAGCAGGCAGCACGCAGATACCTCTCCAGTTTTCGCCAATTTACTACTGTCTGTTTAATATCTACTTTACTTCGTAATCTGACTAAGTAGTCTGTCCCATTCTGAAGCAAAGTACTAACTTAGATAAACATGCGTAAAACATGACGAACTACCGATTGTAGGTTTCAATTCTCTTAGATATTGCTGACAATATCAATGTGGAAGCTAACTTTCTTCGACAAAAACCTTATTATTGAAACTTGGTTAAAAAGATCAGAGACTCAAACCCTAAATAAAAGAGCATTGATAAGAAAATAGCGTCTAAAGTTTTTTTAATCGAAGATTCCAGAATCGGTGGCCATCAGGATTCAGAATTCTTATTGGTTCGCAGTTTCAGTGGTTGGTTGATAACCACCTATTAGTGCTGCATGGTATGAAATATTACGTTCATATAGTGCGTTAGAAAAGATTTCTTATGGAATATTTAACTGAAACGTGGTTAATTGTGATGGGTGAATAGACTCATGTCTATTTCATGAACCTTAAGGTCAATTACGAATCTCTTCAGAGTTTTTGGGAAAACGATATTAGGAATCTACCCTATTCTCTAACCAATTCGTAGTAGTTTACGAAAATCTAAGGAAACGTTCAATCTTCTTCTCTCTTCAATATTTCGTTTGTAAAATAACTTGCAGTTGAGAATGGTGTCCTGAGGTACCTCGTATCAGTCGGTAGTACTCGTATGTAGCTGAGAACCTTGTTTTTTTCCTGGCGTACATGAATAGTTTTTAAATAACTTCTTTTTTACCAGATAAAGTTGATTCATAAGCTACAAATTTAATTCTTTCTTCCACTAAGAATTAATGATAAAAGGCCATAATAGAGGTGAAAGCTCTCCTCCCTGTGGTGTTCCTCTTGTAGATCTTAATTTTCCTCACAGAACCTAATTTGTGATAGATTCAAGCAAAGTTGCCTGCTTGTTGGTTGTATTCGTAACTTATTACATTTTCTGACGATTTAGTAGCTGCATAATCCATTTACAAAGTACTCTCTATGTATTCGTAATAAGGCTACGATTATTCAGAAGTGTTTTGCTGGTATAGAATGACCAGATAAGAAAGAGAGGGAAAGAAATTTAAATAAAACAACAACGGTATCTCACACAAATTGATTCTGACTTTATTTTGAAGCTACATTCATGCCATTATGTATGAAATAGCACATCATTTAAATGGACGCCTCGGCTTCGCTGGCTGTGCTTCAAGCGGTCGGTACATTTTTTGATGACTCGGTCCAATATGTGCGGCGTTATTCCGGCAATAGCGTCTCGAATGTTGGCCTCAAGCTCGTCCAAAGTGGTTGGCTTGTTAGCGTAGACTAAGGACTTCACGTAATCCCAGAGAAAATAATCGAGGGGTGTCAAGTCGCATGATCGCGGCGGCCAATTAATGAACGCTCGCCGTGAGATGACCCAGTCGCCAAATTTCTCCTTCACCAGTTCCAGCGTTGCGTCACTTGTATGGCATGTAGCGCCGTCTTGTTGGAACGACAGCTCGGATATATCGATGTTGTCGAGCTCTGGCCACAGAAAGACGGTTAACATCGCTCTATACCGAGAACCATTGACGGTAACGGTGTCTCAGCACAATCTTATACGGATGTAGGTCCAAATCCAACCGCAAAATAAGCCTGGTTGACTCTCTGATGATGCCCAATTCAGCTGATCCGCGCCCAATCGACATTTCTGGGTTTTCTTTGATACTGGCCGCTATGGCGGCTATGTTTTCTTCACTTCGCAACAATCTCTGTCTGGTTGGTGGCTTAAGGTCCAAAAGAGTGCACTTTTCCACGGTGCGACGAATTGCCTGCGCACTGAAGCCATGATGACGACCGACCTCATGACGAAATTCACGTTGCGTATTTACAACTGAGCCGGAATTTCGATAATATTTTTTAATAACTTCCACACGTTCGGGAAGCGTCAAACGATGCATGATGAAATGGCAAACCTTACTGAATATTTTGACAGCTGGATGTCATTGGTAACTTTGACAGCTGTTGAAACATAACAATTAGAAAAACTATCATTGCTATCTGATCACCCTTTATTTTAAAACATGATACATGAAACACCGTTAAAAGTTAAGTAATTTTTTTTTTTTTCTCAAAAATTCTACACATTTTTCACTTTCTAAAAATTCACTTTTTATTTCAATATTTTTGCTGGTTCTGAAGCAGTTCTGATAACGTAGGTAAAATTAAAAGTTTTAGCCGGTTTCATTAAATTAGCACGTCGCTCACACTTAATGAACTTTTAATAATTTGAAGTCAGTCTGCCACTAATTAACGTGTTTAACCAAACAATTGAAAGCCACTCAAAGCCAGACAAGTATAAGTGAAGACAAGTTATGTGAATCTTCAAGTCACTAATTTTTCAAGGAAACCAAATCGGTTTTGTTTCGTTCAACCCTCGACATTTACAGTAAATACTTACTTTTCCGCGGATTACGCGAGTAACATGGTGTAGTGAATATCCAGAGACAATAATTGTCTTTTGAATAAAAACACCCTTTGGTTACTACCAGACTTCTACCCGTGGGGGTAGTAAGAGAAACGAGTAAAATATAAGCATCGAAAACAATCCAAATCCTAACCTAAAGTATCGGTCAAGGTCGCGTCTCCATAAAACTAAATGACACAGAAGTGTTTTGCTTCGGAAGAAACGACCTAAAGGGAATACTTGAAAAACTTTTCCTCCAAATAGCCATTGGAGGAATTTCATTTCAAATTTAATTCATTTTTAGCCCGACAAACACTTCATAATTTTATTTTGCGGAAAATCGTTGAAAACAATCTCATGAAATCGAAAACAACAAATATCTCTCTGTATATAGGCACTCATTAAATTTATCATAATTTTTCGAAAATTACTATCTTTAGGTCATGTATACGCGCGGATATTACGTCCATTTTCAGTGGGCGAAAACAATTTACGTCCGACAAATGACAAAATCATCTCCGCAAGTGTGATATCTTTTTTTTTATCAGTTTCGTCGTCGTTGTCATGGAAAACGTGCCTTCTGCCTATATGACACATTTCTTCACACGCCGAATCATACTCAAGTCACGCATAGTTTACACTTGCCCACGTTATTACTTTGCATGCATTGGAAATGATTTGTGTTTTTCGAAAGCATAAGCAGATTTATTTTGATTTCGATTTTATAGGCTAAGTTTATGACTGTTGATGGAGGTTTTTTATTGGCAACTGATGTTGATGGGTATTTTTGTAGCTTTAATACATAGATTGATTTTGACATAAAGTCGCAATGGATTATCGGTCATTTTAAGTTGAATGGATTTTGAAATATGTTGCGCCCCTTGACTGTTTATCGAAGAGTTAACGGACAAAGGTTTATGTATTTTAACACCCACTGTATCATTAGCAGGTCGGTCTGTAATTTTGAAAGTGCTAAATACGGGAAATAGGTCTTAAAAATTATTAAGTCTACATTATGATTTAAACGAAATTTTTTTTTTTTTTTTTTATTTTCAGAAAGTGTCAAATCCATTTTGGGACGACACACAAAGATTTTAGTCAAATATATGGTTAAATTGGAAACGAAAGGAGATAAAACAGAAAATCGCGTTTTGGTAAGTAAATCCGATTATTTTCTCAAAATTTAAATGAAATTATATCAAATTGTAATCGACGCATTTAGTGTTGAGTCCACTAACATATCTCGTAGATACCCGTCAAAAATAAGTACTTCTATACCTTGAATTTTATTGGAGGGGTTTTAGGCCAAAAGGAACCATACTTGAAATTGCTGGTAGAAGACCACCTTATCCGTTGTCAATCAATTTCATAAGGTAGCGAATTTCAATTATTTTAGCTACTTCCCTGGATAGAAACATGTATACCTACATATACCAGCTGACCCCCGGCCGCCGGCCCGTCTTGGACAAATGAAAATGTCACTGTTTTTTAAAACATATTTTCAAGTCCACGGGCAAACATAAAAAAAAAAAAAAACTTTGTATATACATAAATATTGTCGTCTCCCATCCCGTCTGTATGTACATTCAGAGTCATCCCCATAGAAACAGACGAATAAAAAAAAGAAAATAAGAAAACAAACTTACGAACCCATCCATTCAAAATTTTCAAGGAGAAATCAAACTTATTCTGCTATTGTTGTTCAGCTACATGATAAAGTACAAAGATGATTTATATCAGGTTGGCAACTTAGTAATTGCCGATTTCACACATAGATGTCTTTGGCCATATATTTTAATGGCTTCTGTCAATGACATATTTTTTTCATTTTGACATTTGTTAGCTGTCAGTCTTATTTTGCTTTAGAAGCAAATTGTGCGTATTTTTGTGAAAATATGTATTAGTTTGGCGTCAGTTCTAATATACTCGTAGAATGCAAGAATGAAGACAGTGCCGGAATTGGTTTGACAAATTTTGTTCCGGAGATTTTTCACTGAAAGATGAACAACGATCAGGTCGACCAGATGAGCTCGATGATGATCAAATTAAAGCCATAATCGAGTCGGATCGTCATGTAACTGTACGACAGAAAGCAAAAAGTTAGATGTCAGTGTCACGTACTCGTACAGCGATTGAGAAATATTTAAAATGTATAAAACTCGTTAAAAGCTTGATATTTGGGTTTTACATGATTTGAAAGAAATTCATTTAACGAAGTGCATCAACGCTTGCGATTTGCATCTTTTGACGCAATGAATCCGACCCTTTTTTGAAATGACTCATCACTGGCAATGAAAAATGGGTTGTTTACAGTAACGTCAATCGAAAACGATTTTGGTTTAGGCTTGATGAGCCAGCACAATCCACCTCGAAAGCTGATATCCACCAAAGAAGATTTTGCTCTCAATTTGGTGGGATTGGAAAGGTGTGGTGCATTTTGAGCTGCTTCCGAGGAATCAAAAGATCAATTCGGATGTGTACTGTCGACAACTGGACAGATTAAATACAGCTATCAACAAAAAACGGCCAGAGTTGGTCCATCGAAAAGGTGTTATTTTTCACCAAGACAACGCTAGGCCACATACATCTTTGGTCACTCGCCAAAAATTATTGGAGCTTGCTTGGGAATTGATGTTATATCCACCATATAGCCCTGACCTTGCTCCATCAGATTACCATTTATTTCGATCTTTGCAAAACTCTTTGGACGGTAAAACTCTCAATGATGATGATGCTGTGAAATCGCACTTGATTCAATTTTCTGCCGATAAAGATGAGAAGTTCTACGAACGTGGAAATATGAAGTTGCCAGAAAGCTGACAAAAGGTCATCGAACAAAATGGAAAATATATCATTGATTACAGTTTATTCGTTGTATTTAAAAATGTGTTTTATTTATCTGAAAAAATCGGCAATTACTTAGTTCCCAACCTGATACATATTTATATACATGGGACAAGTCCACTTTCGTACTCGTACAGTTGCAGGAGTACTCAAAGGTCTTAACATACACAAATCCGCTGGTCGTGATGGTATCCCCCCCATGGTTTTGAAGAGGTGTTCTTCTACGCTGGCAAATCCTCTGCGTAAGCTTTTCTGTCTATCCTACTTTTCAGGGCTCATTCCGAGTAGATGGAAAACAGCATTTGTCCAGCCCGTCCCTAAAAAAAGCGAATTTTCCTCCCCGTCCAATTACCGACCCATTGCACTTACGTCCCTTCTTTCCAAGATCATGGAAACGCTGATAAATCGTCAGCTTATGAAATATCTCGATTCACGAAAACTCCTTAATGACCGGCAGTATGTTTTTCGTAGCAACAGGTCCACTGGTGTTTTGATGGCATATCTCACCGAGAAGTGGAACCAATCTCTCCATCACTTGATATTTCAAAGACATTTGACAGAGTTTGGCATCAGGCTCTTTTGTCGGAAATGCGTGCATATGGCGTCGCTGAGTCTCTTCTTCCATGGATTAGAAATTACCTTTCGGGGCGTTCAATACAAGTTGTTTTGGACGGCTTCAAGTCTGCCGTTCACCAAATAAATGCTGGTGTTCCCCAAGGCTCTCATTATCCATGGATGGTGTCTCCGACTTTCTTTCTTATTTTTATAAATGATCTCTTGTCTGCAACTTCTAATTCAATCCATTCCTTCGCTGATGACAATACCCTCAGTTTTTCATATTCGTTCCCTAACTCACGTCCTTGCTCTTCGGCCGTAGAAGAGGAATTGCAACGTATGTTAAACACATTAAATTCCGACCTGGACAGCATAATCAAATGGAGTTCAACCAACAGAGTGGATTGTGGTTGTTGTTGAGGTCAAGTTGAGGCATATGACCACCATAATTCGACTATCAATTTAGATCAAAATCGTTAGACCCGTTTTTTTAGAAAATCAATTTTTTTATTTTTTTTAAATCGATCATTAGTAAAGTACCGTTAATTTTGGGGTCAGAATACAAATTCCGATTTTGAATTCTGACTCCAAAGACCCCAGATATGAAGTTTGAAGTTAATCCGTCCAGCCGATTAGGCTGCACTCATTTTGGCCTTTTCCTTCTTATTTTGGATGAGAATCATCTCAAACGATGGAAGGAGCTTTTTGTGTACCGACGATATGCACCCAAATACAAACACTAAATTCCCGAATACGCACCACAATTCCCAGTAAAGAAGAAACCATGGCCGCCATCATCAAAGCACTCAAAAACAACGAAGCGATGGGACTCTACGGGATTCCTGCGGAGCTTTTACAAGCCGCGCCGACAACATCTATTGAGCTATTGCATCCAGTTGTGGAGAGAGCTTGAGAGGATGAGAACTTCCCTGATGGGTGGAAGGAATTAAGGAAATTTAAAGCAACTGGAGAGGTATTTGCGTACTTCCTGCGGTTGTTAAGATAATATCTAAAATTGTACTAGAGCGAATAAAGGAACATCTTGAAGACATCTTGTGTCGACCATATCAATACCCTACGAACCATGATTGAGCAAGACGTTGGTGTAACAGAGCATTTATTTGGCATACCTTGCGCATGAGAGACATTCCAGGTAAACTAATACTCGTAGCTATTATTAAGCTACGATGGGTCTAAGTGTAACTTCCTGCACAGAGGAAAGCTATAAGAAGAGTTCGAGATTCAGAGTGGAGTCAGGCAAGGTTACATCCTATCGTCAATATTGCTTTTATTTGTAGTTAGTGATGTGCTTCGTTCTGCTCATCGAGAAACGAAGGAATTCGATGGTCGGTTTATCGCACTTAAAACATCTAGACTATGCTGACGACTTGTGCCTAATCTCTCACAAGATTATGGCCCTCCACCAAATAACAGCAAACGTGGAGAGGGAGGCTAACATCGCGGGGCTAAAGATTAAACGCCCCGACCCATAGAATCCGTTGATCCGTTGCTGCGTCGTTTTGAACTGACACATAGATAGAATGCACGTCTTCTTATGGAAGGTGGCCCATAACCGACGCATGTATGAACTTCGATGGATAAAGTAGGTTTACTTTCTACTTTTTTAGTCCGTTGATCCGTTGGCAGTCGGCAAATTGAGAGTAAGCACTTTCATTGGTGGAAGCATTGAGAGAGAAGAGAAACTGTCATCGCCGTTGACAATCGGTTGACATTTCAATCTGTCAACAAAGGTATGCGACGAATTGTATGGGACTGTTCTTTCCGGCAATACGTGAACGTCACCGTCAACGGATTCTATGGGTCGGGGTTTTAACATCTTAAAAACGAAAATACTCAGCCGTGGAAGTAACACTCTCGCTAAAATAGACATTGATGGATAACCGATTGAGAGAGTAGAGAGTTTCCAATACATTGGGGAAGTATTGTTGCAAAAAAAATCGCTAGGTGCAAGTAAAAATCTTAAAGACGAGTAATAATTCGGCTTATTTTTATTTATTTTTTTTTTTTCTATATTGTTTTTGAAAGCGCAATATCCCCTCTATTAACGAAAAACATCAATGAAAACTAAACTAGATGTCTCATAGGAAATATCAAGCTCTCTTATTTTGTTCTTATGTATTTCCTACGTAAGCTCAACCGTTTCTAAGATAATTGCGAAAAACCAAAGATAAGTACTCCCTGATCCACTATTTTTTCAAAATGGCGGACGATGAACAAGTCGGATCAGAAGAACGTTTGGTATGTTAGTGAGAAAGTCATCTACATTGAGCGTACGATAAAAAATTGAGTTTATTATTTTAACGCGGAGTCAGTATAAAAAAAAATTAAACGCGCCTGGATTATAGTAACTGAGCTGCATATTTTTATTAGGTCCCCAAATAGCCAATGCAGCCAATGAAGATGGGAATAATAAATTGGAGTGATAGGATGGGAGAGATTGCCACCCAACGTGAACCTAATAGCAGATGTAGGATTATGACTTAAGTCCCGATACCTTGGCAATGTGTTGGTCTGGATGGCATTAGATTAGATTGATAAACAAACATCTGGCACTACGATAAGGCTACTGTGTTGTCACAAAAAAGGGACAAATAATTTGGTTTTACCAAATCATCTTGCGCAAGAGCGGTAGTTCCTGCTCTCATGATAGAGTTCTCTCGGGAGTTCTTAAAGTTCAATAGTACTTTCCGGTTTTCCGATTCGTTAAAAGTTAAAAGCCTCCTTTGTCATCTTGAACTGCGACTTGAATTCTTTCGATGTGTCATAAGAATATGTTGCGGAACAGTCAAAGATTTGTGTCAATTCTTAGAAGGCTGCAATGAAACACCAAGAGCAACAAGTTGCCCCCAAACTCTCCACAAACCGCTCCTAATAAAACCACTTCAGTCAATCAAAATTCATTGTCATCCACAACAAATCAAACATTTCAATGAAAACGAAAAAAAAACCTTCTCGCTTCGTGTCGTCTTTCTATTTGATTCAACAACAAGTGACGAACTACCGCTAATTACACAAACAATAACCTAATGTCAACATGATACTCAACACTCGCGTAAACATTAACAAATAAATGCGCGAAAAAAACCTCACCGCTTCGCAAAATCCCAAACGTGTTATCCGCGACAGCTAATTGTAAATCAACACGATATCGCGTGTCAACCGCGGTACTACTTGTTCTTGTGAACATGCCCGCTCATAAGATCTTTATACGCAATCTAAAACACTAATTAACCTTCATGATAAATCAAACGTCAAATTAAATTTTTAAACATAAATCCGTTGGAAAACTTTCATCGCCTTGCAACGCCAAATAGAAAGGAAATCTTTATTTTCGTTTCCTTCAAATGACGTGGGTGGGGTGTGTTCACAAACTTTCTTCCTTCATTTCTATTCAATTTCTAAAACGGATTTATAGCTAAGTTCAAGTCAACACTTTCAATTTTCTTGTAACTCCTCTTATTGTCTACTTCTCAATGGAAATTCTTTAGAAGAATTGTTATCATTCCTCATCATCGTTCTTAAGAGCTCACCCTTGGGTGAACTTTTGACAATCATCACAGAGGATTCAGCAGCTTTATCGTTTGAAAAAGTTTTTTCAATAAATTCACTGGGCTAAAGAAAATTTTTAATTAAATTGAATTTATTTCAATCAAACATTGATTGTCTGTGCAGGAAAATGAAAATGAGTTTGAGATCATGTGAGCAAGGAAAAGTGGGGGCCGCCAAGTAGATACCTATATCAGTTACAGTTTAATGCAATTTAAATGGAAAACTCCCCTGTCCTTCGTTGATAAATTGTTAAACAATGTTGTGCAAATGAAAATCCTCTAGCAGGTAATTCGAAACGATTTTAGAATTTCACGTTTAAGTGGAAAATTTTCACCTTTTTTTTTTTCACCAATAAATGTGGGGGTTGAAACTACGGGACTAAGGTACTCTAGAGGATTATGGGTATATGGACAAATTTTCCATTTGAATTGTTTAAGAGGTGGGATTACAGGAGCATTCCTGTTTTTTTTTTTTTTTCTTCAGGGGGGGGCGACAGTTTCTTCTTCACGTTTTACTAGGAGCTTTCGCAACGGTATGAGAAAGAGATTTTATGCCTATTTAGATAAATAAACACATACTCGTATATAGCGAAGTGCTTTAACGTATTACCCGTATTCGGTGATAAAGCGGATTATTGGGAGTGAAAACAACGGTATACGAGAGCGCGCATTTTGCACAAATTAATGGAAATTCTTTTGGAACGATTTTCCTTTTAGCGAAAGTTATAAACTTTACGACAAATAAATTTATTGGATTGGGATGATGGTACCATAACAATAAAGACGCAATTTTTCTCATAAATGAAAGAGATTAATGATTTCTTCTTGACTGATAAATACAGAATTTAGGAAAAAAAAAACCAAGTCCTAATTTAGTCTTCGTTGACCCGAAGAATAAATGTAATAAAAGGATAACAGGTAACACTTTTTGTTTCTCGCCTGTTTCTCTGTTTATTCTCATTTGCCTTGAACAGATTTTGATGAAATTTTACTGACATACTTATATGTACATACATACATGTTTTTCCGTGAAGCATGTGTGAGATTTTTATAATAAATCTGTAAATTACAGGAATCGAATGGAGTGGGGATCAGACATGGAGAAAACACATTCGAATCACCTTTCTCACACGCCTAACACAAGAATTCTACTTAACGGATTTCGATGAAATTTAAATTTGGCTTTTGATTTAAGTAGGACATGTCTGAAAATCATCCAAATCAGATGGAGAAGGGGAATGAAAATAAATACAATATGTTAGCGGGACCTAGTCTAGGTTCTTGCACCATTGACGTTTCCGAAGAACAATTTGTTCGATCGAGACAAGCTTCTTATGACAATTTTACTCTCGGATGTTTGTCAGACTCTTTACGCAAAATTCACCACAATGTTGACTGAGAGATTCCCAATCCTGTGAACAGCGTATAATCGACTGACTTGTCTCATTTTGAACTGGAGCACTTACGGCTGCGATATTTTCGTTACTTCGACCGGTGCGTTGTCTCACTGGCACAGGGACATTCAATAGTGAATATGTTGACTCGAATTTATCCACTATAACACGCATTTAGCCTGTCTGGTGCGACGATTATTACGACCGAAAATTGAAGTAAGCGCTCTTAAAGTTGCGACCACCGACTCAGAATTTCGGTAGTAACGTTGCTCGTTCGTGATAAAAATGTAAACCTTGACTGACGTTTTGACTTTGACAGATCATAAAAAAAGTTTTAAGTTTGTATTAAAATACAAAATTGTTATGTCCCTATTGTAAAACCCTTTTAGGTCAAAATTTTACGGAAAGTGAGATGAATGTGAAATATGACACATTTTCTCACCGTTGCCACATTTCACTCTCACCTCAGCTTATACCTCTAGACCCCTCAAGTCGAATTTTGACATCAGAAGGTCAGAAATTTGTAATCAATTTTCCCTTCACTCCACCGCTGAATGTAATAATTTATTACTTTAAAGAGTTTAAAGTTCACTGACCTGAGCATTTGTGTAGAACAAGGAAAAATATTTAATTTAAATATTTACATAAGTATGTTCATTAGGAAACTCTCTTATGTTTGGCTGTTGGTCCAATTAGCCCTTCGCCTAATTTAAATTTAAGCTCCAACATTCACTAATTACGTCCACATGCTTCCATTCATTTAATTTCCACAAGCGTACTTCCTCTACTCTTCCATTGTATGCTACTCTCGTCTCCATGCCTTCAATAAATCATAATTTCCTAAATAATATCCAACAGAATAAAAAGTAATTGTAATAGCAATAACTTGTAGCCCCCGAATGGCTCCTCTCCACATCGCTGATTACATGCAAACTGCATTTCTGACTCCCGAGAGAGGGTGGTAAAATGGTGGTTGTGATGGTGCTAGTGCACTATGAGTATCCATTAATCAAGTAACAAAACAATACACATACCATGATGTAGACCACTCATAGCTACTCTACACCAGAAAGCCCACTATAAAATGTAAAGCTGGGACCCCCTTCTCGACCCACTATCATTGCGGTTGTGTAGAGAAAAGTGCATTGGACTGAGGACTGGTTGATCTATCAACGAGGATTTCATATTTAATTTCTGACAGTGTGCGCCCGCTGGTCCTCCCCTCTCTTAAATGGATGACTTAACAGAAACAAGGTTCTCCACTGTACAATCTGTCCCGTCCCGCATGCAACATATCAATTGCTTCATGTCGGGTGATATTAATTTTGCTTCTTTGCAGCCCTAGCAAGTTTCATCATAAAAAACGTCTCAGTTCGTCTGTCTGGTTGTGTCCGCCTTTTGTGTGGCCCACTTAGAAACCGGGGGTGTCCACCACATGGATGGGCAACAAAAAATAAAACTGAACATGTTCGTCCAATAGAATTCACTGCACATGTATTAAAATCTAATTGACTTGGTGTGACGGAGATGCGCTTTCGCTAGAGTAAGCTTTGAAATACTGTCTCGAATAAAGTGGAAAATATCTACGCTCTTTGGAATTTTCCTTTAAAGTATTTTTGCCTTCTACATTCCATTTGGGTTGCAAATTTAATTTACTAGCCTGATGTCAGTTGATTGATGTGACCGAGTAGAATATATTTTCTTTTCCTCGCTCTAATGAAATTGAAAATAAAAGTTTTCTCTGTTTTTATGACGGAATGTCAGGCAGAACTAAGGAAATGAGTTGGATTCGTGGGACGATTGCTTTCAAAGTAATTTTCTTATGTATAGTGGGCTTTGAGTTGGGAAAATAATCAAATGTCGATTCTTTGAATATTCTAGTATTTAAAAGCATTTCTTCAAGCACAAATATTTTAGTTGATTCTAATTAACATTTTCATCCAATTCACCATCGAAGCCTGAGTTACACAAATTTGCTTTGAAATTTTCCACCACCCAAGAAGAAATTTTTGAATTAATTCCATAACTACCTGATTACATAAGACTCTACCTGATTTCCTCATATATCTTCCAACACTATTACGAAGTCATTGGCATGACATTCATAATGTTTTCCTCTGATTCACGTTAAATTCATAGAAATTCACATTAATAGGCCTAGACTGCTAACACTCACGTGCCATATGCCCCTAAACTAAACACAACCCCCGTACAAAAGGGCTGCCTCACATGCAATTCAATTTCAATTGAAAAAAAAAAAAAAACATGAAAAAGTAGAAAAGCGAAGCTATAATAAAATTTGCACGAATATTAGTCACAAAAGTCACGTTTGGCATTCATCAAAGTTTTTCCTAGTCCTATCGCGTTATTGTTATTATTCAAATGGTGTTGCGTTATGCATACCCGTGACTGTCTGTCTGTCTAATCACAAACAACAGCAACAAAATAAAAAAAAAAACCATAAACAAACAGGGGAGTATCTTTATATTTTAATCAATAAGCAACAAAAATATTTTTTTTCCAAATGATATAAGACTTTCTATCAGCTGTGCGATGTGACTTGACTTGAAATCCGAAATGATAAAAAGGTAATCACTTTTTGGACATACCCCAGCGAAATGTGATAACAATGACAACGCGGTGTGTTTAAGAAATAAGTAAGGGCTGATAAGTCATGCCATCAGACATTCAGAGTGTAATGCTACGTTTCCATCAAACATAAATCCAGGATTTCAGTAAATTCGTCCAAAAACCTCTGCAAATATGCAGGATTCCCCCAACTTTTCAAAGTCGGTTATTTTAATAAAATCACAACACAATCCCCTGTCAGTTGTCAGTCTGTTAAATCGAACATAACTTCCATCAAATTGAGCACGTTATTTTCGGGCGCTATTTCACACGAGTGCGTTCCACATTCAAGCGATTATTAATTGTTTAAACCTAGTAAGCTGTTCGGGAAAAACAAAATTCCCCTTACAAAAGAAAGACAAATTTGTGCCCCTAATTTTGCTGCCGGTACGCAGTTGGAGCAAAACCGAATTTGTGTCTTGGCTAAAGTCTCCACAAATATTGTGCTACCATTTTATTGTCAGGAACAATCAACCTGCTGACGTTTACAATCATTTTGGCAAAAGAAACTGAAATTCTAATAAATTGAGGAAGAATATCTGATAAATAAAAAGTCTTCCAACGAGTCTCGCAAAAGTCTCTACAGAATGGTTTTGCCTGAATTTGGCTTGGGTAATTTGGAGACCAGTATCAATTCTGATTTGATTTTTAATTACCGGGGTGTGCAACCTAGAACAGCCAGATGTTATTACTTTCATAGGTGACGTTTGTTATGTGTAAATGAATTCAAAACATCAAAGCTGAAGTAACCAGCAATTCTTTCGTGCATTGTTTGTGCTCGTACATTACCTTAAAGACTTCAGAAATGACAGCACAAAGCATTGTTCCTTTGATTAAACATGGAACGCACTTCTAATGTCAAATAAAATTCTTTGAAGCTCCGTGGGATTTGAATTTTTTTTTTTTTTTTTCACAAAATCCTGGGTTTCGGTTCAGTGGATACGTAGCATTGTAAAATTTAAGTTCTGCTAATTTTAGCTTTACACTTTGGTGTACCTATATGAGGAGAATGAGGAGAGCAAAGGCTCAAACGTCAAAGACCACAAATAGTGTTTTGGTTGTTGGTTTAGTTGGATTAAAAGGAGCCCGCGATTATCTACACTTGGAGACTAAGAGAGGTTTATTGTGCAGCCATCCCGTGGAGATGGTGTGGCTTACACCGCCTACTCCTAAAACCGTTTTATTTCGTTGAGATTATTAAAATTATTATGTCTTTTATAATTCAGGCTTTCAAAGCTTGGTCAAAGTGCTCTTCTACTAATAGAGATAAAAAAGCTCGCCTTGAAGTGATATATAGATGTTGCAAAGGTCTCGCGAAGAAGAAGTGCGCCCAATTTCAAGCAAAAAGTATGGAAGGCCTCTCTATCGGGAGTTGGAGGAAATATCGTCTTCGGCGTCTGATAGGAACCAGGCTATGCAGAAGCTTGCACAAAACTTGAATTTGAATAAGGGAGCAACTATCTTCAAAATAGCCGCCCAGAGAAGAAGAAATGATCAGGAGATTCGTTCCCTAAAGTTCATTAACAATTTTCAAGGCCAGGCTTGTGGAAAACGACAAAATTCTCCACAAATGGCGAAATATTGTGAAAGACTCCTGAACGAACAGTTTCCCCGGGTATACTTTCCAAGAGCCGCTCCATGACGAAATATCCGATATTACTGTCGAAGAAGTTAGGAATGTGATCAAATACTCCAAAAAAAGAAAAGCGGTTGGGCCAGACGAGATACCGTCTGAGTTCTGGAAACGGATGGGAGACAGATGGCTCATGATTCTTATCTCCAAACTTATGAGCGGTGATCTAATGCCTAATCAGTGGAGGGACAGTTACCTTCTTGCTTTGTACAAAGTTTCGTTACGCGAAACTGCGATAACTACCGTTCTGTCAAGCTGATGTCACACACCATGAAGATCGTTGAGCGGGTATTAGATGGCCGACTGCGGAAAATAATACGGCTATCTGATGACCAGTACGGGTTTGTCTCGGGTAAATCAACAACAGATGCAATCCAAAGTATTAGGATCATAATGGAAAACATCGTGATTCCTTAAAGGATTTGCATATGGTGTTGGTTGATTTTGAAAAAGCCTTTGATAAACAACCAAGAGATCTCTTATAGGTGGCGCTAAGACAACGAGGAGTTCCAGAAACCTACGTGCGCATGATCATGGACAAGTATGAGGGAGCAAGGACAAGAGTAAGATGTCTCGCAGGAGTCACCGAAGAGTTCCCAATCAAAGTCGGTGTACACCAGGGAAGCGTCCTTAGTCCTTTGCTATTTATTGCAGTCCTTGATTATCTGTTTGAAGGAAAAGTGGCGAACCCCAAAGTGCATCAGTTATTCTTTGTTGACGATGGAGCTATCATAAGTGATGATCAAACGTCCCTGCAACGAGCACTTGATGTATGGGTAGATGTTTTGGAGGGAAATGGGTACCGTATTAGTTCAAAAAGGCAGAGTATCTCTGCTGCCCGTTCTCTGATCCACACCGACCTATTCCAGACATTTACTTGAATGGAAAAGTGCTTCCCAAGTGCGAAAAGTTCAAATATCTGGGATCTATGATCAATAGCAAAGTAACTTGTGATGATGAAGTGGCGAGAAAACTCCTCTATCTTCTGTACTATCTTCTCTACACCGCAGTTGTAGGTCCGGCGCTCACATGAGGTTCACAATGGTGCGCAATGTACAAAAAGTATGAGGGCAAATTAACTGCAGCTAAGATGAAGATGCTTCGCATGACAGCAGGAGTAACAAAGCTTGATAGAATAAGAAGTTCATTCAAAGGAGAGATCCTTCGAACCCCGTCAAAAAGGCAATATCAATCAACGTTTCTACGCAATCGCGCAAAAAACAGACCGAAGAACAACTGGAACACAAATGCAAAAACACCAGCATTCCATTGGCTTCAGTGACGAAGTGATCCGAAACCGGGAAGCCTGCCGGTACTTCCTGAGGTCAAACCGGCAAACCTCACAGGCGGACCAGTAAGGATGCAGTAAAGTGGGAAGGTTGTGATCCTTCTACTCCGGATCATAACTTCGCCGTAAGGAGGAGAGGAAGAAGAATGTCTTTTATAATTTAGTATTGGCCATAGAAGTGTGATGTTTTTTTTTTCTTAGGCTGGGGTCTTGCTCGGAATATGTTACAATTTATTATTGTAAAACTATTAACTATTACAGCTCCAGCCTTTTGAGGGAAGGTCTTAGAAAACCAGCATGTCGTACCCTTTAAGTGGCACTGAAAGCAAACCAGCAAGTCCTGGTCACTTTTCGTTCTCTTTCAACGAGTCTTTTTAGTTTAAGTTACTTTTTGGATATCTCCAGTGCTTGACATTAATGGGATTTTAGTGAAGGCTACGCTGCCTGTAGAATTATACTGAGCTGTCAGTGTTTTTGCAGAAGCTAAGCCAAGAGCTACTCTGTACCTTCATTATTTGCTGATATACTTTTCACACCAAAGCTAGTCTTCTAGATTTGGTTCTGCTGAAGTTCTTCTTACTAAGAATGTTGAATTGTGTGCTTCAACATTCCGCACGTTTTCCTTCCTATCGTCCGACAAAGAGCGGGTGCTATTTAGGTACAATATTCGAGGTCGCCAGGGTACAAATTTTGAGAGGCGAGGTGAAGTCTGTGAAGTCAAATCCTGTAAGTTCTTAGTAATGAAGAAGGGCTAGTTGCTAGATAGGTTCTTTCCGCACACCATAAAGTTCAAATCAGAGAAAAGCGCTAAAGTGTTTTTTTTTTTTTTTTTTTAATTAAAAATTCAAATTGTGTCAATTTTATTTTGGGTTGGACATATTTGTTATAAGAAACGTTCCACTGTTGAGCATAGAAAGTCGCTAAGATCCTTGAATGCTAATCATATTAAGCGCGAAACTCTCTCAACCCTATAACGAACCAAAAGGGGTACTACAACTCGTTAAAACGCAAAACAAACAAACTTTCCTCTCTAACTAAGTTTTCCAAAATGTTCGCATAGCAGTAAAGTTCGAAAATTAATTCAAACTAAGAGTCCCTTGGTCCCTAACTTTTTCCAAATTATATTTGATCTCACACCAACATCGCCCCCACTTTTGCACTCACCAGGAGTTTATCGAAAAAACTGTGTACCCGTACATGCCTTGAAAGCGTGGTGACAACGTCGATGTACATAGGTAATTCAATAGGCGTCCGTCTGCCTGTAGTCTGGTTTGGAAATCTAATCCCTTAAGCGTACACACTCCTCCCTAAAGGATTAAAAACATTAAACACTCTCCTTGCTGATTGTGTTCACACAGAGCGTTGAATTCAATTCCTGTGCCGTTCGTCCTTTTGTTTTTCGTTATTTCTTTTTTTTTTTTTTCTTTACCACAATTTCCGTCCTCTTCTTGGAATTTCCAAAGTAAGTTAATATGATGATGAGAACTCAGGGTAGCCGTTGTGAATAATTGGCTACTGATACTGGTACTCCTTTGTTATTATTCTTCGGGGTTTTTTTTGTTCACTCCTTGATTCACATCAGTGAGTTCAAATAAAGGGGGAAGTGCGCACAACACTTGTTGACGGTGGTGGTGATGGTTGTGCTAGTATACTACGGAGTTCGTCGTACTCTGAGAATGCGTTGACTAATTGCATTTTAATTAATTTTATTAATTTCCTCTTTCTTTGTGCGAAAAGATAGCGAGTTTATCGACTAAAATATTAAGTTATCGATTGATAAAGCAACGTTGACGTTAATTGAAAAGGTAACTTTTATGGTACGATTACTTTCTGGATATGACTTGCAGGTTACACTAAGGGATTGCTTTATTGACGAGACACTTTCCGATTATTTATGGAAAATAAATTCATTTAAATTGCTGCCGCGGCTGGCCTGTCAAATCAATTTTGCAGTATATTTTCGATGATTCGGGGCTCTATTTCACGAATAGCTCAATCAATTGCGAAAGCTTATGTCAACTCTGCTGCGAAGGTATAACACTGGCAGTAGGGTGGTCATATGGCTAAAATGCAACTTGATCGTGATGATGACATCAGGACGACGAACAAAAATACTGTGAATCATAAGCAATGACAATAACAGCAAAACAAAAATACTCCCCAGTTATCTGGACGCCACCCTTAGAGTTCACTGAAACTTAATATCACATGAGTTTCAAACCAACTAAACCAATCTGTCTTTCTCTCTGTCTCATCCCCTTTCCACAAAAACACCCACGTCCTAAATTAGTATAAAGTTATACATATCCCCTTTGACGCGAGCAGATTATAAAAAAAAAAAATCTGCTGGAAAAATTCAACGGCGTCAAATCGCAGCACCGAGGAGGTATTGTTACATCACCAAAATGGCTGATACTTGCATACAGCGGGCACGGTTGGCCGAAATTTATTTTCAAAATTCGCATTGTTTTGGCAACACAGCACTCACTTTGGAAATAAGTTTTCAATATTTCCCAAAGTTGTTCAAGCGTAAATCGATTCATTTTGTACCGCAGATACTGTGATAGCTGTCAGTGTCAAAATAGCATGTAATTTAAGAAGAAACCAGCAGATGGCGCACTCGTTATTATTAAATTTGGTAAGATGTCATATATGAACATTTTCAAAGTTTAATCGATGTATTCGAATCCCCCGAGAGTAAAATTTTCATGAGAAGTTTCTCAATCTTGGCGTTTAGATCTGACAATAAAGAATATACCACGCACGGCATAATGTCCGCACCCCCGCCTATTGCACTGTAGAAATAGCCTAAATATTGCTAAATTAGTTGCAACCAAACCGGAAATCAGTGTAAGCAATAAACTTTTGTCTACAACAGCTTGTTTTCAAATTGGTACCAAATTTGGTACCTACAGATACAGGTCCTTTTTTTGTCACACATGCTATCACACGAGACCCTTGCAATTGGTGAGGATTTGGTAAAGATCCAGTTTAAATAAGAATGTACGAGTAGCATTCAATTTTTCTGTTATATATACTCGTACATTATAATATAGATCTGTTTGTGTCTATATTCCAGAAACACCCTGTATATGCCATAAAAAAAATAAGAGAATGTAACAATCATAAACTTAAAACGTCTGAATGTAGAAACTTGCTAAAATGTTTGTATTACTTTTACCTTTTACTGCGGATGATTCAGCCGCTATGGGCCTACCTGCATCCAAAGTGTAAAGCTTAAGTTTGCCTTTATGGATAATGAGAAGTCCCACCTACACACTAACAAGATTCGTTAAAGCATTAAAGACCTCGTGGTATCCCATGTCCTTGAAGCACGATACTATCGCACTAGATTAAAAATTTGATCATGTATGGGCTTAGATGTACGAGTAGAAGTTGGTACATAAGTATGTAACCTTTACTTAGATGATTACTGCCAACTTAGTTGATGAGTACTGGTTTAGATTCCTTGAAATGAATGGATTCGACTCTTAAATTTCACTATGGTTTGCTTGGTGATTCTTCTTTTGTTTGACCATTTCCGGGATGTTGGTTTCTTACGTTCTGCATACATTGCAGCTTTCAGTGGATGTAAACGTATGCGGGTTTTCAGTGTCCCAAAGGCGAGTATTCTATTTATTGACATATCCGGAGAGATGAAAATGTGCCCGTCACTCATGATTAATTTTGAAGGAACATCGTCCTTTTCATGGTTCAGACTTATGATGCACTGGTTGTATTCCAATCATTCACCAAAATACGCTACAGAGACCGCTTGGAAATGCCCCATTGCGTGGCTCGTCGTTTCTCGGCAGAACTGCATCTTCTTAGTCTGCCAGCCCTTGCCCTGTCTCATTTTCAGCGAGTCTCTTTGAGGCGTGCAGCTTGGCTTCGAATTGTGCGACCAGCCGGTACCAAAAGGTGGGGAAATCTTCGACGAAATTCACGTTATGCTCTTATCACGGATGAATTATTCGGAAAAATCGACACAATTATTCCGCGTTCTTGAGGAGTATAGCGTTCCATTGTTCATCGTCGTGTTTTTCGCATCTGTTTTCTACATGCGCCTCCTGTCAATATCACGATGACAGGAGACGCCATTTGCAAAAATCATAGACAATTCATATAGCGTCGTTACTTTTTCACCACCTTGTTTATATGTACTTGATTTTTATTTTATAATTCTGATCACTTATGTAAAACCATTTTAAAAAGTAAGCTTTCATTGTAGCCACATAACTCCGTTATTTTTCTGAAATCAGAATGCAAACATTATTAAGACAGATAGCTTTATTTTGTTTAGAAAAGTTTAAGATGTAAAATTTCACAGTTCAGTGTAAATTGGTTTCTATTTTTTCTTTAAATTTGGGATTCAATTTTTAACTTCCTGTTAATAAATAATTACCTTCGGGCATGTATTTGTGGATAATAATTTTGTTTGAGACGTTTGTAGAGAAGTATTTGCTGATCCAAATTCCATCATAGATACGAGTACAAACAAATTAAGTGACAACTTTTTGAGTTTAAAATAAAAATTAAGGGGAAATATTAACTTTTTTTGAAATTCGAGGCGCTCTAGCTTGCGCTCAAATCGCAAAGTCGTTCATGACATTTTACCCGTTAAATTATCTTTTCAAGATTATCAAAATTAATCTCCTAGCTGTAACCGTTTAAGAGTTATAGTCTGATAAGCTATGACACCCTTAAGTCCGATTTCTTCAACTTCAACTGGCGGTATCGTTTTAGGGGGGTGAAATTCCACCAGAAACCCCCAGAGTATTTGCTTCTTGAACTGAAACACCCTGTATAAAAAAAGCCACGAAGGGCAGTGTACAAAAGTGTTCAAAAATATTATATAAGTCGGGTACAGACAATCACGAACATAGTTGGTAGCAATGAAAATCATCGTAGACGAAATCCGTGGCCGTTTAGTTTAATTTTTCATCGCACATCGTGAACTCGTACGGCGTATGTCGTAAGAGTGGGTGCATCAGTTGCGGTTAGCACCAGGTTTACCAGTGGCGTGCTGTAATGGTGTAGCATATTTTTATTACGAACGTGGTGTATATGTATGAGAATTTTTCGAAGAGAATTAATTTTAAAGTTCGTCGCATTACATATCCAAAAGGAAAACTAAATGCGTTCAGTATATCCATCGCGACACCGACGCTACTGCTAGCTATACTCGTATATCCATGTCCATCTTGAAATTGTGAATATGACTGGCAAAACTTGGTATAGTTTGGATGACGTTCAAGGTATGATAAAATTACCTTCTGATCAAAAAGTACCCGGAATTCTTCAATAAAACGAAAACGGTTCAATTATTCATCGATATTCATTTTATTCCCTTCAAAGTAATCTCCATTGCAAGCAATACACATATTCCAACGCTTCCTCCAATCTTCAAAATAATTTTCCTATGCCTATTTTGGAATCGCCTTCAGCTCCTTCTGCGAATTCTCCTTTATCGTCTCAATTGGCCTCAAACAACTACGAGTTGTTAATTCTGGCCTCTTGCGACGAACATTTTCCCTCAAACACTTTAATACGCTCACGTAATACTCCTTATTTACTGTCTGGTCTGGCGGAAGAAATTCGGAGTGGACAACACCACGGCAATCAAAGACAACGGTCAACAAAGCCTTGATTTTGGATCGACTCTGTCGAGGTTTTTTTTGGGTTTTGACTCGTCTGAGAAGCGACATTCCGATGATTGTTGGTTAGTTTCGATGTCATATTCATAGACTCATGTCTCGTCACCGGTAATGATACCATCGATAACATTTTGGCCCAAAGAAAGCATTTCTTTAGCGACATCAATGCGGTGCTATTTCTGCAACAAATTCAAAGCAATTCGCAGAACACAACAGACACTAACTTATTTACAAAGCTATCACGCACAAACGCCTGGCAAATGGCGCTCAAACTGATATTTGAGCGCCAGATGACAGATGTACCAACCAAAAAAAAAAAAGCTTTTGACAATATCTCAAGCGCGGTTTGTTTGATTGGGAAATTCGGGGTACTTTTTGATCATTGAACATCGAACCACGAAGGTCCGTACACAGCTTTAGAACAACTTTCTGCTAAAATTTCCTACGAGTATCTGATTTTATTTTGGTTTCCCTGTTGCTCTCAATGCTTTCTATTAGCATGGTCAAGCTCTTAATGTATGCAGATTACTTACAATCTAACCACTTAAAATTTCTTATAAAATAAATTCTCTTTATGTCCAATAATGACGTGACTAATAAATTAATTTGTTTTTTTCCAGGTTTTCACTCCCGTTCGTATATATTTGCTCATCGCCAAAGTACCCACAAAGGTAAATTCACTGCGTCCTGATTTCCTCTCCACTTCCAAGCTCATTCAATTATACTGATTAACATTAATCAATTACAGATCGAAAGTCATTTCCATTACTTGGATATCCATGCCGTAGAAAGTAAAAAGCCCTCACATTTCTCCATCATAACAAATGATAGAACGTATTCATTTGCAACGACCGGTGATGCGGGCAATTTCAGTTCGGTAAGTGAATTTATTCCTAATGAATTGCGGAATTTAGATTATCACAAGTCCATTTTTTTTTTGTAGAATGCCGATGTTATCCTCACAGATCTGGCATCAGCGATAAAGCAAATCTTCCCAACAGTTCCTCTCAAGTATATCATCAGAAAGGTAAGATAATTTTCTCAGAAAAAAAAAAAAAAAAAAAGAATAATAATAATTTAAAATGGAACAAACTTAATTGAACCCCCTGATGTTTAACCTTAATTTAGAGAGCTCAAGTGAAACTGAGAAAAATTAAAAATAATTTGCATACAATTGCTAGACACATGATAAACACCGAATGTCCCACTTTGTTGTTGTGTTCAACCACAAAATGTTATGTTTGAGTCATTTGTTGGAATTATTCATACTTGGAAATGATTTTGTTTTTTTTTTTTTTTTTTTTTGTTTTGTTCGAACAATAAGGTGGGTGTTGAATAATGCGTAAATACTTGGACTTATGTAAATTATGCGAAATGAGCCGGTGTCATTTGGGTTAGAATTATGAATGGTTGCTGTGGAAGAGATAATGGAGAAGGAATGTGAAGAGGTTTAGAAAAACTTACGAGTAAATTGTGAACGGGTTAAAGAAATAGTCATCTCACCAAAAATATTAATGGGCCAAATTCTCTGGTATAAACATCATGTAACTATACCTAGTCAATAATGGTGCGCGTTTAAACGCACTCATCGTGAAACTAGTACTGAACACATCCATTCTAAAGGGTCTTTCATTAAGCGCTTCCTATCTTTAAATTTAAATAAAACAAAGTGTGTGTGAGATATCATCGACATTTTTTTATTCGTTTGAAAGGCATATCGATGCCATTATGTATGGAATATAACATCGTTCAAATGTCCGCCGGGGCTTCTCTGGGTGGCGCGCATCAGAAATGTCCAATTTTCCATAACTCTGGCGCATAAATCAGGCTGAATTTGACCGATGGCATGGGTTATGTTGGCTTTGAGGGCCGCTATGGTTTGTGGCTTATTTGTATAGACCTACGACTTTAGAAAATCCCACAAGAAAAAGTCTAACGGGGTCAAATCGCACGATCTCGGTTGCCAGTTCACATCACCTGCAAGTGAGATGACCATGCTCTCGAATCGTTCGTGCAGAATTTCCAATGTGGCGTGAGCTGTGTGGCACGTAGCACCGTCCTGTTGAAAAAACATGTCGTTGGTGTCCATATGATCCAATTCAGGTCAAAAGAAGTTGGTAATCATCGAGCTATAGCCCTCGCAGTTGACGGTGATGGCCTGGCCAACGTCGTTCTCAAAGAAATATTAACCGATGACGCCGCCAGCCCAAAATCCACACCAAACAGTGACTTTTTCGGGATGCATTGGACGCTTTAGAATCTCATGTGGATTGGTATCGTCCCAAATTCGACAATTTTGTTTGTTCACGTACCCATTCATCCAGAAATGGGCCTTATCGCTGAAGATGATTTTTCGATGAAAATTAGGATCAGTTTCCAACTGCTCCAGCGCCCATTCAGCGAACACACGTCGTTTACCTTCAGCTCCTGGGTCAATTGAATTTTGTACGGGTGCAGGCCCAAGTGACGACGCAAAAGGCCGAGTTCTTGTGAGCGACGCGAAATCGACTATATACGTCCATGGTGATTTGGCAAAACGGACTGAATAAATGACAGCCAATTTGACAGATGTAGCTTCAACAATATGGCCGCTATCAACTGTCAAAGTTCGGAAGTCCCTATTGGAGGACCCTGTATATTGACAGGTATTCAATTAGTGGCATTTACACCAAGTTAACGCGCAAAAAGACATACACAAAAGTCGTTTGTAAATATGGAGTGGACGATATTGAAAACCGTGTTGTGGTAATTGGCCATAGCAAGTGTAATATGAAAAGAGGCGATATTTCCCGGACCTTGCGACCGTTCCAAATCACTCGGAACTTTGTGTATCGAACTGTTAAATTGTTTGAGGACACTGATGGAATAACTGACCGTCAAAGATCGGAAGTCAGAACACTACAGGCGTGTGTATCGATACGAAAAGGAATGAGATCTAAAAGTGTGTCAGTTCAGCCCCATGCCTACATCTATTTACGCACAAGTAGCATTTTTTATTTGGAAATGTATTGAAACAAGTTGCTGTTTCTAATTGCCTACAGCCTTGCCCAAAAATATTAAGCACTCTATATTTTTCACTCTATCATTTTTATTACTACCTTTTTTGCACATTTTTCCTGTGTTGTGGAATTACCCAACAAGGTTGTAAAAAAAGGATTCGCGTCTGGGAAAAGCCACCAATTAATGCAAATATTGCCTTGCAGTTATAGGTGCTTTCTGCAGTTAGCGCTCAGGGCATGATTGTTGTTTGAGGTGAATAGAAGCGCTTACTTCTCGGCAAACCCCACAGGCGGACCAGTAGGGATGCAGTAAAGTGGGAGAGTTGTGATCCTTCTACTCCGGAACGTAACTTCGCCGTAAGGAAAAGAAGAAGGAAAAGATCATTTACTTCATTCACACATCCAGGAATCGCTTTTTGTTTTGCCCCTCACGGAAATATCATCGCAACCGCAACGGCCCTTGTCACAGCACGCATTCGGAATTATACCGGGTCTCATCGCAAAAATTCACTCGCAAAAATACGACCGGACAAAGTTTGGGTGGGATCCTTCATATAAATTGTGTGAGATCGATTTAGCCGGACTTTTGCGTAAGCTACTCTTTAGCATTCTTCTTATAATTTTCTCTCAGGAAAGGCGAATCTATAAGGCTCGGACAGTGCCCTACTGATTGTGCTCTTAAATCATTGTAAATTAAAGACTACTGGAAATATGTCGCCTGGGAGTGAATTCCGAAGTTTGCTAGTCCTGTCGCAGAAGGAAGGCACGCGGTTACAAGGTTGACATAGAGTTGATGGGCTCTGGTGGTTTCCCTAGTAGAACGCTCAAATGTCGCTTTTCTAGGCATCGTTCCATTGACGTCTTCTGAATATCTGATAGTACATATAATATAGACATAAGTCTGCTACCAGTCTTCGTTGAGCTAACGGTTGGAAATATGAAGTTAGTGTAGGATTTTCTATTAAGCGATGAAGATAATGCTTTGGCGTTGAACTCCCAATGTGAGAACAATACTCAAGTTGCGATCTGACTTGTACTCTGTATAGGGAAAAGAGCTGTTGCACTGTAAAGTATCTTTTTGCTCTAGACAGATAGCTCGACTATATGGACGCCGATTTTGCTATGTGGAATATGTGGTCGTGCCATGTTACACCAGCGTTGACTGTGACGGCAAGCAGAAGAATAGTTTCCTTTGGATCGTTAATTTGAGCCTCCATTTGAAGTTGTGGTACAATAGATGAGTTCTTTTTGGAAAAGGAAGTAAATTGATTTCCCCACTGCAAGATTTTCTGCGGATCTTCATTTAATGAGTTGATCTGGTCCGATCTCTGATGATGTGATGTATTTGCATTCACGCACATGCTGTTAGAGAAAGATTATATTAGGGTGCTGTCATCGTCAAAACTAAAGACCTTGTTGTTTGTTGACTCTAGAAGGTCGTTAATATGGAATAGAAACAGAGTTGGAGAAAGAAAAAAACCCTGAGGCACACCAGCCGTCACAGCAAATATATCAGAAGACACACAACTTGACTTGATCTGTTATGAAGAAAATGTCCCATCTAACCGCGGAGGTGTTGCTTTAATAGGGCACTATGCCAGACTCGATCGAACGCTTTTGAGATATCCAGGGCAACGATCATTGATTTTCCGTAGCTTTTTTCGTCATGTATTTAGCGGGGTCGCCACGATGAGGTAAAGCAAACACTTGGCTACAAATTTGATTGTTGAACTACTTGCCCAAACCATGTATTAAACAGTCAGTATTTTGTATATTTTCAATTGGCTTAATACAAGCGGTAAAGAGACTTATAAATTATTATTTTTTACAATGTTTATATACATAAATTTAAATCAAGACCTTAGTGAGGAAGGGGAATAAAGGGAGTTTCTAAGTGAGTTTTTGCTGCACTGAAAATCAAAAAGGTTATGGCAGTCATTAGCCATGCGTAGCATTCGAGACATAGGCTCATTACATCCGTAATTCGTACGGTGAAACTTGAGACGGAAGAGAGGTACTGACCTCAGAACATGCGGATTGGTGCTGAGTGAGATGGTTTGGAGCAGCATGGGACAATCAATGTTGCCTGCTAATAACTGATGTACAAATAGTATATCGGCAACTTTTCTACGCTTTTCAAGCGATTGCATGTTCAGCAAGTTCAAGCGATGCTCGTAAGGAGGTAGGTTGAATCTGTCAGGCCACGGGAGTCCACGTAGAGCAAAACGGATGAACCTCCGTTGGACACACTCAATTCGATACGAATGTGTATCGAGATAGGGAGACCAAACTTGGCAGGCATATTCTAGTATTGGTCTTACAAATGTGAAGGATTTGAGAATTCCTTGGACCAACATTTCACATAACCTAGCGCAGAATTTGCTCTGCTAATAATATTGTCAATATGACTATGAAAATTAAGCTCACTGTCGCAAATGACACCCAAATCACGCAGAAAGGTGACAGTGGGAACAGGCTCATCGCAAATCATGTACGTTCTAGTAGCTGTCGGAAGACGCTTCCGGGAATAAGTAATACCTTGGCATTTATTGACATTCAATTCAAGAAAGTTTTTATTGCACCAAGTAGAAAAGGGAGTGGAGGTGTGTGCAAAAATTTTCATGTCGTCCGCATAAACTGACAGACGGGAATATTTAATAATGCCATCAACATCATTAATTGACAAAATGAAAATCAGGGGACCAAGAGGGCTACCTTGATGGACACCAGAGGGGGCCATAAAGGGATCAGATATAATGGATCTAAAAAGGACTTCATATTGACGTTCATGAAGGTAGGATTTGATCCACGCAATAAACCCACACGGAAAACCGAGAGCTTTGAGTTTCAGAAAAACAATTGCGTGCGAAATTTTATCGAAGGCTTTGCTGAAATCGATAGCAACAACATCGACTTCCTTGCCTTCCTTCAATGCACACAGGGTGCTGGATACGGATTCGGTTAGGTTTGTGGTTGTTGACCTTCCCTTTAAGAAACCGTGTTGGTGAGGGGAAAATATAGACTTACAATGGAAAAACATTGCATCGTAAACAATACTTTCGAATAGCTTAGGTATGCAAGAAAGTTTAGCTATGGGACGATAATTAGAAATTTCATTTTTCGGACCTCTTTTATGAAGGGGAATAATAAAAGAGCTTTTCCAAAGCCTAGGGAGTCCAACCATTCACCATCAAGATCCCTAAAATGCCAAACGTTGTCTTTTTATACACTTGTACGTATTATACATAAATATGTGACAGTAAGGCAGCATGGTTGCGCATTTCCTCATAAAACGCGCTGGGATAAGATTTCAGATATTATAGTCTATAGGTACACATGTGCCTACATGTATCTACATAAAAACTTTTGAAAGGAAGTGTTTGTCAACTTCTCACCAACTTGTCTCTCCATCCATAACTCAACAATGGTTTATTTATTAATTTTTAATTTGTGTGACTCCCAATTGCTTAAATAAATAAAAATAAATATTTAGCGCAACAGCTCTTTAAGTGCCGGGGCCTAGCTTCTCGCAACCACTCGTGTTGTGTGCGTTATATTTTTCACGCGAATGGAAGGGATCTATCCGAAAGGCAATTTGCTTAGTATCGTTTATTTGAGTTTGAAAAAGACATTTTTCGAATCAAGTCCTACCAAACAAAGGACATGCGTCTTGCTTATAACAAACAGCTCCTTTTTGAAAGTTTTACTTCGTTTCTTTCTTTTTCTTTTGGAAATCAAAAAGTTTATTCCACAGCCCTTTTTATGATAAAATGAGTGTTCTCCAGAGAGACAGCATACATATTTTAATCTTCAAATAGAATGTAGGTACACAACATAGCGGAAATTAAAAACAAAAAAAAAAAAATTTTTAAAACAAATACACAAACATAAGCGAGTACTTTCCCCCTGATTCTTTTTACAAGTATGCCTACCTACTTATGGTACTTACATGTAAAAAAAAAAAGTACGTTTCTGTACCTCTTTTGTTGCTTTATTTCCTCCCCCTTACCTACGGGTCCACTATTCATAGCACGCTTTCCATAATTAACAACCATTCACTTGAATCGTGTCAATGAGCATTGTTCACCGATCTACCTAACCTACCTGCTGCTGCCTGACTTGGTGCCTGGTGCCTGTCTGCCAGCCTGATTTGCCTGACTGGATGGGTGTCTGTCAATTTGTTTATCATGGAGCCAAACATTGATGTTAAGTCATGCGACAATAAAATGGGTAGCTATGTAGCACCAGCAAAAACTCTCATAATTGATGGAATCCACCTCCTTCTCCATCTTCTGCAATCTACATCATCATCATCATCGACAACCACCACGTCCACATTGGTGTGTTTCCCCCCTCACACGATACATATTTTCTCTTAACAATGCACTATTTTGTTGTTGTTTGTTTATTTATTGTTTATTATTTACCAGTGAGGATGGTGTATACTGATTAATTCAGCTCTGCTAACACAGAAGCAGCGAACTGCTGACACAAAGTCGTCTATTCATTTGTTTTCTTTTCGTTTTTTTCTCTTTCTTTGTTGTTTTATGGTGGATTTTCCTTCTATTCAAATCGGATCAACCGCTCTAAAACGAGACTATCTTAAAACAGGAAAAAAAAACATCCTTCCCATATCAATTATTCAAGTTTAATTGCAACGATTATCCGATTCAAAAAAACGGAGTTCACATTCTGACTCCTTGACACATCTGAAATTAAAAAGCACATTTCCTGCGACCAACAGGAAAACTCTTTTGCTATCGCGCCCCGGGGACCAAAGGTGGATCATTGGGGTGGTGGGACGAAATAAGAAATGAAATATGAACTCACTTTCAGGTCAGCGATTCAGCATACATTTATAGAAATATGTATACTGCCAGGCATATACCATGTCATTGATTTTTTCCAGATTTAATGGGATTTTTCTTGGCCATGGGCAAATGGAAAATATACACATACGAGTATATAACATCTTTTGTAGAGAAAAACCTCATATGACATGAAGCTAAATCGAAAAAAAATTCATTTTGTTTGATGTTAAACGGTAGGTAGGCAACGACGTGCATCTGGATATTTATGAAATATGAAAAAGAAATGGAAAGGTTTTTTGGATTTTCATGGACGAATACTACAACAAGGTATTTTCGCCAGATCCAGAGAAAAATACCTTGTCGTAGGATTGGTATTGACATTTACAAAGAGTTTCAATACGAGATGAAAAAATGGAACCTTTATCGTTAGAAGAAATCGAAAGATTAAAGTGAATATACTCGTATAGTGAGATATACATTTGGATGAGAAAATACTTTGGTCATGTTTTTGAATTGTCATTTCTATGTGCCCGTACAGAAATTCCTTATTCAAAAGAAGTACACTGAAACTTCAAATTTTAACAAAAGGGGTATAGGTACCAATTTGTTCTTATTTAGGTTCACTGCATCTGTTGCTATTGGTTTCTAATCAGTTGTAGCTTTCTATTGCTTGAAAGCTGTACTACTGTGTCGCCGTCTCTATAGTCTGCAGGTATCATCTCCGAACCAATTACCAATCTTCGTTAGGTGGTACCTAAAATACTGTTCATTCGTTAATATCTTTTTTGAGATGTACTCGTTTAGTAGAGCCAACCGACATTTTGTTTCGTGTCAACCGTTCCTAGTGTTCAGTAGTTTGTGACTTTTTTCTCTAGATTTAGTTTTTTTGAGACACAATTATTCTAGGTCTGCCATCCATCATAAGTATCAGGTTGGCAACTTAGTAATTGCTGATTTCACACATAGATGTCTTTGGCCATATTGTTTAATGGCTTCTGTCAATGACATATTTTTTTTCATTTTGACATTTGTTAGCTGTCAGTCTTACTTTACTTTAAAAGCAAATTGCGTCAGTTTTAATATAGAGTGCAAAAACTAGCATTTTCGTCATATTTTACTTTTTTATTTCCGTAAAAGAAAGAACACAGCGCAAGCTGCTAAAAAGTTACGTGTGTGTATGGTGAAGAAGCCTTAAAAGAAAGCCAGTGCCGGAATTGGTTTGACAAAATTTGTTCCGGAGATTTTTCGCTGAAAGATGAACAACGATCAGGTCGACCAGATGAGCTTGATAATGATCAAATTAAAGCCAAAATCGAGTCGGATCGTCATGTAACTGAACGAGAGATAGCAAAAAAGTTAAATGTGTCACATATAGCGATTGAGAATGATTTAAAACGTATGAAACTTGTTAAAAAGCTTGATATTTGGGTTCCACATGATTGGAAACAATTCATTTAACGAAGCGCATCAACGCTTGCAATTTGCATCATAGACGCAATGAATCCGACCCTTTTTTGAAACGATTCATCACTAGTGATGAAAAATGGGTTGTTTACAGTAACGTCAATCGAAAACGACCTTGGTCTAGGCTTGATGAGCAAGCACAATCCAGCTCGAAAGCTGATACCCACCAAAAGAAGATTTTGCTCTCAATTTGGTGGGATTGGAAAGATGTGGTGCATTTTGAGCTGCTTCCAAGGAATCAAACGATCGATTTTTATGTGTACTATCGACAACTGGAGAGATTAAATACAGCGATCAACGAAAAACGACCAGAGTTGGTCCATCGAAAAGGTGTCATTTTTCACCAGGACAACGCTAGGCCACATACGCCTTTGGTCACTCGCCAAAAATTATTGGAGCTTGGTTGGGAATTGATGTTACATCCACCATATAGCCCTGACCTTGCTCCATCAGATTACCATTTATTTCGATCATTGCGAAACTCTTTGTGAAATCGCACTTGATTCAGTTTTTTGTGGATAAAGATCAGAAGTTCTACGAACGTGTAATTATGAAGTTGCCAGAAAGATGGCAAAAATACAAAATCGTATTTGGAGGACACAATAAATACATATTTTCAATTTCAATTGAGAGAAGCTTTCCACGACATTTTTACTCTCGGATGTTTGTCAGGTGTTTGCGACAGGTGGGACCATGAGAAGAATCTCCTCCCTCAGTGATCCCGCAATTAACCACTGAGTCACGACGCCCACACGAAACCAATTATTTATTAATCGATTTAAATGTTTAAGATAAACTACATAAGTAAGTTTCTGGAAATATTTGAAACTATTATTAATCTAAAGATGGTGAATTTAATATGGCGGGCAAACTACAAATCGAAGGAGCAAAATGTTACAGAAAATCCTGCGAACGTTACAGAGATAAAGTGCACGGCTAGGTCGCACATACTTGTACCTTCGTGCTGCTCAGTAAATCACTCAGATTTTTGAATTTAAGTCGAAACGCAACAAAATCGCTCGAATCATGTGCGAGAAATAAACAGTTTTCAAAAGTTCGTTAATAACGCCATCTAGTGGCATATGTCTAACCTAACTCAAATATTAAATTTAAGCAAAATCGTTAGAGCTTTTTTGAGAAAATCTATTCTTTTTTTTAAATAGGCCATTAGTAAAATACTGTTAATTTTAGGGTTAGAATGCAAATTCGACTTCGCGTCAGATTGTGACCTCACAAACCCGTAATATGAAGTTTGAGCAAAATGCGTCCAGCCATGTAGGCTACAGTCGGCCATAGATACACACAGTCAAACGGAGAGACAGAATTTAGCAGACCAACTTTTTAGAGTGCCTCTATAATACATACTACATAGTAATACCAGAAACCAATGCTTGTACCATACATAGGTACAAGTAAAAATATGAAACTTGAAAAAAAAAAAAAAAAAAACAAAAAGTGGAGACCCAACTACGACAGCCAAAACTTTTCGAGAAAACTGTTTATTACTTATTTAAATATTTGATACTATAGGTCGCAGGGGCATGCGGTTTTTATCTAATTGTAAATGAAATTGAGTCTTTCTGTAAGAGAAAAACCTGAAACTTTAAAAAAGTTAAGTTTTTAGAAAAGTTTTTTTTTTTTTTTAAATACTTGATTTATAGAAACTTTTTTTTTACCCACTTGTAGAGTGAGTTGAAAAAATTTAAGGATAAATCATTACAAGTGCAAAATAGCGGCTAATTATACCGAAAAATAATATTTATTAAACGATTTAAAAATTTAAGACAAACTGAAAGTTGTAGAGACAAACAAATTTTACCAACTTAACAAAACAAATTTTGAGTTGTTAAAAAATGTTCGAGAAAGTTATTTACTATCTAGAATCTAGAATTCATAAGCACTGGGTGCAGGAAAGTAACCATAAAAAATCTAAGATGGCGCACATAGAGGTATTTCATGAATCTACCCGGCCAAAAATATTTTTATTGTTTATTAGGCTTAGAGTGCCGTAAATAAAAAAACAAAGCATTTAAAAAGAAAAACTGTTATAATTTCATATATTGAAGAAGAGTCAAAACGTTATTTTAACAAAAGAATTTATTTTATTCATCATCTCTAATTTCGTCATCCTCATCACTTTCGGCTGCTGGATTTGGTTGAGCTGAGAGAAGCATCTCTATTGTTTCAGGCAAAAATGACGACACCTTTCTTTTATGTATAGCTCTTGAGGCACTAAGTAACGGATCTGAGCTCAAGGGAAGTCGGTTCAAGATATCATTATTGCAGGATTCTCTAGAGAATTTTCTTGCAAAATCCTGTCTGTAAACTCGAAAATGTTTATTTCGTGCCTCTGCTGCCTCTTCAGACAGTTGTTCTATAGGCAATAATGCATTTTTTATAATGTCCGAACCATGTATGAGCACTTTGTGCAGTGTAGGTGTCATTGGGTGCCAAGGGTACAGTTTTATATACAAACGAGCAGTTTCTTCAGCGTATTTGTTGTATTTGTTTGTATCTACCATGTATCCGCTTGATATAACCTCTAAAATTACTTTGAGTCTAAAAATCAACTCGTAATCTGCACCTGTAATTTCTGAAGCTAATTTCGGATCTTCAAACAATCTCCTGTTTGTATTTCCGTCATTTGTATTGCCGAAGTTTGTTTTAGGCATGTCTACTAATAGACCAGTTTTATTCCGAAATCTTGTCTATATTTCCAGCTTTTTCTCCTTTTCCATTCTTTTTTCGTCTTCTGTTTTTCCCGATACTTTCTTACAGGCAGTTTATATGCTAAATGCAGAATGTTTTCGAAAAATCTGATTCTCGCATGTAAAATAGAAAGGCCGAATTCAGTAGCTTCTTTTGAAATTTTTCTTCTGTCGTCTAATTGGTTGAAGTCTTTGAAAGTTTTCCCACAAATGTAACAACGACTAGTAGATGTTGTTTCAGTAGCTGCGTTGCAGACTTTTCCGTCAACCATTGTCATAATGAATTGGTAGTTGACAAAAAACCTTTTTCCATTAATGTCAACCTGAGTCGCATTAAGAGAATCAATGGAATTTTTCACGTAATTCAATGGTGATATCATTTGTCTCTTTGACGAACCGAAATCGAATTGGACGACAAAATCGTGGAGATGAAGATGTTGGATTTTGCCATAAAACCTTTTCATTGTTCTTGCCACAAACTAGCCGCACAGGTACAAAGCAGCTTTGGAAAATATTTGCATCCGAGTCACCTTCATTATCGAGTTTTTGCTTGAATTGTGCTTGCTGGGATCAATCACATCCTCATTTGCAGATCAACTTCAAGGTTGATAAGACCTCTTCCAAAAATGCCGATAAGCGCCTAACGATTATATCAACTAAAGCTTGGAGTTGAGTTTCGGCACAGGTGCTGTTTACCGTGCAGGTTTCTGGGGGAGGATAGAATTCTTTTTTTAGCTTCTTGAATTAAGCTATAACAAGGAAAGAACTTCCTGTTCGATTTCCTTATTATTTCATACTGTCCCTGTGTTAAGTCAGCATCTATAAACATTTTCAATGCTTCCATGGGGCTAAGACGCGAAGGATTTGCACATTTTTGAGTTGCATCATAAACTTTTTTTGTATTTCGTTGCACGGGTCGGAGAGCTCACAATATTTTTGAGTATGTTCGAAGCATCTCGTTTACCCATTTTACTTAATTCGACTTGTGCTGCGTGAATTATGACAGTACCGTCCTCTAGACTAGCGCGGAACTCTTCTGTTTTTCTTCTTTTGCTCCTATCGCTGGATTCACCAAACGATTTACTAGAGCGACCTGGACGAATTGGTATGATGGGAATTTCAAATCTACCCTCCAACCTCCAACCCTTGTGGGCCTTAGACCATCTTTGCTTCACTTCTGACTTAAAATGTACAAAATTGTCGTTGTATTTATTGAACTGCTCTTTCGTAAGGTCATCAATAGGGGGGTCGACCTATTGTTCGTTGAAGTGTCCCCTACTTTTGGTACTCAATATAACGGGTATTTGTTTACATTGCTATTTTGACTTTTGGCCTCGTAGATCATTCAAATACCTCTATGTGTGGCGGGTACAATTTCGCAGACCTATCATTTCGACTAGAATCAGAAGGTTTTCGCTGGTTTTTGTGGTAAGTTGAGATCGTTATAAAAAAAAATCGTTAAGTGCGAGTTGGGACTCGCGCAGTTAGTGCTCTGTACCGTTATTTTAAGTGTATATTTTTCCTCACACGGCTTGTTCGAGAACAAATAAAGACATTTTGATGAAATTTAATTCGTAAAGTGTGTGGGATGTGGGGGGTGGAGTTTCAAAAATCTTTAAATCATATTTGTTAGCCGTCTAACCCAAAAACTCCTAAACTGATTTCGATGAAAATTGTCATATAGTCTTAGACTGGTACTTTAGTAGTTCCATTTGAAATTGATTGAAATGGAATGGAGCGGGAGTAAGATATCAGGAGGGGTTTAAAATTATCGCCTAAGTCATAGTTTTTTAGTTTTTGTGTTCAAGCTTTAATTTGATATGTCGTGATGTATGTGAAATATTTTATTTTTTTGTGTTTGGGTGCATTATGCCCCAGAAGGACCCCTCACACACATTTTCTTCAATTTGTTTTTCCTAGTTATTTTTGGTCCACCACGTACTATTTTTGTGAACAAATTTAGGCTCTCTAGGTCAAACAGTTTAAGTGTAACAGACACACGGACAGACATATATCGTGTTGAATCCGTTAGTGTTCCGTTTATACTGTTCTGATACGGAACACTAAAAAGAAGTGTGAAACCGTAAAAGGTCCAAGATGGCGGCGCAATTGTCAAATGGAATTCTTTCCATTGTTCGAATTTTTCGTTTTTAATTTTGTTCCAGGTAGCGTTTGATAGCATTTCCAATGCAACGTTAGATAAGTACATAGGTAGGTACATAAATGAGTGCCCTGTGGCATCAGTGGGATGTATTGTGCCCAGATTCAATATCTTTCGTGTCTCTGCAACTCGCAGTAGTCATTGTGGACTACACAGAGACACTCCGCATTGATGAAGCTGACGAAGTGAGTATGCCAGAGGCAGCAAATGGATTCATGTGACTAAGCCTAACAAGAAAAAGCGATCTCTTGGACTAGGCTAGGAATATTTCCAGCAGTGAATGGAAGTATACTCCTTCATATATGTATACTCGTATGTCTGGGGTAGTTCTAATTTAGCTGCAACGTCCCAGAAATGTCTCACATCCTGGAAGAATTTTACCCATGGGATAATAACGGCTAGATTGACAGATAGCGAAGTTCGAACAAAATAGGCGATGCGGTGACTGAGAAATCGAATTCGAAATTTTCCTTTCGCCTTCCCAAACAGACGAGAAGCCGACATCGCAATCAGACAGTATCGCCACCTTTCAAACTTCAGCCACCCAGAAACACAACCCTTCGAACAGCCTAGTGTAACACCAACGGGGTGAGGAATCTTACAGTGTGCCAACAACAGTCCGGAACAACAGAAACAGAGGCAATCAAAAATGCTACCGAAAATATATCTGGAACCAAGACAGGTATGACGTTCGCAGATTCCTTTCCTGTAGGCTGTTCAAACAACTTAAACTTTGACTAAAAAAAAACATTGCGACGCCCTAGAAAAACTTTGGCGCATGGCAGTCATTTAATAAATAGGTACTTAGGAGCTGGAAGGATCTAAGACACATAACCCTAAGACCGATAAAGAGACAAAATACCAAAATAAATAAATCACTATCAGTTAAGTGAATTCGTCGATGGTGAAGAAAGTCCTCTACCATCTGAATCTATTGTCCGGCAATGCAAATCTGGCAAAGTTCGTTTTCATTCCTTTGTTTTTCGTCCTTAATGATTATCTACATTTCCGTACTCGTTACCCGAATTCTTTAGTGTCTACGTCTTAATCACTGGACATTTTCAACGAATTGTTAGCGGAAACTTTTGTGTACTTTGACTAACAATGTCCACTAACAGGACATTTGCTATTATTTTTGCCACCCCTTGGGTTAAGATGTTCAACTCATACTTAAAACACAAAGAAACACATCCTTTCTTTTAACAACAATCACTTTCAACAAAAAGTCTGACGAGGAAAACTTTTTAAGTGCTACACGTCCAGAGCAGAGATTAATTTCACAGCAATCCTATCTTTGTTCTCTTGTATTGGCTCACTTGAACTTTTAAGTTTGTTCCTTGTTAGAGAAACTTAAAAAAGAAAAAAAAATACCATTAACATTGGCATGATTTAAACCAAATACATAACAAATCTGGTAATAAACTTTTATCCCCCTCGTCCCTTTCACAGATCGATATCCACCCGCCAGAACGAGAAACGATATTCTCTGAAGAGCTAAGACCATCTGACCCGCGCAATGTTGGCCCCTGTGGTGGTTTTAGTACACAATACGCCTGCATGTGTGATTTTCATGGTGTTCCATATCGAGAGGAAGTCGCCTGGGATATTGACACAATATACCTGTCCCATGACACTAGGATACTGAACTTAAGAGATTTTGATCATTTGGAACCAAAGTAAGTTGAATTATGGTCTGACATAAAACTTCTTCTAAAATGTATCTTTTGAAGGGACCTAATGGCAATTGTCTCAGCACTGGAGTATAACACGTTTTTTCGTGGCCTAAAAGCTTCCCATATGCGTTTGTCACACGAAACATTGGAAAGGATATTGCATGTGCTCAAGCGATCAATGTGGCTAGAGGAGTTACACTTGGAGGCGTTAGGTTTAAGGTGAGAAAAAATGTTTGTTTTTGAAAGATGATTGGGTAACTGATTGTTTGTTATTCATTGCAGGTCGGATTTTCTTCATAAATTAGCTGTATCTGTGATTACAAATAACAATCCTGCGATTCGTACTATCGATTTGAGTCATAATTTGATTGAGGACAAAGGTGAGTTGGTTAGATTAGATTATTATAAAGGATATATGGTACTTTTGAGGGTTTTATTTGTATAAAAATGTACATATATACACGGTACACGGTAAACTGTTACATCACAGAAGTTAGTAAAATAAAACACATGAGGAGCACGGCACAAATTGTGAATACATACTAAACGTTCAGTAAGTTAATAGTGATGCGAAATGTTAGTATAAATATAGGCGAATAATCAATAGATGATTGCTGTTAAATTATTCCATAGAATGATACTAAATTTCGAATAAAAAATTGGTTGCTTGTCACATTAGGTGACAAAAGTAACTGAATAGGAGTGTGATACGAACTTTTCTTTTAACCCGCTTAGTCATCGCTTTTGCCAATTGTCTTTTGGAGGCTGAATAATATTCAACTGTCATTAGTGTACATGTATATATTGTACTTACCCCAAACTACACCCAGGGGAGGCAAATTGATATCTAATCGGACAGCAAATTAGCCACGGGGACCAAAACAAATGATGCGCCAAAGTCATTTCTGGGATGAGGGTGCAGACTGAGCCTGAGAGTGCCAAACAAATCGCCAAGCGAGCTCTCGATTCTAGCAGAGTGCAATTAAGAGTATTAGTAGGACTAATTTAACGACACATCAACCTAGATTAAAACGCTTTCAGACACAGCCAATGATGAAACAATTATCTATATCAACTGCTCGAAGGAGGACGACTGTGAACACTCCGCCTTCCAACCAACCATCCAATTAGAATATTAGTTCCTTCAGGAGGCCTTTGTGTTAGGTTTGGTCTGTAATGGATACTGACGCACTTAATCCGAAAGTAGGTCCATTGTGGTACCGCAAAGATATTTAATTCACCAATCAGGTTCCTCATACTTACATCCGTATTTGCGAACAAAAAGAAAAGCTTTCAGAGAATTTTTTTTTTTAAGTAGAGACGGCTGGACTCGCACACGTTTTTAACTCACCTTAGACCAAATTTGTTTATTAACATGGCACGAACAAAAGGAAAGTAATTCTACCCTTCACCGATATAATCCGTATAACGCAACGCCTGATGTGTTCATCAGCCCTTCAGCGTTATGGAATACCCCTATACCCCAGCACTAAGCATAGGTGAATTTTGAATCACTCAACCATTTCTTTAAGAGACTGGCGACAACCTGGAGCGATGTTTGATGTAGAAGAGGTCGACTCTAGTAATTATTGTAGCTTGGCTTTATCTGGTGACGCTAATATCTTGGACCCGGACAGCTAAGGCAAGGCTTCCTTAATCTATCTCCAAGATTTTAACGCGGTCTTAGGTTTTGAAGATGTCTGTATAAAAGTTTACAAATTTCCAGTCTGAGGTCAAGTTACTTTTCCAATCTTGCCTGGTAGGAACAGTGGCGTTAATTTTGTTTTAAAGGTTAAATAAGCAGAGTGTAGTCGGTGTTTTAGGAAGGATTTTTAGGTTTTTTAAGGTCTGCTATGCATTTGAAGTAGCTTTGAATCGATTGACTGTAATTGTTTTTAGTAAATCAGTTTACCAAAAATGTTAAGGGGTGAAAGCATGTGAGAGCACCACCAATGTACAAGTAAGCTGATCTCCGTACTTTCTCTAGTCGGTTGCAGTGTACAATTTTGCCCAAAGCCATTCACCAAACTAAGACGTAATACGTATGTAAATAGGCGTTTTATACGTGAAAACAAGGCTGACGTCATACAATTTCAACATGTATATTGGAATAGTTACAGACAGCATGTACGGGTCAATCAACCTTTCCAACTTTGAGAAGGTTATTAGTATAAGACCTCTGGGATAGATATGGGAGCTTTTGTATGCCTTGTGATAAGGACGTAGTTGAGCGGTGACTTTTATCTAAGAGACGATAATATCCAATGATAATGTCAATGTTAGTTGGTTGAAAGTGTTGCTCACAGTAGTCTGGTCATTGTAACTGGACTATTTGAGTCTTTTGAAGATGGTCTAGTTGTATTTTGTACTATGTAGAATCGTTGCGGCTGTGGAACAACCAGGGGAGTGAGTATCCATTATTAGATTAAACAATTCTTCTGTGGTGGACATCTATGAGGTACACTTGTGCTCATACAATTAAGCCACACAAATTACGCAATAACGATTAATTGACTTAAATGGATTATTTATAATTATTTGTAAAATTTATATCATCTTGGATTTTTTGTTTAACAAATCATAAAAAGTAAATTTTGCCGATATTCTTTTATATCGCCTTAACCTCGGTTGACATATAATTAAGACACTTACTGAAAAAGTTAAGATTATAGTTACTATACTCGTAGCTATTAAAATAGGTCCTACCTCTTTGAGAGTCAGTACTTGGTTGGAAAACCTTTTTGCCTAATAACTTCAGCGAATCTATTAGTCATAGTGTTGACCAGCGCTTCACATTGGGTGGGTGTGATCTTGTTCCGCTCCTGTTAAATAATTTGCCACAGAGAGTCCTTTATTGTAGGTTTTCTTGCTGCAACTTCCCTTTTTATAATGCCCCATAGATTTTCTATGGGATTTAAACCGGGACTTTGAGCTGGCCACTGAAGGACGTGGGTGCTGATGATTTGACGACCCTAGAGCAAAGCTATGAATCGTTATCTTGTTGAAAGGTCCATGCTAGTGGCAAATAGTCACCAAACTCTCCAATTAAATTATTGTTTAAGGTGTCTTTATACATCTCACCCATCATTTTTCCATTTATTTCCACAATCGGACCAATGCCGGATGAGGTGAAACATCCCCAGACCATCACCGATGAGCCACCATGCTTGACCGTTTTCTTGGTGTACTTGGGGTCTAATTCTTTCAATGAGGGACGCCTTATATATGGTCTTCTATCGTTTTCAAAGATGTTAGAGTTTTGATTCATCGCTCCAGACGACCAATTTCCAAAAATGTATGTCTTTAGGGAGATGTTCTTTTGCGAATTGTAACCTTCGTGCAATATTTTTTTTCGACACGTTTGGTTTACGTCTCGCAATTCTTCGATTTAAATTATTTTCCCTCAGGTGCCTCCGGAATGTTTGTACGGAGATTTTTACCCCATAGTCCATGTCCATTTGGGCTCTTAGCTGAGATGAAGTCAGAAAAGGTTCAGACTTACTCAGTCGAGTCAGCTGTCTATCTTCCTAAAGTGTGGTTTTGCGCATGGGTTGAAACTCTTATTCTTACCCATCTAAATTTCGATCAAATTGTATGAAATTAATAAAAATGGTAATAGAAAAGTAGTCAACTTACTTTTATCGCACAAAATGGCTTAATTATATGAGCACTAACCTTACTGACTTTTCACAAACAACTACTCACTGCTTGTAACAAAAATGTTTTTTTTTTCTTTCACGTCCTTGTGATATTGAAGTAAAGATAACGGTACTTTAAACAGACGTATAAAACAAACGAGACAATATTTTTTCTCAAAACCTGCTGCTCAGGATGTACTGTGGCTTAATTGTATGAGCACAAGTGTACATACAATTTTTTAAGCTTAGTTGTCCAGACGATTCTTCTTCTGCGCATGTCTTTATATACGAGGGTGGGTCAATAAGTCCCTGAAAAATGAAATAGGGAACACTTTTCGGTATGAAAACATTTTATTTTTCAACATAGTCTCTTTTTAGCTCTATACACTTCATCTAACGTTTCTCCAATTTTTTGATGCCCGCCAAATAATACGATTTCTCGAGACCCTCAAAATAAGCGTTTGTTTCAGCGATGACCTCTTCATTCGACCCAAATCTCTACCTCCGAGCCATTTTTTCATGTTTAGAAACAAGAAATAGTCGCAGGGGGCTAAATCTGGGGAATATGCTGGATGAGGGAGGAGTTCGTAGCCTAATTCATGCAATTTTACCATTGCGACTGCGGACTTGTGCGCCGGTGCGTTATCCTGGTGAAAAGAACTTGTTTTCTTCGCCAAATGCGGCCGTTTTTGTCTCAAGCTCTGCGTAATATACGCCGGTGATCGTTTTACCCTTTTCAAGGTAATCGATGTGAATAATACCGCGCGCATCCCAAAAAACTTTCGCCATGGCCTTGTTTGCTGACAAACCCGCCTTGGCCTTCATCGGCTTCGATTCACCAGGAGAATGTTTGACTGTTCCTTGGTTTCTGGTGTGTTGTGGTGAATCCAGGTTTCGTCCACGGTTACGAAACGGAGCAAAAACTCAGCTGAATTTTTCTGGAACATCGCCAAACACACCTTTGAAGTTGTCAAACGAATGCGTTTGTTGTCGATTGTGAGCAAACGCGGCACCCATCTTGCGGAAAGCTTTTTCATGTCCAAATATTTATGTAAAATCGAAATCACTCAGCCATGTGATAAGCCTGTGGCCTCCTCAAGCTCGCGCACTTTCACTCGCCGATCGTCCATTATCAAACCATGGATTTTGTCGACCATTTCTGGTGTGGTGACCTCAATTGGGCGACCAGAACGTTCGGCGTCACTTGTGCTTGAACGACCGCACCGAAATTGAGTAAACCAGTGGTGAATGGTTCCAATCGATGGTGAAGAGTCCCCATAATATTTGTCAAGCTTTTGTTTGGTTTGCGTGATAGTTTTTTTCTCGCAAAAAATAGTGTTTAATGAGCACTCGAAATTCAATTTTTTCCATTTTAACGAAAATGCTATTAGGCGCCTATATAAAATGGCTGCCACAACAAAACTATTTGACAGATCTGTCTGAAAATTTGGGTGCGTTCTTTTAAAAGATGATTCTTGACAAAAATAAAAAAATTAAATTTAAGGTGACGACACAATTTGTGTTAAGGACTTCCAGTAAAGCCTATATACAGTAGGCTTGCGTTGGTTCAGAACCACCTTCCCAAGGGCATTTATCTCCGCCAACAAGCAATGTGGTCTTAGTTTGTCCCTAGGTAGGTATCCTGGAATTTCTTCATTGAAAACAGTTTTGTGATATTACCTATTAGGCATCCTAGCATTCTTTGCATAATTGGGTGATACGAGTACATACAGCGACCTTTATATATACTTAGCATTGACCTTGAACTAAGAACAGTCTTTTGCTTACCAATCAAAATCTAATTACGATGCGATGGTTTCTATAGACTTATTTTGAGGGAAAGTGTGTCCCATGCTCTCTTTACAGATTCTATTCTAAATTAGTTGATGTCCTAATATACTTCCATATTCAATGATTATTCAGTGTCCCATCAATATCATACCGCTCTTCTGTAAATCTCATTAAAAGTAGTGGCTTATCCAGAAGCACTCATTTCAACCTCACCTACTGTATAGTATCCACACCCATAGCAAATATTCAAAATAGGCACACTGAACACAAATTAGAATAAAATTAAAATAGAATCCACTTTAGTCCAAACTCATTTCATTTATAGTTATTTCCGCAATAAATTTTATTTCTATATTCCATCGTGTGTACTATATATTTTTATAATGTAGGTGCAACATCGTTGTGTGCCCTACTTGGAAAAATTGTTCAAGGTTTGATTTATAAATGTTGATGTTCACTGTTTCCTTTTATTTATTGTATTTGTGTTTACTTCTACAATTCATGTTCAAAATCAACCAACCAATTGAATGTGTGCTTATATTTTTAGTTATAATAAAAAAAAAACAAATTCTTCTTTTGCGTGCCATTTCCATTTCCACACCAAACTTATTTGCATAAATAAATTTTCAAAAATCAAATTAATTATGGCTGTTTTTTAATTATATTTGTTGTTAACCTTATGTTTGCAATTTCCTGGCAAAATTTTTAAATTAAAGAGAAACAATGTATAATTTCTTTTTCAAACAACAGAATCTACACAATTTGGTTAAATAAAAATAATATATACAGTGGTGTACGGTTTTTCTCAATCCGATGGGCACCAGCTGCAGTTATAGTGCAAATTGGTATTTCTTCTTTCATTTTGCACAAAATACGTGATCTTTTTTTTAGCAAATAGGATACAGTCAATCGTTATGTGTCAAAGGTTCAATTTTTGGGTGTGCAAAATAATAGCAGTGTACTCAATAAAATCGAATAAAACTCAAATTTCAAGAACTTATTCAATAGTTTATTAAAAACAATGTAATTGGTTAGTACTTGGTAGAGTAACTCTTATTTTTTAAAACAGCATTGCATCGTCTTGGCATTGAGTTGACTACATTTTGACAACGCTCTATCGGAATCGGTTGCTGAGCATTCTTTGCATTTGCTTTTGAAACAGCTACAGTGTATCAATCTCATATTCGTACACCAGCTATCAAGTATTACATTCAATCCCTGATCAAAAACGATTTGAGAAATTAAGTTTAATATAGTGTAATATGCGAGCTACGGCTCGAGTAGATAAAACGATATTCTGTGAAATTTATTTCTTTATTTTCTAGTCTATAGAACAATTCAAGTTCACACTATACTATTCTTCGCAAATTCTTTTCTTACAAGGTCTCTTTCCTCTCAAATCACTTTATCTCCTTTCAATTACTTAATTCACAAATCCAAACTAATTACTTTTTCTTGTTCACTCTCAACTTTCAATTTATCACCAAATTACAACTTCGCCCATTATCACTTTTCCAATCTCTTCGCCACGGTTCTAAACCAACTGTCTTTTTTGATCGCCATCTGTCCTTATATAGCAGAAGTTTCTGATAGCCAGAAACTTCTAGCAAATTCTTCGACCACTGGAACAAGAGAAATAATTCTTGCAGTTATAATTCCCTTTTATCCCTGATATTATTCGTCTCTTTCGTTGACATGAGCTGTGGAGACTTCGTCCCAGACACGAACCTCGAATGAAAGGACAGTTCGAACCAAAATTCTGCCAGAATGGAAAGTCACTTCGGAATTTGCTGCATAGACATAGGAGCGTAGTTATTATTATGCTACACTGCCCCCCTCTTAGACGTGTTCGTCCCGAACAAGTGCATCCTCATTTCGGCCATTGTATCGACTCAGTCGGTCCACATGAACCACTTTCATTTTGGCCCTCGGTCCTCGCTGGATGCGGTAGACAACATCGTTGATGCGGGTTACTATTCTGTAGGGACCTTCCCAGTTCCGCTGTAATTTAGGTGATTTCCCCTTTTGGCGATGGGGATTATACAGCCACACCAGATCTCCTTCCTGGAATCCTGACGTTGTTGCCTTGGCATCATACCTGGTCTTCATGCGGTCGCTCGTCATCTTAATCTGGCTTCTGGACCTTTGGTGTATGTCCCTAAGCCTTTCCCTAAGGTCCGCCACGTACTCTTCTTCATTTCTGGGCTCATTGGTAGGAGATCCAAATTTCACCTCACTGGGTAAACGAGCTATTCCACCAAATAAGATTTCGAACGGCGTATGTCGAGTAGTGCTATGCACGGCACTTCTATAGGCCATCAAAAACAAGGGAATCTGCCGGTCCCAATCCCGTTGGTAGTCACCTACGACCTTCGAGAGATGTTCGTCCAAAGTCCTATTGAAACGCTCCACCATACCGTCCGACTGTGGATGAAGCGGGGTTGTCCTTGTCTTTTTGATTCCGAGTAGTTGACACATCTCTTGGAAGATTCTTGACTCGAAGTTCCGCCCTTGGTCAGAATGCAATTCCAAGGGCACACCGAATCTGCTAACCCAATTGTAGACGATCTGCTCCGCCACGGTTCTGGCTTCCTGGTTAGGGATCGGAAACGCTTCCGGCCACTTACTGAAGTAGTCCATCACTACGAGTATATACCGATTACCATTGTCGGTTTCCGGAAAGGGCCCTGCGATGTCAATGGCGATTCGTTCGAAAGGTGCTCCCACGTTGTATTGGTGCATCTTACCTCGAGTTTTGATTCTCGGACCCTTGCTAGCTGCACACACGTCGCATTTTCTGCACCAGCCTTCGATATCTTCCTTCGCTTTTAACCAATAAAAACGTTCTCGTACCTTTTCTAGCGTCTTATTCACTCCCAAGTGGCCTCCGGTCGCCCCGCCATGCATTTCCTGTAACACCTCCTTGACCCTTGTCCGCGGTACGACAAGCTGCATTACAAACGACTTTCCGTCGGAGGATTCCCATTTTCTTCTCAGAACACCTTCTTGGACATGGAGGGAGTCCCACTGCGCAAAATATGCCTTTAAGGTCGGGCTTCTGTGAGAGATGTCCTGATGATCCGGTTTCTCCATGTTCTCCTTCCAGGCCAGAATCGGCTCGATATCCGGGTCTTCCTTCTGAGCGTTCCGGATCTCATCTACGCTCCAGCCGGCGATAGGTTCGGCTCTCATTCTTTGGATGGAAACCAGCTCCCGTTCTTCCTGACGCGCACAATGTTTACAATCCGTTCTGCATGGTCTCCGGGACAGTGCATCCGCATTAGAGTGGAGTTTTCCTTTACGATGCTGTATTTCGTAGTCGTAGATTTGCAGCCTTTCGATCCATCTTGCGACCTGACCCTCAGGACTCTTGAACTGTAATAGCCATTTTAAGGCTGCATGGTCTGTGCGAAGAACGAACTTCCTCCCGTAGAGGTATTTGTGAAAATGCTTCGTAGCCAAGATCAAAGCTAGAAGTTCTCTCCTTGTCACGCAGTAGTTCCTTTCTGGCTTAGAGAGCACCTTGCTGAAGTACGCAACCACCTTCTCTTGGCCGTCATGCACCTGGGAGAGTACGGCTCCTACCCCAACATTACTAGCATCTGCATCCACAATGAACGTTTCCCCGGGAGTGGGGTAAGCCAGTATCGGGGCATCGCATAGCCGTTGTTTAAGTGCCTTGAAGCTCTTCTCGCACTCAATTGACCATTTGAATTGTTTTCCCTTTTCCGTCAACTGGTGCAGGTTCTTTGCGATCCCGGCAAAATCCTTCACGAACCGTCTGTAGTAGGTGGCTAGGCCCAGGAAGCTCCTTAGTTGGTGTTTATCCTTGGGGACTGGCCAGTTTTTCACCGCTTCGACCTTCTCTGGATCGGTTCTCACTCCTTTCGCTGAAATTATGTGCCCCAAGTACTTGACTTCTGCTCTAAACAGGGCGCACTTCTTGGGGTTGAGCTTCAGGTGGGCACTTCGAAGCCTTTGAAACACATCCCTTAGATTGTCTCGGTGTTGCGCAAACGTTTTTCCTACGACGATGACATCATCCAAGTATACCAAACAGGTTTACCATGTTAACCCTTGAAGGACACATTCCATCAATCGCTCGAAAGTCGCCGGAGCATTGCACAGCCCGAATGGCATTACCGTGAATTGCCATAGCCCATTTCCTGCGGTGAAGGCGGTTTTCTCCCGGTCTTCTGGATGGATCTGTACCTGCCAGTAGCCACTCTTCAAGTCGAGAGTGGAAAACCATCGGGCTCCTGATAGTGTGTCTAGCGTGTCGTCAATCCGTGGCAGAGGGTAGCTGTCTTTCTTGGTGACGTAATTGAGCTGCCGATAGTCCACGCAGAACCGCGTGCTGCCATCTTTCTTCTTAACCAGTACAACCGGTGATGCCCACGGACTTTTGGAACTTTCAATCAGACCTTCTTTCTCCATTGCCGACACCATCTCTGCAACTTCTGTCTGCTTTGCCAATGGAAGGCGCCTAGCAGGCTGACGAATTGGTCTAGTATCACCAGTGTCTATTCGATGTTGTACCAGGTGTGTTCGGCCGTATTCTCCCGTCCTGTGAGGCAAATACATCAGCGTACTCATTGATAAGATTCTCTGCCATAGTTCGCTGCTTCTGATTCAGCTCACTGGACTGGAGAATCGTCTCTCTCGTTTCCGCTGTCCAAGGTGATGGGAGAGGTTTTGGAGCATCACGTTCAGATATTGTTGCGACGGCGGTAATCGGCGTGCATTTTCCAGTCACCTCCCCTCGCCTTAGTTTGACAGTGTGTGGTCTTGCGTTCAAAACCCTCACTGGAACCATGGTGTTCTTTGGTTCGACTAACGTCTTTCCCACGATGTAGTCTTGAGAATTCTTCTCTGGGTCTGGTTCTACTATGTAGAATCGGTGGCTCCCAAGATCACCTTCCAGCTTCGTCCAAATGATTGTCTCTGAAGACGGCGGCAAAACTTCGTCTTTGCTGATGACTGTCCTGAGAGTTACGGCATTCTCATTTCCGTACACCATCGGAATCTCCACATTTCGATACCTCAGTACTTGCATCCCGATGTCCAAGATTACTTCATTTGCTTTCATGAAGTCTACTCCGATGATGCACTCGTCGCTTATATCTGCCACCAGAAACGCATGGGAGAACGTCAGTCCTGCCAGAGTAATCGTAAGACGAACTTCTCCAAATACCTTCGCCATTTCCCCTGTTGCAGTCTTCAGGCAGTAGCTGTTGGTGTTGTGCAGCCAGGAGCTTTCGACGATATCTCTTCTTACAATGGAGGCAGTGGCACCTGTGTCGATGGTGGCTACGTACTTCTTCTTGTTGATTAGTGCCTCCACTGTCAGGCTCTTGTTATCCCGTTTGGTTTGCGAAACTTGAATGGTGGTCCTGGGGGCCTCGATTCCAGTAACCAACTTCTGCCCCGCGAAGTTGGTCCTTACGCATTTCCCGACTGCTGGTTTTGGGAAGTCTGACTGACAAGGATGGATGTTATCACCGCCAGATGCTTCCTCTCTGCTTCTCCTACTTCCGCAATGTGAACAATTTCCTCGTCTAGGTGCACTTCTGCACTGCCGTTGTAGGTGTCCGGTTTGGTTGCAATTCCAGCAACGGATTTGACTTCCGCGAGCTCTGTCTTCATCCATGACGGCTGTTCTCTGGCATGAGCATCCCACTTCTGACACCAATGTAATATGCGAGCTACGGCTCGAGTAGATAAAACGATATTCTGTGAAATTTATTTCTTTATTTTCTAGTCTATAGAACAATTCAAGTTCACACTATACTATTCTTCGCAAATTCTTTTCTTACAAGGTCCCTTTCCTCTCAAATCACTTTATCTCCTTCCAATTACTTAATGCACAAATCCAAACTAATTACTTTTCTTGTTCACTCTTAACTTTCAATTTATCACAAAATTACAACTTCGCCCATTATCACTTTTCTAATCTCTTCGCCACGGTTCTAAACCAACTGTCTTTTTTGATCGCCATCTGTCCTTATATAGCATAAGTTTCTGATAGCCAGAAACTTCTAGCAAATTCTTCGACCACTGGAACAAGAGAAATAATTCTTGCAGTTATAATTCCCTTTTATCCCTGATATTATTCGTCTCTTTCGTTGACATGAGCTGTGGAGACTTCGTCCCAGACACGAACCTCGAATGAAAGGACAGTTCGAACCAAAATTCTGCCAGAATGGAAAGTCACTTCGGAATTTGCTGCATAGACATAGGAGCGTAGTTATTATTATGCTACAATAGTATGTATTGTAGCATAATAATAACTACGCTCCTACGACTATGCAACAAATTCCGAAGTGTCTTTTCATTCTGGCAGAATTTTGGTCCGAAGTGTCCTTTCATTCGAGGTTCGTGTCTGCGGTTTCCACAGTTCATGTCTACGAAAGAGACGGATAATATCACGGATGAGAGGGAATTATAACTGCAAGAATGATTGTCATCTTGGAATTATTACATCAGAATTTTTCTTGTTCCAGTGGTCGAAGAATTTGCTAGAAGTTTCTGGTTATCAGAAACTTATGCTATATAAGGACAGATGGCGATCGAGAGGGGCAGTTGGTTTAAAACCGTGGCGAAGAGATTAGAAAAGTGATAATGGGCGAAGTTGTAATTTTGTGATAAATTGAAAGTTGAGAGTTAACAAGAAGAAGTAATTAGTTTGGATTTGTGAATTAAGTAATTGAAAGGAGATAAAGTGATTTGAGAGGACAGAGACCTTATAAGAAAAGAATTGCGAAGAATAGTATAGTGTGAACCTGAATTGTTCTATAGACTAGAAAATAAAGAAATAATTTCACAGAATATTGTTTTATCTACTCGAGCCGTAGCTCGCATATTACAGTATTATTACAGGATATTGAGCAATTGCACTCCATCTAGTTTTAAGAATAATTAACATTCGCGTTGGTTTGGAAATAGAAGAGAAGTAAAAAATGGTCTCAAAAGTAACTCATTTTCGTATTCGTACACCGATCGTTTATTCACTAAAAGACAAAAATTACTGTTATGTTGCTTGTCAAAGTTGTCCTTTGCATTGAATTATTATTTCTCAAAGTGAATTAAAGAAAACAAAAATTATTTTGTGAGGTTCTTTGAGATTTGTTGGAAAAATGGGTAGAAAACAAGGTGAGACATCAAATGAACTGCGCGAACTGATAATTAAATACAACGGTGACGGAAAATCTTATACTGAGATATCTAGATTGGTAAGTGAAAACCGCATCGAAAATAAACCACGAAATACATCTAGAAATGTATTTAGTGCACATGACAAGAGAATAATTATACGGGAAATTCAAAAAAACCTCAAATGTAGTGCTTTAAATAAAGATTTTTGTACAGAAACGCTAGGGAAGTGCATCCGGGAACATGGGTACAATGGAAGAATAATGCGTAAAAAACCTTTCATTAGTTTAATAAACAGAAGCAAGAGATTGGGATTCGCTAAACAACACCAATTTAAGGATTTCGACTTTTGGAAAACGGTAATATTTACAGACGAGTCTAAATTTAATGTTCATGGGTCGGATGGCAGACAAATGGTTGGGCGGAAACCAAATAACGAATATCTTCCACATAACACATAAAACAGTCAAACATGGTGGTGGTTCTGGTGTGGGGGTGTGGGGGCCTCGGGAATAATTCTACCTTTTATCAGGATAACGACCCCAAGCATAAGGCTTATGCAACTCGAATGTGGCTTCTTTATAACTGCCGCAAAGTATTGGAAACACCTCCACAGTCACCGGATATCAATGCCATAAAGAATCTGTGGGACGAGTTGGACCGATGAATAAGGAAATTCAGTATAAGGAACACAAATGATCTCAAAGAAAGGCTTATTGAAGAATGGGTAAAAATTACAACTCGATGTACTGAAAAATTAGTCAGATCCATGCCCAACCGTCTTAAACAGGTCTTAGCTAACAAAGGATATGCTGCAAAATATTAATTTAACTTAATATCTAAGAGTACGAATACGAAATTGACCATATTTTTGTTAATTTTATGTTTATTATGAAGAATTTGCAATACTTTATTTGAAATATTTGAATTAATTGAAGTTTTTTTTTTTTATTCTTATGTATTCTTACTAAAATCAATAAAATTTTGCAGTATCTGCCCAATTTGTTTACATTTTTCCTTAAATATATATCGCCCCATCAGGTGTACGAATATGAGATTGATACACTGTAATTTTATATCCGTCCATAAGTTTTCAATCGGGTTGAGATCAGGGGACTGTGCTGGCCACTCCATGACCTCAACCCTCTTCGAATTAAACCACTCTTTCGCGCATTTACTAGTATGCTTTGGGTCAAAGCGGCATACTCTCTTCTGCATAAGGTAACATAACCTCCTCGAGTATTTTTACATTAACATGGAGATCCATGATGCCATTAATCCTATGTATAGGACCGACACCGTAATAAGAGAAAGATCCCCATACCATGATTTTGGCTCCTCCATATTTAACTGTTTTCACAGTAAATTTTGGGTTGAATTCGGATGTTGGAGGTCTTCGAACATACTGACGACGTCCACTAGAACCGAATAAAACGATTTTAGTTTCGTCGCTCCACAATATATAATCAGCTTGCTCTGATGCAAATTTTATTCTCTTTGCAACATTATGTTTGCTGAGGTATGGCACTTTTCGAGGTATTTTTCCGTGCAAATTCGCTTCCATTAAGCGTCTTCTAATGGTTGATGTACTAATGTCCAGCTGTAGGTCATTTGACAGCTTTAGATGTAACGAATGCGTTTTTCTTTGCCATTCTTGCAATACGTTGATCATCTTTTGGGGTTGCCTTATGCTTTTTGCCCCGGGTTTCAGCCTTTTCTACGTATTTTATTGCATTTGATATCATCTTAGCTGAACATTGTAAAAGATCTTGCACAAATTTGTACGGTTCCCTTCTCCAATCAGTCTTTTAATAAGCTCTCGCTTCTCCTTTGTGCAATGCGCTGCTCTGCGCATTATCTGAGCGGAAATTATAATAAAATATTGAATATGAGGAATAAGTCCCAAATTAACAATTAATTTTGCTTTTACTAAAGTGGATATCAATTTATAGTTAGGAAAACGATGAATCAACAGCACTGTTATTATTTTGCACACACAAAAAACACGTTTCTGACACATAACGGTTAACTGTATCAAATTTGCTGATCAGAAGATCGTGCATTCAGCTCCAAATTAGAGTAGAAATAGCAATTTCTCCTGGCATGTAGATGGCGCTCATTGGAATTAAAAAAAAATTATATTTTTTGAGTCGTCTATAAATTTGCTTAAGGCACTGCTATTATATTGCACACCACTGTATGTATATATTATTTTATAAATAATAAAATAAAATTTTAATGTTAACTAGCATTTTATATGGGAAATTTATTAATTTGCTTTGTCTTCTCTTTCAAATTTATTTCAGTGCACAATTCCTTATTTTATAGCCATAAAGTACCTACTAACGAACAAATAAAACTAACGATATTTTATGAATTTTAGGCGCAATACACCTGGCGGGTCCAATAGCAAAAGTATCAAAAGGTCTGTGTAAATTGGCTCTTGCACACTGTGGTCTAACATCGAAGGGCGTTAACCAGATGTCACACTCTCTGTCGCTTAATCAAAGCATTTCCAATTCTTTAACATATTTAGATTTAAGCGGAAACAGCCTGAAGGATGATATAACCGTGAGTTACAATAGTGTGTTAGATTGGAGTTTTTGCCCATAAAATACTTTTGTTTTTGTAGAATTTACACAACTTTCTGGCCCAACCAAACGTTCTGGAGCATTTGGACCTCTCATCGACTGATATTACTTTAGAGAATGTATATTTAAATACATTTTTTTTTATAAACATTTTTTTGAAAAAATTTAATCTAATTTCAGTTATTTGGTGCCCTATTGCGTGGTTGTTCAACACATTTAAGTAATTTAAACGTCTCACATAATTCGTTTAGTACAAAAAAAGGGAAAGAAATTCCACCATCGTTTAAACAATTTTTTACGAGTACATTAAGTTTGAAACATTTAAATATTGCCGGATGTAAATTACCAATGGAAGCATTGAAGTAAGTTATAATCGCAAAAAAAGAGTAAAAATGATTTTTTTAAATTGTTAACCCACACAATAAATTGAAAAGTTATCAATATGGCGAGAAACTTTCGAAGCTCGCTGAGTCGAATAAAGTTTATTTCTCCAGTTTAGTGGGTGACCGTAAATGTTTTCGGCTGTTAAGTGAAAGTTTGGGTGGCCGTGGTGTAGTGGTAACATCATCGCTTGTCACGCTCTTGGTTCACGGTTCGAATCCTGATGTCAAGAATCATCTGTTTATTTCGCATGAAATAAATAAAAAAGTCGATCAATTGTGAAAGCTAAGTCAACTCTACTGTGACGGCATAACACTGGCAGTAGGGTGGTCAATGGCTAAAATGCAACTTGATCGTGATGATGACATCAGGAGGACAAAAAAAAATACTGTGAATCATAAGCAATGACAATAATAGCGAAAACAAACAAAATACTCCCCAGTTATCTGGACAACCACCCTTGGAGTTTACAGAAACTTAATACCACCTGAGTTTCAAACCACACCACTCTGTCTTTCTCTCTGTCTCTTCCCCTTTCCGCAAAAACGCACGTGTTCTAAAAAATTAGTATAAGGGTATTCATATCCCCTTTAACACGTGCAAATTATAAAAATAAAAGTTCTAAATCCAATCATGAAACAACTTCATCTACCTGAAGTAGATAAAGAAAAAAACTTATATTAGGCAGGGACGTGCCCATAGTCACCCGGTGCGATACCACCACATCGTGGGCTTGACAGATGGCCAGGTACTACAAGCATCTCAAGGCGCTATCACGGCATTATAGGTTCGCCTATACTGAGACAAAGTTATAAAATATAAAAAAAATCTATTAAGGAGTTATTCATTTTGAGGTTGGAATTTCACATCTCTGCCATACGAGTATGGCATCTGTCATCCATAGTGACAAGTAGTTCGTTCTGGCCTTGCCATTTTGCAATACGGATCGTTTAACCACCGCTCAACGCTTTATAATTATTGCATCTTACTACAAAAATAATAGTTCTGTAATGTCTGTGTATCGCTATTTAAGGACAAATTATGGTCGTCATAATCGCCCAACAATTCGAAACACAATAACCAAATTCGAACAAATCGGTCGTGTTTGTGTTGTCATAATGCCTGTGCATAATCGTATTGCTCGATCAATTGAAAACATAGCCGCTGTGAGTGTCTCAGTGGGAGCTGTGGACCGGCGGCGGCGAATGGTCAAATGATAACCAATTTTTTTTTTGGCCTGAGATTGAAGACTGATGTGAGCGACATGTGGTTCCAACAGGACAGAGCTGCATGCCACATAATACAGGCACATTTGGCTCTATTGCACAATAAGTTCCCCGGCTGTTTAATTTCGAGATCTGGCGAGATCAATTGGCCACCAAGATCGTATGATCTGATCCCATTGAATTTATTTTTGTGGGACTATGCTAAGGATCGTGTCTATGCAGACAATCCCCAGACTTTGAAGCACTTAAAAACCATCATCCGTGAAGTTATAGCAGCAATGCAGCCAGAAATGTGTGGAAAAGTGATTGAAAATTACCTCACAAGAATGGAAGTTTGCAAAAACTCCCGTGGCGGCCATTTAAGCAATGTTGTATTCCATACATAATGGCATAGACCAAAATTTCAAAAAGTTACAAAATTTCATTGAATTCTTTAATAACTTTTATTTTAATTAAATTTAAAATCCTAAAGCATAAAACAAAAAGCCCTGTAGTTCGGACACCACCCATGAAACAAATAGAAACAAAAAACATCCGAGTTTCAAACCACTTTTACGGGCAAATCGTTCCCTCTCTCCCCATATCCGAATGCAAACGCGTTGCAGGGGTAGGCATAATTTCTTAAGCGCAAAGACCATTATAAAACAATAATTTTTTAGATCTCCATCAGCATTGTGTTTTTATTTTTATTTTGCAAAACTTTTAAGTAGGCCTTTGTCTTTGATTTTGTCTGAAGTGCCAAGTCAATTCAGTAGGTTTACTCGGCTATTGGCAGATTGTACAAATTAGACTAGATGTTCGAATGTAGTATAATAGCGACATTGCCGCTTTTGCAGTCATTAACAGGAAACATCGGATCGTTTAATCATCAATTCAGAAATCACCTTCAAGACTTAGACAACTGGGCGCAAAGATACTTAAACTTGTCCTTCGGTGATATATATAATTTTGATGCTCGTGATAATTCGTTATTAATGTGCCTATGCTTGGACTTCCAGTGAAATGAGTGTGTTGCTGTAGCAACATGGCTCTACTGTGACTGTGAGCATCGTTATTTTGTAGTCGTTCTTCTAGTCTGATTCCATTGTTCGCACAGTAAGATCAGGGCCCAGTTTTTCCAGTGACTCATCTCTTATTTTTTTATCTCATAATAAATTTTGTTAAACATGGTCTGCTTCTTCAAAAGTATGCGTGCTTGTAAGCTGTTCATCTAGCCACATTATTTCCATAAATTCCATTCATCCATATACCGTCACCGTAGATCGGACGTTAGATTATACATGGCACAAAAAATTGTTGGATGTGGCAAATTAAAAAGCAATATACTCGTTTGCAACCAAACCATATCTAGCTGCTTTACTAACGAAAGCACCTGAGGCTGCTCGTTTCATTCTGCATATGATGTCCATCTAATATCTCCAAATAATTGCAAGCGCATTGTTGAGATCAATAAACATGTGGTGGGTATCCAAATGATATTCCAGTATCTTCTGCAGGATCTGGTGTAAGATTGAGATTTACTTGTTAGTTCAGTTCATTTTTCAGTACTAAAACTGCACTTAAGTGGTCCAATCAGTTCGTCGACAAAGGGTCTTAGCAGGCGCTCACTTATTACTTGTTATAGGGGGTTATACCCCTTTAATTAGTGCAGACAATACGATAATTTTGTTGACTGAATTAAACAAATGGTGCGGATTGTTGGATATATTGATCATTATACAGATTGAGAGAAGCGGATTGCCTGACATCGGGTTTATGGCTTTCAACGCTATTTAACTACGAGCTGAAATGACTGCTGCAATTTTTTATGAACCGCCTTATCTACTATGGGGTACACATCTTTTTCTTCACATGTTTCGATTTTAGAACTGCAAATTAGAGGCACCTCTTTACTCTTCTATGAAGGTTCTGGACTCCTTTCCTACTCTAGCGTAACGTATTTTTCATTTTCATTCATTTCTGTGTCTGTGGACAGAAGGGCTCTAGTTATTTTTCGCGGCGCCTTTTCGAATCGAATGTCTACCTTTAAGCGATTGCTTCGTCGTTTCCTTCGTAGTTTTCCAAGCTGACTGTTGCTACTGTTGGACTTTTCCGAAGTTCAGGAACAACCAATCGGCAAATCCTTCCGCAGTATTTGACAATTGAAACCACCAAACGTTGATCTTCTTCACGGTGATACTTCTTATGGAGAATTTGTCTAAATCAATAGTGTCACCTCTCAATCCTTGAGTGTCCTCCGTCGATCAACTTTGTTGGCGGTCTATTTGTCAAGTGTTGTTGGAATTTAAATGCGGGAAGCTTATGCTATGCACTACTAAACCAAAGCTGATGAGTCTTGAGTAGTTTTACAAAGGTGGTATCTTACGAATACATTCATTGGTTTTTATGGTCTATTCCTAACGATTTTAGTGTTTGACGCTTGTAGGTCTTCTCGAGAACCTCGTTCAATTAAACTTCAGAACTATCTGTCTTTCTCCTTAGTGGATGTGTAAGCGCAAATGAGCCTTCGTAAGATGACAACTGAGTAATATACTCGTAAATCCAACGCTCGTTGGACCCATGTGGAAGTGACTACGCGTTTTTGTGAGTCCACCTAGATCTGCTAGATCGGAAATATTTTTAAGCAAGCTGTGACAAATGGAAGTGTCTATTCAATAAAGATATTAAATTTGACTCCAAACTCGGCTGGAAAGTTCACCAATGTCTACACAAAATAGGGGCTTCTCCCATACTTATCATTATTGTTAACTAGTAAGTCCCTTTGCCAGATCATAGGGTTGTTTTTCAAGTAGACCTCCTAGGTGTTCAGATAGCTGTTGTATGGCAGGCAACCATTTAAAGAACTAGGAAATTAGTTCAGGGATGTTGCGACTCTCCGAATGAGTTGGTCAAACATCAGTGATTCTCTTTTCACTGAGTAGTATGATACAGAGACACAGAAATGACTGATGACCTTTCCAGAGTGGGTCTTTTTGTAAGAGCTTTACATTATACTCGTAGATAACAAAAGGAATGTACACATCTATCGAGTTGTTTACCTCTCGCTTCGAACCACTTCACTTCACTGATGAACTCTAGAGAGGGTTAACGTATCTAAAACTAAAAATTACTATTTCATTTGATTTGTATGTATTAGGTCCTAATAAACATTTATTTCGCTTACTTTTAGAAATTTACTTCTCGGTCTTGCATGCAACGAGTCAACAGCTGGGCTGTACTTAGATTTAAGTAGTAATTCATTAGGTGCCCAGGGTGCTCATGTTTTGGAATCATGTATACATGGTGTTCGAGTTTTACAAAGTCTAGACATTAGTGACAATAGTAAGTATGCTCTCGCTCCTTCCCCTGGCAACCCTTTACTTATTCATATTTCCTCTGTAGATTTGGATGCCGAATTAGCATCAGTATTGACTGCAATATCGAAGAACCCATCGATCCGAACCCTTTACATGACACGTAGTCTCACCGGTATGAAACCTAAACACATTCCAACCGTAATGGATGCACTGGTGAATCTCATCCAAAAGGATGATTTCCCACTAGCCGAACTGGTTCTATCGGAGAATAAGCTAAAGAATGATATTCATGATTTTATAAATGCCTTAGGAAGTAATCAGAGCTTGCAGAAATTAGGTAAGTTTTAATTGTCTTAAAAAATAAAAAATCCTCTAACTTTCTTCCCTTCACCTAGATATAAGTGGAAATTTCATGGGTGACGTTGGTGCACGACTTCTGGCCAAAGCACTACAAATAAACAACAAACTGCGAACCATTTACATGGATAAAAATAACATCACCCTCCAAGGTTATGCTGATATTGTCTACGCTTTAGAGAATAACCATTCAATGCGTACGATACCATTTCCGGTATTTGATATAGCGCCACATTTGAAAAATCATCCCGAGAAGACCGATGCGATTATGAGAAAAATGCAAGAGCTCTTGCAACGAAATTGCAACGGACTCAAGCGACAGAATGGTCAAGGCTTCCGATTGCAACATGGTTTTATGTTGTCTTCCACACATCAACTTGTCGACAAATTGGTGGCCGAAACACAGGATACACTATCGATAGCGCCGGGCAGTGATTCATGCGCTGTGCAACGACTCATTGACGATGCAGAGAATTGTAAGCAACTTATGCCGAAACTGCAAGAAGCAGTGCGCTGTGAATCACATCCGGTTGAAGTGAAACTAACACGAATCGCAAGCGATTTAAGTTATACGATTCAGAGTCATCTAGAGGAAACAATGGAGACTATGATTCGAACTGGCATAGTACAGTGTCCAAAGACTTTTGGGTGTCAGAATGTTATTATCGATTTAAGGAAGGCGTTATGTGAGAGATTAGTGATTCCAGAGGATTTTCTGCAGTCGTGTTTGCTCAACAATGCTGGAAGTGAAATTATGAATAAAGTTGCGTAAGTATAAGAAATTTTTTTTTTCTTTTAATTATTTACCTACTTTTTAAGTTGTACTAAGAGTCTGTGTTGGCATTCTATCACGTTATCGTGAAGACATTTATCTTGATATTTAAACTATTTGCAAGACTACTCGTATATCTGCCGGACTTGGGCAAGAATAATACCGAAGAACAATTTTGTTATGTATTGGTCTCAAAATAACCATTACATCCTGCATTTGTTGCACCAATGCCTATTCCATTACCAAGGTACTTTGTTCCCATGTGGGTGTTAAGGTATCTACCACATGCTGTCGTGTACGAATGTTCTTTCCTCTTACTTAAGTGGGTTCTATTGTATGGTTATGCAGTTATCATCCTGTCGCTTCTGTATTATCACGCCTATACTTCCCTGCCTCGTTTTCTCATACTATCTGTTACTTTGTGGTTCAGTTTCGTCAGAATATCCACAATATGTTTCTGGGTTAGTTATCTTGTGACATTGGTGCTGCACCCACATAACAGCATCGACTATACATTTGAGTAGCTGATTGCAATGCTTCTAATAATAATAATATTTTGGCGCTAACAGCCCAATGCAGGGCCTGGGCCAGCTTCTCGCAGCCACTTGTGCTGTGGGACTCATGAATGGTTGGGACCTACTGTTTTATGCCGTTTCCGAATGGCAATTTTTTAGACTGTGAGAAGCTTCTCATGACAGTTTTACTCCCGTATGTTTGCCAGACAATTTCTTGTATTCAAACCTTAAACCTCTCGCTCAGTGATCGCGCACTAAACCACTGAGCCACGGCGCCCAATGCAGTGTTTCTCCTGATCTTAAAAAAACATACCGAACTCAGCCTTTAATTTCGCAATTCGATTGTCTTAGTCTAATTTCGTGACGTTGTCTACCGTGACAATACTATACAATCCTATACTCCCGACTTGTTGCGCAGCAATGCTTACTTGTGAGGTTGATGGGTGAAGGTTTTTGGTGGGGTTTATTTTCAGCTCAAGCAGGTTTGCCTCTATCAGCAAACCAGTAGACATTTCTATGCGGTAGGAGGCAAGCATCGTCGACATAATCGAGGTGTTTGAGGAAGGTTGTAAGACTTCATTGTATTCCACCACTTCGCACCAATAAAGCACTGCGAAGAATGCCACTGATCGGCATAAGAATTACTACTGCTCTGACAGCCTACTCCTATGCAGCACGCGACATTTGGCGCCTTTGTAACTTGCCTTTGATAAATTGTCCGGAAAAGACACGCCACATAAAAACTCTTCTTATACTGTCAGAGGATGACCCAGGACGGAAATATGCTTGCTTATTGTCGAGAGTGTTTGGAAACTTGACAACCATCTTCTTTGCTCCATTCGTCAGGAAGATCTCCGTGGAAACTCTTAATTAATCCTCATTCGAAACCAGCAGAAAACTATCCAAATGCTTCGCTAGACTCTGACTCAAGCTGTGTCAGCTTTTTGCTTTTTCAATTTATTCAGTCAGTAGGTTCTTATTTTTGTTTTTCATGCCTTATGATTGTCGCTGTTCCTTGAGCGAGATGTTGATTTTAAGCCTGGCTCCTCGAAGCTGGATGTTTTCGCTTGATCGAACGCCTACAGTTCGAAGGCGGATATCAGCTACCGTAAGATGGTGACCTCGTTCCTTTTTTATGTCAGCTCCACGTCTACTTCAGATGTCTAAGAGACCCTCAGTCGAATAATAGTCATATGTCAACTTGGTTAGAACATCGGTGCAGATCAGTCGAAGTCTTCGTAAGATGCTAGTTCCATTAGAGAGTAACACTTAATGTTTGTCCCGTTCCTCACTTTTGTCCTAAAACTGACCGTCAATATTCGGTCGGTTTATTGCCGCCTTCGCCATATGAGGCCTTTGTGTTTGTAGTTAACTAATTTACCTAGATCAGACTCACGTGCATTTGCAGACTATTTTCCCGAATAGAGTAAGACATTGTTATACTTTTAAGATTGGAACTCATCTACCCCAAGATGCTATACCGCTTGAATCCTTTCTCTAGCTGAAGGAATTTGCCGTTTCGGCAAACAAACCTTTGTCTTGATAGCCGTTTTGAAAGAGAACTCTAAGGGTTTACACATGCATTTACCGGATGGCACCACAAGGATGAGCAATAGGCAGTGGGTTAAGGACATGTTTGTGGCGCAACTGACCCAAATCAAGTTTTGAACAGTCGTTTCCCGACCAACCGCGACTTATGGTGCAACAGATTTAATGGGTGATTATAGGAACTGGCAGTTTTGTGGTTTTTCAGCTTTCTAGTAGCTTCGCTGACCTCTGCTATACTAGAGGGGAGTACGATTGTTCATTGACTAGACCTGGGTTTTCTTCAGAACCTTTTACTCCTACTTGGTGCCCATTTAGTAGCTACTAGAAGTACTTGGTTGATTGGTTGGCTTTAGAGATATTTTCCTCCTCGTCATCACAGTTGGCACAGATGGTTGTATCATCTAGCCCGAGTCTGAACGAGTGTTTATTGAGATTGATGTGCCCTGTTAAAAGTCCCACCATCTCTCTTAATTGTGTTCTTGAGTTGAAAGGTCTTTTTGCTGTTTTGTTGTTCGGTTCTGTTACCACGGATCTGGCCAATTTATACGTGTCTAGATTTGTCCAGTAGTTATTGAACTCCTGACTTATCTTCTCATAGATTATCGTTTTAATAGTTGTCTATAGCTTTTACAGGATTCAGTTCTGTGTCACTCTCTTCTTTCCTTGCTAGTTCATCTGCCTTTTCGTTACCCGATACATCTTCATGCCCTACTGGAAGTACTTTCAATTACTGTCTCTAGATTATCCTGCGTCCGGTCATAAAGCCAACTGCCAGTTTTCGAAAATTTTAAAAAATTAACATCCATCTTATAGAGAATTGCAAAACCCAGTCTTCTTCTTCTTCTTCTTTTCCTTACGGCGAGGTTATCATCCGGAGTAGAAAAATCACAAACCTCCCACCTGCACCGCATCCCTATTGGTCCACCTATCGGGTTTGCCGGTTTGACCTCAGGAAGCACCGGCAGACTTCCCGGTTTCGGATCACTTCGTCACTGAAGCCAATCGAATGCTGGTGTTTTTGCATTTGGTGATCCAGTTGTTTTTTGGTCTGCCTTTTTTGCGCGATTGTGTAGTGAAGTTGATTGATATTGCCTTTTTGATGGTGTTCGAAGGATCTCTCCTTTAAACATGACAATACCAACTGAGCCGGTCGTGCTCTATCTTGTTCGTGATTGGTTCTTTTACATGAAGGATTCCTCGAATCTTCGAACTTCTTATTCTATCAGCTTGGTTACTCCTGCTGTCGTGCGAAGCATCTTCATCTCAGCTGCCGTTAATTTAATAATTTGCCCTCATACTTTTTCTACATTGTCCAGCATTGTGAACCGCATGTGAGCGCCGGGCGTACAACTGCGGTGCCTTCCTTTCAGCTTAGGGGATATTTTCGGTCACAGAAGATTTCGGAGTTTTCCCGCCACTTCATCCACCCTACGCTTACGCGATGATTGATGTCATCATCACAAGTTACTTCGCTATTGATCATAGATCCCAGATATTTGAACTTTTCGCACTTGGGAAGCACTTTTCCATTCAAGTAAATATCTGAAATAGGTCGGTGTGGATCAGAGAACGGGCAGCACAGATACTCTGTTTTTTTGAACTAATACGGTACCCATTTCTCTCCAAAACATCCGCCCATACATCGAAGTGCTCATTGCAGGGACGTTTGATCTTCACTTATGATAGCTCCATCATCAGCAAAAAAAACCTAAAATATTGGTCCTTATATTTTTTTTTCTTAAGAGGCGCCATATTCGAGATATTCGCACTCGAAAATGGTTTTCATTAACTAAGTTGATAGTTTTTATTCGATAGATACGATTACATGTTAGAATGCTCATTGTGGCCTCTATGATCAGATAGTCTAATTCTTTGTCATCATCGCGTCGTCTGATAATGCTCCCCTCATCCGAAGTCAGTTCTAAATCGCCACCAAATGATCAATTTCACTGAAGACCCGGCAGTTTACAGATATTCGATACAAATGCGAGCAAATTGTATTACTCTTTATCGTCTCTCTAATTTGAGAAGTTACCTCATAAGGTACCTCTACTTTATGACATGAAACGAGAAACAGTATGAACCACTAAAAACCTAATCTTCCCGTTTTCTCTCATTTACGTATAATAAGCATTTTTCTTATAAACGATGTCAATAAAAAAAACCATAGTATACTCGTACGTATGCAGATAAAATCGTTCCATTTAAATTTCATACGAACTCAATTCTCATTGTTAGTTCCGGAGAGAGAAGTCTTGATATCATTGTAAATTCTACTTAATCTAGTTTTTTATTCGCCGACAGTTCTCATCTGAACTAGTTCTACAGCCACAATGTAAGGTTGCACTCATTCGACTAACCAAGTCAGTTCAGATAATTACTTTTTGTTTTTTTAATTGAAAGTTTGAATAAAAAAAAAAAAAAATCAATGCCAATAGTTAGTTATTACGAAACATCATTGATCATCAAAAATACCCCCTTGTTTCTCAGTGTACAATCAAAGCTGGTACGAGTAGTTCTTCGCATATTCCAATGAATAGTTACGATTGTGCTGCAACACTTTCAACGCACACTGTATTTCGCTGATAAGAGGTCTCGCACTAGCTTTTGATAAGATTACCCGAAAGCTGAGTAAAAAGAATTCGGGAAAGCATCGTTGTAGTGTACTAGCTTCTCGCCCTCCAAGCATTCTCCACTTTGCTGGTCAGTAGTAGTATCGAAGTTGTACGTTTTGCGTATTAACGCGAGATGGGCCTATGTGAAAAAATGTTTTGCTGCTGTTCGAGCCGCAGGAAATCATCAAAGGCGGCCCGCGGCAGTAACACCGAAAAACTCTTAGAAAAGTAAAAAAAAAAGTTTTGTGTTTTTTTTTTTTGTTTATGCACATTTTGATTTACTATTTGTTTTTCTATTTTAGTGAAATTGAACAGTCAATTGCGGCTACAATCTCGGATCGAGCAACAGATGAAGTCGTAGAAGCACTGACACGTTATCGACGAGGACTGGGCATCTCAGACTCACCGTCGGTGCTATTGGATGAACCCCAGACGCCGGATATTGTACGAAGTCGATCTAGTCATGTAAGTTTTCTGCAATATTTGTTGTTTTATTTTTTAGCATCAGTACGCCAAATTACTGCTGTTGTTTGCTCAACAAACTGATAAGAGTCGAGTTGCGAAGATATTTTATTATTTATGCTGTTTGCCTTGTCTTTTTACGAACAAATGCATCGAATAGCTGATAAATTTATCGGGGAGCGATATGAGAAATTGAGAGAGTAGGCAAAGTGTTCTGTTTTCACTGAGGGGTGTTCGTGTATAGTGGTGTGGGTAGGCGTTCAAGTACATATAGCAAACTCTATGACGTCATGTTGGTTTTCAGCTATGAAGGAATAAAAGTGGTATCAAAGTTCTCGTTTCTTAAAAACAGAGATAAAGCGGGTACAACTGCTATAAGTATAGAACCACTCCCTAGATTGACGCAAAAGTGGTTGGTGTTGGCTATTTTGGAGGGGGTTATGGTTCGCCGGTTGGACGGAGGTCGTTGTTGAATGTAAACGAGACTATGGGGAGCACTGTTTTGCAATTTATGAGACATGGCGGTGCTTGAAAGGCTTATAGATGTTGTCATTGCTTTAAATATCAATGTTATCTACTTTTTTTATATAGAATTACCTTAAAAATGAATAATAAAAGTAGTAAAACATTCAAATTCTATTGATTCGGTTGTGCGCAGAACGAAGGCTAGGCTTTACTGTCAACTGTGATCTCATCGTAAAACGAAAAATCTACAAATGGTTTTCTAATAACATAATCCACAGCTGTGGGTTCTAATTTTAAATTTAAACAAAAAAAAAAAACAAAAAAAAGATGCATCAGAGACGAAGCACCTTTACTACACCACATCTTGCTGATTTTTAAACACATTATGATGGATAATACGGTACACAAAAGATAAAATTCTTTCGTCTTCTATATATCTTCTATGAACCTATAAAAACATGATCGTGATCGAGTAGTTTAAATGTTTGAAATGATAAGAAACTCACATATAAAAGCTATTGAAAAATCCAACACCAACATTTGTTCACTTACCTTCTCCATTTTGGCGATAACAGTCGACATTATGTTATCTCTATGGAATACAAGAAGAAGATAAAAAACAATATTTTGTGTAGAAAATACTTTTGGTTTTAAAGTCATTTTAATCATTTCTAAATGAGTGATTCTCTCTATGGAGAGTCGCCACTGTTCGAGCAAGGGCAGACAGACATTCATACCAGTCGATCCTCTTCACACATGCACATCCTTGGAATGGAGTTCCTGGCAATCGTGATCACTTGTTGCTTGAACCAAAGATGCAGACTTTCTTAAAGTTTTGTATAATTGGCGCCCGATCTCTGAGGAAATCTTTGATAGCGGCATTTATTCTTATACACGTAGCATTTTTTTGCAATTGGAATTAACCTTTTTGCAATTGAATTAAATCTTTTTTTTTCAAATGGAATTAAACTTTTTACTTACTTACTTACTTAGGTCCTTTAACCCCTCGCGGAACATAGGGCGTCAACCACGCCTGCGCGCCATCTTGTCCTATAGAGCTCGATTCCTCCTCAACTGTTCTGCGCCATGTTTGCCTAGGGCGTCCCGCTATTCTGCCTGCTTGGGTGAGCGGATTCTACTGTATGGCGTATTTCGCAATGGAGTTGCCTTCGCGCCGTAGGGTGTGTCCAATCCACTGCCACTTTCTCCTTCGTATAGTAATGTTTATAGGTTCTTGGCCCGTTCTCATATAAAGCTGTTCGTTGGAGATCCGGTTCGGCCAAAAAATCCTCAAGATGATTCTTAAACATTTATTTACGAAGACTTGCAGCCTACGTGTGTTAATGGTGTCCACCTTCCAGGTACTGCACCCATACAGCGGTACCGATTCTACGTTAGAGCGGAACAGTCGCAGCTTGGTTCTTAAGCTGATAACATTACTTTTCCAGATTGTCGATAGCATACTGAACGCAGCTTTAGACTGCCCGATTCTACTGCATACGTCCAGTTGGATGCCACCGCGGTTAGCCGAGACCACACTTCCTAAATATAGAAAGTTGTCAACTTTTTCGACTTCCTGTCCGGCAATGTTAAGTTGAGCGTTAGTGTTGGAAGTGCTGAGGGCTTTTGTTTTGGCCGTGTTTATTTTGAGCCCCACTTTGTTTGCCTCAGTTTCTAGATTATGGGCCATTAGATGAAGGTTCATTATCCGATGTGAAAGTAGACAAACATCATCAGGGTAGACTAGGTGTTTAAGGTAAGATGTCATAGTCCAACGAATTCCATTGTTTCCTTCCGTCAATGCTGCACGGAGTACATCGGTGATAACCACCAAGAACAATAATGGTGACAGAATGCATCCTTAACGTACTCCACTTTGGACACCAAATTCCTCTTTAAAACTTTTTGCGATTGAATTAAACCGAAAAGTTTGTTGTCTTGCATTTTTCAAAACCTTCCAAGTAAATCCTGAAGGTTGGTAAGTGTGATGGAGAATAATCACGACAGATGCCATAAGTGCCAAACAATGTTACAATTGTAGAATTGCAATGCCGAATAGGTACCGATTTCTCAGATTAGGCAAGCCGTTCATTCGCCATACTTCCTCAAAGTCTTATACATGACATGCCAAAAGTTATTGGCAAAACACAATGTTTCGCACGCGCGTTCGCGCGTTTGACAGGCATTCTACCGACTTACGAGTAGAAATGTACTCTTTATTTTTATGGTTTGATTAGGAAACACAAATTTAAGAAATAACTTCGCAAAAAAATGTGTATGAATAAGAAAATAAAAAAAATAAAAACCTCTGCATACTCTAACATAATTAATTTGTGTTCAAAAATATCAATTAGCAATTAAAAATTTTTACATATTAAATGCTAACAATTTGGAATACATACACGACACTATGACTTACCTCGTGGCTAAAATCGAACAAGTCAAAAATAATGTCAACTCAAAACAGCTGTGAGCTGTCATAACGCGCGACAATAGTAGTGACAGAGAGTAGCTCTACTCCGACGTTGAGGTGGCTCTTACGATATTTACGATCAAAAACTGACCAAACGCCTGAGGTCACATTTGGTGTTACCCCATAAGATCCCAATAATTTTCGCTTTAAATTTACATACTCCCAATTGTTTGCATTAATCGCCAATGCCCTGGTTTTTAAGTTCATTTTCTCCAAGAAAGTTTATCCAAACAAATTTTTGACTTAGAGTCCAGCTTAAATTAGAAATGTCGCATGGTGGGGTGGACCACCGCATACTAAAGGGTGTCCCAAAATTCACGCAAGAAGTAATTTTGATAGAAAACCTGTGTTTAATTAAAAATTGTAAATGTTTTATTGATGCATAAAGTATACAGTATAGGGTTATGTATGGAATAGAATATCGGATAAATAGCCTCCACGGCTTTGCTGGCACATACACACTCTTTTGTCTAAATTTTCCATGACCCCTTTGCATAAATGTGGCTGAATTTCGTTCATACAGCGCTCAATTTGCTCCAAAGCGTGGGTAGTCATGGGCTTATTGGCACAAACCTTAGATTTCAAAAAAAACCCAAAGAAAAAAGTCCTATGGCGTTAAATCGCATGATCTGGGCGGCCAATTCTGATCACTAAAACGGGAATTTACACGACCAGGAAGTAACTTATGCAGTAATTGAAATGTTTCTCGGGCTGTATGGCATTTGGCAACGTCTTGTTGAAACCACATGCCGTCCACATACATATCCTGCAATTTAGGCACACAAAACTGTATTATCATGTCGCGATAGCGAGCACCATTAACTGTTATTGCCTGACCAGCCGCATTTTCAAAGAAGAGTGATCCGATGATGCTTCCAGCCAAAAATCCGCACCAAACAGTGACAAGTTGCGGATGCATTTTTTTCACTCGTGGATTTTCTGATTTTGATTTTTGTGAAAAATTTTGTTTAAAAAATCAGCATCCACTTATTGTTGTTCTGGATTATGGAACAACAACAAGTGGATGCTGATTTTTCAAACAAAATCATCTTCAGCGACGAGGCTCATTTTCATCTTGAAGGTTTTGTTAATCGTCAAAATCAACGAACTCTCTTTGCTGTGTGTGGTCAGTAGGCTTCAGTTCTTGAGTGTATTGCACTTTATATGCATGAAGATGCACATCTTTCGTGAGAATATGCTGTAGAAAGCTCGAAATGCCAAATTCTTGACCACATTACCGCACAAATGGCGCAAAATTCAAATTTTCGAAAATCAAGGAATTTGGGACACCTTTTATTTTTGTGCAAAATTTAAATGTTCAAACGATTCAAGAGTTACAAGCGTATGACAGATACACAGACAGACGGATAGACAGATACTGTGTTGAATCCGTTAGTGTTCCATTCGTATAATTATGGTACGAAACACTAAAAATTGACGAATTTCACAACTCATCCGTGTTTGTCTATACCCCACACGTTACATGCCCTTTAACAACAGAATTATGGCACTGACGTGAAAACAGTGATCGTGTAATACCTGACATATGAGTACCCGAGCGAACCTTACAGGTCTGTTCCCGAACTTGACCAGAGTTGAGAATTATTACGAAATTTGATGAAAACCGGTTAAATTTATTTCTTATATGTGGGGATTCCCGTGGATTTGGGCAATTTTCGTCAAATTTCCTAGAAATTCGCAACTTGGTCAAGTACGGGAACAGACCTTACGAGTAAGTCTTTTCAAGTTTATTAACCCAATGACGGAAGGGAGAAAAGTGAATAAGGATAAGGACTAAAGTATAAATTGTTTTTAGCGGGGAAGAAGTTAAGGGAAAATGCATAGAGGTTGCCCTTTGGTTCTCTTTCTTACGACTTACTGAAACGTAAATTGTCACCAAAAGACTTAGGGAATGCTATGTTATACGAGGGTGGGTCAATAAGCCCCATAAAATTAAATAAGGAACACTCTTTTCGGTATAAAAACATTTTATTTTTCAACATAGTCTCCTTTTAGCTCTATACACTTCATCCAACGTTTCTCCAATTTTTTGATGCCCTCCAAATATACGATTTCTCGAGCCCCTTAAAATAAGCGTTTGTTTCAGCGATGACCTCCATTCGACCCAATTCTCTTACCTCCGAGCCATTTCTTATGCTGGATGAGGGAGGAGTTCGTAGCCTAACTCATGCAATTTTGCCATTGCGACTGCGGACTTGTGCGCCGGTGCGTTGTCCTTGTGAAAAATAACTTTTTTCTTAGCCAAATACGGCCGTTTTTGCTTCAAATCGGCTTGGAATCGATCCAGCAGCTCTGCGTAATATGCGCCGGTGATCGTTTTTCCCCTTTTTAAGGTAATCGATGTGAATAACACCGCGCGCATCCCAAAAAACTGTCGCCATGACTTGGTCCTTGGTCTTCTTCGACTTCGATTCACCAGGACAACTCCATTGTTTTGACTGTTTCTTGGTTTCTGGTGTGTTGTGGTGAATCCAGGTTTCATCCACGGTTACGAAACGGCGAAAAACTCAGCCGAATTTTTCTGGAACATCGCCAAACACACCTTTGAAGTTGTCAAACGAATGCGTTTGTTGTCGATTATGAGCAAACGCGGCACCCATTTTGCGGAAAGCTTTTTCATGTCCAAATATTTACGTAAAATCAAATTCATTGAGCCATGTGATAAGCCTGGGGCCTCTTCAAGCTCGCGCAAATCAAACCATGGATTTTGTCGACCATTTCTGGTGTGGTGACCTCAATTGGGCGACCAGAACGTTCGGCGTCACTTGTGCTTGAACGACCGCACCGAAATTGAGTAAATCAGTGGTGAATGGTTCCAATCGATGGTGAAGAGTCCTCATAATATTTGTCAAGCTTTTGTTTGGTTTGCGTGATAGTTTTTTTCTCGCAAAAAATAATGTTTAATGAGCACTTGAAATTCACTTTTTTCCATTTTAACGAAAATGCTAGTAGGCGTCTATATAAAAATGGCTGCCACAACAAAACTATTTGACAGATCTGTCTGAAAATTTGAGTGCGTTCTTTTGAAACATGATTCTTGACAAAAAAAAAATAAATTTAAGGTGATGACACAATTTGTGTTAATTTTCAGGAACTTGTTGACCCACCCTCGTATGGTTCAGGGATGTCTATCAAATATACAAGAATACCTCCACTATAACCTAACGTGTTAAAGATCGTTCTTGCTTTCAATGTGATGAAAGATTTAGCACCGTATTTTTTTTTTTTTTACCTACATATTTATTTGTATTTCTTTTCAGGATGCTGATGGTTTAATAATATCGAGATCAAGTAGAGGAAGCGTACTGCCAAAACTTGGATTAGACTCACCCACTGTAAGTTATCCGCATTGGATGAGATAAATTAAACATTTTTCTTGCAAAATAAAAACTAGAAAACAGCATTTTGACTAAAATTTATATAATCATAACAAAATACGAGTATATTTAGTGCCAGTGAATTGTAAAAACAAAATATATATGTATTTAATCTAGTAACTGAAATGCATTAAACAATTAACGTGTGAATATCTCAAATGCTTGAATTTTCCAAAACAAAATCGGAATATATCTATAACTAAACAGATCAAAATTGGCCACACAAAAAAGGAAGAGGAAATTCATAGCAACTAAGTAGTAAATGATAAAGTAGTAGTGAACATTTTTTTTGTTTGTAGTTTTTGCATTTAAATCGAAATGGTAAAAAAAAAAAGTAAAACAAAAATATCGTAACAAATTAGTACATCCGAATCACCATCCATCACACCAACCACACTCACTCATCATGCATTCACCACACCATATCCAACAAACAAATTTTATAAAAAAAAAATTTGAAAATTATAAAAACAAAAAACAAGACACAACAAGTTTATAATTTTCTCTCCGTGTCTTCCCATCATGCTCTCTCTACTACTTATCACCCTTCATCCGTTTGTTCAGAAATTGGAATATCTAAACCTTGTAAGTAGATCACACAGTAATCCTTTCATTTTCTTTTGTTATATATACTCGTAGTACTTTTTTAAGTTTCTGTACAAATATAATGAAATGTGTACAAAAGAGAGAAGGAGATTTTTGCACGTCTACACGCACACACAACCCCCTTGAGTTTGAGTAATCACTGTTCCCCTCACCAAGATCCTTCTGTATAGAATCTTCAAAATTTTGAATGCATTTGGAGATTGATTTGAATGTCCTGCAACCGATCGAACAATAAGAAACTATTTTTTTGGTAACTTTCAGGCCACACCACATCTGCCATCGAAACGTCGTTCAGTCGCACGCAAGGTACGGCCACAGTCAGTGGTCGAGAACCTTAGTCTCGGTCATATTCCAGATCTATTGGAATCTCCATCGTCACATCGAAGTTCATCGAATATGTCATCGCATGATAAGCGCGGCGATGATGAATGTTGTGATTCGATAACAGAGCTGCCAAGTGCCTCATTCCAGTTGCAACATTTGGTCAAAGGTCGACCGAAGAGGGCTAAGACTCGTGCACCTTCGAGACCATTGGTAGCCGATACAAGTACTAGGGAAATCATAGAGGGTTTGGATCAATTCTTTAGACCAGGATCGGTGACACCAACAACGCTGACACCACTAGTTTCACCGACATCCGAGGAATGTAGTTCGTTAAGTTTCGCCGATAGTCCAACGATGAGCAGGGATGATAATGGAAGGATGACGTCCGAAGAGACTACTCCTATTCTAGAGGAGAGAAAGCCCATCAAATTGGATCGTAGCTCACCACTTTTAAGAGGTACTGTACTCGTAGTTAAATCTTTCGCAAATCTGAAAACGATGAACATTTCTTGTTTCTAGGTGTCGCATGGGCAACTCGTTCACGATCCACAGACAACCTTGAGAAATACTCCCCATTGGTAGGTCGTAAATCACCGCTCGTAAAAATGCGCACTGAAGGAGGTAACGATGATCGTTTGGATCGTCTACACGCACCACATCGTGACGATCGAATGCGTTCACCCAGCAATGAGTCAATAAAAAGTCATACAGGTGGCGATAGTGTAATTGTAAAGACAAGCAATGGTATCCTAAGGACACCGATTGTTCTGCAAAAACCACGTCCATGGTCCGTGGTGGGCAATGAACCAAAATCTGTAGATTACTCAACCGAGTCGAGTAAGACCACACCAGAGAAATTAGACGATGGTAAGTTAGAAACTGGATAACGATAGATTTACAACTGACTTTGTATTTTATTTAAAGATTGCGATGTAGTGCCATTTGGACAACAGACTGGAGGTTCTATCGTTGGTATTAGTCCGGGCATTGCTCTGGCTTCGAGCGGTGGTGGTGGCAGTATCGTGGGAATCACACCAGGTACATTAAACTCGGCATGTAATTTTGTTTGACTTGGTTAATAAAATAAAACAAATTAATGAAATGATTGCAGGTGCAGCACTGGAAAAGAAATCAGTTCGAGAATTGGCAGCTGGACTCAGTCGAATGGGTGAGTGAACGAACATTGTTTGCATGTGTTTGTTCTCTTATATTTGAAATTCACTAGTTGACAATATTTTTAATCGGAAATCCGTGCTTCCTCCGAATGTTCCGCATCATTGCAAAGTGGAATAATTAATATACGAGCTTCTCGTTGTGGCAATGCTATTCAATTGACTTCTTACACCAAAAAAGCATCTATTGGCACTAGTGATTTTTCTTTCAGGATGGACGACACTGTGATCTTGAGCCATCCAATCACCAATTAAAAATGTTGTCAACTTTCTTGTGCATGTTCACTTAGAATAGTGCATGAGTCTATTTACTATTTTTACTTTTATTTAGTTATCATTTTTGTTTCCTTATATTTACTTTACTTATGTTTGCATCACAATACTACACACAAAAAAAAAAAAAAACAAAAAAAAAACAACAGAGTTGCCTATGAAACCACAAGTTGGGCCGAGGCCAGCCTCAGTTTTAAGTAGCACGTCTCGTACCGTAATTAGTAGTACTACCTCGACCAGTACCACAACGAGCAGTAGTAGTGGAACAATTGAAAACATCACAAAGACACTAATCAGCACAGAGAATGGTGGTTCGATTAATAGTATCATCGCCGGCAGTGAAAAGAAAACGGAATCAATTGTGAAAAGGATCGCTGGCAAGGAAATTACATCGATATTCGAGGTTTGATTGAGACTCCTTTGGCTTGGATAAATATGCGCTATGCGATGGTGTTTTCATCTCTGAATGTGTGGGAAGCTACTTGCGATTGCATTCATTGTGTTTGTTTCATTGTGATGGCGATAGCGTTTACTATGAAGGCTGAATATATATTTTTTTAATGAGGGCGGCGCTCGGGTTTCTCCCATCCTCTTTGTCTATGTCTTCCAATATTTTCCCTACATTTTAATATTTAAATTTTACTTTTCTTGATTTTGTTATGCGCACACTCATTTTATTTATTAACTATTACGTTTTTTTTTTTTTTTTTTTTCTTTTGTTATGTTTTTGCTTGCATATTAAATATTATTTTTATATTTTCATATAACTGTTGTGCTGTGGAATAATTTTGAAATGATGCTTCAAAAATAGTAACAACCGACCATATTTGTGTGAGCTTTTAAGTGTTTCTAACAAGTTGCTGGAATGTCTTAGTGAATAATCTTTAAATAAAGTTGGCATAATGGATATAAAATTGGGTTTTTAAACATTTTTATAGGAAAGACTTTAATTATGTATCATACATAATATATTTATTTAAGGACGTATAATCTTTGTAACTAACAAAAAAACAAACTCGGAAATCCTGATTTTGAGAATACTTACTACTCTTCCGCATGCAAGTGGAACCTAAAGTCTCCGCCAAACAGAGAGCGTTTTTAACGCCGCGGTGAGATCATTTTACGCGGCGATTAGGTTATTTTGACGTGGCGTCCTTACCGCCGCGGTTAAGAACGTCAAACAGAGAGCGGTCAAAAATAATTAAGATTTTAATTTCAATAAAATGTCAAGCAGTTAGGTTGAAGAATTATTATTATTTGCCGTGCTACGTTCTCGAAAAAGAAAAAGAATTTGGGTTCACGACATAAATAAAAAGAGAAATGAAGTCGGAGAATACCACCGGTTGTGCCGGGAACTAGAATCAGACGAAGAGCGCTTTTTTTTATGACACAAAACTTCAAAATACTTTTAATACGCCGCGCGTCAACACCGAATGATGAAAATAATCTGTAATTTCACACAACATCGCGCTTCACTGTCGCGTTCCAACGCCGTGTTGAATTTAACGGAACGGTCAAAACGCGCTCTGTGTGACCGGGGCTATGTGTTGCAGTATAATACAACGCGGCGGTGGAACGCGGCGGTAAAACGCTCTCTGTTGGACGGAGCCTTAAATTGCAAAAATCCTACTCTAAGCAAAAATCCGGCTCAAAAGACCAAAATATGGAAAAAAAAAAAAACAACTTACCTACCACGATCATTTTGGTGCAGTCTTGGTTGATTGATATACAAAATAAATTTTACAAAATAAATGCTTAAAAATAATTCCCTATTTGGCGTACATTGCCTTCCGACAGAATTTTGTTTTCGACTGCAACTCCTTAAAAATGCGCCTTGATACACTTACATATTTATGTACATAGTTACATGATCATGATCAGCTATATACAGTGATGGATAAAAAAATTAATACACCTGAAGCCATTGAATACAAAGCACTATTTTAACTAGAATAAATCTATTCCTAAAACTTTTTTTTCCACCAATGTACTCCCACAGTGAATAAACATAAATCCACATATCCAAATAGTACTGTGCTATTTTGGGAAAAATTGTTAAATGTTTTTGAAAAGTCTTGTTTTAGTGTGGACAAAAAAAAAAAATACAACTCAACCTTTCTTCATTAAATTTATTTATGTTTAATACAATACAACAATATAAAAAACTATTTGTTTTGGACGTTAGTACTTTGTAGCTTGGCCCTTATTTTTTATAATTTGGGCGATTCTTCTTGGCATGGAGTCCACAATTTGCTGGCATGTCTCCAAGGAGATTGATTCCCAAGCAGCTCGCACTGACTGGCACTGACTTACTTCCACAGATTTTCTATAGGATTTATGTCCGGCGATTAAGCAGGCCACTCCAGAAGACGAACTTTATTAGCCGCAAACCATTCCTTTGTCACTTTGGCGGTGTGCTTCGGATCGTTATCTTGTTGAAACGTCCACACCAACGGCATTTCATCCTCGGCATGTGGTAACATTATGGTCTGGAGTATGTCTCTGTAGGTTTCCTTTGTAATAATACCATCTATTAGGTGTATGGGACCAACTCCATACCAAGAGAAACATGCCCATACCATGATGTTCCCACCACCATGTTGTACAGGTGTACCGTGGATTGAATTCTGTGTTGGGTGGACGTCTCACATTGTGTCTGCTATCCGATCTGAACAAATTGAATTCATCGCTCCAAAGGATATTTCGCCACTTCTTGACGCCCTGATCGCCGGACCAAGTATTATGTGTAGAAGCGAAAATCTTTCTTTGTTTAATATTTTTTTTTGCTGAGTAGTGGAACCTTTCTGGGTGATCTGGATGGAAGCTTGGACTCAACTTACCGTCTCCTGACAGTCCTTGAACTGATGTTAAGATTAGTTTCTTTTAAAAATTTGTTTGAAGATATGAAGGGATCTTTTTTTGCTTGCAACACGATTAAGCGATCGTCTTGTTTGGTTGTTTTTCGAGGACGTCCTCTATTCTCTTGCAATGGTTTCGGTTTTAATGCATTTTGCACCATTCCAAGACAGCAATCAACAATTTCCATAATACCTCTATAAGTATGTCCCTCGATTTTTAATTTTTTTATCCACTCTCATCTGAACAATGCTCCTTTAGTCCCATTTCTTTCTATAACAACAAGTGTAGATATTCCGTAAGTCATCAATTTAACTATATTTTAGCAAAAACATATACCTTTTTGCTTTCTGGCTGTATTTTGATAATTCTTTCACCTTTTTTTTTACTAAAAACGACTCACTACTGGTATGTATTTATTTATTTTTTTTGTCCAGACAATAAATGACTCAAAATGACATTTAACGAATTTCTGTGCGTAACCGTAAATGTTTCGGCTGGTTTTTTGCATGTACGTGTTCTACTCTCTATCTACCTACTTTCCGCAAGATGGCGGGATATTCGGTTAAGAGTAAAATTACAAAAAAAATACAAAAATGTGTTGAGCAGTAAGCTGTATTTATTTTTTTGTCCATCACTGTATATATCTCTACTTGGTACATTGTAGCCTTCCATCCTCGGAAAACAGTAGTTTCTAATCTTATAGCGGATAACGAGGGTTGTTTATCTTCAAGACTTTAATGCAGCCTTGGAAACACCTTTTAAACCTAAACTACTTTCGTGTCTTTCACATGACAATTTTATGTTCCAGCTGTTGAACCTCTACTCTTGCAGATGGCATACATAATTCTGATTTACCAATCATCCAACCAAGCCCGCTAACAGACCATCTTTCAAAACACTGTGTTATTTCGCCGCTGGATGGTAGATACTTGCTGTGAAATACATTTTTTACGTTCATGGATCTTCTGAACAGAACCAGTTGGTATTTCAATTCCAAGCGTGTGTTTCTCTTCCCTGATCTCTCTTTAATAGCACCTTTGAGAAAATCTATCCTTTTTTTGCAGTATCCTCTTGTATGCTTTGTTTCTCCAGATCTCCCTCCACTGCAAATGATGGATAGAAGAAATGTTGCCCCGTTTTCTCTTCTACTATACATCGCATTTCTTGGGAGTATTTTGGCATGCATATTCGAGGTTTTTTTTTCAAATGTTATGATAAGATTTTTTACTTCGTAGATTATTGACTAAACGCACAACCTTCTAAACCCCAAAAAAAAATCTGGAAATTCCTAATCGAACAGTGGTTGTGTGTGGTTAGCTACTCCACTTCAGTGTATATACATGCATTCGTACGAAACTTGAATATAACTTTCATATTTAGACAGAAGCTCTCGCAATATACTTGAGTTTAAAAAACCGTTTTCAGTGACATACTGATTTAATCACCGATCAGAGTCATTAATTCATTCATGTAGCCTGTTGTGTCCAAAGTCGGACGTACGCCTCTTCTAAATTTTTCCATCCTGTCCTGTCTTGTGCTGTACAGATCCAATTTTCTGTTCCTACTCTCTTTTTATCGTCACTCCATCGCGATGGTGGTCTCCCTCTGTGTCTCAGGTCTTCTCTTGGTCTCCATTCTAGGAGTCGTTTTGTCCAACTATTGTCTGTTGTTCTTGCCACATGTCCTGCCCACCTCCACTTCGCTTTTGCAATTTGTATAGTTATATCCGATACTCGTGTTCTTCTTCGCACTTCCTCGTTTCTTACTCGGTCCCTTCTGCTTATTCCCAGCATCGCTCTCTCATCGCTCTTTGCGCTATTTCAATCTTGTTGATAGTATACCTTGTTAGGGTTAAGGTCTCCGTACCGTATGTGATAACTGGCATTATGCATTGCTCGAACACTTTTCTTTTTAGCCGCATGGCTATGTCACTTCTTAATACGTTTCCCATTTTGCCGAAGGCTGCCCAACCTAGTCCGATACGACGTTGGATTTCGCGAGTTTGGTTGTCTCTCGATATTCTTAAACCATGGCCGAGGTATTTATATTCGAACACCTGCTCGATCTCCATTCCGTCTGCTGTCTTCAGTTTTCCATTGGGGACTAAGTTGGTCATGAATTTCGTTTTCGTGAAGTTGATGTTTAGGCCGACAGTTTTTAAGTTACTCCGAGTTCATCTAGCATCAGTTTAGCATCTTTTAGGTTATCAGTTATGATAACAATGTCATCCGCGAAACGGAGGTGACTGAGGTATTCACCATCAATATTGATGCTCTTCTCTTCCCATTGCAGGTCTTTGAAGGCGTATTCCAGGACCGCTGTAAAGAGCTTCGGTGATATAGTGTCTCCTTGTCTAATACCTCTTCCTATTCGGTACTTATTTGCTTTTTCGTGTAGTACCACACACCCGGTAGCCTTATTGTATATGTGTTGGAGGAGTTGAAGATATCTTCCGTCTATCCTACATTGCTTTAGCGATTCCATTATGCTATATATTTCCACAGTATCGAAGGCTTTTTGGAAGTCTACAAAAGTTAGGACCAGTGGCCGGTTGTATTCGATTGATTTTTCAATTAGTACCTTTACTGCTTGCAGATGATCATTCGTACTGAAGCCTCTCCTGAAGCCAGCTTGTTCCCGTGGTTGGTATCGGTCGAGTTTTTGCCGATCAGAGTATTTCTGCCCAAATTCATTCGCTTGAACACCACCTAAATTCTGTCTGTCTTAAAGCCTGTATCGGACACACAGTTTAATTCACTCAAGACCAGTTTGGATTGACATGTCTTTATCAATATTTCTAGAAACCTATAATCTACAAATATTTAAAATTACCGTGCATCGTTATCTCGCTCTTTCTTTTCTCTCTGTTTAACCCGTAACACTCCTGTTCAGTCCTTTTATAATTAAAAATTTTGCAAAATCATTCAAATCGGTCATTCTTGCAGAAATTATCGTAAACAAAAAAATCATAGCGACATTGTACAAAATTAACCGTATTTCCAAAACCGCTGATCCGATTGGTACCAAAACCAATAGGGCCCTAGTTCTCATTAAGGCACATACCACGCAAGAAGATTCGATGAAATGGGTGTATTTTTCCTCAAGTTATCGCTAACGAAAATGAAATGCAAATTTTGCGCGTAATTAACTATGTTTTCCAAAACGTTAATCCGATTGTCACCAAGATCAACAGATCTCGAGTCCTATTTCAGAAAAACCCTCTGGAAAAAGAATCATTCAAATCGGTGAATTTTCGCAGAAGTTATCGTGAACGAAAAATGCAAAAGAATATGCCACAGACGGACAGACACACACCAGCCGCCATACGAAAAACAATTTCCATGGAAAATAAAAGTACGAGAAAGTCACTTAAGTTCTACAGAATTCTTCATGTGCTCTCTTATCTCTTATCTCGAACTTCGTTCAGAACTCTATGGTGTGTCTTCTGTCGATCGCGGTATGATCACAATTTTATTGGAGACTTCCGCGTTGCCTTGTGTATGTTGAAATGTGAGAATCTAGTTTTACAGACTAATATATTTCTTCCCGCATAAAAGACGATTGGATGAAAGTAGTGTCGTATTCGATGGTCTTAACAAAACTATCTGCTTTCGAAGTCTCATAGGACAATTTTAACGTCGTATTCGGACATCGTATAGCGTTCTGTTCAGCTAATGTCACTAATATTGTTAAATTTGCCATTGATGCGGATTGTCATCACGCATTCGTTTACATGGCGAAAACGCCAAACAAGTAAGATCTCACAAGACTTGGTTCTTCTCAAGCTCGGTCCACTGTCTGATAGCATTTGAAGACCTCCGCTAATTCATAGACTATGTAGGGCTCAAACGACTCCCGTGAAAGTCCATAAATTGTTGTCCTTAAGGCCCCGACCCATAGAATCTGTTGACGTCGTTCCGATAAAGGTTGACGTTGACGTTCACGTATTTCCGGAAAGAACAGTCTCATAAAATCCGTCGCATACCTTCGTTGACAGATGACAGCCGATGACATTTTGTTATTGCTGAAAGTGTTTTCTCTTTAAGCTGTCCGATTGTCAACGGCGATGACAGTTTCTCTACATTCTCTCAATGCTTCCACCTATGAATGTGCTTACTCTCTTTCAGAGTGCTTTGTGAATGCGTGAACTTCATGCCTGAAACACAATGATGCGTTGGTGCTACCGTTCTCGCGTTACGTTGAGAGTGCTTCAAGGGATGCGTTGAATGACATACTCAAATTTTGTTTGCTTGTTGTCTCACAAATTTGCTGAAATAAACAAAAAACTTTGATGCGAACTGTCAGAACGCACACAAAAGTTCAAGACAGTCGAACTTTTTTTTCAAGAGAGCATGCGTTTGCTGCGTAATAATACGTAGCTCTTATTTTCTCTCATTCGTAAAAAAAACGTAGAATGGTAGCACGACGCAGCATTGTGACTGGTGCTATTGTATTCCTTTGGTTGAACATTAAACGTCATTCGACGGTAGCACCAACGCATCATTGTGTTTCAGGTATCAATGCGTGACTGTGTGAACTGCCAACGGATCAACGGGCTGAAAAAGTAGATAATAAACCTACTATATCCGTGGAAGTTCATATACCCGTTGGTTATGGGTCACCTTCCCTAAGAATGAGTATATTTTATCTCGCTGTCAGTTAAAAACGACACAGCAACTGATCGACGGATTCTATGGGTCGAAGCCTTAAAACAGGATACAATCTGTAAACAGAAAGGCCACAGGAGAGTGCCTAATGGCTTTTTGGCACCGGCGCAGACGGGCAGACCGAATATTAAATAAAAAGTTTGAGATAAGCTTCAAATGCGCCCTGTAAAACTCATATCTCAATTCAACACCATTCTCCGGTTGCCTTTTCTGGTTTGTAATTTATTAAGCACCGTTGACCTCTAATACCTGTTCCACCTAATCTCACGACCTACATAAGAGTATATCAGCAAACTCCATATCACTCTCAAAAACTTGCTGCTGATAACACACTGCATGCTTTAGACATAAAACAGTAAGTAATAGGCTGAACCGAAAGTTAAAAAAAAAATGATAGTCTATGATGCATATTTTTGTTTATTCTATCAATCGACATCTGAACTCAAACATGCACTACTCGTACATACTCGTATGTCAACAAACCGCTTTATTTAATATTCTTTGCACTCCAGTCAGCTTCCATTTGCATGTTAATAATTAGACAATGCCATAACATAAATCACACATATTCAATTAAAATAAAATTATTCTTATAGGAGACATTAGTTGAAGGTCTTCAGAGGTCTTCAATACGTCGAACTTTTAGAGATGCACAATATACAAAGGATGATGTTGTTGATGTATAAAAAGCAAAGTTAAAAATATGATTGTATTAAAGAGAAAAAAAAACATTTTATTTGTGCAATTTTTATTTTTTTTAATCTAAAGCGAAAGTTTTCATTTTTTTTTTTTATTTCGTTTTTCATAAATTTAAAAAAAAAAAAAAGAAAAAACAACAATAATGAAAATAGACTAAAGAAGGTAATTACATAATTTGTTCATTTAAGTGCCAACATTAAACATTAATAACATAATACGAGTACGAGTATATTATATTTTCACATCAAATTTTCACCAAACATGATGAAATGCTGTATTTTTGTAACCCAATTGTAGAAACACATAAATAAATTCAATTTAATAATCGGTTAACAACAGTATGAAATATAAGTATCGTAGTGGAAATAGTTAAATATACATATTTGCAATATTGCATAGATGTAGAAGAATTTTTTTCATTTTGCTTTTTGTGTAGGAACAATTTTTAATGTACTATTATTTACTATTTGCTAAGAGAAGGTCTTATGAAATAAAATAATCGTGTTAAAAAAGAACACATACACTGAACGGAAAAGCAACAGGTCGAAACAGAAAAATGTTGTGGTTGAACTTGTGTTCTCACAGGATGTCTCTGATGCCCACCTCGACATTTACTAGGTGGGGTGAAAAGTAACCTCCTTGGGAATGAAAAAAAAAAATTTTTTAAATGTTTTTTTATTTTATTCAATATAGTCAATTTAGCTTGATACATTTATTCCAGCGATTTTCCAACTTCTTGATCCCGTCCGAAAAGTAATTTCCGGAAGGTCTGCAAAATACTCTTCCGTGAAGTCGATGATTTCCTCGCGTGAACTGAATTTTTTATTGATGAGCCATCTTTTGAGGTTTGGGAAGAGATAATAGTCCGAGGGAGCCAAATCGGGGGAATACGGTGGATGCGACAGCAATTGGAGCCGTAAGTCATTGGTTTTAGCCGTGGTAGCGATGCTCTTGTGCGCCGGCGCATTGTGTTGCAAAAACAAAATTTTTTTTCGCTTCATGTGAGGCCGTTTTGCAGCGATTTCGGTTGGTTGATGGTTTTTCCTTTTTCGAGGTAGTCCACGAAGAGTATGCCATGACAATCCCAGAAAACCGACGCCATAACCTTTCCGACCCATTGAGCCTCCCTCGGCCGCTTCGGAGCACTCGTGCCGGCTTCAGTCCATTGCCGGGCACTCATTCTGTTCTCTGGTGTGTAATAGTGGATCCAGGTTTCATCAACAGTTACCAATCGACCGATTCCGCATCAGCAAGTCCAAACACTCTTTCGAAGTGCTCTCGCGTTCGTGTTTTTGGTCAGGAGTGAGCATGCGCGGCACCCAGCGGCAGGATAACTTTTTCATATGCAGAATATTGCCCAAAATATGGCGTGTGCGCTCAGTACTAATCTTTGTGGTATCTGCTAGCTCGCGCACCTTCACTTTCCGGTCAGCCAACACCATTTCATGTATTTTTTTGACATTGTCCTCTGCAACCGCATCGGAGGGCCTGCGCTGCGGACTTGATCGGTAGTGGAGTTGCGGCCACCACGAAACTCTCGAAACCAATATTTGACGGTGTAATCTGACGGAGCATTAGCCCCATAATATTTATCCAACTTTTCTTTTGTTTCCTTCGCCGTTTTGCCTCTCAAAAAATAGTGTTTTATGAGAGAACGAAAATCGTTTTTGTCCATACTCAACATGATGCCAAACACGTCAACAACAATCAACTGTCAAAACAAAACTAAAGACAGTATCGCACTGAAATTTGGCATGTCTGGCTAAATATGAATGGACTTCAAGGCACCATAACCTTTTTTGCAGTAGCAGCGCATTCTGGCGGTCAAGGAGGTTACTTTTCACCCCGCCTAGTAAATTCCTCATCACCAGGATGATGTCACCGTTTGTTAGGGGTCACGCAGTTGACTATAAAAGTTATAATTCTTCCCTTAAAAGGTTTCTAGGATATATGACTTCTGCGTGCTATTGGACGTAAAAAAGCAGTCTCATGCGCCGCAGGGTTCTCTAATGCCTCCATGTTGCTTTCCAGAGTGGATAGTGTTTTCTGATAGCATACTCGTATGGTATCATATTCATAATAATGTCTTATTTATCATTGCTTGATCTACTCTTTGGTGCCCTGTGGTTACATCTTTTTTTTTCTGCCCCTTCTGACTGCACTCCAATCACATTGTATCCTCCCGTTAGCCAGGGTAGGAAAAATCAGGTGATGAACTGATTTAATTTCTTGCTGGTCCCTGTAACTTATGCAAGTCATTGTAGGCTATAAATAATGCACAGTGAGTACACCAGAGTTATCTCGTGCCTTCCTGCGACGAAGCCTAACCATAGAAATGGTTCTCTTTTTGTCGACGACTAGACTTGAAACTCTCACAAACGGAAAAAGCAATGAAGGGACGCCTCTCCGACCTTTTCTGTTTTTTTGCCAGGATATTCATAGGCCTAGGGTACATAGGGTCAGTCACGGCATTGTCTGTGAATATCTCGTTTAGGTGCCGCTTCTAGACCACCTCAGCGGACGCCTGGAACGTACATAATAATGAACTTTCGGACAATTTAGTCTTCCTTGAAGATTTCAAAGTCTGATGTGATTTGGGCGTGAAATATGTTTTAAATAATTTTTATTTATTGGTCCTGTTTTTTTGCAATTAATGCCCGATTCACAATGCAGCGTTAGAACGAAACTAGAGTGAGGCGAGAAATCCTCGTCCTCATAAAATCGTTTCCCAATTCACAATGAAGGCGATACTTTTGACAGCGAGCCTGTATTATATATCTAAAAGCAACAACGGCAATACACCACCTTTCTCTTTCTGGCTACATAACAAAGTCGCATCAGCCTGCTGACAGGCTATCTCGTCGGGAGAGTTTTTAAATTTTTCAAAAAGAATGCGTCGCGATAGAATGAGTCTCGCATCATTGTGTATTGTTTCATACATTTGCATAGATCGAAACTTTTTTTGACAACTCGCGCTAGACTCGTCTCGCTCTCACGCTGCATTGTGAGTCGGGCATTACTCTAGCTGCTGCTATAATGTTTTTCTTCGATTAGTCAGCGTATAAGACCAGTTCTTCTTTAATAGTGGCTTGCTGTTTTTTTCTGTCGTTTTTGTCTGGAATACTAGTGATGAACCTTCTGTCAAAAACAAGTGCAGGATCAACGGAGACATCATAGAACTGATAACATCAACCCCTCTTCCCTGAGTCTGCCTACCCTAATGTTGAAATTTGTACGGGGTAAGGAAATTACCTCAACGCATAACTCGCACGGGCTCAGATCCTTGGTTAATAGCCCTGGGACAAGTCGGCAAATACTATATCGATGCAAGCTAGTAGAGAATGCGAACTCGGTCTTGGTCCATTAAGGGTTATCATGCCAATTATCTAACTTCCATACGCTGAGGCAGCTTTGAAAAGACTCTGAACCTAAGTACCCAATTTAAACCACTTGTTAAAGTATTCGAGCAGACTGGAATTATAAATTATTCCATTTGTAAATAGTACACAGAACTGAACAGAAAACACTCCCCGCATCCTCTCGTTAGTCGCCATCACTTACTCGCGAGAGAGTTAAGTTAGTAGGCAGAGGATTGTGTCTTCATGTGAGACACACATTTGATAGCAACTAAACTAATCTCTCCTACGAATATGACCTTTAACAGCTTACACGTTTGGGTCTTCTAATGGTGTATTCGACCTTCTCTAAGTATAGAACAAATAAATGTAATGAACGCTAATCAAAATCTTTAATTTTCTTTATTTTGTTTCTAACAAAATGGCTGTCTTAGAATTATGTGTTCATTTTTAATTAGTTAATGAGAACAAATTTTAACAAAATGAGACTAAAACTTAATGTGCAATTCTTCTTTTTTCGTTTTCGTCTTAAAAAAAATAAAAAATATACATATATGCACACAAAGAAAGGTTAAAAAAGATAAAACTATAAAATTAAAACTAATTAGAATGAATGTTCGTTATTCTATTTAAATTTTGTCAATTTACAGAATAGAAAGAATGAAAACGTAATATAAATTAATAACAACAAAAAAAAAATAAAAAGGGGCAGCCCGTCATACCATGCAGTTGTAAGTCAGTTTTTTACGGTGATACACCCACCATTGTCCCCTTTCTACGATTTGAACAAAATTATTTTTCCACAAGAACTCCTAATCCCTATTAAATTATAAAATAAACATTATACAAGTAAAAAAGAAAAGAGAGACAATGAAAAAAAAAAAAAAATAAACATAATTGCTCCAACTATAGTCATTAAGTTAAATTATGTAATAATTGTTATAAATATTGTACGATTAAGATATTAAAACATAAAATTATATACCTATCCTGTGATTTATTTTCGTATTTAATAAATCTTTTTAATAGTTTTTTTTGTTGTATAAATTAAAAAGAAAAACAAGAAAAGAGAACAGAAATACAATTTTTTATATGATATACAAAGTATTATTTTTTGAAATACGTTTTCTTTCTTTTTTTTTATTTATGGTTTCTTTGTGTAATACCCTAATATTAATTGTGTATAAAAAAAAAAAAAACATACAACAAAAAAAGAAAATCAAACGAATTAAAATTAAAAAAAAAAAGGAAAAAAATCCATAAATAATTTAGTTATATTTTCTTATTAACAATTAAATTAATTGAAAAATAATGTTACACATTAAGTATTAGAACACGTAGTAGATGGAAAACAATTAACGAAATAACAATACGCATACATTACATATACGTATTTATAGAAAGTAAAATCATATATGTAATAATCGCAGATTTTGCGCAAAATCATAATTAGTTTGTTTAGTTTTTATTTTTGTAGTAACTCTTAAGCTAAACAAAAAAAAAAAAAAAATATAATGAATGGAAATTTGAATATACAAGTTAAATAAAAGTAAAATGATAAACAAGAGGTGACCGTTTTGAAAATCTTATAAATAACGCAAAAAAAAAATTAATGTAAAGTAAGAACCATAATAAGAAAATATTCTTTACTCAAACAATAAATTAATTACACTTATATTCGAGAAAATAAACAAAAATATGAAAATATATCTACGGTGTTGTTTTTTTTTAAACGGAATTCTCCAAACGCCGATTTGTTTTAGGAATGTAGACTGGTCGTTGTAGATTTTTCAAAGGAATTCTATCTAATTAGAATTTAAGAACATTTATTGAAAATGTTTTTATCTATTTTCTCTAAAACTAACCATTTTACTAATAAAAAATGTCCAGGCAACGAATAGTTTAGCATGGATCTAAGGGTGACCAGATAGCAATGATAGTTTTTCCAATTGTTATGATTCAACAGCTGTCAAAGTTACCAATGACATCCAGCTGTCAAAATATTCAGTAAGGTTTGCCATTGCATGACACTTCCCGAACGTGTGGAAATTATTAAAAAATATTATCAACATTCCGGCTCAATTGTAAATACGCAACGTGAATTTCATCGTGAGGTCGGTCGCAATTCGTCGCACCGTGGAAAAGTTTGAGCGTAAGTACCCTGTTTTGTACCTTAAGCCACCAACCAGACAGAGATCGGTGCGAAGTGAACAAAACATAGCCGCCGTAGCGACCAGTATCGAAGAAGATCCAGAAATGTCGATTTGGCGCCGATCAGCTGAATTGGGCATCGCCAGAGAGTCAACCAGGATTATTTTGCGTTTGGATTTGGGCCTACATCCGTATAAGATTGTGGTGACGTAAGAATTGAAGCCGTGAATTCTCTAATTGGGCGCTGTAAATGTTGGCCGGAGATCCGGATTTTGGCCAAAAAATCATCTTCTCGGACGAGGCCTATTTTTCGCTCAGCGGCTATGTCAACAAGCAAAATTGCCGTTTTTGGAATGACCACAATCCACAAGTATTCGACCAAGCATCAATGCATCTACAAAGATTGACTGTTTGGTGCGGCATAGAGCGATGTTAACCGACTTTCTGTGGCCAGAGCTCGACAACATCGATATATCCGAGCTGTGGTTCCAACAAGAAGGCGCTACATGCCATACAAGCGACGCAATTGGCTGCCGCGATCATGCGACTTAACACCCCTCGATTATTTTCTCTGGGGCTACATCAAGTCCTTAGTCTACGCTAACAAGCCAACTACTTTGGACGAGCTCGAGGCCAACATTCGAGACGCTATTGCCGGAATAACGCCGCACATATTGGACAGAGCCATCAAAAATCGGACCGACTGCTTGAAGCACTGCCAGCGAAGCCGAGGCTATTCCATACATAATGGCATGATTGTAGCTTCAAATTAAAGCCAGAATTAATTTGATATCTCACACCGTTGTTGTTTTATTTAAAATTCTTTTCCTATCGTTCTTATCTGGTCTCCCTATAAAATTTACTGATTTGGCTCTTCCTGAAAGAACAAAATTGCATGGATCCTTTGTTTCTATGTATGTTATCCTTTACGACTTCTCCGGAAATTGCTAGATGGCTTTTGCGATTTTTGAGGAGTTCCAAAGAAATATTTTTCGAAATATTTAAACACGATTTCAGAATGTGAATGTACATATTTTTACACCTTCCAGAAGACCTGGATTACCTAAAAAGACACAACTTTGCATTCATGTATTCTGATGACGTAACTCAGGTGGTATCAAGTTTCAGTAAACTCCAAGGTTGGCGTCCGGATAACTGGGGAGCATTTTTGTTTTGTTGTTATTGTCATTGCTTATGATTCACAGTATTTTTTTCCCCCGTCCTGATGCATTTTAAGAACGCATATATATTTAAGAACGCATATTATTTTGTTGTCTGCTATAGAAAGTAAGTATGTTAACTTTACCCCAACATATTATATGTATATGTGCATATATTATATATAATTGATTTGTCATGAATAGTAAAAGCTAACAGAAGTATATTGAATCCAGAATTTTGACTTCTAAACGTTTTTGTTTCGTTTTAATTTACATGCACCTAACTTAAAAATGGCTGCAACGATTTGATTAAAATGTAGTTTTATGATTAGTGCGTTTGAGAAATCAATCGTTAATCTGGTGTTTCTAAAGGCGGGTTATTAAAGACAAATATATGTAAGTGTTGGCAAACAAAAATTACGAGCAATCGTGTGTCATTGCCATTAATAGGATTCCGGTGGATGAGTGAGTACATGCTTATGTTCATTTAACGGAACTGTGTTTTTTTTGTATCGTTTGGTTTTGGCACGAATGGAGTCACTTGTATTCTGCTAATTCCATATAACACTTTCCGAATGGTTCGAACGCATCGCATTCTGAAAAACTTATACGGAAAACTGGCGAGGTGAATATCTTTCCCATAGTGGTAGTGGACAATTGACATTCGAAATTGAAGCCTTGTCTGTCAAAAAACAAAACAAGACAAATCTTTTTTTTCCCAATTCCAACTAAATCTGATGAAATATAAAAAAAATTTCAGTTTTATTAAGTTAGTGAAAAAGTATGTAAAATTGGTGAACTGCCAAAAAATTTTGTATTTCTCGGAAAATGCAATACGTACGCGATTGAATTTTAAACTAAAACTTGCCAATATAGTATTAATTTTTTCTCTCTTTATACCATTAAAATGAATATGGGAAATTGTTCAAGAAGACAACGACAAGCAAAAAAAAAAGTATGGTAAAAGTAGACTGATAATATGAAATTGTTATCTCTGTTCGTTTGCATTAACAGAAGTCGTATCCGTATACCCTATACCCAGTCGGATCTTTCCACATACAAATAACACGTATGTGACTATCCAGAATACGCTATTTGTAATTCTATAGACCTTCGGCACTTATTCGTATATGAAATAAATTTGGTAATAGGCCCCTGATTTAAAAAAAAGTCAGGCTTTTCCCGCTCAGGAATGGAAGCCATTCGTACAATAATATCCAATTATGTAACGTTTATAAATATTGTTGCAATAACCTCTTGGTAAGTAGCTTGTGCAAACGAAAAAAAGTGGGATTTAGAAAAATATATTTCCAATTTTTTGCGAGGAAATGAAACAAAATCTAAAGAAATTACTCAATATTTGCGAACACACCATCACATTTTTTGAACACCCTCCTAACCACAAACCACTTTATACAGCTAACCTTGGTGAAATGTCATTCATGATTTAAGTTTGACATTTCAACATTGGCAACTAACCTCTATAATCGTTTTCGCATTTTTCACCCAGCCGTATTTGTTTTTATCATTAAACGGGAATTATTTCCAAAATATCAAACAAAAATGGTTAAATTAACCCCAGAGCTGATCAACCAATCGATGCAGTTTATAAATCCCTGCAGAGAACGTGAACTCGACCTGCGCGGCTATAAAATTCCACAAATCGAGAACATGGGTGCTACGCTGGATCAATTCGACACAATTGACTTGTCCGACAACGATCTACGTAAATTGGATGGTTTTCCATTCCTTCCACGCCTCAAGTGTCTCCTGCTCAACAATAACCGCTTGGTTCGCATCGACGAGTACGTCCACGAATCACTACCAAATCTGAACACAATCATCATGACTGGCAACAATATTCAGGAATTCAATGATATGGATCCGCTCACGCACTTTAAGCAGCTGCACACCCTCTGCATGTTGGTGAATCCAGTCTCAACGAAGCCCTACTATCGAGAGTACGTGGCTTATAAGTTCCCCAACCTTCGACTGTTGGACTTTAGAAAAATCAAGCTGAACGACCGCAAGAATGCCCAGGAGTTCTTCCGTTCCAAAGTGGGCAAGGACCTCTTGAAAGAAGTCGCGAAGAAGGCGAAAATTAGCAATGCCATCGTTGGTGAGAATAAGATTGGTGCTAATGCAACTGGCGGCACGGTGGCAAATCAAGCGGACATTCAGCGCATCCGTGAGGCGATAAAACACGCGAATTCCCTGCAAGAAGTCGAGCGTCTAACGAGAATTCTTCAATCTGGTCATTTACCTGATAACTTCTCGCTGGACAACGGCCGGGGAGACGCCATGGAAATGTAGTTTTTTTTTGTTTTGCTGTAATCGTCTTGAAATAAATGAAATCCAAATGAATACTGTTCCCTTAACTTGCTTTCTTATTTATTTTTCACAGAAAAATAAACCACAATGTTTCAACAGATTCCTCGACTATCTATGCACCTACCCAACACCTTGAGCTCTTATAAGTCTTTCTCAGCTAGAATGCTATCATAGTGTAGACCCGTGTAGAAGATTATCCACGTTACTAGGAAGCCCGCGAATGATGTCATAAAGCCTTCTTTGATTAGTTCCCATGCTCCACCGTATGCCTCTTCATCGATTGCTTGGAAATTCACCGAGTACAAGTAAACAATTCCACAACTGATGCCTGCAAATCTATAAGGGATCATTAAAGTAGAGTTCAGGCCGTTTTCTCCCCAAAAAGACTTACAAAACAAGACCGAGGAATCCCTTTAGCGGTATGATACCCCAAATCACGCCCAAAATAATGCCAAAGACCTGGCGAGACCAATACACTACGTCAAGGAACTCATCCTGAAACAATGCAATTAACATTGATTAGTGCCTTAATTCATGACAATTACGAGTAGAGCGGGGAATGGTAAACACTTGCTCTGGTCCCTCACCTTATCGGGCCATTCGGACTTTGCTGTGAGGGCACGCGTGCAGATAGTTTTCAGTGATGCTGATTTCACGCTGCCATTTCTTTCTATGATATTCGTCTTTGTAGACATTGTGTTCGAAGGTTTTTTTTCAGTTAGAAAACGAGTAAAAAATTGCCTGAAATAGAAATACAAGAAATACTATTTGTCACCGATGAGGTGTATAAAACGAAAGAAGGAAAATGTCAGAAATGACATTAGCGCAAAAGTGTTGCTAAATCGGAGAAATTGAGCTAAAAGGGAAGTGTCAGTGGTGGCGACATCTATATGGCAGGTGTGATGGTACAGTGACTTATAAGAAGACAAGAATATTAAAATTAACCGAACAATTTGATATAAAAGTCACCTTTAAGGCTTATGATTGGTCCCAACCACTCTCAAAGTTAAGATATTAGATTTTGGAAAATTCGAAATCAGCTGTGGACTGTCATTTCAAAGGCGTAAATTATTTGCCTAAACTTAATTTGTTTTGTTTGTTGATATGATGCACTCTCAAACTCCCTGTCTCCAAACATTTCCATGTACATAGTTGAAGATAGTTGAAAAAAAGTTTGAACATGACATTGATAACCTGCCTAGAGCTGGTGTAATTGCTTGCCTATGCAACTATGCTATCGAAACTTCAATTATTCTACCCTATACCAAAGCTACAACTTCTTCATAGTAAATATCGCATATAAACATATACATACCAACGTTTTCAATAAAAAAAATAACAACGAAATTTATATCTTAACAAAAATATTGAATAAATTGGACAAAATAAGAGGAGCTCATTATATCCTTTAACAAACGATTAGATAGATGATTAAGTCCTTTAAAATAATGTTATGGAATGCAAATGGACTATTAAATCATAAAAACGAATTGCAGACAGTGCTTGACATAGAGAAAATAGATGTGTGTTTAATAACGGAAACTAATCTTACAAATCAGTTATTTATCAAAATCAGAAATTACGACACATATTGTACAAATCATCCATACAACAATGCACGAGGGGGAAGTGCGATTATCGTCAGGAAAACGATTGAACACTTTGAAGAAGACCAGTTATGTACCGACGAATTCCAGGCAACCACGATATCAATTAAGACAGAACAAAACTTATTATCACTAACGTCGGTGTATAGTCCTCCAAAACATAAAATTAGCTCGGATCAATATAAATTCTTGATACAAAAACACAAAAACCGATTCATAATGGGTGGCGACTTTAACGCCAAACATACGCAATGGGGATCTCGTCTAATAACAACAAAAGGCCGTGAACTGCTAAAAGCGATACGAGAAGAAGGTTGTGAACCCATGTCAACTGATAAGCCAACGTACTGGCCAACGGATAGAAAGAAAATTCCAGACTTGATCGACTTTTTTTATTACAAAACAAGTCTCCAGAAATGTACTTCATATCAAAGAAGGAAAAGATTTAAATTCTGATCACTCACGAATATATTTAATATATAATGACAGGGTAAACATGAAAAATACAAACTCTTACCTTGTAAATAAATTTACAGATTGGAATTACTTTCAAGCAATATTAGATCAGAACTTAAACTTTAACACAGTGCTGTGTAATAAAAACCAACTAGAGGATGAAGTATTGGATTTTACGGAACAAATACAAAAAGCTGCTTGGAAAAGTACTCCTCAGATAAAAAAGAAAGAAATCGGGTATAGTTATCCGAAACCAATACTTAACTTAATATCCGAGAAGAGGATATTAAGGAAAAAATGGCAACAATCAAGATACCCGTTGTACAAGTCACAATTAAACAAGCTTACAGAAATGATTCGCTCCCAATTAAATGAGCTCAAAAATAAAGCAGTTAACCGAAATTAAATATCGACCGAATACTCATTGTGGAAAATAACCAAAAATCTTAAACGTCCTATTCAACACAACCCACCAATTAAATTAAATAATTCATGGGCCAAAAGCAACTCTGCGAAAGCAGGAGCATTCGCCGAGTATCTGACGAATGTTTTTCAACCCAATGAGAGACAACATGTAGTAATATGGCCAGAAATCGAGCAACAATCCGTGGAAATTCCTTCAGTTACACCCTTGGAGGTAGAAATTATTATACAAAAGATCTCAAGAGGAAAAAGTCACCTGGCTATGATTTTATTACTGCTGAGCTGTTACAACACCTACCGCCTAGAGCTAAGATTAAATTAACAATACTTTTAAATGCTTGTTTGCGCCTGAAGTATGTCCCCTGCTATTGGAAAGTTTCAGAGGTTATAATGATTCCCAAGCCAGGTAAAAATTCGCACGAAATGTCATCCTACAGGCCAATCTCCTTACTGCCCATTTTGTCAAAAATATTCGAAAAGATCCTGCTGACGAGGCTTAAGCCATTTATAAACAGCGAGAATATGATTCCGTCTCATCAATTTGGCTTTAGAGACCGACATTCTACTATTGAGCAGGTACATAGAATCACCAACATTGTCGAAGAAGCCCTTGAAAATAAAATGATATGTTCTACAATATTCCTGGATGTCGCTCAAGCGTTTATAAAGTATGGCATGAAGGCCTACTCTATAAGCTCAAAACTCTTTTTCCTAGAGAATATTCAACAATTCTAGAATCTTATCTCACTGATAGATATTTCCGAGTAAAACAAGAAGATGCCTATTCTGCGTTGAAAGCGCTCAAAGCCGGTGTTCCCCAAGGAAGCATACTAGGCCCAACAATGTATTTACTATTCACAAATGACATGCCAACCTTTTCGAATTGCACACTTGCTAAGTAGAATCAACTCTAACCCTACAGAATGCTGTAAATACTATATCTGACTGGACCAAAAAATGGAGTTTAAAGCTAAATTGCATGAAATCCATACATATAAATTTCACGAACAGAAAGATTCAACATATTCCAATCATTGTTAATGGGATACAAATACCTTATTCCAATACAGCAAAGTACTTAGGAATGAACCTGGACGCTAAATTACGATGGAAAGAATATATAAAAAAGAAAAGGGAAGAGCTTAATATGAAGCTGAATAAACTCGATTGGCTGATTGGCAGAAGATCTATTCTATCAATACATAACAAACTTCTTATATATAATATACGGCGTTCAACTCTGGGGGTGTGCTGCTAAAAATAACATAGAAATAATTCAGCGCTTTGAAAATAAAGTCTTAAGATGTTTAGTAAATGCTCCATGGTATGTCAGAAACTACGACTTACATCGCGACCTTAAGCTTAAATCTGTTGAAGAAACGATCCGTGAATTTGCAACAGCCCATCACTCAAGACTTGGACGACATATCAACCAGGAAGCAGCAAAACTTTGCTATACAACTGGGATTACTCGAAGACTAAAGCGAATTAAACCACACGAGCTAACTGGAAACAATGTTATCTAGAAGATACAACAGAAATGTAAAATAAGCGTGTATTTGTTTAATGTATTGTAAATATATTGTATATAATGTAATATATAACAAATGTAAACTACTCGTTAGTGTTAACTAGTTGTAGTATAAGGAAATGTTGTCAATTTTATAACACTTCAATAAAAAAAAAATGGAGAATAGGTCCTAAGAATTTCTTCAGATCATTCTGCAGAGAGAAGGACGTACACATAAATGTCCTTCATGTCACCTGAAATTAAGTTCATTCAAGTAACATCTTGCATGACAATGAGAATACACCCAAAATTGAAGCTACGAATCTTCTATTTGCATATTGAACGCCCCTACATTTTTGCGCGACAGGACTGTAAGGGCTAAAAGAAAGAGAGGTATCAAATAATTTTCTTCAATATCTAAGAAGTGCCTATGAGTGGCTTACTATATTCCAAGCTGTTTTCTTTTTGGCAATACTTTTTTTACCTCTATTAGGAAATTATTATTGTTTACTACTATCTGCCATTTTTGCATTTGATGCGCCATCTAATGGACAAATCTAGTTCTAACTTCTCTAACTACACTCCTGATTTTCATCAAAATCAATTAGCTTTTGCTTTGCTTTATTTCGTCGGCTGAATATTGGTTTGGTAAAAGTTGTACGATCTAGTAATTTTGTTTAATCTTGGATTTACTACAATAGGGGATTTAAAAAAAATCTGACTTTCTGTCTGCATGTATGGCCAATTGCAGCTTAAATGGCTGAACAAATTTTCTTCAAACCACATTTCTGTAGAATCACAATTTGAAGTGAAGTAGAAATTTTCATTCTAATTGCAAAATTAACTTACTAAATTTCGATTTGGGAAAAAAAAAAACTATTTTCTCGAAAACGGCATTTACGATTTCGTTTAAATTTGATATTTATATTATGGTGGATATACGCTAAAAGATGGCGTAAAGGGACTAATCGGCCGAAAAAATGTAGCTAATTTAGACGATTATTCTTTACAAAAACTTCATACGAATTTTTAAATATTATTTTCCAATTTTTTTAAAAATTAATTAATTTGCGAATAAAAGACATTATGAATTTGAAAACGTGATAGTTAATGTTTATTTCTAATTATATAGAATTTGAGCAAGTAATAGAGAATTTTTAATTATTATTTTCTCAAATTAAAAAAAAATGAAACACTAAATAATTTCTGACAAATGGTTTGTGTTTTTAATTTTCAAAAACTTTAGAAAATAATAGTTAAAAAATCTGAAATATTTACCAAAATACTACACAGTGCTAATATTCATTGGGAACAAAGAGATTACTGGCTGATTTTTCATCTGTACTTTTAGGCTAATGTATAATATATATTTTTTTTTGTGATTATACATTGATTTTTGGGCTTTATAATAATATTTAGAATTGGACCGTGTTTTAGAAAATTATGAAAATATCTTTTTTTCAGTTTTAATGGATTTTAATAAAAAATATAGTAATAAATAAACCATTTAGCGATTTTGTTTCAATTTTCAATTTAAGTGGTTTGCAAATAAACAATATACTCGTACCTATGTAAGGGTGTCCCAAAATGGTTGAAACCATATGTCGTCCACACCCATATCTTCCAATTTAGTCACAAAAAACTGGATTATCTTGTCGCGATAGCGAGCGCAATTAACTGTTATTGCCGGACCAGCCGCATTTTCAAAGAAGAATGGTCCGATAATGCCTCCAGCCTAAAATCCGCACCAAATAGTGACACGTTGTGGATGCATTTATTTCTCAACAATCCTTGTGGATTTTCTGAACCCTAAATTCGACAATTTTGATGACTAACAAAGCCATCAAGAGGAAAATGAGCCTCATCGCTGAAGATTATTTTGTTTGAAAAATCAGGATCCACTTGTAGTTGTTCCATTATCCATTTAACGAACTCTCTTCGCTGTGCATGGTCAGTAGGCTTCAGTTCTTGAGTCAATTGCACTTTGTATGCAAAAAATGCAAATCTTTCATGAGAATACGCTGTAGAGAGCTTCTCGAAATGTCAAATTCTTGAGCATGGTGCTGAATTGATGTTCCTGGACTCTCAACAACACTCTCACGAACCGCTTCAATGTTTTATGTTGAACGACTTGTTGAAGGACGGCCAGAGTGTTTAAAATCACTAATTGATCCAGTCTCCCTGAATTTTTGAATTAATCTTTTCATACTTGATGAAGTTAAATCCATGACCATATTTTGTACGAAAATTGCGAACTGTGTCTGCCAAACCTTCATTATTTCATTCGACCTCCCCCGTTCATTTCATCGCCTCGTAGTGTTTTATCACACGTAGCGGGAGATTGCCCAAAAAGAAATAACGTAGAATTTAAAACCTCTACCGCAAGCGAAGTGAGCCACCCACTGCAAAATGGACGTACACCAAGTTTTATGACTCAATTTATATAATCCCAGTACGAGTAATTATATTCGGTTCTTTCGTTGAATTTTTGTAATCAATATTAAAATTTAAACAATAAACTTTACTTTTTTCGTATTCTATTGCCTTATAATTCAATTATGTTGACGTATGGACAAGAAAACCAAACCAAACATGTTGGAAGTGAAGTTCCTACTTGTACGAGTAATATGACAAAAATTAAAAATGAAAGTTCGATTAAATTTGTTTTTATTGAATTGGAAATATTTAAATGCAATAAAAATGACATGTACATATTTATATTTTGTTTGCAAATCTTATATTATTCTTTTTAAAAACACTCCCTACAATTCAAAGGAAATACATCTGTTTTCGTTTCATTGAAATAGCTTCAGAAGATTCCGGTCTAGGTGGTGAAGAACTCATACGAGTTTGCACCTATTTGTGCATGCATCTAGAGGCAATACCCTGAGATTCCAAGAATACTGCTGAGATTTCAACCAATCCGTCTGTTTTTCTTTCATGTGTCGCGTTAAAAACAATACGCTTCCGTAGTCGGGTGAAAAATGTGCAAAATAAAAAGACATTTGAAGCATAAATATTTAGCCATATGAATAAGGCCAAGGCAAAGGTTACCTTTATTACATCGTCATTGCCATGTGCTGTCACCCTTTTTGAAAAAAGCATCGTACGAATAACTCTATCCAACTCATTCCCTTTGCTCGCAATTCCTCTTCTGGGATTAACTCTCTTTAAAAGAAAGTTGCATTATTAATCTCCAAATATATAGTATTTACTAAGCTTTTTTTTTTAAAAAAAAACTAAAGACGATTTGATGCAGGACTATTATTCTATGCGAATGTAAACCAACGTCGTTAGCGTAGTCTAAATTTGTTAAATAAGATGTCTTTGTTAACTCTATTCTCTGGCTTCTGCTCACCAGGGCTGTAAGCAGATCATTACTGTTAAAAACCGATAATAACAGTGGTGATAGTATGCAAGCTTGCGGCACTCCGTTTTTGACGAAGGCGTCGGGAGCCTTAGGACCAATTCACACCGACGATAATCTTTGATATAGATTTACGGAAATACTTTTTATTTATGGACTCCATCAACTTACGAGTACCTTCTTTGGGAGTTTGGTAATCATCCCCTTTATCTACTCTTCACGAAAGCTTCCACTTTCCTATTTATTCTATAAAAGAAAATAAAGAATTTTCGACGATATATTTAGCTAGGCTTAGATAATCTTTGATATAGATTTACGGAAATACTTTTTATTTATGGACTCCATCAACTTACGAGTACCTTCTTTGGAAGTTTGATAATCATCCTCTTTATCTACTCTTCACGAAAGCTTCCACTTTCCTATTTATTCTATAAAAGAAAATAAAGAATTTTCGACGATATATTTAGCTAGGCTTAGATAATCTTTGATATAGATTTACGGAAATACTTTTTATTTATGGACTCCATCAACTTACGAGTACCTTCTTTGGAAGTTTGATAATCATCCCCTTTATCTACTCTTCACGAAAGCTTCCACTTTCCTATTTATTCTATAAAAGAAAATAAAGAATTTTCGGCGATATATTTAGCTAGGCTTAGATAAGCTCAGACGTACATATGCAACAAACCACACCCTGAGTAAATGTCAACAAATTTACAGAGAAGTTCGAGTTTAAGGTGTTTGCGGCTGCGCACAGCTCATTTAAGTTTGGCGCTTTAGATATTCCTTTCAACTTCTGAATTCGAGGCTCGAGATATTCCTTTCAGCTTCTGAATTCCTTCCTTGATCTTGCTTGTGAAGCACGAGAATTGTTGCGATATACAAATTTCCCCAACTATACAAATTTCCCTCTTTGCAATTTGAGATTAAGTTATAGACGCTCTTCAATCCATTTTCAATTGATGTTTCTGTATGCTTGGTTGTTTAGATAGTTTCGAGATCTATCATAAATTGATGATCGCGAACCATTACAATGTAGGCCCCGCGCTTATTTCGGGCGTCGTAGAGGAAACTGTTAAATCTCGTTTAAGACCCAACTAATCTTGTCGCAGGTCTTATACTTAAACAGATATCATGACGATGAGGACCACATTATGAAGATCTGTAAAGGATGATATAATAGACAAGCAAATAATAAATATAACATCAAGGGACTTGTCCGAGACTGCAGTTACTTTAAGTGCTGCCAACAGAATTGTAGTTGATTATTCATTTACAACAAAACAAAAATGTTCCAATAGATTGTTTATTATTCATTCCAATGATTATTTAAACTGACGATATAGTCACTCAGATTTTAATCTCTAATAGTCATGAAGTATTTACAAAAAAAAGATTAGAAAAATTTGTGCGTTGTCATTCAAGATAAGACCACCCTCTACCTAGATTAGATTTAGGTAGATTAATTATTCGTATTATTTGTATTTCGAAATAATACTTTTGAAGAAAATTCAAACACAGATGGGGGGTAAAAGCTTATCTGAAATTTATGAGGCCTGGTCGACACCAAAACAGATAAGAGAAATGGGTGTATTCGAATCACGTTATCTATCTTTTTTAATTTGGTATTATCATCAGTAAATGTTCGAGTATAATGTATGTAGTTCGGTTTATTTTATTTGTTTAGTTAAAAATGTCAAGCAAATGATGTAATAAACAAATTACAGGTGAGGTGATTTAATGACTTAATCTTCTTCTTATGTATGTAAATAGGTAACAAGTGTCACGACTGAAATTTGGTAAGGCTCCACTGCTCATGTGTTCAGTCCAGCTGATCTCGAGTTAAATTTCTTCTTTTGCTGCATAGTGGTATGGCAGTTCTGGTCAAAACTTAGGCTAAAATGCTCTCAAACCAACGACTTTCAATTGTTTTCTCATACCGTTCGGTCACTGACGTTTAAATTTCCAACCTGCTGAAGCTGATCTCTGAGCTCAATATCCGTGAGGCGGCTGTTTTCAGAGCATAACAATTCGGTTACCTCTCTTGGTTATCCGTCTACTTATCCACGTTGCAAGCCCTTTCATACATATATGCAGTAGAATGGTTTACCCTTCTTAGATCTACAGAAATAAGGCTGCATGTACATATATTGTATAGTTGACTTTCATGCAAAAATTAAATAAACAGAAGGTTCAATCATGTGCGCATACAAAAGCGCCCTTAGTTGTACTAAAACGCTCGAAAAAGCCCAAAATGCATTCATTTACTTGTCATAAGTAACAAAAAGAGAGAAATAATTACTTGAGAGTATTCTATCTCAGTGCTTGAATGAGTCCGAAAAATTTCTTCTGTCGTATACTAGTAAACGTCGAATAAAAACAGCTGCAGCGAAAAAGAAAAATTGCAAAGTTCAAATTCGAAATAAAACCTAATGAAAGATGCTTACTATGAGGATAATATGACGATTCGTCAAAAACAATGATTTTTTTAATTTTCGTAACCCGAGTTGAGGCGAAATGTCGTGGTTTGATAAATACCCCAGTACAAGCAAAAAACAACAACAACGTTCAATGACACTGTGACACTTTTGAATGGCTTCCGCTCGAAATGTAATCGTGCACTTTTCTTCTCTTAATCTTGTGTATTTGACAGTTTATAAGTTTCTTGCTCGAAAAATGCGTGAATGGACCTACAGTGAGTATGGTTTAGCGCATATTTTTCGAATGTGTATTCGTGCATTTAAAAATGAAGTTAGTTTTTGTTCTAATTCAATGTCAAAGTTACTAAAGTGGAGAAAAAAATGGGAAAAGCTAAAAATAATTTAAGATAACAACGGTTTTCGCGAGGGATTTGACAAAATTGAGGGAGACATGATTTTTTTTTTTTTTTTTCATTTTTCTGTTATTTTCTTCCAGAGAATTTTCGCTTCACGAAAAAATGACAGCTGATGAGTTTGACAACAAAGAGGATTAAATATCGAAAAAAACAAGTTTATAAAATAAATCTTGAATTAAAAAGGCTTAATAAAGTTGATTTAATATAATCAGTGGAATCTGCGATTTATTTATTTGGAAAAAATAAACGTTTTCTATTGGCATTTATTTAAAACCACCTTAAATTGACCTTTTGAAATTTAAAGTTTTCTATTTTTCCTTTAGAAAGAAAAATTCATGATAGCCCAATAATAGTCCACCTGTTTTTACAGCAGCTGCCGATAAGGTAATAGGTAACACAATTGTATTTACACTGCAATCTAGGCCTCTCCAGATTTTCAAAATACTGTAGCATAATAATAACTACGCTCCTATGTCTATGCAGCAAATTCCGAAGTGACTTTCCATTCTGGCAGAATTTTGGTTCAAACTGTCCTTTCATTCGAGGTTCGTGTCTGGGACGAAGTCTCCACAGCTCATGTCAACGAAAGAGACGAATAATATCAGTGATAAAAGGGAATTATAACTGCAAGAATTATTTCTCTTGTTCCAGTGGTCGAAGAATTTGCTAGAAGTTTCTGGCTATCAGAAACTTCTGCTATATAAGGACAGATGGCGATCAAAAAAAGACACAGTTGGTTTAGAACCGTGGCGAAGAGATTGGAAAAGTGATAATGGGCGAAGTTGTAATTTGGTGATAAATTGAAAGTTGAGAGTGAACAAGAAAAAGTAATTATTTTGGATTTGTGAATTAAGTAATTGAAAGGAGATAAAGTGATTTGAGAGGAAAGAGACCTTGTAAGAAAAGAATTTGCGAAGAATAGTATAGTGTGAACTTGAATTGTTCTATAGACTAGAAAATAAAGAAATAAATTTCACAGAATATCGTTTTATCTACTCGAGCCGTAGCTTGCATATTACAATACTATGCCGACCACTTGCAGCAAGTCACCCAACAAACTTTACAAGTTAATCACGAAACCTCCGGTCTATATACATACTTCAACAGACATTTGTGCAAATACTCATAGTGTGTATAGAGCCCTTAGCAACAAGTTAAACTGCTCAGAGATATTACTCGTGATTTGTTAATTATATTATTTGCTTAACAGTTTCCGAATTGACAATAGCGTTTGCTTGTGGTTGATGAGTCAATAAATCAAAATACACATACTACTACAATAAACGAATCTTCAATAGCCCTTCTAACCTTCTGATAAGAGAAAATTAAAATATGAACATGTAATATAATTCGAGTACATCCAGTGTTGTTATCTCTTTTCATGCCCACCAACCCTCATACGACTGAATTGCAGATAAAATTATTACGTGGTCTGTTTTTGTTTTTTTTACTTGCACCTATAGGGCAAGTATTGTTTTCGTGAAAAATGTCGATCTCGAACTTTTGATCAATTCATAGATGTACTGGGGCCTTGTAATTCTGTCCGTCTGCCTATAGCTCAGTCTGCAGCCTAAACGGATGGACGGTTTTTTTCAACCTGAGGTTAGTGGGCTTATGCCCCGAAGCGAAATTGGAACTTTCATTCTAACCTTAAAAATAATGGTATTTTATTTACTCGTAAGGTCAATTTTGCAAAAGTGTAATTTTCAAGAAAACGGCTTTAACTATTTTGATTGTAATTCGTATCTGAGGTGATATGGATATAATAAACAAATATTTTGGCGCTAGCTGCCATACAGTTTTATGCCTTTTCCGAAGGCAAATTTTCTTCTCATGACAATTTTACTCTTAGATGTCCATATGTATATTAGACTTTCGAGAAAGGTGGAACCTTTGACCTTTTGGTATTTTTCGGGATTCGAACCTTGTGCTCAGTGATTGTGCACTTAACCGCAAAGTCCACGAGGTAATATGTATACTCAACTCAATGTGCGTACTCAACTCTTTGCTAACATTTTTAATAATGGTACTTTTATTAGCGGAATAGATCGGATATATCGAATTTGTTTAAATTTTGAATCTGAATAATTTACAAGCGAATAAAACATATGAGACAAGTACGAACGACCCAGATGTGCCCTTTATTTTTAAGTGTGATGAAGGATGAATAGCAAGTAAATCGATGAATCATCTTAAAATTACATTTTCTGTTGGTCAAGATAAAGAAAGTTGTTAACAAATAAAAAAAAGTTGTTAACTTTCTCAACCCAAAATGGAGTTGGAAAAATTGATCGCTTTTGTCTTAGTCCTATAAATCTTTAGTCCAGTCGCTCTTGATCCGGTATCCAAAATGTGTGCCTTTATTCTATCTGAAAACTGACATTGTATTTGTTGGCTTGTACTATTATACAAGATTTGGCAGTGGTCACCCTATCAGACTTAGTGGTAGGTAGTTATAACTTCTGCAGGGATACCTATCTTCCGCAAGTTACACCAAATCAAATCCCATCTCACACTGACAAAAGTTTTCTTTACTCGTCGTTCTGCATTATAGAAATGATGCGCAAGAAGTTTACATGGTCGATGTACGTTACCCTTGAGTACTTGCTTTTGCCCTATACCATAGGCATAGGCTATATTCATGTTGATACATAATTCATACTCGTACTATATTGTGACCAGCATCAAGGTTATGTTAGGTTAGGTAACTGGGTGCCCTTGTTGACAGGGTTGTCAACAGCTCATTTAGACCACTTAGAGTCCATTGTGTCCAATATTTAGAACCCTGGGAATCTAAAAATTTCAGTCTTCGACCGCTAGGCTAAACCACTCAGATAAATGTATGAATCTCAGAAGTTTTCTTAGCTAAATACTACCTAGTTCATCCAGCTCTGGAAAGAAGTATCTGCCAAAGTCACAGTTTCTTTTGATGGCCAGAGCTGGACAATCACACAGGAGATGATGAACGGATTCTACTTCCTCTTCGTCCCTGCAGCTTCTACAGTAGTCGTTGTGAGGTAACCCTAGCCATGCTGCGTGATTACCTATCACACAGTGTCCTGTCATGACACCAACAGCTATACGGATATCCCTTCGACTTAGTTCTATAGGATTTATAGATCTGTTTTTGTCGTAGACTGTCCATAATAATTTGGCTGTAGCGCATGTATCTAATCGACACCAGCGTTCATTAGTTTTCTCATTAGACTCGATGTCTATCTCCCTGACCAGCATCAAAAATTAGGTCTATTTCGAAATGTCCGTTCGTCTATATGTCAATAGTTTTTGCGGCTAATTTTTTGAGCTATTTGGAACGTTTTAAAGGTATGTACCGTGATGGTTTAGTCTTATTTTGAATATAACATCACAATGCGAGAAAAAGTTGCAACAACAGTTTTTCTGCTAAAATCTTTTAAAAGCAACTAAAATATTCTCTGAGTAGAAAGATATCATTGCATTTGAATTACAAACTTCACAACGCCACTCCCACTATAATAGGAATGGTTAAGAAACTGAGACATAGGATATCATACGATCTGTTCCAGCGGATTGTATTTTTCCTGTATTCTTTTCTCATACATTCCTCATGAGTAGATGCAGACGTCTGCTTATCGATGTATTTGTCATCAACCCTCACCAGTTTATTTTCCTTGACTAATTTTGTTCATGGTCAAAATCTCTGCATTGTTAGTTGCTTCGGATAGCTGATTTTTAAGTTAGGAATCATGACACTGATGTCTAAACAGTTCATTGTCGCCGCGAAATATTTACTTATCCACCTTCGAGCTTCACCTCATTCGAAATCCGCAAGAAAACCGCTTTCGATTTTATATACATATGTATATGTACATGTGGACTTGCTACTGCTTCCTAAAGACGTTAAGTAAGAGCGTTGATGCGGTTTCATTTATGACGTCTCAGGCTACTCTGCACTCTATACCTCTTCATCCGATACTGCAATTTAAGTTTAATTCTCTCTACACTAAAGCAGCTGCAATTAGGGCGTTTAGGGATATACGGCCACCAATTTAAAAACATGATCTGCACGTAACCATATGATGTGTATGATATGTTTCTACTTTAAACCAAGTGAATTAGCTACAATCAATGTGATTTTATATACATACATATATGTATGTGGATTTGCTACTGCGTTTCCTCAAGACGTTAAGTAAGAGCGTTGATGCGGTTTCATTTATGACGTCTCAGGCTACTCTGCACTCTATACCTCTTCATCCGATACTGCAATTCAAGTTTAATTCTCTCTACACTAAAGCAGCTTTAATTAGACCGTTTAGGGAAATACGGTCTCCAATTCCATAACATGAATGATGTGTATGTGATGTTTCTACTTTATACCAAGTAAATTTGTGCACAAATATTTTTACAGCTTTCATGATGTCATCTGTGATGTCAGATTGAGCTGCGTAATATTTCGGATATCTCGGCAAGTTGGTTCCGAAATTGTTGCCATACTAACGGATATTGACGCTTGGCTATATTGAAATGGGCATACGAAAATGTTGGTTCAATAATATATCGCAAGGATATACATGCATACATTTTATGTACTTCGGAATGCTTTTATAATTTCTACTTGCGAGAGTAGAGCAATGGTAAATAGAAATCCGCGTCTAACAATCTTATTTCGGTTTGGTCCTAGTCAAAGATGTCGATTTTTGAGTTTTGAGAATCTGCTTCTCAAGAGTTGCGCCGAGTACTAACGTTACGATAGTTAAACATTCTCAACGAAATACCTTTCCATTTTTACTTGCACCTATAAGGGCAAGTTTTGGTTTTCTGATCTCGAGATTTTAATCACACTTGACATTAGAGAATTTAAAAAAAGTGTACTTCTCAATTCGGTTTGTATTTTATGGCCGATTGCAGCTTAAACGGCTCGACGGATTTTCTTCAAATTTCATATCTGGGATCTGTAGCGTCATAATTCAAGGCGAAATCGGAATTTTGGCGGGCTTTGAAATAAATCGTTTTGCTCGAAAAAATCTCCAACGATTTCGTTTAATTTTCATATTTGACTTAGGGTAGACACATGCTATCTGATGGCGTACCAGGTTTTTTGTAGGAAATATGTATAACGGTAATTTGCTCGTTTTCAAATATTACTTGGTTTGTTTTATTCAAATTCGACATCTACACAATAACTGAGATATGCATGGTCATGACATACCAAGTTTTGGAAAATTCTAAAAGTATTTTTCGAATTTTAAGGATTTTTTTTTTTTGAAAAAAAAACAAAATCATTTTACCAATTTTTTAAATTTCAAATCTCAGTTTTTGCAGATAAACAACATGTAGGTGAGTTCCAGTCATGCACTTTATATTTTTTAACTGGTGGAGCTTCATGGCTCAGGACTAAACTAAAACCTGAGAGCTTTCCATTTGCCCCCTATCGTTCGCAGCTTTCAAAGAAGTTTCAACATACCACGTGGAGATGGGAGTAAGACCTACAGTCTTCTATTCTCTCCCTACAATGATAAATACTCCAGCATTTTATGAACCTCTTTTTACTAAAGAAGAACACTTACTAAAGAGGAACACGCGATAAGGAATAAAGACATAAATCATAATCTAATCAATAATTCAGAAGTATCTAAATTTTAGTAAAATATTTATTAAAATAATGTTAAAAATGAATAAAATATTTAAATAAAAAAAAAAACAGAAACTTAATAATTTTCAGTGGTTCTGACGTAGTTCACTCCAGATGGCATAGAAACCTTATCATAGCCCTTGGGGAATAGTTTCTTAGCTTCTTCATCAGTTACAGTTGGAAGGATCATGACCTTTGTTCCAGGCTAAATAAATTTGATAAAATAAATTCAATTATTTCAGACAGATTTATGAAAATTTTAAGACTTACGGTCCAGTTAGCTGGAGTAGCAACAACCTTCAATCTATCAGTCAATTGCAGCGAGTCAATGCATCGAAGAATTTCACTGTAAGGACAATGTCATCAATATTTTGCTGTTTCATATCGGCTTTACTATACTCACTCAACATTACGTCCAGTAGACATTGGATAAAACATCGACAATCGCAGTTTCTTGTCGGGACTGATTATGAATAAAGCACGAATAGTCTTTCCCACTTCAGGATCTTTCTTTTGTTCCTCGTCGAGGAGACCGAAAGAAACGGCCAGATCACGGTTTGGATCAGCGATGATTGGATATGGGAATTCCCCGGGAATATCCAAGCAGTATGACTTGATGTCATTCACCCAGTTAACATGAGAATCCAGTTGATCAACGGAATGAGCCAATAATTTGGTATTACGCTTGGTGAACTCAGGTTGGTGAACGGCCATACGACCAAGTTCGGTGGTACATACTGGAGTGAAATCCGCGGGATGGGAGAAGAAAACACACCATCTGTAAATTTTATTTACATTTATTAGTTAATCCGAGTACGAGTATATACAATTTGTGATAGATATTGTTGCCGTCAACATCGCTTCTAAGATCCGTAAATTTGTTAATGCCAAGCTACTAAATGTTTTTATGGTAATTTAAAATGATCCCTCACTTCGAAGAAACCGCTTGGAATAATAATATTATCGGCACCGTTCTACATAATAACTAGATATTTTATATGTAAGTACACGTTCATACATAAGTGAACACGTACAGCATTCAAAGAGGTATCAAATCGCATTTTATATTGAATTCAAACCATAAAGTTAAAGTTAACTTCTACTTTATTTGTAAGCCTACACTTAGTAGGCGTAAAAAACTACCATAAACAAAACTGCATTTATATGCAAGCTATCTACTGCACTCGCATTCTAAGAAATTAGTTACAGTGAGTTATGAATATTTATTTAAATTTTGTTTATCAACTTTTTTTGCGTCATAACACACTAATGCATAGATAAGTAGTGTAAACTTTGCACAAAACCAACAGATTTGCAAGTTACAAATAGTTCTCATCTGATTCAGTGATGAGTTTCAAAAAGTAATATGATATTATCGATGTTTTGATCAATTTTGGTGTTACTAGCTAGAGAAACTAAAAAAATGGGCCTGTCTTTCTGTGCATCTCCCTGTACGTACCACAGAGTAAGTTAAAGGGTTGAAAGGATTTACTACAAACAGGAGCGGGTTGAAATTCTGTTCTGAATTCAAAAATCCTTTTGATAATACAAAAATGTGCGCAGTTTGAATACAGAATTTGGAACCATACATAATTATGTCCCCAACCCACTAAAAACTTCAAAACTGAAGTCTTTCAAAATTTACAATTATCTGTCTAACGTTGTGCTCAGATATAGGTATATCGGGTGTGGTACAATTCCCCATTGGCCTGAGTGGATTGACAAAACCTTCATATACTTTTGGTCGGCGTCACAGTGCTACTTGTCGCTCTATTTTAACAAGGATATAAAAATGCTTCATAAAGTTTCATGCTCAAAATACCCGAAAAACTGTTACCTCAAAGTGAAAAGAAATTATTTAACCGAAAACTTCGAGAAGCTTAGGTCCTGTATGGACGGTTAACACCAAAACTTAAATCTAACTACCAATTCACATGCAGTGAATGGTACTGATCTCATAGGCCGTGGACGTTGTTTTTGGCCAGCGTAAGAAAGAAAACTTAGGGGCTTACAAAAACTGTACAGGAATTTGCAATTTGATCCTCTTCTGTCGACGACTTGAAAAAAGCTTTCAATGTGGTAAGCAGTAAAACTTGATATCTGTCTATAAAATAGAATCATATAAAAAAGTTATGTAGAATACATCTTCCATATCGTTTCTATGTATCTCTTACAGTTTGACAGCTCTAGATTTTGTCTAGCATCAACATCAACATCAACTTCTCTCTGACTCCCTACTCATTTATATTCATTTCTTGACCCTTTAAAGATATTTTCTGTATACCTACATTTTTGTATGCCTAAACCTTGCTAAAAGAATAAATTATAGGATAATGAAAACCGCATTAAAATCCGTTTATTTATTCTCAAAATTAGCACGTTCATACAAACAGATGGATATAGCGACACTTAATTTTTTATCATAGTGAAGTGATGATGAAAATGGCGGACGTTATCAAGGAAAGTCTGTAATTATGTTCCAACTAAGTTTTTCACAAGAACTGACTGATATTTGAATTGATGTAAGAAGACGTCATGTAATGTGAACATATAAAATTAATTTCATAAAATGGTTCCAAAACATACGCTACTTTATATAAACTACTATCTACTGGTAACAAAAAAGTTTTTACTTGAGAACGTCAACAAGGGCATGCAAATGTAAAATCGGTGTATTTCAGGTATTAATTGCGGTTATATTCATATGTATATACGTATACGTATACAAAGTATTAGAAAATGCAAATTTCGCAGGCAAATATCATTTGCCTTGTCAAATATTTATTACTCGTATCTACCTGCGCAAAACATTAAATACTGTTTAAATGCTATTTGCATAGACAAATAGTATCTGACTGATTAGTTTGACAGTTGAGGTTTATTTGAAGGCACTGTTGTTAGTAATAATACATAGCCTTTCAAATTTGAAGATATGTTGTACTTTTAGTACTAAATGGGTAACAATACCCAAAATAGTTCAAAATTTAACGACATAATGGGCGAGTGTGCGAAAAAAATTCCCTAGAGTTTAAAACCGCAAAAGAAGCGAGCCACTCACACCAAAATGAACGTAGCCCTATATTTCATGGGTAGGGCGCCAGTTTTCAGTATGTAACACAGAAAAAGCCTGAAGTATGTACTAGTTCAACATAAACTGAAAAAGACATACCGTGTTTAAAAACTTCAAAGCGAGACGAGCCACCCACCCCAAAGTCAACGTGTCAAAATCAAAATAACACAAATATTTCGGTTGCTGTCCGGAGAGATTATTTAGCTGAAAGACACTTGGGTAGATACCTACTATTTGCCTAGTCAAATAGTATTTGCCCGGACGTAATTGAAATTAGTTACCCAGGCAGATACTATTCTTATTTATACATATGTGTATGTACATAAATACCCTTTCAAATATATTTGACCGCAAACAAATCCATAATATCTAGCTACATTGTAACGCACTTACACTCGAGTTGTTCACTGTATATCAGTACAAACAGTACATTTATATTAATCAAAACTGTATACAACTGCACTTTAAGAAATTAAGCGAACAAGTGCACTCGTTTATCATTGTGTAATATCGCCAAATACAAACTATTGCGAGTTATTCATACGTTAAGATAGGCGAATGCACAAAAACAAGTTGCACTTGACGTAAAACGGCGTTCAAGGCCAAGTGAATAACAAAAATATCAATGAAAGCCACAGTTTCCAAACCAATCAATCAAATACACTACCAAAATTGAATTTAAACTCAATGCACTGTAAATCATAAAACTTACGAGTCACCCAACCAATCGTAGAATTGGATTGGTCCCTTTGTCGAATCGGCCTTGAAATTTGGTACTGTCGATCCTAGACGCATTTTGATTTTATTGCTTTAAAACTTTTCTTTTCGTCTTTTTTTTTATAAACTACCGCACTCGCGTTCGCTTGCGCTGACTGACTAAAGAGAATTGTGCAACTATGGTCTGCTTTTATTGATTCTCCAATGTAGTCGTAGAAAGCGAGGAACACCTATCGTGTGCCGAGGTGTTTACTCCACAATACCGATCGTGGGTTATCACAGGAATACTACAACACGCCAAGATTATTTTGCAACTTTGTTATTGCTATACTTAAAAGTTATATGTATAGATAGATAGGAATCTATTTAGATCTTGAATGTGCGATTTTGTTTGTTTTTTTTTTAATTTATTTAAATATCTACATACATATGTATCATACATTGCCGTATGTACTCGTAGGAATGATGGCAATTGCTGATAACACATAAAACGGCGGCGTTCTCTCACTTAAATTTAAAAACAATCCTGTTATCAAGAGAATTTCACCACCAGGGTGAAATTTTGCGGCATTTCATAAACAAATCAAAAGAAAACAGATGTTTTTGAAATGCTGTCGTTGAAATGTTATGTCATTTGGGAACCATTTTATACGTACGTATATATGTATGTGACTAAGTTACATGTTACCACCTGCACCTTAACGGCTGAACCGATTTTTATGATTAAAACTACTAATTCACACTGTTTTCTGGACGATAACGAGTAATGAGATCATTATCATTCATTACGTGTTAATGAATAAAGCAATGTCAATCACATGTCAGTAAATGCTAATGATCCCATTGTAACATTCCAATAATCTGTGCGATAAGGCTAACTTAAGGCATCAAACGATTCGTCTATTTATCCCGGATGTCACTGGCTATAAGGTTATTCGAGAAATTTAATAGGACGGGCGTAGACGCCCTTTAAGGAAATTTAGAAAATCAAAGTTGATTGAAATCTGGTATCATGTTGCGTATCAAAAAAGTAAATTTTGTGTACTACAATACACAAATTACAAACATATGTATATCAAGTTTATATGAGGGGTTGAACCTAGGTTCAACTGGGATTGACATTAATATAAACGCGGGTCGTGTCCAAACTTAGTTGACTCCGACTCCGCTTTGAGAGCCGGATCGAGTCAAAAAAATGCATGTATATCTGGGTTGAATGGTTGAGTTGAAAGGTCTTTTTTTTCTATTTATGGCGACGAAAAACAAGTTTGTTTTGATCTTATTTTTCATTTTGCCTTGTTTTCTTACGATGATTGTCATTTTTAAACACATTTTCAAACAAACAAAACTTTAACACAAACAAAAAGAGAATAAGTGGCAGCTGTGCTCATCTGTCAGATCAATCAACCACGTTTGGACCCAATTTCGATTCATTCTTTAAACTCGGTGTGCTGAAATACTCAGGTCGAAATCTTAATAAACGTGATAATAGTCTTAATGCAAATAGGTCGTAACACACTAGTTTTCTTGCAATTTTTGTCACACCAATTTAAGAACAGTAAGCGCTTCCCAACTGATATTCTCTCATCAGTCATCACCTCCATTAGATGAATAAGGACGCACGAATGTGGATATATTCCTATCTCACTCCAATTCATTATAAGTTTGAAGAATACTAGTATACACCTTAAAGTCCCTTCACACTATAAACCACGCACAGAACTTTTCACACAACATGATAAAAGTCAAGAGACCATTTAGTGTGAAAGTAAAATTTTATTGCCCTTTAGAAAATTGAATGCAAATTTATTCACGGAGATATTTAAGTAATTTCTCCGGCAAAAAATATATGTCGAATAGTGTGAACGTGAAAAACTATGTTGCGCAAAAATTTCAATACACGTACGAGTTGTACCTACAGGATATTACTTGATATGCAAATCGAGTAGTGAGAAGAGGCTTTTAGATATGAATTTTAATCCAAATCGTTGGAGCCGTAATGAAGTAATGCATTCGTAAGTAAGGTTACGATTAATTTTGAAATAAAAGAAAATTCGCTTCGTACCCGAATAAATAAAATTGGTTAGGCTGCAGTCTAAGGTGCCTGTACCTGACGGGCAGAATAAACAGACCTATTTTTCGAATTCCTGTATAAAACATTTTACAGGCGATCAATCGTTTCTTCAATGTGATAACTAAGCACAAATTTGCGCCCATTTTGACGTACAGAGATTGGGAACTGTGATTGATGGAATTCATTCAATATATGCAATGTGAACACTGCGTTGATTTTTCTGCGTTAGAAATTCAAGCTGACATTTGAAAACTATTTATATTCGTTTGAGGAAAAAATTGAAAGGAAGATTGAAGGTGTGTATCAGAATTTTTTCAATTATTTTGCACATTTTTTCTTCAATGTGATTAATGAAAAAGACTGATCGTCTGTACCACGCTTAGAATGTACTAATACCAAAATTAATTAAAATTTCCAGATCGAAAATTTTCTGGATTTTTTTTTATTCTAGAAACAACTAGATCTTCATCTTTACTTCAGTTCGACCGAATATTTACTAAGAAAGGTCAGGCGAATATCTTGGCTCCGATATGGCAACCAAATGGACAACAAAGCAATGGCCAAGATCCTGATTAGAAGATTGTCGATACTAGAAAGTTTAGTGAAAAAGAAAAAAAGTGTCATGCCGGGATCATCTACTGTGGGGTGTCACAGGAGTGAAGTTTCCAATTTAGTTTGTGAGTAGTTCTGTACAAGACCACCTAACACTGCAACTTAAAGAATCTTTTGGGTAACCTTTGAAATCTCCATAATGTCAGATCTTAGGTTTTTTTTTTATAATTTGCACGTGTGAAAGGGGTTATGAATACCCTTATACTAATTTTAGGACACGGGCGTTTTGAGGAAAGGGGAAGAGACAGAGAGAAAGACAGATTGGTGTAGTTGGTTTCAAACTCAGCTGGTATTAAGTTTCAGTGAACTCCAAGGGTGGCTGTCCAGATAACTGGGGAGCTTGTTTGTTTTTGCTTTTGTCGTTGCTCATGATTCACAGTATTTTTTTTCCGTCCTCCTGATGTCATCATCACGATCAAGTTGCATTTTAGCCATATGACCGCCCTACGACCAGTGTTATGCCTTCGCAGTAGAGTTGACATAAGGTTTCGCAATTGATCGACTTTTTATTTATTTCATGCGAAATAAATAGATTATTATTGACATCAGGATTCGAACCGTGAACCTGTAGCGTGACAAGCGATGATGTTACCACTACACCACGGCCACTCTTTTGTCTTGTTTTGTCTTGTGGAAGCTTCAGGTGATGTACACAGAAAAATGCGGATAGTTCTTACAGATAAGTGGCTGATTAAGTGCGAACATGAGACTGATAATGTAATTAATAAGGGTAGCTTTCCAAACTTCAAAAATGAAGAGTCATGAGTTGGATACATAATATTTTAGGACCTTTTTCATTTTCATTAATAATTGTTGCCTTTAATAGTTAGAGAGCAGACCACAGCAAAAACATTTTAATGCAATTTATAAATAAAAGGATTTGATGTGTTATTAACCTTATAACACTTCAGCTAAGTTAACCTTAGTTGAGCATGTGATACCCACCGTCGGTGTAAGTGGTATGTTTTTCTGCATCGTAAATGAGTCGAATACTTTCTGAAACAATACCTGCTAATAAAATAATCTTTTGTTATCAATCAAATATTGTTTTATTTCTGTGGATCATGAATTAATTGCATGCTTTTAATTTATTTTTATACATCCCTACATATGTATAAACATTATATTCGTACATACTTCATCTAACTCACACGAATAGATTGAGTTGCTATTAATAGGCTAACGACTTTAAAGCTACTAAAGGAATTATTAGTTTTACAAATACAATCAACTTACTTTCTTTACTTTAATAAACACGTTTTAAAAGATAGTCTATCCGGTATGTGGCTATTCTATCAACTTTATTTACGTTATTGAAGTTGATTTAGTGCCACTTCACCTATTGACATTGTGATTATTCAGAAAAACTTAGGGTTACGGGTTATAGAATAAATGATAAATTTATAAATAAGGAGGCTTTGATGATAGGGATGTTGTGTAAAATGTGTAAAAGAAATAGTTCAAGTATGTAGTCTTAGAAATGCTGGCATAAATCCAATTTAGGGGCCACTGGAATATTTTTTTTTGTTATTGGAAAGTGTGTAGCTTTAGTCGTAAAGTAAGAAAGCAAAAAAAAAAAAGCATTAAGCGCTTCTACATTCGTACACAGGGGGTTCCATTAAAACGAATATATTTGAGGGTGGCCGTGGTGTAGTGGTAACATCAACGCTTGTCACGCTCTTGGTTCACGGTTCAAATCCTGATCTCAACAGTCATCTATTTATTTCGTCTGAAATAAATAAAAAAGTCGATCAATTGCGAAAGCTGAAAGCTGGCAGTAGGGTGGTCATATGGCTTAAATGCAACTTGATCGTGATGATGGCATCAGGTGTAGGGAAAAAAAACTGTGAATCAAGAGCAACGATAAAAAGCAAAACAAACAAGCTCCCCAGTTATCTGGACGCCACCCTTGGAGTTTACTGAAACTTAATACCACCTAAGTTTCAAACCCACTACACCAATCTATCTTTCTCTCTCTCTCAATTTATACAAACGCCCGTGCCCTGAAATAATTTAATGGTATTCATATCCCATTTGGCGCGCGCAAATTATAAAAAAAAAAAAATATTTAAAAAAAAAATTAGACTTGTATCTTTGCCTTGGTTTTTGAAGTTTTTTCTTCAACAAATTTGATCAGCAAAAAATATTTTTTATATATTCGAATCTCCTAGAACTACAGATTTCATATGGTATATCGATTGAATGGAAAAATATTTTTTTTAAGGTAAATTATGCACCCGATAGTCCAATAAAAAATATTTTTTTTTTTTTTTCAGATATTTTTGGTTCAACAGGTTGCAGCTTTCTAAGTTCAACGGTACATTTTTCCGTTTAAATGAGTAATTACATTGAGAAGAAAAAATTTGTAAAAAATTACGCATTACCTTTCGCTTCTAAATTATTCTCGTGGTACTCCAATTTCTCTGGTGAAAAATAAACCAACAAAATAATCATACGAGTATTTCTACAAAATTGTAGCTTGTGAATTACAACTACAAAAAACTTTTGGTGAAACAATAGCTTCGTTTTGTTATTGAACTAAACTAATTCAGATCATCGAAAGTTAAAAGCTTTGAATGTAATTTGGCAGCATCGTTTTTGCAAAGTTTTATAAATGAAATTTATATAGACCAGAAAAATGCTTTCAAATCGGTAATATATTTTGTATGTACTCTACTGTAGGGGAGAGAAAAAACACGAAGAAAAAAAAAACGATTTGATGACTTATGTGTTATCTTTATTTTGAATGACTGTTAGAGACATGCACTGGTATTTATGGGGTTTTCTTCGGGTCGATCACCTGATCAGATGGTCCAAGCATAATTGTACATAGTCGCCGTTAGCGAACTAAATGTTTGAAATGTACTCTGAAGCAGGGTGTTACAAATAATTGAGTTTTAATTATTTTTTTTTTTTTGCATTCACTCTTTTCTTCTACACTACTTTCTTGACAAACAATTTGAAGAAAATTCTGTTTAAATTTGTAAAGCATAGATTTGGTGAAACTAAATGTATCGATTTTTGTTTACAAAATTTGTGTGAAAACACTTGTAAGTTACAATTTGTAAGTTGGTAAAATAAGTCAGTGATACTTGAGCTTAAGTACTTGAAAAATATCTACGTACCGTAGTACCAGTACCAATATGTATTGATTTATTTAGTATATGTACTATTAAATACAGTGGATATATATTAACATTAAAAATTAAAATTTGTATATTTAACTATTCTTTAGATTTGATATGATTGATGAGCATTCTCTTAAAAATTACTATATTAGATTAATTTTTCATTTCGCTGGGCAATTCATAGAAATATTTTAAACCTTTGTACATTATCATATTTTGAGTTCTGGAGTCTCTACAAAATTGAAATATAAAATTTGACAGGTCAATATCTTGAACTTAAACAAAGTTTGATGAAAAATATTCTGGCACCACATTACCTATATATTTCATCTTAAAAACGAACAAAATGTAAAATCCTCTGCTTGATATTAAGCCATCGGATCAGTGCATAGAAGCTGCATTTCGAGATAGTCCTCATCGCTTTGTTTTGTAGAATTTGAAGACTTTTAATGTTCCTCATTATTGCCCATAATGTATATAATGGTTGAGCAAAACTGAAAGTGCAGTTTGATAAACATGTTATATAAATGATGATTCAATTGGAGGTTACCATTTAAGTTTTAAATAAAACACATTGGTTTTTGATAAACTGCTGATATTTTTATGTCAATACAATGCTGAGATATTGACATTAAACATGAAAATGATATAGGCGAAATAGGCGCCAAAACTGACCTTGTAGACTTCCCCCATTTTCATGAAATTTTCCATTAATTTAGTTCATAAATATGGGGTCGAATATCGTCCTTTGGCTCTGGAATCGTTTGGGGATTATTGGCAACACCTTCTGCTTCACATAACCTCAAAGAAAAAAACCTCGTGATAACGCACATTGTGTTCAATAACTGCATTATTTCTCGCGCTGTGAGACAGGTCTTGTTAAAACCACATGTCTTCCACATCAATATATAATAAAAATTAATAATTTGTTATCATATCCCAATAACGTTCACCATTGACTGTTACAACAATATCACGAGAATTTTCGAACAAGTACGGCCTAATCACGTCACCAGCACAAAATCCGTACAAAGCAGTGACTTTTCGTGGATGCATTGGTTGTACGTGAATGGACCGCGATAATTTTATTTGTTTACGTAGCCTAGTTGAAAGTGAGCCTGATCATTGAAGATAATTTTGTTCAACTTGGTGGTTACCTTTCTTTCTTTTCTTACCTTTTCCGCCTATCCCTTTTACGAGGGGAATTTCTTAAGATTTTTAATGCCTCTTTCATAACTCCGATACACATTTTTTTTTTTTTTTTTTATAATTTGCACGTGTTAAAGGAGATATGAATACCCTTATACTAATTTTTAGAACATGTGCGTTTTTTTGTGGAAAGGGGAAGAGACAGAGAGAAAGACAGATTGGTGTAGTTGGTTTGAAGCTCAGGTGGTAGTTAAGTTTCAAAGTTTCACTGTACTCCAAGGGTGGCTGTCCAGATAACTGGGGAGTATTTTTGTTTTGTTTTCGCTATTATTGTCATTGCTTATGATTCACAGTATTTTTGTCCATCCTCCTGATGTCATCATCACAATTAAGTTGCATTTTAGACGTATGACAACCCTACTGCCAGTGTTATGCCTTCACAGTAGAGTTGTCTTAGCTTTCGCAAGTGATCGACTTTTTTATTTATTTCATGCGAAATAAATAGATGATTCTTGACATCAGAATTCGAACCGTGGATCAGCAACATGACAAGCGATGATGTTACCACTACGCCACGGTCACCCAAATGGATCAAAGAACGAAGTAACTTATTATTGTCCTATTGCTAAACTGTTGCGTTATTTTCACATGACCGGGCACTACAAGGACCACACATTCAACACTGATCCGGTTGGATCGGGTCACAAGCGAACACACTACGTACTACACCGTGGCTACCTACAACAACCATATACTTTGGTCTCGTTCACTCGAAACTACAGTATAGAATAGCTAGTTGAGGAGGAGCATATCACACCACTCTTTACCCAATAATCACGTCACAGAAGCATATTGTTTGAATTGTATTTACGAAAGCAAGGCTAACAATAGTTGACCTTTATTTCAAGACCGTCTTATCTTGCCTTTGAAACACCTATATGTATATATAAAGTTCTTAAAGTTGTTTTCATGCGAAGCGGATACAACCAGACACTCAGAAGCTCAAATTCGTATGGCTTAAGAGTTAATTCTCAGATCTTCGTCAACGTCCCAATGTGTAATAAAATTAAATTTTCAAATTTGTATACTGCATCAGCATCTTAAATTTTCAATCAGTTGCCCTATGAAATAAGAAAATATAATTGTCTTAATTTGTTTTTAAAGTCAGTAAAAAATGGCTCTTCCGATGCCATCGATAGTTCAATGGTCAAAAATCTGTTTTTTACAATACTTGTAGTATAGTTATTCACTTTTTAAATTTGTCTATATTTCTATTTTTATTATTTTTATTTAACTATCTGTCAAAATATTCAAATATTCAATTATTGTATTTATACATTAAATTTGCTGATATAATTCATTCGTTTCTCAATTCAATTCAATTCAATTCAATTTATTCTTAATCTTCTTAATACAATATTTTTAATAACTACAACTATTTATTAACATTGTTTAGAGAATAGTTTGTGACATTTTATATTAAACAAATAGAGACAATGTCACATATTAAATTTGTATTACATTGTGGGGTGATCAATAAAAAAAAAATATACATTAGGAAATATAATAAAAAAAGAAGAAATTCAATAAAAACGAACAAGTAAATTTGAAATGATATGGAAATAAGAAGAAATTATCTATAAAGAAAAAAAAATTATCAAACAAAGTAGCGCAGCAATAATTCTATTTCATAAATATTAAAACCTAGAAGCCATAACTTTACAAGTTTTAAGAATGCTAACAATGTTCTAATATTTCGTATATCTACTTGGAGCTTGTTAAACAATTTACGAGACACGATAGTGTAAGTGTTCTAAAAAATGTAGTCCGAAAAGTAGGCAAACCAACAGCAGCGGAAGTATTGCTGAGTAAGCTGTATGAGTCAAAGATAGGACTTTGCATATAACCACCTCTCATAAAAAATATTTTAAGGACCTTAAAGTAAAACAAGTGCCTTACTGGAAGAATGTTCATCTGTCGAAAAAGATCCATAGAGTGGGCTAACCGAATTGCATTACAGACTTTCCTTACGGCACACTTTTACAATAGAGTAAGCGATTGCAATTTATTAAGGTAGGCTCCTCCCCAGCAGCAGATTCCATATTCTAACTTGGAATGAAAAATTGCGAAATAAATGGTTCTAAGAGTAGTATCAGAGACAAACTTGCGCAGACGTTGAAAACATCGAATAGTTGATAGAAAATATTGTTTTAAATTAAAGATGTGTTCAGTCCAGCTTAATTGATTATCTATTGTTAACCCCAAATACTTAAATTGCTGAACTATTTCAATTTTAAAACAATTGACATTACAAACACTTTCCTCTTTATACAAACATGTAGAGCTAAGTCCTGGACAGTTGGCATTAAATAATAAGTGTTTAGTACATTCCGGAGCATGAAATATAACACTTATATCTGCAAGCTCTTTAAATGCAAGGCTAAACAGCATTAATTTTGTTTTTTCACTGACCATAAGCTTATGTTCAACGAACCAAGTTCTCAGCAAGTGAACATCATGGTTAATGTCAGCAACTAGATTCAAGGGATTAGATGAGTCATAAGCGATAACGAGATCATCTGCAAAAGCTTTTACTTTTCCTACAAATGGAAGCTCAAAAACTGAATTTATATATATGAGGAAAAGAATCGGACCGAGAACGGAACCTTGCGGAACACCCAGATTAATTGATTTGGCTTCACTAAAAATGTTACAAACTTTGACATTTTGAGTCCTATTTTTTAAATAAGACGAAAACCACTTGAAAGCAAAACCACGAAAACCAATATTATACAGCTTGTTTCTAGTCCTATATAAATAGGATAATTATAGAATGATACCTATTAATCTGTTTCTAAATTTATTTCTATCGATATCAATACCTATTGAAATTATAATTAGAAAATGAAAAAAAAAAAAAAGTACTTGACAGCTCTAAACAAATAAAATTCAGTAAATGCGTAAACTTTTACTGACACCAAAGTGCAACTGTAAATCATTTCATGTGTAAACTCGCCTTTAGTGAATTACTATACACTATTTGCAATCAACTGCCATCTGCCCAGCACCATCTACCGTGATTTTCACGCAATCCCTATGCACGGAATTTCGCCATTTTCGTTCAGTTTTTCACTCACTGTCACCTCTGTATTCTCCGCTTTTTTCCTCCTGATTTCCTATTTTGCTCTTTTTTTTATACTAGTTGTCTCCAGTTAAACGGGTCGTTCGCTTCGTGTTTCATTTTCATAGTGGCACTAGTAAATCACATAGCTCAAAGTGAAAAAGCAAGGAAAAATTCATACATAGAAGGAACAAAAAAAAAAAAATTGAAAGGAAAATATCCTTTCATTGTTGCTCCTTCCGAAACCCTTTGTTATTTCTTCCTTTCTGTGAAAAAAAAAATTCTAAATAATATCGATAGTGTGTTTTATCAATTAATCAAAACCAACGAGAGAAAAAATTGAATTTTTTTTTTCCTTTATTGCAAAGACTTCAAAAGAAAGAAAAAAAAAGACTATATAGAGGAAGAAAAAACAAAGCATAACAAAAGAGAATCATCATCTGTGTGTGAGTTGAGTAGTGTGTGTCCAAATGTGCTAAAGAAAAAGAAAAAAAAAAAAAAAAATGAAAAAACTTTCATGGCCGATAATTGTGATGATTTAGTTCAACGATTATTCGAAGAATATTCCATAATTTCGACCTCAATTATTTCCACCTCGTCTAAGGGAGAACCAATAATAATTAATTGTAAAAGTCGAGCAACAAGCGAAAAATTTTACGTCTTAAAAAAAATAGACAGAGACCAAGCAGCAGCAGCAGTAGAGTTGTAATCATCTGAATTGCGAAAAGAAAATGGACGGGCAACACCATACGCATCAAAACAATTCGTCGTTCTCGACCCCATCGTCTTCGTCGTCTCATCATCATCATACCCAGCCGCTGATGCAGCAGCATAGCAGCAGTAAACATCACCATCATCATCATCATTCATCACAGCAGCAGCAGCATCCGAACTGCAACAGTGGTAGTCCAACAAATAACAGTAACTCAATTGATCGTCTAGAGAAGTTATATCCAAATGTCAACGAAAATGAAACTCCTCTACCTCGGTCGTGGAGCTCCCATGACAAGTGCCATGCCATTGGGCTGTCGCAGAATAATCTACGTGTTCACTATAAAGGTTACTATCTCTACTATATACCTACTAAAATTGTAATTTTTTTTTTTTTTTTTTTGTTTTATTTGCTTCCCCTCTGATTTGTTATCATATTTTATATTTTGTTGGTTAAACTAATTTAGTTAGTAGGTATAGATATGGAAGCGTCAGAGAGATGGAGATGTGCTGGTGTGGTAATTTCGTGGGGGAAATTGCATGATTCTTTGCTGGCAGAGATGAGTGCCACTGATAACCTTAAAGTTATTTTTGCCTTTATATTATTTCTAGACAAAGACTTGTAGTGTTTCATGGTTTTTTTTTTTTTTTTTTTTTTTTTTTCACGTTTATCGAGTTTTTGTCAGAAAATTACTATCAAAATATGTAATTTTTTTTTTTTTTTTTCATTGCTCGCTTTGTAATGGCTTTCTCTGTGCACCTTACATGAGTACAGTGGAGCATAGTTGTTTTCGCCCTTGGGTACATGAAAAAAAAGGAGGTGCCTACTCATTAGTGCTAATTGAAGTTGTTTCATCGAAAAAATTAATTACTTGCGACTTTTCCAAACAAAGACAGGTACTTCCAACCAGGCCTAGTCTTGTCCCTTGTACTTAACGACTTTACCTTCATTAATATGAATTTCTATGACTATCTGCGGGCATTTAATTTGTTTTCAAAATACCATTTAATCGATCAGCTGTATTGGGTTTTTTTACCAGCAAGAATAGTTTTTTTGATCAGCAATTTTTTCGAACTTCTCATAACAGTTATACTCTCGGACGTTTGTCAGACGTTCGCGAGAGGAGAGAACATGAACGTAAGTGCAGTGCCACGGTGATTAGAGGAATAGTTCTCATGTACTTTGACAATAGTTGGACTTTGCAGATATTTCAAAAATTATTAAACAAATGCTAATATTACTAGTACTAGTAACCAGCAAAATGTCAGCAAAAAAAAAAAAAAAAATCACTACAATCCACAAAAAGTAAAAAAAATTAGCTGAAAAAATGTTTTCTCGGCTAAAATAAACTACTTGATCGGCAGAATATAATTTAGTTGCTATTATTTATTTTAAATTCGTAACATTTTCTTTTTCTTGAACCATTGTTTTTTTTTTTTTTTTCTGCTGATCAAATAATTTATTTTTGCAGAGAAAACATTTTTTCAGCTCATCTCTTATTTTTCTTGCTAGTCATTTAAATTTTCTGCTGAATTTTTTAAACCTAAGGTCGCACTGCAGGTTGCTGGCCGCACCATAAATAAATAAATGTTTTGCTGCTAACAGCCCATACAGGTCCAGGACCTACGTTCCTGAAGGTATTTTTTTTCGATTGAGAGACCGTGAGAAAACTTTTTTATTTTTGTTTTGTTTTCTATGGTTCAAACCTACGTCACCTCGGTTCACAATCGTAGAAAAATCAAAATGGACGCTCATTAAACAATTCGGTATCATGATGACATTGCAGTATTAGCATTTATCATTTATAAAGAACATATATTTGTCGTGACGATATTTCTGTATTATTTTAGAAAACAACAACAACACTTGTTTATACACGACAATTGCTATCTATTAATACCTGAACGGTAGCTGCAATTATCAAACAAATCAGATTCGGCGCGTTCCAACCAAACCGTAGAAACGTTAAAACTCCGCTACTAGCGCTAGAGGGGATATAGCGAAGAAATTTTTCGCTCGAACACTTAGCTAGATAAGAGAGATCGATATTTAAAAAAAAAAATAATTATAGTCTGGATAATTATGAATACATGCAAGCGATTAAAATCTTCTGGGTTTAGTTTAATAAACTAAGCTTTCCATTGCACATCAATAGAATTTAATTAAATCCTATTTAGACTACTTGACATTCCAATGTCATCGATAGAATGAAAGATCAAAAATCGATGATCGGAAAGTGTTATCGATAGAATCATTCCATAATTAAATTAATTAAAACAAATTATTTCTGAATAGTAGCTAGGAAGAGCTCAAATTGAATGCAAAACTAGTTATTTTTTTCCATTAGTTGATTGAATTTTAATAAAAAAAAAATTCTCCCTTAAATTTTAGTGAGCTGTACAATATGTCGAAATCAGTTAGCTAAATAAAAAAATCATTACTTCGCTTCGGAATTTCGCTCTAAAATTAATTTTTAATTTTAATTGTGTTAAAGATAATTTGAAATGAAAAATCAATTTTGAGTTGAGTAGATTAGAACTTGACACAAATGTTTGTGACTAAGTAAAATCTTAGTAAATTTTGAACAAATTAACACACGGCCCAAAACTGTTTATTCTTAGTTAAACCAAATTTTATTAAAAGGTTATATTAAAACAATCGATAATTATCGAAAGTGGTGACTATCGACAGTTACCCACAACAGCTGTCCATGATCTTGATGTCTAACGGTTAGCTAAAAGTGAGTGTTTGGAACTAGCTTAGCTACATGCCTGGTGACTTGATAGATTAGACACTTTAGAGTAGCCGGTGCTGTGTGACTATCTGTGATAAAAACTTGCCTGGAGGATAGCTTGGCGACCACAGATCGCAATTTCTCTATAGTGTGCAGTCACACGTTTGTAACTTTTGAACCGGGTTTGAAAAGGGTTCAAATTTGGTGAACGTAAATCCGTGAATTTTCTACTAAAAAAAAACCTAATAACAGATTTGTGATAACCATATCCAATATTGATGGTTTCCAGTCAAATGAATACACTTACTATTTAACTCAAAATTCGCTAAGTGGTTCTTCAGCTTATTAGAAGAATGATTCGAAGATTTGTTAAACCCCTATTTATATTGCATCCGGTTTTAAGAATTTTTATTTGAGACTGCTAGAATGTCTGTCTTTAATTTTTAAGTCAAACATCATCGAAATCGGTTTGGCTGTTCCTTACTTGGCGGCTAACAAAGATGACTCGATTTTGAGAATTTATAGGCGCAATTACCAACAGGTAGATATGGAACAAAAATGTCCATGTTTTGAACCGACAATTTTGGAAAACGATGATAGCTTCTCTTATTCCCCGGATAAAGAATGACCCACAATGAGGACAAATTTAAAATGACGGTACGAGAACAGAACACTAACGATGCGAGGTGTGGTACGCACTTGACGAATTTGTTATTTTGTTTACAATTTTACAATTACAACAGAAACAAAACAAAAACGGGAAGGTCAAGTCTAAATTTTGAAATGGGAAACCAACAATTTTCAATTGATTAAACAGGTTTTCTCTTTATCTTCCGATTAACAATGGAGCAGAACTAGGAAACAAATATAAGGAATGTTACAATCCGTCCGTTACGATTTGTGTGATACACTGTACAGCACGTGTTATCTACATGCATACATATGTACATTACATATGAATGTTTGATTCAATTTGGTGTAAGCGCTAAAATTTTAGTTCAGATGTGATGATAAATTTCAAACTAACCTCGGCGTACTGTTATTTCTTAAATTCTAAGGCGGCATTTTTTTAATTTTTTTTAACATATGTGCATACATATTTAGACAAACGACTTTGGTAAAAGTTACAATCCATCTAGAACGGATCGTATGATATCCTATCCCTCATGCTAATAAAGTGGGCGAGGCATTGTCAAAATTCAAGTGAAATGGATGATATCTCCGCGATACAAGAACTGAATTTGAAATATTTTTTTTTTGATAAAATTTTCGTATGAGAACAAAAAAAAAAAAAAAAACTGGGAATTCCTTGATTTGGGTACAACAAGGGTACTGAAGTGCTGCCAAATGTTTTGTTAACTTATTTTTGACGTGTGAAATGTTATCGTTATTTTTTCGTTATAAATGAAATATGCAATAATTCTGTATAGCTAGTTTCACAATGTAAAATGTATTATATCGTGAAAACGACTGTTAACTTATTTTTTTTATATATATATATAGTTATGGTGATATTTTGTTTTGAATATAAATATAAATATTTTGGGGCTAACAGTCCATACAGGGACTGACCTAGCTTGTAGCCACTCGCGTGCGCCGCACGAATGGTTGAGATCTTGGGTTATGCCGTTTCCGAAGGGCAATTTTTCTCATGACAATTTTACTCTCAGATGTTTGTCAGACGTTCGCGGTAGGTGGGTGTGATCATGAGAATAATTTTTATTTTTTTCTGGTATTTGATCTCCCTTGAACCAGTGGATCGCGCATTAAACCACTGATGACCCATATTCTGTACTTTTTCTTCTCATCCAAAAATTAGCTTCTGCTAATCAATAAATTATATTCTGCTGATCAAATAATTAATTTCTGCTGAGAACAATTCTTTTCAGCTGTTATTTTTCTTGCTTATCTAATTTTTCTGTCGATTAATTTTTTTATTCTCTGCAGACCAAATTAAATTGCTAATCAAATAATTAAATTTTGCTGGTCAAAAAATCTAAAAAAAATTTTCATTTCGTTTTACATTTCGGTTTTGCGAAACCAATCTGCAGTGTAAATCGAGGTTTTTGAATACTTGTCGTAGTGGAGCTAAATAGTTAATATTTGTGAATAATGCAGATCTTTACCTAAAAATGATGAATTTATACAGATTGTAGATGTCCTAGAGCTAGTTGAACTTACTGAAAATTTATGTGATGATGACAATCATGTTGTTGTCCGACTTTCATGAACATGATCGTGGACGTGTTTGTTAACGGACCTCGAAATATCAAACAATATTGAAATGAGTGAAATATGAGCATCGCTGAAGATGATTTTTCCATGAAATTCGGGATTTTCTTCAAACTTTTGCAGAGCCCAATCGGAGAAGTTTCGGCGCTTCAAATGATCAAGAGGCTTCAGTTCTTGAGTTAATTTGATCTTGTAGGGGTGTAGGCCAAGATCTTTAAGCAAAATTCGACACAATGTGGACTAAGATATTCCCAGTTCCTGTAAACGGCGTGGAATCGACTGTTTTGGCTCATTTTGAACTGAAGCACTTAAGGCTGTGATATTTTCGGTACTTCGACCGGTGCGTTGTCTCACTGGTACTGGAACATTCAATAGTGAAAATGTTGACTCGAATTTATCCACTATAGCACGCACAGAATGTCTGGTGGGACGTATATTACGACAGAAAATTGGAGTAAGCGCTCTTAAAGTTGCGACCACCGACTCAGAATTTCGGTAGTAATTTTTAATAATTTCCAAACGTTGCTCGTTCGTGAACTTCAACATGATAAAAATGTAAACCTTGGCTGACGTTTTGACATTGACCGATCATAAAAAAAGTTTAAGAGTGCGCTCGTATTAAAATACAAATGTCCCTATTGAAAAACCCTTTATATACTTTTAGGGGTCCAGCTCTATTATTTCTCTGTTACAAATAGGGTATCACTAAAATTACGGCACGGACCAGTTTATTCTATTTTGTTTGCGTGTGGTGCAGGTACATATTTAAATAAAATATTTTTATGAATTGTTGTTCAGTTTTTAGTCACTGATTATGAAATACTATGCTGCTGGCCGGAAACTTGGTCAGGTATTGCTTACACCGGAAATGTTTTAACATTAAAAAAAAATGTTAATTTAAAATTTGTTTTCTTATTCTTTTGTCAAATTTCGATATATAATGTCTTGACAATTTGTGGTGAAGACAATGGGTAGACTTAGAGATACATACATTAAAGATACACCAATATTAAAACATGAATGAAAAGTTAAATAAAATTTTCAACAGCTTCTTCGATTCATGTGTTTGAATTTCTGTAAAAGCGATTTGATGATTTCTCACTTGTAGAGTTGTATAGGACTACGTCCACTTTATTGAAGTTTTTTTTTTTTTTAAAAAACAAACGAACATGTATGTTGCTTTCTCAACCCTATTTATGGTGATGGTTAGGTCTTATATTTACTATCTCATCAGGGTCCGTGAACTTCAGTTACAAATACTGACAGTAAATTCTAAGAAAAAGCCATAAAACAGTTTTTCAGGTAAAATCTATTAAAACGCACGCCACGCCCACTTTATTATTAGTTTGTCACGCCTACTGGGGTTTGATTTAAAGATAAGGGTTCATACGATCCGTTTCAGACATTTTTATGTGCTTTGTTTTTTTTTTTATAAAATAATGTTAAAACTTTTTCATTTCTACGAACTGTTTTCCGTCCCTGGGAATGGCCATTTCATGCACCTTTCTAGGAGCTAGGTACCTAGGTGCTCAATTTTTGGTCTACGTAGGTCGATGACTGGTGTCACAGAATGTCAAGTAAACCCCTACATGTTTTGCAACTCGAAAACAAACGTCCCTTACGACAATCAGAGACTAACTAATTTTTTTTTGTATGCTCACTATAAATTTGCCATTGGATCTGTTCATACAGCTGCGCCTATTACTAGACGTTGTCTGTAAGCAATTTTTGAATGCTGAAGCTCTCAGAAAGATTGTAAATATTTCCAACAGCTTTGTTTCAGATATATTGTCGAAAGTATGGCGATATATTCTCGCTTGTCAGCACTGACTCACAAGGTCTGGCGTCCAGGTTTCTACGCATTCAAACCCTTAGGACTATCGGGTTTCCCTAGTCCGGTTACAGTTCAGATGAAGTAATAAAGAATTGGTTTAAATGTGTCCTTTCAATGAATCATAATCAATGCTGTACATCCCTAGGTTACACCTGATAAGTGAAACCCGATAGTATGAAAGAAGTCTGTCCCGGTAAGCTTAGAAGGGTGTGCTATCTAGCAACAGCGCCTCTAAACTTTGAATATGAGATGAATCTGTTAGTCGATATGGTGTCTGAAATTGCGCATTCCAAGTGGCGAAACTTTAATAGTCATTTAGAGGTAGAAAAACCCTGTTAATCTACGATAATCATGTTTACTATTTTTTTTTTCTAATCAATCAAAGTGCAATCAAGATTGGTGACGGAAACACATTAGCCAGCGTATCGTCTCACTTTGCGAATGTGAGACAGAAAAGCAAACAAACCAAAAAAACCACCAACCAATCCATAACTGCGACGCACTTTTAAATTTTTCATTCATTTATAAATTGCTACTTTATTTCTCGACAATTTCTACCCAAAATAACAATATTGAGAGGAAATACTTCTTTCAGAGACTGTAGTTCTCATTTCTATTTTATCGCTTTATCGCCATCATCTGTTGTCGTTGCCAAAACAAAGACCCTGTCCATCGAGCAACGACCAAAATAATGAAAGACGAGGTGCGAGAGCAAGGGAGATAGACAGCATTGTATCATCGACAGAGAGGAGCATTTTATTCGCATTCACATATGCATGTACCTAGATTTCCGAGAGAATTTCTCCAAAAAATGTTCCTCCTGCGAATTTAACAAAGACAGCATATTTTTGTATAAATTTTCCATAATTTTCCCTTTTATCATGCGTCTGTATTCGTGTGTGACTTACTTGCCAAGAAATTCTTTTTTTTTTCGTCTTGTTCATCCGTTCCTTCTTCGACTTTAACACATATGTTTTTTTTTTTCTCTTCCTCTTCAGTTTTGCATGATTTTTTTTTGTGTTTTGCTTTATTTTGATTTTAATGCGTAAATAGAATTTGTATTCATCAATTTTTGAGTGTGTGCGTTGTCTGGTTGAGGTGTGTGCGTTCGTTTGGTTTTACTTGACGAAAACTTAACGAAGGTATTTGTTTTTCTTTTGGTCTTCTCTTTTGGAGTCTCCGTTTTGGTCTAATATTCATGTTTGTTGTTGGTGCTGTCTGGCATCAGCTGATTTTGCATGCTATCGAACTGTCAAAATTAGATTTTTGTGTTTGTGTGTGTAAAACGTTGGGGGAAGGGAGACAGACAGAATGCGGTGGAATAAGAGAATGAAAGAAATGAAGATTTTTTTTTTGGAAAACAAAGGAAAACCTTCAACAGAAGAGTTTGATTTTTTTTACCCCCTTTTTTCTAATTTTTCTTTCACCCTTTTATGGTGATAACAAAGAAGGTTGTGTATAGATTGGTACACGATTGTAATTTTTGTTATTTTTTTTGTGAGGTTTTAGGGTAGAGTAGTAGTTGTTGTTCTTTTCTATTATTTTTCGGTATGACCTGCGTCGTTGGGTGCAGGAAATATTTATTTTGAATAAAAAAGAGAATACTAACAAATGATATTTCTGATCATGTTTATCAGAAATGAAGTGGGTGGGATAGAAAATGGCGTTGATTTCGTAGAAAATTATCATTTTATGCGTGATTAAGGGAATTTATTTCTGTTTGGAAGGTGTGTCAGCACCAAGTTGCTTGTTTGCTAACAGCACGGCGTAGTTCCCTTATCTCTTTGTTTACGGTTGTATAGTTTTCGATCGAGAAAGTTTGTTGCTCGGAAATGCTTTGATTAGGTAGTCGATGTTATTTTTTTTTTATAGTAATTATTCTTTTATGAATCATAGATTGACATTTAAAACGTTGGCAAATATTCTGACATCTGGATACAGTACGGATCGAAAACATTTTGTCAGTGGGCAAGTTCCGTTCACAGTTGACTGTATTATCCGCAAAATCAAACAAAAAATCGGTTTTTTCATCGTCATAAATAGAAAACAAAACGCACATTTGAGACCTGTCAGCTCAATCAAGGTATACAATTATTTTTGCGACTCGATTCAGCCTTCAAGCAGAGTCGAGTCGAGACGAGTCAACTGAGTTTAGACTCGATCCGTGTTTATATGAATCTGAATCCGAGTTGAACCTAGGTTCAACCATGCACATAAAAGCGATACACAGGTTACGTTGAAGAAATGGAAGCCGATAAACGAAGGCAAGAATTACCACCCTGAGTGTTTAGTCATTAATATACCCAAACAGCTGATCACTGAAATTGAATTGGTTTTGTATTTATGCCAGCTTGCGAGGAATCACTCTTTCGTGTTTAATTTAGCTTTAACATTTTTTTTTTTTTTTTTTTTTTATAAATTTTTGTTTTTCTAAACGAGATTTCACAAAAAGAGGGATGGAAGAGTTTGACCTTTACCTTTGCCATTTGTGCACAGTTATTCTTCCTGCAAATGCAAAAAAAGGTGTTATACAATATATTTATTCTGTTTATTCTATTATTATACTATTATGTATAAAGAAAAAATGTAAAAGTTACAATTCCCCTGAAACAGATTGTATGATACCTTATCTCCTAACCCATCCCAAAGATGAAGCATAAGGAGATTGTTAAATTTAGAGGGATTCATAACATACATATGAATGTTAATAGGTGCCGGTAAAGGGGTACCCATACATAGGCACAACTTATGTGTTCTTCTGTCATCTAAAAAAGCGAGTGCATAGACGAAAGTGACGTGGGCAGGGGATTGCAAGTTCATCAGCTCAATATACCAAATCTCTGACCATCACAGGTTATTTATTCGGTTTTTAAGATATTTTAGCATAAAAACTGTTACGGCTTTTTTACTTGCACCTATAAGGGCAAGTATTGGTTTCCTGAAAACTGTCAGTCTCGACATTTTGATCAAACTTCACATTACTATAATGGAGAAACTCAAAAAGTGGGTTTCTCAGTCAGTCTGTATGTATGTATGGTCGAGGATCAGTAGGTTCACAATTCGAGGCAAAATTGGAGTTTTCATTCTAACCCCAAAATTAACGGTACTTTACTAATGGTTTTCTCAATGATTTTATTGTAATACAATTTAAAATTTTAGATATATACTATCGGATAATATACCAGTTTTTTTTTCCCATAAAATACGTTTAACGGTACTTTACTTAGTAAACGGATTCTGAAAATTGGCTATTTCTCGACAATGATTCGATCGATTTTGTTCAAAGTTAATATTTGAAACATATTTGACATATAAAAGATTATGGCTTACCAAGTTTTCGATAATCTTCATTATTTTTTTTTTTTTATTTTAACGGATTTAAAAAAAAAAAATATTTTTATCGATTTTGTTTAAATTTTAAATCTTAGTAATTTGCAATTAAACTACATACATATGTACATATCGCACGTTGAAAACAAAAGTGGCACTATACGAAATTTTACACTTTTGAGTTAGAGCGACATCTAGGTTCCGATATATACCACGCACCCTTTGTGGAGATACCGGTCCTGATACTTTGGTTAATTTCCACAAGAGGTGGAAAACTTTTAAAACTTTTTTTTAGAAAAAAAAAACTTTAATCGGCCTTTTTAAAACTTTAAACGGCCATATTGGAAAATTAGGTTTTTTGTTTAGTGCCACTTTTGTTTTCAGTAGTATGTGCGATCTAGTCGTGCATTTTATTTTTAGAAGAAAGTGGACTAGATATTCATATTAAGAGTTACTCATCACCGGAATCATCTTTAAGCTGTTAAAGTCTACATAGTTTTTTAGGGCAATATTTTTCAGTTTCTAGTAAAAATATTGACAAAGTGGGCGTGTTTGTGGGCAGATTTCAAAATTTAAGGAACCCATAAATAAAACGCATGCCAGGCAATTCTTCAAACACAACATTTTAATAAACAGCTGAATTTGCTGCAAACTTCATATTTGAGTTTACTGGATCACAATTCTAAGCGAAAGTGGAATTTTCATTCTAACTTCAAATATAACGGTACTTTGCTAATGGCCAATTTTTTATTGAATTTCTTATGATTTCGAGTAAATTTTATATTTGCGATGGTAAAATCGTGTAACGTTGTATTATTTGTAAATTCTCAAACGATTTTGTTGAAAATCGACAACCAAGCATACCAAGTTTTGGAAAATTGTTAAAATATTTTTTTCAACAAAAAAAAATTACATACGCATTAACAATTTCATATGATGAATAAATGCATAGGTTTGCGAAGAACAAGCATTCCTTTTGACATCCCCAACTAGTGCGTTGCGCCAACGACTCGAAACCATTTTTTGATCAGCTGATCTGCGAGCAAGTCCCGTCGAGGGAAAGGAATATTTTGTTAATTTTTGTTATTATTTTGTTCAATTAAGAATTATTATATTGACAAATTAGCCGTATCAATTGAGACCTGCACAAAAAATAAAACATAGATACACATGCTGCGACCGGACCTGCAAAAAACTTGGTTTTAGCCACCAATGCTCTACGAACTGAGCTAACCGTGCTTTCTTCAACAAATACTCCTTTTTATCATTTGACCATTAACAATTTCGCTTAAATTTTAAATCAATAATTTATTGAACAGCACATACATATGTATGTGCAAGTGTGTAGGTTGAAGTCGTGCACTTTATTTTTTTGCGATTTAGCAAATTTTTTGTTCAAACTTCCTCCCCTCTACTACAATATTTTTCCGTTAACGACTAATATTGGCTGAGCTAGTACAAAACAATGTTTCCGCTTGCGTTAGCGAAGCTATTCACAGGACTTACAAACATCAGAAGACGTAATAAGTTATGCGCTGTTATATAAATTCTATAAGTTATTTTTAAGTCAAACATAATTTATACAGTGTTAACATAAACACATAAGATACGAACTTGATTGCAATTGATCGTTCCGCAAAGGCAGACCATTGCTTTAAGCACTATTTTTGCAACGACCTTGATCAAACTTCCCAGACACAAACCACGCTTAAAATATACCTGCACTGAGCGACAAGATGGCACCACGATATAATTTTTTTTTTTTTTTTCGAAAAAATGTTTGTTACAAAATGGTTTTATACCTACTCCGTGGAATGCATCGCAAACTTATAACTGAACATGACATAGGACAAACAGACTTCTTGTAGGTAGACATTATGCAGGCTCTTAAATATACTGCTCAATAAAAATATTCTAGGCTACAATTTATCTATACATTCATGTAAATCTACCTGCCTTTGTTTTCGCATTTGTTAAACAAAAAAGAGCATAAATACGAGTACATTCTGGCTACCTGAATTACGTTGTACTAAACATGGTAATAGAAACAAAGAGCGTCAAGGTCATAGGCAAATCACGATACCATGAAATGCAATGAAATCTTAAATCAATAATATCGTTGCAGAATCGTAAAGTTTAAGCGTTTTTTTTTTTAAATTTTTAAGAACAATTAATATTGAATTTCTGGTTCATAAACTTCTCTTAATCGTACTCAACAGACTGCATAGTCCAAATCTATGTATAGAGTATTATTTTCGCAATAGAAGCGCGCCCACACATAATGTACGTTGTGAATAGTGAAAGGTAATGCCAAATGCTGGGATTGGCAATATAAGACAAATATGAATTTAATTATCTAAAACAAGCATTTCAAAATTGTTTACAGCTTGGCTCTGAACTATGTACGCGTAGTAATATTTTTCTATAGTAGACGCCACTATGCAGGAAAAAACCGACACTCGGGTGGTTGGAGGTGATTCACAAGAATGACAAATCAAAATACGCAATTGAAAATTAAATTGCAAGAATACGGCGATAAATGTGAATGACCTTTGTGCAAGCAATAAAAATATTGTAAAGTTAACTCAAGGCTAAATAACATACTCGTACACGCATGCGAGAAAAAGAGAATATAAAGATTCGAGGAAACTTTCTTTATTTTTTAAAACAATGCAATCCCTCCTTTGTTGGGTTTTTACGTTTTAATTGAAATTCGGATAAGCAGAGATGTACGAGGGCAATTTTTTTAAGTTCGCAGAATGGGATATACTCGTAATCTCCTTGAACATGAATACCCTTCTTAGATCTATAGATTAATTTTTCTAAGCCGACATATGTCTTTCTTCAAATTTGGGAACAGGTAATATTCATTAGGTGCTAAGTCAGGACTGTAAAGCGGATGAGCTATTTCCTGGAAGCCATGACAATTTGAGCCTTGTGAACTGGTGCGTTGTCATGAAGTAAGAGCACGCTTTATGTTAATCTTTTCCTCTTGTTCACTTCAATAGGTTCTTTTAAGCGTCTTAAAACATTAGCGTACTATTCTCCTCTGATGCTGGTGCCTTTTGGATTATAATCTATTAACAGTGTTCCTTGTGAGTCTCAAAACACTGTTGCTATGATCTTCCCAACCGATGGTAGGACCTTAAACTTCTTGGTGGCTGGATCACCCCCTTTACGCCACTGCATGGGGTCCTGATTTGACTGAAGGTCATAATACTAGGTGGGGTGAAAAGTAACCTCCTTGGGAAAGAAAAAAACAAAATTTTTTAAATGTTTTTTATTTTATTCAATATAGTCCCCTTTTAGCTTCCTCGCGTGAGCTGAATTTTTTATTGATGAGCCATCTTTTGAGGTTTGGGAAGAGATAATAGTCCGAGGGAGCCAAATCGGGCGAATACGGTGGATGCGACAGCAATTGGAGCCGTAAGTCATTGATTTTAGCCGTGGTTGCGATGCTCTTGTGCGCCGGCGCATTGTCTTGCAAAAACAACATTTTTTTTCGCTTCATGTGAGGCCATTTTGCAGCGATTTCGGCCCTCAATCGCTCCAATAATGCACAGTAATACTCGCTGTTGATGGTTTTTCCTTTTTCGAGGTAGTCCACGAAGAGTATGCCATGACAATCCCAGAAAACCGACGCCATAACCCTTCCGACCCATTGAGCCTCCCTCGGCCGCTTCGGAGCACTCGTGCCGGCTTCAGTCCATTGCCGGGCACTCATTCTGTTCTCTGGTGTGTAATAGTGGATCCAGGTTTCATCAACAGTTACCAATCGACGCCAAATTTCCGCCCGATTCCGCATCAGCAAGTCCAAACACTCTTTCGAAGTGCTCTCGCGTTCGTGAGCAGGATAACTTTTTCATATGCAGAATATTGCCCAAAATATGGCGTGTGCGCTCAGTACTAATCTTTGTGGTATCTGCTAGCTCGCGCACCTTCTCTTTCCGGTTAGCCAACACCATTTCATGTATTTTTTTGACATTGTCCTCTGTAACCGCATCGGAGGGCCTGCCGCTGCGGACTTGATCGGTAGTGGAGTTGCGGCCACCACGAAACTCTCGAAACCAATATTTGACGGTGTAATCTGACGGAGCATTAGCCCCATAATATTTATCCAACTTTTCTTTTGTTTCCTTCGCCGTTTTGCCTCTCAAAAAATAATGTTTTATGAGAACGAAAATCGTTTTTGTCCATACTCAACATGATACCAAACACGTCAACAACAATCAGCTGTCAAAACAAAACTAAAGACAGTATCGCACTGAAATTTGGCATGTCTGCCTAAATATGAATGGACTTCAAGGCACCATAACCTTTTTTGCAGTAGCAGCGCATTCTGGCGGTCAAGGAGGTTACTTTTCACCCCACCTAGTAATGAACCCAAGTTTCAACAATTTTGTTGATAACTTTTGCTGGGTTGTCGCAACGCTGATCCGAAAACTGCTTACAACATTCCACACGATATTTTTTTTTTTGATGCAGCGTAAGCATTCTGGACACCCACCTTAAGTTGATTTTTGATATCCCCTTTCTGTAATTTCTTCTAGTTTGAGTCGATAATCTGCCATGAGGGCATATTCCATGTGTTGTTGACGTCACTTGTTCCTACAGGGCTAACGACATCTACCTTGTTTAAATAAGCCCTACTGAGGTGCTTGAATGTAGTGAGATTTCCATGCCTTTCACTCCTAATTCCTATGTATATGTAGCCCTTGGAAAGACAGAATTTATTAGACAATTTCTTATGTATTGTACTTCGCAACATAATGTGCAAATGAGTGGGTCCATCTGCTGGTTCCTTTTTAAATTATAATTGATTATTATTTTGACACTGACAGCTCATTCGAGCTCAAAAAATTTACAGAAGTACAATATCATATCTCCGCGGTACGAAATGAATCGATTTACGCTTGAACAGCGTTGAGAAATAATGAAAACTTTTCTAAACTGACTGCTGTTTTGCCGAAACAGTGCGAATTTTGAAAAGATATTTCGGTGGAAATAATGCACTAATAGTGCACAACTTTGAGAAGAAAGTTCGTGAGATTGGCATGCTAATTGATAACACAAGTTATTTTCGTGCTGTTGCCAAAAGTGTGCGGCTAAACCCGACAACCTCAATTCGCCACAGATTTCAGTAACTCACACGTATTCGTAGAGAAGCGAATACATCCTCAGCGTGTGACTGTTTGGTGTGATTCGAAGATGAAGATGAAGATGGCAACAACGTTACGGTCAACGGAGAGTACTACAGAGGTATGATAACCGATTTGGCCAGAAACTGAGGAAATTAACTTGGACGATCTCCGGTGGTTTCAGCGCGTACTACGCTATCATACAAGCCGTCCAAAAATCGATCTTTTGCGCACTAAGTCGGATAATCGTGTAATCAGCCCTTTTGGTGGTGTTGCTTGGCCTTCGCGGGGCTGTGATTTGACACCGTTGGAACTCTTTTATGGGGTGCCGTTAAAGAAATGATTCAGGCACTTAAACACAATATTGATCGAGTTATTCGTGAAATAGAGCCCCGAACCATCGAAAATATACTGCAAAATTGGGTTCACAGGATGGTCTACTGCCAAGCCTGCCGTCGCAGCCATTTAAATGAAATTATTTTCCATAGCAAAGTTGTAATTAAGTTAAACAGAACGTGCGTTTGATAAGCGGTACATGGAATAACGACTGAACCTATTGAAGTGATACATTTATCAAAAATTAAAAAAATCCTGCCTACACATTTTCATCTACGATGCCCCCATGTTTCCCCCATTGCCTATGCAGTTATTGCACTGTTCTTATTATTGAAAGTCTGTTTAAAGTCAGTGACAAGTAGACATAGGATGTGACCAACGCAGGAAGAGAATTATTTTTGCTTTTATCTGGACAATTGCAGAAGACACACAAAGACAGACTCGTCATTTGCGAGGCATTGTATATGTTTCGAAGGGGCATTGTACTAGTACATATGGATGCAACCAGTCCTGTAAGTATGATCAGAATGCAGCTAAGTTTGACGGCACAACTGATCTCAAGGTATATCAACATTAGCAAACTACCCCGCTTAGACTCGGGCTTGCACAATTGCAGCAAATGGAAACTTGCGGCTTATCAGGCAAACGCAAACGAATATATTACGTACATATAAAGTGCTCAGTTATAAACAAAAGTGATTTCCACTGATTTCATGCGAAAATCCACAATTTCAGTGTCTCCTTCAACGACGCTTTATTCGATTTTGTTAAGTTGATCACAAGTACAAGCTCAATACTTCTTCCTGTTAGCACTATCGGAAATATCTGACTTCAATTTGGTTACTAGACAATAAGATGATGGATGAGAGTAATGAATCCGACATACTAAGTGCTGAGAAGGAGTAAGAACCAGCTGAAGACAACCGCCAGAAACCGTACTCAATGTAGGCATAGTAAAAATCAACAAAATCAATTCGTTTTAGCCGACGGTTTCGAAAAGTATTGTGGTCATAGGAGCAATAAAATCAGTTCGCTACAACCGTGTACGTTATATGCGGAGTTGATTTATAATCGGGAAAACAAATCCAACTACTTAGCAAGAAAGCTAAATTCTTAACTATTTTCCTGCGAAGTACAAACTGAACCCGAGTTTCAAACCACTACCTACTCCAAACTACATTTCTCTCTCGATTACCCTAACATTCCTATTCATGCATGCAATTGTATTAGACAAACTAGTAGATCCGTTCTTAGAAAATGGCACGATTGGACGACTTCATATCCTCAATCTTCTTTCAACTATACTATTCACTTTCTATGATAACTACCTTATAATCCTACGTCTTACCTAAAGGTCTTAGAATTCTTATGATGTCTGCATGTAGCTGAAAAAATTATTAAATATACGAAAACTTCTAAATTATTTTACTTAGAGTGGAATTCCCTCAAATTGGATATTTCAAGACGGAGTTCTTTTGTTATTCACAGGGCAAGCATCTTCTTCGAAGGTACATTCGAAACTTGCATAGTTTCTTTTTTTTTTTATTCTATAATTCTTCTCAAATTCATTCCTCTCGATATAGCTTAACTATAAGACATCGACTAACTTTTAAAGAAGAAGAAAAACAAAATATAAAAATTTGATTTCCGTTTCTTTTATGGAACAGGCAAAAGTGTCAATGATGCTGCTGCATCTGTACGTACTCCTCATCCAATCCCACCCGCCTGTGGATTGTATTATTTCGAAGTGAAAATCATTTCGAAGGGTAAAAACGGTTACATGGGCATTGGTCTTACATCAGAGAATTTCAAAATGAATCGGTTACCAGGTAAGTGTTGCAGTTGCTTTTAATTATAACTAAAAATTGTAAACATTTTATATTAACTACTATTAGGTTGGGACAAACAATCCTATGGCTATCATGGTGACGATGGTAATTCATTTTCGGCCTCGAACCGAGGTCAATCTTATGGGCCAACATTTACAACAGACGACATTATCGGTTGCGGTGTTAATTTCGTTAATAATACATGTTTCTACACGAAGAATGGCATCGATCTCGGTATTGCATTTAGGGATTTACCGGTAAATTAATCCACGACCAGGTTTTAATGATTTAATAATGATTTCTTGTGTCTTGTTTACAGTCAAAATTATACCCAACAGTCGGTTTGCAAACAGCTGGCGAAGAAGTTGATGCGAATTTCGGGCAGGAACCGTTTAAATTTGATCAAATCGAAGACATGATACGACAAATGCAAGCCGAAACTAAAGCAGCTATATATGATTTTCCAATGCGAAGCGAACACGGTGATCCAACAACGCTATTGCACAAGTAAAACCATACAAATTGGTCTTTATATGAATTTCTTTTAATATTTATTAACTTTACAGAATGGTCTCATCATATCTAGTACACAATGGATACAGTCTCACTGCAGAGGCTTTTGGACGAACCACCGGTCAGAGTTTTACAGAGGAAATAGGATCAATAAGAAATCGTCAGAGTACGCTCAATTATTTGCATTATAGACGAATGTGTTTACATAAATGTTTCTCTTATATTCTTACAGAGATATTAAAACTAGTTATGTCTGGTAAAATGGGCCAAGCAATAGAGCATACCGTACGCTCATATCCTGGACTGTTAGAGAATAATAAGAATCTATTATTTATGCTAAAGTGTAGACAATTCATCGAGATGGTCAATGGATCCGATATTGAAGTAATACAATCCACTTAGCTTGTGTAGTCAATGTAAAAGTTCTTTAGTGTAATTAAAATTTGTTTTTCATTCTGTTGCAGTGTTCTCCTGCCAAAACAAATCAAACTTCTGTTATTCAATCAACTAAGTCGTACCAAAATGGCACACCGAATAGCGCTGTGATAAATGCAGAATGCGTTCAAGATAATCAGCAAGACATTAAAAATTCGTAAGCAAAATACATTTTGAAAATGTTGTATACATGACTATTTAATGATTATTTCCAGGTTTTTAATAGAACATAATTCAGACGATTTAAAGTGCAACGATGTATCGAACAGTGATTATTTGAATGATGTTGAAATGGAGAATGGTCATACAAATGGTAAGTTAAAATTTATAGTTCTTATCTTCTTCTGTAAGAAAGCATTTGGCAGCAGATTAAACTTATATCCCCATAATATATAATGTGCTAACTAAATACGAGCTGAATCGTAGCTGAACAAGCAGGAACTTTCATTACGAAGAGACCTACCAAACGTCTTTATTGGGTGATCAACAAATTGTTTAAGTTAGTTGCAGTAACTAACACATTTATATATTTGGCACGCGCCTGCGGTCCTCATAGTGTCTATGGAAGATTTTCACCTACCCTCGAGAAAAAAAAAAATACGTACTTACATATCTTTCCATAACGTAATGCCGTTCGATAATTCCTTACAATTTCGACAGGTGGCAGTGCCAGCCGAAAGTTGACGGTTTGTTTCATTTGGTAACATTCAAACCATGACATACAAAATATTAGACAGATATGTCATTTAGTTTGTGTTTGACAGCTATTGGAAGCAGACAACTTCTCGTATTTTTGCAAACATGGAGAAAAGTGAATTTCGTGTAGCGAAAAAAACATTATTTGAAGAAGAAAACAGCTGCGTAAACCAAAGTGAAGTTAGGTAAACATTGCGGGGACTCTGTACCGTCGCTTGAAATGATTTACAAATGGTTCCGAAATTTCCGATGCGGTGATATGAGCACAACGGACGCCGAGCATTCTGGACGTCCAACTGAGGTCACCGTATCAAAAATGGCCGACAAAATTCATGATATATGGTGATGGATGATCGGAAAATTAAAAAGCTGAAATTGCTGAGGCTTTAGGCATCTCAAACGATCGGGTGCATAACATTTTGAAAAATTATTTGGATATGAGAAAGTTCTCGGTGCGATGGGTGTCGCGATTGCTCACTCTGGACCAAAAACGAACCCGGATATAACCACTTAAAAGCAGAACGAAGTGCTCTACGAATGGCTTGGAGGTAAGAGATTTGCATCAAATGAAGAGGTTATCGACGCAATAGAGTCCTATTTTGCAGAGTTCGACAAATCTTATTACTCGGACGGAAATTGGAGCATCGCTGGGCTAAGTGTATCAAGTTAAAAGGAGATTATGTTGAAAAATAAAATTGATTTTGCCGAAAAACCATGTTTTCTATATTATTGTACGGAATTATCGAACGCCTCTCGTAAGAAGAAGAAGAAGAATCGGGATGGAACTTTAATTCGAACGACTGTTTAGTGGTATCCGACAACAGCCGACAAGTTGGAGGATGTCCATGAATGAGGAAGAAGATGATAGGGGCGGAAAGAAATTGGATAAAATAAGACGCGTTTCCACAAAAGGTGTCAACGGTGATTCAGCCTTTTCCATAGCTAGGACTAGGGTTGTTGGCAAAAGTTCACATACATACATACATTATCCGGCCCACTTTTACCCATAAGGTATCACAGTTCTGTCCTTGGTTTTTGTCTTCCTCTTTTTTAAGAACTCTCTCCAGCGGTTTCTATATCTAGCCGTTTCTTTTGCCGAGTTTCAGCTTTATCCAGCTTCCTTCAATACCTTTTCAGCTGCTTCGTTCCAAGTTGTTTTGGGTCTACCTTCTCTTATTTTTTGAACCGCACCATGTGTCCAAACAATTTGAGCTTTTTAGCTGATTCCACTTTAAGTTCGTTCCTTATGTCTTCGTTTCTTTTCCTCTCAATTCGTCTTATTCCTAGCACTCTTCTTAGGCTTGTATCATCTGCTTTTCTTGCCTTTTCAAAAGGGTACAGTTTTCTCCTATTGTGCAGTAATACCGGAAGGTATATCAATTTAAATATAGAAATTTTTGTTCTTCGGGTTATTTGTTTGTCGTTTAGAAACTTTCTCTTTAACGCAGCATATAATTCACTAGCGGATAGAATCCTAGCCTTTAATTCATCTTCCGAGTTAGGTTTGTTGTTGTTAGCACTTCCTAGATATTTGTTCATTTCCGTCTATTCGATGATTTCTCCATCCACTCTCACATTTATTATCCTCCTTCCTTTACTAATTGCCATAAGTTTTTTCGACGTTCAATTGTAAGCTTTGTGAAGCCACAATGTCTTTCCACACTTTCATATACTTGTCCAGGATTTTCTGTGAGTTTGCAAACAGCACTATATCACCTGCAAATTCACAGGCCTATATAGAGATCGGTTTCAAGTGCCTATATTTAACTATGAAATTTTCCATTATATCTTGGCAGTATCATATAGTGTCGTCCATTCCACGGATACGGATGAACAGAAGAGGGCTTAATACACTTCCTTGACTGGGATGTAGTTTGCCATGTTTTTGTTGGCATTTCTCTTCTCTGAATTTATTAAAAATTACGGTAAAACAACAAAAATATTCCTATTAAAGATCATAAACTCAATCTGGAACCAACACATTGATATACCAACCTGGAACAAGGCAATAGTTATACCAATACTAAAGAATAACAAAGACGCAAAACTAGCAAGCAGCTACAAACCAATCTCTTTAATATCCATGCAGCCAAAACTAATGAGAAAGATGATAACCAACAGACTTAACTGGTTCCTCGAAAGCCAACAACTCATAACTAAAGAACAAGCAGGATTCAGGAAGAACCTATCGACCACCTACCAACCAAGCAAAAGAAACGTTCAATAACAAGGAAAGCATCCTCGCTACATATGTATATAGATTTCAAAACAGCATACGATAGAGTCTGGAGAACAAACCTCATATGCAAGCTAAAAGAAATTGGAATTACTGGATTACAAACGTCATAACACAGAGATGGATTTCAGTAAAATTTAGAGACAACCAAACCAAGCACAAACAAATAAAAATAGGACTACCACAGGGCTCGGTTCTTAGTACAACGCTTTTCAATATAAATGACCTTCCCAACTGTTAACAAACAATAGCCATGTTCGCTGATGACGTAGTCTTATTGACCAGATGCAAAAACAACGCCAAAAAACACCAATCTACGAGTAAGTTAGAAAGCGAAATTAACGAAGCAATGAGCAAATAACACCTGGGCTAACGAGAAAAAAACATAGAAATAAACACCGAAAAATCCTTCTACATACCTTTCCCTAAGACACAAAAGCGAAGAATTCCAAATAACAATCAATAATTCCAATATCCAGAAAGCGGACTGTATGAGATACCTTGGCATACTTATACACAATAAATTAACTTGGAAAGACCATGGGAACGAAATAGTCAACAAAGTACAAAAGAAAACAACCAACCTAGCGTTCTTCACGCAGAGAACAACTGAGCTGAGCAGCAAAATTAATACAGATTTTAAAGCCGACCAACTAATGAACCCTTCTTCTTCTCGTTATGGTGCCTCTCCTCTCAGGAGGTTGGTTATCATCCCTTTCGTTGTTTCCCTTGATTAGACGTTCCTAAACAGTTCAATTTTTCATCCACGTTGTTTCTTGTCTGCCAACAGTTCTCCCGCATTCGATTCTGCCCTGAAAAATAACCTGTAGAAGTTGATATTTTTCATTTCTCATGATGTGCCCAAGGTATTCCAGTTTCCGTATCTTCACTGAGTCCAGGAGCTCTCTTTTGGCTCCCATTATTTTCAGCACTTCTACGTTGGATACTCTGTCTGTCCAGAGAATTTTCAGGATTCTTCGGAACAGCCACATTTCAAAGGATTCTAATATTTTCTCCGTTGCCTTTCGTAGTGTCCAAGTTTCCGCTCCGTATAGTAGCGTGGATCATACATAGCATTTTAAAATACGAATCTTTAGAGATAGTTGAATGTCACGACTACATAGTACATTTTTTAGTTAACGGAAAACTGTTCGTGCTTGTTCAATTGTACATTTTATTTCTGTTGATGGATCCGCTTTATTATTAAATTGTGCACTAAGATATTTCATACTGTAAACTTGTTCTATCCTGACGTTATCGATATTAAGTGTAACCGTGCTTGTGTTCTAAAATGAACCCAATAGAACATTACTACATAGAAGCTCGCATAAACATTAAACACATATCAAAAAAATCCAATCACACCCCGGACGAACTCAAACAACACACCTTGGAATTACTGAACACAAAATACCCAGAAACAGAATGGCTCAGGGTATACACGGACGGTTCGAAACTAAATCAGAACAGCAACATGGAAGCGGGCGTTCACTGCACTCTCTTCAGCTACTGCATCCCCTGGGCACTAACAACACAGCTTTTGACTGAGAAGTAGCCGCAGTTAATACAGCCCTGCAAGGACTAATAACGTGAATTCACCAAATAAAAAATATAGTTCTTCTGATCGATTCGAAAGCGCCAACCAATCGATAAGATCTTACTATCAACCTGCTAACAGAACCATAACAGACATAAAATAGAAACTCAAATTCATCTCGAAACAAAATAAATATATAGTTCTTCAGTGGATACCGTCCCATGTGCGGAAACGAAGCTGCCGACGACCTAGCTAAAAAAGACCAACCAGACTCAACACAATTAACACAAAGGAAAAACCTTTCTCCAGTATATAAACCAACATAACAAAAACATTAAACACAATAGACATAGAAGAACAAAAACAAATAGCTGACACCAAATGCTGGAAGAACATTAAAGAGCTAGGCAGGGCTAACTCTAACGCCCCAAGAAGAGAAGCAGTGGCGCAGTTGGGAATGGCTACTAAACATGATTATCTACCCCACCACCTATTCAGAATCGGGATAAAATCGAATGGCAACTGCCCACTCTGTAACGACACCAATGCGAACCAACAACACCTCCTCACCTGACCGAACCTACTGGGAAGCTCGAAGGAAAATGGAGTAAAACCCAACCCTGCCATGGGAAACAAACAAACAAACACTTCCTTGTCTAATTCCTTCTGACGTTCTGAATTTCTCCGACATTCTATTGTTGGTTCTGACAACGTTGTAGGTGTCTTTATATCAGGTTGGCAACTAAGTAATTGCCGATTTGTTCAGATAAATAAAACACATTTTTTTAAATACAACGAATATTATATGATATATTTTCCATTTTGTTCGATGACCTTTTGCCATCTTTCTGGCAACTTCATAATTCCACGTTCGTAGAACTTCTGATCTTTATCGGCAAAAAAAACTGAATCAAGTACGATTTCAAAACGTCATCATCATTGAAAGTTTTACCATCCAAAGAGTTTTGCAAAGATCGAAATAAATGGTAGTCTGATGGAGCAAGGTCAGGGCTATATGGTGGATGTAACATCAATTCCCAAGCAAGCTCCAATAATTTTTGACGAGTGACCAAAGATGTACATATGTGGCCTAGCGTTGTCCTGGTGAAAAATAACACCTTTTCGATGGACCAACTCTGGCCGTTTTTCGTTGATCGCTGTATTTAATCTGTCAAGTTGTTGACAGTACACATACGAATTGATCGTTTGATTCCTTGGAAGCAGCTCAAAATGCAACCACACCTTTCCAATCCCACCAAATTGAGAGCAAAATCTTCTTTTGGTGGATATCCGCTTTCGAGGTGGATTATGCGGGCTTATCAAGCCTCGACCAAGATCGTTTTTGATTGACGTTACTGTAAGCAACCCATTTTTCATCGCCAGTGAAGATTCATTTAAAAAAAGGGTCGGATTCATTGCGTCTAAGATGCAAATCGCAAGCGTTGATGCGCTCTGTTAAATGAATTTCTTTCAAATCATGTGGAACGCAAATATCAAGCTTCTTAACGAGTTTCATACGTTTTAAATGTTTCTCAATCGCTATATGTGACACATTTAACTTTTTTGCTATCTCTCGTACAGTTACATACTATCCGACTCGATTATGGCTTTAATTTGATCATCATCAAGCTCATCTGATCGACCTGATCGTTGTTCATCTTTCAGTGAAAAATCTCCGGAACAAAATTTGTCAAACTAATTCCGGCACTGGCTTTCTTTTAAGGCTTCTTCACCATACACATCACGTAACGATTGCGCTGCGTTCTTTTACGGAAATAAAAAAGTAAAATATGCCGAAAATGCTCGTTTTTGCACTCCACATTAAAAATGACGCCAAACTAATACCTTTGCACAAAAATACGCCCAATTTGCTTTTAAAGTAAAGTAAGACTGACAGCTAACAAATGTCAAAAGGAAAAAAATATGTCATTGACAGAAGCCATTAAAAAATATGGCCCAAGACATCTATGTGTGAAATCGGCAATTACTTAGTTGCCAACCTGATATATGCTTTTAATCGCTATTACAACACCCTCGTCCAGACCTTTATTACTTAGAATTGTCCAAATTTTCTTTCTACTAACTGTGTCGAATGTCTTCTTCATATCTTGAAAATATGATCCAGTATGCTATGTGCCGGTCTGAACCCGCTTTGTACATCTGATAGGTGTTTTTCCACCGCCTTTCTGAGTCCATTCTCTGATATTGTCTCGAAAAATTTTAGAAACATGGAGAGTAGAGTGATGAATCTACAGTTTCTAGATAACTCCGTATTTCCAATCCTTTAGTATCTGCAATGTGTATCTGCAAAGTAAATTACAATGGATATTAGCCCGTGTATTATCAAGTCCGCCGGCGTACAATGGATAGTATTTAGTTCATTAGTGGCCTCGAATTGAAGTGCAAACTCATTTAATTTTAATACCAAAGCTGCACAGACACTATTCGAGAAGAGACAAACATCATACCATCATACACTATACCATACCATATATCATCGCACTCGAATTTGATTATCGTTTATTCTATCGTTTTAGGAAATTCATGTAAAAATGGAGCATCGCCAACTAGTTTTGCCAATTTATTGGACGTAGACGAGGATATGGGTGAGTTAATTATTGTACTTCTGTAATCTTTAATCGAAATTACTGTATATTCTCTGCTAGATGTTGATTTATCGCCATCACGTAAATATTGCCATGGCTTTGAGAGAATACTGGAATTTGGTAAGGAACTCTCACAAATGGGCCAACAGTTAGAAAAGGATAATAAAATGAATGAAGAAGATCGACAGATGTTAGAAGTAAGTTAACACATAAATATATCCATTGTACGTGTACTGAGCTTCTTGTATATATTCTTCCAGGATGCATTTAGTCTTATAGCATATTCAAATCCTTGGTCAAGTCCATTGGGCTGGCAACTGTGTCCATCGAAGCGCGAAACAGTTTGCTCGGCCCTAAACTCGGCTATATTAGGTAAGTACTCGCAATTTAACTCAACTCAATGAACAAAATTGATTTCTCAACAGAATCAATGAGCTATCCATGGAGACCACCACTGGAGGTGTGTGTTGCACATGCAGGCGAGCTCCTAAAAGTTATGGCAAACTCATCGCTGGGCGCTTGCGCCTTTGTCAACATAAACGATGTGTTCCCAAAGAATTGACCATGTCCGGTAATGACGGCGTCGTCGTCCAATGTCATGTTTGCTACATTAATTTAAACAAAAACAAAACAAAAAAAACGATTTTGCATAATTTTTATTTTTTAATCTAATTTAATTACAAATTTAAATATTACTTATCAAATATGTAGTTTAATTTTTTGTTTATCGCTTTCAGTTGCGGTTCAAGATTTTTTACGTTTAAGTTAAATATTAGTTTTTATTTTACTCCTTTTTTTTTTTTTTTTTTTTTTTATTATTATTTACAAACGAGTTTTTTTTCGCTTAAATTAAAACAAAGAATCAACTGATTAGAATTGTTGTTGTAAATTGGTTACACAGATTATTATTATTATTATTTTTTTAAATTAGTAATATTAAAAATGAAAAAAACAAATCTATTCTGAAATATGGCATAGAAATATGATGTAAATACGAAGCATATATAAGAATTATTAACAAATAGTTTTTTTTTTTTTTTTTTTTATTTGTATTTTATTTTGGAAAGAAATCTCATCAAGTTTCTTAGTGTGCTGCTGTTAATAATATATTCATATATTTTGATAACGATTTTAATTATATATTTATTCCCTGATATGTGTACTGTTTCTCTATAATTTTTGTGCGCGCAGTAAACAATTCGATTTAGAATAATAATAATGCTATGCAACCCATGTGTTGCTTGTTTTTATGTAGATACGAAAACAAAGCTGTTCGTTCACACACAGAGATTAGGATTTTAATGTACTAAGGATTTTCTTCGATATTTTGTTAAAGAAGTTTATATACGATATTTCTGAATTTTGTTACAGAATATGGATTTTTTTTTTTCTCTGTCTAAAATATGAAGTTTATATGAAATTAAGCATGATATTTTATTTAATATTATATTTTGTTGGTTGGTAGGAGTGGAGATTGTTGGGTTTTGTAATGAGTAGTTTGTGGTGCCATGACAATATTTTTTTAATTTGTGGCATATTGATGCAGGATTAGCCATATATATTAATTATTGTGTGCAGATTTGTACTCTATGACAAGTTGCGTATTGACCCTTATTCTCATAGCCGTGTCACCGAAAAAAAAGGTGACGGATACAAATTTCTATTCTTCTTAGTCCATTCAAGTGACACCTTAAGCGACTATGGGAATAATAAAAATGTCTGTTCCAGTCCTAAAATAAAATGACAATTTTTCACTTTGACTACGGGAATATCGTCAACTTGTGCTACGGTCATTTTAAGTATTCTTGAAGTATCATACCTGCAAAATGATGCATACATTTCTATTCCCTTAGTCGAGTATTCGTGATAACTGTGACATTCAAAATTAGGTAAGTCGTAAGGAACAGAAACGAAAGGCAAGAAATGCAAGCATTTTCGCTTTATTTAGTCAAGATTTCTTACAACTTAACGCTGCCATTGTCACTCTAGCTTTTGTCACCTTTTTTGATTTACAGAATACGAATTGTCACCCTGGTAATTTAACTGTATAAACAAATTGAAACTAGTGTTTTTCTTAAAGTGGTCTCTAACTTTAAATCGGTAGTAATAAACTCCCCAATGTCACTTTTAAAATTGGAAAACAGTTATTTGTTGCTCACCTACCTCTAAGTGGATATTAAAGTGACAGTAAATAGCATTTTAAGTGGAATTTTGGTGAATGAATTAATTTTACGTGATTTGACAGTCACATTATAAAAAAAGATTGAATATGTTAGAATACTGAGAAGCTTGAATTGATTTTCTTTGATCTGTCAAAAGTCACCTGTGAAAGTTCACAGTAGCGAAAATTTAAAAATAAATCACAATAACAATTCTGAATTTGACTTATTACTACGAAATTTTAAAAGCAATTTATAATCACCTAACTAAGAGGGACGTTAGATGGTGTTTTTTTAGTATTTATATGCAGTAAGGGCCTATGTATTTGAATTGGTTTCGTTAAGCATTGGTTGTTCGGAAGGTAGGCTGTTTGAGGAAGTTGTCACTTATTTTATTTTTGTTTCGAGCATTGCTCGTGAAATGTTGATTCTGAAGAATCTCTTGTTTGATAGTATGAATGCAGATGGCTTGTATTTCAACACAAGCAATAGGTTACGACCTCGTTGTTTTTTTATTATAGAAACTACAAATACGTCTTCTGATATAATTTTTAAGAGACACCAAATCATTTGTACCTCCACCAAGCATTTTTTGATCCAATACCTTAAATCCAAGCATCGGGAGCACGATAATTCAGCATGCAATTGTCAAAACCAATCTTAAAGTGCCAATTATCCTCCGTACAGAAAAAGAAATCGATGTACATATGTTATATGTATTTGTTTTTACTCACTTGGATCTACAGATCCATCACTGTTCTACGGTCTTAGCTATAGTCCTGTAAAATGGAGAATGATCAAATCAGTGTTCATAATCCGACGGGGTAAGGTGGCCTATGAATTTTCTAAAAGCTTTTGGAATTACATATTTATATTATAGTTTCCACATCAATTCGCGTCACGGCAGCCCTATTAAAGATACGAGTTGACGTTGACGGAAGGCTAGGGTGTATCGAGCACTTAATCGTAAGTAATATGCTATTGTGCTCTTTTTAAACATCGAGGAAATTGTTTGGGCATTATTCCACCTTTAATAGGGTTGAATGTTCCCCAGCATTACACTAATAACAACTATGCACATATAATAGCGTCAGCAGAAGAAATTTAAATCCCAGACTGATGATATGTTAGGAAAAGGTTACATCAAGTATGGTAACTCTAGCAGAGCATGTTGAAGTTAGAAAATCTAAGGTTATCAACATCCTCTGGCAATGTTCAGTTAATCTATGGAACTAAGCCAAAACTGATGCACTGGGTTTGTTCGAGCATTATTTTTATTCTAGTCACTAGGCTCAGATTATTAAAATTCAACTGCACACTTAACCTTAAACTAAAGTTCAGTTTGCGAGCCGAGCTGGGCAACATCTCAGAATATGCGTGACATACATTTCTAAACATGATAACGAGAGTAATACAGAAGAAATAGTTTTCTTACATTTGTCGGTCCATAATTTTCTTCCGATTTCAATTTAAAAATTCTGGAAAGTCGATAATTTTAATATAAAATAAATTAATCAGCGATAGTAAAACAGTGCTGTACGCCGAATGAATAGTTGTGACCTTCAGTTTTATGCCGTTTCCTAAGGGCCATTTTGGTCTTGGATGTTTGTCAAGGTGAGACCCTGAAAAAACTTTTTTTTTGTACATATTCTGGTATTCGAACCTAGAATCTTTCACTCAGTGATCGCGCACTTAATCACTGGACATTAACTGACTTTGGTTTCAGCATTAATTATGTTATGTAAAAAGTATAACCACACCTATTGTGAACCAAGCTCATTTCAACTGTCACATTTGGTTTAAATCATTTATTCTAACAATAAAATTGACGAATATTCCCGATCGTAAATTTGCAATTACATTTGGCACGGACAAAAAAAAAAAAAAAAGGTTACAAGAATCGTCACATTTGCTTTCACTATTTGAGGTAAGGTGACCATTGGAATAATGAAATTTTACTGACAGTGTCACATATGAGTATAGCAATGCAAACAAGTCACTTTTACCCAATTTTAGAGATGACACAGCTAGGAGAATAAGAGTGAATGAATCCGTGTAATTGGAGTTGTTGAGGATCGTGACAGGTACTATGATCAAAGTGTACATGCAAATCTGTCTACGCTCTTTTAAGATTACTACAGGCACCGTCCACACCCAGGTCAACATATAAATAAATATAAAGTCTTCTTTTGAATCGTTGTTTGATCAGATGTTGAACTTTAATACGAATCGCCGCATTTGTAACAAGTAACAACAAACTAGTGTAGTGAATGAGAGGTGTTCGATTTGGAATTAGTTACAATAGCTGGATATTTAGTTCATCTCGCGAATGGTAATATGGCTCTAAATCAGACCACCAGCAAAAGTCAACTTGAGGCAAACGGACAACTTATTGTTTGTTACATTTTTAACACAAAAAAAATATAATAATAACCCTATATTTTGATACCTCACTTACGTTTCGGAGCTTTGCAGATGGGCCGGTACTACAGGTATCTCGGAGCGATGTCACAGCGGTATAGGTTAGCCTCTCCTGAGAGAAGGTTATAAAAAAACAAACTGTATATCAGGATACAATACAACCCAGTGCTTGAGAACATAGGCAACTGGTTGTCAATGAAACTGCAATGAAGACAAGCTTCTATAATAGGCATCTGAGTAATTTAAATTGGTTGTTTCGTAAACTGAGAATTGTCGCTATTAACTCGGAATGTAACTTTAATTTAAATCGCAATAAAATGGAGTTTTACTAATTTTTAAAATATCTTGTTTATGATCTAAAAATTTATTTTAAGTCATGAAAACCACTCCACAGATACGTATTTGTTAAATTTGAATTTTTAGTTTAAAACCCATGTAACTTCATTCCTAAAATTTAAATAATACATATACATGTGTAAAACATACACAAACTGTAAATTAAAGCAATAGAATGTTGCCTTTATCTGAAATTGTAAAGTAAATTCAGATCTAAATCGAATCTAAATTCAGATTGCTACCAATGTTTTAGTTTTTAGTTCACAATAGCGCTTGTAATAAAATTTCATTTCATGTTTTAAAAAAAAAAAGATCTCTTCGAAAATGTCCTACAAAACTTTATTAGATTTGCGAAAATAATAAGAATAAAAACAAAACTGAATAACAAATCAAACGAGACACTACACCAAAAAGCAAACAAAAAAGTTCCCTCTTACAGCGTAAATATATAGGTATGACATTATACTATAATAATATTTACATAGTTTAAAAAAATCGAAAAATTTAAGTGATTAAAAAGAACAAAACAAAATGAAAACTATAATTAAATATTTTAAAAATGCCTATACAATTATTGTGACCGTAGAATAAAGTAAAGTTTTAAAATATAATTATAAATTAAAAATCATATATACATAGATCCATATATACAAACGTAAATTAATAGACTTTGTAGAAACTGAAGAAAAAAAAAAAAAAAAAAAAAAACTCAAATGTATCCCAATTGTGGTATATAAGCAGCTCGTAATTGTTAACCGTTTTTTTTCTATTTGTTAAATATTGAAGCTCCAAAATAAAAATAATAAAAAGCGGATAGAATGCAATATTTAAAAAAAAAATAGCGTTTAATTGTTCGTTAGTTCATTTTCTTAATAAACACACAATTTATAAATTTAAATAGGAATTTTTGTTGTTCATTAGAATTGCCAGTTGATTCTTCTATCGTTCTCGTTAGGTGCGTTTTAATTTATAAAATTATAATAAAACATTTAACTGATTGCAAACATTATACCAACAAACTAAAAACACAAAAATATGTGGCTTAAGGGAAATAGAAATAAATCATTTTTAAAACTAAGAAATTTCTTAATTAAGATACAACTAACTGAATAAAAATGCCTGTGTGTTTGTTGTTATTATTATTATTTTTTTTTAATTAACAAATAAAATCAATGGAACTAAATTTAAGATCAAATTACTTGTCTTTAGCAGTAGAGAGATAACAATAATAAATTAATTATTAATTAATGCATAAACAATTTTTAGTTATATTTCTTTGTTTCTTTCGATATCTAAGAAGCATTGTAGTATACATAAAGAGCATATATACATTTAAAGATATAAATATATAAAAAAAAGGAAAACTAATAAAACAAGTGTAATGATTTTAATATTTAAGATAATTTGAACATAAAGTTAATATTAAAAAAAAAAGTTTTAACAAGTATGACTAAGCAAAATGAATCAATAAAAATTATAATAATCGAAGAATTGTCTTTTATCACACATATGTATTTTTTTTAGAAAGTCGCAAATTAAATGAATGCCAATTGAATGATTGAAAAAGTGAACAAATGTTATAGGTGACATGACGTGGTGTAGTGGTAACATCATCGCTTGTCACGCTACAGGTTCACGGTTCGAATCCTGATGTCAATAATCATCTATTTATTTCGCATCAAATAAATAAAAAGTCGATCAATTGCGAAAGCTTATGTCAACTCTACTGCGAAGGCATAACACTGGCAGTAGGGCGGTCATATGGCTAAAATGCAATTTGATCGTGATGATGACATCAGGAGGACGGAAAAAATACTGTGAATCATGAGCAACGACAAAAGCAGTTATCTGGACAGCCACCGTTGGAGTTCACTGAAACTTAAACCAGCTGAGTTTCAAACCAACTACACCAATCTGTCTTTCTCTCTGTCTCTTCCCCTTTCCTCAAAACGCCCGTGTCCTAAAATTAGTATAAGGGTATTCATAATCCCTTTCACACGTGCGAATTATAAAAAAAAGGAGTACAGGCATACATAAGTTATTACGAAGTACAGTGAAGAGCATTAGGCCGTTTTCGTAAACGTCATCTGCATCAAATTGTTTTTGCATAATGTTCTTAAACGCAAGTTGCAAAAGTCGTTTGTTCGAAAACAACATTATAAATCACACTGCATTTGCAGCATGTTCGATAATGCATTGTTTGCAGAGCAGATGTTCATAAACGTCATCTGCGCAGCAAAAAATCAGCCCGACATCTGCGCTGCGCAATAAGAAAAATGACTGAATCGGACCACTCGGAGGAATTTCGATCTTGTGAACAGTAAGAACGTTTCGTCCACGTAAATTATAATTATTGTTATAAATTGTACTCTCACTAAGATTTTCCAACACAATTTTCTCAATAAATTTTGTTAAGGGCTCCATTTTGCTTTGTTTGAAAACGTCAAATGCGATTGCAAAAAAAAAATCATGCAGACGACACAGATCAATGGTAGCAAAAAACTTTTGCAGTTTGACGTTTGCAACCCTTAAGTGCTGCAATGACGATCAAATTGACGATCAATATGACGATCAAATGACGTTTTCGAAAATGGCCATAGTCATAGTACCCTTGGCAAATATAAGATATTTCTTTTAATTTTGACTTTAATGTTCTGGGCAAAACCATTACCTAATAATTTGTGGGAAATCCTTTACGCTTCAAAACCTCCTTTAAGCGGAGCCTGTAGAGTGTGCAAAAATGGCCATTTCTGAAACCCATTTTCTTTTAAACCGCTCATCGTATCACTGTATTAATTATTTTTAAAAAATCGCCAATTATCCTCCGAACAGTAAAATAAATCGATGTACATATGTACATACGATATATGGTATGTACTTGTTTTTACTCACTTGGATCTACACTGTTCTAAGGTCTTAGCTATAATCCTGTAAATTGGAGAATGATCAAATCAGTATTCATAATCCGACGGGGTAAGGTGGCCTATGAATGTTCTAAGAGCTATTGGAATTACATTATAGTTCCACATCAATTTGCGGCACGGAATAAGTCATGGTACCCTTGACAAATATAAGATATTTCTTTTAATTTTGACTTTAATGTTCTGGGCATAACCATTACCTAATAATTTGTGGGAAATCCTTTAAGCTTCAAAACCTCCTTTAAGCGGAGCCTGTAGAGTGTGCAAAAATGGCCATTTCTGAAACCAATTTTCTTTTAAACCGCTAATCGTATCACTGTATTTTTTCTTTTATTTCTAAAGCTCTGTTAGTACTACTACTTAATCGAAGCGTTTTAAAAAAATCAGCTGTTCAAAATTCGATACTTTTTTAACCATTCTTTAAGCCTACACGTAGGTACTGAGCTATTTAAATTTGATAATATTCGATCAACTAATTCCTTTATTCAAAACAAAGAAAACAAAAAGAAAAAATCAATGAATTCTGATAAGCAGTTGGCGAGAAAACTGGGCAAATGCTTCTAAAAACATCATTCTTCAGGAAAACAGTTTGCTTACAACAACAATGTGTCAGCTGTGTATCTTTTATTTTACAATCTTTTGTTGATAAATTTTTCTAGTTTTCCAAATGTTGCAATTTTTGTATTATTTTATCCAGAAAAATATAAATTATAATAATCAGTCGAAAACAAATTGAATCCGCTTAAATGGTTGGGCATGTATTACACAAGCTTTGCCATTATGCAACAAGTAACTCTTTTAACTGTGATTTACTTTTTATCTCATGTTTTCGCAGGCATTTTTCTAAATGGTCCCATAAGTGTTCTATGGGGTTAGATTTGGACTTTGTGGTGGTGTTAAAATATTGTTTAGGAGCACTTTGCTTGCCGAAAGCCCGACATTTTTTATTTATCAATTTCCAGATCTTAATTCTTGGGACGGATTCTATCATGGGGGATTGCAGTCCCTTATCAGGACAAGTGGTATGATGGTGTATTTGTATGTCGATAAGTCTTGTAGTAGTTCAGACTACTGCTTCCCAATCAAAAGTTATTTCAACGAAAGATTCTTTTATGTGCAGTACAATGACCGATACTCAAATATATGCCAAATTTACACAGCTGTTCCCCGGGCAGCATTCTGGGACCGATATTATATCTTTTATATACAGCTGACATACCAAAAGCAAATCAAGAAAACTCAATGATAGGAACATTTGTGGAGGACACTGTAATTCTGTCTTCACATACTTGCCTATAATCGGCTACAAACCAACTTCAGGAATTACTAGACAAGAAAATGAATCTGGTTCAATAGGTGGGGAATACAAATCAATGAAGACAAACAGTAAAAGTAATTTACGCTAAATTAATTAAAAATGCATTTTTTTCCTTGTCTATTGTAAGAGATATAATTTCTGGTTTTCTAATCTCAAGCGGCAATACATGGTGCAACAGATGAGTAAAAGTTCGAAAAGTGATGGGTGTTGGAATATGGAGTTACTGCTGCTAGATTGTTATTACAGCTACAAAGTCCATGATAGATAGGAATATATTGTTTCCAATAGTTCTTTAGAATTTGTCCTAATCTTTGTTGTTTTTAACAAATATGATATTAATGTTGCAATTTGAGTACTAAAATTCATTTTGCTATCTATTTTAATACCAAGATATTTGAAAACTGCAGTTTTTTCTATATAAAAACATTAAGATGAACAGGTTTAATTACAATTGTATGAGGTAGAAGAAGTTGTATTGTAGGTATAGTAATGAATGTTGGTAATTTGCACTATGAAAAATCATGGAGGAAAAATTGATAACATTTGAAGACAAATTAAAAAAAACATTTTTTTAGTGTTGTCACTTTTGACCAATAATACAAAATACAAAACCAATGCTTTTAGGTGTTATAAATCATAACTTATATCCGCAATTATTTCTAAGGCAGAGCTGTTGGAATAAGAACAAACTATATTATCAGCAAAACTTGTTCACATACTTTCAAATTTTATATTGAAGATTGAATTGATACAAATTAAAAAAAAACGAGAATCGGGCCAAGTACTGAACCTTATGGCAGACCAATTTTAATAGGTATCTAAAGATTGACTAAAACTATCTGCTATCCTAACAATTCCTTTTCGGTTGTTGACGTAGCAGAGAAACCATATGAGCATAAAGCCTCTAAAGCCCGCTTTTTCTAATTTTGATGATAGTATCACATGGTCTACAGTGTCAAGCGACTTTATGATATCACAATGAGTGCCTTGAATGTGGTTACTTACTGATAAAATTCAAAACACATATCTGCTTAAAAGAATTAGAAAAAAGCAAATGTACTTCTTGTCGACGTGGAAGCATTGGTATGAGTATGTTTCAGGCTCATCCTGTTCGAGTGTGGGAGGATTAAAATGGCTGAGCGGGATTAGTCTGTCACTTGTTTAAGTATATAAAATAATGTGTAGGAAAATATGTTTATTGAGGCAATTATCTCAATACAATTTTATACTCAATTTTTGTATGCAAAATGCTATTACTTGGTATCCTTTGACAGATATAATTTTAATTCGGAAATAAAAAAAAATCTACGCTATTTTCCATGCACACCCCACCAATCTACTACAATTTCCAATTGGATTTCATTTCCGAACACACCATTGTGTACTTCTGCGAACTGTCAAAAGTTCGATTTTTTTTCCACCCTAGATAGCTGCTTTTGCTTGGTAAAGTGCAAAAAAAGGATAAAAAAGAGAGTAAACTGAAATCGTGACGAAAATTTTGCGGGCGGGTTTCAAAATTTTACACCTTCTTTCCATAAACAATTTTCCAATTCGACCAAAATCTCAGTTCGCCACCAGTGTGTTGAAAATCCGCTAAAAAAAAAAACCGAAAGCAAAACCACCCAAAAAAAAAAACGTCGAATACATCAAAAATCATCATCATCGGCTTTTGCAGAGAAAAAACAAATTTCATCACTACAGTGCCACAGTGGGATATTTCTTTTTCAGTGAATTAAACGATAAAACTAAATTAAACAAATTGTGAATTCGGCGGTATTGGCTTTGGCTGGTTGTGCTCCGCGATCGGTGCAAGTGAGTGAAGTGTTCTGCGAGGTATTTCGGTGTGAGAATCGCATTTGAAAGATTCCCCAGTGTGTCCCACCCACTTTTTTTTTTTTTCATTTCCATCATCCACTGACAGCTGCTGGTGAGTGGTGCTGTTTCTGTCGGGGCTCGTATCCTTTCACTCAGATGGGGTGTGGGGTGGGGTGAGGAGTTGTAGCACATTTTAGTAATTTTTTTTTTTTTTTTTTTTGAAACCATATTGCATCCAGGACGAGATGGAATCCAGAAAGGTATTGTACTGAGGTGCTTTTGTGTGTTATCAACTGATAAGATAACTATAGTCACCCTCTTCATTGCTGTGGCAGTTCAGTAGCCGGCAGTTGGTGCTGGTTTGCTACCACACCTCGCGCCAGATTCAAAATTATATCCACACTTGGATATCAATTTGGGTGTTGTTATCAGTAAATGCTATTTAGGTGGACTACGTCATTCGTGAAACGCAACAGCTGTAGGAATTTGTTTTCTTCTTCTGTTTAACATAGGTTGACACATCATTCCGGGCAGCTGCTGTGGGGAGCGATAAAATTTTCTGGAATTCGGATAAATTTAGAGAAGTCTGGAAGTATTTGCTTGTGGAGCATTTGAGTTGGAAACCGAGGGTCTTTACCAAAGTGACGGGTCATTACAGAATGGGGACATACGAATGCGATTCAACTTGGCAGCCAATGTCCAGTAGTTCAACTATTAAAGTACAGGAAATGCTTTAATTTCTTATTCGTCATTTGTAAAAAAAAAAAGAAAAATATAAAGAATTCGGCCTCATCATCAATCCCAACGCTCATTTGCTGTGATACTCTAGCTGTCAGCTCTTTAGATAAAGCTAATCTACTTGCGGTGCATTTCGCAGCCAGTCGTATGCTTCCAGATTGTGCTTTGTATCATCCTGTGCTTGAGAGCGTCGAATTCTGCATGGGAGTACAGTGCAGGAGTACTTCATGATCTCAGCATACAAAATCCGCTGGTTCATATGGTATTTCACCCACCGTTCTAAAGAAGTGTTCTTCTACGCTGGCAAAACCACTGCGTAAGCTTTTCTATATATCCTATTCGTCAGCATCCGAAAATAGCATTTGTCCATTCTGTCCCAAGAAAAAGGCAAATCTCCCTCCAACTACTGACACATTGCACTAACGTGGCTTCTATCCAAAGTGGTATAAACGCTAATCAATCGTCAGCTTATGAAATATCTCGAATCGTGGAAACTCCTCAATTATCGGCTTTTCATAACGACAGATCCACAGGACATCTAATAGTATTTCTCACCGACAAGTGGACCAAATCTCTGCACCACCCATTTGACAGACTTTGGTTTGAAAAGATTAGAAACTATATTTTTGGTAGTTGAGTCCGATTGGACGGTTTAAGGTCTGCAATTTACCAAATAAATATTGGCGTTCCCCAAGGCTCTGCTTTGGCTCCGACACTTTTTCTCATTTTTATAAATGATCTCTTGTCTATAAGTTCTAATCCAATTCATTCCTTCGCAGATGACAGCACCCTCAGCTTCTCATACTCGTTGCAAGACTCACGTCCCTGCTCTTCGGGCGTGGAATTAGAACAGCAATGTATGTTAAGTTCATTAAATTGCATCATAAATTGGGGTATAACCAATAGTGTGTGTATGTGCTTATATGGCTAGGCTTACTCAAACGGTGCAAAAAATACTTCACTCCGACTGATCTGGTTGTATCTGTAAGATGTTTATTCTCCCCAAACTTGAGCACAACTCTTATATCTGGTCTGGTGCACCAAAAACCTCATTGCACTGCCTGGACAAAATGCAAAACCGCACGCTCAAACTAATAGGAGACACAAATATAGTGAATTCCGGAAATTCGCTAGAATTTCTCTGTTCTGTCGATTCTTTAACAAAGAAAGATGCAACAAAAAAGCCAGTTGCATTCCTCACATTTAACAATTCAGCCGCAGTGCTCGTCACGCTTCGAATGCTCATCAATTTACCCTTAAGCCAATGTGCATTCGTTTCTTCTGAAATCTCTTTTCCTTAAGCCCGCACTGTGTATCCATAGGACTTCATGGCCACCAATTAAGTTCCATTGAAGTTCATTTGCATTAAATTCCAGTTCATGCATACTCTAATGGAAGATTGGTAGAAACTGTTTTACAAGTACTTTCAACAACAACATACTATAGAGAAATCCCTACGACAAGAGGAGCTGTTCTGAGCGATAGATACGTAGAATCAACTCTGCAAATGGATTCATTTCACGATCAACAACAGAACTGTGTACAAGCAACATCAGAAAACCTGCCAACTACTATCTCTAAGGGTGGAATGCTATCATCGTTTCCCTGATTCTAAAACTGCAATTTACATTACTTTTTAAATCACGCTCACTCATTGTCTCAGCTAACGTGGCTGACAACCAGTCAAGGCCTGATGGAGACGACTCTATCTAAACTTCTCCGCTGAGTACTTTTCACAAGGACATACAAGTTTCAGGACTTCGAGACTTTGGAGTCTAAAATTTTCGAACAAAGCTGATTACGGGTGCTTCTAGATTCCAAGCTCAAATCGACGACGAAATTAGATGAAAGGTTAAAAATGGGATCTCCAATCGAGTATAGTTCATTGGATGGATGTTTACCGCCAGAGTGAGATCCATATTTATGTACGGCGTGATTGTCTGGTGGCCTGCCCAATGTAGAATCAACTACCTAAGAAATTTTTTTTTTGTATAGTAAAGTGTAGAGATTTGCGGAGGTGAGTGTCACTGGTGCTTTGAGGATTATGCCAATAGGAGCACTTGATACACTCCTACACTTACTACGGTCATACATCTAGGGGAAACCTATGGCCTAAAAAATGATGAGGCTGTCCGTGGTGTAGTGGTAACATCATCGCTTGTCACGCTGTGTGTTCACGGTTTAAATCCTGATGTCAAGAATCATTTCACATGAAATAAACAAAAAAAAAGTCGATCAATTGCGAAAGCTAAGCCAACTCTACTGCGAAGTCATAACACTGGCAGTAGGTTGGTCAGCAACTTGATCGTGATGATGACATAAGGAAGACGGAAAAAAAATACTGTGAATCATAAGCAATGACAATAACAGCAAAATAAAAATGCTCCCCAGTTATCTAGACGCTATTGGACTTTACAGAAACCTAATGCCACCTAAGTTCCAAACCTCTACACCAATCTTTCTTTTTGTCTCTTTCTCTCTGTCTATCTGCAAACGCCCGTGCCCTGGAATAATATAAGGGTATTCATATCCCCTTTGGTGCGCGCAAATCTAGTTATAGAACTGGAAGCACGACTTATCAAAAGATGATAAAATGCAATCCCAACATTTGTTTTTGACAAAAAGTATTTCACGAGGATCCCTAGCATAGAAGACTCGGACAACAACTCGGTCCTTTGGGAATTCGCAAAAGACATTTTGACTGATGGCTTCAAATCCAAACCGATGCACTTATATTGTCACTGAATTACTGCAATTTCATCGACTTTGTAGGTACATTAAGGGGGATTGAAAGACTGCATAATATTACACTGTTCTAGATACTCCCTAACAGAGGCTTACAATGCACTATAAACCAATAAACGATCTGACACAGTGCACGCATATTTGTAACAAAGCCTACAATTTACTTACGAGGCATTATTCGACATGTCTACGAGTAAGTTAATTAAGAATGCATCGTGTTTTTCAAAGTTAGCTCGCTCATCTTCAATTGATTTAATGTTTACATCGCCTATCATTGCTAGCTACGAGGCTTACAGTACACGCCCTATGAAAGGGATTGTACACGGCAAGAATGGCTGGCCTTGGTGTACGAGTAGTGGACAGTGTGTTTGTTTATGACGTGCAGTCCGAGCCCCAGCGGAGAACAGAAACCAAAAGCCATCCGAGCATAAAAGAAAAACGAATAAAATCTGAGTTTCTCCAATCACTTGAACAGAAAAGGTTTTTTCCTGGTAGTACCACTTTTTCTTTAAAAAAAAAAAGCAAAAATAAACAGCACGACTGGGCCGCAAGTACTTGCACCTTTATGTTGTTCATATCACTCGTATTTGAAATTTAAATTAAATCTTTTGTTTGAAGAATATCCGTCCAGCCGTTAGGGCTGCAGTCGACCATACATACACACAGACACTCAAATTGATACAAATCTCAAAATCGAAAATTTTCCCGAAACCAATACTAGCACTTTTAGGGGCAAGTAAACACCGCAGACACTATGCGATCATGTTCCGCGGACGTGGTCTTCCATTTTTACCTCTCGATCTACATACTAAAAGAAGCGTCTCGCGCAGTATGCTTGAGTGCTAAGACGTAACAACATTCTGGACGCGTTACCACGAGATGTAGTTACGTTTTCAAACCAACTACCTCGAACGATACCGCTGCCGACTAGAGATAAATGAAAGTAGGGTGAGGTGATGAAAGACCGATTCAGCAATGTACACCGATGGTTCAAAGAGGATACAACGCCCAAAGAAAACATTGTTATGTATCAAAACAGTTTTATCCTAATGAGGCCGCACGTTAAAAACTTTTTATATTGATGTCTTTAGAGCGAAGGCTATAGTCATCTATAAAATCGCTCACTCGGCAGACTGCGGGTGAAATTGTTTGTGTCGTTTCGTTATCAATCTTTACTGAGAAACTAAATGAGACCATTGTCTACTTTAACCATCCATCTCATACCCTTTCATATTTCAAAAATGTCGACCTTAGCCTGTGATACACGTCACAAGCTGATAATAAAAAGTATCAGTAATGTGAGAACTTTTCTACATTTTATAAGAATTCCTATCCACTTATTGCACACCCCAAAAGCGTTTCCATCGGCCAATATTACCCCAGTAAACTCATTCATTCATCTCAGCCAAACGGTTTATCGATGATTAATACGAATTCTACGTGCGTTAAGAGCTGGCAAAAACCACACACAAGTCCCACACATCATCATCATCTTCATGAGCATCGTCTCAGTACTATACCCTGATTGTTCTCCAGCATTGTAGCCGGTCAACAGAAAATGCACTTACTATTCGCATTTTGTTGCCTCGTTCTCTTTTTTAATTGTAATTCCAAGTGTGTTCTGTGCTGTGAACTGCTCTACCACTAATAGCCACCCCGCATTCACCGTAACTATCTATCCATATAGTTTTGTTGAATAATATTGTTCTCCAACACTGAGCTTGGGACTCTGCCCATTCATGCAGTCGGCGCTCAACTGGTGCGCTATCAATTAGTATTTTGATTCCATTCAGAAACGACAAGACGGGAGGGGGGGTGAAACGACGTACTCATTCGAGTTATTTTTATGTTTTTAAGTGCCAAACTTTGTGTACCACCCCCACCCACCCACCGGGGGATTACCTTTAAGATTTTTACGTTTTTACTTCCAAGCCTTATTGTTCTCTCGGCCAATTCACATTTTGTTTACACACATCCAGTCATTTCACTTAATTTAGTGTTACTCATTCAGTAAATATTGGCATTGCAATTAAATAATAAAAAAAAAATAACAAATACCTTGTTGATTACAGTAACTTTATAACTTTTACTAAATAAATCAAAGCAGTCGCTAAAAGGAAAAAAAAAAATACAAAAAAGAAAAAAAGTGCAATTTATTGAAGTAAGATACGAGTACATAGGGGAAAAAAAATATCTAAATAACTACCAACAATGGGATGTACCACATCAGCTGAGGAACGTGCCGCCATCCAACGCTCGAAGCAAATCGAAAAGAATCTCAAAGAGGATGGAATTCAAGCGGCAAAGGATATTAAACTGCTGCTGCTTGGTAAGTACAATACTTTTTCTTTTTCTACACATTTGGTTGTTCTTATTTTTCTTTTATTTGTTATTATTTATGTGTGCTGCGGGCGGGGCTCTGGCACACTGTGAGAGTAGTCGAGATTATATAATTTGTTGCACTTCATAAAAAGTCCTCATAAAATTGAGTTTTAGCTGGAATTTAAAACATGTTTTCGCCTTCTTCTTTTTTTTTTTTGTTTTCAATTCTATAGTCTACAAAGGATGTGGGGGTGGAATGAGGTGTCCTTCTTTCGTTGGCTAGGTTCCAAGTGTTCAGAGTAATATTTTGAAGTTGGCTTTACTAGTTTGATGGGAGAGATTATGACGACAATAATGTTGAATGTGCAACAGTTTGGATGTGTGAATCCTTTAGAGTTGTTGTCTGATGATGACTAGGTCTAGTAGATGTAGAAGGCAATTTTGTTTTTAAATTTTCAGAATGGTATGGTATTTAAGAGTTGATTGGCTTTCTTCAGAGCCACGTCGAGTGAGTGAGAACTTGTGGCTTGGGGTGGCTTTAGACTTTGATAAAGGTGACGATTATGGCTCTTTAAAGTTTTATCAGGCAATTTATTTCAATCACTAGTTTTGCCAAAGTATAACTCTTTGTATGTTACACAAATGAACTTTTATTTTCGTTAGTTTCGGGCGTTGTGAAGAAGAGAGAGAGAGAGAGAGAGAAAGAAAGATTTTAGTGTAGTGGTTTGAAACTCCGATAGTATTAAGTTTCTGTAAACTCCAAGGGTAGCGTCCAGATAACTGGGGAGCTTGTTTGTTTTGCTTTTGTCGCTGCTTATGATTCACAGTATTTTTTTCCGTCCACCAGATGTCATCATCACGATCAAGTTGCATTTTTAGCCATATGACCACTCTACTGCCAGTGTTATGCCATCGCAGTACTTTTTTATTTATTTCATGCGAAATCAATAGATGATTCTTGACATCCGGATTTGAACCGTGAACCAACAGCGTGACAAGCGATGATGTTACCACTACACCACGGCCACTCTCAACTGGACTGTATAAAGAATAAAGATAGTGAAGTACAATCTGTAACCTGTAACTTTCCTCACATAGATCCCTGGCAACTCCCAATCTTGAAAGATATTGATCAGTGAGACTTCATGCCTAATATTCATTTGTTCATTTTTTTAAATGGTGGCTATTCCAGTTGAATCCTCCCGAGCATCAGTCACTCTCAGGGACATTGACTCACACGGTAGGTACCAGTACTGGGAGACAATTCACCAACCGGACATAGGTATCAAGCAGTCATCACAGAAAATCATTCATTCGGAACAACATTTTTGTTTCGGTTAAAGTACATATTGTTCAAATTTGTTTGTATGAAAAAAGGCTCTCCATCGTTCTTCATGTTTGGAAACAAGAAATAGTCGCAGGGGTCTAAATCTGGGGAATATGCTGGATGAGGGAGGAGTTCGTAGCCTAACTCATGCAATTTTGCCATCGCGATTTCGGGCTTGTGCGCCGGTGCGTTTTCTTCGCCAAATCTTCAAGCTTCAAATCGGGTTGGAATCGATCCAGCAGCTCTGCGTAATATGCGCCGGTGATCGTTTTACCCTTTTCAAGGTAATCGATGTGAATAACACTGCGCGCGTCCCAAAAACCTGTCGCCATGACCTTGTTTGCTGACAAACCCGCCTTGGCCTTCTTCGGCTTTGATTCACCAGGAGAAGTGCATTGTTTTGACTGTTCCTTGGTTTCTGGTGTGTTGTGGTGAATCCAGGTTTCATCCACGGTTACAAAACGGCGCAAAAACTCAGCCGAATTTTTCTGGAACATAGCCAAACACACCTTTGAAGTGAGCAAACGCGGCACCCATATTGCGGAAAGCTTTTTCATGTCCAAATATTTATGTAAAATCGAAATCACTGAGCCATGTGATAAGCCTGTGTTCTCTTCAAGCTCGCGCACTTTCACTCGCCGATCGTCCATTATCAAACAATGGATTTTGTCGACCATTTCTGGTGTGGTGACCTCAATTGGGCGACCAGAACGTTCGGCGTCACTTGTGCTTGAACGACCGCACCGAAATTGAGTAAACCAGTGGTGAATGATTCCAATCGATGGTGAAGAGTCCTCATAATATTTGTCAAGCTTTTGTTTGGTTTGCGTGATAGTTTTTTCTCGCAAAAAATAGTGTTTAATGAGCACTCGAAATTCACTCTTTTCCATTTTAAGGAAAATGCTAGTAGGCGTCTATATAAAATAGCTGCCACAACAAAACTGTTTGACAGATCTGTCTGAAAATTTGGGTGCGTTCTTTTGAAAGATGATTCTTGAAAAAAATAAATAAATTTAAGGTGACGACACAATTTGTGTTAATTTTCAGGGACTTATTGACCCACCCTCGTATATGAAGTTGAGCTGCCTTTTTCGAGCAAGGAGATACTTAGTAGCGCAACAGCTCCTCCTCCTATACAAAACATATGTTAGAGCAGGACTTGAGTATTGTTCGCACGTTCGGAGTTCGACTTCAGAGCATTCTCTTCATATGCTCGACAGCGTACAGAGGAGCGGTACGCTTAATAGAAGATTCTGCATTAACTTCCATTCTCCAACTGCTAGATGATTGTAAACTAGTAGCAGACCTATGTTATACTGTAGATACTATCATTGCAGGAATTTCGAAGATCTCAATGGAATGCTATCTAGAAATGAGATATATGAGAGTTCCACTAGGCAAGCCACCAGGGCTCATCTTCCTCTTCTGAGAGAAAAATTCTAATTCTGGTTGAATGCTCCCTGTTCTCTGTAGATCGGTTGAAACCTTATGCAAAATCTTGTGCCCAAACATAGTGCCATCAATAACGATGCAGTTAACATTACAGGGGTTAGTCACTGTTCGTCTTGTGGTTTAGGTCCCCTTACTCTGAAATTTAGCCGTCAGTATCATGCTGTTACAAGGTTTGCAAGATATCAAGCTTTTGTTTTTCATGCCGTTAGAGTTAGTAGTAGCCCCACGCCGAATCCGCGAATGCAATGTATCGGTATTCACGAAGCATTATTTTTGTTTTGTATCTGGAGGAGTTATATCCGTATTCTCAAAATATTGGAAAAGACTCAGAGAGTTGCATGTCCCGGCATGACCTGTTCTTTGAGAACCTCTCCTACAACAGCGCTGCTGCAGACCATACTATCCTTCACTCGATGTAGTCGGAAATAACTGAGATAATCCCATTCCTAGACCTGTATCGGAAAAGACCTAAACCATTTCGAATATACAAGAAAAACAACATGACAAACATTGTCTAGGAATAGCTTACCAACGATCTCAGTGATCTATCTAAGCAATATCAGTACGATTGAAATAAATAGCTTCATAGCGAATAGGAAATGATTCTAGACGTGGGAACATCCGTCAAAAAGTTTATTTTTGGGGCATTGAGTGCATTAGTGATCTCCTCATTGGAACTAAAGAGTATTCTCTTCAATTTTAAGATTTAATTTTTGAGAACAGACAGAAACCGCATAGTGCTATTGTTTTTTTCTTTCTGCAGTGTGAGCGGGTGCATTATGTTGGTGCAAAAGGTAGCAGCGAAGTTCCCTATTTTTTTCTGGTTTTCCAACAAATTTTTGAAAACTTGTGGTATAACCAATTAGCAGTTACCCGCTGAGCAGTTTCCAGAGTCTTGACCCTGGTGAAGTAAATCGAATTCATCGATTTTTTGCGATCATTTCTTCTTTTGTTTAATCTGGCAACACTGTACAAGTATGATTTATTTACTTACTTAAATCCTTTCACCCCACGAGGGGCATAGGGCGTCAACAACGCCTGCCATCTTGTTCGGATTTCTGCCACATGCTTAAGCTGACTCCAGTACATTCCTAGTCTTCACGCGTCGCGTTTAGGGTGATCCGCTTTTCAGTTGAAGTGGATTCCACTGTATGGCGTATTTCTCAATGGTGTAGTCTTCGCGCCGCAATATCTGACCAATCCACTGCCATTTTCTTCTCCGTATGGTGATGCCTATAGGTTCTTGACCCGTTCTTTGTTATAGATGTTTGTTAGAGATGCGGTTAGGACAGAAAAGTCCATAAGATGATCTATTTGCGAAGGTTTGCAGCTTTCGAGTGATAATGGTAGTCACCTTCCAGATCTTTGACAACATTCCCAACTCAACTTCATCTTTCCCGATTCTCCTGCGCATGACCAATGTTGAGTGCGCGAATCAGAAATGCTTTTTGTTTTTGTTTTCGCGTATTTATCCTTAGCCCCACTTTGTTTGTCTAAATTTCCAAGCTATAGACCATTAGCTGGAGGTTCATTATCGTATGAAAGTAGGCAATGTCGTCGTGTTTTAGGTAATCTGTCATAAGTAGGCTGAAAGAAAGAGTTACCAAAGCTAAAAGAGCATATTGAATATGCAGGAGGGCCATCGGGAAGTCAGTGGAGCCTGAAACCAAAACAGGTCCACTGGATATACGAATGCGTAATAAAACTTATCATCTTCTACGTAGTAGTTGTATGGTGGCCTGTGACAAATAAAAAGTACGCAAGAGACTTGTTAACAAAGGTGCAGCGTATAGTCTGCTTGGACATTACAGCAGCACAATCCTCAACACCAACAACGGCCATAGAAGTGATCTTAAACATCCTACCAATGCACCTCGAAGCGAAGAAGATTGCCGGTCTTTCAACCGCAAGGCTTAGAATCACCGGCTTTTTCAACGAAGGCGCTGACACGGGCATCGAAAAATCACCAAAATGAGCTACAGAAATACTCGCAGAAGACACCAGCGAAGAGAGGCAAATAGAAATTGCTCGAACAGCAAAGCAGCAATTAGTGTGATTACAAACCCTGTGTCAAAATCACGACTAATAAAGGAGTCCAAAATTAAACTGAACCTACCTTCCAGGCATAATAGAGTCCGCCTTATATGGGTGCCGGGGCATGAAGGTGTGCTGGGTAACAAAAGACAGATGAACTAGCAAGGAAAGGAGCGAGTGACACAAAATGAATATTGAAACGATAATCAATGAGAAGATTAGACAGGAGTTCAATAACTACTAGACGAATCTAGATACGTGTAAAGTGGCCAGATCAGTGGTAACAGAACCAAGTAACAACACAGCAAAAAGAGCTTTCAACTCAAGCAGAATACAGTTAAGAGCGATGGTGGGACTTTGAACAGGGCACACTCGTTCAGACTCGGGCTAGCTGAAACAACAATCTGTGCCAACTGTGAGGAGGAGGAGGAAGATATAGAACACTTCCTCTGCCACTGCCCTGCAACGGCGAGATTAAGACTGTAGATTCTGGGATCCCCAAGGATACCGGGTCTAACACACCTCAGTAAGAAAAGAATCGGTGATATATTGCTGTTCGTTAGACGAACAAGAGGATTTCCCGATCACTATATGACATAATCTCCTTTTTGATACTCCCCATGATCCCAATACCTACATCCTCTCTCATCACTTAATTTCCATATTACATTACTTTTCCTACAGTTCGACAGACGAGGGGAAGTCCAGTGGAGGCCTAAGTGAAGAGCATAAGCTCAACCTCTTAAACCAACTAACCAACCAAGCTGTTAGAGTCCATCCGATTGCATCGTTTCCCTCAGCTAGGTAGTACGAGTAAATCGCTGATCACTACCAACAGTGGTGAGAGTATGCACCCCTATCGTACACCGCTTTGGACTCAAAGTCCTCTGACACCTTACCAATGAGCAAAACGTGACACTTACCCCAATATAAGTAGTTCAAGGCTTTCTCAAAATCAATGAACAGTAGATAGCAGAGACCTGCACTTAATGCTCAAGATGATCCGCGAGGTATTTATGCGGTCAATGCAGGAGTATCTGGGTCTATTCGGCATCGAGATTTGAATCTAAATGTTCTTTGATTCTGACCAAAATTATCCTAGCTATTAGTTTTACTGTCACATCCCATCAGATTGCCCTTTATTTGATGATCATCTCTCTTTTTCCACTTCTCCGGGAAATTCTCATTTTCCCTCGCTCTCCATATGAGCGGATAGACCAATTCTGCCGCTGCATTTGGCACCGCTTGGGTTGCCATCAATGCTCACCGTTTTATTTGTCTTCAGGAATCTAATCGCTGCTGTAATCTCTGTGATACTTGGAGAGGTCCAGTACCCATTTGAAATTGCAACCACAACACTGTTGTCCAAGTGGTTTAGCACAGTCGTGAAATGGTCTCCTCATCCTAAATCTGAATCAATTGACAGTATTCTGAATCTGAATCAAATGATTGTATGTATTAGTCACTCGTTTTAATTGAAAAGCGTTTACGTTTCTTTAATCGAAAGCAAAAAAGTGCATTCACCGGATAGAGGACTTAATACACCCGCAAGTCGGAGAGGAGGTAAGCATAGCAATCTCTGCCGAAACGTAGTTAACGAATTACAAAATGAAGCAATGCCATCTTTATACAATTTTAAGCAAATTCCTTGAACCCCACTCAAGGAAGCTGAAAATTTCATTTTACCAAACTCCAACAAAACAAATTTTCTGCATTGCGGCTTGTCCCCAATTTAAAGGCAGACATGTCACATAGTCTGTGCTGCCATCTGTTCATACTTTTAACCAAAAATCTGTATTAATTACTGAAAACTTTTTAATTAAAGTCTCAAAGTAGTAAAAAACAAACAAAAAAAAAAATTATCTAAGACTACATTTCATTTTCAAACGCATTTTTATTAATTTTTAGTAAGACTACCCTCTGTTGGTTATGTACATACGACGTATTCTTTCACGATTAAATTTTCAATTATCTCTTCGGCACATCCATCCATCCAAACGTAAGAGCTTAACGAACGCCCAACTAATTATTTTCAACTTCTAAGAATGCATTAATTAAGCTCCTCTAAATATGGAATAAAGAAACGTTGTTCTATAGAACTGTTAAAAAATTGTTTTTAAAAAAAATCTGTAGGAATACCGCAGTAGTTTATCATCTTCTAAGCATTGTAATTCATTTTTTAAAGTATCTATCTATACATGATAATAACGAAATCATATCTCTGTTAGCATTCAGAAACTACTATACGAACCAATATCATTTAAGTCATTCTTCTCTTGTAATTGTATACATCTAGGGGAGATAGAAGCAGAATAGAGAGACAGAGCAGAACCCCAATCAAAAAAGGTCAAGCGTGTCAATTCAAGAGCCAACTCATTCATCAATGAAATGATTTCATAGATGCCCTGGTCCAGCAGATACTCGTAGAATACTAACAGAATAGCCAGCGCACAGGGTGACATCGACATGTGATATGAGGCTACTATCCGATGCTGTTTTCCTCGAAAACACTAAGTGCAACGCACAGACACGACAACGTCGTTAATTTGTAGAATGAGACTACGAGGATGTACGGATGTAGGCCTGCTATCCGTGTGCTTGTTATATTTGTAAATTACATGGAACTGAAGTGGAGACACGGACATAAGGTTCCGTGATGTACTTCGGAAGTTGGACATCATGGGTGGGGTAATTAAATTTCACATTTGCCATAGACTCATAGGCTTAGGAAAGCTTCAATTTTCTCTTCCCTTTCAAATTATGGGGAATTGATGTTTCTAACTGGCATTTGAATGAAATTGATTTCCGGGTTTAGAATAAATTCCTTTTGTACGAGTACACCGAACCATTGTTCGATTGGTGTAATATAATTTAATTTAAAATTAACAAGTGTTTTGCAGCAATGATTGTTCACATTAGTTCAATCGAGAGGCATTTTGAGTGAATTTCAGGCTGGCTTTAGAGCGAACTACTTAACATTTGACAACATATTTGTATTGACTAATATAGCGAGATTGTATCTCAGCAAGGGTATGCCTTTTTTTGTCAATTTTCGTTCTGCTTTTGATACAGTACAGAGAAAGGCGTTTTTTTATAAGCAAAGTTTACTGGGTATATCGTGGAAAATGCCTTAAACAGCGATACAGTATGAGACGGTGTCACGTTATCAGAATGGTTTTCCACAAATACAGGAGTCAAACAAGGCTGCATGTTAAGTCCTCTATTGTTTAGTCTATCAAAGTACTCTTCTATGCTGAAGATATCGTCATTCTCGCAGAATCCCCAAACATGTTACAGCTTATGATGAACAAGCTGAAGGAGTATTGTAAACGATGGAACCTCAGTGTAAACGCCGTTAAATCGAAGGTCTTGATATTTCGAAACTATTCAAGAAGATACACCATAGAGGAAAAATGGTCGTTTACACATGAGCAGCTGGAAGTAGTTAAACAATGTCGCTACTTAGGGGTAACACACCAAGACTATCGTATGCAAGCCACATAAAGGAGAAGCTGAAGGAGTCGAAAAGATCCATAAGCAGCTCTTGAAAAATGTTTTTTGGAAGAATCCATGTATCAATGATAGTAAAACATAAACTCTTTGAAACCTCCGCAAGATCAATTATGTGCTACGCAAGCCAAGTGCGGGGTTATGAAGGCTATGATGAAGTTGAGGCGCTGCAAAGATATTTTTTGAAGCACCAAACTTCCGGCAAACACTCCCGGTTATATGTTGTATGTAGAGACAGGACTGCCTATGATGAGCCTATATGCCTTGGGATTGCACTTCAAGTACATCCTAAAAGATATGACAGACCATCGTCTTTCTAAAATTGTGCTTCGTTATCTGCTTAATAGAAAAGCTTTAATGTTCAGAAAGTGGAACAACTCAGCGAATATTGTAATGTGGACATGTCGCTAAGATGGGAAGACAAAAGTAGCTGGAGTGCAGCGATGAAAGCTATATAAAGGATCCTCGATGAAAGGAAACATGCGGATTTCATGGAAAGTGCTGTTGAATCTGGGAGTCGCAGTATATATAGAGTTCTGAATTATAGGTTGGAGGAGACAAACCATTTTAACGATGAAAATAAGATACAGCAAATAAGTGTAGCGTTTAGAGGAGAGAGGAGAGTTGCTGGATTTCAGATCGCACTGGAACGATCTGCCAATTTTTTCTTCGCTATGCAATATAAAGCAACAGGAAGATTTATACCACTCTGGGAATACGCCATATTCTGCAGGAACTGAGTAGACTATACTAGAAGCAGTCTGTGCTATCGTGGGATAAAGTAACTCAAATCGTGAATGGGAAAAATTGGAAAGTACTAACTATATAACTATATGGAGCTATAGTTCGATTCACAAATCAACTTTTATTTTTTGTTATTATTTAACCGATTTAAAACTGTCATTTTGGCTGACCTCCAAGCCATTTCTTAATGCTTGAAAACAGAAAATAGTCACAAAGGGCGTATATGGTGGATGGGGGGGCAATTCGTAGTACAATTTGTTCAATTTCACTGTTGTGATGGCGGAGGTGTTTGGTCCAGAGTGAGCAATCGCGGCACCCATCGCACCGAGAACTTTCTCATATCCAAATAATTTTTCAAAATGTTGTGCACCCGATCATTTGAGATACCTACAGCCTCAGCAATCTCACGCACTTTAATTCTCCGATCGTCCATTACCATACCATGAATTTTGTCAACCATTTTTGGTGCGGTCACCTCAGTTGGACGTTCAGAATGCTCGGCGTCCTTTGTGCTCATATCACCGTATCGGAAATTTCGGAACCATTTGTAAATCATTTCCAGCGACAGTGCAGAGTCTCCGTAATGTTTACCTAACTTTACTTTGGGTTTCACAGTTGTTTTCTTCTTTAAATAATAATGTTTTATCACTACACGAAATTCACTTTTCTCCTTGTTTGCAAAAATACGAGAAGTTGTCTGCTTGCAATAGCTGTCAAATACAAACTAAATGACATATCTGTCTAATATTTTGTATGTTATGGTTTGAAGAATGTTACCATATGAAGCAAACGTCAATTTGCGGTTGGCACGCCACCTGCCAAGATTGTACGGAATTATCGAACGGTATTATATCATATATCGGAATTACGTTATGGAAAGATAAGTACGTATTTTTTTTTGAAAATCTTCCACAGACACTATGAGGACCGCAGGCGCGTGCTCATAGTAGTAGATTCTTATTCTTCAAATATACAAATAGGTACTGCAACTAACTTATGACTTATCAAGTAATTTTTTGATCATCGAATAAAAACCTTTCGTAGGTTTCTTCCTAATGAAATATCCTGCTTGTTCCGTTATTTAAACGCGGTTAGTTTTTATCGTGCTAAGTAAAAAGGATTGGTCCTTTCTCGACGACATAATACATTTTTCTCATCCAAAATTTGTAGGACTGCATTAATATGTCCGGTTAATTGAATTTTGTGCTTTCGCTAGAAGTTTTTGGTTTCATCTTCTACTGTAGGCATTTGAAGATCTCTGTGAATATCGTCGTTTTTATGTAGCGAGGTGCATGGACAATTTATTTTCCAAAGTTTGTAAAATATTGGCTTTAGTATTCTTGGTACAACCCATACCATAGGCGCACACCGAATTCAGCACTTGCTTGTATAAGAGCAGCTTATTCTCAATGTTAAGCTGCGAATATTTTCCAAGTAACCAGTTCTTTACGTTTCTTTTTGACGTGGGACTTCCATTTTCAGCTTTTCGTCGAGTGTCATTCCGAGGCATTTAGCCTCGAAGGGAATAGGAACCGAGTTTATAAGGATAGGCAAGCTGTTCGAATTTGAATTTTACATGAACAGATTTGGTTTCGTTGAGAGTCAATTCATTTATATTATTCAGAGCTCTTTGCAGTTTCACAGTTGTTTCTTCCACCGTTTTACCTATTGCTAGAATAGCAGTGTCAGTGGCAAATCTAGTTAAGACGGTGCCTTCTTCTTGCGGTATGTCACGGGTATATAGAAAACACAGAAGCGGATCAGGAACGATTCCTTGCGGTACGCCAGCTGGAATTTCTTTAAATTGCGAGTATTCTTTTCCATGTCCGACACGGAAGAGTCTGTTTCTGAGATATGTTGTCAGTATGTTATATAAACGTGCAGGCCACACCTTATCAAAGGGTTGCGAGACATAAAGAAATACGCTTCAACAAGTATTACTTTGTTCAAGAGCTTTCTCAATTAAGTTAGTCATTCTATGTACCTTGTCAATGATTGAATGCTTCTTTCTGAACCCAAACTGGTGATCAGGGATAAGATTTTGTTGCTCAATAACCGGCTGTAAGCGCTTGAGTAATATCCTTTCGAAAATTTTGGATATAATTGAGAGAAACGAAATGGGACTTCTTGTCGCTCGGCGGTTTTCCTGGTTTTAGTACCATTACGACTTTCGCAACTTTCCATTGACTCGGGGATTATTCCAATTTAATATTGGAACACAAATTTGTTGCAATTTCTTACGCGCTTTTCTTCTCTCCTTTATCATTTCTTTAATTTTCCACGGCTGCTATTACCTCTTCGTTCGATGAAAATCGTTTTCCACGCATGAATTTGTTGAGATGTGAGAACAGTCAGAAGTCAGAGGGAGCTAAATCTGGGGAATAGGGTGGATGTTGCAACAATTCATACTTTATTTCACTGATTTTCGCAATGGTTTTTTGAGCTGTGTGAGAGGGTGCGCTGCCTTGATGAAAAATGATTTTTTTCTTCTGTAAACCAGGTTTTTTCTTACGTTTTTTTTATTTTTTTTATAATAATGTGAGTTTATTGTTTTACCAGTTTGGTCCCACGAACAAAATTCCTTTTGCAGTCCTAAAAACTGATGATAACACCTTCTTGGCCGATTTCTGGACCCTAACTCGCTTCGGAGCCGAAGTATCGGGTTTACACCAATCCTTAGCTTCTTGTTTTGATTCAGGATCATGGTGGTAGATCCAAGTCTCATCCATTGTGATAAAATGACGCACAAAATCGTTCTTATCCTTTCTAAAACGCTCCAAATGTTGCTGAGAAAGTCTCATTCGAATGTGTTTTTGTTCCATTGTTAGCGAATGCGGCACCCATTGTGCACACAGCTTTCTGAATCCCAAATCTTTAGCCAAAATATTGCTCATACTGTCTAATGAGATGCCTAGGGCTTCTACTGGATAATAGATAGATGATATGGTAAAGAAATTATGTTAATTTTATACGCGTACCGTGCTTACTTGCATAGTTTCAAGCTCTAATTTTAGGTCTTCAAAATGTTGGATAGAGTCTTCTATATACAAAGATGATCCGCCATCTCGCCTTTTCCGATAGGTGACAAGCGTGATAACCAATGTAGCCTCTTAACTTTGCACGCAATTCCTACTTTATATGTCAATATCTTTTTCTGCTATGAATACGAAGGTGGGTCAATAAATCCCTGAAAAATGAAATAAGGAACACTCTTTTCGGTATAAAAACATTTTATTTTTCAACATAGTCTCCTTTTAGCTCTATACACTTCATCCAACGTTTCTCAAATTTTTTGATGTCCTCCAAATAATACGATTTCTCGAGCCCCTCAAAATAAGCGTTTGTTTCAGCGATGACCTCTTCATTCGACCCAAATCTCTTACCTCCGAGCCATTTGTTCATGTTTGGAAACAAGAAATAGTCGCAGGGGGCTAAATCTGGGAAATATGCTGGATGAGGGAGGAGTTCGTAGCCTAACTCATGCAATTTTGCCATTGCGACTGCGGACTTGTGCGCCGGTGCGTTGTCCTGGTGAAAAAGAACTTTTTTCTTCGCCAAATGCGGCCGTTTTTGCTTCAAATCGGCTTGGAATCGATCCGCAGCTCTGCGTAATATGCGCCGGTGATCGTTTTACCCTTTTCAAGGTAATCGATGTGAATAACACCGCGAGCATCCCAAAAAACTGTCGCCATGACCTTGTTTGCTGACAAACCCGCCTTGGCCTTCTTCGGCTTCGATTCACCAGGAGAAGTGCATTGTTTTGACTGTTCCTTGGTTTCTGGTGTGTTGTGGTGAATCCAGGTTTCATCCACGGTTACAAAACGGCGCAAAAACTCAGCCGATTTTTTTTTGGAACATCGCCAAACACACCTTTGAAGTTGTCAAACGAATGCGTTTGTTGTCGATTGTGAGCAAACTCGCCGATCGTCCATCATGAAACCATGGATTTTGTCGACCATTTCTGGTGTGGTGACCTCAATTGGACGACCAGAACGTTCGGCGTCACTTGTGCTTGAAGGACCGCACCGAAATTTAGTAAACCAGTGGTGAATGGTTCCAATCGATGATGAAGAGTCCTCATAATATTTGTCAAGCTTTTGTTTGGTTTGCGTGATAGTTTTTTCTCGCAAAAAATAGTGTTTAATGAGCACTCGAAATTCACTTTTTTCCATTTGAACGAAAATGCTAGTAGGCGTCTATATAAAATGGCTGCCACAACAAAACTATTTGACAGATCTGTCTGAAAATTTGGGTGCGTTCTTTTGAAAGATGATTCTTGAAAAAAATAAATAAATTTAAGGTGACGACACAATTTGTGTTAATTTTAAGGGACTTATTGACCCACCCTCGTATTTACAACTCGTCAAGTTTGTGTATGAGTCCGTTTGCATTCCAAGTTAGTATTTTGAGCATTCGTTTCATATTCATGTTCTCGTTGAACTTTTATAATTTTCAATCTTAATTAACCTCTGGAAAATAAGTTTATTTATTTAATTATGCTCCTCAAGTTTCGCAAGAATAATGGAGAAAACGTGAGGCACAGGGTCCGTTGAATTTTTAGTTCCTCCATTTTCTGATGCCGCAGCTTGAACGTACATATGTTTGCGTGTTCCGATGCCCGATGGCTTTTCTTTTGTCACTTTTCCCCTAATATTTTTGTGACCAGAGCCCGATGGATTTTCTTTTGCTACTGTTTAGCGGTCTTAGACTTTTCCATACTTACCGTTTTCGAGTGTTAATTTTGCGGCTTTAGAGAGGTGATTTCCGGCGCATTTCACATTTGCGTGCGATTGAATCTTTGACAAGGTTTGGCTTTTTTTTTGTCACGTTGTGTGACATTTTTAGATAAGGTCAGCGACTCATTTCCATTTCTCATCTGTACATTTCAATTGGATTACGAATGGGATCAGAAATTAACATCCATGATGAACATTTACGGTTCATAAAAACCCCCAAACACAATTATAATTCATTGTCGATTGAATTAATCAAGAATGGGAATATAATATGTTGGCTCTACACAAATTGTGTAGTTACATATTCATTTCTAATAATTTTCTCATGATTATCCCTTAATAATTTTACGACAAAAGAAAACCCATTACCAAGTACACAAAAACCATCTTAAAGAGCTTGTAATCAGCTTAAGTGTATTATGATTTGTTCGGCGGAAGCACCTTAAGATGCTATCCGCGACACTTCTACGTAGGCATCTCTGAGTTTAAGTAATATTGCCAATACAATTTAACAATAATAATTTCATATTTGTGTAACGAGCGCAACTGGCATTTGTATTCACAATGTAACAGACGCCGCCCATCGCAATGCCACTTAAAAGTGAGCAATTTATAGCGAGCGAGTATTTGTAAGTACGTTTGGCATATTCCCCAACGACCTATAGCGGCGCAAGGTGAAAACATAAAAAGCTCGTTTCATTCAGAGTAGAAAATGTTTTGGTGCATTGCGAATACGCTTTACGATCTCATCGCTAGCGCGCTGTGTGTTTCTCTTTGTGTGTTTATCTGGACTGACTGGAGCTGGAAGCTGCCTACTGACTCTGCCAACTCGTTTATATTTTACATTCTCATTCGAAGGAATAAAAATTCCCACGCATATTTAGACGGAGAGCGTGCAAGCTGTAAAGGGATATAGGGAAAAGCGATAATAAATTTACTGATATACGTTCTATTCATGTCAGTGGTTACGAGGTGTGCATAGATATGCCGTATCTACGGATATATCTTATAATCAACGTTCGTTTCTATGGCATCCTCCCAGCTTCAATTTATATAAATAAAGTTGATACAATGTCTGTTTGTTGGATACGCATCAAAGGGTATGATGGGAAGAAGTGAATTGGTCATGATGAAGTTTCATTTTTGGGAAATGTGTTTTAGGCGGTATCGCATATCCATCTATGTTGCCCCCAGGCCAAAGATGTTGCTCATTCAATCTTATGAATATAGAGGGAGAAAACTTTTAAAAGAAAAACTTCGATGTATCCTGAATAGATACTCGGTTTAAATAGATATACAAAGTATGCAGACCGCCCTGAGGGTAACCAGTTAAATACTTTCATGAATTGAATGAGTGCAGTGCTTCTGTATCCCGCAAGTTATGCTTTCGGTTAAAATTGGTTGGCTAAAGAACACATAAGTCAGCGTTGGATTCTTTCAAAATGAAAAAGAGTGTGTGCATATTTCTAAAAGAACATTTTCGATGACTGCACACTACAGTACGGAATTTAAAACCGCAATAAATATTTAAAGTTGATTTTATCTTAGAGTCTTAAAAAATGTTGGAATTAACATACCGCCGGTGACTTCAATTCACGGAACTTAACAGAACCTCAATATGTGTTCACAGTGAGGTTTTAGTCCAGCAAAATCCACAATCGATAACATTTTAACGTGACTGCAGATCTCGGAGAAAACGTAATAGTTGCAGGTCGGTACTCATCATCCCTTTATGGATTTTAAAGTTGTTTATGATAGTGTTGATAGAGATGCTGCTACATAAAGCCATGTCTAGTTTCGGGCATCCCTTCCAAACTTCCAGGATGACGATGAAGAATGTACGCTACTCCGTCAAAATTGGCTTAAAACAAGGCGCGTCACATTGTAACGAAATTGACAGATCAACACCCATGGAACAGTCTTTCAAAACAGTTACTTGCGGATGCTGACGCTATTGATATATTAAGGAGAAGATGGACCTTTAGTGGGGCATATTTGCAGATATGGAGAATGAAGTTATCAAAGTGAGTACAGCAGTGTATGTTACCAAGAAAAAACAGCCAATATTCGCGATTAGGACAGAATGTCAGTTACAATTTTGGCATAGTAAAGGACTTCATCTAAAACTCTTGAGAAGGTGCAAAGATTAAACAAAAAAATACCTTCTGCGAATTGATGTTTCTTCGCGCTAAAAGGACAATCCAGCAGCAATGCCCTTTCAAGAATAACTACTGAGACTTTAAGACCCTCATCATCCCAGTGCTGCTGAATGGCGCATAAGCATGGACCTTAAGGCGAATGGAAGTTAAAGGATAGTGGTTGAGGAAATTTAATCAAAGGGACAACGTTGTAGAGGAAGATTACATGTAAGGCGCTCGCAGTTTGAAAGGGACCACAACTAAGTTGGTGTGCGGAACTGGCTTGATAGGCTTATTGGTTGAGGCGTAGGTTCACCAGGACTGTTGAGTTAAGTCAACGTACATTGCAGTCATGCATCAAATTACTGTTGGATCCATTGGTCAAAATTGGCAAGACCGCCAATAGACTAAACCAAAACCAATTTAAGGGCAATTTTTTATGTTCGCGAAATGGGATAGAAAGAGATTCAATGTAATCCCTTGAACATGAATACACTTCTCAGATCTATAAATTAAGTTGTCTAAGCCTTCTTAAAAATAATTCTCCGGTTAGTTTTCGTTTACGGCTATCTATAACCGTAAAATGCTTTCCACGTAAGTCTTTCTTCAAATTTGGGAACAGGTAATAAATATCAAGTGCTAGGTCAGGCGGATGAATGAATTCCTGGAAGCCACATGACTTCATAGCAGCCATGATAATTTGAGTCTTGTGAACCGGTGCGTTGTCATGAAGTAATCTCTCCCTCTTTGTTAATATCTCCCTCCTTTTTAATTTAATAGATTCTCTTAGACTTCTTAGAACATTAGCGTAGTATTCTCCTGTCATGCTGGTGCCTTTTGATTTATAATCTATAAACACTGTTGCCATGAACTTCCCAGCCGATAGTACGACCTCAAACTTCTTGGGAGTTGGATCACCTCTTTTACCCCACTGCATGGGCTTCTGATTTGACTCAGGGTCATAATAATGAACCCAAGTTTCATTTCCAGTAACAATTTTGTCGATAACTTCTGCTGGGTTGTCGGCGCACTGTTCCGTAAAAAGGTTTTTGATGCGGCATAAGCATTTTGGGCACTCATCTTGAGCTGATTTTTGACATCCCAAGATGATTGTGTAGAATTTCGAAACTCATTGTTTCGGATATTTTGAATCTTTCTGCAATTTCTTTTAGTTTGAATCTACAATCTGCCATGAGGGCATATTCGATAAACCATTCTATTGGTTGTGACGTCACTTAGCCCTACAGGGCGGTCATCATCTTCTAACGACTCTCTACCTTGTTTAAATAAGTCCGATTACCTAGAAACCATGGTTTTACCAGGAAAGAAGTTCTGTAAACTGTTTGCATTTCACTTAGTATATTTTCCACCGAGATTCGAATCCATAACCTTGATGGTAGGTTAGGTTAGGTAACTGGGTGCCCTTGTTGACAGGGTTATCAACAGCTCATTTAGACCACTATGAGTGCATTGTGCCCAATATTTAGAACCCTGGGAACCTAAAAATTTCAATCTTCGACCGCTAGGCTAATCCACCCAGATAAATATATGAATCTCAGGAGTTTTCTTAACTCAATGCTACCTAGCTCATCCAGCTTTGAAAAGAAGTATCTGCCAAAAGCACGGCTTCTTTTGCTGGCCAAAGCTAAACAGTCACACAGGAGATGATGAACGGATTATATTTCCTCTACGTCCCTGCAGCTAGTAGTCGTTATGAGGTAACCCTAGTCGTGCTGTGTGATTACCTAACATACATTGTCCTGTCACGACGCCAACAGCTATGTGGATATCCCTTCGACTTAGTTCTATAAGATTGATAGATCTCTTTTTCTCGTAGACTGGCCATAATGATTTGGCTGTAGCGCATGATCTAATCGACACCAGCGTTCATTAGCTTCCTCATTAGATTCGATGTCTATCTCGCTGGGATGCCTCGGAAAGGACCCGCGAAGGGTTTATAAGTGCACCTTCTCTGGCTAGTTCGTCCGCTTTTTCATTACCGGAGATGTGGCTGGTATCCAACACAGGGTCACCGTGTTGGCCGCTGAGATAACATCCATTCGTTTTTTAAAAATTTTTACGAGCTTGGATCTTAGTTATGTTGACTCTAACGCCTTAATGACCGCTTAGCTATCAACATAGAAGCTGATTATTTGCCCTGAAATATCTTCCTCAATAATCATATCCACAGCTTATTTTATTGCAGCAATTTCGGCTTGGAAGACACTGCAACCACCCTTAAGTCTAAACGAGCCATGTATATTTCGAGACTCACAGTAGACGCCGGCACCAGTACCGGCAGTCATTTTGGATCCGTCGGTAAAGATGGTCAGATCGTTCTCGAAACAGACTCTTCCCTCATCCCATTCCCCCCTGCTGGTAATTCTAATAAAGAACTTTCTGTTACAGTTTGGCATGGGGATAATGTAATCCGTTTCCCTCCGGAGTCACAATAAATTTCATCGGTTTAGAATTGAGGCATGACCGTAGATTTTAGCTTTCCATAGACCGGCTTCCCTTAGTCTTAGTGCAGTTTTGGCTGCCGTGTTCCCGAAGTATATGTCAAGTGGAAGAAGATTCAGTATTGTTTCCAGAGCTGCTGTCGGTATTGATCTCGTCGATCCCGTCACCCCCAGAGAGTCTGCCCGTTGAATCTTTGTAACGCTTTGAAGTTGGTATTTCTTCTCGAGCGTTTTCCACCAGACAGTCGAACCATAGGTCAATGGGTCTTTCTACCGCAGTGTAGAGACAGTGTACCACTTTAGGCTTAAAACCCCAAGATTTCCCGAAGGCTCTCCTGAATGCATATAGTGCAACATATGCCTTCTTGATTCGATTGTCAATGTTAGGTTTCCAGTTTAAAACCTTGAGGGTAAGCGGCTTAGTTATACCGGCTACGGCGATGTTGGCGTAGTGATGTTAAAAAGTCATACTTGTCCGTTCTGCAGACATGCAATAACATAGTCCGTCAAATCTATACCGATTGCCTACGGTTTTCTTCTAAGTTAGAGATAAACTCGACTTTTCGTAATTTTTTCGAATATTTTTAATTTTAAAATAATTTATTGAGAAAAACTTGATAAATGAATTGATTCTAAATTCGTGTTGTAGATACAGCTCTGGAAGGAATGTCTACGTGCCATCACCAATAGCTATCCAGTCCTGAGATGTAAGGAAATTGTCGACTCCAGACCGTGAAAGCTCGCATACTATGTATTCACCTCGAAATTGGACAACCAGTTTCAGTGCGTCATTGCTCCAAAGCAAGCAATTTATTAAAGCATTGTTTCCAATACAAAGCAGCAAAAATAAAACTCTTAACGTATGCTATGGTTCCAACGTAGAATTACTGCATTTACCTCCAGTAGAGATTAGCTGAATCAATATTTTCTAATATCTAACCCGATAGGCCGTCCGGAACTATTGCCATATACCTACTCGTATCTACCAAAACAAATCGATTTAAATTTTGCATCACAAATTTCCAAGTTAATTACTATGCATTTCCATCGCAAGGACAACGCGCCTTCCCTAGTTGGTGTAGCTTGCGGCTTAATTGCATCCATCAAACTCTGCCAAAAGTGGTTGCATCATATCACATCATTCGTGCACACGTCGGGCGCGTGGTGGCATTGGTTTGCATCGATTACACGGTAATAGAATTTACAATTGACCACAACAATCGACCACATTTACCGACCCCGCAGCACAGGATTGGTAGCGCATCAGAGATAGGCTGTCTGTCTGCCTGCTCGGTGGCGTGAGTAATTAACTGATGTGCGTGCAGGAAACATCCTGGGATTGAGAAATTCGCAGGTGTTTTGGGCGTTTTTGCAGTATTTTTCTTTCAAAGGAGGGTGAGATACAATGCACTATAAGGACGCACACAGCAAACCAATCACACGAAGGTATGATAGACAGAAGTGTATATAATTGAATCAAAACTCATTAAGCGAGGTCAGCGGCCAAGCTCCGTGGGCATCTATTAATAAAGTGTTTAAATAAAATTGATGTATTAACGAGGTACCTACGCTTGAAGAGTTTCCTGACCGTGTCAATTGATAGTTAGCGTTCGTTGATTTAATGTTATTGATTTCGGGGTCGACTCGTCCACTTGATTGTTTGTTTGGATGTGGCCAGTCGTTTGGTTATGTTTATTTTTAAGCGGCGAACCGTAATTCTGGGGAACGGACTCTAATCGTGCGATGACCCTGTGGTTTGTTATATAATTTATGAGGTGGTCATAGGTTTATTTCAATGGTCTTTTCGTGACTTTATACTATTTTGATATTTGATACAATAAAAGTTAGCTTAGCAGTTGAAGTTCACGCATAAAATGGACAGTTAAAGGGTTCTTCAGTGGTTTTTTTTTTATCGATGGGATTCAAACGATAGATAACATATGATACTACGTAAAGCTGAAAGTAGAGGGATATATCTGAATCACATCGTTTCTTGATTTAACCACTGCAAGCTGAAAACCGACCGCCAACCAATATGATTAGGTATCTTGCGACGAACGAAAGACAGCCACACAGTTTATTGCAAAAGTGAACGTTGTGATGTGGCAGCACCGTAAATGAGTCGAATGTTTAAGGGTAGCAATTGCAAAGAATCATTCCTGATGTCGATTGTACGCAGAAATGGAAACCTACAGGGAGTCGCAGCAAAGAAGGACTTTTAGAAAATTATTCTCCTGTTTATGACTTTCACGCATTAAGCTTACTGGCCTATGCAGGATGTTGATGTAGAATGCTGAGTGTTTGGTTAAAAGCCATCGATGTTACCTTTAATACCTCCAGAGATTTAGGACATGGCTTTAGCAGGTATATAATTAACGTTGGCAACGATTGAACCCTATTTAATACCCTCGTACATTTTGTGGTTTCTAAAATAGCTAAAACTTCCACTTTTAAGCCTCTGCACGAATCTGGTAGGGGAAGACCACCGAAACTTGGCTGTTGACCCAACAATTTATGTTCTAACCGAATTGCCTAGTTGACTTTTTCGTTCAGTGCTAGAAGATATCTACAGATACCAAACTGACAACTGACAAATGAATAAAGCTGTCAACTTCCTCGACTTATTTGAGCACCGGAATTTGGAAGCAAAACTGTCTTGTTGACAGCTTTATTCATTTGTCAGTTGTCAGCTTGGTATCTTCTAGCACTGGGTGCGGAGATGATCATTTGATTATGACAGTTTTTAGCTTTACTGGACAGTAGGTAAGCTAAACAAAAGGCTCATTCACACACATATTCGAAAGCATTTTCAAGTGAATTGAGACTCTTAAAAGTACTCGAAATGCTTTTGGGTACATGTCAAACGAGGCAGGAAAAGAGATATCAAGTGGTCATGGGACTTCATCTTTCAAAGACTCACACACTAACGAACTAAATCAGGGGTCGAATTACGACATCAGTTAACGAGTGAATGAAATCCATACGCTATCGAGTGATCGAGTAACTACATTGGGATGATCACATAAGAATGGTCACGTATCGAGTGCACTTTAAAAATTGTACTAGTACAATTCTACTACATTGAATTGAGATGGCTGACAAATGTCAAAAGTATTTATTTTTATGTGAGGAAAAGTTTTGTATTTATCGTCTTCAATTAAAAATTGAATTTGTATTTTATTGTTCATCTTCTGATTCAGAGGATGATCGCTATAGGTGTATTGAACGAAGACGTTTAAGAGATAAAAGCGATCCCTTCTCTTAACTAGACTGCGTACGTATACAAAACTATAATTTTCTGAAAATATCTTTCACAACATACGCTTTTGATTGCAGTTTTATCAAAAGATTTGGGGTAATCAAGAGTACATTCTTATTTATAATGGGTCATGTTAAATCAACATTTATCAGTCACGTGTTGCTCGATAACTGATGCGGTAATTCGACCCCAGCTGACGATAAAAAAAAAATATTGCAGTTTCCAATCAATGAAGAAATATCATAATTGAGACGAAATTTCTTGGTGTGGTATTTATGCCACGTTTGGCAGTTTGCAAGTTTTTTACTCGCAATGCATTGACCTACTTTTGAGTAAATTTCTCTATTTGACAGTTATAAATCTTACCTGAAAAAGTACGTGAATTTAGTTTGGCTGATCCTGCTGTTTAGTTGTCTTCTGTATCCTTTTGTTTGCTTTATCACGTTTGTCTTAATCTTTGGCTTCCACCTACTTCAATATTCTAGATATTCGCGTAGGATTTCAGTATCACTGAAGCTCGAAAGGATTGACCTTATTTCTACCATCTTGAGTGCTTTGATCGCGATAAAGTTAAGAAGTGCAACAGCTAAATGTCAATTTAATTTTCTGAGCAAGGACCCGTCCAAAACTCCTCACTGAGTTTTGTTTAAAGTTTTCACCACCCATGTACCAATTCCGGAGTTATTTTATGATGCATACATACGAGTATGGTTCTGCTGTTCATGTCTAATTCCTTTTTCCTAGGCTAGTAAAGCAAGGCCTTTGTGAAGCGGTTTTTTGTGTCACAATTCACACTTCTTTCATTTTTGTGCAGTTTTTGGTGTTCTAGCTCAACACTTTACTACTGTTGCGGCTGAAATTTGACTCGAAGCTAAGCGTTCACTTAGATTCATCTTCAGGTGTCTGTAGATAGCCTTGTGCTGTTAAGTTTCTGTCCTATAACGACAAAACTCTGTTGGTTGCTGTACCAGTACGAAGGTGTAGAAAGCTGAAAGACGCCGATGAGCATGCTTGTTTCGAACTCTTACGAATTCAAACGCAATTTCTAAAGTGGAGCTTCCTGGCTTTGAGAACAGTCGAATGTCATTTCGGGTTCTAAGATAAGCTAGATATGTACTACCTAAAGGCAGAACCCCTTTTGGACTCGAACCTGCACAGTTCGAGTCACAAACGAACACAACTTATAAATATTTTTTACAATAAGTTTGTTTCAGCCTCGTGCCAAAGCGTAAAGAATACTCTTTTATTAAAAGTTAAAAGCGCACATAACTCGTCATTAAAAGTCCCTCTATCTTCCTCAGATATTTGCAAATCGAACCAATATGTTTGGGTTAGACTGCACTCTGCTTGTATTTTTATTACTTTCTGGACAATAGTACTACATTCTACTTCACCTTTAAGTTGAAGAATGATACATTTTTCCATCCAGTTTGCTTCTTTCCTAAGTTAATCTTGTCTTGACCCCGCCTTACTAGAGTCGACATTTGTTGTTAGAGTAGTATAACAATAGATTGTAGATTGTGTCTTAAAATGTATCTACGTGGCTGCTTTCTGAACTACGAACGCGATTTGCACTAATCAAATAAACCAATAAGTCTCATTTGAATAAACATGAAAGCTCCATTATGAGCTACATTTCCTTCCATGTCGTCATTGTATTAGCTTCTCATTCAAGAAAAATAAAATCCTTTACCACCCTCCTTCAACACTCCGACACCACCCGAGACGACCTCATTAATTCCATTCGCTTTAAAATTTAACTTTATTTAATAGCGAATGTGTCGCTACATACGTGCTGCTGACACCTATTACGCCAATCGACGCGAAAGAAGCTTTTCATTTCTAGCACCCTAACCACACACATACACACACCTGCCACCACTCACCCACAAAAACCCTCAATTTTCCGTGCACCTGGGAAAATGTGGAAGTGTACAACCAAAACTTCAAAAACCAAATCGAGAAAAACTACACGAGAAACTCGAAAAGAGCTTCGTTATGCTGAGGATATGACTCCTTAACCACTTTTCCCATTGACTGTACTGCTCCCCATTCAAGGGGACGCCCACTCGATAGTATGAAGCAAGTAAAATGAAATGAACCTTTCGATATAATTTTAAAAATAACCATCACACCACCTACCACCCCTGGTTCTTGTTTGAATCGTGAGTCAGAGATGTACTCGTACGTTGAGTATGCCACTCTTTGCACGGTAGTGGTGGAAATTGTTTTGGAATTGGAACCCCTTAGGTTTCACTCTCGCATAAGGTGTTCTCTCTACTTGTTCGTATTTCGCAGAGAGAAAGAACGCACGAAACTTCTTCTCAGAATATGATTAAAAATTCCAAAATAACTTGAAAACAATATTTATTTGAAAGTGTTTTCCTTGGGGGGATTTTTCGTACAGTGCTAGCATTTTGATGTTTTCTGGGTTCGCAGTGCGCATGTATCCCTTTGGTGGGTGAAATTTCCAACTCATTTTACAGGAAATTAAATATTTTTTTAGATACGGATACAACTTCCACCATTGTGAGGTGGTAGACCGCTCCGTGGGGCACCCATGAAATATCTACACCACAATTACTGTGTTGCCAATTGCGTGGAATTTCTATTACCCTTATCAATGACAGTTAATTGGATTTGATTAGGAATTCCCAATCGATCTTTTTTTTTTTTCTTCTCTTGAAACATTTTCTGACCTTTCCCTCATAAATGTTCGTGTAGTAGATACATGTTTCCGTTTTCTATCAGCCAGCATATGAAGAGGATTCACATTTATCTGGAAGCTAATGATAACATTTGAACCGTGGCGGATTAGTTCGTCTTAGTTGAGGCAAAGTAGATACTTCTATGGTTTGTTGGAATTCCATGGGTGCCTGTCTTGATATGCCCTTAGATCGCATAGAACTAATGAGAAACAGTGATTATGTATTTATGAATGTTTGCCTTTGTTTGTGGAGTGTGGTAGCTGCTTCGGGGAATGTAATTATTCTGGGTAAGTTGCTGTAAATTCTATAATCCTAAGTGCATGTACCTAATGCTGCTGTTGCTGTTACATTTTCGTGGATGATGCCGCTCTTCATTAAAGTTGAATCGTGAATTCACATTCAAATAGGGTTCGTATGACGTGAGAACAAGTGGGTGTAATTTATGTTACTCATACCTTAAGTACAGATTTACGAATGCAGAGAAAAATTGAAAATGAAGTCAACGACACTATCGCGTTTAGCTATCGGTCGATTTTCTCTTGAAGGCGGTAATTTACCGTCGTTGTCTGATGAGCCCTAAGTGGTTGGTATGCCAGGTATGCATGGGTATGTGTTATTAGGCTTTCAAGTACTTTTAATTATACAGTTGAATCAATTTTCTTGAACAACTAGAATGACACATTCTACTCTACTGTATTCCTTGGAATAGTTTATCTTCGTCATCGGAAGTAATAAGCAGTCTTTTCGCATGGTTTCATTAAAAATAATGACGTTATTGCATTCGTGCATATTAGGCGTGTTTTTTTTTATACCTAGCTAGCCAGTGGCAGACAGAAATGTCAAATTTGACATGTGAAAGAAATACAATAACCAGCTGGCTCTTGCTTTTCTCCCCTGCAAAAACCAATTATTGTAGTTAAGAATTGTTATAACTCTACAGATAGATGACCTGATTTCATTTATAGAGGTTGATAGTTGGTACGCCTGCGGAATGTTCGATTGTGTAGAGACTTGTTGTAAAACTATTTTCTATCATTTTCGTATAATGAATTTGATGGGTAAAAAAAATAAAATGTTGCTAGTCAAGGTATTAATATTACGCGTGCTATAAGTACTTTTATTACTTCTATTAGTTTAATCACTTTGTATGTGAGGTATGCATAAATAAGGTATGAGAGAATCGTTTGAATCAACTTTTGAATTGAAACCTGGCACGCCATCTGTTAGGATATAACTAACCTAACATTTGTTTATAAAAGCGAAAACAAAGAATTAAATAATACAAACATTGAGTCATCGCTACATCTCGCTTTAAATTTTACTTCCTGTTTGTTTAGTGACTTCTTGGTGTTTGATTTAGACGTACTTACTTGCGAACTTACCTTAGTTTGACGCTCGTAAAATATTGTAAAGCCTGGTACACTGTACATGCGAAACAAACATTTCCACATAGAATTAGAAACGAATACCATGAAAGTTCACTTCATTCCTTTAAGCGGACATCTCTCATAACCGGAAAAACAAATTGGACCGTGAGTCTCCGCTTGTGGAACCTTTGACTGTATATCCTTTTCGATTGAGAAACGACATTTGTTCATCATAAATTCATTTTATAAAATACTTTTCTGAACTATACCGCGACCAACTGCAGAAAATTCGTCGCATGAATGAAATGTTCATAATCTATTGTATGTACAAATTATAAGTACTATACTATAAGTACTTTAAATACTGACTACGACTTTTACGGGCACTATACTTGACGAACATAACCGCTCCGTGTGGCGAATAGCTTGACAGTTGACAGTTAAATGTTATTGTTACTGCAAGCACAAGTACCAATCTTCAAAAATAAAAACCACTGAAAAAAGAAAAACGAAAAGGGAACAATAGCCGGCTGGTGTTCCGCTGGTCGGCGGAACCAGTGTGTGTGAAACGGCTGAATGTATGAGGGAGCCTTTACACTTTACATGTCAGTTGCAAGGTCAAGTCATACCAAGTCCTGAAAAATTAATAAAAAAATATTTTAAAATTTTTAACGAATTAAAAAATAAAAATCTTTTTAATAATTTGAATGATAAGCGTAGTATAGTTTGAATATAAAAACGTCTGTTCTTCTACAGAGCGTATTAATTAAAACCAAGATTATTGTCATTATTGTTCAATCTCTCTCTTGACAGGAACCTATACGTGATTAATAGATAATTTAATCTTAATTTTCTACTCGTATGGAGTTCAATATGTCCCTGTCATAGCCATTTCTTTCTTTATTATATTGGTTAGTTTAAATTCTGTGCACATTTGTGATTTAATATGTTGGCTATGTATACGATACCATATACGTTTTCAATTACATATTTATGAGTTACTTGCTTTTTTATGTCGCCGACTATGCGGCTAATCATTTGACACTCACTGCGTCATGTTTAAGCTCAATATTTCAGTTCGAAAAAGAGCAAACGAATCATATTCTTTGCTATTATTCTATGATTGCGACAGATGGCAAGTTTTTGAGTTACTCTATTGATGACAAAATCAGTTAAAAACAGCTGACTAATGCCACATTTAACCTAATGAAGAGCAAAATATGAAAAGCGGTAATTAAAATTTCGCTGAATTAATGTTATGTCACGTACATTCTGAATAACCCACAGTGGGGTGTTTCTGTCGAAAATGTGGCCAACATCCTATTAAACAAATTTCGTTGAGTTTAAAGGATTTTTTTTTATCTATTTGAAGCTGGGATAGGAATGCAGTTATGAAGAGCAAGTTATAATATGTCACTGCAACACTGCCCCATCCCAGGTATAACTAAGCTTACTGTACTCATTGCGGAGTACATTAATCAACAAACAAAAAATGCATTGAAATCGCATAAGTTTTTATAAACGATTCGATAGCGCAACTTTATAGTTTTTAAGTGCTGCGAGCATTCGTATCAATTGCGCAACTTTTACAAAAGGGAATTCCAAAATTCAAATTAAAAAAATACTGAAAAATTTACATCCATTTATGTATGTACAGTGTGTGGACGAAATGTCAATTTTCACAGACTCTTATTTCTTGAGTCCGCCGCTTTAAGTTTTGAAATTCTGACTTTAAATTTGTATTCAGCTACCCTGGAAACCTGTTGGCTAACCGTCCCTTTGATTTACTTCTTTAATGGAAGAAATGTAATTTGTTTATATATTGGGGTCCGCAATTTTTTATTCGCCATTTCTGGTTTTGAAATTCTTACTTCAGAATTAGATTCAGTGACCCAGACAACGCTTCTGCTCCTTTATCATCACCCAATTTATTTACAGAGTTTACGAACAAATTTAATTTCTTTACATTTTTCTGTTCATTACATCGGATTTTTGATTGCTTTTGGTATGCAATGTTTTGAATTTTTTAAGAAGTTTTGAAAAAATAAATTAGACCCTTGGGTCCTGCCCTTGTTTTTCGTTGTTTGACTGGACGCTGTCATTCTGTGGCGATTGTATTCTGTTACACGCTTCAACAATTTGTCGAAATTGTGAAAATTTATTATAAAAATCCGTGCGCTGTTTGTCAAACGAAAATCATCTTTATCGACGAATCGTATTTCTTGGTCTGAGATGATGCCATTCCAGCTTCCTTTGCATCCAGGAAAACTCAATGTTTGGTGAGGATTTTGATCAGGTAAAGTCATCGGACCATACGACTTCCGAAATGAGAGAAACAAGCCAGTAACTGTCAATGGAGTAAGGTGTCAAGAGATGATATTCGATTTTTTTTGGTTCGATTTGGATGATACAGACATAGACTACATGTCATTTCAATAATTCATGCCACACAGCGGATGAAACAATGGCGTTATTTAGGGAAAAGTTTTCAGGTCGCGTTATTTCGAGAAGAGGTGATGTCAACTGGCCGCCACGTTGTGATTTAACTCCTTTGGACTTTTTTCTTTGGGGCTACGTTAAGTTTCTGGCCTATGCCAATAAACCAGCACCAATTCACGAACAACATCATTCAAGCCTTTGCTGAAATCCAGCCCGATTTATGTGGAAGTGTTACCCAAAATTGAGTCTCTCGGATCGCTTCCTGCAAATGGAGTCGCGAAGGCCGTTTAAATGTTGTTGTTGTTTTAAAAAATAATTCCCTTTTTTTTAATTTTCATAAGGCACCACTGATCACCACGACCAATGAGTCTAGTGGCTAGTCACCTTGGCTACGGAAGTGTAGAACGATGTACATATGTAGTTGAAAATTGTGATAAAAATATTAATTTTTGATTTAATGTAGTACTTACATAATTTAAAAAGTTTCCTTCAGTAGTGCCTACATTTCCATGCATACATTTACTCGAAAGTTTAACGTTAATTTTATACTTGACAACAAGCCGCTGAGCTATTGTATTAGCGTTCTTAAGCTCTCTGTTTCAATTTAATCGCTCATCAACTACCGTCAACAAATACAATTAATCTAAATGGGCTTCCAAAGTACTAATGACAAGGATATGTCAAAATTGGTGACAATTGCGATCAGAATGATATTTCTAAATATGTTTATTTTATTTTTTATTTTTTTTGTTTTATTGTGGTTTCTTTTAATAGAATTTCGATAAAACTCTTCTGTGTTAATGACAAAAACCTACTTGTTAGCTTTGTATAAAATTTAATCTGCTAAACAATCAAATCGATAAAGTTGATTCGTTGAACGACTATTGTCACGAACGCGCCGCTGACTGACATACATAAATATTTACCGCACTGCCCCAAGGACAATGACCCAATTGTTAGAACTGCGTAAGTAATGGCAAAATGTTGTTATGAATCTAATGAATTGTTTACATTATTCACGTCAAATATGTACATTATGGAGGCGTTTGCTTATAGAATAAAATATTTATTTATTTTTTTACAATTTGTTTAATAAGATCCAATACAGTAGTTAGAAAAAATGGTGTAACAAAGAAAACAAAATAAATTATCCATAAATTCTAAAGAATTGGGGTACAAAATGGCATACATTTCAGCTAGTCATTCTACTTTCCAAGAATTTTATTTAAAAAATTCCTTTTTTTGAGAGAATTGTCTGAGGGTCTCATCTGTCAAAACCACCCTATGAAATGAAGTCTACATGAGTAGACCGACATCAGTTCCCAGTACTCGTAACTTAACTCACCGTATAATAAATCAACCCTCTTTCAAGATTCCATTTCTAATTTCATAAACCCCACATCGACATCTGCGTTCCCTACTGCAAAGTGCCGCGTTAAATCCATGCCCATTTTAGCTGTCCACACACAGCCACACAAAAACTGCATGCATTTACACACCTTATCAGATGGAAACGCAAACAAAAAGAAAAAAAATGTAGACCGTCGTCCTTCCACTGCCCCATGACAGTAATTCCTCACTGTCCAAACGTAGCAGTAATCACCAGGCAATTCGAATACAGCAGCGTTAAATTTACACCCCACTGCACATCGGGTGGCGTACGCTAGGGACTGCTGCTGCTGGCCATGCAATTACCTCGTCTTCAGTAGAACACCACCACTTCCATGACGTTTCAGATCCACCCTTGACGTTTATGCGCATGCATGTCCATTTTCACTTCTATTTCCATTTCACTTGTGCGATTCAAGAAAATTGTTCCATTTTTCTGAAAAAAATCGCCACCAATTCCAATTTAATGGTACTGCTTCCTTCCTTCCAGAGATAAATAGGAAAAACGCTCTCTCGCTCACCATAAAGCTGTCAGTATACTTTAAAAGTACATATTTGGGTTGATCTTTCACATGCTCCAGAAAAAATAGAATGAGAGTGCAAACGATAATGAGACGAGAAAATGTCTGGAAAACCTAGAAATTCCATTTTCCATAGCAAGTGGAGAATCGAGAAAAACACCATCCCAAGTCAAGATAAAGCAAGTGGGGAAAAGGCCAACAGTCAGAATGTGGTGTTGCCATAGTGCTATTTGCTGGAGTAGTAGACTCTCTTAATAACAATCACAATGGTTAAATAATTTCCATGTAAGAGTTTGGAATCGAGGAGGAATACTTGTTGCCAAAAATTTGGTGACTATATTCGTATTCTAGTGGTCACAGAGTAGCCAGTGCTAGTGCGCACTTTAAGTCCAATTAAAAAAACCACAAGCCCGCTGACCCTATGATTATCTGACCTCACAATGATCGTTTTTAAGTGCGGAAATCTCGAAAATGATACTTCATGACAACAAAATTATCAGCGTCCAAATTTAAGGCTTTGAACTTCTCTGCAAGGTGCCAATATTTTCCAAAATTGTATGAAATTTTTCAAAATGTTCGATTTTTGTCTAAAGTTACTGGTAATTTTGAATGCGAATATCTCGAAAACGGTAGTTTCCAAAATGTTCGACTTTTGTCCGAATTAATAGTAATAATTTTTGGAAAGAAAAATAATAATACCAATGAAATTATTACGATGCATGTTTTAGGGTTTGAAATATTTTACAAGAGGGGTTCCAAACTTCGAAATTCTTAAAAATTTTGCTAAATTGTATAGAATTTGCCAAAATGTTAGATTTGTTTTTGAGTGCGAATAACAAAATTGTTAGGTTCGAAATTTTAACCTTTGCAATTCTCTAGTAGTTAAATTAAGTTTAAGGATATTCTGCACAAATTTAAAGAGTGAATAAGTACATATTCTACTCGTGGAGTCTGTTTACTAATTTCCTCTTTTAAGCACCAAATTTAAGGTTTCGAAAGCTATTGCATAGAGACAGGCGGACATAGCTTAACAAACAGGCGGTACCGGTCATTTATGTATTCCTATATGTTACGAACTATTTATTCCCTGTGCTTTCGAGATGCGTGAATTCTTCCATACCTCGTTCTTAAGCGCATCCATCAGTATAGCTCCTCAGAAGTAGATCGTTTATAACAAACGAGCGTTGATAATTGAATTTGATGGTGTGGATGTTCGAACAGCCTCTAGATATTAATGTGAGCTGTAAATAAGTATGTACTAACTCTACAATTTTCTAAGGAAAACCACATACTACCTTGATCAAAAAGTTTCAGAAATTTATTCAGAAAATTGAAAATACAAGTTTATTCTTGATAATCGATATTGTCCACTTTAAAGTACTCTCCATTGACTGAAACGCACTTATGAAAGCGCTTGATCCAATCCTCGAAACATTTTTTATAATTGGATTTTGCTATAGCCATCAAAGCCGTCTTCGATTTTTCTATTATCTCCTCTCGGTTGCTCAAACGCGTTCTCCGGAGTGGTTTCTTGAGTCGATTGAACAGGAAGAAATCGCAGGGAGCCAAATCAAGCGAATTCGGTGGCTGATGGATAGTATTCGTACTGTTCTTGGTCAAAAACTCACGAATAAGGATGGCATTGTGCGACGGTGCGTTATCGTGGTGCAAAACCCCACGAGTTGTTTGCCCACAAATCCGGTCTTTTTTGGTGAATTGATTCACGCAAACGTCTCATAGCGCTTCAAATAATAAACCCTGTTGGCTATCTGATCTTGTGGCAGGAATTCATGATGCACAACACCGTTGTAATCCATGAAAACCGTGACCATCGCCTTCTTTTTCGATTGAAAACGACGTGGTGGTTTTTTACGGTCTTGGCTCATTTGGTGTACGCCATTCACTCGCCTGATGCCTAAATTTCGTTTTGTACTCATAAAACCACGTCTCGTCTTCAGTAATTATGCTTTTGATGAATGTTGGGTCCGATTCACACCGTTGAATCCGTTTTTAACACAACATTTGATGCAAATTCGTTGTTGCAAAGCTGATCCCATTTTTAAAATCGTAAGAAATGGAAAACACACACGGAGGCAGATGCACTCTGGTCAACCTAAAAAAAATCGAATCGAATGACTGAAAGCGCCACACGGTAGTCATTCCTGAAACTTTTTGATCAAGGTAGTATACCTGGGTCCATTATAGATAAGGCAACCAGATGGTCCTTCTTTTAATGCCTGACCCAAAATGGGTGGCTGCGGACAGAGTCTATTTTTTCAGGTTAGCACCGCGTTTTTAATCTTCGAAATTTAATGTCTCCCCTATACACTTTCCTTTCCATCCATCATTAGGTTAACACTTTCGCTAACAACCTGTGCTTTCCTGTGCTTACCAAAACACAGTTTAAATATGTAGACATCCTAGGAAAACCCCTTGAGCATAATTACAAAAAAAAAAAAAAAAATCAAATGTATTTAATTGAAAAAATTGAAAAACCTCGCCTAGCTCAATTACCAAGTATACATTCTTTAAAGTATATGATCAACAATAAATCGCATAATCTAAAAAAAAAAATGATTTGCTGGCTTTAAAATAGTGACACTTGACCTAAGTGTTAAATACCACAATTGTCACTTGCCCTCAGTTGAAAATTGAAACATCGGTAATATTTTCTAAAAGGCCAAACATTATTCAACATTATTCAAGTAATCTTAGATCCTTCGAACCCCGTCAAAAAGGCAATATCAATCAACGTTCCTACGCAATCGCGCAAAAAAGGCAGACCAAAAAAACAACTGAATCACACAAATGCAAAAACACCAGCATTTGATTGGCCTCAGTGACGAAGTGATCCGAAACCGGGAAGTCTGCCGGTACTTTCTGAGTTCAAACCGGCAAACCCCACAAGCGGACCAGTAGGGATGCAGTAAAGTGGGTGGGAAGGTTGTGATCCTTCTACTCCGGATCATAACTTCGCCGTAAGAAGAAGAAGATTCAAGTAATCTTAGCCGTATAAGAAAAGAATATTGGATGATAGTTTAAAATGTTCTTAAAGATGTTTCCACACGTGTGCACGCGGGTAGTTAAGTTAAGGGTTAATAAACTTTAAAGGAAATAGTCTTAAGTGATGCAGGGAATTTATTTTTTAAAGAAAACGTAATTCACCATTACAAGTTTTACTCCATGGAAACTTCTATTTATTTTATGTGAATACATTTTGACACATAATTAAGTTAATTAAAAATACATCCAGCTAAGCTTTTATTTATTTTTAAATTTACTCAGCTGATACTGATAATACTAATATTTCCTACCATTTTGGTACATCATTGCGGCACAAAAGTACCATTTCTACTCCCCTTCGCGTACATTGGCAAGACTTTTCAAACGCAACAGCGTTTGCGCACCCCCAACCCCAATCGAGAATCTCATTCAAGATAAATGTACAATACCAACCTACACGCGTTCCATTTCACCACTCGTTCATTCGTACTCTATGGTCTACTGTGGCAACCTCATGCACAAGAATTCGCGTCTCCACCTCGTACTGTTCTAATAAATAAAAAAAAAAAAAAAGTGTGTAACATAATTTTCCACTGCTCCTCAACGGTGTTTTCACGCTTTTCCTTCTCCGACCGATTTTGTGGTTATTATTCGTCGTTCTCCCCTATCTTGTTGGTGGTGGTTCTGTGCGCGAAATAACGTACGACACACATCTCGTCGCCTAGTGGAACGTCAGTAAAACCCATCTATCGTCGTCGTCGTGTGGTGAATCCAAAGGCAAAAAAATTCCTCGCTAAATATTTAGGGCGGCTCCGTTTCTTTTCTTTTTTTTCTTCGTTCGTTCGTTCGTTTGTTCGTTCTCAAAACGAACACTCTCTGTCATCACTGAGTGTAATATTGTGAATTGTTGTGGTATATACAAAACGCGTTGCTCGTTTTTGAAACAGATTTTTCCAAAAAGTAAAATTGTATATCTAGCGAGCGATATAGGAGAAAATAAATTCAAAATTTTACAGATCTAACCGTGCATAGTGACAGAAAACGACGGGGTAGCTTCTTCAGAGGAAGGCTGCTGCGTGGATTTAGGGGGTTTCTTCTTCGGACCTTGTCTAGTTGGAAAATTAGGAAATTAAAATTCTTCTGGGTAACACCTAGAAACGGTCGCCAAATAGGTACAGTGAAAGATACATATTTCCATTTTGAAACCTCAACCCGTGCAACCTTCAACTGGAGAAGCAGAATTTTATTGATTTTTTTTTTTTCGTTCTTGTGGGGCTCCGTGTGTTGGAGCTATAGTGTGGAAGATTAAAAAAAAAAAAAAAAAAAAAAAAAACGCACCATCAACCCTCATCATTTTGGTATACGAATCCGCACACGTATACCACCCCTCATTCACCCTGCGCCACCCTTCATCGTGTGTGTTAGTGCTTGTGCTCACATAGATACACCATTTTCACCTCGCCAGCAATGGTGTATCTATAGATATACGAGATTTATATTTGAACGTCAGGAATAGTGGCAGTTATTTTTCACGGTTTTTTTTTTTCTTTTTAAAATTTTTTTACTTAAACCCATCAATCTTTTTTAAATCCTTTGAATCCGAAAAAAAAAAATAAAAAATTCCCTCACATTTTGCGAAAGGGAAACCCACAAATTTCGTGGTTAATATCAACACCCCCCGTGGACAACATCGAAAATTGTGTGTGTACACATTTTTGTTGTTGTATTTTACTACAATATTCCAATTCCTTTTCCAGTGTGGTATCAAAAGTGGTATTTGTGAGAGAAACAGAAAATGTACACCTTACTGTGATTGTTAGTGAAAGAAAAAAAAAAAAAAAAAAAAACAACAAAAGCCTATAGCCAAAACGAAAGCCATAGATATACCTATACGAGTAGATACATTCTAACAAGTGCAACAGATCAAAAGGAGCGCTTGCAGAGCATCTTGTAAACGTACAGACAGCGCCATCTATCACAGGTGGAATTTCAAATTAGAAAATCCTTTTTTTTATTTCTCGCATTCTCAACGTCGGCCATTCACGGCCGATTCCAACGACCTTCAAAACGTTTTGTGTCGAAGCAATACGCACAATGGGCTGCGCACAGTCTGCTGAGGAACGAGCCGCAGCCGCTAGGAGCCGCCTTATCGAAAGGAATCTCAAAGAGGATGGGATACAGGCAGCTAAGGATATTAAATTGTTGTTACTCGGTGAGTTTTTTTTTTTTTTCCCCCGATTGAAAATGTGTGCCGGTGTGTATGTGTGTACTGATTCGCTCTTTAATAACTTTGTTTCTCTTCTCTTGGTGTATTTTTTTTTTATTATACATATTCACCTCGAAATGTCATAATTGCTTCATTCAAGTCAGGATAACAGAGTTACCAAGCATTGTGGTTTAATTAGTACATAATTTTGTTTGCACATTTCCAGGGAAAGAAGTTGATCTTTGAGCAAATTTGAATGCTTTCCATCATTTTAGTTGCCTTAGATGAAGTAGATTTGTTGTCAGAATAGCAAAAGGATTCATTTTGGGTCTAGTGGGCTGTATGACTGTAAGTCATAGACGATAGCGTCATCTTTATTAATTAGCTTACGTGGAAGTTTTAAGCCTGAGGCTGCTAAAGCTTTTGGTGTTAGACACTGTTAACGCCTAGTTTGTTAAGCTGTTTTTAATGGTCCAATGACTGTTTCAATTAATTAATGACTCATTGTTCAGATTAGTGATTAGCGTGTTGGTTAGAGCATATAGACTGTGATAGATAGGTGTGGTAGTTATGTCCTTTCAATCGGTAAAGAGCTTGATCCTTATTGTCACAATTTAACAACAGCTTAGATCGTTGAGAGTTCTGTAACTCGTCAGTGCTTTGTTATTCGCTGACTTTTCCAGGATGCTCGGACTCTCGAACTAGTGGCAGAATTGCCCTCCAAATAATTTCTTTATAATTACGAGGGTGGGTCAATAAGTCCCTGAGAAATGAAATAAGGAACACTCTTTTCGGTATAAAAACATTTTACTTTTCAACATAGTCTCCTTTTAGCTCTATACACTTCATCCAACGTTTCTCCAATTTTTTGATGCCCTCCAAATAATACGATTTGTCGAGCCCCTCAAAATAAGCCTTTGCTTCAGCGATGACCTCTTCATTCGACCCAAATCTCTTACCTCCGAGCCATTTCTGCATGTTTGGAAACAAGAAATAGTCGCAGGGGGCTAAATCTGGGGAATGTGCTGGATGAGGGAGGAGTTCGTAGCCTAACTCATGCAATTTTGCCATTGCAACTGCGGACTTGTGCGCCGGTGCGTTGTCCTGGTGAAAAATAACTTTTTTTCTTCGCCAAATGCGGAGTTTTTGCTTCAAATCGGCTTGGAATCGATCCAGCAGCTCTGCGTAACATGCGCCGGAGATCGTTTTACCCTTTTCAAGGTAATTGATGTGAATAACACCGCGCGCATCCCGAAAAACTGTCGCCATGATCTTGTTTGCTGACAAACCCGCTTTGGCCTTCTTCGGCTTCGATTCACCAGGAGAAGTCCATTGTTTTGACTGTTCCTTAGTTTCTGGTGTGTTGTTGTGAATCCAGGTTTCATCCACGGTTACGAAACGGCGCAAAAACTCAGCCGAATTTTTCTGGAACATAGCCAAACACACCTTTGAAGTTGTCAAACGAATGCGTTTGTTGTCGATTATGAGCAAACGTGGCACCCATCTTGCGGAAAGCTTTTTCATGTCCAAATATTTATGTAAAATCGAAATCATTGAGCCATAGGATAAGCCTGTGGCCTCTTCAAGCTCGCGTACTTTCACTCGCCGATCGTCCATTATCAAACCATGGATTTTATCGACCATTTCTGGTGTGGTAACCTCAATTGGGCGACCAGAACGTTCGGCGTCACTTGTGCTTGAACGACTGCACCGAAGTTGAGTAAACCAGTGGTGAATGGTTCCAATCGATGGTGAAGAGTCCCCATAATATTTGTCAAGCTTTTGTTTGGTTTGCGTGATAGAGTTTTCTCGCAAAAAATAGTGTTTAATGAGCACTCGAAATTCACTTTTTTCCATTTTAACGAAAATGCTAGTAAGTGTCTATATAAAATGGCTGCCACAACAAAACTATTTGACAGATCTGTCTGAAAATTTGGGTGTGTTCTTTTGAAAGATGATTTTTGAAAAACAACTAAATTTAAGGTGACGACACAATTTGTGTTACTTTTCAGGGACTTATTGACCAACCCTCGTATAATACATAGTAATAGTGTTGCTATATAACTTAGACTGACAAAAATAATTAAATCCAGTATTTCGAAACTTTATTTAAAATTGTCGCCTTCGGCCACTCATTGCTCGCAATACAAACCTCATTAATTGGGAAATCCTTTAGGGTTTCTTTTGTGGCACAGAATGCCATCTAAGACAGTCCACAATTTGTAACTCATTGGGTGTAGGTCTGGGCTGGCAGAAGGCCAGTTATCGGTACTGTTACAATGGAGTAAGTTTCTCTGGAACCATGCCTGACTAGCATTGGCTTTATGGGTCGGCGCAGAATCTTGCTGGAATGTCGTTTTGCAATGTCTTCTCTTGGTACACTTAAACTTTTGATGATTTTTTCGTCGGTAAACATAATTCAGTCCAGAAGAGCAGCGTATTCTACCAAGAGTCGTTTTGATTTTTAATAACTATTTTTTAAGGGTGTGGCTCTTTCAGCAATTTTTCAGTATGGTGTTTGAAGGCCCCCTTGATATGCGACTTACTGAATTTTGCATTACGTTCATCTCACGAGCCAGAGTCAGGGCTCGAACGTTTAGCCCTTTCGGGCAAATCTAGGCCGGAGAAATTAAAAGTTCTCATTTCTATCCCCTTAGCAACTCAACAACTCAAATCAAACCCTATTTTTTATTTTTACCAAGTCTTAACCAAAATTTTAATTTTTTGTCAAAGCTTCAGAATAAAAATTTCACATTGTGTCTCTTCATTTCATGCATGCTATAAAAATCATCAGTTCTGAATTGTGACTAGTTAAGGAAGAACTTTATTCAAATTTGAAGTCTAGCCCGTTTAGCCCTCTTTTTTCGCAGATTCTAACCCGCAATTAGATTCATGAAGTTCGAGCCCTGGCCAGGTTTTGTGACGTGCATATCGTGCGTGGACTCGCTACGACAGAGATGCGATTCTCTTTATCCAACCATTTCAAGGCGAAAGCGTAAGCAAAGATGAAAATGTTATATCAATCTCTGGGTTTCCTCAACTCTTGGCCGCGCAATGGGTACAGTAATCTAGTAGAAGTATTTTTGTTCTTACTAGGTATCTAAGTTCTTGTTTTTCCGAATCGACTGCAGACCTCAAATTGGGTACCAACTTTGTCAACCGAGATGATACAGCCGAGGCACTGGAAATTCTGTACTGACTCGTCTATTTGTGCTGTTGGAAATGTTGGTTTTGTTGGAGCGTTCATTCGGTCCAACATCACTAGACCAGTCGACTTTTGGTCTATGTGCTTGAGATAGGTTGCATGACTCTACCAAAATAAAAAAGAATAGTGGCGAAAGTATACAGGTTTTACAGATCTCTCCGACTTTTACAGCCATTGGTAGTGAAATTTTTGTATTCATCTTAACCGGGTACTTTAACTAAATTTGGCTTCTGTCCTTGCTAAGGTGGCTGTAAAGCACGGTTTAAGTTAGTTCCGCTATTTTATGGAAATAGTTTATGGAACTTTAAGGGTAGTTCTGGAACTATGAAGGAAGTTGCAAACTTTTTTGTCAACTGGTCGCCTGTGATGGACTCTTTATTTTAATGATAGCCTTGCATAAGAATTCTTCTTGATGTTGAAGTAAATTTTGTGCATGTCCCAGAGCGGTGCGTAATCAGGTCTTCAACAGCTTTTCAGACTTCTAGCTTTTATCTGTTAATTGGGCGATGCCAGGGAAGTAACAGACTAACTAATGGTGTGCACTTAACCTGGGCTTGTGCGAGAAGCCCTGAAATCTTATTTGTAGGCCTTCTCCAGGATGTTTATGAATCTCACTTCCATAGCTTTTTGGTTCACAGGCTTGAAGCGATCCGAAACCTGTAATGTGCTCTGATTAGTACCCTTATAGCTCCTGTAACTTAAGCGAAAAATTTAGCAATCTGTTTTGCCCCTGGATCTAGGTTGTTTTAGTCTGACTGTTGCTGATGCTTTATTCATTTGTCACCTCGAATGTACCGTTTAATCTTCGGATTGTTGTATTATATATAAATATTTGGATTAATCGACGATGTAAGTCCTTTTTCACTCAAAATTGAAATAAATAGACACGAGGCAGACCTTGTCAGATCTGCTTTCGCGAACGTCTAAATGCAGTTAGCAGAATGTTACAGTATGCTTAACCGCATAAATTACTACCTAGCTGACAGGTATCACTAGTGATGACAGGTACAAACTTCTATTCTCATTCCTTTATTCAAGTGACAGCTTGAGCGGCTATGGAATGACACACAGAAGTGAGGATACAGGTATGTCATTGAGTACAGTTTCTATGTACCTTAGTTCTCTCTAACTCCTCCCCAATTGTCGTGATTCCTCTTCAATTCTTTGCCGTGCATTTCTCGATCGATTCCAACATTTTAGGTCAGCTGCTTCTTTTTTTTTTAGAAATTTGGATCTGAACAAACTGTAAACGGAAAAGAAATACCCACCTTGCTGGCACATGCCTATTTCTTAAATAGAAACCCATTCTCTGCTGGAAGAAAGACTCCATAGAAAATACAAATTTATACAGAATTTATTATTTAAAAATACAATCTACAAATTTACATTTAAAATTTACATAAAAATTATTTACAAAACAAATGAAAACAGGCACTTAAGTCCTGCGCATTCGTTGAATATTCGTCATCAGGCGAATAGTAAAATGATAGAAAAACTCGACAAGGCTCAAAACAGAGAATCCCATAAACAGTCCGAAGATACCGCCGCAATTGGCCACGAAATCTGTCATCCCATACAGTTCCGATCGCTTTGATGTTATAAATTGATTCTCCTTGAAATACATCGATAAGCGAGACAACTTAGCTCCTACATTCTCCTTGAAATACTTTGTATCCCCATGCGATGCGAGAAGCTTCTCAATGTTGTAACTCCCCTGCGATAATTCCGTATTGTAGACCAACGATGTACAGGCTGGAAGGCAATTACACTTTGTCCCACGATTCACCGCCATCTTTGAATCGTCCAAACCGTCGGAGAATTCATTGATCAGCAAGTCGTCTTCGGCCAGATCGTAGCAGTGAATTTTTGTTTCATCGCAAACCGGTGTATCCACAGCCCTTGGCATGGAGAACTTTACGCAACCACACTTGCTGAGCGTGTAGTTAGTCAAACACTCCAACTCACAGTTGTTTTGTGTGTAGATCTTGAAGAACTGCAGGTGCCGTTCTGTGTTGAAAAAGCACTGTCGTCGTTGCGGCTCATAATCACTGATTCCATCTAGAGTTATGATCATGTTGGGCTTCACAAGAACAACGGCTTCCATTCCGTAAGGGATTCGGATAAATTGCTTGGAAACTGCCGGCACATCGTCTGGCGAGTGAAGGATCACCTTGAACCCGTCAATTGCTCCACGACAGATGTAATCGAAGTCGCGCTCATAGCTTTGCAGGGTGACAAAGAGCCCAGCCCTTGGTCCAGCTCCGAGTACACGCGCCGGGTAGGTCTGAACACCTGCGTTATCGTCGTAGCCATCTTGGAGTGTCCACATGACGTCTTGTCTTCTTTTGACCAGTTGCGTCTCATTTTGAAAGCGCTCATATTGATAGGTATTCTCGCGATAAATTTCAGAGATGTTCAGTCCGTTGAATGTATAGCAGATGCCCTCTTCAGTGTAGCTCTTCAAGAATACGTCGTCGCAGCTACCCAAGTGCGTCACCCACTTACAGTACGGATATGATTTTCCAAACGGCGGCACAATAGCGTTCAAGTTGTCGTAAAAGTCGATTGCTTCGTAGGCTGGAAACTTGATGCCATCGATCAGGTGGTTGCCACAGATCTGCAGGAGGCTCCGCATTTTATGAAGATCACTCGTGGACATCGTGGAAGGTGCCTCATAAGTCCCGCCCCTGAATGTCTTCAGATGATTATAAAACTGCGTAAAGTTGATATTCTCATTCTTAATGCTCTTTGTCTCCGAGCATATGGTGACCGCTGGGAAGGGAATGTTCAGCACAGGGGTGGACTTCTCAGAGAAACTCACAATAACCGGCGTCTCACACCACTTAACGTAGATATTGTAGATCAGGTTCGTGCAGCAGAAGATCGAAACGAAAAACATGAAAAGCCAGAAGATTTTTTCACCACAAGGTCGCTCTTGGCCCAAATATTGCATGCCATGGATTGAACAGTTAGTACAGTACTCGTGGTAGATCTGACTTACCGCTCGTGAATGGCTGTAGTGTTTTGTTGTACGTAGTTCGCGTTTTTCTTCCATTTCCAGAGAATCAAAAGAATCACCCACAGTGAATATTTTAGCCCGATTGCGGCTGTTTAAATTTTTATTCGACTCTGCTGGTGGTTTCATAGTGATGACGGAAAACTGAAATCGAAACCACTTGCGGAGTTTTGACAGTTTGATGGAAGAAGCCGTTACAAAAGGTTCATTCACAATGGTTTCTACTACGATTTTTATTAATAATTTGTCGGATTACTATTTATAGTTTTTTCTTTTAACAGCAAAATTAAATCGTTCAATTAGAAATTTATCTGCAGAAAATAAAAAAAACTAAATCAACAGAAAAGTGCACAACTGGGTGGCCTTACTTGCCCATGTGTGCTGTTCAGCAACTCACTCAGATTTGATAAAAATAAAAATCCATTTAAAATATTTCAAAGGTTTTTGCTTTATTCAAGAGAGTACACTTTCCGGTTATTTATGGAAAATAATTTCATTTAAATGGTTGCCGTGGCTGGCTTGGTAGTAGCCCATCATGTCAACTCAATTTTGCAGTATTCTTTTGATGGTTCGGGGCTCTATTTCACGTATACCTCTATCAATATTGCTTGAATCGTTTCTGAATTATCAGCATAACATCGATCTTTAACGGCACCCCAACAAAAAAAAAAAGTCCAACAGCGTCAAATCGCAGCTCCGCGGAGGTCAAGCAACATCACCAAAACGGGTGATTACCCGATTATTGAACTTAGTACGCAAAAAAGATCGATTTTTGGGCGTAGTCCCGTCTTGCTAGAATCAGAGATTTTCCAAGTTCATTTCCTCAGTTTCTGGCAAAAAAAAAAAAGAAAAGAAAAGGTTATCATACTATCTTCATCTTCAAAGAAAAATGGGCCACTAATGCCGCCATTCCACAAACCACACCAAACAGTCACACGCTAAGAATGCATTCGCTTCTCTTCTCTACGACTACGTGTGGGTTTTCCCAAACCCAAATATCTCACAAACTTGCGTACAGCAGGCATAGTTGGTGCATTATTTCGACCGAAATTTGTTTTCAAAATTCGCACTGTTTCGTCAACACAGCACTCACTTTGGAAATAATATTTAATAATATTAATATTTTCAATATTTCCCAACGTTGTTCAAGCGTTATTCGATTCATTTCGTACCGCGGAAATATGATACTGTGTTTCTGTAAATTTTTTCATCTCGAAAGAGCTGTCAGTGTCAAACTAACATGTAAATTAAAAATAAACCAGCAGGCAGGACACCCTTTATAAGCTAAATTGTTAACACATAAGTATCCGTTAAACAAGTAACAATTTATTTTGACAGTTTTGGAAAACTTGGTATGCCATGTCCTTACTTTACTTTACTTTAGATGGAGCTAAAGTCCGGGGTGGGCCTGGTCCTCAACCAACAAGCGTCTCCATCCAACTCGATCTTGTGCTAGCTACCTCCAGTTTTGCACACGAAGTGTACGCGAGTACGACTTTAAAAGATCCAAATATTAGCTGGAGAATTTTGTTCAATTTGTTCAAGTATGATGTTAAAGGAATAACATGGCAGCGTGTCACCTTGTCATGGTCCTTTTCTGACATCAAAAAACTCAATGATGTCACCAACCTTGATGAAGCAGCGTGAAATTCTTTATCGTAGCCTGCATATTCGTAGGCGGATGAGTTTGACAGAGGTGCCAAAATTAGACATGGGTCTGTATAGCTCGTCTCTATATAGGCTATCATAGGTGACCTTAAAATCGATGAAAATATGGTGCATATCGATTTGGAGTTACTGGGTTTTTCCCCAGATCTGCCGCAATGTGAATATCTGATCTATGGTGGAATTTCCTGGCCCTAAATCACACTTATTGTTGACAAAAGGTTTAAGGCGTTCTCATAATATGACAAATACCTCTGTAGCTTGCGTCATACCATCTGGTGGCTTAGGCCTTAGCTAGCTTAAATATTGAGTTTAAACCAAATCATTACAGCTGTCTTTGAGAATTTATTTTTTTCAAAGTCGGCAATTTGTAAAGTACCGTTAATTTTGAGGTTAGAATGATGTCGATTTCGCTTCGAATTGTGACCCCACATATCCCAGATAGAATTCTGAATTTTCAAATTCAAAAAATTGTGTTTAAAAAAAAATACAAAAACAGTGCCATTTTTAATTTGAAAGTTTGGTCCTCAAAGTTGAATTCAGCGACCTCAAAGACATATGTTTCGGCTAATTGATGCACATTTTCGTATTATTGTTCAATTTGACAGGTGCATTTAGTGACTTAGTAAACTTGTTCGGACTGCACACTCTTTTGATTAACCTAATAAGTTTACGAAAATAATGTAATTTGTTTATATTTATCACTTTTGCTGTAATTAACAAATTCTAGACTTAGGTGAAGAAATTTTGAGCTACAGTTTTGAAAGCAAGTATTAAATTGCAATAAAAGCACCTATTAATGGCCTCCAGATACTTTTCCTTTCTTCGTTTTTTGCTCCTAGTGTAATTGACACTAAGACATTTTAAATCAGTTGAGTGATGATTGTGAACATGTCTTAAAGAAAAATAAAACATTTCGTACTGTACTTATGACAGCTTTTTGCTGGCTTTAAAGTGCTGCCAAATTCTTAAAAAATCAATGTCAGCCAATTTATTCTAAGCACAATTTTCACTGTATAATACTATACCAAATGTACTTACCATTTGTCCTTTCTTTAAAAAGTAATGTGAACCTCTCATATTAGTTATTGGTTTGGGTGTTATCTGTTCGAAAAAAAAGAAGGAATTTCCACCATACAATGTTAAATATTCAAAAGATTCTAAATTCCACTCAGTTTTTGTGATGATTGAGGCGTCGAAATTGGTTAGGGTAAGTGCTACTTACGAAAATCAAATGTAAAAAGGTCACTGACTCTTCATGGAAAGACCTTGAATATGTATCCGAAAATAGATAAAAGGAAGGATGTCGATTAGGTTAGCTTACTAGGGAAATACCCAATTTTCTCCTTCCTATGACGTATTTCAACATTTACGGACCGCTGATTACAACTAAGGCTTTCGTGGTTAAGGATTCACTTATGGAGTGGTCTATGCAAATAGTAATTAACATTTCTTTGGAGTTTCCTAGCTCTTAAAGGAAGCACTGGGAGATTGATGGGGAGGCGACTGCTATGAAGAGAGGCTAATAGGTTTATGCGTCCTAATAGTATAATTAGAAACTTTGGTGTAAGAAGGTTGTTTTGAAAGGATAATCAGTGTACCCAAGGTACTACAGTGTGGCAGTTCCGGTTGGAAGATGTTTTGCGATTTTACCTCGAGTATATCTATACGTTTCCAACTTGAAATTTGTAAAAATCATTTTCAAAATGGAGCACAATCAGATTCAAGTTGAGAGTACAAAAATTTAAATTAACAATTTTTTATTCGCAATTTGATTTGGATATTGGAATTGTCAATACAATGTGTGCGCTGTGTCATAGTAGGAATTTATTTTACGCGTCCCAGATGGGCCAAGGAGAGGGCTTTACTTCGCAATTTCCTTCTTAGTTCAAGTAAGTAGCCGCTACCAAGAGAAATTCTTCGTTTTATCTCAGTAGTGTTGTCGTTTTCATAGTACTCGTAAACTAGAAGATAATGCTTTTTTTTTTGTTGGGGCAGGTATACCCTACTGGAACACTCAGACTTTAAAACAGGTCCATTGTACAACCAGGCAGAGAACCCCATTTTTTTTGTCTTTTGTAAAAAGACGCGTAGACGCTTCAGTGATGAAGACCTTAGGTCACCTGGTCCGAGCAAAGGCAGGACAATAACATAGGAAGTGTTCCGCAATGTCATTGCCCTCTCCACAGGAGTCGGAGATAGAGGTAGCGCTCAAACCTAGAACATGGAGGTGCTGGGCAAAGGCGAAGTGGCCCGTAAGAACGCCAATAAGTCGTCTCCAGTCTTTTATGCTAAGAGATAGCAATAAAGCCGCGGATTTCTTACAGACTGGAGAGTCATGCCACCTTCGATTGTCGTCCTAACCGAGGACGCTGGCAAACCCAACGTGGGTTCAAGTCCAGAGAAATTCTCTTCTGAGCCTTGTCTAGCAAGCTCGTCAGAGATCTCATTTCCTGTAATCCCTTTGTGTCCTGGGACCCAAACAAGATTCATTGAGTTTAGCCTTCCGACCGAATTCCAGGATGTTTTTCATTCTCGAACTATTCTGGAAGTTGTTAAAGAATTGAGCAAGGCCTTAAGCGCAGCCTGACTGTCACTACAGACGCAGATACTTCGCCCCTTCCACCTGTTCTTCACAATATAGTCCGCAGCCATTAGGATAGCAAGTATTTGTGCCTGGAAGACAGATGTGAGTTTTCCCAATGATAAGTGAAGCCTAATGTGAGATAAACCAACTGCAGGATTGTACTGACTGAGAAATATTCCAATATTCTTTTCCCCCTCAAGTTATATTCGGCTAAGAATCCAGCTTGCCCCTGATAGTTGTACTTTCTTTTTGAAGGAACATGTACCCGTGGCTGGTATGGTCCACGGCACGGCAAGGATCCCCTGGATCCTTAGTGTTCCCTTTTTATTCTGTGAGATGAGGCCTGCTTTGGATGAGGTATAATAATTGGATTTTGAGCAATTGGTAGTAGAAGACATTATCTGTCTGAGCAATCTCTGCCACAACTTATCATTGTTGGACAGTGGCAGAAAAAAAATGTCCAGCTCTTTTGTCTTATTTTTGCACTTAGTATAGATAGCTGTCTCCACGAGTGGTTAAGCACCTATTTGTAAGGTTGCATTGCTCTGAAATCAGTCCCTTCATCAACCTTTATTGTGTTCTTCTTGAGCTTAGAAAGGGTTTTGATACATCTGGTCATTCTGTACATTACTACCGTGGTTATGCTAAAATCCTGCGTAGCGTTCTAAATAAGATAAACATTGTTACTATGAGGTTAAGTATGCGTTAGCACTTTCTTACACGAAATGGTTTTGATGCAAGGTTGATTATTGCGGCTTTTCCAGAAGATCGCGTTTTGATTTTGAATGCTGTCAAAAATGTTGGTAAGTCAAAGGTCCCTTCATTCGTCGAAGTGACCGTGGACTCCAAGTTTTATGGCATATAACCGCGTCCTTACAAACGCACTGCTGCTGTTGAAGATTGTATACCATTGACACCGAAAATATGATAATTTTCAGCCCTTCAAATTTCACATAGGGTGTGGTAGACCTAAGTCTGGAATTGAAGGATGAAAACTCAATTTGATTTCGTTTTTTTTAAAAGCACCCATCTCGGTTATGTTTGTTATATATATACCCTCCCTAGTACTCGTGTACATTTATTTTTAAACTCTTTCACTGAGATACAAAGCTAATCAAAATTTAAAACCCACGCGTCTCTTGAAATCCTAAGTACCTATGTCCACCCTTACTAAAAAAAAAAAAAAAAAAATAAATCTTTACTTTCCCTAAATTTCCCACTGGGTTTAACCAAATTCTCCTGAAACGCTGATAAAAAATTCCAAAGAAATTTATCAATATTTGATTGTTTTCCCTTGTTAACCCTACTGAGTCCTTTTGGTGTGTATACCACGTCACACCGAATTACGTCAGCATAAATTTGTGAAATTATACTCCTCCATGGTAAAACTACAGACACAAACAAAAGGCAGTGTATTGAATACACTCTCCACTCATTAGATTAACCTAATGGATTGATAGTATGCCGATGTACTGAGTACTATATTTATGAAGTACAATTTTGGTCAAACATATCATGAGTGTATCATGACAAAGTATGTTCTCCTTAACATAATTAAGGCAACAACGATCACCTGCCCCCGAATATCTTAAAACTGCGTACAACATGATACTCGTATGTGCATTTGATTTGAATGTGTCACAGAAAAAGGAGGAAATGTATGCCCTTTATTTTTATTTCGACAGTTCAAGCACATCTGGGGGTGTTGCATTCGTTATTTATTAATTTTTTTTTTTACACATGGTACATGTGTGACGTGTCTAATGGGCCAACTATAGTCTGCTTATGTACGTCAAAGTTCAAGGTGTTGGGTATGAAGATGAGGCTATATAAGAGGATGTACGAGTAGTGTGGCATTTAAAATAAAAACTTTTTCTTTTATTTTTAAATGCTCATGAGAATTGGGCTAACCTTTATAAAACGAGCAACAGGTAATGGGAATGACGACATAACATGAGTTCATGAAAAATTCACTCGGCTTTTCAGGGCTGAAACTCTTTGAATGTTTATAAATAGAATTCAACCTCCAGCGGAATTTTGGTTTAATGGGTTACGAGTACTCCTTGGGGCTTTACAGTGGTTTTGGGTACCCTTTTTTAGTACAAATACCCTTATTATGTGAGACGATTGCATGAAAGCAAGCCATGCGTAGGAGATCAATATTTTTCCTTTTAATAATAAATTAGATATCCAAGTTGATAGATGGTTTTAATTACATAATTGGCTGATGAGCCTAGAAATGATAGATTTGGTAATTGGAATTATTTTTGATGCTTTTTTGTGTGGAATAAGTAAGGAGATTCTGTTCTCGTGTACTTAATGTTCGATATAACCTCAGGCTTGGTGTTTCCAAGTTGTGGTAGATTGTGGTAGATTGCTTTATGTTCAAGTTAATAATCGATGCACAAGTTGATGGATTAATATTAACGGAAAAGCCAGTGATCCCTTGACTTCAATTGTCAGGCAAATTGGATTTGCATGTTGTTCAATATTTAGCCTAAGGTTGACAATAAGTCTTTCGTAATTCGTTTATTTTTATAAGACGCAGATTGATGAAAGACTTTGTTAATAAATGACTAAAGGACCACATTGTTGTTCGCTTTGTTAACCATATTTTTTTTTATATAACAACTTACTACGTCTGTAAGATTCTTGAACCCGGACATAAAGCATTGTAACCAACTATCGATGGAATTTCGAAAACTATTCTCAGGCTTAAAAAAATATAAAGATTACAGAGAATTAATTTTGAATCCAGCACGGTACTCAAGGTAAATAGCCCTAACAGGCATCTTTCTTCTGATTGTGAACTGCGTTATATACCTTAGCTTCGGAAAAATTTGACATGCAATGAAGCCATTTATCATCAGCAAACCTTTTTTTTTCTGATTGAACGTAGTCAACAATACGTCAACTAGTAAGTTCCACAAATTAAAATTTGAGCTGTCAAAAGTTCCCTCAATGTCAAGGAAGACCGTTAGTGCGTATTACGGTGAATTGTTCGACGCATCCTTCCCATCCGTCCGACTAATACCTATAGACGTTCTGACTGTCAGGAATTAGTGTTTAACACAACACTTTCAGTTCCAACTGCGGGTCTTAGGAGGATTGACGAAAGGCTGGAAGGTCATAAGCCATCTTTTCAGAGAATGTTTGCATTGATAATCGAATAAATACTACTACTCCTGTACAGCTTCTAATCTTGCTCTTAAAAATGGCGTTCCTGGGAAAATCATGTCTGTGAAAGTTCCCACAGGTTTTCTTAGAACCTAAAGCTTAGACCAAAGAGTTTCAAAATGATATTGACACTCAAAGTGTCTCGGAACAGAAATATCTTTTGGTCTTTAGTGACCTGTCCTTAGGATTTTATCAGATTTTATGGATTTATAGAATAGTTTGATCACTCGCATCTTGATTAAAAATACCCACAGACACGCCCACTTCAACAAATGTATTTTTTCTCAATATTTTTACTAGAAACTATTCTCTACATTTCGTCCACAAATTCACACAGCCACACCCACATTTTGAAGGCGTTTCCTTAATAAAAATATACGAGTATATTTCTTCTTCAATGCTATTTTTTTTTTTTCTTTTTTTTATAATTCGCGCGCTCCAAAAGGAATATGAATACCATATACTGTTACAGGGCACGGTCTTTTAGGAAAAAGGGGAAGAGGAACAGAGAAGAAGCCTGTGCACGTTGGCTTTAAATGTTTGAAGGTTGTAGTGATGGGGAAATACAGAGCTTGGTAGATCATTCCACATTCGTTTCGTTCGGCTTATGAACTAATCCCTATATTTGACAGTATGACCGAAGTTAGGCTTTAGGGTGAACCGATGTGCATTGGAAGCATGTCGCGTATTGCGGGTGAAATTTTGAAGGGAAGGAATGCAACTGGCTATTTCGCTGGAGCATTTTTTGTTGAAAAAACTATAAAACAGGGAGAGACATGAGACATTTCTCCGATGTTCAAGTGAATGTATAGCATTCACAATGTCTCTATCACCTATAAGTTTTAACGCACGATTTTGTACCCTATCAAGAATGTGCAGAATGGTCTTGGGTGCACCAGACCAGATATGGGCGTTATATTCCAGCTTAGGGGTGTTTTTCAGTCAACACTTCCAATTATGTGTCTATATCCCGCTCCGGAAAAAGCCATTCCAAGTATGGAACTCGCTGTCCTGTGGAATTAAGCTCTTTGTTAAACCCTCACAATCTGCAGCTTAAATCTGTTTTTCGCCGATCATGAATATGCAAATTAAAATTTCCGGAAACAATTAGTTTTCAGGTCAAAATAGTATCACACCTTGTGCAAAAAAATCATTTTAATCAGAAAATAAAAAACAATGAGTGATCGCCCGAAAATGAGTGATTGCTCGAAAATGAAATACTCGTATACTAACGTCCTTGCCACAAGCAACAGTAAAACAAATAATTGTTTCCGAAAATCTCAATTTGCATATTCGTGATTAGTGGCGAAAAACACGTCGATTAAAAAAAAAAATACATGAAAGTTACAATCCGTCTGGAATGGAGCGTATGATACCCTATCTCTCATCTTCTAAGCCATTTCTAATAAAGTGGGCGTGGAGTTGTGACATTTATAATTCAAGTGCAGTGATATCTTTCTACTCAACTCAGAAGTATGAGAAGAACGAGTATGCATTTCTGCGATTTTTAAGAGATTTTATAAGGAAAACTGTTGTTACGACCTTGTCGTGGGCTGTCATCTTTTTTTCACTGAAGTTCACGGATTTTGATGAGATATTCATAATAAATCTTTACCATCACCGCAAATAGCTTTCAGAAAGTAAAGTATGTTGTTTTTAATGCAAATGGCACCAATAAAAGGGCGTGGTCATATATGAGTTGTAGAGAAAGTCAACGTCTATATAATGTTAAGACAATATTTTTCAGTCTTAATATTGAAAAAACTAAGTTTTTTTTTTTTAAAGTGGGCGTGTCTGTTGGTGTTTTTCAAAAATGTTTCCATTTGTACTGTCGATATATGAAATTTATTTTTATTAGCTCAAAATTTAAGACCCAAAAACTGGTGGCATACGGACGGACGAATATGTCTAGATCGACATACGAGGGGCGGCTGATACATAAGTTCGCGGTCTAAGGCATTAAGTGAAAGAAGAAATCCTATTAACAAATTTTATTTCTCAATATAATCTCCCTCGAGTGAAATGCATTTCTCACATCGGGCATATAGTGCCTTAATACCACCGAAAAAATATTCTTTTATTTGCCTTCAAAATGATTTTCTACGGTCGTCTTGATCTCGTTCTCATTTTTAAATTCCCGGCCTCGATACTCCTTTTTCAAATTGGAAAAAAAGAAAAAAAGTCACTCGGGGCCAAGTCTGGGCTGTAGGGTGGGTGGTCTATCGTTGAAAAACCTGTGCGTTATCCTGCAAAAACAACACTCCATGTCTAAGTTTCCCACGTCGCTTCCGTACGACCGCTTCACGTGCCAGAGTCAATAAATTTGCGTAAAATTGACCATTTATCGTAGTCCCCTTTGGCAGGTGTAATCAATCAGCAAAACACATTCGCTGTCCCAAAAAACAGTCGCCCTAAGCTTCGAAGTGTTTGGCTAACTCCACAAAATCTTTGCAGCACTCGAGCAGTCGTTGCTTATCGAACGGCGTGAGCATTTTCGGTAACCAGCGCGCACAAATTTTTTACATTTCAAATTTCTCCAATCCGTTCTTTGCCAGAATTAATTTTTCAACTTTTCCGACGTTTTCTTCAGCGAACCTGATGCAGGACGCCTTGGGTGAGGGTCGTGTTCACAGCTCTCTCACCCATTTTTTGACCATGGTATACGAAGAATCGTGAAGAGTCGATGACATGTCTTCGAAAATTTCTTTAGGCGATTTTCCTTTTTTCATGAGATACTTTATCACGGCGAGGTGCTCAAAATTGCGAGAATTTCCGATTTCGGCTGACATGGTGATGTTTATCCTACCACAGATAATAAGAAAATGAGATTATTATTGAACGAGGTGATATTTATACTACTACGAGTAAAGCGTGCAGCAGTTAGTGCTATCACTAATGAGAAGATGGCTTGCTGTTGAATATCTCAGGCCGAGAATTTATCAGCCTCCCCTCGTAATGCTGTTCACAAATACAACTTTTAGGGGACCATTTCTCTATATTTTAAACTATGTATTCAGTATAGGGTATACACAATTCGAGCGTGTAGTGGTAAAACCGATTTCTTCCCAATCTGCATCCAGGCTCACTTGAGACTTTATCTTGTAATGTTATGCTTCGATTGGTTCATAAGCTTCAATAAAACATATAATCTTCATCTAAGCTGCTTAATCCTTTTTTTTTTATAAATATTCTGTATCACTTATGACTATGTCCTTTGAATTTTATTAACCCATTGACGGAGACAGGGGAGGGGGTATTAGAGAGGAAAGGATAGAGAGTGAAGTGACGCTGCGCGTTAATTTGAATCCTTGTAGATTATAAGTATCAGAAAATATTGACGAAGGCTAGTTATTCCACATTCGTGTGGAGTGGTTAAAAAAAGATCTTCGGAATTTCACAGTGCGCCCCAAAAGCTGGGGTCAATGTAAAAGGGTGTGCGGAAGTTGCCGAACGTGTATTGCGATTCAACGGGTGAACTTAATGAACACGACTGTAGATTTTATACGGTACAGGAGCGCTAAGCATCTAACATTTCGGCGGTGTTCGAGCGAGGGAATTTGATTGCAAATGGACTGATCACCGATCAGCTTTAGAATGGAAGCTTTATAGAGCCAAGTCTATGGGAGTGAAAATCGTTTACATCTTTTTCCGATTCCGAGGCATCTAGCTCCAGCTTTAGCAGCATCTGCTATCTGCTGATTCCAATGAAGGTCTGAGCTAACATGCATGCCAATGATTGACAAACCATTATATTCCTCAACATCAACTTTGTTCATTTTGAGTTTGGCTACGTTAATATCCCGCTTAAAAGACAGGAGACAGCACTGAGTTTTTGACGCATTGAACTCAACTCGGTTTTTCACACCCCAATTAATGATTGCATTAATATCAGAGTTGAGTTCGGTAAACATTCGCTGTCCCTCAGATTCGATAACTTGGGGCTTCGGTCGTGGAGTCGATAAAGAATAAACGAAGTCAAGGGTGCTGTCATCCGCGAAGGAATGGATAGGATTGCGAGTAAGAGAGAGAAGGTCCTTGATAAATATTAGAAACAGGGTCGGTGAGAGGACTGAACCCTGGGGTACACCAGCATTAGTTGAGAAGGAGGTAGAAGTACATCCATCTAATACAACCTGTATTGATCGACTACTTAAAAAGCTCGCAATCCATTTTGAGAAGATACCACCAACACCATAAGATTGAAGCTTATTTATGAGAACTCTATGCCACACTCGAGAGTAACTACTTTACATTCACCTTGTTGATGAATGCATTGATTAAATTTTTTGGACAGGTATACCAATAGGTCCCTGTGAAACTCTGTTGCCGGAAAACATACATCATTAAGGAGATGGTTTGTTTCGAGATATCTCAAAATTTGGAAATTGACAATGCTCTCCATGACCTTGAAAAGCATTGACGTGCGCAAGTTTCCACCTATCTGGAAAGACGCCTGTAGAGTACGATAAATGGAAGAGCTTTCGTAGAGATTTGGCCAGGGTAGAAGAACACCTCTTCAAAACAAGAGGAGGTATCCCATCCGGACCTGATGATTTGTTACAATTGAGATCTTTAAGGTTCGAAAAACGATCTGTCGCAAAGAATATTGAACCGGATTCAACATGGGTCCTTCAATTAATTTTCTTAAATTTCGGGTTCGTTGATCGATGTTTATTTCAAATTTTATTCTTTCGATGTAAAAAATTGATGAACTGATTTTTTTTAGCGAAAACATTAATCTTACTAAAAATTGATTTATGTCGCCCGCCCATCCCTACTTTTCTGTTGATGCAGGTTCAAAAAATTCCCAAAAACATCCTCAATAATACGCATTCATTCAATATATCTTCTCTCACATATTTCACCGATTCGGTCCTTTCCACAAAACAACAACAATAAATAAAATTTAAATTGTTTTAATCATAAAAATTCTTGCAACGCTTACAAAAAAAAAAAACATCGATTCCTCGATCTTAACATTTGAAAATATTGAAAAACCAAACACTCGAGAGTTTTCATATAAAATTAATCTGTGGAAGCAACACCAAATACTCGTAGTATATCTCACTCTTTGAATTATGTACTTATTCTAATGTGCCAGACACAGATACACGCCCGAATATTGCGATACATTGATAGTGTATTTGAAATTGTTAGCAAATGGTATTCGAACGAAGGAATTAAATGTAAACAATTTGATGAGTTTAACTAAACATGACGTGCATTTAGTGTAAACGGTTTTCAAATTATTTTTAGAAATCCCAAATCTTGTATGGATTTTTCTCTTTCTCTTTATTTAAAAAAAATTGAAAATGTTTTCACAAAAGCCAAGAGGCTGTGCGATATACGAGTATTGCTGGTGGCTTCTCTCATCTGTGGCTATGTGGCGATCTTTTTTAACTTAATTTCCTTTCGAACATTATTGTTGCATATTCCTTTTTATTTCTGTGTTATTATTTGTAATAACAAATTAATTTGAGAGAATTTATTGAACTGGCAATATTTTCCTATGTTTAATTGTTGTGTCGTGTCTTGAGTCCTTGTTGTCAGTGACATTTTGACAGTATGTGACATAGTGAATGCTGTAGAGAAAATATTTTCAAGATCCAATATTTTTTGAAGGTGATTTGGATAAATGAAGGAAAGAGATACTCAATCATATTATCTTCCAGAAGTAAATGCAGAAAGTCTCGTAAGATGTTACGTATTTATTTGTGTCCTCGAATTGATTTAACTATACACACAAAAGTTCGAAATGTAATAGTCTAGTGAAAGCTAATCAAATTGCATCTTAATGTTTGAATAAATTGAATTTCTCAGTTGAAAGGATTTGTTATTCATGTCCTTTTGTCGGATACATTCACGATACACAACATTAGCCGACATGTCATAAATATTCCTTCTGTTCGGACCATTTCACCCAAAAAATATGTTTTTTTTCTTTAACCCTTTGTGAGTGCGAGCAAAAGTAATTTTATCGAACGTTTACGTAAGTGGGGGGACATATGTTATGGAATATATTCCTACTGGTATTCGATTAACCTTCAACTTTTCTGCAAAGTTGACAGTTTTATTTCGCAAATCGATTGTCCAGAGATACACTGATACACATCAGCATACATATGCGATACTATTGAAGAAAGACCAACTACCAGATACGTAGCGTCATAAGTCATAAAACTGAGACATGTACGATTGCCTCATGATGTAGTGCTAACAATTCCCTACAATTGTACCAGAGTATACATAGAGATATCGAAAGGTTTGATCTCGAATAAGTTTATCAAGAATGATGATTGATGACGGATATAGAAGAAAAATTCATCAATGAAAAGTTCGTTTGGCAAAGTCAATTTTCTTCTCAGTCACCATTTGTGATAAAATACATGATTGCCAGCAACAGAGATTCACCAGGTATGTCCCTTGCACATATGAAATCACCCTTAACTACCTTATCGCGATGAAGGCCCTTAAGCAGGCTGTAGTAGCTATGTCGGGTGTGTTAAATTACTCTTAGCTTTTTGCCGAGTCTCATAGTGGAATCAACTCAGGATAAAACTTCTACAAAATCAAGATTTAATTACTAGAAGACATTCTAGTGATTGCAGCTGATGTACATATGTTTGAGCAAAAAGCAAGTAATTGGGGGGGGCATAGTTGAATATAGTTGGTCATCGGCAGCAAAACACAACTTCTGCATTTTTCGAACGAAAAAATCTTTGATTAACTGCCTTGGAATTGGAAGACGTAATTTATGCATTTATCAATCCAGAATCTGTAAAACATCAAATCTTGGCTCCTGAAAAATGAGTATTTTTCGCTCCGATTACTCCAAAACCAGTTTAGAAATTTATGTAAAATCATGAAAGTTGAAGAAGCATTCAAGCGATTAATGCTAATGGCCAGCGCAGACAAGGGCCTTAAATCTTGAGCTAGGTAGATACAATTTTGTATACAAGCTTTCTGGAATCGAAAGCAGTACGCGCTAACTTTTCGAAAAATGTATTTTTTTTTTTAAATTTTTCCTTTCTCTATAGTTCGTCAATATATTGTACTTAAACACGCCCAATTTTTGGGGGCATTTCTTAAAAAAAAAAAACAATTTGTTTTTTCAAAGCTATATATGGTGATGGTTAAGTCTTATTGCGAATATCTCATCAGAATCCGCAAACTTCAGTGAAAAAAGATGACAGCCACACGACAGCAAAGTCGTAACAACAGTTTTTCTGAGTATAAATTGAAATTGAGTAGAAAGATATCATTGTATAGGGTGACCAGATAAGAACGACAGGAAAAGAAATTAAAATAAAACAACAACGGTGTGAGATATCAAATTCATTCTGGCTTTATTTTGAAACTACATTCACGCCATTATGTATGAAACAGCACATTATTTAAATAGCTGACTCGGCTTCGCTGGCAGTGCTTCAAGCGGTCGGTCCAATTTTTGATGACTCGGACCAATATGTGCGGCGTTATTCCGGCAATAGCGTCTCGAATGTTGGCCTCGAGCTCGTCCAAAGTGGGTTGGCTTGTTAGTGTAGACTAAGGTCTTGACGTAGGCCAAATGATGAATGCTCGCCATGAGATGACTCAGTCGCCAAATTTCTCCTTCGCTACTTCGAGCGTTGCGTCGCTTGTACGAAGGTGGGTCAATAAGTCCCTGAAAATTAACACAAATTGTGTCGTCACCTTAAATTTAATCTTTTTTTGTCAAGAATTATCTTTCAAAAGAACGCACCCAAATTTTCAGACAGATCTGTCAAATAGTTTTGTTGTGGCAGCCATTTTATATAGACGCTTACTAGCATTTTCGTTAAAATGGAAAAAAGTGAATTTCGAGTGCTCATGAAACACTATTTTTTGCGAGAAAAAACTATCACGCAAACCAAACAAAAGCTTGACAAATATTATGAGGACTCTTCACCATCGATTAGAACCATTCACCACTGGTTTACTCAATTTCGGTGCGGTCGTTCAAGCACAAGTGACGCCGAACGACTGGTCGCCCAATTGAGGTCACCACACCAGAAATGGTCGACAAAATCCATGGTTTGATAATGAACAATCGGCGAGTGAGAGTACGCGAGCTTGAAGAGGCCACAGGCTTATCACATGGCTCAGTGATTTCGATTCTACATAAATATTTGGACATGAAAAAGCTTTCCGCAAGATGGGTGCCGCGTTTGCTCACAATCGACAACAAACGCATTCGTTTGACAACTTCAAAGGTTTCGTAACCGTGGATGAAACCTGGATTCACCACAACACACCAGAAACCAAGGAACAGTCAAAACAATGCACTTCTCCTGGTGAATCGAAGTCGAAGAAGGCCAAGGCGGGTTTGTCAGCAAACGAGGTCATGGCGACAGTTTTTTGGGATGTGCGCAGTGTTATTCACATCGATTACCTTGAAAAGGGTAAAGCGATCACCGGCGCATATTACGCAGAGCTGCTGGATCGATTCCAAGCCGATTTGAAGCAAAAATGACCGCATTTGGCGAAGAAAAAAGTTCTTTTTCACCAGGATAACGCACCGGCGCACAATTCCGCATTCGCAATGGCAAAATTGCATGAGTTAGGCTACGAACTCCTCCCTCATCCAGCATATTCCCCAGATTTAGCCCCCTGCGACTATTTCTTGTTTTCAAACATGAAGAAATGGCTCGAAGGTAAGAGATTTGGGTCGAATGAAGAGGTCATCGCTGAAACAAACGCTTATTTTGAGGGGCTCGAGAAATCGTATTATTTGGAGGGCATCAACAAATTGGAGAAACGTTGGATGAAGTGTATAGAGCTAAAAGGAGACTATGTTGAAAAATAAAATGTTTTTATATCGAAAAAAGTGTTCCTTATTTCATTTTTCAGGGACTTATTGACCCACACTTGTATGGCATGTAGCGCCGTCTTGTTAGAACTACAGCTCGGATATATTGATGTTGTCGAGCTCTGGCCACAGAAAGTCGGTTAACATCGCTCTATACCGAGGACCATTGACGGTAACGGTCTCTCCTTCCTCATTTCGAAAGAAAAAAAAATGTCACAACGCCATGCCCACTTTATAAGAAATGGGTTAAAAGATGAAGGGAGGGTATCATAAGCAGGTTCAAACCCGGGCGGGGAACAGCAACCACAGCCACCCAAGCATAAAAGAGAAATGAATAAAATCCAAGTTTCTCTAACCACTACTCGTACACCAAAATGGAGATCTGCCTGGTAGTACAATGGACTGCGTGTGAGTTTGAGTGCTCCGGGATTTAGAAGTTTCCGTTCCGGACGGATTGTAGCTTTCATGTATGTTTTCTTTTTTTTTAATTGATGTGTTTTTCGCCGCTAATTACTATATGAATATGCAAATTCAAATTTTTACTTGTTTTACCTCTGCTTGCGGCAAGGACTCCAGCATATTTCATTTTCCAGCAATCACTCATTTCGTGCGATCACTCATTCTTTTAATTTTTCGATTAAAATGTTTTCTTTTCCTTTTTTGGCACAATGTGTGATTTTGACCTGAAAACTAATTGTTTCCGGAAATTTTAATTTGCATATTCGTGATCGGCGAAGAACAGATTTAAGCTGCAGATTGTGAGGCTTTAACAAAGAGCTTAATTCCACAGGACAGCGAGTTCCATACTTGGAATGACTTTTTCCACAGAGGGATACAGACATATAATTAGAAGTGTTGAACGAATTCGATATTAAACAATTTCGTACAGAAGGGAAGAAATATATCGGTGAAGTCGGGAGTTGACATTACAAGAAAACTAAACATTTTCGGGATATTCACACACTCTAAATCGATTTCCATTAACTTAGTGGTATAGGCAGACATTTTGGATGATTGTGCACATATAATTTTGGAAAATGTATGAAAATTCCTCATTGCAATTCCAATTACGATTCTAATAACTTCTTCGCTCATATTATTTGTAATCGGCTAAATTTTGTAATTAAAAGGTCAGCAAAATATACCAGCAAAAGAAGTAATTTTACAACCAGCAAAAAGTAACTTTTTGACCAGCAGAAAATAATTTGTTGATCTGCAGAAAGAACAAATTGATCAGCAGAAAGAAAATAATTGTAAAAATGTTCGTAATTTTGCATATGAATGGACTGTAACTGTTATATTGAGATTTACAACTGTTTTAGGTCAGCAATAAAAGTCAATTAACCAGAGTGTATTATGAATTTTGTGGGGGGTATATAAAGGGCTTTTCAATGGGAACCTAACAATTTTGTATTTTAATATAAAAGCACCCTTAAACTTTTTTTATGATCTGTCAAAGTCAGAACAGTCAAGGTTTACATTTTTATCGTGGTGAAGTTCACGAATGAGCAATGTTTGGAAATTATAAAAAATTACTACCGAAATTCTGAATCGGTGGTCGCAACTTTAAGAGCGCTTACTCCAATTTTCTGTCGTAATAATTGTCCCACCAGACAGGCTGTAGTGGATAAATTCGAGTGAACATATTCACTACTGAATTTCTCTGTGCCAGTGAGACAACGCACCGGTCGAAGTACCGAAAATATCGCCGCCTTAAGTGCTTCAGTTCAAAATGAGCCAAATCAGTCGATTCCACGTCGTTTACAGGAATTGGGAATCTCTTAGTCCACATTGTGGTGAATTTTGCTTAAAGATCTTGGCCTACACCCCTACAAGATCAAATTAACTCAAGAACTGAAGCCTCTTGATCATTTGAAGCGCCGAAACTTCTACGATTGGGCTCTGCAAAAGTTTGAAGAAAATCCTGAATTTCATCGAAAAATCATCTTCAGTGCTTCAAGAGACTCCATTGCATTCACAGAAAGTGACCGTGTGGTGTGGATTTAATGCCGGAGGTGTGATTGGCCCGTACTTTTTCGTCGATGAAAATGATCGCCATGTTACGGTCAATGGAATTTGCTTTCGTGCCATGTTGGAAGACTATTTTTGGCCAGAATTGGATGAACTTGACATCAGTGATATGTGGTTTCATATGCTACGCAGCTATATGATTATATAGCTATATATAATCAATCTATTGAAGGCGAAGTTCGGTAATCGTGTAATCTCGAGAAATGGTCCGGTCAAATGGCCAGCTCGCTCATGCGATTTAACGTCGATGGATTTATTTTTTATGGGTTACGTTAAGTCGTTGGTTTATGCCAACAAGCCCACAACGTTAGCGGAACTCAGGAACAATATCGAAAGCGAAATTGCCAACTTTCTGGCCGATATGTGTGGAAGAGTGGTGGAAAATTGGCTCCAAAGAATAGATCGCTGCAAAAGTGTTCGCGGTGGTCATATGAACGAGATCGAATTCCATACTCGGATCTCGGATCGAAAAAATAAAAGTCTAATCATAATTATTATTTCAGATCGAAAAAACTAAATGTATAAATAATTTTTGCTCTTGACCTAAAAATATAAGTCGAAAGATAACTGTTATGGCTGACTGAAAAAAAAAATGGAAGTCAGTTAGTTGCTGATGTGAAAAACAAAATTTTAAAACAACTGTTTTGTTGATGACTTTTATTACAAAAGTTTAACATTTTTAAATCGTTTGAGAAGCAGAAAATGGACTTGTCCAGGACCACTTCGGTGCTACCATAATTGCTTATGTGCGACTTTTTGGCAGATTTACCAAAAATATCCAGTCCCTGATTTTTGCAGATTTTTTTGCTGTTCAAATTTTATTTGCTGATCTACTTTGCCTATCCATCAACAAATTAGCTGCTGCTTATCAAAAAACTATATTCTACTGATCAAATAAAAACATTCTTTCAGCTCTGTTTGCTAATCATTTACTTTTTCTGCTGATTTTATTTGTAGATTTCTGCAGATAAAACCATTATTTTATGGTGATCAAACAACTATTGAATTTTTTTTGCTGATCAAAAAATCTTTTACTGCTGATCGATTAAATGGTAGCCTTTTCTTTTCTTTTAATTCAAGCACAGAACTAGATTTCATAAAAAAAAAATTGTTGCTCTTTCATTGCAAACCCCTGGCCACACAATACTATACAGTGTGACCCTACTCCTTCGAATAATAATAGCTTTTGTATTCATTTTTGTAGGAGAGTTTCGTCTGTTTTATTTCTCTGCACAATGTACATAACTAGTAAAGTTATCATTGTTTATGGTCACATTAAAGACCTTTTTTGTAGCACGAGAAACCTTTTTGGATATAAAAACTGACAAAACAAAATCCAATAAAATAACCAAGAGTAATCACAAATTAATGCCCAGAGATTATTTGCCACAAATACTCGTAAGAACAGTCACACAGTCAGCCTTGGCCAAACTATTATCTATCCAACCTCAACCTAGAAAAAATAAAATAAAATAAACATTCCATTATAATAACGTTTGTACTTACTGATAAGCTAATTAATAGCCACCCGCATTATTAGTCGTAAGAAATATGACTCGATTAGCATACATATTTGTATTTATACACCAAAAAAATAAAAAAATAGCAACCAGAAAGGAAATGTAATATTTTTCCTGTTCCCAAATCTATTTGTTTTTATTTTTTTTTTTTTCGTGGAAGAGCCCACTTATCCGGCATAAAGCAAAGAAAAAAAACCACCATACGCCTTCGTGTATTATATCATTAAAATAGCATGATACACGTCATTTACCATTTCTATATATACATACATCATGTGTATATGAAAATGAACAGAAAGTATGGTTTAATGAACTTGCATGAGTCATTTGGAAAAAAAAGCTAACTTTCCACTGATTGCTCTTTGATGCAGGACAACAAAATTTAATCCTTCGTCCTGCACTACCACAACACCACCTCCATGCCAGAAGTTCTGACTTTAACTTTGAATTATTAATGCAGCCTCTTTACAAGCTAACATATACACACGCGCGGATAAGTAACATGGTTTTAGTATGCTTCACTGGTGAATGGTGTATGAGTAGGTATAGCGAGGGTCCTTTTCGAGGAGCTAGTTAGGCAAGGGGCTCTGCATTATATGAATGGCCAATAATTCTTTATGCAAGAGCAGAGCACATACATACGAGTAGTGCCTTATACAAAGGGATATTCGGTGTGCTATTTTTTTTGTAAACGGAGAGGAAGGCCGCAAGTGCACTTATAAATCATGGAACGGATTAGGTAAAGTCTGATGATTATGATGAATGGCAATGTGAGGGAGGATGAGTCGTTTGCCATGTGTGAGGGATTAAGTGTGGGATATATATTTTTTTTATTTAATGGTATGTTTGATAGAGATAAATATAATGTATATCATTGGAATTTTTTTTTAGAGTTTTCAGGATTATAAAGGGTATTCATATCGAGGTTGGGATTTCACATCCCTGCCATATGTCATCTGTCAAATCCATCTGTCATCCATAGTGACAGGTAGTTAGTTCGTGACTTGCCATTTTACAATAAAGATCGTTTAACCACGGCTCAACGCATTAAAATTGTTACATCTTAACAAATTGTTACATCTAAACAATAAAAATTAACAGTTCTGTAATATCTGTGTTCTTCAGCGATGAGGCCCATTTCTCGCTGGACGGCTACGCAAACAAAGAAAATTGCAGAATTTCGGGTTCTGAAAATCCAAATGTGATCGTTGAGAGGTCACTGTATCCACCACGGTTGACAGTTTGATGTGCACTACGGACCGGCAGCGTGATCAATTGACCACCAAGATCGTGTGATTTAACTCCTTTGGATTTCTTGGGATTTGGATTTAATGATAGTGTCTATGCAGACAGTCCCCAAACTTTGGAGCACTTAAAAACCAACATCCGTGAAGTTATGGCCGGAATACAGACAGAAATGTGCCGAAAGTCATCAGAAATTACCTCACAAGTAGTGAATTTCAAGTTTGAAGTTTGCAAAAACTTTATTTAACCTACGTGGTATTCCATACATAATGGAAACAAATTTCATTGAAATGTTTAATACTTTTTACAAAATGAATAACCCTGTACATACGAGTAGCAAGAAAAGCCATTGAGAATTACGCCAGTCATTAGGCAGCTCATTCTAGATCTCTGGCAAGGTTCATCGTATTGAAAACTCTTATTATGTCGGCTCTGCTGGTATGGAATTTTCCTTTATGAGCAATACTCTTGAGAGCTTCCTTAAATAATCAAGACAAGATTAAGACACTGAGCTTACATACATATGAGGACGGAATAAGTTTTAATACTGCTACACGAACAACTTAACAAAAAGTTCAAACCATCTGAGCAATGAGAAAATTTTGAATTAATTTAAGAACTAATAGTTCTGTCACTTACTCGTATTCAACACGAAAGGAAAAGTTCGAAATGGTTCGACTGAAAGCCAGTCATTTAGTTAAACATCAGAGGCATTCGTAATGAAGGAAACCGAGAGATAATTCTGCGCGAGTTCTCTAAACACACGAGGGTGGGTCAATAAGTCCCTGAAAAATGAAATAAGGAACACTCTTTTCGGTATAAAAACATTTTATTTTTCAACATAGTCTCCTTTTAGCTCAATACACTTCATCCAACCTTTCTCCAATTTTTTGATGCCCTCCAAATAATACGATTTCTCGAGCCCCTCAAAATAAGCGTTTGTTTCAGCGATGACCTCTTCATTCGACCCAATTCTCTTACCTCCGAGCCATTTCTTCATGCTGGATGAGGGAGGGAGGAGTTCGTAGCCTAATTCATGCAATTTTGCCATTGTGACTGCGGACTTGTGCGCCGGTGCTTTGTTCTGGTGAAAAATAACTTTTTTTCTTCGCCAAATACGGCCTTGGAAACGATCCAGCAGCTCTGCGTAATATGCGCCGGTGATCGTTTTACCCTTTTCAAGGTAATCGATGTGAATAACACCGCACGCATCCCAAAGAACTGTCGCCATGACCTTGTTTGCTGACAAACCCGCCTTGGCCTTCTTCGGCTTCGATTCACCAGGAGAAGTCCATTGTTTTGACGGTTCCTTGGATTCTGGTGTGTTGTGGTGAATCCGGCTTTCATCCACGGTTACGAAACCTTTGAAGTTGTCAAACGAATGCGTTTGTTGTCGATTGTGAGCAAACGCGGCACCCATCTAGCGGAAAGCTTTTTCATGTCCAAATATTTATGTAAAATCGAGATCACTGAGTCATGTGATAAGCCTGTGGCCTCTTCAAGCTCGCGCACTTTCGAAATTCACTTTTTTCCATTTTAACGAAAATGCTATTAGGCGTCTATATAAAATGGCTGCCACAACAAAACTTTTGACAGATCTGTCTGAAAATTTGGGTGCGTTCTTTTGAAAGATGATTCTTGACAAAAAAAAAACTAAATTTAAGGTGACGACACAATTTGTGTTAATTTTCAAGGACTTATTGACCCACCCTCGTAATCAGGGGCTGGTCTAAAGAAGAGGTGATAAGAATTGACCGTCCAGTATGCCAATACTGACAGATCTTCACATTATTGTGCTGATAATCCAACACGTGAGCAGCTGATTGAACTAGCTACAGTTCTGATATTCAGGAAGTTCTAAGTATTTTTGAACTTGATTGTTAAGACTCGCATTTTTAAGCTATCCGCTTGATATGGAAATTCATTATGATATAAATAATCAAGAACAAATTCTTAAAATATTTTCTGAACACTGCTGTTATCGGCAGTGCGTGCAATGATATTTTAGCGTATTAAATGCTATAGAATATTTAGGAGTTAGAGTAGCTAACTGTGCGTGGAATAAAGTGTTAAATAGTGAACTTTCACATACTTAAAATATCTATTGCAAAGTTTAAAGTGCAGACTATCCCTAGAGTTCTTGAGAAGTACGAATGGTGCCAACAAGCCATTATAAGTGTCCCTGCACTGATATCCATTTGTTCTATATGATCTAGTCATTTAAGTCGACGAATTTGATTCTTTCTGACTAGGTCGATGTTTTTGTTTAGACCCTATCCAGTCCATTGTATTATGCAATCCATTACAAATGGGGCCAACAATCACTGGTAGAATTTTTCTATTTAAACAACCGATAGTATTTTCTTACCTCCCTGGTAATTTCTATATTTTTGTACCATAGAACGCAGAAGTGGGATACTAAAAGACTTTTATACAAGGTCTTCTTTGCTGTTTATGAGAGAAGTACTAAGATACCTTACTAACAGTACTCTACTATTCAAGCCGCTAGGGCCCATCACCTTTATGTCCAACTGGCAATTACGCAAATATCTCTTTATAAAAACTCGTTTTGCTACAGAACAAGTAAAATTTTGAATTTACTCCCAGGGGACAGACTCGTATTTCTTGGAGCTTTTAATCCCCAGTTATTTAAGAACAAAATCAACAGGCTTTTACAGCTCTGCAGCCACCTTGGGGGTTGGATATCCTGAGAGAAGAAAAAGACATACAGAAAAGTTGCAATCCATCTGGAGCTGAAAGTATGATACCATATCCCTTACATTCTAAAATATGCCTAATATGTGGGAATGGCGTTATAAAATTGTTGATTAAACTTTAATGATATCCTACTATTCAGAGCATGTTTCCTACATTTTTAAGAGATTTTACAGGGGAAACTGTTGCTATGACTCTTTCTTAGAAGAAAACTGTTGTGGCTGTTACTTTTTGTAACGAAAATTGACGGATTCTAATGGCATGGCATCTTCAAAATATAACTTAGCCATCACCGTAAATAGATTTTGAAGGAAAACGACCCTAAAAGTGGGGTGGCCCTATACAATTTAAAGGTACATTGTAAAAAAGTCAGTGTTTCGTTTGAGTGAGTTATGATTTCATCAAAATCGGTTCAGTGGAAACACATACAAACAAACTCTGTTTCTTCATAATATTAGTATAGGTATTAAAAATGTCCTGTTCACCAAGTCGCGTGTTCACCAAGTCGCTCTCTTATGGAAGCCCCTTATGACTTAACCATCACCTTAAATAGCTTTGAGAAAGTAAAATATGGCTTCTGGATGAAAACGGCCTCAAAAATTAGGAGTGGCCCTATACAATATATGGACAAATTATATAGAAAGTCAATATTTTTCAGTTTCTAGTAAAAATATTGAGAAAACGACATGTTTTGAATAGTTAAGCTTAGAATTTACACTTGTGGTGCTTAAAAACTTTAATAGCTACGATATTGTGGCTGCCACCATTTCGTTGGGTGGATAGAAATGTCATGTTAACCAATTGTATTTCATTGTCCATCTAAGCGAGGTTGTGTTCAAGTGTAATAGTTTGTAACCATGTTCTTTTTACCTTTTGGTAAAATTTTCGAAAGTCATTCGTTCTTATGCTCCTTTTTTTTCAGAGAGCTGATGTTTTTGCCTTTTCATCTACTCGAACAGCTCACGAGTATTCAATTTTGTGTCTTGTTTTGCTATATGAGTTTGCTATTGAATGTCAATATGTCTCAATTGGCAAGGGCTATGGCAATCTATTGTAATTGCAGCTGATCAATGTTGAAGTTTCTCGAAGCACTTCTTTGTTTTCATAAAGTTCATGCGTGCTTTACCTGCAAATAGGAAATATTACGGGTTTATGTCATCTAATGAGAAAGTTGCTGACATTAAAAAAAAAAATAGACTGGAGGATCGATCTCAATGTAATCGATCTTGTTGACGGGTTCGATGACTACCAGGTTTGTGAACATGGTAGTTGCGTTCTAACCATGGTACCATTTCGTCCTGCGGGAATTCTGAATAGAACTGACTTTAATAAAAATTAAATTTTGAAAATTTGGTGCCGAAACCCGGGAAGCATTAAAACGTTTCGCGATTGTTTTGTTTTAGTTAATTAATTTTGGTGATTTACATTTAAATCCATCGAATGGAGATGCTTACCCATACAGGACTTCGTAGTTAAGTGTCTGCGAAGCTCATGAAGCCATATCTGGTGAGATCCTTTTAAGCGGAGCTTCCCTCACACTCCTTACACTAATGACTGGTTGCGCAAGTCTGTTTCTGATGATAAATAAATTCTGCATGTCAGTCGCTCTAAAAATCACATTATTTCCGTTTTTGAATGACTATGCTTTAGCAGTCTAGCGATAGTGGTTCAACTGCACGTGACCTGTTAAGAATCCAAGCATTCTAAGTCAAATCTAGGTTTTTCTTTTGTTATGAATCGTGAGTCACTCTTGATATGCCCTCCTTTTGAGGGCTATAAGACTTGTTTTTTTTTTACATCATACCACAAGTTGTCACTCACGGTTAAGTTAATAAGAACAAAGTCTTATTTTCATCTTTAGTCCTCTAAATAATTAATGCAATCTCCCAGCAGTGTTACAAAACTTTTCAGAAAACCACTCAAGTCTGACGTTGATCTAAAATTCCAATTAAAGCACTTTCAATGTTGCGTAGTACCACCATGTCAGCCATGGTGCATTGATTTTATTTTATGTTCACAGCTGAATTGAGCAGATTGCAATGGCAACAACAATCTTACCACGGTGATACAATTAAAACCAATCTATAGTATGTAGTAATATCAACAAAATGTTGTCTGTAATTAGATACAATGTTTGTGTTTCATGTTGAAGCTGTTGCTACGAGTACCTTCTTATGTTATTGCAAAATCGCTGCATAATCAAGTATCGGTTGTTTGGTATTTTTTTTAAAAAATCTTTTAAGGTTTACATACGAGTACATATGAGTATGAGTATGATGTTTACGCATCAATAATAATTTATCAAAGGTTTCTTGTTTGCAAATTGCGATGTAGTTACGTAATTCCAGTGAATTTATTTATTTATACCCGGAAAGTGATAGAATTATGGAGTTTCAATAAAATATAGGTGTATTGGTAAACATATCTGTGTATTTATAGAAAAAAGTCAGATTCTCTAAAAAAAAATCTCCTGCATTGTCAATCCCATTTTCCCTGTGAATAAATCCATAAATTTCCAGAACAACATGTAGTCTGTTTGCAAGTCCATCCAACAATTACCATAGGAATGCTCATTCCTTGGAAATCTTTTAATCCCAGAATAAACTTAAAAAAGGACAAATGCCAACTTCTGGCAAAGTCTTTAATCCTTTTGCAAATTTTAAATGCAATTTCCCTCGTATTCATCCTTCGTCGATGGCATTTCTCACAGAGAATTTGCTTGACTTGTCTGCGACCCACCTTTCTGGCATAAACCCCCTTTACGAATTGTATTCTTCTCTGCTACTAGGCGATGGTATTTGTATGTACTCGTATTCGCCCCCCCCCCGACTTTGTTTACTCGGATAAATCTTCATAAAATATTTTCTAATTATTCTTCGGTATTGCTTCTGCTCCTCGTCCTCCAGTTTGTGTGTATTCCAATGCTCTCCTGCTGAGTTTCTCATGAATGACCCAATAAAAGCTCAAAAATGTATATTTTTTTAATTTATTTTTGTTTGTTTAAATATAAATAAAATAAAAAAGAAAAAAAATAATAAGAAAATCTTTTGTAAATGTTTGCATTTTTCTTTTTCTTCATTTTAGGTGCCGGTGAATCGGGAAAGAGTACGATAGTCAAACAAATGAAGTACGTACTGATATCCGGAGGGATGTCCTTGATAAAATGCATTTTTTTTTTTTTGTGTAATCTAATTTTATACTTATCTCCTTGCTTTTAGAATTATTCACGAAAGCGGGTTCACTTCGGAAGATTTTAAACAATATCGACCAGTTGTATACAGCAACACAATACAATCCTTAGTTGCAATACTTAGAGCCATGCCAAATCTCAGTATTCAGTATAGCAATAATGAAAGAGAGGTATGTGTGTATGGTATCCATTTGTGTTAGATGCATACGAGTAATGTATCGAATTTCTAAATGGATTTTCAATTTTATTTTTGTTTGTATAGAGTGATGCAAAAATGGTTTTCGATGTGTGTCAAAGGATGCACGATACGGAACCGTTCTCAGAGGAACTATTGGCTGCTATGAAACGATTATGGCAGGACACTGGTGTTCAGGAGTGCTTCTCACGTAGCAACGAATATCAACTAAATGATTCCGCTAAATAGTAAGTGCTAGAATTTAAGTATAATTTGATTTTTTTTTTTTTCCAGCAATTTAAACTCTGGGTTATGGCTTAAAATAGATTTCAGGGAACTGTACCGTCTACACAGTACTTATGGTGTTAGACGTCTTAAAGACAATAAATTTAAAACCCTTCCCGTCCTAAAAAGTTGTATGCCTTTTTACTGCAAAATTTCAGCTTCTTAGACGGCTAAAATGTGAAATAAAATTAGGGAGCACCGCAACTGAAACATTTTATTTTATCGCTAAAATTACATTAAATGTCTTAAATCTTAAAAATCCTCTAGATCCAGCGGTAAAATTTGCTAAATTGGCAACAGTGGGCGCAAGAGTGTGACAAACATTTAGGTAAGTCGGGGAATCACCGCAAACTATAAAGTCATAACTAAATATTTTGGGTAAATGTATTAAAATAGGACCACATTTTGTTGTTGCGTTTTCTACTGAAAAGTCGCTAAAAATTGTTAAGATCCTTAGAAAAAAGCTAGATCTAGCGACAGAATCGATAAACAATTTGTTTTTGAGCAAACCATCATTTGCAGCGCCGTATATGTCTTAGGGTCAGTCTCGTTATCTGCTGAAGTCGTATACCTTGTTTTCAAGCAATGTTTGTGACACCTTTCCTTACAATCGATCAATATTTGACATTTTAAAAGGGTCTTATTCAAGACCTTTAAAGTGCATCTCAAGACCTATACTACTAATTTTTCGCAGAAATGCATATCTACCTATAAAACAAATACGAGAAAGTGACTTGTCTATACTTTCAGCACATGTTGGGTAAGGGCGGTTAACGAATTAATGACCGAGCTAACAATCTGTCATTCGCAAATATAGAGCTCGACTCTCTGTTATGCTATTCCAGCTTTGAGTGAAATACGACTTTCGGTCTGCAGATAGCCATGTGCTTTGTTATTTCTGCCTTAATCCGCAAAAGTTTGAGTAACAGTTACAAAAACGGTTTCACAGCTTCCCTGTGGTCATCTATAGGTATGTGCGAGCAATAAGGGATCCCGAAACCTATCGTAAGATGCCGTACTATTCCATTCCAATATCGACGCCATGCTTGTTTCGAACTCTAAGATTGAAGCACCAGCTGATGGCCAAGAGTCCATCTGGAATTATCTCCGCATATCAGTTCAGACTCAAACCGCTCACCATTATGGTTTCCGAGACCGTGATTTCCCATCGCATGCTTGAGCGCGGTGTTGTCATCGTCAATCTTGTCATTCAGGTGCAGAATTTTGAGCGGTTCTGTTGAAGCATAAAACTGAATGATGGAAATATTTCTTTCGCGTTTTTCTAATTTAAAATTTGAGGGTCAACATGTGGTCAGTGTACGGTTTCCACGAAATGAGGCTTTTGTGAGTCTTAGCAGCAATTCTACACCAGACTCACAAATGCGTTTAAAATCAAGAAGAATCCTCTAATAAAATATCGTCAACCAAGTATCTTTCCATTTCCGAGGCATTGTATCATAGTTCGCTTCGAAGATTTGTTTTTTTTTTTTTTTTTACAGGTGTGTTTCGCTCAATTTCTTAAATGGCACCACGTAGAGGTGGGAGTAGAGCTAGAAGATGGTTGACTGTAGTGACTCTTTCTCGTTATTTTGCGAACTAACAACTATCGGGAGACGCTAATTTAACGAAGCCTCTATTAGTGCTTTGCTGTCCAAAGTGCTAAATATGCGCAGAGTACATTTGCATACATTTCACCCCATTTTCGAGATTGATTTTCCTTCTTCAGGTTTCCATCAATAAACAACGGAAGGATAATGTTCTCGCACAGGCGTTCGTCTGCACCGCACCACCTTCTAACTTTAGAATACAATAGGTATAAACATGCAAGATTTTAACACAAGTTACATAAAATAATAATCCAAAGACAACGCCGCTATGATTTTCCAAAAAAATCAATAAAAGCGCCTTTGGTTGTAAAATATAGGTAAGTACCGAAAATCTTAATTTTCGAATTCGATCGTTAGACCAAAGTTTTAGTGTCCAACCATTCCATGACACATTTATTCAAATTGGGTGTCATAAATACTGGTACACGTTTAAACGCACTCATCATGAAACTGGTATTGAACACAACCATTCTATATTGACAGGTATTCAATGAGTGACCGTTTTCGAAAACGTCATCTGCATCAAATTGCTTTTGCATAATGTTCTTAAACGCAAGCTACATAAGTCGTTTATTCGAAAACAACGTTATAAATCGCACTGCATTTGCAGCATGTTCGATAATGCAGTGTTTACAGGGCAGATGTTCATAAACGTCATCTGCGCTGCAAAGAAGCAGCCAGACATCTGCGCTGCGCAATAAAAAAAATTGACTGAATCAGTTGAATAAAATCGATTATTTTATTTCTTTTAACTAAATATTATGTTTATAAAACTCCATCACCTACTCCTACCCAAGTATGTGTCGAGTCAATCAATAAATTTTGTTAAGGGCTCCATTTTGCTGTTTGAAAACGTCAAATGCGATTGCAAAGAAAAAAATCATGGAGGCGACACAGATCAATGGTAGCAATAAACGTTTGCAGTTTGACGTTCGCAAACCTTAAGTGCTGCAATGACGATCAAATGACGTTTTCGAAAATGGCTAGTGACATTTATACTAAGTTAACGCGCAAAAAGATTTACACAAAAGTCGTTTCGAAATATGGAGTGGGCGATATTGAAAACCGTGTCGTGCTAATTGGTCTTCACAAGTGTAGTATGGAAAGAGGCGATATTTTCCGGACGGCCGGCGTTGTGAAGGGGCTTAAACAACAATTGTTTTCAAACAACCAGTGGACTCTCCAACAAGACTCCGCGTCATCTCATAAGGTAAAAACGACACAAAAATCGCTCCAAAACAATGTCCCGGACTGTATAGCAGCAGATGATTGGTCCTCAGGTAAACCATACCTTTGGATTATAAGCTGTGGTCTATTTTAGAGGCGATGGCTTGTTTTACTCGACACCCAAATATTGTGTCCTTGGAACGCGAACTTATCAGTGCAGTAGACAATTTTGCAATGGACGAGGTGTGTGCTGCGATCGATGAGTGACCAGAACGACTTAAGGCCTGCATAAATGCAAATGGCGACCATTTTTTGTTTAAATATTGTTTCCTAAATAAGTAGTTAAAGTCATACAGAAAAAAAAGTCACAAAATACTTGTGCGCTTTAATTTTACCACCAAAAATTCGTGTACCGGTATTTATGTATTGACTAGGTATGAGGGCAAGGTGAAAAGTTATCGGCCTGACGCAGAGATGGCGTTCCAATCAGCAAAAATAAAATGTTTCCTGTCTGGGTGCACTTCTCAATAGTTCGTATGACAAGTTTCAACTTGTTCTCTGAAGTAGTTTCTTTACACGAATTTTTGCAGTAGACGTCTTGCGTGTTTTTCGTTAAAATGGATAAACTTGAATATCGTGCGGTGATAAAATTCTTCCTTTTGGATGGGTTAACCCTAAGGAAATTCATCCAAAAAACAAAAGTTTTCGGGGACTCTGCTCCTTCCATGTCAACCGTTAAAAAGTGGGCAGCTGAATTTAAACGTGGTCGAACGTCCCTCGAAGATAACCCACGTGAAGGACGGCCAAAAACCGCAACCACACCCGAAACCATCGAAAAAGTGCATGATATCGTGTTGGACGAAGGGCGAGTGAAAGTGAGTGAGATAGCTGAGGCTGTGTGTATGTCGGAAGAGAGGGTGGGAAACATCGTGCACAAAAACTTAGGAATGCGAAAGCTCTGCGCAAGATGAGTGCCGCATTTGCTGAATGCCGATCAGAAGCAAATGCGCAAACGATTTTCGCGGCAATCTTTGGACCGATTCAATAGGGATCCGACTGATTTTGTGCGGCGATTTGTCACCATGGATGAGACATGGGTCCACCACTACACGCCAGAAACAGCAGTCGAAGCAGTGGATGGAAGCCGGTGGTTCAGCGCATCTGCCGGAAAGGTCGTGGCCAGTGTGTTTTGGGACGCGAAAGGGATCCTGTTAATTGATTACCTTAAGAAAGGCAGAACAATTACAGACGAATATTACTCCAACTTCTTGAAAAATTCGCGAGAAGAGGCCTGACTTGAAGAAGAAAAAAATCATCTTTCACCAGGATGCACCTGTACACAAGTGTGCGTTGGCGATGGGAAAACTGCGGGATTTGGGGTACGATTTGTTCGGCCATCCCCCCTATTCACCTGATTTGGCATCCTCAGACTGTTTCCAAACTTGAAAAAATTTGTTTCTGGGAAGCGCTTAGCATCCAATGCAGAGTAGATGAGAGGGCCGTAGATGAATATTTTCACAGCCTTCCAGACTCTCACTTCCGAGAAGGAATACTGATGTTGGAGAATCGCTGGACCAAGTGTGTTGAGGGAGATTATGTAGAAAAATAAAATCATTTTTTAACTGAAAATCGCAGTCTTTCATTGTCAGGCCGAGAACTTTTCACCTTGCCCTCGTATATAGTTTAAAAAAAAAAATACTGCACAATTTCAAATATTCCTTAAGATTGAATATTCTTCAAGATTTAAAGAAGTACTTCCATTTAATTTGTTTTCCTATTTTGTAAATCTCTCTCGTGTCTTATTCTGATGTAAATAATTATTTAGAAGCTTATCAAAGATAAATTGATTGACATTGATAAATAATTAACTTATGCGCGCACTTTTCGAAAACAAATTAAAACAACATTGCCTACTTGGAAAATTAATTTTCATCAAAACATGCTCGGACGGGCGAACCATTTGTCAATTATTGTTGACAAGTTGTGGCGCCAGAATGTTGTAATCAAATTTTTCTGCCTTACGAATATTTTAAGTGAAGCGTAACATTGGCAATGTGGTGTTGGAGATAAGGAGCAATGCATTTTGTTCTGTACAGCTGATCCAGTATTTTCCATTCTCATTAATAATTATTTCATCCTGTAAAGAAAAAACAACACCGGAGACTCACTTTTAAGTTATACTTCAGTTGTGGGTGGCCGTAGAGTGGTGGTAATGTGTTGAAGGGATACTTTCTGGTTCAAGTTACAACCACAATCATTAACGAATTTCTATTAATGAACATTCCTTGACAAAAAAATAAAAATAAAATAGAAACCAGGATCGAAGATGAAAAATTCTCCTTGTTAGTTCGGACACCAACCATAGAGTAAATTAAAAGAAAACGACATCTGAGTTTCAAACCATAACTTGAACAAATTTCCTCGATCACCACTCTTGGACTTATAACTAAAGCCTTCCTACGTATTTTATGTTACCCTTTTGGCACTGTGCTTTCTTTGAAAACTCCTTTTGTATCCACGTAAAGGCTATAGCAGTTTTTTTCACTCTAGAGGTTTTCGGGAAATCTAAGATTCCGTAACGATGAAGGCTTTGTGAAAGGATTAGATAAAGGTTGCGTCTCTCTCAAGACAGGGTCTGGAGATTTGTTATTCACATGGTTGTTGGACATCTTGTGTGAGAACTTAGCAAATGATCGTTGATTTGTCCTGTTAAGCCAAACTTTGCTTGATTTATTTATAAAATGGGGTCTTCACTTGGCTTTTTTATTGGGTTTTACTGTTCACTACAAAACAGTTCGGTCAGCGAGCCAGCATATTCATTTTCAGTTAAATAGCTTGAAACCAATCACTAAGGTGCTTTGTGCCAGTTGGGAAACCACAATAAAGGCTTGCAGAACAAGCTTACGTTTTATGAGAGTCAACTTCTGAGTTGTATGTCTACATATTTTAACATGGCGACTTAAAAGATGTTTTGTGTTAGAATGGGAGAGCAAACAAACTAAGCATGTGTACGAGGAATTTTTGCAATAATTTTTGCAGATAGCAGCTGAATTAACAGTGGCCAATGAGAAAGTCTGTTAAGATCTTATTGTCATGTTTTCATGTTTTTCAGAAGTTCTTGGCTCTTATTTTTATCTGAAAATTTTTTAATTTTTTTTTAAATTGATGCAGTCTTTGTGTTGAATTTCAATTCTAGAGCTATTCCTGGAATTCCCAAAAGTTTCGTTATAGCCTTATGTGTCTACATGACTTGTAAGCTACACAGGGGGTCAAGGGCAATGAAGGCAGATTGTTCACCTCGCCTAACTATTTAATCCGCGATATCGTTTTATTCAAAGCCCTAATGGCAGGAATGTAAATGAGAGTCATCTTATTCCAACAAGCTTGCGCTTCAACATTTTCAGAAAATTCCAGACGAGCTCGGACTTACAACAAAAGGAGTTTAGAGCTTCTTATGCTGTCTGGAAAGGTGTTTATTTGGAATCTTTTGCGTCCACTCTGAAGCGGAGTTTAACAGGTTATGTAATTTTTTTGGCGTTGAAATCTAAGGACAATTTTTGGTCGTAAATCGGATATTTATTGTAGGTCTTTTAGACGAGCTCGTAGAAACTACCTATACTTTGTGTTCGCTCGGACTATTTGTCTCAGGAGATTTTTTTTTTTCTGATGGCTTAGTAGGCTCTCTTAAAAGTTGTCTTGTAGTTCAATTGTTGCCCAAATTATTGCCTAGGAAGTCCCAGCTAGGGACCGGCATCCTGGACAGCATTGCTCATAGCATCATTTAGGTTACTTCCTCTGGATGGATTTTAGTCACCTCATACAACTGGCGGATGCGGGGTTGATCTTGTTAGTTAGTTTTAGTTAAATTAAGTCTTTACTTTCTCACTTCAGTGAATCATTCTTAGTTACCAGAAGTTTAGCACTCTCTCAGCGAGTTCAGGGGTTCTTAAATCCCTTATGTGATGCGATTGTGCCGGAATGTGGTGGATGTAATGAAGTCGTTTGGGCGCAAGATGCCTTTGACTTTCATTGTATGTCCCTCACAAGCTCTGCGGCAACTAAAAACAAAATCGTCTTTCTCTTAATTTTTGAGGTTTTTTATTCAGCAAACTTTATTAAAAAAAAAAAAAAAAACATTTTACATATTCGTTTTTCTTTCTTGTGGTACATTGTGCCCCAAAAGCCACCCCAAAAAATATAATTTTTTAAATTAATTTTTCTGGCTATTTGCGGTTCACTGCATACTAATTTTGTGCAAAATTTAAGCTCTCTAGGCCCAACGGTTCAAAATTGTAGGCGTGTGACATACCATTCTACGATACGAAACACTAAAAAAGTGGTTGATATTCACTTGATTCAGCTTCACTGGACTTGCTTGAGTATTGATATCTTATAGCCATATACCAAGTACACGTTTAAACGCACTCATCGTGAATCTAGTACTGAACACATCCATTCTATATTGACAGGTATTTAATGAGTGACGTTTACACTAAGTTAACGCGCAAATAGATTTATACAAAAGTAGTTTGTAAATATGAAGTGGGCGATATTGAAAACCGTGTTGTGGTAATTGGCCTTCATAAGTGTAATATGAAAAGATTGATTGAACTGCTAAATTGTTTGAGGACACTGGTGGAGTAACTGACTGTCAAAGATCCGGACGCCCTCGCATTTTCAGAACTCTACAGGTGTTAAAAACAGGATTAATCGGAAACCGTTGCGAAAACAGAAAATCTTGTCACGAGAAATGAAAGATATCGCAGAAATTTATGTCCCGCATTATCAAACAAGATCACTTACAGGCCAACTCAAGCTAAAACAAAATGAAAGATCGAAAGTTCTACGCCGCCGGTACGCGCGTTCGTTTTTATTTCCAGTGTTTATGACTTGTCTAGGTACATACATAGACATTTTCATTGAACTCACTTTACTTTTAATCGCAGTACCGCATTACGGACATCGATGTCTTTTATTGTTTTCGTTTATTTTAGAGTTCTACATCAGACGTTGCTGAATATTCAAAAAGTTGTAACAAATTATACTCAGTTTTACAATTTTCCTTATCATTTATTTTTAAATAGTTCCATTAAAGCTATGTACAAAACATCGATCCATAAAACTTACACTAATTCACTTACGTATATATTCGGTCAACTATAGGAATTCATAATCTAGTCAATCTATGCACAAATATTTTGCGGTCGCTCTTCAATTAACACACAATTCCATCTGTCGGCAGCATGTCATTCATTCTCTGGAGGGCTCCCTTTGAAATCCATTTTAATAGCTATTCCTCCCTTAGCGTCAATTTAAAATTTAGCGGTGATTTTGGTATGTATGTTGAATTCACTTTATAGACCAATTCGCCGGAATTGTATTCCACTTTGTACTTCCGGAATATCTACAAAAAAAAAAAAAAAAAAGTCACCAACAAATTGTAGATACGTAGAGTTTCGCCACTAAAGAACAAACTATACACGTATATAGATATACTCGTACCTTTGCCAGAATCGTATTTAATTCAATTTCTGCAAATCTCCGTCCAACACACATACGTCGACCGTATCCAAATGGCAGGCTCACAAAGGGATGAATCTTTTGACCAGCATGTGGACAACTAGCGCCTGTAAACAGAGATAGAAAAAAATTCAAATTAACCCAAATATTGCATGGAGATATGATATTGCAGATACATACGAGTTTACACCCCCACACAGAGGGTACTCGTATGTAGTAGATACTCACTTGGTTCAATTTGCTTCATCCAGCGCTCGGGCATGAATCGTTTTGGCTCCGGGAAATATGTCGGATGGTTGGACACCACGAAATGGGGGAATATGACATGGGTCTACAAAAAAAGAAAGAAAAGGAAAACACAAATAAACACACACAGTTAGAGAGTCATAAAAAAAAAATATGAGCGAGAGAAAATAAAGGTTTCCAACCAGCACCACCACCCCCAACCAATCTGTGGTTAGGTTAGTATTTGCGGGTTTTAGGCTTCGTTTTTGGCAATGCAAAGCATAAAAGTTTTTTTTGTTTGCATGATGCTCATCGTAAAGAAGGATATCATTTTATTGGATGACAACGAAATTACCTTTTAAATTGAACTCCCAAATGTTGGGGTGGTAGCGGTGGTGGTTTTGCAAGTCGGAAAGTAGGTTAATTACCTTCTCTGTGCGAGTGAGCTTATGTGAAAGTAATAAGTACCAAGTGGTACGCGACGCTAGACAAATTTGCAAACCAATCCAAATGGCATACATATACGAGTATGGGAGAGCGAGAATTTACCTCATTTTGTGCAGAGGAATTTAACATATGTGACGGGCGAATGCAATTTGTCTGAGTAGGCAAGCTCTTGGCAAGTGAGTCTATCCCGTTTATGAGGAGGATACAACGCCTTGGGGATGTTCCCAAATTCTGTGAAACACTTGGAGTCTCACGAATGTCATGGTTGGGATTAGTATACTGCAGGTTATATTAGATAAAATTGAATATATGGTTAATGTAGGGTCACAGCAAGTTCAACAGAATTAAATTTAATTGAAAGTGAGTTTTCGACCACATAAACAGAGTCTACGGTTCTAAAACCAACACTGGGTCGGATGCCCTGGAGGGTACCTCTATATTCACGACTGGCCTTACAGTCTGCGGTGTTCAAGGTGATGTGGGACCAAGAAATTTGATTATACATTACTCTAAATAAAATAACTCTGTATATATATGGAAACATTTAAGAGGTCAAAGGCTTTATATGTACTTAATATTTATACTTTACATACATGCATATGTAAAGGGTGTCGCAAAATTCACGCAAGATTTGAATTTTGCGCCATTTGTGCGGTAAAGTGTTGCCAACGAAAAAAAAAAAAACAGCGTGACAGCTGACAGTTCATGGTTATTCAAAATGGAGTGCTACACGAAAGAACAACGCGTTTTCATTGTTGAGCAATATTTTAAAAATAATGAAGGTTTGGCAGCTACAGTTCGCAATTTTCGTACAAAATATGGTCGGAATAGTGATTTAACTTCATCAACTGTGAAGAGATTAATTCAAAAATTCAGGGAGTCCAATTAGTGATCTTAGACACTCCGGTCGTCCTTCAACAAGTTGTTCTACACAAACATCGAAACAGTTCGTGAGAGTGTTGTTGAGAGTCCAGGAACATCAATTCGGCAACTTGGTCAAGAATTGGACATTTCGAGAGGCTCTCTACAGCGTATTCTCACGAAAGATTTGCATCTTCATGCATACAAAGTGCAATTGACTTAAGAACTGAAGCCTACTGACCACGCACAGCGAAGAGAGTTCGTTGAATGGATTATGGAATAGCAACAAGTGGTGCAATTTCCCGGTTGTGGTGATCAAAATTGGCCGCCCAGATCATGCGATTTAACGCCGTTGGACTTTTTTTCTTTGGGGTTTTTTGAAGTCAAAGATTTATGCCACAAGCCCACGACCACCCACGCCTTGAAGGAGCAAATTGAGCGCTGTATCAACGAAATTCAGCCACATTTATGCAAAAGGGTGGAAAATTTCGACCAAATATCGCGTATGTGCCATTTTATATTGTACATGTCAGAGTATTCAAGGTTCTGAATCATATGCTGCTTTAGACAAAGGAACGGCGAGGGATTTAAACGTGAAATGGCAAAGAAAACATTAACAGACCCACTACTAGTGGGAAATCGAGAAGGTTAGCTAAATATCCTTCAAGCAAATGCTGGCTTTGATACGAGAAATCGGAGCCAGGGAGAAATTCGAGAGGAATCTATAGAGTAACTCTATCTAAAAGGTGACTCGCATAAGTGGGAAGAAAGGGGCTTAACAACTTCAAATTAACTTTTTTCTCATTCGAATAAATCCATTTCCATGCAAAACATTTTTTTTTTTTTTTTACTCGGCATATTTTTCGATGTTCCATTACCAATCTGAAGGAGTTATTAGCGTTCGTAACGTTTTAACCAATTAAAGTTTCCTTAAAATATCGTTAAATCAACGTGTAACCTGTAATTGTGAGAGTGTGTGAGCTCTTTTCGCACGCTGCAGGGATTTTAAACTTTGATCTTTATCATTTTCGGTCTGTCGGAACCTAATTCAGTCGAAACTTGTCTCCAATTTTTATTTTTATTTTTTTTTTCAAAGAAGTTTGCAACCCGAAAATAACAAACCATGTGGCTTACAACCCTTTACGACGAGCAAATGTGTTTGAAGGGAACTTTAAATGGCCATAACATGAAAAGGCGTCGCGACTGCCATTTAATTCTTTAAGATTAATTTAACCATTTAATTTATTGGATTTAGTGCAATTGCAAAAAGGTTTATACTAAGTGAAAATGCTACATCTCCCTGAGCAAAATACCACCCGAGCATAAAGGAGAATTGAATGAAATCGTAAGTTCCTTCACCAAAAAACAGGTGACTTTGACAGGGACTTTGTCGCCTGGTGTGATACCACTGCATCTATAAATCTGTTTTTGACATTCGCCTGCATATGCATGCATATGTAATACCACGAATACTCACAATCTTATCATCTAACACATAATAAGCCTAGCGTCGATTCGTTAAATGTTCGTTCACTTTTGCAAACATGAGCGAACATAAAGGCTCAACTATAATAGTCGAAAGCAATCGAAAGCTAATTTCAAAATTCTACGTTAAGTTTTCTTCAGTACTGTCAATTGCTCAAGTTGCCAATAATAGGCGTATGTGAACGGAAACGATTGTCAGAGTCAAGTCAAATGTCAAATTTTCGTACGAAATAGCGAATGGGTTCGCTCTTTTCGTAAGTGAGCAAAAGTAAACGAAAATTTGACGAATCTAAGCAAGACGCTGTACTATACTCCAATACAAGTTCCTTGTGTTCGCACAATTACGTACGTCGTAGAATGGATGCGTATTCTACTTGTATATTTCGGCTTTAAGAGAGAGCGGTCTCAGTCGCTCATTGCATATGTAAATCTGACAGTTGTCATGTTCGTTTTGAAAATTTTCGAAAAAAAAATGGCGGACTACGAATTTGTGCACATATTAATAGAAAGTGTTCGCAAAAATAGGTGTCTTTTATTTTAATAAAATGAAAAAGGAAAGGGCATGGGATGATGTTTCAAAAGAAACGGGCAAATCATGAGAGAGAAAGAGAGAGAACAATTAGAGAAAAATAATTTATAGATTGATTTGACAGATAGGTATGCAGGCAAAAGTATTATGGTCATCGGTTGGAATTGACAGAACATAGGGAAGTAGTTATGACATTAGCTTATGAGTTATGATATTAGCTTATGTTTTCCAGTGTTGATTATGGTTAAGCCTTAACTCCGTTTTGTTTTAAAAATAACATTTCGTTAATGGTTTGATCTTCAGTCTTTGGCAATGTTCACTGACGAGCGCGCTGGCGTTACTTGTATGCAAAGGAAGATCCCTGCAATTTTCCTTAATTTTTTGTTCTATGGCTGCTTAATACCATCAAAATCCGTTGAGAAAGATGATTCGAATATGTTTTAAATCTCGCCCCTGCTTTATTTGACTTCAATAATTTTCAAGTGGAGCTACGAGTACTAAAGTGTCTAAGTCCAACAGCAAAATTTCATTAAAATCCGTTCAGATCGTCTTTAGTTAGTCTGCTAATAAAGACGATTTAAAGATTTTGGTTTCGTTAAATTGTTCGATGTCGAGATTTTGATTAAACTTGACCACTAAACAATTCTGTTTGTTTGTATGGCCAGGGGATTCGCGGCTGGACGGATTTGCTTCAAACTCGATATCTAGGGTTTATAGGGCCACAATTCGAGGCGAAATCAGAATTTTTATTCTAACCCCGAAATTAGCGGTGCTTTACTTATGACCGATTTTGAAAAAAAAAGAAGATTTTCTCGAAACGGCTCTAACGACTTCGATCAAATTTCATATTTGAGTTACATTGCGATTTGTGCAAGCAGAAATATTATCAGATCGATATGAAACTCGGAACAGTTACCACCGCGTAGGTCCATTCTTTTCTGAAGTTTTTAGTTTACGCTGCACCCCATTATACAGATGCAATCGTATTCCCATTCTCTATGCCCTAAAAAAGATTTTTATTTTTTCTCTAAAATTCTCAAATTGGTACGAAGCCATCTGACCTGGCTTCTTTCAGAGCGCACTAATGTGGGAACTCTTGGTTCGGCCCATAGTAAAGTACTGTTTTAGGGTATAGTATGAAAATTCAGATTTCGCCTTGAAATGTTAGTCCTCAGATACCAGATATGAAATTTGAAGAGAATCCGTCCAGTCGTTTAGACTGCAATCCATCGCACATACATACAAACAGAATTGAGAGGCCCACTTTTTTTTTTTGAGCTTTTCTACTAAAATTATATCAAAATTGATCAAAATCTGGAGATTGAAATTTTTGTGAAACCAATACTTGCCCATATATAGGTAACTAAAAAGAAGCAAGTAGGTAATCAGTTTATCAGTTGCACCTAGATGTATGCAAATATTTTAAACGTCACCTAACTTAAAATACATTGCATATCCGAAGGAGCTTTTGCAAAATATTTTAATACTGATTCACCAACGGGTTAAAGAATTTTGGAAATGATTGATTCTTATATTGCTGTCAAGAATACATACATAAGTGTGCACAATCATAGTATAATCGGAAAGTCGGCGAAAATGTGCTTACAAATTATTATTTCCAAGCTAGTCATATGCGAGCCGATAGCGGACACTGCCTCAGTAACCCTCGTATCTCACTTAAACTGAGCAGTGAACCATCCAGACCAGGCGATATTCGAATACCTGCATGACGTGCTTTGTAGTCATCAAGGGGAAGGGTTTTAGAATGCGGTTTTCGATTTATGCATAATTTGTCCTTTTTTTGCGACTTTATTACTTTTAGGTTTTGTCGTTGCCTCCTAATTAGTTCTGTGTTGGTATTCATTCTCGCATAAAATGTGGAATACCTATTTCTATTTCTCTAATTTCCCACGATAAAGATATATATTTTCAATCGAACCCGGATATTGCTATTAAATTTATGTTGCTCTTTCGTAACTCTTATCCACTTAATTTCGTTCCAAACTATTCGCCCTGCATTTGATCTTAAATGTGACAATTTCTCATTCCATTCCGATAATAATGTTTCGCTCTAAAAGACTCCAATTGAAACACGATTTCTTCCCTCACAATCGCAATCCAATTTAAATAATTCAAACCGATAAACAATTTAATAAAGCTTAACAAGTGCTCCCACCTAAAACCTAGACACATATGTCAAGACCAGATGTTCCATCCTCAGTCGTATCATTTCCAGATACTCCATCAGATGGTATCCCACTAAAAAATTCACAAAGACCTAATTGAATTTTTCCATTTCCCGAAATGTGTTTTCCTGTTGAGTTGTTTTCTTCTTCGTTGAAAATTTTCAAATTCGTAGTGTGGTCAATACTTATGACACCTTCTGTCGGCCGGGATAGATTCCTCAAAAAATGATTGATTTATGTATTTCAAAGATTTATTTTATTTTTGAATTTTTTTTTTTAATGGAATTGCTAGGAAAAACAAACGTGAGCCTCTTTTTTTTTTTTTTAGAGACATGTGCCTTAACAGAATGTCAACACGCTGCCATCGTCGTTTACGACGTTGATGATGGTTGGGTAAAAGAAAAATAAAAAAGTTTATTGACTTTTTGGCCCCGAAATGCGAACGAGTGGGACTTTGAGTAAATATTAGCAAATGCATGCTTTTCATGATGGCTACTGCGAATTGATGTTTATTCATTGTGAGTTGTGAGAGAAGCGAGCGAGTTTTCTTTTTTCGGCGGTCCCTTGATTGAAAGTGGAAAGTTAGATAATAACTTGATAACATGGATTGTTATTTATTTATGAACATTGCTTTCGTTTGAAATCGAAAACTTTAATAGAACATGGACGGAAGTATCTACAACGAATCTTAACTATCAACTATGGGTATATTCAACAACATCATCTGACAAATGTCATACCTACGGATATGTAGAATTGCATGATATGAAATCTCACTTCTCACATGAGGGTGGCCGTGGTGTAGTGGTAACATCATCGCTTGTCACGCTGTTGATTCACGGTTCGAATCCTGATGTCAAGAATCATCTATTTATTCCACATGAAATAAATAAAAAAGTCGATCACTTGCGAAAGCTAAGACAACTCTACTGAGAAGGCATAACACTGGCAGTAGGGTGGTCATATGGCTAAAATGCAACTTGATCGTGCTGATGACATCAGTTCGGAAAAAAATACTGTGAATCATAAGCAACGACAATAATAGCGAAAAAAAAACAAAGTACTCCCCAGTTATCTGGACAGCCACCCTTAGAGTTTACAGAAAACTTAATACCACCTGTGTTTCAAACCACACCACTCTGTCTTTCTCTCTGTCTCTTCCTTTCCACAAAAATGCACGTGTTCTAAAAATTAGTATAAGGGTATTCATATCCCCTTGCTGAATGCGGCCTTATCAACAGGAAATGGAGGAATTCGATGGACTCTTACATCTGAACTCAAACACCTCGACTACGCCGACGATGTATGCCTACTGTCTCACAGAATAATGGACCTTCACCAAATGACAGCAAATGTGGAGAGGGAAGCAGACGTCGTTGGGCTGAAAATTAACTCGGCAAAAACAAAAATGATCAGCCTAGGACCAAACTCATCAACTCATATATGCATTGCTGGACAAACGGTTGAGAGAGTAGAGAGTTTCCAATACCTTGGGAGTATTGTCTCAACCGATGGCGGAACCGAACTGGATATAGCCAGCCGAATAGGTAAAGCAAAATCTGCGTTTGGGATGCTATCCATAGTTTGGCGAAGTAATGCAATTAGCTTAAACACCAAGCTACGACTGTTCCGTTCCAACGTTGAATCCGTGTTGCTATATGGATGTGGTACCTGGAGAGTGACCGTCACTATCACGAGGAAGCTGCAAACGTTTGTCAATAGGTGTCTACGTTACATCTTAAGGATATTCTGGCCAAACCGTATCTCTAACGAACAGCTTTATCAGAGAACGGGCCATGAACCTATAGGCACAACCATACGACGACGAAAGTGGCAGTGGATCGGTCACACTCTCCGAAAGGGTGACAGGTCCATAGCTAACCAAGCGATGCAATGGAACCCGCTTACCCAGGATGGCAGGATACGCGGCGGTCCTAGGAGTACGTGGCGCAGAACAGTTGAGAAGGAAGCACGGCAACTGGGAAAGAGTTGGGGAGAGCTGAGGCACATTTCCAGAAATCGCACACGATGGCGCGTAGGCGTTGTAGAGGCCCTAGGACCCACAAGGGGATACAGGACATAAGTAAGTAAAGTATATCCCCTTTAACACGTGCAAATTATAAAAAAAAAAAAAAAAAAAACTTACCCCCTTTGGAACATGATATCCCCCGATGACTGCATCGGATTGCAAACTCCTTCCATTGGCAATAACCACTGGATACATTCTATAACCAAAGAAAAAGCATAAATATTCATTTCTTCTGTGCGTCTACCTATGCATCCCACCTTAGAGTCTCCTTAATGCAAGCCCGCAAATATGGTATTTGCTCCAAGACATTTTGATTTATTTCCGCCTCTCGATTTGGAAAGACCGACTTTAGCTCTTGGAATAGTAATTCTTGTTTATCGGGATTCTTACTCAACTGATAGATTGTCGAAGATGCTGCCACGGAAGTCTACAAAAGAGAATACTCAGCGAAATGAATACGTCATTCCTTCTGCTCGACTGTGTATATGTATACTCACTGTATCTACGCCAACTAAAAATAAATCCAACGCAAGGATGGCAGCCAATTTACGATTGCCAGTCTTATTAACAATTCGTTCGACAATCGATATATCCGATTCATCTTTGGTCGCTGTACGACTGTCGGCTTTGTCCATCGTTAAACTGATGTTTTTCATGCAGATTCTATTGGCGAGGTTGGATAATGACAAAACATTTCAATTTAGAATTGGGGGAAGCGGTGAAACTTACTCTGTAAAACTGTCAAGTGCGGAAACGAAACTACGATACGCTTTAGTTGGATAGAAACGCCAAATTGGCATTCGTAATTCAAGTTCGGGCACAGCCCAAAAGAATGTATTGATCGCATTGATTATCTTTTGAGAATCTTCATTTCCATCGGGAGATAAACATCCGAGACGTGTGTCCAATGAAACACGACCGACAGCTAAAAATACGGAAGGCATGTTGAGATTAACTCGCTTTCAATTGAAAAAAAAACAAATTTTTTTTTGATTACATTCTAGTGCCCATTTGTAGAGTTCGTGGAGGAAATTTGCGGGTAGTTCATCATTTTCATCGCGCATCTCATGGATTCTATAGAATTTTATGAATGAAACTTAAATGAGTTTCTGGTAATTTTTAAGATGCTTCGCGCCGTATACCTTGTCATGAATTCCGATGCAATTTCATTAAGTGGAGTGATGTACTTCTTGGCCGTACTTGGCTGGAGCAGGATGTGTTGAACTTCCTGGCGGAATGTTTCCCAGTTTTTTCCATGACTAGTGGTGAAGGGAGAGAATGAAGAGTTTTATGTTGAATTTGAAATCTATTTTAGGAAGTACATTACTTACATGCCAATTAAGCCAGCAATGTCACCAAAAAAGTCTCTGCGGAGTTGTCCTTTGTAGTGCTTCAGGGATGGCATAGAAGGTCTGAGGGAAGAGAGAAACATTTGCTTTATAATTGTTGGTTAATCTGTTTAAAAAAACAAAAGAGACACAATAGGAGTTTCTTTTCAAAGACAACAATTATAAGCCGCTCAAAATTAAGTCTCTTACTTTTCGTACACTCACAAATTTCTCTTCCGCTGATCATGGTATAAAGCATAACAACTAACGATATATGGCTGTATCTATGAGTTTTAATAAAGGACGTGTTTCTGTTGATGAATGTGACATTTCTAGTAGCAAAGTATGAAGCATTAAAAAAGCTGAGGATCATACAAAAATTCTGATATTTTTTATAGCAAAAAGAGCGTAAGCAAATTGGAGTTCAAAACTGAATATGAATATTCTTAATTTGCATTTCTAATTCTCATGCTTACATTACATCCCTGCTGTTTTAGAAAAGTTCAGTCATTTAAACGTTGTATTTCAGCTACCTTATGTACATACATAATAATTTCAATTATGTTCATTCCGATTTTCCGAATAAAAATAGCTAAGACAGCTATTTACGAATAGCAATAATAGCTATTTTTCACATCTAATTGAATAGAAATTGCAACTATGTATACGTAGGTATGCAGAAATTTCCCCAATGTAAGTACCTTTGGCGTAACTACGAATACATAGATTTATAATCGGATTTGCCATTGCGTGATGGCGCCATAGCTCAGTGGTTTGTGTTTTGGACTACTAAGCAGGAGGTTCAAGTTTCGAATCCCAGAAAACATCAAAAGTTTTCAAGGTTTTTCACTTTTTGCGAATGTTTAATAAACTTACACCAGAGTAAAATGGTTTCCCGAAACTTCTCAATCATGGCGTTCGAAAACGGCAATAAAAACCAAGAATAACGTCGCCGTAGACGTGATGGTTAAGGCGATGCATTGACATCTCGACGGTCGTAAGTTCTTACAAAAAATAGCTAAATTAGCTATTTAAGAACAGCAATAATGGCTATTTCTCATAGCTGACTCTCCTATAAATAAAAGCTAAAACAGCTATTTAAAAACGCTTATTATATAAGTTTTCTGATAACTATGCTGCTGCTGTTACTATAAATCTAAATCTTTAGTATAAATTCTTGCAATTCTTGCCAGATTACTGTAATATAATAAATAGCACATTATTACACGGATTACGAGTAAGTTTAGGTCTAAAACTCAGCAATACCAAGTGGAATTGAAAGTGAATACCTATGTAACTTCATATTCTTTAACGTTTAGAGGCGATAGCAATCAGACGCACCAGCAGATGCCATCAGCCTCAGCCTTTATGGTTGTGGGTGATGGCAGCGTGAACTCAATTATCGATCATTGGGTAAATTGATTGAGTGTCATTTCATTCGATTGAGATGATTAATGCAGCGTCATTTCTACACATATGAGGCGGTATTGTGATTGGGAACTGGCACTGCGAGAAAATCATGTATTGCGCAAACCTTGTGTGGTCTTGACTGTTCTGAAGAAAACTGTCGTAATGGCGATTGCCAAGGATCTGATACTTATTACAAATTCATTTCCCATCATGCTCCGAAGGTTTAAGGTACACATAGGTCGATATGAAGGTAGAAAAGGATCAAAACGACCTTATACCTTATATATGTATAACCTGATCACCTAAAACACAGAGCTAGTTTAGGCAATGTTCTACGAGTTTTGAAGATGTTGTAAGCGTATCTATCGCCTTGATAGTGGTTTGAAAGACACTGGCAGAGTCTGGTATGCGATAGAATTCGGATAAATTTAGTGACTACGTAAAGATTCTCGCACCGACCTCACAGTCCGTCTTTGAATTACAGCAAATTCTTTCCTGGAGTTCGGTCTAAGAAGTTCAGAATGTTGATGTGATCATATTGCACTGCACGATATGATGCTTTTAATACTCTTACAAGGGGTAAATAGTGCAAGAGCACTTTTAGACCTTCCGCCGGACACAATCACAGGACTCATATGATGCATATATGTATGTACTGCTGTTTTTTATCTTTCTTATGGCTTCCAGGGTTTCACACCACATTTTTGGAATCAGAACTCTCACTATACTGAGTCCTTTTTTCACTTTTTTTTTTTCTGTTTACCCTGTAGCAGGATCCTAAATACGAAGCGAGGAGGCTTGAATGCCTATTTTTTCTGCAGTTATTAGGTTAACTAGGGTTTTCGGAAGAAATATATTTTGCACTTACAAAAAATATGGCGGGCAGTTTTCAGGTCCGTCCGGAGGCACTAACTCAATATTTTCACCAAGTTCCATCTGGTGTAGTGGCGGAAAAAGTATTTTCGTAATTAGGAGTGAAAAGGTTGAATGTCAGCCTTTTGGTAATTTTTTCGTAGAGAAAATTAAAAATTTCTGGACTATAATATAGAAAAAGTCGATACAGGAGGTTGTAGGTCTCTCGATTCTCTCTGTTCATCTAAAAGAACCAAATGAATTTCCCGACCACGATTCAAGGCGAAATCTAAATTTTCATCCTAATGTCCTTCAACATTTTTGTTTAAATAAGAGATAGTTTGATTTGTTTGCCTTGAATATTGTTTTTGCTTCAAAAAAAAGTCGCTAGCGATCCACCCAATAATTGTGTTTGGCTCGGACCTCTGAAGAACCGAAGACCATAACACGGCTCTACTTTGGAATAACTGATGCTGATATGTTCCGATCTAAGGCTAAGCATTAACAAAGTATTGACTAAAACTGAAGTCAGCATAAGGCCCGTTTCACACATATCACAGCATCGAGTATCCGATGTCGAATATCCGATTTCAAATACTTCTAGTATATTTCTGATTCAAACGTGCAAACTTGCGAACGCTCTGATATAATTTCACTTTCGGGTGGATTTTCGATGGCAATTTTGGCCTACAATTTTTTACCAACAGAAATTTATCAAAGCTTAATCGATGGACATTTTTTGCCAAATGTCTGTAACAAGTATTATTTTGGCAAGTGAAAAGTCAGGCTACAATAAAGTGCCCGGAGTCAGTATCTCCCACAAGGTGGCTCTAGTGTGCCATTTACCTTTTAACAAGATGGTTGGACAAATCAACTTTAACCAACGCTGTATGGTGAGGAGTAACGATATTCCAAGGAAACGTAGAATTGGCAAACTCCCCAGACATGGTACAACTTTATTTAGGCTGGTTTCTCGGGTAGGAAAGGACAAGATCTCCGTGATATGGCCATACTTTTGGTATAAGTGTGTCCGTATGTGTCATTGTGCAGACCTACACTCAAACCTAACCTGACCTATCCATTTTACGACAATATTCACACTTTCGCTGAAGGTTGTATTTATGGAAAACACCATCAATCATAATGCAACCAAAATTTAAATAGACAATATAAATAAATTTAATTGCTCCCATGCTAAATACAGTTTTATATCTATATCTACTGACAAAATATAAATGAAAAATAAACCACTCATACATTTCCTGTTCCACTTTAATTAAGGATTCTTTTGAAAGTTCATAATTTTTTGAACAGCCTACGTAATGAATAAGCCTATGTGGTGTACCTACACATGCAATAATTGCATTACGTCAGCAGGTGTTTGATTGCGCTTGCTGCAGGAACGCATTTGAAATTTCTGACGTCAATTGCCTCCTTGATTAATATTGAAACATGTTTTGGTCTTCCCACATTATTATGTATGCAAATAGTGGAATTCTTTCTTTTTTATTCATTGCATTTGAATTCTATCAGTCATGACATCAATTGAATGTAAAATTTTGTTTCCGGATAGAAATGCTTTTACCTTTGTGGATTACATTTTTATATATCTCTTTTGTGTTGAGAAATAAATCCATGTCACCCATCTGCAAGGGGAAGTTGTTGTTTTTTTTTAATATAAAATCAATTTCTTTTTAAGTGTTCAATGTATAACATTTGAGTTCGAAAAAATGCACTAAACGTAGTAAATAAACTCTCTTATAAGTGATCAGCTAAATAATTAAACGACCAGCAAAAAATATGCTGACAAATAGCTTTAAATAAATCATTCGTAACAAAATTATTTTTCAATCAGCAAAAAGTGATTTTTTAACCAGCAGAAAATAGTTTGTTCAGAAGATCTAAATGATTAGCAAAAAAATGGATCAAGTGCGAGTAAGAACTCGTGCGATTAGTGTTCTGTATAATTATTTTAACTGTTTTCTAGTTTGAATTTGATGAAGTTTGGCCCGCTCGTTAATCCAGAGAAAATGAGTATGTTTCGGATTCGTGAGGGTCAGATCAAAACAAACTTTTTGTTCCATGTCCCCCTGTCTACTCTCACATGGCTTGCTCGAGAACCACTGAAGAAATTCGTATGTAATTCTATTTGTATGTTTGGCCTGATAAGTTGATAGATATGTAGTTTTGTAAAAAAATTGTCAAAATCGGAGAGTTCGGGTAAGATATGAGAGGCGGTGTATACATTTTTTAATCATATTTATTGGCCACCTAACTAAAAGAATGCCTGAACAGATTTTGATGAAATTCGGCTGAATGGCATGGTAGGTTCACCTGGAAATGATCTAAATCGGATGAAGCGTTTGTAAGATAGAGGAAAGAATTTTAAAAATCTACGAATCATCTTTCTCGCACATCTAACTTTAGAACCACTTAACGGATTTGAAAGAATTTGCACCTCAAGCTAATTCGGACATGTATGTAAGTATGTTTGATACAAAATCATCAAAATTGGAAGAAGCAGGGGTAAGATGATACGGGCAGGTGAATGGTAACTCCACGTCTTCAAACTTTTTCCAAAAACGACTTGTGCCGGAAGATCTGTTATATTTTTCGCATAACCTTCTCACGATTCTACAAATTTTAAATTTTTTCAGATTTTCCGCGTTAATACTTTCATAGATAGAGAGTGAGGAGGGGAAGGGAGAAGACATCGCTTTTGTTTCGGTTTTTGAAGTTTTTTGTTCGAGTAACTTTGTCCAAAAAAAAACATATTTTTTGATATTTGAATTCCTTAAGTCTGGCTTTAATTTGATATGTCGCATGTTGGGGTGGAAAAATGTTTTTTTTTTTCTTAGGATTATGCTCCCAAGAGCCCTCATTTTTCAATAATTTTTGGTTCACATATTTTTTTTTGTACAAAATTTCAGTTCCTTAAGTCTAACGGTGACATACTTACGGACAGACAACCAGATCCATTATTGTTCCATTTTATGCCATTCTGGCACGGAACACTAAAAATTAATTATTTAATCAGCTGAGAAAAAAAATGCTTCAGGGACTTACGTCCCTTCTTTCCAAGGTCATGGAAACGCTGATAAATCGTCAGCTAATGAAATATCTCGATTCACGAAAACTTCTTAATGACCGGCAGTATGGTTTTCGTAGCAACGGGTCGCTGGTGATTTGATGGCATACGTATATCTCACCGAGAAGTGGAACCAATCTCTCTATCACTTCGGCAAAACTAAGATGATATTTGATATTTCAAAGGCATTATGCGTGCATATGACGACGATGAGTCTCTTCTTCAATGAATGAGAAATTACCTTTCGGGGCGTTCAACACAAGTGGTTTTGGACGGCTTCAAGTCTGCAATTCACCAAATAAATGCTGGTGTTCCCCAAGGCTCTGTTTTGTCTCCGACTCTCTTTCTTATTTTTATAAATGATCTCTTGTCTCCAACTTCTAATCCAAACCATTCCATCGCTGATGACAGTATCCTCAGTTTTTCATATTCGTTACCTAACTCACGTCCTTGCTCGGCCGTAGAAGAGGAACGGCAACGTATATTAAACACATTAAATTCCGACCTGGACAGCATAATCAAATGGGGTTCAACCAACAGAATGGAATTTAATGCTTCCAAAACACAGGGCTGTCTCCGGTCTATCAAGCGAAACCATAACCTTCAACCATTATCCATGAATGGTACTTTCATCGCTGAAACCGAAAGATTTGCCATTAGGTCGCCAAAAATGCTGCAAAATGTCTAGGATTCCTTAAACGATGTAAGAAATATTTTACTTCGTCTTATCTTACCTCAATTTATAAGGCATTCATCCGCATAAAGCTGGAATATAATGCCCACAACTGACCTGGTGCACACAAGACCGTTTTACACATTCTAGACAGGGTATAGAATCGCGCGTTAAAGCTTATAGGTCAGAGGTTCCCAATTCTTTTCGGCCACGGAATCCTAAATGATCAAACTTTTTTTGGCGGACCCCCATATTGATATTAACAGAAAACATCGTTCCTTGAAGTGCGGTTTGGATATTTTTATGTTTGACAAGAAAAGAAAGAATAAATGATATAAAAATAATAATTTTAAGTTTTATAAAACATTTATTGTACAACAAAAAATACGTTGTAACTTTATAATGTGTGGAATGAAATTTTTTCGCATATTTACCTAAAATTTTCTTTAAAATTAGGCTTAATGTCCGACAACTGAATGCGAAAGTCTGGAGCTGCGTCCAGTCTGTTTCTGTATTTGTTTTTTGTGTAAGTGTAAGCCGAAAACCCAGCCTCGCATTGGTAATTTGTTACAAATGGAAGGAGAACAATAAGAGCTTTTTCTGCGACTGCAGAGCATTCATCTTTCAGTCCAACCCAAAATGTATTCAAATTAGAATCTTCTGATTCAAAATTTTGTTTAATGAGGGATGAACATTTGATGTCGATCAAATTTTCATACTCTGGCACAGTTAGCATCGATAGTTTGCTATAATTTGCAAATGGATTCTGTACCCAGTCGATGTCGTCCATTTTCTCGGGGAAATACTCTTCCAAAGATTTTTTAAGGGTAACCAAATTTTGATGTATGCTTTTTTCATCATCTGAAGTAACCTGCAACATATTTTCTTCCAAAAATCCGTTTAAAAGAGTAAAACTTTCGTAATTTTTTTGGTTAACACATTCTATCCTGAAACCAAGTTTGGTTTTAAGTGGAGTTATTTTGTTTTTATCTATAATTTTGGTTGTGGTTCTTCCCTGTAAGGACTGGCAAATTACGTTGAGTTTATCGAATATATCGGCCAAATAAGCCAATTTCACCAACCATTGCTCATCGTGCAACAGTTCAACTAGTGTACTTACGGATGCAGAAATGGGCTGTTCAAAGAATAATATCTTGAACTCGTTGCGCAATTCAAATACTCTGGATAAAACTTTTCCCCTCGGAAGCCATCTCACTTCCGTGTGTAGATGAAGAGATTGATGCTGACTTCCTACATCTTCACACAGTTTTTTAAAACGTCTTGACTAGAGTGGACGTGATTTGACGTAATTAACAACTTGTACGGCTTGATCGAGAACTTTTTTTAAGTCGGGTGAAATTTTTTTCGCGACAAGGGCATGACGATGTAAAACGCAATGACTGCTACTACATTTCGGTGCAACATTCTTTATTCTTGCCACAATTCCTTTTATTTTGCCGGTCATAGCTGCTGCTTCATCGCTGCATACGTCAATACATTTGGTCCATTAAATATGGTGTTTACTCATATAATTATCAATGACTTTAAAAATTTCTTCCCCAGTCGTGTTGGTGTCCAAAGGTTCACAGAGAAATAAATCTTCTTCAATAGATCCTCCGAAGGGGTATCTCACGAAAACAAGCAGTATTGATAACCCGGCGACATCTGTACTTTCGTGAAGTTGTATTGCAAACATCTCATTGTCTTTCAATCTACAAATTATTACAAGTATGTGTACCCACATGGCATTCCTCCCAATATGCAACACCTATTGTGACACCGACACAAAAAATTCAAAATATTTTTTTCGCGGATGTATGAATTTCGGTGCGACGCGACGGCACGATTAAGTTTTTTCTACGGAACCCCTTTGACCATTCCACGGAACCCCAGGGTTCCGCGGAACACAATTTGGGAAACGCTGTTATGGGTGATACGGACATTGCGAATTCCATATACGTACGAGTATATTCACTCGAACATCGTAGAAATGTCGCGTGTTTTTCCCTATTTTATCGATTTTAATGCTCCAGCGAAATAGCTAGTTGGGAAGAATGCCCATTCAAAATTTCACCCGCAATACGCGACATGCTTCGAATGCACATGAATTCAGCCTTAAGCCCAACTTCGGTCATACTGTCAAATATAGGGAGTCGTTTATAAGCAGAAAGACACGAATGTGGAATGATTTACAAGGCTCTGTATTTCCTCAACACTACAACCTTCAAACATTTAAAGCCAATGTGCACAGGCTCCTCCTCTGTTTCTCTTCCCTCTTTTCCTAAACCGCCGTGCCCTGAAACTGTTTAAGGGTATTCATATCCCCTTCGGTGCCCGCAAATTATAAAAAAAAAAAATAAAAATGTGCGCGAAGTTTGTATTATTATTTTCTCAAGTGTTGTTTTTTTTTTTCTTCAATAACCGTTTCTTTTCGGTTTCTTTTTGCACATGTATCCTAATATTTTTGCAAATTATTTTTTACTCTTTCTGTTGATCAAATAGTTTATTGTATTATACTTTTTTTAAAAAATAAATACACAATTTCCAGACATACATATTTGTTAATTTTCTGTTTTTTCTGCTGATTACAAAATTATATTCTGCTGTACAAATATTTTTTTTTTTTTGCTTGTCTACTTTTTATGCTAGTTCTGATCAATTGCAACCACATAATAATGAGTACTTAAACGAAATCAATGTCTATCTATCTATCTGTCAGATCAAACAAACATTTTTCGATGATAAAACACATATTAAATTGCTAATCAAGTAATATAATTTTGCTGATTAAAAAACTTTTTACGGCTAATTGATTAAATGGCAGCTGGAATTAAATTACTAGTTTTTTTTTTTTTTTTTTTTTCTGTGAAAAATGTAATTTGTAACCCACTGTGCGATGTCAGTGATACTTCTACTACTCTTGACTGTACAGTACAATACTCGTATAACTTATAGTAGTTTTTTTTTTTGTTTTCTTGTACATATCCCATTCACTGTAAGTTCACATCAATCCTCGCTAACCATATTTGAAAACTTTTCTACAAGAAATTCCACAAAAAAACTAGCCAAACCATCTTTCTTTGTTAACACTTTGTCTTCTCTATGTGTGAATAAAAAAAAAAAAATTGCACTAATAACTTTTAACAGCGCAAATACTACAAAGAGAAACAAACCAAAAAAGAAAACTCACTAAGCCAACAAAAGAATATGTATGTAACCACGATTTTGGTTGTTAACTTTACTCGCTAGTTAGATGAAAAATTAGTTCGCCTTCCTACATTTTTGGTTTCTTTATCTCTTGGGTGGTCTGAGGGCGGCGAGTACATATCCGTAATTATGCCAGTTTTTATGGAAACTAAATTCATTTTTTAGTTTACTTACCACAAAAAAACATGGAGTATGACAATGGAGTGATTTCGTAATCATTGCAAAACGAAAAAAAATGGGTTTGGGCGCACTTGAATGTTACAGCATCAATGGTACGTCAAAGTTGAACCTGTCCTTGGATTTTCCAAACTTGACTCTGACAGATGATAAATGAGTTACAACAGATTTTTCAGTGTGTGTGTGTGTGTGTGGCGATTAATAAATTTTATGTGAAACGGTTGACTTTTGGTAATCAGAGTCTATAAATCGGAGCCAACGTCGAGTTTTAATAGTGGAATGCACGCATATATTACATGAAAGCATTGTTATGTAAAATGGGAGGAATGAGGGCACTGAATTACTGGAACCAATTAACAGGTTGATGGTTTGGATATACGAGTAAGTAGGCTGCGCCTCATTTGCGTAACTTTGCAGAAGCTGTAATCTCTTTCTTTTAACGGTATCTTTGTTGTTTATGTTTGGTTTGACAATGAAATGGATTAAATGTTGTTTTGAATATAAAACGAGATGAATCTTTGCGGTACATACAATATTGTGGGAAATAAGATAAGAGAAGCTGTTTAGGGCATATGAAAGTGGTAAAAAGGATATGAACACCGATGTAAATTGTGAAATCTCATAAATTTCATATTCCTGTGGGACACAAGTAAAGTAATAACTTTTCGCGTCATATTTCTCTCTCGAAATGAATATTACACAGTCACTTAAGTGTTACCTTACCGCCTTTCTTATTCTTGAATCCTCTTTTCCATTGTGGGTTTAAGGACTTGAACAAATTCTACGCGCCATCACTTACCGTTCCTATGGATGTACGAAACTGTAACCTTTTCGCAATGTGTGACCGTTTCATTGCCACTTCCGTGGTAGAGTGAATCACGTTAATCGCTGTCCACTTTTTGTACTTCGTTAAATTTTTTTTTCTACCAGTGCAGGAGATCTGCCGACGCCATTTAAAAAGAATCAGGAATGCTGTCATGTGCGTCACTAAATGGTGATGTCATTCAGAATTTTGTGTTTTCAGAACAGAGAGGACTATTTCAATGTTATATGACGGCATTCTGCATGAACTTTTATGAGACAGTTATGGCAACTTTATCCACGTTTGCAGTCGAATTAAATATCGGACAACCACCTCTCTTTTATGCCATTTTTGAGGACATTCATGTGGCTGTATGTAATCGATAATTTAGGTCACCTGCTACGCTTATTTTACTATGGGGCGGAAGCATAAATTGACGTGACGTGAAATAAAATCACGAGACACGAGAAAAAATAAATAAAAAAAAATAAAATAAAAATAAAAACGTGTTTATTGCTAGTAATCAGCTAAGTAATTACATAAACGACCAGCAAAATATGTTAGGAACAAAAAATAGTTAACCAGCAGACAAAGAAATTATTTTTCACCCAAAAAAAAATTAATTTTTTGACTAGTTACCAAGAAGATCAAAGGATGAACTGAAAAAATGTGTTCTCAGCAAAAATGGATTAATTGATCAGCAGAAAAAACCAACGCTTTAAGAAAAAGAAAAGGAAAGAAACAAACAGTTATTCAAGAAAAAACTTGAGCGGTATCGAATTTCAGAAAACAATATTCACGAGAGATTTTTTACTATATTTTTCTAAAATTCGCAACAGCTCAAGTTTTTTCTTAAAGTTAGGCTTGAAACCCCTTCCCATACCCTAACCCTACTCCATGCGATTTTGATAATTTGCTACAATCACATATGTATGTATGTACATACAGTGGTGTTCACATAAATAGCACACCCTTACATTTTCGCCCATTATTTTTTTTGGAATGTACATTAAGAATTAAATTCTCATTAATTGTACATATACATACAATTTTATAAAAAGAAGGTATCTAGTTAGAAAACATTTTACGTTGAGTTGACGAAAGAAGTTAATATTACATATATAGACTTTGGAAAGATAGAGTAATAATTAATTGAAAATATTGTTGTTTTGATTGTCATTCACATAAGAGAGAATTGAATTTTTAAAATTAAAAAGCGAATTAGATTGACGTATATTTATCGGTAAAGAATTCCAAAGTGTAATGGCGTGAACAAAAAATAAGCGTTGACTGTTCAAATAGTTAAAATAAGGAACATTAAAATTTCTGGTGCGTTGTGGCTGAGATATGCTAAGTTTTTCATAGAGATAATATGGTTGCTGAGTTTTGTGTATATTATAGAGGAAAGTGCAGTTTGTTATATTAATGTGTTGCCTAAGGGTACAACCGGTGAGTTTACGGGAAAATCTCGAAATGTGGTCATATTTGCGGAGGCCATATATATAACGAATGACAGAATTAAATGCTAATTCAAGTTTTTTAAAAGATAATGCGTCAGGGTTACTAAATACTACAGAACAGTAGTTAATAATTGGAATAAAAAGAGCTCTTACGAGTTTAAGCTTAGTAGATATTGGTACAAAAGAAGAGGAGATGTAGAGTTGACGTAGACCACAATAGATCCTTTTTACTACATAACTAATATGTGTTTCGCAGGATAGTGTACGGTTAATATAAATACCTAAATTTTTGACCTCATCTTCAAAAGGAATCAACTGGCCCATAAGATTTAGTGGTGGTAAAGACTGACTATCGATTACACTTTTTGAAATAACTATTGCTTTAGACTTAGTTGGATTTAAGGATAATTTATTTAAGATGGACCATGTGTAGATTCGTTCTAAGTCTTCATTTAGCCTTGCAACGCAATCTTCTATTAAACCAATTGGTCTGGATAAATACACCTGGGCATCATCTGCGTATAGGTGAACGGACGCATCAAGGCACACACCAGGCATGTCGTTAATAAAAAGAGAGAACAAAAGCGGACCTAGATCCTTGCAGTACTCCAGAATGAACAGCCAGAAATTGGGAGTTTCCACAGTCGGTGATGACTTGTTGGTACCTTCCGTTCAAATAGTTGAACATGAGGAGACCTGATTTTTCGCTAAAATTACATTGGTGCTTTAATTTTCCTATTAACCGACTATGATTGAAGCAATCAAAAGCTTTTGAAAAATCCAACAAACACAGAATGGACACATTATTCTTATCAAACTCTGCTCTCAAATCGTCTAAAATCTTAACAATTGCGGTAGTGCAACTATGGTTTGCTCTAAAGCCTGATTGATGTGGAGATAACATTTTATTCAAAATTATGTGATCATCGATTTAGTTTTTAATTAATATTTCCAATACTATGGAGAGACACGGTAATATATTAAAAGGCCTGAGGTCTTCTAGTTGGCTTCTTGAAGTATTTTTAGGCACTGGGACAACTTTGGCATATTTCCAGGCAGTTGGAAATTCTGACCACATGATACATGCGTTTATTATGTGTGTAAGAGTGTAATATATTAAAGGCAGAATGCGCATTATGTTGTGCAAAATTTTTAAAATCAAATTCTAAAAAACAAATGTTTTCGAACTGATAAGCGTTTGTACACTTTATTTAAAACTAAAATTTTAATTAATACTTGGTAGGATATCCCCTCTACTCTTTACTAAGTGCTTACATCTCTGCGAAGAGATATTTTCCCAAGCTGCCTTTATGGTTTGCCAAAGTCCTTGACAAACGAGTCAACATCATTCCAAAGATTCTCGATAGGATTCAGATCGGGACTTTGGGTCGGCCAATTAAGCACGGAAATTTGTCGCTCCGAAACCCAATTCTTCACTAACCGCGAAGAATGCTTTCGATCATTGTATAAAAGTCCTTGATACAGGCATAGAGTCATCGGTATATGGCTCTCTGCTTATTGAAATTACTTTCGTCGCTCCACAAGATATTTTTCCAAAAGGACAAAGGTTTGTTCTTGTGTGCGTTTGCAAAATTCTCTTTCGGTTTTCTTGAGAAACGAGAGGTTTTTTTTTCTGGCGATCCTTCCATTGAGCTCGAACTCCATTAGGCGACGACGTACAGTTACGGCTGATATTTGCACACCATGTTGGTCAGCTAGTTATTGCCTTATCTCCCGGGAGGTTAAGAAAGGGTCACTACCGCTGATTCTGTCAGACGCTTCTGCGGTTTTCCTCTCTCTATTTTTTCTAATAGGATTTGCGACCGAAAAACAAAGAAATACCAACAGGATCTTCTGTGCCAACGATGATTAGTAACATTTCCTCCAGATGAACATAAGTAAACTTAATTTTGTGTGCTGTTTAATAAATAACTTATCTAACTAATCAGATGTCTAAAAATTTGACAGTAACATGTTAAGCGACCTTGAAATGCAGGTGTGCCGGCAGGTAACACACGCATAATGATGACATAACTTCAACCAGCAACAAGACTACCACTTATTCCAAGAAAGTCACCATAAATTGACGCCAATTTAAATGTACACAAATCTAATAGAGAATATAAATCAGTCGACATGCACACATCCCCGGTAATTGATTCCCTTAACAATGTTCTTGTTTATCTCCTCCGATACTAGGATGCTAATTGAAATCTTATTAAGAAATTTCGCACAGTTGCCCATTTCTTTTGCAAGCGAAAAAATCGCTAATAAACAAATTTCGTTTGTATAGTCATCGTGTGAAAAAAAAAACTAAACAAAAACTCTTTGAATACCAAATGAACTGATTCATATCCCCAAACACTAAAGAGTGTTGCAAACATCTTTATTTAAACGGGGGAAAAAAAAAACTTTAACGCAATTCAAACTTTTCGCACATTTCGGCTACACACGAACGCACCTCCGCCTTGACCTTGTCTCAATTAGTATCTCTATTTTTTCTGTTAAGTAATGCAACATCTTTTTACATATTTTATTATCCTGTAAATCTTCACCGATCGGATATTCAAAATTTATCCGCATAAACAGATGGTAATCATTTCATATTTCATTGGCATTCAATACTCTCCGGTTGGTTGGTATCTGTATGTGGATAGTTTTTAATGAATGAAATCTCGCGAACCACCAAAGAAATATGGGCGTTGTACCACTCTTGTCATTATACAATCGGATTATGTATCTTTTTCTTTATGGGAATTTGTTTTTCATTTAAAAAAAAAAATGCCTCGTCGTCGTCTATCATCGTCAAAGAAAAAAAAAAAAAAAATAAAGAATAGACACAATCGATTGTTGTGTGTTTGACACATACAGATACACAAATGTATCTACAAAAAGAGTTAAATCTATTTTGTCGACAAGAGTCTGTTGTTTGAGACACAGCCAGTCATAAAAAAAGGCGCCAGTCGCCAGTTTGTCTGCACGCAATTTTCAGAGCAACCTTGTTAGAGGGGAATTTACCTGACAGGTAATTGGTAGTCAAATGTCAAATGAGGAGAGAGTGCATTTTATTTATTTGTATATGCTGCTACCCCCTTCACTTAACAATAACAGTTTGTTGTTGTTTTCTTCTTTTTTTTTTATGAATTGTTATATTAATAGTGCAACAAAAATTTGACATTGACATTCACAGGTGATCAAACCTGAATGGTTGAATTCGGCTCGAAAGCAATTTGAAAAATAAGACCGCATAATTAATATTTATTGTGTTTGGGTTTGCTGGAGTACGGGTATCTTTATATGTATAGTGCGGTGTAATTACACTTAGGATAGCCAATAAAACGTGATAATTGCAGTGTTCAATGAAAGCACTGATGGTTATGTCTCGGTTTGGATGATAATAGTTGTTTTCGTCTGCAGTGTGGATGCCCAGTTTGGGTTAATTAAGGTAAACTTGTGTGCGTGTTGTTTGACCCATGTAAAGAAAGAACTGTCGTCATAAGTGCCATATGTATACAAGTGATGGGAATAAGTTAACGATGTTATGTCATAACTTGTTGACCATCTAGTCAATGTAAGATTCTTTATATTTGGGTATCGTCTTTAAACAAATTTATTCAGTTTTTCACAAGAATGTGTTACTTCGCTTGAATGGGAGTGTATAAAACGTTTGTATTGTTATTGCAGACTTTATTATTCTGAGAAAATAACATTTTAGGAAACAATCACTATTTCACATTTCGCAAATATTCACGTACTAAAAACCTGATAAAAGAAGAGAACTCTTTCAGTTCATTTTGTGTGTAGCGATCCTGAAAGTTATGCAAATGTCAAATAAACGTGATCCATGTGCACAACAAAGACTTCGTAGAGGCAATATCTTTAGATAGATGTTGATTCGCAAAACAAGGAAAAGAGTCACTTTAGTTAAACGTTCTTTAACTCGGTTAATCGGATCTACTCTCGAATGCTTTTATTTGTGGGCCTTACAACTTAGGAGTGGGCGGTCCGAGTTCGGTTAAACCGGAGCAAAATGAAAGGGAACCGGTTGATATGAGTGTTTCCAAAATAACCGGGTAACTGAGGTTCATTAACAGGTTATTTTTGCCCATCCCTACTAAACTCCTAACACTCTACAAATAAGCTTTAGACAAATTTTAAACGCTCTACACTGGAAAACCAATCGGAAGCGCTTGTGAATCTAGTGTGAGTCTGCTACTGATCTTAAAAGTATGCAACAATTTCGTATTATAGAAACCATTCAGTAACGAATTATTGGTCGTCATATTTCAGAATAGTGTATAAGTAAAGATCTGTCATGTAGTGTTATACAGTCAAAAAGACGGATTGATGATGAAAGATACTTTCCGCCAATTTTATTAGTTATTCTGGTTCTTCAGAGTCCAAAAATTAAATATTTGATCGACTTTGAAACTCAAATCATGGGGAACTTGCTTCAGTTTGGCCCTCCTGCAGCTCGTGTCTACCAGGCTATATCGCAAAAAAAAAAAAACATTGTAATATGCGAGCTACGGCTCGAGTAGATAGAACAATATTCTGTGAAATTATTTCTTTATTTTCTAGTCTATAGAACAATTCAGGTTCACACTATACTATTCTTCGCAATTCTTTTCTTACAAGGTCTCTGTCCTCTCAAATCACTTTATCTCCTTTCAATTACTTAATTCACAAATCCAAACTAATTACTTCTTCTTGTTAAATCTCAACTTTCAATTTATCACAAAATTACAACTTCGCCCATTATCACTTTTCTAATCTCTTCGCCACAGTTTAAAAACTACCGCCCCTTCTCAATCGCCATCTGTCCTTATATAGCAGAAGTTTCTGATAGCTAGAAACTTCTAGCAAATTCTTCGAGCACTGGAACAAGAGAAATTCTGATGTAATAATTCTTGCAGTTATAATTCCCTCTTATCCGTGATATTATCCGTCTCTTTCGTTGACATGAGCTGTGGAGACTTCATCGCAGACACGAACCTCGAATGAAAGGTCAGTTCGGGACCAAAATTCTGCCAGAATGAAAAGACACTTCGGAATTTGTTGCATCATACTTTTAGGGAGCGTAGCTATTATTATGCTACAATATATAAAAACTGAATATATTGCGATTCTGAGTTTCATAATCTCTTCAATTTACTTTTGCTGAGTTGTGAATAGACAAACCTTCGAAATTTAGAGCGATTCTGACAAGTTTTTTTTGAGATAGATTAAGAGATACGAGTATTCAACGCAAATCGTAACAAACTTTATGAGACACTTTCCGGATGTTGCTTATTTAAAAAAAAAATTCAATTTAATATTTTGCAGTTGTTTTTAGAAAGACCAAATAATTTGGTTGCAAAAAGGAAAATAATCTATCGAATCGTTTTAGCCAAGCTTAAAAGTGAAAAAAACTGAGGAGTTAGACGTTCTCAGAGGAGCAGTCCGATTCCATCAGTCTCTAACGAAAGCACATGCGCTTTGAGGTACTCTAAATTAGTTTTCTTATGACGGTATACATTTGATTTAAATTGTTGGGCATGGAAATGAAAGATAACTAACAGGTCTAAAAAGACGGTGAGTTTTCTGTCCGTGTGTCTGTCACAGCCTCACATCCTGTAAACCATGAACCAGAATGTATAACGCTGAGGCAGCGCCCCAAGATGTTTGTAGATGCCTGTTGATTCTGTTCTGGTTGGAAATTGAAGGCTTCTGTTCCATGGGAGTGAATTCCAAAGTTTACTTGTCCTGTAGCAGAAGGAGTTTTGCCAAAGGGATGCCTACGTGGTTGTCAGGTGGACATTATGTCATTATCGTGTAAACGGCTTTATTATTGTCATTATTTTAGTCATTAAAAAAATGACGGTAGTCAACCGTCATTAAATGCTGTCATTAAATATAATGCCATCGTGTAAATGCCGTGTAAACGCAACTATGCATATAATGTCAAGTCGCTGAAAAAGATTGAACGCGTTCATTCTTTAATGACAGATTGTCACTATTTAAGCAACTTTATTTTACTACAGGGACAATTCTTTCAATCAATAAATCAAAATCATCGGCAGACATTGTAAAGAAATTTTTAAATAACTCAGGATCATTTTGCCGGAGTTTGCCGCGTAAAAACCACATCCTTCACAAAACAATGGATGACACCATTGGCATCTTTGTTTGGCGTGTTCGGCATGCCAGGCCTTCTCGTCCTCAAGCATTAAAAAACAAGTGACAGCAATTTGTTTGTCTTTCATTCTTTAGAACTCGTTGCACTGTACAAACATCTAAATACTTTTGAGTGTTGCTGTTCTGTGTCACTATCTGTCATTCTAAGATTCGATCATTATCTGTCATTAGTGTAAACGCCCCTTTTGTCTTTTCGATAAGTTATTATTTTACGTTGTGTAAATTCTAGTGCCATTTTAAAATGACATTCATTCATAATTAATGTCACTATGTGTCACTCGTGTAAATGCGGCATAAACCTGGCTTCATTCGATTTGGATGGTTTTTAGAAAACTCATTTAAACGTCCGTTTTGATAAAAAATCTAAATTTCATCAAAATGCGTTAAAAGAGTTAAGTGTGTGAAAAGGAAGATTCGAAGATCTTTAAAACTATTCCCCATATTTTGCACTTCATCCAATTTTAAAAGTTTTCTGGTACGAGCCGAATTTTATACAGTTTGACGGTTAACAAAGATGATTTCAACATTTTTTAAACTCCAACCTATTTAGTTAACTCTTATATGAAATTACAAACCAATCTACGAGGACTAAATATCAGGGCAAACCATATTTCATTAAGGTCTCTAAGAGCAAACAAAAAGGCAGACAAGCGATTGTTTAGACCTGACCCTTTCAAATACGATCACAGATTTCTCGCACTTGACGATTTTTTTTTCTAGTTTTGTCTAATGCATACACACTTGTCCCTTAAGCCATAAATTTGGAATTATTTAGAAATAACTAATAATTCTTTAGAAATTGAATCATGTGGCATGCAATAAACTCATCAAAATCTAATTAAATATTTCAACGCCACACAAAGTCATCTTTGAATACTTACTCGTAAGACAACATTTCCTCTAAATTCATAACCAAACACTTAAGTCTTAAGTCTTCAATGACTGCACTTGGAGTGTTTTATACTGCACACATTTCTAAATGTCGTGGATTTATTTACAATAATTTATTAGTACATCTTTTGTTTCTGATTTTACTTTAAAAGTGACATAATTTCAAAGTGGTATGAGTCCAATATTAAACAAAGGGTTAACCTAAGATGACATTAGGCACCCAAACCTAATGCATATGTTTTACTATTATATTGCAACAGTAGGTGAGGGGCCAACTATTAAATTTAAGCGCATGAACATTTTTATGTTTGACAATAAATCGTGTCAAGATGACAGGTTACCAGGTTACCACATGAAATGTAAACTTGTATGTATTGAAATTTCTTTGTTTTAATATGGCTGCAACTTCATGTTTAACCTCTTAAGGCATAAATGTCATTTCATCTTAAAAGAGCAATAAAAAAAAAGCCAGACACATTGTAGTACATTGAAGACAATAAAAAAATACAATATTCGTGGGGGGAATTCATTTTTTTTATCTCTACATTGCTTTCATATCAAAAACTGTTTACCAATATATAAATAGATATCATTGCGAATGAATAGTCCTCGCTTATGACTTGGCAGTCTCTCGTCTCTAGTAGTCATTCCTTTTACATATTTTATTGTGCCCCAGCATTCATGACCAGTTGGTAGTCTCTTGACACCAATATTCATTCAAAGTTAAATAGTACTCAATCATGACTGATTCATATTATCTTGTCTCCGGTAGTAACTCGTAGTTAGTACTCTGTCATGACCAGTTAGTAGTCTCTAGTCCTTACTACTTACTCGTGGTTGGTTGTAAACCATAACTCGTCTGTGGTAGTCATTTGTGACTGGTAGGTACACCATCGTGATTTGTTGGTAGTCTTGTGCCCCTGGTACTCACGCGATGTTGGTACTCAATCATGACTACTTGGTAGTCTCTCGTCTCCTGTAGTCATTCGTAGTTTTTATGACTAGTTAGTCATTGGTTTTTATTTGTGGTCACTATAGGCTGGTACTCATTTAAGACTGTCTCCAGTACAACTTCATGGTTTTCCATGACTAGGTACTAGTCGTTCGTATTGGTAATCTCATCAATAGTAGTCACTCGTGAGTAGTTCTTAATAGTTGTTATGCATCAGTCACGTCGATTTTTGATCAAATGACATGAAACATGGAATATCCCTATCTCAAACGCCTATCATCCCTTCACCTGATTGCGTCAATTCGAAGCATTAATGCGTTTGTTGTGCCTAATTTGATTTTTATCGCAAATTCGGCTATTTTCGAGCACTATAACCACATATTCCACTGAAAATTTTCCACTAAAGAATGCTTTTCCCTATGAACTTTTGCAAAAAAAAAAAAAATCAATAAATATTATCACAACACAACACATTCCATTAGAACTGTTAGATAATTGCAACAAGTCCAATATACGATGTCTACGTCAGTGGCTTTTATCTACTCGTAACTTAAGAGTACAGGCGACCCCTGTAGCATTACTGATTAGCAAAGTAGTAGTCGTGAACTCCAGTTTTCCTCACCTTAACACCTGAAATCTGAAAATTTTGCCAAAAATCTCCACTATCATGCGAAAGGAAGGAAAAACACTCTCCGATTAAGTTATAATCTTTTGTATCTATTATTAGCGCCCATAATTGATTCTATGACGTACATTCCCCACGTACACATATGGAGTATGAATAACCAAAAAATAAAAACTGTTCCGCATTTTCTCTCACTTTTCCACACACACGAATATTGTTCAATATTTGTTTATAATTTTTTGTTTCTTTCTAAGTTTAGACTACCTTCTTGCCTCTTAAGAGTGGAACAAAAAAAAACTAAAACCATCTTTCTTTCAAGTATAAAGAAGCACCATCTAAACAACCTACTCGTACACTATCATGGAAAATCAATTGCATGGATGTTTGGTAGTATCTAGGAGTTGTGTGTACCATGTGACGATTGATTAGTATCAACAATGTGCACATACAAAAAGTTTAGGACATGGATAGAGATATTTATCTCACTTGAGATACCTGTTATTATGTGCAGATACATATAAAGAGCTGCTGGTGTGGCACTGCAATTTTTTTTTTCTATTTTCTCCTTCGTCGTCAACTCGTTGTGGAGTACCCTCGAGATAGGAAGGATTTAAGTGCATGGAGGTTTAAAACAAAGGACATAATGGCTAAGCTTTAGATAGAAACACACAGATACAACTGCACCATCCCTTCAAGGTTCAAAAAATTATTTCTGCTTGAGATAGTCATAAGGACAAGGAGTCTATCCTTATCATACCTACATCCAGGTGGGGGTATGGTACTTACCTGTGAGGTAAGGTTTCCTCCTTTTTGAATACATTACGGATTTCATCGCCGTCGAATACGAACAGCAGATCCGGGTGTCCGATTAGTCCTCCGACTTTGGCAATTTTTCCATAGTTAAGGTACAATTCTTTCATGATTTTATCCAGTTCGCTGATCTTGTAATGGCCTAGAAAATTCAGAAAAAAAAAAAAAAAAGTTAGTTTAATCGACAAGAAAAGGAAAAGGCAGATTGAAGTGAAAAACAAATGGTGTTAGGATTTTTTCTTTTTTTTTTAGGGCAAATGGCTTTCTCTTTTCATTGCCAGGAAACACGCGATGGCAGTTCAAACAAGTAAAAAAGGGGGCCGCCTCTTATCAAAAATAGTTGTTTGTTACACTGATGTGGCACGTTACGTTTGCAAAATTAAATTTCACTAAATAGCCAAAGAGCACATGTGTTAGTGTGCCAAATAGAAAGGAAGAAAAAAAAATAAGGTCATAGGGTATCGGGTATTTGTTTGGTATTCCCATTCCACAAATGATGGTGAAATTATGCAGGAAAAGAGGGACCAGTGCGGACTCAACTTTATTGAAGGAAGAGGTAAACAAAAACCAGGAATACGGTATACTACTAACAAGACGAAGAATAAATATTTCATTTGCAAAGTTATTTTCCTTTGTGTTTAGGGGTTTTACTTTTATATGGGAACAAATTTTGCATTGTTGTGCAAAGTTTATCCCAATTCTGAGAGTTTTTCTCTGAACTTCCACGTGTTATTAACAAAACATACGTGTGGGCTGTATTACACACGAGGAATTTACTGGGGGGAAAATTCATGGTCCTGATAAACGAAATTTATAATGCTGTGACTAGCAGGCAGAGTGGGGCTACTAAATTGTCTAGGGAGAGTTATTCCCAAATCTGTGGATATTTAAGAACAATTTATAGGCTGCCTTTTGGACCATAAAGAGTTTTATTGCAAAAAGTGTTGCCCATAAAAAACCAACAGATTCTTGGGGACAATTCTCCGCCCCTGTTTAGTTGATTCACTACGCATCCAAATGATGAACTCGTAGATAACAAAGAAAAATGAAAAAAATGTTCCTATTTCAGCTTTTGTTACTGCCGATAGACAAAAAGTGTGCACAAGAAATATGGCCTACTTTTGGGGTCCAAGACGCACAAGCATCGATAACCCCTCGCAACTTTAAAAGTGATAAAACTTTTAGGACTGTCTGCTTTAAGGCCCGGGGCACTTGTTCACTTCGAAAGGAAAGCACCGAAACAGAACATTAAAAAATCATAGAAATATTTAAGGTAATCAGTAATCAACCGTTTAAGTTACTCACAACTTTCGATTTCTTCACAATAGAATGTTGTTGAATGAAAAGATGTAAATAACAAGAAACCCCAAAGCGATAGCAATACACCTAGATCATTCAAATGAGAAAATATGTTTGCGCAAATATCCCATACATTCCCAGCTTGTCGCAGCTGTGTGACACACAAATGGAAGGAACCTACAATTTTATGCCGTACTTGAAGAGCAATTTTACTCTCAGGAGTTTGTCAGTGGCGTCTTTATTTTTCATTATCTAGTTATGACCCTTCATCTACTGTCTTACCCTCGCGACTCGTTTGAAACCATTTGTTATGGCGCATCGTTCCAGGCTGAAAGTAGTAGAAGAGTTCACCATATATCAGACCCAATCAATGACAATCTCCTTCTCGAAATTGAACCTTGAATTCTTACAACAAAGTTCACCACTCCTGGATATCGGAACATATAAAAGATAACGAAAAATGAAAGGGGTGTCAAATTAGTAAAGAAAGGGGCTGAAAACATATCATAAATTTCACATTGAAAACACTAAATAGGCAGCCATAAACGAGCGGATGGATCTGGGGTCAATGTACCGCATCAGTTATCGAGCAACACGTGACTGATAAATATTGATTTGACATGACCGCTTAAGAGGTCGAGTATCGAAATTTGGCATTCTGACATCAGTGATCGTGTATATTCGATATGGTTTCTGCTGACGAGCTGAGGTGCATTTGGGAGAAAAGATGTGAGAATATCTTTGTTTATTGTTATTTTTGCGTTTGTTTAAATTTATTGTTTGAAATTTATTTCAAGTTGAGTCTAAATAAAATTAACTCTCTGCAAAAGGAGATTTTGGTATATTTTATGAGCTCGGACAGCGGTTTAGATGCATCCTCTAAAATCTATATTCTCTATTATAAATAAGAATGCACTCTTATTTGCCTGACTGTTTTGATAGAACTGCAATCAAAAGTGTATGTTGTGAAAGATATTTTCATTCTTGTAAAGAGAACTTTCAATTTTTAATTGAAGACGATAAATACAAAACTTTTCCTCACACAAAAATTAATAGTTTTGACATTTGTCAGCCATCTCAATTCAATGTAGTAGAATTGTACTAGTACAATTTTCAGAGTGTACTCGATACGTGACCATTCTTATGTGATCATAATCTATTCGTAGACTGTCGCCTCATTTAATTCGGGATACATTTTGGTAGCATTTTCTTACTTCTTTACATTTCTCATGACACCATGGATTGCATGGATTACTTCTTGTTGCTGTGGATTGTTACTTATTGTATGTGAGAGATCGTCTGAAGAAATATATTAGTACAATTTTTTTCGGAGAATTAATGTGATTTAGAGCGGTTTAGATTGTTGCGAAATTAAATTGTCTATATTTTAGGTAAATTTGATTAAACACCAGCTTAACCGCCCGGGTTCCCGAGTGCTTAATTTTATATTACTATCTGTAATATCACTTCCAACAGCGATCCACCAATGGATAGGTTCGTGTGGTGTACTTCACAGTTGTTTATTGCAAAACGAACAGTTCTTATACATTCTCTTCTCACTAGAGCCCAGTGTGACAGTGAAGCCAAACTCCATCATTTTCCATACATTCAAAATGGTTTAAGATTACGATGAAAAGATTAAATTTCTTCATCATACGAGTAGATAGAGACCCAGAGAAAAAAAGTACTCCACCTTCACCTTGGAGGATTTCGTTGGATTTGATGTCTTTTAGTAGATTTCATTGTTTAAGATTTGATGAAAAGCCCACTTGACAATCGTCTGGTATCGTTTAGGGCTGACAATTTTCGGTAATCTTAGGTGGGTGGGTGTCTACTTTTCAGTACACCATGCTTGAGCAGAATATCATTTCCAATTCTATCAATTAAATAACTCAACCTAATCTGTTAAACTATCTATTCTAGTAGTACGCGTATCAATGACAGGCAACATTGATATGATGACGCAAATTGATATGAATGTCAGCAAATCGAAAATAAGCTTTCCAATCACATAGACAGAGAAAGTGTTCACCCATTGTTCTATTTGAAAGTTGTGGATAGTTCTTGATGCATGCCTTTATGATAAATCCTTCAGAAATATTTATTTGAATTTATTGAAGGACATTTGAGAAAAAAAAACCATAAAAAAAAACAACTGATGAATTCACACGCCTCACACTCGGCACAAGTTTTGCAAAGAATTCGATCCCCATCGAGACTCTGGACAAGTCTGATAAAAGATGATAGATTTATTTGCCTTGGTAAAGTATTCAGAGGACAAATGTAAAAACTTTGCGTATTTATCCATTGTAATCGATGTTTGGAAATAAAGTTTTATCATATCGTAAGAAAGGCTGCTGAATTTGCATAAATTTTCAGTATTTGTCTGCTGCTCAATGTCCTTATTTTTTATTGCAAACTTTTATTCTACTTAAACATGAATATAACATTTGAAAAATATTACCATATTGGAATCAGTTTTATTGGACATAGGGAAAGTTTTTTTTTTTTTTTTTGTTTTCCTCTCTGACTTTGCAAACAAAGCACACAAGTCATGAAAAGTATTCAAAAATTCATTCATATTTTGATTTAAATTGCAAACTATACAACTTTGACAGAAATCAGTCCTCGTCTATACCAGTCAACTAGTTTTTTTTTTTTTGAAATTCTCATGTTGAATTATTATGTTAATGCAAACAGGAGCTATAACCTCTGAAGTAATAAAATATTCGAACATATACGAGAGGTGAACAAATCAAATAATTTATTGAACTTTTCACATCAACTGCAAAATATAACTTATTTGATGTGCAGCTAGTTTATTTTAACGCCACCGTAAGTTTTGTTGGAAAAGTTTTTGATTAAACTTGTTGGTAACTACTCGTACATTGTCTATTCAAATTGAGACCGGAAAAGAGAAAAGTTGAAAACTGGTGCCAAATAATAATTCATTAGGTTGAGGTTAAAATCAACCTCATGTACACCTCAAAGAGTTTGGTGAAGCATAACTTAAATGTTTAGAATTTGTTAACAAACTGTCAAACTTTAAGGCTAATTAGTGTTGAAACTAACTTCTATTCATAAAGGGCACCAAGAGTAATAGGTACTTCAAAAAGTGGTCTAAATTTTAATTTGACGTTGTTTATGCATTACTGGTCAGTTAGTTGTCTCTTAGGTGTGGGCTAATTTTTTATCTACGTTCGGTTTCATCACTACATTCATTTGACAGTGTGATTGTCAATTTCAAGAGAAATTAAAGGAACTGAGTAGCATAGAAAATTCCAAAAATATAAACAGATTCAATTTCATTATACAATTTTAATGAAATCAACACCCTTCAAAATAAAACAATTTAGAAACGAGTTTTAACTGAAACTTGACTCTAACTCAATAGTTGTAAGAATTAAACTATAAAATTCAATTAACGTGTACTCAAATCTTGGAAGTATTTAGCGTCAAGTCACTGGCATTTAAGTCGCATCTAAAGTGGCGAATAATTTTGTTTGCAAAGAAATGGCTGAATATACTCGTAAATACGAAATGAATTAAATTAGAGAAGTGAAAATATAAAAATGACGCACAATAGTAATGAAAAGTGAACTTTTATTAAATTAGTTTCATTTCAACAGAAGTCTACTCTAGAATCGACCTTAAACATTCATACTTCTAAGGGCCAATATGTATTAGCAAAATGAGCTTCGGGACGCTAAATTCGAATTCGAAGTCAGAATATACAATTCAAAATGGCGCTCAAGAATTTGAAACGACTACGATAATTGACATCGATTGCTGTTCAAAAGATAAAGCTTAACTTAGCTTGCTTTCCAAAGTTGGAAAAACTAGTGACAGTAATTCCATAGACTACAGACTGATGTATAGTCTGTCAGTAGATAACTACCTCATGTACATGAAAAGTCGATTTACACAGAGTAATATCAACAATTAAAGCTTCGTATAGCACCGCGTAACTAATTTCTCAAACGAGAGTTTTTCTTCATTGCGAGTGGGGGGGCTTTTGAAAAAAAACGAATTCAAAGCAGGAATCGACTCAGGTCAACGTATTTAGTTCAAATACCAACCATGGAGAAGCAACTGAGCAACAACAATAATAATAATAGCGGTTTTTACCCCCCATTGAGCAACTTAATGTATGATACTAACTCGGTTTCGAAGTACGCGGCAGATATGTTAGAAATAGTAAAGATCTCCAAGTTTTATTTAAATCAGATACCAACAACGAATGCGGTAATCCTATACTGATTGCCGGTGCTCATGGATATCCCGGGAAACTTCCGTGGTTTTTCCTTTGTAGGAATTCCATTCCGGATTCTAAATAAGAAAACTGGCCTGATAGTTGGTCTATGCGAGTCGTTTAGTGAGGTCACCCGTTTACCTATCTATCTACTTACCATAGGGGACAGGAAAAAGTTACACTGAAATGTGAATTGTGTTCTGTAAGTTGCGGTGAGATAGCTTTCAGCCGTGATGGCATTTCTCTTGTGGAGCATTATGTAGATATCGAACTGCCCAAGGGAGATTTGTTTGAGATTTGAGCACAGGTGACAGTGATACGTTCGTGAATATTGAGCCAGAAGCGGCGAAAATGAACTTAGCTTATGCTATAATTAAAGAAGTACATTCAACACCTGTGATTCGGACAGAACCTGTAAATATGCAGCTGCAATTTTGGAATAGGTAAGTAGAAAGAGATTACATCAGCCAACAGCCACCAGCAATGTTAAGATTTATTCTAAAGTAACAATCTGTTCCTAGCTTCACGGACAACTAAGCAGATTTTCTATAAGAATCTCATAATCACAGTCCAGTGGTCCATGCAGAACAAATTGTTTAAGACTCATTCTTTTGCCTAATTTTCAGCTCAAATAAAGGCTTCTATAAAAAGATGTCAGGAGCGTGTGATATTATCAATAGCATATCTACTTAATCCATGTAGACTTAACCGAAGACACTTTAGATATTTCATGTTGATAACTGCACCACCTTTGTCTTGCACAATTTTAGACGCTTCGATCTTATTGATCCCATTTAAATTCATTGATTCGATTTCACCTGCTCTAATATATGCATATCTACTTCCTAAATGTACGAGCAGTTCGTATGGAATTGAATGTTTCAAAAAAAACAATTCGAAAACATTATCCCTGAAGTGTACTTACGTTTGAATATTTGAAATGTTCTCTTGGTCCTTTTGAAAAGGTTTTTGAAACCCACAAACCCTAGGTGAATTGACGATCATTATGGAATGCATTGCTTAGTGATTTCCTGAAGAGGTCATTAAAAGCACAAACCTATGAAAGATGACTCTTAATCTGTATTGGAGCTTTTTTTATGTCTTTTCCAATTTTTTACACCACGAACTGATTTGAGATAGTTGCCCAAACGACACAAACATAAAATCAAAGCAATTCCATTATGCAACGACTGTCATACGAATATTGTGTAGTAATAACTACTGTTATCGTTTTTGGGTTGCATGGAAATTCAAGAGATTTCTTAGCCATTTCTTTTCCTACAAAAGTGTTAAATTTTGTAATAAACATTTGTATCTTTGCATCGTAAAAAGTGTTTATCTTTCGCATGGTAACGCTAATAAATGTTAAATAAAAAAGCCCACAGTGTGCAGAGTCGCCCAGCAATCATAATGACGTATACTTTGTCAAAAAGAAAGAGAGTGGATTTTCTCAGCCATAGAAATCTTCATTTCGAAATTATTTTATCATCATCATCCAATCGTTTGCTCACGTACGCATTCCAATCCGATTCCGCTCTACCTTAGAGTTAACTTCAAAGGCAATCTCTAACAAAAGTTCAGCTCTTAGATTTCAATCAAAAAGCCTAGCGATAAATTCATTTCCATTTCTTTTGCACAAAAAATAAAATAAAATAGGTCTTGCTTTACATTCAGACAATTAAATCCACACATTCAGCAGCAGATCGGTAGCATCAGACAGGTAGACAAACATATTGAAATAAACAAATAGATTCAAACGTTTACTTCGCCATAAATTGTTTCTCAACTTAAATAAGGCGTGCGCTCCGCGTATATTTTAATTTAAAAATTACCATTTATGCATATATTAGTCAAACATTAACACCAAAGGAAGGTGTTTTTTTTTGTAAAGGCGATTAAATGTACTTAAGGCACTCACCAATTACTGGCGCAAACCTCCATGAATTTCCAAGGAATGGCATCTCCCATGGACCAGGCACCTCGGCATATGGCTTCGCATCGATGTAATCACTGCAAAGTCAAAGTCACGCCTTTTACAAAAGGTAAACTAATTGAAAGTGAGCGAAGCGATGTGAGGCGTCAAAGTAGATACTTACCGCGGTCTGGTGGTAGCATCTGTAGTGCTACGGCCAACTTCAATGATTTTCTCTATGTCAACTGCGGTTGGCATTGGAATGTTTGCGACGGCAGCGGCAGCGGAAAATGATGTGCGCTTAACTAGAGCAGTTGCTTTCCTTAAGTTCGACATTTTGCGGGAGGATTCTTTTTTTTTTGAGCTGAAAAAGATGAGAAATTGTTAATTTTTTAGTTAAAAGCTGTAAAAAGTTTTTAGCTAATTTTATTTTTTTAAATTGTATTAATGCAAACATTTTTGTATTTTGAGGTTACAGACGTGTTTTGAGTCATAATATTGTTCTGACAATCTTGTAAATGATGACGACAAGTTTTCGGATTAAAGTAAAGAAAACTTTATTTAACGCTAACATTATTAGTGATCAGCAATTAAATTAATTTTTAATTTTTTTTTTAATTAAAAGATCAGCAAAATTTGCTAACTAACCAGAAGAAAAGTAGTCATTCGTAAAAAAATCGTTCTTCAGTCATCTAAAAATAATGTTTAACCATCAGAAAATGATTTTTGAATCCGCAGAGAAAGTGAATGCATTATTTGATCAACAGAAAGAAACAATGCTTCAAGAAAAAAGAACGAAACAGTCTTACGAGTAAATTAAAAAGTTATTTATTCTCGTTTGCTGCAATCAGATATATGAAAGGCTTTATTCAAGTGGACAACCTTAATTATCCTACATAACTCTGGCTTAAGCAGTCGATTTTATGCTGATGATCCGGTTATTATACAAATTATCTTAAACACTATCTGTAACGAGTCAAGAGTCAACCCTTCTACAAAAAATGTATTCTTCTCACCAGAAATAAACTAGGACATTCTTATATTGAGCAACGTTTTAACCAGAACTGCTCATCCAACTAATATCTCAAAAAGCAAATGTGCTTCAGACACATGCCGACTTTGTTTGGAAGATCAAGAAACTGTCAACTGCCATTTTGTGTATAGCAAAATCAAAATCATCTGCAAGAACAATCCTCAGATTCCTATAAGTTTTGAATCTTATGCAAGATCAAACTTAACCTCTCTAGTCATAGAAAGTTGCAAGTAGTAACACAAATACTCGTAGATTGCTTAGATTGTAGTGTAAAGGAATCTACACACACGGCAATCTTCAGGGCCATTCTATAGAATATTGCAGTGGAAGAAAACTGTATGCGACTCCATGCAATCCAAGCACACACTACATCTTTTTCAACATTTTGCTCTAAATAAGATTGTCCAAACTTTCAGTGAAGTGTTTCCACCGAACTTAATAGATTTCAGCTGACTTTAGCTATCAAATACACATATTCTTTCTGGAATTCCTGTAAGAAATTTCACTGAAAGTTTCTTCTGAGCTAGGAAGATTCAATTTTTGTGTACACATTTTTAAAAACAGTCCACATACAGGCCCAATTTTTATTAAAAAAAAATATCCCTGTTCAATATTTTGACTAGAAACTGAAAAATATTGCCTTAATAAAATATATAGGCGTCCATATATTCTACAATTCGTCCATACATTATATAGGGCCATTGAAAGCCATGTTTTATTTTCTCAGTTATTTATGGTGATGGTAAGCCTTTTATCAAGACCTCATCAGAATCCCAGAATTTCAGTAACATGGTAACAGAACGTTCATTTTCTTTTAAGAAAAAGTCCTAATTATCTCTTATAAATTGCGGATATATCATCCGACTAGAAAAAAATCATATAATTGAATGAACAACAGCCAGAGGTTCATTAAAATCAGTCGGATTTTTAATATTTCGTTTGTATTTGAAGATTGGTACTCTTGCAAGCGGTCATAATGACATTAGCTGTCAAGCAGGTATGTTCTTGATGTATAGTGGCCGTATAATTAGAACCGCTATTTAAAGCATTTATGAATAAAATCATTAAGCACAGTTTTTATAGATTATAAACATTTCATTCATGCAATGAATTTTCCGAAGATGGCTATGTCTTAATAGTTCAGAAAAGTAATTTATAAGATGAATTTATGATGAACTAATGTCATTTCTCAATCGAAAAAGAATATGAAAAGTTTCAGTTCAAGTTTTTCTCAAAAATTTTGAAAAATGATCAAATTAATGTAAGAAATAGAAGTACTTATAGTACGCGTAATATTAGTACGTATTTTTCGGCCATTGTACTAGATTTCACTTTACGAAGAAATCCCTAGACAACTGAAATTCCGCAGGAATACCAACGTCTCTGTATAAAATCAGGTCAGCTATCTGTGAGCAGTCATAACAATTCCTAGCCAGTTGGTAGTACATATAATGTTGTTGGATATAATCAATAAATATGAAATATGAAATACATGTAAAATTTGACGTTTATGGTAGTCGCTGACTAACTAGGTTTTTTTAAAAAAAAAAACGCCTTTTATTAGTTACACATTAGAGGATGAGGAATAGGTTATCCTACGATTCATTGTAAATTTTCCGTACGTTATTTTTCCAACGAATAAATATCTTTGATTTGTGAAATTCCTAATTTCGAAAAACTATTTTTCGTTTACTATAATATTTAATGATATAATATATTTTCCTTTCATTCAGAATCCCCTTCTTCCTTTACAATATTTGAGAGTCATTCAGATTTTATTATCGGTATTTTACAGACAACACTCTCAAAGGCAGTTATCTGATGGAAAAAAAAGCTCGTGAACAGTAATAGCTGCTATAATCCGATTTTACTGAATTGCGGTATTCCAATTTTACGTCATGAGAATCTCATTAACTTAGTTCGAGACTCTTTCAACGATTCTCGGAAGCCATAATGCGAGTAATAATGAAAACGATAATCACAAAAATGTTTTGTGTTATCGCTTTGTTATCGGTTCTTTAATTTTCGATTTATCTCATAATATGCTTGAATAAAGAGTGTAAACTATTTTTTTCCTTATATAGTATGAATGAATTTTTATTATGTCATGTTTTGATTTCATTTGTTGTCACAACATTCATATAAAACCAAATGAAAACGTTTCAGTCGAATCCTATAATTGGAAAAGTTTTTTTCCGACAATACCCCTGATTGCTGGCCATTCCAAAATCATAACACTGCCCAATTAATTGTCCATCAGCATGTTTATTGTTTTACTATCCTATCGGGTATCCTTGCATATTAAATACGTCGTAGAATATAATTTCCATTGTTTGACATACAAAAAACGAAAAGAAAACAATAATAGTAATTGAAGGTATACTTCACACAGAAGTTTTCTTTAATTACAATTACAACCGTTGAAAGGGGGAAACCAAAAAAAAAAAGTTCACCATTCTCTAATTTCTTCCTCGTCCTTTGTTATCCTTCTCACCCTTTGAGGGTGCTTGACAAAAAAAAAAAAAAAAAAAAATGAGACTTCTCGAATCAAGGTCGAGTTTGTTGTATACAAATGTAGAGTAGTGGATATTACCCACATAAATCTCAGACCGAAATAAAACATTTCATTCTGTTGCACACAATTTAAGGCCAACGTTATATTACCCCGATTGCGTTTCAACAAAAAAAAATATTTCATTCTATATTATATAGTATTCTTCATTGCACCTGTATGTTATCGAAATTGAATTTTACGGTATTAGGCCAAATCATGGCCGTATATTTCCTATAAGTCAGTTTCAATGTCCTTTATGGGTAGTTAAACTTTCCTCAAAAAAAAAAAGGTTTGTGTGCACTTTATTGTTTTCAATTTCGGATCAAGGACGTTCGGAATGGAGAATAGGAGGCTGTACTGTTGCCATGGTTGTACCAGCAACAAGGTCAAAGTATGTATTGTTTTTTATGGGACTAATTTCCGTTTTCATTTTATGGTCTTAATTATAATTCACACGTATTATTTTCAAGAAGAAGTGAAATTTTAATGTGTCATTGAGTGGGGGGCAAAACATTTTCTTTTCACCCACAGAGGCCTTAAGCTTTTATGTAATATCCGTCTGAATTCAAATGGTATATATGCATATATTTATGTAGATAAAGATTATCTTTTCTCTCTCTCTCTCTCTCTCTCTCTGTGAGTAAGGAAGATAATTTATAACATCCTTAAATGGGGGAGTAAATTGCTAATATTCGAAAAGGAGATGATACCAAAACTGCGTGGCAGTAGTATGCTCAGAGTAATCCCTGAAATGGAATGAGTTCCAATCTATCGATCTTTGATTTTCTGAATTTTTATATCATCAATTTTTATGGCACATTGGACATTAATGGGAAAAGAACCTTAACCTCTTACACGAGAATTTTGGTTGCTGCATATTTCATTAGTCGATGAAAGTGAGTGTGGCGGCACAGCTATCGGGCTGTCTAGCGCAATAAGTACTGAAGTAATGACTTTTAGCATAAAGAGAAACATTATTTCCAAGACAATTGGTATTTTGCTATAGAGTTGATTTTTTTTTTTTTTTTTTTGACTTTAGGAATGAAGGACATAAATTCTAGAGCTAGTGATGCGAGAAAACATAAAAAAGAAGATCATGTTAAGAATTGGGATAAACAAAATCTATGTTCCACTGGTTGCTCTGCTTATCTTATGAATTTCTGAACTTCAATGAAGTCTGTGGTACAAGCTTATTTTATTTTCTGATATCATGAGAATGACATGATAGGAAATCCTTTTTTATCATTGTTATTTCGATACTCTGTTCTATAGGGTATATTAATTTTGACACATAGTTTGTAGCATAGTAGTAGTTTTTAGTTTACTGTATAAGCTTTTAAAAATCCAAAACAGTACAGGAGTAAACACTTTTTAATAAAATATGTATACACCTAGTCATGTCATAAACACTGGTACAGGTTTGAACGCACTCATCGTGGAACTAGTATTGAACACATCCATTCTATATTGACAGGTATTCAATGAGTGACATTTATACTAAGTTAACGCGCAAAAAAGATTTACACCAAAGTCGTTTGTAAATATGGAGTGGGCGATATTGTTGTGGTAATTGGCCTTCACAAGTGTAATATGGAAAGAGGCGATATTTTCCGGACATTGCAACCGCTTAAAATCACCCGGAATTTTATGTATCGACCTGCTAAATTATTTGAGGACACTGGTGAATTAATTGACCGTCAGAGATCCGGACACCCACGCGCTGTTAGAACTCCACAGGCGATCAAAGCTGTTAAAGTCAGAATTAATAGGAAACCACTGCGAAAAATGAAGATATCGCGGAAATTCATGTCCCGCATTATCAAACAAGATCATTTACACACAACCCAATTAAAGCAAAAACTAAATGAAAGATGGAAAGCTCTACGCCGCCGGTACGCGCGAAATGGTCACAATTAAATTTTGTTCACGGATAAAAAAATGTTTACTCTTGAGAAATCGTTCAATAAAAAAAATGATAGAGTCTATGCCCAGTTTTTCTGGTACGAGTATAAAATGATTAAAATCGTGGAAATATCCTCAGAGCAGAAAGATATCAATGTATTTGAATTAAAATGTTCACAATCTCATGTTGAATTCATTAGGGATGGGTTAGAAGATGAGGTATAGAGGGCATCATACGATCCAGACGGATTATAACTTTTCTGTTTATTCAATTGGTTTATTCAGAGGCAATGGTGGTTTTGGTATTGATGAACAAGGAAACGTCAGTCTACCGCCTAGGACAAATTGGCCACTGTGACCAGTTATAATTTTTTTTTTTTTTTTTTTTTTTATAATTTGCACGTGTTAAAGGGGATATGAATACCCTTATACTAATTTTTAGAACACGTGCGCTTTGTGGAAAGAGGAAGAGACAGAGAGAAAGACAGAATGGAGTAATTTGAAACTCAGGTGGTATTAAGTTTCTGTAAACTCCAAGGGTGGCTGTCCAGATAACTGGGGAGTATTTTGTTTGTTTTCGCTATTATTGTCATTGCTTATGATTCACAGTTCACAGTCTTTTCCGTTCTCTTGATGTCATCATCACGATCAAGTTGCATTTTAGCCATATGACCACCCTACTGCCAGTGTTATGCCTTCCCAGTAGAGTTGACTTAGCTTTCGCAAGTGATCGACTTTTTTTTTTTATTTATTTCATGCGAAATAAATAGATGATTCTTGAAATCAGGATTCGAACCGTGACTCAACAGCGTGACAAGCGATGATGTTACCATTACACCACGGCCACCCTTAACAATTTCAAAGAAGTTATGACACATATGACACTCTCACAGAGATCCGACGAATACTGACCCTAGGAAACCACTGCACTGGGTTGAAAACTCGTAAGGAACTTTTATATAACATTTTGAGATGGTACTTGAGTTAAACCTTTGAGTTCAGTTACATTTTGAGAGCAGTTTCCAAAAGGTATAGTGTAATTATTTGCTACGGATTCTGTTGAGCATTTAGACTGCTGTCAAGGCTTTTACTATTTAATGTATCTCTTTGGTCTAAGTTGGTAGTTCATCTTCATGGATGCCGTTCAAGACCATCGATTTACATGTCATACTCCTTAAACATAAATTTAATCATAATAACACGTTTCTTAATAATGCATCCATCATTTACATCGAATTGTTTTGTAGTACATTATATCCCCACCCTTGATTCTATTAAACCAATTCATAAGGATTCATATCGTCACGCTTTAGTACACATGCATATACATCTCAAAAGAAAAAAAAACTGACTGCAAAAAAGAAGGCAAAAAAAAACATCTACTGCCGCACATTCAATGGCAATAGTACGCGCTGATTGGAGATACATCATTATGATTTAGTGATGAAATCAGTTTTATTCAGCTGATTGCTCAGATTCAGGATAACCTAGGAAGATAGTATAAGGCTTTAAATGTTCATTATATAATAGTTCAATTGATTAAAAAAACATATTTAATTCGGATAAGTTTACGTGGGCATTTTGAACTTATAACTTCGAAATTTGTAAATTCGTTGTACTTGTTAAATTTTTGTAGAGTGAAATGTTTAGCTATTTATAAATATTCTGAGAGGAATTCTTTAATCAACAAAGCAAACGCCAAAGAAAACCATTCAATCGTTCTTAAGTTATACGCATACATCACAAAAAACTTGTAAATTTGTTGTAATTGTTAAATTTTCACAGAGTGAACAAAGCGAAATGTTTAGCCATCCATAAATATTCTGAGAGGAATTCTTTAATCGACAAAGCAAACGCCAAAACGTTCTTAACTTATATGCATACATCGCAAAAAACTTAGCAATATTCCACTTAATTTTATATTATCAGGGATTTAGGATATTCAGCGAGGTTCTGCGGAAAACGCCACCGTACCCAGGGGAATAAAACTTCCAAATTACAGCAAGCCGACAATTGTCTACACGATGAGAAATCAATATCTGGTTTATAGTAATTAAGTCAAGCCGTTGCACAGTGGTTCCTCCCATAGGCCAAAAGTCAAAATTTCAAAGTTAATCAAATTGTTTTTTTTTTTAATGCAGTAATTATCTATGATAACGGGACAGTTAAGTGACAGTAAGATTTCTGATTTAAAATTAGTTGTTGGTTGTCAGTCGCATCACAAAGTTGAGTGTTTTTCGCAGTTAAAAAAAAAAAAAAAAAAATCTGAAAACAGGACTTAGCATTAATCAATTTTAGTAGATTGTTTAAAGTTAATTTTGGAAAAAAGGTGATGCGAATAATAAAACAATATATAATGAAGGGATTTAAATGGTTTTCTGAAGATTTTTTTTTTTTTTGACCTCCATTGGAACTGAGGCATGATGTGTTTTTTTTTTTTAATTTTTCGTGTTTTTCTAAAGAAAAACACATCAAGTGCCGATAAATGCCGGTTATAATTTATACATCATAATTTAGAGCTATTTTTCTTCTTTCAGAATATGTATGGCTTTTTGAGCGCAGATTGGCGCAAACCTTAAAATTTTGACCCGAAGTAAAACACTGATTTCCACTTTTTTTTAGATTGAAGCAATATGATCAAGCGAATCGATATTTTTAACATTTGGCATTCGGTGAAGAAAGGTGGCAGTTATGCAAGATCTAACGAAACATGGACAATTTTTAAACAAATTTATAAAATCGAAGATTTAGAAGCAAAAAAGAAGATAAGTAACCTCTGTAAATCCTTTCAAAGAAGGTGGGAGGCTTGCTCAAAGAAAAAAAAACATACTTTTACCTAAAAACAGTGCCTGGCTCGATTTCGAGGAAGATTTTAGTTCTGTATAAGACCGAGCGGATGAGAATAATTCGCAAACACGTCAAGGCAGACCAAAAAAGCTATTTTTGGAAAGCTCGTCTAGAACGAAGAGGAGACGTATTGCAGAGATCGTTGACGTCATCGATGAAGATATCGCTTGTGCTTTAAAAAAATGTCAGTTCAAAGAAAATGTTCAAATTAAACAACTTGATTCAAATGATGCTTTGAAGCTTTTGGTTGAGGCAAAATTGTCAAAACATCAGTACCAAGTCATCAGGAACTTGGTAAACCAAAAAACAGAAGCCGATGTTTTTCCAAGCTATGTAAAAGTTCTTAAAGCGAAACAAGAATGTTACCCAGCACTTCAAACAATAAAAATATCGGATTCATTAGCTGAAGTTTCGCTTCAAGGACTCGTTAATCATACAGCTGAACGCATCGTAGAATCCCAACGAGAAATTTTTGAAAATTTGGATTATGATTTCGGTAATAAAAAAAATTAAAAACAAAGTTTTGTGTTATATTGTAAAACTTGTCCCTTCATTTTTTTTACTGTGTTAGTAGTAAAAGTGTTTTATGTTTGTTGCAACCGAAAAGTTCAGTTGCCAATATAATAGTGTTGCTCGTCTGAATAAAACCACATGTTGTGTTCGTCTTTTGTAAAAATATAATTTCACTGCGGCTACATGAACTCTTGATTTAGGTAATCTAACTCTAATCGGCAAATGGGGCTTTGATGGAAGCAGTGGACAGTCCGAATACAAGCAAAGAATATCCAGCGAATTCAGCGATTCGGATATGTTTATAACATCATATGTTCCAATACAACGTTTTTCGCAAGAGGGCTCTGAATCTGAAAAGAAAATTGTATGGCAAAATCCTCGACCAGGATCAACTCGATACTGCCGACCCATACGTTTTCAATTAAAAAAAAAAACGGCAGACTTGAGCAGAGCGGAGCAAGAATATATACAGAGCCAAATAAACGAACTCAATGAAACAATTATTAATATATCGGACCGTTTTATCAGCGTAAAGCATATACTTAAATTGACAATGGTTGACGGTAAGATATGCAATGCCTTGTCACATACGGCTTCACAACAAGTATGCTATATTTGTGGAGCAAAACCAAGTAATATGAATGACATTCGAAGCTCCTTAGAAAGAACCATCAATGAAGATTTCTTAGATTTCGGCATATCTCCACTGCATGCATGGATAAGATTTTTTGAATTCTTCATTAATTTAGCTTATCGGTTGGATTTCAAAAAATGGCGCACAGGAAGCAATGAAAAACATCTTTCGGACGCACAAAAAAAACGTATCCAAGGAGAATTTAAGAAGATTGGGTTGATAGTTGACAAGCCGAAACAAGGTGGAGGGAATTCAAATGATGGCAATACTGCCCGAAGATTTTTTGCAAACCCATCTGTATCTTCCAAAATAACTGGTGTAAAGCAATCGATTATCGAAAGATGTGCTGTTATTTTAAAAACTTTGGCAAGCTGTTTTGCAATTAATGCAGAAACTTTTCAAGAATACGCACAAGAAACAGCCCGAGAAATCGTTACAGAATACCCTTGGTACTCATTGCCAGCTTCAGTACACAAGGTTCTAATTCATGGAGGACAAATCGTGAAACATTCCATACTACCTATAGGCCAATTTACGGAGGAGGCAGCTGAAGCTAAAAATAAAGATGTCAAGTTTTTTCGTTCAAAAAACACGAGAAAAATATCAAGGATATCAACAAACACCGATTTGTTAAATAGATTACTGCTGACTTCAGACCCTTTGCTTTCTAACGAAAGAAATTTTAAAAAAAATCAAAAATCGACTTTGTCCAAAGAAATTTTAAATTTATTGATATAATTCTTTGCAAAATAAAATAATATTTAAAACAAATCACTTTTTTAATTATTTAATTTATTTTCCATCAGTTAAAATTAAATTTAGAGTTTTGACCGCACTTCCCATACAAATGGAACCACTGTGCGTTGTTATAACATGTTCAGAAATGTAGGAAAGGGTCGGACCTAATCCTGTTAGTAGTCGAACAACTCTATAGAAGAACTGAAAGTTAATATGAATAAATTTGCATTTCCTAAACCTTGTCAATGGGAGACGGAGCCGCGTCATCAAGTAAATTATGCTCACGCTATAACAAAAATAAAACAAAATCCTAAAGAACTATCAGTAAAGCCACTGTGGGACATTCTAAAATTATTTTTGAGGAGTCTAGAGTACTTAAGGGGGGCTTTAAACTGCAAAACCAAAATTAAAGGCATCTTTATTTAACCTTCTCAAAAGCTTTTTTTCCAAAACAGGCATCCGGACCACCAGAAACTAGTTAGATTTGGATGAAAAAGTATTCCGGTTTTATATGCGACTATATTCCAGTTGATCAAAAAATAAAACACATAAGAATATTATCTTGCACTGTATTCACGCCACAATGAGATATCAGTCAATAAACTTGTAGTCCTTGAAAAAAAAAAAAAAAAAAAAAAACGAGAAGAAATATTAAGAAGGTTACAAGACACTGCTTGTTACAGAATTAACTCTTAATTTTTATTGTTTCAATTGCCCTGACATACTACTTTCGGAGTGCATTCATAATTTTAAGTTCATATTCAATTCTGTTGATACTTCAGTCAACAGGGAGGGTCACATTCAAAAATAAACTGGACGACTGGGTCGCATGTGTTGTTTGTCTGCAAAAAGTCAGAATTGGAAAAAAGAAATATTTTGACAATTTTCTAAAAGAATTAGTATGCCATGACCTTGCATGTCTATATACATAAACCTCAATGTACCTATGTTTGTATGTATGCTATGGACTACGAAACCACCGAACCGATTGATCTCAAATTTTCAGGCAATCTTAGGTATTGGCCCGAGAGTGTTTCTGTGAAGTTTGGCCAAAATTCGTCCAGCAGTTCGCCATAAAAAAAAACATGTATTTCTTTCTTGTTAGGCGCAGCACGCCGGGTACCCGCTAGTATTAAATATTATTTAAATATTAATTTGAACAAAATCGATCGAAATTCATTTAAGAGATTTTTACCAAGGCTACTTGTAGAAGAACGGCACCCGTCACTTTTTGTTAGAATACAACAATTGCTGCATCACAGGAAACTTACAATTGTATACTTTTTTTTTAGTTATTAACAGAACTATAAAATCAACTACTGGAAATATACGTGTGTGTACAAGCCAGCCTTTGTAGTCTATCATCGGCACAAAGTATCTCTTCATCCATGCGTGTCTTCAAAGAATTGCTAATTCCAACATTTTTTCCAGATAGCGAAATGAATCAACAATGCATGGCAAAACTTATTCACATGTAGCTAAATAATATATTCTTCTTAATATGTATCCATAACAATTGCAGAAAAAAAAAACCTCACCTCACATCACAAAATAAAATCGAAAACTTTTGCTACCAAATTAAAAGTTCCGCTCTGCAGACTAAAATTTAAATTAAACACCATTAGAACAGTTTTAATTAAACACTTTTAATTGAATTTTCCACCAATCGTTAGTATATTTTAAAATAATTTAATCACAATTACAAAAGTCCGAATGAATTTAAACGCAATTATTCTTTTGTTCTTTCTCTCTGTCTCAACTCTTGAAGTCCTTCAACGGGGTCTATGGAATGTACGAGTATCCCTTCATTAACCAAACAGGTTCCCTCAATTCAATTGAAATTCCCTTTCAATTCACTTCACCCACAATAGGCGAACCTTGAATTAACTACAATTAAAATCTCAAAGGGAAAGCAGAGTGCACTCTATTAACCATGGAACAGCTTCAGGTTTTTTTTGTTAAACCAATAAAAAGACATTAAAAAGGGCCCCCACCATTACAACATTTTTTTTTTTTTATTAAAAATTCTTCTGGACTGGACCTCACCTTGAATATTATGTAAACAAATTCTCACTCCGGTTATACATAAGATACATAAGATATAATCACAAAATACAATTATTTATTATTCTTTGCAAAAACGATAAGTAACCACTATTATGATTTAAATTTAAAATTTCACCAAAACTTCACAAAAGATACTTTTGAATGTAATTCACACGAGCGCACGCACGTATCTTACAACTCTCCCGAGACAGATTTACAAAGATGAATGTTTGTATCTCAAACATCAGTCCCATCCGCAAACGAATTGAAACTAAACTTTAGCTTTAAATTTTCCGGCAACTTATATTAAATTTCTTGGATAATGTCGGATTGGAAGCCGTGGTTGGTGTTGGTTTTACTATGCATCGTCGTATGTTGATCGATAGTTGATGTATCTCTATATACCTGTGTGCGGTGCACGCCGATGTTTTGGTGGTTCCAGTGCGGGTTCAGGTATTTCGTTGGCGCTATTCAACTGTGGAAAACTGGCACTCCATTCCAAAATTGACTGTCCGTTGTTGTGATGTTTACCGGATGAAATTAGCCAACCACCAGGTGGAGAGGGGAAATTAAACAAAATACACTATGCTGCTACAATAAATGAAAATTCGCAAAGCGAAGCACAACAACAATAAAGGTATGCTCTTGTTTAGCCGTCGGATGTTAATCATCAGCATCATTGCACACACATTTGGTAACAACAATGTAGAGCATTAGATAGGAAAAGATCATCACTGGCGTTACATGAGGTCTTTACTTGTAAATTGATTATTTTGTAATATTAGTTAAAGTTTAATGACAATTGTGTGGTATTCGTGCTTGTGATAGGTGATAAAGACACTGAGCTTAACACGAAATTAGTTTAATGGATAATTTGCATTCATTATGGGTTCATAGATACGTTAGGTTAGGTAAGGAAAATTGTTCTTTTACATGATACATCAATGCACAACGAGTTGATGCAATTATTCGTGATTTTTTAGTTATCACTTTCATCTGTTTACTACATTTGCAGTTTAAATATATAATTGCATTTAATAACACATACAGTAGTAATCGTTTATAGCGAACCCGGTTAAAGCGAACTTTCGGTTATAACGAACCATTTCATGAAGTCCCAATCAATGCCCCATAAGAATAATGAATTAAAATTTCGCATATAGCGAACCCGCCTAAAGCGAACTTTCGCATATAACGAACGCATTTTGCGCATCAAATAAAGAAAATGTCCGATTATAACGAACCAAAAATTTGTCATTCGGATTTTCCCAACTTTTCGGGACTTCCCCGAAAACTGTATAGCTACATACGTACCAACATTCTCAAACGTCAACATTCTGTCCTTCAATATAACTTTTTCGGACTTCCCCGAGTAACGATATGTTTACAAACGAAAGGCAGCACAAATTAGTTGAGTTACATTCTGGACAGAGAAAGGACATTTAAGTAAAATGGGAGATCTAGTATCAAATAAAAAAAAGAAAATGTTTCACATTAAAAGACAAATACGATTTAATAAAACGTTTACAACAAGGTGTAAAGCAAAGCGATATATGCAAGGAAATGAGTCTAAGTAAATCGACTGTTGGCACAATTTGGAAGAAAAGGGAGGAGATCCTGGACCACTTCAATCAAACAAATTCAAAGGTAAAAAAAGTAAGAAAACCTACAAACGAGAAGGTGGATAGTGGATTGTTGAAGTGGTTTAGCCAACAAAGGGCTAACAATGTGACCGTGAGTAGTGCGATTCTACAAAAAAAAAAAGCCGAAGAGTTTGGTCGGAAATTTACGAATCAGGAATGCAGTCTTAGCAAGAGTTGGTTAAATAGATTTAAAAAACGGCATGATATTAGCACCGGAAAAATTGTTGGGGAAGCGGCAGCAGTTGACATGGGTATTGTCGATGATTGGTTGCAAAACAAATGGCCAAGTATTAAGGGAAACTCTAAGGATGAGGACATTTTCAACGGCGACGAGACTGGCTTATTCTATAAACTGACCCCTAATAGAACATTGCATTTTAACGGAGAGACATGCGTTAGTGGAAAACTATCAAAAGAACGTATAACCGTATTGGTGGTGGCAAATTTGTTGGGTACAGAAAAAAGAAGACTGCTGGTCATGGGAAAACCAAAAAATCCCAGGTGCTTTAAGAACATCAAACAATTGTGAACTACAAAAATAATCAGAGGGCTTGGATGACTTCCGAAATTTTTTTAAATGAGTTAAGGCAGTGGGACAATGAATTACGTCGTAAAGATAGGAAAATTCTATTACTAGTGGATAACTGCCCGGCACATCCTGAGGTAAAGGACTTGACGTCAATTAAGTTAGTTTTCATGCCTCCTAATACAAGCTCGATGCTGCAACCTATGGACCAAGGCGTCATTCACAGTTTAAAGAGCAATTATCGGCATTTGCTTCTCATGAAAATGATAAATTCAATTGAAAAAAAAAGAAGAAAACTTTACACCAAACCTACTAGATGCAATAAATTTAATTCATATGGCATGGCAAAAAGTTACACAAAAAACCATTTTTAATAGTTTTTGACATGGCGGATTCATCAGAAGTGAGGACAATTTCGATTTACAGGACGACATACCCTTAGTTGACTGGCTGAGACTTAACCACGATGAAGACATAGGTTCTCAAAATGCATTAACAACAGTTATCGAAAGCGATGCTTTTGAAGAATATGTGCACTTTGATGACAACATTATAAGTGTAGAACTTCTAGATGATGATGCAATTGTGGATTCTGTAAGCGGTAGTGCAGATGTTGACGAGAATGAAGACGTCGAAGCAAGTGAGAATGATGAATTTGTAGCAGCTCCAGCACCTATATCTGACGCGTTACGCTTTGCTGAGGGCCTTCGTGCTTTTCTTCAATCACAAAACACTCCCCAAAGAATTTTCAATAGATTTGCAGACGTCGAATTGTTTTCAAACCAATTAAAATCTTCTCAAACAAAACAAACTAAAATTCTTGACTTTTTCAAATAAAAAATTAATAAAAATATAATGCTCTATACTGAAATACTTGTTTTTTATGTGTTCAAAAATTGGTTTGAACACTTTTTCTTTTCTTTTTTGATTTTCGAAACAAAAGTTGATGATTTTTTTTAGCATATCACTTATAACGAACTTCGGTTATAACGAACCAATTTGGTCGGTCCTTTCGAGTTCGTTATAAGCGGACACTACTGTATTTCTATACTGGTAGCAGGTCTTTGACCACTGGCTTGTGCTGTTTCAGCTTGGTTGAAGTAAACCACTTACTTTCTTAGTAGCGGCATGTGTTGGGTACGAAGAATAGAATACTACGATCTATTAAAACTTACCCAACCGAGGTCTAAGGTAAAACGCACGTCGACCTACAGTCAATTAAAACACCTCTTCCAGTCTACATTCACTTAAAAACTTCAGTATTTGGAATAAATTCAGACAGCGTATTCTTTTGTGGATTACCGCTCCACAGTTTAGTTGCAGAATATTGAATGTCAAATATGTATAATGTCAGTAATAATAATCTGATGGATGTCTAATATCAGCTGTTTATCTTTGACAGCAGTGACAAATTTAAATTGTAACCTAAAATTGCAATCACCCTTTATTATTAGGCAGAACTCAAATTCACTGAGTTCAAGTAGATTATACTGGCTTTTGATATATGGCACAGAGACGTACGAGTATTCTTCCTTGGAATGATCCAATGTGTCCGAAGAATATTCCATATAACCTCAATATACTGGAAGGTGCGCATTGTTCTTCGCATTGACCTTCGACTGTTATACGAGTACAACTCCAAAATATCAGAGTGGGTGCTTGACCGTCTGAACTAAACAGTCATCGAAATATCTCTCGTTGGGTTCCCTGCGAGCGAATTTGACATTTTGTGTCACTGCTTCTAAGAAGCGCTCATGTAACCTAGCGGAAAATCATTTTAATGGATAAATAATATCATCGGTTTGACAGTCTCTTTCAATTGAAGACAAATTTATCATAGTGACTTTGAATTCCGAACTTGAATTTAAAGCAGTTCGTCAGCCAACTATACAATAAATCCAATCTTAACAGAATTAGATACATCTTGGTGGATGCATACTATCTTATTTTCTGCCTGATATTACTGTATGGTGAAATCTAGGTTATCATTTTGATTTGTAACGCTACCATGCATGTCAGTAAAAAGCAATACTCCTTTGATTTAAAATTAAATTTGAATTTTCCTTCTCCACCCATAATCTACTCGTAGTCTCAATGCCTGTGTGGAAGTGATAAATCTAGTATACCAGGAAAAGTACATACGAACATAAAAAAAAATCATTCTATTTGAACGAAGCTAATTAACTTTATGCAATGTGTATTAGGATGTAATAGTTAGTTGTATACCAAAGCAGGAATGCCAACACGCTTGTTTTATGCGATAACGCGTGATGTATCCGTATTTTATGATGAAGGGTCACACGTGTGACAATTAATGGCCCACAATTTACACGATGACAATCAGCAAAAATAACAATTAGTGGAAAAGAAGGCGGTGGTAACTTAAGTTACATCGGAGATTCCAGATGAAGATGCAATCAGATAATCCGCAGTGCACGCACTATTACCTCAGTTCGAAGTGTTATTTCAGTGATTTGGCGCTATATTTTTCCATCATCATTTTATTTAATAACCGAAAATTGTAGCAGATACTTGATAATTAATTGCGATAACAACTGAAAGTAGTTTTGATTTTTTGATAGGTGTCAACATTTCGCTTATAACGCTTGGGATTATCGTAACAGTCCTTTGCGACAGTGAGTGGAGTTGGTCTTTCATGTAATGGGAAATTAAATGCATTTAATTTGACCTAGTTTATGTGAGTGATTTGGTATATATGTGTTCTTAAATGAAATACATTCGTACTTGGAATAGCTGTGTTCCAATGGACTAATGAATCAGTAGTGCCAAATTTCAAAAACCAAAATGGGATATCGCTTTTTTTGTGAAACCTAACTAAACTTCTATCAACTTTTTTTTTTGTAGTGGAACAATCAAGTTGGCAACTAAGTAATTGCCGATTTCACACATAGATGTCTTTGGCAATATTTTTTAATGGCTTCTGTCAATGACATATTTTTTCCCCTTTTGACATTTGTTAGCTGTCAGTCTTCCTTTGCTTTAGAAGCAAATTGCGCGTATTGTGAAAAGGTATTATATGTATGATGTGTATGGTGAAGAAGTCTTAAAAGAAAGACAGTGCCGGAATTGGTTTGACAAATTTCGTTCCGGAGATTTTTCACTGAAAGATGAACAACGATCAGGTCGACCAGATGAGCTTGATGATGATCAAATTAAAGCCATAATCGAGTCGGATCGTCATGTAACTGTACGAGAGATAGCAAAAAAGTTAAATGTAGGGATTGAGAATATGAAACTCGTTAAAAAGCTTGATATTTGGGTTCCACATGATTTGAAAGAAATTAATTTAACGAAGCGCATCAACGCTTGCGATTTCCATCTTAGACGCAATGAACCCGACCCTTTTTTGAAACGAATTATCACTGGCGATGAAATATGAGTTGTTTACAGTAACGTCAATCGAAAACGATCTTGGTCCAGGCTTGATAAGCCAGCACAATCCACCTCGAAAGCTGATATCCACCAAAAGAAGATTTTGCTCTCAATTTGGTGGGATTGGAAAGGTGTGGTGCATTTTGAGCTGCTTCCAAGGAATCAAACGATCAATTCGGATATGTACTGTCAACAACTGGACAGATTAAGTACAGCGATCAACGAAAAACGGCCAGAGTTGGTCCATCGAAAAGGTGTCATTTTTTCATCATTTTTTCTTTGGCCACTCGCCAAAAATAATTGGAGCTTGTTTGGGAATTTATGTTACATCCACCATATAGCTCTGACCTTGCTCCATCAGATTACCATTTATTTCGATCTTTGCAAAACTCTTTGGATGGTAAAAAAAAAATGATGAAGACGCTGTGAAATCGCTCTTGATTCAGTTTTTTGCCGATAATGATCAGAAGTTCTACGAACGTGAAATTATGAAGTTGCCAGAAAGATGGCAAAAGGTCATCGATTAAAGTTTATTCGTTGTATTTAAAAAAAAATGTGTTTTATTTATCTGAAAAAATCGGCAATTACTTAGTTGCGAACCTGATACATATGTAGCTCATGTAAAGCTGGAACCCTCATTTTTTGTTTCGTTGTTCTATGAAACTTCTTTTGCACGCTCAGAAAAGCGAACACTGAAAATGCATTTACATCATTCGTTTTGATATTTAGAACGGTATTGGGATTAAAATGCAAAAGTGACACATTGGTTGCAGTGGCAACGGTTTACCAAAGATGACTTTAGGGGTGGCTTAAGGAGTAACAATCGACGCTCCTCTGTATTTATAAAAAAATGACCGAATATTTTAATCCTTTTACACTACACAGCGGTTGGTTGAATAACAAAAAAAGGTCCTTATTTTAGTGCATTGTCCTTCTGGGGTACATTCAAAAACTCTTCGGATTGGAATATTGATATCCATTCACTTTGCATATCCTGGGCGAGTAAGGTTTAGGATTAGCTCAAAACATTGTGACACTAAGTCAATGTCGTTGTACAACCCATACAGTGAATCGTTGCAGATCGAAAATCGTTCAAGGAATTTGGAATTGCATTTTCATTATAAAGCGAATCTGAGATGATTCGAATTTTACGAGTACACAAAGAGTCCTTAGTTGTTTGTGAGAGATTATACTTAACTACCTTCTTAGCTTCGAGAAACAGCGATTGGCAAGAGCTCTTAGCTTGATATTTGGGTTGATGCCCGAATTTAAGGCGATGAATACGAGTACGTCATTTACAACAAATGATTTTTATTAGCATACTCGTAGTATGACCGAAAGTAGTACAAATACTACTATAATGGTACAAACAACAGGACTGATCTGTAGAGAAGAAGAATATAGTTCATGTGGGAAGAGTCAAAGAGATCTAAATCTAAGGTGCATCGCTAGGAATCATATTCCAAGGCAACCATGTTGCAAGTGTAAGGCGTATAAATTGCGCGCTCTGTTTTAAAGACTGTTTTTGTTGACTATCAATTCTTACCCTTACGTTTACTATGTGTTTGTTGTTCTAATTTCCACCACAGTTCATAATTTTTGACTTAAAATTTGACTTTAAACTGGCAATAATATTTTGCTTATCCCGCTGTTCTCTAGGGTGAACGTTCTTAATTTTTAGTGCATACTTTCTGGCGGAAGGGCATAGGACTTTAGATCTACAGTGCCATCAATAAAAAGTGATCATTTTTGTTCGAGTTTTTATTTTTTTACTGAATAAGATATCTTCGTAAATTTGTTTACTGTATGATACCATATCCCCCATTCTCTAACCCATTTGTTGGGAATTTCTTAAAACATATGTAATGATATCTTTCTATTCAGAGGATATTTCCGTCATTTTTGAGAGATTTTATCCGAAAAACTTGTTTTAACCGAAATTTGTAACCGAAATTCACGGATTCTGATGAGATGTTCTCAATAAAACCTAACCATCGCCATAAATAGCTTCGAAAACCATTGTATATTTTCTTTTTATTATAAGGAAACGCCTCCAAAAAGTGGGTGTAGTAATGTACAATGTATGAACGAAAGAAGAGAACAGAAGCCTCTATATGTATATAAGTTTAAGGTAATATTTTTCTGTTTCTAGTTAAAGTAAAGAGAGCGTGTCTGTGGGGAGATTTCAAAAATGTTTACTAAGTTTTTTAAAAAAAATTGTCATCAATATTTTCACTAGAAACTGAAAAGAATGTGTAAGACGAAATATAGAGACGTCGATATTCTCTACAATTTCTCTACACATTTTGTAGGACCACGCCCACTTTTAGGGGCGTTTTCATTGAAGAAAAACTGTTTTTGTTTTTTTTTAAGCTATTTAATGATGAATAAGACTTATTTTACAAATCTCATCAGGAATACGTAGACTTTGGTAACAAATATTAAGAGAATCGCCCACTTCTTCCTAAGAAAAATTCTTTTAAAACTATTTTTCCTAATATCACTTAAAAATCGATGAAATATATTCTGAGTGGAACATTAGGGATAGGCTATCATACGATCGATTTCAAGCGGATTGTTACTATGTTTTCCAAGTCATCCTTTGCAATGGTTAATGTCAATGTAAAGAATGAAACATTATTGAAAAATTGTACAAAGAAGAGAACATTTATCCAAGAACAGGGAACAGTCCTTTGATAGATAGATTTTAGCCACCAACGCTCAACCAACTGAGCTATTATAAGACAGCGATGTTGTGAGAATTGATCAGAGAAGTAGACATCCAGGGATAGCTCCGTTGGTAGAGCTTTGGTGGTAGCTCCCTGCCCTTGTGTAAATGTTTACTTCTTTGTGAAATTTTCCAATAATATTTCATTCTTTGCATTTATGTCTTTCACACAAAAAATATCACCAATCTTAACTAATTATAATCTCGATAACCTCCCATTAAAATGTGATGACTTTTATTATGATCTTCACATTATAATGGACACTAAACTCACTTTTAAACTAGGTAATAAATAAAGCAAACCGTAAACTAGGTTCGGGGGGTAATAATTTTCATGACCTATGCATTCTTAAATAACTATATCGTGCGGCAGTGAGATCATCGATAGTATACTGTATGAGTAGTTGCTTCTGGTATTCAAGTTATATTACTAACATTCATCGTTTGAAACCAAAAGCATTTTATTTACTTTAATGGATCTTCCTCGCTGATAATTCCGTAAATCTGCCGCCTTACATTCATCGCTTGAAACTATTAAATCTTGAAACGTTAAGTACGATAGAAGAATTATTCTAAACTATTTAATGTATATTATCTGGTGTTATTAAATCGAGTGACCTTCTTAAGATTCAATAGAATAATTTATGGCATGCATGAGCCCCTTTTTGCTGCATGTATTGATTTTCATAAGTTTAGTGCATCTACAGAGGATTAACCCAGTAAGTATTGTCACCTCAATAGTAGACTTCAAGAAGTAGATCTTCATGGCAGTGAATTAGCAGAAGACAATAGACCAGCGAACATAAAAATTGGACACTTTAAGACTGAAAAATGTTTTCACGAGTGACGTATCTAAGTTCGAGGTTTTTGGTTCTAAGCAAAAAGTCTTCGTCCCCAGGTCACCGCGTTTGACTTTCATAAAACATAGTGGAGAATCTGTTATGATTTGGAGCTGTTTCGGTGGGCATACATTCGGAAATATTTGCACAATCCAAATAATAATGATTAAGAACAAAAACATTGTTGCCATCTGGACTGCGCATTTTTGGACAAAAAAAATGTATATTTCAGCACTGCAATGAACCCAAGTACTCTTCAAAATTCCCCAGGCAGTACTCGTACTTGTACAAGTTATCAGCAGAAGGGACATTCAAAATTATGGTTCGGCCATCACACTCTCCTGACATCAACCCAATTGAGCTCTTGTCGGATGAGCTGGACAGAAACATAAGAAAAGTTTGCCCCACTTCCGGAGAACACTAGTGGGATATTTTGCAGGAAGAATGGTGCCAAATTTCCTTAGATACCCTTCCAAAATTATTCAAAAAAAAAAACTTTATGAAAGTAATCCAAAAAAGAAAAAAACGGGTGGACACATTTATATTTATGAGCAGGTGTTGTATGTACAGAACGTATGACTTAAGAATGAGTTTACTTTTTGGCATCGCTTTCAGCTACCATTTGAATGGCTCTTTCCTTAATTTATTAACTAATTCCCTTCCTTTCAGGGGTGTTAGCAATCTTGCATAACATAATAATAACAATAAATCGTATAAAATTTTTGAAAACAAGTATTACAGTAAAAGCTCTCTTTGCGAACAGATTAAATAAGCGGACATCTCTCTTACACGGAAAAATTTCCTGGCACCATATATGCATTAATGGATGTGGACACATTCTATACACAAAAATACATCAAATATCTCCCATAAGCGGATTTATAATTCTAATAAATGTACGCGAACATTTGAATAAAATCGGTGGTTCCCCTTTTTATATACCTACTTCATTGTACAAGGTGACGCAAAAGTCCTCACTCGGTTTCCTAAGGCAGTAACTTTGTAAATAAAAAGAATTGGTTCTGTTTATTGATTATGTTTATTCAGGCGATTACATTTTTGTCCATTAAGTCGCGAAGATAATATCGGTCGAATGGTCGCCGCCAGAGTTGATGCACATTTGGGCTTGTTCCACAGCATTGTCCATGACTTCTCAAAACTTCTGGCGACAAATTCTCCATTTGTTGTGGAATGTTCTCATTTAGGGCCACCAAGGTCTGGTTTATTCGTATAGACCCATGACTTCAAAAAACCCCAAAGAAAGAAATCTGGAAGAGTCAAATCGGCCGATCTTGCGGACCAGTCCAAATCGCCAAAACGAGAGATTAAGCGGCCGGGAGGAGGACGAAGTGCTTGGTTGTAATTTATATGCGATTGGCGGTCTGCAGAAAATACATCTTCAATTCTTCCACCAAAATTTGTGCTAAAGACCGTCTATTGATGCCCAATTGCGTGGCCTGTCATTTGGTTGATATTTGAGGGTCCTCTTGGACATCAGCAATCTCAGCAGCTGCAGCGATATTCCCGACCGAACGGCTGCTCCGAAGCCGTCAATGCCTGCTACTGTCCCGTGTTGAGCCAGTTTCCTCAAGGATAGCGGCTAAACGCCGCAGTGTTTGCCTAGGGAATAGACGACGAAATTCTCGTTGAGTCAAAATCACCGGCCGATTATTTGTCAAAAACATTGACACAATTATTCTGCGTTCTTGAAGAGTATAACAATCCATGGTCTGTCTAGGTGTATTCTGCTTTTGTTTACTTCACAAATGTCAAAGTCACGATGACATAAGACGCCATTTGCAAAAATGAGAACATCTTCCGTTAGGGTCATGACTTTTACGCCACCTTGTAGTTGCGTACCTATGTTTTATTTCTGCAAAATACAGTTTTTTTTTAAGTGTCCACTTTTGGGAACTTTCACTGTAATTGTTTGATTTCATGATTCTTAAGATTTCATGATTCTCTTGTAACAATCAATTATTCATTAAAATGTTGTTAAAAATCAAACACAGAAAACGAATAAGTGGAGTGCTTGAATAATGTATACTTAAGTCTAATATTCCTACCCTAAAGAAATGTAATAATAAAGCTTCTTCCTTCTATAGCTGAATAATAGGAATAGGTTTGTTTTCCACTTTTTTAAATCCAATGCAGATACTTTAAACCGTGTCCATTTATTGTCCATGTGTCCTTTCATGCATGAAAACAACTTATCGCTCATTCTTTCGCATTTCAGCTGTGTGGGCGTAGAGTGAATTTGCATATCCTTTGGAAGTACAAGAGTATCTATATATAGACTATTGCTACTGCTGTTGACTGCACACTCCCACTTCCGTAGTCTCGACGTTCGTCCTTCCAGTTACACAGTTTGTGTGCCTCTACTCTAACAACTGACTATTCTGGCTTCATGTGACGAAACTTTATTCGTCTGGAATAGTAGACTACGAGTACTCGTAAAGTGATAGTGAACGAGAATCCACGCCAAGCTGATAGAAATTTTATTTTAAAATCGCATTATGCAACAAAAGACTAGCATAAAAGTGCATTGCTCTAGGTTCCAACTTGTGCGGGGGTAATAATAGAATGGATGACAATGGAGAGGGACTACCGTATCTGTTATGTCATTTTATGGACAATTTAATGTAGTAATGGAAACATTACATTTCCATCTGTCTGTTAGCCTGTTGGTATGTCTTGTCGTGTTATGGACGGCTGGCAGTCAGGCGGAAAGGACTAAGCATGCGTGTTTAAAACGTTTGAAAATTGTTATCGTAACAATTTTTTATGTAATAAATTACAAATTAATTTGTGGTTTGCATGGTAGATTATTGCCTGCCAATTGCACCAGTCGGTATCATTACATCACAACGATGGGTAGGTTAACATGATTTTCACAAATCATTGTTGAAGAGCTATTGTCGTTATTGAAGCGCTTATCAATCCAGGGACTGCTGTTGACTCCAATGGCACTGAAGCCTAGACTGACAATTTTAATGGTCAACTAGGTATCGTCCACAATGCGGCACACACGACAAAGTCGTATATTACCTTCGTATTGGATCTGTTCAAAGTACACAATTGTCCTATAGCTCAACAACAATTTAGAGATCATCTCACTTGTATCGGACCTTACAACAATACTCAAATCTCAACCACGATCAAAGTACTTAAGAGAAATAAAACGGTAGGGCTTATTAGCAAGCCCACCGAATATATTGGCATGTCAAAATGATGCTCAGTATCTAGTTTACAGTTCCAAAACGTGAAGACGGGGGAGTTTGTATGTGCATTCTTGAATCCTAGGGTTAAGAAAGCTGCATTAAATAAACATTTGGAAAGAAGTGAGGAATCCAACGTACACTTCCTTTATGCAGGCGTGATCACTTGGAGAACTGAGTGAAGCCTTTCTACTCAAAGGACAGTGACCTAGCACGGTAACAGTACAGGCCAATCCACGATACTAAAAGATATAAAATTAATTTCAAAAACTTGATTCCAAGCAGCAATGCATGCTGACGAACTTGAGTGCAAGTTCGAGTCCCAACTGAAACTCTAAAACTTTTTCAATTCGCCTTTGGGATTCGGCAATAAAACTTTCTTCTTCTTATGTCCTCTGACTCCTCGTAGGGGTCGTGTGCAAGGTCCTGTGCAGGGTCCTCTATAGATATACCGATGTTTAGGCAATCAGATTTATAACGAATCGTACCTCGTCCGATTTCTTACATGAGTGCTGAAGTTTACCGCGGTACATACGAGGGTGGGTCAATAAGTCCCTGAAAAATGAAATAAGGAACACTCTTTTCGGTATAAAAACATTTTATTTTTCAACGTAGTCTCCTTTTAGCTATATACACTTCATCCAACGTTTCTTCAATTTTTTGATGGTTACGAAACGGCGCAAAAACTCAGCCGAATTTTTCTGGAACATCGCCAAACACACCTTTGAAGTTGTCAAACGAATGCGTTTGTTGTCGATTGTGAGCAAACGTGGCACCCATCTTGCAGAAAGCGTTTTCATGTTCAAATATTTATGTAAAATCGCAATCACTGAGCCATGTAATAAGCCTGTGGCCTCTTCAAGCTCGCGCACTTTAACTCGCCGATCGTCCATTATCAAACCATGGATTTTGTCGACCAGAACGTTCTGCGTCACTTGTGCTTGAACGACCGCACCGAAATTGAGTAAACCAGTGGTAAATGGTTCCAATCGATGGTGAAGAGTCCCCATAATATTTGTCAAGCTTTTGTTTGGTTTGCGTGATAGTTTTTTCTCGCAAAAAATAGTGTTTAATGAGCACTCGAAATTCACTTTTTTTCATTTTAACGAAAATGCTAGTAGGCGTCTATATAAAATGGCTGCCACAACAAAACTATTTGACAGATCGGTCTGAAAATTTGGGTGCGTTCTTTTGAAAGATGATTCTTGACCAAAAAAAAAAAAATTAAATTTAAGGTGACGACACAATTTGTGTTAATTTTCAGGGACTTATTGACCCACCCTCGTATCTAGTATCTAGCTAGGAGTGATGATACATTTTGATGTTGAAAACAATAGTGGCACTATACAAAATTTTACACTTTTGAGTTAGAGCGACATCTACATAGGTTCCGATATATACCACGCACCCTTTGTGATACCCGTCCTGATACTTCGGTTAATTTCCACAAGAGGTGGAAAACTTATGAAACTTTTTTTAGACCTATTGACCGTTGAATTAAGTACAAAACTTTAATCGGCCATATTCGAAAATTAGGTTTTTTGTTTGCTGCCACTTTTGTTTTCAGTGTGCGATATGTACATATTTGCTTATTCATCGTTCAAGTTGTCGGTTCCAATCAACCGGAAACTATGATTTTTCTTTCAAAGAAAATCCTCCTGGTTGTGATGTAACCACAATTCGGCCGGTCCTGAAATATTAAAAGAGACAATTCAAATCTATGTTACTCTAATCAATATAGTATACCAACAAATTCGTTCAAAAGTATTATTGGGCTCAGCTAACCTTAAGCCTGTTTTATTGAGATACCGCTAGCTAGCTAAATTTGTACATGTAAAACTAATACAACAACTAATTGCTAACTAATCTTGCTGTTATCCCCAGCCAAGCGCTATTTTCGCAAAAAAAACGTTGGGGTTTGTACCACTGCTATTTTTTGTTTTCGTATTGTTTAGATAGCTCAAAACAGATTCCAGACTATGGATATCACATTTATGCTTCCTGTTAGATTAAACATTTCATAATTCGTAGTTTACAGAAAAGTTTTGACAAGATATTGAAAATACTAAAAACTATTTCAATAAAAAAGGATGATTATTACAGAGACCTATTCCAGACGTTGTACGAGCACATGTCATTAACAGATAGAAGGCTTTTATGAAAGAGAGATCTTCGAATTTCCTGTAAAATTGAACAGGCTGCTAAGAAATAGTAAACATCTTCTCTTTCGTATCTACGAGTACATATTGCAAAAATGACAAATCAATGGTAGATTAGTCTCGGTGGGGAACAAAGTTCAAATTCAAAATTTCTACTCTTGCTCAAAAAATGATGCTGATTACTGTGGTCAAGAGGTTGTCATTGAATTTTGTCGATGAAAGGCAATGGTTTAAATTTGTATAAACAACTTTTGATGTCGAAGAAATTGCTCAGTTTCGGTGTTGAACGTAAGGTTAAATCAAATTTGGCAAAGGAGTCTTGCCGAGTGTCAACTTTAGACTCGCTTAAATTCAGCGAAATTCCGCAAGAAATAGCAAGTTCGTTCCCTTTACTGAAGGGTAAAACAACATATATTTTCACACTTTTTCATTATTTTTATGAAATAGCGAGTAGTCTGAGTGAGCTTTTACATTTTGGATAAAAATTGGAGCTATACCTGACTCCTAATGTATGCGTACAAGTACATTGGTGTTGAACTCAGTAAATGAAATAATCGTTTGAAGAAAAATCTTTGGATAGCTTTATATTCCCCAAAGAACGTAAAGCCAAAAGCCTGGACGCCGTAGCACATACATATTTTTATTGTAACATTGAAATCCTATATTTTGAAGCTAAATCAATATTTTGGTCGACATAGAATTTTAGCCACATGGTACTTATGCAATTTTAGCTTCAGCACTTTTTTGCTTAATATTTCTGTTAAAATTCAAGTTGACGGTAAAGAAACCACAGTTTTCTTCCATTGTTGTCTGAACATTCATTTGAAGGTCCTAGATTTTCAGTCAGAATTACCAAGTCGTTCGCATAAAGTAGTACTTTTATATTGATTCCAGCAGAACAACACTCCTCGTGAATGTCGCCTATATAAAGTACAAAAAAGGATTGAGCTAAGTATGCAACCCTGTGGCACACCTGCTGTGGCCGCGAACCAATCATATATTTCAAAGCCGTCCTATACTGTTGCACTTGTGGACGACAGAAGGCTAACGTTCATGGATAAAAACGAGGACTGACAATTTGTAATCGCGTTTTTTCCCAAGGAAGTTTTTTGCGATACTAGTCAGAGTTAATATATGATGATGACCGTCGATGCGAGAATAAGTACGTGGTTATTCGAAAGAAAAAACAATATGGCGGATAGTAAGCGCCATTTTGTCTAACTTTAATGTTTTTCGAAAACTGACGTTTGCATCAAAATCAAGATAGGTTTACTGTAATTTTTTAAAGTTTTCAGAGATAAGGAAAGGGTGCATACTTTTTTATAAAATAAAGGAACTATATATTTATGGAGTCCGCGCATTAGCATCTTTTATTTACTATACCCGGAATTTCCCATTCAAATAACCCGCGCTTGAGAAATATCAAATATCTGTTTGGGAGTTTGTGCGTGATAACTTTGTTAACAAGTCAGTGTTTGTTGTGTTCTGCGAATTTCTTTGAATTTGTTGCAGAAACAGCATCGCATTGATGTCGCTAAAGAATTGTTTTCTTTGGGCCAAAATGTTATCGATGGCATCATTACCGGCGACGAGACATGGGTCTATGAATATGACAACGAAACTAACCAACAATCATCGGAATGGCGCTTCGCAGACGAGCCAAAATCCAAAAACCACGACAGAGTTGGTCCAAAATCAAGGCTTTATTGACCGTTTTCTTTGATTGCCGTGGTGTGGTCCTCTCCGAATTTCTTTCGCCAGGCCAGACAGTAAATAAGGAGTATAACGTGAGCGTATTAAAGCGTTTAAGGGAAAATGTTCGTCGCAAGAGGCCATAATTGTAGAGGAAAAGCTCGTGGTATCTTCACCACGACAACGCACCGGCTCACACATCTCATCTTGTACGCGACTATTTGATCAAAAACAACGTTCATACCGTTCCGCAAACTCCGTATTCATCTGACATGGCTCCTTGTGACTTTTTCCTATTCCCACGACTGAAGTTACCACTTCGCGGAAATCGTTTTGAGACGATTGAGGCGATAAAGGAAAATTCGCAGAAGGAGCTGTAGGCGATTCCAAAATTGGCCTATGAAAAGTCTTTTGAAGATTGGAGGAAGCGTTGGAATATGTAATATATGATTACTTTGAAGGAAATAAAATGAATATCGATGAATAATTGAACCGTTTTCGTGTTATTGAAGAATTCCGGGTACTTTTTGATCAGAAGCTACAAAATATTTACGACTTTCACTCTAGCCCTCAAAACTTTTTTGTCTTTTTCACTTTTCCAAAATTTTGCTTCGAAACTATATGTTTGTAAGTGCGGATCAGCAAAACTCAACTCATCTTTAGCCCAAATTTTCAAGTTTCTACGTCAAATGGTTCAAAAGTTAAGAGACTCTAACAGATATACAGACAGACAGACAACTGACTCTCACCATAAAAGTTCCATTGAGAGTGATACCCTTGTGTCACTCAATTGATTCCATCGTAAAGGAGATGACAGGCAGTTTCTCCTGCCACCCAGTTTCTTCTAAAGAGGTTGTAATTTGTTCTGCTTCTTCTAAGGCACTGTCAAAGTTATTTAAAGTCTCAATAAAGGAGACAACAATTTAGATGTGAAGAGATGGATACCTATCCATTCCATCGTAACTCATCAATTTGTTGTTTGAACTTGTGTTCAATGTTTCGTGTCTTTTCGATGTGTCACCCTTAAAAAGTTTCAAAAATCTTCAAAGCACAATTCTAAAGCATCGCAGTTCAGAGTAAAAGTCAAAACACATAAATGTATCTTTATACGGTTAATTTAATTTTTTCATTAAGAAACTTTTAACAAAGAAACACTTTGCGCCGCCAAGGTGCTTAAAAATTAATTGAAAGGTGTTCCCTTTGACAATGATTATTAGGCTATTCATTCTTTGAATTTGCCACCTCCTCCATTGAAACTGAGTGCAGCATTGAAATTGAAGGACGACTTCTTCCCGAAAAACCGAAGAAAATTTGTCTTATATTCCTTAAGGGCTTAGCCTTGTCTCAGAAAAATAAACAATGCCTCTGAGTACCCTTAAGCAAGGTAGTGGGTTTTTGATTAAAAATTTTTGTATACACAGGAGAGGGAAACTTTTTTGTTCCAAATACAACTTGGGGGTATGTTAGATTTCCATTAAAGGTCGCTTTTGACGTGACTTTTCATTTGTAAATTCGAATTACAGTCTCTCTCCAATTCATTAGAATTGCTCATGCACTGTCCTGGAATAATTTATTGACTTCAAATGAAATGATGTCCTAGTCTCCACTGGCAACAACAAAAAAAAAAAAAAAAAAAACAATTAATCAGCCTCCATTTGGAAGTGCATACTCCAATTTGTGTTCTCAGCAAATAAAATTGGATATTAAATGAAGAGAAAGGTCATTCTAAATATAAAATCTGTGTACACTCCATGGTGCTGAAAATTGTTTCAAAGTCAAAATCAATTTCTTCGGGAATCAGAAATTGTATTTGATTCTCTCCGTAGTGGTGGTGGTGGTGGTGGTGGTGGTGGTTGTGATTGAACATCGCCCATCGTTGAACATAGAGAAAATTATAAGTTGTAGTCCTGTATTCTGCGGAAGGACCCATGTGTATAAAATGATTGTTGGTTCGGTGGAGAATTTGCGTTTAATAAAATTACCAGGCATGAGTTTTCTGTCCTTATACTGTAAGAAAATAACAAATTGATTTGCGACAGTAACAAGAAAAGGATTCAACAAGGAGGACACCACCCACTCGTTGGATCCTTCTACCCACGCAAAACATATCAACGTCGTTTATACTCAATTAGGAATGTTCTTTGTGTCTGGATGTTGTGACAGCAGTCATTTTCGAAATATTGATTTATTGTCGCCAAGTCCTGAAATGTTAATGGCGGGATTTTAATTTTAGACAAATGGGTGCTATAATTATTCCCGATGTTTAAACTTTTCCCATGAGTCATGGCTGGAGGTATTTGATGAAATCCTTTCATCGCTCTATATTTATAAATGGTACATTAAATTTTAACGTATCATGCGTCAGAAACGTAAGTAAGGCAGTGCCTCTCTGTCGAGAATCGAGGGCCGACACTCTTGCCATATCTAGTTCTAGACACCTACTGTTTTTTGTTCCCTAAAAAAAACATTTCTCCTGGTTTTTCGTTGAAATAATGCATTCTCTTAGCTGTCAATTAAATATTGACTCCTTGCAAAATCGTTCATTAGTATTTTCCTCCCAGAGTTTAATTGCAATTTATTTTTCCCTTGCCAGCCACAAAAATCTGTACGAAATTGCTTTCTGCAATTACGAGTAAAACTATTTACTAATTGATTTTCTATTTCTCTCCTTTTTCAATTGCAGTTTCCTTGACGACTTGGATCGGTTAGGTGCAAAGGATTACCAGCCAACCGAACAGGATATATTGCGCACTCGTGTCAAAACTACTGGTATTGTTGAAGTGCACTTCTCCTTCAAAAACCTTAATTTTAAGTAAGTACACGACAGAGATAAGAATGTATTCTATGTTAGTCGAGTTTTTTTGGTAAGCACATATACTCTTAACAAAAACAAATAACAAACAGCCATAAAATCGCACAAAGAGAGGAATGATATAAAGTTGTTCTTTTTTTTTAATTTGTTTAACAATAGTACTCGTATATGCGTTTACAATAATACACGGCTGTTATACATATGTATACCAATGACATTACATTTAAATGTTGTTATTATTATTTTTAGATTATTTGATGTCGGTGGGCAACGTTCTGAGCGAAAGAAATGGATCCATTGCTTCGAAGATGTAACCGCGATCATTTTTTGTGTAGCTATGTCTGAATACGATCAAGTTTTACACGAAGACGAAACTACGGTAAGTCATTACTTTAAATTTGTATGCATTACCATTCGCTGTCATATAATATTAAAAATCAGAGGGGGGGCTTACAAAAAGAACAAAAGGGCAGAACATTATTTAGATGTGTTCCCACCCATTCACTAGTGCAGACAGGATACAAATCGAATGGGACACGAATATATTTGAGAGACGATTCACCATAGAGTAACAAAAAACCACAAAGTTTTCTACAACCGATGGCATTCGAAGAGAATTTAGTTCATTTGTAGATGAACATGAAGTAAAATTCTACTACAATCCAGAACATCGATTTCTCTCTCTAGATATACGAGTAGAGAGCTGCTGTTGTAGGAATTAAAGATGGGTTACTGCGTGAGACACCGCAGATTTCAGTTTTCATCGAACCCCTAGAGGTTCACTCGGCGATTCAGAGGTAATCATATGGAATAGCAAATGGAATAGTTAGGTCCTAGCTTTTTATATTGTCATCTATTCTCCTTCCTCGATCAAATATCTGATGTGGATTAATTTTTTTCAAACGAGTTTAATATACCCTCTGCCTTGTTGTTTATAGTCTAGCAAGGGACTCAATGTAACATTGATCTGTAGACGATCAGATCGTATTGGTAGCTACGGATATTTCGTAAGCCAGTCTTCAGCGAATGAGCCCCTAATCTTTTTTCGAAGTTATAACTATACTCGTATATAGACTTGTTCTTGGCGGTGGACAGATGCTTTAATTAACTTCAAGGCAAACTCTTTTCGCCTACGACACGTTGTGCGAGTATTTATCGATCCATATTTAATAACCTCCTAGTTTTTATTTATCAAAAGTCATCGCAATGATAGTTGAATGTTGACAGTTCAACAATGACGCGAAATTTAAAATGACATCTCTTGTTGGATGAATATATGAGTATACGAGTACTCGTACTTCTTGAAAATAGTACCTTTTCAAATGTGCTAAGCACTATCTGCTCCAGTAGAAGAGATTGAAAAAATTAGAGGTCAAAGAATCTTTTTGTCCAAATTCGGTAGATCGTTTGAAATAATTCGGAATAATCAGAAATGCCTGACGCATGCGTCTCACCTATGCATCATCGCTAGATTTGAAAGATCGGGTTCTCAGCTAACTCTATCCACATTGTTGTTAGCTTGTCGTCAACGGGCGTACTCGTTAGAGTAAGCTAAGGACAACAAAAACCTTCTATTTCCCTTCCTTATCTTGCCCCCATTCACGGTGATGGGTCAAGGTATTCAACGACCCATGTCAATGCCCTATCAGGGAAACCGGTTTCATCGGGCGAACTTGAAATTGTGGATCAAATTGCACTGCAGAAATCCTTCATCAGGGAGATGCATTGATGATTGAGTAACTTACAGGCTCATACAGCCTGAACGTTATCACTTCGAATTAAAATTCAAATTTATTAACAATTTTGCAAAAAGTACAATGAGACTGGGTCTTTTTAGTGTACCGTACCAGAATGGTATAAACAGAACACTAATGGATTCAACACGGTGTCTGTTTATCCATGTGTCTGTCACGCCCTTGTAACTTTTGAACCGTTTGACCTATAAAACTGAAATTTTGCACAAAAATAATGGGGAAAAAACTTTTGGGAGCACAATGTACGCCAACAAAAAAAAAAGTTTACACATCATGCGACATATCAAATTAAAGCTGAACTTTCAAGGAATTCAAAAATATAAAAAGTATTTTTTTTTTTTTTTTTGATAAATTTTCTGGAAAAAAAAATCAAAATCCATGGCACAAGGTTCAGTTCTTAAAGGAACCTGAGTATGCTTTTTACAAGTAAGTTTTGGATTTCATAGGGGGAGATGAATCCTCTTCCAAGTAGTCTGTGTCTATTGCAACCACCTTCCAGCCATATACGGCAGAGATCTAATGCAGCCCTACCTATTTTATATAGATTATAGTTAAGCGAGCTGTGAGCCGTAGTAGTCTGTTAAGATTTTGGCAGCTTTTTTCCGAAGAGGCGAAATTTGATTAGCTCGATAATGTTTTGCGAAATCAATTAATTTCTTGGCCTGTCGTTGCGTTTCATTTAGATATTGATACAAGTTTTGACGAGGAGTTCAGTTCCAGTTTCAGGTGGCTAACAGATATGCCACAGAAAGGTAATGGTCCTGTGAGTGGTAGTGCTGAGCCGCGTCTTGCAAGTTCATCCGCGCTTTTATCACCGTCTACACCCCTGATACACCCAAATGATTGTGATGTTAATGTAAGAAGCTAGCTGCTTTAAGATGTTTAGGCAAGTCTCGGCCAGTTTAGACCTAAAGTAGAAAGAGTAGGACTTTAATAGCCGCTTGACTGTCAGACAGGATATTAATATTAGATCTACGGAAGTTGTGCCTAATGCATTCTCTGGTGCATAATTCTATGGCGTAGATTTCGGCCTGAAAAATCGAAGTAGAATGTCCCAAAATGACTGCCAGTTGGAAATTCTCCGTGTTTCATCTCTGATTCGTCGGTGTACCATGTTGATTGAGGGTAGTTCAAGGGAAGAGGACTCCCGTTGTTCCATTTATCACGCTCTAGGAAAAAAAATTTATTTCTAGGGGCATGCAGTCAATAAAATGCATCGCTGTTTAGGATTTCCAAATGCCCTTTGAGATCTCCAAATTAAAAGCGCTTATCGCTGCAGCTTTTTTGATTCTGATGTGGAGAGGGGAGAGCTGCAGGACAGCTTCTAATGCACGCGGTTGTTGGACAGGAACGCATAGCGCCTGTAATATCCATGCAGGCTGATCTTTGGACTTTTTGTTGTGCATTATGTGCAGTTATTTGTTCAACCTTTGTATACGTTATACTTGGAAGTATTATTGTAAGGTAGGTCCAATGGACCATTTTTAGTCTTAGTCCCCATTTCCTTCCAAAAAGTTTTCAGCACGCCCATAGTATGGAAGTGGCTTTGTTGATAGTATTATCTAGGTGTTTGTTCCAATTTAATCTATGGTCAAGCTTGATTCCGAAGTATTTTACTTCCTTAGGAAAATGGATTTGTGCGTTATTTGACATTATTTTTGAGAGATTAATTAATCTTTTTCTTGTGAAGAGGATGATTCACGAAAACTCCTTTATGACTGGCAGTACGGTTTTCGTAGCAACAGGTCCACTGGTGATTTGATGGCATACGTATATCTCACCGAGAAGTGGAACCAATCTCTCTATCACTTCGGCGAAACTAAGATGATTGTGATTTGAGAAATTACCTTTCGGGGCGTTCTATACAAGTTGTTTTGGACGGCTTCAAGTCTGCAATTCACCAAATAAATGCTGGTGTTCCCCAAGGCTCTGTTTTGTGTCCGACTCTCTTTCTTATTTTTTTAAATGATCTCTTGTCTGCAACTTCTAATTCAATCCATTCCTTCGCTGATGACAATACCCTCAGTTTTTCATATTCGTTCCCTAACTCATGTCCTTGCTCTTCGGCCGTAGAAGAGGAACGGCAACGTATGTTAAACACATTAAATTCCGACCTGGACAGCATAATCAAATGGGGTTCAACCAACAGAGTGGAATTTAATGCTTCCAAAAAACAATGCTGTCTTCTGTCTGTCAAGCGAAACCATAACCCTCAACCATTATCCATGAATGGTACTTGCATCGCTGAAACCGAAAGACTTGCCATTCTCGGTTTGTGTATTAATAACCACCTTCGATGGAATGATCACATATTCGAGGTCGCCAAAAATGCTGCAAATGTCAAGGATTCCTTAAATGGTGTAAGAAATATTTTACACCGTCTGATCTGGCCTCAATTTATAAGGCATTCATCCGCATAAAGCTAGAATATAACGCCCATATTTGGTCTGATGCACCCAAGACCGTTCTGCATATACTAGACAGGGTACAGAATCGCGCGTTAAAACTTATAAGTGATAGAGTCATTGTGAATTCCACAGATTAACTCGAACATCGTAGAAATGTCTCGTGTCTTTCCCTATTTTATCGATTTTTTTTTATAAGAAATGCCAGTTGCATTCCTCCCCTTCAATACGCGTCATGCTTTGAATGCACATCAGTTCACCTTTAAGTCCAACTTCGGTCGTACTGTCAAATATAGGGATTCGTTTATAAGCCGAATGATCTACCAGGCACTGTATTTCCCCATCACTACAATCTTCAAATGTTCAAAGCCAACGTGCACAGGCTTCTCCTCTGTTCCTCTTCCCCATTTTCCTAAACGTCCATGCCCTGAAAAAATATAAGGGTATTCATATTTCCTTTGGCGCGTGCAGATTATAAAAAAAAAAACAAAAAACAAAAAAATTATTATTCACACTTATCTAGGTCATTCTGTATGAGGTTAGTGATAGTAGTTTCATTTCATGTGTGCCTCTGATTATTATGACTAGGAGAAAACGATTGTCTCGCCTAAATATTTCCACATCCATGAGAATATCACGCAGTGCTCGAAATGGTTGCATATCTTCAGTTTCGATACTTTTTGTTCTCATTGTCTCTCTTTAAATATTTTCAAAATTACCGCAATTAACACGTACGAGGGTGGGTCAATAAGTCCCTGAAAATTAACACAAATTGTGTGTTCACCTTAAATTTAATTTTTTTTTTGTCAAGAATCATCTTTCAAAAGAACGCACCCAAATTTTCAGACAGATCTGTCAAATAGTTTTTTTGTGGCAGCCATTTTATATAGACACCTACTAGCATTTTCGTTAAAATGGAAAAAAAGAGAATTTCGAGTGCTCATTAAACACTATTTTTTGCGAGAAAAAACTATCACGCAAACCAAACAAAAGCTTGACAAATATTATGGGGACTCTTCACCATCGATTGGAACCATTCACCACTGGTTTACTCAATTTCGGTGCGGTCCTTCAAGCACAAGTGACGCCGAACGTTCTGGTCGCTCAAGTGAGGTCACCACACCAGAAATGGTCGACAAAATCCATGGTTTCATGATGGACGATCGGCGAGTTTGCTCACAATCGACAACAAACGCATTCGTTTGACAACTTCAAAGGGCGATGTTCCAAAAAAAATTCGGCTGAGTTTTTGCGCCGTTTTGTAACCGTGGATGAAACCTGGATTCACCACAACACACCAGAAACCAAGGAACAGTCAAAACAATGCACTTCTCCTGGTGAATCGAAGCCGAAGAAGGCCAAGGCGGGGTTTGTCAGCAAACAAGGTCATGGCGACAGTTTTTTGGGATGCGCGCGGTGTTATTCACATCGATTACCTTGAAAAGGGTAAAACGATCACCGGCGCATATTACGCAGAGCTGCTGGATCGATTCCAAGCTTATTTGAAACAAAAACGGCCGTATTTGGGGAAGAAAAAAGTTCTTTTTCACCAGGACAACGCACCGCCACACAAGTCCGCAGTCACAATGGCAAAATTGCATGAATTAGGCTACGAACTCCTCCCTCATCCAGCATATTCCCCAGTTTTAGCCCCCTGCGACTATTTCTTGTTTCCAAACATGAGGAAATGGCTCGGAGGTAAGAGATTTGGGTCGAATGAAGAGGTCATCGCTGAAACAAACGCTTATTTTGAGGGGCTCGATAAATCATATTATTTGGAGGGCTTCAAAAAATTGGAGAAACGTTGGATGAAGTGTATAGAGCTAAAAGGAAACTATGTTGAAAAATAAAATGTTTTTGTAACGGAAAGAGTGTTCCTTATTTCATTCTTCAGGGACTTATTAACCCACCCTCGTAAATTCATATTCACAGGATATTCTTACAATAAAATTCCCCATATAATATAAAAAAAAAAAAACCTTTCTTCATATTCCAGAACCGAATGCAAGAGTCACTAAAACTTTTCGATTCCATCTGTAACAACAAATGGTTTACGGATACCTCGATAATTTTATTTTTAAACAAAAAGGATTTATTCGAAGAAAAGATCCGAAAGAGCCCATTGACAATCTGTTTCCCAGAGTACACAGGTAATGTTACCCATCTCGACCACACTCTCCTCACTTCCCTCATTTATATGAAATTTTAATTTCAGGCGGACAAGAGTACGGTGAAGCAGCCGCATACATTCAAGCTCAATTCGAAGCGAAAAACAAATCAACCTCAAAAGAAATTTACTGCCACATGACGTGCGCCACAGATACAAACAATATTCAATTTGTATTCGATGCAGTCACCGATGTAATTATTGCAAATAACCTGCGAGGATGTGGTCTCTACTAGACAATGGCACAAAAACAACAACAAGTAATATTTAAAACTTATAATAATTCATATAATAACAATAATAATTATTGTTGTTATTATTTATTATTATTTATTATTATGATATGATAATGAACATTTTACAAAACAAACAAAAAACCAGAAAAAAAAAAATTCTAATTTAAAAAAAAAAAAAAAAACTTAACTCTAAGGATTAATATAATATTTAATTAGTAATTATTATTATTTAAAAAAAAAAAACGAACAAAAACAAAAAAAGATAAAAGCAAACATGTTAAAAAAAAAAATATTATGCCATACAAAAGAACAACAACAAAAAAAAATGGAACACAACCCAAAAACCAATTCAAAAAAAAAAAAAAAAAAACTAATTAATAATGTCGACTTGTATTCTCTTTGTATTATAATTTTATTGACAAATATTTTATTAACTTATTTAAAGAAAAACAAAAAAAAAAATACGCATATATATTACATAAAAAAGAAAAAAATATTTTCACGTTGCTATTTTAAAAAAAAAAAAAGAAGAAAACTTATAAAAGAAAAATGCAACTTGCCATATATAAACGTGACGAATTTTAATAGGATTCAATATAATTTTCTTTGCTATTTTTAAGTTTTCTTAATAAAAATCGCGCACAAATTCTGTTAAAAATAAATATGTATAGGTATATACATATTTCGACATGACAATTTAAAGATAATTTTAATAAATACAAAAAGTTAACGAAAACGCACATAACACATACGTATTTATTTTTATTTCGAATAATTACATTATGTTTATGTTTTTTTTTTATTTAAAAGAATTTTATATATATTTTTATTTAGTTTTTAAGTTCTATGTATTTTTTTTTTTTTTTTTTCTTAATAGTTAAATAACAATGATAATAATGTAACTAATCCAAAAGGTGATAATGATAATAATTAAATGCAGGCGCTTCGCTCTAGCTATGTGGTCTCGTAGGGAGGTATTAGAGTAGGACAGATTGTGTCTGTGACAATGTAGAAAGACAATATGGACTTGATTCTTCGAATAAAATTATCTCCTATCATGAACGCATAGAGCATAGTGGGAATAAATCTATCCAAATGGTGGACCACAATAAGGAATTAGTAAGCGACAACGAATAAGTTGCACTTGACATTACAAGGTCTTCTTAGTACCTTGATTGTGGGCTTCCGAACCATTACGATACGCATGCCATGTTGTGCAGGTTGTGTCTGTGACGAAGTAGAAAGACAATACGAACTTGATTTTCGAATAAAATCATCTCATGTTATGAACAGAGTCGAATGATGGACCACAATACGTGCTATTCTATTCTTCTGATAAGGAATTTAGTAAGCGACTATGAAGAAGACCCCTCCTATGCACTTGACACTACTAGGTCTTCTTAGTACTTTGATTGTGGGTTTTCGATTATGATACGCATGTCATGTCAAAATTTGAGGGAGTTCTCCAAGTCGTCTTCAGTGTAGCAGTTTTTCGTAAGAACTCTACCAGAATATCATCAATTAAATACAGGAAGTTGTTTGAAGTTAATATCTAGCTTGCCTTTTTTAAGTACGATGAATGGTGAAGCTGGCTAATTACCCTTCAAACCATCTAAAATTCAGTAACAGCCATAGATTTGCATTCCGGTAACCACATGTGGGACTGTTTGTCACATTTCTGTTTCAATAGTCACATTTCTTTGAAAATTGACAGTAGATATGACGTTTCGTGTCACTAGAATGTTGACAAGTTAAAATGAGCTGGGTTCACGATAGGTGTCACTTTTGTGTGGATTAATTGTGTTTCACCTCACGCGAATATGGTAATGCAGAAAATAAAGTAAGGTGACTGTGGGAATAAGAGTGAATATGACAGCTGTGTTTGGTGATATGCACGGTTGCATTGCATTGTCTATCGATAACCAGAAATGTTCTGCAAGACATTTAGGCGGCATGTCTTCGAATAAGCTGAAACTCAAAAACGCACTCAGTTGATTGCGTCATTTGAATGGTACCGAATGCAAACTTCTGTCGTCGGCATTAAGAACAATATTTAAAAATATCGCAAGAGAAATGTTTCAATTGAAATTGTCGGATTACAGCGAGGTCATGTTAAGATGGCTGAACCGCAACAAAATAGACTATCCGACGAGAGAGATTATCATCGACCTTCGCTTGTCCTCAACAGAGGCTACGTCCCGTTTAGGTCATAAAATCGGTAATAGGCAAAGAATGATTCCTCATTTTAATCTCTGTACTGATGAGTATTATTGGCAGGATTTAGGTAGTCTATATGGATGTGAAGGACTTAGAATTCGGTTTTTAATTTTTTATTTAAACTGCTAATTAAGGAGGCGCCAAATTCGTTTTCTGAATTTTGTGTTTGAGTGACAGAGTTAAACTTTAGCCAAAGGCATTGGCATTCGATTATCTGACAAGAATCTCCTTGTGAAAGGAGCTAGTGATGCGTATATTCTTGTATGCAAGTGTATTATTTCGAATAGAACCTAAAAAGGCCAATAAGTCCATCAGAAGCATTTCCGACCCTGGGTGAGACGGATATTATATAAGACCAGTGAGGTTACGTTTGACATTTGTGGGCCGAAGCTGTAAGTAAATTAGACGACACTCCTTGCTTAAACTGACAAAAACTATTTTAAGCTAGAGTGCAGGCAGAAATAAGGCATAAGTGCATGAAATTTGATTTTTGTTTCTACTTTTTGCGTCTTACGGAATACAGACATTGTCAGTCCCGAACGATTATCAGAATTTGAAGTGTTGCCTGGCACGAGAATTCGATATCGATTCAACTTATGGATTGAGCTATCTATGTAGAATATTTCACAGTACCTCCAACCAGTAACCAGCAAGTTTACATGCTGTGACACCACCCGACTGTGAAAGAAGCATCAGCTTTGACACATTTGTGGATCATTTTAATGTACTTATTTCGCTGTCGATTACACATTATTCCTTAAGCGAGCTGTCTCTCTTTCTCTCTCTTGTGTTCTGTTATTCATCTAGGATCAATTATTTTAGCTCGCTTAATTTCGGATACGAGTAAAAACGATTTCATGATTAGAAACAATAAATCATATTCGTAAAAATGAGATCTTTCTCTGAGATTCCATAACGCTGTTTGATCTTTCCGTACTCAAGATCTTAATTTTATAAATACAACTGGATTGGACTCGAGAGCTATTTCAGGTGAATTGAAAAGCTTTGAAGTTTTCGAAATAGGTTTGCATACCTCTCAAACAAGTAAGACAAAGAGAAGTAACGAAGAGCGAGTTCTTTTTCTCAGAGCTTTAATGTGCACGAGAAATTTCTTCTGGCAAAAACTTGAAAACTGTCAGACGATTTTGACAGTTTTTCAAATTTTTACTCGAAATATATTGGCGTTCTCTTGATCCATTTGTCACTTTCTGAGAGTTTTCCTCTCAATCATTTATGTTTGACAGTAAGTAAAGTACGTGAATGAATATGATAGAAAACAGCCCTGTTTTAATCCAGAGATGATGTGAGGAAGGGAAAATAAACATCCTTCATATTGATTAAGGGAAAGCTAAGCTAACAATGGCCGTAGAATAGTCGACGAAAACAAGCTTTAAGATTGGGTTTATTTATTTGGGTAACTTGTTGTGAAAAGTGCTGCTGTCTTACCCAAAATTAATTTGCAGCCGAAAGATGTTACCTCCCTTCGAAACTCTTCTCATTTATAATTAGAGAGGCGCCTGTAAATAATTTTCTATTTTTTTTTAAATTTCTTTCACTGATTTTCCTATTTTGCAGTAGATCAGATCAATACTATAAGAGTGTGTGATTATTCATATTATTTTTGTCTTAATTTAATCAAACTTTAACAAGAAACTTTGCATTTAAAACATTCCTAGTTATGAAAAGGATTATAATATTTTTGTTTTAATTATCAATATCAATATACAAAAGTGCGTTTAAGTCTGGAATAAATAATAAATTTAATTTCGCATATTTCATAGTTTGTCTTACCGTTTTTTCACCATAAATTATAATAGTACAGGAAATCTCTCTACCACCAAATACCGCATAAATTGTACATAAAACTTAAGTTAATTAATTTTCGTTTCATTTTGTGTTGTTCTCATTTTGTGATTCTTTGAATCTGTTGTTTTTCTTCTTTCGCTGCATTGTGTCGTCAGTTCAAATATAAAAAGTTATAGATTTATGCAATATTTTTTAAATAATAAAAAAAAAACAATCAAAAAGTGGCACGTAAGGAAAAAAAATAAAACAACTACTAACTACAACTGCGGACTATTTTGTGCCAAGCTACCTATTTAAAAAAAAAAAGAAAACACTAACACACAAAATATACTTAAACACACATACAACCCCACAAAATAGACCAGCAAATTTAAAACCGTAGAAATATTTGTTAATTTATCAAATTAAGGACGATTTTTGTAAAATAACAAACAAATAACAAATGTGAAAGCTCATTAAATTTTAGAATTGAACAGAAGATAAATTGAAAAAAAAGGAGTTTATAGGTACATATTAGCTTAGAGGAGAACAGAGTTAAGAAATGTAATTTTAAATAGAAAACAAAACTCAACAAATACAATAATAACAAACAGAACATCGTCAACTCCTCCATGGAAAAGATCATTTTGAGTTTGTTCAGTTAGAATTTACGATTTTTGGTTTTGTTGAAAATATATTGTTAAGTTTATATGAGCGTAATGTATAAGTGGGTATTATGAATTGATTACGAAGCAGGCAGTTTTTGAAAAATAACCAGATTCTTTTGAAACCACTATCTGACCCGCCTAAATGCTTAATTTATTATGCTTCTTATTTCCCTTACTAATGAACATCAGTATCCAGATAATAATGAAACCAAGAACAAATTGAAGCTAAACAAAAAAAATCTTTCGTTCCCTGTTCTGGAGATGGTGTTTCGCAGATTAAAAATGAATTAGCTGCAGAATAACGTACAATGATGACTTATAGCTTCAAATGCTTATTGATTATTTCCTTTTAAAAACAACTACCTTTTACTTGATAACTTATGCGTGCAGCGTGAATTCGCGATAATTGTTCTGCTTCTAAGAGAAACAGATCGTGATAATTAGTTATCCGTAAGCCTTTCTATGAGAAAATACTCTAATAAATAAAGCAAATGGTAACAGTTGGCCGTGGTGTAGTGGTAACATCATCGCTTGTCACGCTGCAGGTTCACGGTTCGAATCCTGATGTCAATAATCATCTATTTCGCATGAACTAAATAAAAAAGTCGATCAATTGCGAAAGCTTTTCTCAACTCTACTGTGAAGGCATAACACTGGCAGTGATGATGACATCAGGAAGACGGAAAAAAATAATGTGAATCATGAGCAACGACAAAAGCAAAACAAACAAGCTCCCCACTTATCTGGACAGCCATCCTTTGAGTTCACTGAAACTTAATACCAGCTGAGTTTCAAACCAACTACACCAATCTGTCTTTCTGTCTCTTCCCCTTTCCTCAAAACGCTCGTGTCCTAAAATAAGTATAAGTGTATTCATAACCCCTTTCACACGTGCAAAAAAAAAAATTTTTGTTTTAATTATCAATATCAATATACAAAAGTGCGTTTAAGTCTGGAATAAATAATAAATTTAATTTCGCATATTTCATAGTTTGTCTTACCGTTTTTTCACCATAAATTATAATAGTACAGGAAATCTCTCTACCACCAAATACCGCATAAATTGTACATAAAACTTAAGTTAATTAATTTTCGTTTCATTTTGTGTTGTTCTCATTTTGTGATTCTTTGAATCTGTTGTTTTTCTTCTTTCGCTGCATTGTGTCGTCAGTTCAAATATAAAAAGTTATAGATTTATGCAATATTTTTTAAATAATAAAAAAAAAACAATCAAAAAGTGGCACGTAAGGAAAAAAAATAAAACAACTACTAACTACAACTGCGGACTATTTTGTGCCAAGCTACCTATTTAAAAAAAAAAAGAAAACACTAACACACAAAATATACTTAAACACACATACAACCCCACAAAATAGACCAGCAAATTTAAAACCGTAGAAATATTTGTTAATTTATCAAATTAAGGACGATTTTTGTAAAATAACAAACAAATAACAAATGTGAAAGCTCATTAAATTTTAGAATTGAACAGAAGATAAATTGAAAAAAAAGGAGTTTATAGGTACATATTAGCTTAGAGGAGAACAGAGTTAAGAAATGTAATTTTAAATAGAAAACAAAACTCAACAAATACAATAATAACAAACAGAACATCGTCAACTCCTCCATGGAAAAGATCATTTTGAGTTTGTTCAGTTAGAATTTACGATTTTTGGTTTTGTTGAAAATATATTGTTAAGTTTATATGAGCGTAATGTATAAGTGGGTATTATGAATTGATTACGAAGCAGGCAGTTTTTGAAAAATAACCAGATTCTTTTGAAACCACTATCTGACCCGCCTAAATGCTTAATTTATTATGCTTCTTATTTCCCTTACTAATGAACATCAGTATCCAGATAATAATGAAACCAAGAACAAATTGAAGCTAAACAAAAAAAATCTTTCGTTCCCTGTTCTGGAGATGGTGTTTCGCAGATTAAAAATGAATTAGCTGCAGAATAACGTACAATGATGACTTATAGCTTCAAATGCTTATTGATTATTTCCTTTTAAAAACAACTACCTTTTACTTGATAACTTATGCGTGCAGCGTGAATTCGCGATAATTGTTCTGCTTCTAAGAGAAACAGATCGTGATAATTAGTTATCCGTAAGCCTTTCTATGAGAAAATACTCTAATAAATAAAGCAAATGGTAACAGTTGGCCGTGGTGTAGTGGTAACATCATCGCTTGTCACGCTGCAGGTTCACGGTTCGAATCCTGATGTCAATAATCATCTATTTCGCATGAACTAAATAAAAAAGTCGATCAATTGCGAAAGCTTTTCTCAACTCTACTGTGAAGGCATAACACTGGCAGTGATGATGACATCAGGAAGACGGAAAAAAATAATGTGAATCATGAGCAACGACAAAAGCAAAACAAACAAGCTCCCCACTTATCTGGACAGCCATCCTTTGAGTTCACTGAAACTTAATACCAGCTGAGTTTCAAACCAACTACACCAATCTGTCTTTCTGTCTCTTCCCCTTTCCTCAAAACGCTCGTGTCCTAAAATAAGTATAAGTGTATTCATAACCCCTTTCACACGTGCAAAAAAAAAAATTTTTGTTTTAATTATCAATATCAATATACAAAAGTGCGTTTAAGTCTGGAATAAATAATAAATTTAATTTCGCATATTTCATAGTTTGTCTTACCGTTTTTTCACCATAAATTATAATAGTACAGGAAATCTCTCTACCACCAAATACCGCATAAATTGTACATAAAACTTAAGTTAATTAATTTTCGTTTCATTTTGTGTTGTTCTCATTTTGTGATTCTTTGAATCTGTTGTTTTTCTTCTTTCGCTGCATTGTGTCGTCAGTTCAAATATAAAAAGTTATAGATTTATGCAATATTTTTTAAATAATAAAAAAAAAACAATCAAAAAGTGGCACGTAAGGAAAAAAAATAAAACAACTACTAACTACAACTGCGGACTATTTTGTGCCAAGCTACCTATTTAAAAAAAAAAAGAAAACACTAACACACAAAATATACTTAAACACACATACAACCCCACAAAATAGACCAGCAAATTTAAAACCGTAGAAATATTTGTTAATTTATCAAATTAAGGACGATTTTTGTAAAATAACAAACAAATAACAAATGTGAAAGCTCATTAAATTTTAGAATTGAACAGAAGATAAATTGAAAAAAAAGGAGTTTATAGGTACATATTAGCTTAGAGGAGAACAGAGTTAAGAAATGTAATTTTAAATAGAAAACAAAACTCAACAAATACAATAATAACAAACAGAACATCGTCAACTCCTCCATGGAAAAGATCATTTTGAGTTTGTTCAGTTAGAATTTACGATTTTTGGTTTTGTTGAAAATATATTGTTAAGTTTATATGAGCGTAATGTATAAGTGGGTATTATGAATTGATTACGAAGCAGGCAGTTTTTGAAAAATAACCAGATTCTTTTGAAACCACTATCTGACCCGCCTAAATGCTTAATTTATTATGCTTCTTATGTCCCTTACTAATGAACATCAGTATCCAGATAGTAATGAAACCAAGAACAAATTGAAGCTAAACAAAAGAAATCTTTCGTTCCCTGTTCTGGAGATGGTGTTTCGCAGATTAAAAATGAATTAGCTGCAGAATAACGTACAATGATGACTTATAGCTTCAAATGCTTATTGATTATTTCCTTTTAAAAACAACTACCTTTTACTTGATAACTTATGCGTGCAGCGTGAATTCGCGATAATTGTTCTGCTTCTAAGAGAAACAGATCGTGATAATTAGTTATCCGTAAGCCTTTCTATGAGAAAATACTCTAATAAATAAAGCAAATGGTAACAGTTGGCCGTGGTGTAGTGGTAACATCATCGCTTGTCACGCTGCAGGTTTACGGTTCGAATCCTGATGTCAATAATCATCTATTTCGCATGAACTAAATAAAAAAGTCGATCAATTGCGAAAGCTTTTGTCAACTCTACTGCGAAGGCATATAACTGGCAGTGATGATGGCATCAAGAGGACGGAAAAAAATAATGTGAATCATGAGCAACGACAAAAGCAAAACAAACAAGCTCCCCAGTTATCTGGACAGCCATCCTTGGAGTTCACTGAAACTTAATACCAGCTGAGTCTCAAACCAACTACACCAATCTGTCTTTCTGTCTCTTCCCCTTTCCTCAAAACGCTCGTGTCCTAAAATAAGTATAAGTGTATTCATAACCCCTTTCACACGTGCAAAAAAAAAATGGTGTGGTAATCTATTTATCCATTCCAACGTTACTGCGTTGGAAGACCGAGAAAATTCACTTTACATTATTGTGAATGAGTTAAGTCATGTTTCCCCTTATGGATCTTAGAGCTGCACCAACCCCGCTGCAAATCTTAGAAGTGAGGTACGGGTGAATTCAAAAACGTCAAAAAAAAAACTATGCAAAGTTACGGCAAATTACGCTCTTGTCCTGCGCAATTTATTTTGACGTTTATGAACAGTTGTGTTGCAATACTACATTGAAATTGTCATAAGTTATATTTCATCCATTTTTTACACAAAATATAGGGTAAAATAAATAATAATAGCTAACGAACTGTAACAAACAAAAGCTTATCTAAACCAAACGAAAACAACAGCAAAACAACTCTTGCACAGGTTGTTCGATTTTGACATTTGGTTGCGCTGGTGTTGCAAAAAAAAAATAAAAAACAATATTTGATTTATTTTATTTGCCAAATTGTTGCTTTTTGAACTTGGCGCCCGACGATATTAAGGTAGTGTTAAAGATAATCCAATTGTTTCGCCAAATACAATTATAAACGTAGACTTTGAGTTAACGCTTCCAAAAATGGAATATCTCCGATGAGACAATACTTTCTAAACTCTACTGTCTCAACTGGTTGCCCAGCAATGTTGACCTGCATGTTTACTAATATACTATCTTAGACCTGATTTCGTAGGAGTTTCTCGCTTTGACGACAGCTTGGCTGTCTGACATAACCGCAATGTCTTGCGAGAATTCCTATCAAGGTTGAATTTGGGCATATAAAGGGTGGGCCATCTGTTCCTTTCTTTTTAAAATTGCTATAAAAAAAAAACATTTAATATTTTTCAAAGTTGTTTGCTTTATTGAAGATTTCCGATTATTTATGAAAAATAATTTCATTTGAATGGCACGCGTGGCTGGCTTGACAGTAGGCTATTATGTCAAACCAATTCTGCAGTATATTTTCGATGGTTCGGGGCTGATTACACGATTATTGAACTTAATGCGCACAAGATCTATTGTTGAACGGCTTGTATGGTACATAGCACTGTCTTGCTGGAACCAGAGATCGTTCAAGTTAATTTTCTCAATTTCAGGTCAAACAAATCAATTATCATGCTTCTGTATCGCTCTCCGTTAACGTTGTTATCATCTTCATTTTGGTGGCCAATAATGCCGCCATTCCACAAGTCGCACACTTTCGGCAACAGTACCAATATTCCCGAAAACGAGGAAACTTGCGTTATCAATTACCGTGCCAATCTCACAAGCTTGCCTACAGCAGGCACGACTGTGTATTATTTCGACCGAAACTTATTTTCAAAATTCACACTGTTTCGGTAACACAACACTTTGGAAATAAGTTTTCATTATTTCCCAACGTTGTTCAAGCGTAAACCGATTTTCGGAACACAGAGATATGATACTGTGTTTCTGTCAATATTGAGCGCGAAAAAGCTGTCAGTGTCAAAGTAACATGCGATTTAAAAAGAAACCACCAGATGGCCCACCCTTTACGTACATATGTACCTTTTTAATAAACTTTCCAAACGTCAAATTTCATAAATACACAGAGCCCAATGTCAGAGAGAAAGCTTATGCGAAAGCCTGACACTCTCCGTCTGTATTTAATTTTTCGAGTTCTCAAACGAATTGTGTGCATGTTATTAAACAATTTTGTTAACATGAAAACTATCTACATTGTTGTTATGTGAATGGAAAAAAAATGAAGAATGTTACCATTTCAGTCATCTCTAAAACATAAAGAGATCATTATAAGAGTCTATAATTGACTTGTACAAGAATGAATAAGGTGCTGCTTTCTCAATTTGTTATCTGGTATTTAAACTATTCCTTATTTGTACACTATACACACAAAGTATCACAAAATATAGTATAACCTCTTCACAGTAAATATCATAACTAAAAACTCTTGTTTCCTCCCATAATCCATATAAAATAAATCCATTAACTATAATAACCCAAATAAAGCATTTATCCTGTACAAGATTCAAAACTTTTCAACTATTTTCTGGTTTCCTCTATTTTTTACCAAAATACAATTTCAAGTAAAGAATTAAAACAATTTCTAGGCAGCTGATCTGGAGAGTACAAAAAAACAATAAAAAGATGAACAAAAACAAAAAATCACTACACACGAAGCTAAAAATAAAATAATCTGAATAAAACATAGACAAATGTAAAGAAAACATGAACAAGAGCTGTCATTTGTTAATTTGTTTTGTTAATTTTTCTATAAACTTAGGTTACATGCAGAAAGTCTAAAAAAAAAAAACGCTCATTCTAAAAAAAGAACAAATTGTTTTGCACAAAAAATACTTTTTTCGTGATAGAAAAACAAAAAAAGTACGTACATTGACCATTTTTTACATAATAATAATATTCTTATATGTATATTTTTTACTTATATAAAAAAAATATTTTAACAGGAGTATTTCTTAGTGTAAATCATACATAAACACATATTTAAACTTAAAAAAAAAAAACACGCATAAATAATATTAATTTATAGATTATTTATATATAATGCTATATTCATGTGTGGATCGTGGGGGTTGGTGGGGGTTGATGCTCGTTTCAATGATTGAAGCCCGTGACGAGGTCCAAAATTGTTCTCCAATCATTTATTCTTTATCAACAGACATCTGCTTTCGTTTGAAGCGTCTACTACAATTTTCGTCTGTCGACATTGTGAGGTGACAGGTGTAAATTTCTATTCTCATTTGTCTAATCAAGTCACGTCTCGAACGACTACGGGAATGCACATAAGATTGTGGTTGTAATCGTTTTGTTCCTGCACTGAAAGTTCGCATAATTTCGTTTTTATACGTACAAGATGTACGAAGTAGAAGAGACATAAAATAAAGTGACGCTTCAGGCTATCACTTCAGCTAGGAGAATAAGGGTGAATAGCTTTTTCATTTCCGTGTATTATGCGAGCCAGGAACATACATAGACCAGCGTCATAAAATTACATTGCCTTAAACTTCTCAGTCTTTCGACAGTCTCTGGAGGTAATCATAACTATCCGAGTGTATATGTACACATCCCCGATTACTTCTTTTTACCGTATGTCTTTTTAGTCTTCGACACCATGTAGCAAGACTATTAAGGTCTCCAGAGACCACAAGGTAGGGATCTCTTGAACTACCTTAAAGTTGTGGCTATCAAATCTATAGTATTTTTCGCTAGTAAGGGACAGTTGTTGATCAGAGAGGCTGAAGCCTTGTGGCGTTTGTATCGGTGTCCATTTTGGCTAAGTCAATAAATAGGGTAGAGATTATCGTAAATCATGCCAGGAACTGCCATCGCATTGCATTCAATGGGCAACGAGACCTTAAAGCAATTGAAAATCTCACCAAATAATTCAGCTACAATGAATGTATTCAATGTACCAAAATGAGTAAATCTCTAGCCCATACATCAGAGTCTCGTGTTATTTTCAAAATTCGAAAATTTGCATTTCTCTTAAGGGTCTGAGAGAAGAAAGCTGACTCAACTAATGGATGAAGGACAGAGAGTCTGCTACTCAATCGCGAAACTTCTTCAGCTAGCTTGATTTTTACATGCGTCCAGTTTAAAGTGTAGCATTAGTTGACTAAATATTTGTGTCATGAATAAATTAGTTGTGACTAATTGTTAATCATTGAAGGGTAACTAATTTTTAGAATAGTTGTTATAAGACGGAGTCGGTATGTTGACTTTAGACATCAGAGTTTAGAGTGTAGCATTAGTTGACTAAATATTTGTGTCATGAATAAATTAGTTGTGACTAATTGTTAATCATTGAAGGGTAACTAATTTTTAGAATAGTTGTGGTAAGACGGAGTCGGTATGTTGACTTTAGACATCAGAGAAATATGTAATAGAAAATTTGTTGTTACTTGTCAATCATCAGCAGCAGTTTAAATAATTGGTTGATAGAGGTGGCCACGTTTTAGTGGGTAGTGTGTTTGCTTGTGACCCGAACTGTGGAGGTTCGAGCCCGGATGGGAGACAGCAATCACAGTCACCCGAACATAAAAGAGAAACGAATAAAATCTAAGTTTCTCCAGCCATTACACCAAAAAGGAGTTTCTGCCTGGTAGTACAATGGACACAGCAAAATGGAGTCTGAGTGCTCCGGGATTAATGACTGGCTAGTGTATTTTAATGACTGGCCGCACCCGATACGACAAATCGCCGACGGGCCTGCAACCATGCAATACAGCATGCTTGTCTGAAGCCAGCTCACAGAGCAGCTTTTAGACGTTAAATTAGTGAGTGAAAAGGAAAACGTCGCTGCCTATAGGTATATAACTATGTATGCACTGTCTGAGTATTCAAGAAAGGATTGTACACAAAATCTGCAATTTATATTATGTTCAACATATAGGTGAAGTCAAAATCGTCTGCTTTGACGTCTTTTTTGTCAACAGTTGTAATAGAGAATAAAGTCTTTTCCACACATTATGACTTCTTAGGGTGAACACTGAGAAGCGATCGAAATTCTTCAATATTGAGTTGCATCATGTGCGAAACTTGTTCGCAGACTAGTTTGCAACGGATTAGTAGCAAAAATTTGCAACGAGTTTTGTCGTTTCGTATTGCCCGGAACAACTAAAACTAATTCAATCATAAATGGTAGTCGATATTGATAGTAGCAAATAATTTTGACCCATGTCATGTTCATCCTAATATGACCGAGTTTCTTTTTAATTACTTGGTAACTTAAAAGGTGTGAACCCCATCTCATTTCGAAGCAATTGGCGTACATTTGTCGTTTTAGGACTACTTGGCAATGTTTTTGTATCTCTCCTGTTGCTGTTCTGGCTAAAATAATATCTCGCCCCCTCCCCCCTACATCGTTCATGAAAATAGACATTTTTATTAGCATTTTGTTTAACTTATTATATCATGCAACTGACACACAAGAACACAAACAACAAAAACGCCAACAACACTTTCTATCTCTCTTTCTCTCATAAACAAAATAATTCATACTATCTCACTAAACTTAAAAATAAAAACACAAACACACACACAAAATGTAATAAATTTAAAAAAAAACTTAAAAAAAAAAAACAAAAAAAATATTTATAAAATGCCAACCTAATATTTTTCTAAGAATAATTTTCCCCACACACTTTGTGAACTTTTTAAAATATAATAAAAAGTATAAATAAAAAAAAATCAAATACCAGAACCATTCTAATATAAACTGTAAAACTAAATTTAAAAGAAAAAAAAAAATCTTCAAGAACACAAAATAGTGCGTAAATATAATTGATTATGAATATTTATTAAAATTATAATTATTACAGCAAATTAAAAAAAAAAAAAAAACAAAACAAAACAAAAATACCATACAACTATTTAAATTAAAAAAAAAAAAAACAAAATTATATATAAATATTATATATACATAGGTAGACGAAAGTATATTCATTTTTTTCGTTCTTATGTTTTTCGTTGCGAAAGTAAAATTATAACGATGGACATGTAAGGATAAAATTTGAAAAAAAAAAAATGTGTAAAAATGTTGTGTGCATAGCTTGGTTTATGCCTTTTTGCAAAAATTAAACAAAAAAAAAAAACAAATTGAAAATAATATTTCTTAAACAAAAAAAATCTATATTTAAACGCTAATTGTATTATATGTACACATTATTAATTTAAACAAGAATATAAAATTGGGTGTAGTTTCTTTTCTCATTAAGTTATTTACTTAAAAATAAAATATATAATATAGAATCATGTGTTCATTGAGATGGGTAAGTTTTCCAATGAAATAGAATTTGTTTTTCTTTGACAAACATAAAATCCTGTTCTTTTGTTCGAATCGATTAAATTTTGCGTAATTTGCTTAAAATTGTTCATTTATCTCATCGTCTAGTCTACCAAAAAAAAAAAAAATAATTTCCTTTTTTTTTTACATTTATTTTAAATAAATTGTAAAATTTACGAAAAGAAAAATAACATAAATAGGAGACAAACTTTTGTACACAAAACACGAAGAAAAAAAAAAAAAAAAAACATTAAAAATACATTTTCTTAAAACTTGTTTTCTCTTTCAAATCGTAATGCGGACTTAAAAAAAAAAAAAACATAAAAATGAATTCCATCTATGCAAAATAATAATTTAAAAAAAAAGAAAAATAAAACTAAAAACATACCAAATATCAAATTTTTAAGAAATAAAAATGAAATTATATGTTATTTATAAAAAAAAAACAAAATAAATTAAAAATAAAAACTAAAATTTTCAAGAAAAAAAACCAAAGAAAACAAAAATCGTATGAATATAACAAAACAAAACAAAAAATAAAATTATATAACATTTAAAACCATGTTTGTATGTAAAAGGAAATCACATGTGTTAGATCATCTTAATAAAGGTATAAAAAAATTACTTTTTGTCAAAGTGTTTTTTATTTCTTCTTTGTTTTCAGAATGAGATTTATTTTCAGATGGAACTTCCCCCCTTTGTTTTGAAGAGGTGTTCTATTCTAGTACATTTTTTTTACAAAATTGAACTATGACACCATCTAGTGGAGTATTCAAATACCTTTCAGATCCATAAAGGCCACGTTGAAAAAAAGTTGTTAGGTTAGGTTGAGATGGCTGTCAGCAAAAAAAAGGCAACGCACTTAAACTAGTAATAGGTCCATGGTATCTGGGGTCGAATTACGACATCAGTTAACGAGTGAATGAAATCTATACGCTATCGAGTGATCGAGTAACTACATTGGGATGATCACATAAGAATGGTCACGTATCGAGTGCACTTTGAAGATTGTACTAGTACAATTTTACTACATTGAATTGAGATGGCTGACAAATGTCAAAACTATTTATTTTTGTGTGAAGAAAAGTTTTCTATTTATCGTCTTCAATTAAAAATTTAGTATTTACTTTATTTTTCATCTTCTGATTCAGAGGATGATCGCTATGAGTGTATTGAACGAGGACGTTTAAGAGATAAAAGCGATCCCTTTTCTTTACAAAACTCTACTTACGTATACAAAACTATTATTTTCTGAAAATATCTTTCACAACATACACTTTTGATTGCAGTTCTATCAAAACAGTCAGGGCAAATAGGAGTGCATTTTTATTTATACTGGAGAAGATCAATTTTAGAGGATGCACCTAAACCGCTGTCCCAGCTCATAATATTTACCAAAATCTCCTTTTGCAGAGGATTAATTTTATTTGGGCTCAACGTGAAATAAATTTCAAATAATAAATTTAACCAGACGCAAAAATAACAATAAACAAAGATATTCTCACATATTTTCTCCCAAATGCACCTCGCTCGTCAGCAGAAACCATATCGAATAAATAAATACACGATCACTGATGAGAGAATGCCAAATTTGGATACTCGATACTCGATCTCTTAAGCGGTCATGTCAAATCAACATTTATCAGTCACGTGTTGCTCGATAACTGATGCGGTAATTCGACCCCTGGCCTATTCACTGAACCATTTGGAGCTTCTGATGAAGCGTAGTAGGTCCTTACGTCAATATTATTCAGATCATTTAGGTCGTTGAAACAGAAGGTAGAATTTCCTTCTTTGGGAGAGAGCTGGACAGGTACAAAGAAGGTGAAGAATAGTCTCCTCCTCGCCAAGCCTTGTTGCATGCTTGCCTATTAGACAGTGTCCAGTGATGACACATATAACAGCACTAATATGCTCTCTATTGAGAGAGATCAAATTCTTAGAGCGTTTCAGATCCAGCTTAGGCCAAATTTGTTTTGTCGCTAGACGGTACAACTTGTCTACCTAGAATTAGTCCTTTCAATGGCATCCAGCTTTAATTTAAGTTTGCATGTAGCGATCGGCATACCCATTGAACTTTTGTCTGGAAAGATGGGTATTGTTGTTCCATATCTGGTAAGTTCGTCAGCCTTACAATTTCCTGGAATGTCCCTATGCCCCGGCACCCAAATTATGTGAATATTGAACTGCTCCGCCATCTATATAAGACACGATCGGTAGTCTAGAGCTCTTAAAGAATTTATTGAGGATGATTCCAAGGATTTGATAGCTGTTTGGCTGTCTGAAAAGGTGCAGATAGTCGCATAAAATGTATATGGACACAAGTTTGAACAACCCCCTTTCATATGAGTCCTTCAGAAAGATTTTCAAAAACGATTTCAATATTGGATTTGATTATCTAAAAAAAGACACCTGTAGTCTATGCGACATTATGGACTCAGAAATCGAGATTCTGAAAAACAAGCTGGCTAATATCTCTGCTGATCAAGTTATTATCAACCTAATCAAAACTGACTTGAAGAAAAAAAAAAAAAACCTAGAGTGCTTTACGTCAAAAAAGCTCACAGTTTTTATTGTTTGATACATTTGATGGCCTTATCACGCAGCATTCATATTGTAACATGCGAGCTACGGCTCGGGTAGATAAAACGTTATTCTGTGAGATTATTTCTTTATTTTCTAGTCTATAGAACAACTCAAGTTCACACTATACTGTTCTTCGCAAATTCTTTCCTTACAAGGTCTCTTTCTTCTCAAAGATCTCATTTCAATTACTTAATTTACAAATCCAAACTAATTACTTCTTCTTGTTAACTCTCAACTTTCAGTTTATCACAAAATTACAACTTCGCCTATTAGCACTTTTCCAATCTCTTCGTGCGGTTCGAAACCCAACTGCTCCTGCCTCGATCGCCATCTGTTCTTATATAGTCGCATTTCTGATAGCCAGAAACTTCTAGCAAATTCTTCGACCACTGGAACGAGAAAATTCTGATGTAATAATTCCAAGATGACAGCTGCAGCCAATAATCTCTTGTGGTTATAATTCTCTCTTAATTCTGCGACGTCGTCTTAGACATAATCCTTCTCTATCCGTGGACACGAACCTCGAATGTGTTCCGAGAAGACACTTCGGGATGTGTTGCTTACTTTTGTGGGCGTAGTTATTATGCTACATTATGTTACAATATCAAAACAGCAAAATATAAAGCCTTTCTTCACTTAATACAATTCTTAAAAAATCTGGAAGCAAGAGAATTTTATTAAAACATGACATTTCTGAAGTGCCGGGTGATGAATTATTAATTTATAATTTTTCGACCGATCGTTTTTCCCCAGAATCCTTCAAATATTTTGGCACTTACAGGGTCTGGCCTAGCTTCTCGCAGCCATTCGTGCTGTAATGCACTTTAATAGAAGTGACCTGCAGTTTTTTTATCTTTTCCGAAGAGTAATTTTTTTCGATTGACAGAAGCTTCACGCAACAATTTTACTCTCGACGTTTGCCAGACGTTCTCGAGAGATGAGACTGTGAAGAATTTTTTTTTTTTTGGGATTCGGACCTTGAGTCTCCTCAGTGATCGCACTCTTAATCACTGAGTCAAGGCACCACAGTGATGCTGCAAAAGGTTGTTCTAAATATTTAAGATTTTAAACGGTTTTCCACTCATCCGTTTTTCCTCGGACTCCGACTAAAATTTCAAACCTGGATTAACTTGCATGTATAATAATACAGACCGTATGTAGCCACAGATCGGTCAAACAGTCAGAATGGTTTGCCAGACAAATCGTATCGCATATGGGCCCTTTTAATAAAATGGTATCAAATTAGGGAAGAGCGATAAGAATCTTGAGGTTACTGAACTGATGAAATTTATAATTAAATATAGCTCTTATCAGGACTAGAAATATTTATTTACCATCGGTGAAAGAGTCGATTTTAATTATTAAATCGTTAAGAGAAACTTTTGTTTGTTAAATTTGACCATGTTTCGGTATAAGATTGCAGAACCTCCTAAATTTGATTTTCTTTTTTTAAATTAAAAGACAATACTCGTAAAACTCCTTAATATCAGAATTATGATCATACACAGACTTAAATTTAATGGTGCACATTCATGGTTAGTCCCATGAATGGTGGATAAAATCGACTTTATTTAAAACAGGCATTAAATTTAAAACTTTTTTTTAATTTTTGTTATTCATAGACATCCCTTCCTCTAACGACTTCAGACTTTAAAACGTACTTTAATGGCGCATATTCATAGATGTTTGATAAGTTCTTATTATATCTTATTGTTGAACTAATCCGGTGTTTATGTAATTCATAGACAATTTACGCCCATGTCTAAACGACAAACTCTAGTCTAACATTAATCATGACAGAACGTGTGTTTAAGTTGTATTTAAATCTGTTAAATGTCATATATTTGTGAACAAAAAAAGTGATTTTTTTTTTTTATAACGAAATAAATAAAATAAAGCAAAATGTCGGTCGATTACAACATTGATCAAGATTTTGACATCTTGGTGGATATTTGCATACATATTTATTCTTATACATACAAATCATCTTAACGTCGTTTCTTTTATCGTCCACGACTATAAGATGCCTTCGGACCAATTAGCGCAGCATTTCTTTCTCTGTCCCCCTTACTCTTTTATGTTCCTTGTCACTCATCTGTATTTTTTTTAATTTTTTCTTTATTTCAAAACATACATATGTATGTATAATTACAATTCTTACTTTTGTTTACAACAGCAAAACCACAAAAATTAGTTCACGTATTTTTGAAATTCCGCTTTCAGATAGTATTTTCGTAATAGATTAAATATAATTTGTAGTAGAATAGACCCGTATTTAATTAAACAAAGCTGCCATATTATCTATGAATACCAGCCGTGTCTAATCTGTGTGTTAACTTTAGACTCCAGATCAGTTACACTCAGGTTGAAAATATAACTTATGAATATGGGCCATGTCTTTTGGTTGAACGATTTCAAGAGAAATCTAGTACATTCACATATTTTTTTTTACATTTTTCAAATGTCAACAGACAAAAACCAAAGAATTCAAACTCAAATGTGGATGAAACAAAAAGTGAAGGTATTGTAATATTGAATGCAAATTTTATGAAGTGGGGCAGTAATAAGGAGATCCCTGTGAATTTGACTAATTAATTTTCGTCAAATTTTGAAGAAATTCGATAGTCGGTCAAGTACGGGAACAGACATATTATGAACTGATTTGCCGAGAAAGTTTAAACGACTTCCTTACGACTGCATACTTTTTATCTGACTTTTCTCGGACGTTAGTAGCTATTCCAATTCGTCAGAATCAATTACAAATGATTAGAGGCGCTAATCGTCAAAGTATACCTCTTTTGTCACTAGTGTCAGAAGCAGGTTTCGTGGCGACTTTTCCATTGCCGTATTGTAAGGGAGATCATTTTTCAATCTAATATCTCTTCTAATTAGAGCAGGTTAAACGTCCACTTTTGAAAGATAGTCTATCTAGTTCAAGAGCTATTAGATTCGATATCGGAAGCATCGAAGCAGCTCCTATCTCGATGGAGACATCTAGCCATATCTCCGACCTTTGTTCGCCGTATACCATTGGCTACTGAATTATTTATGCGCTTTCTTACTGATAGGCACATTTTGACGAAAAGGGAGCAGAGATGTCTTAATTTTTCCCTGAAGGGACACCAGCCTCCCGACCAACGACGAAAGCCATTATTTGCACATAAAATACGTTACCAATTAAAATTGAATATCAATACACTAGAAGTACGTTTATTTTTAAGTTAGAGTCTACATTAATCATAAATATTACTAATTACATTCCACATGCACATAAAATAATGCATTTAGTACTTAGTTCTGGAAACGTTACTCATCGAGTATACAGTTACGACAAATACGAACATAAATAACAGAAACGAAATTATACACTGGATCGGTTTCGACATCGAGACCGCGAGTCCTAAAAAACTACTAGCTAGATAATATGTTTAGACCTAGAGTATATTATAATATCGTAAACTGAAAAATACAATTACAAAGTATTCCAATGTCATAGCGACTTTCCTTATCATTTCAATCAGCTAGCTGTACCTCCCTAACTCCCTCCCTCTAATAGTATTCTAGATTCCTTGTATAATTTGGTCTCTTAAACGATTTCGCGTCTCTGTTTTTACATACAAAATAGAACAATTAAGAGTGATTGGTTGAGCTGTCTGTGAAGTACGGATGTTGCATCGCCTGTTCAGCGCTTATTCGTTGATTTGGCCTGCAGATCAGCAATTTCTGCAAAAGATCACGTCCTTTCGAATTCAGTCGGGGTACAATTTGGCTCCATGAAGTTATTGGAGGGAAGGCTGGTTAAACATTATAAGGTTACTTCTGAGTTTAGAAATAGAAATGAGGGAGAACTTACATGGCAGTGATACATAATCTGAGAGATGCGTCACTCCTGGCCATGATTCCTCAGATGGTGTCCCCAAAACACGGAAGATACGCAACAATTGATCTAGAACATCTGATCCAGGGAAGAGCGGGCGTCCAGCATCGGCAAGCTCAGCAAAAATACAACCAGCCGACCACATATCAATGCTGGTAGTGTAGAGTTTAGCACCAAAGAGAACATCTGGCGGACGATACCACAACGTGACTACCTCCGCTGAATAGCATTTGACTGGAATTCCAAAAGCTCTCGCCAGGCCTAAAATGTCGCAATGGTGGAATAAACGATGATGACGGTAGTGCATTTCTTACCAAAATCAGCCAACTTTAGTTCTCCATTTTTATTGATTAATAGATTCTGTGGCTTCAAGTCTCGGTGCAGGACGTTGTGACTGTGGCAAAAGGCTAGACCACGTAACAGTTGCAGCATAAAACTACGGCAAACGGTCATGTCGATGTCACCGTTCAGACTGTCGAAGTACTTCTTCAGATCCTGATCACAGTGCTCGAAGACGAGAGTCAACTTTCTGTCCGAATGGAGGACGTCATAGAGACGGACAATGTTTTTATGTTTCAGTTCCTACAAAGGAAATGCAAATGCGAATCGGATTAATGGAACTTTTGTGGGGGTACGACCAACCTTAAGGAGGCAAATTTCACGCAACGCCGAGCTGGGAACACCCTCGTCATCCTCATCCAGCCGGACTCGCTTGAGAGCTACTATTTCCATTGTCTCTCGGTTTCGGCCCTTGAATACCGTTCCGTAGGTGCCCTCACCAATTTTCTCCAACTTTTCATACTTTTGCATCTTCAGCAGCGAATGGAAGTGTATTTTCTTCAAATCGGTTTATTTTTTTATTGAATTTTACGGCAAAAATAACCAAAAAATGCGAAAATGCAAAAAAAAATTTGTTGTAATTTAACAGCTGATTTAAGATGCTCGAAATGACAGGTAAGAGCAAAATGTCAGCAGTTTGAGAGACAGTGTGGAGGTTTTCTTGTTATCGATGAAGGTCCCTATCGAAAAATGACTGGAAGAGGGTGCACAAGAAAGCATGTAATCGTTATATAACCGTTTTTCTTATTTAAATTTGAGCGGAGTACTGCTGGGTTCAAACACGTCCAACAGAATTAATTCAGCAAGCTGTTGAGTCAGTCATATTACCTATCAATCAGCCCTGCAAGAAAATATTACCATTTTTGCTAGGTTTCACCGGGCCACATGCACTCCCGAGCAAAACGGTGTAGTATAAAGCATCGGGGATTCTCATCATCTGTAATAGCAAGAGATCGAGTAAATAGAAACTTTGTGCTGCATGAAAGATTTTATAATTTCTAATGACCAGTAAAGAAGGATACTCAAGTTTTCGCTACCTAAACACGAATACTGGAGCATTATAGCAGAAAAACAAGAAATGTAAAATATTTCGTCGACAATTTTTACGATTTTGAGAAATCGCATATTAATTCATTTAAAACAAGTTCAGTCAATTTTTTTTCCCCCATAATAATTTTTTAAAAAAAACCATCTAAAGTTTAGAGTTTATATCGATCCATTTCTTTAGAATAAATTTGGCCTTTACATGTACGTTAAAAAATTGCACATAAGGCATTCCAATACATAATAATACGTATTTCGTAATGGGATGCCATATAAAATGGTAATAGAATTGTTGTAATTGATGTTAATCTCCCATATTTCCTCAACAAGTAAACCCAAGCAATTAAAAATGAAGATCCTGAATTTTAAATATAAATTCAAATTTCCTTAAAAAACGAAGGATAATTAAGTTTTCAAAAACAACGGAAATTCCTATTAAAACTTATATACATGTACGGCATATCACGACTGTGTTATTTTAAGCTACGGAAACATTGGAATTACAAGATTTAAAAAAAATCGCGGTAATGAAGTAATTTCGGATCTATAGCGATAAATGTGTGTGATTTCGCTTTTTTATTTTTTGTTATTCTTTTAACTTGCGAGATATTACATTTCTTATGTAAGTGATGGATTTGTACACGTTCTGATGGAGCACCTAATGAAAGATTCTATCTCGAGGCTTCCCAGGAAAGACCTCTAACCAACAAAAAAAAAAAAAAAACATAAATAAATAAATAAACAAATAAAAATTCAATAAAGTGGGTTGTAAAATACGACCGGTAGAATGCCCCGTCTGCTTTCCATACCGAATAATAGTTACAGTCATTAGCGTCTTCAAGCAAACGGAGTCGTGTTTGATGATTTTTATTATTACATGGCTTTTTGTTATATCGAATGTAAGTTTATCATCAATAGTTATATACACATACGTCATACTAAGGGTAAATTAAATTTCTTGATATTTGGACGTACGTTTTTAGCTTACGGCCCATTACAGCGCACCAATAGATGAAAAAAAAATTGTTGTATTGCGCTGAATGTGTTAAAATGCATGTTTGATTTGAGAAATTGACAGCTGCAACGTAATTTGGCTAGCATTCCATATAAATTACGAAATTCAGAAAATGAAGAAATGAAGAAATTTTCCACTGACCAACCAAAGTTTTACGAGTTAAAAAAAAAATCCTTTAATTTATCTTCGAACCATTTAATTTGTTCGATACCTTCTCTTGCTTCTATCGATAACTGCCTGCCACTCTGTAATCACACCACAATATACCCTACCGCCTAAATGTCCAACTGTCATTTCTGTGATGAGTGCAATTTTTTGTTGTGACTTTCTTGCAAGGGTTCCGTGAAAAATATCCAATAAGACTAGTAAATCCGCAGATTTCACCAATAAAAATATAATAAACATAAAATTTTATTTCTCCAGCATCGTTACGTATGTTTACATTGTGAGAATTGTCCGAAAATCACAGTGAAATCATTGATTGAAAATTTTCGGTTTACGTGACGTTTACTCCCCTTTTTTGCATGTCGTGTTTTTTTTTTTTTTTTACTCTTCCTCCATCGTTCACAGATTCCATTCCACCAACAAAGAGGCCAATCTATTGATGGTGGCAATTGGAGGCTTAATCACCTCCAAATTGAGAATTTTTCTTAATTAAAAAACGAAAACACAACAAAGAAAGAAAAAAGAAAAATTATCTTGGTACTGTCTGTTTTTTGTTTGTTCGGACGTCAAGTAATCGGTCTCTAGGGTGTTTTCAGTGATCGTTCGATTGTTCTATGTGGCCATTAGCATCGGGGCGAAGGAACACCGAAAAGGAGCTACCAAAATGGTTCCATTAAAAGATAACATCGATCTGGAATGTTTTCTGGTAACCAAACACTCGTGGAAGGGTAAATACAAGCGAATTCTATCGATAGGAACCGCTGGGGTATCCACTTACAATCCGGATAAATTCGATCTGACGAATCGTTGGTCATACTCGGATATTGTTGCCGCAGTACCCAATAAAGCGTCAAATGTGAGTTTTTTTTATTTTCTTTTTGATAATAACGTTGCTCTTCCAGCGCCGCTAATCGGTTGTTTGTTGCAGATACCAAATGAATTTGTGTTAACAATTAAAAAAGATAAAAAGCTCGACACAATCAAATTCTCCTCAGAGTATCGTAACGATATTCTAAGCTCTATACTGAAGAACTACAAGGAATTTGCTGATAAGCCGAAAAATGTCCAAGTGAGAATGATACTTTGTGGGGGGAGGGATGTCAATGTTTATTTGTTTTTTGTTTTGTTGCAGCGCTTTCAAGCATACAAATATCATTGGTCTGGTATCAGTTTACCGACAATGTTGGAGGTTACGCCATGCTCGTTGGATCAACTGGACCCGACAACGAATGAAGTGCTAGCTAGCTATATGTATAAGGATATAGAAGGGATCATAGGTACAATGGTTTTGTTGGTGGATGCTTGCATGTTTCATTCACTGTTTGTTCGATTCGTATTTGGTTTGAGTTGGTGGGGGTGAGTAGGGGTGGATGAGTAAGACGCAGGTGTCATGAAGTCGACGTCACAAGTACGATAGTTCTGATTCATACGATAACGTCTGATGGTTGTTTATCTTTCATTTAATTACCAAATTTGTTGTCGCTTAAATGCTAACTGCTGGCAGCTGTGTGATAAATTTAGACAATTTCGAATGAGGAAAGTCTACAATATTCTAGTCACACTTATGCCTTCAGATGAACCCAAAATCAATCTTTTATTGATAAGCTCGATGGTTGATGGAGATAACGAGAAACGTTAGAGGGGAGCAACAAGTAGGTAACACTGTTGGTGTTATGTCGTCCCATATCTATTTTTACGGCATTTTTAAGATAAGCATGACTCAAAGTAATAAGGCAAATCAGTAATATACAAAAATTTACTGAATTTACGATGCCGCTTATGGTTTGCTAATATTTAATGTACAAATGTAGATTTGCTTATGTGACGGGAGGGGCTTAGAGCGATAAGCTTCTTTTGATTTAGCACATCTGTTGCTAAACAGTTTTGTGAATGGATTAGTTGGTTGACAATTAGGTCAATATATGTCCATTGGGGGCAATAACACTTTCTAAGTGCTCAAATTTCAATTACTTGGGTTCCATTGTAAACAGAGAAGCAAACTGTGAAGACGACGTAAGGCATAGAGTAAGCGTAGGATGGATGAAATGACGAGAAAACTCGGAATCTTTAGGGTACAATTGCCCGGCCCACTTGAGCATACAGTTCGCAGTGTTAGGCAATACACGAGACATCATCATCATATTTCCTTTAACCTCTCGGTCTGCAGCTATATATTTCAGCTGTGGCCACGTTTTTCTCTTGGTCACTGCATCTGCCAAGACTGTTGATCTCCACGTTGTTCTTGGTCTTCCGACCCACCGTGCATCCTGAGGATTCCATTTGAAGCACTGCTTGGCGATGTTGTCATTTGGTTTTTTTCAATCTGTGGACCCATCCAGTGGCATTTCCAACATTTACAACAGCTTCTGAATCGTTTTATGCCACAATTCCTGGTTGGTTGTATCGCAGACAGAGATTAACGAAAGCCTGTAAGTTTCTCGTGATGTTTGCCGAGACTTTCCAGGTTTCACAGGCATACAATAGCACGGATTTAACGTTGGATTCGAAGAGTTGAAATGTGTAGAATTTCGGCAGGAGCAACGAAACGCGATTGTATCAGATTTATACGTGTGAAATGTTCATGGATTGACAGGATCAGTTTGTATTGTCACGAGCAAAGTTCCAACGAATGAACGAAAAATAACTCTTAGCGTCAGTTAAAAAATAAATATTTTGCCGCCAACCGCCCATATAGGGCAAGGCCTAGTTTCTCGCAGCCATTCGTTCTGTATGACACAAGAATGGTAGAGACCTACAGTTTTATGCCCTTTCCGAAGGACAATTTTTTTTTCGATTTAGAGAAGATTCTCATGAGAATTTTACTGTCGTTTGTCAGACTTTCACAAGAGGTGGGACCGTGAGACATTTTTTTTATGTTTTCTGTGATTTGAACCTTGAGTCTCCCGCTCAGTGATCACTCACTTAACCTCTGAGCCACGGCGCCAACTCTGGACAGCAGGCATTCAGTATTCTTTTTCCAGAAATCTGAATTTTAGGTATTGGGGGCGAGACGAGTGACAAAGAAAGTGGGATCTGGGTTTTAGTTCCTTTGGTTCTGGCTCTGCGTGGGTATTTGGCAAACTCCATCTTTTATTTGCTTCTCTAAGAGCCTTGTTCTCTGCTTTTTTTTTTTTTTTTTTTGCAGATTACAAAGCGTACTGCTAAAAAACACCACGTGGGAAACAAGGGTCTAGCGCGTAGGAAAAGGTTACCCTCCGTCCCGTTATACGCGCTTGTGAAGTTATTTTATCACAAAAGATTAGGCATAGTATTAGACCCCTAACTGGAGAAGCTTCCTTCTTCTTCTTCTTTTCCTTACGGCGAGGTTATAATCCCGAGTAGAAGGATCACAACCCTACCACTACTGCATCCCTACTGGTGCGCCTGTGGGGTTTGCCGAACTGGAGAAGCTTCCTTAAGATGACAAATTGATCCAAACTCATCCTGTTTACAGTAGAAGTAACTACCCAACGCGCCTTATTCTAGTATTAGCGGAGATATCGTTATAATATTTTCATGTGTCAGAGCCGTAAGGGGCAATGTCCCAGATAGGACATTGTCCTGTCCTAGAATGTTCACGTTTTTCGGGATCTTTATGCACTCTATGTCTTCTTATCGTAGGCCATGTTGGTGCCCTTAGTTTTAATAAATTGCTCTCATTAACGTGATTTTACCTCCACCTAGGTTTTTTCGCCTTTACACGCCAGATTATCCGCAAATTTGTTTCCTTTTTAAATAAAGTCAGTCCATCATTGTCGCCTTAAATGTTTTTTTTTCCACTGTGTTTGACTTCCAGTTAACTTTCTTCTCATCCAGCATTATACTAAGACATTTTACGTGATCCGACAGTGTCAGCTTCACTTCATTCGGTTTGGAAAAATCAAAGGCCGTCGTCTGTTTTAAAACCATCAGCGTAGGTAGATATGGGCTGTATACTTATTATCTCGCGCTGGTTTCTCATTCTTTCCAATTCGCAAATAAACTAGAAAACTATCTTATAATTCCATGAAGGGCGTTATGCAAGTCTGCGTACTGCGTACTACACTGTTGGGAAGCTATTTACAATCTGAGAATGCTTCGCTGAGCTCGGATTACAGCTTTCCGGTTCTCAGTGTACATTTCATCATTCGATTGTATAATGAAAAGTATAATGAATCAAAAAGGTCCCGGCTACATAGAATCACTATCTTGGATACATTTATGATAGTAGTTTAGGGTGGAATTAGGCATTAAATAGCTAGATTCTTACCTAGTTTGCACGATTTGCAAGCCAAGTTGGTTGAGGTTCTTTTAAAATTGTGCCTGTCAGTGAAAATGTGGGTTGCTTTATTTGTGTAGACGTTCTGAGATTGTTTTGTAGGTTTTACACTTGTATCGATCCCACAATTAAGGACGCCGCTGTATTGGTTCCATTCCAGGACGATTTCGCCATACACCCCATATATTTTATGGTTTATTCTTCTCCATATACCGTCAACGTAAATAAGGCCACAGATCCAGCATTTTAAAGTCCTCGCATCTAAATCATTCATCCTAAGCAATGTGATGATGAGGGTATCGCCTCCTTAATTCCTCTCGAAAAAAATCGATTGGCAAAGTGATTCTTCCTTTGACCTCGTCTCAACGCAGTAAAGCTTTTGAATTTCTCCAGAAAATTGATGGTCAAGCGATCGTCAGATGGTCTGGCTGAGTCTTGCTGTTCAACGTTGAACTCATTTTACTTATTGCATCGTTGAATCGACTGCAAGAACGGCTTCTGTGAATCGTAGAACAAACCCGCAGTCAAAAATACGGTGCTTTTATTCGCGCTAGGAGTCTCCGTAATGTCGCAAGTTCCCGTTTTTCTTCCCTTTTCTACTATTGAGTCAGTTAATCGACTGCACTTGGTCGCATTTTCGAAGTACACTCCTTTATTCGAGGCCACTTGTTGTTGCCTATCTCGACAGTTTCTCTTTCACGTTTAGTAATTGGAACCGACGCGAGACCTCACGGGCACTTCCCTACTTCCTTGAACTATAAAAAACAAAAAAAGTTAAACTGCATTCCCCAAGAAGAGGCAGTGATGATATGTTTTTGCCCGCCATATCGAGTGTAAAATTTCTCCACCCATCATCATAATATTGTCAAAATTCGATCATTTGTCCCGTCCAACTTCGATTCGTATAACTGAAATATCCGTCGTGTGTTATCTTTTCGTTTTTGCAAAACCTTTTAAGCAGGTATACAGGACTATGAGGGTGGTATTGTTATGGCATATGGCGGTTTCAGCCGTTTGCACCTTTTCAAAGCTTTAAATCATCACGAGATCGTTCAAAACATCGCCCAACGTTCGGCACAGTTCTTGGGTATCGATACGAAAATTCTCAAGAGTCAAATTACTCTGGAGCAGTTTGAACGGCAACGGTTCGGAAAATACAGGTAATTTGATTAGATTCCACATCTGGTGATTAAAAGATTCATTTCTCTTCATCTTTTTCATAGTGGTGATCAATTTCAAACCTCGATGACAGAATTTACAGTGCAAAAGGTAACACCACGCCATCCGGAACCGGTGAAGAGAATCTTATGCCTAACAGAGACCACAATTCTGGAGCGTGATCCACAGACTTATAGTGTAAATGAAAAGCCCTACTTTGCTGTCACTGTTGAGATTTTGTATTATCCTTGTATTTCAGGTTTGTACTCTCCGCCCACTTGTTGATGTGTTCGCCCTGGTACGTGACAAGGACAACATTCAACAATTTTGTATTGAGTACAAAAATGGCATCGTCCGGAAGTACATTACTAATGATAGGTGAGCAGTAAGATATTTTATGGATCGTAATGTTAATTTATACTTTTTGCAGAGATTCATTGTTAGCTACAGTCTTGGATGCTGTCCGTTCTAGTGGCAATCAAGATGTACATGTACGGATCACAAGTACTCCGCGTGGCAAACGTTTTGTTCCACTGAATAACTGTGTAGATGAAGAGACTGAAGCGAACCTCCTTCGTTTAGTGATGAATAATTTTCAAAATCCCGCCCGACGATATGAGATTCTGGAGAAATTCAACGCCAACATTCCTCACAGTGGTCTCAAGTATAGTGTTACACAGGATGTATGCGTGGACTCTTTGGCTGTGTTTAGTTTGTTTGTCTACAGTGGTATGGTTTCCTTTTCAGAGTCTTTTTGCGGAAAATAAGGAGAAGTTGATTCTAAGTGCTCTGCAGGCTTTAGCACAGAAGGAATTGGATAATCCGACAGCACAACTAACGAATCTAGAGCTGGAAGCTATCTTTCATGCACTGACAAGGCTTTTAGCTAGCAAAGTTGGCTATGCAGCATTCACAAACCTGCCGGGGTAAAAGAGTTTTTTGAGAAATTACTATACAAACTCATTTCCGCTTTCTCTTCAAGATTCCGAGAGATAATTGGCACTAAAATCGTTGCATCCTTGCGGCGGAAGGACTTAGCTGTTACATACTCAGCCATCGATATGATCAATTCACTGATGCACTCAATGAATGCCGATCACGATTTGAAGCAGGAGCAGTTGAACAAGTCATCTATCCTCTCGTCGAAGGGTTTTCTTGAGACTCTCCTCAATATGTGGACAACCCATGTGGTAAACGACAGAAACTACTCCTCTTTTCTTAGTGATATCAGTGTATAACTTCCTCAGAGTCATGGTAGCGGAGCCCTTGTACTATCTGCAATGTTGGATTTCCTTACATTCGCACTCTGCGTGCCATACAGTGAAACAACTGATGGCAAACAGTTTGATATTCTTCTCGAATTGGTAGCCGAACGAGGGCGTTATCTCTACAAACTATTCCAACATCCATCGCTGGCGATTGTCAAGGGTGCTGGTCTGGTTTTGCGTGCCATCATCGAAGAAGGAGAAACACCAGTTGCAAAACAAATGCAAACTCTTGCCTTAGATGAGGCAGCACTGTGTCGTCATTTATTGGTAGCCTTATACACACCATCTAATGATCCCACGCTGTCCACTCATAGGCAGCTGTCGCGTCATTTGATTGGCCTCTGGATTACAGACAACGATGAGGCAATGGAGCTCTTTAGGAGAATCTTCGTAAGTAGTACAATAGACAGTCCCTTGTATCATTTGGTATACACAATCGCTTCTAGCCCGCTGGTCTATTGATGTTTCTCGAGAGTGAAGATGCAGTCCCAGAGACCGATGTCGAAGAGGACAAATTGAATTTCCGTGATAATCTCAAGTTCGCTATTCAACATTCCAATAAAACTAAGAAAAATGTGATTGGAAAGCATTTAGAGGTAAGCAATATACCACGAGTACTCGTATTTTATATTCTTAACTGAGAATCACTGTTTTGTCTTTTTTATATGTTCACAGGGAATTAAGCATTGGGGCTTGAGTCTCATCGATCAACAGGAGAATAACGCACAGGCTTTAAAGAATCGCCCAGTTGTGTTGCGTAATCGGCGACAAAAGAAGAAAACCAGTGATGCCATAGTTAATTTGCCTTATTTTTTCTACAATTTTGCCAAAGATCATAGCTTGCCAAACTTAATTTGGAATCATAAGGTAGGAGGGAGGATTATTAAAAATCAAATACAAATTGTTAAGCAATGAATGTTGTGTGCTTTTGTAGACACGAGAAGAACTGAGAATGTGCTTGGAGAACGAACTGAGACAATTTATTAATGATCGTGATCTAGCTGGGACATTGATTGTTGCATGGAATTACCAGGAGTTTGAAGTGCAATATCAGGTAGGAAGAAATGTTGTAAAAGATTTTGCTTCTTTTCTTGAGAGTTGTTGTTTAATTTTACAGTGTCTAGCTGATGAAATCCAAATTGGGGATTATTATATCCGTCTGATCTTGGAGAAGGACGATTGGCCACAAAATCTTGTAAAGGACCCGTAAGTATTAAACATTTTTGTATTGGCAGCTTATTTATATATATATATCTGTCAGCGGGAAAAGATTTTTAAACTTCTGAAACAAAATTTGTTTTGCCATAGGTGGAGGCACATTTTGCTTTCTTTCTTATCAGGCTCCGAATCTGAGCAGTCTTCCTTTCTTGTTGATCTTAAGCACGTTGCTTCCAGTTCACTAGCTTCTTGTCAACCGGGATCACATGGTTTTTAAAACATAGTTTCGGTCTCCTTTGTCGTCTCAAACATATTGCTCATGTGCCCATTTGCTCAATGTGATCGAGTCTATATATGCATGTAGATGTCGGTTGATCCCAAAGAGAACTTGGTTGTCCGCAGATTATGTATGTGTATTGTAGCTACCCGAGAGAGTGTTAAAGCTTCATAGCACCGTTTAAAGATGAGGAAAATCTACAGTACTTTATAAATAAATAAATAAAAAAAAAAAATATTTGGCGCAACAGCTCTTTAAGTTCCAGGGCCTAGCTTCTCGCAACCACTCGTGTTGTGTGCGTTATATTTTTTTCACACGAATGGAAGGGAAGGGACCTACAGTTTAGTGCCGTATCCGAACGGCAATTTGTTTTTGAGAAGCTTTCTCGTGACAACTTCTCTCGGATGTTTATCAGACGTTCGCGAGAGGTGGGATCGTGAAAAAACTTTTTGGTGTTTTCTGGGATTCGAATTTGGAACCTCTTGCGTAGTGATCCGACACACTAACCACTACGCCACTTACAAATAAATAAATAAATAAATTTTTTTTATATTGGGCTTCGCCAAGCTTCTGCTGCACGAATGGTAGAGACGTACAGTTTTATGCCGTTTCCAAGGGACCAATTTTTTGATTAAGAAATGCTTTGTTTGTTTGTTTGTTTGTTTCCAATGGCAGGGTTGGGTTTTACTCCATTTAGACAATCATGCTCTTTAATGTTCTTCCAGCATTTGGTGTCAGCTATTTGTTTGTGTACTTCTATGTCTATTGTGTTTAATGTTTTTTTTATGTTAGTTTTTATTCTGGCGAAAAGTTTTTCCTTTGTGTTAATTGTGTTGAGTCTTGTAGCTCTTTTTTAGCAAGGTTGTTGGCAACTTCATTTCCGCTCAATTCTACATGGGATGGTATCCACTGAAGAACTATATATTTATTTTGTTTGGAGATGAATTTGAGTTTCTGTTTTATGATTATTATGGTTCTGTTAGCAGGTTGATCGTAAGATGTTATCGATTGGATGGCAGCTTTCGAGTCGATCAGAAGGGACTATATTTTTTTATTTGGTGAATTCGCGTTATTAGTCCTTGCAGGGCTGTATTAACTGCGGCTATTTCTCCGTCAAAAGCTGTATTGTTGGTGCCCAGGGGATGTAGTGGCTGAAGAGAGTGCAGTGAACACCGGCTCCCGCGTTGCTGTTGAGATTTAGTTTCGAACCGTCCGTGTATACCCTGAGCCATTCTGTTTCTGGGCATTTTGTGTTCAGTAATTCCAAGGTGTGTTGTTTGAGTTCGTCCGGGGTGTGATTGGATTTTTTTGATATGTGTTTTTTTTAGTAATGGTCTTTGTGTTCATTAGTTGGTCGGCTTTGAAAACTATATTAATTTGGCTTCTCTGTTCAGGTGTTTTCTGCGTGAATGTAGGCTGTGTTGTTGATTATCTTGTTTATATATTGGTAGCGTTTCGGGAGTGTTGAAGTTTTTGCTTGTAAAATGCTTGCTCTTTTTTGTATTTCGGTTGTAATTTTGCGTTTGTCTGTGTATAGTTTCAGTACGTAAGAGTTCGTTATCTTAACTGCGCCTGTAATAATCCTCAGGGCTTTGTTTTGGGTGGTTTCAAGTTTATTTATTGTTGATGTATTAGCTGTGATTAGTAGTTCGCATCCGAGCTTTATGTAGGTTTTATATGTCTTATTTAGTGTATTAAGTAAGCTTCCCCATTTGTTTTCTCTTGTACTTTGTTGACTGTTTCGTTCACATGGTCTTTCCAAGTTAATTTATTGTCTATAAGTATGCCAAGGTATTTAATGTAGTCTGTTTTCTGGATACTGGAATTATTGATTGTTAAGATATGTGACGTTTAAAATCGGGAAATGAAACATTTGTTGGGTTTCGCAAGTGCAGCTTTTTTTTCTTTAATTTGGCTTCCATTAGAGCCCAAAATCTCTCTATTGGACGCAGATCCGCACAATTGGGGGAGTTGGCATCTTTCGGTACAACATTGACATCATTTTGCTCGAAGAATTCAAGAGTATTTTTTTCATAGTGGGATGTCGCCAAATCAGGGCAAAACAATGAGCTTGAATAAGATTTAATTGCCTCTTTTGTAAACACTCTTTAATGTAGATATCAGCATTTATTGTACCGTGCGTTATGAACTCTTCGCTTATTCTACCACGTGAACAGATAGTCTGTCAAATGAAGAATTTTTTTGGGAATTTGGAGGCGCGCCGAGTTCTAAATTTTTGCTCAATACCACCCACAAATGATGCGACGTAATACTCGTTACTTGGTATTTGTCCAAAATCTGCGACGCAGTACGTTTCGTGATCCGTGTAGCAATTAAATCGTAGAAAATTGTTCATATAGACGCCTTGCTCGCTTCCTCGCGAGTTCCTGCTTAACCTCATCACGATCTGGAACCTTTTTAACTTTGTAGGAAGACAAGCCGACTCGAACTTTTGCTCGTTGAATGGTAGTCGTACTAGTCGAACATTTTTTTTGCTGCAGCTCCGACTGAAATATTGGGACTGTGCTTAAAAGTCCTTTCAATGTCCTTTTGAAGGGTGGAGTCCAAAGGTCTAGACTTCCGTCCCGAACCTTTTTTTCTCTGAACTGTGAGAGTAGTTTTGTACCGATTTATAACCGCGTATACAGTTGAACTCCCGATTTGCAATTTTTCAATTTTATACGATGGAGTTTCTGGATTTTCCAAGTATTTGTGCAAAATTACAATTCTTTGCTGCTCTTCTTCACTCGACATCTTTATAACCGCACAACTTACAAGAAGCTGATATTCATCACTGTAAACAAACTTGAACGCAGAGTGAAATAGGCAAAAACCTTTTGTTTTTATACACGAAGAATAAGAATTTACAGTGGTTGAACATTTCCCGATTTTAAACGTCACACATCTTATTTGGAATTCTTCGCTTTTGTGTCTTAGGGGAAGGTATTTCGGTGTTTATTTTCATGTTGTGTTCGTTGGCGCAGGTGTTAAGTTTGCTTATTGCTTCGTTAGTTTCGCCTTCTAACTTAGGTTGGTGTTTTGTGTCGTTGTTATTGCATCTGGTCCATAAGACTACGTCATCAGCGAACATGGCTATTTGGATTTGGCTATTGTTTGTTAACATTGTGGGGAGGTCATTTATATAGATATTGAAAAGGGTTGTACTAAGGACCGAGCCCTGTGGTAGTCCTATTTTTATTTGTTTGTATTTGGTTTGGTTGTCTCTAAATCTTTATTAAGAGAAGCTTCTCATGACAATTTTACTCTCGGATGTTTGTCAGACGTTCGCTAGAAGTGACATTTATTTTTGTTTGTCTTTTTTGGGGTGAAAACTTGTGTCTCTTGCTCAGTGATAGCGCACTTAACCACTGAGCCAGGCAGCATTCACAGTTCTTACGTCGCAACAAAAAAAAGACCTTAACGCTCTGGCAGAACAAGCCGAAGAAGATTCAAACACCTTACTAGCAATACATAGAGTATATATAGGTCACAGCGACAGCTACCTCTCATTCTTTCTTGAACAGAGAGTTTATTTTGGCTTTCAGCAAGGCAGGCTACGAAGGCACGTACTGTGGCTTGGGGGTAGGCTGTCAGGGGAATTACAGATTCGTAGAAGAAAATACCTGTGTTTTGTTAGTGGGAAGCAGTGGAGTCCAATGGAGTCTTACAACTTTGCGAGGTTGAAGGTAAATTTAGATTCAGATTAGATACGTCGAGCATTGAAAGTGCCAATGCAGCTACCTAAAAAAAATCTCTTATGTTGAAGCCAAGTCTGGCTTTGTGTAAGATTCAAGTCATGTTGAAACCTTTGGTTCCCTCTAGCAATTTCAAGACGTTTTGCATCATATGTACTCAATGTAAAAAGTTCTTGGCTTCAACTTATGTCTGAGAAATTAATCAGGGGTCTTCTCTCTGAATTTCCACTCGTTGAGCTAGTGGGTAGTGGCCATAGAAGGGTTTAGTGACAAAGAATTGAAATCGTAAACCTTGCTTCGCAAGTCCATCAGCGATCTCGTTGATTTCGACGCTCTGATATCTGGGAACCAAGGTGAAGGAGATTACTTCATAAGATTCAGATGAGCTTAGACTCGAAGTAATAGCAGTTTAGACCTCTTAGCGCTTCTTGGTTGTCTGCAAATATGTTTATGTGATATTTGCCTAATGCTGTCTCTGGCGCAGAACCCAATTATACGAGTATATAGGTATACCTCTGCTTGAACGATGAAGATTAAGCGGCCGAGAGATACTGCTAGTTTGAAGTTGGGGCCCTAAATTCCAGCGCTAACTCCTTTCTTTATTTGTGTCCCACTACGTCGGTCAAATATAAAGCTGCCTAATCGGGCAATCCTTGCTGTTATGTGGTTGTTACACCAGGAAAGTGTTCACAAATATTTGCAGATCTTTGTTAATCGTTATCTCAGAAATATATTGCAGAGAGCTCTATAAAAGAATGGACCAGGAATCTATTAATGCGATAACTATATAATCAGCCAAGCCATACACATGACTACATGTAGACGTGGCAGATGCTCTAAGACTCATGATTAGGCAAAAGAGCAATCATAGAGAAGCGAAACTGATAATTAGTTACAATCTAGCGAAAAATATGGTAGCTGCATGGACAGCACTTTGTAAGCCCCTTGTTTTGCTACATGTAAGTGCACTGTTCATCAAACCATGAGCTTGGCTGTTGTGGTCGCGAGATATCTGCTATGTTTGCTGTCAATGGTGACCTTGGTAGTCTACACTTAATGCTGGCGACAAATCACTCACTGAGAGACTGAATAGTGAATGAATTCCTAATCGAAAGCTTGTCGTGTTTTCATCACAAAATATTCTCTTGGTAGTGACATATAAATGGGTCTGGCAACAGATTTGTTCTCATAGCAGTATTACTGCTAGGATGCATGTCAGTTCATAATGCCTTCCATATTACTGGAAATCTTTATTAACGATTACATTCAGAGACATCCAGTGGCAATTTTTCGTAAGTGTTATTTTGTTCGTAAGTCTATAGACTTTAGATGGCGCTACTGTCAGGGGTCAGGGAGACTTATACTTTTGAAATAAATAACCCTAAAACCCGTCAAGTCTTTGTCGTAACCTAGCATTCTATTTGTATAAATTTTCCATTTTCAGAGTGGAACTATTCAACGCACTATATCGACGTGTTCTTTGCCGCAATCGAGTTAACGATGACCAGTTGACAGTAACATCACTGCAAGCACTGGCCAAGGTGTACAAACGTTACCACAAGGAGATTGGTAAATTCAGTGACATGACATACATCTTGCAGCTAATTGATAGGGTAGATATCCCAGATTCTCCAATATTAATTGTGTTCTTAATATTCTATTGCTATTGCAGTGTCTATCACCGTCGCTGCGAGACGCCCTTATTGGTTTAGTTTCATGTTTAGTTTTGGAGAAGTCAAATTGCCGAGCACTTGTTGATCATGTGCAATGCCTTGTAGATCTAATAACGCTTGCTCACTTGCACACGGGTCGTGCACAACCGAACACAAAGACAAACGTTATTGAGGCTGGACCCAATATGCATGCGTACGAGGAAAAAGATTGGTATTACAACATCGAAAAGGAAGGCATGAAACCCGAACGACAGGGACCAATCACGTACTCAGAAGTGAGGTCGTCCTCCATAAATAAACTCTCATTTCAAATATTCTCATTCTTTCCAGTTGAAAGATCTATGGAACAAAGGTATAATCACACCGAAAACTCGCTGTTGGGCCATTGGTATGGATGGCTGGCGTTCACTTCAACAGATTCCTCAACTTAAATGGTGCCTTATCGCCAAAGGAGCTGCAATCCTTAACGAAACCGAATTGGCCTCAACTGTACTTGATGTATTGATTAAATGCACAAGTTTCTTTCCCAGTCGTACGCAGAATGGAGGTGCTGTCTTGATTCCTGGTCCGAAGTTGTCGCGGAAGTTGTCAGAGTTTATATGTCTGCCGCATATTGTACAGGTCTGTTTGACGCATGATCCTGGTCTGTTGGAGAGAGTTGCAACATTGCTTTGTCAAATTATGGAGGTAAGGAGAGATGGATAACTTATCCCAAGGTATCCGTGTAACATTTAGTGTCTTTTAGGATAATCCAGAGATGCCAAAGGTGTATTTAACTGGAGTGTTTTACTTTATGTTGATGTACACTGGAAGCAATATTCTTCCGATTACCAAATTCTTGAAGATGACTCACATGAAGCAGGGATTCCGAAGTGAAGAGGTGAAGTATAAAGCCTGTATGATGTAGGAAGACGGTTTAATTGAATCTTTTTTAGACATCCCAATCGGGAATCATGCATCGCAGCATCCTCGGTCAGTTGCTGCCGGAGGCGATGGTTTGTTTTCTGGAAAACTACAGCGCAGAGAAGTTTGCTGAAATTTTCTTGGGCGAATTTGATACTCCTGAAGTGATTTGGAGCTCAGAAATGCGACGATTGCTGATTGAAAAAATCTCAGCGCACATTGCAGACTTTACCCCACGACTTAGGGGGCACACGATGGCTAGATATCCTTACCTGGCCATTCCGGTTATAAGCTATCCTCAGTTGGAGAACGAGCTCTTCTGTCATATTTACTATCTGAGACATTTGTGCGACACGCGAAAGTTCCCCAATTGGCCTATTTCAGATCCAGTGCAGTTGTTGAAGCACACGCTAGATGCATGGCGTAAGGAAGTCGAAAAGAAACCACCACAAATGACGATACAACAGGCGTATGCCGATCTAGGAATTGATGTAACAAAGAATTCCAAACCAGACGAGTCGGTGATAAGGAAGAGTTACTATCGCTTGGCACAGATGTATCATCCGGACAAGAATCCCAAAGGAAGGGTGAGTATTTGCTTTGGTTGTAGATGTTGTGATGGTTTTAAGGGGGTCTGTTCTCTTAGGAAATCTTTGAGAAAGTCAACCAAGCCTATGAGTTCTTGTGCTCTCGTTCGGTGTGGAGTTGTGGTGGTCCAGATCCGAAGAATATCGTTCTAATCTTGAGGACACAGAGTATCCTATTCGACAGATATCCTGATGGTAAGTTGCTAAACCCATGTCTAGAGTCTGATGGCTTATTTGTTGACTTTTTCAGTTCTTCGACCGTACAAGTATGCAGGCTATCCACAGCTGATCAAGACCATTCGCTTGGAAACCAAGGATGACCAGCTCTTCTCGAAAGAAGTTGAATTGTTAACAGCTTCTTCAGAACTTTGCTATCACACGGTTCACTGTTCTGCCCTGAATGCAGAAGAGCTGCGTCGTGAAGAAGGCATAGAAGCCCTCCTCGAAGCGTACACCCGGTGTGTGTCCATAATGGGTGTCGATTCAAAGCCAGAATCATTGCATTATCAGGTCATTTCGAATGTGACCAAGTGCTTTGAAGTTGCCTGCAACTTTGAGAATTGTAAGCAGAAAATCATCCAACTACCTCAGCTATTGTCGGATGTCTGTCGGGTTGTTTATTTCAAAGTAAGTACGAAATTGGCTTTACGCAAGCAGATGATGATAAGATTTCTTCCATCCAGCACACTCTGTCAGTTAGCTTGGTGACCAGTTTAGCAGCCAACAACTATGAATTGCAATGCAATCTGGTACGTAATGGGGTGCTCTGGTCTCTGCTTCTATTCTGCTTTGAATATGATTCCACTTTGGAGGAGAGCGGCGTCGAAGTCAGTGATAAATCAAACCAACAGCAAGTTGCAAATAATTTAGCTAAGATGGCTGTACTGGCGTGTATAGCTCTGTCGGGTTATGGTCTTGAAGCAGTTGAGGGTGCTAAATCGAATAGTACAGAAGTACCAACACAGCAAACAGCACCACCACCACCGCCACCGTCGACGGTGGTGGCAACCACCTCAAAAACATCTCCCACATCATCATATACCCAAAATGCTCACAATGTGATTGCCTCGAAGCAGTTATCTATTACGGACAATAGTACCGCTATTGTGAAACAGGATTCAGCTGATAAGAAATCATTGAATGAAAACGATGTTGGAACTCCAACCGAGACGGAGAAAGAGAATGTTGTCAATAAGCAGAAATATGTGATAAGTAGTGAAGCGAAAAACGTCATCATCAAGCAGATACTCGATAGGCTATTGACGACGTATATTGCTAATAAGTTGGCCAAGGACAGGGCAAGTGATGTAGGTTTTTGAGGAGCGCTAGACTTGTTATCAGGTATTCACAGAACATTCGATTCTTGCAGGTTTTGAAGATTTTGACATCAAACACGAGAAATCCGTACTTGATTTGGGACAATGGAACCAGGGCGCAGTTAATTGATTTTCTCGAACAACAGCGCACTCACTCCACTAAGGAATCGTACGAAGATATTACGATGGTGCACGATGCAGCTTCTGAATTTGAATTCGATGCACACAAGTATGTATCGAAGTAGGACTAGTGCCAGGTTCACTGAATCTTAATAAATCTGTTTTCCATTTCAGAGATGAACTGCAAATTGGCGGAGTTTTCATCAAAATCTACAACGAAATGCCCACCTTTCCGATACTAAACCCCAAATCGTTTATCATTGACCTTCTCGAGTATTTAAAGCAATCCTATCAATTCCTTACAGCGAGTAAAAACAACACAACAGTGATTAACACGCTCGATGGTATTCTACAACCCACACTCGCCCCCAATCATCCACAGTTGCAAGAGAAAAAAGGAACAACCATTGATGATGTGCTGAATGCGTACAATCGTTCGAAAAATCGTAAAAAGATCGAAACAAACTCGATCGATGCACAGACGAAGAGTAAGTACAAATACAACTTTGAATCGGACGTGAACTTAGAAGCACACACAATTATGGTCTTGCGGGCGCTAATATCTGTGATAAAAACCAACTCCGAAGTGGATATCCAGTGCATCGGTCATTTTGATATGATCTTTGGGTTCCTGGCCAATAATATCTTCACTGAGGTTTGTTTTATAATGGATTTCTTGAGAACGCATTTATGAACACGTCTGTCTTTTAGAACACTTTGGTGAAGACAGTTGCTCTTGAGGTCGTAGCCCTCGTCTCACGCAATAAGGAGTGTGTAAGTGAGATAGCTGCTTGTGAGATTCTTGGTAGTTTTCTGGTTGCTCTACGTGATCCAGATTTACGCGCCAGTCAAGTTAAAGTACTGGAAACTCTCTCGGGCCTGATGAATGTACAGGAAATGATCAAGGAAGCGCAAAACAAGGGCGCAGTTATCTATCTCCTCGATATGTTCTGTAATTCAAGAAATCCGCAAGTACGAGAACTTTGTGCCGAGATTATGGCCAAAATGACAGCGGATCGGTTAAGTGGACCAAAAGTAAGAATAGCTTGAAGAGGAGGTTTTCAGTAGCGACGTTTATAAATTACCTTTCTAGGTTCGCATTACGATTTGTAAATTCCTCCCGCCATTGTTTGTTGATGCGATGATTGAATCTACCGCAACATCCGTCCAACTATTCGAGTCAATACATGAACATCCCGAACTTATATGGAACGATAAAACTCGAAATAGAGTTTGTGATGCCGTTACGGATATGTGTGAAGGGTAAGTGGTATCACAGGCAATTGGAACTTGAAATGAAAGCGGATTTTCTTTCCCTTTAGATTCTACAAAACTCAAAAAGTCAATTCAAAGATTCTGTGGAAGGATCCAGAAATTCTCAAAGACATTGTCACCAATGAAGTTGTCGTCGCTGGTGTCTATCTGCGGCTGTTTGTCAGTAATCCCGCGTGGACGCTACGCAAACCAAAGCAATTTTTGTCTGATTTATTAGACTTTGTTGTAGATCAGATCAGTAAAAGTTCGTCCGAGGTAAGTTTTGAAGTCGGCTTGTAAAATAGGAGTATAAGAAGTTTTTTTTTTCCTCAGATGGATTAGACACATCCTTCATAGGTTTAGGGAAAAATGATTTTGGGCCCCCGTGGGACATCTGCTGGTTTCTTTTTAAATTAAATGTTATTCTGACACTGATAGCTCTTTCGCGATTCAAAAAATTGACTGAAACACAGTATTGTGGTGCGAAATAAATCGATTTACGCTTAAACAACGTTGGGAAATATTGAAAACTTATTTTGCTGTGTTTCCGAAACAGTGCGAATTTTGAAAATAAATTTCGATCGAAATAATGCACCCAACGAACCGTTTGTAAAGAAAGTTCCTGAGATGGGCAGACTAATTTGATAACACGAGTTATTCTCGTGTTCGTCCTGTGCGCTCAGCCGAAAATATTGCTGCTTTTTCTCGGCGTATGACTGTTTGGTGTGGTTTATGTAATGGCGGCATTATTGACCAATTCTCATTTGAAAATTAAGACGGCAACAACGTTACGGTCAACGGCGAGCGCTACAGAGGCATGATAACCGATTTTTGGACGATCTGTGGCGCTACGTGCCATACAAGCCAATAATCGTGTAATTTGGTGATGTTGCTTGGCCTCCGCGGAGCTTCAATTTGACGCCGTTGAACTTTTTCTTTGTGGGGTGCCGTTAAAGATCAATGTTATGCTGACAATCCAGAAACGATTCAGGCACTTAATCACAATATTGTTCGAGCTATTCGTGAAATAAATCCATGAAACATCGAAAATGTAGTGCAAAATTGGGTTGACAGGATGGGCTACTGCCAAGCCAGCCGCTGTAGCCATTTAAATGAAATGATTTTGCATAAATAATCGGAAAGTGTACTCTCTTCTTCTACTTTTAAAGAGAAACCAACAGATGGCCCACCCTATATCACAAACTCGTAAAATATTTTGTGCTGTTTTTAAGTCAAAAAACTTTGATCCTGTTGCATGCATTAGAAGAATATGCATCTTAGTCAACGTCAGTGTCGTCCTTGTAGTATGGTAGGTAGGTGCTGAGTCGACGCAGACCCTTGCTCGACTCTGCAGCTGCTGTAAATGTAGCTGCAATCAATATGCAATGACGCAGTATCCAGTTAGTATAATTTTTGTATAATCTTTTGTTAGGATAGGCGGATAGAGTAGTCGGTTCTTTTATTTAGCTCCAGTCATATTGTGCGAAACGTAGTAGAATCACTTCCGGGGATCTAGATCTGGAAAGAGAAAATAAAAAAGTAAGTTTTTTACCCTCATTCCTATGGGCAGGGTGACACTTTATTTTGTTATCTTATCTTTGTGTTTTTTCCCGTAGTGGTTCAGGGTGTTATGCAAAAGTTATTCATCCCCGCGAAAATCGTTTCACTGAAAATTAGACTTTACATTTGACTCAACTATAAGAAAACAAAAATTGTTACTGTTACCTAATTTTTCAGATGAAACGACTGTGAAAATAGGGTTGATTGTGCAATAATGTTAGATAAAACACTGACGCGTCGAACAGGAACATTTTGCATCATGATCTAACCCATGATGATCCCGAACAATGATTTCTCGAAGTGATCCGAATGCCTTCTGTTTAGGCTCCATAAGTTTTTAAAGGTACTCGTATTATTAAGTGCCCGAAGCATTTATCGATATGCTGATCGTTTTGCATTACCTTTCACGTAATGCAAACGTTCATGTCTTTTCCTAGAAAATGCTGTCTCTTTATTACCCTTGACACTAAAGATATCGAAAATCTATTTTGAGAGCTTAAACTTCTGAATTGTTTTTGATTGATCTTCTCGAACTTGGGGACTAGGATTGGAAGACCTTCTTGCCAGGAACGTTGTTGTCCATCTTGGCACAATTCATAACACCAATCGACCTGTTCGCATACAGGATTTGTCTCTCAAAACAGCTTAATATCTGTTGGCAAGTCGTGAGTTTATTTTTTATATTGAGAGAGTTTGTCAGACGTTCACGAGAGGTGGGACCGTGGTAATTCTTGTGTCTTTTCTTTTCCGGGATTTGAACCTTGAATCTACCGCTCAGTGATCGCGCACTTAACCACGCGCCCACTCAATTTCAGCTCAAGATTTGCATGTTCCATTATGATTACGCGAAGATGCTCATCGCCTAGGCTCTGACAAAGTAGTCTCTTCGTACCTACATACTCTAAACGATATGCTGCGTCGTCTCTGGGGTCCCGAAGATTTAATTGATTTGGGGCCGCTGGAAATTTCAGATTTTCTCGTTCCTGCAGTCATTTTGTATTGGTACTTTGGACTACAAGCATCTTATAGCGATTCAGAGCGCGAACTAATAGACTGACTGACAAAAATCTCCTCCCATATGCCCTTACATTTGTATATTCCTATGACGAAACGCGAATGAACATACAATGCTGTAGCTTAGACTGGAAGTGCTGCTTAATCCGTACAGCTTTGATCTACACAATCCCTTCTTTGCATGAGCTTAGAGTTTCCGATATCCAGTGCCCATTTCATTGTTCTTTATGATGAGTAGTGTCTCTCTGAGGACATTAGAAGTTGACTGTTATTCTCTTGTGATTTGTAAGCATGTCGTTCGCAGAATGTTTGTCACCCACATCAGAGATCATAAGCTTAAAGAAATCCATTCTACTTATGGCTTTACAGCTCGGGGTGAGCTTCTTCATAACCTTTCTCCATACAGATCTGTCCTGTGTGGTCTCACGTCAGTTTCGGATGCCTAATATTCGGGTGTCGTATTCGATGTTATTGCTCCACTTCGCTCTTGGTCGTCCTCTAGTTCTCCTGCTGGTTGGTACCAGTTTGAATGTGTTCTTTTAATTCGATCGTTAAGATCACTGTTGCTTCTTCATGTTCGCCGTTTTCCAGTCATTTCAAAAGGATCAAAAGTTCCTCGTATTTTGCGTTCGAAAACTCTTAGTGCGTTTCTATCACCCATTGTTAGGGTCCATATCTCGCAGCCATAGATTATTACTGGGCCTAAAATTGTTTTATATAAAATTAGATTTGTTTAAGTTTGAACTGCAAAAGTTGTTGGTTGACGAAGTAGCATCTGTTTCTGGCTTGAATCCTGTTTTGAATGAAGAAGTGCGTGCTATTATCATTCTGTATTACTGTTCCAAGATACACAAAATTAGAGACTCCTTCGACGTTGTATTCGCCTATTGTAATATTTTGTGGGTGCCTCCTCCTTTAGTCACTCGACCTTTCCAGGTACTTCGTTAATCTTTCTTACTACTATTGCTATGTCAACCGCGTAGGCGATAATTTGATAAAATTTCGTGAAAATGTTCCCGCCTCTGCCCAACCTATTTCCTATTGCCTGCTATAATTGAAGAGAAGCGCAGACAATGCATCCTCTTGTCTCACTCCAGTTTTTATGCAGAATTCTGTTGATTTTTGACCCTGAATTCTAATTTTACCATTGGAGTTCTTCATGGTTTTCTGTTGACACTATCTGTCAATGCCTGTTTGCAGTCGTCTATTAATAGTATGTGTATCGTAGCATTTCTCCATGATTTGTTTCGTAATAAATAGCTGATCTATTGTGGATCGTCCATCTCTCCATCATCCAAATTGGTATTCTCCTAATATTGGTTCAGTGTTTAGTTTTAATCTTTCGTAGTAAATTACGTTGGTAAGTACGTTATATTGTAGGTGCAGTTGAATAACATTATTTCCTTATAATTATCACAAATCATTTTGTCACCCTTTTTGGGGATGGGGCATGTCAGTCGTAGTTTTTCCTGTTCGCATGTACACAGGCCGACAAAATTCTTCGTACGATAGATAAATTTCCAATATATTCCACATATATTTATGAACCTATTGTTTTATTATTTTTTTATTTCCTATAACTAAAGATGTTTTTATTACCCATATCCTGTCCCTCATTCCATCTCTTTTGTTCAAGTTATTCGTAAAAGCAATAAAATGCGCTGCAGTGCAAACGACACAATTCATCGTACGGCGATTGATTCCGTTAGTTTTTCTGTTTGTAATTACAGTTTTAGCAAAATGCATATCATTCTGTATTCAGCCCTTAGTGAGTTAACATCTTTTGCAAAAAAAGTGATCATGTCAGTTCAACATAGGAGAAAAGAAACGACCCAAGATTTCCGCCAAGTGGTAGTAGATTTGTTTTCGAAAGAAGGCAAATCGCTAGCAGAAATTGCACGCACAGTGGGAAAAAGCAAATCAACTGTGCAGTACATCGTAGAAACGTTCAAAAAAACAGGAAGTGTTGAGTACGCGCGAAGAACAGGCCGTCCACGCAAATTAAATGAAAGGGACGAAAGTGTCATTCTGAACACAGTGCGAAAAAACCCAAGAACTAATTGCCCTACCATAAAACAAATAGTCGCGGATACATGCAAGACAGACGTCAGCACGCGTACAATAGAAAGGACCCTCAACAGACATGGGTATGTGGAACATGGAACACCAAGGAAGAAGCCATCCATAAGTGAAGCGAATAAGAAAAAACGTAAAGACTTTGCCACTTTACACAAGGACGCTGATCTTTCTTTTTGGAAGAAAGTTGTGTTCACCGACGAGAGCAAATACAACATTTTTGGTCATGACGGTCCTGCAAGAGTTTGGCGAAAGAGCGGCACTGAAATGGAAGTTCAAAATGTAAGAAGAACAGTGAAGCACGGTGGAGGTAGTGTTATGGTGTGGGGGAGCATGGCTTGGTCTGGCGTGGGAAAGCTGGTGTTTATTGAAGGTAACATGAACCAACACATGTACCTCGACATATTAAAAGCAAATCTACGCGCATCAGTTTGGATACCGGCTGGATATTTCAGCAAGACAACGATCCTAAACACACCGCTCGAAAAGAAGGATTGGTTGTTATACTATGCTCCAAGACAGCTTAATTCTCCCCCTCAGAGCCCGGACTTAAACCCAATAGAGCATTTGTGGGACTATTTGGAAAAACAACTCCATAAACACCGGATTTCGTCAAAAGCGACTCTTAAGAAAGCCCTCCAACTAGAATAGGATCGTGTACCCGAAGATTTTACGAAAAACCTGGTCTCTTCTATGCCACGTCGACTACAAGCAGTCCTTAAATCTCGTGGAGGCCCAACAAGTTACTGACAGCCCGATTTCTTCAAAAAATTAAAATCGAAACTAGTCGTATGAAGAATTTTGTCGTTTGAGCCAAATGTGTTTTTCCTTTTTTTTTTTTAAATTTTAAGAAAATAAAAAGAATTTTAATTTAATCTAATATCTAGATAATCTTTGTTTTTTGTTCTGATTCTTAAATCCTAGTTCTTTTTTTCATTGAACTGTGTAGGTACCGAACAACAGCGTTTATATGTGTCGTACGATGAATTATGTCGACCTGTGTACATATTAAATTATGGAGTTTTCTATGTACATATTAGAAGTGCAGTTATGCGAAGAATGATATAAATTTTCGCGGATTTTTTAATTTCTTTATTTTTGTTACATTCGCAGAAGGACATACTTGATCTCTCTACAACAGCTCTCGTTGAACTCCTTCGATCTCAGCCCAATTTAGCGGATGATATTCCTGTACTTGGTCATATACCAAAACTCTTTAATTTGCTAACCGTTCAACCAAAAAATACATTATCAGTATTACACCAGTTATCGCTATCAGAGGTGAGTTAAGCATTTTAAAACCAAATATATCAACGTTTACTAAATTGAATTCATTACAGTTCTGTGTGAGTGCAGTTTCACAAACGGAATGCATTCTGCCGCTGAAAAAATGCATGGAATATCACAGGGATTGCATAGAGAAAGCCTGTGAGACCCTTAGCCGTCTTTTCAAATACCAACATGTGAGTTGATAGTAAACTGCTTTCAAATAATAATTTTATGTTCTGTTTTCTACTAGGATTCCTTAATAAGTCAATCATTAGAGGTGAGCCTAATCCCTTTCCTGCTTACCCTACTCGAAAGCCGTTTGGAATTCATTGATAACCCTTCGACTGTGAAAGCGCAAATTGTCGCCGCCCTCAAAGGCATGACACACAATTTGAACTACGGAGATCGTGTTACTCAGATTCTTTTGAAACATCCCGTCTGGTCAGAGTTTAAGGATCAACGACATGATCTATTCATCACTGACACAAATGTCAGAGGCTATCTCATGGGTAAATTTTGCTGATAAAAAAGGAGAAAATATAATACAGAACTAATAACACTTACCATTCCAGGCGTCAATCCAACTGCTGGATATCTCACGCAAGGACCTGCCCAAAATGTTGAAGTCCTCACGTCACCGCCACCAATCGATCGCGATGATCCATCAGCAAGGCCTTCTGAATAATATTTAAATCTTCTCCCATTTACCGCTGGAATAGTTAGATATTTAGAATTTTTATCTTATAGTTTTGTTTCTAGATATTTAAGCGATGCCCGTATAAAAACAAAGAAAAAAGAAAAACTAATGCTGAACTTATGAACTTCTCCTCGTATTTAGATGACAAAAAAACAATTTTTGCTATACTATTATTATTATTTCTTTTCTTTAAAACAAAAAAAAAAACAATTGTGCTCACACATCTTTTCTAATATAATTATATAATTTCGTTAACATCATTAGTACTATTAAAACAAAAACAAAAAAAAAACACGACTTTCATTTCGCTTTGTATATATATGAGTAATTAAAGTAAATAATAGAAACACACAAAAAAAACATTGAAGTGTAATTTGTATTAAAAGAAATGGATTTTATTATTATTTTGTTTTCTATAGCACTGTATATGATAATAATCTACCTACATGAATCATTTTTATATTTGTATGCATATTGTATTGAGCAAAGAAAAAAGCAGTGATGAAATAAAAACAAAAAAAAAGAAGCATATTTATAAAAATATAAATATAAAGAAAACTGTTTTTTTTTTTTCTACAATTGGTTGAACTTCCTTCGCTGTCACTCTTGCGAATGGGGCAATATAAAGTGCCGGAATCTTGGCAGATTCATTCACTGCACAAGCAATAGCTACACTCTATGCAACAAAAAATGTGTTAAGACGCAAAGGAAAAATTGTAGTATGTGCAATACTAAATCCAAACTACATTACCAGACGTGTAAATCAAATTAAAGACGTCCTTATATATGGGTATACAAGGTAACGAGTTTGCTGATACGACCGCATTTAATAATGATGCTATTTACATCTTTGACGTCTACTCAATTCTGGATCTACTTAAAATGAAACGACTCTTACAGCTAGGTTCCAGAATTCGAGTGAAATGAAATCGAAATCGAAATTGCAAATCAAGTGAACTCGATTTTAGTGTTCCACATTCCGAACGATTTACTAATGTCGAAAATTTTTCGAAATCACTTTGTGAAATTAAAAACAGCTGATATCTGTCATTTGAGACGTTGCACAAATATTTTTATTTTGGCAAATCGGTTGTTTTTTTTTATAATTCCGTCTCATTATCGCGATTTATTTAATAATGAGTGCTGTATTAATTGCTATGGTAGTGCGAATTGACAAAGAGAAGTATGCCGAGGAAAAAATAAAAAGGCGTACGCTGAGAGACCTTTCAAATCCGTTGGAAATTGCAGATGCTGCGTATGTACAATTTTTGCAAACGAAAGTTCAGTTTTCTTACTTTATTTGTTATTCCAGATTCATGTCATATTATCGATTAAATAAATGTGCTCTCATGATGGTGCTGCAAACTATTAGGCCGCGCATCCGCGACAACTCGATCACTTTTCATGAATTCTCTAGAAAGATCCTTATATGCAATATTCTTATGCTTGCCCCTGTTTAAATATATTATTTTAATAAACTTATTAAAAAATGCAATGCAATTTATTCGCTTACATTTTCAATAACGTCTGCTTTGTACTATTTCACACTGAATGAAACGATCGCTTTGAAATCACGCGCAAATCGATAAAATCGAAATGTGGAACACCCCCATTTCACTTTGGCTCAATTTCGAAAAATTTGAAATCGAAATCGATAATAGTGAAATATAGAACACCAAATTTCATTTTCGATCGATTTAAATTTCATATCGAGTGAAAGTGAAATGTGGAACCTGGCTGTTAAATTGGCGTAGTTATCAAAACCATTACTTAAACATCAACATTGATCTACAACATTTCTACAATTGGTTGAACTTCCTTCGCTGTCACTTTTGAGAATGGGGCAATATCAAGCGCCGGAATCTTAGCAGATTCACTAACTGCACAAGCAATAGCTACACTTTATGCAACAAAAACAGACGTGTAAATCAAATTAGAGACATCCTTATATATGGGTATACAAGGTAACGAGTTTGCTGATACGGCCGCAAAACATTGTAATAATGATGTTATTTACACCTTTGACGTCTACTCAATTCTGGATCTTCTTAAAATGAATCGACTCTTAAATTGGCGTAGTTATCAAAACCATTACTTAAACATCAACATTGATCTACAACATTTCTACAATTGGTTGAACTTCCTTCACTGTCACTTTTGAGAATGGGGCAATATCAAGCGCCGGAATCTTAGCAGATTCACTAACTGCACAAGCAATAGCTACACTTTATGCAACAAAAACAGACGTGTAAATCAAATTAGAGACATCCTTATATATGGGTATACAAGGTAACGAGTTTGCTGATACGGCCACATGTAATAGTGATGCTATTTACACCTTTGACGTCTACTCAATTCTGGATCTTCTTAAAATGAAACGACTCTTAAATTGGCGTAGTTATCAAAACCATTACTTAAACATCAACATTGATCTACAACATTTCTACAATTGGTTGAACTTCCTTCGCTGACACTCTTGAGAATGGGGCAATATCAAGCGCCGGAATCTTAGCAGATTCACTAACTGCACAAGCAATAGCTACACTTTATGCAACAAAAACATACGTGTAAATCAAATTAGAGACATCCTTATATATGGGTATACAAGGTAACGAGTTTGCTGATACGTCCGCAAAACATTGTAATAATGATGCTATTTACACCTTTGACGTCTACTCAATTCTCTCGAAATGAAACGACTCTTAATTTGGAGTAGTTATCAAAACCATTACTTAAAAATCAACATTGATCTTTCGGCTCCTATCTAACCGACATCATTTTTCATTTCATTTTTCATGCATTTTTATTAAATTACGATTTATTGTAACTTACTTGCTAGACAAATAACTAACTTATCTATGTTATTCTAACTTACTGGACCTATGCGGGCGCTCTAAGCTAAACCTAATACTTAAAAGTATATCTTTCGACGTAACCTAACTTAAATTCTTTATTTATTTCAATCGACTATGCTGTTCGATAAGTCAGTGACTTTTATGCAAGATGGCGCTCGGATCGCATAGAGGATTTTTTTCTGACGTCTTTGTTTCTTTCTCGGCATAGAAAAAAAAAATTAAATAGAACTGTCAAACATTTAGCTTTTTACAGTGATCGAAAGAACTTTGGTTTGTGAGATTTGACCATAATGGAAAGAAGTGGGTTTCGTGTTTTAATAAAGCACTACTTTTTGCGCGGTAATACCATTAAAGAGACTGAAGACAGACTTAAAAAAATATTATGGAGACTCTGCTCCCTCGCATGGAATAGTACACAAGTGGTTCACTGAATTTCGTTGCGGTCGTACGACCACAAAAGACGCTGAGCGTCCAGGACGTCCAAATGACGTCACAACGGAAGTATTGGTCAACAATTACGATCGTCGGGTCAAGGTTCGTTAGATAGCTGAGATTGTAGCAATTTCAAATTATACCGTCATTCAAATCCTGCATGACCATTTGGGCATGAAAAAATTATCGGCAAGATGGGTGTCGCGGTGGCTGACGGTTGATCAAAAGCGGATTCGGGTGAAGATTTCAAACCGGAATTTGGAACTTTTCAAGCACAATTCAAGCGAATTTTTACGGCATTTCGTAACAGTTGATGAATCCTGGATCCAAAAAAGTCATGGCAACGATTTGCTGGAATTCCCACGGCGTAATCTTCATTGACTATTTGGAAAAGGGGAAAACGATCACCGGACAGTACTATGTCAATTTATTAGATAAATTTAATGCAGAATTGATGGAAAAACGGCCCCATTTAAAGAAGAAAAAAGAGCTCTTTCATCACGATAACGCACCGGTTCATTCGTCAGCAGTAGCAACTGCAAAATGAGCTGAATTGCGATATGAACTGCTTCCTCATCCACCCTATTCTCCAGATTTGGCTCCGTGCGATTATTTCTTGTTTCCTAATATGAAGAAATGCGTCGGCGGAAAAAGATTTTTATCGAATGAAGAAATTATCGATGCAACAAATGCCTATTTTGCAGAGTTTGAGAAATCATATTTTTTGGAAGGGTTAACAAAGTTGGAATATCGTTGGAAAAAGTGTATCGCGCTGAAAGGAGACTACATAGAAAAATAAATTCAATTTTCAGAAAAAAAAAAAAAAAAACAAAATTTCAAAGTCACTGACTTATCGAATAGCCCTTGATATGTACATTCAGTAACGTACATAGAAATCCGGACAGGGTAAAAAAATGCTTTAACTCCAATTATCTTGTTTCAGTTTGTTTAAGGATTTTGCATAAAAAGGCTTTGATGACGTAATTCTAGTTCACTTTGTAATAGTTCATTGAAAAAAAAGTAAGTGTTCTTGATATAGCGTGAAAAGTGGGATTTAGCAAGTCGTCAGTGACTGAATTCATCAAAAAATTCGAGGCAACGGGCTCATAGCAAAGAAAAAAGGGGACGGGTGGTAGAAGAAAGACCACCAGCGCTGAAGATCGTCTTTTAAAACGAATAAGTTTGCGTGATCCATTCAAAACTGCTGAAGATTTAAGGACGGACTTTGTAGAGACTGGAGGATTGTAAGACGAAGGCTTCAAGAAGCTGGCTTGAACACAAGAAGACCTGCCAAAAAACCATTTCTAAATAAACGAATGGGTCTAAAACGTCTCCAGTCCAAAGATCATGAAAAGTGGACCATAACAGATTGGAAAACGTGATCTTAGATGAGTCCAAGTTCAACATATTCGGCTCTGACGGAATACCGTACGTGAGGCGAAGAACTGGAGAAATATTCAATGATGAGTGCGTGACAACAACCGTGAAAGAAGGATGATTTGGGGATGCTTTTCCTATCACAGCGTTGGACAGCTGGTTCTAATAAATGGAAAGGTAAACCATTTGACCTGAACCCGATTGAGAACCTTTGGTCCATAATAAAGGCTCAGGTAGCGAAGAAGAAGCCACGGACAATAACCGAGTTGGACAAATTCATTGAAAAAGTGTGGTATGAGGAAATCGAACTGGATACTTTACACAGCCTGATTACATCAATGCTCGATCGGATAAAAACCGTAATAAAAAAAGAAGGGACTACAAAGTAATAACATCTTCAGTTCTCGGAAGTTTGAGAAGCTTGTTTCCTGTAATAAAAATCATAGACTCGAAGCAATAAAAACTATAATATCATTATGCTTTCACATTTACTCATTTGTTTTTTTCAATGAAACTTAAAACAATTTGGCAATGTTTGTATTAAACCCAACTAAAACTACCTAAACCTAAGCTATGTAAGTCGACCATAGAAAAAAACTGTCAACTTTAAACGGACTATCCCGGATTGTAAGGGACCGACGAAGGAGTTCTCTCTGTTTCGGCTAGCCACCAGAATTGTCCCCACTTGCGTTCTACGTTATTCAGATCGCCACTTAATACCGCCCTACTGAACCGAAGACGCTCCACACTGCTATGTGCGACGTCTCTGTCGTAGTTGAGCCACCTATCAACAGCTGTCCTAGCAACATGGAAGATTAGCGGCACCTCCAATCTTTTCTGGATCAGACCTATCTCATCCAGATAGAGGAACTGCTCTGGCGGAACAAAGCCTTTAAGACGCTCTTTCTCGTAGTACCTGTAATTGGGGTATAAACCCCGGAGATTAGGTTGTTCATAGAGCTCATTGCTCTTGCAATGTGCCTTTGAATCAGTTTGATCATGAAATTATCCACTCTTATTAGGTTAGCCCTGTTGTACAGAACCTCATTGGGATAGAGTTTTATGTAGTGGGACTCTGGTGTTCTGTATAAATGAAGGCAAGGCCTCTCAAACACCCGAATCTTTTCCAACACGTTTCCACGTTGAACCACACGGGACATCCATGGGCCGGATGAGAGTCTATGCGGGAACATACTCGGGTTGTTGGCTTTTACAGCCCGAATTTTGTTGTTCCAATGCAAATTTACACAAAGTCTGTAGTTTTCCCTGACCTCCGAGTGTCTGTCTGTACAAGGTTTTGTAACCGTACGTCGAACAGCATAAGATCCAGATAGGAGCCGTTTCTAGGAAACGACGGACTATCTGTAGCTTTAAAAACGAGTCTATACTCCAAACTGTGCCGTTCCCACCAATTAAATAGTAGGTTCCCTCCAGGATTAGGTGTGTTATTTCCCCAATCTCTATGTTTGGCGTTTAGATCTCCAGCCATGAGGAATTAATTCTCCTCCAACTCCAGCCTTCGAAAAAGTGTCCCGAGCTTTGACATAATGGCTCCAATGGTCTTATTTTGTTAGTACACTAATTCATTTCGGACACTTTCGAGTAGATTTTCAAGGAAAAAAGAAAAGCAAGAATTAAAAAAAAAAAAAAAAATACACAAACATTTTTACTTAATTTATGAAAGCACATACACATGCATGTAACATATATTTTTTTGAGAAAATACAAAAGAGGAATAATTATCCTTCCGACTTAAAATACGTTCTTTTTTTTCAGCTCAATTATGTCGCATTCCCATATTCTGTTGTTGCAGCTGTTGTTGCTGCAATTGTTGCTGTTGCAATTGCATTTGTTGCTGCTGTTGAATATGTTGTATCTGTTGTTGTTGCAAATGTTGCTGCTGCTGTTGAAGCTGGAATTGTTGTTGCTGTTGCATCTGTTGTTGTTGTTGTTGCAATTGCATTTGTTGTTGCTGTTGCATTTGTTGATGTTGCTGTAGGTGCTGCTGTTGATGTTGCTGTTGAATTTGCATTTGTTGCTGCAATTGTTGTTGCTGTTGTAATCCAGACATTGGATTCATTTGTGATCCTTGTTGCGGTTGTTGTGGTTGCTGTTGTTGGGGTTGAGGTTGTTGTTGTTGTTGTTGCTGTTGGGGCATAACTTGTTGTTGGACGATTTGTGGTTGAACTTGTTGCTGTTGCGGTGGAATTCCCTGAGACAATTGTGATGGCGCAGGTTGAATAGTTGGTAGACCAATGCCAGGTTGCGAAACCATTGTTGATTCAGTACTGAAAAGGAATATTTTAAAGCATTCTGTGTTATTCTATGTAAGTGAGTGAGTTTACCTCTTTTCGGAGTGAATGTCTTCCAGATTAAGATGCGTTATGAATCTCAATCGCATTTGAAGAGCCGGTCTCAGGCGCTTGATAATGGTCTCGGACTCGTTTTTGATTATGTCTCCGACGTAGATGTACTTAATGTGGTACAAGAAATCACAAATATCATCCATATATTCCAGATTCTCACCCCAATGATGTTTGTCAACCACCTCCAAGAGCTCATACAAGAGAATAGCAATGCCAGCTACAGCATTCGGTTTCTCTTGCTCTATTCGCTGCAAGAAGGGGCCAAATATGTGACACAGGAACACTAGCTGATGTGATGTTTTTACACAGGGCTTGAGTTTGTCCTTTAAATATCTGTAAACGAAGGGATGACCTTAAACTTTTGATATAATGCCAGATCTAGACCCACCTTGTCATCGTGGCCAACTTGAAACCACCCATATGATGGAATACCGAGTGCGCCACTGCAAGAACCACTGCATACACTTTTTCAATCATTGCCTCGCGAACCGTCTTAAAATTGAATAATTCAAAGGCAGAGAACCGATATGACCACTTGAGCATTTTTGGTGAGCTAATAACTTCCTGTAGACGATCGTAGATTGTGCTCCAATAGGTTTCTGGTAAAGCGGCCATTACAATGCCAACAGCATTGATGTACGCGTGAATTTCCTTCTGTGGAATTAACGGATAACCCTTCACAATGATGTCGATCAGGTTATTTCCTACAATTTGTGGAGCAACTGGAAGACTTAGCAATTCAACGCAAGTAACATAGAGGGCGTGACTTGGCGCATTTGGAAATTCATTGAAACGCCAATCGGTAACGTAGAAGAAGTTTTTACCACTTATTGCTGAAAAGAATAGAAAGTGGATGAGTGAATTCTGTTCGAAATACCTTCCACAACTTACTGTCAGCCAAGCGCCGCAGAAGACCCATATAGTAGCTGAGTTCGGGATTCCAGAGGGTTTCCTTATTTTGCAAATAGATTTGATACTGCTCGCTTAGAGCCCAATTCGGCGGGCGAACGTCTACTAAAGCGCCTGTTACTGCGCTGACCAACTTCTTTTTCAGCGAAGGCGTTTCTCGCAAGATCCATTCGTAGAAATGCAGTGTATTGTATAAATAGGTTATTGGACGATCTACAAAGAAATGCCATGATATCCTTTGGAACCCAGCTTACTCAAAGAACTTACCGTGAAATTTATACAGACAGCCTAGATGATCGAGAATCACCTCTAGAATTTGATGGACATGTTGTATTGGCAGTTCAATGAAACGATGGAAAACTATGTCCAAGACCGGCAAGAATCGTAAGCAAACATTGCCAAAGTAGACCGGTAATGGAGGATGTGAGGCAGATTCATCTGGAGCAAACTTCTCTGGGTACTTCTGATGGAAGGCAAGGTGCTTCTCGTGCCTAAATATACATACATTCTTCAGCTCTACTGGCTTCTATATCATATTGCTGCACATACCAATTATTTTGCTTCCAATGATCTGGACTGTTGTCTTTAAAGAACTCCTGAACTCGATTCCTTAACTCTGATGCCTTCAGCAGAAGCAATTGAATTATTAGGAAGCAAACTTGAGCTTCATTACCCTCCTGGGTACGTAGAGCCAAACACAGCACAACCCGATCAATGGTAACCACATTGTATTTCCAAATCATGTTGTTAATGGTATCAACGCACTTGTGGATGAAATCCTTGCCATTGGAGTTAGCAACTTCATACACCAGATAGTCGCATAGCTTTCTCAAATGTGCCGACAATGCCCGAGCACTGATGCCTTCAAGGATTCTAGAGAGAAAAATCTGCATAGTTACTGAGTTCAAATAATAAACTTTTGCATCCCATACTTATACGCCACAGGACTAATGTTTTCTGTTTCCCAAATCATCTTGAACAGCAGACACAAGAACAAAGGATTCGTGTTTGGACGAATGAAATGTGCGATGATATCATTTTCATTGGACATCGATGTCCAGTTGCAGTACTCTTCATCAACGGATTTCTTCAGCTGTTGTTTGTTTTCCAGCGGAGTGCTATTCTGGGTAAAGAACTCATTGAGAGCAGGAGGAAAACATTCCAGTGAATGCTTAGCCCATGAGTGTGGGGTATTCTGCATGATGTTCGATAGGAGATCTTTACACCAAGCTTGCAAATCATCACCTACAAATTAATGGCAATTGTTTAGCGAAGATCAAATGGATCGACGCGAATTCATACCTGATCCAGTAATATGCATCGATCTGGCTAAAGTAAGAATCAAAACGCGATTGAGTTCTTCACTTTCACCAGATGCCACTGAGCCAGGAGTTTTCTCATTGAAATATCGTGAAAGTTGTGGCTGAACTTCGGCAGAGCCTAGGCCTGTAATAAGACGCAGAGCTGTGGATTCGAAACTGAAAAGAAAAAAGGATGAATAGATAACTGGAATATTTTAGGACCACCACTAAAAACCTCATCATGGCAAAAGGATGTGCGTTTGCTAACATTTGAAACACATAAAGCAAAATGAACATTAAGTTTCTGCAAGGCTTCGAACACTTGGACTCTGTCGGAGGCTGGATCGAAGATAGCCTTGGACGGAGTGCTTTTGTCCATATTTTGTATTGACTTGCCGACCATCCGCATCGCATCCACACATCGTAAATGTAAATCGAGCAAGATTGGTGGTCGCCGTTTATATGGGCTGCTCTGGTCCATAACAATGGCGCCCAACGTGGGTTCCGAATACTTTCATCGCCGTTGACATGCCCCAGCCATCGAATCCGCTCAATTTTTATTTACTTGACGATAACGTCATCACCATCCAGATGGTGAAGATCAGCATTATATCTTCGACGGACAGTCTGTTCGGATTCATAATAATGGCGCCCAAAGTGGGACCGAAACCTTTAATCGCCGTCTCATTTAAATAGAGTCTAGCGTGGAGGCAAATCTTACCCATAAACATCATGGGGATAGGAAATAATACGTCGGTAAAATATATACGTGGGTTGAAGTATTCAGTGCCAACGTCTGGTACGTTTTCAGAACGAGACGAAACTTTATCGCGGAGTGATAAAGAAAGGTGGATGATTCAGATCTAGGGTTACACTAAGTAATAATTAGGTTTAGGTTAGGATTTCTTCGGCTTAGAGCTGACGGTCCTTGGATTTTGTCATAACTATCTTTTTGTTTTGTTGTTTAGGTCATCCTTACAATACCCATGGTCTGACCAGGTCACAACAATGGCGCCCAACGTGTCTCAAAAACCAAGCGCAGAACAATGAAGGGGCTATCTTCCATAGGCACGATATAAAAATAGTAGAAGACGTGCCATTCATACATACGAGTAGATTGGACATTTGTCCAGAATATAATGAACTTTTACCGTGGAGATAATGAAAGGGTATTGTTCAGTTAAATTATTTATGTACATACTCGTACATACAAATCCGTCCTTCTTCTCGTTGGATCTGCCGCTACTTGTATTCTTGCGTAACGCTCATTCGTATAATTTTTTTTTTCTACGACTGTCGTCTTCTTGAGTAAACAGTTTTAATGTGGAAGCGAAAGTAACTTCGACATCAGACCAGCTGATCCGAGTACCCACGATTGTGCTGCCGCCCGTACGTATGTGTCCCACGGTGGGCGCCACCTATTACTTTAGTGCAGATGAAGAGAGCGGCTATATTCACCCTGATTCCTGTTATTTTTTTCTGTGGCGACTGTCGGTTTATTCGTTGTGAAGTTTTTGTATAGATATCCATACCTTTATTGATACGACAGGTAAGTACCTAGTATGGACAATAGTACTGTTACACACATTTATTGCTATAAAACAAAGACCTCAAAAGATAATTTAATAAAACTTTCAGGATTTATTCAGATATGTATTCTGAACATAAAAATCTAATCGAAACAAAAAGGAATTCTCTTGGCCTTAGTGCAAGTCTTTAGTCCTTTTGGTCACTCAGCAATTAGAATACGCACCTCATTAATTGGGGAATTGGCAACAGCTTCGGTCAGAGCTCGCTTTAAGAGTTCCATGTGGCACATAATCTCCTTTAAGACAGTCCACAATTTGTGATCAAGTGGATTAAGGTCTAGGGTGCTTGAAGGCTAGTTTGTGTACCAATAAAACGGGGTACATTTCTCTGGAGCCAGGTATGGGTAGTTTTCGCCTAATGAGCTGGCGCACGATCTTGCTGGAATGTTCCTTCCATTTTTTGGAATAAGGTATGGTTAAGAGGTTTCACAAAGGGTTCTTAAATGGTTTGCTGCTACACTTGGGCCTATGTTTCGATGGTGTTTTTTTTTCCGCAAAAATGCAGGTTAGTGACCCCGTTATAACTAAACTAACTCTGGGAGATGACCGTGCATATACCCTATCACTTTATTTGTTTAATTTCTTCCGCACGAAGATCCGCATGAAGATCGGTAAACAGAATTTTTCTGTACAGAACAGCAGCGTATTCCACCAAGAGTCGCTTTGATTATTGAAAAACCCACAGTCAGCATTTTTCCAGTTTGGCATTTAAAGGCACCCAGCTTCAAGCTTATCTTGATATGTGAATCATTGACTTTTGTGTTACATTCATCTCACGTACCAGTGTTTCTGCTTTCAGGGACTTTTTTGTGCCTTAATGTTTTGATGACTTGTGGCGTTCTTACCGTTCGAGGAGGACCAGATCGCAGGCGGCCTTTAATGTCGCCCATATCCCCAAAGAATTTTATACACCGATAAGCAAACATTAGGCTAATACCTAGATGCTGCAGTGTCTTGAAAATAGAACGCTACGACAGAGATGCGATTCAGTTTTTCAATTCATTCCACAGGGAAAGCGTATGCAAATTCGAAATATTTTTATAAAGAAACAATTGTGATGTTAACTGCTACAAATGTTATCTGACCTCTAAATCTTTGGATACGCCTAACTCTTGGCCGCGAATAGGTGCAACAAATGTAATAACAGTATTTTTGTCCCTACTAGGTATTATACTTCTGCTATAGTCGTTGCTGAAATTCGACAGAACGGCGTGACGACTAAAACGACAATCGTTGAAAAACGAAAAAAAACAACGAGAATTGGCATGATTATTTCTGTGACCGGCTATGAATGTTTCTAGGCGTTCAATATAAGCTCTAGTATTTGGATATTTGCTATGTTTGATATGTGACCTCTAAAGTATGTATTGACTTGAGGAAATTGGTAATTGAAATACAGCTAATCGTTGTTAGATTCAAACATAAATATTATAGAGAAAAAATTAAGCAATGAACCTTCTGATATGAAGGCTTGCCCATGATGGATGGAGCCCCGAAATAAAGACTACATCTGTCGTGCTAAATTAAACTTTCGTGTGTAGACAATTTAATAGAAGTCATGCTAACTATTGGTGCCTATGTGTTATCCTTTTCATAGGTCCATCTCTGTCAAACCCAACGTGCGATTGCGCACTTACCAACAAATAACTTACGGGAACAACTACACTACATTTGTAGATTTGTAGGGCATAGATCGTGAGAGCTTACCGACTGATTAAAAACCATAGAACAACACTCAATAGAATAGGTCATCCCTTCATATGAAAACTTACCACAAATTTAACTGCATTTTGTTTGTCTGCGGAACAGATGCCAAGGAATGCAAATGAGATAGTAATTGGACACGATAATGTGTGGGAATGTGATGTAAACGATATGAAAACATTTCCAATAGTGTATGCAAAATTCCCCATGCATGATGTTTGAAAACCGCCGGCAATAGTTGACCTAGAAACAAATTGCATTTACTTCTTTGATCAATAAAAATGGTATAAACTCATACTTAAGAATCCCTTGATGCCCAAAGATTCAATTTCAGTATACACTAGGAGTCTCGAGTATGTTTCAACCAATGCTGGAGCTGGAACTGAACTTTTTGTCTGAGATTGCTTAATCATTTGGGTCACAAAACTGAAATAATAAATTTTTTTTAGTAAGTGATGCAAAAATATAGAAACGAAGAACTATACCTGTGAATTAGCGACATTTTACTGTGAACAGTCAAACTGTCTAGAACCATCATGGAAAATGGTACAGATGATATCTGCGATACACTTGATGGTCCAGGCACACCAACAGCTTTAGCATTTCCATTTAACGCTTCGACTAGGATGTTCATTGGACGTGAGAAATACTCTTGATTGGTTGAGTATGCATTGCAGATTAGTACGATACGAAAATCATTTCCTAAAGTCATTGACATCATTGTATTCGGCATAACTAAATGTTGTAGGAATCTTTTGATTGGAAATAAATTCAAAGTATTTGATGATACATAGATGCTGAAGATTTTAATAGATGAACGTACTCATGGTGATTTTTCAATGCGATCGGGATTGGTCGGTTAATATTCATGTTTTCCAGTCGAGCCTTCTTCATTAGGTGAATCCAAATGCAGATTGGAGCCATCTGAAAAATTTGTCTTTTTTTTAAACCAACGGTGATTATGTTTCGGTAGGGAGCACTAAAATAATAATAGACGATTCTTTGCGGAGCATAGAAAGCACAGAAAGATGGATAGCTAATCGATAAGGAGGGCGAATCTCCCTCGGGGACGGTGAGGGCCGTTGTGAATCCGTTCATCCGTTCACCAGCTCGTAAACCAGTTCGTGCTCTTTATGAATTCCAGTATATCCGATGTGTTTGAGTTTTCTAGCTCTGCTATAATTTTTAAATACTCGTATCTGTTGCTCAAGACACGAAGCCGTCGTTCTTGCAAAGCAGGACAGTAGCATAGTGGATGTTGAATCGATTTTGTTTCCTCCTCGTTTCTACAACTTCTGCAGATATTGTTGGTCCCAGTTTGCAGCCCCATCCTTTGTTTTGTCGATATCAAGCTTAGGCCATAGTGTACGAGATTTGACGCGATCGCTCCTGGAGACCCACAAAGAATTCGTCTCGTTTCTTTTATACCATCTATCGTAAGACATCAGCTTAGTCTGGCTACAAGAACTTTACCAAAAACAGATCAGTCGATACTAGAGTGTAAGTGTTGATTACGAAAAGTGACTGTTGGCCCCACCATAGAGCTCGAACTCTCGAACCATAAGCTGTGAAAGTAGTTAGAGTGAGGATTACTCGTAGATGGCCGTTTCCAGTTTACGATTAAACAAAGAATCTAAGTTAAGCGGCACCTTACTCGGTCAGGACAACACGGCACTATCTTCAACAGATCCGTCCAGCTACTGGGGTATGCAGACGATATCGACATCATCGGTCGCTCCCAGCGTGCCGTGATAGAGGCTTTTACGGCGATTGAAGAACAGGCGAAATTTGTTTTCCTTGTAGTAAATGAGGATAAGACTAAGTACATGCTATCAACAAACAACTCCTTCGAAAGAAAAATTCTTCGGCGGATTTTTGGTCCTGTGTGCGAGGAGGGCGAATGGAGGAGAAGATACAACCGCGAACTCTATGAGCTGTACCAAGATGTGGATGTAATCCAAAAGGCCAAAGTACGTCGACTACATTGGCTCGGCCACATCGAGCGAATGGACAATAATGCTCCAGCTAAGAGGATCTTCGAATCCCAGCCGCCAGGTTCGAGACGACAAGGAAGACCGAACCTCCGTTTCAAAGACCAAGCCATCGCGGATGCCAGAGCGCTTGGTCTGGATAACTGGAAGCAACGTGCCCGAGATCGCAGAGGATGGAAGGCTACAGTGTCTCAGGCAGAGACTCTTCACGGGTCGGGAGCCCGTTAAGTAAGTAAGTAAGTTACTCGGTCAGGATAAGTAAAAATAATGTATGCGCAGCCTGTACACAAGAAAGAACAAACAAAATGTTCACCACGCATGTTAATTTTCATCTCACTCCACCTTTATATCAACTTGCTTCAACAACATGTCAGTGAATGCAAATGTCTCATCAGCGATACGACCAAATTCACCCATAAAACTAAGTTGACTTCAATGCCAAGAAAAACCAATTCGACGCCTTTTCCTGAAAGAGCTTGTCTGCTTTATCATAGTTTCAAATGGATGACCATATTATCTCACGCGTTGTAGTCAACTCTGCCACATATCGACTACATATCCAACATCGTAGAATCGGCGTCAATGAAGATGAGCTCTATTAAGCGAACTGCTCGTCATTGTCGAGTAGATGAAAATAATGTTTTGGGGCCGAGCGCCATACATGAGAACAATACTCAAGTCCGGTGGTAACGTGTGCTTTGTACAGGAGAGGGAGCTGTTGGCCCGTAAAGAATATCTTTGCTCTAAACAGGTAGCTCAAATACAAAACGTATTTTTCGTTCGTACTTTCCTACTCGTAAATCTTATCAGAGCCTTTAGTCTAAATTCGTTTTCATTGAACAAACAAAAAATAAAGGCTGGAAGGATACTAGTATCCAGAAGGAATCAACGACAACGCTTACACGATCCCTAGATGTCCATCACTGCAAATTTTATTTAGTCTTAAGCTTGATATTGTGACACATGCTTGCGGAAACAAGACGATTTCTCTATTAACTTCTAGCTTACCGCTAAGAGCCCCGAAGGGCTCCAACCTAACTCCTATCTTCAAACGATGGATCGCGGGAGTCTAGTACGTTAACTGTTTTAGTTCTCAATCTCATTTGGAATTCCGTTGGTGGCAGCAACTCAGACATTATTCCTTTGTTTGAGGCTGGAAGGATACTAGTATCCAGGAGGAATCAATGATAACGCTTACAATTCTAATCAGGTCTAGAACTACTTAGAAAATATGGGTCTCTTCGCAACAAACAAAAATCGGATTTGCAAGATCGTTTTAAAACTGAATTTTAGATTTGGTGGTGATGGGTGATTTTAATGCAGCAATGGCAATAGTCGCATATCCTAATGGCATCGGTATATCTGATCATGTGTTCTTGGCGTAAACATGTTCTCCAGTTTGGTAACATACACACACATAGCCTTTCTACATATAAAAATTCAGTTATTAGACGGAGCACAGAAGATAATAATGAAGCTTCTTATTTACGACGATGGAAACTTGATGCGTTTGCAGCAGAGACTCTTTACGGGACGGAGGCTTGCTAAGTAATCAAGTAGGTTGGGCATTTCATAAGGACTAACAAAAGTTCGCTTAGTTGGTGTCAATTTAGTAGTTTTTGAAAAAAAAATGATGCATTTCTGTAGCTTATAATCTAAAAATATTTATTTCCAAATTTCAGAACAATAGGTAAACGAGACGAGAAAGAGACAAATTAGTGACGTGAGCTTGTTGAAGTTCCACCGACAACACAGGAAGAAATTCGTTTTGCCATTCTCTTCGGATTTCGACGTCAACTCACGCCAGTCAAAATTCTGCACAATGCCAAAATGCATACGGAATAAATGCACCATCTCGTGTTACTATTTTAAAGTGGTTTCGAAGATTCCAGACTGGCCATTTTTCTGTGGAGGACGAATCTCGTGAAGGTCGGCCCAAATCCTCGACCGACGATACAAATGTGGCCCTGGTGAAGGCTAAAATTAACGAAGATGCCAGGATGACACAGGAGATGATAGCGGATGAACTGGGCTTGAATGCCATGGCAATGTCACGAATTTTAAATCATCATTATAAATATTCGAAGAAGTCAGCTCGATGGGTTCCAATGGAGAGCAAAAAGAGGTTCGCGTTCGTTTTGCTCAATATTTCCTGGATAAGTTTGAAAATGGAGAGTCAAGCTGCTTCAATAAGATTGTTACAGGTGATGAATCTTGGTTTTACAAGTATGACCCGGAAACCAAACAGCAGTCCACGGTATGGAGTCCAGAAGGTGCAAATCCTCCAGTAAAGGCCAAACAACAAAAGTCAGCGACAAAAGTTATGATGTCGATGTACTTCACCAGGGCGAAAATGGTCACCGTCATTCCGCTTAAAACTGGTCAGACAGTCATTTCTAATTAGTATACTGAAACTTGCTTACCACAAGTTTTCCAAAATTTACTAGGACACCGACAAAAAGAGGAGCTGCGTCGCTAATTTTCGCACCACGACAATGCGCCTGCGCACATTGCTGAAAAAACCAACAACTTTCTTGCGCTCTCGGGCATCAATGAAATTCGCGCAGCACCTTATTCTCCGGCTCTGGCCCCGTGTGACTTTTGGCTGTTTCCGAAAATAAAAAAAGATTTGAGGGGAAAAATCTTCACATCTAAGGAGGAGATTATTAATGCAGTCAATGCCGAAATCGAAAAGCTCCAAAAAGAGGATTTTGAAAGCTGTTTTGAAAGATGGATCGATTGGCTGAAGAAATGTATTGAAATAAATGGGAATTATGTGGAGAAATTAACAGAGGTAAAGGAATATACACCCCGTGGTACGTCTTTTAAAATCATTCACAAATTGGGTACATCCTCTAACTACTATGTTCTCAGTTTTATAAAGACTCTCGCTATTCTTCTAAGCTCCAAGAGGAGGATATCAAATCGACACCTTTTCGTAGAGCCGTGTCACTTTTGTTTTTGATTGTCTCCTTTGGTTTCTGTACAGTTTAGTGGAGTTTCAATTAATAATGCAGTTCTCACCTGTCTCAATGATGATGGCTTGTTGCAGTCGGGCAATTTTAGTGGTTCCTGTTCCGGATATAGCAAGTCAAACAATTTGAACATCGGTAAAAAGTTTGTAATCTACAATGGCAAATGTTCATTTAAAATAATGTATTTCTAGTCAAAGACTTTGTATCACTTACCGGATTCTTTTGAATACTCCCCGAGATGAACTGCAGTAGAATCCACATTAGCTGATCTCTTCCTTTCCTCAACTCTTTCTTCGACAACTACAAAGAGACTGAAAGTCATAAAAGAGTACATAGAGCGAGCACATTGAAAACTTACCTTTTCATATAAAGACAACACGATATGCATAAAGCTAACCAATTGAAAGAGTACAAAATAAATCAGTTGCGACGACAAATGCAACCACACACATTCATTTGGTGAAATTGTATCCTCCGCTGCCGATGTATTCGTGTCGGTTTCAGTCATTTCCATTGCTCTTATAATCAAATTCACTAATTGATCCTCAAGAGCATTGCAACGTTGTTTCTGTTGCTTTTGCAAGTTTAACAAAATCAAAACCATCTCCCGAGAGTAGGGCTGATCTAAAACATATCTTAGCAGCTGTGGTTGCTCTTCCAGCAACTCTGGTTCGTAGGGTAAACTACCTTTGAAATTGAACTTTAGCGTATTGTGATCTAACTTCCATGAGTTCATCATGTGATCGGCGTACCCAAATGGCTCAACGATTGGTAGCATATGTGGATGACCGATTATTGAGACCATTTGGGCTGTGTGACGGAATTCCTCTACGAAGTCTGTCATTAGTTTGTTGATTTTCTTAAAAGAAAAAAAGATATTCTTATGAATTTATTAAAACTTTAAGCTTTATAGTTTATACCCAATGGAATGAGAATGGTTTCATTATTTCATTGACAATGAAATACGCTGGCAACAGGCAATTATTTCGATCGAAAATGAAGCGAATTGTCTCTTCTAGCGCCAGCAGCTGAGGCAAAAAACTAACATTAATGTTGACTGGGAAGGTTTGAGCTTTTTCACGACATATCTGTGGAAAGAGATGAGATTAATGCATTTCATTTATTTTGTAAGGCTTAATAGTAAAAATATAATTATGTATGCAGTAAAGTAGTATAGTAGTAGCTGCCACTCGTGCTTGATTAGTTGACAATTTGTTTCGAAAAATTAGTTATTAAATAAAATATGTAACATGCTTGCAAGATCTACGAACAAAAAAAAAGGAAAGGGAGGACCATCGATTTCTTTGAAAGAAAAAGAAAGAGAGCAGTCGTCTCTGCAGTGGAGAGGCGACTTTCGAAAAGTACTACATACGAGAACAGTTTTTAAGTTCGCGGGATGGGATATAGAGAGACGTATATAACATGAATACACTTCTTAGATCTACGAGGGTGGGTCAATAAGTCCCTGAAAAATGAAATAAGGAACACTCTCAACATAGTCTCTATACACTTCATCCAACGTTTCTCCAATTTTTTGATGCCCTCCAAATAATATGATTTCTCGAGCCCCTTAAAATAAGCGTTTGTTTCAGCGATGAGCTCTTCATTCGACCCAAATCTCTTACCTCCGAGCCATTTCTTCATGTTTGGAAACAAAAAATAGTCGCAGGGGGCTAAATCTGGGTAATATGCTGGATGAGGGAGGAGTTCGTAGCCTAACACATCCAATTTTCCGACTGCGGACTTCTGCGTCGGTGCGTTGTTCTGGTGAAAAATAACTTTTTTCTTCGCCAAATGAGGCCGTTTTTGCTTCAAATCGGCTTGGAATCGATCCAGCAGCTCTGCGTAATATGCGCCGGTGGTCGTTTTACCCTTTTCAAGGTAATTGATGTGAATAACGCTGCGCGCATCCCAAAAAACTGTCGCCATGACCTTGTTTGCTGACAAACCCGCCTTGGCCTTCTTCGACTTCGATTCACCAGGAGAAGTCCATTGTTTTGACGGTTCCTTGGATTCTGGTGTGTTGTGGTGAATCCAGGTTTCATCCACGATTACGAAACGGCGCAAAAACTCAGCCGAATTTTTCTGGAACATCGCCAAACACACCTTTGAAGTTGTCAAACGAATGCGTTTGTTGTCGATTGTAAGCAAACGCGGCACCCATCTTGCGGAAAGCTTTTTCATGTCCAAATATTTATGTAAAATCTAAATCACTGAGGCATGTATAAGCCTGTGGCCTCTTCAAGCTCGCGCACATCGTCCATTATCAAACCATGGATTTTGTCGACCATTTCGGGTAAGGTGACCTCAATTGGGCGACCAGAACGTTCGGCGTCACTTGTGCTTGAACGACCGCACCGAAATTGAGTAAACCAGTGGTGAATGGTTCCAATCGATGGCGAAATGTCCCCATAATATTTGTCAAGTTTTTGTTTGGTTTGCGTGATAGTTTTTTCTCGCAAAAAAATTGTGTTTAATGAGCACTCGAAATGCACTTTTTTCCATTTTAACGAAAGTAGGCGTCTATATAAAATGGCTGCCACAACAAAATCATTTGACAGATCTGTCTGAAAATTTGGGTGCGTTCTTTTGAAAGATGATTCTTTAGAAAAAAAATTAAATTTAAGGTGACGACACAATTTGTGTTAATTTTCAGGGACATATTGACCCACCCTCGTATAGATTAATTTCTTTAAACCCTCATAAATGCTTTCCACGTAAGTCTTTCTTCGAGAGAATAACAGACTTGTTAAAGCTTCTTCACTACCTAGCATGCGTACATCAAGGGGAAAACCATACAAAACATTGTTGGAAAAACCATTCACTACAAACAATATACTCTAACTATCTTCTTAGACATTGAAGGCGGGTTTATTAACGTCCTAACTGAAGCGATTCAGGAAGCTCTCACCGATTTTATTAGTCACTGCATAGTTCCGAGGTGTTAAGATTGTCTGACATACGGATGACATGGCAATGTTAGTATCGGTAATGTTTCTTTCACTGATTAGTGAAACCGTAAAATGAGCGTTGGATAAAGTAAGCACTCGGGCTACTAGTTGAGGACTCAGTGTCAATCTAAACAAAACCGAACTTATGCTTTTTACCACCAAACCCAAAATACGTCTACGCCTTCACGGCTAAACAACCAATAACTTCGTTTATCCTCCAGAGCTAGGTTTTTATGAGTCATGCTAGACACAAAGCTCAATTGGAAGTTAAACACCGAACAACGAATGAAAAAAGCATGCACAGCGTTCTACGCTTGCAGTTAAACCTTTGGTGAAGACTTTGACCGAAGATGGTCTTACGGATGTTTACAGCGATAACACGTCCAATATTTAAGTATGGGTCACTAGTTTGATGACCTTCCCTGAGTAAAGAATACAACATTAAACCTATAAGCAAAGTGTAAAGAATGGCCGCCATAGGCACTCTAAATGTACTTCTGCGTCTTCTACCTCTTGACCTCTATATTAAATACAATTCAGCATGTATCGCAGAGAATCAGGGTGCTGGTCTGCTGGACTTTACGGGCACAGTAAAATTCTAGATTCGTTAGAAGGAGACCTGGGGAAAACACCATACAATAACATAACTTCACAGTTGATTTTCTGTCCAGAGCAAACTGGGAAAGAGCAATTTATACCGATGGTTCAAAGATGGACTGTGGGGTCGGTGTGGGAATCTTTTCGGAAATACTGAAAATATTAGTATCTTAACGCCTTCCCGATTCATCCAGTGACTTCCAGGCGGGAAATTCTAGCAATACGTGAAGCGTGTTGATTAAGAAGACACAAGTCTACACCCATTTATAATATCGTCCTGATTTAAACAACATCTTCTTCCCAGTTTGTGGAACAGTGTAGGGAAGTACTCTCGTCGCTAATCAAAATCAGTCGTCCCTGGCTGCCAGGTCATAGCAACATAGAGGGGTATGAACGGACCGACGAGTTGGCGATGAGGGGGTCTGCTCTTGACAGATCCCTTGTAGAGACACTCTTCGTCCCGATGGGAACTGTCAAGAACGAAATCTTTTCGCACTTACTATCAGAGGCAAATAAAAGGAGGAACAGTTTGAGAAATTGTCATTTCTACGAGTAGGCAAATCTGGCCGAAGTACAACTGGGCCAGAACACAAGAACTTGAGAAAAGGACTCTGGTAGACGCTGCTAGAATTGTAGCGATAAGCACAGGTTACTGGACCGTAGGGACGCTTACGTCTGGGCATCCCTTTTAACACACTGCCATATTTGTAAAAATTTAAATGAGAAAGAAATTCTCTACCACAAACTCTGCGGGTGTCCGGCTTGACTGTAAACAAACCCTTCATCGACAATCTAAAGGAAATTTCAGAGAAAAGTATTACAGAGTTGATAAGTTTTTGGAATACTACAGGATGAACTTGAAACCGTTTACTTTCAACAACCTATATCGCATGAAGATGAGAGAAGTACAGCGTAGTGTGAGACGTGACAAGCGCAAGTACATCAATACGCTGGCTACGGAAGCAGAAGAAGCAGCAGCGAGGTGCGAAGCAGAACCGTTTATAGAATCACTAAAGAGCTTATAGGTGGCCGAAGCTCTACTCAACACCCAGTGAAAGGCTTAGACGGTTCGTTGCTAATATCGGATGAGGATCAACTGAAGAGATGGAAGGAGCATTTTGCTTCGGTTCTAAACCGAGTATTCGCCAGCAATATGCACCCAAGTCAGACTGAAGTGTCCGTAGAAAGAAGTTCCCGAATTCGCACCACAACCCCCAGTAAAGAGGAGATTATTACCGCAATCAAAGCACTGAAAACTAATAAGGCGGTAGGACTTGACCGCATACCCGCGGAGCTTTTCCAAGCTGCGCCAACAGCATCGGCAGAGCTACTGTTCCCACTTGTCGGGAGAACATGGGAAGCCGAGAGTTTTCCGGATGAGTGGAAAAAGGGAATGATTGTCAAGCTCCATAAAAAAGGCAACCTAATGCAGTGCGAAAACTGGAGAGGTATCTGCGTGCTGCCTGCTGTAACCAAGATAATAGCTAGAATCATCTTGGAGCGAATCAAAGAACACCTTGAAGATACACTCGACGCCGAACAAGCAAATTTCCGTTCTGGATCCTCCTGTGTCGACCACATCAACACCCTGCGGATCATCATCGAGCAATGTGTTGAATATCGATCACCACTACACCTGTTGTTCATCGATTTTGAAAAGGCGTTTGATAGTGTCAATTGGGAATTTATTTGGCGTGCCTTGCGCAGGAGAGGCATTCCGGATAAATTAATAGCAATTATCAAGGCTACATATGATGGGTCCACATGTCACGTTCTGCACAGAGGAAGGCTGTCTGAGGAATTCGAAGTCCAAAGTGGGGTTCGGCAAGGCTGCATACTTTCACCAATATTGTTTTTATTGGTCATTAGCGATGTGCTGAATGCGGCCTTATCAACAGGAAATGGAGGAATTCGATGGACTCTCACATCTGAACTCAAACACCTCGACTACGCCGACGATATATGCCTACTGTCTCACAGAATAATGGACCTTCACCAAATGGCAGCAAATGTGGAGAGGGAAGCAGACGTCGTTGGGCTGAAAATTAACTCGGCAAAAACAAAAATGATCAGCCTAGGACCATACTCATCAACTCATATATGCATTGCTGGACAAACGGTTGAGAGAGTACAGAGTTTCCAATACCTTGGGAGTATTGTCTCAACCGATGGCGGAACCGAACTGGATATAGCCAGCCGAATAGGTAAAGTAAAATCTGCGTTTGGGATGCTATCCATAGTTTGGCGAAGTAATGCAATTAGCTTAAACACCAAGCTATGACTGTTCCGTTCCAACGTTGAATCCGTGCTGCTATATGGATGTGGTACCTGGAGAGTGACCGTCACTATCACGAGGAAGCTGCAAACGTTTGTCAATAGATGTCTACGTTACATCTTAAGGATATTCTAGCCAAACCGTATCTCTAACGAACAGCTTTATCAGAGAACGGGCCATGAACCTATAGGCACAACCATACGACGACGGAAGTGGCAGTGGATCGGTCACACTCTCCGAAAGGGTGACAGGTCCTTAGCTAACCAAGCGATGCAATGGAACCCGCTTACCCAGGATGGCAGGACACGCGGCAGTCCTAGGAGTACGTGGCGCAGAACAGTTGAGAAGGAAGCACGGCAACTGAGAAAGAGTTGGGGAGAGCTGAGGCACATTTCCAGAAATCGCACACGATGGCGCGTAGGCGTTGTAGAGGCCCTAAGACCCACAAGGGGATACAGGACATAAGTAAAAGTACGATATTTTTTGTGATGCAGCCTAAGCATTCTAGGCACACACCTTGAGATGATTTCTGACATCCCACGATGATCGTGTAGAATTTAGAAACTGTTTTGGATATTTTGGACATTTCTGCAATTTCTTTTAGTTTGAATAGACTATCTTCCATGAGGGCATATTCGACTTTTAAAACCATTTCATATGACGCTACTTGGTCTTACAGGGCGGTTCATCATCTTCTAATGATTCTCTACATTGCCCGACCATCTGCATACCATGGTTTTACCAGGGCAAGAAGTTCCGTAAACTGTTTGGATTTCACTTAGTATAGTTTCCACACTTTTCCCTTGTTTTGTGAGGAATTTAATTACTGCGCGCAACTCAATGTTTGACATTTTTAAAATTACCACAGACTTTAGCTTATTCTTTTGAGGATCAGCATTGAATACAGAAAAAACCCAGTCATCTATAGCAATTCCTATCGGTGTTCTGAACAGACAGGTAGATCTTAAGACAAATGAAGTAACAAACACCGCTTGGTCTGCTAGAGGTGACTGAGTTATATCTCCCAGCTTATGGCCAAAATTGAACGAAAAAAGAACTAAGAACCTACTGGCAATGGACTAAAAAGAGAAATTCGTATCGTAACAGGTGTACTGACGGGACACTGCGCATCAATTCACCGGACTACTGCAGAAGCTGTCAGGATAGGGAAGAAGTAGAAACTATTAAACATTTGCTTTGTGAATGCCCAGATCTGCTAACCCGTCGGCTCCGTGATATGGGAAACAGATTGTTTGAGGAACTGGAGGACTTGGTAGACCTTCCGCATGTCGGAAGAGAACGCAGCTAGAACTGGTACCACAAATAAAAGTGGAATACAATGGACCAAACCGGCCTGGAGAGCCATCATCTGTCAACCCCGGTGGTACAACGCAGCAGAGGCAGACCTCACCTAAGATGTTGCGCACAATTTGCAAGGGTCTTCTGCTAACCTGGCGTGCGCAACTGGAGGCAGCTAGCTAAGAATCGAGCAGGCAACCTATTTTTGCAGGTTGAAGACTGTAGCGCCATCTAGGTAATGCATACGGTTATTCTATTCTTACCTTCATAATCTCTCTAACGCCCTTGTAGTCCACATGTGTGATAACTTTTTTGATGAGCCTAAAGCTCTCCACCCAGAAATTCTTGTTTTCATACACCAACTTGTCGCAAAGTAGAATTTTATCGCAAAGCAATCTAGAAATACACATAGATTCATAGGTAAAGGATGTAGTGAGCCACCTTTCGAAGCAACTTACTTGGCTGTAATCAAATTACTGGCAACCAATTTACTCAGTGTGTCCATTAGCACCTTCAATTGTGTAAGACTGGTACTGGCAGCAGCTCTTTGTAAATACTGCCTGATGATTGATTCCTTCAACTCTGGAGCTACATTATTAAAGTTAACCACTATGAAGGGGAAATCAGTTAAAACCGGCAACAGAACCTGGGGGGGTGCTCCACGAGTCTTACCAATAGTGTTTGTGAATTTTTGCGCTTTTTCATTTTCACCATCGGTTTTATGAACAATAACACAAAGAAAGGCTTCTTCGATGTTTTCCACTTTCTGAAAAATCCAAAATAAGACAGAAAAACAAAAAGAATTGCAATAAGATTCTCACCAAGAACTCATTGACGGCTTCAAGAACTTGAGTCTCCATTATTAAAATACAAACAATTTTCTTATGCACCCAAGATAATTATACTATATTTCGGTATCACTTTTTTGGCATCTTCTGGGAGCTACGAAGAGATAGAAATTAAAATTTTTAATAAAAATAAAACTCCGCGGAATCTTGTTTACGCTTTGTTGACGTTACACCGGTGGCGATAAAATGACATTTACGATTTTGACATTCGACGAATAACATTTCGTAGCGACTTCTGCGGGTGGGTCTATGAACTAAAATAGGACACGTTCGGAACGTTTTGATTTAGCAGTAGCAGATGGTACCGATATTTCCAGGGCCTTAATGAATGTTTGTTTATAATTTTTGTTCGTTGGTAATTGCAAAAAAATATCGTTAGCGTGGTGCCATCGAGAAAAACAAACAAAAAGCTAATACAGGGTGGCGCAAAATGACCTTTATGGTTTGAATTCGTTATAATTTTTTTATTTTAGAGTAAAATTTATATTATTTTTTTTTAAGTATTGTGTACGAGTACTAATGAAAATTTTTTTTTTAATTTATATTAACTCCTTATTCTATCAAAACTTCAATAGTCAAATTACTGCTTTTGCTGATGATATGGCATTTACATATGCAAACAACAGCAAACATAAGCGATAAAACAAAACTAATGATATGTAATTTGAAGGGTCCTTGTCCACTTGATTGTGATGTTATGTTTCACTCCACTTCCTGTACGAAATTGTCCATATGTGTTCATGTGTGTGACAAAACAAACTTTTGTGAGGATTCAGAGTGTAATTCCAATTGTTTCAAAATAGAAGGTGTTGAGAGATACAAGTACCTAGGGTTTTTGATAGATAAAAATCTAACTTGGAAAGCACACGTAGAAGATTTAAAAAATTATATGTTATGTGTTACTCGTAAAATGTATCTTTTAAAACCACATTGTTCAAAGAAAATTTTACTAATGATATACTATGGACTTGCACACTCTAAGTTACAATATGGCATTGTAAGTTGGGGTAGAATCTACAATAACACAATTGAAACATTAAATATTGCCCAAAAACATCTTATTAGGATTATGCTTAAAGTAAATAGATTAGCTAACAGTTGGCCACTATTTCTTAGCCTACGTGTTCTGCCATTAAAACATCTCTATATCTTTAAGGTTCTCAAAGTTTTTTTCATTCGAAGTGGTTACAGCGCTACTCTCAGAAGCTCAAATTCATACGGACTAAGAATTAATAGTATGGCTTTAGTAAACATCCCTTTAGCTAATAAAACCCATTTCTTGAAATTTTATACTGCGGCAGCATCAAGGCTTTTTAACAAACTACCATATGAATTACGCTTAATAACTCAACGCAATATATTCTTAAAAAGAAGTAAAAAAAATTATTTTTAGTATGGATAGTTCTACAGTAAATTTTTTTTTAAATACTTCTATGTGATTTGTAAACTATGTTTGTAATGTATCTAATGTAGTCTATTTTCATTATTATTTTTGTCATATTAGAATTTTCTTTTAATGTTTTTCTTGTTTAATGTTTAATGTTTAAAAAATAAAACACGAAATAAACTGTATTAAATTCAATTGAAGGATCATTCGCCTCTAGTCACTCAAGTACTATAGAATGATGCCTATTTATTCGTTTTAAATTGTTAGTAATCATCTTGCATGTAATTTTAAATATATATTATCAATAATTGAGTAATCTATTTATAACTAGCATTTAAAAAACTGAATAAAATAATAATAAAAAAAAAAAAAAAATTATTGACCTATACGTGAAAGATTGCGTCTTGCAAATGGTGGCCATTTTCTACTTCGCACATTAGTGTTTTTTCCAACAGATTTTCCATCACCTTTAGCAAAACTTCAGGTGCGAAATTTCATTGGGAATACAGTGAAACTTCTCTTTACGGACAACCCCCTCTATAAGGGCACCTCTATTTACGGACAATTCCTCTGGTCCCCGGCATGAAGATAGAGCTATTCGTGTATTTCGACCCCTTCACAACGGACCCCCTCTATACCGGTCACGGACACGAATTTCAGTGCCTATTGAGCAGTTATACCTCTTATAGCGGGCACACGAAGCAAAAACGAAAATGGAAGAGACAGAAAATTATTGTATGTATGCACTGACTTGCTCTACATGCATACTAATTGCAGTGTTTGTAGAGCGAACGCACTCTGTGTATACAAATGTTTTCTGTTTACATCGCAAAAGGACTAAACCGTTAGAAACAGTGAATGTGGTTATCGACTCGTATGTCTTTTTGAACTGCATTGACATTATGTATTTAAGTGTTACGCGGTTCAGTTTATTCACGAAATTTTGGTGCGCGTTTGTATTGTATGTAATGGCTAGTAAAAAAACGCGAAAATCACTCACTTTAAAACAAAAAGTGGAAGTGATTACTTACCACAAAAACAATAATAACTCTTCTGTTCGTAAACTTGTTGAAATATTCAAAATTGGTAAAACACAAGTGTCGGATATTTTGAAGAAAAAGGATGAGCTTTTGTGTTTGTTTCGTGACAGTTCAACAAATGAGAAAATGTACCGGATTAAACAATGCTGGAATGGTTTAATCGAGTCAGATCTAAAAAAAGTGCCAGTGTCGGGAGTTATGATTAAGGAAAAAGCTCAGGAAGTTGCGCAGGAGTTGAAAATGGAAAATTTCAAAGCTCCTAATGGCTGGCTAGATCGTTTTAGAACTCGGCACAAAATAGTTTTTAAATCAGTTTGTGGAGAGTCAGCTTCTGTTGATGTTGAAACCGTAAGTGAGTGGCAATCAAAACTTGGTCAACTAATTGAAGGCTACGAAGAGAAAGACATTTTTATTGCCGACGAAACTGGCCTATTTTATCGGGCATTACCGGACAAAACACTTTGCTACAAAGAAGAGACTTGTTCAGGGGGTAAAATTGCTAAAGAACGGCTGACAGTGCTGTTATGTGCAAGTATGTGTGGTGAAAAAATAAAGCCACTCGTCATGGGGAAAGCTATGAAGGCTAGATGCTTTAAAGGTATTCTCTCTGAATCTTTGAAAGTAGGTTGGAGAGCAAAAAGCGTGGATGACAACACCCATTATGACAGAATGGTCGAAGCACCTAGACCGAAATATGAAACTTCAAGGAAGGAACATTTTAATGTTTCTCGACAATGCTACTTCCCATGCTCACATTGAATTGGAAAACGTTAGGTTGATTTTTTTTCCTCCAAACATAACGTCAACTTCTCAGGCGATGGATCAAGGAATAATACAAAATTTCAAGATCTTTTATCGCCAGTTCGCCTTACGACATCTTATTGCGAATTTGGGAGAAGATAAGGTTAAATGTGCCCAAGATTTAGCAAAACAAATTGACGTATTAAAAGCTGTAACGTGGGTTAATAAATCGTGGGAATCAGTCACTTCAACAACAATACAAAATTGTTTTAAAAAAGCTGGATTTCCACCAGGTGAACATCTTGCCACAGAAAATGAAATTGCTGAAATAGAGCTGAATGAGCTCATAATAGTTTCACCAATAGACACAAATAAAGATTATTTCTGCATCGACGAAAATTTGGCAACAGAATGTTCCACAGAAGATGTTGTGGACATTTTTAAAACAATTTGTCATCCATGAAGACTATGAAGACAGCGATGACAATGAACTGGATGGTGAGTTGAAGATTACAGCGATACAAAACTATTCAGATGCCCTAAGAGAACTCACACGTGTTCGCTAGTTCTATCTAGCGAAAGGAGATGAAAAGGGATTTGAAATGTTAAACGAATTGATAGTTAACCACGAGCTTGAGATGGTGAAATCCAAAATAAAAAAACAAAAATTAATAACTTCGTTTTTTCCAAAAGAAATGAATAAATAAATACTATCCCTATATTCCATTATTGAACTGCATAAAATTGTTTTTTTGTTTCTTTATAAAAATGTACATATGTTTGTATGTAGATATGAAAATGCAAACTAATACTTAAGTAAAAAATAAATTAATTGTTCTTTTCCAAAATTTGAACATTATTCGTTAATTTCCATTAATATGGTAAAATACGTTACCTCCCGAGAACGGACACCCCTACATAACGGACAATCTTGATGATCCCGCGAGTGTCGGCTATAGAGAAGTTTCACTGTATTAGTTTCCAGCTGGGGGATGCTCGCTGACTATTGACGTACATTCGTTCTTTCAAATAGGTCCAAAGAAAACAGTCGGGAGCGGTTAATTCCGGTAAACGCGGCGACCAATTAAAGTCGATAGTCCGCGAAATAACAGAGCCATTGTGACCTTTGCATGTTGGAACCATACTTGTGAATGGTTTTGCACAGCTGACCTCAACAAATTTTCCAACATCGTCCGAGCAATAATGGTAACTGCGGCACCGGCTTCATTTTCAAAGAAATATGGGACAATGATCATTTCGGACGATACACCGCATCAAACAGTACCCTTAAGTGGGTATAATTGCAGTTTCGCTTATTAACGAAAAATTGGAAATGAGCTTCATCATTCATTATCAAATTGTGGATGAAATTGAGATTTTGCTCTGCTTTTTGCCGCAACGAAATAGCATAATCAATCCGTTGCCGGTAGTCTGTCGGCTTCAATTCTTGCACTAGCTGGACTTTATATGGCAACATGTGCAATGTGACCAAAACACTCTAAACGGACCTCCAGTTCACGTTGAATATTTTAATTTTTTTTATTTAGACTACGGGCCAGAGCATTGGTGTCCCTTCGTTCTACATGTCCTAGCCATCTCAAACGACCAATGTGCGATTTTTTAACTAGCTCGATGTCTCTGTACAGCTCGTACAGTTCGTCGTTGAATCTCCTTCTCCAGAGCCCGTAAACGCAAACGGGACCGAATATCTTACTAACAATTTTAATCCCAAAATGAAGGATATTTTCATTCGCTTTCGATATAGTGCATGCTTCAGCGCCATAGAGCAGGACCTGAATTGTAACGTCTTACGAGTATATATAGAGTATCCTTAGTTCTTCAGGATGGTCTTACTACTCAATTGCCTTCTCAGCCCAAGAAACAGAGAGGTATTCTTCGTTTGATTTCTGAGCTGATGTTGTTGTCTTATGTGACAGCAGAGTCAAGGTAAACAAAATCCTTAACAATCTGTAAGTTATAGCTGTCAACTGTGACGTTCTGTTGGGTGTCCATTCTTGTTGACTGCACCGATCCTAGCCCGCTGATTCCTGCCAATTATGTCGATATCGTTAGCTACGCAAATAGTTGCACAGTCTTCTGAAAGATTTTACTTCTGTTATTAGCTTGTGAATTTCACACAATCGCTTCAAATATGATTTTAAACAACTTACATGACAGCACGCCACCTTGCTTAAATCCCTTTTTCATATCAAAGGTCTCGGGGAGATTCATTCAGAACAAAACAAAGAAAAAAAAACGTTTTTTAAATTGTAAATCACAGTTTATTTAAAAGCAAGAAACAGAAAAATAAACGCAAACCTTCTTTTGACATTGGAAGGGTAAAATGTCCTATCAGTGTCGGGAGCGGGTCGAAATTCCGTGCTTTAAAATTATGTTTGAACAAACTTCTGTAATTTTGTATAGTTTTCATTCACGACCTTGAGTTAAGTAAGGAGTGCGACTGAAGCTCATATTTTCCTGTATCAATCTACATGTTTGTTTACTTTAACTTCCCACTATTTGTACTGGTTTCGTAAAAAATGTTCGCTCTTGAGATTTTCATCAAACTTGGCATATTAAGATATAGAAACTCAAAAAAGTAAGCCTCTCAATTATGGTCGTCTGTCCGTACATATAGTACAGTTGATTGCAGCCAAAACGGCTAAACAGATTTTCTGCAAACCTTGTGTGTCGGATCTGTGGGTTCACAATTCAAGGTTAAAACTAAATTTTCATTCTTAAGCTTAGTACACTGTTCAAAGTAAAATTAAGCTTCCATACAAAATGTCACCAAAGCTTTCACGCTTTTAATTTGGATGGGCCAATCGAAAGTCTCCACATAATTTTAACTTGCGAAATAATTGTTCGATACATTAATACAGCGCTTAATTTTTGATAGACCGTGAACAATTTTTTTTTTTATTTGATTCTAATTGTTATTATTTATTTAGCGGATGAGGTATAAAGCTTTTTTTAGTTAAAGTTTTGACCGTGTGGGAACATAATATGCAGGACTTACAGTGTGGGAATATAGCAACAGTGCCGACCATGTGGGAAATAATTACAAGTCTGACCGCCGTCCTTTAATTATATTCTGATGCAGAAATTATATTCGATTTTCATATATGACGACAGGTATCAAGTGATTAATGCATTCGAAATGCCCAGAAGTCAGTGGGCAATATCGTTCGTTACGCTCGCTCCTGAAGGTTCGTTAATTAATCACATGTATTTGAACTAGCGAGCTTTGTTGTTGGTATTTCGGTAAAGATAGTTCATAGCTTTTCTTCATTCATAATAGCAACTCATACTGACAGCTGTCAATTGTTTTATTTTTTTTTCTCATCTATACCCCGCATTAAATGTAAGCTAGCGTTAAGAAACCATGGTAAATAATGTAGATACATTCTGATGCGGACCTTCGATCTGATGAAGTTGGACGACCCGAAATAGATTTCTCTCGCATTCGACATTACTGTTCGAGCTCGTTTCCATGTTTATTTAAAACACGCATTTTGTTTTTATTCATATTTTTAATAGATGCATTAAAGAGTTTTTCCGAAAATTAAATTTTTTAACGATTTCTCCTAAATTTTAAATATGAGATACAGGGGCAAGTACAGCAATCGCCTGTTAATTACATCGACCTTAAATACACCATTCTTGACGCACTTAACAGGGGAAATTATTTACGAAAATTCTGGTGCATTATGGAATTTTTAGCTTGCTCAACTTCTAATTGAAACAACCTAGAAATGCAATTAAGCAAGGCCCAATTATTCAGGGATTACTATACCTACATGTGACTCACTCGAGAACTTTATTTCAGCAGTGGTCTAATTTATGCAATTAATCCGATGAATCTTCCATTCAAATATTAAACTCCAAGTACTATACCAGTCGCCAATCGAAGGTAATCAATCAGCGAAACAACTGTTGCTGCTAAAATTTTGTATCTTTGATAGTGGTAATATACAGCATATCTATATTCCCCTGTTGGATCCACATTCATAACCTTTTCAACATAACTGTGAAAGTTCAGTTTCTGTGGGAATTTTGTACCAAAATCACTAAGAAAGGGTAGATAAAGTTATCTTCCTGATATTAGTTCGTAAATTCCATACTTCTCTAAAATGAATTGAAACACCCAGTAGGATGCCAGGAATATTGCTGCAGGATAGATTATGGGAAATAGTGTAAACACTAATAAACATGATGAATAGAAAACTTTTAATATTGTTGGCACTGGTAACGGCTGCAACCACACTATTATTAGATGCATGACAAATGGTTTCATGTAGTACACAATTTTGTCAAGAAGTGTATACGTTTGCCACTGTAATAAAAAAAAATAAAGAAAGAAAGATTTATACTATATATAGTGCAATAAACATTTCTGCAGAAGCTACTTACAATTTTTCGACGATGAATTTGCTTCTGCCAAGTTTTTCTTATCATTTTTGAATTTTAGAGGAATATGTATTACTAAAATGATTTAGACGTTTTTTAAAGAGGCTTCTGAGTTAACTTAAGAATCATTCTTAATTCGAATTATAATTATAACAATAAACTGGATTAATAGAATGAGTTACTTTTAGCATATTCGACTGCTTTCTTAAATGATTGTCGCAAAGTGCCACGTATGCCTTGGTCCATGTCATTTCAAATATGTTCTTGCTAACGGCAAGTTTAAAAATTGAGATAATAACTTGATACGATCGGGACTGCAAAATGTCAATTTCTTGGTCTTCTTGGGACTGTTTCGACTAAATAGAGGAATTAATAATTCTTACATGAGATTTGCTGATTACTTCTTACTTTACTTATGTCCTATATCCCCTTGTGGGTCCTAGGGCCTTGATTACGCCTATGCGCCATCGTGTATGGTTTCTGGCAATGTGTCTCAGCTCTCCCCAGCTTTTTCCCAACTGCCGTGCATCCTTCTCGACTGCTCTGCGCCATGTTCTCCTTGGACCACCAGGTCTTCTGCCGTCCTGAGTTAAGGGGTTCCATTGCATAGCATGGTTCGCTATGGAGCTGTCACCCTTTCGGAGCGTGTGACCAATCCACTGCCACTTCCGTCGTTGGATGGTTGTGCCTATTGGTTCCTGACCCGTTCTCTCGTAAAGATGTTCGTTAGAGATACGCTTGGGCCAGAAAATCCTTAAGATGTTGCGCAGGCACCTATTAACGAACGTTTGCAGCTTTCTGGTGATAGCGGTGGTCACTCTCCACGTGCTGCATCCATATAACAGCACGGATTCAACGTTGGAGCGGAACAGTCTTAGCTTGGGGTTCAAACTGATTTGATTGCATTGCTTCGCCATATTTTGAACAACATCCCGAACGCGGACTTTGCTTTGGCTATATCCAGTTCGGTTCCACCATCGGTCGAGATAATACTCCCAAGATACTGGAAATCCTCTACTCTCTCTACCGGTTGTCCAGCAATGCATATTTGAGCCGATGAGTTCGTTCCAAGACTGATAATTTTAGTTTTTGCGGTATTAATTTTCGGCCCAACGACGTCTGCTTCCCTCTCCACATCAGCTGTCATTTGGTGGAGGTCCATAATTCTATGAGAGAGTAAGCATAAGTCGTCAGCGTAGTCGAGATGTTTAAGTTGGGATGTGAGAGTCCATCGAATTCCTCCGTTTCCCGTCGACAAAGCTACACGAAGCACATCGCTAATCACCAATAGGAATAGTATTAGTGAAAGAATGCAGCCTTGTCTTACCGCACTTTGGATCTCAAATTCCTCAGACAACCTACCTCTGTGCAGAACGTGACATTTGGACCCTTCGTAAGTAGCTTTGATAATAGCAATTAATTTATCAGGAATACCTCTCCTGCGTAAGGCACGCCAAATAAACTCCCTGTTAACACTATCGAACGCCTTCTCAATATCGATGAACAGCAGGTGAAGTGGCGATCGATATTCAACGCACTGTTCGATGATAATCCGCAGGGTGTTGATGTGGTCGACTCAGGAGGATCCAGAGCGGAAACCTGCTTGTTCGGCATCGAGTGTGTCTTCGAGATGTTGTTTGATTCGCTCCAGGATGATTTTAGCTATTATCTTAGCTACAGCAGGCAGCATGCAGATACCTCTCCAGTTTCCGCACTCCATTAAACTACCTTTCTTAGGAAGCCTGACGATCATTCCCTTTTTCCACTCGTCAGGAAAGTTCTCGGCTTCCCAAGCTCTCTCTATAAGTGGAAGTAGAAGCTCAGCCGATGTTGTTGGCGCTGCTCGTAAGAGCTCTGCGGGAATACCGTCAAGTCCGACCGCCTTGTTGGTTTTAAGTGCTTTGATCGCGGTAGTGATCTCATCGTTACTGGGAGTCGCCGTGCGTATTCGGTCATTTCTTACCTCGGACACCTCAATCTGATTTGGGAACATATCGCTAGCGAATACACGGTTTAAAACCGTAGCAAAATGCTCCTTCCATCTCTTAAGCTGGTCCTCATCCGAAATAAGCAAGGAACCGTCTAGGCTTTTCACTGGGTGTTGGCTGGAGCTGCGACCACCTGTCAGCTCTTTAGTGATTCTGTAGACGGTCCTACTATCGCACCTTCGTGCAGCATCTTCTGCTTCTGTAGCCAGCGCGTTGATGTAGTTGCGCCTGTCACGTCGCACGCTACGCTGAACTTCTCTCATCTTCATGCGATATAGGGACTCTAGCTCATTACTCCCTACTGCTGGAGCGGCTGCAATGCGAGCTTTCAGCTGTTTCCGTTCGTCAATCCGTCTCCAGGTATCCTCGGAAAGCCACGCCCTATGCCTTTCCTGTGATCGACCGACAATTCTTGCAGCACCAGATGTAAAAACGGCTGATAGCAAAATGGTCAATTTGATTGGAAGTTGCTTGCCTGTCGTTGGAAACCCAGCTGACTTTGTGGCAGGTCTTGTGCTCAAACATGGTGCCACCTATCACAAGGCGGTTGGCATTGAAGAAATCCACAAACCTTTCGCCATTGTCATTGCGGTTACCTAGTCCATTCTTCCCGATTACATGTTTGAGCCCTTCGTTGTCGTTGCCTATCTTGGCATTCAAATCCCCCATCACTATGACAATGTCTCCATTTGGTGTTGTATTGAAGACGGCGCTTAAGAGATTGTAGAAGCTCTCCTTCTCGTCCTCAGTCGAGCCCTCCGTTGGGGCATAACACTGTATGATGGTGACGCGTCGTACTCTAGTCCGGAATCTGGCCGACATAATCCTATCACCATAAGGTTGCCAGGAAATTAGGCCTTTGCGTGCTGTTGGTGTTAGCAGCAGTCCGACTCCATATTCCCGCGGACTTCCAGATGGTCTTCCGGAATAGAGTAGTACAGTGTTATGCGTTGGGACTGGTACTCGCCCGCTTCTAACCATCTGATTTCGCTTACCCCCAAAATGTCCAGTCTATATCGCATGAATTCTTTTTCCAATTGAAGGAATCTGGCATTGTGAGGTCCTTCACTTCCCGAGTCGAGGAGCGTCTTCACATTCCAGAAACCTATCTTTGTCCGGGTACAATAGCCAAAAGTCGTCAACATGTGATCATTCCTTATCCGAGGCATAGTGTCGGTTTCTGTAGCAATTAGGGTTCGGTAACGCAGGTTGCTAGCCCACGTTACCTAGTCTAGAATCAAGGCCCTAGACAACCCGCACTTGCAGTTTTAGCCTACACGCATAAGGGTTTATACGTATAGTTACCCGGGGACCACCACTAGGAGGTAAAGCAAGCACTTCATCACGAACTTGATTGTTGCGCTACTGGCCCAAGCCAAGTTTTGAGCAGTCAGTAGTTTCCCGATCAATCGCAATGCAGATCCCCTAATTTGCTGATTGGATTATATTGATTATAGTAAATTTTCCCTGAATAAATCAAAGAGACTCCATAATTTCCCAATTATCTCAACTTCTCCGGAGATGTATTTTGTATAAATGCTTGCCAACGTCGATAGATCTTGACATGTAATTGGTACTGTACCTCACTGATAAATTCCTTATTGACAAGGCCCAAAACCATTAAAACTGTGCCAAAACTTACACTGAAAAGTAACAAATGGATGCGGATATCTCTACCTGGATCAATATGTAAAACAAACAACTATTTTTTTTAAATTTTCTTTAATATCACAGAGAATAACAACACCCTATTAAATTCTCATTTTACACGTACATATGTGTACGTACATACATATTCACAATATAAAATATAAAAGCACCATTAATACAAAACTTTTTTAAAAATTAAGTTCGCTTAACTACTTTTATAATAACTTCTTGTTTTGTTCGCAGGACTAATCCATTCTCAAAAATAATATCCTCTTCTCGTGTCACCGGCAAAAGTTTGTAATTTTTCAAAATGCTTGACAGCAGAACTTTGATCTCTAGCATAGCAAACTTTTGTCCTAATTAAGAAAAAAAAAAAAAGCTTACATCATTCATAACCAAATTAATTAATCCCCTTACCTATGCAATTCCGAGGACCCGCACTGAATGGTATGAATGCAAAAGGATGTCGACTTGTAGTATTCTCTGGCAGGAAACGAGATGGATCGAACTTTTCCGGATTTGGAAAATGCCTCGGATCACGATGTATATGGAAGGGATGTATATTTATTTGGCTAGATTTTGGCAAGATAATTCCATTCAAAATTGTTTCCTCCACACATTCACGACTCATAAATGGAACCGAAGGATAGAGACGAAGTGTCTCCTTAATCACACATTCTAAGTACTCTAATTTACTGAAATCGAAAACGGTAAGGGATTGGAGATCATCTGAAAGACAGTTTCTTGATGACAAATGAGGGGAAAAAATGAAAGTGTATGTGCTTTGCCTTACCTAATTGTTTAACTTCAGCATAGCACCTTTCCTGGATATCCTCGTTCAGTGCCAGGTTAAATAGAGAGAATATAAGGCAAGTTGATGTTGTATCGTATCCCTCAAACATGAAGGTATCAACCTCTTCACAGATTCCTCTGTGGTCAATGAGACCCTTTGTCTCTGCATCGAGGAGTGTGTCCAACATGGCGTAGCGCTTTTTTTGACCATAATCGTTACTGGAAAACAAAAACACACTTACTATATACTTTCTAAAGCTAGAAGGCATGTTCTCGACAATTACCTTATGACATCATCGAAGCTAGCATTTTTTTGAAATTCTTCCCGTTTTCTATTGATGACATTAGTCGTAAAGTTATGTACCATTTTTAAGTGCTTTCTGTACTCTGCGTATTGTCCAAACTTTCTATATATCCATTCGTAATAAAATAATGGATTACAACTTCGTTTTACCAATAGAACTTCGAACTCGTGAATATGCGTTCGGTACTCATCGCCATCGGTCAAGTTATCTAATTTCACTCCCATAGCAGTTTCTAAATAGGTAATCATTAGTGTAGAGTTATGAGAGGTATAATGAGTTAATTTTTAAACCTACCACAAATATTGTTAAGTGTGAACCTTGGGATAACACTAACCAGAGGTAGGTCCTTGCCGACGTTTTCATCTAAGACCTTTATGAACTTTAAACTTTCTTCTCTAAAAATTTATGAGTACATATTTCAGTTAAGTTTACAAATAAAATGTTTCAGGTCTTACTTGAAAATTTCTACAAATGATTGTAGAACATTAAAGTGGAAGGCCGGAGTTAGAAGTTTTCTACGTGAGTGCCATTTTTTATCTGTGGGAGGAAAGAATCAAATGAAATAGTTAAGCTAAATGGTCTATTCTGGTTCTACAGGGTGTTCTACGGGAAGGTATACTACTTTCTTTTAAATTTTTCGTTAAAAAATAAAACACATTAATTTGTTTCACACATACTCGTATGTCTTATTGGGTGTCGGGAATTATGTATGGAGTATAATATCGGGCAGATGTCCGCCTCTATTAGTCTCACAAATACGAACTCTTTTACTGACATGCTTCATAACATTTTCACACATGTCGACCGATATTCAACTTATTTCATCTCCAATATTTGTTTGTGTTGCTGTAGTGTTTGTGGTTTATTAGCATACACCTTGCTCTTTAGATATTTTCATTAAAAAAGTCCGGGGATGTTAAATCTGTTGACCGTGGTCGCCACTGAGCATCCCCATTTCTGAAGATAATTCAGTCTAGAATTAGTTAATAAAGTAATTGCATTGTTGCTTTGACTGTTGAAATCACATGTTGAGCAATTCCAAAGAATCGAATTCAATTGTCAAAAAATGCTCAGTCATTTGGCGGTATCGTTCTCCCGTAACAGTGAGAGAAACAGTAACAATAACAGTAACAGTAACAGTAACAGTAACAGTAACAGTAACAGTAACAGTAACAGTAACAGTAACAGTAACAGTAACAGTAACAGTAACAGTAACAGTAACAGTAACAGTAACAGTAACAGTAACAGTAACAGTAACAGTAACAGTAACAGTAACAGTAACAGTAACAGTAACAGTAACAGTAACAGTAACAGTAACAGTAACAGTAACAGTAACAGTAACAGTAACAGTAACAGTAACAGTAACAGTAACGGTAACGGTAACAGTAACTGTCTCTGTAACTGTAACTCTATATACGTATGTACATCTTCGAAAATGTACAGTCCAATGACGTCTCCAGTCTAAATAGTGCACCATACTGTCACTTTATAGGGATGTAAATGTGATATCATGAATAACTTTTGGATTTTCATTTACCCAAAATCGACTGCTTTGTTTATAACCATTTAAATGGAAATGGGCTTAACCACTAAAACACGTTGATTTAATGAATATCGTTCCATGATAAATTTGCCACGTCTAGACTTCACGAATGCCAAATAAAAGTTGTCAAACCTAATCTATACCAAAATGGCTGTCTGTCAAAGTAGCACACCTTTCCGTAAAACACTCTTTATATCGTTGTGATTGGCTAGGACTGATAAAAGGACATTGAATTTGAAAAATCAGAAGCACAGAGAACTGCGCACAGTTTGAATTTATTAAAATTAACGAATTTGAATATTGTGACACTCACCTGTGCTAGTCAAAAGACCTTCTCCCAGAAACTCGTGCAGTAAGTTGTATACTACACCCTTTGTAAGTAATGCTTGACTGTTAAGTACATTTTCAGCTTCTTCAGCTCGGCAAACATTATAGACCGCACTCTCAAGAAACATCCAAATAAAACTTTTTCCATCAGACAATTTCACGCAGTTCGAAATGTATTTGAAAAGGAATTCTATGAAGTAAAACAAAATAATCTAGGGTCATACAGATGTGTACAACAATAGTGATCCCACAATTAGAATATAAATAAATAAATATCTTCGCGCTAACAGCCCCTGCATGGCCTGACCTAGCATCTAGCAGTCATTCGTGCTGTGCGTGTTATATTTTTTTTCACACTAATAGAAGGGAGAAGTTATTTCCGTTTCCAAAGGGCATAATTAAAAAGCATTTTTCTTGACAGATTTACTGTCGGATACTTGACAGATGCTAGCGAGATTATTGGTGTTTCTAAGTTTCCCACTAAGTGACCCTTAACCACTGAGACACAGCTTGCTATATGTATAAAGACACTTATATACTTAAAATATAATTATTTTAAAAGTTACCTTGACTATTCATTTATTAATATAACTAATAGCTAGTTATTAAAGTAGACGGTCAAGCATGAATGTGCTTAATTTGTCGAGGGTTCCGGACCAATTATAAACGTGTTAATACTGATATTTTATGTAGTATACCATACATTGTAGTAATTTTTTTTTTTATTATTATTGAGGGTAGTTTTATTTTTCTACTGACGTCGATGAAACTTGAAAAAGGGTGCATGTGTTCCGGTAAATATAACTGCACGCGATAACTTTTTATTTTATGGAGCCTAAACGACTGAACGTCGATAGCTATAAATTTGCAGTACCTACATACATAATTTAAGAGTTTAACTAAATCAGAGGAAATAATAGAAAAGACTCTCTAGTGGAGATCCGGGGAAACTAGAAATAATGTGGATAGGGTCGACGAGGAACAGGGCTGTTTGTTTATTAGACAGACGCTTTCCACGTCTTGATAGTCCGATAAGTGTACAGTTTCTCTAGATGCATCCACAGGTGCAGAAAAAACACTTGAAAATTCAATACAATTGAATGTACTGTTTCTGCTGTTTGATTATGTACTAGTAGCGTTAGAAAATTGACTATACATCATGTGATGTCTAGCTGCATGTCCCAGTATCACCGGTGCACTGAGAACCTTTCAGCGGTACTACAAACTAAGCTCCACCTTATCCCAATCGACATAGTCGACAAACAACTGGCTGCCAGCTCAGCATTAAGACTGAGAGACTCCCAGCAGTGGAGAGAACAACACACACGATATCTCCACAGAGTAACCCGTCTACCTTGCTAATAAATTAAATTTTAACTTGAGCTACAAATGCTCAACGCCGGATAGATCAGCATCGCGCTGTCATCCACACCAAATCGCTGTAAATTTTCATGGATGGATGCAAAACCAAGGACGGAGTGGATGTTGGTGTCTTCTCGGAGAACCTGGACATTCACCTTCCAAACCATTGTAGAGTTTTCCAAGCCCAAGTCACCGCTGTTCGCCAAGCCGCTGACTGGTGGAGGTTAATTCTGTATCGCAGACTGATATCGCTATTTATATTGGTAGTCAGGCAGCCATCAAATCCCTAATATCCAGCACTATAACAACTAAGGCAGTGAAATGCTGCCGTACATCTCTCAACGAGATAGCTAGACAGTATAACCTCACCTTTTGCTGAGTACCAGGTCAGTCTGACATTCCGGGTTATTACAAAGCTCATGATCTAGCCAGACAAGGTCCTTTCTGTACTAACAACATGGGAATAACTGACATCGAGGCACCAATGTCTTTTGCTGAGTACCTTATCCACGCCGATGCGTAAGACAAGGCGAACCTAGACTATTGCAATACCGCCAGAATATTGTGGCCAGTAATAGATCAAAAGAGGTCTAACGGACTTCTGAAAGACAAGAGAGGAACCCTTCCAAAACTAACCAACATAATAACAGGTACGATGGGTAGATATGCTCAAAGGTTGGGCATCCCCTACAATGACAATGACGACTGCAGCTGCAGACATGAGGGTGAAGAAAAAACAGTAACACACTTCTTGTTTACATGCCCCGCACTCGCTAATATTAGAGAGGCTACACTATGTGAATACCTTTACAATGATCTTAACGATCTCAGTAACGCCTGCACAGATTTACTGCAAGATGTACATTTCCGATGAGACGGTGAGTCGAGGAGTTCCTAAAGATCGGATACAAAGATTTCTAGGTCAGTTAGAATTAGCAATCTAAAAGAAAATTCGTTAGCAATCAATATATCGGTGGATTGTTTCAAAGTGCGTTTACATTAGTGAAAACAAGAAACGTCACGCCATTGCTATGGCCAAAATAATGACGGCTAGGAATATTACCCCTCTGTCAAATTGATTGTCAGGAACGAAAATTAGTTATTATAGGGATGAAAAAAATACAATTGTACTTTTTTTTTTTAATACAATCGACTTTAAAGAAATACGCAAATACGATTTTCCCAAATTGGGTACAATCAGCGTATTAACTTTCATTACTTTTTCATTTTATGTCCGCATACGGGACGAAATTATTTCATTGAATTATTTACGATTACAATAAATTATCGATTCAAGAATCGTTTACTAGCGTAATTTATCGATTTATGAAGTTGGCAATTTATGAACGCAATATAGAGTGGTTCATCTTTTTTTTTATAATTTACACGTATGAATACCCTTATACTAATTTTAGGACACGGGCGTTTTGAGGAAAGGGGAAGAGTCAGAGACAAAGACAGATTGGTGTAGTTGGTTTGAAACTCAGCTGGTATTAAGTTTTAGTGAACTCCAAGGGTGACTGTCCAGATAACTGGGGAGCTTGTTTGTTTTTGCTTTTGTCGTTGCTCATGATTCACAGTATTTTTTTCCGTCCTCCTGATGTCACGATCATAACGATCAAGTTGCATTTTAGCCATATGACCGCCCTACTGCCAGTGTTATGCCTTCGCAGTAGAGTTGACATAAGCTTTCGCAATTTATCGACTTTTTATTTATTTCATGCGAACTAAATAGATGATTATTATTACATCAGGATTCGAACCGTGAACCTGTAGCTTGACAAGCGATGATGTTACCACTACACCACGGCCAGCCTCTATGACAAGAATAGAAACTGAGCTGTTCCAAGCCTTTGGAACACTTCTTTGCTTGAATTTATAAAGCATTTCAGAAGAACCATTGTTTATTGTACACGTTAATATTTCTTATGTTAATTTCTTGTGAGTGAAGGATGAATAGCAACGGCTATATTCTTGTTTTTGCTTAAAACTTTAAGGACATCCTACCGAAAAATATTTGGTAATAAGATTTGTCGAAGAATTATTCCCCAGCGCGATAAAGCTCCGCGTCCTAAGTCCCAAAGTACAATGAATTAATTTGTTAATCAGAAATTCAGGTGTTGGACTTGTTTCCTCAATCATCAGATCTCAAAACTATTGCAGAATGTTCAGACGACTGCTACTCTACCTCGTAGAGCTCTTGAATAATGTAATAAATTGTGAAAAAAATTATTCCATAAATTTGTTTTTGTTTTTGTTAATTCATATAATTTTAAGATAACAAATTTGTTTTGGAGATTTGCAAGGTATGCTTTTCGAGGTTGGGATTTCACATTCTTGCTATACGGCATCTGTCAAATCTATTTGTCATCCATACTGACAGGTAGCTAGTTCTTGCTTTGCCATTTTACAATATGGGTGCCAGCCTATTCGACAAAATTTATTTCGCAAATATCACTCCGCATTTATAGAAACAAATTTTGTTTGTTTCGCAAATTTTCATTCAGTCTTTGATTTATCTCGTGACGTGATCATTTCGCGGTACCTTTCCCGTGCTTTTACATTCCGCTTATGATTAGGCAGCACTTTTTTGTTTTAAAGGAATTTATTTCGCTAACTGTTAATTGCTGTTTTGGTGCATTGTCGTTTATGTAATTGAAAAAATGACACTTGGTCGTGTCGCAAAGTGTGGTTTCGAATTAAAAATGGTGTTCACGCCGCGTAGCAGGGCCCTGAGAACCTGCATGTGAGGCCGAAGGCCGTCCCGTGTATGAGTCGAAGAGATGTCCCATAGTGTGAAATCCTTTTATCGCGCCAAGTGAGCCACCAAGTTCTATTAAGATACAAGCGCCTGCCAGACAATAAGTATTTAAAATTGTACCCAACCAAATTTTTCGGAATTTCGAAATAAGGGCACGAGTAAAGCTAAGTAATTTAAACCTTATTAAGAAACTAACTTATCAAAAAGCGAAATTATAATTGCGAAATAATTAATGCAGAATATCTTATCTGTTAAATAAAAACTGGGAAAAAACAAAATGCGAGTTGTGGAAATGCAAGACAACAAATTGCGAAATGATAAATTGCCAAAAAAAAAAAATCAGCGAGTAGACCCCTACCCTTACAATGTATGATAGATCGTTTAACCACCGCCCAACGCATTATTATTATTGCATCTTAGTACAAAAATAACAGTTCTCGATTTGGGAACAGATTTTTCGAACAAAATCTTCTTCAGCGATGAGGCCCATAGCTCGCACGGTGGCTACGTAAACAAACAAGATTTCAATTCTGAGAATCCAAATGTCATCATTGAGAGGTCATTGCATCCACCACGGGTGACAGTTTGGTGCGCGCTATGCACCGGCGGCGTGATCGGGCCGTGTTTTTTTTTTTAAACGATGAAGGTGCCACTGATACGGTGAATTCTCTGCGCTATGGTTAAATGACAAGCAGTTTTTTGTGGGCTGAGATTAAAGTCATTGATGTGAGCGACATTTGTTTCCAACAGAACGGGGCTACATGCCACACAACAGAACAAATTTCGCCGTTTAATTTCGACATTTTTGTGGGGCTATGCTAAAGATAGTGTATATGCGGACAATCTCCAAACTTTGGAGCACTTAAAAACCAGCACCCGTGAAGTTATGGCCTCAATAAATTTTGTTACGAAAATTACCTTACAAAAATCGAAGTTTGCAAAAACTCCAGTGCCGGTGATTTAACCGAAGTTGTATTGCATACATAATGGCGTTGTTTCCAAAATTCAAATCTTGTCGTCTCTTTTCGACTTTGCATAAATTTTAAATCTGGAGCAGTAGTGCCCTTTTTTTTGCATTAGAAAACGTACTTTATTTCCTTTCAATAATAGTTTACAATTTATAATTCAGTACAATTAAAGCAATGACTATGAATATTATAGGAAAAATTTGGAGACCGAAAAATTTAAGATAGGTTACACAAGGTTAGACAAGGTTACTTATTGCTTGTTGAAATGATTGGGATAGACAAACTACAAGTACAGTGTTGTGCAAAACATACCGGATTTTTATAGAACGTTTTTCTTCGGTGAATTCTAAGGGACTGAATGAACCTAGGTAAAATTTGTTGTCAATATAAGAAAGCTTATTGTATAAGTTTACAAATAAAAGAAAATAAAAGTTTTCTGATAACATGTTTTAATATAACATAAAAAAACTTAGCCTAACTCGATAACTTCTTGTGCAAAAGATACCGGATTTTTTGTTTTGCCTAACACTGACTGGACAAAATCCAGTAACCGTTGTTTTTTAAGACCTCCTCGCATCTCTTAGGAATGAACGACACCAAATTCTCAAGAATATCTTTTGGAATAATCTCCCATTCATTCTTCAGTGACGTCATAAGTGCGTTTTTAGATGTGTGCGTTTTTGACCCTACCCGTCTTTTTAAAATGGCCCGGAAGTTATCGACAGGTTTTAAGTCGGGCAATTGAGAGGGCCATTCCAGCACAATAACATTTTTCTCCGTAAACCACTCCTTAACCAACTTTGAAGAGTGTTTTGGGTCATTATCGTGTTGATAAACCCAACGCAGTGGCATTTCCTCTTCAGCGTATGGTAGCATTACAGATTCCAGTATATCCCTATAGTGAAAACGATCCATAATACCATTAACTTCATGTACTGGACTACATCCTTCAGCAGAAAAAGATCCCCACACCGCAATAGAGCCTCCTCCATGCTTTACGGTTGGATGACAATGTCGTGGCTGAAGACGTGTCCCCTTCTTTCGTTTAACATGAATACTTCCATCAGAAGCAATCAAGTTAAACTTAGTCTCATCGCTAAAGAGTACATTTTTCCACTTTGTTGCTGACCAATACAAAAGTTTTCTTGCAAATTGCAGTCTAAGAAACGATTAACCTTAGTAAATTAATCAAAGACTTTTTAGAATAATAAAATGGTACCTTTTTTGTCTATGCTTAAGAGTAAGTAGAGGCTATTTTGCTGGTCTAAAAGAACAAAAATCAGCTTCTTTTAAACGCCTGCGTACGGCGCTTGATTCAATTGAAAGATTGAGCTCGCTAACAATCTTTCTTGAAGACAAGAAAGGATCTTTCGATGATGGCATTTTATACTTTTTGGCTATACATTTTTGTCCCTAAATCTGCCACGACCTGATTTTTAATCACACCACTGTATTTATTTTTGGCCATTTTAATAGTAAACAATTTGGAGATGTTTTTTTTTTTTTGCTTGGTTTTGTTCAGTCTGTAACTCAATCCAAATGACAGCCAAATTGTTATCAGTAAGATGTAGAGCAAGAAAATACGGTATGTTTTGCACAGGCATGGCATTGAGTTGAGTTACAGTTTTGCATAAAACTTTAAAAATTATGACAGCAAGACATTGTTTTTTTTTTATTTGTAAACAAATGTAATAGGTTTTCTTAAATTGACAAACAAGTTTACCTACTGTATTCCTATTCCCTAGAATTCATCAATAAAAAATATTCAAGAAAAATCCGGTATGTTTTACACAACACTGTACATTTAAAGACAATTCAAGGAAATTTTAAGGAAATCTTATGGCGGATGAAATATGACGGCTTAAACCTTTTAGATAATTTTATCATTTAATCGAAAAACAGTGAGCAAGAAATGCATATGTATTATGTGCCTCTTTTAAAAACTCTTAACTCTTTCCTGCTACCCCTATTCACAACGCATGGTAAAATTGAAGCGCGTTCTCTGTATCGCATTTGAAACTAGTTCACGTGAACTCACATTTTCCAAATCTATGCTATCACCACAGTAAGTCTATCTACTAGTGAAGTGTTTTTGCGTTGCTTTAATATTTCGATACCCCTTCAAGTGTCACTCCTTACACAAAAATATTAGAACATGTAATGGCATTTGAGGCAAATGAAATTCTTTAAAAATAACGCATGAACCACGTTATCGTATCTTGCAGCTTCACGCACTCCACAGAATGACACATTCGTACTCAAATTCCTTCTTATTTATTTGCTTATTCATCAGAATAGATGACCAACTAAACGAAATTGTTTATCAAAATACATAATTTACATGTTAGAGGTTATCTCTTAATGAGAGTATAAACGCAAAAATTGTTAACTAATGTGTTCAATGGGTCTACTTTGGCGATAATAAAAAAAAAAAATCTGCGGTCGAAATACCTAATCACTCTAAATATTCATTTAGCAAAAAATACATCACTCATCTACTCGTATAGCACATGTTTCTTTAACACAAAAATAGAATCCAATTCGACTGGGAAAATCATATGTATGTAATGTAAATAAACAAAAAAAAGTTCGCCAAAACCTAATGTAGAAAAAAAAAGCTCGCCTAAGCACAAATGATAACGAAAGTATCTCTATACTTTCCGTTCTCTGCAATTCAGAGGTTTTTTTCTCACTCAATTATACTGATAATAATCAGAGTGCCCTTGCTATCGCTCTGAATGCGCAAGTCAGTACCATGCGAATGCCAGTAATTTCATTTGTTTATGGATAGATAACCTTGACTTCCAGTTAGGCATGGTTGCAAATCAAACAGGTTATAAATAATCAAATACATATATCTAATCAAAGAAACGTAATAAATTTAATTTAAAGATCTACCTGGAGTCATCGTTGCAACGTCGAAGTTGTTGCCGAAAATCGTCTTTCCCCGAATCACAGGATAGAGCTCATTCAAATTACCACCATCCACACGTTTGATTCTCTTACACATGGCTAACATAGAATAATCCTTATTCAGCCGATGAATAACGATCCCTAGCAACATAAGCAATCCAATCAAAGCTAACCACATTGTTATCGATTCAGATTTTCACTTTAAAATACACGAGAGCACAACAATTATTTTCCGTCCGTCACCCGAAACAAGTGACTAAAAATAATTCTGGTATACACTCCCTCGCATGCGCTAGGGGTGAGATACAACGACCGACTGAAATCTGAATGAGTGCGAAGCTTTTCGCTTGGCCTACAATTGAGCGTTATACATTATTACATTACAGATATCGTCTCGTCGTCAGTCACGGTTATCGAACCGTAATCATCAGCGCTTATCAATTTTTGAGTTATTGTGGATCTGTTCTGGCTAATCCAACAATAATTGCGATTATGGCCAAGATTATGAATAATTGAGGATCTATTTAGGTTAATTCCACACTTTTATGGCAAAGATAAGCCTCCACTTATTTTTGTATTTCATTTTGAAATGAGGCGCTTAAAGTTAAACGTATTCTATCCACCTTTGGAGCTGGGATATTGTTAAGCAACTCAAATGATAGTCATCGATTCTTTAATGTCGATGCACTTGGATCTTTGTTAACCGGTGCATTCAAAGCAGAGAATTGAGTCGTATGGCAGAATAAGGTTTGGCAGTATTGTATACATCCATTTATTGGCATGACTGGAATCTCATATCCGATGACCACTAGTCCACCCATTGTCTAGTGACGTAAAAGGTGATTGTTATGCGTGCCCATACGCCTTTAATTCAATTGGACCGGTACCAATTGGTATGCGGAATTGCGTGTATGGTTAACAGAACGAATTTTGATTGGCTTTTTGGGAAATTTGGAAATGGCTAAGTCTGTTGCTGGTGTTAAGAACAAAAGAAAAATGGTTTAGATTACTCTCTTTGCACGTGCTTTATGGTTATATATAGTATAGATGTTAAATTTGTTCTATTACAGTACAAGCACGTTTGAATGTCCAACTAAAAAAGACAATAGACGCTAAGTTGCATCTTAAATTAGCGAATAACCAGCAGTTCAAAGCAATTGAGCATAGATATCGATATTTAACTTTATATGATTTTAATTTTAGTTAAAAATAAGAAGTAAAATGTGTCTAACTGAAAAGCTTTCACTGATGATCCTGCCTCTGTATGACATGGCTGAGCATAAATTAGCACTAAAGAGCTGTGAAAAACGTCTTTGCAACTGGGCCAACAAATTTCGTTGGTATAAGGCAAAAACGCCACAGCACATAGGCATTTACAGATACACGAAAATAGATCGAAGAGCATGCATATTTCAATCAAACTTAGGACAGCAGCTGCTTCTTCATCAGAAAGTAAAGTTCAGGTAGAATATGTAGAGATAAAAATGTAATATACTGTAATATGCGAGCTACGGCTCGAGTAGATAAAACGATATTCTGTGAAATTTGTTTCTTTATTTTCTAGTCTAGAAAACAATACAAGTTCACACTATACTATTCTTCGCAAATTCTTTTCTTACAAGGTCTCTTTCCTCTCAAATCACTTGAAATCCTTTCAATTACTTAATTCACAAATCCAAACTAATTACTTCTTCTTGTTAACTCTCAACTTTCAATTTATCACAAAATTACAACTTCGCCCATTATCACTTTTCCAATCTCTTCGCCACGGTTCTAAACCAACTGCCTCCTTTCGATCGCCATCTGTCCTTATATAGCAGAAGTTTCTGATAGCCAGAAACTTCTAGTAAATTCTTCGACCACTGGAACAAGAAAAATTCCGATGTAATAATTCCAAGATGACAATCATTTCTTGCAGTTATAATTCTTTCTTATCCGTGATATTATCCGTCTCTTTCGTAGACATGAACTGTGGAGACTTAACCGCAGACACGAACCTCGAATGAAAGGACACTTCGGACCAAAATTCTGCCAGAATGAGAAGACACTTCGGAATTTGTTGCATTATACTTTTAGGGAGCGTAGTTATTATTATGTTACAATACTATTAAATGCGATAGGAACCAAGGTGAATGAGGATCAACTGAGTAGCATATTTTTGAGAGAACTTTACCGGCCAAAACACTCGTACCGCCCAAAACACTCAAACAAAATAAAGTGGTATAGTCTCAAGATACTATTGTTGAGCTTTTCAATCAGAGCGAAATACAATAACCAGGTGACATTCTGCGAATAACACTTTTACGGAAGTTATAAGCAAGGGGTTGATAATTAAGCATCCTTGACATGAAGGAGAACGCAATAGCCAACTGTGGGCATACAACGCAATGACACAGACCAGTGCGTAGGCAGATCAAGCAAAGATGGCCCACCACTTCGCTTCTTAAATTGTCAGCGCGAATGGAAAAAATCACCATTTCAAACTAAGTACATATCTATTATACTTTGCTGAATTTAGCGCCAACTGTTCGCTTTAATGAGTGCTAAGAAGTTCAGCTATAGTTCACATTTGCCTCGATGCTTGGAATGCTTTCAAGCTCCCGACAAAGGGTAATGGTGGATTTACATGGTCACGCAACGCAGCATTCACGGAAAACTAGAAAAGATAAGTCGTACTAATTCTAGATCTAGAGTGAGATCACTATTCTCACTCACCCAAAATTGTGTTTCCTGCTTAAAGAACGACGTCAAAATTCGTTGGAACTCATAATGCTGTCCCTTACTAGCTTCCAATTTTTCGTTATCCATTATCTCGCGTGGGCGGGCGAAAATTAAAGTGACATTTGCTATACATGTGCTAAAATGATAGTGGCTAACTACATGTACTTATTTACATATGTACTTCCAGCAACAGGATTTGAGCAAGTACACAAATGTATGTATCTACTTACGAGTAAATGTTGAATAAAATGCACTTTGTCTCATTTTTTTTTTTTTTTTTTAACAAATACAAAAACCTTTTTCGTGACTCAGTAATTAGAGCGAGTCACGTTCAGGTTTAAATCCCAGAAAAAATAAAAAAAAACGGAACAAACAAAGCAAAAAATGACAGATACGGCACCCTCTGTCAACAGAGATGTCCCTGGATGTTTTCATTCTCAGTCAATTCTTCAACAACACAATTGTCTATGCTTAAGAACAGTAAATCTTTGACCACGGAGTAGAAATTCCATGCTAGCATCAATACATTAGTAATGTAAAGTTGGTTTAACATGATCATCTTTTGGCAAAGTGTTGCAGGAAAACCTACAGATTATCAACACCATGTCAATCAGATCTGACAAAATAGTTAGTGTTCACACAGTAGACCAGCGTAGAGTACACGGTCACCTGTCAGTCACTCTTGTGCTCGTGGGAAGCATTACCCAATGCAACAATTTCACAGCACTCTGACATTTATTCATTTGAAGCAAATTCTTAAACCCATACTTCTTCCAGTACTACTATTTAATTATAATTATTTACAAATAAAAGAATGAAAAACTTGTAATGTTAACTATAGGCCTGTCAGGCCAGGATAAAAAAACGATTCGCAGTGAAATTGTCAAAACAAAAAGGAACACAATGACAGAAGCACACACTATAACAAAAAAAAAACTGAATTCTCCATTAATTTGCTGTAGTAAAAATTTTCTTCACCAAGTGGGCGCTCTTTAAAATGCAGCAACGAAAGTACACGCCCCAAGAAAGAAACGAAATTCTCCCTCAATTTGCAGGTACATTTTAATACTTAGCAATCACTACTCTCTCCCAATTATATATCTGAACAATCTGTCCAAAATAGCACTCACAGGGAATGAAACCCACAGTAAACCATTCACGACAGTGTTAATCTAACTGTCAAAAGTCGTATTTGTCCCTACTGCAGACATAGACAAAGTGCGCCTGACACTACTTAAAACATTATTTCTTCAGAGTTGAATAATGGGATCGACCCTCTGACCTTAACCAACAAGCCTCTTCGATCAACTCGATTCGAAGCTATCCCTAATACGAATAATTACACTGCGCTTTGATAAATGATACCTGTGCTGCTTTTATTTGTGAGTTTTGCACAATATGTACCAACTGGTCTAAAATCCTTTTGGTGAAGTTTTGCACTCGAAGAAAGCTAAATGTAGCGACTGATAAGACTGTCTCAACGGAAAAGATAATATGTGTTGACACAAATGCAGTCTAGCTTAAAAGCGATTTGTTTGTTTCAATTAACGTGTTATTATGCAAAATACATATGTACACACATTTATAATCCGAATTTATCAGTCTCCTATCGTTTATAAATTATGGAGGTTGAAAGTGCTGCTAGTATCAGCTAAAAAACATATGGTGCGGTGCTTCAAATGTTGCATTTTTTTATTATATATATACGAGTATATTAAGTAATACTTAAAGATAATATAGAGGGCGCATCTTGATTGTGTTGTATATACATATTGTAACATAATGTAGCATAATAACTACGCCCATAAAAGTAAGCAACACATTCCGAAGAGTCTTCTCGGCACACATTCGAGGTTCGTGTCCACGGATAGAGAAGGATTATGTCTAAGACGACGTCGTGGAATTAAGATAGAATTATAACCACAAGAGATTATTGGCTGCAGCTGTCATCTTGGAATTATTACATCAGAATTTTCTCGTTCCAGTGGTCGAAGAATTTGCTAGAAGTTTCTAGCTATCAGAAATGCGACTATATAAGAACAGATGGCGATCGAGGCAGAGCAGTTGGGTTTCGAACCGCACGAAGAGATTGGAGAAGTGGTAATAGGCGAAGTTGTAATTTTGTGATAAATTGAAAGTTGAGAGTTAACAAGAAGAAGTAATTAGTTTGGATTTGTGAATTAAGTAATTGAAATGAGATAAAGTGATTTGAGAAGAAAGAGACCTTGTAAGGAAGGAGTTGCGAAGAATAGTATAGTGTGAACTTGAGTTGTTCTATAGACTAGAAAATAAAGAAATAATCTCATAGAATAAAGTTTTATCTACTCGAGCCGTAGCTCGCATATTACAATATGTACATATGTATGGAACAAAGTTGGAACTTTGCTGTCGAGTTACGCCTCTCATAAAGACCACATTGGACAGCTAATCTTCATAGCCAATATTCTAGATAATCAGTGAACAGGTTCTTCAACCAATCCAGAGGAAGTGCAGCTAAGCATTTCCTCATTTAATATAAAATTACTTAAACGAATGATTTTAGGTTTACAAAAAGCCAACTTGGAGTTGGTCTAGCTACACATCAGGTGTGTTTTTTTTTTTTTTGTGAAAATTATCTCTAGTTCAGAAAATGTTCACTTTCAATATTATCCAGAGTTATCGCAAAATGAGTATAGCACATGTCGTCTATAGGGCAACAGATATTTTTTTCAAATCGATGTATCGAATAAATACGTGAATAGGTGGATTAATGACCACAAATGTGCGACTGCAAGCCTCTTTGTGAAAAACAATCTTAGAAATAAGAGAAGAGAACTAATGAGAAATATTTATTGAGCAAAGTACGTGCGCCAAATCATTAGAGCTGAATGAAAGCATGCCTGAATGGCTATGGACTATTTATTAAAGGGGATATCCAATTACAATCCCTTGGCATATTCCTTTTAAATGACATATACAAATCCTGTTTAATGAATTATACTATATGAAAGTTTTAAACGATTTTACTGCACGCTAATCGGTACGGTTCGGTACCATGGCTTCTGTCCCAACAGACCACATTTTTGCACATAAATGACTTGCCAATTTTTCATCAATTTTTAAGCAGTATACTATAGTATTCATCGTATTGACCGCTACTAGATTTATAAAATGCATTAAACTCGACCGCAATGTCAAATGGAAAGTGCAATTATTTTGTTGAGTTACGAATGCATACTCGTAGATAAGATGTAGCCTCTTTTATCAATAGATCCAGGAGCGTAATCATATCTGTAAATTTTATTGAAAGTTGAAGGTAGAAACATTTTTTTAAGTACGAAGTTTTAGATAAATATGAGCATTTAAAAAGGGATTTTACCGATAGCAACTGTGCTTGCCGACGTTGTATATTCTGTCAGTAATTGCAAGTGAATCACCACTAGAGGCCTTGATTCCTTGTAATAATTACCCAATCATGAAATAAGTCTCTTTTTATAGGTGAGTCTTCCTTCCACGCGGCAGAAGTTTTAAGCACCCAGTTCTGTCTGTTTGTCCATCTGTGTTTCTGTACACGATTGTAAATTTTGAATCATTAGGCCAAATGAGGCCGAGGTTCCCTTACTCTTGGCACTAAAGTTCGTAAAATCACAAATTTATAGGAGTGGGGGAAAGATTTCTCAGAGAAAGGAGAAAATTATAAAAAATAGTAAGGGAACGGGTCGAACAACTAAAGCCGCGCATGAGGGCATCTTCGGGTGTATATATGAGGAACCACAAGCTTACATGAGCTAGAATGTTTTCAAGTAGCATTTTGCTCATTTGTATTGATTTTTAATATAGTTAGAGATATAATCTATTGAACACCAAATACAATAAACACCAAATGTGGAAATAAATATTATATTTTCCGTTATGATTTAAAAGCATTAGTAGGTGTCTCTTACGTATTTCATATCAGATTAGCATTTTGTTTTTTGTTTTTTTAGTCTTATTTTATCATCCGCCGAGTACCCAGGAACATAGAGGATTCTCTTGTCTGTGGCCCTTCTTGCAACATGATATATAATGGGAACATTTCTCGAGTCTGATAAGTAGCCATGTGCATCCAGATACAGGAATGCCTCAGGTGGTATATGTCCACTTTCTAATGAATTTCTAAAATACCCAGGGTTAGGATAAAACAAGCCCGAAACTAGATCGTTCTCAGTGACATTCGCTGATCGCGCAAAATGATTCCTCAAGTACGACGTTGTCAATTCTGGATACGCCGGAAGCATCCAGTAGTCTTTTATTTGAGACGTAATGTCGAAAGTCGGAATGTGCGCTTCTGTACATCTGCATGCATGCTCGAAGACATTTTCTTTCAAAAACTCTAAGTTTTTCCATATACGATGGACTTATGTTCCACCATACTGGACTCGCATAAGTCAGAATCAGACGCACAAATGCCTGGTAGCAGACGATCTTAACATCGGATCTTAGATAGTTGGAGTAGAAAGGCTTTTAAGTGACATGAATGGCGCTCTTGCTTTTTTCAACTGTGCATTTACGTGATCATTGTGGTATAAGAACTTATCCAAATGAACACCTAGATACTTCACAACAGTCTTTGATTCGATGCGAAGCCCATCAGAACCTCTTATTTGGAAATTTTTCCAATTGCGTCGCAAGTCTGAGTTACCGCGTCTCAGTGGGGTGCGGAACAGTATGGTTTCACATTTGGACGTATTTATTTTTAGTTTCCAGTCTCGGCAAAATGCCTCAAGCGTGTTGAACTTACGTTGAAGTTCACTTTGGATTCCTTCGATTTTCGTGTCGTGAGCATACAGAATGACATCGTCAGCGAATGCCAGCGAATTATCCATATCCCTCAGCATTTGCGAAACGTAAATGTTAAAGAGTATTGGTGACGTAACTGTGCCCTGCGGCAGATCATTAGTGATATTAAATACTCTAGTTGTCCTGCATTGTCTATCTGTTACAATAAATTTCTTCTCTCGCACCATCGAGATGATCACCTTTATGAGGTGAGGCGAAAATTCATATCTGATAAGTTTGTAGATTAACCCGTCGATCCAAACCGTGTCGAAGGCTTTTTCGATATCCACTAGGCAAGCAGCTGTACATCTTTTAGCGTTAAAATTCCAGTTAATATCTGAAATCAGTTTTGTAATAGCATGCACTGACGAGCGGTTTCTTTTGAACCCAAATTGGTTCCGCAGAATTATCTCCTTTGTCTCGCACGCGATCAAGATTGACTTGCTTATAACTACCTCAAAAACCTTCCCAATGTTAGGCAGGAGACTGATTGGCCTATAGATATCAGATTAGCGATAACTGTATATGTTAAGTACAACATCACTGATAACCTATAACGGCTAAAGATATTCGGGATAATATCGCAGCTGAGCTGCGATAGAAAAAAGTGCACCCATATTGTTTTTTCCATGTTATCGATAATTTGCAAGGAGATGTCAGAAAGACTTCAAATGCCATTTTTGAGGTCTCCATTAAAAATCAATAAATGGAACAAAAATAATGGATGAACATGAAAAACCACTCAATACTTACAGCAATTTATGTTTTCTTTTATTAAATTTATATGATTTGTGCTTTTCTTCAGATTACAATGCAACTGTATAATTAAAAAAGACTTGAAGCGGCAATTGCATTTGTTGAAAAATATTTTTTTTTTGACATTTCTTCAATACTCTTTTAAAATTAATTAGAAGCAATTTTCATGTTCCATTGGAAAATAAAAGGAGTGAAATCAATGGATAACTGCGATAGAAGATGCTCTCTTGACAGAAAGGGCAATTATTTTATTTTGTTCAATAAAAAACGTCATTTGCATTATTTGTTTCGCTCTTTCAAACCCACAACATTTTCATTTCAAAAAACTACTCCCAATCAGCAATGCCACAATGATACTTTTTCTTCTCAATATTGATTTGATTCTAATTTTTGAAATATGACAATTTAGATACTTTTCGAATTATTATTTTGTTTGTCATATTCAAAATTATACTGGTGTGGTAGACTCTACACCAATATTGCATAACATGAAAGTCACCGCCCCCCATTTAATGCGGTGGTAATAGTTTCCAAAGAAAGATAGACTAAAAAACCACGCTCCTGGCAGTTCCATTGTTGTTAAATTTCATCGAGTCTCGTCTGCATCAGCTGTTGGTAGAATTTTCCATTTTTGACAGTTCATTTTGACATATATCCGATTAGAAACTTCTCTTCTTCGATTCTTTTTCTCCTCCTAAATCACGCTGTCGACTAGCATGGCCGCCGCACGGGGTTTTGCTAGTTTTTCAAAAAATTCAAGAGTTCTACAATGCGGAAAACTGCAATCACTTTCCAGCCGACAGATATCCTCATCGTCAACATGTTCCAGTCGCTTCGAAGCGAACAGGCGGCATGTCTTCGATGGACAACAACCGAAAAAGTCGTGTAAGTCGTTGCGATTTTTCCAATTTCATCAAAAAGTTACATCATTCCGACGAGTTGAAAACAATTCGCCACAAATGTTTAAAAATTGCTTTCATGTATCAAAATTGCAGAAATATCATTGAATTCTATGCATTACCCTTTACATAACCAATATTTCGGTGAGTTTCTAGAAACGCTCTTCTCCGTCTCTCGTTGCAGTATTGTCGGCGACAGGACATCAGCCGGTTACCACGGTCATAAGGTTGTTCCATCGCTCTGGGATGCTGAACAAATCGGACTACTACCAAACGCTGGGTGTTGCGAAGAATTCTTCTGCTAAAGACATCAAGAAGGCTTACTATCAGCTGGCGAAGAAGTACCATCCCGACACGAACAAGGATGATCCAGATGCTGGCAAGAAATTCCAAGAGGTCTCTGAAGCGTATGAGGTTCTCAGTGACGAGCAAAAGCGCAGGGAGTATGATACCTATGGTCAGACGGCGGAGGATATGAATCGTGCTGGGTATGGTGCCGATCCTCGAGGACCACAAGGCTTCTCACAGAGCTGGCAGTTCCGTTCGACCATTGATCCTGAGGAGCTATTCCGTAAGATTTTCGGAGAGGCTAACTTTCGTTCGAACAATTTCGAAGATTTCGCCGAGTCACAGTTTGGATTCGGGAGTGCTAAGGAGGTAGTGATGGACTTGACTTTTGCCCAAGCCGCACGTGGTGTGAACAAGGATATCAGTGTGAATATCGTTGACACATGTCCTAAATGTAATGGCAGCAAATGTGAACCGGGAACAAAGCCTGGTAGATGCCAGTATTGTAATGGAACCGGGATGGAGACGATATCGACTGGACCGTTTGTTATGAGGTCGACATGTCGTTATTGCCAGGGTACCAGACAGTACATCAAGTATCCATGTGCAGAGTGCGAAGGCAAGGGACAATCGGTGAGGATGAGAATTTAAGTTATGAGCGCAGGTTTTTAACTTGTTTTATAGGTGCAAAGGAAAAAAGTTACTGTCCCAGTGCCCGCTGGTGTTGAGCATGGACAAACTGTTCGATTGGCTGTTGGACGCAAGGAGATATTCATTACTTTCAGGTGAGTCGTTGATTTCGAATAGCGTTTTTGCTTGGAAGGTCCGTTTTATCAACCAAATTTTTGCTTTTTTCTTCTTAAGGGTGACTTCAGTAGATTAGGTTAGACCAGTGGAAGGTCGCTGTCATTGGGTCTCTTGTATACGAGTTGCAATGCTCTTATTACATTTTTTGAAGCAAATTCTTCAAAGTAGACCACCATTATTTCCTTGATTGTACCCATTTTTCCCAGGAAATCTAGAGTACAACCGGAAGCAATGATCCCAGACCGAGATAACTTAATTGCGACTACTAGCAAGCATAATCGAAGGCATACGGCACCATAAATCTGCGTCGAGATTAATGTGAATAGAAAAATCCCAGTCTTCATTACAACAATCAAAAAGGTGTTTTTGGGAGCAATTTTGTTTGAAAGTGTTGTCAAAAAAACCGAAACGATTAGAGTGGGCTAGAGCTCACCAAAATTGGAATATTGGGGACTAGAGAAGGGTTTTTTAAAAGCATTTTGAAGAAAGAGGGTTACAGAACCATTCCAAATGAGAATGCTATTTCAAGTAGTCTTCGGTTGATTGTAGAAGAGTTCGTCTTTCAAGAAGATAACGACCCTAAACATACTTCAAATAAGGGTTCATGTTAATCAACATGGTTTAACGGGTGGCCGTGGTGTAGTGGTAACATCATCGCTTGTCACGCTGTTGGTTCACGGTTGAAATCCTACTATCAAGAATCATCTATTTATTTCGCATGGAATAAATAAAAAAGACGATCAGTTGCGAAAGCTAAATCAACTCTATTGCGAAGGCATAACATGGTCATATGGCTGCAAATGCAACTTGATCGCGATGATGACATCAGGAGGACGGACAAAAATACTGTGAATCATAAGCAACGACAATAAAAGCAAAGCAAACAAGCTCCCCAGTTATCTGGACGCTACCCTTGGAGCTTACAGAAACTTAATACCACCTGAGTTTCAAACCACTACACCAAATCTTTCTTTCTATCTATTTTCACAACGCCCGTACCATGTAAGAGGGTAAAGGTATTCATATTCCCTTTGGCGCGCGCAAATTATATATGTAAAAAAAAAACCACTACAGTCGCCAGACTTGAACCCAATTGAATTTTAATGGGATTACTTGGACAGAAAGCTTCGTCAGATGTCTTCTTCACCAGGAATCTTTTGGCAGCAACTGAACCTGGAATAGCATTACAAATCAACATCAAATTTGATAGAGAGGATGCCTAGACTTGTTAAAGCTGTTATAAAAGGTCGAGAAAGATACTTCGACGAAGTTAAAGTTTAACACGTTCGCGGACAGAGCGGCATATGCCGCTGAATTTTGTGGTTTTTGCTGGGACAAAGCGGCAAATGCCGTCTATTTTTCCATTTAATTCTGTATACAATGAAACCTTGTATCCCAGTAGAAAATAAAATGTTTTATAAATTGTCTCAGCAAAAGCTTTTCATCTGCAGTTGCAAGTACGGAGGGTGTACTTTTCAATCACCGTCTTAAATTTCAACTGTCCGCGAACGTGTTAATGGTTTTTTTTTAGAAATAATTTACTTTGTTCATTTGTGTTTACTAATCTCATTGAGGTACTATTTAAAACGTATCCTATATAGTGTACGTCAATAAATAAGAATAGGGGAGAAACCATCGATAGGTAATCGCCAGACCAAAATATCGTTTGTGTGGCAGGTTTTTAATAATAATTATTAAACTAGGTACGTGTTCAATTGAAATGAGGTAAACGGTTGTGGAATCTACTTTACAATGCAGCACTAGTTAAAGGCTGCAGTTCTTTTGTAATTCAATAAATTGTTACGGATAGAATGTTTTTGTGTGGACAATCAAATAAATACACTTTAATTCATGCGAATATATTCAATGAAATTATTTATTATTTTTAAATGAAACTTACCAAAAGTACTTTGTTACTTATTACATGGTGAAGTGAACTTTGTTTCCTTTGAATACCGCGGAAGATGGAACCTACTCGTAGGAATTGTGTAATATTTTCCCTTTGCGACGGATTACACATAGAACATATAATTGGTAGATCTTTTCTGTGTGGCACAAAATTCAGCGGCCACACTTCTCCCTTCACGCGAAAGATTAAAGAAATACATTTCATATTGTTGGAGTCAGTTCGGAGGGTCTAGGTTAAATTCGAAGGTCTTATGTAGTTTCCTGTGAGCTGACGCCTCCGCTTGCTCAATATACTACTTTGATCAAAAAGTAGAAAGAAAATTGACACTATAAGTTTATTCTTGATAATCGATATATCTTTTTTCCGATTCGTTAACTACAAGAAAAAATCTGACGGTTACCCTCCATCCCTCTCTTACGAAAACATATCTTCAAGTGATCCACACACCATTGCTAATTTTTATGCCACCTTTTTTAAACAATCTTTTGCCGACAACGCCTTTGTTCCAGATCCCTTTTATTTCAACTACCTACCTGACTACTCCATTGGTCCCTTTCTCTCTCAAACTTTCGAACCTACTGTAATTGAAAATAAATTACAAAAACTTAATGATGAATACTCACCAGGCCCAGATGGTATACCCGCTATTTTTCTTAAGAAGTGCTCCCTCGTGCTCTCCTACCCCCTTTCGCACCTCTTTAAACTCTCGCTATCACAAGGCGACTTTCCTCATATATGGAAGTCCTCCTTCATAACGCCAATTCATAAAAAGGGATTAAAGAGCGAAGTTACTAATTATCGCCCGATAGCCAAACTTTCGCATATACCCAAACTCCTGGAAAGTATTTTGTACGAATCCTTAAGCTTTCAATGCAAGTCTTTAATTTCTCAAAACCAACATGGCTTTCTAAAAGGTAGATCAACCACCACAAACCTCGTTGAATTCATGTCCTCTGCGCTGTCGGCCTTAGAAAGTGGTAAAGAAGTCGATGTTGTTGCAACCGATTTTAGTAAAGCTTTCGATAAGATATCCCACAAATTAATCCTTTTCAAATTGTCTGCCCTTGGTTTTGAACCAATACTGCTGAAATGGATATCCTCTTATCTGGAAAACCGTTTCTATAGCGTTCGCTTCAGGTCCGTCCTATCTGCCCCATTTCTGGCCACCTCTGGTGTACCACAAGGCAGTCATCTAGGTCCCCTTCTCTTCATCTTAACTATAAACGATTTGGAAAGGGTTATTAAACACTCCTCTATCTCTCTCTATGCCGACGACACCAAATTTTATAAACACATATCTTCATCACAAGACCCCTGCTTGCTTCAACAAGATCTAGATTCTTTTTCTATTTGGTGTCTCAAAAACTGCCTAGAGCTAAATGTTGCGAAATGCCAATCCATCACCTTATCACGTAAGTACAACAAGTCCCCTCCCCGTCTTTACCTTCTTAATGATCAACCTATACCCATCGTACAGTCTCTTCGTGACCTTGGCATATTGTACGACCGGGAACTTAATTTCCGTTCGCATATTGACGAGATAATTCGTAAAGCCAATTCATCCCTTGGGTTTATTAAACGGTGGTCAAAGGAATTCTCTTATCCCTACGTAACCAGATCTCTCTACATCACTTTCGTCCGCCCCCTCCTCGAATACGCCAGCCAAGCATGGTCACCCTATCAGCAAGTTCATGTAGCCAGAATCGAACGCACTTACGCTTTTGATCCAATCCTCGAAACATTTTTTATAATCGGATTTTGGTATATTCGTAATCCATGAAAACCGTGTGCATCACCACCTTTTTCGACTGAAAACGACGTGGTTTTTTCGGTTTTGGCACATTCGCTGTATGCCGTTCACTCGCCTGATGTCTGGATTGCGTTTCATACTAAAAAAAACCCACGTCTCGTCTCCAGTAATTATGCGTTTTGAATGTTGGGTCGGATTCAGCCGTTGAATCTGTTTTTATTCGTTATTGCAAAGTTGATCCCATTTTTAAAATCGTAAAAAATCGAAAACGCACGTCAAGCTACGATGCTAAAATTTGTAGGGAATGTTAATGACAGATGTGTCAACCTAAAAAACTCGAATCAGATGACTGAAAGTTAGGTTTAATAAATCCATGTACCAAAGACTTCGGTTATTTACTACTGATCTTACGGCTTTTTTTTTGTCAGCCTCTCATCATTCATTTTTAAGTGGAGGTCCTGTTTCGATCAGAAGCACATAATTTGGTGGCGTTGTTGGGAGTCGAAACCCACGTCAGGGCTATAGCCGTTTTTGCCTGTACAAGTTTTTTACTTAAATGTGCTTACATAGATGTTCAGATTTCTAGATAAATCCACTCCCAGTTACTTAAACTGTGACACCACTTTTCCTTTCTTGATCATCTTCCCCCTCCTTTTTTGAAAATCATAATTTTCGATTTCTCCAAATTATAATGACATTAGCAGTGATCCAGTTTGATGTTGTCTGTCTACAACGTCCATATAATGGAAAGACTTTCTTCTGCATACGAAAAAAGTACCTCACAGGATCGTTCCTTGACCTTCCTGGGCGCTGACAGTTTATATTTGACCAACATTCTCCTTACTGTCCTTGAAGATACATCTCAATGTATGTCCATTTTTTTCGTTGTTTTTCTAGGCCTTCCCCTTTTCTCCCCCGGTTTTTTCTTTCCTTTAATTGCATTTTGTACTTTACGTAAAGACCAGCTAACAATTGCTGTACACAGATTGACAGATAATAATCTGTGCTTCTTCAGCGGTACAGTACTTCTTTCGGCCCATTTCGAGTACTAAAATTTGAGTTTAATTTAATATTTTGTTAATAAAGAAAAGAACTTTCAACAATAAATATTTGTTTTATTGAAATTAAAAATGTATTTATTTTATTGTCCACACAAAAACGTGTTACTCTTGACACTTCGTTGATTTTTGTAATTAGTGCAGCGATCTTCTCTATCTGGATAACGGTCAAAAAATGCATATTCTTAACTAGTTGTCAAAGTCTTAAGTAGGAAATACACGATACAATCGTTGTACAGCCGTTGCGCCCAAGTTGCGATTGTATGCGACCATTGTATAGTGTGTGTCCACCCAACCGACGGCTGTACCGATATTGTACGGTCGCATGCTCTTGAGCATACAACGTGTGTTGCACGCGAAACATTGTATGGAAATTGTATGGTGTGTTTTCGCGTATTCAACAAACGTGCAATTTTAGTTGCGTTTTAGTTTTTGTGACGGGTGGATGAAAAAAAAAGTATGGTTTTGGCTGAAGAATAACACTGCGTCTCCACAGGCAATATTTCAGGCAATGGCAATGGCAATTTAAAATTTAGGTGGGCATTTCATTGCTGGCAATATCCAAATGTCAAATGTAATTATGTCATTCAACAACAAACATTTCCGCCTGAATTTTCTTCTAGAAAAGTTTTTTTTTTGTCACACGTTCTTCTTTTTCACTTTCCGCCATTTTGAAAACTTCGAAACGTCAAATTCATTGCCTTTGCGATGGAAAGCAACCATTGAATTTCATCTGGCGGGCAATATTGCCATTGCCATTGCTTGAGCGTCTACACTAGGACATTTTAAGGCAATGGCAATGGCAATGGCAATTTATTGCCTCGAATATTGCCTGTGGAGACACAGTGTGACTAAAAAACTATCCTGGTTTTATGGAAATCGCATGCATATTATGCTACATACAACGGCTGTACCGATATTGTACCAACCTAGGTCGGTACAACGGCTGTATAACGGTTGTATCGTGTATTTCCTACGTTATACAGCACAGCGACGAAATACACTCTTCGCCATAAAAAGTGGACCTAATGGTGGTTGACCAAGCTGTATTTATTTGTTTGTCGATTTTTATAAACAGTAAGACAGTATTAGTAAAATATTGCAATCTAGTCTTAAGACTAATAAGCAATTTTGTTACGACTTAAATTAATAATGGATACACTAATTTAAAAGGTTTTCTTTTTCGTAAGCGTATAGGAGATAAAGTATTAGTCCAAGAACACATCCTTGGGGTACACATGCTTCGATTTCATTAAGCTCCGAATAAGTTGTTCTCTTTGATGCAGAAGTATGTGGGTGGAAGTCCATGGTAGTGGGTAGTGTGTATGCTTGTGACCCGAACTGTGCAGGTTCAAGTCCAGACGGGGAATAGCAACCACAGCCACCCGAGCATAAAAGAGAAACGAATAAAATCCAAGTTTCTGCAACCACTACACCAAAAGGAGTTCTGCTTGGTAGTACAATGGATTTTGTACTCCGAGATTTGGAAATTTCCTTTAAAAAAAAAAATGGTTTGGGTGGAAGTTACGATTTTAAAATTTCTGTCTGTTCGGGTAGATACTTGTGCTACATTATGCTACTGTAGAATTTTTTTCTCTTCAAATACTTTTCCAAGAATGCTGGTTATTCGATGTACTGATCAAGGATTAAATGTTTGTCACGAAAGTCAAACTTGATGGTCTGGAATGATACGTTTTCTTTATATAATAGGTAGCAGTCTTTTCAAAAGCAATATTTCAAAAAGTTTGGACATCATAGGCAACAGAAATATTGGCCTACAGAGTGATGCTTCATGGAGGTTTTTTCCCGGTTTAACTATCATAATCACCTCAGCTACACTTCATAGGACGTATTTAAATTTGAATGCAGCGCTGATGGTGCAAGTAAGCTTCGAAATTGTTTTTATTGGTTCTATGTGGATTAGGTTTTTATTATTGGTAAACCTTTGTCCCGACCATTTTTTCGAAAACTTAAATTTTCTCATCTTCAGTATTCTGTTAGTTAAGAAGTAGCAAAAAGTAAGAAAGGAACCCTTATAGTGAGAGTCCGTTGTCTGTCCGTCCGTCAGCCACTGCCTCATAAATTTTGAACTGTTAGACATAAAAGGTTGCAATTTGGACCAGAGTTACGTTTTACTAACCCACAGACAGATCAAGACGTATTGGAAAAGTTCAATAACAAAAAAACTATTGCAAGTTTGAGCAAAAGTCAAACAAAATACTTACTCGTATTTTGTATAAATATGTATAATATGGTGACGATGCACTGATTTTAAAAAGGTATAGTTCCATTATTTTTACTTTTATCAGGTTTCGAGAAAAATAAAAAAAAAATTGCAAAACAGGTATGGTTGGTTCTCTGAAAATTTTCGATCTGCCGATTTTGACCCGCCTTGGTACTACTATAATAGAGAATCTAAAAAAAGACGGGCTCTCAATTCTGCCTGTTTGTCTGTATGTATGACCGACTGCAGCCTAAATGGCTGGGCCGACTTTGTTCAATCTTAATGTCTGCCGGGTAATAATATTGATTCTAATTAATTTTGAGGTTAGAATGAAAATTCTGATTTCGCCTTGAATTGTGAACCCACAAAAGTCAACAATTGCGGGACACACTTCTTTGAGATTCTCCATTATAGTAATACCAAGATTGATTGAAATCTCGAGGTTGAATTTTTCCACGAACGGAGAGTCGACCTCCTGTCAGTAGAAGGCCATAGAGTTGCAGAAGTTTTCAGTTGCATGTTAGTGGGCTCTCTTATAAACCCATGGCAGTTGAAATCGAAGCGGCCAGATTAAGGGTTCCGTTCTTACTTTTTTTTCACAACCTTCTACCAACAACACAATACAAATTATGTGACGAATCTAGGGTAAAATGATTCGACCCCCGTTGCCCCGAATGTATAACTTTTACTTGGAACAGTTTGTCACAAATATCGTTATAATAAACTTGTTCGCAGTTTTGGGGTTCTGTACTCTAAATCCCTTAATTAGATATGTACGACGGTGGGTCAATAAGTCCATGAAAAATGAAATAAGGAACACTGCTTTCGGTATAAAAACATTTTATTTTTCAACATAGTCTCCTTTTAGCTCTATACACTTCATCCAACGTTTCTCCAATATTTTGATGCCCTCCAAATAATACTATTTCTCGAGCCCCTTAAAATAAGCGTTTGTTTCAGCGATGACCTCTTCATTCGACCCAAATCTCTTACCTCCGAGCCATTTCTTCATGTTTGGAAACAAGAAATAGTAGCAGGGGGCTAAATCTGGGGAATATGCTGGATTAGGGAGGAGTTCGTAGCCTAACTCATGCAATTTTGCTATTGCTACTGCGGACTTGTGCGCTGGTGCGTTGTCCTGGTGAAAAAGAACTTTTTCTCTTCGCAAAATGCGGCCGTTTTTGCTTCAAATCGGCTTGGAATCGATCCAGCAGCTCTGCGTAATATGCGCCGATGATCGTTTTACCATTTTCAAGCTAATCGATGTGAATAACACCGCGCGCATCCCAAAAAACTGACGCCATGGCCTTGTTTGCTGACAAACCCACCTTGACCATGTATAAGCATGTGGCTTGACCATGTATAAGCTCGGGCACTTTCACTCGCTGATCATGGATTTGGTCGACCATTTCTGAATGTGGTGACCTCAATTAGGCGACCAGAACGTTCGGCGTCACTTGTGCTTGAAGGACCGCAAACGAAATTGAGTAAACCAGTGGTGAATGGTTCCAATCGATGGTGAAGAGTCCCCATAATATTTGTCAAGCTTTTATTTGGTTTGCGTGATAGTTTTTTTCTCGCAAAAAATAGTGTTTAATGAGCACTCGAAATTCACTTTTTTCCATTTTAACGAAAATGCTAGTAGGCGTCTATATAAAATGGCTGCCACAACAAAACTATTTGACAGATCTGTCTGAAAATTTGTGTGCGTTCTTTTGAAAGATGATTCTTGACAAAAAAAAATAAATTTAAGGTGACGACACAATTTGTGTTTATTTTGAGGGACTTATTGACCCGCCCTCGTATATCTAGGAGCTTTGTCAGACAATCGCGTAAGGTGGAGTCATGAAAAAAAAAAAAAAACAATATTCTTGGCTTTCGACTAACTATCCACTTGACGCTCACGAGGCCGTGGGCTGCGTTGGCAAATCAATGCGATTGTAATATTATCGTTTCCCTCTTCTAACTTTCATTTTCCCCTCATAGGTAGGTAGGTAGGTGTGGCTGTGACAGCAAGCCATGCTGAAACATAATTAGCGCAGAGGCGTCGTTTTAATGCCGCAACTCAAGTGACCTAATTTCTCGTAAAAACTGACGTTGGACTTGTGGGAAAGGAGAGAAAAGATTATTTAATCCACCGCGTGGCATTGAGGAAACTGATGACGTCCCCGATGCTTGTTTCCGCTAACTCACTAATATTATCAAAGAGGTGTCTGCCAAGCATACGGTGTCTGACCCTACTAAGGGCCGGACACTTACAAAGGAAGTGAAGGATTGTTTCAGGCTCGTTGGTCATATTGCAGCTACGACAAAGTGCATTAAAAGTAATGCCCAGTCTGGCTGCGTCGACCCCTATGGGCCAATGGCCAGTGCTAATTGCCAGAACTCTAGCAATATCTGCCCGGTTTCTATTTAATAGCTCTTGTGTTCTGCGCCAGTTATAATTGGACCACATCTGCCTGGATATGACACAGTTCTGCAACCCTCGCCATCTATTACCAGCGTCTGCAAGGAAATGAGCAAGGATTCTACCCTTAAGGGCCCCTAACGGAATGTTTCCCCTCATAATCGCGGCCTTCTAATTTTCGAATCATCGCTTACAATACTATCTGTATTTTTATAACTGTTTATTTATTTATTTAAAATTTTCTTAGAGTCGAAAAGAGCAGATATTTCCGAAGAGATGGAGCCGATGTACACACTGATGCCGCAGTATCCGTAGCGCAAGCATTTTTAGGTGGAACCATTCGTATACAAGGAATCTACGAAGATCATGTTATCAATGTAAGTTTACTATAAACATGTTACTCGTATTTTAAACAAAGTAAAAAAAAAAAAAACAATTTTTTTCAGATTGAACCCGGTACTTCATCTCATCACACGATCACTCTTCGCGGTAAGGGTTTGAAACGCGTCAACGCCAACGGTCATGGTGATCATTTCGTCAACCTCAAAATCGATATTCCCAAGAAATTAACAAACGAGCAAAGAGCCCTCATACAAGTATGTCATTCAAGTCTAAATTTATATTCTTTGACTATGGCCAATTGGTTTTACAGGCCTATGCAGAATTGGAAAAAGACACACCAGGACAAATCAATGGTATCGCTCAGAAAAAAGATGGTAAGTCCAACCGATCATCGGCAAGTGCAAAACTATCCAACGAATATACGCAAGGTGCAGACGAATCACAAAAAACTTACACCGCACACGATGATAGCGCATTCAAGGAAAAACCTTTCAGTCCGAGTGTTTATTTCGGAATAGGAATGCTTATTGTTTTCTTGCTTGTATATCATTTCTCTGGTAATATAACGGATGATTTCTTGGAAGAAGAACGCAGACTAAGTATAGAACGAAGGCAACGCAATGCAATATTACGCGAACAAGAACAAGAAAGAGCGATGATTATGCAAGAACATAAACGTAATCAGCAACAGCCCGAATTTGATAGTCCATTTAGGTCAGCTTAGGCACAACTTTTAATATTTTAGTCAGGTTTTTTGGAAAGTTTTTTTGAAGAAGATCGTTAAGGAATTTTTCTTTAGTTTCGGTACTTGTTCGGGCTATATTTTTACTTATCTGATTTGCCCGGAGGTTTATCAGTAACTTCTGCAACGTTTTTGTGGTTCAAAAATGTATTGAAATGATTATAAGACTTGTAATGCAATAAAAACTATTCAATAATCTCAACTATTCCATGCTTCAACAAAAAAAAAAAAAAAAACTAAAAGAATCATCCAAAGATATCAATGCATTTCAAAATTTTCTGTCAGCTACTTCTCTATAAAATCTGTAAAATTCTTGCATAAAAAAACTTTGTAATTCGAAAACTACGCGAACGTATTTAAGCAACAACAAATTTTAATTTAGAAACACTACACCTTTGTTGTATGGAGAGGAACACAACAACAACGAGGATGAAATAAAAAAACAGTAGCAAGATAGATTCTAAATGCCACCTATTACCCGTGTCATTGTTCACTCTCAACGGTTTCTGGTTATTTGTTTCAACTCTTCTCCGAGGGTGCTGCCCCAAGTATTTTGAGCATGAATGACTCTTCTTCGGCCTTGGTTTACAGGGTTTTATTGCATACCCTGTTGCTCCCGCTCATGCGCCCGTCTAGATGCAATGCTGACAATCTCAAAGGAGAAACGAATTTCTTTCACTAAACGAGATAACCTATTGGTTTTCTTCTAAAATAGAATTTCTAGTCAGGTATGCGGGCAAACAAGTTTACAATCAGATCACATGCACCTTTAAAATTAATACCTCGACTAACTCCATTCCGTCAAAAAAAAGAGACTGCCAGTTTTGCATCTAGACCTCACAAACTGTTGAAAAGAACTTGTTAAACAGATCCATTCCAAATTTCAATGTTAAATTTGCGCTCATAGTGGAGGAATATCTGCAAACAATTAGTTCTATCTCAAAACTTCCCAAGAAAGTCCCAAAATCAGTTTAATAATTCGAAAGTTTTCTGCTTTTCGTAAGTAATAATAGAATTTTAAGGTACCTCTATGTAAGAACGGAGTTACGCTTTACCAATTGTTTATGAACAGGTTAGCTTCAATCAGGAAGGGTTGTCCAATCTTGAGTTAAAGCAACCTTGATCTTAATGAATCTTAGCTCAGGAAGTACCCCGAGAAGTCTGTTCTAGGCAGTGTTTTTTATTTCCTTCGGCTTGAGGTAGATTTTCATTCTGAAGTGTGAAGAGCTTGCATTCTTAATCCTGAGCTTTCCTAGCTATCCTTATGTGCACAATGCATATTTCGCTAAATGTGGGAGCACAAATTAATTTAATGGTTTCGTTTGCTAAGGCCTTGACTAAAGCTTGGCTATCCAGAAATCCGGTTTATTGATTCTTTGTTTATATTTGTTTTGCAATTTTAACAAGCTCACAAAATACTCCAGCTATTGTTCCTACCTCAATTTTTGATCCATTTTGGACCACTCACGTTCGTGGTCCCACCTCGCGTACGTCGAACAAATATACGAGAGTCAAATTATCTCAATTACGACCTTCGGAAACGTGTGTTGCACAACACGAATGACTAAGGGTGTTGGTCCTATATGGGCGCTCAATGCGCCAAATATTTATATTTTCTTAGAAGGGGCGACTCTGCCTACCTATAGAAGCCTGTTGATTTTGCTCTTGGATAGCTACATTAAAAACTTCTGGAAATATGTCACCTTGACCATCGTTTACCTAAGGTCTTCCTGCATGTATGTATTGTACATGTGTACCTATATCTCTTCAGTATTGCATTTACAGCATACATGCTTCAAGAGAAACTTCCAGAAAACCTCGTTCCAGAGTTTAAAAGTTCAAAGTGTTCATTCGATCTTTAGTGGATTAACACCTGGCTTGTTAGACCCTCTTGGATTATTACGTCGTCTGCGTACGTTATTACCTTTAGACCTTGAGGGTCGTTGCAATCGACGAGCTATATAAGGCAGAAATGACTCCTCTTGTAGCCGCTCTGTTCACAGGACCTATTACCCATTTGATTGCTTTTCTTTTTACGCGTAGTGTCTCTAGAACTGTCTTTAAGGATTCCGTTTCCAGTTTGCTGAATGCTCAAGTTTAAGTTCAGAGATGTGACTAGAGTGAATTCTTTGAAATGAAGGGCTCTTGCTTGGAAAGCAATTTGTCTCTTCAGGGGTTTTCAGAAGGGAAGAGGGCATGTTGCTCTCTAGAATGGAATCTCAGAAGTATTCCAAGAATTTAGTTTATTCTATGTCTCGTGTAAGAGTAAGAAGCCTTATTTTCCTTCCTTTTTTTACCTCTGTTTTACGCTTGGCCTTGGTGGGATTATGATGTTGCAGAAGTTATTTTCATCGCCAGCAGGAGACCAATATAATCAATCGATTTCTTACTTCTGTTCACCCCTCGAGGGGCATAGGGCGTCAACAACACCTGCTCGTCATCTTATTCTGAGTTCTGCAACGCGTTTGGGCTGCCTCAAACTCATTCCCAAAGGGCGTCCCGTAGTTCTGCCTCTCTGGGTAAGCGGATTCCACTATATACCACATTTCACAATGGATTTGTCTTCGCGCCGTAGGGTGTGTCTAATCCACTGCCACTTTTTCCTTCATATAGTAATGTTTATAGGTTCTCGACTCGCTCTCTCATAAAGTTGTTCATTGGAGATGGGCCAAATGGGCCAAAAAATCCTCAAAATGATTCTAAGACATTTATTTACGAAGGTCTGCAGCTTGCGTGTGTTAGTGGTATCCACCTTCCAACTGCTGCATTCAGTCTGGGATGCATCTCCTGCGCAAGGCCAACCAGATATCATCTCAATTCATGAAGTCGTCCTCTTCCACAATCCATCAGATTTCCCTTTTTCGGAAGCTTGATGCTCATCCTTCTTTTCCACACCTGTGGAAATGTAGCAGTTCTGCCGATGTATTTGGCGCCGCTTGAAATAGTTGGTTTTACTTGGAGGTCCGGTGCGAATTCGGGAATTTGTTGCTTCGGAAGACTTATTAGAGTTCGAGATCATATCACCATCGTCTAAGTGGTTAAAGACTGTAGCGAAGAATTCTCTCAAATTAAAAGGTTACCATTTAAACTCTTCACTGGATGTTGTTTGGAGTTCCAACCATCAATGAGTTGCTTGGTTTTAGACAGTCCTACTGCCACACCCGCTTGCTGCTTCTTCAGCAAGTGAGTCGATTTCGTAGCCAGGATATAACTTTTTCTTCGTAAACCTTATTGTATGGAAGAAGACAGGTTATAATGTTTTGACTTTAATTCCTGCACTCAAATCAAATGCACCATGTGCGGTTTACGAGCCCCTTTTGCTTTCGCCGTCTTCGTATTCGGAGTGCTTGTAGCTGCCTTCCATAGTTCACCAATATTGGTGATGGTCTTGATTAGGAACTGTAGAGATTTTTTTACTAATGCAATTGAATACCTGGCATTGTACACTTCGGAGTTACAAAGTACCAAATTTTTCATAGTTAATATCTTCTTTGTCCACAATGACCACTTGAAGTTTTGTTCCTCCAGTTTCGGGTCGCTTCTGTTGTGACCTCCCGATATTTATAGCTCTTCTACGGTCCTTGGTAGAATTCTGTGCTTTAATTTGATTGAGAAATCTCTTGTACTATTGAGAAGTAAAGGTGGGCTCTGTCTTTAGTTGGCGCTATCTAACAGTGTAAAAATAGTTCTCTCTTAAGCAAAATTTGATTAAGTGTGCTATTGAGAGAATAGATACAGCTGTAAATTTCCTAAAGGATTCAATATCTATCATCCAAATTCTTGAATCTAGATTGAGTACTGCACGTTGCGCATAATTCATCTTTGTTTTTTGTTATCTTCAGCAAGTGTTCGTTTCAAAAAGTCGCCCTTTCACAAAATTTTCAGACCAGAAATGTGTTTTATTGTATACAATATAAATTTTAAAAAAAATATAAAATTTTATATATGTGTATATATTTTAAAAGTCTTATAATTGTTTTTATTCATTCGTTTCGTTTGAAGGCAAAACAAGTTGAAGTATTTTTTTTTCAGACAATGCCCAAATAAACCAAACAAATGAAGCAACGTTCTGTTGTTCTTCTTCTTTTTATTTATTTCATTTAAATGTATTTTTTTTTCTTTGTATATTTATAACGAACAAATTGTTAAATGTGTATGAATGTAAATGCTTCAACAAGCGAAATGATAGTAATAAAAGAGAACATAAAAACAATTATAAGGCTTTGTTGAGTTTTGTTTTTATTTTTAAGAAAATCACATGTATTCTCTTTAAATTGCATTTCAGGATCAAAGGAGAGTACATTAAATTCAAATGATCTAACAGATGCTGTAAAGGAGGCATTGAAGTCAGCTCAAAAGCCTGCAGCTGATAGTGGTAAGAAGGACACGACAGCTAGTCAAACAGAAGCTGCAGGCAAACGAGAAGAATCTGCAAGGAAACAAGATCAAACCATTCAAGAGGAAGAAACAAACAAACAAGAGCGGAGTAAAATTTAATGCGACTATTATAGGAACTTCCTAATTGTTCATGTTAGTATGTTAGTTTATTTTTAATTTTTTTTTTTTAATTGTTAGGAGTAGGTACTTCTAGTAAATGAATGCATAACATTGGGCGCAAGATTTTTTTATTATAAGGAATGTTCCACAAGAAAAATACATAGTCTAATTTGTTGTTTATAATGGAGTTCTGTGAACTTTATCACTTCTTGCTGTGGATGAACAGAGTCATTTCAGAATGAGGGAACATCTACGAGATAATTGTTTTCATTTAGAATTATTATACTTTCTTACAGAATTGTTTTATTTTGAATGGAAGTGATTTTTGTTTATGACTATCGCTTTATAGTTAAAAATAAAACAAAAATCGCAGCAGTAGTGTGGTGGTTTTATTGAAATAAATTGAAATGATTTAAAGAGAGGCTGCATCAATGTTCAAATCCGGGTGATTGTTGAATGGCTTGGGTATGGACACTTGAAGGGCTTCATACAATCTTTTTTTTTTATAATTTGCTCGCACCAAATGGGATATGAATACCATTAAATTATTTCAGGGCACGGGCTTTTGTGTAAATTGAGAGAGAGAAAGAAAGATTGCTGTAGTGGGTTTGAAACTTAGGTGGTATTAAGTTTCAGTAAACTCCGAGGGTGGCGTCCAGATAACTGGGGAGCTTGTTTGTTTTGCTTTTTGTCGTTGCTTATGATTCACAGTATTTTTTTCCCTCCACCTGATGTCATCATCACGATCAAGTTGCATTTAAGCCATATGACCACCCTATTTACTGCCAGTGCTATGCCTTCGCAGTAGAGTTGACCAAGCTTTCGCAATTGATCGACTTTTTTATTTATTTCAGACGAAATAAATAGATGATTGTTGAGATCAGGATCTATTCCTGCAATACCCTGGATTAGGTATTTAATAATATAGCGCCTCCAAGATAACTACAAGGTAACGCTCACTCGATTTCCTAAGGCAGTAGGTAGGTAGGTTGGAGTGGTTTCTGCTGCGCGCTGACCTGCAGCCCAATTAGTACTTATGCGTCATTTTGAGTACCACAACTCACGTGACTTTGTTTGTTGGATGGTGTTAATAGGTTATTAAAAGGTAACGGTTTCGAATCCACTTAGGAAACTGATAAACTATGTGATACTTTTCTCTGAGAATTCTTTAAGGTTGTCGAAAAAGGGTTTGCCCAGAGTTCTATGTCTGGCTCTACTTAAAGCCGGACATCCGCAGAGGTCTTGGGAGAGAGTTTTCTTCTCATTTACATTTTTACAATTGCGGCAGTGTGTGTTAAAAGGGATGCTCACTCTAGATGCATGCGTCCTTACTAGCTAGTGACCTGTGCTTATCGCTACAATTATTGTAGTGTCAAAGGCAGCAACTTTGTAAATGAAAAAAATTGCTTCTGTTTGTTGATTATGTTTATTTAGAGGTATAAATTATTTTACATTAAGTTGCGAAGATAATATCGGTCAAGTGATCGCCGCCAGAGTTGCTGCACATTCGGGATCGTTCCACAGCAACTCAACTAAGCCTTATGACTTTTCTCAAAACTTCTGGCGGTAAATTTTCCACTTCTTGTCGGATGTTCTCCTTTAGGGTGAACAGCGCCTAGATTATTCTAACTCCATCTTAATACAGAAGTTACACCCCCCGTACATATCACCGATTGCCAGCGTTATCAAGAAAACACTTGGTAGCAGAAAAACCCCCCAAATGCCCTTTAATAATCCACAACATCATCACGCATGTTAGAAATATCGGCATTCCAATCACCACAAACAAAAAAACCAACAATTCTCTTCTCGACATTTAGCCACGACTGCATCAATACATACCTCAATATGTTCCCTAAAACATCCACCTCGAATGAAGAGTATCAATAACGGTTCCTCGAAATCGTCGACTCCGAACAGCAAGCCAACTGGACCCCCATTTTTAGTAACGGTTCTAAAACTAGTACCGGAGCAGCCTTCGCTGTTGATCAAAACGGGAATACTCTCTCCAAAGGACTTCTAACAAAATTCTCCTAAGTCTTAATAGCTGAAGCTATGGGTAACCGGAAAAAAATAATATGCACGAATGGCATATTCAATCCAAGCGAACACTAATAGCTGAATCTGTCCTGGACCGACTCATAGCTAGTAACAATAAAACAAAACTCATGTGGATACCTACGTAGGCATCGAAGGTAATGAAGCTGCTAATAGTGTTACTAAAATGGCGTTAGCAGAACCTCTACTCCTACATCCAATCTAATAAGGATTCTAAAGACAAATAAAAAGTTACTGGGACGACAAAAGGAGAAGCGACTGGAAATTATACTCCCACCACTATGCAGCAATAAACATGGACGCCGAGAATGCTATACCCGATTAACCTTTCTAAAAAGAAAATTAAAATATTCATTTGACTCCGCTTAGGACATTTTAACTTAACACACAAGTTCCTTATGACAAAACCGAACTGAATGCTGAAAATTCGTTTAGTCTTTGATCTTATGCTAGCCGAAAGCCCTGGTAGCTAGTGCTAACATCGTAATATTAGCATTGTAATTTATTTACTTGTTAATAAAATTATTATTATTATTAAATTCTCTACTTCTTATCGGATGTTCTCCTTTGGGGCCACCAAGTTCTGTGGCTTGTTTGTATAGACCCGTGACTTTAAAAAAAAAACCCAAAGAAGGAAGTCTGAAACGGTCAAATCGGGCGATCTTACGTATCAAAATCGCCAAAACGATAGATTAAGCGACCAGGAAACGCTTGTTGCAGAACGTTCACTGTCGCTCATGCTGTGTTGGGTGTTCTCCAAACCCAATTCTTCAATTTGCGACAGCAATAAGTCATTGAACATGGTTCTGTAGCGCTCACCAGTCATAGTAACAGTGTTGCCGACCGACGACGTCCTCGAAAAAATATCATCACAGTACCTTTCCTCCGTAAACCCCGAACCAAATAGATTATCATCCCTGGAAGCGATGATTTGTATAGGTGGAAATACGCCTCTTCGCTCATGATGATTTTCAATGGAAAATTTACACGCGATTGGTGGTCTGCAGGCAATAGCTGATGCAATGTTTGCACTTTGTACGGGTACGTCGTCCGGTTGATGTTTAACGATCCTCTTGGACATCTGCAGCCACAGGAGCGATATTCTTGAGCGAACGACTGCTCCGGGGCCAGCCACGTCTGATACTGTCCCGTATTTGGCCAGTCTCCTCGAGGCGAGCGGCTAAACGCCTCAGTGTTACCCAGTTAGTGCCACACGACCAGGGAATCGACGATGAAATTCACGTTGAGTCAAAACTACCGACCGATTATTTGTCAAAAACATTGACACAATTATTCCGAGTTATTGAAGAGTTTAACAATCCATGGGTTGTCTACGTGTATTGTGCTTCTGTTTACTTCACAAATGTCATAGTCACAATGACATAAGATGTCATTTGTAAAAATGAGAGCATCTTCCGATAGAGTGATAACTTTTGCGCCACCTTGTAATAGAATCTTTTTTAGAACTCAAACCCGAAGCCCCGAACTCGCCTTTTAGTTAAGAAACGCATTGAGCATTTTTTATTACATGGACCTAGCCACCAACACTATTAACTGAACTGTCCCTGGTGGCTGAAACCATATCTACGAGTATCTATCTTGAATAAATGATATATCCAGCGCAAGATACTGAGACTTAATACCCTTGGTTGATTGTATTGGCGGGATATGATATTTGGTGTCTCAGACAGCTAGGAATGAATTTGAATATTTCAGGCAGGAGATTTTTCGAATCTATTTCGGAGGGACTATGCATTAAAACAAGAGTTCATTTAAGCGGCACCTTGAGGAATCTGGAAAACTGAGGGCTGCTAGTTGGTTGGTTGAGGCTCAGATCGGCTTAAGACTGTAATGCCATCAACTGACGCGCTCAAGCTGTGGTACTATTATGTTCAACCATTCTCGTTACCAAGATGTCGTAACGGCAAAATTGCGATTGAGTGTTATGATTTAGGGCACATCTATGGTTATTGGTACGAGAATGGTATCTGTCATACCACACCTCACGAGACGTCGTCGTCGTTAAGGAGTGTTATGATTTAGGGCACATCTATGGTTATCGGTACGAGAATGGTATCTGTCATACCACACCTCACGAGACGTCGTCGTTAAGGATTAATTATCGTTGGCCATAGTGTTTTTGATGAAAATAAGATGTAATAAAAATATTTGAAGTTTTATTTATTTCCAGGTCTGAATTAACAACAAGTAAACTGCTTGATATGTTTTTTTTTATTTTATTTTATGTAAAGAAACCATGACATCACGAAGTACAAAAATTGTTTGGGAGAATTTGCCGACGATTTACATTTCCTTCTTTTTTTTACACATGCGTATCTATAAAAGCGAAGTAAGTTGCGTTTCTAAAAAGAATGCATTTCTGCTTTTTAGCTGGCAACATTTTGCTGCTATCGTTCTTGTTACACATACGAGTAATTGTTACAAATCGTCGGTATTATTATTTGGAAATCATTTGCAATGTCTCGTAATACATAATAAGGGCCCTGGAGAAATTGAGTCCGTCCATAAGATAATCGTATTACAAATATTTTTGTTTTTTTTTACAAGGAAGAACGGATGAAACAGCTGTCTTCAGTCTCTATTTTTCCTTCTTTTTATGACAGTAATTTGGCGGACAATACTAATGTCATCAAAAGTTATATGAATTTAGCTTTATCCGTCTGTCAGTTCATCTGTCTGTATGTCACCAGTGATCTAAACTCCGAGCTGGGAAGATGAAATTTCATACATAAGATTTTAAAAATCCGAAGCAGTACAAGTGTACATTTTTTTTAAATTCGCCCACAAAACACGCCCACTTTCAATAAAACTTAGATTTTCAATATTTTTACAGCATGTTGATAATCTTTACAATTTATCCATACAATGCATATCGCCACGCCCACTTTTTGGGGGCATCCTAAACATTTGATTTCCTAAAACTCTTTATTTATTCACGGAATTCGTGAATTTCAGTTACAAATGAGACAAAATTGCTTAAAATTGTGGTAAAATCGCTTAAAAATCGCCGAAATTTCTTCTGAATAGAAAATAACGTTCACTTTCCTGGGGATGGGTTAGAAGATTAGGGGTAGGGTATCATACTATCCGTTTCAGACAGAAGGAAACTTTTCTGTATGTTTATTTATTATTTATTTATGACCATTTATTTTAACAATTATTTCATTAGGGTCGAAAGTCTTAGTAACTGTACTCTTTTCCAGTAGCGTATGCCTAGTAGGAACGAAGACCCAACGCAGTATTCAATACAGTTAGACATAGAGAGCTGAAATTTAAAAATACTTTTCTATGTCATGCGTTACATCAAATGAATTAAAAAAAGGAACTCAAAAACCAAAGCAAAGATGGTGTCCTGTTCTATCTCCGAAACTATTAATGCGAAGAATATGAAAAGATTGGGAATATGTAAAGTTATGAGGAGGTAAAGAGAAAAGGGTGCGGAACACTAACTCACGAGGCCTGTCTGGCATTTGACCATTTTTTTTTTTAAACGTTTGGGAACGAGTACATATTTAGAATAGCTTCTGTAAAATGCTGATCTTATGTACAAGTGAATCATATTCAGTTAATTTCACAAACAAATCTTTGTTATCTGTTATTTTCGTTTTCAAATGCGCTTTCAATTTTCTAAAAAGTAATCCCCCCCCCCCAAGTAAAGCATTCAAATTCATTTGAGTATCACGTAATTAATTGGCACTTAAAGTGACACCGCGTTGTCAATTGAATACACAATTAATTCGGGAATAGTCGTAATGAGTCGCATTTACTCGCAGCCTCCGCCTATTACGTGAATTTTTTGAAGAAAAAAAAAATAAAAAATAAAACATAAAAAATAAAATAAAAAAACCTTGTAACCACATATCCATCTACCAATAGAACACATGAACCTTCAAATGAAAACCGCACGTATTTCTCATATGCATAGGGGCGCAGAGACACACTTTCAGGGTTTCTGTCTCATAATTTTCTCAATTTGAAATCACATGAGAACATTAAGTGGCATGGTATGGCGGTTATGATAGAGCATGTCAAATCTTCAAGTTCAAATGTTTTAGGAAATCACATTCCTCTGACTGTCAAATTTTCGATATAATTTAGATTAGACCATCAATTAACGTAACAATAAATTGTGCAAAAAGTGTTAACAACAAGATTACACAATTAATAGTTCTACGAGTATGTCCGGCCTACATGATGTGTGTTGCTAGGGTCAACGAAATCGAATTGACACCCAACACTGTTGATCTCATGCGATAGAGTAATCAACATCTTCCTGACATTGTCATTTCTAAATGTCTTTGAACTTACAGCCATTAAGTGGTAAGTACTTTCACTTTTAACTGTCATAATGTGTAATTCACGGTAATCAGTTACAACAATGATAAGTAAAAGATTCGCGTCAAGTTGACGTTTAGTTTAATATTCTAGAGTGGTGACATATGTATGTGCTCGTATGTACTCGTATATGACACTTTGATTGATCAGAGATGGTGAAATGAAACGTAGTTCTTATGTCATTTCACTAAAATCCGTGAGAATAATGTCAGAATCGGTGTACTAATACTGCGCAACTGATTGCATATAAAAATGTATGACGTTAGCAGAGCATACCACTAAAATATTAATGCCTTCAACAACACTAACGTCCCAACCTTGACAGTGAACACTTCAATTGCAAAACAATAAACGCTTCTAGATTCGAGAAGATTGAGTCAGTATGACTAGCAAATTATATTAGAATGTTAATAAGTATAAAAATGCTTATAATAAAATAAGATCGTGATTGTAATCATAGAGCTGGGTTGTGGGACAATGTGAACTTGTTTATTTTCCTATAGCTTAGCGTACTACATTAAGATGTTATCGAAATGGGTGAGCAAAATTTTTTTGCGGGCCGATAGAGAAGTAAATTATTTTCCCACCATTAAAAAGAAGGATTGTGAGCGTTACCTGATTTCTATGGAAAATTGCATTTTAATTATATAAGTAAGGGTTTGTTGTGGTCACAAGACAGGAAATCATGTTAAGATGATTGTGTCATATTATAAGGGTAATGGTAGTGGCTATAAAAAAATAAGTGTTTTTAAAAGTTAGCATCATGGGAAGGGCCGACTTAAAGATCTAAAGTCATTGTTTAGATATACTCGTACATATGTAGGTAGATTAAAAATGTCTTACTTTTTACCTCGGATAGGCACAAGAGTCTGGGGTAAACCTGAGTCTCAACAAAAATTCTCACCAGGCTGTACGAGTACTATCCTTAGTCAAATAGCTTCAAATACTTTGAGGTCCTCTTCGTCACCTTACAATTTTTCCCGTGGAATAGTGTTGAGCCACCTTAAGTAATAAATTAACATCTTTGTCACCAGGTTACACTCCTTCTCTATGTATCATCAATGGAAATAGCATTTATTTGAGCAAGTATTTTATGCCCAAAACACATGTGCAGAACTATGTATGTAATGAAATTAGAATACACATGTTTTAATTCGCGAAGCTACATATAAATGCTGCATGCAGTGCTGTTCTGCGAGACATCTCTATTTCTAAATTCGCTGCAATCGACAAAAAAAAAAAAAAAAATTGAGGTATTTGGTATCACCAACTTTTGAAGTTTCATTGTTTGTTTACTTAAAAACTTCCAGTATGACTGATAAACATTTAAAATCAGTATCGCTTTCCAAAAGCAAATGAAATTTCAATTCAGTTCCCATAAGTGACAGTAGCTGTAAAATGACAGTATTTTCTGCACATGTGTTTTGGGCATTATGCGACATCGATAAGATCTGTCCTTTCGGTAGCATATAGCAGGACTTGATTCGTAAGTGTTTCCCACTGTGCTTCATTAGTTCTTCTCAATAAGCCCCTTTTCAGCCACAGTAATAGCGATTGACATAAATGATTCTCCGTTTGATCTCCGCACTAATATTTTTGGCAAAGTTTACAGTTTAACAGCAGATCATGGAATATGACATATTATGTCTTGAAGAGAGAGCCTTTCCCTAATCACTGCGATCACGACTGAATTTCATGATATTTTCATGTTTAAAATGTATGTATAATCCCGAAATTAATAACGAATCTGGCTAGGTCTTTCGGCGAGCTGAAACATACTTACGTCTTCTTTAAGTACCCTAGGTAACGATGACCTAAGACTTATTCCTTCGTCTTTGTTGCCATTTCTTTTTTTTAACTCGACAATGTTCAAGTGAGGTGTTGACCATGTTGATAACCTGTAGCACTGAAGTGTTGTTGTAGCTTGTGAAGGCTTCCGTTTCGCTTTAGGTTACCATACGAGTGCTTCAGTCTAATCAAACTAATCATGTCATGAACGATAGTACACGTTTAAACGTACTAATCGCGAAACTATTATTGAACACATCCATTCTATATTGACAGATATTCAATGAGTGACATTTATACTAAGTTAATGCGTAAAAAGATTTACACAAAAGTCGTTTGTAAATATGGCGTGGGGCGATATTGTAAACCGCGTTGTGGTAACTGGCCTTCACAAGTGTAATATGGAAAAAGGAGATATTTTCCGGACCTTGCGAACGCTTGGAATCATCCGGAATTTTGGGTATCGAATTGTTAAATTGTTTGAGGACACTGGTGGAAAACTCCACAGGCACTGTCAGAACTCCACAGGGATCAAAGCTTTCAAGGCTAGAATTAATCGGAAACCGTTGCGAAAGCAGAAAATCTTGTCACGAGAAATAGAGATATCGTAGAAATCCACGCCTCGCATTATCAAACAAGATTTGAGGCTCAACGCATATAAAATACACACTGGCCACTTACTCACAGCCCAATTAAAACAAAAGCGGAATGAAAGATCGAAAGCTCTACACCACCGGTACATGGAAAATGGCCACAGTAAAATTTTGAGTGAAAACATGGGCCAGTATTTGTCGAAAAGACTTTTGTTACTCTAGTGAAATCCTGGATTCATTTGTGGTCTTTGTAAGATGAGAGTTCTAAGTAAGTTTTTCATGTGGAGGTAAATCTAGGAATCTAACTTTCTTGAGAAACTCTAATGAGTGTGAATATTTTGAGTTTACCCCGTTTATTTCCCTTGGGAAATCTAACTATAATACTTTTCTTAAGGTTGATATCAAGACTTATTTTTTGCACTAGTCGGCAGCTAAGCTAAATGCTCTCTGGAGGAGACCCAAGAGGCCCGGTCTACGTCTAATTTATCAGACAAATGGTGATGAGAATCGAAACATCGGAAATAATTTTATCCTATAATATCTTACAGATGAGCTGATATTCGAGTATGTTTTCTACTAATTTATAGGATACAGCCTTAGTTTTTCGCTTTAAGTTAGCTATGCAAGTTTTGCTTGCCTTTCGATTGTAAAAATATTGATCCTTTTTTTCGAATGAGCCAAATTGGCTGATAGCAAGTATCAAAAATACTTATACATACATATGATACGTCAGATAATTACTTTTGAAATATTGTTCTCAGGGCATTGCTGCATCACCTCTTTAACTGTTATTTCAGAGATTGGGAGAAAGGGATTTTAACACTGAGTACTTACTTGATTTCCATCCACACCACAGTCCCTGGTGGACCTGAAACTTCATCAATAAGCGTACTAGCCGCCTCCGGTTTTGCACACGAAGTTGGTTGAGGTCTTTTGACTAGTCGATGTCGCTGTGCAACCGGTATAGTTCGTTGTTCTGTCTTCGCCTTCATTCCCCATTGATGCAAATGGGACCAAAACCACTCGAAGAAATTTTCTTTCAAAATAAGCAAGGGTGTTTTCATCCGTAGCAGGTATTGAATCCTGTTTGGGCGTACGGCATCCAAAACAAAGTCCTTCGTGGAATAATAAATGTACCTTTTTATAAAGAATTTTTCAATAATGACATAACAATTTTGTATATAAATAAAACACAGAATAATTGAGATATCGAGCTGAAATTTATTCCAGGTATAGAACACATGTTATGTTTAAGTATGGAATTCGATCTCGTTCGTATGACCACCGCGAGCACGTTTGCAGCGATCGATTCTTTGGAGCCAATTTTCCACCACTCTTCCACACATATCGGCCGAATCGTTGGTAATTTCGCGTTCGATATTGTTCCTGAGCTCCTTTAATGTTGTTGGCTTGTTGGCATAAACCAACGACTTAACGTAACCCCATAAAAAGAGATCCATCGGCGTTAAATCGCATGAGCGAGCTGGCCATTCGATCGGACCATTTCTCGAGATTACACGATTACCGAACTTCCCCTTCAATAGATCAATTGTTTGACCAGCTGTGTAGCATGTGGCGCCATATTGTTGGAACCACATATCACTGATGTCAAGTTCATGCAATTCTGGCCAAAAATAGTCTTCCAACATGGCACAATAGCGAACTCCATTGACCGTAACATGGTGATCACTTTTATCGACTAAAAAATACGGTCCAATCACACCTCCGGCATGTAATCCATACCACATGGTCACTTTTTGTGGATGCAATGGAGTCTCTTGAAGTACATGTGGGTTTATTGCTGGCCAATAACGCATATTTTGATTATTGACAAAGCCATTAAGCCAGAAATGAGCTTCATCGCTGTAGATGATTTTTCGATGAAATTCAGAGCCCAATCGTAGAAGTTTCGGCACTTCAAATGATCAAGAGGCCTCAGTTCTTGAGTTAATTTCATTTTGTAGGTGTGTAGGCCAAGATCTTTACACAAAATTTGTCACCTTGTGGACTGAGAGATTCCTAAATTCTGTGACTGATTTGGCTTATTTTGAACTGAAGCAATTATGGCTGCGATATTCTAGTGAATATGTTGACTCGAATTTATCCACTATAGCACGCACAGCCTGTCTGGTTGAACGATTATTATGACCGAAAATTGGAGTAAAGCTCTTAAAGTTGCCACCACCGTCGCTGAATTCCGGTAGTAATTTTTGTATTGTATTGTATTGTATTGTATTGTTTATTAGAACATAAGTATTATAAAACAGTGTCTTTTCAGGTAATACTTAGTGCAATAGGTTAATTCGTTAAATTTACAATTCAATATATATATATAACTTAATAATAAAAAGAAAAAGAAAAAGAGAAAAAAAAAAAAAAAAAAAAAATGTAAATAATAAAAATCTATTTATAACATGATTTAGCCTACGAAGTAACGTTTCAGATTATTCCGCTGTTGCTCATCCTCCTCAAATTGGCTGGGAGTGAATTCCATAGACCAGCAGCATATACAGAAAATTGTCACTTAGAAACTTCATATCTAAATGTAGGAACAATTAGAACTCTGTTTTTTTGCGATGTCGCGGGCACCAGTTTATCGAAGAGATATTGAGGTGTTTTTGTTTGTCGTAATTTAAATAAAAACAGTAATATTTTAAGGTCTAAGTACTTTTGCAGGGGCATGGAAAAAACCGTGGTTGTGTAGTCGTAGTCGATATTGTTAAACGCAACGTTAAATTTTCGCTGGCTGACGCTGTCGAGGCAGCAGGAAACAAAGCTACCGTAGAGCAAGATCGGCAGGACAAGTGTTTTTGCTAATATTAGTTTCACCTTAGTTGGCAGGCAGCTTCCAGCTAAGTGGAGAACACGTAAAGCTCCGTACGTTGTACCCAATGTGAAGGACACGTGATCATCCCACGTAAGGGTTTGGTTTAATATAATTCCTAAGTTCTTCACCTTATCAACATATTTTAGATTGGTGCCACCTAACTCGACTGTTGGAAAACATGAGGTATCCATAGCATTCCTATCCAGAACAATAGCTTGACTTTTCCCAGTGTTCAGCCTCAGCTGATTTTATTTTGACCTGAGAAGAACGCTCGCTAGGTCCTCATTTATTCGGACAGTGGCGTGTTCCACTAAACCAGCTGGGTAGCTTAAATAAAGCTCCACATCAGCAGCGTACATATGAGATCTACAGTGCTTTAAGACATTTATTCATTCTTCATCAATGTTTTGTCTAATATCATCCACAATCTTTATCAGTGCTGTCGAGCAACTATGTTGGGGTCTAAACCCAGATTGCATATGCGATATAAGGCCTGATGAATTTAAGTACTCAGAAACCTGTTTTCCAATTAGCTTTTCGAATACTTTCGACGAGAAAGGTAAGATTGATATCGGGCGATATTCCTTTACAGGGCTGGAATTTTTTAATATAGGAATAACTTTGGAAGCTTTCCAGAGGTGAGGATAGCAAGAGGTGGTTAAAATTGTGTTAAAAATGTGAGTAATGTGTGGTGAGATGAATGGAAAGATGATTTTAAAGAATTTGGGACGCAAGTTGTCCTAAACCAGTAGCTTCAGATTTAATTTCAAATATCGTTTTGGATACTTGAAACTGATCTACTCTTGTGAAACTGAAACTGATGTCAGAAATACTTTCCAAGGGGGCATCACTGACTGGAGGCTTCATACCAATCTGGGGGTTATCAGTTAAAGATGCAGTTAAAAACCGTCTATTTAGGTCAATAACATCACATTCCACATCAGAAGTACTCTTTTGTTTTGATAATCCGAGCGACTTAATATTTTTCCACAATTTGCTCGTGGATAGACTACCGAAGTTAGAGGCAAAGAATCTACGCTTCGATCTACGTATCGCTATGTTAACAGCGTGGCGCAGATTCTTAAAATCAGCATGGAAGCTCGGGATCCGATAACGCTTCCATATTTTATAGGCGGCATTCCTCTGACTGATAAGTGTATCAATTCGGTTGGTATACCATTCATTCCTCCCACTCCGGACCGTTATGGTTTTAGTTGGCACATGAATGTCAAACAAATGGTTAATTTTAGTCGTAAAAAAGTCAACTTGTTCATCGACAGATGAGGCAAGGAAAACCCTATCCCAGTTGGTGTTTACAACATCGCGAGCTAACGCAACCATGTCCACTGCCTTGAAATCTCTAAACTGAATTATTTTAGTTTCTATTGAACGGTTTACAGCAAGGTCATAAAACTCAATAATAAGGTCGTGTTTTGAAAATCCAGGAACGTCTAACTGTCCGTAATAATTCACGTAGACAGGCTGATTCACCAGTAAGATATCCAAGAGAATGGAGGTTGTAGCGGTAAAATGTGTGGGACTGGTCTTATTAACAGGGATAACGTTTAGCGAGAGTAAACTATCGTAGAATCTCTTGTTACTGATGTAGAGAAGATTAGCATTCAAATCTCCAGTAATGAGGATGTGATTATAATTGGGGGTTATTTCTTCAAGAACATCCGTAATTGTACTCGTATCAGTTACTCTGGGTGGTTTATAAATTACTCCCGCTAAGCATTTGTCCCCTCCGCACACTACTTCAACAAACAAGAACTCAATTACACATTTTAATAATTTCTAAACGTTGCTCGTTCGTGAACTTCACCATGATAAAAATGTAAACCTTGACTGACGTTTTGACATTGACAGATCATAAAAAAAACCCTTGACAGAAGTGGTTAGAAAGCACGCTGTTACACACAACCACTGCAAAACCACATCAACTCCGAGGTAGAAACCGTCTTAAACATACGAGACAATATCCGAAGATTGAGAAGAACCAAGCATCATGAGCTAATTGTCTAAAAGCTATGGGAAAGTACTTAAAACTTTAAACTCTCCTTAACCCGATTTTAAATATAAGAAAGAAATACAATTTGTCGGTCTTTCATAGACTGGTCCTGATTAAGGAGGCGTTACAGTTTTTAGTGGCATTAGAGTCCCACACTACTTAGTAACCGAGAATCAAAAATGGTATTTGTAAATTTACCAGGAACTAGTACTCACACAAATACTGACATCCATTTAAATTTATCTCTCTATTGTTGCGCAATTAAATTATTATACCATCAACGAATTTGCTATCTGATTATCGCACCTTTTGAGACATTGAAACGTGAACACTACTCTTAAGTACATAATTTAATAAAAATTTCTTAAATAATATTTTCATGTTGTTTTTGTCACGTTTCTTTAACATTTGAAATAGAATTGTTTTTGTCAATTTGTTAAGCATACTTTAATAAATTATTATATAAACATACTTAGTTGTTTACTTTAAAGTATTGGTCATAGTAATTGATAGAACGTGCGTTAAATTTGTTCTACGACTTCTTATATTGACAATTATTTATTATTATTCAGAATAAATATACTTCATATCTGTACTTTCGTAATATTTGTTAACTACAAAAGGTGCTGAAATTTAAGAATAAAATTAGCAACTACACAACACTATCCTAATTAGGTTAATGGGTTATTCACGGTTGAGCCACCTTAAACTGGTAGATTGATGTAAGGTCCGGACAAATATTAATTTAAACATTTCGGTCACGTACCAAAGAAACATAACATTCTCATTGTTCAAAAGATGAGAGTGACTGACATCGTCGCGCCACACAGGTAATTGTCACAATTGTATATCACAAGACGGATACGCATTCACAAAAAAAGATATACAACACAAATTGACCGAGTCAAGGGTTGTCTCAGACAAGTAGTAACAAAAGGAAATGACGTGCAAAGTAGTCAATTGTTCAGTTTTTTGGGAAAACCTCCAATTGTGATCATCATTGTTTTAGATATTGTTATAAGATGTACACGCTTTGAAGTAGTTAAAATGATTAATGAGGTAATTGATGACTAACTAAATGAATAAGTATGGCTAATGTTAATTTAAGTATGCATTTTCTTTTATTAGGTATTAACAACTTAAATTTTCTTAACATCTGCCAGGGCAGTAGTAATGTCATTTTTTGTGAGGGGCCAGAACAAATAAAAAATTAGTCAAGTGCGGGTCGTACAGTTTTTCATTTCGCTTTCTCGTTAAGCCGGAAGAAAGGAATATCTATTATCGTACTTGTATGCTCTACGAACAAAAGGGACGGGAAGAACGTCGGTTTCTTCAAAAAGAAGGAGAAAGAGCACGAGAAGAGCGCCATCGAAGATATTGAGAGCTTCTACTCCAGGAACAATGTACAGAAGTGTTACGAAAAGATAATAGGAACGTGTCAAGGAAACAAAGCTCATACAGATACCTATTGTTGTAGTAAAATCACAGTCGGTGCTGTCAATATGGAAGAACTACTTGTGTAGGGTAGCCGTGGTGTAGCGGTAACATCATCGCTTGTCACGCTGTTGATTCACGGTTCGAATCCTGATGTCAAGAATCATCTATTTATTTCGCATGAAATAAATAAAAAAGTCGATCACTTGCGAAAGCTAAGTCAACTCTACTGTGAAGGCATAACATTTTCATTTTCATTTTTAATGCATTTTTATTTTTTTTAAATTCATTGTAACTTAATTGCTAGACAAAACGCTTAAAACTAGCTAAACTAACTTAACTTAACTATATTATTCTAACTTACTGGCCCTAAGCGGGCGCTCTAAGTTAAACCTAATACTTAAAACTATGTCTTTCGACGTAACGTACTTGAACATTTTTTTATTTATTTCATTTATTTAATTTTAACTATAACTGAGAAAATTATATAAAAACTTAGTGACTGAACTTTTTTTTGTATTCTTATATATAAAACTTATAAACTACCTTAAAATAAATCTTAAAAACTATCTTAATCTAAATTAGCCTATCTTATTCTACCTTACGTATTTTCTACGTAAATTTTTTCTTTGTTTTTTTTTTATCGAGTGGTGTTTTTTTTTATTATTTTCTTCATCCACGTGCTGTGGATATTTTTTTTTTTTTTTTTTTTTTCAATTATTACCTAAACCTACCTAAACTATGCAAGTCAGCCATGGGCAAGAACAGCCAACTTTTATCACCAAACAGGCTACCCTGGATTAGGAGGAAGCGACGAAGGAGTTTCCTCTCTTTCGGCTAGCCACCAGAAATGACGGTACTGACGTTGTACGTCCTCAACATCGCGACCCGATACCGCCCTACTAAACCGGAGACGCTACACACTGCCATGTGCAACGTCTCTGTCGTAGTTGAGTCGCCTATCCACAACTGTCCGAGCAACGTGGAAGATTAGCGGCACCGCCAATCTGTCCTGGATCAGACCTTTCTTATCAAAATAGAGGAACGCCTCTGGGGGAACAAAGCCGTTAAGGCGTACTCTCTCGTGATACTCGTAATTGGGGTAATAAGCCCCGGAGATCAGGTTGTTTGTCGAGCTCATTGCTCTTGCAATGTGCCTTCGAAACAGCTTGATAACGAAATTATCCACTCTTATTAGGTTAGCCCTGTTGTATAAGCAAGCCCTCTCAAACACCCGAATCTTTTCCAACAAGCTTGCTCCCACGTTGAACCACACGGGGCATCCATATACGAGCATGGGCCGGATGAGGGCCATGTAGCAGATTATCTTTACCCTTGCATCGAGTTGCTTGCTATAAAAAGTCTCTTTGTAAGGGCAAAAGCACCTTTGGCTCTGGCCAGAGCAGCATCTATATGTTTGTTAAAATATAGATATTGGTAATAAGTTATCTTCAACTTCCAGTCATCGTAATATCGCTGAATCTTATCGAAGTCACGTTGCAAGAGAATTGCAATGACCTCGATTTTTGGTCCTGATCTGTACGCGATCAAGTCGTCTGCGTACGCTATGGCATGGTGATCGCTCGTGTAAATGCTGAAAAGGATCGGTGAATTAACCGCAGCTTGTTGCAGACCGTTTTTAATTAGGAATGTTCCAGCAGAAGTCACCTTGCCATCTTTGACAATGAACTGTCTACTGGTGAGCATGTTATGAAGTATGTACAGCAGTGGTTTGCTTATGTCCAGCCTGCTTAGCTTGTAGAAGAGTCCCTCTAACCATACGGTGTCAAAGGCCTTCTCCAAGTCAATCAGGCAGGCACCCGTGCATTGGTTCTTGCATTTGTTCCATTGTATATCCGATACCAGTTTAGACGCGGCATGTATTGTATCATGCCCCGCCTTAAAGCCGAATTGGTTATCCGGAATAATATTACTGTTCTCAGTCCACTTCAGCAGGGCTCTTTTTGATCACTTTCTCGAATACCTTGCTGATGTTCGGAAGGAGACTTATCGATCGGAGATTTGCCGGATTGGAAGTGTCCTTACCCCTTTTGGGGATGGGTTGTATCACTGCTGTTTTCCAATGCGCTGGATAATGTGCATTATTCAGTACATTGTTAAACAGAGTGGTGTAAATGTCCACCGCTTCTAGAGGGAGATGTCGAAGCACAATGTTCGACACTCCATCGATTCCCGCAGATTTCTTCCTCCTCCACCTTCGATATGTACGGATGTACCCTTTCATCGGCGATGACATTATATGCCATGTTATCGTCATTGAACTCGGTAAAACCTATGTTCTCAGATCGCCAGTCCTCTATATCATTTCGAAGGTAGAAGTTGTGCACAAGGACGCGATTTTCCAGGTCGTGGTTCGGGCAAATGGTATCATTCACTTTGTACACTTTCTGGAAAGTCGCCTCTACCTTCTCCTGCGGATCTTCGATCACAAGGAAGTTGTCATCCTCTACTGCGTTGGATCTATACCTGCTGTTATCAGTATTCGTCCATTGTTCATCGTTCGGGGGATCTTAAGACACGGAAGGTCATTTTGATTATTCCTCCGAAAAATTTTATTTATTTGCGGGAACATACTCGGGTTGTTGGATTTTACAGCCGGTATTTTGTTGTTCCAATGCAGATTTACAGAAAGTCTGTAATTTTCTATAATTAATTTTTGGAGGTTTTTAATCAACGACTTCAGCGTCCTAACCTCCGAGTTTTGTCTGTCAGTAAACTGTCTGTGCAAGGTTTTTAGTCTCGACAGCAGTCTACTTTTGTGTTGGTGTAGTGCGTCAATTTTTGCATTACGGAATATGTCTGCGTTGTCAGTATGTTGATACCGAGGTATCGTATTGTCCATAGTTCGTTTAATTGTCTCGTCCATTTGTTTTAGGTACCAGTCAATCTCCTGGTTTGACAGATTCCTATTGGACGGTGGGTAGAGCGAATTCGAGGAGAGTGCTCTTGTCAAAGTTCTTGTGAAGCGAGTCCAACGCGTCCTACTATAATTGTAGGAGTACGTTTGGACAAACTCCTCCAACTCCGCAATTTCGTTGGGAATCGTTATTACGGCACTGAGTCCGCAATGGTCGCTGTCATACACAAATGTGTGCAGGCAGTTTATAGTTTGTCGGTCCATGTTTGTCAGTTGTAACCGTACGTCGAACAGCATAAGATCCAGATAGGAGCCGCTTCTAGGAAACGATGGACTATCTGTAGCTTTCAAATCGAGTTTATACTCGACATTGTGCCGACCCCACCAATTGAATAGTAGGCTCCCTCTAGGATTTGGTGTGTTATTTCCCCAATCTCTATGTTTGGCGTTAAGATCTCCGGCCATGTGTGAAGGCATAACACTGGCAGTAGGGTGGTCATATGGTTAAAATGCAACTTGATCGTGATGATGACATCAGGAGGACGGAAAAAAATACTGTGAATCATAAGCAACGACAATAATAGCGAAACATATAAACAAAATACTCCCCAGTTATCTGGACAGCCACCCTGGAGTTTACAGAAACTTAATACCACCTGAGTGGTGGGACACCACTCTGTTTTTCTCTCTGTCTCTTCCCCTTTCCACAAAACGCACGTGTTCTAAAAAAAATTAGTATAAGGGTATTCATATCCCCTTTAACACGTGCAAATTATAAAAAAAAAACTTGTGTAGACTGTATAACGATGACAAAGACCTACATCTCTCTGTCAGGCAAAACGAACTATTCAATCTAGACGATGATAGCCAAAACTTTCGTCCACTTTATCAAAGCGAAGTGAAGATAGCAATATCCAAGCTAAAATCCAACAAGGCTGCTGGACATGACGGCTTACCGGCGGAGTTATTTAAAGCAGCTGGAGATGAGTTGGTAGAGAGCATACACCAACTCATATCTACTATCTGGTCAGACAAGTGTATGCCTGATGAATGGAATTTTAGCATCGTTTGCCCAATTCACAAGAAGGGAGACCCCCTTCAACTGTGCCAACTACAGAGGCATCAGTCTTCTCAGCATCGCGTACAAGATCTTGTCTGCTATATTGTGTGAACGCCTGAAACCTTTCGCCAACAACCTGAGGGGCCAACTATCAGTTCGGTTTTCTTCTTATGTCCTCTGACCACTCGTGGGGCATAGGGCGTCAACAACGCCTGCGCGCCATCATGTTCGAAGTTCTGCAATGTGCTTGAGCTAATTAATTGGGTAAGTGGATTCCATTGCATGGCGTACTTGGCTCTGTAAGGTGTGACCAATCCACTGCCACTTTCTCCTCCACAATCGATGCATTTTTCATACTTCGGCAGATCCTGGAGAAAACTCAAGATGTCCAAATCGATACTCACCATGTATTTATCGATTTTAAGGCCGCCTATGACAGCATTTATAGAAATTAGCTATACAGAGCAATGTCTAGTTTTGGCATCCCTGCCAAACTCGTCCGACTGTGCAGGATGACGGTGTAGGATGCTCGCTACTCCATCAGGGTCGGTAATGACCGAGACCTATCGAGACATTTGATGTCAAAAATATTTAGCCAAGGTGACGCGCTATCATGTGACTTTTTTAACATCATATTTGAAAGGATTGTGCGAAACTCACGCGTATGCGGACGACATCAACATAATTGTACTGAAATAGTATTGAAAAAGTAGCAGCCAAAATTTGTTTAGCGGTGAACGAGGGCAAAACAAAATATATGCTGTCAATCAAGAAGGGACACCCAACATTGACGAATTAGACAGAATGTCACAGTGGATACTTATAACTTCGAGGTTGTTAGAAACTTTGTATATCTTAGCTCTGCTATCACATAAGACAACAAAATCAGCGCAGAATTCAAACGAAGAATAACTCTTGCCAATCGCTGTGTCTTCTATATACTTACTTACTTTACTTAACGGGCTCCCGACCCGTGAAGAGTCTCTGCCTGAGACACTGTAGCCTTTCATCCTCTGCGATCTCGGCACGTTCCTTCCAGTTATCCAGACCAATCGCTCTGGCATCCGCGATGGCTTGGTCTTTGAAACGGAGGTTCGGTCTTCCTTGTCGTCTCGAACCTGGCGGCTGGGATTCGAAGATCCTTTTAGCTGGAGCATTATTGTCCATTCGCTCGATGTGGCCGAGCCAATGTAGTCGATGTATTTTGGCCTTTTGGACTACATCCACATCTTGGTACAGCTCATAGAGTTCGCGGTTGTATCTTCTCCTCCATTCACCCTCCTCGCACACAGGACCAAAAATCCGCCGAAGAATTTTGCTTTCGATGGAGCCCAGTATCAGGTCTCACTTCCTGCTTATCGTCCAGCACTCGGCGCCATAAAGCAGAACTGGCAGGATAAGGGTTCTGTAGAGCATACATTTTATCCTTCGAGTTAGGAGATTTGAACCCAATTGTTTTGCCAAACCGAAGTAGCAGCGGTTTCCTAGGGTAATTCTTCGCCGGATCTTCACTAGGATGTCATTTGTGGAGTTCATGTTTACTCCGAGGTAGATAAACTCCTTAACTACCTCGAAATTGTTGCTATCAATAGTGACGTTCTGTCCTAGGTGGTGGACAGATGCTTGTTTGTTTGTTGATAGCATGTACTTAGTCTTCTCCTCATTTACTACAAGGAAAACAAATTTCGCCTGTTCTTCAATCGCCGTAAAAGCCTCTATCACGGCACGCTGGGAGCGACCGATGATGTCGATATCGTCTGCATACCCCAGTAGCTGGACGGTGATGAGTCTCGACTTGAAATTCATTGGTCTTTTCCAGGATTTGCCTCAGTGTGAAAATTTGGTCTATAGTCGATCAGCCGGGCCGGAAGCCACATTGGTACGTGCCGATTAGTGTGTTGCAGAATGGTTTGAGACGTTCACCCAGTACGTTGGGTAGGATCCTGTATGCGACATTAAGCAGGGATATGCCTCGATAATTCTTGCAAGACATAGGATCGCCTTTTTTGTAGATGGGGCATAATATGGGTCTTCTATATAAGGCCTTGATAATCCCGGTCCTGCTCTATGAAGCATGGACTATATCCATGATCGTTTCAAGAGAAAAATTCTCGTATGGTAGTTTTCTGATCTTCGAACCTCTTACTTTTTTATATTTTTATTTTTTATTCTAGCTTCTAACTCGAGAACCCCTCTGTGGATTTTGATGAAATTTGGTTCCCTAGGTAAGCCGGATATGTAGATGTATTCATTCCAAAATCATTAAAGTTAAATGAAGCAGCAGCAATAATTATCGTCTTCGAAAATGTCTATGGAACACTAAGCTAGTTAAGAAAAACTTTCTTAATGCTTATTTAATACCACAGTATCCTACATAAAACTGCCTGCAGTTAGTTCCCCTATTAGATAACTTCTCAAGGAAGCAGCATCCATTTCCGCTTTCTATAAAAATACATTCTCACAAAAGTACTATTTTAACAGATTGCACAATTATATCTTCCTGTGTTTCCATGAGAATAAAACCATACAAACTAACATACTTCGGTGAAGCATATATGTGTCTGCAACAATTGAATTCAGTCTTTCTGTAGGCAATTTTTTTTTTTCAAAACTCCATAAACAATTGCGTCTTGTTCCATGCCCGAGGTTACACAGTGAGCATAATGCTTGCATTGTCATGCTTCTGACCCTTACTCGATCATGATGGTCACTTACCCCGGCAGAAGCAATACGCTTAAAACAGTGCACACAACTCTTAAGTAATAAAAGGCTAAGGTTGAAGCACAACTCCAACAACAACTACGACAACGACAAACGCATGTTTAAAGTTATTATCGCGTGCAGACACTTGTATATGAAATTTCATTTTAAACAGACAACTAAAATGATATATTACACGCTTCTTGGGTAGGTAATTTGGAAGTGACGTCATTTTAACCATAAAAGACGATAAAGGAACCAAATTTAAATGCTGTGTCAAATAAAAATCAAGTTCAAATCGCTTAGCACTTTGAAAAACGATTTTGACATTAACATGAATGGAATAAGCTGTTTTCCTTTTCAGTTTTGAGGGTAGGGAAAGGGTAATTAGCTACGCTTCGTTTGACAGTGTGGCGTAAATTATAAAACAATCCGTCATTGATCTAGATATTTGGATAATTAAAGAGATAATCACTGTAATGACCGAAATTTTTAGAGAAGCGATAATGAAAATTTGAGAAGTATTGCATGTATGTGTCAATTGAATATCTACAGCAAAGTTTAGATAGTGTGGAGTGACAGGCTAGACTCCACCTTGCTCTTATGCATATTTTCCAAACCAAGACTACGAGTAAGCACTTTACCCCACAAAGAATATTTTTTCTGAATCTCACCACGAAAATATTTAACTATTTGAATCAGAAACCCGAATGCAAAAACTATACTTACGTCACGCGATAAATATTTGAGGAACTTGTGTTATTTTTATTTTTTACACGAGACTTTACTTATCCACTTAAATGCGCCACACCACCTTCCGAGTACTTAATTTCTTTACGTGAAAAAAAAAAAAATTGCCGGAATGTTCGCAAATTTGATTTATGACAATGATATATTACATACTATCAGTGTGTAACTCAAGCTTCAGATAATTGTTAACTCTGACTTGTAAACAAGTTCGCTGCTCAACTCTTTTGATTTCAAATATTTTTTTTCAGCAATATATTCAGTAGCAAATATATTCTATAATTCGTTCTCTTTTATATTTTTTTGTTAATTACGTATAAAAACATATGGTAACACATTAATTCTTAGCTAAAATCTAGTCAACAATTATATCTTTTAACATCACGTAATCATTTGTGTTTTTGTTTTGTTACCACCGCTAATTTAGCAGCATAAATTATTCTACTCGCGTGTTGTTCTTCATATAAATTCATTGAAATATAAATAGGAGATTAAGAGAGAATAATCAAGGTTGTTGGTAGTAATGAGTTCATATGTTTCACAAATGTGGTTAAGAATATCCTCTCTTTATAGTCTCACCTAATGGATTCTTTTTTGTTGAATACGAATTATTGTTTTGCTCTAAAAAAAAAATATATTTCCGCAGGGGTTTTGGACCAATTCAGATATCTTATTTTTCTCCAAAGAACCCAGATGCTCTATTGTTCTTTTCCACTAATGTATTCACTTCGTTCATATGTATGTTTTATTAGTAACCTTGCTTGTATTTCAGAAATAGATTTGTTAAGTTTGCTTTGATAGAGTCTAAATGTTTGGTTAGATTTATTATACACATATTACGTTACCAGAATATTTTAAATGTGTTCTTTTGCCATTGGATAAGATCATTTAGGTTTTGAAATGGTTTTTAGAAAGCAATTGCTATCTAGTGGTAAATTTTGTGAGAGGAGACTATTACAGATGAGTGAATTTTAAATTCTCCAAACTTGAAGAAACGTTAGATAAATCGATGTAGCTTCTTAATAAATGAACTCTAACAAAGCTGTCAAGTCTTAATATTTTGGTGGTTTTGAATCAACAGAAGATAACTGAGTGAAGGGAATATATATAGGGAGCACATCTAATTTAGAGGCACCACAAAATTTGATTCTTTTCTTAATCGACGCAAAATCCGCGGGATAAGGTAGTTTTTTAAATTTATTTATTTATTTATTTATTCATTTCATCGAGCTGAGTTACATTATTGTGTACTCTAAGGATTACTTAAAACAAAAATAAATACTTATTAACTACGACCAAGGCAATTTAGAGTTAATAATAAATTTTTTTTAAATGTATCACGATTTCATCAAAATTTAATAAGTTACAAATAGTGTTTGCTTCTCTTAAACATCTACTTATAGGTTCATTAATACCATAGTTTACTCTATGAAAATGAACATGAAACAAAAAACGATTTCTAAGAGCTCTCGCAGGAGCATAAAACCCAATTAGAGACAAAAGATAGGGGCAATCAATATGATTATTAACTATGTCAAGAATAAACAAAATAGAAAAGTACTTTCTTCTAGTGTAGAGTGGTTGAATTCCAAATAATTTACATCGAGTGTCATATGAAGGCATATCTATATACCAGCGGAGTCTCCGAATAGCTACTCTAGTAAATCTTTTTTGAATATTCTCTATTCTTAAGGCGTGAAGTTCGTAAAAAGGGTTCCAGACTACACTACAGTAGAGAAAAAGAGACATTTTAGTGTATGAGGATCAGAAAAATCCTTTGATTTTCGTAAAACAAAACCGAGCATTGAGTTACCTTTTGCAACTAAAAAGTCCATGTGACTTAAGAAGTCCAGTTTTTTGTCAAAAATGACACCAAGATCTTTTTTAGAAGAAATAATAGACAAGGGCATATTACCAATCTTATATATAAAACAAACAGGGGAGAGGTTACGACAGTAGGTAAGGCTTTGACATTTCGAAACATTCAAATATAAAAAATTTTTACTACACCAAACTGCTAATTTCTGAAGATCTTCTTACAGAAGAAGACATATCGAAATATTTTTAAGTCATCGGCATACATAAGACATTCTAAATTCATGATTATATCAGGAATATCATTTATGAGAAGGAGAAATAGCAAAGGGCCAAGGTGGCTACCCTGAGGAACTCCCGAAGTAACGTAAACTGGTGTCGAAAGTGTGTCGTTAATCCGAACAATCCAAAAAGTCATGATTTACTCTGTCGAATGCCTTAGAAAAATCTGTGTATATGACATCGTATTGTAAACCATTCTCGAGGCCATTCAAAACAGAATTGCAAAAAATTGTTAAATTCGTGCCAGTAGATCTACCAGTAACAAAACCATGCTGACAAGGAGAAATAACTCTATTGAAAACAGGTGAGAGATTGTCATATACGAGTTTTTCGAACATCTTTGGAATGGTAGAGATTTTGCAGATTGGGCGGTAATTTGATACCTCTTGCCTTGAACCAGATTTATGGACAGGTAATATAAAAGAACTTTTCCACACAGGGTGAAAGTTGCCATTGTCAAGAGAACGGTTAAAAATCAAGTGAAGGGGTATAGCAAACGAGCTAGCACACATTTTTAAAATAATAGGAGGTATGCCGTCTATCCCTGGCCGTTTATCAAGTTTCAAACTAGTTAGCGGCTGATTCAACATCGCATATTGAAAAGTTCATACTACCAATGTTGACGAAATTATAACTTGAAGAATCAATGTCTGTACTAATAGTAGGTGTAGTTGAAACTCCATTCGTATAAACGGACTGAAAATGTTTAGCAAACAGGTTGCAAATAGTTAACAGATCCGAAGATGTTTCGTTTTCATAACGCATGCAGGTAGGAATGCCATTCGAAAATTTTTTACTATTAATGAAGCTCCAGAAACATTTGCTATTAGTTTTTAAATTAGATTCAACGGAAAAAAGATATTGTTTCTAAAGAAATTTGTTTAAGACTTCAAATTATTTCTGAAGAATTCGATACTGTTTGTACAGTTCAGGATCATTATTCTCTTTTCGAAATTGTTTATAAATTTTGTTTTTCTGTTATTAAGATTAATTATTCTATTATTAAACCAAATAGGCTTAGTCGCAGTAATATTTTTAGCAAGATGGTTTAAAATAGTTATAAAATGTAAGCAAAAAGAAACATGAAAAATTGAATTAGGAAAAAGAAGAATCATGGAGTTGCTGATATTTACGCTAAATTCTGCATCAACAAAAACTAGGTCAAGCAAGAAAATAACTAATTTGTCGAAGATCAAATTGAGCGAAAGTATCAACAACTTCATATTCATATCCAAAATTTACATTTAGTGGAACTAATCTCGACTCATCAGCGTCATATATCCACTTTATATTTGGTAAATTTAAATCACCCAATAATATGACGTGCTGATTATCATTTAAATTCTTTAAAACAACACAACAATTATCAACATGAGCTTTATACAATTCATAAGGACTTCTTGGTGGAATATAACTAATTATAACATATACTTCATTTATCAAATCAAAATTAATTTTAAGAATTAACTGATCAATATCCAGGGCAGCTGCTGATGAAGGTAATTCAAGTTGAGTGCACTGCAACGATGCACGCACTGCGACCATCACTCCGCCTCCCCTCTCGCAGTCAAGCATTTCATAACAACAGCATACTGTACATTGTTGAACATCTCTGCGCTGTTATGATTCTCAGAAAGCCAAGTCTCTGTGAGAGCAATGATGTCATACTGGGCAGAAGATGAAAAGAGAAGCACTTTTTCCATTTTGGTTCGAAGACCTCTAGTGTTTTGGTAAAATAAATGAAACTGATTAGCAGGAGAGCATGACACAGAAGGCGCATTAGAAAAAGAATTTGTATTTATTCTTATTGATGATGAAGAGTTGCATCTTCGTTTTTTGAATGATGTAGAAATTGTTTGATTTGTACGAAGTATGGACACACAGATGGATCCATTACACTAGCCAGTTTGTCGGATGGGATACTTAATTTAAAATTTACGTGACTTAAAGAGGATAAGTCAGTATTTTGTTTTATTAACATGTAACACTTCATACAATTGCTTGGAATACCCGTCTTTGCGGAAATATGATTTATTATATCATCTGGATTTGTAGCAGTGCGGAATTTTGATATGTGAATCCACTTGATAGAGGGCAACACATTTAGAGCGCATGAGTTGTCAGAGCCAAACATTTCTTTTGTATTTTGTTTTTTATTTTGGGTTTTAGGGAGAGATTTTTTGTTAGGAGGGGGTACACTATTTTTAAAACTTTAATCCCCTTGCTCCTATAATTTGAATACTAATTGCTTTTGCGGCTTTGTATTTGAATATTCATGAGTTTCAGGGTTCATTTACTTACAAGGTAACAACAATTAAGAAAGGAACCCTTATAGTGAGGGTCGGCTGTCTGTATGTTACTGCTTCTTAACTTCTGAACCGTTTAACATAGAAAGTTGAAATTTAGACCAGAGATTTACGTTAATTATTGAAATGCAAATCAAATATTTTAAGATATATTTTTAAATGTAGGTTCTTCAACCAGCAGCAGGTGTTACGTTGTGAATATCAGCTCTATTCCGTGCAAATGATCAATGTGATGTGTTGGATGGTATGTCTTGGAGTACCGCAGTCACAAGCGCTTGATAAAATGTTGCCCCATTCAGTCAATATACCGACCATAGTTAGTGCGCACATGGTTTAATTTTGTCCACAGATGGCGTGGTAGATTCTGACTAGGAACAGCAACTGTCCTATTACTGTGATATTTTTTTGGTACAAAATTCCTTCACTGTTTCTTCCATTTCTCTTTCAGTTAGAAATTTTAACGCTTAAGACTTACAGCCCTGTTTATTGGGGGTTTTTTGGAATTGATTTTTGCTGGTTCTTAAATCTTCATGAATAGGGAGCTCTGGGTTTATGTATACTTTTTCGTATTTTCTGATTAGTGCCAGTGAGCGTCGCAGATCAGACGGTGCAATGCTGCTCAGCACAGGAAGCCATGGAGTAGGTGTAGACTTGATTGTTTGGGATATTAATCTCATAATTGAGTTAAATTGGCTGTCAACTTTTCTAGGATGTGTGCTGTTGGTCCATACAGCTGTTGAGGAGACAAAGTGAAGCTCCAGGTTGTTGACTCAAGTTTTTGGAGCAAATTGTTCCTTGTTTTCAATATCGCACAGGTGTTTAACAGGCGTTTTTAAACGTTAGTGTTTGATCAGGCGTAATATCCAGATATTACGAGAACCAGTTGTGCGGTAAAGTGGTGTTGTTGAATTCCACTTGCAGGGTATTTTTGCTTAATTTTTGTTAACGTAATTCTTAGTCTCCACTTGTTTAAATATTCACTCAAGGCGATGAGATCGTCTTGGAGTATTACCACTGATATTTTTGGATTGCATTGTTAAAGCAAGGTCATCTGCGTATTGAAACTTTCTGAATCTTGTTTTGGATATATGAAACATGTAAAGGTTGAACAAGAGGGAAGATAAAGCTGAGCCTTGCGGTAGACCATTGTTCAGTTTTTTTCAGTTACTTTCCACGTCGTTTATGTACACTTTAAATGTATGTTTGCTAAGCATGTTATTGATGAGGTTAGTGGATGAAAGCCAGCTTGCTCCAATGGGACCAGTTCGGCCCAGGGATGATTTTTGCTAACCCGCAAATATTCCCAAAGTAACATTTTAGAAAAGTGAAAACGCAATAAAGTGGCTGTTAGAGAGAAAGTCTGAAAAAATATGTTTTTAGATATCAAATGCCGATGTACATATGTATGAGCCTTTTATTAGCATCGTCATAGGTCCTGAAAAGAGAATACAACAATGAGACGATCTCCCACTACTTAGAACTGTATTCTTTAAATCCCAGTGATGGAGTGAAAGGAGAAGGTATAGAGAGAGAGAGAGAGAGAGAGAGAGAAAATTAAAAGCCATAATTTTCTGGAAATACTAAGAAAGGCAAGCTATGCTACATTCGTGTTGGATCAATAAAAAAAAGATCTCCTACGGTGACCGGTGAATAAGAAAGCAAGCTCTAAAGTAAATGCAGAATATTATATAAAGACAGACGTTCAGGGCACAACCATATATTTCATTCCAACATTTGTGGTGAAAATATTGGTACAGGAGCGGTAATCTTCCAACAACGTTATTCGGGAGAAGGAATTCGGCTGTACGTAGACTGACCACCAATCAATCTACAAGCTTGCTGCTGAAAACGCAATCTCAAGCATCCGATGGGAGATCCTACTCAAGCATTGCACAGGTAGTTCGAAAAGTTTTGAGACTCGACCTAAAACTGACGTTGATCGTCAAAACTGTTCTAGTACTACATTTGTGCATTTCTTGAAAGTCATCTCCGAAAGTTTCAGCTATTTTGGGCTCTCAGTTCTTGTTTGACAGTCGTTTGTTTCAGTCTATATTAGTGTTGTTATAAAAATAGAAAAAAATAGAGTCTCGAGCCATAATTAAATTCTTGCATTTAAAAGGCAGTATGCCTTTCCAAATTAAAGCCTAGTTGGACACCGTTTGTGGGAACTCTGCTCTACCATTTGGCTTCGTGAAAAGATAGTTAGCTGATTTAAACGTGGTAGTACCAGCTTGGTCGATGATGATCGCTTGGGATGGCCAACAACTGCGACCACTACTGATAACATAGAAAAAGCTCACCAAATGATACTAGGTGACCATTGAATCGAGGTTAAAGAGATCGTAGAGACTATAGACATATCGAAGAAATGCATTCATCATATTTTACATGGAGAATTGAGCATGAGAAAGTTGTCTGCACATTTAATGCTACGCTTGCTTACCTTGGACCAAAAACGCATTCTCATACTTCAGCGGTCAAGTGGCTAAAATTCACAAATTGCAGTTCAATCTGATAGACAACCAACCATATTTACCATATTCGGCCTCCTGAGACTTTTTCTATTTCCTAAGCTAAGAGCAAAGCTTTTCATGGAACGAGGAGATCACCTCACAGACGTCACAATTCGTAAAAGTTTGAAGTAAATACATTCAGTCGTTAGTTCCGGAAAGTTATTTCAAGTTGTTTTCTTCCGAAACAATTAAGGACATTTTTGTCCGCATTTTGTAAAGTTTATACCTCTGCTGCGTAAAGCATGCTTATGTCACAATATTTATGAATACACCTCTGGCAGTTGGATGCAGAATTGTCGTATTCATACGGGAGTAATTAAACACACTTTTCAAAGATGTATCTCTTACGTTAGCTTGTGATTTTTGTACAATCCTTCGAGGAATAATGCTAAAGAAATCACATGACAGCACGTATGCTCGTCCTAGAACTTCTCTGACATCATGTGTCACCAAAAGAATGTTGTTACAAGCCTTAATGGAGCAGATATGCATTCTTAACTGTCATCTTGCATAAATTGATAAGTTTGGAGAATAGTATCTACATTCTCTCTCTCTTTCTCACATTATGAGCATGGTGTCATTAAATATTAAAATTACTTATGCGTCTAGCTTTGCTTTTTTTTTGATAGATGTCACTATTGTTGAGTGAAATATTATATACTATATAGAGTCCTCGTAAAAAACCAAGTCATCCATCAACAGTTTTAACCTGAATCGACATCTTGCTATTTCTCACTTAAGCCTTCCCGTCAGAACTAACTAATTGTAGTTTGTTTCAAGGCAAACTTACTTCATTCTTAGAAAGTGAGCGTCTTCACATATACGTGTTTGACAAATGCTTACAGCCTTGAGATCAGTAAATTCAATGAATCAACAGGGGTAGAACTCTGCCTCACTTCAAATCTAGCGATCTAAATCCAAGCTAATTATGGTTAACGAGAAAACACATTGCTATTAATAAAATGAGATGATATACACAAATTTGTTTACGATGACGATATACTTTACATGAGTAATGTGACTTGCTACTTAAACAGATGAATTATTTAAACCTGTTTCATGGATACAGCAAAAAAACTATGGATGAGATATGACTGATAGGTTGATGAAAAAGCCGTAATCAGTGAATCAGTCAAATATAGTAGAATTATACAGAGGCACTTAAGAAATATCTGTGGGCTGTACATAATCTAGAATTGATGGCAAGGCACTTTAGTCTATATACGGTTTACATGTGTGTACTTCAAATGTCGAAGGGCTGTTCACATATGAGTCCACAAACAATGGAGAAGTTATTTTCATCCACGAAACGCGCTAAATTTTGTCGGAAGTGCGTATAGTTGTTGAGTGTTATATATAGTATGTACATTCCTAGGTTATTTCCACCTAGGAATGTACTCGAATAATTCCAACTGAATCTGATGTTGTAACTAACACATTATTTCTGCAGTGCTCGGCTCAATCGCATCAATTGAAATCGATACCGTTCCCCAGTATTGGTTTCGTTGGGTTTCAACAGTTCATAATAAATGACACCGACCTGGTCCCATCATAACAGCATAATCTTCGCAGCGTGAATATTCGGCCGAGCCGATGACGTAGAAGAATGACCGGGCAGTCCCCATGACTTTCTTTTCTTTGGGTTGCTGTAATGAATCCATTTTTCATCACCCGTCACAATGCGATGAAGAAAACTCTTCCTTTTTTGCCGCTGGAGCAGTTGTTCACAGGCGAAAAAACGACGCTCAACGTCCCTTGGCTTCAAATCATTAGAAACCTAAGTTCCTTGTTTTGAACCAATTCAAATGCATGCAATCGTTTGGAAATGGATTGATGCTGAAGCAAGCTGTTCTTGCGTTTGGCACGGATCCTCATCGAGCAATGCCTTCAATTCAGCGTCTTCGAAGGATTTTGGCCTTCCTTCACGCGGACGGCCGTCAACATCGAAATCACCGTCTTTGAAGCGACGGAACCAATCACGGCACGTTGTTTCACTTAGAGCAGCATCTCCGTAAACTTTTTGGAGCTCTCGATGCGCTTCAGCCGCCGTTTTCTTCGACTGAAAGAAGAAAATCAACACTTTCCGCAAATGACGATTTCACATTTTCACACAACCAAAAGTATATGACGCCAAAACAAAATCACTAATGTGTCAAAACAGTTTATTTGCCATATGTTTAAGCTCGGTTCATGACGTTTTGGATATGTTAAAATCGACCAGCACTTACTGCTGGAGCCATCTATTGATAAACAGCGAGAACTAGAGTATAGGGTCACAATTCGAGGAGACGAAATCGGAATTTGTGCACTCTATTTTATAACCAAGTCGTGGATGCTCCAATTTTTTTAATGCATAGTTCGCAAAAATGAGAAATAATAAAGGCACAAAGTACATGCATATAAAGAGTTATTCGTTTCGAGGTTGGGATTTCACATCCCTGCCATATGGCATCTGTCAAATCCATCTGTCATCGATAGTGACAAGTAGTTAGTTCAGCGCATTCAAATTGTTGCGTTTTATCTACGCCGATTTTTCAAACCAAATTTTCTTCAGCGATGAGGCCCATTTCTCGGTCGATGGCTACGTAAACAAACAAAATTGCACAATTTGGGGTTCTGAAAATCCAAAAGTGATCGTTGATACTCGTAGGCCATTGCATCCACCACGAGTGACAGTTTGGTGCGCGCTGTAGACCAGTAGCGTGATCGGGCCGTATTTTTTTTTTAAAATGGCGAAGGCGCCAGTGTCACGTTGAATTCTCTGCGCTATGGTCAAATGACAACCAACTTTTTTTGGCCTGAGATTGATACATTGATGTGGGTGATTTGTGGTTCCAATAGGACGGGGCAACGTGCACACAACAAATGCACATTTGGCTCTATTGCGCGAAAAGTTATCCGGTCGATTAATTTCGAGATTTGGCGACATCAATTGGCCATCATGATCTTGTGATCTAACCCTGTTGGATTTATTTTTGTGAGGTTATGCTAAAGATCATTGAAATCTTTATTTTTTTATTTTTTATTTTATTTAAAATTAAAATCTTAAAGCACAAAATGAAGAACCCTGTATATGTGCGTCACAACCGTGATAGTGCTCACACTTTGTGGCTGCTTCACCGGCTTCACTATAAATATTTTGACATTAACATCTGCTCTTTTTAAATTCGTTCATTACCAATGGAAGACTATCGCGATTTATTTCCGTATTCGAAAGGAGTAATTGAGCATCTTTTTCATGACAGTTGTACTTTCGGAGGTGGTACCATGAACAAAACTAATCCCAAAGTAGTTTTCATAGATGGACACAAAAGATCTGATGGTATTGTAACATAATAATAACTACGCTCCTACGACTATGCAACCCATTCCGAAGTGTCTTTTCATTCTGGCAGAATTTTGGTCCGAAGTGTCCTTTCATTCGAGGTTCGTGTCTGCGGTTAAGTCTCCACAGTTCATGTCTACGAAAGAGACGGATAATATGACGGATAAGAGGGAATTATAACTGCAAGAAATGATTATCATCTTGGAATTATTACATCAGAATTTTTCTTGTTCCAGTGGTCGAAGAATTTGCTAGAAGTTTCTGGCTATCAGAAACTTCTGCTATATAAGGACAGATGGCGATCGAGAAGATGCAGTAGTTTTAAAACCGTGGCGAAGAGATTAGAAAAGTGATAATGGGCGAAGTTGTAATTTTGTGATAAATTGAAAGTTGAGAGTTAACAAGAAGAAGTAATTAGTTTGGATTTGTGAATTAAGTAATTGAAAGGAGATAAAGTGATTTGTGAGGACAGAGACCTTGTAAGAAAAGAATTGCGAAGAATAGTATAGTGTGAACCTGAATTGTTCTATAGACTAGAAAATAATGAAATAATTTCACAGAATATTGTTTTATCTACTCGAGCCGTAGCTCGCATATTACAGTATTAATAAAACTTTGTAGAACTCGACAGGAATGTCGTCTATTTCTGCGACTTTATTTATTTTTTGAGTGCCTTGATCATGGCAATGATATTGTTATAACTGAATAGTGCTTCGTGAATTCATAAATTTTGAGCATGTGTACCTCTATTCAAAATGTGGTTCAAAACGATGGAAAAATACTCACAGCCCATCTCCTTCCTAATCCATAAAATTGTATACAACTTGTTTACGATGACAATATTGTTTACATGAACAATGTGACTTGTTACTTTAACAGGCAGCTCATCTAAACCTGTTTTATGGATCAAAACAAAAGCTTTAGATGAAATACACACATATGTTGGATAAATTGAAAGGAAAATTGAAATCAGTGAGTCAGTCAGGCATTTCAGAAGTACATGTAATCAAGATTTTCGCGGCAGGTCACTTTAATCTCTTTCCGGTTGTTGAAAGAAGACATGTATCTCAAATGAAGATGATCTTTCAAAATTGTATTCCTTTCATAAAAAATTAAGAAATTCTTCTTTGGCGGAAGTATGTACCTACAGTTGCTGAGTAGAATCATAAGTAATATTTGTGACTGTCCGATCAACTTCTGATTTCGATCAATTTGTAATGATTTATTTTCAGGTTTATGTATTTGCCATATTTCAACAGGAATTTGTCACTATTTTAATTTATAACAGCATTGGGTACTCCTTCCGTCTACAAGTTATTCATAATAAATAAATTTAAAACAACCAACGCCTTCGCTAAAAAACATAATTTACATAAATTCTTCTTCCAATAATTCTCGTTTTTTCCTCAATATTTTTATCCATAAACCAGTTAAGAGCATCATCGACAATAAGGAAAAAAACAACTCATACAAAATATGTTCAAAGTGAACCTTCAACCTTTGACGATGGATGAGTAAATGGTTAACGAACTTAACCAAACAAATAACAAAACAAAAATTATCCTCTTCCCAAAAATGGCAATGACAACAATTTGCCAGATAATCATGCGCAGTATTTTACACAAATTTATAAACAATTACTCTCACAGAATGCTATTACTTAATTTTATTTAAATGTATTCACCATTATCTATCTGACATCACTTTGTTGGCGGCACTGGCACTAGCGTGACAGTGAACTTGAGTGTTTAGCATAATTCATAGCTCACCGCGTATTCGATGACACTCACACTGATTGGTTGTGGATCTGAGGTGAATTATAATTTTCAAATTAACTATACTACATGGAAATGAGTTAGTGCAATGAAATTAATTTAGATTATTATTGTTTCAATTATTCAATGAGTTATTTGCAGTCGTGATGTTCCCATCACACCTAGGCTATCCATCTCAAGTCGATGATAATTACCGAATGTTCTTCTGTGTAATAGTCAATTTATATTCGCATTTTTATTTTAACTATAAATTTAATAGAATTTGTTTGTCAGCCAGAGATGCCGAGTTGAGGGGCGTTCGCTACGATGCGCTTTAAGTGGGTAATTAACATATTTCCTATAAAGTGTGGAATTTTCTTAAAACGACTTATAACAAAACTGGGGGAACATTGTTTGTAGTAAGTGCACACATGGTAGGCTTGACAAACCCTTGCTAAAGTTGTGTAACAAGTGCCAGTGTGCCCAAGCACAATGTAGGGCCTGTTCTTCTATAGGTGGGTGTGCTTAAAGTGGGAGGAAGTTTTACTGTGTATTCCATTAACAAGTATTCTATTGTTTTGATTTACGCTGGTTACGTAATACTAATTAGTGTGTAATAAAATTGAAAGTAACATTTTTCGCACTTTCTTCTACGTGGTGGCAAAGATGATAAATTATCCGTGGGAATAATGAAATTTCAATTTCCAATAGAGCATAGCATTCCTTTGCAGTGTTAAGATCAAAAATGCTGAAAAGTCATGGAAAAAGTGATGTAAAATAATTTTTTAAACCTCGATCCATTTCTTACCCTAGCTCCATCTGCTTTTGATAATTTTCAAGAGGGTCTACTAAGTACGAGTGTTTTTTGGGACTGCGGCCGATTTGAAATTGGCGCCATTTCACACAGAGATAGTTTTATTATGTGAAAGTTGGCAGTAGTGTTCAGATGTCAATGCCATTTTATCATGGAGAGTGTGATGCTACAACAACGTGTTTTAGTGGTTAAAACATTTTATCAAAATGGTTCATCAATTATTGCAATACAGCGTAAATTACGCAATACTTTTGGTCGACGTGGAGTGCCTGTAAAGATTATCCACAATTTCAAGAACATTTACACAGTAAGTGATTTATCGAAACCTGGACCACGTCATACAGCGTGTACAGAACAAAACATTGATGTAGTGAGGGACAATATGAGTGAAAGTCCGGAAAATTCGATTCGTCGTCGTGCTCAACAAATTGGGTTTTCTCCAACGTCTATGTGGGAAATTATGCATCGCGATTTGCATTTCTTTGCTTACAAAATTCAAGTGACTCAAGAACTTAGGTTGTCCGTGTACGCTCGGGCGACGGGACGATGCCATACAGCCAGATTAACAATGAAAATTGTGAAACAGGTATTTCCAAGCAGGGTCATGTCGAAATTTGGGGATATCAATTAGCCGCCGCGCTAACCAGATTTAACAGCTCCCGACTTCTTTCTATGGAGTTTCTTGAAGGACTGGATGTACGCTACCAAACCAACAACACTACATGAATTGAAAAACAATATACTCAAATTTTCCGAATGTGTATACAAATATTCCGGATATGCTGCAGAATGTTATGAAAAATGGGATTGAAAGGGCACGCGTTTATGCCAGTGCTAAACGTGGCCATTTGGCCGATATTATTGTTCATCATTAATGGTACTGAAGACATGATGCATTTATAACAAAACTGAAAAATGTGTGTATTTGTTTTTTAACTGATTCCAATTTCAAAAACACATCCAGTAGTATGTCGGTTTCAAATTAAAACCGAGTTAGGCAACTGACAGGGATTACTTAGCAATTCGAGCTGTCATGGAACAAAAAGTGTTTGTTTATACTATTCCAAGAAACGGTTGCAGTTTGCTCTTATTCGATGAAGTAAAATTAAGAACAAATTAAAATTACGGTACAAAACACTAACTGCACTAGGCCCAACTCGCACTTGACGAATTTTTAAACAAATTCGTACATTCTTTGCAGTTGTTGATTTTTAGTGTTCCGTACTAGAATGGTATAAACGAAATACTAATGGATTCAACACGGTGTTTGTCTGTCCGTCTGTTCATCTGACCATATATCAGATTAAATTTTGTACAAAAATAGTACATGGTACCCCAAGAAAAAAAAAAGAACGTATACTCCATCAAATGACATACCAAATTAAAGCTGAACTTCCAAGGACTCTAAAAATATAAAAAAATAATTTGTTTGGTAAAGTTTCTTTAAAAAAAAATTAAAAAACCATGGAACAGGTGATGTCCTCCCTCTATCTCCAAATCTATTAATGGGAACAATTTGAACAAAATATTGAGAGCATGAAAAAAGTTACAACACCAATCTGGGAATATGCTGGATAAGGGGGGAGTTCGTAGCCTAACTCATGCAATTTTGCCATTGCGACTGCGGACTTGTGCACCGACGCGTTGTCCTGGTGAAAAGGAACTTTTTTCTTCGCCAAATGAGGCCGTTTTTGTAACAAATCTTCTTGGAATCGATCCAGCAACTCCGCGTAATATGCGCCGGTGATCGTTTTACCCTTTTCAAGGTAATCGATGTGAATAACACAAGACCTTGTTTGCTGACAAACCTGCCTTGGCCTTCTTCGGCTTCGATTCACCAGGAGAACCCATTGTTTTGACTGTTCCTTGATTTCTGGTGTATTGTGGTGAATCCACGTTTCATCCACGGTTACGAAACGGCGCAAAAACTCAGCCGAATTTTTCTGGAACATCGCCAAACACACCTTTGAAGTTGTCAAACGAATGCGTTTGTTGTCGATTGTGAGCAAACGCGGCACCCATTTTGCGGAAAGCCTTTTTATGTCCAAATATTTATGTAAAATCGAAATCACTGAGCCATGTGATAAGCCTGTGGCCTCTACAAGCTCGCGCCCTTTCACTCGCCGATCGTCCATTATCAAACCATGGATTTTGTCGACCATTTCTGGTGTGGTGACCTTAATTGGGCGACCAGAACGTTCGGCGTCACTTGTGCTTGAACGACCGCACCGAAATTGAGAAATCAGTGGTGTATGGTTCGAATCGATGGTGAAGAGTCCCCATAATATTTGTCAAGCTTTTGTTTGGTTTGCGTGATAGTTTTTTTTCGCAAAAAATAGTGCTCATTAAAGCACTTGAAATTCAGTTTTTTCCATTTTAATGAAAATGCTAGTAGGCGTCTATATAAAATGGCTGCCACAACAAAACTATTTGACAGATCTGTCTGAAAATTTGAGTTCGTTCTTTTGAAAGATTATTCTTGACCAAAGAAAAAATTAAATTTAAGGTGACGACACAATTTGTGTTAATTTTCAGGGACTTATTGACCCATCCTCGTATCTTACCCCGGCTTCATTCGGTTTTGATGATTTTTAGACAAACCCGTAAGTGTTTTTAAGGGTCATGTCGGAATCTAAGGATTGTTCTAGCTTTTATGGGTTTACACTCCTACGAAAATATTTGAGTCTGCTACAAACAATGGATAAGAATGCAAGTAAGTAAGACAGAAAACATTGTGAGTTGAGATTTAAAATATATACCTTCGGATTGCAGTAAATGGAAATCTGCACCTACGCACAAAATGTAAAGAAAATCACCACCTACATATTTTATGAAAACAACATTTTTCAGTTTCTAGCAAAAATATTGAGAAAGAATTTTTTTTGAAAAGTTGGCGTGTCTGTGGGTTGATTTTATAAATGGTTACTGCTTCGAATTGTACAAAGTTTGTATAAAATTTGTTATCTCCCGCTTATATTTTCTGTTCTCAAAGTTATTTATGTTAGTGGTTAAGTCTTATTGTGAATAAATCGAGCAGGATCAGTGAACTTCAGTTGCAAGTGTCTGTCTGTCTGCCTATCTGTTTGTCACACTATTGTAACTCTTGAACCGTTTGACTTAGAGCTAAAATTCTGAAAAATAGTACGTGGTAGACCAAAAATAGTAAACAAATAATTGTTACACCCCAATCATGCGACATGTCCAAAAAGGTGATGCCCTCTCCGCTCCCTCCATCAACCAAACTATTAATGCGAATAATTTAAAAAAAAATAGAGCACATAAATTTATGAGAAAGTAAACACAAATAATCAATAACGTACCACCCAATCACACCAAGGGATCTTTTGTGGATGAATTGGTTGTTCGTGAATGGCCCGTGAAGTTCTATGATCGCAAATGCGACAATTTTGTTTATTTCGTAGCCATTCAGTTGAAGTGAGCCTCATTGCTGAAGATATTTTTGTTCGAAAAATCGCCATCTTCAATTCCTGAGTTAATTGAATCTTGTCTTCTTCTTCTTTTTACGGCGAAGTTATGATCCGGAGTAAAAGGATCACAACCCTCGCACTTTACTGCATCCCTACTGGTCCGCCTGAGGGGTTTGCCGGTTTGACCTCAGAAAGTACCGGCAGGCTTCCCGGTTTCGGATCACTTCGTCACTGAGGCCAATCCAATGCATTTGTGTGATCCAGTTGTTTTTTGGTCTGCCTTTTTTGCGCGATTGCGTAGGAATGTTGATTGATATTGCCTTTTTGACGGGTTCGAAGGATCTCTCCTTTGAACATGACACTACCAACTGAGCCGGTCGTGCTCTATCTTGCTTGTGATGGGTTCTTTTACATGAAGGCTTCCTCGAATCTTTGAACTTCTTATTCTATCAATCTTCATTACTCCTGCTGTCATGCGAAGCATCTTCATCTCAGCTGCCGTTAATTTGCCCTCATACTTTTTGTACATTGTCCAGCATTGTGAACCGTATGTGAGCACCGGACGTACAACTGCGGTGTAGAGTCTTCCTTTAAGCTTAGGGGGCATTTTTCGATCACAGAAGATATATGTTTTCCCGCCACTTCATCCACCCTACGCTTACGCGATGATTGATGTCATCATCACAAGTTGCTTCGCTATTGATCATAGATCCCAGATATTTTAACTTTTCACACTTGGGAAGCACTTTTCCATTCAAGTAAATGTCTGGAATAGGCCGGTGTGGACCAGAGAACGGGCAGCACAGATACTCTGTTTTTTTCGAACTAATACGGTACCCATTTCCCTCCAAAACATCCACCCATACATCAAGTGCTCGTTGCAAGGCCATTTGATTTTCGCTTATGATAGCTCCATCATCAGCAAAGAATAATTGAATCTTGTAAGAATATAAATGCAGATGTTGTGTTAAAATGAACTGCATGAAGCTGTAGAAAATAACCAATTGCTGAGAAAGATGGCGAATGGATTTTGACAGATTGTCACGAACACTGTGATATTTTCGGGCGACCGACCACTACGAGGATGCACATCCAACACTGACACGGTTCCATTGAACTTTTTCATTAATTTCTTAACTTAAGCACGAGATGAAGGGTTATGTATACCGACATTATTTCGCAATACGCGAATCATGTTGGTTTAATTTTCCCTATTCCGGAGAATTTTAACAATTAAAATGTGTTGCTCTCTCATATGTCACTCCATAATTTCAAATGTCAAATATCAGCTGATTATCTTTGACAGCACCACAGTAGTGTCAGATCTAAATTGCAACCTCCAATTAAATTACCCTTTGCATACATATAAATTAAATTTCATCAAAATGTCTTTAGTGGTTCTCGAGCGAGCCATGTGAGGGCGAGCATACAGTTAAAATAACGGTAGGGAACCGCGCGAAGAATTTGTTTAGTCTTCGAACTCTTCGAATCGCTGTTAAAAATCCATAAAAGATTTGTATGGACTCTTAATAGCCGTTTCATCATATTTTCGGAACACAAACACGAATCTGTGTTATGGTTTTCAAGGTTGAAACACCCCTTAAAATGCGAATATGTTTGCTTGTCATTCTGATTATAACACATATTAGAATCATTAAAATTCTGAATGGCATGCATAGAAATTCAGTGGATACGTAGTTTTCCTTACAGAACACTAGACATTATTTCAATTAAGCCCATATTACATACACTAAAACCTAATGCTTCCAATAATTTATCAAAAAATGACAATTCATAAATCATATTCGCACAGGAAAGTAAAAACTTAAAAAATAAAAATAATAAATATCTTCCATGATTCACCTGTTGCCGATACCACAACGAAGCACTATGAAAAGTGCGCAGTCGCCGCCATAAATCCAAACAATCCCATGAAGTACCTAATTGGTAAACAAAACAAGCAAGCCTCTAATACCTCGCCGGCCAGTGAGCTAAGTTTTTTTTTTTTCACTTGTAAAATACAATTTATTTAAACAAAAAAATGTAAACAATAAAATGACTCTCTTCATCTGTTATGGTATATTCTCTTTCTCTCTTTTTTTCATTAAATTTACTACATGAGAGACTAAACGCGGTAATAAATATATGTGATCGGCAAAGTTGTTGGTTATTTTGTCGCAACGTCTTGACGGATTAACATCGCGAGCGGGATTAAACAATATCGTATATTTTACTTTCAACGTGTGACGAGTGTGTGCGGATATATATATTTCTCATAAAGACTGGAAAAATAAAATTGCATCCTTGAAAAAGGATAAGTGAACTGAAAAGGACATCCACACATTTGTTTGGATAATTAAAAGTGTTATCACAAATAATGTAAGTGTTTTATAATTTTTAAATCAGGGTTCAACCAGTGTTACAAATGAACTTATAAAAATTTTAATGACATCTGCAGAAGCATGTTATGCAAATTAACTCGATGGTGTGCTCTACTACTGATTTCAGTTCTATTTATAATATTTAAAAGAGAAGATAAAAAGTTCTTCTATGAAATATTATGCTGGAATCAGCTGATGGGTTTTTTTCATAAAAATTTCAAGGACAAAATGTCCGTTTTAACTTTAAATAATACGATACTATTTAATGTTGGCGTCTGGTATTTCACTTTCGTTTATGCTAATGCAATTCTTTCTGTTCTGTTCTTAACGGATATATTAACTCGTTCTTGGTATAGTGTGAATGAAATTAAAATAATGCTAATTTGTTTAGTTTAAGAAGTTACGTATACGCCATGGAAAAAGGAAAATATTTTCTTCAATTCTAATAAATTAATGTCACTGTTGACGTATTTCAAATTCATCAGGTAATTGGAAAAATGAAGGAGCGCTAGAGATTCTCATTTGTTTAATGATAATGGCTATGGAAAAGTATTATTAATATATTCGAGAAATTTCCGATAATTTTGTGATTTATTGATTTATTATACGAGTATCTAACTTTTCAACTATCAGTTCAATGAGATTGCTTTATGGTAACTCCTCTTTTTAAGCGTGCAGGCAGTAATTTTTAATTTAATTAAGGAATAGAAGTTGGTGTAATATAATTACCAGTTTTGTGATTTCACGGAAAGACTATGCTTAAAAGTGTGAATGAATTAGGGAGTATTAGCTGCACCCATACGAGTACTAATTAATGTCATTTTAAACGCTTAGAATCAACAAAAGGCGATAATTCGGATATTATTAATAAATAATGTTTCAGTGGAAGATATTCTATTTTAGGATTACTTTATAAGAAATTGTCCAAAGCAGTTTGAATAAAACGGTACAAATGTCAGTTAAATTCCAGTTTTGCTAAGGGACTACACGATATCAAGGATTACAAAACTGCAGTAACTTGCTTCTAAGAGTGGCGGCGAGCTGCGCAGATTTAAGCCCGAGCGGGGAACAACAAGCAATAGCCATAAAAGATAATTTATATTTATAGACTCCTTATAATATAAAATTTGGTATGTTGGTCTGTTTAAGGTGTAGTAGCTATGTAACTCAAGAACGACTGCACCGATTTGGATGCCGTTTGATTTGTTGATTAGGTAATTTCTTAAAGAATATTTATGAACTTCTAGTTATACAAAATTAAGTGGCATGTTGGTAAATTTTATGCGTTGTAGCCATGTAAGTCAGGAGAGATTGAACCGATTTTGATGCTATTTGTTTTATTGATTATGTAGTTTCTCAGAGAATATTTAGGGACTCCTAACATTATTCAACTTAGTGGTATGTTTGTCAGTATTATACATTGTAGCTATGTAACTCAAGAACCATTGAACCGATTTGATTGCCGTTTGATTTTCTGATTAGGTAATTTCTCAGAGAATATTTCTGTTTATATAAAATTTAATGATAAGTTTATCTTATGTGTTATAGCCATGTATCTCAAAATCGATTAAACCGATTTGGAGCTTTATTAATAAAGTGATATCTCAAAGAATATTTATGAATAGCAGAAGCTTGCGATTTTATGTGAAAACGATTTTTGTTTGTTTGAGCAGTGAATGAATTCTAGCGAAACAATTCTAATCGGCCTTTAGAAATAGGTAGCATGCTAGGACAAACTAATGTTCACAGAGGCACAAGAAGTACAAAAGTGGACAAAAGCCCACGATCCTGAGGCAGGAAATATTTGATAATAATGGGTTGTTATGAGGAGTGAACGTAAGTTAGGTTAGGATAAGTTAAAGTGGCTGACAGCAAAAGAAGCCAACACACTTAGACCAATAATAGGTCCATTATAATACCACATGTGTTTGAGACGCTTCTGATGAAGCGTATAATGTACCTAACATCAATATTATTCAGGAGTGAACGCAACTGTATTGTATAATTTGTTAAAGGTTAAAAATATCCGTCTAGTTGTATGATTATTCCAGGACAAAGTTCGACAGAAAATAACTCTTTAGATAAGTGTAGACCACTATGCAGCATATAGTAATTATTTAATTACTTAAGGTTCTACCGATCTATGGAACGAAAGCTCGATCTTCTTTGTGGTTTCAACTATGCAAGCTGAGTTTCGAAGACCCATTTGGCTGGGATGATGCTGTCCATTCGTTTCCTCATTATGTCTGAGCAAAATTTGTTAGTCTTAGCATTTTGATAACATCCACAATCCACATATGGATAGAGCAGATACATAGAGTTCGTTATTGTACTTTCTCCAATCACACATCTTTTCGAACACAATTTGTGCAATTATCAGACCAGAATGAATTTATTCATGCAAAAGTGCGTAGTTAAAACGTAACTGCGTACATCCATTCAATAGATGGAAACTTATCAGATATTTATTCCTACCTTTACTCAGGTATCTCCAAAATATTAACTTTTTTAAAAATTTCTTTCAATTCCTAACTTGAGTTTGCTATCACATTTTAACACTCTAATATATTTATTAACAACACCTTCTTCTTTGCCTAAAAACAATACATCTGAAAATTTGCTAATTTTATGCAAAATAACCTTAAAAAAATATTATGGTTCACACTTCCATATTTCATTTACATCGTACAGTGGGAGTTAGGTACTCCTATTGCAGACAAATTGAATTTTTCACCGAAAATGTATCTAATGAATTATTACTAAACATTATTAATTAGCGTTAATTTCTTTCAAATTAAACTTTCATTGAAATAAGGAAACAATGTGCTTGTGGGCGATCTTTGAATGATTTTGTTTTTGGTTCTATTTGTATTGCTTTTTAGAACTGGCAAGCGGATAGGACTTGCCTGCATATTGTCAGTGAATGTAACTTCATATCTGCAAATTTTACAGCAGACCATTAAAATATCTTTGCACTTTTTAGGAGCACGGTGTCACTCATATTGTTATTAATACTTAAATGATAGATACACAGTTTTCTCATTCGTTGTGGAGTTACAGTGCTTTCTAAATGACCATCACAAGAATAATTTGAATCATCAGGCTGAGTAGTCCAACACACTATCGATTTCCTTATTATAATTAAAAATATATAAAGTTGTTCGGACTTAATTTTATGAGATATTTAATTTAAACCTGACATATATATGAACATATGTAGGGAGTTAGAAACGTTTTCGATCTAACAGTGATAGACAAGGTTTTTATTGAAACTTTATTTTTATTTTTCAACCTACGAGTAATCTTTTCGAACTTCAACACACTTTTCATATCGTTTCCTCAATGCTTTCCTAAGAAAAAAACAGTTCGAATCTTTGTCATCAAAGAACTTAGAAACAGGGGCATAGGCCATTTCATCGGAAATAATTGCTTAGGGCCAGCTTTGGAGAATACTGTGTATGGGTGGGCACTAGGAAGTAGCAATCATTTAGAGCACCTTGTGTCAAATGCTACTTGTGAACCGGTGAAGTCTTTTCTGAAGGAAAAATGTTGTGTCGCTAAATTTTTCAAGTAGATCGGCATAACAGATGCTCGTGATTATGATTTTATGCGGTAAATAAATCAATTAAAAATATTCCCTGAGCATACGAGTATCATAAAAACGGAAGCCGTGATCTTGTCGATACTGAGTTAAACTTTAAACTTGATGGGTGCATGGTTTTCGCGTCGCTGCCACTGCATGTTGGAACCATAGTATTGAATTCAATTCTCACCACATGTCACAATGCGATGGACGATTTTTTCGAATCGGCTTTGCACCGTAGCCGCCAGTCGTTAGTGCTTGTTTTAGATAGTCAGCATTCTGGAGCCCGAACGACAACTGACCTTGGTCTTACCAAATTGTTCGCATTAGATACGCTTTCAGTTGAGATATTTAGCATCTCGGTTAACTGTTTTTTAGTCAATAGATTAAATCCACGATATGATCTTCAACTTTTCTAACACTGCCAAACTTGAAGTGACGTGTCCAGAACTTCACAGTTAAGAAAGAAGGAGCATTGATTCTTTAAATATCCTGGAAGCATTCATTGATTTCAGTTTCCCTTTAATCCGTTCTCCAAAAAATGCATAACTTGAGTGTTTCAATGCACTGGAACTTTTTGATTTGACAATACCATCACTTTCCGATCAGAATACCATCTCTATGTAAGACGTTCTTTATGCTATATTATTTGTAGCTATACACGATATTCAATGAATATACATTCATATGTACCCACGTAAACGTTTTCACCATGTTCATGAGCACATACTTATGAAGATCCAGAGCAATGCTACTCTTGACAGAGCATTTGACATGATGAAGTCAACAGAGACGCAATTATCTGAACTAAGCAAACCTTTAACAATCTTAGAGTTGGTAGAATTGAATAATTTTGTGAAGCTCAACCCAAAGTTTGCTTGTCCTGTAACAGGAGGATTTTGCATATACAGATATTCCCACCGTTATCAGATGAAAATACATATATGTATGTAATGGGCACTGATGCATAGTAGATAGCTCACATGTTGCATTTCTAAGTATGATTCAGGGAGGGTAATCAAGGATACCAATCTTAATCGATGTACGATATCCAAAGCGGCTATTCGGCTTTTTTATCAAAAATTTAGGATGTTACTCATCTTAAACTGGTATTAAGCTACTAGATAATGTTCAAGAGGGGGTTAAGCGAGAACTCGATTATAAGTTTTATTGTTGTGATAGTGGCTCAAGTCATATTTTGGAGAATCTCAATAAATCATCGCCTGGGAAGATTAAAAAATAACAGCGGTGTACTATCTTCACCTATCAATCATCATGACTCAATGTTGAGTAAGATCTGCGCAAGAGAAAACGCCGCTGGTCAGTATTCTACGTCACTTATTTATACCGAGTGAGGCGAGAAATTAAGAAAGCTGATACCACTGCCGTAGCATCTCATATATAGGTCATTAACAAGTGTGAACTCTTGTGACTACAACCATATACTACAACTACTGGCATAGTTTAACCACACGTCGATAGATGAAAATGTTAGTAGACTGTTAGATCTAAAAAGAAGTATCTTGAGAATCATTCAGCGACGCACCAAGGGTCTACTTCTTTAAATGAGCATTTGAGAGGATGAGCTTCTATGAGATATGAAACATTCAAACACATCATTCGTAAGTGCTGAGATTTCGTCGTTAGAATGAGGACTTTTAGCTGATTAGCCGACGCATTGAAAAAAGAAAAGGAACGAACAGGCCCGATGTGGACGTTAGCATTAAAGATAATTACTAATCACAATAAAGCACTTTTTGATCATCATAAGGTCATCACAAGGAATTCAATCAATTGGATACTTTATTTGATTTTTCATGCATTCAAGGCCATTGACATAAACAACTGCCAATTTAAAATCGTATCCAACTTGACACATATTTCTTTTTTATTTATTTCGTATCTCTCCTTAAAATATTCGATAGATTTAAATGTATTTTCGTCTGAATCTTCAACTCAAAGACAGGCCTCCAATAAAATTAAATTAATTGCCTTTTTATCCATTTCTGTAAACAAATTGGTCAGGCAACAAAATCACATCACCGAAGCATGTTTTAATCAAATGACGATTGTTTTCCCGATTCACAGATAAGTTAGCATCACTGGCCACCAATGTCATATTCTTCCCTAAATCTGTGCTACATATTACAAAACCTTTTTTTATTGCTTCCAAGTAAACTTTTTTTTTTTTTTTTTGTTTTAACGACCACACAAAGACCTTGTCACAGATGACATGATTTTATTGCTGGAATTTTATCACCCGCAACCGCAGATTCAATCTCAAGGAAAAAAGAAAAAAAAAAAAACATGCATCTTCGATAGCAAACCAAAGTAAATTCGGAAAAATCCAGACCCAGAGTTCGGTATATGATCTAAATTTAATAACCTGTTTATTAAATTGTAGCCTGTTTATTTGATTATCGCATTTGTTAGTACAAATCAAGAAAAATCTCATCCGCTGACTAAGATTTACCCTTCCACTTTTACAAGCCGATAATTTGATCTACAAATATGGCGTTGAAAATTGATTCGTGACTTCTAAATCAAAAGAGTTGAACAACGAACTTCATACTTCTTCGAAAAAAAGTGTTAAATTTGCAATAAATTTGAAATGAAACAGAATAATTTCATAATGAAGCTATTAACTAAAAAAGAGATATAAATGAATAAATTTATTTTCTGTATGTACTTGACCTTCAACTTGGAGGTAATATTTTCACATAAGTGGTACTTAAACACGCACGACGTCGGTGTAGTGTTATAATAACTCTTCCACTTAGAACACCAAAAAAGTGTAATTTTCCATATGAACAACTTGAATTACTATTTGGCATGCAACAAACAACTTAGGTGGCACATATCATATATAGCATCCACTCATTTAACTAAAAATTATTATCTAAGGCACATATCCGGAAATTGTTTGTATTCGTTGAATTCTTCTATTAATTTGTATACCACATACGAGTAGTCGTCATACTTAGCTACGAATTTGCGACAAGATTTCTAACTTTATGATCATTATCCGGATCGGTGATTTACATGCGTCACAGTAAACTTTTAGAACAATCAACTCTCTTCATTTTTGGAACTCATTCATTCTCAATGACTTTAATGATTTTAAGCCGATTTTTATTTCAGCGCCAATCACAATATTCGAATTGTTGTCAACGACGGGGTAACAATGGGTGATTGTGCTTAAAATGTAAATAATTTCATTTGACATATTGGGCAGGCAAATTAGCAATACCCTGTACAGTCACAATGCAATTAACACATTCGAGGGGGATGCCAACAAAAAAAGAAAAAAAAAAGTTAAAAGCAAATATGTATGCATGCGAAGCAAATTTGGACATTTCGAAATATTTTTTTTTTTCTTTTTGACTCTTTGCTTACTTTGGTGATAGTTTGTCCCACAAAATAAATGAATATCAATTGAAATATTTTATCTGCTTCACTACTAGCTGGATTCATTAAAGTTTTAAAGATAATTAGCTTAAAAAAAATTGCTAAACACATGATGCTTATCGATTTTCTTCTTTGATCATAAAATTGATTTTTTTCTTTTTTTTTTACGAAAGTAAGCTAGTTACAAAATCACAATAAAAATGCAATGTACCGTGAAATGTGGGATAATAAAGTGTGACTTTGAAAATCAATATCACGTTGGCCTAAATTTAGTGAAATAAAAAATAAGTAAAAGGGCTTGGAGAATGAGTTTATCTATGTTTACGGAAATAGAGAGAACAGTATTGGTTGTATGAAGTTATGCTTTTGTTTATGAAATAGTAAATTATGTAAGAGTACGAGTACGAAGAAACAAAAGGGAAATTTGTTATAAATAAGTACCTTATACCGTAATAGATTAAAGCTTCCAGAGATGAATTACATGGGATATCAGTAGCCACACTTTTGGAGTCTTTTTCACAATTTTTTTTCTTTTTTTTTTTAAGTGGGATTTGTAAGTGAAACGTGCTTGAATCGTACAAAAAATTAAATGACAATCTTTAGGATTACATCAGCGTTATAAACGTAGGTACCTACTACAAAGGTAGATGCCATACAGTGTATGAATTTTAATAGATTAAGTTGGAACGATAGTTAGAGCTGAGAAACTATTCTCAAAATTTCCTTCATTTTTAATATTTGTCTGAGAAATATTGACGTCAATATGATATCAATGTAGTTTTTAAAAATGTTTTAAGCTGACACCACCATAATGTCGATTTGTGTAGTGTGAGTCTGTTGCTGATACCGCCGGACAAATTGTTCTCTGGTATAAGGTTTTATAGTTTAAGGTTTTACCCAAATAGCTCAGTCATGTGGGAAGCATGTTGATTCCATTCAATTTAGTTGGGTTAATATTGAAACAATCAAGTTGCAATTAAGAGCTTGGTTAAGTGAAAATCTCCTATAAATACCAATCTGGGGATAAAGAGCGAATATCACATTTCCAAGATAAAAATGTTCCTTCGAAATCTCTGACTTCAGGTATAATAACGGATTGATTTTCTGTATAAGAGTACCCTGCTTGCGACTGAAAAAGAACGTCTCCAAAACACCAGATTCCTCAAATTTGAGCGAAAGATATACATAATCTGAACAAGGCATTAAATCCCGATGCGTAATAGTATTTTTGCATGGATTTGAGGCTTTTGCATCCTCAAATCTAAGCACCTTTAAGGCGATATTACATTTCTTTCTAGGGTGCGGATTAAAGAAGAAGCACGTAGAAAGAAAGAAAAAGAAAGAAAAATTTAGCTTCACAAACAAACAAAACAAAAAGTTTAACGATAGCCGCTAAACTGTAAGAGCAGCAAACGGCCGCTAGGACTAACAACGAGTATAGGGTAAAAATTCTGTTTTTCATGTCCGGGTGTCGATGATGTTCCTTGGTGGTTTGTTGTGGTTATTGTCATCGGGGTGTTACCCGCGATGGTGGTTTGGTCTAATGTTGTTGGAGAGGATCTTTGTCACTGGTTTCTGGAAATATTACCTCGTTTATCAGTCTCATGACATTCAGGTACCGATCGACTGAAATCTGTTGATGAAGGCTAACTTCTTTTACCAATGGGTTTGTGTTTGTGGCGGCGTCTTGTAGTAATTTTTTGAAAAGTTAAACCATGTACTTTTCTAATGGCATGATTTGGGCTTCTTAGTAGTGTCCGTTGGCTTCTTATTTATTTTTGCCTCTAAGGATCGTACCGCTGAAGCTTCTCAGCACCTTCCCCTCAAATATTTTCACCTTCCTCATTCATGTTTTTGATCTTGTGTACCAAATGGGGGAACAGTACGTCGACGCTGGTCTAATTGATTGCTTGTATAGAAGTATCTTTGTCTTTTGGCTGAGTCCACTTTATTTCCAGATCAGTGGATAGACGCGGTAAAAGGCAAAGTTGGCCGTTTTTTTAGTAGTATGCCGAGTGGGGTTTAAATCGAAGCTTCTCGGTAAAGTTGACTGCAAGATATTTAGCTTGACTTGTGGCTAATAGTGATGATCCAATGGTTATTTCTCTGCATTTGGTAGCTAATCTGCCTCCTTTTCTTCTGATTGGCTTTCTGAAGCACATCGGTTCCGATTTTGATACTCGTATGTTGATGCGTATACCCCACTTCCTGTATTATTTGAAGAGCTTTCTTATGTGAGCTTCGACTTTACGGGCCGCTATCACTGGAGACATTGAGCTGGCGTATATAAGTGAGTCATTGACAAAGAGCCAGCATTCGGTCGATTCTTCGCGCTGAGGTTGATCGAATGTATAGATATTAAAGAGATTTGGTCCCTGCCCTGACGATTTTAATTGATAACTGAGTGTTCCCGATTTGTACAAAGAATGACCTAGAATGCAGAAAGTTGTATATCACTTTTATTAGTGAGGTCGCAAAACTTAGCTGAACTAGTTTGTGAATGAGTTCGTCTATCCAAACGAAGCGAGGCAACGGTGACTTTGTTCCTGCTCAGGGAAAAACAATGTTGTGATGAAATTTCATTAGAGGATGAAGGGTGGAATGTCTTTCTCGGAATCCAAACTGTATGTCCGGAATGATGTTGTTGTTATTTCAGAAATTCTTCAATCTTCACAGGATGAGTTCGTTGAATAGCAGTGATATAGGCCTGTAGCCTGTAACGCTGTTATGATTGTTCCTTTTTAGTGTGGCCATAACCTTGGTAGTCTTCCTCTTAGTTGGGAAGTGGCAGTTGTTGACGCAGTTATTCATTATGATTGCCAGGATAACCATAACAGTGTGAAGTAACTTTTTTAGAACGAAGATGAATATTTTTTCTGGTCCAGCTGCATTGAATAATTTCTGTAATTTCTTCAGCTATTAATAATACTTCAGACACCACAGAATCATTTGCTGGGTTTTCTTCGCTGGATGTGCCATCATCACTGCTAGTTAGCTCCCTGCTTCTGACTGATCTTATTGATGTGTTGACTTCTGTTATGAAAACGGGACAAATTTTCTTGAAAGTGTTCACCAAATATTTTCGACTTTCCTTCTGGCGTTGTAACTTCTCTGGCAATTGTATTTGTGATTTCTTATCTGCTTTTCTGCACTGTAAATGATAGGCAAAAGACGTTATCGAACACTACGCTAATGTAGTTAAGTAATAATAATAATATTTTGGCGCTAACAGCCCAATGCAGGGCCTGGCCTACCTTCTCGCAGGCACTCGTGCTGTGCACCTTACGAATGGTTGAGACCTACAGTCTTATGCCCTTTCCGAAGGGCAATTTTTTTCGATTAAGAGAAGCTTTTTCATAACAATTTTACTCTCGGATGTTTGTCAGACGTTCGCGATAGGTGGGACCGTGAGAAAACTCATTTTTTATTTGTGTGTTTCTTGGATTCGAACCTTGAACCTTTCACTCAATGATCGCGAACTTAACCACTGAGCCATGGCTCCCACGTAGTTAGATTTTTTTTTTTTTTCCCCGAGGGTAGGTAAAAAATCTTCATGAAGACACTATGAGGATCGATAGCGCGTGCTCATAGTACCGTGAGATTTTTACTCACTAAAAAAACCTCCCTTCGTGATAAATTTCTTTGATTACTACAACTAAGTTTTTACTTACCCAGCAGTTTTTCTTTCACGTATTGAGTTCGTTTGGGAGGTCCTTTTCCATTGAAAGTTCCTGCTTGTTCCGCAAATTAGATGCGGTTTCTTGCTATCGCGTTAAGTCGAAAGGTTTAGTCCTTTTAGACGACGCAGTAGATTCCTCTCATCTAGAATTCGAAAGACTTCATTGTTAACGTGTCCTTGTAATCTGTCTTTATGCTTACGCGAGAAGTTTTTGATTTCATATTCGACTGTTGCAATTCCTAAATCTCTATGGATATCGCTATTTCTAATAAACCACAGTGCATTAACTATTGATCTTAGCACTTTATTTTCAAAAGTTTGAAAAATATTGACATTACTTATTTTTGTACAACCCCAGAGTTGTATTCCATATGTTCATATCGGTTTTAGCACAATGTTGTCCAAGTAACCAGTAGATTTCTCTGTATTTGGTTTCGAGTTCTGAACGTTTTTTCTTCACGTGCGATTTCCACTTCAGCTTAGCATCAAGTGTCATTCCAAGATCCTTAGCCTCGTTTGCAAACGGAATTTGAACTGAGTTTGAAAAGATCGGCAAATTATTTATTTTCTTATAAGTAAAATTGACATGAACAGATTTGTTTTCGATTAAAGCTAGTCGCCAAATCTTTGTCCATTCATTTACTTTATTCAATGCTTCTTGCAATTTTTCAGACGTTTCTTCGATCGTTTTACCCGTTGCCAGGATGGCAGTGTCGTCGGCAAATGTAGCTAATACGGTGCCTTCTTCTTGCGGTATATCGCGAGTATATAATAGATACAAAAGCGGTCCAAGGACACTTCCCTGTGGTACCCCAGCCCTTATTTCTTTAAATTCTGAATATTCATTTCCGTGTTTGACTCGGAAAAGTCGATTCGTCAAGTATTTTTCCAGAATATTATATAAGTGTTCCGGCAGCACTTGTCGTAGTTTCAATCCTTTTCAGTCCTTCATGCCAGACCTTGTCAAAAGCTTGAGAAACATCAAGGAATACGCTCGAGCAAATCTTTTTTTCTTCGTAAGCTTTCTCAATTAAATCAGTTATTCTATGCACTTGGTCTATTGTTGAGTGCTTGGTTCTAAACCCAAACTGGTGATTGGGGATAAGAAATCTTTCTTCTATAACCGGCTGTAATCGCTTAAGTACTATTCTTTCGAAAACTTTAGTCATAATTGGAGCTTTATTCGGTTTCAGTTTCTTTATTTCTTGTTGAAGTTCGGTCAGCCTTGCATTTCTTACTGTGTAATTGTGAAATGCTATATCCGACGCATTATCATTTTCAGCAAGCGCTTGCCCATCAAATGGTTTAAATGTTTCTTCTAAATGGGCGGCAAAGACTTCTGCTTTGTCTTTATCATTCTTGGCCCATTCGTTGTCATTTTTCTTGATTGGGGCCGCTTGTATTTTCGGATTTTTAATGCCTTTTATAGCTTTCCAGAACGAATAATTGGAATCTTTGTCCGCTGTTAAGCTTTCAATTCTGGTTTGTATTGTCCGGTTTTTAAAATCAATAATGGCCTTTTTTAGCAAGTTACACAAGCGATTCAAATGCGATTTATGTTGCGGAGCACGAGTTTGTTGCCATTTTTTACGCGCTTTTCTCTTCTCCCTTACCATTTCGTTTATTTCTGGTAGATATTTTTGGGCATGATTGACCGGCGTTTTCCTTTGAGACGTCCTAAGTGATACTCTCAGTTCGATATGTTCTTCAACGTCTTTTTTAAAGCCTTCCCAATCAGTTTTTCTGCTTGTTAGTCTAGCAGGTACATCTTTTTTAATTAGGCGTTCGCTCATCGTTAGAATGATAGGGGAATGATCGGAAGAGAGATCAAAACTTTCATCAATTTTAATACAGTTGTCTGGTATTTCTTTTACAACAAAGAAATCGATCAGATCGGGTATTTTATTGCTATCAGTCGGCCAATATGTTGGTTTACCAGTCGAGTGAAAGTCGCAACTGTGTTGCATGCAGGCGTTGTAAAGTGCTCTGCCTTTTTGTGAGACACATCTTGAACCCCAGAAAGTGTGTTTTGCATTAAAATCACCGCCAATAATAAAATTCGGACCAAGAGAGTTGAAAATATTTGTAAAATCATTTTTTTCAAGCCTGCAACGTAGTGGACAATAAATAGACGAGACATTAAAAGAGTATTGTCCAATTTTCACGCGTACAGTGCTCACTTGCATTGTTTCAAGCTCTATCATAATCTCTTCAGATTGTTCGATACAATCTTTTATGATTAAAGACGATCCGCCTCTGGCCTTTTCCGATGGGTGATAAGCGTGATAGGCACTGTATCTAGTAATGTTTCCACGCGATAGTTTCGTCGGGTGAGTTTCACAGATCAAACATATGTCAATGTCATTTTCTCGTAGAAATATTTCTAGCTCTTCTAGTCTTTGTATGAGACCGTTGGCGTTCCATGCAACAATTTTAAGAAGTTTCGTCATGTTCGTTTTAAAATGCTCTTGTTGTTAAGCTTATATTCAAGCTTCTCCAACCTTTCGACAATTAGCATGTTTGTTTTTGTTTGCTCCTCAAGCCTCGCAAGGATAATGGAAAAGATGTGAGATACGGGGTTTTCCGAATTAACAGTGTTCGTCTTTGTTGATGTTGATGCTTGAGCACGCGTCTGCATGTCAGAATCTGATGGCTTTTCTTTAGGCGCTTTTACCTTTACCCGGTGTGGAATTTGATCGGTGTTTCAGGGTCGGCTCGGTTGTCTATAGTTAGATGCTTCAAAATATATTGTTATCGACTGCTCTTCACGAGTGTTAAATGCGAACTGACAAATGACAATTAAACCAAAATGGCGATCAAATAACATCGACTTGGAATATAAAAAGCACTCTATACTTGCCCTTGATAAGAAAGAAGTAAAAAAAGGTTTGAATTTTTAATTTTTCTGGTGGATCTTCATTGAGCTTCGGCCATCGATCGACGAATCTATTTCGAAAAACTTTTCGACAGTGTTAATAGGGAGTTGTTTCGATCTCACCAAAAATATTAGCGTAAAAAACGGCCAAGTTCTCTAGTAGAAAAATCCTAAAACTATTCAGCAACGCAGAGAAGTGACATAAAGAATTATTCCAAGTTCAAAGAACATTTGCCACTTGTCGAAAGTCTACTTATGTGCGACCTCATAAAATGACTGAAAACACTAGCTACGTTGTTCAAAAGAATTAATGCCGATTCTAAAAAGGACGGCCTTTGTATTTTGGTTGCAACGTACTTTATATTTTAATGACTGCAGTTAAACGTCACAGGTCCATTGAGATCTCTTTTTTGATTTGTATCGTATGTAGAGTGAGATTTTGTTAAAGATTGAGTTGATTTAGACATGCTTCTTTAAATATAATCCATGACCCATATATCTTTATTCAAAGTGGAAGAATTTCTAATACCTTCATGCATCTCCATAATTTATCCAGTAGACGTCAAAACCCCTTATAAGAGTTAAATATACGTATACAACCAAAAAAATAAGATGCATTGCTGTTGTTAAACTGCTCCAAGAGTAGTTCAACCACAATTCTCTTTCTTGTATAAATATATAAAATTCAACAATCGACCTTGAACTTAAAATTTTATTCCATTCTGATTGCATACCCATCATAACAAAGGAAATTTGCATCGTGACTGTCTGTAACATTAATCTGCTTCTAAATCACTTTAGTAATTAATGAAAAACATTTTTCATTATCTAATGAGGAACATACATTTTCTGAGTCATCTCCTGGAAATAAAATTTAAATTAAAAGTGATTGCTAAATACCTACCTAAGCGATGCGTGTGTATTTTGATTAATGAAAACGAAAATTAGTCACACGAAGTACAATAGCGTTTTCTTAATTTATTTTATTTTTTTTTTAATTGAATCTAATTAAGTAAATGAAAGTAAAATCAAGCCGGTCTACATGCGAGAACATCATTATTTAATTATTCCCATGTAAATGTTTAACTCGACCGACTGATTTTCCAGTAACGTAACACTAATCTGCCAATTCGCCATAAGCACGCCTCCTTAATAGCGCGCACGATATCTCATATTGATTAGATACTTTCTGGAAATCGGAATTGTATTCGCTCTTCGTGTAAAAATCATGACCAATCAATTAGCATTCTGAATTCCCAGCAGTAGGGGAGTGCACTGACTACTGCTACTTAATAACAAGCATTACATGACCGCCACAATAACAAACTATTTGCATTTTATTTACTTTTATTGCAGGTGCTGATCATCAAACGCGATCTTGAGTAGCATTTTGAGATCACAACAAATTACAATTAGCCAGCACTTAGTGAGAATGAATCCGCACTTTGTGTGTGTGGCATTACTATGCTGTTTACTGGCAGCCAGATCATTTGCACAACAAACATACTTCAATGGAGCTCCGCCACCACTACCGCCATCCGGATCTGTGTCCGATGAAGAGATCTCGCTGAGTGAGCGACAATTTCGAGTCGTCTATGAGTGGCGAACAATTGACTTTGCCTATCCAGATGAGTATCAGCGTGGACGTGCGCGTCAAACGGGCGAATTTATTGAAAGCAATGTTCTCATTTCGGACGTGAAGGCATTCGCTCAACGTTTGTATGTGACACTTCCACGAATGATGCCAGGTGTTCCGGCTACATTGGGTTGGATTATAACACCCGATAACAATGGACGGACTGATCCTCTAGTTGAACCGTTCCCATCGTGGGAGATGAATCGTGAGGGTGACTGCAGGGCGCTGCAATTCGTGCAGGGTATTGCGATAGATGCTGATGGACTATTGTGGGCTGTTGACTCGGGAAGAATACACACATTGAGACCAGGTAAGATTTAATGGTTTTGGATAGTATTTAGTTGCTTTTAATAAAATCTGAAGTCTGAATATGAATCATTTCATTTTAAGTACTGGCAGACTTTTAAGGTTCAGTTTTGTCTATTCTACCCTCCTTTTGCTGCAAGGATCTAAAATCATTCATAAATATTAAATCTTTTTAAGAAATGAGTGGTAGTCCTTTAGGTTTTACTGACTTAGCTGCGAGAAGATTACAATTTCAGTCCGCAATATCGGATTCATCGACAGCTAGATGGCAGCCTGGTGAGTAGCTGCCCTCTCTGGTATTAAATACTTGAAACTCAGTTTAAAGTCAATATCAGTTGATAGAGCGTTTAACTAAGATTTTCCTTCCATGTTAGGTTAGTGCCCTTAAGGTTTGGAGGTGTTCTGAACCACCAAATAGATTTGAATTCAGTTTAATTTCTAGGTTCATTAAATCAGGTAGAGTGGGTATTTTTTATTGTCAAATAAGCCCTTGCCCTACCCCTAGTATAAGAGCGATTCTATGAATTTTAGTGAATATTAGTGCTTTGGTTTGACCTTGAATACAAATGTTTTTGTTTAAAACTCATTAGCATTTAATATAAGCGGTATCAGGAAATGGGATTTGGAGTTTCAAATATCTGCAAAAATGATCCGTGTAAAGCGCCGAACTCAAGAACCACAAAAGTACAATAATTTAATAATTTTGATGAAACTTGTTTTCTAAATTTGCTCTGCCACTTAAAAATAATAAAATTGTATGAACTTAAGATAAGATATAGTGATGGGGTGCTAAGCGGTTGTGCATTACTTGAATTTGATTTTTTTGACTACTGAAAAAGTTCATCTCGCACTTGAGAAATATAAGTGTGCTTAAGGAACTTAAGAAGGGAATTTTTTGTACAATTAGCTTAAGTCTATTATGGTTAGGCCTTAACTCTTTTATTTACAATTAATTACCAAATTCCACCATTACTTTGTATAATTCTTTTCACTATTCAGTTTCTTCTATCCACATTTATTCAATATTTTCGAGATCCCGACTGTCAAATGTAATGACTCTTTCCTTAAGTTATCGAAACTTGACGAAACTGACATCTACTTTCGTTATAAATGAAGTATAGAATTTTTATCTAATCGTACATTGATTTCAGCTGACTTGTCTCAACCACAATCAACATTGGGAAACATAAGCTAATGTCATAACTGAACGAAATGCATCCCTATGTTCTGTCAATTCCAACCGATGACCATAATACTTTTGCTGCATACCTATCTGTCAAATCAATCTGCCCATTTCTTTTGAAACATCATCCCATGCCCTTTCCTTTTTTCATCTTATTAAAATAAAAGGTATCTCTTTTATCAACAAGGCACCAATTTTTGCGAACACTTTCTATTAATATGGTGCACAAATTCGTAGTCCGAAATTTGTTTTGAAAATTTTCATAACAAACTTTAAAACTGTCAGATTTACATATGCAATGAGCGGCTGAGACCGCTCTCTTATGTTCGCTCATGTTTGCAAAAGTGAACGAACATTTAACGAATCGACGCTAGGCGTATTATGTGTTGGATGATAAGATTGTGAGTATTCGTGGGCTTACATATGCGTGCATATGCAGGCGAATGTTAATTATGTTTCTCACTTTAAGCACTGCACGTCTACGGAAATAAAAATTTGAATTTTAACCCCCAGTATTATTGGTATTTTACTAATGACCAATTTTGAAGAAATCGATTTCTTCGAAAAGGGCTCTCACGATTTTGATCAAATTTTATATTTGCGCTATGTATCAGATGGCTTACTAGGACTTTGTGTAAAAATACGTATAACGGTACTTTTCTTATTACTTGGTATTGGAAAATTAGCTATTTCTCGGCTATGACTCCATCAATTTTGTTTGTAAGGTCATGGCGTACCAAGTATTACGAGTTAAACATATTTTAACAATTCTCTCTAAATTTTAAACCTGAATGATTTGCTGAAAAACATTTACATAGGTGCAAGTACGTGCGATCCAGTCGTGCACTTTATTTTTACTGTGTTTTGTTATTTTAGGAGTGAAGTAGTTTTTATACTATATACTCGTATGTACGCGAATAACATCCAGTTGTCAAATTTCATTACTTAATGTGTGGTTAGAATCGTTCATAACTTAAACAAACTAAATTTAACGATACTGCATGAAATGGACAGTTACTTCCATTATGGATTTAGCTGATTTCAGCTGGGTTAAGTCTATTATGGTTGGGCCTTAAGTTCCATATAAATTAGTTCATTGATTCCTGGGTTTGGCCTGATCAAAATCACAAATCAAACTTCAAAATCCAATTGATTGTTGGAGAGTAAAGTGTGTGAGAACAAACAAAAAGGGTTATTCATTTCGAGGTTAGGATTTCACATCCCTGTCATATGACATCTGTCATATCCATCTGTCATCCGTAGTGACTGGTACGAGTATTTAGTTCGTTTAACTACCGCTCAGCGCATTGAAATTGTTGCATCTTACTACAAACATAACAGTTCTGTAATATCTGTGTATCTGTCAGTTGGCCCCGAATTTTTGAACAAAATCTTCTTCAGCTATGAGTCCCATTTCTCGCTCACCTCAAATAACCATCCAGATATACGAATGAATAATAATATCGTCGCCAGAAAATAACAAAACCACACTAACCTGAGAATTTTGTTCTTTCTTTCAGATCGTCCAAAGAATACATGTCAACCGAAACTGCTGATCCTCGATCTCAAGAGAAATGGTACCGTAGTCCATCGCTATGATTTCCCCAATGAAGTGGTCGCCAGGGGTACAAATTACCTCAATAAAATCGTTGTCGATGATGCATATGGTGGATTCGCTTACATCACAGACAACAGTGGATCTGATCCAGGTATCGTAGTTTTCTCCAGAAAACTCAATCGATCATGGAAAGTCCGAGAGCCAAATTCAATGAGAGCAGCACTCAATGCAGTCGACTTTGCCGTAAATGGAACGAGTTTGAGATTCTCCATTCACATTGACGGTATCGCCTTGGGACCATACTACAATCCCAACAGTGGTGGAGACTCTTTGAACATCAACTCACCAAAATTCGTCAATGAAAATTACGAAAGAAATGTTTACTACTCTCCCCTCTCCAGTTACCACTTGTATTCCATTCCAGCTTCAGTTCTTCGTGATCCTGAATTCACTAGAAGATCAACACTAAGGCAAGTCTTCGAATCTGTCACAGACTACGGTTTGAAAATTTCTCAAACAGACGGTATGATCATGGATAATCGTGGAATTCTCTACTATGGCCTTTTGAAGGAACACGCTGTTGGCAAATGGGACTCATATCAACCTTTCACCCCAATCAACCAGCATGTGATTGCCAAGGATGATGAATTCATCCAATGGGTTGATGGTATGTCATTCGATGAGAATGGTTATCTCTACATTGTGGTCAATCGACTGTACAACTTCGTTGCGGGTCGATTGAATCCGAATGAAGTGAATTATCGTATCCTTCGTGCCAAAACAGGAGGTTTGGGTTATACCTTCACGAATAGCCCGGGAGTTGGTAATATCGGACCAATTGGTTTTGTGCCTGAAGGTGAGCCATTTGGCAATGCTATCGGCTTTGGATTGTCTTCGACGACGCCGTTCTATAATCCACTAGAGGGACATGATCCATATTACAATGCAGCTGGAAAGGTGACATTTATGCTAACAAATGTACTACTGACTGCATTAGTAGGTGTTCTCCTTCGTTAAGTTGTCCATTACGTCCATTTGTGCTCAAAGATAAACATTTAAGAGTAGATCAGTATTTCATTTGCATTAAAGTTTTGTATATTTTTCAAATTGTGCTGAAACCGACAGACGGCAGTCATTTGCCGTGAGCATCTTCATATACCAAAAATTGTGTTTAAAATAAATAAAGCAACATCGAATAATATTTGTAAAGAGGTAATAATAATATATAACGAAACTCATTGTTACTTAATTTGTTCGATAAGAAATCTAGGTTAAGATATTACGTGTTTAGAATATTTTAAATAATAAATTTATTTTATTATAAACGAGAGTTGTTTCATTTGAAAATGTAAGTTTTATTATAATAGCTGAAGAACTAGACTCTTCCAACACATTGTATTTGACAGAAGTTGATATTTTCAAAATAGTACTTTCTAATACTTTCAAATAGTTACATCCCACCAGAGTAAGTATTATTATCTACACCATTTCTAAATCAGAAATAAAATAAAAATGGAAGAGATAGTTCTCTCAAATTCAAAAAAAGTACTAGTACGCTTTTCATATGGAATCTAGAGAAACGTCAATTTAAGGTGCTTTCCAAATATAAGTCCATTGAAAGAGTTTGTTTACCCAAACGAATAAATTGCAAATCCCACAAATCTTATTAAATTAACTCCATTAAGCCTTTTTTAATTCAAGTTTTATTTCTTTTGATTTTAAATTTTGTTTGCTGTCAAATCTATCAGCTGTAACTCATTTGACAGTAGTCATATTTTGGTTTCCATTCCTTCACTGTTCAATCATGTCAAATTATACAGTACACCAAATATTACTGTAAAGTAAACGTCAAACCACTGCATCCCTTGCTTTCAGCGAAATTTCGTAATTTGCGAAAAAAGATGTATACATATGTATGTAGGTAGATAAAAAAATATTAAACAAGTAAAATCAGCTACGACAGAGTGATTCTGAAGACAAAATAAACAATTAAAAGAATTTACGAAAGCTGCCTCAAGTACAATCATTGATCAGCTTTGTTTGAGTGTATTAATGACTGAGCATTTAGGATGCAAATCCTTGCCTTAGTTTGTCAGCTTTCCATTCCTAAACGTCACCTGGAATCTGGCTCTATTAACCAATCAGAAGAGCGGATATTCAAGTCAACAGTGAACCAGAACATGCCCAGTTTAAACTAGTTCGTGAGGAGAAAACGGTTGCCGTCATTTTATTTACATCATGGATTTACTTCAAACTTCATATCAGAGGTTTTCGAAGTTACATTTCGAGGCGAAATAGGAAATTTCATTCTAACCTCAATATTAGCAGCAGTTTACTTAAGGTCAATTTTAAAAAAGTACAATTTTCTCTGAACGGTTCTTAGTAAAGTATCGTTAATTTTAGGGTTAGAATGAAAATTCCGATTTCGCCTCGAATTCTTACCCCAATAGCTTCAGACTTGCGTACATACGACGAACAGACGGACAGACAGACTTGAGGGACCCGCTTTTCTGAGTTTCTTCATTATATTGTAGTAATACCAAGATATACTCCGGATCATAATCTCGCCATAAAGAAAAGAAGAAGAATACCAAGATTGATGAAAATCTCGAGACAAAAGGTCTATGAACAGAAACGGAGGGATGAAAATCGCTTATTCGAAAAAAAAAAAAAAATGAACAAGAACCACAAAGAAATACTTTAAATTAGGAAAATCTTGCACAAATCAGATTGTTCTTCAAGACAGGTTGATCATCTCAATCTGTATGGCGACCAATATTTTTAATCAACTGTTTGGACCAAGCCAATGTTAAAAAAAAAATATTTAGCAAACGGTTAATATTGGGCAGCTATTCTTGCTGAATGATTTTATTTTCTTTTTCTTGGTATTCAAACCTCACGCTCAGTAGTTCAACTGAGCCATGGCGCCCTCCCAAGCTCAAGTTTAAGACGCTATTTCCGATCGTCTAATCTTGAACCTGCTAAATATTACTTTGGAGCGGAGCATTCCCATCTGTAGGATGCATATTGATATTTTAAATAATAGTACCCTAGTAGCCAATTCCAGGCGTACATGCGTCCCCAATATCCCGTATAAAATTCTATCTTGTTTAATGCACCTAAAGTCGTTTGCAAATGAATAGGCAAGGCGACCTGCACTCATTGAAAACAAATGCGAAACTCCATATCGAGGCACTATTTAGTAACTATTTTTCAGAATGCGAAACAGCTAAGATGGTTTTGGTTATAAGGAAGACCAAAACTTAAGTAAGAATTTATTTACAAATAAACAGTTCGGAACAAGCAGCGGATATTGGTTTGGTGTGGCAAAATCCTTGCAGTTTGGCTCTGTGATTTCCTAAGAAAAACCACATATATATACGAGTACCTTGGTTCAATTTCTACAAGGCGATAAGGTGTCGCCTTTAAATAAGCATCAAACCATTATAAGCATCATCTCGCTGCGTCAAATCCAAAATGGGCGGCTCCAAACAACGTCAGTATCTCCAGGTTAGGAATGACTGAAATTATAAACTCATTAACACGCAGGGCTAGTGCGGTGTTTTTAGTCCGCTAAAATCTAACCTTTCCCCTCTAATCTTTAATTCTCTTTCACATATTTTCCTCCTTTTCCATAACTGGCTTAATAAACTCTAAGACATAGTTTTAAGTGATGCAAAAAAATAAAAAATACAGCAAAGTTACAATCCATCTGGAACGGATCCTATGATGCCCTATACCTCTTCTCGTAACCCATCTCTAATAAAGTGAAAGAGGCGTTGTAAATTTTGTAATTCAAATGCAATGAAATCTCTTTACTCAGAGAGCATTCTCGGGATTTTAAGAAACTTTACCAAAATTTGTTACTTAAACTCGTCGTTTTAACGAAATAAGACTTAACCATCACCGTAAATATGTAGCTCTGAGAAAGCAAAATGCTTTTTCTGCAGCAAAATCTAGGCGTGGTCCTATATAATGTATAAACAAATTGTAAGATTAGACACGCCTATATAATTTATTAAGTAAATGTTTTCAGTCTTTAGTAAAAATATTGGAAAAAACTATTTTTAAAGTGGGCTTCGATGACCAAAAACTGGTGACTTACAGACAGACGGAAGGACAGATAAACGCGCACAGACAAACGGACATGGCTAGATCGACATAACTTTCGATGCTGATCAAAAAATATATAAACTTTTGAGGGTCTATTGTTACTATTTCTCCATTTTACAAACTATGTATCAAAATTAATATAAGGTGAATTTAAAAACGTTAAAAAAATGTGCAGTGTTGCGCCAATACAATATGCTTTGTGTTGCTGTTGCCTTGCGCAATTTATTTTGCCATTTATGAACACTTGTGTTGCAATGCTACACGCAATAGCAACAAATAAAACATTAAAATTGTTATATGGTAAAATAAATAATAATAGCTAACGAACTGTAAGAAACAAAAGCTTATCTAAAACAAACGAAAGCAACATCAAAACAACTGTTGCGCAGGTTGCTCTGTTTTGACATTTGGTTGCGTTGGTTTTGCAAAAAAAAAAAAAAAAAACATTTGATTTGAGCAGTACTGCCAAATTGTTGCTTTTTCGAACTTGTTGCTTTTTATGAATTGGACCATACTCTTACAATCAACCAGGGCTCGCACCGTCAACGTCACGATGAACAGCAACAACTTCAAAATAATTATAAGGTCTGCTGTTAATATTACTATTGATTCTTGGAAAACGCTGTTTCTTTGGGTCATGAATGCAATTGAATAACAAAAATCCTATTTATTCTGTTACTTTCGGGAAACCTACATACGAACAGAATCAACAGCCACTCTATAGGTTCACTTTCCCTGAGAGAAGATTATAAAAAAAAGATGATCACTTTATTTATGCAGGTACTCCATGAATTGTAGATACCAATATTGATGTCTCTATATATACAGCTACGGACCACGTCGAACAAAGTTAATTGCAGCTAACAAGTGATATGTAGGTACTGATTATGTATAAATTAAACCGTGAGAAATCTAAACTTCTCACGGTGTCAGCCTATCTTTTTCATTCGTCAATACAAGATTTAACCTAGTTTTGGCGATTGAGTTGGATTAAAATCGCTAGTAACGCAATCATTCGCCAAATTTAATGACTTGCAAGTGTTCCACTATACCACAGTTCTACTTATTTACGAACTAATCCCGCATTTAGCTCACCCACTGTTCCACAAAAGTAATTCACATCGGCCTTAAGATAGCTTGAACTGCATCCGCTAAATGCATCTTCATTAGGCACTCACCCGACACTTTGCATTTCCTGAATATCTTAATAAATTGTTTAAACTTGGATAACCAGTTTCCGCCATTGCAACAACCGGCGAGTTGAACTTGAAAACGTTTACTACGATAGACTGCACCTACATAGCCGATGAACTTGGCCAAAGCGCATAAAGTGGAATACGTAATTCGAACCGAGAAAGAGGCACACAAACCGATATCGATGTCAGAGCTGTCGACTTCAATGGAATCCCATTCGCATGCTCTACCGGATTTTCCAGTTTTGGCTCGAAAATCGCAGTTCATTACATTTTATTATGTCTGTAAAAAGTAAACTTTGTGTTGTGTTGTTCTCGTACTGTTGCTGTTTACTTATGATATCAAAAAAAAAAAAAAAATTAAATTACTCATCGCAAATTGTAATTAATATGCTCAGAGGCTCTTAATTAGTATTTTGATTCCAACTGCAGTCTGATTGATCCGCTTCGCACTGTGATGTGATGAATAACACATCATGTCATGCGGGAGTAATTATACCCCCCACGAGAGGATAGCCAGACAGACAAATTGACTGTAAGTTGTAACAGAGTGGAAGTTCATAGATTATTCAGAGACAGAGCCTAGGGGCAACTATGTACATAATGTAGGTGCCCGTGATTTTCAAGAGGTGCGGTACTTTAGAAGTATGAATTTATTTTTTATGAATCAGCTCTATGTCGAATTGTTGTAAACGAACGGAGATTATGACTCTATCCAACATCTTAAGAGGAAGTTGGATCTTAGAGGAAAAATTAGATGACTTGCATTGCAGTATACTTCGGGATTAGTACACACTTAAACTGGAAGTAATTTTAATTTCACCTCGAGGCGATGAATATGTTTAATGTTGAGATAGAGTTTTAGTTTGTTTTTTTAAAGAAAAAATTTAGCGACAAACTCTTCAAAAAAATTCAAAAACTATCAAAAAATATTATGATGTATAGTAACCGGTATGGGATGGGACACGCTGATCATAAAATATGTTTATCTTGACTTGATTACTCTCGTCTACGCAAAGACAAGATAAAGAACAAACAAGTCATTGTTTTTTTGTTGAACCAACTAAAGTCAAAATGTGACCGTAAGGATGTGAACAGAGCTGCGGAATTGATTTTGATCACTTCTCGAAAACCTCTTATTTGCGCCGACAATCAATTATACAAGTACGTGTAAACAGGTAAAGTGAATATTGAATGCTTTGCATGGTCTCTCCTTGTTCTGTAAATAGTCTGTTCGCCATAATGCGGTAAGGTATCCGTGTTTGAGGATAGAATCGATCGACTTATTGGGTATTCATTCATTCGATATGTTGCCAAACCTGGTAACACCTTCAGAGATGGCAACGCCGTAAAGAAACACTTTCCCCCTCCCATAACAATGGGACGATAAACCGATTTCCACAACGTGTTGTTGTGTTTTCCAACATGATTTGTGCCTTTAAATCGTTCGCTCTCAATAGATGTCTATCTGTTGTTGAGCCCACTTGCTCTAACGCGAAGAAGTTCATGACTAGATCATTGAGCGTTTCATGTGCAATTGAAGAATTTAGTGTACTTTCGCAAACTGTACCGCTCCCCTTATTAGATTAGTAGATTATAAAAGATTTTCGTCGTGGACTAAGTAAGCTATGGCTTACGTGTACTATTTTTCGGATATAATTCAATGAGCAAGACAGAGTGGGAACCGTGGCATTCTAACTCCTAGAGATCTGAAAATTGCTTACATAGATTGTGTCAAAGAGAATCATTCTCAGGTGAAGTGAATATACTCAAACTAAGCGAAGATAATTTAATGAACGAGACGAATAAAAAAAGTTCAATATACAAGTTAAGCCCCTACCTGTACACCAATGATGTCATGCGTATCAGAGGTCGTATCGACGCTTCCAATAATGTTCCGTTTAATTGTAAAAGGCCTATCATCTTACCAAAGGAGCATTATATAAATGGGCTAATGGTTGCAGAATACCACCGTAGATACAAACATCAATACTTCGAAACAGTAGTAAATGAGCTTCGACAAACATATTATATTCCAGCCTTAAGAACGTTACTCAGGAAGATCCAACGAAGATGTCAAACTTGTAAAATCAGGAAAGCAGTCCCAGATCCGCCACTTATGGCTGAGTTACCACCAGGACGACTTAAAGCATTCACACGACCATTTTCTTACGTGGGCATAGACTATTGGGGGTCTCGGAAGACACGTAGAGAAAAGATGGGGGGTTTTATTCACTTGCTTGACCATAAGGGCAATCCATATAGAGATAGCCTGTAGCCTGACCAGTGATTCCTGCATTTTGGCAATCCAGCGATTCTGTGCGAGAAGGGGCAAGCCAATCGAGATTTGGACAGACAATGGCCCAAACTTTAAGGGTGCATGTCAAGAGCTAAAAGAGGCCATAAAATTGTTGCAGCCTGACTGGGTGCCGTTCAAGTTTGTAGATGAGAAGATAAAGTGGAATTTCATACCTCCAGCATCACCGCACATGGGCGGTTGTTGGGAGCGATTGATACGCTCCATTAAACAAACTCTATTCAGTATAAATCTTGGCCGAAATCCGAAGGATGAGACACTATTGAGCATGATGGCGGAGGTGGAAAACATTATTAACTCAAGACCTCTTACATATGTACCAATCGACGAAGACAGTGACGAGGCTTTGACTCCAAACCATTTTTTACTTAGCTCGTCCAATGGAACGAGGCTCTGTGGCGAACTGTGTGACGACGGGGTTGTCCTACGGAAGCACTGGCTGACAACCGAAAAGTATTCCCAAATTTTCTGGAAGCGTTGGATCATAGAATACTTACCGACTTTGACCAGAAGAACAAAATGGTTCCATCCAACGAAACCTATAGTGGAAGGAGATGTTGTCATAATTGTAGACGAAAATAATCCAAAGAATACTTGGCCGAAGGGTCAGGTTGTACAAACTCATCCCGGTAAGGACGGACAGATAAGATCAGCGGTAGTCCAAACGGTCAACGGAGTATATACACGGCCGGCAGCGAAACTGGCAGTGCTTGATGTCCAAGCGTTTGGCGAGTGATGAGACAACCAGATTACCAGAGGGGAGTGTTGCCAAACCTGGTAACACCTTCAGAGATGGCAACGCCGTAATTTGCGGCGATGATTTCACGGCGAAGAAGTTTTGACAGAAGCGAAAAGGGCGCCTTCTTGGCGGGGTTTTGTTCTTTTGCAAGCAGACGACCGCGTGACCAGGAAACGAAAATTTTAGCCAGCACTACGCCATTACGACATAAATTAAATGTAAATTTGCTTTTTGAATTTTAATATTAAAGTTTGTTTAACGTAAATGCTAAATTTTCGGATTTTGTTTACACGCGGTAACACGATAGTTATTAAAATTCGTTCGTTACTATTTTCATTCATTCAATTCAAACCTTTTTTAAGTCCGCATATCTCGAAAATGTTAGGTCCTACGAAAAGGAGTTAGGTATTGTACAAGATGGATGCCGAATTTTTCAAAACTTTAAAAAATTGCAGGTACACTCGACTTTACTTTACTTTAGATGGTGCTATAGTCCAGAATGGACCTGGGTAAGTGCAAATATCTTAAAAATAGTAAATTATATTATAAAAAAAAATCATTGGGATCGAAATTTTAGGTTTTAATATTTTCTACTACACGGATTCCTTTTTTTTAATTTTCAAAGATTGTAAGTGGAAATCGTTTTTGAGTGCGAATATCTCGAAAATAGTGCGTCATACTAGAAAAATTCTGACAATCGAAATTCCAGATTAGCGAAGGGTTTGAAAAATATCGTAAAATTAAAACAAAAAACTGCCTGTTCGTAATCAAGTGAGACGGAGTGTACCAACCTAAAAAAAAATGTTGACAATATCTCAAGCGCGGTTTGTTTGAATGCGAAATTCCGGATACATTTTGATCAGAAGTTATAACACGGAACATTATCGTCGTCCCCTAATGCTCTGCAGTTCGTTCTTGATGCGGCTTCCCTTAATCAGCTACTTTCTGCTATTTTTCTATTCTTATGTCATCTTCCCATCTCAATCTTCGCCTTCCTTGATCCTTCCGACATTTCTCGACTATCTCTCAGCAGCTGTTCAAATCAAATGTGGCCCGGTTCCACTTGAGAGGTAAAACAGACTATGCAATATCTAATACCTAAGTTCAGCGTCCTGTCTCGTCATTTCGGATGTGGTCTCTTTGTTATATGTTGTTCAGTGAAAGTCCATGTCTTGGACGCATACTTGTCATATTGGACTTAAAAACGTTCCTCAATTTTCCAAATGCTGCCCAGGCAAGTTGAATCCTTCGTATTATTTTCAACATTTGATGGTCTCTGTGGAAAAGTTATTAATTCGGTTCAGATACACATACTCTGCTGCACACCATCTATATTAAGTGGATTGTTCGCTGGTCCAGTGGTCATAATTTATGCTCCGTCGAGGTTCATTGTTAAACCCAGTTTTCTTGATGCCCTACTTACATCCGTCCATTACCCTGCTGGGAAATAATTCATCGCGAAAGCCTATAATGAAATATTTTTCGATAGGATGTGGAGAACTATCAATTCCTAATATTCGACAGCTTAAGGGGATGCCGCTGGGCTCTCCTTGGAAACTTTTCTTCGGATAATTTCACAAACTGACAGACTAACCTGTGCCTATCCTGAAAGTTGTTTACCAGGCCAGGACGAGTCACATGTCACCACCACTACAACATTACCACAACAATAATTCTAATGCTAAACTGAGGCACAGTCGGGTCGGGTTTGAAGACTCATTGGTTCAGCAGCTCTCGCTTCAGAAGATATTAAGTTCGAGAGCATCGAATGCTATGTATACTTCTTGCATCGCCGAGGTGCATTTGACACCATTAATCTCTCTCAGAGGGTAACAGGGTGATGTGTGCAAGGCAATATGGGTATGGGGAAGTCGTGTTTGAATACCCGAATCTTAAGCTTTTCAACTCACATCCCTTACTGCAAAGACAATCACAAATTAAAGGCAAACGAACTTAACAAAACAATTTATTGTCAGTAAGTAACCATCAACAACAAAGCATTACTTCTCCACCCTAACCCGGTGGCCACTTAAGTTGCCTTCCTCCCAGCACATGCAGATGCAAATGATAGACGCTTTGACAACCGTGCACACCATTGTTTATCACCAAACGGAATCCCTCAGGAGCACTAGTCTTCCCCAAATCTCCAGCTACTCGCACCAAATGCCCAAGCATTTCAGTGTCCTCCTTAGTGCTGCTGTCCAGCGTAGGTATTCTGTACTTGGGTATCACAAGAAAGTGAATTGGCGCCTGAGGAGAAATATCGTGAAATGCCAAGCACTTGTCGTCCTCGTAGAATATTTTAGCGGGTATCTCCTTGGAGATGATTTTATCGAAAATTGTAGACTCACCACGGGATAAGTGCTGACCTTTGGCCGCTGCTTCTTTGGCTTTGCGTTCTTCACATCGTAGCTGGATTGTGGTTGATAAGCGGACCGTTTGAGTGAAGAATACTGGTAGTTGTTTTCCTCCCGAGCGGATGATGACACGAATTGTATTCATAGCTGGAGGAGGAGGAGAATTTACTTGAAATCCTTATCAGCGGTTAATAATGACCGCAGTGGTTTTGGTATAATGCTGTCAGAAATTTGACAGTGAAATCAGCTGGTCAAGGGTTTGTGTATGAACTTGAGGTTCGGAGGTCTAATATTGAATGCATTCAGTGCGAGGATGGGATATTATTGTTCCCAAAACAGAATCTAAAGACATTAGGCGTGCAGTGAATTTTTTTTTAACTACTTCATATTAAAATAATAATAATGCGCAATCAAAGGGCAAGTTCTAGTTCAGTGATGACTGGGTTGCGGGCTCTTCTGATTTGTCTACGGAGTCAGATATCCAGGTGACGTTTAAGAAGGGGGAGCAGACAAACCAGGGCATCCAACATTATACACCATCCATCAATATGCGCGATTGTGTAGCTTGGGCTTAGTATTTATTACAGCTTGCATAAATTCTTTTAATTATTTAACTTATTTAGAACTACTGCTAAATTTGCCAATTAAATATTCTTTTATCTATATTTGTTTTTCCCGCAAAAGTGACAGTTGAAAGAGTTTGGTGTTTCCCTTACCATAGAGTCAGATTCTGCGTTCTGTGTAATATTACATAATTGAGCATTTTGGTAATGGAAACTAAAACGTGCTCAAATTGATAATTTACTCAGAAAACTTCATATTAGATTTCTCATTTTCTCAGAATGAGAAAATGTTGCTGACACTATGTGGGAAATATTGCCGTATATATATAAATATCTTTGCAGATGGAATAGAATCCCTCAACAAGTTATTTTGCTTCATAAAGCCTGCCATACATTTTTTAGAGAATTTTGCGGACTCGTCATGAAATTTTTTTTATTTAACTTTTACTGCAATGTTTGTGAAAGTCAACCGTTTTGCTTGAATTTTATTGTTCTGGACAACAAAATGCTGGCAAATCCATTGTGGAGACTTTGGCTGACACAATTTTTGCTTTTATTTCTGCTCGAACAAGGCATCCAATGGAACTTGCCAATCGTCATATGAAATGACTTTATTTCTCGCTTTCTCACTTTTTTGTGGTCCCAATGTGCTTCTATTTTTTTTTTAAGTAAATTTTCAAATGCTACAGCACTCAGACTCGATTTGACTACCAGGCAGAAACCCTTTTTTGGCATAGTGCTTGAATTTTGTTCGTTTCTCTTTTATTCGCGGTGGCTGTTGGTTGCTAATCCCCATTCGGGCTTGAAAATGCACAGCTAGGGAGCACTACTACTACAATGTGCTTTGTAATATTATTTAAGCGGTTTGTATGTTTCAAAAGCATTCATATTATTCAATTCGCAACACTAAATCTGAATTTATTTTTAAAGAGTACAACAAGACTTCAAGAAGGTGCTACAAGTACACTACTAATATCAAAGTTTCATAACGGTTCATTTGCATTGAAAACAATCATATATGTGTTTGGTTTCCGTACACCCTAGACAAAGTCGGATCGATCAGATTCTGAATAAGCTTCTCGTAACACCGCAGACCTTTGATACTTATTCGTATACAAATGAATTTGAGAATATATGGCGGGGCAAACAACTAGCAAACAAAATCTCAGCGAAAAGAGAAAGGAAAAGGGCATGCTTTGTATGGGAAATTTTGCTTTGCTCGAACAGCGTGCTAGACTTTATTACATCGGAGATGTAATGCTACACTCACAACAGTTTACACATCAAGCTGTTAAACGAATATTGAGTTATATAAAAACACATAAAAACAGGCACACTTAATGGCTTCGCAAAGGACCCGACGCTCATGACATGGTGATGTTGGTTCAATTTCAAATTTTTCTACGATTGCAATTGTTAGTTTTGTGCAACTTAGTTTTACATACATATTTCACAACTGTAATGGTGAAAAACTTGTTGAATTGGATTAAAATAAATTAAAACTACGTAGTTAAGCCTGTAAAAAGCACTAAATGAATGAATGAATTTGATAGAAAGACAAATTAAAATAAATTGCGGGAATATAGCCATGCTAATCAATGGGACTAACTAACTAGTTTTGCGAACAAAATCGAGGTCTCTCTACGAATCGGTGTTGACTAAACAGTTGCAACACTATTAATAAAAAAAGAACCTCATTCCATCGCTAAACATCCGTTTAGCTATTCGCTGTTAAATGTTAAATTTAACAAAAATATTTTCGACGTCAAATAGCTATTTAATATTTTATTTGCGAGCAGTGTATGAAAATAGGAGTGTTCCTATTACTTACTATTTCATTAAGAACTGTTTTCAAAGCCAAAGAAAATTTGGCTCGGCTGAGATTTTGTTGTCAGTTTAACTTCATTTGTATGTTTTATTTAATTACTTTGTTTTACTTTCATTATTAGCAGTTTCGTTACTCAATGGTTGGTATAGAATTGACGCAATTCAGAAGAGCTATTTGTTTTAATTAATATAATTATGGAATGATTCTATCGACAATACTTTCTTACCATCGATGTACGATTTTACATTCTATCGATGAAACTGAAATGTAAGGGAGCAGTCTGGAATAAGCTTTAATCAAATTGTATAGTTTTGCAACGGAAAGCTTAGTAGGTGGTAGACTTAACCTAGGTAGACAATTTAGAACATCTATATTATACATTAATAGATTGTAAACGATCGTTTTTTTTTTAAATATCGATTTTCGGTTTGTATTCAAATCCCCCAGTGCTAGTGATTATTTAGCTCGGTGTTATAGCAAAAAATGTCCTCACACATCTCCCCCTCAAGTATTAAATTCGGAAATTTTGACGATCCTGTCATTGTTGTACAGAAAGCGTGCTTTGAATACTCCGATTGCCCTCAAGATAATGAAGAACAAACAAAATTTCCTTAATCTACGTCGACCTCTTTCCATACCTGATTAGAAAATATCCCAAAACATTCCACTGTCATCTAAGCTTTGACAGCTCATCGCAAAAGTCTGGCATCACCGTCCACCACTGACAAGCATTTTTCGACGACAGAGACAACAGCAGCAGTTGCAATTTTTTTCTCTCCGATCCAGTAGCAGCAGTCGCGTTTTATTCCATCGAGTCAGACGGTTCGCGTTTCACGTCAGAAAACAAGAAAAAATTCTACGTTTACCGTTCGTATTTTACAATCTCGCAGAGAGTGCCTTGTGTAACAGTGTTGTGCCAAAAAAAAGTGAAATAAATTTCAGCAGCGCCTAAAAGGTGTTCTTATCTCGCTTCCTGTGTGCTAGAACCATAAAGTGAATTTCCCTTGTTTATCCGCGAGTGATTTTTTCTTCCTCAATTCATCATCATCATCATCATCCTCCCTCATCACCAGGAGCAAAGGAATTTTCCATCAATCTCTCATTCAACAGCAAAAAGATGAACCGCTCGAGTGAGTAATAAACAACAAAAACAAGAAATTAATTTGCATACAAACTAACAAAAAAATTTTTTTTTGTTGAATTCAATCAGCCTCGCACCGGTTAGTTGTGTTTAAAGTTTGTCTGTCGCATTCATTGCGCGTATGTCCATACGAACGACAGAAAGGGATGGGAGGTGTCGTCATTTTCTTGCCCACCTCCATCCACCGTTCCTTGGGGGTACACGCGCCAGTTGTAAACATTTCATTTATTTTTGTTTAATTTCACTTTTTTCCTTCTTCTATCTTTCAATGTAATTTTCTGCAATTAGTAAATTATTAATAAAAAGGAAGAAACTTATGGAGGTGCCTACTAAGAAAAAAATCACCATTTGGTTGCATTTTTGGTGTGCCTTTGTTGTTGCTTGGAAGAAATGTGATTGAATTCGAGTCTCGTTTTAACTGACATTGCACTTGCTCGACCAGTTCAAATTATGTAGAGTTACTAGTTTTTATGTTTCTAGTTTATTGTTTCTAGATTATCCAATGAAATGAATTGATAAAAACCACACACAATACGACAAGGCGCAAGAGAAATTGTATTTTCTTATCAATCGGGGAGCGGTTCGTTTTCTTTTTCTGTCGGGAATTCCAGTGTCGATAAGAAGAGCAAAATGTTGTAAATATTAAGTGTTATTTGTTTTTATTTAGTTATTCAGCGTGGAATTCGAGTTTGAGTGAGTAAAAATGCAAATAGAGGCTGGCGGATGTACACAAGATATGTAGTTTTGCAAAATATGTTTGCTGGGATATGTGTGACGCATGAATTGAATGAGAGAAACGTGAATCATTCATTTAAGCGGAAAGAAAGCGAAACCGTTCAAGTGGTGGTAGGTAGCTAGTTGGTAGCCAAATTTGGGAGTCGGCCAATTGCTGGTAGTAGCCGTACTGTTGTTAGCCATACAACTTTGCTTTTTGTTTTGCGGTAATACAGGGTATAGCAATTATGTATGGAATATTATATCGGCTAAATGGCCGCCTCTTTCCGCTTAGTAGATGCGTGCTCTTTCAAAGAAAGAAGTCGGGAGCGGTCAAATCAGGGCATCAAGCGGGCTAATCATCCGTCCCGAACAAATTTACGCAAAATAGCCATCGTATAGTTAGCTGTGTGTGATGTGGCACCGTCCTATTGGAACCGCATGTGTTGTAGGCCCAATGGATCCAATTCGGGCACCAAGAATTTTTCCAACATGTCACAATAGTGATCACCAGTAATTGTCAAGATATTTAGTGCCCAAATAGTAGATATTTACTTTTTTTTTTATAACGAAACCAGATAACTTGAAATGAGTTTCGTCACTCCTCACAAGTTGAGTTTGTCAATTTAGAGCGGTTATAGAAGGAAATAATCTTATCCCTGACCACCAGTTTGGGTTCAGAAGTAAGCATTCCAGGTGCATAGAATTACTGACGTAATCGAGAAAGCACTTGAAGAGAAAAAGATATGCTCAAGATATGACGTCTCGCAAGCCTTTGATAAGGTGTGACATGATGGCTTGAATTGTAAATTACGACAAGTTCTCCCTGTATGCCTATACGAAATTCTAGAATCATATCTCGCGAATAGACTCTTCCGTGTTAGACGTGGAAATGAATACTCGGAGCTAAAAGAAATTTCGGCCGGTGTACCGCAAGGAAGCGTTCTTGGGCCACTTCTCTATCTGTTATATACTCGAGATATACCGAAAGAAGATGGCACTATCCTGGCTACGTTTGCTGATGACACCGCTATCCTAGCCGTAAAACTAATGTCTTGCCAATTTTCCTAAACTTGGCCCGAATACCTTTTGCAAACGAGGCTAAATACCTTGGAATGACACTCGACGCAAAACTGAAATGGAATTCGCACGTGAAAATGAAACATAAAGAACTCGAAATCAAATATAGAGAAATGAACTGGTTGCTCGGAAAACACTCCCAGCTCAGTACTGAGAACTGCTTTTATACAAGCAAGTGCTAAAGCCGGTGTGGACTTACGGTATACAACTTTGGGGCTCTACCAAGAAAACAAACGCCAATATTTTACAAACTTTTCAAAATAAAGTGCTAAGAGAAATTGTCCACGCACCGTGGTATACTAGAAACGATGATATCCACAGGGATCTCGGAATTCCGACCATCGAAGCTCAAATTAGAAGCTTCGCGAGAAAGCATAGAAACCGACTAATCGGACATGTCAACAATACAATCCAACAAATTCTGGATGAAAGCAATTTATTGCGCCGACTACAAAGGACGAAACCTTTCGACTTGGCGAGATAGGAATCAACCGCGCCTAGATTGCGGAACATGCAGGATCTTTCAGTGGAAGGTAACCTACCAAACGTGTTATTTTTTCATGATAGAAAAATTGCTTGATAAGGTCGTTCTTAGTTGCAACATATAACAAATTAAATCGCAGGGTGGTTTTTTTTTTAGTCAGTAAGAATCTGACACTACTATGAGCACGCGCTTGCTATCCTCATAGTGTCTATGGAAGATTTTTTCACCAACCCTTGGGAAAAAGAAAAAAAAAAAAAAAAAAATTAGAGCTGCAAAACCTTTTCACTCCACTCTCTGGCGCATATATGTAGTCATTTTCCATTAGTTGTTGAGTCAATTGAATGTTGTACGGGTGCAAATGGAAATAATCAAATTTACCGGAGACATTTCAAATTCTTATGCACGGCGTCTAAAGGAGGTGACCGGACGTTGATCAATATATTAGGTACGCAACTAAGTTCTCGCTGTTTTTTTTTTTATGAAAATGCAACTTTATTGTGAAAAAATGGTTACAAATGAATCATTAAAAGTATTGCCCATCGCTAGCTACAACTTTTTCCCATCTTTTTGGTAGAGCTCGATTACCGTTATAGTAAAAGTGTTCATCTTTTGAGGCTATCCACGAATCAAACCATTTTTTGATGTCTTCATATGAGCTGAACTGCTGATCAGCCAGACCATGTGCCACCGAACTGAACAAGTAATAATCGGATGGCGCAATATCTGGGGAATATGGCGGGTGGGGTAAGACTTCCCATTTGAGCGTTTCCAGGTAGGTTTTAATGGGTTTGGCAACGTGAGGCCGAGCGTTGTCATGCTGTATAATCACTTTTTCGTGCATCTGCTCGTATTGTGGCCGTTTTTCGCGCAGAGCTCGGCTCAACCCCATCAATTGAAGTCGATACCGTTCCCCAGTGATGGTTTCGTTGGGTTTCAACAGTTCATAATAAAAGACACCCACATGGTCCAACCAAATACACAGCATAATATTCGCAGCGTGAATATTCGGCCGAGCCGACGACGTAGAAGCGTGACCGGGCAGTTCCCATGACTTTCTTTTCTTTGGGTTGCTGTAATGAATCCATTTTTCATCACCCGTCACGATGCGATCAAGAAAAACCTTCCTTTTTCACCGCTTGAACAGTTGTTCACAGGCAAAAAAACGACGCTCAACGTCCCTTGACCTCAAATCATAAGGAACCCAAGTTCCTTGTTTTTGAATCAATTCAAACGCATGCAATCGCTTGGAAATAGCTTGACGGGTAACTCCTAATGCTGAAGCAAGCTGTTCTTGCGTTTGGCACGGATCCTCATCGAGCAATGCCTCCAATTCAGCGTCTTCGAAGGATTTTGGCCTTCCTTGACACGGATGGTCGTCAACTTCGAAATCATCGTCTTTGAAGCGACGGAACCAATCACGGCACGTTATTTTACTTAGAGCAACATCTCCGTAAACTTTTTGGAGCTCTCGAGGCGCTTCAGCCGCCGTTTTCTTTGAATGAAAGAAGAAAATCAACACTTCCTGCAAATGACGATTATTTGGCACAAAATCAGACATTTTCACACAACCAAAAGTATATGACTCCAAAACAAAATCACAAATGTGTCAAAACAGTTTGTTTACCATATGTCTAAATCGACCAGCACTTACTGCTGGAGCCATCTATTGACAAACAGCGGCCAACTTAATTTTGCCTGCCAGTGTATACTGAGTTTCAAAGTTATTCATTGTACGTTGAATGGTTGACTTGCTAGGCGCATGATTTAAACCAAACAAAATTACGTAAATTTATTTGTGTTTTCACAGCTGAACGATTATTTAGGTAAAATGTTTTCATAACTTCAACACGTAGAGGTGTTAGATGTTCCATAATTGTTATCGACTGCTCTTCACGACTGTCAAATGCGAACTGACTAATGACAACCAAACCAACATGGCGGCCAAACAATATGGACCTGGAACATAAAAACACCCAGTATAACATGTAGATTGGTTACGAGTCGCATAAACTAGGATTATTTGTACGAGGGTATCGGACTTACTTTACTTTAGATGGCTCTACAGTCAGGCGTGGATCTGAGCCTTGAACAACAGGCATCTCCATCCAACTCAATATTGTGTTGGCTTCCAGTTTTGCATGCGAAGTTGGTTGAGGTTCTTTCCAATTGTATGCGCCACCTTAGGAAAGGTCTTCCTTTACCGCGTCCTGACTCCGGGATGTATTCAGAGACTCCGGGCATGGAAAGGGTCGTTTAATTTCGAGATTTGGCGATATCAATTGACCACCAAGATCGTGTGATCTGACACCGTTTGGGTTTCTTTTTGTGGGTGCTAAAGATCGTGTCTATACGAGCAATCCCCAAACTTTGGAGCACTTAAAAATCAACATCCGTAAAATTATGGCTGCAATACAGTCAGCAATGTGCGAAAATTACCTCACACGAACCTAAGTTTGCTAAAACTCCCGGCCATTTAACCAACAACAGTGTTCTATACATAATGGCATAGTCCAAAATTTAAAACAGTAAAACAAATGTTATTGAAATCTTTAATACTTTTTAGAATTTAAAATCCTAAAGCACAAAATGAATAAACCTGTATTTCTCCCACGTATCTGTTATTGCTGCTGCTTCGCTTGTGGGCTTGGCTATGTTTGCGGACCTCATTGTTTGCTATTGTTTTTCCATTTGAGTGATCCAATTGTTTCTCCTTCTGCCTCATCTTCGAGTTTCGGCTGGAATTTGAGTCGCTATTGCTTTTCGGACAGGATTTTCCGACGATCTTCTTTTCTATAATCGGTTTCTTTGCATGGAGGCTTCCGCGGATAAACGTTCTATATTTACGTCTCGTTTTGATACTCCATACATTTTCATCTCCGTCGCTGTCATTTTCCATTTATATTTTTCATACATCGTCCAACATTGCGATGCGTACGTTATAGCCGTACGTACGACCTTCGTATAAAGCAAACCCTTCAGTTTAACTGATCACAAAATACTTCGGAGTTTTTGTGCCTTTTTAACCACCCCGCACTTACTAGATGTGCCCAGATCATTTACAATTCAGTCCAATTATTTCAATGTGTCGCATTTCGTAACGATAACTTCATTTACCAGGATATCTGAGGTCGGGGGTTTGCAAGTTCGAAAAAACGGCAATGCTAATGTACTATTTTCGTGCGACTAATTCTTAAAACCGTTATCTTCCAAATGAATTCTGAAGGGCTGTCACGTCGCTACTTCGATGGCACTATCATCTGCGAAATGAAGAGAAGTAAATCCAATTTCATCGATATGTCCCTACAACAAAAAAATTCTTGCATAGCATTAAAAAGCAATGGACTTAGGCAACTGCCTTGGTGCACTCCTACTTTAACTTTGAATTCCCCTATTACTCCCGCCCCTCATTTTATCTTTTACGATTCTAATGTACGTCTCTGGTGCTTTTCCATGTGAGATCTCTCGGCATTCTGTCGAAAGGCTTTCACCAGGTCGATAAAGATGATATGCAGATCTTTCGAGGCGGCTTGATGTTTTTCCATTGTTATCCGTAAAATGTGAAACGCGTTGTAAGTAGATTTTTCTACGGGGATTACAGCCCTAGTATCTACAGCTCAAGCGGAAGTCAACCCTACTAAGATGTGTAGATCTAAATCGTCACACGGCAAATTCCACAGTTATCTTGACATGTCGAACTTCCCGGGACGGATTTCTGATTCCATAATTATCCAAAATGATTGCTTAACTAGACAAGATTATAAAAGGGTTTCATGTCGAGGATCTTGTTTGATATATCGAAGGCGCAATTAAACAGTCGTGTCAATTAGATGTTTTGGGCGTCCAATACTTCGCAGGTATAAATCACGTTGAGTGGTGTTCTCTTTTGTAGTTGTGTGAGACCTCTACCTCTGCTAGTGCAGTAGCCACCTAGGCATGGTCTTTGTACATATTCAGAATGTGGTGGTTCGGAACGTGATCGTGAAGCCTTGACGATCACATTCCCGATTCGTTGAATGCGAATGTACGAAGCAGGCAAATCGCGAAACCCTTCTAAGAAGAACAGTGTATATGTTCGGCTTGAATCTCCAAGCTTTGCCGAACTAAAATGAGACATGGGTCGGCTTCTATCAGTCAAGAAACTCAACTATTGTACGATCTCCCCACCAATCATATGAGATTATAGGGGTTCACGCGTACATATTTTCTTTTCCAAATTCAGATTCAAGGTGTGTAGAGGAAAGACACTTATAGTGTATTCGGTTCTATTGTTATGTGGGTGTGCATTTGGAAAACTAGGTACGAGTAGTAAATTGATACTGATTGAATTCAATGTGGGTATGGACATCAGCCATGCACCTGGCATTTTGTTTAAGTCCATCTCAGGTGTCATATTTTTTATTTCACAATTTGCCACCACCGCCAACTCCTTTATTAGTCCACTTCACCACTCATAAAGCGCCTCCTTACAACCATCGATAAAATTTCACCACACAATTGCGTGTGCCGATTGAATTACAACTGCCAACTTAAGCGCTTCCTTCCTTAAGCAAAACTGAGTACAATGTGTGACCATTGAAGGAAAAAAAGGCAATTCCGAATTTTATTACCGCAGTTCATCCTGTTTAGGGAACTGGGTCATTATTACCTATGCCACCCCAATGCAACTGCCTTTAACCAATCGCACTTATTAGATTGAATACAATTAGCCGATTGTAATAGAAATTGTAAAGTGGGCCGATGCGGAGCAGCCCTTCTTTCCTATGCACATGTCCTACACACAGATACTTTCCTGCGACGCATTGCAGCAAAGAGTCCTGTGTAGGATTTTTTATTTTTATTTTTTCTCAACGACTGTGCGCTAAAACAATGACTTCTTGGTGTTTGTGTCATTAGCGCCTGGCTTTGGAATTGGAATAGGGTAATGTGCAGTCAGCCGGTACTGGATTCAACCACGAGTCGTACTCGTATTGTTTGGTGATACCCCCGAGGTAAGCGCCGTCGCCGCGCTGGGTGGAGATCGGTTTACGTAAAGAGGGTAGACAACAACAGGAATAGTATCTACTTTCCGATAGGACGCCAGTCCATGTTATCCGTGGTTTCTAAGAAAACACGTTTACGGTTCCATTTAACAGCTCCATCATCACTGTAACAAAGAGAATTCGCGCATTCTTTGTTAATTAAAAAAAAAAAACATGTGCTGTGGCATAAAATTTTGAATGTGCACTCACACAGATGTCAAGGAATAGGTCAAGCTCCTCGACAAGCTCATGTATGCTATGCTCATGTGTATACAGATACACAGAACCCATGCGACATGACAATCCAAAATGTAGTGTGGTTGTAGCAAGGAGCATGGAGCATGGAGCAACCTTGTTGTCATGTGTTTTGTTTTTGTTGGTTGGTCGAAGGAGGATTATGTATCGACCGATGGCGGCACTAGACAATTTAATGCTTTGAAGAAGAACAAGACGAGGCGAAGAGTAAAACACCGAGGACATACGAGTAGAACGGTTAAAGGAAAAAAAAGGGTTAAGTGACTAGCACAAAGGTTGAGTGGAAAATAGCTTTGTCGAGAGTGTATCCTTCTTCATTGCAATGCATTCGAAGGATAAGTACCTAGGTATGGATTTTTTCTCACCTCCTTGTCTGCTTTTTGCAGGTCTAGCATATTTTTTTTCTTTACACCCCTTCCCTGCTGCCTGAATTTAACGATTAATGAAGCAGAAAACGATGCATCGATAGTTTTAGGTTGAGCAAGTATACGCTTCTTCCTAGCATTAATGCAAACAACAGAGGGTTTGCGACCACTTTTTGATTAAACCCCAGCCTTGCGCAACGATTTATTCCTAAATCAATTTATTTAGGGGATGACTCATGGTAACAGGGGTTCTTTGGCGCATACCCATTGTTGAAAACGCAGATACAGCACTCTATGCGACTTGTTTGTTGTTGGGGTAGTTCCACTTTTGCCGCATACACATACTTTTCGCCCGGAAGTTTGCGTGTTATCTCTGTCGAAATGGATAAATCTTTTTTTTTTTTTTTCTGAAGTGCGTTGGAGCGTATTTAACAATCGATGGATTGGCGTAATAAAATAATAGTTATTCCTGTGCAGTTCTTCGTTGATTATTGACTGGTTTCTGATGAACAGACTATTGACGTAAGCGATAATACAGTGGAAGAGCTAGTGGGAAATAGTTTTTAATGTAAACGCTGTGGAAGGCTTTTAACCTCCATTCAGGGAAAACATGAGGATGACTTCATTCGCGGAAAATGTCATCGAGTTGCTTAAAGCGTCATCCTGGCTACAACCGGAATTTGTTTGCCAATGTTAATATTGCTGTAGGCGAAAAAGTATGCCATGTATACTTCCTCTTACGAGGGTGGGTCAATAAGTCCCTGAAAATTAACACAAATTGTGTCGTCACCTTAAATTTAATTTTTTTTTGCCAAGAATCATCTTTCAAAAGAACGCACCCAAATTTTCAGACAGATCTGTCAAATAGTTTTGTTATGGCAGCCATTTTATATAGACGCCTACTAGCATTTTCGTTAAAATAGAAAAAAGTGAATTTCGAGTGCTCATTAAACACTATTTTTGCGAGAAAAAATTATCACGCAAACCAAATAAAAGCTTGACAAATTTGATGGGGACTCTTCACTATCGATTGGTACCATTCACCACTGGTTTACTCAATTTCGGTGCGGTCGTTCAAGCACAAGTGACGCCGAACGTTCTGGTCGCCCAATTGAGGTCACCACACTAGAAATGGTCGACAAAATCCATGGTTTGATAATGGACGATCGGCGAGTGAAAGTGGGCAAGCTTAAAGAGGCCACAGGCTTATCACATGGCTCAGTGATTTCGATTTTACATAAATATTTGGACATGAAAAAGCTTTCCGCAAGATGGGTGCCGAGTTTGCTCACAATCGACAACAAACGCATTCGTTTGGCAACTTCAAAGTTGTGTTTGGCGATGTTCCAGAAAAATTCGGCTGAGTTTTGCGCCGTTTCGTAGCCGTGGATGAAACCTGGATACACCACAACACACCAGAAACCAAGGAACAGTCAAAACAATGGACTTCTCCTAGTGAATCGAAGCCGAAGAAGGCCAAGGCGGGTTTGTCAGCAAACTACGTCATGGCGACAGTTTTTTGGGATGCGCGCGGTGTTATTCACATCGATTACCTTGAAAAGGGTAAAACGATAACCGAAAAGAGTGTTCCTTATTTCATTTTTCAGGGACTTATTGACTCCTATTTTATGAGAAAAACATGTAATTATCAGGAAGGTTCACTTATTGTGGGTTTACTCAAATTGTATTGGAGTACCGATTGCATGATTACAAAATGCAATCTGTTTCATTTCATAAATCACGATTACTTTTTGTAATCTGTAATCATCTTACCGAAATTACAATTACAAAATAATCGGTAATCATAGATGATTACAATTACTGTACTCGTAATTTGTAATCGTACAACAAAATTACATTTCATTTTCAAGAGGATGTATGTACATATGTGTTGGGCGGGGTGGATATAGAGGATGGAGGGTGAGGTGATCTTTTGGAGGAAGTAAAGCTGGAAATGAAGTTTGGAGCAGGTGATGAATATTTTGGAGGATTTAATGGTGGAAATTAAGTTTGAATGGTGGAAATTGATTGGCATTGAGTTTTAATCAGTGATGGCGTCTACAGTTCTAGTTAGGCTAAGCAGTTTCGTTTACTTCTTCACTGCTTCGACATATTCGCAGGTTAAAAGTTGCCACACACACTCGGACTGAAATTATCCTGAAACGGACCACGAGCCGAGCATTCTCGCTTTTCTCACAGACATACGAACAAAATTGGCGTACATTAGTTGATTCTCTTTCATAGAGAACTTCATAGCCCAATAAATATAACAAAAAACCACCAACATCCACCAATACCACCGTCGCGCCATATAATTTAGAAAATTTGTATGGAAAATGGAGGAGCATGCTCTTCATGGCCACACACCTTCGAATATGGGTACGTGCTCGTTGGGTACGACGGACAGCCGCGCCGCTGATGAAGTTCGTTGAGCACACAGATGATCGGACATATCCAACCAAACCCCTCTCACGAATACATTCAGGAGTATGTCCGAGTTTTTGAAGAAAAGGTGGAGAATTAAACCTTAATGGCACAGTTCGCATATGCGAATTTGCATGTAGATACATTTTATCCCCCAGCTGAAGAGGCTGAAGAATCTATTAATCTGTGGAGTAATTTGTTCACTTTTTAGATGAAGCTTTTGCCTGAACTATGATGCCAAAATCGAACTCAGGAAATTCAATTTAAAAATTGGTAAAAAAAATGTTGGTAGGATAGCCGAAAAGTACCGTAAAAAAAAAAGTGGTAGGATAGCCGAAAAGTAACGCTCCACGACAAGACAAGGGATGTTTGAACATTTAAGGCGTAAATGTCGACTGTGACTATTTTTTGGTTTTAATAGCTTATGCCAGAAATCTTATTAAACTGAAAAAAACGTGAAGAGGACTCTCAAGAATGCAATGTTGGACTCTCAAGAATGCAATGTTTGTTATGCGAAATCAAATCAATATTCCTCCTTCATCCCCAAAAACATACATAATTATATAGATTTTGCAGATACATATTGGCATCCATTAGGCTTAATCTGAATCGATTGTCTTAGCGGATTGGTAACAGTATACAAAAGTTTGGCTTTTTTAAGGAATCGTCCTGTGATTTTGATTTGCTTTTTGTGAACTCTAACAATTCTGCGATATTTATAAGCTCCTGATGTTATTGATATCAACAACAGTCTTCAGGGAGTTGTTTGTTTATTCTATTGAAATGTGTCTCACATTAGACTAAGTCTGACGACTGAAACCAGAACGAAATCTTTTCACTATCTGTATTTGAACCTGATACATGATTGATTACTTTGTAAGAATGTGACAAGTAGTCAAGTGCTATTAGATAAGAAAATAAATGATTTAGATCTTTTTGTTGCCACTCTTACTTCGACATTAAAATTTTCTCAAAAAAAATAGATTTTGTAGCGCTTTGATTTATAGAAGTACATTCAAAATGAAGCTCATTTTTCGCCAAGTAATGGCACAGCACATCCTCGTGCTCGTTTTTACAATCTTATCGTCACTCTATGTTTATCATCTACATATCAAAGCAATCATAAAAACAAATTTCATCAAAATCCGTTCAGTATGTCTCAATTTTGGCGTTTAATAAAGATTTTTAAAACCCTATCCCACATATCATCAAATTCCGTGCAATGCTTCTAAGTGAGATGGACGACGGAGACGATTTTTGAAGATTTTCGCAACATCACCCTGCATATTTTAACGCCAACAATATCCGATTTTGATGATTTTCAGATAACGAATCTAATTTCATAAAAGTTGAGTTAGCCGCATTAAAATTACCATTTTTGGAAAATTTTGGGATTCAATAACCCATATCTCATGATCACTTTGTTATACATATGTTGAGGACCATCAGCAAACCAAATTTTCTAAAAAATCACCAAGCGACAAGCATTTAATTGGGAGTCTAAATAATTGATGACTTTTAGCACTTAGATAGATAGATAGATATCTTTTATTGAGGCAAACTAAATAATACATTGTTATTATATATTTTGGCCGACTTAATGATATGTCTGACTTGAACAAAAGTAAAGTAAAATTTTAGATAGGTATTAATCAAGAGTTCCTTACCATATTATTTGTACATACCAATATTTTGTATACGAGTACGCTTGCTCCCGGCGTACATTCACTACTTTGCTCTTTAATGGCAACCTTAACTTAATGACTAGGACTTAATATTAAAGATTAAAACTAAAACACAAACTTAACTATAACAAAAGGTTCTTTTTTATCTTATAAGATATCAGCAATTATAGTGTGTAGAACCTACATACGTACATTGATTGCAGAAGCTTTAAAAATCCTTAATGGTTCATATAGATTATTATACGAGCACAAGGAAATCCAAAACTTTCTGCTCTGAAACAAAGACTTATGTTGGGAATCATTTTTATTGTTTTTTAAGCATTATTTTCAATCAATATCATCCCCTATAGTTAAAAGAGGATGCTTTTTCATAGAACGGTGCTAACTGGTGTCTATTTGTATCTGGTTTTATTAGAGATAATGAGTCCTCGTTTAAGAGGTTTAAGGGTGACAAATAATATTTGTCATTCAAACTGTCGTTGATATTAGAGTCCACTAAAGATCTTACCAAAGGGTTGGAGTGTGAAGTTGTTCGTTCCATCTTTTTTAGAAGAAGTTCTATTTGATAGTTCATAAGGGGTGTAACCTGAGTTACCTCATATATGATTTTGTTAGGAAACCATTTTTTACTTGGTTTTCTAAATATTCCGCAGCAAAATCTCAATATTTTTCTTTCAAAAACCTTCATTTCTTTAGTTACAGTGGGTGATATGGTAAACCAAGTAGAGAAGCCGTATATAAGAATTGGTCTTATAAGGGTCTTGTACATCAGAATCTTAGTTTTTCCCAACATGTGTTTAGAATTAAGTAATGGTTTAAGTATTCCTGTAGCCATTTTTGCTCTGTTAAGTGGGTGGCCGTGGTGTAGTGGTAACATCATCGCTTGTCACGCTACAGGTTCACGGTTCGAATCCTGATGTCAATAATCATCTATTTATTTCGCATGGAATAAATAAAAAGTCGATCAATTGCGAAAGCTTATGTCAACTCTACTGTGAAGGCATAACACTGGCAGTAGGGCGGTCATATGGCTAAAATGCAACTTGATTGTGGTGATGACATCAGGAGGACGGAAAAAAAATACTGTGAATCATGAGCAACGACAAAAGCAAAAACAAACAAACTCCCCAGTTATCTGGACAGCCACCCTTGGAGTTCACTGAAACTTAATACCAGCTGAGTTTCAAACCAACTGCACCAATCTGTCTTTCTCTCTGTCTCTTCCCCTTTCCTCAAAAACGCCCGTGTCCTAAAAAGTAGTATAAAGGTATTCATAACCCCTTTCACACGTGCAAATTATAAAAAAAAAAAAAAAAAAAGTACAGCCCTTCCATGCTTGTTGAAGAGAAATCGATTCTGAAAATTTATTCCCAGGTACTTTGTTTCAGAACGTAATGGAATTTGAAAATTATTTATGTTTAATTATAAATAATTGCTTTCCTTAACTGCACGATAGTGTCCCACTGGCATTTCTAAAACATGTGAGACCACATTTACTCGTATTTATTTTTAATCTCCATTTTTTGAAATAATTTTCTAATAATGGAAGTTTAATTTTGTTAAGAGCTAAACTCGGTCGTAAGTCGCTAGCCAATATAGTGATATCATCAGCGTAGTGAAGTGATCCAGGCTCTTCCGTTATTGGGTCTGAAAGGGGAAAATCCTGAATATATATATTAAACAATGTCGGCCCGAGAATTGATCCTTGAGGTACTCCTGAATTCGTAGGAAAAAATCTGTATGCTCGGATCCAATGTATATTGCAGTAGCTCTGTTTGATGGGAAATTATGTATCATTCTTATGAGCCAATTCGGAAAGTTTAGTCTTATGAGCTTGAATAAAAGGCCGTGATGCCAAAGCGAATCGAAAGCCTTTTCAAGGTCAATGTCTAGGCTCACTGTACATATTTTATTTCTAAGATTTTGAACAACTTTGTCCTGTAGTATGAGTAAGGCATGCTCCGTGGAACTTCCTTTCTTAAATCCAAATTGGTTGTTTGGGATAATGTCATTATCTTCACAGAAATTATTTAAGTGATCGGATAGTAACCGCTCAAATAATTTCCCAATATTGGAGAGAAGAGAGATGGGACGAAAGTTATTTACTTCTTTTGTGGCTTTCTTTTTAGCTATCGGATAATTTTTGGCTTTTTTCCAAGTTTCAGGAAAGTGATAGTACTCTGTCTAAGGAGTAAGGACATTTTTTTTAAAATGAAGTTCGAAATTTGGTCAACACCAGCGGATTTTTTATTGTTAAGTGACATTCTAAAAATGTTAACACTATATGGTGAAGTGAACGGGGATAATCTTGGATCACAAGCACTGTTAGAAGGCGAAAAAGTGGAAAGGGTATGGACAAGATGTCTTTCGACTTCAAAATTTCGATCATCGGTGGGCGCTCTTTCAGAATAATCAACAATGCAAAGGTTTTTAAATGCATTTAATTTGGCTTGAATATCAATCAGCTCTTGTTCATTATGGATGAGCACATCTTTCGAGATATTTGTTCCAAAATATTTACGCCCAGTTATCTTATCTATTTCTTTAAAAGCATGCGGAGATGGTTTTATTTTTTCCAATCTTTACTTAAAGGAATTATTGAGATCTAAGTTAACATTTTCTTTAATAATTTTACTTATACACTGTATTCTAGAATGAAGTTCAAGATATTCAGGATTAACTCTATTGAGGTGTCGATGATACAATCTTTTAAGTTGTTTGAGCCAAATTCTTCTTAATTCAATCAATTTCCTAGTCAAATCAGAAATACAATGATACTTGTGATCGATAACATTGTGAATAATAGAATGAGATTCTACCTTAGAAATAATGAGTGCGTTTAATTTGACTATTAGGGTATCAATTTCAGCATTTGATATGTTTCTTTCAGCTGGTACACTAATTGAAGTTAGAGAGTTATGAAGACTTAGTCGAAAAGCCTCCCAATTCGTATTTTTAAAACTTCTATATGTAGCAGGTGGAATCAAAATTGGGAACAAATTTTCAACATTTACTTCTAAAAGAATTCCAAAATGATCAGAGAATGCTGAAAACGTTTTACACCTTGAAACACTTGAGGGGTTGTTCGAATTGTGCGAGGGGTTAAGGGATGGAGATATAAGGAAAAAGTCCAAATAAGAGGAGGATCTGGGATATGTTGGGGTGTTAGGTGGTATTAAATCAAGATTTAGGTATGGGCCATTGTAGAACCAATTGTTGAAAAGGTTTCCGTTATTATTATGGACGCTGTCTCCCCATGCTGAGTCGGCCATTAAAATCTCCGCCAATTATGGCGGCGTCAAAACTATTAATGAGGGCATAAAGTTTATCAAGCTCTCTAAATAAACGCTGTCCAGAGTCGGACGGAATGTAGAGGCTTCCAATCAACAAGCGGAAGTTTGAACCGGAAGAGCTTTGCAAGGAAATCGAAGCAAGACACACAGAAAACACATCACTTTGGAAAGAGACTAGGGTAAACTTGTACTTTTTATCAAGTAAAATTGCTGTCATTTCTTATTATATTATATCCTTCAAATGAGGGCTTATATCTTCCGGATAGTCTAGTTTCAGAAAGGAGACATATCTGAGGTCTTTTATTTTTTAAAGTATTTAAAAGCGCAAGTCTTTTCCCATGTGAAATTATTGAATTGAAATTTATCGATATAATTTGAAATTTTGTAGATAACGTCATTATACAATGGTGGCAACAAACTCAAGGTAGGAAAACATTTTTTCCTCCTTGGTTTTCAAAACTTGGTACTTAGGCCAGAACTGCCTTATTTTTGTTAACAGATCTACAAATGAAATGTTAAACAGGTGTTTTGCTTCGTTAAGGAATTCGTTGAGATCGCTTTTTTGTGCATATAAGTTAAGAAGAGCTATTGGAGTGGGCTCTTTAACATTTTGGTTTCTAGTCTTAGAAGCGGAATGCATATACGGTTGTTTGACTGATGTTTTCGCTTGTTCAGCATAAGAAATGTTTGCATTTGTAAAATTGAATATTGATTCTTCAACGAGAGTTCTTGTTTTACCTAGTGCTCGTCTAGCGCTTTCAGAATATGTAGTCTTTTTATCTTTATATTTGAGATATGCTGGGCAGCCCTGATAACTGGCTGCATGGCCAATCTCATTGCAATTAACGCATTTAGGTATGGGAGTCTCTTCATTTTTTTCTTTAAGATTTTTAAACGAATTTATACATTCATTCGAATCGTGATTTTCACCACAGAGAACGCATCTGCTTATATAAGCACAACACTCACCTGAGTGTCCAAACCGCTGACAACGATAACAACGCATAACGGCCCGATTATGCTTCTTCTCCCAGTAAACACGTTGGCAAAGTAAATACTTGACACTACTGACATCTTTAATGGACTCTCCTATCTCTAACTGCACGACAAACATGTTCAATTTTATATCTAGAAAAAGGTTTTATTTTACTAATCCTCAGATTAGGAATAATTTCTACCAGCGCTTTTTTAATTTTGTCAACTGGAGTGTCCCCATCAAGACCTTTCAACAAGATCGACACTTTTTTCGTGTCTTTAGGAGAGAATGAAAAAGCCCCGATGCCCGTGCCGCGAAGTCTATTAATAACCAGTTTGTGAACAGCTGAGTTATTAACATAAACTTTTGTTTTTCGGTAGCCCATGTTAACAAACTTATGTTCTAAATTAGATACATTACATTCTGTAGATGCAAGTTTTAGTAGGTGACTTATTAGAGTACAATTAGCTCCAAAAACAAATATAGGAGGGCAAAAAGTTGATTTACTTACACCCCGTGATAATGATTTAACATTCTCGTTACTTGGTGTATGAGCCCGCACGTCTGCTTCTTTCTGGAGTGTGGGGTTGTGGATAGGATCGGATATTGCATTGGTTTCCAATAATTTAGAGTTGACCAGAGGATAGAATTGGTTGTTCGAAAGTTTCGAATTACTTGGAGATGAATCATCTAAAAGACTTTTTTTAGGTTTTGACTGATATCCGCTACCGGCTCGTTTTAATTTATTTATGACATTTGTCCACTCAGAGGTGTCCACGTTTTCGTCATCGTATGCATCCATGCTTTCTCTAGCACTGTTATCGCTAGCAAAAATCTTACTGGGTTGAGAGTCTGAGGTTGGAGATTTAATCGGTGAGTCGACTGCACTTCTTTTTAATACGTTCGTGGTGCTTAGATTTAAGAGAGAGCTTTTTACTGAGTGTGTATTGTCAATGGGCAATACATATTTGTTTTGATTGTGAATGTCAAGGGAAACACGTGCACTGGTTTGCGTTTCACACTGGTCAATTTTCTCAGATTTCAGCATTAATGCTGAAATATTATTTTTAATTTTTTCACCAATTTTAATTTTTTTAGAGTCACTGTCTCAGGGGAAATTTATATGAGCGGCAAGAGCCGTCAAGTAAAAGGTTAAATTCAAAGATTTGGTTAATACAATTAGTACGGGTCTGTTCGCCGCGACGGTTTCGACCGAACTCCTGACTTTTAGCACTCAATCCCCTATATCTTACCCCCGCTCAATCCAATTTAAATGATACATAGAATCTATAAATCAAATTTTATTGAAATTTGTTCGGTGGTATTTGAATTAGAAGTGTGAGAAGGGCTTGAAATGAAAAGATCAATTGAAGATTTTGAAATCAGTGACCAACAATGGCTTTTAGAATGATCCCATAGCTTTCCTTATTCTCCGAAAAGCGAAAAAGTAATTCTGAAATTAAAAAAAAAAAAAAAAATATATTTATGAATTTTCGAACAAAAACAAGTTTTTCTCTGACTTGTTTCTTTGGCTGTCACTTCCAAAGTAATGTTTTCTTTTAGGACAGTGACACTGGCTAAGTTTTTTGGTCATTGTTTTATATAACTTGTGATTCCCAAATTCTGGACCACGACCCAAAATTGGGTCACGGCTCGCGAGCTAACTAGTTTCGCTTCTTTTTTTTTTCTACCACGTGTAAGCAAAAAAAAAATGACAATTTGCAAATGCCTGAGTGGTTAGAACTCATGTCAACGTGCTCTAATTAACTTCTATCATACAATCTACCCACACTAGGACGGGCAGATTTTAGGGCGACAGAAGCACCCTCTAGTTAAGTTTGGGAACGACAGGTGTAGCTAAATAATGGTGATAAAGAAACGGGCGAATGATCGAGTGCAATAAGGTTCGGTAACTAGTCCTATTTAAGGAAACCTTAAAATGTAACAAACAAATCAAGCACAGTTATTGTGCAGCTCCTAATAAAACAGTTATACGGCTATAGGGGATGTCAAGGCGTGGATCACTTCTGGAATATGCAGATATGTTAGTATGTATACAACCTATGACCCGCGCCATAAGACAACTCTTACAAACAAAGTATATACCTGACACTTACTGCTAATTTGTGCACATATTTTCTACCTATATGTTTTTTATCTGCAAAAAGTCAGATTTAAAATTTCTTAAAATTGGCAAAAAAAAAAAAATTGTTTTGACAATTTTCCAAAACTTGCATGCGACCTTGCCTATGTCAAATTTGAGAACGTGTCAGTTTTCGAAAGCCGGTCAATAAGTAAAGAACAGTTATACGCATTTTTTTTGGCTAAAACCTGGTACTCTCTATTGGAATATATCAAATAACATCTCGAAGACACACTCGATGCCGAAAGTAGGTTTCCGTTCTGTATCACCAAGCAGTGCGTTGAAAATAGATCGGCACTTCACCTGCTGTTCATCGATTTTGAGAAATGTCAACAGGGAGTTTATTTGGAGTGCCTTACGCAGGAGAAGTATTCCCGATAAATTAATTGCTTATATTAACACAGACGATGGGTTCAAATGTTACGTTCTGCACAGAAGAAGGTTGTCTGAGGAATTCGAGATCTAAAGTGGGATAAGACAAGGTTGCATTCTTTCACCAATACTGTTCCTATTAGTGATTAGCGGTGTGCTTCTTGCAGTTTATCTATTGGAAACGGAGGAATTCTATGGACTCTTACATCCCAACTGAAACATCTTGACTACGCTGACGATGTATGTTTACTCTCTCACATAATTATAGACCTCCACCAAATGATAGCCGATGTGGAGAGCGAGGCAGACGTCGTCGGGCTGTAAATAAATACAGTAAAAACTAAAATTATCATCCTTGAAACAAGCGTTGCTGGACAACCGGTAGAGAAAGTAGAGGATTACCAGTATCTGGGGAGTATTGTCTCTACTGATGGTGGAATCGGACGGGATATCGTCAAAGCAAAGTCCACGTTTAGGATGTTGTTCAAAATATGGCGAAACAATGTAATCAGTTTGAACACCAAGCTAAGACTGTTCCGCTCAAACGTTGTATCCGTGATGTTATATGGATGCAGCACGTGGAGAGTAACCATTACTATCACGAGAAAGCTATAAACGTTTGTTAATAGATTCCTGCGCAACATCTTAAGGATTTTCTAGGCCAACCGTATATCTAACGAACATCTCTACCAGAGAACGGGCCGAGAACCAATAGGTACAACTATCAAACGACGGAATGAAAAGTGGATTGGTCACACGTTCCGGAAAGGTGACAGTTCCATGCTAACCATGATATGCAAAGAAACCCTATTCAGAATGCCAGAATACCTGGCGGTCCGAGGAGAACAAGGCAAAGAACAGTCGAGAAAGAGGCAGGTAGTTGGGGAAAGCTAAGACACATTGCCAAAAACCGTACACTATGGCCCGTAGGCATAATAGAGGCCCTAGGACCACAAGGGGATACAGGACATAATTAATTAAAGAAAAATACGTCATTCAATAAATTTTATTGTATCTCTATGCGTGTTATCTCAATGTTCAGCACAGGACACCTAGTAGGTATTATAGACCATCAGACAGTTACGCTATATCGATGTCAATAAGTTTTTATGACGTGGCACGCTTTGCTAGTTTAATTGTACAGTTTTGGGTTCTATGTATCAGTATGGAGTAAAATTACTATTCCAACATTATTATCATAAGCGGTACCTGAAAGAGCAGTCAGTTTATTTTTTATTTTTTTTCTTCAATCAATCACCCGTCTTTGTAAATGAAATCTGTCATTCCAGTCAAGAACATCTTGTCGGTGTTAAAAAACCACTTTGGCAAATCTAACATACACATATATTCGTGCGAGTTTCGTTATTAACAAACGTGTGTGGGTTAATGTGTGATAGGGGTAAATACCAGCTGATTTTACACTGTGCATGCAACTAAAATTTGTTCTGAAACTCCTTTTCAACAATTAATCACATTTCACTCTCAATCCCAAATGTCACGTTCTAGATAAACCATAAAATTATCCCCGAAAAATATCGACAAAATCTTTTCTTCACTTCTGTTTGTTAGAAAGACTTCTGATTTGTTTATTTCATTGCTGCACCCACCCGTCTACAAATCATCTCCCCTTTCATAAACAATAAGCATCGACGGCGGAAAAAAAAAACTTATCACGTTCCGCTCATTAGCATCTTTCACCAAACAGCAGCATTCAGTTAGAAATCCCCATCCAAATCCTATATTGTGTGTCCGCGCGCGTTGCGTCCCCATGATAAATCCACATTAAATCTGTAACCAAGAGATTTAAATATTTTATTTTTCACATTCACATTGAGCTACTTTCATGCAAGAGTAATAAATTTTGAAAATTTGTCAACCCAAAGTCATGAGATGGAGGCAGAGAGTGAGGGATACACTGGAACTGGGATCGGCACCAGCTACACAATACTAGCACCAGCAGCCGGAGCAAAAGACAGATGCAAAGCAAGACCTTGAAAATGTGTTTTTTTTTTTTTTTTTTTTTCTATCTTTTGTGAAATACATAAAAATTGTGACGAACACGAAAAAGGAATAACTTGACACAGACACTGTACGTATGTCGTGCTAAAAATAGCTCCATAACCAAATGTGTCAGAGCACCGAGAAACCACGTACTAGTTATACGTGCATTCGCAAGTCCTTCTTTCCCTTATTCCAACTTTTATGTCATTCCTTAAAAAAAAAAAATGCATTATTCCTGTTTGGTTTTCTTTTCTTTTTTTGGTGCAATTTTCCTTCATTATCATAATTCCATAGAAAAATGGGAACAGGTACTGAAATTGGAAATAACAAACGAAGGAGGAGGGTTTTTCTTTGCATTGTTTCGATCTTTGCGGTTGTTTAGCACGCAATTTGATGTTCCCTTAAGGTTTTTGGTGCAAGCACTACATAGAGATATGAAACAGAACATTTATGCTAATATCTGGCGGCAATGAAGTCGGGTTTAGGGAAATATTTTCGCCGAATTCAGAACATCGTAGAGTTCCGAGCATAATTGTCTCAGGTCAGAGCGTAAGTCCACTATGCAGCATAGTTGTTCCATTTCCACCTTTGAAAAGTACGCTATCGTGTCAATAGGGAGGTCTACATTAGGGATGCTATTTGAAAGCTTTACCTGAAGTTGCTGCGAAAAGAAAAAAAAGCAAATGTACTAGTAGAGGGACAATTGATACTCAGAATTTGAGATCACTTTTGCAGACTCTTCGACAACGATTACTACCAAAACTCGCTTCCATGCCGAATGATCCATTCAAACCGGATGTTAAAAACTAACATTTTCGTCCACTCTACCAACGTGAGGTGATATTCAAATTAAAATTCAACAACAGGCTTCCTGCCGATCTTTTTAGAACAAGAAAGTCCATTATAGTACCATCGAGCACCAAATCGATACTCATCATTTTTTCATCGAGTTTTATTTTCACCGGGTGTTTCTTGAATAGGGTCCGCTACTTCGGGATCTGATAAAATACAAAATGTGTTGGAAGCATGGGTCAAACTTTTACCATTGCCCATTTATCCTGTATAGAGACGAGCTATACTCAAAAAAGGCCTAAGATGAGGCGATACGTTGTCATGTTTTGAAAAAATTGTATAAAATTCTCAAGACAATATCAAAGGTATGATCTTTCAAAAGTCTGTGCAACTATTCCCATACACCGACAATATTAAAGTAATTGGAAGAACATAGCTGGCTCCCTTTTGTTCGCTCCCTTTTGTTCGTTCGAGAAATCCAAAATTTTGAGGTCCACCTATGCTCTGCTATAAGTTCTTAAAGACAGGCTATAAAACCCTCTCATAATCCATGTCGGGAGCAGAAACATGGATCTTATCAACGACAGTTGTTAATAGAAATTAAAATTCTGTGGGTGATTTTCGGTCCTGTTGGGTAGTCTTGCCCAACAAAACTTAGATATTTAGGTGTCTTCAATCGATGGTTTCTTTCGTAATAATTGATCCCATATTTCGATACTCCTACCCTGCCAATAGGCGAGAAACTTTGCACGACTAGGTCGCAAGTACCTACGAGTATGAAAGTAAAGGGTGTCCCAAAATTCACGCAAAAAGTAATTTTGATAAAAAACACAGGTTTTTAATTAAAAATTGTAAATGTTTTATTGATTCTTAAATTATACAGTATAGGCATTTGCTGGCACATACGCAATCTTTTGTCGAAATTTTCCATGCCCGTTTTGCATAAATGTGGCTGAATTTCGTTGATAAAAAGCGCTAAATTTACTCCTTTAAGGCGTGAGTGGTCGTGGGCTTGTTGGCATAACCTTAGACTTCAAAAAACTCAAAAGAAAAAAGTTCAACGGCGTTAAATCGCATGATCTGGGCGCCCAATTCTGATCACCAAAACGGAAAATGACTCATCAAAAAATTGAATTGTTTCTCGGGCTGTATCGGATGTGGCACCGTCTTGTTGAAACCACATGTCGTCCACATCCATATCTATTTAGGCACAAAAAATTGGATTATCATGTCGCGATAGCGAACACCATTAACTGTTGTCCGATGATGCCTCCAGCCCAAAATCCGCACTAAACAGTGACGCTTTGTGGATGCATTTATTCCAATCACTCGTGGATTTTCTAAACCCCAAATTCGAAAATTTTGACGATTAACAAAGCCATCAAGATGAAAATGAGCCTCATCGCTGAATATGATTTTGTTTGAAAAATCAGCATCTACTTGTTGTTCCATAAGCCATTCAACGAACTCTCTTCGCTGTGCGTGGTCAGTAGGCTTCAGTTCTTGAGTCAATTGCACTTTGTATGCATGAAGATGCAAACCTTTCGTGAGAATACGCTGTAGAGAGCTTCTCGAAATTCCAATTCTTAACCACGATGCCGAATTGATGTTCCTAGACTCTCAACTATACTCTCATGAACTGCTTCGATGTTTTGTGTTGAAGGACGGCCAGAGTGTCTAAGATCACTAGTTGATCCAGTCTCCCTGAATTTTTGAACTGAATTAATCTCTTCACAGTTGATGAAGTTAAATCACTATTCCGACCATATTTTGTACGAAAATTGCGAACCGTAGCTGCCCAACCTTTATTATTTTTAAAATATTGCTCAACAATGAAAACGCGTTGTTCTTTCATGTAGCACTCCATTTTTAATAACCCTGAACTGTCAGCTGTCACGCTGTCTTTTTTTTTTTTTTTTTGTTGGCAACACTTTACCGCACAAATGGCGCAAAATTCAAACCCTGCTTGAATTTTGGGACACCTTTTATAAGTGAACTACCGTTATTCATAATTTTTACGAAATTTGAAGAAAATTACTGGACTAGTAATTTCCAGTACGCCGTTTGAAGGCCCCAAGTCTTAAAACTAATTCATCTCACGAGCAAATATGTTTTGCTTTCGGGGAGGATTTCTTTGAATTCGGGTCGGTATCGGTGAATAATTTTATGCATCGATAAATAAACATTCGGCTGATGCCGAGCGCCTGCAGCGTCTTAAAGATCTCCGTTACTCATACCGCATTTATGAAGCGATACGACAGCGACAAGGTTTTCGGACCATTCCATGGTGAAAATAAGAGCGAATAGAAAATTATTTCAGAAAGAATTTTTAATGTAAATACAGAGGTTGTACTTCAACCTACGAGTACGTATTTCAATCTTGTATTTGCAAGACCTCTTCTGATCAGTTTATCGAAGGTAATCCCACACATCTAAGGCAAACTCAAATGGTTAATTACAGCTTTGAATTGTAATTGAATTATTATGTAATTTTATCTCTCCAACTTCGCATATTTTTTAAAAGTCATGCAAGGGCTCCGTCACGATTCGAAATGCCATCATTTTTGTAAGTAATTCTACCTACGCTCACAAGCCACTCTCAAACTCTGTCCAATGGTACAGAAAAAGAGTAAAAACCTGCCAATGCCCACTCATCTCGGTAATTTATTTCAAGTTTAATTCGGAATTGTTCTGTAAAAAAAAAGAAAAAATACAATCAGCACCAGTTTTTTTTTTTTTTTTTTTTTTTTATAAACATTCTCGTGTTCTTTTTGTTCAATTTGAACAAATTTTTTTTTTTTTTTGCAATTATTGGCCGATTCCTCTGCTTTGGGTTGGAAACGTGTTTTGCGTACTAGCCAGGAGTATATGAACCTGCAAAAATGAAGGTGAGGAACGTAAAAATTAAAAATACTTTGTATACACCAGAGAATAACCACAAAAGGTACACACACTCAGACTGGACGAATCTTGAACGTGTAGCCATGATGACAAGATCTAGATAATTTCAATGATTGTATTTTTTTTTTTTTGTATCTTTTTCTTTGTTCCATTACACTTGTATCGCATTCATGCATTATTCTAGAAGTGTGTTTTTTTTTTTTTTTTTTTTATACCGATGGCCGGATGTAAACGGGTAAAAGACGCGACACGTTGCGAATTTTTTTCGCACGAGGAAATTTATAATTTCGGTCACATCGAAAGTAAATGAACTGTCACAGATAACTGCGTAGTGTCTGATACAACTACGTGGAGCCTCGTACAGTTTTGGGCGATTTCTGTTAAAATGTGTTGGGCAAAACGCGTCGTTTCAGTTTGTTTGCATCATGGATTAGCGGTAGAAATTCGATAATGATAAGCATCTTAACTACTCGGACGTAGAGTAATTATTTAGTTAACATAAAAATTCGAAAAACGTTCTCCTCTTTAAACAAACAAACAATAGCGTAAGAGTGAAAATACTGGCTAAAATTCAACTTAAAAAAGATAAGAATGTATACTTGGTTGGATGCGATTTCTTATATTGCTTTGGTGGTGCCTTGAAAAATGTCCGTCAACAGCAGGTTTTTAATCCCTGCCTTCAAATTTCGCTCATTGACTTAAAAATATCTTACAACTTCCATCGACTTCTGTTTCGTTTGTTTAAAAATGAAACGTACACAATGTTACTGGCCTCCGCAGAAGGCGATAAAATTTAATTGTCTTTTGATGCTGTGAGGTTTTATTCTTGATCTTGTTTGTAAAAGGAATACCAAGAGGCACATGATTCGTCGAAAAATCTGGCAGAGATAACTTTATTTGTTTAAATTTGCGAAATTAATTCTTAAAAGGAAAAAGCTTTTAGCTGAAATGTCTCTATTTGTGGCATGATTATATATGTTGATGAAAATATCTGACCGTTGCTGAAATGGGCATATTCAATTACTAAAACAATTACATTAATTCAAATTATAAAGTAATCGAATTACTTTGTAATTACAGTAATGATTACATTTTGTTTCCGCAATTTATTTACTATAATAGGGTCCTGTAATTTAGTTTCCCTAATATTCATTTAGCGCAATTTTATGAGCTTGTAAGTTGAGTTATTAGGGCGTGATTAGGATATGTAGGTGGAATTGGGTAAAACATCCGCAGACCACACACTCCATTTTCACTCATGCATCCTAGAAAGTTGCAACCATACCCTTTAAATTTAAGTTCCACCCTAACATCCTCCAACACATCAACCACCTGCCCATCTATCGTCTATCAGATCACCTTACCCTCGATACTCCAAATCCACTCCACACAAAACATATATCCTCTTGTAACTCAAATGTAATTTTGTTGTAATCGATTACGATTACAATTACAAATTATATTAGTTGTAATTTAGGTGAGATAATTACAGACTACCAAAAATATTCGTAATTTATAAAATGCAATAGATTACATTTTGTAATCATGTAAGCGGTAATTGATTACAATATGCCCAACTCCACTTCTGAGTGGTGATGTGAATCTTTAGACTTGCCCTATAAAACTTGCCCTATATTGTATCTATTGCTATCGTTTACGAAAGTACTCGTAATTTATAAAATGCAATAGATTACATTTTTTAATCATGTAAGCGGTAATTGATTACAATATGCCCAACTCTACTTCTGAGTGGTGATGTGAATCTTTCGACTTGCTCTATAAAAAGCAAGTACTACATATTGTATATATTGCTATCGTTTTTGTTTTTAAGTTTTGTAGAAACTCTGGTGAGTTTCACTGACTAAAGATATAATTTAGTTTAGAAAAAAAAAGCTTTTAGAGAAGGTAAGTTTTCTAAATTACCATAATTTAGATGCAGTTGCAAGGCATCATTACTTGTATCACTTTCATGTCACAAACTCGAATCCTTCAAATATCACACGTAAACCACATCATTTAAACGAATTTATAGTATTCCCTTCGGTGAAAGCCAAGGACGTGTAAATCATTTAACAAAATCTGAAGTCAGAAGGGGGTAAATACATATCTGCAGCGCACATGTAATTTGAGCTTCTAAGTTAGTTAAAATGCAAACTGCATTTCCATACTTCCACACAAACCTCTAGTAAAACTCTGATTTCTTTTCAAACAGATAAATGCTGGCACACACAAATAATAAAGCGGATTGGTAAAAGCGATGTCAACTCAGCAGATCTGCGGTATCTTTGAGAAGTCTAAGAGGTCTAGATTAATTACGCGCTATGCTGCTCACGAACATGGTTTTTACCCTTTTGTGGAATCCTAGAATACTTTTTAATATGTAGATAAGTGAGCAAGAGTTGCATATCCCATTTGGAAAATATCCCAATACTTAGACAAGCTAAAAAATTAATCCATCTTCCAGTGGTAAAACTGAAGATGTCTTGAGACGTCTTCACAGAAAAACCTAGGTCAGAAAACTGAATGCCAAACCTGCTTGGGGAAGGATGAGAACACAAAACATATCCTGCTAAAGTTCTAATTAATGCAAAAGGAAAAAACCCACTAACTGGTTAATTATCGTATCTCCTAAACTACTGCACCTAGAATCTTGAAATTTCGCACGGTGATTCTTTTTTTAAATCAAAGTGCGGAAAAGGGAGTTAAAATCATTCGAATATAGTTATTCATTCTTTTTAATAAAACTAAACATTTTTTTTTTTATTAAATTAATATTTACTCATTTTTCATCATCGAGTATTATAGCCAACAGCGTGCAGCAGTGGATAGATTTTTTTTGGTTGCGTGTAGCGAGTAAAGCATTGCGTTGTTTACATTTTTTTCGTCGACGTTTCTATGGCTTGAATGTACGCCGAGAATACATTTATTTAGTAGCTGTTATTAATCGATATTGATGAAATATTTTTTTCTTTTGAAACTGTATTCATGTATCTGTAGGTTAATTGCTCATAGACGTGCACAAACCTTTACAAATCGTACAACTCGAATGCATTACTATCATACATTCACCTGTACGGGACGAGCGAAACGCAGTCCAGCTAGTATCTGATATGCGATAACTTTTCCAAAAATTCCGCTTTCATTTCCGAAACGATTTATTTAAGTCGCAGTATCTTATCGCCAGTCATAATTAAAAAAAAATGAAAGTATATTTCACTAGTAGAACCAAGGTTATGGTTTTGTTAAGTCGTAAAGACAATAAAATCCGAGATGGCATTCTTAAGAAACTCTATATTCCGTTGTATCGTTTACACGACTTCCTGGTAGTCGTAATCGTGAAATTATTATGATCACATTCGTAGGGTGTCGCATCGTTTAAAGTTGGCATGTGAAATGACCTACTAACACTATAGTAACTCAGAAGCAAGATATATACAATTTTATTTAAATCACAAATTTCATATTATCACACCTCCAAGACAGATTGAATGTTTTTTTGCATGTTTTTATCTTAATTGTATCCTTACAGATTAGTGTGTCCTATTTCTGTTAGTGTCCGCTTGATTTGGTTCGTCATGGGTTTTTTTTTTTCTGAATCAGCAACCACAATCATTTGCCCACCAATGACTGTTTAAACACGTCTGGTGGATAAAAATAAGTGACGATTACACGTGCAAAAATACAATAATTTAAAATATGCCTTTATCATTACGCTGGCAATTTATTTCTTTAAAAAAAAAAATCCCAAACCAAAATCTCAATTATTCATATCATATAGTTATGACTCGTTTTGTCTCATGTTCAACAAAAAGGAAATAGCTTTTTGTGGGATGAATAACTTCGGCAAATCAAATTTTGGATACCATCCAACAATGAGAAATAAGCGCAGAAATAATTCATAAATTGAAGATAGTGTATCGATTGTATTTTTGTTGTTGTTACTCCTCACAATAGTCTAAAGCAGGGGTAGCGAACTATGTGGTTGTACGTTCCAAATATGTATACGTTCCAAATATGAGTAATGTTACCAAATCACAGAGCATTCAGACTCGATTTGGTTACTCGTAATTGTATTACCAGGGAGAAATCCCCTATTGAATTTGATTTTATTTGTTTCTTTTATGCTCGGATAGCTGTTGGTAGTTGTCTCCCACTGGCTCTCAAACTTGCAACGTTCAGGTTACAAGAAAATACAAAGTAGCCACTCACTTTGGTAAAACTATCGATTTTGTATAAAGTTTTCACCTACACACACCAAAACTTTCTTAATTTCGGAAAATATGTGTATAATTTTGTTTTCTTAATATGAATGATCCAAATAATATTCAAATATATTTGAATTTGATAGAAAAATATTTGTTTGTCCATTTATTTAAAAAAAATCACTGTTGGAACAATATAACACTCGGACTTTTAGCCTTTTCAGGCAAATTTAGCCCTTTTTTTATTTCTACCCAATTTTATTCAAAATCTGAACTTTTCGGCTTCAATTCATGCATGCTATAAAAATCTTCAGTTATAAATTATGATTAGTCAAGGAACCTTGTTAAGTTTTGTTCGGTGTACTCGTAAATAGGCAAACTTGAAGAATAGCTTTATTCAACTTTAGAATTTAGCCTGAAAATTTCCCATTTAAATCCCCTTTTCCGTTAATTCTAATTCGTATTTAGGGACATGAAGTCCAAGCCCTGAGTGAATGTATCGCTCACGTCCACATCTCCACACTCGTTCCTTTCCACCAGCTAAGCTTACAAAGTGTATTCTGGCTCTACAATGGTGTGCCTCCAGTTGTGAGGCTTTCGCTGAAATGTGGGGCTCTAAAACAATTTCCTCAAGTCTTCTTCTTACGGTTCGCTCACTAGCCGGTATTCCTCGCACTTCTTTGGAGGACAAAAAGCGGCCATCCCTGGCATTAGTGCAGGTTTTCCTTGACTTCGCCTTCTTTCGTAATTTCCCATCACAGCTTTAGCCACGTCCGCAGAACGCTCACTCACAAGTTTCATTAAACTTTCTTAAAATCTCACAAGTAATGTATAAATTGTATAGTACGAGTAGGTACGCATGTGACATATCGCTGAAAAGAGTTTTTTAAACAGAATCCAAAAATATTTGTTTTGATTGAGCTCACAGTGGAGGAACGTTTGTGAAAAGTGAGTGGCCCTGATTTGAAAAAATCATGATAGAAGATCATTTTCGGATCTGTAACGACAAATAAGTTTGAATTAGCGAGATATAACATTTCTGATGTAAGTAACGGATTATTTGTTTCCTATCGCTTCCCCACGCGTCCTGGTGGAACGCTGGAAAAAGGATTTCTATCTCAGTACGCCGTGGCTCAGTGGTTAAATGCGGGATCACTGAGCGGCAGATGTAAGGCTCAAATCCCACAAACAAAAGTTTTCTTACAGTCCCACCTCTCGCGAACGTCTGACGAACATTTGATAGTAAAATTGTCATGAGAAGCGTCTCCCAATCGAAAAAATCCCCTTCGGAATCAGCATAACACTGAAGGTCCCAATCATTCGTGCGACGCACAGCACGAGTGGGTGCAAGTAGCTATGACAGGCTCCCAAAATATTTATTTCTATTTCGAGACTTCCCAAAGAAAGTCCTCTAACCAACTACACAAATTTTATCAAAATCGGTTGAATAATTTAAAAGTTATACAAGAAATCTACCGGCAGATCGTCCTGCTTTTCGAGGGTGGCCGTAGTGTAGTGGTAATATCAACGCTTGTCACGCTCTTGGTTCACGGTTCAAATCCTCATCTATTTATTTCGTCTGAAATAAATAAAAAAGTCGATCAATTGCGAAAGCTTAGTCAACTCTACTGCGAAGGCATAACACTGGCAGTAGGATGGTCATATGGCTTAAATGAAATTTGATCGTGATGATGACATCAGGTGGAGGGAAAAAAATACTGTGAATCATGAGCAACGACAAAAAGCAAAACAAACAAGCTGCCCAGTTATCTGGACGCCACCCTTGGAATTTACTGAAAACTTAATACCACCTAAGTTTCAAACCCACTACACCAATCTTTCTTCCTCTCTCTCTCTCAATTTCTTCAAACGCCCGTGCCCTGAAATAATTTAATGGTATTCATATCCCATTTGGCGCGCGCAAATTAAAAAAAAAAAAAATACATAGTTACAATTTTTTAACATCTTCACAGAAGAATATGCGAACGCGTTTGACTAATTTATTGAAGTCTGTTCAGAATCACTTTAAATTTAAGACAACCTTTGTTTTCGGCACTTTTCAATAAGTTAGACTAGCTTCAGGATGTTCATACTAGGTATTTACCATTTCTAGGTAAGAGTCTTGATTTGGTTCGAATTTTGATTATTTAGGTCAATTGCCACGCCTACCTTACAAACTTAAAAAGACGTATTTAAAAATAAAATTGTTTAAAATGGTAAAACAAAATGTAATGAAATTTATAAACGTCAGTGTGCCCACATTTTGGGGGAGTTTTATTCAAAAAATAGTTTTTTGTTTTTAGAAAAGATAACATCCAATAACATTACATAAATTTATGTAAAATTAAAAAAAAAATTGTCTTAACAGAATACATATACCAGATACTAGTATGCTCTAAGTTTATATACCCACGCCCACTTTTTGGGGTGTTTTCTTGAACAAAATTGTATTCTTTAAAAAAAGCTGTGAACAGTGGTGGTAAATGGTATACGCTGCTTTTGTAATAGATTTTTTTTTTAAACTGACCACGCCTACTTTTGTTTTTTTACTTTTCTTCGTAAGGTATCATACAATCCTCTACGAACGGATTGTAAGTTTCTCTTATGTTTGTACATCAATTCGATTTCGTTACTTACCAAGGTTTCTAAAACGTCACGGCACGCACTACAAAGATTCTTAATCCCTGCCCAAAATATTTCAATTGTTTCCGATGAAAAAAAATAATATCTTTTATATGAGCACACACAAACTGATTACGTGATCTAAATGTATTTTCCAGTGATTGAAAAGCAAACTGTAGCTGACTCTACGTCTCCGGACAATAACCCCACTTCATTCCATCCAGCAAACAAATAATTGTGACACATATGACAAACAAATTCATAAAACGACAACAATTCAGAGCTTGCAATTAAAATATAAAATTATACTGACACTCGAAGCACCTCTTGCTCTTGTCACCATGCGCCAGGCGCGCACGGTAGACGGCACACGGCAAAAACAAAAAACAAAAAAATACACAATCTCTTTGACATCTTTTAATAGATACTTTAACAATGTTAATTTGTCGGTAAATTGAGACCGCCATAGGCACCATTTGGGTAGAAAAATAACTGCCACTCTGTACGACGAGTAGTAGCCTCGTGTTTACGTGTGGGTATTACATGGTCTCCCCCCGCACTGGGGGTATGATTCACAAGAAACTCGGTCAAAGGCAAATAAAATGGTAAGTGGGCTTCACTCAATAAAATTTCAAGACAAGTCTCCATCAAATTTGCTGGAGTCTTGTATCCAAAGAGGCACACAGCGAATTGTTTAGATTTTGAAAGTCGAAAAAACATTTCAGGATCAAGAAATAAACAAAATAATAGAAATGATAGAGGCTACCCAAGTATTGAACTCCCGAGGAGCAAAGTTAATGTAAACTTTTCTCCTTCCAAGAATAAACTTCATTTACACACAGAGGGAGAGCACGAAAGTGTATCTGGAACAACAGAGAAATCCCCAGAATCACCAACAGATGCAGATGATGATGTTGGTTGATGATGATGATGATGATGACGGTGATGGGTAATGATTGTGGATAATTATCTTAAGCAAATTACCGTTTGGTTATCTATTTTTAATGCATTTCAAACAAAGGTGCAAACGAAATGGAAGACTATGTAGCAATCCATTGCCTGTTACACGCGTTGCGAAGATGGGGTTGGCCCCTTTATGGAGGGTGAAATGATGGTGGAGGCGTTGGAGCGATGAAAAGTGGCGATGATGATTCATAAAGAGCTCGTGCTGGTGCCAGTGGTGTTCATTAAAATGAGGGGGAAATGCGCGTCGGGTGCTTTAACCCTTTGACGTTGTCATTGTTTAGACTTATAGTTGAGAGGATAGCATAGAGCTTCAATGTAGGACACTGGGGTGAATGAAATGCAAAGAAGGAGTAAATAGCAGAAAATGAAAATATTTTCATAACGTCAGCGATTACTTATCTTTCGTTGGATAGTTTTGAAGCGTTATTAAAATGGCGTGTTGCAGCAAGTGTGGTGGATTAATGAAGCGCAGCTGAATAGCGTTCTCATTACTATCCGTTGAAATGGAATGAATAAATTGGATTTTGGTTTTGGATATTTTGAACAAAATGGAAAAATAGTAGTTATTTTAAAAGCGTGCAGGGGTCTTGTAGACATGACTGACTAAAAGATTCACTTATTGATTCTTACTTGGGCGTTCTTGGAAAAGTCCATAACGTAACATGGCATAGCACCACTCCCTGTTATATGACAGAAATTGTTTGAATATTGTTAAATCAGTTATAACCATTCAAGAAATCAGGGTATAATCGATGGACATTTGGGCTATTTTTCAAATTTTAAATCGCTACTGTAACGTAATATTTTGTTACAAAATGGTGTCCCCTGTTAGATGGCAGAAATTGCCTGAGCATTGTTGAATTAGTGACAAACATGCAAGAAATCAGTATATTCCATGCATTTGGACTATAACGGTTATTTTTCAAATTTGGAATCGGGATCGTAACGTAACATTTTGTTACATGGTACTGGCACATGTTAGATTGTACAAAATGTCCTAAATATCGTTAAATCAGTTACAACCATGCAAGAAATCAGTATAATCGATGCACCTTTGGGCTATTTTTCAAATTTTAAATCGCTACTGTAACGTAATATTTTGTTACAAAATGGTGTCCCCTGTTAGATGGCAGAAATTGCCTGAGCATTGTTGAATTAGTGACAAACATGCAAGAAATCAGTATATTCGATGCATTTGGACTATAACGGTTATTTTTCAAATTTGGAATCGGGATCGTAACGTTACATTTTGTTACACTAATCTGGCCCATGTTAGATTGTACAAAATGTCCTAAATATTGTTAAATCAGTTACAACCACACAAGAAATCAGATTAATCGATGGACATTTCGGATATTTTTTAAAATTTGAAATCGCAACTGTAACGTAATATTTTGTTACAAAATGCTGTCCCCTGTTAGATGGCAGAAATTGCCTGAATATTGTTAAATCAGTTACAACCATGTAAGACAAGACATCAGTATAAGCGGTGCATTGAGCTACATACGAGGGTGGGTCAATAAGTCCCTGAGAAATGAAATAAGGAACACTCTTTTCGGTATAAAAACATTTTATTTTTCAACATAGTCTCCTTTTAGCTCTATACACTTCATCCAACCTTTCTCCAATTTGTTGATGCCCTCCAAAAATAATACGATTTCTCGAGCCCCTCAAAATAAGCGTTTGTTTCAGCGATGACCTCTTCATTCAAACCAAATCTCTTACCTCCGAGCCAATTCTTCATGTTTGGAAACAAGAAATAGTCGCAGGGGGCTAAATCTGGGGAATATGCTTGATGAGGGAGGAGTTCGTAGCCTAACTCATGTAATTTTGCCATTGCGACTGCGGACTTGTGCGCCGGTGCGTTGTCTTGGTGAAAAATAACTTTTTTCTTCGCCAAATGCGGCCGTTTTTGCTTCAAATCGGCTTAGAAGATCGTTTAGGTGATCGTTTTACCCTTTTCAAGGTAATCGATGTGAATAACACCGCGAGCATCCCAAAAAACTGTCGCCATGACCTTGTTTGCTGACAAACCCGCCTTGGCCTTCTTCGGCTTCGATTCACCAGGAGGAGTCCATTGTTTTGACTGTTCCTTGGTTTCTGGTGTGTTGTGGTGAATCCAGGTTTCATCCACGGCTGCGAAACGGCGCAAAACCTCTGCCGAATTTTTCTGGAACATCGCCAAACACACCTTTGAAATTGCCAAACGAATGCGTTTGTTGTCGATTGTGAGCAGACGCGGCACCCATCTTGCGGAAAGCCTTTTTTTTCATGTCCAAATATTTATGTAAAATCGAAATCACTGAGCCATGTGATAAGCCTGTGGCCTCTTCAAGCTCGCGCACTTTCACTCGCCGATCGTCCATTATCAAACCATGGATTTTGTCGACCATTTCTAGTGTGGTGACCTCAATTGGGCGACCAGAACGTTCGGCGTCACTTGTGCTTGAACGACCGCACCGAAATTGAGTAAACCAGTGGTGAATGGTTCCAATCGATGGTGAAGAGTCCCCATAATATCTGTCAAGCTTTTGTTTGGTTTGCGTGATAGTTTTTTCTCGCAAAAAATAGTGTTTAATGAGCACTCGAAATTAAATTTTTTCCATTTTAACGAAAATGCTACTAGGCGTCTATATAAAATGGCTGCCACAACAAAACCATTTGACAGATCTGTCTGAAAATTTGGGTCCGTTCTTTTGAAAGATGATTCTTGACAAAAAAATAAAATTAAATTAAATTTAAGGTGACGACATAATTTGTGTTAATTTTCAGGGACTTATTGACCCACCTTCGTATGTCAGCTTATTTTTGAAATTTTAAATTTTGTTACATTATACCTGCCCATGATAGATGGCAGAAATTGCCTGAATATTATTAAATCAGTTATAACCTGAAAGAAATCAGTATAAGCGTTGCATTTTTGGGCTACATCGGCTTCTTTTTCAAAAAACCGTAAAGTAATATGACAGAAAAAAAAGCGATGTACTTTTGGGCTGTAACAGCTTGTTATTCAAATTTGAAATCGCAAATGTAACGTAACATTTTGTTACAAAATGCAGGCCCACGTTCGATGTTATAAATGACCTGTATATTGTTAAATCAATTACAATCATGCAAGACATCAGTATAAGCGGTACATTGAGCTACATATGTCAGCTTATTTTTGAAATTTGAAATCATGACCGTAACGTAACATTATACCGGCCCATGATAGGTGTTAGAAATAGACTAAATATTGTTCAATCAAGCAAGAAGTATGCTGAATGCCAAATTGTCTAAATTTACTCAAATGTTAATCAGCATTATTATGTTCATTGGCACTCTCAATCATGCCTACGACTGCATGTTAGACCTCATTAGTATAATTTGTATCTGAGCAAAATCTACATAAGTTACGATTAATTACATTAAAAGCTTTTTGTTTAAAATATCACCAATTTCAAGGAACTTTTATTACTTTTTCACACTAAAGGCACTTAATGTCCTGCCTGCACTGCATGTCCTAGCTAATGACAAATAGAAAAAAAAAAAAAAATTAAGCCCGGTCTACTACTACTTTGCTCAGCTCAATAAAGTGAAGTAAAACATGAATCACGCGATTTTTTTTTTCGAATGTACAAACAGAGAGAATACGCAAAGTTATTTTTACTTAATTGTCGCAGATACAATTGTCACATGTTGACGTCACCCTCACTTGCGGAGATATTTCGCGTTTTTTGTTTTTTTTTTTATTATTATTTGCACATTCCAAATGAATTTGCTTAAGGACGACCTCGCAATCGTTGTTGCCGTCGTCGTAGCCTCTTCTTCGTCATTATCATCCATCGTTGTACCATTAATAAGAGCGCGCGCGAAGGAAATGAGAAAAAGAAATGTAAATTTTTCGTTTTAACAGTTATATTCTTGGAGGGTGTAGGTAAGGTACTCGTACTTTGCGCGATGAAAAAAAGAAAAAAAAAAAAAAGGAGAAAAAAACGCGTGTAAGCGCCAATATGCAAATGTATCTGCAAAGTCTACGCGAGTCAGAGTACTCGTTGAGTTTTATTAATGAATTGAGGTTGGGATTAGTGACTTGTGAAGGAGCGCATTTATAATGAATTTGTTACTGTCTCCGAGTTGTGGATCTATTTCTGACGCATTGATGGTGTTGTCGTCTTTTTTTGCATTTAATGAAATCGTGATAGAATGCTAGAATGTCGCCTTTACAGTACCTGAATACCAAAGTATTCAGCTTAGTGGTGAAGTGCTTTTATTGAAGTTCTTTTTAGTCACCTAGTTGTAACATATGGTGTACTAGAACTCTGTTATTGACCACCGTAGGAATGGGTACGGTTAAATAACAAAAGTGTGAGGTGCATTAATGAATATCTAAACTATGTACAGCGTGTTTAAGCACTGATTTCAAGGGAGTGTGCAATAAGATTGATTGCATACGTTATGTAATTAGGTTTTGTAACTTGCTGAACCTGATTAGATTGTCCCAGCGGTTTTGAACTTCGAAGAGGTATACTTCGACACACTTCAGCGTAAAATCGATAAAAATAATAAGAGTAGACGTCCGTGGAAACTATCTAATATTCAGATAAAAACACTATTGGGAAACCTCTGAATCACAAAGTGTTGCAAAAAGCATTTAACAATGTCGCACTGTAAATACTAAATTCATAATCAGTGCTCTAAAGTTGGATTAAGTGTATGCCTTACAGGAAGAAAAGTTAATATTAGACTGCGACAAGTAAGACCAGAAAACTAGTTAGCAGTGTAAACCTACAGATATACCACACCAACGAGGGGAAGCTTAATCTATGAGATGTGCCTTATCCTCCTTTCGTACATATAAACGACCTCATTATCTTTTTTTCACAGCTTAAACCATTTCAGCAAACCTCAAACTTTTCGCTAACCCTAGTCCTAAATTGCGGAATTAGATGCGCAAATGCGCACCCTCTAGCTCTTGTACCACTTTTTTTAAATGTTTGGTTTGCAAAATTCCTTTTTCCAAACCGACTCTTCGTATCAATATTGATGTTGGTTCTGGATTTCATTACTGACGCCGTCTGTGTAACTCCTGACTCTCTTAGCTACATCACAGTGGCGGATCGTCACATTATAAAAAGAAAACCTTTTCAAGATATTGGACATTGTGGGTTCCGTATAATTTTCGAAAATTTTGAAAACTCAATTCAAAACCTAAAATTTTGATCGAAAGAATTTTTCTCGTAGGACGCACCGTTTTTCAGATAGTAGCACTCAAAAACGATTTTCATTAACTTCGGGTTAAGGTTGGGTATTTTGGAAGACAGTGAATAATGTTCAAAATTTTTTAAAAAGTCTGCACTTAAGTTGGAGAAAATTTCGAAACCTACAATTTGTGCTGGGATTTGAACCTGCAACTCCGGCTTAGGAGTCGCAGATCACTGTACTTGCTCAATACAACAAAACGAATTAAGCTTAATTTTAATGACAGGTTTCCAGCTGCTGACAGATGGTCTATACAGAGGCGTATTGTGGTGTTCGGGGCCTTAGGTGAGCTCAATTTTGGGGGCCGAAATCATGACGTGACTTTCAGTCGACCGTCGTAGCGAGGTAATTTAGAAGTATAATTTCCTTCAAAACACCGATGGGTAAATCGGATAAATCTTCATTAAACGGCTTCCGTTCTTTGAAGTGGACTTGATAATATGGTGTATATCGGTTGTTGGGAAGACAGTTTCACATTTATTCACATTAATCTCTAAAAGATTGTGTTCACACCAAATGGTGAACTTATTGAAAGTATTATATCATTCTGAAATGAGACCGAGGGGCGGCATGTCATCTGCGTAAGCGCATTAGTGCGATTCCTTAAGCCTACTACGCTGTTCGAGCAAAATAAGATTTCCCATACAAAACATGCCTTGGTAAAATTCAAAGTAACATATTTGCCTGAAATTTAGTTTTCCAGTATACAGTTCAAGCTAAATTAAAGGCAGCTAAAGTCATAAACATTTTGCCAGCATTTTATGGTCCCGGGTAGTAAATTGAAGCAAATTTATTGATATTTACAAACATTTCGACAGAAGGAACTGACATTCTGGGAAATGCGATTTAATATTTAATTAATAAAAAGTCTCACGAATTTTATTGAAATCGACAGCTTTGCTCGAGCAACAAAATAAAGATTATGGGTCCTAGATGACTGACATTTGGTACGCCATAGCTCGTACTAATTGGGTTCGATACGTATCAACTGAAAATAACTCTGTACTGACGATCTTGGAACAATATACTCGTAAAACCCATCTGAAAATCAAACCCTTTTAGTTTGAGGAGAATAATTGGTAAAAGATTTTTGCTTTGTTGAAAGCATCAGCTCCCTTTCTGTTTCCCCAAAGAACATAATGTAATTGAAACAAATTCAATTAGGTTAGTGGTTGTAAAGAATAATTGTTTACAGTGAAAAAACATCGTCTTGTATACAAGGATTTCAACGAGTTTAGGCATTAAAAAGAGCTAAGCAATGACCTTATAGTAGGAAGCATCACTCTTGATTTTCAACAGAATAGTTTGAGCCTAATCCAATATATTTCGATTTTTCAAAAAATTGGTAATAAATAAAGTAATAAAGCTCTATACAACTTTTTACCACCAATTCTGTACGCCATCTAGTGACATATGTTATAATATTTAGAATCCGTTCATCATCTCCTGTGTGACTGTCTAGCTCTGGCCCGCAAAAGAAGCTGTGCTTTTGGCAGATGCTACTTTTCAGAGCTGGATGAGCTAGGTAGTATTGAGCTAAGAAAACTCCTGAGATTCATATATTTATCTGGGTGGTTTAACCGAGCGGTCAAAGATTGAAATTTTTACGTTCCCAGGGTTCTAAATATTGGACACAATGGACTGATATTGGTCTAAGTGAGCTGTTGACAACCCTGTCAACAAGGGCACCCAGTTACCTAACCTAACCTAACATATATGTAGCCCAACCCAAATATTATTATTATTATCTTTTTTTTTAAAGTACCATAAATGTTGGGATTGTGAGTTGAATTGTGACCTCACAGACCCTAGATATGAACTTTGAAGTAAGTCCGACAAGCCGTTTAGACTGCAATCGTACGAACAGACAGACAACATTTTCAGACACACTTTTCAAGTCCAGGTTCGCGCCGGACTGTAGCGCCATCTAAAGTAACTCAAGAAACACTCAATGAATTTTATTTTTGGGCATTTACATATAATGCGACTTAAAATTAATCAAAATCGGATAGAGTAGGATTATCTTTGGGAGTTGTACTACAAACTATTTAAAATTGTCCCTATATCTAATTATTACCAGGAGGAAGCGCTGTGTCATCACTTAGTAGGTTTTTTTTTTTCTTTTGCGTGGCCTGTAAAACGCTGTCTAAAGTCCAATTCAAGATGATAGAAACCAAGGCAGGGTATGCAATGTAATCTGAACTCTTCGCATTCGGTGATATACTTTTAGGTGCTAGATGTTGGTACAATTTCAATTTGCAATGCCGTGAAGTCTGAGGTATGAAATGGAAAATCGCAACATAATGAAGTGTCGTAGATGTGAAGGTCCAGAGGTTGATATAATTACTAATTGATATGCAATAAAACCAAAAGTTATGCAATGAAAATGTCTTCATTTAAAAACAAAAGTTTTGTCAAGAAAAATTTACTATCTGCGAGCTTTTATTTCAGCTCTTAAAATAAAATTCATTTTATCACTTCTCAATTCCTCGCAATCACATTTTTCTTCCTCAAACATCTACAGATTTTACCCTACTTCACCAACATTATCTTAAACTGATCCCATGCCTTAATTATCTAACAATAGTTCAGCCACAAAGTCATAAGAACTTGTATATCCACTTGAATAATAAAATAACACTTATTTTTGGAAATACCTGAGTAACAAAAAAATAAAACGTAGCCTCATGCTTCCCGCTAAAACAATCCATTAGTTTAGCCCAGAGTGTCTAGGCAATTAAAACAAACTATTCGAGCACCATACACGGATATCGCATCAATCAACGCGAACAACGTTCTGTTAAGTAACGATAACGACCCAAAATGAGAAGAGAACTAAATAAATGATTTCAAAATCTAACCCCTGACCCTCAGTGAGTAACAAAAAGATAGCTTTGACCTCTCATCAAAGAGGTATTGTTTGCACAAGAGCATGTGTTACTTCATTCTCATAATTAAAATTTACGTTATTTTTTTTTTATGGGAATTATATACTAACCATGTATCTATTTAGCCTTCATAGCGTTTGAATTGCGCGAATTCTTTGTATTTCTGTGAGATACATTGCACCTGCAACGACACCATGAAAAGAGGCCTCTATTCCCTTATAAGCCTTCACCGTACACATACGAGTACACAGAAACACAATCCCCCTTCAATCTGAATCGTATCGATGGTGAAAGTCAGATAAACGACAAACGCACTATTAATTGTGCTATGGCCGGGTTTTGGGGTGGTATATTATTGCTAAGCTTTACCACGCAATATTATAGTTAATTGGTCGGCAAAAAAAGGGTTTAAATGCAAACAAACCCTACCATTAAATTCCCTCAACCAGCTCCTAATGAACCGAATAGTTACAGATAAATTTCGCACTAAGCATTTTAATGTGTATGGCGTACCGCTTTGCGTTCTATGTACGGGGCCACGTACGTAGGCAGACATACCAAAGAGAATAAAAAAAAAAAATTAATTAACTTAAATATTTATTCCCGACCTGTAAGGTGTATGTAGACGGCCTCCCTTTCGTCTCTGACTGAAAAAAAAGGGTAACAGCCCCTCCCCAGTCTTATTCTTTAATTTGAATTGAGAATTCTTTCAGCGAATTCTTGGTGCCACTATAATACCGCGCTTGTGGTTGCTGTGCAACGCTGATTATACATTGCGTATGGTTCGGGGTATACAAGGGGGGGCTATATTCCACTTCTTTTACCCTACCATTGGGTGAAGAAGGGGGGCGACACAAAAACTGAAACTCCACTAGTGGTTTTCTTGGTTCAATGGATTGTCTGACCGTGTAGTTAATTTAGTTGCGTTTTGGATTATCGCTTCAATTGATGTGAATTCAATTGCACACGGTTCTCTCTGTTCGTGGTGTTGATTAATACTTTTTTTGCCGTCGTCGTTGTTCCAACAATACTACTATTCGGGCCTTGAATTGAATTGAGTGGATTTTTCTTTTGTGGTACATTACCGAGAAGAGAGTTTGTTTGTATTTTCCTCCTTGTGTACATCCATTAAATGTAAATTTCGCGTTTTTATTGTTGATTCACATCACAGTGCGGATTTGTTTCTCATTCATGCTTTGAGCAGCAAAAATACTATACCACATCACACAAATAATTGGTATTTTGTTGTTCTTTAATGAAAGTGCGTTATCCGCGAATGGATGTTGGATGTTGTTGAGTTCAAGTGGAATGCGGAATGTTTTTTTTTCTCAAAAGAAATGGATTTATTTTTGCGGAATAATGATGACTTTGTTGTGAAAGGATTTGTAAACGGAAATTAATGCATGATGAATGCATTTGATTATTTATTTTTCTTTTTTCGGTGCTGCGTTCCGCTGTTTGGTTGGTGAAACTTGTATATTAAATCGAATAATTTCTTTCGCCGAACCTGCTATGTTTTGCATGCTAAGAGATTTGGCAATTTTTATAAGTAGAGGCTTGGTCAACTGAGACTGACTTTTGTTTTCATTAAATCCATGTCCATATCAGTGATGACAATAATATTTATGTCGTCGGATCGTGGGCAAAATGAGGTCTGAATTTGACTTAAACAAGGCTGGCTAGATTTTAGTTTTCAATACAGATCCTCTTGCTAACCAAATCATTACAGGACAGGCAAATCTCTTCTGATCCTTAGCTTGCATTAGTGTAGGGTCTCCCAAATGCAGTTCGGGTATGCGGGATTCGTTTTGATCTTATTCAGTGTTATTATACAGCATTCGTACAGAAAGTGCGCATACCAGAGTTCGCAGTGAATCTCAATAAACATTCGTTCAGACTCGGGATAGCTGATACAACAATCTGTGCCAACTGTGAGGAGGAGGAGGAAGATATAGAATACTTCCTCTGCCATTGCCCTGCTACAGCGAGGCTAAGACTGAAAATTCTGTGATTTCCAAGGATTCCGGATATTACACACCTCAGTAAGAAAGGAATCGGGGATATATTGGAGTTCGCCAGACGAACACTACGATTCCCCGATCACTATACGATATAGTTTCCCGTTGATACTACCCATGATCCCTAGACCTAAATCCTCTCAACACATAATTCCGAAAGCACAGCACTATTCCCTACAGTTACATAGATGAGGGGAACACAACGGGCCCAATGGAGGCCTAAGTGAAGAGCATAAACTCACCCTCTTAAACCAACCAACCATGGAGGAACTTATAGATTGTAGATTGATTTTAGGGTGTGACCTTGTAGATTTATTGTGCTCCCCCGACTTGGAATTCTAGTCGATGAGATACTCGACTTAGAGCACCTCCTCCAGACCAATTTCCTTGATGAACCGGAGTATCTGATATAAGATCTACCAACGATGGTAGATCTTCTTCTGATAGTTGATAGGCATCTAGCTTTTTCCTTCTTTTGTGGATTAGTGCTCCACATTCCTTAAGAATGTGCCCTGGAGTTTCCTCAACATCTCCGCTAAATCTGCAGTCTCTGCGTTGCTCTATATCTAGTTTTTTTATACAGACCAAACTTTTTGTCCGGTTATAATTCCCGAGAAAAATAGAGGAACTTATAAAGAGGGTGTCTCAATGCGGTATATTCGTCTGCATCGCAACCTTAATACAAACAAACAAACAAACTTCTTATCTGTGATCCATGGGTTTACCATGCCTTGGTGAATTTGGGATTTTTATTCGGGACGATTTTGAAAAAAATTGATTTTCTAGGAAATTGCTCGAACGATTGTATTCAAATTGGATCAGGATTTTGGTAAAAAAAAAGTCGTTCAACGGTACTTTACTTTTATTAGCGAATTTTTAGATATTTTGTTTGTTTTCGGTATTATTGTCGTTGCTTATGATTCACAGTATTTTTTTCCGTCCTCCTGATGTCATCATCACGATCAAGTTGCATTTTAGCCAAATGACCAAATTGATGACCAAATGATTGTTGACATCAGGATTCGAACCGTAAACCAACAGCGTGACAAGCGATGATGTTACCACTACACCACGGCCACCCTACTACTTCTTGAGCTAGGCATCGAACAATGGCTTATTTAACAATCACAATTTTTGGAAACTTAGCTTTCTATCTTCTATATCGCATCCCCACTCTGCCCGATTTGAAAAGATTTACGACAATCTGGATACTATTTGTAAATCTAACCTAGACACAAAATTTCATTAAAATCTGTTCGGCGCTTCTTGAATTAGTAATGGAGACGATCAGTCAGACAAAAAAAAATGGTTTGTTTTTTTATTGATCTGAAAGGGGAACATCAAGTGACAATTTTGAAATAGGAGATCAAAAATGATTTCTTTATTTTCCAAATACGAAAAGAGAACAAACAAAAAAAAAATACATAATTCTGTACAACTTTGATCAAAAATGCTGGTTACAACAGTTATTGTAAAACACAAAAGCAAAATATATTTATAAAATTAAATAACAATCTATTCAATATTATACTACAGACGGTCACTAATATTGTGTGCCGGTAATATCAATTGGCTAGCGGCCGCTTACTATAGAAAACTCTCTCTAAGGCATTTTCCATGACATTGCACAAAGTTTTTGCATCCAAACTGCGTATTTGAGCTCGAATATTGTTTATTAGCTTTTAAATCCCCACAAGAAATCATGTAGTTGCACCTACTTCAGGGAGCCTTGTTTCCAATTTTGCCTCAAATTGTAACCCTACTGATCCTAGATAAAAAAAACCGTCTAGCCGTTTAGGCTGCAGTCAACCGTACATACAGACAGACACAAATCTTGAGGCCAAAAATTTTCAAGAATCCAATACTAGCCCTTATAGGGGCAAGTAAAGATTAGCCATTCAGTAAAAACTGCAGTTGATGAGGATCTTGAAGTAACAATTCCTCTACCATTTGAATTTTGTAAGGAAACATTTTTGAATCCTGTTATTTAAAGTCCGTCGTAGCGATGTTCTGAAGATGGATGAGTAGAGACTTATGGATCATAGTTTACACACTTCTTTTTATAAGCAATTATCTACCACGAGCAGAAATTTGACAAAGCGTACAAAATGCTGTACAGCCTCCACCGCTGCCATTTTGACACCAAAATGCTGCATAATCTTCGCTAATTCAAAATACATAATAGACCTTCCAGTAAAATAATCAAATTCATCATTGATAAACAATTATAAAAGCCATTCATAAGTATTTCAAGTATTTCTTACCAAATACTACTTTTAGATATGAATTTTGAACAAAACCGATTAATCGATATCTGAGAAAGCAAACACTTCTAGGTTTTGTGACACTTAATCAAAAGTTGTAGAAATAAACTTTAAAGTTACGTGTATGTCTGCTCTAATCTGAGATATAATTAGAGTCGAGTTATCGGTATTTACGTCTAATCTAAAGTGAACAGCCAAAATAGATTTGTTTTCTCGAAAAAAGAAAAAAAAAACATCTTTGGCATGTGTTCACAATAATAAAAGTACAATAATTATTCACAATAGTGGTGAAAAGTTGACTTTTTATTCTTTACGAAATGTTAGAGAAACCTTAGAGTCAACTATCAAAATTGTACATATTTCTATTTACGTCTAAAATTGAACGAAGGTAACATATTTGCATTCTCAAAGTCACATGTGACACTGTCAGTGACGTTTCGTTATTCCAATAATCTCATGTACCGCCTATCCCTTCGCTTTTTTTGTTCCGGACTAATGGTTACAACAGTGATTTTAACACCAATACTTCGCAGAAATGCATACTTTTGAAGTAAAATTACACCAAAACAATTCGAAGTACTGCTGTCAATAGCAGACACTTGCAAATGTGACCGTTAAAACCAGCTTCGTTCACAATAGGATTCATTTAACATACCTGGATCAAGCTGCACAAATATAGGAGAGTTATTGCATATTTTTAGGATATTTAAGTACTTCCCAACACAAACAAAATTTGGAAGTAAAATAGTTTTCAAGATGAACAATGCGCAAGTAAAATTAGAAGGAGGCTGAAACTACCACTACGGCTATTTTCTGCTCTCAATGAGCATTATTTAAACTTAATCTTCAGTTAAATTAGTACACACTCTTTATGTAATAGGAACTAGTGACATCAACCCCTTGGGCCTTGAATTATGCAAGGTACCAGTTTTGGAAAATTGACAAAATAATTTTGTTTGATAAGCACATATATGTAGGTGCAAGTACGTAAGATCCAGTGGTGCACTTTAAACTCCTCGTAGCCCTCATATCCGTACTTTAATATTTGGAAATACTCATAAAATTGGAAGGTGGACGGGCCAGCTTGACCGCCCATGTGTTAATTTTACTTACTTTTAAAAAAGGTTTGTAACATTAGTTGACTATGGAAAAGTCTAAACTGAATTTGATCTGACATTATGGGAATGCATGATTATTGATAGACCGAAACTAACATGAGGCGACAGAAAGGAATGGGACGTCTTTCTGCCAGTTCGACTATTGGAAAAGGGTACATTTTGAAGAATATCCATCTAACCGTTTAGTCTGTAGTGAATTGAGACACACGACAGACTGAATTGCAAGTCCCATTTGATTGAATAAAATTATATAATAACCTGGCTGTCTGCCATGCCTTTCTTTGTTTTTTCTACTACTTGCGAATATGTATCTACTGATTGTCATTTATTATAACATCTCTACCGGTCAGCTAGTGCTTTTGGTCAGGTGTGAGATCGTACACTTTTTGGAACTTTGTGGTATTGAGTCCGAGCTCATTTTTCAAAATGTGTTGCATCCGTTCTCTGGATATGTTTAGCTCAGAAGCCATTTTTCTTCCTCTACGCCGAATCACTGTTGACGATGTTGCTGTCTTTTTCGGACCACCTGGATAGCGTTTTGCAATGCTGCCGGTTTCGTTATAACGAGATATGGTGCGATACACAAACATTTGTTCACTTTCAAATGTTTCAGCTCACAAACAATAGCTTTGCGATTTTCCAGCCAAAAATAAGGGCAATAACACTATTACGTTTGAATTCCATTGTCGATAGAACAAAAACTAAACACGCGATAAAGAAAAACCTTACACACGCTTGTCAACAATGAAATTAAATTTAACAACTGTCAAATTTTCAACGCACTGTCATTCGTAGTTTGGCAGACACAGCGACGTGAAGTTGGTAGCAGTTCATGTCAGCCACCCTGTAGAGTCGGTAGCAAGGAGAATTCTGATTTTCATTCCCCAATCCCTGAACCTATCTCCTAGCACCGGAAATAAACATTCGCGTTATTGAAGTTTTTTTTTTTTGCAGGACTACTTGTATATGTATATTTATTCGCGGTAAACATGCAACACTCGAGTACATATTTCAGCAGAATTTTATGCACACACGACTTCAATAAATCATTTACTGCTGGTTTGTTTGTTTTATCGATTTATGTATTTAAGTTTATTCAAATAAATTGTTAGCAAGTCCGCCATATCCGCAGAAGAAATTCAATCTTCTGTCTGCAGCTAAACGAAAATACATTAAACTAAGCGTAAAGATCAAAGAAGGCACCGTCAAGCGTAACAATGTTATTTTGTTTTGTTGCTGCACTTCCCTATTTGAATATTCTATTAAGACGGTGTATACAGAGGCAACGCAACAAACAGCATCTAATAGATACCTATTCCTTCGAACCATCTCTCTCGCGTGTTCAATGAATTGCATCAGTTAACCGCATACATTTTTGCGGCTTATTTTATGGAGTATGTCATCGCACGTACGAGTATCTTGTTGTGTGTGGAAGTACAAATATTTAATATGAGATACTTTAACTCGACATTTGTGTTAACTATCATTGATATATGCTACTTAAAAAGTGGTAAACTTGTGCCGCATCCGTAGCAGTTTAGCAGAGAGAATGTGCAAAGTTTTTTGCATAATTTATCCACTTGAATGAACTCGCAAGCAGGTGTAATTAATTATTATTTCAAACTTTGCTCGGAAGGAAGGAATTGTTTCAGTATGCCTATCATTGTTCTATTCTGCTTGATCGGGGTCAATGTAATAACTATTTGTTATACAGTTTAGAAGTAGAATTTTAACCCGTCTAAGACTGGAGGCTAAGTTTGATCCTACAGGTAATGAAATGGCTTAAATCTGCTACGACCTATGGTCAGGTATTCACACAAAATGTGCTCGGTAGTTATAGGTAGGTGCTCAAACCCGGGTACATTCGAGTCAAAGTCGATATGTGCCTTAGAAACTTCTGCCTAACTTTCTGAGATAGTAGTTGAGTGAGCAGAAAGAGGTTGATATAGCCCTTGTGCTGAGTCACATTTTGACAGTTTTTCTTGCGATTCTCAAGAGTTTAGCTCTATCTTTAGACGGCTAGTGGATTTTCAGGGCCATTAAAGAGACTCACTGTTTACCTGAAGGGTTACAGTGAATTTTCAAGCGATTTTCGAGGTTCGTTAATAACACAGCCGGGCAAATAACGCTGGCCACACAGTGAGCACAGAGTACATCCACCATCCATGCACTAGCCTTCACTATGATTCTATGTACAGCTATCGATTTGTAACGTATTTTGGGTCTTTCTGGAATTGTAGTTGGAGGCACGATGACTTTTGAGAGTTTTTCGTAACTAGCACTGCTTCTTAAAGCCTCTTAAGTTTCTTCTTTTGCCATCCGCCGAATGGCTCCCCATTCGTAAACGAAGGGCTTCTTCTTTCGGGCTTTCACCAATTGAATGTGAAGCTTGCCGCGAATCTAGTCTCGAAAGGGCTTTTTAGTGTTCGGTTGCCTTTAGTGAGACGCCTTCCCATGGGTCTAGATCACCAATTACACCTTTAAGTTAACCTGCATTGGAGAATTGTTTGCAATTAAACACTTGGCTTTAGGAGCCTTTTTGCTTGAGCCAGTATTTGTTCGAACACAGAATCCAGGTTAGTTAGTATGGCATCTGAAAAGTAAGAGGCCAGTACCGGAAAGGTGTTGGTTTTGTCTTAGGACGACGCTATGTTTGTGTGGAACCTACACACTTCAAGTTTGGGGCGATTCTGTCAAAGTATTGCGATTAGTCAAAGAGTCTGTAATAGTGGTTTTCGCTTTTAGTGGTCAAATAAGGTTTTGCATTGCATCTAGTCTTTTCAGCGGTATTGCTATGGTGACAAACACTTTGAAATCTTTGTGTGAAGTTTCATATACCTGGTCGTGCACTTAATTTCGTTGCTGAACAACTTACTGAATATTTTGACATATTCGCAGCCCAGGGGTACTATTTTAAGTCTATCGAAAGAACCCATAACTTCGATGCCTTATCCTAGAGATTTTCGTTCGGGGTAACTGCCTTTTGTGGGACAAAAAAATACTGCTAATGAGAGAGACAACCGGGAGTTAGCGTCTACGTATATATACAGCAGTGTTGCATAAACAAAGGTGATTTATAGCTTAAAATCGTCGTTGATAAATGGCCTAAAAAATTGAATAAATTTCACCGAAATCGGTTAAGACAGTATTGTGCTGCTAATCAAGTGTAGAATAGAAAAATGCAACATTTCTTCTTACTGCTTGCTCTGAAGAGGGTGGATTTACATGACAATACTTCGTTTGGTGAATCGCAATCAGTCGAAAGAAATCCTGTTCGATGTCCTTTCATTAATTTTATTTGTTCCCAAGAGATATTTTAAATAAAACAGCAAAGCTTTGACATATTTCCTACGGCTTATCGCGGGAATTAATCCCAACAATAGAACTTGTGTTTCTACAAAACGAGAGAACAAATTCCATCCCATAGGACTGACTACATTGAACTAATTATCTACTTAGCCGGAAGGGAAATCTATTAATGAAACCGTCACAAACACTCTGCCCACTGGACTGGACAACCATCCATGTTCGGATAGAAAAAGTAAGGAACAAGAAAACCTTAAACAAATGCATTTCTTTCTTATCAACCTCACAACCTGAATAAATTCCTACTCTATCAGAGGGAGAGTATCCTACGATAGAATTCCCATAAAAGAATGCACTTTGTGGGAATAAACGTCAACAAAAAGAACTAGGAAACGGAACCAAAGCCAAAACCGAAAGAAGAATGAATGAACAATATGTACAAGCGAGGCAGGATAAACGATCCCTCTGGGAATATGTCGTCTGGAAAATGTTTTTTTTTTCTTTCTACATATTTCCTTATAGTTGTTTGTTTTTTTTTTTTCTGTCATCCCACATAAACTCCAAAAGTCACATACTCTTGTGGCCCCATATTGAACTCTTATCCGTTTGTTGAATGAAGAAATTTACACACAACAAACTATGGTCTCATTGTTTTCGAAATTCATTCCAGGAATTCTGTTACTCCCATCCCATTTCCACTTGAAAGACAACACAAAAATTTATGGGACGCACTTTTAAATTATTTTTAGATTTTTTTTTTTTTTTGTTCAATTTTAAACATTGGTGATAGAGAGTTTAATGTACAAAATGAGTCTAGTCTCAGCAGAGAACAAGATATCGATTATGATATGCGAGTCGAAGAAGGAAATGTTTCTGAGTAATGCCACAGCAGCTATGAGGAGACATCCACATCAGCACTCCTCCTCTGCAGCAGCAGTCTCATCGCGTAAGTTAATTTCGCTTGTGTTGATTTAATTTTTAATTAAAGTGCGTTAAGATTGTTATCTTTAGATGGACAGAATGGTATGAGTATGTATTTAAAGAGCGATCTGATGGAATGAAATTGGATTCTGTCCGGAGATCTGGTTTGGATGGAAAATGATCAGCGTTAAAGCTGTAATTATGTATTGACATGTGTGACAGGTTTTGTTTTTGAGTGATTGAATGTTTTATGATATCACTTAGTTTTAATCATACCACATATACTATATTAAGAAAAACTAATTTTTAAACGTTGACGTTAAACGTCAGTATCTAGCACCACTCACATATCACATTATATCACCGAATCAATGAGTGGAGATTTGTATGTTTCGATAACTTTTATGCCAGGCTTCATTGCTTTGCGAAATGAAATTGTCTCAACATCAAGCACCTGAAAGTACACTACCGAATGGTGTAGGTGCATATTTCATTGCATGCCCCTTGGGGCTAGGGTTTCTATCATCTTTAACGAGTCGTGTATGAAAAGTGGACAAAAGCCTGCTACAGTAAAGGCATCATTTTGGAAAAGCCACCACCTTTTACACTACATAGACACACACTTACATAGTGTTTGCCTCTGCAATCTCATTCTCCATTAGCAGGTTTGGTATTAAGTTTCTTGAAGAAACTATATTTTATTCAGACTTTTAGTTGCTTTGTTCTAATATTCCTCATGCTGTATCACACGATATCTCTACAGTCACCAATTAAAGGTCGTATGTATGTATGTGCCTCTTGCCCTTGCTTTTTTTCCCCAATAAGGTATGTAACTCACTCTTTCCCAACTGAAAGGGTCCCTTTTTTGCGCGTTCTTCGGGAATTTCCACCAAACAAATGATGCCTATATTATAAATGGTCTAAAACCCATGGTGTACAACCAACCTGCAGCTCTGACGCGAATATACCGAGTATATACCACAGGTATCCTAATTATATCAAAAAATCTGTGGACCAAGTATTTCCGTTTTCATAAAGCTCAATCAATTACATTAAAAAAAACTGTTAAGTATTGATCAGTTTATGTGACTCTTTATAGCGGACTCCGAACAGGTTAAGGTCTAACTCCTATGCAGGTCCGTGCGTAGCCTTACATTTTTTTAGCTCGTAACTTGATCGAGTTAGATATCGGTTTAAAGGTCATGACTTTCTAATCTGAAATACGAACTCAATTCTCTAGATTCAAAGATATGCTCCAGGGCACATCTATCGTACGCATTGTTCTAAAGCATTTTTTCAACAGCAAAATTATTGGAAGCAATAGCGCGAGTAACAGCTATAATCTTATATGACAATATCTTACTCACCACCATATATTTGAACAAACCATTGCGTATCTTAATATATCTTAACAAACCTACCACCATATTCGCTATTTTCCACCGAATATCCATTACTGTTACCCGACGGTTACTTCTTTCATGAACTACATCGTCTGCCATGTTAGGTGAAACGTAAAAATTGTAGCACCGAGAGGTATGCAATGAAATCTGAACTCATCACATTCGGTGATATATCTCCAGGAGCTAGATATTAGTACAATTTCAGTTTACACTACCATGAAACCTAGAAGGAATATGGATATCTATTCAATGATAATCTCAGTTTTAGTCTACATCGGCATATTGTCATCCCACGTTTTGGTGTATTTGGCTTTGATAAAGATTTCCATATTGCAAAGACTAGAGGAAAGAGCACACAGTCTTTAAATCTTATTACCAGACTGCGGAAATAGTCCCCAGATGATAATATGGTTTCTAAAAGAATTCCCTTCTCCACTATCATCACGTTCAGTCTGCACCTCTAGCACCTCTAGTAAGCAACTTTCACAATTAAGAAAACATCGGTGTCGATATCTTAATAGTTCTTTCAACCGTATCTATTGTGTAATATCTCATGTAATCGTTCATTAATGGTAAACAGTAAACTTAAAAAAAAAAAAAACATAAAACCAAATCAAATTGCACTGAAAGAATACAAATGCAAGCGATGCAATCCAATGCATAAAACCAGCATAAGAAGGTAACACAAGGAAACGTTGCTAAAATAATAATACAGGAAAGATTGCTGAAATGTAAAGGCAGTAAAATGTAGATACATACGAGTACACTTCCATTGTAAGGTAAGCCACCAGCACATTGGTAGCAGTCAATGACTTTGTAAAGCAATTTCTTTACTGTTGTGCCCATCAGACAATAGAAAGAAACATGAAAGGCAAAAAAATACAAGTAAGACGACGACTATTACGAGTGGAATTGGCTTTAAAGGGATTCCGTCTTTGACTGACATACATGGACTTAACAGCTTGTGTTTGTGCAAAATACTTAACAACATCCATCAATCCTGGCAGCCAGTAGTTTGCTTGGTGGATCTTAGTTGGAGCGATTTAAAAAATCTGAGTGCAAGGCAAAGCATGAGAGAATGTGGAGGCTACAAGCTATTCCTTTTGTATGTATCCTGGTTGTGGCTGATAGGTTATTCTAAGGGTCAGTTTAGGCAGGGATAGTTTTCCCCAACATAGAACATATGTACTCGTATCTGGAAAGTATTAATAGGTGTGGTTGGAAGGGAAAAAGATTCAAAAATAAAAAATTAGAAAAAGAAGAAAGACATTGAGAAATTACTCGTAAATTTAAGTTGGATTTTTGGATTGTCAGTCACGTTGTCATTAAATGCATAAAGAAGAGAAAATGCCAGTTTCTCGCCTACCTCCCAGATCTATCTACGAGGGGATTACCAAAAGTTCGCTAAGTTGGTTTGCTTTTCATCTACATACATAATTTCTATTTTTAAAAATAGTAGAGCCACTTATCGAAACATTCCTCAAAATCGTCTTGTTGGAGCTTTTCAATTTCGGCATTGTGTGTCCATTAATGATCTTCTAGTTGGTGCTAGGTTGGGGGGGATAAGGTGCTTGGTGAATTTCATTGAACCTCGAGTTTTTTTTTTTTTGTCAGCAGTTTGTGCAGGTGCACTACCTTCGTGCGAAAAGTAGCGATGAAGTTTCCACTTTTTTCTGGTTCCCCAACAATTTTTTTAAGACTTGTGGTAAACATGTTTCTGTATAATATTTAGCAGTTACCATCTGACCAGTTTTCAGCGGGATAACAGTGTAAGAGTGGACAATTTCGCCCTGGTGAAGTAAATCGACATCATCACTTTTCTTTAACGGGGGGGACATACACCTTCTGGCCTCCATACCATGAACTGCTGTTTGGTTTCCAGGTCGTATTTATAGGACCAAGATTCATCACCTATTACGATGTTATTAAGGTCCAAAAAAATGTCACGTAAAACGAACCAGCCGGAACCCATCGAGCTGATTTCTTCGAGTATTCCAGGTGATGCTTAAAATATTCGTAACGCATCCATGGCGTTCAAGCCCAATTCATCAGCTATCATTTCCTGTGTCGTTCTTGAGTTTTCATCAATTTTTGCCATCACCAGGGCCAAATTTATATAGGTATAGTCTGTCGAAGATTTGGGGCGAGTTTTTGAAATCTCAAAACAAGTCTGTTGTAATTTTGAAAATGTCAAATAAAGTTCCGCGCAGTAATTGAATTCTTCACAAAACAAGGAAAAAGTGTGGAAAATATACTAAGTGAAATACAAACAGTTTACAAAAGTTCTTGCCCTGGTAAAACCATGGTTTAGAAGTGGTCGGTCTTATTTGAACAAGGTAGAGAGTTAATAGACGATGATGATCTCCCTCGAAGATCAAGTGACGTCTCAAGACATGAAATGGTTCTGAAAGTCGAATATGCCCTCGATGAAGTATTCAAAATATCCGAAAGAATGAGTTTCAAAATTCTACACAATCATCTTGGATGTCGCATCATAAAACAAATACCGTGTGGAATGTTGTAAGCAGTTTTAAGAGCTGTGCGTCGACAATCCAGCAGAAGTTATCAACAACATTTTTACTGGAGATGAAACTTGGGTTCATTATTCTGACCCTTACTCAAAGCAGGAGTCCATGCAGTGCCCTAAAAAGGGTGATCCAGATCCCAAGAAGTTTAAGGTTGTGTCATCGGTTGGGAAGATCATGGCAACAATGTATTGAGACTCACCAGGTATTCTGTTAATAGATTATAAACCAAAAGGCAAACATTAAGGTAAAAAGGTGGGGGGAGATTAACAAAAGTCATGCCCTTCCTTCATGATAACGCACAGATTCACAAGGCTCAAATTGCCATGGCTGCCAAGAAGGCATGTGACTTCCAGGAATTAACCTTACAGTGATTATTATCTGTTCCCAAATTTAAAGAAAAATATACGTGAAAAGCTACAGATAGGCGTAAACGAGCATTTTGAAGGCAAACCGGAGAACTATTTTTATCAAGGCTTCGAAAAATTAATCTACCGATCTAACAAGTGTATTCATGTTCAAAAAAAAGTTTGAATTATTCACTATGGAAAGGCATGAAAGGTAATAAAAAACCCCAAATGCAATCGCTCCCAAAAAAAAAAAAACAATGGGAAATGGGCAAAGGAGACAAAGAAAATGATTTATTTGCCGTGCATCTGGAAGAAACGTTTAAGCCATTTGACGGACAGGCGCTAACAGAAGACCTTGGTGGTACGATTACGACACCAGACAACTTTAAAATAAAGAGCATGTCGTTGGCCGAACTTTGCCAGACAATAAAAAATCTCAACAATAACAAGGACACTGAATATGATTTATTATAATAACCGGTCAGATCCTCAAGGAATTGTCAAAGAAAGCTCTGATCAAGTTCTGCCTATTATAAAAGCTGCGCTAAGATTGTTATACGTTCTTAGGCAGTGGAAAGTCACCGAGGTTGTAATGGTTCCAAAACCGGGGAAACCAACAAAAAATCGTACTCCTCCAATAATATCTAAGGTATTTGAAATGCTTTTGTTAGAACGCCTTCAACCGGTCATTATAGAAAGACGTTTGATTCTTGACCATCACTTCGGCTTCAGAACAAAGCATTCCACAATTGGTCAGGTTTATAGAATAACAAATGAAATAGAGAAAACCTTAGAGGAGAAAAAGATATGTTCTAGCGTTTTTTTGGGCGTCTCTCAAGCCTTCGACAAGGTATGGCATGAAGGCTTGAAGTTTAAGTTAAGACAGGTTCTTCCGGAACAATTGTATGAGATTTTAGAATCCTACCTTCGCAAGAGACTATTCCGTGTTAAACACGGATCGGAATACTCCCAATTTAAGGAAATCACTGCCGGAGTACCGCAAGGAAGTGTTCTTGGTCCAGTCTTCTTTTTAATGTTCCACTCGAGATATACCATAAGAAGAAGGTACTGTCGTAGCTCGGTCGAGTCAGCAACTGTAAAGCTCCATTGAGCTTTGGACCAAATTTGCGAGTGGACAGTGATTTGGCGCATTGCTCTCAACGAGACCAAATCAACTCATGTTAACTTTACTTACAAAAAAATTAACAACCAACCTTGGAAGACATTCCAAATTAAGCATGTATACAAGCAAGTACTTAAACCCGTTTGGACGTATTGTATACAACTTTGGGGTTGTATACAATACAAACGAAACAATAGAGATGTCCTACAATCTTTTCAAAACAAAGTGCTAAGAGTCATAGAAAATGCCCCATGGTATATCAGAAACGATGATATCCACAGAGACCTAGGAGTAACTACCGTCGATGGAGAAATAACGAACTTTGCTCGAAAACTCAGTATTCGTTAAGACAAACCCTGTCACACTACTATGAGCACCGGGCTCATAGTGCCTATAAAGATTTTTCACCTACCCACGAAAAAAAATAAATAAAAATTCATCTTCAAGGAGATTGTAAATGGTTATTCATTTCGTGCTTTAAGATTTTAATTTGAAGTAAAATAAAAAGTATTAAAGATTTCAATGAAATTTGTTTACTGTTTTAAATTTTGATCTATGATGCCGTTGTGTATTGAATGCAAATGGCCGTCACGAGAGTTTTGCAAACTCCGATTCTTGTGAGGTAATTTTCGATGAGTTTTTGGCACATTTCCGTCTGTAACTTCACAGATGTTGTTTTTTAAGTGCTCCAAAGTTTGGGGATTGTCTGCAAAGGCACTATCTCTAGCATAGCCCCACAAAAAGAAATCCAACGGGGTTAGATCACACGTTCTTGGTGGCCAATTGATGTCGCCAAATCTCGAAATTAAACGACCGGGGAACTTTTCCTGCATAGAACTAAATTTACCTGCGTTGTGTGATCCCGTCATGTTGGAACCATATGTCGCTCATATCAATGTCTTCAACTTCAGACTAAAAAGAGTTATAACAGTGGCGCCTCCGTCGTTTTAAAAAATACGTATTGACAGCGGGCACCAAACTCTCACCCATGGTGAATGCAATGCACTCTCAACGATCACATTTGTATTCGCAGAACCCCAAATTCTGCAATTTTGTTTGTTTACGTAGCCGCCGAACGAGAAATGGCACTCATCGCTGAAGAAGATTTTGTTCAAAATATTGGCGTCAATTTTTTGATTTTCCAGCACCCAATTGGCATATATTCTGTGCATTCCATGGTTAGATTCAACAATTTGAATTCGCTGAGCGGTGATTAAATGCTCCATATTGTAAAATGGCAAAGCAAGGACTAGCTACCTGTCACTATGGATGACAGACGGATTTGACAGATGTCATATGAAAAATATAATTTTTAAACAGAAATATACCCGTCTCTAAATTATCCTCGTATGTAAGTTATAAGTATTGCCTTTCCCCTCCATTCTAGCGCTTAATGTTTTTTTTTTTTTTTTTTTGTAAAACGAGCAAAACTGTTCCTCCTCTATTTATAAATCACATCCCTGTTGGGTAAGAATACTTTGACACGTTTATTAATGTTTCAACTTATACAGAGAGGTCATCTTGAATCTCAGATGTTAAATAAATTTTTTCCACTTGAATAAAAATGTTTTATTTCCTCTTTCGTACCTCAAGTCTAAAATAATTGTTTTAGTTATAAAAGTTAGGAATGTTCTTTTTATGGTCAACAACAAGTTTATCTTTATGAACTTTATAAACTTCTACGTAGTTTTCATTTTTATTTTTTATTTTTTAATTTCATGTTCCATCATCACAATGTTCCGCATTGCCACACGGACTCGAACACCATAATACCACTCTCATATGCACTACCATCTAAACCAATGGACACGATAACTACACACGTTTTGTTTTGAACATCATTCCTGAAACAGCTGTAAGTACCTACCATACATAAACTGAAAGCATTTTTTTTTTCTTTAATTTTAATTGTATCTGTACTGTGTGTTGTTACCTGTCTGCACTTAATTCATGTTCGTTATGATTTTATTTTTGCACACTGCTGCTGCTCAATGTTCCGAGTGAGAAATTTATTCCAATTAAAACGTTTTTATATCAGAGCTGCTGACCGAAATCCATTAAATTAATTTGATTAGTCTATCGTATCTATGGCAATGCGCGCGCGGGTATGGTGATTGGTCAGCTCTCTAAAGTCAACAAGTAGTCTCCGTCCACTTGGCTAATGTTCGCTGACCGAAAAAGTTGTAGTTTTAATAATTCCAATCAGCCAGAGCTCGTCGACCACCACCACCACCACTACCATTAGTCGATTCAAATTGATCCAAACAATGCGTGCCTTATGAGCATGCCGGGACCGGACCGTTTATAAATTTATAATTTCATAATTGATGGACACATTTGGAGCGGCTCTTGTTTCAATGGTGTTGTTTGCAAATCGAAATAGTTTATTGTTTCCTCATCAATGATGGACGCGGAGAGAGATTTTAGTCCAAAAGAAAGTCCATTCTGGTCAGAAAAGTTGTGCGGAAGCGTCTTGCTTTTGCTTAGGAATGTGGTTATTTCTTCTTTTGCCTGAAAACGCAATTATATCTCGAACGTAATTGAGATTTATTCCGTAAAACTTGGAATGAGTAATTGGGTGAGTATTTGTATTTGCAATGATTTGCTGCTTACCTCATGTTTAAGTGGATGCAGCAGTGCTTAGTAAACATGGAGAAAATGTGTGAGGTTTGATTTGTGACTAACGTTGTATTTGTCAGTGAGCACTGTTGATAGAGAAGATGAAGAGAGGAGGTTCCAATTTAATTGCGCTTGAAAGTGACTGTTGTCATCAGAATGTGGTCATCGAGGCGGGGGTATGTATACGGGTATCCGTGTATAAATCAAACGTCTTTGTTATGAACTGCAGATGGCGGGAGCTGTGTAAATGATTTGCTCAATTCTGTAGTGTTTGCACGTACTTTGAAAATATTTCCACAGTGGAATCGCGAAAAGATGAACTTGAACAGCTCCCCGAATCACATTTTGCATTTAAGGGAATAACATTGGAACGTACATATTATAGGTAAATACATATCAAAAATACCTCGAATGTCTGGCGCAGATCTAATGGACAGAGTCTTATGAATCAAAGTAATTGATGAAAAGAAAGCAGCCAATATACTCATAGTCTATTGAAACATGGGAATAGAAATGCTAATGGATAAGACGATTTAGATTATAGATTACTCGTAGGTGAGAGAACCTTCTTGCACTCACATATCTAGTTTTTTTTTTTCCAGGAAAGTCGTGCAATATGATCGTTTATAATAGACCTAGTTGTCCTTCTTTGGTCAAAGACGTAGATACATAATGTAGTGTAGGTAATGAAAACGGGGAAATAGCGGTGGCAAAATATGTGCTGCGCTGTTTCTCCGTCTCCCTTGTGTAACTGTGAAACTACTGGACATAGAAGCAGAATTTTGTGAAACTCTAGAGGCTTAAGCGGGAAGAGGGAGTTTAAAGTCTTATTTCCGCTTACCACATGTTTATTATACGCGCCTAACTTAATAACAGAAGATAAACGTGACCAATGTATATTTCGTCTTTAAATCATCATCGTTTTTCGACATGCGGATATCATCACCAACAGCGGTGCAGCAGTGGATGCGTCTGTGCGGTTGTGTGTGCTCAGATTTTTGTTTTCTTTTCGTTTTTGTTTGTTTATTTTTATGGGGTTGCTGTGATTCAGTGTAGAACGGAAGGTAATAGATACATATGTATGCAAAGTCCCTGTTGACTTTGTAGAAATCCTTTCGGAAAACGATTTTGGTAGTAGGTGAATTGGCGAACTAGTTTCTAAGTAAACACAATTAAATAGTGGTGCAATGTTCTGGCCACAACAGGGGCTAAATCGTCTCATCCGTGAACAGTTAACTTGCCTGATTGTCTAAGGGGATGAATGGATGGATGAATGAATGAATGAATTGATGTTGGGCGAATAAAAGTTAGTCCAACGCAAGCACTCAGAAAATCCGTTGATTATACCTAAATCCCTAAAGAAACAAGATTGTGCTCTTAGTGTAACAAAAAATACAAACGAGGGATATAGATTGCATTGAGTCTATGCCCACGATATCGAGTCCCAATATGCATCTCATTTTCGCGAAAGCAGGACACTGGCAGAAAAAAGTGCTCCGTCATATTTTCGCTTTCGATACAAGGCTCGACCATATTTGTGTTAGCCTAACCATAGTTATGCAGTCCTTCCTACCAAATTAAGAAGGTTATGTGTAGAGGCCATATGAACACCAATTATTGGTGCCGGACTTAAAGGAGTAGTCTTTGAGCAGAGCCTTTTTATTCTTGGAACAATCTTTAAGTGTTTGAGGGTAGTCTGGTTGTAACTGCAAATACATGTGTTGTTACCACGCTAATCAATTATTCAGGTTACTACTCCGACTATGGCGATCATTTCCACCTGGAAGACAGTCACCATTTTGTCCAGAGAGCGCGACAATTTGGTCCCATTATGCAAATACCAACCAACTCCAGTTCTGTTAACGCTGCTAGAGTCGTCTGCGTGACATTAGTGAAATCCTGAAGATCATTTGAGTTATCTCATTTGACCCACTCGGAGAAGTTTACTTTATATCTCCTGTCGAACAGGCATTATGAACAAAGAACATTTCCCGGAAATCTTATAAAATTGAGCGACACATCATTTTCATTGCTTCCTTCTGATGAAAGCGTTTAGACAAACCTTTCTTTGCAATCTGGTGAGTGTAGAACATGCAGATTTAACTACCGCCCAAGTCTGATGATCGCTATTTACAGCCAGCGTACTATAACAGGACCCTATATTTTGTCAAAAAATCTACCGCGCTGCCCGAAAGTTCTGACAGACCGAGACGGTTTCATTTCATTTCAACTTGCTACATATCTAAGATTATTCCTACATATCTTACATCAGTGGCCAGTTGAAGAGTCACCCCATTCAACATGGGCAGTATAAGGCCATTATATGGTCCTTTCGTCTATAGATCTTATACGTTCATGGGGTCCGAATAGACTCTAACTCCACAGCGAATTTCGATCCAAACAGTGCATTTTGACGTATGTTCTGTGAGGATTCCGGGATCTGAGGCCTTCACGTGCTGTTCGGGTATCCTTCCGAGCGACTTGTCAGAATAAAGTAACGCAGTATAAGTATAAAATATTCAAACTTTGTCGACCAGTCTGCATTTATTCGACCAATCGCCATCCAGATTCCGGACTATATAATCACAGCATTAATGCCGAATAATTAACTTGCAGTATAATATGCGATTCACGAGCATCGAAAAGCTTTTAAATCATTTTAACTCTAAACATTGACAGGTCGTAGACAGGGACACCACATTTGGCTCCAGGCTCCGTGAAGTAGACGTGATTACGTTTCGGAGCTTGGCAGATTACCGGTACTACAGACATCTTTGTTACAGCGTTATAGGTACTCTTATTATGAGAAAAGCTAATACACAAAAAAAAAAAAGATATTTACACCTTTGGTCTCCTCAATTACCACCTTTTGTGATCCCTCTTTCGTCGTAGAACTTTGAAAATTTGAACTTTCATGAGATGATGCACCCTAGAACTTTGGACACCATTTGCGTTCAAAACATTGTTCGAGTTGATCTGTGTTTCAAAAACAAAAAAACAGACCTGACTAAAAAAAAGCGTCCACGGTCAAAGAATCCGTAAACATATCCATTTCAAAATCCTAGCTAATTCCAATCCTCTTTAGTCCAATAAGTGCTAGCGATTAGCTGATTAAACAACAAATCCAGCACGCTTATTCCATGCGCTACAATGTGTGTATCTGTCCACTTACCAAAGCTAAAAGGGGTTTCTCATTCAAATTACCGCCCGAATGTCCCCAATTGAAACAAAAACACTCAACCCAACAACACACAACTCAGTTACATTTCGTTTCGACCTAATCTATGGCCCCAATTCCGGATCGTAAGTGAACCCTACACCGCCTCATAACTCATTGCGTTATTAAGTGTTGACAAACAGAAGCGCAACAAAAAAAAACCCTCATAAAACCAACACGAAAAATAAAGACAAATTCATAATTAAAACGGAATAAAGCCACAGAAACAGAAACGATGAACGACGCGCAAACATGGAACGTGTTAAAAATTCATAACACCAAAACCCAGCAGAGACCATAAGTGCTCGCTGAAGTTGGTATTACTTCGATGTTATCAGGAGTCTTCGAGGGGCACTCAACCGCTTTCATCGTAGCCATACCGATTTGGGCAGGTGTGGTTGAGTAAAAAAAAACTGGACGCAACCATACATCATAAGAGATAATAGGCACTGGACGGGTGTAACGTACAGAATAAATCGATACTCCTCTCCACCTAGGGTATCTATTTGCTGTATCTATGTATCTATTAATGCCGTATGGTGTCCAATGGTTTTTCATAAACGAACTACGCGAAGGAATAGACTGTCACTGTGAAAACAGACCTTTTAGGGGCATTGGTATTGCCTCGAATCACCCATTTTAGAATTGCGCACCCAGCAATGGTGATCTTGGCTAAAGAAGAAACAGTTTTCTGGCATGCGTCTGAGTGGAATACTAATTTTTCTTCACTTCACTTGCAGGGGGATGGGGAAATGCTAAGAATTAACTGTAAATAAAGAAATTATGTGTCGCTAATACCATATAGTTAAAAACGGACTGAATGTCAGGTACTGAAAGAGGACAAGCAACCAAAAGGTGGTGATTGATTGAAGGCATTCCTCACCGTATGTGGGGTAGACATTCTTCTGTACAAAAGAATTTCAAACATTTGTGCTTCAAATAAGTTTTGAATTTTATGGAATTTTCTACCTACATACATCCAGGTTAGGAGAGATGCACGAATCGTTCTAAGAATACACATCGTAAATCGATCAAAGAAGTTTATGGTTCTGGAGAAGGATGACAAATATAATTTTCAGTGTCCCTTCAGCGACTGAAGGCTTTTTATTCCACATATCTTAACTATTTGTGAACTTTCTGTGATTTGCAACATAGAAGTGTCATAGCTTAAATCAAAACTGTCTCTGTAGATCCCAGAGAGAAATACTTCTTACAGTTCCTGTCAAAATGCGTCTGTATTTATCGTCAACGTGTGACCATTAGCACCATCGTCGCTTCTGTGTACGTTCCTGGCGCGTGTTTGAATGCACTTGCGAGACAAATCTTGATTAAGAAAAGTCTGCAGCTTTTTGTGACAGATTTGACTACAGGCTTTTAATTTGGTGTGAGCGACTACAGTCCTCCCAAACTTTTTCTCAGCAATGAGGTTTAGTTTGAGGTATTGAATACTGAAAATTTATGTTTTAGTGATGGTTATCTTAAGCCCCACCGAGTTTGTCCTTGTCAACAAACAAGTTTCCACTGCTCCGAACCGACAAAGCATTGCGATGCACATTACTGATCGACAATAAAAGTTTCATCAAAATCGGTTAACAATAACAAAAATCACTGCTCAAAAACCGTCTCGTCATTCAAAGTCTATTCTATGATTGAATGCAGAAGGTCGGCCAATGCTGTTGAAGAAGCAAGAATGCATTGCCACTTTGTTTACTTTAAGTAGGTACTCCGGTATGAATCCTTAAATTTTGGCTATCGAATAGCTCATCCTGACTTTGGGCATACATACCTTCAAATCTGGTTTATAACGATAGGTAAATGTTTCCTCTGTCCTCTTATCGTCATCATCAAAGTGTTTTTCGAAGACATGCTTAAGCATTCCTTGTCATTGTTGTGTAAGTGACACCAGATTATAACATGAATGAGTAAATGAATGAATGGCAGTTGGGTTTAACGCATTGCGAACTGAAAGATCTACTGTGCTCCCTTCTGGTGTTAACCGAAGTTATTCTCAGACTATAGCACTTTGTCCAGCACAATTTTCCTTGGAAAATTAAGAACCTGGATCGGATAGAGATATGGAAGGTCTATCTCTCTTTCTACGGTTTCTATCCCACAAGCTCCTAAGAATATGGTCCGGAGTATCCTTTGCTTCAAGAACTACCCGATCATGCGACACATCAAATTAAAGCGAACAAATTATAACAAATCTTCTTACTCATACTTCAGCGCAGCCTTAATCCGATTTTGATAGTCATTTGCACATTCGGTTTAACTTAAATCCGAAATTTCATCAAAATTCGTTAAGTATTTCTTGAGTTTGACGTGTGAGGAAGATTACCAAAGATTACGTAAACTCCTCCCCATATATTAACCCCACTCCGTCAGATATTGATAATTTTCAACTGGGGCTACTAGTATATCTATGCTAACAGGAATAATTTAAAGACCCCGCTCCTACATCTTACTCACACCATCCAATTACGACAAATTGTAGATGAAACTAGCTAAGTCAAGAAAAATTCATCAAAATCTGTTCAATGGTTCTGAGCAAGTCGACTTGTAACAAACACAGGCAGACATGAATCAAAAATGTGTGCTTTCACCTGACCATCGGTCATAGTTTTCTCTTATCCGAATTGTACTTGACGAATTTTTTTATTACTCAGTGTCGTCGTGAAGTCTTCACAGAGTTGGATTTCTTATGAAGTGTGTGCTTTAATGACTAGTACAGCTTTTCATCATGCCATGAACAAGACCGTCGCAAACGAGTTGGCTAACGCTTGCGTTGATTACGGCACGGATGATTTTGCGCAATTTTCCAAAAATGTTTCATTCTTTACATTTCTTCTCTAATCATCAGGGGGTGCTAATTTGGAGATGGATGTAGAAAAATGAAGGATGGTTGATGAAGAATGTATATGTAAGCCAATCTTTGCACTTTCTCGGGGATATTTTTCGCCGAGTTTCCTTGACACGTATAGCCAATTCCGAAAAAGGGTGATAAAACCTTCCCTTCTAACTGCAACAGCTTTGATCTCAGTGCTGTCCAATCTCGTGGAGAGCATAGTTAACCACCACCTTTTCTTAATCTTCTCAATCACCACCAAAGTGATGCATTCTTTGTGAATATAGAGTTTTTATAAACTGCAGCACAGTTCCCTCGTTAACAAACTTAAAGTTCATGGCGGCGGTTACATTTTCGGGAAGTGGACCGCGAATTTTTTAAGGTGATCATTGCAGGTTATATTAAATGGATAAACTTCTACACCATTTTCGACTAATGGTGGTGTTCCCCAGGGCTCAGTACTCTCTCCTTCCCTTTTTCTGATTTACATCAATGACCTCCTTTCCTTCATTCCTTCGCGGGTGACAGCACTCTTGACTTCGGCTATTTACTAACGATGCCACGGCAGTGCCCCAAAGTGTAGAGTATCTGCGGCACCGAATGTCTACCGAATTCAACTCTGACATTGATGCAATCATCAATTGGTGTGCGAAGGACCGAGTTGTGTTCAACGCGTCAAAAGCCCAGAGCTGTTAGCCCAGACCTTCGATCGATGGAACCAACAGATTACTGATGCTATAAAGCTTATGTTCGTCTGGAACTCGAAGATAAGCCGCATGTTTTGGGTGGAAGCTCCCGTCACGTGCTTGAGTTTACTTTATATTGTTCAGCGACAAGCTTAAAGATTGATTTGTGATCAAAATTTGTGTCCGAAACGTAAGGTGCCGCCATCCTTATCTCCCAGACTAATACCTATTTGATTAGAAGGACGAGTTTGTAATTGCGATTGCATCTAAAGGGTATCCCAAAACCCACGCAAGATTTGAATTTTGCGCCATTTGTGCGGTAAAGTGGTGGCAACGAAAAAAAAAAAGAGCATGACAGATGACAGTTCAGCGTAATTAAAAATGCAATGCTACACGAAAGAACAACGCGTTTTCATTGTTAAGCAATATTTTAAAAATAATAAAGGTTTGGCAGCTGATTTTTCAAACAAAATCATCTTCAGCCATGCGGCTCATTATCATCGTTAATCGTCAAAATTGTCCGATTTGGGGTTCAGAAAATCCACGAATGATTGTTGAGAAACAAATGCATCCACAAGGTGTCACTTGGGCTGGAGGCATCATCGCACCATTCTTCTTTGAAAATGCGACTGGTCAGGCAATAACAGTCAATGGTGTTCGCTATCGCGACATGATAATCCAGTTTTTTGTGCCTAAATTGCAAGATATGTGGTTTCAACAAGACGGTGCCACATGCCATACAGTCCGAGAAACAATTCAATTACTGCATGAGTCATTTTCCGTTTTGGTGATCACAATTGGCCGTCCAGATCATGCGATTTAACACCGTTGAACTTGTTTACTTGGAGTTTTTTGAAGTCTAAGGTTTAGGCCCACAATCCCGTGACTCCATTCACGCCTTGAAGCAGCAAATGCGCTCTATCAACGAATTTCAGCCACATTTATGCAAAACGGTGGTGGTAAATTTCGACAAAAGAGTGCGTATGTACCAGCAAAGCCGTGGAGGCTATTCCATACATAACCCTATACTGTATACTTTATGAATCAATAAAACATTTACAATTTTTAATTAAAAACCAGTGTTTTCTATCAAAATTACTTCTTGTGTGAATTTTGGGGACAGCCTTTACAAGGATATAAAGCAAGCACTTTTCTATTAAAATTACTTCTCGCATGAATTTTGGGCCACCCTTTACAAGGATGTAAAGCAATCATTTGGTTGTTGCGCTTACTGTCCCACACCACGTTTCGCTTTGGATAAGGCTCCACCCGACATTTAATTTTTACTACTGTCACCCAGTACTTGACTTGTTTTCCGAAATTCCATAAATGTCTCAAAATAAATTAATTTGAAGTAAAAAAAAAATAATCTCTGACATTGAAACATACTTAGAACTAAACAATCTAAAAATAACCACGCGAATTTGTATTTTTTTTATTTTTCTTTTCTCTCCAATTCATCGTTTTCTATTAGTGTAGGTCAGTTCTGTTATTTGCCATGCCACCCGCTTATTGACAGAAACATGTTCTTTTCATTTTTTTTTCATTTTGCTGTCCCACAACACGTCATTGTCATGCGTCATGCTCGCTGTTTCTGCACATCTCCACTGGCAACATTGTTGCTAGTACACACTGCAATGGTTGTTTAGAAAATAACAACAAACTTCCCCTATTCACCATTGTATTCGTCTCTCTCATTCGGAACATTATTCCACGGCGGCGGAGGACTTTCGCAAGATATTTTTCATTTAGGCGTGGTCCTTGACCATGTGTTTGGATTTTAATAAAAAGAAGTTTAATTTTTTTTTATTTTTTTATTTTTTTGTCTTCCTTCTTTACCCCATTCACTGTGTGATGAGGCATTGACTCATGAGTCATGACTCATTCTCGGTGAATCCTCTTTCATTTGTGTATGTATCGTCCTGGCCACACCATATGTCTTTCATTTTCGCTTTGAAATGGCTATGTACACATTTTGTTTTTTCTCCATTTTCTCTAGTAACCTAAAAACGCGTCTATAGAACGTTTATCCGAATGACAGTGCTATTAGCTCCATTATTAGCGCATTTTCGCACATGATTCAGCTTTTTATTTCTACTTTTTGTGTTTTTTTGTTCTCCTCCTATTCATCATCATCATTGTCGTCGTGGGGAAGAAGTTGCCTCTTCCCTTTCCATAAGAACCGGTCTTTTAAATTTTCGTTGCTTCACGTTGCTAAATTTTTTTTTCGCTTCTTTTATTTTATTTTGCTTACTTTCCATTTTAATTTTATTTATTTATTTCTTTTCGTTTTGTTGGTGTGGTATATTTTAAGAAACAGTTTTCGTATTCGTTTCGGTTTCGCCATTGCCATTGAACTTTGATTGTTTCTGGTTGTCTTTCGTTTTCTTTCTATTATAACTCTGTTCCTGAAGAAGAAGATAACTCTGTTGTTGTGTATCTAATAGGATTAAAGTATATAAACGATTGACTTCCTGCATAAAGAAGATGAGCGAAACTGAAGCTGAATCACTGTAGGAACTATCGAATTAAAGAAGAAGACGAAGAAGCTATCATGCAGTTTTCTGCTTGATAGCTTCTTTTTTTAAAAAAAAAAAAAAAAAAAAAAAAGTATCTAAATGGATTTCATTCATCGCTGCAGTGTCATGAAGTATCTTTTATAGCGCACTGCACTCGACTGTTGATTGAAATTTAATGCAGTTTTTTCATTCATTGCAGTCTCTTTGCTTTATATTTAGATATATTTTATTGATCCTGCTTTTAAGTATCTTTTTAAAATAAATGGTTTGCGATGAGTGGTTTAATCCGTCCTTTGCAAAATCAAGCTCGTAAAATTGATGATCTGAATGTTTCCTGTTGAATGGTTACTTAATTTGACTTGGGTGTTAATGACATTTTAACAACAAAGTGGGTGTTTTGAGTTTAGGGCTCTACAGAAGACGTAATAAGATGAAATCTCGATTCCTGTTTCAAGTGACGATTTAACGGTGTGAATCGTCTTCTTACCTGGTCTCATGTGGATTTAAGACTGATCACACAGTCAAGGTGAGAAGACGTTTGAGACGTTATTTGTTAAATGCTGAAAGTGCAGCTATACGGGCTTCCGTATTGTGACCATAACTTCACGGATGTTGGTTTTTAAAGTGCTGCAAAGTTGAGGGTGGTCTGCAAAGACACGATTATCTTTAGCATAGCCGCAAATGATGTCAGATCATACGATCTTGGTAGCCAATTGATGTCGCTAAATGGTCGGGGACTTTTTCGTACAATAGAGCCAAATTTGCCTGGGTAGGTCCTGTTGGAACTACGTGTCGCTCACATCAATGTCTTCAATCGCAGGCCAAAAAAAGTTGGTTATCATTTGATCATAGCACAGAAAAAAATAATACTGCCCGATCACGCCGCCGGTCCACAGCGCGCACCAAACTGGTAGATACAATAGCCTCTCAAGAATCACATTTCGATACTAAGAACCCCAAATTCTGCAATTTTGTTTGTTTAAAAAAAATGCATCAATTTTAATACGTTGTGTGGTAAAATGGCAACGCGAAACCTACCTATCACTATGGATGTCAGATGAATTTGACAGATGCCGTATGGCAGGGATGTGAAATCCCAACTTCGAAGTGAATAAGCCATTACATCAGAGTTGAGCGAATTGTAATCGATTACCGATTGAATGATCACAAAATGTAATCTATTTCATTTAAAAAATCACTATTATTTCTTGTAGTCTGTAATTGTCTTATTGGTATTACTATTATAAGGTAATCGGAATCAATTACAAACAATAATCGGTAATCGGAATCAATTACAAAGAAATCATATCCTTTATAATTCAATTTGCAACCACAATGAAGCCAAATTACAGATTCCCTACTGTAGTAAATGAATCCCCAAAACGATGTACATGTAATCAAAACTATGTATATAATCCTCAATGTAATTACTAAGTAATGATTAATAAAATTAAATCATAGAGTATATTTGTTTGGGTTTTAAGCAATTCCGAATGTGGAAGATAAAGTTTGTTTAACAAAAACCTCAAATACAAGGCAAAGACTATTTTTCAATTTAATCAAAATCTGTTCAGATGATAAATCCATCCAATGTTGACAGCTGCATGCATACCTGCATATGCATATCTGGACAAACACACAAATCAGATTTCATTAAAATTTCTTCAATGGTTTTGGATCATGCCATGTGAGCAAACAGAGAGGTAGAACAAAAAGTGTTTGCAGGTGTTCCGTACCCGAATAGTATAAACGGAACACTAATGGTTTTAACGCGGTGTCTGCATGTCAGTGTGTCTGTCACACGCTTGTAATTTAGTGGTAGTACATGGTGATGTACCAAAACAGTCAGTAAACAAAATTTTAAAAAATATTTTTTGAAGTGGCTTTGGGGACAATGTACTGAAAAAAAAATATATACAGTAGGAACTCGATTCTTGCAATTAATTAAAACCGACCCTGTTGCATTCACTGGATAAGTTGCTTCTACTGAATATCTAATTTAGATAAAAATATTTGCGTTATTTAATATAAGAAACATACAAAACTTAAAGGCTATTATTCAATCTAACATATAAGCACAAATTAGGTTTAAAATACATGTACTATGCAACATATGGAGGTGAAAACTAAGAAATTAACATGTCATTTCAATCAGACTTTTTTAATGAAGAAATTTGAAATCTTCATTTGTTTCGTGCATTTTAATTTGTGAGATATTGCTAATTCACGAAGTCTTTGAATAGTCATCACATCAGTAAGTGGAATTTCATGCTGTTCTGCCCAGTTTAAACAAGTGTTACAACACATTATTACATCATCTGCTTTGATATTCATCGCTGGTAAAGAAGTAATTTCTTCTATTGGTTCTGCTTCAATCTCTTCCACGATCTCAGAAATGTGGTCCTCAATTATCGAATTTTCAATCTCATTATTTGAAATTGATTCTGAACATTCAATCTGTTGGAGTAACGCTGAAACGTCGTGAATTTGTGACGGCATCTCATTTAGGTTCTGTGCAAGCATTGCTAATGGAATATCGTCATCGTCTTCGTCTTCCCATTCTGAATCCTTTGCAAAAAGTTTCGTGAAACACTTTTCAATTGACGATTTGTCAACTCTATTCCAAGCCGATGCCAGAAAACAAATCGCATGCTTCAGGATGTGACTCAAGAAAGCTTTTTTATAGAAGAGTTTAGTCAATCTGATCGTGTTCTGGTCCATTGGTTGGATAACTGCCGTACAATTCGGAGGAAAGCACATTATTGTAATTAAGCCATCTGAGCTCGACAATTCGCCATCTTTAGGATGGCAGGGCGCATTATCAATCAAAAGGAGTGCCTTTGGTGGATAGCCTTCTGATTTGAGAAATGTTCTTACCTGTAAATAAAGTTAAATCTTCACTTATCAGCTGTTTTATTTCAAAAATCATGCATAAACTAACCTCAGGAACAAATGTCTTGCGAAACCATTCCTCAAACAAAGCAAGGGTCATCCATGCAGATTTATTGCCTTTATATACAACTGGCTTATCCGCAAAGCTTCTTAAGGCTCTTGGATTCTCTGCTTTTCCAATGACAAATAGTGTTACCTTGTGCGTGCCATTTGCATTTGAACATGCCATAAAGGTCAATCTTTCCTTGCTGGACTTGGCCCCGGGGACTGATTTTTCTTTCGATTGTACAAGAGTTTTCTCCGGTAGAAGCTTCCAAAACAATCCAGATTCATCTGCATTATGGATCTGTGATGGTTGCAGATCCAGATCTTTAATTTTTTGCTGAAATGCTTTTATAAAAGGATCCACTAACTCTACTTTGCTTGACAATTTTTCACCGCATATTTTAAGTTTCCGAATACTGTGTCTCTTTCGAAATTTAGCTATCCAGCCGCTACTAGTAAGGAAATCACCGGGCTTCTCCTGAATTTGTGCGTGCAGTTGCCTTGCCTTTTCCCCTAAAAGATCAGACGTTATAGGTATATTCCGCGATCTCTGTTGAGCAAACCACCTGAATAGAACTTTTTCCATTTGAGGGTACTCTGATTCCTTTAAAGTTTTTCTTTTGCCAGGACCAGACTCGGTGTTCATGAGAAAGGTTTTTAATTGACATCGAACATTTTTGCTAGATTATTCAAAGAATATCCTTTGTCAAGTAATTCTATTATTTCCATTTTTTGTTTAATCGTTAACACTGTTTTTTTTCCAGTCATTTTTAAGACCGAAAAAAAAAACAATACGCAGAAAACTTATTTCGTGGAAGTAAACACAATCTAAACTTCTTTGCACCAAATCGAACAGAGTAAGACAAATATCCAGTCCAGAAGTGTATGCGTTGTAGTTAGTTCAAGTAAGGATCAACCATAGCAAGAACAAAACAAAGAGAGCAAATTTAACGAGATATTGTTTCAGTTTGCCAAGGAATTTATCAATTCCTTTTCTGGTGTTGCAAGAATCGAACATAAAATTTTTTGAACGTTGCAATTATAAGATAGCTAATGAAAACTTTTTGGGTGTTGCACTTACTGAGTAATTGCAACTATAGGGGGTTGCATTAATCGAGTTCCTACTGTATATATATTTTTACACCGCATCATACGACATATTAAAGCCTAACTTCCAGTCTAATAATATATATAAAAAAGTAAAAATTTCGATAAAGTTTCTTGAACAAAACAACACAAAAACCGAACACCAACGTAATGTGTCTGCTTGTGACTCGAACTGTACAGGTTCGAGCCCGAACGGGGAACAGCAACCAAGAGGCACCCAAGCATAAAAAAAAGAATATAATTGAAAGAAAAGGTTTCTGCTTGGTAGCGCAATAAATTAAAAAAACGAGACTGAGTGCATCCGGAACTATGAAATTTCCCTTTGATTAAAAAAAAAATGTAAATTTTTGAAAAGGTAGAATGAAAATCGTCTTTAAACGATTTTGATGATTTTAAAACAGACATATGTATCTACATGTCCGACATAACTCAAAACCCAAATTTCATCAAAATCTGTTGGGTGCTTCTCGAGTTAGGCCTAAGAGAAATATGATTTGAAAATGTCTTAAACTCTTCCTCATATTTTACTCGCACTCCGTTCGATTTCGATCAATTTCAAGATCACACGCCAAATTTCATTTAAATCCGTTTAGGAGTTCTTAAGTTAAACTAGTCTGGACGCCACCCTTGGAGTTTACTGAAACTTAATACCACTTGAGTTTCAAACCCACTGCACCAATCTTTCTTTCTCTCTCTCTTTCTACAAACGCCCGTGTCCTGAAATAATTTAAGGGTATTCATATCACCTTAGGCGCGCGCAAATTATTTATATATATATATATAAAAAAAAAAAAAAAAACAGATGATTTAAAGATTTTCGAAACCCCGCCTTCCGCATCCTAATCACACTTTATCCGATTTTGTCAGTTTTTAAACGAAACGACCTATGACGATATACATGCACACAAATTAAGTTTAATCAAAATTCCTTTAGTGGTTCTACATACACATACTTGTACACTTAAAATACCGGTACGGAACACTAACCGCCTGAGGCCTGACTCGCACTTGTAATTTTTTTTTTTTTGACGAAACTAAAACCCTATCAAGACAGAAGACAAATTCTAGTTCTAGACATTAAAGAAGAGGAAGCAGACAAGATAAGTCAAGGATTTTGACCCTCAAGCACAGCTGATCTTTGATGATATTTGTAACTGCTTGCTTAAATTCTTTTACCTATTAAAACTATTTCTATTGTTTTGATCTGGTCTTATAAACATGATCATAATTATTGTATATTTATACTCCTAGTCTTCGGATTAACGAGGAGGTCAAATTAGGATACAATCAAAATAACTGTACGGAACACTAAACGCGCGAGGCTGGACTCGCACTTACCATTTTTTTTTTTTAATTTTAAAAATACAGGGTGTCATTTAGGACATTTTTCTTCTCTCATACACTTATGAACAACAAAACTAATACAGTTTGGCCAACCAACATTAGGTCCACTTTTTATGACGATGAGTATATTTACCCGCTGTGCTGTATACACATTGACAACTGGTTAAATATAACGTTTTATGTTGCGATATTTAAGGGAAATGTCAAATTGACAGGCCATATGCTATTGGTGCGGGAAGCGCAGCGAGGAATTGCTTGCAAATACATTATCAACGGCGAAATCAGAGTGCCTGTAGAAAAGTTTGCTGTCATTAATTAAGACTCAAGAAGGTTCAATAGTGTTTTGGACGAATTTGGCTACCGTTTGATATCCCAGGAAAACCGTAGAGTGGTACGAAGGAAATAACGTCAACATGTTCCCGAAAGAAGCAAACCAACCGAACTGTCCAGAACTTCGTGGCCAATTGAGCGATATTGTACTTTAATGAAAAATAAATTGAAGTTTACTAAAAAAAGCTGCAGAAGGACAAATGGACTTCTGAATAAAATTTCCAAGTTAGGAGTTCGAAATAGGATGCATCAACCAGTGATTAAAACTTAAAAAAAGGTTGGGCACAATACGAAAAGAAACATTACATAAAAAAAAACAGAGGGTGGCCGTGGTGTAGTGGTAACATCAACGCTTGTCACGCTCTTGGTTCACGGTTCAAATCCTGATCTCAACAATTATCTATTTATTTCGTCTGAAATAAATAAAAAAGTCGATCAATTGCGAAAGCTTAGTCAACTCTACTGCGAAGGCATAACACTGGCAGTAGAGTGGTCATATGGCTTAAATGCAACTTGATCGCGATGATGACATCAGGTGGAGGGAAAAAAATACTGTGAATCATGAGCAAAGACAAAAAGCAAAACAAACAAGCTCCCCAGTTATCGGGACGCCACCCTTGGAGTTTACTGAAACTTAATACCACCTAAGTTTCAAACCCACTACACCAATCTTCCTTTCTCTCTCTCTCAATTTCTGCAAACGCCCGTGCCCAGAAATAATTTAATGGTATTCATATCCCATTTGGAGCGCGCAAATTATAAAAAAAAAAAAAAAAAACACTACAACATCGCGACCACTTATTTTTCGTGGTCTATAATCGTACAAATTTTCAGCTTTAAGCCTTTGTAGTGTTTCCGTTGTTTTTTTTTTCTAAAAGATAACACTAATCGGTGAACTCCTTTGAGTGTTGATATTTTTAGTCAGGACATTACATCATTGCAGACCAATGTATCGAGAGTTGTGATTGAAACCCAAGAAGGCCTAATATTCGCCTTCTGTTCGCCGAAAATGAGAATTGACTTTTGATCTTGGCCTTTTCGTTTTAAAAAGCTAAGATAATCGTCAGCGTTAAATTCTCCTGCAAGGTCTTTAACGCATCCTTCTTCAGAATTTGAGGTAGCTGACTCACGACAGAAACAGCTGTGGGAAAGCCAATAAAGGCTATGTAGCTTTGTAGTGCATAAAATATTTTCCACGTGCCATGAATACAGGTACTTGAATCCGAGATAAAGAATACCTACATATGTACAGCTATGGCCATGACAGCAGGAGTAACGAAGATTGATAGAATAAGAAGTTCAAAGATTCGAGGAAGCCTTCATGTAAAAGAACCCATCACAAGCAAGAAGAGCACTACCGGCTCAGTTGGTATTGTCATGATCAAAGGAGAGATCCTTCGAACCCCGTCAAAAAGGCAATATCAATCAACGTTCCGACGCAATCGCGCAAAAAAGGCAGACCAAAAAACAACTGTATCACACAAATGCAAAAACACTAGCATTCGATTGGCCTCAGTGACGAAGTGGTCGAAACCGGGAAGCCTGCCGGTATTTCATGAGGTCAAACCAGCAAACCCCACAGGCGGACCAATAGGGATGCAGTAAAGTGGGAGGGTTATGATCCTTCTACTCCGGATCATAACTTCGCCGTAAGAAGAAGAAGAAGAAGTACAGCTATGGCCAAAATATCGATCGGATTTAGATCCGGAGATTGAAAAGGCCACAGGAACCGTCATTTCAGGGGCATATTTTCTTCTGTCCATGGTAGTATAACATTCCGCAATATATCCACGTAGGTTTCTTTGGTAAATATGCCTTCGATAAGATACACTGGACCAACCCCTCACAAAGAAAAACAACCCCATATCATTACACTACCACCTCCATGCTTCCACATGTGGATTTCGTGTTACGTGGATTGTACGCCTCACCTTTTGGGCGACGAACAAAGTCGTCGCTCCATAATACATTTCTCCACTGCTTTGTTGCCTGAAGAGGATCGTATGGCATGTGGTAAAGCTTAGCAAAAGCAATGCATTTCTGTACATATGTACTTTTTTTAATAGTGACACTTTCCTTGGAGATCGAGCGTACAGCTTTTCATTCACTAAGACTCGGCGAATCGTCCTGGCACTCACTTCAATTGATGTTTCATGTTTTAGTTCTTTGGAGGTCTTTGGAGGACTTAAAGGGATTCGCCTGCGCTTTCTTGACCAATCTCTTTTTGTCTTTAAGGGACATTTTAGGCGGGCGTCCTCTGGTTTCGGAAAGTTTCTTAGCTTGCAAAACATTGAATATCAAAGCCTTTGTAATGTTTCGAATGGATTCACCGTGTTCGCGTAAGACCACGATACTTGCACATTGAGCTTCAGTGCAGTGTTTATTTCTGCCCATATTATTCTGTATTCAAAATACAATTGTCCAAATAAATAATACTAAAATATCACTGTTTGGCAAATACAGCTTAGGTTAGGTTAGGTTGAAGTGCCTGTCAGCAAAGGAAGCGAACACACTTAGACCAATAATAGGTCCATTATGATACCACATGTGTTTGAGACGCGGCCTCTAGCCTACTCGTTTAATCATTTAAAGCTTCTGATAAAGCGTAGAATGTACCTAACGTCAATATTATTCAGATCATCTAGGTCATTGACACAGAAGGCTCCTAAGTGGAGTTTCTTTCTTTGGGAGAGAGCTGGGCAGGTGCAAAGAAGGTGAAGAATAGTCTCTTCCTTCGCCTCGTCCATGCAGCTTCTACAGAAATCGTTAGAGAATACGCCAAGCCTTGTTGCATGCTTGCCTATTAGACAGTGTCCAGTAATGACAACTATAACAGCACTAATATGCTTCCTATTTAGAAAAATCAAATTCCTAGAGCGTTTCAGATCCAGCATGGGCCAAATCTGTTTTGTCGCTAGACAAGTTGTACCCCCACTTGTCCACCTAGAAATTGTCTTTATGACAGTAAACTTTTGCCTGTTGTTGTTACATGTCTTACAATTCCCTGGAATATCCTTATGCTGCTCCGCCATCTCTATAAGAGATGATCGGCAGCTCAGAGCTGTTAAAGAATATGTTGAGGAAGATTCCAAGGATTTGATTGCGACTTGGCTGGCCGATATTACGTTTTCCTTTAGCCAAGAGAAGACTTCCCTTACTGCCATTATCTCCGCCTGGAACACGCTACAATGGTTTGGGAGACGAAAAGAGAGGTTTAAATTAAGCCTATCAGAGAAGACACCACCGCCCACCCCGTCGTTAGTTTTTGAACCGTCGGTATAAAAATGTACCGAATTATCTTCCGTGAAGCCACCTCCTTCCCAGAACGCTCTGGAAGGGATGGTAACTTGGAAGTTTTTGTCAAAATTTAACTTGGGGATGGTGTAGTTAATGTCTTCAGGGAAGATGTTAAATTTATTTAAGATGGATGCGTGGCCATACATTTTAAGGCGAATAGCTGAGTTAGCTGCCATTTCCCTGCCATAGATGTCAAGGGGTGTTAAATGAAAAAGAATGTCCATAGCGGCGGAAGGTGTCGTCCGCAGTGCTCCATTGTCCACAGACAAGCTGAATGTTGGACTTTGCTTAATAACTTCTGGTTTATCGCTTTACCCAAAGCAGTCCACCAGACAACTACCCCGTACATGAGGATCGGTCTAATGACCGAGATATAGAGCCAGTGAGTTAGTCTGGGTTGTAATCCCCATTTGCACCCGATGGGTTTTGTGCAAGAGAAGAGTGCGACAGTGGCTTTCTTAACTCTTTCCTATATATTAGATTTCCAGCTTAGTTTCCTATCCAAAATAAGACCCAGGTATTTTGCTTCGTTGGAGAAAATTAAGCTTGTTCCGTTAAGAGATGGAGGGTCAATAGGTGGGATTTTGTATTTCCTTGAGAAGGGGACTAGTTCGATTTTGTGGGGGTTCACTCCTAGACCACACCGAGCTGTCCATCTAGATAGCTTATTCAAAGCGTTTTGTCTGTTTTGTCGGAGCTCTCTTAAGGTAATGAGGTGTTTACCGGAGAACATCGTCCGACTAGTTCGGTTTTGTGTGGGTTCACTCCTAGACCACACCGATTTGTTCATCTAGATAGCTTATTCAAAGCGTTTTGTCGGAGCTTTTTTAAGGTAGTGAGGTGTTTCCCACCGGAGACTGATATAGCAACATCGTCCGCATAAGCGATAACTTCGCAACCCTCAGCTTCCAGGATTAACAGTAGTTCATTGACCACCAAATTCCAAAGAAGTGGGGATAGGACGCCCCCTTGAGGGGTACCCCTACTGAAATATCTTTTGACAGATGACCCACTCAGCTTTGAGTTGATAATCCAACCATTAAGCAGTAAATTCAGATTTGACAGTGCTTTGATTATCACAGATGAGTAGACGTTGTTAAAAGCGCCTTCAATATCTAGAAAAGCTACCATAGTGTACTCATTATGATACATAGAGTTTCGACTGCTTTTCCATTACAGTATGCATGTTGAGCCGTGGACAGTAGTCGTGTGTCAATACTATCACGTAAGTGGATATCAATAAGTCGTTCTAATGTTTTTAGAAAGAAAGATGATAGACTAATAGGTCTGAGGTTCTTTGGACTGGCATGTGAATATTTACCAGCTTTGGGTATGAATACCACATTGCCTTCTCTCCATATATGCGAAATATGGACCAGATTCAGACAGCTCTGAAAAATATTTTTTAGAACTGGCAGGATAATGTCAGATGACATTTGTAGTTCAGCAGGTGTTATGCTGTCTGGTCCAGCGGATTTATATGGTTTGAAGCTATGTAGTGTTCAAAGGAGTTTGTCCTGCGCAATCAGACTTGAAAGGTTGGTTTCTTGAGCATTTGACTTGATAGTGTCAATATAGTTGGCAGTCAGGGAATCACTTGGGAAGTGTGTATCAATAAGTAAAGTAAATTTAATGTGTCTACACCATAAGTTGTCCAAGACCCATCTGTTTTAGTAAACAGCTGAGCACTGAAGGATTTGGCGAGAGGATTTTTCTCAGCCTAGAAAACAGCTTACCAATATAACAATTATTACAAGCACAAAAAATTGTTTTATTGAAATTTACTCGGAGTGTTCCTATTTGTTTGTCAAAACAGATGAATTTATTTTTAACAGAATAATTGCAACTGATGTTTTGACAGATGTGCATACAAGGAACTGTTGCGCATACGAGTATAAAGAATCGTTAGTTTGAGTACATTGTTTTCATTTCATTTAAACGAAGCGGTCGCTGCTACGTACGATATCATTGAAAAGTAATAAGTGTTCCTATTATTTAGGCCATAGCTATAAAAAGTCCAAGGTGGCCACAATGTAGTGGGTAGTGTGCTTGCTTGTGACCCCAACTGTGCAGGTTCGAACCCTAACGGGGAACATTGACCACAGCCACTCGACCATAAAAAAGAAATGAATAAAATCAAAGGCTGAAAATCGAGTCTGGGGTCGAATTACGACATCAGTTAACGAGTGAATGAAATCCATACGCTATCGAGTGATCGAGTAACTACATTGGGATGATCTCATAAGAATGGTCACGTATCGAGTGCACTTTGAAGATTGTACTAGTAGAATTCTACTACATTGAATTGAGATGGCTGATAAATGTCAAAACTATTTATATTTGTGTGAGGAAAAGTTTTGTATTTATCGTCTTCAATTAAAAATTTAATATTTACTTTATTTTTCTTCTTCTGATTCAGAGGATGATCGCTATGAGTGTGTATTGAACGAGGACGTTTAAGAGATAAAAGCGATCCCTTTCCTTTACAAGACTCTGCGTACGTATACAAAACTATAATTTTCTGAAAATATCTTTCACAACATACACTTTTGATTGCAATTCTATCAAAATAGTCAGGGCAAATAAGAGTGCATTTTTATTTATAGAACTGGAGAAGATAAATTTTAGAGGATGCACCTAAACCGCTGTCCCAGCTCATAATATTTACCAAAATCTCCTTTTGCATAGGATTAATTTTATTTAGACTCAACGTGAAATAAATTTCAAATAATAAATTTAACCAGACGCAAAAATAACAATAAACAAAGATATTCTCACATATTTCCTCCCAAATGCACCTCAACTCGTTAGCAGAAACCATATCGAATACACGATCACTGATGAGAGAATGCTAAATTTCGATACTCGATACTCGATCAGTCACGTGTTGCTCGATAACTGATGCGGTAATTCGACCCCTGGTATCTGTAAAAAAAAAAAGTAGTTCACGATGAGTTCTCCTCATAAAAATTGAAACGATTTACGATAAGTCTTGACAGTCTAAAAAGGACATTTCTTTTAGAAATACCCTCCCTCACTTAGCATTTACCTCTAAAATGACCCACTCAATTAAAAGTAAACTTTTCTTATCTACAAAAGCCTTTCCTTCATGGTCATTAGATTGCAGTTGCAGAAACCTCATTCTCAGCTACTTATCCCTGGCTTAATATTAAATTGCCATGAATGGAGGACTTTAGTAAAAAAAAAAAAAAAATGATAATCTCACCACTGAAGTACTTTGCTCTAGATGCCCGGTTTTTTTTTTTTTTTTTTCCAATCCAAGAGAATCCCACTTCAAAGTATCGATTAACTTTTGTCAACAATGTTGCTCAGAAATATCTTATCTGCATCCAGTTGGCCAACAACATTTTCCCCTCTTCCTTTTATTCGAAACTGGAACTTACTTTATTTCGGAACTGAGAGCGAGAGTGAATTTGTTCCTTTATGTAATTCACCACAAAAAAGAGGGGAAATCCCCCCAAAAGACACCACTTCTGCTAGCAGCAAAGCAGCCGCCTTTACTTTTGCGGTGCGCTTAACCTTTTGTTGTTGTGTTATCTCAACGATTGCCCGTACTGTGAACGAGTGAGCGGAACGCATAGTCGTCCAGTCGAGGTCGTTACGTTGTCAGAGTCGGGAAGAGCAGTTGAATTCTATTGCTATTTAGATACTTTTTCTTTTGTTGTTCTTTTCACTTGGCTGTATACTGCATTTAAGTAATTCGCCGTGATTCCATCAAAAAAAAAAAAACGGTAAATCTAAAGTGAAATATTTTTTTTTCGATACAAATCCAAAGTGGAATGTGAAAGAAATTTCGAATTTTTTTTTCTCCTGAAAAGAAAAGATACGAAAAAAGGAATAAAAAAAACGTCCTTTTCTCCTTGTGTAGGTATAATCCAAAGTGTTTTGCAGTGTGTGTGTGTGTGTAAATTCCCAAAAAAAAAAAAAAAAGAGAAAGAGAGCAAAAATTATACTTCCCTAACATCTTTTGGATGTGTGAGTGTGCGATAGTGGAAGGGAGCAAGTTCGCCTGAAAGATGAAAAAAAAAAAAAAAAAATGGTTACAAAATTTTCCTTCTCGAGAAGCCGGTACGGTTATACGATAAAAAAAAAAAAAAAAAAAAATGAATTAAAAGATAGTTTCCCCACGGTGCGCATCACAAGTGTGATGAAAAGATGGTGAATATTATTTCTCTCAGATGTTTCTCAACATAGAAATGCACTCTCGTAGATACTTCTATTTTCTGTTTGACTTGGAAGTTCTTTTCTTTATCTCTGAATGAGAAATCCTTGAAGTTCTAGGTTCACCGCTGATAAGGATTAACACATGATAAAGGGAAAATTATTTTAACGATATCGATAAGGTTACGAATAAATTACCGATAGATACGGACGGCTAGGGGATGTAATTGGAATATTAGATACCAAATTATTATCTTAGCCAGGGAGGGGGGAGACATGGTGGTGGTAAGACCTGCTTGCACAATCACGTGTTGAATAATGTATGGCCAGCTGGATTGGCTTTTTATCTTTATTTCTTTATCTCGATTGTGGTCTATTGGGTCTTTCTGTTTACACACAACGGATAGACTGCAAATATTGTAATTATTTTGGCGCACAGGTGTTTTTTTTTTTTTTTTGTTGTACGCGCAATGGAATTGCAAAATTCCATTCCGGTTGAGTGGATGTAAATTGTTGTTGCACAGCGGTGCAGGTGCCTATTAACACCTCATTCAGGTTTTCTATTGACCTATTGACGTTGTGGTCGCCGTTTTAAAACACAGTGGGGTTCCACAATATGGATTAGGCTCAAGCTGGCTAAATGCGGAAAATGTCATAAAAATAAAATTATGGTTATCGTTGGTCTTTGTCGGATTGAATTTGGTCAGCTTAACCTGCTGGAGCATATGAAAATGTGGCGTTATTATGATTTGTGGTCGCTTTATGTGGGGGCTTTGACGGGTATAAATGTTTCAGGTTCATCTGCATACGAATTGTTATTCATCTTCGTAGTTTTAATGAGCGCCTGTCTGTCTTTATGGTAGCTTTGATAGCTGGTCAGCTTTTCTAATCGAAGGGGAGTGCAAATGCACTGCAATCTTTATATGTGTATCAATTGAGCTTCTCCCAACTGGAACTAGTCGATAGGATACTTGAGTTAGAGCAATTCCTCCAGTCCAACTGGCTTATTGAACTAGAGTATCTAGAGTGGATCTAGTGTACCTTCTTTTGTGGATTATTCCTTGAGGAGGTGCGTTGGAGTTTCCTCTATAACCAGTTTCTTGAAATGCTCACTAGGCCTCACATTTATGCACGGTTTACTTACTTCTTTACTGCGTTTATACATGCATAGTTCACCAGAAGTTCTTTTGCCTGTCTCAGCTTAGGGATTTCTTCCCACAATTCCGCTCTTTTACTACACTCCTCCTTCTTTCTTATTTTTTCCTGTATTTTGCGCGATTACAGTCAGTAGTGTCTCCAGTCCAACAAACCTTTTCATTGCCAGTTTATCGGTTGTTTCATTTCTCTCTATTCCTACACGTAAGGCAGTTTAGACTTGAATTAGCGGGAGTTCAGAGGCTTGATGGCGGCCAGACTATCTAATAATATCGCAATATTTCCCTTCTTCTTTTCCTTACGGCGAGGTTATGATCCGGAGTAGAAGCATCACAACCTTCCCACTTTACTGCATCCCTACTGGGCCGCCTGTGGGATTTGCCGGTTTGACCTCATATCCCAATATTTGCCATTTAGGTTCAATAGACGCATCTTTCACACTTAAAAGTACCTGGGCAAAGTTTTGAAAAATTCCGATTATCTACGTATGTATTGTAGTTCTGGGCCAGACACCACCGCTCCGGCTCTTGTTGGACTATTTCCTTCAGTCTCTTTTGTGGCTCAGTTTTGAGTCAAATATTTTCCCCAATAAACAGTGTTTCTTGACAATATTATCTCTGCGCCATTCCAAAAGGATTTCGATTCGGAGAGTGTTTCTCGCTCCTTGTATACGATGCATTTTCCTTTCCCGACGTCCTCTGATTCTTCTTAATGTGCGGTAAGTCCCAAGATCACTTCTAGTGCCTTTGTAAGATAGCTCCTAATAGTCCCTATTATAAAGATTCAATCCAACCTTTGCGCCTTTTCAAGGGTTTCCTTGTTGTGCTCAGTCTGGTTCTTATAACCCAGGATACCGGCTGCTCTGTGTGTACATCTATGGAGTACATCCACATATTTTCCCCGATAAACAGTGTTTCTTGACAATATTATCTCTGCGCCATTCCAAAAGTGTATTCGATTCGGATAGTGTTTCTCGCCCCTTGTATATGATGCATTTTCCTTTCCCGACGTCCTCTGATTCTTCTTAATACGTCCTCTGATTCTTCTTAATATGTCCCAAGATCACCTCTAGTGCCTTTGTAAGATAGCTCCTAATAGTCCCTATTATGAAGATTCAATCCAACCTTTGCGCCTTTTCAAGAGTTTCCTTGTTGTGCTCAGTCTGGTTCTTATAACCCAGGATACCGGCTGCTCTGTTCATCATGGTGTACATCCACATCATTGCGGCACAGGTTGCAAACTCAAGTTTTTCCTAAAATGTTCCTGCACACCGTGAGTGTCCGAGTGACATTGGCAAATACAGCTCTATCGTATTATTTCCACAGAAGTTTACTATCTAACGTATTAGACCATCTCCTGTGAGTTAAATTTAATGCCATTCAGGATTGGTTGTATTTTAACTGTCTTTTCCTGCTGAAAGGTACTCGTGCCACCGTAGTTTTGGTTGAGCTAATCTTAAGTCTTACCGTTAAGCACCACTCCTGAGCGATTTTTAGTCCACCCTATATAATATATGTATTAGTGGTGAGAAAACTCCTCCCATAGAGATCGGCAAATTCTTTCAGGTCGATGCCAAAAGTTCTCAGCGTTCCACGTCCGGGCAAATCCTGCGATAGCCATTGTGCACTACACTGAGAGGCTGAGGTAGGCATATCGAAGATGGCTCTTACATCTCTGCAGTGAAATAAACTGCTCTTCTGAATGCTTTATCGTGGATTTTATCGTTGGGGTTCCTACAAAGGGAAGTACACGACAGGGATGCATTTCCGATACCGTCCTTGCAAGTTCATTAGCTCATTCGTTACGTCCATAGGTACGCGCAGGTGCTAAGTGGAAGTTCGTCGATCGTGATTCAACTGACTGCAACGGCCTCTGACTGTACACAGTAATAACGTTCTTCATGATATTGTCTTTTTTGATAATTTTTACAGCTGTGATCTCGTGGCTGCAATGATCAATCCTGAAAAAGCAGTTCCTTGCTTACAATTCACATTTTTCCCGTTGTAGGATTCACAATAGATGGGCTATCCTAGGGTATCTCCATGCAACTTGGGAAGCGGATGCTCGTCAGAATGTTCAGTACCTCCTCGCGTGAGGAGGTACTACGTCCAGCTACCATCGCGTCTCTTAATAAGAGAAGTTGGCACCGGTATTCTGTGGCCTTTCCTCAAGTATTCGTTGAAAGCACGGAATTTTCTATGTCATGTCTATTTTGTTTCAACTTATTCGAAAGCTGCGTTCTACGATTGTTGACATTTAATTTCCGCTCGAGCAATTAACCAGGCAGGATCACTCGAACGAACGGGTGAGCACACCTTATATAGCGTTGGAGAGCTGGGCATTCCCGAGTAAATCAGAGAAAGTGAACTCAATGTCAATGTCTTGCTATGTCATCACGATAGCTTGTAAAATTTTAAAGTTCACTCCATCTAAGCTGTGCACGATCTTCGTAAGTTAGAGCTTTAAAGCCAGAGAAAAGCGACTGAATATCCTCATTAGTCACTGACATTGGGTACATTTGTTTTCCTTAATGTCCTCATCTGAGAATTCTTCATGATACCAACGGCAGATATGTAGTTCAGATCCTTAAGAAGTTTCACCAATTATTCATTCATCGGAATGTTTAAGACAACACCTTAAAAAGGTTGGACACATTTCGAAGATCATTTGGGGGATTCCATTCGCAGCTTAGATTTCGCCCAAAAAGATCTATAGTGTCTGCTAGAATAACCAGTTGTACGTTGAGTCGCAAGCTACCCAAGCTGTACCAACTACTGAACAGATCGGAAATTGTCTACACAGGTTATGTTCGGCATCTGACTGACGATGGCATTGCCTACTGCTTTATGAAGATCGTAAGTAAGATCGAAGACATCTTATTTAGCTCAGTCTCAAGGTTGTTGATTTTCTACCGCATGTTCTCGTTCAAGTTGGACATATTTTATATATGGTGACCCCCTTTATTAAAGTCCAAAGGAGTTGTCATATTTCAGAATCGTATAGTAGCTAACTAATCGTTATTCGATAGACAAGGTCGTCAAACATAATCCTTTCATTTGCTTTGCTTGGCCAACAACCAAACCAAAACTTATGTAGGCTGTCAATCGCCATTCATTTCATCCCTAAATTTCCCTAGAAAACCACAGGGAATATGATTGACTAACAGAACTACGAGATGTTCCACTGTAGTGTCACTTTCTCGTTAAGTTATTTTGCGATCCAACATATGCCTTGTACAGGGTCATTCATTTTGTGTTTTAGCATTTTAATTTAAAATTAAATAAAAATTACGGTGAACTTTTCGTGCAATAGAGCCAAATTTGCCTGTGTTGTGTGGCACATAGCCCCGAAGAGTTGGTTATCATTTGACCATAGCGCAGAGAATTCACCGTGACAGTGGCGCCTTCGTCGATTGTTTCAAGAACTAACTACCTGTCACTATGGATGACAGATGGGATTTGACAGATGCCATATGACAGGGATGTGAGAAATCCTAACCTCTAAATGAATATCCCTTTATGTTTCAATGAAATACAAGGTGAACTTATTTGAAAAACTTTGTCCCAAGTGAAGAATCTCGGAATATTTGTCAAGAATCCTTATAATACCTTATATAAATGTATTTTGTCCATTCTTCTGTTTTTGTATTGTAACGCGGTTATTCTAGGACCGTTGAACCGATTTTTATGTCGTTTGTGTTCAAGGAAGGTTTACAGAGACCTAAAAACAAGACATTTTTTGTTGGTACATGATGAAGCGAAAGAAGAAATGCTAACTTTTTTTTTTAAAAAAAAACGTCGTGATAGTACAAACTGATGATCAAAAGACCGTCTTATAGGTCATCAGTGAGGCCAAACAGGTTGGGCATATACAAAATTGGTTATGGCTTGCGACTGCATCTGTACAAAATTAAGGTCAAACTCTAGCTAGGTACTTAATGACTTCAAACTGTGCAATTCTATTTTATTTTTAATTGTAGAATGCCAATTAACTAACCTTGAACAGTAGCAGTAGCAATTAAAGTTTACGGCATATCAATTACCTCCTCTGCAGGTTTCGACTTCACGGTTGATTTTTACTTACAAAAAAAACTACACCGTTTCTCTATTCTTATTGAGAATAAAAATTAACAATCAGACATAATTTGAATCTGCATTTACGAGATGAGAAGCCCAGCGCCGCTACCAACTGAGCCACTCCCATCGGCTGATAATAAACTTCAGCATAGAAACAATAAATAACGAAACACGTTCTATTTAATCAATATTCGCCAAGCAAAGTTCTATAACGAGCAAATAAAATACGTTGTTCCAATAATAACCATTCTCCAATCGATCTCATCAATGGAAACCGATCAATGTTAAAAGATCAAGTGGCAGATGCATAGCGCGCTTACTATAGACGCCAAGTTAATTGAGACAATAAACGTTCCGTCCGTGTCATCGTTGTGCTGAAAGTCGTGTTACAACTTTTCAAAAAATTGATTCCGCTAAAGTTATCGATTCATTTATGGATATTGTACTCGTATCTATGCCATAAATTTGTTTTAAATTTCACAGTTTGTCAACGAAAAATGAAAGTTATAGCACACATCAGCCAGTCAAAAGAAATAACAAAATTCTTAAAGCAAACAATATAAATTTTATTAAAGCGAAATCAACAAAAGATTAGATAACAATTACGTATCTGTACGATGATGACAATCAATGTTTGTCTGTGTGGTGTATGTATCTGGCGATAAGTTGAAACCCGTAATGAATGCATAAAATTGCAATATTCGCGGAAAGTGGAAACACTTTTGCGGTATATATCTCTTATCATTTTGAAAGTAAAACAATCTGCAATCGGGGTGTAGATAAGGTGTATCTGTTTGACATGTGGAAACAATGAAAAAATTGTTCTCTCTCTCGCCCTACCTATGTACCTGTGGTTGGCCGAGTAGATATCATATTTCATATTTTCACAGAGCTTGCGGCCCTCATAACTGAGTGAATGACTTGACTGCAATTGAATTCCACGAAGATTCCAGTAGTAGCTACTGCTGGCTGGCTGGATAAATCATTGTGACAAGTGGCAAAAAATTACCTAGAAGTTATTGTTTAGATTGCGTGGCGGCAGTGGCGCTGAGGTTCAAGTTCTGTGTATTGTTTGAGATTCGTTTTAATGTCAGGTCTTTTGTTTAGAGCTACTTAAATAGATTTAATAAGTTGGAGGAAGGTCTTTTTTAATTTTGTGTGTTAAAATGCACACAGATAGAGTTACTGTTGAAGGATTCATGTGCCTCGTTAGAGTAGAAACTGGGTTTAGTGGTGAAAGAAGGTAATTGCTATTTTTTTTTCTATTTAAATAAATTGCACTATTATATAACTATCTTTAGGTGTTGGACTTACAGACTTTAATCTTAAGTCACGTATACAGTTTAGAATTACAATTAGTTTTTGAAAAAAAAACTTGACTCCATATGTAAGGTGCATAGTTGCACAGATGTCGGCGTTTATTAAATAGATGTAGTTGATAGCAGTCTGGGTTTCTAATTTCGTGTTTCGGATTGCAATATCCAGGTCGGTTAGGGGGTCAACTCATGAACGGGCCCTTAAAGGTTTATCCATAATAAATAACGTTACCATATGCACTGTATTTTACAGGTATACCCTTGCATTTTAACAAGCAATCCTTCTCAACTTGTGAATCTGTAAATACGCTGTATTCAAAAAATTTACCCTGAAAAACCTGCAATTCTCTATGACAAGCGACTGGAATATATTTTGTCTTTGTCGGAGATGACGGCACCTATAGAAAGTATTTTTCCGCGGCAATTAAATTGTGGAAGGATGATTACATTTGGAGCGCTACTAAATTTGTTATTCGTGAAAAGCACCGATTTCTTCATTTATCTTAAGATTGACGCGCGTAAATTTAAGCAAATGCCCAGACATCTACAACCATCTTAACACAGAGCTAATTTGAGCAAAGTGGACGAAGAAAATTATGAAAAAACGAGGAATAGTTCAAGTTAATGTTAAATGTCCTTACATTAAATAAAAGCTACCATTTAGTCGATCAGCAATACAGGGCTCTTTGACCAGCAAAATAGAATTATTTGATCATCAGAAAATAACTTTGTGATCTGCAGAAAATTACAAAAAAAAAACAATCAGCAGAAAAAATAAGTAATTAGCAAGAAAAATAAAAAAAATTGGCTGACAAAATGTTTTCACAGCAAAAATTTATTATTTTATCAGCCGAATATAGTTTTTTGATGAGCAGAAGCTAATTTGTTTTATGTGTAGAAAAAGCAGAAGATTGGCAAATATGTTCATAGATCGCCTAAAATATTGCGTGTTCAGCAAAAATAAATTATTTGATCAGCAGAATACATTTTTTTCACCAGCAGAAAATATAATTACAGTGGAAAAGTAAAAAAAAAAAAATCTACTAAAATCTTAAGATTCATATGCAAATAAAGGGTATGACTGGGTCGCACGTAATTGCTCCATATGTGCTATTCGTTTGGAAATTATTCAGACTCCAAATTTAGAAAAAAAAATCAGTTAGTAAAGTACCGTTATTCGCGTCAAAATGAGTACGCAGCTTTATTTCAAAAGCCTGTTTTACTCTAGATATGAATTTTCATCAAAATCATCTCCGAGAAAATTAAATTTTTTTTTTAATTGTCCCTAAGTAAAGTACCGTTTATTTTGAGGCTAGAATGAAAATTAAAATTTCGCCTCTGGGCATTACCCCACAGACTCCAGATATAAAGGTTGAAGAAAATCAGTCCAGACGTTTAGGCTGCGGTCCGAGGTACAGACAGGCATAGTGAGTCAAAAATTTTATCAAAATCTCGAGATGGAAAATTTCCAAGAAAACAATACTTGCCCCTTTTATATTTTTTACTTGCACTTTGGTTTCCTGAAAATTTTCAATCTCGAGAATTTGATCAAACTTTTGACATCACTATGATAGAGAAACTCAATAAAATGGGTCTCGCAATTTATTTTATTTTTTTTATAATTTGCGCGCGCCAAATGGGATATGGATACCATTAAATTATTTCAGGGCACGGGCGTTTGAAGAAATTGAGAGAGAGAGAGAAAGAATGATTGGTGTAGTGGGTTTGAAACTTATGTGGTATTAAGTTTTTCAGTAAACTCCAAGGGTGGGGTCCAGATAACTGGGAAGCTTGTTTGTTTTGCTTTTTTTTGTCGTTGCTCATGATTCACAGTATTTTTTCCCCTCCACCTGATGTCATCATCACGATCAACTTGCATTTAAGCCATATGACCACCCTACTGCCAGCATCATTTTTTTTTTTTTTTTTTATAATTTACGCGCGCCAAATGGGGTATGAATACCATTAAATTATTTCAGGGCACGGGCGTTTGAAGAAATTGAGAGAGAGAGAGAAAGAATGATTGGTGTAGTGGGTTTGAAACTTATGTGGTATTTAGTTTTTCAGTAAACTCCAAGGGTGGCGTCCAGATAACTGGGGAGCTTGTTTGTTTTACTTTTTTTGTCGTTGCTCATGATTCCCAGTATTTTTTTCCCTCCACCTGATGTCATCATCACGATCAAGTTGCATTTAAGCCATATGACCACCCTACTGCCAGTGTTATGCCTTCGCAGTAGAGTTGACTAAGCTTTGGCAATTGATCGACTTTATTATTTATTTCAGACGAAATAAATAGATGATTGTTGAGATCAGGATTTGAACCGTGATCCAAGAGCGTGACAAGCGTTGATGTTACCACTACACCACGGCCACCCTCTGTTTGTCTGTCTGTATGTATGGTCGACTACAGCCCAAACTTTATATTTAGGCTATGGTCACAATTCAAGACGAAATCAGAATTTTCATTCTAACCCCAAAATGGTACTTTGCCAATGGCCGATTTGAGTTACGGTGGATATGTGCTATCAGATGACATACTCGTACCTCAGATTGTGGTTATTGCCGTGGCTTCTTCGCTACCTGAGCCTTAATTATGGACCAAAGGTTCTCAATCGGGTTCAGGTCAGGGCTGTTTACAGGCCGCTTCAATGTTGCAATACTATTCTCGGTTAGAAAATTTTTGACCTGGAATGAAAAATTGCATTTACAATAATAAAATTTTACGAACGTTTTGCTAATATTTTGGGGAAGGTAGACAAAATGGCACTTACCAATTTCGCGCGGTGACAAGGCGCAGAATCGTCTTGAAAAAAAAAAAAAAAAAACAGCTTATCTGAGTATGATAAGTGTTCTTCTGGAGATGGTAGCAGATTGTTTTCCAATATTTTTTATATAGTTTTCTGCGTTCACCGTTCCATTTATTAGAGCCAGCCGTCCAACGCCGTGATAGGAAAAGCATCCTCGAGCCTCCTTGTTTCACGGTTGTTGTCACGCCCCATCATTGAATCTTTCTCCAGTTCTTCGCCTCACGTACTGTATTCCGTCAGAGACGAATATATTGAACTTGGACTCATCTGAGAAGATCACATTTTTCCAATTCGTTATGGTCCAGTTTTCATGATATTTGGCCCATTGGAGGCGTTTTAGGAGCATTCGTTTATTTAGAAATGGTTTTTTGGCAGGTCTTCTTGCGTTCAAGCCAGCTTCTTGAACCCTTCGTCAGTCCGTGAGGTTATCATAGATCCTCCAGCCTCTACAAAGTCTGTCCTTAAATCTCCAGCAGTTTTGAATCGATCACGCAGACTTATTCGTTTTAAAAGCCGGTCTTCAGCGCTGGTGGTCTTTCTTCTGCGACCCGTCCCCTTTTTTCCTTGCAATGAGCCCGTTGCCTCGAATTTTTTGATGAATTCAGCCACTGACGACTTGCTGAATCCCACTTTTCGAGCTATATCAAGAACACTTAAGTTTTCATTTTTTAAAGTCATTATTTCGACTTTTGTTTTTTCACTCATTTTCTTTTTATTTTCCATATTAATCCTAAAAAACTACCTGCATGTTGTCAAGATAATTGAAGTTAAAGAATTTGTTTATCCTGTCCGGATTTCTATGTCCGTTAGTGTATGTACATATAGGTGCAAGTACGTGCACTTAATTTATTTCTGCTGATCAAAAAACTACTTTTTTGCTGATTGAAAAAAGATTTTCTTGCGTATGACTTGTTTTTTTCTTCTTTGTTAGCATATTTTGCTGGTCGTTTAATTATTTAGCTGATCACTAGTAATATTAAAGTTAAATAAATATGTCCTATAAAATACATCTACGTTTTTTCGATTCACCTTGTATTTCACCCCGTTTTCACAGGAAAACTCTGTACTTTGGTGAAAAAAAAATATAAATTCCAGTTAATTAGTGACTAATTAGTACAATTTCATTTGGGTGTTAGGACACGAGGGAAATGAAATGGCTGACTTGCTAGCCAAAACAGGAGCTGAATCAAGCTTTATGATGGCAAGACCATTCTGTGGATTACCAGTCAGTATGACAAAAAGTTGTATAGCTAAAAGAAAAAAAAAGAGTATCATTACTGGATGGAAACTGAAGGTAATAGACAAGCCAAAATCTTTCTGCAAATACCTTCCACAAAAGAACGAAACAACTCTTACAGCTAACTAGGAGTCAGATTCAAATAGTCACATTCCACTGTCGAGTCAAAAAAACATCTGATGGCTATGGGGATAGCGCAAGACAACTTATGCAGAATGTGCAACGAAAGCGAAGAATCAGCAGAACATACGAGGGCAAGGTGAAAAGTTGTCGGCCTGACGCAGAGATGGCGTTCCAATCAGCAAAAATTTATGTTTTCTGCCTGGGTGTACGTCTCATTAGTTCGTTTGACAAGTTTTAACTTGTTCTCTCAAGTAGTTTCTTTACACGAATTTGTGCAGTAGACGTCTTGCGTGTTTTTCGTTAAAATGGATAAACTTGAATATCGTGCGGTGATAAAATTCTTCGTTTTGGATGGGTTAACCCCTAAGGAATTTCATCCAAAGTTGACAAAAGTTTACGGGGATTCTGCTCCTTCCATGTCAACCGTTAAAAAGTGGGCAGCTGAATTTAAACGTGGTCGCACGTCCCTCGAAGATGACCCACGTGAAGGACGGCCAAAAACCGCAACCACACCCGAAACCATCGAAATGATATAGTGTTGGACGATAGGCGAATGAAGGTGAGTGAGAGAGGATGCGAAACATCTTGCACAAAAACTTAGGGATGCGAAAGCTGTGCGCAAGATGGGTGCCGCATTTGCTGAATGCCGATCAAAAGCAAATGCGCAAACAATTTTCGCGGCAATCTTTGGACCGATTCAATAGGGATCCGACCGATTTTGTGCGGCGATTTGTCACCATGGATGAGACATGGGTCCACCACTACACGCCAGAAACGAAACAACAGTCGAAGCAGTGGGTGGAAGCCGGTGGTTCAGCGCCAAAGAAAGCGAAGTCGATCGCATCTGTCGGAAAGGTCATGGCCAGTGTGTTTTGGGATGCGAAAGGGATCCTGTTAATTGATTACCTTGAGAAAGGCGAATATTACTCCAACCTTCTTGACCAGCTGGATGCCAAAATTCGCGAGAAGAGGCCTGGCTTGAAGAAGAAAAAAATCATCTTTCACCAGGCCAATGCAGCTGTACACAAGTGTGCGTTGGCGATGGGAAAACTGCGGGATTTGGGGTACGATTTGCTCGGCCATCCCCCCTATTCACCTGATTTGGCACCCTCAGACCCTCCATCTGTTCCCAAACTTGAAGAAATTTGTTTCTGGGAAGCGCTTCGCATCCAATGTAGAAGTTGAGAGGGTCGTAGATGAATATTTTCACAGCTTTCCAGACTCTCACTTCCGAGAAGGAATACTGATGTTGGAGAAACGCTGGACCAAGTGTGTTGAAGTTAAGGGAGATTGTGTAGAAAAATAGTAATTTTTTAACTGAAAATCGCAGTGTTTCATTGTCAGGCCAAGAACTTTTCACCTTGCCCTCGTATCTCATGTCACTGTGACTGTCTAACCAGAACACGGCATCGTTACTTAGGTAAATTCTACTTTGAAGCAGAAGACATATCTGCCAGCTCACTCAGGAATATAGTGGATCCCATCACCAACTCTGGCATCTTGAATGAGCTTTGAGATTAGAGGAAATCACAATAGGCACAATATTGGCCGCAGTGATAAGGCGATCAGATTCCACATCAACCAACAATCTAAAACACTGACAGCTCTTTCGTGCTTAAACAATTCACAGAAACACAGTATTCAAAGTGAGCGCTGTGTTGCCGAAACAGTGCAAATTTTGAAAAGAATTTTCGGTCGAAATCTTGTGTGCCATTTTGCACGCCGAGGGCCTCAGGTTCTGTAGCAAAGTGGATGATAGCACACTTCTTCTCACTTCTTAGTGAAGTAAGTGACTTGGATAGATGATATTTATCACTCTGCTTCTCAGAAGCTGTATTATGGAATAACTCGTGGGTTGGCATTGATATTTACAGGTACCAAACTCCCAAGAGTTTCCAAAAGACAGAAGCTTTAGCTAATCCGTCTGAGATTCTTGGGGAAAGTGTTTGATATTTTGCCAGTTTTGAGTATGAAATCCACCACAGCATCAAAATGGATTCCGTGGTAGACTATCAGAGGTACCATCTGGTCTAGTGGATTTAAAAAGGTCCAAGTATGCGAACCCCATTTCAATTTCTTTTCAAAGATTATATCAGAAGGTATACATGGGTATGTAAGTGGACCAGCAGGACATTCATCACGGACTGGCGAGAGTATCAATTGCTTGCATTTTAAGCGCTTGAGCTTTTTGTTGTGAGCAAAATTAAACAGCTAGTAGAACTACACAGATGAGAAACGTAAGCAAAAAGATAGAAGATCTTCCTTCGACATTCAATCTTTAATTACTCTAAAGTTGTATCGTTCGAGTATATTCAAATTCATGTCTTCTAAATCATGGAAAGTATGGGAAACCTTCTCGAAAAATCCTCCTCGTCCTCCTCCATTCACGGTTTTGTATCCTCGAACAGCACCCCATACCAAACCACAACACACCCTAACCAACAAAAAATTCCAAACTTTGTATCTGCCTTTGTCACATGTATCTAAAATTAGCTGCCTGCTTCATAATTTCATTTGGTTTCCATATTTTTCTGCCCTTCATGCAGCAGATAGATACAAGAACATGGAAAGGAAGTACGCCATATAAATGATATCCCCTCTCACCCATCCGCCACATCTGTTATCTGGTTGTCTGCCACACCAAACATCCGTGGCCCGCCATCGTCATATAGCCGTTTGCAAAATGTACGCATCCTTAACCCTGAAAATTGGTATTTTATTTTTGGAACATAAACCGTGGGTTGGTGAATGTGATGATACCGCTGCTGCTGCTGCTGCTGCTGGTGGTGGTGGTGGTGGTGTTAGTGCTGTGGTCATATTTTTATTTTTATAACTTCATTTGAATTTGTATCCCATATTGTTGAATGTATTTTGTGTGTCCTTTTGTTTCACTTGGCATGTTGCCAAGAAATGTCTGTAAACCCATTCAGACAGTCAGCAGTCCCCAGTCATGTATCTTTCAATTCCAACTCTATTGTTGCGTAACTAGGTTAACGGTGTAGCAAATGGCAAACAAAAAAAAACAACAACCTTTCTTTTGCACTTCGAGATGCTTCCAGACCATGCGAGGAGAGGCACACCAACTCCTTTCGGCGCAAAATCACCAAAAATGCATGGTGGATTCGGATTATGCCCTTTTTTGGAGAAGAGAAACATCTTTTTCCTTATTTATCTCTGTAACTGCCACAGCTTCTGTGAATCTCATGTATGCATCTGAAGCGGTAATGAGATCCTGGAAGCCAGAAAAATGAACCGAGAATCTCATGGGATGTAATGGAAGATTGAAATAAAAGGACTGAATGCCCAACACAGTGCTGTTTTCTTTTCATTTTTTCTTTTTTTCTTTTAATGAAAATGTCCGGTGACAATTAGAGAGGAACCCGAGCACAGGCAGAGGCACACACAGAGAAAAACGAAACTCGGAGAGTTTTCATTGGAAATTTCCGCATTAATTAGCAATTGAGCATTTACAATGAACCCGAGCATTGTCGTATCGTTAAGTTGGTATCTGTGTATCTATGGGGTAAAAAAAAAAAAAAAAAATCTGTGCCAACCCCACTTGCAAATGTTAGAAAAAAAAAATCTGAAATTGATGCACAGGACTGTTTTTTTTCCAACACAATCTATTTATTTGTTTGCCTGGCTTTGTTATTTGTTTTCCATCCCTATGCCCCAACCACATGCCCTCCTCCGACAAATTCTCATTTTTAATCGTTGGTTGACATTTTGCACATAAAGTACCTAACCCCAGAGGTTATAAATCGCATGGCCTGCCTACAGTTTCAATTCCGTTTTCGAGACGATACGAGATACGAATTTTCGAACGAGCGACAGTAAACGAGGTTGTGCTTCCGAGTTTTGACATTTTGGCGGTTGTGGGTGTTTTTTTTTTTTTTTTCTCGAATTGATGGAAGTGAAACGTACTACATCCGGTAAATAAATTTTGCAAAAGATACTTTATTTTTTGCCAAAAATTCCCCTGGTGTATCTACCTTCCGTCCTGGTGGTAAAACGAAATTATAGATGAAACTAGGAGGATATGTACATATACTACAGCACCATGCCACGGTGTAAATTGTGTAGCAAAACACAAATTGCGAAGGCGAAAGAGAACCCCGAACGAATGTTGGAAAAGAAAAAGAAAAGTTTTGCTTAATATCGATTTTTTCGTGTCCTCCTGGGGGCTGCTGCCTGCTGCCTGCCTGCTGTTGTTGTATATGACCTTATATGTGTACCGTGAGGGGTGATTCTATGGGCTGGTGCTAAGGTGCAGAGAGAGGGCGTTTTTATTGCTCTACTGTGGAAGGAGAGTTAATTTTTTTCTTCTCTTCATTATATGGTGCTGCTGTGCTGTGTGTCTAATGACAAATGTTGTGAAGGAGTTTGATTATTTTTAAGGAAATCTTCTATCTACAGATAGATACATGTATTTGTATGTCGTTTGTTTAATCTTGAAAGAAGTATGTCCATTCAGTGGTGTCTATATATATTTTTTTAAATCTTGTATAGTTAAAAAATTGCATGTATGCCACGCTCATTAAAAATAATATCCTTGACTGGTGGAGAACAAACAAAAACAAGCCCACATATCCGTACTTGCTCCCCTGACCATGACCTCACTTGTCCACATATTTATGGTGTTAACCAGTCGCATTTATTATTATTTTTTTTTTACTTTGTTCAACTGGAGTTTTAAAAAGGGTGACACGAACCTTTTTGTGAGATTAAAGGATTCAGTTTTTAGAGGAATTATCTCATTTGATTAAATCGTGTACAAGCAGAATAGAGTCCGGTTGTACAAATTTTTGTTGATTTCAGCAGATCCAGTGCATAGACAAATTTAAAGTCAATCTTCTAAATTCAGGTGGAAAAAAATTCATTATCAAACGTAAGTTACTACAAAACGTTTATAAGCAGATACTACCAGACTTTCTGTAGAAATTATACATATAGTCCGACTAACTCTTGTTTAGAAACCTAAGTAATAAATCCCAAACTCGTCTCTAGATCACCTGATTTCTGTAGACGCAGTTCTGATAGTCGGTGAAGAACTCTGAAGTTTGTCCCGGGTTTTGGCACCAATATTCTTTCCAGAGCAATGATTAAAATGTTGCTCTATAAATGAAACTTTTGGTTTTAAGGATTTAAAGGGAAACAAATTCTGAAATAGCAAAGTTGCTGGACGGTTTCCAGGAACTGTAATTTCGTGGATTTTGGCCGTAGATTTGTTATCGTTAGAAGTTAAAGCTAGGTAAGTAGTCTTCACATTTTTGAATGAACATTTTTCTCTTTGAGAATATTATTTGGGCCAACTAAAAAAAATACACATTTGTTGGCGCTAACAGCCTAGGCAGGGTCTGTACTGTACGCCTCACGAATGGTAAGAACCTACAGTTTTATTCCGTTTCCTCAAGCAATTTTTGTCAACTGAGAGAAGCTTCACATTACTTAATATTACTTTACTACATTATTTAACTTTCGGATGTTGGTCAGACGTTCACAGAAGTGAGACATACAATAGATAGATCAAGTATTCAATATTGCCATAATGTCCGCAACCAACCAGTCCTTTGAAAAAAGGCAGGCCTGCTTCATCGTTCGTAGAACTTGACGACTCCAAAATGAGACGCGTGATAATTTGAAATATTCAAGAGTATATTGTGCAGTGATCTTGTGACTTTGCTGGTGCAAAAAATATTTCTCAAACGCTTAGCTCCTAACCGGAACAATTTGTCATGTTGTCGTAGATCAATTCTTGTCATAAAATTGTGTGGGGTACGAACCTTTTTAACTCTTAAGGAATGAAACTTTGTCAGTCAATGATGCACACAAAAATTGTCACATATGCCTTACATGTATTATCCACGGCGTATCACCGTTACATATATACTCGTAGTGAGGCCCGTAGAAGTTCACATTGGTTTTCGGAAAGTACCTTGTCGGTTAAACTTTTTCTAAAGTTAATCGCTTTGGTATTGTACCAAATACTGACCTGCAATGTAATTTTGTCTGTGTAAATAAAAATCTAAGCAAGCTTAAAGCCTAAATTTCGAACGTGACTTAATTATAAATTTTCGTTTAGAATATTCACCGGTGAACATTTTAACCTGTAAATCATCTTTGTAAATTTAACTGAGCCCGAACAGTAAACATAATTAATTTATTTTGCTGATCTAGGAGAAAACGATCTATTTCTATTCACCGGGTATTACTGTACGTTGTACGGTAGATTTGTTTGACTTTTTTTTCTGTTTATACGCGCTGTTTATGTTTACGTATATTCTTACGGTTGGAATAACGATTTTTTTGATTTTTGTTTATGAACCGATTTTGATGAAACCATAGTTTGTTATAGATGTCTTTGGCACACGTAGGAAACGATATTGAACAAACAGTACATGGTGAGCGATAACATTCTTGCAGTACATATGCCATGATACGAGTACAACAAATTAGTTTTCAAAGAGATTGGCACACCTATTCTCTCTTTAATTTTAAGTTGCTAGCCATGTTTTATTTTTCGTAAGCATAGTGCCCTCACTAGTAAACTTGAAGCTCATGCCGTTGGTGATATTTTTGTGAAATATTTTAGTATTACACCATTCTCGACCAATGCCGGTGTCCCCTAGGGTTCAGTACTCTCCCCTTTCGTTTTTCTACAAAAGTGACCTTTCTGCTACTCGTAATCCAATTCATTCATTCGCAGGTGACACTCTTGACTTCGTTTATTCTCTAACGGCACCACGTCAAGGGCCACAAATCATCGAGTCAGAGCGGGAACGATGCAATCATCAATTGGGGTGCGAGAAACCGAGTTGTTTTCTACGCGTCATAAACCCAGAGTGCTGTCTTCTCCTGTTTGTGAAGCGGGACTCTAACTCGGTCAAACTTGGAATGGCAGGAATCGATATTGAGGAATTCAATGGTTTGGCTTCGGTGAACCCAGCAGATTACTGATGCTGCAAAGGTGGTACTAGATTCCTAGGATTTCTTAAAATATGTAAACGGTTTTTCACTTTAAGCAACAAGCTTGTAGACTGATCGTCAAATTCCTTCACTCGAATATCCAAATAAATATCCAAAATATTCAATGCTTAACGTTCCTGTACCGGTATTTCCACAACAAATGTTTGAAAGAAATATTTAGTTGTGTTCCGCCCGTCCGTTTGTTTAATTGTAATACACGTGTAGCCCATTCGGTACATGCAGGCACTTAAGAGCCTGCGTTCGCGCCCACCGATCACAATAAGAGATCGTTTTTTAGCCATTCAACACGAGTATGGAATAACTTGCATTTCATTGTTACCTTACTCTTCCTCATTATTTGCCCACTCTTTAATTCTTACCTATACATATCTTTTCCCTTCCACTCCATCAATTACATATATCAAAGATACATTCCGCACAGTAAGTGTACGGAATGTACCTAGTATCTGTTAAAATAATTTCCAAGAGAGATTTCATTTGCAAGTCGATAAGATTTGAGTCTGAGAATTTATTCCAAAGAAACAATTTAATTTTTTTCTGTTGCATATTTTTCAGCGCATATTTGTCAGTGCACATCGAATGCATTTCTTCGAAAAAAATGCGCTGAAAAATACTCCTCAAAAAGTTTAATTTAGTTTCTAAGAGCAAGCATTGCACAAGAAAATGTTCCTTTATTATTATTGCTGTCGATCTATGGCCACCTGTACTAACACCGTTCGTGGATATTTGGAATCAACTTTTCCTCCCCACCGTACTTAAGAAAAGTCATTACCAAGCTTCACTTATAGAAGCACACAGACCACATGAGATCTGTTGAATTTGTACTTTCCCATCCATTTTTATTCTTTTTTGAAAACCATTTAATAACTTATGATACTTTAAGTCTCTTTTAACATTCCACTTGACATTTAAGCATAGCCCTCGCACTACGTAACATCAAGTCCACACGAATAGAACCTCTTGCACCGAATTATAAATGTCTGCATAGGGGTGATGCATTTCCTCGTACTCCTACGATAGTCCACTCTAAAGGCATTGAGAATAACAAATGAGTCAACAGAAACACAATTCTGACGAAAAGTTTTTAAATTTACTCGTATACTCGTATACATATGTAGAAGGCAAACACAAGCTATAAAAACTTCTATCTACCGAGGGATTAAAAACTATTTCAAGTGCTCCGCACTCATCAACACAAGGACACTGATGAGCGGCTTTTCCAATGTCATTGGCATGCATTTTCCTCTCATATATTCAGATAGAACGTGATATTAAGTTTCATCATCAGTAAATCAGTTGATTTTATGGATACTTAAGGTCTGACATAAAGAAGGAAAAACACCATTCGAGTGAGAAAATAAATCACCAAAGTATCTCACAAATTTGGATCAAGGCGCTGGAGGGCAAAAAAGAAAAAAAAAACAATATCCTTGAGAATATTATGAAAATGATTTTCTTTCTTAAATGTATCCGCATACAATGCCTTTGGCTGCTAAATGAAATGCGCCTCCCAGCCTGTTATCTCAAGAATAATCAAAGTCTTCTTACAAGTCTCAGTCTCCTTTACCATTTGAGGAAACTGCTACATCATCACTGAGCAAAATGTTGTCCCACCAAATATGGTAACGATGGAAGAAAAAAAAAAAAAAAATTAAAGAAAAGAGATGAGAAAAAACGAATGAAAAAACTTGCAATCTGCCTGAAGGAATTTTAAACTTGAAGTTGCACAATGGCAGCGCAACAAGAAGACATGAAAGCACCAAATAAGTCAGATATTTAGATACACAGGCAACAAGAAACTTGTTTAACATGTCAGCAATTGACTTGCGAGAGGAGGCAAAGAAGAAGACTTTCCTTTAACGTCGTCTGCTGGGATAGGAGTATCTTTCACGGATTCAAGAGATACATATTTAGTTTAACCTTGCGATAAGGATGGGTGTGTGCATTTGCAGCCAGAAAAGCGTAGGTCGGTATCCATAAAATCGCAGAAAGTTGCTGTGATAAAATGTACAAAAAAAAGAAAAAAAATACAGGGTGGCACATACATAGCACTTTTCAAATCGACTGGATAATTGCATTTTTCATTTAAATGTTTTATAAAAATCAGATGAAAAGACATCTGAAGTGGTAAACCACTCAAAGGTTTTCCGTGAAATTTTACAAAATTACTGTCAAATGACGCAGTCAGAATATAGGCTATGTTTGGTGGGAAGAATATCTGTTTCTCATTTTTAATCTTAGTATTGTTTTAAAAACACCGCACCCTGGATGGTGGTCTTACTCATTAAAAACCACGTCCCTTCTTTTGTCACAGTTCCAGCACCTCCACTGTTTTGGATTTTGGATTTTCCTACACATTTTGGCTACTGTTGACGACTTGTCGTCGCTGTTTTATTCGACGGAGTACCGCATGCCATATGTCCTGCGATGATAGCCATATGTATACTGACCAATTTTTTAGTCCAAGTCTTTCATTCTTACGTTTTATGTTTTTAATCTACTTCGTCGGTACACAGATTTCGTCCTCCTCGCATAAACTTCTATCCTTATTGCGTTGGCCCAGATCAGTACCGCGACTGGGCGAACTTTACCAGCAATGGCTTGAACTTTGAGCTTCGTCATAAATAACTTGGAAAACGGCTGCATTTGCTGCTTCTATGGATGGTCGTCTCTCCTTGTAGCGTAAATATAGTAATTACCCTTCCTACTACAGATAGCGCTTTGTACTCGTAGCCTACCAATAGCTGTGTTCACAAACAATGAATTTTCTTCTTCTATCTCGGTACGTATTACGAAAGCGTCTAGTAGATGCTATTCTATACAAGTATGTGTAATAAGGAATTACAGTCTCAGTCTTCGAACGATGATGATTACCTTAAGACGGGTTTATACATGCAATGATTTGCTGGCGCCAGTTGTAACGCCAGTAAATGTTTACACAAAGAAGTCGAATTTGACCCACCAGTTTCATCTAAGTCTACAAATTCTATTACTTTCAGATAATGAAATTTTTATTTTTATTTTTCAGTGTCAAAACTTAACTTTCCACACAGTAGTCCACTCGATTTCACTTCTAAAAACATGACAATTTTATTTTTATTGGCACGTTAATTTACTGGCGCATTGAAAAGTTGTATGCGCAAAAATCCAACTGGCACGCCAGTAAAAGGTTTATACACGTGCATTTGATTTTGACTGGCGTGACAATATGTACTGGCGCCAGCAAATCATTGAATGTGTAAACCCGGCTGTTCGTCAGCTTGAAAAGTTTATATTTGAAACAAGAACAACAATTAATATTATCCACAGTTACCGTTAACTGAGTATAACACATTCCGACTATCGGGCAACAGATGGTGCAATAAGGTGTTCCGTTAAAAAATGTCGGCATACACGAAGAAAGCGTAATTTCATATCTGGATATAATTTTAGATTCCTTTCAATATTTAATCATTGAATGATTAATTCAGCAAAAGAAAAAACGAGGCGATAGTAGAAACACCAATTTTCTTCAAACTCCAATCCGCAACTAAATCAGTGATGCCAAATCTCAAAATATATAGAATAGCAATTTTTTTTGTGAAACTTAACTGAACTTTATATAAGGTTACAAAAAAACGGCATGAAGCTATGTTGTGATGAGACATTAGAGCTAATCAAATAAAACACGCAACAGACTATTTCTCATCAGGTGCTGCCACTTCTCAAGACCTTCTCCATAACGGGCAGCATTCTTCAACGAAAACCAAATTAAAACAGCTTGTTCAGAGTCTTTTTATCGATGTCCTCTCTTAGTTTTTTTCTGGGCTGCTGCAGGGTGGATGGGGCGAAATTTCTTTAAAACATTTTGAGATTGCCTCGAAGAATGTAACAAGACACGCTGATGGAGCTTGTCAGGTAGTTTATTCCGAATTGCAGGTTTTAGTTTTCGTAAAACGCAATAAGTTTTATTACTGTTATCCTATGATCCAAAAAGTTTACCTCCGGCATCCCAGAGCATTTGCTTTCAATTTCGTAGCTCCACGACTTCCCTTTTGATTGCATTTTAGACTGGAGATAATACTGGTAGACTTAAGTCGCATCCCCAGTTATGAAGCGAACAAAAAAGTTTTCTCGATCCGCCTGAATCTTATTTAAATGCAGCAAGGCAGCTTCAGGCATCTTTGTGCTAAAAGCTTGGAAAGTCTCAAACGATCAGTCAAAATCATGTGGACCGATCTACAAGAATAAACAGTTTTACTACTGGCTATTTCCGAAACTCGTCGATCCTCGTCTAGAGTTTATTGAATTTTAGAACAAATGCCCACATTGGTCTTCTTGAGCGTTGATCATTTTTCAGCTCCTCCCTGCCTTCTTTAAAATGCTTGATCCACTTAAAAATTTTGTGTTCGGTCTGTTGATTGATCTTCGTAAACTTTTAATGCCATCACTATTACATCCGAGTTTGACTACAAATTTTACGGTTGATCGAATTTTTTGTCTGCCTAGGCTCCACAGTTAAGTCTGAAAATGCCACCAGTGCTGAAAACAACCGAAGAATTACTCTTGTCAACCGCTATTTCTTTGGGCTAAGAAGGCAATTGAGAAGTAAAGCCCTCTCTATAGCGACTAAGGAAACACATTATAAGAATCTCATCGTCCCAGTCCTGCTATATGATGCAGAAGCATGAGCGTTAACAAAAGCAATTGAAAGTACTGTTGATTGTTTCGAAAGGAAGATTCTTCGTGGGATGTATCACCCAGTATTGTTGTAGAGTAGAAGATTCAACGACGAACTATGCAGATTTTACAGCGACATCTACCTGGTCAAAATAGGTGCGAATTCAGCGCTTAAGATGGCTAGGACTAGTAGAACATATAGACACCAGCATACCAGCCCGGAGAGTCTATCAGTCCTTCCCGGTGGAAAAACGCAGGAAGATTCCACATTAGGTAGAGTACACAGTTGAAAATGGAGCTCAGTCAACTTGGCGTGCAAAACTGGAGGCAGCTAACGAAAGATGGATGGGTTTATTGGCTGAGATCTTGGTCCACCCCGGAAATGTGCTTTTGTCGTAAATCATTACTGTCAGCCTTCCTGTCGCGAACACTGCGAAAGGTATCTAGTGGACCTTCGTCCTTGCTTTTGTACCTGATTATTATTGAAACGTATTCGTTGTATGAACTTTGTTTAGTTGTGATTTCTACTATGCTAGTCAGAATTTTCGACTCTTAAAGTCATCCAATTCAACGTCTGATAGAGAAGGATTCTGTTTATGCAATTCATTGCCTATGGCTACATAAGTACATTTCCTGTTCGGTGTTTATTTAAAGCTCACTGGAAATAAGTAGGGTACTTCCCTTCCACAAAATAAATATCATTCCATTTAGAAGTTCTAAAACAAATGAGTTCATGTTCCACTTGGCCATTGTATATTTAGTTTTGGCTTACGAAAAGTTCATAAAAGTAAGAAAACAATGCCCACAAACTCCGCCTCAACGATTTCAATTACCGAATAAGTGTAATTAAATTAAGAACAAAAGTAAGTGAAGTAATAAACTTCGAACGAATATTACGTTCTCCTCTTCAAACTAAACTCCGACATTAGCGTCCATAACGAACTAAGTTAAATAAAAACCCAGCCAAAATGAGGAGAGAAAGGGAGCACACAGTTCACAAGACAAATAAACCATAAGCACTGCCGCCTGCCTGCCCGACTGCCATACGTACAGTGGAGTGCATTGCCCTCATTAACACAAAGTGCACACCACCACAGGAAAAGGGAAATACATATAATTAAAAGTAAAAAAATAAAAACATAAAAATGCCACCTTTGCAGTATAGCAACATCAAACACCCTTATATATGTACTTTCGAGTATGCGCCTGCTGTTGTTGTATACTCTACTTGTTGCATTTACATATTGCAAGGCCCTTTGGCCCTTTAGACTTTCTTGTTCTCCTCTTCTTAATCCAATAATTCACGGAGAGATATCAAAGTGATTCAAGTAGGTTGGCAGCGAGGGGGCTTAGAATTAGAAACTCTTGTGTATCATCGAGAAAGCTACTAAGAGTCGTGGGTGCAGATGACTTACACCCAGATGCATGGTGGTCACCATAAAAAAAATATGTTTATTTGTTGTCTGTATCTAATAGATTCATAGATATAACAACAGAGTATCCGAATTCAAGTCTAAACAATGAGAAGAGGAATAAAAATCGGAGACCGAATCCCCGGACGATGGTTCCTCTCCTTGAGTTTGAAGTGTTATTCGCCATCCGTCTGGATGAGTGCGCCCTTCCGTTGGTGCGAACACAGCACACAAACTTGGGTCATAATTGGTGGTTTATGCTTTGTAGTGGTTCTCGCGCCTCTTGGTCGTTCGATTGGGGGTTATAATTAAGTTTTCGAAAATTGATTTCCAATGATTGCAGCGCCAATGAGTCAGTGTGTTGCTTAATTGAAAAAAATGGAATGCGATCTAATTACATACTTACGGGCTCACATGTCACTGCCACAAAAGAGATTTATGATGTTTTCTATTGAATCTAATTCCTTTTGAAGTTTAGTTCGTGCTTTGATTTTGTTTTCGTAGTCATTTTGGTCAATTTGTTCAAATTTGCGAACTATTTGATGAGTTTGCAATTTGCGAGTTGCTAGCTGGATGGATGGCTTATGCATAAACATTATGCGGTCTGTTCCAAATTAAGAGAGTTAATGGTTATAAGATATTTGAGTGACAGCATAATTTAGTCTAGAAAAATCTTGTAGTTAAAATCTTTCAAAATTCTTGTCTATGTCTTGCCCGTTTTCCTACATATGTGACTATTTTCTTTGCCGAAAAACAAAACTTGTGGCTGTTCCAATATTACAATCCAAAAAGTGATAGTATACGAAACGGATTCATCTCATGGGACTTATCCCTTTTTTGGGCAGGATAATCTTTGCCTCGAAGGGATGAAAGGATTTTTGTTTCTGATTTTCTTTGTGGTACGAGTATTATTACAAAAACATTTCAAAAGAAAATTGGAAATGTGACTGGATTAGTTGCATCATATCATGAGGCATTCAGGTTTCGTTCGTACGCTACCTTAATGATAAAGCTTAACGTCCCATTTCTGGGTACTGAAATTAATCAAATCCTTAATCTCCTGATAAAAATATTTGTTGTCAAGAAAATACATTATTTACCAAGTTGTAAAAATTATGTTACTTTAAGAAATAAAAATTTGATGCAAGCAAGTATTAAATTGCGTTACACATGTAATTTACTGGCGCCAGTGATCGCGCCAGTGATAATAAAATACGAAATAATATTTGAAAGACGTAAAAGAAAATTGAAATTTGAAGTCTAGTAGACAAATGTACACAGAACTATAAATGTAATTTACTGGCGCCAGTGATCGCGCCAGTGAAAATAAAATACGAAATAATATTTGAAAGATGTAAAAGAAAATTGAAATTTGAAGTCTAGTAAACAAATGTATACAGAACTAATCCTTAGATGTTAGGGATTAATCGTTCATATATTTATTTTAGTAGAAGTTCGTTGAGTCTGACAAAAAAGCGTTCGATTTTGCAGGCGCGGCGATGAAATATAAACCTTTATTTTCGAGCCACTTTTATATTTAAATGGAAATGGTCGGAAACATTCTAACTTTTCAATGCGCCAGTGACATTTTGGTGTTTGTTGAAGGAAAATCACTTGGGCTACTCTATTGAAAGTAAAGTTTTGATGCTCAAAAATAGAAAAAAAAAGAAGTGTCTCAACAAATAGCACAATTTATTAGAGGTTTACATGAACCTGGCGAGCTAAGTTCACTTTTATTGAGGCGAAGGTTCAACTGGTATTAAACTGGCGCCAGTAAATTGACGTGTCAGCATAAAATCAGTTTTTAATGTTTTTTCAAAGAAAAATCACATGGGCTACTTTTCAATAAAGTAAAGTTCTGATTCTCAAAAATAGAAGAAAAATAAGTGTCTCAACAAATAGCACCGTTTTTAGAGGTTTACATAAACCTGGCGAGCTAAATTCACTTTTCGTGACGCGAGAATTCAACTGGTATTAAACTGACGCCAGCAAATCAGTGCGGGTGGAAACTCTTTTTATAAAAATAGAGAAAAATCCGGGTTGGACCTGAACCTCAACAAAAAAGTCTTTTCAGCCAGCACGATTTTGATTATAGCTAGCCACCTCCAGTTTTACTCACCAAGTTTGTTGGATTTAATTTTCAAATGTATACGCTACCTTAGGTGAGGTATTCCTTTACTGTGTCGTCCCTCCGAGATGTATTCGAAGACTCTTATGGGCTGGGGTTTTGCTTCTTTTATTTGATCTATACTCGTATGTCCTAGCCATCGTAGGCGATGTAATCGAACTTTTCTGACTGCTTGTAGTATCTGTAGTATCTGCTTGGTCCTTCACACTGGACCAATATTTTTCTTTCAAAACAACCAACTATATTTGTATCTGCCTTTGAATAAGTTAATGCTTCTGCGCAATAGAGCAGTACTGGAATGATAATAGCCTTAAATGTGTGTTCAAATGGTTTCACAGCCCAAATAAACAGCAACAGACAAGAGTGGTTCTTCGCTTAATCCCTACGCTGGTATCTTTTAGAAGTAGTCAAATGCGCGATCATTGAACGAGAGATTCAAGGTTCAAAAAAAATAGTTTTCTCACAGTCCCACTTCTCGCGAACGTTTGACAAACATCCGAGAGTAAAACTGTCATAAGAAGCTTCTCTCAATCGAAAAAAAATGTCCAAACATAATCAAATTGAAGGTCCCAACCATTCGTGCGGCGCACAGCACGAGTAGCTGCGTGAAGCTAGGCGAGGCCCTGTAGGAGCTGTTAGTGTAAATATACTTATTTATTTATTTAGGTAGACAAAGTCTTTATCAATACTCAATATTTATGAACGTCCCATTCGATAAAATATGCAGTTATCACCAACTGCAGAAGCTCTAAGCAAAGTGTAGATGAACTGATTAGTGCTCCACCTGTAGGTGGTGAGAAATAAATAGGGCGGGTTCTACTTACAAGCAAGTACATAGGTAAATATCTTTGCTAAGATAACATGAATAGGTTTTTGTGTTTGCTAAAAAGGAAGTCTTTGTTAAAAAATGCAAATTGCCAAGGTTCAACATGGTCCTTGATGTTAATTTGGGAATTTTGAACAGAGTAAAATTTTTGAAAATGTTCAATGGCATTGGGGTCACAAAAAAAAGACAAGAGACGTTGCTGAGGAGTTTCTTGTAGCATTTGCAACTGATCCCCGATACCAGTGGAATCTGTTTTGACAACAAAATACTCCTTAAATTTTTACTGAGACAAAATAATAGAACGTCCAGTAAAATATAAAAAAGAAAAACAATCATTTTTGTAATATTTTAGTTTAAATAAAGTGGTTATCGACTTTGAGTTCCAGGGTTTTCTACAAGATCTGCTGGTCTTTGGTGGAGTTTCTTGGCCTTAGATCACAGTACTGCGGACCAATCAGATTGATAATATAGGGTTTAAGGCGTTCACATAATATTTGTCTATTTTAAGTTTCTTTGCCGTTTTTAAAATGTTTTAAACTCCTTTCAACCGTAAAATATTCAAATGGAGCTAAATGTTTATTCGCATACAATTGGATGACACAAGTGGTGGCCACGACTCACGAATAAGAATTTTTATTCTACTCCGCTTCAACCAGTTATGATGACTTTGACAGGCACAACGTAGATCATTAAAACTTTAACAATAAAAAAGTGGAAAATAGCAGCTTGAAATTGTGTTTATTGCTAGATGTTGCTGGTACACTAATCCAACAAAAAAAAAAAAATTATGGCTCACCGAAGTGTGAAAATGTGAAAGGTTTTAATGAGGTCGAAGCCTGCACAGCTTTTCCCTTGCATTAAAAGTTTATGTCCTAAATTGCCAATGCCAATGGAAAACAACTCCAAGTGGTTCTTTTTCCAATTATTGAAATCGCAAAGATCTACGGATACTTAAATTGCAAAATGAATGAAAAAAAAAAAATATATATTTTAAAGATACTCGGAATATCTATCTACTCTAGTTGTGACTCATCCACGCTTCACCTCAATTACCGATCAGACATGGAATTCTTGTGAAAATCGGTAAACAAATATTCAACTGGCGGCACAATAAATGATTAAAACAGATTAGTAAGGTATTGAGGGAGAAATAAAACTTGATAAGATGACGTCACCCTGTGGTTATTTTAATCAACTTATAAAGGTAGAGAATTAATGTGAGATTGTGTAGGAAAGCCACAAAAATGTGGATGGTTGACAAAGGAAAATACATAATTAAGTAAAATGAAACAATAAAATGTTGTTAATATATTATTTATTTACTGTTAAAGGCAAAAAAAAGAGAAGAAAATTCCTAGAAGCTAGTTTTATTAACCTCTAAAGAGGGAACTTTTGACATACCTCTGCAAAGCAAGGGGATAATCATCCAAGCTCTGTACGGGATTTTGACACAAGCAATAACCATCTATGGGCTCTTTGGTGACTCTGAAAATAGTTCCGTGGCGGCATAAATTTGTAGCTTCTACGGACCATTGCTTGAGCTTTTTACATGTTCATACAGCGCTGGGACTCAAGCTCGTTTCTACCTTTTGCGTGTGTGACTGCAATGTAAACTTAAAATTTTTTCCGCTCTTCGATCCGCATATCTCTGCGGTCAACCACGTGCTCTAGCTTGTGTACAATCTCCCGACTGAAACAGGTCGATTTATCACAAAACACAATGGGATCGCTAAACTGTTGATGCATTATATCCTTGTTCTGACGATGTTCTGTCTGTCAGCGCTCTGCATGACCCTTTCCTCTGCTTGCAGCGATAGATTAGCACCGACTTGAAAATGTTATGGATGACTTTGTTGTAAATTGGAATTGATCTGAAAAAAAAAAAAAAAAAAAAAAAAAATATTTATCATAGATTTGTATACTCGAGGTTATATGTCAACTGATGCTGTTCTATTTTGAATGATGTTAATTTGATGCTCACGGACATTGACCTTCGAACGTTTAACCAAGGCGTCATAAATTTATATTTTTCCTTGCCTTGCCAGCTATTTCATTCTTGAAAGATAATTTGCAAACTGTCGAAATTGTCAAACTTTATCTAATACCACAACCATACATGTAGTCGCTTTATCTATATCCGATAGATGTCACTGCTGGTGGACGGCGGATTTGTAGCAATTGTTGCCGCTTTAAGATTGTGTGGGTATGCTTATAGCCGTGGCTTAGTAGATAAGTGCGCGTTTACTGAGCTGGAGGCTTAAAGTTCAGGTCCCAGGAAAAAAAACAGGTTTTTCTACGGTCCCACCTCTCGCAAACGTCTGACTAACATTCGCGACTTGTTGTGAAAAGCTTCTTTTTTAATCCAAATATTGCCTTTCGGAAAGGGTATAAAACTGTAGGTCCCTTCCATTCGTGTGCCGCAAGCATGAATTGCTGCGAGTCCCCAAATATTTATTTATGTATTTATTTGTATGTTTGTAACCATTTTCTACTCACCAGTGGTAAAGTCAAACCTCAACCTTACTATATTTCATTGACACACTTTCGTTCTTTAGCAAAGACTTGTATTTTAGGCATAAACCGAGACTGATCAGTATTTTATGGCAAAGATATGAATCTACTTACCTTTTTGCAATGGGAAATCCCTTGCTCGAAGTTGCACCATCTAGTGGGAAACTCATCTGCAACTAAATAGATCATCTACCTACTGCATTCAAATGCTGTCAGTACTTGCCACAGTCCAGTGGAACACGTCTAATGTACAGCTTTTGGGTTTAAAACCTGTGACTCGATTTTGTATCGTTTTCTCGACATCTCTAGAAGCAATGTTCCGAATTCGATTTGATAATGAATATATGAAATAAAATTCGGAAATTTCCATTGAAATTGTTGTTGATTTCACGTGCTCCGTTCCTGTTAAGACAAAAAAAAAAAATGAGAAATGCTATCCTTTGTTACGAGACATTAACGCAGTCATTTTCGAAAATTCCTTGGAATACCAGTCACTTTGGCTAGCAATTTATTCGAGCACAAGAAATGCAAATTTCACACCACAGTTGCTTTTAATGTATTCGTGTTTTAATAAATTTTTATCTTTTCCGAGTCCTTAAACAGACTACATTGTCTGTATATCTTTCCTTATGCCTGCATTCACTCGTTAGCCATCTGAAATCATTCACACATCACCCGAAGCATACAACCCTTAAAAAAACTGTTTTGCTATGCATCCCTAACGAATATAACGACGCCCAAAGAAGTAAAAACAATGCACACATCCCGCCCAGAAGCAGAAGAGTGGAAAAAAGGTGAAAAGGCAACTCTTTGTTTTTGGCGCGACTTAATTACTTGTTTTTTTATTTTTATTTTTATTTCTCTTCATCATTCATTAGGAAATGCAATAGATGCTCGTTAAGGGTTTGAATGGAATGTGCCCCGACAAAGTGTTCTACACCTAACCAGAGGCAATAAAGCAGCCCTAAACACGGCTAAATCCTACAATGACTGTACTGTGTGCAACCCTTTTGAAGGCGAATCTCCATCCATAAATTCACCCTTTGTGTTATTTTTTGCCTGCCTACTTGAACGCAATTTTTTTCATTTATTTTCCTGTAGATACATTCCGCACTGAAACTCTCTCAAACCATTAAATCTGCGTCAAGTGTGATGCTTTACTCGGGCTTTGGCAATTTTTAACTCACAATCAAGTGTGGAATTTCTCCCCCAAAATGTGCAGTGAACGTTCCCTAGCACGTGGGATTCTTTTTTTTTTTTATGAAAATCACGATTCACCCTGAGGGGAGAGTTTTTAAAATTGAAAAATGCGTGCCAAGGGTTCCGAATGGTTGGCTTGTAGGGCCACTTTTCTTTTGCAAATAATTTTAAATTAATTTTAGATGAGTGAAAGTTTTTCTGTCGCGCATAGATTTCAGAAATTCTCTTAGCGCCAGATTCATCCAACTAACCTTTGTCTGGTAAATTGATCCTTCAATATCCACTTCGTCCACTCAAAGCTAATTAAGCTGGAATTCTTTCTTTTTCTTGCTCTCAAAGTGCTGAATACCACTTAAGATGGCTTTTAGTTTCAACAGCAGAAGGGGAATAGTAAGTTTTTGATTCTTTGAAATTCTTCGGCAACAAAAAAAGAAATCTTGAGTTTTCAGCTTTGCTAGGAGTATTTCTTAATGAAGACAAAATAAAAACAAATGAGGGCCACAGAAGTGATGATAGGAATGCCATGTCCGCAACGAAAGTAATAAATTGAGTAAAATTTCTTAAACACCCTGTTAAAGATTAATTTTAATGATTAACAAGAGTTTTGCAAATGTCTTTTGCGAAAAATTAATGAACGGTCATTAGTCAACGTTAGAGACGTAAAAGAGGTTGCGAACAAGTTCATCAATTTCAAGGACAAGAAGTATTGCATAAATCTTTGAAAGTCACTGATGCTTCTTATGTATTTTGTATCTATGAATATTGTATGAAAATCGAAAGCATGAAATTACTAAAAAAGATTGTTTGATTGGATTCTTGGACACCAGTTTGAACAGTAATCCGTTGACCAGTTATTTTATAAAAAAAAGCAACAAAAAGGTGTACAATAGTGAAGTTTGTATTGCAAGTCTGTTGCTGAACATGTTATGCAGTATTGGTTATATCTTTATTTGAGCATATACTCAACTAAATATACTTGATTTGTTTGCCTCTTTTCGTATTATGTTTTGCATTTTCAACCAACCAACCCATCAACTAATCAAGTCCAACAGACAACCCACCTTGGACTAGTCAAACCCATTTAATTATCGACCAACAATCTAACCCATCTGCTACCAAAACCAAGCAATGCATCAACCAACGCATCACCCAAATATATAACTCATCGACCGACTAACCAATCCATCAACCAACTCAAAAATCCATTAACCAACTAAAAAATCTAATCAACTACTTAAAGTAGTACACATAATATTTGGTCGGGAATATTTAATAGCGGAATTTATTTGTCGGTGAGATGGGAATTGTTGTCGGGAGATATTCTCGTATGTATTGTTTGTGTCCGATGTAGGATCGGATATACTTAATCGTATCTAATGCCTAAGACTCCGTAGAAGAAATGTGTGTAAAATAACACACGTTTTGAGACCGTTGATTTAATATCGCTTTCCTTACGTGCCCTTAAAAATCATTCAACTTACAAAGTTTCATCAAAATCGGTTCATGGTAGAAAAAAGAAAATGCTTTGTGATCAGTTCGTCTACTCGTTTGTCTTTTTTTCGTATGACGTCATAACATACATGTTCCTCGTGATCAGAAAATCTTCGAAGCCCTTGGCTCAATCATCCTTTTCTATCTAGGAATGTCATCATATTATTTCTTGCTTACCAACTTTTCGAGCTCCGGAGACCTAAAAAATATCTGCCAAGAGACCGCAGCCTTCCGTCCTCATCAATGCTGGGCGTATTGCTTCGTGACATTCGCGATCGCTTGGTCATACCAGCTCATGGCGTTCATGAGTTTATCTTTTCCTCCATTCAACCTTCCTGCACGCAAGTTCAAATATCCAACAAAGGATTTTTCTTTCGAACGAGCATAATATCTGTTTAGCTTTTTAATTATCGTCTAATACTCGCGTCAGTAGCTTTTAACCCACTTGTTCTGGCACCTGGGCTGCACCGATTTCCAAGAGATGGACATTTTAGAGTTTAGGCTAATTAACTATTTAGTTGAGCTTTCTAATTAACTTAGAAAGGCAAATCTCCGTATCTCCGAAACTACTAGTCATAGAAATGTGCAATTTTGCATTGCATTTTCTGTAAGCTCTTGATAAGACGTGGTTTTGTGAAATTCAAACATTAAGAGTTGAACACCTTCAAAACTCATATTTCCATTTACCAGACACAATTATGAATGCTCAGATGAATCTTATTAAAGATACAAATCAACTTTGAACATTATTCGGAAGACGAACAATGGGTAAGATTTATTCTTCAAATCATCATAAATTCACAATCCACCGTCGCCAACAGTGGTGCAGCAGTGGATGGGTTTTCGTACAGCACAAGGACGAGAGATTCGTTTTATTTAGATTACTCGCATCTGAATGTTATAATGGGAATAGATTTTGTTCTTTTCTACTTGAACAGTTGTTGCTATTGCGAAACCTTTTTTGATTACCCATTTTTGTTGGTTTTAAAATTTTTGCATGCACTTGTGAAATGCGTTCAAAGAGGTGCATAACATGTGAAGATTTACAAATCGTCGTACATCACGTTCTAAGATAGACAAGTCATATTTCTGCGTATTCAAGTTCGACTTTGGATGCTGCAAGGAAAAATCAAAAATCATTTAAAACCACAACTAAATTAATCTAATTTGAACTCGCTCAATGTCGTCCAATTTATTTGGAAAACAATTGCCACTCTAAAAATAGCTCAACATGTTCAACAGTCTAATTTCGGACAAAGTATCTGAGACTGAATTCATTGAAAAACGGATGCAATTACAAATAGGGTAGGGCATTGTTCTTAAATGCACTCTGTCTTCCATTTAGTTTGGATTTTTTTCTCGGTCGCAAATCGAAATGATTCTTATTCTGGCATTGGAAAACATTTCGAAAAGCAAATAAATCTCGCATGTGTTTATTTTTCCAATGCATTTTGTTTTCAATTTAACGATAGCAAAACCCTTGAAATCATTGAATATGTGCTTTCGTTCACATTCCTTCGTATTTTTGAAACACAAGTATCCCATGATAATGTGTAACACAATAATATCAATAATTTTCCAGTTCAACAAATAAATAGAACAATTCAAAACTTGTCGCCAAACAAATACAAAAGCATACGTATCATCAAAGAATTAACCCTATTCCCAACATCACCTCCTGCTTTGAATGACTTCCTTTCATAAATTCTCCTCATACTCCTACGTTTTCACTTACCATCCAATACAAAGATGATACTTGTAAATTTTATTGAAACATACATACGCTTGTGTCTGCATTTATACGATGAACGTCGGTCGGTGAGTACACATATGAGTATCTGTATCTTTGTACGAGTATACGAGTATCTGTTATAAAGGATTTGACATCCTTTCGGTGTATTGAACTAAAGCTTCTATCGTCTCTTCTCCAGCCGAGTTTCTTGTTCTTGTTATTCTTACTTTATATCAACCCACATGTTGTTACATTCTGTGTGTTTTCAATTTACAAGAACCTTTTCTTCTCATGTATCCATGTCGTCGTTTGAACACGAGTTAGATGATGACATCGCTACTCTGAGTTCAAGCACTTGAAATATACACAAAAAAAAGAAAAAAAAAAATGTTTCATCTAAATATACTTGTGCGGTGGATGTATACAAAGCAATCCTGGGATGTCCTTTTTTTTCTTGCTTCTTTTCTCCACTGAATTGGTTTGTTATTGCTTTTAACAGTCGTGGGCTGATAACTTATGTGCAACGGACCTACCATGTGGTATAAATGCAAATATGATGCAGTGAATGGGTAAATGGGAAAAGTAATTAATTTCTAAAAACTGGGATGAACACTAGGAAATAAAGACATTGCTGTCGTTACTAGCCATTAAATTAAAATTTACTCTAGACTCAGACCATCTACTTATCGTTTGTGTACGCTCCGCATAATTTCCCTTAAAACCAAACGAACGCGTATAACCATCGTGGAAAAAAAAACATCCTACAAAACCTTGAAAACTACATTAAAATCGGTTCGGTAATTTTCGATTTTACTGAATACATCAGACGTTACGTTGACTAAATTGCAGTTCTTCAGAATTCAATTTTTCTATTTTTCAAAATATGAGTTCACAAAATGTCTACTAAAAGCAAATCCCTTTCTTAAATCCTTCCAGGTGGGGGGGGATATTTGAAAATTCTAACCAAATAGTATCATTAATCATTAAAATCCTAAAACTAATGAATTATCCCCATGTGTCCTTTTTAGCCTTCTCTCATTAAATAGGATTCAGGAGTATGCTTAATGACTTTATACTGTTTTCCCTTTCTTCTCTTTTAAATTAATTTTAGCCTTTCTTGTTCGTTTATGTGACTACAAACTAAATTACTTACATAGTTGGTACCTCCTGCACGCATACATTGTAAACTTCTCCCCAGCAAAAGGGGATTTTAAGTATTCCGATTCATTAAGTTTAAGAGGACTAAAATAAGTTTAAAGTTACTCGCTTCTTAAGGGATTTGCGTGCATAGTGCATGCTGAAAGGAATGACAGTTTCATGCGGACATGTAGAATTTAAATGAATCAACGTTGCATGCAAAATTTTAATGATAACTTATGTCAAAGTACTGACTTAACCTTAATACTTGCATAACGTGCTCTTTTTTGTGTCGCATATTTTTTTTTTTTTTTTTTTTGTAATGGCACATGACTGTGTAATCTCTCACACTCAAGGCCCTAAAACCGTATGACATACGGCCAGTCAGACGGCCGTTATATAATTTTAGGGTGATATCCATATAAGCTTTGTATAGTCGTGTTCCATTAGGCTTGCGCAAGTACAATTTCAATATATTTTGCATTTTTAGCAAAGACTTACGTTTTTCAAGCAAAGACAGAAACCTTTTGCAAAGACAGGAACCTTTTGTACCGACCTTAATTCAAAATATCTTCGGAATTCTTCTTCAGGTTCCTGGTGAATATTTTTACCTAGGGGAAGTGTTTCTACCTGAGATGAAGCCGGGCGCTAAGCTTCCTGGCTGGAACTCTGTTGCCCATTTGGTCGTTAGGTCCTACCTAATTAGACTATGTTTCATAGACTCTTTGCCATAGTGCAAAGCCGCTTAAGACATCCGTAGTTTCAAAACATGATCGTACTGTATATGGATCATACAAAAAAAAAAAAAATTGGTATCTCTTTCTGAGTAAATCTTTCTAAGATTCCAATCCGACTCTCTTGGGCACTGGTCTGCACATTTAACCACTGAGCCAAGGTGCGCACAGGTGAATCATAGAGAGCTCGTATTCAAGTCATTGGACCCGCTTTCGTCTAAGTATACTTCTACAATTTGATTAATTGTTACTTGCGAAGCATCATCTCCAGAGAAAGTGCTTCTTCATTGATTGGGTACGCATTTATTAGCTTCTGCAAGTTCTGTCTAAACAATTACAACCCAATAGGTATCGATGACTGGTTTTTGTTCACTGTCTCGAAGAGCTTTCGTTTCAGCTTTAAGGCTAGATGCTAGTTGCTTAGTCTTCTTAATGGTGAGTGCCTTGAGCTGGGAGATGGCTCATGGTTGGGGTCGTAAAATAGAGGGTGCTACGTGTGTGACTATGTACGTATATACTATCGAAAATGTTGTCGCGCAGCGCATCAACACATATCGTGCCTACCACGCCATGGTCATGGTCTGTAGATAGGACCTTTATCAGTACACCTTACGTAGCATGGACACTTTAATTTGTTCACGCCCTCGGCTTACTTCTGCAATGATGTCCCAATACTGGATCCACTTGTCTTCTTTTAAACCGGACGCAACTTCTTTTATAAGCCGAGCTCACTGAATCTCTGGAAGTAGACGTTTGCTCCAGTAGACGTTTGCTCCAGCGCGTCATGGTCATGGTCTGTAGATAGGACCTTTATCAGTACACCTTACGTAGCATGGACACTTTAATTTTTCTACGCCCTCTTTTTGGGCCGCGATGTCGGCTTACTTCTGCAATGATGTCCCAATACTAGATCCACTTGTCTTCTTTTAAACCGGACGCAACTTCTTTTAAAAGCCGAGGTCACTGAATCTCTGAATAAAAGCTGGAAGTAAACGTTTGCTCCATTAAATGTGCGCGTATCTAATGCATTACTTTTGACGTGTTTCGTCGTCTTTGGTGTAAATTTGAACGTATTGCGTGTAAAAATTCACAAGCTAGGCGTCACCCTAACTTCTTCAAATAGAAATTAACTAGGTGACCTCTGTATCCCTGTTTAAGACTTGCAAAATCTCCTACATTCATATTTTCCACGTGCACAGAAAAATCCTCAAACCAAAAAAAAAAAGAACTGAGCTGAGCATACACAACCACACAAACCCATTCGCTGCTGTATGGTTGTTGTCTATGATAAACTCTGATTGAGAGTTAGTGATGATAAATTAGTTAATGGGTTTTGTCTTTTATGTTAACTAGGACTAGGATAGTTATGTAAATCTTGTACACTCCAAATGAATATTCAAAACTTGGGTTATCTAACCTGGACGGAGTTTAAACGAACATCTTGCAGTGAAAATATAAGACACGGATAATTATTAAAGGAAAGTGCTTTATTTTAGTGTAGGCGTGTCGAACTATCAAACATGGAACTGTGTTTTTTTAATCAACTTTGAACAAGAACAACGTAATACGTTAAGCAAATATTATTGCTTATCTTATCTATTTGTAACAATTTTTTTCTACACAATTTTATTGCACTAATCACAAAATTTTTTGCATCTCATTTAAACCCACAATCTGTTTGTTTTTTGCACAACATATGACACCACATTACAATTTGCGTTTGCACTCTTGACAGGCCGATTAAGTGAACTTAAAATCTGACATCATTCTCTTTGCTCGATTTAATCACATCCATCCATCCGTCTGATCTCTCATCCAGCGTTGGTTTTCACAAATTGGTCCGACCACTGTTGATGACAGAGTTAAGTAAATGCTGCGCATATTATTACAATTTGCAATCATTCACATAATTGTCGCAGTTGTTCATTTAACAGTTCTGTTGTGTCTGTTCCATATCCGTTTAATATGCGCCTCCCCCTAACCCCAAAAAAGGCATTAAATCCCCAAATCAAATCAACCTCATAGAACAAATTGTAATCGGTTTACGACAAAAGTTCTACATGAGTCTTTTATTTTTTATTTTTTTTTGTTTGTGGCTCCCCTCGTTTGTCACAGTCGAGAGATGATCGCGACTCGACAACGATGAATCCCAATTAAATGGGCATTTTGGCCGGATTTTATGGTTCTGTGATTACCCTTGTATAGTCGTATATCGGTCAGAGAAAAACGCACCCATCATACGAGTGTAAAAATGAGGAAGTAAGCGCAATCAAAACAACAGCAACGTTGCTCTCTTTCTCTTTTTTTTTGGGGGAATAAATGTCAATTGAAAATTTGACATTTTTTTTCCTAATAAGGTTCTAAATCATTTCAGCTAAAACGTGATCAACTATGAAATAGAAAAATAAAAAAAAAACAGTGAAAATAAAAATACTATGTAAAAATGAGTACAACAACATCAGCGAATACAACTCCTGCGTCAAATGGAGGCACTGGCGCCAACGACAACAATAATACCACCATCAACGCAGCTGGGACACCAAATGTCACATTGAATAATTCGAATTCGAATACGAACAACAGTGGAGGAGGAAGTGTCACTTCATCAACAATAACATCGAAATCAATAGGACCACCACCGATACCACCAACCAAACCGGTTCTCTCCTCCCCCGGTGCATATAAACACAATTTTGTTAATTCGACAAATATTAATCTCAGTAGTACAGGTACAGTAACAGCCGGTATACATAGTGTGAACAAAGCACATTTACCGAGTAGCGAGAAACCGGCGATTGCAGCTCGACCAATACCGCCACCAACATTGCCGAAATATTCATCGAGTTTTGGCAAAATCGATCGGGAACGTAATGATTTTGCCAAAATCGATCGAGCTGACAGGGAAAAGGTATGATGCACTGCTTTTTTTTTTATTATTTTTTGTAAATTTTGTTAAGAAAAATTGTTTAATTCTCGTTGGAATGGTTCATTTGCATTTTTTTTCTTTTTTGTAAAAATTTTATCACAATGATTGTTAAGTAAAGACGGATTGGTTTCACATTTTAGCTTGGATATTTTACTGCAGAAGGCGCTACAGTCCGAGGTGGACCTGGACGTGGATCACTTTTCCATGCAAAAAGATTTTGGGTGTGTTCGTTTAAAACTCTGGTGTTTCTGTTCCTTTGCGGTTGGTGTCCGTACTAGTAGGGGGGAACTGGGACGATGTTTTGTGTGCAGTTAGAAAATTTAAATTACGAGTATGCGTTCACTATAGGCAAAAGTTTGACATTTTGTAAAATTCCGTACAATTGTCGAACATTTTTAAAAGTTTGACACCAACCTTGTAGAGAATTTCAAAATCTAAAATTTTAGGCGCAGTAATTTATTGGTAGAGCACACCGTTTTCGAGACACTCTCACTGGAAAATGATTTTCATTAATACGCTGTTTATATACATCAGCGTCATCAGAAGTAGTGAATATAGGCACCAGTAAATACTTGGAAGACTTTTCCTTTCTTTGTAGCTTGGAGTAAAACAAGCCAATCTAGCTGCTTTCTTTAGCCACCCCATTATAGAGAAAGTCGTGGGTGAAAGATCTGAAGATTCTTATGTGCAACTATAGCAGGGCTCAGACCAAATGTTTTACTGAAATTGTTTTTAAAAGTGCTAGAAATTTTGAGATCCCGAGGTATGTTTTACATGTCAGGATTTTACCTGGGCAAGTAGAAAAGTTACCTATACCCTTTTGCCGGGGGAACTTCTTATTGCAAATTGCATCGTCAGTGTATACTTGGATGTGTACCCCCGGCTTCTACGAGCAGTAAAGTCTAAAGAACCCCCTTTGCGGGTAGTCCCTCAAAACGTCAATCCTTACCCTTACACAGCTTTTACTCTTTTGGGACGATATAAAATTGATTCTCCTAACTATTGTTTCATCTAGCCGGTGTCTTCTAGCGGAGCTACACATAGAATTGAAGAACAACTCTTTGACTTTTTAGAAAAAAAGATGTGAGACTAATAGGTCACACCTTTTTGCCAAAGTGTAATTGTCTCTTCCAATTGTAGGAATGAAAATAATTCTGACTGCTCACAATTAAAATGGTACACATCTATGAACTAAGGAAGCCCGTAAAAGCTTAATTTGAGTGTTACCACCTATTTTTGGATTGCTGATATACATCAAGACTACTTGACTGTCTCTTATCTCACTGCACTGAGGAACAGGACGCAAGTTTCTTGTGGTCCTAGAGCAAGAGGCTGCGGCCACGGTTTAATATAAACTTTAGAGACGCTACTAGAATGTGTGTTGCAAACAGAACACTCCTACTTCACATGAACATTTACATCCGAGAGTAAGACTTGCATGAAAAAGCTTTTCAAATATGCTCATCGTAAATGGAAAAAAACTGTAGATCCCTTCCATTCATGTGAAAAAAAGTATAACACGCCCAACTCAAATGGAAACGAAAATCTAAGCCAGATGCTGTATGGGCTGTTACCGCCAAACTATTTATTTATTTATTTATTTATTTAAATTTTTCGTAAGAAATTTCCTAAGCTGCAATAATATCAGCACGAAAATCGGTTCAGGCCGTGTTACCGTGTTTTAACGAAGGAACAATGAGCTTGCAACTTCCAAAAAACAACTCTTCTCGTAACGTAAAACCTTCAGATTTTTTTTTTTTTTTTAAACCTACGCAATTCTCATTTTAAATAAGAAGCTAGAGAATCAAGTTTATGATTGTCTACTATGCCATCTGTTGACCGTTTATTGTAACATCTCATAAGTTGTTGGTTATAATAAAATTAACCATTTAACACGCTGTTTTTATCTATATCTTATGCGTGAAAAACGGCTCTAGACGCTGGAGCTACGTATGCGCCAGAATCCATACCGCCCCAAATGTGCTGCCATCTCTTAACTAGCAATGAGAGTTATGGGTCATACATTTATATTTACCCTTCATATTCCATATGATGTTGACTTCGCAAAAACAGTGCCTTGTCTTCAGGTGATATGAAAGAGAAAATGTTTAAAATTGTTTTGTAGGAATCCATGTGCGCCAGTGGTGCCATATTACAAATATAGTCACTATGCTTTTGGTTCAATGGTCACAAACTATTTTGTTCTCAAAAGTTTAAGAATTCTTTTAATAAGAAATTTTCTTAACTAAACAGCCTCAACAAATCGCCAGAGTTTGTAACGTATGTATGCGGCCATCTGTTGGTGAGAAATAACAATATCATTCTCATCTCATTGCACAACCTTCTATAGGTTACAGACACCTTAATTTTTCCTATTTAAAGGTCATATATACAGTAAGAATCTATTTTAACTTCCCCCAGCCAATCCGACGATACTTAACAATCATAAATCACTGTTTCGCTGTTTAAATGTTTAAATTTATTTTATTTGAAAATTTTTCTCGCTATTTACATATTCAAATACATTTTCAATTGCATTTTTATTAGATAAGTAAATTTTATTTCTTGGTTTTTGCATTTTGTTCGTTCGAGTTCTTGTTACAAAAATCCGTACTTCAATTTATTGTTATCTCGTTGTTGGTAAACTGACTGAAATATGTACATATCCGTACGTCAGCAACGTTTTTCATTTTTCCATATATACTACAAATGCTTTCAGTTGGAATGACAGTTACATTTATGCATCCATTTGTGTTCGATATGCTTATTCATGTGTATAAAGTGATTATGTGAATATATTTTCCAATTCTAAAGCAACAATTACTGTAAATATGTATAGAATTACATTCCTTTATAAGAAAAAAAAAAAAAAGTGGTGCCGACGACCAAGTTAACCATCTCACATAGATACATAGTAAGTGCACATCCGTTCCGCAGTAAGTAAAGTAGCAATGTCTATGGAATTAACTTTGATGGTTCCACCTTTCTTCGATTAATGTTCAGCCAGTCGTAATTTCGATTCGTTACAAATTTCTCTCTCTCCCCAATTTGTTCTCAATCCATTGGATTTAGCCATCCATATCATCGTCATGATTACTGATGGTATTCTAGGTATCCGTACATCATTTTCTCCATTTTGCAGTCACCATCGTGTATAGTTCGTTGAATACATGAGTGGCGATTTGCTACACTCGTCGGTCGTACATTATAGTTACATTTGTAACTTTTAATTACCATTCCTATTCAATGAAAATAACTTCCTTCTGGAGACAACTAACTTTCTTTGTGCCACCTGGATGTGCCTTGCCTTTCTCCAGCAGAGGATGGCAGGATTTACACAAAGAGGAAACAAAAAAAAAGTATTATTTGTCATAGCTGTCTGAAGACTCGGAGTAGTGTCCTCATTTTTCCCTTTTAAATGTTTTACAGGGAACTGTTCGTACCATGCTAGCAATTTAGCCATATGGAGATTTTATAGTTTTTATAATCCAGGAAAAAAAAAGTGCACAGTTGTCCTCGTTGCTTTTTTCATTATGTGAATGGGATTCGTAAGATGTTGTCTCCATTATGTAATGGGAAATCCTACGAATCTATGCCGATGAACCTTATGAAGTGGCTATGATCTAACTATTGTGTAGAAAATAAATTTACTTTTATAAAAATTGTTTTATTGCATTATTTTCACTGGTAAACTAAGAAGTGATTGTCCTCATTCAACTCCAGTGAAATTCAATTAGGGTTATAGCCTGATTCACGTTCTTGAATCTCATCCCCATCGTTCATCTACACTCTAATTCATTCTGTTCGTCTTGGAATTGGGACCGCTCTTCTGCATATCGATTTGTGTCGCTTTAATTACTCCGTCTAGACTAGCAAACCAGCTTCGCTATTGCACGATCTGTTGAATTACTTATAATTAATATTTAAGAACGTCAATATTTTACGTTCAAACCAGAATATCGACCCAATTGGTTTAGAAAAATTTCTAGGTCCCCAAAGAGCCACGCCCATCCTGATAGGGAAGGGGTTCTTGAACTACAAAAGGTTAAACTTTTACAACGATTCTTAATTTGTCTCGTTTACTGCTTACTCTCAGGCCAATATGGCGTTCACAAAATTTGCTTTATTCTCTTAAACATATAGATGCTGGGGAAATGGTTCGATGATAATCCTGATAATTTTAAAGAAAATAAGGAGTTAAGTGAAATTTTTTTATAATTTGCGCGCGCCATAGGGGATATGAATACCCTTATATAATAACAGGACACGAGCGTTTTGTAAATAGACAGAGAGAGAGAAAGAAAGAGATTGGTGTAGTGGTTTGAAACTCAGGTGGTATTAAGTTTCTGTAAACTCCAAGGGTAGTGTCCAGATAACTAGGGAGAATTTTTGTTTTGCTGTTATTGCGTTGTTTATGATTCACAGTATTTTTTTTACCGCCCTCCTGATATCACCATCACGATCAAGTTGCATTTCCAGTCATATGACCACCCTACTGCCAGTCTTATGCCTTCGCATAGAGTTGACTTAGCTTTCGCAAGTGATCGACTATTTTATTTATTTCATTCGAAATAAATAGATGACTCTTGACATCAGGATTTGAACCGTAAACCTACAGCATGACAAGCGATGATGTCACCACTACACCACGGCCACCCTTAAATATTTGCCGCAAAAGATCTCTTCTTATTCCCATTCTAACAAAATACCCGTTCGTGTATAGTGATGGAGTAGAAAATCGTAAAAGTCTGAATACACTACTTAATAAGCCAATAAAGCTGTCAGAAGCTGAATCGATCGGAGTTTTCTATGGAACTCCTCACAATCGGTACTAATAAATGATAAAAATCTCGAATGTCGGTTCTGAAATTGAAAACAGTTTAAGCTATGGCTTACCTACATCTAACTCTAATTTAATGTATCAGTCGTTGTCAAATGAATATCAGCGATAAACAAATCCTTCATGATTTGGATATTATTATCCTACACGGAAATTTTTAATCTTAAATCTGATTTGAATTTCTCCGATCTGTCAAAAGTCACCTGTGCGAGTTCACAATGGTGACAATATGAGAATGAATCACAGTAGCTATTCTGAATTCAATTTTTATTGTATCTGCTTTATTATGTTTGATACTACGAAACCCTAAAAGTGACGTAGAATCACCTAATTAAATGTGGGCTTATGAGTAACTTCTAAAATTTATATTATTTGAGACCAAACATTTTTGTCGCGTGCAGGCAAATATTAAGACTACCCAAGTTTCTCAGCATAAAAGAAGGATAATATGCTTCAATTTCAATTCAAAATGGCGTCTAAAAAAATGGCCATTTTGAATTTGAAAATTCGAGCTTCGGATTTGAATTTGCGACTTCGAAAGCAACTACATTTGTAGACTAATTGATGTCAATTATCGCAATATTTTTACCGTGTTGAGCTCCATTTTGAATTTGCAAATTGTGATTTCGGATTCGGACTCAGCGAGCTCCAGAACCCTTTTGCCTATATTGCCCTTTGAATTATGTACTTCATATTATTTTACGCAGAATTAATTTTTTTATTTTTTGTTTAGGCTTATGTGCGCCATTTTGAAATACTGGGTTCGGATTCGGGCCAGTGAAATTATGACGCAAATGTACAAATGTTACCATACACTTCTCTTTTTGTTAGCAAATGTAAAGTACCGCCTTTATTCTAGTTTGTATGAGAAATTTAAGTATCTGCCGTGGGTCTATAGATGGGCAGAGTCTCCTCTATTTTATTACAGAACTTGTAAGGATGATACAAGCCTTAAACCTTTCGTGGTTAAACTTCACAAGAAGTCTGTTCGTTTGCTTCTGTTGCGGGAGTACAATTATACAGCGATTTACCATGATTGATATGAAAATGTATCAAGTTTAACTAATGGCAATGCATTCTCATTTCAAGCAGAAAAGAAATAAAGATAACAATACAAGAAAAAAAAACACTGCGTCCATGTAAAAAGGGAAATCCCCGATACTTCGGGGTAAAGTTAAATTCCAGTGAAACGTAAATCGAAAATTCGTTAACTGTACTCTGTAGACTTTGGCTAGTTTGATTTTTCCCTTTCACAGTAGTTCTTTCCGGATGACGTGTCTTCTCATTCCGCAAAAGGGTTTAGACTTACTAGGGCTGCATCCCTAGTATTTTTCCCGCTAAACCCTTGCACACCACGATAGCTCGAGTTGCTCTTCCAACTACTACCTTCATATTCTTGTTCTAGAGAAGTTTCCTATCTAGGGTTGCTCCTAGATATCTGGCCCTATCTGGTCGATTTAAATTTTTTGCAACCGCATGGGCCTCATCTGTGGTAGAAATCTTTTCTTCTAAACGTGTCTTGATTAGATAGATGCAGTAGAACCTGTTTAGGGCGCATATATTGGTTTAACCTGATTGGAACGATATGATTTCTTCCGCAGCCGCATGGATCTAACAAAGTGTGACCGCTCTTCCCTCTCCATCTCCCTTTTTTGCTTACTGGAGTTAAAACTCAGTTTTTACTCATTGGTCTTGGAATCTGGGGTTCATCGTCTACATATGAGTAGGAGTTGTGCTCATGTATGGCTTGTCTTTGAAAATTACCTGAAACTACATATACATACGAGCTCTCTTTGGTAGTGGCGTTTCCTCACTTTTTTCTATAATTTTCAACGGTTTAGCCATTTGTAGGGAATTTTCTAAAATCTTCCAATATTTGGTGGTAATTAGAGTACTTTAGGAACATTAAATACATAGGCGCAAAACTATAGTCGCATAAAGTACATTTTAAAAAGATTTTAGCACGTAGCACAGTCAAGATTAGTGTGTTCGTATTTATAGTCGACATTAATCCATTTTATAGTTATCAGCTCGTGCTAACTTTAAAACCACCAAAAGTACCTTCGAACTTTTAGAGTGGGCTTTTAACAATCTGTCATCTGTCATTTTTTCAAATTAAAATTTCAGCCAACCAACGGATGTAAACAGTCAACAAATGTGTTCGATCTGTCAAATTCTTTTAAATTTGATACAACATTATCCCTTAAACTGTGTTTTTATTCTCAAACTTTAAATTTTTGGGTTTGTTTGACTAAAATTAGCTGTAAGTTAGTTCTGAAGTCGATATTAGTTGTAGGTAGGTTAAAAATTGTTTATAATTCAATTTAAAGTTAAGCACTGGGTTTAAATTTAAAGGGCTGTTACTTAGGGGCTACTAACATTCTTTAAAATCAGTTGACTATAATTTTGCGCCATAGTCTTCAACGCTCTAGAAATCGAACTTTCCACGAACAGAAGGATCTCGAAAATGTCCTTTTAAATAAAATACATCCGTTTGTGACTTTAACTCAATTATCGCTTGCGATTGTTATGATTCCATTCCCTACCAGTCCTTCGCTACTAATTGAATTTATTAGAAACGAAATTACTTCGCACTGTTTGACATCCTGTTTGATATTCTATCAACGAAACCAATCACGTTCATCTGTGATGTTAAACAAATGACAACAATACAAATATTCCCTTTGTTAATGCAATTCAATTAAAAATTCTCAACACACACCCCTCAGAAACCAGTGGCGTCCGCCGTCGTCGGCTTGGCCTCGTTAAAATAAAAAAAAATTCACCTCCTGCCTGCCTCCCCGTTTAATGTCATTATTTCAGCATAATGCATGCAGTGAGCACATCCAGCGCATTCCGATTTTATTTTATATTCATTTTGCAATCAATTAACTAATTAAGCCATAAAGATACATCAGCGAATAAGTTTTTTTATTGACTGATATGTGTGTGATGCGGCATGCTTACGGACTTCTTTGGAATGTCAATCGTGACAGGGAGCTATGATGTGGTTGGTCCTTATGGATTCAATTAGCGGAACTAACTCAAGTGGCTGATGCTGCAACCTAAAAAGAAAAAAAAAAAAAGAAGCTAAAAACCCAAACCGCATCATACTAAATGGGGTCGATGGGTGAATAATAAATTCTCATTCTCAAGATGTAAACGCACTTGATTAAAGGGTTAGTTGCTCTGCTGGTACTGGTGCTGATGATGATGATGATGTTGATGATGAAGATGGGTGGTGGTTTCAGTGATGGCAAAACTGAATGCAGTGCTGCACTTGGAGCGATGGCAGTTAATTTATGGTGAGTGCAACGCCAATTGTTTTATTAATGGCCAATAAACACTTTGGAGTAGAGGACGGAATAAATGTTGCGAAAAAGATGGATAAATCAAGGAGATTAACAGTGAAAGGGTTGCTGTTGCAGCATGGTTTGTAGTGCAACTTCAACTTGAAAAGGGGTTGCTAACTCAATTGAAGGAAGTGTGTTGCTGGATTGCTGTGACTGACATGAAGTATGCTGTTGCACTCAATAAAAACATATACTTAGTGTGTTTGCCTAGGAAGTAGATGAAACTTGGCAAAAGAAAATGCTTTTAGTTGAAGTCGTTTTAGGAGAAAACCTCTACGCGTGTTTTTATGTCCTTGACATGCTTTTTGAGGCAATTATCATATAAATAAGTCGGTAAGGGTACTTCCTGTTTGTGTGTGTCTCTTAAAGCTATGATACATGTTCTTTAGAACCGCAATATTTGCATATGTTTACAATTGATGTATTTTATGTTATTCGTTGGTATGTTTGGGTGCATTGGGGTATGTTGGGGGTATTTGGTTTTAAACATACTTATATACTCTGCTGTATGCAAGGGTATGTTGAGGGTATGAATTACGTAACCATATGCCCTGTATTTTGCAGGAATATTTTGCATTTTAACAAGCAATCCTGCTCAACCTGCAAACCTGTAAATACACTGTATTCAGAATATATCCTATACCCTAAAAAAAAAACGGAATTTCTATCTGACAATCGGCTTGAATATATTTTGTCTTTGCCAGAGAGGATGTCACCTGTAGAAAGTACCTTGTCCACAGGAAATAAATTATGGAAGGAAGATAAAACTTGCTCGCAGGTTGGAACACTGCTAATATGATGCACTTATGCAACGATTTCTTCATTTATCTTTAGATTGGAACACTCATATCGAATTCAAAGATATATTATTCAGTACTCCTGCCCAAACTTGTACAACCATCCCAAGACAGAGCAACTGTGTTGTAAAAAATTGGACGATCAGAAAAATATAACAAAAAACGAAGTGGAAAAGAGGCTGGCGGTGATGACTACGAGTCATACTAATTGTTCTATTACTCTAAACCGATTTTTCAATTTAATTTCAAATCATCTTGCATTAAATAAAAGCTACCATATAGTCGATCAGCAATAAAGGGTTTTTTGACCAGCAAAATAAAATTATTTGATCAGCAATTTAATAGTTTTTTGATCATCGGAAAATATTTGTTCGATCTGCAGAAAATTAAAAACAAAATCAGCAGAAAAAATAAAAGATGAGCTGAAAAAATGTTTTCTCAGCAAAAATCAAAGTGATGGCAGTGCACGTTGAAAAATTTTGCTTCGAACGGTAAACGAGGAGTCTTGCCTTGGCAGTTATGAGTTATATATCTGTAGTTGTACACGGTGACGCGTAGTATTTGTCATAGATGATGGTTTTGCACCAGCGTCTCTAAATACGACAGGACTGGTCCTCAAAAACTCGCTTCTAAAGGGTGGTTAAGTTTTAAGGGCCGATGTTGATTTTGAATAAATTATTTAGGAAATTACTGTCATTTCTTTTTATTATGATAATATTGGTATGGTTCAATTATGTATGGAACAAAATATCGGCGAAATGGCCGCCGCGACCTCGGCGGCACACCTCCATCCGATGGTCCAAATTTTCGATGACGCTGAGGCATAATTGAGGTTCTATGCCGTTAATGTGCCGAATCATCTCATCCTTTAGCTCTTGAATTGTTGCTGGCTTATCGACGTACACCTTTTCTTTCAAATAACCGCAAAGAAAGAAGTCCAACGGTGTCAAATCACATGATCTTGGCGGCCAATTGACATCGCCACCACGTGAGATAACACGGCCATTGAATTTGTCGCGCAAAAGAGCCATTGTTTCGTTAGCTGTGTGGCAAGTGGCACCATCCTGTTGAAACCATATATCGTCCACATCCATATCTTCCAATTCGGGCCATAAAAAGTTCGTTATCAACTCACGATAGCGAACACCATTTACAGTAACTGCCTGACCGGCCTCATTTTGGAAAAAATACGGCCCGATGATGCCGCCAGCCCATAACCGCACCAAACAGTCACTCTTTGTGGGTGCATTGGTTTTTTGACAATCACTCTTGGATTATCATTCGCCCAAATGCGGCAATTCTGCTTATTGACGAATCCACTGAGGTGAAAATGTGGCTCATCACTGAAGATGATTTTCTTCGAAAATTGATCATCCACTGTTGCAATTTCTTGCCACCATTGTGACCATTGACGACGCTTGAAATGGTCAAGAGGCTTTAGTTCTTGAGTCAATTGCACCTTGTACGCACATTTGGACGATTAAATTGACCTAAAGAATCACGAAATGCACGATATGCATTTTGATTTGAACGCCCATTTTCATAATAAGCCTGAATAACTTTAACGCGTTGCTCGATTGTGTATCTTTCCATGGTTCAAATTGAGTTAGTCTGAAATTGAGAAATGTCAAATGAAACGCAGAAAAAAACTTGACGTTTAGGTGTGGTTCACATTCAATATCGGCCCTTAAAATTTAACCACCCTTTATTTGCACATAGTCCACTCAGTTGCTCTGGATACCATGAAAATACATTTATTATAGAGTCTTGAACACATGATCGCATTAAAAACGTGACCGAGAACTTTTCGAGATGCCAACATTTTAAAATTTGACTTTTCCCTTGATGAGTGGCATCATCTTTCTTTCATAAAAACGCGCCTTAAACTGAAAAGGAACACAACACAACGAGTGAAATGGTTTTCAAATTGTCCATATTTTCGAGATGCTAAAATTTAAAAATTAAATTTTTCCTTAATCAGTGGCGTTATGGTTTTATAAAAACTGACTTTGAACTGAAAAAAGGAACACAACGGCAAAAAAGTGAACAAAACAAAACAAAGCTAAGCAAAGTGTATTTATCTTTTCAAACCCTAAAATCTTGCGCGTTCACCTCTAAAGATAAAAATATTTTAAAATAGTATATTACCCTTCCATGTGTATTTGCAATCCAATTTCAGTAAGCGATTAATATATTCTGTAGACCACTTATAAAAATTGATCTTGAAAAGGATACACCCAGCATTGATGCTACCCAAACATTTAGAGAGCTCGCAGCACAGCTGATAAAATGCCGTCAGTATTTAGTTCGCGAAATCTATAGCATTGGGAGTTGCATTTTATTAAAATGGCACCCTATATCTGACAACTTACATCTCTTTCATGCGAAAACATTAAACTTAGGTGGGCTCGGTTATATATGTTACGCTCTATTTTCCGTAGAAAGTCTTTCATACAATGTTTTGACATACCACTTACCGTTTAGCCGTAATACTAATTTTACTTACATCATCCTTGGCTGCTCAGTCCTCTGAATGTTATGACATACAGCCTATATCCAACCCCTCAGAACAGCCTAGAAAAGAGTGCAAACCACATTCGAATCTGTATTGCAGTTTCACTTTATCAAGTTCAAGTCCATAAACAGAACCTCGTTTTTAGAAAGCGAAAAGCAGATAATAGTAACCGAGATACTCACCCAACACTTTTCGGACCCAATTATCTGTCAATCGCAACTGTCATCTTTTGCAGTAGTTCTGTTCGTTTGTTTATTGCTTGACGTCACTATATCAACACAAGTTATTCTGTCATTTAATAGGGGGATTCACTTCACTTTGTAAACGTTTTGCAAACGTCGCAAATATCATATTTCGTAAACGAAGCTTTTACAAATCTCTAACAAAGCTCTAACGTCTCTAACAGATGTTCGTAAATAATTGTCTTGTTATTGCAGATTTGACAGAACTGACAAAAAAATTGGAGATTATTTATTAATTTTTTTTTATAATTTGCGCGCGCCAAAGAGGATATGAATAATCTTATATTTTTTCAAGGCACCGCGTTTGGGAAAAGGGGAAAGAGGAATAGAGGAGATGCCTGTGCATGTTGGCTTTAAATGTTTAAAGGTTGTAGTGATGTGGAAATACAGAGCCTGGTAGATCATTTCACATTCGTGTCGTTCAGCTTATAAACGAATGCCTATATTTGACAGTATCACCGTAGTTTGGCTTAAGGGTGAACTGACGTGCATTCGAAGCATGACGCGTATTGCGGGTCAAATTTTGAAAAGGCAAGAATGCAACTGGCTATATCGCTGGAGCATTTTTTTTTTTATAAAAAAAAGCGATAAAATAGGGAAAGACACGAGACATTTCTACGATGTTCAAGTGAATGTATGGAGCTCACAATGTCTCTATCACCTATAAGTTTTAATGCGCGATTCTGTATCCTGTTTAGAAGGTGCAGAATAGTCTTGGGTGCTTCGGACCAGATATGGGCGTTATATTCCAGTTTTGGGCAGATGAATGCCTTATAAATTGATCAGACGGGATAAAATATTTCTTACACCCCTTAAGGAATCCTAGACATTTAGCAGAATTTTTAGCGACGTCAAATATGAGTGAGAAAATTCTCAGCGAGAGGCAAAAGTACATGAATAATAATAGGTCCATTCGTGTACGCATACGAAAGTGCCTTGTGGTGTAATAAAACGCTCGAAACAGCCCGAAATGAATCCATTTTGCTTGTCAAAAGTGACAAAAAGAGATATACAGTGGCGAACACGAAAATAGCAGTAGTTATGATGGAATATATTTAAAACTATATTTTATTTTCAAACTTCAAACTGATTTTTTAAAAAGTATTCCATAAGGCAATAAATTATATTAATTCATTTCTTTGCAGCTCATTTTTTTAACTCAAAAATATAAGAAATTTAAATTGTATACTTAACACGAAACTTAGTTTCGAATTATCGTTTTTCGCTTCTACTTTATTGTACAAAGCTTAAATAATATAAAATTTAGTTTAACCTTGTTAGTACTTTGTTGCTGCCCTTGAATTATTTATCACAGCTTGACATCTTCGCGGCATAGAATCCACTAAACGCTTGCAACGCTCCGGTGGTATAGCAGACCAGGCACTTTGGACTACTTCCCAAAGTTGGGAATTATTTGTAGGTTTGGCGTTGTATAGACATCCTTTTTAATATCTCCCCAAAGATTTTCAATGGGATTCAGGTCAGGGGACTGAGCTGGCCAGTCCATAACCTGAATCCCATTGACCCGAAACCAGTCTTTTGCTTTTCGACTAGTGTGTTTTTGGTCGTTATCTTGCTGTAAGACCCATCTTAGTGGCATTTCTTCATCGCAGTAGGGCAACATAATATTTGTTAAGATGTCTACGTAAACATTTTGGCCCATAATACCGTCAATTTTATGTATTGGGCCAACGCCTTCGTATGAAAAACATCCCTATATCATGATTTTTGAACCACCATGTTTAACAGTTTTGATTGTATACTCAGGCCGGTATTCGGTTTTCGGAGGACGTCGTACAGTGCCACCATATAACACTATTTTGGATTCATCTGTCCATAAAATATTTCGCAATTTTTGCGTCCAACAAATTTGTTGCCAAACTCTAAACGTTTTTCCTTATGTCGCTTAGTAAATTGTGGCTTTTTTCTCGGACTTCGTGCTGCTAAATTTGCCTCCAGAAGTCTCCTCCGTACAGTCATATCACTTACTGCCAAATTTATTTCCTTTCGTATTTGGATTGTCGATTTCATCGGGTCTTGTTTGGACAATCGTACGATCCTCCTATCATCTTGTTCCGTTGTTTTTCTTTTCCCGCCTCTTGTTTCTGCAGTTTTAACATATTTTATTTATTAACATGAATAAATACGATCCATATCTGCGTATGTCTTGCCCTCTCTTCGTAGCGTTAATATCATTTTTCTCTGTTCGTCGGTGCAATGTTTACCACTTTTCCATAGAAAAAGAAAGAAAACGCATGTATATTAGTTAAATTATCCTTAGAAATGTATTTATATACTAACTGACTTTTTCACGAAAGAAATTTCACTTTTCTTTAATAAAAAACACTATTTCAGTGTTTACCTCAAATTCGATGCTCAAATTCAAAATTTACTGTTATCTTCGTAAATGACATGTTTTGTATAGTTTTCTCTTTTTTTTTTCCAATGCACGATCCTCAGCCATTCACTGAATGTATTCATTCTCAATGGTCAAGTTCAGATCCAAGAACAAGAAAATTTTTAATTATTTTAGTAAAGCTACTGCTATTTTCGTGTTCACAGCTGTACGTATGATGACTTGAGAGTCTCAGTGCTTGAATGCGTTCGAAGAATTTCTTCCGGCACATACTTGTAAACGTCAAATAGAAACAGAGCTGATAGTGAAAAAAGAAAATTGCTTAAATTTAAATTTAAATTCTAATTAAGACTTAATTTTGATGTTAACCATGAGGAAAATGTGACCACTCGTTAAAAAACAAATATTGGCAAAGGATTACTTGATTTTCGTAACCCGGGTTGAGGCGAAATATCGTGGTTTGATAACTACTGCAGTTTCGCCTCGAAATGCACTCATGTACTTTTGTCACTCTCTGAGAGTTTTCTCTCTCAATCTTGTGTTTTTGACAGTTGAAACGCTTCTTGCCTGAAAAGTACCTGAATGGACATAATTCAATCGAATTTTGCAATTCTTCATCAAAATTATTTGATTTAAAAAACTTTTTTCCACCAAAAGAGATGACAAGTTGCAAAAGTTTACGAGATACATTTTGTGAGAAAATACCGAACCGCTGTCTTAAATTCAATAACCACGCAGTATCTTAAGTTTTGTTTACTTAAATTTTCTGTTGACTCCTCCATAATGTTTAATTCCCCTCCTCCTTGTTTATATTTGATTATTTTCTTAAATTTTAAAATATCCCAAAGACTTACTTGATTCAATCTGTAAAGAAAAATCTCCGCGTCTCCAATTGATATTGATTTTCCGGTTCAAAATATTGGTCCGGATGTATGCAAAGCCGGTCGAACAGTTATTTACATTTCCCTTCATCACACATCCCTTGTCACAATCACAAGATACCACTGAAACTTATGAGTATGTCGGTAATCAGCACCACAGACATTACTCTTAACCTGACCTTTTCCTATCTTATCTCCTGGGTCCGATGGGAAGAAAAATGATGAGTCTACCACACCCTTTTCCTTTTTCCACATGGAAATGTGTGTTTTTCTTTGATAAACTCTGCTGATAGAGCATGACGCGGACACTCCAGAGACGATTTGTCACTGCAGTTTGTCAAAATTAGTCAAAAATTGATATTGATGATTGGAATTTGAATTGAAAAGAAATTTGAGCGAAATGGATGGTAGATAGATAGGGTTTTGTGTTTGGTAATTCGCTTCAGCTTGATTTGGCACAGTAAATTGGCCGACTAACCTAAATTGGCTATCAAAAGTTTTTGCGTGTGTTTGTCCAAATTTGAATAATAAAAAAAAAAGTCCAAGTGTAACGCTTTTGCTTGAAAATCTCGTAACAAAATGCAAAATCCAGGATTTATGTACAACAAAAATGGGAGACAGAAACAAAATTTAAAAACGTATCCTTTTCGTTTGAACCTACTTCCATTTTTGTTTTTAATTTGTTTGGTTTGTTTTTTTTGTTTCTTCATTTTGAATAATTTTTTTTTGATAGAAACAATTCCCACCAACATTGTGTTTAATTTTTGTTTAAAGGAGGGAATCGGTGGCTCGTATCGTTTAGCTAGCCTGGATCGGTTGGCGAACCGACAACGAATGCTTGAACAGAACAGTGGTATGGGTAATGTATCACTTGAAAAGAATGGCGTACATTACGAGGCAACTAATGGACATTCTGCGATACAAATGTCGACGAATTCATCAACAACTGCAACATCAGCCACAGTGACGGTAAGCGACAGAATAACACACAAAAAAAAAAAAAAAACAGAAACAAATAACTTGCTTTGTTATTGTTGGCCGGTTGGATGTGATTTAATATATTTTGGAGGAGAAAAGTATGCAAGTGAACAGGATACTATTTGGTGTCAAAAGAGGCAGAAAAGCCGTTAAATAAAATTAGACAAAAAAAAAAAAAAAAAAAGATACACAAACTGAAGAAGTACTTATTTTTAAGTTTTACGAGTTTGTTTAGTTTTATTATTTTTTAATTGTCAGATGTTTATTTTGATAACCATTTGTGTCAAAATGTGTGCAGTAAATTTACGACAGACATTATATTAATTTGAAGAATTTTTAAATTTTCATTGATTTTTGAATTTTTAATCCGATGTGGTTCGAACTTTAAAGCAAATTCTAGACAAATACAGGAGCTAAACAAGAGTCCTACCATTTTTTTTTTCCCAAAACTTGACCTATGAACTAGGTTAGGTTAGGCGACTGTCTTCCGTGATCGGTAGAATTCACTTAGATCAAAGTAGGTCCGGTTAATTCCGCTACTCTTAGATTAGTTTACGGGCGGCTGATAAGTTCGCGGCCTAAGGCATTAAGTGAAAGAAGATATCCGATTAAAAAATGTTATTTCTCAGTATAATCTCCCTCGAGTGAAATGCATTTCTCACAACGGACATACAGTACCTTAATACCACCGAAAGAATATTATTTTTCTTTGCCTTCAAAATGACTTTCTACGGCCGTCTTGATCTCGTTCTCATCTGCATATCTCCGGCCTCGTAAGTGCTTATTCAAATTGGAAAAAATGGAAAAAGTCGCTCGGGTGGATGGTCTGTCGTTGAAAAACCTCCTGCAAAAACAACACTCCGTACCTGAGTTTCAAAACGTCGCTTCTGTACGACGGCATCACGTGCCTGAACCAATAAATTTCCGTAATATTGACCACTCATCGTAGTCCCCTTTGGTAGGTAAGGGCGGCCATGGTGTACATGATAACATCATCGCTTGTCACGCTGCAGGTTCACGGTTCAAATCCTGATGTCAAGAATCGTCTATTTATTTCGCATGAAATAAAGAAGAAAGTTGATCAATCGCGAAAGCTTATTTCAACTCTACTGCGAAGGCATAACACTAGCATTAGGGTAGTCATATAGCTGGAAATGCAACTTGATCGTGATGATGACACCAGGAGGATTAAAAAAAATACTGTGAATCATAAGCAGTGACAATAACACCAAAACAAAAATGCTCTCCAGTTATCTGGACGGCCACCCTTGGAGTTTACTGAAACTTAATACCACCGGAGTTTCAAACCACTACACCAATCTTTTTTTTCTCTCTGTCTCTTCCCCAAAAACGCCCGTGTCCTGAAATAGTGTAAGGGTATTCATATCCCCTTTGGCGCGCGCAAATAATAAATAAAAAAGTCCCCTTTGGCAGGTAATCAATCAGCATAACACCTTCGCTGTCCCAAAAAAACAGTCGCCATAAGTTTCGAAGCCTACTTTTCCACCTTGACTTTCTTCGGCGACATCTCCCCTTTTTCAATCCACTGCATAGACTCTTGTTTGGACTCAGGATCGTATTGGCGAACCCAAGTCTCATCTATAGTTACGATTCGGTTGCAAATTTCGTCTAGACTGTCCCCGGCTAACTCTAAAAAATCTTTGCAGTACTAGAGCCGTCGTTGCTTGTCGAACGGCGTGAGCATTTTCGGTAATTTGTTCATGTTTAAATGCTCGTGCAAAATTTCTCCAATCCGATGTGCAACTCGTCCGCTATTTGCCACATTTTTATTCTTCGGTCGGCCAGAATTAATTTTTCCGACGAATTAAACTTTCCGACGTTTTCTTCAGTGACCACTGACACAGAACGCTCTGGGCGGGTGTCGTCTTCACAGCTCTATCGCCCTTGTTGAAATAAACGCGCCCATTTTCTGACCATGGTATACGAAGGTCCAGTATCCTGAAGAGTCGATGACATGTCCTCGAAAATTTCTTTAGGCGATTTTCCTTTTTTCACGAGGTACTTTATCGCGGCGCGGTGCTCAAATTTGAGAGAATTTCTGATTTTGGCTGAAATGGCGATGTTTATCCTACCGCAGATAATAAGAAAATGAGATTATTATTGAAACGAGGTGATATTTACGAGTATACTATTAAAGACTCCCGCAGTTAGTGTTATCGCTAATGAAAAGATGACTCGTTGTTGAGTATCTCAGGCCGCGATCTTATCAGCCGCCCCTCGTATATGAATCGGTAATATCGAAGAGTTCCTCGAAGACGTATTCCCACAGAATGTGCTTTATTGCTCAAGATAACGCAGGACAGATTCATAGAAGGTGAAGAGCTGTTTCCTCTTCCTCATCGTCCATGCAGTTGTGACAACAAAAGTCATTTGCCGGAATTGCGAGTATCGCCTGGCAGACTAATTAGCCAAAGATGACTCTAAACCCAGCACAGAGTCAGATTGCAACTATTCGTTATCCCGTTCAGGGATGCGCGAATGTCCTTTACCAATTTCGATTTTATAATAGGTGATTCGAGTGCTTTTCGACCTCATCAACCGTCATAGACCGGCCTCACGAATAGCCATTCATGACCAACTAACTACCAACAACATCTTTAAATTGCAAGGCTATTTGTTTGCCCTGGGCTTACAAATTTCTGATATCGGCTTACAGTAAGGTTCGCAATAAACACATGGAGATACGAGTGAAGTAGCATGTCGCTTCCTACCAGTTTCCTTGAACTTCCGGTTCTGTATTAATTTATCTTTTTTTACTTGTTCCTAAAGGGTGATTCAATTGGAGGTTACAATCTAAATTTCAAATAAAATATATATATCGGTTTTTAATAAACTGCTTTTATTTTGATGGCAATAAAATGTTGAGACATTGACATTAAACATGTAAAATGATATCGGCTAAATGGGCGACTTCTACTCTTTTGATGAAATTTTCTATTACTTTTCGGCATAAATCCTCCGGTAGTTCATAAATAACGAGTTGAATCACGTCCTTTAGCTGTGGCATACACCTTGTTTCCCATAGCCCCAAAGAAAAAAAAATTCAAAAGCGTGATATCGCACGTCTTGGTGGTCAATGTTGGTCTCCGAAACGAGAGATGACGCGGCCGGGAAACTGTGTGCCATAACTGCATTGTTTCTCGCGCAGAGTGACAGGTGACACCGTCATGTTAAAACCGCATATCTTCCACATCAATGTCGTCTAATTTGTGCAAGAAATAATTAGTTATCATATCGCGATAACGTTCGCCATTAAAAGTTACAGCAGCACCATGAGAATTTTCAAAGAATCACGGTCTAATCAAGCCTCCGCGCCGGCTCAAAATCCACACCAAACAGAGACTTCTTGTGAATGCATTGGAATTCCATGACCCCAAATTCGACAATTTTGTTTATTTACGTTGCCATTCATTTGAAAGTGAGCCCATCGATGAAGATGATTTTTTTTCGAAAAATCGTCATCAACTTGGTGGTTCTCTAACATCCAATCAATGAAATCACGGCGCTGTTCATGATCTGCTGGCTTAATTCCTGAGCCAATTGAATCTTGGAGCCATGTAGATGCAGATCTTTTGTTAAAAAGCGCTGCGTGGAGCTGTAGGAACGGTTTAATTGAAACGATAGCGAATAGATTTTGCCTGCTACAATTTATTTGGACTAGTTTTTGAATACAACATCAATCAAGTGGCCGCCTCTATTGACCAAAGCAAAATGTGCCCTTTTTGCTGCGTTTTCCACCACTTTTTCGAGCATCTCGGGCGGTATAGCGATGATTTCGGCACGAATGTTTGCCTGAAGCTCGTCAATGGTCTGAGGCTTGCTGGCGTACACTTTGCATTCCAAATAACCCCACAAAAGTCCAGAGGGGTCAAATCTGGAGATCTGAGTGGCCAGTCAATGTCTCCAGAACCATTGCGAATGTTTGGCCGTATTTCAAGCGACGTGGATGGTCCGTCGGCAATATTCTTTCAGTCAATTGCACTTCATACGGAAACAAATGCAAATCATCCTTCAAAATACGCTGCAAGGTGGTTCCACTGGCGCCAAAATGCTGAGCGCGGTGACGATACGACACATGTGGGTTCTCGGCAACACTCTCTCTTACCGCTTCAACCAGTTCATTGGAACGTCTTGGGCGTTGATGAACGGCATGTCGACGATCTCCCACTGTCCCGACACCAAATGACGAATAGTGTTGTCAGACGGTGCTTGTTGGCCATAATATTTTCGACGATATGCACGTTGAGTTAACACAACTGTACGACTATTTTGAATGTCACTATTTCGACGCGTTGTATCGGTGTGAAACGATTCATGGTTAAAATTGTACTGAATTGACGTTTCAAAAGCATGTCTACCCAAGTCAATCGGTTGATAAATTTCAAAGTTATTCAATGTTTACATACCGACATAAAAGATGGCGCACCCTGTAGTTTTCCAGAAAAATGCTCCAACGATTTTGATGAAATTTTTATCTCTGAGATAAACTGAACATTTGCAGTTAAAATATTCTGCACGTTGGCATCGCAATCGCTCTCAACTCTCTCTCTCGCTACCAACCTGATGAGATATTCTGACAGGGCGCTGTAATTAGTACTTCGTGGTTTCCTATTATATAAACGTCTTCCAATAAGGCGATTGCTGATATTTTAACTTGTAGGTGGGTACATAAAATGTTCGCCTAAAAAAATATTTCTTCTCCTCGCATTAAATTTACTTTTGTGACTCACTTCCATCCTACTACTTTTGTGGTTTTATTGATTAGCATAAATCTATCGTCTTTGGATAGCCTAAAATGGTTCTCCGAATAACATAAATTTCACAACACATTGTGGTAATCTTAAGCTCTGAACCACAGCAAAGGCGTATCGATTGAGCTGAGCATGCATTTAAAAAGTTTATCTTAACACCAAAGATCAGTGTTAACAAATGACCCAATTTTACCAGTCTCTTAATTAATGACATTAATAATTTCATACCGCGTTGGTCTTGAGAATAATGATCAAATGAAGTCAATAAACTTCATTATGTCTGCAAATTGATTCAGTTCATGGACCACTCATATGATTGACACCCAAGTCTTGTTGTTTATTTTATTTTTTTCCCAAAAAAAAAAAAAAAAATTATCGTGACTCAGATTCACATCTGTGAATCCAAGTCCAATGACTTGGAAAAAAACAAAATTAAATAACAAAAGGCATTTTTATTCCGAATAAAAAAAAAAAACAAAAAACTCACCCCCAAGTGACCGCAGAGACAAAAAACTGCAAAGGATTGCCATGAATCATGTCTTTGCGGTCAATTTATGTTACATATTCAGCCCCAGACTATACATGACATTTGTGTTGTCAGTTCTATATCCGATGAATTAAATTTATGAACCGAATCCGAATCGTTCTCCAGCGTTAATTGCACACTCTGGGATCCTGTTTCGTGCTGTTTCGTGGTTCTGCAATTTGCACCTTATTCTTCTTCAGCTGTGCAAGCAAAAAGCCATGAGTCTATGTGTTGTTCCCTACGCAATTTATATCTACCGGTTTTTTTTTTTTATATATATATAGTATACCTTCCTAGAATACCCACACACGGCGGAAGGAGCTCCAATGGCAGACTTGATGCGCTTCTTCTATGCATTCATTTAGCATGCAACCGATTTTCGCATTCGTAGTTGAAAATCTATTAATAGAATATAATGTTGCATGGAATGTTGAATTTCTGGAAGTCATGATGCACTGGGAGAAATTACTGAGGGAAATTGTATACCGCTTTCAGAAACCAAGGATTTTTCTATTTTTTAGTAGACTGGGCAGTTTTGATTTCGACTAAAAACAGCTCAGCTACTCGTATATTTCATTGGTATTGACACAAAAATTCCAGCGTTTTTAATTGTTTTTCAATCTTCTATACCAAAATGATAAACCGGAACTCTTGTGAATTCAATATGGTGTCCGTCAGTCCATACGCTTGTAACTTTTGAATCGTTCGACAAAGAATGGAAATTTTTAAGAAATACCTTATGTGAGGGACTGATAATGATAAATATATTTTGCGGACCATTTTTAAGGGCATAATGTACGGTGTACCTACGGTGCCTTGGTCCCATATGAAAGGCCATATTTTTGTAGTATTAGTATTCTTCAAGCGTTCATATCCCGCATTTACTCTCATATGCAATTCTATAAGCTGTATTTACTTCCAGTAGCAACGGTTTTCTCATAAATATAAGGGTGACCGTGGTGTAGTGGTAACATCATCGTTTGTCACGCTGTTGATTCACGGTTCGAATCCTGATGTCAAGAATCATCTATTTATTTCGCATGCAATAAGTAAAAAAAGTAGATCACTTGGGAAAGCTAAGTCAACTCTACTGTGAGGGTATAACACTGACAGTAAGGTGGTCATATGGCTAAAATGCAACGTGATGATGACATCAGGAGGACGGAAAAAAATACTGTGAATCATAAACAATGACAATAATAGCGAAAACAAACAAAATACTCCCCAGTTATCTGGACAGGCACCCTTGGAGTTTACAGAAACTTAATACCACCTAAGTTTCAAACTACACCACTCTGTCTTTCTCTCTGTCTCTTCTCCTTCCCACAAAAAATGCACGTGTTCTAAAAATTAGTATAAGGTATTCATATCCCCTTTAACACGTGTAAATTATAAAAAAAAAAAAAAAAATTATAGAATTTGTTTTTGCCTCCCATATGTATTTCCAATCAATGTTAATTGTTGAAGCCTTATTTTGGCTGAAGCAGACTGTAAGATCTGCCCGGGATATATGCATCTGCACGGTCAGTCAAACAAATAAAGTCGCAGGAGTTGGTCTCAGCTACATATATACAGTGCCATTCGAAAAATGTTGGTCAAATGTTTTTTTTCGAATTTGTTGCAATAACTACATATTTTTTAATGAGGATTTGTTTTCTTATGCTGGTTCAATCGTTTCATGATACATTTGGAGTGTTAAAATTTTTCACACGTGGTCACGGGAGCAAAAAGTTGTTAGACCGAAAAATGGGTTTTTTAGGTACCTGCCTCATTTTTAGGGATTAAAAAAAAATGCTTTATTGGTGCAGTTTTTTTGTTTTTTTATTGCTTCTCAGAAACATTCTCTATCTAATTAGTACTTTGTTGGACCTCCTCTTGCTTTTATTACAGCTGCACATCGGCGAAACATGGACTCAGATAGGTTTTTCCATGTGGAAGCAGGTATGGTGTTCCAGGTCCGGATAAATAAATTTGTTAGGTTCTTCGCAACCTTAAGTTTCTTTATTGACCAGATATTCTCAATTGGATTGAGATCTGGACTGTGACTTTCGATTCTAGGAAGACTATTCTACCTTTTTCATCTCCAGTGAAGCATCCCCAGACCATCACACCTTCAGTTTTTGGGGGGCATCCGTAAGATGCATTCAGAGCTCAGTCTTTCCTTTGGTTCTCTTCGCGCAAGAATCCTCTTATCTCCAACATGCAGCTTAAACTTTGATTCGTCGGAAAAGATAACATTGTTCCACATGTCTTGAGTCCAATTAAGATGCACTTGAGCCCAGAGCAATCGTTTTTCTCTGACTCTTTTTGGAAAATCCGGCTTCAGTATTGGTTTGAGTGCTCTAAGTTCAGCTTTCACGAGCCTTTTCTTCACTGAGCTTGATGAAATTATTTGTCCTGTAGCTCGACACAGATCATTTTTAAGATCCACCGAAGTCTTGAACCGATGCCGACGGTTGTACAGCACCAACAAATGATCTTCCCTGAGCCTTTCTTTCTGCCGGTCTCACGATATTTTTTTAAATTCCATGCCACAGTTTCTTGAGCAACATTTAATCTTCTAGAAATTTCACGTGTGAACTGATTTTTCCCATTTTTTTTTCACTAAACAACTTCGGTTCGTTTCGGACTGCTATCACGAGTTAAATGCACCTCTTATTCATAATAACATCGACTTTTATGCACTATTTGAACGACCGTAGCTCTCATAAATTCCAAAAACTGCGCCCGAAAAGGGTAATAAAATGTTTGACCAACATTTTTCGAACGGCACTGTACATCAAAGGTCTCCTTTAAACATCAGGGTGCCGGAGCATAGGAGTATTCCAGGACGCTGTACAGCTGATAAACTCGCCAGTAAGACTTAACGGATTCTATCGGTTCGGAGGAATCTAGGCATATATCTCCCTAAAGGTCCATTCACAGCTCAGCGATCTGCGAATACGAACGAGCGAACATTCGCAAATTTTGACAGCAACTTTTTTTTCTAGTCGCAACAATCTGCGAATTTCACTTGTCATTCGTTACCACCAAGAACAAAACAAAAGAATTGTGAGGTTAAACTCTCGCAAATGTTTTGGTCGCGCGAATGTGGATTATGTTCCACATCTGTGGAATTTGAATACAATTTGACAGTTCGCAAGCAGTATTCGTCTATTTGCGGAAAAATCAGCGAGTTGTTAATTTCTTCGCAGAAACTAATTCAAATTTAATATTTTTCCTATTAATCGATAGATAAATTAAGCTCTGTTCTTTTGGAATAGTAAAATTGTCAATTGTGTGCCTGTAAATGTACTTAAAATGGTTTGTTCACAATTCGTCCATTCGCCGGTCGCTGAGCTATTGACTTAACCTTTAGCTGGGTGCAATGAATTTGCTCAACTGTACTTTTACGAGTCTCGATTGTTTTGGTTTTCTACTGCATATAACTACCCCTACTAATTTATAAATCGCCCTTTCTTTTACTTTATCAGTGCGTTTATGATTTTAAGAGATTTGTAAGTGAAGTAGAACGTTTGTGGATTTTCGGATTACCACAGACTTAATCCTTTACAGTACTTACCTCACCTATCGCACTTCAAAGAAGACGGAATCAAGTTTGGGTAAGGCAATTTCGTCGAAAGAATACTCGTTGACAACTGTGAGAGAGGGAGACCTCGTCGACAGGAACCTGGTCGATTTCAATAGAAACATAATGAAGACAAATTAGCTTAAATTTGGATCAAAGTGAGGCAATTTGGGAAAAATATCTGCTATGCACTTTGAATGTGTTTTAATTCTTATTCTCCATTACGGAACACGTTCGAGAAGTCTACAAAATATTGTTCTCAACTTGAACTCTTGTTTAAACATAAAGGTCGCGGAGGCTGTTTGAGAATATGTTTTTGTTCAGTTGTAGAGTTGATAGCAGACGTTGTAAGTTTTTCCCGGGTACAATATCAGATAAATACCTAACACAAGAATTGAAAAGACACGTCGTGATTGATGCCATATGAGCAGACCACAGTGATCTCGAAATATCTCGTTCTTTGAAAGCCGCACGATCGTTCGTTAGCAAGGTTCGCGTCGAATTAGAGGCTTCTGGCGGCGGTGTTTCGCACATTTAAAAAGAATTCATTACGTTCGGACAGTAAGAAAAGGCCGGAACTCGTTCAACAAATGCAACATCGTATTCACCAGGACCCTGAAACGTCGATGCGGTCAATTGCAATGGACCTTCAAGTATATAAGTCTTATTCCATGAGAAGTTTATGTCGGACAAAACGAAAAACCCCGAGGAAGATCTTCTTTGATTTTTTTCCGATGAAAAAAATGTCGATCAGGACCAGAAGGTCAATAGATGGAACGACAGATGGCTGTGTGCAGAGCTCTTTCAGATATCCCCCATCTCATCAGGTCATGTTATGCCTCCCTACTTTTCCGACAAGGTCTCCGAGTGAATGTTGATGGATACATCGAGGTGCTAGAGGCAGTTGTAAAACTCTAGACAGTGTGAGTGAAGAAAATACATACGTGTTCCATCAGGATTTTGGGCCAGCGCACAAAGCCGCGACGACACAGGAATGGATAGTGATCAATTTCCGTGATCACATAATACCAAACTTATGGCCACCTAACTCCCCAGACCTTAATCCATTGGAACATAAATTCAACAAACATATCCACAATACCATCCAAGCTCTAAAGGATGCCATTATCCAAGTGATGACCAACATCAACAAGGACCATTTAATTCCGGCATGGTCACGTTTCCAGTCACGAATTGAAGCGGTTATCGATGCTGAAGATGGTTTTATTGAATAAATATGGGCTACAGGCGTATATGCACTTACGCGCCAAATTAAATTCTAATAAAGGTTTTTTTTTTGCATGCAATATGCATATTTAGCGTATACTTACTTATGTCCCCTGACCCCTCGTGGGGCATAGGGCGTCAACAAGGCCCATGCGTCATCATGTTCGGAGTTCTGCAACGCTTGAGCTCCCTCCAAGTCAACCCCAATGATCTGGATTTCTCCTCGACTGTCTCTTCATGTCTGCCTAGGGCGGCCCACTCGTCTGTCTTCGCGCCATAAGGTCTGACCAATCCACTACTACTTACTCCTCCATATTTTAATGTCTATTAGTTGCTGGCCCGTACACGCTAACGTGTATCCCTAGGCTGGATTAGGATTGGCGATGGGAGAAAGAACCCTCTGCGCCACACTCAGGTCAGTATAGGCCCATTGTCTCCCTAAAGCACTCTCCTATTGCCTTCGTGTTTTGAACCACCTTGAAGCTCTGATAAACCTACAGGTATCCTTGATACCTGTCGCATAGTTCTTCGTTATCCTCGAAGAACTGTCTTCCAAAGAATTTATATCTGAGATGGCAGAAGCCTGGACAGTGGCATTCCTATAAGGGTTGGACGAATTTTCCTATCCTTCTACATCAGTGTATTAGTTTTGGTCTTGCTTTCTCGTTGTTTTAAATGTGCTCAAAGAGCTCCGTCTGCTGTTCCTATTCTCTGCCTCATGTTTAAGCTTACGCAGTGAGACTTTTACTGAGTGATCAGCTTGCTTTAGATCTAGCGCAGATCCTTTCCTTGACAGGTCATCAGCTTTCTCATTGCCTAGTGTGCGATCAGGTCCAGCTGTATGCCAAGAAATCTAAGCTTTTTTACGGCAATACTTTACAAGCTTCGATTTCACTTCTATAGCAGAAATGGCTTTCATTGCAGCCTCGCTGTCGATAAAAAAGGTGATATCGCTTGGTATTGCTTGTATCACAGTCGCACAACAGCAATTGTCACTGCTAGGACCTCTGCTATGGTCCGGGTGTCTTGACTGATTTAAATAGGCTCAGTTTGTCAGAAATGATGCCTGCACCTACGCCAATTTTCATCTTCGACCCAAAAGTATAAACGGCTTTGGATTGCGTGCTTGGCATTGTGCCATTTAGGATGGTCTTTTAAAGTCTAGCAAAGGCACTGTGTTGTTAGTAATTGCTACATTGCCTAGGTATTTATTTAATATATTCCGTCGTGCTTGGCTTCCAGCCATCTGTTTGGCTGATTCTCAGGGCACATCTGTATCGTTTATTTTTCGAAAGTCCTTAACTGCCTTATGAGAGAGCGGGGGAGTCAGTAATTAACACTAAGCAGCACTGTGAAGGTATACCTTCTTAAAGCTACCTTGCCTGTATTAGGCTAACCATACAAAGTTACAATCGAAATTGTTAATTTTATTGCAACATATACTCGGGCCTGGGCGGATATATGCTGCAGGTGCACACGTATGTATGTACTTGCGAGTATATGTTCAACGGAGTGTGCTTTTTCTCAGCAGTGGTACTACTTAACTTGAATTTAATTCTTTTCATCGACACGAAACGAACATTTTGTTCGTATTTTTAGCAAAGACATTCACCTATCTACATCTTTAGAGGAAAAATGCACCCGATAGATGACGCTGAACTGATTGCAATCTAGTGGACAAATAAACCACAATAGCTATCCTGCTATTGGTGACAGCTACATGTACATGCAAATACTTGCCCAGGCTGAATGAAACATAACTAAAAGTTCAGCCAATAAGTTCTCAGACGTAAGCTATCAACAGCACGCGTCATACCGGTACTCACTGCTTCACATTCACCGGTCAGATGGAACGTGCTCCCCAGAGACCTATTTTCAAAATTATCTCCTAATTATTATTTCAAACGAAATAAGATTACCGCACAACAAATTGCGTGTATCATCTAATGACGTTAATGACACTAACAGTACAGAAACCTATAATTCCATCTCTGACGGTATTATTATTATTATAAGCCCGTGCATCGCCCCGTAGAGCCCTTTACATTTCAATTCCCCGCTCTTTCTTGAATTACCTAATTAGAACGTCATCATTAGTGTGCACTCTCATAATACAAACATCGAAACATCACGATGAATTAAATTTAAAAAAAGAAGAAGAAGCAGAATACCTTTCAATGACATTTCTCGCCGTGTATCTCGTCTGAGTGCGACTTTTCCAAGCCGCATGTCTCGATGTTTGTTTTTGAAATTTTCTTCCTATAAACGCGATGATAGTAGTTTTTAGTTCGTTTAACAAATTCGTTGTGCCCCCGATTCCACACCTCTTTTCGTGGGCATGATTCACCCGTCTCTACTCTCTCTCTCTCTATTGAGTACAACTTCTAATCTTATCAGGCAAATATAAAACTTGTCAAAGTATCGACAATGACGACGATGGCTAGTAGGTACCCCATAAATGTTGAGTTGTGTGTTTAATTTATAAATTTCGAGACCGTAAATAAAAAGCTCTCTCTTTTCCTCGTTTTTTTTTTTTTTTGTTTTTTTCTTCATTCTCTCCGGTCGGACTGTCCTACGTAAAAAAAATACCCAAGTCGATCGCCTAGCTCGTGGTCGGTCTGGTGGACCCGAAGCTGGAGTTCAGATGACGATCAAACGCGCTGTATAAGAGAATAAGATACTTTCCTGCAGTGCACTCGCGATACCCGTTTCCCTCCTCCTGATCCAAATGATTCACAGAGCTCTCTCAAGCTCACAGAGAGTAGCTGACTGACTGGTTCAACAACGCGACTGAGGTGAGGTGAATAATACTACAAAAAATACGGGCTGCATCGCGGGGCCAGTTAAACGGTTTTTTGCCTTTAGTAACGATCCGCAGTTGATTTGGTTTAGTGCGTGCGTTGTCAGCAAAGTACGGGTGCGTGTGAGTGAATCGATGCAACGCCGATCAAATCGGGTTTTCCTACTCCATCTTCTTGTTGATTAATTAATTATTGTTATTGTTTGGTGAAAATTTGCATCTAGATACATTTTATTTTTGTTGTGTATTGGAAAGTTTTATGTCGCATCAGCAGCCATGAGTAGCTACTCGTTCAACAATCAAAGTCGGGTAACACAATTGCAGAGCTATTTCGCTGATAAGATACGTTCGAACGATGAATACAATCGCGGAATAGGTGGTAGTACTAAATACTCCTTTAATCGAATCGATAATCGAGTGAGTGTCAAATGATGTATCTTTTACTTGTTCTTCTTTGCCACTAAATATAGGAACACTAGTCATTGTTTTTTTCTTGCTTTACGTGTGACTGTAGCAAAATGACAAAAGAAAATTATTAGTGAACTTCTCAGGGGGTAAATACGCCCCCATTCAGAGCAATTAGCTGGTGTACACTAGAACAGCGAATCAAGAGTAAATTTTTTGGTTAAGTTTTGAGAAATTTCTTTACAGCTGTTCCCCCGAGCGGCGGGGGTATGGGGTATGACTAAGGTTGAAATGTGGAAAAACGAAGGAAGCTGACTCAAGCTGTTTTACTGTGATAAGGTCGAGAATATAAGACTTAATTGGATTTTAAAATTAAAAATACTTTATGCATAGATAAAGATCTGAAATTGGATCCATACGCCCGTCATACATGAAATAAAATAAGAACCCTGGTGCTGAATTACACTGAAAGGATTCGTTGTGTAAATAAACAAAACCATTTGTAAAATCATCCACCATATAGTATCCTAACCATGCGCAGAAACTATTGTAGTACTAGAAACTCCAATGACATCATGTATTATGCAATCATGGCTTGTGCAATATATTTACACATTACTAGACCCTTGTTTACTTATTTTTTAGCCTTCTTATCACTTATAATGTCACTGAGAATCTATATGCCGAAGAATAATTTGTCAGATCCGTCTTAGCTAGCGATATTTGTCTTTGACTCATAATTGTCGCTTTTATTCCAGAAAAGTGACAGATTGTCACCTTCAAACTTGTTGCCGTACATGAAAATTCATGCAAAATTGTGCGAGCTTTCAATAAGGAAACAGGCCCATAGTCACTCACAATGTCACTAGCACGGATTAATTACAATGTAAATTTGTACTAGTCACCTGAATTTTGGGTGACACGACTAAGAGAATAAGGGTGATTGTTAAGGTCGAATAACATTGCGTGGTAGATAGTTGCTACCGAAAGTTGTCGCTTAGAAAACTACAATTACAAATATTTTCGGTTTTCAAATTCCTGCCAGTACTTCCTGAGGTCAAACCGGCAATCCTCACAGGCGACCAGTAAGGATGCAGTTAAGTGGGAGGGTTGTGATCCTTCTACTCCGTATCATAACCTCGCCGTCAGGAAAAGAAGAAAAAGAAATGCATTTAGTGGTCACTTAAAATGCCGCCCCTAGGTACTCGTATACAACAGTGTCTACAGAACTGTTGAGCTTTCACTGTAACTTGATGAGATACCTGCCTTCTGATGTGAGAAGGTTATATTCTCTTTGAGCCCATTTAATGATAGCATAGACTTTGTATTTTGTTTATCAAGAGGATACTATTTGCTCGCATTGATATCCTTGGTAGAATTTACTAAGTATCTGCTTAAACTTATAATTTGATTGATTTATTTTTATCAGCCTCAATTTATTTAGTCTGAAAAATTCCACTGACTATCAGTGTGATTTTTGCATCCAAGTACCGTAGTTCAGACCTGGTCCAGTTCTCGATCACGTCCCTCAGTGTTTATCTACCTAGAGAAGCAAATTCATTTCCTTCTATTCCTGCGTGTTATAAGCTAGCATCACTACATTTTGAATTGCACATTCGATGAGTTTCTGCACACATTTTATCCCAGTGATGAGATGCCGGCTATTGGTACTTCTCCGCATCGAACCGTCTTAGTTGGTATTGTTTGGTGTTTTTGGAGATTGAAATTTGTTTAGGTACTTATTTAGGTACGGGTTTTATGGCCTAAACCAAAGCTTACTCTGGTATTTGGTGCAGAGAGTTCGTGACTCTTTGCCTGTTCCATTTTCCCAGATGGAACCATTTTGAGCGAATAGTATTAACTGAAAGAGCAACCATATATTCGGCTGTATTGGAACTTTCTCGATGTCAACATCTATTGACATATGTACTTATTCAAAGACATCCTAGGTCTAATGCACACTAAGGTATATGGCATGCTTCGTCACTTGAAGCCAATGTAACCATACGCCATGCTGCGTATAGACTCAAGTGCTAGGCATGACAGCCCTCGAACCAAACCTATTATCGGTGACATTTTAGCTATACCTTATCGAGCGGAAAAACTATCTTATAAGAAGGTTATACTAGTTTTACTTTGGGAGACCGCACACTGAAAACTTTTTCTCCTCAGAATTATTAATATAAAAGCAAAACTCACTGACTGAATGGCATATTTACTCTCTGATGTTTGTTCGAGGGACGTTCGGTATAGGTGGAGCCTGGAAAGTTGAATTTACTTTTTTTCTGGGATACGAACCCGCATATGCCGCTGAATAAATCAATGCATTAACCAATGAACCGCGGCGGTCGCGGACTTCAAGCGCTTTAGCCTAAAATTTTGCATTGCGGTCCCTCTTAGCCTAAAGGGAAAAAGGGGGTTAAAAAATTAACTTTTCCATTTACCAAGCGCTCATTATACGCGCCTAGCTTATATACAGCTTGTCTGGTTTACTTTTAATAAAAAAAAGAATTTTTTTTTTAGTAAATTAGTCTACGATCATAAATATTCGTAACTGAAGCTTAAAAACAATGGGAATGATAATGTAGATTTCTTTTCCAAGTCATCATCAATTTTAAATCAGCGAATACCAAAGCCAACAGTGGTCGAGCAGCGGATGGGTTCGTGCTCAGAACGGGGCGAATTTGTAATTTTTAGCCGTTCCTTACCTGTAGAACGTAGACGCTGTTCGCTGCCATCCATTTTAAGTCAGACGCTGCAGAGAGGATCATGGCTTGATGCTTCTTTAAAGGCGACATCTGCTCGCCTTGTCTATATTGGACCAAAGTATATGTGGTTTTGTTAGGAAATCCTCTAAACAATAAATACCATCGACTACAGAGCACGACAGGCATCGGAAAAATAACAATCGCCCAAACCCCGTGTGATGAGCACTGCATTGTGCGCACACATATTTGTAACCTTCGCCTCTAAAAACAAATCTATATTAATCAAAAGGTTTTACGAGCGTCTTGTCTTTCCTCAAAGGGTAAAGCTATACAATCCACAAAGAATCTTTTATGGACATTTTCCTGGATGTTACACAATATGAGTAACATTTCACCGATTTTGCTTACACAAGTTCGTTTAAATCTTTGCCAAATTATCCCATCGGTTGCGGGCTTATGTACAAAATGGATGAAATGTGGAAAAGTTTTTATGTTCCAGTTCACCGTTTTGAGCGCCTGTGTCTAACTTTTCAATGTTAGCAAGTTGCCATTAAACTTGCCCACTAAAGATTGCTATCAGTTCAATGTTCGCTTATGCGTCAAATCTTCATTTCGTATCCTTCTCTACTTTATAGAGCAACATTAGATGCGATTTTAACTTCGAAATAGATTTTCATTTTAATGACTTCTGTTTGAATAGCCATAAACATTGATTCATTATTACATTGCCATCAAAGTCATTAAACGTGCATGCACACTTTCGTCGACTACCCCCTTCGATTATGTTGTCTGACTTGTCTGTAATGTTTCGAAGCAAACAAAATCACCTTCACCAGCGTTATCCTGTCAGAAGATCGCATTATACTTTTACTAACGCGACTTCATAACACTCATTTTTTTAATACATAAGATGTGTACTGACTTTTAAATGTCGATAAAAATTTATATAGCACCAAGGAAATTAAAAAAAAAATTAAACATTTATAGCTATTTTTCCCTCTGGGTAAGGTACCAAGGGAGGTTTATTATTCCTGCAAATTGACTCATATAATTCTTTAATATACATACATAGATATTTTAATTTTATGCATGCCGAGACTGATCAGTGTTGTGGCATACTATCTATGATACGTAAATCTTTTGATATAAATAATGCATTTTCCGTTGTTTTAAATTCACTCCTTCCGTTGTGGGGTCGTCTGTAAGTAAATATTAAATGCTAATCAATAAATATTCAGAAGCTTTGAATGTTTCATTTGAATTTGTTTTCCATTCTTTTTTTGTTTGTCGATGTATGCAAATATTTGATCATTTTAAATAATTATTTAATGTTTTTTTTTCTTTTATTTGCAGCTGCAATCGAAGCGTGAGATGTTCTTTAAGAGCGACTCACATAGCAGTCCATCTGGTCCACCGCCTACACCACCAACGTTAAATAATCATGTGAATAGTAATTCAACATCACAGGTAAAAAGGACAACTTGAGTTTAGTATACGAGATATGCAAATGAATTTAAATTTTAGATGGTGAAAAGCAAGCGATATGGTTTGACATTCGTTAGCTATTTCTGGAGAATAATGTGAATAAATGAAAATATTTTAGTGGAGTTATTCTACGCAGTCACAATCTGAAAGTGAAATATGTTATATAAAACGCATGCAAATTATTTCGGTTTAGATATTTTTTAAAATCTGTTACTTAAGACGCACGTGAACTTAAATTCAAAATCCTTTTCTCGATCATGGACTAGTTGATAGTTCTACGCGCCTGAAATTTTCTAAATAATAAAGTTGATATTACAAAAGTAAAAAAAAGCTCTTAAATCTAAGAAGATAGTTGTGAGGAAAGGTATTGCTAAGTAGTTCTAATAAGGTTTTGTTATTTCTACTAAACAATTTCGTAGTATGATCTATCTTCTGCAGATGAAATCCACCTAAGATCTGACTATATAAGGTGATACAAGCGACAAGCCAATAATGTTCTAGCTCTACTTAGTTGCTTCAATGGCTCTGTTGTCCATGCTGATCCTGGGTCTTAACCAACAAAGGCTTCACTACCAGCTCGATCGTAAGCTTACTCCAGTTTCTCACTTGTACGCATTGCCCAAGACATAGTCTTTCTTTGTTGTGGATGCAAAGATTCGATTTGGTCGATGGTGCAATTCGTCGTTTCAACTTCTTCTCCATATTCCTATTTTGCTGTCGTATCTATTTGTTACGTGTCTAGTCTTAGACTGCTGAGTGAAAGATTGTTGGCTGAAATCAAAACTGCGAGACAATTTTTATTTATCAAATGGAAATATTTATCTTGTGGTCGAGCACACATAACCGCATAAACCCAAACTCATCCACTGTTGCTCTGCTGTTGGCAATGGTATCCGAAGAAATATTCTTGATTACGTAATAAAAAAGGAAACTGAATCCCGGAGCACTCAGACTAACCTTTAAACCCTTTTAGGTGTACTGGTTTGAAAGTTGAGTTTGAGTTTCCTCGATGGGGCTTGAATCTCCATTATTTGGTTCACAAGCAAACACACTACCCATTACATAGTGGCCATTGTGATTTGAGGCTTAGTTTTGGAGATAGGACCTACTGAAAAACACGTGGATTTTGAGGTCGGTGTTCTTAAATTATCTTGAGAAGTCTGCATTTGATTTAAATGTTATTACAAATGAAAGAATATTAACAGATCTGTCGAGATTTTTGACTTCCAAGTCATACCACTTTTATGCGGTGACAAAAATTTCTTCTATCAAAGATCATAACATTATGTTCTTTCGCCAATCCATACTTTCATCCCAACCGCATGCCAACAACGCTGGTGCAGTCGCCACATTCACAATGACCTTTTAAGATATCAATGCGATGCAATGTCAACGTACATACACACCTCTCAAATTTCGACCAAGGAAGCCATAAAAGCATTTACCATACTTCAGTAACTAATACAGTGGCCAATGAGGAGCGTTGACTACCACGACAAACTAGGACAACACTAGTCTAACTCCGTTCAGGCTGTAAAGAGCAGTTGCCCAGACTGCAAAACCGGCCCGCATGACACACAAGACCAAACCCACAAACATGTACCCGGAAGAGTTATGGAAGAACCCCATTGTCGCGGCCCAATTTCCGAAGCTAGTTAAAAAAGTGCCTTCTAAAACTGGCGTAAAACAGAGATTGTCCGATATTTAGAGTGATTTTGTGCGGATTTCAATAATTCAAACATTCTATTGAATCTAAGAGCCTGTACTAAATTTGATTTGTCTAGCTCAAAATTTAAGACCCTGAAACTTATTAAAAATGAAAATCTTACATTTTGTTATGGACCTCCTCAGCTGGTAGTCACTGTTTGGAACTCCTTCTCTTAAACAGGGCCAATTAATGGTTTTTCTTACTCGGAAGTTGTAAAACTCTTTCATAGGCGGTGCTTACTATTATACCGTCACTTCATAATATTGCCATGTAAACCTGCAGGTTTTATGTGATATTAGTCAGAGTAGGGCAATTGTAATCGATTACCGATTCCATGATTACAAAATGTAATCTATTACATTTCATAAATTACGATCACTTTTTGTTATCTGTAATCTGACCGGATTTACAATTACGAAGTAATCAGTAATCACAGATCGTAACAATTACTGTAATTTTAATCGTAATCGATTACAACAAAATTTCATTTCAGTTTCAGGAGGATATATGTATATATGTATTATAGAGTATGTAGAGTGAGGCTATCTTTTAGAAAACGTATGGGTGGTTGATGTTTTGGAGGATGTAAGGGTGAAAATTGAGTTTAAATGGTGTGGTTGGATCTTTTTGGGATGCGTGAGTGAAAATGGAGTGTTTGGTGGGCGGATAATATTCACTCCCACGTCCCACGAATTACGGCCCTCCCTAATAATTCAACTTGCAACAGCTAAATGAGAATTAGCGGAACTAAATTACAGGGCCCTATTGTAGTAAATGAAATTTTAAAACAATAGTAATCAAAGTAATTAATTACTGATTACCCGTAATCAAAATTGTATGTAATCAACACTGCAACTACTAAGTAATTCGATTTGTAATTTTAATTAATGCAATTGTTTCGGATAATTGATTAATTTTGTAATTAATTATGCGCAACTCTGATATTAGTGACTACTCTATTGGTTACCTACTGGTGATGTACGCTTTTTAAAATGTTTGAAAACATATCAGGTCATTTTACGGATGTAGCTAGTATGGGCAAAAAAGTTCACACATTTATAGCTATAAAACAAAGACCTCGAAAGATATTTTAATAAAATTTATTCATTCAGAGATTGTCCGATATTTAGAGTGATTTTGTGCGGATTTCAATAATTCAAACATTCTATTGAATCTAAGAGCCTGTACTAAATTTGATTTGTCTAGCTCAAAATTGAAGACCCTGAAACTTATTAAAAATGAAAATCTTACATTTTGTTATGGACCTCCTCAGCTGGTAGTCACTGTTTGGAACTCCTTCTCTTAAAGAGGGCCAATTAATGGTTTTTCTTACTCGGAAGTTGTAAAACTCTTTCATAGGCGGTGCTTACTATTATACCGTCACTTCATAATATGTGATATTAGTCACAGTAGGGCAAATTGTAATCGATTACCGATTCCATGATTACAAAATGTAATCTATTACATTTCATAAATTACGATCACTTTTTGTTATCTGTAATCTGACCGGATTTACAATTACGAAGTAATCGGTAATCACAGATCGTAACAATTACTGTAATTTTAATCGTAATCGATTACAACAAAATTTCATTTCAGTTTCAGGAGGATATACATATGTACATATGTATTATAGAGTATGGAGAGTGAGGCGATCTTTTAGGTGGTTGATGGCGATCTTTAGGGTGGTTGATGTTGTGGAGGATGTAAGGGTGGAAATAGAGTTTAAATGGTGTGGTTGGATCTTTTTGGGATGCGTGAGTGAAAATGGAGTGTTTGGTGGGCGGATAATATTCACTCCCACATCCCACGAATTACGGCAACCGCTAAATGAAAATTAGCGAAACTAAATTACAGTAGTAAATGAATTTCGAAATCAATAGTAATCAAAGTAATTAATTACTGATTACTCGTAATCAAAATTTTTTGTAATCAACACTGCAACTACTAAGTAATTCGATTTGTAATTTTAATTAATGTAATTGTTTCGGATAATTGATTAATTTTGTAATTAATTATGCGCAACTATGATATTAGTGACTACTCTATTGGTTACCTACTGGTGATGTACGCTTTTTAAAATGTTTGAAAACATATCAGGTCATTTTACGGATGTAGCTAGTATGGGCAAAAAAGTTCACACATTTATAGCTATAAAACAAAGACCTCGAAAGATATTTTAATAAAATTTATTCATACATGTATTCCGAACGCAAAAATGTAAACTTTATTCAAAATGGCTTCTGTTGGCTTTAATGCAGGCCTTTAGTTGCTTCGGCCACTCATCAATTACAACACGCACCTCATTAATTGGAAAATTGACCACAGCTTCCGTCAGAGCTCGCTTTAAGAATGCTAGGTTATGGTATCTTTTGTATCACATAATATCATTTAAGACGGTCCACAATTTCTGATTCAGTGGATTAAGGTCTGGACTGGTGGAAGGCCAGTCTTCGGTACCAATGAAACGGGGTGCATTTCTCTGGAGCCAGGTACGGGTAGTTTTCGGCTTGTGGGCTGGCACGGGAACTTGCTGGAATATTCTTTATTTTTTTTGGAATATGGTATGCTTTCACAAAGGTTCTTAACCGGTCTGGTGTTACACTTTGGCCAATTTTTTGACGCCTTTCCCGCAAAAATCCGCAGTAACTCCGTCATAAGAGACACCACCACACTATGACTGGCGTTGGGGGGTGTTCTTTCCGGACCTTGGGACTAGCTCGAACGGTTTCCCAGGTTACCGTGCATAGACCCTATCACTTTGTTTGTTGAATTTTTTCTGCACCGTGAAGATTTTCTCATCGTTAAACAGAAGTTTTCTGTACAGAACAGCAGTGTATTCTACCAGGAGTCTCTTTGATTTTTGGACTCAATTTATGTAAAGGCCACAGTCAGCAATTTTCCGGTATGGCGTTTGAAGGCCCACAGCCTCGACTTGCGACTCATTGACTTTCGCGTAACATTCATCTCTTGAGCTATTTTTTTTTTTTTTTTGCTTTTGGAGATGGTTTCGTGCTTTAAAGGTTTTGATGACTTGTGGAGTGTGTACCATGCGTGGACGGCCAGATCGCAAAGGGCCTTTAATGACGCCAGTGTCCTCGAAAAATGTTATGCACTGGTAAGCAAAAATTTGGCTACATCCTCCTAGCTGCTGCAGCGTCTTACAAATTTGAATTTTGTTCATACCACACTTATGAACCGCTACGACAGAGATGCGATTCACTTTCTCAATCCATTCTATAACGAAAACGTAAGCAAATTTTAAATATTTGTGTAAACAAACAATTATGAGGTAAACTGCTACAAATGTTATGTCAATCTTTGGGTATGCCTAAGTCTTGATCGCGTAATGGGTGTAACAAATGCAGTAGCAGTATTTGTGTGCCTACTTAGGTATATGTAGGTATTTCTAGCAAAGAATACTAGACTGCTGAAGGGTTAGTTAGATAGAGAATTTTGGTTTTGTCCTTGTCTATCCTCGACAGTCCCAGGCTTCTGTCTCTCTTCAAACCCGTTGGACATTTGGGGTCCATTATTTTACACGATAGTAGGGAAATCAGATCTACTACTATACTACTTTCATAATTAAGCTAATTATTGTGTCGCATTATTAATAGAGCTACTCTTGTTCTCTTATCGACCGTGGCGATAAGACAAACTACAAACCTACTTCCGTATATAAACAGAAATTCGATAGTACGCGAAGGAAACCTAAAACAAACTAAAAATATGAACCCTTTCATCGGTGAATATCTTTGAGAATTTCCTCCTAATTTCAAAATACAGTCCAATAATACATACCCCGCATGCAATTTCAATCATACACGAATTTTCCACATGTCCCATTTTCATTTATTTCATATTCCATTGCATTGCACCATTCCTGGTGGTACATCTTTTATTTTTCTTCATAAAACCTTCAAACTTTTTTGAAAAAAAAAAAAAAAAAACCTTTTCTAATAATTGCAAATTTTTTTTGTTAAACATTTCTAGAATTCCTCAATAAATAACACACCATCAGCAGCAAACGATAAACACCATCATATTAGCAATAATATACAAAATAACCACCACACATCGTCGTCGACACTGAACAACAGTAGCTCCACGTTAATATCGCAAGAGCAACAGCACAGTAAAATTTCCAATTCAACAACAACAACTACAACGGTTAATAATTCAGCAATCGGTTCAGCGACATCTGGTGGAGTCGGCAGTGGCATTACATCGAATGTCACCGCTCTGGCGAATAACATCAACAATTTATCTCTGAAAGAGAAACAACAACAGCTCCTAATGAACAATGATAGCTATCCGGATTCCAATAAGATCGCCAGTGAGCGATACGATAAGGAAAAAGTTCAAGCGGTAGTACGACCCAAACCCAAGGAACTGGATGGCTATGTGGGTTTTGCCAATCTGCCGAATCAAGTGTACCGAAAGGCGGTGAAAAAGGGCTTCGAGTTTACCCTTATGGTTGTGGGTATGTTAAATATTTGTCACATAACTGTTGTTTTGAAATGAGCTAACGACAGAAATTTGTTTTTTTTTTTTTTTTTAGGTGAAAGTGGTTTAGGAAAGTCAACGCTGATCAATTCAATGTTCCTGTCGGACATTTACAATCAGGACCAACATCCGGGACCATCGCTACGTATTAAGAAAACAGTTGCCGTAGAATCGACAAGAGTTTTGCTCAAAGAGAATGGCGTCAATCTTACGTTGACTGTTGTAGATACACCCGGATTCGGTGATGCCGTAGATAATAGTAATTGGTAAGTAGAGCTGAGAATTACTACAAATATTATGGTTCTTAACAACTCTGATCAGAGCCGAATGTCGATCTCTAAAGTAGGAATACAAATCACATACAAGAAACAAACTACACGAGTTTGATGTCACATTACGTCAGCGGTATTATGCAACTCGTTTGAGCAATAATGAGTGAAAAGTGCCTCTGAACAGATGTTAAACATGCATAAACTCTCAGCGACTATCTGTACTTTGCTACTAGTTTTATACAATGAGCACTATATAGGGCAGTCTAGTCCGTTCTAAATGTAAGTTTAGAGTCTATCGACATAGAGCTCGATGTGTTATTTAGATCAATTTAATGCGTCGGAAAATACAACCATTTATGTGGATCTCACTCTTGTGTAGTAGCAATCTGAAGAATTGCAATTTTTCAAGACATTCGAACCCGCTGCATTAAAAATTTTAGAATCTACAATCACTCGATAATTGCATTCAATTTTTATTACTATCACCAACATTTAAGCTATCAATCGACCTCGATCGCGCCATTGTTTGATGATTGTGCATCACGAAATGAGTGGTGTAAGTATATAGTTTCGGTGACTCCCACAAGATTGGGGTTAAGTATAGCCCTGATGGAAATCCATCCACAGGAAGTCCGGATTCCCGATCCCTGGCAGATCATCCCTAGATATAAGGTCAAAGGTGAAAGGCGAATTTAGAGGTAAAATGCAGGTGCGTCTGTCACACAATGCGCGGCATAATGGTCAGCGTCTGACCCTAAAGGGCCAGCTATTTCCCACACAGGTGCTAGACATATTATCACATTTTGACTCCGTGCAGTAGCCGTAATTTCGGTCGGACACGTTTCTTTCATGAAGATCTACCAGAGTTAATGAAAGAATAGTTTCAAGGGCAGTGGCAGGTGTGGTTCTTATGGCACTGCTTGTGCGTATCTTGTTAGTTACTGGATTTTCGTGAGTGGCATTTAGGTTTGTATTGTATTCTACTCTAGGTCAGCGTACCAAACACATATCATAATTGATGTGACTATATCCAAATGCTTGCATCTAATGCATGATGTTGGTGCTGAGCGATTTCTTCGCTCTTTTGAGGGTGTTCCAGTTCTATCATCAGAGTTTTGGGAAGTCAGTGCTAATGAGGACCTCCAGAGTTTCGGTGCATGAGTTTCGTTTTGAAGACCTGAGGCTGAGTAGACTCTTGATAAAACCTTGTTTTTAGTTCATCTGCATTTTTGGTGAATTAAGATCAGCCATACAGCTGTCTTGGCATACTTTCATTGTATCAGTCCCAATCTGTGGCATCCTTTGCGCTTTTCGCTATGGCTTGACCAGACTTCAGTTAGCGAAGAATTGAAGAAAAATTTTGTCTATGGTATTGGTATCGGGTGAACAATTCATTGATGGTATCCAGTATGGTTAGGGTGTACTGTCCGTCTAACTCCTTGAAAGATACGCTGCAGTCTTTCTCTGCTATATAGGTATACTTCCTGAGTTTACGGGTGATGCTGAGCATTGCTTATTCAATCTTTTTCAGTATTTTTAACGCTCAGGCCATACTTGTGACTAGTTTATTGAAAGAGTTTTGTAAAGTATCTGTGGGTAATTTCCAGACGCTGAAATAGACACATCATCTGCATACGCTGCGCCATTCCATAAGAAACCATTGATCTTAAGGATCTAAACTTCTCACGAGAATTATAAGAAGCACGCGACCAATCCAAGTGACCTCAAGACTTTTGGGAGTGTGTGTGGGATCCCCTCTGCCTTGAGTATTAAAAACAATTCTCCCTTCTGTCTAGGTTTTAAATATGTGTAGATTACATCTGGTTCCGGGGATTTGAATGATCCAAACTGTTTACCATCGACTTCATATTCTCTTCGCTGGTAAGATCAGAAGTGTTCTGTAGACATGCTGCATGTTTTACGCCATTAGCTTTTGTCTGGGACGGAGAAGTAAGAATCCATTAGGAAAATCTGCAATTTGTGTTCCAATGTTTCCAAGGAACCGTTTGAGCTCTTTAAGACGCACCGACATTTTAGAGAGAACTTTTCGCAGTGTAAAGGATTGTCGTGTGCTGTAAAAACTGTTTTCCGAGCTGCGCATGGAACTACTTTAGGCTAGCCTTGTAAATTCTCCTCTGGGGAAATCTTTCTGCTTTCTCAGAGAATAATGTTGAGTTCTGTGTTCAACGGACGTGTTCCTTCTGATGATAAGACATGATTTTACAAAGACTGTCTCTGCCTCAAGGCAGAGAGGTCAGGATATTGTTAATCTTTTTTACTCACACGAAGCCCATTGTACTACCAAGCAGAACTCCTTTTGGTGTAGTGGTTGAAGAAACTTGAATTTTATTAGTTTCTCTTTTATGCTCGGGTGGCTGTGGTTGCTATTCTCCGCCCAGGCTTGAACCTGCACAGTTCGGGTCACAAGCGAACACACTACCCACTACAACATGGCCACCCCTATATATATGCGAACTGGGTTCTGGAGGAATCTAGACTCAGTTGGTTAGTCTACCGTAGAGTACGGTGTGTTAAGCTATGCAGCGCTAGTACAATGTCGTTCGTGTCGTGCTGATGGCGAAAATATAGATATAACAATAGTAGGCTAATCAAGGTTTTTGAATTAGGGCGATGAGTCTACAACTCATCAACAGATTTACGAATGCTAAAATGTTTCTAAACGTATTATATTCAAAACTTCATTTGAAAGGAACTCAGACCTCGCTGAGTAACTCTTTTCCAATGCCTTGAGCTTGGCTCCTAGCAAAGTTTCTTGATTAAGTCTAACGTAAGGCTTAATAATATTGGATGTCGAATCGCCATATGTACACATAATAAATTTACCGTTGAAACGTTTGTCGAACTCTTCCCCCCAATCGTAAAGCCTAAAGATAGCGGGTATTAAAACAGCGTACGGTTGCTATTTAATGTTTTCTGTTTACGAATAATCAGGGTTCTTATACTTACAAGAACGGAGCCTTATAGTGAGATTCAGTTGTCTATCTGTCACAGCCTTATAACTTTTGAACCGTTAGATGTAGAAATTTGAAAGTAAGTAAGTGGAACAAGAAAACAAATTTTGGGAGTTAGAGTAGAAGTAATTTTTTTTTTTTATGTATGAAATAAGCGGGTTTGATACCCGCAAATAGATCTGTAAATTCATAAAAACGATATTAAAAATTGAATTTTTTATCTCTTTTTCAGTTGGGTGCCCATTATCGACTTTGTCGAAAGTAAATACGAAGAATATCTAACCGCTGAATCCCGCGTTCATCGTAAGGCAACACCTGACAATCGAGTACATTCTTGTCTATATTTTATCGCACCATCGGGTCATGGGCTGAAACCACTCGATGTTGAATTTATGCAACGTCTCTGCGATAAAGTGAACATAATTCCAGTTATTGCCAAAGCCGATACAATGACACCCGAAGAAGTGCAACTATTTAAAAAACAAATTCTCAACGAAATTGCTCAACATAAAATTAAGATTTACGATTTCCCCGAACCACTCGAGGATGAGGAAGAGGCCAAAGCCTTACGACAATTAAGAAGTCGTGTGCCATTCGCTGTTGTTGGAGCGAATACAGTAATAGAAGTTGATGGAAAAAAAATCCGAGGACGACGATATCCATGGGGTATCGCTGAAGGTGAGTGAGAGATCAGTAAAAAAAAAAAAGTAAATATCGTAAACGATCTAAAATTAAATTACAGTTGAAAATCTCGATCACTGCGATTTTATTGCACTACGCAATATGGTTATCCGAACGCATCTGCAGGACTTGAAAGACGTAACAAATAATGTACACTATGAGAATTATCGGTGTAGAAAATTGGCCGGACTAGGAGCCGATGGTAAAGCCAGATTAACAAACAAGTGAGTGTGAATTAATGTCTATTCATGGGACATACATGTGCTTTTGTGTGTTTTCCTTTTCTTTGCTCCTGTTGTGTGGATTTTAATTAAATTTTATTTTTAAGTTTTTTTTTTTCATTTAGTTGGAGTTAAGTTAAGTTGTTTTTTTTTTTTTTTCTGTTCGTTGTATCAATCAACAACATCAAGTCCCCTTTACTTTTGATTAAATGGATAGAATTTTCATAAAAAGAAAACAATTGAGATAAAAACAGTTAATATATGTAGAAAACAAAACTGTCATTCATCGATGTTCATCATTGTTGTATACCTTGTCTCTTTCTCATATAGTTTTTGCCCTCAAGGAATTATGAATAGCTTTATGATTGTTTGGTAAGTTCATTCCCATATTCATTTTTTCCCTCTCTCTCTCTCTCTGTCTCTCTCATTCTCAGTTCATTTTATTTTCTTTAGTTTCATTTGTTTTTAGTTGTTTTTTTTTAAATTAGTTTTGGTTTGTAGACAATTAAAAAAGGGCTGTCATCCTTCATCCTTATCCATTAAAACTACGGAGAGAGAAATGTCGTTTCTTTACACCGCTAGTTTTGACTGTCAGAAAGGATTGAACGGATGCCTTTAGTATGTTTATGGGATTAAAGTTCTTTGACTCAAATTTCAAAAGGTATGTTTAAAAAGGATTATTTGAGTGCATCCTTAGAAGAAGAACAATGAAAACGTAGTGAAGTAGAATATGTTTGTTAAACCACTTCTTTTTCTCCTTTTGTTAAATATTGTATACTTTTCAATTTAATAATAAATTGAAATGAAATCCTTCCTTACTGTATCTATAATTTTTTTTTTTTATGCAATTTTATCCATTTATTCTAAGTTTTTATTCGATCTGTGTAGTTACTCCTTGCATCTTGGCATTATATATTCGTATATCCTCTTTTTGAAAGGACTTTTTGATTTGAATTTAAATTTCCAAGTCTATTCTCTAAGTCGTATTTCATCAGTATTCTGTAACAACGTTAAAAATTACATTGACGGTGCAAAGTTTAAGAAAGTTTGGCAGCACTTATTCACATAGTCATGTCGATCAAAAATAAGGTAACGGGTAATAATTTCAACATATTTCTATTCCTGTCAGTTCAAGTGACAGCTTGAGCGCGACTATGGCTATACCCACAGACGTGAGGATGCAAATAAGCACAAAAAACAGGTCTAAAATAAAATGTGGTGACAATCACCCCTATTTCCGATTTCATCTGTCAGAAGTGACACACATTTCACAATAAATGGTCGACTTCGGATTGTTAGACGTTAGCTACTCCACTTTCCTTTAATAATAAACCATTGACTGCGGGAATAATGACAACTTAAACTTTGTAAGAGTGCCATAAATTTCCATAAATAAAAGTCAGTATCGAATCGAGATGTCACTCACTGTCACGACTTAGTGAATAGGAATGTTTATATATTCTTTTTGTTTTCGTTTATTTATTTTTTTGATTTTGTTGTACTCTTTTGTGGAAAAAGAAAAGTAAGCCCTTTGCGTGTGTTTTTTTATTTTTTTGGTTTGTTTTACATTTTTACCAACAAAAACAAAATTTTCAGGAATCCACTTGCTCAAATGGAAGAGGAAAAACGTGAACATGATTTGAAAATGAAGAAAATGGAAGCCGAAATGGAACAAGTCTTCGAAATGAAGGTGAAAGAAAAGAAACAAAAATTAAAAGATTCTGAATTAGAATTGACAAGGCGACACGAGGAACGTAAAAAGGTTAGTAGAGTTTTATTTAAATTTAGTAAATATAGTTTTTAGAACAGGGCGATAAATTGTTAGTACAACTTTGAAGATGAATTAACAAAGCCATAGATAGTTCACGTACATGTCCTCACAGAGTTTGGCTCTTAGAGCTTCATAAAGGTCCTAAATAAATTTAAACAAATTCATCCAACTTCGAACATAAAATAAAATACTGTAACATAATGTTGCATAATAACTACGCTTCAAAAGTAGGCAATACATTCCGAAGTGTCTTTTCATTCGAGGTTCGTGTCCACGGTAAGAGACGGATTATGTCTAAGACGATGTTGCGGAATTAAGAGAGAATTATAACCACAAGAGATTATTGGCTGCAACTGTCATCTTGGAATTATTACATCGGAATTTTCGTGTTCCAGTGGTCGAAGAATTTGCTAGAAGTTTCTGGCTATGAGAAATGCGACTATATACGGACAGATGGCGATCGAGGCAGGGCAGTTGGGTTTTGAACCGCGCGAAGAGATTGGTAAAGTGATAATAGGCGAAGTTGTAATTGTAATGATAAATTGAAAGTTGAGAGTTAACAAGAAGAAGTAATTAGTTTGGATTTGTGAATTAAGTAATTGAAATGAGATAAAGTGATTTGAGAAGAAAGAGACCTTGTAAGAAAAGAATTTGCGAAGAACAGTATAGTGTGAACTTGAGTTGTTCTATAGACTAGAAAATAAAGAAATAATCTCACAGAATAACGTTTTATCTACTCGAGCCGTAGCTCGCATATTACAATACTTTAACTCATCTCGATTTTCCTTCGAGCACGTAGTTAAATAGGAAAATCTTCGCTGAACCATAGCTTACAAATTTCGAATAAAGATGGTTTTGATGAAAGTCTAGCGAGTGGCTTTTTTTTGTAAATAAAATTCACGTTTGACCTATGAAATAAGTTGTTAGGATCCTATACCGAAATGGTATCAGACCGAAGAACCAAATAAACTTCGTAGAATGAAAGCAGCAAGCCGTAGAGATAAGGTTGATAAACGGAGTAAATGACCTCGAAAAATAGATCGTCCCTAGCTTGGGCTAGTAGTTGTACTTGGGGTTCGATTTTTGGAAGGCGTTTGGGATTGCACCGAACGTAATTATTTCCGTTCTAAATAAATTCCGAGAGAAGGTTGGCACCCATTAATTTTGGGGTTAGTATGAATATTTCGATTTCGCCTAAAATTGCGATCCTTTGGACCCCAGGCATTTTAAATTTTGGTTTGAGTTTTTCTTTTTCAACGCCAAGATTAATTGACATCACAATGTCAGACATTTTTAAGAAACCGATATACCTGCCCTTGTAAGAGTAAGTATAAACTAAAGATCAAAACAGTTTTCGACTATGGGTTGGAAAGTACAGAGAAATGTCGTTGACAAATGGCAGGGTGTATGCACGGTAATCTAAAGAAAGTTTTGACGATGTAACGAAAATTTAAAGAGGTCTACTATGGTCAAAAATTATATGCTTTTGGTTAACAGGAAATGAAGACCAAAGTTTGTATATTTGGTCTTGGAATGCACTGTGAAAGCTTTAAGCAGATCATGCGCACAAGGTAGCGCAACTTTGTGTTGTGGCCTTTAGCTTTCAATAGAAATGTCTAACTTCTTCCCTTTGATAAAATTTGTTTTTATTTTCTCGATCTCTCGTTTATCAAGTTTTTTTTTTATACAGAACGCTTGCAAAAGTGTTGAGCGAAAGTAGTACTATTTTCCATCCGCGCTCTGGAGGCTTTGTCGCTTGCGTTGTATTAGTAATCAATGCTCTATTTAAAGGCTTAAGATAGCATTTGCTTTCGCTTCTGATTTGATCAAAGTTAATCCCTTGCACCCTATTCTTTGCTATGAAATAGAGCCATTTCTATTGACTTCCCTTTCGTACCACCTTAGAGGACTGCGCCTAGAAAATGACGGTACCTGCAGATTCTTATACCATAAAAAAATATCGTAAATTTGAAAGTAATCATATGTCCAAAGACATACTAAAATGTACAAGACCTCCAGAGCAGGCTTTGTTGACTTCTTTCATCTTTAAGAAGGTTATTTGAGTTAGGTGTTGGACAATTCAGTAGTAAATATTTTCCTCTGATGTTATCGCAAATCCTTTCCCATGCATTGAGTATGGTAGAACAGCGAGCCAAACAAACCTTTCAGCAGGCACAAGAACAGAGATACCAGAGTTCATTCGGTGCGGGACAAAGTCGGTAGAAATGAATAGTCTATAGTATGGGAGTTTGCTAACCTGGTAAGTATAGACTCTATACTTACCAGGTTAGCAAACTCTACAAACAGTGACCGCAGGGGCCATATAAACATTAATACTCCTCATTGTACACCAGCTGCTATGACTGAGTCCTTGCTGTGGAGGAGTTTTTGAATTCAGTATAATCTCCCGGACAACATTTTGATTTGTTCAGGCGCTTTTAGATTTCTTCTTTCCTTTACTGAATAATGCCGATATAATAGCCTTGTTTCACTGGGTTGGAGAAGTACATGCAGATACTTGGGAGTAGATGTTAAATGGAACGCACTTTTTTTCACTAGTAGTAAAACCTAACCTCAATTTTATTCATTTCATTGATACGATTTCGTTTTTTGGGAAAGCCTTATTATTTAGCAAACACAAAAACCTTTGCGTATTTCCTTAGTAAAGATAATCACCATCTTCCTTTTTCAATGAAAATTGTTCCCTACTAGATGGCGCTGAATCAATCACCATCTAATAGAAAACTTAACCGCAACTAAAGAGTCTTGATCCAGGAGTCTAAATTTCCTAAATGTCTTCCAACAGGTGAAAATAAAACTTTCGGACTACCACCTTTTTATTTCCACGGAAGATGGCCTGACGGTCACATCATCTCAGAGCCCTTTATATTACGGGCTTGAAACTCTGCTACTTGTGTAACCATAGCGGTAAATATCATTTTTATTTATTTTTTTGAAACCCGTCGCACCTCAGGAGTTCCATCAAATACTACGATAGCAGTGACAGGCATAGTGACGTAATACTTATTCTCGGTCTACCATAACCGCTGCTTCAATTGTTGTTCGCTATGATATTGTTAGGAGGATTCGGTAGAATCTAACATTTCCAGACGTCTTTTTCATCACAACATTGTCGACCAGATCTTGCGGTCGAAGAGCTATCTCATGTTTGAGGTAATTCAATAAATCACCCGCGCGGTTGTTGATTCCTTCATACGTATCGTGTCGTAACGCTCTTGTTCACCGCTGCTAAAGCGAACACTCTTTTATGTCTATAAGGTAGGTGCCATCAAAGTTGCTTCCTGTCATTTCACTCAAAGTATAGCTACTTACGGAGAAAGAATTATAGCAGTTAAAATCGCGCGGATATAGACCGCATTCGGTTTCAGGGCGGGAAGAGTTGTCTTCAAACCAAGCTCTCTACCTAATCAAGTCATAAATACTGGTACATGCATTTTTGGTGATGAGACAAAAATGAACAAGCTATGAAGTCCGGTACATTGTTTTGAAGCCACCATTGTGTTGTTTTTGCCTTATGAACTGGGACGGAGTCTTGTTGGAAAATCCACTGGTTGTTAACTATTGGTTAAGTGCCTTCACAACGCCTTTCAGAACATACGTTTGGTAAGGCATTTGACAGAGTTTGACATTAGGCTCTTTTGTCGAAAATGCGTGCATATGGCATCGATGAGTCTCTTCTTCAATGGACATATCTGGTCTGGTGCACCCAAGACCGTTCTGCACATTCTTGATAGGGTACAAAATCGCGCATTAAAACTTATAAGTGATAGAGACATTGTGATGCTATACATTCACTTGAACATCTGAGAAATGTCTTATGTCTCTCCCTGTTTTATCGTTTTTTCTACAAAAAATACTCCAGCGAAATAGCCAGTTGCATTCCTCTCCTTCAAAATTTCACCCGCAATACGCGACATGCTTCGAATGCACATCAGTTCACCCTAAAGCCTAACTTCAGTCGTACTGTCAAATATAGGGATTCGTTTATAAGCCGAACGACACGAATGTGAAATTATTTACCAAGCTCTGTATTTCCCCATCACTACAACCTTCAAATATTTAAAGCCAACGTGCACAGGCTTCTCCTCTGTTCCTCTTCCCCTTGTTTCTAAAAGCCCGTGCCCTGTAACAGTATAACTAACTGTATTCGCGCGCGCGAATTATAATAAAAAAAAAAATAAAAATTTAAGATCGGCAACGCCTTCGTAGATGGCTCCCCACCATACCATCACATTGACTGATTCTTTATTGAATGACCGGGCGTAGACTTTGTCATTTTGCTTATTGAACGATTCCTCAATAGTAAACCTTTTTTTCATCCATGAACAAAATTTTCCAGTGACCATTGTGCGCGTACCGATGGCGTATAGCTTTCGATCTTTCCCTCCGTTTTTGCTTTCATTGATCTGTGAGTAAGTGACCAGCGTGTCTTTAATATGCGTTAAGTCCCAAGTTTTGTTTGATAATGATGGATGGATATCTGTGATATCTTCATTTCTCGTGACAGGGTTTTGTGCTTTCACAGCGGTTTCCGGTTAATCCTGGCTTTGACAGCTTCGATCGCCTGTGGATTTCTGACAGTCCGTGGGCGTCCGGATTTTTGACGGTCAGCTACTCCACCAATGTCTTCAAACAATTTAATAGTTCGATACACAAAATTCCGGCTGATCCCAAACGATCGAAATGTCCAGAAAATATCGCCTTTTTCCATATTACACATGTGAAGGCTAATTTCCACGGCACAGTTTTCAATATCTCCCCACTCCATATTTACGTAAATCTTGTTGCGCGTTAACTAAGTATAAATGTCAGTAATTGAATACCTGTCAATATAGAATGGGTGTGTTCAGTACTAGTTCCTCGATGAGTGCGTTTAAACGTGTACCAGGTTTTTTATAATATGACAAGGTACATTCTACGGTATGCCTAGCAATTAGCATCTCTTTGTGAATCTCAGAATATGACGTATTTTTATATTGAGGTCGTGGATAATCCAGTAAATCTCGCACCCAGGATATGACAACAAATAAAGCGATCTGTCCGTCGAAGATTCTATGATCATTCGAGTAATTCTTGTTCTCTTAAAGGTTCCCTATTAGATCTTATATCGTGCCCTGTTTTATTAAATATTTTTGAATAACCCTTTCTGTTGCATTAATTTCCACAGGCTCTCGAAATACAAATCCGTGAATTGGAGGAACGAAGACGAGGCTTTGATCAGGAGAAAAAAGATTGGGAAGACACCAACCATATTACGTTAGACGAACTTAGACGACGAAGCTTAGAAGCGAATAGTAAAGAGTGAGTACAAAACCAAAAACAATTTATTTCTTATAAAACAAAACTTTTATTTGATTATCTTCTCAACTGAAACAGAATAACTTTTATTATGTTTTTTTGCTTGATTTTTGTTTTATTTTCTTTTCCATTTCATTTTCATTAATTTTTTCGTTGAATTTTCACTTACATGTTTTTGTTTTTTTTTTTTTTCTATTAACTATTAACTACTTGTCTTTAATCTATCATTTTTCATTAATTTATGTAAATATATATATTTTTTTTTTAAATCTAAAATTGATACTAAATTTTAAGAAACAACAAAACACGCAAGCATAAATAAGACTTTTTTTTTTAGTTTATGTATAATTTTTCTTATAATTTGCAACAAAATTTTCTGGATATTTGATACTAAAAAAAAACGAAACAGCTTATGACACTACAAACTGGGATATAATATACATTTTCCAAATCATATATACATTTTTTTTTTTCTTCAATTTATGTGTTTTTTTTAATTTTTTCTCTTTCAAAATCAAATTTTTAAATATTTGCTCAATCGAATGAGTGTGTTTTTTGTCGAAAAAATTAAGAGAAATGTATAGTTTTTCAGCTTTTTCACGAAAACACTTATGTATTTGCGTGTAAAAAACAGTATGTTTGGTAAAAAAAAAAAATAAATAAAAATTGTGGGAAACGTATATACACTTGTGCTCATACAATTAAGCCACATGATGGAGAGCAGCAGTTTTTGCGAAAAAATATTGTCTCGTTTGTTTTATGCGTCTGTTTTTGTGTGATTCTACTAGGTGGGGTGAAAAGTAACCTCCTTGGGAATGAAAAAAATTTTTTTTTTAAATGTTTTTTTTTATTTAAATGTTTTTTTTATTTTATTCAATAGCCCTTTTAGCTTGATACACTTATTCCAGTGATTTTCCAACTTCTTGATCCCGTCCGAAAAGTAATTTTCCGGAAGGTCTGCAAAATACTCCTCCGTGTCGTCGATTATTTCCTCGCGTGAGCTGAATTTTTTTATTGATGAGCCATCTTTTGAGGAAGAGATAATAGTCCGAGGGAGCCAAATCGGGCGAATACGGTGGGTTCGACAGCAATTTCGAGGCCATGACAATCCCAGAAAACCGACGCCATAACCTTTCCGACCCATTGAGCCTCCCTCGGCCGCTTCGGAGCACTCATTCTGTTCTCTGGTGTGTAATAGTGGATCCAGGTTTCATCAACAGTTACCAATCGACGCCAAAAGTCCTCCCGATTCCGCATCAGCAAGTCAAAACACTCTTTCGAAGTGCTCTCGCGTTCGTGTTTTTGGTCAGGAGTGAGCATGCGCGGCACCCAGCGGCAGGATAACTTTTTCATATGCAGAATATTGCCCAAAATATGGCGTGTGCGCTCAGTACTAATCTTTGTGGTATCTGCTAGCTCGCGCACCTTCACTTTCCGGTCAGCCAACACCATTTCATGTATTTTTTTGACATTGTCCTCTGTAACCGCATCGGAGGACCTGCCGCTGCGGACTTGATCGGTAGTGGAGTTGTGGCCACCACGAAACTCTCGAAACCAATATTTGACGGTGTAATCTGACGGAGCATTAGCCCCATAATATTTATCCAACTTTTCTTACGTTTCCTTCGCCGTTTTGCCTCTCAAAAAATAATGTTTTATGAGAGAACGAAAATCGTTTTTGTCCATACTCAACATGATGCCAAACACGTCAACAACAATCAGCTGTCAAAACAAAACTAAAGACAGTATCGCACTGAAATTTGGCATGTCTGCCTAAATATGAATGGACTTCAAGGCACCATAACCTTTTTTGCAGTAGCAGCGCATTCTGGCGGTCAAGGAGGTTACTTTTCACCCCACCTAGTAAAGTGCCGTTATCTTTACTTCAATGTCACCAGGACGTGGAGGCAAAAAAAAACATTTGTGTTACAAACAGTGAGTAGTTGTTTGTGAAAAGTCAGTTAGGTTAGTGCTCATATAATTAAGCCATTTTGTGCGATTAAAGGAAGTTGACCACTTTTCTATTACCATTTTTACTGAAATTATTAATTTCACATACAATTTGATCGAAATTTAGAAAAAAGCTAGCAAAGATGAGTAAGAATATACAGATCAATTGCAAAAGTGGTGGATTTTTTAGGTTTTTAAAGAGGTAAAGTGAAAAATGCAATTCACTATTACCAACAAAATAAAACATTTGATAATCTTCCGCGTAATAAACCGCGCAAAACCACCACACTTTAGGAAGATAGACAGCTGACTCGATTGAGTAAGTCTGAACCTTTTCTGACTTCATCTTAGCTAAGAGCCCAAATGTACACGGACTATGGGGTAAGAATCTCCGTACAAACATTCTGGAGGCATGTTCCATTAAATGTAAGAATTGCGAGACGTAAACCAAACGTGTCGAAAGAAAATATTGCACGAAGGTTACAATTCGCAAAAGAACATAAAGACATAAATTTTTGGAAATTGTTCATCTGGAGCGATGAATCGAAATTTAACGTCTTTGAAAACGATAAAAGACCATATGGAAGGCGTCCCTCATTGAAAGAATTAGACCCCAAGTACACCAAGAAAACGGTCAAGCATGGTGGCTCATCGGTGATGGTCGGGGGATGTTTCACCTCATCCGGCGTTGGTCCGTGGAAATAAATGGGAAAATGATGGGTGAGATGTATAAAGACATCTTAGACAATAATTTAATTGGAGAGTTCGGTGACAATTTGCCACTAGCAAGGATCTTTCAACAAGATAACGATTCAAAGCTTTGCTCTAGGGTCGGTAAATCATTCAGTGGCCAGCTCAAAGTCCTGATTTAAACCACATAGAAAATCGATGGGGCATTATAAAAAGGGCAGTTGCTGCAAGAAAACCTACAAACAAGGCCTCTCTGTGGCAAATTATTCAACAGGAGCGAAACAAGGTCACACCCGCCCAATGTGAAGCGCTGGTCAACACTATGCCCAATAGATAGGATGGCCGTGGTGTAGTGGTAACATCATCGTTTGTCGAATCCTGATGTCAAGAATCATCTATTTATTTCGCATGAAATAAAAAAAAGTCGATCACTTGCGAAAACTAAGTCAACTCTACTGTGAAGGCATAACTTTTTAATTAATTTTTATTTAATTCTTTTTTTAAACTTACATACTAGACAAAAATTATTAAATCTAAATTAAAACTAACATTTGTCTTAATCTAGCTTACTGGCTCTTAACGAGCACTCTAAACTTAACTATATCCTTATAACTATTGCCTTTCGGCCTTAAATCGATCAATTTTTGGGTTTGGGCTGTTTTTAGATTTCCAAGAAACTTGCTAAAAACTTGGACTCTTTATTATTTGGTTTTTCTTAAAACTACCTAAAACTACTTGAGCTACTTAACCTAAATTAAATATAATCAGGGTGATGAGCGGGAGAGCGTGTCTGCCCTCACCTCTTCCTCAAGCCACCAAATTTCGGTGAACTGCTTTAAGGTATCGATAGTGTCCCTATCCGCAATTATGGTATTAAAACGGAGGAGCTCCTGAGCATTGGCGGCGTACCCGTCGTGAATGAGCCGCTTATCCCTCGCGCCGCGGTGGCTGTGGTACAATACCGGCACACCATCTTTACTTTGAACTAACCCTTTCATGTCTGCATGAAGAAATGCCTCAGGCGGGACGGAGCCAGACCGAAGCGTACTCTCGTAGTACATTAAATTCGGGTAATAACCACCCGAGATCAGGTTATTAGCGTTGGTCATCGCCCTTGCAACGTGCCTTCGAATCACTTTAATTAGGAAATTGTCAATCCTAGCCCCATCGTATAGGGTCTTGTTGGGATAATATTTTATGTACTCAGACTCGGGAGTTCTAAACAACCCTAGGCAGGTCCTGAGACACTGTCTCTCAAACACCCGAATCTTTTCCATATAGGAAGGCGCTATATTGAACCAAATGGGACAGCCATAAGCGATGATCGGCCTTATAAGGGCCACGTAGCATATGACCTTTACTCTGGAAACAAGTTGACTGCTGCGAAACAGTCTCCTTGTCAAAGGATAGGCCCTCTTGGCCCCAGGAAGACAAGCATCTATATGTTTGTCGAAATATAGGTACTGGTCGAGCCAGATGCCAAGATATCTGACCACGCTTCGCACCGCCAATGGTTGTCCATTTTGTCCAATAATTCGCCAGTTTTTTCTGGTATCCCTAGAGGCCCTAGCCCTGAACAGGATTGTTTCCGATTTTTGGAAATTGATTTGTGAAGGCATAACACTGGCAGTAGGGTGGTCATATGGCTAAAATGCAACTTGATCGTGATGATGACATCAGGAGGACGGAAAAAAATACTGTGAATCATAAGTAACGACAATAATAACGAAAACAAACAAAATACTCCCCAGTTATCTGGACAGCAAACCTTGGAGTTTACAGAAACTTAATACCACCTGAGTTTCAAACTACACCACTCTGTCTCTTCCCCTCTCCACAAAAACCACGTGTTCTAAAAATTATATAAGGGTATTCATATCCCCTTTAACACGTGCAAATTATAAAAAAAAAAAAAAAAAATAGATGCGCAGAAGTTATTAGACAAAAAGGTTTTCCATTCAAGTACTGACTCAAAGAGGTTGGACCTACTTTAATACGAGGGTGGGTCAATAAGTCCATGAAAAATGAAATAAGGAATATTCTTTTCGGTATAAAAACATTTTATTTTTCAACATAGTCTCCTTATCTCTATACACTTTATCCAACGTTTCTCCAAGTTGTTGATGCCCTCCAAATAATACGATTTCGCGAGCCATTTCTTCATGTTTGGAAAAAAGAAATAGTCGCAGGGGGCTAAATTTGGGGAATATTCTGGGTGAGGGAGGAGTTCGTAGCCTAACTCATGCAATTCTGCCATTGCGACTGCGGGCTTGTGCGCCGGTGCATTGTCCTGGTGAAAAATATTTGTTTTCTTCGCCAAATGCGGCCGTTTTTGCTTCAAATCGGCTTGGAATCAATCCAGCAGCTCTGCGTAATATGCGCCGGTGATCGTTTTACCCTTTTCAAGGTAATCGATGTGAATAACACCACGCGCATCCCAAAAAACTGTCGCCATGACCTTGTTTGCTGACAAACCCGCCTTGGCCTTCTTCGGCTTCGATTCACCAGGAGAAGTCCATTGTTTCGACTGTTCCTTGGTTTCTGGTGTGTTGTGGTGAATCCAGGTTTCATCCACGGTTACGAAACGGCGAAAAACTCAGCCGAATTTTTCTGGAAAATCGCCAAACACACCTTTGAAGTTGCCAAACGAATGCGTTTGTTGTCGATTGTAAGCAAACGCGGCACTCATCTTGCGGAAAGCTTTTTCATGTCCAAATATTTATGTAAAATCGAAATCTCGGAGCTATGTGACAAGCCTCGCGCACTTTCGCTCGCCGATCGTCCATTATTAAACCATGGATTTTATCGACCATTTCTCGTGTGGTGACCTCAATTGGGCGACCAGAACGTTCGGCGTCACTTGTGCTTGAACGATCGCACCGAAATTGAGTAAACCAGTGGTGAATGGTTCCAATCGATGGTGAAGAGTCCCCATAATATTTGTCAAGCTTTTGTTTGGTTTGCGTGATAGTTTTTTCTCGCAAAAAATAGTGTTTAATGAGCACTCGAAATTCACTAGTTTCCATTTGAACGAAAATGCTAGTAGGCGTCTATATAAAATGGCTGCCACAACAAAACTATTTGACAGATCTGTCTGAAAATGTGGGTGCGTTCTTTTGAAAGATGATTCTTGACAAAAAAAAAAAATTAAATTTAAGGTGACGACACAATTTGTGTTAATTTTCAGGGACTTATTGACCCACCCTCGTAGCTATAGTAACTATAATCTTAACTTTTTCAGTAAGTGGCTTAATTATATGTCAACCGATGTTAAAGCGATATAAAAGAATATCGGCAAAATTTACATTTTGTGATTTGTTAAATAAAAAATCCAAGATAATTTTAATTTTACAAATAATTATAAACAATCCATTTAAGTCAATTAATCGTAAAACAAAATATTGTGATCGTGTTTATGTGGCTTAATTGTATGAGCACAAGTGTACATCATTTAGGAAAAAAAAAAAAATTCTCAAAAAATACGTCTACCACTGGAAAAGAAACTATAAAAATTAGTTGCATTTGAATTATGTTTAATTTTTGTATTACAAATTTTCTTTTGCAAAATATAGTTTTTTTTTTTTAGTTATAGTTACATTTTTGTTTAGATTATATTAGTAAAACTATAATTCTCTATCTATATCACTTACGAATATTGTGCTCGAAAGTTGCTTAATTTAGATCTGCTAAACGAAATCATTTTACACGTAAAATTTATTTTTTTTTGGATTAATTATTCGTATGCTAGTTTATTTTTAAAATTTGTTTTTTTATTTTATAATTAAATTTTGATTTTTTTTCTTTGATTCCTTATTTGGTGGTAAAAATAAATATATCAAACGTGATTCGATAGTTCTTGTTATTACAAAATCAATTACATTATGATTTAAAATTACAAGTAAGGTTTTGAGCGATTTAGAAATAAAAGAACTTCTATAGTTTCACTGCGTCATTGCGGAATGCTAAAATCATTGTAGATTTATTTATTTAAAACACGGTTATTGTGTACTATCCTGGACACTTCGCATAGAAACCGGTGGGGACAGTGCCCAGTGAGTAGAGAGATTTATTTTTATCAAAGACTGGCCTCAATGTACTCGGAGTTGTGCAGGCGTTAATGTGGTTCTAAAGGGTGAACCAATACAAGGTACTTTTTTTAATAGGGATTCTCGGGCGTAGCACGCGTGACAAATGTTATGTCCATGTGACATTTCTGTTCAGTATTCATTGGCATTTCATCATGAATAGACTTACGTCTGAACAACGTCTTCAAATTGTGGAAGTTTATTTCCAAAATCAATGCTCAGTGAAAAAAGTTGTTCGTGTACTTCGACTATTTGATGGTGCCCATAATCGTCCATGTTACGTCAATGGCGAACGCTACAGAACAATGATCCGTGAATTTTTGTTGCCAAAAGTTCAAAACATTGGTGTAGATGACTTGAGGTTTCAATAGGATGGTGCAACGTGGGCAAATCCATCCAGTTATTGAGAGACAATTTTTACGAAAACATCATCTCAAGAAATGAACCTGTGAATTGGCCTTCAAGATCATGTGATCTGACTCCGCTGGATTATTTTTTGTGGGGGTATGTGAAATCACTTATTTAGATTGATAAACCACAATCGTTTGATGCCTTGAAAGCGAACATAACACGCGTTAATAACGGAATGCCGGCCGATATGCTCGAGAGAATGCTCGAAAATTGGACCCAAAGAATGAACCATCTGAGGGCTAGTTGCGGACAACATTTATATGAGATTATTTTCAAATATTAATTGTCATAAACCAAGCTAACAGCTCAAATACAAGTTTCGATTATTTAATTGATTTTGATGCATTTTATTTAAACAAAAAACTTCAGGAAGCTCTTATTTGATCACCCTTTAATACCAGAGCCAGTGTACCCCAAGCAATTGCAGTTTACTATTAGGAATTTTGTCCGACTAGAACCCATTTTCTCCTCTTTCGCTCCAATAATTACGCAGTAGGTACAGACTAAATAAAAAATAAAAAAAATTAAGTCCCTAAATTACACAAATTTACAAATTTCAAAGACACTTAAAAGCCGTGCTCAAAGACTTAATCTCCATGCCCACATTTTGCAGGGAATAGGTCCTCAAAATAAAGTAAAATTGTTATGTGGCACCATTCTCAAAATTGAATTAAGTTGTCCATTTGCTTAGTTCAATAGGTGGGATCTGCTCACCTTATCACTGCGGCCACTATTGGGCCTATTGTGATTTCCTCTAATCTTAAAGCTCATTCAAGGTGCCAGAGTTGGTGATGAATTCCACTATATTCCTGAGTGAGCTGGCAGATATATTTTCTGCTTCAAAGTCGAATTTACCTAAGTAACGATGACCTGTTTTGGCTAGACAGTCACAGTAACATAAGATATGTTCTTCTGATTCTTCGTCTTCTTTGCACATTCTGCATATGTTATCTTGCGCTATCCCCATAGCCATCAGACGTTTTTTTATTCGACAGTGGCCTGTGAGGAATCCTGTGGCTATTCGAATCTGACTCCTAGTTAGCTGTAGGAGTTGTTTCGTTCTTTTGTTGGAGGTATTTGGCAAAAAGATTTTATTACCTTTAGTTTCCATCTACTCGTAGTAATGATGCGCTTTTTCTTTTAACCAATTTTTTATACAGCTTTTTGCCGTTCTGACTGGTTGGTTATCGACAGAATGGTCTTGACATCAAAAAGCTTGATGAAGCTCTTGTTCTTGTTGGGTAAACAAGGCAAAGATCTGTTTATAAAATAAAACCTGACCACTCTTTGTGTCAGTGTCATTGGAGTATGCTAGTGCGTAGTTGCATAGACTTGAAAGATTACGCCTCTGATGTTCGTTTGTAAGCTTTGCAAAATCCGTTTTACGAATGAAATTAATAAATCACATGACAGCGTATCGTACCTTGAAATTCTTTACAAACGGGCGAGTTAAATTGGGATGCCAATAACAACTCGCCTCAGTGAATATTTGGTCTTTAGTGAAATTTCCTGGGGTTAAAACCTGATACGGACAAATCATATTGTTGACGAACTGTTTTAGGAGGACATCACAAAATCTTGAACCCAACGTTAGGGCAATTTGTGCATCTTACCCTACACAGGATCGGATAAATGACGCTGAGTCCGTTCACACTCGATCGAAAGTTTTTTCGCAGTCATGGTGACCTAGAAGTTACTGACCGGCGAGGACCAGTGGTAATTCTCTTACGCTGACGAACTTCCTGTTCATGATGTGATGTAAATTTGGGAATTTTTGGGAGCATTTCAATTTTTGGGTATGTCACCATTCACGATGTGGTTTAAAATAGAAGGCCAATGCCACCATCTGCTATCTTATTAGATACTAAATGACCCTACATATTCTCTTGTTACACCTACACCTCTTTGAACATCTATTAGTTTTATCTCGAAGTTTCTTAAAAATGTGTCACGCATAGTTTGTGTATTTCCTTTTCCTAAGTGCGCAGAAAAGTCCTCAAACCAAGTAAAAATTGTTCCCCAATCCAAGATTCACCATCGGTTCGCCCGAAAAACTGTAGTCTCCCATTCTCGCTACATGTACCTAACATACAATTCAAATGAAACAAAAGGGAAAAAATGCAAAGAAAGCATCACTGGTGATGGCGGTGGTATTCGGTGTAAACAAATTGCTAATGATGACTTGAAGCCTATTGATAGCTTAACGTCTTCGATAAAGAGTACGATGATCGACAAGAAATATTACGCTTAAATCGAAATCGTTGTCTTATAATTTTTGCGTGCGGCGTGTATTTTTGATAATTGCTTAATTTATACAAAACGATTTAGATATTTGTAAACATTCTTTGAGTTATTTTCTAATAAACAAAGCAAATTGCATCAGAATCGGTTCGACTATTCTTGAGATACACCGTTACAACACCTAAAACTGAGTTACAGACCATTTAATCATCCATCTTATTCGATATTCCTTATTAAAAACCAGCAGAGATCTTTTCAAACTTATCATCGGTTGTTGACACAGTCTGTGACCATCATGTTGTTGCGGTTACCGCCGGTCTAGGTTGCTTCTATCCTCTTTGTATGTGGTCGCAATGTAAGCTAAGTTATTTTTGCTCCATTTTAGGAATATGAGAGCAAATCCATGTTATGAACACTACGGGCTCCCAGCAATACTTTCTGCTGTAGATGCAAGGGCATTTTGGACAGCACTGTAGTACTAATTAATATTGTGCGAAATGGGACCGCTAAGTCTCATCGAAGCGTAGGTTTATAATTATAAGTGATGATCTTATTGTGGGTATTTCATGCGCACGACGATATGCTATGTCCAAAACGCATTATGTTTAACTTACATGTCTCTGCGTCTCCATAGTGCAACTAAGTAAGAATAAACCGTACAAATTATCCACCCGTTCGATTGGTATGCAAGAAGTCGTCTTTTAATTTGGAGAACATCAATTTATCTTTTCATTCGTTCATGTATATCCAAAACCCTTTTCTGTCATACGCACAATTATGCAGAATGAAAATACAGAGACGGGTATTAGATGATTCAGAATCTAATTGAAATATTAGAGAACAGCTAAATAATTAAACGGCCAGCAAAATACGCTAACAAAAGCATTTCCCAAAAATAGTAGTTCTTTGAATAGCAGAAAACAATTTGTTAATATTGTAATATGCGAGCTACGGCTCGAGTAGATAAAACAATATTCTGTGAAATTTTTTTTTATTTTCTAGTCTCTAGAACAATTCAGGTTCACACTATACTATTCTTCGCAATTCTTTTCTTACAAGGTCTCTGTCCTCTCAAATCACTTTATCTCCTTTCAATTATTTAATTCACAAATCCAAACTAATTACTTCTTCTTGTTAAATCTCAACTTTCAATTTATCACAAAATTACAACTTCGCCCACTATCACTTTTCTAATCTCTTCGCCACAGTTTAGAAACTACTGCCTCCTTTTTGATCGCCATCTGTCCTTATATAGCAGAAGTTTCTGATAGCCAGAAACTTCTAGCAAATTCTTCGACCACTGGAACAAGAGAAATTCCAAGATGACAATCGTTCTTGCAGTTATAATTCCCTCTCATCCGTGATATTATCCGTCTCTTTCGTAGACATGAACTGTGGAAACCGCAGACACGAACCTCGAATGAAAGGACAGTTCGAACCAAAATTCTGCCAGAATGAAAAGTCACTTCGGAATTTGTTGCATCATACTTTTAGGGAGCGTAGTTATTATTATGCTACAATATAAAACGAGCAGAAAAATTAAATGATTAGCTAGAAAAATAAAAGTTTGACTAAAAAATATTTTCTCAACTAAAATTAATTATTTGATCAGCAGAAAAAAACAGTTGGCATATTCTGGTTTCCAGTTGACTGGATATCTGGCCCGTTGTCCAAACAACTCAGAGTAAAACATTCAGTCACCTGGAAACGAGAAAATTCATAGTTAATTACGCGTTTTTTTTTTACTCTTATTGTCTGAAATTGACAATCGCTCAAGTTTTTTCTGTTTTTTTTTTTTTTTTTAATTGTACTACCAGGCAGAACTCCGTTTGGTGTTGTGGTTGGAGTAACTTGAATTTTATTCATTTATCTTTTATGCTCGGGTGGTTGTGGTTACTGTTCCCCATCTGGGCTCGAACCTGCAAAGTTCGAGTCACAAGCGAACACGCTGCTCACTACATCGTGGCCATCTCGAATAACTGTTTGTTTTGGTTTTCTTTTTACATAAGAATCTTATCATTTTTGCAGTCTTAGAAATTGTCAATCTCAAGATTTTGGTCAATTTTGACATTACTGCGAGTGTAATAGAGAATTTCAAAAAGTTGGTCTCTCAGTTCTGTTTGTTTTGTCGGGCTGTATGTTTGTATGGTCGACTGCAACGACCAATTGTTGAACCGATTTTCTTCTAACTTCATATCTTGGATTAGTGCGTTCACAATTCGAGGCGAAATCGAAAATTCGTATAACGGTACTTTACTTATGTGCTTATTTTTTTGAAAATTGGCTATACGAGTGTCTCACCTATTATTCCGTCAATATTATTCAAAATCACTATCCAAGCAATATTAGGCATATGCAAGGCCATGGGGGCACTAAGTTTTGAAAATTTGGCAGTCGTGCACTTTATTTACTTTTGCTGCTGAAATTTAATTTTCTGCTTGTCAAAAAAATACTATGTTCTGCTGATCAAAAATTTATTTTTGCTGAAAATATAATTTTATCAGAAAATTAACTTCTGCTCATCAAAAGACTACTCGTATATTTTGCTGATTAAATATTTTTTTGTTTGCTGAAAAATTCTATTCAGCTCGTGTTTTAGTTTTCTGGCAAATCATTAACTTTTCCTGCTGATTTTGTTTTTAATTTTCTGCAGATCAAAAATCAATTAAATTGCTAATCAAATAATTTTATTTTGCTGATCAAAAAACGCTCGACTGCTGATCGATTAAGTGGCAGCCTATAAAATTTACAACTTTTATGATTCAGTTCGCCAAAGATCTCCTTTTGAAAATGTGCTATTTAACTCATAAGTATAATGAAGTGCCTAAAGTTCGTTGCTTTGTAGAGTTCAAGTCAAATTAATTATTCAGCAATCTGAAGGCAGCTTTTTTTTATATAATAGTTTGCTCTGGCAGTGATCTAACTATCCATTATTTATAATAGCCTCGATTTAAATTCGTGCCTATACAAGCATTAATCATATCCATTAATTTTTTGTTTAAGAAAAAAAGAGTTAGAAACTTTGTTTTAAAAATTAGATAAAAACTTTATTAGATAAAAAATGCAAAAACAAATCAATGCGATCCTGCAACTTTCGTGCGCAATTATACAAGAAATATTGGTAGCTTACAAAAAAAAAAAAAAAGATTAGAAAAAAAAATTTAGTATTTAAAAAAAAATATGAAAGCAACCAAAACAAACAAAAAAAATACCCCCCGACATTTTCCAGGACCGCATCAATGACATCACGAGGTTCGGATGAGTCGAAGGGTCGACGTGTATTTGGATCATTATTACGACGTCATACAAGTTTTGGAGCCCCTGATGCTCATCTCCATCGGGGTGGTGGCGCCAATACAGCCATACCAGCGGCTGGACTCAACTCAACCAATTCATTACCACCAAATTGTAATACTGAAGAGAATAACGAATCACATAAAAAATGAACGCAAATAATATGCATATACATATCAACAATATGAACATTTACATTACTTTTGATTTTTTAAAAAAAAAAAATGAATAGTTACTAATTTTTCACACCAAGTTTTGTTTTTTTTTTTTTTTTTTTTTTTCTTGCGCAATTATTATTATTATTATTTTTTTTTTTTCTTTTAAAATTTGTGTAGAATTATTATTAAGGTTGTTTAATATTAGATTTGTTTTTTTTCTTTCTTCCAATAATTTTCCTTTTCACTTTTTCAACTTTGTGTGCCTATTTGACACAATCTGTTAAAATAAAATAAAAATTTCTAAAATCTGAAAAATAAAGAATTTATGTATTTCCCGGTAAGATGTCCGATTTTTTTTTTTATTTTATTTATTATATCCCAGTATGTATTTATTAGATTTTTAATTTTTCTACAATTTGCACACACTTGTAAAAAAAAAAAAAAAATGTTTAATGCTCATCATCATCACCCACACACCAGCTTTAGACATTAGAATAAGTTTGCTTTGATGTGCTGCATAATATTTCATATAACAACAATTCACAAATTAAACACATTTAATAATTGTGCCATACACAAAACGAAAAGTAAACATAATTTGTTTTTTTTTTTTTATTTTTATTTCTGCATGGCTAATTTGACTTGTATGATAGTAAATAAATATAAATTTTTTAAAGTAAGATGTATGAAGAGATAATAATGAAAACAGATTTTAAAGTTGCCAACTGTTGACTTGATTATTTCAAATAATTATCAGGTCTATATGAAGTGATTTTTATATTTTCTTTGAAGTCATAAATTTAGTTTCTAGCTTTCGTTGGGCGCCAGTTTTGTTTATGATTCAAGTAAAAACAGTTAATAGCTTTTCGTAATTTTTTTAATTATTTGTCTGTGTGTAAGGATACGAGGACTTCAACTTTGACAGGTTCTGACTGTTGAACTGCTTAGTTTCACTTAAAATTCAGACGCGTTGGGCGCCACTTTTTATCATAAAAAAAATAAAACATTTTTTGTTGAATAAAACTATTATTATGCTATTTATATGCTCCCTAATCAAGAGCATCGAATAATTTATTAAGTTCATAAAGTTAAAATAGACTGATAAAATGGTTGAGGTTAGAAGGGTTGCTGCACAAAAAAGATCCGCAACCTTACTCGGGTTTAATGGATCCATTGTGTTCCTCTATGAAAGAAGATGAAAAGTCTTTAAACAGTGCAGCTGATTATGTTAAAATGACTAAACTTACCGAAAAACGTTTTTTGAGTGTAGCACTTGGCCTGTGAATACCTACTACACACATAACATTTCTCTATTGGCTTTGTAAATTTCTCGCAATTTTTCCTATGCCATTCAATTTTAAAACTGACTATCTTCTGTTCTAGTGTCATCTATACATCAACCTCGCGTTGTTGCTTAACTTAAATATCAGCCTGCTTGTGATTTGAAAAAAAAGCTGTCGATAAACTGAAAGTGAAGTTAGATGGCATTCGTAGGCAAACGTATCCGACGGAAAATAAGGTGAATTTAAACCTAAGTTTCATCACTTTATTTTGAAATACACAGACACTTATCAGAAAAGCAGTTATTCAAATTTGACGGTGTTATTAACTATGTATTATTTCATACAAGTTTTTCATAAACTATTATTCTGAAGTTCTAATAGGACAAGTGCCAGGGAATAATAATGTTTTTAACCTCCTGCAGGGTGTGCGTTGGGCGCCAATTTTAATAAAATTGTAGAAGTTATGTCGAATAAATCGTTGGGGTTTAACTTTACGGAAAAGGTGTTATTAGCTATTCTATTCAGAATAGAATGAAAAGAAAAGTCTTGGTCACAAGAAGTCTGGGAGTTTTACACAACTGCATACAAAAAGAAGAGTGCTCCATTTTAGACGATCAAACTTTGGAAAATCATAGGTCATATCAGAATAAAAATAAATTGGAAGGGTATTGTTATCCTAGTTAGGAAGCGATAGCTGATTTCTATAAAAAACAATTCATGCGAGCGCTTTTGATGGGATGTGCCAAACTCAAGTGAGCTTCCTATGGTCTGAATTGCAACCTTGATCAACTCATTCAATAAAAAAAAAACTGAGTGGGGAAACCGCATTGTCCTATAGTATTCTTAACCAATAACTTTAAACCTGCGGCCGCAGGGTGAGTTGTTTATTTGCCGGGTAGTGTGCTATTATTCGCAGGTCTTCTGAGAAAAAGTTTTTGACTCCAACAAGCACTTTACTGATTTTAAAGGCACTTGTTCAGTAGAGATTTTCTAGATCAGGCAAACAAATTATGGATGTATAATTATGACTTTCACTTTTTAAAAACTTTTTTTGATCAATATCCTTTAAGATTGTCTGATCTTCTAAAAATTTAATACTTTGACGTTATTTGCCCATACAGGGTCCTAGCTTCTTGCATCTCGTGCTGTGCAACATGCGAATGGTGGAAATCTACGGTTGTGTGCCGTTTTCGAAGGGCAAGGGACCGTAAAAAAAACTTTTTTAGTGTTTTCTGGGACTCGGACCTTGAGTCTTTCGTTCAGTGATCATGCACTTAACTACTGAGCCACGGAGTTCACTGCAAGAAGCTCTTATCTAATTTTAAACCTAACCGCGGCCACCTTTTATCAATCTTTAACCTGTTTCTTTTAGATTTTTTAAGTCCCTGTAAAACTTCGGCCCCAACCACTTTGCCAGTTTTAGATGTGCGAGTCGTCGTGTCGTTCTAAGCTCCTACTTCGTTACACAAAAGCCTGTCCTAACTTTTATTCTTAAGACTGTTCTCGTGTGTAGTTTCTTTTTGCTTTTGTCTTCTCTCATCTTCCCCATCTGTAAAATAATAATTTCATCGCTTATCCCTAATAATGTAAAATAAAGTGGTTTATTTCTCTGTTTTTCACGTTGTAGTGCGGTAACCCTAAAACAACTGAACCGATTTCCATGTCTTATATTTTCTTTTTTAGAAAATTTCTCTGGGAAGGTTTATAGGTTCTTAACACTCTTCGACTTTGAACAGACTTTTATTAGTTAGAAGATTTGTGTGGGTAAGTGAGAATTCGATAAAAAAAACAGTACCCTTTTAAAGAAACGTCATGCCAGCAAAAACTGATGTTCAAAGAGGACATTTGTGTATTTGGGCGAAAGAGGTGAAGCCGACCGAGTCAGTTATTTATCTTATAAAAATCAGTTGTAGCATTATCTCTATCTGTTTTGAAAAAATTGTAGACCAAAGAACTACGGGAGTAATTTGTAATTTACTGTTAGAGAGTAATGAGCTCGTATATCAGTCAAAATATAGCGCTTGGATCTGTTTGTGTGTTTGTTTGTTCAATGAATTCCTAGTTTTTACCTTCGCCTAGCCTATTTATCGACGCCTAAATATGCTGATCACTGTGGTTTAGTACGTTGGACCCCTGAGCAGGAGGTTGAAGTTTCGAATAGTAAGGAAAAAAAAAGAAAAGCTTTCCCGGAATCTCTGACATATAATTCAAAAAATTGGGATGAAAGGTAATAAATTTTTTTCAACGCACAAGTGCATGAGTGGGTTCGATTTATATGGCGCATAAATGCGTAACTCAGACTTAGCGATTCTATCAGCTCGTGTGCGCTTCCAAAATGCATAGGTACCTACGCAACAAGATGGTTGTATAACCTAGTATTGTAAACGAATTATTTTTCTGATTGAATGACTCGTACACTCATGTGGTAATAAAACGAATACGAAAAATTACTTCTTCGATAAGACGGTTTTAAAGGTTAAAATCATTTCGTCCTGAATATCCGATTTACTAGTGTTCATATGTAATCGGAACGCTTACACCATCAAAGTCCTTTTGCATTTTATATATCATATATTGGTCTTGAATTTTGAGAGCAAAATTATCGTAAGAAGCTTTTCAATTTCGCCGTTCACATCCGGCAATAAAACTATAGGTCCATTACATTCGAGGGAAAATATAGCATAACCTCAGCAGGTACTATGAATGTAGGTCCTAAGTCGGAGGATATCTCTTCTTGTTTTTGAATTCATAAAATTTAGTAATAAAGCCTGAACTACATTCGAGAAGAAGTACACAAAACCTCACTAAATATTCTGCATCATTCCTTTTCACTTTTTGAAATAAAAAAAAATTAAAAGCTCAACACTTCACAAGTTCTAAAACTTCACAAATTCTAAAAACCAATATACACGCACAATTTTTCCAACATATCAGCTTTCAGTGCCAACAATTTGTATCCCAGTGTAGAATTTGAAGACAATAGCTATATCCGGCAGTTAATTAACGTGTCTTTTGAAACACAGTAATCTGTTGGGTTCCCCCAATTCGCATTCATTTCCATTCTCAGAGACAAATTTATTGTTTTTTAATTACTTGCTTGAAATATTCAACGAACCGACTTGTAATTTTTGGCATTATTTACACGTAGGCCAAACAAATGCTTTATGTGTGAAAACTTTTAAATTGTAACAAAGCATCTTTTTAGGGAGAAATGTTCACGCGAGAGGCGCCAGTATACATACTCGTATGTGTGCTTTTATAGCTTTTCTCACTTTTTGCACTTTCTTGGCAGTAGTTCAAGAACTCAAGTTTGTATTCATAAAGGATCTAAGATCTATTTTATTGACGTAGCCTTAATTTGCTTAACTTGCTATGGGAAATATGTACGTTCAAATACAGAGATCGATCTTATTGAAATTCTAAAATTCAACGGAGATCAGGGTTAGTTCGATCTTCATTTTTAAAATCAAACTAAGAGATTATATTTCAGAGTCATTCTCTGCATTTATTAGAATTGGCTCGACACAATAAGTTAGTTACAAAGCTAAAAGTTACAATTCATTATAATTGGTTTGAGTTTCAACTCATATTGGGGGTTCCCCTTAAATATGTACAATATTACCAGAATACTACTTTTATAAATAGGATTTGAGTTAAATATTGTCCATCTGCTTCCTTTTGTTCTAATTCTAGACATTGTAGGTCCAACACACACCAGAGCAACGCCGCACGTGATCAGATAGTGGCTTTGCAACGTCATTTCAGAAATATACAAACCAATGTAAAAATATGACATACCACGTCGAGCAGATGGAGCCCGCTGTCAGATAATATGCCATATCCCTTTGATGTGATTAGAAACCTTCCCCGATTATTTCATCGTAGTATATGGACATACCGATTGTTCAAAGAGGTTCTTGCCTTAGAAATTTCCAATGAATATCTCCGTTTTTTACTTGCACCTATTTGTAAGGGCAGGAATTGTTTTCCGGAAAAATTCCCAATCGCAAGATTTTAAACAAATTTGACATCCCAATGCTGTCTGGCTGTCTGTCTGTATGTATGGCCGACTACAACCTAAACTGGAATCTGTAGTGTCACAATTCTAGGCGAAATCGAAATTTGCATTCTAACCCCGAAAATAACGGTACTGATTTTGTAAAAAATACATTTTCTCGAAAACGGCTCCAACAATTTTATTCAAATTTGATATTTGAGTTACGGTGCAGTTTTGTCAACAGATGGCATGCTCCCGTAAAATGCTTCTAACGGTACTTTACCGATTTAATTCAAAATCAATATTTAAGCAATTTTTGATATGCACATGGACATTTTAGACCAAGTTTTCGAAATTATATTTGTTCGAATTGTAACGGACATTTTTTGAGTTTTTGCACATAGACAACATTTAGATGCGGGACCCAGTAGCGCACTTCTTTTTTGGATTAAAATGTATTTTAGGATTCCATCATTAGTTTAAGCCGTGTCTACACTATGAGCAGCAGTATTATACAAATTCTTATCGTCCACACTTGAATAATCATTAATTTATGAGACTGAGACAACATGAATTCTATCGGCTGACCCTTCTACCCTGTGAGCAACACAATACGGAATGACGTCTAAAGTCATGCTCCACATTCACACTATTTTATCCGGAATGGCCTTCTTTGGTGCCGACCACCAACACACGGTTTGGAATCGTTAAAAAATGACGGTCTTCAATAAATTTACCATTTACCCACAAATTTCCCTATAAAATAAATTAATGTACATCATTAGCCATAACTTTATCTTATAAATTTGACCCGCAAATTAAACCTAATACACATAAAACACATGTAAAAATATTCACATAATTAAATATTATCATCCTCTCCAGTCGGGTGTGTGGGCTTACACGTAATTTTCTTTTACTCCCCCTTTCTGCACTGCTAACACCAGCAGCACACATATTAAAGGAAAATTTCCTTATACACGATATTTTTTCTAAAATAAAATTTCCTTTCGTTTTCAGTTGTGGAAAAAATTCCACCATAAAACAGAAAAAAATTATTATCTCCACCCCACAAAGCTTCGGTCTCCGTCAATTATACTTTTACTAGGCAATATTTCTACGAAAAAAAAAAATTACTTCATATAGACAACATTTATACAAAACTATTGCAGAAATCCAATACTCTTCCAAAACATTAAATTCCAATATTCATTTGCATTATTTTTTGTTTTTGTGTTCAGAAAAAAACATCACTCATTGTAAAAAAAAAAATAATTCAGCATCTTCATTAAAAAACAAAAAAAAAAAATCATAAATTTTTATATTTATTGCAAAAAAGCATCAACAAAAAAAAAAAAAAAAAAAAACAAGAAAAAAAAAATCTCCAACAATTCCCTTTTTACAGAACCGTCGACGGCAAAGACAAAAAAGACAAGAAAAAGAAGAGTTTGTTCTAGAGGTCAATATCTTGAGTGGAGGAATACACTCATAGGAAATAATTAAAAACTATATATATATATATAAATATTATACATAATATAGATATGTAAAGGTTTATATACATTTAATTTATGATTCAAGTATTTAAGTCAGGAAAACAAAAATTCAAATCAAAATGATGTGCAAACAAAATACCAACAAATTTCAACTCAGCATTACACTTTACTTTTTTTACTTTTCTCCGTTTTTTTTTTTTCACATATCTTACACATTCTTTTTTACCCACTTCCTTTAAAATTTACCACCAAAACAGATTGAAATATTATTATATTTTTTTTTTTTTTAAAACAAACTACTATAAGTACTACAGTAAATTAATAAAAAAAAAAAAATGCACTACTACTATATACAAAATACTTTTTCTGATTAAACAAAAGAAAAACAAAAAAATATATAAACTAGCTTAGTTTTCACATGAGATAAATTTTTGTGTAACTAATATTGTTGAAAAGAATAGAAAATAGAAGCGAAAATTTAATAATACATACGAATTGTATCGTCGTGTTTCCTTTCTAATTCTTAAAAACCATAAGAATTAAACAAACAAAAAAACAGAAAACAAAAACACTTTATATAAGTTAAGGTATTAAAATAAAATATATATATTATATATTATTTAAATAGTTATATAAATTTTAAATAACATTAATAAGAGTTTAAAAGAAAAACATAATTAATAAAAAAAAAAAAAAAAAACCTGTGTATCAAGAATTTTATTTAAATTTTCTTTTCTCTTTCCTTATTTCTAATTTTTACTTAAACAAAATTTAAGCATTTAAATGAGAATTCAAAAGTAATATTACACATTTTTTTGTCTAGTATTATATTTAATAATTTAATATAAAAGTGTTATAAATATAAAAACAATATATGAAAAGTATATTCAATAGATGCAGCGGCAGCAACAAATGAAAATAAAAAAAAAAAAAATAAATAAGAAAAGAACTCGATGCTTTGTACAATTATTAATTACAATTGCTATTATTAAAACATAATAAATAATAAAAATAAAATTGAAAAAAAAACTACATAAAACAATTTGGTGTTTTTATTGTTATCTTAGGGATTTGTGTGTCAAATCATGTTTTGTTTTACAGATCAAAAAAGATGGGAACATCAGGATTTCTTAAAGTACTAAGACTCACAAGTACAGGCGAATTCCAACAATGTGAGCTGAATTTTTGTAGTCCATTATTCGGTGGCCATAAGACAGAGTATCATACGGACCAGATTGTTTCAAATTATAAAGGGTGGCTCAGTTGAAGGTAGCAATTGAAATTTGCAATAAAACACATTAGTTCTCGATAAACTGCTGATATTTTTATGTCAATGTGGACGTCGTGGCGTAGTGGTTAGTGTGTCGGATCACTACGCAAGAGGTTCCAAGTTCGAATCCCAGGAAACACCAAAAAGTTTTTTCACGATCCCATCTCTCGCGAACGTCTGACAAACATCCGAGAGTATAGTTCTCACGAGAAAGCTTCTCAAAACAAATTGCCGTTCGGATACGGCACTAAACTGTAGGTCCCTTCCATTCATGTGAAAAATATAATGCACACAACACGAGTGGTTGCGAGAAGATAGGCCCTGGCATTTAAAGAGCTCTTCCTCCAAATATTTTTTTTTATTTTTATGTCAATGTAATGCCTTGAAACTTGAAAACTAAATACTTGAAAACTAATATCGGCCAAATGGTCGCTCAGGCGGGCCTTGTAGACTTCCGACTTTTTGATGGAATTTTCTAAATTGTGTCTCAAAACTCACGCAAGGAGTAATTTTGTTTTCTATCAAAAGGTTTTTAGTTAAAAATTGTAAATGTTTTATTGATTCATAAAGTATACAGTATATTGTTATGTACGGAATAGCATGTCAGGTAAATGGCATCTACGGCTTTACTGGCAGATACGCACTCTTTTGTCGAAATTTTCCATGATCGTTTTGCATAAATGTGGCTAAATATCTTCAAGGCGTCGGTGATCGTGGACTTGTTGGCATAAACCTTAAACTTCAAAAAACCCCAAAGAAAGAAATCCAACGGCGTTAAATCCATGATCTGGGCGGCCAATTATGATCACCAAAACGGGAAATTAGACGACCAGGAAATGACTCATGCAGTTATTGAATTGTTTCTTGGGCTGTATGGCATGTATGATTATCATGTCGCAATAGCGAGCCACTATTAACTGTTAATACCTGACCAGCCGCATTTTCAAAGAAGAATGGTCTGATGACGCCTCCAGTTCAAAATCCGCACCAAACAGTGACACGTTGTGATTGTTTCTCAATAATCACTCAGGGATTTTCTAAACCCCAAATTTGACAACTTTGACGATTAACAAAACCATCGAGATGAAAATGAGCCTCATCGCTGAAGATGATTTTGTTGAAAAATCAGCATGCATTTGTTGTTGTTCCATAATCCATTAAACGAACTCTCTTCGCTGTGCGTGGTCAGTGGGTTTCAGTTCTTGAGTCAATTTTTTTTTTTATAATTTGTACGTGTTAAAGGGGATATGAATACCCTTATACTAATTTTTAGGACACGGGCGTTTTTATATGGAAAAGGGAAGTGACAGAGAGAAAGACAGATTGGTGTAGTTGGTTTGAAACTCAGGTGGGAGTTAAGTTTCAGTGAACTCTAAGGGTGGCTGTCCAGATAACTGGGGAGCTGTTTTCGCTTTCATTGTCGTTGCTTATGATTCACAGTATTTTTTTTTCGTCCTGATGTCATCACGATTAAGTTGCATTTTAGCCATATGACCACCCTACTGCCAGTGTTATGCCTTCACAGTAGAGTTGACTTAGCTTTCGCAAGTGATCGACTTTTTTATTTATCTCATGCGAAATAAATAGATGATTCTTGACATCAGGATTCGAACCGTGAACCAATAGCGTGACAAGCGATGATGTTACCACTACACCATACACTTTGTATGCATGAAAATGCAAATCTTTCGTGAGAATACGCTGTAGAGAGTTTCTCGAAATGTCCAATTCTTGACCACGGTGCCGAATTGATGTTCGTGGACTCTCAACAACACTCTCTCGAACTGCTTCGATGTTTTGTGTTCAATGACTTGTTGAAGGACGGCCAGAGTGTCTAAGATTACTAATTGATCCAGTCTTCCTGAATTTTTGAATTAATGTATTCACAGTTGATGAAGTTAAATCACTATTCCGACCATATTTTGTACGAAAATTGCGAACTGTAGCTGTCACACATTCATTATTTTTAAAATATTGCTCAACAATGAAAACGCGTTGTTCTTTCGTGTAGCACTCCATTTTTAATAACTCTGAACTGTCAGCTGTCACGCTATCTTTTTATTTTATTTTTTTTCGTTGGCAACACTTTACCACACAAATGTTGCAAAATTCAAATCTTGCGTGAATTTTGGGACACCCTTTATTACTTTTTGGCATAAATTCTGAGGTAGTTCATAAATAAAGAGTTGAATTTCGTTCTTTAGCTGTGGAATAGTTTATGGGTAATTGGCATACACCTTCCGTTTCTCATAGCCCCAAAGAAAGAAAAAATAAATCCAAAGCGTGATATCGCACGATCTTGGTGGCCAATTTGGATCTACGAAACGAAAGATGACGCGGCCGGGAAACTTTGAGTGCAATAACTGCATTGTTTCTCGCGCAGTGTGACGGGTGGCACTGTCTTGTTAAAACCACATGTCTTCCACACCGAAATCGTCTAATTGGTGTTAAAAATAATTAGTTACCATATCGCGATAACGTTCACCATTAACAGTTACAACAGCACCATGAGAATTTTCGAAGAAATACGGTCCAATCAAGCCGCCGGCTCAAAATCCACACCAAACACTGACTTTATGTGAACGCATTCTTGAATGGCCCGTGGAATTCCATGACCCCAAATGCGACAATTTTCTTTATTTACGTAGCCATTCAGTTGAAAATGAGCCCCATCGTTGAAGATGATTTTGTTCGAAAAATTGCCATCAACTCGATGGTTCCATAATACCCAATCAACGAAGTCACGACACTGTTTATGGTCTGTTGTGACGTAAATCTTTTGTTAACATGCGCTGAGTGGAGGTGGGAACGATGGTGAATGGATTTCGACGAATTGGCACAAACACTGTCACTCACTGTGACGATATTTTCGCGTGACTGACCACTAAGCAGTGTTCTTTGCACATCCAACATTGACCCGGTTCGATCGAATTGTTCAATTAATTTTTTTAACCGCGGCACGAGATGGACGGTTACGAGTATGTATACCCATATTATTTCGCAATACGCAAATCGTGTTCGTTTAATTTTCTCCATTCCGGAGATTTTACCAATTAAAATGTTTTATTCTCTCGTATACCGCTTCATAATTAGCGGCACTGCTTAATATTCCCAGATGTCGAATATCAGCTGATTATCTCTGACGGAATTACAGTATTGCCAGTTACAAAGTTTATTCTTTCAATTTATTTAATTCAATGTCTACGACGATTGGCGAGTTATAGACAGAGCAAGGACACCATAAATTGAATATTTCACACGATTTCCAGATGAATGACAACTTTGAACGTCTCTCCTGAAAAATGTTAAAAATGGACTCAGTCGTTCGGAGACAGAATTATAAGTAAATGTAGGTAATTGCATATCTCAGAAAGGTAATTCAATTTATTTAGTAATTTTTCAGTTGACAAAGGAGTTGATATGCACATATGTACAGAGTATGAAAGTCGTCGAGAATACAGCTTTTTTTTGCAGTTTAATACTGAAGACAAGCATCATACCAGTGATTTGAAAGTTAATCACACTAGCTGTAAGAACTACCGAGGGATTAACCTGTTGTCCTCTTTAAAGGCACAGCGTACATAAAAGGTATATATAGGTACATAGGTGGGTACTTCATTTCACCCAGTAGTAGTGTCCCTAAGAGGTAAAATTTCAACAAAGTCAGTGGCAAAGCTAAATAGTAGTTCGCATTTGCTTTTAAATAGATGTTACATGAAAAAATTACAAAGATATCATAGTGGATCGAATATTAGGACCAACAAGTTTTAATTTCCGATTTTTTTTAAGTCTAAGGTTAACACTGAGGATTTAAGAAAGAAATACAACTTGAGAGTTTATAAAAGATGTTTTTGAAATTCAGTTGGTTTGAAACTTAGTTGGTGTTGCTCAGTTCCTTCATTATGGTTGCCGTCCGAACTAATCTCGTGGAATTGTTTTGATACGTTGCATTTGTTTATGATTTCTCCTGTCTACCGTTCGAACTCCAACAAGGAACTTTCTACTTAAAAGCCAAATACATTGTCAGCGAGAGCGTGCCGGCTATTCAAACGCATTATTGTTCCTTATTGTACGTTTCCACTATGACGAAATGCATGATTTCAGCCGAAATGCAAAATTTTTAGCTCAACATTTCAGATTGAACCATAAATTTGCTTGCATTAGCTGCAGCTGACAGTTTGTCAAATCGAATATACTTTTCAATAGACGTCACTTTTAAAACCAGCGGCAAATAAAATGGAGTTTAAACTGAGAAATTGTTTCATTTTTTTTAAGTTTTTCCCAAGTTTTTAGTATTTTTTCCTGCCAAACTTCAATCAACATAATTGCATCATTTTCAAGCTTTGGATAACAGCAAATTCTACAAAAAAAAAGGAGGATTTGGTCACCGACTGTGGGCGGAAAAGATTTTTAGATGGCGGTTTCTCTTTTGGTAGTAGCTTTGGCTGGTCAATTAATTTGGAATTTCGAGGTATCGAAGTCAGCAACGCTTGAACCGATATTTAAGTCAATTATTTCCAGAAAAAACTTCCAGTATAAGGTTTACCATCTAGTGTCAAATGAAATCTATTAAGTTCAGTGGAAGTGCTTCACTGAAATTTCGAAATTTTTTCCTCGAAATTTTGCATTTCAGATTGTAGGTGTACTATAATTCTCGTTTTTAAATCAAAAGTTTTGAATGAAATGTTTTAAGCTTACTTGTTTAAAATGTAATCTTTAAGAACTGAAATCACTCACGATTCAGTTGAGAAAAATAGAAAACGGTTTAATTAATTAATTTCTTATATTTTGGGCCTCGATATAAATTGGTTGGTATCAGTGGCGTGGGGTGAAATTTCAAGAGAGGGAAGCCAACAAAATTTTAAGTAAAATGTTTTATTCAAGACTTACCATTTTGGTGCTTATTCGAAACACAAACTTAAGATATGCAATCTAAGCCACCTTTGTTATACTTTAAGTCATTGGAATTTACGTAGACAATGAGCTCATCGCATAAAAAAAGTGGCTTCGAAAGAAGCCGTTCTGGGCAAAGTAATCTATATAAGTTGTTGATAACTCGGAGCGTTGTTAAATATTAAAAATTTAGCAATTACAATTTGTACTCTAAAGCTATCCTACGATCCTTTTTTTACAAATTCTGCTAAAACTCTTTCATAAAAATTTGAGTTATTTTTAATTTCTAAAAGAAGGTGCTTTTCGATAGATAAAAGTGCCAGGTCTGAGAGTCTTTCTTCTTTGTGGGAATTTCTTAAGTGTGGACTATTTTTAAAGTCGAAAAAGATCTTTCGACAGAGGCCACAGTCAAAGGCAGGGTTAAAAAGATTTCACACAATGTTAGAGCTTGAGAAAAAGTATCTCTAAGCATTTCCGTATTAAAATTCTAATAATTAGTAGTCAGAAAAATCACAAAAATTTGCATCCGAATTTCCAATAAATCACGAACAATTACACAACCGATTTGCAACTGTCATTTCAAATTTGCAAAAAAAAAAAAATTATAATAAGAAATTATACCCAACAAGTTTAAGAAAATCCTCAAACGCCGTTCGAACCACTACATCACCCAATAACCCGATTTTCGTCGGCTTATTTTGTTGCCTACAATAAAAAAAAAAAACTCCCTCGAACTAAAACTTAACGATTTAGATAACACTAGATTTAGAACATGGGCATAATAGGGAATAAAAATAGCCATTGGGCATATATTCCGGATTCTTATTTGGACTCCACCATGGCCACCGGACATTACGGCCGCACCATCGTAGGACTGACCTATTAACTTTTCTTTACAGTTAAAACTATCTAAGACATTCACGTCAAAGTAACCTAGAAATCTTTCTTGTATTCTATACTTCTACTAAATAACGCACTACAATACTAAGCTTTTCTCTGTGGCTCACATCTGGTGTTTCATCGACCATCACAGATACAAATTTTATTGAACTGATTTGATCCTTAATTTCGGATTTGATGACTACAGCAATACTATGTATCAAGTCATTTTGAATGTCATCGGAGAGGCCAGAAAAAATGGAGTTTTGGGAACTTGAACTTTGTTCTAAATGCAAATCCATTAAATGGTCGTACTTAGCCAAGTATGAAAGGGTTTCAATATAATTACCGCGATTATCTGATCCAGATTTTTCGTCGTGACCACGGAATGCCAGCTCTTGTTTTCCTAGAACAGCCACATTCCTTTTGTAAAAGAACTCATGAAAATGTTTCTGTTACCCATCTTTTCGCATATAATCAATTTTCATTGATAGTGTCGAGCGGCCTAGTTCTATAACTTTTTTTTTTTTTCCAAAAAAAGTAAGCTTACTGAACTCGTGGGTTTCTTTTAGAAGAAAATCAGTTAAACAACACTCAAAATTAACTAGAGACATCTTGTCTAAGAATAATAAGAATGTTCAATGGAGCACCTCTTGAGTAGATTTATAATTACTTACTTGGTATATAGCTAATAACTCTTCACTTAGCTCACTCACTATTTTATAATAATTTAATAATTTAAAACACTAACTTAAATTTAAAACACTAACTTAACTACGCCGTTCGAACTACTACATCACCCAATAACTCGATTTCGTCGGCTTATTTTGTTGCCTACAATAAAATAAAAAAAAACTCCCTCGAACTAAAACCTTTCTCCTTCACCAATGTTCATCCACAAAAGCCGAGAAATCGCGGGTTATTTTCCTCATAAGCGAATGTATGTTAGACAAAGAAATCGCAAAAAAACTTGTACTATAGTATATGCCAGAAAGGAATAGAGTTGAAAGTTCGTACTGTGAAGAAATGAATGCATAAGCCGGAAAATGAAAGGCTTTTCAAAAAAATTCATTGCACGTTCTCTCGCTAGAGGAGTTCATACTTGTCTCGCCTATGTGTTGGCGAGTTGATGAACAAATAATTGAATGTGATTATTGGCAAGTGGCAAAATAAAAATGTTTGATATTTGAAAAGGGAAGCCGGAAGGAATCGGCTTGTATGGACGCCACGCCACTGGTTGGTATATGTAATTGAAGGCAGTTTGTTTTGGTTGTGAGGCACAGTTCGAATAAGTAAAGTAAGTAAGATCGAAGACATTAAAGCAAATCGCGATGTGGTCAAAGGAAGATGCTTACGGAACAAGAAGACAAAAACTCGTGACCACTTATCTGAAATGAACTTGCTTCAATAAAGCTCCTTGGACACAACTTTTTTCACATAACTACTGTAGAGTATAGTTTCTAACGCTGTGTTTGTATGTACTTATGTGTTTCCAAGTAATTAAGTATGTGTGTTTTATTTATTTTTTTCCACCTAGAGACAAATTACTGAACCGATTTCGATGAAACAAGAGCTAATACACCAGTTTCTTCACTTTAAATCGAGGAAATGATTGGGCTACAATCAAATATGAAAAGGCCCCCCGGACTTTTTAACATTTTAGTGTTTGAATTTATTTAAAAACAAAATAATTGCGAGGGAAGGTATTATTAACTTTTTTTAATATATTCATAACGATTTGGACCGCAACTTTAAAGAAGTGTAGTAAAGGTACCGACATTATCTAATCAGTCAGGTCTTTTTTTATGGATGAAAAAGGTATCGAACAGCTGTGATCAATGACCGAAGATCCTATCTGCAAACAAACTATAATTTTGTGTCTAATTTAGTAAAAGGAAACGCTTAACAATTAAAAGTTAAACTTCGCGTTGGTCTTCGAAAAATATGTAATATCTATTTTCCATTCTAGGTGCCGTTGTCTTTTATCGTAGTGCGGCACATTCCTAACAATAGATAAAAAATAAATATCACATACTAAAGTGACATGGTAAACAGATACTTTTTTTCCAGATAAAGATTTTTTTTTTTATGAAAATTTCAATTAACTATATAAATATGTTATCATAATTTCGTGGATGAACAACTGTTATTGTGTACCTACCAAGTAAAACTGCGAAAACAAACAAATAGTGTTGTCTATAAATTATACATTTTATTTATGGTCACCATACCTACTATGTAATATATTTAAATTTTAAACACTGCTTCCAAAAGTGCTCGCATTTATAGCTAAACAAACGAAAACAAGTTGTTTATCATTTAACAGATAATAATAAATAAATTAAACCATTTGACATCTCACTTAATCATCTTCTTAAAATATAATTGGCACAGGGTTATGATAATGATAACCAAAAAATCTATGTTGCCCTTTGTGTTACAGTTTATTATCAGACTGTTCGGGGAATGTGCTATGACTAAGTTCTATATCGCGGGGATGGATTTAAACGCTCAAAAATTGTTATATCGATTTATTTTTATTGTACCCATTTCCAAGAATTTGTTTGAATTGTGTAAAATGCTATAAAGAGATAAAATATCAACAAATTCGAGTTAAATTCAGTTTTATCTTGTGTTTGCTATCTCACTATGAGGCTTTGACTATTTTCATGTGCAGTAGTTTTAAGTAGGAAATGCATGTTGTGGTGTGTTAGCAAATACGATCGATCTGTTTGAAAATATTAAATAATACGAGTGGGATTGGATGCTTTCGAATTTGGAATCTTGGACCCGGAGAGGGTCTTAGATACATCGATGTCTTCGCTTGATGTGCTTGAGTCGACTACGTTCATATATTATCGCGTCGGGTTTGTGGAGTTTTCTCCATTTTCCCTCTGCTCGGACAGGACCAATTATTCAACGAAAAAGTCTCCTATTTTTAAACATCTCATTTATTTGAATAGTAGGTACATTTCAGTACATTCTGGGTTGTTCTGTTAAAAAGGGGAATCAATAAATATACGGACTAGACTTCAGAAGTCAGATCTCTCCAGCTGAATATGATGGCAGTACTGCCGTCCCATCCCTCTGAAACATCTGACAAACATCCGATAGTAAAATGAGAAGATTCTCTTAATCGAACGAAATTGTCCATCGTCGTCCAACACGTAATGCCAATACCAATTAATATTTTCAGAACAAGCTATGCGTGGGCGTACATACCATAAAGCTGAAAGGATGTCACTGTGAAATTCATACAAAAATAAGGGCACAGACCAATAGAACTGTTTGCAATTTACTGGCATACTAGGTAGCGAAAAACTCATTGGCACGGCTGCGAAAGGTTGCCTTGAGGATGAATTTCTCTCCTCTCCTATTATGGTCTATCGTAGTGAATAATCTGCTGAAAATATTCAGTAAGAACGTTTTTTATGTCCAAACTAATCTGAAACTCCTTACCTTACAAAGCCTATAGACAATGCTATGATCTCATTTTGAACCAGCATAAGTCTTCTTGGCAAAAACTAAACCCCAAAATGATGATGATGATACAAATGATGATAAGACCGATTTCAACAGACTTGAAAGACTAGCTTGCGTATGTGAAGCGGGTACAATGATCATGGTCAACGCCTTCACAATCCTCATTGAAGATGAAACAAATTCCAAACTAATTCATCCAAACATTGCGAAAGAAATAAAAAAAAAATTAACTACTTGGTATAATAATCACGGACAAATGTCAGCCAAAAAAATTGTACGTCAGCCACAACTTCAAGGTAAAATTTCCAGACCACAATAATTGGTACACAGATAGATCCAAGACAAATGCATTAGTCGGAGCTGAAGCATATGGCATAAATACAAAAGGACTTAAAAATAGAAATGTTTTAAAGTCCACTCTGGAGTAGACTATTGTTAAATGATGATGAAAGTCAACTTTTTTCATTATGACTCACAATAGTGATGGCAAGTTGTTTTCGCTATTGTGAACCCGATTTAATTATTTGAATGACAGTTCCCTGCTTTTACTTCTTATTTTGTGTACATATTCAGATGACATTGTTTGGAAAAACAAATTGTATGACACTACATTGGTTTATAATTTGTTCTTGCATTAAAAATTAAACTGGATCAGAAGAGAGAGACTAACAAAATTTTTAAATGTAAATATTGAATAATTGTAAGTGCATACGCAGAAAAGAAATGGAAATACTGAGACAGAATGTACTTTAGTTCACATTTTTCAGCAGCTGTAGGCTTTTTTTCAATTCACATTGAAAATTGATTAAAGAAATGATTTCGGATCTCTTCAATTTATTAAATGTGGCAGCAGTATAGTTTATTTCTACATCTTAGAGCCAACTTTTAGTTAAAAGTCGTCTCTAAATTGTTTTATTTCGAAGTGCCAAAGACTATCCTTTACTCAAGTAAGGAGTTGAGATACACGCTGTACAGTTATACATCAGAGAAAATATGAACAGCTCTATAAATCTGTACTAAATCACGTCAAATGGAACTGCCAAAAAATTCTCATATTGCTAGGCAGCACAAACAGAGTTCACTTCATTTGAGTGCCATTACACGCATCAAATTTCATGACATCAAGACCATTCTGTGCGTTACCAATCAACATGTCAAAAAGCTGTATAAATGACGGTGTTCACACTGGACTGACGGACTAGATTTTTTTTTTACATTTCGTGTTCAGACTGATAGTCCTGCGGATTCTTTTTGACATATTAATTGTCAGTGTCCATCAAATTGGTTTTTTTTCGTTTCTGTTTTTTTTGCTTACTTCGCAAATTTGAAAAAATTTAATTAACCTGAGGATAGCAGTGATACGGAATTATTTTTTTATTTTCGCGATTTTTTTTAACACTTTTGTCGAGTGACAACCAATTGACATTTTCAAACGTCAGAAAAAATCCTAAAATTTTAAAAAATATAAAAATTCGGGTTGACGTAACATGTCACCTCTACACTTCCTCCTTTGCCCGTAAGCGTCAAAAAAAAAATCCATTCCGTCAGTCCTGTGTGAACACACTCAATAACTGAATGAAATCTGAAGGTAACATGACGTCATGGCCCACCCATCTGCTGGTTTCTTTTTAAATTACATGTTGTTTTGACACTGACAGCTTTTTTGCGCTCAAAAAATTCACAGAACGAAATGATTCGATTTATACTTGAACAACGTTGGGAAATATTTCCAGCATATTTCCAATGTGAGTGCAGTATTGTCGAAAGAGTATGCATTTTGAAAATAAATTTCGGTCGAAATAATGCACCAACCAAGTTTCTGAAGAAAGTTCGTGAGATTGACATGCTAATTGATAACACAAGTTATCTTCGTGTTCGTCCTGTGCGCACAGACGAGAATATTGATGTTTGGTGCGGTTTGTGGAATGGCAGCATTAATGTCTCATTCGAAGATGAAGATGGCAACTACATTACGGTCAACGGAGACCGCTACAGAGGCATGATAACCGATAACCGCTACGTGCCATACAAACCGTTCAACATTCGACCTTTTGCGCACTAAGTTCAATAATCTTGTAATCAGTTGTTTGGCCTCCGCGGAACTGCGATTTGACGCCGTTGAACTTTTTTTTCAAGCACTTAACCACAATATCGATTAAGCTATTCGTGAAATAAAATCCCGAACCATCGAAAATATCCTGAAAAATTGGATTGACAGGATGGGCAACTGCCAAGCCAATCGCGGCAGCCATTTAAATGATTTTTTTTTATAAATAATCAGAAAGTGTACTCTCTTCAATAAGGCAAACAACTTTAAAGAATACTAAATGGATTTTTTTTATAGCAATTTTAAAAAGATCTCAACAGATGGTCCACCCTTTATAAGCCAAAAACTTCCTGCCAACTGTTCCCATAAAATAACGAAACAACTCCTACCACTAACTGGCTATAAGTCAGTTCGAATAGTCACAGGATTCTTTATTGGGCACTATCAGGTTAAGATAAGAAGCATCTGATCTAATGGTAATAGTACAAAAAAACATTCGCAGGACGTGCAACGAAGGCAAAAACTGTGATTGTCTAAGCTAAAAACGTCATCGTTACTTGGGCAACCTTTACCCTCAAGTTCTAAGTGTGTAGAAATTATCGCAGTGATACGGGATCAGCTCCCGCCTGAATACTCAATCTAAAATCTATCATAGATTAGTGGCGAATCTGGAACTGAAATTAAACAGTTGGCCGTACTTGAATGAAAAAGTATCTGTTAAGTGGAAGTATCTTCATTGTTTTAAACCGAATGAATAAGAACCCATAACCAATCAATCAATTTCACCACCCGCACCTAATTTGACCCTTAAAACCGATTGATGATGACAAGAGCTTGTCGCTGCCAACTCATACTATTTGCTTCTAGTGTAGGTGTACACACACAATTGCTCGTGTCTCCTTATCATGTCAAGTTTTAAGGGAAATCTGCGCTATCATGCCAAACGTTTCGTGGTCATATATATTTATCTCTTTACGTAGGTGCGAAAAATTAAAGAAAAAAAGTATATTCAACAAATCATGTTCATCGACCACTTTTAGTTGTCGTTTTTCATTAGAAGCGATAACGTCGTGCTAACTTTTCTAATTGACTCCTAGAAATTCGGTTTTCTTTTTCTCAATGGCATTCAAGTAGTAGTATGATAGACGAATACATGTTTATTATTTTACCGGTATTTGTATTAGTGTCTTGTGTTTCGGCAATTTGCATAGTGAGTGAGAAAGATCTTTTAAAACAGAATCAATAACACAGAATGTGTTTTCTAAATTTCCAGTTGTCCTATTGTAAATCGAGAATTTTGAAAAATACCGAAACGCGTATGTAAAAAGAGCTAAAACATTTTTTTGAAATTCCTTTTATTTGATTCATCGGGTTCAAATTTCAGCAGTGAATAATGTGACCAATTCGAGAAATCACGTGAATTCGGATTCGACTGAATCTAGACCTGCAACAGCAATATTTATCGTTCCAACGACGAGTCAAGTGATAGAAATGTACATCACTCAGGCCAATGCCGCCGCCGCTGCGAATAATGTAAACGAATTGACAACTAATTACAGATGTAAACCACCCCCAAGCTATGGGGCAGTTGTTGTAGATGTACCGCCCAGCTATGAGCAAGCCGTTGAGCACTTGGACAATGGAGCCAAATAAGATTGTTATTTTTTTGTGATATTTGTAGAAATATTCTTTGTTATTAATTGTTTTTATCTATTTTAAGTTAATTTCAGTGTGTATAATATTGTAATCAATCTCTTTGTTAAATATATAAACAATAAATAATAATAGCAATAGAGTGAGAGCCTGAACTGCGGTCAGGCGGTTTGGTGTTCAATCAAATTACTATCGATTACGTTAATAAATTATTCGATTTGCAAATAATTTATAATTATTATGGAGCGCTGTTCCAGGCACTCTTAGCTGTAAAGTGCTTAAATCAAAATTTATTGTTTATTTTATATGTACTTAGGTGTCACCAGTCTACTAAATCAGAAGTGTTCAAGTTTAGATAAGAAGAACTGCAGCACATAGATGACGTCAATTGAAAATAGACAGTAGACTATTACCTTTCAATAGTAAACCGTTCCAGTCTTGGCAGTCATCTTTCTACAGGGTGGGACAAACGTAATGTCATAATGTAAAGTAAAGTCATAATATAATGTCATAATCTAAAGCTGTAATCCAAGCTTAACAGACTTAAAAACTTAATAAATGTATTAAGACCGTTTGTGGATTTTTAAAAACTGTTTGCAAATTCCAGCTTGCTTAGATTACAGCGTTAGACGCCAAATTGCAAAAATTATGGCACATTCACATTACTTTTGCCCCACCTTGTATAAACGGAAAAGCCCCTATAAATTTACACTGTCTTATGGCGGATAGCCAAATTCCAATGACAATTTTAAAATGCACCATAACTCTATATACACTGGATCAAACAATTACAAGGACAGTATATTAATTCAAAGAAAATTTCATATTTATTTTTTAAATAAAATCATTTCAGTATTAATTTAAATTTTTCTTTTATAGTTAACGTCAAACGCTATCAGTTACAAAGATAAAACTTAAAATATTACAATGACATTTAAAACTGAAAGCAACAAATTATATCATAAGTCTACGTACACCAAAAACTTGCACATACACAACCCTAATATCCTGATGGTGATTCGGCTACGTTTAATAGGTACAAGGCTTTACTCGCGGGAAATGGTTTAGAGTCTTGCATAAACGAACCCACTAGAATTAGATTCTCAAACTTGTATTGATCACACTTTATCAGATCTTAGAATTTCCGATCACGTCATGACATGTCTCGTCTTTAAATTCGGAAGTGTTGATCATTGTACCAATAATTGTATTCCACTCAAGGAAACCAAACATATTTATTTTACTAAGCTTAATAAGTGCCTACTCCGAGAAAATTGGCTCGGAATTTGTAACAAAGGTCATTTGATCATTGCTGTCTTGAATGGCCATCTTGAGCATTGCTCTGTTCCACTAAAAGAAAAGACTGAAACCATGAATGTCCATCTACTTACTTGATAAAATTGCACAAAAAAAATTATCTTCCAATAAAATGCAGAAAGCGTCCTAACGACCTGGTTATTAGAGATAGTTATGAAATACCTTCAATTATTCATCGATATTTATTCTATTACCTTCAAAGTAATCTCCATTGCAAGTAATACACATATTCCAACGCTTCCTCCAATCTCCTTGTCTTAGGCCGATTTTGGAATCGCCTTCAGCTCCTTCTGCTAATTCTCCTTTATCGCCTCAATCGTCTCAAAAAGCTTTCCGCGAAGAGGTAACTTGATTCGTGGGAATAGAAAAAAGTCACAAGGAGTCTTATCAGGTGAATACGGAGCTTGCGGAACGGTATGGACGTTGTTTTTGATCAAATAGTCGTGTACAAAATGAGATGTGTGAGCCGGTGCGTTATCATGGTGAAGCAACCACGAGTTGTTTCTCCACATTTCTGGCCTCTTGCGACGAGCATTTCCCTCTAACGATTTAATATGCTCACGTAATACCCCTTATTTACTGTCTAACCTGGTGGAAGAAATTCGGAGTGGACCACACCACGGCAATCAAAGACAACGGTCAACAAAGACTTGATTTTGGATCGACTCTGTTGTGGTTTTTTGGGTTTTGGATCGTCTGAGAAGCGGCATTACTATGATTGTTGGTTAGTTTCGATGTCATATTCATAGACCCATGACTCGTTACCGGTAGTGATGCCATCGATAACATTGCCATCGGTCAAATAAAGCATTTTTTTTAGCGACATCAATGCGATGCTGTTTCTGCAACAAATTCAGCAAATTCGCAGAGCACAGCAAATACTGACTTGTTTACAAAGCAAACAAACAGACAATTGAGCGCCAGATGACAGATGTACCAACCTAAAAATAAAACTTTTGACAAAATCTCAAGCGCAGTTTGTTTGAATGGGAAATCACGGGTACTTTTTGATTAGAAGGTAATATGCAAGAAAATAAAATACGGAATTTCCACTTGCAAAGAGAACTATTATATAAACAAATTTAATAGTGCCAATTTGAATCTGAAAAAGGAATGGGGAATTATAAATGAACTTTTTAAGAAAAATGTATCTTTAAGTTCACCATCTTTCATAAGATGTGATGATATGGTTATCAAAGACCCTGAGAGTATGGCAAAGGTCTTTAATATATTTTTTACCATCTGATAGCTTCTAATACCTTAGTAGATGCAGGTTTGTCGAATTCTTCTGACTGTTCACATAGTTGCTTCAGTATGGAAAGTAGGCAGGCTATAAGCTTCTTCTATGAACAAATATCATCAATAGAGTTGTTTCAAATCACAATGCATTTTATCTACTTGTTCTGGTTTTTCAAATGCTTTTATCAAAAAGATTGTGTTTAATTTCGTTGATGTCCTTGCTCATGTATTTAATAAAAGTGTATTTGAAGGTATTTTTATTAACTATTTAAAAATCGCTGAGGTTATTCCAATTTTCAAAAAAAAGATGATCGATCGAACCTCGACAACTACAGGTCTAAAGCAAAGAGCTTTCTTTGTTCTCTAAGATTTTTGATTAAAGGTAGTATCGCTTCTTTTCTTGAAAATAATTCATTCTTTAGTTCAAACCAGTTCTGCTTCAGTCTACGGAGTATGCGCTTTTTAATTTGTGTACGTTTACGAGAACATGGATAGCAAGAAAAGGACTACTTCACTCTTTATAGATATAACCAAGGCATTTGATACCATTCACTATGAATTTTTATTGCTAATGAAGCTTGAAAATATAGGTTTCAAAGATTTTATGCTAAATTGGTTTGCTTTGTATCTTAAAAACAGGAAGCCAATGGTTAAAATAGGAAACAATTTTAGTTATTGCGTTGCTATCAATACTGGGGTCCCACAGGGCTCAGTGCTTGGTCCAATTTCATTTTTGATCTTCATCAATTCCATCTTTGACAAAAATTTGAGGGAAAAGCAAATTGGGTTTGCAGATAATGTAGTGTGTACATATTTCAGTACTTCTATATTGGATCTGGTTGCAGATGTTAATCACGACTTGGAGGTCTTAAGGCATTGGTTTGGTATGCATAAGCTAGTAATCAGCAATAAAACCAAGGTCATGTCGGGGATCGAGGATTGTACAAAGATTTCGATCGACAATGCAAAGTGTCATACAAAAGTTATGAAAAAAGTGAAAGTTTCGAAATTGCCTCAGAATGACATGGCACGGCGCTTGGTGTTTTTTCATAGACGAAAGCAAGCATAGCGTCATCCAACAAGAGGTGTCACTTTAAATTAATAGAAAAACGCAACATTTTTATGAGAAAAGGTGACATTTTTATTTTAATCTAAAGTACAAACTCTGAGGTTAGTAATGGAATACAATATCTGCCAAATGTCCGCCTCGGCTCTGCCTACAAATAGTCAATCTTTTGATGACATTTGAATAACAGCTCTGATATTTTCTTTTAGTGCATGAATCGTTGGTGGAGCATTGACGTAAACTTTATCTTTAACATAGCCTCAAAGGAAAAATTTTAATGGTGTTAAATCGCACGATCTCGGCGGCCAATTGAAGTCTCCATTTCGAAAAATCACACGTCCAGGAAATTTGACATGCAATAGAGTCATTGTTTCACCAGCTATGTGGCGTGTGGCAACGTTCTTCTGAAAATAAACGTCGTCAGCGTTCATACCATCAATTTCAGGCAAAAAAAATGCAGTCAACATCGTTTGGTAACGCAATCCATTCACTGAAACGGTCGCACCAGCATCATTTTCGAAAAATATGGCCCAATGACACTACCAGCCCAAAAACCGCACCAAACTGTCACTAGCTGTGGATGGTTTCCGCGATATTTTCACCGTTTTTGTAGTGAATTTTCACTATTTCAACACGCTGTACCAGTGTGTATCGATCCATATTTGATAACCTCCTAGTCTTTACTTATCAAAAGTCATCGCAATTATTGTTGAATGTTGACAGTTCAACAATGGCACGAAATTTAAAATGACACCTCTTTTTGGATAGCCCTATACTTCCAGGATTCTCCACACAAATATTGTGACCAGTAAAAGTTCTTTGCTATTTTTAATAGCTTTTTATTTATATGAAAGTTAGTTAGTTATGAATGTGGTTGGTCAGGTAGCTCCACTATCGGCACAGTTAATAAAGTGAAACCCAATAAGTTGAAGGTTTTCCTATCAGTTTGTTATCTATCTAAACTTCGTACTCTTTGTAGACAAATGATCAATACAAAGCACACAATTAAGACTTAGAAGCACTTTTCCGTTCAGAAAATCGAGACCTAATCTTCTCAACCGAATGCATATGTGCAGATATCGGTTTAAAATATAGGTATATGTACAAATAATATGTAACTTGCGTCTAAGAGTTATAATGCATGCAATTGCACAACATAAATTGGAAAGTTAGAAAAGATTAAAAACTTACAAGGTAGGTAGGTTTTATGCATTTCATTCAAAGCGAATAATGAACGTAATGAAGCTGTTTCTTTATTCATTCGAGCGGATGATTCATACTCAGTAAATGAGTTTAAATAAAAACTTTTTGCATCCGGAAGAGGTTAATTTGTTTGACCAAGAATATTATAAGTTTGCACTCTACACACAGCACTTAAAGTCCGACGGTTGCATTGCGATTAATGCCACATTTCACCTATAACGATCGAAGGGGCAAATGTGTCCAACAAACCAGCTCTCAATATACTCGACATGGAAATAACTTACAAATTAAGTGGTTCCAACCACAGACATGCATATGTTATGTATTTATATTCAATAGCACAAAACGCGATGAAATGTCTTGGATTCACGCAGCGATGTGGGAAATACTTCTCTCCTTATGATAACTCCTAAATAGATGTACCTACATATTTTAATATGTGTCCCATATTAGAATCAGACTCGAATATAAATCCCGCAGCAGCTGGAACGACGGCTTTATCAGCACTAGATGAAATGAAGTCAAACAAAAAGTTACAACAGGCCATCATAATATCATCTCAAAGCTTGACACCTTACAACTTGCTTGCTTTGCTTTACTTTATTGTTATGTGCATAACTAGTGCTCAGTCGAAATATCCAGCCTCATCCCTTCCAGATGCATGTTTCTTCGGCGGTTAATGTCCATCCATACTCTACGATAACTCATTTCAGCCATACAGTGATGTTTGCGGAATCTTCCTCCCGTAGATATTAAAACAGAATGTACACAGGCGCCTAAGAATCTCTTCAATCGTGCCTTGATAAACACTTTCCTCTCTTCTTTTCTACCAACGCTTCATTCATGCATCAACAAAAATTCAGTTTTCTAGCAAAGTAAGAAGAACGAACGCCTTATATACTCGTAAGTATGATATCAAATTTATTTGGAATACGTCGTAACATATGAGTATTAAATTTTTCTGAACACCAAAAAACACAATATTATTTGATTCAATTGTTAAAGTGCTCCACGGCATCCTCATAGCTGGGTGGTAAATCCACAACTACTACTCCATAGCTTGGGGGTAGATTACAGTGGCAATCTGCTGATGTTTCGGTTACATTATTTGTTATATTATTAGCCTGAGTGTTAAACATTTCCATCAGCTGATTCGTCGTTGGAACAATGCATATTGTTGCTTGCCTAGACTCAGCTAATGTCGCACTCACGTTATTCCTCGAATTTGTTATATTATTAACTGCTGAAATTTGAACCCAATGAATCTTTTTTTTTCCAATGTTACAATGTTACATACACGTTTCAGTATTTTTCAAATTTTTCAATTTAAAATAGGACCACTAAAAAATTTTAAAATTTAAAAAAAAAAATCAAAATTGTTTTCGTTTAAAATAACTCACTGTGTAAACTGCGGACACACAGGACGCTAATACAAATAGCGGTATAATAATCAGCAGACATTCTTCTATCATGTTGATTGACTGCCATCGAAGAGAAAATCCCACTTTGTATTTAAAGAGTCAATAAAGAGTTACCGCGATGTCATCGCTTCCACTAAACAAACTGTGAACTGATTTTGTTTGCATTTTACAAGTTTTCGCATACCTATACGTACTTAACGAAGAATAAACAAATAATACGTCCACCAAAAATTTGGCATGATAACGCCAATTTCCCTTTAAACTTGATATGATAAGGGGACAGCAGCAACACGCCTACTTTTACAACCTATCCCATAGGGTATATTAATTTTGACACATAATTTGAAACAAAGAGAAACGACGAAGATAGTCCTCGTAAAATAATGAGGTTTTCACCTACGAAAAGCGATACAAGTTTGAGAAAAACTACATATCGTAGAAACTAGTGGCTTTCACCTTCTTGCAAGGTACATACATATGTATGTTGAGTATGTTACAGGAAAAATCTAAAACAATAAGATAGCCAAAATGATGGAAAGGACCAAACCTTTCGAGTAAATCCTTTGAGAAAAATGGGTGTCACCTGCTATTTTGTGAGAGCGCAGTAGGTAAAATCTAGAACTATGAAACATGTAAGGTGGCAGATATGGAATGACGTCCTAGACTTTTCTTCTTTTTTTTTTTTTTTAAAAAAAAAAGCGTTTCATTAGCTAAAATTTTTTGAACAATTTATGAGTACGAATCGTAGGCAAGTTTTTTTTTATTGTTCTCCACCACGTAGAACGGTGCTCCTTGAAGTTTTTAAAACACAGTGATGTAGTGAAAAGAAAAGTTATAGCGATGAGTTAAAGAGTGGATTGATAAGGAAGAAAAGTGAGGTAATAACCCATGTTCTGCATTCCACTTTTTGTGAATTCAACCAACAAAAGTGGAATTAGGTGTTCTGCATTCCGAACGAAATTATGAATTGTAGGTTGTATGTTCGAAAATGAATATTTTGGTTTTCTGCATTCCATTCTGCATGATAACATTTACTTCGTTTTTCGAACATGAAAATTGGTGCTCTGCATTTCGAAAAAACTTTGCTTTCATGTGAATTGAATTCACATGCCTTTGTGATGTAAATTTGCGTTAGCTATGATGATCAGAAGCATTTTGAAAAATGTAAGTAAACAAACTTTCCATTGGTGTACTAAAAGAATTGATTTATTTAGGAGAAAACACACAAATCAAAGGCAAGAGAATATTCTCTTGAATTACATGGAGATTTTTCCATCTGTGTGCCCTGCAGTTTAATCCACTTCGAACACAACTTGAATTGCAAAACTTTCTTACATCTCACCAAAAACTTTACTGACTCAATATCCTTTCCAATTGACATCTGGTAACTTCCTTCAGCCAAAAAAACGGGGTGTTGCTTCGATTTAGTGTGTCAGAGGAATTGAAGTTGGCATCATACCTGACTCCATTTCTCGCTAAATGTCAACAAATATTTTTTTTGATTATCTTAAAATGTTTTGAAAACTGCAAACAATCATTATATTAATTACTTTTCTTCATTTGTCTCACTTCTACTTACAGAAGATCCAAAATGTTAGATTTATCTCGCAAAATCTTCCTGCGAACTCTTTCCATTCCATTTTCTTTTCAGTTTACACCGATAAAAAAAAATATTTTATTAAATTTTTAGTTCACTTTCACAAGAAAAACCAAGCTTTTAACTGAAAATCTGAAGTAATTTTAAAATGATTTTAAATTTACAGCTGATTTTGACATTTAAGACAAGAATTCGAAGTGGATTCGAATTCACTCGGAATGCAGAACTTTGAATTTCATTTCGAGTGAAATTGAAATTCGATTGCAATCCATTTTCACTCGAAATGCAAAACAGGAGTGAATGTAATGATGCGCGTTAAATCTTTGATTTCTTGAAATACTGAGAAAGGCAAGTTATTCCACATTAGCTATGAATGGCTGAAAAGCGATCTCCTACGCACGAAAGCAATCTCTTAGGTACATACATACATATGTACATGTATGTGCAGAATGAACTACTGAATGATATTTCTTCCGTGGCATAAACGCTAAGGTTTCAACATTGCGACGGTGTTCAAGCAAAGAAATTTGACGCCATACAGACTGATCACCGATCACCTGGTTAGGAGCGCCTGAAATTGTAAACTCTCCAACAGGCAGTTGGCATACCTTTTCTTCTCTCTCCATTACTAGGTTAATTAACTTTAAAAGAAAGTGTTGCAGAAAATTAAAAAAAGAAAAAAAAATCTACAAGCTTGTCGCTTCGTGTTCAGCGGATGCGACTGAAGTTCCCGCCCTAACATGCTAGTTATATTCAAGTTTCGGACGAACATAAGCTTTATAGATCGAGGCCAGGTCCGCAGGAGTGAAAAACCGTTTGCATTATTTTGAGGATTGCTAGGAACTTGGCACCATCCTTTGCAGCATCAGAATTCTACTGGTTACATCAAAGGCCTGGGCTTACAATCCTTCCAAGCATTGATAAACCATTAACTTGATACACAGATGGGACTTAATTTTTGAACACAACTTGGTTTTTTGCATCCTAATTGACGATTGCATCAATGTCAGATCTATTCGCTGCATCCCTTAACTCGACGATTTGGAGTCCTTATCTTGGTTTTTGTTAGCAAATAAGCGAAGTCAAGAATACTGTCATACAAGCTACAGAAAAGATGTCATTGATGTGAATCAGGAAAAGGAACGGAGAGAGTACTGGGCCCTGGGGAACACCAATATTTGCCGATGATGGTGTAGAAGTACACTCATCTATGGTAGTACAACCACTTAAAAAACTCGCAAACCAATCCACGAAAATGTCACGGACACTCTATCGAAAGCTTTGGAGATATTACGGGAAACAACTCTGCATTTACTACAATCACGAATGGGCTGGTTCTATTTTTCTGACAGGTAGGTCATTAAGTCCCCTGTGGAAGTGGTTTGTAAAGCAAGTTGTAGACGTTACCGGAAAAGTCTAAATTCAGAAATCAAAATATGCCAGCTCTAAGTTTTCGAGAATCATTATTTACTAAGAAACTGAATCTGGGTTTTATGTGAGTCTGAAGTTATTATTTCCAAGTTCAAGATGGCGGCTTCAGTACAACGATTTGAAATTACCCTATCGCCTCATTTCGACTTTATACGTTGTTCGCACAAACAGTTTTCAAAAATAAAATTTCGGAAATGCTAAAATGCGTTCACACCAGGGAAAGAAATTTGGACGAATTTTGTTCTGTGAAAATCAGAGCAACTGTCAAAAACTCCCACCAAATCCATTTCGTTTTGTACTGTTTTCTTTGCATGGTTCTTCAAAATTCATTTTGATATTCATTTTGTGCTTTAGGATATTAAATTCAAATAAAATAAAAAAATATTGAAGACTTAAATGAAATTCATTTATCGTTTTAAATCTTGAACTAACGGGAGATTTTGCAAACTTCGATTGTTGTGCGCTATTTTTCGATGACTTTTCGGCGCATTTCTGGCTGTATTCCGGCCATAACTTTGCGGATGTTGGTTTTCAAGTACTCCAAAAATTTGGGAATTGTCAGCATGGACACGATCTTAACCATAGCCCCACAAAAACAAATCCAAAGGGGTCAGATCACACGATCTTAGTGGCCAATTGAATTCGCCAAATCTCGAAATTAGATAACCGAGGAATAGAGCTAAATTAAATTTGCCTGTGTTGTGTGGGTACGTAGACCCGCCCTGTTGGAACCTCATGTCATTCACATCAGTGTCTTCATTCGCAGGCCAAAAAAAGTTGCTTGTAATTTGACCAAAGCGCAGAAAAATCACCGTAACAGTGGCGCCGTCGTAGTTTTCAAAAAACGTGGTGAATGAAATGGCCTTTCAACGATCACATTTGGATTCTCAGAACTCCAAATTCTGCAATTTTGTTTATTTACGTAGCCGGCGAGCGAGAAATGGGCCTCATCGCTGAAGAAGACGTTGATTTTTCAGCACCCAATCACGAAGTAACAGATGCGTTGAGCGGTGATTAACGATCCATATTGTAAAATGACAACGCAAGAACTAACTACCTGTCACTATGGATGACAGATGGATTTGACAGATGCCATATGGCAGGGATGTGAAATCCCAATCTCGAGTATGAATAACCCTTTACTATATAATTCATAATGCTGTATGATAATAACCTGAATTGAGACCAGAGAAGCTATCGCAGAAAAATTTAAACAATTTCTTTATTCCATTAATTCTGTTTGTGTGCTGACAAACCGAAGTTGGAAGCGTCGGAAAGCAGGGTTGTGCTGCAAATTTCCGCAGTTTGAAATGAATTGCTAACAAATTCGGAATTTTAAGCCCCCGAAATGTATGGGAAGTAAATAAATTAATAGAATAAAGTAATGTGACAATCTGTTACTTCGACTAGATGAACAAGAATAGTGATAGTGTGTAATACGATTCATTCCAGACAGATAGTACCCTTTCTGTAAGTAGAAGGGAAATTAATAAGAGAAAAAAGATGTGCATGCGCACATTGGTTTTAAACAATTTGTTGTTCGACTAATCAAATTATCATATATTTCACATTAGGTCTGAAGATTAGATTAGATTAAGATCTATTGATCCATTGTGCTCTTCGCTTGGGTTCTAACCGAAATGCTAGAGTTCATACGAATTGTCATGAATTTGGGCGTTGTGCCGGATATATCTTTGGCTTTAAAGTAAATTTTCAATGCCAAAGTGATGATTATTTTATGTTGGAACAGTATTACGGGGAAATTTCGAAAGGAATGCAAGGCTATTCCGCTGGGGCGCGGTTTGTAATATTAGTAATAAAATAGGGAGAAGCAGGCAACATTTGTTCGGGTAATGCTATTAACTTCACAATAATCCCTAATGAAAATCGTATCCACAATATAATTTGGTTAAGCTTGGGACGAATGATTGACTTACATATTGCCAGATCAGAGAGATAGAGTAAAATATTTCCTGGGCGGTTGTATATTCTGTTAACTGCAAAGAAATTCCACCGTTTGTATGGGTAGTTATTAGGATGTAAATTTCAACGATCAAATTTCACTGACCTCTTAAGAGACTAGCATGCTAATTGTTTGAAAATTCGTTATTTTTTAATTAGAAACTGTTGAAGATAATGTGAATACAGCAGCGAAGTGGAGCAAGCGGTAGTTTGTATATAGTTTGTATATTACCTAATTTATGAAATTCATGTTATCATTGTAAGATACTTGTGAAATTTTAACGGCTTTTTTGAACTTATACAGCACGGATTCTCAACTTTGTCGAGACCACGTATCACTTTTTGGGAATTATAAAGTTGGGCGTAATCCCAAAGTTGGCCGAAATCAATTACTCAAATAAATACATTAATTCAAATTGCACAGTAATTACATGTGGTTTCGATTACTGTGGTTACCAGTATTACTTAATTTAATTACTTTAATTGGTATTGTTTCCGCAATTCATTTCATATATGGAAATAGTGGAGAAATCATCCACCCATCACACACTCCATTTTCACTCACGTATCCTAAGAAGGTCCAATCACACCTTTTAAACTCAATTTCCACTGCCATACATACGTAGACTAAAAGATCACCTCACCCTCCATACCTTACCCCACTTAATACATACATACATCCTTTTGAAACTGAAATGTCATTTTGCTGTAATCGATTACGTTTACAATTACAAATTACTGTAATTGTTATCTTCTATAATTACCGATTACTTCGTAATTGTAAATTCGGTAAAATAATTACAGATTACAAAAATTAATCCAAATTTATGATATGTAATAGATCACATTTTATACGAGTAATCACGTAATCGGTAATCGATTACAATTTGCCTAACTTTGCCACTAAAAATTAAATAAAATCAGGGATTGTTTTTATTTTTAGTTTGCCATGTGCACGCTACCAGTTTCTTATAGTTGCCTCAATTTATTCAGAAACTAAAATCAATGTATTCGTATGGTGGCTACTTACATAAGCACACTCAGAATATATGAAAATTGGTCCCCAAAATATTTGTTTCGTTTCCAAAAATTTCGCGTCTCCTCGGATTTTACTATTTTAGGGGAAAAAAACTCACAGCGTCACTGTTCTAGGGACTAAAAAAATCAAAACTCTAATATTCTAATAAATAATTGAATTAATAACATTTGTTAATCCATTTCGATTTATTTACAATAAAAAAAGAATTTGTTTTTTTTTTTTTTTTCTTGTAAATCCTTACGCAGTAGTAGTACACACTCAATTATATGGAATGAATCTTACATTAGAACCTATATATGCATTGAGTATTTAATATATAAAAAAAAAACTGTTCTTAAAATTACTCATCATTGATTTATATAGGTTTCTCAGGGGTGTCTGTCTTCTCCGCCGTTTCTACTTTTTCCGTCACATCTTGCTTCTCTATCACATCGGCCTTTTCAATTGCATCTGTATTCTCCATTGGATTTTTCTTCTCTGCTGCATTTATTTGTTTTGGGATTTCAACTTTCTCTGAAACATCAGATTTCTCCTCAATAACATCCCTGACCACAACAACATCACCGTTAATTTTCGAAATACTATTATCAACATCTTTGATTATTTTCTCAAATTTCTCTTGGACGTCTGCTTTTTCTGGGATATCCATTTTTTCGAATACAATACTCTGTTCAGATTTTTCAATTTTTTCTATATTATCAATCTTGTCCATCTTCTCAGGTTTGTCTACCTTTTCCGGCTCGTCCATTTTTTCACCTTTCTCATCTTCAACGATTTTATTCATTTTCTCTGAAATTTCTTTCTTTTCGCAATTACCATTCGCTTTGACCATACATTCTTCCATTTTCCTATTGTCAGGGACTTCAGTGTTATTTGGTACCTTTTCTACTTCAATAACGGTTGTATGGCCATTGCTTTCGTTTGAAGGAGGAACTTGTAGTGTAACTGGAACAACTGTCATTTGTTCCTTGGGCCTTAATCCAACCATTTCTTCGCTGACAGTCCATAACCATTCAGCCATTTCCTTATTTTTGGCTTTTGGCAGCAATGGAAATTTGATCGTGTCAAAGTAGTAGCTACCTGAGGATTTTTCTAGAGCTGGATCGAGAGCCAATCGCAGTGAGGTCTGGGCACCAGCCTTAGCTGATTTGAAGAAGAAACTTGTCACAGGTTCTATAATGGATCTGAAACAGGAGACATCGTTAGTTGATCAATAGATTTATCGTTCCTATCTTACTTACTTCGTTCTACCACTAACGACGTGACGACCCAACTCAGTTTTAACAACTCCTGGATGGCAGCAGTTCACAGTCACATCGGATCCGTGAAGCTTCTCACTCAATTTCATCGTGAAGAGGATGTTGGCCAGCTTACTCTGGGCGTAGGAACCCCATTTACTGTAGGTCTTCTCGTAGTTTATGTCTTCCTTTTGGATATTACCAAAAATGTACATAGCGCTGGTGACCACCACAATGCGACTTGGAGCTGAGTGTTTCAAGGTATCCAACAGAAGGTTGGTCAGAAGGAAATGTCCCAAATGATTTGTACCCAATTGTAGATCGAAGCCATCTTTGGTTTCTCCCTTTGGTGTGGCCATAACACCGGCATTGTTAATAAGTATGTCCAAACGGGGTTCCTCTGCAATGAATCTGAATTGGGAAATAGTCAGTGCCTTTCAATATAGACAGGTTGTTAAATGAACTTACTTGTCAGCAAATTTTCGCACGGACTCCAGTGATCCCAAATCCAGAGTTCTATTGAAGATATTTTCATTTTTGGTCTTCTCGATGATCTCCAATCGGGCACCTTCACACCGAACTGGATCACGACAAGCCATGTAGATTTTGGCACCGCGACTGGCCAACTCTAAAGCGGTTTCCTTGCCAATTCCTGTATTGCATCCTGTGATGACAACCACTTTGCCGTCTATGCGATTCTTTTTGCTATAGAAAGGTCCTTGAACGCATTTTCTGCAAAAAAGAAAAATCAAAATAAATACAATACATTTTTCAGTATTCTTCAGTTGAGCTAAAGAGGATAATGTATAGCTGAGCAATTTTAGGTATTCACCTCGAAAAAAAGTGTGTAAAGTTCCAATTCATCATGTAGGTGGTTCTGAAGGGGTGCTGAAGGGCACTCTCACATTGGAAAATCGTATATATGTATGTCAGAAGAAAAATGTTGACTCTAACACCCTGTATTTTTAATATCAAAACTTTGGATCGATTTTATAATTTCGCATGGTATTTGCTATAAGCTTGCAAGGTATGAACTTTTGACGTCATTCGCAAATTGCAATTTTTTGTAAAAATCGAAAGAAAAATATACTTTGCAATGCCCTGTATTTCGAAAATCAGATTTTGGGTTACATTATATTTTTGGCGCATAATCTACTCTCTAAGTCTGCGAAGTTTCAGTTTTTTAGGTTATCGGAGAACTTCTGGAGGGGTGTGGGGATACTTTCAGAAATAACATAATTTTATTCATATCAGAAGAAAAATGTTTTCTGCAACACCCTGCACTCCGGAAATGCAAAATTTTGGTGCATAATGTTCCACCACGTCACCCGTACTTTAAATCGGCATAGCTTCACATTTTAATTCCAGCCGCATACAAATAGGAAAAACCAGACGATAAATATTCTGTCTAACATACTATACTTGGAAATTTAAAAATTTAGCCCTCTCCATGTATTAAAATTTCAGCTATAATAGAAAAAAACCTTCACACATAACGAAATTGTGTACAAGTCAGAAGGAAATATTCACTGATACACCCTGTATACCGGCAACCAAAAATTCGGCAATATTATGTTTATATTTGTGGTCCACAAAGGTATAACTTTCTGGATCATAGCTAGACTTCCGAAAATAGCGATAAGAAGTAGAAACATTAAAAAACCTTTTTCTTACAGAATTATTATACCCAAATACTAGACAAAATTTGTATGCAAAAATAAATATTAAATCATGCGCTTCTTCCACTACCATTTTATTGGTTTTTAGATGTGACTCTCAACACGTATTACAAATTTCATCAAAATCTGTTCAGCTGTTCTTGTGATAACTGTCTATCTTCCCCTTTTTTTAAATTTAATGATTTTCAAAAGCAGCTATCTCTTTTTTTTTCTTGATTTCGAACCTTGAACCTGATCGCGCACTTAACCACTGAGCCACCACGACGTCCACTTAACAAAGGCTTATTTCGAAATTTTCAGCCATACCAAATTTATTTCGAAGTTGGACCCAAATTTTGACTTGAATTTCTAGAATAGTAATTAAAGAACGAACAGAACTCGCGCTTAGTACCGTGAAAAGTGCTGCCAACCATTTTGTTTTAATTTCTGATTAATACAGAAGTAGACCCACTCCCGAGCAATTGAAGTAAGCATCGAGTGTTGTGGCAAGAAAGAAGGAAAGTAAGGCAACTTTTTTATCAGTCTCCACGATCGATCGCCCATAAAAATCTAACAGACTTAAGAAAATCAAACAAAGTTTTATCGTTTATTGTTTTCTACAAAGTCATCGACTCCAAAAGAATAGCAGTAAGTTTAATTACCACCTTTTTATTTGTATTTGTTTTGTATGTATTTTTAATTTGTTTGTTTATTTAAATTTAAATTTAGAATGCACGTAAAAGTTGATTGGCACATAAAATACTATACGAAAATCATAAACAGCAAAACTATACTTTAAGTGTGATGAATTAAGAATCGTGTCAAACCAATGCAAAATGCAATTGTTTAATATGTTTACTCACGTACATGAATTATATAATATTTTATTGCAAAACGTGTTCCACCAAATTAACTCACATTCTCAATTGTCTTTGTTTAATTTAATTGTTGTATCATTCGCGGTGAGTAAATGTTATGAGATTAATAAGTAATATAGAATTAAATTGTGTATACATACACATCTGTACAGAAAGGCCAAACAAAAAAATGAAGCGTCAAAAACATATTCTATTGTGTTCCTATTAAAGCGCTGCTAGTTTGTTTAGTCATGCATGAAGTTATTACAATAAAAAAAATTTGCCAAATGTAGACAATTACTCTATTCTGGAAATTTGTATAGTTTCTTTCCAGATCATTTGTTTTTGCGTAGCTTTTTTTGGTTCTTATATAACTACACACGTTTGGTAATATCCATGAATCACCGACTATCAAAGTGGTTACCCTTATGATTTTGCTATTTTATTTTCGATTCCGAGCAACCGCTGTACAAAATATTTGTTTGAAATCGTTGTTTCAAGCCCTCTTGCTTGATAAATCACATGATAGATTTCGAACGTCAATTTGAAAAAATGGCGTTTTTGTCCGCCATATTACCTTTCCTTCCTGATCCCACTGCTGACACTTACTATGATCAGTGTGTCCTGTGGGATCAGATACTCAATTCATGGCAATCGGTTAAGCTGTTTGGACTGTAAGTGGTATGGTAACTCATCTTTGGATCCTCAGATTGGAAAAAATTAAGTATTTAGTCAGACATTTTAAGCTTCATATTAATGTTATATTTTTTGGAGCGGCCCATTTTTTTCGATATCTCACAAGATAAATTGCAATCAACTTTGATATTCAAAATGGCGTCTACTATCCCCCCCCCCCCATTCGATTTTTTGTATCATAGCCCATGATAGACTTGGACTTCTTGTGTTAAATTCCGGACTAGAATCAGCGAAAATGGGGGCAAATACAAAATGGGCTAGATTTTGAATGTGAATAAAGTTGTTACCTCATTTTGCCAATCCCGTGAAATTCACAAACAAACAGATTATCTCTCCAATTCTATTCTCCGAAATTGTTTTCAGGTCATTGAACAAAATTTACAAAGTGCGCAGTAACTGGCTCTGGTTAGTGTCCAACAAAGCCTAGCGTGTTGTTAGTAACTTCTCTTGGAAGACACTGGATGAGTTTGGGACGAAGTAATATTTTCAATATTTCTAGTAAAATTCTTGTTCATTTTCCATTCCTTTCTGATCGGGTATTCTTCAATAAAGTTTGTCATGAAATTTAGTTAGCGTATATAAGTATGTACATATGTAGACAAATGGAATCGATGGCAGATTTCCTTGCATCTATTCTATTTAAACCATTTGGATGATGGAAGCTTAAGCCCCTAGTAATCCATAGGCTCGTTGAATACCTACATTCATACCTACTCTTCGAATACATACGTTCACTATGAATTCATCATTCTTCTTATTGGATTTCGTGGGTGTCTCTAATGTTCAGATGAAGCCAATCGTTAATCTATTTCAATGTGTCAGCGAATGAACAACAAACTAAACAAGAAAAGTAAAGAAACGTACTTAGCTTGGACTCAAACCATTGCAGCAATTATTTAAAAAAGTCGCTCGCTAGCGCCCCAATATAGATATTCAAATATAATAACTGTACTTTATTCAAAAGTTAAAATAAAAGTATCTTACTCGTATATGCAGCCATTTATAACAGTATCTAGATTATTATACTCTGCTTAAAAAAAATAGTCTAAAATGAAACTTTGTAAATAGAAACGTTATATGCCAACCATTATCAACACATGACGCCTTTGACATTTAAAAAATCTCCACTCGCTTATAAATTATGTCAATAGAAACCCGACAAAAATTCCTTTCTTTTAACAATTTAACCACCAAAAACTACTTTACATACATAAATTTTGCATAATTACCACGATCATTTCATTTCATTTGCTGTTAGACCAAACAAAGATGTTTGTATATGCGGCAGAGAAGAGAAGATATTTCTGGACAAAAGTCTAACTTTTTAATTTGGTCGCTAAATATTTTGTCAACGCAAAAAAAAAAAAAAACAGCCGACGAAATATTTTGGATAATTGTCATGCTAAGATGAAAAAAATAAAAAAATAAATAAATTTACATTTATCAAAGCGGAATCGAAAAAAAAATAAATAAACAATCGCGCTGCGGTGACGGACGCGTTTGTTTGTGTTTTAGAATTATACAGTCTATTGGCGTTCCAATCGCATCGTGTAAGAATTCGGATGCAAATTAAAATTAGCAGTGGACGCCAAAAGTTGGATATCTGTTGAGTGAAATTAAACGTATAAAAAAATATGATTATATAAATATTAAGAATGCAAGGTTTTTCCTCATATCTAACTTACTATTAGTGCCAAAAATTTTTCTGTCCACTTTTAGATGGCGCTAAATATGGAGTAAATGAAGTTTGTCTGCTTTTGTGACTCGAATTTTGACAGCTTCTTATTTGGCTTGATGCGCATATATGTCAGTTTAAGACTGTCACTGAGGAAATATGACAGATTTCAATACCTTGTCATCACCGAATATTATGGTGCCTATATAAAACACTCCTTAAATGCACCTTTATTATAACTACTTTTTCAACAACGCCCATTGCATTAGCAAAACACTTTATGAATAAATTAAGTAATACTTATTGTTATGCATTATTGTTAATTATATTTAATTCATAACAACTTTAAACAAGTTTTCCTTTCTACAACATTTTTTTATACGCGTAGTTTCTCTCAGAGCAAACATCATTTCTTTAACTCGTTCGACATCAAAATGGAAAGTCACAAAGAAAAAAAAAGGTTAAGTATCTACTTCAATTTGTAGACGCAGGCGATTATTCGTTTGACGCTATAATCGGTGAGCCATTGTTACGGAGTTACGTGTTATAATTGAAAGCTCAAAGGTTCATTGTACGCAATGGTTCGTCAATCAATCGGAGAGCCGTTGGAGTTTGAATGGATACCAAATTGGTCAAAGAAGATTTTCCCAGCGGGAAGTGATTGATGGAAAGTTCTTACTGTTTTGAAAGTATTTTTTTTGTCGGTTGAGTTAAGATTTGTGGGAGTTTGATTTTTTGTACCAAATCAGGAATGAGTGATCCAATTCATCTCCCAAATGAATGCAGTGGGTGAAACGAAAAATATCTAGGTTTATGCAGCCAGTCATTTGGTTTGAGGATCACTTACAACAAATAGTCCAATTGCGTCCCATACTTAATTAAATGAATGTACCCTTCTTTAGAATGCCATCAGTCTAATACTTTTTAGGTTGAATGATCGCACTTTTAGATTTCTTACACGTTCTTTCTTGGTTGAAGAAACAGTTTGGTCATCATTATTAGACAGCCACCTACTTAAGTCTCAACAAATATATTATCTCGTACCATTTTGAGGAAAAAAAAGAAACAAACAAAAGAGGATAGAAATAGAAAACTACAATCAATCTGACATCAGACGTACGAGTAATTGTGAGAGGTCACAAGCAAACACTTGCTGCAACCAACGAAAAGGAACCGGGCAGACTTATAATCCTTTCAGAGTTTTTGATGTTCGTGACGGAGCATTGTGACTAAACATTGAAATCTTGACCAATCAAAGAGTGAGCATAAAATTGAAATAAAAAAAAATTAAGTGCACGACTTCGTCGCACGTAATTGCACTCCTACTCAGATTTGAAATTAAATTTTTTTTTTTGATTTATTTTAAAACCTTTGGAAATCGAGAAACAATTATTTTAACAATTTTCCAAAACTTGGTACGCCATGACATCGCATGTGTTAAATATTCTTTAGAAATTCATTTCCAACAAAATCAATTGAGTCATAGTAAAGTTCTGTTATACGATTTTTTGCTAAAACCTGATACGCCAACTGTTAGCTTACAAAGGATGTTCCATAATTTTTGTCATTTAATTTATTTAAATTACGCTTTGCATCAATTTGCTCCTCATCGGTGGACGGCCTTTCAGTCCAGTTTTAACGAAAGGGGAGCAACCCAAAGTCACAGGGGGCTAGCTGTATAGTGGGTGATCTAAAAAACTATGCTCCTCAAATAGTCTGCAGTGTCCCTTACCCTATGTACATATTCCACTTGTCAGTGATAATAAATGGCTTCTCCAAACCTGACCTTCTAAAAAATACGGCCATCATTCCTTTGTGAAAGAAACGATATCTTCAGTGTTGAGTCAGAACATCCTAATCTTCAAAGACTCATGCTATGCTCTGGAACTTTGTTGAAACGATGCAATAACAGATCCAGGTTTTGTTACCTGTTGCAATTGAAATGGTACTCCCATTATTGAATTCCTTAATCATGTTCCGTGCCCATTTGACCCTGCAGATTTTTTGTTCCTAATTTTGAGATAAACTGCCGATAGGTCACACGTCTATCTTTGATCATTAGTTCCTGGGTGCTTTCCACCGTTTCAAGAGTGGACACCTCATTTGGATAACCGGTATGGAGTTGGTTGTCCAGGTTGAACCCTAATAATTTTTAAATACCATCCGAGATGTCATATGTGGTAGTAAGGCCAGTAAGGAAATTGCGTCCATTTAATTCTGCCATACTACTTAACAGCTCTCATTCAAATGACAATATTTTCGAAAGTAGATTAATGAATGACACCAATGGCGGGTGAAAGAGTGGAGAGGAGAATAGAGTAAAGCAGAAGGTTACCATATTTAGTTTAGTATCGAATTGCGACCCCACAAACTTCGGCTGCAGTAGCGGTACATGCTGACGGACAGACAGATAGGCAGACGGACAGATGGACATATTTCAGAAGCTCACTTTTTTAGTTTCTCTATAGCGCAAACAAAAATTTGTTATTGCTTTTTGTAAGAGTGGGTGCAAGTAAAAATTGAATCGCTCCTCAAAACTTAAAGGCGCTGAACTATAATACGCAGATAATGCGATAAATAGTGTGATACTTATACTTTACTCTTGACAACGGTTTTGGATATTATTTAGACTTTTTGAAATTGAAAGTATGGCAGACTCCCATAATTACGGTAGAAATGGCAACACTGTACCCGCCTTGTAAATTGTCATCAAACCTACCTAATTTAAACGTCCCTTTGGAAGTTCATTGAAATGTACACAACGGTCAGGGGAGAAATAGAATAAACTTACTGAAATAAAATATATAATCAAAAAGTACCTACAAAGTACTAAGGGACGAATCACAACTGCTCATTGAAGTTTTATTTGGAGGATCTAAAAACGGGACCCAGTCTTTGCCGATTATTAGAATTGAACAACTTCATTCACACAAAAATGTATTCATTTGACATAACCTGAGGGAAATGCTTAACGCCTAAACTATCAAAGCAAATTTTCAAATAGATTGCCCCGACCTAACGCAACGTTGTGATTCAGCAAAAGAAAACAAAGATTGGACATAACTACATGTTATGATCAAAATGACACTGTGTGGAGTAATTTATGAGTACCCATAAGCTAAAAACATATATAATATTTATTTAAAAAAATTTACTTATTTCAAAGTCCAAAATGTTTGCTATGTTTGATTTCATTTAGTGTGGACCTCTGACTGAAGTTATTAAAGATTATATGTACATACATATATTTTTAATATCATGATGAAGTGTATCTCCAACCAGGGGTTAACAAGGGGAAAAAGTGCCAATAATGTCATGTTTTGCGTAAGAAATAACAATAATCATAAGCCCTCTAATAAGACAACGTTTAGATTTTGTAAGTAAATTATTATAAAAACAACAAACAGTTGGTGAACGACTGGATAAAGTCTGGTGAACTACAATTTGAGATTGCATTTATTGACTTAACGTACAGTTGGGGATGAGTAATATATACAGGGTGATTCCACTTCAGATGTCTTTGATAATTTTGATGGTCAAGAGGGTCAAGTATGAAAGTGCTTCATATGGTTCTGGAGCAATTACAGTAAATATATTCTTAGACATTGAACAAGTATGTAGCATTGTACAGCTTTTTTTTTTTTTTTATAATTTGCGCGCGCCAAATGGGATATGAATACCATTAAATTATTTCAGGGCACGGGCGTTTGAAGAAATTGAGAGAGAGAGAGAGAGAAAGAAAGATTGGTGTAGTGGGTTTGAAACTTAGGTGTTATTAAGTTTTTGTTGCAGTTAACGTACTTTATATTATGCGCACCATATGCACGTTCTCTTTTTTTTTTTTTTTTTTCCTTTTATAATTTTATTGTTATTTTATATTTTACTTCTTAGTGCCTAGACAGCTGAACCGATTCTTAACTTTTACTTTTTTGCGACAGTTTTAGGATTTTTCTCGAAACCTGATAAAGCAAAAATAACGGAAATATACTCGTACTTTTATCATTCGATACTCATGTTCTATTCATAAAATATATATATATATACATATTGTACTTTCACTCTAACCTCCAAAACTTGTTTGCTTTTGATCTTTTCCAAAATGTTTCTCTTGATCTGTCTTTTCTACATTTCTTCCTTCTACGCCTAATGGTTCACAAGCTGTGAGGATGTGACACACTTACAGAAGAATAGACAACTAATTCTCGCTATACTTAAAATTGGTAAATACGTTATGTGCCTTCTGCGAGATTTGACGGAATATGAATATCCCTGGTAGATTGTGCGGTTGACTGCTTTTCATAGTAATGGCTATTTGGAGCTAAGAAAACCGATCAGAAAACTATATGGCAACCAAAAGATTCACCTTACATGTAATGGAATAGAACTTAAACTTCCCGATTGAACTTATCGGGTACCATTCTAACTCCCCATCATGTCAGTTTCATGGACCGGGCGCTCTTCATATCGCATATTTTCTGTATTTAGAAGGTGCTTTTTATTTCATATTCTATTTAATCGGTGGTGGTTTAAACAAAGGGATTTGTATTTCTTGTGGTTTGTGTTGAACTCTGAAGGACCTTACTCACTGTAGGCTATGGCAGTTTCCTGAAGCTCCTTTGTGGGTGAAGGAGTTTCATCCATATGTTCGATTGAATTGAAATGATGCTTAGTTGATAATGAAGTGGGAGAATCTTTCCCTCCTAACTACTATTACTACGTTTTTATGCATGCTTGAAGCCAGGTTCAACTCGGCCTGAGATTCATATAAACGCAGATCGAGTTGAAATGGAATTGACTCAACTCGACTCAGCTAACAGAGCTGGATCGAGTTAGAAAAATGTATGTTGAACTGGCATGTTGTCTCTGTGTGTGTGTGATTTCAGATAACGAATCTAACACAACAGAACACTAACACAATCAAAAGCAGAATGTCTGCTATACTTATCTGTCAGTTCAACCACATTTGAATTTTTCAATCTTTCGACTCGGTGTGTAGAAATACTCAGACCGAAATCTCAACTCGATCCCAACTCGATCCCCCGATTCTGCATATAAACGTGGTATATGTTTCATAGCGCTATAAAGTGAACCAGGAGCATTCTCTTACCGCTTTATTTCCCGATCTAACTATAGGGTGATTCAATTGGCGGTTACAATCTAAATTTGAAATGAAGCACTTTGGTTTTGATAAACTGCTAATATTTTTGTCAATATAATGTTGAGACATTGACATTAAACATGACTGGCCTTGCAGACTTCCGTCCTTTTGATGAAATTTGTTCAATACTTTTCGGCACAAATTCTGTGGTAGTTCATAAATAATGCGTCGAATTTTGTCTTTTAGGTCTGAAATCATTTGGGGATCAATGGCATACACCTTCTGCTTCATATAAGTAACCCAAAAAAAAAAAATCCAACGGCGTGATATCGCACGGTCTTGGTGCCCAAGTTTAGTCGCCAAAAAGAGAGAAGATGCGGCCCAATCACGCTGCCGCCCCAAAATCGGCACCAAACTGTGAATCTATTTTTTTTTGGTTTCCCCTTTTCGGAGATGGGTTACAACAAATAAAATGCGTTCTTCTCTCGTATACTGCTCCATGATTACAAATGTTAATATTTAGTATTCACAGATGTTAAATATCAGCTGTTTATCTTTGACAGAACCACAGTAGTGCCAGATTTAAATTGTGACCTCCACCTGACTATTGGTTTTTCCACTTTTAACCTTCAAATCGCCAAGAAGGATATTGACGCCATGCTTCAAGTAGCGGTTGCAGGTGTTCACAGAATCTGTTTTTTAATTTCGCTGTTGCAGCATGAAAACAAATTAGATTCAGTTGTATCCCTCGTTTTCGTTTTCATATTTTGTCTTCAAGACGTCGCTTTACTGGATTATGGTTATATCCTTTTTGTAGTTGGAGAGAGCGTCAGTCTTTTAACATTAAAAAGCGGAACTGTACCGGCTAATCTAGATTAGATGGTCAACCAGCGTATATGCAAAGTCATCTAATCCATGTGACTTATTAACTTTACACGTAATCCAACATTAGTCACACCCATTTGTCACGGGCATTAATTGTCATCAATTTGCATAATGCTATCGATTTATAGTATGCGAGACTGTAAAGAATTATATCACGTTTCCATGTGATCCATTCGTGTACTTTTTGTGTAAAATATGGCTGAGCGTAAAATTGGAAGAGTGAAATTTTAGAGAGAGACAAAAATACGCGAATAATCTTCGAACGAATATTATGGGTAAGTAATATATAGTAATGTTAAACCGATCTCAGAAAAGTGTACCCAATTTGAAGGTTCCTGACCTTCAGCAGGTTATTCTACGTTGACCTTTGGGTCAGTCAGTCTTCATAATTAATCGTTACCCAAATCAACCTTTTCATTGACTCCGCTCAAAATGAAAGTATCTTTTTTTTTATCTAGAAAACACTTTCGCTGCTTTATTAGATTAATGACCTCCTCAACCTAGCTAAAAACTGAATATGTATATCAATTAAAGTCGCATTTATTGAAGGCATTATGGAATTTTTGAATTTTCCCAAGAAGAAGACTAATAACACCGCACGAGAAAAAGAAATCTCTTTCTTCCCCCTCGCCGATGAAATGTGCTATATAAACTTGTTTAACCACTCAATCGCATACACAAACCGAACAGATATTACCAAAAAATTTCACTTTTCATCCGTACGTCGAAGATGGTGAACCGAAAATCTCAATTCAAATGTATCTTAGTTAGCATCACTAACTTTTTTTTTTTTTTGTACCCAATCAGAACATGACCCACAAAATATAATCCACTAACAACGCTAACAACTATTGAAACTCATTGTTTATTAATTATAATTACCAGCTCACTAACGCAAGACGGTTGAACTCCGCTGAGGTGCCCTCCTCTTCCAATCCACTCCATTCACACAGTCCAATTTGGAAGGAACATATAAACTTTCTTTTTTATAAACCAACACCAACACCAACAACAAACAAAGAACAACAAGAAAGTACACATTTTTAAAGTAGCTAAGCTAGCATGCAACACCTACCTCCAGAGTTTGGAAATCATTGTTGCGCCAATGTGCGCTATTTGACTCGGATTTGGCGGTGGATTACCGCTACGCCAACACCATAGGAAGTGCACGACCAGTTGGAGCATGTAGGGTTTTCGGTTTTGGCAAGTTCCGAAATTATGGTCTAAATTATTATGTAGGTACTTCTTGGAAAGGCGGTACACTACCACTAAACCACGCGCGCGCGCACCACGAACCACTATACTACGGTACACACGGAATGAGTGTACTTGCGCTGTCGTCGGTTCGCTTACCAAAATGAAACTGGGCCAAACGCCGCCGAACGGATAAAAAAAAAAAAGTGTTTCCTCCTCTTTCTCTCATCGTTGAACGAAGACTTCCGATGGAAGCGGCTCAGAGTTGAACTGTTGGACTTGAAAATCTCAGGTTTACTTTCTTTCTTTACCGCGCGATCAACGCGACGTCGCATTCCACAAGAAAACGTGCACCAAGCGATTCAAATCGGGTTTTTTTTTTTTTTTCGTAATTTTTACTTTCATGCTTCTTTCAATCGTCAAAACTCACAAAGTCCGTGCAAATATTTATCGAAGAAGAAAAATTTTAATAAAAGGTGTGTATAGACGGACGGATAGAAAAAGGAAATCACATAACTGTTTCGATGACGATGGAGTTCATGTTCGGATGTGAAATTTCAATGCACACGCAAACATAGAGATGGCGCTGAACTTGCGAGTAATTTATGTGTGCTTTTTTACGGTCTAAATTGGCTAAGATTCACAGTAAACAGTTAGCCTAAGGCGTATATGTACTGTTGGACAGAGAGGCTATTTGAAGATGAACTCTGACTGTGGATCGTGAAGATGAACATGATGGTGAAAGATATTGGCAGAGGTGAAGTGTCCAAATCGTGGTGCAAAGGAGTAGCTGGGAAGAGGAAGTGCAAACAGTAGGGAGAAATTTCAAAAAAAAAAGAAGATCTATTGCTATGGGAATTGCTGTATTAGGTTAGATGGATATTATGTGGACATAATTGGGAGCATTTAGCCTTCTGTTGGGTTGCTATATGGCTTAATATTGCAGAAAATGTTCAGATTTGGAAGGGAAATGAGAAACACCAGGTAGGACACGAACCCACAACCATTGAGTTGCATTGCAATCAGAAACAATTATCACCAAAGCTACAGTCGAAGGAACACAGGCCGAGGAGACTTGTAGTTGGATCTTTCTCACCAGGGCGTATTTAGTACAAATCTCTCTCTCTTTACTTAAGTCGTGTTACTTTGGTTGAGAGAAGCTTCTCATAACAATGTCAGCCGTTCGCGAGAAGTAGGAACGTGAACAAATTCTTTTGTGTTTTCTGGGACTGGAGTCTTGTGTCTCCCGTTCAGTGATATATACCTTCCGGTAGACTCTCATAATAGATGGAGTAGAGACATACATACTCGTACATCGACCGCATGTATGACTAGTAACTGAGCTTTTTTGGAGATCTACGATGACTCCGCTTAAATCCATTATTTGAAGCGTTTAGGACGTGCAGCGTCTTGTACCGGAGTGATGAGTTGAAGGTATGAATTTGCAATCAGTGGCATTCATCAGAGGCGTATATTATGGTCTTCGAGGCCTTATGCGAGCTCAGAGCGGAATATTGGTATCGACCATTAATTGCGAAGATTAGTATTAAATGAGATCTGCTGGAGTAGCATAGGGCTACCATCAATTGGTGAATGAAACGCGACGTGACTTCAGAGTCTGCAAGTTTAAAAATTGCAGTTCGTTCTCATAGGGGTGAGTTGTAAGTATCATCCCAGCCGAAACTCCGTAAAGCAAAACGAATAAATATGCGTTGAACATCTTCCTTTCTCTGAATGTGGAATTGAAACAGCGGTCTAACGAAGGTTATATAGAGAGGTTTGGTAACGTAAGAGTTTGAGAATTCCTTCGACCAACGTTTGATAAAGCCAAGTACTGAGTTAGAATCAATATGAGAACGGCAATCAATTTTACTATTATAAACACCCAAGTCACTTTCATTCACATTAAGCTCCGAAAGATTTTTTTCACACCAAATACAATAGAATATTTATTTAAGTCATACTGCAGTGAAAGATTCGGCCAGAAACGAAATGTTTGTAGATATTCTCATCATAGGCCCGGTTCCTTAATGACTGATTTAACATCATTTATAGTCAAAATAAAAATCATGGGTAATAGATTGCTGTCCTGTGGTATCCTCGAACTAGCTCCCATGTTATCAATGATCTGAAAACAAATCTGCACTCATTATGCTTTCGAAGAGCTTAGGTACACAAGAGAGCTTGCAGAACTTTTTATCGGGTGGCAGTAAGAGGCAGAGTAACTAATTTATTTGTTGCTGCTGCAAACAAAATGAAACAACAATATTTCACTTTATTCACTTTTTTTTGTAAAATGTCGAATCTTCAGAGTGACGACTTGAACTAATTAATTACCAAAAATATTCTTACCTAGAGCCGCCTTAACAACCAAGAAGTTATTGCGTCATCAAAAATTTCCACCTTCACTTCTCACGGTGACACCGAACCGTCATAATTTTGCTTGATCAGCTCGAAGTCTGGGTAAGCTGATGTCTGAAACATTTCCGCTACAGACAAGCATGTCAGCATTTGGGGTGGAAGATTGTGGGAATTTATAGATAATGTAACTCGCATACCTCTACACGCTACCTAAACCGATTGCGAATTCCTTATTTAATTAAGTAGAATTTTTGGGAGGACATCGAAGAACTTCTCCTTGCCTTGTGAAACAAAAAAAGTGTATGTATACTGCACAACTGGGTTGCATGTAAATGCACCTAAAGTTATTCGTTTTCTAATCACGCAGATTTGGAATCTTAGCGGAATTGTTAAAATGTATTTTTTTTCCAAAAAATATGTTAAAAATCAGTTAAAACTCATTTTGACAATTTCAAAAAAGTTTAGTTAGTTTTCAAAAAATCGTTAAGAAGTGAACATTTTTTCCAAAAACTTTGTACGCCATCTAGTGACAATCGATACCTTCCCGAAAGAATGTATTAAGCGACATTTTCAAAATTTTACAGGAAACAAATAAAACTCCCTGTGCAGGTAATTATTTGCGTATTTTGTAGTAATAAGCAATTTTTATTTCTCTCTAGTGTCGTTTGTATCAATGGTAGAGACGTCAAACCAAGATCAAAACGTGGCGCTTGGCACAATTTATAAGAGCATGCCAAAAAGCCATTTACTGAAAAGTTGTCGCTTAATACATGTTTCCGGGAAGGTATCGATATATATGCCTAATTAAACTCAAATATTGATTTTTTTTTAAATCGGTCATTAGTAATGTACCGTTAGTTTTGAAGTTGTATTGCAATTTCGGCTTGAATTGTGACCTCACAGACGTTTGAAGTGAATTTTTTATGTCATGGTTGTTTGCAGTATTGCCAATTTACTCATATGTTACTGATGGTAGAGTTTTAATAGGTGTTGCCACTTTACGATGAGTTTGATATGTTTATGTGACTTAAACAAAAATAATTCATAAGTTGACAATTTGAAATAGATAAGGAATGCCTAACGATTTTCTCAGTGCTCGATTGTGCAATTCAATTTCAAATGCAATTGATATCTACCTATAGTGAGGTACTGAGAGAAGGTCCTATTCTCGTTAAAGTTCTTTCCATCGGTATAATAGATGTAGGTATACACAATATACATATGCGAATGCATACTTTCCCATTGACACTGCGAAGCACGTTACTGATGATCAGAGGTGATAATACACAGCATTTTACACCTTCGTAACCAATCTTGATAATAGCTACTAATCTGTCGGAGATGCCTCTCCTGTGAATTTCGCACCATATGAATGTATCCATTCTGTTTATGTTGGATTAATGCATAGGCATTCGGAGAACAAGTATTGCTTTTTACCTCCCCAACACCTCTGTGGCTGAGATGGCTAGTAGGCTGCGCCAACGACCTGAACACATTTTTTGATCGGGTGATCTATGATCGAATCCCGTATGGGGAAAGGAAAATGTTGTCAATTTGTGTTATTAATTTTTTCAATTAGCAATTATTATATTAACAAATTACCCGTATAAACTGTTTCAATTGAGTTTTTTGCTTGAAATATTTGTTTAGGAATTAAGGCAGAGAGTGAACCGGCGATAGACTTGGTTAAGCGTGTATACGGTAGCTCAGTTCAACAAGTATATCTTTCTATTATTCTCTATTTACATTATCGGAAATCCTTTCAAGGTCAACGAAAACAAGTATAGCGAAGATGACGTTCTGTTTAATGATGATCCGCAAGGTCAACGTATTAGGATCCAGAACCGAAACCAACTTTGTCATTCTCCAGAGAGCCCTTCACATAAATATTATCTTAAGCGATCGAGTGTTATTTTCGTAATTATTGTGGGAATTGCGCGTTAACAAGCAAAGTACATGCAACAAAATGAGAAACAAATAAAGCAGTGCTGCGGATTAATATTTAAAGTTTTAGCGGAAGATTAAAAGAATGTGCAAAAAGAAATGATGAAGGAAATGAATGAAAGAATGCAGAAATGCAGAAGGATGCACGCATGGTGACAGTCGGTGCTGTGAATTATGAAAGAACACTTCTGCAGACTTGTGTGGTGTGTATCGGCCCAGTTTTTATTGACGAAGTTTGAAGATGAAGCTACAACTATACTGTTCTAGGATATGTGGGTGTACATAAACGCTCCAGCATACTGAGAGCATTCGGATTCACCCCTGAGCGACAAAGCGGTAAAAGAGACTCTACTTAAGTAGGCAAAGCATGGGACATGTACCTATATGAACCTCAACTAACTTTGTGTGCGAGATACCTAGTTGGCTAAGAATAGGGCTAGCTCGAAAATCTTGTTGGTTGAACTGAAAAGGAATCTTAACATAACTTCACCAAGTTTTCTTAATCTTTCTGAATATCTAATCATAAATCAAGCAGAACTTCAATAACCATTGACCTCATACAGTATCCACATTTCAATCAAGAGTATCCACATTTCTAAAAATATTCGCGACTTTTTAATCGCTTTCCCTCCACAATTAAAACAATATCCGCTGTTGATCAGAAAAAAAAAATGCAATCTTATCGTAACTTTCCCTATCGAACTCACCTGATCAGAAACAAGAGTATGGCTACACCCAAAACTATGCCAACTATCAGTAGGGTCCACTCCAGTGGGCCACTGATGCATCTGTCATCCTCCACAGCAGCTGTCAATGGCTGCTTCAGTGTCGCATTCGACATGATCTCCTCCGGTGTCATTTCACTTTTTCTTTTCTTTTATTATTTTTTTATGAAAATTAATTTTCTAAAGTCCCAGACACAAGAAAACAGATGGAGAAAAAATAGAAAATACCACAAAACAGAAAAATGTTGATAACGAAGCCGAAAGTCTATCACGTACACAAACGATTAAGAAGAAACAGAATTCAAAAAGAAATCTCTCACTTGTACCGTGAACCGAAATTCGATCGATCAATTCGATATAATTGCACGGAATTTTTTCGAATTCGAATTCGAATTCTAAGCCTGTGTTTGGCCGGTACGTTATTCGATAACCTGCGATCAGGTTCAGCGTTGAATCTAAACTGAATGCGACTCAAGGTAGTGCAGAGTCAACAGCGCGCGCCTTAATGATAGTTGGTTGGATTGATGGACGAAGGTGGTTGAAGGAGGTAAGAAAATTAAGAGCCCGGCTTTGGTGGGGCAGATGTATAGGTGCTGTTGATCTCTCGTGTTGGTTTGTGGATCGTTTGTATTTTTATTTTTCATTTAATTCCATTGTAGTTTTTTTTTTATAAATAATTCTTGTATCTATAGATACTGAAGATTCGAAAGGAGTATGTGTGTAGCGAGAGCAATTGGTCGCAAGTTGAAACGATGACAATGATGAGAGCGGTTTTGACATGAGTGAAGTATTTGGAATGCATGAATGAATTTAACTAATTTTCTGTATTTACCTATGGATTTGTTGAGTCACAAAAAAATTTTTATCATCGATGAACAACGTATCGATGGTGGGCGTTGGTGTTAAAAAGATGAATGTGTCTATATAGATACCTATATGTTGTATGGGATCAGTCATAAAAAATTGTTTTTTCTTTATCGATTTAAATCGGTAAACCGTGAAATGTTTGGCGAGACTATCAAAATATTCAGCTAAAGCATCTACGATACATGGAATGTTGTTGTATGTACGTGTTCCGGTAAATTAGAGATAATTATAGCCTGAATTGATTTCGAAAATATGCTAAATTCTTTATGGAATGAGAGATTGATTCAATACTTTATAGGCTTATCGCCAGTGGTCGCATTTATGCATCACCGGTGTGACTTGAAGTTCAATTGAGACTTTGTTTATTACGATAAGCGTCTAATCTTAGATGAATATAGAGAGTACACAATTATATGAAATATAAAAAAAAAATATGTCAGATTTATTTGAAACAAAAATTCATGCTAATAGCCTTCGTACTCAAATGAGCTTATCAACTTTCATTCTATCATAGTTTTGTTTTGAGATGGAATTTATTTTAAATCATAGAACACTCGGTGGAATGTGGAATGGAAACACATTCCATACAGCATTCCACGAAGTGTAAGCCAATTGCTTTGCATTCTAGAGCTAAGAAACTACGAAAAAATGTCAGCGGACCCTGGGTAGTCTGCAACTCCGCCAATTATTTCTTATTTTCACGGAAATTTAAAAAAAAAAAATTTTAAAAAATGATTATCAAAATTTGGGAAAAATCCAAATCATTGTTTATATTATACTCGTATACATTATCTTCTTTTCCTTACGGCGAAGTTATGATCCGGAGTAGAAGGATCACAACCCTCAAACTTTACTGCATCCTTACTAGTCCGACTGTGGGGTTTGACCTCATGTTTATATTGTGTAATAAAATTAAATATAAAAAATATAAACAAATTAAATTTTCTCATGAATTATTAAAGTAAATCAAGTGACATTAGGGAGCAGAAATGTCTTCTAGTCGTTGAATCCTAATTTCAGAATTCAAAATGTGATCAGGTTCAGGTGGTTAGGTTCGCTCAATTCGTATTCTGAGTCAAAACTTAAAAATGCAAAATGGCGGACAAAAATACTAAATGAATGAAATAATAGGGCGTGTTCACCATCATGGCGCTACTGCGTAGCAAATAATCAGAATGCCAAATAGTCTAACAGCGTAACAACCTTGCTAAGCAAAATGGCGGGGAAATGATAACAGAAAAATCTCTGATACGATATGTAGCAAGAAAAAACAATCAGTTTTTTTTTTTTCGTTTTGCTTTCAAAATTGTTAAACTAAATTCGAATAGGTAAATGAAACTGTTTAATACTAGCTAACGGTAATTCATTTAAAGATTAGAAATTTATTGAAATACAGCCAAAATAAACTTTTAATTGTGTTCTTTACAGCTGTTTTTAGAGGAGCAAATTATAGGAAGAGGTGTTCGGCCATTTACCAGAAGCTGCCGTAGCACCATGTTGCCGAACAAAGCCTTTGACATCGATTGGTCTAGATATACTACCTTGATCAAAAAGTTTCAGGAATCCTGGCCCGGATGGCGCTTTCAGTCATCTGATTCAAGTTTTTTTTTTAGCGTCGTAGCTTGACATTTGTAAAAGTTACGCTGTCGAGAGTACATCTGCCTCCGTGTGTGTTTTCGATTTTTTACGATTTTAAAAATTTAATCAACTTTGCAACAACGAGCTTGCATCAAATCTTGTGTTAAAAACGGATACAATGGTGCGGAGACTTTGGAAATGTTGAAGAAGTTTTTCTGCAACGATACTCTACCGAAAACAAACGTTTATGCTTGGCACAAACGTTTCAAAAGTGATCGTGAGTATGTCGGGGATGACAGACGCAGAGGAAGGCCGTCGACATCGAAAACCGACGAAAACAGCAATAAAATCAAAGAAATGCTGGCCGAAAACCACAAATTGACCATCAGAGAACTGGCAGAGTTTTGAGCATTGCTTATGGATGCAGACGTGTCGGTACAAAGCTGGTGTCGAAAGACCTGAATTTCATGCAAAAAAGGGACCGCATTGACATCGCGAAAGATATTGTTTTAGGGGCGTGTATTTATGAGTACGAAATGCAATTCAGGCATCTGGCGAGTGAATGGTGTAAACTGAATGAGCCAAGACCGAAAAAATCACGTCGTTTTCAGTCCAAAAAGAAGGCGATGCTCACGGTTTTCATGGATTACAACGGTGTTATGCATTATGAATTCTTGACACAATAACAGACGTTTGCGTGGAGCAATTCGCATAAAAAGACCTGATTTGTGGGCAAACAACTCGTGGATTTTGCACCACGATAATGATCCTTGTCATAACGCCATCCTTATTCATGAGTTTTTGACCAAGAACAGTACGAATACCATCCAACAGCCGCCGAATTTGCCTGATTTCGATCCCTGCGATTTCTTCCTGTTCGATCGACTCAGAAACCTCTCCGGGGAACCCTTTTTAGCAGCCGAGAGGAGATAATAGAAAAATCAGAGTCGGCTCCGATATGGCAATACCAAAATCCGATTATAAAAAATGTTTCGAGGATTGGATCAAGCGCTGATCAAGCTTTTCAGACAATGGACAGTACTTTGAAGGGGACAATATCTATTATATGTATGGATGTTTTTGAGAGCGCAGAATCCATAAATTTCAAATTTAAGGTAGTGCCCAAAAAACAATTTTAAATATCAAAATTTTGACTTCGAATTTGAATTCACAGAGTCTCACAATTTAAGTTTTTTTAAATCTTGACCCGAGATACAGATTTAGTTACCTCGAAAACCCTTTTGACTGTATTTTTCTTTGCTAAGTTCAATTTGTTTATTACTTAGAGTTTTTCCGCGCATGAATCTGTCAGTTTGAATTTTTGATTTATAATGGTAGGCCTATCACACTGGTCAGCGTCTGAACTGAAGACAGGGACATCGCATGGCGATGGGCCGGTACTACAGGTATCTTGGGGCCCTGCGTCAGAGCCTTTAACAACCACGACCTATTTTTGGTCTAAGTGTACCTTAACGAGAAAACTCCGAAAGCAACCATCCATATCTTTATACGAGTACAATATAGCAGTGTAGTCTTAAGTTAAGGACGAGTTACTTTTATTGAAACAAGCGAGTCGTATATCTGGCGTCGGATATGTCTGATTGATTGATTGTTATGCAATTCGATATATCCGGCTAGACATATTTTTCATCTGACGCCGGACTGCACTGAGACTTATACATTTCGAGAACGATATTCGACTCCGGGGGTATACCCGATGCAGGTTAAGTGTGAAGCGGGCCTTTGCTAAATTTCGAAATGGAATTTTGATTTTTGTATGTAATTTAGCTCCACTTACAGTACAGATACATACATAAATACATAAATACATATGTAGAGGAATTTGGGTGACATTTTAGAGTTTGGTCCAAAGTTTTCTAAAGGAAATATAGCTGTTAGCTCGCATATCCCTACGTAGGCCTTTAGCATTTCACTTCTTATTGTATATATGATAGTTCTCCAATGAAGGAGTTCCCTAGGAGATCTCAACGTTTTCTGCTTAGGCAGGAGCACTACACTGGCGTGGGAAATGAAAGGTATCCCCATCACCTCAGGGATGTACTTTATTATTTTATTTGTTTAGCTCAATACAAGCTTGAGTGTTTTCCTATAAGGTTGTGTAGTGTTATCAATTTTCACACTAGAGCTATCGAAGATCTGGTTATAGACTTGATGTATAAGATTAGTGCATCATCTTTTTTATCGGCACATTGCCAAATCGAATTCGGAGCATTCCATTTTAAGAAATCGACAAGAACCGTACAAAATCAAACCACTGTTTTCCTCTTAGCCTGGGACACCTTGTATGTGCATTTAATCATTCAAGAGTATAGGAATAAGATATAAACGTGTCAGTAGATACGCAGCGTCTACCAATGAAGCGCCTAAGGGTTGTTAGGAAGTTTTCGATCATTAGACTCGCCATTAACTCCGAGTTTTGTTTTTAGGAATAACCTTTAAACTGGCAGAGAAGATCCCAGAATTACATTTCTTCTTTTTGCTCGGACAGAAAATATTCTCTCAAGCCACGAAATAAGTTCGAATTCCATCTCTGTACATACATACGAGTATGTACGTCAGCAGTCTTAGTATCACATAAACAGCCTTGGCCGCCGCGACTATATCACCATCTATTGGAAAAAGGTTCATCCAACGCTCTGCTTGATAAATAGGACATTAAGCCTAAAGATTTATTAAAGATACTTCAACTGTCTTTTTCAAACTCTCTGTAGGTACTATAAAATATGTAAGTCTAAAATTCTCAAATTTAAATATGTACATACATACATATATCGGTATATATTTAATCAGATACAAATCTCGTATAGTTTCAAAACAACGCATTTCAATATCTACTGCGCATTTCATGTTAACACTATTGTTTTGTTTTTCCGACTCGTCATCGGAGCTTACGGAGAAGAAAAATTCCTACCAAACAGCCAACATTAGCTTCGTAGACCAGGACAGGTTATTCGATTTATCAGAATAAACTATACAACACGCAAACCAACTAACAAACGAGTTTTCAGCGGCTGACCACTACCATAAGGGTAGTTACGAGTATACTCCACTACATGGCCAAGACCCCTTTTTCTCTGTTCTCGTTTCAAACTAAATGCATGATCAACTCACACTTGGTCAGCATTCTTTTGAACTGCACACTGCATAACCAGCCGCAAATCTCCTCATCATCCCATGGTGGTATGGTATCCTTGGCCATGACCGTTTCTCGGTCAAATGCGGTTAAAGTTTTAAAGGCATTTTGTAATGGCTTTTGCCTTAGCCTGTTCGGCGAGTTGTTTAGTTTATTTTTTTGCAGATACTTGCTAAGCAACCATGTGTGTTTAGTTTTACTTGTGTATAGATGTTTCATTGGTAAAAGAACGTACATAGTTTATGTGTGGGATAAAGAGTTGGTAATGATTTTGCATGTCTCTTTCATTTGAGATCATGTCATTCAACGAGTCACGGAAGAATCAAATTAAAACGGTGCTCTCCAGTTGAATGTTATAAATTGGATTTTTGAGGATGACTGCTTCTTTTAATTAACCTGCCGAGTTGCTCTGCATTGCTTTGGAATTTTCTTCTATTCTTAGACCAAACTTGCAACTACGAGCAAATTGTGGACACACTCCTTAACGGCCTGATGTAGATTTGTTTTTAAGATGCGATTCCAACAGAATTCTATCGAGGGAGGTAGCGATTAATTGGGAACGCCTGAATACCGCATTGGCGCGGTATAATTGCAACTTTAGGAATACAACTAGACACGCAGTTTGGTTATAGTACTTCCTTGTTCGGGAAGATACAGGTTATCTTCAAGTGTGCGCTATAATGATTAGTTTCTTATTAGGGCCAAAAAGACCCTTATAGACAGTCGGAAAGAGTAGACTACTACACCAAAATTATCGCAAAGATCATTCATGTCCTCTCTTGGCACTTGAAATTGACGTAAAGAACTCACGTACTCTACGCTCATCCTTTAGTTCACTATAACAGTCAAGGGCACCAAACGCCTAAGGCAGATGAACTATACATGAACTATACTATGCCTAATTTGTTCATCCCTGCAAGATAATAAAATCTCTGCAAGTTGCTCCAGTCTAGGGTGTCTGAAAGTGGAACTATGCCTGAAGGATGACCTGCACGAGTCTTGCCAATACCGCTCTGATTATGGATTCTGCTGCCTCTAGGGGTCTGTTTTTTTTTTTTTTTTTTAATAAATTAAGCTTTGAATGAAAATAGAAGGTGGGGCAATGTAATGTCGTAATGTGAATTGGCTGCCATTTTGTTAGAAATGAAAAAAAAAAAAATGGGCTCTGTTTTAACGAAAAGTTTATTTGATGGTGTAAAATTGATGACATTAAGTTGAAAAAATCATATCGGTCAAATGACCACCACCTCTTGATGAGATGCACATTTGCGGAATTTTGAATTATTGCTCGCAAAACAACTGGCTCCAAATTGGTATTTCTTCTTCAATGTTGGTTTTCAAGACTTGCAAGGTTTGTGGTTAACGCGAGATTTCAAAAATTCAAAAAACCCCAAAGGAAGAAGTCTTGCTCCGTCAGATCTGGCGATCTAGCCGGCCAGTTTAAATCGCCAAAACGAGAGATCACACGTCCCGGAAATTGGTGATTCAAAATCTCCATCGTTGCCCGAGCTGTATGAGCGGTTGCTCGGTCCTGCTGGAACCAACAATGCTCGAAACCCAATTCGGCAACTTGCGGCAAAAAAAAATTGTTTAACATCTGTCTATTGCGCTCACCAATTACGGTTACGGTGGTGCTGCGCCGTCGGCGTCCTCAAAAATAAGGGCAGATCAGTTTTACACTGTAAATGTCGCACCAAACAGTCACTTTGGGGGATGCAATGGGTCTTTGTGCATTTCATGTGGATTGTCCGTGCCTCAGAATACAAATTTTGTTTATTCACATAACCACTTAAGTGGAAATGGGCTTTTATGATTTTGGTTACGACAACAGACCGGAAATTGTTCAAATAAGCAGTAACAATAATTCCGCGTTCTTCGGGTGTATCTGCTCCATTGCTGTTGTCAACTATGTAATTCTTTATCTGTCTACAACATAAATGTCAAAGCACAATGACATTTGACGCCATTTGCAAAAATGATGGCACATTCACATTACAACATTACTTTTGCTCCACCTTGTACATTAGATTTGACTTTCTAGAGAGTAAAAGGATTTTTCAGAATCTCATAATTCAATTAAATGTGCTTAAATTTCCCAATAATTTGTTTGTTTCTACACGCACCCTGAAATGCATGTCTTTTTTATTGATAAATTCAAGCGTAGCGTTTTAAAAAAAATTATCTTGCAAAGTCTCTCCATATCGCGTATTATATTCGTTGTGAACACACGTCTACTGACTTGGCCACAATCTATAAACCTTACTTTCGTTCGAGACTTGAATATAGCTTTGGGAGGGAGCTTCTCACACTTGTTTGAGTTTATTCGATTGTGTTCAACGTGTAGATGGGTCAGAAATCACACTCAACACGAATGTGAGACGACTGGCCTCTTCAATATTTCCTGACACTTATAATTTGCAAAGATTCAAAATTACGGCACATCACCACCACACTCTTTTATTTCTTTATATGCCCTTTCCTTTCACTCCATCACTGAGCCTATAACTTTAAGGGACTTAGTTCTAAGGGGTGGCCACAGTGTAGTGGGTGGTGTGTTTGCCCAACTGTGCAGGTTCAAACCCGAGCGGGGAACGGCAACTATTAGTCGCCCTAGCATAAAAGAGAAACGAATAAAATCCAAGTTTCTCCAGCCACTACACCAAAAGGATAGAATTAAATAGAATCTTAGTTTCTGCAACCATTACACCAAAAAGGGGTTTCTGCAAGGCAGTACAATGGAGCGAGTCTGAGTGCCCCGGGATTTAGAAATTAAACTTTTTGAACAAAAAAAAAAAAAAAACTGTCAGAAATCGTGTAGAACATTTCAAAAAGAAATTCACGGGTTTAATGTTAATTATCCACGATCTCTGAATCATGAACACGAGCATAAAAGTTACCATCCACAATATAACAATTTACCATCCAGCTCCTTACAATCCATTCGTAATTCATCCGTTCGAATTGGTTCAAGTCAAAGGCTCTAGAAAATTTGTATGAATTTACAAATTCCGACCTTGGACGCCTTTTGAGTGGTCTGGTTATTGTGAATAACTTTAAAAACGATTATCATGGCAACTTGCAATCTCAAATATACCTCATGCATGCGCCACTTGAGCCATCTCACTGAAAAGGTATTTGGTTAAGCTATGTTGGGTTGTTGCCTCTGCTCCTCAAGCAAAGTACATATAAACTATAGGGTAGGCCAGAAATCTTGCATGTTGGATTCTTCTTGAGTTATAAAGATGGGTAACCCATTACGGTAAAAACTCTTGCTAGTTTTGACAAGTTCCCGAGACCTTCGAAGTAGTATTCGCCGAGGATTTTCCTTCTTAATGTTCATTAAGCTGCTCGTGTGCAGAGAAGATTAATGGCCATTTATTCCTCTTTATCTTTCCGACAGCTTTGCCAGAAATTGCTGGAGTAGAAACCAAATTTTAGAGAGTATCAGGCTCAGGCAGAGCCCTGTAAAAGGTCCATTTACACCATTTTTTAAAAAAACTTTTGATTCTACGTATATGTCGCTTAATTTATTTCAACAGTCTTTATTCTTTATTTGCAGTAACAAGTTCTATCCTGTTGGGATTCTTGCAGGAAAAAAAAAAAAAATAACGAGGACCGCCTACTATTTTTCATAGTTTGACTGCCACTGCACTACGTTGCACAGGCTTCTTCTTATTGTCTTCAAGGAGAAATTTCAATTCAATTCAGTCCTGAAAATGAAGTTTGTTCTTTATCTTGTGAACTAATGTACTACGTACATAGTTGACTTTCGATTATCGTATCTTTCTATATATTTCACCAAAGATTCAATTTCGAAGATATGGTGAAACATTGATTTGTTAATAATTTTGTTAGTTTAACAGAATTTCCATTAGTAGAGAGTGCCTGCCAGGTTTTTGGTATTGGGTAAATGTATTTAACAGATAAGTGCTAATTAATATAGATACATATATATGTATCTCAATGAATCGCTTTCAGGTATATTATTGCAGCACCATGCAATTATCTTCAATTTTCTAGTTAATTTGATAACAGATTATTCAAAAGAAGAAGAACTGCTCCAATTTATTGTCTTATTGTGAGTAGTGGTGTATTTATAGCACCTGCCAGCACCGTTTATCCTATCTCCGGATAACAAATTTAAATGTTCGATTCAATGATTAGGAAAACATTTGGGTGCAGCTGTTAGAGAGAAAGCTGAAGTTTAATCGTCTTTGGTACTTGAACCGATAACCTTCGAATCAATGTTAAAAGTGCTATCCCATTGCTGTCCCTATAAACAGTGTGCCTATTTATAAACTGCTTTTCTGGCTTCATTCTGAATGAAAAGGTTTTTGAAAAATATTGGGGTTAGAATCAAAATTCAAAGCAATAGCCCACAGATCCTAGATATGGAGTTTGAAGAAAATCCGTTCACCAGTTAAGGCTGCAGTCCGAGGTACAGACAGGTGGACAGACAGACAGATTTGCGAGATCTACTTTCTTCAGTTTCCCTATTATGGTAGTAACAAAATTGATTAGAATTAGAGCAAGTGTATACTGCCTCTATTAAAATTCTAATACAAAATTTGTCTGAGAAAATCAACTCTAACTTCAGAAGGATATCCAAATATTTGACGTTGTTAGAGGGAGCTAACTGAGTGCCCACTAATGCGGACCATTTCACTTCAGGCAAGCTTTCTTCTGAATTGAATTGTAGCAGTATTTGAATAAATTAATTAAAAACGGTTTCTCTATGGGCTCATCTCCCATAATATCTATTTTTAAGACACCGTTTCTCTATCATATGTGCATGAGGTGCATTATCCGCAACTTTTTTTTTGTTAAAAAATAAAAGACGATTTTTTGAAGGATGTCCACGTACATACAGATAGAAGTTTACACCAGTTTTGGCCTAATTGAATGTTTGTTAAAAATAATGTACAAGGATATCACACCTCATAGTATTTGCATGTTTTTATTATTTTATTTTTCGTGGAGCACTTTGGCTTCATATTTTGTTTGCCAATTTTCTATGGTTAGGTGCCTCACAAATTTCCCTGTATGGTGTCCCAATACTTCACCGGTACGCCACTTATAGCGACACTTTGTTAAAATAAGAACCTTGTCTCTTGCACTCTAAAAATCAGCAAATGTTCAAAATTTCTCCTTATCCTCTAATCTAACCATTTCAACATGTGGTTACAAGAAGATACAAACGCTAGTGCTACTGCAAGCATGTTATATAATACATATGTAGATAAAGACATTCTCAGATATTTCAGTCATTCACCTTAGGATACAAATTTTTAATAAACTGTGAGTTTATTTGGTCATTAATTTGTTACGGAATACGACAAATCAAAAACATTTAAATAAAAGCCGGTTGGTAAAAAACAAAGAAACGAAGAAAACCCCAGACTTTAATTTATCATTTCTATTCGGTGAAATGGAGATTGTCGCGCCCTGCTTGATGTTAAAAGATGTTTAACTAAGAATCTCCACTTGCTCAGAACTAGATTTCTTTCTCAATTATTGAACCTCTAATGAAGTTAGCCACGCTCTGAATGTAACACATGATACGGGAGTATTAATGTGATAAATTACGATTCTTTTGTCGGTGTGACTGTACCAATAAAAGACGAATCGAATAGAAGAACCTTGATATTTAGGATGTATTAGAAAAGATTTTTTTTTTGCTGAATTACAGAAGATTCTGTCTGTTTTCGTAAAACTTTAAAGTGTCATAATGTAACTTGAACTTTAATTGATATAACAACAGTAGCGGTCTATGTATTTCTCTCAAGATCGGTGTATGGTGTGTCTTTTAATTGTAATTATTCATACGTAGACACTAAACATATGTACTCGTACGTAAAAAAAAAAAAAAAAATCAGTGGCTTGATTTTGTAGGGTTTTTTCGAGTTCTCTAAAGAGCTTAAGGATCATCTTAATTAAAAAAGGCAGTAAGTAGCGTAATAATACTGAATATAGAGGAGCACTGGAGTAGTGATAGTGATATGAAGATCGCTATATGATGTGTCTTTTAATTGGAATTATTCATAGGTAGACACTAGACATATGTACTCGTACGTAAAAAAAAAAAATCAGTGGCTTGATTTTGTAGGGTTTTTTCCAGTTGTCTAATCTATGACTAAAGGATCTCGTAGTGCTCCAAGAGCTTAGGGATCATTTTAATTAAAAAAGACAGTAAGTAGCGTCATACTACTGAATATATAGGAGCACTGGAGTGGTGCAAAAAATATACTTGTAAACGGAGCAGAAAGTTGTTTATTAAGGGAGCTGCAAATATGAATGTACCTAGATGCGATATCAGAACCATGTATAGAGTCACCAAATGGCTCCGGATGGTCAGAACTTTGGTTTGGTTGCCATTTTATTGGTTTCGGATGAGGATTAACTAAGAAGTTGGAAGGAAAGTTGTACTAGACTTTTGACCCATTGGTATTCTTCAAACTCAGGATGAACTATGCGACACTCAAAATTCAAGAATTCATATTGCATCCGACAATAAGTGTGGGATCATTACCATGGAATCATTACCATCGGCAGACATTATGCATTCAGTGATAAAAAAAGATCTGAAATGCCGAGATGTGATGTGAAGAAGACGTACATATATATATGTTACGTTCAAGTCTGAAAAGAAAAACAGTTCATCTCAGTAAGAGAACTGTTAGGGTATTTGCACACCTTCCGCAATTCCAATGAAATCGCCGTTTTGAAACCCCTGTCTTTACCCCATCAACATACTAAGCCCAATGCAGATGAAAGGGAGATGGTAGCCGCGTAGCAATGATACGCTTTGTTTTCATTGACCTCAAAAAGGGTTTAGTGTATACAGTGAGTACATCGCGCAAAAAAGGCAGACCAAAAAACAACTGGATCACACAAATACGACAACACCAGCATTTGATTGGCCTCAGTGACGAAGTGATCCGAAACTGGGAAGTCTGCCAATACTTCCTGAGGTCAAACCGGCAAACCCCACAGACGGACCAGTTGGGATGCTGTAAAGTGGGAGGGTTGTGATCCTTCTACTCCGGATCATAATTTCGCCGTAAGGAAAAGAAGAAGAGTGAGTACATAAGCTTTATGTAGAAACAAGTGTAATATGCGAGCTACGGCTCGAATAGATAAAACGATATTCTGTGAAATTTATTTCTTTATTTTCTAGTCTATAGAACAATTCAAGTTCACACTATACTATTCTTCGCAAATTCTTTTCTTACAAGGTCTCTTTCCTCTCAAATCACTTTATCTCCTTTCAATTACTTAATTCACAAATCCAAACCAATTACTTCTTCTTGTTAACTCTCAAATTTCATTTTATCACAAAATTACAACTTCGCCCATTATCATTTTTCCAATCTCTTCGCCACGGTTCTAAACCAACTGCCTGCTCTCGATCGCCATCTGTCCTTATATACCAGAAGTTTCTGATAGCCAGAAACTTCTAGCAAATTCTTCGACCACTGGAACAAGAAAAATTCTGATGTAATAATTCCAAGATGACAATCATTTCTTGCAGTCTCTTATCCGTGATATTATCCGTCTCTTTCGTAGACATGAACTGTGGAGACTAACCGCAGACACGAACCTCGAATGAAAGGACACTTCGGACCAAAATTCTGCCAGAATGAAAAGACACTTCGGAATTTGTTGCATTATACTTTTAGGGAGCGTAGTTAATATTATGTTACAATATCAACTGCTACTAGTAGTCTGTCACAGGGTTTTTAGATTTGGAAAATTGTCTAAAAAGACCGTACTTTATAGTCTTATCACTATTGTTTTCACTTCATTTTTTTAGTTATATTTATGTGTCTAATATACAAATGTTTCCCTTTCTATCCAATTTGCAAATGGTCCTTGTCAAACACATTTCACATCTCATTAGTTTTTAAATCTGTTTCTAAAATGAAACTGTATGCTGAAAAGATGTGCAGTGAAAGTCACTCCACTATATTCTTCCATTTGCTTTGCTTATAAAATATGAAATGTGTAGTGTGCTACGAAATCTTCATCATTGTATTCACTTGCATGTTATTTTGCCCAGCTATTTTAACTTATGACAGCTCGTACTTCAGCTTCACCATATCTCCCGAAAGCAATGGCAACAATCTTTACAATTAGCTGTCGAAAGAACACATTTGAAGACAAAGGTGATGCACGTCATTGAAGAGTTATAATTACTCAAATTACATGCACCAATATGTAGATAACCTTGTAATTATGAACGACTTTTATTAGTTTACTCTATTCCGAGTTTTCTGTATTATTTGTCATGTTTTGATTTTGTAGGTCTTGTTTAAAGGGAACGTCCCGAATTTTATTTCATTCATTAACTACTAAATTGAATTCGGAACCTTCTCTTTAGAAAAGTCGAGAAGTCGTGCTTACAAGATTAAGAAGCAGAACTTTCAGAAATAATTGCAAGTCACGCACCTCACGAACAAAGTTATCATTCCTCTATGCGACACTACCGCCAATTGGATTACTTTTCGTCCGTTTATAGTACTATATAAGCTGTCACTCGCAGATGCGATGTCATAACACAACAGGTTCCATTTAAATTGTAAACAAAAATTATTTAATCATGTTTTTCTCAAAGAAATTCATGAGAAATAAACTGCTTCATAACTGTAAAAGGTAAATTAAAACACCACCTTCCAAGTGTCACCAAATTCTCAGATTGTCAGTAGATATTTCAGTGAAAATTCTACGAACAAGTTCTACGACGTCGTCGTAATAGGTGGTGGACATGCTGGAACTGAAGCTTGTGCGGCCGCAACGCGAATAGGAGCCCGAACTTTGTTGGTCACTCATAAAAAGGAGACCATTGGTATGTTGAAGAATCACTCGAAGTGCATAGCTATATAGAATTGTGTGCCTTTTAGGGGAAATGTCCTGCAATCCATCGTTTGGCGGCATTGGCAAGGGTCATCTCATTCGTGAAGTGGACGCCTTGGATGGAATCTGTGGTAGGTGCTGTGATATTTCTGGTGTTCAGTATAAGGTTGGTTAGAAAGATGCATATTTCATTGAAAGCAGCTCTTGAAATCACTCTAAATAGGTCCTCAATCGTCGTCGTGGACCGGCTGTGTGGGGTCCTCGAGCTCAAATTGACCGACAACTGTACAAAGCAGCCGTACAGAAAGAGCTCTTCTCTATTCCCAATTTGGATATACTCTGCACACCAGTGGAAGATCTGATCATCGATGAATGTACTCCGGAGGACAACTCTGAAACCGCCATTGTCAAGTGCGCCGGAGTGATCTTACAAAACGGCGAAAGAATCCACTCCGATAGTGTGGTCATCACAACGGGTACATTCCTACGTGCTCACATCAATATAGGACTGGAAATTCGTCCAGCTGGTCGCATGGGTGATGCTCCAGCTATTGGCCTTGCGAATAGCTTGGAGAATCTAAAGTTTCGAATGGGACGTCTAAAAACTGGAACTCCACCACGTATTCGTAAAGATTCCATCGACTATGCGAGGTTGAGTGTTCAACATGGTGATGATCCACCGGTTCCCTTCTCATTTATGAACGACAAAGTCTGGATTGAGACAAAGGATCAATTGGCCTGCCATCTGACGCACACTACGTTCAAAGTGAACGAGATTGTGAAGGACAATCTGCACGTGAATCGTCATGTTACGGAGGAAGTAACCGGTCCACGTTATTGTCCATCGATTGAGTCGAAAATTCTTCGTTTTGGTCAACGAACGCATCAAGTATGGCTTGAACCAGAGGGATTCAACAGCGACCTGGTGTATCCGCAGGGATTATCGTGTACTTTGCCTGAGGAACAACAAGTTGAGTTGATTCATTCGATTTATGGCTTGGAACGAGCGGAGGTTGTTCGTCCTGGATACGGCGTGGAGTATGATTACATTGATCCGCGTGAATTGTTCCCGACGCTGGAAACAAAGCGTGTTGCTGGTTTGTATCTTGCTGGGCAAATTAATGGAACTACAGGGTATGAAGAAGCTGCTGGCCAAGGTATATTGGCTGGCGCAAATGCTGCTGGAAAGAGTTTGAAGCAGAGTCAGATGACTCTCAGTCGAACAGAGGCATACATTGGAGTGCTGGTCGATGATTTGACTACACTAGGGACCAACGAACCATATCGGATGTTTACAAGTCGAGCGGAGTTTCGCCTGCTCCTGCGACCAGACAATGCTGATTTGCGGCTGACACAGAAGGTGGGCATGACATTTCACCTCTGCATCACGATAATTCTTCTTCTTCCTTCATCATAGGGTTACAACTTTGGCCTAGTGTCTGAGGAACGTTACAATCGAATGTGTCGCACTAAAGCGAAGTTAGATGAAGCCATAAATGTTCTAAAAGATCTCAAGCGTTCTTCCAATCAGTGGCGTTCCAGTTTTAATATTCCTGAATCCAAAACTTCCGTTTTGAAAAGGTTTGTAGCTAGTGACCATTGCAATAGGCTTAGGCTTAAATTTCAACTTGAATTCCACTGCAGTGCCTTTGAAATGCTGGCCATACCCATGGACGACATATCATGCCAACAAATTGCCGCCTTAGAACCTGAACGTCTTGGCTGGCTTGCAGAAGACGAACAAATTGCATCTCGCATCAAAATTGAAGCACTGTATGATTACTTTGTAACTGAACAAGCTAAAGATGTTGAAGCTGTGCGTAAAGAAGAACAGCTAATGATTCCAGCAAATATTGATTATTTCGCGTGAGTATTTCCTGAGGAGTTGATAAAATTAAAAACAAAAAAAAAGTACACGCAGCCGGTAGGATTCGAACCTACGCTCCCAGAGGGAATCTGATTTCGAGTCAGACGCCTTAACCACTCGGCCACGACTGCTGATTGACAGCCATGTGTCAAAGTTGGTATATGTCAAGAAACCCTTGTAATTGGTGACAGAATTTTCAGTCGTATGGGTACAACAACAAAAATTGAATTATTTTCTATTTCTAATATACCTACGAGTATCAGAGCACTTTTGCAATTAAGGACTCACCCGTCTGTCACCATATTCTAGCTGCTAAATTATAAAGCACGCTTTTTACACAAGTCCTGCAAAACAATGACCAAAAGACAATGCTGGTGTCATTTTTTTTAAAAAAAAGGTTATTTTGGACGTGGCGCTAGTACAAGCAAAAGTCTCAATGATATTTTTTCTTCGTTCGTATATTAGCTCCACGCTCGCAGTGGAGGAATGCCTACTAAAAATTGGTCGCCCCCTTTAAGTATGTGGTCCAGAAACTTTAAAAAAATATCGCGGTAATATAGTATTATCGGCTCTATAACCATAAATAAGTTCAATCTTGATATTCCAATCAACCCATTACTGCACGAAACCGCCTTTAGGCGGGTTTCACTATAATTTACAATTGTCACACTTAAAATTATAATTTGTTATAAAAACAATAATTATATGATGGCAACACTTTATTTTTTACATGTTAACTTGATTTTGACAGATCAACGGTCTTTTGGAATTTATTGTAAGTGCAAGTTCTCAGTGCCTGCAAAAACGCGCAATTAATGATTTTGTAATCAATCAAAAATTTGGGCATTGCTAACCCTGCAATGCCCCATTTGCGAGATATCGTATGCATTGCGTAAGTAACGTATTGTTTATTTCATATCGCTTCCCCACGCGAGTTTCATTGTATAGTACACATTGACCCCTGCAGCGGAAATGCTAACGTTGATATTTCCAGCGGAAATGTTGCAATCGCCATTGAGTCAATAAAGCGCAAATATAAAATATAAAATATAAAATAATGATGGGAAAGTTTCCGATCGACGACACTTCTCGCAGGCAATGATAAAAAAAAAACTCAGAAATACTTTTCCACTCCTAAGAGTTGAACATATTTCTCTGAAATAAATACATGTTAAGCAAACTAAAGTTTACTGGTGTTTTTATTTCTCAATAACTTTAACTCGCGTCGTCATGAAGAAGTGACAGAAAAAAACAATTTTCCTGGCTTCCCAAGAAAAACCACCGACCAACAGAAATAATTTCACCAGAATCGGTTTAAAAATTCAGAAGTTATACAAAGAAACGACAGACAAAGCGCAATATTTGCTTTTCGTATAAAATCAAATGCACGACTAGATCGCACGTACTTCCGCCCATTTGCTGTTTTATCTGCAAATCACTCAGATTTAAAATTAAAAAAAAAAAAAATATTTTAGAAATTTTCCATAACTTGGTATGCCATAATTTTTAATGTGTCAAATATTGTTCATAAATTAATTTCTAACAAAATTGATCAAATCATAGCCGAGAAATAGCAAATTTGTAAAAACCAGCTACTAAGTGAAATACCGTTATACACATTTCTTGGCAAAAACATGGTACGCCATCTGTTGGCGTACGTCCACTGTAACTGAAATATTGACTTGAAAAAAAAAATCGTTTGCCCGTTTTCGACAAAATTGATTTTTTTTACAAAATCAGTCGTAGTTATTAGTAAAGTACCGTTAATGTTTGGGTTGGAAAGAAAATTTCAATTTCACTTCGAATTGTGAACCCACAGACCCCAAATATGAAGTTTGAATAAATTCCATCCAGCCATTTAAGCTGTAGTCCTGAGTACAGATAGACAAACAGACAGAATTGCCATACCCATTTTTTTTAGATACTCCATTAAAGTAATACCATGATTGATTCGAATCTTTTGGTCGAATTTGTTCACGAAACCAATATTTGCCCTTGAAGTTGCAAGTAAATGTAGTTAGACCGGAATTGTACTTGATGAATTTTGTTTACTTACATCGAAAAGTAAAGTTAGTAAGTGAAAATGTTCGATCCAGAGATTGTGATCAATCTTGGTATGTATTACTATAATAGAGAAACTCACAAAGTAGGTCTTTCAATTCTGTCTGTAGTTCTGCTTCTGTGTATATGTATGGTTGACTCAGAAGAAAGAAATTGATTTTTTTCAAACTCAATGGGTTCGAGGCGGAATCGAAATTTTCCTTCTAAAACCAAAATTAATAACAAATTCTGGAAAAACAATTTTCGACAACTGCTCTGACAATTTTATTTAAATCTAACATTTTGGTTAGGTTAAACATATGCCACTAGATCTGGCTTACTAAGTTTTAGGAAATCAAAATTAGTATACCGGCACTTTACTTATTAACAAATTTTTTTTGTAAATTGATTATTTGTCGGATATGTCACAAACGATTTTGTTGAAAATTGACACTTAAGCAAGTGCATACGTGGGACCCTGTCGTGCACTTTATTTTCGTTCTAACCTCAAAATTAACGTTTCTTTACTACTGGCCAAGCTTTAACTTTCTCGAAAACGGTTCAAACGATTTCATATCTAAAGTAATATGAACGTTTACAATGAGATTACATACCCAGTTTTTCATTAAGAAGAATCGAATTATGCTTCGCTATTATACCCGTGGCAGACCAAGATAGTTAATCCCGCTTAACTCACTGATCGCGATCAGGAAGCCGGTCTGTCACCTACGACTTAGCTCCAAACGAAATGAGCGCGTTGTGGCACTGCCGTAGGCCAAAGCCGACTCACATTACAAGTTCAGCTCGTTTTTTGACAGCAGAGCTGCACTTCTGGAAAATGGGAACAGGGCAGATTCGGAAAAATGCGAGTAAATTATATCTATTGTACTGGGGAAAATTATTTTAAGTAATAGTAAATATTGTAGTTCTTTTACTATTCAGTAAGACCTAATTAAAACATTATTTCAGAAAGTTAAACTTTTTGTTCCAAACAAAATAAAAATTATTACCAATTTCAATCAATTCTAATTTATATTGTAACATAATGTAGCATAATAACTACGCCCCAAAAAGATGCAACACATTCCGAAGTGTCTTTTCATTCGAGGTTCGTGTCCACAGTAAGAGACGAATTATGTCTAAGACGACGTCGCGGAATTAAGAGAGAATTATAACCGCAAGAGAATTATAACCGCAAGAGATTATTGGCTGCAGCTGTCATATTGGAATTATTACACCAGAATTTTCTTGTTCCAGTGGTCGAAGAATTTGCTAGAAGTTTCTGGCTATTAGAAATGCGACTATATAAGGACAGATGGCGATCGAGGCAAGGCAGTTGTGTTTTGAACCGCACGAAGTTAAGTTGTTAACAAGAGAATTGGAAGTTAAGAGTTAACAAGAAGAAGTAATTAGTTTGGATTTGCGAATTAAGTAATTAGAATAAGATAAAGTGATTTGAGAAGAAAGAGACCTTGTAAGGAAAGAATTTGCGAAGAATAGTATAGTGTGAACTTGAATTGTTCTATAGACCAGAAAATAAAGAAATAATCTCACAGAATAGCGTTTTATCTACTCGAGCCGTAGCTCGCATATTACAATATTTTTTCGACTCGAATTTTTTCATCAAAATCCATTGAGTGATTCTTTAGTTAATAGTGTGAGAAGAATGATTCGCAGATATTTAAAACACCTCCCCATTATCATTATTTAATTCTATTTTTTTTTTTTTTTTAGAAAATCCTTGAGCCTCTCCAATGAAGAACGGCAGAAACTAACAATGATCCAACCACAAACGGTAAGCCAAAGGTTCATTTTCTCGTACTGTAATTTTTAATACAATTTTTTCACTAGATTGCTGCAGCTAGTAGGATTCAAGGCGTTACGCCATCCACAGTTGTTCGTCTTTTAAAATTTATTAAACAGCGCCCAAAAACCGAGCACGTGTTAGTATAAGTGATATATGAATATAAATTAATTTAATAAAAATAGACGTTCAGTTGAAAACACATACAGCCTGTTCCAGAGAAATGTGTCGTAAAAAAAACTATGAAAAATGCCAGAATTTGATTAACTTTTTTTCTTATTAAAATGCACATTAAAACAAATTACGCAATCATATTAATCCGTTATTATAGATTATTGCCTGACATTTTTTATTGCAACTTTCACTCAATTTTCGGGCATATTCTGTACTTAGTCCTCTCTAAATCTCCCTCAACACCCGTGTAAGTTGTCCTGTTGTAGATATGTTTATTCCTCTAAGTTTCTGCTTTATTAGTGACCATTAATTTTCTATTAGATTCGCATCAGGACTGCGACGGCCAATCTAACATTGTTATATAGAGGTACCAATAAACGTGAACCTTTGCTGAATTTTTCAATTTCTCACGTTTTTTTGTCCAGGTTTTCTTCCAATAAAAAATAAGACCTCTGTTCTTGATCCCAGATTCTGACAAGCGACGTCTTATTCTGTTGATAAATACTCTAACTCCTCGTTTAGATCAATTTTTTTTTTTTCCTAAGAGTTATTGTTGAGTTTTTCTAGAACAATTCACAACTCACTTTATTGTCTTTGATTTTTTCTGTACCTGGGCCATCATCGACATCGCCACATTCATTATGTCTCTTTATTCACTTTTTCACAAACGCCTCTGTTGTTCTCATATATTTTGCCGCCTATTTGACATTTCATTTTTGGATGAATTGCCAAGAAAACACTTTAAAAACGGAAATCATTTTTTAATTATCTTTTCCCGCCAGAATATGAAACGCGCGATCGGCAATTGTATGCAGATAATGATTTGTGTATAAACATGTGTGTGTGAGTAAAGCAAAAGAAGTAATTAGAAACACGTTACTGTTTTATTAATAAATAAGTTCTATTCTTACCGCGACTGTTAAATTTGTTGCATCCATAGGCTTAAAAATTGTATTCATTTGAAATAGAAATACGAGGGTGGGTCAATAAATCCCTGAACATTAACACAAATTGTGTCGTCACCTTAAATATAATTTTTTTTGTGAAGATCCATCTTCCAAAAGAACGCACCAAATAGTTTTGTTGTGGCAGCCATTTTATATAGACGCCTACTAGCATTTTCGTTAAAATGGAAAAAAATGAATTTCGAGTGCAGAAATGGTCGACAAATTCATGGTTTGATAATGGACGATTTGGACATGAAAAAACTTTCCGCAAGATGAGTGCCGCGTTTGCTCACAATCGACAACAATCGCATTCGTTTGACAACTTCAAAGGTGTGTTTGGCTATGTTCCAGAAAAATTCGGCTGAGTTTTTGCGCCGTTTCTTAACCGTGCTGGATCGATTCCAAGCCGATTTGAAGCAAAAATTTGGCGAAGAAAAAAATTTGTTTTCACCAGGACAACGCACCGGCGCACAAGTCCGCAGTCGCAATTGCAAAATTGCATGAGTTAGGCTACGAACTCCTCCCTCATCCAGCTTATTCCCCAGATTTAGCCCCCTGCGACTATTTCTTGTTTCCAAATATGAAGAAATGGCTCGGAGGTAAGAGATTTGGGTCGAATGAAGAGGTCATCGCTGAAACAACCGCTTATTTTGAAGGGCTCGAGAAATCGTATTATTTGGAGGGCATGAAAAAATTGGAGAAACGTTGGATGAAGTGTGTAGAGCTAAAAGGAGACTATGTTGAAAAATAAAATGTTTTTATACCGAAAATAGTCTTCCTTATTTAATTTTTCAGGGACTTATTGACCCACCCTCGTATACCCAATAACTTTTTGTACTCTTAGGCCAAAAGTACCTACATAAACAAAGAACGTAACAAAGTATTTTCAGTTTAGTCAGTCTAGTCAAGTCATATATACTGGTACACGCATTTTTGGTGATAAAATACAAATTTTTTAATTTATTGTTTGACTCGCGAAAAGAATTAAGATTTCCCTGAGACCATTTTGAGCGTACTGATGGCGTAGTGCTTTCGATCTTTCATTCCTTTGTTAGTCATTAAGTTGCCAGTGTGTCTTTTATATGCGTTGAGTCCCAAATCTTGTTTGATAATACGGGTCATGGATTTCTACGATGGCAGCGCAAGGATCTCTGATGGTCAGTTACTCCACCAGTGTTACTTAACAGTTCGATATACAAAATTTCGAGTGATTCCAAGTGGTCGCAAGGCCCGGGAAATATTGCCTCTTTCCATATTACACTTATGAAGGCCAATTACCACAATACGGTTTTCAATATCCCCGCTCTTCATATTTACAAACGACTTTTGTGCAAATCTTTTTGAACGTTAACTTAGTATAAATGTAACTCATTAAATACCTGTCAATATAGAATGGATGTGTTCAATACTAGTTTCACGATGAGTGCGTTTAAACGTGTACCAGTATTTATGACATGACTAGGTGCTTAGAACTTCAAACTTTATTTAATTAAAAAAAAATGTATATATATATCAATATATTAGACATCTTTAAATCACATTTGTTAGCCGCCTAACTCAGGAACTCCTGGACGGATTTCAATGTAGGCTTAGTCTGATACGATGTAGGGCCCACCACGTAAATTTCAGCTCTCTTGGTCAAACGGTTTAAAAGTTACAAGCGTGTAACAGATGCATGCGGTAATAATTTCAAAAATAGTTTGACAATGTTTTATGCAATCACCTCATTTCGTATCATCGCCATAAACTCCAGTTGGGCTTTTACCGATTGTAGGCATTTTCACAGACTTATTTTGCTATACATACTGTCTATTGGGTGTGAAAAATTTGATTTAATTTTCCTAAGTACCTTCTTCCGGTTTTCTTAACCCACCTTAGTAATGAAAAGTAATCAAATGAATGAAATAACCATTACACCGATTAATAATGTCAAACAGCTTTAACAGGCCAAGTCAGGCTATCTATGTACATGCTCGTATACTCGTAGGTCTAATGTAGACAATTCCGCTCATTTATCCCCTTATTATCTCAAGTTTTAAGGAACATTTTCGCTATCATACCAAACGTTTAGTGATCGTATAACAGTTTTATTTTGTTATCTTCTTATGAAGGTGCGGACAAATTAAAAAGAATCAACAAATCATGTTCATCAGTCATTTAGTGTACACTTTTCATTAGAAGCGATACCATCGCGCTAACTTTCCTGTTGACTGTTTTAGGAAATCGTTTTTTTCTTTTTACGACCCTAAAGTAGTACAATATAAGGATACCTAAATGTTTATTTTTCTGCCGATATTTGTAATTTTGGGTATCGTAGGTTGTATAGTGAGTAACAAAAATCTTTGAACAGAATTGTGTTTTCTAAATGTCCATAACTTTTAGGTGTCCTATTGGAAATCGAAAGATTTGGAAAACACTCAGACTCGTATGTATCCGTAACATAAAAAAAATTGTTGTGAAATTAATTTTATATGATACATTGTGTTCAAATTGCAGCAGTGAGTAATACAACCAATCGACGTTATCACGTGAGTTCGACCGAAACTAGAACCGATACAGAGATATGTATTGTTCCAACAACAAGTCAAGTGATGGAAATATTTAATACTCAAGCAAATACTGCCGCCGGAAATAATACAACCGAAACGCCGGGCAAGACACCCCCAAGCTATGGAACAGTAATTATGGATGAACCGCCCAGCTATGAACAAGCCGTCGTACACTTATAGATTGGAACCAAATAAGAACGTCTTTTGTGATATCCAAAAAGTGATCCATTGCTAGTTTTATCCTTTAACCAATTATTTAAATAAATTTTTTAATTATCATACGATTTCTAGCAGTGACCTTACACTCATTTTTCAATAAGTATATTAGAATCAATTCCTGCGTTACATATACAAACAATAAATAATGATTATAATTACTAGTACTAAGCATTTGCTGTTATACTGTTTAGTTTTCAATGAAAATAATACCGAAAGTACTAATAAATTATTCGGTTTGCTTAAGGCACAATTTGTTGTTTACCTACGTGAAGGTGTTGGTCAGTTGTCGTCTTATCTTTATAAAAGTGTGTAAGTTAAGGTTATGTACATAGTTAAGAACTGATATATGAAGAAACTGTTTCTGTAACCGGAAAGCAGTTAAAATGAAGATAGGTAATGTATTGTTTGTGCTTACACAGCTGGGATTTTGGGGCAGATAGATGATCTACAAAAAGTTCTATCATTCTGAAAACGATTATTTATTCTATACTAGCTGACCCGACGAACTTTGTACCGCCTCAGAAACAATAAATGTTGTGTTAACTTATTAGCTGAATTAAATTCAGTTTTTTATTAAGATAAAATGAAGAGAACGAGAACGAACAAAGCGGATGGTTGCCAACACGTGAACATGCTACGTAAAATTGACCGTGAGAGAAACATTCATTTTCTAGATTCAGGCCACAAACAGTCAAGGATTGGCCTTGTGATTTGCTGATCGTCATGGCGAATGCAAGACGAATCGAAAACTGGCATATTGGTTGGGATCATCGGAATTCTCGTAGAAGAACTTCCTCACCTTTAAACTTACATTTGAGTATCGTCGCGTGAAACACATTGCCCATGAGTTTTCTCAACCAAAGACGTTCCGTTATATAGTTTTTGTTGGTTCAGATTTCGAAGCATGATGACTGCCGAGCCAACCTTCAGTTATAAATTGTGCGGTGGCAAGCTAGGTAGATCCAATGAGTTTAAAAATACAGTTAGATAGTTGATTGCTTCGTTTGTTATGCAGTCGATAGATTTGAAGGAATGCAGTGGACAAACGATTTGATTTTGAATTGTGAAGTTTAAATGATCCACATCTTTGTTTTTTGCCGCAAGAATTGCTCGTTCACTCAACCAATTATGATTTTTGTGGATGAGATCGTCCTTCGTTGAGACGAAATTGCAAAAATTCGGCGGAAACGAAATCAATTCACTCGATTCGCCTACAAGTACACGGTCATTATCGATAGTCAGCAGTTGCTTGGAGAAATCTTCGGCAGATGGATTGTTTAGCAATGCAACAAATTGGTGAAAACTCGAAAACAAATGCTGATAAATCGCGGCGCACGTCTGCACAGCTAGCTCAGTGGTATGCAATGAAATGGCCGCGCAACTGAATCAGCTGTCAAAGGATAATGCACACAACGCCATCTGCTGGCATTACCAGAACCAGCATACAACTCCATGTTCATTTTTGTTTCTGTCTTGTATCAGAGATGGCGTTTTTTTTTTCTTGAATTTTTCCTATGTTTTAATAGTTATTCCGCTATTCGGGGCGGAGACACATCCAACAAATCAAAAATCATAAAAATCGGTCCAGCCGTCCTTGAGTAATAAATGGTGTAACTAACCCGACATTGTTTTATATCTTAAGATAAGACTAAATGAATTAGTTAGTTATCTGTAGTTACGTACTCGTATCTTAAGCCGATTCTGATTTTTTTTTTTTAATCGTATGCGACGTTGGTTTGAAGGTTTGTCTTAAAATTTTTAAATTCAGTTTATTCTGTATACTTTTTATTTTACGTAAAACGTGATTGCAAAAACGTAAAAAAGTAAAAGTACTTCTGAAAGTATTGCTTGTTTTTTTCAAATAATTTGTCACATCTCTATCATTAACTCTATCAGCATTGACAGACACATTTTTTCGAATTCCTATATACCAGTAGTACTAGAATTAATCAAAATCTAAAGATCGAAAATTATCATTAAACTAATGCACCCATACCTTGGTTAGCGGCCTAGCTACCTTCCACAAAATCAGGCCGTAAAGCGAAATGCCGTAAAACGAGTAATTTTTTTTTTTGTTGTTGTAACGAAAAATATTGGCCGTAAAACGGAAACAAAGTAATAAAAAAAGGCCGTTATAGCGAAAGGCCGTATAAAGAGCGGCAGTATAGCGAGGTATAAGTGTATTTGAGCTATAGGCGCAAGTAAAAAAGTTGATCGCCTGATCTGGAAATAGAGCCTAAAGTACGTATTTTGGCTATTTTCTAGAAAACAACCCATTTTCCAAATTCCAGGCAGGAATTGTTTAGCATGGAATTATCTATAATTTTTGTTATAACAATTTTTTTGAGTTGGCTCTCCCTGCAAGCATAAAATTGCATCGAAGTTTTATGTAATACGTAACTACGTATGAATGTATGTATGTATGAAGCTACTAGGTATAAAAATAATGTTACTACATTTGTTGAACCCATTGCGTGGCCAAGAATGAAGCGTATCCAGAGATTGACATAAGATTCGTAGCAGTTAACCTCAAAATTGTTTGTTTATAAAAATATTTCAAATTTGCTTACGATTTCGCTATGGAATGGATTGAGAAAGTGAATAGCATATCTGTCGTAGCCCTTGTAATGGTAATGCCAGCAGATGGCGTTGTGTGCATTATCCTTTGACAGCTGATTCAGTTGCGCGGCCATTTCATTGCATACACAGTTCCGATTTTCAAGACGATGCAGCAGCTAGGGATTCGCCTAATAACTGTTGGTGGAATACAGAGACAAATTCTGTTTACCGATGAGAAAATCCTCACGGTGCAGATAAAATTATACAAACAAAATTATAGGGTCTATGCACGGTCACATAGGAAAGTGTTCGAGCTGGTCCAAAGGGTCCGAAAAGAACACCCCCCAGAGTCAGCCATGGTATACTGAGGGGTCTCTTATGACGGAGTCCTGCATTTTGCGAAAAAGCGTCGAATCATCGGCCAAAGTGTACCAGCATACCGTTTTAGCACCCTTTGTGAAACCTCTAAGCCGTACCCTATTCCAAAAAAAGGAAAAGACATTCCAGCAAGATCCTGCGCATTCTCATATGACCAAAACTTCCCGAGAGTCGGACAGAATCCCGAAAATCCAAAATCCCAAAAACCCAAAATTCCGAAAATCCACAATCCCGAAAACCCACAATCCCGAAAGGCCAAATTCCCGAAAATGAAAGTGAACACCTCGCACCCACTCCAAATGCTACAGTGAGCCCAAGCGGGAGGGTTGCAGGGGGGCAGCATGGCCCCCCATACATGTTCTACTGTTTATGCATTGTGGATATAATGTATATATATTTGAACATTTGAGAAATTTTTAATTTTATATAATTTTTCGGGATTTAGTTTTCGGGCTGCCGCCAGTTATGGACTGTCGTAAAGGATATTGTCTGCCACAAATGATATCCTAACATGGAATTCTTAAAGCGAGCTCCGACCGAAGCTGTACGTTGTAATTGATGAGTTGCAGAAGCGAATAAATGCCTGCATTAAGACCAAGAGAAACCTTTTAAATAAAGTTTACATTTTTCTGTTCGGAACACATGTATGAATAAATTAATGAAAATTTTATTGAATTATCTTTCGATGCCTTTATTTATAAGTATTTTTGTACATACGAGTACCTACATAATAATTCTGCATGTTTTCCTTCGCGAGTTCTTCGGAAACCACTGGATAATTTAAAAAGCTGAAACTTTGCTTACATACAGCACAGCCAAAGGTGCATAGAACAATATAGTCGAATATTCGTTTTCGAAAAAAAGGATGTTTCAAGAAATATTTTTCGAAACTCTTAAATGCGATTTCCCAACGAGCAGAAGTTCCGGATATACACTAAAACACTACAGTATGTTACGAAAATTACTTTAATACGACTTTTCAATTTGTGTACGCGACCCTTCACAATTTCGGAACTGATAGGATTACATAGAAAAATGAAGCCTAGCACAGACGACGGGACAATATAAGTGGAGCCAGATTTTCGATTTATGAGTTACAAGTTGTTAAAACTTAGTCGTGTTGTGGATCATCAAAGCACAAGGTGCTACATTAAACTGTTGTTAACATTTATTCAATACACTCTTACAAGACACCTCTAGTTACAAAGAAAGATATAACTTTCCACACTTACAGCACAGACTGCGGTGTAGAGACTTACGTAGCCAAATTATCTATTTTCAAAATATAATTGAAATTAATTTTTGATTTTCAAAATACAGTATGCTAGAAGTACATACATTTTTTTTACAATAATGCGGCTTACCAATATGTAATTTCGTGCATCTGTAGTTCTGATTTGACTATCTAGCAAACAAACAAATTTGGCTTAGTGGTTAAGTGCGCGATCACTGGACGGGAGATTCATGATTCAAATCCCACAAAAAACAAAAAAAAAAAAAAAAATCCTCGCAGTACCACCTCTTGCCACGGCTACCGTTGTACGACTAAGGTCACAATTTGACAATTTTTTCACTGTCCTACCATTATGAGATCACTTTTCAAACATTGGTCAAATTTGCCTCTTTTTCTTAAGTCTCTGCGACTTTTTACCTTTTCTTAAATAATTTACTAAACTGTATCAATTACATTACTCATTTGTTCACAACGGATTTTTCCACTCTTCTTAATTCTATTAGAAACATTTAACAAGTGGACATAAATTTATGAAAAATAGATTTTGAAATCCTCTTGCGTATAGAAATAAAGGCAGTGCTGCCCTTGTGTAAAATTGTTCAAAGCCCAGTCATCTTCGACCTAAAACACTCTGAAAAATTAAACCGAGTCAATGAGTGAAAATTACAGTTCCTCTCCATTTTTCTATCCAATTCTCAGTTAGACAGCAACAAAAAGTAAGTTTAAGATATGTATTTTATATAAAAAAAAAAAAAATTAAATTAAAAAAATACAGAGTATAACTTAATACCTCAGCGTACAGGGCAAGAGAAACATGTTGTTTGTATGTAGCACCAACTATTTCTCTATCCCGCAACACGCAACATAACGTATACATACATTCTTGCTTATATGTCAACTTTAATAGCTAGATACAGTTATTTACAAAAAAAACATTCATTTATAACAAGATCAGTCAAACTAGTAACAGGATTTTTTTTTTACTTATATTCTAGGTTACGTTTTGTGTTTCGTAGGGCAACAATAGACACGCAATTGCTGCACAAACTGCCAAGAAGCTATACACCGAAACAGCACTCCAAACGGAGGTTTGTAGTAGAACTTGTGCCACATACGGTGTTGCCATTGCACCTAACCGCGCTAAAGCAGAACATCCACCGACCCCAATAGATCGCAGAGCAGTCGGATAAACTTCGGGTGTATAAACGTAAGCTGCTTGAAAGAGTCCAGCGATGACTCCTCGAGCAACAAACAGTACAATCGTTAGATAGATGCGTCTGTAATAATAACAAATTATATTTATTTTTATGACCACGAGTGGGCGCTGTATTCCTACTCTGTAGCCGAAGTAAGTAACACCACACAAGCCGCATACAACAGGAACTGTAAGGCCATTGTACTCTTCCTGCCAAAACGTTCAATAATAGCGATTGTTGCGAAAATTCCCGGAAACTCTGCCAATGTCGTCCAAAGAAGATCCATGTAATCGGTTGTCTCTAACGGTCGACAATCGTCAATGTTCTCTGAAACGTCTTTTGAGTCTGATGGATTATTTGCGAAAAGTTCCGTCGACATGAGAACTAATCCATAGTAGCAAAATGCACATGACATCCAAATGAACCACAATAATAGAGTGGTACGCCTTAAGCCAGGACTGAGTAGAGCTTTAATGCTACCCTTGGGGTTTGGAGAACCATCCACAACTAAGCGACCTAAGAGCATTGGTCGTTTGTTATCCCGTGCGATCTTAAAATAGAAAAATGTGGAATCACAACTTAGAATGCAGATTAAAAATCAAAATAACTTACATCTTCTAGGGTCTTCAGAGCTTTCTCTGTATTTCCATTCGAGACGTGGTATCGTGCTGACTCTGGTAACCACTAAAATAAATAATAACTTGATCATTTCAGGCCATAAATATGTCGCTACAAACCTACCGGTGTTATAACAGCGAAAACAAAAAGTGGAGCAGCTGATAACCCGAGTAACCATCTCCAGCCAAAGTTGGGAGCTACCGCTAGAGCTAGAGCAACTTCAAAGCATGCCCCCAAGGCCCAAAAGCACTTAAAGAGAATCCAAACTTATAAAAATCTTAAATTTGAAAGGGTAACTCAGCTTACATCCAAGAGGACAACACACTTGGCCCTTTGTTTTGTTGGTAGAAACTCTGCATACAGGGTAACTCTATGGAAAAGTGTTGCCAATTAGTTAAAAAAATAACATATTGCAATTAACTTACGATTGTGGTACACATCCAATTGCAAAGCCAACTAGTCCTCGCAGAAGTAGTAACCAACCGAAACTTGGTGCCACTGCACTCAGCAGACCATACAAAAATAAAAGGATACCACACAGTGTCAAAGCCTTGAAAAGAGATGCAAATACAATTATTCATCTCTGTAGAATAAATAGAAAATTAATTTCTTGGACCTACAGGTTTCCTGCCATACCGATCGCTTAACTGTGTCCAAAATGTAGAACTCAACATCATTCCTAGAAATACGATTGTTGTAGTCAAAGCTTGTTGGTATCTTGTGATGCCCCAATCACAATGTAACGCCGGCCCCAAGACACTGAGTATTGTCATTTCCATGGAATCAGCCATCCAACAGAGACCAACACACAAGGATAACTTTACATGGAACCAGCCGAAACCCAGCGCATTTACAGCTTGCTGGACAGTGAAGGTATCTAAGAGAAAGGACGAAAATGATAAACTTATTTATAAAAAAAATATTTGCGATACTTACCATCTGGAACAACGGTCACCGAAGAAAGCTCAAACTCTGGGCCAAGTGCTGGAGCGGTCATCAAAGTAGTACCATTTACTGGTGGAACATTAACCCCGTTCATTTCTTCATAGCCGCGATTGAAACCTGGCCTTCGAACACCCATTGTTGGGAGCTGTTGAAAAAAGAAAAAAAAAACATGTTAGACAGACTCATCAATTACATTAAAAGACAGATATTGCATTATATGTACAAGTAGCTTTTGCTGTAAATGATGTCATGCTAGAGAATAATTTGTCATACTTTATTGTATCTGTGATCGGCGTGGCTCTGTGGTTAATTGCGCGATCACTGAATCCCCGGTAAAGGTCCCACCTTTCGCGAACGTCTGACAAACATAAATTAAAATTGTCATGAGAAGCTTCTCTCAATGGAAACGTAATTGCCCTTCGGAAACGGTGTAAAACTGTAGGTTGCAACTAGCATTAGTGGCTACTAGAAGTTAGGCCTGGTCTTGTATGGGCAGTTAGTGCCAGAATATTTAGTTACTTTATTGTATCATATTTATAAAGGAGTTAAGCTCTGCACAAAATTTCATGACGCCCAATAATATAGACATGAGATGGATTTTAGCGAATAAAAGGCTTCGTTTATCGCTATTATTTTCGCTCGAAATCCAAATAAAATACCTTTGCTTTTAGTTTGGGAAACGTCTGTATATTTCTCATGGCATCGAATTCTCACTTATTGCGGCCAGGAATTATTGCCCTAATTTTGTAATTAACGAAAAAAAAAAAACCAATGTATTATTAAAGATCAATAAAAACATCGGTTTTTATAGACGAAAACATCGATGTTTTCAAAATCGATTTAATATCGCTCATCCCTAATGTGAACCCCGCAAAAATGGGAACGGGACCCACTTTTATTAGTTCCAGGGATGTGCCGCATCTCAAAAATATTACATCAGCGGATACGAATAATCAAAAACAATAACAGAGTTCAAGAAAAAAATAAAATATCAAAATTGAACCACAAGTATCGATAGATAAAAGAATTTCGATAAAAAAGTACTGATGTTATTACAAGAAAAATCTTCGCTTATTATGTTGGGCTGAGGTCAATTTCTAAACATTTTTTTTGTACTAAATTATGCACGTTTCATTAAAATAGGATTAGTCGTTTTCGCACTAAATCATTACTAAGAGACTGACAGACATAGATTCCAAAATTGATGGATGTGTTTTTTTCATTGTTCATACTACGAACTTTTCCAGTGCTATTTTCATACAAACTTGATTGCGTACGACTTTTTTCCCTTAAAATAATTACCATCAATATTTAGAGGGTGATGTAAAGAACAAAAGTTACAGTGGAACCAAAGTCGTAAGTGATTTGTTTCCGTTCTCTCTAATTATTTTCTTTAGATTATATTAGTAGAAACACGGGCTTTAGGGCATTTTTAATCAAATTGTATATAAAAAATACCTGGTTGACTATGGTCGTAAACTGGTTCCAATCCAGCGATGTCGAGTCTTGTCATGAATGGGTTATTTACTTATAACATGAAAATAAAAATCTACATATTTCTTTTAGACCACCACCAGGTTCGCAATTTGTTTAATTGAGCATAATTTATTTTTATGTCTTTTTACTAAACAAGTTTTTATACGATCGTATTTAATTTCTTAAATTTTAAAATTCATTGGGAATTTTTAGGCACAGATTTGATCTCCAGAACAATGTCTTGCCTTTTCTTTTTTCAACCCAATTAACAACATTTGTCATCATATTTTCAATTATACATAATATGTTTATATTTGGAAAAAATATGGACAATTACTATATTAATTCCAAATTTGTTGAAATTACCATTTCCTTTTTTTATCATTAATGTTTGCTTGTTTTTGTTTGGTTTAACTTAGTTCCAATAAAAAATTAAACATTTTTGGAAAAAAAAAAAAAAAAATCAAAAGTAAAGCCTTGTGTTCAATGAGCTGTAATGTGTTCCCAAGTGGTCTTCCTTTTAGTTGCCAAAGCTTTTAAAAGTGAATAGAAGCACATTATTTATCGAGTTGAATCCAAAGTTAATTTAAACTGTTATTTATATAGCTAAATACAATTGCAAACGTTTTTTTTTTCAATTCTCGGGGAGATCTAGCGAAATGCAACCTAAATTCAAGTCAAACTTTATTCGATACAAACTAATTTCAAAATGAAAATGTCATTTTCCACGCAAAACGGATGATTTTGATATTTCTCACAAATGTGTTCACTGAAAGCAAAAACTTGTAATTTTCTGTTCCGGATCATCCAGAACAGCGCCTTTGAACAGAGCAATTGGTTACCTGAAGTGAAGAAACCATTTTTTTTTATCTGCCAGATAACTTTTGATAGTCAGGTGGTTTATCCGAATGCGAAAAAATGGCTTTAATATTTGAATAAACACATGTTACCACGATCTTTTCATTTTGAACAGCGAAGAGCTTCACAAAAAACATAGTACATACTTACATAAAGGGTATCCCAATAAGAGTGGGAAATTTAAATTTTAAATAAAACACAGATTTTGTGCGGTCTGGTAAATGCCCTCCTCGGCTATTCTGACACATTTGCGTTTTTTTTGACGAAATTTTCAATCACGGTTTGGCATAACTGTGGCTGGATTTCAGTGATACAGGGCCTAATCACCTCCTTTCGTGAGAATACGCTACATTATGTTTCTTGAAATGTTCAATTCTTGACCACGGTGCCGAATTGATGTTCCCGGACTCTCAGCCACATTTTGACGAACAGCCGTAATGTTTTCTGCTGAACGACCTGAACAAACACGTGTCAATGGTCTGACATAAGTAATCGACTCAGCCTTCTCGAATTTCTCCATTATTCTTTTCACGGTTTATTGGAAAATTTTGATTAACAAATTCACCATTTTTAAAATAATGTTTAACAATTATATGGGAGACAGACTGCTGGTATTGATACCGTGGTATAGCAATACTACGTTCTATACCACATGTCTGCCACTGCAATACTACGAAAAAAGCTAGTATACCATGAAACATACTTGGTATTGAGATTCGCAAATTTTTGCTGGTATACCACCATCTTACTGATTGCAGCGCCAATTTCTCTCTATTGGCTAATCTTCGTAGCTTCTTTGACAATTCTTAGGTATGCGTTTTCGCTTTCAAGTATTTTAATTTTCTTTTTATTCACCATTTGGCACAAAAGTAAATCATTTTTATTCATCCTGTCTTGATATTTATTTGCAGTCTGTCAGGGGTTGTAGTATTCACTATACCATGATATTCGTACCATGGTATCAATACCAGCAGTCTGTCTCCACTATAAGAGAGTTGTGTCGAATAGCAATCCATTTTTCATAATGACGGACAGCACAATAGCAAAAATGGCGCCAAATTTAAATTTAACTTTTGGTGGACCACCCTTTATTTAAAAAATTATTTATTTTTTGTTATGGCCTGGGGGTATGGCTAAATATTTCTTAAAAATGGTGATTTATTCTGGTATAAGCTACAAATTTTTCACACTAGACGCAATAGAAATAGAAAAAAAAACGACTCAGTCTAACCTACTTACATATTTTGTGAAAGTGAATAACACCCCTGAATAGCACGATCGCCATTCTGATTTCACTTGCTTTCATCAACTATCAGACATTCACATAGAGTTATGGTGGAAACAGATTAACATATGTAGCAACTTGGACAACAATCTTAACAATGACAGCAACAGCATTGGTACTTGGAAAATGTGAATACAGCTGAAGTAAAGAATATACAAATTTGCCGAAATCACAAAACAAAAATCAAATGCGATACCTTCTTATTATGGTAATTAAAATCCAAGGAATACATAACTATTGAAATAAGAAATTAATTTTATGTACATACTGTCACTTCGATTTTAAAGTATTTTAATGCTTCTGCCACCGAAAAATGGCGTTTGCTAGATTGGTAACATTTGGACAGCTTTTGCTATGGTCATTGTGCTTTGTTACATTGAAAACCATTGGTTCTAAAAATGTCGTTAAATCGATTGTTTGGGAACAAATTGATATAATAAAATCCGTTTAAATTAAATCTAATAGGTAATGTCAACTCTACCGATGACGTTAGCAAAGCAGCAGAATGGATAACAAATAATATAAAACATAGTCTTAGGGAAGAAATAGTGAACGAAGTGAGAGATGCTATACTGCTTGAACATTCTAACTACAGACGTGAATAGATTGTGTGTAATTATTTACAATATGAAAAAGGAATTATTAACAAGCAACATGTGGGATGCATTCAAGGCATTGGTCACAGTTTGAATATTCTGCTCTTAAGAATTGTAGATAAATTAGCATATGTATGTTATCTTACTAAAAGCTTGCTTGAAGAAACTATAAGTTTGACACCGAAAATTTAAAAGAACACGAAAAAACTGAAAAATTATATTGAAGATGTGGAGAAAGAGGGAAGAAGAAATGCTAGAACTGGCAGACCAATTTTTTATATCGAAGTTCGTAAGAAATGGAAGATAGAATTTAGAAAGCCATTTTAGGATTTGAAAAGAACACTTAGAGTGTAAGTAAAATTATTTTTTACAAATAAATAAATTCGCCAATAATTGAGTTATTCTATAGAACATAAATATAACATTTCTGCGAAGAATCAGAAAAGCGGATCTTGCCAAGCGATTCTTTCGAGAAGGAACTGTGTATAATCCGTAGACAAATTATAGAGAGACAAACGACTTGCAATGCCTTGCCCCTTCTCTCTTTGTCTCTTAAATTCAGATAACTATTGAGCGATATATGGTTTTGGGCATAAATTGAAAGCAAATGAACCGCAAATGCCCAAAACAAACACGTTATCTTAAAACTTTAACTGATAAGATTTTTGGATCGATAATTTAAGGTGTTTGCAAATAATTTATTTAAATAATTTTATCCCGTATGCTAGCATAAAATCAAAATGTAATAGAAATTAAGCATGTATTGACTTTTTCATCCCTATAACAACTAATTTCCGTTCTGGACAATCAGGTTGACAGAGGGGTAATGTCCCTATCTGTCATTATTTTGGCCATAGCAACGGTTAGAATGTATGCGCCCCAAAAAAGCGTCTCAATGCTATACAAATGGAACCAAAATATCGATGCCGTTGCTACGGACATTCGGTCGAACAGAAAGTTTGGGAGCAAATGGAGAGAGGCTCCCGAAGTCGAATATGTCATTATAGCTGATCTGGTACAATCGACACTTGCACTTAGGAGAACTGCTTAGCTAATTTAGCTTTTGGATCTGCACGGCAAGAAATGTAAGACGATTACAATTGCAAGTTAAAGTATCTCGTTGGATGATAAGTGACGGTGTACCTCAAGGCTCAAAGCTGGGACCATTGTTATTTAATGTGAGTATTTATCTAACTACTCTGTTTGCATATGCCTATGACTCTGCGATTTTAGTGAGACATCAATGCTTGAAAACGGGGGAGGAAAAAATACAATCGGAATGAAAGTATACATTTAAATGGTACCAAGACGTTCTTGGACTATTGGTTTACCAAAAAACCGACACCTCGACTAAACTGCGTGTTGAATAAAAAGCACGACTAGCGCATTTGCAAACCGTTAATTTGTAAATTAAAAGTAAAGGTCGTTGATATTATAAGAAAAATTTTTTGAAATCTGTTGACTATTCTGAATCTAGGATATCCAGAAAAAATGCAGTGCGAGTAAGTTACCACGTGACAGAGAAAATAGTAATCAAAGCCGTTATGCTACATATGTTAAGAAGTTTTAAGCCAAGATGAAGCTTCTCAATAGCTTGGTATTCTTCAGATGGATGGAAAAGACTCGAAGAGTAATTTCCTGAAGTGGGTCAGTAATGATCAACATATTGCTCGTGGGGGTTCGCTAAATAGTGAGCGATACATTGAAAGCATTATTCATTTGTACGTATTACAGTTTTATTTATATGTTCGTGATAATTGTTAACTTATGCAAGACAATACACTCCTCGAATCTTAAATAAATATTTTTATTAAATTGGCATTTCACGCTTAGAAAATTACGTCCGGACATAAACGCATGTCAATGTTTGGTACATGAAAAGACGCATTATATGGCGACTTGCTCCCCCCACTTCACTGCAAGAACTTAGATTGGATGTATGAAAGAATGGGACGTAATTCCCCGAGAGGCAATCCGTAACGTAATTTCTGTAATGTCAATCCATTACTTCATCATTATCAGTTATTTTAACCTCAATTTAATTTTTTAAAGAAGCTACTTTTCAGTTTTTTAAGAGTATTTCAATTTTGTTTATTAAATCATAATAAAATAATTCTGTCTGTTTGTCTGCCGTTTGACTGTACCTGGAACTGCAGTCTAAACTTAATATTTGGGTTCTATGCTTAAAGCCGCATTCGACCATCAAAATTAACGGTACCAAATTAACTAACGAAATAAATCGAATTTGACATAGAGAAATAGATGGAAAGCCAAGAAAGTGTATTGAAACACTACATTCGTAGTAAAATTGGAGGGTGTCCATGGTGTAGTAGTAACATCATCGCTTGTCACGCTGCAAGTTCACGGTTTGAATCCTGATGTCAAGAATTATCAATTTATTTAACATGAAATAAATAAAAAAAGTCGATCAATTGCGAAAGCTTATGTCAACTCTACTGCAAAGGCATAACACTGGCAGTAGGGTGGTCATATGGCTAAAATGCAACTTGACCGTGATGATGACATCAGAAAGACGGACAAAAAATACTGTGAAATACAATAACAGCAAAACAAAAATATTCCCCAGTTATCTGGACGCCACCCTTGGAGTTCACTGAAACTTAATACCACCTGAGTTTCAAACCAACTACACCACTCTGTCTTTCTCTCTGTTTCTTCTCCTTTCCATAAGAAAAAAAAACGCCCGTGTCCTAAAAATTAATATAAGGGTATTCATATCCCCTTTGACACGAGCAAATTATAAAAAGAAACCACTACAATTCTTAAGTTTTAGCAATTATAAGACATTGACCGAACACCTTGTAGGAGGCATGCGCTCATTAAAGCAAACCTACTACTAGTCTGACGAAGAGTTTGTTAAGCTTTAAACTTTCTATCGATTCATTATTATTTGTCAAGATTCACATTATAATTCCTTAATCCGACTGTATCGACTTTTACCCAACGCAATATCCCACCCAAATTGACGTCAACAAAAGAAAAATAAAAATACCGACCATTTCATTAATATTCCATTAACATTCTCACATGTATCGTGTGCGCCCATCCTGATGCCGCACTCTCTTTTAAATGGGCCAGTAGGTAAGCCTCAAGACCGGAATTTTATACCAATGACTGCGATGTAAATAATTTCCACAGAATTTTCGAAATCGCTTTGTACACTTTAATTAGACTTTCGTCGATTGGGTTCGATGCGCGCAACTCACATACCAGCGCAGCCTATCGAATCCATTACACATGCTAAGTGCATTGAACCTAGCTTACAGACGTGCAGCTTATGTGAGAGAAAAAAATATTTAACAACATTTAAGAAAAATACGTGTTAATGATGCATCTACGAGTACATCTACATTGACAACAAATTGAGGAGGAACGCTCGGAAGCGAGTTGCATGGTCGTAAAGTAATGCTTTCAGTTCCGGTTCCACTATGGTTATATGAGCATGACAAAATTATATTAGCTAAATGGACAATCTGAATTTTAAGCGCTTTTAGTAACGACATTTCATTCCGATTGTAGTATAAGACTTTGGTGAATAACGGGTCAACAGTTGGTTTCTTTTTAAATAACATTTTATTTTGACACTGACAGCTCTTTCGCGCTCAAAAAATTAACAGAAATACATATCTTGAACTGAGTTGGAAAATATTGAAAACTTATTTCCAAATTGAGTGCTGTGTTGCCAAAAAAGTGCGAATTTCAGTCGAAATAATGCACCGACCGTGCCTGCGGTACGCGAGTTTGTGAAGGAAGTTCAAGAGATTGGCATGATAATTGATAACACAAGTTATCCTTGTATTCGTCCTGTACGCTCAGTTGAGAATATTGCAACAAGATGGCGCTACGTGCCATACAAGCCGTCCAACAATCAATATTTTGCGCACTAAGTTCAATAATCGTGTAATCAGCCGTTTTGGTGATGTTGCTTGGCCTCCACGGAGCTGCGATTTTATGCCGTTGGACTTTTTGTGGAGTGATAATACAGAAACGATTCAGGCACTTAAGCATAATATTGACTGATTCGTGAAGTAGAGCCCGAACCATCGAAAATATACTGCAAAATTTGGTTGGCAGGATGGGCTACTGTCCCGTTGTTAAGTTGTTGTATGTGGAATACTTTTTATAAAGAACCCTCGAAACCTATATCGGCCTTTCTAGGATTTCGAATATTGACATCTTTGTGATTTCATCTACTCGTGAAAAATTTGATTTGTGAAAAATTTTGATTTCACCTCGAGAGTTACCCTTACTGCTAGGACATAGAGTATACTTTATAAACACCATTATAACTCCATCACTTCGAAAAGATACTTTGACCACTATGACATATCTGTTGACTGCAGAATTGTTTTACCTTAGGATTCAGACTTGTTAAGCCCGATGGCTTACTTTACTGTTATTGTACTCCTAGACGCATAAGATGGTCCATTCGCCTATTAACAATGCCCTTTAAAGCCCCTAAAAAAGTACAAACTGAATTGCATCTGCATAATAGGAGCTATTCGATTCTGTCCCCACAGTTGCAGTAGAGCTGGTCTTAAGTCCTGTTCTTGAAACAGGTCAAAGAACTTCCCCGGCCATTATAATCGATAGAGTAAAGTATGATAAACACTATCATTCTTGGTAGAAAAACACAAGTTGATTTCAAAAGACATCCCGACCTTTTTTTTAACGTTGTCGTGAATAAAGGCCATGTTCAGCACCATAAAATACATTTTAGTTCTCCACCGCACACATCCATTCCCACAAAACAACGTCACAGGCCAGACTTTTAAGTTATCAATCATATCTGCGGCTTGATTTTCTATGGCGTTCCGTCTTGCCGAGAGGAAACTTTCCGAATTTTATTTTGTTCATTCACTGCCTACTCGAATTCGGAACAAACATTTCACAAACATTTTCCATTTTCATCATGGCACATTTCATATATCCTTCCTGCTTATTGCCTGCATAAACGTTAACAAAAATCGACTTCGCATTCTAGCAGCTTCTTAATGGATAACACTAGTCTTGGGGAACATCAGAGAAACTAGGTAAATATATAAACGGAAACTGCTAATTTAGTAGGGATGTTAAGGAAATCTTAGGTCCACCCCGGATTGTAGCGCCATTTTAAGCAAAAGTTAAGGAAACCCTAGCACATTTTTTCTATCAATTTGCGGAATTTGACGTTTGACAATTTTTAACGCTTTTTTGTTTAGAAGCGTATTATGCAATTTTTAATCAATTTCAAGGTATCTTGTCATAAAACTTTAAACCCGAGATACTAATTTCTACCTAATACTCAATTGCAAATGACCAGCCGGTCGAATTGCGTTTACAATTCAATTAAAGTAACTGCATTCTAATTGTTTTAATTACCTAACATTAAAAAAGAAAAATAAAAAAAAAAAAAACAAAATAAATAACCTGTCAGCTCTGGAATAACTTTGACCGCCGCACCTCATTAAGTTCTCAGCCCGCACGGGCATATATAATACATACATATAATGACTCTCTCATAAAAACGCGCTTAATTCTATCCATCTATCTGTCTATCTATTTGCATATCTATGTATCTTAATTGCTGGCCGGTTAGGAGGACCATCATCATCTTGCTCATAAACAAACCGCATTATTGTGAGTTGCCCGCTTTCAAGATTCGAATTCCTAATGACAACAAATTGTTTGTTCCCCCCCTGCATCATTCATTCTTAATGTACCTACCCACTGTTTTAGTTTCTATTTCTGATTTTGTTTCGCCAAATAAGCAACAATGCGAAATTCCACAGGCAAAACAAATCATCAAACCACCCAACAACGACGAATGAGAGAGAAATGATGTCACTGGAAGGTGGTGGCAGACTAGGCGAGTCACTACTCTCCAGTCAACCGTAGGCAAAATGTACGAGTATTCTGTCATTCTTTCCGTCCATCTATTATTAAACAAGAACGGGGCTAGAGACGGGGCAGCCGCGATGCGAACAGTGAGAGCCCTGTAGTGACCGTTGTACATGTACACTCATACGTGACCCACCTGTTACAACTCTGCCTCTTCTTTAAGTTAAAATTTTAAAATTTCTCCTTCACTTTTTGTTTTAATTAGTATTTTGCTGCTTTTGTTATGTGTTCCCCTTCTTTTGGCACTTTTTTGGAAACTTTTTTTTTTTTTTGGTAAACACTTGGTAATAGCGCGTGCCACGAATCTACTTATGGATTTATGCAATCATCTCTTACTTAGCAAAACAATAGAAATGTCGGACGATGATGAACAATTTCACCTCCGGACCGGACTCTGTAATACAACCGTGCACCGTGTACGGGTATCCTCGAGCTTCACCACCGCATTTCTCCCCATGCATGGCATTCGTGCGATTTCACAAAAATTTTATTAGCAAATAACGAATAGCGGCGGATTACTGTTAGTTAGTATACACGCGTATGAGTAAAAGTTCAATATGCGAATAGACAACACATGAATCTAGATTGAACGCAGGTAAACCGCCACCGATCAAACGAACCTCTCGACGTTAACTGAAATCATGTGAATTACCGCTGTCGTCTTCTGGCCCAAGAGTATGTCCCTCCAAGTGAATGTATCTTTCTTTCTAGCAATAAGCGCCGCTTATAGTTAGTATTCGTCGCAGTTGTGGTAGAGAAACCAAAGTAAGACAAACGAGAAAAGAGAAAGAATAGGATGAGAACAAATTTCAGAGAAGAAGCCAGTTATTCCACCTGGTCGGACAGGTTTCCCGGATATTCCAGAGGGGAATTTTCTTTCTGATTCCACAAACCACAGAGGTAAGAGTGTAGTGCAGGTGCAAATGTCGCATTTGGATTAGTTTTCTTATCCACAGAAAAGAGAATTGAGTATGATACGATGAAAGTACAATTTTCCAGGTTAAGAGATACACATGAGATTAAAGAAAAGTCTTACTTGTACTGAAATAAAAACTTTGTTAAGATTTCATTGTCTAGGAAAGTAATAAAATCAATGCCCCAAAAATATTTATTATGCTCCATCCTGGTAAACGAGGTTGGTCTCGGACGTTTCGTTTCCTTTAGAATATGAAAAAACAAAAAAACTAAAGTGAATATAGACAGGGTAGGTCTATATTGCCTGTCCGGTAGACTCAAAGACAACTTACTCTGTCTCAGTTCAGCGTCCTATTGATTCTTAGAATAAGGTTCGAAGACAAAAAAACTTAATGTTTCTCAAAATGTCATAAACTTAGCCAAATAAAGTGCACAACTGGATACCACGTTTGACAATTTTCGAAATCTTGGTATCAAAAATTGTTTAGATATTAACTTCAAAAAAAATCGGATAAGCCATAGTCGAGAAACAGCCAATTTTTAAGGACCAGTTAATAAGCAAAGTATTGTTATACATATTTTTTAGCGAAAACATGGTACGCCATCTGGAGGCGTACACTGTACCTCAAATATTGAACTTGAACAAAAGAGCCGTTTTCGAGAAAATCAATTGTTTTCAACATCGTTCATTTGTAAAGTAACGTTAATTTTGGGGTCGAAAATGAATTAGAGCGAACGGAGGGAGCGATTGTTCGAAAATTAAATACTGTGAATTTAATAGTGCCTACTGCTCGAGCGAAGGAGGCCATGCGGCCTAACTACCATACCCAAAAAAACAAAAACATTTTCTGGTCTTATGAACGGTGTTGCCATCCCTTCTTCGGCACATCGGCATCTTCATTGACATCCATGAACTTGACTAGCCATTCTTGCACCATCTTAGACCTGATTTCATACTGATTAATGCCAGTTTGACTTCCTGTTAAAGTTGACTCAGTATGGAACACTTTTCCGTGTTCCATACTGAGACCTGGGCTCTACATAAGTATCGAAATAAAATAAGAGTTTAAAAAAAATCAGCCCTATCGTAAAACAAATTTACGATAGTACAAGAATCAGTACAAGGTTCAGTCTTCGAAAAAAAATAAAAGATTTCCTACGGAAATTCTGCGATCGTAAACCCTCTTCAACGGAGAACTTTATAGAGATTTATTCCCCGATATTTTACCAGGGAAATGGAAAATGAAGAAAAAAATCTAAACTGAAAATTAGGAAATATAACTGCGAAATGTGGGCGCCGTGGCTCAGTGGTTAAGTGTGCGATCACTGAGCGGGAGGTTCAAGGTTCGAATCCTAGAAAACACAAAAACAAAAAAAGTCTCTAAAGTTAAGTTGACATGAGAAGCTTTTCTCAATTCCTTGCGGAAACGGCATAAAACTGTTCGTCCCGATCATTCGTGCAGCGTACAGCATAAGTGGTTGCGAGAAGTTATGCCAGGCTCTGTTAGATCCAAAATATTTATTTATTTAATTGCGAAATAGAGCGATACAATTATATTTTGATACTACTACTAATATACATAGGTAGTCTAAGTTTTGAAAATCCAGTTACTACCGCATAAACAGCGGTTGCTCAAAAGCCATCACGATCAATTTCTGTTCCTTATCTCAGCTTTCTTATTTTTATTTTTTATCAGAAGAATCGCAATGCGACCAAAAACTGGCGAAAAATATTAAATTTTAAATTTCTCCTTCAATTTTCCTTTAAATACTTTGACAGAGCCTGCTGTCAAAATATTCGAAGATGCGGAAAATAATAAAATTCCGCTGGAGATTCTCAATAGCAAAATCTAGTTTCTGGGAACAAATGAGACCTGGGGGAAAAAATATTCTGTCGGAGTTCCTGATAAGACTGAATGTACATACATACGTCCATTTTGCGGTAGGAGACTCACTGATTCGCTGGTGATAGAGGTTTTGAACTCTGCCGTTTAATTTTTTTTATGTAAATTGCTGCACGCGCTTTGTTGTCATTTTCGATCATTAATGAAATGGTTCTTATTCTATTAATTTTTGATATCAAATTGAAAGTCGAGAAATTATACCAAAACAATACAATAATTTACTACAGCATTTCAACGTACTGTACCTATCAAAATAGAATATTTTGAAGTCTTTTTATTAACCCCACAGACAATTCCGACCCTTTTTTTATGTAATTTGCGCGCGCCAAAGGGAATATGAATACCCTTATACTTCACGACAGTTTACGTATCAAGTTGTCAAAAAAATGTCGAGTTATATAGATACATGTAGAAACGGCGACATTTGATAGCTTCAAGACGGCCACGATGCTCACGACGTTGTAATGTTGGATCAACTTCAACTTTTTACGGATCAAAGTGTCAGTTTCGTGCTCCCAGTTTCTTGGTGGAAAAATCTTAATTTGTAAATTTCATGATAACAAATTAATTAAATTGGAATAAACTAAATACAAATTACTTAATAAAGCTGCACAGTACATAAAAATTGAGAGAACATTAAGTGTCGTCTTCGTCGTGGCCGTCGAGATTTAATCCAACATTGCATGCTCAACGTCGTTAACATTCCAATCCGTCAGCGTCTGCATCGCGTTCGTCGAGATTGCTCCCATCACAGGCGAGTGCCGAATATTATTTGCAAATCTGGTCATATATTTAGCCACTTTATTGAAATAAGTAATAAAAAAGAAAGAGAATATTCTGGTAAAGTATCATATATTCTAACTAAAACACCTCACAACTTTCAGTGATATTCTTCGACTCAAAAAAATCAATCCTAGCTTCACATAATTCTTACAGCGCTACTATCGATAAAAGGAAAATAATTCTATATTACCTCCCTCGAATGCCATACCTGTTCCTCTCGTTCTGACAACTTTGACACTCCGATTAGCGAAATGTCAGTCGGCGAAGTGCGAAAGAACTTTTGTGTGCTGCATTTTCGTTTTGTGTGACGTTGGCCGCTTTTGTCAGAGTTTTATGTTTTTGCTTTTAGTGAAGTAACAAATTGTAACAAACATTTTTAAACATCTAAACCTGCTAATTCTGTTGACGAAATGCCGGCCCATATGATGTCATTATCAGTGTGTGTGATCATTTTGTGAATTTTTAAATATTTCCCGTGAGTGGGAAGAGAATGATTGGTCCTTGGAACTTTTAACATACAAAATATCTTTGTCACGGTAAGTTAAGTAATAATTATGACTATTTCCTATTCGTATCATTTATCTTCTTCGTATCTTTAGACTGCAGTGTTTGATAAATCATTTTACTGTCGATAGTTTAATTGGCCTGTAAAAGCAGAGTCAAGGAGTTCTCTACCAGAGATTTCTAATCTCATTGTGATAAGAATAGAGTCCAAGTTTTATGATAAACTGTTTCCTATTGGCCTTAAGAAATATCTTGTCAAGTTATAAATGAAATCTGAAAAATACATTAAAAGCCTTTAACCGGTTTTTGTCTATATAATCAGAATTCAAACCAATCTGAAGCCCCACAAAATTCTACCCGAGATTGCGTATGCATTAACATAATACGATACCGCGTGTTAGATTTGTTATTAAACATTGGAGACAAAGGGAGAAATGCTAACTGCTTCTGTGTTGAAGATCAATAACCCTGCACATCTCTGGCGAAGCAGCCAAAACAGTTGATCTTTGGAACAGATAAAGTTCACCTTAATTGAAACACATTATTTCCGAATTGGAATTATGATGTAATAACATGCTTTTTCTTTATCATGACATCGTTGTTGGAGTTAGCAATCAAAGATGGGTTGTTGGTGTGAAGGCTTCGTTGTTCGAGGTCTCTGATCTGCAGCCGGTATGATGATGGTGAATCATTTGTTGACATGCTTACGCAAGTATAAATGCCTTCTTCATTGAAAGAATGTTTTGTGTTTTGGCAACTATAAATAGATATTTGAGGCAAGCAACCCTGAGGCCTAGGGCCTGTTTCTCGCAGACTGTTTTTTTTATCATTTACAAAGTGCAAATCAATAAATTGAAAAGCTTTTCATGACTGCTTTTGACTCCTCTTCAGACGTTCGCGAGACATGGGATCGAGAAAAAAACATGTTGGTGTTTTCTGGATCTCGAACCTGAGTCTCATGGCTTCTGAAATTATTCGCTTTGACTCAGTGGTGTATTATATCATAGGCTCCTTATCGTCCGGTGATATACCACCACATCTAGCTATAAGCTCCCTGAAGGAGTCTTGATTACGTTTCGGAGCTTGGCAGATGGTACAGGGTTATTCATTCTGTGCTTTAGGATTTTTAATTTAAATAAAATAAAAATTATTAAAGATTTCAATGAAATTTGTTCACTGTTTTAAATTTTGGACTATGCCATTATGTATGGAATACATCACGGTTAAATGGCCGCCACGGGAGGACCAAACTTCGGCTACTGTGAGGTAATTTTCGATAACTTCTCGGCACATTTCTGGCTGTATTGCGGTCATAACTTCACGGATGTTGGTTTTTAGTGCTCCAAAGTTTGGGATCTTTAGCATAGCCTCACAAAAAAGAAATCCAACGGGGTTAGACCACATGATGTTGCCTAATCTCGAAATTAGATGGCTGGGGAACTTTTCGTGCAATAGACCCAAATTTGTCTGTTTTGTGTGGCACGTAGCCCCATCCTGTTGGAACTACATGTATCTCACGTCAGTGTGTTCAACCTCAAACCAAAACAAAGTTGGTTGTCATTTGATCACAGCGCAGAGAATTCACAGTAACTGTAGCGCCTTAGTCGTTTTAAAAAAAATACGGCCCGTTTACCTTGTTGAGCGGTGGTTAAACGATCCATACACGGCGCGTTCCAAGCACTCTGCTAGAATGTAGCAAAACGACATTCCGCTACTAGCGCTACAGGAGGAAAGTGGAGGGAATTTAGCAAGAAATAGGTTGCTAAAAGTTGCTACTTTTTTTTTTTTTTTTTTTTGTTAATGAAGGTGAAAATTTCAAAAGACGCAGTGGGGTTTCGAAACCCAAAATAGTGTGGGACTCTAACCACACTAAAAACACCTCCTCGATCATGAACAATCAACTAGTGATCGACAAAAGATTTTATTTTCAATTTTAAGTCGGTTTTGAGAAGGTATTATAATTTAAATACGGGGTCTCATAATTGTTCTTCTTAACCTACGAATATTTTATCGCACATTTAAGACGTCATCTATCTCAGGATTAATATGCATCTGCTAACGCTCGTTGTGACACATTGCGTACTTTTTAATCACATCTGTTACGAGGTCAATATGCAAATCTCGATGCAAGTCACTATTTCTAATATACCATGGGACATTCACTATTCCCCGAAGGACCTTATTTTGAAATGTTTGTATTATTTGTACATTCGTTTTCTTTGTACAACCCCATAATTGGACACCATATGTCCAAACGAGTTTTAGTATCTGATTATATTGTAGGATTTTACGAGTATTCTCAATGGAAAAGTTGTTACATGTAAATAAAAAAAAAAAATACATCGTCTGTCAAAACAATTGTGAAATTCAATTTTCTTTGTTCTTTGGTGGCGGAAAATAAAACAGAAGTACATACAAAAATAATTTAAGCAATATTTCAGCGATCTTTAAAAACAAAATCACAGCCAGATACTGCAATAGAAATAAATTTAATTGATAGTTTAGCATAAATTTGTATTCGTCTATGGCGGGGAAACAGAAAAACCCACGCACAAAGTACTAATGTTTATCAATTACCAAAAATTATCAATCTATCGATTATACATGCAACAAATGTTCGAAATTATTTATTCCTCGATTAAAATCTTATGGGGTTATGCTACTATTAACCATGTTTCACTTATAGATCAATGCAACTAAGTCGGACTTTGCTTTAGACTTTGCCTTGGCAATACAGTAATCAACCTATGGAAAACTATCGATATTGACGATTTAGACAGTTATCCATATCTAATAAATTTTGCTACATTCTAGCTATCAGCTGTTGTTTGACCGTTCCATATTTTTGGTTTGGTTTGCTACTAGCGAGTAGCAAACTTGGTGTGCTTGGAACGCGACCATATTGTAAAATGGCAAAGCAGGAACTAACTACCTGTCATTATGGATGACAAATAGATTTGACAGGGCAGAACGATCTGTCTTAGAGAATAGAACTATCTAATAGCGTTTTCTTTTCCCGCGTAAAATTCCACAAGAAGTTGCACCCTTACACCGCGGATTGTGTAGAAAATTCTCCACTATTTTACTTTCGAGTGCATAATTTTCGATTTGTTTTCAAGTGCAGATTTTTACTTCAGAATAGAACGGAAAAGGTGTAAAATTATCAGAGTACTGAATTTTATCGTGAAAAACAGACGATATAAAAGTGACCATCTACGACACTAACACGTTGACCAAGATGTTTAAGAAGAACGACAGATCTCTTATAGTTTTTTGTATATCGTAAGGTTTGCGGTAGTATTTACTTAGCCAGAACGTATAACGGCAGATCTTTCGCCACTGAGGTTACTTCACAACCCATAACTATCATACGCACTCCTCGAAGCAAATTGAAAAAAACTGAGGCAACAGACGGCTAAATACCGTCGTGTGTGAAAACGCTCATAAAGTCGCATGCATACCTACCCTTACAATAACGACTAAGCGACCGTCCACCACTAGGTACCCATTTGATCGTCGGGCGGTTTTCAGCTGCTCGGAGCAAATCGGTGTATATGAAACAGCACTCGTAGTGGCTCCAAATTGAGAGTCGTCTCTGAAGGCATTTTTAACAAGAGTTTACTGTCTTTCAGAATGTCGAAGATCAACACCGTTGTATAAGTTCCTTAATAAATTCTGATTTTGTCCGCATTTTTGGAATGCATTATGGCTCTTAGATTCTCCTGCAAAAAAAAAAAGTATTTAATGCAGTATCGAATGGGACTAAAACTTACTATTAACGCATGCAGAATTATTACTCCATTGGTCTGGCAATCTTAAATGGGGCATTTCCGTTATTTATACAAGAAAATATTCTGAAAATAAAATTACTGTTAAGAATACTATTTCGAAATATGATATGATTGTACACTAAGATTAATCCGTTCAAGGATTGTTGATTAATTTTTGTTAAGCTTTAAGTTCAAACTAAATACAGTGTGTACAATGGTTTTATTGCCATACGACTCTGAGATTTGAAGCGTTTAGCATTACATTTACTTTTCAAATATTTGAATAAAAATTATGATAAACAAAAACGCAAACAGTCTGCGCGTGTAGGTTAAGCTTTAATGTTTTGTATCCTTAGAACAAAAATACTTATAATAAATTAATCAAATTAGGATACAGGCAAAATAACTGCACGGAACATTAATCGCGCGATCACGACTCGCACTTGAATATTTGGTTTGTAATAAAAGCAGCTGAAGCACTTGAGTGATTTACGTGCACTGAAAATATTTTTTTATATGTGTACAGTAAAATATGATTAATTTATATAAATACAATATTTAAATAAAAGAAACATACCTCACACAACCAAATAATAAAATTTAGGGTAACTGTTATGTACATTTACTGTACGAGTATGTATGCAATATACCTAGTAATGCCATAAATAGTGGTGCACATTTAAACGCACTCATAGTGAAACTATTATTGAACACATCCATTCTATATTGACAGGTATTCAATAAGTGACACTAGGTCTGTTCACGGGTGATTGACTGAGTTGTGAATTTCTATGAAATTTGACAAAAATTGGACAAACCAAAGGGATCCCGCATACCGAAATAGGATTTGACCAATTTTCGTCAAATTTCACTCTGGTCACGTACGGAAACAGACTTATTTATACTAAGTTAACGCGTTTGTAAATATGCAGTGGGGCGATATTGAAAACCGTTTTGTGGCAATTGGCTTCACAAGTATAATATGATATTTGCGAGGCTTGAGACCGCTTGGAATCACCCGGAATTTGGTGTATTGAACTGTTAAGTAACACTGGTGAAATAACTGACCGTCGGAGATCCGGACATCCCAGCCAGCCAGAACTCCACAGGCGATCAAAGCTGTTAAAGCCAGGATTAATCGGAAACCGCTGTGAAAGCGATTTTCTGCTGTCACGAGAAAACAAGATTTTGGGCTCAACGCATATAAAAGACACACTGGCAACTTACCCACAGCCCAATTTAAAGCAAAAATGGAATGAAAGATCGAAAGCTCTACGCCATCGGTACGTCAAAAATAGTCACAGGGAAATTGTGAGTAAAAAAATCGGCAAAAATCGAGCAAATGGATATTCTGGAAAGCATTGTGAAGTGGCTTAACCAACAATTGTTTTCAAACAACCAGTGGACTTTCCAGCAAGACTCCGCGCCAGTTCATAATGCAAAAACAACACATGGGTGGCTCCAAAACAATGTGCCGGACTTCATAGAAGCAGACGATTTGCCTCATTTCTTTTTGATTAAAAGTTGGGATCTATTTTAGACTTGTTCTACTCGACACCCAAATATTCAAGGCTCAAGGCTTGTATAAAGTCAAATGGCGGCCATTTCGAATTGTTTAAATATTGATTCCGAAATAGTTATGACTTGACTAGGTATACCTGCTTCTTAGCTAAGCAAAGATGGCTAAAATAACGAAAAAAATCATAACAAGTCTACTATCTAATGGTTGAGTATCTCAATGGATGCTAAATACGAGTATCTAAAGTCAAATACGCTTTCTAGATATCACAGCAAACTAAATAAATAAATAAAATATTTTTACCTACATAATGAAATGTGTGAAGAAAAGCCGCATGAGTCATCGAAAACCGAATCAAACTCGTTAAAAAAAAAAAAAAAAAAACAGTCAGTGAAAAAATATCATCTTTGCTCTATCAAATGTTATGCAATGTAAATGATTCGATACTACATAGACAAGTTTCATATTAGCAGGAGATTAATTTTTAATTGAAAACGCCAGATAAGACCACATTGCTACCCAATCTTCAGCTTCATAAATCGTTAACGCCATTGCGTTGATGTGATACGATATAAATGGCAAAGGGGAGACATTTTAGTTGAATTGGCGAAAGTGTTGTGTGCAAAACCATCCAAACACAGAGCTACTGTGTGATAAGATAAAGCAATCCAAATGCTTACGATGGTCATGCATATAAACATTTTCTCTTCATACACATATATCGAAACTGTCAATGTCGTAAATAAGACTATTTAATTGTTTTCAAACAATCACATATAACAATATCAACAAAGTCTTAACATAACATTGGCGTACGCCACAGTTTACCCAAAGCGGCTTCTCCTCAATTAAACATAAAAAAAAAACGTCTCGTTCATCAGTGATTTGCAAAAATGAATATTTTTTTGTGAATGAGAAGCAGAAGAGTCGTCTAACCACTCTCAAAACCGGAAATGAAAAAATAGAAAAAATCCACGATGTGGTCCAACAGAGCTTTGATCTGCAACTGTTAATGAATGAGCATTTTCGTTGGCTTTTATAGGCCTTGCCAGTGCTTAGGCTTATCAGAAAGACAATTAATTACTTTCATTCGTAGTTTGCACACTCGCTTATGTAAATAGTCTTCTCGGGACACATATCTCACAATAGGATTAGTGAATGTCAGGAAAGTTGACCCGTTTCATCTGAAAGCAAATACTAGTCGAACACAGAGAATACTCATCATCGAGCACGAAGGTGCTACGATGTGTGATGAGTACGACATTCGAGGGCACCATAAGCCCCAAGTCAGGGTAATTTCTCATACCGAAAGCAGCTAGCACTCAGATTTGATCACGTATATTTGTCATAGTTTTGTATTGTTTATGCGGCGAATCTACGCGATCTTTGGATGGATGGAGCTCTGCCGGCTCTCCGCCTTGGATTTCTACGTCGACACATGGAATTCACGGAGAGCCGAAGATAAAAAGAAAAAAAGAAACGAAATTTTGCACATATGTTTTCCAATGAATTAGTTAGGCAACGTTTGGCCTTATATTATTTGAAAAGAAAATGTAATAAATAAAAAAAACACCTGTCTGAACCGCTGTCAGATAGAGTGAGTAGCATGAAATAAAGTCACTACAAGAGGATCACTTTGCATAGTAATCGAAAAAATGTGCTAACAATATGAAAGCCAGTGGTAAGCCGCACTAAAAACTTAAATCTCATTGTACACTGTTTTGTGTTCTTAAATCAATCAATCAAGCGCCACCACCAAGTTTTGGAGAAGTCATCAAAGTTTAGTAACATGTACTCGTATACTCGTATAAGACCTGGACTTTCTTGAATCGATCTTATCAACACTCAGTAGATCCCAAACATTTGGTCGCCAAGGAATTTTGATTGGTCGCGAGTTAGGTTAGGTTAGGTAAGATGGCTGTCTAAGCTGCCTCAAGTGCATATTTAGACCAACGGGTAGGTTCATTTTGATACTATTAGTAATTGGATCCTCCAGCAATCGTAATCATTTAATATCCGGGTCGCAGAATATGTTTAAATGGTGGCCACGTGTGTGTTGGCTTGGGACTCGAGCTGTGCAAGTTCGAGTCCGAGCGGGGAACAGCAATCACAACTACCCAACCAATTCACCAAAAAGGGATTTCTGCTTGTTAGAAAGTCGAGTTTGAGTGCTCTGAGATTTGGAGCAAAATGTCCAAAATGTCCGGCCGCGAACAGCGTCTTTTCTCCAAGTTAGGAGCCGCTAATATTACTTTAAAAAAAAAACAGTCTTAAGTGATGCAGTAAATTAAAAAAAAGGATCCTCTTGAGAAAAGATTGGACTAGGTGACTCGTGACTCTTGGATTTATTATGAGATGTAATCGACTAGGTAACCGTTGCGGTTTACCCTTAAGGCTGCATTGGTTTTTTTTTTTTTATAATTTGCGCGCGCCAAAGAGGATATGAATACTCTTATACTATTACAGGATACGGGCGTTTGTGAAGGAGAGAGAGAGAAAGAAAGATTTAGTGTAATGTTTTGAAACTTAGATGGTATTAAGTTTCTGTAAACTCCAATGGTAGCGTCCAGATAACTGGGGAGCTTGTTTGTTTTGTTTTTGTCGTTGCTCATGATTCACAGTATTTTTTTCCGTCCTCCTGATGTCATCATCACGATCAAGTTTAGTGGTACTAATTAGACGCGGCGAAAAATTTGCTGATCTTGCCGATATCTAGACTTAACAGTTTGTTAAAGGTCGTTGAAGAATTACTCGCCTAGGATTTTCCTTCTTAGAATGGATAGTGCAAAACAGGTGTGCAGAACGTTTCGTTTCCTCCTCCACATCATCCCGAGAGTTTCTGAAGAATTGTTGGAGGATACCCGCATTTTTCTTGTATATCTTCCTATCAAGAAGTGCTCCGCAAGAGACACATTATATGTTTTTTTTTTTTTTCTTATTGAAATAAGTTTTGTTGCCTCATTTTCAGCCTTGAGCAGATTTGTCGTGGCAAAGAACAGAAGTTGATATCACTCCACCCACCATTAGACATTTGTATAGCTAGTGTTTATGTGGAGTTTAATCGTATCAATGAGAGCAGGAGGAGTCACGGCTAGGACTTCTTATCAGCGAAAAAAGAGGGCAATGGAATATTTTCGGGCTAAATTTTACACTTGAATAAAGTTCATCTCCTAATTTGTCAATTTATGCCGAACATGACGTCTCAACTTTCCATGACTAATCAGAATTTAGAACTAATAATTTGTATAGCATACATGAAATGAATGTACACAATTTGAAATCTATATTTTGAAGTTTTAACGAGAAACACAGGCGAAAAGTTCAGATTTTGGTTAAGACTTTCGATGACGAGGCCACTGGTATAGCCAACAGGCGCTGGGATACATCCGTGATGGCTACAACCCTATGGCCAGTCTATGACAATAAAAGATCTCTTTCTATAGTTAAACTTAATCGTAATAACACACGAGTCGTCTGCGGCATCATTACGGAGCACTGTGCCAGTGGTAATTACGCGGAGCGTCTCGGGGTTATACATAACGATTATTGCAGAAGTTGCAGGGACGAAGAAGAAATTGAGTTTGTTCATCATGTGAATGTCAGTTTTTTCTAGTGAGGCCTTCTATTCTTGTGTACATTTAAGTGTCTAGCTTCAATGTACAAGCTGCATCTCGGATTTCTGTGATTTCCGCGTGGTAATTTTGACAAAACTCATACTCAAGTCGCGGAGGAGACTACAAAGAAATATTTTCAACCCTCTTAACACATTAAACGCCTTGACTATGGAAAATGATAGCTTGCTAGGCATGTGATTTCGTCAGTAGGCTGCGACTTCTAGAAACCAAGCAATATTGTTCGAGTTCAACGACAAAATATGTAAAAGATTAGAACTGAAATTGAAATAATTTAAAACTCGCTTGAAATGATTGCGCAAATTGTTTTTGTTTTGTTTTTAGAATACGTCGGAGCAAAGAAACACCGACAAATGGCCGAAGGCTCACAGTTAGTACTTGCATAATATCTGCGTACTCCCATTTGCTTGTAAAGAGTGTCCCAAAATTCACGCAAGATTTGAATTTTGCGCCATTTGTGCAGTAAAGTGTTGCCAATGAAAAAAAACAAAAAGACAGCGTGACAGTTGACAGTTCAGAGTTATTAAAAATGGAGTGTTACACGAAAGAACAACGCGTTTTCATTGTTGAGCAATATTTTAAAAATAATGAAGGTTCGGCAGCTACAGTTCGCAATTTTCGTACAAAATATGGTCGGAATAGTGATTTAAGTTCATCAACTGTGAAGAGATTAATTCAAAAATTCAGGGAGACTGAATCAATTAGTGATCTTAGACACTCTGGACGTCCTTCAACAAGTCGTTCAACACAAAACATGGAAGCAGTTCGTGAGAGTGTTGTTGAGAGTCCAGAAACATCAATTCGGCACCATGGTCAAGAATTGGACATTTCGAGAAGTTCTCTACAGCGTATTCTCGCGAAAGATTTGCATCTTCATGCATGCAAAGAGCAATTGACTCAAGAACTGAAATCTACTGACCATGCACATCGAAGAGAGTTCATTGAATGGATTATGGAACAATATCTTGATGGCTTTGTCAATCGTCAAAATTGTCGAATTTGGATTTCAGGAAATCCACGAGTGACTGTTGAGAAACAAATGCATCCATAACATTTAGTGCGAATTTTCAGACCATTCTTCTTTCAAAATGTGGCTGGTCAGGCAATAATAGTTAATCGTGTTCGCTATCGCGACATGATAATCCAGTTTTTTATTCCTAAATTGCAAGATATGGATGTGGACGACATGTGGTTTCAACAAGACGGTGCCACATGCCATATAGTCGGAAAAACAATTTAATTACTGCATGAGTCATTTCCTGGTCGTGTAATTTCCCGTTTTGGTGATCAGAATTGGCCGCTCAGATCATGCGATTTAACGACGTTGGACTTTTTTCTTTGAGGTTTTTTGAAGGCTAAGGTTTATGCCAACAAGCCCACGATCACCCACGACTGGAAGCAGCAAATTAAGCGCTGTTTCAAGGACATTCAGTCATATTTATGCAAAACAGTCATGGAAAATTTCGACAGAAGAGTACGTCCCAGCAAAGCCGTGGAGTCCATTTACCCGATATGCTATTCTATACATAACCCGATACTGTATACTTTATGAATCAATAAAACATTTACATTTTCTATCAAAATTACTGCTTGTGTAAATTTTGGGACACCCTTTATATATCGACACAGGCAGCTTTTAGACCGAAAGTGATCACCCTCTAAATAGGTAATAGATCGTAAGCAGAAAAGTTTTGGAACCATTGGTCTAAAACTAGGAGAATATAGTGGTGAAGAGCTTCTACAAATCTTGGACTCGAGACTTCTGGGATACATTTGTTCTGAATATTAAGCACTGGCTTCAATCACATCAGATGAAAATGTGCGATTCACAGATTTGTACTATCTATCTCCCCCCTAACTCCGAAGGCACCGGTTCTGAAATCAAATCTTTTTTAGATCACTTTTCGGAGGTTTCATAAACAAAAATTGACATCGCCGCAAGTGGAGTGGAGGCAGTGAAGGTGAACTCTTTGCTGTGACATGAACAAATTATTACTATTTGTTCGCGTATTTAATTGTCTACACCACTTGAAGCGAAAACAAGAAAAGCAAAAAAGAATAAAATAAATAAATAAATCTGCTGCTTGGTTGGAGGATTCTTATCAATGTACTCTTGCTGGTATACGTCATATAGCAATCGCAAGCAATCGTCAACCGAATGCCTCGTCGATCCACTGCGCCACATCTATGATTTATACATCACCAAACAATCGACAGTCTGATGGCACGCCCGTGTTACTTCGCAAGCAACGAGATTCTCAATTTAACCGAGCGCAAAGCCAATTAGGTTTCCCAGTCATCGGTTAGCAATTGTCTGCACTAGAAGCCCCCGCAAAAGATCACTTTCGGTTAAACGTGTCTTGTGTGTGTAACCTTCGTCCAAGCGCACGAGGCTAGCTTAAAGTATTCTAAACTATACCCCATATCAATCGTTAAAAGACAAATCAAAGCGATTTCGCTATCGATCGCAAGTTTTATTGATACTCGTAAATAAAAAATTGTATACAAATATATGTATGTATGTATGTATGTACGTGACGATTATTTAATTTCCAACCTAATTAATCTTTTTCGTTTTTGTTTTTTTTTTTTTTCTTTAATTTGCAGACACTTGCAGCACGCGGTAGTGGACGGATACAATTTAGATTTGTTTTTTTTTTTTTTTGTTCTTTTGATGAAGTTGCTGATGCAACGGATTGTTTTCATTTTCAAGTGATTTGTTTCGGTTTTCGTTAAGGGTACCTCAGTGAAACGAAGAAGAGGTATCCATTTGTTTTAATTGTGATAATACGACGGAAAAAAAATATATATAATTCAACATGATTCCTGGATATGGACCTGTAACACAAGCGTTGCTGGGCACGCTTCTAACGTGGGGTCTGACAGCGGCCGGTTCCGGAATGGTGGTATTCGTGCGTGGAAATCAAGTGAGTTTATTTTTATTTACATTAATTTGTATATAGGGTATGTGTTTCAATTGAAATCAATTATATTATATTCATCCATTCATGCTTTTCTAATCTGCCGTCAGTTCATTCGAATGCATATTCAAATTTGTCGAATCAATTTTTTCTGCTGTGACTTGAATTTACTAGTATACTAGGTCTAGTACAAACATATTTAGAGCGGTGATGTAAGTGTTTAATTTCCATACTCAATGAAAAGAATTCATGATGAAGACCCTCAAAGTAATTTACCTTAGAGTTTTAGATGCTTTTTGATATTTTAACCATTGATAGCGAGTTTATTCTAGCTCGAACTAGACTTAAATCTGTAGTAAGAACACTAACCATGAATGCATAAATTATATCTTTAATTTTATCCATTTTGTAGTGCAGTGGCAACGTAATGCGTTGGGCTGTTAAGTGCCATGTTGCCGATTCAATTAGCAACCACACAACAATTTATATTTGCAAAATTAATAATGCAATCTTACTTTATAAATAATGCTTAAAAAATACTGCAAATCGTAAACGTATGCGAAAAATCGTAACAATCTCTCCCAATAAGTTCGGACTCCACTCATCCAGTAGCAGGAAAAAACAACACATACCTAAGTTTCAAACCATTAATGCTTGACATCAATTTTTTAACTTCAGTTGTTTAAAATAATTAAAAACATTTCTCTGTTATCTGTTATCTGTGGCTGTCAATCTTAGGCATTTGTTTTTGTTTACCGAATTAAGCGCAACACTAGACAACATTCCAGTATCTATATCATAAAGGTTAACCAGGGCCAAATTTTGATTGTTAATATTTGAAGCATCATGGTATATTCTTCATCTTCTTATTTTACTTGCTGCTATAAATGGAAGGCAGTACCTTTGATAGGTATACCTACATTGATTTTGCACGCCGAAACATTGGTGTTTTATACGTTCTACAGTCCGAGTTAGCTTAATCGATATTTCCCGTGTTGCATAGCCCGTTAGCTAAAGTTCATTATTGACTATTTTCTATGCATCGTCAACGTAAACAGGAATCGTGCGAATAAAATTCATATGACTAAGATGATGACGAAGATTTATTCTTGGTTTTTTCTCGATAATTATCGAGAAATTATCGATTGGCAATTATCGATTGATCTTCGTTGAGGGCATCTCCCAATAAGTTCGGACTCCACTCATCCGGTAGCAGACAAAAAAAAACAATACATACCTAAGTTCCAAACCATTGTACCAATAATCTTTTTAAACTAATTAAGAACATTTCTCTGTTATCCTCTGAATATAAACAATAATCGTATTCTTCTATATGGGCTCGCAAAACTCCTGATTTTGTGAAATATTGTCGTTATAGTAGGTGACTTACAATCTTATGCATTTGTTTTTGTTTACCGAAAGCGCAAGTCTAGACAACATTCCAGTATCTATATCATAAAGGTTAACCAGGGGCCAAATTTTGTTTCTTAATATTTGAAGTATCATGGTATTTTAGTACCTCTGATAGGGATACAAAGATTTTCCTCGCCGAAACATTGGTGTTTTATACGTTCTACAGTCCGAGTTAGCTTAATCGATATTTCTCGTGTTTCACAGCCCGTTAGCTAAAGTTCATGATTGATTATTCTCTATGTATCGTCAACGTAGATAGGAATTGTGCGAATAGAATTCGCAGGACTAAGATGATGAATCGTTTGGCAATTATCTTTTGCTGTTCTTTGAGGGCACCTCATCGTGACCTTTAGGGCATGCCATGCATGGTTCAGTGGTTTATGCGTTGGACTTCTGTGCGGGAAGTGTCCTGGGTTAGAATTCCAGGAAAAATAACGTGCACGTACTGGCGCCGATATTTTATTTATTTGCAAAAGTCTCGAATAAGTACAGTAACGTTGTACGCCGTCTGATAGCGGCCTTAGTAAAGTACTGTTCATTTTAGGGTTCTATTCATGGCACCACCTCTCGTGAATGTCTGACAAACGTCCGTGCTCGAGGGTATAATTGTCATGAGGAAGTTCTGAATTCGCCGTTCAGATCCGGCAGATAAACCTGTAGGCACCTTAAATTCCTATGAAAAGTATAACACGCATAGCGGGAATGGTTGTTTGTTTGAAGATAAGCGTTTGTAATCAAACGTCCGATTGATTTATCCTGCCTTATCTTGGAACCATTTGCTCTGTTTTGAAGCTATTTCTTTGTACAAACATTGCTTAGATTTTTCAGATCGTTAAAAATGTATTTCTATAAATTAGCCTCCTCACACATCTACAGCATCTGCTGAAGTCTTTGCGCAGAATTTCCGGCTCTGAGTGTGCATGTCTAAATTACTGTGCCGGCGTCAGTTTAAAGATGTTAATTTTCGTGTAACTTAGGAATTGTTTACATCTTTTCAGATCCAAAACTCTTCAGTAATCTGTCAGTATTGCAATATCCCAAATGTATCCAAATGTCAAGCTGGCTCATCAGCTGCACCGTTTTCTAGAATCTGACCAGATTAGATACCCAGCACTCACTTTAATCTTAAGGTATTTCAGCTCGAGTTCGAAAGATAAAACTGTGTCCAATTAATTTCTGCATTTTACAATTCACTTTCTGTTATAATTCGAAATTACACTTCAATTCTCTGTATTCTTTAATGTTTTACAAAATTACTCTCTTTACAGCAACACTTCCATTTCAAAAATTGTTTATTTACAACCCTCTTTAATTCTCAAACACAATAATGCAAATCTCTTTATTAACAGTAATTCACAGTTTCCTTTACTTTATCGATTAAATTTAACACTTATTCAAATCTCAAACCTTCTCTTTAAATCACCAAAATTCAACTGCCCGCCTCTGTGAGTAACTCACCGTATTTATAGCCACACCCAGCAGGTGCGTAAAAGTTTTTTTTGACCAGCAAAATACAATTTTTCTATTAGCAAAACAGCAAATATAAATATAAAACTAAAATTTGTTTTTTTGACCAGTAGAAAACAAAATTTCAGTAGAAAAAGTAAGACATAATCTGCAAAATTTTTAAGAGTCATTTGTAAAAAAAATTCGCTACTATTATTTTCTGAAAATCACAATCGATCAATTTTTTTTAATTTATTTATTTATTTATTTACTTTTTTTGAGGCATTGTTTCTTTCTGCTGCATTGTTTCTTAATTCTGATGATTCACTTTGCTAATTTTTTCTGCTGATCAAAAATACATGTTTTGCTGTTCAAAAAATAATTTTTTGTTGCTTATAGGAAAATGACTTTTTTTGCGGATGAATTATTTGTCAGATCACTATTTCATAACAGATGACACTATTCATTTGTTCCCCTTACTCATCTGACAGTTCCTATCCACTCCTTTTATCCAGAATATTCTATACGTAAGCCGGTTGAATTTTGAACATGAATTATTTTGTTTGCTAGCATAGTTTGCTGGTCTTTCAATTATGTAGCTGCTCACTAATAATGTTAGCGATTTCGTATCACTATTCAGTTGTTCCCCTTACTTATCCGACAGTTCCTATCCACTCTTTTTATCCAGAACATTCGATACGTGAACCGGTTGAATTTCTAACACATATTTCGCCCTTCTTCTGAATTGAATGGTTTATGTTCATACTACTGGTCTGGTATGGATGATAACTGCGTGCTTTATTCAGAGTTGGCGCAGTGGTCGCTATAGAGTTTGTATTCGCAATGGATATTAGGAAAGGGATTTGATAGCTACTTGATTATCGATAAATATGTTTAGCAATTCTTAAATTTGTTTAAAAGCTTTGTGTTGATAAAGTTTTAAATAATATCAGTGTTTTAGTTTGGAAATTCAACGATTTTCTACAAAATAAATTCCAACAATCAGCTGTTTTTGACATTCACTAACATCTCAGCCAGAATTTCGTACACTTCCTCGAAAGGGAAATTTCCACTAAACTCTTAGTGGTCACACATATTGTTTCAACCAATCAGAGCAAATGCACTAGTTAGTGTCTAACAATCCGAACGCACTCAAAGTTTCAGAACATTGTAGCAAACGTGGATATCCAGATCAACCAAAAGACACCGGCACCAATTCCATCATTTATTTTGGATCTACATATATTGAAAAGAAAGGCCCGTCGACAATATGTATATCAACAGACTAGGTGCCATTTGGACCCTATGGTGGAGAAAAGCTTGATTGAGGAAGCGAGGAGAGTTTCATAAAAATTAAATAGTTGACGAGCGAACAGTGAAATTTGTTCGTCAAATATTTAATTTTTATGAATCAGGCCCTTGTACGCCTAGTCTCAGTCTCCAATTCGCAAATCCGTCAGCAAATTGATATTGAAATATATTAGGGATGATACACAAGCTTTCAAGTCAGGTTTCGCTCTTTCTTTCTCCACAACAAAACTGCCCTCAAATACATCTCTGTTTCTATTCACAGTATCGGTCTTTATAGTAAACAGCGCATGTTACAGGTTTTTTTTTTCTAAATCAAGGTTCATCCTATATTAGTATAAAATTTACACTATAAACACTCGTATTTTGCTGTCGGAAAGACGAATCTAGTCTCGACGTATATTGGAACTGTAACTGGTTGTTCAGAGCGATTCGATTCTTAGTTTAGTCCCCTAATGCCTAAAAAAAACTAGACACCTCACCGTAATAAAGGTTCAATGTAATAAAGGTGTGTTTTTTTGGTATGTTATATAAGCTTCACGAAAACAAAACAACAACCTATATCGGCTAAAACTAGCTGCAATAGAAACAAGTGCGCCCATACTGTTTTTTTTTTTTTTTTTACACATGTTATCGATAACTTGCAAGGAAATGTCACAACTGACTCATCCACCATTCTTAGCGACGCCATTACAATTCAGCTAAGGGAAACAAAGCAATGGATGAACGAGAGAAAACACTTGATACTTCCAGTCATACATGTTTTCTTTTATCTCAATATTAATTTTTTTTATATGTAAATATTATTATTTTTCGAAATAATTTTTTTTCCTAGTTTTAATAAACAACTGATTGCTAATGTCTCATTGAGATGCGTGTGCTGCCAAGTTTTTATGATGATATTGTTTAGCGAGGATGTGGGTTTTTCATTTTTTTTTAGCTTATATAGGGTACCAAAAAAACACATTTAATACATGGAATAGTTTTATATGATTATGGGATCATTTTTTGTCAAAATTTTTCCATAAGGTTGTAGGTTTTTGGTCCATGGATTGATACAAATTTCAGCAGATGGAAAAACTAATAATTTGCCGTCAAAAGAGTACTGGCATGGTGACACGTGTTTTCTAGTTAGTTATGTTAGGCACAAATAGGTTATGAATAAACATTTTTTTCAAATATGTTGAATTCAAATGAAGTGAATAAGTTAATTCCTTGATATTTAAATAGTGAAGAAAATCTAATGAATAAGGCTAAGAGAAATGAATATTTTAAATTATGTAGAACATAAATCAACTTGTGTAGGTGGTGGCTGAATAATCGAAAGGGCTAGATAATGTTGTATTATTAATCAGAAAGTGTCTAACCATTTCACGTTTCTATGGCAGGGTTTAGATTGACAAACCGGTTGCTGTTTGCAATGTATTTAAGAAGCGTGTTATTAGCGCGTAACTATTCTTGGAAATAATTTGTTATTCCGGTAGTAAAAGTGCGTAAACAAATATCTTAAACAAACTATGTTGTACAACTTTTCTTGAATGTATTTATAGTGTGGGTCACTAAAGAACACTGGAGACACCTTACTGACCTTCTATAAGGTTGAAGTAGGCCCTCATAGGTCTTACGAGGCCTAGCACTATCATAAGTTAGAAGCCTGTACAAAAAAGAGAAAGAGAAAAAGAAAAACTTTAGAACTACTCGTACTGTTGTGGGATTGTTGGAGTGGTGGGTACTTCACCGTTTGCCTCGAACAGGAACAGTTAACCCATTCTGGCCTGGTGAACAATTTTTTAGGATAGGTGTAGGTTAGTTTGGACATTTGTGCAATTATCCGAAGGATAAGTTCACAAGGAGAGACCAGCAACATCCGTTAAGCTGGCGTATATTAGGATTGATAGGTTCCACTACTTGCCTCAAACAGGTTGCATAACTTCAGGACACATATAAGTTGTACGTTAGCCATTTTGTGTATCTCTCCAAACATGTTGTCTGAGTGTTTAATAAAAGGTTGTGTCCCGTTATTACTCTGGTTACTACGGATATCGAGAATCTGTTAAGAGATAGTAGTTTTTTTTTTTTTTGTTGCCATTTATATTTATATGGTGGACGACTCAACCGTTAAATGCGTGATCACTGAGCGGGAGATTCAAGTTTGAAATCCCAGAAAGCACGGAAAATAATTTTTCTCTCGGTCCCACCTATCGAATAACTCACAAACATCCGAGAGAGCAAAATTGTCACGAAAAGCTCTTCTCGGTCGAAAAACTGTAGTACGAATGGCTGCGAGAAACTATAACATACCCTGTATGGGCTGTTAGCGCCAACAAAGATTTTTTTTTTAATATTTTAAAGGGGATTCAAAAGGTTTTTATTTAAATTTAAATTGGTTTTTGATAAACTGTTGATATTTGTATGTCAATATATTGTTGAGACATTTTGATAATATTTTCAGTTACTTTTCGGTAGTTCATAAATAACGCGTCTTCGCATACATCTTATGCTTCACATAACCCCAAAGAAAAAATTGGAAAGAACGACGCGATATCGTCGACGTGATTGGTGGTCAATTTTGGTTGCCGAATCAAGTGATGTCACGGCCGGGGAACTATGTGCGCAATAACTGCATTGTTTCTAGCGCTGTGTGGCAGGTGGCATCGTCTTGTTGAAATCACATGTCTTTCACATCAATATTGTCCAATTGGTGCCAAAAATAATTTGGTATCATGTCCCGATAACGTTCATCATTGACTGTTATAGCTACACCACGAGGCTAGCCCAAAATCCGCACCAAAAAGTTACTTTTTTTTTAATGCATTGGTTGTTTGTGATTGGCCCGTGGATTTTTATGACCCCAAATGTGACAATTTTGTTAGTTTATGTATCCATTCAGTTGTAAGTAAGATGATTTTGTTCAAAAAATCGTTATCAACTTGGTGGTTCTCTAACACCCATTAAATGAAGTCACAAAACTGTTCATGGTATGCTGGCTTCAAATACTGAATCAATTGGATCTTGTAGGAATGCAGATGCAGATCTTTTGTTAAAATGCGGTGCGTAGAGCTCAGGTTCAATTGGTGGCGAATTGATTTTGAAGGATTGCCACGAACACTGTCACTCACTGCGGCAATATTTTCGCGTGATCGGCCACTACAAGGACATAGTGGTCATTGCACCTGGTTCGATCGAATTTTTCCGTTAATTTCTTAACCGTTGGTTAAATTTTCCAAATTTCGGAAATGGGTTTCAACAATTAAAAAACATTGTTCTGTCATATACCGATGTGTAATTACCAATGTCAATGCTTAGTATTCACAAATGTCAAATATCAGCTGATTATCTTTGAACTAAAGTAGTGTCAGATTTAAATTGTAACCTCCAACTCTTCATTTGGTCATATAGCTTTCGTGGTTTTGCAAGTTTGAATATTTTTCCATCTGCTCTTTGCTACAGTCTGACATTTTCCAGCCATTATTGATTTCATGTATGAGATCATCTGCTTTTCCATGTCCGACGAAGTCACTTCTGATCTGGCACCTAAATAATTTGAACAAAGCCCCAAGTTCTGCGTGACAGAGTTCAATTACTGTTATTGTTACCAATGCCAGAGCCTTAATGACTGGCTGTCCACGCAAATGGAGAATGTTCAGAATGTCCAAAACTTCTGCTTGAAAAACGCTGCATGAATCCGGAAAACGTTTAGAGGTAGATATATCTCTGAAAAGGCAGCTACAAATGTTCTTTCCTTCATCTTTGATCCGTTCGTGTATATTGCGATTTCTAAGCTAGAGATCACCGCGCTCGATCTCTTTGAGGCGGACCGTGCATTTAGCAACAGTTTCTCTTATATACAAATCTAGTGGCATGAGGTTAAGCATGGTTTCTAGCCCTGCGCTAGGTGTTGACTTTGTTGATCTTTGTATTTTTGCTATCAGCTTAAGTCTCTGGATTTGTTCATTGCTGTCCACCAGACTAAGCATCAGTATGTTAGTATTATTCACACTATAGCTGTGTACAACCAATGTCTAATTTTCGGGGATGGTTTCCAGTTTTTGCCAGATATCCTTTCGCAAATGTAGACTGCCATTAAGGCCTTCTGCATTCTCTTTTCTGTATTAAGCTTTCAGCTCAACTTGCTATTTTTTTTTTATAATTTGCACGTGTGAAAGGGGTTTTGAATACCCTTATACTAATTTTTAGGACACGGGCGTTTTGAGGAAAGGGGAAGAGACAGAGAGAAAGACAGATTGGTGTAGTTGGTATGAAACTCAGCTGGTATTAAGTTTCAGTGAACTCCAAGGGTGGCTGTCCAGATAACTGGGGAGCTTATTTGTTTTTACTTTTGTCGTTGCTCATGATTCACAGTATTTTTTTCCTTCCTCCTGATATCACGATCGAGTTGCATTTTAGCCATATGAGATTTAGGTCCAGATATTGTGATAGATATAATAAAGGAAGAACCTTTCGAAATGGATGAAGAGAAATAGGTCGGTTTTGGTCAGGCCCACTTGATAATTGACAATTAATTTCATTCAGTGTGCTTTTAAAAACTCGCTAACGACGGAAGCAAAATTTCCCGCAAGCCAGTGTAGCGTGCTCAGCTGATCATTTTACGATCCTTGGTACGAATCCGACATTCATCCCCCTAATGTCAATTTCGTTTCAAACTTGTCCCAGTCTTAATATTTTGGCAATTATGTTCAATCTTCGTTCGTAGTTGGGAATTATGAGAATATTGCTTGCACCTTCTATAAGAGTGTGTTATCACGGCCTGAAGTAGGACAGATTAATAAAGATGGTTGGACCTTTCCTAACCTCTGACGCTGTAGTCTGCGAATGGCGGAACAGTGTTGTTTCCCTTTTCAATTGAATTAATTATTTTTTATTACTCAGTCAAAATTCGAAACCTTAATTGGATCGGCGCTTATATTTATCAGCGATCGTTCTTATGTACATATTTGAGAAAAATTTCCATAAAAAAACAAATCGCTTGTGGTGGTGGAAGATCTGCTGGAATTTATTTTTCTTTTTGCCTTTTTTTGATTATCAAAGTTAATTTGTTCTCTTGTCAGCCTTCTTTTGATAATACATAGCTACTCCCCTAAATTTATCGTCTCGTCTTGTCACAATTTAACGTGGTTTTCATATTAATTGCGGTATATTGTCTTTACATGCTTTATCTTTCGTTTCATCATTTGAACAATTCCATCACATTTCAATGTGTGTATCTGCTGTGCATATGTATATGTTTTGAATGGCAGATTGTTTTCCACTGCCAAGAATTGCAATGTTTATAAACTAGAAACGTGACATTAATTTATACGACTGTTGTCTGGGTTCTATGTTCCTTTGAAATTCACATGAAAGATAAGTAATAAGTGTAGATGTGTCCTATCATTGTTTGTTTTAATTACGTTATCTACGAAATCGATGGTTAATCAATGACATGAATGATAAGTAATGATACTAAAGGAGTGTCCTTGTACCGCCTACTTAAAGTATTCATGTCACGGTTTGGTTAATTTAAAATAAATAGGCGTTCAAAAAAAGTACCGTGATACATTTTGTAAACGTTTAAAAAACTGTGGTGCGCTATTTAAATTATTTTTTACATATCTGTCTTGTGCTTCAGGTTTTTAATTTAAAATAAAATAAAAAGTATTAAGGATTTCAATTAAATTTGTTTACTGTTTTAAATGCTGGACTATGCCATTACTAGGTGGGGTGAAAAGTAACCTCCTTGGGAAAGAAAAAAAATTTTTTTTTAAATGTTTTTTTATTTTATTCAATATAGTCCCCTTTTAGCTTGATACAAAACAAAAAAATTTTTCGCTTGATGTGACGCCGTTTTGCAGCGATTTCGGCCTTCAATCGATGTTGATGGTTTTCCTTTTTCGAGGTAGTCCCCGAAGAGTATGCCATGACAATCCCAGAAAACCGACGCCATAACCTTTCCGACCCATTGAGCCTCCCTCGGCCGCTTCGGAGCACTCGTGCCGGCTTCAGTCCATTGCCGGGCACTCATTCTGTTCTTTGGTGTGTAATAGTGGATCCAGGTTTCATCAACAGTTACCAATCGACGCCAAAAGTCCTCCCGATTCCGCATCAGCAAGTCCAAACACTCTTTCGAAGTGCTCTCGCGTTCGTGTTTTTGGTCAGGAGTGAGCATGCGCGGCACCCAGCGGCAGGATAACTTTTTCATATGCAGAATATTGCCCAAAATATGGCGTGTGCGCTCAGTACTAATCTTTGTGGTATCTGCTAGCTCGCGCACCTTCACTTTCCGGTCAGCCAACACCATTTCATGTATTTTTTTGACATTGTCCTCTGTAACCGCATCGGAGGGCCTGCCGCTGCGGACTTGATCGGTAGTGGAGTTGTGGCCACCACGAAACTCTAGAAACCAATATTTGACGGTGTAATCTGACGGAGCATTAGCCCCATAATATTTATCCAACTTTTCTTTTGTTTCCTTTGCCGTTTTGCCTCTCAAAAAATAATGTTTTATGAGAGAACGAAAATCGTTTTTGTCCATACTCAACATGATGCCAAACACGTCAACAACAATCAGCTGTCAAAACAAAACTAAAGACAGTATCGCACTGAAATTTGGCATGTCTGCCTAAATATGAATGGACTTCAAGGCACCATAACCGTTTTTGCAGTAGCAGCGCATTCTGGCGGTCAAGGAGGTTACTTTTCACCCCACCTAGTATGTATGGAATACAACATCGGTTAAATGTTCACCACGGGAGTTTTTGCAAACTTTGATTCTTGTGAGGTAATTTTCGATGACTTTTCAGCACATTTCTGGTTGTATTGCGTCCATAACTTCACGGATGTTGGTTTTTAAGTATTCCAAAGTTTGGGGATTTTCTGCATAGACACTGGGGTCAAATCACACAAAAAAAAGTTGGTTATCATTTGACTAGAGCACAGAGAATTCACCGTAACACTAGCCCCTTCGTCGTTTTCATAAAAAAAATACGGTCCGATCACGCCGCCGGTCCATAGCGCACACGAAACTGTTACCCGTGGTGGATGCAATGGCCTCTCGACGATCACATTTGGATTTTCAGAACCCCAAATTCTGCAATTTTGTTTGCCTACGTAGCCGCCAAGTTTGTACCTCATCGCTGAACAATATTTTGTTCGAAAAGTCGGCGTTAACTTGATTTTCCAGCACCCAATCGGCGTATGTTCTACGCATTTTATGGTCAGCAGGCTTTAGTTGTTGCGTAAGATGGACCGTATAGGGATGAAGATGCAAATTCAAGCATAAATTATGACATCATACCGATTTGTTTGAATTTAGTGATTATGTTTCGAATTGTTTGTTCAATTTGTGATTATGGCGACCATAATCTGTCCTTAAATCTCGATACACAGATATTACAGAACTGGTATTTTTGTAGTTAATCGATCCATATTGTAAAATGGCAAGGCAAGAACTAACTACCTGTTATTATGGATGACAGATGGATTTGACAGATGCCATATGGCAGGGATGTAAAATCCCAACCTCGAAATTAATGACCCTTTAGGTTCATCATCTTTTCTGCAGTTGATCACCGAACGATAGATGTGTACTTCTAGTGGAAGGTGACCCTATTTCCTACCAAAAGTTCCGTTGCATACATAGAACGTGATAAATATTTTCTTTGTCATTTCCAATGGGTGACGGGACTAAGTTGGTTGAAAAAAAAAAAAAACAATTTTAGCTCAATATTAGTACTTTTCATCACCCCTTAATTTTTCTACGTTTTTTAAGCTGGTAGAGGCATCTTTTAAAAAAATTTTCAAAATCGTCTTCTTAAAGCTTCTCAATTTCGGTATTTACTTCATAAATGATCTCCTCATTGGAATGGAAGACTGGGTTCATTTCATTGAGACGCGAGAACACCAGAAAGTTGTTGTTTTTGAAAACTTGTGCTAAACAAATTTCAGTGTAGTAATTAGCAGTTACCAGTCTGACCAGTTTCCAGTAGGATAACGGTAAATCAACCACTGTTATTGCTGATTTTTGTTGCCTTGCTTTAACTGAGGGTTTTGCGCTTTCTGGACTCCTGTTTGGTTTTCGGATCATACTTATACAACAAAGATTCATTAGCTGTTACTATTTTATTAAAGCAGCTCGACTCTTCGTATTAAAATTTTTCCAAGAAATATTGGTCGTCATTCAAAATTCGTGGAACGCAACGAGCAAAGCAGATGTCTTTGAGTATTTCAGGTGTTTATTTGATTTGTGACGCGGCCATGGCATTCACTAATTTTACCTTACATCACTAATTTTATGTTTTCTCGTCTCCGTTTTTATCGAATTTTTTGAAATTTAAAATTGAATATCGTCAGACTATAAGAAATTCTACTTAGCAAACCTTTGTTGGACCCTCATATATGCATCCGAGATATGTATATCGAGAACTGAAGTTGTATTCCATTTGACCTCGGAGGCTCGAACATCAGCATTGTTATTTTATTCGTTAATAGGACTTTTTTTGGGGCTAGGTACTCGTATTTAGGCCTGACAGTACGATTTAAGTGATGATACATGACACATATCATAAACTTTATTCGAGAAAATTTCGAATTTAATTTCACGTTTCATTGTTCCCCTTTTAAACAATTCCTCTTAATTTTCTTATCAGAGAAAATCTCTAGATGCTGCGTTAGGATTTGCCGCTGGTGTAATGATTGCCGCATCATTTTGGTCACTACTGGCGCCAGCAATTGAATTGGCCGAAGGATCCGGCCTCTATGCACAGTACTCATTCTTGCCAGTTGCCGGTGGCTTTTTGTTGGGTTCAATATTTGTGTATGGTACCGATAAGCTGATATCTTATCTCGGTATCAATAGCTCACACATGATGATCTGTAAGTAGGGAGTACAAACATCGCTTTAAAGTTTATTAACTTTTCGTTTTACAGCTCTAACGCACACAAACAAGGATAAAGCTGAGATTGCTTTGGATGATACCCAAATGAGTCAGTCACGGCATAGTGTTGGTAAGTTTTTCCAAAAAAATTTAAATCGAACAGAATGTAATAGATCCTAATTTCTCAGATGGCTCGTCGACAAAAGGAATGCATCGATTTTCAGATTGCCTTAGTGTCCAACACAGTGGTGAATCGCGTAGGAGGAAAAATAAGAGTAATACTGATATTGAACAGAATACCTATACAGATCAAGCACGCATCGACCATGAAAATGCGATATCTCAGTGGAAGCGAATTATGTTATTAGTTGTTGCCATCACGGTTCATAATATCCCCGAGGGTCTGGCAGTAGGAGTGAGCTTTGGCGCTATCGGGACAACCGAATCGGCGACATTTGAAAGTGCTCGGTATGCATATAGTAGAATTTTCTTATTTTTTTTTTTTGTAGGAGACTAACTTTTTGTTTGATTTAGAAATCTTGCTATCGGTATTGGAATACAAAATTTCCCCGAGGGCTTGGCTGTAAGTCTCCCGTTGCATGCTGCTGGTTTCAGTGTGCCAAGGGCATTTTGGTATGGTCAACTATCTGGTATGGTTGAGCCAATTTTTGGAATTCTAGGAGCCGTTGCTGTTACGTTTGCAAATTTAATCCTGCCTTATGCACTTTCCTTTGCGGCGGGAGCAATGATTTACATTGTCGCCGATGATATTCTACCAGAAGCTCATGCGAGGTAAGTGAACAAATTAATGCATCGAATTTGGTCTAGTTACTATTTTAATTTGTCGTTATTTTAGCGGAAATGGACTGTTAGCCACTTGGGGAACAATCGCTGGTTTTATTATAATGATGTGCCTTGACGTTGCATTATCCTGATTTTTATCCCACCAAACTGAACGTGTCTGCCTGAGAAGGCACAAAGCTATTATTCAAACTAATAGACTCATCCTTAAGGCATTAGTTAATGTATTCTAAATGTTTTATTTAAATAAATTTATTTAATAGCTCCTAAGTTTATCACAAAGAAGAGAAGAGAGACACTCAATACCAAACATTTGCTTGAGAATATTTCCCTTGCCTTCAAAGGCATTCGCTTCCTGTGCAATCCTCTTCAAAGCGCCCACACACTCACACAAACTAACAACTTCTTCAAGTCTTCAACTGCATGTGATTATGAAAATTACTTAATTTTGTTTCTAAGTAAAACTAAAATATATTTTTTTATATAAAAACATTGACAGTGCATATAGGATGTCTACGTGCAAAAAAAAAAAAAAAAAGAAAAAAAACAACCGCTTGTACAAAATCAATTGTGTATTATTATTATTGCGAGTTAGTACTTTTATTAGAGTGGCACACAGTGTTAATGTATTTTATTTTTTATTTGCGTAGAATGAAAAAGAATTTATTTAAATATTGCATAATGTTGAATCGGATTGTAAATATAATTACAAAATAAATCTCGTACTTGTTACAATTTTTCAATTCTCTGTAAATGTTTTCCTAAATATTTTATTGCCATTTTGTAATGTTTTAAAACATTTTATTATTATAATAAGAAAAGAAAATATTACAAATCTTTTTTCCTATTTTTATTAAAGAGACATAGTTAATATGTTAGCATGTATAGATGTGAACAAAAATGTTTATTTTTATAATTTTAATATAAAGATATAAAAAAAAATTTAATAAGAAGACAAAAAAAATATTATATTAAATAAAATGAGCATTTTGTAAATAGAAAATCAAACGGTGTTTTTTTTTTTTTTTGTTTGCCTTATTGCCTAGTCATGTCATAAATACTGGTACACGTTTAAACGCACTCATCGTGAAATTAGTATTGAACACATCCATTCTATACTGACAGGTATTCAATGAATGATATTTATACTAAGTAAACGTTGTGATAATTGACTTTCACAAGTGTTATATACATAGAACCTTGCGACTGCTTGGAATCACCCGAAATTTTGTGAATCGAACCGTTAAATTGTTTGAGGACACTGATGTGGTCAGAGATCCAGACGCCTTCGCACTGTTAGAACTCCACAGGCGATCAAAGCTGTTAAAGCCAGGATTAATCGAAAACCGCTGTGAAAGCAGAGAATCTTGTCAGAAGAAATGAAGATAAAGCAGAAATCCATGTCTCGCATTATAAAACAAAATTTGAGACTCAACACATATAAAAAGCACACTGGCCACTTACTCACATCCCATTTAAATCAAAAACTGAATGAATGATCGAAAGATCTACACCGCCGGTACGCGCAAAATGGTCACAGAAAAACTCTATGCACGGATGAACAAATGTTTATTATTGAGGAATAGTTCAATTAGCAAAATGACAAAAGTCTATGCCCGGTCATCCAAAAAAGCATCAGAATTCGTTTCGCAAGTCAAACCATTTCATAAATATTCGATTAAAGTTTTACAGAAACAAAAAAGATAAAAAAATACAATAAACTGTTCGACTTCAGTAGAGATAGTGCAGAGCAATTTCTATTTTTCTATTCTATTACAGTGAGTGGACTGTTAGGTTTCAGTATTGAACGCGGGAAAGAGCACGAAACATCAAAATAGACACGTGGAGTATGAAACCTCTTACGTGAACGAAGTGAGTCTCCATCCTGACAAATTGAAACGCATTTTGTTTAAATGGGTTTCGAAGCAAATGGAACTTCGATTTCCACTTACGAAATGACCTCTTCACTGAAGAGTTGGTTTTGGCAAAAAAAAAACATCAAAATCCGTCTGGGACGGATCGTATGGTACGCTATAGTTAATCTTTTACCCCTCCCCTAATAAATAAGTCGTGACGTTATGAAATTTTTAAAACAGATGCAATGATATCTTTCTATTCACTTCTTTTAGGTTTCGGAATTTGTAACAGAAGTTACAAATAGACTTGACCATCACCATAAGCAATACATATTTTTTTTTTAGGAAAACACCCCCAAAAAGAGGGCGTAGACATGTACAATGCAGAGAAAGTTTGCGTCTACATATCCGTAGTTTTTTCACCTATTTTTAACAAAAATAAATAAACGAAAACACGAAAAACAACAGAGTAGTAACAAGTAGGTATGTAAATGCAATACGATACAATAAATAAAGCTCTACTACATTTATGAATTCTCTGCTTAGCAATGATGCCAATTCGTGCATTTGTGAACTCTCTGCTTAGCACATCTTGCGCAACATTGCACCACACTCTGAAGATATTTGTAAAGCGTACGAACTTCGAGCTTAAGAAGTGAAGGTGTTGTATACAAAAGTTTAAGTTCATTTTTTAGAGCAGTGTAGTCGAAAATTCCAGGAAAAAATGCATCGTGACCTCGGAATCCTAACTCTCAAATCACCGTGTCTATAAAACGATTCATTAAATCACGATTTCTGTCCATTTTTCTATTGTGAGCTTCATATGTACCTATATTACCTAAAGACGTTTCAATGCGATTTACACCAAAACTGTGTAAGGATAATAAATAAACATCTTGTTGAAAGATATAACTTCCTAAAGACATTTTAAAAGCAGAATAAGCAAAATTTTCCCTGATAATGTTCACGTAAGTTGGACCTGTCATTTTGGTATCGATTTTTACTAGATTTCCAACGCTGCTAAAGGAAATAAATCCCCAGACCATTACTGACCCTCCTCCGTGTTTTACAGATTTCTGTGCGTATCTTTGGCTCAGTCTTTCAGAGGGTCTACACCAAACTAGCTTTCTGATTTTCGGTTTTTTAGTTCAAATTTGGACTCACCGGAAATTATACTGTGCCAGAATGTTTGCTGCTTTAATAAAGACTTTTTTGCGAAGGCTAGGCGTGTTGACTGTACGAAGTATAGGCTTTTTCTTCGCAACAAACTTTTTTAATCTCCTTTGCACTGTTCTTGGTGTTATACTTAATTGTCAATCTTCTTTAATACTTCTTGCCGAAATGGATTTTCCCTGGCCTCAATTTTGATTCATCGGTCTTCGGGTGCTGTGGTCTTCCGCTTCGTTCCGCAAGAACTCTTCAAACTGGCAATTGTCCCTCGTTTTTTAAAGTTAAGGCAGATATTCCTTACCGCAGTAATTGGAAATCCATATTTGAGCCATAAATGTTTTTTGCTTTTAACTAACATGACTTTGAAAATGAATCAACTGCTTTTGCACTTTATTCTGTCCGACAGTGTCTGTAGTCTGTCTGACAGTGTCTGTAGGTAGGTTGGTAGATGCTTGTCTCCGCTAGCTCACTAAATTATCAAAAAGGTGTCTGTCAAGTATACGGTGTCTGACCCTACTAAGGGCCGGACACTTACAAAAGAAGTCAAGGATTGTTTCAGGCTCGTTGGTAATGTTGCAGCTACGACAAAGTGCACTAAAAGTAATGCCCAGTCTGGCTGCGTGGACTCTATGGGCCAATGGCCAGTGCTAATTGCCAGAACTGTAGCAATATCTGCCGGGTTTCTGTTTAATAGCTCGTGTTTTCTGCGCCAGTTATACTTGGGCCACATCTGCCTGGATATGACACAGTTCTGCAACCCTCGCCATCTATAACCAGCATCTGCAAGGAAATGAGCAAAGATTCTACCCTTAAGGGCCCCTAACGGAATGTTGACCTCCTCCGCACGGGAGCAATCAAGGGCAGATCCCTGCCTCGCCAATTCACCAGCCCTTTCCTTTCCGTCAATGTTACTATGACCAGACACCCAGATGAGGCTGATCCTAGACCGTTGACCGAGTGCGGCAAGCTCCTCCTTGCATTGTTCAACAAGTTTGGAGGAGGAAGTCGCAGATACGATAGCTTTGATAGCGGCCTGGCTATCAATGAAAATGGCTATGGTGTTAAGTTGTATCGATGTATGTTTGAGGAGACGGCACGCCTCTTGTACAGCAAGAACTTCCGCCTGGAATACGCTGCATGAATTGGGTAGACGGAATGAACTGGAGATATTGAGTGATTCAGAAAAGATTCCCGCCCCTACTCCGCAGTCCATTTTCGATCCGTCAGTGAAAATTGTTGTTATGAACTCGTTTGTTACCGTGCCACATTTCCATTCCGCCCTGGAAGGGAATCTCACAGTGACATCATTTCGAAAGTTCACCCTGGGAATTATGTAGTCGGTCGGATTTGCCGCCAACTCCCGAGGTAGCAGATTAAGGATGCTGTTGTGGCCGTAGAGACTATCGCACCAACTACCTGTTTCTCTTAATCTAAACGCACTACATGCTGATATGTACTTTATATGAAGGTCGAGTGGTATAAGGTGAAGGATTACGTTCAAGGCTTCAGTTGGGCATGTTCTCATCGCCCCTGTAGCACCTAGAGCCGCAGTCCTTTGTACTTTGTTAATGAGTTTGGTAATGTATGCTTTCTTAACCGCCGGCCACCAAACTAGCAATCCATATACATCCAAATTACCATCTTCGGACGGAGTCCGACAGTGTATACTGCAAAAATAAGTCATTTCGATTGCAGAAAAAACTACTTCATAAGCCGATATTTTCCGGCTTATGTCGCTCATAAGAGAGCGTGTGTTAGACAGAGAATAACCAACCCCGAAAAGAACGAAGGAACAAAAGAGAAAAGAACTATCATAAAAGCTTGCCTGCCACTCAATAAACTCTGTTGGCTTATTTTTCCAGTGTGTCGTTGAAATTTTAAGTTTGAAATTTAAAAGGGGAAGCCGGTAGGAATCGTGTTATCTAGACCTCACGCCACTCGTAGACATGCTATGCTATTAAAAAGGATAACTTACCTGCTTGCATTAGAAATGCTTCAGACCTTACATCTTTGTATGATGCTCGTATATAACAATAATTTATACAAATTGTGTTCAGTTTTTTTTTTTTTATTTTATTTCTGTTAAATAATTTCAAAGAGCAACAGTGTTAGAGCGAAATAGTTTCATTCATTTTTTTTTACTTAGAACTTTTTTTTCCTGTTATTATGTTATTTTTTGTTTAACAAACAATAAGTTATACAATATTCATTATACTTAAATATATCCAAGTATTATTCTCTGTTTATTTTTTTTTTTTTTTCTAAATTCATTTTATGTATAGAAACAACAACACTTAACATCATTTGTAAATTTTAAAAGAATACTTCAACTAATTTTTTTAATTATTATTTCTCCATTATGTCTATTAAGATTTCAATTTATTTATTTCTGTCATTTTGTATATATATATTGTAAATAATTGTATTTACCCTATTAACTATTTATTTAATTTTATTTATGTATATATGTATTTTATTTTTTTTTTTTTTTATAAATTATTATTATTATTTTATTAATCTATAGTTCAGCAAGTCTTTTGAAGTGTTTTAAATTTGTATTATATATTTAAGAAAAATTAAATACTGAAAGCAATAAAACTAAGTTTTGTAAAGACTTATGTATGTGGCAAATAGGGGTGGGAAAAAAGAGTTTTTTGTTTTTTTATTAAATCCGTTTTAATCTACCTACACAAATTAAGTTCTCACACGACACACATAATATGCCTTCACATAGATCAACAATATATAGGTAGAACAAGCATTACATTGCATTGTTTTTTTTTATAAATTTAAGGTACACATTTGCAAAACATTTTTTTTTTTTTCCAATATGTTTTCTATACACGTGTATATTTTTGTAAATAGAAATATCAACAAGAAACCAGTAAAATTAGAGTGAAATTTAATAAAAACTTCATTTAATTTTATTTTTTTTTTAACATTTAATAAATATATATTTTACGATTTATAATCTAGAGATTCTCTTAAATATATCTACATAAATTATTTTACATTCATTTTGTTGAATGGTATTCAGTTTTGTTTTTATTTTTGGGTGGAGAAAGAAGCGTCTACATTTAGTATACTAAGTTTCTAGTTATTTTTTTTTTTTTTATTATTATTATTTAAATTTATTTTGTAAATATGTGGATTTTAAGGACTACTTGCTCTTTTATGTACAAATATTGAAGAAAAATATATACGTACTTATTTCGATTTATATAACCTAGCAATGGTAATACTATAATAAAATTTTTATTTTCTATTTAATTTATTTTGTAAATGCATTTATTACAATTAATTTTATATATATATTTAGTAGATAATGGTTGTATTGTCAAAGAATTTTAGATAAGTGTTGGCTTTTGCTATATTTAAAAATGTTGAGATTTTTTGTTTTTTTTTTGCTTTGGGAGAGATTGAACTTTTCTTTTAATGAATTTCGAAAATTAAATTAAATAAATTAAATATGTTGTTATGTTTAGAAATGTAGTTTAAGTTATTGAAAATAATTTCAACTAAAAAAGTAGACGAACCAAAATGACAAAGTAAAATAAAGTAGAGTCCAAAGAATATAATCATCCTAGAGTTGGTGGTGAGTCTGACTTGATTGGAATCGGTTGAAAACGACGCTTAAAATTTTGGCTCTAACCGAGCCGAGTGATACTTTTGATGAGTTCTAAAATCTACATTGGAGTTCCAAATCAACATTGGAATAAAAAAAATTGTAAACAAACCAACCTATCATACGCTGTTGAAGTTGTCCCAATGATTTTCGAAATGATAGAGCAGTTGTAGAATGTTAATTACTGAGTATCCCTATCCATATACATAACTATGCCCTGTCTAAGTATTCAAAAAAGTATTGCACACAAAATCTGCAATTTACATATTATTTTCAACCTTGGGGTGAACACAAAAACTTATGTTTTGACCCCTTTTTTGCCGACAGTTGTAATAAAGAAAAGTCTTCTTCAGCATTTGTTTTCAAAAAATCATGTGACTGAAGGTCTTCAATTTCGAGTTGCATCATGTGCGGAACTTGGTCACTAACTACTTTGCAACGGGTTGGTGACAAAAATCGGTAACACGATTTTCTTTTCCTTTTTTGTAGCTTCTTGAACGAAAGGCCTAAAAGTCTAATATTTCAGGAGTTGTAAGAAATTCTTATCCTGAGGATTCCAGCAGCTATTTCTTAGAAACGTTTCATAGACTGAGTTGAAACGATGGGAAAAGTTGTAGAGAAGACGTCTCAGAGCAGAGAGCAGCTCCCCCTTGGTGGCGAAGGCAAAGGGAAGTAAATCGGCAGAGATAGTTAAATCCAAAGCTCGTACGGAAGTACTATGTTGGTAAACCTACCAACCTACATGACACGTGCAAAAGTACTGGGGTCGAATTACCGCATCAGTTATCGAGGAACACGTGACTGATAAATATTGATTTGACATGACCGCTTAAGAGATCGAGTATCGAGTATCGAAATTTGGCATTGTCTCATCAGTGATCGTGTATTTATTTATTCGATATGGTTTCTGCTGACGAGCTGAGGTGCATTTGGGAGAAAATATGTGAGAATATCATTGTTTATTGTTATTTTTGCGTCTGATTAAATTTATTATTTGAAATTTATTTCACGTTGAGTCTAAATAAAATTAATCCTCTGCAAAAGGAGATTTTGGTAAATATTATGAGGTGGGACAGCGGTTTAGGTGCATCCTATAAAATTTATCTTCTCCATTATAAAGAAAAATGCACTCTTATTTGCCCTGACTGTTTTAATAGACCTACAATCAAAAGTGTATGTTGTGAAAGATATTATCAGATAATTATAGTTTTGTATACGTAAGTAGAGTCTTGTAAAGGAAAGGGATCGCTTTTATCTCTTAAACGTCCTCATTCAATACACTCATAGCGATCATCCTCTGAATCAGAAGATGAAAAATAAAGTAAATATTAAATTTTTAATTGAAGACGATAAATACAAAACCTTTCCTCACACAAAAATAAATAGTTTTGACATTTGTCAGCCATCTCAATTCAATGTAGTAGAATTGTACTAGTATAATCTTCAAAGTGCACTCGATACGTGACCATTCTTATGTGATCATCCCAATGTAGTTACTCGATCACTCGATAGCGTATGGATTTCATTCACTCGTTAACTGATGTCGTAATTCGACCCCTGATCCTCAGGACTCCAGCAGCTATTTCTCCGAAACGTTTCGTAGACTGAGCTGAAAAGATGGGACAAGTGACAGAGAGAATGTCTGGGAGCTGAGAGCGGAGAGCAGCTCCTCCTTGGTGGCGATGGCAAAGAGAAGCAAGTCAGCAGAGATAATTACATCCAAAGCTCGAAAGTACTATGTTGGTAAATCTACAAACCTACATGACACGTGCGAATAGACTGTTTATTCTCACAAGGAGAGTAAAAAATGAGCTCTAGGTACGAAATGCTTCTTTATTTGTATTTTATTAAGGTATAAATTCCATTTAATTTCCATGTAAGTATGGACGAAAATTCCCATCTATAATATTCAGTCAAATTAGTATACTAGATTCCTATGCTGCTACTGCTTTCATCAGCAGCATGCTTTCCGTATTGCATGCTAACCCTCACCTATCCAGTAGCTTTGTGTGAGGAAAACCTCATTTGTGGATGTCTGAGGCATCACGGAACACTATGATAGGGATCTTTGAGTAATTCGGTAGTGACCCCACCATCAAATATTGAAATGATAGCCTATTGTGACACCAGGAAAATGGAACTCAGAATGTTCGGTCTGTTCAGCAGCATATATAATATACGAAGAAACCATCTCCTGGACTTCATACTTGTGTTACGGCTGGAAGGTAAGAAGTAAATGACTTGAGTTTATTTAATAGGTACTTCTCAGGACTGTCTCATGCCACATAGAGTGAATTGTGAATGGAATGCAAAGCTATACCTTTACTCATTGCAATTGAGGAGGAATCCAAGAAAAACAAACTGGACATGTTTTAGGGGCAAGTTAGGCACATCTGTCAAAACTGCACCCAAACTCGGAAGGAGACTAAAGACAGTGGACGCTGTTGAAGACCTAATTTCCGTCATTGCCAGATGTTTCGAACCGATGAGTCCAGTTATAAAAAAAAAATAGACAGTTCCCTGGCGGAGCCCAAAACTATAAACACTATGAAGGGTAACATGTTGAACTGAAGACTGCCAGAGTGCTGTCAGTGCAAGGATGTTTTTGGCAAGACATGGAAGTTGTCCGCGAAAAGATTCTTAGGGACCTACACGGCAATCTTAAGACTCTTCTTAACATATGCTAAACTAAACTCTAAAGAAGGGTGTGGCTCGGCTGCATGGGAGCTTCCCTAACGCACTTGGTTCTGCTCTAGATGCATTGCCCTTCACGGAAAACGCTATCAAAACCATTTTTCATTTAAGACACTCGGTCAATGCATTCATTGGATGGTCGATTCAAATTAACAGAAAAAAAAAAATGTAAACCAGAAACAAACAAAACAAGATAAAACTAAAAGTTGAATTAAATATTTTTATTGTTAATTTATTTTCAATAATAAAAATTATAACATAAAGATTTGTGATTAAATTAAGTACTAAACATAATATGCTCGGTTAAAGAAGAAAATAAAAACTTAATCAAATCGTTTAAATAATATTTAAAATATAAATAAATCGTCATTCGTATTAGTTGTCTTTTAAGTAAATTAATTATACATTTTAAATATAGTAGGAATATGAATGTGTAAAAGAAAAACAATAAAATAGGAAACACAAAATTTGTAAACAATCAACGAGAGCAATAAGAACACAATAGTAAAAGATTTATGTCTTTCTTTTGATTTGGAAAATTCTAACGAAAGTACAAAAAAACTGTAAAGAAAGAAAGAAAAATATAAAATACATATATGTGTACAAACTAAGAGTAAATCTAATTATATAATTGTTTTTGTTTTTTTTTCTATAATTTAACACTTAATCAACTGAAGAAGCTCTCTGTATTTTTTTTATCTTTTTGCAACGAGTAACATCTTTATAACATAAAATACTTTAATTTTTGTTTTTACCAAACGCTATTTTAATTAATAATACTACGTACAATCACTTACAAGCAATGTATTTTTTTTTTGTTTTAACAATTCCCGTATCTCTTCTTATTTATCGCTTAAGTTCACACTTAACTTTTTTTTTTTTTATTATTATTTAAGTAATTTGCTTAAGGTACATGAGAAAAATTCAAAGGTACATGAATAAATCTATAAAATATAGAAAACAATCTATGCAGTTAGTTTTTTTAAATTTAATTGGAAGATATTTTAGATACTAGTAAAAGAAAAATAACATAAAATGATATATCTTGTGTATTACTTTTAAATTATTGCTTAAGTTGATACTAAATGCAAAACTGGAATGCTATAAGTTTATTTATTGTATAAAAATGAAATATTACGAAAGATACAATTTGGAATTAAAATTAAATCACTGAGCATTTGATTTGATTGTTGTTGTGAGAGGGAATGATTTGAGTAAGGAATGATGATGGGAAATTTGAAAGTAACCCCGGGACAAAAAAGGGTGCCCATAAAATATGTATGAATAGAGATTTTTGAAAACAAAGTTAAAATCCGTTCGGAACGGATCATAATATTCCCTGGACATGGCGTTGTGAACTTATTAATTCAAATGCAATGACATCTTTCTAATCAGAGAATATTTTCGCCATTTCTTGGGATTTCAAGAGCAAAAAACAGTTTTTCTTAGAAGAAAGTGGGCGTGGCTGTTATCAAGTTCACATATTTTGATGAGAAATTCACAATGAGACTTCTCTATCACCGTAAATAGTTTTGAGAAAGCAAAAAAATTTTCTTTTATTTTAAGAAAACGCCCCAATGGCCTTGGCCCTATACAATGCACGGACGATTTGGGGAGACGATTATTTCCTTAAGGCAATATTTTTCAGTTCCTAGTACAAATAATGAAAAAAAAAGAAACATTTTATAAAAAGTGGGTGTGGTTAGTGGTCAGTTTTCAAAAATGTTTACACATTGAATTCCAGAAAGTTTATATACGAAATTACACTTTCCTAGCTCAAAATTGAAGGCCCAAAAACTTATGACATACAGGCAGACGGACATAGCTAGATCGTCATAACCTTCGATGCTGAACTCTCATACTCCTATAACACGAATATAAAGTGACAGATAAAAATTTCTATTCTCATTACTCCGTTCAAGTAACGTCTTGAGCGTGAGTGATCCTGCATTGAAAGTTCGTACAATTTTGTTTCAAGTACGGGAACAGCCCTGGATTGAAGTGAGGTGGAAATCTGTCACTTAGGCTATGAAACAAGAGTAAATATGTATGTGAATCTTCCATGATTGGAATTCCGTCTCTGATCTAACTTTTTTCGGCGTTTCAAGAGTGTTCTATGAAGAGCTGACCACATGCTGAGTGATCAGCTCAGTTCAGCCACGCCAAACTCTACTCTATGAAAGGAAAAGTTATGAGGGGAAATTGAGAAACACAATAGTTTTCATCAAGGCCGCGTCTTTTAACCAGTATTTCTTTTGATGGCTACCAACGAAGTCTTATAAGTTTGGTCTCGCGAAAAAGGCGACATGTCAGCATAGTCTTCTTAAAATGCTCTATTTTTTCTCGAGGATGAAAAGGATTCCATTCCATTAGAACAAAGGTTTATTGGGGAGCATTTCTGTTAGGCATTGGGCTGTTAGCGCCAAATATTATTATTATTATTATTTCTCTTAGACAGCTTTGTTTGGTAACCTGGCTAACATGGATGTCAAATACCTCCAATGCTTCTTTATAGACAGCTGCAGCTAGTTCTGAGTGTAGGTCTGGGGAATCCCATGAACTTTGTGGCATCACAATAGAGCTACTTGTAGTCTAAGCGCCTTCTCGATCTATGCGAATGCAGTCACTAAAACCTAACATAAAAATCATCCTTGCCTAAAGCCCTAAGCCCTAGGACAAGCGAAAACAGTACTTGAAGGAAAATAAGACTTTGAGCTAACATTGATCTAAATGAAAAAAAAAAAAAAAAAAAAATCGTCAAGTGCGAGTCGGGCCTCTCGCGTTTATTTTAACTGTATCTTTATTTTTCTTTCTCGGTAATTCGAACTAAATGAGCAAACCATTGGCATACTTTAAAGGGTCATATGTTTGTCCACACATGGCTTGCTTGAGAACCACTGAAGACATTTTGATGAAATTTTTTTCTTCATGTACGAGTTTATCCTGATACGATATATCCGTACGTAGGTCATGTCGTCTAAAAACGAATGGAATGTGTGGGGGGCGGGCTTTCAAAAATATTTAAATCACATTTGTTAGCCGACTAACTGGAAAATTCTTGAACGGATTTCGATGCAATTGGGTACGTAGACCTAGACTGATACGTCAGTAGTTCCACTTAAAATTTATCGAAATCAAATAGAGTGAGAGTAAGATGTGGGGAAGGGTTTAAAACAGTTTCAAACAAATTTTGCCATGCTGAACAGATTTTGAGTTATGTCAGATATCTAGATATATTGTGATGTGGTGGGGTGACAATTTCAATATTTTCCAAGAACTTTTTGTGCCAGTGGATTTGTTAAAATTGCTTACATTCCCATTTTTTTTTTTTTTTAATTGTTCGCATTAATAGTTTCGGTGATAGGGGGGACCATATGTCGTACAGTGGGGTGTACAAATATTTGTAACTATTTTTCGACCACCGCATACTATTTTCGTGCAAAATCTCAACACTCTAGTTCTAACGGTACAATAGTTACAAGAGTGTGGCAGACACACGGATAGACAGATACCGTGTTGAATCCATTTATATTCCGTTTATACAATTCTAGTTTATACACTAAAAACTAACAATACCAACAACTAACAACTTTATGATCAAGTCTGTTTAAGCAAGAAACTGATGAATGTTTCGCCTAGTCATTAACTTCTATATTATGACGGCTATAGCTTTCCAATGAATGTAAAACACATGTTTGCTGTCGAATGTAAGCGGGCCATAAGTGTAATTTAAAGAAAGATGATCTACACTACCAAGATGCACAGGATATTGAAACCTATGTAAAGAAACTCAGGATTAAATATTGAAGGAGAAAAGGTATAGTGCTGCGAAGAATGTAGTGCTTCAGATCAGACCATACGCTCAGTGATCCAGTTATTTAACTTAAAAGGAATGTAAGTTAACGGAATGAAAGCTCTAGAGTGAAAGCAATTGAACTTCAATAAATATAAACATATTCGTTGTTAATTCAAGTGTTTTTAAAATTCACATTACCCCTCTCAATAGTCAGTGCTATGTATGGTATATTCTTTGAAGTCCTACAGCTTTCAATCTCAAATGAATGAATTAATATAGAAAATGTATAAGAATATTTAAATTTAACAATTTATAAGAAAAGTCACAGCTTTTTTGTTTGTCTTTAAAGCTAAAGAGCGCTTAGGAAGATATACATAAATTAAGATCCGCTAAAGATGATGCATTGCATTGAATTGCTTAACAAATTCAAAAATAAATTTATGTTGCTTTCCCTAATCTAAAAAAAATAAAACGTTCACTATTTTTCTAAATTAAATAAAATAGTTTTTCTTTTTTTATTTTTAAACGTTAAGTTTAAATTAAATCGTAATGAAAAAAGAAAGCTTTCTAATTACCTTTTTTGCTTTTGCTTATTTATGTCAAAATGTTAATGCTTAGCGTAAGTTTCTTATTCATCTTCTTAAAAATACGTTTACTCGTCAATTCCTGTTTTGTTAAAAATATTTTTTTCTTTTTCTAAGTGCCTGATGGAACTTAGATTTCCACTTCGACTGGCATATATCAGAAGTATATCTCCTCCTCATCCGGTGGAGAGTTTTGCTGCTGCTGCTGTTGTTGTTGTTTCTTTTTTTCACCTCCAGAGTTGGTTGATGTTTGTCGATTGGTACTGCTACTGTTACTAGCCGTGGATGCTGATGATGAGGTGGAACATGTAGACGCTGTACTCAACTTTTGTGTGAGCATTGTGTTAGAAGGTGAGGGTGCACCAGAACGTGAGACAATCGGTGGAGGTGATGATGGATGTATGGGGGCGTATGTGCTGGCATTACGACCAGTAGTTGATGTTTGTAGATAATTTGCGAGGGATGTGGGTATAGCTGCAGATGGAAGGCCGACATCGGAATTACGTAAACGATATCGTTCCGGCAGTTTCGGATAAGTGTTCGTTCTGAAATTAGATTTTTCATAATTTGGGGCGAGAAGGTGTGGGAATAGGTTAAGTTCTTACCTTGTTGCTGGATTCCCTGTTTGTTGTGGTTGCTGTTGAATTATTGCTGGGCTACTTCCGGTTCTTGAATGATTTGGTGTCATTTGGTTCTGGAAAAATAATTTATTAGAGCATTTTCTTTGTAAGATTTCATTGCAAAATAATTCGATATTATGCCAATCAGATACAACAAAATTTTTATACATAAAACAAGTATGTAACTTATTTTTTTTAAAACTCATGTTTTGAAAGCTCGCTCACATTTTATAGAACTTACTTTAACCCATCGCAAAGTTTTCTTTTCTAGACAAGCTCTGAAATCATTTTTAGAATGATTTTGAGAGAATCGAACAAAATTATTGCTGAACAAAGCATTGAGTTAGCAATTTTGAAAATTAATCGAGGTCTGGAAATGGAATGCTGTTTTGAATGTCTAGAACAAACTTCTTTTATTTCAAAAGCATGTCTGAGGCTCTCTCGCAAATAACATCAACCCCAAATACTTAGCAACATGTTATGACGGACTCGGAGGACGGTAGGTGGTTCCCGCAATCGCAATCTAAACCGAATTAGAGCTAGTGGTATTGAAACTGCATCTCACGCGATCCAATTGTAAATTTTTGCGGTATCTAAAAAAAGGAAATTAGAGACCTTTAGATCTACTAGCTGATGACTGATAACCATTAAGTAATGACCCGACCTAATCACTACAATAATGGGGATATCCGTAGGACCCTTCCCTTCTTGGCAGCTAGTTAACTTACTCTACCTAATGTTCGCCTTTGGTAGTGAAATAGTGATAGTGAGTTTAACAGGAATTTGAACTCCTTCGGCAAATAAACTCATGAATGGTCCTCACCTGACTAAGTCGTCAAATAGCTCATTTCTCAGTATGTCATCTACCAGTCCGGAGGATGTTGTAGCCAAATCTACAGCTTTGACAGGGTCCCCTGACTATCAATGAATAAATCTATGTTTCGCTTGGGCGTTGAATCGTACGTGATTGTCCAGCAATCCTCGCGAATCGCTAGTTGCTCCGATTAGAAGACACTGGCAAAGTAAAGGTGGCTTTGCTGGGCCATTGGTGAAAATTGCTGTGTCGAAGTCTTTAATCACCCCATCGGTTTTGAATACCGTTGATTCACTTGTGGTGGAAAAACCCACACCGAAATCATTCCTGAAGTTCTATCAACGGGTGAACTAAGTTGAAGATGTCACAATTTCTCGTGATGAGTTCGGCTTAACGATCCAGCACCTACATTTCTTTAGTATGAATGCATTGCACTATACGATATTTTTAAAAATATAAGTCGGCAGGTAGAAACTGTCAAAGTGCGAGCATATGCAGAGTTCTGTAATTCATAATGGATTCATCGACGAAGACTGTTATTTCTGCTACCTTTTCCATCGGAAGTGAAGCATCATCAATTAAATTTTTGTGATACTTCTCTGTAACTCACACTCCCTTAGGCTCCTTTATTTTATTTTTCACGAATTCTAGGATTTTTCTGCCAATAGATGGTGCGGCGCTAGTGCCATGTAGGATCGAGATGCAAATGAAGTACAGCGGTTACTGCTGTCATTTTTATGAATCACTTAAAATTGCCAAACTTTCAGTCACTGCACCAATAGCAGCTTAGTGCTTAAGCCGATGATACTACTTCTCCAGATCTTTGACAGCATGCAAAAGCTGTCAACGATCAGACTGTACTTTTCCGATTGTGTGCAACCTTATAGGATACCGATTCGTACCCCAAGCTCATTTAACAGCCCTGCCATAATAATAATAGGTAGGTTAGGAAGGCTGTAGGTAGAAATAGTCGTTCAATCAAACCGCTCTAAGGTCAAGTCATTGATATAGAATAGAATAGAGTTGATGAAAGTATACAGTGTTATTCATTTTGTGCTTTAGAATTTTAGTTTAAAATAAAATAAAAAGTATTAAAAATTTCAATGACATTTTTTACTGTTTTCAATTTTGGACTATGCCCTTATGTATTGAATACAACATCGGTTAAATGGCCGCCACGGGAGGAGCAAACTTCGATTATTGTGAGGTAATTTTCGATAACTTCTCGGCACATTTCTGGCTGTATTGCGGCCATAACTTCACGGATGTTGATTTTTAAGTGCTCCAAAGTTTAGGGATTGTCTGCGTAGACACGATCTTTAGCATAGCTGCACAAAAAGAAATCCAATGGGGTAAGATCATACAACTTTAGTGGCCAATTGATGTCGCCGAATCTCGAAATTAAATGGCCGGGAACTTTTCGTGCAATAGAGTCAAATTTGTCTGCGTTGAGTGGCATGTAACTCCGTCCTGTTAGGACCACATGCACACAGCTTACATCAATGTCTCCAATCTCAGGCCAAAAAAAGTTGGTTATCGTTTGGCCATAGCGCAGAAAATTCATCGTAACAGTGGAGTCTTCGTCGTTTTCAAAAAAAATACGGTCCGATCACTCCGCCGATCCACAGTGCGCACAAAAATATCACCCGTGGTGAATGCTATGGCCTCTCAACGATCACATTTGGATTCTCAGAACCCCAAATTCTACAATTTCTTTTGTTTACGTAGCCGCCGAGTGAGAAACAGCATCCAAAATTCGGCGTCAACTTACAGATACACAGATACTACAGAACTGTTATTTTGGTAGTAAGATGCAATAATTTGAATGCGTTGAGCGGTGGTTAAACGAATGCAAAATCAGCGCATTCTAAGCATACCAAATTTGCTATCCGCTAGTAGCAAAAACATGGAACGCACTTTTGGCCTTACAACAGCTGATAGCTAGAAACTCAATACATTTACTAGAGCTGGGTAACTATCGGTAGTCATCACTTTCGATAATTCTCCATACTATTCGATTGTTCTAATTAAACCTTCTAGTTAAACTAACAAGAAGCAGTCTTAGGCCGTGTAAAATGCTAGTCAAATTTTAATTAGATACTAACACTTGTCAAGATCTAATCTACTGAACTCCAAATTGACTAAGAATCGATTCCGTTAATGTGTAAAAACAATTAAAATTAAAAACTAGTTTTAGAACAAAATTCTAAAAAGTAAAAAAATTTTTAGTCAATTAATCGAAAAAATTAATTACTTTTGCAACCATTCGAGGTTTCTGTACGAATCAGCGATGACTAAATAGTTAGTGTCTAGAATAATGCATGTATACAATGTCATTGACTTTAGTTACCAACAATTAGAGCATATACTTGTTCCAATTATGGAATGATTCTATCGATAATACTTTCCGACCATCGATTTTCGATATTTCATTCCATCGAAGACATTAAAATATCAAAGAGCAGTCTAAAATGAATTTTAATCAAATTTTAATGATCTGTGATAGAAAGATTAGTAAGTGGTAGACTAATCCTTAAAGATTTTAATTGAGAAACAAATAATTTCGAGCATTTGCTGGATGTATTCATAATTATCGATATTAAACGATAGTTTTTTTTTTAAATATCGATTGTTTTCGGCTTTCATTCGAAGACCCCTTTGCTAATGGATTGTATTGATAGACGTTTTTCTCTTGTTCTTTCTAGCTAAGAGGTGTAGCGAGAATTTCTTTGCTATATCCTCTCCACATTTTCCCGCTAGCGCTAGTAGCGCAAAGTTTTGACGGTCCTGTCATCCCGGTACAAAAAGTCGTTTTGCTGCATTCCAACAGAGTACTTGGAAGGCGCCGAATGGCAAGGCAAGAACTAACTACCTGTCATTATATATGACAGTTAGATTTGGCAGATGCCATATGGCAGGAATGTGAAATCCCAACCTCGAAATGAATAACCCTTCAGATTCCTGAGGCACTACAATGTTTTACAGTAAAGGTATCGGAACTTAAATTATTTTGGATCGAGAGTTGCACTTTCCAGGGCAATTTCTTAATCCGTTTATGATGATGGACATCTTTTCTATGCAGTTTCAATGGAAAAGTATGTTGAGTTATCGGCTTTATTGTTTTGTGATCGGCAGCTCATTTTATTGAATTATATATATATCAGGTTGGCAACTAAGCAATTGCCGATTTTTTCAGATAACACATTTTTTTAAATACAACGAATAAACTTTAATAAATAATATATTTTCCATTTTGTTCGATGACCACGTTCGTAGAACTTCTGATCTTTATCGGCAAAAAACTGAATCAAGTGCGATTTCACAGCGTCATTATCATTGAAAGTTTTACCATCCAAAGAGTTTTGTTATATGGTGGATGTAATATCAATTCCCAACCAAGCTCCAATTATTTTTGGCGAGTGACCAAAGATGTATGTGGCCTAGCGTTGTCCTGGTGAAAAATGACACCTTTTCGATGGACCAACTCTGACCATTTTTCGTTGATCGCTGTATTTAATCTGTCCAGTTGTTGACAGTACACATCCGAATTGATGGTTTGATTCTTTGGAAACAGCTCAAAATGCACCACACCTTTCCAATCCCACCAAATTGAGAGCAAAATCTTCTTTTAGTGGATATCAGCTTTCGAGGTGGATTGCGCTGGGTCATCAAGCCTGGACCAAGATCGTTTTCGATTGACGTTGCTGTAAACAATCCATTTTTCATTGCCAGTGATGATTCGTTTCAAAAAAGGGTCGGATTCACTGCGTCTAAGATGCAAATCGCAAGCGTTGTTCAATGAATTTCTTAAAAATCATGTGGAACCCAAATATCAAGCTTCTTAACGAGTTTCATACGTTTTAAATGTTTCTCAATCACTGTATGTGACACATTTAACTTTTTTGCTATCTCTCGTACAGTTACATGACGATCCGACTCGATTATGGCTTTAATTTGATCGTCATCAAGCTCATCTGGTCGACCTGATCGTTGTTCACTTTTCAGTGAAAAATCTCCGGAACGAAATTTGTCAAACCAATTCCGGCACTGTCTTTCTTTTAAGGCTTCTTCACCATACACATCACGTAACTTTTTAGCAGCTTGCGCTGCATTCTTTTTTTTACGGAAATAAAAAAGTAAAATATGATGAAAATGCTCGTTTTTGCACTCCATATTAAAACTGACGCCAAACTAATACCTTTTCACAAAAATACGCGCAATTTGCTTCTAAAGCAAAGTAATGTGGGAGACAGACTGCTGTGGCACATGTCTGCCACTGCAATACTACGTAAAAAGCTAGTATGCCATAAAACATACTTGGTATTGAGATTCGCAAATTTTTGCTGGTATACCATCATCTTACTGATTGCAGCGCCAATTTCTCTCTATTGGCTAGTCTTCGTAGCTTCTTTGACAATTCTTAGGTATGCACTTTCGCTTTCAAATATTTTAATTTTCTTTTTATTCATCATTTGGCACAAAAGTAAATCATTTTTATTCATCCTATCTTGAATTTTCTATTTTTATTTGTTATGACAGACATCACAAACGTCAAAGTATACTATTTAACGCCAAAGTCATCGAATAATACGAAATGCAGTCTGTCAGGGGTTGTAGTATTCACTATACCATGGTATTCGTACCATGATATCAATACCAGCAGTCTGTCTCCCACATAAGACTGACAGCTAACAAATGTCAAAAGGAAAAAAATATGTCATTGACAGAAGCCAGTAAAAAATATGGCCAAAGACATCTATGTGTGAAATCGGCAATTACTTAGTTGCCAACCTGATACGAATAGTTGCGTCTTGCATCTGACCCCAAATTTTACGAAATTAAATTGTGTTTATTTTAAGCAGATTTGATCATAACCTATGACTCATTTATCACTTTATCTCCGAATCCCCTAAACCTAGAAATTTTAAATTTTGTGGAATTTGGTGGTTCCTTTTGACAATAAAAGTTTAAATACTTAAAAGGTTAGTCCGTCTTAAAAACAAGTTGAGTTTAAAATTTATAAAAATGGATCTAAAAAATGTTTATAAACCATGAACCGTGCCAACATTGTAAACAATTTTTCTAAATTTAATTTTGCGATGGGTATAAAACCAAAAATTGCAACAACACACGGCACACAACCAACTAACAAATAAAACAAAAATGCCATTCCTTAAATTATAAAATAAAATTATAAATAAAAGAATCGATTCTCACCTTTTTATCAGCTAATTTAAGTGGAAACATTTGTGTGATACCTCCACTTGAATTATTACTGCAATTAGGTGGTGAAGTGATGTTATTGCTAGAATTTGTGGATTGTGGTGATTTTTCAGATATTGTGCTAAAAGAAAATAATTACACACGCAAAAAACCAGAAAAGAGAACAGAGGAAAAAAAAAAACAGAAGGAAACACGGATACGAGTATAGGGACAAGAAACGATGGATGGGTTTTTGGAATGGGAAACAATCAAGAACAATTTTAAGGAAATATACTGTAAAAAAGGACATGAAATGAAAAGAAAGAGAAAAAAAAAGAAGAAAAATCGAAATAGTGAAGAAGACCACAATAGGACTCAAAAACAAGTGAGAATGAGAGAAAAGAAAATATTACTGATGATGGTGACGATGACAAGATGATGATCAACTGTGCGCGCAACACTTAACAGAGAACTCAATAAAATTACCTAGACAGCGAGGATAGCTTCATTGGGATCTGCTGCTTGACACTGGCCTGATTGACTTTGGGTGCATTAGTGGCGCTTAACAAATTTACCGGCGGTGTCTTTGGTACTGCTGGAATGAAAAATTCTTGTATATGAATCATTGAACTCCTCAAAGGTGGGCGAATTGTCTTCATCGCTATTTGACTTGGGCTTCTTTGCTTTTGAGAAGTTCAACGATGATCGACGAAAGAGGGTTTTTCTTATATCTAGAGGAAGGATGGGATGATTGGGGAACGAAATGAAGCGTTTAACTCACTTGAAGCTGATCGCCACTTGTCTTTTCGTCTATCCACTGTGCTACCATCAACGGAGTGATGCTCATCACCACTACTATGTGGCGGGTGATTCTCATCCGTGCTAGACACTATATTTGCTATCGGAAGAGGAGTCTACAAGACACATTCATTAAAAAAAAAAAAAAAAAAAATTCAGGGAAAAACTCTCCACTTACACTTGGTGACAACAACAATCCCTGACTCGATAACAGTTCCATTTTACGATAGAGCTGCTCTCGTTGCTGCTTGATGTCCTCCTGCTCAGCCTTGATTTGCTTTTGCAGCGCCTCTTGGGCAGTTCGTTGTTCCTCCAGATCACGTTCTTGCTGCTCCTTTTGCTTTAGCCACGCTGTCTTTTCCTCTTGCAGTTTATCTTGGAGGTTACGCAACTCCTCCAGCTGATCGTTATGCTTGTACAAAGTCTTCGGATTATCTCTAAACGATGCCAACTGCATTTGTAGATTCTGTATGGTTGTCATTTGTTGTGACACTATACACAGTAGGGTTTGTAGATAATGTGACACCTGTAGGGCAGCATAATTGTTATCCTTGAGGCAGATATTCTCCGTATTATTGCGCAAAATCGCACTCTGCTGCACGGAGAGACTGTTCGAGTTGGCATCGTATTCGGACGATGGTGTTATCGACGATGATGATTCTTTTAAGTGATTGTCGCGACTAGGTAGGGGAGACATTGGTAATGTCGATAGGACTGCATCGCGGCACGAGAAGGCGTTCTATACAGAAAGAGAGTGTTGTCATACGTCGTAGTTTAATGAATTCTGTGTAACCTACCTTGCTTCGTTTCTCGTCGAATCCACCGAATGTCTCAGCTCGTTTGGGCAACGTGGGTGATGAATATGCATCGCTTTGTTTCTCACCTACGGAGCTAGTGGAGCGTGATACGGACAGGCCAGTTGCTGCTGTATACAGGGTCGATGCCAATTGGTAGATCTCCTACAAATAAAGTTGTTAAAAATGGTTCTCTGTGATCGAATTATGGTGGAATACCTGAACAGTATTTAATACTCTTTTCCATATTTCTATGGTATCACAGTCATCGTTAATTAAGTCTCTATAGGTTCCAAAATTCGATAAGAACGCCTCGGCACTTGGAATTGTCGATTCGGGTCTTTTCTCTTTAATTAGGCTAAGTTGTAGGAGGATTTTCTCTTCCAGGATGAGAGCCTGTTCGATGTCTTTTTGACGCATTTTATCTGGAAATTTTGTTAAACAAAAATTAAGCCAGCGTCTTTTTGGGGTTTATTTAGAAAATAGAAATATAATGAATGGGTGTGTAGGTTAGTTCCATTAGTATATACTGTACAAGTGTATTTAACATCTTTGTGAATTATGTAGGCGTGTTACACTATTTAGCTAAATTTATGGTGGCTGGGGCGATTTTTGTCTACTAACTGGATTTTATAGTTTTTAAAAGGTTCGTCCTCTCTTGTTGATAGCCTTAATAGAAGATTTACTGAGATGAATTTTACTTTCCACATATACGCTCGTGGAACGCTCAAGGAACTCAACAACAAACTAATATTTTAGAATATCTAATTTTGTGCAGACATTCTTGGGTGTTATATTCGACCAAGGTTACCTAAAAACCAGAAATGTCCAATTAAGAGTTGACGGGCAAAAACTGAGGTGTATCCTGGATAGACATTTATAGTGAACGCTGGCTTCGGTGTTCCACAAGCTAAGACACTTAAGTTCTCGCCGAGAGTATATATTTTTGGTGTTTTTGGGATTCGAAGCTGAGTCTACGTCAGTAACTCACGCACTTTACTGATGACTTACGGCTGATCATGGAGCAGACTTTATTTGGACGCCGTGGCTCAGTGATTAAGTGCGCGATCACTGAGCGGGAGATTCAAGGTTCGAGTCCAGGAAAACACAAACACACTTGTCGCGAACGTCTGATAAACATCCGAGAGTAAAATAGTCATGAGAAGCTTCTCTCAATCGAAAAAAATGCCTTTCTACTTTTTGTACTGTTAATAGTGGGGTCCCGCAAGGGTCCATATCATCAATGTGTTGTGCCATTGCACACAACAAAACCAAAGTCATCCCTTTCTCAAAAATCAAACCCAATCTTCTTGATTTTCCCAAAGTAGAACTTCTCTCTACGTGTATTGAATATGTCACGCATGTAAAGAATCTTGGAATATTTTTTGATAGTAAGCTTATTTGGAACGATCACATAAACAGTATAATCTAAAATATATGCATCCCTCAGTATTCTTTCAATTAGTAGTATTGACATTATAACTTGTAAAGGCACTTATCATGCCAATTATTACTTATGGCTGTGAGCTTCTTACTGTGACAGCACTTCTTTTTTAAAATTAAAAAGGGCGCTAAATTCGGCTGCTAGGTATGTGTATAATCTTTGTAGGTACGATCATTTTTCAGCGGAATGCCGGAAACTTCTTGGTTGCGATTTGGTACTTTTTTTTAAAATATCGATCCTGCGTTCTACTCTTCAAAGTTATTCACAACAATCAACCTGCATATCTGTACAATAAGCTTGGCCTAACCCGAGCTAGTCGTTATATAACTTTAAGACCGTCTATATATAGTAAACCTGCTTGACATCACGCAGACATTCCTTCATTCATGCTGTAAATCTTTGCAACTACCAGCCGTACCAGGTGAAGTCTGAAGTCGACTACAGACAGTTTCAGGTTTCAATCGGCATGTTTTTCGTATTTCTCTAGTTTAAACTGAAATTATTCTCATTTATTATATTAAACTCATGTAAAACGTTTTGAAATTTCGCTTAGCTAGCGAAAAAGTGATGAAAATCCCCACATAAACAAAAAAACTCATGGATTGGTAACTACCATAGTACAAAAAAAAAAAAAAAAAAAACAACTTTCAGTGATATACAGTGAAACCTATCAAGTTGGCCGCCCTTGTAAGTAGTTGGCCACCAGTGAAAATTGATCAATATGTAACAGCACGACGAGAATTAAAATGAATGAAACGATCCCCTCATAAGTTGCCCAACATTTTTTGCAATACGCGTGGCCAACTTCCACAAGATTCACTTTTGTGCGGTTTTGGCCGATATACATGTATTCGTGTAATTTTGCCTCAATTTCCACTCTCTGAGAATTTTCTCCACTCAATCTTGTGTATTTGACAGTTTATAAGTTTTTACTCGAAAAGTACGTGAAAGGGATATTTTGATTAATTTCCATACTAGGTCCGTTTCTTTACTTCCTTGGCTGCAAAAGTTTGTCTAAAAACTTATTCGTGTGGTGGGGGAAAATCTTGTACAGATAATGAAAAGTAAAGGAACGCTTTTGGGATAATTCGTGATTAAAAAAAAGGGAGTACATAAATGACATTTGCCAAAAGCACTTGTCGTTAGTTCTACTTTCGTTTGTCTAATGCCAAATAACAATGAGCTATTTAAGTTTCAATAAATAGAGGATTAGAGATTAATACTCATTAATTCTAAATTTCGAAGAAAAAAGCAGTGATGACGAAATTGAATGGAGTCAGAAGACTCTTTATCGTATCGGGAAAAAACGAAATTGTATCAGAAACTATGCTGAGGAATTGTCTCAACATAGAACGAACAAGTTTTGGACACATTTCAGGATCATAATTGAAATGTTTTTGCACAAAACTGCAGTAGATAAAAACTCTGTGCCAATTTGAGTAGAAAGGTAAATGAAAAGCTCTGGATTTTGGGCTTAAGAAAAAGTAAAGAAACATAGTTTGGGCATTTTTGTGAACACGAGGGATTCCACATGGAAGTAAAGAAACAGACCTAATACTACTACTGTGAACTTGCACAGCTGACTTTAGGACAGATTCAAGAAATTCAATTCAAATTTCAGCCTTTATAAAGCTTTAGATCGTTGTTTTATAATATGCAAATCAAATAAAATTTGTTTATCTCCATTTGTTATTTGAAAAGCTAACCTGTTGATATTTGTTTCTATCCATCGCATCTAATTAAATTCGTTTGAAGAAAAGATTGAAAGGAAGATTGAAGGTGTGTATCCAATTTTTTTCATTTGGGCGCTTATTTTTCTTCAATCTGATTGACGAAACTGATTTATAGTCTGTACCATGCTTTAGAGGTGACTTTAAGAAAAGCGCGATTTTAATTTGGTTTAATTTTGGTTCTCCCAGATATGTCACGCTGATCAATTTTGCTGACAGCCGAAAAATGGAAGATCAACAGAACACCAACAAATTAATCGTCTTGCGATCGACGGAAGACACTCTTCCAATTTACTGTAAGTCCGAATTCTTAAAAGTGCCATCAAGCGCAAAGTGACGCGGCTCTAAGTAGGAGCAAAATATGAGGAACGAAAAACACTTGCTAAAAAAAGGAAACAAAGGTCACGACTGGGTTGCACGTACTTGCGCCCTATGTGTTTTCCGTTTGTAAAATGTTTAAATTTCAAATTTAGGCGAAATAGAGAAAATAGATTTTTCGTAAAATGCGTTTAAGGAATCAAATACTTTTTTGATCGTATGTCAAAAATTTTAATGCCATATTCATATATATGTGAAAAACTACTTAGATATCAATTTTGAATAATATCGTTCGAGCTTCATTCGAGAAATGGCAAAATTTCGAAAGTCCGCTAATAAGTAAGTGGCGTTAGTCGTTTTTTAGGGAAAAACTGGATAAGCAATTTTATTACAAACGCCAACACTACCTCAGATATGCATTTTTGTCGAATTAGTAAGAGCCGTATTCGAGAAAATTACAGTTTTTTCAAAATGAACCTTAAATAAAGTACCGTTAACTTTAAGGCTAGAATGAAAATTCGAATTTCACCTCTGGACATTAGCCCACAGACCATTCAGGCTGCACAGCTCAAATTACAGACAGACGGACAGCAGACAGAATTGCGAGACCTACTTTTTTGAGTACCTCTATTAATACCAGGATTGATTAAAATTGATTATTCGAAATAGCGCCATTTGCATTTATGCAGGCCTTGAGTCGCTCTGGCCACTCATCGATCTCAGCACGCACCTCGTCCATTGGAAAATTGTTTACTGCAAGGATAAGTGCGTGCTTCACGGACTCAATATTTGGGTTTCAAGTAAATCAAATCATCAAATAGACGACAGCTTATAATCCAAATGATTGAGGTCTGGACTGACTGACGGCAAATCGTCTGCTGCTATGAAGTCCGGCACATTGTATTAGAGCCACCCTTGTGTTGTTTTTGCTTATGAGCTGGCGCGATCGACTCGCGGAATGAGTTCTGCTGATTCTTTGGATGACCTCCTCAATAGTAAACATTTTTCTCGAAAATACGAGTATCGCCTCTTTTCATATTACCCTTGTGAAGGCCAGCACGCGGTTTTCAATATCGTTCCACTCTAGATTTATAACCGACTTTTGCATAAATCATTTTACGCGTTAACATAGAATAATGCCTGAAACACAATGATGCGTTGGTGCTACCGTCGAATGACGTTTAATGTTCAACCAAAGGAATACAATAGCACCAGTCACAATGCTGCGTCGTGCTACCGTTCTACGTTTTTTACGAATGAGAGAAAATAAGAGCAACGTATTATTACGTAGCAAACGCATGCTCTCTTGAAAAAGTTCGACTGTGTTCAACTTTTGTGTGCGTTCTGACAGTTCGCATCAAAGTTTTTTGTTTATTTCAGCAAATTTGTGAGACAACAAGCTGATAAATTTGAGTATGTCATTCAACGCATCCCTTGAAGCACTCTCAACGTAACGGGAGAACGGTAGCACCAACGCATCATTGTGTTTCAGGCATAAATGTCACTCATTGAATACCTGTCAACATAGAATGGATGTGTTCAAGGCTAGTTTCACGATGAGTGCGTTTAAAAGTGTACCAGTATTTATGACATTAGTTAGAGAGAATTGCTAGAAATTGTTTTTGCAGCAACAAAAGCCAAAATTCCGCTGGTAAGCGTCGATCGATCATCTTAATCTGCTCGATCAGATCTTTAGAGCTGCAGGACTTAGAATGTAGCAGCTGCCAATTTCTCTGTAAGTTATGTCTAAGCTTTGCATTTGAGCGGATAGAAATAAATACTCAATGATCAACATTTAACTGCAAGGGGACTGCAAGAGAGTCTTGGGCCATTGCGCCTGTTTTTCGATTCAGTTAAGCCAACAAGTTATAAGTTATGGCTGCGGGAAATTTGAGTTCGCTCTTTACCATTTAACAAATTTTTATCTAGTGAACTGATTGAAAAGAATCATTTACTGAATCATCAGCATAAGTTTCAAGTTTAATTACATCCATTGTTAGCCATTCCAACTTTATTTCAGTTCATTTATTTTCTACTTCGCCTGTTCCATTTAAGATTCGCGAGAACCGATTGACAAACGTTTTGTTATCTAATGCACTTGCGCCAATTTACGTGAACCTATCTATGTACATATATCAGTACTATCATTTGCTGATAAAACAAATCCTATAAATAGCAGACCACAAAAACAAGTTCGATTTCAATAAATAAATCTAAACAATCAACAGTCTACGTATGGGCTTCCTTATGAGTCACGTTCTACTTCACAATATAAACAGCCGATGAACGCTATTGCAGTAGTTGCGTCAATTCCTCTCACTCAATGACATACAGGCTGATAGATAAGATTGCATTTCCATTCGAAACATTTGCTTCAGAGGCAAACAATTGGTGTACACTAGATAGTGGTCCCATATCTCGAGAGATAAGATAACAACAGCTTTACTGATAAACCATGAAAAGCTCTCTAAAATTCATACCATTCAGATCCATTAATTTAGTCTAATATTATAATTTTTCGAAGTAAGACCAACCGCATAGGAAATGATTCCGAACGATTTCTTCTTCACAGTGTTATAGTGCTGCATAACAATGACAAATAAATTAGAAGTACTCGAACTAGTCTTCGTCGTGCTGTTGCTAGTTAGTGAACAAACAAATGGAAACGAAACAAAACGTTGTCCGTCGTTTTGTACGTGTGACTTATTTGAAAATTTCAATCGCGCCGATTGCAGGTATTCACTCAAATTTGGAATTAAATTGGATTTCGTATTATGACTCATGTATTTTAGTGGCCAGCGATTGATAACTCCAAATGTCGAGGTACCAACAGCTGTGGAGTTGCTTGATTTGTCATACAACGATATCACTACGGTGGATAATGTTTGCTTTGAGGTGAGTTAGAATTTTTTATTATAGGTATGTTTGTAAATAAAGGGGTAGCCAAGATAAGGAAATAGGTTTTGGATTAATCATTAACAAGCAACGCCCAAGACTCATGGATGACCGGTCGTCATTTATGGTATAAAAATAAAAACAAAATAAAAAAACAATTGCCCTTTCAATGCTACAGACAAATTTTGAACTACGTTGCATTATAAGTTTTAGAACAATTTAGCATTGAATGGTGAATTCTCTTCGCCTCATACTATGTATTCTAGACCCGGACAGAGGACGTTAACTATTATGAAAATGACAAATTTTATAGTCAGGTAAGTACCACTAACAACTCAACACAGAGAACAAAATCATCAGCCTAGGAGATTCGAATGTCAATAAAAAATGCACTCAAACCTGTAATGGTGAACCACAGCATGGAGTCGGCGTACATTTTTAGTACTGCATCATAATGTCAACATGCTCTACAGATCGAGGTAACATAACCAGAGCAAAAATATTTATCACACACAATGAGATTGACGATTCAAACAATGTATAAAACTCAAAGCTGGAGCCCTAGGTCCCAGTGCCGAAGAAAGACAAAAGAAGTAGAGTATATCAGTGGTATGACAGACAAACCGCATCAACATTCTACCATCCAATAGGATTATAGAGGCAAAATCCAAAAGCTAATTCAATTGCTGCTAAGTGAACACATACAGGGTGCGCCATCTTTTATGACGGTATGTAAACAATGAATAACTTTGACATTTATCAACCGATTGACTTGAGTAAACATGTTTTTGAAACGTCAATTCAGTACAATTTTAACCATGAATCGCTTCACACCGGAAGAACGCGCCGAAATATAGTGACGCTGTACATGAAAGTAGTCGTTCAGTTGTGTTAACTCAACGCGCATATCGTCGAAAATATCGTGGCCAACAAGCACCGTCTGACAACACTATTCGTCGTTTGGCGTCGAATTTTGTTGAGCAGGGAACAGTGGGAGATTGTAGACATGCCGTTCATCAACGCCCAAAACGTTCCAATGAACTGGTTGAAGTGGTAAGAGAGAGTGTTGTCGAGAACCCACATGTGTCGTATCCGTCACCGCGCTCAGCATTTTGATGTCAGTGGAACCGCCTGGCGGCGCATTTTGAAGAGTGTTGTTTTCGTATAAAGTGTAAGTAAAAAGTGCCGACAGACCGTCCACGTCGCTTGGAATACGGCCAAACAGTCGCTCGAATGGTTGACACTGAACCTGATTTTTGGAAGTAAATTTTGATGACCGACGAGGCCCATTCCGCACTCTCCGGCGCCGTTAACAAGCCGCATTTGGGGAATGAAGAATCCACACGAGATCCATGAAACATCATTGCATGACCAAAAAGTGACTGTTTGAGCCAAGACCATCATTGGGCCATTTTTCTTCAGAGAAAGCGAAACAGTCGATGAGAATCGATATCGGTGGCTCATTATGTCTGGCCACAAATGTGTGAAAAAGGTCTGGATGGTTGCTGGTTTCAACAAGACGGTGCACCATGCCACACTGCAAATCAAACAATGCAGTTTCTGCAACGAAAATTCCCTGGACGTGTGCTGTTAAAAAATGGAGATATTGACGCTATACCCCCCGAGATGCTAGAAAAAGTGATGGAAAACGCAGCAAAAAGGGCACATTTTGCTTTGGTCAATACAGACGGCCACTTGATTGATGTTGTATTCAAAAACTAGTTCAAATAAATTGACACTGAGAGAGTTTTTGACAACATTACTTAAGGGCGTTGTCCGTACGGTCAACGTTCAGAATCTGGTTAATAACCGACGCCTTGGGCAGCTGGAGCAGGAATGTACAGTTCTCTGCACAGGGTGATGTTATCAACCATCTTATAGTACAACAAATAGGCTCATTTAGAAAGGACACTATGCTTACAATCCATAATCCTATGGTACAGTATGTGAGTGCATTCAAGTAAATAAATTTAGGCACAAAGAACTATCGAGCAGTGTCATTTACTTGGCTGGAGCTAGACATTCATAAGGACATCAATATTCTCTGGAAATGTCACGCAATTTTCAACAGATCCTAGGGACTAAGTTCAATGAAAGATACATACATATACGGATATGTCGACTAGGATTAAATGGAGTTTGTCTTAAGGGACATGGCTCTAAACTTGCAACACTATATCATAGGGCTTTTGAGTAACGTTTCTAATTCAGGATGAGTATTAATAAAATATTCCATCGTCATCGGTAAGCGAAAATCCTTGCCGTTCGAATTTTTGTTCCATATTCTCGTGAATGACTGCAAATCGTTAATAAAAACTCGTATTGATCACGAAAAGATGCGCCACGAGCACTGGTGATTTTCTATAGAAACTACTCGTACACCTACATACCTATACTTCCAATCATCGAGTTTCAGTTGTTTTCATGGTTCACCAAATTTCACTATCTAAATGGTAATTTTTTAAGTCCTTCTGAAGTTCACATGGAGTGGAGTATTTTGTCGATAGTCACGTGAATTTAAAGTGGTCGGCGCCAACTAGAGATAGCAATATAGAAATAATCTCAGGGCAGACCTTCTTTGTTGTATTATGATAAAAACTAGTCCCTCGATTACAAGATGAAACAAAACGTTTGAATACTATCTACACTACCTACAAAAAATCTATGATTAATTGGACAGTGTAATCTATCGTTATTATAATATTTTGCCATTTCAGGGTCTCATCTACTTGCTAAACCTAACCATCGCTCACAATGCTATGCACACGATTTACCTGGACGCATTCAGCCCGCTAAAGGAAGCCAAATTCATCGACTTATCATACAACCGCTTGGAATACTTCGACGAACGAATATTCGAAACAAACACCAAATTAACGCGACTCGACTTGTCGGGAAACAAATTCATGTCACTTCAGAATAAACCATTTTTAAAGAGCACCTCTATTCGATATCTAGGACTTCATGACGCCCAAGTCAGCTATATCTACACGCTGATGTTCCAAGAAATGCCAGCCCTTCGTGATGTGGATATCTCCAACAATCTTATGATAACTCTTAGTTCTAATGCTTTCAGTTCTCTGCACCAGTTGGAGGCAGTGAATTTAGAAGAAAATCGTTGGATATGTGATAATGGTTTGGATGCTACTCTGCAATTTCTTAAGAAACGTGGAGTAGAAACAAAACTGAGTTCTTGTCCAGTGTTTGACATTAAAAGAGGACGCGCACCACCAATGTTCGAAAGAATGATGGAGGCTCCTGCAACTCAAACCTTATCCAGAGAATCAACTTCTATCGAAGATGTTTGGAAGCCCAAGAAACCCATTAATTACGAATTCGATGAGGGAATAACTTGCAACCAACAGAGTCCTGTGAAAATATGCCAACAATATCGTAATTGCTTAGCCAACATGAAAATCTTAATAAATGAAAAGACAGCCGGAGATATTCCTCCTCGAGGGCAATACTCGCAAAATGACTTACAATTTGCATTCTTGACAGGAATCTCACTAGGGTTTGCCATAGCTATCTGTTTTATTACGTGTGGAATATGTATTAAGCATTGTTTCACAACGCAAAAGAAAATCACACAAGGACGTAGCGAAGGAACACGTGGTAAGATACAAATATATTTCTTTAAATTTTTTTTCACATTATCTATCCGTTAGTTGTCAACATCCCCACATCCCATCGACCGATTCCACCACCGATACCACCAAGGCAACGTCGGTCAAATCGTCGTTCTGCAAACCCTCCGCCATTAAATCGATCACTGTCAAGTCCTGCGCGAAGAGGACCACCACCAGATAGTAATCAGAGTGACTCTGTCACCTTTGTATCGCGATTCTTTGAGAGGCCATCGCGACATCAGTACTACAGAACGATAAATCAAAATACAGCGCACATGATTCGACGATTGAGTCAGAGTAATTTGTTTAACAATCGTCTAAGTCAACATTTCACTGGTGCTCGAAATAGCAATAGTGAGAATGTCCAACAGACAGAACCTCTAATCTATCCACAAGCGATCGAAGGGAGATCTATTACAAATCAACCTCAAGTCCATCGTTCTCCTGAGGAAAGATGGCAAACAGTAGGAGTTGATTTTGGTACAGCACCACCGATGCGTCCTGAAACACCACCACCGTCATATGTGGATGTTATAAATCCCAAGGTGATAGTTTGAGATCTATAGAGTTTAGTATAAGTCAAGATCAATATAAGACGGCTTTGTGTATCTACATATCATTCATACAAGTTTTTATAAATTATTTCACTGTTAATAAAGTTTGAGACATTTTAAATGAGTGGAAACAGAGTTTAACAAACATTTTGAGATTCGCCTAACCCAGCAAGTCCTTAAGACGCAACATCAAGACGACTGAGTTTGTTGTTGTGGACGTTTTTCAAAGTTTTATAAAAAATGTAGCCCACTCTTACAATTGTACTGTAGTCACTGCTATTGCACCTGCGGTAAGTTGCACATAGAATAGACAAGAAAGGGTGGTGAAGCATCTTACCGCTCGAAAAAAGTCTCGCACACTTGAGCTCTTCTAGCATTCCGGTTGGCGTTTATTTTTTGCGAATCATTATCTGTGAATACCAAAAGCGGACAACATCGACAGCCTGAATGCGACGAGTTAAAGAAGGTGGAAGCCCAATTTTCGAGTGCACTAGCCGTTGATGAAATCCAAAGCTATCTCTCTGATCAGAAGGAGAGTAAGGACGCTATTCAAAAGAGTTTTGGATAACTGGTGATTGAAGCCAAACTTCTCAAGTAGACGCACAGAGAGAGTACTGAAGGCAGGTAAAAAAAAGCCATGCAGATCTTTTTTTCAAAACTTCTCTGAGGAACTGAAGATTGTCAGGGCAATTTCGAGACTGTCAAAATTCATAAAAGATCTGACGAAGACTTTAAATTCGAAAAAAAGAAAAACTTAAGCCGAAACATTTATGGAAGTTAAATTTCCTGAACACAGTGATGCTGAAAAGATAGATGAGAATCGGTAAACAAGCACGCGAGTGCGTTGTACCTAATGGGAATATCGTAAGGGCCATCATACATACTATCATTCTCGGCCTACAAATGTCCTAGACCGGATGGTATTTATCTACAAGAAAGCAAAGCTGTTCAGTAGCAGCTAGAGAGCTAGAGTTCCTCCAAGCTATATTAATTACTCTTGCCTGGAGGTGGAACAAGTCGGAAAACACGGAATACGACCTTTTTAAGTTTTTGGCATCGGAAAACTAGTGGGCATGAAGCTGAAGTGGACGGTATGGGTTTCCACATAAACCCTCTACAGCTATTGATTGAGCTTGGTTCACCGCAAGCAAGAAGCTGTTGCCGATTTCTTGCACATTGCAGGAGCCATTGATGACAATACCTTTGATAGAATCTATTCTGCCCTAACATCTAAATGGGTTGACCCCACATTAGTCTGATGTACGTAGGGACTAACAAAAGTTCGATTAATTGGTGTCAATTTAGTAGTTTTTGAAAAAAAAAGATGCATTTCTGTAGCTTATAATCTAACAATATTTATTTCCAAAATTCAGAACAATAGGTAAAAATAGAGACGAGAAAGAGAAAAATTAGTGACGTAAGCTCGGTTGAAGTTCCACCGCCAACACAGAAAGAAATTCGTTTTGTCATTCTCTTCGGATTTCGACGTCAACTCACGCCAGTCAAAATTCTGCACGAATGCCAAAATGCATACGGAATAAATGCACCATCTCTTGTTACTATTTCAAAGTGGTTTCGAAGATTCCAGGCTGGCAATTTTTCTGTGGAGGACGAATCTCGTGAAGGTCGACCCAAATCCTCGACCGACGATACAAATGTGGCCCTGGGAAGGCTAAAATTGGCGAAGATGCCAGGATGACATAGGAGATGATAGCGGATGAACTGGGCTTCAATGCCATGGTTAGGTCACGAATTTTAAATTATCACCTAAAATATTCGAAGAGAGCAAAACGATGCTCGTGTTCGTTTCCTCAATATTTCCTGGATAAGTTTGAAAATGAAGAGTCAAGCTACTTTAACAAGATCGTTATAGGTGATGAATCTTGGTTTTACAAGTACGACCCGGAAACCAAACAGCAGTCCATGGTAGAGGGGAGCCCAGAAGGTCCAAATCCTCCAGTAAAGGTCAAACAATAAAAGTCAGCGACAAAAGTTATGATGTCGATGTACTTCACCAGGGCGAAAATGGTCGCCGACGTCCCGCTTAAAACTGGTCAGGCAGTCACTGCTAATTGGTATACTGAAACTGGCTTACCACAAGTTTTTCAAAATTTAATAGGACACCGACAAAAAGAAAAGCTGCGCCACTACTTTTTGCACCACGACTCTCGGCCATCAATGAAATTCGCCCAGCACCTTATTTTCCGAATCTAACGCCGTGTGACTTTTTGCTGTTTCCGAAAATAAAAAAAGATTTGATGGGAAAAATCTTCACACCTAATGAGGAGATAATTAATGCAGTCAATGTCTCTAAAAAGAGGATTTTGAAAGATGGATCTATCGGCTGAAGAAATGTATTGAAATAAATGGGAATTATGTGGAGAAATTAAAAAAAAAAGATGAAGATTAAATATCTAAAGTTAAAATTACTTTTGTGTTTTATCAATCAACAAAGCGAACTTTTGTTATTCCCTACTATGTAGTCTTTCGACTACAATCAAGATCAACAGTGTCACCCTCGTATTCTCATGACAGCTGAGAAAAGAAATTCAGAATAATCCAGCTTTGAAGAGAACTCTTTCCGGGAAATAATTCTTGCTTGCATCAGTTTAAGCAAAAATAATCGGCGAATACTAATAGGCTTTCCTATAGGGAATTCTAAACTTAAACCCCTAAGGAAAATTGGTGCAACAAAGCGGAAGAGACTTCACATCACTCGTTGATTTACAATAGAATGCGCATTCTGATGCTAGCCTACCGACTATAGGAGAGGATTTTACCCTCTCTAGATCCAGCCTATTCCATCTCCTGAGAGTAAGCTCGGATTGTGCCTCAAATCTCTTTTACATAGCGGAAGGACTTTAATGTCTCTTAATATTATTTCTGTTTTACCTTTAGAAGAAGACTCAAGCTCAGTATAATCGACAACGAATTTCCTTTAAATGATGAACTTGAGGAGCGCCATTTCTTTTCCCGAAATAGACAGATGATACCCATACACTTTACTCCTACTAAATTAAAAAAATAAGATTTACATGTAACTACAAAAATCGCCTCAACCTCTACTCGAGTGTAAATTTTAGTGAATTGTATGTACAAATATGGAAGGACAATATTAATTTATTTAGCAGTTTCCTTTTCGTTTTTTTACAAATTCTTACCTTCTAGCTCGCTATTTCCCATAGCTATAGCAAATTTTTAAGCAATACAAAGAATATACAAAAGCATTGTTATTTTTCAGATGTGGTTAATTAATTTTGAGATGAGAAGGAAAACAAAGTGAGAAACATAGTAAAGCAAATGATTGGATGATTGAAAATCAAAAGAATGAAAGAACTCCATAAGACAAATATGAAAGCTCGGAAATATTGCGGGACACTTTTACAGGAAGAACAAAAAAAAAAAAAAAGAAAGAAAGAAGACTGTCATAACTTACCGATAAGTTCTCTCATGGTTGCCTGTTTGGCGTCAATTAGTTTTTGTTTTTCTTCAGCGGTAAGATCATCGGTTTCGATATCATCCGAAGGACATTCGAGAACAGCAGCTCTATAAAACAAAATTTGAATATATATAAGTAAATTCTTTTGTTCTTGCGCAACATAAACAAACAAGCATTAACTCGGCACTAATATTTCGGACTATCCTAAAAGTTTCTATACATTGAACGACCTCATATTCTAAATATTGTCACATTTCCTTAAAATGTTGCGTGAGTCATTTCTTAAGCGAAAGGAAAAAAAAATAAATAAAGAGTATCACTAGAGTCTTCGATTCCAACCCGGAGGGACAACGCAGTAGAGGAAGAACTCGCCTTAGCTGGCGCGCACAAGTGGGAGGGGACCTCAACCTACTTGGAGTGCGCAACTGGAAGCAGTTAGCCAAAGATCGCGCTAACTGGAGAGGCGTATTGGTTGAGGCCCAGGTCCACCCCGGACTGTAGCGCCACCTAAAGTAAAGTAAGTAAGTATCACTACTATTAACCAAACCCCAACAACAGCAAGAACCAACATGGTCACAAAACGAAGATGAATCGTTGAACCTGTTAATGCACACTCACTTCCCTGGCTGTACGCCTGTCCACGATGTATGTTGTATGTCCACATACCTCTTCTGACTTAATCAGTGAGGAAAGGTTGGAGTAAACATTTCTCTGGCACTCGGAACATTTCTCTGGCACTAGGAACACTAGGAACTAGGGCTGGGTGAGGGTTGTTTTTATACCTAAGACAGACGAAATCTCATAGACACTCCCCTCACGCCAATTAGCTGGACTCGGTAAAACTGAGTCGATTGTCAATGCCGTACGTAGGCTCAACATTTGCAAACCCATTTGCTGCTGCTGCATTTCGAACACATATTCAAGAGCAGGGTGAAGAATGCTTCCTCCGGAGGCACCTCTGTCAAGATACTAGTACACCGGTCACAGGGGAAAGTTCTGCTGAATCTGGTTCTAAACGATTTTTTTTTAGACAGAGAGAATACCGCAAGGTTGTTACTTATGCATATGACGTCGCTATCCCAGTATCTGGTAGGTACCTACAGAGCACAGAGAGTCCTACAATTCGCTCTCAACAAACTAGTCAATTGGACGGCATCTATTGTGGTCTCAGTGTTAACCCAACCAACATTGAGCTTGAAAACATTCACTAGAAAAGACTTAAAGGTTACACCTCTCGAATAGCTCCAACTATTATAAACCGGAGGGTATTGTTGCTAAATGTTCGAAAGAAGTCCCTGGTTGCTTAGTGCAGTGCACAGCTCTCAAAAGAAAGTGCTACATACTGGAAAAAAAACTTAAATTTTAGTTCTTCTCAATATCGCCGGTGTATTCGTACTGAGAATCTCTCCAACTGCGTCGCTGCAAACAATGCCACACCTCTTCTCTATCGAAATTAGCCGTGTTATAATCGGCAAGCACATGCAAGTACTTGCGAGTAGAAATTAAATGGACTTTCTTTTTCAGCAACCGCAAAAACCTATTTGTGTTATCTTAGCAAAGACATTAACCAATTGTAAAAAAAATGCGCCAACCTATTTCTCGCCACCTAGAGGAACATAGATCATCTATTCGCTGTTGAGCACTCATTGTTTGTGGTAGCTGCATGTACACGCGAGTACCTGTCCAGGTCGAATGAAATACGACAATTATGGACAACCAGCTGGCTACTAATTCAGCCTTCAAGCTAATGTCACCTGCCTACAGAAATAAATTTAAACCTGGGCTAAAAGCACTCAAAACCAGAAAAAATAGAGTAGAAATGAATCACTGTCAACTGTTACAGATGGATTGTAAATGAAGGACGGTGTCGGTGCCGGAATCTAAGATGCCTATCCTTTAAACTCCCGAATCCCTGCGGTGCGGTTTTTTTTTTAGGCCGAACTATATCGTAGTCTGATATCGCCATATATATCGACAGTCCGACCGCCATCAAATCACTCATACTCAGTACTATCCGATCTGGGGCAGTAAATTCTTTTAACGAGATAGCTGGACAGTACAAGTACAATATCACCCTTTGCTGGAATTATTTTTGGTCTAATCAACCCGTGAATCTTCTGAACTTCCATACGTCATTCTCTTCTTTTCCACTTCTTAATTGCACTCAGTTTTGTTATTCGGGAAATCTGTCATAAATACAACTTCTCTATGCGGCGTAGAATCAATTCTATTATTAAGTCTGATGAAAAAGTCAACCAATAACCAACGGAAGGATAAAAGGTAAGTTTCTAAAACTTCGCACAAATTTTACCAGATTTCTATCCTCACAGACCTTTAAAAATAATATCCATATTAAGCTCACCTTATAGCTTGAATCCAAACATTCTTATCCTTTGGCTGTTGCACTTTAAGTTCATACATCTCGGGGAAGGCAGGATTCGAGGAAATAATATAAATGCCACGTGATTCAGTTCCGGCTTTCTCGCGAATGAGCAGCTTCTGCAGAGATACAACTCCAGCCTGCGAACAGAGACTCTATTAGGTCGTAAATTTGACATTATCTTAACGGTACAACTCACCTTATTCTCTGGGGTAAAGAATGTGTACTTATTGTGTGAACTCTCCTGTAGGAAAAATAAACAATCGGAGAGTACCACAACTAGGACTACTTGCATCTTTGAGCGACCTTGCATTAGCATAGCATATCCCTCGAATCTATAGAAGAAAACAAATTCAAATCAAATTTTGAATCAAACATCTTCACTTCTCTTTACTCACTTCAATCTCCTTTGGGGTCCAACACATATCTCCGATTTCCTAAACTGCTTATTCTTGTACATCGCATACGACTTGACATCGATGCGTCGAAAGATCTCCAACTGACGATCCTGTTTCTCCTTCTCCGCTACACATGCATCGACATCCACTAGCATACTTTTAACCAGATTCATTGCTCTCTGTAGTTTATCTTGCTCGACACGATCCTCACGTGAACTTTTTAACAAAGGATCGATGAGTAGAGGATATTTTGTTAGGCGCTGTAAATAAATTCAAATTATGAAATCAAACTGTAAAGTACGAGTAGTTTAGTTGTGTATCTTGTATAACTCACCTGCGTCACAAACAGTATGCACTCCGGAATGCCTTTCTTCTTGAGCAGCGGATTGGACAGGCAATGCTTATACCATTCGGCAAATGTTTGATCGCTTGTCATGCAAAATTTGAACTTATCAAGCGCAGAACGATGATTTGAGCAGAATTCACCTGGAATCAGCAGGAGAGGTGTTATATGTAATTAATTATTATGTGTGAGTGGAAAGTGAGCACGCCTGCACTGCACATAGTATCCGTAGCTCGTCGAATTACAGAGCAAAGTAATATAATATGCTTTCGCTGGGGTATGCACTATTGGTGAGGTACAGCGCCATAAGTGTTTAACCGAATGTGTGATAATGAACGAGGTGTTGTTTAGCAGAGGTGTATACTGAGAGTTCAAATTGAAAGAAAGGTCGCGTGGGTTTAATTACCCCCTGTGTGTGCAAGTGGGTCAGTTTTGATGGCGGGATGTACCTAAACCAAGCTACCAACGACGACGACGGCGGTTTCTCTATTGTTTGCCGATGATGTCATGTGGAAATGAGAGAAAAGTTCACATCTGCAATTATGCGCTTATAGGTGGCCTATTGTATACGAGCCGTGGTAATTGAAGTCACGTGGATGGAAGTAATAAGTGGTAAACATTTGAAGAATTTTTTTTGTTTTGTTTTGTCGGTGGATAAAAGGTTAAGTATCTGTAAGAATACTTATGTGCATACTATATTTTTGCATGTTACAAGTTCACATGGAAAAGTAAAAGTGGGCCCTGTTTGTGAACTCGATACGATATGATAAACCCATGTGATAGTTTAGGCCTAACTTGAATAAGTTTTTGTTTGCATTACTTGACGATTTTATTCGGAAAAATTAGCAACAATTGGAATATTTTTATTACATAATTGCTACGCACACACAGGTGGCAGTAGACAAAGAAAACGGAGTGCAAGAACTGGACCGGTATCTCACTTCGAAAAACTTTCCAATACAGTAGAATCTCGGAAAGATGAACGGTTCTATAAGATGAACAGTTCGGAAAGATGAACGAATATTTTTTTTACCATTTCAGTGTTCCAAAAGAAGAACGCGTTGAAATTTGGGTACTCGAAAAGATGAACGCTTTATTCACACCTCTTTTTTTTTCTGTTTCTATGTCTTTAGTCCGTCATATTACATTCAAGTAACTTTATTTAGTTTTGATAACGGAACCTACTTTCGGGCTTGTTTTAATTTGTTATGTAAATTCTTCAGTGTGATGTGAATTTTGTACAGGGAAGATGCCACCAGTTTATTTATTTATTTAGCTTAATTCAAGCAGAACTTAATAACTACACTAAAACTAGACTATTACTAAACACAACTTAAGACTAAGGCTAAGTACTTAAAAACTAAACTTAAAACTAAAACTAAAGTTATTAGGGCGGAGGAGTGGAAGAGGAATTCTGGAGGGCGTTTCTAAGTGCAAATCTGCTGCAGTGAAAATCAAAATAGCTGTACGTGCCGTTGGCCAAACGTAGCATTCTAGACATTGGCTCGTTACAACCATAATTGGTGCGATGAAAATTGAGACGGAAGATGGGTACAGACCTCAGGAGGCGTGGGTTGGTGTTAAGGGAGATCATTTGAAGCAGATTAGGGCAGTCGATGTTTCCTGCTAACAGCTGATATACAAAGAGTATGTCAGCAATTTCTCGACGTATTTCAATTGGCTGTACGTTAATTAATTTCAAACGATTCTCATGGGGGGGTAAGTTATGCCTGTCAGACCAAGGAAGACCGCGAAGAGCAAAACGGATGAACCTACGTTGAACAGCCTCTATTCGAAGGGAATGGGTATCATGATAGGGGGACCATACTTGGCTAGCATATTCGACGATTGGCCGAACAAATGTGAAGTAGAGAGATTTCGTGACGTAGAGGTTCGAGAATTCTTTAGACCAACGTTTTACGAAACCGAGCGCAGAGTTGGCTCTGCTAATAATGTTGTCAATATGGCAGCGGAAATTTAGTTCTCTGTCGCAGATAACAACCAAATCGCGTGATAAAGTTACAGAAGGGACGAGCTCGTCAGAGATGAAATAGGATCTAGGGGCTGGAAGACGCTTTCGGGAATATGTAATAGCTTGGCATTTGTTTACGTTGAGCTCAAGAAAATTTTTTTGACACCAGGTTGAAAAGTTGTTCAAGTCAGCTTGAAGTGGGCAAGAGTCGGCGGGGTTTAATATGTGCCTGAAGATTTTCATGTCATCAGCGTAAATGGATAGATAAGAGTCTTTGATGATGAAGTCAACGTCGTTAATTGACAAAATGAAAATCAGGGGACCAAGATGGCTACCTTGAGGGACCCCGGAAGTGGCTTTAATGGGGTCGGATACAGCCGATCTAAATAGTATTTTGTATTGGCGTTCCTCAAGGTAGGATTTCAGTTGGAAGCCAAGGGATTTGAGTTTAAAAAGAATGATTCTGTGCGAGTTTTTGTCGAAGGCATTACTAAAACCTGTGGCAACTTCTTTGCCATCCTCTAATGCACACAGAGTCGTAGATACGAATTCCGTTAAGTTAGTAGTTGTTGACCTTCCCATAAGAAATCCGCGCTGGTTAGGGCGAAAGATAGACTTACAATGGAAGAACATTGTATCGTAAATAATGCTTTCAAAGAGCTTAGGAACGTAGGAGAGTTTAGCAATGGGCCGGTAGTTGGAGATTTCATTCTTAGGACCCTTTTTGTGAAAGGATTATGTAAGAGCTCTTCCAAAGCTTGGGGAAGACTCCTTGTGGGATAGATATCTGGAAGAGAGCCGTGAGGGGCCAGATGGTTCAAGCAATTTTTCAGTACTATTGAAGGGATACCATCATGACCAGGAGAGTATTCGTTCTTGAGTTTTTTTTATCTTTTCTTTCACGTGTTCCACGGTTATGTCAACGGAGACTAACGAGGTTTGGGTACAGCTTTTCATGTAGGAGAAGTATTCAAGATTAACTTCAAGCCCATGGTTGCAAAATGATTGGCTGAAAAAGTGGGCAAATAAATTTGCGATTATCTTAGGACCACCGGAGGAAGTGTTAGACAATTTTAAAGTAGCTGGATAGTTGTCAGATTTTCTTTTTGTGTTGATGAATTGGAAAAATCGTTTCGGATCGGAGATCATGGTATGCTGGATTTGGTCTAAATATTCGAGATATAGAGATTCACAGAGTTCGGAAAAGTGGGTATATGCGTGGAGGTAATTGGAAAAGTCAGAGTGCGAACGAGATTTGAGGTACGTGTGCCAAAGTTTATTTCTTCTATTGCGAAGCGAGCGCAATTCTTTGGTGAACCAGGGTGGGGACGGCGAGGAGTTCTTCTGGAGCACGAATGGGACGGATTGTGTGAAACAGTTGAAGATTTCGGCGTAGAACAAAGCGAGAGCACCGTCGATAGTAATTCTAGGATTTTCAAAAATAACATTGAAATTAACGTTACTCAAAATGTTCAGTTTTATGAAGTCTGCTTTACGAAAATTAAAACTGTATGAGTTTTCAGAGTGTACAGTTTTATTACCGTTGTTGTAAAAAAATGTGAGAGATAGAGGTGGGTGGTAGCGGTCTAATTTGGAGAGAAGGTGGTTGCTCGCTGATACGACGCAGTTGTCGGCATCTGATGACAAAATAAGGTCGAGTTGTCTACCTAAGTAGTTAGTAACGCCGCTTAACTGGTAAAGGCCGGAGTTAGAGACACAGTCGATGGATAGGACCTCCTTATCTGAGGAGGGATTTGTAGCGGCAAAGTGAGTCTCATCGTCAGAAAGAACCCATCGAAGATCTGGGAAATTAAAATCCCCCAAAATTATGAGAACGTCGCGGGGGTCTACAATGTTAAACAGGGAATCAATCGCATCAATGTTAAAGTTAAAGGTCAAGTTAAGTTTTTAAACCTAAAAGAAAAATGTGAAGTGCTAAAGGAATTAAAAACTGAAACATCGCATAGAAACATTACAAAAAAATATGGAATTGGTATATCCACGATTGTGGGGATAAAAAAAAAGTAAGGAAATCACTTCGATTTCTGGAGCAGAGAAACGCAAGACATTGCGTAAATCAGAAATGTCAAAAATGGAAGCTGCGTTGTATCGATGGTTCTTGAAGCTACGTGACCGTCATGTTCCAGTTTCAGGGATTATGTTGAAAACCAAGGCTAAAACGTTGCACGCTATTTTCAAGGAGACAAATTCATTCAATGCGAGCGATGGATGGATTAATAACTTCAAGGCTAGATTTGGGGTTCGGCTCTTAGCAATTAGTGGAGAAAAACTTAGCTCTATTAAACATGCTGTCTTGCCCTTCAAAGCCAAATTGAGGGAGACTATGACTGACCTTGGTATTACCCGAGACCAAGTTTATAATGCAGACGACAGTGGTCTTTTTTGGCGAATGATTCCAAGCAAAACATTTGTGCACTCTGGCGAAAAATCAGCTCGCGGAAGGAAAATTGCCAAGGACCGTTTTTCATTTTTCACAAGCTAAAACTCCTGGCCATTGGAAAGGCAAAAAATCCCCGGTGTTTCAAAAATTTAAAGCCTCCAATGAAATATACCAACTCGCAGACTGCATGGATGACAAAAGACATTTTTAAAAATTGGTTTCATTCAGAATTTGTTCCCCAGATAATTATCATTTGAATAAATATTGTGTCTTACCATCTCTTTAATAGGCACGGGAGTTTATGAAAAATAACAATTTACCAGAAAAGGCATTGCTTATTCTCGACAATGCCCCAAGTCATCCTTCTGAAAACGAGCTCCAAAGTGATGATGGCTGTATTCGCACGATGTTTATGCCTCCAAACACAACTCCCCTAATCCAACCAATGGACCAGAATGTGATACGGCTCACAAAGTTGCATTATCGAACGAGAATCTTGTCAAATGTGATCTCCAAATAACGAGACGTTGAGAAGATGTTGAAAAAATTTAATTTGCGTAACGCTCTAACATGTCTGCAAGAGGCTTGGAACAAAATAACACCGGAAGTCATAGAAAAGTGTTGGCATAAACTGTTTGAATCTGTTTCTAATTACGAAGAAGAAGATGTTCCTCTTGCTGTACTGCAGCAAAGAATGCGATCGGAGGAAATAACCCAGGATTCAACAACAGCGCTGAATATGCTTCAAGAAGTTTTTCCTGATGTACGAGTACATAAGTTAATAATTTTTAATTTTCTTTTCAACATTTAAATTTCATTTAAAGGTTCAATGTACGTTTGATGCTGTAAGAGAATGGAATGAAGATGTGGTCTGCTTACCTTCTGATGCTGAAGAGGAACTTGTATCCTCAGAAGAAAGTGTAGTGGAGGTTGTCGATTTAATCAAACCAGCAGAGGCCATTTCAGCCATCAACACCAGCTTGAAATATGCAGAGCAATGTGAGGCTGATGTTTCCACACTTTTAAGTTTGAGAGGTTTGAGAGAGAAGGCAATTCTAAAACAAATTTCTTCCGGGCGACAGTCAACCATAGAGCAGTTTTTTAAGAAAAACGTATAAATAATTTTTTTTTAAACTTTTTTTTAATCAACTTTTCCTTTTTTTGTTCCTTGTTTTTTTGAAAATAAAATTAATTGTTAATTTGATATATTTTATGTTTTTATTTATGGCTATACTTTCTTCCTCAACCAAATTTTGATGCTCGAAAAGATGAACAATTCGAAAAGATGAAGGGACCTGTTTTATATGTGTTCATCTTTCCGAGATTCTACTGTACTTTTTTTTTTAAAAAAAAAAAAAAGTATTTCAGGCAAACTGGTGGCTGTTATCAGGGCAAGTTAGGCAAGTTCAAAATGTCATTGGGTGCTAAGGAATAGGCTGTTAGGGAATTTCGGAGATTCGAGGCTACGTATGTCTAATACCATTGTGTTGGTACCATTAGTGGTTGGGTGGTGATCATTGACGTGCTTTAGAGTGTTTTGTCGAAGGTGGTGAAAATTTAGAATACCCAACTTCAAATACGTATATTTCTTTCATTGGCATGCTTTCGCTTTTATCAAAGACTTTCATCTTTTTAGGTAAAGGGTTTCATTTTGTTAGCAAATGCAAACACCCTTCCCTGTATTTTTTAGCAAATACATTTACTAATCTGTTTTTTTTTTTTTTTGCTGGAGAAACTTGTTTCGTTTCTCTTTTACACTCGAATGACTGTGGATTGCTACGATGTGGATTGAACCTGCACCGTTCGGGTCACAACACCCTACCCACTAAACCGTAACGAGTATTAGCCCAGGTAAAATGGACCGGGGCTATTTTCACTACCCTGAAAGTATTTAAATAGAATTCGGATCGGATGATTCAGACAGGCCGTTATGTGGGTCATTTTCTTGTATAACTTCTGAATTATTGAACCGATTTTATTGAATTTTTTTGGAGGTTAGAGAATTTTCTTACGATATAGTTTTTTGATTTCGGGAGCTCATTCAGGACGAGTAGGGAGGCGGTATGAAATAAACAATCCTTTACATAAGGAATGAGATATATCGCAACTTAATACGAACATCGAAATCAGACTTATTTGTGGTTATAGACTCGAAAATGTTCTATTGCGATGTTTTTGAGTCACGTACTTTTTTGAAAACGTAGAGGGTCACCAATCATTGTTGGAAGACATTCCTCCACTTTGAGCGTAAATTTAAGACTTTTTCATTCGACAAAAATATGTGTGGATTCTACTCAAAGAGCTTCTTCTCAGCGATATGTCACATGCCTATATATGATACGAAGGGAATTTTTTTTATTGCAATATTTACTTGTACGTGAGCCACTTCCAAAATAACACCGGCATTGTGTTTGGGTCGTAGTCTTGCATGACTTGTGTAAAAATTGTGCATATAGCTTTTATAATTTAGGCGGTAGAAGTTGGTGACATACGGAGGGACGGACGGACTCGCTAGCAACAGCAATAAAGTTCCGTGGTCTTTATACACAACTTTGAAAAGCTGCGAACTTTGTTTAAAATTTGATGAGAAAATCAAGTAGAAATTTATAGAAGTGAAACTTGTAGTGTATTGATGAGAATACCATCGGCTAGAGGCCGAATGAAACCCACTAACCCAAAACAGAAAAGAATGTCTTGCTCTCGTAAGACTTGGTGCAGGACGATCGAAGAGGAATCTTGGCAGTTAGGAGAAAGTGGCATGGTGTTGAGACACATCACCATGAACGTAATGGAAACAACAACACTCTTAAAGGCACTGAGTAATTTTGTATCAATTGAAGATTTTATATATATTATTCGGATAGCTTAGAACAAGGGCATACACTCAACTTAGCTGGTAAAAAAATTTCGTCGATGAAATAAAAAAAAAATATAAAATCATAATTGCCGTCGCGAAAGTGTTTATAAAACTATATCGATGGAAAACCAAGCCGTGGGCCACGAAGTGAATGCTATTTGCTCTTCCGAATGACCCCGGCTTAATGGAAAAGCATCGTCTGAAGTCCAGATTGACTAAACTAGAACGAATAATGATTAGAATGTGTTTTTTACTGGTTACCTATGAAACCAAATCTATCAAGCAAATAAGGACACAAGTCGTATACATATTTTTTTTAAGAAATACTTTCATGTATGTACATATATATGTACCTACTACATATCATGTGACCATTTCATAATGCAAACCTCTTTTGATTGAATTTTATCTAGAAATCCACTTACCATAAGCAACTTTCAGCCTTTGGGCATTTGTCGATGAGAAAAAATCCACTAGGATGTCAGCAATGCTGTCAACTATGTAATTCTCCCTTTGTTTCTGTCGGAGCTTTTTTAGAAAGCTGTAGGGTGGGAAAAGAAATAAAATCGCATGATTGATATAATTCGAATAAATCATAAATAGTAGGTAGTGTGGGACTCATTTAAAGCATTTTAATACTCACCACGTATGTAATTCAGTCAATTCAGCCAGTCGAGGAAACATACGATTAATATGCAATCCAGCAAAATGCCTTTCCAGACTTTCGACAAATACTTTCTGCATGACTAGAAGGGTCTGGCAGTGATGCTTTTCTGTCATAATGAACTCATAGATGTGTTCTTGACGTTTAACCTGTTTATAATGAAAAAGAAATGCATTACGATTATCGTAACTTGCTACTAATGTCATTTACGATATTCATAATTAAAAACAAATTACAAATTGTCACTAAGGACTGCATTCACTTACGACTATCGCCACTGACGACAGCTAACACATATAATTATCGTCATTTACGACTACCGTCAATCATGATTATTGTCACCATTCTCATTTAAGACTATAGTTATTTACGACTATCGTTATTTACGTCTATCGTTATTTACGACTATCGTTATTTACGACTATCGTAAATTACCACATCGTATGATACCGAATTCAATTGCACACAATTATTTCTCCTCGTCTTACCTGTTTATCCTTAAGCGATTTGACGACTTCCTTCGGCACACTTGGACTCCATGAGTCATGCTCATCGAGTGCTATACCCAGCGCCGGATCTGCGCCCAAATCATGTGGCCCAATTGGCGGTTCATTTAGAAATTCCACTCGAATCAAAGGCGTATCATCCGAATAACTGCAATAAAAATAAAAGGCATTTTTCTACTTTATAGTTTTATTTGATTTCAAAATATCCAATTATAGATCTTTCGTTTGAGAGTGTGTCTCTTTATACAGGAATATCTAGTAATGCTGGTAGCATATTAGTTCAGAGAAATAAAATAAAATTAAGACAAACAAAAAAACTTATCTGGTTTAAGCTTACATTAGTCTCAAAAAAGCAATCAAGGTTTTCTTTTAATTAAAAATAAATTCGAGTAGAGTAAATAAGTAGGTATAAGAAAGCGGAATAGATAAATATTAAATTATTGTTATTAATATCTAAATTGAATATAGCATTTTGGGCATACTTACTTTGAGTGTTCGTTTTGCGAATGTCCATCATAGTAATCCCGGCCATCGTCATGATGCGAAGTATGGCTAAATTAGAAAATGCAAGCGTAAAAACAAAAATAATATGTATAATGGAAATAAACACTGGCGTAACGAAACGAATAAACTTTAATCGAAAACAAAAGACAAACGAATGTAAAATAATAAAAATTTAACAAATTAAGCGAGAAAATAATAAAACAGAAAAATTTCTAAACAAAAGCAATGTTATAAGAATAGTTTTTTTTTTTTATTAAAAAATAAAATAAAAATGCAAATAAAATTTAGCAAATGAAAAATATGTTTTACTTTTAGCTGATAGAGTAATACGAGTAGTGCTTCTATACGATGCGGTCATTGGACAGATGAAAAATGTGAGCAAATTCGAAATCCGCAAAGGATATGAAATATAGATGACGATTTTTTGTTTATAACTTGCACTATGTAGAAGCACCATAACGTGATAGCGGGAGGGGTGAAATGTGAAATAATGATAGTTATTTGTGTTGTAAGCCAGTTTAAAGAAGGAGAATGCAGCATCTCTATACACACATTTGGGTCTTTATTAGAATATAAGAAAAGGTTAAGTTTTTGAAAAAAAAATATATATATATATATATTTTGCGTAGCTTAACGAGAAAAATTGCATTCGTAGACCTATTGGGAAACCAAAAATTTCCATTTGACTTGGAAGTCTTTAAGGCATCACATAATAGTATACTAAATCCCTAAATTCCTTGCAACCGTACTACTACATAGCAACAGGGTGGCCATGGTGTAGTGGGTAGTGTGTTCGCTTGTGACTCGAATTGTGTAGGTTCAAGACCGGACGGGAAACAGCAACCACAGCCACCCGAGCATAAAAGAGAAACGAATAAAATCCAAGTTTTTCCAACCACTACACCAAAAGGAGTTCTGCTTGGTAGTACAATGGACTTCCTTTATTTTTTTAAAAAAAAACTACATAGCAACACTTTTGAAGAAATGGTAGTAAGCAATTTGGTTTAGTACGAGACTCTTACGATGGGTAACGAAGTGAAGGCAAAATCGGCACTTCTAAAAATTGTCGGCTCTACAATTTTTCGAAATTATTCAATAGTTGCTTTCTCCGAGATTTGGTCGACTTTGATGTGCAACATTTAGAGCATTGATCGTAGCTATAGGTACATTGTGACAAAACGAAAAAAGAAATCACATCAAATTTCAAGAAGATCATTCAGCACGTCAAGCCGAACTTTTGACCGACAGGCAAAGCAAATTCAGTCTCACTTTTTTAGAACTAACCTAATGCTCAAGGTTTATGAATGTGGCAGCGATTTTTTGACGTAGTGGCTTGAAACTCTGATGTTGCTAGATTCGTGCTGATCGGTGAGTGGTGTCCGAACTAATCGGGGATAATTGTTGCAATTTTTTGAATTCGGTTATGATTGCATTGCATGAACTTTGATAGCCGTTTACGGCTATGTTTGAAATATCGCGCTGTCATTGTATGATGATTGTGTTCTGTCGTAGTTGCCATTTAATCATGGAAAACTACACGCTTCAAAAAACAAAAAAAAAAAAAAATATCTTCAGCGCGAAGCGTATTTTTGGCTGCATTGCTTCGTAAATAATCAAAATTGTCAGATCTGAGGCGATGCCAATCCACAACAGTTCCAGGAGCTTCCATTGCATCCAGAAAAACACACTGTTTAGTATGAATTTTGGTCCATAAGTCAACGGCGAAAGGTATCGAGAAATGATAACGGATTTGTTTTTTGGCCCACAGGATTATATGGACACAGACAACATGCGATTTAAAGCCCTTAAAGTTTTTTCTTTGGGGCTAAGTTAAGTCTCTGGCCTACGCCAATAAACCAGCAACTTTTTTTTTCAACATTAAAGATTGAGCGTCCTTATTTAAAGACCCTGTACAAAGCCTAGACAAGGTGAAGTAGCATTATTCAGAGTTATGGTTGGAACTTCATCCCGTAATTTTTTATTCAACAGGCGAAATATGTTTGCCACTAATCAGCCACCCACATTGTCAAGGAGTTTCAACCCTGTAAGACTAAAGGTGAAATTGCTGATGCTTGTAAATTAATCGTCAAAGCAGCTTTAGGGAAGACCATGGATATAACAAGATGCTGCTTGCTCTCAGGCAGCATAGAAAAATCAAATCCACTTCTTAAGTCCTCAATCAAGACTCAATGTCAATGATATTCAAAAGAGTTTAAGGGCAAAGAAGTGATTATTCTTCGTTCATGTTATGTGACCATACATCGACAATAAGGCCTATTAGTATTTGGGATCTGCCACTGGCCAGTGTAACCAACTAACAACATAGGTTAAGACAGGTAGTAATAACTATTACTATAGTTTCTGTCCATCTTCCCTTCCTCCATTTTTTCGTACTGGTTTCATATAGGATTCTAGAATCCGCTTTGCGAACAGACAAGGAAGGCAAACATTTTGACAAAGAGCTTTTGAATTTAGTTTTCTGAAAAAAAGAGTTCTGAGTTTGAACGACGTAAATATATAGAACTACAATATTTTGAGATTATTTCAGAAAAATTTACTGAAGGTGGTAGATGTCGATGAAACCGGCTTTGGGAGTCCTGAGAGAGAGTTTTAGTATGTAGTATAATATGTATATCCCTAAGGCCAATGCCTTAGGGATATTTCTATACATTTTCTGATCTTATAAAAACGATTTACAAAATTTTTCATTCATTTTACTGCTAGTGACGTCAACCTTTATGGTCACTGGGCACCCATTTGAGCATTTTTAATTGTATTCCTGGAGAAAGAAGCTACACCAGCAACGATGCGATATGGAATGCACTTTGTGAAACAAACAACTAAGTACCCATCGAAACTCGAAACCTACATATATAGTAGCTGAACAATGAACACTTCTAGAAACATTTGAAGAGAGTGAGTTTTTAAGGGACAATGATATGAAATTATGGTGGCTACTACCGACAAATACAAATCAAGTGACACTTACAATATTTACCATGGTCACCAGAATTGTTCACTCCTCATTCTCATTAGGCACCTGAACAGCTTCTAATCAAAATTCAGGAGCATTTTCGAGCGGGACAACAGAATAAAAAGACGCGACCGATAATTATGATCGATACCAATTGATCAAGCATTCGAGCAAGCCAACAAAAGAGTCAAAGAAAGTAGTAGCACAAGGAGACTAAAGAGCTTCTAATCATGTTTAAACCCTGAATTGTTACTAATCCAGGAATAAGGCGCTTTATTAAATAATTGATTGATACAACTGACAAATGAAATGATGCTGATAGTGAATTAAGGCTCAACCATAATCAACATTGGGAAACATAAGCTAACATCGTCATAACTGAATGAAATGCTTCCCTCTGTTCTGTCAATTCCAACCGATGACCATAATACTTTTGCCTAAAAGGCATCTCTTTTATCGAAAAGGAACATTTTTTTTTTGGAAAATTTTCATAACAAACATGACAACTGTCAGATTTACATAGGCAATGAGCAACTGAGACCGCTCTCGCTCATGTTTGCAAAAGTGAACGAACATTTAACGAATCGATGCTGAGCTTATTATGTGTTGGATGATAGGATTGTGAGTATTTGTGGGTTTACATATGCGTGTATATGCAGGGGAATTTCGTTATGTTTTTCACTTTAGTTTTGGCACTGAGTTCAATATTTTTTTGCTTCTAGGGCCATAAATAGACATGCACCTAGGATATTTTCGCAGCAAAAACAAAATCCTCAGGGATGTTATTAGAATAAGTTGTTAAATTTTATATTTATAAGATGCCATCGAAGAAGATGTTCTCGGATAAATGGAAAATGAAAATAGAAGCGAAAGAAGTAACGAGATTCTAAATCCAAAGCCTAATGTGTATATTATCAACTGGCTTACGAGTATTTTAGTTTTTATTTTTTTATTTATTAGTTTATTACTTTATTTTGTATTCATTTTTAAGGGGAAGGATTGAAGATTTAAACAAAATTTTATACCTTTTTATGTAACAAGAAGATCTACTACACATAGACTTACGGTAAAATCCTTTTACAATGAATAAAATTCATAGACACCAAGTACACATGTAGATTTTGATAAAATAGTTAATTTTTTCTGCATGCATTTTGAGTAACATATTATACAGTCAAAATATATATTAAAAATATTTCAACGAAAACAAGTTAATTAAAAAAAAAAAAATAAATAAATAAAACCAATGCACCGTAATTCATAAAATGCTGCACCATAAAATTAAATTTCAACGATAATATATAGAACAATTCCTTCTACAGTAGAAAGAGAGAGAGAGAGAGGAGTATGCGAAAGAGAGAATAAGAGAGAGAGATTTAACAATCCGGATTCTAGAATCCGCTTTGCGAACAGACAAGGAAGGCAAACATTTTGACAAAGAGCTTTTGAATTTAGTTTTCTGAAAAAAAGAGTTCTGAGTTTGAACGACGTAAATATATAGAACTACAATATTTTGAGATTATTTCAGAAAAATTTACTGAAGGTGGTAGATGTCGATGAAACCGGCTTTGGGAGTCCTGAGAGAGAGTTTTAGTATGTAGTATAATATGTATATCCCTAAGGCCAATGCCTTAGGGATATTTCTATACATTTTCTGATCTTATAAAAACGATTTACAAAATTTTTCATTCATTTTACTGCTAGTGACGTCAACCTTTATGGTCACTGGGCACCCATTTGAGCATTTTTAATTGTATTCCTGGAGAAAGAAGCTACACCAGCAACGATGCGATATGGAATGCACTTTGTGAAACAAACAACTAAGTACCCATCGAAACTCGAAACCTACATATATAGTAGCTGAACAATGAACACTTCTAGAAACATTTGAAGAGAGTGAGTTTTTAAGGGACAATGATATGAAATTATGGTGGCTACTACCGACAAATACAAATCAAGTGACACTTACAATATTTACCATGGTCACCAGAATTGTTCACTCCTCATTCTCATTAGGCACCTGAACAGCTTCTAATCAAAATTCAGGAGCATTTTCGAGCGGGACAACAGAATAAAAAGACGCGACCGATAATTATGATCGATACCAATTGATCAAGCATTCGAGCAAGCCAACAAAAGAGTCAAAGAAAGTAGTAGCACAAGGAGACTAAAGAGCTTCTAATCATGTTTAAACCCTGAATTGTTACTAATCCAGGAATAAGGCGCTTTATTAAATAATTGATTGATACAACTGACAAATGAAATGATGCTGATAGTGAATTAAGGCTCAACCATAATCAACATTGGGAAACATAAGCTAACATCGTCATAACTGAATGAAATGCTTCCCTCTGTTCTGTCAATTCCAACCGATGACCATAATACTTTTGCCTAAAAGGCATCTCTTTTATCGAAAAGGAACATTTTTTTTTTGGAAAATTTTCATAACAAACATGACAACTGTCAGATTTACATAGGCAATGAGCAACTGAGACCGCTCTCGCTCATGTTTGCAAAAGTGAACGAACATTTAACGAATCGATGCTGAGCTTATTATGTGTTGGATGATAGGATTGTGAGTATTTGTGGGTTTACATATGCGTGTATATGCAGGGGAATTTCGTTATGTTTTTCACTTTAGTTTTGGCACTGAGTTCAATATTTTTTTGCTTCTAGGGCCATAAATAGACATGCACCTAGGATATTTTCGCAGCAAAAACAAAATCCTCAGGGATGTTATTAGAATAAGTTGTTAAATTTTATATTTATAAGATGCCATCGAAGAAGATGTTCTCGGATAAATGGAAAATGAAAATAGAAGCGAAAGAAGTAACGAGATTCTAAATCCAAAGCCTAATGTGTATATTATCAACTGGCTTACGAGTATTTTAGTTTTTATTTTTTTATTTATTAGTTTATTACTTTATTTTGTATTCATTTTTAAGGGGAAGGATTGAAGATTTAAACAAAATTTTATACCTTTTTATGTAACAAGAAGATCTACTACACATAGACTTACGGTAAAATCCTTTTACAATGAATAAAATTCATAGACACCAAGTACACATGTAGATTTTGATAAAATAGTTAATTTTTTCTGCATGCATTTTGAGTAACATATTATACAGTCAAAATATATATTAAAAATATTTCAACGAAAACAAGTTAATTAAAAAAAAAAAAATAAATAAATAAAACCAATGCACCGTAATTCATAAAATGCTGCACCATAAAATTAAATTTCAACGATAATATATAGAACAATTCCTTCTACAGTAGAAAGAGAGAGAGAGAGAGGAGTATGCGAAAGAGAGAATAAGAGAGAGAGATTTAACAATCCGGATTCTAGAATCCGCTTTGCGAACAGACAAGGAAGGCAAACATTTTGACAAAGAGCTTTTGAATTTAGTTTTCTGAAAAAAAGAGTTCTGAGTTTGAACGACGTAAATATATAGAACTACAATATTTTGAGATTATTTCAGAAAAATTTACTGAAGGTGGTAGATGTCGATGAAACCGGCTTTGGGAGTCCTGAGAGAGAGTTTTAGTATGTAGTATAATATGTATATCCCTAAGGCCAATGCCTTAGGGATATTTCTATACATTTTCTGATCTTATAAAAACGATTTACAAAATTTTTCATTCATTTTACTGCTAGTGACGTCAACCTTTATGGTCACTGGGCACCCATTTGAGCATTTTTAATTGTATTCCTGGAGAAAGAAGCTACACCAGCAACGATGCGATATGGAATGCACTTTGTGAAACAAACAACTAAGTACCCATCGAAACTCGAAACCTACATATATAGTAGCTGAACAATGAACACTTCTAGAAACATTTGAAGAGAGTGAGTTTTTAAGGGACAATGATATGAAATTATGGTGGCTACTACCGACAAATACAAATCAAGTGACACTTACAATATTTACCATGGTCACCAGAATTGTTCACTCCTCATTCTCATTAGGCACCTGAACAGCTTCTAATCAAAATTCAGGAGCATTTTCGAGCGGGACAACAGAATAAAAAGACGCGACCGATAATTATGATCGATACCAATTGATCAAGCATTCGAGCAAGCCAACAAAAGAGTCAAAGAAAGTAGTAGCACAAGGAGACTAAAGAGCTTCTAATCATGTTTAAACCCTGAATTGTTACTAATCCAGGAATAAGGCGCTTTATTAAATAATTGATTGATACAACTGACAAATGAAATGATGCTGATAGTGAATTAAGGCTCAACCATAATCAACATTGGGAAACATAAGCTAACATCGTCATAACTGAATGAAATGCTTCCCTCTGTTCTGTCAATTCCAACCGATGACCATAATACTTTTGCCTAAAAGGCATCTCTTTTATCGAAAAGGAACATTTTTTTTTTGGAAAATTTTCATAACAAACATGACAACTGTCAGATTTACATAGGCAATGAGCAACTGAGACCGCTCTCGCTCATGTTTGCAAAAGTGAACGAACATTTAACGAATCGATGCTGAGCTTATTATGTGTTGGATGATAGGATTGTGAGTATTTGTGGGTTTACATATGCGTGTATATGCAGGGGAATTTCGTTATGTTTTTCACTTTAGTTTTGGCACTGAGTTCAATATTTTTTTGCTTCTAGGGCCATAAATAGACATGCACCTAGGATATTTTCGCAGCAAAAACAAAATCCTCAGGGATGTTATTAGAATAAGTTGTTAAATTTTATATTTATAAGATGCCATCGAAGAAGATGTTCTCGGATAAATGGAAAATGAAAATAAAAGCGAAAGAAGTAACGAGATTCTAAATCCAAAGCCTAATGTGTATATTATCAACTGGCTTACGAGTATTTTAGTTTTTATTTTTTTATTTATTAGTTTATTACTTTATTTTGTATTCATTTTTAAGGGGAAGGATTGAAGATTTAAACAAAATTTTATACCTTTTTATGTAACAAGAAGATCTACTACACATAGACTTACGGTAAAATCCTTTTACAATGAATAAAATTCATAGACACCAAGTACACATGTAGATTTTGATAAAATAGTTAATTTTTTCTGCATGCATTTTGAGTAACATATTATACAGTCAAAATATATATTAAAAATATTTCAACGAAAACAAGTTAATTAAAAAAAAAATAAATAAATAAATAAAACCAATGCACCGTAATTCATAAAATGCTGCACCATAAAATTAAATTTCAACGATAATATATAGAACAATTCCTTCTACAGTAGAAAGAGAGAGAGAGAGAGGAGTATGCGAAAGAGAGAATAAGAGAGAGAGATTTAACAATCCGGAATAATGTTTAAACCATAATATTCGAAGATAAATTCAATTACGAGTATAGAAGATGACAGTGTCACGAGAAAAATTGAATTTGCGAAACAATATATTTTTACTTAAAGGCCGTTCAATAAATAAAATTAAATATTCAATTGGTTGCTAAAAATAAAATTAAAAAAAAAAAAAAAAAAAAATGTAAAAAAAAAACACAATAACTACCAGAAGTAAGTAACTTTAAATTTAGATTTTCTTTCTTTTAAGCCAAAATTAAGACAGACTTCACATTGATCAATATACAGAAGTTGTGTGGTGTCTTTGAAAAATATTTGAAAATGTGAATCAAGTGTGTTTGGTTGCAGTGTATAAGACTGTGTGTTGTAGGTGATTGAGAGAAAATATTGCCGAAGGAATATATAAAATCACACAAAAATGGAACGGAAGAAGTTCTTTGAAGGGAAGACTAGAATTCAGAGTGTCAAAGTTTTCTTCTATTTTATATTTAATAGGAATTCAAGTAATAACAAACTTATATTATACGAAACTACAAGATTTATTATGAGTGTTGTTTTTTAATAATGTAACAATTATGATTGAAGTAGTCTGCCTTCAATGTCAATGTATGGGGTGACAAACCAAGCCTTCAATTCATGTTAGGTGGAGGCCACTGGACAACTGTTGTATTCTTGGTTCCATTATCAGCTAAGTGCTTGCTAGTTAGGCATTACACTTAATCTTTTAATTTTTACAGACTTATTTAGCAAACATAAAAACCCATTTTACATTTTGTTTAGCATGGACAGTTACCTGTCTACTTTTATAAGGGAAAATTCCCCCACTAGATGACTTTCAATCGATCACCATCTAAACAGAGCGCTATACACATCACATCTAGCTGTTGTTGAGAGCCGTGTTCTCTTGGGCCTGCTTAACCTTAAATTTTATTCTTTCCATGAACTACATTTGAGAAAAGTTAAAAAAGGGCAAAAAGTCAAAAAATATAATTCCCTCTATTTTCATCGCATTTAACATTCTGGACAATTCAAAGCTCAACTGTGCCTGAGCTTTCACTTTTTACAAATTCTAAAATCCAACGCACTTGTATAATCTGCATAAATTTGCGTGAATTTTCCAACAGATGACTCTATGTGTACTAAATTTGTCTCACAGTGTTTGCAAAATTTGCAAATAAGAGCTATTTACCGCAGTTAGTTAATTAAGATTTTTTTTTTTAAACATTGAGATTTGCTGGAAGAAATATCCACTTCGTTTCACTACTCTAAGGCAAATTTATTTGCTTTTTAGTTAGGTGTTTAAAAAATTTAATACACCCACTGGTGTTATTGAAACAGAACAAATACTTTGCGTATTAGAATTTAATTTTATTTATGACAACTTTTGAATTATCACCAAGGACCAAGGAGCTTTTTAAGAAATACTTTTCACGCAAAAGGCGCCAGTATATCCGTATGTGTGTATTTGTAGCTTTTAATACTTTTTGCAATTTTTGTTCTTTTTCTCAAATATAGTTCAGGCCATGCGCTTACGTTTTTAGCAAAGACTTTCACCTTTTTACAAAGACTTTTGTTTTTAAGCATAGGCTTTAATTTTTTAGCAAACAAAAAACCTCCTATCTCCTTTGCAAAGATAATCACCGATTAACATTTTTGTAAGGACAAATAACCACACAAGATGGCGTTGAACTGATCGCAACCTAGTGGAAAAACTTGGCCGCACAGTTATCTATCCGCTGCCGAGAGTATGTGTAATTGATGGCAGCTATATGTACATAAATGGCCAGGTCGAATAAAACACGGCTTTCAATAAATAAATATTCTAATAACACATTTATACCACCTGTTATGAAATTCCGTAAATCTGTTCTATACATCGATGGAATTATTCTATTAATAAGAAGGAGCGAATTGCTCTTACTGAAGGGTGACTGTTTTCGAGTGGGGAGGTGAACCCCATACCAAAATGTTTAAGTCTACTTGCCGGACAGTTTCTTCATCTTCAAGGTGGTTTATTGAGATGTTAGTTGAGTGATTAGTGGCTGATAAGGAAGTCTATTACCACGTTTGTATCAAATTTGTTGTGTAAAAACTTTTTGACTTCTAATTTTGTCTAAAAATTGATAAATTTACGGGCTTGAGTGAAGTAGAAATTAAGTTGAACTTCATATTGTGAGTCCAGCTTAGGTTTAGGTGTTCAGGCAAAGATATACTTGGACTCAAAACGATAGAAAATTAACCATGAGTGGGACCATAAATTCTCACACTAATTCAGCACTCTATACTTTCATGGAAATGGACGGAATGAAAATATTCCTTTAAATATTTAGAGACTAAACGATTTCACATAAACTTTATATGTTTTTTTAAACATACAAGAAGGTACTTGTGAGCCTCAAAAAAACTGCACCCAGTCGGAAAAGGCGCCAAGAGTTAAATACTCTGGCAAATTTGCCGATTTTGTCGGTATTAATGAGAAGAACTGAGTCGAAAATTGTTTTGATCCAGTTATCGATGGAATTATTACAGTGTACACCAATGGCTCGTTCACTGAATTGACAACGGAAGAGATATCAATTTGGTCATTCCTAAAGGTAAACTGTCTCTACCCCTTGGCAAATACGTCTCTACGATTACTTTGCAGGCTGCACAAATAACAATCGAGAAGCACTGAACTAACTCTAGTAGCAAAACACACATGCCCCTTTAAAGCAGTAGAAAATCGAATTACCAGCTCTGATAATCATAAGGTTCACCACAGAAATGAGCATTGCGAACTTCCAATTGGTCAAAACAAAAATTTCTTCTGCTGAAGTTATTAAGATTAGTGGATAACTCAAGGTGGGATCAGGGTAGGGAATGGAGGCAAAACATTTTGTATCAGTAAAAGCAAATAGCACGGTAATAGCCTTTTTTTTTAAATCTTCAACGACTAAACATCTGTTGCATTGGGCCTACTGTTAGTTTATTATGCAACTCATGCCTAGAGGAATACGAGACGATGGGCAACTTCACTGTCATTCTATTGCCAGTGAAAGCTCTCCTTGCAGACAGATTCAATAAGCGAACATCTCACTTACCCGGACAAATTTCCTGGGACCAATTGGTTTCTTATGTTTATGTTTTGAAGGCACACCTCTAATAAACAAATTAACGGACATGGCCGATTGAATAAAATCAGTGGTTCCCCGTTTTATGTGCTTACTTCATTTCAGTTGTGAACATATTCCTCGTTTTATTGCTTCAAAATGTTTATTACGAGGGTGGGTCAATAAGTCCCTGAAAATTAACACAAATTGTGTCGTCACCTTAAATTTAATTTTTTTTGTCAGGAATCTTCTTTCAAAAGAACGCAACCAAATTTTCAGACAGATATGTCAAATAGTTTTGTTGTGGCAGCCATTTTATATAGACGCCTACTAGCATTTTCGTTAAAATGGAAAAAATTGAATTTCGAGTGCTCATTAAACACTATTTTTTGCGAGAAAAAACTATCACGTAAACCAAACAAAAGCTTGACAAATATTATGGGGACTCTTCACCATCGATTGGAACCATTCACCACTGGTTTATTCAATTTCGGTGCGGTCGTTCAAGCACAAGTGACGCCGAACGTTCTGGTCGCCCAATTGAGGTCACCCCACCAGAAATGGTCGACAAAATCCATGGTTTGATAATGGACGATCGGCGAGTGAAAGTGCGCGAGCTTGAAGAGGCGACAGGCTTATCACATGGCTCAGTGATTTCGATTTTACATAAATATTTGGACATGAAAAAGCTTTCCGCAAGATGGGTGCCACGTTTACTCACAATCGACAACAAACGCATTCGTTTGACAACTTCAAAGGTGTGTTTGGCGATGTTCCAGAAAAATTCGGCTGAGTTTTTGCGCCGTTTCGTAACCGTGGATGAAACCTGGATTCACCACAACACACCAGAAACCAAGGAACAGTCAAAACAATGGACTCCTCCTGGTGAATCGAAGCCGAAGAAGGCCAAGGCGGGTTTGTCAGCAAACAAGGTCATGGCGAGAGTTTTTTGGGATGCTCGCGGTGTTATTCACATCGATTACCTTGAAAAGGGTAAAACGATTACCGGCTCATATTACGCAGAGTTGCTGGATCGATTCCAAGCCAATTTGAAGCAAAAACGGCCGCATTTGGTGAAGAAAAAAGTTCTTTTTCACCAGGACAACACACCGGCGCACAAGTTCGCAGTCGCAATGGCAAAATTGCATGAGTTAGGCTACGAACTCCTCCCTCATCCAGCTTATTCCCCAGATTTAGCCCCGGCTCGGAGGTAAGAGATTTGGGTCGAATGAAGAGGTCATCGCTGAAAAAAATGCTTATTTTGAGGGGGTCGAGAAATCGTATTATTTGGAGGGCATCAAAAAATTGGAGAAACGTTGGATGAAGTGTTTAGAGCTAAAAGGAGACTATGTTGAAAAATAAAATGTTTTTATACCGAAAAGAGTGTTCCTTATTTCATTTTTCAGGGACTTATTGACCCACCCTCGTATATTCAATTCTCTCCTTTAGCCAAATAAACGAAAATGGGACCGTGAGTATCTGCTTATGGGAGCTTTGACTGTATTCGAAATTTGGAAACCATATTTCAATCCGGCCCAACTACATGTGTAAGACTTCGCTAGATAGGAGCACTTGTTTGCGACGCAAATAGATTAAGCTCTACCGATCTATGTAAAGGATGGGTCATCTGTTGGTTTCTTTTTAAAATTGCTATAAAAATAAAATCCATTTGATATTTTTCTAAGTTTTTTGCTTTACGTTTTCCGATTATTTACGAGTATGGAAAATAATTTCATTTATTGACAGTAGCCCACCCTGTCAATCCAATTCTGCAATATATTTTCGATGGCCCGGGGATCTATTTCACGAATAACTCAATCAATATTGTGCTAAAGTGCCTGAATCGTTTCTGGATTGTAAGATCGATTGGCGTAAAAGATCGCTTGATAGAAGAAACATCACCAAAACGGCTAATTACGATTATTGAACTTTGTGCGCAAAAGATCGATTGTCGGACGGCTTGTATGCCACGTACCGACGTCTTGCTGGAATCAAGTTCATTTCCTCAGATTCTGATCAAAAAAAAAAAAAAAAACCGTTATAATGCGTCTTTGGCGCTCTCCATTGACCGTAACATTGTTGCCGCTAGCGCGGCTAATGTTCAGTTGCTGAGATCTGTGGAGATCTTAACAGGTAACAGCGGCAATATTCTCGGCAGAGCGCACATACCGTGCCAATCTCACGAACTTTCTTCATAAACTTGCAGGCACGGTTGGTGCATTCTTTTGACCGAAATTTCATTTCAAAAATCGCACTGTTTCGGCAACACAGCACTCATTTTGGAAATAAGTTTTCAATATTTTCCAACATTGTTCAAGCATACTGTGTTTCTGTCAACTCTTGAGCGCGAAGGAGCTGTCAGTGTAAAAATAACATGTAATTTAAAAAGAAACCAGCAGATAACCTTCATTTATGAAACACAAAAAATACAAAATTGGGAATGTGGAAACTGATGACCTACTTTGCTTCAGCAATCTTTGAAACATAACCTGACGAAAAAAAAAAAGCTGTTACTGTTACTTATGTTTTTTTTTCCGAAATTCGTGTAAGTCACTTTTAGAATTATGAAGTATAGGTTTTTAAAAATGTAAATTGGCCTTGATTACTAAAATACCAATTCTTCGTTTGCGAATATTTTAATTTTAGAATCGAAATACATCTATTCTAATCTACTCGAATGTATTATGTAGGTGACATTTTTTGTTATTTTATTTCATTTCAAGTTAATGTTAGTGTATTTTACGCGTAATATCTTGCATAAGAGTATATCCACTTACAAAAAAACATGGGCAATATTTATACAATTGTTACATAAAAAATATCACTCATAATATCGAAGAAAAGTTTTACTTTTAAAAATACTTATAAAACTTCTAACGTAAAATCGGCAAAAAAAATTAACAATAAATAGTATGAATACGTGAATTTTCAAAAAGACTGTTTCAAAAACACTGCTTTGTAAAAAAAATTCAGCGTGAATACAGTAAAAATGGTAAGGAAAGAAGTTCTTCAAGTTTAGAAAATTAAATCAGAAGAGTGTTACAAGTAAGACAAGAGTAGAGGAACAAAGTTTTTGTTTTTTTTGTTTTATTTGTGAGAAGACCAATCGAAGCTGAAGAGCAAAAGAAATGTGAAGAACAAAACTTAGTTGAAATTTTTTTTTTTTTTTTTTTTGTTGCCTCTATAATACTTAAACAATACTCTAAGTTAACAAAATAATAAGCACGTACGTACAACTCAGAACAAAAAGGCGTTTTTTTTTTAACATGTGATTTTTTTTTTTGTTTTGTTTAACTTTAGAGAATTTATAGGAAAATTTAACGAAAAACAAAATGTTTGTTTATATAATTTAGTTTGTTTGTTGTTTTTATTTTTATAGAGAGGTAAATTAACGAAACGAAAAGAAAAAAATAATTAACAAATTTTTAAGCAAATACTCTCATCTCGATAAACTTTGTTGTTTAATATTTTTTATTTTTTTTTTTTTTTCAAGTTTATGAATTTTTTCTGATGTTTCTCTGGTGGGTTATTTGTTTCATGTTACCTAGCGTGATGTGAAGTCACGCCTAATTTGTTAGCAACCAATCTCCAAGGAGAGTAGCATCCGGTCATTTTCTTGCCGCTTTGAAAAATGCAATATATCAACAAAAAAATTAATTGAATTTGTTTTTCTTTCTTTTTTTTTTTCTTATTACAAAAGCGCTTTTTTTTTTCTTTTGATTTGATTTTTTTCAATTTCTTAATGCATAATAATTTTGTGACAATTTTGACAAAACAAATAGAAACACAAAAGTGAAACGGAAAACAAAAATATAAATCCAAATCTACTTCATACAAAAAATTTTTTTTTTTTTTCTTTCTTTTTTATAACCTCTTTTTTTGAAAAAGCGTAGTGGGCGAGAAAATGTCCTTAAATGCGGAAATTATTTATCACTTTGTATAGGATGAATAAACAATAAAATTAAATATCAAGCAAGTATAAATAACAAAAGTAGATAAATTGGCCGACAAAACAATTTCTTAGAGACTCAAGTGAAATAAATTTTATAAATTGGAAGAATTGTACGATTAGTGTTTCAACTTGTACGGATATGTATGTATGCACATATGCCTAGTCATGTCATACTCGTAAATACTGGTACACACTCATCGTGAAACTAGTACTGAACACATCCATTCATTGACAGATGTTCAATGAGTGACATTTATACTAAGTTAACGCTCAAAAAAATTTACACAAGTCGTTTGTAAATATGGAGTGCAAACCATGTAATATGGAAAGAGGCGATATTTTCCGGACCTTGCGATAGCTTGGAGTCACCTGGAATTTCGTATATCGAACTGTTAAATTGTTTGAGAAGACTGGTGCAGTAATTGCCCATCAAAGATGGACTCCACAGGCAATCAAAGCTATTAAAGCCAGAATTAATCGGAAACTGCTGCAAAAGCAGAAATTCTTGTCACGAGAAATGAAGAGAACGCAGAAATCCATGTCTCGCATTATCAAACAAGATTTGGGGCTCAACGCATATAAAAGACACACTGGCCACTGGCAAAAGTGGAATGAAAGATGGAAAGCTCTACGCCGCCGGTACGCGCAAAATGGTCACAGGAAAAATGTTGTTCACGAATGAAAAACTGTTTACTATTGAGGAATCGTTCAATAAGCAAAATGACAGAGTCTATGCCCGGTCATCAAAAGAAGCATCAGAACTCATTCCGCGAGTCAAACGGCAAGGCAAATACAAAACAAGAAAGTTGCCGGACTTCATAGTAGCAGACGAATGGCCGTCAGGCAGTCTGATGGCTTCTTAAACTCGACACCCAAATATTGAGTCCTTGAAGTGCGAACTTATCCGTGCAGTAAACAATTTTCCAATGGACGAGGTGCGTGCTGCTAGAGCACTAAGTTGGAATATAACTTGACTGTGATTACTAGCAGTCGTAATCGAAGGCTTACATCTCCAGAAATCTGAGGAGAGATTAACAGGAATAGATAAATCCCAGTCTTCGTTACATCAGTCAAAATGCGTCTTTGGGAGGCAAATTTGTTTGGGCGTGTTGCCAAAAATAAAGCAGTTACTTCGGGCGCAAAATAAAAAGTAACGATTAGAGTAGGCTTGAGGTCACCAAAATCGGAACATTGAGGATTGAAGAAGGATTACTTGTACTTATGAATCCAAGTTCGAATGGTTTGGCACGAAAAGAAGAGTTTTCGACGTTCCGCAGAACAAACTATCTTGTCGCAATGAATTGTGCCCACCGTAAAGCATGGAGGTGGAATGATCTTGTTGTGAGGAGCCTTTTTTTTCCTTCAACGAAACCTTCGTTGGTTTCGAAGGCATTTTGAACAAACAGAGATAGATAACCATTCTAGATGAGAACGCTATTCCAAGTGGTCTTCGGTGGATTGGAGAAGCGTTCGTCTTGCAACAAGATAACGACCCTAAACACACTTCAAAGTTGTGTGCATGCGCCCAGAGAAAGAAGAAAAAGGGGTGTTAATCAACATGGTTTGGCCACCACAGTCGCCGGATTTGAACTCAATTAAATTTTGATGGGACCACTTGAACGGAGAAGTTCACCAAATGTCTTCTTCTTTTTTACCAGGAATCTTTTGGCAGCAGCTGAACGACACATGGAATAGCATTCGAACGGAAACAATATCAATGTCAAATTGATAAGAGAGGATGCCCAGACTTGTTACAAAAGCTCGAGGACGATACTTCGACGAAGTTAAAGTTTAATATCGTTTTTTTTTTTTTTTTTTGTAAATAATTTATTTTGTTCAATCGTGTTACCTAATTTCAATGAAATACTATTTAAAATGAACCTATATAGTGCACTTTAATAAATACTAAATAAGACTATGTGTAATAACACCATCTTTTCATAGAATTTATTGGTGCTCTAAAACTTATGAATGGTAGTGTAACTTCTCCACAGATAGCACAAAAGTCGGACTATATCACAAGAGCCGCTCTGCAGTTGGGACAACACGTGACACTCAGCAATTTACAGAGGTAAAAGAAGATGTTCCATTCGAAACTCACATGAAGTAGTTCTCTTAGTTTCATGAAGTTCACTGGAGTCTTATAAATTCTTATATTTGCGACTAACAAAGAAATTAATTGGTTTGGCAGCTAGCTACATGAAGCAATATTCACAGGGAAAGAGGACAATGGCTCAAAACTCAAAACGATGTTCGTCAAAGAATAACACTAAAAGGTTACATTCAAACATCTGGAACAACATCATCAAAATAAGATGGATGTCCCGAGATAGTATTTAGATGAACATAAAACCGAATGTTGTGGAACTATCTGAAAAAAAATATCCAGCTCAGTATTGGAACCAAGATTTAAAAAAAAATATTTTAAGCACATTCAGTGATCTGCGTAGAAGCTGAAATAAAACTTGAAACTTGCAACAGTTTGAGGGATTGGCTAGTCCACAAGAAGTTGTTTCATAGCACGCTTCAAGGATTTTTTTTAATCAGTACTTATAAACATATATAACTAAATATTTTGAAGGCCTTTCATGTTGTGCAACACACGAATGGTAGGGTCCTACAGTTTCATGCCATTTCCGAAGAGCAATTTTTCGGTTGAGAGAAGCTTGTCATGACAATTTTATTCTCAGATAGGTCTGTCAGACGTTTGCGTGAGATGACACAGTGAAAAAACTTAGTGATTACGCACTTAATCACTGAGCCCATCATACATTTGTGTATAGTAAACAAATTATTTCAAGCAACCTATTAAGTTATCATATTTAACTTTGTTAAGAGATTGGTAATCTGTAACCAGTCAGTCCTTACTTAGACCAACAGATGGTCTGAAAAGAAAATCCGCTGAATTATAACTAACTGGATAGAGATATGATTCCCAGAAGATTCTTCAGCTCAACGTTACATAAGTCTTCTAGCTCGTCGAAGAAGTGACTGCCAAGAGTCCTCAATCTTCTGTTCGCTAGAGCAGGACATTCACAGAACAGATGTTGGATAGATTCTATTTTTCTTCGTTCCTGCAGCTCCTACAGCAGTCATTGTGGACTGTACCGAGGAGCTCTGCATAAATACTAATGGCACAATGCCCAGTGGGGATGATGAAAAAGACGACTAGGGCTTCCTTGCGACTAAGCGAAAATGGTGAATATGGAGATGAGTAAAAATAATCTGTTAATTAGCGGTTAATAACCGGTAATTTGTTTACTCCTGTTATTATTCAATAGCCACACATCCCCAGTATGTATAGTCTCCAACATTAACACTTATTCAAACTGTCTTGGAAATAGTTGAGGTCCGAGGAATAGAGCTGTCAAAGTATGCAAAACTTATACACATGCTCCCTAAGGATCTCATCCTTCCTTCTGTAAATTCTGAGAGAAATTCTGGACCTCTGTATCAAAGCCTCCGTGGATGAAACTTCATCTTTCAAATCGCCACATGACTATCAGAAAAAATACTTTCAATGAAGGAGTTTACAACCGATATCGAGAGAGGCTTCAACGTTAAATCAAAGTCGTTCATGGAAGTTACACGTACGATAAAAATATGCTAGCTTGAGTACTGTAAAAGACCCCATCTTAGATGCAGGTTCTCTTTGCGCAAAAGGCTCTATACTGGATTGTGTTCCCTTTTCCATTGTTCCCTTTTGAAATAAGTAGAGTTAGAAGACAGAGTTACACAACTCTTAACTCAGCGGCGTCATACAAGTATTGTTTTTTTTTCCCGATGGTGGCTTTATCACGAGTATACAGTGTGGACCTAGAGCACTTTCTTGGTACTCCAGCCGCTATTTCTTCAAATTGTGAATAATCGATACCGTGTTTGACACCGAAGAGTCTATTCGCGAGAGAGAGAGAGAGAGAGAGAGAGGCAAATCTTGTCGCAATTTGAACTACAAGCATTGAAGCTATTAAAATTGAGCAAAGCGAAGAGAGAGGTATGTTTCCAAAGCGGATGAATCTTGTTAACGAAAAATATCAACGAAACTCATCCTTAGTTTAACAATTTTAAGCAACTATTAAACTTTTAATAACTCTGTCGATGAAATAGTACAAAAAATTGTGAAAAGGCTTCGAAAGCTAATTGTCGATCGAGTGGCTAAAACCGAGTCTATCGCAGGTTCGGTCCCTACCTGTGTAATTCTTTAACAAATATTTCTCCCTCTCATTCGAGCAAAAACTCAATTGAAAAGGTTGTACGGCTAATTTATCAATATAATAATTGTTAATGGAAAAGTTAATAAAAAAATTTACAAAATATTCCTTTTCCCCGACGGGAATCTATCAAAGATTGGCCGATCAAAAAATGTGTTTGGGTAGTTGGTGCAGCCCACTAGCCATCTCGGTCACGGAGGTGTTATCGTTGGAAGGTCCAAAACAGTACTTGTTCTTCGCAGACGTATGCATTATTTTTATCATAAAAAATTTAAATCAACAGAAGAGCGGAAAATATGCATTCTAAAGGAACATAAACAAATGTTTAAGAAGGTCTTTCAAAGTCTTTTAAGGAATTCTATCAACACTCTTTTTGATAATTCTGTGCCGAATTTTAGGATCGAATTTTTGTGTTGACGATATGTTGACAGGCGTGGAGGCACACGAAAAAATTCGATACTACAGTCTTCGAAGAAAGAAATAAAGTTTTACGAAACTGGCTTAACAAGTCGTTTTGGCTCAACGTGGGTTTCTTAGAAAGACAACCTTAATTATTTATATAAGTCACCCAAAGTTTCCTTAAAAGCTCACATAACGGACAATTTGTTCGTTGCCATCGGCACTATGTGACTCAATAGGTTTATTTGGTTCTTATGGTTGAACAAGTAGAAAAGTATTGTCTTTAAGCTTTGTGTAGACTGCTTAGACCTGGACTCTTCTAAAGGGTTTTTCAATAGGGACATAACAATTTTGTATTTTAATACAAACGCACCCTTAACCTTTTTTATGATCTGTCAATGTCAAAACGTCAGTCAAGGTTTACATTTTTATCATGGTGAAGTTCACAAACGAGCAACGTTTGGAAATTCGGTGGTCGCAACTTTAAGAGCGTTTACTCCAATTTTCGGTCATAATAATCGTCCCACCATACGGGCTGTGGGTGCTATAGTGGATAAATTCGAATCAACATATTCACTATTGAATGTTCCTGTGCCAGTGAGACAACGCACCGGTCGAAGTATCGAAAATATCGCAACCGTATAATAAGTGCTTCAGTTCAAAATGAGCCAAATCAGTCGATTCCACGCCGTTCACAGCAATTGGGAATCTCTCAGTCCACATTATGGCGAATTTTGCATAAAGATCTTGGCATACACCCTTACAAGATCAAATTAACTCAAGAACTGAAGCCTCTTGATCATTTGAAGCGCCGCAACTTCTCCGATTGGGCTCTATAAAAGTTTGAAAAAAATCCTAAATTTCATCGAAAAATCATCTTCAGCGATGAAGCTCATTTCTGGCTTAATGGCTTTGTCAATAAACAAAATATGCGTTATTAGACAGCAACAAACTCACATGTGCTTCAAGAGACCCCATTGTATCCACAAAAAGTGACCGTGTGGTGTGGATTTCAAGCCGGAGGTGTGATTGGACCGTATTTTTTCGTCGATGAAAATGATAGCCATGTTACGGTCAATGCCATGTTGAAAGACTATTTTGGCCAGAATTGGATGGACTTGACATCAGTGATATACGGTTCCAACAAGATGGTGCCACATGCCACACAGCTGGTCAAACAATTGATCTATTGAGGGGGAAGTTCGGTAATCGTGTAATCTCGAGAAACGGTCCGGTTGAATGGCCAGCTCGCTCATGTGATTTAACCGATAGATTTCTTTTTATGGGGTTACGTTAAGTCGTTGGTTTATACCAACAAGCCAACAACGTTAGAGGACCTCAGGAACAATATCGAACGCGAAATTGCCAACGTTCCGGCCGATATGTGTTGAAGAGTGGTGGAAAATTGGCTCCAAAAAATCGATCGCTGCAAACGTGCTCGCGGTGGTCGTATGAATGAGATCAAATTCCATACTTAAATTTAACATTTAACAATTTTCAGCCCTATATATCAATTATTCAGTGTTTTATTTAAATACAAAATTGTTATGTCCTCATTGAAAAACCCTTTATTTTCCAAAGCATTGTGGTTCTTAGGAATTATTCAACTCTCTATAATATTGTAAAACACAAACCAACAATTGTTTCTAACCTGCAATAAGGAACAGCCTTTAGCCACACAAAATGCACATCTTTGAAGCTTAATTTTCTGAATAAAGATTTTACTGGTAAAATAAAATTTGGTAAAAAAAAAATAAACGAACAAAAAATTTACTTTTCAAGTATACGAGTACTACACCAGAAGAAGAACAATAGATTTTGGCCCGTATTTCTAAAATTCTCTTTTACTTTTTCATTAAATATGCATTAAATTTCCAATGATTTTTCCTAAAATAAATATAAATTATATGTACTTTTGCGTTGGGTATATTTAATACTTTTTAAATGTATATGCCTAGCGTTTTACAAAAAGAAAAACAAAACTTTGCCAATCAAACAAGTACGAGTATAAGAAAATAAATTAATTTTAAATAAAAAAAACTTAAATCGCAAAAAATGGCATTACGCATTTTTATCTCTGTATATTTATTATTTATAAATAAATGTGGATATTGATATATATATATAGTTACCTCTTAAGCATTGTTGCAGAATCCTGTGGACTTTTACCGAATTTTCTTTTAAATATTCTAGCATATTTTGCTAAACTAAGTGCATATGTCTAACCAAAAGGTATTTATATATTATATATTGTATATAATGTAAGTCAATACTTCTCGCATGTGCCCACTACACTTTTTTGACTAAAATTTTATTATTTTTGAAAATTAAAAAAAAAAAAATTAACTAATCAAAACCAAAAACACTTTATTTACAAAGCATGAACGTTGAAAAATAAATGAAATAAAAAATAAACTAAGCCTAAATAAAGTGCAAAAATATATTAAAAAAATGCATGAACTGCTTTTATTCATATAACTACTCGTAAGTTTCAAGCAAATCTATAATTATTATAATTATTGCCAGCCAAAGCGACTTATAGTCATTGGTATTAATAAATATAATAATAAAAAAAAACCTATATTTCTTTCCGATCTTTAATGAAGTTCAACGCGGATTTGGTGCATTATTAATATACAAACAAAAAAATAAATAAATGTAATAAAATATTTTCCTAATTAAGTTGGTTGATGGTGGTTTGGTTTGCTGTTTTAATTAAAGTGTACACTAAGGTTCAAGTCCTAAGAACGAAACAAAAATAGAGGTCAGTTATGTACCTCATATTATTTTTTTTTTTTTTTTTTTTAATAAAAATCGAACACCCACTGGTGTCTTATAACACAAAATCTCACTTTCGCGGTCACAAAATTAATTGCGTTTACGTGCATCAGAGTAAACTGACTAAACAATTTAAAATATTTAACTACTGACTAGCTACTCTTTGCATTGTTTGAAAACAAAGCGACAATTAATGTATCGACACATACGCAAATATACGAGTAAATTCGAAAGCTCAAATGTGTACATAGCTTTTGAATATAAACAATGCAAAAACGTAAATATAAAAATACGTTTTAACTAGTTTATCGCGATTTTGTACTTCTTTATCACGATCTACATTCTGACTAAATTGATAAGTCATCAAAAATTAATTTGGAAAAAAAAGATAGAATTATGTCTTAATGTTCTACTGCTGCAATTAACAACCGGCCATCAATCGGCAGTCGTGGCCGAGTGGTTAAGGCGTCTGACTCGAAATCAGATTCCCTCTGGGAGCGTAGGTTCGAATCCTACCGGCTGCGTTTCTTTATTTTTTTTTACTCATTATTTGAAAAAGTATTAACGATGAGCCATCTAATAATAAAGCTTTTAATAAGAAAAATCGAATTGAAGTTAAAAAAAACCTTGGAACTAAAAAGTTACGTATACGACATACTCGTACTCGTATGAATCAAAGCTACAAGTACGAGTAATTGAGAATACATTCACTGCCGGTCATCAGTTTAAGACCACATTAGGTATCAACATAAATCTAGTTTATTAATTAAATTGTTGCTATACATTAGCTGTGTTTCTTTGTAAATGTATATAAAGCTCAATTAGGTTTCACAAAAAAACGATACCATGTTTTATATTTTGTAATTTGGCACCACTGATGTAGTAGCGGATTGAAGTGAAATAATTTTTTCTACAATCGTCTAAGAGATTACATTGAATGTAACATTATTGTATTTGTAAATACGCTTTGGAGGGAACCGTGGCTCAGTGGCTAAGTGCGCAATCACTGAGCGAGAGGTTCAAGGTTCGAATCCAAAAAAAAAAACACAAAAATAAAAAATAAAAGATTTCTCACGGTCCTACCTCTCACGACTGTCTGACGAACATCCGAGAGTAAAATTGTCACGAAAAGTTTCTATCAATAGAAAAAAATTGACCTTCGGAAACGGCATGAAACTGTAGCTCCCAACCATTCTGTTGCATTGGACTGTTAACGCCAATATATTTATTTATTTATGAATACGCTTTATTCTTGTCTATCAATAATTTTAAGCAAAATGCCTTATTGCGCCATCTGTTGACAGAAAGCAGAAAAGTACTATACTCAGCTAGAGATAACTGTGGATAATATCGAAAGTTAGTGAAATTGTATACCCAGTTAGTTGTTATTCTTGTTTGTTATTAGAACTGGGGATAATTTTCACAAAGAAACACGGCTATTGTGGAAATACCGCGAAGTATATATGTAAGATATGATTGGTGTACGTCTCCAAGTGGGAAAAACGTCTATTTTGGGTTTTTATAACATGTTGCGGTTTTCCATTATTTCTCAGTTCTCTGTCTTTTTTTATTCTTTTCTTGGCTCTAGTAGGTTGTTTTTTAGGTCTTATACTAAACCCTTCTACCCAAACTAGGTAAGGATGGAAGGACTCATTATAAGACCCAACACTAAATAATAGTTAGTCTAAATGCTTTAATTCTAAAATAAAGAACACACGAGATATGGGAGAAGTCGCCGAAATTAGTGTTCAAAAACGGTCTGCAATAATTACTTTTCACAACGAAGGGAAATCTGAGCGCGAAATTGCATTCCAGTTGAAATTATAGCAAGTCTGGGGGTTCACTGTACTATTAAGCGACATCGTCAAACTAGGAGTCTGCAGGACAGACCTCGGACAGGAAGATCGAGAGCTACAATTAGCAGAGAGGTTATTCTGATAAGAACAATCAGTAAGCGGAACATCGGAAATCCGCTCAGAGGTCAATGAGAGTCGACTCAAACCACCTCTACCTATCAGTACATTGCAAAGGCGCTTGAGAGAAGCTGTACTCTATGGACGAATAGCAGTGAGGAAACCCTTGCTTCGACCTGCTAATAAGAAGAAGCATTTAGAAAGGGCTCTGAGACATTGGAACTGGATAGAAGAAGACTTCAGAAGAGCGGTCTGTACTGACGAATCAAAGTTTGAGACCTTTAGGTCAAAAAGGCAAATTTTCGTCCGACGCAGTGCTGGAGAACAGACTCTGTCAGATTGTGTAGTGCCCAGTGTTAAGCATGGTGGTAGCTTCGTTAAGGTCTGGGGATGTTTGTCTGCAAATGGAATAGGATATTTGGTGCATATCGAGGGAACGATGAAAAAAGGACTACGAACTCATCTTAGAAAACCATCTGAAGTTAATTGGAGAAGAATTCGTAATTCAGCAGGACAATGACCCTAAACAAAAAAAAAAATAAAATAATAAATATTTGGCGAAACAGCTCTTTAAGTGCCAGGGCCTAGCTTCTCGCAACCACTGGTGTTGTGTGCGTTACATTTTTCACACGAATGGAAGGGACCTACAGTTTAGTGCCGTAACCGAACGGCAATTTGTTTTGAGAATCTTTCTCGTTATAACAATACTCTCGGAAGTTTGTCAGACGTTCGCGAGAGGTGGGATCGTGAAAAAACTTTTTGGTGTTTTCTGGGATTCGAACTTGGAACATCTTGTGTAGTGATCCGACACACTAACCACTACGCCACGACCCTAAAACACCTCAAAATTATGCTGGGAATTGCTAGAAGAGAAAAGAGCCCAATGAGTCTTGGAAAACATAATCTGACCAGCATAATCACCCGATCTTTACCCGATTGAACTTCTATGGGAAGAGCTGGATAAACAAGTCCTAGACCGATGTCCATCGTCTTTTTTATTCCGTTCACTTCTTTAATTTCAATCCTTTTCTTGCACTTTCTTAGGCTTAAGGGTGGTGTAACTTTACTTTGTTTGAATGAACTAGTGGTGAGCTTAGGTTTATGACCGGCAATGTATATGCATAGGTACTGCCGAAGGTAAATAGGATGTACAAATCGTAGCTTTATTTCTTCAAATAGCAAAAAGCTAGCAAATGTGTGTGAGATCCCGAACTTTATGTTATTTGGGATTTTTTTCTTAAACATAATGTTGGAAAAAAGTTCTGGGGCCCGGGATTGCATTCAGTCCTTAAGGTCTTACTTACTTACTTAGGTGGCTCTACAGTCGGGGTGAACCTGGGCCTCAACCGACAAACCTGTTTTGTTAACCCGGTCCTTAGCCAACTGCCTCCAATTGCTCACTTCAAATTGGTTGAGGTCCCACTCTACTTGTACGCGCAAGGCGAAGGTCCCACTTTACTGCGAAGTCCCTCCGGCTTAGATTCAAACACTCTGCGGGCCGGAGCGTTGGTGTCCATTCGATAAACGACTAATGCTCAGTTTTTTGACTAGGTCGATGCTGTTGTACAGCTCTTATAGTTCGTCGTTGAATCTCCTCCTCGAAAACCCATCAACGCAAACAGAACCGAATATCTTACGAAGAATTTTTGTCTCGAAACGGACAAAAATACCTAACAACCTCGAAGTTATAGCTGTCCACTGTGACGTTCTGTTCGCTTCGTCGATGTCGGGTGTCCTTAAGGTCTTAGTGGCAATAATTGGGGAAATTGGAAGACAAAGAAACTTTTTCATAAACCAGTGTGGTAAGGATTTTCCTTTCAAAGGTTCCTGCTGCACTAAATCTTGGATACCCACTTTCCAGGTAATGCAGCGAAGAAATAGTAGGCGATAGGTTGTAATTTCAGCAGGGATTTCAAAAAGGCTTTGAACAGTATCAACAGAGATTTTTTTTGGCTTACTTTTCGCAGGAGAGGTATGTTTACAAACTTTTGGCTAATTAACAGGACGACTTGTTGAGAGTCAGAATGTCACATTTTGCATAGGGGACGATTGTCTGAGATCCAAAATGGGATCCAGCAATAATGTACCCTTTCACTATTATTGTCTTTATTGGCGATTAGAGATGTGCTATGTATTGCTTTGTCCACGACGGACTCTTACATCCTTCCACAAACACTTGGACTACGCCGCCGATGACCTCTGCTTACTCTTTTACAAGGCTATAAATCTCTCTCATCAAATGACTATAAGAAAAGGAACGTTGTGGGACATAAGATGAACGCTAAGAAAATTAAGCATACATTCCTTGTTGTACATATCTACGAAGTATTGTCTTGGGTCACGGTAGACTCGAAGTAGAAAAAGGAAGGTAAGTCTACGTTTAGAATGCTGTACAAGATATAGTCGTGTGCATGACAAAACAACACACCTGACATTTTAGAAATTCTTCAGGATACACACAAAAAAACTGTTCCTGGGCAATTATTTCAAACTAAAACTTTCAGAAAAAACAAAAAGCCATTTAAATTATTTAAAAATAGATGTCGTCACTACAAATTACATCTTTTACTGTAGCTTTTGAGCCACATACTACGATGATAAGGGGAAACGGTATTTAAAAAAAAATCGGAAGTTATTCCTCGATTGCGAGGTACATTGAAAACAGCCTTCAAGAACACGCTGTACAAATACCTTTCGGTGGCTTCATTGGTGATGACAATTTGGTGTAATACTCGTATGTACGAGCAAACTACATTGGTCGACATTGTGGCCTGTCTGCAGGAAGCCGTCATTCAAAGAATTCCAATGGCCAAATCGTAGTTCAGGCATGAATCTTACAGATATTTTTTTGAGGCAAGCTAGAGTTAATCTGATCCCTCCAGAGACTTGCGAGGAAATCCCTCGGTAGGATTTCTCAGGGGTTGTTGAACTACTCGTACATAAAAGCAATAATTAGAGTCCTCTAGTTGTTATTAATTTTAAGAACAAATACTTTTTTTTAATTTATGTAAAAAAAAAAAGGAGTTTTTCTTAACTGTTCAATTTTAGTTGTTATACAAGATGTCGCAAAAGTCATCACCCTATCGGAAGATGCTCTCATTTTTGCAAATGGTGTCTTATGTCATTGCGACTTTGACATTTGTGAAGTAAATAAAAGCAGAATACACGTAGACAAACCATGGATTGCTATAATCTACAAGAACGAGGAATAATTTTGTCAAAGTTTTTGACAAATAATCGGTCAGTGGTTTTGGCTCAATGTGAATTTCGTCATCGATTCCCTGGTCCACTCCACTCGCCTTGGAGAGACTGGTTAAACACGGGACAGTAGTAGACGTGGCCAACTCCGTGGCAGTTTGGTGCGGCGTTTGCGGAGGAAAGGTGATTGGTCCACTTTCTTCGAGGACGGTTACAGTGACTGATGAGCGATAGTGGACATCCTGCAGCAAGCGTTTCCCGGCCGCTTAATCTCTCGTTTTGGCGATTTGCACTGGCCCACAAGATCGCCCTATTTGACCATTCCAGACTTCTTTCTCTTGGGTTTCTTGAAGTCACAGGTCTATACGAACAAACCACAGCTATTGGCGGCTAAAAAGGAGAAAATCCGACAAAAAGTGGAGAATCTATCGCCAGAAGTTTTGAGAAAAGTCATGGAAAATGTTTTGGAACGAATCCGAATATGCATCAACTCTGACAGCGGCCACTCGACCGATATTATCTTCGCGACTTAATAGAAACAAAATTAAACGTCTAGATAAACATAATCAACAAACAGAAACAATTATTTTTATTTACAAACAAAGTTACTGCCTTAGGAATCCGAGTGAGAACTTTTGCACCACCTTGTAAGAACATTTATTCGATCAGCTATATCTATGCACAAAAAACGTTGCTAGTGAGTATTTGTGTAAAAGGGTATAAAATATTTCAGAAAGTTTTCGGTGTAATTAATTCTGGACGGTAATTAATGAAAAGAATGAGTTTTTATGGACCTAAGAGAGTGCGCGAGGTTGCGCAGACCTGTTTATTTGATTTGCTTTATCACTCATCGTGAGTCTCTAGACTTCATCAGGTCATTTTAAAAAGGGGGAGTTTTGAGGTTGATTTTAATCGATGACTTAATAAAATCAAATTCCTCAAAAATACTAAAAACTCTAGTTACTGGAAAGCGTTGTGTTTTGTAGAATTTGTTATGATTCAAAAATAATCAAACTAGTTATAAATAAATACAGGACCCAGACTCGTTATAGCCTCGTTAAAATCGAACGTCATAGCTAAAAATATTGAAATGTTTAGCTTTGGTAAGTTTATATGTATCTTCTTACGATAAAGTATTACAAACAAATTATTATTAAAATTACTTGTTTGAATTTTCCAGGTGAATATTTTTAAGGTAAATAAATTTGTCTTTAATTAAAATAATAGGGATGTATCATATACATACAGTGGTGGTCAAAATAATAAGAGTGAATTTGATGCTCTCGAAGCTTCATAAATCCTATCTTTTTAATCTATTCTCCTGAAACAAATTAGGTGTACGAACTTTCATTGCATTACTTGTAACACATTTCCAGTGACACTGGTAAATTCCCATGAGCATTTGTCAAACTACCGTTACTTTCATGTAATAAGAGTGCTATGTAGATCTCATGTAATTCGGAGATATTTCACCTCGTTCTTCAATTATTTAGTTGAAATTATTACACGAATTGTATTTAAGTGTGTTGGGAGATTATTTTTAAATAGTTATGGGACGCGGAAAGCATTGTTCAGAGGAAGAACGGCGTTCGATCCTCTAACTTAGAGATCAACTCAAATCGTATCAATTTATCGCTAATGCTCTTCATCGTTCTCCATGTGTTGTAGCACGAACATTGAAGGAGCGAAATCTACCCCTAAAACAGGTCGAAACAAGGGGGCGTCCGAAAAAACAACAGCTTTGCTGGATAAGCGAATTGTTAGAGAGGCACTTAAAGATCCATTTACAACATCTACCTCGATTAAAATGAATTCGAAGACGTTTGCAGGAAAGGAATTTGCACGGAAGAATCGCAAGAAAGGTTCCATTGCTAAGCGCTAAGAACATAAAGCAACGGATTGAGCTGCAAACCAAGCATCAGCAAACACATGCAATTGGAGGAATATCGTATACAGATGAAACTAAGATAAATTTATTTGGATCTGATGGTAGAACGTATGTTAGGAGAATAAAAAATTAAGAGCTCAATCCTAGGAACACCAAGAAGACAGTTAAGCATGATGGTGGTAACATCAAAATTTGGGGTTGTTTTCCATATGATGGAGTTGGTCCTATCTTTTGGACAAAGGATAATATGAACAAAGAACTGTACCTCGACATTTTGGAGAGCATAATGCTTCCTTATGCAAAGGACAATATGGCTTTAATAAGGACCTTCCAGCAAGATAATGACCCCAAATACAATGCCAAGGTGGTGACTAGGTGGTTTGAGCAACGTAATGTGTCGGTTTTGCCATGGCCATCACAATCGCCAGACTTAAACCCTATCTATGGAAAGATTTAAAGAATAGGGTTTCTGTCCAAAAAACATCTAATAAGCAGGCGTTGTAGAAAGAAATTGAAAAGTTATGGTATGCCAAGAAGATGTGAAGCAGTTCTCAAAAACAAAGGTCACGCAACAAAGTACTGAGGCTGTCAGGTGACCCTTTACTCATTCTCTTAATAAAATTGCCTCTTAACTGATATTTTATTCTTTTTTTAGAGAGCTATAAGAAACACTCTTATTTTTTTGACCAGCAGAAAAGACCAATGAAAAATATTTTACAAGATTTTACTTTTTAAACAATAATTTTTGTAAATAAAAGTTTGTCCAAATTACAGATATAACTTCTATTTAAAAAATACGAATACATTTCAGAATCATATATAATAAATTATAGCTGTTATATCGAAATAATCGAGCAAAAGGGTTTCGCTCTTATTATTTTGACCACCACTGTATGTAGATACTAACCAAACTACAGCAATCGTACGACCCAACCACCATTTCAGAAAATTAGTACAAAAAAAAAAGATACACCAAAAAGCATTAATAACAAATAAAAAGCTTCAAAATAAAACTAGGAAACTAAATGAAAAATAAATTGAAAAAAAAATTCTCGGATAGGATAAAAGCGACATTATGTTGCGCATTCGCCAGCTGGGAATAAAATATATTTCACACGCTTTTCAAATATTAATTCTTACAAAAGCATGACATATTAAACCTTAAAACTAAATAATTAAAAAAAAAAAAAAATATTACAACTGCTTTTCGCAATTAATGCAATAAAAAATCTAAAATTATATATATTACATAAATGTATATGTTAAATAATATTTCATGTAACATTTTGGTTAGTTTATATATAGGTATATATATATATTGGTTTTTCTGTTGTATGTTGGCAACAATGTTCAACTTTCGATTAGAAAATATTAAATCCATTCACACAATACAATTAAGGTATTTTATTGTTTTTTATATATAATATAATATTTTGGAATATGTATTTTTCAAAACTTAAGGAATCGCTTTGCAAAAAAAAAAAAAAAAATTGTTACAAAAGAAAGAAAATTACCTGTTCGTTGAACTCTTCTTTCCCGAATTGGATTTTGAGGATTGTTTTTGAGAATTCTTCCCCTTGCATTCGAATTGATGATCTTTTACGGTTGAGAGGTTTATTACAGTGCCACATGCTGGAGGAGTAATTGAAGTTATTTAAATAATTGTACAAAAAAAAAAAAATAATTAAATTTTGTTAAAGGTACACTGCGCGCCAAAAGTTTGAGGTCTACCTAGACAACTGACTTCATTGATGTATGGAAATTGAATTTTATGAATTACATTGGGTTTTTTATTACCTAAATTGTCCACTTGAGCAATACACAACACATTCAGATAATAAAAGTCAGATTTTACACCCACATTCTTAAACAGTGGACGTTTTTTTGTACAAATGTGGGGAAAAACCATTTTTATGGTTTATGGAGAAGTTTTTTTTTTTTTTTTATAATCTGCGCGCGCCAAAGGGAGTATTAATACCCTTTAATTGTTGCAGGGCACGGGCGTCAGGGAAAGGAGAAAGAGGAACAGAGGAGGTACCTATGCACGTTGGCTTTGAATGTTTGAAGGTTGTAGTGATGGGGAAATACAAAGCCTGGTAGATCGTTCCACATTCGTGTTGATCGGCTTATAAATGAATCCCTATATTTGACAGTACGACCGAAATTTGGCTTTAGGGTAAACTGATGTGCATTCGAAGCATGTCGCGTATTGCGGGTGAAATTTTGATGGGGAGGAATGCAACTGGCTATTTCGCTGGAGCATTTTTTTGTGGAAAAAATGATAAAACAGGGAGAGACAGGAGACATTTCTCCGATGTTCTAATGAATGAATGGAATTCACAATGTCTCTATCACCTATAAGTTTTAACGCGCGATTTTGTACCCTATCAAGAATGTGCAAAACGGTCTTGGGTGCACCAGACCAGATATGGGCGTTATATTCCAGCTTAGGGCGGATGAATGCCTTATAAATTGAGGCCAGATCAGACGGGGTAAAATATTTCTTGCACCGTTTAAGGAATCCTAGACATTTTGCAGCATTTTTGGCGACCTCGAACATGTGATCATTCCATCGAAGATGGTTATTAATACACATACCGAGAATGGCAAGTCTTTCGGTTTCAATGATGCAAGTACCATCCATGGATAATGGTTGAGGGTTTTGGTTTCGCTTGAGAGACAGAAGACTGCATTGTGTTTTGGAAGCATTAAATTCCACTCTGTTGGTTGAACCCCATTTAATTATGCTGTCCAGGTTGGAATTTAATGTGCTTAACATACATTGCCGTTCCCCTTCTACGGCCGAAGAGCAAGGACGTGAGTTAGGGAACGAATATGAAAAACTGAGGGTACTGTGATCAGCGAAGGAATGGATTGGATTAGAAGTTGCAGACAAGAGATCATTTATAAAAATAAGAAAGAGAGTCGGAGACAAAAGAGAGCATTGGGGAACACCAGCATTTATTTGGTGAATTGGAGACCTGAAGCCGTTCAAAACAACTTGTATTGAACTCCCCGAATGGTAATTTCTAATCCATTGAAGAAGAGACTTATCGATGCCATATGCACGCATTTTCGACAAAAGAGCCTGATGCTAAACTCTGTCAAATGCTTTTGAAATATCAAGCGCAACCATCTTGGTTTCACCGAAGTGATGGAGAGATTGGTTCCACTTCTCGGTGAGATATGCCATCAAATAACCAGTGGACCTGTTGCTACGAAAACCATACTGCCGGTCATTAAGGAGTTTTCGTGAATCGAGATATTTCATAAGCTGACGATTTATTAGCGTTTCCATGACCTTGGAAAGAAGGGACGTAAGTGCAATGGGTCGGTAATTGGACGGGGAGGAAGATTCACCTTTTTTGGGGACGGGCTGGACAAATGCTGTTTTCCATCTACTCAGAAAGAGCCTTGAAAAGTAGGATAGACAGAAAAGCTTACGCAGAGGTTTTGCCAGAGTAGAAGAACACCTCTTCAGAACTATGGGGGGGATACCATCTGGACCAGCGGATTTGTGTATGTTAAGACCTTTGAGTACTCCTGCAAATGTACGAGTGCGAAAGTGGATACAAAGAATTATCTGGCAGCGTGGAGTTCGCTGCAAAGTGAGCAGCAAGCAGATTGGCTTTGTCTAAGGAGCTGACAGCTGAAATGCCATTGTAAATGAGCGTGGGGAAGGCAGACGAGGCAGAATTTTTAATATTTTTGACGAAAGACCAAACATTTTTACTACCTTCGGGACATTTTTTGCCCCAATTTTTGGTCATGTAAGAATTTTACACGCCGAATATGGGCATTGCTGTCTTTTCTGGCTTGTTTAAACTTCTTTCGGTTTTCCTTAAATTTATTGGCTTTATAAGACTGAAAACTTACTTCTTTCAACCTGATAGCCTCTTTACAGCTCTGGTCAAACCACGAGTTTGCCTTAGGTTTAATGCTCTTTATTCTGTTAGGAATAAAGTCATTCATACCTAAGAGTATAGTTTTAGTGATCATATCAGCAGCGGCATCCACGTCGCTATCGAGGAAGCATAGCGATCAGTTAAAACTCTTAAAGAAGCTATTAAGGCCGCTCCAATTGGCTTTCTCGTATTGCCATACTTTTCTTTTAGGAGTTTTTTCTTTAACTGAGTGGTCGGAGTACGAGAATTTAGCTGATACGATATTATGGTCAGACCGACCTAGAGGCGCTAAAACATCAGTAGTGTATTTATCAGGGTGCGAAGTAAGAAACAAGTCCAAAGTGTTGGCGGAATGACTTTCAATGTCCGGTATACGTGTAGGCTCATTTACAAGTTGAGTCAAATTGTTTACCTCAGCGAAAAGTTCAACATACCTTCCTTCGGATGTTGTCTGTCCAGAATGTTGAAGCCAATCCGAATTGTGTATATTGAAATCGACCACAATGACGATTTCAGTATGAGGGTACAAGGAGACAATTCGAGTGATGGAATCGGACAGCGCATCAAATTCGTCAAAAGTTGAGTTGCTGTCCGCACTAGGGCTTCTATAAATAAAGCAGTAGTGGATTATTTGCTTACGGACGGTGACTTTTAGCCATTTGAAATTAAATTCCGGGTTGGAACAGTGGCCATACTGTGCCATACTACGGACGTAAATGGCGAGACCACGGTGGGGAAAGAATAATGACACTAAGTTATATCCAGGCAGTTTCAAATCGGAAGATTCTTCAACTACCTGTGTTTCACTTAGTGCCAAAACAGCTGGTTTATGGGAATGGACGTGGGCGTACACATCAAAGAAATTCATTCGAAGCCCACGAATGTTGGTTAGATCAACGCTAAATTCCCTCATCACCACAACATAGAAACACAAAAAGACACAACTCTGATGTAACTAAGCGAAGCTGTGAAGTGAAGATCCAATGAATAGTTTTCCAAAACAAACTGTCGCAGGTGCTATGCCCAAACGACAATCAGCTAAGGTCCGCTATTCAGATAAACATTCACAGTCCGCTACGCATCAAATATTACACTCTCTCAGTCATCGCAACTGGGAGTATGTACATACATATGTAGCACATGCTCCAATTGCGATAACGAAGAAGCGCAACAGCAAGTGAGTGGGGGTGAGAGGATGGAATACACCGGCACTGAATTGTTTATTTGCTTTTTTTAATTAATCAATTTATTTTTTTTTGTTTTCCACTGCACTTGCACTGAAGTGCTAATGTTTTTCATAATTATTAAATTTTATGAGTTTTGGTTGTTGATTCAACACTTGTTCATGACTCCTTACATCAAAAGGGTTCTCAAATCCCAAAATTTGTCGACCTGGATCGCAAGGGTCTTACTTAAAAGCCATACGTCTTGAGTAAACAACTCGTTAAAATGGAAAAAGTCGCGGAAACCTCAATCGAGAAACGATCTGCAATCATCACAATTCTTAAAGAAAGCAGCGGGAAGTTGCTTTACAGTTGAAAGTATCAAGGTGCTGCATTCAACGTACCATTGCTCACCATTGCTCACGCTCAAAGCGGAAGTCTTGAGGATAAGCCGCAGTCAGGAAGGCCTAGAGCTACAACTAAACACGAGGATTGGCTAATAATCACAACAAGCAAATGAAGTAGACGAAAAACGGCACCCTAAATACGCGCCGAAATAAATGAAACACAAACCGCTATCCTTGACAACGGTCAAACGAAGATTAAGACATGCTGGACTATTTGGGTGAGTTCCTGTTCGAAAACCCCTGCTGCTGGGCCAAAAAGCATAAAGACTGGACGGAAGAAGATTTCAACAGAGTTTTATGGAGCGATGAATCCATGTTCGAGGTATTTGGCACAAAATGGAAAGTTTTATTCGACGCAGCGCTGAACAAAAGATGCTACCAGACGGTGTGGTTCCCCTACCGTTAGTCATGAAGGCGGTTCTGTTATAGTCTGGGGATGTTTCTCTTCAAGTGGAGTGGGAGATCTGGCTCGAGTGATTGGAAAAATGAATAAGGAGGCATACAAAACAAAATTTGAAAGAAAATACTGTGACCACTGGACTAAGACTATTTGGCGAAGCATTCGTATTTCAACAGGACAAAGGACCCTAAATACACGTCAAGACTTTGTCAAGACTATCTGAAACAGAGGGAAGATGAAGAAATCTTACAAATCATGATATGGCCGCCGCAATCACCAGATTTAGACCTTATAGAGCTGTTGTGGGAGGAACTGGATAGAAGGGTCCGGGATCAATGTCCATCATCAGAATCTGCGTTGTGGAATATACTATTGGATTGCTGAAGCAATATAACATAGGTAACAATTCAAAAACTCTTAATCAAATGTAAAGGTGGCGGCTTTTTGGACGGAAAATCGGTTTAAGTCATTTTTTCTTCTTGTTAATAAATTCTTCTTATTTTGGTTACATATATGTTCCCCGTTCATTTTACATGATTATTATTCTACTAAATTTTTTTTTTTGATGTTAGATTTTGCTTTTCCTTCGAGCACTGACGGCGGCATCAAACTTTTGGCCTGCAGTGTATAAGCAAATAACACATTCAATGTTGAATATTTTTTTAAGAGCATACGCCTGTGAAGGAATAGATTGCTTTTTGAGTGAGAATAAATTCTAAAATTAGGCTATTAGAAAACTACGAGTATGTATCTGAAACAGCCGGCAGTATAAATGCACAAAATCCCCGTCCGCAGGTTGTAAATTCTAACATGTTATACGCGCTCTTTTGACACCAGTTTATTCTGAGTGTCAGAAAAAATGTCTAATAAAAATGTGTTTACTATAAATTTTTTTAGCTCATGCAAAACAGAAGAGTGATGCTCAGCTCATACTTTTTTTAGTTACCGCGTGTCAGAACTAAAAACAGAGAATTAGACTTACTAAATTTTATATTATTTGGGGATAACTGATTAGCTTTTACAAGACAGAAAATGATGTTTCCATATCTGTAAATTTGATGTCAAAAATTCTCTAAGCAAAAAAACAAACAGGTTAGAAATCGGTTCAAGCATTACTGAGTTACCGCGTTACAACGCAAAAACCAAGGAAATATACCTCATAATATTATATTATAATGAATAATTGACAAACCGAAAACGAGGAACTAGACCCCTACATTTTATATTATTATTATTGCTTAGCTAGCTATAAACCTCAAGTCAGAAATTCTTTAAGCAATAAAACAAACGGTTCGGAAATCGGTTTAAGTATTCCTAAGTTACCGCGTTACAATGCAAAAAAACAAAAAAAAAAATTATAAGCTTTTGCAAAATTGAGAGTATGTTTATCATTCCTTAAACCTTTCTTCAAACATTTTCTAAACAACGAAACAAGGGGTTTGGATTTCTTTAAAGGCATTCTTGAGTTATCACGCTACAACAAAGAAGTAGACCTTTTAGTTTTATATTTTAGTGAGATAAATTGATTAGCTTTTACAAATCGGAGGGTAATGCTCAGTTATCTGTAAAAATTCAGTTAGAAATTCTCTAAGAAACAAAATATATTGTTTGGAAATCGGTTTAGGCATTCATGAGTTACAGCGTTACAACGCGAAAAACAGAGACAAAAGAAAGTGATGCTTAGCTATCTGCAAACCTGCCCTTCTCAAAGCAACCAATCGAACGAAATGGAAATCGATACAGGACTTCTTGAGTTACCGCGTTACAACGCAAAAATGTTCCTCATAATTTTATATTATTAGCGATAATTAATAAGCTTTTGCAGAATGGAGAGTGGTGGGTAGCTATCTGTAAACCTTCTTCAATCAACAAAATAAACGACATGGAAATCGGTTTAGAAATTCTCAAATTACGGCGTTACAACGTTAAAAACAGACAAATAAGTCTATTTTATATTATTAGGAATACTTACCATCACATGTAGTTGATTGTCCTTTGGTTTTTGTTTTATCCTTTTTCTTACGAAAGAACAAGGAGCCTCGTTTTCGTCGCTTCTCTGGATGATCATAGACTTCACTGAAATTTAAATACACAAACAATCAGTAAAACGATTTTGTAGGATGTTAGCATATTAATTATTTTTTAAGATTTGTTTAAGATTTCAAAAATAATAATAATAAAAGGACACGAATGACACTGTGCATAGGTACATAGATTTAATCGCATATTGAAAGCATTTCAGTGTTTTACGAATAAAGAAAAAACAAAATACGTTGTGTTTTTGAGGTGTATTCATACGGAAAAAGATTTAGTCATGATTTTTATTTAGAGTCCATTTCTGTATGAATATTCTCACTCTCTGACTATAGGGGAAATGTATTTTGCATTACATATACTTACATTTTATCATGCACACACAATAATGAGCGATCATCTTGATTGTCGTCTTCACTATCAGACAGATGTCTTGATCTGTGATTGATTCGAGAAGAAAATGAGCAAAGAAATGAAATAAAAAAACAGAAAACAAAATTAAGAAAAACAAATAAGTATATACAAAAAAAGTAAAATGTTTTTTTTTTCTTTATTTAAAGCCAATCTCGGTATAAGTTTTAATTTTTTAACTAAGAGACAAATGTGAATTTAAGCATTATGTACATTTGAATAAATATTTAAGTGTTTTGTTTCTATTCTTATGTATGAATGTCTAATGTTAATTTTAAATTAATGATAAAAAATATTTCACATTTATAGACGAATAAAAAAAGATGCGTAAGCTTAAATATTTTTTGTGAAAATAAGAACAAAGAAGCGAAGTATCGAAAATGTTTTGTTTTTTTTTTTTTTCTAAAAACTAAATATTGCCGCTATAATTTTAAACCTTGTAAAAAATCAAAAAGAGAAAACAACAACTACTCGTACGCGCTGCTCTACTAAGGTAACTACTAGAAGAAATAAGCCAAATTGTAGGTGCATTGCTTGAGAAGCACAGGGCCATCTGATTTGATATTCAGTATGAATGTAAAGATTTATCAGGATTCCTGAAAACACGGAGAGGATACAATAAAGAAAGGAAAACCTGTATGGGAGGAAAGCGCGTACGCTCTAGGTAACTAGAAATCCAGTATGAATCTAAAGAGATATCCAGTATGATGGGGAAAGCACGCACGCTCTAGGGAACTAGAAACTCTACCGAAGGAGATAAGGAACTTGAAGCATGAGATGATTACAAAACGAAAAGAACAAGAATTGAAGAGCTCTATATCGGCGAAAAAGGAAGATATGGAGGAACTTCTGTATGAAGATCATACTTCAAAAACTAATCGCCAGAGATCTTGTTCGTGACAGGTTTGGATGGTATATTTTGAGCTCTAATGGAATACTATACAGAAATTATTGCACTTGGCGTGAGGGTGTTCTCGGCGATCGCTCTTCTTGAAGTGGTCACGGGTCTTAAAGTAGTTTCCAATGAAGATCGATCGATCGAAGTATACCTGGCACACTTGATTGTAAGGTCGACAGAGAGGGGGAAAAAAACCAAAATATGATCAACCCAATCTTAAACGCTAACGTATATTCAAGATACCTGAGAGCGTCTAGTTTTAACTACAAGGGTGGGTCAATAAGTCCCTGAAAATTAACAAAAATTGTGTCGTCACCTTAAATTTAATTTTTTTTTGTCAAGAATCATCTTTCAAAAGAACGCACCCAAATTTTCAGACAGATCTGTCAAATAGTTTTGTTGTGGTAGCCATTTTATATAGACGCCTACTAGCATTTTCATTAAACACAATTTTTTATGGGGACGCTTCACCATCGATTGGAACCATTCACCACTGGTTTACTCAATTTCGGTGCGGTCGTTCAAGCATAAGTGACGCCGAATGTTCTGGTTGCCCAATTGAGGTCAAAACACCAGAAATGGTTGACAAAATCCATGGTTTGATAATGGACGATCGGCGAGTGAAAGTGCGCGAGCTTGAAGAGGCTACGGCTTATCACATGGCTCAGTTTACATAAATATTTGGACATGCAAAAGCTTTCAGCAAGATGTATGCCGCGTTTGCACACAATCGACAACAAACGCATTCGTTTGACAACTTCAAAGGTGTGTTTGGTGATGTTCCAGAAAAATTCGGCTAAGTTTTCGTAACCGTGGATGAAACCTGAATTCACCACAACACACTAGAAACCAAGGAACAGTCAAAACAGTGGACTTCTCCTGGTGAATCGAAGCCGAGGAAGGCCAAGGCGGGTTTGTCAGCAAACAAAGTCATGGCGACAGTTTTTTGGGATGCGCGCGGTGTTATTCACATCGATTACCTTGAAAAGGGTAAAACGATCACCGGCGCATATTACGCAGAGCTGCTGGATCGATTCCAAGCCGATTTGAAGCAAAAACGACCGCATTTGGCGAAGAAAAAAGTTCTTTTTCACCAGGACAACGCACCGGCGCACAAGTCCGCAGTCGCAATAGCAAAATTGCATGAAGAAATGGCTCGGAGGTAAGAGATTTGGGTCGAATGAAGAGGTCATCGCTGAAACAAACGCTTATTTTGAGGGGCTCGAGAAATCCTATTATTTGGAGGGCATCAAAAAATTGGAGAGACGTTGGATGAAGTGTATAGAGCTAAAAGGAGACGATGTTGAAAAATAAAATGTTTTTATACCGAAAAGAGTGTTGCTTATTTCATTTTTCAGGGACTTATTGACCCACCCTCGTAATGTCCGCTTTCTGCATATTAACTTATTCTTGCTCATACTCGTGGGACCAACATTTAAACCAAAACAACGATAAAAACAAAAATAAAAGAAGCTTAAACCTTTCATAGACCGATTCTTAAGCAAAAGAGTGACCAAGGTGGACATAAGCTTCTTAACCCAAGATTCGTCCTCAAAAACGGTTGTCTTGGATAAAGAGAATGGTGTGGAGTGATTGTCTTCGACAAGAAGAAACAATTTTTTGTTGACTGTGTCACTCGATTCATTGCTAGCTCAAAATCTATGTGTCATAAACTGAAGAAAAATAGAGTATCAGTGGTTGAGTGGGACCGGAGACTTCACAACGCCCGGACAGAACTATCGATCTGCCAGCAGTAGTTGCACGAACCTCTCTCTGCGCAGGGAACTTTTGACAAGGCTCACGATTACCCAATGTTCCAACAACCAAAGTGGAAGACACCGATTTGTTGATGTCGTTGATATCTGGCCCCCAGAAAATACTGAGATAATGAAAAAATGCTAAATGACTAATAAGGCGTTTAATAAATCATATTTCAAGGAATAGGAAACGCGGGTCACTAAGGCGGCACCTAAAATCGACAAGACAGCTTGTAGTAAGGATGGGTGGCCTTTTTCCCCCGTCTCTATTGCAGGCAGAGTCAATCTGTTCTGTTCTGTGTTTTGTCATAAAAGACAGTTCGGCCTTAAGGCACAAGGATCCGTCCTCGGAAAGAATTATTGGCCACAGGTAGTTTTAACTTAGTCCTCGCTCTAAAGACAAATTTATCTTAGACATAAAAGCTTTTGGTTCACTATGTCAAAACTGTGCTGTCCTTGTGTTGTCTTTCGTCAAGTTACATCATCAGAAAAAAACATTAGACATTAGCCTTCTGAATAATTCAATATCTCAGTGCGTGAATGAAAAATTTTGACTGAAGCTTCCTTTTCCGATCACAGAATTCTAAAACTGTAAATAGATGACACTGTAGGCCTACCTATACATATATTGATACAGTATGTACATAGAAACACCAGAAGACTAAATTGAAACTCTCAGTTGCAGAAAAAGGAAAAAGATAAGAACCTTAAGCAACGTGAACACCTGAAGAAATCTACGCCGAGAGACTATACAATATCCTGATAAGATGATAACCAAAATGCAGATAATAACCGGATAATTGTGCAGGTAATCCCGAACAGGACTACTGCCGAGAAGAGAATTAATAAGACAATCGACTTACCCCCTTTCGAAAAAGAAGGACAAGCATAACAGCAATAGTTAAAGAACAATTTTTACAGAAGTAAAGATTATCTTAATCACCAAAGCTTCCAAATCTACCCAGGCTACTACGAATGATTAGCGACTTTTAAGTCTAACTTCCTTCATCCTTTGAAATGCAAACCCGAAGCAAATCGGTATTCAGCATCAAGATTTATTTATTCTGAATAGACATGGAAGTAATGCATTACTTTCCTTATGAAATTATATAAATAGCATTAACATTGAATGAAAGTAATGCTAATGAAAAAAAAAAAGTTAATTGGCATAGCAAATTCAATGCTTATTGTTTCATTTAAATTGGCATAGAAAATTTAGTATGAAAAAAAAAAAAAAACATTCGTACGAAGGGAATATGTGAGTCCAATCTCTGGTCCTAAACATAAGCGGAGTTGACAAGCCAAAATGAAAATTAAAATATCGGGAGGCTCTACAGAGAAGCTCTAAGGATAGACCAAGGAATGATTGGAGCAATACTGACAGGATTTGGTAACCTAAGATATCATATAAAGATGTGCCTTCTACATATGTAGAGACTCCTCCACAAATATTTCTTCGCATAAAAGCCCTACGTCTCGACTTTGTTTGTCCAAAACATTGGAAGACCGACATTACTGTTTTCATCAGCGTTCGTTGGAAACAATATGAAAACAATACTATGTACGAGTACTATGCTATGTAAATTCATGCAGCGCAGATCCTGTTGTGTTCTTGATGCAGTATTCGACATTTTGTGAAAATAATTGCACAACTTAAAATACAGAGAAGCCATCCAGTCAAATATAAAATTTAGAACTCGTACGAATTTAGTACCCAATTTTTAAATAATTTTAATAAGCAGCAAATTTCTTAAAAATAATTTAAAAATACAATTTATAAAAAAAAGCTAAAAATGCACATAATAAAAATGTTGGCTATACAATAAAATACTTGACAGTAAATAAATAAATAAAACATTTATGTATTGAAAGAAAGCGGTGACAAGTATGACAATTTTGGTAAATTATATTCCCCCGTATTTGAGTTGATAACTTAACTCATGGTTATCCATTGTTCGAGTGTTAATAATTGCTAAATAGGAGTGTGCTTTTTTTTGTATTTATTTTAATGGAATATATTTACTTTAAATTTTTTTTCCTTATCGGAAAATTTGCAAAATGTGTTCGGGTCAATTCAACTAATTTGGGGTTAGAATGAAAATTCCGATTTCTCCTCGAATTGTAAACTCTCAGATCCCAGATATGAAGTTTATATTAAACAACTTTTATTCATGATCCCAGGCTCCTTTAACTTTAGCAGACCTTGATGAGACTATTGTTCAATCAATACCTGTCTCTTCTGGCTAATGGTAAACCTAAAACCATGCTCAGGGAAAGGAGTTTCGACAGACTGTTTTGAAGCTCGGAGGATAGCTTTTGCTTGGCTGAGAATAGTAAGAAGTAAAGTAACCACGAAACCATCTCTGGAAGCAGTCTGGAGGTATAAACGCTGTAGGTACGCTAATCAATATTTAAGAAAGGAGATAATACGATTACCGTTAATTACAGAGGCATATCATTGCTGAACGCTTTCATAAAGCTGCTTGCAAAGCTATATCAGGCTGTTCAAGGCAATATTCTATAAAAGAATGTTAGGAAGGGTTCCGTAAAAACATCTCTTCGATCGACCAGATATACTCTGTTCACTATTGGAGATTTATGTATGACCAGAAAGAGGAAACAATGTGATCTTTTCATTTACTTTGACAAGATAAGCAGAAAGGCATTAATGCTCAAGCTGTATAACAGAAATCTCAGCTAAATTTGGGAAAATAATAAAGAAGCTGTACTCGCACATGAGTTCTGCTAGAGGCAAGGCTGTAATTTAAGCCCTCTAGTTCCCTCTTATAGATGACATTGAGAATATATAGTACCATGAGCGGAACGAGCGTGTCAATTTCTTCAACAGATTTGCCTCACGGTCTTCAGTTTATGATAAATAGGTTAGTTGAATACAGCGATAAATGGAGACTTCAAGCAGACCTTACAAAGTCGAAGATAAACTGTCGAAATGAAAAGTGGCACTTCACTGATCCATAGATTCAGGTGGTTAATGAATACAACTATCTTGGCAATCTTATAACTAGAAATAAAAACCTCTTAGTCACACGGTTTGCTAAGGCAACAAAAAAAAAACTACGACATAGACTTTGCCTCGAAATATAGCATATTCCAGGCAACAGCGAAAACTTGGGGACATAAGGAGTTCGAGGTGAAGTGATTCTACGGAATTTTTTGAAACTGACTTTTAAGTTACATTTGTTGGAGACAGGGTTTCCGCCTTTACGAGTATTTGTCTCGACGTTAAAACTTCAAATAAATTATATTTTAAAAACCCTAGAAAGGTGATAGAAGGAAGAAAATATCGTTGTTTGAGACTTGGAGTAATCTAGGCGAACATTGCGGGTACTCGCTGGAACTGTCAGAGAATAGGTTGGATACATGGAAGGCGGTGCTGTAGGATTTTACAGAATCCGTGGATGAAACGCAACGCAACGGGAAGTCTACTCACGGCTCAACTACAACTTAGATACTGCAAATTATTTCACGGCTGAGTATTCTGATCTTATATAGATTAAGCTTGATATACCACTAAACTTCATCGCATATAGGTCTGATCAACCCGAGACTTGCGGGATCTGTAACCAAGGGGAAAAGGAGAACGTATACACTTCCCAGACTCCATCTTCATTCTCATCTCTTCAGTATGTCAGACGTATGTCCCAAAGAAGGATCAAAAGACCAACCACAGAGGACTGGCAGAGATAAAAAGAAAATTTTCATGAAGAAAAAATAATATAGGCCATAAACTCTTTTCTTCTATTTAAAGCCCCAGAAGAAGACAGAATATTCCCTGCTCTCCTGCAAAAAGGTACCTCACTTTGAACAGCACTGCTGAATAACGTCTTTAAAATTCATACCCAAAGCGGGCCGTAGACCAACAGAGTCTACCGACCCATAAGCCTTAAGTGAGAAACATAATTAACATTCGCCTGCATAATATGCCCACGAATATTTACAATCTTATCATCCAACACATAATAAGCCCAGCGTCGATTCGTTAAATGTTCGTTCACTTTTACAAACATGAGCGAACGTAAGAGAGAGCGGTCTCAGTCGCTCATTTCATATGCAAATCTGACAGTTGTCATGTTTGTTCTGAAAGAAACGGGCAGATTGATTTGACAGATACATAGGTATGCAGGCAAAAGTATTATGGTCATAGGTTGGAATTGACAGAATAGAGGGAAGCATTTCGTTCAGTTATGACATTAGCTTATGATTCCCAATGTTGATTATGGTTGAGCCTTTACTTCTTTCTTCCTGAAATCTATAGAAAAAATACTTGATAGACATATCAGGGAGCTTTCGTCACGAATCCTTTACACAAGAAACAGAGATCTACACAAGACAGGCTCAATAAACTTCAAAGACAAGCTTGTGAATGCACAACCTACTACCACTTCATCTTCATATAAAGAAAGAAGCCAGGTTAACGCCTTCATGCTCGTCGCTGAAAACGAATCAAACTATAAACTTGCGCAAGAACTTAACAGTAATAACAATCACAGACAAATGTCTGTCATGCTTTACCAAATGATTTGTTAGACACTTTAGTTTTTTTTTTAAATAACATGCTAAATAAAGTTATTTAATTAAAATGAAAAAAAAAAATACAGACATACAGACAGAATTGCGAGAAACACTTTTTGGGATTCACCATCATAGTAATACGAAGATTGATCAAAATCTCGACGTCGAATTTGTTCACGCATAGTTTGTATTTTATTTTCTTTACTTCGAGTAGAAAAGACACGAACACACGAGGAAGGTTAACACACGAGTTACATTTTTGTTTTGTATTAATAAGGGGGATTAGGCAATTTAAATGTTGGTATTATTTGTTAAAATAAAATTATCTTATTCACCACTTTCGAAGACATTGGATGCAAAATAATTTAAGGCTAAGCTTAAACTACATAATTACAAAATATAAACTTACGTTGTAATATTGTTTTCTTCTTTGGCACTAGGTATTCGCAGCGGGGCTATCGATGGTGTTGAAATGCTCTTTTGCAATGGTATACGACTGATTAGAGCAGGAGCTAAATTACGTTTGGCTGCTATGCGCTCAAAGTCACGCTATTCAAAAATAAAGAAATGGACACAAAATATTGTACATTAGATGAAATTCAGAAACAATAATTTTATATAGGCTAATGGAATATGTATGAATGCAATAATATCAAATGACGGGTTTCTACTACAAAACTAAACAAGTTTTACACGGGTCTATGTTACTGCATATCTGCAGAGCAGACAAGTATGAATTTTGATTGATTTTGCCAGAGTAACACTGCCGTAGCTGCGGTGGCTTAGACGTTGCGTCAACTATTTTTTTACTCTCGCTTATAGTGGATTCGAATCTCTGCGGCGCATACATTTTTTGCTGATATTTTTTCTAGTAGCTTTTAATTAACAATTTGTATCAACAAATCTGTTATACAAACCATTCTTAAATCTCAAATGTAATGAACAATTATTTGTTAAGAATTGCACAAAGAAGAAGATATTTTATCCAAGGGAAGGAAGCGATTCTGCGACAGATATGGCTTGCAAGTTTTAATGAATTTGACTCAGAAGTTTTTGCGCCAATTTTGAACAAACAGACTGACATAAATTCCAAAATTGAAGGGTATCTTGATATAGATACGAAAAACTAGTTAGATTTGTATTTTTTTTCCTTTGTTTACTTACCGCTAATTCAGCTTCATTTAGAGAATGCGTTGAAATGCCACCAGTGCTATTTCGACTCGAACGATGTCGTTCAGCTACACGTATGGATTCCTGCTCTTCACTGTCTAAGCTCGAGAGGCTCACACTGCTTTAAAATAAACCAAAAATATGCATTAGTACTACAATATATACAAAAAAATAAAGGTCCTAAAAGAAAAAGAACAAGGAATAGCATTTTAGTTTAATTCCGCGAGGTATCTCGCTGTTCAAAGTTAGATACAACTGAAAGAAATTTTCCTTCGAAAATTGCATGAGAACTGTATGAGTTTCTGGACTTTGTTTTTATTACCTACAGTACTAAGATTTCAAATTAGCATACCTATTTTATACAGAACATGTTTGCCAGACCGTAGCCAAATAAAACTTGATATTCATATGTATGTACATATGTACATGCACGGGTGGACCATCTGCTGGTTTCGTTTTAAATTACATGATATTTTGACACTGACAGCTCTTTCACGCTCAAAAAATTGACAGAAACACAGTATCATATCTCCGCGGTACCCTTGAACAACGTACGGAAATATTGAAAATTTATTTCCAAAGTGAGTGCTGTGTTGTCAAAACAGTACGAATTTGGAAAAGAAATTTCGGTCGAAATAATGCACCAACCCGTGCCTACGAGTACTGTACGCAAGTTTGTGAAGAAAGAGATGCATGCTAATTGATAACACAAGTTATCCCCGTGTTCGTCCTGTGCGCTCAGCTGAGAGTATTGCTGCTGTTGCCGAAAGTGTGCGCGTAAACCCGAGAACCGCAACTGAGCATTAGCCGCACTATTTCCTTATAAGGTCCAACTGACTCAGGAATTGAAGCAAAATGGCCACCTGCTTCGCTATCGCTTTTATGTTTGGGCTTAAAGCAGCTCGAAATTGACGTCGATTTTGCTAAAAAATTATATTTTTTTTTTCGGAAGGGACTCATTTACATCTCGGCGGAAAGATATGAAAGATTTTCGAAGTAAACAAACAGTTTTTGTATCATGTCTACCTCGCTCAAGATCCATTGAACAGATTTTGATGAAATTTGTTTTGTATGTTTATTCTGATATGTACATAGGTAGTTTCATCTAAAAATTGAATTGTCAAAATCGGATAGAGAGTAGGTAAGAAACGGTTGGGAAGGGTTTTCATAAATCTTTAAATCATCTTTGTTAGTCGTCTAACTGAACAACGTCTAAACGGATTTTGATGAAATTTTTCAAAGGTGTTAAAATCATTCTGTGCTTTCCTTCTCTTATTCTTTTCATGCCTATCTCAAGAACCACTTACTGAAGTGGATCGCTTTTGAGACGGTTTCTGACCTTTTTTGTTCAACAAACTCTATCCGAAAAAATGTCTACATATTGGGATTTCTTACGTTTTCAGCTTCCTTTTGATACGTACATGGTGGGGTAGAAAAATATTCTGTAACTTTAGTTATTTTCGATTTTAGATCAAATGGTTCTTCTTCTTCTTACGGCGAAGTTATGATCCGGAGTAGAAGGATCACAACCTCCCCACTTTACTGCATCTCCACTGGTCCGCTTGTGGGGTTTATTCAAACGGTTCAAAAGTTGCAAGAGTGTGAAGACACACGGATAGACGGATACCGCGTGTTTACGAAACTACGTACCTACATATACATATACGAGTATCAGGATATATATACTTCATTGGTTCTCGAGCGAGCGATGTTAGAATAAATAGACATGGAACCAAAAGTGTTTGTTTTGAATAAATGCGTATACGTATATTCCTTTTCTCCGGAATAAGAAGGAAATCGCTCTCGCTTTCTGGAGGCACAAATCATTAAGTCACGACGAAGTGACTAACGATCTAACGGTACGTTGTGATTCGGCATAACTTTCTTGAATAGATGTCCCTTAGAAACGGTATCATTATCATATTCTGCTGCCGCACAACCTTGTTATTTCTAGTTTAGGCCCGCACACTGGAGACGAGTACGATATTTTTGCCTGTCTCGGCTTTATGACAGAGAACAAAAGGGGAACAGTTTTGCCCTAGAGACTGCACAGAGAAAACTTTTATGTACTACATTTTTGTTTGCCTATGGCAAAACTAATATGTCGTACATACTCGTAGACAGGCAAAAATGTCGTACAACAGTTTTGAAGTAGGTATTCCTCAGCAGAACAACATACATATGTATTTGCATAGAGCGTGACAGTTGGCGCCAGTGCGAGTCTGTCAGGCCTGTGTAAATTGGGGTCTACTTTACTTTGACTTTGATATTTTTTTATAATTTTTTATCTTAATAAAAGTTGTAGCATAAGTAATGAAACCTCCAAGTCAGGTGGAGTCGCAATCACCCTCTGGGTTAGGCGGTGATTGCGATTGCTAATGCCAGAACCATGACTATGTATTTGTGCTATGTATTTGTATTTAAAATGAACCATACCTTTTGTGCGAGCTCTTATTTGTACATTCAGTGAGATCTTCAATTGCCGTCCATGACTTTCGTCGGTCCGAATTGATTAAATACTGTTGCGGTGACCATATATTACAATTTCCCGTCGCAGCGGTTAGATCCGGCAGCGATGGGCACGACGAGAACAATCGCGATGAACTCAGCTATCCAATGAAATGTAAACTTTAGAAGCCTCACAGTGCAAATCTCATTGAAAACTCACCACAGCGCTATTCACCAACGAATAGTTATTCGGGAATCCCTGCATATGAACGGTTGAATTCTTCATCTGCACTACGCTTTCGCGAATATTCTGCAACTGATTCAACGTGTCCTCTGTGAAATAGCAAAAGTAAAAAAATCAGAAAAAAAAAAAATTAATTCCATGAAAAATTCAATAAAGCGACATTGAAGTGCCAGGAGCAGAGAATGCTCCTTACTCTCTTACCCAGGATGCTATTGTACTTGGCGCCCGGGCTATGTGGGGTGACGCTGATTATTGGCACCATGTTAGTGTTGTTTGTTATCGGTGGAGTATTGATTGCCGGAATGGTGTGCGGCGGCGGTGGTGGTGGTGTTGCTGCTGCTACTGTTGGATGTAAATTGGGTGGTGGCGGAGGCGGTGGTTGTGAGGGAGGTTGACTCTGAGGTTGGTATTGTGTGATATTATTAAGTTTTTGGATATTACTCTGTTTGGAATTACTATTCAAAGTGGCAGCATCTCTATTGGTGTTGGAATTCAAATTACTTGTATTGGCTTTGCCGTTGTTAAGAGCACCACCAATGCCGCCACCGCCCATACAAAGACCGCCACCGCCTGCACTGCCGTTTGCACTTAGAAAGTCTGTAACAAGATCACCATCGCTGTCGTCATCTGAAACATAAAAATTAAAATAATGTTGTTACATTTTTGAAACAACAATGACAAAATTTTCAATGCAATATTAAGCAAACTAATTATCGTGTACTTTGAGCAAACCAAATAGTCTACTTTAATTTAACCAGATTGAAAAAAAGGTAAGATTATTCCTCTCTTAAAATCTGCATTTCATTCTACAAGCTACGGGCCCATTAGCTTAACATTAGCAGGGATAGAAAATAATAATTACAAGGTGGCGCAAAAGTCCTCACTAGATTTCCTAAAGGCAGTAACTTTGTAAATAAAAATAATTGGCTCTGTTTGTTGTTATTGTAACATAATGTAGCATAATAACAACGCCCCAAAAGTAAGCAACACATTCCGAAGTGTCTTTTCGGAACACATTCGAGGTTCGTGTCCACGGATAGAGAAGGATTATGTCTAAGACGACGTCGCGGAATTAAGAGAGAATTATAACCACAAGAGATTATTGGCTGCAGCTGTCATCTTGGAATTATTACATCAGAATTTTCTCGTTCCAGTGGTCGAAGAATTTGCTAGAAGTTTCTGGCTATCAGAAATGCGACTATATAAGAACAGATGACGATCGAGGCAGTTGCAGTTGGTTTTCGAACCGCACGAAGAAATTGGAGAAGTGATAATAGCGAAGTTGTAATTTTGTGATAAATTGAAAGTTGAGAGTTAACAAGAAGAAGTAATTAGTTTGGATTTGTGAATTAAGTAATTGAAATGAGATAAAGTGATTTGAGAAGAAAGAGACCTTGTAAGGAAAGAATTTGCGAAGAACAGTATAGTGTGAACTTGAGTTGTTCTATAGACTAGAAAATAAAGAAATAATCTCACAGAATAACGTTTTATCTACTCGAGCCTTAGATCGGATATTACATTATGTTTATTTAGACGTTTAATATTTTTTCCATTGTCGTGAAGATAATATCGGTCAAGTGGCCGCTGCCAGAGTTGATGCACATGCGGGCTCGTTCCGCATTTTCCATGTCTTTTCTTAAAACTTTTGTCGTTAAATTCACCATTTCTTGTCGGATGTTCTCTTTTAGGGCCGCCAACGCCTGTTTCTTGTTCGTATAGGCCAGTAAGTTCAAAAAAACCCAAATAAAGAAGTCTGGAACGGTCAAGCCGGGCGATCTTGCAGACCAGTGCAAATCGCCAAAACGATTAATTAAGTGACCGGGAGGAGGGCTTTGCTGTAATTTACACACGATTATCGGTTTGCAGGCAATAGCTGATGCACTGTTTGCACTTTGTACGAGTACATCTGCAAGTGTTTCACAAAAATCCGTTGCAAAGACCTCCTATTGATGTTTAATTGTGTGGCCCGTCGTCTGTTTGATCCTTGAGGGTCTTGAACATCTGCAGCCACAGCAGCTATATTCTCGACCGAACGGTTGCTCCGGGTCCGGCCACGTCTGCTACTGTACCGTGCTGAACCAGTCACCTCAAGGCGAGCGGCTAAACGTCCCAGTGTTTACCCAGTTGTTACCAAACGACCAGGGAATTGATGACGAAATTCACGTTGAGCCAAAACCACCGACCGATAATTTGTCAAAAACTTTGACACAAATACTCCGCGTATAGCAATCCATGGTTTGTCTACGTGTATTCTGCTTCAGTTTACTTCGCAAATGTCAAAGTCGCGATGACATAAGACGCCATTTGCAAAAATCAGAGCATCTTCTGAAAGGGTGATGACTCTTGCTCTACCTTGTACTTCCACTAGCGGCACAAAAAAAAAGCGGGGGGGAATTGAAATTTGTAATTATGGAGCGGTATATGGGAAATCAACGCATTTTATTTATTCTTAAAACCCATATCCGAAGTGGGGACAATTTAACCAACACGATTCGCAGATTGTGAATGGTATACATAACTGTCTATCTCGTGCCGCGGTTAAGAAATTAATAGAAAAATTTAACCGAACCGGGTCAGCTTTGGATGTGCACAGATCAGTGCGTCATCGTAGTGGCAATCCATCAAAATCTATTCGCCATCGTTCCCAGCAATTGAATCTTTCCTACAGCTCCACGCAGCGCATTTTAACAAACGATCTACATCTGCATGCCTACAAGATCCAATTGAAGCAACCAGACCAGACCATGCGTCTTGACTTCGTTGATCAGGTGTTAGAGAAATACCAAGTATGGCTACGTAAACAAACAAAATAGTCATATTTGTGGTCATAAAAATCCACGGCCCATTCACAAACAACCAATGCATCCACAAAAAGTCACTGTTTAGTGCGAGAAACAATGCAGTTATTGCACACAAAGTTTCCCGGCCGCATCATCTTTCGTTTCAGCGACCAAAATTGGCCACCGAGATGGTGCGATATAACGCGGTTGGATATTTTTCTTTGCGATTCCAGAGCTAAAGGACGAGGTTCGACGCGTTATTTATGAACTATCGCAGGATTTATGCTGAAAAGTAATCAAAAATTTCATCAAAAGGGCGGAACTAAATTTCGCGCAATGAATATATCATTTTTAAAAATAAAAATCGTGATTAGATTTATGATACCGATTTATAAAAAAATAAATCTGAAAATAATTATTCCTCTTGGATCGTTTCCGTATGAATCGTCCCTGAAATTTTTTTTTTTTACTGGAAATGTATTTTAAATTATAACATTGCTTGTGTTGCCTTGGGCTCAGAATTAGTACCAGTTTTGTTTAATATCTACACGCGAGGCAGCCATGATGGAATCGAAAAGTATTTGTTTACAATTTTCAGCCCTGATTATTTTTAGTTCACCACATATTATATTTCTGGATAATTCCAGCCCTTTAGGTTTAATGCTTCAAAAGTTACACGCGTTTGACAGACATCTCTTAAGAAAGGTGAATCTATAATGCTGTGGCAGAGCCCGATATGCCTGTTGAATCATAACTGTTGAATCCATAAGTGTTCGATTTTACCATTTAGCTACGGAGCACTAAATCTCCCTCAATTCACAGTTGTGGGTCGATCCTTTTTTTTCTGATTTTTTTCAATGATCGCCATTCTATTACTCGTAATCCGATTATTTCCTTCGCAGATGACAGGCCTTTTGACTTCGCATATTCGCTAAGGACACCATGGCAAATCGTCTAGTCACAGAGACAGCGAATGCCTACCGAACTCAACTCTGACTTCGATGTTATCATCAATTGCGTTGCGAGAACTGAGTAGTTTTCAATTCGTAAAAACCCAATGCTTGTCTGATGTCCTATGATGAACATAACTTGCATGTTTGGGCAGGAGCTCTGGACACATTCATTGAACATGAAGCGACAAACTTACGATCTCTTTCTGCGTTAGATGGATTTACTTCAGACTTCAGGTCTGGAGCGGTGGGATTAGAATTCGAGCCAAGAACAGAATATTCATTCTAACTTCAAAATGATACTTTACTGCAGGGTCTTCCAATAGGGACTTCCGAACTTTGACAGTTGATAGCGGCCATATTGGTGAAGCTACATCTGTCAAATTGGATGCCATTTATTCAGTCTGTTTTGCCAAATCACCATGGATGGATATAGCGTTCAACAACACGTGCAAATAATAAAATTGTTTTATCAAAATGGGTCTTCTGTTCGAGCAACGTTCCGTGCGCTTCGCCCATTTTACGGTCGCCATAATCGTCCTTCCGAGAGGACTATTCGCAGTGTGGTGGATAAATTTGAGTCCACTGGTTCAGTAAACGTTCAGCCAACACCCGTACGTCGACGAAACGCAAGATCTGCCGAAAACAACGCCGCTGTCCGTGAGAGTGTGCAGGAGAATCCGTGGCAGTCAATTTCGCGTCGCTCACAAGAACTCGGCCTTTCGCAGACCACAACTTGGCGAATTTTGCCAAGGCTCTGGAGCAGTTGACCCTAATTTTCATCGAAAAATCATCTTTAGCGATGAGACCCATTTCTGGATGAATGGGTACGTCAAAAAACAAAATTAACGAATTTGGGACGATACCAATCCACATGAGATCCAAGAGCGTCTATTGCATCCCGAAAAAGTCACTGTTTGGTGTGGATTCTGGGCTGGCGGCGTCATCGGTCCATATTTCTTTGAGAACGACGTTGGCCAGGCCATCACCGTCAACGGCGAGTGCTATAGGTCGATGATTACCAACTTGTTTTGGCCTGAATTGGATCATATTGACATCAACGACATGTGGTTTCATAAGGACGGCGCTACGTGCCACACAGCTTACGCCACATTGGAAATTCTGCACGAACGATTCGAGGGCATGGTCATCTCACGTGGAGGTGATGTGAACTGGCCACCGAGATTGTGCGATTTGACCCCGTTAGACTTTTTCTTGTGGGGTTTTCTGAAGTCGCAGGTGTATGCGAATAAGCCACAAAACACAGCGGCCCTCAAAGCCAACATAACCCATGCCATCGGTCAAATTCAGCCTGATTTATGCGCCAGATGGAAAATTGGACATTTCGGATGCGCGCCACCCAGAGAAGCCGCGGCGGACATTTGAACGATGTTATACTCCATACATAATGGCAGTAATAGGCTTTTCAAACGAATAAAAAATGTCGATGATATCTCACACACACTTTATTTTATTTAAATTTAAAGATAGGAAGCGCTTAATGAAAGACCCTTTACATTAAAAAAATTTGGAATAAATTTCAAATGCAGTTGTAACTACTCGCATGTACGTGCAACATTTTCTCCTATAAAATGAAAGAACTCTTTTAAACCATTTAGGTCACAGTTTCTGTAGACTCGATAATTTTTTTTTTTTTGATGAACACGATTAAATACCGTCATTTTAAGCCGCATTTTGAGAGTTACTAATTATCTAGTATTCGTAGAAGCATGCTGTGTCAAAGTTATGACTTTACTGAAAAAGGGAAAAGCATTTGTTTGTTTTTAACTAAATAAACTGGGAAATACTGATGTCATTAATCTCTATCGCTTCATTAGAAGCTTCAACTGGTTCTGCGTATAGAACTGGTAAACCACAAAATGCAGTGGTATTACCATGAATATTCTCAGCCATTTATTTCAATTCTGTAACATAGGAAGGTGCCCCTGCATGGTTTAATTAGTGCCAAGAAATTCAAAACAAGCTGAAGGAATCTCACATTCGGGAGAGTCTTAGCAGTGCAATCGAATCATACCATGCGATTTCGATTTAAATATTAAAAAGAATAAAAGTCAGTACCGAAGTATTCAAACCACATAAAGAAGTTTCAAAATGTAGATTATCAATCTTCACGTTTTGTCAGGTGGTTGAGTTTTCATCCCAAGATTCATTGGACAATTTAAGTCATATATTACTATACTTAGAACTTGAACACTGTAGGTAATGTTCCAAAGAAACGTGCGTACTTTTCGACGAACAGCATTGCCAGTAATGATTTTTATATTGGAAATTCCAGTTTACATTCCCCTCGTCATATTGTCTTTAAATTTCTCCTATCCTAATGAAATTAATAGAAAGTCAAAAACAAATTTCCCCAAAATTCAAACACTAAGTATAATTTGTGAGTTTTTATACGAGTTAATTGCCACTCTCTGTTTCCCTAATTGGTGCCGCCGCGCTGTCGTTGAAAGCTCACATTAAACATAATCAATAAGAGCGTGGCTATTCATTTCCAATCCGTTGTTAATATCTGACGTCAAATACACTTCCAAAGAAAAAAGAATAACAATTTCACTTTCTGTATGCACAACGAACGTGCGGCTCTTTGTTCCTCACCGTTTCCGCACGGCTAAGCGGGGTAATGAAACTACAAAAAAAAATAGACAACGCAAATAAGAAAATCAATATAAACCAATAATTCCTTTCAACAGGTGCCATCCCCATCCATCCATCGAACTATCCAGCGCCGTCGTTGTTACTGGTCTACATCCATCAGGTATTTGGGTTAAAAAAAATGTTTTGACCAGATGCATGAGCTCCACATAAATTGCTGTAGAACACTATACAAGGGTGTTATGGGCGGTGTTGGCACAATGACGGTTATTTGCCGCCCCCATTTCGTGCATGACCATAAAATCGATGACGATGAACCCAAAAAAACAAACACAATCACCAGCAAAAGCCAATTTAATGCCAATAATTTCATAGTCCCTGCTGTGTCTTCGAATTTTCCAAACTTAATTATATTAGAAATATGTAGGTACACATCGAATCAAAGAGGCGCTATTGGAGAAAGGGACGCCTGATGACAACTATGATACAAATCACAGAGTCGACAAAATGATTTTTAGGGTTGAAAGCAAAATCACCATACACACTTGCTTATGCATCATCATCACATCAAGCACCATAGAGCGTGCTGGACATTAAGAGGTGAAGAGTCAATGCCTTTCCGATGGGTGGGTGAGTGAATTCATTTAAAAAAAAAAAAAAAAAAAAAAAAAAAAAAAAAAAAAAAAAAAAAAAAAAAAAAATTTAAGAAAACTTTTATTTTTTTATTTCCACTTCGCAAGCAACATCCGAAGGAAGGTTCAACAGAAAGAAGAATTGTGGGTGTCACATTGGACAGCCTAGGGCGAAGGGGAGTGCAGAAGGCCATACCATACCAACAGCACCATACACAGTAATTAACATTTTGAAAATGGGCAAAAGATTCAGTGGCCAAGCGGAACAAAGTCGTTGCGGTTTGATGCTTATGATGTCGTTGTTTAGGGGGGTCGGTATAATGATCCAAATGGAACGAGTTCACAGACACTTTGGGTGTCTTTTCTCATCTGAGAGAGAGAGATATGTATGTAAAGCGCAGTTACAATTGATTGTTATATACAAATACAACATAAATTAGGGGCACAGCATAATGGGTGTGCAAAGTGTGACCGTGATACACATTTTTGGCTTTGGGTAATGATTTGTATGAATTATTTAAAAGAAAAATTGTTCGCTGAGTTAGAAGTTCCAATATTCTTGGCTGTACTCTGCTTTGAATGAAGTGAACCCCGAATTTTATGAGTTTGTTGATGTACGCCTTCCTCTTTTATTTTGAGTTCAACACAGTTGAGTGAATCTTTGACTGTTAGAGATTTACCTCGCATTCAAAGCCCAGAAATAACTTTAGTGAAATGTTCACGGATGGCTCCAAATCAAGGTCTGATGCTGATTTGCTCGTTAAGCAAACATGCAAATGTCTTTAAAGCGCAAACCTAAGCTATCCTATGCTAAGCTATGAACTATGTATATTGTGAGGAATGGGTGTGTGAATCATGTTTGGTCCCCAGGTCACAATGGGTATGAGAAATAAGATAATCCGATGAACTTACTAGACAACACTCACAATAGGGCTTCTAGGGATCTAAGATTGCATTAGTTCTTCCTGCGTCTTCGGTCAGGGCTCACATCTACGGTTGGGTTTCCTGTGAACACGAGAGATAAAACGAGTGCATCCCAAAAATTGGAGGGTACGTAGAACTCTCACGCGTGAAGAGTGGAACTTCTTATCGAGATTTTTAACTTGCTCCTATAGAGAGCAAGTATCATTTTCGTGAAAGAATATAGAAACTCAAGAAAGTGAGTCTGGCAATTCTGTCCATCTGAACCACTGGATGGATTTACTCCAAACTACATATCTGGGGTCTGTAGATTCACAAGTCAGGGCGAAATCAGAATTTTCATTCTATCTTCAAAGTTAACGGTACTTTACATACTTATGGCTAATATTGGAAAAGTGCAATTTTCTCGAAAACGGATCCAACAATTTTGATAAAAATTCATATTTGAGGCAATGTGGACGTTTGCAATAAGGACATACCTTTTCTCTAAAAATTCGAATAACATTAATTTGCTCATTAGTGAACTTATTTAAATTGGTCAAGTTTTGGACATATAGTCAAAAAAATGTTCAGACTTTTAACGCGTTTTTCGCCTTTGAATAGATTTTAAATCTGAAAAATAAATACAAACGAACAGCAAATATCGAGCTACTACGTGTTACCCAGCCGTGCCCTTTATTTTATTATCAAAATCGGTTAAGACGATTTTTCAGAATACCGTTATATGAGGATATCAAAAAGTAATCGGCCAGGTACATACAATTAGACAAATAAAATATAAGTTTCTCAAAATAATTTTTCCATATATGACCCGTCTACATACAAACACTTTTGCATCCGGTGTTGCCACTTTTCTAGACTTTCTCTATAAAAATGCGGCATCGTTAAACGATAACTTTATCGATTCGCATCTTTTCCCTTTGATGGTTGAAATTGATATTCAGCTTTAAAAATAAAAAAAAATATTCACATGGAGTCAGCTAGTCAGCCAGCGAGTATGAAGCCTGGTGAAATTTCCTTAAAACACCTCGAAGTTGCATCGAAGAATGTGCCGGGGAGTTATCGTATGGAATAAGACGATGCGAGCAAAAAAGTTTTCTGGATCCGCCTCGATTTTATTTAAAAGCAAGACAATAGCTTCCGCTCCTTAAACCATAAAAGTCCCAAACGATCAAATTCCTAAGCCACCGGTTATTGCCGTGGTAGAAACTCTTCGATCCTCGTCTAACATTTCTTAATGTTTAGAGCACATTACCACATTGGTTGAAGTTGCCTTCCTCCTTGCCTTCTTTGAAACGCTTGGTCCACTCAAAAATTAGAGTATGGCTTGTAGATTGATCACAGTCAACTTTTATTTAAGGTGCAGCAATAATGTCTCCATTACCCCATCCAAGTTTGATAAAAATTACTCGAATTTCCAATCGAAAATTTCACATTCTGCAAAAAATTGGCTTTAAAAAAAAAATATTTAGAAATTAAAACTATACAAACAATCTACCTCACATTTTGCAAGTAAGCTACCAATTCGTTAAATTTTCAAGAAAAATATGACGAACGCAGTTCAGTGAACTTTTTGAACTTTTTTTGAACCATTTATGAGATATAGCCAATTTTTAGAAGTATATAGATTTTTTCCCAAAAACCTTGAAGGTTAATGTATAGCATGCATCCAAACTAACTCAAACTAGAAAGAACTAGAAAATAAGCAATTCTTTTTTTCGTTACACCCGAGGCGTTACACTTTTTTCGTTACACCCTAGCCAATTTACTCTACTTCGGGTAAAGAAATTCATCTTTAAAAATCCGCGGCTTCCTCGCTGTCTCTCATCTTAATAGACTGCAGGAAAAAAGTGACTTTCTTATGACCTAATACACTTTTGCCAAACATCTCACTGCACAAGGCTTAAACGACCTGACCATCCGCAACGCCTGTGGAATACTCTCTATGATTTTTCGTCCTGCCTTTGCTCGCATCAGATGACCGATTTTATGACCGATGTGGTGAGAGCTAATCATGTAAGCTCGTCATCATTGAAGTATCTAAGTACCTATTCTTCTTTCGTAGAAATTGTATTAACAAGTGTTTGCTTTCTAATAGTACAATGAACCAGTATTGAGTCTGTGTGCTCTGATGTAGTGTTTCTTAGACATGCCACAAGGAGTTTATAATCCAAATGCTGTTAAATCTGTTGCAACCACGCCAGAAATCAGTATTAGAAAAGCGCTTATGATTTATAGTCACAAGCGCTTTCCTTCAAATTTTTCTAGTGTAACACAATAGCCCTCCACATGACACAGAGTGGATATAGAATAAATATTCTTAAATCAGTTGCAACCATGCAAGAAATCATTATTAGGAATGTGCCTTTGGCTATAGCAGCTAATGTATGTATATACATATGTACATAGAATTCACCTTGAATAAATTATTCTACGACGAAGAAATCTATTCACGTATCCTTTGTTGACATCGAGTAGGAAATAAAAGATAAAAACACGTCGCAATTTACCACACAATCTCGCGATATTTACATCGCCATTGACGTTTCTACAGATGTAGGTCAGGACACCTCAAATCGCTCATCGAAGTGTTTACACCGATAATTTAGAAGCTAAAACAAATTGTCTAGGTCGCGCCGCGTATCCATCTCCGCCAAAGGCTAGACCAACACAATCTAAATTAAGGTATTCTGAGGGGATTCTCCACCCACTTACATAATCATGGCTATATCCAACCCACCCCTTCTTTGGCTCTTTAAAGTATGTATGCGCAGGAATCCAACCCTATTCAGAGCATGGAATGCGTTACACTTTCATATCAGAAAAAAAAAAAAAAAAAAAAAAAAAAAACTCACACTCCCTCTAAGTAAATATCTCATAAAAACCCATCAAGTGGTGGAAAAGAAATTCATCCCCATAAGCAAACATCAATAACTGACGAAGGGATATTTTTGGCTTCGTTCGTATTGTGTGGGGGAGATACAACAGATTGAGCAGCAACGAAAAAAAAAAAAATAATACTTGATTGATGCTGACCTACGGACTTGGTTAACTTTTTCTGAGTTTTCAGCGCGCAATCAGGAAACGAATCTATGTATGTCTTCTGAAACGATACATACGCACATGCACACATGCTGAGGATTAGGGACAGTAAGTCAATATAACCCAGTTTGCTTAATCCAAGTTTCTCCTTCACATACTGTCATCCTTGTTAGTTGCCTCTCAAGGATCCTTAAGTCATCGATGGGATGACTTGGAACAGAAGAACGCAGAAAAATTTTTATTATAACATCTATCTAGGCCAAGGTTCTTCAATTATTATGCGTTGCGGGTTGCCTGGCCTTTATCACCAGGGGAGGGATGCACAAAAAAAAAAAAAAAGAAGAAAAACGAATTTACTTAGAAATACTAACCCAAATATTTCTAAGAAGCGTTTAGTTAGATTTGAATGGCACCAAAAGTAGATTAGACACGTATTTCTCAGGATGCGTAGGGGGGGAGTAGCGCGTGACCTAGTTTTGGCATTTCTAATAACTGACATTGAGTGTGTATTCAGGAAATGAAGAAAAACTGTCCAAAGTGACGGAACCTCAGATAAATTGAACGAAAAGAGCTTTAATTACTTTGCGGACGTACGGATACATGCATACCTAACCACGTTTCATTGGAAGTTCTTCTCCTCAGTAGTTGCCTCCTGATTGCGGATTCATGATATCTTGCATAAATCACATACAACTTGATGAGAGAAAGGATTCAGTTAATTGGTATATCCTTGAGAGTTTGACAATTACAATTTAATGACCTAAGTGGGGTATGCTGGATGAGTGCAATACTTTTTTTTTAATTTGTTTTAATTTTTAATGTGTGAAACTTGAAATGAGGCAAGTTAAGGGGGAACTAAACGAAAATAAAATATTTATCACAGTATTCAGTGGAATATAACATCAATTTACACAAGTTGCTGCCACGTTTGTCAATTGCTTTGTCAGACAGGTAGGATTTTCACCAGGGAAGATACCTCAATTTAGTGACATTGCATAATTATAATCTGCATCCACACTCTCCTTTCAATATTTAAACTCAAAAGTTTCATCTACTATCTATGAAAGGTGAATTTATAAGTTCTTGCATTATTTCACATTTCTTCCTGGCCCTCTGTTTGTCTTGCATTGACGTATCTTAAGATTGAGGGAGAATTATTCTTTGGTTTATTTAATATGCAGACGAGATTACAGACGGCCCTGAGGGTGGCCGTGGTGTAGTGGTAACATCAGCGCTTGTCACGCTCTTGGTTCACGGTTCAAATCCTGATCTCAAAAATCATCTTTTTATTTCGTCTGAAATAAATAAAAAAGTCAATCAATTGCGAAAGCTTAGTCAACTCTACTGCGAAGGCATAACATTTTTTCATTTTTAATGCATTTTTTATTTTTTTTTAAATTCATTGTAATTTAATTGCTAGACAAAACGCTTAAAACTAGCTTAACTAACTTAACTATTCTTATTCTAACTTATTGGCCCTATGCGGGCGCTCTAAGCTAATCCTAATATTTTATTATTATATTGCGAAGGCATAACACTGGCAGTAGAGTGGTCATATGGCTTAAATGCAACTTGATCATGATGATGACATCAGGTGGAGGGAAAAAAATACTGTGAATCATGAGCAACGACAAAAAGCAAAACAAACAAGCTCCCCAGATATCTGGACGCCACCCTTGGAGTTTACTGAAACTTAATACCATCTAAGTTTCAAACCCACTACACCAATCTTTCTTTCTCTCTCTCAATTTCTGCAAACGCCCTAAAATAATTTAATGGTATTCATATCCCATTTGGTGCGCGCAAATTATAAAAAAAAAAAAAAAAAAATGCGGGGAACTTATGTAGAAGCTTCAGTGGACAAGGTTGTAGAGGAGACCTTATGACTAGTGCATTGTGTAGAGGTTTAGACCAGTGCACTCTTCCGCTCGTGCGACAGATCATTCATGGCTACTCGGTCAGAAGATACCGTCCGGGAACTCACGAAGCAGGGGCTATGAAGTGGTCGACTTACAAAAAGAATTTAGAGATATGAGTACTATCATATATAAACATATGTAGGTATCGGAGACCCTACGACGGAAATGCAGATAAATAAATGAATCAATAGCGGGAAGTGACGCACTGCTACCTAAAATATATATTTTTTTCCCTTTTGCAGAAAATTTAAAACCTGGTTCTCTCTCTTCTAACTGAGAGATGCCTGGGAATCTCTAGAAGCTTACTTTGCTTCAGAATCTGCATATCCCGTCGCTTTCATCCTGAGGTGTTCTTTGAGTTTTACAATACCGAATGAGGAAGCCTAATTCTATTCAACCCTTCAGTACCAACAACTTAAAGGGCTTGAAGATTTCGTTCATATTCGAAATGATAAATATTCAATTTCAAAAGAGAACAAATTCAGACGGTCCTCAAGCAGATTTTGAGCTATTAAAGGTATTTTGTTTTTAGAATACAGTGAAATCATTTCATTAATACAATTTCTAATTAGTTTCAGCAGAAAAAATTATGTTTAAGAACTTTTTCTTATGAGAAAGTGGGCGTGGCTATCAATATTTGTCACCAAGAGATTTTCAAAATAAGATTTATCCATCATCTTAAATAGCTTTATAAAAGCAAAATCAGGTTTTTGAAGAAAACGCCAAAAAAAGTGGGCGTTTTTATTTGTTTATGTTGTAAACTACGTGTCATTTGGTTCTTGACCCGAATACATTTGTCTAGTCTTATCAGTACCTTAGGGTATACATTGTGGAGTTTTTAGTCCATTTCAGTTTGGTGTGACACTTTTGACGAAACTGTATATCTTGAAACAGAAGTGCTATTTTAAAGAGGAAGTCTCGGTATCTCTTCCCCTATTCCTTCTTTGCGATGGTTCTTTAGATGCCATTTTTACTATGAAATATAAAGGCGAAAGGAGACCTTAGATCTGGATCCATATCTAATTTGTCTATCCTTTGGAATTAATTTTGTAAACGACGACTGAATGTTTTATGTAATCTGTTTTTGGTACATTATGTCGCCGTGGCAGTTAACTGCTTGTAAGGGTCTTTCATTAAGCGCTTCCTATCTTTAAATTTAAATAAAACAAAGTGTGTGTGAGATATCATCGGCATTTTTATTCGTTTGAAAGGCCTATTAATGCCATTATGTATGGAATATAACATCGTTCAAATGTCCGCCGCGGCTTCTCTGGGTGGCGCACATCCGAAATGTCCAATTTTCCATGACTCTGGCGCATAAATCAGGCTGAATTTGACCGATGGCATGGGTTATGTTGGCTTTGAGGGCCGCTGTGTTTTGTGGCTTATTCGCATACACCTGCGACTTCAGAAAACCCCACAAGAAAAAGTCTAACGGGGTCAAATCGCACGATCTCGGTGGCCAGTTCACATCACCTCCACGTGAGATGACCATGCCCTCGAATCGCTCGTGCAGAATTTCCAATGTGGCATGAGCTGTGTGGCACGTAGTGCCGTCCTGTTGAAGCCGCATGTCGTTGGTGTCCATATGATCCAATTCAGGCCAAAAGAGGTTGGTAATCATCGACCTAATAGCGCTCGCCGTTGACGGTGATGGCCTGGCCAACGTCGTTCTCAAAGAAATATGGACCGATGACGCCGCCCAAAATCCAAACCAAACAGTGACTTTTTCGGGATGCAATAGACGCTGTTGGATCTCATGTGGATTGGTATCGTCCCAAATTCCACAATTTTGTTTGTTGACGTACCCATTCATACAGAAATGGGCCTCATCGCTGAAGATAATTTTTCGATGAAAATTAGGGTCAGTTTCCAACTGCTCCAGAGCCCATTCAGCGAACACACGTCGTTGTCTATGGTCGTTTACCTTCAGCTCCTGGGCCAGTTGAATTTTGTACGGGTGCAGGCCCAAGTCACGATGCAAAATTCGCCAGGTAGTGGTCTGCGAAAGGCGATGTTTTCGGCAGATCTTGACTCTCGTCGGTGTACGGGTGTTGGTTGATCGTTTACTAAACCAGTGGACTCAAATTTATCCACCACACTGTGAATAGTCCTCTCGGAAAGACGATTATGGCGACAGTAAAATGGGCAAAGCGCGCGGAACGTTGCCCGAACAGAACACCCATTTTGATAAAACAATTTTATTATTTGCACGTGTTGTTGAACGCTATATCCGTCCATGGGGCTTTGGCAAAACAGACTGAATAAATGACATCCAATTTGACAGATGTAGCTTCAACAATATGGCCGCTATCAACTGTCAAAGTTCGGAAGTCCCTATTGTATATTAATAGTAATTAATTGTATAAGTGGCGATTTTCTTCAACTATTACTTTCTGTAAGCAAGCAAATTATCAAAAATTATCTTGTCATCGGTAGACATTTTTACTTAAAAAGGTTTGACAGTTTTTATCAGTTGTTTTTTTTTCCCCATGCTCAATGAATAAACGGTGACAGCTGTGCATACAAAAAGGTATAGATGGGTGTTGAAACTTTGTGTTTTCCATGGTAGATGGCGCCACATAGAAATACCGTATAAAGTTGGAAAAAAAAACAATGAAATGAAGAAAAATGTTATAATTTTTATTCAAAACCAGATTACTCGTACCTGAGCAGTTATCTAGCACGGCGACATAATGTATGTGCAAAGCTACTGTTTTAATACACGGCCGGGATAGCTAATATACATATTACAAGTAACCAACATAACACGTGTCCATTTCAACCAGAAGCCAAAAGCAGATCTACACTCTAGCCTAGATTGTCACGTGCTTCTTATCCAAATTACACTGTAAAACTTTTCCAATACACACTTCCCATATCCTCTTTTGCATAACATTATAATTACATAACCTCAAAGCAAAACTATTCCCATCTGTGAACTATATTTGCTTTGATCTTTTTATAGTCCTTCTAAAGATGGTGCGTTATAGAGTGCATACCATGCTCCTATAAATATTGCATAGAGGGGGAGAGAAGAAAAATACACTTCCTTCATTAAGCTCCTTCGTGTTCCCGGTCTTATTGATTTTGGTCCCTTCGTCGATGCCATTGAATAACGCACCACAGCACTCATTGTTATTCTCTATCGCATGCATTTTCCGATTTAAAGTTTCCTTCAGCAGGTTTTTTTTTGTCTTCTGTCTCTCCTTCTCACTTTCCGCTTTTCCTCTTCGTACGGCATTATTAAATTCTCTACAACCAGTTGAGTAGGGGGAGGATGTGGAGGATTCAGGAGGCGATAGCATATTACGACCACTACTGGGAAGAAAAGCTTCAGGAGCATGAAAACAATTGTTCTCTTATACTCCTGTACTATACATGGAAGGAAAATCAATGTTGAGCCGGAAAGAAAAATCCACAATGAAGGCCGTTGCGCGATGCACCATTCTCCATTCAATGTTGAATGCGAAGGAGTAAATCGAGAATTTTACTCCTTTCAGCTTCTTAAGGAAAAAAAATAAAAACTAGAATCGATGGTACGAGTATTTGCAATCAGAACCTCATTGCAACCATGATAATGCTAATAATAAAGTCTTGAGTATGGAATTCAGTCGTGTGGATATCCAGGGTCGGAATTTGAATTGCTCATGTGTTTTGATAAAGAACAGTTCAATATTTTGAAGTTATTTGTTATTGTAATTCAAAATAATAAATATGTGAATGCTCCTATTTTCTTGTCGGGGTAAGAAATACCCCACTTAGATTTAATCCTGGTCCAAGCAACCCTCTTGTTCTTTATTCTTTGTAGAAAGATGAGTAGGAGCCCCAAAAATCTGCCACCAGATACGAACAAAATGCACCCAATCGCAGAAAAAGTGTTCCGTAATATAGCCATATTCTGCACTGGCCTAGCACATTGAGATGCTTGGTAAATTTGAAGTGGCCCGTAAGAATGCCAGTAAGCTGTCTGCAGACTTCTCTGCGTTTAGTCGTTTAGTCTGTCTACATCCTAAAGAGTCATGACACCCAAGGTTATGTGGGTGGAAACCTAACCATCAATGGAAGCTCTGACCGTGGTTGCAGGAAGACCCAACGCAGATTCAGGTGCAGAGAAATCCTCCTCAGAAGCCCAACCAGTGCAGAAGATGGCTATATTGAGGAGCACTTCCTCTGCTATTGGGCCTCTTTTGCTCGTATCTGGTGGCAGATTTTTGGGGCTGCCTACTCATCTTTCTACAAAGAATAAAGGAATTTTATTAACAGGGGTTTGCTTGGACCAAGATTAAATCTCAAGTGTTCCAGTGGATTTATTGTCCCGACAAGAAAATAGACTGAATTCCATTTGAAATCTCATTTTCGTAATACCATTGCGACACGGGACGAAAAAATTTCTCAGTGAGTCCAATCTAACTATTTTGGAAGTGGTTACCCTTCAACAAATCGACGCCGCCTGTTTGAACAGATTTTAATAAAATTTGGAGACGAGTTTTAAAAATGTTGAAGTTATCCTTCTCATACATCTACGGATAACTCAAGAATTACTTAACGGATTTTGATGAAACTTGGGACATCGATTTTGCATTGGTTTTTAAGTTTTTTTTCTACACAAGGTCTATGCAAATAATTTGATACGAAGCGGTGGAACATTTTTTTTTTTTTGCTCTTTATGCACCTAAAAAAGTATTTTTTTTTACAATTTTTCTTTGTAATATCATAAAATAATTAATATCGGTTCACTACATACCATTTTTGTGCAAAATTTAAGCTCACTAGCTCTGAAGATTCAAAAGTTACACGTGTGTGGCGTACTGACGGAGAGACCTACAGTCACCAGTGTTCCATTTTATACCATTCTGGCACGAAAAAATGCGAATGAAAACACTAAAAAAATGCGTATGAAAATAATAAAAATTATAATGGATTTTGAAAACAAGTATCATTGCATGTCTTTTAGATTGCAGCAAAGATAAAATTTGACTTTTCAGCATTTTGAGAGCCGAAACCTAGTTAAGGGTGGCGGTGTAGTGGTAACATCATCGCTTGTCACGCTGTTGGTTCACGGTTCGAATCCTGATGTCAAGAATCATCTATTTATTTCGCATGAAATAAATAAAAAATTCGATCACTTGCGAAAGCTAAGTCAACTCTACTGTGAAGGCATAACACTGGCAGCAGGGTGGTCATATGGCTAAACTGCAACTTGATCGTGATGATGACATCAGGAGGACGGAAAAAAATACTGTGAATCATAAGCAACGACAATAATAGCGAAAACAAACAAAATACTCCCCAGTTATCTGGTCAGCCACCCTTGGAATTTACAGAAACTTAATACCACCTGAGTTTCAAACAACACCACTCTTTCTTTCTCTCTGTCTCTTCCCCTTTCCACAAAACGCACGTATTCTAAAAATTAGTATAAGGGCATTCATATCCCCTTTACACGTGCAAATTATAAAAAAAAAAACCTAGTTGATGTGTCTCTGCGGTTGTGTACTGAACTTGAGGATCTCACAGTTTAATATCCCAATAGTACATCCACTTTAGGTAATATCCACTCAGCATTTTTCCAGAATGTACACAATTTCCAACTCGAGGAATAGTGGTAAGTAGTATTAGCGGCTTGATTTTGTACGGTTTTTCGACTTGTCGAAAGGGAAAGTTTTGAATTTTATTTCATACATTTAGTACCAACTTCATTCGAAAAAGCCGTACGAAATCAAGCCACAGGTCACACCATAAATAATTCAGGTTTTTGTGTGTCTTATTCAAATTATAAAAAAAATAAAGGGCACGACTGGGTCGCACGTACTTGGTCCATATGTGCTGTTCATTTGTAAAGTGACCTGTGGCTTGATTTTGTTCTTCGAACGTCCATCCAACTGCTTTGGCTGTTGTATGGACAGAATTGCGAGACCCACAAGGTCTTTGAGTGATGCTGCCAGATTCATCGAGCTACCGGCTAGAGACAGTTGTTAAGCTCTAGATAGACAGTGTGAGTGAAGGAAGACCATACGTATTTCAGCAAGATTCTGCGCTAGCGCACAAAGCCGCGACGACTTCGGAATGGATGGCAATCAATTTCCATGATCACATAACACCAAACCTTAACCCGTTGGATTACTTTATGTAGGGAGTAGTTGAACATAAAACCAGCAAACATCGCCACAATACCATCTAAGACCATTTAATCCAGCATGCTCACGGATTGAGGCTGTGCGGCTTATGTTCTAATAATCGTTTAGAACAAGTAGCGTCCGTACAATGTAAATATATGAATTTCATAACTGAGATCATAAAAATGATTATACACCATATTCCCTCAAATTGTTCTTTTTTTTATTTTTTTGCAACCGTTTTTTCTTTATTTCTTGTTTAAATTTTGGACTATGCCATTATGTATGCAATACAACATCGGTTAAATATTCGTGTGAGGAAATTTTCAATAACTTTTGAGCACATATCTGGCTGTATTGTGGCCATAACTTCACAGATGTTGGATTTTAAGTGGTCCAAAGTTTGAGGATTGTCTGCATAGACACAATCTTTAGCATAGCCCCATAAAAATGAATCCAATGTGGTCAGATCACACGATCTTGGTGGCCAATTCTTGAAATTAAACGGCCAGAGAAATTCTCATGCAATAGAGCCAAATTTCCCTATGTTATGTGGTACGTAGCCCCATTCTTTAAGAACCACATGTCGCTCACATCAATGTCTTCAATCTCAGCCCAAAAAATTTGGTTATTATTTGACCATAGCGCAGAGAATTCAAAAAAACGACGCGGGTCCACAGCGCGCACCAAACTGGCACCAAACTGTCACCCGTAGTGGATGCAAATAATAACATTTAGATTCACATAACCCCAAATTCTGCAATTTAGTTTGTTTATGTAGCCACTGAACGAGAAATGGGCTTCATCGCTGAAGATTTTGTTCGAAAAATTGGCGTCAACTTACATACTCACAGATATTACAGAACTCTTATTTATATAGTAAGATGTAACAATTTTAATACGTTGAGCGGTGGTTAAAGGATCCATATTATAAAATGGATGACAGATGAATTTGACAGATGGGATGTGAAAACCTAACCTCGAAATGAATAACCCTTTACTATTGTGTAATGAAATTTTAAAAGATATTTCAACCCTCAATTGAATTAATGTGGTTGGGTGATGAATCTAATTACCGTAAAGGTAAATAGTGTTATGTTCTCTTTTTTTTTATAAATAAATTGTTGTTTAAAAAACTGAAGTTTTAAATTTGTTACCATATACGACAATATTTTGACTTATTTACTTCGTTTTTGCACGCAGAGAGGTCAACGTTGGTCAATACTCGGTTTTTGCTACTACCTTGACGGCTTGAAGGTCAAACGAATATCAAGGTTTTACTTCATGTTGACAAGACTTATTTTTGGAATTTGCTCTAATGGCCATTTTTGTTTTGAGGAGTGGTATCCTCGATTAGTAAACCCTTCAGTTTAATTCGACAAATGACTTTAATTTAACCCAGCGCTCTTTTACTATAGCAATAATTAATTTAAAAAAAATATCGAAAACTTTTTACCACAAGACGGCTTTCAATATCTCCCCACTCCATATTTACAAACGACTTTTGTGTAAATCTTTTTGCGCGTTAACTTAGCATAAATGTCACTCATTGAACATCTGTCAATATAGAATGGATGTGTTCAATAGTATGTTCACGATGAGCGCGCTTAAAAGTGTACCAGTATTTATGACATGACTAGGTATTTCAGAATGCTAAACCATGTTAATTTTTGTTTTATTTTAATGTACTATACGAGTATTCGTATACAAAAACTATACTCGTACCTAATAGTGACGCACATTTATAACCCAAGCGATTTTTAATGCAATTCGTAGAGCAGGCACTAGACTTTATAGATTTTTTGATTTTTTTTTTAGATACACGAGAGGATTTCAGGTTGAATTCGATTTGCAAACACTCCTCCTTTTTGACTCAACGAACATAAGCCCTCTTGAATGCAATTTTTCCATCGCCTCGTAACTAAAAAGCGAGTGAAATTCCAAATAAAACCAATTTACTACAACTTTTTGCCACCCCTCTTCGATTGAATTCAAATTAGAGAGCTGAGCCCACGTTTGACGAGTGTTTATTGAATCTAGTGAAAAATTAATAGAGCTGCACTATTACCCCCGTCACTATCGTCAATTTCCTCTCAATCAGTTTGTTGACATTGATGATGGAATTTTCAGCGCGCGTTTTAAGTTTCCACGTTGAATTGAAAGTGCAAATTAATTCCTCTTACTGTGGAATGGGTTGCAATGCAGTGCAGTTGCAGCAGTAATGACAACCATTCCCAGCCAATCCCAACCACTAGCACCACATTCATGGTAATTTGTGGTAAAGGATTTTTTTTTGATTGAAAGGATATAAAATATCGATTAACCCGAAGAGGGTTTAGTCCAGAGTGAGAGTGTGAGGTGATACTCTTTGATATGGAGCGCTTATTCAATCCAGGTTATTTGAACGGATTAAGTCAACAGACCCTCACTCAATGTTTAAATTGAAATTTTACTCTCTTTTTCTGCTGTGTGGCACCTGTTACCATTGGGCGCCCCCTTCTGTTGAAAATATTGCATAATCGAAAAAAAAAAAAAAAAAAAACATGAATTCAGCGAAAATCCGATAAAACAAAAACAAGGAAACAACACAATACAAAGGTTTAGCGTTTCCCATTGCGCGGCACATGCACATTTCCTGGATATAGCGCGCGAAATGCAAATAGTTATTATTTAATAAATAATAATAAAAAAAAAATACTGTTTTCAATATTAGGTGAGAAAAAGGTGTGCAGCAACACTGGATCGTGTTCTATTTGTTTGTTGGATTTTTTTTTTTTCATCGATACACGAGTACCTACATATGTACATTGCACTTTGTTATCGCACCACATTCCACGATTGAATGTTATCGCTTTCGAAATGATGTTATTAACCATTTTACTTTATCTATTAGTTTCGCCACGCATTCCGTAGGTAAAAGGTTAGATATTTCTGGTGTCAGTGATAGGTATTGTTGCTTTGAAAAGAAGTAAAATACGAAGACGTGGTAGTGCCTAGTAGGCATGTTTTCATATATTTCTTCTTAAGTAGACGACGATTCGAGACGGGAATTTGCAATTTTTAAAACATATCATACTTTAAAGACGACTTCTCTGTTGAATAGAAATGAAAGACCCAAAACTATCTTTTCTTTAAACTTGTTAGTGGTGGGACTTTGAGTTACTGGTAATTACACGTATACTAGTTACTTTAATAGTAACTAACAAGGTACTGTAGTTAATTACTGGTTACTTCTAAGTAACTAAACCAATTCTAAGTGAATTAAATAAAAGAATCTGTTCAAAATCAAAAATTAAAAAATTTAGGAAAATCGGTGTCTATCCGTGAAAGGCTTTTTAACTACTAAATGAACTTCAAAAATTAAGTCACTATTTAATTGAGGCAGATGTTTTTAGCAATAATTTCATCGAACTGCAATAAACAACTGAAGTACTAGGCCAGGTGTTTTTAAAGTGTGGGTCGCGATACCCTGTGGGCAGTTTCGAGGATTCGTGAGCTGTAAAGGGAAAAAAAATGCGCTGGCTGTATTCCAGACGAGTTTGGTGGTGGGCAACAGCTGTTGTACCATCTGGTTGGTTGGTTGCTTATGCTCTTCACTTAGGCCTCCATTGGGCCCGTTGTGTTCCCCTCATCTGCGTAACTGTAAGGAATAGTGATGTGTTTTGGGAATTATGTATTGAGAGGATTTAGGTCTAGGGATCATGGGTAGTATCAACTATATCGTATGGTGATCGGGGAATCGTAGTGTTCGTCTGGCGAACTCCAGTATATCCCCGATTCCTTCCTTATTGAGGTGTGTAATATCCGGAATCCTTGGAGATCCCAGAATTTTCAGCCTTAGCCTCGCTGTAGCGGGGCAGTGACAGAGGAAGTGTTCTATATCTTCCTCCTCCTCTTCACAGTCGGCACAGATTGCTGTATCAGCTATTCCGAGTCTGAACGAATGTTTGTTGAGATTGATGTGTCCTATTAAAAGTCCCAACATCAATCTCAATTCTGTTCTGCTTGAGTTAAGAGCTCTTTTTGCTGTGTTGTTACTCGGTTTGGTTATTACAGATCTAGCCACTTTGCACGTGTTTAGATTCGTCCAATAGTTATTGAACTCCTGTCGTATCTTTTCATTGATTATTGTTTTAATAGTTGTCAGTGGGACCCCTATTGTATTATCCGGGTTCAGTTCTGTATTGCCTGCTCCTTTCCTTGCTAGTTCGTCTGCCTTTTCGTTACCCGGTACACCCTCGTGCGCCGGTACCCATGTGAGACGGACTCTATTGCGTCTGGCAAGTAAGTTCAATTTAGTTTTGTACTCCCTTACTAGTCGTGATTTCGACATGGGGTTTGTGATCGCGCTAATTGCTGCTTTGCTGTCCGAGCAGATGTCAATTTGCCTTTCTTCGCTGGTGTCTTCTGCGAGTATTTCGGTTGCCTTCATAATTGCATAGACTTCTGCTTGGAACACCGATACAAATGGTTCTAGGTGAATAGCAAGTTCAATCGGTGGGTTAGCACTGAAGATGTCAGCCCCTGATTCCCCTGATATGTTAGAGCCATCTGTATAAATCGATATCCTATTGGAGTTTCTTGTCGTTCTTTCATACGTCCAATATTCTCTTGCGGGAAAAATTGTTTCGAAGTTGTTGGAGAACGTGTACGATTTCCCAACAACATCACTGGGGCAATCGATGAGTGGTGTCATTACTCTTATCATTTCGGTGATTTTTCGATGTCCCGTAGTTGCACCACCGGTGAAATGGCCGATAGTTCTAAACCGTGAGGCTGAAATGCATGCCGGCAATCTTCTTCGCTTCGAGGTGCACTGGTAGAATGTTAAGTATCGCTTCCATGGCCGCGGTTGGTGTTGAGGATTGTGCTCCTGTAATACACAGGCAGACCATACGCTGCACCTTAGTTAGCAAGTCTCTTGCATACTTTTTGCTCATCACTGGCCACCATACAACTACACCGTAGAAGATGATGGGTTTTATTACGCATTCGTATATCCAGTGGACCTGTTTCGGTTTCGAGTATAGCGTTCCATTGTTCATCGTCGTGTTCTTCGGATCTGTTTACTACACAACTGTCAATATTACAATGACAGGAGACGCCATTTGCAAAAACCATACACAATTCATTACTTTTGCGCCACCTTATATATGTATGTCAAATATTGTTTTAAATTATAATAATGTACCGTTATACGTGTTTTCTGCCGAAAATTTGGTACGCCATCTGATAGCATATGTCCACTGTAAATCAAATATTAAATTTGAACAAAATCGTTATAGCCGTTTTCGAGAAAATCGATTTTTTTTTTACAAAATCGACCATTAGTAAAGTACCGTTATTTTGCGGTTAGGATGAAATTTCTGATTTCTCCTCGAATTGTGAACCCACGGACCCCTGATATGAAGTTTTGGCTGCAGTCGTGCATACAGACAGACACACAGATAGAATTGCGAGACCAAATTTTTTGAGATTCTCCATCATTTTTACGAACTCAATACTTACCTTTATGGGTGCAAGTAAAAATATTGAAAAGTTTTCGATCGATACTCGTATACTTTCAAATTTAAAATTGACGAATTGTTGGGCCAGTTCATGTTGGATAACGGAACGGGAGGTAGAATCCCGATGAAACCGATGTTCCTGTGATTTTTTCACTTTGTATGGGCTGTTAGCAACAAAATATTTGTTTATTTATAGGTACCCATGCATACGTATACATATATAAATATATGCACTCGTACGACTATGAATGAGCCACTTAACAGTGCTATCTTTTAGAGCCTAACCAGCGGAACCGATTTTCATGAAAAATGTATCAAAGGATTCGTCTTGAGGTTGCGAGTATGTCAAATAGTTTTGCTAAAGTTAAAAGTATCTCCCAATACCCAAGTTGCAGTAAAATTGTACAGACCCTTTATCCGGTGCAAAATAAAAAATGTAACCAAACCTTGTTCTCTCCATTTTCCTTTTCTAAAAGAGGAAAAGGTAATAAAATCCATCGCAGTGCTTTTTTTACTCGACATGCGTCTACATCCTTTTCAGGTTTCCGATACTTACAAGGAAAAAACAAGTAAGTACGGAAAGAACTCTTACAGTGGGAGAAAGTTGTCCGCCCGTCTGTCTGTCACAGTTTCGTAACTCATGTACCGTTAGACGTAGAAGGTTAAAACTTTGATAAAAGTTGCTAACCCACAGACAATTCTGAAGGAAAAGTGAAAAAAAAAGTTTTGGAAGTAAAAGTAGAACTGAAAACTATATTTTTTATTCGTATAAATATAATAATTGTTTTTTTTTTCTCTCAAACTTTTGTATTCGAAAAAGTGCGAATATAAGTGCGAATATAAGTACTCGTATGTATAGTACTATATCTGATGAATTCAGGCTACGGAAAGTTACTTTCAAAATAAATCAAAGACTATAGCTGAAAACCGGTCCAAGTGCTGCTGCTCTATAGCAATTTTCAGTAATGAGGATACAGGATACAAAGCCTTTCGATAACACTCTCAGAAGAATTATTTGTTTGTTATGTTGTATATACCAATGGACACTCTATTTCATTTAACACCTCTCGACATTTTTGGTAGGCAAATGGCAGCTAGCTCAGATATTCGCCTTAAAGCTACTTTACAGTGGTCCAGGAAAGTATATGGCCACGCCTCTATTATAAACAAGTTTAACAGCTTCCCTGAAAACATTGGCTACACCATACCCAACAAAAACTTCCAAGTTACCATCCATTCCAGAGCATTCTGGGAGGTGGGTGGTTTTACGGAAGATAATTCATTCATTTTTACACCGACTCACGATTCAAAAACTAACGACGGGGTGTGAGGGTGGTGGTGTCTTCTCTGATAGGCTTAATCTAAAACTCTCTTTTTGTCTCCCAAACCACACTGGCAATAAGGGAAGTCTTGTGTTGACTAAAGAAAAACGTGATATCAACCGCTAATATCTGCATCTTTTCAGGGAGCCAAGCAGCAATCAAATCCTTAGAATCATCCTCTATAAATTCTCTAACAGCTCTAGAGTGACCAATCGCCTCTTATAGAGATGGCGGAGCAGTTCAATATTCACATAATTTGGTTGCCGTGGCATAGGGACATTTCAGGAAATTGTAAATTGACGAATTTGTCAGACATGAAACAACAATACTCATCCTTCCAGACAAAAGTTCACTGGCTTTGCCGATCGCTGGATGCTTTTGAAAGGACTAATTCTAGGTGGACTAGTGGTACAACGTGTTTAGCGATAAAACAGATTTGGCCTAAGCTGGATCTGAAACGCTCTAAGAATTTGATTTCTCTCAATAGATTGCATATCAGCGCTGTAATTGGTGTCATCACTGAACACTGCCTAATAGGCAAGCATGCAACAAGGCTTGGCGTATTCTCAAATGATTTCTGTAGAAGCTGCGTGGACGAGGAGATGGAGGAGACTATTCTTCAAATTCTTTGCACCTGCCCAGCTCTCTCCCAAAGAAGGAAACTCCACTTACGAGCCTTCTGTTTCAACGACCTAAATGATCTGAAAAAAATAGACGTCAGAAGCTCCAAATAGTTCAATGAGTAGGCTAGAGACCGCTTTCCAAACCCACGTGGTATCACAATGAAACTATTTATTTATTTGTTTATCTAAATAATTTACAAAATAATTTATAAACAATTTACATTAAAGACTTTAGGGCAGCAAGGCCATTTGAAGTCGTTTTTAGAATTAAAGACTAGTACAAAGGACAATAAAGAAAAAAAGAACTTAAGGATATAATGGAAAAAGACATAAAGTATTGGGTCAATAACTTAATTCGTGCGGTTTGCTAAGAGATGGCGTAACTTGTATTATTCCATTGGAACATGCGTTGGAAAGCTACTGTCATTGTACGTCATTTCAGTATATGTCATTCATTTGAAGGGTAAACAACAATAATTTTTTTTCACTCAAATATGTCGAACTTTGTGCCTGAAAAAGTGTTTTTGCGGGGAGTTCTTCTTCATTACTTTAATTTGAAGAAAACTGCTGCCGAAAGTCATCGTGTTTTGGTGGAAGTTTATGGTGAACATACGCTAGCTGAGCGAACGTGCCAAAAGTGGTTCGCACGATTTAAAAGTGGTGATTTTGGCTTGGAAGACGATGAACGTCCTGGGCAGCCAAAAAAGTTTGAAGATGAAGAACTGAAAGCATTACTCTATGAAGATTGTTGCCAAACACAAGAAGAGCTCGCAGAATCTTTGGGTGTCACTCAAGCAGCCATTTCAAAACGTTTAAAAGCAGCTGGATATATTCAAAAGCAAGGAAATTGGGTTCCACATGAACTCAAGCCGAGAGACGTCGAAAGGCGGTTTTGCATGTCCGAAATGCTGCTGGAACGCCACAAAAGGAAGTCATTTTTGCATCGGATTGTTACTGGTGATCAAAAATGGATCCATTACGACAACCCCAAGCGCAAAAAATCATATGTGAAACCCGGCCAACCAGCCAAATCAACGGCAAAGGCGAATATCCATGGCGCGAAGGTAATGCTCTGTATTTGGTGGGATCAGAAGGGTGTGCTGTATTATGAGCTGTTAAAACCGGGTGAAACCATCAATGGACAACGCTACCGAACACAATTAATCCGTTTGAAGAGAGCAGTAGCCGAAAAACGCCCGGAATATGCGACCAGACACGAGGCAATAATTTTCCATCATGACAACGCTCGGCCCAATGTTGCTATTCCGGTTAAGAACTATTTGGAAAACAGTGGATGGGAAGTTTTACCCCAAACGCCTTATAGCCCAGACCTTGCCCCTTCTGACTACCATTTGTTCCGGTCGATGCAGAACGCCCTCACTGAAATACAGTTCACATCAGAGCAGAATATCAAAAATTGGCTTGATTCATTCTTGGCTGCCAAGCCGGCGCAGTTCTTTTGGGATGGGATCCACAAACTGCCAGAAAGATGGGAAAAAGTCATAGGTTCAGATGGGCAATACTTTGAATAATACTATTGTACATGTTTTTCTTAAAAAAACGTTCAAATTTTGACAAAAAAACCGCACGAATTAAGTTATAAACCCAATAGATATTCAAAAAGCAACAATATTATGTAATTGACAAATTTGTTTAAATATTACTAAATTTATGATGGAGTGTTGTGGCTTGTTTGATGTTCTGGATTGAATCAAGTTTGTTTGAGTTTAGTAATTCAGCAAGTTGTTGTTCAATGTTTGGATCATCGCCGTCGCCCAACCTATTATTGGTCTAAGTGTGTTGGCTTTTAGGTGACAGCCACCTCAACGTAACCTTTTTATATTGTATTACTAAATTCCATAAACCCCCCTTCCTACCATCTGTCTTAACTTAAAGTTGTATTTTTCCATAATTATGACTTAGCAACCGTCAGAGAGTCATTAAACCTTTGAAAGAAATATAAAACTGATGATACCTGAACAAGTTATTACTGCATCTTGCAGCAGTCAATAGCCTTTTAAAGAATCAAGTAATACCAACTGGTTTCCACAAATGTCTTGCTATTCTAATCTGGTTTCATATGACTTTTGAAGATAAATATTTGCATCAGATGACCTTAAAACTAAAGCAAACACAATTTACTTACCCCCTGATGATGGCATTAAACGTTCTGTTGAAATCACATCCATATTATTCCTTTTTGTCTGATGTTGACCACATTAATGTTGTTTTTTTGGTTTTGTATTTTTAATTTATTCGACTTTCTATGAAATGAAAGGAAAAACCGGTCGTGCTTTCAATTAACACCCCCGCGTAATATTCTAAAACGCATGCAAGTGTGCAATGAAATTTTATTCAAAATCGCTCGTGCACGTCCCAGTGAGGGTGGGTGGTGATGGCGATGCTGATAGTGGCACTGTTTAATGGACTAAAAACGGACTACGGAGCGAATATATAAATTTATAAATTTATTTTATCGATATTGATAGGTTATGCCAATTAGAATGCAACGAAGGGAACAACATCGGCACTATCATGATGTTCAGACGCACAATAACCAATTGAATTGTATTTCAAATTGAGTTCAATTACGAACGCATTCTGAAAGTAGAAAAAAAAAAAAATAAGTATTAAATATAATTTATTATGGAAAAACACATTTAAAGGCTAAAAGGCATAAGGCCTGGTTTTAGAAATTCAAATGAAAATGGATGTAATATAATAGTTTTGAATGAACAATAGACCTGAAAGTTACAATAGCCCGGGCAGATATGTAGATGAATCTTTGAAAACATACACGTGCATCCTTCTATAGAATACGAATTTTGTTTTACAGATCCTTTCTCTTTTTTTTCCCTCCAAAGTTTAGCTAAAACTTAAAATCCACCCCCGCTCAAATTCGAATGAATTCTTTTTTAATCAATCACAACTTCAGATTTCAATTCAAAAATAACTCATCAGATCCTCCCGTCTGATGTTTCGAGTGCTTGAAATTGAAAACCAAAAAAAAATAGAAGGAACACAAGCATGTGTTGCACAAATGCAACAACTGTGTACCCTTTTAACCCCCCTTCACATAAATGTTTGTAGTTATACGATACGCACTTGTATAGCTATGCGCACCGGTGTCTCATGATGTTGTATACTACGAGTATGTTTGCTGTTCTTGTTGAAGGCACGAAGAAAAGGATGAAACAACGAAAGAGAAAGTTTTCCCTGGTAGGACACAAAACAAAGTAATAATTTGGATTTGAGGATATCCTTTCAGTTGGTTAGCTTATGGGTGGTGAATGTATATATGTAGGTGGGCGGAAACTTGTGACGGAAAACGATGGAAGTATTTACATCTTTCACGCCACAAATTGAATACGGTGAATAGTGAAATTATGCTTTCATAGTTTTTCTCTGCTTTTGTTATTGTTGAGGATTATCTTTTACTTAGGGTTGAAGAGAAATCAGATAGTGATTGAAGGGATATTTGTTTGTGCTCTAATTCAAACAGTTTAGCTTTGGTGGATTTTTTTTAAAGAACATGGTAACAGTGAAATCAAAGGGATAACAGAAAATGAGATCTCTGACGAGCTTGCTAGACAAGGCTCAGAAGAGAATTTTTCTGGACCTTAAACCACTTTGGGTTTGCCAGCGTCCTCGGTTAGGGCTTCCACTGACGACTGGGTTTTCAGTGAACACAATCGAAGGTGGCATGACTCTCCAGGATGCAGGCAGACTAAACGAATGGTCCCCGACGTCTGTAAGAAATCCTCGGCTTTCTTGCCCCTCCTCCACCTTCATTTGCTAGGTTTGAGCGCTACCCCTGTCTGCAACTCCTGTGGAAAGGGCGATGATGACACTGCGGAACACTTCCTACGAGTATGTGATTGTCCTGCCTTTGCTCGGATCAGCTGGTAGATTTTCGGTGCTGATGTGGTGAGTACTGACGACCTAAGCTCTTCATCACTGAAGCGTCTACTCGTCTTTTTACAAAAGACGAAAAAAACACATTAAAATGCCTGGTTGTACTCTGCCTGGTTGTATAATGGACCTGTTTTTGAGTCTGATGTTAGATGCGAGTATACCTAGTCGTGGAATACATATTGGTACACGTTTAAACGCACTCATCGTGAAACTAGTATTGAACGCATCCATTCTATATTAACAGGTATTCAATGAGTGACGTTTATACTATGTTAACGCGTAAAATGATTTACGCAAAAGTCGGTTGTAAATATGGAGTGGGGCGATAGTGAAAACTGTGTATGGAAAGAGGCGATATTTTCCATGCCTTGCGATCGCTTGGATTCACCCGGAATTTTGCGTATCGAATTGCTAAATTCTTTGAGGACACTGGTGGAGCAACTGACCGTCAAAGATCCGGACGCTCTCACACTGTTATAACTCCACGGGCGATCAAAGCTGTTAAAGGATTAATCGGAAACCGCTGCAAAAGCTGAAAATCAAACAAGATTTAGCATACTGGCCACTTACTCACAGTCCAATTAAAGCAAAAACGGAATAAAAGATCGAAAACTTTGCGCCGCCGGTACGCGCAATATGGTCACAGAAACATTTTGAGTAAACAAAATCGGCAAAAATCTACCCAACGGATGTTCTGGAAGGCGTTGTAAAGAGACTTAACCAACAATTTTTTCAAACAATCAGTGAACTTTCCAACAAGACTGCACGCCAGCTCATAAGGCAAAAACAACACATGATTGGCTCCAAAACAATGTATCGGATTTCATAGCAGCAGATGATTGACCGTCAGGCAGGCCAACACTTTTTGTTCCATATCTGCCCATATATCTGAAATTCTCGCAATTTTGAGCACCGCCCGTAATAAAGTACCTCGTGAAAAAAGCAAAATCGCCTAAAGAAATTTTCGAAGACATGTCATCGACTCTTCAGGATTCTGAACTTTCGTATACCATGGTCACAAAATGAGCTCGCTTATTTCAACAACGGGGAGAGAGCTGTGAAGACGACCGACCCCGCCTCAGGGCGTCCTGTGTCAGTGGTCACTGAAGAAAACGTCAGAAAAAATGAAAAAATAGTTCTGGCCGACCGAAGAATAAAAATGTGGCAAATAGCGGACGAGTTGGACATCAGCAAAGAACCTATTGGAGAAATTTTGCACCAACATTTAAACATGAAACAAATTTGTACGCCCTCGGTACCGAAAATCCTGGGTACCGAAAATGGTTTCGAGACAGGTCTTAAAAGACACAGCTTTTTCAACGATAGAATAGAAGAATATTTTATTTTGTTGGTGGTATTAAGGCACTGTATGCCCGATATGAGAAATGCATTTCACTCGAGGGAGATTATATTGAGAAATAAAATTGTTTAATGCCTTAGGCCGTGAACTTATCAGCCGCCCCTTGTAAATATGTGTGTCCTAATAAGAAGGTAATTTTGTTTAAAAACCCTTGTAAAGGGTGGTTAAGTTTTAAGGGCCGATGTTGATTTTGAATAAAACACAAATTATTTAGGAAATTACTGTCATTTCTTTTTATTATGATAATATTGGTATGGTTCAATTATGTATGGAATAAAATATCGGCCAAATGGCCGCCGCGACCTCGGCTGCACACCTCCATCCGATGATCCAAATTTTCGATGACGCTGAGGCATAATTGAGGTTCTATGCCGTTAATGTGCCGAATTATCTCATCCTTTAGCTCTTGAATTGTTGCTGGCTTATCGACGTACACCTTTTCTTTCAAATAACCCCAAAGACAGAAGTCCAACGGTGTCAAATCACATGATCTTGGCGGCCAATTGACATCTCCACCGCGTGAGATAACACGGCCATTGAATTTGTCGCGCAAAAGAGCCATTGTTTCGTTAGCTGTTGAAACCATATATCGTCCACATCCATATCTTCCAATTCGGGCCATAGAAAGTTCGTTATCATCTCACGATAGCGAACACCATTCACAGTAACTGCCTGACCGGCCTCATTTTGGAAAAAATACGGCCCGATGATGCCGCCAGCCCATAAACCGCACCAAACAGTCACTCTTTGTGGGTGCATTGGTTTTTCAACAATCACTCTTGGATTATCATTCGCCCAAATGCGGCAATTCTGCTTATTGACGAATCCACTGAGGTGAAAATGTGCCTCATCACTGAAGATGATTTTCTTCGTAAATTGATCATCCACTGTTGCAATTTCTTGCCACCATTGTGACCATTGACGACGCTTGAAATGGTCAAGAGGCTTTAGTTCTTGAGTCAATTGCACCTTGTACGCACATTTGGACGATTAAATTGACCGAAAGAATCACGAAATGCACGATATGCATTTTGATTTGAACGCCCATTTTCATAATAAGCCTGAATAACTTTAACGCGTTGCTCGATTGTGTATCTTTCCATGGTTCAAATTGAGTTAGTCTGAAATTGAGAAATGTCAAATGAAATGCAGAAAAAAACTTGACGTTTAGGTGTGGTTCACATTCAACATCGGCCCTTAAAATTTAACCACCCTTTATGTGTGTCCTAATACGAAGGTAATTTTGTTTAAAAACTGTCAAAATCGAATAAAGTGTGACTGGGATGTACGGGACTGTGTTTCAAAAATCTTTATTAGCCGCCTAACTCAAGAACTCTTGAACGGATTTCAATTAAATTTAACTTGTAGACTTAGACTCACACGTTAGTAGTGCCAATTGAAAATATAATCGAATGAAATGGTGTTAAGATATGGGAAGAGGCTTAAAGCACCTAACGGATTTTGATGAAAATTGGATTTTAAGTTACACCGGATGTGCATATGTTTTTTTTTTTTTTTTTTGGAAATCAAAATCGGATAGATACGATTTTTTGTTCAAGAAACTTTATCTAACCTTTACTTCTATGCTAGGCGAAGAACAGATGGACCGCACTACATACATACATACAGCTGTGAACAAACAAATAGCAGTGTTTGAAAAGAAATAAAAAAAAACTCAATTTTTCATCCAAGAGCCACAGTATTCAGGAACATTATATTTTTTCTTAATAAAATAGAAGGTACAAACTAATTCAAAGAATAATATTAATCAGAACATTAATAACAAAAAAAATATAAAAATTAATTGTAATTCAATGTTTAACAAAATAATAGCAGTGTTTCAAGTTTAATACAAATATTCCTAAAATTAAAGTGAAATCAATTTTTTTTGTACTTGCATAGGTCTCAGTACTTCGTCGAAAAACCTTTGCAGTCAATGACAGCCTTGCATCTTCGAGTCATGTAGTCCACAAGGCCCTAATACCGACTTTGTGGTATGCTGGACCAAGTGCGCTTAACAACTTCCCATAACTCCAAGACATTCGACGGTTTGGCATCATACACAGCACGTTTAACATCGCTCCAAAGATTTTCGATAGGATTCAAATCTGGAGATTGAGCAGGCCACTCCATGACTTGTATCCCTTTTTGCCGTAACCATTCTTTCGCTTTGCGGCTGGTATGTTTTGGGTCATTATCTTGCTGCAGGACCCATCTGAGTGGCATATCCTCTTCACAGTATGGCAACATCACAGTTTCCAGAATGTTCACGTAAACATGCTGATCCATTGGGCCCTCAATTTTATAGATAGGCCCCATACCATGATAGGAAAAACACCCCCATACCATGATAGGAAAAACACCCCCATACCATAATAGAACATTTCCCATGTTTAATAGTTTTCAGCGTGTAACGCGAAACCAGTTCGGTGTTTGGAGAACGTCGCACATATTGAGGAGTACCAGCACCACCAAATAACACAATTTTGGACTCATCGGTCCATAAAATGTTTCTCCACTTTGAGACCGGCCAGCTGAGATGTTCTTTGGCGAAATCGAGCCTTTTCACAGTGTGTTTTTTTGTTAGAAGTGTTTTTTTTTTCTGAGACTTCGTGCATTTAAATTTGCTTCCAGAAGGCGTCTACGGACTGTCATACTGCAAACAGGCAAATCCAGCTCAGTTCTGATCTCCACGGCCGACTTTAATGGATATTTTTTGCTCACGCGCAGTATCTTTACCTCTTGTCTCGGGTTTTGCTTCATATTTTATTGCATTCGATATCATTTTTGCCTAACACATCAAAGATTGCTGTATTTGTTTGTAGGATTGTCCTGCGCCACGAAGAATAAGGATTTGTTTTCTTTGTTCCTCTGTGCAGTGTTTGCCCCGTCCCACTGAGATATAATATAAAATAAGATGTCTGAATATGTTTGTAGTTATTAACTACGTTTTGTACAACTTACTTTTTGTTTAAAATCAGCGTTATTTTCAAAATATTTAAAATAATGATATGCACTGCTATTTTTTTGTTCGACCAGACATACAAATTTTACAGTTACCGTTATCTTTTGATTCGACAGCAGATACATTTTTTGTCCTTGCTATCCCATTCTACTATAGATATACTTTTCCTGGATGCATTCATTATAATGGACGACTTCAACATTAAGTGCATTATAGTTTTAAAAAATTTTAACTGATTGCACTGCTATTATTTTGTTCACACCTGTATGTATGTGCATATGTATAGGGTTATTAATGTTGTGCATAGGGTCAGATCGCGCAATCTTTGTGGCCACTTGATGTCGCCAAATCTCGAATTTAAACGGCAGGAGAACTTTTCGTGCAATAGAGTCAAATTTGAATGTGGACAACATGTCGGTCAAATCAATGTCTTCAATCCCAGGCCAACAAAAAAATTGGTAATCATTTGACCTTATAGGGATGAAGATACGCTAAATTCGCCAAACAGAGCTCTAAGAAATCCTCAATTGCTGAGCGCGGCGTGGAATTGACAATTCCGGATTTTCGGCCATTGAGGCGGCTATGTTTTTTCAGTTGATCGGGCACTATAATGATGCACAGCCCTTACGACATCATAAACAATACCGATTTGTTCAAATTTGGTGATTGTGTTTCGAATTGTTTACTCAGTTACGCGATTATGACGACCATAATCTGTCCTCAAATCGACATACACTGATATTACAGAAATGTTATTTTTGTAGTAAGATGAACCAATTTTAATGCGTTGAACGGTGATTAAACGATCCACATTGTAAATTACCAAGGCTAGGACTAACTACCTGTCACTATGGATGACAGATGGATTTGACAGATGCCATATGACAGGGATGTGAAATCTCGATCTCGAAATGAATAAGCTTTTACATACATATACATATTTATATGAATTTTGTTACTTGTTTTTAGGTAAAGGTTTTGTGAATATTGTCGATCTTGAGATTTTGATCAATTCTTGTATCACTAGCACCTATAGAGAAAATCGAAAAAGGAAGTCCACCAATTCTGTCTGTATGTATTTATATTTGTTCAAACTTCATACCTGGGGTATGATTTCATAAAAAATCAATTTTTTCCAAAATTACTTAACCATTTTGTTTAAATTTCATACTTGAGCTGGGCATGCCTCACTAAATGGCGTATCAAGTCTTTGGAAAAAAAATGCGTATAACGGTACTTTTCCTTTTAAGTAATTCTTTAAAATCTCAATTACGTGCAACCCAGTTCTGCACTTTATTTTATTTTTCCTTGACATGCCCCTTCACAGTGGACACCCCGGTATAACGTACCTAATTCTCAGGTGATTTTTAAATTTTTTCAAAACCATTCAACGTGTTTTATTCCGCTTAAATCTGCAATCAAAAAAAAAAAATCTGTCTCTTCTAGTTCATAGCCATATAAATGGCGTTTGTCATTGAAGCAACATCTGATGTTGTTGTTGTATGCCATACCTTTTGTACTGAACTTCAAACAGCTATAAGTTCTGAACGGAAAGTGTCAATGAAAGGCTTTGAATGGTATAAAAATAAACCTACAAAATTCCTCTGGAAGCTAAACTGCGATCGTTCCTGCCCACACAAATATATATCTCATTAATAATATTGTATATTTTCGTAGCATTTACTTCATACTTAGAGTAAAACCAATTGCCATGTAGTAGACTTCGGTTTTACTCGTATTAAGCAACAGTTTGTGTGGAAATTAAGGCTTCTTTGAATGAAATTAACGTCGGGGTATAATGGGTAATACGTGGGACTGTTGTCACAAAATTAAAAAAAATCTCCTAGTTGGGACCTGACAGCCATCTGTTGCGTATTAATGGAAACAAATAAAATCTAAGCTCCTCTTGATACACCAAAATTATTTCCTACTTTTACTCTCTATTTTCAAATTCTGTCGTGCAACTGAACAGAATGGGAAAAAACTTGATGTTTCTGATACTCGACCCTGAGTATTCTGCTCAGTGGTTCAGTAGTGAAAACTCTGCCCCCAGCAGAATATGCTGAAATTGGCAACACCCAAAATGCTTTGGATCAACAAGACGACGGATAATGTCGTCAACGGTTGATCAAATTGTTTCGCTGATGACTACTGCTAGAACATTCAAAGAGAGAGGATCTGAATTTTGTTGATTTCAAGACCGTTTTTGAAATTTATTAGATTTTATTGCCAGCTCATTTTGAATGCATCCGCTACTGTGTGGAGTGGTAGCGTTTTGTCAAACTACTACCTCAAGATTGTGTTCTTAGTCCAATCATGTTTGTAGTTTATGTTGACGACCTAGATAATTGTTTGCCTAATAGTATTAAGGTCGGTGAGGTAAGGGTTAATATTCTTCTCTATGCTGATGATTTATTCAGTTTGGTTTCTTAAAGTGAAGTGCAAAAAAAGCGATTATTGAAGTTTCTTCAGTGCAATTTACCGCTCTACAAATAATAGAATGAGCTTGCTTCCGCGCACAACATTTTTCTTGATCTTGCAGAGGTTAATCTTAATGAGCGGGAAGAGAAGCTTTACGAGTGTATACAATAAAGTCGACGATTTTTGCTATCAAAAATGAGAAACCACTCACTGTGCCTCAATACTTAATAAAGAACTAAATATTGATATTGATTGTTAGCAATGCAAAACAACTTTTGTACCAGGATTACAGGACCGTCAAAACTTTCCGCTACCAGCGCGATATAGCGAAGAAATTTCTCGTCATCGTCATCTAAACTATCGATTACTATCGATAGTTATGAATACATGCAATAGATGTTTGAAATTATTTGATTCTCGCTTAAAATTTTCTGGGATTACGAGTAGTCTGCCACTTACTAAGCTTTCCATTGCAGATCAATAGAATTAATATTAAATCTTATTTTAGACTGCTCCTTGACATCGATAGAATGGGAAATCGTAAATCGATGGTCGGAGTGTTATCTATAAAATTATTCTATGATTGAATTAAAATAAACACGTACATTATTCTAGACACTAAATTAAAATTTTTAACCAAATGACACATTAAAAGGTTACATAAAAACAATCGAATGTTATCGATAATTGTCGAAAGTGACCGAAAGTTATCACCTCCACTAATTGTAGCTAGTTTCTAGCTAGCAGCTGTTGTAAGTCCAAAAGGTTGTTCATTACATTTGCTATCTAGCGTCTAGCGGAAATGGTACGCTTTGAATGCAGCCGCTGTAACTTAAAAGTAAGGTAATGCCAATTCTTGACAGAAAGCACTGTTGTCATGTTATTTTTTTTTTTTTTTTTTTGTTTTCGTTAACGCTGTATTGTTAGCTTATTTGATGCTAATTAAGAATGAATAATAATATTACTGGTGGATAGAAAGGGGTAGATTCGAAGACTCCCTAAGCCGAAGCATGTTATACCATAAATGATATTTGCTGTTCCAAAGCAAAAATATCATTTAAAAGAAAGTCAAATCTGGCACTACTGTGGTTCTGTCAAAGAAAAACTGACATTTGACATCTGTGAATACTAAGCATTGACATTTGTAATTATGGAGCCGTATACGATATAACAAAGCACTTTAATTGTTAAAACCAATTTCCGAATATTGCGAAATAATGTCGGTATACATAACCGTCCATCTCGTACTGCGATTAAGAAATTATTCGCCATCGTTCCCAGCAATTTAACCTTTTCTACAGCTCCACGCAATGCATTTTAACAATGATCTTCATCTGCTTGCCTACAAGATCCAATTGGCTCAGGAATTGAAGCCAGCAGACCATGAACAGCGTCGTGATTTCGTGTTGAGAACCACCAAGTTGATGTCGATTTTTCAAACAAAATCATCTTCAGCGATGAGGCTCACTTTCAACTGAATGTCTACGTAAGTAAACAAATTTGTAGCATTCATGAAGAATCAATGCATTCACAAAACTTCACTATTTGGTGCGGATTTTTGGGCTGTACTTCTTCGAAAATTCTTGTGCTGCTGCTGTAACAGTCAATGTTGAACGTTATTGGGACATGATAACAAATAATTTTTAGCACCAATTGGACGATATTGATGTGAAAACATGTGGTTTCAACAAAACGCAGCTACTTGCAACACAGCGCAAAAAATAATGCAGTTATTGCGCACAAAGTTTCCCGGCCGCATCATATCTCGTTTAGGCGACCAAAATTAGCCATCAAAATCATGCAATATCACGCCGTATTTTTTTCTTTGGGGTTATGTGCAGCAGGTGTACGCCAATGACTCCTAAACGATTCCAGAGCCAAAGGACGAGATTCGACGACTTATTTATGAACTACTAGAGGAGTCGAAAAGTAGCTGAAAATCATCAAAAGGGCGGAAGTTTGCAAGGCCAGCCGTGGCGCCATTTTGGCCGATATAATTTTTCATGTTTAATGTCAATGTCTCAGTTATATTGGAATAAAAATACCAGCAGTTTATCAAATATCAAAGTGTTTTATTTCAAATTTAAATTATAACCTCCAATTGAATAACCCTTTACCTTTTGTTTCAGAGTGACTGCAGTGATGCCAAATCTGTAATATTTTTAATTGAACAATTTCAATATTAAATGCATGTAATGTGTATTTGTGGCAAGTACCAAGTAATAACTTATTAAAGTTAAAACATTTCCAATTCCACTTCACTAAAGTCATACTGGATTACTGGATACCGAATTACCGCATCCGTGACCCGTGAACAACGTATTGCAAATTAAATGACGAGTCATGAGTGAGAACTCAGGGTTGTTTTTGCTTTTTACTTCAAGCAAAAGCGTTTTTATTCGATATCTGGGAGTCAAAGAACATTCATAAGGTAGGTACATAGCGGCGCATAATACATAAGACAGCGAATTGTGATGTTAGAGAATTGATTAGAGAATAAAACATCCAGCTCAGTTGGTAGGGCTTTGGTGGCTAAAACTGCACTGCAGGCCAAAAGTTTAAGGGCTTCCTAGCCAACTGACTTCATTCATGCATGGAGATTAAATTTTATGAATTACATTGTTTTTTTACCTAAATTGTCTACCTGAATAATACACAACACATTCATATAATAAAAGCCGGATTTTACACCCACGATTTTGAACAGTGGACATTTTGTTTATAAATGTGGGAAAACTCGCTTTTGTAGTTTATTGAGAAGTGTTTAGGTTTTTTTATAATTATTTAATTTTATAACTTTAGGTTGTTGATTCAGCACTTGTTTATGACTCGTTACATCAAAAGGTTTCTCAAATCTCAAAATTTGTCAATTTAGATTGCAAAATAAATAAATAAATATTTGGCGCAACAGCTCTTTAAGTGCCAGGGCCTAGCTTCTCGCAACCACTCGTGTTGTGTGATCCGACACACTAACCACTACGCCACGACGCCCCACCCGCCCTAGATTGCAAGGGTCTTACATAAAAGCCACACTTTGAAGCTTTAAGAATTTATTTGAGATTATTCAAGTCTTGAGTAAACAACTCGTTAAAAATGGGAAAAGGCAACGGAAAGTTGCTTCGCAGTTGAAGGTGCTTCGTTCAACGTACCATTGAACGACACGCTCAAACCGGATGTCTTGAGGATAAACCACGGTTAGGACGGCTTAGAGCTACAACTAAACACGAGGATTGGCTAATAATCACAACAAGCAAACGATGTAGACGAAAAACAGTACACGAAATACGCGCCGAAATAAATGAAACACGGAATAAACCGCTGTCCTTGACAACGGCCAAACGAAGTTTAAGGCATGCTAGACTATTTGGGCGAGTTGCTGTTCGAAAACCCCTGCTGCGAATACAAAACAAGCAGAAAAAGTTAGAATGAGCCAAAAAAGCATAAAGACTGAATGGAAAAGATTTCAACAGAGTTTTATGGAGCAATGAATCCAAGTTCGAGGTATTTGGCACAAAACGGAGCGTTTTCGTTCGACGCAGCGCTGAACAAAAGGTGCTACCAGACTGTGTGGTTCCTACTGTCAAGCATGTAGGCGGTTCTGGTATGGTCTTAGAATGTTTCTCTTCAAGTGGAGTGGGAGATCATACAAAACAAAATGGCCGCCGCAATCACCAGATTTAAACCTTATAGAGCTGTTGTGGGAGGAACTGGATAGAAAGGTCTGGGATCAATGCCCATCATCAGAATCTGCGTTGTGGAATATATTATTGGATTGCTGAAGCAATAGACCATAGGCAACAATTAAAAAAACTGATAGCTAGGATGTCAAGAATTGTAAAAAAAAAAAAAGTATTCAAGTGTAAAGGTGGCTGTTTCGACGGAAAATCGGTTTAAGTCCTTTTGTCGTCTTTTTAATAAATTCCTTTATGTTAAGAACAAAATGAAAATATTTTGCTTTTTATTTTATATGTTCACCGTTCATTTTACATGATTATTATTCTACTGAAGAATTTTTTTCGATGTCAAATTTTATTTTTCCTTCGAGCACTGAGGGCGGCATCAAACTTTTGGCCTGCAGTGTACATCTATCGCTGGATCGTTCCCTGCAATTTTGTAACAATGTTACATTCTTTACATTGAAATTAACTCACTGAAAACAGTGGCTTTTACGGCTGATTTATTGATAAAGTAATTAATAAAATAAAAAAAAAAAATATATCAAAATAATAACTCCGTGTCGATGGGATTTGAACATGCGACTCTCGACGAAGGTTTAAGTGGTTAACACAAGCGTAGACCGGTGTAGTCCGTGGCATAGTCAGAAGCTATACTTGTCATTGATATATGCGATGCACTTAATAATTCTACAAGAATGGATTTACATAAGTTAGTGGCTCCTTAGATTCAGGACGTTCCAATAAGAATTGTTAAACTCTCCATTTAGAGCTACTAACTTTCATTTGAAACGAAATGACTCCAAGGATTGTCTCTGCGACACAATGAGCAACACTTAAAATCAGAAAGACCATAAAATGTCTGTTCCCATTCCCCCCGAAGTTTTGTCGTGTTTCAGCCATTCAAACACTCACACAAGAGCCATGTAATTATTTTCGTGAGTACATAATTCACTTGCAAAAGCATGGAACTCGTATCGATTAGTATCTGTAATCTGACTGTGTTATCACTCCCCCCTTGTAACTAATTGTTGGCCCAATAAAACACCTGTTTGCAGGGAAACCACTCGATTACTTCGCCAGAAAATAATCGATAAGATAACCAATTAGTTTTTTTCCCCTCCCCTTGTTCACACTTTTTTCACAATTGTCCGTCCCATTGGAACAGTGTGACCAAGGGAAGAATCTGTAACTCGATATTCGTCCCTTTTTAGGGGGGGACTACTTCTCGTCCTCATCCGCCACTTAAAACCACTTCAGTCCTGCCTTCCATGGTGGATTAAAGGAAAGAAAAAAAAATATGTAGGTACCTAGGCAAAAGGGTGTTCCAGCTCCACCACTCTGTTCCAAGTCCCTTTCTTCAGAGATGCAGCTATAACTCCGCTTAATCCTTCTTTGCCGTTTTTAATTTTTTTTTTTTTTCTATTCACTTCACTTTAAAACTCCACTTAAATACAAAAAAAAAAAACAAAAACCGAAAAAAAAAAATCAATTTTTCTTTCCAAAAATGTTCGTTTCTTTTTCGCGCAGCCTTCTTTTTACATTTTCCACTCGTTTTCTTGTTGGCTGAGGCTGACTACTGAAGTTGGCCTGACTTTGTTTTTGGGAGGAAAATTCGGAGAAAAAGAAAAAAAAAAAAATATTGTACACGAAAAATTTTCTGGGCACTGTTTTTCTTTTTTCTTCCTCTTTCCACTCTTATATTCACTCTTCGCTCTTTTCAACGAAAATCAAATAAACAAAAATGCACCTGTATGTGTGTCGATGGAGAACATTTGTTCTTTTAAAATTTTTTTTTTGTACAACTATTTGATGCTTTTATTTGGAGGATGTTCCGTTTGTGGATGAGAACGAAATTGAGAAATTGTAATAAATTATTTGCAGTTTAATGGGTGGAAAATGAAACTTTTTTTCAGCGACCAACCGACGACGACGACGATGGACGTTCTCAACTACGACAAGCTCCAGCCATTTCTATTTTCCCCAGTGACGTCAGGTCGAATTGTGGAGTTGTGCAGAAAATTGAACGAAACTTTTGTGGGTGGTTGTGTGTATGGGAACGAATGGAACAGGTGCACAATGGAGTAGATTTCGGTGCGAGACTGTAGTAGATTTTGTTTTGTTTGTTTTTCAACAGGTGAAATGGAATTTGCGATAAATTGGGATTCGTTATCTGTAATTTATAATTCATTATCAGAACTAATAAAGATAAGTGGGTTATTCTGTTATTCAGTGGAATAATTGGTGAATTTCATTGGATTTTCTCTGACTCAGATGACGTTTGCTCACAAAAATGCATAAATGCAGTTTAGATTCCAAGCGAATTGTTTATTTTGTTTATGTTATCAGATATATCTTGTTAATCTGAAAAAAAAAACAATATTACCTACATTTATATACATACTCGACTCGCTTAGCTCTCGGAAGAGATTTTAACCTCTACGGTATGTATTTTTGGGGCCGGTGTCATTTTCAAATATAAATACGTTTTGCACTAAAATGAACATTTGCCGAACAAAATACATTTTCTTAGAAGCCAATACCACAGATTTGTCTTTTTACTATAATCTACTTATGATTGTTTTGTATCATGTAACATTAACAACTTTATCAGTAATACGTACATTGACTTATAAAGAAATAAATGCACAAATACATTATCTCAACCCCTTGATACTCTCTTTCCTCCCCTCTAATATGTTGGTGATATCATCAAGATTTTCTGGAAAGTAACCCAAATGCGTGTGCAAAAAGTGAAATTTTAGTATCTCATTGGATTTTAATATCTATATTGCAGATTGCTATAATAGTTTATATAAAAAAAAGAGATAATATTTTATAAGGATATATGCATTATAACTAAGTAGACAAAATAAAAATTATTTAATGACAAATCTCTTGCACTCTATTACAATGTTCTAAAGTTTTAAGTACTGGATAATTTGACTGAATAAAAAATCATTGTAATTGTTGCGAATTTGGTAAAGATACAGCTGAAAAAAAGAAGGCAATTTAAGATAAATATGAAAACTATTATAGCTGCATAACGAGACGAAAAAGAGAAAAAGCTACATACTGTTTTTGTTTGTACTTGTATTTCCCAAACACTCTGTACAATACGTTCTTATACAAAATATGTATCATCTGTTTAAAAGCTGGCTGTTTTGTATAGCCAATTAAATTATTGTTGCTCCGTCGCACAGTGGTGGTTTCCCTTCCGCAGTCGACACATACACAGCATTGATAATATGTTTATCAATGGTGCTTCTTTGCATAGCCCGCTTTACTTTGAGAAGAGAGTCAGACGGTTAAGAAAATGGATGACTTGAACCCAGCGCTCTTCGGAAACTTAAAATAAATTAGCTACCTATGATAGTATGTACTATTTCTAAAATTACCTTTGGCAACCTATGATAGCATTTATAAAGACGACACTTACATAACGATGTGTAATTTGTTTATCACTGTCAATGTGATTCACCTCTTCATGAAGCCTAATAATAACCTTATCTGTGCATGTTTTATGAGGAAAGGCTACTTCCATCTTAGAAAGATACGAATTCAGGGTTTAAAGTGGCTAAGTTAGGTGAGGCTAATTGAGGCCTTTTTCCCAGATGGACTTCACAGAGGAGAAAGAGTTGATCTTTGAGGGCCTGAGCAACACTTGCCTCATAGAACTGTACATAAATTCAATTCCAATTTTGCATTTATTGTTTGAACGCTAAACTCTCAATGTTTGCAATACAACCGAAGATGTTTATTTTAATACGCGTTGAATAAAAAAACCTAGCAGGCATACACATTAAAATTGATAACTTCTATTGTGGTGAATAGGCCGTTAGAGCTTAAGAACTAAACTACTATCTAAACGATTTCACCGATATCATTGACTTTTACGGTGCAAAGACACAGACACGAATGACAGATCCTTAAATCACTTCAAGACCAAAGGGGATGTATAGAAAATTCACTAAAGACCGAGTTGATCGATGGGAGTTTGTTAGTTGATGCACAGCATGTAGGTGTTCTAACTTGTTCGCTCGCTTGTAGATCTCACACCTTATGATGTCGAAGGGCAAAAGTGTCAGGTGAGAAAACAATTTTACTTTAATATGATCATTAAATATAAATGAGTAGGAGTGAACAGGTGTCGGCGCCGTGGCTCAGTGGTTAAGTGCTCGAACACTGAGCGGAAGATTCAAAGTTCGAATCCCAGAAAACACAAAAGAAAAACAAGTTTTCTCACAGTCCCACCTTTCGCGAACATCGGACAAACATTAGAGAGTAAAAATCGTCATGAGAACCTTCTCTCAATCAAACAAAATTGTCCCTCGAAACTGGCATAAAACTGTAGGTCCCAACCATTAATGCGGCACAGAGTGGTGGCTGCAAGAAGCTAATAAGCACCATAATATTTTAGAGTGAATATTAGTTCACTCTACTAAGAGTCTACTATATTTAATAATAAAGCGGTTAACAGATATGTAATTGCATCATAGTGCATGAGATTTAAATTTACAAGAAAATTTAAATACATACACTTTAGTGTAGTCAGTCAAATAATCAATTTAATCATAGATAATGGGCATTTGTTTTATTTTAATTTGCACATCAAAATCATGCCTCAGGTTTTTATGAGAAATTCTGAAAATAATAAACATTCATGCAAGAGGTCAACCATGATATACGACAATATCCAATCTTTTGTTTCGTTCTACTACTTCTTTGGAAACAATTTCGTTAAAATTATGAAACGGTTTGTGCCTTGGGTACAAACAAATTAAATTGGGTAAGACTGTTTGCTTAGTACAATGTTGAAATGCTAGATGTCACTATGAAAATTGTTTACTTTTGATTTTACCTAATAAGAGAAGAAACTCATCAATTTTAAATGATTATAGAAGTGTCAACGCAAATTGTATAAATAAAGATAATGAAACATTCCCCTCAGGTAGGTACATTACATAAGTGTTTAATTTCCCTCTCAAGTTTTAATGTTGATGGATTAAATAAGAAAAAATGAACTTCCCATACCGGGAATCGAACCCGGGCCTCCCGGGTGAGAGCCAGGTATCCTAACCACCAGGCAATATGAGACTTGATGGGGCTTTTCTTAAACCTCTCCTTAAGTGGAATGTATCATGCGGATAATTCTTTAAAATAAACTGCACAGACGTATCGTACTTAACCCGCTGGTACAACTAAAATAAGTAGTAGACTAATAAAAGTTACCAGTCTGAGATTTTACCAATATTCAAAGTTATGACTCTGATTTGTGTACATTGTATATACAAAATTAACACAGCAATTCTTTTTAAGCTAAGTGCATCTGCTGTTTTCGCATCGCGCAATCAAGTAATGAATCACATTTTGCTCTTTAAGGTATCAACATGGGGTGCTAGCTATTTGATGGATCAACAAGTTTAATTGTAGTGTGGAATTAAAAGATCAGCAAGATCAATTTCTATTAGAGCAGGATGATTCTGAGAATCGGAATGTGATCGTTACAGGCTATTACAGTCACTACGGGTCACAGTTTAGTGCGCGCTATGTACCGGCGGCATGATCGGGTCGTATTTTTGTTTTAAAACGAAGAAGGCGCGACTGTTACGGGGAATTCTCGGCGCTATGGTCAAATGATAACCAACTTTTTTTAGCCTGACATTGATGTGAGCTACATGTGTTTCCAACAGGATGGGGCTAACTGCCACACAACGCAAACACAAATTGCCTCTATTGCACAAAAAGTCCCCCGGCCGTTTAATTTCGAGATTTGGCGACATCAACGGGGTGTGTTCTGACCCGGTTGGATTTTCCGAAAATAGAGAGACCTTAGTTTGAAAACTATATGTATGTAGTTTTGGAAGTTTGAGACGACACTCTCTTTACTATTTGGATTCCACCACACTAGACACCCGTAAGTGTATACTGTCCAAACTGTAGTCGTATTTTACCAATAAATAATTTAGGGTACTGGTCTTGAACTTCTAAAACAAATTTAGTAGTATGTGTAGAGTACAATCGAGGTCTTCCTACACATTTGTAGTTCAACTCATCTTACTGCTAATAGTCAAGCCCATATATTTAGCCCTGTTTGACAGAGAATCAGTTTTCCCCCCTAAGGTCTTTAATAAGCCTTCTGATTGTGAAGGTACTATGTTATTGTCTATTGCTCTTTATAGGATTTCACTGATGGTATTGTAATATGCGAGCTACGGCTAGAGTAGATAAAACGATATTCTGTGAAATTTATTTCTTTATTTTCTAGTCTATAGAACAATTCAAGTTCACACTATACTATTCTTCGCAAATTCTTTTCTTACAGGGTCTCTTTCCTCTCAAATCACTTTATCTCCTTTCAATTACTTAATTCACAAATCCAAACTAATTACTTCTTCTTGTTAACTCTCAACTTTCAATTTATCACAAAATCACAACTTCGCCCATTATCACTTTTCCAATCTCTTCGTGCGGTTCAAAACCAACTGCACTGTCTCGATCGCCATCTGTCCTTAAATAGCCGCATTTCTAATAGCCAGAAACTTCTAGCAAATTCTTCGACCACTGGAACAAGAAAATTCTGATATAATAATTCCAGGATGACAGCTGCAGCCAATAATCTCTTGTTCTCTCTTATCCGCGATATTATCCGAACTGTGGAGACTAATTGCAGACACGAACCTCGAATGAAAAGACACTTCGGAACAAAATTATGCCAGAATGAAAAGACACTTCGGAATTTGTTGCATTATGCTACATTATGTTACAGTATGTAGACATTTCCCGCAAGCCATGGAAACTGTATAGTTTTCATAATTGATGAGTTTTTCTTCTACTATCCCTCAATAGACTGGTATTATCTAATCAACTCAAACTCTACATATGTACATATACTCGTATTTACAAAACAACGGGCTCAATTTGTGCCCTTTATGAATGGATTTTCCAAATCTTATGAGCAGATAAGGTCACTAATTTGCTTACTTATTTAATTTCGAAATTTCATTGAAAGATTTGATTACTGTTTTATATTTCGGATTATTTGAACAAGTGATCCAAATATCTCCTTGAAAGTATTTGACTATTTGCGGCAGAGTTAAGTAATAGTAAAAAATTATGAAGAACTAGAAAAGTCTACTCTGACTCCATTGTTTGTAGTTGAAATATGTTATGGGAATTCTTATCCAAATAAATAATTATATATTTTCTCCTCCCTAGTTCACCTTAAAGCCAGTTTTCGAAAAAAAAGTCCTTCATAATATTTCAGTACACAAAATTACGTTGACTCCAAGGTTAAGGTCATATCACTTTATGTCCAACGACGCAAAATATCTTCGAAAACAATACGAGATGCTTTGATCACACATTTCATGCATGGTATTTGTCTTGATTTACATCCTGATCTAATCGTCATTGCAGCATTATCCAAATAACCTCATAAAGTGCATAATAAAATTCACCTCTTAACCCATACTGACCTATGTCCAACAATGACAAGAAAATGCGCACATTGCCTAATTTAAAAAAAGAACGACTACAGTTTGATCAATCTTCATATCATCAAAACACTTAAATCAATTTGTTGATAAACCGGCAAATTGAAAACAATAGCTGCCGAGAGAGAGTGGGCGCGAACTTGATTCAAGTCAATAGTGCAACAACGATCTACTTTGTTGAAATAAAAGCTTCTTTATTTTTTTCCATTCCACCGGCTTTGTCCTAATTGAAATATATAGATACACCTTCCACCGCTCCCATGGTTCTCACTCAAATTCAAACAAAGTGTGTTATAAAGAGCATCAGACTCAGAGTCACATTTTGACCCCAATTAGCGAATAAAAACAAATTATGCCCATGAAATTGAGAAGCTTGTTCGCGAAGGAGATTGACATGCTCAGAATGTTCACGACTTTAACTCATTCCATCTCAACTTGGACTTATGGAGCACTTCTTGGAGCACAACAAGCAATCAAAAATACATTCAAAACCAAGTGGTTTATGAATGGATGCAAAGTATCTCTTTTTTGCTGATGTTAAATGAAAGTTAATCTCCTAAGAATAGATTCTCCAAGTTGGTTTGATGGAATCCATTAAGGGGCCTGGCGAGTGCTGGTGCACTTATTAAAGTTATAATACGACTTTTAAATTAATTAAATTTATATATAATAATAAATACAAATGCGGAATTGGACAAAGACTTTACAAGTCCCATATTGTCTAGTGGTTAGGATACCTGGCTCTCACCCAGGAGGCCCGGGTTCGATTCCCGGTATGGGAAACTTTTTTTTTCTTTTGTTTGCACAACGAACATTTCTAAATAATGGATTTAGAAACAATCCCGTCATCTCGTATGTACCCTGAACAAATATTGCAAGTTGCAATTAGAATCAGAGCTGCAAGATAACAAGTGACGCAAGTGTTGTACAACCGTTCCAATTTCTTTAGTATGCAAGGTCTTTGGGACAATTCTTGCACTTATTCTGAAGTCGCATGATGTTGAATGTGAGAGCCCTACAGGAGTATTTGTATGATAAAAGAGAAGTGTTGGTCTGTGTGTCACCGGAAAATGGCTCGCAGTCAAGGCACGAATTTTAAAAAACTGCTTAAACTGGACCCTTCTTTCAAATATATGCGAACTTTGGGGTGGCGTGAAATAGGACAAATAGTAATAAAGCCAAATCAAAGTTTTTTCCGAAAATATTGTAAATAATCCTAAATTGCGGTTTTAACCTTCTTACACCAAGTTCGACGAGGCTGGATGTGGCAAAAAGCAAAAAAAAAACAGTTGGCCAAATTCATAGCCTTTCCAGAAAGAATATATCAATTGTGCCACAGCTGCAAATTGAAAACCTAATTATTTAGCTCACGCAAATCATGCATCTTTGTGGCGTTACAGTCAACATAAAGGGTTATTCTTTTCGAGATTGGGATTGCAAATCCCTACCATAATGACAGTTAGTTAGTTTTTGCCTTGTCATTTTACAATACGGATAGTTTAACCACAACTCAACGCATTTAAATTGTTACATTATACTACAAAAATAACAATTCAGTAATATCTATGTATATCGATTTAAGGACATTATTATGGTCGTTATAATCGCCCAATTTAGCAAACAATTGACAACACAATCACCAAATTTGAACAAATCGATAGTGTTTGTGATGTCGTAAGGCCATAATCGTAATGCACGATCAACTGAGAACATAGCCGCTGTGATTGGCCGAAAATCCGAAATTGTCGATTCTACGCCGCGCTCAGCAACTACAGCCTACTACAGCTTGGATTTGCATTTTCATTCCAATAAAGTCTAGCTTACACAACAACTAAAGCATGCACGAAAAGTTCCCCGGTCGTTTAATTTCGAGATTTGTTGACATCAATTGTTGGATTTCTTTTTGCGGGGAAAATTTGGAAATTATTAAAAAATATTATCGAAATTCCGGCTCAGTTGTAAATACCCAACGTGAATTTCGACGACCGACCTCGCCGATCAGCTGAATTGGGCATCGTCAGAGAGTCAACCAGGCTTATTTTGCATTATATTATTATACGTCCGTATAAGTTTGAATTGACGCAAGAATTGAAGCCGGACATAGACAACCCCGTGAGTTCGCTAATTGGGCGCTGGAAATGTTGGCCGGATCCGTTATTGGAGCGACCACAATCCACAAGTGTTCGACCAAGCATCAATGCATCAACAAAGATTAACTGTTTGGTGAGGTTTATGGCATGGCGGCATCATCGGACCTTATTTCTTTCGAAATGAAAAAGGAGACACCGTTACCGTCAATGGTCCTCGACCGTTACCGACTTTCTGTGGCCAGAGCGAGCTGTGGTTCTAACAAGACGGAGCTACATGCCATACAAGCGGCGCAATGCTCGAAGTGGCGTTGGAGAAATTTGGCGACTGGGTCATCTCACGACGAGCGTTCATCAATTGGCTACCGCGATCATGCGACTGACACCCCTCGATTATTTTCTCTGTGGCTATGTCAAGTCCTTAGTGTACGCTAACAAGCCAACCACTTTGGACAAGCTCGAGGCCAACATTCGAGATGCTATTGCCGGAATAACGCCGCACATATTGGACGGAGTTATCAAAAATTGCACCGACCGCTTGAAGCACTGCCAGCGAAGCCGAGGCAGCCATTTAAATGATGTGCTATTCCATATATAATGGCATGAATGTAACCAGAATCAATTTGATGTTGTTGATCAATAAATTGTTTTATTTAAATTTATTTTCCTTTCGTTCTTATCTGGTCACCCTATACTGTTTATTTTATTTTAAATTAAAATCCTAACCCTATTACGCCGCCGGTCCACAGAACGCACCTGTCATCCGTTGTGAATGCAATGGCCTCTCAACGATCACATTTCGATTCTTATAAGCCCATATTGTGCAATTTTGTTTGTTTACGTAGCCGCTGAGCGAGAAATGGCCCTCTTCGCTGGAAGATTTTGTTCGAAAAATCGGCGTCAACTTACATATCCACAGATATTACAGAACTATGATATTATTTTTATAATAAAATGTAACAATTTTAATACGTTGAGCGGTGATTAAACGACTCATATTGAGAAATGGCAAGGCAAGAACTAACTACCTGTTATTGTGGATGACAGATGGATTTGACAGATGCCAACCTTGAAATGAATAACCCTTTATCGAGTGTATAACTCAATCAAATAACATTTCGTGAATTAGAATAGGAATACACTTTTATAGTGCGTAATTTGTTGATAGCCTCAGAAGTCAACTTAGTTCAATCCACTATCACATTGAAGTTCTCAATTAAAATGCAATGCGCGTACTTAGGCAACATAACTCTTTGCACCCTCCTCAACCACATTTTCGATAGATATTTTATCTACATATTTCAGTGTACAAAGTCCAAACCACAATTTGTCGCTGCTGCACTCGTTCATCTAGCCCAAGTTGACATATTTGATTTCTTTTTTTTTTGTAGGTAATCCATTCTCTATTAAAAAAAATACTATATGCATATTACAAGGGAAGTGTAAACCAAAAAAAAAAAAGAAAACCAAACGCAAGAAGTAAAATCCACGAAACTATCACGTGGGGTACGCATGCATGGGATTTTCCATAGTGCGTGCGGTGGCAGTGCAGAGGCATTTTCTCATTTCATCTCTCATGCTCTGGAAAAATACTGAGCGCGAGGGCAGTTAAAAAGAAATGTATCCGTACATAATGGAAACATTTTTGGAAATTTAAAAAGTCACTCTCTCGATGCATGCTGATAAAAAGCAATACAGTTTGACAGCAGCGGAACAGAGTCCGAAGTTTGAAAGAGATTGTTGTGCTTGGTGGCGACTGCTTCAGACGGCCAGCACACTTGTAGGTGGTGGACCCTCTCTGCTTAATTATGCAACAGAACGCAATGGACTACTTTGGGGGACTAGTTTTGGTTATTTTCCACGTGATTGGAATAGAATGGTTGGGATTAGAAGTAAATTCACTAAAAATGGGGGATGTGGGTAGGTGAGGTCAATAACCCGTCTGTGGTTAATTCATTGCAAATGCAACACAATTTGGGAACAATAAATCAGACGAGAAAAGTCTTCTTAATCGCCTGCAGCCGAATTTATCTATAGGAACATAACTGGAAACCTTTGCTGACGATGTAGAACACCCTCTACTGTTCTTATTGTCACCAAACTTCGCTAAGATTGGAAAAAGGATTGAGTGGTGGTCATATCCGATTCCATTGCAATAAAAGCCGATAGAGACAATAAATGGAGATATAAGATTCAGTAGACATATTTTAAGTAACTCCGAAAGGATCGACATAAATTTGCTTTCACAGTAAGGTGGCTTAACGCGGACTGCGCTGAAGATGTTATAATGCTGGTATCAGGTAGATACTTTTAAGGACATTGCATACTTTTGCAGCAAGATCGTCTAATTGGCCTGTAAATTTCCAAAGCAGCAAAATATCTTGGAGTAATATAGGATTCATATCAAAGTGTGTAGGTTTGACTACACCAGGGCAATAAGATGAAGAGACTATACTACAGAGCGGCTGACATGAACTGTTACTTATTCCGTTCATGTTTGGTATTTTTTTAGTACCAACCTTAGCCTTCTAAATGACCCAGACAGAAAAGTCTGATGGATTCACATCGGAGGAATTCGATAGCCATTGTATCGAGGAAATGAAGTGCGGAATGTTTTGTCGCATCCATTTTTGATTTGCTCGGGCTTTGTGGGAAGGTGCAGAGTCCTTTTGGAATGTCCACAGCTTCCGAGACAGTTTCACGGTAAACTATCGCGTTTATCTTAACGCCACGGTGTAAAAATACGAGCGGAGACCGACCGTCGGCAGTCACTGCGGCCCAAACCATCAAAAACGGTGGCGCTTGCTTCCTGGTGGCCATTCTTTGGACGAAATTATCGTTTGACCTCTCTGGCAGGTAAACTCAATCATTTTGCTTGTTGACAAGTTACTCAATTGAAAGTAGTGCTTCATTAAAAAAGATGTTTGGCAATTGGCCACTTGCGTGCAAGCGGATCAACTCCTTTGCTCTTTCCACTCTAACTTTTTTTTTGTCAGGTGCAAGATAGTGCACTTTTTGGAACTTTAAGGCCTTGAGTGCGAGTTAATTTTTCAAAATGTGTTGCATCCGTTCTTTGGATATGTTTAGCTCAGAAGCCATTTTTCTTCCGCTACGCCGAGGATTTCGTTCCATTCTAGCCTTCACAATCCGAATCACTGTTGACGATGTTGCTATCTTTTGCGGACCACCTCCATACCGTTTTGCAATGCTGCCTGTTTCGTTGTAACGCGATATGGTGCGATACACAAACATTTTATTCAATTTCAAATGTTTCACCTCACGAACAATAGCTTGTTGTGATTTTCCAGCCAAGAAAAGGGCAATAACACTATTACTTTTGAATTCCATTGTCGATAGAACAAAAATTAAACACGCGATAAAAAAAATCTTACACACGCTTATCAACAATGAAATGAATTAACAACTATCAAATTTCCAGCGCGCTGTAATGCGTAGTTTGGCAGACACAGCGACGCGAAGTTGGTAACAGTTCACGTCAGCCACCCTGTAAATGCAATCCCTTCAGATTTCTACTGCAACTGTAGGACATCTAAAATATCACACGTAGGCTTAGGATAGCCAAAACTTAGTGAAGGTAGTCATAAGTGGCCGACAGAAATCGACTCTCTAGCTCAGTCTTTAACAGGAGATTTACTGGGTTCTAGAATTACTGACAACAACGATTGAACAAACTGGCAAGAAATAAAGAGGTGGCCATTTAAATTGCCGGCTCCAGATAATAGCCATTATTCAGGCGGTTGCTAAGGGAGAATGTTTGTAGTTTTGCATTTGGCATTTGACAATGAATCGAAGTTGACTACATTTGCAATAAAGTGTGTCTCAGATGATTAGGAGCAACTGGAAATAGATTAAGTTCTACTTATAATATAAAATCAACTTGGTTATGATACAGATTTGTAAACAGTATCACCAAACTGGCCTTAATCCATCAAAACTCACATTTGGGCAAGACTTCCTTCTAATAACTAAAGTCTGCTGTCAATAAGACGTTATAAAATTCATAAAAATATCTTTCAAACTTCCTTTATGATATTCGGCATGCGTTTTATTAAATATTTTTTTCATATTAAATCATACATTGAACCTTCCATTGACAGCCATTTTCAAATGCCCTATTGCCGAAAACTACATAGTACCATTGCGTTCCTTAAGTCACGTTGTCCAAATTACATTACAACATAATGTAAATCCGAAAAACTACAATAATTAACCTAAAATTTATGAAATTGAATGATGGATCATGTAAGTAGTACATACGAGTATCTCCCGTCAAATGATTATCTTATCTCCAGAAGACGATCAAATGTGAGCTACTCTGACATTACAAAAGTCAGTTCACATTTCGTTCCAGATATAACTCCTCACATCGCTGATAGGCTTTTACGCTGAATTTCGTAAGTCTCATGGGGGTGTTAAGTGCTATGGAAAAGAGTCGACTCGACGACGACGACAACTCATGGAAGTAAATCACAATTGCTGTTTGTACTTTGAACGTCTAGATGTCTGGCGCTATCATTTTTTTAATGTAACATTAATCACGAAAGCATTTTTTTTCCGCGAACAGATTTAACAATATTTTATAATGAAGGACCCAATTGTTGGCGACCACTTGAGGTGATAACTATGGTGCTGATTAAAAAGTTCTAATTGGCAAGCTGAATGTTTTTATTTACTTTTTTTTATTTTCTCTACAAAAACAAACATTTTTCTTTTAACGAATATTATGTAAGACATTTTATATTAAATTTTATTTCATCATCGACTTAATTATAGTTTTCTCAACTTTATGATAATTTTTCTTGACTTTCATGATTAAAATTCAGAAATAGGGTTCATAGAGATCATCGTGAAATAAGAATGTCCTCGACATTCGTTCCATCGAGATCAAGTTTGATTGCTGAAAATTAAGGAAACACATCAGATGTCTGTTATGTGAGTGTCTTGAACTATTTATGTAAGAATATAAAAATAAATTTTTGGGATAGGTGAGGTCATAATAAGAATATTAGAAAAATAGATCACACATATTTTTAGGACTTGTTTTATTCCACGTCACAGCACAGCCTACACGACACCACGTCTGGAAACGGACTTAGGCTGATTGATTTTGCTGCGGGACGTAATGTTACCATAGCTAGTTCACGGTTTCCTCACCTTAATATCCACAAAGGAACATGGCGGTCACCAGATCATCAAACCGTCAACCAAATTGATCATGTTGCGATCGACGCAAGGCACTCCTCCAGTATTCTAGATGTCCGAACTTACCGAGCGGCCAACATTGACTCGGACCACTACCTTGTTGTAGCCAAGGTACGGATATCCCGGACTCCAAAACAACGAGAAAATACTGTGAGGCGATTTAACGTTGGACGGCTACAAACGCAACAAACCGCCAGAACCTTTGCCGATCGCGTATCCTTAAACCTCTCGAGAAGTCCTATGCTGCCAGCATCAAATGTCGAAGACCAGTGGCATCGATGCCAAGAAGCCATCAAAAACGCCGCAACTGATGTGCTCGGTTTCATCAGTCCACCCCCACGAAACCCCTGGTTTGACGAAGAGTGTCGGCAAGCACATGCAGCAAAACAAAGTGCCTACGAAGCGTCACTGCATAGAAGGACGAGAGCAGCTCGTCAGCTCTACGAGCAAAAAAGGAGGGAAGAACATCGGCTCCTCCGGAGAAAAAAGAGAGAGCATGAGAAGCACGCGATCGAGGATATAGAGAGGTGCTACTCCAGGAATAATGTTCGGAAGTTTTACCAAAAGGTAAAAAGAACGTGTCGTGCCAAAAAGACCCGAACAGAGACCTGTAGAGACGAACAAGGAAACCTTGTAGTAGAGTCACAGTCGGTGTTGAGGACATGGAAAAACCATTTCTGCAGACTGCTAAAAGGCGAAGAGGACACAAATTCCGCTGTCAGGCAGAATGAACCATTCAACCTGGACGATGAAAGCCAAGATTTCCGTCCACCTGACCAAAATGAAGTGAGGATAGCAATATCTAAGCTTAAATCCAACAAGGCTGCTGGACCGGACGGCAACTGCCGAGCTGTTTAAGGCGGCGGGAAATGACCTGGTGGAGAGCATACACCAACTCGTCTCCAAGATTTGGTCAGAAGAAAGTATGCCTGATGAATGGAACCTCAGCATCGTTTGCCCGATCCACAAGAAAGGAGACCCTCTAAACTGCGCCAACTATAGAGGCATCAGTCTCCTGAACATTGCGTATAAGATCATGTCTGCTGTACTGTGTGAGCGCCTGAAACCATTCGTCAACGATCTGATAGGTCCCTATCGGTGCGGTTTTAGGCCCGGTAAGACCACGCCCGATCAAATATTCACACTACGGCAGATCCTGGAGAAAACCCAAGAAGTCCAGATCGATACTCATCATCTTTTTATCGATTTTAAGGCCGCATATGACAGTATTTATAGAGACGAGCTATACAGAGCCATGTCTAGTTTTGGCATCCCTGCCAAACTTGTCAGATTGTGCAGAATGACGATGGAGAACGCTCGCTGCTCCATAAAGGTTGGAAACAATCTCACCGAGACCTTTGATGTCAAAAAAGGATTTAGACAAGGTGACGCGCTGTCATGTGACTTCTTCAACATCATTCTCGAGAAAATTGTGCGAAACTCACAAGCCAACACCAGGGGCATAATTTTTCAAAAGTCTGTACAACTTCTTGCATACGCTGATGACATTGGCATTATTGGCAGAACACAGCGAGCTGTCACTGGTGCGTTTGCAAGTATTAGTGCAGAAGCGGCAAAAATGGGTTTGGTGGTGAATGAGGGTAAAACAAAGTATATGCTGTCAACAAGAAGGGACACACAACATCGACGAATCGGACAGAACGTCACGATAAACAGCTACAATTTTGAGGTAGTTAGAGACTTTGTCTACCTCGGCTCCGCTGTAAACTCTGATAATGACACCTCAGCAGAAATCAAGCGAAGAATTACACTTCCCAACCGCTGTTTCTTTGGCCTAAGACGGCAATTGATTAGTAAGGCCTTGTCAAGAAACACTAAGGAGACACTATAAGACCCTTATCATCCCTGTCCTGCTGTATGGCGCAGAAGCATGGACCCTAGCAAAAGCGGATGAAGATCTTCTTGGTCGTTTCGAACGCAAAATTCTTCGAGTGATTTTTGGTCCCGTTTGCGTTAACGGGCTTTGGAGGAGAAGATTTAACAGCGAACTCTACGAGCTGTACAGCGACATCGACCTGGTCAGAAAAGTGCAAATCAGTCGTCTAAGATGGCTAGGACATGTAGAGCGAATGGACACCAACGCTCCGGCCCGAAGAGTCTTCGATTCCAACCCGGAGGGACAACGTAGTAGAGGAAGACCTCGCCTTAGGTGGCGCGCACAAGTGGAAGGGGACCTCAATCTACTTGGAGTGCGCAACTGGAGGCAGTTAGCCAAAGATCGCGCTAACTGGAGAGGCGTATTGGTTGAGGCCCAGGTCCATCCCGGACTGTAGCGCCACCTAAAGTAAGTAAGTAAGTTTATTCCACGTCGCGCTCAGCAATTAGACTTTTCCTACAGCTCCGTTCGGTGTATTTTGCGCTTGAATTTGCACCTTCATCCCTAAAAGGTCAAATGATAACAAACTTTTTTGGTCATTGATATGAGGCACATGTCCCAACATGACGGGGCTACGTGTCTCACAACATAGGCAAATTTGGCTCTATTGCACGAAAAGTTTTCCGGCATTTTAATTCATCAATTGGCCACCAATTTTTTTGTTTTCCATATTGTAAAATGGCAAGGCAAGAGCTAACTACATTCTAACTATGGATGACAAATGGATTTGACAGATGCCATATGACAGGAATGTGAAACCGCAACCTCAAAATTAATAATCCTTTACGAAATTGTTCCTTTAATTGTTCCAGAGCAGATTATCAGGCAAGTAGAACAATGAACCAATTTGCTTGGGATGTAGTTGCTACAATTGTACGTTATTTAGTATTTTTTGCTTGCATTTAAAAGGCAAGTATTAGTTTCATGCAAACTGTCGAACTCGAGATCAATGCTGATCTTAATAGTAAAATAAAAATAAATAAAAAATAATAGAGGAACTCGAAAAAGTTGGTCTGTCTGTCGGACTGTCTATTTGTATATACGTACAGACATGTGTATACGCGTATTCGCACGACTGCAGCCTAAACGGTTGGTTTACTAATGGATGATTTTGAAAGAAAAAAAAAAAAATTTAAATTTACGATAGGTTATATATGTACATATCATATACAGATACATATGTACATGTGTATGCCAATAGATGACGTACCAATTTTTTTAGAAAAAAGAAGTGTAACGATACTTTATTAATTAACGAACTTTTGAAAATGTCATCGAAGCAATGTTTAACATATGCAAGGATGTTGAATTTTTTTGTGGCTTTTTAACGGATTGTTTGCGATAAACGGAACGCCCATCGTTTGCGAACTTTTGGTACAAAATCGATGAAAAATGGTTCACTGGTTTAAGCGTCAGTCTGTATGAGGAGGCTTAAGATTTCTATTTAAACTTATGTTTGTGGAAAACAAAAATGCCAATGGAAGCTCTGACCGATAACTTCTTTTCTAAACCTTGCCTAGTAAGTTCATTGGAAATTTAATTCTAAGTTCTTCGCAGAAACCTTTTATGTTAGAAAAGGTATAAGATAAGGCGCACTCTCATGTGATTTTTTTAACATCGTTCCTTAAAGGATTGTGCAAAATTCTCAAACCAACATTAGGGGAATGAGCTCTTAAAATATTAAATTTGAAATCAAATAACCTTAACCAAGAGCAAGAAGACTGCTCTTCCATAGTCAATTGATCATAAACCTAAATAATTTTTCTTTTCACAGACAAAACATTTGTCAAGGCTGATTATTTTCTTCCTAAATCTGCACACCTACTCTGAATTACGTGCGCAATTTTGAGTAGCCTCATATTATGGAACTAGCATTAAACTTCTGATCGAGGCCCAGACAAAGATCAACTGTCTGGTCATAGCTCGTCTCAAGCCTACGTGAGAGTTCCGAGCCACGCGCTGTGGCATCTTTAATTTTAAACAAACATGATTAAGTGCACTCGCATTTATTACGCAGTAGCCAGTTTAACAAACAACTTTAAAAATACCCCAAATTTGACACTTCTGATCCCAATAAATAATATTAATTCAGCTAAAAAGTTGTATAACACTCTATTAGAATGTCGTTCGTCAGCAAGTTAGAGCCAAGCCTCCGAAAATCTCATTTAACGACTATGCTTTCGCCATCGTCAATCGCCGATAACCTAACGTCAGACTTAACATGAGACTTTGAACAACTACGACGTACACAATTTTTCTAATATTGAATGCCGAATTGTTAAGTATAGTTCCGCATCAAAGTCACGTCTCTTATCAGCATACAGCCTCCCAATTTAATCAAATTTCACCTCTCTATTTGACGGCATCGGCTTTCTTCGAAATGAAATTTTGAATTAATAAAAAATGCCTCAGTTAGTGTTGACTCGTGGTGTGCTTATCCTTAGCATAGTGCGTGAGTGCGAACAGTCTGAGAGAAGGGTTTCGGAATATACACCCCTCTCGTTTCGGTCACAATGAAATCAACTACCAGTGCAAAACAAACTCGAAGCGTAAGCCGTCGACGACAGAAGAAGCCCCGAAAAAAGTCCACCGACAAGATAAAAAGTACGTACTACAGATATCCTTCACTTTCTTGGGACTTCCGTCAGATAATAATCCATGACAGATTGGACATTGCTGTAGTTTCAATCCATATGTTTCCCTTTCTCTCGGAATCTCTCACTCACTTGTACCTGTCAAGGGCACTCGCCCTACTATTATCACCATTTTGACAGATAGGAAAAAAACATTGCTGAACATTTCAAGTGCACATATTTGCAATCGTACCATGATTCTTTTTTTCATTTCGGTTTCCAATTAGAATCGATAACCTTTTGGATGAAGAACTTGGTTTAAGATTAACACGAATTCGAGACGTGTGCAAGCAAACTCAGAGAGTTTCTAGGCGGTGACTTACATAATGTAGCGTGCTTACTGAATCGGTTCAGTTCGGTTAGGGCACCTATTCGATTCAAATATGGATTTGTAAATTACCTAGCATTATGCAATTTTACTTTAAAGTGACTGCGACTATAATGCAATTTATAAAACAGTCTATCGCTTATTGTGCAATCGTTTAAAAAGGGCTATTGGGATTTAGTTAGCTCTATCGTCAATGCAGCGCTATTCTATGGGTTATCAATTACTTTTAAGATAGAGAGTTACATAAATAATAGCTAATTGCTGACTGAAAATTTATTACATTAAATGACTTTCAGATAAATATTTGACTTTGATTAGCCCTCGGTCTTACATTTTGTATACATATTTACCTACGTTCTATATTTTGCGCAAAATATAAATCCAACGTTTGAGGGACAATCTTGCGCAATTACATACCTTCTACAAGCAACTTTTCGAACGTACCTTACAAGATATCCAGAAAAAGGGAGAAGCGACGTCGAGTCTGCATATCGGATGAAATTGGACAAAGTGAAATGAAATACAATTTTTTTAATTGGCTGATTAATTGGTACATAACAATTATATGTACATATGTATATGGAATATTATATCGGCCAAATGGCCGCCTCTGACCGCGGTGCAGATGCGTGCTCTTTCAACCATATTTTGCATAACATTTTGCCACTTTCGGGTGATACTTATCACTGTTGTCCTTTAGCATCAGGATTGTGGTTGGCTTGTTGTTGTAGACCTTTCTCTTCAATTACCCCCAAAGGAAGAATTCGGTGTTGGTCAAATCAGGGGATCGAGGGGCCAATCGATATTACCTCCGTTTAACATTATGCGGCTGGGAAAAATTTCTTATATGTGTGTGATGTGGCACCGTCCTATTGGAACCACATATGTTATAAGCCCAATCAATCTAATTCGGGCACCATGAAGTTTTGCAACATGTCACAATAGAGATCACCAGTAACTGTTGATGATGATTTTAGTGCCCCAATAGGATATTTTGTTTTTTTAACAAAGCTAGATAATTCAAAATGAGCTTCGTCACTCATAATGATTTTTCCCAAATATTGGAGTCATCAATATAGAGCTGTAAAACCTTAACTTTACTCTGACCGAAGGATATGATCATTTTCCATTAGTTGTTGAATCAATTGAATATTATACAGACACAATTGCAAATCTTTTTTGATTATTTTAAACAACCTTGCCGGAGACATTCCAAATTCTTGTGCACGGCGTCTAACGGACGTGCGCGGATTTTCATCAATATTGTCTCTCACTGCAGCAATATGTTGTGCCGTACGTACGCTACGAACTAAAGGGTATCCCAAAATTCACGCAACATTTGAATTTTGCGCCATTTGTGCGGTAAAGTGTTGCCAACGAAAAAAAAAAAAAAAAAACACAGCGTGACAGCTGACAGTTCAGGGTTATTAAAAATGGAGTGCTACATGAAAGAACAATGCGTTTTCCTTGTTGAGCAATGTTTTAAAAATAATGAAGATTTGGCGGCTACAGTTCACAATTTTCGTAGAAAATATGTTCGGAATAGTTATTTAACTTTATCAACTGTGAATAGATTAATTCAAAAATTCAGGGAGACTGGATCAATTAGTGATCTTAGACACTCTGACCGACCATCAACAAGTCGTGCAACACAAAACAACGAAGCAGGTTGTGAATCCAGAAACATCAATTCGACACCGTGGTCAAGAATTGGGCATTTCGAGAAGCTCTTTACAGCGTATTTTCACGAAAAATTTGCATCTCAAAGTGCAATTGACTGAAGAACTGAAGCCTACTGACCACGCGCAGCGAAAAGAGTTCGTTGAATGGATTATGGAACAACAACAAGTGGATTCTGATTTTTCAAGCAAAATCATCTTCAGCGATGAGGCTCATTTTCATCTTGATGGCTTTGTAAATCGTTAAAATTGTCGAATTTGCGGTTTAGAAAATCCACGAGTGACTTTTAAGAAACAAATACATTCACAACGTGTCACTGTTTGGTACGGATTTTGGGCTATTCTTCTACTAAAATGCGGCTGGTCAAGCAATAACAGTTAATGGTGCTCGCTAACGCGAAATGATAATCCACTTTTTTGTTCCTAAATTACAAAACATGGATGTGGACGACATGTGGTTTCAACAAGACAACAAGAAACAATTCAATTACTGCATGAGTCATTTCCTGCCCATGTAATTTCCTGTTTTGGTGATCAGAATTGGCCGCCCAGATCATGCGATTTAATGCCGTTAAACTTTTTTCTTTGGTGTTTTTTGAAGTCTAAGGTTTATGCCAACAAGCCCACGACCACCCAAGCCTTGAAGGAGCAAATTGAGAGCTGTATCAACGAAATTCAGCCATATTTATGCAAAACAGTCATGAAAAATTTCGACAAAAAGGTGCATATGCGCCAGCAAAGCCGTGGAGGCCGTTTACCCGATATGCTATTCCATACACAACCCTGTACTGTATACTTTATGAATCAATATAACATTTACAATTTGTAATTAAAAACCTGTGTTTTCTATCACAATTACTTCTTGAGTGAATTTTGGGATACCCTTTACTTATATACTGAGTTTCAAAGTTATTCATTATACGCTGAATGGTTGACATGATTTAAACCAACAAAATTTCGCAAATTTCCTCTTATTTTTACAATTGAAGGATTGTTTAGATAAAATGTTTTAATAACTTCAATACGTTGATGAGCCGTTAGATGCTTCATAAGATATTGTTATCGACTGCTCTTCACGATCGTCAAATGTGAACTGACAAATGCCAACCAAACCAAAATGGCGGCCAAACAACATCGACCTGGAACATAGAAAACAACCTACATTTTCAACAGATGATATCTGGTCGTATTGTCAGTTATTTCCGTTAAGGACCAGCTTACTGCAGGAACAATTTGCTATATGTGTACTTGCCGTGCCCTAAATTCAGAATAAACTCCCCGACGCACCAATCTCCCACATCCGCAGTACAACTGCCAGTGAGTCGACACTACTACTGCGATCAATGCAACAGGGTGGCATTAGGCATTTTTAGTGTTCCCTACCAAAATACTAAAATGAAACACTTCGTGTGTTTGTCGGATGCTTTTAGCTTTAGAGCCGATTGATCTAATCTAGAGAAATGCAATTTTTAAGAAAACAATCAGGGAAACAACTTGCAAACAAATATTGGTTGGAGTTCGGTTCGAGGACATAATTTAGTCAGAGAAAACTTAAAGAATCCAAATATGAAAAATACTAGCTAGTAATTCCTGTTGATGGAATTTCTTCGCCTTTTGTAGAAAGACAGAGAAGCCCTGGCCAAGGACGTTGGACCACTCAAGGCAGTTTCAGGTCCTTAGAAGTTCTCCTCCGAGCTTTGTCTAGAGTGTTCATGAAAAATCTAATTTTTCGTCAGCCCATTGTGACCTGGGACTGGGACCCAAACAAGACTCAGTGAGTTCTACCTTACGACCGAATTGAAAATTCGACTACATTTCCTTACTCGCTAAGATTCTGACTCGAGAATAGTCGACTTTAAATTTGCCCCGAAGTCGAAGTTCTTGTGTCATTACGTCAGAACGCCATCTGACGTAAAGCAGGAGTCGGAGAATAATGTCGTTCGCACACTTAGCTACCCGCAAATGATCAAACTAGTAAGTGATTGAAGTCACAGAATGGTCAGTCGTTTGTATCATATTTATATTCGTTCATGTTTCGTACACAGAGCTAAGCAAGTTCAAATTTTTCTAAACAAAATTGGCACATCTTACTCTGGCTAGATAAAGAATTCGAACTAATTCTAATAACACAACCAACGCCATTGCTTTGCGTGTAGATAAAGGCGTAGTTTACACCGCTGATTTGGTCTGGGACCAAGACCAGATATTGTACAAATGCCATCGGTGTAAACGCTTTGAAATTTCTCCAGAAATTTAGGGAACCTAAACTTTATGTTGGTATACTTTAAGACGTGTAAACACCTCGATTTATTAGGTTTTCTAGCATGCACTAGATAGGCGCTTCTAGAAAAATATCAAAATGATATTCGAACAATGTGCTACGATAAATAATCGAAGTTTCAGATGGCGGTTTTGAAAGCAACAGTGATATCTATGGAAGGATTAATGGTAATCTACTGGTACGAATCTATTTAGCCGGTGTTAACTAGGCTAAAGACCTCTTCATTGAGGAGAGGAGTTGGCTTAGCGATCAACGATGGCTCTGTGAGTAAAAACTTGATTGTGTAGAAAACCAAAAAACGATCAGCTTTTGCACTGAGCAATTCTCAGTCTTCAGTAATTTATTACGAACGCTTCGCAAACTGGTCACCTAAATACATGCCCGTGTTTGGACCGTCTTTGAAATACATAGTGACTTAAGGTCACTGTGTAACTCCAATGTCAGCTTAGACGGGCGACAGCTTTGATAGTGGTGCACATTAAATAAATAGAGCAGTACCAGGTATGCTAGTGACGACTCTCGTACAGCCAAGACATACCGCACTTTGGAGTTTAGTGAAAGAAGCTTTGGCATATTTAAGAGAAGTATTTTCCTTCAAACAACCGACGTTGACAGCGCTCTAGCAGTCTTCGTCTCAATATCTATTGACTACAGAACTTTTCCATCTAAGATGACTCCTAATTTAATTAGGCTACCTTCACCGATTTTCCATAGGTACTGCGATTTATTGTACACAAAATGATACAATTAGAAAACTAAGTACAAAACGTAGAAATCTGCATCTTAACAGAACTTCACCGGCATGGTATATGACTAAAGAACAGCAGAGAGTAACTATATGCAGCACGATCATCCATGCAATTGTTGCAAAAGTACTTGTATCTCATGTGGTCGATGGTATAACCGCTCCCATCTCAACTAAAACAAAATGCAAACACATACGAATAGTTAAGGTAGTTGATGTTCGGAATATAGGTACTTTACGTGTGCTATGAATTAACTGCAAGAAGACCAAATCAGCTGTATGTGGATGATGGGAAACGAGAAATTCCTCAACAACTGGTTGCAGAGATGCCGGTAAAAGATAGTCACCACCACTATATTGAATGTCGACCTCACAAGTCAATTTCAATTGCACAGTAAGATGGGAAGCCAGTTCCCTTCATTGTTAAAGATCTTGGATTCGCTTTCTTTTCTTCATGCCTATGCCCAAATGAGGAACTCAAGAACATTTATGCTGATTGACATTGAATAGTGTCTCGTACTAGTGAGCTATTTCAATGGAACTCAAAGAAAATCACCATTCAAGTCAAATCAATGAAAAGATTTTGTCTAATAAGACGCTGCGAATCAACAGATCTTCAGATAGAGTCAATAAATTGTAGTTGTGGTCATAGACCAAGTTGTATTCGATCGAACTTAGTTGGCAAATAGGTACATGGTAAATTACCTTTATAAATATTTTTCATTGGCTAATATAGAGGAAGATATACAGAGATTTATCTAGCTTTTCCACTCACTGGATCAAAAATAAATTGAAGAAAGAAGCTAGCTAAACTCCAACTATTCTACTTCAAAAAACTTTGCTGAACCTGCTGTTATAAAATTGGTCTTTTGCTACAATTACTTATGAGAAGACTGAAGCTTAGAACAAAATCAAAAACAATTTTTAGTGAAAATTTTAGGCTTGCACGAGCAAGCACTATGCACGAGCATAGTGCTTGCTCGTGCTCGTTTTTGGAATCTTATCTCCACTCCATCTTGTGGCAAACTTAGATACAAATTTTCATCAAATTATATCATATATATTTCTCGAACTAGGGTTTTAATAAAGATTTTCGAAATCACATCACTTACTCGTAGTCATATGAAATTTAGATCCCCCCCTGTAAACCATTCCTAGAGCTGGCTGTAATGAGAATTAGAGTAACACCCTGTTGTACGTCCCTTTTTCTTCCCTTGACTGGCACTTTAGCAAGTACTGCAACTTTTTACTTAGTGATCTCATGCGCTAAATAACTGATTCATTTTCCCAATAATATCGATTAATATGTGAAATTGTTTACCACACCGGAAAAAGGAATGATTTAGAGTGACAAATTCCATAAGAATGCAAATTGTAATAATATTGACTCAGATATACTCGTTGTTAATTAAACCTCAATTCATAAACAAAACAAAAAAAAAAAAAAAACAATTCTTTGAATGCTTGAGATAATCTGCTACCTAATATGCTTATCTTCAGTAAACCATTCATTACCCATCGCAATAATCATATCAGCACTCGGTGCTGAATAATCCTTTTTTTTCCGTTTTTTCTAATTCTGTCTACTTGATAAACCTTACCAATAATATTATTGTTCGAGTTTTATGACTCACTGCAATACAGGAACGTGTTTCTATTGTTATAAATAATTTTATTACTTTTGAAAAAACAAACTATTTTTGGCATACTCGTATCTACTACAATCACCTTATGGGGTCGAGGCTTGGCTAAAAGTCAGAAAAACTGAATCTGCTCACTATTTTGATAAAATGTTTAAAGTTTCTTTTTTTTTTTTTTTTGCCAACGTCGTAGTAGTACCATATTGGCATTTAACCTAATCTCTGGCCTTGAAAGTCGGACACAGTCTATTATTTCAAAAAATATTTCGCCAGATGATGTTACTTCACATAGTGTTGGAGAATGTTTTTCTTTGCTTTTTGCTTGTACTTTCTGAGTTGAGTCCGATATCCGTGCTCTTCAAAGTGACCTCGATTTTGTGTCAGGCGCTGTCTGGAATATAAGAAAATCTGAGGGATGTAGAAGATTGCTTAGAAATAATTAAGATAATAAGGGATAATAAATATTGCTTTAGATATTTATAAAGCGATTAGATTAGAAAAGTTAATTGGTTTTATGTGTGTCAAAGATATTTTCGCAATCGAAAACCATAAAAAAAGGTTTGCGAAATTTTCTATTTCGGTCGGATAGATTAGACGGACCTTGTTAATGTATTACAAGCTTATTGATTCTTTTAGAATAATATTTTACTGAGAATGCCGTCATGAGATTCCTGAGTCACGAATGGCATGCAAAGCCTCATGTCTCAGCAAACTCATGGCGGCGATAGGGCATTGATGGTTAAATCTCGAATTAAACTAAAGACAGTTTCAATAAATCGAATGTTATTCTACATTTAAGTATGCAAAAACATCACTTTTACAAATAAATAGGCGTCATGCACAATTTAAAGCCAAAAGCAAGCATCATCATCGTGATACGATATAGGGAATAAAGGGCACGACTGGGTTGTACGTACTTAATCAACTCAAAATCTTTATGAAGTGATTAATTTCTTTTCTTTTTCTCAATACTCGTATCTATTAAATTTAAAGTTAAAACTCACAGAAAAAAAAAAACGATTTCCTATTTTGTATTTTGAAATTTGATTGGAGTTCAAAGGAAAATTAATGTTTCTACTACGTCCTGCTTTTTCTCTTTTGCAAATTAATCATTTAGTGATTTAACATCAAACAAAAATTAAATCATTCTTTCTCCTTTTTGGGCCATCTGTCGCCCGATAGTAGATTTACTGAAACTGTTGACCCAGTTAGTTATTGTTCTTGTTTGCCATCCAAACTTTCTCTGAACTTAGTTTTTTAGTACTGTGAGACAAAGTTTTCGTATTTATCGGAAAACGTTCACAAAATGTTATCTACCCATTAATAAATTGCAGATGTGCCTGAATTGCTAAAGGTCCCTACAATCGATTACAACTCGGCTGAATTGCACAGAACTAAGTGTCAATTTGTCATATGTTGTGACATTTGTGCGACTAATAAAAAAAATTAACGTATGTATTGCTGGGACTTTTATTTCGTTTTTTAGGACATTTGTTGTTTCGGCTCGTAGCTATGAAGTAGGCGGGTTACGTTAAACCATATTTTGAGTTTGGCATCACTGTTCGTAGGTGGGTTTCGGTACTGCTGTGCTCAGCTCGGACTGATACTTGTTAAGCTAGCGAATATATTTTTGCAAGTCCTGCAAAAATTTAAGTACAGTTATTAGATTTTGTTTACAGCGAAATTTCGATATCGAACATTTTCAATAAAAATAAATATAAACAAATAAATATAAAGGAAAATCAGGTATACGGGTGGTTCTTAATGTATTTCTCAGCCGCTTCATTAAAAAAAATTCATGAACAATTTCTCACATCGCTGTTTTTCCTCCCCACTATTGTGGAGAGGGAGGCTGGCGTCGGGCTGAAAATTAATACCGCAAAAACTAAAATTATCAGTCTTGGAACGAACTCATCGGCTCAAATATGCACTGCTGGACAACCGGTAGAGAGAGTAGAGGATTTCCAGTATCTTGGGAGTATTGTCTCGACCGATGGTGGAACCGAACTGGATATAGCCAACTGAATCGCCAAAGCAAAGTCCGCGTTCGGGATGTTATCCAAAATATGGCGAAGCAATGGAATCAGTTTGAACACCAAGCTAAGACTGTTCCGCTCCAACGTTGAATCCGTGCTGTTATATGGATGCAGCACGTGGAGCAACATCTTAAGGATTTTCTGGCCCAATCGTATCTCTAACGAACATCTTTACGAGAGAACGGGTCAGGAACCAATAGGCACAACCATCCAACGACGGAAGTGGCAGTGGATTGGTCACATGCTCCGAAAGGGTGACAGCTCCATAGCGAACCATGCTATGCAATGGAACCCCTTAACTTAGGACGGCAGAAGACCTGGTGGTCCAAGGAGAACATGGCGCAGAGCAGTCGAGAAGGAAGCAATGCAGTTGGGGAAAAGCTGGGGAGAGCTGAGACACATTGCCAGAAACTAGTACTATTTTTTTTAATCATACGTGCTTTTGATGGCGTTGCAGTCCAAACAGCACCACCCTTTCTCTCAAGATGTGTACACCTAATAGATTGAGCTGCAGTTCTACTAGCGTCTGATTTTGTATGGATCTCTAGACTTGACTAGACGGAACGTTTCTAATTAGCTTTGGTAGTGTTCCCTCTAAACGAGTCGAGAATGTCGTACACAATCAAGCTGAATCTTATCCTGTGTTTATATAACTAGAACGCAGATAAGGCCACAAATGGTACAATTCTGCTTTCAAAGGCTCCAATCAAGACTTTAACTTTGACTGCTATGATGAGTTCTCCTGGTAGTAATTCAATTAACTTCTTAGCCAGAGATGCCAATTTAGCCATTTGGGGCTAGATTTAGTTCTATTTCAGTTTAATTAGCTCCCAAAAATTGGATTTTGCCCGCAAGGGTAAGCCCTTTTTAGGTATTTTCAGCCCCAATCTAGCCCCCAACGATGAAGTTTTAACTAAAAATGTAAGGAGCAGAAATAAGTTTTATTAATTTCTTTTAGTTAATTTTAGTTTGAAGTTAATTCTAGTTTGAGGAAATGATTTTGCCAACATAATTTGTACTTCAGCAAGATATAATACTTTTCTAAAACACAAATTTACACTGATTTGAATTATATATAAACAATTCTAGTTAGCTATAGTTTTTCAGTTACAACGTCATTTCTTTGCTGATGATGGTTCTTTCAGAAGTGTTTAATAGATTTTTGTAAGTTTTAAACAGTTTCTGAAACATAATAACTTCAAAGCATATGTATATAACTCCAAGATTGCAGTTGCTAGAAAAATCCTCTATGAGAGGGACATCACTACACATAGCCAGCCCAAATTTTGAAACACCTTGTGTACCTCAATTTTTGGTTTGTTATTTTGATAATTTTAAGAATGGTATAACTGTTCAACTAGACGTTAGTTATAATTGAAGGCAAATTTTATTTTGAAATGTAATTTATTAAAAACCAAAAAAAAAAAAATAAAAGATTCGCAAGAAGACATGATGTGAGACTTCGCAACCACGCCAATTTAGAAGTAGCTTAATAATAACAATTTATTTAAAAGATTGAGAAGGATAAAACTCTTTGAACTACATAGTTAGCTAGGAATAATAGCATTGGCATCACTGTCCTTAGTCCAAGGAAACAGAGACTTGTAAGAGAGATTATTTGCTCTCTTTCCATACTGATGCGGTTAACAGCAGAGGCTCTGTAGACAAAATTGTTGACTACCTCGAATTTACTTAACTGTTAGTCGTGACGTTTAGGTCAAGGTTCATCAATGGTAAAAATCGTTCTTTGTTGGCTGCAAATCGATCTTTGCAACTGGTATACTCGTATAATTCTAGCAAAAGAACCATTTTTTTTTTTTTTTTTTTAAATTTGCACGTGTGAAAGGGGTTATGAATACCCTTATACTAATTTTAGGACAAGGCCGTTTTTTTGAGGAAAGGGGAAGAGGCAGAGAGAAAGACAGATTGGTGTAGTTAGTTTGAAACTCAGCTGGTATTAAATTTTAGTGAACTCCAAGGGTGGCTGTCCAGATAACTGGGGAGCTTGTTTGTTTTTGCTTTTGTCGTTGCTCATGATTCACAGTATTTTTTTCCGTCCTCCTGATGTCATCATCACGATCAAGTTGCATTTTAGCCATATGACCGCCCTACTGCCAGTATTATGCCTTCGCAGTAGAGTTGACATAAGCTTTCGCAATTGATCGACTTTTTATTTATTTCATGCGAAATATATAGATGATTATTGACATCAGGATTCGAACCGTGAACCTGTAGTGTGACAAGCGATGAAGTTACCACTACACCACGGCCACCCATTCATTCCTTATTCATTATTTCAGTTAGGTGTAGTACGAGTAGTTGCATAGACTTTTGAAAAATCGTAGCCGTTGTATTATGCTGGCATTTTTTAGAACACACTTAACGATATTGCATTACAGCAATTACCTTGCCTGAAACCCCTGGTAGTATAGATACTGTCGTACGATATCTTAAAATCTATGCACAGGAGGTGGCTATTATTCAACCTACTTCAGAATCTGGTAAGATTTGGTCAATAAATAGTTTTAGGCGTTCACATATTAAACTAGATAGAATTTCGTAAGCGATGTTCCGTAAATCAGTAGACATGCCATACCTTTCCGATGAGCTCGGACATGGTCCAAGTCACCTTCTGCAGTCTTAAACAGTGGTTGACCGTGCGTCTGTGCCATCAGTTTTTGTTGGATTTAAGCTTGTCTATATCTCTTTTATTTCGGTGTGGTCTGTTTACTGGAAATGTTGGTAGGCATCCACATAGAGGCGATCAATGAAAGCATTTGATGAAGAAAATTAAACTGAGATTCTTAACACGCCTGCATTTTTACTATGGGGTACATGCCCGTCTTAGTCTTTACATATACTCCTGTTTAGCTAGAAAAGCCTTGAGTATCTAATAAATTTTATATTAAGCATATGTTTGTGTACCCTATTTTTTGTTCATAGAACTGACGGCCGATATTGATTAGGTAGTCGAGTGAAACCTAACATATTAATTGCTGCATTTCTAAGAGCTTTCCGGTAGTATTGACACTAGTCCTCTTTTGGTTTGCTGTTAGTTTCGTAGGATTGTTCCAGAGTTTTAGGGACACCAAATTACAGTCGTTCATCTTTGGTGAGTGTTTTATACCTGGATATTCATACACGTCCCTTTACTGTAACCAAATAATGGTTCCAGTCTGTGTTGGCACCTCAAAGCATCATACGAGTACGATAGACGGAAAATGCTCCTTCAGTGGACTGGACCACTGAAGGAGCATTTTCCGTCTATCGCCAAGTTATCAGTTTGATAGAAGGGTCTTCCTTTCCTATCTGGGCATTGAAGTGGCCGTTGATGAGTTCTATGTGGTACATAGACGTTGCTCGTACGCCCTGTAAAGGACCTTTTTTAGAGTCGTCTTTCTCCTTGGTGGGCATCTGCGCATATTAGGCTGATGTTACTGAAGTTAGCCTTAGTAAGTATTGTCATCAACTCATCATGGTTAAATCTCAAGACTTTGCACTTTCCTTAAAAAATTCAAGATTCTTAAAAATTTACTTTGTCTGCGGAATGGACAAGTAACCTACACCTAATCAATCTTTACATTTAAGAGTCTTTCAATTTCTATTCTGTGGTCCTGGGCTATGCAATAATCGCTTCCAAATGCAATGCAAATACATGTTTCTAGTCGGATGATTATCTACTATTTTAGTGTTTTCCCGAATTAACACGCTATGTTGACATTCTGTTCACATCATGTTTTTGTCACCCTTTAAATGATAAAGGGAACTCCCGTCTCCGTACACACATGTACCTAATGAGTTTTCTTCTACAAAATTTCTTCTTACACACTACGCAATATTAGCGAACCCTGCAAGAGGCCCTTAAATCCACATTATTACCGATCAGGTACCTAAGCCAACAATACAACCGAAGAGTAAGTATTTGTCAAACAATAACTCAATGATCCCAAAGAAAAGAAAATCCCATCCGTCCCTCATCGGAAATCCAAAAATTTCAATATCTTTTCATATCATTTTCTGTACACTGAGCACACAAAGATACACAGTACAAGAACAACAACAACGAGACCATAAAATGTGCATTCAATGATCACGTGAACTCCATAGTCGTTCGTTTTGTCTGATCACTCATTGCGAGCGTGATCTACCATCACCAGAAAATTTTCCGAACGGAAAAAGGTCAGCCCTTCATATAATTCTTGTTTTCCAATCTTAAAAATGAGTCTTTCCGCCTCTTATCGCAGTCAATTGGGAAATACTTCATTTATAGATACTTATAGATACATACTATAAATACTCAGTATCTATTGCTGGTAGTTGGCGATTAAAGTGCGTACATCCATCGGCATTTGAAATCGGTAGTAAGTACCTGTCTGCAGATCTTCACGACGACAAACATGATTCACAACAATTACCCTGAAGAAAGACAACAAAATGCGGCTAAAAACAGGAAATAATCATCCAAAGACAGTTCGGTTATAGACCGGCACTTAGACTCTTGTTGTTGTAGGCAAAGGTCGAGAGTTGGAAGCTGAAAAAGGTGTGAAGTCTTAATGGCGAGCTTTTTGTTTATAAACAAAAGATACCGAGCTGCTACGTGAGTTGACTCACAAAGTAGTACACAGTGTATTTTTAGAGGAAAAAAAAAAAAAAAACTTGTTGGGGATGCCAGCATGAATACCATCCCAAGGACGGTAGGGTGGAGGATTCCTGTGTTGGAGAGATTATGCAACAGGGAAACAGAATAAACAACAGGTTTGTTTTTGTTTGCAGGCCTCTTATTTTTTTGGCACAGAGATCACTTGGATGTGGTTCCCATAAAAGTGATAACTTTCCGTAACTCGAATGACCCTAATAACATTTTGAATTTTGTTATTTTTCTGTTCGAGTGTCGAGAGATAATTTAAAAGATTGAATGCTCTGAACGCGTGCGCCTATGTAACTTTTGACATTCAAAACAATTTTTTTTTTTTTTTAAAAACTTTGATATTTTGTATTTCTGATTACTCTTGTGGTATGTAGTGTTGTCAACCAAAGTCTAGGACGTTATCTTAGTCTTAATTTTAATGTGTTTTTCTTATTTTTGTTTTTCTTTTTTTCAGATGCTTCTAACCAACAAAACATCGTAGAATGTCCGGGTAGAGAAATGTGTACGGATCAAGGTAAGATCTCTGTAATTTGTTGCGAATCGTTTAGGTTTGTTCGTGATACATATTATGGGTGCGCATTGCACATATTAAACTCTAATTTGTATCTGAAGATACAATTCAAAGATAAACAAATGAGTGACCTCGGAGTATAAGGTGACAATTTGTTGTTATAAGGAACATAAATGTATTACCTTTATTACTGATCGTTTTTCTAAAACCACGATGTCACCACAAACTTACACTTATTTGCTTGGAAATCACAAAAATTTGAAATTTAAGCAAAACCGTTGAGATTATTCTTTTTTTTAAATATTTGTTCCAAAACTTGGTATACAATGCACTTAAATATGCCAAATATTGCTCAGTTATTGATTTTGAACAAAATGGACTGCCTTATTTCCTAAAAAAATCCAATTTTCAAAAATAATCTTTTTTTTAATAATTTGCGCGCGCCAAAAGGGATATAGATACCCTTATATTTACTATTACTGGGCACGGGCGTTGTGTAGATCGACAGAGAGAGAAAGAAAGATTTGGTGTAGTGGTTTGAAACTCAGGTGGTATTAAGTTTCTGTTATCTCCAAGTGTAGCGTCCAGCTAACTGGGGAGCTTTTTTTCGTTTTTGCTTTTGTCATTGCTCATGATTCACAGTTTTTTTTCCGTTCTCCGGATGTCATCATCACGATCAATTTGCATTTTCAGCCATATGACCACTCTACTGCAAGTGTTATGCCGTCGCAGTAGAGTTGTCTTAGCTTTCGCAATTGATCGACTTTTTTATTTCTTCATGCGAAATAAATGAGTAATACCAAAATGGTCAGAAAGTAAAAACAAACACTGTAAAAAGTTACAGTAGACCAAAATATGTAACTATTTTCTTAAATAAGCGAGTTGGAGATAATTTGGTCTGGCAACAGATGACAGAGTATTTGCATTGTTTGTTTTGCTGTAAGTGATGCGGCGCCATCCTATAGAAACCACATATTAAGCAAACCCAAAGCATCCAACTCAGGTATCAAAAAATTTTGAAACATGTTGCGGTATCGTCCTCCAGTAACAGTAACTCTATATCTGTCTACGAAAAAGTACAATGACTCCTCCAGACCAAATAGCGCGCCACACTGGCACTTTTTCAAGTTGTAAAGGTGACCCATGAACAATTTGTAGATTTTCATTTGCCCATTTCTTTATTAACATAACCTTTTAAATAGAAATGCTCATTAAAATTTGTTCATGAAAATCAACGAGTGACTTTGATAAAACGTTTTATCCACTAAAACACGTTGATTTATCGAAAATCGTTGTATGATAAATTTGACACATCTACACTTCACGAATGCTAAATGAAAACTGTCAAAACTAGCCTATACCGAAATGTGACCTGTCAAAATAGTATACCTTCCCGTAGAACACCCCGATTTACTGTTAAGAAGTGGAAACCATTCTCTTCCGTTACTTTTCCCCTGTAATCAAACTTGGGGAAAAATCCTAGTTCTGGGTTTGTGGTGGCAGGGGCTACATCGTTGGTTTGATATCTCATTATGAATAATTCCTAGACTACCCCAGATCAAGATAAGACCTCGGGATTTTAGAGTTTCTCGAGTTACTAATGTGTGCCTTCCATTCCATTTTTGATCATTCTTAGTATTTGAAACAAAACTCCTAGAAATAACAGATGCGGAAATTTTATACTGAAATTAAAATTCTGGCCGTGCAATGATTTACATTGCTGTACCATTCGTTGAAATTCTTCTCCAAATTGTGACGCATTCGCTATATAAAAAAAATTCTTCGAATTCGCCATTGAAGGCTGTACATAAATGCAATTTTTATTATCAAGCCTACTTACGAAAGGCGAAATGGGCCCACAACACGTCCGTCACGTCTCGTTCAACAGCCAAACTATTGACAAAAAGTGTGAGTAGATTCACGTTCTCCATCATTCCCTTTCGAACAGAAACAGCAGAGCTATTATCACCATCTGCCGCGCCGTGCGATACACATACAAGATATACAATGCTATGTTGCCGTCGTTGAGCTACTTAAGGAAAGCCCGATCAGTGTGACCAGGGGCATTAAAAAAATAAAGTGCACGACTAGGTTGTAAGCATTTGCACCTACATACATATGTACATACTCGTACATCCATAAGGAACATATCCTTAATTTTGAAGATTATTCAGATTCGAAAATTAATTAAAATAGTTAAAAACTATTATTTTTTAAAATCTAGCAAAGAGCAAAAAACTTATTCTGAAAATTTTAAAAAAATTTGTGTACTTGATGTACGACCTTGGATATGTCCAACAGACTTTAGATATCGTTATATTCAGGAATTAGTCAAGGTACCGTCATACGATTTTTTCGCCAAAAATCTGACACATATTTCTCCTAAATATTATAAAAGTATGTACATAAGTGACCTATTTCCGTTTTATTTGGAACGCTATAACTGAAGAACGACTAAACCGATCTTCATATCGTAAAAATGACACAAAATTAAATTTTGTTAGATTTTACTTCAACCGTTGTGGGCTGCACTTAATAATTGCTAGACAAGTTGTAACGTCTGGAGCAGTGTTGAAAACCTAGTTAGTAACATTAGTTGACATTTTTTGAGTGCGATATAAGAGCAATTTAAAGGGTTGTGGTGAATTTAAACTGTTTTAATTGGTTTGGAGATATTTTTGGAGCACAAACTTAAGTTCAAACAGGTGAATAGATCCATTAAAAAAAGGAAGAAAAAAATGATATAATTTTGCCTTCCAGGTATACATACCTATACTTCGCATTTAGCTGAGAATTTTGTATAAATAGAAAATTATTTTCCACTCTGGTCACACTGGCGTCATTGGTTTTCCTTGACGACGGCCGGTTTTTATTTCTTCCACATTGGCCTTAAGGGCCGATGCACCTTCGAGTGAGTTCAAAACAATTGAAGTGCGACAAAAAATAGGAAATCTTTCCCGGAATAAATGATTACTTTCCAGTCGCAAATGCAGCAAATTTCGACAGAGCGGAATAAATCTGTGCATATGTGTAGCTATGTATGTAATATTCGACCCATGATTGCCATTATTTATTTCATAAACTCATGTTTGCCAACCGGCAAATATGCACTCAAATCTTTCTACGTTGCTGAGATCAGGTACATTATCAGCTGGTTTTGTTGTTGTTTACATTTTCAGGGTTCTCGTGGTGCAAAGTAATAGAAGTACTAATTAATACCTCTTTAGCAGAAGATATGTGCACGGGTAAGTTGGAGATTTATGATTTGCTAGTATAAATAATACAAGGTTGTGTAGAACATGCAAGTGAATTTCTCAGAATCGATTAAATCCATCGTAGGTAATGTAGAGACGATATTATTTAAGGCTGTCATTTAACGGAAGTAGAGCAGGTACGTAGTGAATGTAATTTCATTATCAGATATATGTAGATGAACCAAAGATGTGCCATCTAGAGCCTAAGCGGCTTAACCCATTGTCATGTAGGTAGTATCAAACAATTTATTTTGAAGAAATTCCATTATGTAGATGCCATTTTATGAAAGTATGAGATTGTAGTTGATTATGTTCAATTATATGGGGGATCAAATAAAAGGACTTGCAGCAACACTTAGTATTTAAAATAAAGCACCGAATTCATTAATTTATTTATTTTTTATTAAGACAACATTTTTTTTTAATTATAGCAGACATTTCTCATTACTTAAGTAATATACGTATCTGGCTTAAGCATAAATTCATTACTTGCAACATGGACATGTTTGTACAGTATTCACAACCTGTCTATATATGATAATTTGTAATGAAATTGGTTCCTAAATTACGTCTTTCTACAGAGTAGCTTGGATGGCCTACAGATCTGAAATTTTGTACGCTTAGTATATATATATCTGAATAAGAGTGTACAGAACGAGAGCGTGCACATAATTACGGCGCCGGATACATTTCCATCCCACAATGTCTTAATAAACGTATGTAGATGGTATGCAGTTTGTTGCAATCTTTTCAGCAACATTTTAGTCATGTAAGCATTAAGGGGAGTCATTTTAGTAACTTAGTCCAATTTTTTATTCGATCTCCAATATTGCCCGCAGCACAATTTTAAAATGTTTGCTTCGAAAATTTCAAGTTCAATCGCTGCTGTACTTGAGGAGTAAACCAACAACTGAAACAATATGTAATTATTGGTCTAATAATAGTTCAGAAATTAGTATTTTGGTTTTCTGAACATATAGTTGTTCTAGCTTTGATCTAGACTCTCGTTGCATACTTGTTAAAACATAACATAAACTTACTTTGAAAGTGTTTGTGTGACTGACAAGCGTCATTTTGCATAACTTATGGAACAACAAATGTCTTGCTAACAAATTACATAGGATTATCGGTGCGAGAATAATGAAAGACAGACAGATGCGAATCGAAAAGTTGAAGTTTTAAAATCAATGGGAAAATTGAAATCGGTAACCAAACATTCTTCGGTTTTGAGCAATGATTACATAACTTCCTTATTCCCCGAATAAAGAGGAAGCAAAATAATATTATTTAAAACACAATGAAAGGAGTATTTCTTGCGCCTTTGCCTTGTTAACTTTCCATACAAAACCTCTCCTTGAGTCGATGGAGTCGTAACCGAAAAATACCCAATTTTCAAAAACCAGCTAATAAGTTAAGTACTGTTATACATATCCGTACACCATCTGTTAGCATATGTATGTCCACCATAACTTAGGTATTAAATTTGATTTGAAAAAAATCGTAGAAGCAGTTTTCGAGACAATTTTTTTTTTGTATGCTTTTTAAATCGGCTTTTGGTGAAGTCCCGTCATTTCGGGGTCAGAATGATTTTTGAATTTTGATTTCGCCTCGAATTATGACCTTACTGCACATGAAGTGTGGAGAAAACACCCTTCCACCATTTTGCCTACAGGCGGCCATATATGATATACAGACAAACAGGCAGAATTGAGTAATCCAAATTGTTTAAGTTTCTAATTATAAGATATGTATGATAAACACATACTTGCCCTTTATATGTAGATGCAAGTAAAAAGTAAACTGTTTTGCATCCAATTTTTAAATGAGAAAAATAAATTCTTTGGATATGCTATTAGGGAGTAAAATAGAGGATCGTGCTGTTAACTTAAATTTGTTAAATGCTGTACTTAAATTTCTTTGTAATTCCACTAAGAGGTAATGCAAGTCTATGCCCAAAATCGTGTATTCTGCTTCTCCGTCCAGCTTTGCCAGCACGTGTGATTCGGCTTTTAAATCACAACGTTTATGGCCGACGTTTTGAGAAAGTAAAAAAGTAATATTTAGTGAATGACAACATAATTTATTTGTTTCCTGATTTGCCATAGCAATATTTTGCCCTCGTTTTCATACACAAGATGCGAAATAAATCATTTAAATAATAATAAGTCAATTAATGTTGATCTTACGTTTCAATGGAGACATGTTTTTATAGCCAATAATTAACATGACATTTTGATCTGTAAAATGGTATTCCTCGGCAACACTGTCTGTTTACCTTATCACTTTCTTCTGATCGTGGTGGTGGTTCTTTCCTTTGTCATCTTCTCTCTTCCCTCTGCTTTTTAAACATACAAAATGCCGTCTACATTTCTCAACAATCTCTATTTCCCTCTTCCTCATACCCATCCTAACAAACTCAAATTGTAATCATTTCTTTGCAGCACAACAGTGTTTGAGTTTTTATCAGGCGCGCGAGCCGAACCGCTTCGAGCGCGGCGATCCCGTTTTGAGCAATTTCCCGTTTAAGAATTGAGTGTTTGCAGAAGTTGAGTTCAGTTGAAAGTTGACCATAGTGGTGCTCGTCTCGTGTGTTCTTTTGCTCTATTCTCTAGGAAATCGTGGTATTCGTGTACTCTTTTTCGGAAAAAAAAGAAAATTGATATTCTTAAAGAAAATTTAAAGTGCTGATCAACATTTAAAAAATTGGGAATATTTCGAAATATCGGCACCGAGCACAAAGAATATTTTTATATATTGCTTGTGATTTGCCCTTAAAAAGAAGTGTGCCAAGCCAATCCGGTGGCAATAATGAAATAACGGAACAATTGCTTTGTTTTTTTTTTTTATAAATTTGAAAGCAAAAAACTGTTAACAGTGCAGAATTTGTAAGCACTTAACCTAAAAAAAAAGAATATAAATCTATACTTTTGACGAACAAGCATTTTTTTTTCCAAAGTTTAAAAAAAAATAAATTAATTTTATCAACAAAAAAAAAAACTCTTAAATGAAATATTGTGAAGTTCCCAGCAGTTTTTTGCTTACGATCGCACAACAAATGGATAAAGCTGCACTTTTATCTGTCAGCAGAATAAAATACGAAAACTATTCCCTTACTAGTATCTAGTTTGGAATATAGGGTTTTCTTTATTTATATATATATATATTTATCATCATCAACCAAAGAAAAATCATCCCCCAACCATTTCGCAAAAAAAATTGATTTTTTTTGGAAACACAGCCGTTTTGTGATAAATTTCACCAAGTGAAGTTAGACCTAAGTAAAGTTGAGCACTCACATAAAAAAATTACTTAGAAAAAAGGATTATACCACTGATTTTGGTCATCATCAGTAGAAAAAAAATTAGAAAGGAGAAAGAAAAAGAGAAGAAGATCTGATTAATAATTTAAAGAAAAGAGAAGCAATTAAATTTAGCAACAAAATGTCTTCCATACCGGAGAAATCGCAACAACTAACTGCAACAGCGGCAGCAACAACTACATCCATCGTTGCACCAAAGCCAACAACAACGACATTCTTCTTTCGATCGGACTCGATTAGGAAGATCAAGTGCACCGCTGTCTATCCTTTCCAAGTGGCTGGTATGTTTATTTCTATTTTTTTTTTTTTTTTTTTACAAATACCTTATAAATAATTGATTAGTTTTGTAGTGCAAAGTAAATCGTTTTTTTTTTTTTTTTTTTTTTTTTGTCACGTGAAGACAGTTTAGTAGTGCAGTAGAGTTGTTCCTATAAAAAATAGTTTGAAATAATTATCAATTGAGTCATTGACTTTGAAAGGCCGAGATTTTAGTTCAGAGTTTTTTTTTTTTATAAACTTCCGGTGCATGCAAAGTCGGCCATGCATAATGAGTAGGGTGGTTTGAAAAAGTATACTGCAGGCGCCATCTGCCACCAGCGATAAAGATATTGCAAAAACCCACATAATCTACAGAATTCGATGACTAAAACATTATGCAAGTTGTAACTGGTTTAAGGCAGGGCTCGGACTTCATGTCTCTAAGGCCTGTTTGCTGATACGAGTCTTAAATATTTAAGTATCACTTATACACCTAAGTAATACTTAATGGATTGCACGAAATACAAAATAAGTCTTAAATATCAGTAAGTTAAACTTAAATTAAGCCGCAGAAATAGTAGATAGTAGAAGCAACTGGAAATAAGCTGCAACTGTAAATAGCACTAAGTATTACTTAGATAAGACACAATTTTATGTCTAGTATCAGCAAATGAGTCTAAATGCGTGCTATAATCCAAAGAAAAAAATATTAATATAAGAAATTTTAAATCTAAACGAATTCCTTTTGTAGCTTAACAAATTTACATTGACCATGGCGTCATCATTCCACCGATTTGTGTCCACATACTCGTACATGTAAATAAATGTTAAAACGTTGAATAAGGTTTTTTTTTTTTTACATCCTCCAATTGTCGAAATTTCATAGTTTCCTACTTCAGAATTTTTGTATTAGTTAGTAATAAAGATTAAAAAGCAAATTAATTATAAGTGACACTGATGATTAAATTGAAATAATCATCTGTAGACGTCAAATTCGGTTGCATTGTGAACATCAAGAATCACACATCAATAAATGTCAGAATGAGTCCAGAAAATTAAAAAAATTTAAAAATCCACGGTAGACGTCAGAACAAAGCGGCACACTGAGGCTAGTGTAAACATCGTCTGATGTTCAGAATGAGAAATGTCATGTTAGTTTTGAATTCTCTTTTTTTTTTTTATTTGCTAATTCTGTGCTCAAATTCAAAAAAAAAGTGACGCTTAACAGAAGATTGTTCTTAATTTGCAATATTGCAATATGATGTATACTCAGCTCATAAATTCAAAGTGCTGAAAGTGTCCTATTAATTGTGCTTCTTCTAAGGGGCCGAATGTGCCTCGAAAGCCGCGGATTCAATTTTTTTTTTCGAATTTCTTAAATGTAATCTAAATTCTTCTGGGCGTAGTGGTTAGTGTGTCGGATCACTACGCAAGAGGTTCCAAGTTCGAATTCCAGAAAACACCAAAAAGTTTTTTCACGATCCCACCTCTCGCGAACGTCTGACAAACATCCGACGCGAACGTCTGACAAACATCCGACAATCTTATTTTTTTTTTTGTCAAGAGAAAGCTTCTCAAAAACAAATTGCCGTTCGGATACGGCACTAAACTGTAGGTCCCTTCCATTCGTGAGAAAATTATAACGCACACAACACGAGTGATTGCGAGAAGCTAGGCCCTGGCACTTAAAGAGCTGTTGCGCCAAATATTTATTTATTTATTTTTTTTAATTAAATTCTATAAACTTAATGAAAACTAAAGTTATTTGTGAAAAAGATTTAGGGAAATTGAATTAAATTGACTCAATAAATTTCCTACGTAGGTACATCCTGCAGAAAATTACGTGAAGGTGCGGAAGAACCCACAAATATGTGTTGCTTTTGGGCACTGCGCCATACAAGTGTTTATAATAGCAAATGAATTAATGAATCAATAATCGTTGATTTCCGAAGCGTTCTTCATACTGAGGTTAGTGTTTTTCATACATGTGTTAGTTACTGGCAATTGGATTAAATTGTGACATAAACTGTCTCATTAGTATTATAAATGGTGATTTAGCCATATGGAGAATAAAACTTGCAGCATTTGTATATTCCTCCACATTTACAATTACTAAATGTACCTTTCGCCATTTTATTTCCCAAACCTACAAAGAACCAACCAAACTCCATATGGAAGTTAATGTCAAATTTTGTACTAGAAGGATAAAAATTATGCAGCTCCAGAGCAGGTTAAATTTTGACGTCTAATAATTTCATTTTATTCTCTACGATAATGTCAAAATTTAGCTACAGGCTAAAATGTAACGCAATTGATACACGGCCTGAATACTGAAAACCACATTACAGAATGTCTAATGTGCCCCAGTTTACCTTATACGCCACGGTGATCGTATGACACCATATCCCTCGTCTTATAATTTATCCCTAATAAAGTAGGCGTGGCGTTGTAAAATGTTTGTGTCAGAATTTTATCAGAAAAACTGTTGCTAGGATTGTTTTTTTTTGTTTTTTTTTTCCTAAAGTCATGGATTCTAATAAGATCTTCAATATGGAGGTGTTCAACCATCACAGTAAATAGCTTTGACAATCTTATTTTTTTTTTTTTTGAGAAATTTAACCCAAACAGTGAGTATCTACGTTACAAACTATTATTTAAAGCAACCTATGTGTGCGATAGGGTATAAAAACCAAATATACAAATTTACATATGACATTCAAAAGCGATTAATGCGTCGTTGACTGCGTTACTTCCTGCTCTCTTCGATGAACAATATGATGATATGACAATACTACAGATACAGAATCATCATGGAAAAATAATAAAAATCATACCATTATCGAGTATTACCCTGGAAACTTCGATTTAAATAGCGCGCTTGCTATGTGTACACATAAGGTGTTAGCTAACGCGTGAATAGAAGTTCCCACGGTGATAATAAGTTGGTTGTTGATGCGAGCTAATGCGTTCATTAAGCATTTGTAAGGGTCATATTTGTCATGTAAACAGGCTCCGACTTTATTTAGCTTCGTCATAATTTTCAAGTAACAGATTTTGATAAAGCTTGCAGGTAAGCCTTCATTTTTCTCTGTGTAGTCACATCGGGCTAAAGCCTGAAAAGTTGGTGAATTCTCTTGTATCTTCATAATTTAGAAAAGTGCCCCACTGAGAGAATGGAATCCAAACGCCAACCACAAAATTGTCGGTATTTTACGATGGATCAAACTCTTATGGCAGGATCTATAGAGTGAATCCGATCGGAGATTCATACGCTTTAGGTGATTTTTCAAAAAGTTTTTATTTCGATGACGTCAAAGATCCGCCAAGCGTACGTACGAGTTTTAATATAATCGTCTATCCAGAGCAGATACGCTGATTTCATTACTTAAAATTATATTCGAGTTCAGAGCGCCTGAGGCATAGGGCGTGAAGGCATTTTAGTAGCTCTGAATGATTTGCTGTCGGAATTGCAGCCAAGTGTATAGATTTGACATCAAATAAACCGATCGTCTTTCATCTATTATATTTTTAGCGACAATACTGTCAAAAATTTCGACCATCAATGACTTCTTTAACTAATTTACATTTAAACAAGTGTCAGTTATGAAAAAAAGAAAATATTGATCTTAGTTCTATAATTTGTCAATAGCCCCTTATTGTATTATGTTATATTGTATGTATGTGCTTTCCCTTTCTAAAATGAATTGTACATGTCCTTCACCAAAATATTTATGTTTACTTTTCGTCAACAAGTTGCCTTTCTGTTTCATTTGACAGGTGTCAATATTCACTTAACGCCGACACGTATTTCGTGTGTGTCTCATAATGGTAATTCGGTTTGTAAAACATTTAGAGCAATCAAATCCATCTGTAACGCCAGATTTGAGTAAAACCAATCAAAGTTAATTCCTAAGTATGTACATATTTTATTTTAAAGGGGATTCACCTAAAAATCAATTAAAAAGGCATCCGATTTTAATATTACTACGTAATATGTACACGATATTGCATTAATATCCCATTCACGTAAGTATACGAACGAATCGCCTTCATTCGAATCTGACCCATTATAGACAGTTCAACTAGCCCCAATAACTGCATTACTCATGACAACAATGGGACATTGTCAAAATAATGATTAGTCTTCCTAACAATTAACAAGGACAAGATACTAAAACTTTTTTTTTTTTATTATGGGCGCGTTCTCTCCTATTGTCTTCCGCCATCAATACTATTTCCGAAATTGTGTACAGAAATTAGATTAGACAAACCAGATTTACACTTTAAACACGTGTTTAAAAAAAAAAAAAAAATACCGCAACCGGTGTTGGTAGTTGAGTCAAACCAAAGAAACTTGTCCAAGAAAAAAAAAAGAAGCCCTTTGTAATGTAAACAAAACTACAGTACAAGCACTTTTTGGCGCATTAACAACATCCGAAAAGAAACTGGTTTTATTTATCGTTGGCAAAAGGGAAAATGGCCAAAACCGAATTTCAGGTTAAACACATAAACCACTCTGATGTTGAAATATGTGCTTTATACTTTTTTTTTGCAAAACGTTTTTTTTTTATTGCATATGTACACTTTGTGAACGTACTCGTAAGTGTGTTTCCTTGTTGCCATTTGTCGGTTGTCGATAACAACAATAGTACTTATCAGTATGTCAAACTTTTCAAAATAGAAAAACGCACGTGAATGATCGCACGTTTTTGAAGTGCAGATGTCCTGATTCAGTCAAAACGAGTAAATAACGATGATTTGGTGTCGTTACATAAAGAAAAGTCAAACCAATCAAACCTATATACTCGTATGCATCTATTTTTAAAGAGGTGACTCTCCATTTGACCAATTAAAAGAGAATTATTGTGTAATCACATTTCGTTTCGCAAAAGATCTCCAATATAATCATATATTCAGCAGAAAAAAAAATAATAAGATACTTTTTCGCTATCCAATTTGTTATTCGCGAATGGAAAGACAACAAGGTGGACGGACAGAGAGTCATTTCAAATCGCGAAAGTAGGTTTCAAACCAAAAAAAATAAATGAAAATATCCGAAGACCGATCCCCAACAATCATTGACAGTCAGACTATCGCTTTCTTCTTACGATCGATAACAAATGAAATCGAAAATTAAGATTGATACGAGTATAGTAGAGGTGGAAACGATTGTTACTATGTTTTGTTGTCGTCATTCGTTGTCGAATGTTTTTTTTTTATTATTTATCTTATGACCACAATCAAGGCGTGGGTTTGATGAACTATGAAATGGGATTTTCCAAGAAAGTACTTATGTACATGGGAAAATTTATCGATAAATGCATGATCAAATTGAAGTACTAGATTGAAGTGGAAAATTGTTTCATTTACAACAGTCCTCCAACAAAGAATATAATCGTCAATTGAGTTTTAAGTGGATGCTTAAAATATGTATGTAGGCACCTAGTTGACTTACTTTAGAAGCAATTTATGATAGACGATTGACCGATAAGTATCTGTTGAAACCGCACACGCAGGTTGATGCCCCACTAGGCAGACCATGATTACATTAACAACGTCTGTTAAATTTTTTTTTATAAGATAGAATAGAATACTATATCTATATATACATACATAAGTATATTTACTGACCTTGTTAGTAAGAATGAAGGAGTGTACCTTCACTGCTAGCAGATGATAATTAATTTTTGTATCTTAGATACAAATTAGATGGTAGTTAACACATTTAACACATTTTAACCAGGGCACGTATAATTTGGCAGACTATTCGTAGTTTGCAGATCACGTTTGGTGATAAAGCTTGGTTAAAAGGTCTTATAGATTAGTAAAGCAATAAAATAAAGTCTTACATCTGGAATACCTACTTATGTTTGTAATATATGATATATATAATTGATAGTGCTAAAAGTTGTCCAAGAAACTAGTAAAGACTCGTTCGGAGAAGGAAAACTAAGAGGTGTCCGAGGGGAAATTAATTTTCATAACGAGTTTCGGTTGCCGAATTTATTTTTAATCGATGTGTCTTTTTGTGGTAATTACGATGGTGTTTGAAAAATTTGTCGGATTAGTCCATGAGAGGTGTAACCCGCCCAGCAAATGTAATTCAAGTTATCTATGTAATCCTGTTACGAGTACAAATTCATGAAGCAACGTTAGTTATCGAGTTCATGTAACGTGAGTTATTTTTGTTTTGAATTTTTTTAAAAAAAATAATTTTAAGACTTACTTATGGTGTAATTCTACCATTTTGTTTTATACTTTTAATTGTTTAATTGTTTTCGTCTGAACAGAGTTTGAAATTTATTCATTTAGATTGAGAGTACTTTGTCGCCTGATGTAACATGTGTTACAGGGAGGTCTCTAAAAGAATGAACATTGTTTTGTATTTTTTACTAAATTAGTCCACTAAAAAAACAAAGTGTTGCCATATTTTCATAAATAATATTGTAATTCGTGAGACAGTTGGGTTGAGAGCTAATTCAAGTTATCAATGTAAAGTGTAACATAAGTTACCATGGAATTACCCTTCTATGGTTCGGGAATTTTTTTTTTTTTAAGAACTTGTGTTTTTTGAAACCCTCATTGAATCTCATTTCTTTGATCATGGCAGTGTACATATGTATGCACATAGACATCGTTCTTGAGTTGCGATACAGTGGCATAGCAGTCTCAGCTACTGCAGATATTGTTGGGCTCTACTTGCCATGGTTCCGGCCGTTATGTTCGCGGATTTTCTCGCCGAATGAAGTGGGTGTGAACCAAAAAGATCTACTTATGAACTTATGACTCACTCGTTAAATGGTAATAAAACCGTGTAATATTTCACAACAATTAGTTTGAAAATATCACATTTTATAGTCGCGCAATGCACACTTATATGTTAATCATTCCACCGGTTACATGCAGCTGAATCAGCTATTTGTCATTTATATTTGACCGACTATTGTTATTGTAGAAATTGCAAAATGCATTAATTTCATAAAAAAAAAATCGCTTTATTATTTTCATTTAAAAACAAAAATGGAGCTGACTACTCAAAAAAATATATATATTTCCACAGTAAATGTTTAATAAATTCCTTGAAGGTGCTCCCCATTTACACACCTGTGCAAAATTGTTTTGAAAGAAGAAAATAATTTGTGTTTATTTATGGTATTATCACAATGTCAGCAGAAAAGATAGGAAACAACTTTCCAGATTGTATCTATTTTGTTAGCATGTACCTGCACCTGTTTTTATTTTCATACGTAGTGTCAAAATATGAAACATGCTGCATTAAAGAAAATCTTAAGATCGCAAGAGGTATATCCATTCAAAGAGAAAAATTTACCGCACTATATGTATACGTATTGATTTTCACAAAATATTCGTGTACTTTTTGTGTAAAAACTTGTCAAATGTCAAATTTCATCCGAAAAGAAACTGGAAACTCTATGTTTCTCATAGAGACGCGAATATAATTTGTGCTAAAACTCGCCAAACGTCAAATAAAATGACCCATTCTCCGATTGTGTTCCATTCTTAACTAAGGTAATGATTTCTGTAAAGGTTGTTGGATGAATTTGATCATATGGGACAAATATTGTTGGACTTTATGTCTTCGCTATTTCTGTCACATTCTCGGATAATAACAAAATGGCCAACAGATGCAGAATCAGGTGTAACAGGTCTGTGACCTCTGAAATATTCTTATAAGTATTATATGTTTTACTTCAGTTAATGTCCAGCCTTTTAAAATTGCAACTCATAGTAACATGTTTGTTTTTTGGCATTAAACCCAGGTCAAATCTGTTTTTTTTTTTTAATGAAATCTGCTGAACCCAAATTTAATAACACTTAATGTCTGACATAAAAACAAGCTAAATACGAATTCTCTGGCAAAAATATCTCACAATCGCTACGAGTAATGTTTCATCTTTAATGTTTGGAAATAATTCCTTTCTTATGTAATGGTAGAAGCACTCGAAGTAGTGTCATGTACACAATTATTCCTCTTTTCACAATTTTCGTTTTTTAATGTCTGACAGTTTTTGCTGTCAAAAAGTAAAGTGTCCATTAATTCATCTAAAGTTCAACAATTCATTAGAACATTGGGAAAGTAATGACTATTTGCCACTGATACGGTTACCTTGAACGTGCTCATAATGAATTATGAATTTTGCTTATGACTATTTGCTTGAACTTCAATTTACATAAAATACCTTCAACTGATTTAGAATATATCTAGAATGTACCTATTTACACACATTTTATTTGTTTAGTACAATAATTAATTTCAAGATTATTTTCAATTAAATTCTTTTGACTGTGCAATCAATGCTCGAATTTGAAGTCAGTTTTGATGACATTTGGCAATGACATCTGCTTTTTCCATTAAATGTCTTGCTGTCAGTGTTTATTATATTCTAAAATAAACAATTTCCGTTTGAAACTTTTACATGGCTGTGTGATGCAATAAAATGTTTTCAAATTCGAGTAACAGAAGTCAAATAAAATTACTTCCTCCTTGGACATTTGTTAACATCTTTTGAAGTTGACAGCTGCAGTAATGTCACTTAGATAAAAATGGGCCTATTGTCAGAAATTAATAAAATTCCGAGAATATGCTGAGTATGGGTTCAATTGGTTTCATATGCAATTCTGTAATTCAGAGGATCTCAAATCAAACTGTGTATAATGTATAGTTCACATCTCTATGAATAAAGTTGCGCTAATGAATATCGAGTCGAAACCTCCTTCCGGCAGGTTTCTGAAATATCTTCCCTTTGTGCAAGTCAAAAAATTCCAGCTAAATTTAGTTACAGTCGCTGCACATTTTGCAACAAAAATTTCCAGACGCTAATTAAAATTATTAATTGTGCATGTTGTTGCAATTTAAGTGTATTCCCAGCCATCTTCATTTCACATTCTCAGTACGAGGTACTATTTTTAAACAAAAAGGATGTACCGCCAGCGAGCAGATATCGTCTTTGCAATTTTTATGCATGATACCCTGGGGCACAGAAGTAATTTTCAAGATATTTTTTCCCCGCTAATGTTGGATACCTACCACTTTATACATATTTATATAGGATGGAAAAGTACACATCCATATACTCGTATAAAGTGCATAAGAGCACTTTCAGCTTATTGATGAGTAGGTACTCTGCCTTAAGGTTTAAGTATTCCATCAATGTTTTTTTTTTTTTTTTCTATAGCAGAGTCATCATTCAATGGTTCTCAACTTATTCTTCTTTTCTTGTTCTTCTGTTCTGTTGCCTTTGTTCTATGCTCTCTTCCCTTGTGTTGATTTTCTGTTCGTCTTATTTTTTATTTTTTTTTTGAAAATTTGCACCTGTTTGTGAGTTTAATTCATACTTTTCGACTTTACATTGATAAATTCTCGTCAGTCACGATATTCAAAAGCTAGACACACGAAACAATGCATTGAACTTTGGAACTTTAGCTAGTTGTGAAATAGCCTAATGACGGCGACCGAGGAAAGACAACATCGCCAAGGTGGCGAGGTCCATTCATTTAAATAAATGAGTTCGAGTTTAACTATGAGAATCTATTTTTTTAATTTTCGTCAAAGTGTGATTCATTGTTTGATTTTATTCAAATGATTAAGGTTGACTGTTAAGCGTCACTCAGAGAAATACCTTTATTGTTGGGAATGTCTTGGTTTCAAAATTGAAATGAAATGGGTTGAGAGATTTTGATGACATTTTGGGAACAGACTGAAGATAGTCTTTTTTTTGCAGCCACCTTGTGAGAAAATGAGTTAGGTTTCTAATTAAAATTGCAATGGCTTCGAAATAGGAAAACCATTTTGTGTTTCCTTTTTTCAAAGTTTTTAACTTGCTCTGGCTTTACAATTTTTACTTTCTATATTAAAGTCCATTAAAAAAAACGGACGTTTCTTATATTTAACATAACTGCTAACCGCTTACGTGTTTAATGAAACTGCGTACATAATGATCACAAAGACCTATTGTACTCCCGGTATAAGCCACCTTGGTCGTTGGAATCAAGTTCCACATATTGTAAGATTAAATTATAATAAAGCGCCAAGATATTTTGAATGCCTCAAGGCATACCTTATAAAAGCCAGTGTTTCTCAAATTCATTTTATGAAATGTGGCCCGTATCACAGAATGATCTTTTAGTCCCGTCTTGTGTTTATAACGGAAATCTGATTCTGCTTTCTTTTGGCGCATCTACTTCACTTCAGCCATTCTATGTTTTGGCAAGTGAATAAATTTGTAAAAAGTTTATATTTGGAGGGATATGCTCTTAATAGGGTTAGGAATAAATGTCTGAAAAGTTCCCATTTGTTAGGTGAGTGATTTATCGTTTTTGGGGTGAAAATCTCCCAGCGTATCGTATTAATATTGTATATTAAATTTGTCTCGGGTGTTATCATGTATTTGTTAATAGTTTTCGTGTAATCGAAAAGCGAAATTGAATTTTCTACTAGAATAGGAATTAAAAACGAATGTTGCAATTTCTAAAATGGCGTACAATTTTATTTTGTGTTTCTGGAGTAAAAAAGGCGGCCCTGTCAATTTGAAGTTTTAATAATTAAAGCGATGGACCGCGCGTCAGCGTAGTTACACCTAACTTGACGTCGGTTCGGAGCTTCGAAATCGAGATTTAAAAATGTTGGACTCAAAAAATTTAAAAAGTGCATAACACGATGCACGAGCATACTTTACACTTTGCTGCCCAAACTAACTCTCTCTAAACTTTCGGTACATGCTCGTAAGCTCCATTTAATGGCGGAATATATCTACACCCTGTTTTCTTTACCATTTGCTTTCTGGTGGTTTCTATAGGCGTATGCAAAGACGGTTTCGATTCTTGATTCCTTTTTTTAAGGTTTGCAGGAAGTACCCATGTCTTTTGTAAGCACCTAACTCCGAAGTTCTGGTTTATACTCGAAATATGGATAGCCTCGACATCTTGTTATTAACTTTTCGTTCGATTAGAGTCTTAGCAGCTGTAAGTTCTTTAAGATATGTCCCATGTCGCATATTAAAAGGCCAATCGTAATGATTTTTGTTTGTTGCCCTATTTTATTGTGAAATTCTTATTAATTTATTTTTCGTGCACATAAAGTTTTAACCTCAACTGTCAATCAACAATTGACAATACATGAGTGCATACGGTATCCTGTGTGATTTCTGGCACTCAAAAAACCTTACAACTCGACCGTATATGACAAGATTCTTCTTCGGGGTATGTTCGCAAAGTTACCGCTGTCACTGTCACTTTCAATGAATTGTAGCATGTTTTATGTCGTTCATTGAACTCTAAATTCATTGTTGTTTGACGCTTATCAGTATTTAGTATACGATTACTACATGCACTCGTATACTAGGTATGTAGTTTATGGCACATAAACACTCTGCCTAAAATGTCGTTAATTTGTCAACAGAACGGCTGTCGTATTGTTCTATTTAAACTAGTTGTTCCTAATTAGTACCCCAATTTGTTTTTACTGAGTTATGAAGGGCACTATACGAGTGCATGCTGTCTGCGGTTTTAATACAAAATGGCTGCTATAAAAATAACCATTTCACCACAACTAATTGCTTTTTAACAAAAAAAAAGACCGCATTTACTGCCAGATTGCTTGCCTCATAAAGTCAGATTGAAGGAGAAAACACAAAAAATCCAATCGAGTTCCTAGGTGCGAGATAAGGTAAATAGCGCCCACTTATAGTTTATAATTCTTTTTTTAGTCTTTTTTTTTTTATATATTTGACCGATAATAGCTTATGGCAACAATTATTACTTGCCAATCATAGTTGTATGATGTACTCACTTTCTCCCTGATAAAAAAAATGTGTTTTGCTATAAATTATAATTTATAACTAATTCAAAACTTGTAAACAACACTTTGGCTAGATTGAAGCTGACATATTGATAAAGGGGTTAGGAATGTGTACAGATTTTATTGTCCGTCTGGGTCTGGGTGCGATAATTCATCGGTGTTTTTTTATATTTTATTTGGTGATAAAATGAGGATGACATGTGTGATGGTAGATTCCATGAGGAATTTCTACTCTGATTAGAACACATTAGGACTCATTTTGAATTGCAGCATCATTATCTACATTAATTTGTTACATTAAATGAATCACTCAAACCCTCCTGAAAATGTGAAAATTGAACTTTTATTAGTTACATACATATGCAGTTGCCAATTTATTCAGACAGTCATGTAGGTGGTACCTTGAAACCAGTCTCATACCATTAGATTATCTGAAGTTAAGGATCAAGTTTAGGGGTAATCATTTACTGAATTCTTATTTTGTGATGATTGCTTACAACGTGCAACTAACTACATACTTGTAACACTACGTTTCAGTTGGCATCAGTGGGTTCAATACTGCGTAATCTAGTTATTATATAATGACTTGTAAGCAAGCTTGTTTTGGGGATCGAGGTAAGTTGACCTTAATTACGTCGAAAGTGTGAGTCCACACTCAATTGTACTAATGGTGCAATGGGACAGGTTTAAATAAACTGATGGTTGGGGAAATTGAAAACTTAATTGCAGAAAATACTTATGACTTGATTATAATTGGAATATCACCCCGGAAAGACCTTTCGGTTTGAACCATGTTGTCCAATTATCGGCTACACCTAATGCCAACCTATAAAGATTAATTGCCAGAACACAATGGTCTGTGAGTCGGAAGTTGACATTAATTCTACTTTAACCTTCGATTCAGCTTCAGTATTGTGTTCGCGTCATTGATTTTGTATGTATTTCAACTCACTGACCGTGAGTTGATGCACCATTGCAATCTGGCAGTGAAGATTCTGAAATTTCTACTTACATTTTAAAATAATGAGGAATTTCTCCTTATTTATACCAGTTCGCACACGGAATGGTCTAATATCTTAGCTTTCGTCTACGACTCATCCTACCTTGTGTTAAATGCAATTGCCAGCTGAAAATCAATCTTCATATCATTTTCCCTTTTTTTTATCAACAAAATATCCAACAGATAAGCTTCTAAATGATAAGGCAAAGTAAAAGTATTAACATAAGCCAGCTAGACTATTTGCATAGATACATTGCTCACTTATTTATAGAATCACTTACTTATTTGCATGACAATCAAGAGTACCTACGCACTTTCCTCTGCCACAGTGTTCATTGTTAATTGTAATTTATATTCAAGTATTTACCTGACGCTGTCATTTATTGATCAATAATTCTACACAAGGCTATAATCATGATGAAGTTCTTATGAAACTCATTTAAATTAGCACTAGCGTTAATGGAAAAAAAGTACAGTAACTAATAACTGAAGACTAACGTGTAATTAAATAAAACCTCACTCTTGAGATTGTTCTAAGTTTTTTTTTTTTTTTTTGTTTTGAAGAACAAAGGTGATGACAATAAACTTTTATTTATGATAATTATTAAACATTTTGTAGCATTTAGTAGCAGTTAGTATGTTTAAACATAGATTTAACTTCTCACTGTCATATGATCTATTTATTCAGATTTGTGTTCTTAAATATCTGCTTATCATACGCAGTTTGATATCTGGGTGGGCGGAAGCTTGCGACACTCGATCAATTGTCAAAACCGATCGTTTGCCAAGCAAACAGATGGCTTGGTATTATATACTAGCCGACTCGTCTGACTTCGCGTGAGTGTTTTTTATATATTTTTGTTCAGGCATAGCTGGCTTCCCGTATGCCTGAGCAGAGGATAGTATTTTGTTTGAAAATTATTTTGTTCTAAGATATCATGACGTTTCTAACAAATTACTTTGTTTATTGCTCAGTTCCAGTATAACACCTAAGGAATACCCTAATCGGAAACATTGAAATCCGAAAGGTTTTTATAGTCGTCTAAAACGACGTGAAATTGTGGTAATTGCACCAACTTACATATATATAGAAATCTCCTCTGAGACATAACCTAATCAAGAAAGCAAACAGTAGCAAAATCGGTTCAGCTGTTCTTAAGTTACGGCGTTACAACGTGTAAAACTTATTAACAGACCACTTAAAAGTGCGAATTGAAATTTCTATTATGAATCCTCTTAAGCCTCCTAAGAACTAGAGGTTAAGTGTGATCTTGCGTAAGTCTTAAATATAAATGAGATTCATTACCTGGTTTCGAGTAAGGAATTGAAATCCTTACAAAATGTGCTCGGCAGTTTCGTCTTCTTCGGGATAAAGTTGATATTTGTCTGAGGGAATTTTACCTAGAATTTTGAAATGATTGTTGATTGCACAGTGAATAGTGGGAAAGTCTGTCAATGCGAGAAGTTGTTGGCTTCTGTTTTTATGTTTAAGAAATAAATAAATTTGTTGACTTGAGGTAACCCTTGTTGAATTAAGATATATTAAAGCTTGAAATGGCTAGTGGGTTTTAAAACTATGTAAAAAGAGATTTTGAATCTATCCTCACAAGTTTAATCACAATCAAGTTTCATTCGATGCCAGGAGCAGATATTTACTTTAAGTTAGGAGTATGGCCGTGGTGTAGTGGTAACATCATCGCTTGTCACGCTGTTGATTCACGGTTCGAATCCTGATGTCAAGAATCATCTATTTATTTCGCATGAAATAAATAAAAAAGTCGATCACTTGCGAAAGCTAAGACAACTCTACTGCGAAGGCATAACACTGGCAGTAGGGTGGTCATATGGCCAAAATGCAACTTGATCGTGCTGATGACATCAGGAGGACGGAAAAAATACTGTGAACGACAATAATAGCGAAAAACAAAAAACAAAATACTCCCCAGTTATCTGGACAGTCACCCTTGGAGTTTACAGAAACTTAATACCACCTGAGTTTCAAACCACACACTTTCTCTCTGTCTCTTCCTTTCCACAAAAACGCACGTGTTCTAAAAATTAGTATAAGGGTATTCATATCCCCTTTAACACGTGCAAATTATAAAAAAAAAAGAGGTTGATCTTAAATAATGCATTCTTTGGCACACAGCTCAATTGCATGTGTAGGTATGCATTTGTGAGTACTTGTGCGTGGAAGATAAATCTTGAGCAGCCAAGAGAGATTAAAAATGTCTGTATTAATTCCGCTTTCAACTTTGATTGAGAATTCTTGAGTTTTGTGCCTCTATTTTGTCGGCTGCTGGGAGTGGGAATTCGATATGTGTGTCGTTTTTATATCATTGAATTTACCCGACTCTACCTGCGACCTTTTTGGTCCATAGCCATAGCCACATGAGACCTAAAGATTACAACTAGTAACGCACCACCTAAAATATTATACTTCTAGAAGCTCTAACTTTAAAAATGTGTCTCGAGCTGTTATTATTCTAGGTTCTAATATTAATATTGCAGACCCTTTTACTCTCGACATGATGATCCTATAGACCTAGATCCCATAAGCATAAGTATACTCTATACCTAATGACTCCAGATCGTAACACTAGACTGTTTTAGACCACATCGTCAAAGACCTTGCGACTGCTTTATTACAAATTTTAAAAGCTGTGCTTCTACGGTTATAAGTTGATCGTTTACCCTTGACCTTTTAGTGTCATACTGTAGGGCTCTAAACTCCGTAGCTGGTGTCTTCTTTTGGTTATAAAATTTGTGGCTTTACCATCATTGGGTCTATCACTACTTAATAAAACCCAAAATCATACTGCTCAAATCACTTATTGGCGTAACGGGAACTCAGGGTTTTAACACTCATCTTTCTTGTACTCAATGCATTATGACTTATTATACTTTATTGGCCTTCATTGATCATAAATTCATGGTGCATGACATCAGCATGTACATACTCGTATGATGTACGCACTATAGACCGGAGTGTCCATTGGCTCTACTTGTCCTAGCCATCTCAGGTGATGAATTCCAACTCGTCGTTCCTTGCATAACCGAAAAGTTCGTTGCTGTATCTTTTTTGTATGAACAGTGTCAGCCTCTTAGAAAATTTTTTATATAAATCATCAAAATGCCTGCATGGAAATTATTAAAAAAAACTCATCGCAACCTTCAATGTACTTAATGTACATATGACGTTCTTGTCTGGAGGATACGTGTAAAAATGCTAAACTGCCGACAGTAGACAGGGCTCATAGGGAACAATGCATTTTTAATTCTCTAAACGCAATGCAGTTGTCCTTCAGTACCATTTAAGGGCATGTCTGTAGTCAGTGTAACCCATCATCATAAAAACTTGAACACTTTTACTTTTTCTCAGTGCGCCAGTATGTTGCTATACTACACAAGGCTGTCTCTTCATAAACTATACTAACCCCGCCTCTGTGTGCATCTTATATTGCATTTAATTAGTTTTGTACTACACCCCATTATTTGGTAGTCCTTCGTGCTTAATGTCAGACTATGGGTTCTGTTATTTTAAACATGCAATCGACTGATCGATGGTTTCAAAATTTGGCATCAGTGATCCATTGAAAAAGTTTCTCCCTCTGGCAATTATTGTTTTTTATTTTTTTTTTAATTTGTTTGTGTCATAAAAACAAAGATCGTTTAAGTGTAAATTTCATCATTCGGGTCATCGCTGCTAACAGCGGTATAGGTTATCGCAACAGACTTCTTTCAAATAATTTTTTTATAATTATATTATTTTACGTTGATAAGATAGAGATTTAGAGTGTCACTTTTGACCCCTGCTGTCATTTGATTTGTGTTTCTGTTTTAGAGTCACTTTGAAGAAAGAAATTGTTTTGATCTCAATTTGATTGTAGGAACATGCGACTTTTGATCAAAAATAAACGGTAGGGTAATAAAAAAGTTTTGTTTATAATTAGCTACTGCTTGTCAAATCATGTTATTAAAAGTGACTGGCCTGTTATGTATTTGAAAAACGATATTGGCTTTTGAAATATTTCCGGTACGAAATTGGAAAATCTGACTTCTTTCAAAAGTTCGGGAGAGTAATTTTTCTCCTAGATTCTTTTTTCATTTTGAAGGTAGGTACTTCCAGTAGCCCTCATTTTATTTAAATTACAACTTGAATTTTGAAAAAGGGCGATACCTGCTAATGTCACTAACAAAAATTAGACTATTGTTTTTAATTTAAAATTTCCACAAACTGAACATTAAAATAATTAAGGCCGACATAATTTTAAAACTACTTCTATATTTCAACAGATTTCTTTGAAATTGCAAAAATCATATTTTCCATAGAATTATTTAATTGTTTGACAACACAAGATCAAATGTCAATTGTTTTCGCCACTAGAGACAAAAATATTCACATCTTTCTTCATATTTCAACCGGAACAAGAACAGGGTACACATACATCAGTCGTATATGAGTGATTCTGCATGAAAATTGAGAATAAGTCTCCTAACCCTTTCAAATATCGATCATAGCTTTCCATAAGTCTACGGATTAACGGGAAAGTAAAGTTGGGAAGAAAGTGGGCGTCACCGTGGTACAGTGATTAAGTGCTTGGCTCACTGAATGGGAGACTAAGGTTCGACTCCCAGAAACACAAAACAATTTTTTTACGGTCCCATCTCTCGCGAACGTCTAACATACATCATGAAAAGCTTTTCAATTATGCCCTACGGAAATGAAAACAAACTCCAGGCGCCTTACATTTGTGTAAAGAAATATAATGAAAACAGCACGAGAGGCTGCTAGAAGCTTAGCCAAGTCTGCATGGGCTGCTAGCTTTAAATATTTATTTTTTTTTTTAAATTAGGAATAAATTAAAATGAACAGTATTGAACATTAACGGTGCGATACCCGTTTCACACTTACCAATTCTCTTTTTGTTTTAGCAAATGCTAAAACCCTTTTCACATTTTCTTAGCAAATACATTTATAAATTCTTTTTTTTTAGAAATATCCTCTTACTAGGTGGCGCTGAATTGATCATCGTCTAGTTAAAAATGTATTCATAGAGTGCTTGTCCAGACAAAATGGAACAGTTTTATTTGTCTACATAAAACCCTGCCGACATTTTTAGCCATTAAGTATTGTGCTTGAGCAGCAATGAAAAAAACTGAATAAAACTGGTAGCTAGTGCTAAAATGTTAGCAAATCGATGCAAAAGTTTTGTCCAGCCGTCACTTACTTTAGATTCGATGTCATTGAAACGTAAATATTTTGAAAATCACTGGAAATGATGGTAAATGACAAATGCATTGAAATCGATTCACGAATTCAGTGTCGAAGATGACGAAATATTTTGTCGCCGTGTTCAAATGAATTACCATTTTCTAGATGGTCCACGATGAAAATGTGCAGATAATGCCACGGTAAAAGTGATCATGTGTGGATTTAAAAAAAATTAAACACTATCAAATCTAAGGACCAAGGAATCTGCGCCCCTAGTTCGATCCTTCAAGCTGAAAATTTAAGGCTGTTTCACTTCTAAAACATAGATTTTACAAGTTCCTCAGGAACTTTTTCTTCTAATCCCTTCTGATTCGTCATCTCTTCCGCTTTTCTGTAGACTTCTGGTGTCATACCTATATGTAGGTAAGGTATACATATTCATTGCACCTGCGTTAATTGTCGACGACATCGCAATATGAGAAAGAAGTAAATTTGTTTTTGAATGTTGCTTCTTCTAGTTCTTGGAAATTTAAGCCGACTATTAGTAATTTCTAAAGTGTGATTCCAGAAAATCGGTCATTTCCGTGACATTTGATAACGTTAGCTACTTCTCTTTCTAATTGAAAATTCAAATGGAAACCATTTACAATATAACTAATAATCACTTACACCTGCTTTTACTTCTTAGTCATAAATTGACCCTTTTATAGCTAATCTTATTTTTTTTTTTGCAAACCATGACTCATGTTAGCTTTTAACGTTCTTCGGTTTATTAGACATTTTAGTAGCTCGATGAATATCTTATCGCTCAGTCGTTAGAAAAATGTTAACTGATTAACTGAAGAACTCCTCTTCAAAAACGTTTAATATTTCTGTTGGGGCATATGATGCAGAATTATGTTCTAAGATAAGTGCTTAGTCTCTTAAAGCTAAGCTTAGATCAATTCTTTGCCTTCAGTATATGTGAGAATGAAGATTCCCTTGATATCTTGGCGATAAACTCGAATCTTTTCTGACTAGATCAATGACAATGTAAACCCCGAAACATTAAGTGTACGCCAAATCTACATACAACCATATGCGGATAGACCGCTTACACATCTGTAGAATGGAAACACATTCTCGGCTCTTTAGCCTGATATGGCGACAATTTCATAGAATCTACATGGACTTATTGATTCGATCGTTTCATTGACAGATACATATCAGATCGTTTTGTGATCAATTTTGTCGACATAACATTACTTGTGTGATTAGTTCTTCTGACAATTTTATTAGTTATGCAAACGCTTTCAGTTTTTTTGACAGATATATAATCCATTTGAAAATTTCTCTTACTTGTGTTCTTATGCATTCCTTGCTGTTATTCTGTATCAATTATTTTTAAAACAATTAAATTAAAAATAAATAAACTTAACACCTAATAGTATGCAACAATTCCACTAACCACATTCGCTTTCTTCTTCTCTGCTAAAAACAGGTATAAAGCTCAGCAAAAATGTAATCATTGAGCTTTTGGAGACAAACATCAAGAAAGCTCATGTGTGTACACAGAAAACAATGCTAAACTTTTATTATGTCATCTTGAAGCTTCTCAGTACGCTTTTCACACTTTGGAACAACAAAGCTCCAGTAAAAGCTCCAGTTCAACATGCAGCGGTGGATAGCGAAACCCCATGTGCTACAAAACCTAATGTAAGTTGAGTTAAAGAGCGGCGTTTAAAAAATATAAACCTTATTACATTTTTATTAAAATTTTTGAAATTTTTTTTTAAAGGTCTCCCAGACCCTTAGCAACGACAAGTCATCCATCGAATCCTACCAAACTCGCTTAGAGGAGAAGCTCATTAAAATCCAAAAGCACAAAAGCCGTCTGAATGGTGATAAACATATTCCATCAGTTTCCAGTGCGACTACAACACCTACTGATACACCTGCCTCTATACCATCATCATCCACCAACGATCTCACTTGCTTAAATGCATCTCAAGACACCTCATCAGTGGAGAACTCGCGGTCGAGAAGTCTTCTGAATAAATCGACATTTAAGGAGTACTGCCTAGTTCTATGCGTACATGCCAGTCTAGTCGTTATGTATCTACAGATTGTCATTCTTGGAATAGCATTGAATACAACCAGCATTCCATCGGGACTGATCTTTTTGCTTGTCACTCTCGGCATTATTGGATATATTTTTGTCAAGGTAAACTCAATGAAAGCTTTGAAATGTCTTATGGGATTTTCTAATGCCTATGGTTTATTTTTGCAGGTATCCATAGTGGAAACAAATTCTGCGTCAACAAAATCTCCAAAATCATCTCCCGTGCCAAAGGTTAAGGGTACCCGCCGTAGTCGCGATTCAATCAAAGATGACTCCAGTCCTGACCGCCAGAGCCGATCTAAGGCGAAAAGGCTACAGCTAATCGAATTAAAGTTCAAAACATTAAGCAAGGTTAAGCTGTTGTAGATGGCGCTCGTCTTCAAAACTTTTGTGCTCCAGGAACAAAATTTCTTTTTTTTCCCCTCTTAAGTTTAGTAGGATTTATCAAGTAGGGCAGGTATATCTTAAAAAAAAGCGATCATATATACATAAATCATTTTTAATAATCAATATCTTTTCCGAATAAGTACAACTACACTGAATATATACATACATAGCTATAGGTTAGGAGATACTTCTTTCTATAAAGTTTGATAGGCAAAAGAAATTTGGAAACATCTTTGAATTGAACGAATGGAAAATTGTTTCCGTCATTCTTTCTTAGCCTGTCAGCTTTGACAGAGATGGGAATGATATAGAGAACAAATGGAGATTTCAAAGCTGTCAAATATCTTAGAATAAACTTTTGACATTTATCATACATTGACATCTCTGACAAATGAAAACAGCGTTCAGAACTCTCCACGTCTCTATGAATTCTTTAGCTCTGATCCTTTCTCTATATTCTTTTTTCTTAATGATGATTATTTCTAGGTTTATAAGATTATAATTTTCTTCCTTATTATTATGGTCCATGGAACCAAAATCGTCACCATGTACTACCATACCAACGAAAGCTTTTATCAGTTTAGATCGATTTGGGTAAAACTTATTACCTTTTCAATCTATAAAATGTGGAGAAAAACACACTACACCGTTGAATCTAATCTGTTGATAGTTTCCTAAGGTGACAGCTGACATTTAAAATCTAAATTTTTGGACTCAAATAATGATGTAGAACGTAATCTTATAACTTTCTCATTCTTTGCAATGTTAACAAACTGTCAGTTGATTTGAGTACTTTCATTTTCTTTCGAATCATCCTTGAGATTCATCCTTATCTTTTTTTTTAAACTTGTTTTGTCATTAATACTTTTTTTTTTAACACTTCGCGACACCAAAGATATCGAAAGGTAATGAATTGTTAACTCAAATCAGTTGTACTGAATTATTTTTGAATTGATGAAAATGAATAATTATTGTTTCCTAATTATGAATAAAAAAAAAAAAATAACACACACTTAATGAATACTTAATGAAATTAAAAGAAAAATAATTATTCTTTTTTTTGACACTTTCTCCTCGTGTGGCATGGTCAAAAATTCATTCAATGTGACACTTTAACTGTCAAATTTGAAGTGACAATAATTACGAACAATTGATATCCTAAATTTGTCACAAATATGACACAAGGGTTCTGTTATTCATGTATTGCTTGTCAAATAGTAACCTTTTGGCGATCAGCTGGTATCGGGCCAGGTTGACTTCCATTTGCATTTTTTAACAAATGCGTTGATTCCGAAATTCATTTTACAATTTCAAATGTCAAAATTATAAAAATAACTGTCAAAGTCGACGCAATATTTGATCCATAACAAAATGAATTTCTGACCGTATACCGTAACTATCTTCGTAAACGTCAACTTCTTTTTTCAGGTTAGGATAATTGAAAAGTGTTATAGTGTGTTATATGCATTTTTTCTTCATTTTCCCTTGTTTTCTTTTCCCCTATCTCTCTATTTATATTCTCTTCTTTTCTTGTTTATTCGTTCTTTACAAAAAATCAATATAATGTGAGACTGAAAAATATATAACGAAGATTTGTGTTCAAGATTTAACAAAAAATATGCATTCGTTTGTTTACACACATATAAAATTAAATTCTTGTAAATCACTTTTTTGTTTAGTGATTCGTTTTTTGTGCAATTTAGCCAAAATTTGATGTTAGAAATGTAATTTTTTTTCTGCAAACAGCGAATAATTATTCTGTTCGTTAAGAGAAAAATAAATCCCTGTTTGATTGTGATTGTGTGAGTGTTTGTTATATGTAAGTTAAAAGTAAAAATATAAAAAAAAAATTAAGTGTACCTACCTATTATTCTTCTTTTTTTTTCGTAAAATCTTTGTTAGAATTTAAAATTTGAAATAAAAACTTTACTTTTTGTACGTTAATATTTTTTATATGGTTTAAATGTTAATTGCTTAAATAATATAAGATGGTAAATATTAAGATAAACATTATGTGTGTAAAGAAAAAGAACAAATTGTTCAAAGAATAAAAATAAAGAATGTGAAAAAATTATTTATTAATTTTAATACGAGAAATTAGTTCTTTTTTTATTTGATACAATGGCCTAGTTTACACCGGTGGGTATATCCGGAACTAGACCAGCAGCTTGACTTTCCGTTCCCACAGAATGACATCTAGACCACATGTTTAAGTTATGAGACAAAGGACTAAAAGAGAGAAAACTGACTCATTGCTAAGTCGAAATTTGGCTTTTGCTGTGGTTATTTTTAAAGCTCCTAGAGGCTGAGGTGGAAGCCGTGGCTCAGTGGTTAATGCACGATCACTGAGCGAGAGATTCAAGGTTCGAGTCCAAGAAAACACAAAAAAAAATTTTCTCACGGTCTCACCTCTCGCGAACGTCTTGCTAACATCCGAGAGTAAAATTGTCATGAAAAAGCTTTTCTCAATCAAAAAAAATTGATCTTCGAAAAGCTACGTCAGGCCCTGCATTTGGCTGTTAGCGCCAAAATATTTTTAGAGGCTGAGGTGGACCATGGCCGTTTTCGAAAACTTCTCTGCATCAAATTGCTTTGGCATAATGTTCTTAAACGCAAGCTGCAAAAGTCGTTTATTCGAAAACAACATTATAAATCGCACTGCATTTGCAGAATGTTTGATAGTGCCGTGTTTGCAGGGCAGATGTTCATAAACGTCATCTGCGCTGCAAAAAAGCAGCCAGACATCTGCGCTGCGCAATAAGAAAAATGACTGAATCGGAATTTCGACCTCGTGAACAGTGAGTACATACATAAAATCGAGTTATTGCTTGTACTCTCACTAAGATTATCCAACACAATTTTCTCAATAAATTTTGTTAAAAAATCGCATTAAGTAATGCGATTGCAAAAAAAAAAAAAATAATGCAGGCGACACAGATCAATGGTAGCAAAAAACGTTTGCAGTTTGATGTTCGCAACTCTTAAGTGCTGCAATGACGATCAAAATGACGATCAAATGACGTTTTCGAAAAATTACAAAGCAAAAGTTGTATAATTATTTTCGAATAGCTAAAGCCGATTGTCGTAGAACCTGGCCCTAATACTCAAATTTCATCAAAATCCGTTCAAGGGTTGCTGATTTAGGCTTATATCACAGAACAACCGAATTTAGACACAAAATTTCTGAAAAAGTTTGTTCGAATAGTTTTGTTTAAATTTTCCTCCAAATCGGATGACATGGACATACAAAATGTCATTTCCTTATAAACAATTTTGTGGTATAGGTTAGGTACGAGGACTGCTGTCATAGCTCGCACCTACGAGGGCCCTAAGTTAGAAATCTGAAAGAAAAGGGAAAAGTAAAAGAGAATATATTAGAACTGCTTTTGTGGAATTGTTGGAGTAATGGGTATACTCGTATCACTATTTGTCTCGCATAGCAATTCCCGTCCTAGGCTGCATGAATCCGGAAACGTCTAGAGGTGGAGATATCGAGTTTCTCTGAAAAAAAAAACACCAGAACCTGGGGTCGAATTACTGCATCAGTGAATGAATAACTCGTAACGTAATTTGCATTGTGTTGTTGCTAGATCTACCAACAGCACAATAGAAATTACACGGCGAGCAATACGTTCACGGATGACGTAATTCGAGCCTATATCTTGATCCGTTAATCTCCTTCCTTTCAACAAGTAATGAGGCTTAACTTCATTCATCTTGATTACACGCATAAATAATCTATAGAACTTTTATAGCGAATTCTTTAATGAATAAAACTGCATCATCAAAAAACAAAAACTGTGCATACATTTTGAAAATAACAGTTAAAAGTAAAATACCTATATATAATTTTTGAGTTAGTAGAGCTGTAGGTTGTCAACGGTAAATTAAATGGCGAAAATGATCATAAGTTATTGTTTTTGGTATGGAATTATCTTCTCAAAATAATCAATGCTCCTCGCTATTGTTATAATGTAATAAGTAATGGCACCTCAAAGCCAAAATTTTAATTTTTACGAAAGATCAATGGACCCTAGGTCCTTTCTCAATGACCTACAGAAATGCTAATATATAGGTACATACACCAGTACAAATGTAATCTTCTCATAAGATATATGAGTTGTATTCGAAGTCTTTCACCATTTCAGGTTAACTAAAGCGTAGTTAACAACCACATGAAATTATTCAAGACACAGGTAAGCTGTCAAAGGATACCGTTAGTTGGTTTGAAAGGCATGGTTATTATCTTGTGCAAAATAATAATAGCGTTATAAAATTCTTTAATAAAAAATTCAGAAGCGATTAAAATATATTAAATATTAAAATTTGTTGTTTTTGGTGAGTTTATTAAGTATTTACAGTAAGAAAAAAAAACATTTTTACTAATATATTAGGTGCCCAACTAAGTTCTCTCTGTTTGTTTCCAGCAGTAAGTGCTGGTCGATTTTGACATATCCAAAACGTCATGAACCGAGCTTAGACATATGGTAAACAAACTGTTTTGACACATTAGTGATTTTGTTTTGGCGTCATATACTTTTGGTTGTGTGAAAATGTCTGATTTTGTGCCAAATAAGTGTTGACTTTCTTCTTTCATTCGAAGAAAACTTGGTTCCGTCGCTTCAAAGACGGTGATTTCGATATTGATGACCGTCCGCGTGAAGGAAGGCCAAAATCCTTCGAAGACGCTGAATTGGAGGCATTGCTCGATGAGGATCCGTGCCAAACGCAATAACAGCTTGCTTCAGCATTAGGAGTTACTCGTCAAGCCATTTCCAAGCGATTGCATGCGTATGGAAACTTGGGTTCCTTATGATTTGAAGCCAAGGGACGTTGAGCGTCGTTTTTTCGCCTGTGCACAACTGCTCCAGCGGCAAAAAAGGAAGGGTTTTCTTCATCGCATGGGGACGGGTGATGAAAAATGGATTCATTACAGCAACCCAAAGAAAAGAAAGTCGTGGTGTCTGCCCGGTCATGCTTCTACTTCATCGGCTCGGCCGCATATTCACGCTGCGAAGATTATGCTGTGTATTTGGTGGGACCAGGTCGGTGTCATTGAAACCCAACGAAACCATCACTGTGGAACGGTATCGACTTCAATTGATGCGATTGAGCCGAGCACTGCGCGAAAAACCGCCACAATATGAGCATAGGCACGAAAAAGTGATTCTACAGCCGGCCTCACGTTGCCAAATCCGTTAAATTCTACCTGGAAACACAAATGGGAAGTCCTACCCCACGCGCTATATTCCCTAGATATTGCGCCATTCGATTATTACTTATTCCGTTCGATGGCACATGGTCTGGCTGATCACCAGTTCCGCTCATATGAAGACATCAAAAAATGTCTTGATTCGTGGATAGCCTCAGAAGATGAACATTTTTACCGTAACGGTATTCAAGCTCTGCTAGAAAGATGGGAAAAAGTTGTAGCTAGCGATGGCCAATACTTTGAACGATTCATTTGTAACCATTTTTTTCACAAAAAAGTTGCATTTTCATCAAAAAAAAACAGCGAGAACTTAGTTGCGCACCTAATAATATTACAAACCTACTATGGGACGAGGAAAGCATTGTATCCCGGAAAAACGGGAGTTGATAAAAAAGTTGCTTTCGGATGGCAAAACATTTCAATTTATCCAGGATATTGTTGGATGCTCAGCTAAAATGGTGGCAAATGCTAAAATGTGGGTGGAAAAAGAAGAAACTCGAGACCGAAGAAGAAAAATACCACAGCATGAGGTGCACAACATTGTCTACACAGACACGATATTCAGCATTGTTCCAGAAAAACAAATACAACGCGATCAGATGACACAATCTTGGTGGTCAATTGGCCGGGGAACTTTTCGTGTAATAGAGCCGAATTTGCCTATGTTGTGTGTCATGTAGCCCCGTCCTATTGGAACCATAAGTCGCTCACATCTATGTCTTCAATCTCAGACCAAAAAAAGAGTTGGTTATCATTTGACCATAGCGCAGAGAATTCAGCGTAACAGTTCGCCTTCGTCGATTTAAAAAAAATGCATCAATGAATCACTCCGCCTGTCCACAGCGCACACCAAACTGTCATCCGTGGTGGATGCAATGGCTTCTCAACGACCACATTTGGAGTCTCAGAACCTTAAATTCTGCAATTTTGTTTATGTAGCCGCCCAGAAATGGGCCTCATCATTGAAGGTTTTGTTCTAAAAATCGGCGTCAACTTATAGATACGCAGATATTATAGAACTATTATTTTTGTAGTAAAATGTAACAATTTTAACACGTTGAGCGGTGTTTAAACGATCCATATTGTAGCATGGCAAGTATTAACTACCTGTCACTATGGGTAACAGATGGATTTGACAGATGCTATATGACAGGGATGTGAAATTCCAACCTCGAAATTAATAAACATTTACCTCTGATCAACATAATAAAAGTAATCATGCAATCAAAGTTGTTGCTTGTGAGAGAATGTTAAAAGTCAAATGAAGAGGTGAGACCGAAAGAATGACGACAATCTCAATTTTCATACTAATTTGGATACCCTAATGTAATGTGTAACTTAGTTTCTTTCTTTCATTAGTTTGGGATACCTCTGGAAAAATTGCTTGTTCTTCAAATGAAAACAATCCAAACGAGTTTACGAGTATCATCTTTTTCTATTGCATTCCAACTTCAAATACATCTTTTTACTTTTTTTTCCAGTTTTGATTCAAGAAAATAGGTACCTTTAAACGTTTATCTTTGTTAGAGACTAGGAAAAAAAAAAGAAAACATTAAAATACTTTTACACTTAGAGGCGAAACTTTTACATTGCAACGCATTGCACGACATTTTATAGACATACCGCCGCCAGTTAACTCATTTCAGGAGGACCTGGTTTGGGTGCTTCAAACTTGGTACACAATTCTACAGAAAGACCACCCAAAAGTAGTTCCCCACCAGTTTATTTCCTTTTTTTTTCTCTTCCATTGTGCCCACCATTTGGATAGCAAAAATGAAAAAAAAATCATACAATTATTGCCACTCATTGCAAAAAAAATAAAGAATCCTGAGCGTAAGCGCAAAGAGAGAACTCACCACTTATTTATCCTAATTTATTACGTCATCGCTGGGTTTGTGATGATTTCAATGAGAAATGAAGTAAAAGAAAAACCAACCAAAAGAAAATCCATCAAAAAAAAAAAAAAGTGTCCCAATGAATGACTGACACAGTATAGAGAGTGCCATCAAACAACACCGGGCTAAAGTCAAAACCAAGAAACCACATAGACACTCCCTCTCTGTGATTCCAACATTTTCCAACGATTCGTCGTCATTCTTATGTGTCCATTGGATTTTCCTTTTGCCTTTCGTTATTTTTATCCGCATTTTCCTAGTTTTTATTCTCCCAAGTTGCTTTCTCCCATTTATCGGTTTCACCTCCTTTCCACCCCGATACCATTACGCGGTCGTTGACGTCACTAAACCATACCGTGTGGACGGACATACAGCGCGCACCCGAAGTGTAACCGGCGAAATTAGAGTAAATGACAAGAAATGCAGATTTTTTTACGATTATCCTTTGTGTTGACATTTGTGGCTGTTTTTTTTTTTTTTTTTTTTACACCATTCACTACCCTACCCATACTGACTAGACAAGTGTGTGATTATTTATGCGCAGGACATGAAAATAAATTATTAGCAAACGATAGTGCACAACAAATAAGAGAAAGCTTTAAGGGGAAACCCCGCAGTGGAGACTTTACTCAGTTGTGTTTGGGAAATCCCCAAAAAAACATCTTCAGTGGGTTAGGTCAGGACGGCAGGGCGAGTGGGTGGTGATAAATATCACGTGTAAAACAGATGCCGGTAAAGTGTTTGAAAAAAAAAATTGAAAATTACCAGCAAAAGCCTGAAAACTTATTAAAATTCCGTTAAAGCTTGAATTGAGCAGTCTAATTCGAATAAAATTGGTTTTCCCTCCCAAATCTCGAACGGTTTAAGTGTCACGCAGCACGACTTTCCGCCATCGGAAGTTGAGACACGGCTGCACGTACAACGTACACAAGTCGGTGCTGGAGGAGATGTTATCGTGGATAATCATTGTAATGCTTGCCGTCTCCTGCCCAAAGTAAAATCGAAAGTGGACTGGAGTGGAAAGCCGGTCGGAACGGAATGCATAGTGGGGAAATTATGGAGTGGCGTGCACAAGGAGTGCTCATTTTGAAGTCTGACTTAATGTCAAATATGGACGAGAGTGGCTGGAGTGGGTCTTTTGGATTACGACATGTGGTGTAGTTTGCAAAGAAAATTGTGTAACAATTGAAAATGGGCAGCATTACTTGGTATGATGTGGCTTGTTATGAAGTTATGGCCTTTGGTTTGACAATATTTTGACACACCTACATACATATGTAAATAAGTAAAGTCTAAGACACAAATTGAAGAAGCACACGGTCCGGGCCGACGCTCAAAATTGAGACTGGAGCTGAATTCCCTTCTGCGCTATGAGGGTGAGCTACAACTTATAAAATTGGAAAGAAATAATTTTCAACACTCGAGTGAGACATGTGGTCACTTTGTGGTTCTTGGCATCAAGAGCGTCTTCGTTTAAATTTAAACTTCAAGTAGGTGTTACTACTTACGCTTCGGTGGTTTATTTGTGGTCGGAGATACTCGCATCTGGTACTGCTCATACCTCGTGCAGTCGATGACCGATCCACCGCAAACCAGTCATAAATCGACATAAAACAAAAAGATTTAGACGCGATAAGAAATGGGCGAACGGTCTACGACTCTAGAAAGCTCTAAATGCTTACTTATTCACTTTACTGTGATGCAGTTCGGGGATGCACCTGGATTCCAATCTGGGCACAATTTTTTGCTACCTGATCCTAGTTGCGTACACAAGGTTGATTGATGTCCCCTCACGCGTATGGCAGAGGATGAGACGCACCTTAATGATGAATCAATGCATTAAGCATTGAAAACGGGTCTCCTTCACCAGTTCGATGTTACTGTACATTTTGTACGGTTTTGCCTAAGACTCTAAGGACACTTTCTGAGTCTGTTCAACTGCAATGATGAAGTTTTCACACAGCGGGTTCTACACAATTAAATAGCGATTGGCAAGACCGATTCTGTGTTTGATCTTTGCATTGATGTCCCTAGCAGCAAAGCCTCGGTAAACAAATTTGTTTCAAGTTTCGAAACGCAGGAAACATAAAAATAAAACACGAAACATTCATTTCACGGTAATAAATCAACTTCGGATGCATAAGACTGTAGAACTTTCAGTTGGAGTGTCACACAATGCTAGTGACTACGAGGAGCTGGTCTGTCCTAAATATTGTTAATTTTCGCTGCCCATCATAAAGGTTTGTTGAAGGTGTTGGTAGCATTAATCTTTGTTCATTGAAAGCATTTCGTCCAATCTGCACATATTCCCAATTTTCTTGGCGTAACTTGGATTAATTTCTGGGGGGCTGGAACCGCAGCCTTTCACTTTAGTCTAGCCAAACCTTAACCCAGTTTCAATTACCGCATATAAAGCTACTTTGATATATTTTAGATTTTTTTGATGTGTAAATATCTTCACGGACGGCAGAACATAATCGTAGAACCGAATGTGACGCTCATTGGGACATTTGTCTCTCATCGGTGTGTAGAATTGTGTCGGTTTCTGCGTCGTCCGTCCGTGCTCCCACATACACTGACCAGCGCCTTGGGGACATCAAGACCCCGAGAGTAGGATATTTTCTTTTGTTTGCATATACAAGTTCATAATGTGGAAATGAAAACTGCTACATTTATAAATTTATCGCAAAATAGAATGAGATTGACAGCCGTTGTTAGTAATTGAAATGACTCGTTTCCTCTTCTTTGAATGATGATGAATTTGTACATTTGTACCGTAGTGTAGTAGCAGCTCTTCCTTTCCCATATTCAACTGCGATGTTTGTCACAGTAAAAAAAAGTATCTACAGCGTTACTTTTGCTGTCCTCTATAATCGACGAAACTCATAAGAAACAGGAAGAGAAAACAGTTTTTAACACGAATACTGGTTAAGAGGAAGGGTGCAAAAGCATATTTGGTGATACTAAAATATAGGGTGACCAGATAAAAACGATAGGAAAAGAAATTTAAATAAAACAACAACGGTGTATCATTAATGACAGATTTGAAAAACATCGATTTTTAAGAAAACAGCGATTTTGACGATTTTGATACAATTTGATATTTGAGATATGGTGGATAGGTGGATATATGCTATCAGATGACATACCGGGTACTTTGCTTGTTAACTGGTTTCTGAAAATTGACTATGAATGGATTTTGTCCGAAATCAATATTTGAACCATATTTGACATATATAAAATTATGGCATAACAAGTTTTAGAAAATCTTCAATTTTTTTTAAATCAATTAAAAAAAAAAAAAAAAATTAACGAGTTTGTTTAAATTTTAAAACTTACGATTTGCAGTTAAACAGCATATATTTTTTGTTTGTTAATGTAGATTGTGAAAGTGGTGTACTTGTACACAAGGGAAAGCCGCCGGTTTAAACAATGCGTATAGAACGAGAGCTAGTCGGTGTCCTGCGGCGCTAAAGGACATGATACAACCGGCGCTAAAGGACAGCACTCCCCGCCTGGTACTTACCCAAGGACTCAATAAACACTGATTGTATTTGTTGCACTAAAATATACAAATCATTTTTCTCAGAAATTGCAGAAAGATACAAGCCACTCGGATGGCACTCTCTTTTTACAGATGCCTCAAAAACGGATAATGGAACATCATTTGCTGTTGTTGACGAGAAACGATTAGTAATCTCGAAGGGTGTTCTACCAACTTTTACATCAATCTTCACAGTTGAAGCATTGCCATCCTAAATGCCATCGAGATGTCCCACAACAAAAAAAACTATTATATTTACCGTCAGGCTATTAAAAACATAAACGACTGCAGTGCCATTATCGAATCCATTCGGGCCAAACTAATCTCCAAAACTGGCACCTTAAAAATCGTCTGGATTCTAGGACATATGCCCATTGAAGGAAACGAAAATACAGATACCGCAGCAAAATCAGCAACAAAAGAGCCTTCTACGCTTACAACAATAAAGACCTAAAAAAACTACCTGCTGATGACCTGGAAGTACCAGAGAAAAACTAACTGGGCCAACTATATCCATCTGAATACAAAATTTAACCAAAATGCCGAAAAAGCCTTATACCCTAAATGCATATCACAGAAGAAATTAATAATATACTTCAGACTAAGGATGTGTCATACTAGCATCATGCACAAAACACTTAATTACCAAAGAGGTTCCACCACTTTGCCACGATAATTAAACTCTTACCTTTTATTATGCAAATAAATCACTTATACTTGTAATAAAATCTCTAATAAAAATCTTACCGAACTTTTAATCCATATCACAGAAAAAAAACATAAACGATGTATGTATAGACCCATACTCGTACTATCCATCGAGCTAGAAAATTATATATAAATTTATGTTTATAACTAGCCGAAAGCCCTGGCAGCTAGCGCTACTTATAATTTAATATTAGCTATGTAATTGATTTACGAATTAAAAAATTTATAATAATAATAAAAATAATAAATTTGACACAATTTCAGAGTTCTTGAATCCATAGAAAATAGAGCACTCTTTGGCGAAAAATATTGCCATTACCAATAAAATGTGAATTTGTATACATTTTATCAACTGACATCTTCCAAATAACCTGTTCTCGTTTTACATATAAAAATCTTACACTTTCAAAGAAAAAAGTATAAATCTGGAAGCTATAAACACGTAACGAATGAAATATCCGAAAATCGAGTGACTTACAAAGTGCCAATTTTCCAAAAGAAAATTTAATTGTTGGCCATTTACGAAAACGTCATTTGATCGTCATTTTGATCGTCAATATGATCGTCATTGCAACACTTAAGGTTTGCGAACGTCAAACTGCAAAAGTTTTTTGCTACAATTGATCTGTGTCGCCTCTATGATTTTTTTTTTTCGAATGGCATTTGACGTTTTCAAACAGCAAAATGGAGCCATTAACAAAATTTATTGAGAAAATTTCCAATATTCCAATGACTCGACCCATACTTGGGTTGGAGTTCTATAAACATAATATTTAGTTAAAAGAAATAAAATAATCGATTTTATTCAACCGATTCAGTCATTTTTCTTATTGCGCATCGCAGATGTCTGGCTGCTTTTTTGCAGCGCAGATGACGTTTATGAACACTGCATTATCGAACATGCTGCAAATGCAGTGCGATTTATAATGTTGTTTTCGAATAAACGACTTATGCAGCTTGCGTTTAAGAACATTATGCAAAAACAATTTGATGCAGATGACGTTTTCGAAAACGGCCGTTACCTGCAACAAAATTGCTATGTACGAGTACTAATCATCCTCAACTGAATCGAAATACAGAGTAAGGTCCCGGAATGAAATGGTTCATTTTACTGCTTAAATGCGACATTATTCAACGAACTATGCAGCGGGATGAAAAAAAAAAACATCTCCAACTAGCTTCTTTAAGCAGTACGAACGATTTCCAGCTGCTTCCAGTTGCATACACCAAGACATGCCATCGAAAATGCTTCCTCTGCATCACTTCACTCTGGGTTAACTCCGAAGACTATCAATGAAAACGAAGAACAGGTTATTTAAAAGATGGCAATTGATAAACTTTAGTCACAAATTAGCATTTGATTGGTTTTGATACATTTTTACTTTTTTTAATAGAGATTTTTTCAGCAAAATAAAATAAAAAATTATGTGGATTCAAGAGCCATAGTTCACTTGAAATTATGTCAAATTTGACATTGGTCACTACTCCTAACAATTTCAAAGAAAAGATCTGCGAGCCCAAGTCGCTGATGCAACGAATGTATTCTTAAAACTTAAGACGAATACAATTGATTCTGGCTTTATTTTGAAGCTACATTCATGTCATTATGTATGGAATAGTACATCATTTAAATGGCCGCCTCGGCTTCGCTGGCAGTGCTTCAAGCGGTCGGTCCAATTTTTGATGACTCGATCAATATGTGCGGCGTTATTCCGGCAATAACGTCACGAGTGGCCTCGTGCTCGTCCAAAGTGGTTGGCTTTTTAGCGTAGACTAAGGACTTGACGTAGCCCCAGAAAAAATAACCGAGGGGTGTCAAGTCGCATGATCGCGGCGGTCAATTGATGAACGCTCGCCGTGAGATGACCCAGTCGCCAGATTTCTCCTTCACCACTTCACCATTGTCGAGCTCTGGGCACAGAAAGTCGGTTAACATCACTCTATACCGAGGACCATCTACTAAGTGGAGTTTCTTTTTTTGGGAGAGAGCTGGGCAGGTGCAAAGAAGATGATGAATAGTCTACTCCTCCTCCTCATTGATGCAGCTTCTGCAGAAATCATTTAAGAATACACCAAGCTTTGTTGCATGCTTGCCTATTAGACAGTGACCAGTTATAACACCTAAACCAACGCTCACATGCTTTCTATTGAGAGAAATCAAATTCTTAGAGCGTTTCATATCCATCTTAGACCAAATCTGTTTTGTCGCTAGACACGTTGAACCACTTGTCCACCTAGAATTTGTTTTTTCAATAGCTCCAGCTTTAATTTAAGTTTGCATGTAGCACTGGCAAGTTCGTTAGCCTTACAATTTCTTGGAATGTCCCTATGCTCCGCTATCTCTATAAGAGACGATCGGTAGTCTAGAGCTGTTAGAGAATTTATAGAGGATGATTCCAAGGATTTGATTGCTGCTTGGCTGTCTGAAAAGATGCGGATATCAACGGTCGATATCAAGTTTATCTTTAGCCAAGACAAGACTTCCCTTATTGCCATTATCTCTGCCTGTAATACGCTATAGTGGTTTGGGAGACGAAAAAAGAAGTTTAGATTAAGTAACGACTTAACTTCTGTAAAACCATCTTCCTTCTAGAATGCTCTGGGATGGTAACTTAAAAGTTTTTGTCAAAATTTAACTTGGGTATGTTGTAGTCAATGTTTTCAGGGAAGATATTAAACTTGTTTAAAATAGAGGCGTGGCAATATACTTTCTTCGACCACTGTAAAGTGGGTTTAAGGCGAATTGCTAAGCTAGCTGCCATTTGCCTACCAAAAATGTCGAGGGGTGTTAAATGAAATAGAGTATCCATTGCTGCGGAAGGTGTCGTTCGTAGTGCTCCGCTAATACACAGATAAGCCGAACGTTGGGCTTTGCTTAATATCTTTTGGTTTATCGCCTTGTCCAAGGCAATCCACCAGACAACTACCCCGCACATAAAGATCGGTCTGATGACCGAGATGGGTTATAAGCCCTATTTGTTTCCAATGGATATTTTGCAAGAGAAGAATGCGACAGGACCTTTCTTTACTCTTTCTTGTATATTAGTAGATTTCCAGCTTAGGATTCTAGCCAAAATAAGACCCAGATATTTTGCTTCGTTGGAGAAGGTTAAGCTTATATCATTAAGGGATGGAGGGTCAATAGGTTGGATTTTATATTTCCTTGAGAAGAGGACTAGTTCGGTTTTATGGGAATTCATTTCTAGACTACACCTAGATAGCTTATTTAAAGCGGTTTTTAAGAGCTCTTTTCAGGTAATGAGGTGTTTACCAGAGACTGCTATAGCAACGTCGTCCGCATAGACGATAACTTCACAATCATCAGCCTCCAGGATTATCAATGGTTCATTACAACCAAATTCCAAAGAAGTGAATAACGTGGTTATTCGGCGGCAAACCCTGGGAACATTTTTAGTGTATCTTTACTCATTAACTTTTTTTGCTACAATTGATCTGTGTCGCCTCTATGATTTTTTTTTTTCGAATGGCATTTGACGTTTTCAAACAGCAAAATGGAGCCATTAACAAAATTTATTGAGAAAATTTCCAATATTCCAATGACTCGACCCATACTTGGGTTGGAGTTCTATAAACATAATATTTAGTTAAAAGAAATAAAATAATCGATTTTATTCAACCGATTCAGTCATTTTTCTTATTGCGCATCGCAGATGTCTGGCTGCTTTTTTGCAGCGCAGATGACGTTTATGAACACTGCATTATCGAACATGCTGCAAATGCAGTGCGATTTATAATGTTGTTTTCGAATAAACGACTTATGCAGCTTGCGTTTAAGAACATTATGCAAAAACAATTTGATGCAGATGACGTTTTCGAAAACGGCCGTTACCTGCAACAAAATTGCTATGTACGAGTACTAATCATCCTCAACTGAATCGAAATACAGAGTAAGGTCCCGGAATGAAATGGTTCATTTTACTGCTTAAATGCGACATTATTCAACGAACTATGCAGCGGGATGAAAAAAAAAAACATCTCCAACTAGCTTCTTTAAGCAGTACGAACGATTTCCAGCTGCTTCCAGTTGCATACACCAAGACATGCCATCGAAAATGCTTCCTCTGCATCACTTCACTCTGGGTTAACTCCGAAGACTATCAATGAAAACGAAGAACAGGTTATTTAAAAGATGGCAATTGATAAACTTTAGTCACAAATTAGCATTTGATTGGTTTTGATACATTTTTACTTTTTTTAATAGAGATTTTTTCAGCAAAATAAAATAAAAAATTATGTGGATTCAAGAGCCATAGTTCACTTGAAATTATGTCAAATTTGACATTGGTCACTACTCCTAACAATTTCAAAGAAAAGATCTGCGAGCCCAAGTCGCTGATGCAACGAATGTATTCTTAAAACTTAAGACGAATACAATTGATTCTGGCTTTATTTTGAAGCTACATTCATGTCATTATGTATGGAATAGTACATCATTTAAATGGCCGCCTCGGCTTCGCTGGCAGTGCTTCAAGCGGTCGGTCCAATTTTTGATGACTCGATCAATATGTGCGGCGTTATTCCGGCAATAACGTCACGAGTGGCCTCGTGCTCGTCCAAAGTGGTTGGCTTTTTAGCGTAGACTAAGGACTTGACGTAGCCCCAGAAAAAATAACCGAGGGGTGTCAAGTCGCATGATCGCGGCGGTCAATTGATGAACGCTCGCCGTGAGATGACCCAGTCGCCAGATTTCTCCTTCACCACTTCACCATTGTCGAGCTCTGGGCACAGAAAGTCGGTTAACATCACTCTATACCGAGGACCATCTACTAAGTGGAGTTTCTTTTTTTGGGAGAGAGCTGGGCAGGTGCAAAGAAGATGATGAATAGTCTACTCCTCCTCCTCATTGATGCAGCTTCTGCAGAAATCATTTAAGAATACACCAAGCTTTGTTGCATGCTTGCCTATTAGACAGTGACCAGTTATAACACCTAAACCAACGCTCACATGCTTTCTATTGAGAGAAATCAAATTCTTAGAGCGTTTCATATCCATCTTAGACCAAATCTGTTTTGTCGCTAGACACGTTGAACCACTTGTCCACCTAGAATTTGTTTTTTCAATAGCTCCAGCTTTAATTTAAGTTTGCATGTAGCACTGGCAAGTTCGTTAGCCTTACAATTTCTTGGAATGTCCCTATGCTCCGCTATCTCTATAAGAGACGATCGGTAGTCTAGAGCTGTTAGAGAATTTATAGAGGATGATTCCAAGGATTTGATTGCTGCTTGGCTGTCTGAAAAGATGCGGATATCAACGGTCGATATCAAGTTTATCTTTAGCCAAGACAAGACTTCCCTTATTGCCATTATCTCTGCCTGTAATACGCTATAGTGGTTTGGGAGACGAAAAAAGAAGTTTAGATTAAGTAACGACTTAACTTCTGTAAAACCATCTTCCTTCTAGAATGCTCTGGGATGGTAACTTAAAAGTTTTTGTCAAAATTTAACTTGGGTATGTTGTAGTCAATGTTTTCAGGGAAGATATTAAACTTGTTTAAAATAGAGGCGTGGCAATATACTTTCTTCGACCACTGTAAAGTGGGTTTAAGGCGAATTGCTAAGCTAGCTGCCATTTGCCTACCAAAAATGTCGAGGGGTGTTAAATGAAATAGAGTATCCATTGCTGCGGAAGGTGTCGTTCGTAGTGCTCCGCTAATACACAGATAAGCCGAACGTTGGGCTTTGCTTAATATCTTTTGGTTTATCGCCTTGTCCAAGGCAATCCACCAGACAACTACCCCGCACATAAAGATCGGTCTGATGACCGAGATGGGTTATAAGCCCTATTTGTTTCCAATGGATATTTTGCAAGAGAAGAATGCGACAGGACCTTTCTTTACTCTTTCTTGTATATTAGTAGATTTCCAGCTTAGGATTCTAGCCAAAATAAGACCCAGATATTTTGCTTCGTTGGAGAAGGTTAAGCTTATATCATTAAGGGATGGAGGGTCAATAGGTTGGATTTTATATTTCCTTGAGAAGAGGACTAGTTCGGTTTTATGGGAATTCATTTCTAGACTACACCTAGATAGCTTATTTAAAGCGGTTTTTAAGAGCTCTTTTCAGGTAATGAGGTGTTTACCAGAGACTGCTATAGCAACGTCGTCCGCATAGACGATAACTTCACAATCCTCAGCCTCCAGGATTATCAATGGTTCATTACAACCAAATTCCAAAGAAGTGAATAACGTGGTTATTCGGCGGCAAACCCTGGGAACATTTTTAGTGTACGATTATCTTTACTCATTAACTTTCTAGCATACGAGTAGTTTTATATAAGTGATCGGAACGTGTTGGGCATAGGTAGAATCTTCATCAAATATTCGTACACGTAAGGTTAGCGGATAAAATTGCGAATTCCAGAAAATAATTCTTTCATTTCGTTTTCTTTTTTTTTTAAAGGGTTGTTTTTTTTTGCTGATGAAACAAATTTTTTTTGTTGATCATTAACTATTTTAGCTGATTTTTTTTTTCTGTAGATCAAATAAATTATTTTCTGTGGTCAACAAATTTTCTTTTCATGATTGGAAAATGATTTTGTTGCAGATAATTTCTGCTGGTTGATAATTTTTGTAGCGAACACATTTTGCTGGTATTTTAATTGTTTAGCTGATAAAAATCAACCACTGATGAATATATTAGGTATGAAACCGTGCAAAAAAAAAAAGCGTAAAGTTAGCTCAAATTACCTACAGCTACATATGTCAGCTGAGAACAAGCTCAAGTTCTATAAAAATATTTTTTTTTTTTTTGCAGTCGATGATAACTTACGTTTGAATACTTTTTAATGTTTTCTTTAACATATGTTCAAGTAGAGTTGCCTAGTTGACTAATTTCCATCCAAAATCTTGCCATAGTTTCACTTCGTTCCTTAAAATATGCACCGCTCTGCAAAAAGCATAAATAATTTAAAACCATGTCCAGAAGGCATTATTATGATACATTTCAACCTCCTTTGAATATCTTGCAAGTCATAGCAATTCAGAAATTTGTCTGTTTGCTCTCGCACTCTCGTCTTCTATCCCAAAGGGATACTTCAGTTTGAAATCAAAATATTTGACTCAGCTACTGCTTCATCCGATATCCTTGTGGTGTCAGAATTTTATACTCCAATAAACAACCCACATTTATGCCACCCTCAAGTGAATGGCCTGCATTTTTAACTCTTCTCCCTCTCTACTACAGTCAGTCCCTCTTCAATGGCCGTTGCTTAATTGAATTTTGAGTAGGTGTCAGTGTCAGCATCCGTGTACTCAAATATTAGTTGTCGTATACGCATTTTATGTGTGCGTTAATGCCCTTTGCTAAATCAGGGGGAAACAAAGAGAGAAATAATCGCACACAATTTATGAGGAAACCTGTCATACAACGATGAACAACCCCTTGGAAAGATGAACCAGAATATGGTCGTAAAATTGAAGATAAGGATGGTCATCCCATTCTCCTTTGGGAGGACTAAGCAAAATTGTTTGGATGTGTTTCCTTGGTTTTTTTTTTTCTTTTTTTTTCGAAGGGAGTGGCTAACATGAGTGGATTAATATTTATTCATGGGTTCTGTGCAAAATCAAAGACCCAAGTGGATTGAGGACATGAGCCTCATGGAAAGTGGAACATATAAAATAGAATGGGCAACTTTAAATAAATGAATCGATACACGAGTCTTCGATTTAGGAGATATTTGATTGACATAAGGGCAGTTGTGACATGCAAGAGAGTTGACTTGAGATGCATACTAGTAGGTGTTGTAAATAAGGGTACGAGTATGCTTCATTTGTTACACCAAGAAATCAAATTCGAAAATCCATTGTGTTTGACTGAAGTAAAGTATCAAATCAATTGTCAATTGATTTTGGCATAGTAATACTTAGTTAACCGGGCATTCGCTGCAAACCGGGCATTTCCTTAAACAGCATCATGTACATGTTTAACATGTAAGTACTTAAATCTCCTTTCACCCTCAGTGTTTACATCTTACATGAATTCTTTAATACGTCCGGCATCATGTCATAAAAGTCAGTTGTAAATATCTGAGTTCTTTTTATCACGTAGGTATGTACCTAAGTACAAAAATGCTCACTGTTATTGTTCATAGCGTTCACGAATGGAATCTGTGCCTCAAACTGCAGTTTTACGAGGATGTAAACTAAGAATAATTTGCGGGTTTTGCGATCCCTAGGTGCAACTATTTTTAGGTGGTTACAAAGCTATACTATGAATTTTATTGTTATGCTTAGCATAAAGTATTTTCGGCTACTTTCATAAGGTTTGCTTATAGTGTTCCAGAATAGTATAAAATGGAACACTAATGGATTCAACACTGTCACATTCTTGTAACTTTTTAATCGTTAGCCTGTTAGGCTGACATTTTGTACAGAAATCATATGTGGCGAATTGAAAATAATTAGGCAAACAAATTATTAAGAATATTTGTAGGGAAAGGAAATTCTACCCCATTATACGATACATCAAATGAAGTGTGGCCGTGATGTAGTGGTAACATCATCGCCTGTCACGCTGTTGGTCCACGGTTCGAATCCTGATGTCAAGAATCATCTATTTATTTCGCATGAAATAAATAAAAAAAGTCGATCACTTGCGAAAGCTAAGTCAACTCTACTGTGAAGGCATAACACTGGAGGTAGGGTGGTCATATGGCTAAAATGCAACTTGATCGTGATGATGACATCAGGAGGATGAAAAAAAAAAAAAAAAAAAACTGTGAATCATAAGCAACGACAATAATAGCGAAAATCAAACAAAATACTCCCCAGTTATCTGGACAGCCACCCTTGGAGTTCTCTGAAACTTAACTACCACCTGAGTTTCAAACCAACTACACCAATCTGTCTTTCTCTCTGTCTCTTATATAAAAAAAAAAAAACATCAAATGAAAGCTGGAGTTGAAATTTTCAATATTAAGCAAAATATTTTTTGCTAAAGTTTGTTGAACAAAAACACTGACAAATTAATGCAAACGCGGTGTATCTCCGAGACTATTAACTCAAAAAATCTTTAAAAAAAAAAAAATTGGGAGTACGTGACTTTACATATAACAAATTTTCTGACACAAGCAATTTTTATAACAAAAATTTAGTATGAGGGGTGAAAATTTACCCCACCATTTCTTACCTCGTTTCCCACCGATTTTTTCAAATAAACGCATCTGCATGTAAACGCATTTAAGTCAACTCATATCACAAGGCATGCATAGCTGAGTTAAGGCTCCGCCAAACTAAGCGCGTTTTTAATGCCGCGGTTAGATTTTCACATGCGGCGGTAAGTTTATTTTGACGCGACGTTTTAACTGTCGCGTTAGAGAATGTCAAACAGATAGCTGTCAGCACTGTGTATAAATATTGGAATCTTGATTTCAATTCTCCCATAAAATGCTAATCAGCCCGTATGAAAAATTATTAATTTTATTTGCCGTGTTACGTAATTCCTGAAAAAGGAAAAGAATTTGGCTGCACGACATTAACAAAAAGTGGAATGAAGTCGGAGAATACCACCGGTTGTGTCGAGAGCTGGAATCAGATGAAGAACCCCTTTTTTTATATTTGAACTCTCATCACCCGTGGTGTAGTGGTAACATCATCGTTTGTCACGCTGTTGATTCACGGTTCGAATCCTGATGTCAAGAATCATCTATTTTATTCGCATGAAATAAATAAAAAAGCCGATCACTTGCTAAAGCTAAGTCAACTCTACTGTGAAGGCATAACACTGGCAGTAGGGTGGTCATATAGCTAAAATGCAACTTGATCGTGATGGTGACATCAGGAGAACGGGAAAAAAAATACTGTGAATCATAAGCAACGACAATAATAGCGAAAACAAACAAAATACTCCCCAGTTATCTGGACAGCCACCCTTGGAGTTTACAGAAACTTAATATCACCTGAGTTTCAAACTACACCACTCTGTCTTTCTCTTTGTCTCTTCCCCTGTCCACAAAACGCACGTGTTCTAAAAAATTAGTATAAGGGTATTCATATCCCCTTTAACACGTTCAAATTTTTTAAAAAAAAAAGAAGAAATTGTACCGATATCGGTAGTTTGTTACACTTTCAATTAATTTTTCCATTAGTACCGAGATTTGAGTACAATAAAGACAAAGCCAGAGTGTAAAGATTTTAATATAAACTTTCCCCAGGTCGTGAATAATAACAAAAATATCCTAAGTACGTAAACAAATTCCAACTAGGACACAATACAATGCAAAATCACATCTAACGCTCCGCCGCGCCAATACTGAATGATAAAATAATCTGAAAATTATCACAACACCGCGTTTCAATGCGACGTTGAAAATGCGCTCTGTGTGACAGGGGATATGTATTGCTGTATATTATAATGCGGCGGTGAAACGCTACGTTAAAACTCTCTGTATGACGAGGCCTTTACGTGGCAGAAAAGCATGAGATCATTTTTGGTTTTGCAAAAGCTGTCCTAAAGTGGTCAGTATTGGCAGAATGCGCATCAAGTTTTCTGAATTATATATAAGCAGTTATTTGCGTCAAGATCAGAGATTTTTATTGATTTTCAGATAGATAGTTCCATTAAACTTTATTTTAACAAAAAATAAATTTTTAGATGTATTTCCGAATGCCGGTTTACGCTAAATACATTAGCGGTAAGATCAATTTTAGTACAGATTTGAAGTCAGCAAATTATGAAGCATAAAGGGGTAAGATTAAAGTAGAGGTGCATTTTTCTCGGCAGTGTTTACTATCTTCTTATTTCGAATTCTGGTAACTATGACTGCCCGGTTTCATTAAGAATATTATGGGGACTGTTGTGTTGCAGTATACAGCGAAAGATGTGCAGCTACGTTGGACATTTAGTCAGGACCCTGATCAGAATCTTTTTTAAGTCAAAAAGTATTTGTTTTATTTTGTTTTTTGTTAAATCTTATTGGAAATCTTTAAAAACATGTTAGCTAAATAATAGAATCAATAAAAATTGCTAATTTGAAGTATCCATTGACTTTTCCAGAAAAAACTCTTCTACTGTACCAAATGAACGATCAAGTTATCCATCACAAGGAAACCATGCATCTTTTCGGCATCATTATCAACTCTGGTGAAACATGACACGAGTTAGGCTACCTATTTAAAGCAAAGAGATACATTACAGCGTAACAGGTCTTTCTATTTTACAAAGCACAGATTAGACCAGGACTTGAGTATTGTTCTCACGTTTGGAGTTCGGCCCCAAAACATTCTCTTCATCTGCTTGACAGCATAAAGCGAAAAGCAGTCCGCTTAATAGAAGAACACGCACTAACATCCTTTCTCCAACTGTTAGCTCATCGAAGACTTTTAGCAGATAGATACTTTTAAGGCAGATGTTCCGAAGACCTCAATGGAATGATCACTAGAAATGCAGGAGCAATCGAAACATACAAATGTCTTAATGAATGAAACCCCTCAGGTATTGTACAGATTTAAAAAGAAAGTGGTCATGCAACAAATTTTTGAGTATATTTTTACGATATTTACAACAAGTAGAAAAAACCGTTACTAATTGGCTTAATTTTTCAGAGGAAAACAGAGCTCTATTTGTATTTCAATTATTTTTACGAAAACCATGAAAGACCTTACAAAACATATTCAGGGCCAAATCTGATTTCGAAATACGTTGCTATTAAAAAAAGCATTCGCTGTCCCTAAAGATATGGCCACCACTGTATACGGTGTGTAGTTCCAACAAAATTCATTTAGAAGAAGACTACCTGTCGAGAATACAAAATACCGGTACTGCTGGCAACACTGTCAAAACATGGTGAAATGCTTTGCGGGTATGTAACTCTTCTGGTTTATGAAGAGTGTGCTGAAGTTTAATGAGACATAGCCTAGCACAGTATACTCCATATAATCCTGTCTAGCACTTATCGAGGAGATGATGCGTTTTTACCAAACATGTGCTTTATAAAATATTACCAATATTCTAACGGGTGGGCCATCTGCTGGTTTTTTAAATTACATATTTTTTTTTGACACTGACAGTTCTATCGCGCTCAAAAAATTGACAAAAACACAGTATTATATCTCCGTGGTACGAAATGAATCGATTTACGCTTGAGCAAAGTTGAGAAATATTGAAAACTTATTTCCAAAGTGAGTGTTGTATTGCCGAAACAGTGCGAATTTTGAAAATAAATTTCGGTTGCATTATTATGCAACAATAGTGCCTGCTGTACGCAAATTTATGAAAAAAGTTCGTGAGATTGGCATGCTAATTGACAACACAAGTTATCCTTGTGTTGTGGAAATTAACTTGGACGATCTCAGTTCAGTACAAGGCGCTAAGTACCATACAAGCCGTCCGATAATCGATCTTTTGCGCACTAATTTCAATAGTTGTGTAATCAGCCGTATTGGTGATGTTGCTTGGCCTCTGCGAAGCTCCGATTTGTTGGACTTTTTTTTGTGGGGTGCCATTAAAGATCGATGTTATGCTGGAAATCCAGAAACGATTCAGGCACTTAAGCATAATATTCATCGAGCTATTCTTGAAATAGAGCCCCGAACCATCGAAAATACTTTAAATTTGGATTGACAGGATGGGCTACTGCCAAGCCGCGGCAGCCATTTAAATGCAATTATTTTCCATAAATAATCGGAAAGTGTACTCTCTTTAATAAAGCAAAAACACTTTGAAAAATATTAAATGATTTTTTTTATAGCAGTTTTAAAAAGAAACCTTCGGACCTAGATTGGAATAGAGATCAATTGAATATCAGACTGTCAATTGTGGTAATAATTATAAATCTAAAGTTGTATCTAACATTTAAAAAAGAAAACGTGTTCCTCTTTTTTAATAGGACTATTATGTGGGAGAATGAAGAATGATGATTCATTGCGATGACAATCAGTAGCCTTGAGTGTTCATAACACAGTATTACATGACATTATCATCATTCCACTTAAGAACTTAATAAGCTTACCCTCACGGCCTAAGCTCATGTACGCAAATGTTAAAGCGATTATGAAAATCTGCCAGCGTTTCTCTGAAAACCTTCAACCCAGATCATTTGTTCAAAACCAAATTAACTCCGTCGACTCGAAAACGGAAAACTGGTAACACTGTTCCAATACTGCGTGGGTAAGGCTTGTTGCATTTTAGAGTATAATAACCCAAATCTACAACTGATTTGATGATAAATTTATAGAAATTTTGGACTTTGCAACTTCCTCCCGCAGTAAATTAAAATCAATCTCAACTCAGACAATCATATTCCTTCCCAACATGGCTTTGCAACTTTTCGTGGACTTAATTGACAAAGAAAACAAACTACAAAGCCCGGCAAAAAAAACACCACATTGTTATAAATGGCACCGCAACTCATTAAAACTGATTCAAAACACGAACACCAAGAATGACCTCATTTGTGACCAAAACTAAAGCATTTTTCTCTTTATTCCGGTTCATTACACCATCGAGTCTAACAAAGTGCGCGAAAACCTCTCTAAATAGCAAAACAAAAAGTCAACTACTTGTACTCTTTAAAGAAAACCTGCTCCATACTGCATTTTGTCCAAAACCATACCAACTATCCAACACTATACACCACCATCGCTGTCAACGTCGTCGCGTCACCTCAAAAGCCAGTGACCATCGGAGAGCACCTACACTGGGAATTTATTATTCAATTCAACCAACAACACCAACCAGACGTTACCAAATTAAGAAACATGAAACTGCTGCCAGCCAACTGCTACACTCAAATTCGCTGGCTCGTACCGTCACCTTCACTTAGTCGACGGGAAAATCTCGATACGAAAGGTTCGCATTTATAGTCAGTCAAGTGGAAGAAATAAAAGGAAAATCTCTGCCGTAGCCATGATAAATGGGAAATTTTATACTGGCCTACCGCCGAAAATGATTGATCGGACCGGTGGCCTTAATCGTCAACAAACAAATTTCTTTTGGCCCGACGATACACAAAATCAGTCCGCAGTCGAATCAAGAGTTAAACGAAGGACCAGCATTCAGGCTGAGAACAGGGATGCATACATTCCCACCAGGGCTGAGCAGTCCAATTCCGATGCAGAAAACAAGGAGCGATTCAAGAAGGAGTTCACCAAATCTAGTATCCAGTTCTATGACAATGAAGAACAGACACCTTTGAGGCGAAACAGACAGCGCACAGCGAATCCTCCGCCGCAGAAACTGCAGAATGTAGAACCTCCAGTGAATACCAGTGGAAAGCGCAAGGAGGCATTTTCCTCCCGGATCGAGTTCTATGACTTTGCCGAGGACCTTAACAATGTTCCGAGGACTGACAAAAACAACAAAGTCGAAGTGGAACGCAACACCAAGAACAGTCCAAAGCTGCAAAATAAACATCCCTTCGATCAGCCAGATGAAGCGATCAACTTTATCGAAAACGATGTAAGGAATATGAGAATCACAGCACCACCTAGGAGGAGAAATACCCCCCGTCCTAGATATGGAAGGATGCCAGCCAAGGAAGATCAACACTATTCGGATTTCAATGAGGATTACATCCCTCCAAGGAGACAACCATTACCACCACCAATAAGAACCAGATACGCTGAATCCGATCCAGATTTCGATGATTACACTCCAAGACGTTTGCCTGTGCCACCCAGACCCGCATACTTGGACAACGACCCAGTGGACTACATAGATGTCCATCCGACACGTCCAATGCGCCATTTGTACACCGATGAACCTGCTTTTTCTAGAAAAACGGGACGACAGGTCCATTTCACCTACGACGCAGCTGAAAATTCTACTGCAGCAGCCGGCCTATTTCAAGACTACCAAGTATCACCTCCACAGCAAATGACGAGAAAGGTAAACATTCTAAAGGTAGACAATGACATCAAGAACTACAATGAACAGAGAATCATGTCGATGCCAATTGCTGGAACAACATCATCGCCACCAGCTTCACCGTCCCACAAGCATTTGGTGAGCAACATATGTTTCAGTGACACTGAATCAGCTACAACTTCAACGCCCCCATACCCGCCGAAGAGAAACATCCGAAGCAGTGCGGTTGGCAGGGTTAGTGTGGGTTTACCAGATTAAACAAAAAGCTCCAGCACCTCCACAACCAGAACAGTACCATTAGAACGCCATCTATGGATGTAATTTATGGAAGCACCTTCGTTGTCGCCCTGAGAATCGCCATAAAAATGGGAAGAAAAAATTACTGCGTCAGCCTAACTCCTGCTGTTGTTGTTGTTGTTGTTGTGTGTTTAATTAGTTTTAATATTGCATATAGAGGTGAATTTGCAATTTGTTTATGGTTAATGTGGAAATTATATCAGATTATGTGTCTTAGTCGAGCGCGTCAAGTTGGCCATGAAGTTGACACGCTGTAGCAGTAGGTACATGTATCTATATACCTATCTATTGTTGAATGAATTTGCTGTTTGTTTTTTTATGGACGTGGAATACCTAATAAAAGAGTGTAAAGAGAGTTGCAAACCCACACGAGTGTAGTTTGAGTGATGTGTTTCGTGGTTTTAATGGGGTCTTAGGAGGTGGGATTACATCGCAATAAGTGTACTTTTGGCTTTTTGGGGGAAGGTAGTTTCGAATGGAGTGAGGAGCATACTGCGTCAGCTTAATTATAAAATCCGCATTTGATGCTATCTAGGGGCTTTTGTGGTGATGAATCTGTTCGAAGGGAAATATTTCAGAGGGTTGTTCAACGAGTTCCGGAAGCTGATTAATAAAACGCTAAGTATTTATGTACATTTTAAAATTGACCTTTTATGGTAATTTTTTTATTTATTTTTTTTTTTTTTTTTACAAGCTTCCACTTTAGTGTTGCTTATGTTTTCATAGCGTGTGCCACTTTTGGGACAGCCCCTGGTGTGGTGTAACATTTTTTTATGCAAATATTTACTAGGTGATGGTGACAAATCTGAAGAATGCAGAGGCCATGAACAAACTCAGATTAGTTTTAGTGGGCGTACGTACTAAGTCGCTTTTTACCAATTTTTATCGGTCTATTGGTTTCCTTTAAAATGTAAGTTTAAGCTGTGTTTTGCGGTTTGATTTATAAATATGACACATCAGCATCGAAAATACAATTTTATTGCCAGCAAGATCATTTAAGTTAAGTGCATGACTCAAAACAACTTATAAAGAGTCAGTATCACCCACGCATTCTGTTGGATTTGGTTTTATTTTTCGGGTCTCAAATTTTCTGAGTGTTAATCTTAGGTTATCGTCATTACTATCGGATAGTATGCGTTAGTATTTTTACTTGCAGTGTTTTGTTTTCTTGAAAATTTGAGACCTCGAGGTTGTATTACTATTAAAGATAATCTTGGAAAAATGGGTCTGGCAATTCTGTCCATCTGTGCGTTTGTCTGAATCTCAGACGGCAGCCTAAACGTCTGGACATAATTATTTCAAATGTCATATCTTGGGTCTGTGAGCCTAGAACCCGAGGCGAAAGTGGAATTTGCATTGACGCTTCAAAATTAACGGTGCTTTTACTTAAAGGCAATTTTGAAAAACTGAAATTTTCACGAAAACGGCTCAGGTGATTTTGATAAGATTTCATATCTGTGGTAATGCGGGAGTCCTCAATAACAGTGCATGCTCAGTTTTTCGCTAACAATTCGAATTTCAGCTTACTTATTAGAGGATTTGCGAAAGTGTCATTTTGCTCAAATATGGCTAAGACGATTTCATTCGAAATACGATGTCTAAGTCACTTTCAACACGTAACAAATACTAAACAAATTGTTTAGTATTTTAACTCATTTTACGAAAATCCCATTTTTTCGTTTTCCAGCCGTTTTGCCTAAATTTGAAATCTGAAATCTTTTGTTATGTAATTTTAACTTGCACCTACAGTGGTGTACAATATAATAGAAGTGCCCAAAGTAAATTAATAGACGACTCCAATTTGTTGTTTGTTTACAACTCCAATGAGCGTCATCTACATGTTAGTATGAATTGTTCTTTCAACTTTCATTTTCTTCTGAATGCCGTTATGACATCGTCGCTTGTCACTTTTCATGCGTTTTGCCTAAATTTTAAATCTTTTGTTATACAATTTTAACTTGCACCTAGAAGGGAAAGTATCTAAAAAAAGTGGGTCTCATAATTCTATCTGTCTGTCGGTCTGTCTGCCTGTTTCTACCCACGACTGTAAACTAAATCTGGGGTCTGTGGATTCACAATTCGAAGTAATATCGAAATTTTCGTTCTAACCCCAAAATTAACGGTACTTTATTAATAGCCATTCAGCAAAACAAGTGGCGTACAAAGCGGCGCTGCATAGAAGGACCAGAGCTGCTCACGAGCTCTACGTTCAGAGGAGAAAAGAGGAACATCGACTTCTCAGAAAGAAGAAAAAGGAGCATGAGAAGCGCTCGATCGAGGAGGTTGAAAGACTTTATTGCAGGAATGATGTTCGAAAATTCTACCAGAAGGTAAAAAGAACATGCCAGAGTTTCAAAGCCAGAACAGAAGCTTGCAGGGACGAAAATGGTAACAAAATAGTAGAATCGCAGTCGGTGCTGAGGATATGGAAGGAACACTTCTGTTCACTAAATTGCTAAACGGCGATGATGTCCAATATTCCGCTGTTAGGCAGAATGATCCATTTAACAGTGACGATGATAGCCGAGATTCCCGTCAATCCGATCAGAATGAAGTGAGGATAGCGATATATAAACTTAATTCCAACAAAGCTGCTGGAGCCGACGGACTTGCCGCCGAAATTGTGAACGTCCTAAACCGATCGTCAACAACCTGATAGGTCCTTATCAGTGCGGTTTCAGGTCCGGTAAGTCCACCATTGACCAAATATTCACACTACGGCAGATTTTGGAAAAAATCCATGAATATGAAATCGATACGTACCACTTTCGTTTATGCAGGATGACGATGGAGAACTCTCGCTGCTCCATCAAATTCGGAAAGAACACCACCGAACCGTTCAATGTCATGTGATCTCTTTAACATTATACTTGAATTGTACGAAACTCACAAGCCAACATCAGAGGTACAATCTTTTATAAGTCTGTACTCGTACAACTACTCGCTTACGCCGACGACATTGCCATAGTCGGAAGAACTCAGCGGGCCATCAGTGGGGAGTTTGCGAGTATTGAGACCGAGGCAGCAAAGATAGATAGATAATAGTGGTCAATGAAGGCAAAACAAAATATATGCTGTCTACAAAAAAGGACACCCAACATCGACGTCTTGGACAGAACGCCACAATAGACAGTTATAATTTTGAGGTGGTAAAGGAATTTGTCTACCTAGGCTCTATGGTGAGCTCACCAGTGGGGAGATCAAACGAAGAATTACTCTTGCCAATCGTTGTTTCTATGGGCTAAGAAGGCAACTGAGTAACAAAGCCCTATCTCGAACTACTAAGGTAACTCTTTATAAGACGCTAATCATAACAGTCCTGCTGTATGGCGCAGAGGCATGAACTCTGTCAAAATCGGATTAGGATGCCCTTGGTTACTTTGAGAGAAAAGCTCTTCGAGTGATCTTTGGTCCCGTCTGCATAGACGGCGAGTGGAGGAGAAGATATAACGCCGAGCTATACGGCCTTTACAATGACATCGACTTAGCCAGAAGAGTTCATATACAACGACTAAGATGGCTGGGTCATGTAGAGCGGATGAAGCCCAATGTTCCAGCCCGGAAAGACTTCGAATCTACTCCGGATGGACGGCGCAGTAGAGGACGACCTCGCGGAAAGTGGCACAAACAAGTGGAGAAGGACCTCAACCAACTTGGCGTGCGCAACTGGAGGCAGCTGGCTCATAACCGGGCTGGCTGGAGAGGTTTGTTGGTTGAGGCCCAGGTCCACCCCGGACTGTAGCGCCACATAAGTAAGTAAGTAAGTAAATAAATGGCTCCAACGATTTTGTTCTAATTTAATATTTGAGTTACATTGAATTTATGTCAATAGATGGCGTACAAGTTTTTGTCAAAAATGCGTACAACAGTACTTTTTTTTATTAGCTGTTTTTTTTTGAAAATGTTCTATTTCTCTGCTGAGAATTGATCGATTATGTTTGAAATCAATATTTGAACAGTATTTGACATATACATATGGCATACCAAATTTTACAAAATTTGCCTATTTGGTTTAAATTTTATCAGAACTATTTGAAAATAAAAAAAATATGGGTGCAAGTACGTGCGACCCAGTCATACGATTTATTTGTCTCGTCGGACATTTTCCACATCTCATATTGAAACCTATTGGAACACGTTGGGAACGGGAATCCAATTGGAAATGTGTAGACATAGAAACGATAGCAAATTTTACTATCCTGCAATTGTTGGGATGTTTTTCAACTGATGTTCTGTTTGTCAAGATTGTACGACGGCAGTAAAGACGGTCAGATTAGATTTTAGTAGTCGTAATTACATACTAACAAAGTTAATGAAGAAAACACTATAATATCCTGAACTTTACAATTAAGTAGAAATTCCTTGCCGCTGCAACTTGTAGTTTGTCCCGAAATTTTGGGCAGCGATATTATGTTGATTTTTTATTACCATACTGCTCCATAGCTCATTCAGCGAACACACGTCGTTGTCTATGGTCGTTTACCTTCAGCTCCTGGGTCAGTTGAATTTTGTACGGGTGCAGGCCCAAGTCACGATGCCAAATTCTCCAATTTGTGGTCTGTGAAAGGCCGAGTTCTTGTGAGCGAAGGAAAATCCACTGCCTCGGATTCTCCTGCACACTCTCACGGACAGCGGCGATGTTTTCGACCGATCTTGTGTTTCGTCGACGCACGGGTGTTGGTTGATCGTTTACTGAACCAGTGGACTCAAATTTATCCACCGCACTGCGAATAGTCCTCTCGGAATGACGATTATGGCGACCGTAAAATGGGCGAAGCGCGCGGAACGTTGCCCGAACAGAACACCCATTTTGATAAAACAATTTTATTATTTGCACGCGTTGTTGAACGCTATATCCATCCATGGTGATTTGACAAAACAGACTGAATAAATGACAACTAATTTGACAGATGTAGCTTCAACAATATGGCTGCTATCAACTGTCAAAGTTCGGAAGTCCCTATTGGAAGACCCTGTATTTATTTTTACCATTCCTTGGTTTCTTTTGGTTTCAGATTTTTCATATAATATTCTCAGTTTGCTCTACAAGAAGATAAAAACTGCCCACGAGTCGTAGTTTGTCTCAAACATTTCAATAAGTAATAAATAACCTTGAAAAGTTTGGACTGCCCATATTGTATCCGCCAACTCTGATTTTTTCTGCAATAGTCTACGATTTTTTCAGAAACTGCATGCGACTTGTAGTTTGTCTTAAATATTTAAATTCATTTAGATCTATTTAAATAAACTTAAATACATACATAAAATGTATAGTCTGTGCGCGCATGGCGCAAAAACTACGGGACAGATTTTAGTAAAACTTTGCCGTTATATACTTTAGAGGCTTGGTGATTATCTGCAATTAAAACTATCATGATATTCCTCATGGAGTTTAAGATATTCAAGATTGAATAATAAGAATGCACTAAAAATCTCGTCTGATTACCGAAATCAAGCAGCGTCGGGAGCGGTTAGTACACCACGTGTTGTTGGCAATGTGCCTTCCTTCTTATATTTTTTTAAGAGGATTCCCCCCCTTTCTCCGCAGGGCTTAACTCTTTGTTCCTCCGCTATGGCTAGGTGCTATACTTAATGTTATTGTCGACCAGGAAGGTAAAGTTGCGGGCATCAGCTAGTCAGTTAATAAATAACTTTTCTCGAAATTTTTGAGCCGTCATTTTGTTCTTGCCATATTGGATTTCTTATTGTTTTAATTATAGGTACCAAATATGTTATGAAAATGTATTTGTTAATTGCACATCGTTTGCTTTAATTAACAACTACCTAGGTATAGCTCTTAACCACCTCATAAGTAATACCAGCATAAGTTTGCATCACTTACCATGATGTACACAGATTCGAACCTCGGCAGCAGATGATTTTTGTTAATATTTTTATTAATTTACTCTTATTAATCAGCTAAAAACCGTATAGCAACTGGCAATCATAAGACAGCGAAATATGATGTTGGAGAATTGAGTATAGAAGACCTACAGGGATAGTTTAGTTGATAGAGCATAGGTTAAGGCCATATCTACTGAAAGATCGTTCCCTTGATTGGTTTCATTTCTTATATTTGTGGTAAAAAACATGTATTTGCAACATTGCTACAAAATTGTGATTATTTTCATAACCACAAGTTAGGGTAAACCAGAAAAATAGGGGAAGTTGTAGAGAACTAACTATATTTTCAAAATTGCTAATCCGATTGACACCAGCAAATATACCATTTTCGGTTACTCACTTAATTAGACGGCGCTACAGTCCGTGTCGACTCAACCAATAAGCCTCTCCATTTAGCGCGATCTTTGACTAACTGCTTCCAGTTGCGCCCTCCATGTTGGTTGAAGTCCCCTTCCATTTGCGCGCTCCACCTGAAGCGAGGTCTTTCTCTACTGCGTTGCTCCTCCGGATTGGAATCGAATTCGCTCTACATGTCCTAGTCATCTTAGATGACTGATGTGCACTTTTTCGATGTTGCTGTACAGCTCGAAAAGTTCTATTTACGGTCTCCTCCTCTATTTGCGAGATATCATATTTCTAACTGATTATTTATTTCATATCGCTTCTTCAAGCGTCCTGAACGAGCTAACGAAGATTCCCAAGAAAGTTCTCTTAACAAAAAAAAAAAAAAAAACATTTCACCAAAATCGGTTCAATATAATCGGTATCATATAATGCAAATGCTTTTCATATGGAATAATAGTTAATATCCTGGTGCGAACTTGACCTCTTCCACATAAAGTTTTATACCAAAAGAAAAAAAATAAAAAAAAAAAAAAAATTGTGACTAAATCCTTCATAAAATAGGAAACTCTTACATTTTATGGTAGAATAGATCCAAATAATCCAGGAACTCATTACATGTACTTAAAATCACATTAAAGTGTCACAGTTCCAGCAGCTATTATTCACTGCTTTTGCGAGATTTATTTCCAGGATACGTAAAAACATCCGCATTAGAGGTCATCCCATTCATGCAGGTTCAGTGAACTATGCCGGTGACATTATAATTTTGCCATCATCACAAGAATATTGTTCACATCTCGTTGCTTGTTTTTTTGGTGCAAAAACAAAAATAGTACACAATTCATATAGGTTATGTCTGTGTGTATGTAGATACACTATCTACATTCGTCGCGTATTTTGTATTATTTCCATGTTTTGTAGAGAACGGATGCCAACAAATTTTTCCGCCCAGAAATGAAAAAAAAAAATTAAATGAGAAAACCGAAAAAATAACAGATTACTGAAAAAAAAAGTTGTAACAACGAAAAGAAGGACAAATGTCCAACCGATGCCATTGTACAACATTGTACACGAGTGCAATCCGGTTCGTTCGAATGAAAATCCGATAATTTTTTAGATTTATCAACCAAAGGTTAAGCAATGATTATGTGGTGATGATGTATTTTTACAGATTGTTTTGGTCTAGTATTGATTTTCTCTTTTTTCCGGTTGTAGCAAGGATGTATCACGATTGGCTAAATGGATTAAAGGGATTGACATAGTCGAACAAATTGGACATAGAAATACCAATTGGGGGGGGGGGATAAGACCATCATTGGATTACTTAAACGTGAGCTTATATAGCTTTCTATCTGTTGACATTTTGGAGACCCTTAGAGATGCGATCTACATTTTTAAGTAGAATTAGTGGTGGTAATGATTAGTTAACGAAAGTAAATTTAGAGAATGAAGCTTTGACTCTCCTTACAGCAGCTATAATACGAGCCTAGAATGCTTTACTCATTTACATTCTCTATTCTCTTAATAGAATGCATATCAGAGCTGTTATAGGTATCATTACTGGACACTGTCTAATAGGCACGCATGCAACAAGGCTTGGTGTCTTCTCAAACGATTTCTGCAGAAGCTGCATGGACGAGAAGGAGAAGGAGGAGACTATTCTTCACCTTCTTTGCACCTGCCCATCTCTTTCCAAAGAAGGAAACTCCACTTAGGGAACGCTTCATCAGAAGCTCCAAATGGTTCAACGAGTAGGCTAGAGGCCGTTTCCCAAACCCTTGTGGTATCACAATGGACCTATTACTGGTCTAAGTGTGTTGGCTTTTTGCTGACAGCCACCTCAACCTAACCTAACCTAACAGGTGTATGCAGATAACTATCTGCAGAATTGTTTGCTGTCGAAAGCACAGGTTACCACGACGTTCAGCTAAAAGTGGCCAAATACCATCGGACCGAATCTGATTGCTTGAAAGTTGAGTTAAGTTTTGTTTACAGCGAGCTTTAAATAGTAATAAAGACCACAAGAAAATACCACCATCACCACCATTACAGTAAACACCACTATCGCTCCATACAATTCGAAAAATTACTAAGGAATGCTCGCTGTGGACCAAACTTTCGAATATATTCGTGGTCCTATCCGCACTCGTTCGGTACCACAGACCGAATGGCGGACCGAATAAGCTCTCCGCTGTTGAGCTTCGTTGAATCCACATACCCTCTCATGAACATGTCCGTCTATTCGGTCCGAAAGTGTGTGGCAACTTTAAGAAGAGAGTTCTGGATTTATCTAGTTCACCGTGGCACTCGCTTTGAAGTTGGTCAGTGGGAGCTTAGATTTTAATGACTCAACAGCCTATATTGACTGGGGTAATTGATAAGGCCATTTGCCTCACTACCCCCCCACTACCAACTTAAGAGCAAGTGTTTGGGGAAGTTAATTTTCTGCACGAAATTCGTCTACACTTCTCCGATCGGAGCCGCGAACCGAATGAACAAGAAAAAGGGCAGAAGAATCCCTGCGCATCGAATGGAAAACTAAAATGGAGAGCATCTGACGGTAAGTTGACATCTCCCTTCATAGCAAGGCTGTTTATTAAGAAGAATAGATCTGAGCTTTGGATCTGTAGGAGGCAGATAAAAGGTCCATCAAGTAAAGATGAAAAGGCCATATATGGGATACGAAATAACATTTAAACAGAGCCTGCATCCCGATTAGGTAAGATGTAAATTTGATCTGTCTTTCAGATTTCATGGTGTACTTACTCTTAATCCAAATCAAAAGTTGGGTAAAGTGAGATTTGACGTATGCGACTGCTTTAATAAGATAAGTAAATGGAAATGTTGCATAGCGTGGTTTATTATGAACAATTAAGAAACGAGGTAACCTTCAGGAGGAAGTTTTAGGAATTCTACGAAGGCATTATATCTACATCTGTGGCAGCCATGTTACACAGAGCTACGGCTTACAAACCTAAACATCGAGAACCGCAGCTGGCCATCTATACGGAACAGAGGCTGAAAACAAATACCTCTCGGACTTCGTTCACTGTAAAACTGTGGATAAGCATACCCTCAGCATGCATACTTTGTGCGCACATCCATGGAGATAGATATGTTCCAGAAAACTAGGAAGTACGAGAGGACACGGAAACGGGTACCTGCGGCTATTTTGATATAGAAGGTTCACTGGCACCATTAAGAAGGCAGCCTGGAAATGTTAGGGGGTAAACTGCAGATTTCCGAATTGAATATCTGAGATACTGGGCTCTAGGACTGCCGAAAATCTGGTGAGATAGACGACCATAAGGATTAGTACACCATAAGGCTAAGGACACTGTTACCTCTGATGTGAGCCCTTATGGTGGGTAAGCTCCTAATAGACTAATGAGTCTTTAAGTGGTCTTAGGGAAACTGGAGAGGACTCAAATTCAGAAGAAAATGGTGGATCTCAGTAGATATAAAAAAAATCACTCGACTGCTGTGATTGATTTTTTTAAAAAAAAAAAACTACTACCGAGCTTGTGATGTATCCGACGTATAGGAGTTGAAATCGACAAGAAACAGGAAATCAAATAGCACACTCTTCTATAGCCCTATGCTGGGAGAAAAACTCCGTTGAAACTAATTACAAAGAGAAATCCGGCAAGCTGACAGAAATCTTTTGCGGGATGGGAGGTCATATCCCCCGGGAAAAGATAAGGAGAGAGGAGGAAATCAAAAAGCCAAACTCACGAACTTCTAAAACTGAGTCAAGCTATGAAACTTCTCGGGAACCTTGCCCGGAAAAGGCCTAAAGGCCAATTTAATGAAACTCAATTAGAGCTAAGGCTAGACTCACAGCTAGAGATTTGCTCTCTCCGGATGCACTTCGTTACACCCCCTTTTTCATTCATTATTCATAAGATATCAAATCATTTTCACTTCTAAACATTATGAAGGAGTCCCGACTTAATTTAAAAAACTTATCTAAAACCACTATTAGGCTACAAGCACTTTAAATTAATTTCGATGGTCTATGGGTGGCAGAAGTAGATAATGTTAAAAATGAATAAAATTTACTAATCAAATTCAACTTCATGCAATTCTAAATGAAGCAGTAAAGGATACCGATTACGAAGAAGATTGTGTCTGCATTATGCATCTCATCAGGAAGCTTCACAGAAGTTTGAATAACTTTCGAATTATCCTTTCCATAAGCAAAATCATTCTAACTGAATCATTAGAGTTGCATTATATTCCCCAACTACCTATTTGCATAGGAAATTATATTATACTCCACAACAAATTACGAGCGCAATAAAATAACAAAAATCATTTCCTTCCCAATCCACTCATACATGCATAAAACAATTTCATAGATATCCTCGAAATCTAATCTCAGCCCAATGACTCCAAAGGGAGTTCCTAGAAAAACGCTCGTCAATAAAACACTCCTCCATTATTCACCGATTAACTTCTCATTACGCTTAATGATTTCTTCTTTTCAATGGTCCTTGGGCCCCGTTTACACAGTCCAATCATACTAGGACTGTCATCTATAATTTAAGCAATTATATGCGAAGAGTACGAGAAGCAACTATACCTACTCTTGCTATTCAAAAACGAAGCAGAAAGTGTGGGTCAACAGGAACAGAAGAAATATCAAAGAGAATGAATACGAGTCCTGGAAGTCATGATAATCATTTTCAATAACCATTTTCCTTTGCCAGGATATACTTCAATTTATAAAAAAAAAAAAAATAATAATAATAAAAATTTGCGCACTCAACTGAGTGGAATTGGTCGTGGTATGAGTATATTCTGTTTATTGAATGTTTACAGTGAGGCAGGATAGATATGTATTTTTAAATTAAAATGGTGCCCTGGAGTGTGTATGAGTCAATGATGGCCACAGTAAGAATTAAGTGGCACTGGACGGTAGGTAGTCGATACTGGTTCATTATTGAATTGCTACTGCAGTTGTTGTGTAGAAATCAATGAATTCCGTTCGTAAAAAATTCTTTTCAAGTACTCGTATGTTCATTCGAATTGATGATGGTGAGCGTTGGAATGGATTACTTTTAAAGGCTTTCATTATGATTTTTTTTTATTCCATCAATGTGGTAGTCATTGTGGAAACAGTGACTGAAAAAGTGTTTCCATTGATGCTACTTGGTTGGAAGAATATTTTTGTGGATAGAGAGACCACGACGATCTACATACAATATTCAATAGGCAGTTATTCCTTTCAGTCAGTCATCGTGATATAATTTATGTCAATGTGACATAAAATTAAAATCAAACTATGCTGATACAACAAGTGACATATTTTAGCATACTGAGATTTTTTTTTTTTATTTCAAAAATAATAACAATGATTTACAATTGTTTGTTAACACTGCGAAAAAGATTTGAATTTTGCGCCATTTGTGCAGTAAAGTGTTGCCAACGGGAAAAAAAAGACAGCGTGACAGCTGACAGTTCAGGGTTATTAAAAATGGATTCCTACACGAAAGAACAACGCGTTTTCATTGTTGAGCAATATTTTTAAAATAATGAAGATTTGGCAGCTATTGTTCAAATCAAATCAACTTCAGCAATAAGGCTCATTTTCATCTTGATGACTTTGTTATGAAAATTCACGACTGATTGTTGAGAAACAAATGCATCTACAACGTGTCACTGTTTGGTGCGGCTGGTCAGGAAATAACAGTTAATGATGCTCGCTATCGCGACATGATAATACAGTTTTTTGCGCCTAAATTACAAGATATGGGTGAGTGGCCATGGTGTAGTGGTAACATCATCGTTTGTCACGCTGCAGGTTCACAGTTCAAATTCAAATTCAAATCATTTATTTATTTCACATGAAATAAAAAAAAAGTCGATCAATTGCGAAAGATTAAGTCACCTCTGCTGCGAAGGTATAACACTGACAGTAGGGCGGTCATATGGCTGAAATGCAACGAAAGGCGGATGGAAAAAATACTGTGGATCATAAGCAATGACAATAACAGCAAAACAAAAATACTCCCCAGTTATCTGGACGCCACCCTTGGAGTTTACTGAAACTTAATACCACCTGAGTTACAAACCAACTACACCAATCTGTCTTTCACTCTGTCACTTCCCCCTTTCCACAAAACGCCCGTCTCCTGAATTGATATATGTACATATATATATATCCCCTTTGACCCGCGCAAATAATGAAAAAAAAGAAAAAAATGGATGACAACATGTGGTTTCAACAAGATGGTGCAATATGCCATACAGAACGAGAAACAATTCAATTACGAGTACTACATGAGTCATTCCCTGGTCGTGTAATTTCCCGTTTTGGTGATCAGAATTGGCCGCCTAGATCATCCGATTTAATGCCGTTGGACATTTTTTTTTGTGGTTTTTTGAAGTCTAAGGTTTATGCCAACAAGCATGACCACCCACGCCTTGAAGGAGCAAATTGAGCGCTGTATCAACGAAATTCAGCAAAACATATTTATGCAGAACGGTCACTTTTGATGACAATGAAAGGAGCATGGATGGGATTTAATCCATCTAAACTGTTGGAAGTTAAGCTCACACAGAGCTCCTGTTTCTTCGGTTGTTGTCGATCTGTCACTGTCTCGATTATGTGGTTAGTCTTGCAATTTCCGGTTGCCTGGCAAGGTCTGACGGTCTTGCACATTGCAGTCGTTTTACGCGATATACGTTAAGAAGACTTGTTGCTTCCTCGTTAACATGCTTTTAGAGTCTTTTCTCGTGTACTTTGGTCCTAGAGTTGATCTTTTCAAAAATTGTAGAAATCCTTAGGTCCCGATGGAGGTCGCTGTTTCTGATGTACCATGGAGCATTCGCAATACTAAAGTTTATGCTGGAAGCGTTGGATGACAGCAATATGGGTTTGACTGGCATATCCCTAGAGTTGACAGCCATAGTTCCACACTGGTTTTAGGATGTAGTTATATAAAAGAATTTTGTTACTAATTGAAAGTCCTGACAACCTGAATAAAAGCCATTCCATTTTCGCCATTTAATGTCCAATTCTATTCTTTTGATTTTAATATGCTCTTTCCAACGAAGCTTGGTATCTAGGGTTATACCTAAATACTTCGCTGTATTAGCATATATAGCCGTGCTTGATATTGCTATAGGGGAGTATGGGACAGATTTATTTGTAAAGTCAATATGTGCGGATTAGATTGAATTAAGTTATATTCGCCATCTTTAAGTCCACCTGATTATTTGATCTGTAGCAGCTTGTAGTTTTTGCCTAGTCCTGGTGTGGGGTGTTGTTGGTAAATCTCTAGCATAGAGGAGGTATAACAGAGGCCCAAGGATACTTCCATGGGGAACTCCGGCTTTGATCTGCACTAGCTTAGAGTAACAGTTTTCTTGTTTTATACGAAAGTAACGCTAGATAAGACTCCATTACGTGGAAGAACAGTTCAGTCAAGTACATTTCTAATTTATTGAGTATACCTTCATGCCATACTCTGTCGAAAGTATGTGCTACGTCTAAAAAGATTGCAGAACACACTTATTTTTTCTTCTAATGCTCTTTCCATTTCAGTCGTTATTCTGTGTACTTGTTCTACTGTGGAGTAGTGCTTGCTTCGAAATTCAAATTGGTGACTTGGGATTAGGTTTCTTGATTTTACGATTGGTTTAGAATAAGTGACATAATTTTATTCAGAAATGCGAAAATAATAAATTGATCGATAAGATATATTGTTTTTTTTTTTTTTGTAAAACCTCATGGAAATCTCTACTGGCAACACTTGGGTTTGGTTGGGACAAGAAATAGAAATAGATTTTTTTCTTTTTTTGTTTTTTGGACTAAATTATGCCAAGATGATACATTTTTTCGTTGGATGAAGAAAGAAAGGTGAATGATTATGGAGCTTTGTGAAGGATTATGTCACGTGACATAATTTCAAGTCAATGACAACTCTACAATTGCGAGATAGCTTGTCGCTAATTTTATACCCTATCAGCTTGCTCTAGAATATTTTATTATTATTTATAGCGGCGCCAACTTGTAGAACAAAAACCATATCTCATCTGTTTGAAGATGAGATATTTTGGTGCATAATTTATGGGTGAGAGCATTTCGGCCGAAAACTATTGACTGCACGGCTGGGTCGCACCTACTTTCACCCCTACATATATGTTGTTTCACTCAGATTTAAAATTTAAACAAAATTCTTAAATTATTTTCTTTTTTTTAAAAGTTCTTTCAAAATAAAAAAAAAATACTAACTCGCCTAATTTTGTTCTTTGTTTTAAAACACATCTTCTTTTCCTAGACAAGAAAAAGATGTCAAGAAGAAACCAAAGATCGAGGATTTCAGAGATAGTTGCGAAAAACCAGAGGTAAGTATTCCCTGATCCATAATTTTTTCAAGATAGCGGGCTTTCAACAAGTCAGATCGATGAAGACTTTTGATATGTGGTTCAGGAACGCACTAAACGTGCACGACTTGCTAGCACGTACTTGCACCTAAGTACTGTTCTATTAAGCACATTTTTGTTGAAAAACCGTTATATGATTTTTTCCAAAATTTGGTACGGCATCTAGTGACATTTGTCTAATTCAACTCAAACACAAAATTTAAAGCCATTCTTGCTTTAAATAACGTCTATTAGTAAAGTACCATCTCCACAGATCCCAGATATGAAGTGTGAATTAAATTGAAGCAAGTAAAAATAAAAGCAACGACTCTATCGACTTTGAAATTTCCAACCAACTTCCCACGCATGTATAATTCTGTTACTCACTGCACACAGAACAAATTGTCTTCGGCTATTTTAGCAATAACACTCGGCCTATTAAAGAAACAATTCACATTTGAACGGCTCACAGTGGTATTGGAATTGTATCTCTGTTGATTGTGGAATACTATCCAGTGGATCAGAACCGATTCGGTTAAATCCTATCCTGAATCACCCACCAGGGACGAAGACGACATAGAGCAATTTAGCCGCGTATCGTTATTGAAAAAATAGTTGGTAATTGATTTGGGAGGTAGGGGATAAGATTTTATGTTGTACACGGAGGTGAAAGTAAATAAATAGACTTTAGTGCAATAAAATGTTATTCAATTCTTTTATGGACCGAATGGCATCATCATCATCATAGGCCCCCCTGTGTCGACCAGAAGTACTACACAGGAATGTTGCTATATACCCAAATGGGGACATGAAAGGTTCGAAGGGAAATAGCAACTGGAATTAGCAATGTGACGCCAGAGCATCGAGTGGTGGCGAGATAACAGAATAACATGAAATTAGTACTAAAATGAAGAAGGGTGTTCTGGCGGCGACATAAACAAGATTCAATGATCTTAATGGTCGGTGTGGTATCTGTCTTCTATGGTGTTAATGAAGTTCAGACAGTTAATGGAGTTTTTATTAGAGCTGTCCTCATTGTGGCTTTAATGTACGAGTACTTGAATAGTTGATTGAGATGGTTTATTTAAGTTTAAAGGTTTGAGGCAGAAAGTGCCGACACTTAGTCTCATCAAGACAAGGTATCAATTTATATTGAATTTCCTTACGACTAGGCATTCTGACCTAATCTTATACTTGTCACCATTTTTGCGATTCGAAAACTGTTTGAGCTTCCTGGGCTGCGCCTACTTTCGTGTCCACAATTAAACTATGATTAATGAGTAAAAAAACAAAAACCTGTTTTGAATACTTTTCCTTCGAGTCCTGTTAAGAGAGAGAGAGAGAGTAAAAAAAAAACCTTATCAACATAATAGTCCTTCAATTAATCAATCGTAACTTTGACCCGTCAAAAAATAACACTCCAGCAGAATGAAAATACTATACATGACATCAAGGATACATTTCACTGCGAGCGCCATTATGTTAATGATTTTTGTTATTTCTGTGTGTGTTTCTCTTTTTTTCGTTGAAACTATTCTAATGAAAGGATAATTATATTTATCCGCCACTTAGATGGCCATTATGCGCCCCTTTTGGATAGAAAAAAATTTAATTGCGCTGTCATTGAAATGTAACAGGTACCCGGCTTCTTTTGTTTTCGTTTTTTTTTTTTTTTTATTTCTTGCTGTGAAGGTCCTGTCGTTAAGGGGTGTGTATCCCCAATTGGATGGAAATTAATTAAGCTTCTTCCAGTTAGTGTGCAACACCAACGACGACATCAACCATCAACCGTCAACCTAACTACATTGTAGTCCATTGTACAATGTCCACTCCATTCAATTTAATTTTACTGAATTAAAACTCCCTGGGTGCCATGGGTCGACAAAAAAAGAACATGAGATGGAATTATGTCCCATTTATTGAAATGAAAATTATTGCCCTGTATGTTGTTGTGTATATGTATAGTACTCGTAAGCACCTGGGTCTGTGGAAAATTCTGACATTGGTTCGAGGTCAGAATGACTCTTTTTTATGGTCCTTTGTGCAAGAAAATGCAACACAAAGTGGGACAATGCTTGTACAAACAGCAGTTAACTAAGGTAAGGTAATTGAAATTTACGTTAGAGGTAAATTGCTTTTTAAATTGCAGTTTCACTAATAGGACTCTGGAGGGATTACATATATCATTACAGTTAGCGTTGCAGAAATAGACTCTCGTAATTAGATTGTGGTTGGGTGTCGCTTTAAAAAGAAATAGCGAGAGAAAGGGACGTTTTTTTTTTTTCTCCTACTGGTACTTTTGGGATACGTAGGTAGATCCCACGGAAACAAAATAAATTTTATTAAATACGGTTAGAAATGATCATAGACAGAAAATTTCATGCATACTAGGTGGGGTGAAAAGTAACCTCCTTGGGAAGGAAACAAATTTTTTTTTTAAATGTTTTTTTTATTTTATTCAATATAGTCCCCTTTTAGCTTGATACACTTATTCCAGCGAATTTCCAACTTCTTGATCCCGTCCGAAAAGTAATTTTCCGGAAGGTCTGCAAAATACTCCTCCGTGGCGTCGATGATTTCCTCGCGTGAGCTGAATTTTTTATTGATGATCCATCTTTTGAGGTTTGGGAAGAGATAATAGTCCGAGGGAGTCAAATCGGGCGAATACGGTGGATGCGACAGCAATTGGAGCCGTAAGTCATTGATTTTAGCCGTGGTTGCAATGCTCTTGTGCGCCGGCGCATTGTCTTGCAAAAACAAAATTTTTTTTCGCTTCATGTGAGGCCGTTTTGTAGCGATTTCGGCCTTCAATCGCTCCAATAATGCACAGTAATACTCGCTGTTGATGGTTTTTCCTTTTTCGAGATAGTCCACGAAGAGTATGCCATGACAATCCCAGAAAACCGACGCCATTGAGCCTCCCCCGGCCGCTTCGGAGCACTCGTTCCGGCTTCAGTCCATTGCCGGGCACTCATTCTGTTCTCTGGTGTGTAATAGTGAATCCAGGTTTCATCAACAGTTACCCATCGGCGCCAAAAGTCCGCCCGATTCCGCATCAGCAAGTCCAAACACTCTTTCGAAGTGCTCTCGCGTTCGTGTTTTTGGTCAGGAGTGATCATGCGCGGCACCCAGCGGCAGGATAACTTTTCATATGCAGAATATTGCCCAAAATATGGCGTGTGCACTCACTACTAATCTTTGTGGTATCTGCTAGCTTGCGCACCTTCACTTTCCGGTCAGCCAACACCATTTCATGTATTTTTTTGACATTGTCCTCTGTAATCGCTTCGGAGGGCCTGCCGCTGCGGACTTGATCTGTAGTGGAGTTGCGGCCACCACGAAACTCTCGAAACCAATATTTGACGGTATAATCTGACGGAGCATTAGCCCCATAATATTTATCCAACTTTTCTTTTGTTTCCTTCGCCGTTTTGCCTCTTAAAAAATAATGTTTTATGAGAGAGCGAAAATCGTTTTTGTCCATACTCAACATGATGCCAAACACGTCAACAACAATCAGCTGTCAAAACAAAACTAAAGACAGTATCGCACTGAAATTTGGCATGTCTGCCTAAATATGAATGGACTTCAAGGCACCATAAGCTTTTTTGCAGTAGTAGCGCATTCTGGCGGTCAAGGAGGTTACTTTTCACCCCACCTAGTACGAGTATATTGGAAGCTATGACACTTGAAAGATACAATATAAACAGATTTTGAGAGGACACCTAATACTTTTGTGTATGAGGAAGGGTCATAAAGAACTATGTATGTACATATGTATGTAGTTCTTCAAGGACGTAAGAAAAATGTTACAAATGAATTTGACAGTTGTACAAGGAGTTCTTAATTTGTTCGGCGTATTGGATTCCTTATTGTAAATCGGTAGGTCCATGTCAATTACTATCGACTTATTCGGTACTATCGAAATACACACACCGGCATAATTAGGGGAACACACAAAAAAGCGCGAAAATCTCCAATGTTATTGGATATCTTGACAAGAGGTTATATTTAATTTATTAGTACACTCTTAAAAAGTAACTTACGTCAAATTTGGTATTTTTTTAAAACGGTTAACGGTTCTTGAAGAATTAAAACGCCTAAATTGTTTCTGGTAAGAACTTTGTTGGGTGCAGTGTATGATGACTGTAGTTCATTGTTTACATTTAGTAGTGTTTAAATGAATGATTTTCCGGAAACTTCAGTGGCTAGAGCTGTTACTATGATCGAGGAGGGGTATACCTACCGTTCTGTCAGTCGCGCATTGAATGTATCGACATCGGTGATTCATCGCACTGTTCAACGCTATAGGGTGACTAGATCTTACGTGCGGAGACGAGGGCAAGGCAGACATCGAGCAACTAGCGCCACGGATGACCGTCTTATCACCTTGCAGACTTTAAGAAATCGTCGACAAACGGCTGTTCAGACAAGAAATCGTTTGCAAGAAGTCCGTAACGTAAACATAAGTGAGCGGACAGTAAGGAGACGTCTTAATGAAGTTGACCTCAGGTCTTATGTGCCTGCAAAAGCTCCAAAACTCGAAAGAGCTCATCGTGTAGCCAGACTAAGGTTCGCTCGTGAACATCGAAATTGGACAACTGAGTGGAGCAACGTTTTATTCAGCGACGAGAGATGGTTCAGTGTCAAAATCGTTGATGGAAGGGAAAGAATGTGGAGGTATCGAGGGGAACGCTATAACCCAACAAACTTCACGGAAACTGTTGCATATGGTGGAGGGTCGGTTATGGTTTGGGCTGGCATTTGTTTGGGAACTCGCACAGAATTAGTGGTTGTTGAAAATGGGTCTCTTACTGCACAGCGATATGTAATAGATATCTTGGAACCCCATGTCATGCCTTTTGTTCCATTCATTGGCGAAAATTTCATTTTTATGCACTATAACGCGCGCCCGCACACTGCTCGTATAGTGAGTAGCTACCTCAGTGAGATTAGTATCACTCAAATGGAGTGGCCAGCACGATCACCGGACTTGAATCCTATAGAGCACGCCTGGGATATGTTGAGAAGAAAAGTTAGAGAGCGTAATCCAGCTCCCAGGAATACTGATGAATTGAAGGTAGTATTGGTCGAAGAGTGAGATAACTTGCCTCAAGAATCGGTAGATAACCTTTTAAACAGTATGGCAAATCGTATACAAGCTGTATTAAGAGCCCTCGGGGGCAACACTCGATATTAATTTTTTAAATTTTTATTAATTTTTTTATTTAAAGAGTTTTAAACTTAAGAGTGAAAATGTAAATTTTTTTTTATTTGTTTTTTTTTCAGTATAATTTAATTAATAAAAATGTGATTGAATTAACTTTAATTTACAGTATTTTAAGCAGATGCCTTTATTGTATAATAAAAAAAATTAATAAAAATAAATTTGTAAGAAATATCGAGGTTTTTCTTCTTGTTCCCCTAATTGTGCCGGTGTGTGTATTTATTTATTTATTTATTGAAGCTTAGTACAAGCCTTAACTTAGAAAATAACTTAACCTATATTTACCTTAACTTATTTTTTTTTTTTTTTTTTTTTATTGACCGGGCCCTAGGGCCCACACAATTATTCTTAAACTAAAACTTAAAACTAACATTTAAGGGAAGGGAAGTATGGGGAGTTGTTAAGAGGAGGTATAGAGAGAATTTCTAATAGAGGATATACTGGAATGAAAGTCAAGTGTGTTCTGTGCATTGTTGGCCAGACGCAACATTCTGGAGATAGGTTCGAAATGACCGTAGTTGGTGCGGTGGAGAGGGAGACGAAAGAGCGGTACGGATCTAAGGTTGCGTGGGTTAGTCTGAAGTGAAATCATTTCCAGTAGTGCAGGAGAATCGATTGTGCCAGTTAATAATTGGTGTACGAAGAGTATGTCAACTACCTCGCGACGTTTTATAAGGGTATGCAAGTTGATTAATTTTAGCCGATTTTCGTAGGGGGGTAAGATATAGTTGTCTTCCCATGGGAGACTACGTAAGGCAAAACGGATAAACCTTCGCTGCAAGGCTTTGATTCTAAGGGAGTGGGTGTCATGAAGTGGTGACCAAACTTGGCTGGCATATTCAAGGAGGAGTCTAACAAAGGTGATGTAAAGAGACTTTGTAATGTAAGGGCTCGAGAATTCTTTAGACCAGCGTTTTATGAAACCGAGAGAAGAATTGGCCTTGTGAATAATTTGATCAATGTGGGAACGGAAGTTTAGCTCGCTGTCACAAATAATACCCAGATCGCGTATAGAGGAGACTGCGGGAACAGGCTCGTTGCGAAAGTAATAGGTTCTGAGGGCTGGGGTAAGTCGCTTACGAGAGAACGTTATGGATTGACATTTGCCGATGTTAAGTTCTAAGAAGTTTTTGTCGCACCATGTGTAGAATGAATTAAGGTCGTTTTGAAGTAAGAGAGAATCAGTGGGGGTAGATATTGTCTTAATGATTTTCATGTCATCCGCATAAATAGACCGATCTGAGTCTTTTATGATGTGATCAACATCGTTTATTGTTAAGACAAAAATCAGTGGACCAAGGTGACTGCCTTGAGGAACACCCGAAGTGGCGTTAATGGGATCAGAGACTGAAAATCTAAAGAGAACCTTGTACTGGCGTTGCACTAGGTACGATCTCAACCATGAGATGAAAATGGGGCAAAAGCGAAGGCTTTAAGTTTAAGGTAAATAGTTTGGTTTTAGAAATGAATTCGGTTAGGTTAGTCGTTGTGGACCTACCCTTTAAGAAATCGTGCTATTGTGGAGAAATGATGGATTTGCAGTGAAAATAAAGTGAGTCATAGACAGATTAGGTATAGAATAGAGTTTGGCGGTAGTTTGATATGTCATTTTTACTGCCTTTTTTATGGATGGGGAAAATAAAGGAGTCCTTCCATAATTTAGGGAAAACAGCTTGAGAGAGTGAGAGTCGAAAGAGAGTTGTAAGGGGCTGACATAAAACATTTACACATTTTTTTGGAAATATGGGGGGCAGACCATCAGGGCCTGGGGAAAAGTCATCCTTAAGTTGATTAATCTTTTCACGTACCATATCAGGCCTTATGTCAACTGAGACAAAGGAGGGTTGTGGGCAGTTGTTCAGGTAGCTGAAATAGTCAAGATTCGGTTCGTAAGCGTGGTCAGAATACGATTGACTGAAGAAGGTCGCAAAGAGGTTGGCGATTGCTTTAGGGTCAGCAGATGATGTCCGGACCTTTTTTTAACGTTTATAAATTGGTAAAAACGCCTAGGATCTGTGACTAGGCTTAGTTGCATTCTGTCGAGGTATTCGAGATAGAGGGATGCGCAGAGGATGGAAAAGCGAGAATAAGCTTGCTGGTAGAATGAAAAATCTGAGGCCGATCTGGATCCCAGGTAAGTTTTCCATAATTTGTTTCTGATATTGCGAAGAGTACGTAATTCATTATTATACCAAGGAGGAGATGACGAGAAGTTTTTTCGCGGCAAATATGGAACAGATTGGAGAAGGCAGTCAAAGATTGCTGTGTAGAAGAATTCGAGAGCGATATCAATGGGGTGTTATTCTTTAGAAAGAGGTTGAAGTTTAAGTTATAGACTAGGTTATTAAGTTTAGCGAAGTCAGCTTTACGGAAGTTAAAAGAAAGAGAGTTCTCTAAATCAATGCTAATGTTGGCATGTTCATATGAAAAGGTAGGAGCGAGAGGGGGGTGATAATGGTCTGGGGAAGAGAGAAGATGGTTACTCGCGGTAACCAGGGAATTATGGGCATCGGATGAGAAAATGAGATCTAGCTGCCTGCCGAGGTTGTTGGTGATACCACTAATTTGAAAAAGGCCAGAGTCGAAAAGACGATCAGTAAGGAGGGTTTCCTTTTCTGAAGAGGAATTAGTTGGTACGAAGGATGATTCGTCCTCGGAAGGAGCCCATTGCAAAAAAGGAAGGTTAAAGTCGCCAACAATTATAAAATCGTCGTCGGGATCTGCGGCATCAAACAGAGAGTCAACTGCATCAACAGCCAGCTGGTATGCTTGGGTGGGTTGAAAAAGGCGAATATAACAGCAGATAATGTATACGCTTCGTTTGGATACAGTTATTTTAGCACATGCGAATTCGAATGAAGTGGCGTTCGAAATTTTAACGAGGGTTGCATCAAGACGATTATAAATGGCTTGTAGAACACCGTCGTCATTAATCTGGCCATCAGCGCGAAAGACTTCGAAATCGGAAGTGAATAATTCACAGTTCAGAAAATTGGGACAAAGGTTGGTTTCTGTTAGGGCAAAAATGTCGTAAGGAAGTGTTTGTGAGCTAAGATGCACCATCGAGGATTTGGTGCGAAGTCCTCTAACATTCTGGTAGTAAAGGGAAAGGAACTGCGGAACAATTCCGACTGAATTAGATGGAACGACTGGATGGGAGTTAGGGACGAAAATAATTATTAAAGTTGCTGCGAGTCTTATTGAGATACGAGGGACGTTTGGAGCCAATATGAGAAGCAAAGGTCGAAAGGTCTTTATCCACAGTGGAAGAGGAAATATTAAGCCTCTCATGAAAACGGGTGTAGATTTTTCTCAGGGCCATAGGATCGATTGGGAGGCCCCCTCTTTTTGAATCGAAACCATATTCATTCATTCGATAGATTCCTTCATTAATATTTTCATTCATTGAACATTTTCCTTCATTCAGTTCATTTCATTTAATAGTTGAGCTGAGTAGATACACAATCTTTCAAAATGTCCGAGTTTACCGAGAACTATTTTTGAGTGAATATCTAGCAAACAGTGTGTCATTCGATAAAAGTTAATTCGTTCGAAATTTTAGGTTTTTAAAGTCACTATAAGACGAATGCCGAATATTTAAATTTTTTCGGAATTTTAAGTACGCAATCTTTCAAAATATTCAACTTCATCACTAAACATTTTTTTTTTGGGTACTGTGAACTTCTGACCCATATCTCACGAGCCACCTTCTGAATGAATTAATAAACAAAATTCATCCAGTTGCTCACTATCGATAGGGCTAGGTTGTGGGCTCACTCACTAGATGCGCTTGAACTGAATTTGATATCGCCCATCTGGCTTAAAGATGTGGGTCGACTGAAAAACATATTGAAAATATCCCACTTGGAAAAGTGAAATTATGGTGTTGTCTTTTGGAATGAGTCAGTACGAGTTGGTGACTTGCTCTACTCGCTGCACACTCAGTATTTCATTATCGGATGGACACTTGCTACGCTCGCTCCGTATATTATTTTTCCTGATCCTTTGAAATTTCACCAAAAGATAAGATATAACTAGATACCAGGTAGGTAGATAAATACTTCCAGTGCTAGGTGTTACATGCACAACTCCTTGAAGGCTAACTCTGCAAAAACAATGTAAATATGCCACCATAGTGAGGCATAAAACCTTCATGAAAGGTTTAAATCAAGAGCGAAGCGCACGGAGAGGTATGAGGTGCAGCGACAAATCGTATTTTCGTAAGAACTAAAACTGTCTGTCATCTTGGTCTAGGTACAGAAATGTCAGTTTATCAAGTCAGGCAAATGAACTGGACGTATTGAAACATAACAAATGAACAAATGGAAATTAGTCGACATTTGATTGGATTATTGACCTTGAACCATTTCCTGTTCTAAGTGGACTAATTGTGAAAAAAGTGACCAAGAAGTGAGTCACCACTAAACACCAGAAACGAATGCAAATAGGCATCGACTAATACATACATATGTAAGTCCGATAAGGTTTTTAGTAATGCAATTACGTGCAAAGCCTGTTTGTAGACTGCAGAGTATTTGTACAGCTATCCGAGGTAGTAGAAAGGAAGGTAGAAGACAGTAGGGTCAAGGTTAGGGTTGTTAAATTCTCTCTAAATTGTGTTAATACTAAACGCACTGTAGTCGTCGGATAGGAGAAAATGATAGGAGATCTGTCTTTTCTCTCTCCTTATCACAATACTAACTTTTTTTTTTTCCGGGGGTTGGTGAAAAATCTTCCATAGACACTATGAGGATAGCAAGCGCGTGATCATAGTAGTGTCAGATTCTTACTGAATAAAAAAACACAACCCTGCTATTTAATTTGTTATATATTGCAACTAAGAAGGACCTTATCAAGCAATTTTTCCATCATGGAAAAAAAAATTCGTTTGGCAGGTTACTTTCCACTGAAAGATCCTGCATGTTCCGCAATCTAGGCGCAGTTGATTCCTATCTCGCCAAGTGGAAAGGTTTCGTCCTTTGTAGTCGGCGCAATAAATTGACTTCATCCAAAATTTGTAGGATTGTATTGTTGACATGTCCGATTAGTCGGTTTTTATACTTTCTCGCGAAGCTTCTAATTTTAGCTTCGATTGTCGGAATTCCGAGATCCTCGTGGATATCATCGTTTCTAGTATACCACGGTGCGTGGACAATTTTTCTTTATTTTGAAAAGTTTGTAAAATATTGGCGATGGTTTTCTTGGTACAGCCCCAAAGTTGTATACCGTAAGTCCACACCGGCTTTAGCACTTGCTTGTATAAAAGCAGTTTGTGTCAGTGTTTTCCGAGCAACCAGTTCATTTCTCTATATTTGATTTCGAGTTCTCTACCTTTCATTTTCACGTGCAAATTCCATTTCAGTTTTGCGTCGAGTGTCATTCCAAAGTATTTGGCCTCGTTTGCAAAAGGTATTCGGGCCAAGTTTAGGAAAATTGGCAAGACATAAGTTTTCTTATAAGTGAAATTCACTTGAATAGATTTAGATTCGTTGAGGGCGATCCGCCAGTCCCTCGTCCATTCATTTACTTTATTCAGTGCATTTTGCAGTTTTGCAGTCGTTTCTTCGATTGTTTTACCTACGGCTAGGATAGCGGTGTCATCGGCAAACGTAGCCAGGATAGTACCATCTTCTTTTGGTATATCTCGAGTATATAACAGATAGAGAAGTGGCCCAAGAACGCTTCCTTGCGGTACACAGGCCGAAATTTCTTTGAGCTCCGAGTATTTATTTCCACGTCTAACATGGAAGAGTCTATTCCCGAGATATGATTCTAGAATGTCGTATAGGCATACAGGGAGAACTTGTCGTAATTTGCAATTCAAGCCATCATGCCACCTTATCAAAGGCTTGCGAGACGTCAAGAAATATGCTTGAGCATATCTTTTTCTCTTCAAGTGCTTTCTCGATTACGACGTCAGTAATTCTATACACCTGGTCAATCGTCGAATGCTTACTTCTGAACCCAAACTGGTGGTCAGGGATAAGATTATTTCCTTCTATAACTGGTTGGAGACGCCTTAGTAATATCCTCTCGAAAATTTTGGATATTACTGGAAGTAGCGAAATTGGTTGATAAGATTTTACCTCATTTGGCGGCTTTCCTGGTTTTAAAACCATTATAACTTCCGGAACTTTCTATTGGTTAGGCACGTGCTTTAATCTAAGCGCAGCATTTACAATATGAAGAAGCTTAATCAATGCTTTTCTAGGTAAGGCTTTGATACTAACTTCGGTAACTCAGTTTACCATTCGGATCAGCAGAGAGATTGATTGCAGATTGTAGTGGAAACAATCTTGAAGAGGGTCAAGACTTGGTTACGTTGAAAACGCTGTATTATGACTTTTTTTTGTTCAAATAATTATATTTACAACCACTCACAAGTTGCAACATGCTTTTGTACGATTTTTTTTTTTTGTTACTAAAAGTCCATTTTATTTATTAACAATTTTAAAAACAAAAAAAATTGACAAAATGCTGCAAAAAAAGGGGGGTAAGTGGAAAACTTGCGAGCTAGATTTTAAATTTAAATAAAGTTCTTGTCCAAATATGTCAATTTACATCGAATATGAGGCCACAAGCTTCCAGGCCTAAATTCGGGTTAGAGGGCTAGTTATGAGATTTTTTAATTTTTCCGGACTAGATTTGCCGAATGGGCTAAAAGTCTTAGCCCTGTTTAGGACGACTGATTGGCATGTACTTGCACCTATATATTTGCTGTTTAATTGCATAAATTTAGATATAAAATCTAAACAAAATCGTTAGGAAGATATTCTTTTTTTTAAAAACAAATCCGTTAAAATTCAGCTCTACGCAGCCCTTTTTAACAAAAGATCTGCTTCTGCATAAGATCCAATTGGCTCAGGAAATGAGACCATGAACAGCGCCCTGACTTCGATGATTGGGTGTTAGAGAACCACCAAGTGGGGTCATTCACGAACAACCAATGCATAAACAAAAAGTCACTGTTTGGTGCGGATTTTGGGCCGGCGGTATGATTCTGGCGTACTTCTTAAAAATTCTCGTGATGCTGTTGCAACAGTCAAGTGTAAACGTTATTGGGACATACAAAATTATTTTTGGCACTCACAGAGGTGGAAGTATAAAATCTTAAACAGATTAATATAGATGCACGCGGTAACTACTTCCCCCTAGACGAAATTCGCGCGTACGTCCATGGCTTCAACGACTCCTTCATTTGTTCGAAACTTCTGTAATCGCAATGATGTGCGTGAGTTACGTATCTAAAGATACTCAGCCACATGCCGAAATCCAATCTCATAACACATGGCAGATATGAATGCACCTGCAGTCGCCACATGCAGTAATATGAGCTTTACTCGTGCTACCGCCCTAGGAATAAACACCTCCTTTAGAATTAGTGACGACTGCAGCGTCTTTCAGGCCGAAATCACAGCCATCATACAGGCTACGGAAATTATACGCGAGAGTAATATCGTTGGTAAAACGATAACTGTCTATATAGACAGCCAGGCAGCCATTAAGGCTCTGGACTCTGCTGTAATTAGATCAAGGCTTGTGAGAACCTGCAAATAGGTCTTAAATGGAATATCCAGAACCAATGCGGTGACCCTCTGCTGGGTTCCAGGGCATATGGATATCGAAGGAAATGAAAGGGCTGATGAGCTTGCTAGGAAAGGGTCGGCGATGCACTTATCGCGGGCCCTCCCTTTTGTAGTAACCCCAATCAGTTCCCTATGAAAGAAAATAGAAGACGAAACCATCGATAGAGCAAACAGCCGATCGATTCATCTGGAAACATGCGCAACGGCCAGGGCGCTATGGCCGTCCTTTAGCAAGAAGAGATCAACCTCTCTGGTGAAACTTAGTCGTTATAATACACGGGTCATTTCTGGAATAATTACTGGTCATTGTGCCATTGGAGTTCACGCGGAGCGACTCGGTGTGCTACATAACGACTACTGTAGAAGCTGCAGGGACGAAGAAGAAATTGAATCAGTTCATCACCTGCTGTGTGATTGTCCTGCCCTATCCGTCACAAGAATGAGGACTCTCGGAAGTTACTTCTTCTCGGATTTGGAGGACTTAGGTAATATAGAGCTTAGGGACCTCCTGAGATTTATATCATTATCTGGATGGTTCTAACAGCGGACTTTTTAACGTTTTCCAGGGTTAAACGATTGGGCACAATGGACCCGAATTTGTTGGTCTAAGTGAGCAGTGACTCTATTTGTCACAAGGCATCCATCTACCTAACCTAACCTACTCATGCTACCACAAAGTTACGGCATAGTTCACACTTTACATTCCTTAACTTGCAATTCCAAGTTTGTCCTTTTGCTTTGTATCTTTTTTTTTGCAACATAAACCTTTCCCATATTGAAGAACCATATTGTAGAACCTTTTACAAAATCAAATAAAGCGCAGTGGATTGTGGAACGTAGTCCGAAATAGTCGTGTTTTATTCTTTTTATCGAATGGGTACTTTAAATCCATAGCTCGTGCACGTCCCTATAGACTGTCAACGGTTCTAATTTGTTTTTTTTTATCATTCTGAGCCAATCATGCTAGTAAAACTTAGCCGAAAGCGTGTCTTTACTCTTCCGTCATAGTTACAACAGGATTCAGCAGCCTACGTAAGCCGTATTGGACAAAGGAGGAAAGAAGGAAAAATGATCAAGTGTTAATTTTGCCTCGCGCTATTAATGTTCCGAATTTCTTAGAGCTCTAACTTATATTTGATATATCGCGGCATAGTTTTGAAAATGCTTCTTTTTCTTGGGGTACATTAGGCCCAAAAATGCATAAAAAAAAGGTTTTTAAAATTTTGTTTATGACTATTTTCGGTTCACCAAATACTAAATTTCAGCACTCTAAGTCTTTGCCCGAGGGAGTAACGATAATTGGATTCGCCGATGACATAGCCGTCGTGACAGTAGCTAAACAGATTCGTGCAGTCGAATCAGCTACAAACGAAGCTATTGCTCGAGTAAAAGATTGGCTATCAGCCTCCGGATTAGAACTGGCCGACCATAAAAAAGAATCGGTCCTTATAACCAGCCAAAAACTTGTAGAGTTTGCCAACTTTCAGGTTGGTAACCAAACAATCAGGTCCAAAGAAGCGGTGAAATACCTCGGAGTAATGCTGGACAATAAACTCCGGTTCAAAACACATGTTGACTATTTCACCAAGAAGGCAGCAAAAATACAGGGAGTTCTCTCGCGCATACTTCCCAACATTGGGGGCCCTGGATACGCAAAAAGGATACTGCTCTCCAGAGTTATTACATCAATCCTGCTATATCCCGCTCCGGTTTGGGCGCAGGCATTAAGGACGAAGGAGACCAAAAGAAGATTATTGTCAACATACAGACTCTGCGCTCTACGGACAATCAGCGGCTTCCGAACCATCTCAGACGAGGCCGCGTTTGTTATAGCTGGGATGATGCATATCGATAATCCTTGCAGATGAAACGTTGAGGATATATAACAAAAGAGTCTTGAACCAACACGACGCCAATGGTATCAAGATAATAAAAACTGAAGAAAAGGCAGCATCAGCAGCAATGTGGCAAGCTCGCTGGGACAATGCAACGAAAGGCAAATGGACACACAAACTAATACCGACAATCCGAGAGGATAAGTCGGTAAACATGGAGAATGCAACTATAACCCTACGCAGTTCCTGTCTGGTCACGGTGGCTACTGCAAGTATCTCCACCGATTTGGACACGACAGTTCACCATCTTGCCCCGAATGCCCTAATGAAGACGAAGGAGTACTTTACCTAGACCGACGTTACTCCTCAACCACATGTTGCAGTCAGAAGAGAACTGGACGGGAATATGCGACTTCAAAACAAATATACAAAATGAGAAGGCTGAGAAAAGCTACAGAAGCAGGAGAAGCCTCAGTAGCAGGTGATACAAGACGAATAGCTTGATTTGCTAACCAACCCCGCGAGGTTTAGTAAGTAGGCATATATTGGCTGGCAACTCATTTAGTATTTATTATTTAGTATTTATTATTTATTATTGATTGAGTAACATCATTTACTTTACATCATCTTTAAGCTATAAATGAGATACAATATGTAGAAACAAAAAGTTAAAGTACTCGTAATTGTGAAAATGCAAATAAACTGAAATGTGCTTGTTTTACCCTGCCAAGTGCCGAATGAGAGTTTCCCCAAAACCATTCGCATCATAAAGTCTCCTAACGATGAGAGGAAGTGCATTCCAAAGATGAATAGCATGAACGAAAAATTGACGCTCTGAGTTTTGGTAGTGAACACGCGGTTGGATTAAACTTAAAGATCGGCTCGACCGTGAAAGTTTAAGTTTTTCGAATAAATATGGAGGCTGTTTGCTGGTAATAATTTGTTGTAGGTACTTGATTGTGCAATACTCGAGATATTTATCAAGAGTGCATCCTAATATGTTCTTAGCATATTGTGAAATATGGTCAAAACGTCTCAATCCATAAACATAGCGAGTTATATTGTTAAACGCAACGTTGAGCTAACGTCGAATGAGAGCACTGCTGCAACAAAAAATTTCACACCCGTATGTAAATATTTGAATTAGCAAAGCCCTTACTAGCATTAACCTTGTTTGCAAAGGAGTGAAACACTGCGACATAGATAGATTCCTAAGAGAACCAAGATTTTAAGCTTTGTCAACGAACTCAATTGGTTGATTTTGGAGGAATATATTAGGAAGATCACAGCCATTCACGCCATTTCTGCTAATAACGAGACATTTAGATTTGGCAAGATCATTGATAAATATTGTGAATAACAAGGGTCCCAATATGGACCCTTGAGGTACACCCGCTGAGGTTGTAATAAAATCATTATTAACAGCAACGGCTTGTTTTCTTCCACCAAGATATGTTTTGATGAGCTTGATAGAGTTTTAAGAGAAGTTGCATATGATCCACTGTGTCAAAGGCCTTGGAAAAGTCTAGCAGAGTCACAAAAGTTATTAGATCTTTACCCATCGCCACTCGGATATCATCAGCTACTTTAAGTAGAGCAGACGTACAGCTATGATATGGCCTGAAGCCAGATTGATTTGCGCAAAGTAGTTTATTGCGCTGGATAAAGACAGACATTTGCTTATGCATTATCTTTTCCATGACCTTGGAAAAGAATGGAAGGATGGCAATGGGTTTATACTCAGCCGGCGAGTTGGATGACGCTTTCTTTTTCAGAGCTGGAACAATTTTTGCAGTTTTCCACTCAATCGGAAAAGTAGATGTAGTTATTATATTGTTGAAAATATGGATTATGGCTGGAAGAATGTAAGGTAGTATGATTTTAATAAAAATTGGATGAATTCCGTCGATACCAACAGCTTTAGACTTAATTTTAAGGATAGCATTGACAACATAATCCTGTTCAATACGAGTGAATTCAATGCCACTGAACGTTACATCCAGTGGATCAGCATTTGTTCTGGATGTCATTTGCACTTTCGTGAATTCTCTATTGAGCTGGTTGGGATCGATTTCATTCATTTCAGCATTCTTTTTCCGTCCAACACCAAGCTCGCGTAAATTTTGCCAGAGAGTTTTTGAAGGTAACTCATGGTCAAATTGTCTAGCGTAGTACACTCTTTTGGCTTGTTTAATCTTGGAATTGACCGAATTCCTTAGTTGGCGAAAGCTGTTATAAAATTCTTGGAGCTTGAATCTTTTCCACTTCTTATAGGCTGTATCACGATTGTTTTTTAAGGCAATAATTTCTGGTGTAAACCATGACTTATGGGGATACGTAGTAATTTCAATTCTGAGCGGCACGTGCGTATTGAACAATTCCAGTACAATTTGTTGAAGGTGATCAACTTGGGTATCAATGGATGTTTCATGATAAATTGGTATTGCCAGTTGAAAACAATTAAATTAAATTAAGCTCCTCCCCATATCTTAGGTTAGGAGCTTAGAACACATTCTAATCATATTTCTCATACGCCTAATTCAAGAACCACCAAACGGATTTTGATATGGTGGGGAGATTTTTCACATTACGTATTCCAATATTTTCCAAGAGCTGTTTGTGCCAGAAGATTTGTTATAATAGTTCAATTAACTTCAAGAATCTTTATACAAAAAAAAAAAAAAATGTTTTCTATATTTTTCAACTCCTTGGAAGTTTGGCTTTAATATAATGTTTAACCCCCACCAAAATATATATTTTACAGTTTTTTATGCGTGTTCTTGGTCCACCACATACTATTTTGATACAATTTTAGCTTTCTAGCTTAAACGGTTGAAAAGTTACAAGCGTGTGACAGACACACGGACAGACACCATGTTGAATCCATTAGTGTTCTGTTTATACCATTATACTACGGAACACTAAAGATTAAATAAAATGTATTTACAAGAATTCGAATCTTAAATAGACTTTAGATTCTACTTGTATTGTGGTTAGTATAATAGCTCGGCACCATCTGCTCGGCATTACTTAGGTACATCAATACATGTTCGCATACGTATTGAACGTATCAATTCAGTCTATGAGTGAAGTTTCCCCAGCTCATCTTTTTTCGTTAATGTAAATGTTGAGAAGGTTTAAAATTCGACAACCTATGTATGTATCTGTCATTATACCATTGAAGCAGAACAATATTTGCACATCTGGTGAGCTACACTGTCAAGAATGCCTTCACTTGAAGCAAATTTATTGTTTGTCTTTTTCTCTAATCGCATGTGAAACATTTCTCTGTCACTCACTGTAAGTCTCCACTCAAAATAAGCTACAAGAGAAAAGCTCTTATCTAGCAATTTACTCTCAAATTATTACTCATGGTGAGGAGATATCAAATGAGCTTTATCACTCATACAAGGAACAGAAACAATCAATGGAAAACACTGTGGCAAGTGGAAAATTCTCTCCGAAAGGCAATTTCCCCAAAATCTACCACTTTGCCGCACACTCTCTTGCCACTTTCCGAACGTGTTTGCGTGTAAACAAAATCGACCGCTTTGCCCTGTAGAGCACCATTTGCGAATACAATGTCGATAAAAAGCCGGAAAATGTGGAAATTGTTGAAAAATATGGAAAATCCTCTCTTTTTCATTCTCCCATTTTCCCCATCACTCTTTCTCTCTCTCTTTCTCTCTCGGAAAATCCCCAATTATTCGCGGTGCTTCTGTGTGGTGGTCTAATTTTCTTTTGGCACTCGGTTACTATTGCTGTTGCAAATTCTGCATATTTCCACACAACTAGGAGTTCAGTTGATTTGAAGTCTTCGGCAAAAATGGACGTGTAACGCGATTTTCACACGGAAAAGGAAAAACAAGAAAAAAAAAAAAAAAAAAAAAAACTGAAAAGAAAATTCAAAACAACCCTCTCTCCTCCGCGAACGTTCGTTGATTTTTTTTTTCCAAGATAATTTTGCGTACTGTTTTACTCATTTTTCCTACCACCACTACTACTTACTACTACTATTACTAGTACTACTCTACCACTACTAACAAAAAAAAAAGTCATATTACTAAGCGAAAACGTTTTTCTTCCGTCGTGTCGCTTTGACAAATCCGCCGCATGTCAATTTTTTTTTATCCGTTTTTGTTGTTAGCGTTTTTTTTTTTTTTTTCTGGTCGTCCATACATACACTCGTATATATGTGTATTTCCTTTCGGAAAATTCGTCATAATAGAAAAGAATTTCCCATTTATTCGCTCTAGTGGTCGATAGTATTCGTATCTGTGACAGCGAAAGAAAAATTTCATTCTTCAGCTCTGTAAATAGTGTAGTTAATATATTTGTAAATAAATACAAAACAAAAAATAATAATAAATAGTTTTGGAGTAGAAATTAAGTTAAAAAATAGATAAATTTAAATTTTCGCAAAATATAATTAAAATGATCGCTAAATAGTTGAAAATAACCGCGTAGTGATTCAAACAACAAATCGCCAATAGTTTTATAAATGCTTGGATATGCATTAAATTTAAAAAAAAAACCTATAACAAATAATCAAATTAAATCGCATAAGGATTACGGAATGCTTAAACTATCTAAATAAAATAAAATAATCGTGTGAAACAGAAAAACTAAAAATCTATATCCCAATATCCTTCGGTAAAAAAAGTTTTTTTTTTTAAATACGGATTAATCAACTGAAACACACATAACAACCAAAAACCGTCTCATTTCGGAAAAAAAAGGATTATTTTAACTGTAACACAAAATACCCACAAAAACACTGTTGCAAGATACCAGTCACAGGAAGATACCAAAAAAACTTTATAAAAAAAAAGAAAACGCAAAATCCAGATGCATTCAAATGCTCGTGCATGGATGACAACAAAAAGTACACGAAGGATCTCTGCAACCATTACCGTTGCAGTAGGCTGAAAGGAATAAAGAAAAAAAAGCTATCAAAACTCATTGCTACGGAACTGTGGGTTCGGAAGGATTACAATTTGTAAATTATAATCAACTGGAGAAAAAGATAATCCGCATAAAAGGGATTTGTTCCCTCCCTCCCGCTCCCGTTTCATCGTATAATAATTTATGTAAGTATGAGTGTGAAAAAATGAGAATAGACTGAAATAAATAGAGTGATTTAAGGATGAGTCCTAACAATAAACTTGTTTTGTTTGCCTTCTCTATGCGGAGACAGAATTTAATGCAGTTTTTGTATTGGAATTACGAAACTACAAATTTAATCGGAAGGTGTGTACTAGTATTTTCAATGTGGAATCCTTACTTGGGGGTTGACAGTAAATATTGAAGAAGACTACTTGTTTGTAATAAAGTGAATCACTAATTCTTCCCAAAGATTAATTGGCATAAAAAAGGAAATACAAAGTTAGACACTCCAGACAAGTTTGCAAAATTCATTGACTAAAATTAAAGTGTTTCAAATGTGCATCCTGACTCTTAGCTTGCGTTCAATATATAAACAGTATTGTGGACAGTGCTGCCACTAAGAAATGTTTTTCTGTAACAAAATAGCGTAGTAAAAAAAAAACGCAAGGCAAAATTTGAAATGTCGTAGCCAACAATCGTCAGATTTTTTAACATTTCACAATCGTTACGTTTTTGTAACGTTTTTGTAACATACATGTGCAATAAAACTGAAGAAGAACATTTTCGAATTCTTAAGCATTCAATTAGGGTCTGCACAATCTACATACTATTCCAAACTACCAAAGCAAAGTCTTACAAAATCCGTGCAATGTTCCTTCAATCAGGTGTGCAACAGAATGATTGTTGAAGATTTTTGCAGCCTCAGTATGCGGACATATTTTACCACCTTAATACAGGATAGCTTCTTAAATCGTTACCTAGAAAAGCGTTAAGACTAGAATATGTTCCGAGTCAATGGAAAGTCGCGAAAGTAATAATGATTCTGAAGCCAGGAAAACCGCCGAATGATAAAAAATCGTATAGACCTATTTCGCTGCCGCCGATTATATCTAAAGTTTTCGTAAGAATAGTACTTAAGCGATTACAGCCGGTTATAGAAGGAAGATCTCTAATTCCCAATCACTAGTTTGGGTTTAGAACCAAGCACTCAACAATAGACCAAGTTTACGAAGAAAAAAAGTTTTGCTCGAGCGTATTCCTTGATGTTTCTCAAGCTTTTGACAAGGTGAAATTACGACAAGTTCTGCAGGAACACTTATATAATATTCTTGGAAAATACTTGACGAATCGACTTTTCCGAGTCAAACACGGAAATGTATATTCAGAATTTAAAGAAATAAGGGCTGGGGTACCGCAGGGAAGTGTCCTTGGACCGCTATTGTACCTATTATATACTCCCGATATACCGCAAGAAGAAGGCATCGTATTAGCTACATTTGCCGACGACACTGCCATCCTAGCAACGGGTAAAACGATCGAAGAATCGACTGAAAAATTGCAAGAAGCATTGAATAAAGTAAATGAATGGACAAAGATTTGGCGACTAGCTTTAAACGAAAACAAATCTGTTCATGTCAATTTTACTTATAAGAAAATAAATAATTTGCCCATCTTTTCAAACTCGGTTCAAATTCCGTTTGCAAACGAGGCTAAGTATCTTGGAATGACACTTGATGCTAAGCTGAAGTGGAAATCGCACGTGAAGAAAAAACGTTCAGAACTCGAAACCAAATACAGAGAAATGTACTGGTTACTTGGACAACATTTCAAGCTTAATATAGAGAACTAACTGCTTTTATACAAGCAAGTGCTTAGGCTGGTATGGACATATGGAATACAACTCTGGGGTTGTACCAAAATAAGTAATGTCAAAATTTTACAAACTTTTGAAAATAAAGTTCTAAGATCAATAGTTAATGCACCGTGGTTTATTAGAAATAGCGATATCCATAGAGATTTAGGAATTGCAACAGTCGAACATGAAATCAAAAACTTCGCGCGTAAACATAAAGACATATTACAAGGACACGCTAACAATGAAGCCCTTCGAATTCTAGATGAGAGGAATCTACTGCATCGTCTACAAAGGCCTAAGCCTTTCGAATTAACGCGATAGCAAGAACCACGTCTAATTTGCGGAACAAGCAGGAACTTTCAATGGAAAGGGACCTGCCAAACGATCTCAATACGTGAAAGAAAAACTGCTGGATAAGTCAAAACTTAGTTGTAGTATGTAATCAAAGAAATTTATCACGAAGGGAGGTTTTTTTAGTGAGTAAAAATCTCACACTACTATGAGCACGCGCTATCGATCCTCATAGTGTCTTCATGATGAACCTCGGGGAAAAAAAAAATTTACCACCACTCTATTCAATTTTTTCTACGCACGAGGCCAAGTCAAAGAATCAAATTTTATTGAATTCCATGAAGTGGTCCTTAAGTTAGCCGCGTTACAAGGATTATTTTTGGAGAGTTTTTACACCTCCCATATCTTACTACCCAGATCGAATTTAGTGGTTTTCGGATAAGACCGTTTGCAAACTAGACTGGCTCTAAACACCAAATTTCATTGAAATAAAGTCTTGAATAAGGAGTACCTATTTGGAATGAAAATCTCAATTGAAAATTTTGAAATGGAAGCCAACAATTTTTTGTCTTTCAGTAATGATCACTTAGCTTCCTATTTCCGAATAACAAGGAAGCAAAAAAACTGATTGAGAAAAAGTCTAATATGTTGCAAAATCCATAGAAAGCAGGTAGCAAAGTAGCAAATGTACTCATTTTTCTAAAAGTGTAGCAAATTTGCTATGACCGTAGCAAAGTGGCAGCACTGTTTGTGCAAAAAAAAAAAAAAAAAACATACAGGAAAGTTAAGTTACAACTCGTCTGGAACCGATCGTGTGATAACCATCCCTAATAAAGTAGTCGTGGCGTTCTGAAATTTTCAATTCAAATTCAATAAAATGTTTATCCGATATACTTTCACGAGTTTTATGAGGTTTTATTAAGTGGGCGTGGCTTCGACTATTTGTTAGCAAAGTTCATGGATTCTGATAAGATTTAGAAAATAAGGTTTATCCATCACTGTAAGTAGCTTCAAAAAAGTAACATCAGGTTTTTGAAGAAACGCCCCGAAAGAAGGTTTGCCATTGTACAACTAATGGACAAATTGTAGGGAATGTAAACGTCTATATATTTTTGTTATATTTCAGTTTCGGGTAAAAGTGTTGAATAAGTGTATTTTTTTTCGAAAAGTGGCGTGTGTGTGTTGGCTCAATTAGAAAAAATTCACACTTCTACTGCTTCGGGTTCTAAAAAGCTTATACACAAAATTGTATCTTCCTGGCTTAAAAAGTGGTGGCATACGGACGAACGGACAGACATGGCTAGCTTGTCTTAACTTTAAATGCTGATCACAAATATATGTATTTTTGTGGGTCTATCGTTATTATTTCTCTATGTTCCAAAGTCTGTATCAAAATTATATGCCCTATGTTTAAAAATTTAAGCAAAATCGATAGGAGGCGACTTAGTTTCACCTTTTGCAAAAGCTTGAAAAGTTGTTTGACTTAGATATTAAACTTAAAAAAATCTGGTAAATCTGAGTCAAACTACAAAATGTTTCGAATATCAGTAGTAACATTTTTAAAATACAAAGAATAAAATTGCTGAAGTTTATTCAAATTGATCATAACTACTTTCCTTAGAAGTCTTAAAATCATGTTTACTTTTTAACTTCGAATAACAAAACGAGAGATACAGTACTCTGCATTAAATACAACTCGCTTAATAGCAAAACCCTGTAAGTAGTAATAATTCGGTAATTCATTTGCCCGCCAAGGGCAAAATTCATTTAATTACACTCGCATAAGGAAAACCCGCTTATTACCGATCTTAAACGGCATTGAAATATTTGCCTTCTTTTTATTTTACCCTCTTAATAGCACATCTAAAGAATTTCGCATTTAAAAATTGGATGACTGCCTGCCTGCCTGCCTGAAGCCTGGACGATTGGACAGATTTTCTTCAAACTTCATATCTGGGCGCTCTAAGGCCACAATTTGAGGCTAAGTACTAACTTTCACTTTAACCCCGAAAGTGCGGGACTTTACTCGTACTGAAGGCCGATTTCGAAAAATAAAACTTTTCTCGAAAATATGATGTCTAACTTACAGCGGGCATATGCTAACAGATGGCGTACCAAGTTCTTGGTAAAATTATAATCAAAATACATACGACAACGATTTTGTTTAAATTTCAAGTTTTAATGATTTCCAAAACACAAGACATTTACTTGAATGGAAAAGTGCTTCCCAAGTGCGAAAAGTTCAAATATCTGGGATCTATGATCAATAGCGAAGCAACTTGTTGACATCAATCATCGCGTAAGCGTAGAGTGGATGAAGTGGCGGGAAAACTCCGCTATCTTCTGTGATCGAAAAATGCCACCTAAGCTGAAAGGAATTCTCTACACCGCAGTTGTACGTCCGGCGCTCACATACATTTCACAATGCTGGACAATGTACAAAAAGTATGAGGACGAATTAACGGCAGCTGAAATGAAGATGCTTCGCATGACAGTAGGAGTAACAAAGCTTGATAGAATAAGAAGTTCAAAGATTCGAGGAAGCCTTCATGTAAAAGAGCCCATTACAAGCAAGATAGAGCACGACCGGCTCAGTTGGTATTGTCATGTTCAAAGAAGAGATCCTTCGAACCCCGTCAAAAAGGTAATATCAATCAACTTTTCTACGCAATCGCGCAAAAAAGGCAGACCAAAAAACAACTGGATCACACAAATGCAAAAACACTAGCATTCGATTGCTCTCAGTGACGAAGTGATCCGAAACCGGGAAGTCTGCCGGCACTTCCTGAGGTCAAACCGGAATACCCCACAGGCGGACTAGTAGGGATGCAGTAAAGTGGGAGGGTTGTGATCCTTCTACTCCAGATCATAACTTCGTCGTAAGAAGAAGAAGAAGAAGAATGATTTCCAAAAAACCGAATATATAATACATATTGTAACATAATGTAGCATAATAACTACGCGCACAGATGTAGGCAACACATTCCGAAGTGTCTTTTCATTCGAGGTTCGTGTCCACAGTAAGAGACGGATACGACGTCGCAGAATTAAGAGAGAATTATAACCGCAAGAGAATTATAACAGCAAGAGATTATTGGCTGCAGCTGTCATCTTGGAATTATTACATCAGAATTTTCTTGTTCCAGTGGTCGAAGAATTTGCTAGAAGTTTCTGGCTATCAGAAATGCGACTATATAAGGACAGATGGCGATCGAGGCAAGGCAGTTGGTTTTCAAACCGCACGAAGAGATTGGAAAAGTGATAATCGGCGAAGTTGTAATTTTGTGATAAATTGAAAGATAGGAGTTAACAAGAAGAAGTAATTAGTTTGGATTTGTGAATTAAGTAATTGAAATGAGATAAAGTGTTTAGAAAAGAAAGAGATCTTGTAAGGAAAGAATTTGCGAAGAGTAGTATAGTGTGAACTTGAATTGTTCTATAGACTAGAAAATAAAGAAATAATCTCACAGAATAACGTTTTATCTACTCGAGCTCGCATATTACAATATGTATACGGGAGCACAAACGTGTGATCTAGTAGTGCATTTCATTTACTTACGTTTAACATCACCTTGTTGTGTTTTAAATAATATTCTTTTGCTTCCACGCAATTCGGAAAACGAGGGAGCTATGTATATGATCAATTCTGAAAGCCAAAAAATCTTTGGTCTCCGATTTCATAGTTTCCAAAAGATCTTTAAATTTCAGGTCAAAACAAACGCTCGTTTCTATGTTCGTTCTATCTTGTCTTTCGCTCTTTTTTTTTATAATTTGCGCGCGCCAAATGGGATATGAATACCATTAAATTATTTCAGGGCACGGGCGTTTGTAGAAATTGAGAGAGAGAGAAAGAAAGATTGGTGTAGTGGGTTTGAAACTTAGGTGGTATTAAGTTTCAGTAAACTCCAAGTGTGGCGTCCAGATAACTTGGGGAGCTTGTTTGCATTTAAGCCATATGACCACTCTACTGCCAGTGTTATGCCTTCGCAGTAGAGTTGACTAAGCTTTAGCAATTGATCGACTTTTTTTTATTTATTTCAGACGAAAATAAATAGATGATTGTTGATATCAGGTTTTGAACCGCCAACCAAGAGCGTGACAAGCATTGATGTTACCACTACACCACGGCCACCCTCAAACTCTGTTTTAATCTAAGAACCACCAAACAAATCTTATTGAAATTTAGTTTCTAGTTTCGGTCTAATATGTAAATGATCCCACCTAAACGCCATTTAAGTCGGGCTGAGTGGGGGTAAATCGTAAATTGAATCATTCTCACACGACTATCTTAAGAAGCACTCAAACTCAATCAAGTCTGTACTATGAGTACTACTCGTACCAAGCAGAACTCCTTTTCGTGTAGTGGTTGAAGAAACTTGGATTTTATTCATTTGTTCTCTTTTATGCTCGGGTGGCTGTGGTTACTGTTCCCCGTTTGGGCTTGAACCTGCACAGTCACAAGCGAACACACTACCCACTACACTATGGCCACCCCCTGGTTATTACTCGTAACTTGACCTTATGTATAATTGTTTATTATTTTGGTCTGGTGCGTAGACACAGTCTCATCATAAAAATTGGTATTAAATTCCCAACTCGAGAAATATGTACTAAACAGATTTTATTGAACTGTGATTTCTACAATAAGTTCGTTTCTATACATGTAGATCACTAACATACGAGTAGAGTGCTGGTAGGATTTGGAAATGGGGTTAAAAAAATGAACACTAATAATCAACTTTTGTTATGTTCCAATTTGTGTCGTTTATATAATTTTTATTTCTATCCAGTTTATCAATTTATTTTACGAATTACCATAAAGTAATGACAACCCTCGTATAAGCATAGATATTTCCTTTTAATTGGGTTCTCGGATATAAAAACTTGGGTAAAATATGTGTTATGCGGGGAGTACTGTAAATGTGTTTCAACAAGTTTTTTTTTTTTCAATTTTTGCTAATAAGTACGAGGATGGGTCAATAAGTCCCTGAAAAATGAAATAAGGAAAACTCTTTTCGGTATAAAAACATTTTATTTTTCAACATAGTCTCCTTTTAGCTCTATACTTGTACACTTCATCCAACGTTTCTCCAATTTTTTGATGCCCTCCAAATAATACGATTTCTCGAGCCAATCAAAATAAGGGTTTGTTTCAGCGATGACCTCTTCATTCGACCCAAATCTCTTACCTCCAAGCCATTTCTTCATGTTTGGAAACAAGAAATAGTCGCAGGGGGCTAAATCTGGGGAATATGCTGGATGAGAGAGGAGTTCGTAGCCTAACTCGTGCAATTTTGCCATTGCGACTGCGGACTTGTGCGCCGGTGCGTTGTCCTGGTGAAAAATAACTTTTTTCTTCACCAAATGCGGCCGTTTTTGCTTCAAATCGGCTTGGAATCGATCCAGCAGCTCTGCGTAATATGCGCTGGTGATCGTTTTACCCTTTTCAAGGCAATTGATGTGAATAACACTGCGCACATCCCAAAAAACTGTCGCCATGACCTTGTTTGCTGACAAACCCGCCTTGGCCTTCTTCGGCTTCGATTCACCAGGAGAAGCCCATTGTTTTGACTGTTCCTTGGTTTCTGATGTGTTGTGGTGGATCCAGGTTTCATCCACGGTTACGAAACGGCGCAAAAACTCAGCCGAAATTTACTGGAACATCGCCAAAGTTGTCAAACGTCACTTGTGCTTGAACGACCGCACCGAAATTGAGTAAACCATTGGTGAATGGTTCCAATCGATGGCGAAGAGTCCCCATAATATTTGTCAAGCTTTTGTTTAGTTTGTGTGATAGTTTTTTCTCGCAAAAAATAGTGTTTAATGAGCAAAACTATTTGACAGATCTGTCTGAAAATTTGGGTGCATTCTTTTGAAAGATGTTTCTTGACAACAAAAAAAAAAAAAAAAAAAATATTGTAATTTAAGGTGACAACACATTTTGTTGTAATTTTCAGGGACTTATTGGCCCACCCTCGTACATAGACAGTTCTGCAATGAATGAAACAAAAATCTAATGTTAAACTTAGTCAAATTTAAATGCCCCTAAAATCGTAGGAAATATTTGTGACTACTCTACATCTGTCCATTTTATTTTTTAAAAATGTTTGCATATAGATGTTTGTAATATAGAAATCGCTGTTGCAAACCCTTTCATTTGATACCCCACACGATAGATTTCAATCAACTTTGAACTTACTGTCCGTCATGATCTGGATCAATCATTTGATACCTTAATCATAAAAATCGGTTCATCCGTTTGGGCAACATGTAAACATAGCCGCATACACAGTGAAACGCAACCCTTCTTGGCATTGCCGGAGTCGAGCAAAAATTTCAGTTTTCAAACTAACGCTTGGTAAATTTCGAGAATATGAATTTAAAATGAACACTTTTTAGATGTAAAAGAGCCTTGGTATTACCCTTTGTAGCTTGGACTTGAAGTGAATTTTTACTTCAGATACGAATTTTAATAAAAATTGGAAATTGAAATTTTGGAAAAATGCTCCGAAAAGTTATAAAACTTGTTTGTTTAAAATTTGAATGTCCATGTACTTACACAATGTCGAAATTCGAAAATTCTAAGAGTCTTCTATAGAATGGATTTTTTTCCTAAATTGGCGAAAACTTGGTAAAGAATGAAAATTCCGATTTTGAATCGGGTTTCACAGACCACAGATATGAAAATTAAGTGAACCAGTCCGAGGTACAGATAGACGGACATAACTACAAGACCCTCTTCAACAGCACTCCTAATACAAAGATTGATTAAAATCTCCAGATCAAGAAAACAATACCTTTATCTATAGGAAATGGAAATAAATCATGAAACTCGGTTAATTGCTTAGCACTTTCTTGAAATAAGATAAGATATGGTGGATAGTTCACTTTTAAAATTGAACAAAAATTTTGTCAAACAAGCAGCTGAAATATTAAGCATTACAAACTTAATTTTATTAAACAGAACAGAACTTCTAAAAATTGAACAAAATCATAGACTTTTTTCCATTTGACATGGCCATAGTGGCATAAATTTTGTTCAAAAACTTCAAAAGCTGTCGCCGTGCAAACTCAAGTACTTGTCATGAACACAGACAAGCAGTATTTTGAAATCGGTCTCCAGGAATGTATGTATTTAGTGACCCAGATGACCCAGTTCAGGTAAATGCACACTGACACCACATTTAACCGGGTTTCCAACACCAGAAAGCTTGCTAATTGAGCAAGAAACTGTGGTAACCATTATGGTTTTAACAAGTTTTAAAAAGACGAAACTTTTAATTTTGGAAATTTAAGTAACGCCATCATATCGTGTCCCATTCATCAGATCAACTTACCCTACATGCGCAACAGCAACTTCCGTCGTCCCAGTGATCCGTCTATTCAATTCGACTTACCTTCCACGCGCAGCAGCAGATTTCATTGCCTCAGAGAATCCCACTTATCACTTAGGGCGAGGTATCTATCTATTGTTAGTCAGAGAGAAATTCAGTTCGAATTTGAACTCCGGGAAATAGTGTTCTAAATAAACCTTCCTAATTATCTTGTATGTCATGTTAGTTAGGTCTTCAAAAAAAGTACACGGTGGGACTTTTCCTTCGTATCATTTGAGGAATGATACGGATACGTGCACAGAAGAAGAGTGGTCGTTTCTTCCTCCTTGCAAGAAACATACATGCTTTTTGTGTATCTGTATATTACTCAAAGCCGCCTCAGGGCACCAGTTACAGGACGTAAGCTATGATATAAATTGAAAATGCTATACACTAGCTGGTCTTCTAGCTTCAATTTCTAGGTGAATTTTTATTTATTCATAAGGACGGTTTCGGCAGTCGGCCAGCTATTGACTCTACAGTTCTCTGGAATATCCATGTGAATTAATCGGCTAAAAAGAGTTTTTCATCTCGGTATATACTAAAGAGGAACAAACTTCTATTGAATGTCTACACTAAATAATTTGCAGCTTTAAATATAGCTACAACCTCTACTTCGATTGTAAATATACTCGTACTTATACCTATATACAAGTATATTTGTCTGATAGCCTTAAGGAGACGTACGTCTATCCTCTTTGCAGAGTAAATTCCACAGAAAGTTCCGTCCGTGGTTTTAGATACCTATATCCTTATTATGTACTGCAATTTCGTGTTGTTGTATTGTTGGATTCCTTTACAAGTCAGGATACATTTTGCTGTACCGCGCGCGTATCACAATTTAACACTTAAAGGTTCTATCCGCTGTTTTTAGATTGCCTGTTTGCTGTTGCCTTTCTAGAACCAGAAGTTAGCCTTAGCATACTGTGTATCGCATCACATAAATGAGTATGATTCTGACTGCTATTGTGTTCAGCCAATATGAAGAGGGCGTTTTACTCTTTCCACGCTGTCTAGCTTTGGCAGGAGAATCATATTCCCTTTTCTTTGGATGTAAAATATCATGTATTAAAAAATCCAAAAACACTTCTTTGTACATATGTATATACATATACGAGTATAGATATACAGTAGCAATCGGTTATAAAGATATCGAAGGGACCTTATTTCATCGTTATAACCGATTCATCGTTATAACTGATTCATCGTTATAACCGATTCATCGTAAAATCCGGTACAATGAAAATAAAATTAAAAAAAAACTATGAGAAAAAAAATCGTTTCAAATGCTCAAGAAAATTGTCGAGGAAAGAAATCACAAAATTTGTGATTGTTTTGTACATTTGGTTGAGTAAAATATTTAATACCATGAAACGGTTTAGTGTTGCCACTTCATTAAATGCTTCGTTTATAGATGGAATGTGTACTTCTTCGGTCTCCTCATCTTCAGTGGCATTATCGTCGTCGTCGTCATCAGCATTGTTCAATTGAATATCTGACACAATATTCTCATCTGTAAGAAACTGTACAAATTTACTTTAGATTTGAAAATTTTTCTTAATAGTGTAAACATGCCTCAGATGTTACCAACTCATTCTCATTATCTATCAATACGTCAAAATCAACTTCTAATCTTGAGAATATTTGTATTTGCCTAGCCCATTCTGCTAGTGGAATTTCATCTTCACCTTCATATTCATTCTGACTTATGTTATGGAAACCAGCGTGTCGAAAGCAGTTATTTATAGTTCACATTGACACTTCATCCCATGCCTTAGCTATCAATAAGATGGCATCGAGAACCGTAATTTTATAATCTTGTTTGGATTCAACATGTTTCAGGATTTCTAAAATCTGTAATTTCCTGAACTGAGTTATTAAGTGATTTAATGATACCTTGATCCATAGGTTGCAGTACAGATGTGGTATTCGGGGGCAGAAATGCGAGTTTGATAGCTTTTAAGGCTTGGATGTGTGGATGTGCCGCACAATTATCCTTTTTTTGTTAAAAGCTTTCTGTCCCATTCTCGCAATACTTTTTCAAAAATATTAGACGTCATCCATGCTCTTGTATTATTTTCATATAAAACTGGTAGGGTTGTAACATTTTCGAAACAGCGTGGAGTTTGAGATTTGCCACTAACCAAAAGCTTTCTTTTTTCTGTTCCCGTCATATTAGCAGATAATAAAACTGTCAAACGTTCCTTAGACATTTTTCCACCGACGCATTTTTCTCCTCTGAATTTAAAAGTCTTGTCGGGGGTCATTTTATAAAAGAATCCAGTTTCATCGGCGTTAAAAATATCGTCGTCTTCAAATGCCTCCCGAAGCTTGGGGAATACTGTGATCAACCAATCTTTTTTTTTTTTTTATATAATTTGCTCGCGCCAAAGAGGATATGAATACTCTTATACTATTACAGGACACGGGCGTTTGTAAAGGAAAGAGAGAGAGAGAGAGAGAGAGAGAGAGAGAGAGAGAGAGAGAGAGAAAGATTTTAGTGTAGTGGTTTGAAACTTAGATGGTATTAAATTTCTGTAAACTCCAAGGGTAGCGTCCAGATAACTGGGGAGCTTGTTGGTTTTGCTTTTGTCGTTGCTCATGATTCACAGTACTTTTTTCCGCAAACAACTTGTGACATGCCAGCAGCTTCCCCGCTTATTTTTCCGAAAACGATATTATGACGTACCCGAAACCTTTGTATCCAACTCATAGAACAAACGAAGTCTTTTATACCCAATAATTTCCCGAAATCGTTAGCCTTTTGCTGAAGTATTGGTCCACTTATGGGAACGTTCATACTTCTTTTGTCCTTAAACCAATTTTCTTCGCACTTTTTTTTTTTAATTTAGTAGAGCTCACGTCAAATTGTTCTTTTATTTTTTGTTTATTTTTCGAAAATTGTTGACACAGTTGGTTGGGATATTCCAAATTCTTTACACAAATCAGAAATTCTTACACCACTTTCAATTCTTGAAATAATTTCATATTTTTGGGCAATGGAAAATGATTTCCGCTTATTTATTGTCAGCATCTTAACAAATTCATATCTACACGCACCACTTGTTTTAAACAAAAATCAACACTTACTGAACTCTTCAGATACCAGATATGGAAATCGATCAGGGCATGTGATGAAATTACCTTTAGCACTAGATGTAGACATATAAGAACATGCATAGACCAGTCACTGCAGTTGCTACATGAAATTTAACAATTGTCTATGCTCGTACATGATATATCGATACATATTTAGAAGCAGAATGAAAATAACAAGCTGTAGGCATGTAAGACACGTTTATTTACCATCGCTATGAATAGTTTTTAGACTTAAATCTGGTAAATTTCCATCGCTATAACCGATTTCATCGTTACATATATCCAGCATCGTTGTAACCGATTGCAAATTACTTTGAGTTAAACGGAGTTTTGCCGGTAATTTGAAAATATATTGTTATACCCGGTTCATCGCTATATCAGGTATTATTATAACCGATTTCTACTGTATATATTTTTTAATTTATTGCATTACTTTTCAGACAATTTCTATTTTCAGATTTTGCAGTACCACTGCAAGATACTTCGCCTACCACGAGTAGTACGATTTGTAAATATTCACATTATCATTAACTCACATATGTTTATCATAATTGGTTTATAATAGCCACTGCTTAAACATCAAGAAATATCTTTGTATACCTGCATATTTTGTCGTCTCCAATTCCGGCCGAATATAAATCACATCAAAAAATCACACAAACCTATCCACTGTTGCACCACTGTTGGCCATGGTATATTAATGATAACGAATCCAAAATTTCGATGAACAAATTTAATTTTTATACTCGTTCAGGAAAACCTATAAAAACGGTTAACAACTTAAAATGATCCAGGATTAACCTACGAGTAGGATTAACCTGTTAAATTGAATTTAAATTTTATTCAAATTTGATAAACCGTGTACTTATACGAGTACATAAAATAGTTATTATCATTATTATTATTATTACTTTTTTTTAATTTTTAGGCAACTGTCTACAGCCAGTCGTTTTCATGTGACGAAGCAATCTGAATGCCTCCCTTTATTCGATTGAATGAATTTAATTTAATTTAATTTAATATTTATTTCTGGTTCCATTCAGTTAAAAAAAAAAATATTTTTCTTTCCTTTACACTTATTTAAACTTTGGTAATAAGTTTTTGTCCGCGTGGAATTTTTACCTTGCGAAGTGTACCTACATGTACATTTGGATCCGTACCTTACCTAATTCCATAGATGTTTGTATACACACCTGCGACGTAGTATAAATATGTATATGCATACATAACCTAAATGCTTCATATTTCATAATTCGCGGAAATATGTTGGCATTGTAACTCAATTTAAAGAGACATTCTATTAATAACCTATACCCATCTAGGAGTACAATAAACTTTGCGAGGGAAACTTTTATTTTTTTATTTGAGGGTACCTAGCTGAATCTGAATGTTGTTATTTTCTCGTCAAGGAAACACATGTTGGGAATTCAAAAAGTAAAAGAACAATGTCAATCAGTGGAATGTTTTCTGCTTATTTTTTTGTTTAAATGTCTTTCAAAAAAATAGCTATATCATGCAGAGAGTGTTCTTTGTCCAAACGTTTTAGACAAATGCGGTATTCGGCATACTCGTAGTTTCCATGCCACGCTTCTCACTCTCCTTATCGATTACCAATTATTATTCTTCGTCCTTGATATTTGCCGTCGGTGATGTCATTTTCAGGAGCCGTTTCATTGAATTTTTAATAGCGTTTTATTACCGAGGTTATTAATGTTTACTATTTTAATAAAATTATATTTCAAATGACAAGTAGCCCAATATAAAACGAAGCGCGTCGAGTGCCAAATTAAACTACTTCCTTTCCAGTTCACAAAATGTTGGTCTACGAGTATATATTATAAATCCTTATCATAATGCACTTTAATAACATTAAATCATTCTCATATTTCCACAACGTAGTGCAAGGATAAACATATACCCCGGGAAGTTAAAAGCAACGAACTGTAAGCAATGCGCGGTAAGCACTAGAGCGATTAGTGAAATTGGCCATTAACTAAAACAATACTCGCACCCTCCCGTAGTTGGATGAAAAAAAACCAGGAGTCGTGCAGTGAACATGAAAAGAAATGGTGTTAGAAAAAAGTTTAACGATTTTGTTTTGATGAAATTTATTTGATACTATCTACTTGTATAGATCTTGTTTTTCTTTTCTTATTTAAGTACGCGATAAACTAAAGAACTACTGAGCCAATTTGAATATGGTTTTGAAGGTAATAAAGCGTGTTCCTTCATGGTAGTTACGAGTATAGGCTATAAAACATAACGTTCCATTGTCAGACATCTGCAGACAAACGTCTGTGAAATTTCTTTATCACATTTATCATCAAGGGTGGCCGTGGTGTAGTGGTAACATCATCGTTTGTCACGCTGTTGATTCACGGTTCGAATCCTGATGTCAAGAATCATCTATTTATTTCGCATGAAATAAATAAAAAAGTCGATTACTTGCGAAAGCTAAGTCAACTCTACTGTGAAGGTATAACACTGGCAGTAGGGTGGTCATATGGCTAAAATGCAACTTAATCGTAATGATGACATAAGGAAGACGGACAAAAAATACTGTGAATCATAAGCAACGACAATAATAGCGAAAACAAACAATATACTCCCCCGTTATCTGGACAGCCACCCTTGGAGTTTACAGAAACTTAATACCACTTGAGTTTCAAACTACACCACTCTGTCTTTCTCTCTGTCTCTTCCCCTTTCCACAAAACGCAGGCGTTATAAAAATTAGTATAAGGGTATTCATATCCCCTTTAACATGTGCAAATTATAAAAAAAAAAAACATTTGTTGTATCTGTTTTGTTTCTTTATCTACAGCGAAATTGTTTTCCATTTCAAATTGATAAACTCGCATAGAACCGCTTAAGCTATTATGAGCATAATTTTCTGCTGATTGGCTAGCTAGAAACTAACAAAAGGTAAAGGGTTAGAGATTTAAAATTGAAATTTAAGACAGAGATTGGTTTCTTTTGTAGAGAGAGAGAGAGAGAGAGTTATGTGGGAGACAGACTGCTGGTATTGATACCATGGTATAGCAATACCACGTTCTATACCACATGTCTGTCACTGCAATACTACGTAAAAGCTAGTATACCATGAAGCATACTTGGTATTGAGATTCGCAAATTTTTAGTGGTATGTCACCATCTTAGTGATTGCAGCGCCAATTTCTCTCTATTGACTAGTCTTCATAGCTTCTTTGACAATTCTTAGGTATGCACTTTCGCTTTCAAGTATTTAAATTTTCTTTATATTCATCCTTTGGTACAAAATTAAATCATTTGTTATGACAGACAACACAAACGTCAAAGTATACTACTTAACGCCAAAGTCATCGAATACTACGAAATACAGTCTGTCAGGGGTCGTAGTATTCACTATACCACGGTGTCAATACCAGCAGTCTGTCTCCATTATTAGACTCATTGAAAATAAGCTGAAAATCTTGCGGCTAAGTACTAAGAGAAATAAGGTGGTTGGAGCTGGTTTCAAGTGGAATACCGGCTTCTCTATTCGAGGAAACTGCATCAAAACAGTTTACCAAACAAGTATTTACACCAGGACAGTTTAATTAAAATTATTTCCGATGGTGTGTCAATCTATTCTGTAAACGGTATACCTTAACTCTATTTAAAGAAACGAAGACCTACAGAAAATCATACAGTGGGGAAAAGCCAACTTAGTGGACTGAACAGAAAGACCTCCTTTACTATGCCATAGCGTCAAATGGACGACCGAATTATCCAACCACAGTCGACTGTGATGTAACATGACATGACAACATATCCAACATTGCCAAATCGGCGTCCATAAAGTTGAACTACCTTCATTATAGCGCAGCAGTTCCTTCTTCTATGCATAACACAAGTTATGATGCCTAGAAACGCAATCCATCACTTTTATGCCCACTAGGTAACCGGGCGAATATCTCTATCAATGTTCCATGTGCTTAAGAATAAATCAACTTTGGAATGCACTAGGATTCATATCTGCAGAGGCTTGTAATCATTGGAATATTGAGCAGAATCAACAGTCATCTACAGGCATCTCGAGGCACTGCCCCAGCGTTATAGGTTCACCTATCTTGATCTCCTATGTTTATATGTTTATGAATTGCATTCGATTTGGGGATGTTGGCGCATGAATCCGTACAATGCAGTAATTCGAAGAGAACAACTGATGTCCGAATTAGTTCTCGTTACCGATGTAGTACACAAATATGCTCCATGAGACATGTGTCAAATGCATAATGGTTAGCAAAATATGTTCTGCATCTATAATATTTTTGCTTAAAAAACAATTTTTCCGATAATCTATTAACATACAGGGTATTTTTGGGCCTGCGATCGATTTGAATTGGCGCCATTTTGCACAGAAATGGTATTATTTTTCGAAAGTTGGCAGCAGTGTTCAGCTGTCAAAGCCATTTCATCATGGAGAGTTTGACACCACAACAATGTGTTTTGGTGTTTAAAATATTTTATCAAACTGGTTCATCAATTATTGCAACACAGCGTAAATTGGGATTTACTGAAGACTGGACCACGCATACTCATTGAAACATTCATACAGTTAGGGACAATGTGAGTCCCGATTCGTCATTGTGCTCAACAAATTGGGATTTTTAAGTCTTTCATGTTCGCGACTTGCATTTCTTTCCGTACAAAATTCAAGTACTCAAGAACTTCAAGAAAATCACTACAGGCACGACGGGACTGGAGTGCAAAAATTTACTAATTAAATAGAGATGACCCTGAATTTTTTTAAAAATTGATTATGAGTGACGAGGCGCATTTTGATTTGAGTGGAGCTGTGAACAAACAGAATAGCCAGATATGACGAGCAGAAAACCCATGAGCAATTCAAGAATCTCTTCATCGACCTCTTCATCCTCGTAGAGTTCGATTCGGGCTGGTGGGATAATTGGATCACTTTTCGAAAATGACGATCGCGAAACTGTTACTGTTACTAGCGATCGATATCTTGCGATGTTATAACATTTTTCTTTCGCCTGAAGTTTCTCGGCTTCGTCTTCGAAACATGTGGTTTCACCAAGACGGTGTCATATGCCATACACCCAGTTTAATGGTAATTGTGAAACAGGCATTTCCAGGCAGGGCCATGTCGAAATTTGGGGATATCAATTGGCCGTCGCGCTCATCAGATTTAATAGCCCCCTACCAAACCAACAACATTGCAACAATTGAAAGACAATATACGCAACGCAACTGCAGATATTCCGAATGACATGCTGCAGAATGTGATGAAAAATGTGACTGAAAGGGCATGCATTTGTGCCAGTGCTAGAGGCAGCCATTTGGCCAACATTATTTTTCATCATTAATAGCATTGAATACATAATACATTTATAACATGCACACTGGAATTCGCCACATGGGTCTTTCTCGACACTGAAGGGGTTTTTTAGGACAAAGTTAGCTCTAATGCAATCCTTAGCAGTTAACGAATAGCCCAGCTCAATATCGGTCTTTGCGACTAGGCAAATGCTTATGTAAAGCACAATCAACTCTATCCTAGCAGAGTAGCAGAGGAAAGGTTAGTAGAGAAACACCTCAAAATGGCGTTGTGTAGCTAATGATACTTGACGAAATTTAAAAATGGGTTGGCTTTAATGTAACTGCCAACGATTATAAGGTTTTTATCACAGTATCAGGCAAATTTGTCCCTGTATACCCTGCTAATAGCAAATAATTGGGTTAGCTAGCAGGCAAAGTTTTAGAAAAACCCCCCAAATAGAGAAAAATCATTTCCCGTTTTCAAGCCTCCAGAAATTGATTCGTCGACAAAAATTATTTTTATTATTTAATTGTTTACCCTCTACAAAATGAGGATTTCTACGGCCCTGCTATCATGCACACTCGTAACTCATACGTATCACAATTTGGATCTCATTCCTTTTCCCTACGAATTTTTACAGGTCTACCTTGACTGGAAGTCAGTGATTGAGACCCAAAAATCTTGTGTTTCCCGAATAGCTAAAGCTAGAAACTTCGAATTCAAAAATATTTTTAAAATAATTCGTCTCAACATCCCATAATTATTTATAAATGAGTTGGATGCTGCATACAGGTGACTTAAATTGGTTCGTGTAAGCAGGGTGGTAGGCATATTAGGAGTATATATTTTGATCTGTACATTCACATCCACTAAATTTGCATAAATAATAAAATGATAGTATTCTTGTCACAATGGATGTTTGATTGTACGTTCGATAGTTCTTGACCTTATTGTATCCATGTCATAATTTGACATGGATACGGATACATTGAATAAAAGAGATATGATAGAGGCCATTGCCTGGAATAGTTATCCCACAACAAGTTGATGGAGGTCAGTTGTAAAGGATTTCTATTTAGGGTCACATTGTTAGGATGTCATATATTCAAGAAAGAGGTCAAAATAATACTTTGAGATAGAGGTCTATAAACCCAAATACAATAGTGTCAAATCGCCTTTTAAATATACCATGCAGAAAGTTTGCTTTCTTCCTATTATAAAGTTTTTCAATTAGCAGTTAGTACGAGTACTCCCACATCCTTAAGCAATGATTCGACAAAAAAACAAAGATGTATCAAAAAATCTTTAAAAAAAAATGGGTGAATGTTTTGACTTATTGTAAAGCTTGCACATATTAATGCTTTCTAGGTTTTTGAACTAATAGCCCATCATTAGTAGTTTTATACTACAATATTCCCATCAAATTTGCCGAAGGTACTATGTACTTATACAAAACAGTCTTCAAAATAGAAACTAAAATAGAACTACTGGTATACGAAATTATAAATGTACTCTACAGCACCCTGTATATTGGAAATCGAAAACCTGTCTGCGTTAGCTTCTGCCCCATGGTATGTACTATAAGTGTACGGTGTTTAATCTTTCTAGGACCACCTAGGAGGGTCTTCTGATAGAAAGGCCCACACACACCATAAGAAATTGTATCTTAGAGACAAAACAAATTCGCTTTGTAACAGCCTGTATTTTGGAAATTAAAAGTCGGTTACGTAGGATTCTACACCACAGTCTACGCTGTAAGTGTGGAACGTTTCATCTTTTAAGGCAATCATGGAAAGATACACATTGGAAAATCGTATTAAAAAAATATAAAAAAAAAATTTTATGTAGCACCCTGTGTTTTGAATATCGTATTTTGGGAAATCGAAAATCTGTCCCCAATATGTTCCTCTTTCTACGTCATCCATACGTCATATCATTGGGAAAACACACATCTGTCTTCCAGGCAGAAATATATCCAATCCTAATGGCTTGCGGACTATATTGGGAAAACCGGGTGCAGGCGAAGTATCTGCGTCTGTAGTGATAGTCAGGCTGAGCTTAAGGCACAGCAATCGAAGGTGGTATGACTCTCCAGGATGCAGGCAGACATGGTCCCCGTCGTCTGTAAGAAATCCGCGGCTTTCTTGCTATCTCTGCAGACAACTTACTGGCGCTCTTACGGGCCACTTTGCCTTTGCCAAGCACCTCCATATGCTAGGTTTGAGAACTACCCCTGTCTGCGACTCCTGTGGAGAGGGAGATGACACTGCGGAACACTTCCTATGTGATTGTCCTGCCTTTACCCGGATCAGGAGGCAAGTTTTCGGTGCTGATGTGGTGAGTGCTGATGACCTAAGCTCTTCATCACTGAAGCTTCTACTCGCCTTTTTACAAAAGACGGAAAGAACACATTAAAATGGGGTTCTCTGCCTGATTGTACAATGGACCTGTTTTTGAGTCTGAGTGCTCCAGTAGAGTGTACCCGCCCTGACAAAAAAAAAATAGTACTAAAGGATGCATCTAGCACTGACAGGTCTTCCGCGTTCAAAAAATTGACAGAAACACAGTTCATATCTCCCCGGTACAAAAAGAATCGACATACGCTTGAACAACGTTGGGAAATATTGAAAACTTATTTCCAAAGTGAGTGCTGTGTTGTCAAAGCAACACGAATTTTGAAAAGAAATTTCGGTCGAAATAATGCACCAACCGTGCCTGCTGTACACAAGTTTGTGAAGAAAGTTCGTGAGATTGGCATGCTAATTGATAACACAAGTTATTCTCGTGTTAGTCGTGTGCGCTCCGCCGAGAATATTGTTACTGTTGCCGAAAGTGTGCGCCTAAACAACGTTACGGTCAACGGAGAGCGCCAGAAACTGAGGAAATAAACTTGAACGATCTCTGGTTCCATTAAGACGGCGCTACATGTCATACAAACCATCTAAGAATCTATCTTTTGCGCACTAAGTTCAATAATCGTGCAATCAGCCGTTTTCGTGATGTTACTTGGCCTCTGCGGAGATGCGGCAATATGGAAATGTTAGATAAGAAATCGTTTTTAGTATTTTTAAAAATATTCTCTGAATCCCTGTGTTTCAAAAATTAACATAATCGGCTACATTACGCTATGCACCGTAGCCACTTCTTCCATGAGTATACAAAGTTTCAGCTTTTAAGGCCACTAGATGGCTTCTGGAGAATTCAGAAGGGGGCATACATACTCGTATGTCACTAGATGGCGTACAAAGTTTTTGTAAAAATTGTTATAGAGTAACTTCGGGTATTGTGGAATACCCATTTTATTTTTACATGCTACAACCAGAGAACATGTATAAAATTGGCGATTTTAATACATTTTGCATATTGATCTATTAGCTAACGTTAGCAATAATCTCAGACAGCTAGGGTTTTTTTTAAGATTTTTTTTTACTAATACCACCGCGAAAATCTAGATTTTAAGAATTGGGGGGTAATTTGGAATAGTATTCCACATTACACGAACCATAGTATTCCACATTTCCCGAATCAAAATTATAGACTCAATTAAGAAAAATAAATATAGGTACTTCTTTATTTCAATTATAAAAAAAAAAATGAGATGCATATTGTACCGTATTGACTTAAGCACAGGATTCGTAGATAAAAAAAATGTCACGAGCTAGTTCCAATAGCTCTATGTTCCTTGTATGGCTGTAGTGACCATCCAAAACTAATAAAATGGGCTTAACTATGGTTGGCTTGTTGTATTTTAAAAAATGTTGGAACCAGTTTGGGAATATATCCACCTGTACCCAACCAGAAATGTCGCAAGCCGAATCTGATCCAGGAGGAGCGTGTTTCATCAGTTGTTGATTTTTATTTTCGAGGGAAAATAAAAAAAGCTGGAACAAAAGATGCGCCTGCGCTCATGCAAGTGATGACGGTAATAAGTGAGCCCCGTTCGGCAGAAAAAAAATGAGATGCATATTGTACCGTATTGACTTAAGCACAGGATTCGTAGATAAAAAAAATGTCACGAGCTAGTTCCAATAGCTCTATGTTCCTTGTATGGCTGTAGTGACCATCCAAAACTAATAAAATGGGCTTAACTATGGTTGGCTTTGTGTATTTTAAAAAAATGTTGGAACCAGTTTGGGAATATATCCACCTGTACCCAACCAGAAATGTCGCAAGCCGAATCTGATCCAGGAGGAGCGTGTTTCATCAGTTGTTGATTTTTATTTTCGAGGGAAAATAAAAAAAGCTGGAACAAAAGATGCGCCTGCGCTCATGCAAGTGATGACGGTAATAAGTGAGCCCCGTTCGGCAGAAGTCATTGCTCCTATTTGCCTTTTACTCTTCTTTCCTAAGATCTTTGGATGCTTGCTTTGAATGATCGAAAGTCCTGTTTCATCAACATTCCAAATCGCTGTTGCGGAAAAGTTATGTTTTTCATATTCTGCATCTAGGAGGTTGAAAAAGGATTCTACATTTTCCTTTGTAAATCCTCGTTCCATTTGGAGCACGAATTCTTAGTGTGTTCTTATGGCGCTTAAGAAACCCGTATAACCAATCTTTCCTAGCACATTCTTTTAAAATGGAATAGCGATTCGGAATACAATTTTGTTTGCTACTTGAAATGCAAGAGAACTAATGTCACTCCTGGTCAGACCCCATAACCGAGACTCCTTCTCAAGAGCATAATACTCTAACTCACGTTCGATTATGTCACTGAGAACAGGTTTGCGGTCTAGAGGCGTAGCAATAAGTTTATCAACATCTTCCTCACTTCGAGCCATCCTGTAAATGGTTGTATGTGGGACATTGTATGTTGTTGATGCCATTTGAATGCCCATTTCTCCATTCCTTACAGCTTGCACAGCTTTCCGCATCATATCTGCATCCCATCACCTTATTTCACCTTTCTTAGGCATCTTCCAAAGCAGTCTGGAATTAAAAAACCGAACAAAATAATTAGCGGGTAATGTGGAATAGCATTCCACTATACCCTCCTTATGGTATTCCACATTAGCCGATTTGGAAACTATTGCAAACTACGACTTATAACAAAAAATATATCTAAAAACTCACCGATTTATAGTAAAATAATTAAATTTGACACGTGTTCGACGAAAACTACAATTGCACAGTTAAAGAAACCGCAATTTTTTCATTCGAAAAAAAATCAAACAAAAACGCACAAAAAAAGTCATGGACACCCAAGTAAGAACTTTGACTGAGTCAGATACACCGGTTGATAATATCAATAAAAAGAAGAACGTAGCACTTTTTTTCTGTTTACGTTCTGAGAAAATTAAGATCATCTGTGTTTTAGCAAATAAAGCACTCTAGAAGTTACTCTATTGTAGTAACGGTACTTTAGTTATTATAAAATTTTTAAAAATTTATCGGATATGATTCTAAACTATACATATATGCATATTCAAGGACATGGCGTACCAAGTTTTGAAAACAATTTGTTTACCTTTTAATGCATTTTTTAACAAAAAAAAAAAAAAAAAATACATTTTTACAATTATAATTTGAAATTTGGAAAGAAACAGCAGTCTATTTATATTTCACAAAAGTATATAATTTCAATGACAAAACTAGGGAGAATACGTGTACAAATTCCCCTGCTTGTATGAATTTTTTGTTCTGAAATATCTAAAATGTCTGGGCTAAATCTCAAAGCAACTATAAAATGAAAAATGCAAAAGTCCTTAAGAAACGTCTCCCTTTGAGAGATTTCAATGAAATTCTCTGAATGAAACCACTTTAAACCAAAAACGAAATTCATTTCATTCAAAGCGCAATTCACTCAATCAGAGACGACATTCTTGCTCAAACCATTTGACAGAGTATCCTTTTTAACTTCACACTCTATTACCTTTTCGATAAACATCAAATCTGGCCCCAGGTGCTGCAAAGTGGAATATTTTCATACAAATTGATTTTTGGCAGCCAAATAAACACCAAACATGACAAAATTGATGAAAATACTCGCTTATACCTAACTACCTCTGCATTCCTCTGTCTAAAAAATCCTCATATTTTCATATTCAATCCTTTAAAATTCCCGACTGAAAACATTAAAACTTTAAAGTTGGCACACTCAGCTCACATTCCCTCTGCTACTAGGGGTAGAACAAAATTTCAATAAAAAAAAAAAAAACTGCTCATAAGCATCACCATGCAAAATGACACAGGATGATGGTGATGTGATGATGAAGATGATGTGTGATGTTAGTACGTGTAACCGACTGACGACGCCTATATTCATACTGCCTCCTGAAGGTGTGTCGGCTGCCTTGCCTAATGGAGTCGAGTGTAATCATCTTCATGTGCGCCGCGGAATAGTTGCTGTAGGTATATGTAAATTATTTAGATTTTAATCTTCAGCCCAGTGCCGCTCTATCGTCTTTGAGTGTGCTCTCTGCACATTTTGCCATCCTTCCTCTGCTCCAGAAATGATTATGGTATCCTAATTCACAGGCAAAGATGTAAAGTTTCATTTTAAGGCGCCACCGAACGCGTATCACATTACTTTGCTGAAGACGAAGATTTTTAAATATTTAACTTTTTAATTTCAAGAAGGCATCAAGTGAAAGATACACAATGGGGCTATAGGTAAAGAATTTCCAATCACTGGAGAGGGGGAGGGAGTCGCAATTATTCCAGGTCATCTTTAAAATATTGAAAACCATGTTACATCCACCGGAAATTGAATATGCCCGATGGGCTACCGAGAAAAACAAAAAAATCCCCGGTATACCGCACCGGAACAAATGCTGATGAATTATTCGAACAAATTGTCGCATCGTCGTCATCGTCTTTATCATCATCATCATGAGTATCTGTTCCATGTTACTGTTAAATGAAATGCGTAAAAAATAAATTTAAACATGTATAACTACCGGGTGGGTGGGATAGGTGACCAGGATGTGGCTACGAGGACACATTCACATAGATACATAGTTTTTTTTTTTTGTCGCCCTAATGTGGCGACAGTTTGGTGTCGTCCTTGTTGGAGTCAAGTAAATGTCGACTTGCTGTTTGTCCAATTATGTTTGATTTCTGTTTGGTTGAAATAAATTTTCCATTTAATTAGGTTTTCGGTCATAATGTGGAGATTAGAGGGATAGAATTAGATGTAACTATGATAGCCAGATGACGTTAGAACATGAGTCACGTGTCATCAGCATTACGAGTACCAGCATCATCAACATCACGTGGAGATTGGAAGCTAAACAGTGCAACTGGGACTGATTTTGAGTCTGATTTGGCAGCTTTGACTTATCATTAGAAAGGGCGAATATTGCGGTTATTCTACGCAATCCTACACAAGTTTGACCATAACTTATTTATGGCTATGGTAGCCGTTTTGTGGTTCATATGTTACGAATACTATCGACAATACTGTTCAAATTACGTAACAGTTAAACGAAATGATGATTTTGAATGTACCAATGTGGTTGATGTATCAGGCGGTAATTGAAATTAGTAACATGGTTTGACAGAAGTTGGGTTTACCGGTTTAATTGAAATTAAACTTAACTGTCTTCATTGCGGTACTTAAAATAAGATATCCGTAACCAGAAACCAGCACAAGTTTTCTTTACCCAAGCTACAAAATCAGTAGGAACTTCAATTAAGCATTTAAGGTTTCTGATACTATTTAATATATATCTAATAGTAGAAAAAATCGCGTTGTTTAATACTAGATGCCAAGTTTAAGTGAAAAGGTAGTCTAATTTAAAAACTTAACAAAAGGATTTTTAAAAAAATGCGAGCTTAGTCCTAAGAACAAACACTGTAGATATACATAGTAATTTTTAGGCCATTCAAAAACTCGCTTACCACAAACCTAAGGCAACTCATAAAGATTTATATATACATACTATAAGGAAAACCAACAAGCGATCATCTCTAGCCAGCTCGATCTTGAGTTAGTCGCCTTCAGTTTTGCGCACGAAGTTGGTTCAGGCCTCTCTCCACTTGTGTGCCCCACCTTATCGCGTCATCCCTCCGAGATGGATTCGAAGACTTTCTAGGCTGAAGAGTTGATGTCCATTCGCCCTACATATCCTAGCCATCTTAGGCGATGAATACGAACCCTTATAACTAGTTCGATGTCGCTGTACAACCGGTATAGTTCATTATTGTATCTTTTCCATTCCCCGCCGGCTGAAAGCAAAGGGATTAAAAAACCTTTTCATTCTTTAATATGTACCTGAAAGCCCTATCTCATCTGCATAATCTTACAAAATGAAGAAGCTGAGATAGCTGAACACCGATATATCAGCACCAGAGAGATATGTATATCTGAGCTGCCTATAAAAAGAAGAGCAAATTAACTCACTCTAGTAATACCAAGTTCGGAAGTAAGAAACATTAGAGTAGAATATATAAGTAGTGTCAAATGCCAGGTTGTGCTAGAAAGTGAGATAATCACCATTATTCCCGTTTCCGTTTTATGACAACACAACACAACGCAACACAACACAACACAACACAACACAACACAACACAACACAACACAACACAACACAACACAACACAACACAACACAACACAACACAACACAACACAACACAACACAACACAACACAACACAACACAACACAACACAACACAACACAACACAACACAACACAACACAACACAACACAACACAACACAACACAACACAACACAACACAACACAACACAACACAACACAACACAACACAACACAACACAACACAACACAACACAACACAACACAACACAACACAACACAACACAACACAACACAACACAACACAACACAACACAACACAACACAACACAACACAACACAACACAACACAACACAACACAACACAACACAACACAACACAACACAACACAACACAACACAACACAACACAACACAACACAACACAACACAACACAACACAACACAACACAACACAACACAACACAACACAACACAACACAACACAACACAACACAACACAACACAACACAACACAACACAACACAACACAACACAACACAACACAACACAACACAACACAACACAACACAACACAACACAACACAACACAACACAACACAACACAACACAACACAACACAACACAACACAACACAACACAACACAACACAACACAACACAACACAACACAACACAACACAACACAACACAACACAACACAACACAACACAACACAACACAACACAACACAACACAACACAACACAACACAACACAACACAACACAACACAACACAAGACAACACAACACAACACAACACAACACAACACAACACAACACAACACAACACAACACAACACAACACAACACAACACAACACAACACAACACAACACAACACAACACAACACAACACAACACAACACAACACAACACAACACAACACAACACAACACAACACAACACAACACAACACAACACAACACAACACAACACAACACAACACAACACAACACAACACAACACAACACAACACAACACAACACAACACAACACAACACAACACAACACAACACAACACAACACAACACAACACAACACAACACAACACAACACAACGAAACAGTGTATTTCTGATCACGAAGAACTCCTAGAGGTGGGAGATTACCAGTCAGCCCTGACGGCGTAACAGCCATGACTGTCAACGGTTGGTGACTTCCAACCAGCCATGAGAGAGGACAATTCACGAATGACTATTGCACATGAAAGGCTACCTGTAAGTAATAACTGTGTATTAACCGTGATTACTGTATTCGTGATTACTAGAGGCGAGAGACAAACCAATCATGACGGAGTACTCACCATGATTAACTATCAAAGACTACAGAGTGATGAGTATGCACCGTAATCATGAATGACCCCCATAAATTGCAGGCTTCCAATTAGTTATCAATGAAGCGAAAACGCTCTAATAGTTGACGCTTTTCAAATCTCAAATAAATAAAAAAAAAAAAAACACCGGGCATCTTTATATTCAATAAATATTCCATGAAAAACATATTTGAAGAGAAAAAAAGCCTGCTGATCAAAAAGTAAGATCGCATCGCTCATCGCCTATTTATATTTACAAACGTTCAACAACTGCTCTGTACATATTTTTTGTAGCTCAAGCTAAATTAAGTGCCGCAATGCAAACCAGTGTGAATCTATTACGGAACCTATAAACCCTACAGGCTTGTCGGAATTGATGTTAATTGTGAGAAAAGTATCTGACGTTTTAGTTGCTTGAATACGTTACAATTCTCATACCTAAATCAAACAGACACATCTCACTATTTAAAAAAATATACAAACAATCTAGTTGCCATCTATTATCACCCTTTCCCCGCAGCAATGACACTCATAAATTTTTCCTTTTCTACGGCCATCCACCAAGGTCAATTCCAAAAAATTACAATTTTCATTTAAAAATACGACTCTGTCCATTCTCAAAATTTCATTTTCGATAACAGATAAATTTAAATGATTTTTCGTGTTTTTTCTATTCGTAAACCTAGTCTGTCATCGAACATAATAATCATTAAAATTTATTTATTATATGTATGTTTGGATTTCTCACGCCCTGCCCCAGCCCCTTATTAGAAAATACCACACATACATCATTGGCAGGCACATGATCTTGTACAAATCAAGATACATGGGTCGGTATTCTTGAGTCCACCTGTTTCGGAATGCTTTCGAGAGGAGACAACAAACACTGAACGACCTGAGAACAAGAATTTTCTGTTTGCCCCCCATCCTGAATGTCAGGAAAATTGTAATCGATGACGAAAATGTTCAACTGCGAGTGTATTGGACGTTTGTCGACGTCGTTTTTGTTGACGACGGAGGGGTCGATATTTTTAGAATAATGCGCTCCGAGGTAAAATACTTATTGAGCAGCAGCAGGCTGTTCTATTGATGTGATGCTTGACTTTAGTAGTGGGCTGGTTAATCGGTTTTTTGATTAAGCATGTCTGTCTGTCTATATGATGTCGCAGTTATATTGTCGTTTCAGTCAGTGTGACGGATTATAATAACGTCAAAATAATTGGCCACGAGGAGAATTGGAAATTCCTTGAAAAAATGTTTGCATTTTTAGAAGATTTTTCCAATCTTCTGCAGTTGGCTTGCATTAAATTGTGAAATAAATGCAACTGTGTAGTCATAGGTATTTTAGGATTGTTGCGATTGCATTTAAACTATAAACGAGGATCTTGTTCTTTTTACATTGTAATCAGGAAACTTTTAAAGCATTTTAATAGATTCGTCAATTTATTTGAAATGTACGTAACAGGGTGCGGTTATTTGAGGAGAAATTTGAAATGCTCACAACTTATGCAAAATAAATATTTATTAGAAAATAATTTAGGACATAAATACATACAGATATGTAGAATTTGGGGAAAAAGTAATGTCATAATGTGAATGTGCCATAATTTTGGCAAATGGCGTATAAAGCTGTAGTCCAAGCAAGCTGCAATTTGCAAACAGTTTTCAAAAATCTGCAAATGGTCTTAAGGCATTTATTAAGTTTTTAAGTCTTGGATAACAGCTTTAGATTATGACATTACTTTTGCCCCACCCTGTATATCTGTAGCACATATTTATTCAATAAAACCACCTTCAGCATCGATAACAGCCTCAATTCGTGACCGGAAACATGAGCACGCCGGAATTAAATGGTCCTTGCTGATGTTGGCCATAACTTGGACACTGGCATCGTTTAGAGGTTGGATGGTATTTTGGGAATGTTTGCTGGTTTTGTGTTTAACTACGTCCTACACAAAGTAATCCAACAGATTAAAGTCTGGTGAGTTTGGTGGCCATAAGTTTGGCATTATGTGATGATTATCCGGTCGTCGAGGCTGTGTGCGCTGGCGCAGAATCCACATATGGTCTTCCTTCAGTCACACTGTCTATCCAGGACTTAAAAACTGGGGCCGAATTACAACAATCGATAACGAGTAACTCGTCATCGAAATGTGAGGATTTGGCATTACAGCTCTAGTAATCGAGCATTCACTATGGAAATGTGAGATGACAGAATATTTTTTTTTTAAATGTGGTTGAATGCATCTTTATTAACCCTAAATCTTTTGTTAAATCTGCAAAATAAAAATGTTATTTAAGTTTTAATTCCCGTATGCTTATACTTAGGCAGCATTTGGAAATGAAAACGGATTGCTCCTATTCCTTGTTGTAGTAGAAGTTCTCTAGTACAATTTTATTTTCATTCGATACGAGTTTTCGAGTGTCATCATACCAAAGAGGTTAATCGATCATTCGATCACGAGTCGTTCTCACTCACTCGTTATCGATTCTGTTTCTAGCACTTCGATATATTCGACAGAATCCACTCGAATACTTTGTGGGAAAAAGCAGGGAGGCTTAACATGACCTTCGCTGCTTACTACTCCAAGAACCATTACTAACTATGTATGTATAACTAATTACATAGTCTTCGAAAGAATTCTCAATTTATCCGTGATAACAGCTAAGTCTACATACAATAATTGTTCTTTAGATCTTTTTTTTGAAAAACTATATTTAAAACAATTTCAAATCAACTATTCAAAACGAATTTACTTTAGTGGGCCCTCATGAATTTTTGTCTTTTTTTTATTTCTATTAGTCGATGTATCTTTTGAAGCTGATTACGAATGTTTGAATTAAAATTCGTGGAAAAAAACAAATTTTTACGTTATAGGCCCTTGAAGTTTCAAAAATAGCATACACCCCTACCCCATGTATAAATAGAAAAATAAAAGTTTTTTTTTTGTTTAATCGACGTGTTTTAAGGCCCCGATTACGATATCGGAAACGCTCTCGATGACTTAACCACGTAATTTTCATACTTCTGTATAATTTTCGGGGTGGGTGGCTCGCTTCGCTCACCTTTAGTATGAAATTTTCGGACCATAACTCATTTTCGTTGGGTTTTGGAATATTTTATTTTTTCGTCGATTTTAATTTACTGATTCGTAATCGTAATAATACATCGAATAAGAGAAATAAAGTGCACTAATGCGTCGGACGTTCTTGCATCTATGTGCTGTTGCTTTGAAAACCACTCAGTAATAAGTTAAGAACTGTTATTACCGAATAGACAGAGAATTGTGATGTTGGAAAATTGATTAAAGAAGAACACATCCATCTATATCTAACGCAGCAACATTTTCCAACAATGTTTCATTCTTTATATTGACAATAACTCATTGAAAAAAATGATTTGTATAGCTGATTTGTTGATATGATTATTAAGAGAAAAATAAAAATTAATAAAATTCCAAAAAAATCATCCGCGCCGACGGCATTTGAACTTGTGAATCTCGTCAAAGTCATAAGCGTTAGCCAACTCGGTTACGCCAGTGTTGTCCATGACACTGTCAAAAGCACTTAGTAAGTAAATAATCAATGTTGTTCCAAAACTTGGTACGCCATCTATCTTCACATGTCTACACCAACCAAAATATAAACCGTTAGAGACTTTTAAGAAATTGATTTTTTTTTTTTTCAAAATCGACCATTAGTGAAGTATCGTTAATTTTAGGGTTAGACACAGACCCAAGATTTGATGCATGGTGTAAATCCATCCAACCGTTTAGGCTGCAGTCTAGCGCACACATGTATATACAGGGTGGCTGACATGAACTGTTACTAAATTCTGCCAAACTATGAATGACAGCGCACTGAAAATTTGACAGTTGTTAACTTATTTCATTGTTGACAGGCGTGTGTAAGTTTTTTTTTTTATCGCGTGTTTAGTTTTTGTTCTATCGACAATAAAATTCAAACGTAATAATGTTATTGCCCTTTTTTTGGCTGGAAAATCACAACCAGCTATTGTTCGTGAGCTGAAACATATGAAAGTGAACAAAATGTTTGTGTATCCCAATATATCGCGTTACAACGAAACTGGCAGCATTGCAAAGCGCTATGGAGGTGGTCCCAAAAAAAACAGCAACATCGTCAACAGTGATTCGCGGAGTATGAAGGCCAAAATCGAACGGCGTAGCGAAAGAAAATGGCTTCTGAGATAAACATATCCAGAGAATGGATGCAAAATATTTTGAAAAATGTCAAAGTCGTAAAGTTCCAAAAAGTGCACGATCTCACACCTGACCAAAAAAATTAAAGTGGAGAGAGCAAAGGAGTTGATCCGCTAGCACGCAAGTGGCCAATTGCTAAACATCGTCTTCTCTGATGAAGCACCATTTCCAATTGTGCAACTTGTCAACAAGCAAAATGATCGAGTTTACCTGCCGAAGAGGTCATACCATAATTTCGTCCAAAGAATGGCCACCAGGAAGCAAGCGCCACCGTGTTTAATGGTTTGGGCCGCAGTGACTGCCGATGGTCGATCTCCGCTCGTATTTTTGGACCGTTGCGTTAAGGTAAATGCGATGGGTTATCGTGAAACTGTCTTGGAAGCTGTGGTGAAGCCAAGGGCCTGCAAACATTTCGGCCAAAGACCCTGGATATTCCCACAAAGCCCGAGCAAATCAAGAATGGCTGCGACAAAACGTTCCGCACTTCATTTCCTCGACACAATGGCTATCGAATTCTCCCGATGCGAATCCATTAGACTTTTCTGTCTGGGGCATTTTGAAGGCCATGGCACTAAAAAATAGCAAACAACGACGCGCTCAAGTTAGCGCTTCGCCGGGAATGGAAACGCATTCCACAGACATACTTGCGTGCGATAAATTTATTGACCGTCTCAAGGAAATTGTTCGTGCCAAAGGTGGCCATATCGAAAATATTAAAAAATATTCACAATTAAAAAAAAAAAAATACAGCTATTTGAATTAGTAACAGTTCATGTCAGCCACCCTGTACATAGATTGATACAGACAATAAGATGGAGATAATTAAGAGACTCGATTTGTTGAGTTTCCCTATTAAGGTTGATCAAAATCTCAAGTTCGACAATTTGCACGAAACCAATACTTGCTCTTATAGGTGCCGCTAATCTAGATTTATTCCAAATATTCAAAATGGCAGATTTTTTTTGTTCTTCAAAATGGCGGGGCTGGAGTTCTTTGCGATTTCCTTAATTACTTGTAGCATCACGAACAGGTCCCAAATAATATCGGAAAATTTCAATTTTGTTATTTTATTTTCACGTAATTTTATTTATTTTGGCGCTAACACCCTATAAAGGCCGCAGCTCAACTTCTCGCAGTCATTCATGATGTGTGTTTTACTCGTATGCCATTCCCGAAGGACAATTTCTCTCGATTGAGAGAAGCTTTTAATGACAATTTTACTCCCGAATGTTTGTCAGATGTTTTCGAGAGGTGGATTCAGGAAAATAATTTGTTTGTGTTTCCTGGGACTCGAACCATGATTCTGCTATTGAGCCACGGCCGGCGCCCATTTGCAACAATTACCGAATGGAAATATTCCACCCTTAAAATGTCCCCGACAAATATTTTTGGCTGTATTGCGGCCATAACTTCACGGATGTTGATTTTGGAATCCTCCAAAGTTTGAGGATTGTCTGCATAGGCACGATCTTTAACATAGCCATACAAAAATAAATCCAATGGGGTGAGATCACACGATCTTGGTGGCCAATTGATGTCGGCAAATCTCGAAATTAAACGGCTGGAGAACTTTTCGTGAAATAGAGCCAAATTTGCCTGTTTTATGTGACACGTAGCTCCGTGGTGTTGGAATCACATGTCTTCAATTCCAGGCCAAAAAAAAAAAAAAAAGTTATTATTTGACCATAGCGCAAATAATTCACCGTAAAAGTAGTGCCTTCATCGTTTTCAAAAAAAATACGGCCTTACCACGCCGTCGGTTCACAGCGCGCACCTAACTGTCACCTATGGTCGATCAAATGGCCTCTCAACTATCTCATTAGGATTCTCAGAACCCCAAATTCTGCAATTTTGTTTGTTTACGTAGCCACCGAGCGAGAAATGGGCCTCATAGCTGAAGAAGATTTTGTTCGAAAAATCGGCGTTAACATGTTGATTTTCCAGCACCCATCGGCATAAGTTCTGCGCATTTTATGAGGGTGTTCACACAGGACTGACGGACTGGATTTTTTTTGACGTTTACTGGCAAAGGGGGAAGTGGAGAGGTGACATCTTTGGATTTTTTCTGACGATTGAAAATGTCAATCGGTTGTCACTCGACAAAAGTGTACAAAAAAAAATAAATAATAAAAAAAAATCATGTCATTCATTGTTTAATTAAATTTCTTCAAATTTGCGAAGTAAGCAAAAAAAAAAACAGAAACGAAAACAAACCAATGTGATGAACACTGACAAAGAGAATCCGCGAAAGCGTTCAGCCAGGACTATCAGTCTGAACACAAAATGTCAAAAAAAATCCAGTCCGTCAGTCCAGTGTGAATACCGTCTATGGTAAGTTGCAACAATTTGAATGGCAACGAAAGAACTGTTCACCTGTCACTATGCATGACACGTGAGTTTGACAGATTGACTAGGATGTGAAATCTCAACCTCTAAATGAATAACCTTCTATACCCGCTTCGAAATACCACACCATCAGAATATACCACTAGCTAAGCAGCTATTCCCTGTCACTAAGTATGTACGAGTACTATACTCTCAGTAAAAAAAAATGCTGGAAGAACACAAAACTGAGCGAGCAGCTACGAGTGGTGGGTCAAAAAGCCCCTGAAAAATGAAATAAGAAACGCTCTTTTCGGTATAAAAACATTTTATTTTTCAACATAGTCTCTTTCTAGCTCTATACACCTGCTGCCGTTTGTGCTTCAAATCGGCTTGGAATCGATCCAGCAGCTCTGTGTAATATGCGCCGGTGATCGTTTCACCCTTTTCAAGGTAATCGATGTGAATAACACCACGCGCATCCCAAAAAACTGTCGCCGTTTGCTGACAAACCCGCCTTGGCATTCTTCGGCTTCGATTCACCAGGAGAAGTCCATTATTTTGACTGTTACTTGGTTCCTGCTTTGTTGTGGTGAATCCAGGTTACGAAACGGCGCAAAAACTCAGCTGAATTTTTCTGGAACATCGCCAAATACACCTTTGAAGTTGTCAAACGAATGCGTTTGTTGTTGATTGTGAGCAAATGCGGCACCCATCTTGCATAAAGTTTTTTCATGTCCAAATATTTATGTAAAATCGAAATCACTGAGCCATGTGATAAGCCTGTGGCCTCTTTAAGCTCGCGCACTTTCACTCGCCGATCGTCCATTATCAAACCATGGATTTTGTCGACCATTTTCGGTGTGGTAACCTCAATTGGGCGACCAGAACGTTCGGCGTCACTTGTGCTTGAACGACCTCACCGAAATTGAGTAAACCAGTGGTGAATGGTTCCACTCGATGGTGATGAGTCCCCATAATATTTGTCAAGCTTTTGTTTGGTTTGCGTGAGAGTTTTTTCTCGCAAAAAATAGTGTTTAATGAGCACTCGAAGTTCACTTTTTTTCCATTTTAACGAAAATGCTAGTAGGCGTCTATATAAAATGGCTGCCACAACAAAACTATTTGACAGATCTGTCTGAAAATTTGGGTGCGTTCTTTTGAAAGATGATTCTTGACAAAAAAAAAAAAAAAAAAAAAAATAAATAAATTTAAGGTGACGACACAATTTGTGTAAAATTTCAGGGACTGGGACTCGTATCTAAAAATGAAATAAATCCAGCCATCCAGCGACCCAGCCTTCTATATTCTACGTTCTTTTATTTATTATCGTTACCTTATTTTGAGAATATTTTGGTATACAACCGTCTGTGGATAATGATGTTGCATGCTAGTGCCACAATCAGACGCCTCTATTGTGTGGAAAAATTAGTTCATAACACACGGCTAAAGCCTACCTTAGTTTATTATCCTCATAGTGGAGTCGAAGGGGTATTTTTATCATTCTGTTTCTTCTTAACCCTCCTGTGGGTAGTTAATAATTCTAACAGATCTGGGCAGTACGTAAAACTTTTATGGGAGAAATGGAATTCTGACTGAAGGGATGCACACAAAGAGGCTTAGGGCCTAGTTTCTTGCAGCCGACTCTCTGTTCGGAGGTGTGGGAACACAGTCTAGCGGAGAGTATCGTGATGTATAGGGACATAGGTACTATGTTTGCTACAGTCTGTTCTATGACGGTTGCGGTTTTCCTGAGAAGAAATATAGCAAGTCTTCGGATTGAATTTTACATAGCGGTGGTCTGAGATAGCAGGAGTAGATAGTATTGTGTTAGTTATCTACCTACAAATACCCACATTAGTTCTTGAATGTAAATCCAACTTTGCATTTTCGAATATTCTATTCACTTCAGTGTTTGCTAAAGGATCTCATCATTCGTTTTCTATGATTTTCCTATATAAATTATCATCATAGCATATGCCCAGCACGCGAAGTAAATTCAAACTTTTCTACACTCAACTTATTAGATTTCCCTACTGACCCAACTGACAGTTTAAAAAGAGCTTTCAAATATTTATCCACACTCAACGAATTCCAACAAAACAACCCGCCTTGCTCGAACTCTAACCTCACCTCACAACAGCAGTTCATGTACGACAGGTCAAGACCAACAACAAAAAGAAACTTCCAAAGGCAATCGATTTTATCGATTTTCTACCACCTTTCCTCCATCCAACAGCAGCAAAGGGGTTGCGAAATATTTCAAAATAATAAAACAATCTTTTAATTAAGCCAAATACCCGAAAAATATTTTCTCCGACACTATAACAAATGTCCCTAGTTAGAAGGACATAATCGCATTTACCATTTGCGTAGTGTTGTCCGTCTTTAGCAAGAAAAACACCCCCAGGCGTACTAGCATACCAACTAACGGCAACGATAACACAACGCAGTAACACCAACAACCACACAACTACGATGACGACGAAGAAGAGAGTGCCTAAGGATTATCAAGGAAGGATTATCAACGAGGCATAGGAAGAAGCACCATCACTCCAGTGACTGCCCCATTTAGCCGCAGGCTACAAATTCTTCCCCTACGATTGTTAAACTTTGTTCCCCTCGTCCTTTGGCTAAACAGCAGATCCCCCCTACTATAAAATGTTAAAGGCATTTAATAACTTCACTGCGCCAAAAAAGAATACAAATGTATGTACATATTGTGCTACCACCAACAGAGGACGACTTCCATCACCAGCCCACCTCCCTACGGTCGACATTAGTCAAAGTTCGCCTTTTGGCGCTGTGTCATCACATTTGGGTTGAGACTGAGTTAGTATATGACAGAGAGAAATAGAGAAAGAGAGAGAGAGAAACACTATTGGCGCCACAAAGTTCGCCAGTCTTCATAGGGCGACTAAAAATAATGTCCTGCCCGAGGACAAAAGAGCACTACAACGAATGTGGGGGATTGTTCACAAGAAATGAACGCTCGCGAGGACACCCATTTACGAGTTAGTAACGTTAGCGAGTAAAAATCTCATCGTCGCGTCGCAGGATAATTGAGTGCACTCTTGCATAAACAAATGTGTGTGGCTGTGTGTGCTAATGCATTTCGGTGTTTCTAAGAGGATTGTGGATTAATCGGATTTAAATTTATGTGCCTACCTTCCAGCAGCATGGATAACATTTTTTTGGGGCCGCACGCCCGTCTAATGTCCCATTGAGATGGTCATTACCATATTGTGGCCCACTTTAGTTCCCAAAAAAAAAAAAAAGAACAACAAAAAAAATCAAGAAAAACGTTTCTGACTGCGTGGTTGTTCTTATTTGCGAATTATGAACTGCAAAGTGAAACTATTTTTGGAAGGAGGCGCACAAATATTTGGTTTGGGCCAGAATTCGTTGCCAACAAAAATTCGCCTCCGCCGCGTGCGCGGAGGGTGGAGGAATTTTTCTATTTTCGGGCCTCCGCCCCGAACGCAATTAATGCAATTTTCATTCGATGGCAATCAGAAATCATAGAAAAACATTTTCCTTTCGGTTATAAATGTTATTAAGTGAGCTGATGCATCGCGAACATGATTGTACGCGGGCCCCCACTATTTGCCGCCATTGGGAACTACACAAACGTCAGCGCGGATGGGTGAACAGAAAATTTATTGAACAGTTTACGTGGGAAATTATTTGGGAATGCGATTTGCGGTTGGTTAATGTTTGGATGGATTTTCAGGGCCGGAAAAAGTCATTACTCAAGTTTAGAACTGTAATTTAAATTTGAGATTTGAAGTAAAGCGAAATAAAATGTTTCGATGAATAAAAACGAAGGAATGGGTTAGCCAAGGAGCCAGAGATCGCGGGAGCAACTTGTGACGATCATGACTTAGTAGATTAAGTAGCAAAATAATTGATAAATGATTTAGCTGTATTGTATGGTCTCGCTTTTGTCTATTACCAGTAATTTAGACTAACATAACACAATAGTAATGGCAAAACTTATAAGAAGTTGAAAGAGCAAAGTCGCTGAGTATGTGTCTGTAGCAGAGGCAGAGCTCATTATAAGGGTTTTTCAATAGGGACATAACAATTTTGTATTTTAATACAGACGCACCTTTAAACTTTTTTTATGATCTGTCAATGTCAAAACGTCAGTCAAGGTTTACATTTTTACGAGTATCATGGTGAAGTTCACGAACGAGCAACGTTTGAAAATTATTAAAAGTTACTACCGAAATTCTGAGTCGGTGGTCGCAACTTTAAGAGCGCTTATTCCAATATTCGGTTTTAATAATCGTCCCACCAGACAGGCTGTGCCTGCTATAGTGGATAAATTCGAGTCAACATATTCACTTTTGAATGTTCCTGTGCCAGTGAGACAACGCACCGGTCGAAGTACCGAAAATATCGCAGCCGTAAGTGCTTCAGTTTAAAATGAGCCAAATCAGTCGATTCCACGCCGTTCAAAGGAATTGGGCATCTCTCAGTCCATATTGTGGCAAATTTCACATAAAGATCTTGGCCTACACCCTTACAAGATCAAACAAATTCAAGAACTGAAGCCTCTTAATCATTTTAAGCGCCGAAACTTCCCCGATTGGGCTCTGCAAAAGTTTGAAAAAAATCCTGAATTTCATGGAAAAATCATCTTCGGCAATGAAGCTCATTTTTGGCTTAATGGCTTTGTCAGTAAGCAAAATGTGCGTTATTGGACAGCAACAAACTGTGGGCTGTGCTTCAAGAGACTCCAATGTATCCACGAAAGGTGACCGTGTGGTGTGTGTATATTCTTTCGTCGATGAAAATGATCGCCATGTTACGGTCAATGGAGTTCGCTATCGTGACATGTCGGAAAACTATTTTTGGCCAGAATTGGATGGACTTGACATCAGCGATATGTGGTGCCAACAAGATGGTGCCACATGCCACACAGCTGGTCAAATAATTGATCTATTGAAGGGGATGTTCGGTAATCGTGTAATCTCGAGGAATAGCCCGGTCGAATGGCCAGCTCGCTCATGCGTTTTAACGTCGATGGATTTCTTTTTTATGGGGTTACGTTAAGTCGTTGGTTTATGCCAACAAGCCAACAACGTTAGAGGACCTCAGGAACAATATCGAAAGCGAAATTGCCAACGTTCCGGCCGATATATATGGAAGAGTGGTGGAAAATTGGCTCCAAAGAATCGATCGCTGCAAACGTGCTCGCTGTGATCATATGTACGAGATCGAATTCCATACTTAAATTTATTATGTGTACTACACCTGGAATAAATTTCAGCCCTGTATCTCAATTATTCTGTGTTTTATTTCTTTATTGAAAAACCCTGTATTTAGTATATATTTATATTACCCTGGAAACCTGTAAAGAGACCGTTAAATTAGTAATAGCGATGGCGGTAAGATGAACTAGGACCTAAAAGATATATTGTGTCTCCTCCGGGGTACATCTCGAAACTTGAATACCTGGATTGGATTTGGGGGTGGAAAGTCTATTTCTGGTGCAAGTCAATGTCTCACAGTATACATAGTTGCAAGGGTATTATTAGAGCTTAGCAGTGTCCAGTGGAGAGACCTGAAATTATCGGTAGGTTTTAAATATTTTTCGGTTGAAGTTCGAAAGGAGTGCTTTTGCTTGCATTACGTTTGGGAGTTCATATAAGAATTTAGCTGATTTTTCACTTTCTTCGTAGGTAGCTCTTCTCGTACATGTCCCCTGTTTTACCAAAATATCGACCAGTGTTTGCTCTTTGTAGCGAAATTTGCGTATAATACTCGTAACTATGGAAAGCTCTCCATAGTATTGCAGGTTGACATTTGAAAAATCTATTTTTGGATTGCGCTTAACAGAAATTGGTTTTGACTGCTGGTTTTGGTATTACAAAATTTTTAATTTTTAAATTATCTGCAAAATGAATGTCGAATTTTCAAAATTTTCGAATATTGAAGGTACGCAATCTTCCAAAATATCGAACGTTACTCGGAAGTTAATGAAAAGCATTTTCGAATATCTCGAAAATGACTACGATTGAAATTATTTTTTTTGAAATTCTCTACAGGTAGGTAAGAAGTTTTTAAAATTTTTCGAAAATGTTCGAAATCTTTCAAAATACATAACTTTACCTCGAAGTTAATCGAAATCGCTGTGCAGTGTGAATATTTTCCGAAATCGTAATCTGAAAGCCTGACACGGGATGTTATGGACACGAATACGCATGCGAATTATACAACTCAGGGACTATAACGCGAACTCCTGTGTTAAATAGTGGTGTATGGGGGGCTTAAGGATACATATTGTGGATTCATTGGTCCATTCCTATTTAGTGTTCAGTCTAAAGTTTCTTACGAAGCTGTATTTCTAGATCATATTTTATCCAAGGAAATGCAGCAGAGGTGTCGTGGTCTCTGAGCTCGTTGCATTATCATCCTGTGTTCCTGATATGAATAATCAAGTCAGTTATTGTACTTCCTTGAGGCCTTTCTGTGCTGTGTTTAACTCAATTCTCTTCAAGCAAGACAATGCGTGATATGCCATGATTAATCTCACATACCCTTGTACTACCCACTACTCCTTCTTCTTGTTTATTGCTAAGCAGTATGCTGTACAGAATAGTTCTTTTTATAGAAAAGGTATCATCGCGACCTCAACAAGGGACATTTCTTTGGTATTTTCCGTCTTCTTTTTCGCCTTGTTAGCCTGTCCAGAAATGCGTCTACTCCTAGCATCCTAATTGAGGGTAACAAGACACCATTCTCATGCAAATAATTTCATTTATTTATTCACTTATTCATTCATTTATTCATTCATTTATTCATTCATTCATTCATTTGTTCATTCATTCATTTGTTTATTTATTCATTTGTTTATTCATTCATTTGTTCATTCATTCAATCGGGAATTGAAATTTTAAAAAACACTTAACCAAAATAAGTTTGTTGGAATATTCGCCGGTAAAGTTGAATATTTTGGATATCTATACATGTATACTCGTATGTATAGCGAAAATATAATAAACTCTTTGGGATATTTTTTGTTTATCAAATATTATTTTCCTGTTTTATATGATTTAAGTAGGATCTCTGTCTCAACAGTTTTGCTTTACTTAATTAATTGATTGTCTCAAACAAATAAATGTTTGAGGTTTTAGCAGAATATTTTGCTCCATCTGCATACGAGTAAGGACGAGCAAAATCATAACCAAAAATGTTGCTTTGCAGTTTGTCAGGTCATGTGTCCATCCAATAACAGGATGCTTGGTCTATCGAACTGGAAGTGACATTCCTGTTACTAACGAGGTAAGTATAATATTTCTCTCATGATAGCTCTAAAATGAGCCTCTTGTGTGAAGGATTATCAGTTAATTTCAATTCAATTCCTTTCGACCGCTTCAGCCAGTTATTGAATGCATTCCATTGTCATTCGTAGAATATGTCAAGTGTATATGATCCATTGGGATACATTATTCCACCTCTGCTGGTCATCCAATAAAGTCAACCATTATCCTATCTTTCTAAATATCTACATATCCGTATATCCACCTTAAATCAACCAAGCCCTTTAGCTAATCTACGTTATGTACGTTCGACATAGAAACATGTGTTTCTTTTAGAGAAATTAAATTCACCCATCACGACTGAGGAAGTTCAACACATTTTTGTTCTGACTGAAGCTAGTGCACACATTGTTCATCATAATACTTGGGAGCTCTTGTTCTCCCTCTGGTGGACATCAACTATGACGACGATGGAGTCACTTTCATGAGCGGAACTCATCAATCAGAAAGAAAGAAATAAAAACATGTTTTTGTTAGGTTTTTTGTGGAAGAGAATTAAGCATGTCCACGTTTGCTTCCTTGGCAGCTAATACACGATACACGACTATCTATGTCCCTGAAGGACGCTCGTACGTGTGTCTATTTTGGGTATACTCGTATGCAATCGACTTTAGGTAGAATCAAGCATACCTCAAGGGGATTGATTGAAGGGATCGTATTTATGTTTACATTACATTTTTTTTTTATTCAAGCATTAGATGTGGGTGGTAAGTAAGTGTTAGTGTTGCCATGTTAGAACTCAAAAGAGTGTAGCGCCCGATTTGTGTGAGTTTCCAAAAATGATTTAAAGCCTTTTTATAAGATTTATACTTAGTTCTTTTAAAATTTTTATAATGAGGATTGGTAGTTTTTTTTTTATTGCAAGTTTTTGCTCGAAATTCATTGACGTACTCTACATCGAGTGGGTACTCCAAGTCGAATGAAATTTTGATGAATTTTACCAGATTTTAAAAAATTTAGCTTCAAATACTGTGAATGTAGATAGAGGAAAAAGTACTAGCATGGAATTTTTAGTAACGAAGGGATAACAATTTAAAATACTTGAAAATAAAACTAACCTCATGGCAACACTGATGGTAAAAATATCTGAAAGCTGGTGCGTGAAAAACTTTTGCAATGTGTCGGAGTGGTAAGTTAGGAAAGGTTAGTCGAACTTCTCGTATATATATTAAAAAAAAAAAGAATGCTCCTTGGATGAAATTTCTTTTAGATGCAAACAAGTATAGAATCAACCCATATGTGTTGTTATTGTTCTCAAAGGATAATATTTACAGACTGTGTTTGCACATTGCTTAGGGAGTTTTTCGACAGAGGATCGTGAGGTAGATTCGAAAATGACTTTACGATTTTTGTGAATTAAAGTTCAAAATAGCAGGGTGTCTTATTTCTGGTGCTACCTCCTTAGTAAGTTTTGGCGTGGCGTATTCATATTAATTTCTGGGTGGGTAGCAACAAGGGTTCCTGAGTGGAGAAACTTACTGTCGGGCGTTCTATTTTTCGGTGAATAAATACAGAGCCTTCGGTAAGAGTTTTCGTCTCTCCCCTGACAGAGGCGATAGGGTTAGTCTAATAACCACTGATTACGACGGTTATTATTCTTAAGGGGTTCCTAAACCGTTTAGCCAGAAACTTAGTTTTCTTATATAGGAGAACCGTATATATAGGTATGTACTTACGTATATGTTTAGTAAAGTAGCTTTCATTGTAGTTTAACCTGGTATGGCTTTTGAAAAAGCTTATACTGACTCTGCAGAGAGGCTCGGGCCAGTTATAAGGTTGGTTGTACCACCCTTAGCAAGTGAATCAGCATTTCATTTCCAATTTTATTTGTGAGCTGGGATCTAATGTATAATCCCATCATATTCGAATCATTTTTCTCATATGCCTAACTCAAGAATGGCTCAACAGATTTTTATGAAATTTTGGTATTGAGCTACATCGGATGTGGACTGGTGTAATAATGTATCCCAATGGATCACTTTTTTTTTTTTTTTTATATAATTTGCGCACGCCAAAGGGAATACGAATACCCTTATATTTTCCCAGGGCACGTTCGTTTAGTAAAATGGGGAAGAGGAACAGAGGAGAAACCTGTGCACGTTGCCTTTAAATGTTTAAAGGTTGTAGTGATGGGTAAATATGAGTACAGAGCCTGGTAGATCATTCCACATTCGTGTCGTTCGGCTTGTAAACGAATCCCTTTACTTGACAGTACGACCGGATTTTTTGTAAAAAAAAAGCGATAAAATAGGGAAAGACACGAGACACTGTGTTGAAGTGAATGTGTGGAATTCACAATGTCTCTATCACCTATAAGTTTTAACGCGAGATTCTGTACCCTGTCTAGTATCTTGGGTGTACCAGACCAGATATAGGCGTTATGCTCCAGCTTTGGGCGGATGAATGCCTTATAAATTGAGGCCAGATCAGACCGGGTAAATTATTTCTAGAACCGTTTAAGGAATCCTAGACATTTTGCAGCATTTTTGGTGACCTCGAATATGTGATCATTCCATCTAAGATACATACTGAGATGGCAAGTCTTTTGGTTTCAACGATGAAAGTACCATTCATGGATAATGGTTGTATAGTGAGGTAACTTTAACGTATTCCAATAGAAGATTTGCTATAGTTTTCCTCTGACCTCCTCATAAATTTATATACCCAACAATTTTTTCAAATTTGTTTGCATTAATATTTTCGGAGACAGAGAAGGGGGTACAGTGCCTTTGCCATGGTTTTTGAGTTGTTTTGTTCAAGAAATTTTATCTTAAAAAAAATACCTTTAATATTTTTGGACTCCTTGGAAGTACAGCTTTAATTTGATATATCACATGATGGGGTATAACAATTTGTTTTTCTTCGGGATCACTGGTCCCGCCCACAAAATTATTTTTGGTCCACGTCCACGTACTATTTTTATACTAAATGTCAGCTCCCAAGTTCAAACGGTTCAAAAGTTATAAGCGTGTTGCATACACCATGTTCAATCCATTAGCGTTCCATTTACACCATTCTGGTACAAGAAATATTGTTCGGCTGCCAATTGGACCTCATGAAGATGCACAGAGAGTACAGATAAATACAGCCAAATTTTTTGGCAGAACTTATCTGAAAAACCGCAGAATCTGCGCAATTTTGAGATTGATCTCTGCTGATTGCAATTCGGAGTTTGATAAGAGAAAATAAACTGCAAGTCTGCAAAGTCTTAGCACTCAAATTCTCCTTCTAACATCCAAACAGATAATGGTTTTGTCTAATAAGACACCGAAGATACAACGACTTTTTTCAACTAAAACGACATCTCAGGCAGGAACCAACAATTTAAGCTAGCGACAGCATTTCATAGGATTCTTCTGTTGTCTCAACAGCGTTATCCCTTTTAAGTAGTCCCGTGGCTAGAGTGGTAGATGCAGTTTGGTATTTAAGGGTAAGTCAAACCGGGAGGCTATTTGGGATTCCCGTCTTAGGCACGATCGCATTTGAGAAATTCTAAATTTTAAAACCCTGTTCCTTTAAGGGATGGGCTGACTTTTGGTCAACCAATGATGAGATGCTGTCTCAGAAGATTAACTCTATCTGAATTAAGAGGTCCTTGTCTTCATTACCGACAGCAATAAAGGTTTTCTCATTGTTGAAGCTTTCAGGAAAATGGCCCACTAGCATTTACTCACCAGGGGTATCCCTTTAGTCGACCGCATTCAGCCAAGTTACTATACCGGGTTAAGGATTGTGATCTGGATTTTGGGCTGATAATCAGGGTAGGGAAAGTAAGGAGAAAGTAGGAAGGAGAGGGGAGGGGTAATAAGTACTCTACCTCTTACTCTTTCAGTGTAGACACTCACACTAGAGAAGCGAATTGAAGTTCCCTAAAGCAACGACGAGGCTTAGAACTATTTATGATTGGTTGGTAGTCGAGAAGTCTAGCAGTATATGTTATAAGATTCTCCTTAATTTGCCCCGTAGAAGGTAGTTTTCAGTGAGGACTCCTGAGGCAAGACCTCATTCCAGTACCCGGTGGTGACCACGGGGAGGTAAAATAAGCACAATTGATGAGTGTGAGATATTTGCGACACTGGACACTCGCTGCTCCATAAAGGTTGGAAACAATCTCACCGAGACCTTTGATGTCAAAAAAGAATTTAGACAAGGTGACGCACTGTCATGTGACTTCTTCAACATCATTCTCGAGAAAATTGTGCGAAACTCACAAGCCAACACCAGGGGTATAATTTTTCAAAAGTCTGTGCAACTTCTTGCATACGCTGATGGCATTGACATTATTGGCAGAACACAGCGAGCTGTAACTGGTGCGTTTGTAAGTATCAGTGCAGAAGCGGCAAAAATGCGTTTGGTGGTGAATGAGGGTAAAACAAAATATATGCTGTCAACAAGAAGGGACAAACAACATCGACGAATCGGACAGAACGTCACGATAGACAGCTACAATTTTGAGGTCTACCTTGGCTCCGCGGTAAACTCTGATAATGACACCTCAGTAGAAATCAGGCGAAGAATTACACTTGCCAACCGCTGTTTCTTTGGCCTAAGACGGCAATTGATTAGTAAGACCTTGTCAAGAAACACTAAGGAGACTCTATATAAGACCCTTATCATCCCTGTCCTGCTCTATGGCGCAGAGCGGATGAAGATCTTCTTGGTCGTTTCGAACGCAAAATTCTTCGAGTGATTTTTGGTCCCGTTTGCGTTGACGGGCTTTGGAGGAGAAGATTTAACACTGAACTCTACGAGCTGTACAGCGACATCGACCTGGTCAGAAAAGTGCGCATCAGTCGTCTAAGATGGCTAGGACATGTAGAGCGAATGGACACCAACGCTCCAGCCCGAAGAGTCTTCGATTCCAACCCGGAGGGACAACGCAGTAGAGGAAGACCTCGCCTTAGGTGGCGCGCACAAGTGGAAGGGGACCTCAACCAACTTGGAGTGCGCAACTGGAGGCAGTTAGCCAAAGATCGCGCTAACTGGAGAGGCGTATTGGTTGAGGCTCAGGTCCACCCCGGACTGTAGCGCCACTGAAAGTAAGCAATAGACTGCTCCAAGGGAAAGCAGAAGTAGATTTCTGCTAAAGCAAAAACAAACTGATTTGAGGATCATTCTAAAACTCGTCATAGGAACTGTTTGGTTTTCTTTCAAATAAGAAAGATCACCTTGAGTGATGAGTGAATTATGGAACTCAACCTTACCGAGGTCACGGATAAGTTCGGAGCGAATGTCAGTTTTGCCATAAATCGACAATAGAGCGGGTCTCATGGCCGACTTAATGTGGGCAATTAGAACGAACAATACAATGTCCTTCAAGAAGAGTATGACATCTCTTTTGAAAAATAAATAAATATGGATACATAGTTCTGTCCTGCACTGACATTCCGTAGTCGAATTATAATTTCTGAATTTAAAATTTTCCTTTAAACAAATTTCCATTTACAATATCAGAACAAAGGGACTCCATTACCTTCAACTTAGCAACAGCTTTTGACAGACGCTAAGCTGACATACTGACCACATGAAAATATTTTCAGGGAACGTGAAAATCAACTTGTAATTATGTTCTTCGAAAAACAAGAACGAAAAAACAACTTTTCACTACCCTTCTGCATGACAAAAGCTAAGCGCATTAAATATATGCTACTGCACATGCACGCACACTCCAAATATTCACATGCAAATAGCCCCTCACTTTGTGTGTCATCTTTGCCAGGGTGAAAGGGGTTGCAGCAGGCAATGACGATGGTTCATGTTAAAATTTCCATTTTCATAAAATTTTCTTGTGGTAAAGTCGTCATGGCGGGCATTCTTGCTTGCCTAGCCTGCCCTACCCGTCCACATAGCTGGGTGACAGTGGAAAATGGGTGAAAATGAGATTTGTCATTCATTCTACGGTGGCGTATGGAAAATTTTCACGCGACTAACCTTTTCATTCTTAAGACCGGGGGAGGGTGGTGAGTTAAGTACAAGTCTCTCTCAGCCCCAATGGATTTTTTTTTTTTTTTTTAGTGAAAGAAAGCGCCTACAATCGTTAATAGCTGAGGTGAGTTTGTATACATATGTACGAGTATGTATATGGGTTAGTGGTGCTAGAGCTGTTCTATTGGAATTAAGGGGTGGATACTCGTGGATGGCCATTCTGAGGAGGTAGTGTGCAATTTATGGTAATTCACTGAGTTTTCCTTTTTGCCATTCAGGCCCGTTTTGGTCTAAACGAAGTTAAGTGATTGTGTGCACCGACTACGACGACTACGTCGGTCTGTCGACGTCTTGGTGGAGGACACGTGAAAAACAGAACGGAAGGAAAGTCATCGAGGAAACACAGAATGCGGAATACTTATTATTTTTTTGGTTTTTTTTTTGTACTGTGTTAATGCGACTCGGAGAGACAAAGTGGTGAAACGAGACACAATACAACACACTTTTCCCCCGTATTGTGTGGTATGAGTAACTCGAAGAAGAACTTAAGCAGGTACACTTTATGTAGCCATCAATTCGGATGGATTGCCTTGAAATGTCGCCCATATCGTTAGAACATGGGGTTGCTTGGTGGCTTGGTGCCTTGGTGGCTTGGTTAGTTGCCGTAGTGAACGCTATACTCGCTTTTGCGATGCGCACGATTTACGGCCGAGGGCATTAGGCCACAATGACACTTGAAACGTAAATGAAGACGATGAAAAGAAAAAAGAAGAACACTAGCAGCGGAAGCGAATCAAGGGTATATGTTCAAGGCACGGACGGGGTGGTGCCATTTATTGGATTATTATTATTTTTATTATAATTACCTACCAGGCTTTTGCTATGTTTTGCTTCGATATAAGTGATGAGGTATTTGGTAGTAGGGTTTTGGTAATACGATTTCAGCGGGCAGATAATTATGAGTGCACTTACAATGGAATGAATGTCAAAGAAGTGTTGGATTAAGTTTTTTTCTTTAACGGGCTACGTAAGGTTGCAAAAAAAATGGTGTAAGTCAAGTGGAAACCTTGCTCTTGGGCTGTCATCTGATGGAAGGTGGATTGCGGAGACTTGTTTGAAAATCGTGCATTCACCTAGTATAGTAGATTTTACATTCATTAGTCTTCTATGGCGGAAGCATAGAAGACTAAATAAACTGCATATAAGTATTTAGGTAGAACCGTTGATTCAATCCAACTGGCTTAATTTGAATTTCTTTTATAACTTATTTACCCAAATCCTTTTATTGAATTTTACGTCTAGATTAATACCTACAAAGAAAAATAAAATACAAATTTTGATGAAAACGAACAAAAACAGACAACCTATAACCTACAATAATCCGTCCACACATATTCATTTATAGACCCCTTTGGCCAGCAAAAGACAGGGCGCTGGAAGGCAAGCCGTAAGTACGGGGGTTCTAAACTTCTCAAAAAAGGTGAAAAATATAAATCGATGGTCACTAATGTAGTAGACATTAAAAGATGGTTTTATGACAGTTTTTTTTATTTAAAGAAATCTATTAACATATTTAAATACGAGCATCTGCGGTCGTAGTATCTGGAGAGAAAGTATATGTTCAAGAAATTTCACCTCTCAAGATAGTTTAGCACTTAAGGATGAAAAAAGTACAAAACAAAAAAATCAGCAGAAAAAGTAAATGACAAATGGTCTAAGCAAAATTTTCTAAGCAAAAGTAATTATTTATCAGCAGAAAATAATTTTTTGATAAGCAGAAGTTAATAAAAGTGGAAGATCAGATTTTAACAGATAAGATTCTTTTACTTTAACTATTTTTTCTTTTCGCATTATCTTTATTTTAGTTTTATTATCTGCCAAAAAACATTTTCTGCAGATCAAAAAATTACTTTCTACGGACGGGAAAATGGTTTTCTTTTTGATGATTTATTTTTCTTTTGTCTCTTGCTAGAATTTTCATTTTAATCTAAAAGAAAAAAATCATCAAGTGCTATTTTAACTATATCCTACCCTGGTTTACTCATTAATACACATTTGTAAGGATCAGATCAACACTTCCTGTACCATGTATATCTGTTTGTTCTCATATGGCTCGCTCGAGAACCAAAGAATAAATATATTTGATCTGGAATGCATGTAAATATGCATATTTAAATAATCCGAATCACTCAAGAATGTCTGGACAGATTTTGATGAAATTTGGTTCGTAAGCTAGGACAATATTGCGACAATGGATAGTCTTAAAAATCTTCCAATCATCTTTCCCACACATGTAACTCAAGAACTACTTAACGGATTTTGATGAAATTTGGGCCTTGAAGTTTAATTGGATATGTAGATACGTTTCTCCAAAAATCGAAAAAAACAGAAGGCGGGAGTACGATAGGTGGTATGATTTTTAAGCCCACGTCTTTTTCAAAAATGGTTTCTGCCAGACCTATTATATTTTCCGCGTTACCTTCTCATGATTTTCGCCGTTGATACTTTCAGCGATAAAAGAGTTATGGGCGACATCGCCTTTACCGTGGTTTTTAGGTTTTTTGTAGATAGAGATAGATACAAGTAGATAGATAGATTTTGTTTGCTCTTTCAGTTTTCACGATTCAAAATTATAAATTTTTTAACTAATTAGCCATTTCATCCATTTTTGTATGTTTCCTGCGGAGATATCGAGTGATAGCCTCGCATATTTAGCCAGCCTAATTCCCAAACTACAAGATTCTCCGCTGTAGAGCATGTGAGTATATATGTAGCTATGCGTTTGAGGATTCTGATATCTTCAATTGCCATTACCTTCAGTATGTAATCTACGTGCAACTGCAGCGTGATGGTAAATAATGGTGGTGTCTTGTCTTCAAGTAACACCGAAAAAGTATTTTTTATATTGAGCCTTAAAAATACGAGTATTTCCCCATATATGGTTTAACACCTTTTTCGAGGCGACTAAATCACTGCTTATTAGGTACCAAAAATTATTAGGTACCAAAAATACTTACTTTCACTAACTTCTTTGATTCTGCAAACATTACCGAATCGTCAGTGTACACTAGTACTTTGACTTTCATTCCTACCGTCCTCAAGGTATTTTAATATAATCATCTATGAATATTGAAATGATCGGTGTGATCAAATTGCAGCATTACTTCAATCCTATCTCTGTTGCAAACCAATTTGACAAAGGTTTTCCATTTCATACAATAGCTTTTGTACCCTTGTATATATTATTCAAAGTTTGCCCAAATTTGTAGGACAATCCTGCTCGATGCAGTTTTTAGAACAGTGCATTTCGGAAAATAGTATCGAACGCAGCCTTGAAATATATATAAAAAATACGTATAGTATCTTCTTCCGCCTGTTGTCAGCGTGAAAATGTGGTACACTGTTGAGTTCAGCTCGTTTGGTGCTGAAAAGTTTCATGACGGTGTTTAAAAACGAAATGCCGCGATAATTTCCTGGGTCATTAATGTTTCTCCTTCTTTAGATTGAAACAAATATTGCCTCCCGAAAAATGTCTTTTACATTTCATTACGATTGATTTTCTCTGTTAGAAGTGCTACGAATTCCTAAGTGAAGTTTTCATAAAATTCGAAAGGTATCCTGTTGGTAACTGTTGCTTTCTTATTTTTTTTGAGTCTTTTGTAGCCTTTCCTACTTCTGTGATGGATATTGTGTGGTCTAAAGATTCGTTTTCAGTATGTGACCTAGCATATTGCATAGGTCCTGAAAGTACTTGTGAATTAAGCAAAGTCTGAATATATTTTTGCAAAATAGATGCAGATACAATCGTACTAATCCGGTCTCCTCTATTTTGTATAACAAACTTTGTAAGAAATCTATTATAAAGGGTGTTTTTTTTTTTGCAATACGGCAACACTCAGACAGCTGATGGTTAATCTGACAGCTGACATCATCTTTTTATTCAATATTGTTTGACAAATCATCCTGCAAAGATTTACGTCCGAATAGCGTTTACAAACTGTGGACATTTATTTAAAAAAATCAGTGTTCAGTAAAAAAATTTATAGAGCGCTACGCCAGTCTTATGGTCAACATACGAGTAATCGACCAACTGAGTCTATTCGCAGAACTGTTGAAAAATTTCGTACTACAATTACTGTTTTGGACTCCAAGCTACCGACAGGAATGCGCACAGATGAAAATATGACACCAGAGTTGAGAAAGATCCTAATTCATCGATTCGACATCGTGCGCAAGAACTTGGTTTGGGTTCATCGATTTTGTGGAAGATTTTGCGCAAGGATCTTGGTTTACACGCTTACAAGATTTAATTCGTGCAAGAACTGAAGCCGAATGATTATCGTTTGCGTCGTAGGTTCAGTGATTGGGCGCTTGAACAGTTGGGATTCGATCCCTTTATTTACCTTCAGTGATGCGGCTCACTTCTATCTCAGTGGCTTTGTTAATAAGCAAATTGTCAGATTTGGAACAGACGCACCCCGAAAACTGCACTATTTGGTGCGGTTTATAGGTTGGCGGCATAATCGGGCTCTACTTCTTCAAAAATGAAGAAAATTGAAATGTCACCGTCAATGGCGCCCGTTGACATGATCAATGATTTTGTGTTTCCACATTTGGTGTCAATAGAATGGTGCCACATGCTATATTACCGCTGAAACCATCGAGTGAAGGAAGTGTTCGATGACAACATTATTTCCAGAAATGGACCTGTGGCGCTGGACTATTTTCTGGTATATTGATGTTAAAAGTAAAGGAATATACAAGCTCTGGCATTTAAGTACTACTGCAATGTACAACCCAGCAGGCTCTTAGAGAGAACTGAGGTTATATCATACCTACGAAGACCATGAACATATCGCACTGCATAATTAAAAGCAACCTGTTGTGATAACGAGTCAAGGCTACAGTACACTACCTCAACGTACGATATTATTGGGATGATGAGTGTACGAACAAGTTTTCGACGAGTTTCAATCGGAGTAAAGCTGGCAGTGAACCAAAGTTCTCGCAGACACCCGTAGAAACGGCCCATTACAAGGTTGACGTGGTTGTAGCAGGACTACTCGTAATTGCGGCTAATTACAAAACCAAGGGTGGTGACTGATTCTACCAGCTGCAGCTTGTTGTTGGATAGCCATACGTCAGGGACGAAACTCAATTCGAAAAGCCTTTTTGAGATAGGTATAACCTGAGATAGGTATAATGGCAGCCAAATCGTCATTGAGATGTGAAACTAGTTCATCTATTCTATTCCGATGTTGGGATAGATAAAGTTGAACATCATCAGCGTATAAATATACTGAGACATGTTTGCATACCAAGGGCAAGTCGTTAATAAAAATGCATCAAGGATTTAACCCTGGGTATATACCTTGAGTAAGAGGTTTTAGTGTGGAGCATTTTTCTTCGACAACAATTCTTTACCATCTGTTTGACAAGAAACTTTTCAATAGCCTTATAACTCTTTCACCAAAACCAAAAATGTTTTTAAGTTTCCAGCAGAGGATTTTGTGATTAACTTTATCGAAAGCCTTAGAAAGGTCTAACAGGCATAGCAAAGTTACGAAACCCTTATCAAATTCTAGGCGTACATCATTCAAGATAGTGACCATTGCAGATGACAGCTATGGCTTGTTCTAAAGAGAGATGATTTTGATTTTGCTTTGCCAGCACCCTTTCAAAAACTTTTGATAGATACGGCAAAATGTCGCTGGCAATGGCAGCATTCGACTTCTTTGCAACTGGTATCACTCTTGCATACTTTCAAGCCTGGGGAAAAATTGATGTCATGATACAGAAGTTAATTATATGAGTAAGATGACTTAAAATATGTGGCCAAACAATTTTCACAAAACGTAAAGCTTTTAAAAAAACATCCTTTATATTAGAATTCCTTAGAACTCTAGCTTTCATAAGATATGTCGCATGCCTCCTAAAACTCCAGCAAAGGAAATATTTTTTACAAATTTTTGTGTAAAATTTCAGCTCCCTAACTCTAACGGCTCAAAAGTTACAGGAGTGTGACATACTGACGGACAAACAGACAGAGAAACATCGTAAAATCAACGGCCCTTTACTTTTTTCTGGGTCAGTTTTGACAATTTAGCTTTTCTCAAAAACCTGTCTAACGATTTTATTTAAATTTCATACTTTAGTTAGGTTGGACTTATTCCATCGGATGTATCCACTTTGTGAGACACCAAATTTTTATAAAAACACCAAATATGCTAACTTTTAAGAAAATTCTCGAAATTAACTATTTCTCGGTTAAGTCTCGGTAATTAGTCAAATAGCCTCTAAAATTATTGGGGAGTCGGACGCCAGTGAAATGCATGCCCAAAAAGGGCGTAAAAGGGGAACACTTTTCCCAAAAAAAAAAAGAAATTAGAAAACTGTGATCTGCTATGAGAAAGAAGAAAACTCATTTGACAGCGCATCTACTTGCAGAAACTGGTGCACATGCCAGAAGATTTCTTTACACCCCGTGGTATCAAACTTCAATTGGATAATTTTGTTCACGGTCAGGAAGGTACCATTTTAGCTTCCGAATTGATTAAGTGGATTCGTCTGTTTGTCAGAGATCATGCTCTATCCAAGGTTTTATTGGTATAAATAGCATCGAGACTATTACCTGTTGTTCACAAACATATCTCCCCAAAGAATTCCTTACAAATTGTATCTTCATCAGGAAAAGCCACAATTATTCTATGATAGAGTATTAACAAATCCGCGGAAACCTCAAAACCACGAGCAAGTTCCCGCATTACATTCCACCACAGCTAACAACCCTCGGATACATTAAAAAAAAAGCAAACCCTTAGCACTATTTTCGGTTACTGTAAACAAAATTATGTCATTTCCATTTCGAGCAGCACAAGTGCTCCAATAAAACTGAAACGAGAGTAGGTACCAATCAATTTGTCGTATCAGTCAGTCTATTGATTCAACGATTCATTCAACTTCGGACTTTTGTTTGTTAATAATTTGCTGCCGGAATTTGATTTATTACGGATTTCACAACAAATGCACCTACGCAATTGTTGTGATGTTAATTACTGGTTATGGGGTTGACTCTATTCCAAATTCCTTCCGCCCCTTCAGACAACTCTCTGACTTTATTATGGTAACACAACCGCTACTGTGCTGGTTTATTGTTTGGAATTGATCGTGTTTGACCCAGTTTTAGCCCACCCCTAATGAGTGGGTGACGATGCGGGGTGAATTTGTATGGGAACAACGGCTGTGCAATTTGGTACAAAAGTTTTTAGGTTGCATGTAGAAAATATAGGATTCTATCACATGACCACATAAATCCACCCACATGTAGGAGATATGCAAAAAGAAAATATCTGCAAAGTTCTTCCTTTCTTGACAAACGTCCAAATGTGAAGGACACATAATATAATGTAATGTGTGGCAAGGAATGAAGTCGAAAAAGATTGATAGAAGTGTAGCCAACTTCTGATGGTTAGATATTAGTTTTAATGTTTACTGTTCAATGAAGGAAGCATTGGATCGCAGAGATTGTGTACGAGTATTAACTTCAACCGATGAGGCTGTAGTTTTGTTAACTAACGGCCTTTAAAAAAACTCATTTTTCCAAATTTTGAGAATAAATCACGAGAATTGATTGACGTGGTTTAGGGGGTATCATGTTTTCTTGTTAGTACGAAAGCAGTTGTCGGTTTAAGTAAATATCGGGGATAATAAAGCATGTATATCGACCGGAATGAATCAGTAAGGTCGACGTAACGAAACATGAAAATATGCCGACTATTCATATAGAAAAGTTCCCATCTACACAACTCTGTTACGAGAGAGCACATTTACTCGTATGGTAGTGAATTTATCAATTTTAAGTACTTCCGCAGTGAGCTTGGGAAGTTAGTCAAACAGTGTATGGATAGTGTTTTGTTTTTTATTGGGATGACAGGAGGTAAGGTGGATGCTAATATATGTTCGTATACTGATTATCAGTGCCACCCGAAGGCAGGCACCCAGTTTTGTAACATTTCGATTCCCATTTCCTCAATGAGTAGAGGATACAAGTATATACATCCATTTTCCGAAAAATCTTCACCTTCTTAAAATATCCGTACAATCAGTGTTTTCATTGTGATACTGGTGACATAATTGTTTCAGTGGTGACATAATTTAAAAATCAAATTATGCTGACATAATAGTGACATATTTTTGCATTCTCAGAATAAGTGACATAATTTTAATCAAACAAGTCAAACATCGACAAGTTACAACTTTCGCCTTTTGTTTTCGCAAAATCTGGATGAAATCTCACTTTTTGTTTGGTTGGGATAACATTTTTGTTAATTTGTCTTTTTTTTCATCTTTTGCAAAGGTGACAATTTTTTTTTATTTTTTCGTTACACGAGGGAGGAAAGGCAGAGGCAGAGTTTTGAAATTTGTAGGATTTCGAATTTTGTGCAGGATTTTGTCATGTGATATAATTCTGCCACCAAGGTGACATATTTTTTTTTGTTGTCGTTGTCGATGACAACGCTGCATGTAATAGCAACAAAAATCGTTTCAGTTGAAGATTTTTAGAAAAATTTAACTAAAAAAAAGCTTTACATATGACAACGGCACTTCCAAGTTGTGTAACAGTCTGAAGTTGTGAAACTAAGCCTTGAAGTGTAAATGTAAGATGTCACTCACTCTAATGTGTTGGACCTCAAATTGAACGCAAACTTCAGCACTATACCTCATTAAATTCCACAAACCAACTGCTTACATCACTGAAAAATTACACCTTTTCTCTTTCCTGTGAAAGACCACACATGAAACCAACAGTCTTCGATAATTATTTTCTTCACGAAAGCACGAAAGGTTAACCTCTAATTGATCTAGAATTAATTTTGAATTCATGGAATTGCTTGTCAGAATATGGGATGAACACCACTCGAATGTGTTTCCAAATCTGAGGTGCATGGTTTTATGGCAACGTCTGAATATTACCACAAGTTGTAGGCCGCCAATATTAGGGAATCTAGCCTAGAATTAGATCTGTCTTTAGTTTTAATGTTATCAGACCGTCCACTTTGTGAACCGAATATGTGTAAGCAGTTTTCTTTGCATCCCGGCGGTTGTACATGTATTGAAACTTCGGGGATTCAGGATACAATTTTCTCCAGGACCCACCCTACTAGCTTAGGAAAGCTCTTTAGACCGGATTTCACTAACTCTATCGCGGAATCCTAGACGTTTTCAAATGATTTACAGCAGTGGCAACTCGTCCATGGAGCACAATGAGCAAGTGAACTCATAATGTCATTCCTAGAGGCACAGAAAGTTGATTGGAAGTAGCTTTTGAGTGAGAACATATCGAAAAAGGTTCGATTTACCATTATTTATAATTTGCACGTGTGAAAGGGGTTATGAATACCCTTATACTAATTTTAGGACACTGGCGTTTTTGAGGAAAGGGGAAGAGACAGATTGATGTAGTTGGTTTGAAACTCAGGTGGTATTAAGTTTCAGTGAACTCCAAGGGTGTCCAGATAACTAGGGAGCTTGTTTGTTTTTGCTTTTGTCGTTGCTCATGATTCACAGTATTTTTTTCCGTCGCAATGATGTTACCACTACCACGGCCACCCTACTACTGAAGTGTTAGGTTTCGAAATTCTATACAAGGTGAGTGTTGAATTTTTAAGAATGTTCAAAAACTGTACGAATTTTTTTGAAATGTCCGACTCTAATGCTATATTTACTAAACACAAATCTCCAAACTCCTAGTTTCTTTCGGGTCCTGTAAAGCGATCAGTCTGAGTTCTGCGAAATTTTATGTGCAAATAGATTTGAACGCATTCAAATTTCTCTTTTCCGTTCCCCTTTACACGCTTATAGACTATGAACTACTTATCCGATTTAAATAAAATTAAAATAGTTTTTTGTCCATTAATGAGTGGAGAATTTAACCCATAACTCATCCTTGTACGTCAATTTAAAAATGAGCAACGAATATAGTTTATGTGGTTCCTTGATCTAGAAAAGACACATAATTGTAGTGCAGTGAGTACCTGCAACTTGATTTATTAATCTCTTAAGATAGTTAAGTAGCTACATATGTATGTATGTAATAAAATATTTTTATATTAATTTGAATGTTTGAATTACTCGTAGCTACTACGAACTGATTTTGTTAAAATTGTATTTATGTGGTTAGGCGATATAATAAAATAGTCCATGGTTAATGCCATCTTTCTTAAAGTCAAGTATGAGTTAAGCCGGATTGGCTAGTATTTTTTACATGCTTTCAGATTTATTAGAGTACCTCCTGGTAAACAACTTTGCTGATCCGTACAATGACGTACAATTCCCCTTGATGACTCCTTAAAACCACTTTGTAGTCAATATTTCTTACCCTTATATCTATTACTCTTTTCCCTTCTCTTTATGCTTTCTTTCTTATACCTTGGAGATTTTCTATTACATTCCATAGCACACTTGACTGTATCAAATACTAAATAAAAACAAAACCCATTCACATCCACAATTCATGAGGAAGCAATATCGTATTACTCAAACAATAAATCCAATAAATACATCAGCAACAGACAACCTGCTTAGTGTCAGCATTCATTCATCATAGATACTCTTCGGCAAGTTTTAAATTACCAAGAGTAGTATCAGTTTCTCCCCAGAGTAGAAAAGTAGACAGGATTAAAACTTCTCCTGGATTAAGTAGCAAAAAAGAATAATCCCCAATCATATTTCCGTTCGGTAATCCTTCAAGAAAATTCAGGGAAAAAAGGATTTTGAAAACTTTTCCAATCGTCTGATGTATAAAATACATCACAATCCTTCTACTACCACTCCACTAAAACCGCACCCACCTGCTTCGAAGTTTCTTTTTTGTAAAATTTCCATATTTGCCATTCAATTCAATTTGCCTCACTTTTTTCTGTTCCTCAAGTGCAGCAACCTAGTTCGGGGGTTATTTTGGTTGTTCTTTGAAGTCGCGTTCATGTTCCGCGTCAAGACTTCCTGACCTGACCTCAAAAGTGTAAAAGTGTAAAAGAGTAACCTTTTTGTGTTCGTCTCTTCTTGGAATTCTGGGATCTTGTTTGTAATAAAAAAAAAAAAAAAAAGAAAACCGACTACTTGAACTGGCTATCCTTAGGCTGAGCAGAAATAAAACTGAAAAAAAAAAGAAAAAAATTCCCTTCGACTTACATTGGTGGGTGTTTTATGTTCTCACACTTTGTCTCCACTTTTTGTTCGTTTTCCACTTTATTTATGGGCATTGATGAGAAATAATTTAAAATAAACGAACGACGAGAGGGAATAAAAACAAACTACGAATAATTGCTTTAAAAAAAGATAATGTTTTCAAACAGAGCGGTGCGGTGGGGCGACGAAGGACATCAATTTTTAGTGATTCACTTTTCTCCGCGCCATCGGTCTTATTGTTGCCATTATTTTGGACTTTCGGTGCAGCGAGTCCTTTCAGCGTGCTATGATGCTTCTTCTTGGGTTTCTTTTTTATGTGATGATTCGTCTTTAAATTTTGAAGTTTTTTTTTTTTTTTTTGTTGGAAAAATGCCAAGGACAACTGGTAGGAAAGAGCCCCTCCCTGCAATCCAAAGAGATAAGCAAATCGTTGATGTGGTAGGAGACGACAGAGAAGGATGATACCAGGATACACCTCCTGTATGAAATGAGCATTGTTCAGAGTTATATTGTGGTTAAATGAGGAAAAAATTACCTTGAGCTGAGAATAGCCGTGGATAGGTTTTTTTAGCCGTGAGATTTTGCGGCTCTTAAATTAGTTGATATTGAAAAGTATGCAGGAGAGTATCGCCTTCATCCGAAGGTAATACCTCAGATTATTTTTTTTTCACTACATTTACCGCGGAGGTTGTATACGTCATGGCTAAGCCAAATAAAGCGAAGGGATAATAATGGGTTGACTAAGATGGTACCTTTGTAAATTTTACACTTAGCTGACTTTCCTAGCTTTTACGTCTGATATTGAGTTTTTTTTTTCATTAAGAGGAAAACCAAATTCCGGATGTCCTGTACGCTTCGAGGGGTGGAGGGATATAAGTAAGTAAATGCGGGAGTTTTGGTTTTTCTTTTACGCTGGGGTGGTTGTTGGTTACTGTCTTCATTTGATTTAGAAGTAAACATACTGCACTGTGGCCATCCGACGATCTTGATTTTGCTGATGTTGCCTTGATATTTCTGTGGGTTTTTCTATACTACATAATGAAGAAGATGGTAGCATCGCCTACTCGTAAGTCTAACCAATAGCACAACTCCACTTTGGAAAGAGATTTCTGTTGGTGTGCAGCTGTTTTTCTTATTCTTAATTTATGAAGATATATTAGTAGGTACGAAATATGTCTTTTAATATCTTACAAACTAACTACGAAATTTTCCAGTGAAGTTTGGCTCAGAAAGTATGCATCGGTGTAGGTTGTCTAGGAACTCACTGGTTAACATTGGTGTTAAGTACTATGGGATGAATTCGGCTAACTAAATGATTCCAACGATCAAACGATTTCATTCATTTATTCTATCATTCATTCATTCATTCATTCATTCAATCATTCATTCATTCATTCATTCATTCATTCATTCATTCATTCATTCATTCACTCATTCATTCATTAATTCTTTCATTCATTCATTCATTCATTCATTCATTCATTCTATCATTTATTCATTCATATATTCATTCATTCATTCATTCATTCATTCATTCATTCATTCATTCAATCATTCCTTCATTCATGCATTCATTCATTCATTCATTCATTCATTCATTCATTCATTCATTCATTCATTCATTCATTCATTCATTCATTCATTCATTCATTCATTCATTCATTCATTCATTCATTCATTCATTCATTCATTCATTCATTCATTCATTCATTCATTCATTCATTCATTCATTCATTCATTCATTCATTCATTCATTCATTCATTCATTCATTCATTCATTCATTCATTCATTCATGCATTCATTCATTCATTCATTCATTCATTCATTCATTCATACATTCATTCACTCAGAATACAAATCCACTGGGAGTGAAACTTTGCACTTTATTTCCAGCATTCGTGGGAACTTTGCGCGGGGATAAATTTATGATAAATTTAATTAGCAATCATTTTATGTGATCTGCAGACGTTGTAGAGAATAATTTGGTACCCGGTCTGGCACTATACTATAATCCGATCTTCTTCAAGAGATCGTTGGAATTGGGGAATCATTTATGTATCTAGATATCTTAGAATACATTCAGGATAGACAGAATGTATCTGTGTTCTGTCATGCATACCGCAGGGCAACAGATAAGACGGTGGTATATGAGCCACGGTTGGATTCTAGTAAGCCTAATGTTCGTTCTTAAAAATGATTTCCATCGTTAGCCTAGCCACGCTGTAAAGGCCGACATTGTTTAAGATTGCCGCATACTTAGAATTACAATTTTCGAAAATTAAAAGAATGTAGGCATCCATCTTGTAGAGAATTTCAAAACCTAAAATGTCGGGCCAAATTATTATTTTTTATACGACACACCGTTTTCGAGATATTTGCAATTACTCCGGGGTAAATTCTGGTGTTTTGAAAAATTCGGCCTCCATATTGGAAAGAGTTCTCCTAAAATTTCAGTCGAAATAATTTTTTTCTGGATGTTCGCTTTCAAAAACGATTTCCACCATTAGCCTAGCCGGGCTATAAAGTCTGACATTTTGTAGGATTGCAGCATACTTAGAATCACAATTTTAGAAAATTTAAAAAATTTAGGCACCCATCTTGTAGAGAATTATAAGATCAAAAATTTTGGTCTAAACAATTTTTTTTTTTGTACGACGCATCGTTTTGAAGATATTAGCAATTAAAAATAAGCGGACATATGCTAAAGAAATACGTATAACGGTACTTTACTTATTAACTGTTTCCTAGAAATTGACTATTTCGCGGCTTTGGCTCTTTCGATTTTGTTCGAAATTAATATCTAAACAAGGTCATGGCATACCAATTCCTTTTTTCAATTTTAATGGATTTTGAAATTTTTATATTATTAATTTGGAAGAATTTAAAAAAATTTAATTCCTCAGTTTTCGAGATATTCTCACACAAAAATTAATAGACAATAAAGTTCAATCGAACGGAATGAATGCCAATAGTAACGAATGAATTTTATATAATAACTATCGAATGAATGAGTGTATTGAAAACTCTCGAATAAGTCGATAGTTTCATCACTAGTTAAATCTGTCTCGGAAATAGAAAGCTCTCCAGTTGGTCAGCCGTAAAAAATCGACCTCAAACGGCAGATTTGAATGTTTGATTTAGGTCACGAACCTATATCTATTTATTCAGAATGCCCATGGGAATTTCGGATCATTTTCTGTAACTGATCAGTTCAATTTTGTATTTTTTTTTTTTGCCCCAGCAAGTGCGAATCAGAAGTCTTGTAAGAAACTGTATGGAAGTAGTCGCATTGAAGCAAATGTTGCCTAAAGGTGTATACTTTCGAACCATTATGTTGGTGACATGTGCATGAGAGGTTAATTATGAACAGTAGAGGAATATACATAGAAGCATATACCCATAGTCGACAATTAGTGTGTTTCATTGGGTATGTACATATCTACAGCGGCCCAACAAAACGATCGCTAGTTGAATCGCCAGCCAGATTCCAGTTTGGCTCTGTCAAAAATCGTAAAGAAAGTAGTGACAAACAATGATGAGTACATAACCTCCTCCCATCATTTGAATTAGTAAAATTGAATTTCTAACAATTTAAGCTCTACATATTCTATCTGTGAACTATCAAACATGTGCGCAAAGTCACATTTGTTTGAAAGCAAGAATAGTTGCCAGTTAGCTGTTGTATTTGCTCTACATACAAACACGCCTAATGACATTTTCGATGTAAAATTAGAATTAGGTTGGAGATTGTATCTGTGATTGTATAAACGGCTGTCTTATGGTATAACGCGTTCCCGAATAAGTTGCACAAGTGCCGAATATCCTTTATAATACTCGTATAAGACGCAGTTACCTGCCAATGCGCAATAGAGATGCCTAATTGCCGATGTGTAATAGATTGTCACCTCTCGTGACTATTTTGTCATAATCTCAAATGTTTTTTATGAGGGAAAAGCTCTCAATCATAGAATAAATTAAAATACTGTATACGTCTGAATATGCTTTAATTTCAGTAGAATTCAAGTCCATGTTGACTTTTTTAATATCTGTCAGATTTGTTAAACATTTTATGAGTATTAGGTTTTAGCAGAGTTGTAATCTATTCAACTGTGTTAATTACTTTTTTTTTTTTAATAAATTTATGGAGGGTCTAGCTATCATGCGGAACATATACACTTGATTTAACAACAGCTCGTGAAATTTTCGAAAACTTAGTTCAGTCAAAGTGCAAGGTGCTACAAGGCCACTCGTATATTCAAATCGTGCGTACATTACATTAACACATTCTATCTTTGTTAAATTTATAAAAGTTATCCGTTAGATCAGCTTATTTCACAATCAGTTAATTCGAACAGGAAAACACATAAGCAATATTCCATTAAAGGATGATTCAGCAAATTGTAATTAATAAAACGCGGTATCATTAACTAATAATCTTAGGATAATTTCATAGTGAGCAACCGCAAATGGCTAGTTCGTAAATTGAAAGGTAATTATCGTCGTTTTAATCGTAAAGTTGGAATACACTTTAAAGGTGCATAGTTTTTATCATTCTTCGATTTGACTTTTAGGACTAAAAGAAAAGTTTGAGCGTTTAAAAAAAGATTATATGTGCAATGGTTTGCAACTTAGTTATTGTTACTCTCTTGCTCCTTAATGGTTTGCGTCCGGACTAATCGTGGAGAATTATTAAATTTTTTTGCATTTGCTATGATTTTTGGTATCTCTTTCTTCATTTCATGGTAGTTTATTATGGTTATGGCTCTTTAAGCCAAGCAACCTTCCACTTAACAGTCGAACACTTTGCCACTACACCGCGACCAAACAGTAACAAGCAAAAGTGTGTCAGAAGGAACTTCTGTGCTACGAAACTACTATTCTTATTATTACTTTTAGACCAGAAAGTTTTACATGAATTGCTTTAATCTCTCTTGTTTAAAATACAAACTTTTGGAGCTTGAATCAATTTAAGATAAATTTCTTCATTTAAACCATTTAGGTTAAAATTTAGAAAATCTTGTTTGGAAACATATTTTTAACCGTGAATTGTGCTGAAAATTTAAAAAAAAATTAAATCCACAATTTCTACTAGGTACGCGGTCTTGGAATCGATCAGAAGCTTATATTAGGCATTAGTAGGAATGCCTTCGAACATAGGAGGTCGCCAATGAACCATTTTTGTTGTTCGTGTTGGTTACTGAAATTGGAGGCATATTTTGAAGCCGTACGCACGCCTTAAAGCTTTTTTCTTAAATATTAGGAACAGTCTGAATTTGATATAAATCCTAATTGAAGAAATTCTCTATAATGAAAGGTTTTCTTAATTTGTTCGGTGAAGCAATTGTTTTCATATTTTATGGCTTAATAGCCAGCATCTTCGCCCTTTAGTATTAAAGTACTTTCTCCCCATTACGCCGGTAATGAATGAGCGCGCCCTATAACGAATACTAAAAAGTCCGTCTTAGATTTTAATGTCAAAATATAGGTAGATGATGTCGATTATTACTCACTTCAACGGCACCTTGAATGTCTAGCGACCCAATTTTTGTTCGTGTGTTTACATCAAAAGTCCCCAATATTACCACGCAGTTAAATATTTTATTGCTCGTACGTTTAAGTGTTTTAAGATAAAAGTTTTCCGCAAATATCTATTTATCTATTGATTTGCTATCCTTATCTTTGACGGTGGTAATGCACTGATTTAAATAACTAAATAAATATTTAGTTCCGTCATTTTTATTTTATCAGGTTTTGAGAAAAACGAAAAAAGCCCTCTCTGAAACTTCTAACAAAATTCAAAAACTGCGATGTTCAAAAATTAAAGGATTTTGATGCAAATGTAACATACACATAAACTATCCACTGGTGCACCACTGTTGGTAGTAGCACCCACAGATTAATTAAGAATTTTGCTTTGCTATATATCTCTGTGCTCAGCTTTGGAATTAAGTACAATAATGATTTATAGCATCAAATGTTTGCGATTACAACCCTAGTCGATGAAAAACTAAATTTAAATCAGAGAAGCCTTTGTGAGGGCTTTTACCACACCTAAGTGAATTCGTGGTGATTGCTTGGCTTTTACGAAACGGGCCGTAGTTTCTAACCATCCGCAAACTCTGTTTGTAAAGAACAATGTAAATTTTATGGGAATCGGGTTAGAGGTTACAATGCATAAAACAGAGACATAGACCATTAAATTTTATACCATGCACAGGGTGCGGAGGTTATTTGAATTACGCAAAAAAAAAACCTTTAGTGGAATATAATTTGGCTCGTAAATACATATACATCTGTAGCCCATATTTATTCAATAAAATCACCTCCAGAATCGATAATCAATTCGTCACCGGAAACGTGATCATGGTGGAATTAAATGTGTGATATTATGTGGTTATGGAAATTAATCGCTATCCATTCCTGAGTCGTCGGGGCTTTGTGCGTTGGAGCAGAATCCTGCTGGAATACGTCTGGCCTTTCTTCACTCACACTGTCTTTATTTCATTTCGTCACCAATTTTTTTTTTTTTGAATAGAAGAAACAATATTATTAACAAATGAAATACATAAAGCATTAGAAATATACAGAGTAAATAGTCATGACTGAATTGCATCCAGCAACGCTTTCTTTATGGAGGAGATTGACTTGTTAAAACCAATTAAATTGACATGAGAATTATAGGCTATCATAAAAGCGTTAACAAAGGAGGAAAGGCCATAGTTATGACGCGAGAATCTATTGTTTCGTAGATTGAGAGAGAGAACGTTCATGTTGAGAAGGCTTAGGATTTCCGGGAAGTCAATCTCACCAGTGAGTATCCTATGTAGAAAAAGAACTCTTGCCACCGTTGTTCTAACTACTGATGACTCTAAACTAATCATATTGTAGTATGGATACCAAACAATATTAATATTATAATTCTAAAATAGATCTAACAAAAGATAGATATAATGTTCTAATCACATATGGGTCAAATAACTCATAAGCATAACCGCCCTATGACCTATTAGCTTTATTAGCAAAGTATTCAACATGATTGTTGAAGGATAGTTTACTATACAGCAATATACCCAAATCTTTTATTAAAGAGACACAAGGAACGACTTTACCATTAATAGAATAGGTATGTATAGGTAATTTTTGAAGATACATGTTTCAGCGTTGGAAACAATGAATATCTTTTGCCGACAAATATAACTTAAAGTCATCAGCAAACATTAGTATTGTAGCATAATAATAATTACGCTCCTATGTCTATGCAGCAAATTCCGAAGTGACGTTCCATTCTGGCAGAATTTTGGTTCGAACTGTCCTTTCATTCGAGGTTCGTGTCTGGGACGAAGTCACCACAGCTCATGTCAACGAAAGAGACGAATAATATCAGGGATAAAAGGGAATTATAACTGCAAGAATTATTTCTCTTATTCCAGTGGTCGAAGAATTTGCTAGAAGTTTCTGGCTATCAGAAACTTCTGCTATATAAGGACAGATGGCGATCAAAAAAAGACACAGTTGGTTTAGAACCGTGGCGAAGAGATTGGAAAAGTGATAATGGGCGAAGTTGTAATTTGGTGATAAATTGAAAGTTGAGAGTAAACAAGAAAAAGTAATTAGTTTGGATTTGTGAATTAAGTAATTGAAAGGAGATAAAGTGATTTGAGAGGAAAGAGACCTTGTAAGAAAAGAATTTGCGAAGAATAGTATAGTGTGAACTTGAATTGTTCTATAGAGTAGAAAATAAAGAAATAATTTCACAGAATAATTGTTTTATCTACTCGAGCCGTAGCTCGCATATTACAGTATGTTACATTCAGTTAAGAATTTAACAACATCATTAACAAAAGATGAATAAAAGAGGACCAATGTGACTTCCTTGCGGGACACCCGAGGTCACACAGATTTTATTCGAAATTTGATTACGAAATTTCACATATTGATATCTGTCATAGAAAAGATGAGAGCCAACGTAAAAAGGACCTAATCTTTTAAGTTTATTAAGTAAGATTTTGTGGTCAAAAGCTTCACTGAAATCCTTATAGATTTTTTAGAAATTTGAGTGGAAGAATCCCCAAGGTAGGAAAGGAAATGTTCATCAATAACAGAGTCTTCTTTCGAATAGATAGACTGAAAAAAATACTCCAAAATTATTACAAATGGAAGAGGAAGAATCAGCTGACTGTCCGTTAAAATACAGTGAGGCAGGATAACCACCATTTTTGTTCTTTGAGTTGATGAATTGCCAAAATTTATTCGGCATATATTTGATACTACTCTAGGTACGCATGATAAAGAGAGGATTTGAATTCTGACTTTAGACTTCTATAAAGCATATAGTTTTCATTTGCCAAACTACAACGCCATCTCCTATGAGCTCTGTTCTTTAGAATTTCCAAGTTGCGAGTTATTTCATTATCCCAAGGACAAGAATCTACCGGAGTGTTTTTTACGCAAACAACGGGGACAAATCTAAAGATTAAATTATTAATAACCCGATAAAACTTAGAGCGAAGGTCGTTAACTTCTAATGAGAGATAAGGCCCCCAGTAGTTTTTTTTAAAATCAAATTTAAAAGAATTACAACAGTAAAACTCATTTACATCAAGAGTATAAAATAAGTTTAAAGAAGGATGAAACATTTTTTCGGGAACAAGAGGTGTGTAGCTCCTGGAGACAAAACTGTCATCACAAATATTGGAGAAGATGAGGTCCAAGGTGCGGTCTTGACCATTTTTTATATTATTAATCTGAAGTAAACCCAGAGACTGGAATATACCGACAATTTCAGGAGCTGTTGAGGATAAAGTGTTGCCAGGGTTCAGAAATGTACATCTCCTGAAGCCCATTTAATTTTGGATTGGTTGAAGTCGCCCAAAATGTATATTTTATCTGACGCCAATAAGAGACCATCAACGTAGCGAATGGCGTCTAAGTATCTATTCACTACAGATAACTGGGACGAAGAAGGAATATAAACACAAACGATGTATAATACAGCTGAGGTTGTTAGGTAAATTTTGCTACAGCAAATTTCAATGTCCGTATAAGCATCGAGATCAACATCCGCCGTCTTAAAGTCATTTGTTATAGGAATAAGAACATGCATCTGTCGTTTCATCTGATCCTGGTCTAAATTTTGTTCTCGGAGAAAAATCAAAGAATATCCGGTTCTTCCGGATGCTTCAACTTGAGTACACGTTCGTTGTTCGTTTCCAGCGACATAAACTGGCCACTTCTCATAACATAAAACTTATATCGGAGGTTTTCATGAACCATACCTCGAAATAGGGTTCCTTGCAATTGACCTTCCAGGAGGTGAATATGATATAGTTCCAGACTTTTCTTGCCGTTCGAACGTGTTGAATGCATTTTAGGTTTCGAAACAGGCAAAACATCGCCGGCAGAAGCCTCCAACTCGACGCGAAGCTTATAAACGAACGATCGGACGACTTTCAAATATTTAAATATTCAATATTACGAGATTATATTAGTTAGCATATACGGCAAGAATCACAGCGTGTCTTTTCATTTCTTGCGTTAGGTATTTATCTGACATTGTAGCCGGGAAAAATGTAAACGTCTGCCAACAAAGCGATCAACACTACGACGGAACAAAGACATGTCCTCAAGTAGCCTCTGCACCCTGTGTCAGGATTGGGTAAATTGCTTTTTAAGCTCAAATTTGACTATCTTTTGGACATAACTCACACGTATACTTTATGTGTGCGTATTAGAATAAATTATTGAATATAAAGAAGTCTGTCTTACGGTGATTCAAATATACACGCATTATCCCATTTAGTTACAGCTCAACAGGGACATAGAGAATATATGCCACCTTTTTGCAAAAAAAAAAAAAAAAAAACCAGGCTGATGACCTTTGTCTCAAATGTTAATCCGAAAATAATACCTACCCCCTCTCTGTATCGTCCCAAAAATATCATTTTCGACCGGACACGTTTTTAGTTTCTCTTAATTTGTCATTTTCCCCTCATGTCAAATATTTACGTACGCACAAACCACTAGGGATTATCATCATTAATCTCCTCTGCTTTCATTCAAAGTGACAAATGTCACAAGACCAAGAAAATTCTATTATTCTCCTCAAAACACTTCGCATACCACCCAACAGCTGACAATATACACCTGCGCTGTTTAATTTATTTTATTTTTTTTTTTTATAAATAACCCCAAACTCCTTAGTAATTCAGCTAAGAGCGTCATTGGCACAGATGGAAGCCAGCCACATCCACACACAAAAAAAAAAAAAAAAAAACGGATTCTTCAACAAAATAATTCACCACGGCACAACTTCAAGGTTTCCACGCAAAATTTTAATTCACACACATTAATATCAATTTTTGTAGACGATGGAGAATTCGTGACCTACCTCGGGTATCCTATCCGGTCGGCATGTGACGTAGCTTATTCACACACAAAAATAAGCATTGTATCTGAGAATGTCTGCTCCGATAAACAGAACACCATATGCCGTGCGTATGGTTTTTCAATAAAATGAATGCATCTTCCACTTGCCTGGTGAAAGAGATGAGGATTAGGAATATCAGCGGTGATGAAAGTATATCACCTAATCTCACTCATCCATACATACACTCGTGTTCTGTGCAAAGTACTAAAGAAATATTTAAATTTAAACAAAAATTTAAGATTGGACGGATGTCACCGTCTGGATGGAGACGTTTGGGTGGTAAATACTTGAACGTCATGAGGAGGTATTTATGTAGATTATAAGACGTGTAATTATGTGTTTCTTATTTTGCGGCGGACGATTTGAGACGATTGGTGTGGGAAATTTTCGGGAAATAAAATTATTTATAACCATTTCATTGCTTAAACTTAAGAGTTTTGATGGCTTTTCAAATTGCCAGGTTGAAGGATTGGCGAGTGCTATATGAAAGTCGTTAACAAATACTTCCTGGAATTGAAATTTGAATATTGATGGAGTTTTTTTTGAAAGAACAATTTAAGGAATATGGGCGAATATTTTGTGACATTGAATTCTTTCTTTTATTGCTGTTTGGTGAGACTTTAAATTCCAGAATATCAAGAATTATTGATTTTTGTGAAAATGGTCGATAACCTTTTGTTACATGAATGACAAGGTGCTTTAAATGTCAGTGTCAAGATAAAATAGAAAGAAAAAACTTAAAATAGAAAATGTTACCCCAAAAGAGTTCTTTGTTGATTGAGAAGGTGACAATCTGCCTGCTATATTTAAAAAAAAAAAAAAAAACATTAGAAATGTTAGAATCTATCTGGGATGGATTGCAGGATACCCTATCACTGAGAAACGAAACCTCAATCAGGAAGGCGTAGCTTTATCTAATTTCTGTTTCTGTTTGTTATTTTGGAAGATATTATAATTATAGTTAAAATGTAACTGTTATACATATTTAAAGCCGAAATTTACAATAAGCTAGTAAGCACTTTAACCCTTTCGCACCTATTGGGACATATGTGTCCCACTGAATGTTCATAAAGCCCTAAGATCTACAATTTTCACTTTAAATGGGTTAAATATGTCCCATTCGGTTTCCTATAAGTTTTATAACGGTTCTTGGAAATTTTATTGCACATTTTTCTCATGCTTGACATTTAGTCTTGTGTAAAATGTTTTACATTCAGGTTGCTTGACGTGTTTTTTTCCAGAAAAAGTTAAAATTTATATATAAAAGTGCTATCAAGTTGTTAAAATACATTTGTGAAGTCATCGAATATTATTCTGTGGTGTTTTCGTCTAGTTTTTTATAGAAGTAAGTATAAGATTTTATTTCTTTTTCTTGTTTTTATTTTAGTGGGACGTATATGTCCCATTCGGCTTTTGCAGTGGGACATATGTATCCCAATAGGGCTACAGCGTTACTAAAGTGAAAATATTATTTCAGCCAAAATGTCGAAACGACTTTCAAATTTGTCTATAGAAAAAACTTTGAGAGAGTTATCTGATGATGATGACTTTTCATCTGGAAGCGGAGATGATTACGAGCCATCAGACTCCGAAAGTAGTATTGATGGACAAGAAAATGAAGATGTAAATTCAGAATCTAATTCAGAACGTGATTCGTCAGATGAAGATAAAGATCAGGAAGTGGTTGATGTCTCTATATTGGCACCCGTAGCTGAAACATCAAATTTTGAAGCTAACATATGGTCAACACCGGAAGAATGCTTTACAACTAGAAAAGTATCTAGCAGCCATCTAGAACCCGCTTTAAGACTAAACTATAACAGAACTGATACACCATTACAGGTTTTCAAAAAAACGTTTCCTCCGAGCCTTATAATGTATATCTCGCAATGTACAAATGAAAGAATTGAAATTCTTCGTACTTCAAGAAAAAGCATCAACATATACAACGTACAGATGTTGGAGAGATAAAAATTATTCTAGGTTGCATGATTATCATGAGCTATAACCACGTTCCTTCCACTAAGCACTATTGGTCAAATCATCAGTCATTAGGCAATGAAGCAATCAAATCTGCTATAGCACATGATCGCTACTTATTTCTTTCTTCTAAGTTGTATTGTGCTCACCCAGACAAGCCTGCAAATGCTTCGAAGACGTTTTATTTGGATGATATTATCGAGTGCTTGAAGGCCCGTTTTCAGGATTCTCGTGAAGATAGCCCATTTTAGTCAATAGATAAGTCTATGACTAAGTTCAAAGGTCGTTCTTCACTAAAGCAATACATGCCACTAAAACCTACGAAACGTGGCATAAAGATGTGGATGCGTTATGATTCCTTAAGTGATGACGAATCAAAAGAACTTGCCAAAGTTAACTGCAAAAATACACAAGGGTGAAGCTATTTTCAAATAGTGTAGTTGTGGGATTATGTATACAAAATGGCATGATACCAGGGAAGTAGCAGCTATAAGCAATTGTCATAAATCTTCAATGTCAACTATAGAAAAAAAGCTAAAGAATGGTGAAAAAGTAGTTGTACCATGTCCTGAAATAATAAAATTCTACAGGTCAATAATGGGAGGCGTTATCCGGAATGTATGAACTAGACCGTAAATCACAGAAGTGGTGGAAGAAAGTATTATATAGGTGGCTGATGATGTTAGCTGTGAATTCGTGGATCATATATATGAATTTGCATCGTAAAAAGGAACCATTCCTTAATTTTTTAGTTCAGCTAGCAGAAGGTCTCATTGCGGAAGGACAGCAAACTACGATCGTAAGGAGAAGCCTAAAAATGGTGACTACCATTCTAAAAAGAAGAGAATCTATGGACAATCTGCTAGTCACTTGCCAATCGAGGGAACTTCGAGGCGTCGTTGCACGGGTTGCCAGAAAAAGAAAATCGAAAAGCGCACTAAAACTATATGCCAAGAATGTCAACTTCCGTTGTGCAAAGACTGTTTTGCACCATTTCATCAATAATTTTAATTTATAATTGTTGCCCTTTATATTCTTTTTGTTTTTTAAATGATTAAAATGAATTTCTATAATAATAAAAATACATAAAATATATAATAAAATAAATACTATTTTTTTTATACCTGAATGCTAAGGACTGATGGGACTTATGTGTCTCACTACCCGATATTGTTCAGGACTGATGGGACTTATATGTCCCACCCCCCCAATCTGTTTCCTGGCAAGGGGCAAGCCAAAAGAGGCTATAGTATTAGCTAATATGCATGTCTCCATTAGATTAACTCATTATAAACATTTTAAATTTATTATTCGTCTCCCGTACCGAAAGGGTTAAATCTCTTTTTTCGTCTACCATTTAATCGATCAGCAATAAAGGGCTTTTTGATCAGCAAAATCAAATTATTTGACTGGTAATTAACATTATTTATTCACCGGAAAATAAGTTTTTGATCCACAATAAATTAAAAATAGAAACAACTGAAAAAGTAGACGATCAACAAGAAAAATGAAAGGTGAGCTGAAAAAATGTTCGCATTAGCAAGAAATTAATTACTTGATCAGCAGCATATACAGTGCCGTTCGAAAAATGTTTGTCAAACTTTTTTTTCTGAATTTTGTCAAATTTGTTGCAATAACTACAAATTTTTTAATGAGGATTTATTGTTTACGGTAAAAATAGATCACTTTGGTTAGAAACCACTTTGTACAATCGTTTGTTCGTCTCTAGGTGCAGTAGATCGGACACGATCTGGGATCGTGGTTGTGTATGTGCGTTGTGCGTGGTGACGATAGATTCCACTCATACCAGATCTTCTGCTTGGACACACAACGCCAGAAGTTGATCTCGACAACTTCGCCAGCCTTGAGGTCTATTGGTTCAGTGAATGGAAAATACATGGGAAACCATGAGAGCATCCTCGGTGTGTGAGTCGAGGGATTTATACTCAGCATTATATTCTTATACAGCACCGCGTCAAAGTATCCCGCGGTGCCATTCAAGATACAGTCCTGCATAACGTCAAAGCTTAGTGACTTGTAACGAGTGTTGTCAATAATTTCATCCCTATTCGGATGATGGAATTCGAAGAGCGGTTGTGGCATTCCACATTGGAAATAAACGTTCTTAAGCAGAACAACAAACCCACTCTCCGCATGATTGTTATACGTACTTAGCTTGTCACGAGCGAATGTTTTATGGCTAACTATGGAACGCACTGAGTTGTACAGTTTCGAGGACATCAGAGGATTTATGTATGAAGTTGATTTGCAAGGTATACTAATACCGTCGTCTTTTAGTAGGGTTTGTGCACAATCCAGGCATTCTGGAGACAATTCATTATCGTCAAATGAACTGAGCAATTCAGAGACAAGAATATCACCCTTCTCAGGTGGAGTAAACTCATGCATGATTTGGACATCTTTGTTGGTCCATAGTTTTTTTTTGCAATGGCAGTCAGAGTGCGTACTGCGTTTGGGTTCTTTTCAATGATATATACACGAATTTTTCGATTCATGTTTTCAGCGGCATTTAGGGCAGAACGAACAAGGGGACCTCTACCAGCTCCAAGGACCATCACAGTCGTTGTTTTGTCTTCGATTTCCTCATCTGGGACTCTATCAATGAGGGCAGCCTCAATGGCGTCTTGATATAGCTTGTATTTCATTGGATCCTTTTCGAATGTCTCATAGGTATAACAATCTAAATTGTCATATAAAGGCCGAAGAGGGATCTCCAATACGTCTTCGGAACTTTGCAATTCATATGAGTCTCTGTGAGATTCTCTAAAATTGTTCAGATACTCAGCGTAGTGCTTAAGACTATTGTCGTTCTGATCGGTGCTTACAATAAAGTTTACGTGGCTTTTGACAAACAAAGCAATCAACTCCTGCCACGCCTTTGGTAGAACTGGAAAGTTATGATGATTTCTTATAAACAAAGCAGTTGGAATGATTAGGCCTTCAAGTGGTTCGCCCAACCATCGGCTAACGTCCTCTTTCGACGGACGATCTTCGCCTAACTCAAGAACCACTTGCATCTTTGCATTAAAATCGGCCGCCCATCGGAATCTATTCCACCAACGGCAGGTGTCGTCTTCCTCGTAGCTGGCAATAATGTCGTCAGAAATATCCGAACGCCATGAATCCGACACGACTTTTGCGGCAATCATGGGAATTTGTACTAAAAGAACACATTTGATTTGCCTGGTTGCAATTCTCGCCAGGTTAATATTGTTAGCTGACTTCAAACGAATCATGGTATAGCCTCCAAAGTGTAGGTGCTCCGTCCATGATAGATCCTTTCGAAGGATATCCTCGCTATTTCGACGAACTTTCGCGTTTTTCGAGTCACAGTCGATGGTGTCCGCAAGCAAAGTGATTACCTTACCATTCCATGCATCGGCACCGAGTATTAATTTGCGTGGACTTTAGTGGCTCACGTTAGAATTCAAGCGGCACTTCTGTGCTGTTTATTGGAGTGGCAATAACCGTATAACTATTGGCTTGGGCTTTCCCTAGAAATTTTGGCAAATTTTCGACATTATGTTGCATTAAACAAAGGTAAGGCATTTTTGCTTTGCCAATTAAATTAAGGGATTAAGGGGAACACACTCAATTAATTAGAAAAAAAGAAACTTTTCACTTTGAAAACGCACGGATAGAACAGGGACAAGTTCTATCTAACCAAAGTAGTTTTATTGATAAATTGGGTTTGTTTTCTTATGCGGTTTCAATCGTTTCGTGATACATTTAGAGTGTTAAAATTTTTCACACGCTGTCACGGGAGCAAAAGTTGTTAGATCGAAAAATGGATTTTTTAGGTACCTGCGCATTTTTAGAGATTAAAGAAAAATGCTTTATTGGTGCAGTGTTTTTGTTTTCTTATTGCTTCTCAGAAACATTCTCTATCTAATTAGTACTTTGTTGGATCTCCTCTTACCTTTATTACAGCTGCACATCGGCGAGACATTGACTCAGAGAGGTTTTTCCATGTGGAAGCAGGTATGGTGTTCCAAGTTCGGATAAATAATTTTTTTAGATCTTCAATTGACTCTGGACGCTTCTTTGCAACCTTAAGTTTCATTATTGACCGGATATTCTCAATTGAATTGAGATCTGGACTGTAGGGAGGCCAACTTAATACATCGACATTATTTTCTTCGAAGTACTTTTTAACCTAAGAAATAAAAAAAATGTAAATATTATTTTTAGTCATAAAAGTTCTAGCTTATTTAAAAGCTTGATATTAGTCTTCCATATTAAAGAAAAAAAAAACAAGTTCATACTTACAAATTTGGGTGTATGGCAAGGAGCATTGTCCTGTTGAAAAATGAATCGGCAAGTGTCACCAAAAAGCTCCAGCGCAGAGGGTTCTAATACATTTTCCAGAACCCGTGGGTAAACTTCTGCAGTGACTTTCGATTCTAGGAAGACCATTCTACCTTTTTCATCTCCAGAGAAGCATCCCCAGACCATCACACCTTCAGTTTTGGGGGGCATCCGTAAGACGCATTCAGTACTCAGTCTTTCCTTTGGTTCTCTTCGCGTAAGAATCCTCCCATCTCCAACATGCAGCTTAAACTTTGATTCGTCGGAAAAGATAACATTGTTCCACATGGCTTGAGTCCAATTAAGATGCTCTTGAGCCCAGAGCAATCGTTTTTCTCTGACTCTTTTTGGAAAATCCGGCTTCAGTACTGGCTTGAGTGCTCTAAGTCCAGCTTTCACGAGCCTTTACTGTAGCTCGACACAGATCGTTTTTAAGATCCACCGAAGTCTTGAATCGATGCCGACGGCTGTGCAGCACGAAAAAAACGATCTTCCACTGGGGTCGTCTTTTTTGGCCTCCCTGAGCCTTTCTTTCTGCTGGTAGTCCCAGTCTCACGATATTTTTTTAAATTTCATGCCACAGTTTGTTGATCAACATTTAATCTTCTAGAAACTTCACGTGTTGTCAAATTGAGACATGACAGACACGAAATATTAGCTTTGCACTCCGAACTGATTTTGCCCATTTCTTTTTCACTAAATTACTTCGGCTCGTTTCGGACTGCTATCACGAGCTAAATGCACCTCTTATTCATAATAACATCGACTTTTATGCACTACTTGAACGACATTTTTCTACCTAGTGCAAAAAAACCCCGCAGCTCTCATAAATTCCAAGAATTGCGCCTGAAAAGGGCATGTTTGACCAACATTTTTCGAACGGCACTGTAAATATTTGATGAGCAGAAAATAGTGAACACAAATTCGCACTAATTTTTTTTTACTAAACATTGTTTCTTTCTGCTGATTAAATTCACAATTAAGTTTCGCTGTGAAAGCATTTTTTTCAGCTCATTTGGAGCATAATATAATTAAACTCTACGATAGTCAATGCGGCTTTACCGGAGGAATATCTATTATACTTACGACGCGATCCAAAGTTTACAGATAATAATGGAAAAATATCGTGACACCTCGAACGATCTGCATGTTATCTTTGTTTATTTGGAGAAAACCGTCGACAGAGTTCCGAGATATCTCATATGGACAGCGCTGAGATCCTCAAAAAGTACCAGAGATGCACAAAACACATTTAAAATGACGTAGAACTAAAAGAAAAATACAGGGCGGGAATAATCGGGGAATTCGAAGTTAATGTAGGAGTGCACCAAGGCAGTTGCCTAAGTCCCTTGCTTTTTGATACTGTGCAAGATTTTTTTGTTGAAGGGACATAACGATGAAATTGGAAGGAGCTCCCTTCGCAGACGATAGTGCCATCGTAAGTAGCCACACGACAGCCCTTCATTTTAATTTAATAATTGGATTAAGGTGTTGGAAGGTGACTGCTTAAGAACAGAACATTTTTATTGTGTTTTTACGAACCTGCAAACATGACCCCGGATATCCTGTTAAATGGAGCTATTGTTATGAAATGTTATAAATTGAAATATTTGGTCTGAATTGTAAATGATCATGAAAATTGTGATGACGATATTGCACATCGAGTGAGTGTGGGATGGTTAAAAAAGCGCAAAAACCCTGGGGTCTTTTGTGATCGAAAATCCGCTCAAACTGAAAGGTTTGATTTATACGTCAGTCGTACTTCCGGCTTTAACATACTCATTGCAATATAGGACGATGTATAAAAAATGTGAAGAAAAAATGAGAGCGACGGAGAAGAAAATGTTACGGATGTCAGCAGGAGGAGTAGCCTCTATATAGAGACATCCATTGTAGAAAAGCTCCAGACTGACCGCATCGGCTGCTACCATCATGTACAAAGAAGATCGTCAGAAAGTTCTGTCAGAAAAGCAAAAGTGACTCAAGTTCTAGCCTAAACTTGAAGAAGAGGCAAAAACAACAGCAAACTCTAGAACTCAGCGATGATGTAAACTAAAATAAAGTGGCTTGTACTCGTAAATATTGAAGCCCGCAAACTTAGCTAAGCCCTCAAGCGTCGTGGGATAAATACTTAACATATAGTAAGATACACGAGTGTGTACACGTTATGTATTTCAACGGTTAAAAAAAGTAAAAGAAGAAACACAAGAAAAGATCTTTTATTATTCTTGCTAATCATTTTAAACTTTTTTGCTGATTGAAAAATTACTTTCCTGCAGGTGAATATGTTTCCGATAATATTTTTTTGGTAATGTATTCTTCTGGTAGATTAATAGTTTTGTCAATTACTAATAATATTAACGTTTATAACTTTAATACCTTAAAGCATTGGACCAAGTATTGAGTTAAAAAATATGGACCCCCCAATTCTTTCTGTCTATCTATCTGTTAGCAGGAAAGGATGCATTTACTTCAAACTTTTTATCTGGGTTCGTTTAACACTTTTTGGATCGGATATCAAATTGTCTAGAATGTTTATATGTTTAGGAGTATATCTGTATGCTGACTTGGAATTATGATGTTTTGGAGAAGGTATGGAAAACGAAATTGGAAAATATCACCAAAGTGAGTATACTGGATGTACTTACATGCACTTACATGATGATAGTCAGGCTCATTATCATATATAACTCGATTGTATGAAGGCACAAAACGTCAAAAGCAACCGTAAAAAGACACTTGAAAAGGTTACACGGACCGGCATATTTGGGGACTACTCTTATATACGTATGTGACAGATGCACTACTCCAACATATGCCGTTGAAGTGATTCCTGCTGGTTTTATTCATAAAAAAACAGCAGTTTCAACGAACTGATGAAAAACCAAGCAAATGAACTGAATGTCTTTGAATAGAATGAAGATATTATGGGTTACTGAGAGTTATCACAAAGCTCTTGCCGAGGATAGGAACATGGGACAAATAACTATCTCCACAGATAGATACATGAAGAAGGTAGAAGCGGAGCATGTATCTCCTCGAAGATACTAGCATGTCACTCTGAGGATAAAAGTCTTGGTGTATCAGGCCACTGGACAACCAAGCAGTGATCAGCTGCATGGAGTGAATAGAAATTAAAACATCATTGGCGATGAAATGTGTACAGATTCTCTACGAATGTGGGATTCAACGTGCAGTGACACTGGTTTGGGTGAAGCTATACGTAGAGATTGTGCATCGAAACAAATGAAAAGGCTGAGATCCTAATAAAGAAGGGATCAGCCTTGAAATCTTCGGGTCTTGAACTATTTGCTATTCGATGAACGGCATGAGCGATGAACGCTTAAATGGACAGTAGCAATAACCACAAGACATGGTAACTTTGATTACCATCTAAAGAAGTTCGGACTCTGGACGGCAATACATGAAATGAATGCCTCGACTAAGTGGGGATAGTGGCACATATACTGTGTCAATATCCTGCACGCTAGCAGAAGAAAATATACAGAGACTATGCCAAACATCCGAGGATAATCCAATAAGACCTAGGTTGCATTACACACCTGAATGGAGTAGAGTGCTATATTGGAAATGAGAGAAGCCCAGCGTGACTTGCGTTGTGATAAATCTGCCTTTGGCTAAACAATCCAAAAATATATACAAACATATGTGACAGTAGATACCTGCGTGGAGTCAACATAGAGCTGTTCAAGCTGGTGGGGATTGCATTGTTCGCTGCTCATTTTCTAGGATGGAAATAGTATTTTTCACTAATATGGATGTAGGTATGTACGTCCAGATGGGCTATTTGATAGATAAACTGCACCGCTGATTATACATTGCCATTCGATAATAAATACACCAGGTCACTATGATGTACCAGTACATTAAATGTCACTCGAAAACACTATTTGGAAACGTAGACCAACCATCCATCTATGCGCTATTTCAACTATCCCCCCATCAATCAACCCATACCAGTGGTTATTTGCTTGATTGAAACGACCCGGATGGTTGATTTCAGGCAGCGATATTTTGAGCCTCAGAAAATTCTGTTTATTTGCTACAGGTACAAGTACAGAGTACCTAATACTCTCTGCAATTCAAAATCATAATCGCGACTGCGCCAAATGTAATGTTAACTCCGTTTCATTTATAACCGTAAGGACGAAACTAAATGAACATCAACACCTCGACAAAGCATCAACAATGCCTCTAGACTTTTGGTGCAGAAAGTATCTAATTTTCCTACGCGACACAGCATTTATTTCTATCACTCATTAACTTTAGGTGCAGCAGCTATTTACACATGCAAAAGAATACGGTGTTCACTTTTCCATATCCTGTGTTGGGATGCTTTTGTTAAGTTTGCTTTTTAAGATACTGATGACTGTCTATCTTGCAGTGCACAGTGGGAATTATGAGTCACGTAGAAATTCTTACACTTGCGTACTTGAATACACTTTATAGCACAACTACAGGGTGTCCATGAAGAGTATCATTGAGTGCATTGTGCAACGTAGAGCCAACGCTTTAAGGCTTTCTCTTAGACTTTGTTCATCCACCAGAGAGATGATATAAAAAAATGAAAACAAAAGGAAAACAAGGAAGGATATCCTTTGTCTGAATGGAACGCATACGGATCTCGAATACCATTGGATGGATTAAACAAATGTTTGTTTATATGGGTCGGGTGGTTGTCTTTTTTTTTTTTTTTTTTGAAGGAGTTGCACTCGTCGACTTATGTACGCTCTTTAAGACTTTTCAAGTGTTTAAGATTCATTTCGAGTTTTCGAGTTTTTTTTATTTTTAAAATTAAGTGCAGAAGATGAAATGAGGATGTTGGGAGATGATGATAGTAGTGAATGAAACTGTCTTTGAAATTGGCTTTGATTGTTCCGTATATATTCACTTTATACCTCTTGGACTATTCTCAAAAGAGGTCTAAAAAAAGTCTAAAGACAATAGGATTCAGAGGAAACAGAAACAGGAGTAGATATGGCGTGGTACTCGTACGCGCGTCGTTGATATCCGGGATTGGAAAGATCATAGAATATATCTAGCAAGAAGAAAAAGAAGGAGTCAAGTATGAAGGAAACTATGCAAGTAAGCACGGTATGCATAAAAAATAGACATAATTTCTTTACCATCTCATCCATCTACTGTCAACTGCTATGCGTGCTTAAAAAAAACTCGATTAGACCGAATTTCATTATTGGTGGCGATTTTAATACGAAACACACCTTCTGGTCTTCAAGATGCATCTCACAAAAAGGTAGAATGCTCTATGAAACGGGTATAGAGCTCACTTATGATATTTATTGGACGGACAAACTGACACACTGGCCGGCTAATATTACAAAAGTACCCAATCTAAGAGAACCAGCGAGACTAACTGGCAGAGATACTAATTGGGAAGGCTTCAAGAAATAAATTTAAGATAATATTGAACTGAGCGTATCACTTAAGGTGTCCTATGAACTTGAAGTCGAAGTTGACTGCCTCTGGAACTCCATATGAAAGAAAAAAGCCCACAAATTGCAGCGTAAAGCATCCACCGGAAATAAAAGAATGATAAAGGAGGAAAGAGAAAAGAAAAGCGCGTAAGAAATGGCAGCAAAGTCATGCTCCACAGCATACAGCGCACCTGAATCACTTGTGTAACCTGTTGAAATGGAATTTTAAAAACCGTGCTATAGGGGTACTTTCCTGCGCTGCCAATCATGATAAATGGGCGTAAAAAGACAAAGGGAAAGCGGATATGTTCGCCGCCCATCTGGAAGAAACATTTAATACCAATGCGTCGGAAATAGCACCTCACAATTACACAATAAGAAGTGGAACACAAAAATGAAATAAAGAAATTAAAAAGGAAGCTCCTGGATACGACTTAATAACAGGAGAAGTTCTAAAAATATTGCCTTCAAAAGCATTAATTAAGCATTATAAACGCTGCGCTTAGATTGGAATGCATCCCGTCCAGTACCGGAGGTTATAAGGGTACTAAAACCAGAAAAACCGTTTTTGACAATAAGCCGTATAGACCCATTTTGCTTCTCCCAATTATAGCCATCATTTTTGAGAGGATATTACTCAAGCCGGTTGTTGAGGAAGCAAGTGATCACCAGCTTGGGTTCATTAGCAAGCACTTAACCATTGACCAGGTACATAGAATCACTGACAAAATTGAGAAAGCTCTTGAAGGAAACAAAAAAATGATTTACTCAGACGTATTTCTTGATATCTCACAGGCCTTTGATAAAGTGTGCCATGAAGGCTTGAAGTTAAAATCAGGTATGTCTTACATAACATTTATCTCCCGAATATACCCTTCCATGTCAGACACAGAAATGAATACTCGTAATTCAAAGAAAATTCAGTTGGCGTACCGCAAGGAAGCCTGCTTGGTCCGTTTCTACGAGGGCGAGGTGAAAAGTTCTCGGCCTGACGCAGAGGTGGCGTTCCAATCAGGAAAAATTTATGATTCCTGCCTGGGTGCACTTCTTTTTAGTTCGTATGACAAGTTTCAACTTGTTCCCTCAAGTAGTTTCTTTACACGAATTTTTGCAGTAGACGTCTTGCGTGTTTTTCGCTAAAATGCATAAACTTGAATATCGTGCGGTGATAAAATTCTTCGTTTTGGATGGGTTAACCCCTAAGGAAATTCATCCAAAGTTAACAAAAGTTTACGGGGACTTTGCTCCTTCCATGTCAACCGTTAAAAAGTGGGCAGCTGAATTTAAACGTGACCGCACGTCCCTCAAAGACGACCCACGTGAAGGACGGCCAAAAACCGCAACCACACCCGAAACCATCGAAAAAGTGCATGATATCGTGTTGGACGATAGGCAAGTGAAGGTGAGTGAAATAGCTGAGGCTGTGTGTATACCGGAAGAGAGGGTGCTCTGCGCAAGATGGGTGCCGCATTTGCTGAATGTCGATCAAAAGCAAATGCGCAAACGATTTTCGCGGCAATCTTTGGACCGATTCAATAGAGATCCGACCGATTTTGTGCGGCGATTTGTCACCATAGATGAGACATGGGTTCACCACTACACGCCAGAAACGAAACAGCAGTCGAAGCAGTGGGTGGAAGCCAGTGGTTCAGCGCTAAAGAAAGCGAAGTCGATCGCATCTGCCGGAAACGTCATGGCCAGTGTGTTTTGGGATGCGAGAGGGATCCTGTTAATTGATTACTTTGAGAAAGGCAAAACAATTACTGGCGAATATTACTCCAACCTTCTTGACCAGCTGGATGCCAAAATTCGCGAGAAGAGGCCTGGCTTGAAGAAGAAAAAAATCATCTTTCACCAGGACATTGTAAAACTGCGGGTTTTGGGGTACGATTTGCTCGGCCATTCCCCCTATTCACCTGATTTGGCACCCTCAGACTTCCACCTGTTCCCAAACTTGAAGAAATTTGTTTCTGGGAAGCGCTTCGCATCCAATGCAAAAGTTGAGAGGGCCGTAGATGAATATTTTCACAGCCTTCCAGACTCTCACTTCCGAGAAGGAATACTGATGTTGGAGAAACGCTGGACCAAGTGTGTTGAAGGCAAGGGAGATTATGTAGAAAAATAAAATAATTTTTTAACTGAAAATCGCAGTCTTTCATTGTCAGGCTGGGAACTTTTCACCTCGTATGTATATACATAGTGGTCCAAAAATCCATGGCCAATGGCTACATTGGCTTGGTCACATTCAGCGAATGGTCAACAATCTCAGTCTCTAGGCTTAATACAATCAGACAGACTTAACCTCAGTTTTAAAGACCAAGCAATCGGATATGTTTTCAAAAAATTATTACACCTTTAATCAAAATGATATTTCTTATATAAAGCGATATTTATTTATTATTTTAATAACAATATCTGGTACAACAACTTCTCACTTCGGTGGTTCTCCAAGCAATCCTCGTTTTTTCCAAAAGCTTCGAGGACCTCGATAGATCATTCAATCTGATTGGACGATAGAACGAGCGATCTCATTGGCTGAATCTTGGGCTGTCAGATAACTCGTGTCGATCGCCCAAAAAGTAGTAGAATGCCTAACCGAGAGGTTACATGTGTTAATTCATTATTCTATTTTTTCTATATTACACACCTGATCTGTTTCACAAGTTCTTTTTGTCTAAAAGTTGGAAAATATGCATCAGTGTCTCTTCTAATCCTATTCCCTTTACATATTCCAAATACGTATGTGTACATATAAAAGTTCTGTAGACCGATAGTCTAAAACATTTTGTCCGATATGACAGGCCGCTTGGAGCCATGGTTTTATTTTTTTTTGTATATTCATACAAAATGACTGTACACATTTCTTTTATGTGCGCCCATAGACTTCACTGTCATTAATAATATCCCTCTCCTTCGAACGACTTAGGACTTTGCGATGGGTTCTGTGTTAAATATTCCTTCTTTTTTCTTTACTAAACTCTGCACAGAACGATAACACAGTGAAAATGGAATTAAAGCAGACATTGTTGTTTTTCTGTTTTTCTATTCCCTTTAAAGTTCTGCCATTGAACATTCGTCTATTTAATGTAATGTATCTCGTTTGCATATAAGTTTTCTCAGAATAGCTCATTACAGACACATATCTGTCTACACTTGGATACACTTACTGAAAAGCAATAATTAACAATTTACTGTTCAAAGAAGCATTGTGATTAGATTGTGTATACGCCACCGAAAATATCATTAGATACTCTGTAGTATGTATGTACTTGTACTTCCAGTCTATAGAAGCAATCTCTTTATGGAATCCCAAAGCAAATTTTCCCACTCAGAATAAAATCGAATTTTCCATTTACTAGACAATGAGATACATACGAGTATTTGTTTTTGTTCTCAAAAATTCCACATCCTAATATTCTTTTTCCATATGCGAATGTCCTTTGAATGTCATCAATGCGTCTTGTGATTCATAGAGAAGTGAAAAAAAAGGGAAAAAAATGGAATAAACATCCACTTTGAATGTAGAAAATCCTTGGCTGTCTGTTGGGATATTTGATGCTGGTTCGGGTTCCATAACATCATATAATACGAAAACAATGCCGCAAATTTAGTGGAAAATCAGTGGTAGCATTGGGAGATGGAATTTCTCTTTGGATACATATTCATGTTGGAGACAAAGAAAAATTAAATTGACAGAGTATTGAACAGTACTATGGTACTAATGATAATCAAGGGTGGATTTAAATTCGCAATTTGAACTCATCCTCGATTTTTTATTTCGTAACGTATCGTTTCCCATTTCCATTCTTCTACTAAAATTTGTGGCAATAGCAGGGGGTAGATGGAGGAAATACTCTTAATACTGCGATCAGATAAGATCTTTGAGTGACTTTGGATTTGATCTTGCAATAAGCTTAGGTCTCGAGAAAAAAAAATGTACTCAGCAGTCTCTTGCTCTTCCAGGCAGAGTCGGAAAGAGTTTCTTCCATTTCACGGTAGAGGGTAGCGCCATTGTACTATATATGGATATTCAGGCAGCTATAAAAGCCTTGGAACCGCCGACAATGCGATCCAAGTTGGTAAAGCAATGCCGCTGGTCTCTAAACGAGATCGCTGATAGTTGCGACATTTCTCTGTGCTGGTTTCCAGGATACAGTGACTTTTCGGGAAACTGCAAAGCAGATGAGCTGGCACAAGAGGGTGCGGGTCGGAATTTCACTGAAAATAGAGAGGAATCGTACGGTCCCTTGATACTGAAGCCAAGGAAATGGCAAACAGGAGGTAGAATAGCATCAGCTGGATCTGAGAGAACGGAAAGACTTCTGTCCATTAACAGGAAACGCATTAGTATAATAATAGGAGCCCTCATGGGGCACTGTTTGATAGAGAGACATGCTATTAGAATGGGTGTCCCATCCAACGATTTCTATAGAAGCTGTAGAGATGTAAAGAACTACTACTCACCTTTTGTGCACCTGTCCTGTCTTATCAGTGTTAAAAAGGAAAACTCTGGGGAATACTTCTATGAAGATCTTAACGACTTAGCCAAGCCTGGCTATTAGAGAGTTTTGTCTATGGATCCAGATGGTTCTGCACGGAATTCCTGTCTTTCTTAGGAAGAAATTAATCATGTAGGGTTCCTGGTGCTGGAAAATTGAGTTCTTCTTATTATATCACAATGGACCTGTCCTTGGTCTAAGTGTGTCCCTGCCGGAGCGGGGACAGCCACCTAAACTAACCCAATCTAACCTTTGCCCTTTTGTGAAGATGATAGTTGAGCGAACAGTGTCCGGTTAAAAAGTCCACTAGGAGCTTTGTATCTTTTTTATGAAGGGATAGAAGCTCATCAGCTCATTTTTTGTTCGAGAAGTGGCTTGATGAAGACCTAGGGTAGAGTTCCATTTAGAGAGAAGGTTTTGTTGCTGCCAAGAGTTCGACTTTAACCTGAGGTGGCAAGTCGCAAAAAGTTAAGGGACCTACTAATGGTGATGAAGAGCCGCGTCTAGCGAGTTAATCCGCAATCTCATTACCTTTGACTCCCCTGTAACCAGGAACCTACATTAGAGTAATGTTGTTATGAGCAGCTACCTACTTTAAGGTGTTCCAGGCATAAGATCTAAAGTAGAACAATTGTCACTAGATTGTCAGACAGAATGTTGATGTTGGCTTTACGGAGATTACGTCTGATGTACTTTCTGTCGCATAATTCTACATATGGCGGTCTAAAAACTAAAAGACATTGTCTAGGACGTTGAATTTCCCAACATTTTGTCCGTACATTATGTATGGCCACGCCCACTTTTTGGGGGCGTTTTCCTAAAGCTATTTACGGTGATGGTTAAGTCTTCAGAATCCGTGAACTTCGGTTAAAAATTTTGGGAGCTACGTCCACTTTCTGCTAAGAAGAAGTTGTAACAACAGTTTTGTAATAATATTTGCATCTGTTTCAAAATTTCGCAACGCCACGTTCACTTTTTTAGTTAGAAGATGGGGGATAGGGTATCATGCGATCCATTCTAAACGGATTGTAACTTTCCTGTATGTTTTCATTAGATTTTCACTTGTTATCAGTACTACTAGCGACTGATCGACGTTCGTAAAGTGAATGTGAGAGCTTACCCGATTCAATATTTTTTGAGTAAAATAACGCAAGCCATCGTTTGCTCTTGGATGCAGTGTGCATCAGAAATTCTGGGGATGTTATCGAAACCTGCTGCTTTACCAGCCTTGACGGCAGACAGGGCTTCTGCTATCTCTTCTAGTGTAATGGAGCTGGCGTACGATGATGTTTCTGGGGAGTCCATTTTCATCCTTTTTGTATTCTGCTGAAGGTGCACGTGACATCTTAGGTACGCTGTTGGCTACATCATTGGTGTTGATTGGTGGACGCCTAGTTTCTTAGTAGGCTTCATGCCTTGCGGCTTGAGTGGGTGAAGTTTTAGGATTCCATAGTAGTTTGCCACTTATCCATGCGACTTTTGTCAAGAGATCGGAGCAGATTATCAGCAATTTCAGGGTTACCGCTTTTCTCTATCTCATTATACAAACGACATTCCTACTGGAGGTACGAGTATATTCTTTTCTGTACCTGCGAGGTATGTGCTTTTTGGCGATTTCTATTAGCAATCCAGAAAAACATTTGTTGTTGTTGTGAATTTCTGGGGCAATGAAACGTTTGCAGCTGGCCAATTCGTTAGAAAGGTACAGAGGCACAGAGTTGATGAGTGGGGCTTGGATGCCAATTGATAGTATGTCGTGTCGATGTTGAGTACTCGTATGTGGGAAGGTCGAGAAAACTGTTCTGGATACCGGGAGGGGTTGATTTCCGAGACATAAGTCAGGGTTGTAGTTGCGTAGTCATCTTCTAAAGTCGAATGTGCCGTAGTCTTTAGCGTCAAAAACTAAATACATCTTGTTTGAATCGGCCCGGACAATCAGCAGTTTACCATTTGTATCATTCGCTGTATGGGGAAAAAGAAAATCCGAATCTTGATAGGTGTACTGACGGGACTGTGTGCAATCGGCATTATGGCCAAAAGGCTGGGCATAAACTCCCCGGACTACTGCAGGAGCTGTCAATATGAGGAAGCAATAGAAACCATCAAACACCTACATTGCGATTGCCCTAATCACCACAACTGTCGCGTCCTCCTTTATGGGAACAGACTCTTCGGAGAACTGGGTGTGGTGATACATGTTTCGTTGATGGATTTAACGAGATTCATAAGGAGCACAGGCTGGTTCCAGTAAGAACCAGCTAATTAGAGACAGTGTTAGATGGGGTATCATAATGGACCAATAGGCCTCTTTGAGACGCACAGTCCTCCAACCTAACCTAACCTATCATTCGCTGCATACCTGCATAGACTATGGTGGCTGTTAAAGTCGCCGGCGTAAACACATTAAGTTGTAGACATTGTCCAGAGGGGAATACTGCTCTCTAAACCCTTTGGGTTTCCTTTTTAAAAAATGGGGAAGATAATTGTCTTAAGGACATTTCCTGTTTCCATGATATCGGTCAATACTCTGGCTAGCAGTTTTACCGAGTGCATTTATAAAAACCTCATACAGCAACCTATCTTCTCCTGGTGCTTTATTTTCTTTAACATATTTAGGGTGGTCGTGGTGTAGTGGTACTTGGTTCACGGTTCGAATCCTGATGTCAAGAATCATCTATTTATTTCGCATGAAATAAATAAAAAAGTCGATCACTTGTGAAAGCTAAGTCAACTCTACTGTGAAGGCATAACACAGCAGGGTGGTCATATGGCTAAACTGCAACTTGATCGTGATGATGACATCAGGACGACGGAAAAAAATACTGTGAATCATAAGCAACGACAATAACAGCGAAAACAACTCCCCGGTTATCTAGACAGCCACCCTTGGAGTTCACTGAAACTTAACTATCACCTGAGTTTCAAACCAACTACACCAATCTGTTTTTCTCTCTGTCTCTTCCCCTTTCCATAAAAAACGCCCGTGTCGTAAAAATTAGTATAAAGGTATTCATATCCCCTTTAACACGTGCAAATTAGATCAGGAGGATTTCATAATTATTAAAAATGCTGCACGTATTTATAATGCTAAATGGAAATATTTTTAATTACTCTGACATTAAGATGGATTAATTTATACCATCCACAGATGTTGAATTTTTATGTTGTATTATATTCTTCATTCACAATGTCAAATTAAATATTCCTTCTCTTCTCCTTTCAGACTTCAATCGAACTTGAAGGCACCAAACAACAAACAACCTTTCTCAAGGATGTAACAATTTAATACTAATATCGTCTTTATTTTTCACTTACAAAATAATTTTAAAAAAAATATTTAAGAATTAAAAATAAATCAAAATGGTTTTCACATAAGTGCTTTAGTGTTACACAACAAAATAATTTTAATCGGAAAATTCTACGATAATTAGATAAATATATTTGTATGTACACAAATGGCGTTACGTGCTTTATAATTTAAGTAATAATTAGTAAAAAAAAATTTATCAAATAAATCTCTAGTTCATAAATAATATTTTGTGATATAATTAGAATTTTTTTTTTTATAAAAAAGTTAAAATTTTCTCATCGCATTAAATAGTGGGTGCTTTAAATGATTTTTACACATTGTTGTAAGAAAAAAATGTTTGTATATATGAGCAGTAGGACTATTAGAAATTAAATTGCCTAGCCAGTGAATATAAAGTAGATTCAATTTTTTTTACACAATTATTTCCTTCGTCAACCCAAAAAGTTTGCTTTACAAAAAAAAAAAAAGAAGAAAAAGTGTGTGCATTAATTTTTTTTCTAGTGATAAAAGAAGAAAAAAAAAAAAAGTTTTAGTTTTAAAATTTAGAATCAAAATTATTAATTAGAGAAAAAGTTTAGTAAAATTTATTTATTTATTTTTAAATTGGTTTCAATTTTGTATGTAGTCATAGTGTTAAATTAGAATAAAAAAAAAAAAAAAAATTAAAGTGGATATCTCAATATATAGATCCCACAAAGGACACGTAAACGTATTCGTATGATAAACATCAGGAAGCTGTTATCGTATAGCATTTTTTGGAATTACCGTCGAAATTGAAGCAATTACGAGTACATCTAGTAAAAACAAGGAACAGAGGGAAACATAAACATACAGACACCATGCCAGTTCGAAGAGGACACGTGGCCCCAAAGACCACCCTAATTGAGACTATCATCAGGAAATTCGATACGCATAGTGAGTAGAGTATTTGTAGTTTTATTTTATTCTCCCATTAATTGAACTAATTGCTGGTAATGGGTTGGGCAGTAATGAAAATACAAAAAAAGGGTTGCACTTACCAATTTATCTGAATTTGTGTTATTTTTTCCCCCTTTTTTTCGGGTTTTTAGTCCCCTTTGGTGGCATGGGAATTTTATTTTGTTTTACTGCGGCAGATCGCCAGAAAGGATAATCGACATCTATTCGATGCCAATTACATGTTTTTTTTTTTTTTTGCTCTGCAACAGTTTACCGCTAAAAAGGATTTTTCAATTTGCAAAATGGTTTTCTGGTTGTCGGTTGGTTTGTTGTTTCTTGTTCGTGTAAAATTTTGAATAAATCAATTCTGGTTGGTGTTATCCCTTCAAAGCTGTAATTATTTCAATTATTTGACGTAGCTAATTTTAAATTGTTTTGTTAGGTAGGTTGGTGAAGTGCGCCGTTTTGATACCACAAAAACTCGTGTACCCTGTTTGTTGACGTGTCTTATTGGAGATAGAAAATATAATTAAACCCAGCCCGTGGAGTTCAGAAACAGGATTAGTTCTCCAATCCGTTTAGAGGCTATCTCTCTGAAATCGTCAAAGAAGGGTTTACCTAGCGTGCGTTGCCTAGTCCTTGCTAGGGCAGGACAACTGCAAAGAAAGTGGAAAAGAGTTTCCCTCTCGTTACTGTCTTTGCAGCTGCGACAGAAAGTGATGTAAGGAATGCCAAGCTTGGCCGCGTGGTCCCCTATAGACCAGTGGCCTGTAATAATGGCTACAATTCTGGCCTTGATCTGCCTAGTAGCTCACTTGATTTAGGTTTGTTGAAACTGGGCCATGTCTTCCTTGATATGGCACAACTGTTAAGGTTGTTCCACCCGAGATTGGCGAGCTGGAGGTAGTGGAGGTGTAAATTGCCCCTAACGACTCCTATCGGAATATTGACTCTTTCCGCTAGCGAGCCGTTAAGAGCTGACCCCCGCCTGGCTAGCTCGTCTGCTCGCTCATTTTTCTCATAATTGCTGTATCTTGGGACCCAAATGAGGGTAATTCCAGAATGGATACTTTGTTTGTTTATTTCAAACCGGCATTGCTCTACCAGTTTTGAGGATATGGTAACCGAATCAATGGCCTTGATTGCGGCTTGGCAATCAGAGAAGATACCTATATTTAAGTTGGACGTTGGGAGATTTTTTAACATACGGCAGGCTTCCCGAATCGCAAGAAACTCCGCTTGAAAGACACTATCAGAGTCTGGGAGACGGAAGGATTTCGATATATTCAGTTGGTCCGAGAAAATGCCTGCGCCATCTCCGCAATCCATTTTCCAACCATCCGTATACAGATATCAAAGTTATTGATTACCATTCCGTTCTTCCATTCTGCTCTGGTAGGGAACTTTACTGAAAAGGGTTTGATGAAGTCGAGCGGGGGAGTCTTGTAATCGGTCGAAGATGTCACCAGTTCACTTGGTATCGTCTCCAGGACCTTACAGTATGGCTTTGCTGTCCAGCACCCAGTTTTCCTGAGTCGGACTGCACTGCACATAGCTGAAAATTTAATATGGAGTTCAAGGCGGATCAGATACGGGATCACGCTTAGAGCATCTGTTGGACAAGATCTCAATGCTCCTGTGATGCCTATACACGCCGATCTTTGTACTTTTTTGATTCTGTTGCGGGCCACCATACTATGGCGCCATAGGTGAGAACTGGACGCACAACGGTTGTGTACATCCACAGGGTCATCTTTGGCTGGAGACCCCATTTTTTGCTAATTAAATATAAGTTTGATTTTAAATAAATCGATTGTGCATTGGTTTTTTTTTATTTGTACAGGGTGTTTTTAGTCGCACACACTGTTGGAAGCATGCTTGACTGGATGTCGTGAAATTCGATGAGCCAAGTGTAAATTTAATTTGGTTGTGGGTGCAAAGTTTGCACGAAACTTCTTTGCTCTGAATACCTCCCAGCCAGAGCCCAACAGAACTTCAAGGACCACTGAAAATATTCGGGAGGTGGAACGAAGTTTGCGTGAAAATCCAAGAATCTTAATGCATAAAAAAGCGGCTGCTGTGGGACTCCCAAAAACTACCGTTCATGAAATTCTACAGAAATACTTAAAATTTTACCTTTTCAAGATTTAATTGGTGCAGGAACTTGACTTTACTTTACGCAAAACCTTTTGTGAATTGCATCTTTTGGAGCGACGAGGCCCATTTTCACCTGAACGGGTACATAACGAAAACGTAATCCGCGACTTAAACATCAAAAGTCTTTACATTGCCCAAGAGTGGAGGGTATGGTGCGCCTTATCTACGACCGGAATCATCGAGTGTTTTTTTTTTATAAAATTCCAGAGAACAATCGATAAATGTGAACAGCGAATGTTCACAGATTATTTTTTTTTACCTAATTTGCGTAGTTCCAACAAGATTAGGCGACTCCGTATACCGTATACTCCGTATGTGCTGCGTGAATATTTCCCACGAAAATTGATCAGTCGGTTTGGTGATGTCCTGTGGTCACTGAGGTCTTTAGACTTAACCCCCATGGATTTTTTTTTCTATGAGGGTACATCGAAAGTAAAGACTATGCTAATAACCTGCGGTCTGAAATTCATAACATCCAGCCAAGCATGCTGCAGCACGCGGCACGAAACACGGTGGTCCGCTTCAAACAGTGTGTATGCCTAAATTGACAGCATTTGGACGATATCATTTTCAAAAAATACAATCCGCATTATTGCTCTTTAGTCAAACTAAGTAATAAAACAATATGTCTTATAGTTTTTTTTTTATTCACATTTAAAAACATAAATCTCCCACTGGACACCCTGTATCAATAAATTGAAAAGATATTTTAAAAACGGTTTGTATACGTGTAGATATTTTCTTGTTCAGATAAATAAAAATATAAAAGATTTTGGCTCTAACAGCATGGGCTGTTCGCCCCACAAATGGTTGGGACCTGCAATTTGTATGCCCTTTTCGAAGGTCGTACAATTTTATTATCGGATATTTATCAGACGTTCGTGAGAGGTGGGAACGTGAAAAACTATTCGTTTATGTTTACTGGGATTCAAACTTTGAATCTCCGGCTCAGTGATCGCGCAGTTAACCACTGAGCCACAGCGCTTTAATCGCTGTATTTTGAACTTCGGTTGCCCTTAAATTAAGATCATAAGCAGTGCGTGATTCTATGCCCTGCGTGGATTGTGAAATGTCCAATTTTTCAATTTATGCCAATTTTGTATAGTCTTTTCAGGTATGATGTTAATGTTAAAAAATCACTTTGTAGCTCGTCGCCTTGTCCTAGACCTTATGTGACATCAAAGGTCTCGGTGATGTTGTTATAAATCTGGATGGATGTGTTCTTTATCGACATACAGTGGAATACGCTTTCTAGCTGCGCTATATCAAGAAAGACATGGCCCAGCTATAACAAATCTAAATCAAATTGTCTACCAGGCAGATCAAGAGCAGATAATGGTGGAATTGTAGCCATAATTACGTACAGGCTATTGGTCAAAAGGAGACCATGCAGCCAAGCTTGGTATTACCCATAATATCTTCTGCTGTACCTGCAGAGATACCAAATCTTTTCTTCACTTTCTTTGCAGATGTTCGGCCGTAGCTAGAACCAGACAACGTACTCTAGGTAAACCCTTCTTCAACGACCTGATTGAGATATCTGATAAAACGATTGAAGCCCTCAACCTCTACCTGAACTCGACAGTCTAGGTTTAGTATATCTCATATCTCTACTGTAAAATTAATCAAAGCACGTGAGTTTGTGGTACCAAAATGGCGCAAAACAGCGCTAATTAGATTCTCTTTTGAACCGTCACTTCTACCTACCTACCTACCTACCTGTTCCAAGCACTGCGACCTGTAAGGATATCTTTTGTGCTAAACCCTTGGGTGGTGCATTATATTATTTTTATCGTCAAGTTCTTGATGATGTCAGATGAGGAGGTGAACCCTTTCTAAAAGTGTTTAATTCTGGCACGAGCAATGCCGGGGCATACGCACAGAATGTGTTCCGCCGTGTCTATATTCTCAAGACATACTCGTAGTCTGCAGGTTACGGAATGACTTCTGCCTATTTTCTTGAGGTGGGAAGTCGGTTCGGAGCTTTACATAAATTGATAAATTTCTTGGCTTGTAGAAGACCTGTTAGCTCTATTTTCAGTTGTATAGTAGGTAGGCTAGTAGGCATCAACTGTAAGTTCATCTTTATCGCTGTAAGCATTTCTTTTGCTTTCTGCTAAAACTTTAGAGCATCATTTCCGTCCCGGATTAGCCGGTCATAGGTGTTTTCCAAATACACCTATATAATACGGCGATGGATGTGATCTCCAACCATAAATATGATAAAACCGATGTCCAAAGAAGGCGATGGATAGGCGATAAAATTCGAAAACATAAATAATACAGAGGGATACTAACTCGGACCTTGATAGCGGATTCGTAGTTGGAAGAACGGGAACAAGGCATAACTTCCCAATGCGTCCTTGGCCATTTAAATGTTAAGATCGAAAAACAAATATAAATAGATCGGAAAATAAGCCACTCCTCCTTGGTGCTGAAATGCGGCTGGCGGGCCATTATGTTGCGCTGTGAAATATGATAGTTAGCAGCACCAGATTCCTCCACTCCATCATCCACTAAGCATTTTAGCGGTGAACGGCAGGCAAATTTCCTTTGTAAATATATCCTCATTGCAGTATACCTTCGATCTGTCAAACACATGGAGATTTGATGTTGATTCAACCGCAAGAAACTACCGTAGCCCGGAGCGATCAAGACTGCATCTAGCTCCTTCAAAGTCTAACACCAACCCAAGAAGTACAAAGAATTTGTAGCGCTACGGCATCACATTTTTACGAACTGCTGACATAGGATTTTGCTTTTACTAACAGCAAAATGTAGGCCCGTGTCTTGTACTTTTGAATAACACAGTGTACGAATTCGGACGGCCTTAGAATGTCGCATCTCCTCGCGAAAAGTTGGAGCCCAGTTATAGAGAAGCTAACACCCAAACTAGGTTTCTCCGTCCAATGGATTATTTTTGGTAAAGGTAGGCCTATCAGGGCTTTATCTGTATTGGAAGAGTCACTCGATCAAATAGAACAGAATGCCGTGTTGCGAGCTCAAACCAAAGAGGTTCTTTGAACTCCTTGTTACTTTAGACTACGCGCAGTATTCTTATAAAAAGCTGAATTATTGGGTAAAATTGATCTTGAAAATCTTCATCTTAGAACGGATCCCGAATTCAAATACTGCGACTGACTTTACATTGTCTTTCCTCTCAAAATAGATTTGACTGCAGAGTTTCCAACTACAATTTGTGGAGTAGAATCACAATTAACAATGTTCGCTGCTGTGATGTCGTTTAAAAGCGACACTAGTAACGATAAAGCTATCTGAAAAGGTCACAAGAAAACTTTCGGAGCTAAACGTGTTGTTCTAATGTTGACGAGTTCACTACACTATAAACTTATATCGCGCAATAACTTCAGGTATTACTCGCCGGATTAAACCCCTTTAGGCTTCATAGCTCGCATTAATACTTGCTCAGCGGTCTGTTCTGACCATGTTCCAGTTCAATTTGGAGTCACCCAATGGATTTTTGGTACTTTGCAGTTTTTGACGATCCATTTCGGACAACCCCAAATATCGGCAACATCTTTTCATTGAAAAGGTTCCGGTGAAAACCAACTGACCTATTTTAGCTATTTAGCTATTTAGCTTTTTAGCTACTTTGCTTTGCAAAACCACTCTTTAACTTATTACTTTAAAAGAACACCGGAAGCCATTCAAAATTGCTGGGTCGGTTACATGATTATAATTTGATCATAGAACTGTTGGGTTACATTAATGTTCATGACCAAAGTTATTTAATCATCACTGAAGCTGAAAAGTAAACAACATCTCTACTTCTCCGTCAACTCATGCGTCAAATCCATTGACATCTAATTACTGCCAGCATTTTCCTGTCAATTCATGTGCGCCAAAATCTACTCATCATCAGCATCGTCTCCTTCTCCAACACCACAGAGCTAACTTAATCAATCAACAAGTATGACGAAATAAAATCACCTCATCAATTGACACTGCTAATCGAAATCCCCTTCCCACGCGATATACGAATAAAATGCCACCAACAGACTACACGAGGAAAAACATCAACGTCAGCAGCCATTGTGGTTAACCACACTTCATTAAACTCTCGAAGTGATTTAAATTTAATTACCAGCCGATTCGAGCATGATGTAAACGTCTCTCAAAATCAGAAGCTGTCCTTGGATTTCTTGAAAAAGTTGGATTTCCTGGCATCACCAATGCTGGGTTGTTTGGGTTGCAATTTGTAGCTATTTTGGGTGTACCCCCCCAACATTGTAGGTGCTATGACCCCTAGGCACGAAATATACACTCATACTTGGTGCGTGTTACGTTGTTTTCCTAAAAATGTCAATTTGATGGAAAATCCTTAAACGGATACAAGGAAAATTCCTTCCACAGAGCCAGTTAAATTAAATATCCTGATAAAATTCAAACAAATGAAATGATTTCCGGGCTGCACGAGTGGTATGGTAGGTGGTCTCTTCAAAATGCCACCCAAAATGACGAATTAATTCAGAACTTTTAGTCCGAAAGTTAACTAATGCTTGAGGGGGGGGGAGTAGGTGTTAACTGTGATTTAGGATACTTTTCCGTCAGTCATTTCCGTTTTGGGGGAAATTCAAAGGAATTTGTTGTGAAATGTTGAAGCATACGCAAAACTATAGCGAAGGACACTTAAAACAGACGACAATCTGTCAGACAAAAGAGTTTCTGGACCACAAACTGGACAAAGCCACCTTGAATAGCCAAACTGGAGTAAATTAGTTGTTTTACTTTAATTTAAATTCAATGAAACCACAATGCAGTGGGTCTGGGCAGTGTAGTATGGAGTCATAAAACTTACTCCCAATGGAAATGAGTATTTACCGAATAATTAAAGTGTCCATCAAAGTCAATAGAAAAATACTAATGAGAAAGGGAAAGCGAGTACCTACTATACGTACATACAACCAGCATACGTCTTCTACTCATGCCAGCAGAAAAAGTTAAACAGAGAAATACCGCAGCGTGTTTAGTGAGGAATTAAAGTGGGACTTTATTTTTTATTTTGGAAAGAGAATGGATTTTTGGTGTTGAGCACGTTTTCGTTTTATGTATAATACTAGGTGTGATTTGGGTTCAAGTTAAGGCGACATTACGCTATGTAGGTCATCTGATGGTAGTGGTGGTAGGTATTTGCCTAAACTGTACGTTTGACGCTGGATATTAACAGCTGAGTGTGGAGGTTAATTGAGTCAAAGACATGAACATGCTTATCAGGCAACCACCAGATATTCCCTTTTATTGTTGTCGGATAAATAAACTAACTGAAATGTATCTTTTTTCCGTTCTTTTGTTTGTCTCCGGTTTTGAGTAAACTGGGAAATGTAAAGTTGCAAGTTAAAACTGCGTAAATTGTGCATAAATAAAGGACACGACTGTGACGCTTTTCGTTTGAAAATTGTTTAGATTTCAAATTTAAGCCAAATAGATAAGAAGCAACATAAATTGTCTTCTTCGAAAAACTGAAAAAATGTTTTGAGCCCATGTCCTCACATAATGTCGTAGATGTCGATTTTGAATAAAATCCACTCAACCATATCCATGAAAAGGCCAATTTTCGCAATCGCTCTGATAAGTAAAATACCGTTATTTTTAGTGAAAAACCGAGTATGCAGTCTTATTGAGAACATTCATATTACCTCAGATATGAATTGCTGTTGAAATCGTTTGAGCCGTTTTTGAGAAATTTGCTTCTTTTTTTTTGAATTAGCTTTAAGGAAAATATCGTTAATTTTTAGAGACATTGGCCCATTGTCCCAGCCGCTTAGGCTGCAGACCGAGATACAGACAGAGATAGTAATATTTTGTATATTCACGAAATGAATACTTGCTCTATTCGTTCGATTGTACGCACTTATTATACAAAATATTGCTATTCTCATTCGTTCTTTGTTTCCATAAATTTATCGCTTCGTTAATGTGCTATTGCACAGAATTCCCCCGTTGAATATAATTACTATATATGTAGAGACAATTATAAAGAAAATCAACAGATAAAGTGATTAGCAAGAAAAATAAAGGATGAATTTTTATTTTTTTTTTCCCTTGGGTTGGTGAGAAAATCTTCCATAGACACTATGAGGATAGCAAGCGCTTGCTCATAGTAGTGTCAGATTCTTACTGACTAAAAAAACACCACCCTGCGATTTAATTTGTTATATATTGCAACTAAGAAGGACCTTATCAAACAATTTTTCTATCATGAAAAAAACTCGTTTGACAGGTTACTTCAAACTGAAAGATCCTGCATGTTCGGCAATCTAGGCGCGGTTGATTCCTATCTCGGCAAGTCGAAAGGTTTCGTCCTTTGTAGTCGGCGCAATAAATTGCTTTCATCCAGAATTTGTAGGATTGTATTGTTGACATGTCCGATTAGTCGGTTTCTATGCTTTCTTGCAAAGCTTCTACTTTCAGCTTCGATTGTCGGAATTCAGAGATCCGCGTGGATATCATCGTTTCTAGTATACCACGGTGCGTGGACAATTTCTCTTAGCATTTTGATTTCGAGTTCTTTACGTTTCGTTTTCACGTGAGAATTTCATTTCAGTTTTGCGTCGAGTGTCATTCCAAGGTATTTGGCCTCGTTTGCATTCGGGACAAGTTTAGGAAAACTGGCAAGACATTAGTTATAGGCTAATTTATTTGATCAGCAAAATATATATATATACCTCTGCTTAGGTTAATTTTTTTTAGAAGAACAGAACAAATATTAGATCAACAAACATCTTAATAGATTATTTTAAAAATTTTATTTTTTAATTATTTAATCAGCAGAATATATTTTTTGATTAGCAAAAAATAAAATTTCCTCAGAAAAAGCAAAAAATTATCTAAAAAAATGTGAAATTTCAGAAAACGGAAGCAGTTATCCAAGAAAACATTTTAAAATTCTAAATCGAGATTTTTTACTATTATTTTCTAAAATTCGCAATCGCTCACATTTTTTCTCCAAAAACTGTTTCTTTTTTTTAATTCTCTTCTGGATTATTGAATATTGAAGTCGAAGTTGACCACCTCGTTGAAATCGTGCAGCACGTCGGGTGGAATAATACTCCCTATCAAAGAAAAAATTCCGTAAATGGCCGCCCAAAATATTCACCGCCAACAAAGTCATGCTCCACAGCATAGAGCACACTTTAATCACTTGTGTAACCTGGTGAAACAGACTATTAGGAATTTTAAAAACCTTGTAATAAGTACTTTCCTCGAAGCTGTAAAAGGCACTAAAAGACGTAAAATCTCTGCGCCGCACAGTGGGGCAAGAAGCCCTCAAAGTGCGTATCAAATAAAATATTCGACCGATTATCATGAAATTTGCACCACAGTTGAACGATTGTATTATAGTTGTTATGCGTAAATTTAATAACAACAAAGGGAGATATAAGGAAAAATATAAAATAATAAAACAATAAAGAAATTAAAAAAATTTCTTGCAATTTTCGAAAATCACCCGTTTTAGTTTTTTAATTTTAATTCTATCAAAGTATCAAAGTAATTCTAACAAAGTATTTGGCGGAATCTTCACCATATTGACGAAACTTGCTAACATTAATTGCACACCCACTAGATACAATTACTAATATTGTGTGCATCTTTTTGATTAAGTCTATGTCAATTTTGGTTATTTCCGCTGTGATTTTCAGATTTTGAAAGAAACGCCTGGCAGTATTTCCATCATTGGAATTTCCAAATCCTGGTTTAGGCTTATCAATAATCAATCCACAATGCTCCCTAAACTATTTTTGTATCAGGGTTTTATTTTTCTCAACTATCAACTTATCCTCTTTTCGAGCTTGCCACTTTTTAAGAGGTAATTTATAGGATAGGTGAAGTATTGTTTCAAAACAACGAATCCAGCCATGTAAAACAGATATTCCATACTTTAAATTTTGTATTTTCACTTCCCGTTTAATCATTTCGTCAATGCAATGCGCATAAATAACATTTTTGAGTGGAAGATGTATCTGTAATCGCATTGAGAACCTTACCATCAACTATAGAAAAAATTAAAAGATGATTCACCAGAAATGATTTTCCGTTTATGAAAATTGAAGTGGCTAACAACTTTTTAATTTCGTCATCAACACGATTTTTTTTCTGCTATGGAAGTTTCTGTACATTCCTTTTGAAATGTAATTTTTAAGGGTCTACTATATCTGGTAGAACCCGGCCTTGGATTTTGCCAAACTATTTTAGTGCCACAGAGAACACGAAGGGGGACAATGCAAGTCATGAATACAGCTGAATCTGTGCATTTAAAACCGTGAAAAACTTGTTTATAGGAGCTATGACCCGAGCTCCCATCGAAACCCCATTTGGAATATAATTTAAGCTCGTTGATATTTTCATCTCCAAATAACTTAAATACGTCAGTCTGGGAAGCTACTAAACGCCTTATAGTGAGCTCAAGTAGAGCTTGCAAAGAAATTTCTGCTGAGACTTCCGATATTTTTATAGTATGTTCTTCAGGATATACCTCTTTCTTTGCATTCTGAACAACTTTGTAGGAAGGGAATTTTTCAGGAGCACTATTATGTATTACCTGATATTGATGTTGAGTTAAATTGGCATCCACAACCACTGCAATACAACTTTTTTACTAAACTTGTGTCATCAAAATTGTTCGTTTGTTTTTTTAGGTGTTCAGTTTTGGACATCAATATTTTGTCCTTCTGAACTTCTAAGAAACTCGAAAAGTTCTAGACGCGTTAGACTTAACGTGTTGGACAACTTTCCTACAGACACATTTGAATTGATACATAAAGTAATGAGAGTTTATTTTTTTTAAATTATAACGAATTTTATAAATCTTTTTTTTTTTAAAATAGGCAACAATTTTGTACAGTTATTGAAAGCACAATAGGCACTGAGTAGAAAAAAAATTATTTGTTTGCTTTAGGTAGCTTAAAATGCAACTAATTTCATCTGTCTTTCAAAATTAGTGTTATTTGGAATATTCAGCATAAAAAAAAAATAGTAACGGTTTCCTTATCACCAAATAATTTTTTGGTTTAATACGGGGTTTTGGTGCTTTCTGCCCCACTGTGCGCCGTCAATTATGACGAATGGGCGAAGTGAGGCAAAGAGAAAGTGGATATTTTTGACGTACATGAAGAGACTTTTAAGCCTTTCGATGGTCAAGCCTTAATGGTACTAAAACCAAGAAAACCACAGAGTGGCAAGAAGTCCTATAGACCCATTTCTCTTCTACCAATTATATTCAAAATTGTTGAGAGGATATTACCCTCATCACCAGTGCATTCCACCATTGACCAGATACATAGAATCACTGACGTAAGAGAAAGCTCTTAAGAAAAAAAAAAAAAAATAAAAATTGCTCAAACGTATTTCTTGATGTCTCGCAAGCTTTTCATAAAGTTACGACAGGTTCTTCCCGTACGCCTACATAGCAAACTGACACCGTATCCGTAACTAAAAAATTTTAGTAAGACACGGAAATGAATACTCGCAATATAATGCAATTTTAGCTGGAGAACCACAAGGAAGCGTTCTTGGTCCGCTTCTGTATCTTCTATATACCCGTGATATACCGCAAGTAGAAGGCACCAATAACAATAGATAAAACGATCGAAGAAACAACTGTAAAACTCCAAGGGGTTCTGAATAATGTAAATGAATGGACGAAGACCTGGCGGATCACGAAACGTAGAGAAATATACTAATTACTTGGAAAATATTCGAAGCTCTTATACAAGCAAGTGCTGAAGCCGTTATGCATCTATGGTATACAACTCGGGGGATGTACAAAGTAAACTGATGCCAATATTTTACAAAGTTTAAAAAATTAAGTGCTAATAGAAATTGTCCATGCACCGTGGCACATAAGAAACGACGATATCCACAGAGATTTCGGAAATCCTACAGTCGAAAATGAAACTAAAACCTTAGCCTTAGACATCGCCAGACCAACACCGCTGTTGCCGAAGTGAATAAGACGCTGTAGTAATTATTACTCTTGCGGTCGCGGGTTCGAATCTCAGCAACATGCATTTTTTGTTGATCATTAGTTTTTATTAATTTATAATTTAAAAAAAATATATCAACAAATCTGGCGTACCTTATCATTCTTAAATGAGTCAACCTTAAATGTAGAAAATGATTATTTTTGTAGAATTATAGAAAGAAGAACACATTTGATCGAAGGCCAGGAGATGATACTGCGGTGGATATGGATTTAGCCACCAAAGCTCTACCAACTGAGCATTCCCTGGATGACTACTTGTCTGATAAATATTCCAACATCACTTTTCGGGTTGTAGGCGATTAAGAAAAGTAATTCATAAGCAACAGATAATGATTAGACCATGATTATTAAGTGCATCGCGTGCTTGAATGACTTGTACTGTTTTTGAAGTAAAGGCACATTGCATCTTTCCCTATTTAAAGATCTTTGGCTTGTATACAAAAAAAAGTGTTCTATAATATTTGTCGATGGTGTTCTAAATCTAATAATTTGTCCAAATATTCGATTTCGTCTAGTGCCGAAGGGTGTTTTGGATGATTTCTGTTCTGGAGGATGTTTTACCATTTCTTAGGACCGCCCAGTGGTGGTATTTATAATTTAGGAGGGTGCGGTTTGACGAAATGAGTTGCCCTGGAACCGCAGCGAGGATATACGTAGGAAGTAATGCTCGAAGATAGACGAGTGATCTATACAGATGAAGGAGGACTTGGGCATAATTATGTTAAATTTACATCGAATTGTAGCTGATTATCTAAAAATTAGGAAGCTTTATACTCTTTGGATATCTCATATTCTAACGCACGAATGAGAGGAGTGCAGAGAGAAATGGTCACGAAACATGATCAAGAAATTCAATTATCTAAAATCCAAGAACACCATTTCAATTGCAACTGGTGTATTATGTTGTTCCAATAAAATAGTAGCCTCATTCGAAAATGTGGACGTTCCAACTCAACCCCTAAGATTTAGTTCCTTTCACAATCGAATGATGACAGTATTTTTGTTTTTCTAAAGAAATTGGTTTGGTGATGGCATTCATGCATCAGCAAATGGTTACTACCAAGTATTTGCTTCAGTTGATGGAACCGAAGGAAGGTATGTTGAACTTTTCGCTGAGGTAAACAATTTGAATCAGCTTGTAAATGAGCCTACACGTATACTGGACATTGAAAGTCATTCCGCCAACGCTTTGGACTTGTTTCTTACTTCGCACCCTGATAAATACACTATTGATGTTTTAGTGCCTCTAGGTCGGTCTGACCATAATATCGTATCACCTAAATTCTCATATTCCGACTACTCAGTTAAAGAAAAAACTCCTAAAAGAAAAGTATGGCAATACGAGAAAGCCAACTGGAGTGGCCTCAATAGCTTCTTTAGGAGTTTTAATTGGTCGCTATGCTTCCCCGATAGCGACGTGGATGCCGCTGCTGATATGATCACTAACACTATACTCTTAGGTATGAATGACATTATTCCTAACAGAATAAAGAGCATTAAACCTAAGGCAAACTCGTGGTTTGACCAGAGCTGTAAAGAGTCTATAAGGTTAAAAGAAGTAAGTTTTCAGTCTTATAAAGCCAACAAATCTGAGGAAAACCTAAAGAAGTTTAAACAAGCCAGAGAAGACTGCAATGCCCATATTCGACGTGTAAAATTCTTACATGACCAAAAATTGATGCAAAAAATCCTACAATGTCCCAAAGGTAGTAAAAATTTTTGGTCATTCGTCAAAAATATTACAAAATTCTGCCTCGTCCGCCATCCCCACACTCATTTACAATGACATTCCAGCTGTTAGCTCCTTAGACAAAGCTAATCTGCTTGCTGCTCACTTTGCAGCGAACTCCAAGCATTGACAGAGTTTGGCATCAGGCTCTTTTGTCGAAAATGCGTGCATATGGCATCGATGAGTCTCTTCTTCAATGGATTAGAAATTACCTTTCGGGGCGTTCAATATAAGTTGTTTTGGACGGCTTTAAGTCTGCAATTCACCAAATAAATGCTGGTGTTCCCCAAGGCTCTGCTTTGTCTCCGCTTCTCTTTCTTATTTTTATAAATGATCTCTTGTCTGCAACTTCTAATCCAATCCATTCCTTCGCTGATGACAGTACCCTCAGTTTTTCATATTCATTCCCTAACTCACGTCCTTGCTCTTCGGCCGTAGAAGGGGAACGGCAACGTATGTTAAACACATTAAATTCCGACCTGGACAGCATAATTAAATGGGGTTCAACCAACAGAGTGGAATTTAATGCTTCCAAAACACAATGCAGTCTTCTGTCTCTCAAGCGAAACCAAAACCCTCAACCATTATCCATGGATGGTACTTGCATCATTGAAACCGAAAGACTTGCCATTCTCGGTATATGTATTAATAACCATCTTCGATGGAATGATCACATATTCGAGGTCGCCAAAAATGCTGCAAAATGTCTAGGATTCCTTAAACGGTGCAAGAAATATTTTACCCCGTCTGATCTGGCCTCAATTTATAGGGCATTCATCCGCCCTAAGCTGGAATATAACGCCCATATCTGGTCTGATGCATCCAAGATCGTTTTGCACATTCTTGATAGGGCACAAAATCGCGCGTTAAAACTTATAGGTGATAGAGACATTGTGAATTCCATTCATTCACTAGAACATCGGAGAAATGTCTCCTGTCCCTGTTTTATCGTTTTTTCCACAAAAAATGCTCCAGCGAAATAACCAGTTGCATTCCTCCCGTTCAAAATTTCACCCGCAATACGCGACATTCTTCGAATGCACATCAGTTTACCCTAAAGCCAAACTTCGGTCGTACTGTCAAATATAGGGATTCATTTATAAGCCGAACAACACGAATGTGGAACGATCTACCAGGCTCTGTATTTCCCCATCACTACAACCTTCAAACATTCAAAGCCAACGTGCATAGGTACCTCCTCTGTTCCTCTTCCCTCTTTCCCTGACGCCAGTGCCCTGAAACAATTAAAGGGTATTAATACTCCCTTTGGCGCGCGCAGATTATAAAAAAAAAAACCCCTCATAAAAACCTGCGGCCAGGCAGTGCACTAGGTTCGTGGCTCACTTTTGGATCACCCCTTTTGGTGTCCCCCTTTAAAAAAAAAAAAACATCTGTATCACGTAAGATACATCTGTATCACACAAAGAGGCTGGTCTGAGGGTGGCCGTGGTGTAGTGGTAACATCAACGCTTGTCACGCTCTTGGTTCACGGTTCAAATCCTGATCTCAACAGTCATCTATTTATTTCGTCTGAAATAAATAAAAAAGTCGATCAATTGCGAAAGCTTAGTCAACTCTACTGCGAAGGCATAACACTGGCAGTAGGGTGGTCATATGGCTTAAATGCAACTTGATCGTGATGATGACATCAGGTGGAGGGAAAAAAATACTGTGAATCAAGAGCAATGACAAAAAGCAAAACAAACAAGCTCCCCAGTTATCTGGAAGAGTTCGATATTTGAGCGGCTCTTAGCCTGGAAAAACAGACTGTTCGCAGCAGTCCATTGTCAGACTTTGATTTGTTCCTCTACATTAAAATGCACTTAAAAAACCATCACTTTTCCACCGAAGTGGTGCTAATTGGGACATTTTCCGGGGTCTGCGGTTTGATATCGAAGGAGCGACGATAATTTAAGTTTGATGATTGGTTTCTACCTGTGATGAAGTGAATACAAAAATAGTGATTACTTTGAAAAAGTCTAATTGATTAAAGCCAAACTTTGTACTATATTTGTACTACAGTTGGAGAGTCATAAGTGACAGCAACTTAAAGTAAGCTCCATGCACGAGTAACATTACTTCACAGCTGTGCGTTTCAATTAAGTCTTTATTGAACTTTTGATTAAAAGATAAATTCAAGTCAATCTAATTTCAAATAAAATCACTGATTTTCCTTACACTTTTCCGATAACCCTCATCGTAAGCCAATTATATTATACACATTCGAGTTCATATGTTTTTAGATTTATCATGCATTTCCTTTCCAGTCAACCGACAGACAGACAGTGACAGTGTCGTCCGGCCAACAGCATTTGGCATTACCACAATATATAACAGAGTCATTTCCATTTTGCTCTAATTCCATTTGCAAAATGTCCTCTGCAAGGATACGTTTGGATACATTGTTAGTTATGTTCAGTCATTGGGATGGCGTCAACTTGGAGCAGCTATTTTCTTTTGTTCGTTCATTTATTCTCCCCTTCTTTTTCATTTATTTTTCTGTTTGTATCTAACAGACATAATTAACTTTCTTTGATTTCCATAGATATACATAAATCAGTTGTTATATAAGTTTGTAGGCTATTTATGTATTAACATGTAGTTTGGCAAAGATTTCTGTGTGTGAAAGCGAAAAACACTAAAGATTGGTAATTATTTGAATGGGCTGCTAATTAGTAGTTTAGTTGGTGAATAATTATGCACGTTTAATTGCGAGTTTTGTGTCGACATAACGAGTTACTAACTTTTTTTTTTTGACATAGGGCAACAAAATAGGCCGATATATTGCAGGGACCAAATTTGAGTTAATTAAATAATAGCGTTGACCATGGCTTTAAACTTTAAAAACTGGCGCCCAACGTGGATCTCCAACAGGTAGGACACAATTTTAGCCAAACTGGGATCATTTTAGTCGAAGCATGTCCTTTTTTTTTTAGTGGAATGAAATAGTTTGAAATGTGTACATTGAAATGGTTATTCAATAATACTGGCAGCCAGTTGTAAAAATGGCGCCCAACTCTGGCACCCTCATACCTGCTCCTGAAGTCGACAAATGCATTTTTTTTTTTTAATTTACTTCTACCGGTCTACAAAATAATGACATTTTCGTCCTCTAAAAGTTACCAGTGACACAATATGAACCCACATAAACTTTTTGAAAAACTTCCTTTTGGCAGTAACACGATAGAAAGGGAGGGGAAAAAAAAAAAAAACTTCAAAGTAAATAACGACGCCAAGAAAAAAATAAAATAAAATCTTCTCCGTCTCTCTTAAATTTGTACGTTCCCTTACAACATCGAGTAAAATTGAGATAAAATTTTATATAGTTTTCTCCTTTAATCGGTCTCTATTTATAGACCACTACAGAGCCTGCCTTAACAGATTATACTGTCGGAACACTAAAAAAATGATTTTCCACTAGATACTTCCACTCGTCCCTTTTGAATGTGTTGTTGTATCTTTTTTTTCCAACTCATGGTCTACTTGATAACACCAGATATTCAGATACAAATGCAGTATCTAGATCTTGTTTTTTTGTTTTTTTTTTTCAAATACTTTCCTGGGAAATTGTATAAATTGTTGTTGCAGTTTCCCCCAAACCCGCCACCGCTGCCAGCCAACTTAAATTTTCGTTTTCTATAATATCTTCGTTCCAGATATTTGTCAGAGTATTGTTGCCATAGACACACCAAAATGTAGGATAGTCTGATTATTGGGTGGTGAATAAAAAAAAAAAAAAATTCAAACTTGAATGCATCTTCTGTTTGCATATCCTTGGGACGGAAATTATGTTTCTTTTTTTTTTTTGGCTTCCTCTTCTCTTGTCGTTGCTATGTTGTTTAGATTTCTTGAAATTTTGCTTGCAACTATGGATAAAACAACAGAAAGCTGTTTGTTTTTTGTTTCGGGGGAAACTTTTAACAATGCATAAGGAAATTTAATTTTTCTCAATCTGACTGAATTAAATTTTAGAGGAAATGAGAGAGTCTAGCAAAAAAGTAAATGATTTCCGAAAGCTAAAAGAAATAAATTGCATAATTTAAAGTTAGAAAGCTAAGACTTCCATAGAAAGATGAAAGTTTCAGTTTTAATTGTGCAGTACTATATATTCCTAACCTAAACCATAGAATAGATACACAGCATCTAATGGACTTCAGTGTATTCGAGGAAACTATAGACATGTCGAACTTTCTGGATTTTTTTTTTTATAGTTTAATCACCATAAGTGCTAGTGCAAGAACGTATTATACAAATCATCTGTGGTTCAAAGCCACAGATGATTTGTATAATACGTTCTTGCCCTTCCTGTTAAATATATCCAGAAGGTGGGTACGACATATATACATTAATTCTCATCCTTCGTGATGCCGGAACTGCAAATGCCATTGAGCTAAACTATGCCTTAATAAGAAGTCTAATCGCCTACAAAGAAAATATTGCGGAAATATTTGCAGATGATATTTCGCGCTGGAAAAAATCCGTAAGGAAATTATCAGCGATAATTAGGCAAATAGCAAGCGAATTTGGTCCGGTGGTAATTCAACTGATAAAGGCAGAAAGGTGATATGATAAAAGGCATTCCCTGATGTTGCATATTATATACGACTGGGAATCTTGCTAGATAACATCTTGAGCTTGTGCATGAATATCAGTTCGAAATGATATCGATTATCAGATACAAAAACAATTTTTGGGCTGCTTGCGGAGTCTCAATTGGCCCAAGTAGTTGAGCCAGTATTCTCTGCTAAATTTCATTTTGGAAAATTTCTCCATATATGATCTAACCCAAACCTGATAGCGCAAAAGCAGGAGGTTGTAAATATCCGGTCACTTTGACTGCAGAACAGAACACTATTTACCACGGACTGGAACGTTTTTTTTTGGAAAATGTCGAAGTCACAGTGTTTTACCTGAAATATTTGAATAGACGAATTCGCTGTGAAATTACTTCAAACTCCATAAGCCTTCACAAATTATCGCGGGATTAAGGAGGAAGTAAAATTAAAAAAAAAAAAACAAACTAAAACTATAGTGCTCGACTCTCTTTTTTTGTAGATACTTCCACGGAGTCTGATCTGGGTGTAGTGTTCAGTTTCTGCATATACCTGATTTAGTTGCTAGCTCCGTTCGACGTTTGCTTGTAACCAACAGACTACTTCATATATCATACATAGAGTGTGGGTGTGCATGCATGCATTCATCCGAATACGGCTCCAGGAAATAACCCCCCAAGAAATAAGCGCCCAAAATTGAAATGAAATAACCCCCTAAAATTGGGGACTTATTTCACTGCGAAATTAGTCCCGAAATGGAGAATGAAATAAGTCCCCAAAAAGGTATGAAATAAGACCCCAAAATGAAAATGAAACAACTCCCCAAAATGGGGGGGATTAAGGGATTTAAACACTCTTTTCGCATGCGGCAGGTCTCGCTCACGCAACTTCGTTGCTCCGCTCGGGGTAGGTGCTTTTCGTCAGGCAGGCGCCTATGTCCACAGTTTTCTTAATTAACGGTACCCGGGTGGCTCGCTTCGCGGGATTAAGGGATTTAAACTCTCTTTTCGCATGCGGCAGGTCCCGCTCACGCAACTTCGTTGCTCCGCTCGGGGTAGGTGCTTTTCGTCAGGCAGGCGCCTATGTCATCAATACTTACATACATCCATTTGGTATTAGAGATAGATACATACTTTTCACAGACGTTCCTAAAAATTGAGCGAATGCCACTCATAGCGTTAACATCACTTAGCACGGTGCACTATTCAAACAATCTTTTTTCATATTATTGAGAATTTTTAACTCCCCATAAATATTTTCACAATCCCTAAATTTGGGAACTTCTTTCATAGCTTAATTTGGGGACTTATTTCATCATGAAATAACTCCCCAATTTGAAGTATGAAATAAATCCCCAAAAACCCATGAAATAAATCCCCAATGTTGGGGGTTTATTTCATATGAAACAAATCTCAACCTCCATACAAATTTTAGGGGGTTATCTCATATTCATTTTTGGGGGCTTATTTCTTGGGGGGTTATTTCCTGGAGCCTCCGAATACGAATTAAACAAAACAAATAATGATTACTCAAGTCGAAACACTGCAGAGTTTAAATTTTCGAATTAAATTCTTAGAAACTTAACCACTTTTGCGATTAAGAGGACTAAGAGGAAACATTACGCCAATATACTTAATAAAAATTCCCTAACAAAACCTGAAGGGGATTGGTACTTTTTCTAATAATAGAATGGGGTTTATTGAGTCGATCCGGACATTCTTAATGGGATCTTTCTTTTTCTCAGCAGCGCAACTCGTCTTCTTTTTGACAATCTTATGCATGTATGCAAATGATCCCTATACCTAAGAGTGATGCATCTAATTATTCAGACCAATAAGTATCTTTGCCTTGAAACCATTATTTTGTCACAAACTGCATCCTTTTTGCAATCCATCAATCGCCTTAATAATTTCCAGCCACGTTTTATTTTGTATTATAGATGCACTATATATATATATCCTATAACCACCGTTACCTTAGGAGATCTATTGTGCTGTCTCTCCTCTCTATGTTCCAAATATCCCACAGAGAATATGTTTTGATGTCTCTTTTTGCTCTCTATAAAGTCGACAGGCATCTGACCTTATTATGGTTGGGTTGGATGAATATTTTCGCATGTAACAGGCCCCTAGCTTTGGCCCATTGTTTTATTTTAGAGTAAGCATTGCTTGGCGTTATAACGAAGTGTGGTTCAGGACCCGATGAGTTAGGGCCGATGATGCGCTTTATCTCCCTGGACAATCCGCTCGTTCATTCCCCTCTAAACCTTCATGCCCTGGTATTAAAGTCGACATTGTTATTAGATACTAAGAATTAAATCTAATGAATGATGATTTATATGCTATTTATCGATGGTCTCTTGAAAATAAACTTACTCTGAATCCACGTAAGTCCAAGATCTTGATCATCTTCAAACAGGTCTAGAACAAAGTCGGGTTTTCACCGAATTTATTTAAAGGTTCAACTGTTCCTTTTGTTGAATTTGTACTAAGCTTAGGCATTATACGAGTATTAGTTAAACTTCGCCATAACTTGGGATGATAATATAAATTCATTCATTCAAAAGATATATAGTGGCTTAAGGTTCTCATGGGTATTAAGTTATTTCATTCCTCTCTCAACCAGACTGCTATTAGCTCGCTTCGTACTATTGCATAATATTAATAATAATTATGGGTGCGAAATTTGTGAAACCCTTCAAATTTCCGAGCACATAATCCCAAAAAAAAAAAAAAAAAAAATCCCTGACTTTTCAGAAATCTACAAATCGAAAATCCCCGAACGCAATCCTCAAATGCAAAATTCCCAAAGACATAGTCCATACGAGTACAAATCTTGTTCAGATTGTGGTATAAACCACTGCCTATTGTTGACAATGGAGCGCGTACAAATGATTGGTTTTATAAGAAACTTTTTATCTCTTATCGCTTCATTTGCGCATTGACATTTGAACAAGATATACTTACATTGAGTTGTCTTCAATGGAAGGTATAAAATGCTGTCTCTTCACATCCTTGTTATGGTTCCGGTTATGAGATCTGCGAGTATGTCTCTTTTATACGAAACTTGGAACACAAGGGAAAATCGTGGAAATTTATGAATTATCCAGCACCTAAATTCGGCCAAATATTATTTCTTAGATATACTCAAACTATGGCGGTTTCTGCATTTGCGGATTTTGTTTTGGGGATTTTTGTTTGGGGATTTAATGTGAGATTTTAGTTTTGGGGATTTTATTTTAGGGGATAAGCTAGCCAACTCGGGAAATTTACGGTAATGTGGGGTTTGCGACAACTGATAGTCAAAATCATATTTTTTGGTCCAAGTAAGGTGTCTGTCGAAATTTGGTGATCATTTTTATTTGATAAAGATGACATATTTTTGTTCAATTTGATTTCTGTTTATCTACGTATTTAAATTCCCTTTTCTTAATTTTTCCTGTCAAAATAACCACGTTTCACTGTCGTAAAAAAAATAAACGAACTCTTTCACCGCATTTACCTAAATATTTTCCTCTCAAATCACTCGCTCGGATCAATTACCTGTGATTCACTTTCACAATGCACAATTCCTTGGAATTACCCCACTTAGTTTAGGTAATTACCGATAGTCCTCTAGGCTTTCGTGTGACCATAGAACAAACGAGCCACCACAAATTTCACATAAATCTATTCCCCCATGCTTGTAGCTACCCAGAGGGAATGAAATTGTTGGCAGGAGTAAATTATTGGCAGGAAAGTTTCGTAGGTACATTAATTCTATTGGTGACATTTGGCTCGTCGGCACATATGCAGAGAGAGGCCGAGAATGCACTTTTAGTGAAATGATACGTACGAGTACTTTACCCAGATCCTTAAGTCAACACAAAGAACTAACAAAAAGGACCAAGCTGATGAAAAATTAAACCAAATAGGAACTAAGTGACACTGCTCTGTAGTGTCGTACAGAAACACTTTATTTCCCTGCGAGGGGTAGACAAAAAAAAAAAACCGATGGTATAAAAAGCCATTCCTAGTTCAGGAGTCATCATTAGAGACTGGTTGCCGGGAGCTAAAGGAAACGGTTCATAGTGGCGTGTGTGCTGTGCTCTCTTGATAATGACAACATCATAGCCCCACGGCAATTCAATTGTTCGCTGCACGCGGCGGCACCGTTTATTGCTGTACATATGTCAGGCGGAAATAATGACTCTAAAGTGGTTGGGAAGGTACATATATATTCAACCGATTAGAGAGCAAATGATTTTTGCTGCAGGGATATAGTATCCTCGGGGTGAAATTCACTTAGATCTGGAATTCATTTTTCTTTATGTGGCTCGTTTCGATGGAGTAATGGGAAACGAGACTACATCTTAGCACGTACCTACATGTATACGTATCTAGTAGGTGTGACATTTTTAAATGTTTAGTTGACAATTTTTAATCACTTAATGTGACTAGAAATTAATTTGAATTGTGAAATGAAGAAATTTAAAAAAAAAATGTTCGATAAAACACGAAAATCCCCTAAATCCCCAGTTTTTAGTATTTTTTTCGAAACTTGATGAAGTAAAAATAATATAGAGAACGACGGCAAGGTGAAAAATTCTCGGCTTGACGTAGAGATGGCATTGCAATCAGCAAAAATTTATGTTTCCTGCCTGGGTGCACTTCTCATTAGTTCGTATGACAAGTTTCAACTTGTTCTCTCAAGTAGTTTCTTTACACGAATTTTTGCAGTAGACGTCTTGCGTGTTTTTCGTTAAAATGGATAAATTTGAATATCGTGCGGTGATAAAATTCTTCGTTTTGGATGGGTTAACTCCTAAGGAAATTCATCCAAAGTTGACAAAAGTTTACGGGGACTCTGCTCCTTCCATGTCAACCGTTAAAAAGTGGGCAGCTGAATTTAAACGTGGTCGCACGACGGTCAAAAACCGCAACCACACCCGAAACCATCGAAAAAGTGCATGATATCGTGTTGGACGACAGGCGAGTGAAGGTGCTCTGCGTAAGATGGGTGCCGCATTTGCTGAATGCCGATCAAAAGCAAATGCGCAAACGATTTTCGCGGCAATCTTTGGACCGATTCAATAGGGATCCGACCGATTTTGTGCGGCGATTTGTCACCATGGATGAGACATGGGTCCACAACTATACGCCAGATATGAAACAGCAGTCGAGGCAGTGGGTGGAAGCCGGTGGTTCAGCGCTAAAGAAAGCGAAGTCGATCGCATCTGCCGGAAACGTCATGGCCAGTGTGTTTTGGGATGCGAGAGGGATCCTGTTAATTGATTACTTTGAGAAAGGCAAAACAATTACTGGCGAATATTACTCCAACCTTCTTGACCAGCTGGATGCCAAAATTCGCGAGAAGAGGCCTGGCTTGAAGAAGAAAAAAAATCATCTTTCACCAGGACAATGTAAAACTGCGGGATTTGGGGTACGATTTGCACGGCCATTCCCCCTATTCACCTGATTTGGCACCCTCAGACTTCCACCTGTTCCCAAACTTGAAGAAATTTGTTTCTGGGAAGCGCTTCGCATCCAATGCAAAAGTTGAGAGGGCCGTAGATGAATATTTTCACAGCCTTCCAGACTCTCACTTCCGAGAAGGAATACTGATGTTGGAGAAACGCTGGACCAAGTGTGTTGAAGTCAAGGGAGATTATGTCGAAAAATAAAATAATTTTTTAACTGAAAATCGCAGTCTTTCATTGTCAGGCCGAGAACTTTTCACCTCGTATTCTTGAAATCATCGTAGCATCTTTTATTTGATAACTATATTGTATTTATAAAAAAAATGTTTGATTCTAATCTCCAAAACTTTCTTAAAATATTGCTTGAGATCTATTTATGGATCCCTGAGGGATGAATACGCACTAACCAAAAATAAAAAGTCTGTTACGCCGCATGCAGAATATTTTCGTGGGAAATAAATATAAAAAGCTTCCCAAAAGTTTATATACCTATCCTATGTGATCAGCATCGAAAGTTGTTTCGATCTAGCCATATCCGTCCGTCTGCCTGTATGTCACTTGGTTTTGAGCCTTAACATTTAAGCTGGAAACATGACATTTTATATACAAACTTTTTAGAATTCGAAGCAGTATACTCGTAAATGTAAACATTTTTGGAATCTGCCCTTTCATAAATATTTTTACTAGAAACTGGAAAATATTGTCTCAATCAAATATATAGACACTGACATTCTCTATATTCATTCATACATTATATAATACCACGCCCACTTTTGGGAGGCGTTTTCTTAAACAAAAATCGAGTTTTACTTTCTGAAAGCTATTTACGGTGATGATTAGGTTTTATTGCGAATGTTTCACCAGAATCCTAGACCTTCGGTTACAAATGGCGACCACCACGCCCATTTTCTTTAAAGGAAAAGTCTTAAAAATCGAGAGATTATACTTTGAGTAGAAAGATTTTATTGCATTTGAGCCAAAAGGTTCATATAGAGTTATGCCTCTTTAATAGGGATGGGTCAGAAGATGAGGGATAGTGTTTCATACGATACGTTCCAATATTTTTACCAGACACTGAAATATATTTACTTTGCAAAATATGTAGACGTTGCTATTCTCTACAATTCTTCCGTACATATAGTGTGTCACGCCCACATTGTGAGGGCGTTTTTGTCAACAAAAAACTTATTCTGCTTTCACAAAACTATTTACCGTGGTGGTTAAGTTTTATTTTGAATATTTCACCAGAATCCGTGAATTTTGGTTACAAATGGCGACAGCCGCTCTCACTTTTTTTCTATGGAGAAATTTTAGCAATGAATTATGCGGTAACATCTCTTAAAAATCGAGAGAATATAGTGAGTAGAAAGATTTTATTGCATTTGAACTAAAGGGTATATAATGCCACACCCACTTTTATTAGGGATGGAATGATAGATAGAGTATTATACGATTCATTCCAAATGGATCGTAATTTTCCAGAATGTGTAAATATTACTTGCTCCTATAGGGCGAGTATTGTTTTCTCGTATTCGTAATTCTGTCTGTGTGTCTGTCCATCTGTTGGATTTTCGGATTTTCTTCAAAGTTCATATCTGGAGTCTGTGGAATTTTGCCCATAGACAGAATCCGAATTTTCATTCTAATTTAAAAATTAACGGTACTTTACTTAGGGCCAATTTAAAAAAAATTGCTTTTCTCTAAAACGGCTCCAACGATTTCAATAATTATTCATATCGAAGATAACATGGTCTCAATAAGACTGCATTTTCAGTTTTTTGGTAAAAATTCAAGTAACGGTTCTTCACTTATCAGTGGACTTGCCAAAATTGGCTGATTTTATTCAAAATTGATATTTAAGTTACTCTTAACATACGTAAGAACATGGCATTAATTTTATTGACATATTCCCAAAAACTTGTTAACGCGTTTTACAAAAAACATTTCGTTGATTCTTATCGATTTCTCCTAAATTTGAGATCTAAACGATTCAGAAATGAACAGCACATATGGAGCAAGTACGTGTGACCCAGTCGTGCCCTTTATTATTTTTTTTTTGTTCATAAACTTAACATACTTCAAATATTTTCCAGATACCAATTTTGAACCAAATCGACTGGCAGAAAATGGCATTTCATATCATGTCCTCAACATATCTTAAATACAACATATAATCAAAATTGTCTGACTCCTTTTCGAATTAGAATTCAGATTTTTCCTCGAATCGTAACCCACAGATCCCAGGTACAAGGTTTGATGAGAATCCGTTTAGTTTTTTCGGTTGCAATCAGCTGTACATACTAATACCAAGAACGATCAAAAGAGATCTATGATTCTAGAAAACGCCTCCCAAAAGTGGGCGTGCCATTATATAATGTATGGATGAGTTATGGAGAATTTGAACGTCTATGTATATATTTCATTGAGGCGACATTTTTCAGTTTCTAGTAAAAATATATGTAAAAAGTCATTTTTTTGAAAAGTGTGTATGTTTGCGGGCAGATTTCATAAATGTTTACATTTGTATTATTCAGTCTCCTTAACTTAATTCAAGGTTGCGTGAATACCTACAGAATTACAGAATTTCCAGAAGTTGCAAATAGATTTTGAGATACAGAATTTTAAAATATTACAAATTTATTTTTACATATAAATCATTATGAATTTACAAATTCTTTTTTGTGACTTACGAGTTCCCGAAAAATGAAGAAGTTATATTGTAGTCGTCGCAGAATTACACCTATTGCTTGTTATTTGCTAAAACAGATGTATATCCAGGAGTATTTTTCTCCAGATATTTAAGAGGAAAAGTATTTGCTTTTTACTCGGAAGGATCAATTTGCAGCAACTTTCATCAAAGGTAGGATTGATAGCTTAAAATCCTTGCTAATGAATACCCAAATCGACAAAAAGAAGTCTTGCAAGTGATAGCAGAGTGTCCTCGTTGTCGTCAGCACATTTCTAAATTTTATACTCGTACTGCATAGTGACTATCTGCTTGCCAGAACAAACTTGTGAACCAAATTTCATAAAAATCCTTTTGTTATACATTTGATATAGACTTGAAACAACTCCCCTTCCATATTATCCCCATTCCATCCAATTTTATTGATTTTCCTATGAAGCTATTTGTACGAGTATACTATTTCGAATTAGCAAAGCAAATTTTATCAAAATCCATTTAGTAGTCCTTAAGTGAGATTTTTTGAAGGTTTTTTCAAACCCACTCCGTATAGCTGAGAACCACGATATCCGATTTTGATTATTTTCATTCTACGCACCCGATTAAAAAAAAAAAAATGAATTTCATAAAAATCGCTTTAGTAGTTCTTAAGTTAACTGCGTTACAAACAGTATTTTTCCAGATTTTTGAGGCTTCACCACCCGCCACCCACTACCAGGCAAACTTGATAAAAAATCATCAAGTGATTCTTGAGGTAGGCATGTGAAAAGTATAATTAGTTGACAGTCGAAATATTTACAAACCTTTAGCACTCAATATCTTCTATCAAACTGCTACTTAAACCGGACATGAAAATCAAATTTCACCACTATTTGGTGGATCTTAAATTAGAAACGTGATTGGAAATTTTGAAATCTGTGACAAAATATATGTTGGCTTTCAGGAACGATCAAATTTTCTAAATAATAATACATTGAGCGTAACTTTATAATTGTTTCGTGGGGCGTAAACGGGGTGGCATATTTATCTATCCATAAACCTTCTTTGAGAAATTATCTAATCAACAAACCAAACGGTATATAAATCCGTTCAGCTATGCTTGAGTTACATGGCTACAACGCGTAAAACAGAACAACTTATATGTACCATTTAATTGCTAGGAATAAAAACTACCCATTTTAATTTCAATGTCGAAAAATAATAAAAAAAAAGGACTTGATATCTCAGAAATTGTGGATACATGCAGTTTTACGTTTTAATTTGTAAGTGTTCCCACTTCATGTCTTAGTTCATGACGTCATGTCTTAGTCTTTTTAAGATCAAACTTTGGAAAGTTATAGATACGTTGAAGCAAGGGGAGAAAAATATTTGAGATAGCGTGGTTTATTTTCATCCCCTTTCTGGTTATAGCTTCCCAAAAACATATTTGATGTATCGTGGCATGACCCAGATACAGTTCCAAGCGCTTCTCTTGAAGCTCAACAATGAAACTCAAACACCATTCAGCAAGTGGAATAACAATAATCAGAAGGGGGAATATGGATAAGTATAAAAATAAAAATGATAAGAATAACAAGAAGTCATACAGCTATGTATATGTATGTTTTATGTTCCACGAAGAGAATCAATGACTGCGTCTTTTATTTTACACATCTCAGACATGGCGCCAGACCTCTTTCATTTCCTCAGACTCATTGAAATATGACTCCGATAAAGAAGTGGACGTGGTGCTTGTTGACTACGAGTATTGCTTGCGCCATATTTGCTATATATTTAATTTACTTACATTAAAACAGCTTGGAAAATAATTAAAATCAGTAAATCCTTTCGATAACCAAGTTCACAATATCTAAAAAAAGTAACAAGATATAAGCACTGCCTCCCCTGACATTCAGAAAGTCATTGCTATGTGGCCATTAGCTTCCATCTCGACCTCTAAATACCCTGATTAGTTCCAATTAATTCCATCCAGTGTACAATACTTCTTGCAATTCCTCACGTATCTCGATTCGCATCGGAATTCAAATGATACTTGGTGAATTATTCATTAGATTTCCTTACGTCATAACGTTGTTGGCTGAAAGGAAAGTGATGTACCTCTCATACAAGCATCAAAACAATATTCTTTGATATCAAAAAGGGATATTATTAGAAAATTAAAACAACAATTCTGCAATTCCAGATGAAATATCGAGTAAACAACTAGCTTCTCAACTGGTTCTCAACTGCGGGTAAAGTGGGCATTACTGCCGGTATGCATGAGTATGAATTTTCGAAACGTTAACCAACCATGGGATGTTTGTTGATGTTTGCACACGATGTTCTTCGTAAAATAGTACTTATAGCAGCTCAGAATTGAAACAAAAGTTGTGTTTTTTTTTTTTTTTTTCGTTACCCATACGCCACAGAGGGAATTTGTGAATTTTGTATGCCATAGATACAAATACAAATGTGTATTAATGTAGGACGATAGCGCACAAGTTCATTCATGTGGCAATTATTGATCCTAGAATTGGATGTAATGAAGTGATTTATTGGGGGGGAATAAATATCGTCCTTCAGTGGAGACGAGGTGTGGCCAAAATATCCACACGAGACAAGAAAAAATGAATATATTTTGGATTGAGAATCTGGTGAATGAATATAGTCTCAGTAATAAAAATAAATAAATCTTCAGAATACAACTTTCAACCGCTACAAGTCGCCAGTTATCTTGTCCGGAATTAATTAATTTGCATTCGAGGCAGACACAAGGGATCGTAAAAAGTGTTTTTCATTTTCGAAAGTCTCCACGTTTTTATGCGTTATTTTCGCTATGACATCTAACTGAGGTTACAGTTCAAAGGAAGGGTTTCTCAGAAATTATCTGAAGGGTTGCGAATTAAGGGCGATTAAGGGCTTTTTTTTTTACAGAGATTCAAAATAAATTAATTGCGAGTAAATTTTAAAGGAAGAGTTCATAACAAAAGCTTTAACTTTAACAGTGTGGTACTCGTACATCCCTAGCTGCCTTCAGTTGGACACTCGAAGTTTTTTAATATCATTTTCAAATTTCTTGCGCTATTTTCTGCAGGACCTAATAGCTGGGTCGGATTATAAGGCTCCCCAGGTTGGTGCACAGTCCGAGTTGGCAAAGTTATCGCGGTCGATTTGCTAGTAGTGAAATCCAAGTTGCTTACTCGTAATTCCTGTATGCATACAATCCGATTAATTTTCCATCAATTGTGTGGTTTGAGTAAATTGGCAATGTTGTCGGTCCTCCTTTGATTACAGCTGGTAAATATTTCCTCTTGCCTTCATTCATTGCGAAACCCATTTTCACCAAACTTTCGAAAGTATCTGTAACGTCTAGCGGTGATCTGTCAATTATGTGAAGGCTTTTAAACTCAATTTCGATTTTGATGGAGCAGTCAATATTTTCGTCAGTAAAATTACCAGTTTACAGGTCTCCCTTGACGCTCTCAAAGGCAGTCTTGAGATCCAGGGAAAGTACCAAGTTACAATGGTTCCACAGTGGCGGACGAGTGATACTCAATACATCTTAATGACTTCCAGAAATTGTTTGCTGTGGTATCTTGCCCTAACTCGAAAGATAAGATTTGTTGCCGTAGTCATATTTTAATGAAAAACCCGCATTCAAGTTGTGATCGGTGGTGTGTTTTCCAATTCCTTTTGCTGTAAACGCTGGTGTATCTCATTCAACAAATTTATTTCTACTCTATACAAATATGGACGATCTTTCTAATATTATCTTACTGGAGGGACGCCTGTGAATGTATGAACATAATGAAATGAAAACTTGCAGAGATTCTTCCAGTGAAATAAAAAAAAACAATTTGTAGACTTAAATGCAAACAAAACCCAATTCACCCTTTTTTCGAGAAATAAGACGTCTACTGTACCCCAGATTCAAATGGGTGACCAAATTATCCTAATGAGACTTTACATCCTTCTTTAACATAGCAAAATCGGTGTTTGGATACCTGTTTATAGAAAAGAGATACTTTTCAGCAAAATAGCTCTTTCTTCTGTGCAAAGCCAAAGGTAGTCCGCGACTTGAGTACTGTTCTGACGCATATAGAGCTCGACCACAAAACATTATTTTCAACTTCTCGACATCATATAGAAGTGAGAAGTTTGTTCAATAGATGAACCAGCACTACGTCCATATACGGAATACGTGTTATATACAAACGGCTCTAACATATCAGGGGAATACCCACCGATTGAACTTGCTATTCATCTAGAACCATTTGTATCGGTGTTCTAAGCAGAAGTCTATGCAATTATGAAGGCAACTGAAATACTCGCAGAAGACACCAGCGAAGTGAGGCAAATCGACATCTGCTCAGACAGCAAAGCAGCAAATAGCGTGATTACAAACCCCATGTCGAAATCACGACTAGTAAGGGGGTGCCGTCTTACATGGGTACCGGGGCATGAAGGTGTACCGGGTAACGAAAAGGTAGACGAACTAGCAAAGAAAGGAGCGGGTAACACAAAACTGAACCCGGATAATACAATAGGGGTCCCTCTGACAACTAATAAAACAATAATCAATGAAAAGATACGACAGGAGTTCAATAACTACTGGACGAATCTAGACACGTTGCAAAGTGGCTAGATCTGTAATAACTAAACCGAGTAACAACACAGCAAAAAGAGCTCTTAACTAAAGCAGAACACAATTGAGATAGATGGTGGGACTTTTAACAGGGCACATCAATCTCTACAAACATTCGTTCAGACTCGGGATAGCTGATACAACAATCTGTGCCAACTGTGAGGAGGAGGAGGAAGATATAGAACACTTCCTCTGCCACTGTCCTGCTACAGCGAGGTTAAGACTGAAAATTCTGGGATCTCCAAGAATGCCGGATATTACACACCCCAGTAAGAAAGGAATCGGGAATATATTGGAGTCCGCCAGACGAACACTACGATTCCCGTTGTTTCACGTTGATACTCCCCATGATCCCAATACCTAAATCCTCTCAACGCATAATTCCCAAAGCACAGCACTATTCCTCACAATTCCATAGACGAGGGGAACATAACGGGCCCAACGGAGGCCTAAGTGAAGAGCATAAGCTCACCGTCTTAAACCAACCAACGTCCAATATTCTACCGTGAGTTCATGGAAGATTGATAGCAGATCTATGCTTTTGCTATAGATACTACCATGGCTGATGTTCCGAAGACATTAATGAAATTATCACTATAAATGAGTCATTTGAACCCCCTACCTACTAGGAAAAACGCTGGATCTATAAAAACTTGGAAATCGCGCGAACATCGCTCAATCAAAATTCCTTTTAATACAGAACTTGTTAACATTGAAATTCACCCACCGGAGACATATTTCCAAAAACTTTTGATCTCCACCTATTCAAAGGTAGAATCAAGAGTCAAGACTACAGGTGGCATCTCGGTGCGCTGTCTCAGCGTTATAGGTTTCAGAAAAAGAAAAATTCTTAGATCTTATTTTCGACAGAAAACTTTGCTCAAAACCTATCATCCTAGTGAGCTCTTTCGCTGAGAAATTAACGATAGCTCCCTAAACTTACAAAGAAAAAATGGAGAAAATATCAGAGCTTTGGATAAATGTATCCATAGTTAATCTCCTCCACATCAAAGTTGGGAATTCTGTCATGACCCTTTCTATGTCAGTCCAACACGGGATCGAACCCTGGTGGATAACCTTGTTACGAAAATGATCGTTGATGGCGGTCTTCGAGTGCCCTGATATTCCGTCAAAATATTCAGGGCTCTGTTCTTGCATGCATGGTAGACTGTATTCCTAACGAATCGTTCATGGAACTTGTGAACAGTCTGCCATGGTAAAAAAACAAAAGGAAACAAAATTAGGATACTATTAGAATAACGGTACGGAACACTAAACATACGAGGCCCGACTGCACTTGACCAATTTTTTACTTTATTATATTCGCTCATATGCGTTCCGTGATATAGATTTTTCATTTTAAGTGTTTTTTACTAGTATATTACGAGGGTAATAGCTTAAAGAAAACCCCGCCAGCTTTGTCAAATGACCAAAGACTAGGCAAACAGAGCTTAGAAGATATGAGGCTAAAGGAACTGGTTGAAAGCGAAAATGCCTAAGTTATACTTTTAATAACGTGTGGATGCGACCGAACGACAACAACGAACTATACCGCTTGTACGGCGATATCGATTCAGGTAGAAGGGTTCGAATTTATCGCCTAAGATGGCTAGGATGTGTACAGCGAATAGATATCAACAAAGGTCTATAAATCAATTCCGGATTAGGCGGCCTAGATATCTCAAAAGCGTTCGATCCTGTCTGGCATGGATACCTATTAAATAAGCAAGCCTCTTATGGACTAATATAACAGCTCTACGTTTGGATGGAAAATTGTCTTCTAAGCCAATGAAATTAAGTTGTGATCGATGGTGGGTCTTCTAATACATTTGCTGAAACGCTGGGGTGCCTCAGGGTTCTGTACTTTCACCAACTCTGTTCTTACGCTATATCAACGACATTCTAGAGTTTATCAAAACTCCTTCTGCTATAGTGTAAGTAAACTTTGGAATTCACTCGCAGGAGACATATTTCCAGAAGCCTTTAACATTCAATAATTCAAGAGCGGAATCATCACTCCTTTATTGAATTTCGAAATACAAGATGTTGCACACATTTTGTTTCTCTTCGGATTCATGCACTATTTTCAAAATGAGCGAAAAAGTAATGGAAAAACGTAGTAGAATCAGAATTAGAATTGAGTCTGGTGATCAACACTTCTTTAAAAAAAAATAGATGTTCAGGTTCTAGAATGTTGGACTCTTCCTTCTGTTCTTTTCTAGTCTTATTTATATATTTATTTATTTATTTATTTATTTATTTATTTATTTATCTACAAGCGTCATTGCTTTACAGATTCAATAAACAGTAGGTTTATAAATAAGTATAAATGTATATAAGAAACAAAAGAAAAATAAATTTAGACTAACTTTTTAAACATTTAATGAAAACAATTTATTTTTAAACTTGGTTCTAGATGAGCTTAAATCTATTTCAATCCAAACTGAGTTAAAATTAGAAATTGCCCGCGATACAGGTTCATTTAACCCGTAGTTTGTTCTATGCCGTGTGCGAAAAAAAGCTTTCTTTGCCTTAACGGCCTCTCGGGAGCATACAGAGGAATTAAAGCAAGTAAACTTGGACTTTTTATATGATAGCATAATAGGTCCCTAACGAACATTACATCATGAATTTTTCTTCTTTTACAATAGGTAGTTTTGATATACCAAGAAGTTGACACCTGGCATCATAACCAGGTAAAAAATTCCAGTGCATTTTAAAAAAAATGAATTTTGAGAATTTTCTCTGTACCCTTTCCACTCTATCAATATGAAATTGGTAGAATGGACACCAAATTATGTCACAGTATTCTAGTAGAGATCTAGCTAGGGACACAAATAAAAACATCAAAGAATGAGGGTTGGAAAATTCGACAGTATTTCTTTTGATAAAGCTTTGGAAATTATGTAGTCCACGTGGTCCGAGAACGTCAATGCCTGATCGAATACAATCCCGAGATCTTTAACCGTATTTACAAGGGTAAGTTCATCAGAATCGATTGTATAACGTTGGATTATTGAGTTTAAACGCCTGCTAAAAGAGGAAACGTTACATTTTTTTACATTTAAGAGAAGGCAATTTTTCTTGCACCACATAAATAGAGCATCGATATCAGACTGTAGTTTAGCGCGAGCAGTTAAGCTTATAATCCTTAAAAACAATTTCATGTCATCGGCATAAAGAAGGCACTGGGAGTACCTTATAACGGAAGTTATGTCATTGATGAAAAGAATAAAAAGTGATGGTCCTAAATGGCTACCTTGAGGCACACCTGAACTACAGATAATTGGTTTTGAATAAGCAGAATCGAGCTTTACTAACTGCACCCTATTAACTAAAAAAGAGGAAATCCATTTTAATAAAGATAAATGAAAGCCAAAACATTTTAGCTTGTGTATTAAGACGGTATGGTTAACAGAATCGAATGCCTTGCTAATCCATTTTCCCAGCTTTAGCCTTTTCCAAGCAACATCGCAAGGGTTTTTCACTAATTTTTTGCAAAATTGTTTTCAAACCTTGCACTAGGGCTATAAAAAATGTTGACATTTACTTGATTGATTTCTTGAAAAATATTATATATCATGGCTCCAGCAGTAAGTCCTGGTCGATTTTGACATATCCAAAACGTCATGAACCATATGGTAAACAAACTGTTTTGACACATTAGTGATTTTGTTTTGGCGTCATATACTTTTGGTTGTGTGGAAATTATTAGTTGTTCCGTTCGATGGCACATGGTCTGGTTGATCAGCAGTTCCGCTCATATGAAGACATCAAAAAATGGCTTGATTCATGGATAGCCTCAAAAGATGAAAACTTTTACCGTAACGGTATTCGAGCTCTGCCAGAAAAATGGGAAAAAGTTGTAGCTAGCGATGGGAAATACTTTAAATGATTCATTTGTAACCATTTTTTCACAATAAAGTTGCATTTTCATCAAAAAGAACTTAGCGAACTTAGTTGGGCACCTAATAAATAATCAATTGTGATATTCAGCAGGAGGTTTTCCTCGTAATTTGACCTCACAGAAGGAAAAAACTTGACGAACCTCTACTTAAGCCTCGAGTAAAATCGTTTTGCAGACCGTCTAGTCTCGCTACATCCATTCCGATTGGTCTTAGTAATTTTTTCATAATTTCGTAATGAATGAGCGGCTTTCAATGGTGCGGCCAGGAAATTCTTCGAATCCATTCCGGAGTGACGACGCGGTAAAGGAACACCTCACCTATGGTGCCACACATAAGCGAAAAGGGACCTCAACTAACTTCGTGTGCAAAACTGGAGGCGGCTAGCACAAGATCAAGCTGGCTGGAAACGCCCAAGGACTGTAGTGGTATGAACAAAAATATAAGTAAATAAGAGTGCGACCTTGCAATGCACATATATCCGAAGCCTGTTTGGGTGGCACGATTGGTTGTTTTAAATGATCCTCTGCCACCATCTCTATTCCAAAATTTATTCATCGAGTTGGTTTGAAATAATATTTGGATTGTGATTCGTTGCGACTCCATTCCAATTGATTTTTAGGGCACCACCCCACGACGAGGCTTTTCACATGAAAAGATGACTTTTATACTCTAAATATGCACAAGCGAGTATCCTTAATGGCAGGCTTTTCGAAAATCCTATTTCAATTCCTTTCAGTCTTCCACAATAAGCTTTCGTATAAAAAATTCACTTTCCTCACTTCATTCGTATCATAACCACTTTGGGACACATACTCGTACACATATCCACCATTATTTTATTTTTATCCTTCGCAGTGTATTGACTGGAAAAATGTATGTAGATGCGAAATTATCCTTCAACACATATTGTTGGGCTAAATTCTGTTTATGTGGCTTAGCCAATTTGTTAGGCATTTATAGCACACCCAAACCTATACCTAAACACACAGCGAAAAAGACTAAAAACAAATAGCCCACATACCACTAGTGACCTTATCACACATTCTGTTGTGTCATAACCCAAAACGTCACACGTCATTAATTCCATAGCTCGTTTGTATTAAATCAAAACTGCGCTATAGCCGGGCTATAATGCAGCCCGTTTCTTGTTCCCTAGTGTGGGCTTTTTGTTGAGGAATTTTTGCATGTCGCGGGCCCATTAAGTCCGTGGGTTGTATAAATGTTTTCCCATTTACAGTTTTTTTCTTGTTCTTTCAGTTTCAATATGACAAATAGCTGTGTCTTGTGCTCCTTCCAACATTGCTGCTTGCGGCAGAACTTGTAAACTCAATTAAAGGAATTAAATTGCATTTCTGGAAGGGAGGACAATACAAATATGAAATCCAATTCTTCCCAGGAGACGCCTCTGTTTGGAATTCGTAGAGAAGACAAACTTTAATTGAACACAGTCAAACTAACTACACACTGTCAGCTAAATAAACAAACATTCGATAGCGCATATTGCCGGGGAACTTTCGGCTCGTTTTATTTGTTTATTCAATTAGTATGTGCGGCTGGTACTCGGGCCCGGCTTCGAAAATTGTTTATTTTGAAAGAACACAAAAGAAACAGACGAACAAAAAAAAAAAAAACCATATTTTTCGGGGAAAATGAAAATTGAAAATTGAAAATCTCAATCGAGTTGGAAATCTTTTTTTAAAGATTTATTAAGACTTGTACGTCTTCGCAGAAGCGATTTACGAGTGTTTAATTGTTTTCGAAGTGATAGCTCATAATTTTGAATGTTTATTCGATTTCGATTTGGATTAATACTCGTAGATAAAGTAGATGGAATGGAGATTTTAGATGGATAATTGAGGTAATATCTTTTGATGTCGATGAAGATGCTTTCATCTCCATCTGGACTTTATATCTTATGCAGTGGAGAATTAAAAACAAACTTGATTTGATGATTTTGAAATAATAGCTGACTTGCGGTAGGTGCAACAATGGAGTGAATAAAGATAATTAGCAGAGATTAATTTTGTATACCCTAGGTTAGATTGATTTTAATGCATAATTTGTAACATAAAATAATAATAAATGCGCACCCTGTAAAGTATGTAAAGGGTGAGCCATCTGTTGGTTTCTTTTTAAAATTTTTATAAAAAAAAATTAATTTAATATTTTTCAAAGTTGTTTGCTTTATTGAAGAGAGAAATCTTTCCGATTATTTATGGAAAATAATTTCATTTATTTATTTATTTATTTACCTACGACTTTAACAATCAACAGGTTCGGAAAATTCATAACAAATTCAGCAATTAATTTACATTCATGACTTAACTTAAGACTAACAATAGTGATGACTTAAATTGAGATCTGGTCACAGAAATATCTAAGTTGGTATATACAAAGTTAAAGAGCTTACAACACTGGGAAATAGGTTCAAGTAGACCATAAACGGTAGAATGTGATACTTCAAATAAAAATGGCCTCTGTCGAAGAGCTCTAGAAGGAGCATATAAATTAATACAATTAAGCAAATTTGAACTATCGACCGTTGCATATAACAAAACACGAATAAACATACAACTGAATGTTTTTCTTCTCGTTTGAAGAGATTGCATTCCCAATAAAAAGCATTTAGTTCGATAGGAGTGATGAACATTGGGAGCATTATCGCGAAAAAAGTGACGCAAAGCAAAACGTAAAAAATTCTTTTGTACCCTTTCAATTCTATCAATATCGTTTTGGGCAATAGGATTCCAAACAACACAAGCATATTCCAATATGGGACGAACAATACTACAAAATAAAGATTTCAGTGTGTAAGGATCCTTAAAATCAGAAGAATTTCTCTTAAGAAATCCCACGATTGAGTTGGCTTTAGAAATCATAGAATTTATGTGCAGATCAAATGTAACTTTGCTATCAAAAATTAAGCCAGTGTTCTATTATAGCACATGGAAGCACACTTATTTGTATTTAATTGAAAGTCATTCAATTTACACCAAACTATGAAACTATCCATGTCTTTTTGCATCAAAAGCCTATCACTAACTGTTGGGGTTATGGAATAAAACTTAACATCATCAGCATACATAAGACAGTGACAGCAAGAAAAGAGACGGTCCTAGATGACTGCCCTCGGGTACTCCCGCAGTCACATTAATCAGTTTTGAAAACTGATCACCAATAACGACAAATTGCTTTCGTCCATTTAAATAGGATCTACATAAACCAGCTGAGCAATGATCCATATATGCCATAAGCTTCAAGTTTTCTGACAAGAATAAGCAAGTTAACTGTACTGAAGGCCTTAATAAAATCGGTATAAATGACATGAACCTGTTGGTGCTTTTCTAGCGCAGTAATACAGAAATTCGTGCCTTTTCAAAAACCATGTTGAAAATCGCTTATGTATGTCCTTATTAAAATGTTAAACTTATCCTTTACTAGGCAATCCAGCATCTTAGGTATGACTGACATCTTCGTTATGAGTCTATAGTTTGATAAATGGCTGCCATGGCAGTAGTCCCTCCTATAGCCCAATTTTGCAGTATATTTTCAATGCTTGGATTGTGGGGCTCTATTTTACGAATAGCTACATCAATAGTGTGCTTAAATGCTGATTGTATCTGTCTTGCTGGCTCTGTTCTCGTCTGAGTGCATAGGATAAACACGAGAATAACTTGTGTTATCAATTAGGATACCAATCTCATGGACTTTCTACACAAACTTGCGTACAGCAGGCACAGTATTAGGTATTATTAGGCAGGTGTATTATTTCGACCGACATAGCGAGGAAGGAAACAAAAACAAACCTCAAGCGTGACTGTGTTCGCACTGGATACAGAAGGTTCGGTTAGAATCAGGTTGATGAACTGATTCAATTTCTTCTTCGTTGTACCGAGTCACTCCGCGTGAACGCCAATGGCACAATAACCAGTAATTATTCCAGAAACGACCCGTGCATTATAACGAATAAGTTTCACCAGAGAAGTTGATCTCTTCTTGCTGATGGCCGCCCATAGCGCCCTGGCCGTTGCGCATGTTTTCAGATAAATCCACCGTCTGTTTGCTCGATTGGTGGTTTCATCTTTTATTTTCTTCCGTAGGGAACCGAAAGGGAGTGCCCGCGATAAGTGCAGCGCCGACCCTTTCCTAGCAAGCTCGTCAGCCCTTTGGTTTCCTTCGATATCCATATGCCCTGGTACCAAGCAGAGGGTCACCGCATTGGTTCTGGATATTCCATTTAAGACTGATTTGCAGGTCCTTACAAGCTTTGATCTAATTACAGCAGAGTCCAGAGCCTTAATGGCTGCCTGGCTGTCTATATAGGCAGTTATTGTTTTACACATGATATTACTCTCGCGTATAATTTCCGCGGCCTGTATGATAGCTGCGATTGCGGCCTGAAAGACGCTGCAGTCGTCGCTTATTTTAAAGGAGTTGTTTATTCGTAGGGACTCACAATAAACTCCGGCTCCCGTGCCAACGTCCATCTTAGAACCGTCGGTATAGAACGCCGGTTTCTTTTTCTTCATGGTTCTTCGGTTAATCCAGTACATTCTGTCAGGAATTCTTATAGTGAATCTTCCTTCAAATGCTAGCATAGGGGTCATGAAATCAGTTTCCGTCGATCTACTGGTAGCCCCCCATCGGGATACGATAGAGGCATGGCCGTAAAAGCTCGATGACCACAGTTGGCTTTCTCACAGTCTTACAGCAGTTTTAGCCGCCAGACTGCTACAGTATATATCAAGCGGAATGAAACTGAGAATGGTTTAGACCGCGACATCATCAAAGAGGTAGCCCAAACCACTTTGTGATACCAGCCACCCCAGAGAAAGAGCCCGTGGTATGATGATGAATGCGTACGCCGGAAAAAGGTGACAGAAGATGCACATATGAAGACGCTGCAGCGCAAAACAAGGGCAGCGAAAGAAGAGGAGGGAGGAGAAGAAAATACTGCGTAGAAAGAATAGGGCCTACGCAGTCTCCCAGCTCAAGGAGATCGAAGAGTCTCATGATAAAAGCAACATCCGGAAGTTCTACAAGAAAGCCAAGCAACTGGCCAGAACACAGGCTCTTCGAAACAGTGAAGGAAATCCCTAGATTTCCGAACCGAAGCGCAGGGAATAGTAGATGTGTTTAAGCAACACTTCCAGCAGCTGCTAAATGGGCATCATGTAGATAGAGTGATAGGGCAAGAAGATAACCCATGTCCAGTCAATGAAGAATCAGTTCCAGCACCCAGTATAGAAGAAGTTCGCTTAGCAATAAAAAAGCTTAAGAACAACAAGGCCGCCGGCTCAGATGGTTTACCAGCAGAGCTTTTCAAATACGGTGGTGATGTTTTGGTAGGGCGCATGCACCAAATCATCAACCAAGTATGGGTGGAAGAAAGCATTCCCGATGACTGGACTATCAGCTCTACATGCCCCATCTACAAAAAAGGCGATTCTATGTCTTGTAAGAATTATCGAGGCATATCCCTGCTTAATGTCGCATACAAGATCCTATCCAACATACTGTGTGAACGTCTCAAACCATTCTGCAATACACTAATCGGCACGTACCAGTGTGGCTTCCGGCCTGGCAGATCGACACACTGAGGCAAATCCTGGAAAAGACCAATGAATTTCAAGTCGAGACTCACCACCTATTCATCGATTTCAAGGCCGCATATGATAGCATACATCGTCAGGAGCTTTATGTGGCGATGGCCGAATTCGGGATCCCGGCAAAACTGATCCAGCTTTGTAGCGTGACGCTGGAAAACACGCGCTGCAACGTGCAATTTGGAAGTAGTTCCTCCGAACTATTCCAAACATGCACCGGATTTCGGCAAGGAGACGCACTATCATGTGACTTCTTTAATCTCGTGTTAGAGCAGATAGTGCGCAGGGCAGGTGTCAACACGGAAGGCACTATCTTCAACAGATCCGTCCAGCTACTGGGGTATGGAGATGATATCGACATCATCGGTCGCTCCCAGCGTGCCGTGATAGAGGCTTTTACGGCGATTGAAGAACAGGCGAAAATGGCCTTGTAGTAAATGAGGATAAGACTAAATACATGCTATCAACAAACAAACAAGCATCTGTCCACCACCTAGGACAGAACGTCACTATTGATAGCAACAATTTCGAGGTAGTGAAGGAGTTTATCTACCTCGGAGTAAACATGAACTCCACAAATGACATCCTAGTGGAGATCCGGCGAAGAATTACCCTAGAAAACTGCTGCTATTTCGATTTGGCAAAACAATTGGGTTCAAAACTCCTAACTCGAAAGACAAAATGTATGCTCTACAGAACCCTTATCCTGCCAGTTTTGCTTTATGGCGCCGAGTGCTGGACGATAAGCAGGAAGGGAGAGTTGATACTGGGCTCCTTCGAAAGAAAAATTCTTCGGCGGATTTTTGGTCCTGTGTGCGAGGAGGGCGAATGGAGGAGAAGATACAACTGCGAACTCTATGAGCTGTACCAAGATGTGGATGTAGTCCAAAAGGCCAAAATACGTCGACTACATTGGCTCGGCCACATCGAGCGAATGGACAATAATGCTCCAGCTAAGAGGATCTTCGAATCCCAGCCGCCAGGTTCGAGACGACAAGGAAGACCGAATCTCCGTTTCAAAGACCAAGCCATAGCGGATGCCAGAGCGCTTGGTCTGGATAACTGGAAGCAACGTGCCCGAGATCGCAGAGGATGGAAGGCTACAGTGTCTCAGGCAGAGACTCCTCACGGGTCGGGAGCCCGTTAAGTAAGTAAGTATGGTTTAGATTGCCGCTGTTGGTGTTGTTCTTATTGATCCCATGACTCCGATACACGTGCCCTCTGGATTTTGGTGAGGTTTGAAAGCTGGTATTGCATCTCAAGAGGCGTCCACCATACTACTGAACCATATGTGAGAATGGGTCTTACGACCGCTTTGTATATCCAGTACATCACAGCTGATTTGAAGCTTCACGTGATGCTGAATGTCTTTTTGCAATAATAGAAAGCTACGCTAGCATTTTTGATGCGTTTGGCAGGTTTATCCTTCCAGTTCAGTTTAGAATCTAGAATTACGCCCAGGTATCGAGCTGAACTTGAGATACTTAGTTCAAAAAAACGGCATTTGATGCTGGCGGTATAGGAGTCGTGCACACATTCCGGGATACGCGTTAAGCAAAATTCTGGCGGTCTCTTAATTTTAGATCTGAATAATACGTGTGAGACATTTGTGCCTTTTTTTTTTTGTAAATGCTTACCCAAATGATGTAGCTTTAGGTACTTCCCCCCAATGTAAACACAATGATATTTCTAATGACAGTCGGTAAATTTACGGATAGCAGATATACTCGTATGTATTCCAGGTACACCAGATGTAATAGGTTGTGTGAAAAATAAATCACGAATGACAAGTGCTGTATTAAATTATCGTGCATCTAACTCGGTTATACGTCATACTCACCCACTTATCGATTCCAAAAATGGAACGCCAAAAATTCCAAAAAATCATTTAAAATAATTCGTGTCAGTGCTCGAAAATAATTTCCACTGAATTTACCATCAATGATTTATTGCACCGAAAATTGCTATCATTTTGCATTAAAGTTTTCGAGTATACTCTGGCTCTGGGGTCAGGAGGTACGAGTATTTCTCCTCTTTTTTTTTTTCATTGTTCGACTCGTGCAGAATGGCAACCTATACAAGCATTATTCATTTTTCTTTGGCTGTTTTGGTGAAATTTTATTTTTAATTTTCACGTTTTATTGATTTTCTTTTTTCCACTTTGCGATATAATTTAAATAATAAAGAATTCTTCAAACTATATTTACGTTGGAATTTTACAAGAAAAATGAAGACCGAAATTTCCCTCTAATTTCACACATGAACAAGGATTTTCATAAAAAAAAAGTGGGGATTTTTTTTTTTTTTTACATAAATACATTGAAATGAGAAAAAAAAAAAAAAATATTTCAATTGCATTTGCGTGTTATTGTTGCATGTTCACATCGGCACCACCATTACTTCTATTAAATTTCTTTTTGTGTCCTTCCTTTGCCTGTTTCCTTATGACTGCACGTTATGGTCATTTCCATGGAGAAACTCCTGGAAAGGACACTACCGTAATGCCCCTAGAATTGCGGACAAGCCAAATGTGACAAAGAGTGGGTCATAAAGAAGTATCTTTGTACGGGAACTGCACCTTTTGCCAACAGTGCGACATTTTCTTCCTAACCCAACCGATAGTCCTCTCTAGAAGGATACGAGTATGAAGAACTTCAATATGAAGTCAGGTGAGAGAAATATAATTGTTTGTCGGGGATCAGCACTGGCTCATTCGGTTGACAGAAAAACACAACACAATATGCTCGTAGAGGCAGCGCATTCCCTCACGACAAGGGAGGCGTGGTGGGTGGCGATGTGGCGGTGGGGTGTAAATATAGGGTTAAAATGAGGTCAAGTTTGTATTTAACTTGGACTATGTGTTGTTGTTGTTGTTGTTTGGGGGGTTCTGTTAGTCATTTAATTCCTGCTTTCATATTTTTTGTGCCTTGTTTTCTTTTACCTTGGTATACATTACATTGCCACTGTTGGGGGGTCGGTGTAAACAGCAATGTTGACATAGAGCAGTTGAAAATCTGTGAAACATGTTGCGAGTGTAGTTTATGGGACGCATGAGGCACATCTTTGTGGTCGTTTTTGGTGGCTTGTGCGGTACGGTACGGTGGGATGAAAGTATCGTTGATAGTAATAAAAATGTTGGTTTGCTGTTGCTGACTGCTATTTGTTTGTATATATATATATTTTTTAATGGCAATGACAGTTATGATACTTGTGAGTTGTGACATTAAGGATAACATGTTTGAATAGCTGGCTGCGATGGATAATTTGCGTGCTAAACTGGAAGCACTCGTATCTATGGTCAGAATGGATTGCTATCGTTTATTTTTTTTGTACTTTATTACATTTGTTTACTTTTGCGGAGTTTGCAAATCGATAAACTATTTTAGAACGACTTTTAATTGTAGGGTAAATGATATTGTTACTAACAGAAGTTAGGTATATTTATAGCGGCAATAGTTGAGGATACGGTGGTGCGGCGTTAATAAATTTGTGTATGACGGAAGGTTAAAATCGCCTGGTTCTGACCTATTTTCTTCGCAGGAATAAAATCGATATACATATATGGGTTTTATCTTCATATCTGCTTTTTCGAAAGTTGCTATCATATAGTTCGGTGAGATGGTAGTGGATGAAGTCCAACTGAAAGTTACAGGCAACAGTATATTCAGAGCAAAGCATTTAGTTCTCTCAGTTTGCGGTTGTGAGTAGGGGTACCTAAATACCACTCCACGTCGGAAGACACTAGTTGAGGTTTCTGGTTCTACAGAATCCGTTGAAGAGAAACGAGTAAAATTCAAGCTTCTCCAACACTACACTCACCAACAAGGGGTTTCCGGTTGGTAGTACAATGGACCGAAAATCCAGTCTAAGTGCTGTGGAATTTGGAAAAAAAAACCGCTTCATTTGCGCTAATGCCCATACAGAGGAGAAAGACGATGCCACCAAACACTGTTTTCATGAGTTTGTTCTGCAAGTGCCATGAGCAATGTGTAAGATATGACGTTAAAATTTATCTTGGAGTTCCAATGCTAAAACAGTCAGGGAAGATACAGTCAGGGAAGATACATCCGTGGGCGCTACAGTCCGGGGTGGACCTGGGCTGGATTGAGGTGTCTTCAGCTCGGCCTTATACTATCTGCTTCCACACGAAATTGGTTGAGGTCCCTTTCCACTTGTGTGGGCCACCTTAGGTGAGGTCTTCCTTTACCGCGTCGTCCCTATCGGATGGATTAGAAGACTTTCCGGGCCGGAGCGGTGATATCCATTCGCTTTACATGTCCTAGACATCTTAGGCAATGAATTCGTACCCTTCTGACTATTTCAATGTCACTGTACAAACGGTATAGTTCGTTGTTCTATAGTTCTCCTCCATTCCCCTTCGCTACAATCGGGATCAAAAATCACTCGAAGAGCGGCTGAAAACCGCTTTTGATAACGTCCATGCTTCTGAGCATTATAGCTGGACTGGGATGATTAAGGGCTTAGTTACTCAATAACCTTCTTAAGCGAAAGAAACAGCGGCTGAAAAAAGTGGTTCTTCACTTGATCTCTGCGCAGGTGTCATTGATTGAATTTACAGCGGAACCTAGGTAGCCAGAGTCTTTTACTCAGAGTCCTTTACTCAAAATTGTAGCTGTCTATTGTGATATTCAAGTCGCCGATTTTGACTGTAATTTTTTGATGACAGCATATATCTAATTTTGCCGTCGTTAACCGTTCAATCCATCTTCGCCGCTTCTGCTTCAATACTCCCGAAAGTACCACATCAGCGTACACGAGTAGTTGTACAGACTTTTAAAGGATCATAACCCTCATGTTAGCTTGAGAATTGTGTACAATCCTTTCAAGTATCGAGCGTCACCTTGTCGTACTCCTTTTCTGACATCAAAGCCTAGGTGAGGTTGATGGAGCAGCGTTTATTCTCCATCGTCATTCTGCATAGTCGGACGAGTTTGGAAGCGATGCCAAAACTAGACATGGCTCTGTATACCTCGTCTCTATAGACGCATCATAGACGACTTTAAAATCGATGAAAAGGTCGTGATTATCGATTTGGAGTTCCTGGGTTTTTTTCATATTTTGCCGTAATGTGAATATCTGATATATGGTGGACTTTCCTAGCCTAAAACCACACTAATGGAGACTAATCAAATTGTTGACAAATTCCTTTGTAGCTGACGAAGTTCAGAGGGTCTTTCTTCAGGATCGGGTGAACAATGCTGAGGTTCGATTTTGCTTTAAATAGTTCGGCAGTTAGACTGCGTCAGCGCCAGTAGCCTTGATGGATTTAAGCTTAGACATTGCTATCTTCACTTCACTTTGATCAGGTGGATGTAATTATTAATCGTCATTGTCCGGGTTAAGTGGAGCCTGACAGCGAAGTTTTGGTCATTACCGCTGTCTAACAGTCTGCAGAAGTAATCTTTCCAATCTTGAATAAAATCATCCCAGCTGCATGACGTGGTAGATACCAGCTGCATGACATGGTGGATAATTCCGATCATAAAAAAAAGAACACCTCAGTCTACTCGCTCGTAAAATTCTGTCTGATATAGTACATATGTGAGCCCTTAAAACATTGCCGACAAGCTGATTGGTGCCTGTTGGTGTGGTATTAGGGTTAACAAACTAATCTGCTTATCGATCTTGACAGCGCCTATGACAGTGTAAAAAGGACTCGTAGTCGAAATAGGCTCTGCTCTTTTTTTTTTTTTTTTTTGGTTGCGCCTGGAGGTGCAGGAATCTTCAAAAGATACCAATGGCCCGTACCATTGGTTATACCCGATTCATATATCTGACCTCATGATTCATAAGTGTCGGCCAGTATATGCCTACGGGCACAACATCTCCCCCCCCAGAGAGGCACTATGAGAACCGGCCGCTCGTGCTCATAGTAGTAGGAAATTCGTTCCTCTCATTTTTTCGTTTTGTGGTGACTACGACTAAGTTACCTTAACAAGTAGTTTACGCTTCTGTAGTGTTAATCCCGTTAGGTAGGTAGCTTTCCAAAGAAGAATACCGTCATTACATGCGGTTTTTCCTTACTGCCCCAGATCGAACGGTCTTGTTCTTTGTAGTAGGCGCTCGAAGTTTGTCACGTCCAGAGTATGGATTATTTCATTATTGCAATGATCATGAAGGCAAGTACGAAGTTTGTGAGCAAAGTTTGTTACTTCATCCCTCACGGTAGCAATTCCTAGATCTCTGTGAATATAACTATTCCTTATATACCATGGAACATTCACAATTGCTCTTAGTGTTTTGTTTTGGAATGTTTGCAGAACAGTCATAATGCTTGGCTTGGTACAACCCCAAAGTTGTATACCGTATGTCCAAGATGGTTTTAGCACTTGCTTGAACAGAAGCAGTTTGTTGTATACGCTTAACTTCGAGTATCTCCCGAGTAGCCAGTACATTTCTCTAAGTCTGATTTCGAGCTCGTCGCGCTTCTTTTTAACATGTGGCTTCCACTTAAGTTTTGCGTCTAGTGTCATTCCTAGATATTTTGCCTCGTTTGCGTACGGTATTTGTACCGAGTTAATGGAAATAGGTAAGTTGTTTATCTTTTTGTAAGTAAAATTGACATTCGTTGACTTGGTCTCGTTAAGGACGATTCTCCAGGTCTTTGTCCACTCGCATACTTTGTTTAAAGCTCGTTGGAGTTTTCCAGTTGATGATTCGACTGACTCATCTGTTGCGAGGATAGCCGTGTCGTCTGCGAACGTTGCTACGACAGTCCCTTCATCTTGTGGTATATCTCTTGTGTAGAGGAGGAACAGGATTGGGCCGAGAACGCTTCCTTGCGAAACACCGGCATGAATTTCTTTGAATTTCGAATATTCTGCCCCATGTTTAACACAAAAGAGTCTGTTATTAAGGTAAGATTCCAATATTCTGTAGAGTTTATCTGGTAAGATTACCCTTAGCTTATATCTCAGGCCTTGGTGCCATACCTTGTCGAACGCTTGCGATACGTCGAGAAAAGCGGTATAGCATATCTTTTTCCCTTCTAGAGCTTTTTCAATTTCATTTGTAATTCGATACACCTGATCGATTGTGGAATGTTTAACCCGAAACCCGAATTGATGATCCGGGATCAATCGCCTTTCTTCAATTACTGGGTGCAATCTTTTTATCTTTTTAGCAGAAGTTTTTCAAAGACTTTAGATATTATCGGCAGAAGCGAAATGGGTCTATATGATTTCTTGTCGTTTGTACATTTCCCCGGTTTCGGAACCATTATTACTTCGGCGACTTTCCATTGCCTTGGAACATATAGAAGTCGCAATGAAGCATTTATAATGTAGAGTAACTTAACTAACGCTTTTTTCGGTATCTCCTTCAAAACTTCGCCAGTGATTAAATCATATCCTGGAGCCTTGTTATTTTTCAGTTTTCTTATTATCATACGAAGTTCGGACAGGGATACAGTTTTTAATTTAAAGTTGTCGGGTGCCGTATTTGCATTCGGATCTTCGATCAATGGTTGCCCATCGAATAGCTTGAACGTTTCCTCTAAAGGCTCTGCTCTTAATTTTCCATACAATATCAGTATACAGAATCAATCTTGCCAACCGCTGTTTCTTTAGGTAATGAAGCTGCAAGGCCTATCGCGGAAAACTAAAGGAGAACCTCCATCTATGAAACTTCGTTTGCTCTTTAAAAGATAGCATGGACAATTGAAGAGGAACCTGAATCAACTTGGCGTATATTGGTGGAACCAAAAAATCATATCCATCAATTTGTGGTCTTTTAAAATACTTATCAGCAATAGTAGCAACAGATATTTCTGTTTATCTATTTGCCTTACACTTAACTGCATCAAAGATTAGTTCATACAAATTTATCTAGGAAACAACAAAACGATTTGCCCTTTTAGTACTTAAGAGTAAAACAAACAGAGCTCTTGGTTAAATTGTCCTATACAATTTGAAGTTTAGAGTGCAGCCAACGTGCTATCTGCAAAGTGTCACAGATGGTTGTAGAGATAAGTTGTAGAAAACTGTGCCCCATATATGCGCATGAACTGACTTTTCCATCTGTCGACAAATTGCATATAATAATCGTACACTGACGCACTTAAAGGATTGCATCATTTAGGCTACGACAACTTGTGGCTGTAAGTAAAGACGGATACCCTATATGTACCTACACAGATTGCGAGAAACTCACTACACTGCCAGCATTTTGGTCATACTTAAAGGAAAAAGTTGACTATGCCTAATTTGTTTCAACAGATAGTCATAAAAATAAGTTACTCAATAATTAATTGTGAAAGAAAAACTGCTGTTGGCTGAGCCCAAGAGAAGAAATCTCTACGATAAAAATATAAAATCGGATATGATGTATACCGGTACTTACCTTTAAGTGCTTCCTACAGCCCTACCTAATACATTCACTTGCAAAAGGGTTTAAGTCATTAATTTATCATGGAATTTTCCATTTCAAATTACAATATGGTATTACCTGCTGGGGGAATAATTAACCTCAGCTGATCCTACAAACATATATTTTAAGGAAAATACGAGTATGCATCAGTTATCCATTATTCCGTGATTTGAAAGTTCTTCCTGACCGTCATTTGTATTATTTTAATCTGTTAAAAATATTTTCAGTATTTTTAAATTTTAAAACACTTGACAATCATACTCGTAGTTTGCGCAGTAATTTATTATATCTGGTCACTATGCCCAGCTTTCGCACTAGAACAGCTCGTAATTTTTTTTGTTATTTTAATATGCAAGCTACGGCTCGAGTAGATAAAACGATATTCTGTGAAATTTATTTCTTTATTTTCTAGTCTATAGAACAATTCAAGTTCACACTATACTATTCTTCGCAAATTCTTTTCTTACATTACTTAATTCACAAATCCAAACTAATTACTTTTTCTTGTTCACTCTCAACTTTCAATTTATCACCAAATTACAACTTCGCCCATTATCACTTTTCCAATCTCTTCGCCACGGTTCTAAAACCAACTGCCCCTTTTTGATCGCCATCTGTCCTTATATAGCAGAAGTTTCTGATAGCCAGAAACTTCTAGCAAATTCTTCGACCACTGGAACAAGAAAAATTCTGATGTAATAATTCCAAGATGACAATCATTTCGTGCAGTTATAATTCTCTCTTGTTCTCTTTTATCCGTGATATTATCCGAGCTGTGGTGACTAATTTCAGAGACGAACCTCAAATGAAAAGACACTTCGGAATTTGTTGCCTGTTCGAGGGCGTAGTTAGTATGCTACATTATGTTACATTATGATGTCTCTTCTAGGTACTCAATGTACCTATGGCATGCATGCTATGGACTCCGAAACCACTGAACCGATTGAGCTCAAATTCAGTCAATCTTCGGTATTGGCCCGAGAGTATTTCTGTGAAGTTTGGTCAAAGTCGGTCCAGAACTTTGCCCACATAGGCGTAGCAACGCCGAGTACCCGCTAGTATTAGTAAGTGGACTTGAATGAGCTTACGGCAGCTTAATGAAATTTCCCATTACATGCAAATAGTATGGCATGACCATAATGGGATTATGCTCGGTTTCGTCAAGTTTTCGTAAACTTCTGTGGGCTTACGGAATGTCTCAATGAAATGAGATATTCAGTACGGAACTTTGACAGTTGACACAAAAAAAAAAAAAAAAAGGAGAACAAAATTCCAAATCATTTATTTTTGACAGGATATTTACCCCTTCCATTGAAAGATTTTTTTAATTCCTTTAGTTTATTTTCCATTTTCTTTTTCCTCGAACTGAAACCAAACCGAATGTAAACAATTTGACAGACTATAAAGGCTGAACTATAATAGTCGGAAGCAATCGGAAGCTAATGTCATAATTCTACGTTAAGTTTCCTTCAGTATTATCAATTGCTCAAGTAGCCCATAATAGGCGTATGTATTCGGAAGCAAAGGTTCTCGGCCGATCTACTTAGATGGGGGACCGCTTGTCAAGTTTTCATACGTACACTTACGAAAGACCGAATCCATTCGCTCTTTTGTAAGTGAGCAAAAGTAAACGAAACTTAACGAATCGAAGCAAAAAGCTATTATGGTCACACAATACTGTTTCGGAAGTGGTCGTACGAAAGCATTCTACTATTATAGTTCAGCCTTAAGTTTGCTCAAGTACATTATGGGTAACTACAGAGTTTGACAGAACTTGAGTGGGCTTTTCGTTCGGTTTTGACATAAGGTTAATCCCACTGAAGTCCATTATGGTTAGCCCTTAAGTCTGTTAAATTCGGTTTTCGGCACCGACTAGTTGCACAATTCTACGGCAAGCTTTACGCCTCGAAGAGACTAGCCCAACACGATATATAGTAGGGCAAGGGCTGTCAGGTTAAGTACAGGCCGTTCGGTCGAGAATATTGATGCTGTGGAAGAGTATCCAGAAATATAAACGAGATGACGAGCCACGTAATTGGGCATTTCCAGGCGGTCTCTGCAGCGTACATTGGCGAAAGAATTGAAGATGTTTTCTTATAAAACTCAGACGGTGCATCAGTTGCTGCCCGCAGACCAGCAAGCCCATCTGAAATACAGCCAGCGCATTATAAGCCTTCAAACATAAAGAGGACGATTTCAAAATTAATCATAAGTGACGAAGCACATTTCCACCTCTCCGGACATGCCAACAAGCAGAATACTCACTTTTAGGGCACTGAAAACCAGCGTATTATTCAAGAATTGCCTTTAAATTCATTGAAACTTACTGTGCAGTGAGATGTCTGTGCTGAAAAGTTGGGCCCTACTTTTGAACCATTTTACGTGACTTTTTGATACCCGAATTGGATGAGGGTTGGAGCATATGTGGTTTCAAAAAGACGATGCAACTGCATACATACTGGGCTACACAGTGGACTTAGTGAAGGACACTTTTCCAGGCCGTGTTATCTCTCATTTTGGCGATTTCCATTGGCCTAAAAGATCATCTAATATAATCATTCCAGACTTCTATTTCTGGGTTTATTTGAAGTCAATGTGAACAAACCACAAACTCTTGCAGCCACGAAAGACAAATAGAAACGCACCGCCGGAAGTATTTTAAAATTTAACTATTTGCCTATCTATGTATCTATACAACAAAAGTATCGCATCGTTTGGACGGGCTCGCACATAACACAAACAATGGAATAAATGTATCTTCTCTAGGCGAAAACATATTAGGTTGACCATTTTCTTGATGGAACTATACGAGTAGAGGATTGAATCTTGGATCACCTCACGATATTTATTCACTCGAATTACGACTATGAATGAAAATCGTTGACACTTTGTTTACAACTCAGAATACATAACGCATTGGCTCTACATCTCAATCAGTAGACCGACTCTCACGTGCGGGGTGAGAGTACCCATGCCCAGGGTAAATTTTGATAGAAACTTCTAAGTCACCATCCCTTCCAGGTTATTCTGGAAGGGACATGTATTTGTAGAAGACAAGTTCGACATAATTCTTCATCGACGGTTCAAAATTTAAAGACGCATCTTATCTAATAGGCTTAATCTTACCCTCTCCTTCCGTCTCCCAAATCATTGTAGTGTATTCCAGGCGGAAATAATGGCAATAAAATAAGTCATGGCTAGAGAAAAACGTGTTGTCAGCAGCATCTTTTCAGACAGCCAAGTAGCTATCAAGTCGTTGGAATCGTTTTCTCTAAACTCAATAACAGCTCTAAATTGCCGAGTGTTTCTTACTCCTATAGAGATGGCGAAAAAGTTCAAAATTCGCCTTTGTTGAGTGCCAGGGCCTAGGGGCATTCCAGGGAATTGTAAGGCCGATGAACAAGCCAGACATTGAACAACAATACCCATTCTATCAGTTAAAGATACGTTGGGTATACCGATTGCTACATGTAAACTTAAATTAAAGCTGGATGCTATCTAGAGAAAAAATCTTAGGTGGACAAGTGGTACGTGTTTAGCGACAAAATTTGGCCAAAGCTGGATCTGAAACGCTCTATAAATTTGATTTCACTCAATGGATTGGATATTAATGCTGTAATTGGTGTCATCACTAGGCCCTGTCTTATAGGCAAGCTTGCAACAAGGCTTGGCGTATATTGAAACGATTTCTGTAGAAGCTGTATGGATGAAAATGAGAGGACTTAAGGAGAAAGAAGAAAACGTCTCTTAGAAGATTTCTGCTTCAGCGACCAAAGAGATTTCATAAATACGGACATTAGAAGCCTCCTAAGCGTCAACTGGTTCAACGAGTTTCGATATTTTCCCCCCCAAGATCCATGTGGTATCACAATGGACCTAACATTTGCCTAAGTGTATCGGTCATTTAGCTGGCAGCCACTTCAATTTAACCTAACCTTGTTAGGCTAGGTTTCAACATAAAACAGATGAGAAGAAGTTCTATCATATTCACTTTCCCCAGCAGAGAAACAATCAGTTTATGTATAATTTTCAATCTTTACACTCGTATTTATTATCCTTCCCATCATAATATTGAAAAGAACTCACCGCAAGACACTATCCAAAGAGGACAAATAATAGAAACATCCATTGTAACTTGTCATCCTCTACCAATCAAGTTGCCAGGAGAAAAAAAAGAAAGTATTTTATAATAGTCTTATTGACACAATGCTAGTACTTGAGCATTGTCAACTGTGGTCTCTCTATACAGACTTCAACTATACCGCCATTCGAATTATATCCAGGTCGATAGTGCATGCATGCACAGCTAACTAACCCTTCGAGCGACATCACTGCTGCCACCACTACCTCCATCATGCTTCACCACCAGCACCACCATCATCAGGAAAACAACAACTCACGTGCTGTTTTCACAGCCAGTCCATGGCCTTTGTGCCGTCGTGGAACAAGTTTATCCTTTCATTGAAATTAAGTTTGCCGAAGGGAAACACCGGCGCAAGCAAGCAGACAGAGACTCATGCAACTACAACTACGAAGAAAAAAAATAAAAAAATCTCGAGGTCTTATTGTGAAAGAAAAATTGGAAAAACACGTCAAAAAGAAAAAAAAAAAAAAAAAAAAAAATTGCATCTGCTAGTATATTTAACGGTATGTTGCACACGAGTTTCCCAAAAATGTGTACTTTTCTTTCAGACTTCAAGAGTTTATAGATACTCGTACTATGCCTTATAGATGACGTTATACTGGCTTAAAGTCATGACATGAAGTTGGATTGGAGTTTTACTTAATTCAGTTATCCAAATTTTGCACTACATGCTGCATGAGTATGTACATATCCATACGTATATGAGACATCTACTGCATATGCAAATTGTATCTTTTAGTCTTAAAAATTGAATTTTAAATGATTTATTTGAAGTTATTACTTAACTAAATTGAGATACAATTTCACATAGACTTACAAAATCCTGAGAAGCTCAATTTTGGGAGTTTCCATAGATTCTATCTGTGATCAACAAAACTACAGGTGCCTACGAACAGCTTTTGAATGTCTAGAAGGCCACCTTGAAACAAGAATTTTAAGTGAAATGTTATATCGGCCCTACTGACTACGGAACGTGGCTGACTTCGGAACTCCTAACAGTTCCAGTGGGGCGCTGTTACAGCGTTATAAGTTCATAACGTGTAATGAGTCAGTAGCCCAATAAACAAGTTCGTAGCCAAGTTATTGCTTCAACTCATCGTGACAGTTCCCGGTAATAATTTGTATAAATCCTTATAAAAGGTGACCAGATAGCAATAATAGTTTTTCCAATTGTTATGTTTCAGCAGCTATCAAAGCTACCAATGACATCCAGATGTCAAAATATTCAGTAGGGTTTGTCATTTCATCATGCATCATTTGATGCTTCCCGAACGTGTGGAAATTATTAAATTGTAAATACGCAACGTGAATTTCGTGAGGTCGGTCGTCATCATGGCTTCAGTGCGCACGCAATTCGTCGTACCGTGGAAAGCCACCAACCAGATAGAGATCGGTGCAAAGTGAAGAAAACATAGCCGCCGTAGAGGCCAGTATCGAAGAAGACCCAGAAATGTCGATTCGGCGCCGATCAGCTGAATTGAAGATCGCCAGAGAGTCAACCAGGCTTATTTTGCGGTTGGATTTGGGCCTACATCCGTATAAGATTGTGCTGACGCATGAATTGAAGCAGGACGACCATAGACAACGCCGTGAGTTCGCTAATTGGGCGCTGGAAATGTTGTTCGGAGATCCGGACTTTGGCCAAAAAATCATCTTCTCTGACGAGGCCCATTTTTGGCTCAACGGCTATGTCAACAAGCAAAATTGCCATTATTGGAGCAACCACAATCCTCAAGTGTTGGACCAAGCATTAATGCATCCATAAAGATTGATTGTTTGGTGCGGTTTATGGCACGGCGGCATCATCTTTCGAAATGAGGAAGGAGACAGCGTTACGGTCAATGCTCCGCGGTATAGAGCGATGTTAACTGACTTTCTGTGGCCAGAACTCGACAACATCGATATATCCGAGCTGTGGTTCCAACAAGACGGCGTTACATGCGACGCTACAAGCGACGCAACACTCGAAGTGGTGAAGGATTAATTTGGCGACTGGGTCATTTCACGGCGAGCTTTCATCAATTGGCCGCCGCGATCATGCGACTTGACACCCCTCGATTATTTTCTCTGGGGCTACGTCAAGTCCTTAGTCTACGCTAACAAGCCATTTGCTTTGGACGAGATTGAGGGCAACATTCGAGACTTTATTGTCGGAATAACGCCGCACATATTGGACCGAGTCGTCAAAAATTGGACCAACTGCTTGAAGCACTGCCAGCGAAGCCGAGGCGGCCGTTTAAATGATGTGCTATTCCATACATAATGGCATGAATGTAGCTTCAAAATAAAGTCAGAATCAATTTGATATCTCACACCGTTGTTGTTTTATTTAAATTTTATTTCCTATCGTTCTTATCTGGTCACCCTATACTAGGACTATACTCTGGACTCAAACGATAGCGTAATAATTTTCTAGGTGGATTCAAAGCTGCCGTCCACTGCTGTACTAGACGCCTACTGTAATCCATATTAGATTGTATAATGGACCTGTTTTTGAGTTTGAGTGCTCCAGTAGGGTGTACCCGCCTCGACAAAAAAAAAATCTATATTAGAGATAATTCGACGTAGTTCAGGTTTATTGTCGAAGAAGAAATGGTAGCGGATGAACCCTTGATAGGTCAGTGATAGCGCTCGGACCCCAGTACGTGATTACTGACAACGGTATATACAGTCTTTTTTGTCCGACTCTCCCGGTTGGAAGTTGCGCCCTATCGTTGAAAAAACTAATAGCTCTCCCCCTTTGCTAACTCGACCAGCAACTTCCACGGGAGCTGCCAAGCAACTGGAAAATATCCTCATGCAGCACAAAGCAGAAATTACTGCGATCCAGGAGATACTATTAGGGATAAGATCAGATATGCTTAAAAAAAACAGAATGCGACGTCCAACTATTACAGTTGTCATGAAAGTTTGCATATTATAGCATGCGTATTCATTACCGCAAATGAGCTACGGTACAGAGTGATTGATTTGAAGACGATAATGGCTGTGATGCAAATCAAAGCTACAAAGATGCTAAGGAGTCTACCAGTGATTATTTTTGTCATCTTATGGACGGTACCTGTGGGGGGTACGATGTCAAATTCATAACCGGCAAGTTTAATGCCAAAATCGGCAAAAGGAAATCATCTTTTATGAATTAGTCGGTAAGTTCTGCCTCTACGACACGATAGTACATAAGCTTTAAGAGTCACATGATATGAACAAAATTCAGGCAACTTACAGATGACTTTAAATTCGGAACACTGATTCGTCGAGATAGTAGAAAAAGTCTTATCACTGACACGCACGGAATAGTGTGCAGGACTTCCAGCAGCTGCTTAATGGACATAAGGAAGAGTAAATGATGGGGTACGAAGAAAGCATGTGCAAAGAAGTACTCGTAGTTCCCCCATTAACCATAGAAGAGGTTAGTACATTCATAAGAAAACTGAAAAACAACAAGTCCCCAGTTGCTTTTTAAGCCCGCGGTAGAGTCACTTTAGAAACAGTTCAGTAAAATTATTCCAAAACTGCACCGAATTTCAAAAAATCGCTGATCCTCCAGTTCTGCTGTATGGATACGGAATGCTGGACTATCAGGAAGAAAGCAAAGCAAAGTTCTTCTGTCAGATATTCGGTCCTGTGTCTGAAGTGGGTGAATAGAAAATAAGATATGACCGTGAACCGTTTGATACCAAGGTATGGATGATAAGAAACGTCTACTACATTGGCCACATCGAGCGAATGGACAACAACGCTGCAGTAAAGAAAGTATTTGAATCTCAGTCAGCGGGCTTGAGACTTAAATGGAGGTCTAACCTTAATTATAAGGTGAGTGCGAATGCAATGAGGTTTGGCACGGCGAATTGGAAACAACTTGTCTGGAATAATAATTGAATGGAGAAGAATTTTACAGAAGTTAATCGTAGACTCTGAAAAGCCCTGGAACGTATTCAAACTAAAAACCGATTTAAATGGAAATTTATTGTAGAGGCCCTATGTTCTATGCGAGGAAACAGGAATTTATGATGACGAAATATGGTGTTTCCAAGCCTGGGTCCTCGCATTTAGTATTAAAGTATCATTATGTGCAGTGACAATCAGATTCAAAGCACTCGAGACTCCCATAAATCACTCAAAGGTTGTTCCAGAATGTAAAAATAGACTGAACACGCTTTGCAAATGGAATCGAGTCTGCCTTATTTGGATACCGTGTTATAGAGGAATTGAAGTTAATGAAATCTATGACGCTCCAGCAGAAAGGGGCTTACAGGCTACTACCCAAAGTCTAGAACCAATAATTTTTTTTTTTATAATCTCAATGCTGCAACGGCATCCCGAGATGCTTAAATGTCTGTTGATTGTACTCTTGAAATGCTAGAGATTAAGGGCTTCTGGAAATATTGTCTCTTAGGGGTGAATTCCAAGGTTTACTCGTCCTGTAGCAGAAGCTGTCTTAATAAAGGGATCTGTGTGCCGTGGACGTAAGGTGGACGTAAAGGTGATCGGCCCTGGTAGCTTGCCTAGAAGAACACTCAAATGTCACATTTCTAGGGGTCTTTTTATTGCAGTCTTCAGAACATCTGCCATGACAATATCTATTGCATAAGCATGAGTCGTCCACCAGTCTTCGATGAGCTATCGGTTGGAGATTGGAAGTAACTGCATGATTTTTTATTAAGCGAACTGCTCGTCTCTGCTGAAGATAATATTTTCGGCCGAACTGCAAACGTGAGAACAATTCTCAAGTCCCGGTCTAACTTTCACTTTCGACAGGGGAGGGAGCTGTTGCACTGTAAAGTATCAAGCTCGACTTTATGGTTGCCGATTTCACACTGTTGGATATGTGGTCGTGCCATGTTACATCAGAATTGGCTGTGACGCCAAGAGGTGCATAATTTGGTCGTCCATTTGAAGCTGAAGCTGTGGTACAGTAGACGAGTTCTATAATAGTTTAACTCTCATATATCCCCCAATGATCTAATTTCGTTTCTGTCAAACCACCGAATGTTTTGTGAAAGAGGATGCTGGAAACACTGCACAATTTTTTAGCAATTCATGTAGGAAGGACTACAGAACTTTAGTTGGGCTAATCACAGGACACAACATATGAAGATCTAACGTGTGATACCTATATCGACAGCGAAGATACTACAGAGCACTTTCTTTGAACGAGACTGCGCACTTTGCATCCCGATAGGAACGATCACAATCCAATATCTATTTCTAGTCGAGATGTTGCGTCTCACTAAGAGTACATAGAAAAAGTTGACTGTTTGTTGTTTTTTGCAGCGGTTTAAGTACAATGGATCGATTTTTTGTATGATATAAGCGCTTGAGATAAACTTGTGCTTATCCTCTCCACCATTGATATATTCTCAAAAACATTAAATCACAACTTTTCCATGAACAAGTTTATTATCACGTAGTTTACGTGGATGCGCTTGGATGAATACGTGAGAGATGAAAATATAGCTTAAAGGTGAAATTACATAAATAAACCCCATCCACTTCGAATAAGTTGCCGCACCTGCATTATGCACATTCGATTGCGTTTTCTGAATAAATCAGGGATTCTTGTTCAAATTTAATTATCATTACTGGGCAGATTAACAAAAAAAAAAAAAAAATTGTTTTTTTTCAAAAGTCCTTAACGAAGAGCAAATTCCAATAAAACAAAACCACTGTATAGGGCAAGTGTTTCAATTAACGAATGGTATTCTGTGCGACTACTGATGGCTTCTCAATCAATTATCAGCTTTAATTAATTTCACTCCCTGTGTGCACAGCCCCTCATTGGACGGACGCCACCACCAAAACAATCAACAAATTAAATTCGAAACATATGCACAAACAAGAGGACGACATGGGATTGCCTTTCCAATCCAATGTTCGAAAGTATAGTACTACAACGCTTTGCGGCTGAGGACGAAGGAGATTGTTGTTGTTTTTGCTTTGGCTTTATGTCAATCAAACAGTTGAAATGGCAACACTTCGATACATGTGCTGCGTGCTTATAATGTTGTCATAACAAATAAACTATGTATCGGCGATTAACATATCGATCGATATCTGATAGATATACGTACATACAGACAACACAAATCGTGCAATGGTTGTCGTGGAGGCGAATGCATCGTTTGATTTATTGTTTGTTGTTCTTCCATGTGGGTGGATGAGTTGGTAATATTTGTCCAAAGAGAAGTGATGTTGATTTGAAGGATGGTGTATATAGTGCAATAAAAATAAATAGAAAAATATTAACGAAAAAATTGATACAAAGTAGAACAGAGCGAATTATGATTCATTCTACATGTATCAATGTATAGGGATACTGGAGATACGTTCATATTCCATCACCTTAAATTAGAAGTATGGCTTTGGACAAATAAATAAATAGTTTGGCGTTAACTGCCCAACACAGGACCTGACCTAGCTTGGACCTACAATTTTATGCGGTTTCCGATTGCGAGAAGCTTCCCATGACAATTTTACTCTCCGATATTTGTCGAGAGATGGGATTTTTGTTTTCTTGGATTTGAACCATGATCCTCTACTCTGTGATCGCGCATTTAACTATTCAGCCATGGCTTTGTGTGACACGTTGACAAATTTTGATAGATTTTCTCAGAAAGTCACTGGTTAGGCGAGTCGATCATGTTCGTTTATGCATACCCAAATATATGCGAAATTGTGTTGATTTTCAAAATATTCTTTCAAATCCGTGCATTACTTTACTTCTGTCCTATGTCCCCTTGTGGGTTCTAGGGCCTCGACTACGCCTACGCGCCATCGTGTACGGTTTCTGGCAATGTGTGCATTCGGATAGAAGTGATTGTGAACGAACGCAAGGCATGAATGTACAGGGTTATTCATTTTTTGCTTTAGGATTTTAATTTAAATTTAAAGTATTAAAATTATTAAATATTCCAATTATATTATTTTACTATTTTAGATTTTGGACTATGCCATTATGTATGGAATATAACATCGGTTAAATTGTGGCCATAACTTCACGAATGTTGTTATGCATAGACACGATCTTTAGCATAGCCCCACAAAAAGAAAAGGGTCAGATCTCACAATGTTGGTGGCCCCATGTCGCTCACATCAATGTAATCAATCACAGGCCAACAAATTCACAGAGAATTCACTGTAACAGTGGCGCCTTCGTCGTTTTCAAAAAATACCGCCGGTCCACAGCGCGCTCCAAACTGCCATCCGTGGTGGATGTAATGGTCTCAATCCCAAATTCTGCAATTTTGTTTGAAAAATTGACGTCAACTTGTTAATTTTTCAGCACCCATCGACATAAGTTCTGCACTTTCTATAATCAGCAGACATTAGTTGTTGTGTATGTTGTAAAATGGCAAGGCAAGAACTTACTACCTGTCACTATGGATGACAGATGGATATGACGGATACCATATCGTATCGTTATAGACAATTCAAGGTAACATTTTTTTTTTTTATAAATTTCGCGCGCAAACAGGATATGAATACTCTTATACTATTATAGGACACGAGCGTTTGTGAAGGAGAGAGAGAGAAAGAAACATTTAGTGTAATGGTTTGAAACTTAGACGGTATTAAGTTTTTGTAAACTCCAAGGGTAGAGTCCAGATAACTGGGGATCTTGTTTGTTTTGCTTTTTGTCGTTGCTCATGATTCACAGTATTTTTTTCCGTCCTCCTGATGTCATCATCATGATCAAGTTGCATTTCCAGCCATATGATCACTCTACTGCCAGTGTTATGCCTTCGCAGTAGAGTTGACTTAGCTTTCGCAATTGATCGACTTTTTTTGTTTATTTCATGCGAAATAAATAGATGATTCTTGACATCAGGATTCGAACCGTGAACCAACAGCGGGACAAGTGATGATGTTACCACTACACCACGGCCACCCTCAAAATGGGATTGATAGGTGCTATAATTTTTAATGCTAGAGCTGCTAAAAAAATACTGCTATAAACTTTGAAACGGAATTTTTGAAAAGCTAATTTAATGGCTAAAAGAACACAAATGATGTTCAAGATTTTGTCCTACTAAGAAAAGTCACGGCTTCTCAAACTCGAAATTGATTTTTAGTATTCCACACTAGAGTGGTATAAATGGAACACTAATGGATTCATTCGTCCTTCTGTCTCTCCGTCCCTATGTCCGTCTGTCGGTGTGTTGGGCAGACACTTGTAACATAATGTATCCCAAATGTACCGACAAATTTGAAAAAAAAAAAAATTGGGGACATTTTAATTTATGAGGAGGTAAGACGAAAATTATAACAAAACTTCTGACACAAAGAATTCTTGAAAAATGTTGGAATACGTGGGGTGAAGAGTCACTCCACCATATCTTATCCCATCTCCATCCGATTTCAATGATTTTGAAAATAACTCAAAACGCAAACTTCATCAAAATTCGCTTGGTGGTTCTTGAGTTAAACGTATGGGAAAAATGATTTGAAGATGCTTTAAGTCCCTCCCCATACCTTACTCCCACTCTATTTGATTTAGATCACTTTGAAGTGGAACTAATAACGTATAAGTCTAGGTCTACGCCTCAAATTTCATTAAAATCTGTTTAGGAGTTTTTGCGTTAGTCGGCTAACTATATTGATTTAAAGGTATTTGAAATATTATTTTTTGAATAATAAAGTCCTATTTCCTAAAGGACTCTTTTTCTACAAATATCTTACCTATATAAAAATGTCACCTCCAAATAACAGGAACCCCCATTGAGGTCATTATTTGTTAACAGGAAATATAAAAATGGGAACCACACAAGCTTGCGAAATTGAAATTTTAAATTCAAAATTATCACTGATTTCAAAAACAATCCGTCTGGAATGGATCATATGATACCTTATCCCTCATCTATAACCTAGAATTTTGTAAAAAGATATTTACAATCGTCACAGTAAATAGTTTTGAGGAAGTAAAACAAATTTTTCTTTTTAACGAAAACGCTCCCTAAAAGTGGGCGTGGTTTTTTATAATGTGTGGACGAATTGTAGGGAATGTTAACAGAAAGACAATATTTTTAAGTTTCTAGTACAAATATTTATAAAAGAGCTTTTTTTGAAAAATAAAAGTGGGCGTGTCTTTGAGTGGTTTTTAAAAATATCTACACTTGTACTGCTTCGGGTCCAGAAAAGGATATATAACAAATTTCATCTTCCTAGATCAAAATTTAAGTCCCAAAAAGTGGTGGCATACGGACGGACGGACAGACATGGCTAGATCGACATAATTTTTGATGCTGTTCACAAATATGTATACTTTCTTTATTATTTCTCAATGTTACAAACTATGTATCAAAATTAATATACCCTATGCAGAGTATAAAAATGAAACCAATACTTGATGTTTCAGTTCAGTTACTTGAAAGTTTTTAACTCACCTGTGGGTAAAAAATAACCTACTGGGTGATGTATTTCCACTACATACTGACTGCATGAGTAGTTTTCTAGAAGATAAAGGGATTATTTAGCTTACGTTACACGTTCCATGAACATCAATATTGTGAAATGACTTTTTTGCCATATACTTTGGTCTTCAACATAAATCTGTAGACGCTGTTAACTTAGGTAACTTGCAGCGATTAAACAGGTAGCATAACATATAAAGACATATGAACATATGTATGTATAGGTATATTTCTTTTCAGGAATTTACTTAGGGAAACGGCTTCTTACGAATGATTGAACTATGAGAAACCATAAGATACTAGTAGACAAAACCACATGTCATATTCTATAATAGGTATCTGCTACATACTCATACTTACGGGATACCATGATTTGTGTTCATATTAGTTTCAAAGATGTTGTATTTATTCAACCTTAAAACAAAATAATAGAGAAATATCAATATGACAATGCACACGTATGAAAATTCATGCGAGTGCACTTGTTAACGACTTAAAAATTAACTGTGAATTTTATGAACTGTTAAAACGTGAATGAGAAGTTTGCTTTTCAAATTCAATGTTTTATTGCATAATTTGCAACGGTTTTAAAAAAAACTGGCTGTGAATGAAATAGCAAACCAAACTCATACGTATGAATAGTGTTTCCCGAAGCACTCGGACTGGATTGTCGGTCCATTGTACTACTAAGCAGAAACCCCTTTTTGGTGTAGTGGTTGAAGAAACTTAGATTTTATTCGTTTCTCTTATATGGTCGGGTGGCTTTTGCTCATCTCAAGTTACAAGCAAACACACTATCCACTACACCGTGGGCACTCTTGAATCGTGAATTACTTATCCTTAAAAATGTCCGCCTTTACCCCGAAGATACGAGTAATGGTGTAATTCGTTTTGGAGTGCAAATATATCGAAAACTGTACATCCTATGAAAAAAATAATGACGACTGAAATTTTCAGTTAAATTGTTCGACATATTCGAAAATTGTAAGTACGCAATCCTTCAAAATGTCTAACTTTACCTCAAGGCTATTGGAGGAAATCGTTTTTGAGTGCGAATATTTCGAAAAATGTACGTTGCAAGAGAAATATAATTGCGACCGAAATTTAAGGTTTTGCAATCTTTCAGAATTGTAAGAAATGCCAGACTTCACCTGGAAGTTAATGGAAATCTATTATGAGTATTTGGTCTATGTAATGCAAATTCCCGACCGCATACGTCACGGGTCTGTGCATAGATTTTTTTCATTGTAAACATATATTCCCCGCTTTCTGAATGAATGAACGAACGAATGTATTAATAAAAGAATGAAATCATTCAACAGTTAAATAATTCAGTTACTAACTATCGAAAGTTTTTTTTTTATCTATACCGCACTATTGTGAATTCACATTCACAGTGAATCGAAAAATCACGTTCACAGTTATACCTGTAACGTGAATTCACGACTTAGCCTAACTCTAGTATGTGGCCTTGTTCTAGGAAAAATCAAAAGGGAATGACAATAATTGAAACCATAATTCTTTGGAGTGGCCACCGTGAAATACCTACTCGCAATTTTAAAACTGAGCCCATTGCTGGTAGATAAAAAAAACTTAGTCAAAAATATTCGTACACCAAATATTGTTTCACATTGGTGATTAGAACCTAGCCATAATGAGCCACTTCATGTTACTTAGTACCAATATGTCCAATTTGAACCATATCTCTTTCTAAATTTGGGCGAATCTGAAGTTTTGTGGACCCTTTTTGCAATAGCAAAGCTGGGTATATTAACTTTGATATATAGTTTGTAACATAAAGACATGTCGGTCTAGCCATGTCCATCCATACAAATAATTTACAGTATAAACATTTTTGAAATCCGCTCACAATTACTCCCACTTTTCAGTAAATGTCCTTTTCCAATATTTTTACTAGAAACTGGAAAATATCGTTTTAACAATATATATAGCCGTTGACATTCTCCACGATTCATTCATACCACGCCCATTTCTTGGGGGCGTATTTTTATTTTTTTTTTGTTTTTCAAAAAATCGTAATATAATTTGCTTTCTCAAAGCTATTTTTGGTGACGATTGGGTATTGCTGTGAATTATTTCATCAGAGTCAGTGAACTTCGGTTAGAAATAGTGACGGGGAATAGGGTATTTTAGGATTCGTTCTGGACGCATTGTAACTTTTCTGTATGCTTTTGGTTGCATAATCTACCTAATTGTCGGACAATAAAAAACATTTTCTCCATTGTGATCCACATTGGACACATATACAAAATGTGGTGGCATTTCACCAGGGACAAAGTGTGTAACCCCCCCATCTGTTGTCAGGAACTGACCAGTGTGCCGCACAACATTGCTCATATTACTTGAAAATTCCATTACTGCGGACATTTATTGACAAAGGGTTCAGGCGAACCTATTTTGCAAATAAGCCAAGTATTCTCAAACGGAATGTTAGGTTTCCATTAAACCATAACGATTTCCATTTAACCTATTGTCTTTGGTTTCATTCAAAACCCTACTCACGTCGAATAGCACATATGGTAATCTGCCATTGAAGCAAAAATATTGTAACACACCCGTCTAATGTCAACCATGCTACATTTGGAATGCAAAAATCAAAGCAACCAATTGAAGTCCTTGCAAATCCTTACTTCCGCCTACGAAATTCCTTCTGCCTTGTATTTTTTTCTCTCATCTTCCGGTGGCCTTTCGTTCTGTAAAATTGCAAATTTTTCAAATACCTAATCGATTTGAAAAACAACAAATCGCCGGCGAGGAAGGAAGAGCATTTTTCTTCTCCTCATCGTCCTCGACATGAGTGTCATTTAACTATTCTCCTGTTGTATCCTTAAGGAATGTAGAATTAAATTCCATTTAAATGGCCATATTCTCTTTTTTTTGTTTCAACTCGTTCGCCATCCGTCACATTTGATGAATTATGAGTACTAATAATAAAAACTGTGGAGAGTCCTTGCTTTTGTTCCCCATCGTATTCTTTTGTTGATTGAATCCTTTACGGACTTAGAAATAGTTCCTGGGAATATGGCAAAAAAAAAATGCAATTTCCACAGAGCATTGAAAAATGATAATAAAATTTCACAAGGACCTAATTTCGAACCAGCCGGTACTGTTTCTTGTGATTTGTCGAAACGAGAAGCGTTGCGAATAATTTCTTGTCATCTCAATGCTGCTGCATCGCTTGGGCATATTGGTCGGATTGGAAGGATTTTCTGTTAACAAAATTACCCTTGGGAGAGGTTTTCGGTAATGGAGATTTATGATTTCAAAAATTGAGTTGGTTGCTGTGAAACCATGTCGTCGAAGTAACTGTGATAGGCTCATATGGACACAATTTTTCGGGGGTTAACCACTAGGGTATATGAGTTATAGTACTTTGACTTGAACTGAGTTATATTTTAAGATCCCCATAAAAAGTGGAATGGAGTCACCTTGCCTGGAATATTTTGATATCATACATAGCTTCGGGGCAACCAAACAATTTTAAATTCGAAACATTTCAAGTGTGAAATATAATTCATCTTCGATTTACATACGAGTATGTTTAGTTAGTTGACTCTACAAGGAAGGGGTTGTATAGATATTCAAATCTGGTTTCTCGGTTATTCAATTACTGTTGCATGATGTCTATAAGTTTATGTATTATAGATAGTAGGTGCGATACGATATACGATGGAGTTGGAGAAATAATAGAATTTTTCTACTGAAAAATAATAAGTTGTTACTATGTATAACCCGGTTCTAGATGATAGATACATATTATAATAACTTAATAGTTTTTGGAAAAATATAAGTCTGTTGTCGATATCTTATAGTCTAACGATATTCAATTTCAAATTTCAGAGAAGTCGGTAAGAACGGAGATGAGAAAACGTAAAATTAGTGAAGTAAAGTCGGTAGAAATTCTTACCACCAACACAGCAAGAAATTTGCTCAGACTTCGACGTCAACTCAAGCCACTTTCCACGAATACTACTCGTAAAATGAATATGAAGTGAATGTACCATCCCTTGTGACTGTTACCAAGTGATTTCAAAGATTCCAGACGGGGAATTTTTCTATGGATGGCGAACCTCGTGAAAGTCGCCCCAAATCTTCGACCGATGACACAAAAGTGACTCTGGGGAAGGCAAAAATTGACAAAGATCGAAGAACGATCATACAGTGATAAATGATGAACTACTCTTGAATATTAAACTTGAAATACTCGAGGAAATCTGCTCGAAGGGTTCCACGCGCGTTCGTTTTGCACACTATTGCTTGGAAAATTTTCCAAATGCAGAGTCGAGTTCATCTAATTTCCTTTAACCCCGGGTGTGTCATCGGGCGGCTATAAATTTCTTCTGTGGTCTGTGGTGCTCCTTAACCAGAATTTCTCAAATGCAGATCAAGGGATCGGGTAAACCGATGCTAGTAACTTCGTCTTTAAAAATTCTGATAGAGTTTTGAAAATCGAGGTAAGCCGAGAATGAAGCATCTGGATTATTAAAACCCCTCAAAATTACGTTGAACAATACTGGAAGAAAAAAAGTCAAACGGACTGTTAAAGTACAGAAAAAAAGTCATCTCTAAGTCTACGAACGTCATTCTTGGCAGGCACGCTAATAGCTACAGAGTTGATGAAGAAGTAGAGAAAATAGTTCACTTCCTATGCACATGCTAAGCCCTTGCAAACTTCAGTGTTCGTAATTTTTGCTGATTGCTTGTACGTTAGAATATATGGTCTTATTCAAGAAAGGTACACAGTCGAACTCTATAGACTAAAAGTATTATGAAATGTACGCATGGGATATCATGGCTAAGCACGAAGCCTAATATTGACTGATGTTCCTTTCATTAGAATTTCCTGTGGGAGCCACAGTTCTTGGTGAATTAATAGCTTAGAAAGCCTTCAAGTAAACAACTGAAAGTTCAGAAAATACATGAAAGGTCGTTGAATTTCATTGAAAGGGTATCTACTATGTATACGTACTAGTATTTCATTGGATTTATGCATGGACATGGTGGAGGATACATCTATTATTAAACTTTGGTAGTAACTCTCAAATCTTATTTGTGACGAGACGACAACATGCCAAACAGACTCTTTGGTCAATCAATCCTAACTGAATGTAATTTTATAAGTTCAGTATTGATTGGATTTTTTGCTTGGAGCATTAACAGCTGCAACATTACACAAATTGGAAAGAATTGAACAAGTAATACGAGTATCTACAACTTCTAGCTTTCATTCGACTTGCAATAAAAGACACCTGAATATGTCAGTCAGAATGAAATCAATTGACCTCGGTCGTTGAATAAAACCAGGACTAGAATAAAAAAAATATTCACAAATTGAATTTCTTCCGAAGGAAACTTTGCCACTGACATCGTTTGATATTTCACTGTTCCTCCTCTTCGATTTGTTAGCCATGTCCTTTGCCCATGCCTTATAAAGTCTCATTTATATCAATAATTGAATTCTTTTTCATGTTCGGTTGCATCCAGGGACGAGAGAAAAACCAGACCACAAACTATGAATAACAAATGTCCCTGTTTGATGTTTGGCGACGATAAATTTTTATTACCGCCAACCGGACGACAAGTCAAACGTGGATCGTAGTCGTTTCGTGGTGTTCAAATGACCTCTTCCATCAGAAAACTTGTCATAACTCGACGAGGGTGACTTTATTAAACTCCTGTTGCTGTGAATTGTGACCAGAAACTAGGATGATGATGAAAACACATCCCTAGGTACATTCGTCGACGGGGAAAACACCCTGTGGTTTTATAATTTTTAATTTCTCTTTTTTTTTTTTTTTTTTAGGTCGAACCTACATATTTGGAAGGTTGTTATGTTACTGTGGAAACAAACGCACCTAGTTCATTTTCCTTTGTTCATTTCCAACGAGTTGGCAATAACGATTCGGGACTAAAAATCGTCCGTATAATGACTTTTTTTGAAAAAAAAAATCTTTTCCTCAACTTGTATATTCTATGACAAAAATCTAAATGACGTCTGCCGCGATACAGTGCATTGTTCTAAAACCAACAACAGTGAGTCTGTGTAGTGTACACTATTGCTGATGAGTATGAACAAGTTGGTAGCTTTGAGTCCACTTCAGAGGGTGAAGTAGGGTCAGTCATCTCTTCATCAGTATAGTATTCATCACAGGGTCTTTCCATCAATGCCACCATGAATACCACTATCATCAGAGCAATATGGATAAAATCAAACTACAGCAATTCAGGAAAGAACGATGACTGTAAAGTTTTGTTTGGAAATTTATTAATTATTTCTTGAAAGAGCGTAGTGGATAGATAGATGCTGAATGAAGTGCTACATTCTGTAGCAATAACTCTGGTTATTTGTATTTGAAGTAGATTTGAGTTTTTTTTTATTAAACAAATTGGAGAATGTATTATTTAGATCTATTAATACACATCGGATTTCTTTACAAACTGATTACGTTAAAGACGAACTGTCCATAGCCCTATCAGCAAGTCTTATTTCCGTCTACACTTGGCTTTTCGCTACCAAAAGCACTAAATAGGTACTTTCAAGCATTAAGGTTTTAAAGCGATCTATGTTTACCACTTTCGTGATTTAAACTAGCCTTTAAAGCGAGTTATTTATCTGGGCTATATGCTTCTCCCACCCAATACAAGTTGCAATCCAATTATTCAGATAGATTTTTGCCAACTAGTCTGTTAACACACTCAATAGAAAAAAAAGGCATTCCATCAACGAAGCTTTTCGGGTATCCCTTAGCCGACGTTCCAGCTAACAAATTTTGAAGCATACAAGTTCTAGGAAGTTTAAGTTTTGCAGATAGATAGCTTGGATTCCATAAAAAATATATACTACTTGGATACCCATAATTCGCTTACCATTCAACTTTTTGAGATTGGCGAAGCTGAAAAATATTTCAAATAAATGTTTGGTAATTAATTGAACGACACACGATTTCAAAGTGAACATGGACCTCAACCAGCAAACCTTTCTGGTCATTTTCATCCTTAGCCAGCCGCCGGTTCCGTGTTTCACTTACTGCTAACAGCAAATATTTAGTAAATTCTGGTTAATTAACGAATACCCACCGGATATTCAGAAAAACCCCACGGGAAAAATACTCTCATAAAAATACAATAAAGTGCTATACAGTTCCCCCTAACAATGCTTATATACACGCCCACTTTCTGGAGGCGTTTTCTTAAAAAAAAAAAGCGTAGCTGACGTCACATATGTGCCAAATTCGTAGACTAAAATTAAATCTATTAACAAAGCTGAGTACATCATTTAGCACCACTGTTCTTAGCTTTTTAAAAGCAAAAAATATTCTTCTGAAGAAAACGCCCTAAAAAGGGGCGTGGATATTAATGTTATATAGGAACATTGTACAGCATAGGTTAGGTTAGGTTAGGTTGAAGTAGCTGTCAGCAAAAGAAGCCACTTAGACCAATGACCAACATGTGTTTGAGACGCGACCTCTAGCCTACTCGTTGAACCATTTAGAGCTTCTGATGAAGCGTAGAATGTACCTAACGTCAATATTATTCAGATCATCTAGGTCATTGAAACAGAAGGCTCCTAAGTGGAGTTTCCTTCTTTGGGAGAGAGCTGGGCAGGTGCAAAGAAGGTGAAGAATAGTCTCTTCCTCCTCCTCGTCCATGCAGCTTCTGCAGAAATCATTTGAGAGTACGCCTATTAGACAGTGTCCATTGATGACACCAATTAAAGCACGGATGTACATCAATCCCTCAAATAATTGAGGGAAATCAAATTCTTAGAACGTTTCAGATCCAGCTTAGGCCAAATCTGTTTAGTCGCTAGACAAGTTGTACTCCTTATCCACATAGAATTTGTCTTTACGGTAGCATCCAGCTTTAATTTAAGTTTGCATGTAGCGATAGGCATACCCAGTAAACTTTTGCTCGGAAGGATTGTTGTATTGTTGTTCCATGTCTGGCAAGTTCGTCAGCCTTACAAATCCCTGGAATATCCTTATGCCCCGGCACCCAAATCAGGTGAATATTAAACTGCTCCGCCATCTCTATAAGAGACGATCGGCAGTCTAGAGCTGTTAAAGAATTTGTTGAGGAAGATTCCAAGGATTTGATTGCGGCTTAGCTGTCTGAAAAGATGCGGATATCAATGGCCGATATCACGTTTTCCTTTAGCCAAGGTAAGACTTCCCTTATTGCCATTATCTCCGCCTGGAACATGCTACAATGGTTTGGGAGACGAAAAGAGAGGTTTAAATTAAGCCTATCAGAGAAGACACCACCACCCACCCCGTCGTTAGTTTTTGAACCGTGTCGGTATAAAAATGTACCGACTTATCTTCCGTGAAGCCACCTTCTTCCCAGAATGCTCTGGAAGGGATGGTAACTTGGAAGTTTTTGTCAAAATTTAACTTGGGGTTGGTGTAGTCAATGTCTTCAGGGAAGATGTTAAATTTATTTAAGATGAAGGCCTAGCCATACATTGTTTTAGACTACTGTGAAGTAGCTTTAAGGCGAATAGCTGAGTTAGCTGCCATTTGCCTGCCATAAATATAACGGGGTGTTAAATGAAAAAGATTGTCCATAGCTGCGGAAGGTGTCGTCCGCATACTGACATGTATGTATATATTCTGCGAGACAATTTTTTCGATTTCAAAAATAATTTATTGAAAAAAACAGTAATTCGTAAAAGAAAAAAGTGTTTTTTTTTTAAGAAAACGCCCACAAAATGTGGGTGTGTATATAAATATTGTATGACAGAATTTTATAGCACATTATAATTTTTTTTTTTTCGATTTGAAACAAATTTGTTGAGAATACGTCTTTTTTAAGTTTCCGTCCCATAATAAAGTAGGCGTGGCAGCAAACCTAAATGATCGCGATTTGTGCATAACAAAGATGTTTAACTAAAAATGATAAATACCAAATATGAAAGTCTTGAAGCTACTGAAATTTGCTAAAAAGTTTCTTTCAAAACTAATACTAGATTTTGCTGCATTAAGGGGCGGATTATGGCCCAACGCACTACCAGAAAGCTCCTAGATGTCAACTTACTTGATCACCAAATCCAGTGCAGCAGTAAAAGATATTATTTGGGCTTACCTAAATGCTTTGGTAAAAATATTCACTAGCTCTCCAACTATGTTCAGATATCGATTTTGAACATAATTAACTCGTTTTTAGCCGAGGAAGGGCTTATTTGCACAAATTATAATAATAAGTATAAAGTATTATACCATTATATGATATTTTTAGAGACCTGTTCTGTACATTAGGTAAGGATAGGAAGGATGCGCGATGGTTCAAAGCATCACATCTACTCGAGGATCGTGAGATCCATTGTGAATCCGTTCATGGTTTGGGAACTTGTCCTAATATCTTAATAGCTCATAAATCAGTTGTGAATTCCAGTACATCGGATAGCCTTAAGTTCTCTAGTTCTGCTATGCGAGGTAGTAGCATAGGAGATGTTGGATGGACATCGATACAGATATTGTTGGATCCAGTTTGTCATTCCTTTGCAAAGTATAGCTGCAATGCCACAGTTTTCGGTGATTACTCCGATTAGTATGCGAATGGATAATTTGTCTAGACTTAGCAAAGTCATTATTCTTTTGATAACAAACATCGATCACAGTGTACGGGATGTGATGCAGTTGCTTGTGAAGAACTATAAAGAGTTGTTCTACAACTCGTTGGCCGTACAGAGGTATCAGACTTATTGGTGCTTATAGCCGACTTCGGTTTCACCAGTTCGTCTGCTATTTTCTTCCCTTCTATAATGCTATGCCCGAGATCCCACTATAGTCGGACTTTATGGTGGCTGATAACATTTACTGCATTGCGATATTTCTTAATAGCTTTTGATTGTATTTGACAATCTACAGGTTGCAGAGCAGCTTGACTGTCCACTAAGATGGCTATCTTCTATGTGGGGAGGTTGTTTCCTTCCCGATTCTATATTGCAAGGATTTCTGCCTAGAAGACACTGTCTTAGAGACTCCCGTTTTGCCAGTACTTCTAAGTAGAAACCTATTCCTTGCCTGAATTCATTTTTAACCCATCACTCATCACTCATTACTTTATTTGACAGCCAGTCTTCTCTGCTGGGAAATAGGATTGTTTTTTTTTTTAAAGTTGAAAACATAATGGGGGTCATGTTACTGTAAAGCTTTCGAAGTTAAATCTCCTCTTCATATTTGTCTGCTTCCATAAAGCGGATTCCCTTAGTATGAGAGTTCCCTTTGCTGCAGAACCTTTGATGAACAGGTCCAGGGGTAGATAGTGAAGAATCATGTCACTCCTGGTTGCGATGTACTTCACTTTGCCGCCGTGGTATCAAGTGCTACTAGCTTTTGTCCATCAGACTAGCGATGCGTTCGGAATAAATGCAACTTAAAAATGAAATTTTAACAAAATCGTTTTCAAAAAAATTGATTTTTTTCAAAATCGTGTTAATTTTGGGGTCAGAATGTAAATTTTGCCTCGAATTGTAAATTTACCGATCGATCGTAGATATGAGATTTGAATGAAATCCGTTCAGACGTTTTGGGCTACAGTCGACAGATAAACTTTCTAAGTTTCTCTATTTAGTTCCGCAAATAATACTTCGAGAAGGAAAATTTTTAGGAAACCAAGCCTTGCCGTTGAGGAAGTTAATGTCGTTTAGACACATGCGCTGCAGCCAAAATCATTATGGCCAATCTACGACAAAAAGAGATCTAGCAATCTTATAGAACTAAGTCGAAGGTAACTAGGTAATCACGCAGCACGGCTAGGGTTACCTCATAACGACTACTGTGGAAGCTGCAGGGATGTAGAGGAGATAGAATCCGTTTATCATCTCCTGTGTGATTGTCCAGCTCTGGCCATCAAAAGAAGTCGTGTTTTGGCAGATACTTCTTTTCAGAGCTGAAAAAGCTAAGAAAACTCCTGAGATTCATTCATTTATCTGGGTGGCGGTCGAAGATTGAAATTTTTAGGTTGCCAGGGTTCTAAATATTGGGCTCAATGGACTCTTAGTGGTCTAAGCGAGCTATTGACAACCCTGTCAATAAGGGCACCCAGTTTTCTAACCTAACCTAAGCCTTGCCGTTTATTGGTGAAAGTAAAAATTGAAAGCGAAAATGATAATAAACTGAGTGACTACCTGAAAATGAAATATGGAGAGTTCGAAGCCCCTATCGCGAGCGAAGCGAGCCAACCACCCCGCCCGACTCACAAAAATATAAAAACCAAACGATTTTTCTCAAAAAGTGTTCTTAAGATTTCTTCGGAGTGGAAATTTTTCAGGGTGGGGTTTTTTCAGTTTTTTTTCAAGCTGCTCCGTATAGATACAGGTGGTACAAAGCTGAGGAAATGTGCCATTCTCAGGCAAAAGCTTGCGCTAATTGAGTTTTTTTTTTTCCTAAAAAATTGGTGCACTTTTCTCGAAAAGTAAATCGAAAATGCTGCAGTCAAAAGTGAAAGAGTACCGGGTTTTTACACCAATGTCCTTCCATAGTGTAGGAGTGCAACATCTTGTGAATGCAGAGCAGATTCAAAAACTGTTGCAGTCACAGAGGGTATAATTTTTTTTATTTTAAAAAGGAAAACGCTATAAATCTAACCACTCGTGTCTCGTGTTGTTGTTTATACATCTACAGTAGATTTCTGCTACTCCTAGCCCTTGGTTTATTCCAACATTGCTAAGTAAATCAATCCGAAGGTTTGAAAAGTTAGTGGTTGTAACTGCACCCGTTTTATTTAACCAATGTGTACATTGCTATGTGTCTCACAAATGATAGGAACTTACAGTTTTATGTCGTTTCCGAAGGATAGTTTTGTCAATTAAGACAAGATTTATAAGAGGTGGGACTTGTTGGTGTTTTCTTTGGCTCAAATCATAGGTCTCCCGCTGTGAAAAAGCGCTTCTTTTACATGCAATCCATAAACATATGAATATCGTATAACTTACACTCTACATTAGGGCTTGAACCTAGTCTTCCAAAGAGCAGTGAGTTCGAGTAGTTCAAATATTTCTTTAAGTTAGTAAAGTCTATGTCGAAAAATTCTATGTTGTGCCATAAACCCACTTGAATCAAAATTATCGCACAGATGCACAAATTCCCTTCAGCACAATCACAATCAGTATCGATTCAAGCTTTCAATCAAAACTCACTTAGATGGCCTCAATTTATCAATTATAACGTGTCTGCTCGCAGTCGCTGCCACTTTCGGGTTTCCTTCCACTCTTCCACTTTCCTTATTCCCCTTCCTGTATGACGTCTATCCTTTCTGCAACGGGCAGCAGAGTTGCTCATTTATTTACGTGAGAAATGACATAAACCGATGCAACCACCTTCTTCCACTACCAACCTTCCCGCCCATTCAAGCGTAATTGATCGGCAATTAAACGATGTTAATTACTTACCCCGCCCTCATATCCTGTGTCATCGTTGATGTCGACATTTTAATTACCAAAAATTGAATTGACAATAACTCGAGCTGCCATGGGGGATTTTCTGCCAAGCACGGTACCTACCTATCGTATAATCAATTATATTAAGTGCCACCTTAGTGTGGCAACAGGACATCCTGTTGCATTACACATTTTGTATGCTTCATGGTACGAGTACTAACGACAAATTTGATTTCCTTTCCTTTCAGATCGAAGTTTCCTTGTCGCCAATGCTCAATCAGACACTCATCATATCATTTGGTGTTCGGATGGCTTCTGCAAGATGACCGGCTTCCCGCGGGCCGAGGTGATGCAGCAATCCAGTTCAACAGAGTTCCTCCACGGGCCGATGACATCACAAATGGCTGTGAACCTAATTAGAGAGGCGCTCAGCAAGGGCTATGAGAAGCATTTCGAGATCCTCTACTATCGCAAAAACGGTAAGTGGTCCTTTTAATGATGGTTGTTGCTTTTTTCTCCTCTCCTCTGCACACTTATTTTTTTTTTTTTTTTTTGTTGTAGAATGTGTAGGCGTACGAGTGTGCCTGTGCATGGAGTTGGTTAACCCACATGCCAAACGGATGCAGATCCATACACTTGAACCGGATATGGAGAATGATAAGAGATTTTCACATTTCTCCACCTTCGTCTATGACGAAGGATCCGTCGTTGTCGGGGAGTCGGGGAAAGGGAAATTATGCGGTTATACCTGAAAAGGATGTCAAATTGCTACGTTCTTTCCCCATTGATATGCCATTCATGGCAACGAGGATTCTTGCTTTTTGTTGTTTCCTACAGATTACGATTATTTCTTTATTCGTCCTTTTTTCGTTCTATTAAAGCAGGGTAATCATTCCAGAACTTGCCGAAGTATGTGTGTGTGTGTTTGTTTGTACTTCGTATGGTTAAATGCTTTATATATTTATTTTTCTTGATTTTATCCTGATGAGGAGAGAAAAGTGCTTCAAGTGAGTGTTGAGGCAATAAATGTGACAATGTGGCGATATGTGTAAGGATTCGCATGGTGATTATGAAAGGGCTGACGGACAAGATGATGTGGCAATTTGAATGGGGCTTTGTTTTTGTATCGTTGCTCGTCTTAGGAAAAATGGTTAAGTTCAAGGACGACCGATTCTGTGAGTAATTTTCGGGATGTTGTCGTTGTGTGTAATCAATGATTTTGTTGGATATTTGTATTCATGGTAGTTGGTATCTTGCTATAGAATCTGTGATTTATGCACATTGTGTAGAATGGACATTATGTAGGAATTGACATTTTTTTTTGGGAACTCAGAGTGGATCTCTGGTTCTGCGTTTGAATACCAATACAATCTTACTGAATATATAATAAATAAGTTGCCACAACTTTTTGAAATGCTACATTAAAATAGTTGTCAACTTTTTGGCAATACGCACGATATGAAGAATTAAATATTGTAAGATGCGAGCTACGACTCGAGTAGATAAAACGATATTCTGTGAAATTATTTCTTTATTTTCTAGTCTATAGAACAATTCAAGTTCACACTATACTATTCTTCGCAAACTCCTTCCTTACAAGGTCTCTTTCTTCTCAAATCACTTTATCTCCTTTCAATTACTTAATTCACAAATCCAAACTAATTACTTCTTCTTTTTAACTCTCAACTTTCAATTTATCACAAAATTACTACTTCGGCTGTTATCACTTTTCCAATCTCCTCGTGCGGTTCAAAACCAACTGCCTTGCCTCGATCGCCATTTGTCCTTATATAGCAGCATTTCTGATAGCCAGAAACTTCTAACAAATTCTTCGACCACTGGAACAAGAAAATTCTGATGTAATAATTCCAAGATGACAATAATTTCTTGCGGTTATAATTCTCTCCAAATTCCGTGACGTTGTCTTAGATATTATCCGTCTCTTATCGTGGACACGAACTGTGGACACTAACTGCAGACACGAACCTCGAATAAAGGACACTTCGGAACAAAATTATGCCAGAATGAAAAGACACTTCGGAATTTGTTGCATAGTTGTTGGTGCGGAGTTATTATGCTACATTATGTTACAATATTATTGGAGATTGCACAAAAAGGGAAACATGTATCCAAGGGGAGAGAACGATCCTGCGATAGTCAACGCTGTACCAACTGAGCTATCTCTGGATGTCTTCGTCTCTGATAATTTCATCAACATCACCATTCGCTGTCTTATATGTCCCTTGTTATACGATTTAAAGCTAATTAAGAACAGTAATTCATAAACAACATTCCTGAAATTAGGAAAAAATGTGCTAAGATAGTTTTTCCTTGTGGCCACAGAATTATGTATCTACAATATCGGCCAAATACCTTCCTCGTCTTCGCTGATATGGCATATGGCACTTCTTCATGACTTTTTCGCTCAATTTTAAAGTAGTCCATGAGTCGGAAGAGAAAAATAAATGTGTGCAACACCTTGCATTTCGAAATTAATTTTTACTTAATATTCTCTGAGAAGAGGCAATTTTATAACGCTGGGCTAGCGCCCCGGGATGATTCTAGTATTCTGGAATTATGTCTCTTGGGAGTGAATTCCAAAGTTTACTTGTACTGTGGCAGAAGGAATTTCGAAAAACTTTAGAATGTCATTGATATAGCGTAGAAACAGAGTTGGTGAAAGTATAGAACCCTGAGGCACTCGAGCATTTAAGCAAATCTATTGGAAGACCCACCATAGATCACAACTTGAAGTGATTTGTTATGAAGACAATTTTCCATTTAAACGCAGAGCTATTGTATTAGTTCATAAGAGGCTTGCTTGTTCAATAGGCCACCATGCCAGGCTTGAACGAACGCTTTTGATAAATTCAGAGCAACTTCCCGTTGCTGTGGGTTATATAGCTCAGCAGGTTTCCACTTGAACTACGCCTACGAAAACATGTCCCTTCAAGTATGATATTTAATTATTTCAGCATTTTTCTAGCTATATTATTTTCTAAGATCCAACTAATAAGTGTGCAAAGTTCCGAATTCTAAGTCATCTAGGAGCTTCTGGAGTGATACTAAAAGACACACTCATGTTGGAAAAATGTATATAAGAAAAATTTTCACTGTAAGAAGTATTTCTAAAATCACAACTTTGTGTCCATTTAGTAAACTTGCACGGCACTTGCTATAATTTTGCAGAGAAGTACGTGAAGTCGCGAATACTTAAGAAGAGTTTATAAATGTAAAGAAATGAAAATGCTCATTTGCATGATTCGTGCTATAAAATTGCTGATTTTCAGCTGCGCACGCACACATACTAAAATTACATTACACTCTGTACTCCGGATTTGAGTACAACAAATTTTGACTACATTGTACAGGGTTTTCCAATAGGGACTTCCGAAATTTGACAGTTGATAGCGGCTATATTGTTAAAGCTACATCTGTCAAATTGGCTGTCATTTATTCAGTCTGTCAGTTGCATTCCTCCCCTTCAAAATTTCACCCGCAACATGCTTCGAATGCACATCAGTTTACCATAAAGCCAAACTTCGGTCGTACTGTCAAATATAGGGATTCATTTATAAGCCGAACAACACGAATATGGAACGATCTACCAGGCTCTGTATTTCCCCATCACTACAACCTTCAAACATTCAAAGCCAACGTGCATAGGTACCTCCTCTGTTCCTTTCCCCCTTTCCCTGACGCACGTGCACTGAAACAATTAAAGGATATTAATACTCCCTTTAGCGCGCGCAGATTATAAAAAAAAAAAATAAAAAATTATATTGTTTTATTAAAATGGGTGTTTTGTTCGGGCAACGTTCCGCGCGCTTCGCCCATTTTACGGTCGCCATAATCGTCCTTCCGAGAGAACTATTCGCAGTGTGGTGGATAAATTTGTCCACTGGTTCAGTAAACGATCAACCAACACCCTTACGTCGACGAAACGCAAGATCTGCCGAAAACATCGCCGCTGTCCGTGAGAGTGTGCAGGAGAATCCGAGGCAGTCAATTTCGCGTCGCTCAGAAGAACTCGGCCTTTCGCAAACCACAACTTGGCGAATTTTGCGTCGTGACTTGAGCCTGCACAAAATTCAACTGACCCAGGAGCTGAAGGTAAACGACCATAGACAACGACGTGTGTTCGCTGAATGGGCTCTGGAGCAGTTGAAAACTGACCCTAATTTTCATCGAAAAATCATCTTCAGCGATGAGGCCCATTTCTGGATGAATGGGTACGTCAACAAACAAAATTGTCGAATTTGGGACGATACCAATCCACATGAGATCCAATCCCGAAAAAGTCACTGTTTGGTGTAGATTTTGGGCTGGCGGCGTCATCGGTCCATATTTCTTTGCGAACGACGTTGGCCAGGCCATCACCGTCAACGGAGAGCTCCAATTAATGGTGGTCGATGATTGCCAACTTTTTTTGGCCTGAATTGGATCATATGGACACCAACGACATGCGGTTTCAACAGGACGGCGCTACGTGTCACACAGCTCACGCCACATTGGAAATTCTGCACGAGCGATTCGAGTGCATGGTCATCTCACGTGGAGATGATGTGAACTGGCCACCGAGATCGTGCGATTTGACCCCGTTAGACTTTTTCTTGTGGGGTTTTCTGAAGTCGCATGTCTATGCGAATAAACCACAAACCACAGCGGCCGTCAAAGCCAACATAACCCATGTCATCAGTCAAATTCAGACTGATTTATGCGCCAGAGTCTTGGAAAATTGGACATTTCGGCAGACATTTGAACGATGTTATATTCCATACATAATGGCATCGATAGGCCCTTCAAACAAATAAAATATGTCGATGATATCTCACACACACTTTGTTTTATTTAAATGTAACGATAGGAAGCGCTTAATGAAACACCCTTTATTCTTCCACATAACCCATACTTCAAGTTTGCTAAGTTTCGGCTTTCTGGATGATTTCGCATCTTCTGAAGGTGTACAGGTCATCAAGGTTCTTTTTGTGGTCCTTACTAAGTTATTCCCAAAGCTATAACTTCATGGATCAACCTTAGTCTTCTGGAGATAGTTATACCAAACACTCACATTACGAAAATTCTTAGGAGATAATTCCTGTCAAAAAATTCTACAATGCTTACTCGATTTACTTTACGTTAAATGAATACCATTATTCAAACGGTTTCTGGGAAACGAAAAGATACAAATTTACAAATGATTTTAAATTTAAAAACATTTTTCATTCTAGGAACGAAATTTTTGTGTTCAGAAATAATCGCACCAATTCGCTCCGAAGCCGATGACATTTCCTTGTTCATAATTAACTTTGAGGATTTGTCGAATCCGTCAGCAGCGGAGCCGCCATTAGTCGCAAGACTAAGTAAATGTAAGTATCCTTAAATGTTTTGTAATTAGGTCCCTTCTTTGTAACTAATTTATATACTTTTTGTATCTATAACAAAACATAAAATTAATTGCACTCTTTTACATTTAAAAAATAGAATCAGCTCTGCAGAATTTACTTTAAAACGTCGTCGACGAACTGTCTTAGATTTTATTTTTATTAAACGATCTTCTTTAAGAAAGAGGCCTGATTAAAAGCCCTACACAATATGGATATTCACTTCACTTCGTAAAAGCTTTGTAAACATAGTAATGGTCGTATGTGTATTTCGTATTTTTTTACGAAGCTTTATGAATTTTTTCCATTGATTTTAATTTGCAAAGTTTTTTACGAATTTGCGAAGCTCTAACGTCTCGTAACACTGATGTTCGTAAATAAATTTCTTCGTAATTACAGATGTGACAGAACAGCTGTTGGTGATTGATAATAAAAAAACGAACTAATTTTGAAACTCAACGACCTGTCACCTGTTTGGTCTGAATGAAGTTTACGAAAAATGTTTGATAGCGCAATCAATTCACTTTATATACGACAGTTTACGAAAATAGGAAATTATGGCATTTGCAAATTTACGAACTGAAGTGAATTAATATCTTAAAAAAAAAAGATGCATAAGCCTTGTTTTAAATTTGAAACCATTGAGTGCAACTAATTTTTTTATTTACTCTCCTTCAACATTCCAAAATCCTGCTAACCTCTTTATCAATTTTGTATTCCCTATATTTGCAGTCGATAGAGCTCGTGCTAGTTTTAAGCGTTCATTTAGATTTGGTAACTTAAGAGAAAGGGGCCTTAGATTAGCTGGTTACTTGACACCGCCATCAGATGTAACCCAAGAGGAAGAGGAAGCGCACGAAAAGTAATGCCACTTGAGTCTAAATTTGTTTTTCTATATTTTTTTTTTTCATCGCAAAACATTCGCATATCTTTTCACTCATCTCATTCGTTGAAAGCCCACTATTTATTGCATCGATTTGATGGTACTTTTTATTTTTACAGCCAAATAACCCTCCCAAAAATCGAGTCTGGTAAACTCTGGACGCCAATGTCAACACCAACACTACGAAGTAAAGAGACTGAAAAATTACGTGATTCCTTACGTTTAGAAGATTTAAAAGTCATTTTACCTGAAGTAACATCTGTTGAGTACCGTTTTGATTACAAAAATGTTTTCTCCGTTAGTACTGATGAAACTAATTCCATCTTTTTGTTCTCTTTCTCTATGTTTTTTCTTTCTTTTTTTTTTTTTTTCTTTTCTGTTCTGTCAAAATTACATTATAATTGTCGTCTGTCAAATGTCATAATTTTCATTCATCCACCCCATCTGAACGGCCATCTAAAAAAATTGAATTTTGTTTCGTTTCGTTTCCTTTTCTCTGTTTCTCTCTGTCTCTGTTTTTTTGTGTATTTTTGCAGAAACCTACAGTTATCACAACAACACAAGTAACAACTGCAAAAGACAAATCAGAATTTGTACATACAAAAAGTTTAGATTTCGATAGTAGCCAAATAAGAGGTGAGTTATTCGTGTGTCAAGTGTATGAAATGTTTTAAATTTGATTTAAAAAAAAAAGCAATTTGATATGTGTTTTATGTGTATTGCCCCTTTGGTCTGTACTTGTGACATTGCACTCTGAGCGGAGAAGAGAATTAAGCTTTTTTTCTTGTAAAAGTTCTCTTCTTTTGCCAGAGGTTGTTGTCTCTGGCTGTTAAACACTTTTAGTAAATACAGCCACCAGAAGGCTAATAAACGCTCGTTGTTTAAATCATGACATGAACCCATATCTCATATAACAGTTATGCTTGGTTTAGGCCATGACTTAATATGCTCGCAAGTCTGTTGTATTTTCTATGTAATTCGATGTTTTCTTTTTCTCATTAAACTTTGTGTTTATATCCGTTAAAAAATTTTTTAAATTTTTTCGAGTGTTTCAGTGTTTAATTTAATTTTTTTTTTTTTTAAAACAAAGTGAACGTAAAGATGGATTGCTTTTGATGTTTTTCTTTGGTTTCTATGTTCGAACTATTAATTGTTAGTTAATTGCGGTGTATTGTTATTATTTTTATCTTGATGGTATTCAGCGTTAAATGTCGTATCGTTTTGTTTATTATTTTCTGCTCCTTTGAGTGGTGTATTTATTACATTTTTCTGTTAAAAATAAACCAAATCAGAGTGTACAAAAGCGTGGAGCAGGTATTTAGTGGACTGTTAGGTATGGTTGTTGGTCCATGTGTTCCTCGCTAGATCATTTAGATAGTTTCACATGCAATCCTATTGCAATTTGAAAAATCAATTAAACAGCAAACGTGGATTGCTTCCATGTGTTGTCACTTTCGAGGAGAAACAAAAAATAAAAAAATAAATATTATGTCACATAATTCCAAAAGGTTTAGCATATAAGGCTTGTTTTTTTGCGAACTGTATATACAGCAATTTTTGAATTAACTGGTAATCACTGTTGATAATATCTGCAGGAGAGGACGGTTGGTAACGCATTGTGCGGATACCTAAGTCGAAGAGAGCAGTGATTGCTGAAAGTATGATACATTTGACTACTGCAAATTAAAAGAGTATTCAGTTTTTCGTTGTAGCGTGTGCTTTTGTTATTGCGTTTCTTTCTGTAGAAAGATTTGATGTCCTTAAAGTTCTACTCTGCAGATAGTTGATGGGTATTAACGGCCTTACTTAACTCTCGTGCCATCCATTCGAAACAGCTGAAACTCTATTGCGAGTTGGAGCGACAAAGTTCCTAAGAATTGGTCCTTAGGTTTATTTTCCTGAGGTGTTGCACTAGTTTTCGGAACTTGGGTCTCTTGAGTGTCTCTTTTTTTGCAGAAGGATTCCTTGTTCTTTTTATGCTAGATTACCAGCACCGAGGATGCATATCCAAGCTAATCTCTGAATTTTCTCGAGGATCTTCTTCGTAGACTCTTTTCACTCATACTGCACATTTTGGTGTCCTATGGCCATGGCTTAGTGAATAGTGTGTTTGCTTCTTTAGCGGAAGGTTGTTGGTTTCAGTACCAGACGGGGATATTAATTCATATTAAAAAAAAATTCTGCTGATTACGACCTGATTGCCGCACATGGGGCATTAAAAGGAAATAGTCTAACCGCCACACCAAAGAAAGAGTTAAAAAGGACCCAGTACAGGAGTCTAATTCGATATCTCTAGGTTAGGTTTAAAACCAGGCTTGCTGAAGTAGTTCAGCGTGAGTGCTTTACTGGATGGTTGTGTACCATTAACAACTTTGATGCCGTTACTGTCGAAAATATGCTTAAACAAATTAGAATTTTTGGTCTATTTTCATCAGTTTTAGGCCACATGGCATTTAAATCGCTGCAGGTCTGAATGCTTTCTCACCTACATTCTACTACTAATACGGAGTTTCTCGCTATCTTGAACTTGATGTGTAAAATTGATGCATAAGCTCGTCTGCGATTTTGTCATCGATGTAGTCATTGCTTGGCATTTGACCATTATTCTGCCTGCTCAGACCCTAACGTCTGCTAGACAAGGTTCCTTCAATTTCTATTTAATCTTTTGTCGCGCCATTAACTTAATGTCAACATAAATGGATACATCATCTGTGTTGCTGCTAAAAGTCCTTTTGACGAATTTCACTTCCAAGTTTATCAGCTATCTATTATTATTATAAAGTGACTATTTGAAAATAGTTTTGTCACCATTAACCAGAGTTGGCCAGAAGTATTAGGCACCCTTTGAAAATCGTCATGTCTTCAAAAAGCGGAAAATCAGAGAAAATAAAACTATGCAGTTACGTTAATATTTGGTGTGGCCACCTTTGGCTTTAATTACTTCTGCTAGTCTTGCATGCTTACTAGCATGCAGCATTCGGTTGAAGTAATTTCGTTCCACTTTTGCTCCGAAACGATTTTAGGCGAAGCTTTTGATGTAATCGAGTGCTCTCTGATCTTATGCTTAAGAATACTCCAAAGGTTTTCATTTGGGTTTATATTCGGGGCCTGCACAGGCCATGGAAGCAGCTCAATGTTATTTTCGGCAAACCATCTCTTGGTAAGGGCGGACTTGTAGCAGGGTGCGATGTCTTGCTGAAATTTGACATTTCGCGTGTTCGTGTCCTCGAAAATGTTCCCAAAAGATGGTTGCAGCATATTTTTAAATACGTTTACGAGTATGTACTTCTTAGAATCTATTCGTCAGTATCAGACCATAATGATGTCTCTGCCGTAATTTGCAGTTGACACTACGCATTCTGGTATCAGATACTTGTGATTTTTAAAAATGGGGTATTTAAAAAACAATATACAAACTAAAAAATTGGACTTCAGACATGACACTTACCCCAAAGTTTGATTCATCTCACCGCAATATGTTACACCAATCTTCTTCAGTGAAATGTTGGTATTTTTTTGCCAACTCCAGGCGCGAGATCTTGTTTTTTCCGAGAGCTATGACTTTTTTCTCGCCCTACATCCTGTAGCTTCTTTAGGTCTTCTTCTAACCTCTTGTTTGGAAGTGTGGAACGATTTCGCTCTTGATAGTTACTATCGGAACGGGGACTACCTCTGGAAGGGATCTGTCAAGGCAGACGCCCTCCTCTTTGTTGCACCAAGAGAAGACAGTGATTCTACACTATTCCACAAGCTAGGAAGATGATGTTGTTGAATTCGGGACCTTGATAGCAGCCTGACTATCAATGAAAATAGCTATATTATCAATGGGTGTAGACTTGTGTCTTATTATCTGACACGCTTCACGCATTGGCAGAACATTCACCTGGAAGACACTGAAGAATTCGGAAAGGCGGAAAGATACTGATATTTTCAATGTTTTCGATAAGATTCCCGCAGATTGCTGTTTTGAAATTCTTTATAACTTCACCTCTTCCCCAGCCCACTCTGGACCGAAAATCGACTGTGAATTGAGTTGTGTTGAAAATTTAGTTTGGGTATGGTGTAGTTTAGAATCTTACTGTGTCCGTAAAGTCCAACAGAACAGCAATCTAATTCTCTGAGTCTAACCGCGCTACATGCTGAAATGTGTTTAATATGGAGGTCAAGTGGTAGAAGATGCAGAAGCACATTCACAGCTTTCGTCGGGCATATCCGCATGTCACCTGTAGTTCTTTGCACTTTACTTATTAGTTTAATGTTTTTACTCTTTACTTATGGCAGGCCTCCAAACTAGTGACCCATATGGAAGTATTGGACTTATAATCACTGAATACATTCATAAGACTGTCTTCCGTCGAAGTCTCCACTTCTTACCAAAGGTTTTACTGCAAGTGTAGAAAGCTATGCATGCTTTTTTCACTCATTGTTCGATTGAGTATTGGGTCTAGCATGACTCCTATAAATCTAGCGCTTGAGGATAAACGAAGTAATTGGCTGTTTAGCCGTGGAGGCGTAACGGTCGGTATTTTGGGTTTGGTGGTAAAAAATATCAGTTTTTTTTGAATTGATATTGAGTTCTCAGCTAGTGGTTCAAGTGCTTAAATTATACAACGCTCCTTTCATGATTTCACTAATCACTCAAGGAAACATTCCCGATACTAACATTATCAGATCATCCGCATATCTATCCGACAACATTGACACCGTCTCTGTCAAATAGAAGAGGTAATATAACTCCACCTTGTGGTCTTCCCATGTCTACGAATTTGGTAAGAAAGAAATTACCTAGGTTTGACTGAATGATTCTGTTTTTGAAAATGGATACTATCGAGTGACTAATAAAACCCTCAACGGTGAGAGCTTTCTGAATCGCTTCAGTTAGGACGTTATTAAACGCGCTTTCAGTATCTTAGAAAGTAGCTGTTTGTAGTGAATGTTTTTTTTTTCAATCGTTTGCACCACCTCATGAAGGGCCGTTTCTAGGGATATCGTTTTGGTGTATATGTGCTGGGATTTAGACAGTGAGGAAAACTCAGTTGCACAAATATATCGGATGTAAAATAGTATAATAAGCAACTGAAATATTTATTTTGCAACAAAATCTGCGGGAACTCATGCGGTCCAACATTAAGTTTAAGCAGCAATCAGGTTAATTTTTAGATGAAACAAGCTTTATCTAAAATGCTTTTAATCTAGATCCTGTATATAAACCACACGAATCGAAAACAAAAAAATTAAAAAATAAATCACACACCAACTACTCGTTCAAAATCCAAAGCACATCCTTCCAAATAATTATTCTTACAGTAGTCTAATCCTAACTATTATTTCTTTTTCTGTTTTTTTTTTTTTCCCCTTATTTTTATACTTTTTTTGTTTATATTTTTATTTTTATTTTTTTTCGTGTAAAACTGTTCTTTGCCGCTATTATAGATGAGGAACAAAGACTTATACATGTAAATGAAGTTAATGAGACCGCTAAAACGCTAAGCGATCGTCGTGGTCAAATGCAAAAGCGAGCGCACACGATAGACGATTTCATGACAGGTAACCTAAATTAAAGCAAAACTTTAAAAAAAAAAAAAAAAAACTTTTTTTTTTTTTTCAACTTAACAACGAAGTAGACACGAAAAATTTAAATTTATTTCAAACTATAATAATATAGTTGAATCCTTTGTTTTTTTTTTTTGTTTTATTTATTAGAAACAACGAACCTTAGAGATAACAAATTCCAAATAATCAGGAACAAGATTTTCTAAAAAAAAAAAAAAAAAATATTTATTTTGTTTTTCTCTTCTTTTGGTTTTTCGTTAAGACTCAGACATATTTTAAAAGTATAGAAATTTCTTCAACGATTTTATTTTTTGATTTTTGAAGATTAAATTTAATTTAGCTTTTTAGTGCTTAAATTTATTTATAAAGCGCTTTTTAGCTGGAAAAAAAGCAATGAATTGCGTTATAATGGAGTGAATGTAAGAAATTGTTTAAAATTATTGTTATTATTATATTTGGTTGTAGTATGCATTGTACGGATATAATTGTTTGCATTTTTGAAAATGTATTAGAATGTATTTTTAAGTTACAATTTTTTTATGATTTGAGTTTTGGGGAAGACAAGAATTAGATAGAATCTAGGCCATGTCCGTGGTGTGTTAAGCCGATAGTTTCGGGTTCAAGTCTTAGCTTTAATCTTTTTTTTTACGAGGGTAGGTGAAAATTTTCCCTGAGACATTAGTAGCGCGTGCTCATATTTTTACTTATGTGGGAACTTGTACCCACTATTAAAAACAAGAGGAAAAATGACGACACAGGTTTTTGCGTTTCTGTATTTTTCTCTTTATTGCATATTTTAAATATTGGAGCTGAAGAAAAGTCTGCGTACGCGCTGCTGGCTGGAATCAGAGTGTTGTCTCACTTTTCGGCCATCTTGGATTGGCGTTGACTACTGTTGGTGCCTTTTTAGTACCACCGCATATCTTTCGGTTGACAGCTATGCGTTGACTACTGTTGGTGACGCTACACTCACTACAAATACCGCCGTCTGCCGGTTTCTATTTAAATTACGTTATTTTGACACTGACAACTCTTTTGCGCTCAAAAAATTGACAGATACACAGTATCATATCTTCGCGGTACGACGGTACGAAATGAATCGATTTACGCTTGAACAACGTTGGGAAATATTGAAAACTTAAAAGTGAGCTCTGTGTTGCCGAAACAGTGCGAATTTTAAAAAGAAATTTTTATCGAAATAATGCACCAACCGTGCCTGCTGTAAACAAGTTTGTGAATATAGTTCGTGCGATTGGCATGCTAATTGACAACACAAGTTATCCTCGTGTTCGTCCTGTGCGCTCATCCGATAATATTCCTGCTGTTGCCGAAAGTGTGCGCCTAAACCCGAGAACCTCAACTCGCCACAGATCCCAGCAACTGAATATTAGCTGCACTAGCCAGAGGAGAATTATGAATAAAGACCTCAGATTATTCCCTTAAAATGTCCAGCTGACTCTGGAATTGAAGCAAAATGACGACGCGCTTCGTTATCGTTTCTCTTGTTGGGCTTTAGAGCAGCTCAGAAAAAAAAAAAATTGGATGAGGCGTATTTCATCTTGAAGGCTATGTAAACAAGCAAAACTGCCGCTCGGAAAAGCCACACGTATTTGTAGAAAATCGATTGCATCCTCAGCGAGTGACTGTTTGGTATGGTTTGTGGAATGGCAGCATTATTGCTCAATTTTTCTTCGAAGATGAAGATGGCAACAACGTTACGATCAACGAACAGAGGCATGATAACCGATTTTTTTTTTTGCCCGAAACTGCGGCAATAAACTTGGATGATTTCTGGTTCCATCAAGACGGCTCTACGTGCCATACAAGCCGCCTAACAATTAACTTTTACCGCATTATGCTCAATAATCGTGTAATCCGTCGTTTTGGTGATGTTGTTTCACCACCGAGGAGCTGGATTTGTCGTTGGACATTTTTTTTTTTGCAGTACCGTTAAAGATCGATTGAAGTTATGCTGACAATCCAGAAACGATTCAGGCACTTAAGCATAATATTGATCGAGCTATTCGTGAAAAGCTCCGAACCATCCAAAATATACTTGCAAAATTGGGTTGAATGAAATAAGGCATACAACTTTGAAAAATAGTATTTTTTTATAGCAATTTTGAAAAGAAACCAACATGGTCCACCCTTTATGAACAAATATTATCGAACAAAAATCCTAGAAGCAAAAAATAATTGTTTTTACTGTTAAGTTCGAATCGGATACCATCCAAAACACTCAATCACATAAGCTACCTTCCTTTATCTTATCGAGACGCATACAACATTGAACATCCAAGACTCGTCTGTGGTATCGCTATTCTCTTTTGACAAGTTAATCCATTTCTTCGAAAAAAACGTGGGTATTCGTGGGACAACTGGGTAAAAAAAATTTCACGGTAGCACCTGTGCTCAGTTTACTGTTGACTTTTTATTCATGCGTCTATCGAAGGGACCAAGATATCGAAGGGTAGATCCATCGTCCTTTCTGTGAATCGTTCCATCGCCTTTGCTAATCCACAGGCAGTCTCGAGTCTTCTGCTTGACCCCAGTCTAAAGTAGGCTTGGCGTCTCCAAATCTAGGAAATCGATTGAGGGCAATTCTACTATGACACACTGTTAATTCACCAGATACTATACGGAACCCACTGTACACCCTGAGTGTACTTCGACATTACTCTGACTTGAACATTCTTCCGCACATTTTACTTTGTGCGTATTTATCCAGACTGATCATAGTTTTCCACACGTTTTTTTATTGCTGATCAGTACTACCTCCGTTTAGTGTTCAGCTAGTTTCATTCCCATGATTAGCCACTGTCTAAGAATTTGTATGGTCTTAAGTGAGGCTAAGTAATATTTACCGGATTGCCACGGTCTACAGAAACAATAAACATTAGTACGAGTTATACTTGCCTAATAGTTACTACTACATTGCTTTTACACCAAACCTATAAGCAACAATAGCCTTAATATTCAGCAAGCAGTTCTGATTTTGATGCCTTTCAATCTAGCCTGGAAGAAGAGTTTAATAAGCAGTAAAAGCGTCTTGAAGGGATATATCGGTTAAAAAGTAGATCCGCCTTAAAGAGCCAATTTCTTGAAAGTCAATTCACTTTGAAGAAGCAGTCTTGGTAAAGCCCAGGTCATCCGTCAATTCAGTATGACACTCTAACACTAAACAATTGGGAACGTAACATGTGCATCTCCCACTGGAATAACTTCCAAGACCTCAGACAAGCTAAAAGAGCTGTCCAACCCTTCCAAAAAAAAGCCAGCTGATATCCTAAAACATAGCAGAAATGACATAAGATGGCTCGTGAGCTTCCTTACTGGTCACTGCCAATTACTCTACGACTTAAATAAAATAAGAATTTCAGAGGATATTACCCTAGCCTCTGCCTAGAATAGGACGAAACTGCAGAACACATACTACACACACTCCTTCTTTCTTAAAGAGATAATATCTCCTATCTGAAATAAATAAAAAAGTCGATCAATTGCGAAAGCTTAGTCAACTCTACTGCGAAGGCATAACACTGGCAGTAGGGTGGTCATATGGCTTAAATGCAACTTGATCGTGATGATGACATCAGGTGGAGGGAAAAAAATACTGTGAATCAAGAGCAATGACAAAAAGCAAAACAAACAAGCTCCCCAGTTATCTGGACACCACCCTTGGAGTTTACTGAAACTTAATACCACCTAAGTTTCAAACCTACTACACCAGTCTATCTTTTTCTCTCTCTCAATTTATACGTGCCCTGAAATAATTTAATGGTATTCATATCCCATTTGGCGCGCGCAAATTATAAAAAAAAATCTCCATTAGACCTAAGGAACTCCTCCGCAGCTGTAATTATAGCTTTCATAAGGAAAGTTCAAGTACGAGTACTGCTGCCCTAATTAGTGGTCTCTGGCACAATAGATCTCTCTGGTCGCAGTGCCTATACGCCATTTGGGCGTGGCCACGCTCCATAAAAAAAAATGACACTCTTACACTTTCTTTCATCAAGAAATTGCGATTTATAATCCTGCATGAAAATGACTGAGATCGATCGATTAACCATAAAGAAGACGGTCAACCATATTCATTTTTTGACAATTTTTGTGTTTTCAGTTTTCATGAAAAAATCACCGTTGAAGTAAAAATAACGGAACTGGAATCACTTTAAAAAAAAACCTCATTTCTTTTGATTTTACACTTTTATCATCTCTTTTCCAAATATCAACTTTCTGTGTTGAACGATTCAAAAGTTATGACTCCGTAACAAACGGACAGACAAATGAACAACTTTTTCTCACCATAACAGTTCCTTGAAATCTTGAAAATTTACTACGACTCAGGAGATGCTCCAGTTCCATGGTCACCCTCCCGTGCCAGAGGGAAATGATAAAACTGGTTTTCTTAAGCAGCTGCTGATGTGTGTGTCCTTCCTTAAAACTTTTCAGTTCTTGGTTATGTTCAGTCAAAACTTTAAAATTTATAGATAAATGAACTTTAAAAACAAAATATTTTAGCTTAAAAAAAAATACTTTAAAATTAATAGTTATAACTCGGCGTTAAAATGGACAGCATTTGGCCAGAAAAAGAATACCTTAGAATCTTTGGGGCTTAAGTACATAACATGTATATTTTTATATATGTATGTAGTTTAAATTGGCAATTATAAAGTTTTTTTTATCAATTACAAAGTTATTTAACATATCTATAAAGATAAATGTGCACCATCCTTAATAACATAAAATTAAGTCCTATATTGCTGATTTCTTTGCGTTGTAACTGCGTAATTCAAGCAAATGTTTGTAAATTTCAATGTCGTTTGCTTTATTTATTAGGTAATATATTGGAGAATATTTACAATTAACTTAACATCACTTTCCACTCACAAAAGCTGATCAATTACACCGCATTTACGTCGCACAATTTTCAAAGTTATACGTCTAAAATGTTCACAACGGCTTATCCGATTTAAATGGAATCGATTAGGTTATTGATTATTGAATCTGAGAAGTTATCAATCATTTTCCAACGTTATCCTGAAGAGGAAAAATAAGAAACAAAGAGATTACATTCATCGTCATTATCAATTCAATCAATCCAGCAGAAGTGGAGTCATGGCTTTGTTTTTTGTATATATGTATGTGGGGAATGGGTAATCAAAGTTGGGCGATTATAACATGTGAATCTATAATCTTCAGGCGGGGAATAAATGCATTCATTTCTACGGGGCTGATAAGTAGAAGATTAAATTAAGCAATTGGTACATAATATTTATTGTCTTCCCTAAACTGAAATAAAAAAAAATATCTTTTCTTTTGTAGCAAACATTTTTCATTAGAAAACGAATGCATTAAGTGTCTGCAAGAAGTAGTTGGAATGAATTTGCAAAGTTGTAAATTGCTTTTAGTATTTTTTTTTTAGGCAACAAAACTTTAAACTAATATAGCCAGGGTAAACACCAATGACATAGTCCTTCATCTACATTTATACTAAAACAAATTATTAAAAGATACTAACGAAAAGATACAATCTAACTGATTGAAGCCTAAGTCATCGTTGTATGCTCTAGCTCATTGTAATTTAAAAAAAAAAAAATTCTATTATTCAAAAAATATAGATAAATATTTAACTCTTTTAGAATCATTAAAATATAATCCTTACAGGTTCAACTGGTCAAACGTCCAGACAATATTTTCCCTATGTCTCCTCAGAAAGTGATCTACAACGATATAAAGCAATTCCAATCCGTCAAAATGCATGTCAAAGTGAAACACATCACCAACGAACAACTAGTTCATCACTGTCAAATGTGCCTTCAGATTTAAAATCAGATCGGATTAAGGTGAGTCTTTCATTCTGTCAAATCGACGTTAGATACCGCCACGCACACAAATTTTAACAAGCTTTTCATTTATGTATTACTCGCTTAAACTTAAAGTTATGTTTTATAATTTTTTTATTCTTTATAACAAAAGTCCATTGTATTTCGTTAATATCAAGAAATTGCTTTCAAATTTCGTATTTTGTATTTTTTTTTTGTTTCTACAAATTAATGCTTACCACTACAACGACAATCGGTATACATATACTCGTATGAATATGAAAATATTAATTAAATGAATTTTAAAAAAAAAAATACGTGAACACTGACAGCCATTGAGCACGCATAGCACGCCAAGAAGCATTGCTAAGCCGGTGGTGGATAAGCATGAAATCAAAGTAACGTATTCTCTTGTATATTATATACATTCCTCTCTCATACAGTTAGTAGTGAATGTAGTTTCTTATGTGAAGTTAAAATTATAAAAAAGTTTCCAACCCTACCTCAACCCTCAAATTTTGTTGGTTTTTTTTTTTGGTATTTTTATCATAATTTCTTGAGAAATTCTTTAGATTAGTGAACCCCCGTAGTGATTTTACTAAATTTATTCATAAAATCCATTTAATCACATAATTTATTGCACTTACAATGTAAATGGAGGATTATGTTACATAAAGTTAGTAAAGAGTAAACTTTTCCTTTCGTACATTGAGGAGGGGAAGCTCAACTTCAAAGCAGTTGATAAACTGTTTCAGGGCATTTTGAAGTCTTGAGTGGCTGGAGCATAGACACCAAGTTCAAAATTGAGTTATTAAAGTCCTTGGGCTGGGGGTAGTGTAGGGTAATTTTAATTCATTTTGTAGTTATGCAATGCAGAGCATTGTATTTACAACCTAAAAGAAGGAAATACCACAAAAAACTTTTCACTTTTCTTAAAGTGAGCAGGGTGGGCTGTAAATACTTTTAAATTACACTAAGGAACACACTTTTGACAACAAGAAAGGTGTAAAGGATTTCTAAAGTGAAACTGAATTCAAAAATGCAAACAGCATACAGTTTTCGAGTTATAGCGTGTTTAAGACATACGAGTAAAACACATTCCATGTCTCATGTATTTTTAAATGTATTTTCAAAATGGAATTTTATTTTGAATCCATACATCTAACCAATATTAGTTTTCTCTGAACATACTTTCAAATCTCTGAAAAGATAAGAATTTTGTTAAACTTAAATGCAAATCCATAGGTGATAGAGAAATGTTGGTTACAAGTATGGATTGCACTTCAGAAGCAGATTCAAGGATAAATACGATTTGGGATATGTTTGACATTTTACCAGGTACATTTGTAATGTAGAACCTGGCTTGCTGATTTCGGTTAATCGTTAGTCTTTGTCATTACAAGAATAGAATAGGTAAGTGTCGGTCTGATCTGTCGATGAGGGTATACAACCAATATTTAGTGATTTTTGTGCGGAAGGCCGTCGTTCTGGCATATAGCAACTGCATGCAGCCCGTCTGATATTAAATAACGCTTGGTAGGCGACTGTTTCTTTTGATTCTAACCTAGGAGATGTGGTACTGTGAGTCAAAACTTCGGCGCCAGAAGGCTAGATGATTCTAATCACCCTTTTCAGTCACCTTGGTCTCCGGAGTTTTGCTGGCGGAAGAATGTAGGGACTCGTTCCTTTTCTGCACTTAAACTTGTTCATGCAGTAAAAAGATTCATAATTCGGTTCTTCGAGATGTATTCGTCCATCGAAATGATTAAGAAGAACATTTCAGTTCATGATTACTACAACTTTGTTCTACAGTTTCTGTATAGTTAACTTTAAGCCACCTTCGGACAACTGATGCAGATTAGAACAGCTTTTACTGTCTAAGCTTAAGGTGATTACTCTGAAAGTCGTTTGGGAACACTTGTACCCTTGGTATTGATCTTGTAATCTCCGTAAAAACAAATGCAAATTTGCTTTTGAAATTTAAACGAGTAAATGGATTATCAGTTAAACCAAATCATCAGCGATCGGTGTCTACATCGCTAGAAGATCCTTCTGTAAGGGCTCTCTGTAAGGGTGGTCATGGTGCAGTGGGTAGTGTGTTCGCTTGTGATCCGAACTGTGCAGGTTCGAGCCCGGATGGGGAACAGCAATCACAGCCACCTGAGTATAAAAGAGAAACGAATAATATCTAAGTTTCCCCAACTACTATACCAAAAGGTAGTACAATGGTCAGTATACTATGGGAAGATAACTGCCGTAGTAGATTGCATTCTTTTAAGGGAAAGTTTGGTTAGTTTAAAAGTCCTGACAGATTCGGTACCAGCAGCATTCAAACAACTCTTGTGATCACAGAAATAACTCTATTGCTTGCCTAGGTATATCGCGGTCGATTTGTTCGGGTCTGGACGGTTTATCAGTCTAACCAAGAGTTTAGTTTTGTCCAATAACTGACAGATATGTACAGTTAGGTCTATCCATATCTCCAGCAGTTAGAGTTAGGTTGCTTTGAATACATAAAAAAAAAGTCCGTCCAAAAAGGATCTGTATGCATTGACATCACTGAGTAAGACCTCTTTGGATTCAAGGGACATCCTTTACAACTGAGGAATTTTGGACACCAAACCTGTTACACATACATTGACCCAGTCGTAGCACCTTGACTTCCGATTTTGATAGACATATTGGGCATTGGCTAAATAACGCTTCCGTAAGACGATACCTATACCTGTATGGCTTACCGGTCGATAAGAATTTGTAATCTCTTTTCGCCTGCTTTAGCTATATCTTTCACAATCATCTCTATCAACTTTTTTTTTAAATTTATTTCAAATTATAACTTTTCCTGAAGATCAGTATTGGTACACGGCAGATACTCGTACCCTCTTGTAGGAGGGTAGCTAAATTTCCTTTATAAAATATTTATTTTGATATCTTCTAGTTCTCTCTGGTTAGTCTATTGATTTTTTCCCTGCAGGAGATTCAATTAAATTGACATTGCCATCGACTCTTAGTCTCCCTGTACAGAGTACATACTACAAGTATACCTACGATTTGATTTCACTTCCCTATGTTGCATGGCTAACTGATGACAAGAGTTAAATTTTCCTGAATTCTATTCCTGAAGAGCATAGCGCCGTTGGAGAGGTCACCTCTAACGAATTATTTTGTCTGATGGAAATAAAGAAAACAAAGAAGGAGATACAAGGGGACAGATATCATTGGTTTCGATTTTATTTTCCTTGGAATTTTTACCGAACCTAATCATAATCTTTTTGGATTATTAAATTGTTCATCTGACGATGTACGGATATGTATGTAGTCTTTTGCCAATGATCCAATCGTAACTATGAACAATTCCGAACCCACTGGGATTACATCAAGTGACAAGTAGGCGTATCGTTTTTTGTGTGTTCCGTACCGGAATGATGTAAAACAGAACACTATGAGATTCTTATCTGGGTCTTATTTTGGATAGAAAACTAAGCTGGAAACCTAACATACAAGAAGGAGTAAAGAAAGCCACTGTTGCATTCTTCTCTTGCAAAAAAGCCTTGGGAACAAATGGGGCTTACAACCCAGATTAACTCACTGGCTCTCGGTCATCAGACCGATCGGAGTAGTTACCTGGTGGATTGTCTTAGACAAGGCGATAAACCAGAAGATATTAAGCAAAGTCCAACGTTTAACTTGTCTGTGTATTAGCGGACGTCACCTTCCGCAGCATTGGACACTCTTTTTTATTTAACACCCCGCCACAGTTTTGGTAGGCAAATGGCAACTAGCTCAGCTATTCGCCTTAAAGCTATTTTACAGTGTTCCTGTAAATTATATGGCAATTCCTCCATTTTAAATAATTTTAATATCTTCCCTGAAACATTGACTACACCATACCCAAGTTAAATTTTGACAAAAACTTCCAAGAGACCATCCCTTCCAGAGTATTCTGGGAAGAAGGTGGCTTGACGGAAGATAAGTCGGTACATTTTTATACCGGCGGTTCAAAAACTAGCGACGAGGTGGGTGGTGGTGTATTCTCTGATAGGCTTAATCTAAACCTCTCTTTTCGTCTCCCATACCACTGTAGCGTATTTCAGGCGGAGATAATGGCTAAAGAAAAACGTGATATCAACTGCTTATATCCGCATCTATTCAGACAGCCAAACATCAATCAAATCCCTGGAATCTTCCTCAACATATTCTTTAACATCTCTAGACTGCCGATCATCTCTCATAGAGATGGCAGAGCAGTTCAATATTCACCTAATTTGGGTGCCGGGGCAGAATTTGATTTCTCTCAATTATTTGAGGGATTGATTTACATCAGTGCTTTAATTGGTGTCATCAATGGAAACTGTCTAATAGGCGTAGTCTCAAATGATTTCTGCAGAAGATGCATGGACGAGTAGGAGGAAGAGACTATTCTTCATTTAGCTCTCTCCCAAAGAAGGAAACTCCACTTAGGAGCTTTCTGTTTCAACGACCTAAATGATCTGAAAAAAATAGACATTAGGAACCCCCTACGCTTCATCAGAAGCTCCAAATGGTACAATGAGTAGGCTAAAGACCGCTTTCTAAACCCACGTGGTATCACAATGGACCTATTATTGGTCCAAGTGTGTTGGCTTTCAGCTGACAGCCTCATCAACCTAACCTAACCTATGGTCAATGATCCTTTCCGATGACACGTCACACCAAACACTACTTAAGTGTGAGTAATTGTAGCTGATAAACTGCTCTTGCAGTCTATGTACCCCATATCCTGCAGTTTTGCTTGTTAACGAAGCCATTTAATTAGAAAATGACTTCATCGTCCATTATCAAATTGTGGATGAAATCGGGATTTTGCTCTGCTCTTTTGCTGCAATGAAATGGCATAATCAATCCGTTGCTGGTAATCTGTCGGCTTCAATTCTTGCACAAGCTGGACTTTATATGGGACCATGTGCTCAAAATCCTCTGAACGGTCCTCCGCGATAGTCCGAGTTGAGCTGAATGTCTCCTTGTTGATATTTCTGGACTATTCGGCATACTCTCCAGTACACGTTGAATATTTTCATCCGTGGTCGCCGTACGTGGTCCTCCGATACTAAGGAGGTTCTTTACTAACCCTTCTTGCCGAAAATGTCCAACCAGATGATTTATTGTTGGTACTGTGGCTACGATCCGGATATTAAAATATCGGCGATACATACATATGTACATGCTGCGTTAAAATTACTGAGCGTTGGTTTCCAAAATGAAATTCGATGATCTTTGTTCGTTGTTCCATATTAAATTCCCCAAGTCTTGTATGAAAAATTTAAAAAAAAAGAAAGAAAAATGTTGAAATAAAAACAAAGGTCATTTTGCGTCACCCTGTACCTATACATAGATAATTAAGCAGCCCGTATAGACATTTTTCTTTTCATTGGATTGTGTATTTTGTTGAACGTTATATATTACTGAAATAGTTTAGCATGTCCACATGTAAAACCCGAGAATCTGTCCATCTTCATCACATCACCTTTGATTATTTCCAACAATATAAAACTGTTCCCAGTTTGATTATGATTTATGAATAACGTTGAATATTTTTACATAAATAAACAACAATCCATTTATGGTAAGTACATATAACAAGCGAAACCCGTAAGCATGTATTATTCCACCACATTTAAGGATTGATAATATAATTCCAAAGGGTTCGCAATTGGTGTGATCAAGAATATTATTGAATTTTGCTCTCTCTTCTGTGGGGATAAGCAAAATAGGTTATCCTATCGCCTTTTGCCATTTGTCAAATGGAAAAAATTCAAAAACAAATCCCTTTACAAGGATACAAATTAACAACACATGACGCAGTTACTCGTATTTGTACTTTTAAACATTTGTTTTTGATCACACCTCCGCTCGATTTTTCAAACTTCTCATTACAAAATATAGCTCCAACAATGCATGTGTTCTATCTCTTTCTTTCAATAAAATTAGTTTCATTCTACTTAGTTAATTAACACCAATTAGTACAGAAAAAAAAAAATAAATATTTTCCAACTTTTCATTTCCAGGATAATGGTTCAGGGAAATTTTTTCAAGGAAGTCGTCATACACCCAACATGGGAGAGAAAGTAGCACAGGTAAGTGCGTATTTAATATTATTCTTATATCTTTGCTTTAATGATCATGCAATCGAGAACCCTCGCAATAGATACGTCTATCATGAGAAATACATACAAAGGTTTACATCGTGTCCTTAATTAATTAAACTTCGTTGATAAAATGTTTGTAAGTGAATATGCCTTCCCACATTAAATATATAAAACAAACAAGGAACTAAAATCTCATGGAATTATTGTCCTTTAAAAAAAAATCCAATTCCTACGGATATACATTCCTACTACGTTTTATTCCGTCATCTTGACCTACTTCAACTTTTCTATTTAAGCGACGTAGTTCGATGGAATCTTGCTTGCACCATTTCTTTTCCCAACCGAATGACGGAGATAAATTTATTTTCCAATGGTTGGGTGCATTGAATTTCACAGCAGGACACAGGACGAGTGTCAATGCTGACAATTATTACGTCATAAAGTATCTACATAGACAATTATTTGTTTGTTTCACTAAAAATTTGCGAGAAGATAAAATCGATTTTAAGGATTTCTACGATTTTCACAACCTTCGCCGACATTTATTGTTTGTGACTGTGTAGGTGTACTAGGCAAAGCCTGAATACATTTTAAAAATTTATTCGCTTGAGAAATCCAAGCAGCTCTAAGGGACTGTAAATGTGAATTTGCTGTATAACTGCCCTTTTGGGGTATATTTTGAGAGTAAGTCTCTGTTCAGTGTAGCAGGATACGAGTATACTGTGTTTTTCAGGTAAAAGGAGTAGGTACCTATGTATTCGTTGTGAAAGTTTAATTAAAGTGATACTTTGACTTTTGCTTTGAGAATATTAGTAACCAAAGAGCACGTATGAAGTTTTTGACCTGAAAATTGACTTTTGTGGTACACAATTAGCTAGAAGGAAATTTATGTAACTACATGCATGCCATGCAAGATTAATCAATTCTTTGCGTTACTCTTCAGATTTTAAATTTTCGGATTATGGTTGATGTTGATGCTGAAAGCGATTTAGGGCGAGTCAGTGGAACTATTGTTGGAATCAGAGGAAAGTTATAGAGTTAGGTTTATTCACGTGAGTTCATATGTAAATAAATAACAGTGTTAATGAACTCAAAGACATAAGATAAAATTCTTAATGAACAGAGCAATAGACTTCAAGCTACACAAAAGGTGTCAGATAGGGTGAATTTGAGTGCTAGCTGTAGTGCCTGAAAATACATGTTTATTCTTCTTTCATACCAACCGTCACTATCGGCTACCATGCTCTCCTATAATAAATCCACAAACAAAAATATTTGAAGACGGTTAAAAAGAATGAAATTTTCAAACCCTGAACAGACTTTAGATACGAAAAATTAATCGTTAATATCTAAGGACTAGTTTTCTATAATTTTTGTTTACTAAGAGATCGGTTGAATGCTTGAAAATTGTATTTTCTTTTACCTCCTTCAAATTTTTGTATTTTTCTTTGTGAGATTTTGTCTAGCGCAGCGAAGATATCTTCCTTCTCTGTTTTACTTTATATCCGCCAACTTAAGTTTCACAATAGGTATCCATATTAAGGTATTAATCGACGAAGCTATAAATCTTATCTAGAAGCTGAACAATATGAGGGTACCTCTGCCAACAACTGTGGACCAGTGGATGAGTTCGTGTGATTTTATGTATGTGCTCAGAACATGGAAGGGAAAATTGCTTTGGTTTACTTAGGTTATACTTGCTTCTAGTTTATTTTTCTTGTTATCTATACCTTGTCATGGGTTAATTGAGTGATTGACTCTTTTTTTTCCGTTTATGTCGGTATTAGTTAACGGTTTATAACTCCGAGCTGATTTTATTAGGTCAATTGAGTTTCGACAAATGCATTGCATCATTGTGGGCATAGGTGTTCATTAGTGGCCCATTTCACGATTATGTCCCTTATAATTCCCTCTCTAAAGCAGTAAATAGTTTAGGACCCACAAATTGCAAGATTGACACTTGCTCCACTGAGTGCGTCTTTTCATTTCCTATTCCGAGCCCCACGTGTATCTTCACCCAAGCTAGTATCACCCCATTTGGAATCACACACTCTTTGATCTTCTGGAAAAATTCCATCATCAGTGATGGGTTAATTTCAGGTCAGGTGACTCTATCGCAAGTGATCCAGCATGATACCCCACCAAACTAAAATATCTAAAATACCCGTAGTATGCTAGATTTCACCGAGAAAATACCTGTTCCATCCATCATGGATCCATACGAGTAGATATTTCTCACGCCTTTTTATTCGTTGCGTTGTCTTTTGCATAAATAAAGCCAGCTGCAGAATTCATAGAATCACTTCCATGGGACATATTTGAGTAGTGCTTATCGCATCTATAATCTCCATACATGCTGCCCTGTACCCTATCAGGTGCTTTTTACGATTTTTTGTTTATACAATAATTTTAATAGTTTTGGACTAATAGTCTACTAGGCATGTTTTTCATGCAGAGGCTGACCTCGGTGGTATTCTACACACTGATGTATCGCTCAAGTTAATCCGGCATTTAGATACACTCCTTGATATTTAATTTTACTAGGCACCTTAACATCAAGTCTCTCACGGAGATGGCACAACAATTCACCATTCACCCATGCCGAGTGCCAGGCCACAGTGACATTCCGGGGTACTGCAAGGCGGATGAGCTCACCAGAAAAGGCACGACCCTCAGTATTCTGCCAGAAACTTAAAATTTAGGTATGCCTCTCGCTACGTGTAAACACTTACTCATGCTGGATGCAATCAGCTTAGCCAACCATAGATGGGAGACTCTCGCGTCGCGCCGTGTCAGGTCTCTAGACAGATCTTAAAGCTGTAAATTGGTTTTGCTAAAATAATCGCAGATCAGCGGTCAGCGGTGTCCTCACGGAATACACTTATATAGATCTATACTCTTAAAGTCTAGGCCACTTTCAAATGGCTTCTGGAGGAGCTACAGGAACAAAGAGGAGGAAGAAACGATCCTCCATTTCCTCTGTGCGTGTTTAGCCCAATCCAAAAGAAAACTGCTCCCTCTTGGGGCTCTTCTATTTGACAATCTTTGCGATCTGGCGAATATTACCGTCAGAAGCATCCTGGATCAATTGGCCCTTTAGGTAGTCAGAATAGCGATAGAACCCGTAGTATTAAAATGGACCTTCTTTGGTTGAAATGTGTCCGTACACAGGTGCAGACAGCCACCCTTATCCAAATTAATCTATCCTCGATTTCTGTTCGAAGTAGTGTCCTCTTTGTATTACAGTTTAGATGGTCAAATTTATCTTGCCTGTATTAATGCAAAAACACTGTTCTTAACACTACTGCTCTACGAATTTGAGTGCGTGAATTTGACTCTTCTCATTATCGCTACATCATTTACATAATCATCTGTGTGGATGCCCTTTTCTTCCACCACATTGCGGATAACGCCTGCTAATTGTATCCCTAAGACTTAAACTTCCTGTCTGAATATTTATGGGCCTGTTCTGCAATCTACTGACCACCCAGCCCACAATAAGCGAGATGACTCTACGTCTTTTCATACTGAAATTCAAAATGTCACTTGAAATTCAATTTCTTTGGCCTTCCTGATTCAGATGCTCTTATAAAGAAGTAAATCTTACGATAATTCCCGGCATAGTTTTTCAAGTCTCTTCTTTTTTAGCCTGATATATGAGTAGTGTGTCCTGCCTTGACGTACGAGTATCTACTAACATCTTTCTCTGCCGATATATGATAAGTCCATGCTAATAGTAGTAGTGTTGTAATCGCAAGAGTTCAAGCATCCAGTATAACCAACTGTTGGCTAAGGACCTTATAAGTGACGTCGATAAACCGGCTCTGAATGCACGTCAGCTTTGACTTGTTCCCCTTTTCCTGCTTTGCCAACAATCCAGACTAGTGTCACAAAGTAATATCGCTCAATTCAGTACAGAGTAAACATTTTAACGATTTCCCGACGGTGAGACAATCACCAAATCTTTAAAGAAAAAATCCTTTATCCCCAATTAAATATAAAGCCATGTTTTCTTTAGGGACCCAAATACTGAAATACCTACACATTGTACGTATAAGTATGTACATCATAAGGAATTCCCTCTTTCTTCCACTGTTATCCAGCAGACAGCACAAAGCCTTCTTTTCCAAAATTTCATTCCAACAAAGCACACGGGAAAATATTTTCCACCATCATTTCCTTTGCTGTAATATTTTTGGCTCAACGATTTGACAGAGATAAGACCTAACCACAGTAACCCGGCTGCAGCCAGCACCCCGCTTAGCTACTGCCCGAACTACTCGTACAGTGCTTTTATATAGTCCTGTTTTCGGTGGTTCTTGCTATACCAACCAACCACCCTTATCCTTTTCCAAGTCCTAGGTAGAGTTGTAAAAATTTGCGTGAATGAAATTAATTAGAGTAAAATAAAATGCATAGAATTATTGGAATGGAAAGCAGACCTCTAGCCTATTCACGTTGTAAGTTGGAGAGGTCTAACGTGACTAGAGGTAATTATTTAGTGAAAAACTACAAAACGACATGGAATAGTAAAAGCGCCGAGTAATGGGACTCACTTTTTTAGGGGATAACTTTTTTTTTTTTTTTTTTACAAAAAAAAAGGTGAATTAACCAGATAACCCGGTTTTAATATATTTCTTCTTTTTTTTTTGTCTGTAAATGTGTCGTCCTTCATTTAATTGGAAAGCTTTCCATTGTTTGCGCATAGATATTATGTTCAGTTCAAAGGAGCTTGTTAATTTGGAGCATTCACTTTATGGAGGTTTTCTATGAGGTGTCGTCCTCTAATTGAACTTGTTAATTTGTGTGGTGTCCTGTATACTTAAATTCTGTTGTTTGGTAACTCCTTGCAGAGGATAATGCCGACGATATTGTTTGGGTCACAAGTTATTTAAGTTAATTATGGGGGATTTTTTATTTTATTATTGTTTTAGAGTTAGAGTAGGGGTTTGTATCGGATCGCAACTTGGGGAAATACAATATGGTTAAGTGTGAGTTATTTTGAGGACCCTAATTTAGCTTTCTCGTCCGGAGAGAAGGAGTACTCGTATCTATGATCATATTTGTAAGAATGATATCAAAGCAAACACTTTTTGTTCCATGTTTACCTATCTGTTTGTTATGACATGAGTACCACTGAAGAAATTTTGATGAAATTTGATTTGTATGCTTGTCCTGGTATATAAAGGGTGTCTCAAAATTGACGCAAGAAGTAACCGAATGGTTAGTCATCCATGCATGACGTGTTTTCTCTCCCCCAAGTACTAGAAGTAAACAAAATTCCGAAGAGAGATCGCTCTCCCTCCAACGAAGTCAGTTTGTCTTCAAGTTCCAAATCGCGAAAAGCAATCTGTTCAACCATATCAACGTAAAATAATTATGTAAATGACTCCAGGAAGAATTACTGGAGTGCACTTTGTCCAATGCAATGTGCCTCTGACGACAATTCATCTATCAGTGACTCAATAATTCCACCAAAAAGTGCTAAAAAAGATCATGTGCCGCCCATCAAATTGTTACAAAAAACTAGTGATTTTGTACATAAAATTATGAGTGAGAATAACATTCAAGACTATTCTATCAAAAAAAAATGTCAATTGGTATAAAAATCCAATGTGAAAGCATTGTTTCACATCAAAAAACGTGCAGTATATTAAAATCCTCAAACTGTCAATTTTTTTCACATGACATGTCCTCTGAAAGGTCACTCAAACTAGTGCTGTTTGGTCTGGATGTTATCCCAACAACTGAACTGAAAAGTGAGTTAATAAAATTAGGGCTAAAATGCAAAGACACTAAAATGGTCACCAAGAATTATCAACATTATGTTGACACATTTCATATAATTTACTTGGAACCCGGATCAGTGCGTTTGAGTGATTTAAGAAAGAACATTCAAGTGAAATGGGACTACCAGCGTCGGCGTAAAAATAATATTGTACAATGCCACAACTGTCAAGTGTTTGGCCATGGTGCTAAAAATTGTAACGTGAAAACTTTCTGCACATTTCCCTCCCCTGAGATCGCCTAGGCAATCAATGACAACGGGCAAGACTACGTATAAGCCTAACACTCAAACAACACCTCCACTGCCTAAGACGCAGTGGTCTAATCAATCCAGCGGGCGAGCGTCAGCCGGTGATAATCTGTTCTCTGTTGAGGAAATTCAATCTCTCACCGTGGAGATGACATCCAAGCTGAAGCAGTGTGAAACAAAAGCAGACCAATTCAATGTTATTGCTGAGTTAGCTATTAAATATCTGTATAATGATGTTAAGTAATAAAAGTTCTTTAAGTCTTATCTGTTGGAATGCTAGAGGCATCAAAAATAAATCTGTAGAATTGTTCTCTTTTCTTAGCAGAAACAATATCGATGTTGGACTGGTCTCGGAAACGTTGCTTAAAAGTAATACTAAGAATAAGTTCACTCTATCTAACCGCGAATACAAATGCTATCGACTGTATAGGGTTCATGGAAGAGGTGGTGGTGTTGCCATCATGATTAGGAGATCAATTAAACATTCTTTATTGAGAATTGTTGATACTAAATGTATTGAAAACATTGGTATCTAGGTCCCATCTTAAGTAATGGCAGAAACTTAAAATATTTTCAGTATATTTTCCAGGTGGGTCGGCATCGTCCGAGAAAAGAGGCCACTTGAAAAGTGGTTTCTTAAAGTTTATAAATCTGAATGATCCGTACCTAATTGGTGGCGACTTAAATTGTAGACATAGGAACTGGGGTTGCGCAAGGGCGAATGCCTGGGGAAACGTTCTTGAAAATCTAAATGGTAATCACAATTTTGAAATAATGTTTCCAAGCACCGCTACCTATATACCTTCGGATAGTAGAAAAAGCTCATATCATTTGCCAGTGGGATGCAGTATGCTAAGATCACCTATCAGTAATTCAAGGTCTTTTTACGATTTTAGCAAAGCCAACTGGTCACGTTTTCAAAATGTAATCAAAAGACGACTGAGAATATGTGATATGAATATTGACAATATATTCCGCCCCGAAGAAATCGATACCGCTTTAAATAATTCTGATAATATCGTTAAAGACTGTATCGGCACATCGGTTCCCAAAAAGTTTCTCTCTGAGTGCAAAACTAAACTCCCACGAAAAATTTTAAACACAATTAAAATGCGGAATTTGTTGAGAAGGCATTGGCAACGATACAGGACTCCAATTATTCGCTTGGAAGTAAATCGCTTAAACAACATTATCAGAGCTGAGATATCAAAGTTGAGCAATTCTAAGTGGAACTTAAAGCTTATGTCCCTAGATAAAAATAGCAAGCCCTTGTGGAACATATCCAAGGCTTTAAAAAGAAGAAATATGTTCATGCCGGCATTTCGAAATGCACAAACCACCTGTATAACAAATGCTGACAAAGCAAATGCACTGGAAAATACGTCTACCAATAATATCATGGCTAATAGTGGTAGTGTTAGTTTCATGCTAGAGAATACTGTATTAAGCACTGTTAACAATTTCAATTCAGCCACGATAGATTTACCTGATAATATCTTAATAACTTCAGACGATATGGTAGATACCATCTCTAATTTAAGTGTCCGTAAGTCAGCAGGTCTCGATGGGATGAGGAATCTGTTTCTTAAAAATTTACCTAAAATAGGCATTGAATTTTCAACAGCTGTATCAAATTGCAATTCTTTCCGAACGTATGGAAAGTAGCCAAAGTAATCCCAATCTTGAAGCCCGGCAAACCTCCAAACGATTCCACAAGCTACAGGCCAATTAGTTTCTTAAGCTGCACAGGAAAAGTTTTTGAGCGGTTAATCAAAAACAGGATTATGTCTCACGCCAGGAGTTCCAATATATTTCCACCTCAACAATTTGGCTTCAGAGAACATCATAGCACTGTGCAACAAGTTAACCGAATCACCAAGCATGTTCAAAACAATTTTGATGCAAATAAGTCAACGGGCCTAGTCCTATTAGACATAGAGAAGGCATTCGATAGTGTCTGGCACAATGGCCTCATATACAAAATGATACAATTTGGTTTTCCTAAGTATCTTATTAAAATCATTCAAAGCTTTTTGACCAACGGATTTTTCTTGGTATCTATTTTTGGAGATTTCTCTGAAAAACATGATGTCCCAGCAGGTGTACCACAGGGATCTGTGTTGGGTACAATTTTGTATAATATTTTTACCTCTGACTTTTCCACCCTAATAAACTGTGAGTCAGCAGTATTTGCTGACGATACGGCAATATTCTCATCTGATGTACTTGGTTTTAATATTGAAAACAATCTACAATCAGCATTAAATACTTCATTACTTTACTAGGTGGAAAATAAAAATAAATGCTTCGAAGACACAGGCTATCTTTTTTACCAGGAAAAGAAAGCCCTGTTTCTTACCAAGCAACAAATTAAAATTAAACGATCTCGAGATAAACTGGGAAATCACTGTTAAGTACCTAGGAATACATTTGGACAAAAGGCTAACCTTCAACAGTCATATGCAAAATACAGTTAACAAAGTTAATAAAACAATTAAAATCATGTATCCCCTTATTAACTGAAAATCACATCTAAGCAACGACAATAAATTAATAATTTTTAAAGTAATTTTTCAATCAATAATGTTATACGGCTGTCCTGTATGGGGCCATTGTGCCAATTCACACATTAAAAAATTACAAATCTGCCAAAATAAGCTCCTTAAAATGATCCTTCCATGTCACTCTTCCACGAATGAACTTCACAGCACCACCAAGATCGATACTGTTTCTGAAAGAATATCGAAATTAAAACAAAAATATGACATTGCATGTGAAATGTCAAATAACATACTAATAAGTAGGCTACTAATCGATTAGCATATAAATATCCCTCTAGTCATAAATTATAAACCCCAAACCAAAAAAACATTAAATAGGAGGTTTTAGTGACCTTTCCTCCTCAAATATTTCCTTTTTTATTAATTTATCTGTCCATATTTTGTATATTATTTTTCAACAGTAAGATAGTTAAATATTTTCTCTGTGTAAATCTATAAGTAATAAACATGTACATATATTGTTAAATTTATTGGTCAATAAAGCAAATCAAATCTAAAACAAAAAAAAAGAAGTAATTTTGATAGAAAACACAGGTTTTTAATTAAAAATTGTAAATGTTTTATTGATTCATAAAGTATGCAGTATAGGGTTATGTATGGAAGAGCATATCGCATAAATGGCCTCTACGGCTCTACATACTCACTCTTTTGTCAAAATTTTCCACGAGCGTTTTGCATAAATGTACAGCCCTCAATTCGCTCCTTCAAGGCGTGGGTGGCCGTGGGCTTGCTGGCATAAACCTTAGACTTCAAAAAACCCTAAAGAACAAAGTCTAACGGCGTTAAATCGCATGATCTGGACGGCCATTTCTGATCACCAAAACGGGAAATTACACGACCAGGTAATGACTCATGAAGTAATTGAATTCCTATGATAAGGCATGTGGCACCGTCTTGTTGAAACCACATGTCGTCCATATCATGTCGCGATAGCGAGCACCATTAACTGTTATTGCCTGATCAGCTGCATTTTCAAAGAAGTATAGTCCGATGATGCCTCCAGCCCAAAATCCGCACTAAACAGTGACACGTTGTGGATGCATTTGTGTCTCAACAATCACTCGTAGATTTTCTGAAACCCAAATTCCAAAATTTTGACGATTAACAAAGCCATCAAGATGAAAATGAGCCCATCACTGAAGATAACTTTTTGTTTGAAAAATCAGAATCCACTCGTTGGTGTTTCAACGAACTCTCTTCGCTGTGTAGCACTCCATTTTTAATAATCCTGAACTGTCAGCTGTCATGGTGTCTTTTTTTTTTCGCAACACTTTATCGCACAAATGGCGCAAAATTCAAATCTTGGGTAAATTTTGGGACACCATTTATTTTTTGATGATTGTATGCGAAAAAGAAGTGTATTTTCGCAAAAAAAAAAGAGAACATCAAAACCTGATGTTGTGAAGGTGGGCGGGGCATCAATACTTAAATCATCTCTGAACAGATTCTGATGAAATTCCGCTTGTTTGTGTGTTTGTCCTTAAATCATCAAAATGGGATCGGTAAACTGGTACGGGACTCATAACGACCACAACTTCCACGAATCGGTTTGGTAAGCTATACGAGTATGTCTTGGGCTAGAGTGTTTGCCGCAACGAATCTGAGTGCACGATTTGATATTATCCTTCTACCATATCGCCTAACTAACACTCGATGTGTTGGTAGTCAACGAATGATGGATTCCTAGTGAATGATTGTAGGTTTTTCTTTATGACGATGTTTGTGTAACCAGGGCCGGATCTGGCTGGAAAGGAATCTATTTTTTGTAGGTGATTTGGTTAAATAAAAGAGAAGTGTATAAGAAATTGAAGATTTTATTTATTTTAGATGAAAGGAAAAAAAGAAACCATAATCGTGATTTAGGTAGAAGAAGGCACCCTTCAAAGTAATAAATTTAGCTGAAAGCGTAAGGATATAGCACCCCTAAAAAAGGCGAAACCTTTCGGGCGGTCATTAGCATCACTTAGACTGCATGTGACGCCCTTTAATATAGCAAAGGCTAATTGCAGTTAGAATAGTACAGAAGAAAAATTTGAAAGAAAAAACTTAAAGTCCTCGATCTGTCATTATCAAAAGAATGACCCGTGGTAAGAAAAGATTTCGTTTTATAACAGATCAATAGAAAGTCTACGTCTGAGGCAATGTGAAGATTTGATCACTTGCCGATCTTACAAACAAGCTGGTGCATGATCCCTATGAAATCATCTCTGGCAGCCTTAATCAGTTCAGCTGTCAGAACGTCTGAGCAAGCAGCTTTGTTTGATCGAAGTTTGGCCATAGCTGCCTTATTTTCGGTGCGGTCGGATAATTGGAAAAATGTATCATCATTCAGATTGAAACAATTGGAATACCTAATGTCGGTTTTGTAGCTGTTTAACAATACTCAGAAATGGTTCCTCAGATTTTAAACATTGTCTGTGTTTTTACTATGGTGTTTAAGTCATAGTCCTTACAGGCTCCACTTTGGGGAGTGAAACCCTGGGCATTATAACCTCAAAGGTTATATTTTTTTACAATTTCTTTTTCTGGTTACTTTCAGTTCACCAAATATTATATTTCTGTAAAATTTCAGCTTTCTAGCTCTAATAATATAAAAAGGCGTGTGACATACTGACATATAAAGGGTGGATAAGTTTTAAGGGCCAATGTTGATTTTGAATAAAACACAAATTCTTTAGGAAATTACTGTCATTTCTTTTTATTATGATAATATTGGTATGGTTCAATTATACATGGAACAAAATATCGGCCAAATGGCCGCCGCGACCTCGGCGGCACACCTCCATCCGATGGTCCGAATTTTCGATGACGCTGAGGCATAATTGAGGTTCTATGCCGTTAATGTGCCGAATTATCTCATCCTTTAGCTCTTGAATTGTTGCTGGCTTATCGACGTACACCTTTTCTTTCAAATAACCCCAAAGAAAGAAGTCCAACGGTGTCAAATCACATGATATTGGCGGCCAATTGACATCGCCACCACGTGAGATAACACGGCCATTGAATTTGTCGCGCAAAAGAGCCATTGTTTCGTTAGCTGTGTGGCAAGTGGCACCATCTTGTTGAAACCACATATCGTCCACATCCATATCTTCCAATTCGGGCCACAAAAAGTTCGTTATCTTCTCACGATAGCAAACACCATTCACAGTAACTGCCTGACCGGCCTCATTTTGGAAAAAATACGGCCCGATGATGCCGATGATTATGGGCTATAAACCGCACCAAACAGTCACTCTTTGTGGGTGCATTGGTTTTTCGACAATGTTCATCAAAGACGAGCGTGAGGGGTGCAATTGTTGGGCACGACGACGACTTGAGGAGGACGGTTCTTCAGCCACACTATCGCGAACAGCAGCAATATTTTCTGCAGTACGGGCTGTACGAGCATGCACTGGTGTTTTCACATCTCCTACAGACCCAGTTTGCACAAATTTTTGCACGATTTTTCAGATTGTACGCACATTTGGACGATTAAATTGACCGAAAGAATCACGAAATGCACGATATGCATTTTGATTTGAACGCCCATTTTCATAATAAGCCTGAATAACTTTAACGCGTTGCTCGATTGTGTATCTTTCCATGGTTCAAATTGAGTTAGTCTGGAATTGAGAAATGTCAAATGAAATGCAGAAAAAAACTTGACGTTTAGGTGTGGTTCACATTCATCATCGGCCCTTAAAATTTAACCACCCTTTAAATAGACAGACACCGTGTTGGATCCATCAGTGTTCCATTTTATACCAGTCTGGTATAAAGCATTAAAAAAATGGTCAAACAAATAATAATTAACTGATGTTTGTTTCAGTATTGCTAGTTTATTTTGACAGTTTTGAGGTTTGTTTTCTCAAAAGCTGTTGAAACAAAAATAACTGAAGTATACACTTTTGACATTAGGGCCTGTCATTATTGAAATATTCCGACTTTAACTCTAACCTCCAAAACATCTTTAATTTTTCACTTCCCCAAGTCCCGTGTTTACATTTGTTTACCTTTTAAGAATCAGAACTTTGAAAGGGAGTCGGAACCCTTATGGTGGGAGTTGGTTGTCTGTTTGATTAATGGGAATTCGGAAATTGTTGTCGTCGCATACCTGTGCATACCTCTGTAGTTTGAAATGTCTGAAAAAAATGTTGAAATCATTAGCATACTTATAGTATGCAACCCTTGCAAGAATTTTTATGCTATTAGTCTCTTCGTGGGTGGTTGCGCAACTAAATTTAGGTAGTCAATTAAATGGGTGTTTTGTTGCAATTTCCATCGGTTCGTGTACTCCAATAGATAGGCCCATTATACGCGAAACCTGTAGAGAAACCGCCCAGATTAGAACCACCAAAATTATATAAATGTCAGTAGGTCTTTCAGCTCGCAAGTAGCGACTGCCAAGAGCCCACATCCTTGTGTTAGCCTTCTGCAATAGTTATTATGAACTACAGGAAGGCTACCTCGCACTAAATTCTGGCAAAGGATGTAGAGACGAATATTGAATTGTAAAGTAAATTGGTGGACAGGTCAATCTATTGCCGATACCTTTTGGCAAACCTCTCAGCAAACCATTTTCTGAGAGAAACTTTTTGCAAACAGATATTTTAGTTCTGGGGTTAAATTTAGGCTTTATTGTAAGGCTTCAGAATAGCTTAGGAATACTCGTAGTTCAGATTAGTTAGGTTTATTTTCCATAAGTGTCTCTGTTTTTTCTCCCAGCTACTGACATATTATATTCCTATTCTTTTAATTCTATCCATGGTCTTGATAGGCTACCTATCTCCTTCTGTTTGGCTAGCTTTCATTTTAGTTTGATTTAGTACGTAGTTTGTGTGTTGATCAGGAAGTCTATGAACTGCCCCGACGGATGAGCTACTTTGTAACTTTCCCTTGACTCATAAAACGTGGAAGAACTAGTTGAACTTCATGTGGGTAAAGTTGCTTTGAGATTGCATTCTTGTCTGAGATGCATGATACCTATTAACGCGGAAAAACTTGAGAGAACTCTTTAACATCTAATTTTAGATTTTTCGTTAGGCAAACATACATCTGTCTATCAAACGTCAAACTTATGCTATCCTAATGGTTATGAACTACATTGTGAGAAACAGGTGAGGAATAGTGAATGTCTTGTTCAACTCTCTAATCGCTTCCAAAAGAGTTTGAGAATGCAAAACATCACTGAATTCGGTCGCAAAGTTGAAATCATCGTCACAATAAATAAATATTTTGGCGCTAACATCCCAATACAGTGCCTGCAGCCAGTCGTGCTATGCGCCTCATAAATGGTTGGGACCTACAGTTTTATGCCGTTTCCGAAGGGCAATTTTTTCGATTGAGAGAAACTTCTTATGACAGTTTTATTCTCGGATGTGTGTCGCGAGAGGTGACACCGTTAGAAAACTTTTTTTATTTTAGTTTTTTCTTGGATTTGAACCTTGAACCTCTCGGTCAGTGATCGCGCACTTAACCACTGAGCCACCGCTTCCGCAAAGTCACAAAGGTATTACTGAAAATGAGGTCTTGCTAGACAGAGCTTAGAGGAAGACTTCTCTGGACCTGTGGCTGCTTTTGAATATTCCAGCTTCTTGTGTTCTCGGTCAGGGCTTCAATTAACGGTTGGTTCCCTATGAAGATAACCATGAGTGTCATAACTCTCCAGGTTGTAGAAATGAATGAATGCTCCCTTAGGTCTGTAAAAAAAATGCGAAACTATTCACATCTCTAAGCAGAAAAGACCGCAGGGAATTTGCTGCCATTATTGCGAAACACTACATGCACCTGAAAAAGCTGGGATTAAAATGATGGTATCAAGTTGTTGATTTTTGGGATGATATGATAAGAGCTGGCTAATCACTTAAGCTCCTTATCACTGAACCGCTTACTAGTATTTCTACGATAGACGAACAAAATTCCATTAACTAGGGGTTGCTGCCTGGTAATACAATGAACCAATATTGAATCTGAGCGTTTCGGTGCATCGAATAGTTAATCCTATTCGTATAGCGTACAATTCCTTATGATAGTTTAACAAACTCTTCCCTTCCCTTTGAAGAAAACCAGTATCACCTAAGGACTTCCCTCATTTATTTAGTGCTTTTCCTTTTACTTGCATTTTTTTTCCGCAAAGAAAGGCGACGATAATAATTTTAATACCATCCATCCTGTTCACACCTTATATGATGCTCTGCCATGTGAATATCTTCACCAGCCCACCCATTTTTCGTTGAGTAAGATTAAGCTTTAGATCTAATAAAACTGACAAATGAATGGCGTAAAGAGGATATATACGAGTAGAGAAGGATGCAAAAAGTGCACACATTACACGTGCATGAATACATTGCCGCAAGTAGGTCATGACAGGGAGAGATAGAATAAATATATATTCTTTTTTTTTGTTTTCCATTCCTATAGGACTCCTTGGAGTACAGACTTGGAGTGAGTTCGTAGGCAGACAGATAGATTCGCCTATTTCTGCGAATTGTCCCCAAAGACCTTTATGGCAAAGCAAAAGAAATGGATTCTAGGTAAAGAATGACGTTACTTTACTCGTTAAAAGTTTCTCACTACGTCTTCATTACCACAAACTTTTCTGTGAAATCTTTCCTCACAATAAATCTGAAATGAGATTGTTTTGAAAATTGTATTTGTTTCGCCTTAATTTGATCTTATCCTGTCTACAATAATTTTCATTACCATTTCTGGTGTCATTTACGGCAATTAGACATTTTAAGAACTTTCATTACAAGTGCGACACGATACCACCCCCTTGTCAATGACATAATAAAGTGTCACACTTTGTGTAGAAGATAAGGCTTATTGAAGTTCAAAATATGAATGCCATATATAAATTGGATTGCCATGTGGGTTACAGTTCGATTAGTTTTCAAATCGATAATGGTGATCCATTTGTTGCTGGTTATAATGATTCTAATAGTAAGTGGGTGGTTTTGCATTGGTGACCTTTGAATGTATGTTTTGTCGGTCTTGGGCTTTGTACATGTGTCTATTAAATGGTAGACAGTTCATTGTCAGGGATGAAGTGGATGTCAATGGTGCTTATTATGGGGGAAATTATTGGCTGTCTATAATTTGAACCCAGTGATGGCATATGACTATGGGGACATTAAATTGTATCATTTTAGAAGGTTTATGTGGGATACGTCAAGGGTATTGTATAATGTCTACTTATACTCGTAGGTAGCGTACCAAACACTTCCAGTTTTTGTTTAATCGGTTAACAAATTAGACGTGTCATATGTGTGGTAATTCACGGTGACGGCAACTTATGCTGAAGCGAAATGTATAGCAGCTTATTGGTTTGCGGCATATTGCACCAAAATTACGTCAGCTAGATTAACCTGTAATGAAATATCTAACTTGCAATTCCATATCACAGTAGCATTCGCTACAAACGACCATTCTATTTCAATATCTATGAATACGCGTACTACTTACTTATCCGCTGAACCGTAAAGAGACTCTGCCTGAAACATTCGCAATTTTATATCCTCTTCTATCCCCCGAACATATTAATACCAATTCGCTAATCCAACTTAAGTTCGATCATTGTTGCGGTTTCGAATCAAGGGGCTGGAATCTGAATAACTTCTTGCAGTAAACGCTGTAGTCAATTTGAAAACGTAGTTACCAGCCTTTCACTTTTCGGATTGCATCCACATCTGGATGCGGTTGAATCTACTGTTCCCTTCACCCACGCACACAACAAAAATGTGTCTATTAAAAGATCCTAATATCTGCTCAGATTTTATGTTTAACTAAATGGTTAACACTCAAAACCCTATAGTAGAACTGGAGGGAACATACTCGTAGAGCATTAACCTTGTTCTCCGAGTTAAGAGTTTTGAATACCGTAGCTACGGTTTCCTACAGCCGCCTAAGTTTACTTGATAAACTCAAAATCCGTTGCATGCTACTATGCACTTGCATAGTCTTCAAAACATATCTACTTACAACAAAGTCATGCTCGAGTGGATACTGGGGCATGAAGGTATTGAAACATATAGAATTGCTGGCCAACTAGTCGCAAAGGCTTCTTCGGAAATGAACTTGTCCTACAGATCCTTTCTGAGGGGTCCATAACTCTGCATTCAGTGCCATATTATTGAGGAAGCAATACGAGAGCAATACATGCAAAACATCTAGGAGCTTAGATAGGCTAAGAGAGCCTTCAACTGTAATACCAAGGATATCCCTAAATGTAGTAGGAAACTTGTGAGCTTATTTTCGCGTTACTGACGCCTAAGATAGCACCTTAACAAGAGTAATCGGATTTAAGATATTGAATTTCGACTTTGTTACGAAAGGACGACAAAGCCGCGGAACACATGTGAGTGCATGGCTTTGTGGACATCCTTGCTTCCATAGCTGCCTTCTTGCCTTCATTAAGAAGATCGAGTATCTTTTGGCTTAATGCTGGCTTTGTTGCACAATAAATCTTTTAGGTTAAAAAAAATATCATATCACCATTCCGTCTGTCACATGAATGCAATTTTTCAACTGTTTGTCCTAGAGACCTGTAACCCCAGAAATATATATCTGGTGAACCAACAATATCCAGAAATAAAAATATTTTTTGAGGGTTTGGAACATTACAAAGAAAACATGTGATGCATAAAATTAAAGCTCGAGACTTCAGGAGTTCAAATATGTAGAAATTATTTTTGTCTTAAAAATTACCAAATGAAAAACATCTGAGACATAGGATGGCCGTGGTGTAGTGGTAACATCATCGTTTGTCACGCTACAGGTTCACGGTTCGAATCCTGATGTCAATAATCATATATTTATTTCGTATGAAATAAATAAAAACGTCGGTCAATTGCGAAAGCTAAGTCAACTCTACTGCGAAGGCATAACACTGGCAGTAGAGTTGTCATATGGCTGAAAATGCAACTTGATCGTGATGATGACATCAGGAGGACGGAAAAAAATACTGTGAATCATGAGCGACGACAAAAGCAAAAACAAACAAGCTCCCCAGTTATCTGGACAGCCACCCTTGGAGTTCACTGAAACTTAATATCAGCTGAGTTTCAAACCAACTACACCAATCTGTCTTTCTCTCTGTCTCTTCCGCTTTCCTTGAAACGCCCGTGTCCTAAAATTAGTATAAGGGTATTCATAACCCCTTTCACACGTGCAAATTGTATAAAAAAAAAAAGCATCTAAAGTCATGTCAAAGCATAAGGGAGTAGCGGAAAATCTGTAAAGGGTTTTCGGACGACTATTTCTAAAAAACACTGGAAGATGTAACGTTGAAGGTGTCTAACTTAACGCAAACCCCAATTCTATTTTAAAAACCAGTGATGTGATTCTTGAGCTAGGCTTGTTAGAGGGATGATTTGAGCATTTTTGAAAGTCCTCCCCATATCTTAAACAAATTTTATCAGATTTTGATAAACGTTAAGCGGGCTACTAACGCATTAGTTTGAACTCGTAAGCCAAATTCCATCAAAATTCGGAATGATTTAAAGATTTTCGTAATCTCGTCCCAGTATCTTATTTACATTGGTATACCAACCGCGAAAGGCCCTACTCGCATCAAAAGATCATTTTGTTCGACTGTTTCGACTCTTCCAAAGGCATACCTTGCTTGAGATAAATCTCTACGGTTTAGCTTGCTACAAATGCACAAAGTACTACTAGCATTTAGAAGGGACAAGAGGGGTAAAATATATAAGTCTACCTTTCCAGTAGCATGGTTGGCCTTATCGGCATTTGGTATAAAGAGAATCAAGGAATAATTCGTTTCGTACTTATGGTTCATTATTTGTAACTTGACGTGGTCTTCTTCGACACAAACTAATCTTCGTTTTAAAATATCTTTGAGTACCACAATCTTGTAACTCGGTGGCTTTAGTTCATAAATGGGATGGTGCATTCTTATTCCTACACGTCCCCTTACGGGACAGTCTTTAACAAAAATATCAGCTAATTCGTCGACTCTATGTACCATCTGCCTCAAAGTAGATGATATTCTATTCCAAGAGAGCCATTATGGTAATTATTTAGGCTTTTGCCATTCATCATTCATTAATAAAACAAAAATGTAGGAAGGGATTTTTTCTTACAGAAATGCAAACGTTTTTACTAAAAAACACGAATAGATTGTTGTCTTTGCTAACAAAACTTGTCCTTGCTAAAAAAAAATAAAAAAACAAAGCATGTCAATGAAATTGAGGTTAAGTTTAGCACAAGAAGTACATTCCATTCAATATCTACTCGCAAGTATAGGTACCTACGCTGGATAGGGTATAAATAAGCAATGTCGATTTGGTTTCTTAATTTTTATTATGCAGAATGTTTCTTTACTGCATAATAATAAATTCCAAAAAAAATAATAAAACTTGCGTGCCTCAGGCTGGAGAAAACACAATCAATTCGGTGTGTACCTATATAACCTACCATAAATGAGTAAACCACCCTAACTTCTAATAAACTTTATTACAACCTGTAAACTATTCTGCGACGCGAAAAATGGAAACAAAAATAATGTCCTTTGGCCAACAATTAATAATTATTACTTATGATCCACGTGTAGCGTGAATGAGCTTTTAAATACTCTACATAACAGAGTCGACAAAATAGAAAATAAAAATGTGAAAAGCAACACTTCCGTCAAAAAATTTCCGGTGCTCAAGGGGTGAAGATTAATGACGACAAGAATATATAGCGGTAATGACTGGTCAAGAATGTACTTCAAAAAGAAAAAAAAATTGCCCTCGATATGGCAAGATAAAGTGCATTCGCCTGTAAATTTGAATCACTGGAGTGCAAAATGTTGATATTACCAAAGGGTTGTAAAAAAAAAAATAAAATATGAAGGTAAAGCCAACGACTAATAAAACGGGTGGTTTACTTAGTTCGCATTTGAATGATTGAGACCGTTGCTTCGCAAAAAAAAACCCGCAACCCGTAAAGCTTTCAATTAAATCATTTGCACAGCTTAGTACAGCACTAATGATGCAATTACGAAATCATGCAATTACCCGAAGGGGTAAGTGCACTCTTTTCATTTTGTTTTATGGCAGCATTAAAACGGGGACTTTATGAGATATTTCTGTAGTTCCGGTTTAGATACGAGTACGCATCTTTAGATTATGTGTAAACACATTTTAGAAGGACCTTTTTGTATCTTTTCTTCCAGACAAGTGGGTGCTTTATATTTTGGGATCCTTTATACATTGTCGTGTTCAAGTACTTAGTACTTTATTTCGACACTGTTCAAATAAAATCCATTTAAGTCAACAATAGATGGGCGTTATGATGATCAGATTTGTTTAAGATGTTTTAATTCTCTCTAACTCACTGTCAATGTTTTCCATTGGTACTCAGGTGCTTTAGCATTTGCTCGAGGCGAAAAATCTTTCTGCAGAATATTTTGCGCCATAGAAACTAAAACTACGATGCAGAGTACAAGGCAGCCGATTATGTGATTTTCAAAATACAGGGTGCTTCAGGGAATAGTATTCAAATTTCTTAAAAACGAATTCCCAGCGTGAAATTGCATAGAAACTTACTTAGAAATGCAGCAATACGGGGTATAATCTCACGCAATACGGATTTTTTATTTCCAGAATACAGGGTGATGCAAATAATAATTTAAAAATTACTCTAATAGGGTTGTCAGTGTGAGTGTATGCATTCTCACGTTTTCCGAACCGCTTGGAGCACTCAATAAGGTGAAACTTTGCACACTTTCAGACAGACCACGGAAAGGAAAATAACGGGGACAGTTGCTGTTAAAAATAAAACTTTTGGTGTGTCTTTAATAAAATTTTCCAATTTACGTTCCGGTTTCGGATCATTTCGTCATCGAGGCCAATCTAATGCTGGTGTTTTTGCATTTGTTTTTTGGTCTGCCTTTTTTGCGCGATTGTGTAGGAACGTTGTTTGATATTGCCTTCGAACGATCTCTCCTTTGAACATGAAAATACCAACTGAGCCGGTCGTGCTCTATCTTGCTCGTGATGGGTTATTTCACATAAGGGCTTAATCGAAGCATCTTCATCTCAGCTGCCGTTAATTTTCCCTCATACTTTTTGTATACCCAAATTCCAGCATTGTGAATCGTATGTGAGCGCCGGACGTACAACTCGGTGTAGAGCCTTCCCTTCAGCTTATGGGGCATTTTTAGACCACAGAGGATAGCGGAGTTTTTCCGCCAAATCATCTACCCTACGATTACGCGATGATTGATGTCATCATCACAAGTTGCTTCGCTACTGATCATAGATCCAGATATTTTAACTTTTCGCACTTGAGAAGCACTTTTCCGGCCGGTGTGGATCAGAGAACGGGCAGCACAGATAATCTGTCTTTTTTTAACTAATACGGTACCCATTTCCCTCCAAAACATCCACCCATACATCAAGTGCTTGTTGCAGGGACGTTTGATCTTCAAGCAGATAATCAAGGACTGCAATAAATAGCAAAGGACTGAGGATGCTTCCCTGGTGTACATCGACTTTGATTGGGAACTCTTCGGTGACTCTTGCGGGACATCTAACTCCTGTCCTTGCTCCCTCATATATGTCCATGATCATGCACACATAGGTTTCTGGAACTCCTCGTTGTCTTAGCGCCAGCCATAAGAGACAGGTTGCACAATACCTCTGATTACTTAAAAATATTAAACTTTCCACAGTTATAGTACCTAGGCCGATTTTCGAATTCTAATATATTGTAGCATAATAATAACTACGCTCCCTAAAAGTATGATGCAACAAATTCCGAAGTGACTTTTCATTCTGGCAGAATTTTGGTTCGAACTGTCCTTTCATTCGAGGTTCGTGTCTGCGGTTTCCACAGTTCATGTCTACGAAAGAGACGGATAATATCACGGATGAGAGGGAATTATAACTGCAAGAATGATTGTCATCTTGGAATTTCTCTTGTTCCAGTGGTCGAAGAATTTGCTAGAAGTTTCTGGCTATCAGAAACTTCTACTATATAAGGACAGATGGTGATCAAAAAGGGGGCAGTAGTTTCTAAACTGTGGCGAAGAGATTAGAAAAGTGATAGTGGGCGAAGTTGTAATTTTGTGATAAATTGAAAGTTGAGATTTAACAAGAAGAAGTAATTAGTTTGGATTTGTGAATTAAGTAATTGAAAGGAGATAAAGTGATTTGAGAGGACAGAGACCTTGTAAGAAAAGAATTGCGAAGAATAGTATAGTGTGAACCTGAATTGTTCTAGAGACTAGAAAATAAAGAAATAATTTCACAGAATATTGTTTTATCTACTCGAGCCGTAGCTCCCATATTACAATATGTACATAAGTACAAGTTGTGCGCGCCTTTCCAATACTTTTATAATACTACTGACTACTTAGAAAGATTAAATTTTGTACACTCGGAGTATATGTGAACAGCGGGGCATAACTTTACAAAGACAATTTTTTAAAGTTCAAGACACAGGATGCTACAAAGTGCACCCTGTTCCCTGCATTGGAATCAACTAGTGACAGCTTAGATTATCATCTGGCAAAAAGTCCCTGACAGCATGCCTAACCTAACAATACTGTTTATGTGAAGAATTGCAATTTTTTTCCTCTGTTATCAAAATAGCATATCTTCAAGCTGTTCGGTTTTAGTGCTTCTTTCTCAAAATTTTGTAAGTTAACATCTATCGGCAGATACAACTGCTGTAAGGCCTTTGTTAGAAGTTTATAGTCCAAGTTAAAGAACTCGAAAATTATTTAAATACAAAAATACCCGTATTCCATTGGACTTGAATAAGTACATACGTGCGGGTACTTGTGAGTAGATATTGAATTTCTAAATTTTATTCTTTTCATTTACAGGCTTTCGTATTTTAGCAAATACTTTTAGCTAAGAATTTTAGCAAAGACTTTAGCAAAACTCGCAACTTTTATTTTTCTAGCAAATACTTAAACCGTTTCATATTTTGTTAGCAAATACAACGCAAAATCCCTCCACTGGATGGCGCTGAATCGATCGCCACTTGGTTATTAAAAACTTAAGCGCAACTGCTCAGTTCATTTACTCGCTGCTGAAGGCACGTGCACTTGGCCTTGTTAGTACGAATGGGATATGACTGAAAGCTGGAAATCAACAAAAGTCATCACGTTTTGATGTTTGTATTCGACTGTTCAATTTTTTCTAAACTCTTCCGTATACTTCACTAACTCCCAATTAGTCTATTTGAAATGATGTAACTCGTAACACTGGAACCGAAAATCGTAAAGTCAAACAATTCCGAACCGGCATACATCTCTAACTACCATTGAAAGCACTTCACCACTTTTATTTGTATTTAACCAACAATTTTACATGAACTACGACCCTTATCTCTGTGTGTATTTGCAAAGGAAGGACCTCATGTTCATTATCGGAAGTGAATCACCCTGTTGAAAATCTCAATTAACAAAATTTCCATATTCTCGAGCACAAAAACCAACATTCATTGTCACTGTCCCCGGCTGTGTTTCACTTTCGTGCACACATCCGGCGAGTTCTGCAAGCGAAAGCTCACCCAGTGAAAATGAACTCCATTAGGCAACGCTAGCAACAAGTCGTTGCTACTGGGAGACTTGCCAAAGAGGAAGAGCCTACTACACATTTATGTGTGTCAACCCGACACCCGATTACTCAGTGCAATTCCGAGTAATCCTTAACATAGTGTGAACCAGTGTTCGAATGCTGTTTTTTTTTTGTTTGTTTCTTGCAAAAGATGCTGTTCTGGGTGGCGAGCTCAGATACCATAAAATACCTAGCCTATGCCTGTATGGCATTTGTGCAGTTGTTGTCGAGATGCTTATCCTGTGCACTTTCATTTTGCAGTTCTCTTTCCGGATAAAAACAAATATAGTGTAAATTGCAAGAACTATGAAGGTCCATTTACACCACCGGGTAATCTCCACCTCATCTTAGTGGGGGGGAAGTGGAAGAATGCCAGGAAATTTTCTGGACGCTTTTCAAAAATTTTCATTTCGCTAAGGTTTTCATTTGCTACATCTACATTAGAGTCAAGAGGAAAATGTAATTCTGCCGTTGGGAATAGAAAGGACCGTGTGGGACGTTGGACATTTGTTTTTATAGTGACGTGTAACAACCATTATTGTAATTGCTGACAGAATTGCAATTTGTACAAAATATGTTAAATCTAAAGTGAATTGGGGGAGTGTTGTTTGGAAATTCGGAATTTAAATGTTCTTGTTGTGGTATGGTCTATCACCGTTCAATGTTTGATCGTCTGAAGTCGAACCACTCAGTATAGATATTGAGTATCTTTAGTTTCGATTTAACTACTGATGGGTCGACTCTAACCATTTCCCCGACTAAAGACATTTAAGACAAAAAGACTTTTTTGAATTGTTTAAATTAGCGCCTGAGCTATTGAACATACCACAATACCTGAAATCCACGTTGCAACAGAAGAAAGATTCTAGCTTTAACCCCAAATATTGCACAGTTTAATGAGCAATAAAAAAAACCAGACCAATGTGTTGGCTCTACAAGTCAAGGAGGCAAAAAATAAGGGCTACGCAGTACGTAAGCTTGAAAAGAAAACCGACAACCCCAGCCTCTCTGTGCAAACGTCAGTTCTGGGATAATTCGGAAAGTGTATGTAAACAGGAAGGTTCTACATACTTACTTTATATGCACCGCGAATATATGTACATATGTACGAGTACAAGTAGATTGTTAAAGGTTCTCTAGACCAACTGCTCTTTCAGCGATTGATGTAGTTGGGTAGTGTATTTGATTTGAAGGTTATTGGTTCAGGTACTAGCCGGGGATAGCAGTTTTCCTTTCAAATGCACGAAAAAAAAACTTCTTGTTCGTCCAAAAAATTCTGGGTCGAACAAATTGGCACAAATGTGCTGTTCTGCAAATCCCTTACATCTAAAACTTAATATAATTTACAAATTTATCTAATGTCCTTGCATATACTCGTATATTAGATCCTGACTTACAACGAAATCATTTAAGTCATATCCGAGAAATAATACATTTTCAAAAAATTGTTAAAAAGACGAAGAAAAGAGAATAAAATGTTCAAGCTTTCAACGGAATTTCTGGTAAAAAAATATATGGAAAATTATTACTTAATTTACTAGGACTACTCTGTAAAATTTTTTTACTAACTGCTTCAAAATTTCACTTTCCATTTCCTCTTCAAATTTGTCTTTTTCTGTCTGGCACAGCGATAATGTGACTTTGTTTTCCAAAACCTACTCGTAACTCAAATATATAACTTTTCAGGAAAATGCTTTTTTTTTTTTTTTTTTAAATTTCGAAATTCACCATTTGTGGATTCGAATTTTGAGGATTACGATTTTGTCTTGAGTTGTGAGTCCACATTCCCCAGATATGAAGAAAATTCATTCAGTTGTTTAGGCGGACAGAGATTATTTGACGTCTGTAACTGGATCCGAAGCCAAATAAGTACTTCGAATTTAAACTATCCGTAAATAGGCCATTATCTCAAAATTGTAACTTTCGGAAAGACCCTTTTAAGTAAGGGGGATTTCTGATTGACTAAAATTTTTCCTTTTTTCTGCAGCCTTTATGAATACACATTTATGTCTTAAGAACGAGGGCTATGAACATCTATGGAAGTGTGCAAGCTGATGGCAATTACATTCAAGCCCAGACGCAGGTCTAGAGCAAGACTTAGGCAAAAACTATTTTTCCCGTATCAGACTTTATGGCCTAAAAACAGTTTTGAACTCTACTCTTTATGTAGGTTTATTCATTTCTAGGTTGGGATTTCATATTTCTGACATATGCCATCTGTCAAATTCATCTGTCATCCATAGTGACAGGTAGTTAGTTCTTGTTTTGTCATTTTACGCATTAAAATTGTTGCATCGTACTACAAAAATAACAGTTCTGTACAACAAGTTGACACCAATTTCTTCCTCGTCGGCTACGTAAATAAACAAAATTGCAAAATTTGGGGTTCTGAAAATCCAAATGTGATCGTTGAGAGGCCATTGCATCCACCACGAGTGACAGTTTGGTGGACCGGCGGCGAGATCGGGACGTTTTTTTGAAAACGACGAAAAAAAAATCGTGCTACGATGAATTTTCGCGCTACGGTTAAATAATAACAAAGGTTTTTTGACCTGAGATTGAAGACTTGAAATGAGTAATATGTGGTTCCAACAGGGCGGGGCTATATACCACACAAAACAGGCAAATTTAATTCTATAGCACGAAAAGTTCCTCGGACGTTTAATTTCGAGATTTGGTACCAAGATCATGTAATCTGACCCCGTTGGATTTTTTTTTTTTTTTGCGAGCTATGCTAAAGATCGTGTTTATGTAGACAATCCCCAAACTTCGGAGTACTTAAAAGCAAACATCCGTGAAGTAATGGTCGCAATACAGCCAGAACTGTGTCGAAAAGTCATCGAAGTTTGCAAGAAATCCTCTGGCGGCCATTTAACCGATGCTGTATTCCATATATAATGGCATAGTCCAAAAGTTAAAACATTAAACAAGTGCAATTGAAATCTTTAATGCTTTTTATTTAATTTTACATTAAAATCCTAAAGTACAAAACCTAAATCATACAAAGAGACTTTCTCTTAACCCCAATTATATTGGGGTAACGATCTCAATCGATTTCTCGTATCCTGTCGTCATAAAACAAAAGCCAACTTTGTTTGAACTGACACACACATATAAAGTCCTTCTCTAAGCATTTGAAAAGTTCTTAAGCCTGGACGTTGGGGTGTTAAAAGAAAGGAATTTGTATCTCTTTTACCTTTTTTTTCCAACTTATGACGTGTAATTGAAAACAAAGAGGCAATCTTTAGTAGTACGAGTATTGTTCGCCCGATACTTGAATACTATTCTATTGTTTAGAATCCTATTACTGTGAAAAATATTGATAGACTTGTTGCGCTTTGTCTTACGTCACTTTCTTTTCAGTGCTAACAAACTCAAAATGCTTATTGCTCGGTACTATGTGAAAGCACACCAGTCCGAAAGTTAGGTTTATGAGACTATGAGCAAATATGCAAAATCATGCACAAATAATAATGGAAACTTTATATCTGAAGGTTACTGAAAGTATCAAATGTTTAAATGAACTTTGCAAAGTTATGAAAGTTCCGAAAATGTACGAATTGGTAGATGAATACATATACAAACGATGTCTGCCTTCATTTTAACTCTTTTATCTTTTCACTAATTATTCACTTTCCCATTTCCCAGCCTGTCCAATCTTTTATTCAACGGGATACTCGTACTTTATCAAATCCAAGGATCGTCCAGAGGCGGTATTTTAAATTCAGGAGGGAACGGATTCATCTGGATGACCAAACTTATACCGGTCACCCAAATGAGGTATCCACTTCGGAAACTAATTTCCAAAGATAGATGAGTAATCTATCGTCAAATGGCTGAGGATTTGGGTACTAATGTATCCAGCTTATATCGAATTGTGGTCAAGCATCTCGAAATTAGGAAACTTTTGGCCTTATGCCCTTACGTCCGAACAAAAGGACTTGGATTCTTGAAGGTAAAATATAACTGCCGTATTTTTTAGAAAGACAGGTTTGGTGAAGGCATTTATTCTTGAATATTAGCGGACTGTCACTGCCAAGTGGTATACGGAATAGTGTTTTCCCCAGTTGATGGAAACCTTTGCTGTGCACTTCACTTTTGGCAGCTACACCACTATAATTCATCGGTACACATAGTATGACTCACTGCAGACATTTTTCGAGAAGTTTGATTTGCTACCGATGCAGCGATGGTAATTTTGGTTTGAAGATTGGATTCTACTAAGCCAAATGACAAAAATTATGGAACAACCTTTGTAATAAACCACCATTCTTCATTCAAAAAAGGAGGAAGCTCTTTCTCGACACAAGTCAATTTGAGTAACAAAATATGAGTCCATTAGATGAACTTAAACCACTTTGGGCCTCAGAAACGACAATTAAATCCTTCAAAAAAAAAGAGCTTTTCTTAAAGACATCTAACATATTGAACTGTGTTTTATCGTCCCATATGTTTTGGTTTGAATGTATAGTTTCACATGCATAGTTTCAGCAGTAAATCACTTCACCTCGAATGGTGCATAGCTATAAAATATTAGATATGAATATCATGTTCTAGTACAGTAACTAAATGAGTTTGAATTTATAACTTCAATCAACTTTATCATATTATACATTATTATTTCTATTTTAACACTTAAACTCCTGCCTATACTGAACAAATTAATAGCACTATCAGCTATTTTTGCTTCCAAGTATGTGCTATAAAAACAACGAAAAGAGGAATAATAAAATATATAGCCGTATATGCTATTTATTATATTACAAACATCTGGTAATTGTGAGAATTTATACCACAGATTTTGATTTTTAGCAGCAGCAATGTATGGCATAGAATATAAATTGTAGAGAAGAATATCGGCCATAGCTGTACCTGGTTTTATTTATAGTAGAATTAGCTATGAAAAATAGCCAATATTGCTATTTCTTAAATGATGAGTGACATTCAGCTATGAAAAATTTTCATTATTGCTATTCTTAAATAGCTGTAATACAAGTAGCGGAATTAGCTATGCAAAACGGCTATTATTACTATTCCTATGAAACGAAAATAGGAGAGTTTGCAATAAAACATTGTTGTTATTCCTAAGTAGCTGTTTCAGCTATTTTTATTGGGGAAATTGTAATAAACATAATTACAATTGCTATATAGGTAAGTTGAGATACTATGTTTAAAAGACTTTTACCGAACTTTTCTAAAACTGCAGTTGTGTAATATAAATAGGCGAATAAGGAATGAAAATATTTAAATCCATTTCGTGATATAGGTTAGGTTATGTTCGAGGGTTACTGAAACAATCGTACTGAAACTACTAAGCTCTTTAGCGCTACCCGGAAAAGAAAAGGGGAGAGAGAAAGAGCAGGTGAAAACTAGTAGAATTATTGTTGGGGGAATGTTGATGTGGTGGTGAACAGACATTTCTTCCATCCAGGAAATTTCAGGATAGGCTTGGTTTAGTCTGCTAGTTTGTGCAATTATCCGAAGGAAAAGTTCCCAAGGAGAAACCGACGACATCTCCTTAAGGTAGAGAATATTAGAAATTGATGGGTTCAGTACCACTTGCCTTGAATAGGAATTTTTTCCATCTTGACGAATTGCTGAATTTCGAGATACATACATGTGAATTCTATGTCTGCTTCACAAGGAGAGTTAAGCGGAAGGTGCCTTCCTCCACCTCTCAGGGTTTCCACAACCTCTAAAGCCGTGCTGTTCTTTCGTTCCCATTCCCCAAAGTGTTTATTTAAAAGGGTATGTCTCGTTGCTACTCTGGTTACTACAGATATAGAGAATCTGTTAAGAGATAGTATTCGTAGTTTCTTTGTTTTGCAACCATCAATATTTTAGCAATAGAGTTTTTTTAGTTTTGCAAGTTTGAGTATTTTTCCATCCACTCTTTGCTAGTCAAGAATTTCCGCGCTGTTATTGATTTCACGTACGAGAGTGACATCGGTCGGACCCCATCTTTTCATTAGCTTTTTCGTTTACGATGAAGTCACTATGACCTGGCACTCAAAGAATTTGGGTCTGCTCACAGACAGACTTTAACTACTTTCGATTATATTGTTACCGCTGGCAGTATCTTTATGGCTGCTCGGCTGTCCACATAAATGGAGATGTCCTGTTTGGATATATTTTTTTTTTTTTATATAAATCTAGTAGCTTCAGGTTAGGCTTGGTTTCTGTGCCTACGGGAGGTGTTGACTTAAGGGCTCCCGTTATGCTCAGGCAGGCCGCTACAAGTATTTATACTTTTGTTCCCAGCGGTGAGCATCTGGCTTTTCCATTGCTACCCACCAGACTAACCAGCCGAATTGTTCTCACTATAGCTATATACAACCCATTTTTACCACAGATCCTGTTGCAACTACAGAGACATTGAGGACTTTTTCAATCTCTCTTCTGTATTTAGCTTTCAGCTCAGCTTACTATGAAGATTTAAGCGCAGATATTTTGCACTATGTGATAGAGGAAGAACCTTTTCTCCTATTTTCGGTAGAACAAGGTAGGTAGGTAGGTAGGGGTGGTTGTGACAGCATGCTATGCTGAAACATAATTAGCGCAGAGGCGCTGTTTTAATACCACAACTCAAGTGACCTAAATTGTTGTAGAAACTGACGTTGGACTTGTGGGAAAGGGGAGAAAAGATTATTTAAAACCACCCCGTGGCATTGAGGAAACTGATGATGTCCCCGATGTTTGTCTCCGCTAGCTCACTAATATTGTCAAAAAGGTGTCTGCCAAGTATACGGTGTCTGACGCTATTAAGGGCCGGACACTTACAAAGGAAGTGAAGGATTGTTTCAGGCTCGTTGGCCATATTGCAGCTACGACAATGTGCATTAAAAGTAATGCCCAGTCTGGCTGCGTGAACCCCTATGGCCCAATGGCCAGTGCTAATTGCCAGAACTCTAGCAATATCTGCCCGGTTTCTGTTTAATAGCTCTTGTGTTCTGCGCCAGTTAACTTGGGCCACATCTGCCTATAACACAGTTCTGCAACCCTCGCCATCTATTATCAGCATCTGCAAGGAAATGAACAAAGATTGTACCCTTAAGGACCCCTAACGGAATGTTGACATCCTCCGCACGGGAGCAGTCAAGGGCAGATCCCTGCCTCGCCAATTCATCAGCCCTTTCGTTTCCGTCAATGTTACTATGACCAGGCACCCAGATGAGGCTGATCCTAGACCGATGACCGAGTGCGGGAAGTTCCCCCTTGCATTGTTCAACAAGTTTGGAGGAGGAAGCCGCAGATACGATGGCTTTGATAGCGGCCTGGCTATCAATGAAAATGGCTATGGTGTTAAGTTGTATCGATGTATGTGTGAGGAGACGGCACGCCTCTCGTACAGCAAGAACTTCCGCCTGGAATACGCTGCATGAATTGGGAAGACGGTAGAACAAAGTCCCGAATGGATTTCCTATTAGTAAAAGGAACTAATTCGGTTTTGGTCGAGTTGACTCATAGGCCGCATAAGTGCGCTTTTTAAAATCTTACTAATGGTGGATGGAAATTTCCCGCAGGCCATTAGTACAGCTGGAGGAGTGGCGATAGTACGAGTACTTCGCCCTGTGGCATTCTTCTTGTCGATATTTTCATCACGCTGCTATATAAAATTATTACACTGAACAATATTAAAACTATATTTGTTTTAATATACCACCATCTTTGCTATTCAAATCATGTATGACGTGAAATATTGATATCAACTAAACCGCTTTTAAGTGTCAAAAAACAAAAAAAAAAAAAACAATCAAACACATGTTGGCCTATGAAATATTTTATCTCCAAAAGGAAATCATATCTCAGAATTTATCAACTGTTCTCTAACCTTGAAATTGAATTATCAGTGATTCATTAGGACATTAGCCCTCCACTTCAAAGTAAGCCAAGTGCAAATATTAATTGAATACAATGAAACGAAATACAATTATACTCTATTTACCAAATCAGAAACTCACCCCCGTCCAAAATAGTACCAGCAATGCAAACATCAATAGTTGTTAAGCGGACATCCCCTAAATAATCTCATCTAACAAGTGCACAGCTGTCTGTTACATTAACAATATGATTTTCACTCAACACGCGAGCGAATTTTCTCATCTGGATAGAACCAGGATTGGTGGTGGGTGGACAAAGCTTTCCTTGCACACACACAACCATTGCTTACTCCCACCTTGTGCCAGTCAGTATGGTGAATTGCATAAATTTTAAAACAACCCCTACTCGTGCATGCGTATTTCGACATCACTGACACTTGCACTTGAATGTGTGTGACAGTGAAAATGAAAATTGAGTATAAAAAGGAAAACCACATGAAAAGGAAGAAAATATTATGTTTTTTTTTTTTTTTTTTAGGAAGTGGGAGGTAAAGGCCAAGAATAGCTGAAAAAGAAAAACGTTTTTGGGTGCAGTCAACTTGGTAGAATGTGTACAATTGTGTAGGTGAAATAGGGTAGTTAGTAGCTATTTTTGAAACTGTTATACTGGCTCTCGGGAGAGAATGACTTTGAGCAGGAGGAATATTTTCTTTGTTTTAGTAACAAATAGGGCAATATTCAAGGTTTAAAGGAAGTCTTGAAGATACTAAATTTCATGGCATGCATTGAAAAATTTCGCTTTCACTGATTTTTCACATAACATAGCTGATTGTCTATAAAGGACGTAGCTATTTACATAGTGACTCTTTCTTTTCATATAACATATTTAGTATTGTAAAGTACTGAAAGTCAAATAGTAGAGGCTTTTTTTATAGCAAAATCATTTACCATTTACCCAACACGTTTAATAATTTTATATAGTACCAAATACGAGTAAATAAAAATTGCATGAATACTGGTTATTTTCTTCTATTTACATTACACCCCTGATATTTTACAAAAGTTCAGTATAGTGGGGGCAAAGACAATTATATTTGTTGCATTTTCCGCATTAAAAATAGCTAAAGCAGCTATTTAGGAGTAGAAATAATGGCTATTTTTCATAGCAAATTCACCTATTCTCATTTCACATTAGTGGCAACAATGGCTGCTTTTCATAGCTAATTTTGTTATTTATATTGCACCTGGTGTTTTAAAAAATTGCAGAAGGTGTCGTTTAAGCAAAGCAATTGCAACTATGCAGTAATTTTTCCTTTACAAGTATGTTTGGCATAACTACGTAATGAAAATAAAATGTACTCGTATGATTGGAGTTTTTTATTGCTATTGTATAATGGCTTTGGACTACTAGGAAGATTAGGTTTCGGATTCCAGAAAACAAGAGCAAGTTTTTCAGGGCTTAACATATCTCACAAATGTCTTATAAACCTCCGATACTAAAATTGTCATTACAGGGCTTCGGAAATGGCAATAAAAACCGAAATTACATGTCATAAATTCGAGTCCTCGTTTTTGTTGTATTAATTTACTAAAGAAAAATAGCTCAAATAGCTATTTAAGAATAGCACTAATGACAATTTTTCACTGCTAATTTACATTACACACGAATAGCAATATTCGCAATTTCTCATAGCAGATTCTCCCATAAATAAAAGCTATGATTGTACTGCATGTGCCACCCGCGACTTTTTCCTCTGGCAATATTTTCAAGCTACATAAATCATGTTATTCAAACTTGATTCATATGGCAACATTGCCAGGGGTGACTAAAGTATTACTCTGTCGATGCAATAACTTCAAGTTCTGAAGCAAAATATTGTTTGCCAAAATTTGTCCTATCCTCGTTTATAAAAAATCACTTCTGACTCAGTGCTGTTTAAGTGACTGCTCGCTTCATCTGGCGATAATTATAGTATCTTCCGTAAAGTCAAGTGACTTTTAACAAATCAGTGCCCGAAATATTAGTCTAACATTTTCTCATCCAGTAAAATTTTAAAGAAATACATCTTCTACAGCGAACTTCCTTCTCTACATATCTATTGATTTATACAGAATGGAAAATAATATCCCTTAGGCTATTTTGGTTTTCTTAAAACTACAATCTTTTGATGAAATTTTCTATAACTTCTTTCAAAGTTTGTGGTCTTAAGTTCCTTTCAAGATCTACAAGATACTGGGAACAATTCTCGTAAATCTTTTATTTCACATAACCCCGTATGAAGAAGTCGGGAACTGTTAAGTCCGAAAAATGAACCGGCCAACTAATGTTGAGATTATTCTCGTAGAATAGTCATCGTATCTCTGACTGTATGTAGCAGTAGGGCCATCATGTTGAAACCACATACGGGCACGGTATAGGTGACTCAGCTGCGGATATAAAAAGTTGCCGAGCATTGCTTTGTATTCGTTCCCATATACCGTTACTGGGTCTCCATTTGCTGTTGCAAATTTTTTTTATTTGCGTCTTCAAAGAAATAGGGCCTTATGACCTTTTCAGCCGAGGTACAACACCAAACCGTAACTCGAAGTGGATGACGAAGCCATCGAGGTGGAAATGGTCTTCGTCTGACATACTCGTGATCAATTTCTCAAAAAGAAAAAAAAAAAAATAGCGATCTTGATTTTGTTTGTGTGCTTGTTTTCAGTGTGCGGGCCAATAATAACCGACTTGTGTGGTCTCTTCCAAGCAGATGATGAATAAATTGAATTTTATATGGAAAATAATGCAAATCCCTTCTTAAAATTATCTGCAAGGTTGTCCGTGCGGTGTTTAGTTGGGACGAGCCCCACCTGATGGATATCGTAGAATGTTCGTCAACAGATGCCTGCACGTGGCTTAAGCTGCCTCGGGAACGTCCAAATGCAGGTCTCCCAGTTTGTCTATGATTGAATACAGTTCCCTTTTGCCGAAAACGAGCAACAAAACGCACGATGGCATCTCTAGACGGGGAACTTCTTACATTAAAATGACTGCGAAATTCTCGTTGTGTCCTTAAAATTGAGGTGTTGTACCGAATGTAAGATTCGACAGTGAAATCCGTTTTGGGATCATCCAGAGCACCATTGTTAAAAAATATTGCTTCGTTCAAAAGTTATGAATTTTTAAAATCCACATAATATTTTTGGGTCACCCGTTACTATGGCGCTCACACCTTCCGCAGGTTCCGGCTTGAGGAGTGAAATTATGGGGTGAGATTAAGTATGTTGAAATTATTTGAACAATTTCATTTGAATGAACGTTTTGCTTCATGTAATTTCAAAAACGAATAACTTCATTCCTTTGAGTGAAAAATGTCAAATTTTTTTGTTTAAGAACCGAAACTGACAATTTCAAAAGAATCCCTTTTTATGTGAAAGAATTTGAATTTGGTTTATATTCTTAAAACCAAGAATATTCAAAATTATCGCTCAATTCGTCCTTAATGCTCAATTATTGCCCAAAAGAATTTTATTTTTTATTTCAAAGCGTTTTCGAGATAAATGAACTGAACTCTCACATTCTTCCTTGCATATCTCCGAAACGGTTAAGTTTACAAACAAAAATGTGTCCAAGTAAAATGTAAATCAAATTTGAGAATTCATATTGGCAGATTCAAAATAGCGTCTGGAAAGTTAATCAAAAATCCTGCACAAAATTAGTCCACACGTATGTATGTTTTCGAGGACATTGAATTTAAATCCGAAGTCAGAATTATCAAATTCAAAATGTAGCAGTTTTAATGCTATTTTTCGACGCTATTTTGAATTTGAAAATTCTGGCATAGGACTCAGATTCAGCGAACAGGAAAACGAATTTGTTTGAGCTAATTTAACAACAAACGTTTTTATTTTTCTGCTGCACATTTTGGTTTGATTTTTATGGACTTTCAATATTTTATGGGTTCCACTCTCAATATTTTGTAGTTTCACTGGACTACAAATTACATAAGTACCTAGTAACTGAGACGGTGCATCAACACTTCTGCTGGCATTTCTGTAATCAAAAGATGTACGATTAGGTAATCATTTTTTTGACAAATGTTATTATAATCAGTCGTCTGAAAGAGAATTAAATTGTTTGCTAGAATTTAAATTCAAAGTTCAACATTCGTTCTATATTACAAATACTCGAGTGCAACGTACAGTTGAATAACTGTTTTACTAAATAGCCTGCAGGCATAGTTATTGCAGGTCATGACGCATATATCAATTATTTTATGGACAAAAAAAAACAGAACACTAATGATTTAATGACTGCACAGCACATACCGCATGCTGGGTGAATTTATAACTATTTTGAATCAATGCCAACATTTATAAAATGTTGCGTCTAGATTGTTTTTTTTTTTTTTTTTTTTATTTAACATTTATGCGTACTTTAGCGATAAAATGCTACAGAAAAGCCATGAAAAAAAGGACTGCCTGCAGGAAAAAAAGGACTGCCTGCAGGCAACCCAAATATTATTCTAGTCTTGTGACCATTTATTAATAGAAAGTCACAATATTTGATGACTTTTAGTATTCTATCGCTTGTATCTTACCTCCACTCAGTTCTTAAGTGAAAACATCTTAGCACTAGACCAGAGACTAGACGTTGGGGACAGACACGGAACAATAGGTTTTTATTTTTTACCTGAAATTGTAACTTTTGAAATCGGAAACCAAAACTTGTTTGGCTTTCAGTTATCTTCCGACTATTCACCGACTAGGTAACGAGAAAACGAAAACAATACGAACATGAAGAACAACGTTATCTTTTGAATTCTATTTTTGAGTTTTATTGAAATCCATCAGCAACCCTAAAAAATAATAATATAGATTTTCCGATATTTTACAACAATAAATTCTGTAACTTTAAGGCTTTGCTAAACAGAATGTTTAATTTAATTTGACGTTCAAGTGATATTCGAGATTTTCCTCGTAGAGGTTAAGTTGCGGTCAATTGCGGCTCATCTGTAAATCACATGAGCACGTGAACCCTCAATCTGGTTTCAAGAATTCCATATTTTACCACAACGCATTTGTTTTCATATGCATAATGCTGAGAATAACATCTGTTACTAGTATTGCTGCACGATAGATATACGTATTGCTAAGGAATGAAATTAAATCACGAAACATCAGTCAACTAATTGCCTGAAATGAGCAGAATGGCACGTGCTCATCTCAGCTTAAGGTTAACATGAAGTGTGCGTGTGTCTGTCAATATGTGTATTACATAGCTATGTACCTATTATGTGGAAAGAAAGTGTGCACAACAAATATGTGCCTAAATTGAAATTTCCTTAATGTAAATCGCTTGAGTAATGGAAAATTGCAGCGTTTTTAGTTAAAGACACGACTTTTTCGTTATCGTTTTAGTGAGTTGGCATTTAAAATATGAATGAACCTTTAGATTGCAGTCAACTGTTTTAACTGTTAATAGCTATCTCGAAATTCTTTACTAGATGGATGCCAAATTATTCAAAATTTTCAAAAAATTTGAGGTCCTACTACAAAAATGGGTACATACAGAAATTAATGAAAATCTTTTTTGAGAAACAAGTTATTATGTCGAAATTTTAGGTTTTGAATTTCTCTACAAAATGGATACCGAATTTTTCAAAATTTTCGGAAATTTAAAGTACAGTCTTCCAAAATGTCCTGATTTCACCCGGGAATTAATGGGCATACTTGAGCGCGAATATCTTGCAAATGGTGAGTTATATGATTAAAATTATTGCAGTCAAAATATTGGGCTTTGAAAGTCTTACAAGATTGATATCTAACTTTCCAAATTTTTCGAAAATTGAAGATAAGTAATCTTTAAAAATACCCAGACTATACCGGGAAGTTTTTTTTGAGTGGGAATATTTTGCAAACGGTGCGTCCTATGAAAAAAGTTATTATAAAGGGTGGTTAAGTTTAAAGGGCCGATGTTGATTTTGAATAAAACACAAATTATTTAGGAAAGTACTGTCATTTCTTTTTATTATGATAATACTGGTATGGTTCAATCATGCATGGAACAAAATATCGGCCAAATGGCCGCCGCGACCTCGGCGGCAAACCTCCATCCGATGGTCCAAATTTTCGATGACGCTGAGGCATAATTGAGGTTCTATGCCGTTAATGTGCCGAATTATCTCATCCTTTAGCTCTTGAATTGTTGCTGGCTTATCGACGTACACCTTTTCTTTCAAATAACCCCAAAGAAAGAAGTCCAACGGTGTCAAATCACATGATCTTGGCGGCCAATTGACATCGCCACCACGTGAGATAACACGGCCATTGAATTTGTCGCGCAAAAGAGCCATTGTTTCGTTAGCTGTGTGGCAAGTGGCACCATCCTGTTGAAACCACATATCGTCCACATCCATATCTTCCAATTCGGGCCATAAAAAGTTCGTTATCATCTCACGATAGCGAACACCATTCACAGTAACTGCCTGACCGGCCTCATTTTGGAAAAAATACGGCCCGATGATGCCGCCAGCCCATAAACCGCACCAAACAGTCACTCTTTGTGGGTGCATTGGTTTTTCGACAATCACTCTTGGATTATCATTCGCCCAAATGCGGCAATTCTGCTTATTGACGAATCCACTGAGGTGAAAATGTGCCTCATCACTGAAGATGATTTTCTTCGAAAATTGATCATCCACTGTTGCCATTTCTTGCCAGCATTGTGACCATTGACGACGCTTGAAATGGTCAAGAGGCTTTAGTTCTTGAGTCAATTGCACCTTGTAAGCGCGTAAATGCAAGTCTTTATGCATAATGTTTATCAACGACGAGCGTGAGAGGTGCAATTGTTGGGCACGACGACGAGTTGAGGTGGACGGCTCTTCAGCCACACTATCGCGAACAGCAGCAATATTTTCTGCAGTACGAGCTCTCTTACAGGCCCGGTTTGCACAAATTTTTGCACGATTTTTCCGATTGTACGCACATTTGGACGATTAAATTGACCGAAAGAATCACGAAATGCACGATATGCATCATAATAAGCCTGAATAACTTTAACGCGTTGCTCGATTGTGTATCTTTCCATGGTTCAAATTGAGTTAGTCTGGAATTGAGAAATGTCAAATGAAATGCAGAAAAAAACTTGACGTTTAGGTGTGGTTCACATTCAACATCGGCCCATAAAATTTAACCACCCGTTAGTTATAATTTTAGATTTTGAAATTTTCTGCAAGACGGATGCCTATTTTTTTTTTTTAATTTTTGAAGATTGTAGGCACGCAATTTTCTAAAATGATCGACTTCACCCGGAAGTTAATGTAAATCCTTTTTGAGTGGAAATATCTCAAAACTTTGTGTACTACGAATTAATTTTTATGGTTGAAATTTCTCTACAAGGTGGCTACCAAAAGTGGAAATTAGCCAAGAAAAACAAACGAGCCTGGACTTTAATGTTACGGAATTTGTTTTTAACTTTTGTCTGTAATGGTTTATTTTTGTTTTCAATTTTAAAACAAATGAAACATATTATACTTGAGACCCAGATTGCGTGTTAATTTATAAACGGTGGAAATGCTTTCAGTATTTTTGACTTTTGGGGTACGTAGCAATCAGAGTCAAACTCTAAAGAAAGTTGATGAGCTTTCCAATTATTATTATTTTTTGAGTACTAAATGTTACGGGTATAATCTTATAAATGGTGATTCAGCAGATGTTGCAGTTTGAGTGCTAGTAATGGGGATAGCAAGTACTACCTTTTACTTCGTCAAATGCGTAATTTAGTGCACAAAATTAGTATTAAATCAACATCTGATGCGATCAAAATCTGAGTATTTCTCTTTAAGTGTTTTACAGTGAGAAGCAGACAATTGACTCAGTTGCTTTTGATCGACGATAACGACTGCGGTTAAGCGGTGACGTAGATAAATATTTACGAAACTGAAATATGACAAATAAAAAATTTATGAATGAATAATGAATGAGTGTTATGCTTCGATACATAAAGCTGCTACAAAACTTACTTAAATCTTCAGACTCTTCAGACATCAATGTACGAGTATCTTTTCTTTCAGTGCATTTAGTCAAAAATCCACCACTTGATCTGTGCTACCAAAAATTTCTTCACTCCATAAATTTCATTAACAATCGACAACACTGTCTATGCCAGACAGCCAAACCAATCTGCAATAAAAAGCTTTTACCTTACCACACACACACACAAATACACGCCGTCTATTGTCTACAGCTGTGGAATTCTCTCATTCATCCCTTATGGCCAACTTGTGCTCTCTTTTCGCCAGTGTCTATGCTCCCCCCGACTACACCAAAACAGTAAATTTTTGCAACCAAACTCATCGTATGGCAAATACAGTCGGCTCAGATTATAACGGTCAGTGAGGGTGGAAAAACCGTCACCAACCGTCGTCGGTGTTGTCGGGCATATTTACCGCGGTTTTCCTTCCACCACTTCTTCTGTACATAATTTTCCACATAAAGAGGAAAAAAAAAAAAAAAAAAAAGTAATAAACTCATCACGGGAATGATTACATTACGCAAAGCGGAATACTCTCTCTGGATATTACTTTCGCAATTTAAACAACCAGATCGCCGCTGCTGCATTTCAGATACACATTGATACTCTTTATTCATCTGCCACTTGCTACGGATGGTTGATGAAGGCTTTTCCTTTTCATTTTCGTTTTCATGTTCGGTTTTTTTTTCCCCGACTTTTCCCTTTAACGAGCGCCAAATGTATACATATGTGCATATATAGGTACGCGGGTGTAGTTCCGTTTTGCATTGAAAAAAAGGGGATGCATGACGTCATTGATAAATGTTATCACGTCACCCACCAGTGAATTATATATTCTTCGTCAAAGAATATAATCATCGAGCATTCGCAGTGGTTTTCAAGGATCGTCGAGGTTGTCGGGCGCGGATTTCGAATTAAATACAATATAAAAGCGCTAAAGTATTCGCGCAAATCCTTTATGTGCTCGCGATACAAATTAAGTCTCCCCTTTCAAAAGGGATTTAATATTTAATCAGGAAAAAAGGATAAGTTGTGGTGTCGCTTCTGTCACAGCGCTATAGTGGGAGAATGAGAATAAAATCCTTATAAATAATTAATGCATTTGTCGTCCTGTGTCTCGATGACTACTCGTAAAATGTCGTGAAATTGTTTAATAAAAATCCAAATCCAAATCCAAATCCAAGTCGAAATCGAAGTCGAAAGTGAAGTAACTTGTTTTGTTTGTTTTTTTTTTTTTTAATTGGAATTCAATGTCAGTGTAAACAAAGTCACGGGTGAAGTGTTCCCACAGGATGCACGCAAAGAAGGATTAAAGTTTTTTTTTTTTTTTGTGAAGTTCTGTCTACAATTTATGGATACATCCTGCATTCTTACATAACTTGTCACAATTTTGATTTCTTTTTTCTGGTGAATACCTACAAATAGTCGTAAATTTTATAGGACATAGTGCGTTTCGGGAATATCTACGAGTATATAACAAGGACGTGTGGAGCATATTCGGTCCTAGTTTTGGGTGATGATTTATAATGAAACTACGCCCACCTGTTTCAAGCCACAATAATAACGGGCGGGTGTTAAATTATTAGCTCATGTTACAGTTCTGACGACATTGACAAATTATGGTGTTCAAGTTTTATAATTAAAATTACACGAGGACTTTTGTTGTTTGGGTTGGGTTTCCATTTTGTGATGAATTTGATGAAGGACGTTAGTTTGTAATTTTGTTATGAAAATTACAAGTACTTCCGTTGCTATTTCAAATTAAAGGTGTATTCAGGATACGTTTGTTCGAAAATGAACTAAAAGAACGCAAAATTTTATAGGTGGCATTGAAAATTTTTAAAAGTGCCAGTAGTTTGGTTGAAAATTGATTTGATATTGGATTTATGAGATATTTTACTGCAGATAATCCTATAATAATGTCGGAATATTGAGAAAATATTTAAAACTGATTTTCGAACCCTGAACTGGGGTGATTCATTCTTAAAATTGTACCCCAAATTTGTATTACGTCAGGTCTCTATCTGCTTTAACTTACAGATATCTTAAATAACTATAAGTTATCGAAAGTGTGATACTCAGCTTGTACGAGAGTACTTTCTTTTTTCACAGAGATTTTATGGGATTGTTTGATTTGAAAATTGATTATTACTTGACTCTTGTTAATTAAAATAAATCGTAGCTTGTATACATTGCTTACAGCAGTAAATATGCAATTAAAACTGCTCTGAAAACATTAGATACAAATTAGAATGCTTTTATCGATTTATCCAAATCCTATGGGCAATTTGTTTAATTAATTTTAGAACTTGTGTTACCTTAGATAAAGGAAATGGTTTCTTATATTTGTATCTCCGTTATTGTCTCACAATTTTATCAGATAAATAACAAAATTGTGGATTTTAAGCTTCTTTGTGTATAGGAAGGGGGTTGCCTTTAGGAGTTGTGTATGACAGTAGTAAATTTTAAAATAGCAATCATTTAAATGATATTAAGATGAACACAGTTTTACCCTAAACAAATTGTTATTCAAAAATGAAGAAATACAAATTTCAAATTAATAACGAGTATTGCTGTGATTACAGCTCAAGTGCTCTGTTATTTCTTCCAAAGGGATCGGTATAGTACCTTTCAGCTCTTTCTCCCATTTGTGGTATATACCTTACATGTTCTCTAGGATGCACGTCGACGAAAGATGCAAAGTATTCTTGTAAGATGTTTCTAATGTAGAATGATGATGACAAACTCTAAAGGTATCCCTCCCAAGGTTATAACAGACCTTCCTCCTCGCGTCTTCTCCGCACTCATTCTTGTTCACCTGGATTGAGCATAGCTAATCTATTTTCATGTGCGAACAAAACCGTGTTTCTCTACTCGGCAGTCCAATCGACGTACATACTTACTGCTGCAGTAGAATTTTTTTCATATCTTGTATTTCCCGCACTTGCTAGTCCCCATAAAGGTTTCTGGTGTTTTTTATGTTCTGACAGCCGTAGATAATTGTTGTGGGAGTTATTGCTCGGTATCTGTCGTATTGTATTCATTATTACTTCAACTTTAACAAGTAGATCCACCTATTTTTCATAGATTTGCAGGGTCTTCAGTTGAGGGAGCTATTGGTGATGGATTGTAGTCTGTGTAGAACATCTATGACACTCAGTTTGAGCCCCTTTTCGGGGCTCTATTTAAAAAGTTGAAGCCAATTTCTTCCTGGAGAGGTGAAATGAACCATCTAGAGTGTATATTACTTATGTCCAAACCCCTATTTCTTTTTAATATTCATCACCGAACCAATTAAGTGGTTGTGCATTCATCACTGGGTTTGTCTGTGTGTTTGGTTTGAATATCACATACATCAATGGTTAATCTAGAGTCTGTGAAGCTGATAGCGCTGTCGATCCTTGTTTCGGCTTACCACATGATTAGATGAAAAGTAGTCTTTATTTATTTATAAAATAGCTATTCAGACTCCAACGTTTTAGGCTTGTCCTAGGTTCTAACTCTATTTTTTCAGTTATTGATTTAGACTCTTTGCAAAGTTTTTATCTGCATTAATGCGATAGAATGTGCGAGTATGTCCTCTTTTTGTTTTTGAATTTCCATACATATTTGTGAGACCGATTGCTTGAAGAGTGTCATTTCAAATATCAATAATATTAATTTAATATCAAGTTAAAGACAATTTTCAATTCATCCCAGCACGAGATACTTCTTGAAAACCGTCCGGTAAATTATTTTAAAGGGTTTAGCTCAGCGATGTGTTGTGCAGACCGCGTCTATAGTCCGGCTCTGGCTGCTATCTTTTAAGTGGATGGGGAAAAAAACTTTTATACAAACTCCGAGTATAGGTTAACTACTCCCGAGTATGACGATTCAAAATAATAAGGATTCAAGAAATGAGTTACACAAGGCACAAAGTCTGCCAACTCACTCGCTATAATAACATACATACGAGTATTTGTTGTCGTAAGTTTGATTTCAACATTATTTTAGTTGTAGACCATCAAATGCCAGTTTTTCACAAATTTTTGAGCAATAAATACACATATTTCCTGTCTTTCATTTAAATCAATGAAATTTGGTTTTACTTAAATTGCGTACAGCCTATCTTAAGAATTTTGTTTCCGGTTCACCGCCCTATGTAAAGAAAATTTCCTCTCTTCTAGAACTGAAACTGATATGCCAATCTGCAATTTGCTAAAAGAACTTTATACGAGGATGAGTCAATAAGTCCCTGAAAATTAACACAAATTGTGTCGTCACCTTAAATTTAATTTTTTTTTGTCAAGAATCATGCTTCAAAAGAACGCACCCAAATTTTCCGACAGATCTGTCAAATAGTTTTGTTGTGGCAGCCATTTTATATAGACGCCTACTAGCATTTTCGTTAAAATGGAAAAAAGTGAATTTCGAGTGCTCATTAAACACTATTTTTTGCGAGAAAAAACTATCACGCAAACCAAACAAAAGCTTGACAAATATTACGGGGACTCTTCACCATCGATTGGAACCATTCACCACTGGTTTACTCAATTTCAGTGCGGTCGTTCAAGCACAAGTGACGCCGAACGTTCTGGTCGCCCAATTGAGATTACCACACCGGAAATGGTCGACAAAATCCATGGTTTGACAATGGACGATCGGCAAGTGAAAGTGCGCGAGCTTGAAGAGGCCACAGGCTTATCACATGGCTCAGTGATTTCGATTTTACATAAATATTTGGACATGAAAAAGCTTTCCGCAAGATGGGTGCCGCGTTTGCTCACAATCGACAACAAACGTATTCGTTTGACAACTTCAAAGGTGTGTTTGGCGATGTTCCAGAAAAATTCGGCTGAGTTTTTGCGCCGTTTCGTAACCGTGGATGAAACCTGGATTCACCACAACACACCAGAAACCAGGGAACAGTCAAAACAATGAACTTCTCCTGGTGAATCGACCAAGGCGGGTTTGTCAGCAAACAAGGTCATGGCGACAGTTTTTTGGGATGCGCGCGGTGTTATTCACATCGATTACCTTGAAAAGGGTAAAACGATCACCGGCGCATATTACGCAGAGCTGCTGGATCGATTCCAAGCCGATTTGAAGCAAAAACGGCCGCATTTGGTGAAGAAAAAATTTATTTTTCACTAGGACAACGCACCGGCGCACAAGTCCGCAGTCGCAATGGCAAAATTGCATGAGTTAGACTACGAACTCCTCCTTCATCCAGCATATTCCACAGATTTAGCCCCCGGCGACTATTTCTTGTTTCCAAACATGAAATGGCTCGGAAGTAAGAGATTTGGGTCGAATGAAGAGATCATCACTGAAACGTATTATTTGGGGGGCATCAAAAAATTGGAGAAACGTTGGATGTAGTGTATAGAGCTAAAAGGAGACTATGGTGAAAAGTAAAATGTTTTTATACCTTATTTCATTTTTCAGGGACTTATTGACCCACCCTCGTACAGCTATTTACGTTTATCAGCTAGAATTCGAAATAACAAACTTTACAAGCAGAATTTATTGCACTATAAAGTCATTCATCAATTTTGGTTCTATACGAGTATGCCTCGAATATTATTAAACAAAATACTATTGACTCGCCACTCACTACCTCGAGGTTAAGAATAGTTGGTGTAATGTCTTCCCTACCTAGACTATGGCGGTGTTATTTTGACGGTATCGAAATTCATACTTGTCCAATCTAGATATATGTACTCGTAAAGCAAAACTAGGAAGATTTTCCAGCCAATCGGATCACCAAGTGCATCGATTTTAGCATATCAAGTGAGGAATTTTGAAAATGTCTGAAATTTTCTAAAGCCTGTCTTTGTATCTATCTCATCCTCCATATATTCGGGCAACATTTGAAAACTAGTCGAAGAAAGTAAAAAACAATGCTTTTATGCAAAATTTCCTAAATGCACTCTTTCGACACAAATCATCTTCACACATTAACAATAGTTTCTTAATGAAAATTTATTAAGGAAATATTAACACATCATAACTTCGCACACTTTTCCAATAAATTTGATATTGTTTCATTCAGCTATAGAGAGCTCTAATGAAATCACCATAACTTTATGTGTCGACTAATTTATTGTAGCACATACATACTATTAACTGGTCTTTAACCTTCGAAAATAGAAGTGATTTATATGTGTGTACGAGTATTTATTACGCAAACCATTACACACTACAGTGTGAATCACTTTCAGAATATCATAAAATTGTTATAAGGTGTTAATGTATGACATTTTATTAAGAACTCGTAACTAATTCTTTATGTGTTCCACAAATATGATTTATATGAATTTTATATGAACAACTGAACAAATTCGATAGCTTTAATTAAATTCCATCGATTGAAGTATACGAGTATATCTTCAAGCATAAAATAAAATTGAGTCCGTATAAAAAAATCATCGTTACCAACCTCATTCCATCATTTACCATTCTTTTTCACATCAATCAACTCTCCTCTTCACTCAGAGTGCAGTCTATAAAAAAATAATATATATATCTACGTATCTGAAAGTGAATACTGAAAATGTGAACTTTTATTTAAAAATATTCTACCTCTCCTTCTCAGTTTGTGAGGCAATTTTATTTTACCATAAAATTCGTTCAGTACGAGTAAACTTAATGGATTATGGAACAGAAAGGATACTACCACTTATGGATATTCCTTTCTAAATTTTCCTTCAAGTCCCTTGGTTACCATTAGTAATTTCCAAGCTTGATTTATTGGAGAGGTTTTAAGGTTAACGGCAGGTTATAGTGAAACATTAAAATTCATACAATTTCAATTAATTTATTGTATCTCACACACTGTTGCGTATACGTATTATTATTTTTTAATGAATTCATCCACTCTGACTGTTGATGGTGTACCACAAAGAAATTGTGATTTCATGTTTACAATGGTACTTCCGTTGAAACATGTAGTTAAACGCAAAAACAAAAAGGAAGATCCTGGTGCAAACGCAGCTTGTAACGTTGTGGGCAGAGGACATCACTGTCGCAGTGACATGGGAGGGAGAAGAACGAAATTTCCTCGAATTGTTGACGAACTTAACTCAGTTCTTTTTGGAAAATATTTTAATTTGGTTGAAGAATAATTAAATTAACTCTTTTAACAATGATAATAAAATATGGATGTATGGTAATAAGGTTACTGCAAAATAAAAGCTTTCATCCTTTCTGTGTAGGGTGAGTGAAATCGGAAATTTTACTTTCAATTTAAATTGAGATTGAAGTTCGGTGTTTATTACCTTTTTTTCATAAAATTCGCGACATATTTTTGTTCAATTTTATGAGTGAAGACAGTATTTTTAATATGCGCAGTCTAATAGAAGTGCGTTAAGATTTTCATTGCACTTTTTTATACTTTTAGTCCTACTCAAAAACTCACTTACTTTATATGGCGCTTACATACCGGGGCGGGCCTGGACCTCAACCACCATGCCTCTCCAGCCAGCTCAATCCTTTGTTAGCTTCCCCCAGATTTGTACGCCGAGTTGGTGAGGTTCCCTTCCAACTGCGTACGGTGGTGTGGTAGGTAAGGTTTTCCTCTACCTGTTGTCCTTCTGGAATGGATTCAAAGATTTTCCGGGCTGGTGCGTTGGTATTTATATACTATATATGCCTTAGCCATCTTATTCCATTAATTCTGACTTTTTGACTAGGTCTATATCGCTGTACAGCTCATTTTGTTCAGCTTTATTTTGCTTATACATTCTCTGAATTATTTTAAACTAAAATAGGGAAAAGCATCTGATTTTAAAATGTAAATACAAAAACCCAATGCTCTAGACGCTCTAGTTTTCGTTTTCATCGTCATCATCGTTCGGTCCGTCCTCTTCGCCATTGTCAACGACATCGAAGCGCATTCCTTCTTGGTCGTTTCTGTTCTGTTTTCTAATACAACTCTTCGAATTTATCGTTGGAGTTATATTCGAGGATGTCGGCGAAATGCCTCAGAATTGAATTCACTGCTTTCGCTTTGGCAAAGCGCTCAGTGCACTTCTCGACATCTTCGGCCGAAACACGTCTTTTGGACAAGTCAATGTAACCCATCTCTTTGTCGACACGAATTACCACGACAGGTTCTGCCTTACCAACTCGTATAAGTTTGTTTATAGATCGGATACGACGACGGGACAAATCGGAAAGCAGGATCATGCCTTCGATGTTGTTGTACTCCAGCAGATGAACGTAGGGACCCATTTCTTCGATGGACCGCATGTTCACCATGACGACATCCTCGATTTCAGGATACTTCTCCTTGTAGAAACGACTGGTCAGGACCATTTTGCGGTAGTTCTTCTTGAGCTAGTGTGAATATTTTTTAGCAATTTAGCTGATCAAATTTACACAGAAACTCGCAAAAACGTGTACACTTTTGCGGGTTGGCTAAAGGAAGCTCTTCATTAAACCTTATCTTCCACATTTCGTCGATACAAACAGGACCGAAGATCACACGGAGAATTGTTCGCTCAAAGCAATATAGAATATTTTCATCCACTTTTGACAGTATCCACTTTTCTGTGCCATACAGCAGGACTGGAATAATATGGGTCTTGTACAAAGTTTCCTTAGTTGCTCGTGAGAGGGTTTTGCTGCTCAATTGCCTTCTTAGTCTGTAAAAACAGTTTGATCTCCGCACTGATGTCGTTATCAGAGTTCACCGTAGAGCCAAGTTCTTTACCATCTCAAAATTATCCATTGTTGTGTTCTGTCTAAGGCGTTGATGTTGAGTGCCCCTTCTTGTAAACAGCATATATTTCGTTTTACTTTCATTCACCGCTAAACCAATCTTTGCCGCTTCCGCCTCAATACTGACGAATGCACCATTGACAGCTCGCTGAGTTCTTCCGATTATGTCAATGTCATCGGCGTATGCACAGACTTTTGAAAAATTGTACGTCTGCCTGTGAGTTTCGTACAATTTGTTCAAGTATGATGTTGAAGAAATGGCATGATAGAGCGTCACCCCGTCACCTAGACCTTTTCTGACATCAAACTTTGGTGTTAATATCGACTTTGATAGAACAGCAGGAGTACTCCATCGTCATTCTGTACAATCGGATGAGTTTGACAGGAAAGCCAAAACTAGACATGGCTATGTTAGTTAATATCGACTTTGATAGAACAGCAGAAGTACTCCATTTTCATTCTGTACAATCGGACGTGTTTGACAGGAATGCCAAACCTAGACATGGCTATGTCCAGCTCGTCTCTATACATGCTATCATAGGCAACGGTGGGTATTGATTTGGAATTCCTGAGTTTGTTTACTTATAAAGCTACACAGAAAGTACCAAAAACCTAGCCTTCTGATTTTGGGATTGAAATGATAATTTTAAAAAGATTGGATGGAGAATTATATCCTTCTCGCCTCTGTGGCTATTATCAAATAATTTGAGAAGAGGCCGAGTCTTCTTGCGTGCATACCAATCTTTATTTGTGCCTTGATAATAGGTAGGTACTGTTGTGCTGATTTTTGGGACCAAGCTGATACAGGATTTCTTAGAATAAATCTGTCTAGTAATACACTACCCGATTAGTACCATTTGTCTATTTACGGTTGGTTTTACAGCATGAATTACAATTAACATCTAGCTAAAGACAAATTTTCCTGTCTTAAATGGTTGGGATATTGGATTGAACATTTATTGTGACGCAATATTTTTGTAGATAGGATGTAGGCGATGTTTTGTGGAATGAATTCAATTCCTTCACGGCTCTTAATGTAGTTTGTTTGAAAGCTGACTCATTAAACGATGACTTTAATTCGAATGGCTGCACTAGTCTCATCTGTCCGCCAAATACCTCAACGAGTGTCAGATAAAAAGATAGTCTTAAAAGTGCCACAGCAAGCTAAATTCTTTTGTTTTCTCTATAGCAACGTCATCTGCCTGAGTAGTCACATAGCAACACGTGCTTCATATATTTAACTAATAAGAGAAGATAAGCCACTAATTTGCGATGTGTTTCTGCTGGTAATCGTATTCATGGGCAGTTGATTGATTAGCGAAGTCAAGATTTGACGTTGCTAATAGAGATTCCATTCATTCTTCCAGGCATTCTTTCATCTTACATTCGTTTGAGATAAATGGATTATTCTACTTGACAGCATTGTTGGTCGCCATTTGCTTTTAGTACAGACAAAATACTTTGGTGAAGCAACCATCTTAGTATCCAGAAAGAAATTAGTCACAAACCCCAGATAAATCTGTCCAGCCAGTTAGGCTGCAGTTGTGGACACATGTGTGCATACTCGTACATAGAGGCATACAGACAAACAAACATTATTGTCAGAACCACTTTTTCCAGTTCGTCTATATTACGCGTAGTAATACCAGAATTGATATATATGTAGGTGCTAAAGTAAAAATCAGTTCAATGGCTTATGTATAGAAGTCGATCCGTCAGAATTGGTGGAACCCTTAAATTTGAAAGACGAAAAGATATCTACGTGTAATTTAAAATTACTGGAACAGAAACTTGCTTGATCACAGCAAAACGTTACATTTGTTTACTACGGGCTAAGTTTATAATTCCCATAGTACATTCGAAATTTTAAATTTCTGAGGGAAAAAAAGACTTTCTGTACTTGTAAAGGTTATTCGACAACACACTACAAAGTACTTTTTACTTTGGACAATATTTTATCATTTAAGTGGGCGCTTCTATTCGCCATACATATGCGCGTCCTTCTGATCAAATTTGTCAAACATTTTTCCACATTTTAACTTGTATAATGGCGATATCCTTTCTAGTATAAGTAATAGTTTTTGGGTTCTAACATATATCTTCTATTTAAAAAAAAACGCATCAAATCTTGGAGCTCAGCCGATGTGGGAAAACATCGTGTTTGCGACATGATGCCATCGTGTTGAAACCACATTTTAAGCAGGTCCAAATCTTTCAATCTTGGACAGTAAAAGTTTACCTTTATGTATTTAAAAATGACCGAGATATGTCCAGTTCTTGTGAATGTTTTTTTTTTTTTTTTATATAATTGCGCGCGCCAAAGGGGATATGAATACCCTTATACTATTACAGGTCACGGACGTCTTGAAGAAGAGAGAAAGAAAGATTTGATGTAGTGGTTTGAAACTCAGGTGACATTAAGTTTCTGTAACTGGGGAGCATTTTTGCTTTTGCTTGTCGTTGCTTATTATTCACAGTATTTTTTTCCGTCCTCCTGATGTCATCATTACAATCAAGTTGTATTTTCAGCCATATAACTACCCTAATGCCTTCGCAGTAGAGTTGACTTAGCTTTCGCAACTGATCGACTTTTTTATTTATTTCATGCGAAATAAATAGATGATTCTTGACATCAGGATATGAACCGTGAACCAACAGCGTAACAAGCGATGATATTACCACTAAACCACGGCCACCCTAATTGTTGTCTGTTGACAGTGTTCGGCACTTTCTAGTACGTATACCACTTCATAATAAATTTTCCATGTGTCTAGTTGACATCTGTCAAATATGAAGTGACAGGAACAAAATCCACAAAATTGGCAGATAATTCAATTCTACTGAATCACGCATCTCCTCTGGATTTCTGTAGATATCCTGATGAGTAAATATTTTGCATGCGTCCAAATCTGTAATCCCTAGGTTTTCTACACACTTTCGATGAATTCAATGCCCCGACAGACTTCCTTTGCAATACTCTACCTACCTCTTTTCTACTTACGCGACAAAGCCTTACATTGCCTCGTATAGTACGCAATTGTTGCTCCGCTTAGTATGCACGATGGTGTAATACCACCCTGATAGGTCATTCCTGAATTCGTTACCCGCATTTCCACAGCGAGTAGGCATTTAAAAACCTTACGCTGTGCAGCAGTCCTGTACTATTATAGCTTTTATAGTCTAGCACCTTAATCGCGGCTTGACTATCATTGAAAATAGCAATATCCTTATTAGATATCGATTTCATTTTCAATTCTTCTACAGTCTTGAGTATAGTCAGAACTTTTGACGGAAATACACTGCATCTACATGCATCAAGTAGTCTAAGGGACTATACAATAGCCACATTAATATGTGGACAGAGAAGCATGCAACTTGGATATGTACGAGTAGGATATACTTATGGCAAAACTCTTAATGGAATTAACTTGTGTTGCAACGCGGACGGTTTTTTTCAGAAAGTTATCCATTGACCTTGAAGATTAGTGATGCAATAAGAAGGTCCATTTACACCATCGATGTTCATGCAAAGCATTCCAGAATAATCCACTTTGACTATTTTGTAAGTTTCGGAGACACAAATTATATTTACCAGCGTCCTATTCAGGTTGCTGATGAGAGCAGTCCAAAATCTCGTACTTTACTTAAAATTCAGGAATCAGAGGCCTTGTTTTAATGGAAGACTGATGACACTGGCATTAAGCTGAGAGATCTTCTGAGATTCGTACTTTTAACAGGACGTTTCTGACGTGTCGGTCTCTTTACAAATTCCATAGTTAATCTACTACCTACGCAAACTCTCGAGAAATTTCTCTACCGCAAAGGATCTCAAAATTTATTTTGCCTTTTACCCTCAGCATATCGTCTCACAAAAGATGGAATCAGTGATAGATAATGAAGTCTTCTTAAATATGAAGTTTCCTTCAGTAAGCCCTGCACAAACTCTAATGCTGATTGAATTGATTAAACTCATTTAGCACTAAATAAGTCGTGAACAGTTTGATTTTAGCTACATGAACAATTTCTTTCAATCATTGGCCTGGAATCTAATCTGAATACGTACCCTCTGTGAACTGCTTTACACTTGAATAATTCCAAGCACTATGACCTTTTTCTACCTCAAATTATCCACATTAAATAAATCGATACTAATCCCGCTGCAAAACATGAAAACAATTTTCGTGTCTTCACAGTTTGAACTCTAATTTAATGCAAATGTCAAGCGCTGATGTAGAGATTCGCTTTAATCTCATTTTTCAAAATAAGCTTCAACCGACTTTGCTCATTCAAGAATGTGAAACAGAATCCTTGACACATTCTAACTTGTTCCCGAACAAGTTTCTTCTTTCTGATGGAATATATCCTTATGAGGCTGTCACTTGATAAATCTCAACCGAAAGTTGTTCCTAAAGCGTCGAGAAAACAAAAGAGGTGAATGCGCCTTTTTCGTAATAAATTGGGTGAACTGTTAAGGATTGAAGGAATCCTCTTCTCTTGCTTCTGTTGTAGAGTGATAAATTTATGTTGATGATTCCAAGAAAGTTATTCACAATTTGACAGCTTTCAGAGCTTGTTACTCATAGTTGTTGAAAGTTGAAAATTTCGGAATGAATATTCTTTGTGATCGTTATTCACTCTTGTAGCGGTTTATCAATGGTCTCAGTGGTCATTCAAGTATCAGGTAATTCAATTTGTATGCAAAGCTTTGGTGAACAAATTATGTCTAAATATCTTCAACTGGACTGATTTCCTGCTCACACTCACTTAATACTTCATCCCTCTTAAAATTCAATCACAATTGCTATGAAGACCCTTGCAGTAAAAGAAGAAGTTGAAAATATCAGATTACGTCTGTCTAGACACAAATCATTTCGGAAGACTGCTTTAAAGTGAATAATATTTGAAGGAAAAAGTATCTGCGGTCTGGGGGCTTTAACTTTCTTAAGCAAATACATCTCCACACCCCCCTAAATTGTTTAGAAAAGATTTTACTTATAGTCACAGTACAAATATCATATGTCTGTAGTAAGTAAGCAACCCATTTGCTCAAGAAATCAATAACTTAAGACACGTGCGCTAAAGAATATGCCTTGGTACTCGTAGGTAGAAAAATTATGAGGTTTCTTTCTTTTAGCACCATAAAAAATTATTTTTAATATTTAATACTCGTCCATAGTTGACAAATTGTGAGCAACAGTTTTTACGAATGACGTTAAAAATGCGTACTAAGTATACATTTGAAGAACAAATTTTGTCTTACCCTTGCCATTTGTTTGAGAATTGCAAATAAGTTCAGTTGTAAAGTTTAGTAAGCCCTTTTATTGTAATTAAATCCTGTAATTTCTGACAGAAGCGGATGTGTTATCCTGTGACTTTTATTTAGAAAAAATGGCAAAGTGTTCTAGGGTAAAATTTTGTAAATATTAAAACAAAAATCTTTTTTAAGTTTAAACTTGTGTTCCAGTGAGAAATACTACGTGGTGGTCTTTGTTTTTTTTTTTGCAACAAAAATTAGTTTACATAAAAATGTAATTGACTATCAATTGGTTGTCGTAAATACTCGTACGAGTACAAATATTTGTGAATAACATCGAATGAAATATTCATTGTGACAAGAGATCTTACAATTAGTGGGGTATTCTAGGACAAACAGCTACCGCCTATTATCATTAACGCACCACGTTTTTATACTGATTGCTAAGTTAAATGTGCATTGTTGCGTATGTATACGCGATTTTCGTTTCGATTTTCAATATGTGAATGTAAAAGTTGTCACCTTTGTGACAAGTTTACAAGTTGCTATCGATTTTGGTCATTTCAACCATTTTATATGCATTAATGCTCTTGGAATCTCATCTCTATTGTATTGGGAAGCGACGACTTCCAATTCTACTTTGTTGGTCATCTAAAATATTCCAGTGAAATAATTATTTTATTTGCGCTCCAGACATTTCGACAGCATATTATTTTATTTGTTATTTTATAACAATTATGTAAGGAATATATCGGCCAAATGGCCACGATGCAAATGAGCGCTCTTTCAACTATATTTTGCATAATGTTTTGGAAAATTTCGGGTGTTATTTCACCAAGCATCGGGATTGTGGTTGGTTTGTTGTCGTGGACATTTCCCTTCAAGTACTCCCAAAGAAAAAAGTGGAATACGGTCAAATCAGGATCGATATCACATTTGTTTAGCATTTTGCGGTCGTATCGTCCTATTGGAACCACATATGTTGTAGGTCCAATCGATCCAATTCGGGTACTATTTACATACCTTCAAAATGCCCCATAATGGATTCGCATCGGGAGAATTCCATAGCCATTGTGTCGAGGAAATGAAGTGCGGAACGTTTTGTCGCAGCCATTCTTGATTTGCTCGGGCTTTGTGGGAAGGTGTAGAGTCCTGTTGGAATGTTCAAGGTCTTTGGCCGAAATATTTGCGTGCCCATGGCTTCAACACAGCTTCTAAGAGAGTTTCAAAATAAACCATAGTCCAAAAATACGAGCGGAGACCGACCCTCGGCAGTCACTGTGGCCCAAACCATCAAACACGGTGGCGCTTGCTTCCTGGTGGCCATTCTTTGGTCGAAATTATCGTTTGACCTCTCTGGCAGGTAAACTCGATCATTTTGCTTGTTGACAAGTTGCTCAATTGGAAATGGTGCTTCATCAGAGAAGACAATGTTTGGCAATAGGCCACTTGCATGCAAGCGGATCAACTCCATTGATCTTTCCACTCTACATTTTTTTTTTGGGAAGGTGTGAGATCGTGCACTTTTTGGAACTTTAAGGCCTTGAGTGCAAGCTCATTTTTTAAAATGTGTTGCATCCGTTCTCTGGATATGTTTAGCTCAGAAGCTATTTGTCTTCCGCTACGCCGGGGATTTGGTTAGATTCTGGCCTTCACACTCCGAATCACTGCTGACGATGTTGCTGTCTTTTTCGGACCACCTCCATAGCGTTTTGCAATGCTGCCTGTTTTGTCGTTGATACACAAACATTTTGTTCACTTTAAAATGTTTCAGCCAAAAAGTGCAATAACACTATGTTTGAATTCCATTGTCGATAGATCAAAAATTAAACACGCGATAAAAAAAACCTCAACAATGAAATGAATTAACAACTGTCAAATTTTCAGTGCGCTGTCATTCGTAGTTTGGCAGACACAGCGACGTGAAGTTGGTAACAGGTTCTTGTTAGCAACCCTGTATTTTCTTCAATTCGTCCATACATTGTTATTCAAGATTCCATCAGAATCCATGAATTTCGGTAATAAATAGTTATAGCCACGACCACTTTCTTATAAGAAGAAACGATAAGTTCAGTTTTCCTGATAAAATCTCTTAAAATTGGCGGAAGTTTACTCCGAATCGAAAGATACGCGTATCATTGAATTTGAATTGAAAATTTTAGAATGGCACGCCCACTTTATTAGAAGATGAATAATAGAATCCCTTCCAGATTAATCGTAACTTTTTTTTTAAGCACTTTATACTTAAAGCAGTAACCACAATATCAGGAAGAATATTCGAAACCCGCTACCGGTATATTAGTAACACTGTTGAAGTAATTCACGCGTAATTAGTGCTGGGATTTTTCAGTTATTATCTGCTTGTTTTATTTTTGACTTTTTTCGCAGCTGATTTTGTTTGAAATCAAATAGTTTGAGCATGGTTCAGATCTCGTATATATATTCAAGTCTTTCTCAAGTTGTGAATTAGAAAAAATAGCCATAAAAATAACAATCATTTTGTTTCACATCATGTTTAAGATATACATAAACCAACATGCAAGTCAGGTCCGCCCACCTTTTAGATTTTGGCAAAATATTGTAATAAATTTCGCCATAACACCTTGAAAGCAATTTCATCAAATAATGTTTCCTCCAATTTTATTTCTCGTCTACTCTTTTATGCCGCCATTTAAAATGGTGATACACAATTATTTTCTCATCATTATTATTACAGTCATTCCTTTTTTTTCTTTAATTTTTCTTCTTTCTGTGCAAAAAGGAAAAAAAGGATTTTTTCTGCTTTAACTAGGTTGGCAGGAAAAAAAAATGAAGAAACCAAGCCTTTTATTCGCCTACACGAACGAACGCCTGTATATTTCTCAATTCCCTCCCTAATTCGTATTCCGAAATTTTCCTGTATATAAAAATAAACCTACTCCCTCTTCGTTTACAAGAGCAAGTCAAGTTGTGTAAGGATACAACATTAATCTGAAAATCAATACAAGATTAGCATAAATGTTGTGTTGTGAGATTTTACTTAGAAAACGGAAAAAAAAAATTTCAATATTTGAATTCCTTGAAGTAGCCCAGTTGTAAGTGGGAATAATAAAATATTTTTTTCTAGTTACTGAGTTTAGTTAAAGGATTCTTTGTTTTAGTTTATACGTAGGAGGGGAATACTATAATCGATTGGAATACTTATATTGTGTTTCCGCATGAATGTAAATAAAAAGGGTTTCCTGATGTTATCCGTATAGGCACGTGTTGAAAGGGAAATCTGTGGAATGCTTCTAAAGTTATTCAGGTTGGAATGTAGTATTAGAATTGTTGTGCGTGTGTAACAGATGGTTGCCTTCTAGGGTGGTAATGCGGATGAAAACCTTCACCTTCCGGGTATAAGAGCTTTAAAGCATTTTCTCATTTTACACATAATTGTTAATAGTGACAATTCAGGTCCAAAACAAACAGATTTCTTGGAAATTCTATTGTTTAGATGTCAATAAGTCAAATTACATGAATGCAGTAAGACCCCTTGGAGTGAGAGGACATAATAAAAGGCGTCAATTGATGTCAACTATTATTGACGTTTGGGAATCAATAAACACCATAACCTGTCAGTCAAAGCCAAATTAATCCAATGGTGGACATTTTAAAGACATCACTTTAATGTCTAAAACATACCGAATCTCATGGCTGTAGTAGAAAGCTTCGGGACAGTTTTGGCCAGCCTTTTTTATTCTCAACGAAGCCACTATGCCTTGAAATAAAATCAGAGATGAATTAACCTTATTCAAAGATCACAAAAAGTTTTGCAAAACGAGCTTACATTTTTTGATAGGTAAATCCTATGAGAGCATCTTGGCGCTCTAAGCAGGGTTGCGGTCTTTTTTTCAGGAGTCGATCAGACACAATATGGGTGGCACTAAATTGGAAAAAATGTACTTACTTTCTCCTGTGCTATAAATCTGCAAACGTTATGTCGATCTGCCCGTCCGTATATCACCAATTTTTAGGCCTTACCACTTTTTTATAAGAAAAATACATTTTATTAATATTTTTACTAGGAACTGAAAAAATATCACCTTAAAGAAATACATATGGAGACATTTACCCTCTCCATAATTTATTCATACGTTATATACTGACACGCCCACTTTTAGAGGACATTTTTTTAAAAAAATATAACGTATTTTTCTTTCTCATAGCTATTCACGGTGATGATCCTTGATCCTTGACCTTCGGTTACAAAAGGCAAACTCCACGCACATTCTCTTCTAAGAAAAAGTTTTAGCCACAAATTATGTATTAAATTCTTCTGAAAATCGAAAGAATGTCCTCTGAGTAGAAAGATTTCATTGCATTTAAACCAAACGGTTTAGGAAGTGAGGGATAGAATCCATTTCAGACGGATTGTAACTTTTCTGTATGCTAAATGTCATGATTTAACTAGATCCAAATGAGATGATTTCAAATGACTCGTTTCGAGGTGTTTTTTCCTACATTCAGCTCATTTGATTTGACAGTTGATACAACATGGCAACACGTTAGGTGTATGCATAACTTGGGTCGACCAGTTTTTATTTTACTCATAGATGAGTTATCCTCGTATATTTGCAAGTACATTGAAATTTGCGAAGCTGTCATTTTTATTGTTTATATGTATACACAATCGTTTAATTATAACCTCAGAAATGTGGGAAATGACGCTACAAATAAAGCCATTGTTCCCGTGCCTGAACGTGGAATGGCAACCAAATGTCATAATATATTCTTTTGACAGTTTTTCATTCAATTTCATTCAATAAAAAGTATGCTTGCCTTGTCGAACTTTCTTTTGTACTCATTTGTCATCTCATTTGCTAGTAATGAGATAATTTAGCAAATGATGAATTGTATGGACATTCACGATTTTTTACCGTAAATGAGTTAAAACGTAGCTTAAGACTTGGTTTAAAATATTTGTGAAGAAATTTTGTTCTGTAAGCTCCTGTATACCTATTTTTATTTACCATATAAATATTCCCGGATAAATTGATAACGTATAAAGCCCCTAATACACTGCGAAAGTGTAACGAAAAATTTCGTACAAAATTAGCACGACATAAACGACTGAAGCTTTTTTTTTTTATTTCAAACAAAATAAACTACAAGGAATTACAAATGTTTGTTTACACTGCGACTAGTTATGAAACTAACGAGCAGTTTGCTTTTCAGTATTATTAGTGGGAGAAAAGTAAATGGCTAACAGTTTACTATTTTTAAGATACATTATAATTGTAATTTGTTGTATGTTAACTTTTAATGACAGTAACAAGAGCATAGATGGGATTTAATCCATCCAAAGCGTTGGAGGTTAAGTTCACTCCGACCGTTGTTGTCGCTCTGTTACTATCTAGTAGAGTGCAAGATCTGGCGGTCTTATACGTTGCAGTCGTCTCACGCCATATACGTTTAGAAGAATTGTTGCTTGTCCTGAAGTCTCTTCTCGTGTGCTTTGGCCCTAGAGTTGATCTCTTCAAGAACAGTAGGACTGCCTAGGTCCCGATGGAGGTCGCTGTTTCTGATGTACCATGGAGCATTCACAATACTTCGAAGGACCTTATTCTGGAATCGTTGGATGACTGCAACATTGGTCTGGCTGGCACATCCCCAGAGTTGAGCGCCATAGTTCCACACTGGTTTTAGGATCTGGTTATATAAAAGAATTTTATTAGTAATTGATAGTCCTGACTTCCTGCCTATAAGCCATTCTAATTTTGGCCATTTAATGACTAATTCTAGTCTTTTGATTGTAATATGCTCTTTCCAACGAAGCTTGGCATCTAGAGTTATACCTAGATACTTCGCTGTATTTGCATATGGTATTGTCGTGCCTGAGACAGACTTATTTGTGAAGTCAATATGTACAGATTTACTCGAATTCAGTTTTGCACGCCATCTTTGAGTCCACCTGATAATTTGGTCTACAGCAGCTTGCAGCTTTTGCGTCGATTCTAGCGTTGTATCTCCCACTGCTAAGACTGCCGTGTCGTCGGCAAAAGTTGCAGTCTTGGTGTAGGGCATTGTAGGTAGGTCTTTAGTGTAAAGAAGGTATAACAGAGGATGCTTCCTTGAGGAACTCCGACTTCGATCTGCACTAGCTTAGAGTAGTAGTTTTCTTGTTTTATACGGAAGTATCGCGATGTTAAATAAGACTCCATTAGGTGGAAGAACTGTTCTGTTCATTCCATACTCTATCGAAAGCCTGTACTACGTCTAAGAAAATTGCAGAACATACTTTTTTTCCTTCTAGTGCTCTTTCGATTTCAGTTGTTATTCTGTGAACTTGTTCTATTGTGGAGCGTTTACTTCGAAAGCCAAACTGGTGATTTGGGATTAGGTTTCTTGACTCTACGATTGGTTTGAGACGCTTCAAATCAGTCTTTCAAACAACTTTGATGTTGAAGGAAGTAGCGATATTGGTCTATTTGAGGATACCTCGTGAGGGTCCTTACTTGGTTTAGGGATCATTATCATGTCAGCTACTTTCCAGGCACTTGGTACATACTCAAGGCTAATTGTTTTATTCATTAACCGCAAGAGTTTAGCTAACCCTTTGTTTGGCAGGACTTCCGCAGTGATCAAGTCAAAACCTGGAGCTTTTTTGTCTTTTAATCGCCTTATCTCATGTTTTAACTCATGCATTTTAATCGGAGGAATCATAGAACGGGCATTTTCATTGAGATTTAGAAGCTCATCACAGATAGCATCATTAGGCTTAAAGGTATTCGCTAGGTGGTCTGCAAAAGCAGTAGCTTTTTCCTCATTGCTTTTAGCCCATTGCCCATTACTGCATTTTATTGGAGGAATATGATTTGTTGGTCGCTTAAGATATTTTGTACTTTTCCAAAGTGAATATTCAGTGCTCTTGTCAGCAGTTAGCTCTGATAGATATATTTTCATTGTCTCATTTCGGATTAGATTTATCTCAAGCTTAAGATCTTGTGTGGCCCTGTTAAGTTTTGTTTTATTGGAAGGAGATCGAGTTTGTTGCCATCTACGCCGAAGTTTTCTTTTATTCCTTATGAGCTCCTTTATTTCTTTTGGATAATTGGTACCCACCGTTTTCCTCTTTGTTGGAGGAGTACAGCTCCAAGCCGCAAATTGGATTAGTTGGATGAACGAATATGCTTCTTTTTCCAGCTGGTCTGTCGTCTCAATAGGTGTACTAATATTGATTTTATCTTTTAGGATATGTTTAAAACTAAGCCAATCTGTGAACTTATTTGAAAGGTATGGATTTTCCTCTTTAACTATAACAGTTTCACTAAGTGTCAGATATATTGGTGAGTGGTCCAAGCCGTCTTGTACCTGGATAAAGTTCCTTGATAATTTATTTTTCACAAAAAAGTCAACCAGATCAGAAATTTTGGTAACGTCCGTCGACTGAAGCTGAAACGAAAAATTTGATTCTATTTTTCGCAGTTCAGACGAAATCGTTCACTCAGTTTACGCCCGAAATTAATTGTTTAAAGCATTAATTCATTGCGAAATGTTGATGTTTCTTCTTTTTTTTTAGAGTTTCTCTTCCAAAAGTATTATGGAAAACCGCTTGCTACTTTGACTTTCTGTGCCAAATTTTCTAACAGATATGTCATTCTAAATAATTATTTTCCCGTGAAAATTTCGTTTCGCTTGAGCTGTGTATTAGGCTTAGGTAGTAACTGTGTATTAGGCTAATAGAGTAACCTTAATTTTTAGGGCTAAAATCAAAATGTCGATGCCGCCTCGAACTGTGCATCCACAGATTCAATGAAATAAATAAATATAAATGAAAATTCCTTTTTTTTTTTTTCACTAGAATGGAACGGACCTGAAAGCTTTATCTTGACAATTTTGTGAGACCTTAAACAAATGATTTAGTATTTCTGGGACTGGATAGTTGGCCATACATACAGACAAACAGTATTAAGGGATGCACTTTCTTGAGATTCTCTGTTAGAGCAATGTTAAAATTGAATTCTCTCCAGAACAAAAGCTTTCACGAAATCAATACTACAGCTACAAATACCGTGATTTACATAGAAATCAATGCATATACAAGGAAAATTTGGAGTACATATGAAGGGTGGCTGATGAATATTGCTACATTAAGAAACTCAAATAACTTTTTTTTCAGTGTATGGAATTCATTTTCTTTATTCATGTTAAAGCTTATTCAATTTTATTAAATATAGCTTAATTAGTTTTAAAAATAATGGAATTTAAATGCAGGAATAGCCGCAATTGTTTCTTGAATGGATCGCTTTAGTTCATTCAAATTTGTTGGTTTTGCTTCGTAGACTTCCTGTTTGCAATAACCCCACAAGAAAAAGTCAGGTGCAGTAAGGTCAGGCGACCTGGGGGGCCAACGGAATGTGGAGTTTCTGGATATCAGCTTACTGGGAAATTTTCGTCGCAATTCTGTCATAACAGGCCGGGCTATGTGAGGAGTTGCACCTTCTTGCTGAAACCACACGGAGTTGAAAGAAATTCTCATTCGGCGTAATTCTGGATAGAAAAACTCTCTCAACATGCTCAAGTAACGGTCTCCAGTAACCGTAACGGTGTGACCGTTTTTTTCGAAGAAGTAGGGCCCGACAATGCAGCGTGATGAAACTGCACACCACACTGTGACACAAAGTGGATGCAATTCCGTCTCATGGAGTATCTGTGGGTTGGAAGCACTCCATATTCTACAATTTTGTTTGTTTATGTTGCCGTTTAAATCGAAATGGGCCTCGTCAGACATAAAAAGATAGTTCAACATGTTTCCGTCCTCTTCCACCATTTGAAGCATCTTCTGACAAAATTCCAAACGAATCGGCAAGTCTGCTGCGTTCAGTTTGTTGGCCATTTGAATTTTATATGGGAATAAGTTCAAATCATTGTGCATAATTGACTGCAATGACTGTCTGCTTATACCCATTTGAGCAGATAAGCTTCTTGTCGAAACTCTTGAATTGTTTTGTATGGCAGCAGCTACAGCAGCGATTGTTTCCTCCGTCCGAACTGAAGGGTTTCGATGGTAAGGTCTTCTTTCGACTGTCCCATGCTCGGCAAAATTGTTAACAAGTCTCATTATGGTCCATCTGCTCGGAGGATTGCCGCCAAACGTGCGCCTATACTCTCTTTGAACCGAAACTACGGACTCCAGTACGTGATAGCGGCGGACAATCCAAATTCTTGTTAATCTGCAAAATAAAAAAAAAATTAACCAGATTCATTAAATAGAAAAAAAGTTATTAAATTTTTTTTTGGTAGCGGCTTTCATCAGCCAATCTGTACATTACACACCCATACTTCCGAGCTTGTAAAAATAAACAGACAATCTTAAGTAATATATCGGATGTAAATGCTAAACCCAAATTTTTTTTTTTTTTCTTTTTAAAATAGTTCCGACTTGATGTAAAAAATCTGAACTCTAGAGAGTAAATGCAGATTTCAACTTATGGTACGTACACGTAGTCTTTAGTCTCTACCTTTTCCGCAAAAATTTGTGCAGATATTTCGTAGTGTGTATAGGGTCCTTAGGCGTCCTCTAACAATTCTCTTGCTAAATCAGTTCTAAGACAATCTCTAATGTACTCGTACCTACGAGTATACAAAATGTTCCAAATTAATCAGCTTCACTTTTATTTAGGTTCCTTCTTCTGCACATGTATTCTAAAAATCCGACGTTTTATGTCCGGTCATGTATTCAAAGCAGGACTTGAACAATTCTTAGTAAGACTGTACGGTCCGAAAGTCTGTCTCTAGGACCAAAAAGTACTTCAGAAATATATGTAAAATCTCTTACATCTCATGGGCCTTGGTCCTAGAAATAAATATAACAATTTTGTTCAATAGAGTGCTAGAAGGGCGATTGATCCTCACACACTTACTCGTATTAATATAAAATACTGGAACTGGTAAGTCTACCTAAGAATAACTAAGAATTTCGCACAAGGTGAATGTTTATGTATACCAGACGTAGTTTACATATATATCCTTCTAAATGACACGTCCACATTTATCATATAAGGTCATATTGTGAGCAGTGCAGTCATCCTTGCATAAGATAATGATTGGGCGAATTACATATATGTGACAGTGTTTATTTAGCTATTTTACAGTCGGTGATTAAAACCTACTGGAGATATATCTTCTGGGAGTGAATTCCAAAGTTAACTTGTTCTTTAGCCAGGAAAATATTGATAGAGAGGTGTTTGCTTTACGAGTAGTGCCAGGGTGATAGTGGCCCATTATGAGTCTACTAACCATGCACTTAGCGCCATAAGTCCATCTTCGACTGCAGAGAAAGATGAAAGATGTTGTCCATGTGCAATGGAAGACCATTATTGGCGACGTTAAAATCTTGGCGTTTACAACTCGAGGGTGTCCTTCACACTCACTCTGGTGTCTTCTAATAATCAATTTGTTTTAATTTATGCAAAAAGTAAGGTATTGTCTCCATGAATTAGATTAACGATGTCGCCAGTAAACAGTTTCAAGTCAGAGGTCTTGCTTTCGCACTTTCTGAAGTGCAGCGAATGCACACAAATTAAGCTAAGGTGGGAAAAATCTTGAGCTCATCATTTGCCGTATTTTTTTTATCAAGAAACCTTTCAATACATGAACTCTTATACTTTGCGTCTGAAATGAAAGTAAACTACTAACTGAGAGTTGCGAAATATATAGAACACCAGAACCGAAGACAGGATATTTAGAAAAATTGTATAAGGTTTTGCAGTCCCATTGATGGAATAATGTACGAATTTGGTGTGTCATCTGAACCCTTGTTATAAATATTATAACAAAGTCCTTGAAAATGATCAGGATAAGACCCTGTGGATTGGATATTTGGTTCCAAAGAACTTTGTATTGCTGGTACCTTCCTCTCAAGTCGATGTATTCCGCAAATGTTCAATGATAATCTTTTTTAACCTCTCAGAGTCAAATTTTGCGAACTTTGCCTGCACGAGGAGTCTAAGACAATTTACCTTCTTCAACTTTAACAAATAAAGGCGGATTTTTTTCTTCATTTTTTGCTGGCGCTATTATAAAAGATCCATGAACAATTTTCCTACTCAGTATTGTATACTGCAGCATCTCCCAAAATTATTCCCAATCGAATGAGATCGAAAGTCTCTCTTGCTCTTGCATATATCCTTCATGATTAAGCAGTTTAAAGTGTCGATAGTACATGTATCGTTGTTGTTATTTGAATCAGAGCAGAAGGGTAGTTACTACATATCTAAATGACTGGACTCTACGAGCTATTTTCTGGAAGGAGATAGGGTTCCAACTCAGTACTCGTATACTTATACATACGAGTAGGTAGGACATACATTTTTAGATAATTGATGTCCTGTTATTGTAGACCATCGTCAAGCTGTCATTTTAACAACCTTTTTGAACGCAAAAAGGAGAATTTACTTAATATACGAGTAATTCCACATTCTCTGGTGAGAAACAGTCCACAGTGTGTTTGTCAATATCGTTTCCAGTTTGTTTCTTATGGCGTTTAGAAATTTGCTACCAATTCCCATTAACCTTAGATTTTAAAGGACACAGGCTGATTTCAAGATATAAATGCCTCTCTTTACAGTCTTCCTCATTTGATTCTATTCAAGAAGATTAAATGTAACTTATAGTCCTAGTATTAAGCGAAGCTTCTGACGCAACCAATAAGTTATGATTTATTCAATTTCTTAATGTTCTGATGAACAGCATTGTAATAAGCTTGCTTAGAGGAGAAAAACCACATCAGAGGATTTTATGGGCCATTTCAAAAATATCCGGCATAGCATATACACTGTCAGATATTCAGTTCGAAGTGGCGAATATGATATGCCTATACCCTTCGAGCCGGATATACTCGTACATGTGTGAAACGGGAACAAGTCGCTGTGGGTTTGTTCTGGTTCCGTGTGTGTAGTCCATTCAGAGCAGAGTTTGAAGTGATAGACAGGGTTAGGATTTAAACGAGAAACGAGCTATTATTTTACGATACTTCGATTACGGTCCCGACTTGGAGATGGTATACGAATATGCTCCACTCATCCACTATTCGAAGTAGAAACTTATGAATCTAATTTTCCAATTTTTTTAGGAATCACAAATCCATGACAATCAACAAAAAACAAATGTCAAAGAAAAAAAGTGTTTGTGTAAAACTTAAAAAAAAATAAAAATCAGTGAAACAAATGTAAACAAAAAAAAAAAAAAACTCATACTACTATGTTCATGTCGAATGGTAAAGTAAACCGTAAAAAATGTCCGATTCCGATGTTCGTACGAATTCTTGCATAGAATTGTCGGAAATCCGCAAACTCGACAATCTTCTGACACAATGTGAGACAAGTAGCTGTGAGTATATCTGCCTGGACTGTTGCGAGAGTCTGGGCAATTCTCGCAGTGAGGTCGATCATATAGGAACTTGCCGGAACACTTGTATACCTGCGACGAGTACTACCACCACTGGTACGACCACCGCAGCTAGTACTAGCATAGCAACTTTTCCGAAACCACCCACATCGTCTGCGAAACTGCCACCGAATCTCGCACAAACTCGCGAATCTTCTGCTAGTCAACTGCTGTCGCTCGTCTCGAAATTAAATCGTAGCTTTGAGCGGAATACCTCCGCCTCGGATGTGGTAATGGAGGCGAATTTTCTTATGCAAGGAACGATATCTGGCGGCGGGAAACATCATGATGATCGCAGTAGTTCTGGTTGCAATCACAAGTATCATAAGAAGCATTCGAAAAAGTGCAGCAGTCTCGATGGCAGTGATAATGACCTGTCGGCATCGGCGACGCCGAAGAAGAAAGATTTTGAAGGGTCGATGCGATACTTTAGCTTGGATAAGGAACGCCAGGATCGAGAGAAGCCAGTAGGTGAGGGTGGCTCTGATGTTTATGCCGGCAAAAAGCATTGTTCCTTCGATCGGTCTGTGCTAATAAATGAAAACGATGGGACTCGTATAGAAGGAGCAGATACCCAGAGCCAATATCAGAATCAAAAGCTACGCAGATTTTCGGTGCGAAATGAATCGGTTTGCATCTGTGAGAACTGTGAGAAGGGAAACGTTATATGTGTCAAGTCAACAACCGGTGGAGGTTTATTCTCACGAAAATCAAGAGATAGTAACGCAGGTGTTGGTCGCTCAGCAATTGGCCTGAAATCAGTCAAGAACAGTGAAACGAGTCTTAAAGACCGCGAATCGGATCGTGATTCGACGCACGGTAGCCTACGATCGAAATTCTCACCACAAATCTTTGGTCGCAAGATATCGTCGCGGAGTCACGCGCATCACACGGATAGTGATCATGATCCGGACACGGCCGACAAGGAGGCGCTACTAGGCCACAAAATGGATATAAAACTGCCAGAGCCTGTAGAAACTGTAAGTATAATAAATTTTATATAAAATATTTATTTTTTCAGGTTTTTGTAGGTGTACTCGTATATTTTACTGTGGGATTATTCAGGTCATTCCTCTTTGATTCCTTCGTCATTGAATAAATTTCGATTTGCTTTTGAATCCTTCTATGCGAATGATTTTTTGAATCCCACAGATCAATGGATAATCCTCGTTTTGTCTGCCGCTGAATGAATGGGTTGTCGTTCTGAGATTTGTGCATGTAGTGCTGGGAACATTGAAAGTGCTGCTACTGCATTTTATTTCGGTGACGTACGAGAATTTGAATCTGGTTGTTTTGCATTGTATGTATCTTTGTATCGGAAAATGCCGATATGAACATTTGTGTACAAATGCGGGTACGTGGATAAATTGGGATGTCATTTTATAGGAGAACTTGAGTGATAAGTGTGACTCGTTAATATGACAAACTTAACTATTTCGATAGTTTTTACTACAGGACGTGTATCTGTAGGAGTAACGCCTTTTTTTTATGACTGGATTCTTCATAACTTCTACAGATTCAATAGTATATGAATCTAGTACATACTTTATGAATTAAGTCCTGCTTATATTATAAACCGTACATGCATCTAGCTAACCGCGGCATTGCCTCCGTCAATACTGTAATATGCGAGCTAAGGCTCGAGTAGATAAAACGTTATTCTGTGAGATTATTTCTTTATTTTCTAGTCTATAGAACAATTCAAGTTCACACTATACTATTTTTCGCAAATTCCTTCCTCACAAGGTCTCTTTCTTCTCAAATCACTTTATCTCCTTTCAATTACTTAATTCACAAATCCAAACTAATTACTTCTTCTTGTTAACTCTTAACTTTCAATTTATCACAAAATTACAACTTCGCCGATTATCACTTTTCCAATCTCTTCGTGCGGTTCGAAAACCAGCTGCCTTGCCTCGATCGCCATCTGTCCTTATATAGTCGCATTTCTGATAGCCAGAAACTTCTAGCAAATTCTTCGACCACTGGAACAAGAAAATTCTGATGTAATAATTCCAAGATGACAGCTGCAGCCAATAATCTCTTGCGGTTATAATTCTCTCTTAATTCCGCGACGTCGTCTTAGACATAATTCGTCTCTTACTGTGGACACGAACTTCGAATGAAAAGACACTTCGGAATGTGTTGCATCTTTTTGGGGCGTAGTTATTATGTTACATTATGTTACAATACATACTGATAGCAAGTGAATTTATCTTGCCCCATAATCTGAAATGCAGCTCTGATCTACTTTTTTTTAATTAATTAACCAATCCATTGAAGAAAGTTGTGTTTATAATATATTCATCTACTACTACGACTATGGGAGTGTTTCGTGAACAACAGAGCTCTGAATACTAGGATTGCCTCACTTTGATTTGTACTATCGATCCGTGCCAACCCTGTCTTAGTAGTAAATACAAGCGATTAAATTGCGCATTTTAAATAACTATCTGCTTGGCCATTCTATTGGGCCTGAATAGAACGTACTTTTTCTCACAAATAGTCAATTTTATCCCTTTCATCTTAGCCCACATTTTTACTGTTTAGCAAATACAAAAACCTGTCTAGAATTATCTTAGTAAAGACAGTAACCTATCTATATTTGTTCGATTGATCGCCATCTAGTGGAAAAATTAACTGCAACTACATATAGCCCATTTATCTGCTGCTGAGAGCATGTGTAGTTGGTGGCTACGTGTACATTGGAGTACTTGCTTGAAAACGGTAATCCGCGTGAATGTTCTAAGCATAATATACAGATGAACACGACATATGAGCTGCAATTAAATCCAAAAGAGCTATTTCAGCACAAGGCCCTTCACAAAATCTGTTTTATCGAACAAATGTAATTGTCTTGCTATCCTCTCAGTAAAAAAGCAGTTGATCGGGGAATACTTCTTCAAGGAATTCTTTAATATTGGCGATTGAAGTAACGGACCTACCGAATGCGTAAACTAACCTAGGTAGGTCAGGTAAATGGGTGCCCTTGTTGCCCATGTTGAATATCAACGGCTTACTTAGATCAAATAAAGACCATTGTGCATAATTTATTTAAAAATCCTAAAGTTTTAACAACCGCTAGTTAGGAGTTTGTTAAGCTTGATATTACGTTGGTCCTACAACGAAGAGTCCTGATTCTTTTGAGGGCTAGTGTAGGACCAGTAACATAGTAGATGGCGATTAGTCTCTATTTTTTTTTCGTCAACTGCTACAGTAGTAGTTGTACTTAAGACGTATCTTATTGCATGGTTGCCTACTGAGCAGTGCACAGTCAAAATGCCAACGACTGTTCGAATTCGCTCACGACAAGCTTTATTAAACTCTCTTCGTATTCAGGACTGGCCGTAAGTATCTAGCTGTAACACATGTATCTAACTGATACCAGCGCTTAATAGCATTCTCGATGGATTTTATTTCTATTTTCCTATATACTGTGCTAAGCGGTAACTAGCCCCGATTAGGGCCTGTGAGGAACTCAAATCGGACCCGTTTCTAGCCAGTTCATCTGCCTTTTCATTTCCGGAGACAGGTATTGATATTGATTATTTTTCCTGGAATATTTTCTTCTATAATAATTTCTACTGCTTGCTTTATTGCGACAACTTTGGCTTATTCAGCTACAGCCATCTTTGAGTCTAAAAAGAGCGATTTGTATTTCGAAACCCACAGTAGACCAGCTTCTGTGCCAACATCCACTTTGGGCCCGGCAATATATATAGCCAGTTCATCTTCGGTGTAAATTCTACCCTCATATCATTCTTCTCTGCTAGAAATTCTGATCAAGAATGTCTCGTTTCATTCAAGTGTTTGACAATGTGGTCCGTTTCCCATCGAATTGGGATTGAGGCGTGATCTCATCGGTCACCCGTAAAAGCCCGTTGAATCTTCGTAACACTTTCAAGATAACATTTCTTCCCGAGCTCTTTCTATTAGACAATTGATGTTAAGATGAGTCTTGTCAAGTCACCGCAATGTATAGCCAGTATACAACTTTTAGTTTAAAACCCCATGTTTTTCCGAAAGCCCTTAACCTAACCTAATTGAGAATACGACAACAAAATGTCCACCATTTTGGTCTATTTGCGTCCTATGCTAGTGGATTTCATTGCAAAGCCTGCTAGGAAATACATGTTCCGTTCTCCTTCAGATATAAAGTCTGCCATTTTCTCATCACAATAGGATTAACTTTACAGGTGATGTACGAGTGCCTATACATATATAACAGCATTAACTCTAGATTTGACCGGAACTGTTGTATATTAGTATTCAATTTACTTCTCGAGACTTTTGGCAACATAACAAATGCAGCCTTTACTTTCAATGATCCGCTACACACCTCCAATATGGTACTACTATCGATCGAGATAAAACTAGCAAGACCTCCGATATTCCGCATTCTCCCAATCTATAATTTTGGAACCGTTGTTATAGATTTGCAGTATCTTTAAAATTGTCAATTAGAATAAATAGCATCCACTGTCTATCATATTAGATTTCTCGAATACCCAGTGACACCCGCGAGACCTAGACGAATCGTTTTATGCCTGAATCATAAAACTCAGTGCAGCCATTTAGGCTATACGAGGGTGGGTCAATAGTCACTGAAAAATGAAATAAGGAACACTCTTTTCGGTATAAAAACATTTTATTTTTCAACATAGTCTCTATACACTTCATCCAACGTTTCTCCAATTTTTTGATGCCCTCCAAATAATACGATTTCTCGAGCCCCTAAAAATAAGCGTTTGTTTCAGCTATGACCTCTTACCTCCGAGCCATTTCTTCATGTTTGGAAACAAGAAATAGTCGCAGGGGGCTAAATCTGGGGAATATGCTGGGTGAGGGAGGAGTTCATAGCTTAACTCATGCAATTTGCCATTACGACTGCGGACTTGTGCGCCGGTGCGTTGGCCTGGTGAAAAAGAACTTTTTCTTCGCCAAATGCGTCCGTTTTTGCTTCAAATCGGCTTGGAATCGATCCAGCAGCTCTGCGTAATATGCGCCAGTGATCATTTTACCCTTTTCAAGGTAATCGATGTGAATAACACCGCGCGCATCCCAAAAAACTGTCGCCATAACCTTGTTTGCTGACAAACCTGCCTTGGCCTTCTTCGGCTTCGATTCATCAGGAGAAGTCCATTGTTTTGACTGTTCCTTGGTGTCTGGTGTGTTGTGGTGAATCCAGGTTTCATCCACGGTTACGAAACGGCGCAAAAACTCAGCCGAATTTTTCTGGAACATCGCCAAACACACCTTTGAAGTTATCAAACGAATACGTTTGTTGTCGATTGTGAGCAAACGCGGCACCCATCTTGCGGAAAGCTTTTTCATGTCCAAATATTTATGTAAAATCGAAATCACTGAGCCATGTGATAAGCCTGTGGCCTCTTCAAGCTCGCGCACTTTCACTCGCCGATCGTTCATGGTGTGGTGACCTCAATTGAGCGACCAGAACGTTCGGCGTCACTTGTGCTTGAACGACCGCACCGAAATTGAGTAAACCAGTGGTGAATGGTTCCAATCGATGGTGAAGAGTCTCCATAATATTTGTCAAGCTTTTGTTTGGTTTGCGTGATAGTTTTTTCTCGCGAAAAATAGTGTTTAATGAGCACTCGACATTCACTTTTTTTCCGTTTTAACGAAAATGCTAATAAGCGTCTATATAAAATGGCTGTCACAACAAAACTATTTGACAGATCTGTCTGAAAATTTGGGTGCGTTCTTTTGAAAGATGATTCTTGACAAAAAAAAGAATTAAATCTAAGGTACGACACAATTTGTGTTAATTTTCAGGGACTTATTGACCCACCCTCGTAGGTGGTAACATATGAACATAGTCACATTCATAAAGAGTTATTCATTTCGAGGTTGCGATTGCACATCCCTGCATCCAATATTTGATTTGACATGGCATCTGTAATCCATAGTGACAGGTAGTTAGTTTTACAATATGGATCGTTTAACCACCGCATTTTACTACAAAAGTAACAGTTCTGTAATATCTGTATATCTGTAAGTTGACGCCGATTTTTCGAACAAAATCTTTTTCAGCGATGAGGCCCTTTTCTCGCTTGGCGGCTACGTAAACAAACCAAATTGCAGAATTTGGGATTCTGAGAATCCAAATGTGATCGTTGAGATGCCACCACGGGTGACAGTTTGGTGCGCGATGTGGACCGGCGCGGCGTGATCGGGCCGTATTTTTTTTTTTGTTTTTTTTTTGAAAATGACGAATGCGCCACTGTTAAGGTGATGGTATATGGTCAAATGATAAGTAACTTTTTTTGGCCTGAGATTGAATACATTGATGTGAGCGATATGCGATTCCAACGACGGCTATACGTGTCATACACGTGCAGGGTGGCCTTCGTTGGCACCCATCACCCCTTGGCACAAAGTTATAAGTTCAACACACACTACTCATTACACCACAGTCATCCGCGTTCAAATATCTTGACTACCTATTTGTTCATCTGAATGTACCATTTCCGCATCACAAGACTAACTGGTGATTTAATGCCCAATCTGTTCATTACTCAAAAGAGAGCCAAATTATTCCACCAAGTCCCGCTGTCGAAAATGCGGTATCGATGAGTTCCTTCTTCAAGAAGCTTCCTTCCTGATAGTTTAATTCAATGGAAAATTGCTGCTAACCATAATTGAATTGAACAATTTACAAAATAGTGGTAAGAGTTTCTTCTTGTGCTTACCACATTAACCCAAATATAGAACTATTTCACCTTCTTCATCAGATTGGTCAATTAATTCAGTTGATGGTCTAACATCGTACACGTTGGTCATAAATCAAATTAATTTTCGGTCACCTTAATATACTGAGTAATTACTGATGTTTGGCCAGTATTTCTTCACCCTAATTGTCTTGCCATTTCAAGAAAATTTCGGTAAAACAATGAATCACAAAATATTTGGCATTACCCACAAATCCATTCAAACGTATCCCTCTTCTCCAACTTTATGACCCATTAAACTTCAAATGGAATAAGGACTTATCAAAAATGTTCCCCAAAGAACATATTTCTTCCATCATCATTCAGCTTCATTTTGTTTTTTGATACGAAAATCAATATATTCGTCATCTCCCTACCCTATACGAAACTATTATATGAATTTCAGGAGATATTTCTATTTACGGATCCACACACATCCGCAAGCGAGAGGAAGAGACACATCGGGAAATAACACTTTTCGAACCATAAAATGTGCATTTTTCTCAGACAATATGATTGCCAAAATAAATAGAAGCTTAAAAGAAATGGAAAACAAACTAGCACCAGCCAGGAGCCAGGTTGGTGGATACTAAGAGTCGAAATGTCTGCGGGAATACCGGTCAAGGTGGAAGTTTTTAGTGCAACTTGTTCGGTTTCAAGTTTCGGGTGGTTTCTTTATCTTTTTTTTTTTTTTGATAGACTTCCAGACTACGGAATATGTGTACTGCAGATGTTTTCTTCTGTTTGTAGGGTAACGACACGTTTACTTGTACAATTACCAAAATGCTAATCTTTTTCTTACTCAGCAGGAGATTGGGTGATAAGTTAGTTGGGAAAGTTTTCCCCTCGCAGAACAGGGGATAACAGATTGACAGCTATTTCCGGAAATGTTAATTTTAAGAGAGGTTAGGGCAAAGACGGAAATTTGGTTGAAATGGGGAATTTACTTTCGGTTTGCTCTACTTTAGGAGTCAATATGGTTTATGTCGGTTTTTGTGTTGTGTCTTTCAAATAAATAGAACGTGACTTGCATGCACGATAGTGTACAGGGGTAGGTTTTAGGGTTCCGATAGAGATTGTCATCTGACAGGAGAAAAGAAAGACATTATCGAGTTTTGTCGCACACAATACTGCAAGGACAATGAAAGGAAAATCGTAGTTGAGTCTGCAAGAATGCTTAACGATGACACTTTTAGTAACAAGTACTCACTTATTGATAAGGCAGGGATAATAGAAATGTTATACCTATAATTCTATTTTCTCGACTAAAGTAATTGTAACGATCCTGGAGCCTAAATTACATTAAAGTCACTAAAATTAATTGTCGAATAATTAATAACAGAAAGAGGAGTTATTTCACCATACAAACAGGTTCGGTTCCTGCCTGTTTTCTTCTTTGTGCAATTCGAGCAAAAACTCAATTTAAAGAGCTTCTATGACTAATTTGTGGGTAAAACAATTGTTAATTAAAAGGGGATAAATTCCATCACATTCATCAACTTATCACCCAATCAATAAATAGCTTTAACGTTATTGTAGTCCAAGGTCATAGAGAGCATTGTTAACCACAATCTTATGTCCGAAAAGTGGAACCAGAGCATACCAGAGCATACATGAGCATACCTGATCTTCAAGACTTTCGAAAAAGTGTGGCATAGTGCCCTCCTTAATAAGTTTGAAATTCATGGTACCGGTGACATTTCTATAAATTTCGACGCTTTTCTCAATCGGAAAAATTGCCCTTCCGAAACGGCATGACATTGTAAATCCCAAGCATTCGTGCGGCGCACAGCACGGGTTGGTGTGTGAAGCTAGGCCCAGCCCTGTAGCCCAATATATATTTTTGTTTTTTTAAAAAATTCAATGGTAATCTGTAAATTCAGAAACAAATAGATAGCAATATCCACTAATAAAAGCTTAAGAAGTTCAAGAGGTGCTGTGATGTCCTAGCTCTTCCTCTAAAGTATTTGTTTAAGTTATTTTTAACTACTGGCAAATTCTCCAGTTTTTCGAAAATTGATTTAACACCTCTAGTAATAAGGTCTTTGAAAAAATAGTCTGCAACAAGTTAACATTAGTTGCAGTAATATCATACGCAAAAAGCAACATAGTTTTGTCAGAATGAGGTCCACTATTACTAACTTATTAATTTGTTTGCATAAATATTCTAAGGCTTTGGAAAGAACGAAAGGTCAATTGTATCTACGCAGACTTTTTCAAGGCCTTTGATCAACTTTCCCACAATATAATTGAATATAAACTTAAGGTTTATGGTTTCCGTCCTGTACTTATTGCATGGGTTAGTTCATATCTAAGTACAAGGTCCTATCACATCAAATTTATAGGTTCCTCAGGGTAGTCATTTAGGTCCTATTCTCTTTATACCCACTTTCAAAGATGTTACATAATGTTTTAGCGATATTCTCATTTATGCTGATAACATGAAATCTTTAAGAGCTTTAATAACGTAAGCCATCCATAATTTCTTCAATCCGATATTAACAGTTTCGCCACTTGGTGTGTTAAAAACTGTCTGATTCTAGACTCTTCTAAATGTCAAAATATTATTAGGTCCGCAATTAAGTTTTCGCTGTTTTTTTTTATGAAAATGCAACCTTATTGTGAAAAAAATGGTTACAAATGAATCATTCAAAGTATTGCCCATCGCTAGCTACAACTTTTTCCCATCTTTCTGGCAGAGCTCGATACCGTTATGGTAAAAGTGTTCATCTTTTGATGCTATTCACGAATCAAGCCATTTTTTGATGTCTTCATATGAGTGGAATTGCTGATCAGCCAGACCATTTGAGCGTTTCCAGGTAGGTTTTATCGGATTTGGCAATGTGAGGCCGGCTGTAGAATCACCTTTTCGTGCCTCTGCTCATATTGTGGCCCTTTTTCGCGCAGTGCTCGGCTCAATCGCATGAATTGAAGTGGATACCGTTCCCCAGTAATGGTTTCGTTGGATTTCAACAGTTCATAATAAATGACACCGACCTGGTCCCACCAAATACACAGCATAATCTTCGCAGCGTGAATATTCGGCCGAGCCGACGACATAGAAGCATGTCCACATGACTTTCTTTTCTTTGGGTTGCTGTAATGAATCCATTTTTCATCACCCGTCACGATGCGATGGAGAAAACCCTTCCTTTTTAGCCGCTGGAGCAGTTGTTCACAGGCGAAAAAACGACGCTCAACGTCCCTTGGCTTCAAATCATAAGGAACCCATGTTCCATGTTTTTGAATCATTCGAAACGCATGCAATCGCTTGGAAATGGCTTGACGGGTAACTACTAAACGCTGTTCTTGCATTTGGCATGGATCCTCATCGAGCAATGCCTTCAATTCAGCGTCTTCGAAGGATTTTGGCCTTCCTTCACGCGGACGGTCGTCAACATCGAAATCACCGTCTTTAATCACGGCACCTTCTTTCACTTAGAGCAGCATCTCCGTAAACTTTTTGGAGCTCTCGATGCGCTTCAGGTGCCGTTTTCTTCGAATGAAAGAAGAAAATCAACACTTCCTGCAAATGACGATTGTTTGGCACAAAACCAGGCATTTTCACACAACCAAAAGTATATGACGCCAAAATAAAATCACTAATGTGTCAAAACTGTTTATTTACCATATGTATAAGCTCGGTTCATGATGTTTTAGATATGTCAAAATCGACCAGCACTTACTGCTGGAGCCATCTATTGACAAACAGCGAGAACTTAGTTGCGCACCTAATACATTTTCTAGTAGGCGTTTTCCAACCGCATTTAGTTATTCATTAACGCAACATAATCTTTATTCTGTCAATTGTTTTAAAAACTTAGGGGCTTATTTTAACCCTAATCTCGACTTCACGAAGCATACTACGAATATATTAACTTCATTGTTAACAAGTCCAAATCTTTGATAGATTTTATAACAATATGGTCAAAAGTGTTTTAAAACCCATACGTTACTCCGTTGCTGTATAACTGTTTCGTCCCCATCTTGAATATGTTCACAAGTCTTGAATCCCTTTTATGAAGTTCATCAAGATCGGATTGAGGCAATTCAGCGAAATTTTAACCGATTCGCATTGAAAGGACTCCCATGGGATGATCCATTTAACCTTCCACCATACCAGCATCGCATAAAACTTTTACAAATTTGGTCTTTTTCTCAAAGATGAGTAAATAATGATATTTTTTTTTTTCTTACAACAACTCATTTCGGGCTTACTTGATGCGCCTGATTTGTTGTCCTTAGTTGGATTTAAGTTTAGTGAGAGCTCTTACAACCTATGTAGAGGATGTCCCAAAATTAACGCAAGAATTAATTCTGAAGCACGGGTTTTTAATTAAAAATTGCAAATATTTTATTGATTCATAAAGTATACAGTATAGGACTATGTATGTATGGAATAGCATATCACACAAATGGCCTCCACGGCTTTGCTAGCACATACGCACACTTTTGTCGAAATTTTCCATGACTGTTTTGCATAAATGTGGCTGAATTTCGTTGCTACAGCGCTCAATTTGCTCCTTCAAGGCGTGGTTGGCCATGGGCTTGTTGGCATAGATCTGAGACTTCAAAACACCCCAAAGAAAAAAGTACAACGGCGTTAAATCGCATGATCTGGGCGGCCAATTCTGATCACCAAAACGGGAAATTACACGACCAGGAAATGACTCATGCTGTATGGGATGTGGCACCGTCTTGTTGAAACCACATGTCGTCCACATCATGTCACGATAGCGAGCACCATTACCTGTTATTGCCTGACCAGACGCATTTTCAAAGAAGAATGGCCCGATGATTCCTCCAGCCTAAAATCCGCACCAAACAGTGACATGTTGTGGATGCATTTATTTCTCGACAATCAATCGTGGATTTTCTGAACTCCAAATTCGACAATTTTGATGATTAACAAAGCCATCAAGATGCAAATGACCTCATCGCTGAAGATGATTATGTTTCAAAAATCAGCAAAAACCTTTATTATTTTTAAAATATTGCGCAACTATGAAATCGCGTTGTTCTTTCGTGTAGCACTCCATTTTTAATAACCCTGAACTGTCAGCTGTCACGCTTTTTTTTTTTTTTTCGTTGGCAACACTTTACCGCACAAATGGCGCAAAATTCAAATCTTGAGTGTGGACACCCTTTAGTTCGGAGCATTGACATATTTCGCATGTGGAACAAATTATGGCATGCATGAGCCAATTAGTTGCATGAGAAACCTATTAAGTATTAATAAATGCAGTTTAAAAAAGAACTTTAAATTGGTAAATCTCAGCTCGTGGGAGCGCTCAAGGACGCAGATCTCATAGTATTTTTTTAAGAAACCAGCAAATGTGCTTAAAATTATTTCAACCGCATTCTTGTGACTAAAGTCCATTTTAAACTAATAACAGATGTCACATTAGTCTTATTATAACTAATTTTCAATTTCGTATCTTTTCTAAGACTGCTTGCTGGTTGTACAAGTATGCCATCCAAAAAGGAAGAGCACTTGAAATGGCCGACCTTGTATTTTCAAATAAGTAGACGGAAAAATAATAAGCTAAAAGTGTTTTCCTTCATTTTCTTTCCTATACATGATATCTAGTTGATAGAAAAGCACACATTTTCATTTTTCTTTCGGAAAATTAATTGGTGTTCAGGCACAAGTGGAATTGTGGCATGTGTATCAGTGAAGGGAGGAAGACGCGAGCATATCGTCTTCAGAAGGTTGAAGTTCTGTAAGCACGACACATACTCGTTTGTGTGCATACGTACATACGTATATGAAAATTCACAAATCAGGGTGTATCTATGAATACCTATGCAGTTTTTAAATTACAAAAGATATATATAGGTATAACCTGGTATTATTACTTGCAGGTGGTTCTTTGGGCTTGGTAGTAGTATAATGTAATCCGACTCAATTCTACCACAACGCAATCAAAATTAATGACTCACGTAATTAACTCAAATTATGTACTATGTTGGCGTATATTTTAATAGATCACTGAGCTATATACTCATAGTGATTAATTAGGCAGTTTGATAATCTCTTCTTTGATTATTAGAATGTAGTATGAAGGCGAAAACTATGGCGTTAGTAGGGATTTAAAACAGTGGCACTAATTGAAATTAATTCATACAACGAAGGTTGTCCACTTTCAGATCTGTGCACCCCTTTGCACTGCCAACTCTTTGGCCCTATGATCAAAGATTGGGGATATCCCATTTCCTACTTCATTTGCTGTCAAAGCTGAGCTAAAAGGCTTGCTAAAATGTTCCAGCTATACGATCCATTTAAAATTTCGAAGTCTCATTAATAGTGAGAGTTCTTTACATTTGCGGATGTGTATTGTGGCTGAAATGTAATAGCAGGGAGTAATAGGGTTTGCCCGCAAGGTGGCATTATTTTTCCAATGTTATGGTGCATGTTAGTCGTCTGTTTACTAAACACTCTCAACAGCTCCCATGTCTGTGTTCAGGCATACGCGGAAGATATTGCCATACTTTTAGTAGGATTATGCCTAGAGACTGTCTGTAACAACGCCGTAGACGTGATCGATAAATGTTGCACTAGGAATGTGATTTTTGTAAATCCTCTTAAAAATGAGGTTATTCTCTTTACGAGAAGGAGGACGTTGATCGGTATGACTCAGCCATTGCTTAAAAGCTTCACTATCCGGATTTCAAATGTAGTTTTCTTTGGTCAAAACATATTGAGTCAAAGACAACCAAGACAGTTTAGTTTTCTAGCAGTATAAGGGTGCTTTCGACAAGACATCGGGCTTATCACCGAAGAAGGTCCTATGGACTACATATGCAATGAAAAGACCTTCATTAGCATATGCATCGATTGTTTGATGGAAAAGGCTTTCCCAGAAATATGTCATTACTTCTCTCACTAAACTCTTAGGAACAGCTTGTATCGGCTACACCGAGGCCTTATCTAATATGCCTGGTACTCTTCTAGATGCATTGGTGAATATTCATATCATGGACAGCACAATAGAAGCAATATTCCATATTAAACGAGGTACATTTTGCTGTAACCCGCAATAGACCTTCGATGACCTTGCGCACCACTTTCAACTCTTATCTTATAAATTTGTCGTCTTAGGCAATGACTCCAAAACTCCAACTGTTTCGTAAATTTATAGACAACTTTCCTCGCAGTCAGGATTAGATTTGGCCGAAATCTGAACCAGGAACGAATTGTAGTCGAATTTTCAAGGATGGTTTCAAATCTAATCAAGGGTCCGGTGCCGAGGACGACAACATTAGGCTTTATTTCTCGTTCAGTAAGCTTGAGTCTGTCTTTCATGCGGAGACTTATGCACTCCTAATGGTTATGAACTATATTTTAAGGAATAGGTGGAGGCGACAGAGTATCTACACCTGTAGCGATAGCCAGGTTTTGAAAATAGTTCGAGATTGTAAGACCTTTTGGAATTGTGTATCTTTTTTGGACCCCAAGGCTCAATAGAATTACTGGAAATGAGATTTCCGATGGATTTGCTAGACAATGTTAGGTTCGGTTCGGTTTCCTATGAATATAATCGTGAGTTGCATGACTCTCCGACTAAATGATTGCCGTTCTACGGAAAAATGAAGAAATTTCATTAATAGGAAGTTGCTTCCTGATAGTACAATGGACCGGTATCGAGTCTGAGTGCCCCGACAAAAAAAAAAAATAAACTCTGTTCTCCATCGAAAGTTAATATTAAGCTTTTCGATACCAAGCCCTTCAATGAAGTAGTTCTCAGTACTAAGTTGTTGATTTAGATGTTTGTAGATGTTACCCAAGCTAGTTGATGGGGCCCTGTCTAGAAAAAGGTGTCTTATTAAAAAAAAAAAAAAATTGAGTAAAACACCCCCAAAAATTTGTTCCAAATACGTCATTCTAAGCTTTCGTCGTGTACTAAAGTAGGAGCGGCAGCAAACGTTAATAATCGATACTAAATAACTGAAGCTAGTTGAAATTGATATAAAATGGTCTTGAAAACATGGATTTAGCTGCTTTTAGGGGAGAATTATGGCCCAACGTATCACCGTCATCAGCAGCTCTAGTGCGGCAATAAAAGATATGAATTGTCCTTGCCAAAATGCTTTTGAAAAACAAAAAACGTTCACTTGCTCTCAGACTATAAGTAACATCTCCACAACTCGGGTTTTCAAAATATAGTAATCATTTGTCCTCAGAAAAACGCTCACCGTATTTTATAATGTGTTTTCGAATGGTCGTCAATTTGAGAGGATTAATGAAATTTTTCATAAAATAACACCCCAGGAGTTGCAAAAATGTTATTTAAGCTATCCCCGAATATTGTAACACTGTCTTAACTTAAATGGCAGCCATTTTGAACTTATGCTGCAGCAAGTAACGGGGCTTGATATGTCGTAAACGGTTGGGTTTTCGAAAAAAAACTTATGCACACAAATGTAAGTTGGTCTTATACACCCCATAACTTTGCCATTTCTCTTCTGTCTCCAACCGTTTTTCATAGAACGAGTTTATGTTTGGCTCGTATCCTGAAAATCGAGAACTTTGAAGGATATTTAAAGTCACTTAACAATGGCCCGCTCTATTTCCTACAATTTTACTCTTTATCATATCTCTTACCGTTTCCGACATATTGAGGTGTCTCCAGTCATGGAACACGTTTGGTCCAGCCATAGTAGATTTATAATTTAACGCATTCCCACATCATAACTTTGATTCGTATTTCTACGGCCTATGTGAACTGAATTTCCTCCAGCAACCTTAAAACCTACCCTAACCTATAATTTAGCACATACACCCACCAAAGAACAACAAACGTATTTGAAAAGCTTCGGTAGAAGCTGATTATTTTCAGCTTTTCAATATCTGTGCTCATCTTTTCAGGTCTGGGTCGGTTATCTGCATCTTTTAATGATTCTTTGAGTTTTATTTGGGCCCTTTCTCTGTCCCTACCATAAAATGTATAAATCTATTTACTATTTCCTATTGACTATGCTTAAGGTAAACCATTAATTGCTTCAGTTTCTTACAAAATCTGCGGATGTTATTTCTATCATGAGACTCTTCGATATCCTATACCTGGGACACCACGTCGAATTGTGCAAAATTTTACTTTCCTCCGGTTTTCTGGTCCTCAGATCCCTTTCTTTCATTTAAAGCATTTGTTTGAGTGCTGAATCTGTATTTTTTTTTTAATATTTGTATGTCACTCTTCTATTTGTATGGACACTATAACAGAGCGAAAGTCTTCCATGATTTTCCCATTGTCAACTGTCTAGGGTACCAGCAAATACATTTTCCAATCACCATAGCCAAACTTATAAATAAAAGTACTCAGCTTGTGCTACCTCAGGCGATCCCATTTCCCAGAAACATTGTAGAAATTTTAGTGCCAAATCACTAGTCTTTGAATTTATTATCATTTGACTTCAATTGTCACCACCTTTGTGTGACCAAATTGGTACCATCTATTTGCTTTCGAATAACGAGAAATCCTTCATCCACCGAAGCAAATCCTTATCCAAACAAATTCCATTCAATTTGTCTCTAAAAAACCTCGTTTTCCACATGTACTCGTGCTTCTCCCTTTTTTGGAGTCTCGAATTGAAATCGATTCGATTTCTCCTTTTTTTCAGTCAGGTAAACACGTAGTTGTGACCTCATTCCAAAGGGTAAATGAACCTCGTTTAGCAAAAGATTGCAGTAAATTGTCTTTTCGTGAAGCATTTCTTGTGATTCGAGCATAAACAAATTGAGTTGGCGAACACAAAATAATATCGTCTCCTCTAATATAATACAAACCCAGTAAAACAAGGGATAACAGCAACTTTAAAGTGATTGAGAAGCACACGCGATAACATGCCACACACCATTGTAAATGTAGTCTCTTCCCATCGTACCTGATAGCTTTTACGTTCCTACATTTGTTACATAGGTACATACGAGTATGTAAGTCATTTACATGCAAAAAACGAAATGATAGATAGAACATAGAAGTATCTGAAACAACAAAATTGGTAATTGCTTTGAAATTTCCATTGCCCTACATTTGAGAATGGAAGGTATCTCACAGATAGTCACATATGCCGCGTGCATAGAAAAAGGCGGCAGTAAACAACCCTCAATCTAGCAAATCATCATTAGCGTCACCCTATCGCCTACCCCAACTGTTGATAAATTGAGTTCCCGCTGCGAGTAAAAAAAAGCTCCCCACACACACATCCTGCTGTGTTTTTGCAGAAATTTGTGTAAATTCTGTCAGTTATGTGTACTCGTATGCGGAAATTTCACGTACGAGTATCTATAAAGTGAATGGCACTCCTTGTGAAAAAATAAACGGAAGGCAATGCTTACACACGGGGATACAGGCGGGGGAATTTTGAAAAAATATAGAAGTCTGTTTACTTATTTAGAAAAAAAAGCTATTATTTATTGTTTCTTGTTGCTGTTGTCTGGTAATTTTGGAAAATTGCTTTGAGGCAAAGAATAAACAAAACTGTCTCTGGTTTATTTGCCTCTGAGTATAAACGACATCTGAAAGTAAATGTCATCCTACTTGCAGTTGAATATCCTCTTGACATGCAAGCAGACAATGTTAATGTTTGCCTCTTGATGAAAAAAAAGCTTCAAAGAGTATTTGTTGATTTTCTTTTGAATAAGCAATTGTATAGGTTTTTTCTAGTTTTTCATTGGAGTTTTTTTTTTTTTTTGATTATCTTTGGAAGAAAACAACAATAATGCGAAGACGATTTCTTGGCCCTTATTTGGACCTTATAAGATAGCGAAAGTAGAAAGCATGACGACGAGTAGAAGAATATATTGTTTCCATTTATTTACATACCGAAATGAACCTTTTTAAAATTAGTGAAGAGCATCGGTTATTTTGGAATCTAATAACCTGGGGTCGAATTACCGCATCAGTTATAGAGCAACATGTGACTGATAAATGTTGATTTGGCATGACCGCTTAAGAGATCGAGTATCGAGTATCGAAATTTGGCATTATGTGATCAGTGATCGTCTATTTATTTATTCGATATGGTTTCTGCTGACGAGCTGAGGTGCATTTGGGATAAAATATGTAAGAATATCATTGTTTATTGTTATTTTTTTTTTTTAATTTATTGCTTACAATTTAGGTCGAGTCTAAATAAAATTAACCCTCTGCAAAAGGAGATTTTGGCAAATTTTATGAGCTGGGACAGCTTTATCTTCTTCATTATAAATAAGAATGCAATCTTAATTACCCTGAATCTTTTAATAAAACTGCAATCAAAAGTATATGGTGTGAAAGATATTTTCAGAAAATTATAGTTTTGTATGCGTACGCAGAGTCTTGTAAAGAGAAGGGATCGCTTTTATCTTCTAAACGTCTTCGTTCAATACACTCATAGCGATCGTCAACTTAAATAAGAAGATGAAAAATAAAGTAAATTTTCCATTTTTAATTGAAGACGATAAATTAAAAAACGTTTCCTCACACAAAAATAAATACTTTTGACATTTGTCAGCCATCTCAATTCAATGTAGTAGAATTGTACTAGTACAATTTCCAAAGTGCACTCGATACGAGTGCATCCCAATGAAGTTACTCGATACCGTATGGATTTCACTCACTCGTTAGCTGATGTCGTAATTCGACCCCTGGCCCTGTATTGAATCTAAGGATGTGAGACCTATCGAATCTGTCTGATTTTTGCTTTACTACGTACGAGTATAGTAAAATTGGAGCGATTTTCGTTATTCCGAGTATCTCCACATTCTGAGCATTATAAGTATTCTTTTTAATACTACGCCTCTTTTCAAATTGGTACTGGTCGTGCACACAGCTATTGCTTGTCGAAAAGAATAAATTGAAGTGGAGTCACAACAACTGATGAGTTTTTTGCAATATCTCCTCTGTAGTACATCCTAAAACAAAAATGTATGATAAATACTGTAGATGAGGCAATTCTTCATAGTTATTGTTCTAACACTTTTTTTTGTCAGACGTACAATTTTAAAGCTACACGGAACTCAAGGAGTGTACGAGTATATTTTTATTCATCTTCCTTTGTGTTGGAAAGGACTTAGCGGACGTTTATTTTTAGTGTGCAATGTCCTGGAAAGACGTTTTCCTTTTCCCATCTACAGTAACGGACATAGTAATCCGGACATAGTGACAAAAACTAATTTTAGTAGAATAATTTTGGAAGTTTTAAAGATAATCAAGATCCATCTTTACCGAACGTTAATTTGTTGAAATACATTTCATCAGGGCTGTTTCCAGGCCATTCCAATGTTGCAATACTATTTTCGGTTAGAAAATTTTTGACCTGGAATGAAAAAATGCATTTACAATAGTAAAACTTTACGAACGTTTTGCTAATATTTTGGGGAAGGTAAACAAAATGGCACTTACCACTTTTGAGTGGTGACAAGACGCAGAATCGTCTTGGAAAATCAGCTTATCTGAGTATGATAAGTGTTCTTCTAAAGATGGCTTCCAATATTTTTTTATATTTTTCTGCGTTCACCGTTCCATTTATTAGAGCCAGCCGCCCAACGCCGTGATAGGAAAAGCATCCCCAAATCATCCTTGAGCCTCCTTGTTTCACGGTTGTTGTCACGGTTGTTTCTCATTCGCCTCACGTACTGTATTCCGTCAGAGGCGAATATTTTGATCTTGGATTCATCTAAGAAGATCACATTTTTCCAATCCGTTATGGTCCAGTTTTCATGATCTTTGGCCCACTGGAGACGTTTAAAGCACATTCGTTTATTTAAAAATGGTTTTTTAGCAGGTCTTCTTGCTTTCAAGCCAGCTTCTTGAAGTTCGTCTTACAGTCCGTGAGCTTATCTCTGTTCCCCCAGCCTCTACAAAGTCTGTCCTTAAATCTTCAGCAGTTTATTCGACTTATTCGTTTTAAAAGCTGTTTTTTAGTGCTGGTGGCCTTTCTTCTGCGACCCGTCCCCTTCTTCTTTGCAATGAGCCCGTTGCCTCGAATTTTTTGATGAATTCAGCCACTGACGACTTGCTGAATCCCACTTTTCGCGGTATACCACGAACCCTTAATTTTTAATTTTTTGAAGTCATTATTTCGACTTTTGTTTTTTCATTCATTTTCTTTTTATTTTCCATATTAGGTGCGCGACTAAGTTCTCTCTTGTCAATAGATGACTCCAGCAGTAAGTGCTGGTGGATTTTGACGTATTCAAAAGCTTAGCCATATGCAAACAAACTGTTTTGAAACATTAGTGATTTTATTTTGGCGTCATATACTCTTGGTTGTGTGAAAATGTCTGATTTTGTGCCAAATAATCGTCATTTGCGGGAAGTGTTGATTTTCTTCTTTCATTCGAAGAAAACGGCGACTAAAGCGCATCGAGAGCTCCAAAAAGTTTACCGAGATGCTGCTCTAAGCGAAACAACGTGCCGTGATTTGGTTCCGTCCCTTTAAAGACGGTGATTTCGATGTTGACGACCGTCCGCGTGAAGGAAGGCCAAAATCCTTCGAAGACGCTGAATTGGAGGCATTACTCGATGAAGATCCGTGCCAAACGCAAGAACAGCTTGCTTCAGCATTAGGAGTTACCCGTCGAGCCATTTCCAAGCGATTGCATGCGTTTGGAATGATTCTAAAACAAGGAACTTGGGTTCCTTATGATTTGAAGCCAAGGGACGTTGAGCGTCGTTTTTTCGTCTGTGAACAACTGCTCCATTGGCAAAAAAGGAAGGGTTTTCCATCGCATCGTGACGGGTGATGAAAAGTGGATTCATTACAGCAACCCAAAGAAAAGAAAGTCATGGGGACGTCGTCGGCTCGGCCGAATATTCACGCTGCGAAGATTATGCTGTGTATTTGGTGGGACCAGGTCGGTGTCATTTATTATGAACTGTTGAAACCGAACGAAACCATCACTGGGGAACGGTATCGACTTCAATTGATACGATTGAGCCGAGCACTGTGCGAAAAACGGCCACAATACGAGCAGAGGCACGAAAAAGTGATTCTACAGCATGACAACGCTCGGCCTCACGTTGCCAAACCCGTTAAAACCTACCTGGAAACACTCAAATGGGAAGTCCTACCCCACCTGCCATATTCCCCAGATATTGCGCCATCCGGTTATTACTTGTTCCGTTCAATGGCTAATCAGCAGTTCCGCTCATATGAAGACATCAAAAAATGGCTTGATTCGTGGATAGCCTGAAAAGATGAACACTTTTACCGTAACGGTAATCGAGCTCTGCCAGAAAGATGGGAAAAATTTGTAGCTAGCGATGGGCAATACTTTGAATGATTCATTTGTAACCATTTTTTTTACAATAAAATAGCATTTGCGCAACTAATAATAAAATTATTTCCACTTTCGCTCAGACTACTTTTTTTTTTCAATGAACTATTACAAAGTGAATTAGAATCATGTCATCAAATCCTAAAAAACTACCTGCTAGTTCTCAAGATAATTAAAGTTAAAGAATTTGTTTACCCTGTCCGGATTTCTACTATGTCCGCTACTGTACATATAATGTTTTAAAATGTGAATGGGTATTTCCACACCCATCCAGGCGTACCTGAATCACGTAGGGAGCTGAAACTTCCCACGTTTATTGTATGAATCGCGAAGAATAGTGCAACTAACCCCGAATTTAATTTTTCGAATACAGGGCGTTGCAAAGGAAATCTTTTCCTCATTTCTTGTGAAGCTATAATTTTCTGCATTTATAATACAAAAAACGTAATAGTAATGGAGATAGATAGATATTAAACTGGTGAGTAATTAGCGTTTGAAAACTTGGATCGTCGTAGTACTCCAGAGCAGAACTCATCTCAAAGATCTGCCTCACTTCCAGAATTCTTACGATATTAGTTGTCACGAGACCTCTTGACATCAGCTTTAACGCCCTATGGTTTTGCGCTGCACCTCCCCAATCTAATACGCCATACCGCAACCTAGGGTCTATAAGAGCATGGTACATTTGTTTTTGTACACAGGTCGTTGATTTGTATTGCAGACAGACCAGTGCAAACAGTGATCCCTTTAATTTACTTCGCAGAACGTTGATGTGAGCCTCCCAAAGGAAATGATAGTCAATAGTGATGCCTAGATACTTGTATGTATCAACCATCTCAATATCTTCCCAACTGGACGCACTGACACATCTATAGCTCTTCAGCAAAACTTGTGATGCTGGATAATTTGGGCTCCGGATTTGCATGAGTTTTGCTTTTGAGGCATTGATAACTAGCCCATTGTCATTGCACCATTTTCCAGCTTCATCGAACTGGGCTTACATCAACTTTGCTGCTTCTTCTACAGATTGATGATACACAACAATTGCCGTGTCATCTGCGTAAGCGAATGGGAAACTTTTTTTAAAAACATTTCAGCATTTCAGTAGTATACAAGATGAAAAGTAGAGGGCCCAGTTTGCCACCTTGTGGAACTCCATACTGCACTCTATAAGCCTTGCTGCAGCAATCTTTGAATCTTACACGGAAGGTACTCTCTGCCAAATAGTCTGCTATCCAGTGTGCCAGCTTTCCTCTAATTCCAACTCTTTGGACTGCTTCGATACGTTTGTTGTGGTCAAGGGTATTAAATTCTTTGCTGAAGTCCATGAAGAGAACTAGGGTGTGATGACGTTTACTGAGGCTGGTGTTGATTAGATCCGCAAAATCGCCAAGAAGCTGGTTAGTGCTTTTGCTCTTTTGGAATCCATATTCATACTTGCTGATGAGATCATGTTTTTAGATAAAGTCCCATATCGGATTTGAAACAATTTGTTCCATGATTTTCTCGATGGCTGGTAAGATTGCAATCGGGCGACAGTTCGCTGACTGCTTTTTGTTACCTCCCTTGTATATCGATCGAACAACTGCCTCTTTGAGTTTGTCTGGTACCACTGAAGTATCAAAACTTAGATTAATTAACTTTGTTATTATAGGAGCAAAAATATCTGCATTTGATCTTAGATCTATAGCTCTGATACCACCTGCTATATACAAGGCAAATGCAAGGTAACAATATTTAAAAAATACAAGGTGTTGCAAAATGCAATAATCTATCTCTATGAGTCTTCTCATCAGACGCCCCTGGATGATTTCGAAAGCTAAAACTTAGTATACATCTATAACGATAAACAATGCAGGACGAGGTGCAATTCGATGTTTGATTTTCAAGATACAGGGTGTTGCAGATTGAATTGTGCTACTCCGGATAAATCTACATATATTTTTTAGACTTAAATGTGCATCAAAAGAAAAAGATAAAATAGGAAGTTTTAGACCTTATCGACTCTTACTAGATAATATCTAGCAAAGAAGTTATCTGTGGCCTTTTGGAGGCGTTTTTTTGATTTTTTCTTTCTCAAAGCCAATTATTTGCGGTGATTTTTAAGTATTATTTTAAAATGTGTGAACTTCGGTTACAAATAATGAAAGCCACGCCCACTTTCTTCAAAGAAAAAGTCGTAACTTCTGCTTTTCTTATAAAATCTCTTAAAGATCACGAAAATATTCTCTGAATAGAAAAATCTCATTTCATTTGAATCAACAACTTCGCTACGCCACGCCCACGTTTTTATGGATCAAGTAGAAGATGATGGATAGGGGTATTATACAATTCGTTTCAGATGGATTGTAACTTTTCTGTATGTTTTTTTTTTATATCGCGAGAGATTATTTACAAGAAGGAAAGTCTGAGAAAAGGGCAAAATCGCGTCTCTTAAAAACTACACGCAGAGCTCCATTATTGATTGAGCGCTGGTTGGATGTTGTTTCGAAACATAAACTATTTATTCGAGCGCTACATGAAGTTCGCTAAGATCGGATGATTGTTATTGCTTTCAGTCAATACTCGTATTGAGACGATTACAAGCATTTGTTTTCGATAGTAAAGGACCTTCAAATTCAAGACTGCGAACATATTTTAATATATCTCCATTGCAAGCTCTTTTCTTTTCCAAATATTTCGGAATAGAACTCAAAACCCATCCAATAATCATCTCCACTGAAGTTGCCACTTCGAAAATTCTCGAAAAATATTGATGCCATCAGATTGCTTCGTATTTTAATCCTTATTAGGACAATCCATTCTCTCATTCTGTGCAAAAACAAAAGTCCTTCATATATGCACATATCAAGCACACACACATCCACTACGTGAACGGATGAGAATAAAGGATGTAGTTATTTCATGGTTTATGCGCTTTTCTACCTCCTTTTTTCGTGTGGTGCTTTGCCAGACGGAAGCCGGATGAAGCGAAGTAAAAGCGTTTTGTCGTCACTCTATACACCCGCTTTGCCTTCATATTCGCATAATTGAAATGCGCTCATGGAATATATGGTTCTCTCGAACGTATGAGGAACACTAGAGGAAAACACTTTGCACCGTAAGATTCGATGGAAAGGGACATAGTGCAGCGCAAAAAAAGAGGATGCATCAACTGAAGAGCAAGGACTTCAATCGAGTACAATTCGTCCTTTGAACTAAGGTTGCCAGCACAAACATGTGTCTCATAGTCAGTTTGGCGATAGAGATTTCAGAAGGGCGGATGTGTGCCACTTTTGTGAAGCATATTTTAAGGGCGAAAAGGATTTAAAGATTTTTATCGCTCAGGATGTTATTATTAAGAGGGATTTTTGTTCATATTATTAAATTGGATTTCATTGATACGAGTATAACGTGATTTGTATTTGAGATCAGAATGTGAGGAGAAAGTGTACCAATTTTAATCTCTTCCAAGGAGCAGAAGTTTACAAAAGCTTCAAGTTGATTCGCGGAAATTTAAATTGGATTGAGAACAATTTAATGGCTAATAACAGCTAAATTCATGTTAAGAGTGGGATATTAAATATGGTCCTCTTATTTTTATCGGAAACTATTCGTTAAGGATACGATAGATCTATTGCGATTCCTCGGACTATTTATTTTTCGTTGAATTCTGCTTAAGGGATAAAGTTGGGTAATCGTTACATTCCAAACACTTGCTACTCACTTAAGCTTTGAGTCATTTGCAATAAATTAAATATGGACGAGTCGCTTAGGTTTTTGAAGAGTACTCGAACCAGTCAATACCTTAGACCTTAGAAATGAATTGAGATGTACCAGGATGGGTTGTAAATAGCTCGTATTGTATATATTGGAGCAGTCTCTTGTTAAAGTTTACTTACGACTGTGGAATGACTATATTTCAGGCAGTTTGGTTTTCAATAAACACAATATACCATTGCACTACACCAATATGGCATCTTCCACAGTGCAGACTTTGTTTGGTTGAAGACCCTATTTCCGGACAGGTGCCTTTTTGCAAGTGTACGAGTGTATGGCCGGACTTCAATATTCCGTTTCCTGCTGAGTTTCTATCAAGAATAAGTCCTAGATATCTGGAATCGTCTACGAATCGGAATTCAATGCCTTTGTGAATAATATTAATTCGGTGTTGGAACGATTAGGTCCAAGAGTACTTTGTCCGTCTACTTTTCTGATTTGTAATCAATTCTGTTAAGTCTTTTATTACATAAAAAATAAAAGACTAAGACTGTAGGTACTATTCTTCTTCAAAAATGGTAAGCACCTCGTTTATCACTAAAAGCCATACAAATTCTGGTGAGGATTCACATATAGGTCTTCAGCTTTTATGACCCTAATTTCTGATAGAAAGGTCTCGATTCCGAACCATTTTTAACTGATTACTGGGAACAAGTAGTTTATCTCCAGTCTGTATTTAGGGTATTCCTAATTGCTATAGCCAAATATACCGAGGACCGATTTTTGTCGCTAACATATTAGAGAACCTAGTTGCCGATGCGATTTGCTTGGCCGTCTTTGAGCTCTTTGAAGGATAATTTTAACTTGTGGGGCTTGGACCTCTTGGGTGCATTATTTTGTTGGTTTAAACACTGGTTTTCTATTATAGAAGTTATAATATCGTGCTTTGACTTCTCCTGGTTTCCAGCAAGTCCGTAACCCAACGGATGAGCACTTGTGGTGTGCTATTTACTTTAGGCGCTATTATCAGCCAGGCGCCCAGCTATTATGGTGGATATCTCTGAGATAGTTTTACCTACTGCATCAATCAGAATGAAGGTGCTGCCTAAATAATGTCTTCGAAGCGAAACTTAGATTACTTCTCCACCGTCCTAAAGTTGTATGTTGCTCCTACGAGTATGCCCATTTTAGTCTGTAGCTTAGCTGAAAAATGCATAATAGGCTTCCAGCTCACTACACAAATAAATACTTTCAATGTCATTTTGGGTCTGCCTGCCAATGAAATTTAGGCTAAATTAAGCATTCGTCGTCTTCATGCGAGTAAAATCGATCCAAAATCTTTTGATGGCAGTTACCTATGTGCATATGTATCCCTCCTTGGAGCAGAGAAGCATGAAAACGAATTTTGCACGTTCTTGGATGATATGTTGTACAAATGCTGCTTCATTTAAAACTTCTCAGTTATCATACCTTCTAGGCTTGGAAAATTATAAAAGAAAACAATTATTTCACAATGTCCTCGTTTGGTTTTCGGACGAAACTAAAATGGATACAGAAACTGGGTCCTGCATTTTTGAAGAACTATCATGTGTGAATTTTTCAGTAACCATTAGCCAATATTTTAGGCAAAGATCTTTGGCATTACCTTGTCTTCGAGAACCAGTCGCGAGTCAGAGAGTCAAACTGCCCTGAAAAACTTTCACGGTACCCTCAGCGGATCCAATCTGATAAGTGAGGCAATCTCTTGTCAATATTCTAATTGAATACCCTGTTCTCTTTCGCCTGAGAAAGCATATTGTAACATGCGAGCTACGGCTCGAGTAGATAAAACAATGATTCTGTGAAATTATTTCTTTATTTTCTACTCTATAGAACAATTCAAGTTCACACTATACTATTCTTCGCAAATTCTTTTCTTACAATGGTCTCTTTCCTCTCAAATCACTTTATCTCCTTTCAATTACTTAATTCACAAATCCAAACTAATTACTTTTTCTTGTTCACTCTCAACTTTCAATTTATCACCAAATTACCACTTCGCCCATTATCACTTTTCCAATCTCTTCGCCACGGTTCTAAACCAACTGTCTTTTTTTTTGATCGCCATCTGTCCTTATATAGCAGAAGTTTCTGATAGCCAGAAACTTCTAGCAAATTCTTCGACCACTGGAACAAGGGAAATAATTCTTGCAGTTTTAATTCCCTTTTATCCCTGATATTATTCGTCTCTTTCGTTGACATGAGCTGTGGAGACTTCGTCCCAGACACGAACCTCGAATGAAAGGACAGTTTGAACCAAAATTCTGCCAGAATGGAAAGTCACTTCGGAATTTGCTGCATAGACATAGGAGCGTAGTTATTATTATGCTACAATATGTTTAACTACGAAATCGTCCTTCCATAAAATCCCTCTGTCATCTACTCAGTACTCAGAGAGAATTCCCTGTGACAGCCTGTGGAGTGAAAATCGTGTCCTAGGTCCTGGTACCTCGGGGTATGGCACAATATCGTTTTTATGAAACTCTGAGCCATACATCCTTCAACACAGTTTACTATTTCTCGTATCTCCCAACACAACTACATAGAATCGCATTTTGGCTTGTTCTTTCTGAAGAGTGATTCAGATTTTGAATTTGATATTTTCGTGTTACGAGTAGGTGAACGTGAATTGACTTGGCTTTTCGTTTTAAGTTTTTCTCATATGCCTAGCTTCAGGATTGCTTTTTAAATTTTTATGAAATTTAATTTGTTAGTTTCAGCTAGCGTGCAAACTAACCTAACTAAAGATCAGACAATTTAAATGAAGTGGGGTTGAGATACATATATAGTATACGCTGAATCCATAAACTACTAAAAGTTATAAAAATAGTTCATAGCTACTTGCAAAATGTAGCAACTTTCCATCTTCAAGTATACACTGATAACATTTAGTAGAAATCTTTTTCTTTTTCTTTTTGTTACTCCTTTCCTCATTATATAGTCGCGGACCTCAGAATTCGTCTGCATCACGCCCGATCCTGGATCATATCGTAACTGAGGCCAAGGCGTTGTTATCATTTCTATGATCTAAGAGTTCTTTTTCTTGCCTTCTTTTGTAATATTCTTACCGCATTTTACCTTTGCACGTGACAATGCCAACTGATTTTGTCTGCTTTGAGATTTTCAACGATAGGTTAAAACTGAAGGCTTCCTCGAACACGGGTAAATCTGATACAATCACGTTTCTTTACTCCGACCGCCATAACATTTTCTTAACATTTTCATCTCGGCTGCCATAAGTTTACTTTTGTATAGCTCGTATATTGTCAGACAACTGTGCGTAAAGTTTCCTTTTATGTTGTCATCACAGTTTGCTTCTGGGTTTACAATAGAGCCCACATATTTGAAATTTGAGCACCTAAGAAGAATAGAAGAATATCTGATGTGGGCCTTAGTGGATCACAGAACATTATGTCTTTAAACGACTGATTCTGAATCCGTGAAACCTTCCACTTATTAAGCGCATTTTGTAAATCTAACGCGTCTCTGTTTGAGCCCGCAAATAATATTGAGATCACGTTTGGTCCGTTCGCATTATCTTTCAAAACATAATGGAAAACAACGTTAAAGCTAAGGACGCTTCTCTCCTTGGTTATGCCTGATACACCTGATAATTTGATATACGTCTCTGTGAACTTTTGTGCCCTCAGCGTCGTCCATATGAGATCCCTAAGAATCCTATCAATTATTTTGACGAGGTCGATAAAAACCACAAGGTTCTTCGTCAAACTTTGGATTGCGTCGATGGTCGACTTGCCGTTAACAAATCCGCATTGGTTGTTGTTCAGCTCAATTATTTGACGAAGTCATTGTATACGACATAATTTTGATCGTGTTGGTTGGTTGATTGTTTTAAGAGTGTGAGCTTTTGCTCTTCACTTAGGCCTCCACTTGGCCCATTGTGTTCCCCTCGTCTGTCCAGCTATAGGAAAAGTAATGTAATATGGGAATTAAATGATGAGAGAGGATGTAGATATTGGGAGTATCAAAAAGGAGATTATGTCATATAGTGATCGGGAAATCATCTTGTTCGTCTAGCGAACTCTAATTAATCACTGAGGTGTGTTAGATCCAGTATCCTTGGCGATCCCAGTTTCTTCAGTCTTAATCTCGCTGTTGCAGGGCAGTGGCAGAAGAAGTGTTTTATATCTTCCTCCTCCTCCTCACAGTTGGCACAGATTGTTGTTTAAGCTAGCCCGAGTCTGAACGAGTGTTTATTGAGATTGATATGCCCTGTTAAAAGTTCCACCATCGCTTTTAACTGTGCGTGTGCATTCGCGAGTGCCGCCTTTGCCTTTGTAAAACATTTGTTAACTAATCTATTTTTAGACAAAATTCTGAAGAAATGTTGTCTGGTCCCACATCTTTCCCTGGCCGCTTCCGTTGTAAAGTCAACAACTTCTTCTTCATTTGATTCAGCAGTGGGAACGACTCTACTTGGAAATTCTTTGTCAGTTTTACAATATTCCAACCTGCCTGTTACAATTGGTTTTATCTTTGGTTGGCAAATGGCGTTAGTCATATTTAATGTAGTTGGGTGACTAAATCTCTTCTTCTTTGGGCCATAATTTTGCAGATTAGTTCGATTATTTAATAGAAATATTGACTTTTGAAATTCTTTCTCCAAATACCACACAAATTAGCGATCAATTTCCGCTTGTAATGTAAAAATTAAATTTGTGTTCCCTCTTGTTGATTCTCATCGATTTGAGTCACTATTTATTTTTGATGCAACAAATTTACAAAACTATTTTTAATGCATATATTTTTAATTTTCACAGTTAATTTATTTCATAACTAATATTAAAAAAATATAATAACATAATTTTGACGACAAGGTATCAAGATTTCGAAAAGTGTTCAGCAATTGTTAGTTTACTTCACACTCATGCCATTAAACATTCCAATCAATATTTAAGCATCTACTAGTTGCTATTTGATTTGAATTTATTACTTTTCATTATATTCGATAACTTTATGAATAAGTTCTCAAGCAATCCTATCACAACTCAATTTCAATTTAATGAAAAGTTTAGGTGCACTTTTCAGTTCATTCATCAATCTTGCTTAGTATCCCTATTCTCTTGCTGGCTTAAATGTTCCATTCATTCTCTAACATTGGGGAATGGAAAACAAAAGCAAGTATAAACATTTTGCTTTGCTATCTTGGTTGGAAAATCAATTTTCTATTCCCTATTCATTCCATTTCTCTCTAACTATAGTAAGACGTTTTCACCCTTCCATGAATCGCACAAAACTGACGTCAAGTATAAGTTTCATAACTCTTACATATCATCCCGGAAATACCGTCCACATGGTAGGAGTTTTGGGGGGACAGACGGGTATACAACAGCTCTTTCCGAAGAACCTTGACTTTAATATTCTGAACCTCATCGATTCATCGACCTGAATAATTATTATTTGCGAACAGATGCCGACATACTCATACCACTTTTGTTTCATTTATTTTTCATGTTTGTCATTTGATCGCCTGTTCTATTGTATTTCATTTCTGTTTCCTTTTTTTTCAAAACAATCATTTGCAAAACATTTTCTGCTTGAATGGGTACATTTTGCGCGCCTCTGTGAATTCCCACGTGATAATTGTCTCAGTTGGCAAGCGCCATGTAGATGTCACTCACGTAATCGCATTAGCGTACGTAGATTACTCGGATAAGTCAACAGTTTTAATGATGGGTATTAATGTAACAATTAGAGCTAAAGAATGGCCTAATGCAATTGAAATTTGTTCGCATTGTGATCTATGGGGGTGTGGTATTGTAAAAAGCACGCATGTAGATCAAGGATATTTGGAGTTTCATGAATTTTTGTGGTATAAACTTTTCGAATTTTCCGGGGAGATACATCTTTGAATAAAATTGTCAAAAAGAGTCACAGTATTTTGCATTCTCGAGGAAAAGTTTCTGTGGACTGGTTTTCATTCAGAAAAGTTTTCTAATTTTCCAGTTGTGTCGTAGAAACTTCATGATTGCTGCTTGTGGATAGGAAGGAACTTTTAGCTATAATTTATTTCTAAACATTTGGTTGTACTTTCACACTCGACTGGATAGGAGCGGTTTTTGTTGAAATTGTTAACAGGCTTGATATATGATACGATACGTAGAGGGACCTTCAGCATGAATTGCAACCCAGTGGTTGACCAGTCTCTTGTAAACCTCGAAAAGGCTCTAGGTTTCATGTTACAAATATCTCTGTAAACATAAAGTACTTAGTTTTTTCCTTGTGTCCTATTTTATGCTGATTGTACGTGATTGGGCAGTGTCCTTATTGACCAGTGTCCGTCAATATCCTTATGTCTTCTTTGCTTCTTTGGCCGGTTCGACAAACTTTTTCTCTTGCATCCTTAGAGTTGGACCAGTGTTCAATGAAGCTATCGACTTTTTGTTTCGTTATTTTGAAGTGACTACTGCTAGGTAGTACCCTAAAACAGGGTCATTACCAATGAGTCGACGCCAGATCTTCTAGATAGACAAGCTTCGACCCTATCGTGTAGAGTTTGAGGGTTCTCAGTGCTGCCTGGCTATCTGAAAAGATGTAAATGCGGATTTCTTGGTCTCTTCTCCGCAGGTGTTCTCGTACACATAGTTTGATTAAATATACCTTCAAGTGCTGCAGCTCACTAAAACCTGGACCAAAAGTGCTTTCGTTATCTAATTTAGAACTATCTGTGTACCAGGTCCGAAAATTTGTATTACAAGGCATTTGTTCTTTCACGTGTCACCTATGATCACCTCGAATTTTTCGAGAACCCGTATCGTTTGAACATGGTATCTGAGATCTTGAATTTCAAAGTTTTCAAAAGACCTATAAAATCTAAGGTCCAGAATCCGAGACAGCCTAAAAGTACTCAGCGTGGCTTATTTTTGCACAGGGAGGTGTATCAGCATAAGGCTAATCATTGTTCCTGTAGCTGCCAAAGGAAACCCCGGACCCCTTGCGTCTTTACTTGCGTTTTATTGGCCGGCATACTAGGAACACATGGGGCACTATGGGTTTTTTAATTGCGTTGTACGACCAGTATATCATCTTGGATTTCTATCGCCAGGTTTTACCGAAAAGTCGTTACCACATAAATAGTGCTCTTGTCGAGTTCCAGGTAAGCGAACAAGTGAAGTTTTTCCGAAGTCGATAGTCAGGCCTCTGCTCATTTCTGAGATCTGGAATTTGCCCTTAACTCTGATAACAATGTTATCCGCATGCCCCGCGAAGTAATACCTAACAGCAGTCCCGCGGGGACAGTAGTAGAAGAGTGCTGGGTGTGGATTAGTACGTAGGCGCATTCATGGAATCGAGTAATCGGGTCTGCGAATCGTGCATGCTAGTAGGCTACTAGTATCTTTAGAAGATTACCACATCCATTGGCGCATCCATAAAAAAAAACCCTGTACTTTATATATTGGTTTAGTTAATAGGGCCAGGAGTTCGTTTGTAATCAAAATTCAGAGCAGGGGGCATCCTCTAGTAGTTATTATTGCTCTACGCGAACTTCTGCATACGAGATTTACTTTTCTGTTTTGCCGCATAGTAGGGAACCAGTTTATAATCAGGGGTGAGATATCTTTCCTGATAATAGCCTCTTTGATAGAAGAAGGCTCCCTGCATCTCCGTGAAGGTACAGAAAACGCTTTCTTTTGCAGCCAGAGCTTTGTTAATTTGAAACGTTATCCTGTGCATGGCAGTCCCCATGAACTTTCCATGTTGGTAAGCAAATTAATAGGAAATATGTACTCGTACCTTATGTAATGATCGGCTATTTTCTCCGTCGTTTTTAGTAGAAAGGATGCTAATAGGATGAAAGGATTTAGGCGATTGTTCCGCCTGTTTTACCAGCTTTGGTATGAAGACTACCCTGACCTCTTTACAGCTGTTTAGTATGTAGCCTAATGTTAGCATGGACTTAAATGTCCTAACAAGAGATGGAAGAGATACCACCCTCGCCCGATGGTTTGAATGGACTAAAGATGGATAGAGCCGATTTTATATGGTTGGTCGTAAAGATTTTACCAGATAGGGTATAAACTCGTGCAGGGGGATTGAGAACATTGTTGTTCCGGCTTTCAGGAGAGCAGAGTACATCAGGAAGGCAGCCTGGGAAGTGAGTATCTAATAGGTATTAACAAGTTTCCTCAGGACTGCTGGTGGTTGTTTCTTATGGAGTCAGACCGGTTCAATGCGTGTCAATGACTGCAAACAGATATTCTAGTCTCTTTCCTTACCAATCTAAGGTCTTTTGATAGATAGACTCATCGAATTGAGTTACACGTTTCTTGAAATGCGTTCACATCTATAAACATTTGCTCTCAGCAATTTCAGTAAAACATTTTTAAAATAAATCGTATATCCCCATTTCATTGTCGATTGTGCTTTGAATACGTAAAATACATTCTGCCAATGGCATCGGAACCGAATCGCAGTATAATCAAAAGCTATTCGTATCTGTATTCCATTGTACTGGGTTTCACAATGGAACAATGCCCTTCATTGTGTGTCCTCTATCAGTGGTTAACCTTTGAAAATTCCAGGAATTTTTCTTTCTTTTTTGTATCCACCCACAGAAGCTCTCCTAAATGAGTCAAGGAGAAAGCAAAATGGTCGCGTTGAAAACATTCTTTTTTTTTATTAAAAAAAAAAAAAAAAAAAATACAATCTGATGCTCATTTCAGTTTCAGTAGATTTTATATCCAAAACGATTGCATCGGAATATTCTGCTTAATGTCGACGTCGATATTCCATCTTATTTAGCTCTATTGCATGTTAAATTGCAAATTGATGTGTTCACAAGCTTCCGTATTTCGCCCGAATGTATTCACACCTCCCGCGGGCATCCTCTTCTAATACGAGTATTCACCCCGCCCGGAATGCTTCGATAAAGGTCAAGTTGTTTTCCTGTTGTGCACTTTGTGTAGATACCTGCCGGGGGTATATAGCCTCTGACAAGTCAAGTGATGCTTATTGAAATTGCTTAGCTGCTGGGAGTATCATAGCTTTGCCCAGAGAGGAAGACGGGTAGAGGACAGGATGGATGCTTTGTTTTGAGTTGATGTCGTTTTTTTTTTTTGCGTTTTTGCCTTTGTGTGCTTAACGTTGAGTATCTACCGAAGGATATTTATTTAAAGGGTTCATTAAATAAGGCTCATTCAACGGCACCAGCAAAAATATTTTCTTTGTCTTATGGATGCAAATGAGGAAGACTGGTGTTTGTTCTTATTGCGGTTTGGATACTTACCGAGAGGGAAGATTAATTAAAGAGAGATGGTGTTAGATTTATGTAAAAGATTTAAGAATGGATATATACCTTTGTAATAATTTTGTACTAAAAATTTCCTAATTAGTACAAGTAGTACGAGTGTTATCCACAGTGGTTCCTTTTTTTGCTCAAATGGATTCTTTCCCAAGTATCGTAGGTGCTAGATATTTTAAAGTTGACTGCAGCAGTTTTAATGGAAACAATGGATCCCCAATCTGACACTAAGAGCCTCAACTTCAAGTCTTTCGCGGGGACTACCTTGAGCTTGAATTTGAGCACGTATCTATTCTGACGAATAAAGGATCTAATCTGGTTCTTAAAGTATTATCACGATTTTACAAATATTTCCTCAATTATAGGTTACGAGTATTGCAAAAAATTTAAATCTCGAGATTTTAACCAATTTTGATGTCCAGCCAGCTTCACATATCCAGAAAAAATTATCAAAATTTCTTTCCACAGACGTTTGTTAGTGTGGGATCTTATATTGAGCGTACTGTTCGTCGCTGTATGCTGTCGAATAAATGTATAGAATGTTTTATGGCCGAACTCCAAACGTGATAACAATACTCAAGCTTCCGTTTAACTTGTGCTTTGTATAGGAGAAGGTGTTGTGCCGGTGTGAAGTATCTGCTATAAAAATCATCAAGCTCAATTTCATTCACGCTGATTTTACAATATTTGACATGCGGCATTGATTGTGATGCCAAGAAGATGCATGATATAGTAGGCATTAGCAGATAGGACGCTTGCCGGAAGGAAATTCAAGAAGCTTGTTAGTGGCTCTGTCATTGCATTTTTTCTTTACGGATTAGACAGTTTCGTTACTCGTTCTACGAATACTTGCTCTGTTGTTTTCAGCATTGGTTTGCTTGCAATCTTTGCTGAACCTGTTGCTAAACAGGTAACTTATATCCCCCTAACTCTTGGCAAATTGATTTGATTGAAAGTGCACTTCCATAAGTATCTCATTCGGATTCCCTCCATATTTTACAACATACAACCTGTCACTTCTAGTCACCAAAATCCCTCATTGAATAGCTTTTTGTATTTATACCCACACTCAACAGATCCAGGAACTACTATCCATTTCCAGAACCTTCCAGAGACATGAACCGGTTTTTGAAACAAATTTTGTGAGGTCATGTTCACTTCACCGGCGTGGTTGGTGTCCATACTATTTGAATTCACGTCCAATCCATAGATGTTCCCGTGCTTTAAATTTTGAATTCCCAATCGAAATAACCGTTTTTATATTGTGTAGAGGTGGCACTGCATTTTTGTACTTGTATACTCATTCGCAGTAGATATTAACCGCATAACAAAAGGCATGTTCTCCACAAAATGTCGATGAGTTGAGCAGTTGTGGCTGGGCTTTGTATGTGTTTTCTGAACAGTCAAAGTCATCACTAGATGACAGTCAATTTTTATAAAAAGGAATTTTCTACAGTTTATGCTGCGAAAACAATACGAAAAGAAGGTTTCAGTCTTTAATAAAATCTTGGCAAAAAAAAAATTAAATTCTGCTAAAAAACAAAAGTCCTTGCTAAAAAAACGAAATATTTTGCAAAAATAAATGAAAGTCTTTGCTAAAAAATATAGGCGTGTCCACTCCCAAGTGCCAGGACCAATAAAATACGGCTATTATATTATTGTTATCCTTTTTCGTCTTTATAGAGCTGTCTTCAAAACTTTTTTCTTTGCAAAAAGAAATATTTAAATTTGTAAGCCCTAACATCTCATACTGGGCCTAGCCTTTCTTCTCAGAGCCACTCTTGATGTCCGTATTATACGTTTTCACATGAATTGAAAGGGATCTACAGTTTATTGCTCTTTTCGAAGGGCATCATTGAAAAGCTTATCCATGACTCTCGGTTGTTTGTCTGACCTTTATGAAAGGTGGAACTATAACTTGGATCTCCCGCTCTGTGATCCATGCACTAATCCAGTGAGCATCCACTTGTAATTATCCAATGCTTCATCCTCTTCCGTTCTCATTGCACCATTAAACCCTTTCCTCATGACCCTCTATAAGGTTTCTAGCACCTTAAATGAGTTCTCGTTCTTCCATCAAAGCCCTACATGCATTATGATATACTATTCGCAAATACAGTGAGTTAAGTGGATACAGGCATTTTCTTTTATCCTATCCTTTCTTTATTTTATATCTATATATTCTGAATGGCAAATGGAATGACTTTGTTATCTAACATTATTTTCTTATTTAATGATCTCACAAGCATTTATCTTCGGGTCGCACCCACGAAAATAATGCAACGTGACCACATTCTTTGGCGTTTCTCAGATTTTCTCCAGAGTAACAAGGCTTTCATAACAGCTAAATGTATCTCACCTTACGCAACGTATCTATACATCATTACGTATCCACACCCTGCCTTGCTATGGTAATAGTGAAGATTGAACTTGTTACAGCCTAAGACTAATCCAACACGTAATAGTCATAAAAAAAAATCGTAATGCCTACAAAATACACATATCCTCTTCTATATTAATTTCCATTGCTATAATTGTATGTGGGTGTAACACCAAAAAGCAGACATTTATCTGCTTTGATTTAAATGATGCCAATCAGAAGAAATCAAGAAGGAAAAACAATTCCACGAGACATGCTCCAAATAACATGCTTTGGTTTATATGGATGCCATTTACAAACATACAAAAAGATACAATCCGGCTGGGACACATCGTATGATACTCTATCCCTCATTCTTATTAAAGTAGACGTGACCTTGCAATTCGGGGATATTTCTTCAACTTTTAAGTGACTTTATCAGAAAAATTCTTGTAAAGACTTTTTTTTAGAAGAAAGTGGGCGTGGCTGTCACTATTTGGAACATAAAATCACGTATTCTGATCCGATTTTTAGACATATCCGTCGCCGTAAAAAGCTTTAAAGTGGAAAAATATGATTTTTAGAAAAGAAAAAAACGCCCTCAAAAAGTGAGCGTGGCCTTGTACAGTGCATAAACGAAATGTGGAGAATATCAACGTCTACATATTTTACATAGACAATATTTTTTCAGTTTCTAGTAAAAATAATTAGATTTTCTTAAAAGTGGGCGTGTCTGTGGGTGGATTTTAATCATTTTTACACTTGTACTGCTTCCAGAAAGCTTATACATCGCTCAAAATTTAAGGCCCAGAAAGTGGTGACATGCGACCGAACAGACGGGCGGACGGATGGACATGGCTAGACCGACTGATGCTGATCACAAATATACATACTTTTGCATACTTTTAGGGGACTATCGATATTATTTCTCTATGTTACAGATTATGTATCAAAATGAATATACCCTATGAGATAGGGTATAAAAAGACTTCAGCTTGCCATAAGGACGATGTATCGGAAAAGCATTTATTCTTGTCATACCCACACTTCACAATGGAACATATGCTCCAATTCGTTACACAAATACCGCGTGAATACTGTGTTAGATACATTAAACATTTAAATCACTTCATTCAGAATACAAGTATCCATGTTTAACTTACCTCTGACTAAGAAGCCTGGAGGCACGTTGGTAACGGGGATGGTGTAAATGGCAGCATCCGATGATGATGATAACGTATTTTGCACGCTTAATGATATACACAAACGGCGCAAATGGAAAAATCGCTTTTTTCCTTTTTTTTCACCTATCTCCACTGTTAGTCTTGTCTATCCTTTACACAGCCCATAGTCGTCGTCGTCGTGCACAGGCACAGCCTGCATACAGGCTTTTTGTGAATTTGTATTTGTACACAGGATATATGTACGAAGTTGGAGCGTATAAATAGCATACGAGATTAAAATTAATGAAAATGTGTGAAAAAACTTTTCACAGAGATTTAAATAACATTACAAAAAAGGAGGCACACCAGGACATCGGAGGAGGACCATTGAGGCAGGAAATTACGGTCAGCTTTGAGGTTGTTGATTTCACATTCAACGGCGCATGGTAGAATGCCAGACCGCAATTCGTTCTTGAAAATTTTATGCAATTAATTTCGACTTGAACAAGTGGTAGTTCTATACGAGTACATACCCCTACGTTGCGGAAGTGTGCAATTGCAATGCAATGAAGATAAGTGTACTACGTGCACACACGTACATTTTGTTTGGGAAATTTGTTAGAAAGATAAACACTTTGAACTTTTGGAACTTTGGTATCGTGCAGATGATAGAGATGTGTTATTTTATCAAGTTTTGAAGTCTTATTTCGTTAAGAAGCGTTCAACGGAAATTGTTTGCTTAACTTACTCTAATCATGGTTAGTGCTTCCAGCTGATCCAAACAAGCTAAGAAATGTTTCTATCATATATGGAATTGATTTTGATAATATACTGTATAATGCTGTACCACAAAAAAAAAGATTTTTCTATAGCACTGGCACGTACTGATATATAGGTGTAGGTCGCGTTTTATCTGTTTGCAACTTCCAAATCATATTACTTAGAGAAAATCGTTTTTACGATGCTTGCTGTGTTTTGAATAGATACTCTCGTTAATGCAAGTTTTCATTAGTTATGTACGAATCCATTTTCTTAAAATCAATAAGAAAAAGAAAAAAGAAAAATACACCGAAAAGTTACATTCCGTCTCGTATCTATTCAAATTCTATGAAAGTGGACGTGGCACTTTGAAGATTTTAATTCAAATGCAAATAATCACAAAAGAAAGTGGGCGTTCACAAATTCTGATTCACAATTATACTTAACCCTTACCGTGAGCTGTTTTGAGCAGTTTTTTTTAAAAAAAAAAAAAAACCCACAAAAAATGGGCGTGACTCTGAATAACTTACAGACGAACTATAGAGAAAGTCACTGTCAGTGTCAAAACTGGACTATAGATACATAACGTCTCGCCTTATGTGCAGTATATGTATTTAAGAATTACTCATGCTATTTTATTTGTATTTGTACCGACAGGTCATTAATTTAAAACAAAAACCTCTCAGAAGCATCCGAAAAATAGAAAATTGCCAACTAATAAGCAAAGTCTAGCCAGAACTTGAGTACATGCCATTTCATTGCAAACATTCAGAGAAACTAACATTTTTTTTTTGAATATTGGCCCCAAGAAAAGTACCGTTAAATTTGAGAGGCTAGAATGAAAATATCAATTTCGCTTCGAGGTATAGACGCTCAGATTTCAGGTACGAAATTTGAAGTAAATCCGTTCAGCTGTCTAGACTGCATTCTCGGTGTATCCGAAGAAATTACGATAATATCTGAAAGTCTTTAGTTTTTTTTTAGATTTCAAAATTTCGGCTTATATCGCCTCCAAGTCAACAACCACGGAACGGATTTTGATGAAATCTGATTGAAAATTTTAGTGTGGTGTGTAGGTAGCTACGTGTACAAATTATTACAATCAAATGCGAGTAGGGTTGAAATATATTGATAAAGGCTTGGTTTATGGAAACTTTAAATTGTTCCTATCACACAGCTAATAGCAAAACTATTGAACGGATTTTGATGAAATTTGAATCGTACGTCGGATTTGACGTGCTGATGTTCACATTTAAAATCCATTTAAATCGGATAAAGTGAATGTTAGACATAAGCTAATATTCAACTAATAATTATTGTTTACTCTTTGTGGCCGAATTTTTTAATTTCGACATACAGGGTGACAATTTTCTTCTAAATTATATACAAATTCGTTATGTGTGTATGCCTTATCAAACAGCTTCAGAATCTTTCAGAGGATATAGAAAGCTGAAACTTATAAGAAGAGCTACAGAGAGAATAAAATGTAACCAAGTTTTCCAAGTATTGTGTGTTTGAATACTTATCTTCTGAGTTGTATGCGATTTTACTGTTTGTAAATTTGCTTATACTCATACCTGTCTAAAAGCTTTCAGACAAGCTAAAATTGTGCATACTTAAAGTACGGATAACATTTAATATTGTCTCACTACAGGGTGTTGCACAAAACATTATCTTCTAATTTATGTATTTGCATTCATCTAATGACCTACAAAAGTGAAGTAGATGACTTGTAGACCATACTATGTGAACGAATATAAACTCTTATTTCTTTTTCTTATTTTTTTAAAATACGGGGTGATGCATAGCACATTTTTCTTTCGATTTGTATTTAATTTTCACGTTTTCCCGCACTTCTACAGAAGCTATGACATCAAAAAGCTCAAATTTTGTAGACTTATAGCAAGTTTCACACTAAAAATTGAAAAATAGATACAAAGTATTTATTTTACAAAAACAGGGTGTTATAGAAAACATTTTTTCTGACTCCTATACCACTTTCCATTGTGAGTGTGTTTTCTTCACACCTCCAGCAGCTCCTAGGTGACTTACGAAGTTGAATGAAAAAAATTTAACGAAGCCAGATTTATTTGTGAATTGCAAAATACGTGGTGTTTTCTTCCTACTTATGGAAAATTTTCCAACTCCTCTTCACAGTCTCAAGAATACGCCAAATGACGGAAGCTCATAGGTTTGTTCATTATAGGGTAGAAACGATAGATTGTATATTATAGGGTGTTGCAAAAACCGTTTTTTTTTTCTCTCACTTTTATACTTACAAAATTTGACTGACTTACTGCCAGCAGACTTATTTATTAATCAGAAATACATTACTTAGCGATGATAAAGCGATTCAAACGTCCCGACCATAATTGGGTAAAATTTAGCGCGGAAAAACCATAACGCGCACATGGGAAATTAGGGGACTTTTAGTATGTTAAAGACTACCGTGCTCTTAAAGTCTATTAACCCATTGATGGAGAGAGCAAAACCCATATAGAGGACAATTAAAGATTAGAGAGTAGGGGATAAATTTGTCCCGATTAAAAATGCAGTAACAGACCAGTGTGGGTGTGATGTTGCAGTCTTGCATCTTGAATTTAACTTGAATTTAACCGTGAAGGCTTTTTCTATGCAATAAATAATTGAGAAGCGCACGATTTTAAAGAACCCATAAAGGAATCGATATCTGTAAGTGTATGCGAAATAGTGCTGTATGAGGTCAGGATTATTCTGAATTAGTTTTCCTCATGAAAAAATATAACAATTTTGCTTTGTCCAAGTTGTCTATTCCGTAACTACCGATGTTGATCACATTATTGGTAAATAAATATTTTGGGGCTTTCAATCCATATAAGGCCTGGCCTAGCTTCACGCAGCCATTTGTACTGTGCGACCACCTTCAATTTTATTTCGTTTTTGAATGTCAATTTATTCGATTGAGAGAAGCTTCTAGCTTCTCATGGCAATTTTACTCTTCGATATTTGTCAGACATTCCCGAGAGGTGGGACCATAAAGAAAATTTTTTTTTTTTTTCCGGGACTCGAACCTTGAGTCTCCCGCTCAGTGATTGCGCACTTAACGACAGAACCACTTCACCCACAATCATTATCACTATGCTGATAATATCATGCTAATTTATCCTCATGTTCGTCCTGAGCGCTCAGCCGAGAATTTCGCTGGTGTTGCCCAAAAGGGTGTGCCTAAGCCCGAGTACCTCAATAGGCTTTATTGGCCCATTTTTCTTCAAAGATGAAGATGGCAACAACGTTACGGTCAACGGCGAGCGCTACAGAGGTATGATAACCGATTTTTTTTTTTTTTTTTTTTGTCAAAAACTGAGGAAATGAACTTGGACGATCTCTTGTTCCAGCAAGACAGCAAACTTGCTTGGCCTCCGCGGAGCTGCGATTTGACGCCGTTGGACTTTTTTTTGTGGGGTGTCGTTAAAGATCGATGTTATGCTGACAACTCAGAATTGGCGGACGATAAGACTATGGTTTATTAGGTGATCTTTAACTTCATGTAGGTCTTTAACTTGAATTGTAGGCATCGCAAACAACTCTGGCTTTATTTTTAATGCTAGTTTAAGGGTCTGGTTCGGTGCCGTCTACTCCTGGCCACCTTCTTGTCTCTAAATCTGCATCTAGGAGCTCATCAGTGGCGCCTGACGGTATCATTTGCATTTCCCGCTCAGGTTCCCGCTACATTTTGTGGTGCAAATAGAGCTGAGACAACTTTGTGCATTATCGATAGATAGATGTACATACATGCTATTCAATGGGTTAACGCAGAGAAAATGCTGGATTTGCTTCTACGGATATTTATATTTATTTCTCTACCTGTGAAAAAGAAGAATAGGCAACATTTATTCAACTATTAACGAGAATATACTTTGTTTCACTTTAAGCGTCGCGTCGAGGTAGGGTTTCATATTCCTTTAGTCTTTTGTGCACTTTTCGCTTAGGCTGCAATGTGAGATAAAGAAAATTGATACGAAATGACTGATATTAGGAACCGTAGGGTCTGAGACTTGTTTCTAAATCTCCGTATAGAAATCCGGTCGTCCAATGCCAATCAACAGTAGATAATGTGTATTGAAGCCAATCATTTCCGTAGGTGACATATCTATGGCTTAGCTCAAAGACGGTCTTAATTTTGTTTTGCAGGCTAATGGGTGAATTACGAAATTCATATTGATCCCTACCAGTACACACTACAGCGTAGGATATAGATTTGCCAACAGCTCGGGTTGCTACAATGCAACATAAACCGAATACTCTTCGTAGGATTAAATGACCCCACATTTGGTATGTGGGCCAAATAATGATGTGCGGCTCAAGCGGTGGAGTCCCATTCAGATCACCAAATTCATAGTTGAGCCATGTGTCGATTTGAAGACCCGCACACACGGATATTGTCACTGTGGTGTCGCTTCTCGTTGGGCTCCATTTTTCTTTTGATTGCGGATAACAGTAAATCTGAAGAATTGAGATGCACAGCATAAAGATTAGTGACAATGTAGAAATCCAAATAATCGACTAGTGGAACACGAATGACCATTAGGCTACAAGTTAGAACTATACCAACTATGACGTCCAAAACACTTTACATTCCCAGATATATTCTACTCAAACATATGGCAGTGCACCATAGGATCTATATTATCAGTCCCACATGGACCAGATAGAGATACCTTTGTTGTGTGAAAATGAACACAGGTATTGGCATGCCATACTCAATGGACCACTTCTCTTGTAACTGACAGACGGCCCGATCTGGCCTGGCCATCGGATAATGTCTTTTAGGCTTTGATCTATATACGTAACAATTGACCAGAGGAAGATGACTCTCCGGCCAACGGCACTGTCGACATTCCAGAACCAGAATGGAATGAATGTGGCATAGTTGTCTGTGGCTCTGTGCCAATTATGAAGAGATAATACCAAAATTTGTTACCTATCCTATAGGGTAGATCCTTTTTTGAGGCTTTGTGAGATTTAGTTGGTTTACTGCGAGGTGACACCTTCTGGAATGTCTTTTCCGTTTGCCTGTTGTGGCGCGTTTCCGATAGTGGAGACATCACCTGCGATATACCGGATACCGAAGAACTCTATTCACTTAGATTGAACGATATTTGTGTAGTGAATTGTTACAGATTGTTTTTTATAATTTTAGAACTATGCGAGCGGATTGAAATGGGAATGATGACCGATCCCACAAAGCCCACCGACCACTTAACCACTATTTGACAAAAAAAAAAAAAAACACCATTTGTAGCACTGGCGTAACTAATCATGGATGCCGCTCGTCTAGACCGCTGAAATAGTCGTATAAAATGATGGCATCTTATGGAGAGTTCTTCGTTTTGGAGTTAATTTTAAGGCGAGCATATCCAAATGCTTCATTGAAAGTGAGAAGACGTCCTCTGTGCAAACAAGGTCTACAAAATGCTTGCTGAAGTTCCAGTGCAAAAACTGGTCAATTACCTTACCTGACCCCTAAGCTTGGGATGAGTATTTTCTAAAATAAAAGGAGTCTTTGGAAGTCACCAAGCAAGCTTGTCTAGGCGTCTGAAAACCAAGGAGAACATATAGAAAGTTTACTTTGTTCAGGTACTCCGTTCAGAATGAGAACTCAATCGTTGCTTCTTGGTCTAAGACTATAGTGTCCCTGCATAGGCACACAAATTACCAATGAATTCATGTTGTCCAACATACTCGCAGAGCAACTTATTCGATGCAATTTCAAACAAAAGATCACACAGAATATTAACAAAACCTCAGTGAAGTGGAACAAGTGTAAACGTTCAACGTATCGAGTCGAGAGTGCTCGTACTTTATTGAGACATTGACAACCACTTCTCCGCTCCATTCTAAAAAAAATAAAAAAAATATTATTCCTGCCGGTTAATGTTAAGCTCCCATCGAGTATCGTTCCGCATAACTACTAATGTGGGTCATTTAGCAGCACAAGGAGAATTTATCGTACTTCCAGTCATAAAACGTTGAAAGGAAGTAGCGTTAGTAGCGATTATGTACCACTTGGCTTGTCGTTGTCGTTTGTAAAATATTTTAAGAGCTCTTTTCTGCTTTTCTACTCTCCACTGACACTGCATAATACATTACGGCTGATATGCATATTACATTAGCACAACGACAGGCAAATTGACTGGCCAGGGTCCTTCCCGTTCAACTCACCTAGAATATTTATGGAATAGTAAAACTAGAACTACAGTCATCTTATTCCTCTATCGCGGTGAAATGTTAATTTGATGAATGCACTCATATGTTCAGGGAGAAAAACGTTCCGAGGGATATGGAAATAGTTCCGCGGATATGGAGCACATTCCTGCGGTGTGCACTTAGCGAAATACTTGGGTTTTTCCGTCTTCGGAAATATTCTGGTAAATGAAATTTATTGCAGCTGCACGGAAAGAGTGACTTGCTGCACTTTTATCTAATTTATTCGCATTTCCCATGATGATGTGGATTGAATTGTTAATGCTGTTGATGTGGTGCGGTGTAGGCGTTTGCTCTAAAGGATTTGTATAAGCACGGTTTGCTTGTGTCCTTGTGACAAATAATACCAACGAATTATTTTAGAATTGTGTTTTATATTGGAAAATCACTGAGGCTAGGTACACAGTTCACGTGCAACGTGTAACCGGCAGTATGTGAGCAGAATTTTAATGTTTCGAGATAAAAGGACATGGCACATGCCTGTTCGGTTGTCCATTAACACAGGTTAAATGATGAAATTAAATTTATCCAGACGTGGTTGTCGGCAATGTGATTGTCCTTTTTTTTTAGAAATGGTCGGTGGATATCTCTGGAATCACAATGAACCATTGGACCATTCATGAATGAATTTGACAGGTCATGACCAAAGGTTGAAATTATTGGACATTTTAAAGCAAAAAGGATATATTGTTGTTAGACCTATATATGACCAGTGATCGATTAAACATCGTGCTGGATACCGATTACAAAAGTTCATTTGCAATTACCAAAGTCAACTAAAAACATTTACATTGAATGGGCGTAATAATGAAAGTACTGACAATTGGTGCAACCGCAACCGCATAATTAATATTTCCATGTCAACTACAAAGTTTCTGAGGATTATGACTGCATTTTGCAATTGGGTAACTTTTATAATTATACTGTTTGCCTGAAAGGGACACACTCAGTTTGGCGGGCTAATTTTATCACGAGTTTAGATTTTATTTTCTATTTGGTATTTTTCTAAAATAATTTTGTTTGAAATAATGAAATTATTTTAAGTGTTTCAAATACCTTCATTTTGGTCGATCATCACTGGCTGAGTATTTATACGAATTAAATTTACGGTTGATCCATATCCATATCCACCTATGCGTCTGTAATATGGTACTGATAAAACGGAAATCTTACTTAGTTTATTGAGAACCACACATGGATTGCTCAACATGGATTCCTTACAGCGAGGTTATGATCCGGAGTTGAAGGATCACAACCCTCCCACTTTACTACGTCCCTACTGGTCCGCCTGTGGGGTTTGCCTGTTTGACTTCAAGAAGTACCGGCAGACTTCCGGATCACTTCGTCACTGAAGCCAATCAAATGCTGGTGTTTTTGCATTTGTGTGATCCAGTTGTTTTTTGGTCTGCCTTTTTTGCGCGTTTGTGTAGGAACGTTGATTGATATTGCCTTTTTGACCGTGTTCGAAGGATCGTTCCTTTGAACATGACAAAACCAACTCAAAACAATACAAAGTGCTCCATCTTGCTTGTGATGGGTTCTTTTACATAAAGGCTTCCTTGAATCTTTGAACTTCTTATTTGCTTTCATACTTTTTGTATATTGTCCAGCATTGTGAACCGTATGTGAGCGCGTATTGATCATAGATCCCAGATATTTGAACTTTTCGAACTTGGGAAGCACTTTTCCATTTAAGTAAATGTCTGGAATAGGCCGGTGTGGATCAGAGAACGGGCAGCACATAATAATCTTCAATGCCTGCGGGACATTTTACTCTTGTCCTTGCTCCCTCAAGGCAGCATGTCCATGATCATGAGCGCGTAGGTTTTTCTAACTCCTCGTTGTCTTAGCGCCACCAATAATTGATCTCTTGGTTGTCTATCAAAGGCTTTTTCGAAATCAACCAACACCATATGCAAGTCCTTTAAGGAATCACGATATTTTTCAATTATGATCCTTATACTTTGGATCGCATCTGTTGTTGATTTACCCGAGACAAACCTGCACTGGTCATCAGATAGCCGTATTATTTTCCGCAGTCGGCCGTCTTATACCCGCTCAACGATCTTCATGGTGTGTGACATCAGCTTGACAGAACGGTTTCTAGATAGGGATCATGGGCCATCTGGATCCGATGTCTCCCATCTTTTTCCAGAACTCAGAGGGTATCTCGTCTGGCTTTTTTTTTTTTTTTTTTGAGTATTTGACCGCATTCCTAACTTCTTCGGCAGTAATGTCGGATATTTTGTCATGGGTAGGAGCGGCTCTTGGAAAGTATACACGGAGAAACTGTTCGTTCAGAAGTTTTTCACAATACTGTCGCCATCTGTTAAGAATTTTGTCGTCATCCACAATAAGCTGGCTTTGAACATTGTTAATGAACTTTTGGGAACGCATCTCCTGAGCATTTTTTCTTCTTTGGGCGGCTATTTTGAAGATAGTTGTTCCCTTATTCAAGATGCTTTGTCGAAGCTCCTGGATAGTCTGGTTCCTATCAGACGCCGAAAACGTAATTTCTTCCAACTCCCGATAGAGGCCTTCCATACTTTTTGCTTGAAATTAGGCGCACTTCTTCTTTGCGAGACCTTTGCAGCGATCTCTTTCATCTCTATTAGTAGAAGAGCACTTTGACCAAGCCTTGAAAATCGTTTTCTTTTCCTCAACGGAATTATCATTAACCTTTATGTCCACCTGGAAAATGCCCGAAAACGTGTATATCAAAATTTGTTTTGAAGAACAAGAAAACTGTGGAATTCACTCCTAGCAGACATTATATATCTCCAAATATTCAATAACAGAAGCAACAGGTTATAGGTTCCTGAGAGAAGATTATATTCCAAGCAGTTTGTTGGCCTCGCGACTGCTGGTGTCATGCGCATCACTCCTGGCAATCCTTTCAACGCTTTGCTTGACTTAATTCTTTAGAAGAATTCAAACAGAGACATCTATCCATCAGTAGGATCTATCCATCTAACAGCAAACCACTTCATATACCACATACCCATAAGCCAAATAAGTTTTCAAACAATAAAAAGTAGAAATTAATAGTCACATAGACCATACATCCGATAGGTTACATTCTAGCAAAGTCCTGAACTCTTTGAACGACTTATTTATGTGGATTTTTTTCTACATTCGTAATGAAGGATAAAACTACATCAAACGAAGGAAGCAAATTAAATCAGTGGAGGGATGTCAGTGTTACCAATGTACTCTTGAACGGCATGTTACCGCGGATAATTTTTTTTTTTTTTTTTTTTCATATTCGTAATAAGCGCTTAAAACCACCACGCTGAATGAGAATACAAAATTCATAATCGGTGGGGGGTTGCTAAAGTCGATATATGCCCAGTAATAGAGAGAGAGTATTAAAAATGCCGTGCTAACTCAGAGTGTTTGCGAGTATGTATTTTCAGTCACTCCTAACTTGAAAAAAAGAAAAAAAAAAAACAAGCCGGTGTTCGCAGCCACCCATTTTGGGTAAGGCGTTGCGGAGAGATCATGGCTTGATGCTTATTTGAAGGCAACAACTGCTCGCCTTGTAGATATTTAACTCAGGTATACGAGTACATATGCGTTTTTTCTTAGAAAATCACAGAGTCAAACTGCGAATTCTTTAAAATCCATCCACAACCCGTGGAACTGCCCAGAAGCCTACAGCTTCCGATATCGTCATGAAAATCATGGCAGTCATAACAATCCTATTGTAAGTGTGGTGTTTTCCAAGAATAAAACTTCAGTGGCGTGCACATAATTAGAAACTCTACTAATGCTTGAATTGCGAAAGTCATAGTGCTTGCGTTTTAACCTATAGTCTACTGAAATTTTGTATTTTGGTGTACAAATGCATTGAAATTTGTCGAACGGTTATTTAGTCGTCATATTATTTCGATACTTTCATATCACACCTTAAATTGGGGAGAAACGTATAAAACAGGTCGTGTATGTAATTAGAAACACCTGCAGTATTTTGATAAATGTGATAATTTATTTTAATATTTTCTAATATTCAGTGATAATACTATGATTATCAATTATAGTTTGCAATCTACGCATCATATTGTAACATAATGTAGCATAATAACTACGCCCTCAAAGAGGCAACACATTCCGAAGTGTCTTCCTTCTAAACACATTCTAGGTTCGTGTCTATGGATAGAATAGGATTATGTCTAAGACGACGTCGCGGAATTAAGAGAGAATTATAACCATAAGAGATTATTGGCTGCAGCTGTCATCTTGGAATTATTACATCAGAATTTTCTTGTTCCAGTGGTCGAAGAATTTGCTAGAAGTTTCTGGCTATCAGAAACTTCTGCTATATAAGGACAGATGGCGATCGAAAGGGGGCAGTTGGTGAAGAACCGTGGCGAAGAGATTGGAAAAGTGATAATGGGCGAAGTTGTAATTTTGTGATAAATTGAAAGTTGAGAGTGAACAAGAAAAAGTAATTAGTTTGGATTTGTGAATTAAGTAATTGAAAGGAGATAAAGTGATTTGAGAAGAAAGAGACCTTGTAAGGAAAGAATTTGCGAAGAATAGTATAGTGTGAACTTAAATTGTTCTATAGACTAGAAAATAAAGAAATAATCTCACAGAATAACGTTTTATCTACTCGAGCCGTAGCTCGCATATTACAACATGTTTCACTGTCTGTTTTACCGAAAACTGCAGGACGAATTGCTCTTTTCTGTTGATTGTCCTTTTCAACTAATCCATTTTGCTTAAAATATTGGGCTGCATAAAATACAATTTTTTTTAGAAAACTTTGATATTTTTGTTAGTTCGCTATTAGGCTTTCCATCCTCATGATGGCTGACAAAAAGGTTGTGAGTTTTTGCATCGCAAAATTTTTTCCCCCCTCACTCTGCAAAAGTTAAAAGATAATATTTTAAATGAGAGAATGCAAAAACTCTTACTTACACTAAATAAAACAGCAAATGAAACTTTTTGAATTAGTTAAAAACTTGATAGTCCGTTTCTAATTACGTGCTCGATCCGTTTAACTCACTTCACTCAATTTAGGTTGCTGTAAGAGAGTAGCGGTACTGCATGTCAGTGGCATATTTTTTGCCACAAGGTTGGCAGTCATGAGCAGCAAAAACAAAACATTTTGAAGAGAATTATCGTAAAGACACAGGAGCTTTGAAAGTTATTAATTACGTGGACCCAAATGTACATGCTTTGAATATGAATAAACAAAGGTTTAATCTGTACAATTTGCGTTCGGTATTCGTTGTCATCAATAACTGTTTGGCTGAGATCCGAAGACCTCCTCTTTTTCCGAGAGGGTTAAAATCTTCTAAAGACACCATAAGGCCCGACTGCGCGTGCTTAAGGTAGTGTGAGATTTTTACTCACTAAAAACACCACTCTTCAAGATTAATACTAAAACTAAGCCAGCAGTTTTATTTTCGCTTACGAGACTCCTGATTTTTGGAAAAAGATGTTCGTACCTTAAAAGACCTTCTGACTGGTGCTTGTTCTTCACTCACTTGATGTGTTTAAGTCAATTTATTCATTACAAACTTCCAAACAATCTGTTCTCTGTACAGTATCAATTTCAAAAGTAGGGATAGTGTTTTGCCCTACTGAAATAGCGATAGCAAGCATTCTCTATACTTAGCCATCGCTAGTAAGAAGTTATAATACATAGCAGTGGCGTGGGGTGAAATTTCAAGAGAGGGAAGCCGAAAAAATTTTAAGTAAAATGTTTTATTCAAGACTTACCATTTTGGTGCTTATTCGAAACACAGACTTAAGATATGCAATCCAAGCCACCTTTGTTATACTTTAAGTCATTGGAATTTACGTAGACAATGAGCTCATCGCATAAAAAAAGTGGCTTCGAAAGAAGCCGTTCTGGGCAGAATAATCTATATAAGTTATTCATAACTCGGGACGTTGTTAAATATAAAAAATTTAGCAATTACAATTATGTACTACCTATTTGTATTCTAAAGCTATCCTACGATTCTTTTTTACGAATTCTGCTAAAACTCTTTCATAAAAATTTGAGTTATTTTTAATTTCTAAAAGAAGGTGCTTTTCGATAGATAAAAGTGCCAGGTCTGAGAGTCTTTCTTCTTTGTGGGAATTTCTTAAGTGTGGACTATTTATAAAGTCGAAAAAGATCTTTCGACAGAGGCCACAGTCAAAGGCAGGGTTAAAAAGATTTCACGAAATGTTAGAGCTTGAAAAAAAGTATCTCTAAGCATTTCCGTATTAAAATGCTTATAAAGTTGAAAAACCTCAAGCTTTTTAAGTGAAGGGGTAGTGTATAAAACTTTGAGTTCCTTTTTTTGAAGTATTAAAATTAAAAACTCCATGAATCAGGGTAATTAAAGAAGATATTTTGTAATCCGGCATTGAATTAGAAAAATATTCATATTTTGATTTGTTTAATAAATCAAAGAAATTATTTGAACTAAATGAACTATACCTATTCTTAATCTGACTTGTAACATTATCTATAATTGCTACAAAAATTCGGCTATAATTTGTTTTTGATTTAATATTAAGTAGTCGGCGTTTGCGTGAGATTCTGAGCAGTCATAGATTAAGTCAAATGAGTTTAAAAATTCAGAATGAATCCATGACTCAAAACCCTAGATCTATTGCTTCGCAAGCTCTATGTCTTCTCTGCTATTGAATAAGACGTTCACTATACGCGAACGATATTGCCATCGAGTCTTTGATACCCCGGAATGCCAGCTCTTGTTTTCCTAGAAAAACTACAGCGTCTATGAAAAGCTTCATTAAATCGCGATTGCGATCAACTTTTCTATTATGAGCCTCGTAAGAATTCCCTAAAGAAGTCTCTATGCGATATTCGCCAAATTCACGCAAATGCAAGCAGCTGCGTATATGCTTTTCCGTTTGAATATGTTTTTTGGAAGAATTAATAAAATTGTTTATATCAAAGTATTAATCTTGTGTGTCTCAAAACATTAGGAGAATTAGAAAAAAGAAGACAAGGAAAACAAAACATTCAATTTAATTTGCAACTGCCAGTCAGCCATGGATTCTTTTTGTAAAAAGACTCATGAAAATGTTTCTGATACCCATCCTTTCGCGTATAATCAATTTTCATTGATGGTGTCGAGCGACACTTTTTTATAAAAAAGGAACTCGTGGGTTTCTTTTAGAAGAAATTAACTAGAGACATCTTGTCTAAGAATAATAAGAATGTTCAATGGGGCACCTCTTGAGTAGATTTATAATTACCTACTTGGTATATATCTAATAACTATTCACTTAGCTCACTCACTATTTTATAATAATTTAATAATTTAAAACACTTACTTAACTACCAATATGTAATTGCTAAATTTTTAAAAATCACAAAAATTTGCATTCAAATTTTCAATAACCTCAAACCTCAAATGCCGTTCGAACCACTACATCACCCAATAACTCGATTTTCGTCGGCTTATTTTGTTGCCTACAATAAAAAAAAAATCCCTCGAACTAAAACCTTTTTCCTCCACCAATGTTCATCCACAAAAGCCGAGAAATCGCGGGTTATTTTCCTCATAAGCGAATGTATGTTAGACAAAGAAATCGCAAATAAACTTCTACTATATGCCAGAAAGGAATGCATAAGCCGGAAAATGAACGGCTTCTCAAAAAAATTCATTGCACGATCTCTCGCTACAGGAGTTCATACTTGTCTCGCCTATGTGTGCGAGTTTGTGTGTGAGTAAAAATGAATAACAACCGAAGTGGTCGCAGCATTTCATCTTCGAGCGTGTATAAAGTTATGAAAAATGGTTTGATGAACAAATAATTGAATGTGATGGTTGACAAGTGGCAAAATAAAAATTTTTGATATTTGAAAAGGGAAGCCGGAAGGAATCGGCTTGTATGGACGCCACGCCACTGATACATAGCTTTGACAATGACATTTTTTGCCGATTCGATAGAATGTATTTAGTTTTGCCTTCATTTACGAATCGACTCTTCAGTAACTTATTTCTTCAGTTTTACTTAAATGGGTAATCCTGACAAAAAGGGTATGGATATATATGTTTGGAGCTTAAGCGCGGCGATTGTTATAGGTTAGGTTTAGGTTAGGCTTTATGGGTTGACGTAGAGTGTGAACAAACTACGCCACACTTAGATCAGTATAGATCCATTGTGATGCCCATTGTTATAGGCTAAAAATTATACTTTTTATCAAACAAGCAAAGAAATTACACGACACAATTGTTTGGACTATATGTACACATACAACACAGTCTATTCTCGGTCTAAGGCATTTACATATTTACCTACCCACCTGTTTCATTATTCGTCTACCATTTAACCACCAAACCCTCATGCAATAAACGAAAGTATTAAAGAACATAGCCATGAAAGCTCATAATCAAGCTTTTCAACGTTAAAATAAACTCAACGAAACAAAGCTCGCATCATCACATCTCCTTCGCATCATTTATCATTTTGCCACAACCGCGCAATGTAAATACAGCAAAATTTGTTTGTAAATACATTTATGCACAATTTTCTAAAAGAATTTTCTATTTCTTTTTTTCTTTCTTTTATATAGCCAACATTAGACCAGGTGAACATAAATTCAAACAGGTTATTGGTAGAAAGGCCAATAAAAACAAAGTTTTGGTTACACTAGCTTTTTTAATGCAGCAAGCTTTTGCTGCTAATTTCTACATCAACTTTTTCTAAATGCTGCCAATGCTTGATTCTAAAAACAAAAAGCTTGCAAGTTCTACTAATGGCCACAAGGTGGCGAAAACTGTTGTTGATGCTTTTAAATTAAAATACCGCATTTATTAGTTCATTGCGAAGACCAACAAAATGCTTTTGATTTTCAAATTAAATACCTATTTCCTGTTTCTCTTTATACTACTATTTGTATTTGTAATGGAATAGTAAAACTTAATAATTTAAAGATAGATATACGTATGTTCATGTGTCATTTTGTGTCTCTTGGCAATTATCCTAAAAGGATGTGTCTTTTAGGCACTTAGATGAATTGGCTTTGATACTCAATGTACCACAACATCCGCTTCTAAAAGTAACTAGGATACGTGTAATGAAAATAATGATTTTTTTTTGTTTTCTTTTACAAAATACTGGGCCTTATCCAAATGACTTGTAACATTTTTAGGTTAATTATTAGGTGTTCTCAGATAAAATTGTAATCCTGGAGGACGGATGTGTCGTTGTTGTCGGCTGGTTGTACACAGTGGTTGCTAATTAAAAATATATTCTGGCAGACAGTCTCATTGGCTTATACAATTAAGTTATATCAATGTAAATGCGTAAAAGTTCATACTATGTTTCGTATTAAATAATTCCCTTTGGAATTAAGTTCTTTAGCGTGGCAATTGGCTTGCACCAATTTTGTTTAATTCTCTCGCATGCACATATTTTGCGGCTGATGCGTTGTTCTTGTACATTGATGTTAATTGTGAATTGTTTTAGTACGTTAATTGATAATTCATGAAATGCTGTAAGTTATTGTTATATTTTCTTCAAAACCTCGGTCGCAAAAATTGTAGATGTGACACTCCACCATGATAAATAAATTTTGCCTCGATACCCAGTTGAAAGCCAATCCACAGTCATGTATGAATGTCATGATTTTCCTGTGGAAGGAGATGTATGATGGCATGATCCACTGTAAAATAGGAACTGGTTTAAACACGATTGAGCAAATGATAATGCTCCCAAATGTATTACATATAATAATTAATATTTTATTGTACTTGTTGACAGCTTTTATGTCCCTTTATTTATTTAAGGCAGTGCTACATTGAAAGGTAAACTAAACCTATATTGACACACCTTGCAGCTGGCGTACTCATTAGCCACCTATGTATCTCCGGTCATAAAAAATATTTCATGACTGATGTTCGCTTCGATTAAGCTGATCAAAGTAACCTACCTGATTTGGGTGAAAACTTAGCACACATGTTTGAAAGATTTTACTAATGTACAATATGGGTATAAAACCAATCGATTTTTGCCTGACTAATAGTTGTTAAGCTAGCCACTCCCCCATTATACCAAACAGAGCTTGTAGTTGGGAAACTATGTAGTTCAGATTCTAGTGTTCCATTTCGAACCAGAGTAAAACCTACGCTCAGAGACTAATTTCAAACACATGAGTCGCTTAACTCGATTTTCCATAGTACAATCGAATACCCCAAGGAACTGTTTTTGGTCCCATACTTTTTATTATCTACACATCGGGCATCGCGTGTCTGATAAATTGCCAGTCCGCTATATTTGCGGATGATACATGCTTATTTGATTGTAAGACTCAGGCTGTATTGTGTGGCTGTGACAAACGGACATATAGACAACTGCCTCTAACTATAAGAGTTCCGTTCATACTTTTTGTTATCTTGTAAAACCGGAAGTCTGAAAATAATTCGTGTATTTAAAAATCAGCCTTCACAATTGGGAATTTGTTCCGCTCAACAACCACTGTTCGACGCGGTGGCTTCCAATTGCTTCAGCACCATTTATACTATAGTCTACAAGGGGCTGTAAATCGCTTAACATGTATTTGCAAAGCATTAACTTTGACCACTAGACAAGCTATGCTCATCCAGTTCAACATTTTAGAATTTAGTTCCAAGGTTTTATTGAATCTATGTACATGATTGCCCCAATGTCTTGTGCAGATACAATATTTATAACCTCTTCGTTATTGATCTCATCTCCAATTCGCTGTTTATTTAACCGGTTTTCCCGCATGCCACAGAGGCTGCAACGTTATTCGTCGCATATCAAACTCCGATGCCTCCGAAAACGTTGAAGTGTGTGTACCTCTATGTTTTCGTTAAGTTACAGTTTCTTGAGTTAACTCCTAAGGCCGCAGCATCTTTTGAGCATTTTCTTTCCCCTTAACTTTGAGCTGTTCCGACCTGAGAGACGATAGAAGTTATAAAAGGAGCGTGGTATCTGTGCTGCTTAAGTATACCAAAGCATCCGAGCTCTTTGTGTTTGACAACATTCCTTTCCATGTAGTGCGCTATCACAACTAGCATTGGAACGGCTCATACCTTTGAACAATTGTACCTTGAACCAAGTGCGAGTTGCTACTGGATGGGTCCATGAATTGTGGATGCGGGCAGTGATTCTATAATATTTGATGTCTACAACTACATATTTGCTAACGAAAAGGTTTAGCTGTTTTAAGATTATTTTCCGATCTTTTTATCTAAACTGTGAAATCCTTTAAATCTTTTCACGCATCTATAGATATTTTCCCAAATCCCGAAGCATTCAGATTCAATTTTCGATCCATTGCACTCCCAGGCAAAAGAATCCTTTTTTTGGAAACTTACATAGATGTTGTCCGTTTCTCGTTTACTCTCGGTGGTTGTTATTTGCGGTTCCCCTCTCGGGCTTAAACCTTCACAGTTTGGGTTACAAGTAAACCCAATACCCACTACACCATGGCCACTATCTATAGAAAAATGTGTTCAGTTAAAGGTGCAACCTCCGATTGTACCTTGAATCGTTTGAGGTTGCCATATAAAATTTAATTTTCCTGACTACTCGTAATATAGCCAACAAATCACTGTTGAAAACTAAATGCTCATTGACCGGCGAATGGGCGAACTTGCGAACAAACCATTTTTAGTACATTTAAAGGCACACAATTGACATCTCTACTATTCCTAAAGAACAGACCTTAATTTATTTATCGATTAATAGGAAAAAAGTTAAATTTTAATTAGTTCTTGCGAAGAAATTAACAATTCGCTGATATTTCCGCGAATAGGCGAATACTTCTTGCGAACTGTCAAATTTTATTCACATTCCACAGATGTGGAACCCAATCCACATTCGCGGGAGTTTAAACTCAGAATTCTTTTGTTTTGTTCTTGGTGGTCGGGCAGAGCACAACGAATGACAAGTGAAATTCGCAGATTGCTGCGACTATAAAAAAAGTTACTGTGAATGAAATAACAAAAGCAGGTCCTGAGCTGTGAATGGAAAGAATGTCAGATAGAAAACAACAAATTAAATCCTGTCCGGGTTACGAGCTCTTCCCCTACATATAGGAGTAGAGCACACTTTATAGCTGAGTTTGAGTCTGAAGTTACAACCACAATGTCTAGGTCCTTGTAGAATTTTTAATTAGTGCATCTTCTAACATATCCACCAACGAAACACCTTTCCCTTCCAAAGCATCGCTAGTAGCTGTGAAATTTAGGAATTTTTGGGCGTGTGTTGCTTTATTTGTTTTTTTTTTTTTTTTTGTAAATTGGCTTGTCTTCAAGCAATTACCTTCTATTTTATGAATGACCAATGTTCATAGACACCTTAGAGAAATAGTCATTGTAATTGAAACTCGAATCTTTTCAATTAAAATTTATTATTGCTCAACGAAGCATGATGGTTGTTCGCAATACAATGCACAGAGGGTACGTTTTTCTTGTAATTTTTATGAAGTCAAAGGCATAGTATTTGACGTTTTCTTCTTCCCTCCGTCCAATGGTAGATACCTATGTTTATGTATATCTAAACTTTTCAATAGAAACATCTTTATAGAAGTTCATCTATTGTATAAAGATCAAACAGTTATTTATACTAGAAAAACAAAGAACCGAAACAAAGTCAAAATTACCAAACGACGGGAAGGAAGGGTAAAAGATAAAAATTAAAGAAAACTTTTAATTGCATAAAACTTTTCAAAATAGTAAAAAATTCTAAGAATATTACCAACTCATTTTCTCAGGGAAGGCGGAAAGTTTTCCTTTTTCAGTTAGTGAACTGAAGTACTATTTGTTCATTCTGTTACCTGCAAAGTTCTCGTATGGACCTATTTTAGGGAAGTTTTTATGGGAACTACTTTAATATTCTAGGAAAAGTTATGTCAATTTGAATAAATTGAAGGAGTAATGTACTCGTATGCATTGGTACATACTCGTATGTGAAGTGATAGTTTGAAGAAGATATTATATCCTTTCTATTCTTTGTCGGTTAATAATTCCGCAGTTCGCATGCGATAAATGCATGATGAATCTCTCATTTTACATTTATGTGGTTAAATACGCATGAGATACATTCCTGTCTTAGATTGTCCTTGGTATTATCCTTGGTATCAAGGAAACTACATGGGCGTTCACATCCTTCTGTCCAAAGGAAATTATTTTATATGTTCTCAGGCTGATTTGTTTGTCCAACATACTGTGAAGAATTTGAAAAGGACCTCAACTTACGTTTTAGTGAAAATATTTAATCTCAGTATATTGCTTGAGGAAACTTATCAAGGAACTTTCACCTTTCGAGGTGACTTAAAATATATTTCCGTTTCCTGTAAAGGCAACACAGTTTTTGTCACTTTAGCCAAACTTGCCGGAAAGCAGTCTTATAGCAACTGGAATCATTTCAGAATGACTGATGCTATTATTGACTTTGTCTTAAGGAATGTTAGACATTTGATATACAAGCCTGCTGGCTGGGATTTTTCAGAATTTATTTGCAGAGGCAGGCTCCTAATGACATTTCCTTCTATTGGAGAAGGTAGGCAAGTGTAATGAAATAGTGAGTTGTCCCTTTCTCTTCGCCTTCCTTGCAGATCCAACAGAAATCATTTGTTTTTGATGTTGATGTATTCCGTAGTGACACTTTGCTATATACGAGTATAGTGTCTTTTGCTCACCTGCTGTTGGTTTCGCTGATTGCATGCAGCCTGAGTAGCAATTTCAATGTTGCGAGGTAATCTTGCCTGGCAAATTCATTGGCTATACTGTTTTCTGAAATGTCCCTTAACTCAGACATCAAAAGTAGGTAAATGTTATATTGCACAGGGCGCTCCTAGAATTAAAAAGAAATGATTTCAGGGAACTAATCGTTGAGTGACTATCGGTAAAAATGCTAATATACTCGTATACGAGAGATATCACTCTCCACTCCAGTACCAATAAGGCCACCTTTATCGCCATTATCTCTAAATTCGCTTTAAGATGAAAGCAAATACTATAGTCAGAGTATTTCACAGCAGCCAGAGTAGAAAAGCTATTTCTGGAAAAGGAGGCAAATTGGATTTTCTGTGCATTGAAGTCGACTAAGTTTGCTTTTCCCCACTGCAAAATTTTCTGCAGGTCTTCATTTAATGAGTTGATCTGGTCGCATCTCTGGTCATCACGGACATGCTGTTAGAGGAAGATGAAATTAGGGTACTGTCATCGGCAAAACTGAAGAAACTTGTAGTTAGTTAACTCAGTAGGTCATTAGGCTAGGTTGGGGGGTTGTGGGTCTCCAAGAGATCTTACACGGGGGCCTACCCTAGCCTTGGGTTATGATACCCCATCTAACACTGTTTGTAGTTAGCTGATTCTCACTCGAACCAGCGTGTGCTCCTTATAAACCTCATTAAGTCCATCATCGAAACATGTGCCACTTCACCCAGTTCTCCGAAGAGTCTGTTTCCCATATGTAGGAGGCGACGGTTGTGAATCGCAGAGTAGGTGTTTGATGGTTTTTATTTCTTCCTCATCTTGACAGCTTCTGAAGTAGTCCGGAGAGATTATGCTCAGCCTTTTGGCCATGCCAATTGCACAATGTCCCGTCAGTACACATATCAAGATGCGGTTTTCCTTTTTCCCCATAGCTAGTAAGCATTTTATTGTGCTCATAGGATGCGGGATATAACACAATCTCCTCTTGAAACCAAGCATTGTTGGTTCGTTCCCTGGTCCTAAGGTATATATTCTCTTTCATTACACCAATAGGGATTTGTGTGTAGATGCTCTGTACCTAGTGCTGATCTCATTCCCTTCTATATCACTATGTCTAGGAACCCAGCAGAGATTGACCACATGGATCTTAATAAGTTTGTTCAGAGTTTTACGACTTTTACGTACTGTCTTAGATCTTATTGTCTCATTGTCTAGTACCTTAATTGCTGCCTGACTGTCCACAAAAATTGTAATTCTTTGTTAGGATTGTCAACGCTGCTGGCAAACATTTCAGCTTGAAAGACACTGCTTACACAGAAGGTCGTTAATATGGAGTAAAAATAGAGTTGGTGAAAGTATAGAACCCTGAGGTACTCCAGAGTTTACAGCAAATGTATCGGAAAACACACTGCCACCGATTGGACATTAATTAAATAGGAATCAGTACGAAGGAAAAGGAACTCAACTATGGTATATTACCTGCACTTTTTATTTGTGTCTTTCTATTGATTTATATTTAACTTAACCGCACCTAGACGTTACTCTATAGCTAGATGCAAACCTACATTTGAGGTACGTTTCTATCACATTTTGTTCACATTCCTAAAACTAAAGACATTTAAGGACTTTGAAGGCCACTGCCTAACTTATCCCTTCATTCCATAGGGCTGACCTTTCATTCCATAGGTTTGATCCTTCATTCCATAGATCTGACTCTTAATGGCTATAAACTATATTTTAAGGAATAGATATTGGGGACAGAGTATCTGCGTCTGTAGCGACAGCCAGGCTGTAATTAACGCCCTTGAGTCACTTCCAAAATAGTTCGAGAATTCAAGAGCTATCTGAATTTATTCACAAAGCTGAACTCACTAAGTCTTATTTGGGTGAACTTGAACGATGAACTTGCTAGACAAGATTCGAAGAACAATTTCTCAGGACCTAAACCTGCGTTAGGTCTTCCTGCATCTTCGGTCAGGGCTTCGATTGACGGTTAGGTTTGCTATGAACATAAGTGTGGATAGCATGACAGGATGTAGGTAGAGTAAACAAATGCTGCCGAATGTCTGTAGGAAATCCGCGGCACTCTTGCTGTCCCTCAGTAGAAAAAACTTCAGACAACTTACTGGCGTTCTTACGGGCCATTCATCACTTTTGCCAAACATCTTAATGTGCTAGACTTAAACGACTCCACCATCTGCGACGACTGTGGAGAGGGCGATACTGCGGAATAATTCTTCTGTGATTGTCCTGGCTATGCTCGTATCAGGTAGCAAATCTTTGGAGCCGATGTGGTGAGTGCTGATACTATTGTATGTGCTCTTTTTCTACGAAAGACGAAGAAGTTTCATTAACACGAATATCAAAGTGGACTCTTCTCGATTTTTGTTAATTTTCCGATTTTGATGCCATCATATTAGTCAATAGAAACGGTGCCGTAATTACGAAAAAGTTAAAATGTATAAAAACCTGCTACCTTCAAAGATGTGAGACTTTAAATCCTATCCTGATAAAATCTAAAATGTGACTCATTGTTATTGTGATGTTAAAAATCGCACACATCCTTTCAAGGATACTTAAGTTCTCCGTCAGTTTCTTACAACTTTTCTTATAAATTGTTTTCTTATATCTACAACCTTTTGGAGGTATCTTAATTTATGTAAATGCTGCACCCTGCATAATAATACCAAGTACAAATTGGTAGCTGTTTTTCCAAACATTACCTTGTGGGAAAATCGTGAGAATTTTGTATACATGTACGAGTAGTCGAGGAAAGGGGAGCTCGTGGGAAAAACAACGAAAAGTACCTATCATAGTACCAACACTGGATTATGCTAACCTAAAATATCTTATTTCCCAAAGAATTTTGGTGATTTGTCATACGAAGTTGACTCATATATTTTCACATCAGCAGAACATGGAAATAAGAGATGTTTGTAGTTTCTGGGAAATTGTTCGACATTTGTTTTTAAAATTCATGGCATACTTCATCACTTATATTTCAATCACATCATATTCAAGTGAAAGCCATGTGATTTTCAATACATGTGATAACATACATAGTTACTCTCGTAATGATTTTATTTGAGAGAACATGTAGGCTTAAGTGTACTTAATTACGAGTATGATAATGTTATAAGACGTGGAAAGTACAATCAGACTAATGGTGATAGATACTATTGTTGACTATTGTTTTTCACTAGTCACTGGATGCCACATGTGTAAATCACTCGGAAATAGTGGAATTAATCGTAAAAGAATCATGTGTTATATTTCACTCAGATTTAAAAAAAAGAAAAACTGCTCTATATAGTCTGTGGATCAGCGATTTGTTTCAGGTGCCTTCTTGTTGATTCTCATCAATTAGAGTGACCACTTTGCTTACGTTTTCTGAAATGTAAACTAACGTATATAATAAAATATCATTTAGTTGTTGTTATATTTATGCATATCTCAAAAAACTGCTCTATATGATAGTTCTGGAGCAGCTATTTGTTTCAGGTGCCTTCTTGTTAATTCTCATCAATTAGAGTGAACACTTTGCTTACGTTCTCTAAAATGTAAACAAACGTATATAAGAGATTATCATTTAGTTGTTGTTATATTTATGCATATCTGAAAAACTGCTGCTACTATGATAGTTCTGGATCAGCTATTTGTTTCAGGTGTCTTCTTGTTGATTCTCATCAATTAGGGTGACCACTTTGCTTACGTTCTCTAAAATGTAAACTTAGGTATATAAGATGTTATCATTTAGTCGTTGTTATATCTATGCGTATCTGAAAGGTCTTTCATTTCCATTGATGTAATGTGTTTATACCAATTAATACTGATTGTGTGTACTTACTAAAGTCAGAACAATTTGCACTTCTTTATCACGGTATTTAAATAAAAGTTGCTCTTCTTTGTACTTACATTTTTCAAGTAATATAGGTACATCCATCACAAATCTCTTGAATATTCGTTAAATAAATTGAAAAAAAAAAGAGTTCAATTAAATTAATTAAAATAGTACACTTGTTTTATTCATCAATACGAGTAAAGGAAGGTTATTGAATTAAATTTGTACTCTGTGGTATCGTGTTCAATTAATTTGGTTTCGCAAATATTTGTTAAATACTTTAGATTCAATTTGTTGAGTTTTCCTTTTCAGTTAAAATGTTCATGTCTCGTACTCCAGGTGCTGAGCATGCATTTAAGTTACGTGCTCTGCATATATTTGTTCAGCCGCAAATAATTTTCTCCTTGTACAAAGATTTTTTTTTTTTTTACTTTTATGCGAGTGAAATTGGTCTGCCAAAAATTACCCCCCTGACAGAGGTCAACCAGTCGTCAGTTGAAAAAATCGTAACGTAACAAACCGTAGCTAATGCAATTTGTGCAACCCATATCCCATTGAAAGTTGTGAACAATGATTCCTAAATCATTGGGAACTTTCGGTTTCCTTTTTTGTTTCCTCTAAGGTGCATAGCTTTGGTCTATTTGTATGGAAATAATGAAGCCAGCATTGATTTTTTTTTTTAAAAGCAGACATGTCGGTATAGACATGCTCTAAAAATAGCTTCGACTTACATGGGTTTGAACAATGATTCTTGAAACGGAATATGAATGATTCCTGAACATTCAATCGATTTAAATGGAACACATGTATATCTATAGATAGTTTAAGTGAGCTTAAAGTACTTACTTTTGTTGGCAGCCCTATATTTGGCAACAGTTTTTTGGTTCATTTATCCAGTGTCATATGTAAGTATGACATGTAAATTTTTGAGTTACAAGTCACGTTAAATGTGGCCAAATTAGCATGCCATATGAGCTAGAATCTATTGGACCTACTACACATGAATTGGCTCCGCTTTTAAGGTCACATAAAAATACCCCTCAACTGATGTTGGCTGAAAGAATTAGAGTCAGCAAGGGTACAATGTCCTCGCCAAAATGTTTTCATTTCTTGTTTGGCAGACTTCCATTTTTGTTGGGGGTGAATTCTTGCGGGAGTGTAATGAAGAGTAATGATACTCGTGTCTATTCCTACAGTTTATTCATATTACCTCACATTTAGGATATGTGTTGATACTCAACTGGGATTTGGGTGAGACAGTAATTAAAAAAGAATAAAAATAAAAATAACCTTTATGGATATGTTTTGTTCATTTATCACTTTTACTTCACTACCCTGTGAAGTTCATTAACTTACTTTAGGGCTTTCAATACTTTATAACGTCATTTGGAAGTCTTGAATTTGGACTACGAGTACTTTTTCCAAATTTGTGTGGAACATGGTGCATGGATCACTCTCTTCCAATAGTAACAAAATCAACTTTTACACTTTATAGTGAGCCCCTACAAATTCTACCCAAATAAATCTCTAACTAAATATTACAAACACATATAAAAGCGTAGTATTTTTGTGAACGTTTACATTACAAACATGACAACCACTCAAAAGATATTTTCTTACCAGAAAAATCCTCTTAATGAGAAATCCTCTTAATTGACTATTTCTGTGAAAGCATAAATTACACAAAATATTTATAATAGTCCTTGTTGGTCTTTTACTAAAGCCTTTGCGTAAAAAGGAAAATATTCTTGACTGAACACAAGAAAATTAACTAGCTTCATCCGCGTGATATTGAAAAAGATACTTTCCTTCGAAGTTGCTATTTTATTTTCAAATCATTCAATTTAGCTTAATTTTGTAAAAAGGATACACTCTTTTTTCTTTCTTATCGGTGAATGAGAATCAATCTGGGTAATTAGAGAGAAATTATAAATTAAGGGCCAGAGAAAGTTAAAAACAGTGTAAACTTTTGCAAAGAAAGTTTCAATATTTTCCATGAAATTGATTTCGTGTTTTTTATTTAGTCTGCTTTTGGTTTGTTCTTCGTTCTTCACTTTTGATCAACGCTAGTACAATTTTTATTTTTTAATTGATGTTGGGGCGAGCTGAAAGTGACCATTACAGGTGAGAAAGGTAAAGTGCTGACCTTAAATGGTTTTCAGTTTCAGATTACGATCAATGATGAAACTTTTGGTATTTAATAAGCAGTGCCATAACTTTTATATTTTCTTCACCACCCTACTATAATTATTCATCTTCTGTTGTTAGTCTAAGCGTTGGGTCCTTCAATGAAGTTGATTTTCTCTGCCGGAATGTTATAAGAACACATGACTTCAACAAGTTGCATATCACATTAGTTGACGATAGTATCTACGAGTTGAATTCAAAGCATCTTATGGATCCAGCATTGGTATTTATCGTCTCTACATGAACCAGACACCCAAAGAGCTAACTGTACATCTCTATATCAGTCTATAGATTGTACGATATATTTTTCTCTCACAGGCATTTCATCCAAATTTGATTAGATCCACTCCCCTCCATCTTACACCAGATTTGGAATGATAAATTTCTTATACGTATATGCATTGATTTCTAGAAAATAGTGGCAAATGTTTTATCCTGGAAGTTTTGCAGTACATACAAGGTAGTCGTGTGAAACCAAGTGTGCACCTACATATACCAGTTGCGCTACTCCTTAATTTAAACTTACATAGGTACGAATGGTATATCCGGATCTAAACCATGATACCTATCTGTTTGGGCTCTGGAAAGTAAGTAAACGTAGTCACATTCCTACCTGTTACATGGTACTACCCTTCACCTATACAAAAAATATAGTATATCCCAAGTAGCCCAAGTCAAAGAGGTTTTTGGGAATGAAGTATTTTTTTCTTTGTAGGCGAAGATCTTTACATATATGTACGTCATCCCATTATCCGAAGCTAAGTGAAGTAAAACTTGACCTATAGAAATATTGATTGCCCACATCGAATCTGTCGTTTTAAATTTAGTACTAATAACTTCAGATTTGTTGACATAAACCATCATAGTTTTCAAGGTCTGTTTCAAAAATTTAAATAAATAATCAATAAATTGAATTTTAAGAATCGTGCGATAGGCTCTTATCTTGAAAGTTTAACAGCGGAAAAAGATTCCAATTATTCACTTTGGAAAGCTGTAAAAGGCACCAAAAGACCCAAGGTCCCCGCGCCGCCAATTAAATTAAATCACAATGAAGATAAAGAAAAAGCGGACGTTTTTGTGGCCCACCTGGAAGACACATTTAAACCGTACGATGGTCAAGTGTTTTACGACAATATCAATAGGCCGGATTTACCATCTGACGATTTAACACTTACAAGTGCAACGTTAAGGGAACTCAAACATGAGATCGGGAATCTAAAACCTAAGAAAGCTCCTGGTTATGACTTGATCACCGGAAAAATTTTCAAAACTTTACCTAGAAAAGCTTCTTCATATTGTAAATGCTGCGCTCAGATTAAAACATGTGCCTAACTAATGGAAAGTTGCGGAAGTTATAATGGTTTTAAAACCAGGAAAGACGCCAAATGAGGTAAAATCTTATAAACCAATTCGCTACTTCCAGTTGTATCCAAAATTTTCGAGACGATATTACTGAGGCGTCTCCAATCGATTATAGAAGGAAATAATCTTATCCCTTACCACCAGTTTGGGTTCAGAAGTAAGCATTCGACGATTGACCATTTGCATAGAATTACTGACGTAATCGAGAAAGCACTAGAAGAGAAAAAGATATGCTCAAGCGTATTTCTTGACGTCTCGCAAGCCTTTGATAAGGTGTGGCATGATGGCGTGAATTGCAAATTACGACAAGTTCTCCCTGTATGCCTATACGATATTCTAGAATCATATCTCGGGAATAGACTCTTTCATGTGTCCTGTGTACCGCAAGGAAGCGTTCTTGTGCCACTTCTCTATCTGTTATATACTCGAGATATACCGAAAGAAGATGGCACTATCCTGGCTACGTTTGCCGATGACACCGCTCTCTTGTCCATAGGTGAAACAATCGAAGAAACGACTGCAAAACTGCAAAACGCACTGAATAAAGTAAATGAATGGACGAGGGACTAGCGGATCGCCCTCAATGAATCTAAATCTGTTCACGTGAATTTCACCACTTATAAGAAAACTAATGTCTTGCCAATTTTCCTAAACTTGGCCCGAATACCTTTTGCAAATGAGGCTAAATACCTTGGAATGACACTCGACGCAAAACTGAAATGGAATTCGCACATGAAAATGAAACGTAAAGAGCTCGAAGTCAAATATAGAGAAATGAACTGGTTGCTCGGAAAACACTGACACAAACTGCTTTTACACAAGCAAGAGCTAAAGCCGGTGTGGACTTACGGTATACAACTTTGGGGCTGTACCAAGAAAACAAACGTCAATATTTTACAAAATTTTCAAAGTAAAGTGCTAAGAGAAATTGTCCACGCACCGTGGTATACTAAAAACGATGATATCCACAGGGATCTCGGAATTCCGACAGTCGAAACTGAAATTACAAGCTTCGCGAGAAAACATAGAAACCGACTAATCGGACATGTCAACAATCGAATCCTACAAATTCTGGATGAAAGCAATTTATTGCGCCGACAACAAAGGACGAAACCTTTCGACTTGGCGAGATAAGGATCAACCGCGCCTAGATTGCGGAACATGCAGGATCTTTCAGTCGAAAGTAACCTGCCAAACAAGTTTTTTTCATGATAGAAAAAGTTTTCTTAGTTGCAATATATAACAAATTAAATCGCAGGGTGGACTGCCATCTGGAATACGAGTATATATGGTTTTAAATTTGTACTTGCATCTAAAAGGGCAAGTACTGGTTTACTGAAAATGTTCGATCTTCAGATTTTGCTTAATGATGACATAACAAAGAAACTAAAGAGAGCGGCTCTCTCCATTCTGTCTATCTGTCGGTCTGTGTACGTACTCGTATGGATGGATTTCTTCAAACTTGGTATTTGTAGGGTTAAGTAAGGGCGTTAAATCGCACGATAGCGGCGACCAGTTGATACCTTTTCACGAAATAACTCGACCTGGAAACTTTCCCTCTATAATGCCAGTGTTTTACTCGCTGTGTGGCACGTAGTACCATTTTGCTAGAACCACTTGTTTTTTATGTCCATGTCATCCAATTTAGCCCAAAAAAAAAATTGGTGATCATGTCTTTTGCCGTTGACATTTTTTTTTAACAGGATTGTGGCCACGCCCAAATGGCGTGTAGGAACTGCGACCAAAAAGATCTATTGTGCCAGAGACCACTTTTTAGGGCAGCAGTACTTCAACTTTCCTCATGAAAGCTATAATTACGGATGCGGAGGAGTTCCTTAGGTCTAATGGAGATATTATCTCCTTAAGAAAGAAGCTTCTCCTACTTCTACACAGAGCTATACGAGTATGTGTAATTCTCATTTTATTGTGACCTGTAAGGAAGCTCACAAGCCTTCTTATGTCATTTCTGCTATATTTTAGGATATTAGCTGCCTTTTTTAAAAGGGTTGGATAGCTCTTTTAGCTTATCTAAGGCCTTGGGAGTTATTCCAGTGGAAAATGCACATGTTGAGTTCCCAATTGTTTAAGGTCAATTTGAAGGCAGAATCTAATATTCCGCAATAGGGTTCAGGTCCAATGAACAACTTAGAGGAACCTTTTTCTGGCTAGCAGATCTGCAGTTTCATTGCCTTCAACGCCTACATGACCTGGTATCCACCACAATTTTAGTTTATTGCTTTACAGTGCTTTAAGCGCCGCTTGGCTGTTGGTGAGTATGTGTATAGCGGCACCTTTAATTCCTGATTGCAAGTTTATATTTGCACAGGTCTCGATAGAGTAAAGCTCCGCCTAAAAAACACTAGGACTCTTTCCAAGTGATTTCGTAATATTGTAATCTTGGGTCCATACACACCGGCGCCAAATCCTGAATCCATTTTTGTCCCATCGGTATAACAAACGATTCCTTTTGGATCAAGCAACGGTCCGCCATTATTCCATATATCACGGTTTGGGATCTCAATCTCAAACCTTCTACCAAAGTAGAGTGATTTGGGCGTAAATTAAGAAACCGTGCTGAGCATATCTATGTAGCTCGGGGAAGTCGGTTAATAGATCCATGAGATCCACATGATCCCATGTACTGTTAACATCCGACTTTCGAAGATTAACTGCACTGGGAATTGCTAATTTTTTGATGAAAGCCGTTGACAGTTACCACCTCACATCTCTCATATCGGAAGACATATGGCCCAATGGCGTCGTGGATTGGCGTCGACTTAGATTCGACAATTTTGATTATTTACGAAGCCATTTTGGTAAATAGAGCATCAATAGTTTAGTTTAGTATAGTTTTCCATGACTAAGTAGAATCTATGACAGAACACAATCGTTAGAGAATGACAGCGCTGTCATTTCAAATATAATCACAATTGGCTGTCAAAATTTAGGCGTCGTATCAATAGACCCTGTAGATTTTGTATCACTTTTTTGGGGAAAAAAAATATTTATAACGGTACTTATTAGCTGATTTTTGTTAAAATATGCTATTTCTCGGCTATGACTTGATCGATTTAGTTTGAAATCAATGTTTGTACAATATTTTCTACAAGGCTATGGCATGTACAATTTTGGAAAATTATCAAATTATTTGTTTTTGATTTTATGGCTTTTAATCAGTCTGAAACACTTGGATCAATATTAATTTGAATCTTGAATTTAATATGGTTTTCCAGTCCCTTGGGAATGGCCGAAGTTTCTCTACCTCATTGGCAAATTTACACATTCTGTCGCTTTCAAGGCCTATCTTTCTTACTTATTCTTTGAGTTACAATGCTATGTAGGGAAGCCATCATAGCATGTTTTAATTTAAGCTAGTACAAGCTTTAGATTTGTTCTGGTTAATATTTCCCAGTGGTGTGTTTGTTTGCCTTAATTCCGGGAGCTTATTTCGCTTGATTTCATCCTCTTTTCGTATCTGTCTGATGTGTCCACCCCAGAAGATTTTTTGAGCTAATCAGCCTCTCTTTTACCATTCATCCCTACTTGACCTAGTGTGCAGCATAGGGTGCATTGTTAGGTTTGTCTAAATACTCCTATATCGTCTTAGAACTGATTTTGTAGGGGCTCAGCCAGCTTAGCTGACTGATATGATCGCCATGTCTATCTTGCAATAGTTTCTAAAGCGATTGACACCTTCTGATCTCGTGGAATTCCGCTTTTGATATGGTTCTTGAGGGTATACATGGTGGATTCATTGGTCCACTCCTATTTGTTCATCAATATCTTGGCGAAGCTTGATAGTGTATTTATTGATCATATAACCTCTGGGAATTTGCAACAGAGGTGCTATATTGGGGATAGGACAATCATCATTATTGCTCCTTTGGGTCTTCTTTCTATTACGAGGTGTAGAGGTGAATACCTCCATCGCCAATGTCGAATATGACCCCATCGCCTCTGACATGCATATGCTTGTAAGCACTTTCACCAGTCTTTTCTTTATCGGTTTCAGTTTTTTTCCCAATTTGGCGCACCATAGGCGATGATTCATCTCATTATCGTAGTGATCATTCAGAGTAAAATACAGGGGCTATATTGTAACATGCGAGCTACGGCTCGAGTAGATAAAACAATTATTCTGTGAAATTTATTTCTTTATTTTCTAGTCTATAGAACAATTCAAGTTCACACTATACTATTCTTCGCAAATTCTTTTCTTACAAGGTCTCTTTCCTCTCAAATCACTTTATCTCCTTTCTATTACTTAATTCACAAATCCAAACTAATTACTTTTTCTTGTTCACTCTCAACTTTCAATTTATCACCAAATTACCACTTCGCCCATTATCACTTTTCCAATCTCTTCGCCACGGTTCTAAACCAACTGTCTTTTTTTTTGATCGCCATCTGTCCTTATATAGCAGAAGTTTCTGATAGCCAGAAACTTCTAGCAAATTCTTCGACCACTGGAACAAGAGAAATAATTCTTGCAGTTATAATTCCCTAATATTATCCCTAATATTTTCCCTAATATTATTTGTCTCTTTCGTTGACATGAGCTGTGGAGACTTCGTCCCAGACACGAACCTCGAATGAAGGACAGTTTGAACCAAAATTCTGCCAGAATGGAAAGTCACTTCGGAATTTGCTGCATAGACATAGGCGCGTAGTTATTATTATGCTACACTGCCCCCCTCTTAGACGTGTTCGTCCCGAACAAGTGCATCCTCATTTCGGCCATTGTATCGACTCAGTCGGTCCACATGAACCACTTTCATTTTGGCCCTTGGTCCTCGCTGGATGCGGTAGACAACATCGTTGATGCGGGTTACTATTCTGTAGGGACCTTCCCAGTTCCGCTGTAACTTAGGTGATTTCCCCTTTTGGCGATGGGGATTATACAGCCACACCAGATCTCCTTCCTGGAATCCTGACGTTGTTGCCTTGGCATCATACCTGGTCTTCATGCGGTCGCTCGTCATCTTAATCTGGCTTCTGGTCCTTTGGTGTATGTCCCTAAGCCTTTCCCTAAGGTCCGCCACGTACTCTTCTTCATTTCTGGGCTCATTGGTAGGAGATCCAAATTTCACCTCACTGGGTAAACGAGCTATTCCACCAAATAAGATTTCGAACGGCGTATGTCGAGTAGTGCTATGCACGGCACTTCTATAGGCCATCAAAAACAAGGGAATCTGCCGGTCCCAATCCCGTTGGTAGTCACCTACGACCTTCGAGAGATGTTCGTCCAAAGTCCTATTGAAACGCTCCACCATACCGTCCGACTGTGGATGAAGCGGGGTTGTCCTTGTCTTTTTGATTCCGAGTAGTTGACACATCTCTTGGAAGATTCTTGACTCGAAGTTCCGCCCTTGGTCAGAATGCAATTCCAAGGGCACACCGAATCTGCTAACCCAATTGTAGACGATCTGCTCCGCCACGGTTCTGGCTTCCTGGTTAGGGATCGGAAACGCTTCCGGCCACTTACTGAAGTAGTCCATCACTACGAGTATATACCGATTACCATTGTCGGTTTCCGGAAAGGGCCCTGCGATGTCAATGGCGATTCGTTCGAAAGGTGCTCCCACGTTGTATTGGTGCATCTTACCTCGAGTTTTGATTCTCGGACCCTTGCTAGCTGCACACACGTCGCATTTTCTGCACCAGTCTTCGATATCTTCCTTCGCTTTTAACCAATAAAAACGTTCTCGTACCTTTTCTAGCGTCTTATTCACTCCCAAGTGGCCTCCGGTCGCCCCGCCATGCATTTCCTGTAACACCTCCTTGACCCTCGTCCGCGGTACGACAAGCTGCATTACAAACGATTTTCCGTCGGAGGATTCCCATTTTCTTCTCAGAACACCTTCTTGGACATGGAGGGAGTCCCACTGCGCAAAATATGCCTTTAAGGTCGGGCTTCTGTGAGAGATGTCCTGATGATCCGGTTTCTCCATGTTCTCCTTCCAGGCCAGAATCGGCTCGATATCCGGGTCTTCCTTCTGAGCGTTCCGGATCTCATCTACGCTCCAGCCGGCGATAGGTTCGGCTCTCATTCTTTGGATGGAAACCAGCTCCCGTTCTTCCTGACGCGCACAATGTTTACAATCCGTTCTGCATGGTCTCCGGGACAGTGCATCCGCATTAGAGTGGAGTTTTCCTTTACGATGCTGTATTTCGTAGTCGTAGATTTGCAGCCTTTCGATCCATCTTGCGACCTGACCCTCAGGACTCTTGAACTGTAATAGCCATTTTAAGGCTGCATGGTCTGTGCGAAGAACGAACTTCCTCCCGTAGAGGTATTTGTGAAAATGCTTCGTAGCCAAGATCAAAGCTAGAAGTTCCCGCCTTGTCACGCAGTAGTTCCTTTCTGGCTTAGAGAGCACCTTGCTGAAGTACGCAACCACCTTCTCTTGGCCGTCATGCACCTGGGAGAGTACGGCTCCTACCCCGACATTACTAGCATCTGCATCCACAACGAACGTTTCCCCGGGAGTGGGATAAGCCAGTATCGGGGCATCGCATAGCCGTTGTTTAAGTGCCTTGAAGCTCTTCTCGCACTCAATTGACCATTTGAATTGTTTTCCCTTTTCCGTCAACTGGTGCAGGTTCTTTGCGATCCCGGCAAAATCCTTCACGAACCGTCTGTAGTAGGTGGCTAGGCCCAGGAAGCTCCTTAGTTGGTGTTTGTCTTTGGGGACTGGCCAGTTTTTCACCGCTTCGACCTTCTCCGGATCGGTTCTCACTCCTTTCGCTGAAATTATGTGTCCCAGGTACTTGACTTCCGCTCTAAACAGGGCGCACTTCTTGGGGTTGAGCTTCAGGTGGGCACTTCGAAGCCTTTGAAACACATCCCTTAGATTGTCTCGGTGTTGCGCAAACGTTTTTCCTACGACGATGACATCATCCAAGTATACCAAACAGGTTTTCCATGTTAACCCTTGCAGGACACATTCCATCAATCGCTCGAAAGTCGCCGGAGCATTGCACAGCCCGAATGGCATTACCGTGAATTGCCATAGCCCATTTCCTGCGGTGAAGGCGGTTTTCTCCCGGTCTTCTGGATGGATCTGTACCTGCCAGTAGCCACTCTTCAAGTCGAGAGTGGAAAACCATCGGGCTCCTGATAGTGTGTCTAGCGTGTCGTCAATCCGTGGCAGAGGGTAGCTGTCTTTCTTGGTGACGTAATTGAGCTGCCGATAGTCCACGCAGAACCGCGTGCTGCCATCTTTCTTCTTAACCAGTACAACCGGTGATGCCCACGGACTTTTGGAACTTTCAATCAGACCTTCTTTCTCCATTGCCGACACCATCTCTGCAACTTCTGTCTGCTTTGCCAATGGAAGGCGCCTAGCAGGCTGACGAATTGGTCTAGTATCACCAGTGTCTATTCGATGTTGTACCAGGTGTGTTCGGCCGTATTCACCGTCCTGTGAGGCAAATACATCAGCGTACTCATTGATAAGATTCTCTGCCATAGTTCGCTGCTCCTGATTCAGCTCACTGGACTGGAGAATCGTCTCTCTCGTTTCCGCTGTCCAAGGTGATGGGAGAGGTTTTGGAGCATCACGTTCAGATATTGTTGCGACGGCGGTAATCGGCGTGCATTTTCCAGTCACCTCCCCTCGCCTTAGTTTGACAGTGTGTGGTCTTGCGTTCAAAACTCTTACTGGAACCATGGTGTTCTTTGGTTCGACTAACGTCTTTCCCACGATGTAGTCGTGAGAATTCTTCTCTGGGTCTGGTTCTACTATGTAGAATCGGTGGCTCCCAAGATCACCTTCCAGCTTCGTCCAAATGATTGTCTCTGAAGACGGCGGCAAAACTTCGTCTTTGCTGATGACTGTCCTGAGAGTTACGGCATTCTCATTTCCGTACACCATCGGAATCTCCACATTTCGATACCTCAGTACTTGCATCCCGATGTCCAAGATTACTTCATTTGCTTTCATGAAGTCTACCCCGATGATGCACTCGTCGCATATATCTGCCACCAGAAACGCATGGGAGAACGTCAGTCCTGCCAGAGTAATCGTAAGACGAACTTCTCCAAATACCTTCGCCATTTCCCCTGTTGCAGTCTTCAGGCAGTAGCTGTTGGTGTTGTGCAGCCAGGAGCTTCTGACGATATCTCTTCTTACAATGGAGGCGGTGGCACCTGTGTCGATGGTGGCTACGCACTTCTTCTTGTTGATTAGTGCCTCCACTGTCAGGCTCTTGTTACCCCGTTTGGTTTGCGAAACTTGAATGGTGTTCCTGGGGGCCTCGCTTCCAGTAACCAACTTCTGCCCCGCGAAGTTGGTCCTTACGCATCTCCCGACTGCTGGTTTTGGGAAGTCTGACTGACAGGATGCTTCCTCTCTGCTTCTCCTACTTCCGCAATGTGGACAATTTCCTCGTCTAGGTGCACTTCTGCACTGCCGTTGTAGGTGTCCGGTTTGGTTGCAATTCCAGCAACGGATTTGACTTCCGCGAGCTCTGTCTTCATCCATGACGGCTGTTCTCTGGCATGAGCATTCCACGACGGACATTTCCCTGACACGGTGTATTCCCTGGTATGCTTGGTCCGCAGCCTTCATTGACAAAGCGAATGCCAATGCCTCGGGGAGTGTTCGCTTTTCAGCCATCCTTACAGCCATTTGCAGTTGTCTGTCCTCTATGGCCTGAATAAAAGCTTCCACCGCCATTTCGTTGATAAGCTCCTCACCGGCTTTAGGGTATGAAAGATGGGCTAGTCGCTCTATATCTGCTTGCAACTGTTGGAGCGTTTCCCCCCTTTTCTGGACTCGACTACGCAGCTGAACCCTGTACACCTGCTGCATGTGTTCATCCCCAAACCGCATCTCGATAGCCTGAACCAGAGAGTCGTAGTTCTGCTGTTTATCTTCCGGGATGGTCTGCAAGAGCTCCGCAGCTGGACCCCTCAGTGCAAGTGTGAGTGCAATGGACTTCTCTTCATCGTCCCAGCTATTGGTCATTGCGGCCGCTTCGAATTGCCTTTTATAAATTGGCCATGATGTTTGACCATCGAAGATAGGAGGCTGCATCTCCTTTCTTCTCAGACCGTCAGTGGAATATTCCCGTGCTTTCTGTCTCTTCACGTTGCTGAGCTCCTTAGCAAGATTTTCGACTTGCTTTCCTACTATCTCGAATTGCGTATCCACTTTTTCAAACTGAGTCTCTATCTTCCCGAACTGAGTTTCATGTTTCTCAAAATTTTCATCGAATCTAATTTCGACTTTTTCGAGTTGCGTCTCGACCTTCTCGATTTTCTCTTCGATCACTTCGAATTTGGATTCCAAGTTCTTGTTTTGCTCATCAAGTTTACTTTCCAGAGCATCTAGAGAATTCTTTTGTTCGTCCATTGCTTTCTTTTGTTCGTCCATTGCTTTCTTTTGTTCATCCAGCTTAAGATCTAGAGAATTCTTTTGTTCGTCCATTGCTTTCTTTTGTTCGTCCAGCTTAAGTTCTAGAGAATTCCTTTGGTCGCCCATTGCTTTCTTTTGTTCGTCCATCGCTTTCTTTTGTTCATCCAGCTTAAGTTCTAGAGAATTCCTTTGGTCGCCCATTGCTTTCTTTTGTTCGTCCATCGCTTTCTTTTGTTCATCCAGCTTAAGTTCTAGAGAATTCTTTTGGTCATCGAGCTTATGACTTTGATCTTCTATTGCTTTCTTTTGTTCGTCCATGACTAACTTAAGTTGCAGGAGCAGACTTGTTATACCCGGGTCGGCTGCTGTACTTACTGCTTCCTCTTCCACGTCAAACTCTACGTCGTGCGGATTTTCACCTTCCTGCGTTACTGCTTCTTCCAGACGAATCAGTAGGGCATCTTTTCCCCCAGTTGTGTCGAGGTTCCGCTTACTGAGTTCTGCCTTTAGTTGAGTTATAGTTAGTTTTCCCAATTTGCGACCCATTTTGCGCAACTAATTAACTCAACACAGAAATCGTTTTTTTTTTTTTTTTTGTGCAATTTCACACCACGGAAATAGTTATTCACAGAATAAGTTTTATCCCACTTCTGACACCAATGTAACATGCGAGCTACGGCTCGAGTAGATAAAACAATTATTCTGTGAAATTTATTTCTTTATTTTCTAGTCTATAGAACAATTCAAGTTCACACTATACTATTCTTCGCAAATTCTTTTCTTACAAGGTCTCTTTCCTCTCAAATCACTTTATCTCCTTTCTATTACTTAATTCACAAATCCAAACTAATTACTTTTTCTTGTTCACTCTCAACTTTCAATTTATCACCAAATTACCACTTCGCCCATTATCACTTTTCCAATCTCTTCGCCACGGTTCTAAACCAACTGTCTTTTTTTTTGATCGCCATCTGTCCTTATATAGCAGAAGTTTCTGATAGCCAGAAACTTCTAGCAAATTCTTCGACCACTGGAACAAGAGAAATAATTCTTGCAGTTATAATTCCCTAATATTATCCCTAATATTTTCCCTAATATTATTTGTCTCTTTCGTTGACATGAGCTGTGGAGACTTCGTCCCAGACACGAACCTCGAATGAAGGACAGTTTGAACCAAAATTCTGCCAGAATGGAAAGTCACTTCGGAATTTGCTGCATAGACATAGGCGCGTAGTTATTATTATGCTACAATATCTAAGACCATTTGCTCTCGGGGGGGCTTTACCGATTTTTACATCTTTCTGGTGGTTGTTCCATTTGCTAACTAGAGAAATTCCTAAGTTCTCAACCTCCTACTTTTCCTAAATGTCAATTTCTGCCAGCCAAAAAGGTCTTAAATATGGCAGAAGCCATTTCTAGAAAATTATATTACAGTCGTTTTAGCTGGGTTTATATTTAAACCCATTGAGAGATACCAATCCTTTGTTGTCTTAAGTTCTCTCTGTATTGTGACACAGGCTGTCCCTTCAGAAGTATTAATCACCTGATTAACAGACAGCTAACAAACTGATCATCCTGCGATTGACGGAAAACACTTCCAGTTTTCTGAGTTTTCAAAAATAAATATAAAAATAAATATAAAATATAAATACCAATACCATCGTGACGAAGTTCAAATCTATAGCGCTATACGAGTATGTTATGTCAAAATATTTGCCAATTGGGTGTCGTTAGAATTCTTGACAAGTCTAATGGCAGTTAGCATGGGGGTGAAATCGATTAAGTATTATTTGATCCCTCCCCTTAACCTAACCCACGCAATCCAACTTTTTTCTTGTACTTATACCAGGCCCAATAGAGAGAAAGACTAAGGTGTACGAGTTGTCGACGAAAACCACAATCCCATTGCTAGACTATGATCAATATTTCAAAGATGCAAAAGATATGGTTGCCTTAAAGTATCTTATATTCCTGAAAGTCGCTTACGTAGTCTCTGTTTTGTTTTATCAAGTATCATGTCATATACTAGTATCTGTCTACTTATACTATATATGCGAGGACAGAGATTTACGCGACTAACTTGAAAACTACTTAAGCGATGTTGCTTAGATGTGGTTACAGACTGTATGCTAAGCATCGCCCCTTTTCAGGAAGCTAAGTTGAAACTAATAATGTTAGGAAAAAGTCGCTTATGTGTTTCAAAAATTAACATTTTAAAGTTCTTCAACACTTAACATTACCCATTAAACACGTTGAATTACGGTCTGTAAGAACCCCTGAGCCAACATGAAAAAAATGTATCTTTTAATTGAAATATTTTCACCTCTGGGATTTCTAAATTATGTACTCTCATAGTACACTCTGGTGAGGCGTCAAAATGTAAATTTTAATACTTAGTCTCAAGTGCAATTCCGGTTTATTCAATTTTTCAATTTATTCCACTTTGCTCTTTTAGTACAATGTGTGGCATAAACCTACCCCACGCTGCGTATTTTTTTTTTTGTTTTTTTTTTTGAATGCAACAGCCCACAATTCAGCCCATATTTCGACTGCAAAATCCATACATCTAGTAAATAGTTGAAGCAAGCTTTATGCATACATTCCTTCATACCAACCCCCGCAATGACCTTTAAGTCGTTCGAGTTCACTAGCATCTCGTGGGAATTTTTGGAATAGAAACCATTTCATTGGCGCGTATCTACTCGTACTATGCACTTTTTTTTTTGTCAAGAATATAACATAAATAATTCAGGTTTTCGTTTTATTCCGCAAGTCAATTAGTTAATTAATTGCGGTCGAGTGAATTAATGAACCTGATGTCCCACCATCATTTGTGCATGTACGCCTTATTTTTTATGATTTTTCCATTCAATTGTCTTTTACACCCACCGCACTTGTCTACATTAGCGCCGATACCGTATTCCACTTGGAAATGGATCAAACCACAAGAAACCTAAAAAGAAAATCTACCCCCGAAAGGCCCGAATGGAAAAAAACCTCTCTCAATGTAACGGGGTTGTAGGTACGAGTAGTATTCACTTGAGTTGAGGGTTAACTGAGGAAAGCTCCCCCGCGCCGTGTTCATGCAAAATTTTATGGGAAAGTTCAAAACATTCAAAAAAAAAAAAAACAGTGTCCTCCTACGTTTGTTTTTTCTCTCTTTACTGGATGGACGCCGCAATTAGGGGATGGTTTTGGGTTTTCTTTTTTTCATACTTAGTGAAACCCAGCCTGAAGCACTCTGAAGGAAATATAATTTTTTTTTATTTAATGAAGAGAAAGCTTTGCTCCCTCTCTGGTTTCAAGAGAGACCGAAAATAGGATAATGAGAGAGTTTTTATAGCATCCCCTGTTTTTGAACGGTTGGATGTATTTCTTTGTAAGGATACTCTGATAGTCCTGACGGGGTACGCTATGCAGTATGTACCACCGAACCGAGCCAGTTTTTCTCTTCCTTGCAATCGCGTTCTAATTCTTAAAATTAAATAATTTGTATTTACCTCTTGATCTTAAAAAAATAATATACATATTTATCAGTGTAATAAATATTCTATATTTATGTGAATTGTGTTGTGAGTGTACGAGTATAACCCGGTGCCATTGTTCAAAATAAAAAAAAAAATACAACAACCGGCCACCGTGAAAGTTTTAAATTAAAAAAAAAAAATAAAAAAAATCTCTTAAATATAAAACCATTGAAGGGAATGTTTACAATTTTTCAAAACCAGTGTCCTGTTTTTCATAGAAATTCCTCTTTTTCACTTTAAATGTTATATATGCACTTACAGTTAGTGTGTACCTAGACGTATCCGTTCCTTTTTTTTTGCTATTTTACTCATCTAAGTGTACATAGAGTGAGAGCCATACATATTTGACTGTATGCATTTCTGAAAATCGATAAAATGTGGTTGTAGAAAGTTATACTATATTTGTTAAGGGAGGCTAATAGCAATATAAAAAAAAAAATGATGCAATAAATTGAATTAATATTATTGGTTGTTAGAAGAGGCCACATTAATTGATTACTTTTGATCAAGTAGTTCAGTTGCTTACAACTCTTTTCATAAAAAATCAAAATCTATGTCGTTTTGATTTTTACCTTTCATTGAAAAACCGTTGAAACGATAATTTTCAATTTATTTTATAAGAGCTTAGTTAGGATGAAAGTAATATCTAACTCATTCGCATTCGATTGAAAATATGAGATTTATTTTAGTGATTCATCTTTAAGTGTGCTAATTTGAGAAATGAGTGCTATACTTGTTCGTAGCAATTTAAGCGCGAAAATTTAATGAGATAGGATGGGAAAAATTCTTTAGAATATTGATGAAGTACTCGCAAATATCTTTGTATGAAAACTGTGAAAGCTATTTATTATGAATTAAATCCCGGCAGCTGTATACATACCAAAACCAATTAGCTGCTATAATGTTTCTCATTTGTGTACTCGTATCGCTGGGATTTAAGAAATGTGAAGAATCAAGAAATGTTTTCTTCTTTTTTTTTTTTTTTTTGACGAATTAATAGTTATTTTTTGATGACATTCGTTATGAATTAATGTATCATAAAATAGAGATAACAGGTTACTTTAATTGTTAAAAGATTCCCGGAGGTCCTTGATTTTTTTTTTTTTTTTTTCAATTTCACTTGAAATATTTCTTAAGAACAGTTTTCTTTAAAAAATACACTTTCATAATTTGTATTTAAAAGACAAGAGATCCACAAAAAAATTCAAAATAAATCCTTTAGTAGTCGAATTGCTGCTTGCAGAGAGATACAAATTTTTAAAATTAAAATCTAGAAAGAATTTAAATTGTTATTAATTTTTGGAACACCAACATCATTTCTATTATGGTGGCACAAGCTTGTATGCCTTGCAGTTAACTGTGTAAAAATCAATTTGTATAGTTTCCTAACCAATGTTGAAAAAAATTCTTTATTACCTCTGGTGTCCCACAAGGAAGTCATATAGGTCCTCTCTTGTTTATCTTATTTGTTAATGATATCGTAATGTTTTTAAATGAATGTTACATTTTGTTGGTTGATGGCGGTCAAAAATAATAGTTGTTTCCAACATTTAAATATGTATACACCTCGAAAAAATTTACTTTGTGGTGTTTGAAAATCTACCTCTTCGTGAATGTTAGTAAATGGTCTGTTATTAGCTTTTCGCGTCTTAAACTGCCTCACGTCCGTATGCAAACATATGTTATAGATGGTGAAATTATTTCTTGTATATCTTCAATTAAAGATTTGGGTGTCATTTTTGACTCTAAAAACCATGTTGAATGCATTGCGCCTGTGATCTATACATTATTAAAACACTATATATTTTGGTGTCCCTACTGCAAAGTTTATATTGATAGAATTAAAGCTATCCAAAAAAGGTTTCTTAAATTTGCCCTTAGGGGTCTCCCTTGGTTGGACCGCAATAACTTACCCTCCTATCAGTCAAGGGTTAATTTGAATAGCAAACAATCCCTTCAAGTAGGCAGAAAAGTGGATAAAGTCATCTTTATCTACAGAGCACTCACTTGTGAGATTGACTTCCAGGAAATCCTATGCCTTCTCAAAATAGATATTTCAGCTGTCAGTCTTAGAAACTCTTTATTTGTTTGGATAGCTCATTTACGTACAATTTACGGGAGCTCATCCTCAATGACTTAATGTCTACGTACCGGATTTATGTTAACTTAATTGTTTTTAATATCTCCATTGCCTTCATAAAAAGAATGTCGCTGGATGTCGTCCCGTCGTAATTGTTTGTATAACACTTGTTTATCATTTTATGTATCTACGTATGCCTAAGACAGTAATTGTACTTTAATGACAAGTAAATAAATAAATAAATAGTTACAGACTTCCGTGAAAAGCATTTATTACTTTCCAGCATAATCTTCCTGTGTTTCAACACATTTTTTCAAATTTTTTAATGAAATCTTCTATGTCATGTAAAAGTACTTCGAATCTTTAATATCAAAGTGGTCAGGAACAAGTTGCACATCGGTGTTAGATATTTTTTCTCTGAGGCTTGATTTTAATTTTGAAAATAAAAAGAAGTCGCTGCGGTCTTTCTTGAATGGTAGCCTTAGAAATCACAACTATGTGAACTAGGGCATTGTCTTGTAACAGGACACTTTATCTGACCTTCCTCATTGCTTATTAACAATTTATTGTTTTAGTTGCCGCAGTAAATTCGAGTAACTAATTTTAGTCATCCCTAAATGCTCACGAAGAATGTGAAAGACACTTGTTTTAGAAATGCCACTTTGTATGACTTTTTCTTTTGATTTGCAAAATGTTTTCGCAAATTACGGTTTCCGAGGATTCTTGTCATCAACAAAACGGCTTGCAGCAGTTCATAATTGTTGCAAAAGATGTCTTTTATCTACGCTCCTTGTTTTGTTAAGCATTTTATCATCGCACGACACTCAATTTCGATATTTTTTAACTTACTCGACTATTGGGTCTAAGACTGTTGCAAGTAAACTAATAAACGCAACAAGTCGAAACTCTGTGCATAATCAGAAGTAACCAACATCGGAGAACAATTGAATAAAAAGGCTGTCAGTCGGTTTCATCTGGCCCTGACTGCTCCTGCTTCAAGGTCGGATTCAACTCCCAATCTTTCACAAGCTACCAAAAAGGCGAGATACATTCGAGATACATTCTCGTGCATTCCAAATCCCGGCGGATGGATCAAAATTATAAAAATTGAAGTATAACAAAAGTTTCATATTATTAGCGTTCATTACTCCTTAAACTATGCAATTTGTCTAAGGACACTAGAGCAATACGTAGACACCAAAATAAAAGTTTTAAATGAAAAAAATGTATACAAAATCTTTCACTATAAGCGCTTCAGTTCTTCTGCTTTCTCAGTCAAGGCAGGTGTTGTAAAATGCTACTACACACTAATACGAGCGATGACCTCTTCATGCGACCCAAATCTCTTACCTCCGAGCCATTTGTTCATGTTTGGAAACAAGAAATATTCGCAGGGGGCTAAATCTGGGGAATATGCTGGATGAGGGAGGAGTTCGTAGCCTAACTCATGCAATTTTGCCATTGCGACTGCGGACTTGTGCGCCGGTGCGTTGTCCTGGTGAAAAAGAACTTTTTTCTTCGCCAAATGCGGCCGTTTGTGCTTCAAATCGGCTTGAATTCAATCCAGCAGCTCTGCGTAATATGCGCCGGTGATCGTTTTACCCTTTTCAAGGTAATCGATGTGAATGACACAACACCGCCTTGGCCTTCTTCGGCTTCGATTCACCAGAAGAAGTCCATTGTTTTGACTGTTCCTTGGTTACTGGAGTGTTATGGTGAATCCAGGTTTCATCCACGGTTACGAAACGGCGCAAAAACTCAGCCCAATTTTTCTGGAACATCGCCAAACACACCTTTGAAGTTGTCAAACGAATGCGTTTGTTGTCGATTTTGCGAAAAGCTTTTCCATGTCCAAATATTTATGTAAAATCGAAATCACTGAGCTATGTGATAAGCCTGTGGTCTCTTCAAGCTCGCGCACTTTCACTCGCTGATCGTCCATTATCAAACCATGGATTTTGTCGACCATTTCTGGTTCGGCGTCACTTGTGCTTGAACGACCGCACCGAAATTGAGTAAACCAGTGGTGAATGGTTCCAATCGATCGTGAAGAGTCTCCATAATATTTGCCAAGCTTTTGTTTTGTTTGCGTGATTGTTTTTTCTCGCAAAAAATAGTGTTTAATGAGCACTCGAAATTCACTTTTTTCCATTTTAACGAAAATGCTAGTAGGCGTCTATATAAAATGGCTGCCACAACAAAACTATTTGACAGATCTGTCTGAAAATTTGGGTGCGTTCTTTTGAAAGATGATTCTTGACAAAAAAAATAAATAAATTTAAGGTGACCACACAATTTGTGTTAATTTTCAGGGACTTATTGACCCACCCTCGTACAACCGAAGATCCAGACCTTATCCAACAAGAACCGATTTGCTCAAACCAGAGACCCTTGCCAAAATTTATCTAAAAATTACAATTAAAATTTTATCCACTTTATTGCCTTTCAGCTCACAGGATATTCCCTAGCTTGAAGTATAAAAGTAATTTATTCGTGAGAAATTCTGAAATACTGTCAAAGAATGTGTCACTGTTTTATCATTTTAATCAGTAGGTGCGTTTTATTTATTCAATAGGTTATTTATTTACTATAATATATTTAGAGTACGGAAAGCAATAACGGAGACATCTACTCGACTTGTCGGTATTGGATCATTGTAATGTGATCTTTTATGGAAAAGTCTCCCACACCTATCCAGCACACGCTGCTTGTTCGGGACTGTTTACTTGTAAATACACATTTAGTCACAGCTAACCTTTATTTCTAAAGGTTATTCCATCATTCTCAATCCATGAATTCATCTGGTAGCCTGCAACTATCGCAGAATAACCTGTATCACCTGTATTCCGAAATGCGTTTATTTTCATCATCACGTTAACTCGTTTCGATCGTGGCAGAATATTTTTTTTTTCCCTTAGACCTTAAAGTATTCCATATCAGATTTGGATGTTCCAGACTTTTCCCGTGTTCCATCCGAATAATACAGAAGATAAATGAGGGAGGGAATATCATGCGATGGGGATGACGCGATGACGGGATATTTTAGTAATGTAACATTTTAATCCGGGGATATATTCCAAAGATATTTCGAAGATGATTTTCATCAAAATCCGTTGAAGAGTAATACCATGGTAGCTCTTGTCATAATTATAAAAATGATGGCAACACTTTGTTTTCCTTACTTAGTGTAAGAAACACCATGTTTATTTATTCCATCTTAATATTTAGAGAGCTTCTGGTAACGCATGTTACATCAATTGACCCAGTGCTCTGGATCTGATTGAATAAGTTTCAAACTTTGTTCAGGCGAATAAGATTAATCGATTAAAATTATGAAACAAGGGGGTAGAATAGTTATTCGTATTAACAAATAATTTTAAACTTTAGCAAGTCCTAAAATATTTTTTGTTTTAATTCAAAACAGAAGTAACTAACGTTACATGAAATCGGTAACTGTCGTTACTCTATGAATGTGTCGAAGGATTAGGTATTTTGTGTTTGTTAGCACTAACGAAAGATTATATTATAAGACAATAGTGTTGCTGGTAAAGATATTATAAGAGTTTACTAAATACGATATCACTTTAGGTAGATTCGCCATGAAAAAAAAAAAAAAAAAAAACACTTTTTCCAGTCGTGTAACAATTTTATGGGATTACCGAATGATTCTTGAGGTAAGCAACTGACAGAGACAATTTCGAGATTTTGAAATGCTTCATTTAAATACTGAACGGAATTTTTTCCTGCACCCTTTACTAACGAAGATGCTAAAATTTTAAGCGATAAAAAACTACGCTTCATTGCAGCAGGTTACTATAGCAGAACCAAGTTAGTAAGTCAATTGCCGATATTATGAGATCATGGAATGGAAAACCATCAGCACATCGGCATAAAGAAAGACACACAAATTTCGTTGCAACACCCTGTTCGATTCCAATAAGTGTAGCAACTTTCAACTACCAAGGTTTTATGGGGGGCGTCTAGAGGACTATTAACACATTTTCTGCCGAAATTTAAGTTACCCCAATTCAGCTCGGTAAAATATCATGACACGTACACCATTTCAAAATTGTTTTCAAAATTGTATGCTTTAATTTTGTTTTACTAAGTTTCAGGGCATTTCATCTACCATTTCTGGGCTATCAAACAGTGCATTATATCCACTAACGTTCAGGCGCTATCCACGCTCAGACGTTTAATGCTAGACAATTCGACGTGTTGTAAATGTAACGGAATGTAATAATGTACACATATGTACGCTTTTACAACCAAATTGGGAATAATTAGCGGTCATCTAATGCTGTATCTCAGGTCAAAAAAAATTGCTTATTTGACTGCACAAAGAAACAAAAATCAGGTAGATGAAAGTTACCATAAAAACCATCGCATTAAATTATTTTTGTAAGGGAACGCTCCCCAAAAATGGGTAGAAACCTATTTACATATTAGTTCAGTCCTTACAGACGAACAATTATGGAGTTATTCCCAAAAGACTGCATTTTGGCGGACAAGGGGATACCATGTGCACTTTAACGTATGTAAATGCCAGCGTTGCCATGTCAGAAAAAGTGCATTAAAAAAAAAAAATTTAAAATGAGACTTTCACAAATATTGGATTCTATGATATTTTTTGTGCATGATTATTATGCGTTATGGCTAGATGCCTGTCGGATCACTACGCAAGAGGTTCCAAGTTTGAATCCCAGAAAACACCAAAAAGTTTATTCACGATCCCACCTCTCGCGAACGTCTGACAAACATCCGAGAGTATTGTTGTCACGAGAAAGCTTCTCAAAACAAATTGCCGTTCGGATACGGCACTAAACTGTAGGTCCCTTCCATTCGTGTGAAAAATATAACGCACACAACACGAGTGGTTGCGAGAAGCTAGGCCCTGGCACTTAAACAGCTGTTACGCCAAATATTTTTTTTTTATGGCTAGATACCTAATCCTTCAGTCTTACGTACTAGAGTCTTTTGTCAGGAAAATAAGCTAAAACTTATTAAATTCGTTCAAGAATCGCCCAGAATGTATTCATGCAACTATCGCTCTTTCTATACGTTAATTATTTTTCTTTTATGTTAGGAAATCGATGCTATTTAATGTTTCAAACTATTTCTTTTTGGTATAAGGTAAACTGAGCCAAACTCAGAGTTTTTCATTCAAAGCTATATTTAGCCAATACATTTCTATAAATTTGAGACTTTTAGTTTTGCCTGAAACTTTGATTATTTCACAATAAAATGCGTATAGAATTTTCTTTCTAAAGGGTTATTCATTTTGTGCTTTAGGATTTTGATTTAAATGTTCCAAAGTTTGGGAATTGTCTGCATAGACACGATCTTTAGCATAAGCCCACAAAAAGAAATCCAACGGAGGCAGATCACACGATCTTGGTGCTACCAAATCTAGAAATTAAACAGACGGGGAACTTTTCGTGCAGTAGAGCCAAATTTGCCTCTGTTGTGTGGGATGATGTAGCCCTGTCCTGTTTGAACCATATGTCGCTCATATTAATGTCTTCAATCTCAGGCAAAAAAAAAGTTGGTTATTCAAATGATAACCATAGCACATCGAATTCATGGTACCAGTAGCGCTTTCGTGGATTTAAAAAAAAATATGGCCCGATCACGCCGCCGGTCCACAGTGCGCACCAAACTGACACCCGTGGTGGATATGTAAAATAGAAAGGCAAGAACTAACTACCTGTCACTATGGATGATAGATGGGTTTGACAGATGCCACATGGCAGAGATGTGAAATTTCAACCTTAAAATGAATAACCCTTTATTACTAAAAGAATGTAAAATGCAGCTTTATTGTGAAAAAATGGTTGCAAATGAATCATTCAAAGTATTGCCCATCGCTAGCTACAACTTTTTCCCATCTTTCTGTCAGAGCTCGAATACCGCGTTAGGGTAAGTGTTCATCTTTTGAGGAACAAGTAATGATCGGATGGCGCAATATCTGGGGAATATGGCAGGTGGGGTAGGACTTTGAGCGTTTCCAGGTAGGTTTTAATGGATTTGGCATGAAGCCAAGCCTTGTCATGCTGTAGAATCACTTTTCCGTGCCTCTGCTCGTATTGTGGCTGTTTTTCGCATTGCTCGGCTCCATCGCATCAATGACATCCATGACTTTCTTTTCTTTGGGTTGCTGTAATGAATCCATTTTTCATCACCCGTCACTATGCGATGAAAAAAACCCTTCCTTTTTTGCCGCTGGAGCAGTTGTTCACAGGCAAAAAAACGACGCTCAACGTCCCTTGGCTTCAAATCATAAGGAACCCAAGTTCCTTGTTTTTGAATCATTCGAAACGCATGCAATCGCTTGGAAATGACTTGACGGGTAACTACTAAACGCTGTTCTTGTGTTTGGCACGGATCCTCATCGAGCAATGTCTTCAATTCAGCGCCTTCGAAGGATTTTGGCCTTCCTTCACGCGGACGGTCTTTAACACCGAAATCACCATCTTTAAAGCGACGGAACAAATCACGGCACATTGTTTCAGTTAGAGCAGCATCTCCGTAAACTTTTTGGAGCTCTCGATGCGCTTCAGGTGCCGTTTTCTTCGAATGAAAGAAGAAAATCAACACTTCCCGCAAATGACGATTATTTGGCACAAAATCAGACATTTTCACACAACCAAAAGTATATGACCCCAAAATAAAATCACTAATGTGTCAAAACAGTTTGTTTACCATATGTCTAAGCTTTTGAATATGTCAAAATCGACCAGCACTTACTGCTGGAGCCATCTATTGACAAACAGCGAGAACTTAGTAGCGTACCTAATATTATTTGTATACTTTAAATAAAAGAAGTCCTTCTGCTATGCCAAAGAAGGGGCACATTCGATAGGAATATTTTTTTCCTAAATGGCACTCAATTCTTTATTAATTTTCCTTGAGGCTCAGAGCTATTCCTGCACTTAAATTTATAAATAATCTGCACGATTGGGTCACATGTATTTGCAAATATTTGTTGTTAATCTGCAAATCACTCAATTTTGAAATTTAAACAAAATCGTTGAAAAGTTAATTTGTTTAAAAAAATATGTATATATTAAATATGCCATAATCTTGTACATGTCAGATATTACTCAAATATTGATTTAGAACTAAATTTATCTAGTCATTATGTAAAGTACCGTTATATGCATTTTTAGCAAAAAAAACCTGGTACGCCATCTATTAGCATATGCCCCGCAAAAGCTCGAATACAAAATTTGAACAAAATCGTTGGAGCCGTTTTCGAGAAAATCAAAGTTTTACAAAAACGAGCATATTTTGAAGTTAGAATCAAATTTTCGATTTCACCTCGAATTGTAAACACATAGACTTCAGGTATGAAGTTTGCAGAAAATCCGTCTAGCTGCAGTCGACAGAATTGCGAGACCCACTTTATGGTTTAAGATCTCCATTATACTAATACCAAGATTGATCAAAATCATGAGGTCCTTACACATACTCGTATGTACATAGGTGCAAGTAATATTCGTGTGAGTGATATTCTTGCTTTCCCTAAGGATCCGAATATGCCCCAAAATCTCCGGCTTCACTTTTTTTTTATTTATTCAGCTTCAAACTTAATAAAAATTTTTTTATGAAAAAAGTTTTTCAAAATTGAATACAATCTTACGTACCCTATTAACGAATATAAAATTAGGAGTGTTTAGCCTACTACTCAACCAGGAAAAAAAAAGAACCAACAATAACCAACCACTTTTATCACACTCTTTCCGAAATGCAATGCAGTTTAAATTAAAAATAAAAATATAACGCCTTTTGCTTTCGTAGAAATAAATTCTTTTGAATTTATCCTTCGCAGTGCTAAAATAAAATAAAAAAATAAAAAATAAAAATCACTCCAATCCATCCAAATAAAAAGAATTTAAACGAAAAAAAATACACAAATATATTTATTAATAAAATAATGCGCAAAATTCTCAAGTGTTAAATGTGAATAAAAGAAACAATTATATAAAATGAGCAAATCCGGAATAATAGATAGCTCAAGTGTTCCGCTCATCTTATCAAATACAAACAATCAGAATTTCAGTGGAATAGACAGTGATAGCTCCGATGGCGACGACGATGACGATGCAATTGCAACAAAAATTCTCATGGACGCTACTGGTGGTGTAGGTGTAGGTAGTTCAAATAACATCCCTCACCACGAAGATGATGCCGATGAAGAAGCTCCTGGTCAAGCAAACATCTATCGCCGTTCTCCGTATAGTAAACAGAAAGTCATTGGTACTAGTGCACCAACACCATCCATAGAAGATATTGACGACAAGGTGAACAATTTCAATAGTAGCCATGCCCCATCGTTTGGCAATAGTTGTTCTGGGCTGACAATTGCTGCCAATCAGCCGCCGCAACCTGAACAGGCATCATCATTTGCATCTGCAACACAACTTTCATCTCCATCTTCTGTTTGTGTTAATGCTGTTGCTGGTGGTGGTGGTGCTACTGCTACTTCGCCACCTACCAGCCCTGCTGCTGCATCCACCTCCTCCTCTGCCGCTGTTGTTGCTGCTAAAGCTAGTGTTGTTAATAGTGCTGCCGTTGCTGCCATTGCCACCGCCACCCACCATGCAACTACCACCGCTTCAATATATCCACCTGGAAAGGGCTACAGCAGAAATTCCAAAAAATTACACAGCAATGCCTACAACCTCAATCATAGTACAAGTTTTTCGAATGTGATTAACATTACCGCCAATGAGCATTGTAATGCGTACTATGCCAATCATTTGAACTACTTTGATCCGAATGCCCCGAGCTACAGCAACAATGGAACAACAACGCACAATGGGAGTGGTGGCAATCGGCCGGCATTAAGTCCGGATAGCGCGAACACTAGTGACCATGGTCTCGAGCTCAATTTCAAGGATAGATCTTGTCGCAGTTTTGTGCGTCAATCGAAGTTGAGCTCGGAGCATCGCAATAAATCCGTTCCGCATAGTTTACAGGTTTCAATTTTTATTCATTTGTATCTTTATAAATATTTTTTTTATTTTTTTTTTTTTAAATTTAATTGAAGCGTAAAAAAATACAATAAATAGGTAGAAAAAAAGTTCCCATAAAATGTTTTGTGTATCCATGTGGTGCGCATGTTTTGCCATAAAAAGGTTTTTTTCTCTCATCATCCCTGGCCTGGGGTACATGTCAAATTTTTGACAGCACTATAGCTTGAATGAGTGTGCATTTGTGTGGGTGTGTGTCTGTGCGAGTGTAGGTGGATGTTATAATTTTAGTAGGGCTTCCCATACAATATTGTTTTGGTTTTATCCTATCAAGGATATTTCCATAGAAATGTTTGTTGTTGCCCGTTGAGTGAGTTTATTTGCATGCGAGTGTAAGCGCCGACATTTGTCAGTCAACGTGCTTATTTTTACGAGCCACAATTGTTGACAATTTGACGCGCGGTCGTTTTGGAATTATGTACAAAAAAAAAAAAACACACGTTCCTTGCGTATTCATGTTTTTGTGTGCAATTGGTTGGGGACTCGGGTTGGGGGACTTTTATTAAATGTAAAGCTGACATCATTTCAAGTGGCACGATAGCATGACATTGCCTTGATAGACCCAGTTTTACATTTTCTTCTTTTTTTCTTATTTTCTGTTTTTTCGGTGAAAGTGTGGAATAAGCTGAATCATCTAAGGGGCGTTTTGTTGACATGATTGGTTAGTGTCAGTCGAAATGTTTTTTTTTTTTTTTTTGTTTCTATTTTAATTATGGTAGATGCTATAAATATTAAGTTTTATTAGACGCTGAATGGTGACATTTAAGATAGGAATTAAAAAGTGAAATTAATGCGAAATAAAAGCAGAGTTATGTATTTTTATATTGGATTTGAAGGATGACCATGCAGGCTTTATTTTGGAATAATGTTTACCCATTATTTGGCATGTCTTACCTTCTAATAAAAAATGTATATTGTCAATGTACCCAAGTATGCTGTACTAGGACTCTTGTTAAAAAAGTGGCTACATTTTTCTTTCTTTGAATATCAGCGTTTCTAAAAGAATTCAACATCACTGCCCCAATTGCACAAAAAAACTTCACATCAATTAAAAAGTTCCATCAAGATCCACTCATTGCTAAAAAAAATGTTTAAAAAAAAAAATTCTTGTTTCATAGAATCAGACAGAAGAAAGCAAATCTCTCGCCTGTTGTTGTGCTTACAAACAACCCAACCACACAAATCCATCCACTGGTGCACCGCTGTTGGCTAATTACAAATTAATAAATTAAGAAATCGCATAGCATTTAGTAATGTTTTTTGTCTTCAAACACGGTTTTATCCTGAAACACGGTTTTATCCTTTAGCTTCTGTGTATCTAAAGTGAATTATTTTCAAAGACTTAAACTACATTTTCAGATAAATTAGAAGTATTCAGAAGTATTCAATTCAAAGCTTGCTTGATTTGTAAATTCCCAAAAATTCCATTTTTCGAAGTTCTAAATGATAATATTACTAAAACCTGACGTGATTCTTATTACCGTATTCTTATTTGGTTTACCAAAATCTATAGGAATCGCCACTAAAGACCTTCAGGACAGGAAAAAATTGTAATTTTGTTCCACAGCGTTAATAGGCATTTTTATTGAACAATTCAAACACACCGTCTGCCGTAAATATATGCGGATATCCTCATGTAGTACGTGGCATAATGAATACACACAAATTGAGCGCTCTCAGTAATAAAGGAGCAATAAAATATTGTAATAATAAAAATGAAACAAGTTGTCCAATAGCTGCTTTTTCAAAAGCCATTAACATTTCGACAATGATTCGCTCTCTAGGAACCAACTGCAAAAGCTTTAATAAATTCAAAATATCCTTTCCATTGGCAGTGGTCCAAACCCTTTTTGACTCAGAAAACGTAATAAAAATAATATCTGTTGTGTTCCTCTTTTACAATGAGAAAAGTTAGCAAATAGGATATCGAAATGTAAAAACACTTAGCAAAGGAATTAATTAAGCAGTGCATAAATATTTGCTTGTACATAAAATGCATGTACATAGTTACAAACTTCAGTGGATATGTTGCTATTCTTTCTACATCCTTGAGTTGCCAGTATTAGTTTGGGGAAAGTGCATAGAGATCTAAAATTACTGACCCCATTACGCTGCAAATAGAGTTTTTTTTTTATTTTACTTCAGGCTACATATGAGTCTGATTATCATGAGCAAATTTATAAAAATAAAACAGATTGCATAGGGTGTTACGAAGAACATGTTTCCTGTCACTTATACCTAATAATATAAAAAATTAAGTGGTATGTTGTTAACATTTTTGCTTTGTAGCCGTGTATCTCAAGAACTGCTACATCGATTTCGACACCGGTTGCTTTGTTGATTAGGTAATTCATCTCAGTTTATTTATGGATAACTAAGCATTACTCTTTGCAAATAATAAAGAATTTACAAATTTCAAAGTTATACGGTCAAAATGCGCCCAAAGATATCCGATTTCAATGCGATTTTTTGATTGATTAGGTTATTATATAATGAATATTTAGAGTTATAAATAATATTCCAATATTATCCTAAGGCTCAGCAATTAGACTGATGACAACATCAAACCATTGGGCAGACGAAGAAGACGGGAAGCCAGCTATGAACTAATAAAATTGAGTAAAGTAGCCAGCTAGAATTATATATAATTAGTAATAAGTTTGGTTCATTTAACACGGACAGTCTTATATACATATTATAATCTAGCTGGTCTTCGGCCATCTCGTGTGAAAATATCCCCGTCCGAGAGAATTTTCTCTGTACCTACATATATACGCTAAAAACCGTCTCATTCTGGGAATACAATGATCATTTGGTAAATGGAAACCTCTTTTTCACCTCTTAACCTATGACCGCATTGCTAGCTATTACCCTGAAAGGTATTGGGTAACTAGTCGCCAAGCTACCATCGAGGCAATCTTTTATTGCAGGCACTCATACAATGCCAGACCCGCTGTTCTTTCCAATATATCTATCCAGTCAGCCTTGCTAGTAGTAGTCTGGCGAGGTAATCAGATTTATTTGATAATTTCAGCTACTCCCCAGGCTAATACTCAAGTGTCACCTTGACATTGAATTGTTTACAAATGAGAATAAAATTTGTATTATATGTTCTACTATTTAATGTCTGAGTACATCCACTCACTTGCCTCCACCCTTTACCCTCCAAGCGAACCACTTCCAACCTACAGTGTGGCACTATTTTTAGAGTTCAAATTTCGCAAAATTCCGCCTTATCTATTATCTTGGACCTAAAACCAAACATAGTGTAAGATTTCACTTGGTTCAACTATAATTAAGCAATTTTTAGTAAAATTTGAGTTTCACACTTTTTAGCAGAAAAGGGAAATTAGTGCATGGAAAATTAGAAAACTTTCATTATATTGCAAGGGCCTAGGCCCTAAAAGGCCCAATCATTTTTTCATTTTCATTTTTTTATTTATTTATTTTTGTCATTTTGAGAACCTTATTTGCCTGTATTAAGAGCAGTTTTAATATAACCAAATGTTGTCAAGTATGATCATTGATTATACAAACAATGGCAGATACATCAATACAATATACATTCAATTTCGCAGACTTAGGATACGACAGGCATTAACGAACTGAGAGAGAGAAAGATGGTCAGCGGTATACTTTAAGTTGCTTTAGAAACTGAAGAGTGTCTTATTACTTGCAACTTGTTTAGCTGATCAAATTAAAGCCTAGGGAGCAGCAACAAAGGTTCTTCCAAACTTTTTCTTTTATCAGTAAGACTTTTCTACTTCTTAAATACTGAAAGCATGTTCGTCGGATTTATTAGTTCCTGTAACCCTCAGGGTGTCAATATTGCCTGCGGGTTTACTGCAATGTTTCAGCTCTCTCCAACTTATTCCCAGAAACCTTACTTCCTCTTCAACTGTCCTGCGCCAAGTTTGCTTAGGGCGGCCCACTCGTCTTCAAGCTTGGGTTAGTGGTTTCCATTTCTTCGCGCCGTAAGGTGTAGCCTCCATCCACTGGCTTCCTTCATCTTATTTAGATGTCGATAGGTTCCTGACCCGTCCTTCACAAGAGCTATTTGTTTGAGATACAGCCAGAATATCCTTAAGATGATGCATAGACATCCATTTACACACGTTTTCAGCTTATGAGTGACAACGGTAGTCACCTTCCACGTACTGCACCCACAAAGCAGTACTGACTACATTGGAGCAGAACAGTCGTATCTTTTGGAGCTTTTGCTTTCCCAATTTGACTGCCCACAATGAGTTCAGTGCAGCCGTCAGTTGAGACAACGCTTCCTAAGTAAAGGAAGCTATTAACTAAGAATTTTAGTTTTGGTCATATTATTTCGCAGTCCCACTCTACTTCTAAATTATGGGCCATTTGGTGTCCATAATTCTATGCGAAAGCTAGCAGACATCGTCAGCGTAGCCTAGGTATTTTAATTCTGATGTCATTTTCCATTTTAGTCTGCGGCATTCTCTTGTCAGGGCTACCTGGAGTGCATCGCTCTTTACCACCAAAATAGCACGCGACATTTTTTTGTTGTATAGTATTAATTTATTCTTTAAAAAATTCGAATTATGACAATACAAGTAGTTTTTGAAGTTACATTACGGAATATAATATATGAATTAAAAAAAAAGAACCTGCAATCTATAGTTCAGAAGGAACTAGAGGCGAAAGCAGGGAGCCCTGTAAAAATGAATAACAAAAATAAATAAAAAGATAGAAAGAAAGATAGTGGGGTCGCAAAATATATTGAGATATTTACTATTAAGTTGACAACAAAAAAAAATATAGAAAAAGATAAGTATGTGCGTAACAGGAATGAAAACACAGCAAGGAACTAATATTAATATAATATAAGGAGAGAATTATTTAGATGATAACACAAAGCAGATTAGAAATGTCATCATAGCTTTAATTCAAGAGCCATAGTTTTATCATCTTTAGAAATACGGATTTAATTCTAACGATTCTAATGTTATGTGGTAAGTTGTTATAGAGTCTGAGAGCCAAAACCGTAAAAAAGTTGTTAAGACCTTATAACAATATAAATGTTTTAAGGGAAGAATTTTAAGACCTCTGAAAAGTAACAGACTAGTAAAATGACGATTTTTGTTACAAATAAGACGAATAATGTGTTTTTGAGAAATTAGAAGTGGGTTCATTTTGTTGAAATGATTTCCACCCCAGGAAACTAAACCATATTCGAGCCTAGAATGGACTAACACATAATAGATGCACTTAAGAAGATCTCGGGAACAGAATGATTTTAAAAAGTATAACTGTCTTGTGGCAGCTATAAGGTACTTTTTAAGTGCACTCGTATGCTCGTACCAACTCATCCTCCAGTCAAGTATAACACCAAGATACTTATGCAATTCTCAGAACATGTAAGGGACTCAAAATATGTTTGTGCGGTTGTTCCTGATTTACAAATATTTTTACTATGTAAAAATTTTCTGCATTTTGCACAGTTGAAATAAAACGTACCAAAGTCCAAGATTAAAAAACATCATCTTCGTTTTATCACTAATCACCAGATTATGCTGTTGGAACCAATGACCCAGAACTTCCAGGTCATGATTCATGTCAGCAATTAAGTTTAAAGGAGAATTACATTGAAAAGCACATGCCATGTCATCAGCAAACCCATTAATCTTACTACGAAAGTTCTGAGAAAATAGTGAGTTAATAAAGATTAAGAAAAGTATCGGTCCTAGCACAGAGCCTTGAGGAGCTCCTATGGAGATGTTTCTAAAAGAACTCATTTGCCCATTAATTTTTACCCTCTGTTTCCTGTTTGATAAATATGACCTGAACCAATTATGTATATTACCCCTAAAACCATAATTGTATAATTTTACTAAAAGAATATTATGATCGACAGTATCAAAAGCTTTCGTAATATCAAGCAGTTAAAACTATCATAAATATTTGTACAGGAATTTAACAGGGCTCCTTCGGTTGAAAAACCTGACCGAAAACCAAATTGGTACTTGCTAAAGAAATTATTTTTATCTAAGAATTTGATCATTCTATTCTTTATAGCTTTCTCAAAAATCTTCGTAAACACTGGACTGATAGCAGATTTTTCACCTTTTTTTATATAAAGGTATAACTTCGGCTTGCTTAAGACCGTCTGGAAAAATGCCACAGGAGATACTTTTGTTAAAAATATTACAAAGAATATCGCAAATATTTAGAGCTATTTTTTTAACGAAATTGTTTGAAAAGCAGTTAGTTGTTGAAGAGTTCGAGTTTTTTAGTCAGTTAATAATTCTAAACAGTTCAAAGGACGTTATCGGTTCGGCAAAGAAACTATGAGCGACTGATTTACCTACACCTGTGCAGTTGCAGTTAGAGAATTCAGAACAGCTATTCGATACTACCTTAGTACCAATCGAAGCGAAATACTCGTTAAATTTTTCAGCCATTAATGGTGACATCGTTGCATTTACTATGAACTAGTGGGCTGACCGAAGATTTATTCTGAATTTCTTGAACAAGTTGCCATTCTTTTCTAGAATCAACACTAACCTCACGAAACTTGTTTCAATAATAATTGTTTTTACACAGAATAACATCTTTGGAAATATTTTTACATAGTTGTTTATAAGCACTTAAAATATTGACATTATTCGGATATTTCGTTTTTTTCTTGTATAATTTATTCTTTTCATTTATTTTGATAACTAAGTCAGTATTAATCCAAGGCTTTCATCGAATTAAGTTATAATATTACATAATTCAACAGTCATTGTCAATTCTTAATTCTCTCCCACACCATTACGTTATCAAATTGCTGTTCTATTCCCTTTTGGGTATTCAGTTATTAAAAATTAGCCTTAATACTATTCGCAGTCGTCGAGGTATCATATTTCAAAACACCAATAAAACAAATAAATTTTTGCCGAAAAACCTCCAACACCTTAAGGTACAATCGGACATAATACTCATACAAATTTAATTATCCTCAATTCTTGAATGGAAACATTTAAGTATTTCTAAGTTAGTCGTATATGTATTGATTTACAGCATTATAACCAGCCGTGTGCAAACGTGTGTAAAAAATGCAGTTTATCGTGAAAAGTATCTATGCGCACTCGAGCCTACCTACAATTCATTTTCAATTGTTTTTTTTTTTTTTTTTTTGTGTAAAAGACTGAGTGTGCCATTTATGTTTAACTACAATAAAACAATAATTTTTCTTGGTTAGTACACTCTCAACAGGGATAATTGTACTTCAAGCATGCAGCATTGTTCAGTTCCCTTGTACTGCTTACCCATATACTCGTACGAGTAAATGCAAAAATAGACACCTTGGCTTAGGGTATTTCTATGTTCTGTAACATGTAGCTTAAGTTTGAAACGATGAATCTTGTTGCCATGCAACATAAACTTTAATTCTCTTTTTTTCACTTTTTTCACATTTAAACACAATAACACTTCTTTCAAAATATTTGTATCTATTTTTCACAATCTTTACAATTTTTTATTTGCAACTAACTATGACTATGTACGAGTGTATATTCATTGAATTCACTAAATACTCGTAGCAATATCGTTTATTAGAAAATCTCAATAACACTTTGAAATCCATGTTATTTGAATTTACGAGGGCTGTTCAAGGATTTTTCTTTACTAAACTATGATTGAGAGGGTTGAGTTGATTGGGTTAGGTAAATGGAAAGCACAGAGAACTTGTAATTTCCCGGATCAATTTCGGTTACTTGAGAGAAATTCAATTGTGAACACCTTTTGAGATTTCATAAGAAATCCTTAAGTTCAAATCTGATATTTCCATTCGAAAAGAAAATGAAGTCACTTGCGAAAATACTCGTACAATGCAAATGCAAGAAAATATTTTTCAAATTCGAATTTTATTTTGGTTTTTTAATTGTGAAGCGAATATGTAACTATCGCAGTTCAAAAGCTGTCTGAACTTGAATTTGAATTAGCTAGGACTCGTTTCCTATCTGCTCGAATGGAGTCTCACTGCAGAGCACATTAATGTCCATCTTACTTTACTTTGGATATTGTTACAGTCCGGAATAAATCTAGGTTCATTACCAACAACCCTCTCCCACTGTCACAATACGAGTAGTTAGCCCGCTTAAGTTATGTACATCAAATTGATTGATGTTATTTTTTTTAATTTTAAGCTAAGAAGATGAAATATGTTACACAACCTTTAGAGATCCCAGTGCAAGGGTAAATATTTTTGAAACCCGACCACAAACAAGGCGACTTTTTTTTTAAATAAAAACCCTTTTTCCACATTTTTACCAGAAACTGTACAAAATATTCTGTACAATTTCAATTCAAATTTTCAGATAGCCAAGCCGCAATCAAAGCCATTGATTCGGTTACCATATCCTCAAAACTGGTAGAGCAATGCCGGTTTGAAATAAACGAACAAAGTATCCTTTCTGAAATTACCCTCATCTGGGTCCCAGGACACAGCAATTATGAGGGAAATGAGCGAGCAGACGAGCTAGCCAGGCGAGGGTCAACCCTTAACGGCTCGCTAGCGGAAAGAGTCAATATTCCGATAGGAGTCGTTAAGAGCAATTTACACCTCCACTTCCTCCAGCTCGCCAATCTCGGGTGGAACAACCTTACCTAAATCAAATGAGCTACTAGGCAGATCAAGCCAGAATTGTAGCCATTATTACAAGCCACTGGCCTATAGGGGACCACGCGGCCAAACTTGGCATTCCTCACAACACTTTCTGTCGCAGCTGCAAAGACAGTAACGAAAGGGAAACTCTTTTCCACTTTCTTTGCAGTTGTCCTGCCCTAGCAAGAACTAGACAACGCACGCTAGGTAAACGCTTCTTTGACGATTTCAGAGAGATAGCCTCTAAACGGATTGGAGAACTAATCCTGTTTCGGAACTCCACGGGTTGGGTCTAATTTTATTTTCTATCTCCAATAACACACGTTAACAAACAGGGTACACGAGTTTTTGTGGTATCAAAACGGCGCACTTAGCGCTAATTGGGTTCTTCTGAACCACCACTTTACCTACCTACCTACAATTTGTACACTTTTTGAAGGGGTTCTCTTCAAAAGGCCTGATTTTGCTTTTATAAATCTATTTACTATAATGGCCTTATTTTGCAAATCTTATCAAAATCCTTAAAATTCTGGTTATTGACAGCCATTCTAGGGAAAAATCTTTAAGAAATAATTTTTCTGATTAAATCACTTCAAAATCGATGAAATATTTCCCAAGTAGCAAGATATTAGGTACTCGTATGTAATTGCATTTGAATAAAAAATTACCGAGAGTCACACCTACTCTATTAGGGATGAATTAAAATATGAGGCATAGGGTGGTATCATAGGATCCGTTATAAGCAAATCGTATGTATGTATTTTTTTTTGAAGCAATCGTGCTTTGAATTATGTTTCACGATAGGAATATCATCAATTTGATTGGGAATATGTTAATCTGGGGAGTTCGGAGTGGTGGCAAGCAGACTGTTTCTTGTCGCTATTTTTTCCCTCTTCATTTTCTTGAGAAATCTTTGAAGCCGTATTTCGGGCACTATTCGAAAGAGATCGTACTTACTTATGCGTACTTCACATCAACCATCCTCAATGCCTTAAGAAGTTACATTCCGATTTCTGCAACGCATTTCAACTTCCTTCAACTGTGATCTACTCTTTAGCCGGTAAGTAAATTGCATCTCATGATATATTTCGCAACGTAATTGTCTTCGTGCAGTTAGATATGACCCATCCATTGCCGGTTTTTTCGTAAAATTTTTGTGTATTAACCTTCATCTGTCCCATGGGTCTTTTCCGACCCAAACCAATTATTCTGCTCAAATATTTTTTAATATATGACCACTATAATCTTGTTATTTGGTCACTTACTTCGTATGTAAAACTAATTTGTATTTAAAAAAAAAAAATTGATTCCAATAAATATATAGGTACACTCCACTAAATTAATATAGAGGCACCAGGTTTTTCAAAATAAAATAGCTTAGCAAGTGTGAATGGACAATTTTGCTACACAGCATTAGTATATCGATAACAAGTCAACCAAAGAAGAACAAAAGAATTTTTTTTTTTTTTTCCCCGAGGGTTGGTGAAAAATCTTCCATAGACACTATGAGGATAGCAAGCGCGTGCTCATAGTAGTGTCAGATTCTTACTGACTAAAAAACACCACCCTGCGATTTAATTTGTTATATATTGCAATTAAGAAGGACCTTATCAAGCAATTTTTCTATCATGGAAAAAAAACTCGTTTGGCAGGTTACTTTCCCGTGAAAGATCCTGCATGTTCTGCAATCTAGGCGCGGTTGATTCCTATCTCGACAAGTCGAAAAGTTTCGTCCTTTGTAGTCGGCGCAATAAATTGCTTTCATCCAGAATTTGTAGGATTGTATTGTTGACATGTCCGATTCGATTTCTATACTTTCTCGTGAAGTTTCTAATTTCAGCTTCGATTGTCGGAATTCCGAAATCCCTGTGGATATCATCGTTTCTAGTATACCACGGTGCGTGGACAATTTCTCTTAGCACTTTATTTTGAAAAGTTTGTAAAATATTGGCGTTTGTTTTCTTGGTACAGCCCCAAAGTTGTATACCGTAAGTCCACACCGGCTTTAGCTCTTGCTTGTGTAAAAGCAGTTTGTGTCAGTATTTTCCGAGCATCCAGTTCATTTCTCTATATTTGATTTCGAGTTCTTTACGTTTCATTTTCATGTGCGAATCCCATTTCAGTTTTGCGTCGAGTGTCATTCCAAGGTATTTAGCCTCATTTGCAAAAGGTATTCGGGCCAAGTTTAGGAAAATTGACAAGACATTAGTTTTCTTATAAGTGAAATTCACGTGAACAGGTTTAGATTCGTTGAGAGCGATCCGCCAGTCCCTCGTCCATTCATTTACTTTATTCAGTGCGTTTTGCAGTCATTTCTTCGATTGTTTTGCCTACGGCGTCATCGGCAAACGTGGCCAGGATAGTGCCATCTTCTTTCGGTATATCTCGAGTATATAACAGATAGAGAAGTGGCCCAAGAACGCTTCCTTGCGGTACACCGGCCGAAATTTCTTTGAGCTCCGAGTCTATTCCCAAGATATGATTCTAGAATGTCGTATAGGCATACAGGGAGAACTTGTCGTAATTTGCAATTCACGCCATCATGCCACACCTTATCAAAGGCTTGCGAGACGTCAAGAAATACGCTTGAGCATATCTTTTTCTCTTCAAGTGCTTTCTCGATTACGACGTCAGTAATTCTATGCACCTGGTCAATTGTCGAATGCTTAACTCTGAACCCAAACTGGTGGTCAGGAGAACAAAAGAATGTATAAAGATTGAAAATTTATGGACCAAAATATTGCTAAGACACTGCGAAATTATGTTAAAGGCACATTTTATCTTATAAAAGAGTGACCTCAAAAATCCTATTTGGCATGGAATTCATCAGGTTTTGAATATAATCCATTTCCAAGTTCTTCCAAATATCTTGGATAGATTGTTTGAAGTTGTTAATTTTCGTACACTTTTTGAGTCATTCGTCCCCATAAATTTTCGACTGGGTTCAGATCTGGTGATCTCGACGGCCACTCTGAAACAGGCGTACTTGTCAAACTGAAGTAATCTTTAACCTTTTTGGCAGAATGAACAGCGGCATTACCTTGGTGGAAAATTAATCCAGGGCCCCCAACGTCATCCGCAAATTCATCCAAAGCATACTCTAGCATTTCCAAGTATGTTTGAGAATTAATTTTTTTGGAACGGATAGGTATCTTTTCACCATACCCAAAGGCACCCCAAATCAAATCATGTCAATAACAGTGACAACCATCCGGTCCATCCAAATTAAACTATTTTTCATCACTGAAGATAAGTTTTCTCCATTCAGCGGTCCAGGACATGTGATTCTTGGCAAACTGAGGTCGATTGTTCAAATGGGCGGAAGTCAGCGCAGGCTTTTTGAGTTTTTTTTTTTTGTAAAAACCATTGTTGGAGTCGAATTTAATATTTGTAGGATGCGACGTACTCCAATGTTGAGATCCAACTTCTTTTTAATTTGCGAACCAAAGAGATTGGTTTTTCGTGCTTCCTCAACAATTTGATTTTTTTTTTTTTTGCCAGTTCGTCACGTTTGTTGTTATCCTAAGTTTATAAAATGATCAACCACGTTTGGAGATCTGGACAATTTCCCAGCAATTTCTCGATTGGACAAGCCATTTTCCTCCTCCATAAGGCACTTTCCACGTCCCATTATGTCCAGTTAAACAACTTTGCTTAAAACTGCAAAAATTATTTTCCTTACAATTCTAAATTCTTACTATACAATTGATTTTCTTGAAAATAACAGCTGCCGCTACAATTATTTCACTGCGAAACCTATATTTTTTTCTGTGGATCTGCAGAAACAACCACGCATTTTGACACTACAGTAACTGATCTAAAAGTGAATAACATCCCCATTCTTGCTTCGATAAACAGAAATAAGAAAAACACAGTTTTATTGTTCAGGCGTGTTGTAACGTGAAATATCACTGTAATTGTCACTGATCCCTCTTTGCTTCGCGGAGTGTACATCTTTAAACAGTGTTGCCGTCAACTTTAAAAAAATTATGTCACCTTGTTAGCAGAATTGTGTCACATAATAGAATCCCATATAAAACTTAAGAACGAAAAATATAAGAAGCCAAATGCTGCCTCTATCTTAAACCTCTCTTTCTTCATCTACCAAAAAATATGTCACTTTGCCATAATTAGCCCAAACGACAAAAAAAAACCAATGCACAGTATTCTCGATATGAAATATTTGCCAGTTGTGACTTTGTTCAGGTTTAACGAAAAAAAAAACAAAGTTCTAACTTGTCTATCATGTTCTTTGTTTCGCATTCTGTAACAGTGTGGCTCTGTTATGAAATTCGTGGTGCAATATGAGGATTGCGTGTTAAAAGAAAATCAAAGGCGTGCGTCTTTACCAAAAACTAAAATTGAATTCTTTATTACGTAGTAATATGACATAGTAAAATACACAGAAACCAATGGTGCCTAATGGCAAGAAAAAAAGGAGGAAAATAATCGACAGGTAGATGTCGTTGCGCTCACACGACCCCTTCTTGTAAAATTGACTCCTGGCAATTTACCTCTCATAGTCTTGGAGCCATCTTGGTGGTTTTCGGGAGCGAACCGGTGCTGTATCCTTCCGGTCGACGATTTCCTCAATGTCTTCTTCTTTGTCACTATCTTCCATTTGATATACTGATGACCCATCACTCGTAGAATATTGTTCAGTTGGCAACTCTTCCTCATCGCCGGTATTTGTCTCAATGATGTTTCGTTTATGAACTGGCGGTCGCTCCATGAATAGCGGTAGGGCTTTCTGCGAACTGGTATATCATCTATTGTACGTAAGGAATGTTGATCTATGGTGCAGTATCCTAAAATCTCGTTGTCTGTCGAGAAGGCTTGTAAATTGTTGCTGACTATTTCTCGAAATTTTTGAATTTGTGTTGGAGATATAGATTTCGGAAATGTTGAGATTTGATGTTCGACTTCTTTTAGAATACATGGTGGTATAGTCTGGCTTTGTTTTAATATGCAGGAATTTATATTTGTGTGTGTGGTGTAGCCTGAGTTCGTATTTTGTTTTAATTGGACATCTCCGTTCGTTTCGACAGTTATGGTAATGTTATTGGCCTTTCTCCAATCGCTGCCGAGTATCAGTGGTATTGGTGCATTGTTTACCACCGCTACAGGACCAAATGTGCAACATATGTCGCCTACTGCAACGAATAGGTCAATTTGTCCTACAGGTCTACACTCATTGTCAATGGAAGTTATTGCTGAGCCTTCGTATTTTTGAACTGCATAATCAGGTGGTATAGAACGACGATCGATTACTGACTGTTCAGCACCGCTATCGATAAGAGTGGAAATAGGTTTTCCATCGAATGCATAGGCATCTACGATGGGTAAGCCTCGATCACCACCTTTTGACTTCAATGCGCAGTTTGCTTGTTTTGGAGATGGTTTATTTGGGCAGTTGCTCAGTGAATGACCAGTTCTATTGCATGTGTAACATGGTATTGGACATTGCGAAACGGGGTGTTGACCTTTTTTACAGCGTGGGCATACATAAGTATTTATTTTTGTATTTTCTGTGTATGCTGGTTTCTTGAAATTATTGTCTGTAAAGGACTGTGGCGTTCTAGTGTTGCGATACATTGTTGTTGTGTTGTGGAACTGTTTGCTGGTGTGTTTTGTGTCATCGTCAAGTTTTTGCCCCAGTTCGAATAGTTCGGTTATGGTCGAAGGTGTGCCAATGCGTAGAATACGGCGGTCTGTATTGTCAGCAACACCCTCGAGTAAATACGCAATTTGATCTTCCGTAGGAATATTTACATTCTTTGGGGGCTTAGAAATAATATCTAACTTACTGCTGAAGTACTGGATTATAGATTCGTTCGGCCGTTGGATACGTGCATTTACTCTGTCATTCCATTCGCGTAATGTTGGTGTCTTTATGAATCGTTTCCTGAATGAATTGAGCCATATATTCCAGTCGTCCCTTGAATCGCCTTCGAAGTTCTGCCAGTTTCTTGCAATGCCCGTTAATTTGCTGGTGCAGAATACTAATTTAACCTCGTCACTCCATCCGTTTATTTTTGCGGCTTTTTCGATGGATTTTATGAATTGCTCGGTGGAGTTGCTATCTTCCCCGTTGCATTCCAAAATCGTTTGCGTCATGTCTGGGTTGATGACGACAGTCTGAATAACTGCTGGACAAGTCCCTACCGAACTAGAAGTACCTGCTGATGGTTCGATTTTCCTTGCTTTAAGGGTAGATAGGATTTTATTGTGTTTGATTATGATTTGAATTAACTCATCTTTTGTTGTTGCTGTTGTTTCCAGTCCTCTTGATTTGACTTCTGTTTGGAGTGCATCCTTCGTGAACTGGTTCAGAATTTCTGCGTCGATGGTCGTTTCTAAGAGTTGCTGGACGAGAGACATTTTGTTGTCGGGTGTTGGTTGTTTCTTTATTGTATGTAGGTTGAGATACCGGCTGCGCCATGTAACAGTGTGGCTCTGTTATGAAATTCGTGGTGCAATATGAGGATTGCGTGTTAAAAGAAAATCAAAGGCGTGCGTCTTTACCAAAAACTAAAATTGAATTCTTTATTACGTAGTAATATGACATAGTAAAATACACAGAAACCAATGGTGCCTAATGGCAAGAAAAAAAGGAGGAAAATAATCGACAGGTAGATGTCGTTGCGCTCACACATTCCTAAGTAAAATTATGTCACTTATTCTGACAATTCCAAAATGTGTCACTTATTATGTGAACATAATCTGATTTCCAAATTATGTCACCACCAAAATAGTTGTATCACCAGCGACATAAATTTTCTCACTATGACAACATTGTGCGCAAGACATACCAGATAAAATCAGGGTTAACGCTGTCGAAGGCTTTCTCATGTTGGTCCGAGTGGGACCTGCCTGCTCGATATCAGGAGTTGATATCAACTATCCATCAAGTTACCCTTTTTTTAGAAGATTAGTAATCATTATCTTGATGTTCGTTTTAGATTAGAGATTTTTCTTTTTTATACGCGGTCCTACTATCACAGCTATCTGCTGCTTCTTCAGCTTCAGAAGCAAGAGCGTCAATATATTTCCGTTTATCACGCTTTACAGTATGGTGTATTTGTAAATTTTTTTCTTTCCATGCATAACTGGACTTCAAATTCGACACTCTCTGCTGCTGAGATAGATACATTTCCAGCTTCGTTCAGATAACCACGTTCTGTGGTGTTTTTGTCTTAATCCTGCAAAATTGTGTGTATCAATTGTTAAGACGGTTTTAACAGCTATGCAGTGCTCATCTATGCTCGATTATACTGAACTCTGATTGTTTCGGCGGCTCCTTAGCCGGTACCTTAATTGTTCACACTACGGAATCTCAAAGCCTGATTTCGGTATCGTATCGTAGATATCGAAGAAGCAATTTTTTAAGGCTGACAGAAATGTTGTTAATCTGATTGAATATTTCCTGGATATTAGTTGAGACCCAAGTAATTTGTGGTGGCTCTTATGCTTTAACAGAGTACATTTCAGAATGACCAGTGATATGATAGTGGCCAGTATCTTTTCAGATTTCCAGAGTTTCCTACAATGGGCCCGATTACACGTCTACTGGACTTAATGACAAATGTCACAGAGCATCTCCCTGCCTACCTACCTATGATACAATACTAACCATTAACAAATGACTTTTTTTTATAATAGAGTATACTTCCATCAAATTCGTCCAAGTATCTTCCTTTTTGTACCTCTCTGTCAACATTAACAACTTGAGTATCCTGGTATACGTATCTTGAGGGGGATTAAGTGAGCATCTACCACTTTCTTAAGACTCTGTCGGGCGCCTTAGTACATATGACATTGCTCTTCAACTCATCGAAAACTGCGTAAGTTCGTCTATGAGTGCTAACAAAAAAAGAGTGCTCCCATCTATAGCAACCCTTTCACAATGAAAACATCACGTCTAAACAGGCGTCTTGATCGATATACACTTATTACTTCAAAACACGTTACAAACCTCAGTTTATCACGAAAGTACTACTGAAATCTCTATGGAATGTCATTCCAGGAACGTGTTCTCCTATTCCTTTAATTTTAATGACGCCAATAAACTGCCATCTCAAGACACAAATTACCTGTCAGTCTGTTCTCGTATTTCGTCTACACATAACCACAACATCAGGGCACGTGATTATTATACAAAACTTCAATTTCACTGAACTTTAGCTTAAGTGAAGTACCTTCTTAACCGCTATTCAGTAGAAAATCAAATTACATTCTCAGTTGGAAAAGTTCACAGGTCATATAACCAATTTCCTCGCCTGCACATACCTACAAAGGTGTTGCTTATAGCGAAAAATATAAAAATATATTTTTTTTTTTTTTTTTATTGAACTTCATGGGTGTTACTCATGTTGAAAGCAAGATTCAGCGTTTTGGCAATAAAACTAAACTCCACATTCAAATTGGTTTCCTTTTTACTTTATCCCCATAAATAATTGTAATTTTGCATTTTCGTTAAGAAAACCATTCTTTGTCGTTTGAAGGGAAATTTATTTTCAATTTTAAGGAGTTTTCTAGGACATACTCGTACGAGATTTATTTGAATGCCAGACAGACTTTGAGGCGCATGGATATTTTCTTAGTTTTTGGATATCAATTTCAAACCAATTAGCAGTGTCGTGTTTTTACCATAAATATTCAAGCATCCTGTTTATGGTTCAATTTATTCAAAATATTTACATTACGCCCCATCGTCCCAGCGTGAAATCTGTTGATGTAGAGTAGACTAATAAACACTAAAAACAAGCTTTTAATGGAAAACAGATTAGCATAGCAAACAGTTTATGCTTTGGCAAGGGGACGTAAAGGGTAACAAATACAGACCTAGGAATCAACAGTTTTTTTTTTACACCCTCCCTTCCCTAATCTAATCCTGAAAGTTTGTCTATGATTTTTTTGTATTACTATAATACTATACCTATAAATTCATATGTTTGTTATTCGTATCATTGAAAAAGCTTTATTTGGTTAAATCAAGACATAAATTGGGATTTTTATAGCACATTCACTTTTGAAGTGGATCATGCGCTCTCTGGGTACATTTCGACATTTCAAAAGCATTAAAGAAAAAACAAACGCAAAAATACACTAATACAAAACAACAAACGGGCTTGAGGCGTACACTCATATCGTCCTCTAAATATACTAAAACTAGTTAGCACATTCTCGGAAAAAAATGGGTTTAAGATTTGTTGAATACGTAGATTTCTATCTTGAATCTTTTTTTAATTATATCTTCCTATAGTTAGCCGTTTATTGATGCATAAAATAATTACTAGATAACCTAAGCATTATGTAATAAAAAAATATTACACGACGTAAATATCATACTGAATTAGAAACCTCTGTTGATTACTAATATCTCAGGATTCGGCAACCCAAAAGTGACAACAAAATTTCAATTAATCTGCTTATGTCATACTCATATGTATCGAGGCAACGATATGCAATCAATTCGAGTACCACCTTAGGCTGTATAGCTAGTTACGTATTCTGTTGTCATTTGATTCTCGTTTTCTTTCATGAAATGAGAAAAATACGTTTCAGGAGAGAATGTATCTTTTCGCAAATTGTATATTTTCACAGACAAAGGGAATTTTATTTGCTATGGTATCTCAGCGTTTGATGTATCTACATTTTTTGTAGCTAGGAAATTTAAATATCGAACAATTTAAGACGTATACACATACTTGTAGGTATGTACATACCGTGAAATTTAAAATTTAATTCAAATAAAATCTGAGCACCAATTTTAGTTGCATACCCTGTTTGTGAACAGGATTTGTATTATTTATCACAGTAGGTGTGATCTATTTGGACTTCAATCAGTTACCTCCTTGTTCACTACTTATAAACAAAATGTAAATAAAGCACCAGTAGTTTTAATTCGATAGCAAGTACTATTAGCAACGAAACCTTTTACAATACATACTTATTCACTGATTAGTAGTGCAGCCAAAGTTAGCGACTCAGATGAAAATATCTTTTTAGCGATCCCCCTTTTTCCTGACCAAGTTTTTGACTCAAACCTCTTATATTGCCTTAACTCTTCAACGGCATAACTGCGATTGGTAAAGTTTCTTTGAAAAGCAAATTAAGTGTTATATCCAGCGGTATGCAGGACTATTCATAACAGCATTCATTTTCATAAAATCTCGAAATCTTACATTAATAATTCATTTTCTTCGGTACGCTTTTTATTACAATATTAAAATCAAAATTGCTAAAAGTTATGTTCACATATACAGTCATTTCCTAGATAAAAGCCAATATAGAACTCCAGATGCACGAAATTACACTAGAAAGCTACACTAAAGAGATTCTAAAAATGTACTTTGCAGTACTCTGCGTTCGCAAGTTTCTAGCCGACAATATGTACTAGAAGTGTGTAAATTTGTGAATTCCTTGGCTTCTGGATCTTATTTCCTCTCTTAAGCCTAGCGATGATTTTGTTGCTGGCGGTGACGATACCACTGCTCCTCATGTTGACGCTGCTCTTGCTGTTGTACCTGAAATAAATGTTCCTGTAATAAATGCTGTGCAATTGAATTCTGCTGCTGTTAATGAAACGGCCGTTGATGTGGACCTTTGGGTTACCTTTGATGCAGTAGATGTGAGTGGCAATACTCATATACAATGCTGTAAACAATGAAGAAGGAGGTGAATGGCTTCTTCCTAACAGACGATCGAGAAGACGATCTGATGTTATTGTGGAAACTAATCAACAATGTACCGAATTCCAGGTTGTTAATAAATTGAAATGGTTTCATATCTCCAGTTTTCACCCTAATACTACTACCGATGGTATAACTGCTTACATTGCATCAAAATCTAATATTAATGCCTTTCGTTTCTCCTGTTTCAAACTGGTTAAATCTGACTTAAAGTATGTTAACTTCAAAATTGGGGTCCCTGCTGAGTATGCTTATATAATCTACAATGCCGAGTTCTGGCCAATTGGAGTAAAAATTCGTAACTTTGTCTACGTTCCAAAAAAAAAACTTGTAAATGACTATGCTAATGCTTGTATGCTGTCTGACAATGCTGTCCGAAATAGAACTGCGAATGCAGATGTTTTCCTTAAAGTCTACTATCATAACGCTAGTGGCATGAGAACTAAGGTAGCCGCTCTTTTTAATGCTTCGAGTTATAATGATTATGATGTAATCATCGTTACGGAATCCTGGCTATATAATGGGATTATGTCCACAGAACTTTTTGATAGCAGAAATTATAATGTCTTTCGTCTGGACCGTTATAAATCAGCTGATGATCGCGGAGGTGGAATTTTTATTGCTGTTCGCTCTTCTTTTTCATGCATGCAGGTCGATTCATTAAGTAAAATATTAGATCTAGTTTTCATTTGTTCAGATGATATTAAGGCTTGTGTTTTTGAAGCTCCATTTTCATTACTAAAGAATTCAATTCATCATAAAGAAAATTTAATTGAAATTGAGTTTTATCATTATTTAAAAGTTGAGCATAGTTCGAAAAAGTCCTACAATTTCTAAAAAGCCAATTTTCTTGCATTAAATAACTACCTGGATCATTTTGATTGGGTAAATGAATTTCATAACCTAAGTCTTAAGGATATGTATAGTTGTTTTGTCCAAATCCTGCAATGCGGATTCTCTATGTTTGTTCTTTGTAGGTCGATAAAGAATTTGTCTAAACCACGCAATTAATGCGTTTAAAAAACCTTAAAAATAAAGCATACAAAAAATTTAGAAGCTCTGGAAATTTAATGGATCACACAAATTTCATTAAGCTGCGAAAAGAATTCGTAGTTCATTGAGATAAAACTAAAAACTGCTTCTAAGGGTTTTTGGTCTTTTGTGAACTACAAGAAGAACTCTACTGGTATGCCAAAAACAATGGTTTTTAATAATGTCGAGTCTAATGATATTCAAACAACCCTAGAACTATTTGCGAAATATTTTGAATCAGTGTATTCTAACTCTAGTTCCAACGATCACTTTATTTCTAACCTTATACCTAAGATCGATATTGACTCAATTGAACTTGGACTGCAGGAAGTTCTTACCGCGCTCAGCATGCTTAAGCCCAATTCAAATGCTGGCGCAGATGGTATTCCAGCAATTATTTTTGAAAAAATGCTGCCATTCGATCTGCCTTCCTTTGCTACTGATTTTCAATTTGTCTTTGTCCTCTGGTGTTTTTCTTGAAGAATGGAAGATTTCCTTTCTCATACATATATTTAAATCCGGTACTAAGAATAGTATTGAAAATTATAGAGGAATTTGCAAATCTTCTGCAATACCTAAGCTACTTGAAAGCATAGTGAAAAATAAATTAGAATTTTTTATAAAAGAAAATATTTCTGAATTTCAACATGGATTTATCTCCGGTCGGTCAACTACATCTAACTTGGCATATTTTTCGTCATACGTTATCAACGCTGTTGAAAAAGGTTTCCAAGTCGATGCTATTTATTCTGACTTTAGTAAGGCTTTCGACTGTGTTAATCATAAAATCTTGCTAAAAAAAATTATGGGATTTTGGATTTCATTCCTCAATGTTTAATTGGATTTCATCTTTTTTAACTGGTAGGGTTCAAAAAGTAATGAATCACTGTTCAAGAATGATAAGTTGTTCTTCGGGTGTCCCACAGGGAAGTCACCTAGGTCCCTTATTATTCATAATTTTCATTGATGATATTGCCCTGAATATAATGAACAGTAAGTGCTTAATATACGCTGATGACTTAAAAGATATTTCGTAAGATAAAAACTATTGATGATTGTGCGAAAATGCAGCAGGACATTAACTGTCTATCGAATTGGTGTACCGTTAACTGTTTAAAATTAAATATAAAGAAATGCAATGCTATGTCCTTTTTTAGAGGTTCTTCGTATATCTTATATAATTACAATTTTACAAATTGTATATTAAATAGAATTGACACAATTAAAGACCTTGGTGTCAATTTTGACATTAAGTTAACCTATAATTCTCATGTTGATTTTATAGTCTCCAAAGCCAATTCTATTGTTGGATTCATAAAGAGAAACGGCAAAGAGTTTACGGATCCCCATACGCTTATGTCACTTTTTATTTCGTTGGTAAGGTCTGTCCTTGAGTATGCTGATGTAATTTGGAACCCTGCCTATGAAGTTCACTCCGATCGTCTTGAAAGTGTCCAGAAGCGCTTTACCAAATACATTTTTAGAAAAATGCGCTGGGATTTTATGCCTTCTTATAATACTCGATGCCAGCTATTGGTATTTTGACACTCAAGACAAGGAGATATGCTCATGACATTATGTTTGTTAAGGATCTGTTATGTTATCGCATTAACAGTCCTCCGCTTTTATATCTTCTGCCGATCTACGCCCCTGAAAGACCATTGAGAGAAAGGCAATTTCTTTTTCGACCCGCACTTAGAACGAACTATGGACTAAATGAACCAATGTCCAGAACTATTACCTCTTTCAATGAAGTTAGTAGAGATATAGATTTGTACCTTTCAAGAGATTGTTTCAAAAACATTTTATTTAATTTAATATCATAGTGTAATCTTTTTCAAATATTGAATTAGTCTGCAAAGCTTGTAGATGGAATATATACAAAAAAAAAAATATTGAAATATGCACATGCACTTTAGAAAGTTGTACTTAAGTCGTACGAAAAGTCTTCTTTGAAACACTCTGTATTTCGAAAATTTGCAAAATCGCCTACGTGCAAATATTAAACTTTCTAGGTCATCCAGTAGTTTCTGGAGAGTTCGACCAAAGAAGGAAGGACCAAAGAAATACTCATTAGATCCCTTGAAACAAACTATGATATATCTTATGACATTTCGAGCTGAGCTGTGTACATGAATCTCCCATGCCCAAACTCAACGTATCATTGAAATACCAAAGCACTAACCAACATTTGAAAAAAGTTTTTAACCATCACGGTTTTAACCATCATTCCTGCTACCAGAAAATAATCGGCAAAGTTGAGAAATTCAATACAAAAATTAAAATTAAAAATGGTCTAACTATCCATTTGGTCGTTCTACCTCAATAAAAATCACTAAATGGGATGTTTTCTGCCTTTTATGTAACAACAGTTGAGAAATTTTAAATAATTCACGGTACAACGATTTCACTTATTCCCTCCGGTAGCCCAGTAAAATTATAATTTTCACTAGAAAATATCGTGAAATATATAGATTAGTGTCAAGAAACGCTCGAAAGACCGTGGTATAAGTCCACACCCACTTTTAAAGGGACGGATTATAATAATTCAATCAGTTACTCATTGCCCTCCACCCTTGTGGAAATAAAGCTAGAGGTTTTTATCAATATGCGCTTAGTCTGCATTCAAATTATTTTTATTTAACTTGCAAATAAAAAACAAAAAAACTACTTTGTTAAGAATATTTTTTTTTTTTTTTATACGAGTATGTCCACTATTGTGACTCTTGCACAACTTTTCACATAAATAAATTTCTACTTTTCAACACGGTTAACCAAGAAGTTAAATTTCCTCACACACACTGTTAGAGCAAGCTGTCACATTGACAGCTCCTTCATCTGCAGCTTCCAGTCACTTTTAACTCGTGTAGTTCACAATAGTGGATTGGAAAAAAAAATCGTTCGTATCGTATCGAGTAGACCACTACTCCAGGAGGACTAAGAACTGAAAATTAAAAGTTAGTGTTCCGTATTTTATTTTTCGTTAATTCGTATTAAAAGAGAAAGCTGTGATCATGTCTGCCCATATGTTTGTCCTTATACAGATTGCTGGAGAACTACTAAGGACATTTTAATAAAATTTAATTTGTATACAAATATATCCTCATACGTAGGTCATTTCGTCTAAAAACTGTTGAAATCGATCCAATTGTGAGTCGAATGTGGGGAGCGGAGTTTCAAAGACAAAAACTAATAAACGGATTTCGACGAAATTTATCACATACGTTAGTTGTTCCACTTATAAATATAAATTATATAGAGTGGGAGTAAGATATAGATAGGGGTTTAACATATTTTCGAATCATCTTTCTCACACGCTTAACTTAATCGTGATGATGACATCAGAAGGACGGAAAAAAAATACTGTGAATCATAAGCAACGACAATAACAGCGAAAACAAAAAAAAAATACTCCCCAGTTATCTGGACAACCACCCTTGGACTTAACTGCCATCTGAGTTTCAAACCAACTACACAATCTGTCTTTCTCTCTGTCTCTTCCCCTTTCCACAAAAAAACGCCCGTGTCCTAAAAATCAGTATAAGGGTATTGATATCCCCTTTAACACGTGCAAATTATAAAAAAAAAAAAGAACCGCCCAACGGATTTCGATGGGGTTTGAGTTAAGTCAGGCATGTACTATATGTAGCTACGTCTGACTGAAAATCATTACAATTGGATGAAGGCGGACTCCAAGTATTCCGATACTTTTCAAGAACTATTTGTGCCAAAGACTTTTTATAATAGCATGGTGATACTGTGGAGAGTTTCCTTGTTTGTTCAAGGACATTTATCACAAAGAATATATTTTATATTTTTGGATTCCTTGGAAGTTCAACTTTTATATGACATGTCGCATGATGGGGTTTAACGATAATACATTATGCCCCCAAAAGACCACCGCAAAAATATTTTTACAATTTGTTTTCCTCAATTCCTTTTGGTCCATCAGATTCTAGTTGTAAGGAAAATTTTAGCTCACCGAATGGTTCAAAATTTTCAAGCATTGAACAGACATACATTATACATGTTGAATCCATTAGAGTTCCATTTCTACCATTCTGGTATAGAACACTAAAAATGGAGAAGAGGGTTAGATGTGAAGGAAGGGAACAGACCGGAGCTTTTGGGGCGTCATTTGCATGCAAAAAATTCCACACATTTTTTTCTTTAAGTACATCCTGATGAAATAAAAATCTAAACCGTTGTACACTTGGATAAAAATCTTACGGACTCGAATTGTTGATTATTTGAAAAAAATTTCTTTTCGCATATGCGCAATACCTTGCAAAACCCTGAATTTAAAAAGTCAAAAACCTAGCTTGGAACTTTTCCCATGGTTCATAATACAAGTCTGCAAATTTCATGTTTCTGGGTCATCTATAGGCCTTTGGAAGAGCCAGGAAATAACACATATTTTAGAAAATCTTTAGGAAGTTTTGTTTATATTGTAACATAATGTAGCATAATGCAACAAATTCCGAAGTGTCTTTTCATTCTGGCATTATTTTGTTCCGAAGTGTCTTTTCATTCAAGGTTCGTGTCTGCAATTAGTCTCCACAGTTCGTGTCCACGATAAGAGACGGATAATACCACGGATAAGAGAGAACAAGAGATTATTGGCTGCAGCTGTCATCCTGGATTATTACATCAGAATTTTCTTGTTCCAGTGGTCGAAGAATTTGCTAGAAGTTTCTGGCTATTAGAAATGCGGCTATTTAAGGACAGATGGCGATCGAGACAGGGCAGTTGGTTTTGAACCGCACGAGGAGATTGGAAAAGTGATAATGGGCGAAGTTGTAATTTTGTGATAAATTGAAAGTTGAGAGTTAACAAGAAGAAGAATTAGTTTGGATTTGTGAATTAAGTAATTGAAAGGAGATAAAGTGATTTGTGAAGAAAGAGACCTTGTAAGGAAGGAGTTTGCGAAGAATAGTATAGTGTGAACTTGAATTGTTCTATAGACTAAAAAATAAAGAAATAATTTCATAGAATATCGTTTTATCTACTCGAGCCGTAGCTCGCATATTACAATATATTTATACGTAGATGAATAATAATTTCTACCCCATTGAATGGTAACTTAAGATGATGGCTGCCCAAATGGTGTCCTATTTTATTTGTCTTATCACCTTCTACCATCGCAGTATGAGGAAACAGCTACTGTTATTGCCATAGTCTACATATGTACGTGTATATGCACACAAGCACATATTATTGTTGTTATTAAGGTATCTGTAAGGACTATTTGAACCAATTGTGCAAGTAAATACAATGTGAACCTGTACAATATTGGAGCATTAGTACTCCATTTTTCATAGTAAATATGTATTATATTTTCTCACAGGAAGAGAAGGTACGTACAGTTTATTGCCATTTCCGAAGGGCATAATTGAGAAGATTTTTCATGACCGTTTTACACTCGGATGCTTGTCAGACGTTTGCGAAATATAGAACCATGAAAAAACTTTTTGATATTTCTGAGTCTCTAACCTCAGAATCTCGCTCAGTTGTCCACTTACTTAACCACTGAGCCATAACGCCAAAGCAGACGTCCTGAAATAGTTCACAAATCTTGCGGTTTCTATAAGCAGGATAAACAACTTAAATTTTATGGAGGTCAAAGGAAATGGAATTTTCAAGCACTCAATGGAATCTTTTAGTAAACAAAATTTATAGATAATTTGTCTTTGATGTTATGGATTCATTTTCTATATTCCTTTTTTACTAAAAGATCTGTTGGGTGCTGGAAAATTCAATTATCTTAAACGTCCTTCAAATTTGTGCTTTTTTGCTTGTCAGCGACGATATATTATAAAAGGCAACAGCCACTGACTGACTGATTTATTCATTGCCGTAGTTTGCGAAACCCCTGGGACTAGAAATTTTGTCTGATGATTACATTTCGGCTCTATGCGAGAGATAAGAAAACAGATTTGCGAAATTTCAACTCTGAGGGGTGGAAAGGGGATTGAAATTTCCTTTTCTTCCGCTTGCTACTCATCCAATTTTAATGAAATTTAATTCATTTTAAACCATTAATCTCCGATTATTTTGAGTACTTATGAGAACTTATGTATCGCACAATAGGAATGGAATATGTTCACATATCCGGGTAGACGAGAACTTTACAATCCTCTGATAGGACGGAGATAATTTTACTTACGGTTGCCGCTAGTTTTATATTCATGCATAGCAAGGATGTCATTTGTGAGGTCAAGTTTGAATTAGAGGTGGATGAATAACTTAGATGAATAGTTTTCATCGTTAATTTCAAAACTAAATCTTTTTACTCCTGAAAGTGACTTGTACTCTTTGTACTCCCTGCGTAACGAGTAAGCAACTGTGAGTTGCTGGACTTTCTTACCAAATCTTCTACCTCCATTAGAATGCCATTTTTTATCTACACAGAGTTTTTTCTTTTCTCGATTATTTTATCTATCGCTATTCCAATTCTAGGTTTCTCTATAATTAGTTTTTTTTTTATGGATTTCGACAACTTACGAGTACGTAATGAATATGGGACAGTTGAAATGCAGCTGATTTTCATTTATGGTTAAACTTATTTTAGTTGAGTCGCCGATTTTTCTTCTTAAATAATCGAACACTGAGCATGCCTTGAATGAATTATCATTAGGGTCATGGTTAATTAAATGGATGAGGTACGAGGGGCGGCAGTATATATCTTCCTTGAAGACATTGACTACACCATACCCAAGTTAAATTTTGACAAACACTTCTAAGTTACCATCCCTTCCAGAGCATTCTGAGAAGAAGGTGGTTTTACGGAAGATTAGTCGGTACATTTCTATACCGACACGGTTCAAGAACTAACGACGGGGTGGGTGGTTGTGTCTTCTATGATAGACTCAATTTAAACCTCTCTTTTCGTCTCCCAACTATTGTAGCGTATTCGTATTATTATTTTTTTTTTTTATAATTTGCACGTGTTAAAGGGGATATGAATACCCTTATACTAATTTTTAGAACACGTACGTTTGGGAAAAGGAGAAGAGGCAGAGAGAAAGACAGAGTGGTGTGGTTTGAAACTCAGGTGGTATTAAGTTTCTGTAAACTCCAAGGGTGGCTGTCCAGATAACTTTATTTGTTTTCGATATTATTATCGTTGCTTATGATTCACAGTATTTTTTCCATCCTCCTGATGTCATCATCACGATCAAGTTGCATTTTAGCCATATGACCACCTTACTGCCAATGTTATGCCTTCATAATAGAGTTGACTTAGCTTTCGCAAGTGATTGACTTTTTTATTTATTTCGTTGGAAATAAATAGATGATTCTTGACATCAGGATATGAACCGTGAATCAACAGCGTGACAAGCGATGATGTTACCACTACACCATGGCAACCATTATAATGGCAATAAGGGAAGTCTTGTCTTGGCGAAAGAAAAACGTGATATCGTCCATTGATATCCTTGGGATCATCATCAATAAATTCTTTAACAGCGCTAAACTGTGAATCGTCTCTTATCGCTACATGCAAACTTAAATTAAAGTGAATGCTATTGAAAAGACAAATTTTAGGTGGACAAGGGGTACAACTTGTCTAGCGACAAAACAGATTTGGCCTAAGCTGGATCTGAAACGTTCTAAGAATTTGATTTCTCTCAATAGAAAGCATATCAGCGCTGTTATAGGTGTCATGACTGGGCACTGTCTAATAGGCAAGCATGCAACAAGGCTTGGCGTCCTCTCAAACGATTTCTGCAGAAGCTGCATTTACGAGCGAGGAGGAAGAGACTTTGCACCTGTCCTGCTCTCTCCCAAAGAAGGAAACTCCACTTAAGAGTCTTCTGTTTCAACGACCTAAATGATCTAAATAATATTGACGTTAGGTATATTCTACGCTTCATCAGAAGCTCCAAATGGTTCAACGAGTAGGCTAGTGACTGCGTCCCAAACCCATGTGGTATCACAATGGAACTATTACTGGTCTAAGCGTGTTGGCTTTTTTGCTGACACCCACCTCAACTAACCTAACCTAAGGCATCAAATAGCAGAACAGATGCGATTAAAAAATGTATAATATTTCTCGAGTGAAATGTATTTCTCACATCGGGCATACAGTGGCTTAATACCACCGAAAAAATATTATTTTACCTTGCCTTCAAAATGACTTTCTACGGCCGCCTTCATCTTCTTCTCATCTGTAAATCTACGACGTCATAACCCCTTTTTCAAATTGGAAAAAAGGAAAAAGTCCCTCGGGGCCAAGTCTGGGCTGTAGGGTGGGTGGACTATCATTGAAAAACCTGGGTCTTTTAAGGCCTGTCTCGAAACCCACGCCATGTGAATAGGCTCGTTATCCTGCAAAAACAACACTCTGTGCCTGAGTTTCCCACGTTGCTCCGTACGACTGCTTCACGTTCTTGAGTCAATACATTTGCGTAATATTGGCCATTCGTTGTAGTCCTCTTTAGCAATAAAATCACCCAAAAAACAGTCGCCATAAGCTTCGAAGCCGACTTTTCCACCTTGAATTTCTTCGGCGGCCTCTCCCCTATTTCAATCCACTGCATAGACTCTTGTTTGGACTCCGGATCGCATTAGCAAACCCAAGTCAGTTACGATTCGGTTGCAAATTTTGTCGAGATTGTCCCCGGCTGATTCCAAAAAAATCTTTGCAGCACTCGAGTTATCGTTGCTTGTCGAACGTCGTCGTGAGTATTTTCGATCCCAGTGCGCACAAATTTTTCTCATGTTTAAATGCTCGTGGAAAATTTTTCCAATCTGTTGTTTGCTGATGTGAAACTCGTCCGCTGTCTGCCACATTTTTATTCTTTGGTCGGCCAGAACTAATTTTTCAACTTTCCCGACGTGTTCTTCAGTAACCACTGACACAGGACGCCCTGGGTGGAGGTCGTCTACACAGCTCTCTCGTCCTTGTTGAAATAGGCGAACCCACTTTTTGATCATGATATACGAAGGCCCAGAATCCTGAAGAGTCGATGACATGTCTTCGAAAATTTCTTTAAGCGATTTTCCTTTTTTTCACGAGGTACTTTATTACGGCGCGGTGCTCAAAATTGCGAGAATTTCCGATTTTGGCTGACATGGTGATGTTTATCCTACCACAGCTAATAACAAAATGAGATTATTATTGAAACGAGGTGATATTTATACTAACAAAGAGTGATGCAGTTAATGCTACCATTAATGAGAAGATGACTTGTTGTAGAGTGTCTCAGGCCGCGAACTTATCAGCCGCCTCTCGTACGTTCATGATCTCTAAGATGTATGATTCTTAATTACTTTATATAGGTTAGAGTGAAACGAGTGTGTGGGTTAATGGCCCATTGTGATGACCACTTAGGGTAATTTCTTCGGTCAGCCCGATGTCTTTGAGAAACAGTACAGACCTGAGAGTGATTTATCGATTACTCTTTAATGTCGTAGAAGTAGTGTTTCGTAAGGTTTTGTTTTCTTTTACCTTACCTGTGATGATCACAGCACTTAAAGTGTGTTTAGGTTCCCAGGATTTTTAAACAAATAAGACACAATGGACTCTGTGGTCTTAGTCAGCCGTTGACAATTTAGACGAACAAGGGCCCCCATTTGCCTAAGCTAGCCGTTCTTCATACAGTTTGTACACGCTGTAAGTGGTTTTTGTGCACAAGATGAGCTTTTTTTTCTTGTATTGCTATACCTCACTTTATTCCCAAAGAGCCAATTCTTCTACTGATTCAGCTTTGATACAATAAAAGATAAATATTAGATTACATTCAATAAATAGGAGAAACTCTAATAACTTTGATTTGAGTTTGCATTAAATTTTCCTTATTAAACCGGGCGCCACCCTCTACTGCCCGCCATTCAATGGCAGCATTTTTCCCGCATCCTTATTCACCGTTCAAATAAATATATTCACCTTTGCTGACATGCCCTAAATTTCCGTTTCCGCCGTCGTTGTTTTCTTTTTCTTCATTTAACCTCATTTCTATATACCCCTATGTATGCCTCTGAAATGAATGCAAAATTCAAACAAGCCAGCAAAATGAAATGCAAGAATAAGGATTTCCAAACAAAAATAAAACTCTAAACTCTATTTCAGCAGGAATTTTGTTCTGCTCCTATACTACGATTGTGTGTGCAACCGTGGATAAAGCTTTAACTTGAACTTTTTTCCCCTCTCCTTCGCTCTCGCTCTCCATCTTCTCCTTTTACTTAATTTATTTTTTTTTTTCTTTTTACTTCGAAAGAAGAAGAAAAATTTCCAATAATAATTTTCCATCTTTTTGTCAATTAACGAAGGATCATAGGCGAAACGTATAAATCAGAAAATGTCAAAAAGCAATCCTGACATATCTGACACACGCGAAGAAGTTGTATTCACTTTTTCCTCCCACACCCGAACTGAGAGATAGATACGAGAAGATAGAGAGAGAGAGAGAGAAATCTTATTGAAGAGATGAAAATGAATCTTTTTTAACGATCTGAGTATCTCCAGCTCCACTCCTTGACAGGTGTATAAATGCGATGGCAAGTCGGATAAATTCTTGAGTTGATGTGCAGAGGTCCTTCGATAGTGATGTGTAAACTTGGATACGCTGTGTGGAACTCGAAATGCAATTGCAATTAACTTTTTCCTTGTTTCTTTATTTTTTTGCAAGGACATCGAGATTATTTTATTCGAATTATTCAACGTGCAACTATAGTGAGGTTCTTTATACTTGCTGCAGTGGTAATTTCCAATCGAGGACACCCGCGTGTGTTAATTAAGTCCTCAAAGAAGGGTGCAGAAAACGAAATCAGTGCACTTTTATAAATTGACTCTCATTTCATGTTATCCTTGCGTGTCTTTAACGAATAAGGAAAAATGGATGAACAAACCCAACCCAGTGTCGTTGAGTGTTGTAACTTATACAATCTGAATGGTAACACTACCGCAAGGACGTGTTATCCTTTTCATTAATATGCATGACTTGAGTGTTAAAAGTGTTGATAGAGTGAGTGAGGGTACTCTTTTTATCTTTGTTGTTGCAAGTGGTTGACCTACAAACCCTTGAGAATTACTTTACCTACGTGTGTGTGTGCGGGTGGACAATTAGGTAGGCAAACTCAAAAAAAGGCAAAAATTGGCGGCATAGTGTTGGAAGTTTTCTGGATTCCTGGGTGCAGAAAAGCAAATGTGTCCTATTGCGTGTAACCAATGTGTACCCGATATCGTCCTGACCTTACCCTACAAAGTGCGATTACGGCATGTGGAATTAATTAATTTCTGTAAGTTGATGTTTATTTTATTGTTTTACATTCAAAGTATTTATACGTTCATTCTGTTTATTTGGGTGGTGTTAAGTTCATGAAAAGTTTCACTTAAAATTTACTAAATGTCAGGGTAGGGACTAAAAAGAGGAAATTAGTTTCAACGTCGAAGGTTCACATTTGCCATTTGGAATTAAAAATAAAGTTTGCCCTACAGTCTGGCTTCACTGGGTTGTTCTAATGAACAAAAATAGGTGGATTTAATATTACCAAGACTGATAGATGGATTTCAGAGAAAATTAAATAAATGAAAGGATTCTGTTTGGTTGGCAGTTCTACCTGATTCAGATACTTGGCTCTTTTTCCCAATAGAATACTCATACTACTCGCATAAAGAATAAAGAATTCCATTGGACTCAAGAATTTCTTTAGCTTATTAGAAATCGAAGAAAAATTATCAAAATTGCATTCTATTTGTAATTTTTTGATTTAACCGACAGCGTTGCCAACTTCACTCCTAAAATAATTATGTTTGCTACTATTTTGCACCACACACTACTGCAATACTATGTATGATAGTTACCTGCTGCTTAGGGGAAAAAACAGGGCCAAGCATGAATGTGCTTCCTGTATCGAGGTTTCGGGATTGATTATAATATAGGTACACACTATAACTGATATTTGTTACGAGGCGTGTTTTTTTTTTTTAACTATCTAGCCAGTGGCTGCCAGAATAGTCAAATTATACATACAAAATAAATACTATCTGTCTCCAACTCTTGCTTTTCTATTTAGTCAAAACCAACTGGCTAGGAATTGTTGTGACTCCTCACAGATAGATGGTCTGATTTCATTCATGAGCGTTGGTACGCCTATGGAATTGTTGGTTGTATAGGGACTTGTTCGTAAAGTGAATCTCGTGCAATGGCTCTGATTGGCCGAAAAATAAAATGTTGTTAATTAACGTATTAATACCTTATATCCTTTTTTGATTGAGAATTTACATTTGTTTATCATAAATAAATTTTTAGAACCATTAAACCACAACTATCTTCAGAAAATTTGTGACATGGGCAGAATGTTTATAATCTATAATTATGCGCAATAATTTTATTCATACAAACATAATTTAAACACCGACTATCACGGGCACTATACTTCACGAACATTGTTCTTGTGGTGAATACGTTCACAGTTGACAGCTAATACCAGGCAAGTGTGCCAATGTTCAAATACAAAAAAAAAATTTAAAGTTCAGGCGGCTAGGAACCGTTTTAATGAACCACTGTTTGTTTTTGTGGGTGTTTTTTTTCACGAACTATCTACGACGAAGCTAAGAGAAGCCTCATATGTGATTGATGTGGTTGTATGTGCTCTTGTAACTAAACATATGTGAATACCTTATGTAGTTTTAGCAAATGGTCTCTTGCTGCACCCTCGAAATATATAGAAGTATCAAGAAATTCTTTCAACCTTTTATATGTTGCTTTCACTACACTAAACGATTAGTTAGTATGACCATCAGTCGTTACTTATCCTAGGATAATTATATAAATAAAGCATAGGAAAGTGTTATGACATGCTTCGTACCATGTATACTACCTAATTGTTGACCCATATCATGACACGCCTTTTGCTTGCAGAAACCTTGGTTTTACCTGTTTTAACTTACGGTTATGAAATCTTGTGTAAGTCTCCCAAGTGGTTAGTTTACTTACAAGTATTTTAATACAGATGAACATTATTCCCTGCATCAGATGTAGATCCACATGATATCCCTGCCCGCTGTGCGTGGTCAGTAGTCTTCAGTTCTTGAGTCAATTGCACTTTGTATGCATTAAGATGCAAATCTTTCATGAGAATACGCTGTAGAGATCTTCTCGAAATGTCCATGTTCGAATTGATGTTCCTGGACTCTCAACAACACTCTCAAGAAACGGTTTCGATGTTTTGTGTTGAACGAATTGTTAAAGGACGGCCAGAGTGTCTAAGATCACTAACTGATCCAGTTATGATGAAGTTAAATCACTATTCCGACCATATTTTGTACGAAAATTGCAAACTGTAACTGCCAAACCTTCATTATTTTTAAAATATTACTCAACGCATTGTTCTTTCGTGTAGCACTCCATTTTGTTTAACCCTGAACTGTCAGCTGTCACGCTGTCTTTTTTTTTTTTTTTCGTTGGCAACACTTTACCGCACAAATGACGCAAATTTCAAATCTTGGGTGAATTTTGGGACTCCCTTTACCTACCAATAATAACCTAATTGAGAAATAAAAAATTAAATTCATATCCGATAAGTCTTCGTGTGGATTTTAATCGTGTAACGTTGAAATTTGTAAATTCGTTATAACTGCTCAGTATTTGAATAAAGGAGCGTGACGTTTAGCTATCCATAAATATTCGGAGAGAAATTACCTAATCAGTAAAATAAACGGCATCGACATCGATTCAGGCATTTTTTAGTTATACGGCTACAACGAAATAGACTCAGCAATATAGAACTTAACTTTGTGTATATTTATTATTACTCTGTTTTGCAAAGTACATATTTGTCAATCTTGGATCTTTGCCTGATGCTCAAAACTGATCTCCAACTGATCATCTTGGCAACTAATGTTGTTGGAAGACTTAACAACACAGATGAGGTAGACTAAATTCTTGACTTCCTTAAAGTTTTACCTATCCATCGCGACTTGGGAATTGTCGCGATTCGTCTCATTCTTGCTTGTAGCGGTATCTATCTTAATTGGTTTATTCATTCTGTCGTTGATGTATCCATAAATGTCGATAGCATAGCCAAGCTACTGCATAAAAAAAATATTCGAAGATGAATTGTCCCGGAAGTATCTACATATCACTTGCATTTCTTTTAGAAAAGATTCGTGCGAGCTACCTATTCACGCTTTTAAAGATGGCCTTGAGATTGACAAACATGTGTCATCAATTTTGTATTGTTAATCCTTCTTCAGGCAGGATCTGGCTTGATGTGTAATTGTTGCCGATTCTAGATTTTACAAGCCAACATTGATATTCAGGCGCTTGTACCCATTTAATTGGTGCTGGTAATGTGTTCTTGTTTTCTTTAGATCACTCAAAAGCTGCTAAAGTTTTCGGTCAAACTTTTATTTTAGATCTAAAAAAAGTATCTAGTCAGCTTTTAAGCAAGCAGCTGAGGCAGTAACTTTATTTGAGTAGCAGATCAATCTAGACTACCTTAGCTAGTTCCGCTTTGGGTAACGACATTATGTGTGGTCTTATTTAATCGTCTACAGAAGTTTTAGAATTCTTTCCTACTAATAATATCCATCCATATTTTCGATTTTTCAATTGCAGTTCTTTCAAGATTTTCCTCACATTTATGGTTCATTCACAGGTCAGAGTCAGTGTTGGAAAGTCGCAATATTCGAACATGCAGTACAGTCAAGGAGGGTTATTTTTGCAAAAAAAAATAAAATCAGCCCGTTGACCAAGTGACTGTTTCTATTTATTTTCGGTATGTCGCGAAGGCTAAACTGCCGAAATATGATACCAATGATACTCCCCTTTCCCATTTTTGCATTAAAATCGCGAAACGCGATCTTAGAGTCATATTTCTGACATTTTTTGTCAATCACGTCGAGGATCTTATAAAAGCTATCCTTACCGACGTCGACTTTCCCTTCTGTATAAAATCGGATGTGTATTAGGGTGTTATTTCGAGTTGAAAGGCCTTTACAGGCTGTTATTTTATCCTCTTTGGATAAAGAAAAGTATTCTAATATTTTACATAGGACCTCTCTTGCATTCGACTTTAAAATCATCTATTTCTTACTCAATTACATACTGTACATGTACTCCTTTTTTTAATTAATTTAACAATGCAATCTGCAAAAACTCGTTAGTTTTCCATACCAATGCGACTGTATTAATAAAAGTTTTCAACTTAAATTGAGAACGTAGTCAAATTCCACATAATGAGTCTGTGCCATACCGATTGCTTACGTGTGTTTGCCTATGTGTTTCAACAAGACCAGAACTAACTTAAGTCAAATAGCATTTTGAATTGCGAAACAAAACCGCTTAACAATAAAACCTTTCCACCACCACCACCACCACACTTGCTCATCGAGGCATTCCATCCGGCCGTACCAGCTGCACTAAACTATCTATGTACTCTTGCAAGCGTTTAAAGAAAAAAAAAAAAAAATAGGCTATAGAAAATTCTCCATCTACCTAAAACTGCACCACTTTACCACTTAAAGTTCAAGGATACTTCTTCGCTCTAATAAGAAACCCGATTTACACGAAGAATGAGGCAGAATTTTACACAAGTTGTGCACAAAGTTGCCATCTCCTGTCGACACTAATTTAATATGCACCTAAAGGTTTTTTTTTTTTTTTTTCAAATGTGTGAATGTATAAATGTGTGAATGTGCTAATATTAATTTCGTTTATCACTCCTTCTCATGTATTAGATGGAGAATAATGTGTGCTGAGAAGAATTGTCCTTAAATTATACATACTCGTACCGTTGGTTACACTCTACATGATTTAAAATGCAATTAACTATAAATTTTAGATCTCAGTGTGTGTGCGGTCATTAAAGTCACAGGACACACAATTAATTTTTAATGTATCTAAATTAAAAAAAAAAAAAATAATAATTTAAAAACAGGGAAACAATCTGTATTTACGCTTCAATTAAATTTACCTATGTGTAATTTATTTTTTATAAAAAGCTTTTTTTTCGTTTAATGTTCCCAGTTTTGTTTTACGTTACCTTATTAAGACAATTTCTGGTCAGTTATTGTTATTTATTTAAAGCGCAAACCAAAAAAATGTTAACGCAGTTAATTCAAATCAAATCGACCGAAATAAATTAAATTTAAATTAATCGCATGTCATTCGTTATTATTCACCACAATAGGCAACGGAAAAATGGTCCAGTGTTCGTTTGAGTACAGATTCTAAAAATAAAATTAAAATTGAAAATCATGTATCGATTAATTCAAATTTAAATCTAAATGGATTCGGCAGTGAGAGTAACAGTATTAAAGGAAAAGGAAATCACCTGGGCAAGGAGGTAATGTGAATTTCATTTGTTGAAGTTTTACCAAAACTTATTTCTCAAAAAAAAAAAATGTTTTCTTCATGCTTTGATTTTACTTAAATTTGTTTTACAATTTTTTTCTGATATCTAATATTGTAAAAATCGGAAGAAGCATTTCATTGGTTTATGAATTCAAGGCATCTTTACAAGTTCAGCGTCGTGATGATCAATCCAAAAAGTGCCGTTCAATAGGTAGAACTGAGTATCCAGGAGCGGCTTTGGAACTTATTTTTTATATGTACCTATAGTATATGTTGTGATTTCCTTAACTGGAACCTCGAACAAGAAAATTATAAACAAAAGTGAACAATTTTACCTTACAAATTTTGTCCTTCAAAAATAAAGAACCCATCAGCTGCTCTTTGTTCCGCACCTGAAGTCCCTTTGGTGCTAATCGCACTCCAAATTCAAGAATTTCTGAACAGATTTCGATGAAAATTGGTTTTTAAGTCAGGTTGAACACACATGGTCGAACCTAAAAATAAATCATTAGTTAATCAACCAGAATAGGGTTTGGGTAAGGGACTTTGAGTGCTGAAAGTCTTTGAGATTATGAAGTTAATTTTTGTCACACCCCTAACTCAGAAATCACTTAATAAATTTTGATTAAACTTAGTTCATCATCTTCCATATGTCTCATCTTGTTTATATCATATGATACTATCGATTTGAACGGTCCTCTTACCATACTTAGAACTTCTCTCTTGGTGGAGCCTATTGCGGGCTAGCTATGTAAACTTATGTAAACTTATGTAAACGTATTACGCTTAAGTGTACAGCTTTTGATTTTTAAATGTTGCCCCAGATACATAGTTTATTAACTTTTAGAGTAAAAATGGTAAAATTTGTTTGCGTGATACCAAATGGACCTGCGACAGCTCGATAACTGCAATGTGGCGCAAAAGTCATCACTCTATCGGAAGATACTTTCATTTTTGCAAATGGCGTCTTATGTCATCGCTATTTTGACATTTGTGAAGGAAACAGAAGCAGAATACACGTAGGCAAACCATGAATTGCTATACTCTTCAAGAACGCGGAATAAATATTTTTGACAAATAATCGGTCGGTGATTTTGGTAAAACCTGAATTTTTTCTTCAATTCCCTGGCCATGTGGCACTAACTGGGTAAATACTGCAGCGTTTAGCCGCTCACCTCGAGGAGACTGGCTAAATACGTAGCCGACCCCGGAGCAGCCGTTTGTTCGAGAATATCTCTGCTGTGGCTGCAGATATCCAAGAGGTCCCTTAAACATCATTTAGACGACGGGACCCACAATTCGGCATCAATAGACGGTCTTTACAGCGAATTTTGGTAAAAGACTTGAAGATGTGACCATATAAAGTGCAAACAGTGCATCAGCTATTGCCTGCAGATCGCCAATCGCATATAAATTACAGCCAAGCACTCCTCCCTCCTCCCGATCACTTAATCTCTCGTTTTCGCGATTTACACTGACTAGACTTCTTTCTTGGGAATTTTTTAAAGTCACGGGTTTATACGAGCAAGTCACAGACCCTGGCACCCCTAAAAGAGAACATTCGACAAGAAGTGGAGAATTTATCGGCAGAAGTTTTGAGAAAAGTCATGGAAAATACTGTGGAATGAACCCGAATATGCATCAACTTTGGTGGCGGCCACTTGACCGATATTATCTGCGCGACTTAGTGGAAACAAATTTAAACATCATTCAGAACCAATTTTTATTTATAAACAAAGTTACTGCCTTGGGAAGTCGAGTGAGGACTTTTGCGGCAAATTTTATAAGTCAGGCTCTGTCAGTATAATATGCTCTGCTTTTGATATCTTCCACACTTATTGTATTGTACTAGATCTCACATTTTCCAGTTAATATTTCTCAGATAAATTCAGAACTTGTTCCAATTAAAAGTTGTAAGAACTTTCAGGGTATCCATGTTAAGGTGTGTAAAAATGGCAGTGGAGGCAGTTCTGAAGTGAAAATATAATAATAACGATTTTCCGGTTAAGGATTATAGTCCAGTCAATGGGTAATTCCAGCTGTGCAAGATGATTCTAGAATTTCCAACCTCCCCCACTACCTATGCTACAAGACAATCGGTGGCGCAAATGAGGCGTCCACTCCTAAAACGATGTCCAGGATACAGGAACTAATGGTCAAAGATAGACGAGTGACCTACCGGCAGGTGGAGAAGACCATGACCATTCTTTTGTCCAGTTTCCGTCGAATATTGGCCGATTATCTCAGTGTTAAAATCTCTCAAAGTGAAATTGGCACGCAACGTGATCAAGAAATCCAATAATCCATTTTAATTGTAAAGAGTGACGAGACCTTACTTCTATTATTACGAACATCCAAGATCCCAGATCAAGGTATGGGTCTTCGAAAATTAGAATAACAATAACAAACGATTGATGGCCGTATTTTTCTAAAAGACGGGTTTGGTGAATGCAATCATGCTTTAATGGGATGTACACCGCCAAGGGGTAGATGGAATAGTAATAGAACTACACTCGTGTCACCTACGAGTAAAGATCACCCTTCGTACAGCTTACGCTAGAGACCCCTGAAAGGATGACCACTTGTCCACCAAAGAGGGGCTGTGCGATTTGATACCAAAGGATCGATGAGAATTTTGGCTTGATGATTGTTTTGCACCTACGAAGAACATTACTAAAAATAGTGATAGATAAAGATTTAAAAATAAATAAGGGTGAACATGTATCCTTCTTTTGCTTTAGCTTGTTTGGATACCGAACACCAACAATACTCGTATTCTAAAAAGAATTTCGAATAATCTTGCCAATTATGTGAGCAATGCTTTGAAAGCTTTTCCTAAAAATATTCACAAGCTGTGAGCAATTAAATACTCGTAGGATGAAATGATGATGTTTCGTAAAACAATCCCTGGCCCCAGAAAATATTTTTAAAAAATATATTATTAACTGAGTATCGCAGGCTGTTGTTTCTGGGAAACAGCCAATTATCCTTTTTCAGGTACTCGTAATACGATTATAGACTGTATAATAAAGTGGATGTACATACATTACATAGGTTCTTGGAAACTCGTAAAGACGATACTCTCGTTGATCTGCTTTCAATTTGCACATTAATTGGATATCAATCGATGCTCAAAATTCAAAAGAATTTCCCGTATATTGTCAATGTTTTAACGTAGGCTTCAGATTCATGTTTGTTGTCTTTTAAATTCAGTTCAACAATGTTGTTGCGTTTATGCAGTTCATCGATTCTGATGGATGTCAAGCATAAACGAATAAAATATCGAATTATTCGAAAATTTGATGAAGTTAAAATATATACTCGAGGCATTGCTGGTTAAATTAAAACCAACTTCAACTTTTTGCGGACCACCTTTTGGGAACCAATTTAAACTTTTTGCAAACCAATTTGTGAACTAATCTATATCTTTCGTGAACTAAATTAAAGTTTTTGCTAACCAATTTAAACATCTTTTGAAAAGCAAGAGTTTACTTTTAAGGATCATTGACGTTCTGGAGTTCAAAAAGATATTCATATCAGGAGCATCGTGGAGTTCCAATAAATTGGTTTCTAAATTAAGTCTGTGTATTTGTTTGATTGGATTTTTGTTCATGTGTTACATTCACGATAACTTTTAAACCGATTTAATGAATTGCTTTTGCGACATGTTTGCCTAAAAGAAACTACGGACTTGTTGATTTCGGTGTCATTCAGATTAGTCGGTTCGACAATGAAATGTTGGACAGTTGCGTAGTCTTTTTAAATCTTCATTACCAGATTTCCTTCTTCCTGCCTGAAGACTTCTTCTCAATCATAGCATTTAAATACTCGTGTTCTTATCTTTTGGTAAAATTTTCGTAATTTCGATATTTCACAACATACAGGGTGACCGATATAAAGACGGACAGACCAAAGGATAGACAACTGACTCTTTTACAAGTTTTCCGGTTGTATGTATCTTAAAAGTGCTGTATACTCTTAAACATAACGACATTCAGAGCTGAAGTCTGTAGGAATGAAGAAGAAAATCTCATAGGACACATATAGAAAGAATACCTTAGCAAACAACCAAGATTTCATTGTACATTCGACTAACACTGAAATCAATGATCCTAAAGTTCTTATTAAGGCAAGAATATTGCAAAATTTTTTCAGCTATCGTGAACGAAATATAAGAAAAAAATCTAGAAAAGGATAAATAGACCAATTTAGAAACCCACTTTTTCGGACCTTACAATGCACCTAACATGAAAATATTTATAAACGGTAATTGTTGACGCCAGAGGCAAGAAAAGAAAATTTCGCTCCTTTAGTTGTTATTTATTTCATTCTCGAAATAAACAGAACTTAAATACCTAATACAATTATTCTTATAATTAATATGTTACATACCCTTTTTTCTTCTTCTTTTCCTTTGTCCTTTTTGGCTTGCTCGTGGTCGTCACTTCGTTCTTCAAAGATCGTCCCTTCAATGGCCGTCAGACAGATCGTCTCCCGGAAATCGCTGCTAGCCACCTACCTACCCTCGTGCTACTTGCCCATGTATCGCAGTGCTGCCATTTGCCCATGTACCACTGTCCTGCCATTTACCCATGTACCACTTAGGCGAGTGCTGCCAAGTTCGGTAACAGTAATGTTCGGGAAAAATAGAAAAGTAAACTCTAGCTCTTCAAAAATGGTTTCAATTGGTTCATAAAAATTTTAAATTATTTAGTTATTAAAATTATAATGACATTTATCAGCCATATCCGACCAGCCGCTTTGAAATCGAAAGAGCATTTTCGGAATCGTATACCCTACGGCACCTTTGGTGCTATTTCAAAGAATGTAGTGACTTGAGTAACTGCGTTTCTATAATATTTGCTATATCGTTCTAAAAAATCGTACTAACTCTCTAAACATTAATACTTTGATAGTAAAAACACAGTAACCACGTACAGTGGATGATCATATTATTAGAGCCAGTCTAAGAAAACATATTTTTTGAGCTGCTTATGTAGAAATAAAGACTGGAAATCAAAGGTTTTACATAGAAATATTGAAGAAAATGTGAACTAATATTTGGTAACGCCGTATTCGTATTTGGGCCCGTTTTTCTTTATTGATTTATTCCTCTGATAAAACATATATCAAACACTTGGTAAACTGCCATTTTTTGGTGACTATTTCTTTTGAAATTTCCACGGTTCATGGGGTCTCAGGATTTTGAACTGGATTGATAACCGGAGAAGTTCAAGACCAGTCGAGAACTTTGATCTTCTGGCCTTTAGAAGCTTTTTTCTCTTTTTTATAACTTTATGACATAAAGCAGAACTATGCGTTATGATAAATGTACTCTTTTTTTAAATACCCTCCACCACTTAGAACTCTGTTCTTTGAAGTTTGTAAAACCCAGTGATGGAGTGAAAGGAAAGGTATTAATTTTAAATCTTTGCAAATTGTAGGTTTCTGGAAATACTGAGAAAGACAGGTTCTTCCACATTGAGTGCGTGCGAAAGCAGGCTCTAAAGTACATGCAATTGCAGAATGGTCTACACGTGTATTACAATTAAACAGACGGACAGGCGGGACATCGGTATAGTAGAGTTAAATATCCAACATTCCGGCGGTGTTGAAGTGAAGGGATTTGGCTGCATATAGGCTGGTTACCAATTTGTCTACAAATTGACAAAGATTAGGGAAAGAAAATATGCTTTTATACGTCCTTCTAATATCAGATCGTCGACTATGTCTTTTATAAATTTTTCTATTTTTTACTAGTTTTTTTAGTTGCTTTTCATTTCTCTGAAAAACTTACATAGTGACTTACTCGTATATCCAAGGGACCGGATATTCCGATGTAACCTACTTGCCCCATTAAGGGTTCATCCGCCACCATCTCTTTTTCAACACTCTGAAGAAGTCTTGCAAATCCTTATTGACCTGAGCTTCGAATATGTCAAAGTAGCTCATATACTCGTAAGGGTGGCCGTGGTGTAGTAGTAACATCATCGCTTGTCACGCTGTTGATTCACGGTTCGAATCCTGATATCAAGAATCATCTATTTATTCCGCATGAAATAAATAAAAAAGTCGATCACTTGCAAAAGCTAAGTCAACTCTACTGTGAAGGCATAACACTGGCAGTAGGGTGGTCAAATGGCTAAAGTGCAACTTGATCGTGATGATGACATCAGGAGGACGGAAAAAAATACTGTGAATCATAAGCAACGACAATAATAGCGAAAACAAACAAAATACTACCCAGTTATCTGGACAGCCACCCTTGGAGTTTACAGAAACTTAATACCACTTGAGTTTAAAACTACACCACTCTGTCTTTCTCTCTGTCTCTTCCCCTTTCCACAAAACGCACGTGTTCTAAAAATTAGTATAAGGGTATTCATATCCCCTTTAACACGTGCAAATTATAAAAAAAAAAAAAAAGGTATTCGCTCACCTGACTGCTGACGCCACCATTAATTCCATCGAGACAATTCTTCCGTAGCATGTCCTTCTTCTGAGGAACTCTTGTTAGGACTTCTGAGACGCGGAGTTTAGCTAATCAGGTCAACAAGAGATGCCGCGTCCGATTTAATACATGTACTCGTATGTATCACCCAACTATGCTTATGCAGTTTCGAGTATTCAGCAACACCTGCGCATTCAGACTCAGCATACACTCATCGTTAGCTCACTATTAGATAGCTATCCAGCAGGCATCGCGTTGAGGTGATGATGCGATTTTGTCTGCCCACATCGCATTCAGTCAAATTTTTAAATAAAAAATTCAGAAAACTCGAATACAATTTTTTGAGTGAGCAACAGGAAATAAAATTTCTCGAAAGTTTTGCAAAATTGTCAAAATATTTTTTTTTTTTTCTAATTTTTAATGAATTTTCAAACCAAAAAAATAAATCATTTTAACACTTTTTGTTTAAATTGTAAACTTGGTGGTTTTTAAATAAACTACATTAAATGATTCGACTGCCCCATTATGTCCACCATCTTGAATTTTTATGGTTTCCAATATTTTTATAATGCCATCAATTTGCTTTACAAATAGGTGGATACCACTTGTCCCCAACAATTCAATATATAAAGGGTTATTTATTTTTAGGTTGGGATTTCACATCCCTGTCATATGACATCTGTCAAATCCATCTGTCATCTATATTGACAGGTAGTTAATTTTTGCCCTACTATTTTCAATGTGGATCGTTTAACCACCACTCAATGCATTCAAATTGTTGCGTCTTATTACAAAAATAATGGTTCTGTAATATATGTGTACCGCGATTTGAGGACAGATTATGGTCGTTATAATCGCCCAACTGAGTAAACAATTCGAAATTTGAAAACAATAAAGAAATTTGAACAAACTGGTAGTGTTTGTGATGTCATAAGGCCTGTACATAGCCGCTGTGAGTGCTTCAGTGGCCGAAAACCCGTAATTGTCAATTCCACGCGTCTAGGTTTCTTTTGGGGGGCTGCGCTAAAAATCGTGTCTTTGGAGACAATCCCCAAACTTTAGAGCACTTAAGAACCAACATCAAGTTATTACCACAATACAGTCAGAAATGTGTCATCGAAAATAATCTCACAAGTATAGAAGTTTAATAAAACTCCCATTTAACCAATGTTTTATTCCATACATAATGGCAAAGTTCAACATTTGAAACAGTAAACAAAAGTTGCAATGAAATCTTTGATACTTTTTCTTTATTTAAATTAAAAATCTTAAAGCACAAAATGGATAACCCTGTGATAATTAGTTTTCTCTAAAATTGTTGGGGCTGCTGAACATAATGTTCGTCATCTTGAATTGTTTATGGCTCTAGATTTTTCTTGTAATGATCTCAACTTATTCTACAAGCAGATGTAAATCGCTGATGTCTGCGGATTGTATTAAATTTTGTAAATACCTGTAGATACCTGCACAGATTAATGGTTTTATAGTTTTTCTTTAACTGTCTCAGTTGGCTCTACAAGTAGATTAAAACCGCTTGTCTCTGTGGCTAGTAAGCAAGCATTTAATAACCAAAAACACTTTAACCAAAAAAAAAATCAATAACCAAAAATATCTCCCTATGTACTCGTATGTAAAAATTTCCTTGTTCTTAATTGAAAACCTTTAAGAAAAGCCACATAAAAACTAAAAAAAAAACAAAAACCAAAGAAGATGCAGATAAAGATTCCCGTTCGAAGCGCTAGTGGCAGATAAAATAAAAGAAACCATAACGAAAAGAGCAACGTGAAACAAAAGAGTCCTTGATGCTGATGCTTAAGTGGTATCCAGCCAGTTTTATGGATTTACCACACACTTCGTCACACCGATTGCTGCATCATCCTTGGCCCTTACCCCCCATCGGTGGCGGAGAATTTTGCTTTTGCCAAGATATGTATCTCTCTGTCAGCTGATGTTCCGCCGTCATAGCAACATGAGATACGGATATCTCCAGCTGGATAATACCCAAATAGATTCCATGTTAAGAATTTTTGCAAGGCAGCAAGGGTGAAATAGGGAGATTTAATGCATGTGCTCAAGCTTAAGCAGTATTTTAGTTCTCATGCCAACGGGCTTTGTTTGAGTTAAAATGAGCTAAGCGTTTTCTTTTTTTAATCTTTGTACTCTTTGCAATTAATATTTGACTACTGTTGTCCCTTAGGACCGGCAAAGGGTCTAAATTTAGGCATTCAACAAACTAATGAAATCGGATTGGAATTTCAGTTTGTCAATAAGAATATATGACATCGCGTTAATTGGTGAGAAGTTTCCAATGATTTTAACTACACATCGGATTATTTTATTTAAAATAGATTTAAATTGGGAATAATTGCATAACTCTCAAAAAGGATACCTGGTTTCAATACGCTTACTGAGGCGTATACGTAACGTTTTTTTTTCGTGAAAATTGCATTTAAATCCCTTTGTATGAATTTTTTTACATTTACATCCAAAACATGTATGCTAGATGCGCACAGAAGCAATTTATTGCATTTGAATGGTATTCTTTGGATACAATTTTTGAACGAACATTGAAATTTGTTGAGTCGTTTTGTGAAAAATTGATGGCTATTTGAGTAGAGAAATTATATTCAGAAAGAAGTCATTCGAGAGTATCATTATGCATGCATTCTCATTTGTTGGTACCTTTAGTTATATAACGTGGCACAAAAGTTCTCACTCGATTTCCTAAGGCAGTAACTTTATTTGTAAATAAAAAGAATTAGTTATGTTTGTTGATTATGTTTATTTAGACGTTTAAATTTGTTTCCATTAAGTCGCGAAGATAATATTAGTCAAGTGGCCGCCGCCAAAGTTGATGCACCCCGGATGCAATTGTTGATGACTCTTTTCAAAACTTCTGGCAATGAATTTTCCACTTCTTGTCGGATATTCTTCTTTTGGCCCGCCAAGGTCTGTGGCTCATTCGTATAGACCCGTGACTTCAAAAAAAAAACCAAAGAAAGAAGTCTGGAACTGTTAAATTGGGGATCTTGCAGTCCAGTGCAAATCACGAAAACGAGAGATTAAACAGCCGGGAAACGCTTGCTACAGAATGTAGCATTTGTACCGTCCTGCTATAACCACATGTTCTCTAAACCCAATTCGTTAATTTGCGGCAGCAAACTGTAGCGCTCACGAGTCACAGTAATAGTGTTGCCGACGTCGTCCTCTAGAGGCTAATCAGCTTTCCTTCGTAAACGCCGCACCAAACAGTGAGTTTAAGAGGATGTAATGCAATACGTAGTACCGTTTCCAGGATAGGAGTCCAACTAACATAACAGAAATACGAAACTACACATTGGAAAGCTGTATTAATGAGATTTTAAAGATATTGTTTGTAGCTCATATGTATATTATGAATGAGCGAAGTTTAATGTTTCCGTATCGGCCACTTTCTATACGAAATTGGTACATAAATTGATCTCTTTAAAAGCCTTTTTTTTCGAAAGTCCAAAATCTGACTATGTTAGGTTTTAAACCGGAATCTGTGTTATAAGTTTGAAGAGTTTCTTTTTAGGTAATCAGAGGTGTACTGGAAGGATGCACCTTAGGAAATCTGATTAAAGTGTTAAAAATATTTTATGTAGCACCCTATTTTTCAAATATCGAAAATTCGTCTCTATCTGTTAGATTCTACCCCGTGAGCCTTGCTTCCTGTACGTACTCGTATACTAAGTTGTTTCTTTCTAGGTAATCCGAATGGTGCTGAAAAACAAGTGTTATTTTAAATGGCCTGTATTTCATAATACGGAAATCCGTCTCCATCACGCTCATTCCCTTAGCCTATGCTGTTGGTTTGCAAAGTTTCATCTTTCCATGTCAACCAAGTGTAAAAAGTCATACACACTGGCGAATTATTTTAGAGTAATTTCTAAAGTATTTTTTATAACACCCTGTGTTTTGGATTTCTAAAATCCACCTACATAAGTTTATGGCCTGTTACCCGTGCGGTAAGTGTGCAAAGTTTTCTGAATAATCCATGGATTATGTGAAGTGCAGAAATATTCAACTGCATGTTTTCCAGGATTTTGGATAATATTCCCTGAAACACTATACATTGAAATCAATCACATAATCGACTCTCTTACGCTCTGAACCGTGGTTTGTGTGCAAGGTTTCAGCTTTCTATATCATCCAAAGGCTTCCGGAGAATTCGGAAACGAAAACACTTGCAAAATTAAAAAGTATGTGAAGCTACAATATGTACATTCAAAATATAAATGTATATTCAAATACCCAAAAACTGTGTTTGGCAGCCATTTTTTCAAGATGGCGGTCAGAGCATAACCTTTTTTTCGGGAAAGTATAAAATACTAATGGCAAAACTGGAGAGAATACGAGTATGTGTAGAAATCACTTGCTTCCATGCATTTTTTTTCTCAAATGTATCTAAAATGACTGGTCTAACAAGGACACACATAAAATAATGTAGAGACGACTTACACTCGTAAATCACTTAGAGTTGACTATGACTCTAGAGTTCTAGAAAGAAACTACAAAATTCTACAACTCTCTACTCTAATTAAGGAAATAGTTAGCGTATACTCATCGGTATTTAAATTGAATTTAAACTGACAGGTAATATATTTATTTTGCAAGCAATATCTGTATATAAATACGAAATAAATGTCAAAATCATACAATTAAACAGAGTTCGCAATAGTGAAAATAACGTAGTGATGAAGGTGGCCACAGTTTAGTGGGTAGTGTGTTCACTTGTGACTCGAACTGTGCATGTTCCAGCCCTGACGGCAAACAGCAACCACAGCCACCCGAGCATAAAAGAGAAACGAATAAAATCTAAGTTTCTCCAACCACTACACCAAAAGGAGTTCTGCCTGGTAGTACAATGAACTGAATATTGAGTCTTAGTGTTCGGCGATGTGGAAATTTCCCTATTTTTAAAAAAAAAAGAACAGTAGTGATAAAAAGTTGACATTTAGTAAGTTGTTTCATTTCTACGAAATGCTAGATGGATCTTAGAGTCAACTAACAAAAGTCTACTCCAGAGTCGACTTTACAAATTTTCATATCTAAGGACCAATGAAATTGTATTGTTTTTCAGTAACCACCCCTGAATTTTGACAGCCGATTGCAGTTATGTTTGAAGTGACAGCGCTGCCATTTTTCGACGATTGTTTTATGTCATATTCGAAACTTTTATGGTTGAAACACGTCGATTCGTGCTCTGCTCGTCGAACGGAAATCATCTTCAATGACGAAGCGCACTTTTGTCTAAATGACTTCGAAAATAATCAAAATTATCAGATTTTAGATGACGCTAATCTACAGTAGTTCCTTTTGCATCCAAAAAATAAAACTCAATGTTTGGTTTGGACTTTGGTCAGGCGGCGTCATTGGTTCACACGTCTTCCCAACTGTTTCCTGGCGAATTATTTCAAACTGAAACTTTCAGGATAAACACAATGTAACTTAAGTTAAATAATAATAGTTGCACTGAAAATACATCCTAAACTGTGGCTTGGGACCCCTAATAAATGAGTCAATGAAACGATGATGTTACAAAGTAAGTCTTCGAAATGTCAGTTGTGTGGTGCTATCATATACACGACAAAACCCACACTACACATAACTACATAATTTTGTCTAACACTGTGCCTCCACTTCTGATAAATTCATCGCCAGAAAGCAGAAGCAAAAGCAGAAAACATACAGCTGTCAGATTTTCTTTGGAGGGCATTTCATCGCATACTTTTTCAGAATAGTGGAGAATGGCAACTAATCAGTACATACAGAACATCATTGCACTAAATGCTTAAAAACATCGACACTTTTCCCAAACTCTTTTTGGAAAGTTGATCCCACGCATTGCGTTTAAAGTGTTTGCCGTTTGTATTCATGACTTCTGTAGTTTCACAGGCATTGGAACTGTGCATAGTTGTTGATAAGTTTTATAACGTCTTCTAATTTTAATTTCCATTCGGCCATATTTTCTTTACTCGAATTTAATTTCCACGCAAATCACAAACAAACTGACAGAAGTGACAGCAAAATGACAGTTCTATTTGTGTTATAGTATGCGGTAAAAGCATGTTTTCTATCGCTGCTATAATACATACACTTCCTATAAAGATAGCACGCTTTGTCGCAAGCTATGGATTTGTCGCAAATGGAGACAGCGTGTAAAGGACAACTTATTAAAGCAGTCACATGAAACAATTCCTTGGGACCAAACTTCTTCATTTCTACAATTAACCGACGAAAACTTATAAGTCCTACACCTTTTCTAAAAAATTTTCCCAAGTGCATTAAATAAATCAATTCCCCCAGTGTTATCCTTATGTGGTTTTTATATTGAATCTGTTATACAGTTTTATGATTTGTTATTTAAAAAAAAATGAAAAATTAAAACAAAAATATGAAAACTACTTCATTAAGTTCAAGGAAATGCGTAAAATATCGTTCGTTATCCGTGTAACCATTTTTCAAATTAAAAACATACAAATGAGTGAAATATGAACTTCTACCGAACGCATAAGATACTGAAGTATAAAACTTTCACACGCGAACTAAATAAATGCGAAAGTAATTTATGCAAATTAAAAAAGAAGGAGAAACAATGTGCATTTTTTTCCATGCATGTTCCTTGTCAAGGACAACAAAGAAATGCCAAACACGCACACACACTTTCCAGGATGTGTTGCATATTTAATTAATGTTCTTATATGACCAAACTTTACCCTTATGAGGAAAATATATCGTTTCATTACGAATTTAATGATAATTATAAAGACTTCATGGAGCTGTCGCTCTCTATAGCATTTAAATAAGGAACAAAAAAAAATGAATTAAAAACCCTTTTGTAAGTTTTGAAGGGAAACAATTTTTTAATGAAGTGAAGTTGTCGTTTCGTTTGCATGATCTTCAGGTTCTCTATATAAATTTGAAATATATTTACATATGCAATTAATAGAACAATTCAATTAATAAAATTATTTTGTTTTGCTTGGCAAACAAAAAACAAAATTTTTTTTTGTATATTTTCAGGTCTTATCGCTTGGTGCTGATGTCCTGCCAGAATACAAAATGCAAAGTCCTAGTGTACATAAATGGACAATACTCCATTATTCACCATTTAAAGCGGTGTGGGATTGGGTAATACTTATATTAGTTATGTATACAGCAATTTTTACACCATATGTAGCAGCTTTTTTACTCGGCGAACCTGATTATCAGCGACGTACTAATAAGTATATTAATAACGATCCAATTGTGATAGTAGATTTAATTGGTAAGTTTTATTAAAATCTCCGTCTTTGTGAATGTATTCGTATTTTATATTATAATGATGTTAATTTTGTTTTCTAATACTTTTGTATTTTATTTCTCCCAAGTTTAATTAAAAAAAAAATAATAATAATAAACACACACCACACACACACACAAACACATAAATGTTACATAATTAAACTTAATCAACACTGTAGTACACTATTCACTCTATGATTTAATGAAACAATTAACGCTATTTGCTTTCTTTATTTTGCTTTTTTTGTTTATTGTTTATTGCAAGTGTGATCAGCGAAATTTAGAAATGTGTTCCTCTCTCAATGAAATCATTGCGATGTGTCTTGTTTCATCTTTTCTATTCAGTCACAGTCATTGAATTGAATTAGTTATATAAAAAATGCAATCCTTTATATCCTTTAGGGATTCATATACCTATACCCTGTCGGTGATGTCCCTTACTATGTAATGTTTGTTTGTTCTTATAGGTTTTCTACTGAATACTCAAGAATAATATTGACTTAGAACTTCTGACTAGAACTACGAGTTTGATGGTTTTTGCCATTCTATCAGTTTTTTTCAGATAATATTGGTTGAAGGAATTTAACAAAACTAAGCGAGATGTAGTTTGCAGTCAAAGTTTAAGTTAACTTTGCATTCTGTCTGAAAACCGTAGTCCACCAATTTATACTTTTACGAACTAGCGCAGTTTCCTTTATTTTCTTAATATGCAAGAAGTTCCTCTTCGCAAATGGTCTTCTATAGAACAATACTTAAAAATAATAAAAAGAAATAAATTGCATACTTGTTCAAGTTCTGTTCAGCCTTGTAGAACTTAGGGTATCTGCTAAGTCCTCGCTACCATGTAAGGTTTCTGGTAATGTATCCAGCGCTTTATATTAGGTGCGCAACTAAGTTTTTGATGAAAATGCAACTTTATTGTGAGAAAATGGTTACAAATGAATCATTCAAGGTATTGCCCATCGCTAGCTACAACTTTGTCTCATCTTTCTATCAGAGCTCGAATACCGTTACGGTAAAAATGTTCATCTTTTGAGGCTATCCACGAATCAAGCCTCAATATGAGCGGAACTGCTGATCAACCAGACCATGTGCCATCGAATGAAACAAGTAATAATCGGATGGCGCAATATCTGGGGAATATGGCGGGTGCGGTAGGACTTCCCATTTGTGTTTCCAGGTAGGCTTTAACGGATTTTGCAACGTGAGGCCGGCTGTAGAATCACTTTTTCGTGCCTCTGCTCGTATTGTGGCCCTTTTTCGCGCAGTGCTCAGCTCAATCGCATTAATTGAAGTCGATACCGTTCCCCAGTGATGGTTTCGTTGGGTTTCAACGACACCGACCTTCGTGCGTGAATATTCGGCCGAGCCGACGACGTCCTCATGACTTTCTTTTCTCTGGCTTGCTGTAATGAATCCATTTTTCATCACCCGTCACGATGTGATGAAGAAAACCCTTCCTTTTTGCCGCTGGAGCAGTTGTACACAGGCAAAAAAACGACGCTCAACGTCCCTTGGCTTCAAATCATAAGGAACCCAAGTTTCCATACGCATGCAATGGCTTGACGGGTAACTCCTTATACTGAAGCAAGCTGTTCTTGCGTTTGGCACGGATCCTTATCGAGCATTGCCTCGAACTCAGTGTCTTCGAAGGATTTTGGCCTTCCTTCACACGGACGGTCGTCAACATCGAAATCACCGTCTTTGAAGCGACAAAACCAATCACCGCACGTTCTTTCACTTAGAGCAGCATCCCCATAAACTTTTTAGAGCTCTCGATGCGCTTCAGCCGCCATTTTCTTCGGATGAAAGAAGAAAATCAACACTTCCCTTAAATGATGATTATTTGGCACAAAATCAGACATTTTCACACAACCAAAAGTATATGACGCCAAAACAAAATCACTAATGTGTCAAAACAGTTTGTTTACCATATGTCTAAGCTCGGTTCATGACGTTTTGGATATGTCAAAATCGACCAGCACTTACTGCTGGAGCCATCTATTGACAAACAGCGAGAACTTAGTTGCGCACCTAATAACTTATGAGATTCCACATCGAAGATAGTCCATCTAGGATTAGTACGATCCAGGATGTGAACAATTTAATGAAGATTTCTCGCTTTTTCTTGGTCCGTAACCAACAAACCTTTCCAGCCAGCTTAATTTTAATCTAGCGGCCTCCAGTTTTACACAAGAAGTTGGTTAGGTCGTTTTCCAGTTGAGGACGCCACCTTATGTGAGGTCTTCCTTTGCCGCGTCGTTCCTCCGGGTTGATGTCCATTCGCTCCACATAGTCTAGCCATCTTAGGAGATGAACTGGAATCGTTCTACGTTGGCGTAGCCCGCGTACTCCGTCGATATAAATGGGATCAAAAATCACTCGCAAATCTTTTCTTTCAAAACAACCATCCGCATTTTCACCCGCCTTTAATAACGTACATGCTTCTGTCTTGTTGAAAGGGCTTTGCTATTCAATTGTCGTCTTACTCCAAGAAACAGCGGTTAGCTGTTTGCATCTTAATCTCAGAGCCTAGGTAGGCAAAATCCTTAACTACATCTGAACTGTAAATGTCGCCAAAAACGATTTAAATGTCAGAAGCTATTTAGTCACGTCATCCGACTGTTGTTGCATTAATGCGGATTGTAATCAGGCGTTCACTTACTACCCTAAAGCTGCCTCTGACGGGAAATTCGCATCCAAATAAACGCTGCTTCTGTTTCGTGTACCAGTCACCGTAGTAGATGTCAAAGCTTAATGTTAAGTTAATCTCTGCATTTAACCCCGCCAGTCTTACCTTCATAACGAACCAGATTGCATTTCATGCAAGTCCGTAATTATGTGAGTTAGTAGGCAGACTTCTCTGACTACTCCTGTTAGCATGAACACAAGACGGATGCTTACTTGTCTTTCTTTGGGACCACGATAATAATTTCCTTGCTCCAACCATCAGGCCTTGTGATGCTATGTCGTTTCTATTAATATACGAAGAAAGTCAGACAATGTTATTGGTGAACCTATATGAAGCTCGAGAAGATGCAAACTTTTAGTTATTTCCACTCTTCGATCTACTCCTAGATATCTGCGGACAACTGTTCCTTGAGTTCTTGCGACAAACAGTTTTTTCTACTTCGAATCCTGATACACTTTTTATATCACTTCGGTTTTCTTTTATTCTGGGTTTTTTAAACTTATTGTCTGCCCGTTCCGATTCTGCTGTACTGCTGAATACTCGTAGTAAAGGGTTTACAAGGTTTGGTGAATTAAAAGGCTTATTTAGCAACGAACGCCAAGAGGGAATAGACGCCAGCTCATCTTCTTTGTGATATGTCCTACTCTGTCAATGTTAAGATGAAAAATCCTAGGCAAGTACTTCCTCGAAGATCGAAGCAACTTACCCAGACCTGGTAGGGATTCATCTCTAGGCACAAATATGTAGTTCTGTGCGTACCATTAAGTAGCAGGATATACCCATCGTTCCCACTGATGCTGGTACATTTCTGGTACATTTCTGGTAACATAATTGGCCAACGCTTTGGTATAATTGTGCATTTTCCTGAGTAATAGGTTGCATCTTCCTTAACCAAAACTTGTGTGTAGTTCACTGTTAGTGGTCAGAGTAAAAACAACTAAAATTGGTGAACTGACAAGGTCCAGATTAATTGATGGTCCCATATATTTCCAGTCATTTCTAAAAGCTCGGTTTGCAACATCCTCTAATTTTTACTTGCACCTAAGTATTGGCTTCTTCAGAGTTTTCCATCTCAAGATTTTGATCAATCTCGGTATAATTATAATAAAGGATCTTAGAAAGTGTGTCTCTCCATTCTGTCTATCTGTCTGTCTTACTGTCTGTATGGGCCTGCCCGAAGGAGAAATCAGAATTTTCGTTCTAACCTCAATTTTGAAATACGAGTATTTGATTTCCTTCGAAAACGTCTCCAATGATTTTATTCAAATTTCATATTGCATATGTACGTGCATCCCATTTGTGCACACAAACGAGATAGTTTGCGATCCAACTTTGGGTGCCGACTCAGGATCATTACTGTAGAACAATTCGAATATTCAATTCAACTCGATTTTAGAAAAACTTCTCTCAAAGGAAGAACGTGTTTAATTCAATTTTTTTCAGATATCACGTATCTGCACAGTTGTTTTCTTTTCATCTTATCAATCAGTATGTCTACATGTTGCCGTATACAATTCTTTTTTCAGCTAACTTAATGGTGAGACTCCTGTGGGTATGTAGTTTTAAAGGGATTCTCTTTCTGCCTGCTCTTTCCGGTCAACTTTCTTACCAAAGCATGCCTGTACCTGTATTGATCACCATTTATGTATATTTTCATGTCTTCATTTGTTTTACAAATTTCTTACTATTCTTTGGACACTACCAACACAAAGTTTTATATTTAATTTCTGTGTTTAATCTAACTCTCATTTAACTATCGAACTATCATGAGTTTTTTTTAACACAAAATATGAACAGAATGCAAAATACCATGGATGACTTTTTCAGTTTGGATTTTTCTTCGTTATCCTCGAAACTGATGCTGTACGTGATTGAGATTTTTTTCCAAATTAAATCATCAAGGGAAAAGTTGCATCCATCAACATACATACACATATGTATTCGGCAAGTTTTAAAAGTGAACAAACAAACAAATATACAAATTGGCTAAAAATTATTGTTTTATTAAAATTTTCATTGTTTCTAGCTAAACGAAGAAAAATCCTTGCCGGGATTGGAAGACCAAATATAAATTTATTAAACGAAAAGGAAAATTTCTATAAAAGTTTACAGTGAATAGCATAGAATTTGTATTAATAATACATTCTCATCAGTTTTATTTACATACATTTTTGTTAATTTTCAATAACAGGGACAGAACTTGCCCCTGATATTTTCATGTTTCATCCGATGTAATTTTTGAATAAATTTTTGGGACGTGGAGAGCAACCTTAAATTTGTGTTTAAATTTTCAACTCTTTGAAATAAAATTTGAAAATTCTAAAAGTGTTCCTTTTATTAACAAATCAACAGAGCAACTGAGGAGTTTCTCAGTAAAAGCATGATGGGCTATATAAACACAGCAACATTTTTTTCTTTCACGAGGATCTTGTAAGGACGATAATATCATTGCCGATGGCAGAACTTTCTAAGGAGAGCAGGCCTTTAGTTGGCCACACCTTATCCCATTCGCATTGTAGTTAATACTTTTGAACTGTTGGTCCACGGAGATCTTCACATAAGATTCAGAAGTGACCCTTAATTACCAAACTATAAGTCAGCGCTAATGTATTACACTGCGATCGATTTTCGAGTCTACTTCTACCTGACCAATTCATGAGGCATATCATGTGACTATGATGCAAATTCAGCAGTATACCAGATTTTAAGTACCAAATCTATCATCAGGTTTTCGCCCACAGCACTTCCCCAGCGTAAGCGTGCTGTGACATTCCTGTGACTGTTTATATTAATAGAATCTGCTTTCCCGTAGTCGTAGTCCTTTTTTCATTAACGATTTGGCTTTTCTCGCAGACCTAGCACTAGTCTGTATGCCGCTCGGTCTCTGATCTTATAGTAGCTGAGGCCGAGACATTGTTATTCCATTATCATTTGATAACGCTGAGACTTCAATTGACAATGCTTTTCTTATCGAGTTTTCCTGTGGTCGCCTTTGCACGTGGCAAAACCAACGAAGACTTGTATTACTCCTTCCGACATTCTTAACATTTTCATTTCCTCCGCCGTAATTTTACTCTTATATGCCTCGTATATTGTCCAATATTGCAAAGCGTATCTTAAAACAGTCAAAACTTTCCCATTGAGTGTCGTTTTTCTATTGCAAAGAATTCCCGAATTTTCTCGCTCCACCCTGCGCTCACTCTATATCCAAAAGTATACCTGCTGCAGACCTTAATTGGTCGAAAAACAAACAAGTTAAGTGTTCTGTCTTTGAATGACTGATTCTGAATCGGCTTTCTTCCAGAGCATTTTTCCATTTATTAAGCGCATTTTGAAAATCTACCGTATCTCCAATTACGATAACTTATGCAGATATCCAGTCGTCAAAAAATATCGAGGTTGCGTTCGGTTCGTTGACATAATCTTTCAAAAAAGTATTCGAAAACCACGTTAAAGATGGAAGGGCTAAGGATGTTACACTGATGCTCGCCGACATTGACCGGAAAATCTTTGGTAATTCCTGCCTTACACCATACTACAATTCTCACACTCTTGTGTATGATTCAAAAGCTCTCATGTCCTCAGCGCATGGTTCATATTAGATTCCTAGGAACCCCCTTGAGGTCGATGGAAACCATTTACTGATCTTTTAAACGGCATCGCGGTGTTTCTCCATCAGGATCCTTATACTTTGGATTGCTGCGATTATCGATTTCAGCCTAATTACACTACGGACCACACGATTGACAACAAGAAAGGTACAAAAGACTTATAAAGTTAAATTCTGCTCTGCATTCAAATGCAAACAGAAATATGACGTATTTAGGATGATGTTTGAACTAATTTGCCAGCAGTCTCTGTCAAACACATTTCACGTCTTATGTGGAATTATCTACATGTTGAATACACACATGTAAGCAATCATTTTCTTTAACCTATAGTTCTTCAGTTATAGTATTTTTTATGAACATATTTCCAAATCTTTGAAAGCTTTGGTTAAACTTTTCACAAGTTTTGCTTGCAAATATGTCTTCTTCTTCTTCTTACGGCGAAGTTATGATCCGGAGCAGAAGGATCACAACCCTCCCACTTTACTGCATCCCTACTGATCCGCTTGGCAAACTATCTCGAATGTCAAAATCTCATATTTTAAACATCCTATATCTCAAAAACTTGGTTAAGTGCGCGATCACTGAGCGGGAGGTTTAAGGTTCAAATCCAAGAAAATGAAAAGAAACAAACAAAATAAGTTTTCTCACGGTCCTAACTCTTGCGAACGTCTGACAAACGTCCGAGAGTAAAAATTGTCATGAGTAGCTTCTCTTAATCGAAAAAATTGCACTTCGAAAACGACATAAAACGGTAGGTCCCAACCAGTCAAGCGGCAACCAGGCGTAGGTGCCAAAATATTTATTTATTTTAATTATATCTCAAAAACTGTACGTGCTGAAAAAAATCGGTTTTTCATATTTTAACGTGGCGCACAAAATTTTATTTTAAGACCACCTTATACTTTTCTTGTTGTCGAAAAAAAAAAAATTTGTTCTTCCTTAGTAATATTTTTGTAAGCACCCTGTGTTTGGAAAAGCCAAATTGGCTACTACGGGGTATGCACTATGGTCAATGCTGTAAGTGTGCAAGTTTCAGCTCTCTAGATTATCCGGTAGTTTCTGAAGAATTCGCAAAGGAAAACCGTTTTTTTGGCCGCCATTTTCCAAGATGGCACTAATTTTTTTTTTTGGGAAAGTGTAAAACGTCAATTAGAAGGCTAAGAAGAATATGTGTAGATATAGTTTCTTGGCAAAACGGAATGATAATGAGTATCATGCACTCAATTGAAAATCATGCACAAACTCCAGTAATACTTGTGCATTGGACAGTGCAGTCACAGTTACGAGTATCGTGTTCTTGTTTTGATGCAAAGATATGTTGAATTGCAGGTAACTGATATAAAGATCAACTGTTATTAAGCTGTAAATGTTTATTTTTCAACGTAGAAGGACATGTCTTCAGAACAAGGGGTTAGATGCACTTTGTCACAACGGACTTGTGTATGTTGACACCTTTAAATACTCTTGCAACTCAAGAAATTTCAAAAAACATCAAGCACAGCTTTGTTTTAAGACCTGACAGTTGCAATGTCTGAATTTTTAACATTTTTGATGAATAACTATTTACGAATTTGTTAGTACTGTTGGTCATATAAGAATTCAACACGCTGAACATGAGCACTGCAGTCATTTCTGACTTCGGTTTTCCTCGGAAAGTTGAAAACTTAACTAGACCGATAGTCTATAGATAAGAAACAAGTCCAGAATGTCCAGAAATACATACCTATTATGTCAGAAGATGTGACTGATCCTAGATTAAAAATAAAAAAAAACTTCTAGAATTCTGCTGATGTAGTGACTGTATAGAGAATTATCTGCAGGGGTCAAACACCTTGTGGATAAAGGTAATAGAATAATACACTGAGCATGCAAATAACAACAAGTGCGCTCTTCTTATTCATGGAAAATTGTTTTAGTCCGAAGAACAAATGATTCAATTCGCAACCAGTGTCATAATATAGCTGAAAATTAGAATCGAGAGAAGCACTGTGTATGCCAGTCGTTCAGAAACGCAAACGATTTAAAAATGTCCTGGTCAACTTTAAAATCTACGTGTATTTTCTTTAACAAAAATAATATCTAGAATTCAGCAACATATTTATCAGCTACAAGTGTAAAGCTGTTTATCTTAAAATAAGAAAGAACATTTTTGAAATATTTTGATTGCGTACAGTAATTTGAGCTCTTATACAGGGTGCCCCATAAACATTAAAAGTGAATAACTTTTTATTGAATGAAATTTGAAAATGTGCATTGTAAGAAAATATTGGATATTTATCGAGCATTGTTCTTTATGCATCCACAGTAACACTTTAGCATGTGCTAAGCTCTTTTTCGATAGATGCGCATACGTGGCTTATGTTCTCTTGTGAACGGCCGAAACTGCTTATACTAATCGATTTATGATCCACAACAATTTGTTCTTCTCGAAAACGAACAGCACATCGCTTGATTGTATATTTAGATGAAGCATTTCAAACATTGAAATAACAGCGGAACAATTAATAAGTTCTTCTGGAATAGAATTCGATTAAGAAGAAGAAGCACTCCACGATATGAAATACACTCTGTCTGAAAAAGAAAAATATTGATTCTAAAATTGTTAATTTTTAAAATACAAAACAAGGCAAACATACCTTTTATTGAATCTAATTGAATGGAAAACTGTCAAAGAGATAAATTATGACATTTAGAGGTCATTCCATGTTCAAACGGGGGAACAATGGTTTTGTTTGCAGAATCACTTTTGCGTTTCTGAAGTGATACGAGTAACTTCAAATTACCTATATATTGCTTAACCTCATTACCTTATGAAAGCATATAAATCCTAGATATATCAGCTTTGCGAATTGGTGCTTCAAAAGCACTTTCTAATAGACACGGATAGCTCACTTATGACAGTAACAACTGATTGTCCCAAGTTACACACTTAACATATTCTTGTCCCTGAACCGGGAGCGCCTCCTTGTTATGTCAATTTTCAAATCAAAGAAGCTGAGTGTAGTGAAAACACATCGAAATGAGTCATCTCATTAGGCTCTAGAAAAATCTTAGTATAAATGATGAAATTTTACGATAATATCGTTTCAAAAATATGGCAGACATCATACCCAAATCCTTTTAATTTATCTATTTTAAATGAATTAATAAGAAATTGAGAGCATGAGAGCACTTCATTTAGCAGCAAATTAATGGTAATTCGAATTTCTGAAGCATTTACAACTCATGCCTTACCAAAGAAAAGTACAAATCTTCAGTACAGTCCCCGATTAATGAAACAAATCATGTGTATGTTTGAATGGTTTTCAATTACGACAAATTCCATTCAATAGCCCCAACGATCTCTGCATAATTATTTACCGCTCATGAATCAAGCACCCTTGTCTACTCATAAGACCTTAAGCTAACAATCTTCTCTGCATTTCAATTAGGTTTTTCCCTAAGTTAATTTTAACATAGCAACCAACCCATAATAACATTAATCTCGCCTGAATAATTTTGCCAACGCATACAGAAATCTTTTTATACTCAGATAATTGAACGCCTCATACAAGTATCACTTACCCATGTTCTACTTCATATATTGTTTGACGTCCTAACATAATCATATCATAGATTGTTTAGCTCTCCAAATCAGTCCTTTTTTCTTCAATGTGTTTCAAGTGTTTCAATGTTTGTTAATTTCAATTATTTTCCTTTCGTTTTTTTTTTTTTTTTTTGTTTATAATTTCGCTGAATCGCTGCAAACTCATAGAATGCCTTTCAGAAAAAAAAAAAAGAATATAGTTATGCTTAAATGTTATTATATATCTAATGCAATTTGTTACGCAAAGCAAATAATATTTTATTAGCAAATAAAATACCAAACCAACCATACACGATACTAACTACAGCACAAAAGAAAAACAATTACTCTTTAAACATTTAAAATGAAAAAAAAAAAAAAAATATATATAGAAATCACAAAAACTATTTTCCTTTAAAAGAAAAAAAAGAACCAATAAAACACAAACAAAACAATACAATACAATTTATTGTTATCATTAATTTGTGTGCAGAAAAAAAAAATACAAAAAAAAAAAAAAATGAAAATGGTTACAAGAAAGAGAAACAACAACAATTTTTTTTCTTTTCTTAATTTCCATTTACAGTGGATGTAACATTTGTGATAGATATATTAATAAATTTTCGCACAACATTCGTAAATGGCCAGGACGAAGTTGTATCACATCCTGGACGGATAGCGGTTCACTATTTAAGTGGATGGTTTCTAATCGATTTGGTAGCCGCGATACCCTTTGATTTATTATTAGTTGGTAGCGATACTGATGAGGTAAGTCTAATTTTATTTAATTTATTTTTTTATAACATTTTTATAAACATAATTATGTATAAATAAAATATTTTATAATTTTTTTTTTTTTTTTTTTAAGAATTCTGTAGTAGGGTTTGTTTTTCTTTTTTTTAGTGATTATATTTTTTTTTTCTATTGTTTTAATTAGAAATGTATGATAGTAGCATATTTTATTGATTGTGTTTTGAAGTAACTAGGTTAAATATAACTACTCTTTTTGGGGAACATTTTAAATCGATATTGTACCCGCTTAGCTGAGTTGCTATAGCGTTCGTGCATTGAATACTTCACTTCCACCGATTTTGGTATAAAACATAACAACTGAGGTACATCTGCTCTTTATAAAGAGTTTCTGTTCTATAATATGACATTTCTAATATTCCAAAGTGTTTAGCATCAGGCAGGCAAGACTAGCACAAAATTGCTGATGTTACGTAATTTTGTATAGCAAAAGCACTGTAAGAAAGTAAAAAATACTCGTAAGAACTGCCATTTGCCCAGCACATTAAATAATTGTATGTAGCAGTATATGTAGCATAAAAACTCAACTCCTCTACATAGAAATTGCAATTATGTTTGTAGCAATTTCCCCAATAAAAATAGCTAGAACTGCTATTTAGGAATAACAGCAATAGCTATTTTTCACAGCAAACTCTGTTGTTTATATTACAGCTGGTGTTTTAAAAATGTACATAATACGTCATTCAAGCATAGTAAGTATGCGGTAATTTCCTCTCTATCTTTGACTAAGCTGCAACGAAATTTACGATCGGACTTTTTTATTGCTAGTGGTGCAGTAGTTCAATGGTATATTCAGGTTTCGAATCGCAAAGAACATCAAAAAGTTTGTCTAACAAGCCTCTGAGACTAAAATTGTCATCGCAGAGCTTCTTAGTCTCCTTCAGAAACATCAGGTACATGCAGAAAATAATACATCACATCACACTTGTGATTGCTGACATAGCCAAGAGCAACACCTATGTAGCCGTCGTGGTTAAAGCTTTGCGTCAGTACCTCGATGGTCGCACGTTCAGTACCTCGCGAGGCAATGTCTATTTTTGGTATTAATTTACGAAAAAAAAAATCTAAAATAGCTATTTAAAAATAGCAATCTAATTCATCCATTTACATTACAAAGGAATAGCAATATTGGCTGTTTCTCGTAGCTTAGGCGACATCCTTTTCTATATGTTATTTGTATGACTTGCCTAGTCAGGACTGTAATATAATAAATAGCACATGCGGCTATAATATTCCACTATCCCTTCATAGCACATAAATGGAAAAATAAATAGCTGGTGTTTTCATTTGTTAAGTGTCTTAAATAATAAGACAACAAATTTATCCGCCGCCAGAATTCGAACACAAATCGTTGGCACAGCCTACTTACCATTAAAAGCAATAATTGTTATTATCCACCTAAGTGCATATTTCACCATATAAACCAATAAACGTCCAATACTTATTAATTGTGTATTCTTTATGAAATCAATTAGGTCGAGTCGATTCTGCGAAAACTTGACGGCCTTTAGATATAAAGGTTAGCTGTGAATAAGTGTGTATTTAAAAATAAACGGTCCCAAACATTGGATAGGTGCAGTTTGGTTTTGCGGTGTCCTAACAAAAATCACATATACCTGAATCCAATAACGATCGCCTTCTAATTAGCATCAAGCCATGATATAAATTACGAAATACTAGTGCATACAAAATGATAAAAAGTGTTTTCAAAATATTTTTCTATTATTTTTCACTATTTCGAGAAAACATGTTCGGAAACTTTTTAGGGCCACTGTAGAACACTGAATTAAGAATAAAGTTTCTTCAGCTTTTATAAAGTGAATGGGGAATGCGACAATTATATTATAGAGAGTTATTCATGGTTGGGATTTCTTATCCCTGCCATACAGCATCTGTCATCCATAATGACAGATAGTTAGTTCTTACCCTGCCATTTTACAATATGGATCGTTTAACCACCGGTCAATGTATTACCATTTTTACATCTTACTACAAAATGTTATTTTTGTGTGAGCAAACAATTTGAAACACAATTACCAAATTCGAACAAATAGGCAGTGTTTGTGATGTGGTAAGGTTCTGCGAATCCAAATTTGATCGTTGAGAGGGCATTGCATCCAACATGGATGACAGTTTGGTGCACGCTGTGGACCGGCGGCGTAATCGGGCGGTATTATTTTGAAAATGACGAAGGCGCCACTGTTATGGTGATTACTCTACGCTATGTTCAAATGATAACCGACTTTTTTGGCCTGGAATTGAAGGCATTGATGTGAGCGACATGTAGTTCCAACAGGACGGAGCTACGTGCCACACAACACAAGCAAATTTGGCTCTATTGAGATTTGGCGACATCAATTGGCCACCAAGATCATATGGTGTAATCCCGTTGGACTTTTTTTGCTAAAGACCGTGCATAGCACTAAAAACCAACATCCGTGAAGTTAAGGCTACAATACATGCCGAAAAGTCATCTATAATTACAACACAAGAATCGAAGTTTGCAAATACTTACGTTGCCGCCATTTAACTGATATTGCATTCCATAATAGTGGCATAGTAATTTGATTACTATTTAAAACAAACAAATTTTATTGAAATCTTTAATACTTTTTATTTAAATTTAAATTAAAATTCTAAAGCACAAAACGAGTAACCCTGTAATAAGATTAACATTACATGCGACAATTTTGAGTCCATTTTGAATTTCACACATGGGTAACTCAAGATGGCATCCTATCTGTCTCAAATTTCATTTATAGTTTGTATTAATGAATTGTCTGATATTTTAAATATAAATATTTTGGACTGAGAAAAAATATTCGCTCCATTGTAATGCCCATTTATTGTGGAATGTGTGAGGAAAAAATTCGATTAGCATATCACTAGTGTACTGATGATTGTATTTCAAATGAAGGAAAATATTTCAGAATATAAAAATGGTTTTATTTGTGTTAGATGGACAACCATTGTGCAATATGTGTCTTCTCTAACCAACCTATGAAACAAAGAGTCAGAATTGAAGACACCGTCTGATACACCTATATACGCGAATGATTTGAAAACAAATTTTTCTAAATCAAGTTTTAAGCGGTAATAAAAATTCTTTTAATGCGATCCGCTGCAAAAATTTAAATTTAGACACCCCGTGTAGTTTATATGGTTTATTGTATCATTCACGCATTTTTTTCCGATCTACCGAATCGAAAGCATTACATTCGGTGCTTTAAAGAACTGCCAATTACTAAACACAGATCTAAATGGACTGAAGCTCTATATTAAGCATCCTTGATGAAGTTTTAATCGAAACAATAGGAAAATGCCTCCACATTTTTAACTTAACTTACCTGCATCTGAGTCATTATTAACATAAACGTCAACCGACTCTTCCTTAAGTCTATTAGTGATGACAATAACGTTCAGGTATTTCCGACTTAGGGAAAGTATCTAGAGTCGAATGGCCTGAGAGTTTCGTACTATATACATGCTCGTATTATATGTACAGCCCATATATTGTATTTGTTGCTGTATTTCAGCCTGCAGAGGTGAGTGAATTGAATATTGAGTGAATGAACATGGACACCAAAATCAAACACAGCGCTATATACTAGTACATAGCTCGTTACGCTACGTTCTTCTTCAGGATCTGGAACGTGGAACGTAGATTTGGGGATTTTTCCTGTAATTATATCGATTATCGGACATCAACCTAATGAACTCATTAGCTTTTTCTTTCGTGCAACGCTCTCTCTATTTAGAGCTCAAGTTTTACGATGCAGAGTCCAACTATGTTTTTTTATTTTGACCGCTAGCATTGCATTACATTAGCTGTCAACATAATGGAGGTAAATATAATGCAATATATCCATATACGAGTATCCCCACCTTATTATTTTCATCTATTTATTGATCTCCAGAGTGTCTAAAAATTTTACTTTGAGGACGCGGTACGAATTTAGTATAAATACTAGACGACAGGTTACTCCGAAACGAAATGTCGCTTACGGACATGTCTCATTCATTTAAATTTTGCTGTAAAAGATGTTGATTTTGGAAAATTTCAACCAAATTTCTTTACTATTTCTTCAAGATTTAGTTTCTAGTTCAGATACTTCGCAGTATTCGATTAAGAAACACTCTAGTTCCTAGAGCACATTATGACTGATAAATTTAAATTGTCGCTGACGGTAGAGAAAATTTAAATGCAATATATGGACATACACAGACTAAAAGTAGGTTAATTTTAATATCACGTAGATAAGAAAATTCCTCAAAACTATCATGAAATTCGCATTTGACAGGTCATCGAGATCAGGATCGAAAGCTAGCTGCCATGCTATCATGATACTTCTATATAGTATACATCCCTTTTATCACGCAAGGAAATGTGCACCTTAACCCTCCTTTTTTTCATAATTCTATCATAGTAGATTTGAGTCGACTTTAGTCGACTGCCCAAAAGATGTTTCTGCTTTTCTGAGAAATCCGACTCAAGAACTTATAGAATTCCTACGGAGTTATTTTGATTGGCTTATGTGCCGTCAGATCAAAGCAACACGACGCGCCACCTCCAATGAGTCTGAACTACTCGTATACTAAAAAAGAGAAATACATTGCCTCTCCACTCGGATTTTACTCGCCGCGTCGCTAGAACCAGCATTTCAGAAGCGCGAATGAAAAAAGGTCGAGAGCTTTACCTCTGAGGTTTTCAAGGTTCCCCTGTCACTAGCGCGTACGTCCGCCTGTTTGTCACCGCAAGTCATGTAAAACAATGATGCAATTACAATGCCGGTGTCATTTTTGTTTAGCATTTTTAAAAATTAGTTCTCTTCGTACCTGAGCATGTCATATACTCGTATCGTTGATAAGATATCTTAAAGCAGAATTTAAAACTATTTTAAAAATTTTTAGATTGCTCTCACAGTGGAGAATTTTTTTTTTTTTTTAAATAGAAGAAAGGAGGTCGATCCCTAGACTGATGCCTCATATTCAGATTAGACTGAGTAATGCGGAGGTCTTCAGGTTTCCGGAAGGTTAATTCCTTGTAGAGTAGTTGTTAAGCCCTGCTAAAACCACATCACGTAGAACTAAGTCGACGTTCTAATTGGATACGATAAGTTAGCTTTCTGTCATAGATTTCCATTAAATCTGTTGTAAAGTGTTACATTTTGGAGTATTGCAAACGTAGACTTTTGACAAATTTAGCATCCATCTTGTAGAAAATTTAAATTTTTCTCGTATAATACACCATTTTTGAGATATTTGCACTCAAAAGCTATTTCCATAACTAATTTTGATCTTTGGAAGGCTGCGTACCTACTCAGATCATTCAGCGAAGTCTTGAATGAAATAAAGTGAAAATAGTAGAGAAGACAAATAGTAATGAGCGAATTTTAATAACTACTCGTACATTTCTTAGTCACATATAAATTTGTCTTCTTTATTTATCTCTTACTTAACTTTAGATGGCGCTACATACCGGGTGGATGTAGACCTCAACCAACAAACGTCTTAACCCAGCTCGATCTTGTGCTAACCGCCTCCAGTTTTGCACGCGAAGTTGGTTGAGGTCCCTTTGCACTTGTTTGCGCCACCTTAGGTGAGGTCTTCCTTTACCGCATCGTCTTCCGAGATGGATTCGAAGATTCTCCATTCGTTGATGTATTTTCATCTCCATTTCTCATCAATGCAAACGGAAACAAACATCACTCGAATTTTTTTATTTTTAAACAACGACGGCTCTTTTCATCCGCCTTTGATAACGTCGATGGGATGATGAGAGTCTTATATAAATTAATCTTAGTTCTCCGTGAGAGGGCTTTGCTAATCAATTGCCTTTTTAGCCCAAAGAAACAGCGATTCGCAAAAGTGATTCTTCGCTTGATCTCTGCCCTGGTATCATTGTTTGAATTCCCAGCAGAATCTAGACATACAACGTCTTTAACTACCTCAAAATTGTACCTATATAATGTGATGTATAGTACTGTCTAAGTCGTCGTTGTTGAGTGTCCCCTTTTGATGACAGCATATATTTCGTTTTGCCCTTGTTAACCGCTAAGCCCATTCGCTTCTGTTTCAATGCTTATGAAAGCACCACTGCCCGCTGCATTCTTCAAATTACGTCAATGCCATCGGCGTACATGAGTAGTTGTACAGACTTTAGAAAGATCGTAATACTCAAGTTAGCTTGAGAATTTTGTACAATCCTTTCAAGTGTCACGCGTCACCAGTCTAGGTGATGTTGTTACTGACCTTGATGCAGCAGCGTGTATTTTTTATCGTCATCCTGCACAGACGGACGAGTTTGGCAGGGATGGGACAGCTCTGTATAATTTGTCTCTATAGACGCTATTATAGGCGACTTTAAAATCGATGAAAAGGGGGTGAGTATCGATTTGGATTTCCTAGGTTTTTTCCAAGATCGCAACTTTCCTGCCCTAAAACCACACTAATACGGACTAATCAGATTGTTTGCGAAAGGTTTAAGGCGTTCACATTATACGGCAGATAGGATCTTAAACGCGATGTTATGGAAACTAATACCTCTGTAGTTGGCGCAGTTCAAAGTCTCCTTTCTCCTTTTTTGAGGTTTAGGCAAACGATGCTGAGGTTCCATTCATCAACATGACTTGATGTAAGCTCCGTACCAAATCATCTCCAGCTGCTTTAAATAGATCGGCAGTTAGACCGTCGACTCCAGATATTCCTATCTTCACTTCAATTTTGGTCGGGTGGACGGAATTGTTAATCGTCATCATCCCGGTTGAATGGAGCATTCTGCCTGACAGCAGAGTTTTGATCGCTACCGCGTTTTAACAGTGTTGTGGGTTTGCCCATTGGGTGCTGGCAGATACCCAACCAATTAAACGTGTTCAAATCACGTCGGGGTCACCAATTGTCGTGGCTTTGCCCATAGGGTGCTGGGAGATAGCCAACCAATTAAACTTAAAACACCTTTTATACGTTTATCACACGTATATTACTCTATCTTTATTAAATTAAATTACTTTACGGCACAGACAATAATACCAAAAAAGAAACCAAATGCACTGGACTGTGCCTTCTGACAATCGAAATCGGAATGAAAATTATTTAAATGCAAGGAAGTGCATTTACAGTTATCTTAAAATTCTAAGAAGTGTTCGCAGGGAAAACAACTTGACGGATAAATTTTCCCGATGCGGAATTCAGCGTGATCGGTGCTGCCAAGTCTGCTACAACAGTCTGCAGAAGCGATCTTTTCAAATTCTCAGCACCGGATGTGACTCTACTACTATTTCCTTCTTCATCCCTACAGGCTTCGTAGCCATGACATGCTCTTTTTACCATCTGCTCTCCAATTCTCCATTGGCTCGATCTCACGTTTTTAAAATGTTTTCTTCTTCTTTCTTATTTATCTTAACTATCTCTACGTTATTTTTAATAGAAATAAATTCAACTTATCTATTTAAAAAAATTGGTTTAAAAAAAATCAACAAAATGCAGTGTAAATTGCCCGTCCTAGTAGTTCTTCGAAAACACAATCTTTAAAGTATGTACGTACGAGTATGTATGTGAAAAAAAGAGTTAAACCATTTTGGAACTCTTTTTTGCTTACAATTTTGTTTTCTTAAATTTATAGTTCTTATAATTTAAGACTAGATTTAAGATTTAAGTTTAAAAAAAAAAAACATTTTGCATTTTGTGGAAACAGAAAATTTTGTTTTTTGTTGTGGGCATTTTTTTTTTTTTTTTTTTGTTTCTTATTAACTATGAAAAAAAAACTTTCATCCTAATAAATAAATAAGTGACTTTTTTGTGCAGTGACTTTGTTACAAATATTTATTTATTTTTTTTTTTAAAGAAAATTTTATATATTTAATATAAGAAAGGAAACATTTTTTTTTTCTGTATTACATACTTTCATGCATGTTTGTTGTGACTAATTTGATTAAAGAGAAAAAAAAATACTTTTATTTAATTCATACTATTAAAATTAAAAATAATAAAAATAAGAATATATTTTTGCTTTAAATATTGTTTTGTGTTAGTACGAGATGAGAGATCAGTAATGTTTTTTTTTTTGTGTGGAATTTAGTTAATGCAGTTTTTTTTTTTATTTCTTAATCACAAGTTAATTTTCTAATTTGTTAATTAAAAAGAAAATAGTTGAGAGATTTGAAGTGGTGCCTGTATTTTTTTGTTAACTCTAGATTTACACTAGTGTGTTCGTGATTAAATGATAATAATAGTCTTTTGAAGTATATTTTATTTTGTTAAAATCGGTGTTTTAGATTGCATTGTAATAGTATTTTTATATTTGTTTCTTTTTTTTCAATCATGTCCTAACGTACATTATTAATAATAATAACTTGAAAGGAAACTATCCTGAGAGACACAAAATTGTATGGAATGCAGTGAATATGGAATAAAAGCAAAATTATGTTCAGATGGATCTGAGTTATTTATTTTCAAAAGCTAGATATGGTTTGAGATACACGTCTTTAAAGCATCTGTTCAATTCATGTGTTTCCTTTTTATAGCTACCCAAAGGTGTCTACTTCTCATGCCTTCACTACTAGAATTGTTAGCTTCCCCAAGGTTTAAACGACTTCCAGACCCATCTTAACTGTAATTTTCTGATATTCACTGCATTAACCACTTCAAATTTCGGTGCAAATCCTCTGTATATTTACTTATCTGATTTCAAAATGTGTATTTCTTTGAAAAACTATAAATATATCATAAAATGACTAAGCAAAGTGTATTATATTATAAATAATTATGGAGAAAAGAAATTAGTACCGCTTAACAAAAAACGAAAAATCTTCTGTAAAGCAAATATTAATATAAAAATATTATGATCTATCTATAGATAAGCACACATACACAATCACTACTTTTATGTATGTATGATCAAGAATAATCTAAAATTTTTAAATTAAAAATATTTTACAGCTTGGCTTGGACAACGAAGAGGTATTATAAGCCAATTCAAAACAAAACAAAAATTTAGCAAACAAAAAAAAAAAAAATAAAAAAATTAAAATATTAAACGAACAAAACAAATCCCAAAATTTTGTTTGAAATATACAATTTTTTCATTCAGACAAAAATAAACAATTTTAACACAAGCAAAAGGAATACAATTACAATTTATATCCCACAAAAAATTTAAAAGCGAACAAGAATTTTAAATAATTTTGATTTAAATTTCGTTTCATAACATAATTGTACACAAGTTTTAGTCCCTATCTGGAATTGAAAGTTTTTGAAATGGTTGCGAACTACTCACCTTACTTACATAGAAAAAATTAAAAATAAACACCAACACACTTTCCCTAATAAATACTTTCCAACACACAGATACACTCTTGTGTCGTTATTCTATGAGTTTTTCTTGTTAATTGTTTTTTTTTTGTGTTACACACGAAATTATACAATGCTTTCAATTTAATGATATTATGAAAAGTTGAAAAACATATGTGTCCCACTGCCGTTGTTTATACACCTACCTGCCGTCCAATTTTTAAAAGAAAAAGAAAATTAAATTTGTTCTTATTTTTCTATATACTTTTTTTCTGTTTTATGTTTAAATAATATATTAATTATAACACATTACCAAAAACACAAGCTTCATTTCGGTCACAACAATATTATTCATTATATAATTTTTTTTATATTTATTTTGTTTAATATTATTTTAGCTAAATTTTAATGCTTTTTCTAAGCTACATCATATTTTATTGAAATCGCCATATTTTTTTTTTAAATTTTGTTTAGGATTTTATGAAATATAAAAATCAGCTAAACTTCTCAACTTAAAATGTACATCATAGTTATGTTTGTATGTGCATTATAATAAAGTGTAATATTGACAAGCTGCAAAATAAAATAAAATATATGTAGACATTGATAAGCTAACCCATATTTTTTTTCAAAGAAGGTATCTTTGACACTTTTTTAATAAATTAATAGAACTGTGCCATACAAAAACTATTGGCCTTTGTTGGCCATCCATTTAAAGAACTTTTATTCTCGATGTGGCGTAGAGGTTCCAGGGACTGTAACTATTACGATTTATATAGAAAAATTCAAAAAGTAATATTTATTTATATAAATCAGTAATATTTTTAAAAATCAAAAATAGGAAAAAAAAATCACAATTTTTATTTTTAAAAATTAAAAGCAAAATTCATGGCATAACTTTCACCATTAAGAATACAAGAAAAACGTCATTGCTGGGAACCAGTGATAAAAATCAAACACTGATTTTTATTTTTTCGATAAAAAAGAATCGTTAATCAGCCAACCATAATATTTGCTGTGGTATGATGTTTCACACCATACACTTTTATTTCTACGAGTATTATCAGGATGTAATTTATATTTCAACTGCTGGACCGATTTTGACCAAACTTCACAGAAACACTCTCGGGCCAATACCGAAGATTGCCTAAAATTTGAGCCCAATCGGTTCGGTGGTTTCGGAGTCCATAGCATGCATACAAACATAGGTAGATTGAGCTTTATATACCTATATATAGATTTTTAAATTTCTCTCTGATTTTTACTTTTATACAATAAATAGAGATCGATGATTACTTAGAATACTTCAAATGAATATCAGAACGCAATGCTTATAAATAATATAATGCGGATATGATCACTAACACTATACTCTTAGGTATGAATGACTTTATTCCTAACAGAATAAAGAGCATTAAACCTAAGGCAAACTCGTGGTTTGACCAGAGCTATAAAGAGGCTATCAGGTTAAAAGAAGTAAGTTTTTGGTCATATAAAGCCAACAAATCTGAGGAAAACCGAATGAAGTTTAAACAAGCCAGAAAAGACTGCAATGCCCATATTCGACGTGTAAAATTCTTACGTGACCAAAAATTGAGGCAAAAAATCCTACAATGTCCCAAAGGTAGTAAAAATTTTTGGTCATTCGTCAAAAATATTAAAAATTCTGCCTCGTCTGCCATCCCTTCGCTCATTTACAATGACATTCCAGCTGTCAGCTCCTTAGACAAAGCCAATCTGCTTGCTGCTCACTTTGCAGCTAATTCCACGCTGCCAGATAATGCTTTGTCTCCACCAGTACTTGAGAGCGTCAAATTTTCCATGGGACAAGTCCACTATCGCACTCGTACAGTTGCAGGAGTACTCAAAGGTCTTAACATACACAAATCCGCTGGTCCAAATGGTATCCCCCTCATAGTTCTGAAGAGGTGTTCTTCTACGCTGGCAAAACCTTTGCGTAAGCTTTTCTGTCTATCCTACTTTTCAGGGCTCTTTCCGAGTAGATGGAAAACAGCATTTGTCCAGCCCGTCCCCAAAAAAAGGCGAATCTTCCTCCCCGTCCAATTACCGACCCATTCCACTTACGTCCCTTCTTTCCAAGGTCATGGAAACGCTGATAAATCGTCAGCTTATGAAATACCTCGATTCACGAAAATTCCTTAATGACCGACAGTATGGTTTTCGTAGCAACAGGTCCACTGGTGATTTGATGGCATATCTCACCGAGAAGTGGAACCAATCTCTCACTTCGGCGAAACCAAGATGGTTGCGCTTGATATTTCAAAGGCATTTGACAGAGATTGGCATCAGGCTCTTTTGTCGAAAATGCGTACATATGGCATCGATGAGTCTCTTCTTCAATGGATTAAAAATTACCTTTCGGGGCGTTCAATAAAAGTTGTTTTGGACGGCTTCAAGTCTGCAATTCAACAAATAAATGCTGGTGTTCCCCAAGGCTCTGTTTTGTCTCCGACTCTCTTTCTCATTTTTATAAATGATCTCTTGTCTGCAACTTCTAATCCAATCCATTCCTTCGCTGATGACAGTACCCTCAGTTTTTCATATTCGTTCCCTAACTCACGTCCTTGCTCTTCGGCCGTAGAAGTGGAACGGCAACGTATGTTAAACACATTAAATTCCGACCTGGACAGCATAATCAAATGGGGTTCAACCAATCGCGTGGAATTTAATGCATCCAAAACACAATGCTGTCTTCGGTCTCCCAAGCGAAACCAAAACCCTCAACCATTATCCATGGATGGTACTTGCATCATTGAAACCGAAAGACTTGCCATTCTCGGTATATTTATTAATAACCATCTTCGATGGAATGATCACATATTCGAGGTCGCCAAAAATGCTGCAAAATGTCTAGGATTCCTTAAACGGTGCAAGAAATATTTTACCCCATCTGATCTGGCCTCAATTTATAAGGCATTCATCTGCCCTAAGCTGGAATATAACGCCCATATCTGGTGTGGTGCACCTAAGACCGTTCTGCACATTCTTGATAGGGTACAAAATCGCGCGTTAAAACTTATAGGTGATAGAGACATTGTGAATTCCATTCATTCATTGGAACATCGGAGAAATGTCTCCTGGCTCTTCCTGTTTTATCGTTTTTTTCCACAAAAAATGCTCCAGCGAAATAGCCAGTTGCATTCCTCCCCTTCAAAATTTCACCCGCAATACGCGACATGCTTCGAATGCACATCAGTTTTCCCTAAAGCCTAACTTCGGTCGTACTGTTAAATATAGGGATTCGTTTATAAGCCGAACGACACGAATGTGGAATGATCTACCAAGCTCGATATTTCCCCATCACTACAGCCTTCAAACATTTAAAGCCAACGTGCATAGGCTTCTCCTCTGTTCCTCTTCCCCTTGTCCTTAAAAGCCCGTGCCCTGTAACAGTATAAAGGTAATCATATTCCTTTTGGCGTGCGCGAATTATAAAAAAAAAAAATAATAATTTAAATATATAAATTTAAATAATTGTAAACTGTATTTGAATACAAAATCAAAGGATTTCTACCGTCTGATTTTTGTTTTCTGCCCCTGGGTTAAATCCTTGATATATATTGATGAAAGCATTGCCAAATATTGAACATTTTGCTAAATATTGTAGCATATTTCACTGGGTGAAATTTGTTACTACGAAAGTTCTTAATAAATATTGGAAACGTTTCCGTCGTATTTTCAATCAAAAACTGTTTTTTGTCGCAGTGGCGGCTCGCGATATATGTACAGCCATGGACAAAATTATTACGCACCCCTAAATTTGTACTCGTAATTGAAAACCATTCAAATTAAGCTCATTATTTCTTATTTGTATTTGTTTTTATTGTTATTATGTAGTATTAGTTTACTTATAAATTAATACTTTGTTGATCCACCCTTGTTTTGGATGACTTCTTGAATGCGATGGGGTAAGCTATCCATCAATCGTTTGCATATAGCAGGATTTATACTTTCCCACACTCTATGAATTGAACGTTCTAACTCCAATATATTTTTTGCACTTGTGGGGACGGATGTTTTTTTTTTCAGATGAGCCCCTAGCTACTCAATTGGATTTAGGTCTGGGCTCTGAGCGGGCCACTCTAAGACCTTAACCCGATTTTGCTGGAACCAAGCCTTGCTTTTGCTCGCAGTGTCGCGCGAAGCGTTATCCTGTTGGAAAATGGCTTGATTCTTTCGCCTTTTAAATAATTTTGCAACGGACGGCTCCAGAGTTTGCTCCAGCATCTGAATATAGGTCTCGGAGTTCATCCGTCCCTGACAAATAAATGGAGTTCCGATTTCACTGGTCGTCATACAGCCCAAATCATCACACTGCCCTCACCATCTTTAACGATAGGAATCAGACATTCAGCATTGTAAACTTCTCCAACTCTGCGACGCACGTGCACTACGCCAAAAGAGTCGTAAAGCTGGAAAGACGCAATCAAAAACTGTGTGTTTAGGTTAAAAAATTAACTTGTTTTTATGTTTCCAGTTAACATCGTGGTTTATTATTAATTACTATGATACAATGAACTCACCTCGATGTTACATTCATCTGACCACAGACCTTCTCCCACTCTAAAACTGCCCAATCCATATACTTTTTATTAAAAACCATCTTCCCAAAAGCTACCTTCACCAGTCGACGCTCCACACGAAATGATGCATTTTTACGCAAAAATAGTTTTTCTTCAAACGAAGTATAACGGATTTCAAAAACGTACCGTTATGACATTCCGCACTATTAGCAGAAAACAGCAAAAAGAATAGAGAACAATTTTTTTTTCAACTGTTGGGAAAACAGTAAGAAGAAAAGGGGTGCCTAATAAATTTGTCCATGGCTGTATACTGGTATGCAGTCATATTCATAAAAATAAGATTTTGAGATTAATCTCTTTTTAAGATTGAAACTGTTTTTCTTTTTTTTTCGTAAAATGTCGAAATATGTCTAAAAAATTGATGCCTTAACATTGACAAAGTCAAAATAAAAAACATTTTCCGTATATTAGCACTCGTTCGATGAAAAGTGATTTTGAAAGACTTTGTACAATTTTCGAAAATTTTTACAAATTCGGCTTCTAAATAATTTTTTTTTTTTTAAGTATTAGCTAACGCTTAGAGAGTGATCTTTTGAATGCAATGAATTGGCTTAATCTGGAAAGTTAGACCGAGAGAGAGAAAGAAGGATTGTGGCAGTGGTTTGAAACTCAGATCGTATTAAGTTTCATGCCCGATTCACAATGCAACGTGATAGCGAGACGAGTCTAGCGCGAGTTGTCAAAAAAGGTTTCGATCTATGCAAATGTATGAAACAATACACAATGATGCGAGACTCGTCCTATCGCAACGCATTCTTTTCAGAAAATTGAAAAACTCTCGCGACGAGATAGCCTGTCAGCAGGCTGATGCGACTTTGTTATGTAGTCAGAAAGAGAAAGGTGGTGTGTTGCCGTTGTTGCTTTTTCACTTTAACACATAGATAATACAGGCTCGCTGTCAAAAGTATCGCCTTCATTGTGAACTGGGAAACGATTTTATGACGACGACGATTTCTCGCCTCGCTCTAGTCTCGCTCTCACGCTACATTGTGAATCGGGCATCAGTGTCCATTTTGAATTGCTGTTATTGTTATTGTTTTATGATTAACAACATTTTTCTCCGTTCTCCTGATGTCATCATAATGATCAACTTGCATTTTCAGCCATATGACCACTCTACTGTCACTGTTGACATAAGTGTTAACATAAGCTTTCGCAACTAATCGACTTTTTTTTTATTATTTCATGAGAAATAAATAGACGACTCTTGACATCCGGATTTGCATCGTTAACCTTTAGCGCCCTGATAAAGTCTATAATTGCGATTATAATAAATTTTTGAGATATTTTCACTCAAACACTATTTCCATTATCTTCGGGGTAAAGTTATACATTTTCAAAGATTCCATACACTCTTCGGAAATCCGAAAAGCGCCGCATCCATTTTCTAAAGAATTTCAAAACAAAACCTTGATATTAAAAAATAGTTTTATACGTTTCCAACGTTTTCGAAATTCTCGAGATAAAGTTCGTCTTTTTGGGAGATTTCGTACAATTTTCGAAAGTTTAGAAATATTCACATTCAAAATGATTTCCATAAACAGCAATCTGAAGGTATGTACATAGGCACATATTAAATGTCAAGTCGATACGCGATAGCAAATAAACTGCGCATGTAGCAAGAAAAAAAAAAAAAAACCATGCAATTTCCACTTTAAAAGTGAATTATTTTCCATGAATTATGCTTTAGGCACAAAAGTTTATTGTAGATATTCATGTATGTACTATGTATACTAGTATATTTATATGTTAGCAAACAACACGCACTCCGTATTATTATTAAGCTGAGATGAGCACGTGCGATTCAGCTCCTTACACAGAACTATTGGAGCAATATTTTGAAACATTGTTGCATTCCCTTGCAATTCTTATTGCTTCTACTCGTACGATAATGTTAGTAAAAGTCGTAGTTGTCAACATTATGTAAAAGAAAATAAATGCATTGTAAAATTGTGATTTAACGATTACTTTCATTTTGGAGGGAGCTAACAATCATTGCCACTTGTTAGTATGCCTTGGTGAAGCTTTGCAGGACTCCGCGGAAATCCTTTCAAGGCATGTCCGCTTATTTGGTTTGAAAGCATTGATGGCGGCAATATTCTCATTCTTACTTTGGCACTACTGGTATATCTTCATGCACAATGTGGTTTGAAATGGTAGAAAAATTCGTCCTTATCTTCTAAGCTGATTCTTATCTGAAACTAAGAAAAAACAATCCGAACATACGTACGAATATATCCAAGTGCAGGCGTAAGCTGTTGATACACGATTTTTCGTGACAAAATAATTACAGCGCATACACATATTTGATCAAAATGGTGATATACTCGTATGTTGTGCTAGTCATTTGGGTTATATGTAGACATTCAAATAATTATCGCCAACAATATAAACAATAAATGGAAAAGCACAACTGCACCCCAATGTGCCATCACTATGTCTATAGACTATGTTACCACATGACATATTTATCTGTCAACCTTGTCATATCTGGTCATTTTCGTCATATGGTCATATGTGATATTCATATTAGACTACATAACAGCATTTGTCAGTGAAGGTGTTCAAATACGGTCATATACATAACCACTTGGCATGCAGTCTAGTCTTAGCTTGAATCACTAAAACTACTACTAAAGTGACAAGATTATTGAAAAGCGACATTTTGAAAAAAATATTATGGCGGTATGAATCGCTAAATAAAGATGGGAGTCTCATTTCGCTTTCAATTTTATTTTTTATTTTTATATGTCATTTATAATGACATTAATATTTTGTAAAAACTTACATTCATTTGAGTACCTTCAGAACTTTTTTTGTTTATTTTAAAGCTTTGGAAACAACGAAAAATATATTTATTTTATATATTTTTATTTTCTACGTTCGGTGAAGATGTCGAAAAATCCCTGTGTGTTCGCAAGTTTTTTATTTCAGCCGCTCGTAACTTGCTGAAACAGACGCTGCTCGCAGCCCCCAATTTTAATCAGACGCTGCGTATGGCATCATTGTCTGATATTTACTTCAAGGCGATATGAATCTCCTTGTCAATAATGGACCCAGGTACATACAATGGCGACAAAATAAATAACACACCCAGGTTCCTTTTCTAAGTTGAAATTTTTGTATTTATATAGCGCGAAAATAAATTTTGCTTATGCAATAAAATTCAATATGGGATAGTTAACTTAAAAAAAAAAAACCATAAACATTTCGTTTAAAAAATAGTATTCTAAGGTTCAATTTTCTGTAGACATTCTTTAGAAATTTCCATTTCAGTGGCATTTCCTCCTCAGCATAGGCAAGCATAATAATGTTTGTTATATTTTATTTGGTCCATAATGCCCTCAATTCACGCAAAGAAAATCAACCCCATACAAGGACATTGCCTCCACCATGCTTCACATTTTTTTATGGTATATTTAGGATTGAATTCCTGGTTGATCCCGCGCCTTACATATTGTTTATCATCTGGTCTGAACCGATTAAATTTCGATTCATCGGTCTATATAATATGTTGACACCAGTTGGAATCTTTATTAACATGATCACGTGCAAACTCTAAACGGGGTGATAAATTACGTTTTGACATCAATGGTTTCTGCCTGGCAATCCGTCCGAGCAATTGTTTTTCCACAGAGCTGTCAAAAATGGATCGAGTTTGTCTGGGACAATCAATGGTCGAGTAGCCTCTATGTGGTCTTTCGAGTCCGATTCTTGCGCACTTTGTTTTGGACTGACCCCATTTCTTCGCAATGTTGGATTGTATTAATTATCTTTTTTCTCGACCACTCCAATTCCCACGCCGCCTGAAATCCCCCATAGAATGATTTCCTCGTCCCATATCTTACAAAAGAATCCCTACATTATTACTTATCTTAATAATATCAGAAATTCGAGTTAAAATGGACAAATAAACTGAGGTAAACAAAGGATGTGCTATTTAAATTGTCACACTAAATCTGACAGCCTTCACAAAATTATGTTTAGTTTTAAAAGTCAGGGATGCTTTAAGCAGAAACATGTACCGTTACTTGACAGGGAGGTCACAAAATGTAAGACTTAAAATTATATCGTGCTTAATCGAATATAAATGTGGTTTGGAACATAACTAATCGATACCATATAACTGTTCTATTTATTTTGTCGCCAAACACAGAGGGCCTCCACAGCTATCTAATACCTCCTGCTTATCTGGGACTGTTTATTTGTAAATAAATACTTATTCACAGCTTACCTTTATATCCAAAGTCCGTTCCATCATACGTGGACTCTTCCAATAGTCTGCAGCTTGGCTTTCGCAGAATTTTACATATTCAGCTATTCGCCTGCCATCTGAGTCCGCCGGCATATATCCGTCCGACTTAAATCGGTCGGGCCGATCTTATCATATGCTACAGTCAATTTAGGTGCTTTCCCTAAAAATGCCATTGCTACTGATGTGATTATGCTTCTCGCTTTATACTACATTGATGTCTATGTACGACTTTGAATACCATTTGTAGCATTAATTTTGAAAGTAAATTCTGATGAATATACCCCAGACAAATTGTGGTTTTTGTATTTCGAAAGTAAAATTTTGAAAAAGTGGAAAAATTTCGTAAAAAATCCGAGTAACTAGTAAAAAACGATATTAAAATCTAAAGAAACATTTTAAATAAACCAAAAGACGGTGCTGTCAGCTGAATGTGTCGACATGAAAGTCGAGAATCTCCACAAGAATAAAAGCTGGGATTACCGAGTGCAGAGTGTCTTTAAAAAACGGTTTTAAAGACAACCTAAGAAAAACGAATCAGGATACTTGAAAACACACTTATTTTTCAAGGTTCATATTCCGAAATTAAGCCCGACTAGAAAATCATCAAAATTATATGTATTCTTACGGGCATCCTGTAGAAAACGGAGCAACAGTCGGCAAACGGTCCGATGTTGTGATATTTTATGCAGTTAATGAATTTTAAACATGTAAGGCTATTTTGCATTCTTCATATTATTTGGTCGTAAGCAAATTACATTTTTAAAAGCTTTTTTCTTAGTCTCTTTTATTTTATGAAAAATTATAATAAATTCATAAAGCTTTACAAATATCGCAACACTTACATAAATAATAAACAAAACCGGAAAGCGTAAAACCCACCCTACATACCTACAAATTATGTACATTCACGCGCCTTTTTCTCTATGTACACGAATTTGTTATACATCCAGCAAGTAATAGCTAATCAACTGCACAAGCTTCGTTATTGTTGCTCGTTTTTGTACAAAAAAGAAAAAAAACACATCCCGTAACATAGATTAGTAAACAAAACAAGTACATCTTCTCTGTAAGTATCGACTTTGGTTACGTAACTCCGCGTAATATAATAACAATTGTATGTATAATGAAATAATAGTTACATGTTATTCTGTCTGCATTTGATGCTGCTTTCTGTTACTACATAAAGTAATATTGATTAAAACTTCAGTTTTTTCAAACGTTGGATGGATGTCAATGCACATGATGGGTGTAATACGTGTCCTAATTGGAAGAGGAATTATAAAAAGTCCCTCATGGTTTGAAAGAAAAAAAAAACCTTCCTATCTAAGAGAGAATTGTTACTTTTCCAGCAACTTTTTTGGTCCTGACTGATTGACATTCAACCACATCACAAAAAAAAACGTGTTGACAATCTGTATATCTTTAAATGTTAAGCGTTGCATATTGCCCTATAGCAACGATATCAGCCATTTAACTTTGCCGTTCTCACCGAAATTCTGTCAACCCCATCAGAGATTGATAACATAACATGCAAAAAAAAATTTGCAGCTGGTGACGATTTATGGTATAGGTAAACCTTTTTTTTCTGTCAGGCAAAAGCGGACCATAGAAGGGGGAATGTATTCGAAATTTATGAAAAAAAAATACTTTTCATATTTGTATCGCTTATAACGATTCAAAGCTGTTAATCTTAAGAGTGGAATTTGAAAAATTTTCCACGAAATTTGTAGTATTAAATTAGGCATTTCTGTTAAAAATGATTGTAGAGTAAATTTTAACATAATTATATCTCTGAATGCACCCATTAAATCTTAAAGGTCTAAATAAAAACGAAATAGCAATGGCGACGTACAGTACTACTAGAAAGTGAATTCTCATTTTTGAATTTATGTAGATAAAAGAAAATAATTCAGAAACTACCCATGTATTTAGAAAAAATTATATTGTTACATCCCTGTAGATATTATTTTTTTTAATTTATTCGCCAAATAATTGCTTCTTATGTATTTATTTATTTTTTTAATTAATTCAAAATTTTCATTGGCTACTGCATTTTATTTACAAAAAAAAAAAAAAAATTATTTACCAAACCTTCTGTAAATTTATTTATTTGTTTAGTAATTTTTGTGTATATAGGTAAATATATATCATTTTCATTGTCACAACATTTTTACACGTTTTCAAAAACATCCCAATATACTCAAACAAAGACATTTTTTTCCGAAAAAGAAAAATATAAATCCAAAAATTCAAAACAAAAAAAAAGTACATATTTTGTAAAATCCATCCAAAGGTAGTAGTGTAAAGTATTTATAAGAAGAACAAAAAAAAAAAAAAACAACTGTAAACTATATTAATAAACATCATGTTTTTGTTTGCGTGGAAAATTGTTTCATTCCAAAAAAAAAAAAAAATCCAAGTAAATGTTTTGTTGAAAAATAAGATACCTTATAGCATTCAAACATATCTATTTGTACAATAATATATACAAGAAAAAAAAAATTAAATACTGTTCTACAAACCAGATATCAATTGTCCAAGTCATCCTGTAGTTGTTTTTAATTTGTTTCATAAAAGTTTTGTTTTTTTTTTTTGTTTTTTTATTCCCATTAAATTTGTATTTTGATTTATTAAGTATTTTTATTTTACGGTTTTTTCAGGATAATAATATTTCCATGCGACGAAATTTTCGAATTTCAACTCAAAATTCCCTTCATTCTTTTCAAATTTGTGGTTTTTTACGTAGTTGTTTTTACAATATTGTTTTGCATTATTCTGAATTGCTATATTAAATTGTGTTAGTCTCGTTTTTTTTTTTTGTAGTGTAATTACATATATACATGGTAATGTTTATTGAGTAATTATGTTAAAACATGGGTATGTGTAATTATTATTTTAAATCCATTTTTGTAATTTAAGTGATTGCGTAAATGGATGCGAGGATATTTCGGTATTATGTAATTCACGTCGTAACAGGAGAGAGGTGCAGTTTTAATAATTGGATCATAATAATAAAAAATAACATAAACCGATTGGAAAATAAATCAATATAAAGGGGGCATTTACACGTGCATCCAATGTCGCAGTGCCAATAGTTAATAAAAAGGTATAATCGATGCCCAAATTTTTAAAGTTAATTGATTAACTTGGAAATTTTCAACACGGAAACATGAGCATTCTGCCACACTGTGCTTTATTTTTAATGGTGTAAAAATAGCACCGATAAATTTTAAATTTTAAATGGATAGTCTGTGAGTAGGTTTTGCGCTGAGATTTTTTTTTTTAGGAGCCTATTGTGTTTTCACCACGGGAAATGTAGGTTCTGGATGGACGTCACCTTTGTAGCTGGTTCACTGGCTAAGATCATCCTTATTTGCCCATTAAATTTCCTCTCGGCGGCACTGAATACTATTTTCATTTGTATACCATAATTTAGTTTTGCTGACACCGTAGAAGAGTTCAGGACCGATTCGTGGTAAACATATCTCTGGTCATTAAATCGTCTCTTTCACCACCAGTGAAGCTGCTATGAGCAAATTCTAGCGTTGAATAGCCAAATTGAACTTTGGCCAGTTCAGGGGGTATTATTAAAGTTTCCAGAGTGAAATCAGTGTCAATTTTAAAGAACTTCCGAGAACCCACACCCATATTTTACCTCTGGTCCATCCAATTCTGATAATTTTCAGGTCAACCCAAAAGGTTAAGAAGACATTTAGACAAAAAAATTACAGAAAGTGTTTACTTTCACCTGAAATAAAAAGAGTAATCAAACATTTTGATTATTCAAATAGGTTCCTTCTATACCTAGAAGTAGCCCATTGTTTTGACTCTTCGTTGGTTTCTGGTGTGTTGTGGTGAATCCAGGTTTCATCCACGGTTACGAAACGGCGCAGAAACTCAGCTGAATTTTTCTGGAACATCGCCAAACACACCTTTGAAGTTGTCAAACGAATGCGTTTGTTGTCGATTGTGAGCAAACGCGGCACCCATCGTGCGGAAAGCTTTTTCATGTCCAAATATTTATGTAAAATCAAAATCACTGAGCCATGTGATAAGCCTGTGGTCTCTTCAAGCTCGCGCACTTTCACTCGCCGATCGTCCATTATCAAACCATGGATTTTGTTGACCATTTCTGGTGTGGTGACCTCAATTGGGCGACCAGAACATTCGGCGTCACTTGTGCTTGAACGACCGCACCGAAATTGAGTAAACCAGTGGTGAATGGTTCCAATCGATGGTGAAGAGTCCCCATAATATTTGTCAAGCTTTTGTTTGGTTTGCGTGATAGTTTTTTCTCGCAAAAATTAGTGTTTAATGAGCACTCGAAATTCACTTTTTTCCATTTTAACGAAAATGCTAGTAGGCGTCTATATAAAATGGCTGCCACAACAAAACTATTTGACAGATCTGTCTGAAAATTTGGGTGCGTTCTTTTGAAAGATGATTCTTGACAAAAAAAAATTAATTTAAGGTGACGACACAATTTGTGTTAATTTTTAGGGACTTATTGAACCACCCTCGTATCTGCAGGTTTCTTTTTAAATTACATGTTATTTTGATACTAACAGCTCTTTCGCGATCAAAAAATTTACAGAAACAATGTATTATAGAGTATCTCCGCGGTATGAAATGAATCGATTTACACTTGCATAATGTTGGGAAATACTGAACACTTCTTTCCAAAGTGCGCCTAAACCCGAGAACCCGATCATTGGCCCAATTTTTCTTTGAAGATGAAGATGGCAACAACGTTACTGTCATTACGTAATAAGCAATTTTCGTTTGCCAGAAACTGAGGAAATAAACTTTGCCGATCTCTGATTCCATCAAGATGGCTCTACGTGCCATACAAGCCGTCCAACAATTTATCTAAGTTCAGTAATCGTGTAATCATCCGTTTTGGTGATATTGCTTGGCTACTGCATAGTTGCGCGATTTGATTTTGTTTTGTGGAGTGACGTTAAAGATCGATATTATGCTGACAATCCAGAAATGATTCAGGGGCACTTAAGTACAATATTAATTGAGCTATTCGTGAAATAGAGCTCCGAACCATCGAAAATATACTCAAGATTGAGTTGACGGGATTGGCTATTGCCAAGCTAGCCGCGGCAGTCGTTTAAATGAAATTATTTTCCACAAATAATCAGAAAGTGTATAAAGCAAAACACTTTGAAAAATATTAAATTAATTTTTTTATAATAATTTTAAAAAGAAATCAACAGATGGCTCACCCTTTACATCAAAGGTCGCCCTAGATTGTCGCTCACATAGGACATAGGGATATTCCAGGCTTTTGAAGGGCAGATGATCTTGCCACCAGGCATGTCACAACTTTTGTAGATTTTATCGGAGAAGGGGAATCTCGGCAATTGCTCAGGCTGAATGCAGAAGGCTTTACTTAGGAGCTTACTTCTACGACAACCTCGATGAGCTAGCTAATTCGAACGTTAGGAACCTCCATCATTTTATTGCATGCTTCAACTGGTTCTTAGATAGTTCGTGAGAAATCTCTTGATTCTGTGGTATCACCATGGGACCTGCTTTCATCTAAGTGTTTCTGTGCTTAAGGCGCGCGTCGTCAGTCACTCAAACCTAACCCGAATCTTCATTCTTAAAGTGGTTGTGCTAAAGCTGAAACGTTTGCGTTTATGAGCACAAATATACTGAGTACAAGCTCAACTTTATATTCGGTTACAAAATGTCAGCCGACGTAGGTTATCGCAATTTTTAAAACATTTCCTAGAAATATACATGTTTGCGAATGTCCTTTCGCTGGTCTCAAAATTATCCGCATGTGGTTTCCTTTGATACCTCATCCACTGTGTTTACTCGTAGTTAAAGTTTCCTTTTAGCTCGCTGGCTACATTTGCGAATAACTAATCTAACTTCCCATTATAATTGGGAACACATTTTTTTTAGCGATTGCAGGTTATTAGTACTAATTTTCGTATCGAATATCTAATTTGATTTTACCAATAAATTTCTAAAATAAATGAAGGGACATTGAAGGAACAAAGGCGTTTTCAAAACTCAAAATGGCACACAAAACTCAGAAACATAATTTCTTCGTAAGTCAATAAAATGACAGTTTAAGCAATAGGGTCTTCGGTGTCACTTAATCTAAATCCGAAGTCAAAAAGTGATTTTTTGTACTTTCTAGTGTAATTATTACTCAAACAGTAGCCGTCCACCTGCCGTATAGTATTTTTTTTCCACAAAGCCAGAAGGAACAATTCTTCTAGGATTTCGACTGAAACAATCCTTTCATTTTCCTTTGCTTTGTGATAGCAAGTCTTGTGGACTTACTTACTTACATATGTCCTATTGCCTATTGTTGGTTTTAGGACCACCACAAAACCGACGTGCTATCAAGTACTTGCTCTATCTTCATTTCTTCCAACTCTCCGCCAGTTGCCAGGATTCTTCTTCAACTATTCTGTGCTATGTATATCTTCTTCGATAAGCTCTACCATCGTGTGTAAGCGGGATCTTGGCACATTTCCTTATTCCCACGTCATCCGTCATAAATAAATAATATAGGTTTAAGGGTACAACCTTGTGGAACACCACTTTGGATTTGAGAATCTTCTGATAGCCTTCCTCTCTATAGAACTAATACCAATTAGCTTATCAGAGATACCACTTCCATGCCATGCAGTCAAAAGTCTTTTCAAAATTGATGAACAGAGAAAAGTGGTGATCTGTATTAAATTTCATGCTCTATCTCAATGATGATCCACGCAAGATGTTTATTTCGTTAATTTTCCATTTTAAGGGAACTTGATGACCATTTCTCTCTTCCACTCTTCGCAAAAGTTATCGGCCTTTGAGATCTACTAGCATAATCTACAAGGAAGATCTGCTGATGTTAAAGGTTGAAAGATTCCCCATGAATGTCAAGTTTTACCGATTCTTTCTTGTGCTTTTCTGACTCGAAATCCAAAAATTGTGGCATAAGATCTCAATCTAATTTGGGGTGCATTACCAACGAATATACTATTTATGAACACAGCAAAATGTTCTGTCGATCGTTCAACTCCGAGGTCTATATAAAGCAAGGAAGAGTTAAACGCTTAACCAGATTTTGCCTCTAGTTACGAGTATGGAGCTACCATTGTCGCCCCGCTTGTTTCTAAGAGAAAACTTCTAAAACGGCGGTCGTCAGATGGGTAATTTGGCTGGAAAATGTTGTAGAATTCTGTGTTAGATTTACTTTAACTCAACTGATTGTGACTAGCCTTTTATTTTTGTTCCATCCGAAATTAAAAAAGTGGGATAGAGTCTTTAATGAAGTGGTTTGAGTCCGAGGTGTTGTTCACTTATTGTTCACTTCATGGATTGTGTCCCGGCTAATGGTAGGAATTTTCATGTTCTAATACGATTTTTTCTTTCTAATGACATTTTGGCGCCGACAACCCATACAGGGCCTATCATAACTTCTCGCAGCCAACTACAGTTTCATGCTACTTCCGAAGGGTTTTTCGATTGAGAGAAGCTTCTCATGAATGTTTGTCAGACGTTTGCGAGATGTGGAATCATGAGAAATCTTTTTTTTTTCTGAGTTTTCTGATTTTTGAACCTTGAATCCCCTGCTCGGTGATAGCGTACATAACCACTGAGACAAGGCGCCCACTATTGATTCTTATTTATTTGGATTGTGAAGGCTTTTGTATTCCTTAGACTTGGTTCACGGACTTGAACCACTCTTCCCAGTCAAACACATTAAACTACAACCACCCATGCATTCTTCTCAAAGAGTAAATAGCAGAGATTTTTTTGTAAATTTACACGAAAGAAAAAGAGAACTGACTGGGGGTAGGCAAATAATTACGAGTATTAAAGTTATTTAAAGATTATTTCAGTTACAGTATCGGCCAGGCTAAATAAATCGTCAATTCATACTCGTAAGCATTATATCTATATACATACTTCCAAGTATCAAAATATACAAAATGCATTCCAAATGAACCCGAATTCAATAAATTCTTATAGTCCTCATCGTATTTACTCGTGCTCATATTGAAGTCATAAAATCAACATTCCCTACTTAATCCTCATTAGGATTATCAACAATGAATCAAAATCATATCCACATTATTAAGACTAAGGAAATCTTAAATTATTCTCTGCATGCTGAATAATTTAAGTCTACTGTGGTTAATACGGATACCGCAATACAAAAGCCGAATACATTTTGCATGCTTTAATGAATACAAATATAAACAATAATAGTTACGCTTTAGGCACAAAGCTAGGCACGCCCTCTCTGCAAGAAGCATGCTCTTTCAGTTCTTCATAGTGTTTAATGTCTCTATGTATGCTTTCGAGTTTATTATCCTTTTGAGTTTTGTGTTGTCCCCAGCCCCTGGAAATAGTTTTTTATTTTATTTTTAGTTTCTATTTCTATTCTAAATACACAAATTAGGACGACACTTTGTTTTATTTTAGTGAAATTACATTTGGGTTGTTTTAACATTTTTTTTTTTTTTTATTCATTTTATTTTTTAGTTTATTGAGCAGACAAACTCAAAATTAATTGCACATAACAAAAAAGATATAAGATAGAAAAATAAAATTAAAGCTATTTTTTTTTTTTTTTTTTAATTGCCACACAGTAATATTTTTTTATTTTTATGTATGGATTTTTTTGTTTTTCATTTTTATTTTATTTTTGGTATCCTTCGTCTCATTGAACAGACAACAACACTGATTGGACTCCTTAAAACCGCCCGCTTGCTTCGCCTAGTGAGAGTTGCAAGAAAAATCGATCGATATTCGGAATATGGGGCAGCGGTCCTTGTGCTACTCATGGCAACGTTTGCCCTGATTGCCCATTGGTTGGCGTGCATCTGGTACGAACAATCAAGGTTTTTGTTATTTTTACTTTCATTTCGTTTTCTGTTGTACATGTGTAGCTTTTGTTTTTTTTAGATATTTACAAATAAATAAAAAAATTTCCCAAAATCCATTTGCAGGTATGCAATTGGAAATGCAGAAAGAAGTATGTTGCCAAAGGATGTTGGCTGGCTGCATTCATTGGGCAATGATATACAGGAGCCATACTATGATAACAAAACAGGAGGTCCTTCGATAAAGGTGACAATATACTCATAATGTATATCGCTACACATTTATTTCGATTTTGTTGAAGTCTGAGCAACTAAGGCGTATACGTATAACTTAATAATCGTTTGACATTTGACAATTTGATTTTCCATTATTGTTGTTGCGGCCATGTTGATTTATGTGACAGATTGAGGATTTACAATAATAAATGTCAGTTTGACACGATTGTACTTAATCGGTTATCGATTTGTCTCGTTGCAGTCACGCTATATAACCGCGCTATATTTTACGTTCACATCGTTAACATCGGTGGGGTTTGGAAATGTCGCACCAAATACAGATGCGGAGAAAATTTTTACAATATGTGTTATGTTAGTGGGATGTAAGTATTGTTGCATTTTATGTTAGAAAATTACAAAAACTCTAATGACAGTGGTAATTGAATAGTTGTAAGTTTTTTTTTTTTTTTGGAACAAATCAAGCAAATTTATTGCACATTTTTTGTTTTATATTGCTTTCTGTGAATTTAAGCTATCTAATCTGTAAGGCAAGGTTACCTACGAATATCGTAACCTGTTGCACTTAGTTCTAAGTACATAACATTGTTGTCGTGGATAATATGCAATTTGTTATTAATGCAACATTTTGGAGCTTCAAATTTCAGCTATTGACTGATTGTTTCCACAGTAATGAACTATAATCGGAAGAATTGAATTTTTCTGCCTGTGAATATATATACTCAATTTTATGATCCTACAGGGAACGCAGTATGGAACTTATGGTGTTTACAGGATAATTGAACATCACTAGTTGGAAGGAGTCATTTTGATTGGAGAAAACGCAAAATTTATTATTAAAATACCAAACTACTTAATATTTTAAATTTCGTGTATGCAACTGTCAACAAAAGTGTAATTGAACAATTTGTGGAGGCGGAGATAAACTTATTTATTCAGGCCGTCGGTGGACCTGTAGTTTGCTCAGATCTTTTCGTCTGTTCCACTTAGGATAACACAAAGGCAAAATAATTTTTCCTTGGGTGACTGGCATTGGTGTGACTTTACCATGATGCATAAGAAATATGTTTATATAAATAAATAAGCTTTGCTTAAATTGGGCCTAACTGCAGTGTAAAACTCTTTCAATAAGCGAGTAGCTTCTGAGAGACATTCACATCTCGGGCTGTGCATAGGTATCTGACGATAGTTCATTCTATACCACGATTCCAGTGCTGGAAATAAATGCAAAAAAGGATAAAAGCGAAATAATCACGAGTAAGACAGTATGAGCCTTAAACTCATTTGCACAATATACATAACAATGGTCATCACTCGCCCGCCATTGCTTAAATTCTTGTTCCGTATGTTGGTCAATAAAAGTGATTAAGTCCTCCCTGAACCTAATTAGCACTACTAGCGTGCCACATGACGTATAATGAAGTTGTTAAGTTTTGTTTCTTGTTAGTGTCTTGAATGGGTTAGAATAAATTAGAGACTTTTATATCCATCCTGTATAGTTTAAGAAGAGGATAGTCTCTCAAATCCTTTACGAACATCGTAAAAGACAGATTTTTCTAATGTGAGATTCGGACATCTGCAAAAAGTAGTGAGTGAGATATGATTATAAATCCGAATTTTTGTTTTGTTTGTAGTGGGTCCAATAGCAAGCTCTAATGCCCGCACTTCAGTCGTTACCCACAGGAGTCTTGTTTATGAGTTAACTTGTCCTAACCGTGCCATTATCTTTGTAGATGTGGCGGAGTTAGTAAGTTGGATTCTTCTGCTATTGGCCATAGATATACACGTAGTACCGGAAGTACATGCTCTTACTTTCCCAGACCCCATCTGAGTGTGAACACTTCGGCAAGTGTACTGTGAAGTGCTCATCCCGGCTTGCGCATTCGTCTGATTGCTTATTCCTTTCTATGTTCGTCCTGTCTACAAACGGGTATAAAATATATATGTAAGTGCTGCCTTAAATTACATTACGAATGCATTGCAAAAGAAAAGCAAGTGAGCTTAATTTTGTCTAGGAAGGCAAATAACGCCGCCTCGAAGGACTAGTTTCACTTACTACTCGTATCCAACATAATGTTGGTGTTTTTGCATTTGTGTGATCTAGTTGTTTTTTGGTCTGCCTTTTTTGCGCAATTGTGTAGAAACAGTGCTCGCCAACTAACCCACCAAAATGTTTTTTTTTTATCAATTTTTGCCCTGATATGCTCGCGGACCTGTCCGGTACTTTAAAGTTATGCTCCAGGAGCGCAGTAACTAATAACCTATCACAGCCAAGCAATTACTTAAAATACATCTTAAGAGCGGATGAACCAGCACCTTTTTGGCAATTGATTTACACATAAATTTATATCATAGAGGAGAAGAAAATTCAAGCGCAATTTAAGCTAGCACTACAGAGACTTCGAAATGATGAAGAGTATACGCCGTCACCACTTTAAATGGATTAGTCTTGTGGAGCGGTGTTATCGAAACCACCCCTGAGGGACTATTAGAAAAACAAACCCTAACCATGTCAGCCTACTTATCGAGAAAAAATCTGTATAAGGCAAAGTTGGAGACAAAATTTGACGTCGAAAGGTCCATACACACTTTCAAATTGTTCGGGTAAATAACTGGAAAGATTTCATCCAAAACCACGAAGTTGAATGGCATGCTACTAAGTCGTTTCTGGTTAAACTACTATCAATCGATTCAGTCATCCGTGCAGTGAGTAGTGTTTTTCGGTTTTATGCTGAGATGTATAGGATATTTTACAGCATATCATCTGCGCGACGTTGTTTAGTGGTTGAGTGCATAAACATCAACAAATTTGTTTACACTATCTCACCTCTTGTGAACATCTGATAGACATCCGAGAGTAAAATTACCCTCAATCGGCATAGAACTCGAGGTTACTTTCATTCATGTGTCACAAATTACGAATGGCTTCGAGACCTAGGCCCGATAGGGGTTATCGCACAAAGTAATTATTTATTTATTTTATCTCATTTTTTTCAAATATTGTACATAAACTACGTCCGACCAAGCATTCAAAAGAAATCATAAGTACATCCTGTCAGCTTGAAGCTGCTTCCATCGTCGAAATGCTAATAAAACTTCAATGAAAAGCGATTCTAGATACGTCTACGTTGGTGCCATAATAGCAATGTGCAATCCATTCCCCGGCTACCTTCTTTCAGAGAATATAGAGATTCATTACTACTCAAAACCATTGAAAAGTGACCACCTACTGTCTTTCCAATATCTTGTAACCTACAATGTGCAACTATGACATAAACGAACAGTTGACATACTCCCCTATTATTCATTGATGTGCTACGAGTATTATATCCCACTTTAATTTACTTCCTGTCAATCCTGTGATCGATGCACCATTGGGTATTCTCTTTACTCTAACGAAGTCATAAAACGGAAGTTGGTTGAAATATAATTTAAATCAAAATTACCAGATTCAAGTGGTAAGGCAACTAAATCACTGCGGGAATGATATTGTATAATACTTCTGCTCAGTTACCTAGCCTTTTTAAGATTTATTATTGATATGACATTCTTTGGATATTGTCCGGGAGACTTTCTCTTTGGGGATTATATTCTTATTGCACTTTTTATATTTGAAAATGTTTTTGTTTGAGGATTTCGTATCGGTCCCATCTAATTCTGGATATTACTGAGATTTAACATTTTACAATTTATTGCTCTATTTGTCTGGTTATGATTGATTAAGCACTTTTTGAAATTTTAAGTAGAGGTTGCACTGAATTCTCCATAAAATATTTAATGTGATGTGCATGTGCGAGGAGTTCCAATTCTATTCTAAAGTCATTGACTATGACATTAGTAGAGAACGAATCATCGAACATACTAGCCTCTATTTCTACTGTCATCCACAGTTTTTTAATGATCACATCAGATCACGATCAATTGATCGAAGATAATGTGCGAAACCATTAAATTAAATACTACATATGGGTATGTATGCATATCTATCGCAAAATCATATTGTGGTAAGAGTTAAAACAGTTTCTGATCGAAAATTATTAGCAATTATCTGATCGATCAGATCATACTATCGATCATTCGATCTCTATAAAATGTAATAGAATTTTGTGATCAACCTCGATCAGTTTTAAATGTAATAAAATAAAAGAATCACTTTGTTAAATGTTGATTTACGGTTCAAATATATGCTAGTATAGTCTTAAATACGTACCTACGAGTACGTACAATCGTTTGGGTTTAATTTCATGAAAATCTTACCCAATACCTCGAACTTTAAAATTCTCTACAAAATATATGCCGATCAATATAAAAAAAATAAAAAATTGTTCGAAAAAGGTTTGCCATACAAAAATAAAAACATTTAGATTTCAAAATCATTTAAAATATTTTAAAATTTTCCTCAACTGAACTATCCGTACATCAAGAATTGTCGACTTATGGAGCAAGTTAATGAATGTTATTTTGAGTGCTAATATATCAAAAACGGTCTTACGGTGGGTGTATGATTTTCAAAAAATTTCGAAATCTGTACGGAATTTTCTAAATTTGCCCAAAATTTATTGAAATTGTTTTTGAGTGCAAACATCTCGAAAACTTTTTGTCGTACAAGAAAAAAAACAGCATTTTTTCAAAATTATACGAAGTTTTGCAAAATTTCCGTCTTATGCCCGAAGTTCATGAAAACTATTTTTGAATGCTAACATATCGAAAATGGTCTTACGAAACGAATTATTACCGTCAAAGTATAGTACGCTGTTTGCGTCCTGCTCTCCAAATAGTGCCTTGCCATTGTCGTGAAATATATTTTTATTTTTAGATTTATCCCGGGTTTTTATTGCCGGAAATTTTCTTTCAGTAAATACAGAAAACAAAAACAGGACACACTAATTTAATATGCAAAAGGACGAAAGAAACAACAATTGATACAAAAGAGATGAACAATACGAGTATATTTCTCATTCTGTTGACACAATCCTCGCCACAATCTAAAAACAATTATTTTCCTTTTCTTCACAACAATAAATCATAACAATTTAAAACTCTCAAGGAATATAGTAAAATCGATGATTGAAAAATATGTATAAATAATTTCCATGTATTGTCGTCTTACTATGTACAAAAAAAAAGTCTAAACCGACATCTTTTTCTGACAGCGACATCTTTTTTCATAGTTAACGGATTTGTTTTCAAGTCGTCGATTTTTGTTTTATCTCCTTTTGACACTCATCCCCTTTATTTTTCTAGATGCCAAATTCATGGCAATGAAAATTGCCCACTTGTGTATGAAATATTTATTTTTTTCCATCAATTCCATCAGTTGGCTTTCCTTCTTTTGCCCATCTTCTGCCTCCAAAATTAAATGTTTATCATGAATAAATCATCTTCCATATTTTTATTTTTCAAAGCTGAAATGTCAAAATTTCAATGTGACAATCGATTAAATGCCTGTGAAATTTGTATGGAGAGATTTATCGATGACACCAACCATATGATTTTGAGCAAAACTATTATACGCATGAACTTTTCAGGAGGAAATTTTCCATTTGACATTTCACGATGGAAAATTTGTATGGAAAACTGAAAACATCGTATTAGCCTTTCAAGGTGGGTGTCGAATTTTGCAAATGAAGTAAATGAAAATCAAATATGATTGTGAATACCTCGAAAACGACGGATTTTATTTTTTTGAAATTATCTAAAGGAAAGGTGCATACCAAATTTTTGAGAATCTTATGTATTTTTGTTGTTATCTGAACTCCGACTTCATGTATCACTACAGTAAATTTGATAACAAAAATATTCCGATCAACAACAAACCAAAGGAGGGACCAATTTTTTATAATTTAGAAAGAAAATTTCATATCAGCATCAACATTCAATTACCACTGGTTCCGTTCTATCCATCCATCCATCAATTAAACCATGAAACTTCGATTCAAATTTCTCACTTTTCTGTTTGCTTGCAGCCCTCATGTACGCCAGCATATTCGGTAATGTATCGGCGATCATCCAAAGGCTCTACTCTGGTACCGCCAGGTATCATACCCAAATGCTACGCGTACGAGAATTCATTCGATTTCATCAGGTAAGTTCGGATCAGCTCCGCTGATCGGTGATCATCTCGCTCTCTCTATCTCTCTCTGTGTCGCTTCGCGTCTACGGATAAGATCGCGGCGCTGTATATGTCTGTCAGTGTCTATGGTTCTACGTTCTTTTTTAGTTCGTCTTTCATCCTTTTTCTTTTTTTGATATGATATTTAGTTTTTTTTTTTTTTTTTTGTATAACTCATGTAAAATTGTCTTAATGGTATCTATCATTTCTGGTATCGTTTTTCTTTTTACTCGACTAATTCGCGTGATTTTTGATTTCAAAAAAGAAAAAAAAAATCAATCACTTTCGGTCTTTCTATGTTATTTGAAATCACATCGAATATATATTTTGGTTTTTTTTTTCGTTTTGTTTTCTTCTTCGTGTTCTGTTTTTAACACACACAGATACCAAATCCATTAAGACAACGTTTAGAAGAATATTTTCAACACGCCTGGACGTATACCAATGGAATCGATATGAATTCTGTATTGAAAGGATTTCCCGAATGCTTGCAAGCCGACATTTGTTTGCATTTGAATCGTAACTTGCTGACAAGTTGTCCAGCTTTTGAAGGAGCCAGTCCTGGTTGTTTGAGGTAAGAAATCTACACAACGTCAACAAAAAAAAAAAAAAAAAAAAACAAAGAAATAAACACAGACTTGGGTTTGTTGTGTACCAGTACAACTAGATGGCGCTAACATACTTATTTTATAGAAAAGTGGTCCAGTTCTTAATTGAAGTACTTCCAATCGAATAGGATGGACTCGACTCCCTGAAATTTGGTTCGAAGAACTCCAATCAATTACAACACCACAGCCATGTACTTGTACTGGTACCAGTACTGCTCAACTCTGCTCTGACATCACACTGAGCTTTACTCTCCCATCTGTGTATATCTGTCACTGTGATCCCCCCCGTATGATGAATGGATGATTTATAAATACTGTGTGTAATGGATAAACTATCAAATATGTCATAGCGCGCAGTTTTCAATGAAATGCTTGAACTTTCATCGCCGTGTTTCGCCATGTAATTTTTTTTTTTCTGTAAAAAGGATAATGTTGTAATTTTATTTATAAAAATGTTTTGCTGAATTTTTTGTCCAAACTGTATCTAAAGCTATAGCTCTGCTAAAAATGAAAATAAATAGAAAACGAAAATCGAAAATCTGCCAAAAAATAAAAAAACAAAACTGTTCTACAATCCGGACAAAACAAAAATCCGAAGCTCTGCGCTACGCTGCTCTCAGCTCTAAGCTTACTACTTGTTTCCAGCTTTATAAACTTATAAATATTTCCGTACATAGACATATCAAATTGAACAAAAAAAAAAAAAAACTGTACATAAGGAATAACACAAAATCTGTTGTTTTAATATTCTTTGTACCGTTGTCTTGTTGTATTTTGGTTTTCATCTGGTAGACTTGATGATAGGGTATTCATCTATTCTTAAGTAAAGCTTTAATATTGCTGAGCTGGCCTCCTCTGTCTAAAGTACTATTAAATGCAATTTAAGAATGGGTCCATATGCCTAGTGTTAAAAATTATATAAATTATTTATTTATTTTTTTTTTTTTTAATTTTCTATTTTTACAACATGTAACTTGTTGCTATAAATTTATTGTTGTTTGTATTTTTATTTTTATCTATCAAAATACACGAAATGTTTTCATTATGATTTTTCATTTTATCACTATAAAAGTATTCATGTTATTTTTTTTTATTTTGAAAATAATTAAATCTCTGAGTCAAAACAGACATTTTAGCGCAAAATTTTATTTTCTCCTTACATTTATATAAAACAGAAAAAATTTACAAAAAAAAAAAAAAAAATACCTGTAAATATTTCTATAATCTTTAACTATTTTCTTATTCTTTTGCTTTCCTTTAGCTATAGGTTGTGTTTGATGTGCATATATGCAGCGTGAGGATTAATGCTTAACACATAGACATACACATACATCGGTGGAGTTAAAAATGTATATAAATACAATAAATTGCTATAAATATCGTAAAGCGATGAAAGAAAAATCATTTCACGGCGTTGATATATTGTAAATGTGGTTATCCACTCATCAAGATTTATTTTAATTTCTTTATCTTCTTCTCCTTCTCTTAATATACCATCAACTTAAAAATTTAATTGGAAAGACCATAGCTCTTCACAATATTTTCTTATAGTAAGCTGTGGATAAATAATTTTACTCTTTCGCGATACAATTTCATTGGAGACAAATTTATGCTCTATCTTCAAAGTGTATTTTTATTTCAATCAAAGGAGTTATTTTTCCTATAGTGCAAGGATATAAATTATTTTATGTAGTGGCTAGAGAAACATTAATATTACTTGTTTATATTTTAACCCGTGAGTGCAGAGTGGTGGTCAAGGATACGAAAATACGAAAACAGACTGTGCCTGTGCTTAGTAATTTATCGCAAGTACTCGTAGTTAACAAAACCATAGTTGAGTGTTTTTTTTTTTTTTTTTTACTAGATGTGAATGAATGGTACTAAGATAAATATAAAATGCCTGTCACTTTCACTAACAGAAATCTTATTACATGAAATCCTCCAGTTGGATATACAAAAGTATATTTTCCGCTGGTGGCAAATCTTGAAAAAGAAAAACGTCGGTTGGCAAGTTTGACGTACTCAAAAAATCTTCAAGACTGAAGCTCTTACATATGTACACTTATATAAAGGGCAAAATATATCTGTATGTTTGTTTGGTTGAACTTGTTTAATACCCTGTGAAACAATGGATAGACAAGACAGTGTGTGCGAACTTTTAAAATTTAAAAAATTATGTAAATAAGTTTGCCGGTGTATACTATATAACCCAGATCATTTTATGTATTTTTTGGTATGGTCTACTAATATTAGATACAGTTATAGAAAGCCCATCGCAAATTCTGCAGACTTTGATTTATATTATATAGATAGATAGAAAAAAAAAATATATCCTGCTAATCGAACCATGTGTCTGGATATTTGAAACAGTCGATCTGTTGAAAAATTCCTGCATATTAGATAAATCATTATCATTTGTACCGCATGGGGTATATATTTAGGGTAGAAACCACAGATTCCTTTTACACTTTTCTGAAAAAGAAAAAGAAAATAAATCCAGTGATACAAAATGGTATCACTATCAAATTTTTTTTCAGAAAATGGAAAAGGTTCTTTTCCTCAGTAACTCAACTATATTTTCGTAACAAAGACCAAATTCCCTTGAGCTACGTATTGTGACTTCAAACTAAGATATTATTTTGTTCTGGTTGAATATTATCTTTAGAAAGATTAAGAAATCTTCTCATATTATCCAGGAAAAATCCCTACGTTTGGTCCCTGGACCTTAGACCCATTATCATCATTACTTTTAAAATAATTACCAAAGCTATAGGTGTATCCATTTCCTCTGCAATATTGTTTCAAATGCGTTGTCAGGGTCCCATGATGAGTACTTCAAAAACAAATTAGTAGAAATGGCTCAGAGTATCAAATGAGATAGCTGTGTCATCTGACATTAGGTATGTTTTTTGTTGGGAAATGTATTTACGGCAACGAAAAATAACGATTCGCAGTGATATTGTTAAAAATAGAAATGAAAACAATAACAAAAGTACCACAACAAAGAAGTGGATATTTCCTTAATTTGTAGAAGTAAAATGCCACTTCAGCAAGTGTGTACCATCACGAATGCAGCAACAAAAGCACATGCCACAAGAAGAAACCGATTTCTCCCTTAATTTATGGCAATAAAATGAATTATTCAACAATGAATGCTCTCTTCGTTTCATGTATCCGAACAATGTGTCTAAAGCAGACCCTTCCTGCCGATATTATCACCAGCGATTGGCAGTAGGATTATGTTTTTGATTCTAATGTAAATTCGAACATTCTTGGGTATGCAATTCGCAAAAAACACGTCTATTGTTACCTGCATTTTTCTACTGCAAAGTCTCATCAGTAGCTTTTCTTTATCTCTCATCTACGAAGGTCAGTTCCGTTCCCCTATTAGCAATAGCTGGATACTTACACACTACATACGAGTACAAACTCGAGTAAAGTCTCTCATTTGTACCTAACTTTTGGTGCTACCCCGCACTCTATTGTATTTGCATCGCAACCAATTATTAGGTCCTTTGTCTTGCTCTTACAGACTTTCACTAGAAGATTTATTTCATTTGTTGGAATATTTTCTGTGAGTCGTATGGAAGGACCACACATTTTTTCTCTCACACTGCTACAAGGGTTGGTGTACTCAAACGCCGCAGCATAACTGATTGCACGACATACCTCATTAGAACACAAGATATAGTTAATCTTCAGTTTGTAAATAGCGTATCGTGTCCACGCCCCTTTTTAAGCCTCTGATCTTTCCTCCATAGATCCAAGACTCCTTTAAAACTGTAAGATTTAATCGCATCTTCGAAAAAAGACAGCAATGTAAATTTGATGAAATGTGCCTTCACGATAACTCCTAAAAATATGCAACGATTTGAATTAATTTCAAAACTTTCAAAACATATTTTTTTGTGTTGAGGCTTTTTTTTCATACACATGAGACAAAGGGTTGTCCTACGTTTACCCGATAAATGCTCGTTTTTCAGTCTATGTAGGTTGAAGTAAGATACGGTTGAATGTTTTAGGCCCTGTTCTGAGCTATAGCTCAAAGTGTTATTTTTTTTTATCAGTTAAATCTGCATTACTTTTAAAGTTCTTAAAAAAGAGAATAAAACATTGTTTTCAGAATGTAAAATACTGTTTAAAACTAAATCAACTCAGCCGTCTATCCGCTATACGAATTTAAAGTAAAAATGTTTGGAAAAAGTTAAATGAAATCCGCACATTTCATTGACTTTCTTAAAATGTCGAGTAGATACCAAATTTAACCAATTTTATTTATGTTGTACCTCAAGTTCTGCTTAAAATAATTTTTGAAAACTATTGAAATTGAACGTAAATATCAAGTAGTATCTCTAATGCAATGACAGCCCTAGCTTTTAATAGCCTATCAGCAAAAATTTACATTGTCAATGAGACTGTACTGTACTCGTATAAACGATTTTTTCAAATGAAATATCGAAGGTCTTAAAAAGTTGGCAGCCCATGCACTCTGCCTACTCGGTCTATTGGATAAAGTGGCGCTGCATACCGTAGTTAGTAGAGTATTCACCGGAATTTCCATTGAAAATGGTACTCAGAAAATTAACTATAAATATTTAAAGAAACATATCTTAGCATTCGCAAAATCATGGACCAATTTTGAATTTCTACTTCAACTAATACGATATAGATAAACGTTCTTACCCAGTTAAATTTTTAGGATAGTTTTTAATCATTTTTAGTTTTGAAACCGTATGTTCCGGATTTGCTAACGTTACCAGGATACGAGTAGTTAAAGAAAAGCATTAGTATGGAACATTTTCCAACGGATTTTGTTTTTGTTCTTTTATTTGGTGCAATCTGTAACCACGAAAAAAACACAAAATATCGTCCGTAGCTAACTCAGTAATGTGATCAAATTTGACTTATGAGTCAGTAATCAAAATGATAAAACGAATCAATTATTTGTGTAAGTAAAGTATGATAGGTGAGGATAAATGTTTTATTTTATTGCTTGCAAATCTTACAGACCCCGGCCCACCTTTTTTTAGGACGTACTAGTGCACCGTATCTGCCACTGCATCATGGGTGATACTGCTCTATTGTAATGAAAATTCAGCCCTAAGGCTACCGCCAAATAACCTCATTTCCATCGATTGGCTAACTAATTCCATCGGAACCTCACTAGATTTTATTAGCCTTTCGAGCTTAGTCGCTTGTTTTTTAGTATTCTCTAGCAATGCAATACCCTTATTTAAATTTTAATGTTTTTTTTTTTTTAACAACGAACTAATTTTAATCCGACGAGTTAGGAAGTATATAGAAGGACTAGGTAGAAATAGATCCTGTAGTACTGACTCCGGCTAATGACCTATGCTCAGACTATCTTTCCACAATCTTCTTCGGTATGGCATTTAGTTTTCGATCCATATTTAGGCAATGTCCTTGTAGTTGTAGCTATTTATCCCACTGACGACAAAGTGGCTAACACAAGAAACAAAAATCAAATCAGCGTGGCTATTTTTGTTTAATTTTTCAGTTATTGATGATACATGAGTATTCTCCCACTCAAACTGCAAGCATCTCCTTTTCTAATGAACTGAAGATTTAGCATCAATCTGTTTTCTCACAGGCGGAATTGGTCTCACTGAATTTAAATGAATACCCTATGGCAGTCAATTCATTCACATTATTAAAACAAACAATGCTCTATACAGTCCTCTTGCTAAATTATTGTTGACACAATTTAAATTGAATTCCGCATTTCAAATTATTTCACTCAACCAGACTGAACTTATTTACCAACTATTCCTCGCTATTCTTCTTCGGATATCCAATTTATATTTCTATCTAACTATTGTCCCCGCAACTACATTATTTTAATATACATAAATTGAAAAAAAAAAAAAAAAAGGACAAATCCAAAGTGAAGGCATTTCCAAAATTAGAAACAAAATACGAGCGCTCTTCCTTCGTCCAATGCAACGAGCGCTGTTTGTTTGTGAATCCCTAAACTTTATATCCTTCCTCCTCCTCCCAAAAAAAATAAAAATGAGAAAAAAAAACCATTTAAAATTACAAAATTTCCAGAAAAAAAAAAAAAACAGCAAAAAAAAAAAGAAACAAAACAAAATGTGTGTAATTTTTCAGAGCTTTGTCACTTAAGTTCAAAACAACACATGCACCTCCCGGCGACACACTAGTTCATAAGGGCGATGTCCTTACATCATTGTATTTTATAGCACGTGGATCCATAGAAATCCTTCGAGACGATGTAGTTATGGTAATTTTAGGTAAGCTTCCATTGAATTGCTTTGCTTTTTACTTTTTGGATCAATCTATTTATATATCCTTTTTTTGGTGCTGTTTTGTTTTTCTTTTCGATTTTTAGGAAAAGACGATATTTTCGGTGAAAATCCTTGTATATACTCGACAATTGGAAAATCGAATAGTAATGTACGAGCGCTTACGTATTGTGATTTACATAAAATCCATCGGGAGGATATGCTCGATGTCCTTGATCTCTATCCGGAGTTCTATGACAGTTTTGTAAATAATTTAGTGATAACGTACAATATGAGAGATGTGAGTATATATCTTTTTTTTTTATATTATGCTCAGAAACAAAATGTTTAGTAATAATATAAAATGTTGTAATTATATACAGTAAAAAAAAAATGTATCTGCTACACGATATGTAATAGTCTTGAGTTAATATAGAGAGTTTGGTAAACAATTTTCTTTTAGCTTATTTTAGTTGTAGATAGTGGACTATGATGCTGTTATATAGTGAATGTTTAACTTGTTGAAACTGAGGAATACAAATATGTAGAATTTTTTTTATTAAGCCCCTGTCCGATAATACCCCAAAATATTGTTACTTTTCATCGCGTACATTGTTCTCTTAATATAGCTCGTTGTCGGATATCCTTGCGTGACAGTTAGGAGTTTCATTTTTAGACAAAGTGAAAAGGGAAATGTATTTATTATTCGATTGTGGTGAGTGGAATATGTATAATTAGTATTTTGATTGAAGGCCAACAAATGTGCATAAACGTGACATTATTTGCGTGTTTTTGAAGAAAGCATACCAATTGAAATTGTTAATTGAAATGTAGAAATGAAATACGACCAGTCTACCTGGTGCCGACAATATGTGAATAATTTTTTGTCGAATGAGATAAGAATGTGAATACTAGTAGGAATCAAATACTTACTGACGGAATTGTAATTAGTATATCCTTTCATCCGACGAATAAACATTACATTGGCATTATGAAAATTATCCCTGCATCGGAAGTGAATTATAATTCATTTTATCGTGTCAGTTGGACATTATTTGCAAAACTAGAGATACGAAAATGGTTCTTGAAGTGTCTCCTTTTTTCCTCGATTCACCAATGTATTCGTATTTGCTTCAATTGACGGTGTCAAAACAACTCAAAAACCCGGGACATTAGCGATATTCTTTCTCGAAAAAGCAGTAAGTAAGTTAGCTTTCCCCCACTGCAAGATTGTTTGCAAGTCTTCATTTAAAGATTTGATTTGGTCACGTCTCTCACGATGTGGTGTATTTGTATTCACAAGAATTTTGTTCGAGCAAGATGATATTAAAGTACTGTCATCGACAGAACTAAAGATCTTGTTATCAGTTGACCCTAGTAGGACTGTTGATGTGGAGTAGAAATAAAGTTGGTGAAAGTATCGAACCCTGAGGTATTCCAGCGTTTACAGCAAAAGTATCGGAAGACACACCATCGGCCACAACTTGAATTGATTTGTTATGAAAGAAAAAAATTTATCACCTAGCCACAGGGCTATTGCGGTACGAATACTACATAGGAGGATAGCTTGTTGTCCATAAATTAGTTACGTACTCGTATATATAGCTTAGTAGGTCTTCAGTTTAACCACGACTACAAAACCATACTGTCGGTCACTTATTAGTCCGTGTCCCTTCAGATATTTAATTAGTTCAGCATCGATAAATTTCTTTTATTTCTTTAGACAGCATGGACAATAATGATATGGAACGATAGTTTTGTCGCGGCGTTTCTTTCCCTTGAAATTTAAAGAAAATAGTTAAAATTATTTTTTTGAAATTCGAAGAAAAATATTTTGACAATTTTTCAAAACTTGCCATGGTATGACGTTGCTTATATCAAATATTGCTTATATATCGATTTTGAATAAAATCGTCCGAGGCATATTTAAAAACGAGCCTATTTTCAAAAACCGGTCAGTAAGTAAAGTACCGTTATACGGATTTTTTTGGCAAAACTCTGGTACGCCATTTGTTGGCATATATTCACGGTAACTCAAATATGAAATTTAAACAAAATCATTAGAGCCGTTTTCGAGAAAATCAATTTTTTTCTAAAATCGGTTATAAATACCGTTTATTTTTGGAGTTAGATTGAAAATTCCGATTTCCCTCGAATTGTGACCCTACAAATCTAAGATATGAAGTTTGAAGAAAATTCCTTCAGCGATTTAGGCTGCAGTCGGCCATACATAAAGACAGACGTACAGACATGCAGACAGACAAACAGAATTGAGGGACCCGCTTTTTAAAATTGTCTACAGCCAGGTATGAATAAAATCTCGAGATCGAAATTTTTCAAGAAAATAAAAACAAAGGGCACGACTGGGGTCGCACGTACTTGCTCCATATATATTGTACTATTCGTTCGTGAATTGTTCAGATTTCAAATTTATGCTACGTCGAAAAGAGGACACAAAATTTAAATTTTCGAAAACTGTTTTAAAAACCTGAAAAACTTTTTTGAGATATGGCCAATTTACATAAGATCGCTAATAACTAAAATACCGTTATTCAATTTGCAGCGAAAAACTGAGTATGCAGTCCTATTGCATCGAAAACACTACTTGTTCTTATAGGAGCAAGTAAAAAATTATTCGGTGAGAATTTTAGTCCCTGAAATTCTCTAAACAGTACAATTTTGAAACTTCTACTTAATTTTTCAAAATGTCCTACTTTACTTCCAAGTTAATGGAAATTGTTTTTTTTTTTTTTTGTCTCAAAAATGATATATCATATGAACAAAATTGTTGCAGGCGAAATTTTTAGTTTTGACTTTTAAACGTTTCAACATTTCCAAACTATAGAGTTTAGTCCGAATAATCTGTTTCAACACTTTAAAACAATACTGGAAACCTTGAATATTTCAAAAACTCGCCGAGCTGCCTTGTACAAAACACATTACTGTGTCACGCTTGAGGGTAGCCGTGATGTAGTGGTAACGTCATCGCTTGTCACGCAGTTGGTTCATGGTTCAAATCCTGATGTCAAGAATCATCTATTTATTTCGCATGGAATAAATAAAAAAGTCGATCAATTGCGAAAGCTAAATCAATACTACTGCGAAGGCATAACACTGGCAGTAGAGTGGTCATATGGCTGAAAATGCAACTTGATCGTGATGATGACATCAGGAGGACGGGAAAAAATACTGTGAATCATGAGCAATGACAAAAGCAAAACAAACAAGCCCCCCAGTTGTCTGGAGAGCTTGTTTAACTTAATACCATCTGAGTTTCAAACCACTACACTAAATCTATCTTTCTCTCTCTCCCTCTCTCTTCTTCACAACGTCCGTATTCGGTATTCATATCCTCTTTGGTGCGCGCAAAACATAAAAAAAAAAAATTGTTTTCGAAATTAGATTCCTTAATAGCGCTGTTCGGGCAAAAGTCTGAAAATTTTAGAAATACCTCACAATATAGATTCTTTGATTGTTTTTCTGTTTATAAAAATGTGGTACTCGTATGGTCACTTGAATACGACCCAACCCAAACTCTACTCAAGGACAAAATTTTGTATTACCTCCTAGTTGTGATAGAATATTTAATCATTTTGTATAAATTTTGTATAACTTTGACTTGATAGCTTAGAAAATATTGCATCTAGAGTAGAACTTTCTTCCAACCCCATTTAAATCGTAATTTGCTTCCCAAAAAAACTATATATTATTACTAAATGTTAACTATTGCCACTTACGTACACATATACAAAGTTTACTGTTATTATTGTTGTTTCTCTTTTTCTTTTCTTTCGTTTTATGTATTTAACAAAAAATTATAAATAAATAAAAAAAAAAAATAATAAATCTGGATGCTTGGAAAACTGTCTCTACCGCAAAAAAAAATAATAAACAAATAAACTATAAATTATTTAAAACTATCAAAAATACAAATTTGGCTAAATAAAAAATTAAAAAAAAAAAAACAAAAAAAAAACAAAACCTACACCAACCATACAGGAAGAGCAAGCTGGTGTAGAGGTTAAACATAGATACATGCGAGCCTCATCACATGATAGAGACAGAAGTACTAGTGATACTAGATCAATTAGGCTGTAAGTACTTTCTATTGTTGATACCTTTAACTCTTTTTCAATGTTTATAAAAATTTATAAAGAAAATTAAGAAATAATTGAATTGAAACTTTTTAGTAAATGTGTTTCCTTTTTTTTTTTTCTTGTACAATTTGTTTAAATCTGAGAAACTTTTATATATTATATTTAGCTCTGCAAGATTTCATTAGATTCTGTAAAGACTTGATGTCAATTTAAATACCTCACACAGGATAACTAATAAATACTAAACAATTTTTTAGCACTGGAATTCATAACAGACCTTGCAAGGCTAACATTTGTGATAATCCCAACGAGCGACTGTCGCCAGGCGTTCTCAGTGACACCGATAAGGACATCACAATAGGGAGTAATGGTAAACCGCATTATCCGCGAACAGGTAAACTAGCATATTCCAATACACCTGTTTTATATTCTAGTACAAAATTTTGTCTTCTTGAAGTTACAAGAAAACTAATTTTTTTGTTCCTTAAATATTTTTGCAACTCCAAATTTTTTACATTGTTTGGTATTCATATGTAAAACTTACTTTTTTTTTGTCTTTTTTGCACCGTCCATCTAAAAAAAAAAAATTAAAACACAAAAAAAAATAAAAATAAATCATACACTTCAAAACACTGAAAAATAAAAAAAATTCATAATTAAATCAAAATTGATATATAAAAATGGTAAACCAAAAAAAATGAAAATTTCTTAGGACTGTACATGAAACGAAAAAGTCAACAATATCATCAATACGATCAGAGAACACTAAAAAATGTCTTCAGCATTCCAAATGGTGCTTATATGGTTTTTTTGATTTTGTTTGTATTTTGTATTAATTCTATTGTATGGTTGTGAACGTGTGACTAAACTTTATAAGATTGTGTACCTATATATTTTTTTTTGATGTTTAATGAAATTTTACAGTTTCTCGGCCTAAATTTTGAGCAAAAATAGATGGGTAGGCTAGTTGGTCCATATGCATTTCCAATAAAGTGCCATTCATTTTCTTACCAAATTATACAGGTTGCAGAGAATTCAGCTGGACGTTGTGTGATGGCCTTGAATATCCTTTATTTTGAGGATTATTTAGTTTTCGCAAAATTCGATTCTTGTGAGGTAATTTTCGATGACTTTTCGGCAGACTACCTTGATCAAAAAGTTTCAGGAATTTATTCAGAAAATTCAAATACAAATTTATTCTTGATAATCAATATTGTCCCCTTCAAAGTATTCTCGATTGACTGAAACGCACTTATGCCAGCGCTGGATCCAATCCTCGAAACATTTTTTATAATCGGATTTTGGTATAGCCATCAGAGCCGTATTCGATTTTTCTATTACGAGTATCTCCTCTCGGGTGCTAAAACGCGTTCCCCGGAACGGTTTCTTGAGTCGATCGAACAGGAAGAAATCGCAGAGAGCCAAACCAGGCGAATTCGGTGGCTGTTGGATGCTATTCGTACTGTTCTTGTTCAAAAACTCACGAATAAGGGTAGCATTGTGTGACGGTGCGTTATCGTGGTGCAAAACCCACGAGTTGTTTGCCCACAAATCCGGTCTTTTTTGGCGAATTGCTTCACGCCAAATTGCGTCTCCCCAAATAATAAAAATCTTGTTGACTGTCTGATCTTGTGGCAAGAATTCATGATGCACAACGATCTTGGCTCATTCGGTGTACGTCATTCACTCGCCTGGATTGCGTTTAGTACTTATAAACCCACGTCTCGTCTCCAGTAATTATGCGTTTGATGAATGTTGAGTAGGATTCAGCCGCTAAAATCATGTCTTTTGCGATGTTAATGCGGCCCCTTTTTTGCATGAAATTCAGGTCTTTCGGCATCAGTTTTGCAGCGACACGTCTGAAGCCCAAATCTTTAACCAAAATGTCTTGAACGCATCCATAAGCAATGTTGAAGTCCTCTGCCAGTTCTCTAATGGTCAATTTGCGGTTTTCGGCCAACATTTCTTTATTTTATTGATGTTTTCGTCGGTTTTCGATTTCGGCGGTCTACCATGGCGTTCGTCATCCTCGACGGACACTTTTGGAGTGTTTGTGCCACGCATAAACGTTTGTTTTCGATAGATTATCGTTGCCGGAAAACTTTTCCAATATTTCCAAAGTCTCCTTTGAATTCGAGTGTTGATCGCATTTTTAAAATCGAAAACACACACGGAGGCAGATGTACTCTCGACAGCGTAGCTTTTACAAATGTCAAGCTACGACGCTAAAATTATGGAGGGAATGTTAATGGCAGATGTGTCAACCTAAAAAAAATCGAATCAGATGACTGAAGGTAGTATTTCTGGCTGTATTGCGGCAATAATTCCACAGATGTTGGTTTTAAAGTGCTCCAAAGATTAGAGATTGTCTGCATAGACACGATCTTTAGCATAGCCCTACAAAAAAAAAATCCAACGGGGTCAGATCACATGATCTTGGTGGCCAATTGATGTCACCAAATCTCAAAATAAAAAGACCGGTAAACTTTTCGTGCAATAGATCCAAATTTGCCTGTGTTGTGTGGCACGTAGCCCAGTCCTTTTAGAATCACATGTTGCTCTCACCAATGTCTTCAATCCCAGCCAAAAAAAAGTTGGTTTTCATTTGACCATAGCGCATAGACCATTTGGATTCTCAGAACCCCAAATTCTGCAATTCAACTGATTTTCCAGCACCCAATAGCGATACACGGATATTACAGAACTGTTATTTTTGTAGTAAGATGCAACACTTAATGCGTTGAACGGTGGGTAAACGATCCATATTACAAAATGACAAGGCGAGAACTAACTACCTGTCACTATGGATTTCTCATCCATTTGACAGATGCCATATGATAGAGAATCTCAAAAATGTCTGGCAATTATGCCTGTCTGTTTGTCTGTGTTTATGAGCATTGGACTGCAGACTAACGGCTATACGGATTTTCTTCGAACTTCACATATAGGGTGTTCTCAAAACAAACCCCAAAATTAAAGGTACTTTACTAATGAAAGATTTTGGAAAAAAAAATTGATTTTGTTTAATTTTTATATTTGAATTGAGTTCGATATACGTCACTAGATGGTTTAAGTTGTTTTCCAAAAAAGTGTCGTATAACGGCATCTTTGGATGCAGTGCCGTCTTGATCAGAGGAACAGTATTTTAGTGATAGGTGTTAGCATTGTATGCATTTGTGGACCGAATTCGAATGTAGGATTTCTCCAGATACTTCACACACAAAGCTGCCTAACGGCTTTGGACGGCATTGATTTTTCTACCATCCTGGATGTCTTTTTATTAACAGAATAGCTCACATATTTGAGCTAGTAACGGAGTTTTAATTCAAATCCCATTTTAAACACATTTTAATTGATATGTATACATATGTCATCTTCGATCCTCCAGGACAGTATCAGATAGACAGGGATCTAGATTTTAGATTTAGAATATAGCGTAGTTCTTATAGCGTAAGTTTATAAAAAGATATCGAAAGATAGCATAGAAATATAGACGCCGAGCTGACCGAGAAACTGTTCAATGCTCTTAAAGTAGACTATAATTTGCTTGCCGAGTTTTACCTCTTCTGACACTTTATCGTCTAGAGATTTTTATTTCATATTTCCTGCCTTAGATATTAATTGTTTGTCTTTGATGTACAAAATCATTATAAATCAAATCTCAGATTTATAAAGAATGATTCTTGACTTTATTTAATGCATTTAGCAACTTCACCAACAGAGAGTCAACAAAATGCACACAGAACCCGAAGCAGTATTGTTGGAAACTTGGGTGGAGGTGTTGATAACGGTGGCGGAGGAGGAGGAGGAGGAGGAGGAAGTATACCAGGTGGAGGCAATGAACCATATGATCCACTTTTAGGACACCGGCGCCGTCATCAAATACCTCCATCTGCAGCGACTGGAATGAGCCTTCCATTGGGTGAAATTATACCCGATGAACTGCAAGAGACCGAATCAATTACACTCTGCGCGACTGCAACAAATACTTGTTGTTGTGGCCAAAAGGAGCCACAACCCTGTAGCAGAGTAAAACTTCATATGCGCACCGAAAGCTCCGGCAGTGCGGGAGTAAGTGGTCCTGGTGCGGATCAATCATCACATTCCACTTGTCATCACTGTGCGAAGACATCAGAAATTAGGTTTGTCCAAAGAAATCATAAAACATGACTATTTAAGTTACCCTAATGAATGCTCTTGTTATTTGTGCAGCTCAATCAAAACACAAATAGGTGAATTAACGCAACGTATCGATACATTAGAAACAAATTTGCATAAAGACATTCGTACAATTCTCGATATCCTGCATCAACAGCAACAGATGCAGCTTACGCTGCACCAGCAGCAATTGCAGCATCAATTGGAACAGCAACAACAATTGCAACATCAACAGCAGCTGTTAGCTGGCAAACAACAAATCGCAACATCCTATCAGCCGTCCGAAAGTGATTTCTCATTTGATTTATGTGCAGCAATCACAACTGATAAACCTCAGACAACAGCAACTCAACTTCAACTGCAACAACAGCAACCGCCATTACAGCATCCGCTACAACAATTACAACCACAACCACCATCATCATCAATCACATCATCAACTTCACAACGAACCAATGTACAGAGATCTGTTTCGCAGCCAGAACCTACGGCGGCGACCGGGACTGACAAAAGTTTGTTCAGGTAATTGCTATGAAATGATTATTTTTGGTAAAGTTAAGAATGAGGGCCTCAAGAGAGTTCCATGAGGGACTTCAGCCAGGGGCTAAATGGGAAATTTCCAGGTTAGATTTTAAATGTGAATAAATTTCTACTCTTAATTTGCTAATTTACATTGAACATGGCGTCTCAAGGCTACTTGACTAATCAGAATTTAGAGTTGGTAATTTTTACTTCATGCATGGAATGAATGGACACAATGTGAAATTTATATTTTGAAGCTTTGACGGAGAACACAGACTAAAAGTTCAGATTTTGTTAAAATTTTGGTAAATTTAAAAAGGGCTAGGTTTCAGTTGCCCGGTCCAGAAGACTAGAAATCCGTTTTTTTTTTTAACTTTTTCGGGCAATTTGTTCAAGAGAACTAAAAGTCCACAGTTGGAGATACCCCGGGTTCGCCCGCTGTATATCTCATAACTGAGACGTTATCTCAAAATTCGATTGACATTTCTGTAATCAGTAGTAAAAATTAAATAGCAAAAATACCAGTAGTCTGGTTGATTAGTGATATTAAATGGATACCAAGCGTTTCCAGTTTTCTTGAGATTCAATGAGATTTACGTGATCGCCATTTACTACCGGCATAAACCTCAACCTCCAGTTTCACAGACCAAATTGGTTGAGCTTCCTTTATGGGCACTTCTACGGCGAAGTCTCCTTAATTGTCCATAAGAAGACTTTTCTGCTTTTCATCCGAAGAAATGCGGTTAATAACAGTAATTTTTCTAATGCCACTTGTAAGTCAATACTGACTCCTAATTGCCCCCCTGCGTTCTTACAACGACGTCAGTGCTGACAAAATGTTTCAATATTTATTTTAAGATTATCTTTTTGAGCTAGATATGTTTAAATGAATTGGTGAATGATCGCGGGTTCAAAGATCTGTCGGGCACGACCTCATTGTTCCTACCTGACGTGCATATGCAAGCAAGTCTCTGTATATTATCGAGGTGAAGAAAATCATTGGCGCAAAACTATAGTCACATAAAGTACACTTTAAAAAGATTTTAGCACGTAACAAAGTCAAGATTAGTGTTTTCCTATTTGTAGTCGACATAAATTCACATTATAGTTATCAGCTCGCGCTGACTTTAAAACCACCAAAACTACCTTTTAACTTTTAGAGTGGGCTTTTAACAATCTGTCATCTGTCATTTTTTTCAAATTCAAATTGCAGCCAACCAACGGATGTAAACAGTCAATAAATGTTTTCGAGCTGTCAAATTCTCTTAAATTTGATACAACATTATCCCTTAAACTGTGTTTTGGTTCTCAAACTTTACATTTATGGGTTTGTTTGACTAAAATTTGCTGTAAGTCAGTTCTAAAGTCGATATTAGTTGTAGGTAGGTTAAAAATTGTCTATAATTCAATTTAAAGTTAAGCACTGGGTTTCAAGTTAAAGGGCTGTTACTTAGTGGCTACTAACATTCTTTAAAATGAGGTGACTATAATTTTGCGCCATTGTGTTTAACTTAATGTTGATTCAGCGTAAAATACTGGGACTATCCCTAAGTTTATAGGTTAAAACCTTGCAAATCATGAGCCCTCAAGTGGCTATTTATTTCATAGCAGTCTGCTGTCCAGAATAATTCCCTGGTACTTAAACTTGCCATTGGATGCAAGTTAGGTCATACCCTGTGTGCGCTTGACTCTTGACCTCCCGCTTCTACTCAGTATTATAGCCCTTTTATAGAAAAAGGTATCAGCACGATTCTAGCTGGATTGATGTTTGGGCCCACCGAGAGATACCATTCCTATGCTATCTTCAGTCTTTCCTACATTGTACGAGTATCACAGAGTACATACCCAACACAGCTTTGTGAAATACTAACTTTTATGGTGGTACATTCCACCAGTGTTTCTGTTGTTCTTGTACATAGCATCCGCACATCCATTTTGAAATTGTGCAGATTACCAATCTTTGCTAGAGCTGTCGTAACAGCTTCATAGAAAGTGTTGCTAAAGGCTTCTTGTACACCCAAAAAACATATGGGTCTAGTGGACTTTCTATAGAGCTCGTTAAAACTTGCACAATATAAAATAGTCTTTGAGGATTTGCCGATCGATAAGCATACTGAAAGGGGTGCAAAAGCTCACTCAATAACTCTATTATTCTGAGGTGCTTTCTCCATCGTATTCAGTATGATAGATGTCAGGCTGACATGTTTTAAAGGTATGTATGGCCCAATCCAACCCCCGTTCTATACAACTGATTATGTGAAGTACTCCAATGATAGTTACTAATCTTCATCAATCTGGGTACCTGCAGACGAGTTCAAACGACAAAAGGTTTACTTTTGCTTTGCTACTATCAACCTCAAAGTTCTTAAAAACTGAAGTGAAGAAATTAGTTTAGACTCCGTTGGGCTACTTAGATAATTTTCAGTTCTAAAGCCGTATATGTACGATCAACCTAATTACCCAAGGCAACGATCTCTTCTTTTATGATTAAAGTTCAGAGTATACCGATGCCTGTCGTTCACCCAGCACAGTCTGTTTGTTCAACGCCCTGACTCTTTCTTGAAAATTCATTAAAACTCAAACTCTAATCTAAATACATACTTGGCACCTGTGATTCAAGTGTGGAGGTGAAATTATTATTTGGTAGACAGAAGTGGTACTGATAATATCCACGATTGTATTTTCATAAATTGCTCATATGTACTATATTTGTATATCCTTCAAATGCCCTTAATAAATAGATTATTTCCTGGACAAAAAATATAATCTTTCGCTAATTATTACAGGTGCTCAAAATATACATCCTTTAATCAAACAACTGAAGATCCAGAAAATTGGACAACTGTTTTCGCACCAATCGCAAAACTAGAATCATTAGACGAAATAGATCAAGTATGATCCATGTGATTACCATAAAGATCAACCAGCAAACAGTAACACCCAACCAAAAATAATAAATAATTCTACCAAAATGTTAGAAAAAAAATCATAAACTTGTAAAACCATAAGCATACATATTTTTTTTTTTTTTTTTTATTAAAAGTGAATTTTTACTTAAAAATTAAAAAAAAAAAAACGCAAAAACATGAAAAAATAAATAAGCTAAAATTAAAGTGATGTTAAATGGTTTTGCTTACATAAAAACAGAAAAAAACAAAACAGAAGCAAATTTAAAAATTAAAAATTTAGATTTTCTATTTAAATGCAAAAAAAAAAAAAAAACAGAAATAACACTGCTACTTTAAATTAAAGAATAAAAATGTATATCAAAAAGCGAAAAAGTAAAAATTCCTATTTTATTGTTTATTAGTTTATCGAATAATTCTTTAAGTATTTTAAGTTCATCATAAGTTTTCCTTAAATTTAATTTTATGATCGTCCTTTTTTTCTAATCGAACATTCCCATCACATTAAGTATTTTAAGTTCTCCTTCTCAAACACTCAACACATGTTATATAATATATGCAGTGTTTAATTTTAAATAAGTTTAAAATACATACATACATAAATCCGATCATAGGTACAGATACAATTTAAAACAAATAATAATAGTTTTAAAAAGAGACACATAGTGAACGCTTTATTTTTAAGTTTAGTGTAATATAGAGCCGAGAATAATTTTTTTTTAATTAAATTTAAATTTAAAAAAAGAAGTAATCGTTATTTACTCGAAATAGGAAAAAAAATTGTATTTACTGTAAAAAGAAACGATATTATTGTATTATTAGTTCCGATCAGGAATACGGAAAACATTGTTATAAGAGGCAGTTAGTAGGTGGCGAAGTTAATTTTAATTTTTATTCTACCGAAACGACATTAATTTTAGTATAATACAAAGTATAAATGCTCATGATATTATTTGTTTTTTTTTTAAGGCAATAGTGTTCGGTTTTGTTTTAATTGAACAAAAAAAAATCGTCTGACTTAGTTCTAAGTTTAATTTTAAAGTTAAAATAAAATGGAGATATGTTTAATTTTTTCTTTTTTTTAAATTATTTGTTTTATTTTTATCAATCACCAAAATTCAAAGTTTATTCATACAACACATATCAATGAAAAAGTTTGTGTTAAAGAAGGAAATTTGGTTTTTGTAGTTTTTTATTTTTATTTTAGCGTAAATGAAATTAAATGTTAAGGACAATAATGTAATAATTCATGAAAAGAACCTCAACCCGCGTATTAATATAAATTTATTGAAATTGACTGGATAACCGAAAAGTACGAATGTTTTAATTTAAAAAAATTCCCCTCATTGAAAACAAGGATAAATAAATGCTGAGGCAAAAATAAGACTCTTATTTATAATTATTTTTTTAATTTTACTGTTTATAAGATTTAACTGAATATTTATTTTTTAACTTTATAACAATTTCTCGATCAACACTTCGATGTTTCTATACGAAATTCTGTGTAGCAGAGGATCTGCTGGGCAAAATTATGTGATTAGCCAGATTTTTTGTTGCTCCTATAGGACAAGTATTTTTTTCGAGAACATTTTTGATTTAAAGATTTGTATCAGGCTTGGTATAAGTATTGCTATTAAAGAGGTCTTGCAACTCTGTCTGTATGTACCTCAAACTGTAGCCTAACCGAGTGAACGGATTCGCTTCAAACTTACTACCTGGGGTCTCTGCGCTAATGCTCATAGGCGAACTACTCGTATTTTCGTTCTAGCCTAAAACTTAACGGTACTTTATTACGGGCCAATTCTGAAGTATTGTAGTTTTCTCAACAGAGATACGATAAATATTCATATCTAAAGTAACATACATATACATACATATATATATACATATGTATGTAAGTGTTTGCAATAAAGCCAAAAACTTAGTTTTTTACTAAAAATTCGTATAGATTTTATTCAAAATTTATACTCGTGTCTATCGTTATTGATTTTCATGTTCAAAAAGGTTTTTTTATCTTTTTAACGCATCTTAAGAAAAATCTTTATCTTACGGTTCTTATCGACTTTGGCTGAAATTTAAAATCTGAAAATTTGACCAGCAATATGGAGCAAGTCCGTGCGATGCAGTGCTAAATTATAATGAAAAACTTATTTATTGCAATCTTATTTCTTTATTTCATACTTGTATGATGATATTCATACCAAATTATTTGAACGATTATAAGCCGAACAGCGCGCGGTTTAAGTCACTAGTAGCATAGAACACCGTGCACCGTCTGAATCAATGCAGTCGGCTTGGTAAACTCAAGAGCTCGTTAGCTCCAGTGTTATATTGCGACATATGAAAACAGCTCTATTATAGTCTGAGAGTGACATTTGTTTAGTAGCTCTCACGAGGTTGGTTTTGTCGATGGTGATTATATTACGTCAGATGGATAGGTAAGAGATACCTAAGAAGATAAAGTAGTACAAATTTAGTTCTTATGCGAGTTCACATGTTGCTTTAAGTGAACATTGCAATTTAGCGTTTTGAAACCCTTTTTTGAGAGACAATAGCCCGGCGACTACTTATTCTGCATGTCCTACAAAATGTACTTGTGCATAGGTGGTTTGGCTATTCCACATCTAAAAAATGCTAACTCTTGTCTCCAATCAAGGGCGGATCTATGGGGTGGGCACAGGAGCACGGGCCCCCCCCAGACACGCTGCAGATAAAACAGGCCAGTCGAAAAAACACTAGCAATTAGAATACTATGGGGTACACTCTTTACCTATCTGGCCTTTGTGACCCATTTACTTCAAATGAAAAATCTCGAAAGAAATCATCCCCTTAACTTTAGTGCGAATTAAAAGCTTTTCCTTGCAGTGCTGAATGATGTTGCATTTCGCATTTTGTAAGAACAATAAGTGGCGAATGAATTCAAGCACAGTTTCCCTTATTCTTGCCCACTGTAAACGAATTTTAACTAAGACTAAATTATAGGCCTTGTCTCAGTATAGTTATCTGGGTAAACTTAGCAATTGACCGTCATTATGATTTTCGGCAACATCCTTTCACGGAGAGCATTCACGAACACCGCTGGAATGTTACTGAGCTTGTACCGGTATTTTCACCACAAATATTCAAAAGAAATACAGGGTGTTCTTTTTTTGAGTTGCTGCATAATTTATGGTTTATTAGCATACACCCTGCTCTTTAGATATCTCCATAAAAATAAGTCCGTTGCTTTAAATCTGACGAGCATTATGCCACTCGACATCACAATTGCTTTGTTGCATTCGTTATATGCGATGTGACACCGTCCTGTTGAAACCAAATGTTGGGTATGCCCAAAGCATCCAATTCAGGATTCAAAAAATTTTCAATCATATGGCAGTATTGTTCACCAGTAACAGTAACTGAATATCCATTTTCGAAAAAGCACGTTCCAATGACACCTCGAGATCAAATAGCGCACCACACTCTCACTTTTTCTGGATGAAAGGGTGACTCATGAATAATTTGTGGATTTTCATTTGCCCAGAACCTACTGCATTATTTATTAGCATTACCACTTAAATGAAAATGTCCTTCATCATATCGTTATCATTAACTACTGATTTTGATAAAACATTACGCCTTAAATATTTAAGTATCACTTATACACCTAAGTAATACTTAACGGGTTTGCTCGAAATGCAAAGTAAATCTTAAATATCAGTAAGTTAAATTTAAATTAAGCCGCAGAAATATACGTAGTAGATAATAATAGTAACTGGAAATAAGCTATGATGATCTTTAATTTTAAGTTCAACATAGCACTAAGTATTACTTAGATAAGGCACAATTTGATGACTAGTATCAGCAAATGGGCCTAAAACACGTTAATTAATCGAATATCGTTCAATGTAAAATTTACCACATCTACACTTCACGAATGCCAAATAAAAACTGTCAAAACTAACCTACACCAATGGCCACCTGTCAAAGTAGTATACCTTTCCGTAGAACACCCAACACATAAACTGTCAAATTTTCAACTTTTCGGAAACGCCGAAAGAAATCATATCGGATCGGAAGTGTTCTTTATACTTGCGAATATGTTGTAGAATGAAGTGTGGAGTCGCTAAACTGTCTGCTGGCTCAAATCAAAGAACTACTGCCTCAAACCGGGGCAGAGGTTCTGGCACTCAAATGATATATGTACATACATACATATATATATGAGGTACAATGAAAGTGCTTACACTGATGGCGGTCTGGCTGTCAGGCTCGCGTAATTTATTGGATTACACTGTTTCTGTCATTTTGCTGCGCTGGAGAAAACTATGTGCCATACTTAAAACACATTAGTGAACGTGAAAAATTATGCGACTGCACAAATTTGAAGCGCAGAATTCCACAATTTGAAAATATTTATAGAAACCAATAAATCAAATTTTAAAATTTCTGTTTGAGAAGGACTTTGTAAAGCATTGATATTTAGAGTAGAGCCCAACGTTCCACGAGATCATAAAGATTAATAAAATGAATTACACGACTGGGTCGCACATACTTGCAGCTAAGCGCTGTTCATTTAAAATTTAAGAGAAATTGTTAAAATGTATATTTCATTTTAATTCTTTAAGAAGCAGTAAAAATTTATTTTAACAATTTTCGAAAACTCGGTATCGTTTGAGCAGTTTCCTAGAAAATCCTTTTTGTTTTAATTCACCATTGGTAAAATATACCGTTAATTTGGCGTTAGAATGAATCAAATGAAAATTCCAATCAGATATGAAGTTTGAAGTAAATCCATCCAGCTATTTAGGCTGGAGTCTAGCGCACATGCAGATACATATATGTATGTATGTATTTCAAGGCTCTTTCAATAAGAACGATCGATATTTCAAATTGAATAAAAAGAGCTGTATATAAGATATGGCGGAAACTTTTATTGCAGATTAAAGTACGCCATTATATTTTAAATGTAACATCAGTCGCCTCGCCTCTGTCATTGCTTAAAACGTATGACCCGATGATACCGCCTGACTACAATCCACACCAAACAGAGAGTTTTCTGAATGTAAAGGAAACTCTTGGAACTGTTGTTGATTGACATTGTCTCAGATCCGACAAGTTATATTATTTATGAAGTCATTCAGCAAAAAATGAGCTTCAAGATGATTTTGAATTGTTGGAAAAAAAAACATAATTTCGACGCGTTGTTGAAGAGTGTAGTTTTCCATGATTGAATGGCAGCTATGACAGATCAAAATTACCGCAGTATCACAGAGCATCATCAGTTTAGTTTAGTTGACTATTTATTTCGAAAAAAAAATTTTGATGCAATCTCCATTGGTTTAGCTGAAGGTCATCTACCAGCGCAGCGCTATCATTTCAAACATAGCCACAATTGGCTGTCAAAGTTCAGGCGTACCTTTTAAAACACCCTTTACATAATGTATACAGACAGATATTTTTGACAGACCCAATTTTTCAAGATCCTCTCTGCTAGTAATAACAGAAATGATAAAATTATATGATATAAAAATTTTTCACAAAACCAATACTGGCCTATAGGTGCAAGCAAAAAATTCAATGACAAAATTTTCTACAAGATGTTCACTGTGGGTGCACTTTTTTACGAATATATATTCCTATGTCTTGGAAAAAATAATGACCCCTCTACCATCGAATTTGTCATGGTGTGCTAAAAAAAGCAGTCACGTCCGAGTCATTGAGTCGTATGAATAAAAATCTGAGCAGAGGCTCACTGTTGCTAATGCTCAACCGAAAAAAATATCTATATATATTAAAGTGAAGCTCTGTATGTATGTTCCCTATGGACTGCTAAATCCTCCAACCGATCATCACACAATTTTAGCCACGTATTATTTACGTCAAAAGCGTTGTTTTGGCAAACAAAAATTCTGAGGCGTAGCAACGCGCCGGGCAATGAGCGTACTAAACAAAATAAATATTCAGTGAGCATTACGTCTCCTAAGCTCATTTCTGACCGGAGTTTATTCGAAGGCTACCTGAGCTAAATCGAAAATATCCATTCATAGCCCTAGCTCTCATAGGCGATAATTTTACACCGTTATATAGTCTCATACCTTTTATGAACTCAAATACTACGATTACTTGAATCACATTTATCAACCTGAAGCTTTGTTGCACCTGAAAAGTTATAAACATAAAACAATAAGTTTCATACATTTACCTTCATAAACACTGTCTAAAATTTAACCTAAATAGATACTTCAAAATTCAACTTATGTACAATTTATGTCTAATTATATCAAATCATACATATAGTTTTCAGGGGACATATCATTGATTTTTAGTTAAATTATTTTTACCTAGAAAATTTTACTCAAACTTAAAAAGAGTGGAAAAAAATATAAATTAAAACAGTCTGTTACCTTGCAATAAGCGACTAATAATTTAGGTAATCGTAAGATAATTAAAGTTAAAATTAATACAATAGTGCCTGCATACGAAAGTAGTAACCGAATTAAAAATATTAAATTGTTATTTCTTTTTCCCTTGATCATGCATATTCACTTAAATTGTATTTTTCTTTTTTTTTCAATTAAATTCAATCTATTTCAAACAACAACTCTTATCAATATTTTGAAAAAAAAATACGTATTATTGGCAAAAGAAGAGCAAAACCAAAAAAATACTTTTAATATACTGAACTGCTTGCTTTTAAAGCTAACAAAATAAACAACAACAAAAAATATAAATAAATTTCCTCATGTAAATATTGTTATTATATTGTATAAAAAAGAATGATATCTACTATATCGTCGTCCTTTTCTTTTTTTTTTATCTAAATGTAAAATATTAAGTAAAACGAATTAAAAAAAAAAAATAAAAACAATAATATCCACACTTTTTCATATTCAGCATCTTTTTCTTACTCAAGCGAACAGGCATTCTCAATAGCTAGCAATATTGCAAATTTTTTTTAAACAAAAAAAAAAAAAACAAAGATAAATTGAATCAATTCTTATATAAATGCATATATAGTGTGCGGAAATTTTGTTCTTATTAATTGGTTTCGAATATTTTCAAAAAAGAAATCATTTTAACCTCACCATATGCAGTAATTTAATTTTTATAAATTACAATTTTTTCCTGAAACAACAATAAAAAAAGGAAGCACAAATTTAATTTAAAAGAAAAATAAGTAACTTTTTTTCTAATTTAATCGTATTTCTTTTTTCAGAAAAAAATAAAATAAATAAAAAATAAAAAAAAAAACGCGCTTAGTGCAAAATGTGCCATTCCATTATACACTAAACGGCTGATAAATAAGAAAAAGTTAATAACATGAATATTATCTATATAAATAAAATTATAAATATTGTTATTTACACCAACAATAAAAAAAAAATCAAATTGAAAACAAAAATGGAAAAAAAAGACGATTTATAAATTTAAATATGAAAAGACAATTTGAAAATTTATTTAACTTATATGTATTTTAAAACAAAAAAAAAAGTGAAACCAAAAAGCAAAAAAATTAAAATAAAAAAAACCGAAACGCCTAAGCTATAATTATTTACATATGAATATATTATATAAAAAATAAAACTAAACAAAAAAAAAAAAAACATTAAATTTATGTAGAAATAAAACAAAAGAAAATATCGCGCGAAAAAATGAGCTAACGTCATAAAGCAAACAGAAGAAAATAAAAATGCTATTAATAAAATTATCACTTTTATTTATTAAATATTATTATGATTATTATTAAATGAAAGAAAATGACAAATTTTTAATAAAAATAATTAAATTGAAAAGAAACACTTTATTTTGTTTTATTTTGCTTTAAAGCTTTTTCGGTACAAAGTTGTGGACAGTCTTAAGTTATGAAATTGGGATTCGTTTGTGGGAAGCATCCGTTGACAGTCGTTCAATGGCTAATAGCAGTTGTTTCGATAAGTGTCAGCTAGGATTCACACGGACGAAGTAAAAAACCTAAGTGACGTTGTTCTTAGAATCGTGCCGAAGGATGAACAACTATGAGTAATGTCAGTTCTAGCGAGATACTATAATAAGTAGTGTCTTATATTGGCAATTATGGTTTACCTTATTTTGCCAAAAATTATATAAAAATAGGTCTAATTCTACCTTTTTGACCACATGCACATCAACACCTTCAGAATTATCATTAAACAATACGTCAAATTCAAACGTTGTGCGAATCAATTGCGGAAACTAACAAGGCTTTGTTACTTCGGAAGGTGATTTCAATTGAAACAACTAAGAATTGTCATAAACAACCTACTATCAGCAGTATGATAAAAGGCGCTTGTGAATACTATTGACAATGGCCGCGTTCCAAGTGCACTCTTTCCGCTGCCTTACTACAGCTGATGGCTAGAAACTCGGTAATCGTCACTTTCGATAGTTCTCGATAGCATTCGATTGTTTTAATTGAACCTTTTAATAATTAAACTAACAAAATACAGTCTTAGGCCGTATACAATTTTAGTAAAACATTTACTAGGCACTAAAATGTTTGTCAAGATTGTGGATACTAAATGGACTATGAATGCGATCAACTTCATAAATGTCACAATGCGGTAATTTGTATTCATTGCAATTTATCCTTTATATTCCTTTTAAGCAGAAATCGCGTCCGTAAAGTGTAAACACAACTAAAATTAAAAACTTGTTTTAGAATAAAAATTTTAAACGAAATAATGATTTTTTCCTTACTGACTGATTTCAACATTTTGTACAGTTCACTAAAATTTCAAGCAGACATTTTTGATTAAAGTACAGTCTCTCTACTAATCAGCGAGCACTTAATAGTTAATGTCTAGAATAATGTACGCGTATAATCAGTCATTGGACTTTATTTACGAAAAATTCAGAACAGCTATTTGTTTTAATTAATTTAATAATGGAATGATTCTATCGATAATACTTTCCGACCATTGATTACCGATTTTTCATTTCATCGAAGAAATTGGAATGTCAAGGGGCAGTGTAAAATATAATTTAATAAAATTCTACTGATCTGTAATGGAATGCTTAGTAAGTGGTAGACTAATCCTAAAAGATTTTAAAATAGAAGAAAATAGTTTCGAGAATTTACTGTATAATTCATAATTATCGATAATAAGCGAGCGTTTTTTTTTTTAAATATCGATTGTTTTCGGCTTTTTTTCTACGACCCCATCGCCAGATGACTCTCTTGTTCTTATCTCGCTAAATGTTCTAGCGAAAAACGTCTACGCTATATTCCCGCCACATTTTCCCTCTAGCGGTAAGAGCGCAAAATTTTGAAGGCTCTTACAAAAAGTGGTTTTGCTAGATTCTAGCAGAGTGCTTGAAACGCGCGAAATATTATAAACACATTATGTGAATGCAAGGTTATAGATCATAAATTTATTATTAAATATTAATTAATTATTATTATTAAATATTAATATTATTATTAAATTTATATACAAAACCCTGGAGGAGTAACGTAAAGTAAACTGCACGAACATTGTTAAGTTTTACAGGAATATGATTTAAAGAATATGATTAGGTTTCACGCTTTAATGAAAGTTCCCAGGAGATAAGATCGACCGTAGGGATGGGTATCGAACTTTTGATGTATCGAATACATCAATGTTTCGAGGCCTATTGTCGATGTTTTTGGCATTGTTATTCAAGTGGCGATATTATCGGAAAATTTGTCAATTAAACTGTGTCTAAACTGTCAATTGGCTTTAGATTTAGATTGGAAATTATGACAAGCAAACTTTTTGACATTTATACCGACCGCCGAAAAATGTTGTCATACGAGTAGTAATTTCACACATACTCGTATTTGTTGAGCCAGTGTACCACTCGTGACTCGAGACTAACTATTACTTTGGGTTTTGATCAATGCGTTGTTATTATTACTTTTTGCAAATTTATTACAAATTTCCAACAGTCGCTTAAGAATTTTCTTATCTCAGAATGTATCGGGATATCGATATTTTAGATCCGATATTTTTTCCTACATCGATGTTAATCATCGATATTTTCTCCTTCAATACCCACCCTACAGTGTATAATAATAAAAAGTGTGGGTAATAAAAAGCTTTCCAAGTTTAAATAGGACTCCCAAACGGCTTTCTATTCCTTTTTTGTACCTCACCTCCCAATCATAATGGGAATGTGAAAACTGTACACCGAATTAGCTGGGAATCCTATCAAATCTTAAGCTTTTCACTTAAAATAGAGACTTAAATGAACTTTTATTTTTGAACTGACGTGACTCACTGACCATCAAAACTTATACAGTACGTTCCATTAATATAGAATAAAATGGGCAGGGCCAGTGCCTGGGATATAAACAAAGGGTAAAATGAAAAAGTAGAACTTCCCCGCATATGATTCCAGAAAATGGGTAGGGAAGTGTGTATTCCTACATTGTAAAGTCATCAAAACCTACATACTCGTACTACTTGACGATCTGTACAGTTGCAGAATTTTGAGTATAGACAAAGGCAAATTCAAATATTGAACAACATCTGGTGTTGAAATGCATCTGGGTAACGAAATTCAAAATCGCAGTACAAAATTACTGAAACTTGTAAGATCTTAAAGCGTGCTAAGTACAATTGTGTCAATGCTTTTCTAAATGATGTATTTCATTGGAAAATACATCATTTCTTGGAGCAATATTCTCCTCCAATCTTCCTCCAAAAAGTTGATTCATTATTACTGAGGAATATGAGGAATAAAACCGATAACTCCCCGACGGAACCCATTTATTCATCATTGATAGGCCGTTCACATAATACCGCACAGAGTACTAAAAGAAAACAACAACAAAATAACAAACTGATTAAAAAAAATTTCCATTCCATTGTGTTTTCTTTTATTATTTCACTAGAACTCCCATCCAATTCAACACTCCACCTTGTTGTTGTAATACAATTCCACACTTGCAATCGAAGTCTGCTCCAGTTTGTCTCTGGTTTCAGCTTCGGACTCTGATGCGATAATCATTTTTCGTTAGTGGAAAATTTTCTCGTTGAGTCAGTGCTGATATCGGTTGTAGTTTGAGTACTCATTGCACCCTCGGATCCATCCAAACACTCGCAGCCACTAATGCTGGTACACTTTTACGAAAATGAAAATAAAATCTAAATTTTATTACGGTTGATAGATGTTTTCAAATGGATTTACCTTTTTACCTGAGAACACTTACTAGAATACGCTCTATGACCTTCGATTAGTCAAAATTTGTTATGAATTATTTGATCAACTTTTTCCCGCATCCATTTGCTCTAAAGTCGTATGCCATCGAATTCAGATACGAAGAGCCTCATCTGTATAAGTTATGATTGCATTTCAAATTCGGTTCCCACCCGTCTGAATCAACTCAACGGGAGATACTCCATATGTTTTTAGGCACTTCAATTGGAATATCAGTTCAACGTCATTGACCAAAGATCAAGGCTTTTAGTTAGATTAGAGAAACACATCATGGTGATTACATGCATTTGATATGGGTTGGTTGAACAAATTTTGGTGCAACATTTTTCCTGTATCTGAAATTGTGTACTCGTACTTACTCAGTACAAGATTTTTTTTTTTTTTCGAAAATCATGGATGAGCAGGATTGGAAGTCGTTCGGTGACCCTTTGATGTCCTTTTTTTTAAGAATACTAACTGAACATATGTACATACATGGAACATCGATTTGAGTTCCTCAACACTTGGGTATTCTCAAAAACGGTAGAAATATGAGAAAAACACTTATGATGGAAAATTGTAGGAAACGTAAAGATAAGTTGGTTGGCGTCCTAGATTTCATTGTTTTGGAATGGGTACTATAAGAAATTGCCATTGCGTTACACAGGTAGATATAATTTGTTTCAAAATCTAAACCGTTTATGAGCTGGTACTTTTCCAGGATTATTATTTTGTCGTAGAGCTATTTTGTTGGAGTTTTTTTTAGAGTTGAGTCATTTTTACATATCATCATGCACCAGATATTCTGGCCAGAAACTCTTTCTACAACAAAAGGAGATTTTCTGGCAAAAGTCTCCAAGTACGATGCATCACAATAATCAAATTTGCAGTAAATATGGGAAAATTTATCGATACTATCCTTGGCAGAGAGTTATAAAATCGAAATCAGTGGAAATCAGGTATAGGCACGAAAATCAGATCACGGAGTCATCTTGTTTGCTTTTGATATACTCGTACAGAAAGGTGTAGTGGTAAGTACTCCTAGTTTAGTGGAAAAATAGAACCTCACACCTTGGTTGTGTTGGAAACTAGAAACTTGAAAGAGATGCGGAAGGTCTTTACAACACTAAGAACCAAGAGTTAAAGAGAGCTCTAAGACTGCGATAAAGAAACAGCAAATTTAAAAAGTCCTCAAAGATGCAGCTTCCGAAATTCGAAAATAGCGGAGACTTTGAAACATATAAACGGAATCCGAATTGAAGTGCAGTTTCTGTGATATGAGGAATTATCATGATTAATAGGGGAGAAGTAGAAAATCCGTTGATCTCATGGTGAAATGCACAATTCATAATGCCGGGAGAGCAACCACGGGATTCAGGAGAAAAATGCAATATATGTATCGAACGTAAATACTTGCAAGATAGAGATTCATTTTTACTGCAGAAGAGTTTTGTGCCTAAGTAATGCACTCGTAAGAAACAGAAAAAAAAATTGATAGATGCTGCTGTAAAAGTATTCCACTGAGACTATTTGGGGTAAGTCCACAGGCCATAGCTAAATAATGAATTTTGGCCTACCCAGGTGGGTTGATTCTTGTGTTATAACCCAAAATCCACATGTTATTAATATACCATTAGACTTAAGGCTGAACTATAATAGTCGGAAGCAATCGGAAGCTAATGTCATAATTCTACGTTAAGTTTCCTTCAGTACTGTCAATTGCTCAAGTAGCCCATAATAGGCGTATGTGTTCGGAAGCAAAGGTTCTCGTCCGATCACCGAAATCAAGCACCATCGGGCGCTGTTAGTACTTAGATGAGGGATCGCTTGTCAAGTTTTCATACGTACACTTACGAAAGAGCGACTCCATTGGCTCTTTCGTAAGTGAGCAAAAGTGAAAGAAACTTAACGAATCGAAGCAAAAAGCTATTATGGTCACACAATACAAATCCTGTGTATTCGCTTTGTTTGTGGTCGTGTGGTCGTACGAAAGCATTCTACTATTATAGTTCAGCCTTTATGACTCACTCAGTTGATTTATTGGGACTCGTGGGTCAGTAAATTAAAGCGAAGAAGAGAAGCGCCAATTGTCAAATGTCTGTAGTTATGACCCGATAATTTGCATGTGGTCCATAGTATCAAATTATAGTAACACTAGCTTGGGTTAAAGAGCATTTAGGATGGAAGGTTCTGAAAAGATGGATGCTCAGTCAAGGCAAGGGTCAACTTCAGCATTTCTGTATTCTGACCACTTTCCTGCTCTTGTTAGAGCAATTGTAAAGGACATAATCCAGGGAATGGGACACTACTGAATAACAGAAAAAAAAATTAATACTGGTATTCAGCCCGGCCTAGTTTCTCGCGCACGAATGGTGGGGACCTACAGTTTTACACCGTTTCCGAAGGTCAATTTTTTCGATTGAAAGTAGCTTCTCACAACAATTTTACTCTCGGACGTTTGTTAGACATTTGTGAGAGGTGTCCCTAACATTTTTGGTGGTATTCAATTTTTTTTTTCTGGAACTTGAACCTGGAGTTTCGCTCAATGATCGCACACTTTGAGCCACGGCTAACACCAGAAACGGTTATGAAATGCGGAAAAGTGTAAAAATTCAAAAATTGAGGGAGAAGTTTGAAGCAAGAGGATGGGGCGTTCAAATGGATGGTATCATTGCAGTATCCACTGAATATGGTATATGTTATTATTATTTAAGGAAGATTGTATGTACTTGAAGACTATGTCTGGATGGAAGATGTTTATATCATATGTACAATAGGAAGCACTATCAGACCTGTCTTTCTTCTAAAAAGAAGTGGCTTTGGATGCAACACACAATGACAGCAGGATTCCGACTGCTACGCATTTCAAAATCTTTAAATCATCTTTGTGTGCCGCCTAACTCAAGAACTCCTGGACAGATTTTGATGTAGTTTTACATGTGGACTTCGACTGGTACGTTGGTTTATATCAATTATATGTTTAATATTATACAGGCCAAATGGGCGCTACTAGCCGCGGTGCAGATGCGTGCTCTTTTAACCATATTTCGCATAACATTTTGGCTGCTGGATAGATTTTGATACAATGTGTGGAATGTGGGCTTAGAGTGATACGTCACTTGAAATTGATTGAAATTGAATAGAATGGGAGTAATATATAAGGAGAGGTTTAAAACATTTTCGAATGTTATGTTTTAAACCAATCCCATGTGTTTTGAGTTATAATTTAAACATGTTTATTTGGTAAGATGCGGTAAGATGACTTTTCATCCCACGTATTACCTTCTTATAAGTTTACATGCTCTAATTTTTTTTCAAATTTTTCTCGGTTTTGGTTTAGGTCAAATGGTCCAAAAAATACAAGCTGTTACAGACACGCGGACAAACGGAGAGACATCTTGAATCCACTAGGGTTCCGTTTATACCACTGTGGTATGGTACAGTAAAGAAAGTAAAAAGAAACAAATTCTAGACAAGACTCAGAGGAGGACCTCAACCTTCGTTGGATCTTCTTGCTTCTCTTGTCAAAGTTTCAATTGGCTATTGGGTTTCCTAAGAACACAATTGTGGGTGGCATTACTCCCCATGATGTAGGCAGATCAAACTAAAGCTTCCTGACTTGTGTAAAAAAAAAAAAAAACCGCTGTATCTATTCTAGCTTTCTCTCTGCAGAAAACGCTGCAGACAAATCATTGGCTACACTTTTGCCTAGCATCTCAATGTACTAGGCTTAAGCGACACCACCGACAGTGGTGGAGAGGATGAAAACAACGAGGACCACTTCACCTTTGATTGTCCTGTTTTTGCTCTTATCAACTGTGATAAATTTTTGGGGCTAATGTGATGAATGCTGATCCAAGAAATTTTTCTAATAGAGACTTGCACAGCACTGAGTCTGAATAATCTAGAGACCCTTACTATCCACCATATTTGAGTTTGCTTTATAACTACAACCACATGTCGCAACTAAGCGTGAATATGATTCATTCATATTATAATCTTTCTATCATTTCCTCCAGTTAACGCGCACTAAACCTTTTCACCAGATGCATAAATACACCCGCTTATCACATCAAAAACACACCACGTCTACGAATTATGCCGGCATATTTACAATGAAGTAGCAATGTTCTAGCTCTAACAAATCCAATAATCAGTCACTATGCACGCCTCTCCATTAGTATTCATTAATAGAATTTACTGGGGGATTACATCACCAATCGCAGCTCAAGACCAGTTTACAAGAGCAATTGCATTAGTAAAAAAAAAAACTCGTACTCTTTTTATTTGCATCTAATATCGTATCATTTATTTTTATTTAAAGATTGTACAGATATTTTATTTAACAAGTAGATAAATACATTTCATTTAGTTTCCAATTCAAATTCAAATATAATGTAACTTCATGATAAATTGTGTGTTTTTACGAATACTATATTGTGTTTTGCCTAAAATCTAATTATTGTCATTTTGTGCGATCGCTATCACACGATAAATTATAAATAAAAATTCGAATAATATTATGTAGTAGTAGCACACATCGTTATTGTCAAATGTTACACAATTGTACTTAAACAGATTACAACTAGGGTATACCTACAACAATATAATAATAATAAATCACATAAACCATGATAACTTTATCTCAAAAAAAGGGAATGTCGTCTACACAAGTTAAAAACTAAATTTAAGAAAAAGAAAATTTGTCTCATTTCTTACTTTAAATGGAATTTATTCTTTTAATATCTCGGCAATTTATACTAAAATAAATCACAGAATAAATTAGCAACAAATTACAAGCACCGATATATTACTATTTTAGATTAATTGAACACAATTGTAAATAAATTCAAATTTAAACAACAAAAACATATACTTAAGTTGAGCTCTTCCAGAGAGAGTGCATCAGCACCAAAATAACATAAAGAAAAGGTGATTGGGTCAGTAAGACAGCGACGCGACTGCACGCCGTATCACCTCACTGGCATGAGTTAAATAATTGTTCTTGTTTGGCAATCACATTGTTGTTATACAAAGTATATTTGTACGTGACAGCAATTTTAATTAAGGGGCGGGTTAAGGATTTGTGCTACGCTTGCGTAGGTGCCAAACATGAAGCCGAGTAGTCCGAAGCATAAAATTGACACATCCTTCCAGAGCATCCAGTTGTAGCGACCATAACCGACTGGCCAGAAGGTGATCATCTCAATGATAGGTGGTGCGATAAGAGCCACCATTGAACTGCTGACAGCGCCTACCAAGGAGATAATCGGTCCGAGGTTTGGAATGCATGCGGCCAGTATAAAGGTGAAGGTGACCATCACAATTCTGAGTACGGTGCCAGCGAGTTCCTTGGCCCGTTCGGTATCAAAGTAATCACGCACCGATGGCTCTATTATATTCACGGGCACATAGAACTGAATGGTGTACGAGAAGAATATGGCTACAGCCATAGCGAGGCGCACCAGCTGCGAGAGTATCTCATCTGGCGGCAGATTGAGCGTGATGCTTCCCTGCACCTGGTCGCCATACTTAAGATATCCAAAGAACCCAACCGCTGTGTACATAGAAGCAACAATCACCATACCAGTATTCAGCACTCCAGTGGTTCCACCAAAGTCATCGGGATGCTTCATGTTGTTCTCCAGCGGCAGCACGACTCCAATTCCTTCAAAGGCATAGATGGCCGTTCCAAAGTACAGCGGCATGGTGGACCATGATGCCACCGGTGTCACAGTGTCCACATGAGGAAGATCGTCCAACATGTAGTAGAACGTAATGCCCAAACCGGTGACCGTTAGGATAGAGGCAAACAAAGACATCGGAGTCAGGAACTTTAAATTCTTCACCATGTTGATGAGTATCATTGGAATCAGCATTAGCATGAGGTATATCCGGACGTCCAGCTTAACAAAGTAATGGGCGACCACCTCCTGTACATTGAGCGCCACAAAGAGAAAGTAAACACAACAGAAACCGAATTGTGTGACACACAGGAATGTTGTTATCACTCTGGTGGCAACATTTGAGTATCTTCTTAAGGCCAACGGTCCTGTTTCCAAACTAGCTGCCGCAACTTCTGAAAAACTCAGCGCTGGCACTTGTAACCGACGGCATAACTCGTGCGAACACTTCACCAGCATATGCATGCAGTGTGTGCATATTGCTCCCATGAGTAGGGTACCCACCAAACCCACATAGAGACCAGCATTCTTGAACGCATCCGGCATAGCTAGAATGCCCGTTCCAATGTTGCCCTTTAATAAATGCACCAAGGTATCCAAATTTGAGGTGGGATGCTCCAGTGTACGATGCGCCGACGGGTGATAGTCACTTTTGCTTTGCTTCTCCAATGAGTCCAGACTTTGTTCGCTCTGCACGTCGACAAGGCCATTGTCAGGTGAGTTACGGAGATCCGGTCTGGCTATGATTCGTCCCTGATCATTATCCGGTTGCTCTTGCAGTTGTAGAAGAGGTTGGCGCTCCGTCATTGTTTCGTCGGGAGAATATCGATTTTTTTCTGTGTGAAACAATTTCCCTTTGTTGTTGCGTTTCAATGTCAAGTTTAAAAATTAAAAAAAAAAAATGAAAACGAAAAACACTGAGAAAATCTTTATAAAGACTTTCGCATATTTTTTTGCTGAGAATTTAGTTTCTTTTCACGCGAAGAACGTCCACAATGCACGAGAATATGATGAGATCAGTTGGAAAAGTGCGGAAGGAAAAAACAACTACAACCGACTCGAGAGATGCTCGAGGAATTGATTTTTCAAATTACAACTTCGGAATGACGAATCGCAACGAGAATTTGAGGCGAGGGCACTCGCAATCTCGGGTAAAAACCTGCGCCTTGGGAAGGTCTTTGTTGTGTAAATTCGTGTGACAGCTGCTGATAATAGTGACAGCTCTGTCATATGCTGGCCGGGATTTGTTCAACAAGTGCAGAGTGGGTGCGTTCAGTGCTAGTTGTGACTATGCACAATTTGTAACATAGTTTTCTTCGCATTTGGATAAATTACAGAATAACTATCTGAAAGACAAATTTAATATTTTGGATGAAAAAAAATGTAGTTCCACTAATTTCAAGGGCTAGATTTTACTTTGCCGGAACATTTTTAAATCAGGCTTTTTTTTTTAATCCTTTAAGCATGGTACAGACGATCGATATTTTTCATCAATCAGAAAATTGACTCAACAAATTTCGATACACACCTTCAAGCTTCCTTTTAAATTTGTCTTCAAAGGATATAAATAGATAAAACTCTGTCAGTTTGAATTTCTAGCACACATAAATCAACGCAGTGGTAGCATTGCATACATTTAAAAATTTCTTGAATTATTTACAAGCTCAGTTACGACGTTGTTCGTTGTTGGTCGTCTGTACCGTGCTTTAGAATAGATTAAATTATGCTTAAGAGTGCAAAACTTATTTGGTGCTCTCTTACAATTACTTAATTAAAGTTTTTCAGAAAATTGGATTTTTATAGAAAATGTACGTGGTTTTAGTGCAATTTGAAATACATACATATGTACATTCAATCTGAATTATAATATAGAATAAGAACCAGTTTAAAACACAAAATGACAATAGAGCGAGTTATGCACACTGCACAGAGTTTTAAAAAAAATTTCCACTAATAAAGCAAGCCACCCGCACCAGAGTGGACCTACTCCATGATTTAGTGATGAAAAAAGATTGAACTGTAATTCTTAGGTATTAGGTAAACTATCAAAAATTCATTTTTTTGAAAATAATTTTTCCAATTTTTAACATATTTTAAGCTATTCTAAAGGATTAGAATAGAAAAGAAACAATTTTAAGCCTTTTCGGTAAAGTAAAATTTTGCCAATTCAAGTGAAAAATAGCAGCCATATTGTAATTCCTAACAATTTTTTTTTTAAATGTTTGGAATTCAATTTTGACCGCAACCATCTTCATTTTTCTTATCTTTTTAACACAATAAATTCAAAAATTTAATAATTTAAAATTGGTCTATTATTTAGTAGAAAATTTAAATTAAAAGTTTGCGCGCAAAATGAATGTCAAAAAGTGCAAAATTGTACATGTGTTCTCTTTCAGCCTGGGAAAATTGGGAGAAAAATATATTTATTATATTCTTCACTCCTCGTTTGTAATCATCGAACAAAGGGGATGGAAAATTTCATTAGCCGTGCATAGTTATTTGAAAACAAGAAAACTATAAAAAAAAACGACTTGCCAGGAAATTTTCATCAAACTTTAATACTTTAAAACTTAATTGCAATGGAATAAAAAAGCCATAAAAAGAAAGTATGCTCTGAGTAAACAAAGTCCGAACTAAACTATTGGTGATCGGACAGAAATGAATTTTAACTCGAATGATAGAATGAAATATTTGTTGAAGAATTGCACATAGAGGAAAATATTGGTAAATATTTCTTTCCCTCGACGGGACTTGATTACATAATAGCTGATCAAAAAAATTTATTCGTGTCGTTGGCGCAGCCCACTAAATATCTCGGCCACGGAGATGTTATCGTTGGGAAGGTTAAAAGCAACACTTGTTCTTCGCATAAGTATGAATGTGCAATAATTTATAATAAGTTAATAAATTTATTTTCTTCCATGTTATGAGGAGATATAATACATAATTCGCGAAACTTTCGTAAATCTCCGACAATAAAACTGTCGTCAAGTAAAATTCATTCAATTTATTCTAGTTTACAAGAATATTTACGATGTTATCACTAATGGGCTTCCGCAAGTATTTTCATTGCATGTAAGTTCGCACGTCAGTTAAACTAAATTAATAATAAGGAAATCCAGAAAGCAAAACAATCGACATCATCTATTAACAATAATATTTATAAACAATTTATTAAATAATAATTTGTCTACTTCATTGATAACAATTGTTATTTTCAAACTGGATCCATTGTCATTATCTATCTCAGGGAAGTGCGTATGAGAGACAAGGTAGGTATTGTATTGAGGTCATTGTCGTTTTTAATCTATAAAAGTTTATTTACATACAACCAGCTTGTCTGTGAGCATTTCAGCTCCGCTGCGATAATGCTTTTAACAATCTGCAAATAAAAATAAAGACTATTTTTTTATCTTCCCAAGTTTATTCAAAAGAAAAGAATGACATATTTGTACAAGAATATCAAAATTTTACGATAGTAGCTATTTGGCAGTGCATAGCGAAATAACTATAGAATTAAGGAAATGGATTATTATCGCCATCCCAATCCTCCACTGAGAAGCAAGAAAGAGCAAATGACAATTTTCATATACTGTGTTAATGGATAGCTTAACATATGAAGAATTATTTAGAAAATTAATGCTCGATAGCGGGATTTGGACACTGTAAATCTGTTGAGAGAGGTTCAAGTTTGAGTCTTAGTAAAAAAAAAAAAAATATAATACTTTCGTGCCCCAACTTCTCACGATTGTCCTTCAAACTTCGAAAAGAAAAAATGCACTTTCAGATCCGGTTCATTGATATGAAAAATATAACACATCAAGGACATCACGAATAATTGCGAGAAGCAGGCTCTTACCCCAGAGGCAATCTTAACGCTACACTCACGTCGGTTGGCGCAGTAAGCCGTCAAAAAAATGTTGAGTCATATGAAAACACATAGAAATGGCCAACCTCGACGGGCTCGCGGCCGCGACACTCACGAGGTTGTCATTCTTCTTATAAAATAGTTTTTCTTTTTTCTTTTTTTTAAATACGCCAGAAGTAGCAACTTTGGCCAATTGCAGCATCACTCTGAAAATGCGAAAGACTAAATCACTTGATGGTTAGTGGAGTAGTAATTCTACTACTCCTTAAATTAGGAAAGATACATATGTAGTAGCCAGTGATTACCCTGCTGCGTATGATTACCCCAGTCCAGATTATTTTAAGATTATGTTCAAAACCAACCGATTTTTATTTAATAGAGCTCTGTTTACCTCACTTCCGTTTCAAATACCATTCCATTCCATCTGCTATTTTACCATAGCGCTATCCAACTCACTTTTGTAAACCAAAATAAACCCATTCCCCATCATGCATTTCACCTTGCAAAGTATCACCCCCTAAATCAACAAACCCACAGTACACAACAATCAGCTGTTGGAAAAGCTCCTCAAAAACATAACTTAAGACTTCATAAATATGTATGTTCTAACTTAAAACAATTTCCTCATTCTTCCCTTAGCTTAGTTGAACTTGGCGTCTAATTGGATTTGCAATTTTGAAAGGAACCTTGTTTTAGCCAGACTGCACCCCCGTATAGTCCGTGAAACGCTTTTCTACCTGACGAATGTCTTAAGTGCGTGCTTTGCTTCTGTATTTGTCGCCTATTTTGCTGTTTTCTTTTCACTATCGGTCGACCTACATAGTATCCTGCCAGAGTCCTGTGGATTAATTCATTGCGAAAAGTCACCGAAGTTCAAGTTCAATTGTGCGGATACGGTTATCAATTAGTGCGTTCGACTACTTCTGTTACTGTGTCTATTAGTTCAAAAATATAGTGATTAATTGTATGTGCCTTAAATAAATAAAAAATCCTTATTTTGTATCAAAAATAAAATAAAAATAGAAGTATACTCGTACATTTACATAACTTTGTTTTGAAGCGCAACCACAGTATAATAACAAAAATATGGAAAAAATTAAAATAAATAATATTTAACGGAAATCAATGGGAATTATTAGTCTCACGCTTTGGGTGTGTTGTGATTATGTAGGTACTTTTAGATATTTTTCATAATAATCTAAAGAATATAGGAAAGTGAATCGAAAACAGCCACAATAATATAAAAGGTGCTAAAGTGTGAAACAAATCTACAAGAATAAAATGTATGGCTTGAAAAACGAGTACATGCTGGAGTCCAACGAACTAAAAGTAGATTCTGCTTTGAATGAGAATTTTCTATTACATCGTCGAAATGTAAAAATTTAACTGCTGTCGCTAAAATATATGGAATTATGGTTTAATTTGCTTGCGCTTTTTGTCCCGGGATCGAGGATATACATATTTCAAATCATCATAATACATATCGCCAAACAAAATCAAATAAAACGGATAGCATGAGATCAGTTGCAATTTTTAGGTGAGTATTTCATTGGCGTAGGTATATGATCTTGGGAAGTCTGGACCTAGCTAAAATTAGATTTTAATTACCCGAGCAGTGACAGCAACAATTATTTGAATTTAAACTTTCCATTTACGACTTAAAGAGGCCTACTGATAGTAAATTTCAACCATTCACAAAACCTCACTGCAAGAGTGTACTATGTACTTTAATAAACAATACACCTCCAAAAGCTCAAGAGTCATTTAAAATGTCTTCATGTGTGAGTAATGGAAGAAATTTTTGATTTGGTTCTCTCAATTCTTAAGAGGTTCTTCTAATAGCCCATTAAATTAATATTAAAATCATATGACACAGAAACATACATCAATATTTGAAGAAGACGTCAGTATTTTGGAAAAGTGATTCTCATAATCTAAAAGTAAACAAAAAGTTGTCAAGCCTCGTGCGGTATCCTAATTTTTCTTCTTCGTCAATCCGCAGAAAAGAGAATGCTACAATCGTATTTGATAGGGCCAGAGCTAACAAACACTTTTTCTTTCACATCTTTTTTTTTCTAACACGATTCACTCACAAGAAACACTATAGAGATTTGAATGAAATTTAATTTGTATTTTTGGCTTGGTACTCGTACGTATAGGTACTTTGGGAAGACTGTAATGTATGGGATTTCGAAAAACTTTACATAAACAGTAGTTGGAAAATGATTGTACAATATCTTCATAGTATCCTCCAATCTCCATTAATTTTTTAGCCTATTTGGACACCGAATGCAATAGCGACGAGTAACTAGTCAATAAATAAATTTCGGAAGTGAATTTTATTGAAATAGTGAGTGACTGAGTTTTCTGAAATAGTGAATAGTGATTTGAAAGCTATTTTTACTAAAGTCAGCTTCTTTAATTTCAAAATGCTAAATTCACTTTATTGATTTGCCAGTCATGTTACTTTTATGGTCATTGTTTCACTAAGAGAATTTAAGTGTAAGTTAAGTTAAGTTTTCAAAATCCGGTCTAATGGAGTACAAAGTATATTCAACAGAATACTGTTTTGTTTATCTAGAGTTCTCTGTAAATGTGTTGTCATTGTTTTTCTTTGTGAGGTATTTTTATTTAGTTTAAACCGTCTATTTCGAACCTAATGTTTTGATGATCCAATCATGAGGATTCAATTGACAACGCTCTCAGTCAAATATTAGACTATTAAGGAAAAGGGAGAGCGCAATGAGATCTAGCAACACTTTCTAACTGGGTAACTAAAATTGATTTCCTATCGATATTGGAGTCAGCTGTGATCGAAAGTCTGTGCTTTCAGTTATCAAGGTACTTCCAAACGTGATGATTGTTCAGCAGGGCTACCAATCCAAGGAAAATTACGCGGGACCCATTGGATATAGCTGACCTTCTTGCCGGCATTAACAAGAAAAAAATTGTCGATGCACAGGCAACAGCATCTCAATCAGTTTAAGTTTCAAAATGAAGTTTACTTTGAGTTGCATATTTCTATGTTGTTTTGTCATGAGAATGAACAGAATGTTCTAATTTAGATTTTACAAACATACATATTTAATGAAAATTTTCTGAATCCCTCAATATCTCTAGTTCATTCCGTCTTCCCAATTCATGCAGCGTATTCCAGGCGGAAGTTCTTGCTGTACGAGGCCGCTATCAAAGCCATCGTATCTGCGGCTTCCTCCTCCAAACTTGTTGAACAATGCAAGGAGGAGCTTGCCGCACTCGGTCATCGGTCTAGGATCAGCCTCATCTGGGTGCCTAGTCATAGTAACATTTAGGGAAACGAAAGGGCTGATGAATTGGCGAGACAGGTATCTGCCCTTGACTGCTCCCGTGCGGAGGATGTCAACATTCCGTTAGGGGCCCTTTAGGGTAGATTCTTTGCTCATTTCCTTGCAGATGCTCGTAATAGATGGCGAGGGTTGCAGAACTGTGTCATATCCAGGCAAATGTGGCCCAAGTATAACTGGCGCAGAACACTAGAGCTATTAAACAGAAACCGGGCAGATATTGCTAAAGTTCTGGCAATTAGCACTGGCCATTGGCCCATAGGGGTCCACGCAGCCAGACTGGGCATTACTTTTAATGCACATTGTCGTAGCTGCAATGTGGCCAACGAGCCTGAAACAATCCTTCACTTCCTTTGTAAGTGTCCGGCCCTTAGTATGGTCAGACACCGTATACTTGGCAGACACTTTTTTGATAATATTAGTGAGTTAGCGGAGACAAGCATCGGGGACATCATCAGTTTGCTCAATGCCACGGGGTGGCTTTAAATAATCTTTTCTCTCCTTTTCCACAAGTCCAACGTCAGTTTCTACAACAATTTAGGTCACTTGAGTTGTGGTATTAAAAGGGCGCCTCTGCGCTAATTATGTTTCAGCATATCATGCTGTCACTACCACACCTACCTACCTACCTACGATGCTAGAAGAAGATAGCTAGAAGATATTTTTACGAGTAATTGGAAATGAGCAACTGATTTGCATTATATCTCCATTCTAAAATTTGCTAATTTTTGGGCTCAAAGCAGATGCAAACATTTGATGCGAAAAAGAATGTTTTTTACTTTTTTATTTCTATCTTTGATAGAATTAAATTAAAACTTTAAAAAAAAAACAGCCGAACAAATTAGGTATTACAACAATTTTGGTATTATTATTTAATTATTAAGTACATCGTGTGCTTGAATGACTACTACAGCTTTTGACTATGCTACAAGTATGATCAGAAAACATCCAGAGGTAGCTGATATATGTATATCGCAAGATCCTTCCCTGCCCTTGGATCAAATATTTTCTTCTTGTGCCATTTTCCAACAATGTTTTATTCTTTACATTGACATAATACTTTTGAGTCGGTTCTACCATGACTGACCGTTGATCTGTATGTGACTAAAAGATTTCGGAACTCAAACCAGTGTAAGTCAAAACTGAGAAGAAAATTTTAAATTGCACATTTTTCGTTATTTTTATTTTCGAAACGAAACAAAATGTCAAAACACAATTAATAGAGACTGGCTCTGTTTATGATTCTCCCATACATTTCCTTCTTAAGGAAACTTTTTTTATTTTTGAGAGAAATTTACGGTGATGATTCATTCCGATTGTTCATTCCGATTTGGGTAATTTCATATTTTCCGTGAAATTTGGCCCCAAATAGTGTGGGTTTCTCTCGTAATGAAAAAATACCCATTTAAATCTGAAAATATCACCTCATATTAAACTATAAATAAATAAAGTGCACAACTAGGTCGCACATATTTGCACCTGCATATATCATATATGCTGTTTATCTGCAAATACTCAGATTTGAAATTATTTTTTTTAAATCCGTTACAATTCCAAAAAAAATGTTGACAACCCGTTAAAATTAAAAAAAAAAATATATAAAATTTTCTAAAACTTGTTAAATCGTGACTTTAAAATATCAAATATTATGTAGATATTAGTTCCGAACAAAATGGATTAAGCTGTAGCAGAGAAATAGCCAATTTTTAAGAACCAGTTAATAAGTAAAGTACCGCTTTTAGCGTAAACCTGGTCAAAACCGTTACAGCTGTTTTGGAAAAAATCAATTTTTTTTTTAATGTCGGCCATTAGTTCAGTACCCTTAATTTTAGGGTTAGAATAAAATTTCGCCTCGAATTGTGACCCAACAGACACCAGATATGAAGTTTGAGAAAAAATCGTCCAGCCGTTAGGCTGCCGTTGTGTGTGGAGACAGACAGACAGAATTGAGAGACACACTTTATTGAGTTTCTCTATCTTAGTAATGTCAAGTTTGATCAAAATCTCTAGATTTTCAGGAAACCAATACTTGCCCTTATGGGTATGTATTAGTAGGTGGAAGTAAAAATATAAATTTCCTAGAAACTAAAAGGATGAACTCATTTGAATTTCACTGCAAAGTGTTGTCTAAGGTTTTTAAGCATTCTAAATGAATACGAAAACATTTTTCCAAAACCGAATAGGTTCTTACACAACTTACAAAAATGACGAGCTTTTCTGTACTTTATTGTAAATTGTGTGCAGTCCTTAGGGAATAGAAAAAAAAATATTTTTTACTATTATTCTCTAAAATTTGTTAGATATCTACTATTATTTTATCAAAATTTCCAAAACTAAAATAACGATTTTTTTGTATTTCACTGCAAGTTCTTTCCAATACAATTTGGTGGGGCCTTTTTGATTTTGCGTTTTCGGGCCAAATTTCGCAATCAAATTAAACACTGATCTTAAAAATGGAAAAGGCCCCAAAAAAATATGAAAAATAACCCAAAGTTATCAAATTCAACTCAATTATTTGTTGTTATTGCTTCTATATAATTTTTTTCATTTTTGGTTTGGTTCCATTTTCGTTGGAACCAAATTTCAAGGAACCGATTTTGTATGTTGCGAATTAAAGCGATTATTTATAATCACCCAACATTTTGGAAATGAAAATTTACCCAAAATCGTTTTTATATATTTAATTACAAATCTAATATACAGGGTGGGGCAAAAGTAGCGTCATAATGTAAAGTAAAGTCATAATGTAATATCACAATCTAAAGCTGTAATCCAAGCTTAACAAACTTAAAAACTTAATAAATGCATTAAGACGGTTTGCAGATTTTTGAAAACTATTTGCAAATTGCAGCTTGGATTGCAGCTTTAGACGCCATTTGCAAAAATTATGGCACACTCACATTATACAAAAATTCGTACAAGTACATATATAATACTATTTTCTCAATTTTTTATAAATGATTTGTGCTTTCCTTGTATACTTAGTGTATTAAGTTTTCCAAAAAATTTTAGAAAATAATAGAAATTTTTAAACAGTAATTATTTATTTTATAAAGGAACAAATTTTTACAATTCGTCCATATATTATACAGGGTCACGCCCACTTTTTTCTTCAAAAAATACTATTTTGCGATTCTTTAGTCTTATTGTTAATATTTGAGAAAAATACGTGAACTTCGGCTGCAAATGGCTACAGCCACGCTCACTTTCTTCTAAGAAAAAAATCTCAATAAAAATTGTAACCTTTCCGTACGTTTCTTATTGAATATCTTAGAAATCGAGGAAATAGCCTTTGCAACAATCATTCCATTTCAGTCAAACATTTTACGAGACTTCCGCTAGGTGAAAGCTTAAGATTGGGATACATACTTACGGTCCATTACTGAAAGCTTTTGTGACTATCAGTTGTTACGATAAGGTCAATAAAGCGAATGGATGTCATTTAAGAGAAGGACAATGCAGTCTGATTGGAACTGGAAAAGTTCTAGCTAAGTAGGTGGAGAAGCTTACATGTGTATCCCAACTGTAGGTAAGTGCAATGCGCTCTACTGGGGGTCTAGAGAAAGTAGAATGCACGTCCTATATCAAATATTACAAGACTTTTAATCGTTCTTTTTTCCATTTATTAAAAACATCAATTAAACTCAACATTACACAATTCCTATAACAATTTCAAATGCCGCACCAATTTGTCAATCTTCTCTGCTGCATCTGGTCCAATGCCCATAACCGTAGGTGTACCCGGTTCCAATTGTGTTCGTCCAGCATCTTTAACGATTTCCGCTACTACATTCAGTTTCTTTGCCTCATCCTGGAGTCGCAGAATCTCATCCAAGCTATCAACTCTTAAAACTATTTTCGGTTGTCCCCAGTAGCACCACGAGTCCAATGTGTTAGCATTGACTTGTTGTGACCGTTGATAACATAAAATCGAAGCATGTGAACACTGGGCAGCTGTTTTACCCTTGGACATCTTGAGATCTCCTCTAACCAGCAGAGCTAACTTGGTTTGGTTTCCCGATACGCTAGAGAGTAGACGCAAAATTCGTGACAGCATTGATAATTCCTTTGAATCACTTATCCTTTCTATATTTTTCACTTTGTTTTTGTGTATAGTTAAGCATACACTGCCTGAATTCTTTCACTTTATCCTGGCAGCTGCGCCAGTCGCCAGTTTCTGCGATGCACTCCTGTTGGCAGGAAATTTTGTTGGTTAGCTTTTGTTCATCTAAATAACTGGGAATCAGAGCATTACCTGAACTTTGTAATGCAATTCAATGCAACCGGTTTTCTTCAGCATTAATTCAACTGGGTCCTCAACATCTGACATTATTTCTTTTATTTATGAACTTTAATTTTTCTGGACCATTAAATAATAATGAAAAAGTCTGCGGCTGCCAGAAGTTTACTGGCATATGACAAACGTCATTTGAAATGACAAATCAATGAATTGTTTGGGGTGCAGACACAAGCAATCGTATAACACCACGTTTACACTAGAACTAAACAATCGTGATGAATGGAGTACTCAATTGTGAATAAATTCCCTTCACTTATTGTGCACACAAAATTTGCGTTTGTGTGTGTGTGTGTTTGTTAAGGGATGAACTAAAGAAAACACGAAGGTGACGACTTAATAACGTGATTTCATTGAGTGTGCTTGAATACGGTAGATTAGTAACAGTTGCGTATTTATGTTGAGTCAAAAGCCGCCCGTGCTTATGTGGTGCGTCTACTAAAATATGGATATATTTATAATTGCATTATAATAATCAATAGTGGAAGAAAGAGATTAATTGAAACCATTTGTTCGATTTGACAGAACCTAACTACGATTTCGGTCTTCTATATTTTTTTTACAAAAGTAGAACCATGCTTAGATAAATGAAAGATATACTTTCGATAGTAATACTTTGAACTGAAAACTAGTTGCGACTATCAATCTTGCCTTCAGTCTATTATAGATAAACGTTATAAAAAAGATTCATTTCATACCTTCATAGCAAGTATAATATTGTAATATGCGAGCTACAGCTCGAGTAGATAAAACGATATTCTGTGAAATTATTTCTTTATTTTCTAGTCTATAGAACAATTCAGGTTCACACTATACTATTCTTCGCAATTCTTTTCTTCCTCTCAAATCACTTTATCTCCTTTCAATTACTTAATTCACAAATCCAAACTAATTACTTCTTCTTGTTGAATCTCAACTTTCAATTTATCACAAAATTACAACTTCGCCCATTATCACTTTTCTAATCTCTTCGCCACAGTTTAGAAACTACTGCTCCCTTTTTGATCGCCATCTGTCCTTATATAGCAGAAGTTTCTGATAGCCAGAAACTTCTAGCAAATTCTTCGACCACTGGAACAAGAGAAATTCCAAGATGACAATCATTCTTGCAGTTATAATTCCCTCTCATCCGTGATATTATCCGTCTCTTTCGTAGACATGAACTGTGGAAACCGCAGACACGAACCTCGAATGAAAGGACACTTCGAACCAAAATTCTGCCAGAATGAAAAGACACTTCGGAATTTGTTGCATCATACTTTTAGGGAGCGTAGTTATTATTATGCTACAATATAAAAGATATTCTCCCTTTTATTCCACAGCCTTTTTATATGAATAAAATGAAATTATTAAACACAATTATTAAGCGGGGTTGGATTCGGCTAAGTTAATAAATAATTGTCGTTTTTAAGATAGTCAAATACGTCAATAAATAATTTTTATTCTGTGTAAAGTAATAATAAACACGTCCAACACGTACTGACAACACTAGAGTTTTCGAGATATAATGGTAATGGTAAATGATGTCATTATGAAAACTATCATCTTGAGTCTTTTTTTTTATCAAATTCAAAAAATAAAAATATAATGTTTGTCAATATTACATCGCTATCACATGAAATTGGAAACGATCACCAGAATGCGACAGTCAGCTTACCTGGAGAAAAAAGATGATTTTCACTACCGACGCAGCAAATCACCTGAGCCGATTCCAACCTGCTCTGGAAGCTGCACATGGAATTTGGTTGGCTGTCTGTAGATTTTGGAAATAAAATAGAGGAAGCTAAAAAAGAAATAATGAAAAAAATGCTTCAAGCTTCATTCTCCATATTTATAATACTGTGATTTATAAATCACTTTATCTCCTTTCAATTACTTAATTCACAAATCCAAACTAATTACTTTTTCTTGTTTACTCTCAACTTTCAATTTATCACCAAATTACAACTTCGCCCATTATCACTTTTCCAATCTCTTCGCCACGGTTCTAAGCCAACTGTCTTTTTTTTTGATCGCCATCTGTCCTTATATAGCAGAAGTTTCTGATAGCCAGAAACTTCTAGCAAATTCTTCGACCACTGGAACAAGAGAAATAATTCTTGCAGTTATAATTCCCTAATATTATCCCTAATATTTTCCCTAATATTATTTGTCTCTTTCGTTGACATGAGCTGTGGAGACTTCGTCCCAGACACGAACCTCGAATGAAGGACAGTTTGAACCAAAATTCTGCCAGAATGGAAAGTCACTTCGGAATTTGCTGCATAGACATAGGCGCGTAGTTATTATTATGCTACACTGCCCCCCTCTTAGACGTGTTCGTCCCGAACAAGTGCATCCTCATTTCGGCCATTGTATCGACTCAGTCGGTCCACATGAACCACTTTCATTTTGGCCCTTGGTCCTCGCTGGATGCGGTAGACAACATCGTTGATGCGGGTTACTATTCTGTAGGGACCTTCCCAGTTCCGCTGTAACTTAGGTGATTTCCCCTTTTGGCGATGGGGATTATACAGCCACACCAGATCTCCTTCCTGGAATCCTGACGTTGTTGCCTTGGCATCATACCTGGTCTTCATGCGGTCGCTCGTCATCTTAATCTGGCTTCTGGTCCTTTGGCGTATGTCCCTAAGCCTTTCCCTAAGGTCCGCCACGTACTCTTCTTCATTTCTGGGCTCATTGGTAGGAGATCCAAATTTCACCTCACTGGGTAAACGAGCTATTCCACCAAATAAGATTTCGAACGGCGTATGTCGAGTAGTGCTATGCACGGCACTTCTATAGGCCATCAAAAACAAGGGAATCTGCCGGTCCCAATCCCGTTGGTAGTCACCTACGACCTTCGAGAGATGTTCGTCCAAAGTCCTATTGAAACGCTCCACCATACCGTCCGACTGTGGATGAAGCGGGGTTGTCCTTGTCTTTTTGATTCCGAGTAGTTGACACATCTCTTGGAAGATTCTTGACTCGAAGTTCCGCCCTTGGTCAGAATGCAATTCCAAGGGCACACCGAATCTGCTAACCCAATTGTAGACGATCTGCTCCGCCACGGTTCTGGCTTCCTGGTTAGGGATCGGAAACGCTTCCGGCCACTTACTGAAGTAGTCCATCACTACGAGTATATACCGATTACCATTGTCGGTTTCCGGAAAGGGCCCTGCGATGTCAATGGCGATTCGTTCGAAAGGTGCTCCCACGTTGTATTGGTGCATCTTACCTCGAGTTTTGATTCTCGGACCCTTGCTAGCTGCACACACGTCGCATTTTCTGCACCAGTCTTCGATATCTTCCTTCGCTTTTAACCAATAAAAACGTTCTCGTACCTTTTCTAGCGTCTTATTCACTCCCAAGTGGCCTCCGGTCGCCCCGCCATGCATTTCCTGTAACACCTCCTTGACCCTCGTCCGCGGTACGACAAGCTGCATTACAAACGATTTTCCGTCGGAGGATTCCCATTTTCTTCTCAGAACACCTTCTTGGACATGGAGGGAGTCCCACTGCGCAAAATATGCCTTTAAGGTCGGGCTTCTGTGAGAGATGTCCTGATGATCCGGTTTCTCCATGTTCTCCTTCCAGGCCAGAATCGGCTCGATATCCGGGTCTTCCTTCTGAGCGTTCCGGATCTCATCTACGCTCCAGCCGGCGATAGGTTCGGCTCTCATTCTTTGGATGGAAACCAGCTCCCGTTCTTCCTGACGCGCACAATGTTTACAATCCGTTCTGCATGGTCTCCGGGACAGTGCATCCGCATTAGAGTGGAGTTTTCCTTTACGATGCTGTATTTCGTAGTCGTAGATTTGCAGCCTTTCGATCCATCTTGCGACCTGACCCTCAGGACTCTTGAACTGTAATAGCCATTTTAAGGCTGCATGGTCTGTGCGAAGAACGAACTTCCTCCCGTAGAGGTATTTGTGAAAATGCTTCGTAGCCAAGATCAAAGCTAGAAGTTCCCGCCTTGTCACGCAGTAGTTCCTTTCTGGCTTAGAGAGCACCTTGCTGAAGTACGCAACCACCTTCTCTTGGCCGTCATGCACCTGGGAGAGTACGGCTCCTACCCCGACATTACTAGCATCTGCATCCACAACGAACGTTTCCCCGGGAGTGGGATAAGCCAGTATCGGGGCATCGCATAGCCGTTGTTTAAGTGCCTTGAAGCTCTTCTCGCACTCAATTGACCATTTGAATTGTTTTCCCTTTTCCGTCAACTGGTGCAGGTTCTTTGCGATCCCGGCAAAATCCTTCACGAACCGTCTGTAGTAGGTGGCTAGGCCCAGGAAGCTCCTTAGTTGGTGTTTGTCTTTGGGGACTGGCCAGTTTTTCACCGCTTCGACCTTCTCCGGATCGGTTCTCACTCCTTTCGCTGAAATTATGTGTCCCAGGTACTTGACTTCCGCTCTAAACAGGGCGCACTTCTTGGGGTTGAGCTTCAGGTGGGCACTTCGAAGCCTTTGAAACACATCCCTTAGATTGTCTCGGTGTTGCGCAAACGTTTTTCCTACGACGATGACATCATCCAAGTATACCAAACAGGTTTTCCATGTTAACCCTTGCAGGACACATTCCATCAATCGCTCGAAAGTCGCCGGAGCATTGCACAGCCCGAATGGCATTACCGTGAATTGCCATAGCCCATTTCCTGCGGTGAAGGCGGTTTTCTCCCGGTCTTCTGGATGGATCTGTACCTGCCAGTAGCCACTCTTCAAGTCGAGAGTGGAAAACCATCGGGCTCCTGATAGTGTGTCTAGCGTGTCGTCAATCCGTGGCAGAGGGTAGCTGTCTTTCTTGGTGACGTAATTGAGCTGCCGATAGTCCACGCAGAACCGCGTGCTGCCATCTTTCTTCTTAACCAGTACAACCGGTGATGCCCACGGACTTTTGGAACTTTCAATCAGACCTTCTTTCTCCATTGCCGACACCATCTCTGCAACTTCTGTCTGCTTTGCCAATGGAAGGCGCCTAGCAGGCTGACGAATTGGTCTAGTATCACCAGTGTCTATTCGATGTTGTACCAGGTGTGTTCGGCCGTATTCACCGTCCTGTGAGGCAAATACATCAGCGTACTCATTGATAAGATTCTCTGCCATAGTTCGCTGCTCCTGATTCAGCTCACTGGACTGGAGAATCGTCTCTCTCGTTTCCGCTGTCCAAGGTGATGGGAGAGGTTTTGGAGCATCACGTTCAGATATTGTTGCGACGGCGGTAATCGGCGTGCATTTTCCAGTCACCTCCCCTCGCCTTAGTTTGACAGTGTGTGGTCTTGCGTTCAAAACTCTTACTGGAACCATGGTGTTCTTTGGTTCGACTAACGTCTTTCCCACGATGTAGTCGTGAGAATTCTTCTCTGGGTCTGGTTCTACTATGTAGAATCGGTGGCTCCCAAGATCACCTTCCAGCTTCGTCCAAATGATTGTCTCTGAAGACGGCGGCAAAACTTCGTCTTTGCTGATGACTGTCCTGAGAGTTACGGCATTCTCATTTCCGTACACCATCGGAATCTCCACATTTCGATACCTCAGTACTTGCATCCCGATGTCCAAGATTACTTCATTTGCTTTCATGAAGTCTACCCCGATGATGCACTCGTCGCATATATCTGCCACCAGAAACGCATGGGAGAACGTCAGTCCTGCCAGAGTAATCGTAAGACGAACTTCTCCAAATACCTTCGCCATTTCCCCTGTTGCAGTCTTCAGGCAGTAGCTGTTGGTGTTGTGCAGCCAGGAGCTTCTGACGATATCTCTTCTTACAATGGAGGCGGTGGCACCTGTGTCGATGGTGGCTACGCACTTCTTCTTGTTGATTAGTGCCTCCACTGTCAGGCTCTTGTTACCCCGTTTGGTTTGCGAAACTTGAATGGTGTTCCTGGGGGCCTCGCTTCCAGTAACCAACTTCTGCCCCGCGAAGTTGGTCCTTACGCATCTCCCGACTGCTGGTTTTGGGAAGTCTGACTGACAGGATGCTTCCTCTCTGCTTCTCCTACTTCCGCAATGTGGACAATTTCCTCGTCTAGGTGCACTTCTGCACTGCCGTTGTAGGTGTCCGGTTTGGTTGCAATTCCAGCAACGGATTTGACTTCCGCGAGCTCTGTCTTCATCCATGACGGCTGTTCTCTGGCATGAGCATTCCACGACGGACATTTCCCTGACACGGTGTATTCCCTGGTATGCTTGGTCCGCAGCCTTCATTGACAAAGCGAATGCCAATGCCTCGGGGAGTGTTCGCTTTTCAGCCATCCTTACAGCCATTTGCAGTTGTCTGTCCTCTATGGCCTGAATAAAAGCTTCCACCGCCATTTCGTTGATAAGCTCCTCACCGGCTTTAGGGTATGAAAGATGGGCTAGTCGCTCTATATCTGCTTGCAACTGTTGGAGCGTTTCCCCCCTTTTCTGGACTCGACTACGCAGCTGAACCCTGTACACCTGCTGCATGTGTTCATCCCCAAACCGCATCTCGATAGCCTGAACCAGAGAGTCGTAGTTCTGCTGTTTATCTTCCGGGATGGTCTGCAAGAGCTCCGCAGCTGGACCCCTCAGTGCAAGTGTGAGTGCAATGGACTTCTCTTCATCGTCCCAGCTATTGGTCATTGCGGCCGCTTCGAATTGCCTTTTATAAATTGGCCATGATGTTTGACCATCGAAGATAGGAGGCTGCATCTCCTTTCTTCTCAGACCGTCAGTGGAATATTCCCGTGCTTTCTGTCTCTTCACGTTGCTGAGCTCCTTAGCAAGATTTTCGACTTGCTTTCCTACTATCTCGAATTGCGTATCCACTTTTTCAAACTGAGTCTCTATCTTCCCGAACTGAGTTTCATGTTTCTCAAAATTTTCATCGAATCTAATTTCGACTTTTTCGAGTTGCGTCTCGACCTTCTCGATTTTCTCTTCGATCACTTCGAATTTGGATTCCAAGTTCTTGTTTTGCTCATCAAGTTTACTTTCCAGAGCATCTAGAGAATTCTTTTGTTCGTCCATTGCTTTCTTTTGTTCGTCCATTGCTTTCTTTTGTTCATCCAGCTTAAGATCTAGAGAATTCTTTTGTTCGTCCATTGCTTTCTTTTGTTCGTCCAGCTTAAGTTCTAGAGAATTCCTTTGGTCGCCCATTGCTTTCTTTTGTTCGTCCATCGCTTTCTTTTGTTCATCCAGCTTAAGTTCTAGAGAATTCCTTTGGTCGCCCATTGCTTTCTTTTGTTCGTCCATCGCTTTCTTTTGTTCATCCAGCTTAAGTTCTAGAGAATTCTTTTGGTCATCGAGCTTATGACTTTGATCTTCTATTGCTTTCTTTTGTTCGTCCATGACTAACTTAAGTTGCAGGAGCAGACTTGTTATACCCGGGTCGGCTACTGTACTTGCTGGTTCCTCTTCCACGTCAAACTCTATGTCATGCGGATTTTCACCTTCCTGCGTTACTGCTTCTTCCAGACGAATCAGTAGGGCATCTTTTCCCCCAGTTGTGTCGAGGTTCCGCTTACTGAGTTCTGCCTTTAGTTGAGTTATAGTTAGTTTTCCCAATTTGCGACCCATTTTGCGCAACTAATTAACTCAACACAGAAATCGTTTTTTTTTTTTTTTTTTTTTTTTTTTTGTTTGTGCAATTTCACACCACGGAAATAGTTATTCACAGAATAAGTTTTATCCCAGCTTCTGACACCAATGTAACATGCGAGCTACGGCTCGAGTAGATAAAACGATATTCTGTGAAATTTATTTCTTTATTTTCTAGTCTATAGAACAATTCAAGTTCACACTATACTATTCTTTGCAAATTCTTTTCTTACAAGGTCTCTTTCCTCTCAAATCACTTTATCTCCTTTCAATTACTTAATTCACAAATTCAAACTAATTACTTTTTCTTGTTTACTCTCAACTTTCAATTTATCACCAAATTACAACTTCGCCCATTATCACTTTTCCAATCTCTTCGCCACGGTTCTAAGCCAACTGTCTTTTTTTTGATCGCCATCTGTCCTTATATAGCAGAAGTTTCTGATAGCCAGAAACTTCTAGCAAATTCTTCGACCACTGGAACAAGAGAAATAATTCTTGCAGTTATAATTCCCTAATATTATCCCTAATATTTTCCCTAATATTATTTGTCTCTTTCGTTGACATGAGCTGTGGAGACTTCGTCCCAGACACGAACCTCGAATGAAGGACAGTTTGAACCAAAATTCTGCCAGAATGGAAAGTCACTTCGGAATTTGCTGCATAGACATAGGCGCGTAGTTATTATTATGCTACAATATTCTATTTAAGATTTTCTTACAGGTGTAACACTTCACAAATATTTTTTAATTGGTATTTCTTTTGAAAATTGGAACCAATGTGAAAATTTCGGCACGAATTTAGTTTAGCTACCAAGCGAATTATTTAATTTTATTGATGTCAAATTCGCGTAGTGAACATAGTTGTTGTATATCATACATTTTGTAGTGAAATTGTAAATTCCATCAGCTATAACTCTTGAAGGGGAAGAGTCCGACTTTTATTACAGTTCAGCACAATAAAACGAGTCGAATGGCATAAACAAAATTAAAAAAGCCGTTTTGGAGCTAAACTGCATTCTTGCAACAATTTCGTTTCGCTTGAGCAGCACACTGGTTCACCCCAATTGACGATGCAGTCAAACATGAAGAAAATATTGGCGAGTGGCAGTCACCAGTGGAGACAGTCTCCAACTTTTGGATAAATAAGTTGTTTGTGTCACCGAAATGTGAAGCTCAAACACAGAAGAAAGTGTATTCAGCATTAGAATAACCGCGGTGGTCAGCCAATGCGTGACCCAGAAAGTAGAATATTTTCCTTTGATCCACGCTATGTCACGGACGGTATTTCAGTCCCCTTAGTCAAGCTCCTGGAATGAGGATTCGGATGAAGATAGGGATCAAGATAATGTTAGCAAATATAAACTGACAAATCAAAAGCGAAAAATGGTCATTATTCAAATTTTGTCGAAAGCTGCTTGGTGGATTATGTATAGGAAAGGACTCAGACCATCAAACAATCAAAGGCAAATGCTTTGAACCAACGACATCAATGTTTCGATTTCTCAGCCTTATAAATGTACGAGAAGAATTCGTCTCAGCCGAACAGAGGGACAAATATAACCGACCGAAGTAACTGAATAAAGTTAAAAGTACCCCTGTTCCACCTTTGACTACAGTTTGTTCAACTACTAACTCGCTACCAAAATCTAAATTAATTTAGCTAACAGTAGATACGTACATTTTACTCCCCTGCGCAGTATTCATGTTTGCATATTTTCTCCACAACTTTTAAACGTGAATCAGAAATACAATAATACTTATTATTATCGTTAAACATGCCATTGTCTGAACTTAGTAGCTCTTGGATGTCTAAGCAAATATACTAAAGTCTGTTTCTTTTCCTTTTTTTTTATTCATTTACAAACGATTTGTGAATGTTATTATCCAGTAGCATTATACATCGAAACAGCATAACCCAACATTACCATAACGACATAAATTGCCTTAACGCCTAATTTTTCAACTCTCAGACCTTGACCTAAATCCTTTGTTCTTTCATATTTCAAATGTTGTTCTTTCATTTTCTGCATGAATGTTAGATTAGACACCTTACTACCCCCGAAAAAAAACTAATTTGACTCACATTTCCATTTCAGTTATGAAACTTTTTTGACACAATATATATATACAAGGGACAGGTCATGCTATAACTTCATCAACTTGTTACCAATAACATTTCTTGCTGCCATGGTAAAAGTTTGCTAATGGTTATTCGCAGTAGAAAATGTTAGGGTAAGACCCGGAACAAGGAACTCTAACAACCATTTCGCGTTATAGTTAAATACTTTTATAACAAAACTTCTATTGCAGTGTTTCGTATTTCGAAGAAGTCGAAGTTAATATAATAACAAACTGTTGCCAGCTTTTCGTTGGCGGGAAATCAAAAAATGCATGATTATCGAATTGGGTCATCGGAGAAATGCAAATTTTTTGTGACAAAGTCACGACACGAGAAGGTGTGCTCGCTAAAATGGACCCAAATCATGTTTGTTTTGAAGGAAACTCCTTAGCTTTGTTAAGTGTTGCAAAGTAAATTAAGCCCTTGGATAGAAGTGCTTGATTTTTTTTTTCCAATTAAATGTTTGCACGATTCGTCGGAAGGTAGGGTATGTCGCACGCTTTGCTGACATAAAATTTATTGAAATGTCAAGAATTTCGAAATGACAAAGGGTGACCTTGACAGCAGAACAAGTAATATGTATCCCCAATTTTATATTATGAAATAAGTAGGTGCAAACCATACAAATAACAATTAAGTTTGCAACTTACGAGCCTGGTGACACAATCTAACCATTTTCACTTTCAATTATTTTAAGCAACTTATAACTGAAATAACGAAAATCTTATGGTATGCTTTGTTACCCTCTATTTCTTGGTCCAGAAAAAGAGTTATGAACACTGAACAAACAAGAGACAACTCGGGTTCGGTACTTCTTTTGTAATGAATTGGGTAAAAGTAGCTCGTGCGTTAGCTTTTGAATTCTGAATTATTTGTATTTACCGCGATTTTATTGTCAACTCTTATTTTGTAGATCTTTAGAGTCCTCATCATAAACATAGTCAAATGTAATTGCGATAAATTATTACTGGTGCAATTCTCCAGGGTCCTGTCCTCTCTCCGACCCTTTTCCTGATTTCTATCAATGGCATTGATAAAATTGATTGAACTGTCAAAAAGTTAAATTACTTTTTGACAGCTTGCAACTCAGACTCAGAGGCAAAAATACATTGTATCCTCCCTGATAGACTAAAGGACTCCTTGATTTGGCTGGTTAATGAATATTTGTCAAAACTTACGTAAGTAGTCGGAATTGTAAGCTACTACCCTAAGTACTAGCTCCAGAAAATGCCCCGACTTCCTCGGAGATTGTCAACACTGGTTATTTTCTTATTTAAAACTAGGTGCGAACGAGAGCTGTGACCGCCTAACTGCTCATCAATCAATTTCTAAACAGTTCCGCTATTTTCTTTGAGGTATTTCTTAGTCGCTGAAGTATTTATAAGCCCCGCAGTATGGGGGGAGGTCTCTATGGGAGCCGCCAGTACCGTTTATTGTTCCATTTAATGTTAATTTAATGATTAGAGAAAATTTGATTTTAATCGTTTTTGGTCCAACTAGAAAGCTTTTATTTGAAGCGAAAATGTTTGTCTCCTTTTGGTACTTAAACCGACAGACAAGCAGTGTTCCTAAGCAACAAACTGCCTTTCTGGCTTCACTCTCTTTCTCTAAACCGTAGAGAAAGAGAAGTTGCTAAAATCTCTATAAGAAGTCAGCAAGTGCTTCTATCGCACTCATATTGTTATGAACTATTATGAACTGCATTATAGCAGTCTTGGAAATAATTACAGAAAACGACTGCACACGGTTCAAGTTAATTTTCATCCTCTCACAGAGTGATGATATTAGTATTATATACTTGTAGAAGGAAAGTCAAACGTAACTCAAATAAGTCTGTATGTTACGTCCTACTGAAACTTTGAAGACTGGATTTACTTAATATCTTGGTTCTATATGTTTCAAATTCAGGATAAAATTTGAATTTTCATTATAACCTCAAAAGTATTTTGGAAATCTAAAATTTTCTCGAAAACGGCTGCAACATTTCCTTCAAAGTTTTAAAAAAATAATTAATTAATATTTTGGTGCTGCCATTCGTTCTATGTGACAAACGAATGAGAAGGGCCTACAGCTTTATTCCATTTCCAAAGAGTAATTTGTTTGATTAGGAGAAGCTTCTCATAACGTTCACGAGAGGTGGAACCATAAAAAAAACTCTTTGGTATTTTTCGGAACCTTGAGTCTTCCGCTCAGCGCAATTAGCAAGTAGGCTGATCGCGCGCTATAATATCTGTTTATAAGATGCAGTACCAGACTTTTGACGAACATTTCTTTCAGAATTAAGCAATACTGAATTGTTCACTATGTGTGTAGAATTTTGGTAGTGAAGTTGTTGGGAGAAAAGATTTGTGAGCTGAGTAATATTGTCTTCCTGAAAATGTTCGATCTCTAAATTTTGATTAAAATTGACTTTATAATAGAGATTCTCAAAAAAGGGAGTCTCTCAATTCTGTTCTTTATAAAAAATCGATTTTCTCGAGAACGGCTATAACGATTTTGTTCAAATTAAATATTTAGGTCACAGCGCATATACCTATGCCAACAAATGGCGTGCCAGATTTTTTAGTAAAAAAATGCGTAAAAATGATTTTTGAAAATTTTATATATCTCAATCGATTTTGGTTGAAATCAATATTCGAACAATATTCGGCATATACAAGATTATGGCATACCAGGTTTTGGAAAATTTTCAATACATTTTTTTTTTTTTTTTTGTTTTTAGCAGATTTAATTCGGGGTGTTTTGCAAATAAACAACATACATCCCTCGCAACAAAAAAAGCCGCACATGGTAATTTTTAACAAAATGGAAGAAATTTAATAAATGATGACTAATCACTGCGTAGTCACTTTGTATTTTTGATGTTTAACATTTAAGTTAACACATTCCCCAATTTGACAATACATTTCGTAGCCTAATTGAAAAAAAGTAATGATCGGGAAGATCAGACTACGAAATATCAGATATTACCCAAGTACTATCAATATACATAAATTAAAAAAAGAGCAACAATTTGAAAAGCAAATTTCTTTTTTCATATTTTTATTAACTAAGAAACCTTTTTACATAATTTAAGACATTCATAATACAAAAAAATGATTCTAGTATTTCGTAGCACCACCCTTCGCCCTAACAACGTCACGAACCCTGTTTGGCATGGAGGCATAGAGATTACCAAGGTAATTGTTATTAATTTCATTGAACCGCACTTCTTCAATGATGCTCTTTAGATGCTGCATGGTTTTTGGTTTTTTACTGTTTCCCGGCCAAATTAGGGATTCTATTCCTAATTCTTCTTTCAAAGTTTTAATCTGTGGAGGAAATTTAAAAATTAATATCATAAGATTTTCAAAACACCCATAAATATGAAAAAAAAACCTCGAATTACTCACAGATTTTGCTCGGTGGCAAGGTGCTGAATTATCTTGAAAAATTGGTTTTGATGTTTCTGCTGTTATCATTTCCATACTCGGTACAACACCATCTAAGATAATTTGTTTGTACTGCATGGCGCTAACAGTGCCCTCGAGCATAATTAGAGATCCAACTCCGATTGCGGTGATGCATCCCCACACCATGGCCGTGGTGTAGTGGTAACATCATCGCTTGTCACGCTGTTGATTCACGGTTCGAATCCTGATATCAAGAATCATCTATTTATTTCGCATGAAATAAATAAAAAAGTCTATCACTTACGAAAAGCTAAGTCAACTCTACTGTGAAGGCATAACACTGGCAGTAGGGTGGTCATATGGCTAAAATGCAACTTGATCGTGATGATGACATCAGGAGGACGGAAAAAAATACTGTGAATCATAAGCAACGACAATAATAGCGAAAACAAACAAAATACTCCCCAGTTATCTGGACAGCCACCCTTGAAGTTTACAGAAACTTAATACCACCTGAGTTTCAAACTACACCACTTTGTCTTTCTCTCTGCCTCTTCCCCTTTCCACAAAACGCACGTGTTCTAAAAATTAGTATAAGGGTATTCATATAAATTATGCAAATTATAAAAAAAAAAAAAATAACATAAGGAGAATGTTTTACGGTGTGAGCTATGCATTCGTCGCTGTACCGTTCCCCTTTTCTACGACGAACTATCTGCTTCCCATCCGGTCCGATTAGGTTAAACTTGGACTCATCAGAGAACACCACATTTGACCAATCTTGAACACTCCAGTTTTGCCTTTCCTTAGCCCAGCTAAGGCGCGTTTTCTTCATTTTGCTGGTCAGAAGTGGCTTTTTCGCTGGTCTCCTTGCTAGCAAACCCATCTCGTTGAGACGATTCTGGATAGTTCTGACGCTAACTTCAGCCCCAGTAGCTTCTCGCAGGTCAGCTCTTAACTCCGATGCATTTTTAAACCTGTTTCTCAATCTTAGCCTCTTCAGTTCCCGGTCCTCCCGAACAGTGGTACATCTCTTCAATCCTGTGCCAATTTTTCTGTCCAGATTGTGATCCCGACGATATTTGTTACAGAATCTTCTTACAGAACTCTCATTGCATCCAATTTGTCGAGCAATTTCACGAAATAACTGATTCTGTTTGAATAAGGCGACGATAACTGCCTTATTTTCTTTACTCAATTGTACCCTTTTAGACATCGCAACTGCACGCACTGTTAAATCCTGCCAGAATGAATTCCGACACATTCCAAAATGTGCATTACCTAACCCGGAAGCAATAAAAGCGCAAAATAATGGAAAACCCGTATGCGGCTTTTTTTGTTGCGCGGGATGTATATGTATGTAGGTGCAAGTACGTGCGAAACAGTCGCGCAGTTTTTGGTGTCATAAGATTTTCTGCGGAAGGTGTCAAGAGATTACAGGTACGCCCCTGGGTGCTTGTATTCTATGTCACTTTATATACAGATGGCGTTTCTTAATTTTCGATAGCAGAGAATAACTATAATGAGATATTCAACTCATCGAAGGTGATATAACCCCAAGTGTATAGACAAAAATTTTGCCTCATCTTGGAAGTACAAATATTATACCTTTAATATAAGTATTGTAAACAAAAAATTGATTATTTGATATGAGGTAATTGGGACTGAAGTCCTAACTTTTCTATCCCAGCCGCATTGCAAATGACCAAGAAAAAAATGCAATTTTAAATTCGCTACCCTCATAACTACATAATTCAAAAAGGTTGAAATCTAACCTGACTAACCCAAGAGAAGCAGGATATTCTGCAAATTTCGGTTTAAAATACTGTAACATGCGAGCTACGGCTCGAGTAGATAAAACAATTATTCTGTGAAATTATTTCTTTATTTTCTACTCTATAGAACAATTCAAGTTCACACTATACTATTCTTCGCAAATTCTTTTCTTACAATGTCTCTTTCCTCTCAAATCACTTTATCTCCTTTCAATTACTTAATTCACAAATCCAAACTAATTACTTTTTCTTGTTCACTCTCAACTTTCAATTTATCACCAAATTACAACTTCGCCCATTATCACTTTTCTAATCTCTTCGCCACGGTTCTAAACCAACTGTCCCTTTTTTTTGACCGCCATCTGTCCTTATATAGCAGAAGTTTCTGATAGCCAGAAACTTCTAGCAAATTCTTCGACCACTGGAATAAGAGAAATAATTCTTGCAGTTATAATTCCCTTTTATCCCTGATATTATTCGTCTCTTTCGTTGACATGAGCTGTGGAGACTTCGTCCCAGACACGAACCTCGAATGAAAGGACAGTACGAACCAAAATTCTGCCAGAATGAAGTCACTTCGGAATTTGTTGCGTCATATTTTTAGGGGGCGTAGTTATTATTATGCTACACTGCCCCCCTCTTAGACATGTTCGTCCCGAACAAGTGCATCCTCATTTCGGCCATTGTATCGACTCAGTCGGTCCACATGAACCACTTTCATTTTGGCCCTCGGTCCTCGCTGGATGCGGTAGACAACATCGTTGATGCGGGTTATTATTCTGTAGGGACCTTCCCAGTTCCGCTGTAATTTAGGTGATTTCCCCTTTTGGCGATGGGGATTATACAGCCACACCAGATCTCCTTCCTGGAATCCTGACGTTGTTGCCTTGGCATCATACCTGGTCTTCATGCGGTCGCTCGTCATCTTAATCTGGCTTCTGGTCCTTTGGTGTATGTCCCTAAGCCTTTCCCTAAGGTCCGCCACGTACTCTTCTTCATTTCTGGGCTCATTGGTAGGAGATCCAAATTTCACCTCACTGGGTAAACGAGCTATTCCACCAAATAAGATTTCGAACGGCGTATGTCGAGTAGTGCTATGCACGGCACTTCTATAGGCCATCAAAAACAAGGGAATCTGCCGGTCCCAATCCCGTTGGTAGTCACCTACGACCTTCGAGAGATGTTCGTCCAAAGTCCTATTGAAACGCTCCACCATACCGTCCGACTGTGGATGAAGCGGGGTTGTCCTTGTCTTTTTGATTCCGAGTAGTTGACACATCTCTTGGAAGATTCTTGACTCGAAGTTCCGCCCTTGGTCAGAATGCAATTCCAAGGGCACACCGAATCTGCTAACCCAATTGTAGACGATCTGCTCCGCCACGGTTCTGGCTTCCTGGTTAGGGATCGGAAACGCTTCCGGCCACTTACTGAAGTAGTCCATCACTACGAGTATATACCGATTACCATTGTCGGTTTCCGGAAAGGGCCCTGCGATGTCAATGGCGATTCGTTCGAAAGGTGCTCCCACGTTGTATTGGTGCATCTTACCTCGAGTTTTGATTCTCGGACCCTTGCTAGCTGCACACACGTCGCATTTTCTGCACCAGTCTTCGATATCTTCCTTCGCTTTTAACCAATAAAAACGTTCTCGTACCTTTTCTAACGTCTTATTCACTCCCAAGTGGCCTCCGGTCGCCCCGCCATGCATTTCCTGTAACACCTCCTTGACCCTCGTCCGTGGTACGACAAGCTGCATTACAAACGACTTTCCGTCGGAGGATTCCCATTTTCTTCTCAGAACACCTTCTTGGACATGGAGGGAGTCCCACTGCGCAAAATATGCCTTTAAGGTCGGGCTTCTGTGAGAGATGTCCTGATGATCCGGTTTCTCCATGTTCTCCTTCCAGGCCAGAATCGGCTCGATATCCGGGTCTTCCTTCTGAGCGTTCCGGATCTCATCTACGCTCCAGCCGGCGATAGGTTCGGCTCTCATTCTTTGGATGGAAACCAGCTCCCGTTCTTCCTGACGCGCACAATGTTTACAATCCGTTCTGCATGGTCTCCGGGACAGTGCATCCGCATTAGAGTGGAGTTTTCCTTTACGATGCTGTATTTCGTAGTCGTAGATTTGCAGCCTTTCGATCCATCTTGCGACCTGACCCTCAGGACTCTTGAACTGTAATAGCCATTTTAAGGCTGCATGGTCTGTGCGAAGAACGAACTTCCTCCCGTAGAGGTATTTGTGAAAATGCTTCGTAGCCAAGATCAAAGCTAGAAGTTCCCGCCTTGTCACGCAGTAGTTCCTTTCTGGCTTAGAGAGCACCTTGCTGAAGTACGCAACCACCTTCTCTTGGCCGTCATGCACCTGGGAGAGTACGGCTCCTACCCCGACATTACTAGCATCTGCATCCACAACGAACGTTTCCCCGGGAGTGGGGTAAGCCAGTATCGGGGCATCGCATAGCCGTTGTTTAAGTGCCTTGAAGCTCTTCTCGCACTCAATTGACCATTTGAATTGTTTTCCCTTTTCCGTCAACTGGTGCAGGTTCTTTGCGATCCCGGCAAAATCCTTCACGAACCGTCTGTAGTAGGTGGCTAGGCCCAGGAAGCTCCTTAGTTGGTGTTTGTCTTTGGGGACTGGCCAGTTTTTCACCGCTTCGACCTTCTCCGGATCGGTTCTCACTCCTTTCGCTGAAATTATGTGTCCCAGGTACTTGACTTCCGCTCTAAACAGGGCGCACTTCTTGGGGTTGAGCTTCAGGTGGGCACTTCGAAGCCTTTGAAACACATCCCTTAGATTGTCTCGGTGTTGCGCAAACGTTTTTCCTACGACGATGACATCATCCAAGTATACCAAACAGGTTTTCCATGTTAACCCTTGCAGGACACATTCCATCAATCGCTCGAAAGTCGCCGGAGCATTGCACAGCCCGAATGGCATTACCGTGAATTGCCATAGCCCATTTCCTGTGGTGAAGGCGGTTTTCTCCCGGTCTTCTGGATGGATCTGTACCTGCCAGTAGCCACTCTTCAAGTCGAGAGTGGAAAACCATCGGGCTCCTGATAGTGTGTCTAGCGTGTCGTCAATCCGTGGCAGCGGATAGCTGTCTTTCTTGGTGACGTAATTGAGCTGCCGATAGTCCACGCAGAACCGCGTGCTGCCATCTTTCTTCTTTACCAGTACAACCGGTGATGCCCACGGACTTTTGGAACTTTCAATCAGACCTTCTTTCTCCATTGCCGACACCATCTCTGCAACTTCTGTCTGCTTTGCCAATGGAAGGCGCCTAGCAGGCTGACGAATTGGTCTAGTATCACCAGTGTCTATTCGATGTTGTACCAGGTGTGTTCGGCCGTATTCTCCGTCCTGTGAGGCAAATACATCAGCGTACTCATTGATAAGATTCTCTGCCATAGTTCGCTGCTCCTGATTCAGCTCACTGGACTGGAGAATCGTCTCTCTCGTTTCCGCTGTCCAAGGTGATGGGAGAGGTTTTGGAGCATCACGTTCAGATATTGTTGCGACGGCGGTAATCGGCGTGCATTTTCCAGTCACATCCCCTCGCCTTAGTTTTACAGTGTGTGGTCTTGCGTTCAAAACCCTCACTGGAACCATGGTGTTCTTTGGTTCGACTAACGTCTTTCCCACGATGTAGTCTTGAGAATTCTTCTCTGGGTCTGGTTCTACTATGTAGAATCGGTGGCTCCCAAGATCACCTTCCAGCTTTGTCCAAATGATTGTCTCTGAAGACGGCGGCAAAACTTCGTCTTTGCTGATGACTGTCCTGAGAGTTACGGCATTCTCATTTCCGTACACCATCGGAATCTCCACATTTCGATACCTCAGTACTTGCATCCCGATGTCCAAGATTACTTCATTTGCTTTCATGAAGTCTACTCCGATGATGCACTCGTCGCATATATCTGCCACCAGAAACGCATGGGAGAACGTCAGTCCTGCCAGAGTAATCGTAAGACGAACTTCTCCAAATACCTTCGCCATTTCCCCTGTTGCAGTCTTCAGGCAGTAGCTGTTGGTGTTGTGCAGCCAGGAGCTTTTGACGATATCTCTTCTTACAATGGAGGCAGTGGCACCTGTGTCGATGGTGGCTACGCACTTCTTCTCGTTGATTAGTGCCTCCACTGTCAGGCTCTTGTTACCCCGTTTGGTTTGCGAAACTTGAATGGTGGTCCTGGGGGCCTCGATTCCAGTAACCAACTTCTGCCCCGCGAAGTTGGTCCTTACGCATCTCCCGACTGCTGGTTTTGGGAAGTCTGACCGACAGGATGCTTCCTCTCTGCTTCTCCTACTTCCGCAATGTGGACAATTTCCTCGTCTAGGTGCACTTCTGCACTGCCGTTGTAGGTGTCCGGTTTGGTTGCAATTCCAGCAACGGATTTGACTTCCGCGAGCTTTGACGGCTGTTCTCTGGCATGAGCATTCCACGACGGACATTTCCCTGACACGGTGTATTCCCTGGTATGCTTGGTCCGCAGCCTTCATTGACAAAGCGAATGCCAATGCCTCGGGGAGTGTTCGCTTTTCAGCCATCCTTACAGCCATTTGCAGTTGTCTGTCCTCTATGGCCTGAATAAAAGCTTCCACCGCCATTTCGTTGATAAGCTCCTCACCGGCTTTAGGGTATGAAAGATGGGCTAGTCGCTCTATATCCGCTTGCAACTGTTGGAGCGTTTCCCCCCTTTTCTGGACTCGACTACGCAGCTGAACCCTGTACACCTGCTGCATGTGTTCATCCCCAAACCGCATCTCGATAGCCTGAACCAGAGAGTCGTAGTTCTGCTGTTTATCTTCCGGGATGGTCTGCAAGAGCTCCGCAGCTGGACCCCTCAGTGCAAGCGTGAGTGCAATAGACTTCTCTTCATCGTCCCAGCTATTGGTCATTGCGGCCGCTTCGAATTGCCTCTTATAAATTGGCCATGATGTTTGACCATCGAAGATAGGAGGCTGCATCTCCTTTCTTCTCAGACCGTCAGTGGAATATTCCCGTGCTTTCTGTCTCTTCACGTTGCTGAGCTCCTTAGCAAGATTTTCGACTTGCTTTCCTACTATCTCGAATTTCGTATCCACTTTTTCAAATTGAGTCTCTATCTTCCCGAACTGAGTTTCATGTTTCTCAAAATTTTCATCGAATCTAATTTCGACTTTTTCGAGTTGCGTCTCGACCTTCTCGATTTTCTCTTCGATCACTTCGAATTTGGATTCCAAGTTCTTGTTTTGCTCATCAAGTTTACTTTCCAGAGCATCTAGAGAATTCTTTTGTTCGTCCATTGCTTTCTTTTGTTCGTCCAGCTTAAGTTCTATAGAATTCCTTTGGTCTTCTATTGCTTTCTTTTGTTCGTCCATGACTAACTTAAGTTGCAGGAGCAGACTTGTTATACCCGGGTCGGCTGCTGTACTTGCTGGTTCCTCTTCCACGTCAAACTCTACGTCGTGCGGATTTTCACCTTCCTGCGTTACTGCTTCTTCCAGACGAATCAGCAGGGCATCTTTTCCCCCAGTTGTGTCGAGGTTCCGCTTACTGAGTTCTGCCTTTAGTTGAGTTATAGTTAGTTTTCCCAATTTGCGACCCATTTTGCGCAACTAATTAACTCAACACAGAAATCGTTTTTTTTTTTTTTTTTTTTTTTTTGTTTGTGCAATTTCACACCACGGAAATAGTTATTCACAGAATAAGTTTTATCCCAGCTTCTGACACCAATGTAACATGCGAGCTACGGCTCGAGTAGATAAAACAATTATTCTGTGAAATTATTTCTTTATTTTCTACTCTATAGAACAATTCAAGTTCACACTATACTATTCTTCGCAAATTCTTTTCTTACAATGTCTCTTTCCTCTCAAATCACTTTATCTCCTTTCAATTACTTAATTCACAAATCCAAACTAATTACTTTTTCTTGTTCACTCTCAACTTTCAATTTATCACCAAATTACAACTTCGCCCATTATCACTTTTCTAATCTCTTCGCCACGGTTCTAAACCAACTGTCCCTTTTTCTTGACCGCCATCTGTCCTTATATAGCAGAAGTTTCTGATAGCCAGAAACTTCTAGCAAATTCTTCGACCACTGGAATAAGAGAAATAATTCTTGCAGTTATAATTCCCTTTTATCCCTGATATTATTCGTCTCTTTCGTTGACATGAGCTGTGGAGACTTCGTCCCAGACACGAACCTCGAATGAAAGGACAGTACGAACCAAAATTCTGCCAGAATGAAGTCACTTCGGAATTTGTTGCGTCATATTTTTAGGGGGCGTAGTTATTATTATGCTACAATACGAAAGATTCTTTCACTCCGGTCGAAACGCAACACTACAAGAATCAAACACTCTGTGTCAGAATGTTACCCCAGGTATAAATTCGACGGAACTAAAATTCATAACAAAATTCGAATTTCCCCTGCGTTCAAATCGCTTCTCGCAATTTCCTGTGAAACATTCAATGACAACGATGCCATAAAACAGAAACTATGTTAGCTTTCATCCTCGATTTCCTCCACCGGCAGTCTACAACGCTTGCATGCCAAGTGCATCTTTAATACACCACGATATCTTGCAATAGATACATTTATTTTTAGAACATCAGTAATAATCCTTAAAACAAACATTATCACACAAGTTTCACCCACTTTTATCTCGACTCACATCACACAAGGTAGAATTTTGTATAATTAATTCTTTATCTACTTTCGTAATAAATTCTAAAGTCTCCAGCGAAACGTAGACAGTCCTTTTGATACAAAAGTCGTTGCAACCCATTAACCGCGAAAAGAACACCACAACCACCATTTCGCAACCATAACTAACAACAGTGTAGATGTGTAATTGTTTTAATTAAACGAATGGTCGCTTTACCTCTCTAAGTAATCATGCAAAGCACCACTCTAACTTCTTACGCAATTTAAGGATACGTAGCAATTTGCCATTAATAGCTGCCACCATCGCTTGTAAACAAGGAGAGCCTAGAGGCTAATTTCATCCGGCGTTTTCCCATTTCATTATCCTGATTGTGTATGACTGCATATCTAAGAGTGTAACTAATGTCAACTCCATTAGATCCATCGTACAGGATCATTAGTCACTGGCTGCACAAGGACGCAGGACGTAGGTATATCGTTGATGTAATACCAAATTTTTTCGTGACCGCCCTGAACATTACTGGTCGTGCAAAAGTGAAGGCAATCTTCATCTTGCACGTCATTGTGCATATTGTTATGCCAACAAACGTGGGGGTAATTATCTCGTAAAGGAGCGTGTCAACATTGGCCATGTACAAGGATTCCTTGGCCGCCACGTTGTTGATTCTTTAAGAAATGAGCAGTACAAATCTAAATATGCATTGCATTCATCACATATCAACACAGAGTGCTAGTGCATGCATGATATGCACTAGCACTTGTGGTACGTGACTAATGGAATTTTCTTTGGTTTGGCGCCAAAGTTTACCTTTATATGTGGTCATGCGAAGTACCTGTAAGGCGTTTTAGTTGACAGCTTTTCACTTAAGGAGTTTCTTTAAGTTTCCGCTTAGCCACAAATTAATTGACCGTGTTATTGTGACTTTTAGTAAGCAAACGCTTACGTTAAAAGGGTTTGGTTGCGGTTATAAGAACTTTTTGAACTTTCATGGTTTTCTCATTTGACCAGTCGTTAAAACTAATCGATGTCGATACTGCATTATGGTTTATTGTGGCCGTCAAATTATCATAGGGCCTATAAATTCGTTAGAAATAGAAAGTGGTTAACAGTGTCAATAAAATTGAATTACTACAGTCGTTAGGATATTGCCTGGAATGAGCCGAGATGATGTAAGGAGGGTCAATAGTCTTTAAAGTTCTTTAAGAGTAAAGTATAATGTTGTGGCAGACTACGTAGTTGTTGCTCTCTGTTTGTCTCACTTTTTTGGAGATTCGACTGATTTTCAATTATCATGGATGCTTCTACGTATGGCGCCGTTTTTGAAACATGTTTACAACCAGCATATTATGCTCCCTGCACCGTCTTATCACGTAATGCTCACACTTTTGCAAACTCACTAATGTTTTGGTATTTAAATCAATTTCCCGACAGCAAACTGGAATAAGCAAATCGGTGTTATTCCGAAAATAATTAATAGCTAGGTATGTGATCATTTCTGAATGACAACAAATTTCTGATCTTCTATTTCAGGTCAAAACAAAAACTTTTGGTCTGTCTGTGGCTCTGTATGGCACTTTAGTTCTTCTCACGCTCTTAGTTAAAGATCCGCAAAACGGATTTCAGTGAAATTTGGTTTCTTTGTCACACGCTCAGCTCAACAAACATTTATAAAATTTGATAAAACTTGACTTGTAAGCTTGACATTGCGTGCAGATTTTATGGGGGTGAAATTTTATAAAATTTGATTCATTAGGGGACCGTTCAATCTGAAAATTTTCAAAAATCGTCTCTGTTGCACGTCTAACTTAAGAACCATTGCACGGATTTTGATGAGATTTGGTTTGTTTGTTTGAAATAGTGTGCAGTTATTTTCATATGAATGGTGGGGTTTCATAAATATTTATTAAATGCCTATCTCGAGAATATGTACTGAACAGATTTTGATGAATTAAGTTTCTAAGTTTGCTGGTGCACGAGCAAGCGCTGTGTCATCACTTGGTTGATATTTTTTTAGTTGTAGGTACTATTTTTTTTATTAGTATCTGGCATGTATGACATATTAGAGTAACTTAATATTATTTTCGGACGCACTTTTGGCTTCTTGTTTCTTACTCTTAACTTTTCGTTATGGCTGACACTAAGTTGGTTCTCAGCACCGGTTGAAGTTAGGCTATGTTCACAAGTTCGGGTACTTTTTTTTTGTTTTTTTCTTTCTGATGTTACTGAATTTGCTACAATATATTCAAAAATTTATTTGCAGCTTACTGATTTTCTTGCTGCTCAAAAATAATGAAATGATTACCATGTCCCAGACAGTGAATTCTAGTTCTTCATTAGATTACCAACTGGATTATGGATATGACAAGAACCAAAGACCAAGTAAGTTTAATTAACATAGTCTTAAGTGATGTAGTCAAATAAAAGAAAAAGATATACTGTAACACATTCATATTAATAGTTAAACATTTGGTTTATCTAAAATACGTTTTTCATGTCAGAGACTAAAAGACTCGCCTACTTATTGTGGCTATAGAATCACGAGCCCTTCTCAACTCTAACCGTATTGATTTGACATTTGTTTCTACAACTGCAACAACAGCACTCGTACACAAACAGCTGACAAACAACATTTTAGACCTTGTTCATACCACTCCATAGACTATTCAAAGTATATTAATTTTATAACATAGTTTGTAACATAGATAAATAATAACGACAGACCCCCAAAAGTATATATTTGCGATCAGCATCAAAAGTTATGTCGATATAGCCATGTGTGTCCGTCCACCCGTCCATATGTCACCACATGTTGGGCCTTACATTCTGAGCTAGGAACATGAAATTCGTTATATAAGCTTTCTAGAATCCGAAGCAGTACAAGTGTAACCGCTTTTGAAATCCGCCCACAGACCCGCCCACTTTTCAAGAAACTGAAAAATATTGCCTAGGTAAAATATGTTCTTAGACTTTGACTTTCTTTACACTTTCTGGGGCATAGTTTCTAAGCTATTCAAAGCTATTTACGGTGATGGTTATGTCTTATTGCATATTGAATATCTCATCAGAATCCTTGAACTTCGGTCATGAATTTTGGCAGCTACGCCCATTTTCTACTTAGAAAAAAATTGTATCAAGTTTTATGATAAAATTTCTTAAAAAGTGCGAAAATATCTTCTGCATAGGAAGATATCATTGCATCTGTATTAAAAAATTCACAGCTCCACGCTCACTTCTGGATAGATTGTAACTTTCCCGTATGTTTTTTTTTTTTTTTCAATGTTTGCCTGCACGCAATTAGCACTGAATCAGAGATTTCGGACATTTGGTCAAAGCCTATCTCATCAGTTGCATTGTGACACTAACGTGACCCGATTCGTAAATGATTTGTCAGTGAGTTATGATTACAGTTGGATATTTCAATCAAATATGTCCACAACTAGGCGTGTTCCACTTACGGATCTCTCAGAGATTTACTACCGATTGCCGATTAAGTGGAACACGAATTATCTGCTGAGGAAAAAATTCGCTGATCTCGCTCTCTGAATCTGTTTCAGATTTTTTTTTTTTTTTTAAATAAATGGAACAGAAAAAAGGCGTTTCCTGTTGTGTGTTGTGAATTAGATACCTAGTAAAACTATATCTGAATTATCTGTAATAGCAAGAATCTTTTCCACCATCAAACGCAATGAATCTCATTTGTCATTTTTAAATGTCAAAATACCGTTCTCTGGATTCGAGACAGAGAGTAAGGAGACGAATACAAACAAATTTATTCTCAGAAAATTCTAAAAAATCTCCGATTCCACAGCTGAAAAATTAAGTGGAACACGCCTAATGAAAGTTGCAACAACTAGCGCACAAGAGTTTGAAGTTTTAAATTGAATAGAGGAGAGTTAGAGATTGAAGTGGACAAGTTGATCGGCTCCATGTAGTCAGTTCAAGATTATGGCACGCACCAGAGGCAAATTATAGAGAAAACCCCCGAAAACCTACAAACAATTTCTGACAGCTCTCTCTTCGGCTCGTGTCTGCGAATACGTGTGAACCCCTCCGAAAGCAATTATCAACATCAAAGGCAACAACAATTTAGAAAGCGCTACATCGCCTCCAAAAAGTAAACAAAAATAAATGCATTGAATGACTAGGGATGAAGAACAGAATTTTCCAATTCTACTAGAAATTAAAAATAATTTGTACTGAAATGGATTAATTGTAAAGACCCATGTTATTAGCATCCTTGAGAAAATTTTGACTTTAAACAGTAACAATTCAGTTGATTACAACTGAACAGTTTTTGTTTTTTTCAATATGGAACTGGATCCGGCCGAATAAACCAAGCGAAATAGATGCTCGCGGCATATCGACAAATTTGGATTGAGATTTTGATATTTTTCGTATTCAACTTCCACATTATGTTAACTTTTCTTTCTTAACATTTTCAAAACATTTTAAGAAAAAGAAAATTGTATAATTGGCACTAGAAAAAGTTGAGTTATACATAGGTAGTGCTAATAAATTTTAGCTATATAAATTATTTTGTTGGTATTCCCGTGCTAATAAATAGAAGTCTAAATTCAGTACGAGGCGTTTTAATTATGAAGCAGTAAAATATGATATTTCGAAAGAGAAAAATATCAAAATAAGAGTTGTTCTAGACGCTCGTCTTCTTTCAATTCAGAGATTCAATCAATGCAGAGCAACTTGAAATTGATTTCGACATTTCCTTCCTATAATATTTTAGAACGAAACACGCTAATCTTTTCTTTTAAATTTAGATACTCGTAGCTATTGAGCGACATACAGTTTTTTGTAAGTCCCCAAAACAATATGTTTTTAATTTATAAACTACATAAACTGTAATTTATAAAATTTTTGGATCGATAATTTATTATATTCGCAAATGATTCATTAAAATAATTTCGTCCCGTATGCTAACATAAAATAAAAACATAATGGAAGTTAGAATACACTTAAATATGTATATTTCTTTTATAACTGTATCTAACAACTAATTTCGTTCTTGACAATCAGTTTGACAGAGGGTTAATGTCCCTAGCTGTCACTATTTTTGCTATAGCAACGATTAGAATGTGTGCGAGTCAAAAAAGCGTCCCAATGCCAGCGTTGCCACTTCAAAAAAAGAGGAGCGCAGTAGATCATTAAAAAAATACAGTAGATTGGTTCTTTCTGCAGTAGATTTTTTATTAAACAAAAAACAAAGATCAATTGTTAAAACTATATTAACAAATGTATTTTTGAACGAGTAGGTAATAAAACTTAATCTTAAAAGTCTTTAATTAATCACTTTAATGGTTTTTTTATAAACTTTCCATCAATAAAATTAAAATTTTGAAAATATTCTAAAAGCCCAGGAGAGTCTAAGGGTGTCCAGCAACCGTTGCTGACATTATTCATTTCCTTACAAAAAAATTACATTTTCAAGAGTATTTACGTTAAATTTGTTTCGTAGTTTATTTTTTACTTGGCTTACAATAGAAAACTTTCGCTCTGCAGCAGCATTACTATGGGGAAGTGAACACAAAATCAACATATATTCGCAAAGTTACAGAATATAAATTTTCAAAACTTAAAAGAGTGAAATAATGTTGTAATGGGTTCCATTGCTCTAGAAGACGGTTAACAACACTCTCAACCGAAAGCCACCTAGTGTACGAAATGTTTAAGATCTTATGTTTTTTTATGTTAAAATATTCTTGAAATTCTTTAAAAGCTTCACATCTCTTAGGGCTATAGGAAAAATGATTGTAAATATCTTTAATTCTCTTTTCAATAAAGTTAGGTAGTTTTTTAGAAGATGCTGAAGCACATAAATGCAATGAGTGACACGTAAAACAAATCCTTATTAACATCTTGGATTTTTGCCTTAACCCCATTTATGTTGCCGCTCATTACAGATGCATTATCTTTTGCCATTCCAATTATGTTTGTCATTGGAATATTTCTGTTTTCAAAAAAAAATTTCATTCGAATCTGACGACGAAAGTTCTATAAGACCAAAAAACTATCTCGAATCTTCTTGTTCTGTTAATCGGAACAACGCGTAACTATAACTAAACATTTTCTAGTTGAAACATCTGTTGTTTCGTCTATTATAATAGAACATTTTCCAGTTCTCAAAACTTTACTTATTTGTTCTGGGCAAAAGGCCCCATAACAAAATTAACCATGGAACTAGCTTTGGTACCCCCACACTTTATACCTTTCGCGATGGAAAAATCTGGACATACTGCTTGCAAAAAATTAGGAACACTATCCATTAAGGAAAATGGCAAATTATGACTAACACAGTACATAACACAAGTAATCCCTTCTTTAAGTTTTGAATTATTATTGTTTCTTGAGGAAACCTGAAGAAACAAATTTGGAATAAGGCTTGTATTTTTGGACTTTTCCAGATGAAATCTTGATGCACTATGCCTTTCCAAAAATTTTTTTTTATTGTCAAGCATTTTAAAGCAAATTTTGCAAAAGCTTTCCCCGTCGACACACTTGAGCCAACAAGAATACTCTCGCTCCCATGTTTTTGTACAGCTGTCCAAGAGAAAATTTATCAAACAAAAAAGTGCAGTAGATTGGATTTAGTGGCAGCAGATTTATTTTTTGCGAAAAGTGCAGTAGATCTACTGCTATTGCACCGCTACTCAATGCTATTCAAATGGAACCAATAATCTATACCGTTGCTATGGCCGAATGGAAAATTTGTGGGTGAATTGAAAGAGGCCTCCGAAGTCGACTATCACAGTAGTTGATTTCACTTTCCACTTTAAGACCACTTCCGATTGTCGAAGAATAGAGCCATAACTTGGTTTTTTGGACAAGTTCACATTGTTATTAAAAAAGCAATCTACTTTTATTTTCAATAAAGATCAACAGCTGAATACTACGTTTGTTTAAGGGCTATGCAATATTCTCTACATTTTTACCCGCCCTAAATTGTCTTATACCAGTTTTTATCATCAGTTCCATTAATCAAAGTTACCCTAAGTTAGCTTAGCTATCGTTGTATTCTACCAGAATATTTTTAAAGGGCACGTGAACTTTCTTTCAATTGATTATTTTTCTATTCAACTTACATCCCTATGTACCTACGTATAGTACGAGTATTAATTCTTATGAATAAAACCAAAGCATAATCGCAAGAAAAACGTATACAATTACAAATCACTTGAAGAATGGGTCCTACAAATATCATGACTAAATTTAACGGTTACACCATTATATCCCTTGCAATAAATATTTATTTGAAATCATAAAAATACGCAAATACTCGTAACATACCTCTTAATTGTGCTTAAATACACAGTCTTTTAGCCTCCCCCTACATTTTCTGGATGCGGGCGAACTAGTAGTGAAATCTAGGTCAAGTTCACGAATCTGGGCTTATTGTTTGAAGGAATATTTGCCATTTCCTGAGGATTGTTACTTAATTCGTTTTGCTCTTTTTTTTTGTTGCTTATTAGGCACGTGTATAATTTGTCGATGGAACAAAGATTATTTGATGACATTTGCGTCCGGATGACGTTTCAAATACATTTACAGTTATTATCGATCAAAAAGAATAGCAGGAGTTTTAGTAATGGCAACACATAAATATATACTCGTACCTCTAGACATTTGATTGATAAATTTGTCAAATATTTGACCGAAATACCTCCTGTAAGGATTTTCACACTGAAGATATTTTGCTCGAGCAATGTATGTAATTGTACCTATGTACATATTTGTTTTTAGAATCTTAACATTGTCGTCAAAGTCCGTGTCTTAATGCAATTAATACTGGACTTGACCTATTTCACCCCATCCTCGCCCCTTAGATAAGAGCTCTTATTTCAGGATGTAAGTCAACGAAAGGTGTGGTCTCCATTTACGTTAATAGTGTAATAGCCGACTAAACTATGATAGAAACACATATGGTTAGGTCAAGCGTTTTACGATAGAATTGCCACGCTTAATAATTCACATTTAGATGATTGTGGATCTAAATGAAATGGATTTGTTAAGAATTGAAGGGTTATTAAGCACGATTTTGTAATTTAGATTGATTTGAATTGATTAGATCGACATTATGGAATTTGATAATCCAATTGAGTTTATTTATTACCTTTTAAATATTTGTAGTATTTAAAATGTAATTTTCCACAAATACACGTATCTATGGTTTCCATAATGACAAAAGTACCTATTTACATAAATTTGATAAAATTAAAGATGACAAAAGAAATCTAAATCATTCTGTTTGTACAAACAACCCATTTACTCCCAACTATTTACATACTAAAGTACTCTTTTCCCAACACACCAGTTGCTTGGTTTTGTAATGTTAACTTTATTCAAGCCACCGCACTGGCAGGTTACAATCCTTCTGGAAAGGATTATACCTTTCAACCCATTTCTAATAAAGTAGGCGTAACATTGTGGAATTCTTGATTCAAATGCAATGATAGAAACTTTTGTTATGACTCTATTTTTGGAATTAATACTCGTATTTGTAATCGAACACTGACTCTGATAAAATCAAAATAGGTATTAAACTATCACCGTAAAGTATTTTTGGAGAAACTTCATCAAAAAGTGGGCGTGGCTCTATACAGCATTTGGACGAATTGTTGAACAATTCAGCGTCTAAATATTATAATATGCGAGCTACGGCTCGAGTAGATAAAACGATATTCTGTGAAATTTATTTCTTTATTTTCTAGTCTATAGAACAATTCAGGTTCACACTATACTATTCTTCGCAATTCTTTTCTTACAATGTCGCTTTCCTCTCAAATCACTTTATCTCCTTTCAATTACTTAATTCACAAATCCAAACTAATTACTTCTTCTTGTTAACTCTCAACTTTCAATTTATCACAAAATTACAACTTCGCCCATTATCACTTTTATAATCTCTTCGCCACGGTTTTAAAACTACTGCCTCCTCTCGATCGCCATCTGTCCTTATATAGCAGAAGTTTCTGATAGCCAGAAACTTCTAGCAAATTCTTCGACCACTGGAACAAGAAAAATTCTGATGTAATAATTCCAAGATGACAATCATTCTTGCAGTTATAATTCCCTCTCATCCGTGATATTATCCGTCTCTTTCGTAGACATGAACTGTGGAAACCGCAGACACGAACCTCGAATGAAAGGACACTTCGGACCAAAATTCTGCCAGAATGAAAAGACCCTTCGAAATGGGTTGCATAGTCGTAGGAGCGTAGTTATTATTATGCTACAATATTTTATGAAGTCGACCATTTTCGGTTTCTAGCAAAAATATTGAGAAAGGGAGTTTGCTTTTTAAAACATTTATAGGTATGTGAGGTCTAATTTTCCAGCTTAAAATTAAAGCCTTAAGGCTTGGCGAAGAACGGATGAATATGGGCAATGTAAATAACACCGTCCATCGAAGATGGTAGCGTTTTCTTCATGGGGTATTTTAAAACTTTTCAGAATCAGTTGCAGATAATGGCGTTCAAATGCAAGACCAATACCAAGACTGTTATGTATTTTCTGCAGTTCGTCTTGCCCAAGACTTGCCTTCTTGATTTTGGTGTAATACCACCAGGATCAACCTCTTTCTGCGTCACACACTGAACATACCCACAAAGTTTTAGCTTCTTTTCGGACTAACTGGTGAAGGTGGGATAAAAGGTACTTTAATACTTAGGTCTAAATTGGTTGGCACCTACTAAGCTATAATATATCATATAAAAGCAATTGACGTACAAGCGAATGAATAAGACATTTTTTTATGGAGAATTTGAAGGTGCCAGGGGCCGTTTGTACATTGCTGCTTATACATATGTCTAACCGGGAAAAACGTTGCGAATGTGTACAAGTTGACCGCGTTGTTTTCCTCTTCGTTACATCAACTATTTTTGTGAAAGATACCCAAATGTCTATCCCATTTGAAGGTCACCGCTTTCACTGTTGTGATCTCGTTCAAATGCCACTTGTGGAGTTTTATCAGCCTTGATCAAATTGCTGCAGACTGCAACGACCGCCTAATTGTCAACGTACACGGTTACAACATAACCGACAATGATGCCTTCTTTAAAAAAAAAAGGTAGTAGATAAGTTATCGGCTGGAAATACGCTACGATGAAATACGAACTTTGGCTTCCAACTCCTGTTCCGATGCATTTATCCTAGGCCGCGAGTGTAGTCGTCTAGCCGTTATTGTCCTGTTGAAACTAGTTTCAGATTTAGACAAACTTTTCTAACGGCTTGACTAGAAACCATTTTTCATTAGAACTAGAAAAGGAAAATAGTTTGGAAAAAAAAATAATAATAAGTAGAACTCAAAGTATTCACATTCATATAATTTCAATGAAAAGAAACATGTACTGCTGCAGGTATTCAGTGGTTTTTCTTGTTCATCTAGTATTTTTGGTCCGCTTTTTGACTTGTAATGGCGTCCTTTTAAAAATGGCGGATTACATTTCCTTGCATTATATTATCGTTGTTTAACACACACATTTTTTGCTAAGCTTATATAAGATACGAAAAAAACACACCTAATATATGACACTCGGTTTGCGTTTGAGTTATTTTCTTTTGCACCCTTACTTGTCTTTGCCACCAACCCCTTTGGGAGCAAGCCTCAAGTGAATCATAAGAGTAAATATTTTTTGGCAAATGTGTTTGTTTTCCAATTAATCGTCTATGATTAATAAAAAAAAAAATCCATCACCCAAACAATGGCGGCACATCCTAATTTGTCGGAGCAGGTAAACAAACCATCCGGTTCGATCAATCATTTATGTGTATGGTTCATTAAAATTCACTTAACATCGATAAAAATGGGCACGAAATACACACCTATTAGCCCGACCTCCTTTCTTTTCTTTTCTTTATTTTGCGAAAAATTGCTGCGACTAAAACACATGTAAAGACTCCCAACTCTGACACATGATATTTACGCGTTTAGCGGAGCGGTCTTTTCTATGGCATAAAAGTTTAACCTGTACTCCCACCTTCGCTGGCAATTATATTTGGGGAAAGCTTGCCTTTTCTATTTTCTTGTGGATTCGATAAATTTGAATTAACATAATGTAGGAGTCTCTTTCCGTTTATTGTCTTGTAAATCCAAAAATAGCCCCGCTTAATCACTTACGAGCATTTATTTATTAATTTTTCCTTCGCCGACTATATTTTGTGTGCAAAAAGGAAAAGCGCTACCCATCATCACTGAAATTATAGGAAATTAATGACGTATGTACATATCTAATGCCATTGCTGCTCCCTTCCGATTCCGAAACAGAGACACGCAGTTTCATGTAACTGCAATCATATAGAGTACGGGCATACAGTGTCGATGGGTAAATATCCATCCTTACGACATTTTCCCGCGCTGCTTCACTTCCGATTGAAATGCATTCGCCTTGTGTGGCACACCTTTTCCCTTGACTTGTAGTAGAATTTCCTGGACGATACCATTAAAAAGACTTTTACACTCGTCTGCTGGTGCTGAAAGTCATAGGCTTCGTTGCTAATACGAGGGATTTTTTATTTCTTTTTTATATCAATTATCTTAAACGTCGTATAAATAGATGGAAGGATATTAAAGGATATGTTATGTCTGCTTTTTTTCTTTTCAGATGCAACAACCTATGTCGATGTGGGCCTATTCATCAATCGCATCTCAGCAGTGGAGGAAAATAAAGAAGTAAAGATTTCGCCAAACTGCTCTTATAAAATTGCACCCTTAAGTCGATTGATTAGTACTCTGAAATATTTCAGGAAATCTCATTCGATGTATTTCTTCAAGTCATATGGACTGATAAAAGAATAAGACCTCGTGAAACGAATTTAACACGATCGAAAAATTTCACAGAACTACAAATCGAAGAACGACAGAAAATCTGGGTGAGTTTAAAATATAAAAGGTACAGCTGCTTTAAAAATATACGAAATGGCTCAGAAGTTTTGATCAGCTAATCTTAGAAAAATATTGTATTTCTTTCCGTTGTTTCAATACTCACAGAATCAGTACTTTCTAATATCAATTCTATTAGGCCCGTTTCAGACATATCCAACGTTGGATAGATGATTTCTAGCAGTTTTCACACAATTTTGACGTCGGATATCCGGTTCGAGTCAGATGTCTGCCGTCGCGTATCCAATGCGGATATGACTGATTGTAAATTGCGATTGAAGTGAAATGTTGTTAATAAAAAAAAAAACTGTGGGAGAGCTTATAACACTAGGTTTACGGACATTTCTTATATACCTATCTTTACGAACACGCGTCAATTTGACGCTTGAACGAATATATATATTTAAAAAAAAAACAACATCAATATTTCAACACTTTTGAAGAAAATTTAGTTCAATATATAAATTAAAACATACTAGATTTATTTATATTAAAAAAATATTTTTATTATCGAGGAGAAGCCTCTTTATTTTATAAATCCTAAATTACAACTAACTTACAATTTTTGAACTTAAGTTAAAGAAACCTACAATCACTGCATCGTATCGATCATGTTACCCCATTCGAGTGTTTTCACCTGCTTGCATTCAGTTGAATCCAGACGCTACGTTAGCATAACGGATGCTCGTGTGTTATTAGTTGCTGAGTCGCCAGAAATTGGTGGGAATATCATTTTTGATGATATCAATGTTGTTGTCGTTAACTTATATTTACTCGTACCTCGTTCAACGGATAAAAGTCAGTACAAGAGTTAAAATAAAAATGCGAACGGATTTGTAATTTTCTTTATAAAATTCGAAATGCATCAAAATGACGCGTCCCGTAAACCTAGTGTTAAAGAAAGATACATTATAAATCGATAAAAAACAAGAGTGATCTCACGGTATAGCCAAATTCAGACTAAAAGTTTTGTCCGAATTTTGATAAAAAAAAATTAATTTTTCTGAGAGTACAACAGTTTGTATCGGAACAGTTTCGTTTGAATTTTCTTCCGAATCGGATGATACCAATGAAACGATTTATGAATGAATAAAATTAAACAAACTTATTCTGCGGCGAAGACCGACAAAGTGGTTTACACATTATGTGACAAGTTCTTTAGCACAACCAATTCATGTAATCCTGTCCGTAAGTGGTCGTCAACAATGAGGTCAGACTTTTAAGCCTGGCATTCTTGCTGTTCCATTTCTATTACAAACGACGTGTGTCAAATTTCTACTCGATTCTTAGTGGTCGCTTCAGAGATTTGAAGAAATTTAAATCGCAAGGAGACGGAACAGTGCTCACTTTTTGAGCTATGAGTCGACCTCACTTTCTGAAATAATTCATTTTTCGAGCTAGCTCACTTTTTGAGAAATTGCGCAAGTTAATTTTTTGGGCTAGTTCAGTTTTGTCTAAGACAATTCATAATAAAGCAATAATCAAAACGTAACGTAAACATTTTAACGTGAACAAAATCACATATCCTGCGTACACGTGATGTGAGCTAATTCAAAAAGTGAGTCAGCTCAAAAAAAAGTGAGCTATATATGTACATATGTAGCTCAAACGTGAGTTGAGCTGAAATATCCCTGTATAGTGTATATATATTATTTATCTTTAAATATATGATCAAAATACATGTTTGAACAAATTATTTATGAATTAAAATTTGACTTAAATTTAATAGATCATATCTCTGTATATATGTATTAAATCTTTTTCAGGTACCTGACCTGTATATAAGACAATTAAGAGAATTGAAAATAATCAAATTATTCGAGGATATATCTAGTTTACGACTCTATAATAATAGTACAATTATTCTAAGTATAGGGTAAGTTTAATAAATCTTTATTGAATATTTTAAAATCATGCACTTCCTCTGTTATAGTTTTGATTGTTTTAATTTTGTAATTATTATTTTATAAAGATAAAGTGGTGCAACTAAAACATGCCTCAAGTTGAAAAAGGGGATTTAAATTTCTCTCGATCTGTTATAAAAACAATTCGCAAACTTGTGTGTTATTTTTGATCATAATCATAATGAGTCAGTAAATTCGAGCCGGGGCATCCGGGAACAGGAAAGTTACAATTCATCTGAAACGGATTCTATGAGCCCTATACTTCATTTTCTAGCCCACCCCCAATAATGTTGTCGTGGCGCTATGAATTTTTTAAATAAAATGTAATGATATCTTTCCTCTCGGAGGATATTTCCTCAATTTTTAAGAGATTTAAAAAAAATACCTTTTTCACAACATTTTCTAAGAAAGAAGTGGGCGTGGCCGAAGTTCACGGATTCTGATTAGATATTTGCAATTAGACTTAACCATCACCATAAATGGAACTGTAAAAGCAAAATATGTTTTTTTTTTTTAAGAAAACGCCCTCAAAAAGTGGGCACAGCCAAGTAAATATGGACGAAATGTAGATAAAGTTAGCGCCTACATATTTAGTTAAGGCAGTTTGTAGTAAAAAATATTGAAAAAAGGAAATTTTTTGAAAAGTGGGCTTGTCTCTGGGCGGATTTCAAAAATGTTTACACTTGTTCACCTTTGGACCTAAAAAGTGGTGACATATAGACAGACGAATGGATGGATAGATGGACAGACGTATGGACATAGCTAGGTCGACATAACTTATCGATGGTGTTAAAATTTTGATGATGAAATTTTTAGTATCTGCAGACACGCCAACATTTCAAAAAAATGCCCTTTGCAAAATATGTACGCCCACTTTTTGAAGGAGTTTGATTCAAAAATTTGGATTTTCCTTTTCTAAAACTATTTAAATCTTATTTAGAAAATATCATCAGAATATGCGAATTTTGGATAAAAATATTGTTATAATAAAAAAAAGTATTTAAAAAGTAATTTATCTGATAAAATCAATTAAAAATCTATTAAATATCGCACAAGTTGCAAAATATTATTGCACTTTAATCAACAATTTCACAACGCCGTACCTAAACACGTCATTAGGAATGGGTTAGAACATGAGGGATGGAGTATCCAAGCGGGGAGGCAGCCTATAATGTTGGAAAATTGCTTCGATACGAGTATGCTGCAGATGCCGGTTGATTCTACTTTTGAATTGAATTCTAAAGTTTGCGTTGTGAGTTCTTTGGCTTAAAGGGGTGAAACAAAATTCAATTCAATTCTACACTATAATAAAAAAAAAATTTCCTCCAGAACAGAATTGACAGTAGACATCCACATTTATGTTTCACAATTTTAATTACCTTTTTCTTTGCTGTATAAAATTCAAGAACTTTAACATTGTACAATTAAATGTTTTATTTACAGTGCTACAATTATAATTAAATGTGATATGGACTTCGTTTTGTACCCGTTAGATGTACAAAAATGTCCTGTAGATTTCAGTAGTTGTGAGTACCACACATTTAAGCATTTATATACCAAATTCTTTGTGTAAAACAAATTTTAGATAAATACTCAAGATACGAAATGGAGTTCCATTGGAAACAGGGCAATGCCATAACATACCCGAATGATTTCGGTGATGGTTTCTTTCGACTACCCAAATATGTTGTATCCTTTCATCCTGAGTTGGAAATGCACATCATAAACTATGGTGATGGTAAGTTTTGCAATCTGTTATTAGACATCTTATATAGAGACACCTCCTGTTCCTTCTAGCGGATCACTCATCTGCACGTTTAGAAATCACACTATCGCGTGAAGTGAAAAGTTACCTGCTCGAGAACTATCTGCCATCGACGCTATTCGTATCAATGTCCTGGGGTAGTTTCGTAGTCGTTCCCGAGGTTGTACCTGGTCGCATGGTATTACTCGTAACAACACTGCTATCGCTGATAACCATGTTTGACACGGTACGCAATAACTCGCCGGATGCTCTGGAACTGAAGTGCCTTGAGGTGAGTAATCGTTTTGGTTGAAATTTAATTTAATTGTTTGTTTCTCCCATATTTTCGCTGCGTCAAGGGCGAATGAGTTTATTTCGAGAAAAGAAACACAACGGCTCCGAGGAGTGTCCTTGTGTTCCCCGACGCCTATTTTTCGCTGTGCTCTTTTTTTGCCAGCTCCCCGTTGTATTATTTTTGATAAGTCCTTAACTTAATTAAATGTAAACAAAATGCTTTTGAGCAGTCATTTGCCACTGGTGGGTACTAGGACAGATGATGGCGTGTATAACAGACATCCTGGCCGCAAGGCGGTGTTCCTCTTTTTTGTTTCTATTTTTGCAACATTTAACTTCTTTTTTTTTTTAATTAATGGATCTTATTTTTTATGTTGTATCCCTAGTGGTGGTGGGTTAGTGAAGTGCTTGACTTCATGGGTATGTTTCTTTAATTGCAGGTGTGGCTAATATCATGCACGCTGTTTGTGTTTCTCGCACTCATGGAGTACTTTATTGTACTTTTTGGTATACGCTACGATAAACATTGGCGCACTTCGAAAACACGTTCACCGGGTATGACTTCGCCGACGATTAATTTGGCGGCAAGTGGAATGAGCTCAGAGACTCCCGTAAGACAATGCCTATAATAGGCTTAGTTTACGTCGTGAATTTAGTCATCATAGGGTAGTGACTTTCATTGTTGTATCTATCACATGTTGAGATGAAGAAGTGCTTTTGTATAATAATCAGGTTTAAGAAGTAAGCTCTGACTGTCATTATCATGTCAGAATCTGAGTCAGTTCCGACCTTAAATTGATTAAATAAGCGATGTAAACTTGGCTACAGTAAGAACTGCAATTCCTTCCTTATTTTCATGACAGCATTCTCCTTCTAGATGTCAACATTCCGTCAAGTTGGGCCTCGAAAGAATGGAGTAGAACATGCTGCCAGAGCTTTCCAGTTGAACAAAGTCAATCCTGAAACAAAACCGGTGAATAAAACAAATTCGCTGAGTCCAAATATGCCGAGTTCATCAGAGCATCCATCGGCAACTTCACCACAAATCTCGGATCAAGAAGACTCAACATCAACTGATCGTGCTAACAATCCGATGCACCGGCGAAGGTAACCTCCTAAGTGTCTTTCAGTGTGTGTGTGTGTGTGTGGTGTCCTGTCCATGTCATGTCGTTGTCAATTTCCAAAGCTAATACTCACTGATAATGAGGACTTGTTTTCTTTTCTATAATTTTAGTTTTTACAGATTCCGGAATGTAGCTGAGTATGCTTTGCTGTATGCTGGATCGCAGCGAGGACGATTGGACCAGATCTCATTGGTGTTATTTCCTTTGAGCTTTTTAGTGTTCGCTGTTGTCTACTGGGTGCTGTATCTAAGTGAATCCCGGAAGAAGATATGATACGATCCGTCGATATTGTACAATCTCATTGGATTTTATATAATGAAGCTGCTACAATTTGTTATTCGTTTTTTAAGCTTTATTCCTTAAGTTAAGCTTTATGAGTTTTTATTTTTTATGGAATGTGAAGGTGTACAAATGTAAAGTAAGTTATGCGAAGTAGGCCAGACAAGCAGTATATTGCATAAGCTTTTAAAACAATTTATTAGTAACTTTGTATAGATGCCTTAAGTATTTTATAGTGCCACTTTTAAGTCATGTCAATTCATTATTATGGACGTGGAAAATTGGTCTTGGGTTGCAAGTATTTGGGCTTTGACAAACCATGAATAGAACTATAGAGCAACGTAGCCTGATTTAAATCCTCAAACCTTGTTTTAAAAATGGTCTTCTGATTTTGTTATGACACACAAACCAACTTGCTTATTTTATTCTGCTGCCGGGGTCTATCTTAATGTAGACAACGCTCAGAGGAAAACCTCTCACGACCTGAACATGCGTCGGATCTTCCTGCGTCCTAAGCAACTTACTGGCATTCTTACGGGCTAGTTACGGCTACAGAGGTGATGTACCATCTGAGAAGCCTGTGTACACTCTCCCTGCGTTTGTTCTACCATTACCCGTATCAGGTGGCAGATTTTTATGGCTGATGTGATGTGTACTGATCACAGAAAAGCTTACTTGTTACTAGTACAATGGAGCAGTATCGAGTTTGAATTATTTCTTACTCTGACAAAAAAAAATCGTACGCTTTGAAAAAAGTTTTTTAGGTTAATTGCTAAATTTCGACTCATAATTCGAGTACAATGGAACGATAGCTCCCCACGCTTGTCTATCAGGTGCATAGGTCATGAATCATTTAATTTTCTTAGCTAACCCTAATACGGTACGTTGCACTGACCGTAGATACGTTTCATTCAGTTCTGTTCTGCAAAATTCGTTAAGCCTGTTGACGGGTCAAATGGTTATAAAAATATACTAAAGGTTTGTATCAACTCCTTTGTTAGATTAAGTCAATCTTACTTACCTTATCCCACACCACATTTCTCTTCCAAAATGTACCACCACAAATAGTAGACAATTTCCTTTACTTTCTCTTTGTTATATACACATTTTTGTAAAAAAAAAAAAAGTATGTTTTCATATACTCGTAACTAGACCAAAATTGTTTTTTACAATCAAATTATATTTAAAAAAAGAAAAATAATAATAATTTATACATAATAAAATAATTGTTGAAAAACCTTTCCAACGGTCATAAGTGCCTACATTCTACTCTTGATAATATCTATTGTATTTAAATTAATTAAATGAATTTGTAAATTTTTAATATAACTATTTTACTTGAACGCAACAAATTCAAAATAAAATATAACTAAACAAGAAACATCTAACCAATTTTTTTTTTTTTTTTTAAATACCTACATTACATATTCGATTTTTTAGGTCAAGACAAGAAACCAAACTTTGAGCCGTACCACCATTTGAAGATCAAAAATCGGATTCGGAGGTGTCGTCACTTTTATAATATGCAATAACTTTTTAACTATGATAGTTAAAAAAATAAGTAATACGCATTTTAAATTTATAATTAATTAATTCTGGAAACTGCACTGAATTCTGATGCTCAGAAAAAAGTTTCATCTTAAGAAAAAAAAAGTTTTTTTTTTAATTTCCATCATTTATTCCACAAATTTGTGCCAAAAATATGTAATTCGTCTACGTAATGGAATTTCCTGCATATAATACTGTAATATGCAGGCTACAGCTCGAGTAGATAAAACGATATTCTGTGAAATTTATTTCTTTATTTTCTAGTCTATAGAACAATTCAAGTTCACACTATACTATTCTTCGCAAATTCTTTTCTTACAAGGTCTCTTTCCTCTCAAATCACTTTATCTCCTTTCAATTACTTAATTCACAAATCCAAACTAATTACTTTTTTTCTTGTTCACTCTCAACTTTCAATTTATCACCAAATTACAACTTCACCCATTATCACTTTTCCAATCTCTTCGCCACGGTTCTAAACCAACTGTGTCTTTTTTTTTTTGATCGCCATCTGTCCTTATATAGCAGAAGTTTCTGATAGCCAGAAACTTCTAGCAAATTCTTCGACCACTGGAGCAAGAAAAATTCTGATATAATAATTCCAAGATGACAATCATTTCGTGCAGTTATAATTCTCTCTTGTTCTCTTTTATCCGCGATATTATCCGAGCTGTGGTGACTAATTTCAGACACGAACCTCAAAAGAAAGCAATGAAAAGACACTTCGGAATTTGTTGCCTGTTCGAGGGCGTAGTTATTATGCTACATTATGTTACAATACTTAGTCATGTCATAAATTCTGGTACACATCTATACTCACTCATCGCAAAGTTAGGATTGAACACATCCATTCTATATTAACAGGTATTCAGTGAGCCACATTTATACTAAGTTAACGCGTAAAAAGATTTACACAAAAGTCGTTTGTAAATATGGAGTGGGGATATTGAAAACCATGTTGTGGTAATTGGCCTTTACAATTGTAATATGGAAAAAGGTGATATTTTCCGCACCTTGCGACCGCTTGGATTTAGTGTCGAACTATCAAATTCTTTAAGAATACTGGCGGAGTAACTGACCATCAAAGATCCGGACGCCCTCGCGTCCTATAAAAGCAAAAACGGAAAGAAAAAAAGATCGAAAGTCACAAGAAAATTTTGTTCACAAATGAAACAAATTTACTATTGAGGAATTGTTCAATAAGCAAAATCGCAGAGTCTATGTCCGGTCCAAAATAATGTACCAGACTTCATAGCAGCAGACATTTGGCTGTCAGGCAGTCCAGACCTCAATTCTTTGGATTATAAGCTGTGTTTTTTGATTTAAGTTTTTTTTTTTCTGCAAAACTTTAATTGATTATTTAGGAAACAATATTTAAATAATTTATTCGAAATGGCCGCCATTTGCATGTATGCAAATCTCAGTACGCACCTCGTCCATTGGAAAATTTTCCACTGCACAGATGAGTGCGCGCTTCACGGACTCAATATTTGGGTGTCGAATAAAATAAGCCATCGCATCTAAAATAGACCACAGCTTATAATTCAAAGGGTTGGATATGTCGACTTTATAAAGGTCGATTTTCAAAATCCTGAAAAAAAAAATTTATCAAAAGACCGACTAATCAAAATATAGAACAAAATAATTTTTTTTTTAAGGTCGATTTTTCAAATCGATCATCTCGATATTTTTCCCTGTATTAATTCTTTTTTTAGCGAGCCCATCCACTCTAACTTTCAGACAATCGTCCGTTAGTCACTTCAATACTAAGATAGGGTGAGTGGGATCGTTGCGCTCGCTACTACAGACATCTCTTCAACTCATACACCGGACGGTCTTCGGTCTCACATGCAGGTGCTCAGGTCGACGCTACCTGGCGTGTAACCAAATATATATGGAAATTCCTAAAAGTATGCACAAAATGTATGCGAAAACTTAATTGTGTTTACTTTATTTATATTTTGTGTTTATTTCATCGAGATCTATAAGAATCCTTTTCAAATCTTGTCGCCCTGAAAACCGTAGATTCTCCAGTCGTTTTCAAAAATGTACTGAAAATGTGGAAATTGAGTTTATTGGAAATGAATAATTTTGTTCTATTTTCGGACATACGTAATGCTTTTTTTCAAGTAGGTGATACAAAAATAATTCAAACTGAAATCAAATATTTCTATCATTTCGTAAGTATACCTACCTACACTTCTTCTTCTTCTTTTCCTTACGGCGAGGTTATGATCCGGAGTAGAAGGATTACAACCCTCCCACTTTACTGCATCCCTATTGGTCCTCCTGTGGGGTTTGCCGGTTTGACCTCAGGAAGTACCGGCAGACTTCAGGAAGTACCGGTTTCGGATCACTGCGTCACTGAGGCCAATCAAATGCTGCTATTTTTGCATTTGTGTGATCCAGTTATTTTTTGGTCTGCCTTTTTTGCGCAATTGCGTCTTTGATATTGCATTTTCGATGGGGTTCGAAGGATCTCTCCTTTGAACATGACAATACCAATTGAGCCGGTCGTGCTCTATCTTGCTTGTGATGGGTTATTTTACATGAAGGCTTCCTCGAATCTTCGAACTTCTTATTCTATCAAGCTTTTTACTCCTGCTGTCATGCGAAGCATCTTCATCTCAGCTCCCTTTAATTTGCCCTCATACTTTTAGTACATTGTCCAGCATTGTGAACCGTATGTGCGCGCCGGACGTACAACTGCGGTGAAGAGCCTTCCTTTCATCTTAGGGGACATTTATCGGTCACAGAAGATTGCGGAGTTTCCCGCCACTTCATCCACCCTACGCTTACGCGATGATTGATGTCATCATCACAAGTTGCTTCTCTATTGATCATAGATCCCAGATATTTGAACTTTTCGCACTTTTCCATTCAAGTAAATGTCTGGAATAAGCCGGTGTGGATCAGATAACGGGCAGAACAAATACTCTGTCTTTTCTTAACTAATGCGGTACCCTTTTCCCTCCAAAGCATCCACCCATACATTAAGTGCTCGTTGCAGGGGCGTTTGACCTTCACTTATGATAGCGTCATCGTCGGCAAAGATTAACTGATGCACTTCGGGGTACGTCACTTTTCCTTCAAGCAGATAATCAAAGAGTGCAACAAATAGCAAAGGACTTAGAATGCTTCACTATTTTTTTTTTTTTTTTACTAATTTTGGTGGGGGCAAAAGCCCCCATTTATTCGGCTTATTACAAGCTACAACTAACTTAAGCTAAAACTTAAAACTAAAACTTAAAACTAAGACTTAAAGCTAAGGAGAATGGTGAAGGAGTTCGGTTTTGAGGCAGGGAGTGCTGAGGTTAAAATCAAACTGAGTGAGGTTTGAGTTCACTTTTCGGAGCATACGGGAGATTGGTTCATTAGATCCATATGAAGTGCGGTGGAACGGTAGATAGAAAAGACGAGAGCATCGTAAATTTCGTGGGGTGGTATTGAAGAAAATTGAATTATAAAGAGATGCGCAATCGACAGAGCCTGAAAGAAGTCGATGAATGAGAAGAATGTCTGCAACATCTCTGCGTTTCTCTAGAGTACTCAGGTTGATGAGATTGAGGCGGTCTTGATAGGGAGGCAAGATAAATGGATCATTCCAAGGAAGACCTCGAAGGGCAAATCGAAGAAATCGACGTTGAACATTCTCGATTCTGGTCACATGAACTTGCTGAAAGGGTGACCACGCTTGACTGGTGTATTCAAGGAGGGGGCGCACAAAGGTAATGCAGAGGGATCTGGTCACGTAAGGGTCGGAGAATTCTTTGGACCATCGTTTGACAAAGCCAAGGGATGAGTTAGCTTTATGAATTATCTCATCAATATGTGAACGGAAATTTAGTTCCCTATAGTACAATATTCCAAGTTCGCGGAGAGATTGAACGATGGATATAGGTTGACCATGGAGAAGGTAAAGGCGGGCGGAGGACACTTGGTGCTTACGTGATAAGGTAATGGATTGGCATTTGGCGATATTGAGCTCTAAGCGATTTTGTAGGCACCAGTTCGAAAAAGAAGATGAAGAAGATGGGATGAAGATGAAGTTTTATGACGAGAAAAGGGGACATAAAGATAAATAGAATTAAACATTTCTCTGTAAAAAATTGTGAGGGCGAACGAATTTAAGGATAAGTTAGCAAACTCAAAGGAACATCTACTCAGATAGGCATTTATTTTGCGGAAATTAGCTTTATGAAAGTCGTAAGAAGTGCGAAATGCAGGAGGTGTAGATTGAAGTGGTGAATTGAGGAAAAGTGAAAGAAGAAGGGGGGGGATGAAAGTTATCAATGGTCGACAGAGTTAGGGGACAAAGCGAGACTGAGGAGTTAATGGGATCAGTTGTGAATATAAAGTCTAATTGCCTTCCCATGCAATTTAAGACATTGCTAACTTGACATAGACTTGAATCACTTAGCCGATCGATGAAGAGACATTCCTTAGTGGAGTTGGCATTTGAAGCGATGAAAAAGGATTCATCATCGGAAGGACTCCACTGCAGCAGAGGTAGATTAAAGTCGCCAAAAATAAGGATGTCATCGAGGTGTACACCGACTTTGATTGGGAAGGTGACTCCTGTGGGACATCTTACTCTTGTCCCTGCTCCCTCATACATGTCCATGATCAAGTTGTGTAAAATACATAATAAATGGTATTGTAGCATAATAATAACTACGCCCCCTAAAAATATGACGCAACAAATTCCGAAGTGACTTCATTCTGGCAGAATTTTGGTTCGAACTGTCCTTTCATTCGAGGTTCGTGTCTGGGACGAAGTCTCCACAGCTCATGTCAACGAAAGAGACGAATAATATCAGGGATAAAAGGGAATTATAACTGCAAGAATTATTTCTCTTGTTCCAGTGGTCGAAGAATTTGCTAGAAGTTTCTGGCTATCAGAAACTTCTGCTATATAAGGACAGATGGCGATCAAAAAAGAGACAGTTGGTTTAGAACCGTGGCGAAGAGATTGGAAAAGTGATAATGGGCGAAGTTGTAATTTGGTGATAAATTGAAAGTTGAGAGTAAACAAGAAAAAGTAATTAGTTTGGATTTGTGAATTAAGTAATTGAAAGGAGATAAAGTGATTTGAGAGGAAAGAGACCTTGTAAGAAAAGAATTTGCAAAGAATAGTATAGTGTGAACTTGAATTGTTCTATAGACTAGAAAATAAAGAAATAAATTTCACAGAATATCGTTTTATCTACTCGAGCCGTAGCCTGCATATTACATTGGTGTCAGAAGCGGGATAAAACTTATTCTGTGAATAACTATTTCCGTGGTGTGAAATTGCACAAAAAAAAAAAAAAAACGATTTCTGTGTTGAGTTAATTAGTTGCGCAAAATGGGTCGCAAATTGGGAAAACTAACTATAACTCAACTAAGGCAGAACTCAGTAAGCGGGACCTCGACACAACTGGGGGAAAAGATGCCCTGCTGATTCGTCTGGAAGAAGCAGTAACGCAGGAAGGTGAAAATCCGCACGACGTAGAGTTTGACGTGGAAGAGGAACCAGCAAGTACAGCAGCCGACCCGGGTATAACAAGTCTGCTCCTGCAACTTAAGTTAGTCATGGACGAACAAAAGAAAGCAATAGAAGATCAAAGGAATTTTCTAGAACTTAAGCTGGACGAACAAAAGAAAGCGATGGACGAACAAAAGAAAGCAATGGGCGACCAAAGGAATTCTCTAGAACTTAAGCTGGACGAACAAAAGAAAGCAATGGACGAACAAAAGAATTCTCTAGAACTTAAGATGGACGAACAAAAGAATTCTCTAGAACTTAAGTTGGATGAACAAAAGAAAGCAATGGACGAACAAAAGAATTCTCTAGATGCTCTGGAAAGTAAACTTGATGAGCAAAACAAGAACTTGGAATCCAAATTCGAAGTGATCGAAGAGAAAATCGAGAAGGTCGAGACGCAACTCGAAAAAGTCGAAACTAGATTCGATGAAAATTTTGAGAAACATGAAACTCAGTTCGGGAAGATAGAGACTCAGTTTGAAAAAGTAGAAAAGCAAGTCGAAAATCTTGCTAAGGAGCTCAGCAACGTGAAGAGACAGAAAGCACGGGAATATTCCACTGACGGTCTGAGAAGAAAGGAGGTGCAGCCTCCTATCTTCGATGGTCAAACATCATGGCCAATTTATAAGAGGCAATTCGAAGCGGCCGCAATGACCAATAGCTGGGACGATGAAGAGAAGTCTATTGCACTCACGCTTGCACTGAGGGGTCCAGCTGCGGAGCTCTTGCAGACCATCCCGGAAGATAAACAGCAGAACTACGACTCTCTGGTTCAGGCTATCGAGATGCGGTTTGGGGATGAACACATGCAGCAGGTGTACAGGGTTCAGCTGCGTAGTCGAGTCCAGAAAAGGGGGGAAACGCTCCAACAGTTGCAAGCGGATATAGAGCGACTAGCCCATCTTTCATACCCTAAAGCCGGTGAGGAGCTTATCAACGAAATGGCGGTGGAAGCTTTTGTTCAGGCCATAGAGGACAGACAACTGCAAATGGCTGTAAGGATGGCTGAAAAGCGAACACTCCCCGAGGCATTGGCATTCGCTTTGTCAATGAAGGCTGCGGACCAAGCATACCAGGGAATACACCGTGTCAGGGAAATGTCCGTCGTGGAATGCTCATGCCAGAGAACAGCCGTCATGGATGAAGACAGAGCTCGCGGAAGTCAAATCCGTTGCTGGAATTGCAACCAAACCGGACACCTACAACGGCAGTGCAGGAGTGCACCTAGACGAGGAAATTGTTCACATTGCGGAAGTAGGAGAAGCAGAGAGGAAGCATCTGGCGGTGATAACATCCATCCTGTCAGTCAGACTTCCCAAAACCAGCAGTCGGGAAATGCGTAAGGACCAACTTCGCGGGGCAGAAGTTGGTTACTGGAATCGAGGCCCCCAGGACCACCATTCAAGTTTCGCAAACCAAACGGGGTAACAAGAGCCTGACAGTGGAGGCACTAATCAACGAGAAGAAGTGCGTAGCCACCATCGACACAGGTGCCACTGCCTCCATTGTAAGAAGAGATATCGTCAAAAGCTCCTGGCTGCACAACACCAACAGGCACTGCCTGAAGACTGCAACAGGGGAAATGGCGAAGGTATTTGGAGAAGTTCGTCTTACGATTACTCTGGCAGGACTGACGTTCTCCCATGCGTTTCTGGTGGCAGATATATGCGACGAGTGCATCATCGGAGTAGACTTCATGAAAGCAAATGAAGTAATCTTGGACATCGGGATGCAAGTACTGAGGTATCGAAATGTGGAGATTCCGATGGTGTACGGAAATGAGAATGCCGTAACTCTCAGGACAGTCATCAGCAAAGACGAAGGTTTGCCGCCGTCTTCAGAGACAATCATTTGGACGAAGCTGGAAGGTGATCTTGGGAGCCACCGATTCTACATAGTAGAACCAGACCCAGAGAAGAATTCTCAAGACTACATCGTGGGAAAGACGTTAGTCGAACCAAAGAACAACATGGTTCCAGTGAGGGTTTTGAACGCAAGACCACACACTGTCAAACTAAGGCGAGGGGAGGTGACTGGAAAATGCACGCCGATTACCGCCGTCGCAACAATATCTGAACGTGATGCTCCAAAACTTCTCCCATCACCTTGGACAGCGGAAGCGAGAGAGACGATTCTCCAGTCCAGTGAGCTGAATCAGGAGCAGCGAACTATGGCAGAGAATCTTATCAATGAGTACGCCGATGTATTTGCCTCACAGGACGGAGAATACGGCCGAACACACCTGGTACAACATCGAATAGACACTGGTGATACTAGACCAATTCGTCAGCCTGCTAGGCGCCTTCCATTGGCAAAGCAGACAGAAGTTGCAGAGATGGTGTCGGCAATGGAGAAAGAAGGTCTGATTGAAAGTTCCAAAAGTCCGTGGGCATCACCGGTTGTACTGGTTAAGAAGAAAGATGGCAGCACGCGGTTCTGCGTGGACTATCGGCAGCTCAATTACGTCACCAAGAAAGACAGCTATCCTCTGCCACGGATTGACGACACGCTAGACACACTATCAGGAGCCCGATGGTTTTCCACTCTCGACTTGAAGAGTGGCTACTGGCAGGTACAGATCCATCCAGAAGACCGGGAGAAAACCGCCTTCACCGCAGGAAATGGGCTATGGCAATTCACGGTAATGCCATTCGGGCTGTGCAATGCTCCGGCGACTTTCGAGCGATTGATGGAATGTGTCCTGCAAGGGTTAACATGGAAAACCTGTTTGGTATACTTGGATGATGTCATCGTCGTAGGAAAAACGTTTGCGCAACACCGAGACAATCTAAGGGATGTGTTTCAAAGGCTTCGAAGTGCCCATCTGAAGCTCAACCCCAAGAAGTGCGCCCTGTTTAGAGCGGAAGTCAAGTACCTGGGACACATAATTTCAGCGAAAGGAGTGAGAACCGATCCGGAGAAGGTCGAAGCGGTGAAAAACTGGCCAGTCCCCAAAGACAAACACCAACTAAGGAGCTTCCTGGGCCTAGCCACCTACTACAGACGGTTCGTGAAGGATTTTGCCGGGATCGCAAAGAACCTGCACCAGTTGACGGAAAAGGGAAAACAATTCAAATGGTCAATTGAGTGCGAGAAGAGCTTCAAGGCACTTAAACAACGGCTATGCGATGCCCCGATACTGGCTTACCCCACTCCCGGGGAAACATTCGTTGTGGATGCAGATGCTAGTAATGTCGGGGTAGGAGCCGTACTCTCCCAGGTGCATGACGGCCAAGAGAAGGTGGTTGCGTACTTCAGCAAGGTGCTCTCTAAGCCAGAAAGGAACTACTGCGTGACAAGGCGGGAACTTCTAGCTTTGATCTTGGCTACGAAGCATTTTCACAAATACCTCTACGGGAGGAAGTTCGTTCTTCGCACAGACCATGCAGCCTTAAAATGGCTATTACAGTTCAAGAGTCCTGAGGGTCAGGTCGCAAGATGGATCGAAAGGCTGCAAATCTACGACTACGAAATACAGCATCGTAAAGGAAAACTCCACTCTAATGCGGATGCACTGTCCCGGAGACCATGCAGAACGGATTGTAAACATTGTGCGCGTCAGGAAGAACGGGAGCTGGTTTCAATCCAAAGAATGAGAGCCGAACCTATCGCCGGCTGGAGCGTAGATGAGATCCGGAACGCTCAGAAGGAAGACCCGGATATCGAGCCGATTCTGGCCTGGAAGGAGAACATGGAGAAACCGGATCATCAGGACATCTCTCACAGAAGCCCGACCTTAAAGGCATATTTTGCGCAGTGGGACTCCCTCCATGTCCAAGAAGGTGTTCTGAGAAGAAAATGGGAATCCTCCGACGGAAAGTCGTTTGTAATGCAGCTTGTCGTACCGCGGACGAGGGTCAAGGAGGTGTTACAGGAAATGCATGGCGGGGCGACCGGAGGCCACCTGGGAGTGAATAAGACGCTAGGAAAGGTACGAGAACGTTTTTATTGGTTAAAAGCGAAGGAAGATATCGAAGACTGGTGCAGAAAATGCGACGTGTGTGCAGCTAGCAAGGGTCCGAGAATCAAAACTCGAGGTAAGATGCACCAATACAACGTGGGAGCACCTTTTGAACGAATCGCCATTGACATCGCAGGACCCTTTCCGGAAACCGACAATGGTAATCGGTATATCCTCGTAGTGATGGACTACTTCAGTAAGTGGCCGGAAGCGTTTCCGATCCCTAACCAGGAAGCCAGAACCGTGGCGGAGCAGATCGTCTACAATTGGGTTAGCAGATTCGGTGTGCCCTTGGAATTGCATTCTGACCAAGGGCGGAACTTCGAGTCAAGAATCTTCCAAGAGATGTGTCAACTACTCGGAATCAAAAAGACAAGGACAACCCCGCTTAATCCACAGTCGGACGGTATGGTGGAGCGTTTCAATAGGACTTTGGACGAACATCTCTCGAAGGTCGTAGGTGACTACCAACGGGATTGGGACCGGCAGATTCCCTTGTTTTTGATGGCCTATAGAAGTGCCGTGCATAGCACTACTCGACATACGCCGTTCGAAATCTTATTTGGTGGAATAGCTCGTTTACCCAGTGAGGTGAAATTTGGATCTCCTACCAATGAGCCCAGAAATGAAGAAGAGTACGTGGCGGACCTTAGGGAAAGGCTTAGGGACATACACCAAAGGACCAGAAGCCAGATTAAGATGACGAGCGACCGCATGAAGACCAGGTATGATGCCAAGGCAACAACGTCAGGATTCCAGGAAGGAGATCTGGTGTGGCTGTATAATCCCCATCGCCAAAAGGGGAAATCACCTAAATTACAGCGGAACTGGGAAGGTCCCTACAGAATAGTAACCCGCATCAACGATGTTGTCTACCGCATCCAGCGAGGACCGAAGGCCAAAATGAAAGTGGTTCATGTGGACCGACTGAGTCGATACAATGGCCGAAATGAGGATGCACTTGTTCGGGACGAACATGTCTAAGAGGGGGGCAGTGTAGCATAATAATAACTACGCCCCCTAAAAATATGACGCAACAAATTCCGAAGTGACTTCATTCTGGCAGAATTTTGGTTCGAACTGTCCTTTCATTCGAGGTTCGTGTCTGGGACGAAGTCTCCACAGCTCATGTCAACGAAAGAGACGAATAATATCAGGGATAAAAGGGAATTATAACTGCAAGAATTATTTCTCTTGTTCCAGTGGTCGAAGAATTTGCTAGAAGTTTCTGGCTATCAGAAACTTCTGCTATATAAGGACAGATGGCGATCAAAAAAGAGACAGTTGGTTTAGAACCGTGGCGAAGAGATTGGAAAAGTGATAATGGGCGAAGTTGTAATTTGGTGATAGATTGAAAGTTGAGAGTAAACAAGAAAAAGTAATTAGTTTGGATTTGTGAATTAAGTAATTGAAAGGAGATAAAGTGATTTGAGAGGAAAGAGACCTTGTAAGAAAAGAATTTGCAAAGAATAGTATAGTGTGAACTTGAATTGTTCTATAGACTAGAAAATAAAGAAATAAATTTCACAGAATATCGTTTTATCTACTCGAGCCGTAGCCTGCATATTACAGTATTATTAATTCAAGATACAATAATTTGGCCTTAGACACTACGAGTACCTTTTCTGTTTCCAATAAAAAAAATGTCCAAAATTTCGACAAAAAAAATCGATATAAATTGACATTTTAAACAGTCGATATTTTTCTGTCAATCTCCTTTGGATGACCGGGCATAGATAGACTCTGTCATTTTGCTTATTGAACGATTCCTCAATAGCAAACATTTGTTCATCCGCTGTGAGTAAGTGGCCAGTGCGTCTTTTATACGTATACGTTGTCCTAAATTTTGTTTGATAATGCGAGACCTGGATTTCTGCGATATCTTCATTTCTCGTGACAAGATATTATGCTTTCGCAGCGGTTTCCGATTAATCCTAGCCTTAACAGTTTTGATCGCCTGTAGAGTTCTAATAGTGCGAGGGCGTTCGAATCTTTGACGGTCAGTTACTCCACTAGTGTCTTCAAACAACTTAACAGGTGGATACATAAAATTCCGGGTGATTCCAAGCGGTCGCAATGTCCGGAAAATATCGCCTTTTTCCATATTACACTTGTGAAGGCCGATTACCACAACAAGGTTGTCAATATCAACTCACAAACGCAGTTTACGTAAATCTTTTTGCGTGTTAACTTAGTGTAAATGTCACCTGTCAATATAGAATGGATGTGTTCAACACTAGTTTCACGATGAGTGCGTTTAAATGTTTACCAGTATTTATGACATGACTAGGTATTTAGTTTATTAGGTTTTCCTTTCGTGCAGCGTATAATCAAACGATAAATGGCTTCATCCAACCAGTTTATCTTGCTTCTAAACCAACTTTTCAACTATTTTTCTAGCCATTTCTTGTCTGACACTGAATTTATCGACGCACATTCGAAATATTGTGAAGAAATCTTTATAAGCCTTTATAGTCAAATACTACACAAAACAAATCGACAATATATCACCGAATATGAATCTTTTTTCAATAAATATATTGACGCTAACAGCCCATAGCCACTCGTATTGTGCGCCGCACGAATACAGGGGTCGAATTACCGCATCAGTTATCGAGTAACACGTGACTGATAAATGTTGATTTGACATGACCGCTTAAGAGATCGAGTATCGAGTGTATGGAAATTTGGTATTCTGTCATCAATGATCGTGTATTTATTTATTCGATATGATTTCTGCTAACGAGCTGAGGTGCATTTGGGAGAAAATATGTGGGAATATCTTTGTTTATTGTTATTTTTGCGTTTGTTTAAATTTATTGTCTGAAATTTATTTCAGGTTGAGTCTAAATAAAATTAACCCTCTGCAAAGAAGATTTTGGTAAATTTTATGAGCTGGGACAGCGGTTTAGGTACATCCTCTAAAATTTATATTCTCTATTTTAAATAAGAATGCACTCTTGTTTGCCCTGACTGTTTTGATAGACCTGCAATCAAAAATGTATGTTGTGAAAGATATTTTCAGAAAATTATAGTTTTGTATACGTACGCAGAGTCTTGTAAAGAGAAGGGATCGCTTTTATCTCTTAAACGTCTTCGTTCAATACACTCATAGCGATCATCCTCTGAATTAGAAGATGAAAAATAAAGTAAATATTCAATTTTTAATTGAAGACGATAAATACAAAACTTTTCCTCACACAAAAATAAATAGGTTTGACATTTGTCAGCCACCTCAATTCAATGTAGTAGAATTGTACTAGTACAATTTTCAAGGTGTCCTCGATACGTGATCATCCCAATGTAGTTACTCGATCACTCGATAGCGTATGGATTTCACTCACTCGTTAACTGATGTCGTAATTCGACCCCAGTTTTATGACGTTCCCGAAGGTTATTTTGTTCGATTGAAAGAAGCTTCTTAAGACAATTTTACTTTCGGATGTTTGTTAGATGTTCGTGAGAAGTGAAACTTTTTTTTTGTGTTTTCTGGGATTCGAACCTTTGAATCTACCGTTCAATAACTGTGCACTTTAACCATTGAACCACGGGGTCCATATCTTCTTTCAATAGTGAAATCATAAAGTACAACTTTTTTTTTTAAATAATGAAATTATAATTTTTATTTTCTAAAACAAAGAAATAGAAGAAAAATTAAGTCAACAAAGCATAAAACGTATATTAACAAAATGTAAATTAAATTCAAAATATCTCTTCTTAAAAAAATAATAATAATAATAATAATAAAAACGAAATTAAATCATCTCTCCTTCTGTTGTTTGTGAAATAATAGCTGTTTTGTTCTCATTTCGTAAGAATCTATTGCAAGTTTTCTCTTTTTATTTTGGCATTTCGGATGCATTTCGTTTTTGTTTTTTTACAATCGCATAAGGTACACAATGCTTCTACGTCTTTTCACTCCACTTTAAGAGTTTAACATGGATTTTTTTCAATTATCTAAATATTTCTGTTATACAAAATCACTGAAAAGTATATAGGGGATACAAACTAATTAACTACATAGAAATAATATAATATATGTATGTAGTATATGTAAAAATGGAATGCAGCAAGTAGGTATGTAGTTTCATTTGCCGTTCCAGTAGCAGACTTTGCCGTTCTCAAATGCTAAGTTAATTCGTGGATGTGGCAGGAGTTTTCCAATTTTAATCAGTTCAATATTTTCATCAGTAAAATACTATAAAGAAAAAGAATAACTAGTAGTCGATAGAAAGTAGGAAGCACTGTACTCTTACCAAGCACTGCTTGACGAACTTTAGGAATTTCTCGTTCATAGCAGCGTTAATGGCCGGTAATCGCTGTAAACTGGAAGCAAAGAATACAATGCATGACTCTGAGATGACTCCATGCATCTATTGCTTTACTCACCTCTCATCATCGCACAAATTCCTTACGATGTATTCACAAATTCTCGTGTTACAGTCAACATCAAAAAGTGGAACGCCAAAGTTTACATCCAGCACAGTCCATGGCTCGCCATAGTCCTCCTCCGATTGAGAGTCCACTGGAGATAATCCGTCAGCGGACTGCATAGGAATTTCTACCGAACCTTGAGACACCAATTCTCTGGTAGGTTCACATTTAGCCAACTCTGAGGCCAGCAATTCGTTGCAATCCTCGGACATGAATACATTCGATGGTGAACCATGTTGGGGTGTCACGGAGAAGTAGTCTTCATCGGGACTTTTCAAGTCCGCACGATTAGGGGGCGTTAGTCGATTGAAACTTGTCACTTCGGACGGATCTGTGGGAGATGTCAGATCTGGAATGTTTGTTTGATCTGGCTTGGTAGGTGCTACCGTCGGCGGTGGTTCGGAAGTAGTTTTTACTTCAATTACACCACCAGGCAAACTCTTCTTTTTCACTCGTGGGCGCTCTAGACAGACGTCGATTTCGTAGTTCTCGCAACCGATATCAGCTACCCCTGTGTTTACAAATGTAATGAAACCACAAGTATTTTCCAAATCGAGATGTTCACGAATATTTCGAACGGCTTTGTGTTCGGACCATTTGGTTTGGCGATCATCTTTCTCGTTGAAAGGGAATGCTTCATAGCGTAGATCGCCTGGTGAACGTATTCCATACCCTTGAAGGAGGATACAGCCGTTCTTCAACTGATCGTTTAGGTTTCGGAAACTTTCCGAATTTATTACATATGAATCACTGTGGAGAATGTTGACCAGGAGTTTACCATATCCGAGGAATAGACGGGGTAATGATTTCAGCGAGGTCCCCTTGCAGAGAAGTAAACTTGGTGGACCGTATCCAGATATGTGGTAGTAAAACAATTTTGACCAGAGATGAGAGTTCTCGGAGCTTCGATAGAACTGGCCAAAGAATGGAATGTTGAACATGTGTGTTATGGAGCCGGTGAGAGGTGATGCTGATATGATAAATCTGAAAGGAAATCAAATAATAATAATATATGAAAGTATGGGGCTGGATCGCATGCATGAAATCTGCGGACATTGCAGAGATGCCCAAGATATTCCGCAGCTGGTAATGAGAGACATTAAAACAATGAGTTCCAGCCAATGCAGATAACCTCTCTGACAGAGGTAAAGGCTTGGTATCTCACGTATAAAGTAGCTTTTTTTTCCTTACCCCAACAAAATAACCAGCAAAAGTAATGCAGGTATACTTTACTGCTGATGCACAAACAAACGATTGTGCAAGATAGATGTGTCGTGTCCTAAAATCTTAACGAAATAGCCAAGACTAAATAGTTGAGTCGCCGTTAGTTTTCCGACAAATTACACTGGGTTTTGGTCATTGTTTTATATCACTTTTGTAAAAACCATGCGTATAACTCTTATAGTTTAAGACAGCAGTTTCCAAAACTTTTTTTTACCACGACCCAATCTGGTCTTACGTTGGGTGATTGGTGGGAAAATGCATAAAAACCCAAAACGCGATTAGATGATAGTGACATTGAATGGCTGCACTGAAGACGATACTCAACTGGCTTCTCATTAATTTTGGAAAATCAAATGTCCACCAATGAAACATAAAACGGACGAAGCGAAACATAAAACGGACCACTCGCGAATTTTGACCAGCAATATCACTGAGTAAATCGAACTACATACATCACCCCGCACATTGAGTTTACGGATAAATACATAATTATAACCACTAGTAGATACGTTTCGAAGTGCATCTGCTGTACAGACATGCGTGTTCTCTGGTTCAGCCGATGTAAGCTTTACAACACGACTCTCAGAAAAGTGCAGTTCAACTCACGGCAGTCCGAGATGGTGCGCCTCCACTTTCTACGAACCCAGAAGGCAACGTTGCTGTTTGAATTGTCAAGAATTATAAACTAAGTGCCAAGTCACGGGGACAATCCGGGTAACTGCAGAGAAGATAGCACATAAATTATTGTTGAGCCACATTCGGTGCTGGTAACTATAAAATAATAAAATAATGAAATACTCAAATACCTACTTACTCATTGTATTATGGGACCTGTGACTATTTAGTCGCGTGTTTGCCCACTCCAACACAAAGCTGTCGACGTACACTGCCGTCCATAAGTTTGCGGACAAACCATTTTTTTCCACAATTGCACGTTTAAAATTGTTTCAAATCTCTGTTATTACATCTCAAAACGGTTAAAGGGTTTTAAGAAAAAGGATCGGAATTAAGGCATTAACTGAAAAAAGGGTATGGGAAGAAACAAGAATTATTGCAGATAAGATTCATCTACTCTTAAGACCCGAACGAGAAGCGAAAGGCCCAAATTGACATCAAAACAGGAGGACCAGACTATAAAATTAATAAGTAAGAGGGATCGACGGCTTACAGCTGCAGAAATCTGCCCAGAGTTCAACCATTCGCACTCAAAGCAGATATCAGTAACAACGACAACAAGGCGTTTGGATGCCGCAGACCTTCACGGTCAATTAGCAGTACGAAAACTTTTGCTCCGACCTCAAAACAAAGTTAAGCGACTAGATTGGGGAAGAGAACACCAGGATTGGTGCTTGATTGTTGATGTGGTCTCAACAATCAAGCATGGCGATGGTTCAATAATGGTCTGGGAATGCCTCTCTTCCGCCGGTGTTGGAGACCTCATCCGTATCGATGGAATTATGAATAAGGAGTAGTACAGACAAATATTAGAACACAACTTACCATCAGGTTTGCGATTAATATGCCCTGGATTCACATTAATTCAAAATAATTATCCAAAACATTCTTCCAAGCTTTGCAACGAGGATACTTGGATCAAGAAGGAATACTGAAAAATATGAAATGGCCTGCCCAATCATCCGACCTCAACCCAATAGAGCTGCTTTGGGATGAGCATGACGAAGACAGGGTTGAAGACAGTCAAAGAGTTTTATATTAATTTCTCTGGCGGAATGTATTGTCCGGAAAGTTATGGACGGCAGTGTACATAAGTCTGTATGCCTGTATGCACACTAACACTTAATGGTCTCTGGATACAAATCGTGTATGTGCGCTTTGCCTAACTCACTATTATCAATATATTCAATTTAGCATTGTTCTGTGAGGCTTTTTGCCACCTCCGGAAGCTTCTTTCGTGAAAGTAGTACATTAACGTTCGTGGCAACGATTTAATGCTGTGCTTCAAAATCATTAGAAATTCCAACTCTGTTCGACCCACTTCAAACTTATCGGTGATTATGACAAAGTTGCTTTCTTAGTGTCGTCGGAATAGTAGCTTGAGGTGTTCCATAGTACTTCTCTTCCTAACCTTTCTATAGCACTTTTACTGATTTGCAAATATTTTCACTTTTTTTGAAAAAACTTTGCACATTTTTCTGTTAGCGTGCTGTTTCAAAATGTTGGTGGAAAGTATCGTTTTCTAAGTGCTGGACCTGGGCGCAATCAGCGCGTCATCCAAGTATGCAAAAACGAATTGAAGTCTCCTCACGATTATTAGAGTAAACTGTCTTACCTACAAGTTCGCTGGTGAAATTTGCCGAATTAGCTAATGGTTGTGTCTTAGCATTGAAGCTCCTATAATTTGTGCATTATATAATGCTCTTCTTTATTGCACTTTCAAATTTGTCTGCAGGCACCATGGTCTCACTTGCAAATGCTTCGTTATAAAAGATCAAATCTCTTAATGGCCTGCGCATTGGCCACCTGGGTGCCTGTGTTTTCACCGCAGTTGTTGACGAGAGCCTGCCTATACTTGGGTCATGTTCCTATAATTGTTTTGGCCTTGAAAGCGAATCGGAAAACTTTAAGATCATATTTATTTCTATTTTCGCCAAGACTACCAGTTTTAGCTAAGTAAACTAAGTCCACAACTTAAATACTACATGATCTCCTTTTAAGAGACCAGCAGGTATTGCACAAAAGAGGATGACAAAACCCTAGTATTGGAGATTAGTATCAGGAACTTCAATAGAGTAAACAACTTTCGTTGAGTTAGGTACCTGTCAAAACATTTCTCTCACACTTATATTAAACAGAATCATCGACTGAGAGCAAAGATGCCACCGTCTTATAAATATTTGTCAGCTTACTTGTATTTCTTGTCTAACAGCCGATCCCTTGTCTTGTAATCCAAACTCTCCAAGCACTCCAATCGCAAGAGATCCAGTCCCCCACCGAGAACATTTCGCAGTGCAATTATGGTTGACCTCAAAATTATCTAAAAAATGAGAAATAAATTATTTTCTAAATCCATCAGCTTAATTTTAAATCTTACTGCATGAGCGAAATACCGGCTGACATCACCTTCGCCCTCAGCGTCCAGCAAAGAAACCTTCTCCAACTCCGCCAGGAATGTATCCATACTCTCGTCGCATAGCTTGCCCACCTCAAACATTGTCACCGCATGATTTTTCAATCCTGGCGACAGATTCCCCATCATCAGAAATGCTGTTAACGTTGAATCAAACAAAAAACCAACCCGCTTTCCACTCTTCGGACTGGGACTCTCTTTGACCGACTTCGTTGCTTCACTGACATCTTCCAGCTCCGAACTTAATTCATTCTCTGAGCTGCCGTTTTTTTCTACTCTTTTCGGCTCTTGTAGCACTGGTGATGGGGTGGGAACATTCGTAAATGAGAAATCGCTATTATTCTCATCGGAAACATATTCAATTGAATTATTGTCCTTGTCTTTATGCTGCTTTGGACTGTTCTCCTGTGTTATTAGACCAGTGCCCTCTTCATTGATCAACAGCGAGTGATAGTTTAATGGTGTTACCTGTGGACGAGCATCACTATCAGCATCACGATTACGCTTGTCCCAACTCGCATGATATACCGTTGTGATGGTATCATCTAGAGGAGCTTTTCTTTTGGCAAATCCAAGGCGACAGAATAGTGACACCGCTTGTTTTACAGTATCCAATTCAATTTGCAGCATATGTGCCAACTCAGACATAGTCATATGCTCATCTGTACTGACAAAGACTTTATATAGCAGATTCTCAAAATAATCGCCGCTCACACGATTCATTACGAAGTTTCTAAGCGGTGGAATGCATATTCGATCTTCTCCACTAATTGGAACATCCAAATAGATTAGACCCTTCCTAAAAGACCAAAGTGTATCATAAAAATTTTGTATTTTCGAATCTTGAACCAACCAACCGGTATAGACTATGAATGACAGTATAATCACATTTGCCAGCTGTCTGGGAGCCAAAGTCGATCAAATCGTCAATAAGACTTCTTTCAGCAGCGTTTACATACTGAAAATTTGATAAAAACATGCAGGAAAGCTATAAAAAAAGGTCAAGTTAACTCTTCCCTACCCTAATATCACTTTCCAAGACGTAGCCCACTTCGACTTTCCACCATGGTTCAATATTGATTCTCACGGGGAATTTCGGTAGAAATGTCATTGGATTTGGTTTGCTGAACAGCAGCTTGGACGTGTTTGTCTTGAGGTCACTTATAAGTGCCAGGTACTCGTTTCGGCCTATTCCAAGTACTCTTAGACCTAATTTATATTACAGTTAGGGGGAAGACTAAACAATTTAAAAAAAACTTACAATCGGCAGCAGTAAAATTTGGCAACGTATCGTAACTTTTGTCATTTTTCACAAGATTACTTATAACATCTAGATAGTAGTTGAATGGGGTCACCCGCAATCCCTTTGTAACTATATCGGCCAAGTGATACGGAAACAGGCACAGACAATTGACACTTTTCTGTACAAGCAATTCATAGTAACGTTGCTCATTGCGAAATACTTTTCTAGCTGCAGAAAGAAAATTTATGAATGATATGAATTAAATGGAGAAAATACATCCAATCCTATTCTATAAGTCGTATCATCCAGGACGACTCGACAATGAGTTTTATTTTTAGCAACAATTCTCGCGGCTTATGTAATGACTGCTGGTAGATTTTGTCATTTTAAATTTGATCACCTTGCTGGACTTACAGAACTGAGTGATACGACTTAGAGAATTGGGGTAACTGAACTCTTACCTAAGTTCCCACGATGGCGGAGTTGATTCTTCAAACTATAATTGAATACGTAGCGATCATAATCCCTTTGATTGTTATGTAAAATCTGAAAGAATAAATAGATTTATCAAATAAGAGCCAATGCGTGTGATGAAAAGGAGGTGTCGAAGTAAACAAACGGAATACCATAATTTCCGTTTTGCAAGTTCATATTCTTCTCGAAGTGTTTTGCAAACCAAACCTAACTTTCTTTTTTGAGCGTGACCAATCCAAGACAAAACGGTAGGCCTATTGTGTATCCACCAAGAAACTTACGAACAGATTACTCTTCAACAGAGAGAGAGTTGGGCAAACTATTTGGTCTTCAACCATGCCGCTGGACCCGGAAAGGTATCTTTTGATTTTGTATGCATATGTCAAGCAGACATGAGTTTGGTAACTATTATTAAAGCTACTTTTGAGGGAGCTGAAAGTCACGTCTTGTACAATGATTGTGTCAGCAGCGCTGAGGGAAAGCCGGAGAATGTAATAGAAAATTGCAATTTATCTCAAACACTTAGACTGTGCTGACGACATTTGCTTTCTTTCCACAGTTTAGAGGCCAAAGCAGCAAAGTGGGGCTGAGCATTAATACAGCAAAGACGACTCCACCATTCAAGTAAGCATTGAGCTGACAACTTTTGAGGGAAAATTGGTTATCGGGGAAATCAAAGCCTCGACTGTTTCCATCCAATGCAGAATCAGTATTGTTATATGGTTGTAAGACTTGGAAGCTGTCTGCCACTGGCACTCGCTAGCTGCAGTTCTTTGTATACAAATTCCTTCACATAATCTGTCCGAATCGTATCTCGAACGAATAGCTTTACACGAGAACGGGTCAAAAAGCAATATACCTTCTGATCAAAAAGTACCCGGAATTTCCCATTCAAACAAACCGCGCTTGAGATATTGTCAAAAGATTTTTTTTTTTAGGTTGATACAACTGTCATCTGGCGCTCAAATATCTGTTTGAGCGCCATTTGTCAGCAGTTTGTGCGTGATAGCTTTGTAAACAAGTCAGTGTTTGTTGTGTTCTGTGAATTTCCTTGAATTTATTGCAGAAACAGCATCGCATTGATATCGCTAAAGAAATGCTTTTTTTTGGGCCAAAATGCCATGATTACCGATGACATCGAAACTAACCAACAATCATCGGAATGGCGCTTTACAGACGAGCCAAAACCCAAATAACCACGATTGAGTCGATCCAAAATCAAGACTTTGTTGACCGTTTTCCTTGATTGCCGTGGTGAGGTTCACTCCTAATTTCTTCCGCCAGGCCAGACAGTAAATAAAGAGTATTACGTGAGCGTATTAAAGCGTTTGAGGGAAAATGTTCGCCACAAGAGGCCAGTATTGTGGAGAAACAATTCTTGTTTTTTTCACCACGACAACGCACCGGCTCACACATCTCATCTTGTACGCGACTATTTGATCAAAAACAATATTCATACCGTACCGCAAGCTCCGTATTCACCTGACATGGCTTCTTGTGACTTTTTTCTATTCCCACGACTCAAGGTTACCACTTCGTGGAAAGCGTTTTGAGACGATTGAGGCGATAAAGGAGAATTCACAGAAGGAGCTGAAGGCGATTACAAAATCGGCCTATGAAAAGTCTCTTGAAGATTGGAGGAAGCGTTGGAATATGTGTATTGCTTGCAATGGAGATTACTTAGAAGGGAATAAAATGAATATCGACGAATAATTGAACCGTTTTCGTTTTATTGAAGAATTCCGGGTACTTTTTGATGCCTTAAATTACTTCTTTTACTTTACTAACACACACATGTTTGTAACCAAAATATTTTCTGCATTAAATTGCCGATCGCGCATTGTTTTCATTTCCTCGGTATATTAAATTAAATTAAAAAGAGGCTAAGTTGGGCAACGCAGAATTTAGACCGGGATTGGAGCAACATCATATTTACAGATGAGTCATCTTTTTTTGTTTATAATTATTGGAAGAAAGCCTGAACAAAAAAGATGAAAAGTTCCTGCAACGCATCGTAAAACATCCAGTAAAAGTTCGTGTTTATGGATGCTTCTCGGCCAAATGATTCGGAAATTTAATAGTATTCACACAAAACCCCGATGTACAATTCATGGTAAAATTATACCAGAAGGGTTTGAAGTCGGCCGAATCCCTGTATTGACCAAACAATTATGATTGGATTTTGCAAGAGGATAACGATCCAAACACCGATGTGGTGTCGCCTCTCCACGCGTTGGAAAGAGGAAAATGGTATAGAGATGTTAGATTGGCCGTCCCAAACTCCTGATGCGAATCCAATAGAAAATGTGTGGTCTTTAATGAAGCAGAGGCTTAAGGGAATAGCCACGATAATACAACTTGCGCGGGTCTTGAAGCAAATTTGGAGAGGCCTAAGTTTAGAATATGCGCAAAAATTAAGTGAAAGTTGCACTAGACGATGACAAGCAATTATACATAATAATGGTAATAATGGTATAAGTTCAAATGATAACCAACTTTTTTTGACCTGAGATTGAAGACATTGATGTGAACGACATGTGGTTCCAACAGGACGTGCCACACAACACAGACATCAATTGGCCACCAAGATCATATGATCTGACCCCGTTGGATTTCTTTTGGTGGGGCTATGCTAAAGATCGTGCCTATGCAGAGAATCCCCAAACTTTGGAGCCAACATCTGTAAAGTTATGACCGCAATACAACCAGAAATGTGACGAAAAATCATCGAAGATTACCTCAGCTTGCACTCCATACATGACATAGTCCAACTTTAAAACAGTAAACAAATTTTACTGAAATTTCTAATACTTTTTATTTTATTTAAATTATAATCCTTCTTCTTCTTCTTACGGTGAAGTTATGATCCGGAGTAGAAGGATCACAACCCTCCCACTTTACTGCATCCCTACTGGTCCGCCTGTGAGGTTTGCCGGTTTGACCTCAGAAAGTACCGGCAGGCTTCCCGAATGCTGGTGTTTTTGCATTTGTGTGATCCAGTTGTTTTTTGGTTAGCCTTTTTTGCGCGATTGCGCAGGAACGTTGATTGATATTGCCTTTTTGACGGGGTTCGAAGGATCTCTTCTTTGAACATGACAATACCAACTGAGCCGGTCGTGCTCTATCTTGCTTGTGATGGGTTCTTTTATCATTTCTTCAAGCTCGTAGCTGCGACCTTTCATACTTCCAATGTTCCAACTCTCGACTCTTAGGTTACGCCTAAGCCGTTGCATTATTTTGCTATCCCCCGGAAACCGAATAGCTTTGACCCGAGCATTTCTGCTCGTCCCAGGATCACAACCATACGTAGCATTGGTAGTGCCTGGCGGGGTAGTGCTTTTCTTTTTAGCGTACTTTTCCATAATGCTAGGGTTTAAGCGTTTTTTTTGGTTTTGACACGTGCATGCTCCTGATTTTTTGATTTATGTTTGATCTTACTTTTACAACACCGGTGATCTCCAGTCGTGTCAACCCACGGATTCGCATGCACAATTGCGGGACAGTTTTAAGATGATATGTGTCGCTAGGCTCACCTGGATATTTTAAAAATTGCCTAGATGTGATTTTGCCCTTAGTCGCCTTCTACGACAAGCGCAATGTATTTGTGGGGGGCGCTGCAGTGATATTCTTAACCCGTCCCTGCACGGGGAATTTAAATTATAATCCTATAGCACAAAATGAATAACACTTTAAAAATTGTTCATATGGGAGACTTTAGGTCCCCACGTGTATCACTTCGCCAATTGTTTTTCTTTCCTGACCAATATTTTTTTATTTGTTCACTTTTTTTCACTTCATCACTAAGTTCTACAAACTTTAAGTTGAAAATGGTTTTACGCTATATCTTGCATTAGTCGAAGGAAGACATTTAACTTGACTAGGGGGCCTAAGCAGTTTCGTATTAATAGGTGGTAGAGCCTAAGTTGCTGGTGTGTAATAAATACACAATTCATATATGCTAACAGCCCAATGCAGGGTCTAGCTTCTCGCAGCCACTCGTGCTGTCCGCCTCACGAATGGTTGGGACCTACCGTATGCCGTTTACGAAGGACAATTTTTTTTTTGTTTGATTGAGAGAAGCTTTCACGACAATTTTACTCTCGGATGTTTGTCAGACGTTCGCGAGAAGTGGAACCGTGAAAAATTTGTTTTTTTTATTTTTTTATTTTTTCGAACCTTGAACCTCTCGCTCAGTGATCGCGCACTTAACCACTGAATCACAGCTCCCACACAATTCATATGCTGATTCTTATAAAATACCAGTAAAAGGGCGTTTTTACGACTTCGAACGAAATAAAGAATGATAATCTATGAGTAACCACCACATCTTGCTATGGAATAGTCGACATTACGTTTCGTAGCTTAATGAGCGGACCGTACTTCAGGTATCCTGGGACGCTGTTACAGCGTTTTAGGTTCGTCTTTTCTGAGACAAGTTTGTACAAAAAAAAAAGAACGAAAACATCCGATGAAAGGAAATATCAATGAAAGAATTTTAAGAACTATCGGATGAATGAATATTTCGATGCTATCGATAGTTTTTATTCGATAGTTCCCATCACTACGGTTGAGCAATAATATTTTCATACAACAATGTGACAAACATCTGTATAAGCTGAAAACATTAAACAAACATCACTGGGTTTTAGAAGTACTAAGACCAATTTACTTCTATCTATCGCTGTCAGGTGATGATAGCTATTTACATAATCATTACTAGAAGTAGGCTGTTCAACTCGAAGGTCGTCCACTTTTGAAATTATTTCAATAGCTGTTGAAATAACTGCATAGGGAATGTACTTGACATTGAATTGTATTGTACGAAGTTATATAAATCAAAGCATCTTGTAATCATGACTTCATAATGATTTAGGGCACCAATATCATTCACTAAGTTCTTCGTATGTTCGACTGAATGTTCCTACCTTCTGCTTTACTTTTTTCTCTTCTCCACGTTTTTACCATCTCAGTGGTATATCCTTTGTACCGAATAGTGTTTCAGCAAGATGGCTTCTGTTCTTGGATATACTTCATAATCCATTAAAACAATTCAGAGGTTGTATTTGGAACGGTTTGACCTGGACGACCAACCCCATACCAGTTGTCGAAATGAGGTGTCCACTCCTAAAGAGTGTGTTGTACTCTCTGGGTAGCTCATGCCTTATGCTCGTGGCACCTTCTCGATGATAATGCATCGACGCACAAAAAAAAAAAAAACTACTGAATGTTTGAGGAGCACTGGCATAAGACTTTTAGACCACCCTCCGCACAGCTTGGAACTATCTGCTTGTTACTTATTCCTCTTTATTCCCCCACGTTGAAAAACATCTGAAAGGCCATCATTTTTACATCAAAGAGGAGCTAATTGTGACATTTTTCGAGGATTTGATATCCAAAATGGTGACTCCTATCAAAAAGTCTAATTGAACTAAGCCAGACGGCAACAATTATGGAACACCCTATGTAAGCTAACAGTCTAAAAATACTGATAAGCAGAGAAAATACGTGATGTTTATTAAATTAGAGAAGTCTTATTTGATCAGACAAACCCGTTTGGAATAGAGATTTGCAATATATTTTGTTTTGTATTTAGTTCCATGCACAGTAGTTGCGTCGTAGAAACTGCTATGATAGATTGTTTTTATTAATAACTCACATTGTCGTCATAAGCATAAAATGTTAAATAGCTTTAGTGCTACACTAAGAACAATTTACTATTATCTTTCAGGTGATAGTAGCTATTTACATACATACTATTATTAGAAGTACGTTGTTCAAGTCGAAGGTCATCCAATTTTTGAAAGTCTTCCAATAGCGTATTTCAACTGCATAGGGAATGTACTTCTATTATGACACTGAACTTTTGTGTACCTCATCGCAGACAATTGAGTGTCTGGAGATAAAATGTAAATGACTATATTGTACGGCATTCCCATTCATTAGCAATTTAAATTACAAGCTTTTAGATCGAAGCATATTGTAATCGCGATAATGATTTTATCACGTTTCAACTGCTCTGTTTTGATCTCCAACTGTCGCGTCTATTTTTGTTGATCGCAGCAGTTGTAATGGGGGGGAAAACGGTTTAGTCAATTGCACATGTTTTTCCCTAGATAAACGGTAATGCGATTAGTTCGTATGATTCACTGAGTTATTTTCTCGAAAAATAGGAGCGCCTACAAAGAACGTTATAGGGACATGATAACCAATCATGTCAATGCACACACAGTTTCCCGACCAAAATTGACCACCAAGATCGTACGATTTTTTCTTTTGGGATTATGTACGCCAATTTTAGATTCCACGCGTTATTTATGTATGAACTATCGCAGGATTTATGCCGAAAAGTAAAGGAAAATTTCATCAAAAGAGCAGAAGTCTGCAAGGCCAGTCATGGGCGTCACCCCATTTAGCCGATAACATTTTTCATGTTTAATGTCAATACCTCAATATTATACTGACGTAAAAATATCAGAAGTCTATCAAAAAACAATGTTTTTTTATTTCGAATTTAAATTGTAACCTCCGATTGAATAGCCCTATACATAGGTGCAAGTAAAAAGAGTCTAGTTGTAACTTTAGCACAACGATTCTTCTTTCATTCAGTTTATTTCATTCGATAGTTCGCTATATGGCTAAATCTGGGATATGCTGGATGAGGGAGGAGTTTGTAGCCTAAGTCATGCAATTTTGCCATTGCGACTGCGGACTTGTGCGCCGGTGCGTTGTCCTGTTGAAAAAGAACTTTTTCTTCGCCAAATGCGGCCGTTTTTGCTTCAAATCGGTTTGAAATCGATCCAGCAGCTCTGCGTAATATGCGCCGGTGATCGTTTTACCCTTTTCAAGGTAATCGGTGTGAATAACACCGCGCGCATCCCAAAAAACTGTCGCCATGATCTTGTTTGCTGACAAACCCGCCTTGGCCTTCTTCGGCTCCGATTCACCAAGAGAAGTCCATTGTTTTGACTGTTCCTTGGTTTCTGGTGTGTTGTGGTGAATCCAGGTTTCAATTGGGCGACCAGAACGTTCGGCGTCACTTGTGCTTGAACGACTGCACCGAAATTGAGTAAACCGGTGGTGAATGGTTCCAATCGATGGTGAAGAGTCCCCATAATATTTGTCAAGCTTTTGTTTGGTTTGCGTGATTGTTTTTTTTCGCAAAAATAGTGTTTAATGAGCACTCGAAATTCGCTTTTTTCCATTTTAACGAAAATGCTAGTAGGCGTCTATATAAAATGGCTGCCACAACAAAACTATTTGACAGATCTGTCTGAAAATTTGGGTGCGTTGTTTTGAAAGATGATTCTTGACAAAAAAAAATTAAATTTAAGGTGATGACACAATTTGTGTTAATTTTCAGGGATTTATTGACCCACCCTCGTACGGACAAAAAACTCATTTCGATCGAAATTTTAGGAAAACAAATTTTGAAATTCGGTTTTAAAATTATATTTACGCTGTTCTCCAAAATGTCGAACACTTGGAGAAGTCGCCTATGATAGCGTCTATAGAGACGAGCTATGTCTTGTTTTTCTTCTTGTGGAGCCATGTCTTGTTTTGGCACCCCTACCAAACTCGTCCGTTTGTGCTAGATGACGATGGAAAATGCGAGCTGCTCCGTCAAGGTCGGCAAAAACATCAATAAGGCTTTTGATGTCAGAAAAGGACTACGACAGGATAAATCGGATCGGAAACCGGAAACTCGCACTCAGTTAAGTTACCTTTCTTTTGAACTTTGACAATCATTCCCTTCTGCCACTCGTCAGGGAAGGTCTCAATCTTCCAAGTCCTTTTTATAAGTGGGTGCAGAAGATCTACCGTGATTCTCGGCGAAGCTTTGTACAGCCCTGCTGTATGTGTGTTCTTTACTAACAGACGTTATGTGAATTCGAGAATTTAGGGCAACGTGCAACTCGTTCTGATTTTGGGGCATTTCTTCGTCCATAATGTGGTTTAGAACGGTAGAAAAATATTCCCTCCATCTTATAACATGGTGGTTGACGTTGCAGAAATAAACAAATCATTCCCAATTGTATTACGATCGCCAAGACCATGTTTGCCCATAACCCCATCACGCTGACGATGTCTCCATTTGGTGTTTCATTGCAGACTGCAGAAGTTATAGAAGTTATCTTTTTCTTCCTCAGTCGCTTCATTTGTCGGAGCGTAACACTGGATGATAGTAATGCGGTCATCAAAAAAGGGCAATCAACATCGGCGACTTGGAAAAAATGTTACAATTTTGAGGTAGTGAAGGACTTCTGTCTAGCTAGGCACCGCTGTAAATTCAAACAATGACACCAGCGCAGAGATCAAGTCAAATATCACTCTTGTCAACCGTTGATGTTTCTTTGGGCTAAAAAGGCAATCGAGTAGCAAAGCCCTCTCACGGACAACTAAGGTGGCTTTATATAAGACCCTCATCATCCCAGTCCTGCTATACGGCGCAGAAGCATGGATGTTATTAAAGGCGGATTGAAACCTAAACCTTGGTTGTTTTGAAAGAAAAATTCTTCGAGTGATGTTTGTAATGACGGGGAATGGGGGAGGAGATACAACGGACTACACCGGTTGTACAGCGACATCGATCTAGTCAAAAAAGGTTCGATTTCATCGCCTGAAATGACTAGCACATGTAGAGTCAATGGACATCAACGCTCCGGCCCGAAAAGTGTTCGAATCCATCCCAGAGGGACGACGTGGCAAAGGAAGACCTCAACTAAGGTGGTGCACACAAGTGAAAGACGACATCTATCTTTGAGTGCAAAACTGGAGGCGGCTAGCACAAGATCGAGCTCGCTGGAGACACTTTTTAGTTAAGCCCAGGTCCACCCCGGACTGTAGCGTCATCTAAAGTAAAAGTTTTATTTTTGTAATTTGGACTCCCGACTTTATACATCACGAAGACCACTGATCTGCAAGCAGAGTTTATTTCTTATTGTGGTGGACCCTATATGAATTGTCTATGATTTTTGCAATTGGCGTCACTTGTCATCGTGATATTGACAGTTGTGTAGTAAACAGATGCGAAAAACACGACGATGAACAATTGAAAGGTATACTCCTCAAGAACGTGGAATAATTGTGTCAATTTTTTGGCAGAATAAATTCATCAGTGATAAGAACACAACGTGAATTTCGACGAAAATTTACGCACAATTCGACACCAAGCCGAGAATATTGATTACGATGTAGTGTATAGTGTCCTGAAACATCAACGATATGACGGGCCACGCAATTGAGTATTTCTAGACGGTCTCTGCAAGAGCCCTTTTGGAATACATTTTTTTTTTTTTTTTTATAATTTGCACGTGTTAAAGGGGATATGAATAACCTTATACTAACTTTTAGAACATGTGCGTTTTGCGGAAAGGGGAAGAGACAGAGAGAAAGACAGAGTGGTGTAGTTTGAAACTCAGGTGGTATTAAGTTTCTGTAAACTTCAAGGGTGGCTGTCCAGATAACTGGGGAGTATTTTGTTTGTTTTCGCTATTATTGTCGTTGCTTATGATTCACAGTATTTTTTTCCGTCCTCCTGATGTCATCATCACGATCAAGTTGCATTTTAGCCATATGACCACCCTACTGCCAGTGTTGTGCCTTCACAGTAGAGTTGACTTTTCTTTCGCAAGTGATCGACTTTTTTTATTTATTTCGTGCGAAATAAATAGATGATTCTTGACTTCAGGATTCGAACCGTGAATCAACAGCGTGACAAGCGATGATGTTACCACTACACCACGGCCACCCTCAAATCCAACGCATCATGAGAACGATTTTCCTTCAAAATTCATCATGAATGACGAAGCACATTTTCAACTCTCTAGACATGTGAGTATACTCGCTTTTGGGGCTCTGAAAATCGGCGAATTATTCAAGAGTCGCCTTTTCATTCACTGAAAGTTACCGTGTGGTGCGAAGACGCTGCTTGCAACGCGATAAATGTCACTGGCAAGTGCTACAGAACCATGTTACGTGACTATTTAATACCTAAATTAGATAAATTGGGGTTGGAGCACAAGTGGTTTCAATAAGACGGTTGAACACTGGGCGACACAATGGACTTAGTGGAGGACACTTTTCCAGGCCGTGTTATTTCCCGTTTTGGTGATTATCATTGGCCCGCAAGATCATCCGATTTGGCCATTTCAGACTTCTTTCTTTGGAGTTATTTAAAGTCATTGGTCTATGTGAACAAGCCAAAGACTCCCACAACCCTGAAAGACAACATTAGACAAGAAATAGAGAATTTACCGACGGAAGTATAGAGAAAAGTGGTGGGAAATATCAAGAAAAGGGTTCAAAGTTATAGTTATATATACTCACAGCCTTCTGAATGAACGAAATCATTTAGCTTCTAACTATCGATAGTCGAATTCATTCGATAGTGCCCAACGCTAGTTTGTTTGTTGTATTTTTACGACGCAACTATTATGCATGTAACCGAATTATTCAGCCAGAAATCATTGCAAATCATCATTCCAACCGGCTTTAGTCTAATCAAATAAGACTTCTCTAACTCAATAAACATTGCGTATTTTCTCTGCTTATCAGTGTTTCCAGTGGTATCAGTGCACAGAAAACAACGATTTTGATTGCGGTTAGGAAAAAACCAACACGAAATCATAAATTTAATGAAGCTCTGATAAAACATCACCCACCATCGTACACGGTATGCGATTATATGTGTTCTGTTCAACCTCTCAGCGAGATTTTCTTATAATCAACAAAGGTAATCACTGGAAACATCGTAAACCAATCGATATTTGATGGAAAAATCGGGTCAAAACCCTCCCGCATTTGTGTTTTGGCTTCATTTCGAATGCCATCCCGCCACAACCACACATCAACACGATATGTGAACACATTTTCATTTTTTATTAATCGTATGACACCGATTTAATGACCCTGAAATGTTCCGTGGAGAACTCTTTCGTAATGTATTTCTCGTTAAAACGACGAAAATAAAAGTAAATGGGTTATTTGAACTCTCCCATACCCCCCTGGTCGCGGTCGCCGTCGTCATAGGAATGTAAACAAAAATTCCCTCGCAACAGCAGACTTTGTGTGCATTGGAGGTCTTCAAACACAATCTCCACTGAGGAGTCTCATGTTTCAGCCACGCACGAAGGTAATTGCAAATAAATCTACTTCGCTCCAATTGTTCCCGGAAGGACATCAATTTGCCGCCACCTACGCATTGCCAGCTAGGAAGGCTTCTCTTCCCCACGAGGAGCAAACATCTTGTACGAGTACATCTAAACTACGCAAAAAGAAAAAAAATGTTTATCGGGCGAAAGATAAATTGATATTGGAAAGCAGCTAGGAACAGCATGTAGCCTGAGTGCGTTCTTGTCAATAGAAATCAATTTGCTCTGTTATCTTCTAATAAGATTGCTAACTGTAATGGGGTGGTGGGTAGGTTGGCTTCGCTGTGGGTGATTGTTACCTGTTTCAGGTGCACTGGCAAGTTCTGCCAGTTGATGTTGTTCCGGACACAATTTTCAATTTCTGCATTAATTTTTCCACTCATTTTTTAAAAGTTTTTTTTCTTCTTGATTTAGTCGAACGAATAATTTATTGCTTAACCGCGAAACATTATTTTTGGGTTTATTTTGAAACTATTTCTACATTGTTTTGGGGAAAAAAAATTTTGCAATTGGAACAAAAAAAAAAATAAATCTCCGTATGCAAGGCGAATGAAAATATTTTGACAACTGAATGAAGAAATTTGACGGCGCCGGAATGTTATGGTATGAAATGGGTGGGTTCAGTGCATTGCATGTCCGACTGTATTCAGCAGATGAGATAAGGAAATCAAACGTCGTGTTTATTTGTAGTCAGTTACTTTTTATTTATTTAATTTAATCTACCCATACTATGTACTGACAGATTACAGTGAGCTTAAATTAATCTTATTTCTGAAAAATAAAAGATTTATATTAAAGAAAAAAACTTTCAAGCGGAAGAAAAAAATTTAATTTGAAAACTATAATCATAGAAAAAAAAGTTTAAACAGAATAATTAATGAAAATAGAAGAAAGAACAAGTAATGTTAGTATATTAAAATAAAGGAAAATCAATTAGTGTAATAGGAGTAAAAGGTCATTTTTAAAAGTCAATCTAAATGCAGCGAGATCAAGGCAGCTAGACACTTCATTGAGAAGAAAGCGCTTGGAAACCTAGCAGTAAATATCGAGCTTTGTAGTTTTGTAAATTATCAAACCAATGTAATTTTCTTATTGCAAACCTGGTAAAGTTCTTCTATATCCGCTCAATTCAGTTTATGTTTAAATCTTGGTATGCGGGCTATACTATAGAGGCATATTCTAATGCAGATCTAATAGTATACTGACTTTGGTGTCTCGGAAATCCAAGGAATTCCGGTTCAAAAATAGTAGTAAGGAAATCGCTTTAAATATGTTGAAATCTGAATGCGAACTGAAGGTAAACTTGCTGCCGAGCATTACACCGAAATCACAGATTTCATTTGCCCTTTCCAAGACGATATCATTAAGTAATTAGGAATAGGTAATAATGCTAGGGAGCCTTGAGGCAATGAAAAGCTTATACTTTTCAAGATTTAGAGTTAACAAATTCATATCACATTATTGAATTAATTTTTGTGAATATTTTCCAACCATCAGCATATCCTAAACAATTATATGTGCTGATGAATGAAGGGATATCATTTATAAATAAAACGAAAAGTAAAGGACCTAGATGACTTCCCTGAGGTACACCGCTGAGCACATTTGTGGGTAAAGGTGTTGCTTTTCTCACTTTAGCTATCTGCTTCTTGTTAACTAAGTAAGAACAAAACTATTCATTGAGTTTTGAATATATTCCCAGAATGTTATAACGAATGCTTTGAGAAATTAATATAAATAAAAATATTTGTTGGCTCTAAAAGCCCAATGCAGGGCTGTACGCCTCACGAATGGTTGGGACCTACAGTTTTATGCCGTTTCCGAAGGGTATTTTTTTTTTTTTTTTTTGATTGAGAGATTTTTCATGACAAATTTACTCTCGGATGTTTATCAGAAGTTCGCGAGAGGTAGGACCGTGAGAAAACTTTTACTTTTTTATTTTTATTTTTGTGTTTTCTTGAATTCGAAACTTGAACCTCTCGCTCAGTGATGGCGCACTTAACCGCTCCCAAATATCAGTATATGTATATACATATATACATAACATCAACTTGGTGGCCTGATTCAAAACTACGGAGAACGTACTGAGCAAACAAAATCATATTAGTGGTGGACGATTCCACTCACGACACCGTCCTGAAAATCAGTGATACCACTTTTAACATGGAAATAAATATTGTCCTTTACCAGTTTTTTCCAAATTCTTTTGTATACTTGAGTTTTTAGAAATAGGCCTATAATATGTTATCATATTTTTGGAACCAGATTTATAAATTGGAGTAACAAAATCAACCTTTCAAGCATCAAGAAACACGCCTATGGAAAGAGATAAATTAAATAATTTTGAAAGTATTTAAACTAAGGAATTGCAGCAATTTCTAAGTATAATAGGAGGAATGAATAAGAGATTTGAGGTCACTTAGAACATCTGCTTCTATTAAATAAACAAATCCTATGTCAGCAACTTAGAGCATCATTAGGGTCAACGTACCATTGAATGAATGAATACCATTGCTTTTCCTTTTGGAGTTAATGAAGCACCAACAAATTTACTATTGTGCTTAATTTTTGACTCAGTGGATAAAACTTACGTACAAGAAACGATGTGCAAAATCATATTCTTTAAGCAAATAATCGCTATCGGTTGGATCGTTACTTTCCTTCAATTTTGTGTACGCTTTATATTTGACGTTTTTAAATTAGTCAACCATTTGTTCAACTAAGGTTGTCTTTTACACTCGTGGTCTGAAAATGTCTGCCTTTAATTAATTCGAGTTTACAGAATATGAATTCGATACACAAATTCTAACACACCGCATTTCTAAAAGAACTATTGTATTCAAATAAAAGTACATATTCATATACATACATATATGGCCCAGAAGAATTGGACTTTTTACTAGCAGAAAACATTTTTTTGAACCCGAGAATTTTATAGGTATACTAAAACCCCTGTCGCATTGGACCATGGTATAACTCTCCACTCTTAAGGGAAATCACAAAAGTTTTTCACATTTTAATCTCTCATATGTATACGTAACACTTTGAAGCAACTTTATAAAATCAAAAATATTACTGGGTTTGAGTTTTCCCCATGGTTCAGGCTATAAATTGCTTTAAATTTGAAAGAATTTAAATTTCTGGGTCATCCATTAACGTGTGAACAGCTATTTGATATTTTTTCTGTTAGAATCATCCATTTTTGGAATAAAATATATTTGTTCCCCCATTCTAAAATTATAATAAACTAGTGGATAAACCTGTCGTTGACGGGTGATAATAGTTCCGACGCAAGTTGTCATTATTCTATAAGCTGAAACACGCTCTACTGGGTGCTTGACTGTAGTAAAATTCCTGTGCCTCCCACTTCTAGAGCCTTTATAGCCCATGGACAGACATAACTTAAAATTTTTCGCTAAATAATAGCGCTGCTATTTTTTTCGATTTACGGCGGGATAGCATATCAAAAAGATTCATGGGCGCCGTGGCTTATTGGTAAAGTGCGTGGACCACTAAGTGAAAGATTCAGGTTCTACTCTCCGAAATACTGAAACGTTTTTTCACGTTTTTTCTCTCGAACGTCTGTAAAATATCCGACGGTAAAACTGTCATGAAAAGGTTTTTAAATATGTCCTCCGGAGAAGTCATTTAACTGTAAGTCCCCTTGATCCGTGTGGAAAAGTATATAACAGCACAAGTTGCTGCGAGAAGCTAGGCCAGGCCCTGTATGCGCTGTTAAAGCAAAAATATAATAACAAATTTTAAACTAATAACAGGTTCCAATAAAAGGTTACATATATTACTTTTATTTCCAATAGTTAAAATGGTCCACACTAATTTTTTGTTAACAATAAAAAAGGACTACATAGAACCATCTTATCAAAGAACTAAAGCTATTAATTAATTAAGAAATAATTAGAAACTTTCGAAATTATCTAGGTAATAAAACAAAATTTACACATCAATCTTAACCACTAAATTATGACTCTTTTCGTTGATTTTCTTTTTACTTTGAATACTGCATTTCATTTATGGAAATTCAATATTACAAAAATCATTCACATTTCACATCCTAAGTTTAACTATTTTAAGTTTTCTCGTAGTTTCACATGGGCCTCTTCTTCTCAAAGTATTCCGCATTTCTTCAAAACGAGCTTCTTCTTTGATGATTTTTTGGCAGGCCTAAGAATGATTGTTCCGTTGGACTTGGTAAATGTTGGACTTAAGGCACCTGTATAAGGGAAAGAAAGAGTTATAGGAAAATGTATAAACTTTTATTTGCTTACTTATCGTTGGTTGACCAACAGGCACAACTGTGTTATAGGACTGGGTCATTTGTTGATGACATTTTGTTGCTAAGTACCGAAACACCGACGCTACGTTAACGTCCTCTTTGACGGAGGTTCTGATCAGTCGGCAGCCAAGATTTCTTGCAAGAGTTTCCACTTCGTCACTGTCGTAAGGAAAAAAAAACGCTGCAAAATGGAATTCGGAGGTACACAAATTTAAACTTACGCAGTGACTACAGCTTGATCCATAAGATCAATTTTATTTTGGACTATTACTGTTGGTATTTCATTGCACTCGTTTTCCACCTAAAAACAGATTTAATTATAGTAAGGTTCCTGGAAAAGTAATGTAAATAAACGGGGGAAATAAAAATATAAATTATAACAGTCTTCCTTGGGCCAGTATTTGAACCAGCCATGATCCCGATAGGGTTACAGCTTGCAGAATAAATTTGTCAAAAGATCACATTTAGGGCCGACACACATATTCGATTTCTAGCGATTATTTAGTCGTGACAAAAATAACATAGTATCTTATGTGAATAATGACAAATATCAATTGCAAATTTTCAGTTGCGAAATTTTCCGCGAGATTTTTTTATTTTTAATATATTTCGTACAGTTTTTCTTAATTTGATGTTTTGTTTGAAGTGACCAAGGAGCTGTTCGCCATGTTTGGCTTTGGCAATATCATAAAAATCGTAATGAAACGGAAGTTGCACTTGAATTAGGGGAAAGATGACACGTCATACTCGTAAGTGAAAATCAGGTCCAAAGATGGTTTAAAAAATTCCGAGAAAAGAACTATAGATTGACTGCACAAGACGGCCAGTTGACCAGGATATTGACGTACAACTTAACTCTCTTGACGTAAACCCATTCCTATCCGTTGAGGAATTAACCAATAAGTTCAAATCTTCCAGTTCCATAGTGCACAGATACTTAAAAGGAAATCGTAACGTAATCCCGCTTTTCAAAATCCCGTTTTGTTAAAATCCCGTTTTATCGTTTAACAACTTTCTCGTGCAAAATCAAGTTTTGAAAATAGGGACTTTGAAAATAGGAATTTCGAAAATCGGAATTCTGAGCTGCGTTCCAAGTTTTGACTTCGTTAACCATTCAAGCCGCCGTAACTTACATTTGTCTTCGTCTTCTTTTCTCAAAAGATAACTATTCAACCTCCACTCAGAAATGAAAGTTTAAATAGCACTCACACTGACAGACAAAGAGATGTCATCGGAAATTGTTATTTGTTGGATGTCAAAAATTACCCGTGCTAGTACCTATTCATCATCAAATGAAATAATTATAAATTATGGAAGGATATAGGTATATATAACCTCCGTCGTTCCTAATTGCACCTCGTAGCTTAAATTGTTAAAAATGCCATCTATGGTCAAACATGAAAAGTGTCCCTGAATGTCGGGATTTAGATAAGTGTTTGAGCTCGAAAAATGAGTACCGCGCAATTTGAGCGAAAAAAATCTGAAACAGTAAATAACAAAGTGCTCTTGGTTCCTTTTCCATTTAATTTTGTACCCGTTCCTGAACTTAACAGGATTGTGACCGGCAATGAGGAAAGGCAGATCTCCAACCTAGAAAAATGTAGTGCTCTTAGCGAAACCACCAGACCGATTGAAGATAGATCTAGAAGAAAAACGGGCGGAATTGATCAACCGCCGAGCGATTCTCTCCTAACAAAAAAATGTTAGGCCATTGTTGCAAGAGAGACAATCCTTAATTGGGAAATTATGAATCATTCAGCTTACTCTCCTGTGGCTTGATTTTGTACGGCTTTCTGGACTTGTCGTGAGAGGAAGTTCTTTCATACATTTTCTATCAAATCGAGTTCGAAACAAGAAATCGAGTTGATACTGCCCTTAGCGATTACCATCTTTTCAGAAGCTCGGAAAATCATTTGAGCAATCAGACCCAAGTCGAAATTGTACTAGATGCGTTTTTTTTTCATTTCTAAACCAAAGGAGTTTTATAAATCTGACATTGAACTGCACGTTAGCAGGCCTTCATTAAGAGTGATGGAAAATATTGTGATGACTGAAAATTATCCAAATTAGTTTTTTTTTTTATTAGAAAAAAAAGAAGTGAAACGGCTAGTCTGGAACCAACCGATGGTATAACACACCACCTTCCTTTGAGAATAGCAGTGCCCGAGCCACTCTAACACCCTTCCGTTTCTTTTACCCCGTATATATGCATGATTGAAAGGTCGAGTGGAAACTGAGTTGAGATTTCGCCCTGAATTGAAAGATTGAGTCGAAATTGGATTGAAAAATAGTTGAACTGACAGATGAGCATTACCGCCATTCATTCGTTTTTTAGCTGTGTAGAATGTGTTTCATTGCAATAAACGGAAGCAAACTGAAAAATATAATAACTGTGTGCAGGTGCACATCATCCGGACGCCAACCGGACGCAAATAAAACGAACTTGTTTTTCCTCTCTACAAAAGAATAAAAACCCAAACAACGACCATCTGTCAATTCGACTCCTCGACACAGATAGTTACGCATATTTTCGACTCAACTCAGCAAAAATAGTGAAGTCAACTCGGTTTCGACTCGACCGGCGTATATATGCATTTCGATCCGAGCCCCTAACATAAATCTGCATTTTCTAGGCAACATTCGAAGCTTATCTGACAGAGAACGTTCATTTGTCACTATCCCTAGTTGGGTTATTTTGTCGCATTGGTTTATTTTGCCGTTTGGTTATTATGTGGAACCGAAATGTTCAGTAGCTGTAAGGTCTTTGGAGGAAGGTTCTCTAATGACTCAAACCAGATAAGAAATTATAATTACTTTCGAGATCAATTATCTGGGATAAAAATTACAAATTGAATGGATATATTTCGTGCACCTTCACATAAAGTGATAAGAATTTTAGTATTATTAGTAAAAAGCGTTAATAAGCAATAAACCCATTACTTTATTTATTACTGTCGTTAACACCACTTATACTCCATGCAAGTGCAGCATAAATAGTTTTAATACTTTAGGACATGATGTCGCTACCACCAATTGGCATCACCAACGGTAGCAACAACATCAGCACCCCAATCAAACCTTCCGCCAAACCTTCACAACACAAGGCGGTATTTAATGCAAATTACCTTCATTTTCCAATCCTTTATAGCCTCGAACGACGTTCGATCTGTTGTGCTGAATGTCAGCACACAGGCTTGCGCACCGCGGTAATAGGCTTTGGTAATAGCATCGAATTCCTCCTGCCCAGCTGTGTCCCACAGCATTATTCTGACATCTTCACCATCAATTCTACACGTAAATGGAATTAGGCATACATTATAGACCCCGAAGAGCAGAAAAAAAAAAAAAAACACAGATTCTTAGCGATCTGTAGGTAGATATGTAGATACTCACTCGATTTGTCTCTCCAGGAAATCAACACCAATTGTTTTCTTGTAGTCCTTTGTGTAGATACCTTTGCAGTAGCGTTGTATCATTGAACTTTTCCCGACGCCACCATTCCCCACAATTACTACCTGAAATGAAATCGAATAGATGCTTAGTATAGAATGGAATTTTATTTGATGGAGATTCGGATTAAAGAAGAATTTTTATTGGACCTTCTTAAATGAAAGGAAATTGAAATTGTTTTGAACGTTGCACGATTTTTTTTTAATATGTATGTATTTGAATGACTAATGTTGGATCAGATTCAGTGTCTGTTAAAAGAAAAGTAATGAAGTGAGGAGGTTGGATGATATGGGCTTAATAAGATACTTTTTCAAAACAGTTTCATAATGAGATAGTCAGATGTAGATGATATGATGCTGTGAAAGAATATGCACTGATTAGTTCAATCAATCAAGTCTACTAACTACCTATACCAAGATGTGGAATTTATCGTTCATTAGAAGAATAAATGTCGAGGGTGTATCAGGCAGCAGTGAGCACATTGATAACCAATGATCTTATTAAGAATATTTTTCAGTACAAGCGCTGCGTTCCGGTTCCGGTTGCAATGACAAAGTCTGAGAAAGACTACTTTATGACGAACCTAGAGGGATGCCCACTACATTAATTTAGTCTGAAATTATAGATAATTGAACCCCGCAATGGCCTTCAAGGCAGGAGGGGCCTTAGAGAAAAACGATAACAAAAGCTTTGAAATTTTGAGGGATCCATTTTGTTCAAAGTTTAGTTTGGCAACGCAGTTAATAGTCCAGTAAAACTACGAAAAAAAGGGGCGGTAGGTAATTTTGTACCCACAAATTAATTGTGACGCTTCATTGTTTATTAAAGCAATCCGAACCCGACGTCAGAATTTTAAATTCGAAATGGAGGATTCGAAACGATACGGACAAGCCCTAAATAATAAATAAATTCAATTTGTGCTTTCGCTTGTGTACCCCACCTTAGGTGAGATCTTCTTCTAGTGCGGCGTTTCTTCGAGTCTAGGTAAACAAAGTCATAAGGTACCTCAAAATGGTAGCTGTCTATTGTGACGTTATATTTATTTTATTTACTCATGAACATGCCACTGATAGCCCGCTGCTATCAATTATACAATTATGTTTAACGTCAGCGTACGAGAGTAGTTATGCCTACGTTTTGAAAGATTGTACCTCCAAGTGTTATATCGTCGTGCACCTGCCCCGCTTTACAGAGTTAAGGATTGACTTTAGATGGTATTCAAATCGCTGCGTCATATTCAAGTCCTAATTCACAGCTAAAAAACAGAATAGCTTTTTGTTAAATACAATCCGCTCCTAATACATAACTTGACGAGTACGAGTATTGAATTTATTTTATGAAACCGAATACTCCTCAACTATTCGATAGTCACGTACGTGTTTGGTGGTCAACTATTTAATTTTTTTCATTCACTACTTAGGAGTGCAGACATTTAGTGGATTCTATGGCACGATGAAAACAGCGTCCTAGATGATAATGTAGCATAATAACTACGCCCCAAAAAGATGCAACACATTCCGAAGTGTCTTTTTATTCGAGGTTCGTGTCCACAGTAAGAGACGAATTATGTCTAAGACGACGTCGCAGAATTAAGAGAGAATTATAACCGCAAGAGAATTATAACCGCAAGAGATTATTGGCTGCAGCTGTCATCTTGGAATTATTACATCAGAATTTTCTTGTTCCAGTGGTCGAAGAATTTGCTAGAAGTTTCCGGCTATCAGAAATGCGACTATATAAGGACAGATGGCGATCGAGGCAAGGCAGTTGGGTTTTGAACCGCACGAAGAGATTGGAAAAGTGATAACAGCCGAAGTTGTAATTTTGTGACAAATTGAAAGTTGAGAGTTAACAAGAAAAAGTAATTAGTTTGGATTTGTGAATTAAGTAATTGAAAGAAGATAAAGTGATTTGAGAAGAAAGAGACCTTGTAAGGAAGGAATTTGCGAAGAATAGTATAGTGTGAACTTGAATTGTTCTATAGACTAGAAAATAAAGAAATAATCTCACAGAATAACGTTTTATCTACTCGAGCCGTAGCTCGCATATTACAATATATTGTAGATCAACTATTTTACGTCGTAAATTGCGTAGTTAAAATATTTTGATATTTTTTCTAATTTATTTCCCTAATTATAGCCTGTTCAGGCTATCCAAGTTATATTAAGTTTGATACATAGTTTGTAACATAGAGAAATAATAAGGATAAACCCCTAAAAAAATTTATATTTGTGATCAGCATCAAAAGTTATGTCGATCTTATGTCGCCCATATGCTAGGAACATGAAATTTGGTGTATAAAACTACTAGAATCCGAAGTAATACAAGTGTGCAAATTGCTAAAATCTTCACACAGACATCACTTTTCAAAATATTTTCTTTTTTCTTAATGTTTTTGTCCGAAACTGAAAAATATTGTCTAGGTATATGGCCACGCCAATTTTTTGAGGGTGTTTCTTAAAGAAAAAAAATTCTTTGATTCTTTTAGCGATTCACAGTGATGGCTAAGTCTTATTGTGAATATCTCATCAGTATCAGTGAACTTTGATTACAAATTTTGGGAGCCACACCCACTATCTGCTAAGAAAAAGTTTTCTGGGAAACTTTCTTAAAAATCGTGAAAATATCTTTTGTATAGAAAGATATCATTGCATCTGTTTTAAAAATTTCGCAAAAAGTGAGCGTGTTACTTTATTAGGAATGAGTTAAAAGAAGTTGTATAAAACTAGCAAAAATACACAAATTTGAATTTTTTTTTTCTTTGCATCATATAGCCAATAGAAGGATAAATTTCCACTTTTACCAAAAACTCTCACTAAATGTCAGGTTATTATGAGTAAAAGTACAATCTAAAATAGCATTTTTATTGAATAAGCTACTAAAGCCTAGAAGGTTTAAAAATAAACTCAGATGTAAATGCAATCTGCATAAAAGAAAAACTACTAACGTCTGCAAGAAGTTCTTAACTTCCGACATCTTTAATCAAATCTCATCATTTTCTAATTACCATATTTGTGACTAAAGACACAATCATATCTTTACTCGTATTCGCACAACTAAAATGGGGAAAAAAAAAACTCTCCAGCTAATCTTTTGTGCTGGTAACAAACTCAACATTAAGGATCTCTACAAACTCAACTTACTTTGATTGCAATTTCAATATCCTCTTCTCGCATGCTGCTCGTCCCACTGGCGCTGCTGCTGCAGTAACCTCTATCGTAAACTTGTTGAAGTCTCATTCAAATTCTCAGGCCTTTTCCACTTGTCCACTATGTTTACAACTATAGATAGCTTGGGATAAGCTATGAATGGTATTTATTTCCGGATAGCTTTGTCTGCAGAGGATTACTGGTTTAGATGGAATGGCGGGTGCAATAAAGTTTAAATTTCTGAATAGAATGACCCGGGTGATCCTGAAAATAGAAATGATTTAATTAAATAAGAAGAACAATGTATAGGTATTTTTCTGAATAAAAAGATGTACAGTTATGCCACTTAGGCATAATCAAGATGCCCCATGTCGTTAAGGTATTTCACCTCTATGATATTAACAGCATGAAAACAAGTTACTTCGATTCGCATGTATAAATGGTTCGACAACACTTGCAATGAAATCAAGGAAGCAACATTTCTCTTGCGTGTTCTACAGTGCTTAAGTACAAGTGACTAAGTGTAATTAGTAACCAGTGAACAACGTAAATGGGTACATGATAGTCTTGTAACGCTAGTGAATTTGCCTTGTGCGATAATAAATTTGAAGCATTCATTATGATTCTAATATTGAATTTATCGTGTGAAAGTAAAATACCAAAGATATCAGGTTTTCTGTAATTATATGCAAAATTAAAGATGTGGCCTGGCTGATTGTATCAACTGACAAAATCGATGTGACATCATGAAAACTTTTTATATATTAGTTAACATAAATTTGAGGAATACAATTCCGATGGAATCAAATGGATTTGCGATGCTTTCATCTATCATTTCAAAGATTAATGCATAGGATATATAAAGAGCCATTTAAATGTCCATTTATGTACATATCTTATTTAAAACCTTCTAAACGACGGAAATGAAATAAAGGTCAGGTCTGGATAATAAGTACGTAGGTGCTTTGTACTAGTATCCGGTTGGTAATATGAACTCAAGCAATTAATAAAACTAATATTACGAAGATGGGTCAATAAGTCCCTGAAAAATGAAATAAGAAACACTCTTTTCGGTATAAAAACATTTTATTTTTCAACATAGTCTCCTTTTAGCTCCATACACTTCATCCAACGTTTCTCCAATTTGTTGATGCCCCTCAAAATAGGCTTTTGTTTCAGCGATGACCTCTTCATTCGACCCAAATCTCTTACCTCCGAGCCGTTTCTTCATGTTTGGGAACAAGAAATAGTCGCAGGGGGCTAAATCTGGGGAATATGAGGGAGGAGTTTGTAGCCTAACTCATGCAATTTTGCCATTGCGACTGCGGACTTGTGCGCCGGTGCGTTGTCCTGGTGAAAAAGAACTTTTTTCTTCGCCAAATGCGGCCGTTTTTGCTTCAAATCGGCTTCCCTTTTCAAGGGAATCGATGTGAATAACACCGCGCGCATCCCAAAAAACTGTCGCCATGACCTTGTTTGCTGACAAACCCGCCTTGGCTTTCTTCGGCTTCAATTCACCAGGAGAAGTCCATTGTTTTGACTGTTCTTTGGTTTCTGGTGTGTTGTGGTGAATCCAGGTTTCATCCACGGTTACGAAACGGCGCAAAAACTCAGCCGAATTTTTCTGGAACATCGCCAAACACAACTTTGAAGTTGTCAAACGAATGCGTTTGTTGTCGATTGTGAGCAAACGCGGCACCCATCTTGCGGAAAGCTTTTTCATGTCCAAATATTTATGTAAAAACGAAATCACTGAGCGTGATAAGCTTGTGGTCTCTTCAAGCTCGCGCACTTTCACTCGCCGATCGTCCATTATCAAACCATGGATTTTGTCGACCATTTCTGGTGTGGTGACCTCAATTGGGCGACCAGAACGTTCGGCGTCACTTGTGCTTGAACGACCGCACCGAAATTGAGTAAACCAGTGGTGACTGGTTCCAATCGATAATATTTGTCAAGCTTTTGGTTTGCGTGATAGTTTTTTCTCGCAAAAAATAGTGTTTAATGAGCACTCGAAATTCACTTTTTTTTTATTTTAACGAAAATGTTAGTAGGCGTCTATATAAAATGGCTGCCACAACAAAACTATTTGACAGATCTGTCTGAAAATTTGGGTGCATTCTTTTGAAAGATGATTCTTGAGAACAAAAAGAAATTAAATTTAAGGTGACGACACAATTTGTGTTATTTTTCAGGGACTTATTGACCCACCCTCGTAAATTTTAGAACTTTTAGTCTTTGAAATACGTGTCCAATGACTTAACAATATATGTATGTAGGTATGTGTAAAGTATACATCGATTTGCGTGCTAAGCAAATATTATACTCGTATGTCCAAAAAAAAATAGCACCAATAAGTCAAAGACTTTTTTGAGAAGATAAATTCCTTAACTATTCTCAGTGCCTTTTGTTTTTAGTCTGTATTTTCTTTTAACTAAGTGGCACTTTTATAAATTTGATTTAGAAAGCATATTTCCCATTCATCAACAATAGCACCAGCAAATAGTAAATTATTACATACATAATACAAAATATTAATGAATTATACATATGTGCAGGGTGTTTTTGATCATATTTTGCATAACATTTTGGCACATCTCAGGTGTTATTTCACCAATTTATTGAATAATGTTGTCGTTTAGCATCGGAATTATAGTTGGCTTGTTGCCGTAGACCGTAGAAATTGGAGGCGGTTAAATCAGGGTATCGAAGGGCCAATCAATATCGAGAAAAATGTCTCGTAAAATATCCATCGTATCGTTAGCTGTGTGTGATGTGGCACCATCCTGTTGGAACCACATGTGTTGTAGGCCCAATCGATCCAATTCGGGCACCAAGAAATTTACAACATGTCACCATAACGATCACCAGTAATTTCTACAGCATCGCCTCTTGCGTCTTCAAAAAATGTGGCCCAATGATGCCGCCGGCGCAAATGGCGCACCATACAGTAACTCTCCGAGGGTGTAAAGATCGTTAGTGTACCAAATGAGAATTTTCAGTGCGCCAATAGCAAATACTTTGCTAAAACTTGGGGTCATCAACATGGAGCTGCGAAAACTTTTCACGTACGTTCCGAATTCGGCAGGACTTCACTTTACCTGTCAATGTTTACTGAGTTTCAAAAAATATATTTTTTTTTTTGCAAAAAAAAAATGCTTTTGACGTAAATAATACGTTGTTAAAATTTCAGCATGATCGGTTGAAGGGTTTAGCAGCCCATAGGGAACATATGTACATACAGTGTTTCACTTTTATATATGGATGTACATAGATTCCAATACATTGCATGTCGTCATAATGTAGTAGAATCCAGTCTTAATTGTTAACTGCCCTAACACAATGGAGAAGCGCTGCAGCAGATGAAGTCGCTGTAGTACAAATTGTCAAATAAGTCGCGCACTGAAGTAGCAATGCACGTATACAATGGTGAAGCGCAGCTCGATTGATCAAGCTGTCAAAACGGAAAGAAAATCGCGCTGTGTTTCATGGAAATGTTTTTTGTGGTGGATTTATTTTATAATAATGACTGAGGAAGAAGAAATCGCATGCTATGAATTTATTCTTAGACGGCTCTGCCATTTTCGTTTTTTTGTTTTTGTTTTTAACTGTCAAAAAGTAGTGCAGCTCGTTCGGAAGTTGAAGTTCACTCAACTTGTGCTGCAACTACTTTTCGTGCTACAGGGATTACGTGTAGTCCAACTTTGACAGCGCTGCGTACTGCAGCTTCAGCTTCACCATTGTGTTCGTGCAGTAAACCGTAGAGATACTTTACAAATTCGTAAAAGGACTGATATCTGCTGTTGACATACGGGGTGTTTTAGTAATAAAGGTGAATACTGAGACCACAGGTAGGTTTGTTCGATGACCGCATCACAACTCAAATGGATGTAAAAGACCCCAGAGCAACAACATATGCCCTGAAATTTGTCATTTTTCGATTTTCGCAAGTAAAGCGATTTGACTTTATATTTTTGGCTATTATATTTTACAAATGTTTGCATCTCATTTACACATTTTTATTAATATTTTCCTATTTATTCAAAGCATTTGGTTTAAACACAATATAACAACCGAATGACAGTCAGAAATTCATTGCACTTTTTTTGCCTAGATTACTTACTTGGGGTGAGTTTAGTGCGCCACCGGTGCACAAATCGAAAGCAGTGCTGCAAAAGTTAGTACAATTCAAACAAACCTTATATGACATAATTCAAAGTAAAAATAAAGAAATATACAATAATTTGCTCGTTTTTACCGTTACGTAGGAATGACGTTCAACATTTTACAACAATTTGGAATTTTAGAATGAAGTACTAATAAACTTTGTTGTACTAATACATTTGCAAATGCCAATTGAAAAAAGCTGAAATCTAGAAAAGCGGTGTTTAACCACTGAATCAACTTTCATTGAAAAATTTGTCAAATATGCTTAGCGAAAATTTAATTTAGCTATGATTCACAATAGCTAAGTAATTAAATTTGAATGATGTACCAGACGAAAAATTACAATACTGAATTTCTTGTTAATTTGATGATGCTGGTTGCAGGAATAGCAGTCGAATTTTGATGTAACGTCCGTGTTACGGGAGATTTAGTGTACAAAATTTTTTTTTTTTTTTTTTTTTCCGAGGGTTGGTAAAAAATCTTCATGAAGACACTATGAGGATCGGTAGCGCGTGCTCATAGTAGTGTGAGATTTTTACTCACTAAAAAAACCTCCCCTCGTGATAAATTTCTTTGATTACATACTACAACTAAGTTTTGACTTATCCAGCAGTTTTTCTTTCACGTATTGAGATCGTTTGGCAGGTCCCTTTCCATTGAAAGTTCCTGCTTGTTCCGCAAATTAGGCGCGGTTTCTTGCTATCGCGTTAAATCGAAAGGTTTAGTCCTTTGTAGACGACGCAGTAGATTCCTCTCATCTAGAATTCGAAGGACTACATTGTTAACATGTCCTTGTAATCTGTCTTTATGCTTACGCGCGAAGTTTTTGATTTCATATTCGACTGTCGCAATTCCTAAATCTCTATGGATATCGCTATTTCTAATAAACCACGGTACATTAACTATTGATCTTAGCACTTTATTTTCAAAAGTTTGTAAAATATTGACATTACTTATTTTGGTACAACCCCAAAGTTGTATTCCATATGTCCATATCGGCTTTAGCACTTGCTTGTATAAAAGCAGTTTGTTCTCTACATTAAGCTTGGAATGTTTTCCAAGTAACCAGTACATTTCTCTGTATTTGGTTTCGAGTTCTTTACGTTTTTTCTTCACGTGCGATTTCCACTTCAGCTTAGCATCAAGTGTCATTCCAAGATACTTAGCCTCGTTTGCAAACGGAATTTGAACCGAGTTTGAAAAGATGGGCAAATTATTTATTTTCTTATAAGTAAAATTGACATGAACAGATTTGTTTTCGTTTAAAGCTAGTCGCCAAATCTTTGTCCATTCATTTACTTTATTCAATGCTTCTTGCAATTTTTCAGTCGATTCTTCGATCGTTTTACCCGTTGCCAGGATGGCAGTGTCGTCGGCAAATGTAGCTAATACGGTGCCTTCTTCTTGCGGTATATCGCGAGTATATAATAGGTACAAAAGCGGTCCAAGGACACTTCCCTGCGGCACCCCAGCCCTTATTTCTTTAAATTCCGAATATTCGTTTCCGTGTTTGACTCGGAAAAGTCGATTCGTCAAGTATTTTTCTAGAATATTATATGAGAAACATCAAGGAATATGCTTGAGCAAATCTTTTTTTCTTCTTAAGCTTTTTCAATTAAATCAGTTATTCTATGCACTTGGTCTATTGTTGAGTGCTTGGTTCTAAACCCAAACTGATGATTGGGAATAAGAGATCCTTCTTCTATAACCGGCTGTAATCGCTTAAGTACTATTCTTTCGAAAACTTTAGACATAATCGGCAGCAGCGAAATAGGTCTATACGATTTTTTATCATTCGGTGGTTTTCCTGGCTTCAGAATCATTATTACTTCCGCGACTTTCCATTGACTCGGAACATATTCTAATCTTATCGCTGCGTTTATAATGTAAAGAAACTTAACTAACGCTTTTCTAGGTAACGATTTAAGAAGCTCTCCTGTGATTAGGTCGTATCCAGGAGCTTTATTCGGTTTCAGTTTCTTTATTTCTTGTTGAAGTTCGGTCAGCCTTGCATTTCTTACTGTGTAATTGTGAAATGCTATATCCGACGCATTATCATTTTCAGCAAGCGCTTGCCCATCAAATGGTTTAAATGTTTCTTCTAAATGGGCGGCAAAGACTTCTGCTTTGTCTTTATCATTCTTGGCCCATTCGTTGTCATTTTTCTTGATTGGGGCCGCTTGTATTTTCGGTTTTTTAATGCCTTTTATAGCTTTCCAGAGCGAATAATTGGAATCTTTGTCCGCTGTTAAGCTTTCAATGCTGGTTTGTATTGTCCGGTTTTTAAAATCAATAATGGCCTTTTTTAGCAAGTTACACAAGTGATTCAAATGCGATTTATGTTGCGGAGCACGAGTTTGTTGCCATTTTTTACGCGCTTTTCTCTTCTCCCTTACCATTTCTTTTATTTCCGGTGGATATTTTTGGGCATGATTGATTGGCGTTTTCCTTTGATAGGGAGTATTTTTCCACGCGGCGCGCTGCAGAACTTCAACAAAACGATCAATTTCGATTTCGAGTTCAGAAAATGTCCTAAGTGATACTCTCAGTTCGGTATGTTCTTCAACGTCTTTTTTAAAGCCTTCCCAATCAGTTTTTCTGCTAGTTAGTCTAGCAGGTACATCTTTTTTAATTAGGCGTTCGCTCATCGTTAGAATGATAGGGGAATGATCGGAAGAGAGATCAAAACTTTCATCAATTTTAATACATTTGTCTGGTATTCCTTTTACAACAAAGAAATCGATCAGATCGGGTATTTTGTTGTTATCAGTCGGCCAATATGTTGGTTTACCAGTCGAGTGAAAGTCGCATCTGTGTTGCATGCAGGCGTTGTAGAGTGCTCTGCCTTTTTGTGAGACACATCTTGAACCCCAGAAGGTGTGTTTTGCATTAAAATCACCGCCAATAATAAAATTCGGTCCAAGAGAGTTGAAAATATTTTTAAAATCATTTTTTTCAAGCCTGCAACGCAGTGGACAATAAATAGACGAGACATTGAAAGAGTAATGTCCATTTTTCACGCGTACAGTGCTCACTTGCATTGTTTCAAGCTCTATCATAATCTCTTCAGAGTGTTCGATGCAATCTTTTATGATTAAAGACGATCCGCCTCTGGCTCTTTCCGACGGGTGATAAGCGTGATAGGTACTGTATCCAGTAATGTTTACACGCGATAGTTTCGTCAGGTGAGTTTCACAGATCAAACATATGTCAATGTCATTTTCCCGTAGAAATATTTCTAGCTCTTCTAGTCTTTGTATGAGACCGTTGGCGTTCCATGCAACAATTTTAAGAAGTTTCGTCATGTTCGTTTTGAAATGCTCCTATTGTTAAGCTTATATTCAAGCTTCTCCAACCTTTCGACAATTAGCGTGTTTGTTTTTGTTTGCTCCTCAAGCCTCGCAAGGATAATAGAAAAGACGTGAGATACGGGGTTTTCCGAATTATCAGTGTTCGTTTTTATTGATGCTGATGCTTGAGCACGCGTCTGCATGTCAGAATCTGATGGCTTTTCTTTAGGCGCTTTTACCTTAACGCGGTGTGGAATTTGATTGGTGTTTGATGTCGCAGCTTGAGCGTACGTAAGCGCGCCAGGGTCGGCTCGGTTGTCTCTAGTCACCTTTCTTGCAGCAGTTTTCGACTTTTCCTTATTTATCGGTTTTGAGGGTGGGTTTTCCGGCTTCATAAGTCGATCTCTTCTTTTTTGTAATTCTTTGGCTACTTCACAGCCTCTGTAATTAGCCGGATGCTTACCATTGCAGTTAATACACGCTGCAGGGGTTTTTTTGTTTACACCACATTCTTGACTAAGATGTTTACCGGCGCATTTGACACATCGCGGTTCTTTTCGGCAATATGTTTGCGTATGGTTGAATCCTTGGCATCGCTTGCACTGAGGTATCAACCTTGTATTCTTGCGCATGGGTTCGATTTTGACTACGACATTCAGAATTGTTCTTATTTCGTAAATCTTTTCTAAACTCTCAGCCTTATCAAAGGTTAGCATAAAAAGAGGAAGCTCGCGCTTAACCATCGTTTCCTCGCCTTCCAATTTTTGCTTTTCCCGTTTAATTAAGTTTACCGCATCGACGATTTTAAAGTTTTTGTTCTTCAAATCGTGAACAACGTCTTCCTTTCGGCATGAGGCGTGAAGTCCTCTAGCTACGACTCGTATCGGTCTTTCAGATTTATTTTCATAAGTATACCACTGGATTTTTTCAGTATTCAGTTTATTAGATACTGAGCGGTAACTATCTGAGTCCTTTACGTTTACTTTCCATTTGTTGTTGTTGAGCGATGTTAGTGTACAAAATGTTCGGTAATGGGGTGTCTGGAACTCATAAATTTTTTTTTTTGTCAAAACTCCGTAGTAAATACAAGAAATAACATGAAAAAAGTTCACAAAACATCGAACAGTATTTAATTGTTTATTACAGCAAATGAACAGCAAAATATTGACAAAATCAATTGCTTTGTAAACTGTTAAAGTTAATAGAGTGATGATAAAGGAAGTCAGAATTTTAAAACAAGAAATTCTGAATTAAAAGTGGCGGTCAAAACTCTAATATCTAGTATAAACAAATTCAATTTCTTCATAGATTAATGAAGTAAACTAAAGGACAATGTTTGCCAAGTCCGAAGACAGAATTTCAACAATTCAAAATTGCAGTTTCGAAATGGCGCCCAACAAAAATTAAGTAAAAATACTAAATTGACATCAATTAGTTCACATATATACGTATATACTTGTATGGTTTCTAAATAAAAAATCGGAGTGAAATTCCTAATGTCTTTAACCAGTATTTTACTAGTGTTGCCTCCAATACTCTCGCTAATGCTGGTTTCTCTAATTCTTCCAATCACTGCAAGGGAGAATGTTACAAAAATGAATGGAGTCAAGCTAGCAGTTTCTTTTATGATTCGATCTCATCTTTTGAATTATTTAAAACTATTAATTTACTTAAAAATTCTAACTCGTCAACAAAAGATTGTTGGTCTAATAATTTTATTAAGAAAATCCCACTCAATATTGTAGATGTTTTAGCTCACATTTTTAATAAAAGTATTTATACTGGTATTTTTCCAGATGCCTTAAAAACTGCTGAGGTAATACTTGTATTTAAAAAGGGAGATAATTCAAATCTTAATAATTATAGGCCGATTTCTCTTTTTCCGGTGTTCTCCAAAATTTTTGAGAAAGTAGTGAAAACTAGAATAATGGGTTTCCTTGAAAATTCGTCTTTTTTCAGTGAAAATCAATTTGGTTTTCGAGCCGGAAAGTCAACGGAGGATGCACTTTTAAAGTTCTGTAGCTTTACTTATGATAGCTTGAATAATAAAAAATACACAGCTGCGCTTTTCATTGATATAACAAAGGCGTTTGATACCGTAGACCATGAGATACTTTCATTCAAATTAGAGAAAGCAGGCTTTAGAGGCTTTATGTTCAGATGGTTTCTTTCCTATCTCAGCAACCGAAAACAAGTTGTTAAAATAGCAGATAGTTTTAGTCAAAATTTAGACATTAAAATTGGTGTGCCACAAGAGTCTGTACTTGGCCCAATTCTCTTTTTAATTTACATCAATTCCATCTTTAATATAAATTTTAAAGGTTTACGAACTGGTTTTGCTGATGATATAGCTTGCTCTTATTCAAATAGCTCTGCCTTAGATTTAATTGCAGATATAAGTTATGATTTGGAGCAGCTAAGGCATTGGTTTTGTATACATAAATTGGTTATCAGCGACAAGGCTAAAATCATGTTCTTTAACTTATCTTCAAATTTTGTCAATTTTCTCAACATGATTTTTCATAGCGCAAATTGCCAACATCAATTGCTTAGCCCTGAGACTTGCAGTACAACTTCTTCCGCCTTGTTTAATTGTAACAAAACCTGTTCATCTCAATGTTTTCATATTGAAAGAACTGTAGTTTTTGAATATCTAGGTCTTGAAATAGATAGCAAATTGAATTGGAGTACTCACACTGCCTCATTGAAAACATATTTGCTAAAAACAACAAGGATTATGTACCATTTAAAGCAATTTTGTTCTAAGAAACTTTTGGAAACTATTTATTATGGGCTAGTCCAATCTAAGCTGCAGTATGTTTTGGTTTGTTGGGGAGGTACTCATAGTAATAAAGTTCAACCATTACTTGTCGCTCAAAAACATATAATTAGAATCATCTGGAGAAAAAGAGTTTTTTGTAGTAGTTTTTTTGCTTTTTGTCAACTCGAAAATTCTCCATCTAAAACATTTATACTTTTATAAGGTTTTAAAGATTTTTTTTATAAGGTCTGGATATTTAACTAATAGGATTCCTTCATATCATGGACTTCGTAGTTCCAATCACAATCTAGCAATTATTCCATCTTTTAGCACCTGTCACTTTGTTAATTTCTACTCTTCTGTTGCACCTAGATGCTTTGCCGCCTGCGATTAGAGAAATCAGAAACTATTTCTTTTACATAAGACAGGTTAAAAAATGGCTTTTTAATTTCAATCTAAATGATATAAATCATTTAATTAGTCGCGTAGTCTAAGTCAGTTGTTATGTTTAATAAATATACTTGATGAATGTTAATATTTGCTTTCTTCACCTTTTTTTCACACCTTTTTTCCCAACTTTTTGTTAAAGTATCAATTTTATATATAATTTATATGGTTATTAATGCATTCGACACTAGTTATTTATAACTACAGAATGCATCTTTTTATCTTTTTATTTATATTTTTCAATTAATAATGAGAATGTACACACTGCTCAACATCTTTTATATTAAGTAATGTATCTTATATGAAATATGTAGTAATTTATAAAATTTTGTTGTTTAATCCGCTATTTTGAATTTTTGAAGTTCTGACTTTAGGTTCGGATTCAGACCCCCCAAAAGCATTTTTACTTAAATTGATCTTGATTGACTTCATTAGAAAACGAACAAATTTAATTTGTTCATATTTTTGGGCAGATTTAAAATGGCAGTTTAAATCTGCCATTTTGTATTTTGAATTCCTAATTCGGGTTTCAGATTCAGGGACCCACAAAATGTTTTTACTGCATTAACGTTCCTTCATTCATTTCATAAGATTACAAACAATTTTAATTTTTCTATATTTTTCTGTTTATTTGCTGTAATGAATAAATTCTAGACTTGTGAAGAAATTTTGAGTTAAAGTTTCGAAATCAGGAGACAATAAAATCACCTAATAACGGATTTAGGAACGATTTTTTTTTTTAATCATCACGATAATCATCATCTTTTTTTTACGATATTTTGAAATTTTAGAAATGCGTTCTGTAAAACAGGTGGAATGAAAAGCGGATGTAATATCTAAAAATAAGCAACATATCTAAAATGCACACGGAAAAGATAATAGTGGCCGGTGTGAGGTAGCTAGTATCTGCAATATAATCATACCTTCATTAACAGATAATTTGTAAAAACGAGCAAAAATATCCGAAAGCATGTAAAATCATTAACTTATGTATTGATTATTCAATAAGCATTCAAATCGTCTCCACAATAGGTACCGGCGTATGTACCATAACTCCATAATCTCATCAAAGCAATTAAAGCCAACGCTTCAATTTGTGGAATTTTATATTTTTTACTTTAAACAGTCAAGCGATTACCAATCAAACTCTCGACTTAGCTACAGTAATTAATGTCAAAGACATAGAAAGTAACAATGTCACCAATGAGAATTTATTTCCGTTGCACTTTCTTCGATTATGGATATAGAAATCTGTTCAACAATATTATATTTTATGATACATAAAAAAATAATAATAAAGAAATAAAAAAAGAAAAAATATTACACAAATTCCTTCGAGCCGGATTTGAACCAGCGACCTATGGATTTCAACTTTTTTCATGAAGCAAACATGTTCGAATCGCTTTTACACTTTTCGAGCACATCGGGTCACAATTTACTTCTACAGTCCACCGCTCTACCAACTGAGCTATCGAAGGCGTTGGAGCAACGCTGGCAAATTCTCCAAATGAACAATCCAATTTGCATTCCCCCCATCTCATTGCGGCTATCTATTTATAGAGAGAGTATTCTTTTATTGTTGGTGGTGTTATTGTATCTGACGTACAATACGTTTTTATTGGAAGAAGGTGATTTCGCGATTCTGGCGGGGGGGTATTTGTCATTCGTTGCGCTCTCCCACTTAACCACCTCGCTGTGTTTCGTGCCGGCCGGTCGGTTGGTTGGTTGAACGGAATGAAAGTGAATTATTTGCCGGTCTTGATGCGGGGACATTATTGTGATTAACAAATGACGTGAGTTATGCAATAAATTGACATTGTATCTGCATGCGAATATGTGGGGTATATAAGTAGTATAGTATTATTATTATAGATTCTTTTGTGCCAGCATTATTGGGTATTTTTGCGTATTCACTTTTTATTGTGTTTTTTAATGTCACGGCAAGGAGACAGATATTTTTGCTAATGTGTCATGTGAATGCGGTTCTGGGAATAAAAAAAACAATAAATAAATAAATAAATAGATGTTTTAATACGCTTTCATTGCCAATCAATTTAAGTATTTTTTACTTAAGGTGTTCGTGACAAGGTAATAACAAATGTCAATTGTAGTGGAAGTGTTTCCAAATTCTTTTGCTTAATGAAAAACTTGTTCGTATTCCGCCTACTTGTTGGTAGGAATTAGTCTAATCACGACCTTAAGAGTGGTATTAGAAAATATTGTCATACCGGCCCCTCTTTTGAGATACTTAGCTCAGCTCACATGTCAGCTAGTTCACAGCTAAGCTCACTTTTGAGCAAACTCACTTTTTGAGCTAACTCAATTTCTTTACCAGCTCACTTTTCTGAGCTAGCTCCCTTAATATGTGCGTATAATTTATGATTTAGAGATGTTTATTTTTAGTTTGCGTCAAAACGTTTACGTTACGTTATTATGATATGTCATCACAAAAGTGAGCTGACACAAAAATGAGGTAGCTCAAAAAAAGGTGAGTCAGCTTTAAAAATCCGCTAACTCAAAAGTGATTTTTACAAGCGAGTAGAAGGTGTGCTTTTTTCCATCATCCACTATTTATTATCCCTTTCTTAATTTGTAACGGCTTCCTTAAAAATGGCGGATGAAGTCATTTGTGACATTTCCTTGCAAGTTATCGATAGCACATGGAAAAAACAGTATGGGCGCACTTTTTTCTATCGCAGCTAAGGCGTAAGATGGGATATTATCCCGGATATCTTCAGCCAATATTGGTTGGTTATTGTACATATTTAACACACACATTTGCCAGTTGAGCGAAGAAAGTCTATATATGTGAGAAAGTCTATAAAATGCTTTCCCCCAAGTTAAATATAAGACATTTTTGGCTTCTTTTTTTATTCGAATAAGTCATGTCCATACATTTACATATACGAGTATGGCGCCAGTTTTTGGGTCTTAAATTCTGAGGTAGAGAGCCAAATCCCGAAGAAATATTTTATATTAGATTAGGCCCTGAATAGCGACACACATAGATCGGAGTAGGTCCACTGTGATACCACAGCATCTAGGGATTATCCAGTCACAACAAAAAATCGATTGGAGCTTCTAATGAAGCGTTAACGTCCATAATTATCAGCTTACTGAGGAAACATAAGTAAAAGCTCCCAAGTGAAGCTTTTTTCGACCGAGAGGGCAAATAAAGAATAGACGAAGAGTTGTCCCTTCTCTCTATTCATCGCAATTGTAGCCACTGTCTCCTACCAAGGAGGAAGTGGCTACACTGTCTCCTACCAAGGAGGAGGTGGCTATACTGTCTCCTTGACGAGACTTGTAGAGCGTTCTTCATCCAGTTTAATCCAGATTTGTTTAGTACAGTGACATGATGCTTACTGCCAGAATAATACACACAAAATCAATGACACGAACACAATGATGAAGGTAAAGCGGAGGCTAAAATTGGAATTAAGTTAACTTCAACTTCAAAAGCCGCTTTACGCCTCATCTTCAGACTCACTATTGTATTCTGAAACCCCATTTTCCCACCTGGAGTTGGTCTCCTTAATTGCATTCAATTTGAGTTATTACTTACAGGCAGAGAAAGGCATGCCGCAATACCTTTTTTTCCTTTGGATTTTACAAAGTTGTGCCATACCTGGTGTAACCATCGTTCCTTTAATTCCTTGGAATTTCTCTATGCACCGGCAGCCAGAACAGATGAATATAAAAGTTCTTGTTAAGTGACGAGTGACAATATAGAGCAGCCTTTAATGTGGAAGAGATTTCAGAGATTTTATTACTTGCGAGTATTACATTCCATTTCAACTAAGATAGAGTTTCTTATAATGCCACTGTCTTCACCTAAAATACGCTACAGTATTCTGGGAGTCGGAAAGAGATGACTTCGGCTGGCTAGAGAACGGTCCACCTAACGATCATACCTTATATTTGTGTGGGCCTGATAACGGATACACACTCGTAGAGCCAATAAGTTCTACATGGTTGGGCTTACTTTTCTATTCAAAATAAGACCGAGGTACATATTTAGCTTTATCAGTGGAAATAAGGCTGGTTCTATTCAGTTTAGGAGGGACAAAGTAAGGAATTTAATATAGTCTGGTGAAAAGCACTAATTCAGTTTTGTAAGGGTTAATCCCCAGTCCACATTTATCAGTAGATGCAGCTGAATTTGAAAGTTTGGAGAGGTTGCAGACGAGATAAGATAATGCCTTCCAGTGTATCTCTACTGATGAACCTTCTAGGAGACGCAGCACTCAGCTTACTATAGACAATCTTGCTCGTGAGCAATTGGTATCGGTACGTCAATCAAAGCCTCTATCTTACAGCTTTCCAGTGCACGTATTGCAATTACTAGTACGACATTGTCGAAAACTACATCAATACAAGAAAGGCAACGATATTTTCTTCTCTCAGAGTACGCGAACGTATAACGCTGGGATAACATCCGGAAATGTTAGAGGATTCTATTTTCAAATAGTTGCAGATTAAAAACTTCTGGAAATGCATTTCCTGTGAGCGAATTCCATTGTTTACTTATTCTAAAACAAACATACAAAAATAAATAGGTCCTAGCTCATTTCTAGGGATCATTCTATTGAGTTCCATGGGACAACTGCTGGTAGTATTTGTATCTATAACAGAGGCATAAATCTGCTTTCAGTCATGTATGAACCCTGTGGAGTAGATGACTGTAGTGATTTTTACATGGTGCGTACAAACGAGTGTAGAGCTGTTTTTACCGACTTACTTCACCGCATGCCTGGGATGGGACGTTGTTCGACGCTGTGAGACACCATTTAAAATCAAAAGAAGAAATTCATGAAACAAAACAAAATGCGAAATCGCTTTTTATTTTAAATTCGTTCAGGTACTCATATGCAAACGTAGTATTACGTCTGATAACATCTACAAACAGCACGCGTACTGAGAGATTTAACGAATATTAAACAAACATTATTTGTTCTTCGTTCATTTATCAGCAATTCTCCTCCGAATGTCACCTAACGAAGAAGCTGTCAAATGAGTTATAGCTGATATGTTGACAGTAAGAGTTTTTTTTTTGCTTAAAATGCTCAGTTGATATGCTAATTGTTACTTTGGAAAAATCAATCATTTTCAATTGATATTTATTTTAAAAACATCTTCAGTTGACGTTTCTCAAGATTCATTTGAGAGAATTCTCTCTTGATCTCTAAAATTTGACGTTTTTCATTTTTCTTTCAGAAAAGTACCTAAATGCACCTATTCTTTCATTTAAAATAATCACCCCTATCATAGAATCCGCCACCAGGGGAATGATGATTTCAGAAACACGAAAATCAGGGTTGTTAAATCCCCTTGTTATATCTATTTTTTTTTTTTTTTAAATACCAATTTGTGACTTTTTGACAACGCAAAACAGTTGGCGAGCACTTTAAAAACTGAACTTTAAAGTGTATTGTGTGTAACTTTTGTATTTGACAGAACACTCTGGAACTTTTTGTTCAATTTCGACATAAGCTTTAGTTTACATAGGCCTATTATGGTTAGGCATCTAGACTTCGTTTGGACCTATATGAGTAACCTTATATACGACGGGTATTGATTTTCATTATCTGCATAATATTTCTTCAGATATTCCTCTTTTAAATTTAGTTTATTGATATTGGTGTAATGCTCATGCTTTCACAGAGGCTGTGCTCCGTCCAGTTTTCAGAACTTACCATTTGTTTAAGGTGCTGAACTTGAAGAAGATTCACTTATCCAGGCTTTAATTAGGATAATAATATTTGTGGAGGGTATATAAAGAATGCCTTATTGAAAATGCAGTTAAGAACTAAATGTCTCCATTTCCTTTTGCCAAATGTGCAAGGTAAGCCAAGTCAAGATACTTGGCAGACTACATCCGTTCCTTGAGTCAAGCGAGTTCAGCGATTCTTTAAATTCTGTACATGAACGTGTGAACATCGCACATGTAATTTGAGGTGTTAGTACAGGAGCTACATGACAGAAGTTTTAACATGCGTCAAAGAAAAACAAAAAATATCTTATTTCATTCGCATGTGTACTGTTCAATGATGCATTCCCCGTTATAGTATACAAGTCGTTGTAAATAAAACATTTAGACTTACTGGCCGACCTAGTTCACTTAATTGACAGCTAATATCGTTTATTGCTTTTCAACTTCCTCGTAATTGGTCAGCTATACAAAACCTTTCACATTTTTTCCGCCCATTCCAAATCATTAGATGAAACTCCTTTGCGCAAATATCAACTTCAAAATGAATGTAACACCTAAAGTTTTATCGTAGATAATTATATAGCCCACGGGTACTTTCCAAACGAACAGAGAGATACCATCAAAGTACCATCTGTTTGATTAGAAGATGCTCCTCTAGCATCTAGGAAGCAGAATTCGCTGTTCGCTACTCGGTAAATGCAGCACAACAAGTCAAGCAGCAGCAGTGTGCCGCGTAATCCACATGCCTTTCATTCCTGGTGCAATAGAGTTCGCTGAACCTGTGTGTGGTACACCGTTTTCATTCTGCTACCTTGAATTGTAGCGCGCCGCGAATTCACAAGGCTGTTGTACGAATGGATACTGGTAGTAGATGCGGTAGACTTTGGTGGAAATCTATTTCGCATTTGTAACTTAATAACGAACTAAAATGCAAAAAAAAAAAAAAACAGAAAGAAGAGAGAAGAGCATGAAATGGAAATCATGTTCGTTCTCTTATTCCTTTCATTGTATCGTTCTATCTGTTGGATTATCAGAAATAACAAGCAATAGATACGAAGAATATGCGTACAGATTGCTCGCACCTAACTTTGCTGTTTTTTTCTTATGTCTTCAAGATTGTACCGCAAAGAAATCGAAACGTACCCGACTTCGATTTCATTTGATTTAGGTTTGAGAATGAGACAAGGTCAGGATTGAATCAAGTGTAAACGTATTGGGTGCTCAAGTGGGAATGCCACAAAGAATTTATTTATCCTGTGGAATGCAAGACCTGTCCTTGATACTTTTTACTGTTTAGTTTGATATTGCTGGTTTGTGGATGGGTCTGATAATAAGTTGATTTATTAGATTACTAAAGGAGCGTAATCCTTTATACTATTAAATTCCACTCGAAATTCAATGATTTTTTACCTTTTTGCGTTTAACAATGAATTAAATCCAAACAAGTCTTATACATGGGTACAAGTCGCTCCTATTTGAAGGAAGATTTATGCTCAGAATTTGAATAAAGTTAGAAAGATTTCGATGATTTTAGAAACATTACAATATTACTCCATAAAACTCCTAGGTCTCCCCTAGGGGTCTACCTTGTCCTATGAGTTTAATCTAAAGATCTGGCCTTGCAGGTAAAAGATTGTGCTTAGTTACTAACCTACCATGTTACAAAGCAACCACAAGCTTAGGATAAGGTTGATTCAACTGTTGACGACCATCTTCGAATCAATCACAGAGGAACTGCGAAGTAGAAGCAGACCCCATCGTCAAAAGCGTACGCCATTAGAAAAAAACCGGCAAGGGATTAAGAAAGTTGTTTATTGAGGCCCAGTCACAATCTGGACTGTAGCGCCGCCTAAGGTAAGCATTAAAATATTTATTCCTAAGACATTTTCGTTAAAAACACATTTAACTAACTAGACGCTATAAATCTACTCCGCAAAAATTAAATCCATTTTTTTTTCAAGTCTACTGTGAACCCATCCCCTAAAAGTAGCAGCCTTACCGGCTCAAAGTTGTAAGCCCCGTCACCATCGGTCTCAAAATTAAAACAAATATATGTTAACAATATATACTTTAAGCACAGCTAATACAAATTCTGCAGTAATCAAGTTCTACAAAAATCTGCACTTGCTACACCCAAGACCTTGTGGAGCATAATGACAACAGGAAAGTTTTCAACCTCCACTACCGCTTAATAAATCCAGAATATAATTTTATGGCTGGCTCTAAGTGGCGCTTTGAAAATCTTTTTGTGATCGCAAACACATTAACCACTCCTTACAGGCACTTTCAGTTAACCGCATTAGGCACTTCAATATCTATTATTATGGTTAAGCCTAACCATATTCCAATGATTGGCAAATCAACAAAACCAGTATCGCTATTCGATGAAAGAAAACCACATTGCTAACTCCCATAGCATTTCTTAAGATCAAAATGTACCTATTGCCTTTGACGCTTTAAATCAAGTTTAACAAATCAATTCTGCATAAATCTGAGCGAAATTTCGTGATCTTGAACGCTTAACCGTCAATAGAATTCCAACGCCAAGTCACCGCCTAAACACGTTTATCATCAAAGCACACGCAAGCGACTTAAAATTCAGGTCAGTTTGCCAGCCTGACATTTTGATTCATAAATTAACCAGTTCACCAAGGATTAGCACATTCAAGCAAAATGCGCACGCACACATTGCGTAAAATTGTACTCCACAAAAATCCCCCCCTTTTGGCCAAGAGATCCCTTTTTATACCGCATCCCGTAGGGCATAGAATGAAAGAGATTTCATCACCAACCCCGAGCGTATGCGGCTGTTAACTGCTTCATACCAAGCCGATTATAAATCCCCAACGTGCCTGATGGCATAAAGATATAAAATGTTACCATAAAAGTCACTTAGCCAGAGTTCAATTAACTTATACCGAGAGTGCAATGAAACTCGGACTCACACGAGTTTTGCGCAAATAACCGCTGCGATCATGCAATTGTCTGATGCTATTGTTTCAATATGCAAATCCAGAGCATGAACACAACACAATCTATCATTATCCCGGGGTGGAACAATGGATTTTGTCACAATGGCCATTGGGTCGACGACAACGACAACAAATGATTACATCTCTGGCACCAGTACCTGAAGCTATTGCTCTCGATCTCTGGAGAGAAAAGATTCGAGATTCATTATGTCGCCCGGTTAATTAATTACACGAACGTGATATGGAACCGATTCTATCCAACATATCAGTCACCTCGTAATGCTAAGTTGCACAAACCTAACTATTGCATTGTAGGCGTAATTACCTGCTCTTCCAGTAAAGAAGAGACCAATCCACTGTAGAAGGTGAGATGGGAAGACGTGGTGGATGGTTGAATAGATGGATGGATGCTTGATGCAGAGATGTTGATATAAATGACGACGATGAAGATCGTTTTCTATTCACTGTTAGAGATGATCATCAGCTAGGTACTCTGGTGTAGAAATCGTTTACCGGTAGTTGTTGTTGTTAGTTGTGGTGGTGGTAGTGGTGAAGTTTTGCTTAAATGTTACTGCAATGTGTATGTTGCAATTCAATTGTATCTGACGGGTTCCGTTTTTTTTTTTTTTTCTGTTTGTTCCCATCGTGTTTTTTTTTCCAATGTAAAATGCCTTTGGGGGACAATCTTCCCGAGCTATCCGACCTACTTTTGTTGCATATAAAAAATTGCAAGCACTACTTACTTGAGAAGGAAAATCGCGAAAATCATTAGTTATTCGGTTATACCTAGTGACTGGTGACTGCTGGTACTTTAATGCTTTCTAAGGAGAACTGAGAGAGCTTCCAAATCGGTCTTGATGAAGATTTATATGCGAACTAAAAGTGCAGTAGAATAATGCTTACTTAAGGTCTCTTTCTTGAATAATTTTCTCAAACAAAGCAGTAGATATTACGTTGACATTTGAGGTAATTTCACAGAACTTAGCTGAAAGAATTTCTTGACAACGACTTATATCTAACTTAGCACTGGAAAATAGATCTAAAGAAAAGAGTGTGTGCGAATTGTGTGTTTTAGAGCAACAGGAAGATGCAGAGAAGAATAGGTTAACAATTTGAAATTTCACATTAAAATTCAACAGTTATTCTTTAATTGTTTATAGTATGAGCTTATTATAAAAGTAGGTACTTGCTCCATAGAAGATTAACCAAATACAAACATTGTAGCTTCGATTGTAGGTACACAACGTTTGTCAATGCCCGGTGAAGAGTTTAGTTCTTCATTGATTTCGAATGAATGATTAATGATTGGAGCATTTTTCAAAGGCTTCAAACCAAACTGAGTAAACGCCGTGACTCTGTGATTAGTGCAGGCTACTGAGAGGGATGTTCAAATAATCATTTTTCACTTTCCCATCTCTCGTGAATACATGTCAACCTCCAAGTACAAAATTTTCCAATACAATAAAACTGTAGGTCTCTTCCATTCTTGCAAAAATTATAACAAGATTTCACATCCCTGCTATATGGCATCTGTCAAATCTATCTGTCATTTATAATGACAGATAGTTAGTTCTTGCCTTGCCATTTTACAATGCGGATCAAATTGTTGCATCTTACTACAAAAATGACAGTTCTGAACTATCTGTGTATTACGATTGGATGCTGGAAAATCAACAAGTTGACACCGATTTTGAACAAAATATTCTTCAGTGTTGAGGCCCATTTCTCGCTTGTCAGGTACGTAAACCAACAAAATTGCAGAATTTGAGATTCTGAGAATCTAAATGTGATCATTGCGGTGGCGTAATCGGGACGTATTCTTTTTAAAACGATGAAGGCGCTACTGTTACGGTGAATTCTCTGCGCTATGGTCAAATGACAACCAATTTTTTTTTTCCCTGAGAATGAAGGCGTTGATGTCAGCGACACGTGTTCTTTTGTGGGACTATGCTCAAGATCGTGTCTATGCAGACAATTTTCAAACTTTTGAGCACTTAAAAACCAACATCTGTGAAGTTATGCCCGCAATACAGCCAGAAATGTGCCAAAAAGACATCGAAAATTACCTCACAAGATTAGAAGTTTGCAAAAACTCCCGTGGCCTTATACTCACCAATAAAGCCAAGGTCATTCCCTCAAGCAATAATATCGGCGGACCTTCTGCAATCTCTGATGGAATAGAAATGAAAGATGTGTCACCCTCCTGAAAAGGACCACTTAATGGAGTTCGAAAGGATTGATATGACGTGCCTTACGCAGGAGGAACATTCGGAACAAATTGGTGACTATTTTCAGGGCAAGTTGCGAAGAATTGATATGTGTCTTGCACAGATTCATATAAGTACCTTCAAGGCTGTATGTACATGTGTACTCCTTCAGTAAGATTTTTCATTTCATCCAATCCTAACGTGTTCCTTCACATAAGCTAGTATATATGCATTTTAAGTCGTATATTTGTTAAGTTTTTCTACATATTGCATCGCCAGTGATGTGATACTTTCTGCAAGCTCCATGCGCTTGATCACTACTTGATTGTCCAGTATAGACATTTTTCCCGTCCACCTGACCCTCTCGCAAGTGATCCAGCAAGTAGTCAGCATCAACAAATATGTATGATAAATATCACGTGTGTTCTGCCTAACGGACAGTCTTATGAAAGAACGGGCCAAAAAAGAATAGGTGCGATTTTACTGAAGCAAAAATTGCAGTGAATATGTACGGAAGGGCAAGGCTTGTCCGATCATCGGATGATTGAACACAATTCTAGGCTTTGTGTAAGATTCTAAGCTAAAATGAATGAGAATGAGAAAAAACACACGATACCACCGGTTGGACAACTATTTCACTCAATGTTTTGACATCACAAAATACGACCAGATCAATCTGACAAAAACCCGATTTCGCTTCACAAAATCAAACAATCGTCTGACAGACTATCGGACAGCCTCATACATGATCAATGTCGTATAGACAGATATGATCATGCATGAGTCCTATGAGGGGTCTTGGTCATTAACTTTCCAAAAAGTCGTAGAGAGAGTGAAAATCTAAAAACAAATCCACAAAGACTTGCCTTTTTTGACGATATGAATCCGATCGCCTTAGGCGCTGCGGCTGTGCACCTGATGCTTCGGTTAAATCCATTATCGATTTATTTCGGGTTTAATGGAAGCAATTAATCACGTTAGTCGAGGTATTTTTCCTCTATCTGTTATTCTAAAGATATTCTGCAGTCCCTACACTGAATTTCAAATGCTACTGACAACGTTCATTTTTATGCGGTATTATCACCGCACCCTTAGCAGTACTAACGTCTTCCAATCTGTTTTGACTCTCAAGATGTATTATTCTTGGCACTTTTGATTTCCACTCTATAGTCTACGCATTTAACAAAACTAATATAATATCTGAAGCCAAACGAAGTCAACAAACTATAAGCCATTGTTCCCAATACAATCCCAACAATAAAGTTATTAAATTTAACAACTCTCCTAACCAATACCTCAGCCGAAGAACTACTTCATAGATGGTCTGATATTTTTTTCTCAAAAGTATTCCATCGCTGTAGGATACCTCTGCCAGTGAATATTCTATTAAGGCAAATACACTTTGGTAAAATGAAACGGCGGATATGAACTACCGCATCACAGCATGATCACCACATCACTTTTCTAATCGTAAGCTGAGCTTCACACCATCAATTTCAATTAGAATCTTGCTGTCTATGATCGAAACCCAACTGACTTTGTGGTAGGTCCCATGCTGAATTATGAAGCTACCTATGACTTCCAATTGAAATTGATTTATTACTCAAAAGCGATCACTTTTTTTTGCAGTCTTCTGACAATCAAAAAAATAACACCATGTTTATGCATAACATAAATTATTCATACAAGCAATATGCTTTGACCCAAGCTAGTTATTATTAATTTATTTATCATGCTGAGAGGCAATAGATACATATTAAATCTTAGAACTGTAATTCAAAAATTTGTGATTTTCTTGTGCCTCTGATTTGTCCAGAAAGATACAAACAAAATAATCAAATTTACCTCTTTGAAAGCATCGAATCTGGGATCAGCATAAATGTAATGTTAGCACAACTGACACAAGATCATTAACATGCTCTTAAACTTATTTTGTTCGTTTGGTATTTAAAGTGTGTCTTAATAATAGTGAACGTTTACAACGGTTTCTATACAACCGGATCAACGAACTGCTAAACTGATCTGAATTAATTACCATAAGCGATTGTTTACGGAATAAATACCTAAACATACACCACTGTGTGATATAACAGAGATTGTCATGTCCATAAACAATTTGCACTTGACTAGGGGTACTTGCGATATGGTTTGGGCGGAATAATTACTGTCAATGTTGGCTCACAAATAGTCTTTCACCGTTAAATGTTATTAAGTTGGATTCATTTAACTATGTAGAATGACGCATTGACGTAGATATTGCGTCATTGCTGAAGTAAAGTAGACCATCGACTATCCAGCAGGGTTACCATTGGTCGACTTTTTGGCTGTCACGACCCTAGGCAACTACATTTTAAAAGTTGCCTATTTTAGACACTTTTTAAGATTGTAGACGACTTTTCGGAGCCTTTGTTTATAATAAACTAGCTGTACCTTGCGCGCGTTGCAACGCCACCAACTAAAATAAATTTGAAGGAAAGACATTACACAAATATTCAATTCATTTTGAGTCATTTTATTGATTTTGTTCATTTCGAAAAAATTGTGACATTGCAGCGTTTCGTTTCAATTCGATATTTATTGAAGTGCTGTGGGATACACAATATTTCTTGTTTTTCCATCTGGTGCATAAACGAATAAATCAGAAGGTTTTCCGACGCGTGAGCAGGCCACATAGAGCTGCCCATGTGAGAAGCATGGATTCTCCAAATTTAATCCACACACTTGCAACGATTGTCCTTGTGCTTTGGTGATAGTCATTGCGAAAACGAGTCGCACCGGGAACTGCAAACGTTTGAATTCGAATGGCATATCTGTCGGGATCATTGGGATACGCGGCAACAGTACGTCTTCACCTTTGAATTTTCCAGTCAAAATTGTTGCCTCGATAACATTGTTCATCAATTTCTTGACTGAGAGTCTGGTTCCGTTGCAAAGTCGTGGTGGATTTATGTTTCGAAGAAGAATAATGGGTACGCCAATTTTCAATGTAAGAACGTGCGGTGGCATGCCTGGCAAATCAAGCGAATTCAAGAATTCAGTTGGATAGTTGACAACTTCGTCTTGATTCACCACAGTATCGATGGACTTATATGTTGTCGTTTCGCCGGGTATTCCATTCTGAATGGTGAAGTTGATGGTATTGACATCGATGTTTTTGGCCGCTAATATAGCACGCGTACTGAGGCCACTGATGATTTTTGTAGTTCTGTGCAATGTTTGGGAAAATTTTTTGCACCAATTCGTCTATGCTTTCTGTGATCTTACAGAAGTTTGCTGGCAAGGTGATACATTGCGTAGATTCATCAATTTGGATTCGCCCATTTCCAATATCCATTAATTGTTTTGCAAAAATTTCCAGCCGATGCATCCCGTTGTAGTTGTACACGCATGTTGGTTTTCAAAGTCAATTTCTGTAAATGACGCCATAAAACTGATGATTTGAGACATGCATTAAGTTCATCAGCGGGTGTTGAACGTGGTATAACCGGCAGTGTTTGTCGAAAATCACTAGACAATAAAATGAGTGCGCCACCGAATATCCGTGCGTTTCCTCTCAAATCTCGCAGTGTACGATCAAGCGATTCCAATGCTTTCTTGTGCGACATTGTACATTCGTCCCATATGATAATTTGACACGTTTGGAGTACTTTGCCCATTCCAGAGTTTTTGCTGATGTTGCATGTTGGTGCCTCAGTGTTTTGCAAATTCAATGGCAGTTTCAATGAACTGTGACGGCAATATATGAAATTCATTGGAATGGTAGTGGCGCCATCTGTCGAAATTGGTCGTACCAACTCAGAAACCTTCGTGGGCTCATGCACAACAACTTTGCTAAAGATCATCACATGATCAAATGCATAGTTTACGATTCTATAAAGGACATACAGACAAACATTCATTTTTTTATATATAGATAACTTTTAGTAGTTTTTAACTCATTGGAATTGTATGCTGTGCTGAATCCTTTCCTGTAAGTAAAATTGGTCTTGCTCAGCTCTCTTGCAGTTTATTTACGTTTTAAAAAAAAATATTACCATTCAGAAGTTAAAGCATTTAACGTGATTTAACTGAAAAATATACTATTACTAATAATTCGGATTGAAGTCTTGACCCAATCTGTAAATTTGCCTCCTTCCAACAATGTGGTATGGTGAATGTTGATTGCATTAAAAATAAACACTATATTATTCTTTTAGACAACTGCTTCTAAAATAACAATAAAAACAAAATATATGTATATGTCAAAGTCAACCTCCAGGTTGCAATCATTCTACAGGTATAGTGTAATAAATTGTAGCTCCAAGTCAGAATTTTAATCTTTACAGATGATAAAATGAGTGCATGGCCTACAAAAATTCAAATGACTTAAGTTTGTCATAAATATTTGTTCATAAATAATAGTAGCATTGGCATATGCCTCTGGCTCAGAATTCTCCTTTTAGCCTAAGGGTTAATTAGAGGATTAGGATTAAATGAAATCGCTTGTTTTTCATACCTAGCTAGCCTGTGGTTCATTCAAACGAATCTAGTCAGTCTGAGTTTTTTTTTTTTTTTTGTATTTGAAGATTGGTACTTCTACCTGCAGTCATAATGACATTAATTGTCAGCTGTCTTCGATACAAGAAGTATCTATGTTCGTAAAGCATAGTGTTAGTGAAATGTGTTTAAAGTTGTTATAATAGTATGATTGTTGAGCACTATTAATGATTATAAACATTTTATTTATGCGGCGAATTTTCTTAAGATGGCTGTGGTTCAATAGTTCAGAAATTGAATTTATAAGATGAACTTTATATGAATATATGTCATTTCTCAATCGAAAATGATATATTCGTTACTAATTTTATGTGGGAATCTTCGTTTTGCATGAACTGTGCAGATATCAATGTCATTAAACAAACAGAAAAATTAAAGGAATGGGAAGCGATGATTGAATGTTTGTGTTATTTAATTTTTCTCAAAAATGGGGTGAGTAATCTTATACATACGTATTTTATTTAAAGTCATGTAAAGTATTTCAAAAAAAAAGTTTAGAAAATGGTTTTGGTTTTTTTTTCGGTTTTATCAAAAATAGCTGAAACGATTTTATTAGAATTCAAATTCTAAGTTGAGTTAGATACATATATTCTATCAGATGGCGTACCTAAGTGGGACTCTGGATGTAGCCGTAAAGGAACACTTGCGGTAAGGAGGATGACTAAACATCTTGTTGGCCTGATAGGCTCTAATGCACCTCAGATAAGTCATAGCAAGAAGCCCTGCGGACAAAACAAATGGATGTGCCGTGAGCAATAAATGCCAGCATTGATCTACAAATTTAATTCAACAAATTTTTTCTAAATTTAATTTTGTCAAATATTTGTTAAACCTTGATTTATGCATACTTAGCATACAAATTGACATAACAAAAAAGAAATATATAAGAAATAAATGTACTTAAAGTACGCGTAACATTAGTACGTTAATTAACAACATTTTATTCTTTCCCCAATTAAAGCCATTGCACGAGATTCATGGAAAATGGTTTCACTTTAAGAACGAGCTATCCACACAGTAGAAAATTTTGCAGGTGTACCAACGTCTATGAATAAAATCAGCCGACCCACCTGTGTTATAATCATTATAATTTCTAGCCAGTTGGTTTTGGCTGGGGAGAAAAGCAAGAGTTGTAGCCAGCTGGATGTTGCATTTATTTTACATGTAAAATTTTACGTTTCTGGTAGCCACTGACTAGCTAGCTAGATAGATTTAAAAAAAAAGACGCTTATAGTTTTAAGACTTTGCATCTGTTTTAGTGAAGCATTGCAGAAGAATAAAAGTTAAGTACTGAATCACTTTTAGCTCTTCAGGCGAAGAATTGAACTGAACTTTACCAATGTGAAAGGTTTGATCGATGACCGCAGCACCAGTGCATCCTGGGTAGTGTCAGAGCATGTAAAAAAAAAACCCATAGCAACCCCAGAAATTCTATTTTATATCGAATACAAATATGTTGCCTGAAAGCTGTCACTCTTCGATTTTCGGAAGTAAAGCGATTTGGCTTTTTGTTTTTAGCTATTATATTTTATAAATGGTTGCATCTCATATTTACCCATTTTTATTAATATTTTCCCATTTATTCAAAGTATTACACACAACATCACAACCGAATGACAGCCAACAATCTAGTTTTTGATAACACTTTTTTCTGGCCTCGAGAAAATACCTGGGGTGAGTTCAGTGCACACATCAAATGCAGTGCTGCAAAAGTTAATGCGAATTTAGAGCAGAACTCGCGAACTTCGAACACGTTAGTGCGAAACAAGTGCGCACCCGGGCGTCCTAGTGCGCTCATTAAACAAACCTAATTGTACAGAAAATATTTTGTGTGAGAAAAGAACGGAATATTTAGTTTGAGAAAATACAGTGAGCGCATTCGGATTCCATGTCCCTAGTTAGGCAGAGGTAGGTATTTTCTTCTGCTTAAACAGTTGATTTATTTTGCTCTCGCGTTTCGTATTTATTCAGTATTTGTAAATTTTCTTTGGAAAATACAATGTTGCATAAATGCTTTAATATGATTACGTGCCTGTTTGCGCTCAAGGAACAAACATTATAATAACAAAATTTCCATATAAAACTTTAACAGCATTAACAAGGTAGGCGTTCGGAAAGCAAGGAAAATACTATTTAAGCGTACCTAACTAGAGCCTTGGAATCCGAACTTGCCCATTTTGCTTGTTAGATTACCTATCATGAGTTTGAGAGAACAAATTAGCGGTTTTTAATTTTAATTCAATCAAATTTAACTGAAAAAAAATATAATTTTTATTTAACATCTTCGTCGCCAACCAAACACTCTTAACAGTTCCTTTCATTCGACAAGCAATTTATTCCGAATTCATTCCACCCCGTATGAATAAAAATCCACTGTTTTCGGAATAAATAATGAAATGCACCCATTAACACAAACACCAACAGAAACTTTAGAACAAATCTTAACGTTGCTAGTGCATTCTGTTTCCCGCTTAAGATACAAGAACTCCCTCATTATTCACCACCTTTCTTCATGATCTTACTTCATACAATTTTATAATTATTCATGCTGAGCTTTGTTTTATGCAAAAGATATAAGTATACCTATACATATGACTCATATACGGCTCATTCGGTTGGAATGTTTATCTACTTAATTTCCAGTGCAAGTTATTGAAAATTTAAATTGGTGTTGAAGTAGAATTAGAACACTGCTCCGGCTACGTATACACAAAAGTTATAAATAAATTCATAGCCATAAACAAGCCAGAGACAAAAGATACCTACATACGAGATTCATCAACACCTTAACTAATTTCCTTATCACTTTATTTACACTGCAAACAATTTCATATACCTACATATGTAGGTACAAACATACATATATATAATGGGTGAACCAAATTCAGTCCTATCTAGAGCAAAATAAAATTGACTAAATGTGCATCATATTGAAAAATCACGATCGCAATTATATTCCTCTGCCCCTTTTCGTTCAGTTTTTTTTTATTTAGTCGAATGTATGAGTAATAGACGCAACCAAACACAAGGAAAACAAAAACTGAAAACGTGTTTGAAACGTCAAATGATCATCCATTTGTTTACATCCCCCTGAATGACATACAACATATACCCATGCAGCTGCTATATGTACATGCACAACGTTTGGAACTTATTTACACAATTCTATCAAGCGATATCTTGTACGTGATGTGGTGATACGCCACCAACACAAACTCACATTTCGTACGATCGCTCAGAGGCCACTATATGCGATGAAGTGATGTTTCCATTTAGTCACCATTGCATGGTTATTTCAAAGTGACGTGTACGCTTTTTATTTTGGTTTATCTTATTTTTATCTTGTTTATTATTTTTTTTAAATGGCGACGGATAAAGCTTTTATAATAATGTTAATAGAAAGTGTAAGGAAACATCCATGTTTATGGGATCCTTCGTCGATGTCATATGCCAAACGTGATAAATTGGAGAAAGCGTGGCTAGAAATTGCAGGGGATTGTGGAAAACCAGGTAGACCGCTCTCAGCTTGTTATTTATTCATGTATCTCACATATGTATAATGTTTGTTTTTTTTTCTTTTTTTTTTTAGTAAGTTTCTGCAGAGATAAATGGAAAAATGTTCGCACTGGATTTCTAAGAAGTTTGCGGGAGTATCCAGAAAATAACACGATGACGTTATCGAAAAGAAAACCATTTTATTTGCATGATAACATGCGATTTCTGTTGCCATCCATTTTGCGCAATGCCAATGACACATCCAGATCGATTAATGATAATCTGTCAAATTGTATGATAGAAAATAGTGAGAATGAAATTGTGAAGGTTGAAGACAGTTCGAATTCAGAAATATTAGATTATGAGGAATTGGACAATTTCGAAAGTGTCGAACTTTCACAAAAGCAGGGATATTTTTCTCAGTTTGGTCCGTCTAGTTCGAATAGAAGTGAAAATTCACAAAAACAGATAGAAATGGATGAACCGCCAGATAAAAAGTACAGGATTGCTAATGATGATGAGCAAATCAGGGAAACCAGAGAGGAGATAGCGTTAATGTCATTTTTCAAGGGCATCGCATCAGATGTGCTGTCATTATCGATAAAAAATCAGAGATTTTTTAAAAGAAAAATTGTAGAGCTCGTAGATGACTTGCATAAACAAGATGAAGCGCTGCAAACTATTCCAAAACAATATATATATAACTCTAATTCATCTAATAATTGTTCGTAATAGATTTGAAGGGGGTTAATATTCCTTTCTTTTATTATTTATAAGTTATCTGTCTTAATCAAAAATACCAAACAATTGTGTGTAAATTACTTACATAAATGTACTTAAAATTAAATTACGTTTTTGACTTATCTATGCAATCTTTTTTTAAAATGTTTTCCACCTATAACCCAGTCATGAAATTAAAGGTATAGGGAAGAGTTAAAGAGTAGGCAGACAAAGAGAGTGTGAGGTAAGTTTCTGGAAATACTGAGGAAGACAAGTTGTTCAACACACCTGCAACTTCGAAAAAAGTAGTATAGACTACGGGATATAACCTGACGGAAATGGATTTTTAGCTTTCAAAATATACAGGTTTTCTTTTAATCCAAATATATTTGAAAGCTGATTATAAATATGTATGGTTGTTGAAAGTTTACAGGTAGTAGGTATATATTACAAATGTACATATATATGGATGTGTATAAAAGCGGTATGGCAACAACTAGTGATGGAAACTATCGACTTATTCGATATTGAAATATTCATTCATTCGATATTTATTAACATTTGTTCATTACTAATCTCGTTCATTACTATTTTTCATTCATTACTATCTTCGTTCATTACCATTTCTATTCTGTAGACTCTATTTTCGATCATTATTTAATGGATATTTCAAAATCGATTTTCTCGAAAACGGCTGTAACGGCTTTGATCAAATTTGATAGTTGAGTTATGGTGAACACATGCTATCAGAAAGTTTAACGGTACTTTGCTTATTCACTGGATTCTGAGTACTGGCTACTTCTCGGCTATGATTCGATTAATTTTTTTTCGAAATCAATATAACAAGTTTTGAAAAATAAAAAATAAAAATTGTTTTTTTTTTTTTCAATTTGAAGGATTCAAAACAAAAATAATTAAATAATAATTTAACGATTTTGTTTAAATGCTAAATCTGAATGATTTGCAATCAAGCAACATATTATATATACCTATAGGTATATATACATGCAAGTAAGTGCGATAGTTCGCTGAATGAGCTGAGTAGGTTTGCAATCTTTCAAAATGTCCGATCTTACCCGAAAGTTAGTGGAAATCGGACCTGAGTGCGAATCCAAACAATTTTTACTTGCACCTATAAGGGCAGGTATTGGTTTCTTAAAAAATTTCCAGTCTCGAGATTTTTTTTATAAAACTTGACATTGCTATGATAGAGAAACACAATTCTGTCTGCCTGTAAACAGCTGGACGGATTTTCTTTAAACTTCATATCTGGGGTCAGAATTCGAAACGAAATCCATTATAACTCAAAAATTAACGGTACTTTACTAATGACCGATTTTGAAAATTTAATGTAAAATTTATCGAAAATGGCGCTAACGATTTTAATCAAATTCAATATTTGAGTTATGGTGGTTTTCACAAAAAAAAAAAAATACTTTTAACGGGTTTATCAATATATAAACTCACGACGTAACAAGTTCTGGAAAATTGTCAATAAAACGATAAAAGCGGATTGTCAAATATTTAAAATAAATAAATAAGAACTTTCAAATCTGAGTTATTACTGATAACAACATGCTAGTACGAATGATCCAGTCATGCGCTTTATTTTTATGGAGTGAACTCAATTCTCATTACGTAATAGAGGATGTTTACACTGGCGCAATAATTATGTTATGGTTATTATGTATTTTACTTACGTTGGTTTCGAGGAGCCTTTATGGTATATAATAACTTCTGCCAAAAAGTGTTCCACAAAAACAAAATAAATAAACTTTGAAAATAGTTCATGCAAACTACCGATTTTAAAGCTGATCATATTCGAGCAGTAGCTAAAAATAATTTGTTCAGTTCATTTATATTTTCCCCTTAAAAAATACATTGCGTTCAGCTTCATTTGTGAGAAGAAATTATTTTCTTAAAAAATGAATTTGAATGTTTTTTAATCAGAATATAAATTTGTACCTATCACCAGAGTTACCCTTGGTCCAATTTTTGACGACCAAACAGCGAAAACATTCCGAAAATTGCTGATTTTCTCCTTTTTTAAAAAAAAAAAATGTTGGCGATTTGTTGACCCTACTTTAAGTACAAATAAAAAACTTCCTAAAAAATCTAAATTTGCGTGTTATTACTTCCTTATCAAAAAAAAAAGTTATGGTTTTCGATAACACATTCGATTTGTTATCAATCCGAATAGATAACTATTATTAGGTCTGTTTTTTTTTTAGATTCGCCCCAGGATAGACCCACGCACACCTTCGGGTGTATCAAGGGAAAAGACTGGGGCTTCCATTCTCAAAAAACGCATTCGGGCTGGTTTTAAGCATCACTTATGAGTACATATGTACATATATATTTCAGATATACATATTTATTTTACAAAATACTTTTTTTTCCGCTACAATTCAAAACAAAACAATTCGATCACAGCAGGCGAGTGGCATTTTGACAGTTCCACTTTCTGTACCCAACATTTGACTTGGGTGAGTTTAGAGCGAACCTAGGTTACTCAAAAAACGCAAAATTGTGTTTCAAGACGATTCCAGGATTCTCAAAATACGCAGAATTGTGTTTCAGGATGAACCGAGGTTTTCCAATAAACCCGCTGTGAAACCCGTGCAAACCCAGAGTGACCCCAGGGCTCACCTACTTGTTGGGTCTCGAAATTTTGTCTGTCTGTCTGCACTTCCGACTCCAAAATAATCGACTAGATAGATTCACATCAAACTTCATATCTGGGTTCTCCCCCAAGTCGATTGGCGTCTGGTCTTTTACGTTTTATGTAATGTTTTGACGAATTGTAGAGTAAGTTGGTGTTTTTTTTTTCTTTTTAGTTCTTATAAAAATATTATTATAGAAGAAGGACATTTTAATATTCATTCTATCATATATAAAGTGGGCATGCCTGTGGACAGATTAAAAAAATATGTAGAACGCGGGCTCTTAAAAAAAAACTCTATGTACGAATTTTCATCTTCTAAGCTTATAATTTAAGGTCAAAAAAAAATAGCTTACAAATAGACAGACAGACAAACTAACGGCAACATTGGAGGAAGGAATGGTCAGAGGAGAGTGGGAAGGGAGGTTAATCGACTCCCAAACTGTAAGAGAAAATTTAAAGAACCCCTTTTTGTCTTAGGGCGACTTTTCCAAATTACTCTTAAGTTAGTTGTAGTTCAAGCTTTGTACCTTTTGTACTCAACATCCATTTAAATTTGCTATTTAGTATTATAACCTTATTGTATCGCACCACGTGGTATGTGGTATGTGGTGCGATCCGATAAGGTTAGTTTCAGCCTATTTCGTATGCTTAGCTTAAAACTGCTCGAAGTTCATCTTTGCTGGATATACATATGCACGTTAAGGCCAAAGTTTTTTGTTAATTTTTTGACGGTCTAATAGCTACGGAATAAAATTCCTTATGATGAAATCTGGTTTGATTCTTCCAACTATAGGTATATCATGCACATCATTTGTTTCTAACAAATTACCCTTATGCGCTTTATTGGGAGCATTACATCCGGGCCATGAGGTTTTATAACACTAACAACTTAATGACTCTCTGCATTTCTAGTATTACAAAACATGGGATGATTTAGAATGCCAACTAGCTTTATAACGTTAGCTTTAACGTCAAGCACCCTTGATTGACCATTATGCTTGTTCTTCATAATGTAGGCACTTAAATCATCGATCTAATTTATATTGTATCATCCTATTAATGTACCTAACATACTTGAAGCGATGTAACTTCACTCAAGAATTAAACTGTTATATTAGTGATTGTCATTACTATTTGATGTCCTAAGCTTAGTTTAAAGATATAAGTACATAAGAATGGAGAACAAAATCATTTTGATTTACTTCCACAAATCATTTCTCTAAGTAGACGTTATCTCTATACCTACTTATATCTCTCATCATAACGGAAGATCTAGTAAATAAGAAACTGGGCTGTAACATCTTCCCTCATCGTCATCATCATCAAACCCAGTTAAAATTTCTTCCTCACATCATCATGTCATCAATCATAACCTCACCGACATTTCTTCTGAACTTCTATTTAACTTACTTTAAGTGACCCAATACTGGGGGAAAGAACTTATCCGTCAAAGCAACTAAATCCAGTTAAAGAATATCTAGTCTGGTATACAGTCAGTGACCAGAACAATCAAATGTATTTTCTACAATTCCGTCCGCTGTTGCGGCGTAGATGTATTTTGCACGCAATGAAATTAATTAGTCCGTCGGAATGGATGGTTCGCCCATCACAGGTGGAACACATGATCGAAAGTCCATCTTTACAAACATGAAGCGTACGAAGTCGTCCCAAATGGTCAAACATGCATACCATTCACACTCTAACTCTAGACTTACATGACTTACTAATTAATGACTCTGAAGCTGCGCACGCATTTTGGTCATTTGAATTTTCTTCTTGCGGCCAACGCAACTGGTTTGCTTCACTGAATGCCATTTTAAACGGGTCTTTTCAATTTCATTTTAAGCATAAAAAAATTAAAAAGATAAAAATAAAATTATGTTACATGTGGAGAGAAAACTCTCACTTGAGTAACTTTGGTCAATCTTTTGACATTTGCGCGAAAGTGAAATGAAACGTCTTCTCTGTCACTGTGTCTGACAGTAGGTAATTCATCTTTTTGAAAATTAAAAAGAAAAGAATTAAGACCGACACAAAGGTGCTATTTGACCGTCAGTCGCTTTCAGCTTCCTCTATTATAAACGAAAAATAAAATTAAGATTAACATGGTTGTAATCTTGTTTATGACCTTCATTTAGATCACTATCTCTGCCGAAAAGTGTCTGTCCAGATGTAGAACTGTCATAAAACAGAAAAGAAAAAAAAATGAAAAATCACTTGTTGACTGAAGTAATTTTTTACGTTGATAAGAAACGTTTAAATTGTGACCGATGATACATTCTTATAGGCTGACAACTTGTTGCACACCAAACTTCGTGATTGATCGTTGAACCTGGTGACCTTTTGACTGATGGTAAAAAATGTTTATTCATTCAGAGTCAGATGCTGGTGGGATGGTATCAAATGGAAATTTTTTTAACAGACCGGTATTGAATCGTTGTGGGTTTTTTTTTTATTCTTTTAATTTTCTCACCTCATTTGGGGTTTCTTGTGTTTTCTTTCGACTACAAATGAGGCTAGAATCGGTTTTTCTTTTAATCGAATTTTCTAGGCATAGCAACGGCCACTCCCAAAGTTATAAATACTTTTGACAGCTGACATTCCATGCAGTCGTCATTATTCAATAGGAATAGAAGAAAATCTTCATGGAGTGAAATCCGGAACACGTTTTCTTTTAAATGGAATGTCACCTATGTGTAAACTAATATCTTAGAGATAAGTGAAATGAATGAGGTGGCATTAATCGAATGAAGTTCTGTGGGATCTACGAGTATGACTGACAGCTGATAAACTGTCTGAGACTTGACTGATTTTGAAATAGCGGTATAGAAGATGTCGTTAGTGAAGTTTTGTCAACTGCAGAAGAAGTAAACGACGAAATTTATGTGTAGAAAAATGTTAAACATTAAACTAGCGAAACAATGAATTAATGGCGATACATTCAATATTGAAGAATCAATGTTTTATGAATTTGAGATGTACCTATATAACGCTTTGGCATGAAGACCAGGCGAAACGAGTTCATCTTGAGATTAATAAGGACAAAACCAAATATATGTTCATTACAAGAAGGACAATCTGTCCACCATATTTGAATGGCAAATGCTATCAGTGCCTATCAGTGAGAACCGGTAGATGAATACAACATTCACGTTTTAAATTAGCTTATAATTCCCAGAGCCTTATTCGACAAGTTGGTTGATCCAAGTCCAACAATAAAACGGTAGATCGGTGATTTAATTGAAATCTTTTTTTTTTATAATTTGCGCGCGCCAAAGAGGATATGAATACTCTTATACTATTACAGGACACGGGCGTTGTGAAGAAGAGAGAGAAAGAAAGATTTAGTGTAGTGGTTTGAAACTCAGATAGTATTAAGTTTTCTGTAAACTCCAATGGTAGCGTCCAGATAACATGGATGGCTCACTTGACTTCAGCCCTCAAAAGAGCAGACGAATTGATTTTTTTTTTTTGTTTAATTGCCTTCTAAATCTTAAGGAATCACTATCTATTTTCAATGCCTCAGCCCTATTTTGGCGGACAAGCAAAATAATATCATCTCGTCCAGGTGTTTGCTGGATTATAGCAAACTGACGATGAGCTTAGAATTGATGTGACCGACTAGCTAAAATACATGAATTGTCTTCAAATAAAGGAAGATTTGGGAAGTCTAATATGGAGACTGCTACGGCTGTCAGAGGAAAACCAAAGAGAAGAAATACGATGTCATCGAAGAATGTTTTTCCGAGCTCCTCAAGAGTATTTTACTGTTGACCTTTCACCTTTTTCAAGCTGTCTCTGAACACGCAAAATGCTACCTAGTGTAATATATGAGCACCTACAACATTTTATCAATAAGATTTTAGTGCGGTATTAGACTTAGAATTGACCAAATATTATTCTGTAAATTTGCATTGGAACAACAAAAGGGTTTGGTACTATCAGATATTTAAGTCAAGGCCACTTGCTATTATGTAGTCTTTTTAATGTTGTACTGGAATGAATTTTCCACAATTCAGCTATTTAGATGATATTGACATCATCGACAGAAAGGAACAAATAGTTAATCGTGATTTCGTTACAAATGAATCAGAAGTGGCTAAGAGGAGTACATACATATATACATAGGTAGACAAGTAATATAAGATTCTCACAATCTTCCCCTTGACTAAAAAGCGACTATGAGCAGATACGACTGTATGGATTTTTAGGAAAGTCAAGCAAATTCAAGAGGTAGATCTAATTTCTGATGGAATACGGAAGTGAAAGGAGACTTCAACTATTTTAAAGTAAGTAATTCGGATCAAGATGGCTGTGAAGACTTCTTAGTTGAGGCCCAGTTACACTCGGTCTGTAGTTACATTAAAAGTAAAGTCCATATATATAGTATGTACGTCCTGGCGCAGATTTTTAGTATGCAATCTTATAGTACAGTTACGTGAGCCGTGTATCAGTGGTTAGTAGTCAAAAGGTTTTTTTACCTGCCCACCTCAAATATCTGGTAGACATCCGAGAGTACAACTACCATGAAAAAACTTCTCAATTACACTGTTTGTAGTCGGCAATGTAGACCCCTTCCATTCGTGTGGAAAATATAACAGGCGCAGCTCTAATGCAGTGGCAGGGTAGTGATATATGGGATCGGGGGTCTTACAGAAAAAAAATCAGGATATTAAAAAATAACTTCGAGTCAAGGTCAGGCATTTTGGAAAATTTCGTCCAATTTTCATTGAAGAAATTTCAAAATCTAAAAGTTTGATGGTAAAATTTCTTCCGTATGCCGCAAATGCTTGCGAGATCTTCGCAGTCGTAAGTCAAATTAAGGTCTGACATTTTGGATGATGTATTCTAGGTCATGTAATATGGATAATTCTGCGAAAGCCGAGCAGCGGGATCTCTGACGGATCCAAGGGTTGTGTATGGTGGAACGAAATCGGAAAAATTAGCGTGAAATAATAACGCATTTTCACATAATAGCAGGCGGGGTTTGAAAGTAAAGGTAATTTTTATTCTTATACAAAAGTAGTCATAATAAATTTATTTCTTCACAATTTATTTCTTTGTATTTTATAAATGTTATTACCGATATTCCTAAAATGACTTCTACTTGATGATTCACAATTTCCAAGGTGATTCATGGATAGAACACCTGTATCAATTTCATTCGCTAAATCCGATCATTATTTATTTATCAAGCGTCAATATTTCTTCGCTATTAAAACTTGATTGGAACAAATTTTTTTCACCATACAAGTCAGCCACCTGACTAAATAGTGCTATTGCCAATATCAATGAAATTTTGAAAAATTAGGTTGGCCATTAACCGATATAGTCAGAAGTTGAAACTATCAGCGCTGATTCGAAGTGACTTTTGGAGATGTGGGTTATTTTAGCCAATTTTTGTCGGCTATTATTTCATTCCGCGATTTTGGAATTGACAGACATAATTTCCAAAAATGGTAGCACATAAATGATATATACCACGCATTAAGTTAACTAGCTGTCAGTCAAAATGACATCATAGACAAATCTCTTTTATATCTCGAAAGAGAATAAACTCCATTTCATCAGTTTGAAGCCTTATTTAAATCTAAATTTTAAATATGGGAGCACACAATTCCATATGTTGTTGTTGTGATGTAGCTAGAGCCCGCTTAAGTAGATGACTTTATTTGTTTTTTTTATTTTATTTTTTTTAGCAACTGAATTTATGTTCACCTTATTCTTTTTCAACTTTCTTTTATCTTGAAATCCATAAAAACACATTTTTATTGCTTGAAATTCATGGTTAAATTTTGTAAGCGAAATGACACATGAATGTCAAAATGTATATCAATTTAATCTAAGAAGTGAATTTGAATAATCTTGTAACCGTAAAGTCATAAATTTAATTGGCAATTTAGTCAATCAAAGGAAAAGAATAAAGCATATTTGTAATCATTTTGTTGAGCCAATTAAGTAATTAAATTAATTTTTAATTTAAATGTCCAATAATGAGCACCAATGGTTCTATAACATATATTTGCTGTATTTCTTTCAGTCGTTATGCTTTGCTAAACTCGCATCACCTTTCTTTTTAAATTATTTACTTAATTTATTGTTGTTTGAATATGTTCCTGATGCTATCATGCAAAAAAAAAAATGTTAACAAGATTTCACCGAGATTCATCATGGTATCTGTATCTGTGTCTGTCCATATATAACCCCTCCTTTCACCTTGAAATGGTAATAATTTTTAAAACGATTATCGTTATACTTTCTTTTTAAATTTGTTCATATCCATCAAATTCTGTTTATTAAATCAAAAATTAACAATTGCATTACCATTAATCACTTTCAACAAACATGCATAGCGTAATTAAAAGTAAATTAGCGATTAGAATTGGACTTTCTGCAAAATTTTCTGAACTTTTTTCACAGAAAATATTGTAAAATCTTTTTAGGAACACTTAAAGAGATGCCTGTTGTTTTCTGTTTTCCATTCTGAATGGAAAACATTTGCTTTTGCACTCACAGCAACCAAGTGTGGACGTGTTAGCTAGCACTGCCGGCTGAATATAAACCTTTTGCAAACCAATTTAAACTTTTTTCGTACCAAATTAAACCTTTTGCGAAGCAATTTACTCTTCTTTAGAGAAGCAAAACTTTTTTTTTAACGAACATTGCCCTTCTGGACGTTTCAAATAATATTCATGTTAGGAGCACTGTCGAGTTTGAGAGAGTGGGCTTCTCAATTGCGTCCCTCTCTATCCGTTTGTGGATTTATTTTTTTGTATATTGAGTTCACGATAACTTCTGCAAAAATATCGGTCAATTTTTGCAGAAATTATCGTTAACGAAATATACAAAAAAATAAATCCACAAACGAATGGAGAGAGACGCAATTAAGAAGTGAGAGATTGTTTAGCAATACTCGTATGTTTGCTTGAATAAGGACTCCAGACTTATTCATTTCGGTGCCAGTCAGATCGACGAGAAATGTTGGTCATTTTCTTAGGAAATCTTAATTTACACAACTGCATGGTAAGACTTTCTTCTTCATTCCTACAGGCTTGTAGGACCTTGACTTTTTGGCCATGACATATGCTCGTTCTTGTACATTTTGAAAAAACCTTCGTGACTTTTATATTTCATAACGTATGGGGTGAGCTGTTTTAAGAAAGTTCTCTCCAATTTTCTTCATAATCAGTTAGAAACAGGATAAGCACTATTTATGTATTATGAGGTATAACGGATCGTATGATACCCTATAATTCATCTTTAAACCCATACCTAATAAAGTGGCCATGGGCGCCGAGGATCAGTGGTTAAGTGCGCGATCACTAAGCGAGAGGTTCAAGGTTCGAATCCAAGAAAACACAAAAATAAAAAAATTAATTTTCTCACGGTCCCAAACGTCTGAGTAGAAAGATTTTACTACATTTGAACCAATTGGTTCACAACGGCCACGGCTTCTCGCAGCCACTAGTGCTGTGCGCCTCACGAATGGTTGGGATCTACTGTTTTATGCCGTTTCCGAAGGACTATTTTTTCGATTGACAGAAGCTTTTCATGACAATTTTACCCTCGGATGTTTAAGAACATTTTTTTTTTTTTTCTTGTATTTGAACCTTGAACCTCTCGTTCAGTGATCGCGCACTTAAGCACTGAACCACGGCTCCGACATGTATAAAATATAACATCGGTTAAATGGCCGTCATGTGATTTTTGGCAAAATTCGATTCTTGTGATGTAATTTTCGATGACTTTTCGGCATATTTCTGACTGTATTGCGGGCTATAACTTCGCGGATCTTGGTTTTTAAGTGCTCCAAATTTAGGGGATTGACTACATAGACACGATGTTTAGCATAGTTCCACAAAAAGAAATTAAACGGGGTCCAATTGATTTCGCCAGATCATCCAATCGGCGTATGTTCTGTGGATTCTATGGTCAGCAGGCTTTAGTTGTTGTATAAACTGGACGCTATAGGGATGAATATGCAAATCCAAGCCCAAAATACGCCAAACGGAGCTGACAATTCTGGGTTTTCGATCATATTACAAACACTACCGATTTGTTCAAATTTGGTGATTGTCTTTCAAATTTTTGCTGAGTTGGGCGATTATGACGACCATAATCTGCCCTTAAATCGCGACAGATATTACAGAACTGTTATTTTTGTAGGAAGATGCACCAATTTGAATGCATTAAGCGATGGTTAAACTATCCATATTGTAAAATGTCAAGGCAAGAACCTGTCACTATGGATGACAGATGGATTTGACAGGTGCCATATGGCAGCGGTGTGAAATCCCAATCTCGGAATGAATAACTTTTTTTTTTTAATCGAAATTAAAAATCGTCGATAAATCACTGCCATTGATGGTGAACCTATTAGGAGTGGGTTGTTCGTGCTATTGTTATTTTATCAATCGCCATAGCCTTCCCTTATACTTCGTCTGGTTGCTGGTTATGGTTATTTACGACTGTCGTGCCTATCGCATCTCTTATGTATCTAGCAATGAAAAGCAAATAAATGACCACTGCATGGTTTTCAAATTTCGTACGAATTTTAAGCTCTACTTCATAAAATTCGCAAAAACCTGAATTTCGGGTTTCAACCAAAATACCAGTCACCAAAATGAAAAGTCATCAACTTTTAGAACGATTCAAAGTACCTACCTATTCAAAATATGCTGAATATCCCTACCCCCGACATACATTTTGCATTGAAATTTATAGTTATTTACTTTTATCTCGGGAGGAGCTGATAGACTGATAGACATTTATTAAAATACTCGAGGCAAAGCCCTTCATTACAAATGCAAAATTCATTATAATCGGTAATTAGCTCCCTAATGTTATAATTATTGAAAGTTATTATCATATCATTATATTTTCATCTTAGAATTGTCCTTAGATTGACCACTGAGGTTAAAGCGAATAATCTGTAATGAAATGATTGTTTAATTTAATTGTGAAAGTGAACGACTAGTACAGCTTTTGACCATGCTACGGACAACACCGGCGTACTCGAGTTGGCTAATGCTTGTGTTGACTATTCAAACTTGTGTCGAGAGTCGCAAGTTCAAATCCGGTCGGCAGGGATTATTTTTTTGATATTCTTTATTAATATATAACTATGTACATTTTTTGTCATTTATTTCAAAATTAACACATCCACTTTTTTATTACAAATCATGTAAATGACAAACTGCATCAAACTGCTGACATTAAAAGGGTTACCAAGTGTTTATTTAAATTTGTTAAACCCCAATCAATTATGGTATTTCTAATTCGTTGCCACTCTTGCTAATAACTGGCACTGGCACTAATAACATAATGCAAATTTATTCAGCCGTTCCTACTCAACTCATATCATGGTAGACGCAACTAGATTTACTAAATTTATTAATGATTAGTGAGGAATAAAAAATTTCATCAATTTACGCAATCTTTTTGTTTGTTTATTTTGTTGGCTTTTCTCTTGACCAATGTCAGGTCAGTGCACCCGCTTCTAACTTCATTCAGAATCAAAAATTTAAAATATTGATGACAGACTTCTAAATAGATCAAAGGATTAAATGCAATAAATCTCTGTCAACATTTTTATGTATATGATTAAATATCTATTAACAGTGGCAGAAAGAATTTTTAATATTTCAACAACAAAAATTTGGCATAAAATTTTCGAAGAAAGCGTGGACAAAAATGGTAATCGAATATTCTCCAATTTCGTATGGAAAAGGAAATGATTTAAATGATGCAAATGCTGGATGGCTTAAGGCAGGCCAAAGTAGTAAGAATGAATTATTAGAGAATTGTCGAAAAAAAATATGAAAATCATAAGAAAAATATTTTAAGGTGATATTTTCTTGATTCTTTAGTTAAAATTCAATCTACCACATCCTGCTTTCTATAGCTACCAGTCAAATGAAAATTTCATGATAATCGTGTGCTAATTTAAGTAATTTTAAGATTTTTTTTAAACTACAGTTCACCGTATTGCAACCGAAACAAGTTCCTTCACTGCACATGTGCAACATCTGCAATTTCCAGATGCTTCCAATCCTCCAGAGAACATGTTTTACAACTTAATCCGTTGCATAATGGACATAATAGGTAATCAAAAGGTTCTTTTACACCAAATGAGATACAAGATCTTCCTGGTAATTTCTGGTGGAAAATTCTAAACATGTTCAACAACTAAATAAAATGCCGATGTGATCAAATTAAATAATAGTCGTAATAAATTACATATTTTAGTGGAATCATAGTAGTTGTGGACTATTGTAGGTAGTATTACGCTTACTTAATTATGTTTGCATTGGCATAACTGGCGAATAAATTGTACAGTCCTAATATTTGATAGGGATCAGCTTAGTCTATAATTAATCACTACATTACCGAGATTTTTGGGGTTGTTCTTATTTTCGTGGTTATGAATAAAAATCGAACAAAACATTTGTTTATGAAACATGACAATTTGTTCAATGATGAAAATATATTATTTTTTTTTTAATCAGAACGGACAGACAAACAATTTGTTTTTGTTTCATGAATCTCTTGTTTTAATTGTTTTTTCCTGTGGATAACCGGCCTTTAGTGTGAACGTTTAATAATAGTCCGTGAATTTGGATAGTAGACAGTGATAGCCATGCTCACATTTCTCTAATTGCATTTCTGAAAAATTCATCTAAAAATCGACGAAGCACTGTGTGTATATCATTTAATTCGAATAAAAAATTCGTTAAGCCACGCCTACTTTAACAGGGTTCGGTTAAAAGAAACTTTGAAACTTGGTTAAAAATCAGCAATCAGATTGTAGGAGTAGCCAGGAGGCTTTTATTTTACAGACAAATTATTGTACCCACTGGTACTTAAACTTGGAACCTTTCGTCTATTTTGTGTTGGCTCATACTAGTCAAAACTACAAAGTAATCAAAATGCATTCTTTTTCCTAACTTTATATGTATACACACCTTGGAGAGAGTACCGATGGTTCGATTTTGCTAAAGAGTACGTATATACAATACCGGGGGGTTTCAGTGTTTTTCTTGTGGCATGTGTTTTTGTTGTTGCTTTCCTTTCTACTTTTGACAGCACGAGCCCAAGCCATGACGCATTTCAAGATTTCACTACAAATCGCATTTTTTGTGCCCCTTTAAAAACATGTCGCTAAAAACACACCTAACGGCTACATTTTTCTATGTATAATGACATGGAACTCAGGAATTTCGTGGAGGTGTTAACTCTACTAGAGTCATACTATATGTCATCCTCATCAATGAGAATATCTCAATCAAACTCATAGAATTGTAGAAGAGGTTCAATATTTGAAACAACTGGTTAAAGCACTTCGAATCCGTTGGTTCCGTTAAAAGTACTACACACAATGCTCCTGATCCTGTCTGACATTTGACGTTTCCTAAATACTCAAAATAGGCGGAAAACTGTTAAATTAGAAATGAAAACTTAATAACTGAACATTTTCCAAATATCCTTACACTTTCATGATTTTTATAGCAAGATGGTGTGTTTGTTGTTTGACATAACCTCAATTCCTTTGCCGCATGTTCCAAAATGCAATTTCTTTTCTCAACAAACTCTTCCGTTGTGCACTTTACGAACTTATTTGCGCCGATTAAACCAACAAATAGCAAATTTATAAGTTATGTCTTCCGACCTAGACGGGACAGGTAGACCTTTCCGACTTTCTAGCAAACCATGTAAAACATGTAGGTGCTGTCAAATTTTCAACTCCTCAAAACCATCGGAATGGAACGGATCGTAAACATTCAATTCCCCTCTTAATGTCACGTGGTCTCTATTGGCGAGATTGCTGCAAGCTACGCATTTGGATATATGTTAACTTGTAAGAATATCAGGGCCCTTCAAACTTAAAATGAATGCTCTTTAGCCTAGAACCTATAAATGAAATCATAATGATCTCTAAGGTAATAAAACTCCCGATTCTATCCGCGAAATAAGTTTCTTAAAAAAAACGTAACTACATAACGAGTATTACTATTAATACGTAGAAAAAATCATTATGAGCTCATTTACAGTATACGAGTACGAGTACAAACTCATTAAGGCATCGAAGTGAAACAATTTATATTCTTTTTGCGCTAACGGGCACTCAAATTTATGAATTTCGCATTAATGCCCCTATGTCGGTCCCGAGCGACTTTTTTACAGACCAAACAAATTAAGAAAGTAAAAAAGAAAGAGAAAATGTGGTTCTGCTTGGTGAAGGGTAATCTAGAATGTACAAATATGTATGTCTCGCTATGACAAAAGAGCCCAAAACACAGGCAAAAAATTGATTTAAATCAAAGTGGCAAAATAAATTAATTCATTGTGACTTTGATATTTCTATGTAATTTGTTTAAATAAATTTAGGGAGGTCAGTAACCACAGAACTGCTATCCTTTGTGACATGAAGCCATTTTATTGTTCTCTTTATGAAAATTAATGCCACAAGAATATCAGATCCGTTGAGAACTAAACGGGAAAAATTGCAAAAATTATTAAAATTTTTCAAACCTCTCGCTGTTTTTGAGACAATAGGACCATTCTTCTTAAATGTAACATAATAAATTTTGGAATGGAGATATCAAAATCGAATTAATCAATCAAATCAATAGAGTGAAGAGAAAAGTTAAATTCACAATGGGCAAAAATAGAAATGATCTATAAAGGTGTCGGACTGAGGTGACTAAGTTATGTATCTTATTTTCAGATATCTTTATTGTTCGAAATCAGATGTAGGAATATAGTGTCTCTTGATGAATTAAGCTAGTTATTCGAATGCTGATGCGCGAACGAAACTCTCGTCTATTCGAGATGACTTGAGTTGTAAATGTCACCTTGATGGTTAGCCTTAAATCTAATCGGAAATTTGGAAATCAAAACTTTAATGCGTGTAGACTTTTCACGAAATTTCAACTTTAAGAATATCTGATAAGATCTTGTGTTCAACTCTGACAGTATGAAGGGCTTACGTTTTTCTCGCTCTTGTGATAAATCCTACATAACACATTGGCTCTTAGTAATAGAGATACTAAAAGCAACTTCTAAAGTCGATTTTAGTTAGGTGATTGTAGGTTTCTTTTAAAATTTCCTAATAATAAAACAGATTTAGCGGAAGTCGAATTTAGATTGTGATTAATTTTCCACTCTTTCGCTACTGTAAACTAACGCCGCTAACTTTTGACAGATCGAAGAAATTCAATTCAAATTTCAAGACTAAAAATTCTTAATGTATTATTTTAACGCAATCAATCGTTGATTTTACAATTTTGTATTCGTTTTATCATGAATAATATCAAAATCATGTTCATGAAATGCTATCACTTTAGAATCAGCTTTAGAGGCGGGTGAGCCACTTAAGTTATTTGCTATTTTAGAAGTTACATTCGTGTTAATAACTACCGATTTGGAGTTCAAAATGACATTAAGAAAAAGGAGAGTTTAAATCCTTCAATTACTTATTTTATTAACAATATCTTTCCAGTCGAGTCTTGACAAGTGCAGAGTCTGGCAACTGGCACTGTCAGCATTTACATAAAACAATTTTAAATAATTAAATCAAGCCGATGAAAAATGTTCTGGTTATAGGTAGCATTTGGATTGGGGATTCTTGGAAGTTTTAGTAGGAGTGGCCTATTGTGATTTGTTCAAGATTTATATCCCTATAATTCATTTATAAAACCTCATTTTCCGACAAATCGCAATAAGTTTTTGAGCGAACTAGCTGTAATATTCCTTGAGCTATAAATTATTTGCCTGACCTTATTTCTTGAAAAATAAAATATCTTAAGATAGTGTCACGCAGTTTTTTATTATTTGCCTGACCTTATTTCTTGAAAAATAAAATATCTTAAGATAGTGTCACGCAGTTTTGCAGATTCCTCATGTTGGGCCTGTTAACCCTCATATAGCCCCCGACGTAGGTACAGGTTCTGTCTACTTTGATCTTGAAAATCAGATACCAACTGTTCTTTCAAAACAAACCTTTTCAAATGGAAATTTTGTGTATTTCCCTTGAACACAATTTGAGCACTCAGGAGCAGCAACATTAAAAAGGGAGAATAATGAACTAATGAATAATGAACCAGCAATTACTCCAAAATCTATGGCGCCAACCACGTGCACCTTTCCAATAGGCACCCGTTCCATTAAGTTTCGAATTTCTGTCGATCATTAAATAGACCCTAAAATTCCACTAAAATTATAGACACGTCACTTGACAAATTAGGATATTAGCAAACGTTCGGGAGGGCCCTTCATCTAACAATAATTATTCATGTGGCTTAAAGCCACTGGCAGTCTTCGGCTTTAAGTTACCCTGTAGACCTTTTTAGAGTATCTTTTACTCTAAACTAATAGAGGAAGCATGCATTTCGTTTGGTAGCATTTGGTAATTGATGTAATTTATATTTGTATTTGCAAATCAAAAGACGGGGTGGAATGCTCTTTAAATTGTCTGTCAAGAAGTTGAAGTGCATGTGAAAAAGAATCTAGAATATCTTCTTTTCTTATTTGCATCTATTTTAAAAGCATTGTCTCTTGTCTACTTCCCCCTGAATTTCAGTTGTCAAAGATTGAAAAAAAATGCTGCCAACTTTCGAGGTTTTTTTTTTTAATTTTCGGTGATCTGAACTGTCATACCTTTTTGATTTTTCAGCAAACTTTTCCAACGACAAGACAAAATATTGGATGCGTGCTTATTCGAAAGCGCTTTCAGGGAAATTGAAACCTAAGTATAAAAGTACCCGAAATGATTTCGCAAACAGGACTGTAAGAGTAGCAAGTGTTTCATTTTTTTTTTTTTTTTTTTTTTTTATAATTAATCTGCGCGCGCCGAAGGGGATATGAATACCCTTAAACTGTTTCAGGACACGGGCGTTAATAAGGAAAAGGGGGAAGAGGAACAGAGGAGGAGACTATGCACGTTGGTTTTGAATGTTTGAAGGTTGTAGTGATGGGGAAATACAGAGCCTGGTAGATCGTTCCACATTCGTGTTGTTCGGTCTATAAATGAATCCCTATATTTGACAGTACGACCGAAGTTTGGCTTTAGGGTAAACTGATGTGCATTCGAAGCATGTCGCGTATTTCTGGTGAAATTTCGAAAGGGTGGAATGCAACTGGCTATTTCGCTGGAGCACTTTTTTATAAAAAAAAACGATAAAACAGTAAGAGACAGGAGACATTTCTCCGATGTTCTAGTGAATGAATGGAATTCACAATGTCCCTATCGCCTATAAGTTTTAACGCGCGATTCTGTACCCTATCAAGAATGTGCAGAACGGTCTTGGGTGCACCGGACCAGATATGGGCGTTATATTCCAACTTAGGGCGGATGAATGCCTTATAAATTGAGGCCAGATCAGACGGAGTAAAATATTTCTTGCACCTTTTAAGGAATCCTAGACATTTTGCAGCATTTTTGGCGACCTCGAATATGTTATCGTTCCATCGAGGATGATTATTAATACACATACCGAGAATGGCAAGTCTTTCGGTTTCAATGATGCAAGTACCATACATGAATAATGGTTGAGGGTTTTGGTTTCGCTTGAGAGACAGAAGACAGCATTGTGTTTTGGAAGCATTTAACCCATTTAATTATGCTGTCCAGGTCGGAATTTAATGTGTTTAACATACGTTGCCGTTCCCCTTCTACGGCCGAAGAGCAAGGACGTGAGTTAGGGAACGAATATGAAAAACTGAGGGTATTGTCATCAGCGAAGGAATGGATTGGATTAGAAGTTGCAGACAAGACATCGTTTATAAAAATAAGAAAGAGAGTCGGAGACAAAACAGATCACTAAGGTTAAATGAGGCTATTTGAAGAATTTATTCCAGTAAAGAGTTATTTGAACTATTTCCTAATTTGACTGCTACGTTAATCCCTAAAAAAGGGAATATATATGATATTATTACCTACTATCTACCTGTCTGTTTATTCTCTTGGGGGTCCATTAGTCTTCCGTTTTATACCATTCTAGTACGGTACACTAAAAACTGCAAAGTTTGATAAATGTTTCTGCAGAGGAGTGACACTTAATAATAACCAACATCAAAATAACTTTAACTGAAAACATAAATTAACGCTTCCCAAAAACATACAAAAATTAATAAATATTAGGAATTTTAAATCTCCGCCGCGCCCCAAACGCACTCAAAGAAACGGGCATTATTTTGTCATAAGTTATTTTATTCCCTCGTTGGGTTAATTAGTCGTTAAGTTATTTTGTCATTGGTTAAGTGTTTTCTGCAACAGTGGTTAAGGACAATGCAGGAAATAACAATTGTGTAACATTTAGTTCCCTTTTAGTCAGTTTTCGATGAAAAGGATCTTTTCCAATATTTCACATTTGACAATTCATTAGTATTTTCACGAGAAGTTACAAGAATAGACCTTTCATGTGCTTGTCAAAAGTTGCATTGTTTACGCGCAAAGGCTAACATTAATCTTTGTAAAGTTAGTGAAGTTTGTTTTATATTTTAGCCGTGAAAATGGCAATGAAGTGAACTTTTGCGGCCCCAATAGCTTAAACGTCAAACCGTGAAAACGTCTACAGTCTTAACATTTTTCTTAGCAGCCGCTATAAATCTAAACAACGAACCATCTTTCCATCACTCAAAGATGACTTCACAAATACCGCTAAGTCATTCATCACAAAATATGCGTATTGCTGCAAACTTACTAAAGAAAACAACGAAGAAAAAACTCATGGACCTCTACCGTAGGCTTTAAATAAGCAAAATCTATTGGTCTTAAACACACTCCCGCTTGGCGGGGCCCACACATTGTTTTTGTTAGAAATTCCATAATATGACGATATTTCCCATCAAAAGAAAAAAAAAAAAAACCTGATCGAATACCGCTAATAAAACACAGTCCCCCAGCTGAGTGTTGTCTTGCATAAATATTCAAATTTCAAATGCTCCAGCTGTTTATCGAGTTCTTTCGAGATGCATCCAAGAGCATTTGCATCAGACCTTCGATTTAAATAAATAAATCTTTGAATAATATTGCATTATAAAAAAAAAAATTGAATAATTTTAACTCAAGCTGTTCACTATAAAACCATGGTATTTATGAAAATTGAAATTGAAACGACACAAAGCGTGGTTAACTGGGTTGTCATCCATTTCAAGTTAGGGAAATACGAGCGTATCTGAATCAATGAAAAACACTCACCTGTTCTTGGTGCAGTTGGAAGTGGCAGCCAGTGTTAGCTAGCCACAGGTGAAAATTATTCCAATTCTATTCTGAGTTCTAGACGATATTTCCTTTTTGTGTGTATCTTACAGATACTGAATGTGTGAATACCACAGGGAGAAGGGTAATCCAGACTTGGAATCAAACGCAAAAGAAAAATTGTTAATCACTTCTCTTCGGCTTTAGATTTTTATTATCTTCTTTTTTATAGATTTTTTTTTTTTATTTTTCTTTAACTACACTACACTCACAGCGCACAACACAGAACACAACAATAACAATAAAATAGATATTTTATATAATTTTTATTCGAGATTTGTTTAGCAGTACATGGGGATAGATAGACGATTGGTGTATGAGCTCAACAAGACGTGGTACTTGTGGATACGAAGATACAATGCGATTTCCTGATTTTCCTTTCTCCCTGATATTTGATGAGAAACTTTTTTTTTTTAAGAGGTTTTCCTTCTTCGGAAGTATTCACTTTTTCAATGCAAATGCAATTGGACATCTATTAGATACAATTAGAAAAACATAACAAAAAAAAAACTCGAATATTTTGACGTCGATCAGTGCTTTGAACCAAAACTAAGACTTCAAGAACCGACGAACGCAAAGTTAAGACTGAATTGAGACTTGGTAGTTTTCGTTGGTGAGACTTGAGAGCCAGACCACGGTTCAAGCCAAGAAGAAGAGCGCATAATGGAAAAAAATATCTTCTATCTATGTCTTGTTGTATTTTCCTACTCTGCTCAGGTGTATCTTGTACATAGGTAACCAATCTACCTGTTGTTGTGTTGTTATGTTTTGAAGTTATCTGTTTTGGATTTTCTTTTGTCCTTATGTTCTTTGTACTTGTGCATCTTTAATAGTTGGTTGGTATAGTATGTTGTGTTGAATTTATATCTTGTGACAACAACAACGACGACCATTCCGACTTGTGGGAATGGAATCAGCAAAGTGTGACCATAGAGGACATGAGCATACGTTTATGGTTGCCGGTCTTTCTATAGATCGGATTTATAAATGTGTTATTTGAGACTCTTAGGGTGGTTGGATTGTGAGACATACTCAAACTTCATCATTTAATCATGGGGTGTTGTTGAGGTATTAAAGAAAATGTTTAATACCTCGCTTGTGAACTTATTCTTGTTATCTTCTAAAATGGAAGCAAAGTTAAAATTCGTAGCGTATAATCTAACCAAGTGTTGTAGCTCTATTTTGGGTTTGAATCGTGGATGAGAAGTTAATGAATGCAACCCATCTCCCTCATTCAAAATTACCCAAGGTCATATTTTGCAAAGTCCAACATTAATCGTGTTCTATTCTACCTGGGCAAGTACTTGTATGTACGAGTACATATGATACATACAGCTGCCAACAACGACTCATGCTCGTAAATGTCTTTACTAAGAAAATACGAACTGGTTGTTACCCTTGCTAAAAAATGCAAGTCTACTAAAAAACGAAAACGTGCCAATGGTGGATTTATCAGAGTACATAGCTACTACCAGACTTTAGTGATTTTGTTGCCAGATTGCGAGTCTTTCTATTGTCAAATGCCTTCGCATACATTTGTCATTCTCTGAACATGGACTACTTAATTTTACATTGTTATTATTATTACTATTGTCGTGCTGACGAACTTGACTGCAGGTTCGAGTCCCAGCAAAAATATCCGAATTTGTTTCACAGAATAGTGAAACTACAGTTCTTACGAGGGTGGATCAATAAGTCCCTGAAAAATGAAATAAGGAACACTCTTTTCGGTATAAAAACATTTTATTTTTCAACATAGTCTCCTTTTAGCTCTGTACACTTCATCCAACGTATCTCCAATTTGCTGATGCCCTCCAAATAATACGGTTTCTCGAGCCCCTCAAAATAAGCGTTTGTTTCAGCGATGACCTCTTCATTCGACCCAAATCTCTTACCTCCGAGCCATTTCTTCATGTTTGGAAACAAGAAATAGTCGCAGGAGGCTAAATCTGGGGAATATGCTGGATGAGGGAGGAGTTCGTAGCCTAACTCATGCAATTTTGCCACTGCGACTGCGGACTTGTACGCCGGTGCGTTGTCCTGGTGAAAAAGAACTTTTTCCTTCGCCAAATGCGGCCGTTTTTGCTTCAAATCGGCTTGAAATCGATCCAGCAGCCGGTGCGTTGTCCTGGTGAAAAAGAACTTTTTCCTTCGCCAAATGCGGCCGTTTTTGCTTCAAATCGGCTTGGAATCGATCCAGCAGCTCTGAGTAATACTCGTATATGCCGGTGATCGTTTTACCCTTTTCCAGGTAATCGATGTGAATAACACCGCGCGCAACCCAAAAAACTGTCGCCATGACCTTGTTTGCTGACAAACCCGCCTTGGCCTTCTTCGACTTCGAGTCACCAGGAGAAGTCCATTGTTTTAAATGTTCCTTGGTTTCTGGTGTGTTGTGGTGAATCCAGGTTTCATCCACGGTTACGAAACGGCGCAAAAACTCAGCCGAATTTTTCTGGAACATCGCCAAACACAACTTTGAAGTTGTCAAACGAATGCGTTTGTTGTCGATTGTGAGCAAACGCGGCACCCATCTTGCGGAAAGCTTTTTCATGTCCAAATATTTATGTAAAATCGAAATCACTGAGTCATGTGATAAGCCTGTGGCCTCTTCAAGCTCGCTCACTTTCACTCGCCGATCGTCCATTGTCAAACCATGGATTTTGTCGACCATTACTGGTGTGGTGACCTCAATTGGGCGACCAGAACGTTCGGCGTCACTTGTGCTTGAACGACCGCACCGAAATTGAGTAAACCAGTGGTGAATGGTTCCAATCGATGGTGAAGAGTCCCCATAATATTTGTCAAGCTTTTGTTTGGTTTGTGTGATTGTTTTTTCTCGCAAAAATAGTGTTTAATGAGCACTCAAAATTCACTTTTTTCCATTTTAACGAAAATGCTAGTAGGCGTCTATATAAAATGGCTGCCACAACAAAACTATTTGACAGATCTGTCTGAAAATTTGGGTACGTTCTTTTGAAAGATGATTCTTGACAAAAAAAAAATAAATTTAAGGTGACGACACAATTTGTGTTAATTTCCAGGAACTTATTGACCCACCCTCGTATTCGGTAGTAAAATTGTAGGTCCCTTTCTTTCATACAGAAACAATTATATTCACAAAGCAACGCAATTGGTTATGAAAACCTATGCCCACGGCCTACTATGAGCTGTTTTAGGTTGAATTTTGTTAGTGTGTATATCATAAAGGCTGGATACATAAAACAACGTTATCCTATGACGAGCCCGCGCCTCCTAAATCTACTAAAACTAATTGCACTCGAAGTCGAACACTATATGCCTGTGTATGTATGTGCACATGTTTGTTTGTTACCACCCATCCCACAAACAAACTACTTACCCGATTCCAATGAAATGAAAGCAGACGTTTCGCTTGAAACTTATAAGGGTCAGAACTAAATGTTGCCATCAGATGGCTTAACAGTTCGTAAATATAAGTTCACTGCCACCTACGCCGAAAACTACTGAAGCAAAAAAAAATACGAGTAAGTGCAATAAGTAAAATCCATTAAATAAAAATAACCAAAAGCCCTACTATAAAAACTCTAAGAAGTGAATAGTAAGAGTGGGAGGCACGGAGAGCTTGCTGTAAACAAATTGCCAAAAATAGGGAGAGGAACGGGGTACTCACTGTAAACAGACACGTCAATGAGACAATTCCTGTAACAGGGCAACCAATACCATTTACACTAAGGGCTAAAATACTTTGTTAGGTCTTAACAGATTACATAATAAGCCACACAACGTACGAGTATGAGCTCAGGTTAATATCTCAAACTGTTCGTATTGCGACTAGAATTTATTGGAAAACGAATACCTAAACAACACCGGGCGACCCAGATAGTAAAGTATAAACTAAAAATATTGTAAAATGAAAATTCACCCCCAACCGGAAAGGGCTTTAGATTGAAATATAAAGCTGAAATCTTGAAATGACTGAAAAGGTGCGTCTATACCCTAACTAAGGACCACCCTCGGCTAGATATTTTGTATGCGCCTATGCGTCTACACATCACCATTATGTGAAAGCTAGAATGTATCGTAATCTTTTATTCAAGTTCGTACTTAGCAAGCTGGCTAAGTACGAAGGTGAAAACAACACTAATTTATGATACTGTAGCATAATAATAACTACGCGCCTATGTCTATGCAGCAAATTCCGAAGTGACTTTCCATTCTGGCAGAATTTTTGGTTCAAACTGTCCTTCATTCGAGGTTCGTGTCTGGGACGAAGTCTCCACAGCTCATGTCAACGAAAGAGACAAATAATATTAGGGATAATATTAGGGATAATATTAGGGAATTATAACTGCAAGAATTATTTCTCTTGTTCCAGTGGTCGAAGAATTTGCTAGAAGTTTCTGGCTATCAGAAACTTCTGCTATATAAGGACAGATGGCGATCAAAAAAAAAAGACAGTTGGTTTTAGAACCGTGGCGAAGAGATTGGAAAAGTGATAATGGGCGAAGTTGTAATTTGGTGATAAATTGAAAGTTGAGAGTAAACAAGAAAAAGTAATTAGTTTGAATTTGTGAATTAAGTAATTGAAAGGAGATAAAGTGATTTGAGAGGAAAGAGACCTTGTAAGAAAAGAATTTGCGAAGAATAGTATAGTGTGAACTTGAATTGTTCTATAGACTAGAAAATAAAGAAATAATTTCACAGAATAATTGTTTTATCTACTCGAGCCGTAGCTCGCATATTACATTGGTGTCAGAAGCGGGATAAAACTTATTCTGTGAATAACTATTTCCGTGGTGTGAAATTGCACAAAAAAAAAAAAAAAAAAAAACGATTTCTGTGTTGAGTTAATTAGTTGCGCAAAATGGGTCGCAAATTGGGAAAACTAACTATAACTCAACTAAAGGCAGAACTCAGTAAGCGGAACCTCGACACAACTGGGGGAAAAGATGCCCTACTGATTCGTCTGGAAGAAGCAGTAACGCAGGAAGGTGAAAATCCGCATGACATAGAGTTTGACGTGGAAGAGGAACCAGCAAGTACAGTAGCCGACCCGGGTATAACAAGTCTGCTCCTGCAACTTAAGTTAGTCATGGACGAACAAAAGAAAGCAATAGAAGATCAAAGTCATAAGCTCGATGACCAAAAGAATTCTCTAGAACTTAAGCTGGATGAACAAAAGAAAGCGATGGACGAACAAAAGAAAGCAATGGGCGACCAAAGGAATTCTCTAGAACTTAAGCTGGACGAACAAAAGAAAGCAATGGACGAACAAAAGAAAGCAATGGACGAACAAAAGAATTCTCTAGATGCTCTGGAAAGTAAACTTGATGAGCAAAACAAGAACTTGGAATCCAAATTCGAAGTGATCGAAGAAAAAATCGAGAAGGTCGAGACGCAACTCGAAAAAGTCGAAATTAGATTCGATGAAAATTTTGAGAAACATGAAACTCAGTTCGGGAAGATAGAGACTCAGTTTGAAAAAGTGGATACGCAATTCGAGATAGTAGGAAAGCAAGTCGAAAATCTTGCTAAGGAGCTCAGCAACGTGAAGAGACAGAAAGCACGGGAATATTCCACTGACGGTCTGAGAAGAAAGGAGATGCAGCCTCCTATCTTCGATGGTCAAACATCATGGCCAATTTATAAAAGGCAATTCGAAGCGGCCGCAATGACCAATAGCTGGGACGATGAAGAGAAGTCCATTGCACTCACACTTGCACTGAGGGGTCCAGCTGCGGAGCTCTTGCAGACCATCCCGGAAGATAAACAGCAGAACTACGACTCTCTGGTTCAGGCTATCGAGATGCGGTTTGGGGATGAACACATGCAGCAGGTGTACAGGGTTCAGCTGCGTAGTCGAGTCCAGAAAAGGGGGGAAACGCTCCAACAGTTGCAAGCGGATATAGAGCGACTAGCCCATCTTTCATACCCTAAAGCCGGTGAGGAGCTTATCAACGAAATGGCGGTGGAAGCTTTTATTCAGGCCATAGAGGACAGACAACTGCAAATGGCTGTAAGGATGGCTGAAAAGCGAACACTCCCCGAGGCATTGGCATTCGCTTTGTCAATGAAGGCTGCGGACCAAGCATACCAGGGAATACACCGTGTCAGGGAAATGTCCGTCGTGGAATGCTCATGCCAGAGAACAGCCGTCATGGATGAAGACAGAGCTCGCGGAAGTCAAATCCGTTGCTGGAATTGCAACCAAACGGGACACCTACAACGGCAGTGCAGAAGTGCACCTAGACGAGGAAATTGTTCACATTGCGGAAGTAGGAGAAGCAGAGAGGAAGCATCTGGCGGTGATAACATCCATCCTGTCAGTCAGACTTCGCAAAACCAGCAGTCGGGAAATGCGTAAGGACCAACTTCGCGGGGCAGAAGTTGGTTACTGGAATCGAGGCCCCCAGGACCACCATTCAAGTTTCGCAAACCAAACGGGGTAACAAGAGCCTGACAGTGGAGGCACTAATCAACGAGAAGAAGTGCGTAGCCACCATCGACACAGGTGCCACTGCCTCCATTGTAAGAAGAGATATCGTCAAAAGCTCCTGGCTGCACAACACCAACAGCTACTGCCTGAAGACTGCAACAGGGGAAATGGCGAAGGTATTTGGAGAAGTTCGTCTTACGATTACTCTGGCAGGACTGACGTTCTCCCATGCGTTTCTGGTGGCAGATATATGCGACGAGTGCATCATCGGAGTAGACTTCATGAAAGCAAATGAAGTAATCTTGGACATCGGGATGCAAGTACTGAGGTATCGAAATGTGGAGATTCCGATGGTGTACGGAAATGAGAATGCCGTAACTCTCAGGACAGTCATCAGCAAAGACGAAGTTTTGCCGCCGTCTTCAGAGACAATCATTTGGACAAAGCTGGAAGGTGATCTTGGGAGCCACCGATTCTACATAGTAGAACCAGACCCAGAGAAGAATTCTCAAGACTACATCGTGGGAAAGACGTTAGTCGAACCAAAGAACACCATGGTTCCAGTGAGGGTTTTGAACGCAAGACCACACACTGTAAAACTAAGGCGAGGGGATGTGACTGGAAAATGCACGCCGATTACCGCCGTCGCAACAATATCTGAACGTGATGCTCCAAAACCTCTCCCATCACCTTGGACAGCGGAAACGAGAGAGACGATTCTCCAGTCCAGTGAGCTGAATCAGGAGCAGCGAACTATGGCAGAGAATCTTATCAATGAGTACGCTGATGTATTTGCCTCACAGGACGGAGAATACGGCCGAACACACCTGGTACAACATCGAATAGACACTGGTGATACTAGACCAATTCGTCAGCCTGCTAGGCGCCTTCCATTGGCAAAGCAGACAGAAGTTGCAGAGATGGTGTCGGCAATGGAGAAAGAAGGTCTGATTGAAAGTTCCAAAAGTCCGTGGGCATCACCGGTTGTACTGGTAAAGAAGAAAGATGGCAGCACGCGGTTCTGCGTGGACTATCGGCAGCTCAATTACGTCACCAAGAAAGACAGCTATCCGCTGCCACGGATTGACGACACGCTAGACACACTATCAGGAGCCCGATGGTTTTCCACTCTCGACTTGAAGAGTGGCTACTGGCAGGTACAGATCCATCCAGAAGACCGGGAGAAAACCGCCTTCACCACAGGAAATGGGCTATGGCAATTCACGGTAATGCCATTCGGGCTGTGCAATGCTCCGGCGACTTTCGAGCGATTGATGGAATGTGTCCTGCAAGGGTTAACATGGAAAACCTGTTTGGTATACTTGGATGATGTCATCGTCGTAGGAAAAACGTTTGCGCAACACCGAGACAATCTAAGGGATGTGTTTCAAAGGCTTCGAAGTGCCCACCTGAAGCTCAACCCCAAGAAGTGCGCCCTGTTTAGAGCGGAAGTCAAGTACCTGGGACACATAATTTCAGCGAAAGGAGTGAGAACCGATCCGGAGAAGGTCGAAGCGGTGAAAAACTGGCCAGTCCCCAAAGACAAACACCAACTAAGGAGCTTCCTGGGCCTAGCCACCTACTACAGACGGTTCGTGAAGGATTTTGCCGGGATCGCAAAGAACCTGCACCAGTTGACGGAAAAGGGAAAACAATTCAAATGGTCAATTGAGTGCGAGAAGAGCTTCAAGGCACTTAAACAACGGCTATGCGATGCCCCGATACTGGCTTACCCCACTCCCGGGGAAACGTTCGTTGTGGATGCAGATGCTAGTAATGTCGGGGTAGGAGCCGTACTCTCCCAGGTGCATGACGGCCAAGAGAAGGTGGTTGCGTACTTCAGCAAGGTGCTCTCTAAGCCAGAAAGGAACTACTGCGTGACAAGGCGGGAACTTCTAGCTTTGATCTTGGCTACGAAGCATTTTCACAAATACCTCTACGGGAGGAAGTTCGTTCTTCGCACAGACCATGCAGCATTAAAATGGCTATTACAGTTCAAGAGTCCTGAGGGTCAGGTCGCAAGATGGATCGAAAGGCTGCAAATCTACGACTACGAAATACAGCATCGTAAAGGAAAACTCCACTCTAATGCGGATGCACTGTCCCGGAGACCATGCAGAACGGATTGTAAACATTGTGCGCGTCAGGAAGAACGGGAGCTGGTTTCCATCCAAAGAATGAGAGCCGAACCTATCGCCGGCTGGAGCGTAGATGAGATCCGGAACGCTCAGAAGGAAGACCCCGATATCGAGCCGATTCTGGCCTGGAAGGAGAACATGGAGAAACCGGATCATCAGGACATCTCTCACAGAAGCCCGACCTTAAAGGCATATTTTGCGCAGTGGGACTCCCTCCATGTCCAAGAAGGTGTTCTGAGAAGAAAATGGGAATCCTCCGACGGAAAATCGTTTGTAATGCAGCTTGTAGTACCGCGGACGAGGGTCAAGGAGGTGTTACAGGAAATGCATGGCGGGGCGACCGGAGGCCACTTGGGAGTGAATAAGACGCTAGAAAAGGTACGAGAACGTTTTTATTGGTTAAAAGCGAAGGAAGATATCGAAGACTGGTGCAGAAAATGCGACGTGTGTGCAGCTAGCAAGGGTCCGAGAATCAAAACTCGAGGTAAGATGCACCAATACAACGTGGGAGCACCTTTCGAACGAATCGCCATTGACATCGCAGGGCCCTTTCCGGAAACCGACAATGGTAATCGGTATATACTCGTAGTGATGGACTACTTCAGTAAGTGGCCGGAAGCGTTTCCGATCCCTAACCAGGAAGCCAGAACCGTGGCGGAGCAGATCGTCTACAATTGGGTTAGCAGATTCGGTGTGCCCTTGGAATTGCATTCTGACCAAGGGCGGAACTTCGAGTCAAGAATCTTCCAAGAGATGTGTCAACTACTCGGAATCAAAAAGACAAGGACAACCCCGCTTCATCCACAGTCGGACGGTATGGTGGAGCGTTTCAATAGGACTTTGGACGAACATCTCTCGAAGGTCGTAGGTGACTACCAACGGGATTGGGACCGGCAGATTCCCTTGTTTTTGATGGCCTATAGAAGTGCCGTGCATAGCACTACTCGACATACGCCGTTCGAAATCTTATTTGGTGGAATAGCTCGTTTACCCAGTGAGGTGAAATTTGGATCTCCTACCAATGAGCCCAGAAATGAAGAAGAGTACGTGGCGGACCTTAGGGAAAGGCTTAGGGACATACACCAAAGGACCAGAAGCCAGATTAAGATGACGAGCGACCGCATGAAGACCAGGTATGATGCCAAGGCAACAACGTCAGGATTCCAGGAAGGAGATCTGGTGTGGCTGTATAATCCCCATCGCCAAAAGGGGAAATCACCTAAGTTACAGCGGAACTGGGAAGGTCCCTACAGAATAGTAACCCGCATCAACGATGTTGTCTACCGCATCCAGCGAGGACCAAGGGCCAAAATGAAAGTGGTTCATGTGGACCGACTGAGTCGATACAATGGCCGAAATGAGGATGCACTTGTTCGGGACGAACATGTCTAAGAGGGGGGCAGTGTAGCATAATAATAACTACGCGCCTATGTCTATGCAGCAAATTCCGAAGTGACTTTCCATTCTGGCAGAATTTTTGGTTCAAACTGTCCTTCATTCGAGGTTCGTGTCTGGGACGAAGTCTCCACAGCTCATGTCAACGAAAGAGACAAATAATATTAGGGATAATATTAGGGATAATATTAGGGAATTATAACTGCAAGAATTATTTCTCTTGTTCCAGTGGTCGAAGAATTTGCTAGAAGTTTCTGGCTATCAGAAACTTCTGCTATATAAGGACAGATGGCGATCAAAAAAAAAAGACAGTTGGTTTTAGAACCGTGGCGAAGAGATTGGAAAAGTGATAATGGGCGAAGTTGTAATTTGGTGATAAATTGAAAGTTGAGAGTAAACAAGAAAAAGTAATTAGTTTGAATTTGTGAATTAAGTAATTGAAAGGAGATAAAGTGATTTGAGAGGAAAGAGACCTTGTAAGAAAAGAATTTGCGAAGAATAGTATAGTGTGAACTTGAATTGTTCTATAGACTAGAAAATAAAGAAATAATTTCACAGAATAATTGTTTTATCTACTCGAGCCGTAGCTCGCATATTACAATACTTTAGGAACAAAATGGAATTTTCCTGTACTAATTAATGCAAATTCAAATGTCTTACATAATCCTAATCAAAGCTTAATCCGTCATCTGACGGTAATACGAGTGTTTTAGTATCCGCAATTAAGATGTCCATTTTGTAACCAGTCTTAAGCTTAATAATTACCTGCGACATTGGTATTTAAAACACGTCTAGTTGCAAATTGCTTCCGCCAATGTGGGTGGGTTTTCGTTAAGCAAAAATAATTAGCTTTACTCGTACACTCAGATGATTTTCGCTTCTCACATCATCTGATTTCGGATTAATCCCAAATGAACATGTGTGTTCCCCCACGGCATGCAAATTATGTCTTGCCGCTTTGGGAGTTTCTCACAATGGAATTTGAAAAAAGAGACCCATGTTCAACTTCATAATGAAGCTAATAATTGCTATTTTGTTCACTGGTATGCCATTGTTTATGAATGACTGCAGACTTTAGAAATGGATATGGGAGGAGACACATAGTCGCTTTAATTATCTAATGTTGATTTATGAATGTATAACATGATAACTTGAAGATCCACTATTGATATGCATATGAATAAAAAATATGTATTTGTATCTTCAAGAACGATTCCGAATCGTATAAACACATTGGAAAAGACATATGTACATAGAAGGCATTTATTGATTTCTAAGAATGCAAAAGAATTTTTAAAAAGGAAGTGAACTCAGATCTACCACCGTTTAGCGAAAGCTCTAACCATCGCTGATGGTTCCCAAGAATTATCCTCGCTAACACATCCACAGTGATTATGTCAAAACTAGTAAGCCGATAACGCAACGAACTAAATCTTCTTAGTTCGAAACACAACTCCATAATCTGTTGGGATCATAGGGGTTTCTCCAGTAATGAGAAGACCGATGAACTAAATAATCCTGGGACCTTATTACATATTACGAAACGAGAGGCATGATAAACGATTACCAGATAACGATATGCACTATTTGCAAGGATTATGTGTGACGAGAACGATTGCAAGCAAATGTAGCCAGCTGAAAAGCATAAATCCATGCTTTTTGGAAGCTAAATTAGCTTCAACATACATGTGTCAATTTCATAGGCACTTTTCTCCCCTGCTTGATTGTATGGCATATAATTCTTCTCAATCGTGTCGTTTCTTTTGATAACGATAATCGTAATTGTGTCGTTACGATACTTAAATAGATAATAAGAATGCATTAACATAATAAGGCCCCTGATCCCCACATAACCTTTAAATTCTTACATGGACTTTAGTTTCCAAATACTTTGCTAATAGGAGCGCACTTCAATTATGCTGCATATCAAGGAAACTATAGACAGAGCAAAATAAAAGCAGATTAAAACAATTTGTAAATTTCTAAAGATTATTCCCGAATCGGGGCTATTTTCATTCTTTATTTATTGACTAAAAAATACAAATTTCCAGAGGTAATAGCATTAGGATGCTCCACACTCATACTGGGTAAGTCATTAGTGATTTTGCAGTCACCAAGCATCTACAGCAAAGGAAGCTTGCTTAGTTACTTGTTACCGTGGATAAATTTGTCCCTGTCAATTACTAAGTTTCTTCAGGCAGGAATATCATTACCCAGCTGCCTACGGTTTTAAACACAAAATTGTTTGAAGTTTCATTCCACTTACGAACGCTATCGAAGATAAAATCTGTCTTTTTGAGCTGAATTTGAAAGCCCTTCTTAAAGTCTGGACAAGAACGTTCTGTGTCAAAAACTGGAGCGAACCAAGTAGCTGTATCCCTTATTTGTGATGCTGTATTTGGGTAAAACCTTTCTCGAAGTGAATGACGAACTAATTCCCATCAAGCAGATGCATTACCCTATATCTGGCTGGAATTCAGAAAGTTCTCGTCGCAGAACTAAACTGAATGATTTCGTTAAGTATTAGCTCTGATCTGCAAAAGAAGGGACTACCTGGGGACCTATCAACTTTTAAGGGATCCACCATCACTCCAGTTGGATTGAACGTTTAATCTCAGGATCGTGTCGTGGTTGACTTGGATATTAAAATCCCACCTCGTGCTATTCACTACCATGTTGCGTTCAACTGAGTCAAAGTTCCATGGATCGAAAGCTGCTCAGATAGCATGAGTGCAAATGAGAATGATTTCGCAAGCAAACAACCCCGCACTCAAATAAGAGCTCAAATAAGTTTGGGCCTGTCCATCTCATCACACTTCCTAAATAGCGGTTATATCTGATTTATAACAGTTAAAGTTCGGCTGCTTGAGTTCTTTTCGGGGTACGAAAGTTCGAGGTGCAAATCCGTAAATGATCGGGTTGTCAACATCTGGGGTCAGCGGTCGGCAATTGGCTAAAGATAACTCCGATGTAGCTGAGACCTATCTAGAGGCGATGTTCCGAATTTTACTGCACACATTCATTAGACACTACCAAATCGAATTCGGAACGTTCCCTCTAGACAAGTTGAGAAAAACGTATAAAATGATGGCACTGAGTAGATCACTTAAACCAGTTCGCCTATTGGCCTATCCGAAAAGAAGATTTTTGTATGATGTAATGCAGTAACAATAAAAGAGAATTAACTTGTAAACATATGGGTGGTCCAGCTGTTGGTTTCTTTTCAAAAATTGCTATAAAAAAATCCATTTAATATTTTTCAGTACACTTTCTGAATATTTATGGAAAACAATTTTATTTAAATGGCTGCCGCGACTGCATTGGTAGTAGCCCATCCTACCAACCCAATTTTGCAGTATATTTTCAATGGCTCGGGGCTCTATTTCACGAATAGCTCGATCTAGATTGTTAGCATAACATCGATCTTTAACGGCACCCCACAAAAAAAAAGTCCAAGGGCGTCAAATCGCAGCTGCGCGGCGGCCAAGCAAAATCACCATGACCGCTGATTACACGTTTATTGAGCTTAGTTCACAAAAGATAGTTTATTAGACGGCTTGTATGGCACGTTCGGTAACAGCAGAAATATTATCAGCTAAGCGCACAGAACGAACACGAGGATAACTTGTGTTATCAATTAGCATGCCAATCCCACGAAATTTCTTCATAAACTTGCGTACACACGGTTTCTTTTCAAAATGTGTACTGTTCCGGCAAGACAGCACTCACTTTGGAAATAAGTTTTCAATATTCCCCAAAGTTGTTCAAGCGTAAATCAATTCATTTCGTACCGCGGAGATGTGATCCTGTAATTTTTTGTGCAGTACAGAGTCACTGAATAAAGCTACTGTGTATCTGTCAATTTGTTGAGCGTGAAAGGGCTGTCAGTGTCAAAATAGAACGTAATTTAAAAAGAAGCCAGCAGATGACGCTTTCTTTATTTGTTAGGTAAATACAAAACACTATTTCTTTCTCTCAGTTTAATGTTTATTCAATAAAATTCCATTAAACATTATATACCAATTATGTTTTTCTTTTTTTTTTACTTTTATAAACCTATACACTATAATATCTGTTGTAAACAATACTTTCTAAACTACAATTTTCAAGTCTCTTTTTATACGAATTACAAATACGTTTTCATTTACTATAAATTTAATAATAATTTAATCGAGTTTATTTTCCAAGTTTCGCAGAATCAACAATATAAGCTTTAAGTTAATTAATAGACAACAATGATATTCGATTGATAGTTTTAGATTAGTAAGCGTTAAATTGACTTTTATCCTCCTTTTTTTTTTTTTTGTATGCGATTTTGCTTAACCAAAGTATAAATTGTTCTTAAATTAATTTTATTTAGTACATTTTCTGCTTGAGAAGCTTTCTACAATAATTAAAGCATTTAATTTATAATTTAATTGCTATATCTTTTGGATTGGCGCATTCACTAAAAGCAATTTATTTAGATTTTTTTTTTTTTTAACAAAATATTATTTTAGCATTTTTATTTTTGACTTAAGTTTTGAGATATAGCTAGATGATATGATTTACTTCAAACTAGTTATCTATTAATTTATGTATTTACCTATAATTTTAATTTAAAAGCAGATGCGAACAACACATTTTATTTTTTTTTAGTATTTTTTTCAAAAATATTAATTTTCATAAACTTGTATAGTAATATGTTTGTTTGTACGTTTATCAATCACAGATTTTTAGATAATAATTATATAGTTATGTATATTTAAGTTTCTTTTTTTCTTTTTAATCGGTGAGCGATAAATAGTACTTACAAAATATTAGTTATTTCGATAAATTGACATAATTATTCGATGTCGAGCAATAGTTTATGGTTTATAAATTAATTATACATATGTAACTTAATAAATTTACTAGCCAAAGTCTTGGAAAAACATAAGTTTCTGAGAAAGACAGTGGAACGTGAATAAATTTTGGGAGAAAATAATGTGTAAAAGGTGATAATAAATACTTTAACAAAATATTTAAAGCTTAAACTTAAAAAATTTAAATACTCAAACTAACTTAAGTTATATGAAAAATAGATAAGTTCGAGTGGGGTAGTAGGTAAGACGACGATGGGCTCCATGCACTTTTTTACTTTCGCAATGAAAATGACAAGTCATTAATCATTAAATAAATTTACTGTTAATAAAAAGATGGCAAATTTTAGCGAGAAGAAAAACCACTTCTTATATATTAGCATAATATCACAATAAATATCGAGTGTGAAATTATTTGTTAAACTTTGCCAATTTTTCAGGTTATTAGTCTCTATTGCATTGTCTGGTATTCTTTTGTTCTACCACATAAAAGCTGGCGAGATGTGAAATGAAATCCATTCATATGGATAAATTATTCTACATCCATGTCGAAATCATATCGGAAGTGAAATTTGAATTGGATAATTTCACTTTCGCAAATCGCTGCTTTACATAATTTGGTACAAGCGAACTTGGTGGTTTACGTACCACACAGCAAATTTGCACACCTAGAGCTAGAGAAGGATCTGGGCTGTAAAAAGATAACGAAAATCCTCTCAAGGTATTGTAGTTATAAAAGAATTCGAAAAGTTCGTGTCGAGCCTTGCGCCCATTACGTTGCGTACAGCCCTGAATCCTAAATTTACGTCATTAATTCATACAAATTGTGCATATAGCTTTTATAGTTTAGGCAGTAGAAGGTGGTGATAGACGAACGGACGAACGGGCGCACTAGAGAGAACAAGATGAACAAAAAAAAAATATCATGTCAAAGCAACAACTTTTTGTTCCATGTCTGCCTGTTTGTTTGTTCTCACACGACTTGCTCGTAAGCCACTGAAGAAGTTTTGATAAAATATGTTTGGATATTTGTCTCGATATACAGATAGATGGAGTGTAGATAAGACGTGGCGGGTGGAGTTTCAAAAATCTTGAACAAAATCAAGAACGTCTGAATGGCTTTTAATAAAATTTGGCTTAGAAGTTTAGACGGTAGTTGGCTGACCTGAAAATTATCAACACCGGATGTAGTTGGGGTAGGATTTGAAGAGTTTCAAAATTCTTTGAATCATCCTTTTCATACACCTAAGTCAAGAACCACTTAACAGATTTTGATGAAATTTTAGTTTTGACGTGTAAATGCGTTTGTCCGAAAGCCATCAAAATTTGGTGAAGACAGGGTGGAGTGTTTTTAAACCCCACGTCTTAACATTTTTTTTCAAAACTGCTTATGCATGATTTTAAATGACTTTCCGGATTTTTCGCATAAGGTGAAAGACGAGAGCAGGTGCAGAGGGAGGGAGCATTGTTTTTTGTTTACTTTTATTTGTTCAATTTATTCAATTAGAATTCCTTAGATATTTAGCTTTTGTTTGGTGTCACTGTTCGAAGTTTAAGGAAGTTTGTAGTCATTTCTGAAAGCCAAAAAATTGTTGGTCTCCGATGTCAAAATTTTCAATTAAACTTTTCAAAAAACCTTTTTTTACGTGCCTGTCCCTTTCGCCCTCCTCACACTCCGAGTTCAAAAACCAGCAAACAGATTTCAATGAAATTTGGTTGCACCTAGAAATCATTTAAATCGGACAGTATGGAAATAAGACATAGGGGGTTTGAGAGCTAGGTGTCATCAAATATTGTGATTGCAAATTATGTCTTTGTCACACGTCTAGCTCAATGAACTTGATGAATTTTGATAAAATTTGGTTTGTTAGCTTGACCTAACGTGTAAATGGTTCTATCTATCTACAAAGTGTTGGTAAGACATTGTGGGTGGAGTTTCAAAAATCTTCAAAATTGCTCTTCATAATGCCGCTAACACAAGAATCACTCAAAGCATTTTTATAAAATTTGGTTCGTTGGTTCTGTCTGGTGCCTAGACGGTCCCATTTTGAAAACTATCAACCTTTTTTCTAGAATGCGGCGGGGAATGATTCACGAAATTTAAAAATCGGAATCTTTTAATCCGCTATATCTTCATACAAATATCAATTTGAAGTGAAAGTGAATCGAATGAGCGAAGGGAATTTCCGATCTATCGAAATGAGAATGATACACCGCAGCCGATATACTTCACTCTTGCTCTGTAAGATTTGTATTTGACACCGTTTTGAATGCATTAGCGTACCGTTTTATCATTCTAGTGCGACACACTAAAAATCAACGGATAACTGAAAAGAAGCATTCTTATGTTTTTAACCCCAAAGATCGATAACGGCTGAACCGATTGTAATGCAGTTTTTAATACATCATTTGGCTTTGGGCAGCAACTATTTAACTTTATTTCGCTTTAAGAAAAACCCCCCTTCGCATTCAAAGATTACTACTGCAACTGTTTGGGTATTATTTTCTTTGTTTTTCCCGATTTTTACTTGCAAGGGCAAGTATTGTTTTCGTAAAAACTATCGATGTCAAGATTTTGAATTTGAATTTTTGGTAAATGCTCGAAAATGTTTTTAGCTTTAACTCATTTTACGAAAAATAAATTTTTTTTTTCACTATTTATTGACTTTTCCTAAATTTGAAATCGAAACAATTTGCAAAGAAACACAGCATATATATAATACGAGTACATATAGAGCAAGTGGCCTTTATAGGTGGCCTTAGAAACGTGCAATGTTTTGCCTCCACAACAGTTTCGAGACGAATTGATCACTTTGTTCACCGCGATGCTATAAGCTCATTTCATTAATAATTGCTCGCTGCTCTCGTTCCAACACATTTTTGTTTTCGATGCTATTAATGATTTAACGGTTTTAGAGAGCTCTAGTTGTTCGAGACATATCTCACAAGCTTTATCGTCTTTTCGATAACCTTGTAGAAAGGAGACAATTTTGTTTTACAATTTTTTGGGAGACACGTTGAACAAATGCTGTTACATATTTGTTTACTCTGTAAGAGCCCGGAAAATCAGGAAAGATGTAGCATAAACGGCGAATGCAAATAAGGATGCTAACGAACAACGATGAAAAGTAGGGCCAATGCATATGAACTAACAAAAACGATGAAAGAATGTGACAGGAATCATGGCTCATTTTTAAAACAGAGTCAAGCGTCTATAACTTCAAAACCGTGAAAGATATCACCAACATTTTAAAGGAAACTTTTGTAAGTGTAATGCTTTCACAAGGAATGTTTCTTTTAGCTTTCGTCGAATAATTCAAAGTAAGATTCTCTAGATGATCCTCTGTCTTTGAAACTTTTTTTTTTTTTTTTGTAAGCAGAGGGTGGCCCGAAAATATTGAGTGGATTTTAAAAATTTATAACTTTGGAACGAAGCAATATTTTTCAACATTATTTTTTTTTTTTTTTTTTCTCTTTTAGATTAAATATTTCGATTTTGGACTTTCGTTGTCGAATATTACATTCGACACAACTCCTCAACACAACGAGAATTTTGTCATTTTAATGTAAGAAGTGCCCCGTCTAGAAACGCCCTCTTCCGTCGTTCCCGTTGTCGGAAAAAAGGAACTGTATTCAATCATAGACAAACCGGGAGACCTGCATCCCAAGATAACATAAGCCCCAAACAGGCATCTGTTGACGCACATCCTTCAGCATCGACCAGGCGGCGCTCGTCCCAGCTAAACATCCCATGGACGTCCATGCAGAGAATTTTAAGAAGGGATTTGCATTATTTTCATATTAAATTTGATATAGCCAGCAACTGTTTACCAGAGACCGTGCAAGTCGGTAGTTATTGGCCCGTACACTGCTTGAAAAATAAAATCACAATCGCTATTTTCGTTGAGAAATTGATTATGTCAGGCAAATCCCATTTCCACCTTAATGGCTTCGTCAATAAACAAAATTCACGTTTTTCTGGGGCGTGGAAAACCATCAAATAATTCAGGAGCGGCACATGCATCCACTTGCGAGTCACGGTTTGGTGTGATATAAGGTCACATGACCCTATTTCTTTGAAGACACATATGCGGGTCTAGTAAAGGTAAATGGGGACGATTATAGAGCAGTGGTCGACATCCTATCCCTTACCCGTATGTGGTTTCAACAAGACGGCAATGACTATTCTTCGAAAAATATTCCTAGGTCGAATAGTCTCAAAAAATGGAGACATTGGTTGGTTGGCTCGTTCTTCGGACTTAACAGCTCCAGACTGTTTCCTATGAGGTTATCTGAAAGGAAAGGTTTACGAGAACAACCCCATCTCTCTTGCAGACTTTAAAAGGAACCCACTTTTAAAAAAGTGATCAAAAATTTCATCAAAAGATTGGAGTTTTGAGTAACCAAAATGGCGGTCACTTAAAGGATATTATTTTCCATTCTCAACATCAAAAAGAATAGCTAAGATTAAGCTTCGACATTCTTCTGGTTTAATCAAATAAAAAGTTATTCAAATTTGAAATCCACTTAATATTGTTGGGCCACCCTATACATATCAAAAAAAAAACTTGGAAATGTCGCCTTATTAATTTGTTGATAAAAAAAGTTCGATAAATTATAGACATTTGAGCACCCTGTGTGAAGAAATCTGCCCTACTCTGTAAAAAAAAAATAAAAAAAAATCATAAAAAATTATCCTTTTTTTTTGTATTTCGAATAAATTTCATCATCACAATCAATATTAAATAATTTTAAAAACAAAAAAAAAATATATATATATACAAAAAATAAAATTCGAATAAAAAGGTTTGCTTCCAGCCAGCGATAACGAATGAACACTTTTCAAAATTACATTGGAGATCAAATTCACAGAAAAATAATACAGAGACTTGCCCTCACTTAATTATAAAACTACCAAGTTGAGCATTTCGATTTGAGCGGTTTAAATTGAAAAGAAAAACTGAGTAAATATTTACACTGGTACGCACTATGATATGTTTACAAAAGCATTTTTTCATCATTTAAGCAAAACCAACAAAAAAATAAATACTATTCTCTAACTTACGGAAAGGCGTGTGGGATACCCCCTCCAATATGCAACATTTTATTACGAGTTTCAAACTTCATTATTGTGGTGACGTTGCAAAACATTGTTGATTTTTAATTTCAGTGGGGAAAAGTCTATTTTCTTAAATCTAGGCAACGAGGTGAACTTCTTCACGTTGCTGAGATCATTTGTGGCGTTGGTCTTTGCCTTTGAGCATTTCTCTATGTACTTATTACTCGGAGTGATTCTGGCCAATGTTGCATACTTCTGATAGATCCTTGTGGCACTGTCTGTGCCCTGCATGCAGTTTCCCTTTAAATCCGATTCGTTCTTGGTATCATCGAATTTAAAATCGATATTTTGCAAAGCGGCCAAATTGATAAGCCTCTGAGACTGACTGTGCGCTAGATCACCACCACCATCGATGTGACGCGTGACTGTGTAGACATTTTCGGAGATTTTCCTCGCCATCAGGGGAGAAGACTTTTTCGTGGTACTTCTTTGGCTGTCACTGTCAGCTGCGACCGCATTCGAACGCATACGTTGGTCTAAGATTTTCTGCGGCGACGATATGTACAGATTCTCACGACGAGTCACTTTCATGTTCGCCAAGTGACGGAAGTTATTCGAATTTGCTGTTTTCTCTGCACTTGATGGGCTGCGTCGACGCATTTTCGCTGTATCACAGCTGTTTGGGTAGTAAGACGGAATTTTATCATCGATGCTGATTATTGACTTTCGTGGCGTTTGGTAATAGGCTTCTTCTATGTCAGCAGGTGATTGCTCAGTAGCTGGCAGACACATTCCTATATTCTCGTATAAATTCGATTCATTCAGAGCCGATGAGTTGGCCATATTCTCATAGACAACGCTCTCGTTGATGGGCTTATCGTTAGGTTTCTGATCATCATTTTCCTTATCACTATCATTATTCGATGGGGATTGTTCTTTGAGTATTGGTGCCATGGCGCAGTACCCAGACATGTCATCGATGAGTAGTACTTGTGGAGTAGTTTTTATATTCAAATTGGAACCCACCAAATTTACAGTCGAAGAATTGCATGAGAAGTTGAAATTCGGTTGGATTTGCTCGGATATATTCAAACTATCTAAAGATTCAGTTTTTTTCGGTGACTCTTCTTGGCCGTTTAGCAGCGAAGATTCATCCAAGCTACTTGGTAACAATTCAGATGACAGAGAGCTGATGTCATCGAAAGTAGATAAATCGTCGAAAACGTTAATTTTCGAAAGATCCGGACTAGAGAAACTGTTACGTTTGTTTACCATGGCTTTCTTGCGTGCCAGCGATGTATTTTGTCTTCGTCGTAAGTTGCTGCTGGTGGGTGTGTTCACATAGAGTTGCTCCAGGGTTTTCTCTTCATCGGGACTGGCACCGATTAGATCTTCAGTGGTACTTACCTGACCTTCACTTACACTTTCTGAACGTTTTGATCGGCCAAAGATGTTATCCAAGACGTTCTTGTATTTCTTCTTTTTGGCCAATTCAGATTCGGGATTTGTATTGGAACGGGGAATACGTACATCTTGTTCAAATGTATTGATACGTTTACGTGGTGGAAGTGGGGGAGCCGGTTCAAGAGCCTCCTCACTGGAAATTGAGAGAGAAAAAGGGCAAAATGTAAAAGTATTAATTTTTTTTATAATTTGCGCGCGTCAAAGAGGATATGAATACTCTTATACTATTACAGGACACGGGCGTTTGTGAAGGAGAGAGAGAGAAAGAAAGATTTAGTGTAGTGGTTTGAAACTTAGATGGTATTAAGTTTCTGTAAACTCCAAGGGTAGCGTTCAGATAACTGGGGAGCTTGTTTGTTTTACTTTTGTCGTTGCTCATGATTCACAGTATTTTTTTCCGTCCTCCTGATGTCATCATCACTATCAAGTTACATTTTCTGCCATATGACCGCTCTACTGCCAGTGCTATACCTTCGCAGTAGAGTTGACTTAGCTTTCGCAATTGATCGACTTTTTTATTTATTTCAGACGAAATAAATAGATGATTATTGGCATCAGGATTCGAACCGTGAACCTGTAGCGTGACAAGCGTTGATGTTATCACTACACCACGGCTACCCTTAAAGTTAATCTATTCTAGCGTCTGGAAATCGAAGGGGAACTAAGCAACAAGTGGTAAAGAGTAATCTCGCTCTTCCCACGAATGCTGATATCAATTCAATGGGGTAGTTTGAACAGCTTCAGTTCAATGACACTCAATCGACAAGAGAAAACAAATGTTTAGGAGGCAACCGCAGTACCAGCAACTCCATTAGCCTATGAATCGGGTGGCTCCATCGGATCTAAAAAATAGACCAAAAGACAAAACCAAGATCCCATGTACGTAAGCTCTGGAAAATGCAAAACGAAAACTAACTCGTGCAAACAAAAACTTGGGAAAATCAGAAGAAAGCGGGTTTCCATAGATACGAAAGGAATTTAAAGAGTGAGTTGCAAGCTACCGCAGCAGTTGGGAGGAGTGAGCTTGAGTCTGAATATCGAAATTCTGAAAATAAGAGAAGTTTAACGTGGCGTAACAAGCGCACTTAGTACGAGGGCAAGGTGGAAAGTTCTCGTCCTGACGCAGAGATGGCGTTCCAATCAGCAAAAATTTATGTTTCCTGCCTGGGTGCACTTCTCATTAGTTCGTATGAAAAGTTTCAACTTGTTCTCTCAAGTAGTTTCTTCACACGAATTTTTGCAGTAGACGACTTGCGTGTTTTTCGTTAAAATGGATAAACTTGAATATCGTGCGGTGATAAAATTCTTCGTTTTGGATGGTTTAACCCCTAAGGAAATTCATCCAAAGTTGACAAAAGTTTACGGGGACTCCTTCCATGTCAACCGTTAAAAAGTGGGCAGCTGAATTTAAACGTGGTCGTACGTCCCTCGAAGATGACCCTCGTGAAGGACGGCCAAAAACCGCAACCACACCCGAAACCATCGAAAAAGTGCATGATATCGTGTTGGACGACAGGCGAGTGAAGGTGAGTGAGATAGCTGAGTCTGTGTCTACGAGTATGAATATCGGAAGAGAGGGTGCGAACATCTTGCACAAAAACTTAGGGATTCGAAAGCTCTGGGCAAGATGGGTGCCGCATTTACTGAATGCCGATCAAATGCAAATGCGCAAACGATTTTCGCGGCAGTCTTTGGACCGATTCAATAGGGATCCGACCGATTTTGTGCGGCGATTTGTCACCATGGATGAGACATGGGTCCACCACTACACGCCAGAAATGAAACAGCAGTCGAAGCAGTGGGTGGAAGCCGGTGGTTCAGCGCCAAAGAAAGCGAAGTCGATCGCATCTGCCGGAAAAGTCATGGCCAGTGTGTTTTGGGATGCGAAAGGGATCCTGTTAATTGATTGACTTGTGAAAGGCAGAACAATTACAGGCGAATATTACTCCAACGTTCTTGGCCAGCTAGCTGGATGCCAAATTTCGCGAGAAGAGGCCTGGCTTGAAGAAAAAAAAAATCATCTTTCACCAGGACAATGCACCTGTACACAAGTGTGCGTTGGCGATGGGAAAACTGTTGGATTTGGGGTACGATTTGCTCGGCCATACACCCTATTCACCTGATTTGGCACCCTCAGACTTCCATCTGTTTCCAAACTTGAAGAAATTTGTTTCTAGGAAGCGAGAGGGCCGTAGATGAATATTTTCACAGCCTTCCAGACTCTCACTTCCGAGAAGGAATACTGATGTTGGAGAAACGCTGAACCAAGTGTGTTGAAGTCAAGGGAGATTATGTAGAAAAATAAAATCATTTTTTAGCTGAAAATCGCTGTCTTTCATTGTCAGGCCGAGAACTTTTCACCTTGTCCTCGTATGACACAGGACCATTTATATAAGGTCACAGCTCAAGCAAAACATCTGGTTAAGGGCTTAGTCAGTTTCTTCCCTTTTCGGGTGAGGACCAGCTTAAACGGAGATGTACCCTGAAACAGATTCAGCCACACCGATTTCTCGACTATCACAATCAATGCACTCGAAGGCAACAAAGCGTGAGCGGTGCAAACAGTTTAATGCTGTTCTTCTTCTTTATCTACTAGTAAAGAGATCCTGGAAGGTCTTAACCGATTGCGATGACTGGAGAGGAATTTTCTGCAGTTGCGAAGGTAATAGCAAAATTAAAAGATACACTCAATGCTGAACAAGCTCGTATCCGCTCTGGATTCTCTTGTGGCGAACTTATCAATGCTTTACAGATCATAATTGAGAAAACCGTTGAATACTGATCGCCACATCACGTTCGATTTATTGATTTTGAAAAATCATCGTTGGCCAATGCCAACAAAAAGTTTCTTTATATTATCAGTATAATGCCTATAACGTCTACTTGCTCTTCCCAAATGACCTCTAGTGAGGAAGGGGGAGGGACACTTCATGCGAGAAGAGATACAAGGAGATATAAAGAGACCGGGAATCAAAATAGCTAAGCTGTAGACAATTCTCCCAGAAATTTAAGCAAACCAAGATACTCATCAGAACCTTTAACCGAAAAAAAGATGTAGAGAAGTGGAAATTAAAAACCCCACTTTTTGCAGTCATTCCTCAACTGTAATCGCAAATTTAAATTTTGAATTTACTTGTACTGGAGCCACCATCAAGATAACGGTATTTGTATGATGACACCGGCATCATCTTTGGGTCATTCTTTTACATTCCTTGTGTAAGAATCGTGCATATAGCTTTACAGTTTAGGAGATAGCAGATGGCGGCAGACAAACAGAGAGACAAGAGACTTCCATTCATTCAGTCATGGTCCACCGAACAAATTAGAATGAATGATTATGGAATCAGGTAGATCTACCAAACAAATTACATGATTCATGAACGGATGTGGTAATAATTTGACTTTTTCTTTATGAAGTACCAAAACAAACAGCTTTTCATTTAAAGTCAAAATAAATCATTATATACCAACCTTATTGCCTTGCAATCAATTGCCGTAGGTTTCATCTCCTCATATATGCCAGAAGCTATGGATCCACGTGACTGTTGTAGCAGTTTTTCCTCAACGCCATCAGGTATCTCTTCATATATACCTGACATACCAGAAACCCGTCTCGACCAATTATTGCTAAAAATAAAAGAATATCATTGAGCGCGATTTAATAAATTACCACCGAGAGTATTAATTTACCTATCGCAGTCGGGAATTTTCGGCAACGGTCCGAGAATGTCTTGCAAATTTTGTTTGCTACCTTTGGCCGCTGAATTGCTTTCCAGGCGACCTCGACTGGAACGTCTTGTCTCCAAAAATACTTAAAAAATAGACAAAGCTGTTAAATCAATAAATCACGAACAAGAACGAACTTACTTTGTCGATGCAATTCTAGATTCTTTATTGATTTCTTCATCCATTTCATATGGCGACGGCAGCTGGATTCCGACTCGACAGCAAAGTATATGAAGCATCTCTTGCGATTTTGCATCCAAAAAATCCCATACGAATGCTGTTTGGTACGCGAAGACGCCAGACTAATCGTGATTCCAGGAATATTTATTGACACACTTAAATTAGCGGCCTCGTCTTCCACATTTCGAATGAAAGTGATGCGTAGGAAACACGGAAGGCATTTGATTGCTTCGATTTTTACCAGGCATTTGACCCACGACTGAAATACATAGTTTATAGTTGGTGTAACAGGAATGAGAAAGATAATTTTGTATTTTAGAAAAGCATTAACTGATATTTGAAGAATACGAAGAGCGAAGACTCGTATTTATGGACACACGATTGATTAGAAGGGTAATGTTTATTTGAATGGAAGTTGTACATGGCATACACAGGAAGTCTTGAATTTCAGGCATGTAAGGGTACCGTTGATAGAAAAGAAAGGTTACTTGACCAAATATTGGCGCTGATAGATCATCGGCAAACCATACGACCAATCCTATAAAGATGTTACAATCGTGATTGGGGATTTTAAGAACCAACTGCTGGCGCCATATGATCTTCGTATTCACTCACGTACCTTTCTAGATGCAGCAGTGGGTGAGGGGCTTGGCGAATGATATAATCGCCTTGATGTTGGTTACAACTAAGCAATTCGTCCAGGTGAACTCGTCGGCTAAACAATTTCCCGAAACATCGCAATGAACTTGTACCCAGTAGAAGATGTTGCTGCAGGTTCTGTTCAGTTATTTCGGTAGCATGTATGAATAGAGTAGGGGGAATATCCAGGTCGTCAGAGAAAGCTCCTGCACCGACTCCGCCCTTGGCTGAGAACCCTTGCTTACAAAACGACTTTGATTCATTGTAAAATGGAAACGATACGGATGCGCAACAATCGATGGTTGTTCCGATATCGCACGGTTATATGCTCTCGCCCGAAAATTAGCTAACAACATCCCAAATTGTTACAGCATTTGTATCATGTATTTCCTATTTAAAGGCACTTGCGCTTTTTTTCTTTTTCTGGTATTGAATGATTGTAGCCCAGATTGATACACATTTCGGTGGCCGGAAAGTAAGTTATGTAAAGTAGATGCCGATACATCGGTAGGATTCTGGAGTGTCTTAAGGACTATTGCTTCCACTGCCGAGAATCTGTCATCTGAATTGCCAGTCAGATGTTTGTCGACGATATCGAGTAAGCCATACGTCACTGCTGAGGATGTTCTCGACGCGCCAGTGATGAAATTCTTCTAAAAAAAGTTTCACTACATTAACGGCCAGCAATTGCTATGGAATAACCACGAAGTAGAAAAGTAGTGAGCAAAGCCATTCGAAAATTCATGGTTTGCAAAAGCCTAGCGGGTAATGTAGCCTCAGTATTCTACAAAATCATGAACGCCGCAGAAGAAGGAATAGCAAGTAAGACATATATCGGGCTACAAGTCCCCAGAGACGATATGATCGAGAAATACAGCTTTGTCAACAAAATTTCACTGAGCACTAAAAAACAATAAATCACCGAACCCCCGATGTAAGATCACGCATGGATCGGGAACAATTAGGAAGACAGACGTAAGAGTGCTCGAGCAAAGAACGAAACACTCGAAACCATTCACACGATCAGGTGTGCCCGCTTTAAACTCCAAAAAAAAATTTTGCAAGACATTGCGAGTATGTCAGGCAACTAAGCTGCCATCAACGCATTGTGCTCCTACAAAATCAGTTCCAAGACTGTTTGACAAACTCAACAACGTTACCCTACACTTGATAACTTTGGAGTGAATGGTAACAGACCCAGACAAGTTCTGCGGGATAAGCGGACAAATCATCGGAAAAGAGCAAAACCATTTAGGGAAGTGTGTAAAACCCGGCGATTGAGTGAAAGGAAATGGAATAGGAAAGAGTTGAAGAGTGCACAGATAAGGAGAGGGACTGAGGTGACGATGTGCGTTAGTTTTAATCTTTGGAAATTATAAATTTCTGGAAATATAGAGGAAAATTATTCCACATTCGAGTTGAATGGATAAAACTATAATATATGTTTCTTCTGAACATTTGTGGTGCAGATACTCGTACCGGCAACATTCTGGCAGAGTTCGAGCGAAAGAGAATTTGGCGGTAGCTTGTCGCTGAATGCGATGAAGTAAACTCAAACATGGGGGCTCCTGTGAAGAATCCTAGGCGTTTAGTACCACCTTCTGTAGGATCAATAATCTGCTGGTTCCGTGGAAGGTCTTGCCTAATATGCCAAGCATTGACCATTCGATTTCTTAACATTCTGGGTTTGACCACGTTAATATCCAGCTTCATAGACAGAAGACAGCTCTGGGATTGTGATGCGTTGAACACAGCTCGATTTTTCGTCAGAGTTGACTTCGACAGACATTAGCTAACGCTGAAACTCGACGTTTTGAGGCACTTGCCCTGGTGAAGTTACCGAATAGGCAAAGTCAAGAGTGCTGTCATCCGATGTCAATCAGAAGAAGAGACAGGAACACCAGCATTTGTGCAGAATGCTGTAGTAGTCTAATACAACCTGCAATAAAAAACTTACAATCCACTTCACGAAAATGTTACTTGAGCCCTAATAGGTTTCCTAGGGACCTCATATGGACGCCGCTGAGGACACAAAAGGTCCCAGACCTGTTTATCTGGTTAATCCGAAATATGTACGAGAACGCAAGAACAACAGAGAGGTGCACGGCAGAAATAACCAAATAAATTCCGGTTAATGTTGGCATGCACCATGGTAACGCCCTTAGCCCCTTCCTCTTTAACGCGGTTATGGATTACCTTTTGAAAGACAATATATATAGTAACTTCAATATTATTTGCGGATGATGCAGTTATCGCCATCGGACACGCGGTAGATTTACAAAATGCGATTAATAAATGGAATGAAAGGTTGCCCTGGAAGAAAACAGATTCAGAATCAGTCGTTCAATGACAAAACTCTTAACTTGATTGTTTGGGCGGAATAGTTCTTCCTAAGTGTTAAAATTGCAAATATTCGGGTTCCATTGTAATCCATGGAGCAAACTGTGACTACGACGTAAGGCATAGAGTGAGCATAGGAAAGATGAAATAGCGAAAAAACTCGGGAATTCTTTGCGACAAAAAAAAAACCCCTCAAGTTAAAAGGGAAACTTTACACTACAGTTGTTCGAAATGTTGGACAATATATGAGGCATAGAAGAGTAAAATTGCGACGACTCTTATGAAAATGCTAAAAATGTCAACAGGAGTAAAAATACGGGATTGTATCAGATCTACCCGTATTCGGGGAAGGATTTACGTTAAAAAATCGATCGTTGAAAAGTTCCGAGCAGACAGAATCAGTTGGTATTGCCATCGGCGACCTCAGGCAAACCAAGTAAGATAGGCATTATCAGTTGAAATCCCAACGAATATTAAATAGTGTCAAGAAAAATAACTCTCTGATCGCACAAATGATAGAAGAACAACGACGACTTGGCAATTACAATACGATCCGGCACCAAGTGGTATGCAGACAAATTCTGAGGTCCGGGACAATATTCAACCCCATAAACGGAGCAACAGCAATGCAGTAAAAATAGGAAACTCGTTATGCATAAGGAACAAAATGAGCCTCAATCTCGTGAACGAGGGCACTAAGCCATATTCTATCGACAGGTAGGTCGGTGCTGAGAATTTGGAAAGATCACTTCTGTAAACTGTGACGGCCATAACTTTGTTGTCATTCAGAACGATGACGATCAACAATTCCGTCCACCCGACCAAAGAAGCTAGAAATATCTAAGCTTAAATCCAATAATTCTTCCGATCTTCAAGAAAGGAGATCCTCCGAATTGCGCCAACTACAGAGGTATCATTCTCCTCAACATCGTGTATAAGATCCTATTTGCCATATTATGTGAATGCCTTAAACGTTTTTGTCAACAATCCGGTTAGTCCGTATCACTGTAGAACCATAGACCAGATATTCACATTGCGACAGATCTTGGAAAAAACCCAGGAACTCCAAATCAATACTCACCACCTTTTCATCGATTTTAAAGTCGGCTATGATACGTCTACAGAGACGAGCTATACACAGCTGTGACTAGTTTTTGCGTGGCTGACAAACTTGTCCGTCTGTGCAAGATGACAATAGAGAATGCACGCTGCTCTATCAATATCACAAAACGACAAACGACGAGGTGACGGTAATGCGATTTATTTAATAAAATACTTTCAAGGATTGTACAAAACTCTCAAGCTAACAACCGGGATATGATCTTCCAAAAGTCTGCACATCTACTCACATTGACATTGGAAGGACGCAACGGTTTGTCACTGGTGCTTTCGTGAGTAATGAAACAGAAGCGCCGAAAATGGGTTTAGCGGTTAACAAATGCAAAAGAAAATATATGCTGTCATCAAAAAAGGACAGTCAACATCGCCGACTTGGACAGAGTGTCACACTAGACGGCTACAATTTTGATACAATAACGAACTATACCGGTTGTACAGCGGCATCCTTTGGCGAGCGAAAGGACGTAAACGCTTAGAATCGATCCCAGAGAGACGATGCGGTATGGGAAGACCTCACCTAAGATGGTGCACACAAGTGAAAAGGAACATCGACAAACTTTGTTTGCAAAACTAGAGGCGGCTAGCATAAGATCGAGCTGACTGAAAACGGTTGTTGGTTGAGGCCCGGGTCCACCCCGGATTGTAGCACCATCTAAAGTAAGTAAAGGTCATTAAGTCCCCTGAGGAACGCTGTTGCCGCAATCCATACTTGCAATCATAAGGACATGGTTTATTTCAAGATAACTCTTAAGGTTATCAATGCGCTGGACGCATCACTGATGTCAAAGTTATTGGTCAGTAGTTAGAAGGGAATGTTTTATCGCTGTACGTATGTAGGTTTCTACATAAGCGGACTGTGGAATATTATAAGCGGAAAAGCTGCAGCAGAGATCTCGCAAGAGTTGAAGAACACCTCTTTAGGACAAAGATCTGTGATGAAGCAGAGGAAACTCCGGGCCCTATACTAAGGAACTGTGGGGCATTGATCACAACAGAATAAGCTTCATGGAAGCCTACCAGATAGTCAAAGAGAATTCTCATATCTAAATCCAATTCAGATCCTGAAATTCAAAAAGGAAACTGAATTGAACGAGAAAAGCTTCGGTTAAGACCAGAATGAGACACAATACATCTCTTAAATCAGAGTTTTTAACCCCTCCGTCCGTCCTCGTGTCGAACAGAACAGATCAACAAAAAGTGTAAAACAACATTTAGGTCACTGGTGATTCACCCGGGAAATTGTTTGTCATCCAACCTGATAGGCACAAAGAATACAGAACGAGATAACGGACAAACACGATAAATTTATGAGAAAAAAACCACATCAAGCCTATGGATTCCTGGGTACAATCTCAATAAAAATACACTCCCGTCTCCCAGAAACTACAAAAAAAAAAGAAAAAAACTTAAGCAATCACCTCCCAAATTGAAATCTACGCACAACATCCACAGATGGTTCGTCAAAATGTGCCGTGAATCAGTAATTACTTCCTTTTCCCATCAAAAATGTGTACACACACTCCTCCCGAATGCAATTACTCACCTTAAACTTAAGTGCTTCAGCCTTCTTGTCGTGGATGTCTAGCTTCACGTCCATGAACATGGAAATCTCATTGCTCTCCATGATGAGAGGATGCGCTACCGAACAAGTACCTTTTTTTTCTCTTTTTTTAGTGGATCTGTGATTGTGGGTTGTGATGCTGGAAGGGATATCTATCCCGACAGTGGACTAGGTTTCATGGTTCAACAGATGCGCGGCGAATTAATGAATAAAATTGCATGCTTTACAAAGACAACTGTTTGTGTAATAATTGGGTTCGGTTTAACACGAATTTAAATTGGGGGAGGATGTTAAAAATGTAAAATTAAAGTCACCACACCCGAGAAATGCTGCGAGATGAAAAATGTATTTTTTTTTTTTCTATAGAGATTTTGACATGCTCAGTGCAACAACAAAAATAAAGTCCTTTTTAGAAGGACAAAAGGGATATTTTTATTGTTCAAGGTTGGTCAGAGTTGTTGACAGCCTACTGCAAAATGTAGATTACTGAGGATGAATTTATAAAATACGGGTAGCTGTGCAAAAAAAAAAGATCTTGTTTTATTGCAAAAATAATTCAAAAGATGGTAGGTATTCAAAATAAAACAAATTTCTTAGACCGTGACAGGGTTGGTAACATTGAAGCGCAAAATGGTATACGCTGAAAAGAAAACTGTTGAATATAGCACTGCCAGGTGTACATTTTTTTGATCTTAGTTTAGTTTAGTTTCTTTATTTAGCTTGATACAACCATTTAGATATTTACAAATTTTTGCGTATACTTTGTTTAAGTGGTAATTTTACTTATAGATTACATTATAAAAAACTCAAAAAAGGTAAATAAGATATATAAAAGATTTAATTGACAATAGCTCTAATGTATTCAATAATTTTTCTTTTAAATATGTGAAAATTTGATTCCAATTTTAAATACACCCCGCGCAACAAAAAAAGCCGCACATGGTAATTTTTAACAAAATGGAAGAAATTTAATAAATGATGACTAATCACTGCGTAGTCACTTTGTATTTTTGATGTTTAACATTTAAATTAACACATTCCCAATTTGACAATACATTTCGTAGCCTAATTGAAAAAAAGTAATGATCGTGAAGATCAGACTACAAAATATCAGATATTACCCAAGTACTATCAATATACATAAATTAAAAAAAGAGCAACAATTTGAAAAGCAAATTTCTTTTTTCATATTTTTATTAACTAAGAAACCTTTTTACATAATTTAAGACTTTCATAATACTAAAAAATGATTCTAGTATTTCGTAGCACCACCCTTCGCCCTAACAACGTCATGAACCCTGTTTGGCATGGAGGCATAGAGATTACCGAGGTAATTGTTATTAATTTCATTGAACCACACTTCTTCAATGATGCTCTTTAGATGCTGCATGGTTTTTGGTTTTTTATCTTGAATCTTCTTTCCCATAAGAGCCCAGACATTTTCGATGGGGTTGAGATCTGGACTGTTTCCCGGCCAAATTAGGGATTCTATTCCTAATTCTTCTTTCAAAGTTTTAATCTGTGGAGGAAATTTAAAAACTAAAATCATAAGATTTTCAAAACACCCATAAATATAAAAAAAAAAACCTCGAATTACTCACAGATTTTGCTCGGTGGCAAGGTGCTGAATCATCTTGAAAAATTGGTTTTGATGTTTCTGCTGTTATCATTTCCATACTCGGTATAACACCATCTAAGATAATTTGTTTGTACTGCATGGCGTTAACAGTGCCCTCGAGCATAATTAGAGATCCAACTCCGATTGCGGTGATGCATCCCCACACCATAACATAAGGAGAATGTTTTACAGTGTGAGCTATGCATTCGTCGCTGTAGCGTTCCCCTTTTCTACGACGAACTATTTGCTTCCCATCCGGTCCGATTAGGTTAAACTTGGACTCATCAGAGAACACCAGATTTGACCAATCTTGAACACTCCAGTTTTGCCTTTTCTTAGGCCAGCTAAGGCGCGTTTTCTTCATTTTGCTGGTCAGAAGTGGCTTTTTCGCTGGTCTCCTTGCTAGCAAACCCGTCTCGTTTAGACGATTCTGGATAGTTCTGACGCTAACTTCAGCCACAGTAGCTTCTCGCAGGTCAGCTCTTAACTCCGATGCATTTTTAAACCTGTTTCTCAATCTTAGCCTCTTCAGTTCCCGGTCCTCCCGAACAGTGGTACATCTCTTCAATCCTGTACCAATTTTTCTGTCCAGATTGTGATCCCGCCGATATTTGTTACAGAATCTTCTTACAGAACTCTCATTGCATCCAATTTGTCGAGCAATTTCACGAAATGACTGATTCTGTTTGGATAAGGCGACGATAACTGCCTTATTTTCTTTACTCAATTGTACCCTTTTAGACATCGCGATATACTCTTTTCACTTTTATTTAAGAAATACAACTGCACGCACTGTTAAATACTGCCAGAATGAATTCCGACACATTCCAAAATGTGCATTACCTAACCCGGAAGCAATAAAATATAATTCGGCCAATCCCTTGAAGGTAATTAGCGCAAACAAATGGAAAACCCGTTTGCGGCTTTTTTTGTTGCTCGGGGTGTACGTAGGTAAACTCTTGAAGGCTTGAAATCCCATATAAGGCATTGTTCGTAGTATTTTTAGATAGCCTACACTTCTTAAGTTGTACGATGACCCGTCGGATATCGTCACGTTCTCTAGCAGGGGTATTGAGGACGGTTTACTGTTTCAAAAGTTCGCCTAAGGTCTGAGAGAACTTCAACACATTTTCTAAATATCATTTTATACACTGCCATCATGTTTGTTGGGCGATACACTTAGCAAGTTTTCTTCACCTATAAGAAGAAATACTGAAGCACAGTGTCTGATATCAATAAAAATTGGTGACCCTGAGAAGTTTGCTATTTCTATTTAGATTTCACACTGACAAAACTTGCCTAAGTAAAGAGCCGAACAGAATATCTCCGATCTGATCCACTCCGGTGGTTCCAAAAATATAAAAATTTTATAGCCCAAAATGTCTTGCCAGAAAGCTGAAAGGTCAATCTTTATCGAATAGGTCGGAAGGCGTCACCTATAAATTTGCTAGTTGGTAGAATCGGCTCAATTTAGTTCGTAAAGTGTGTAATAGAAAAATTTTAACAACAGAAGAGTTTGCAGAGAAAATTAAGTTTCATTTGGGAACCCACAAGAAAGGAATTGAGGCTATGTTCACATGACACAGACACACCATCTTCGTTAATGTATTGTTTTTGTTTGGTTTTAAACAAAATACATGTCAGATGCATAAGCATTTTAAAAAGGTCCAATTGTTGATTTTCCATTTATAATTTTGTTTTTCGCTTATTTAGAGAAATGGCGAAACGTCATATGCCGAATTGAATCAAAAATATTCCGCGCGTTGGGCAACATGGTGCTATGGCGTAGCAACCAATCAGAATTTTTGTAGCAGCACACGTGGTCAATTTTAGTACTGATTTAGACATTCTTGCTACGTGTGCAGCACTTTCGCCGGAACCAATGAATCGGATATAACGGATCTCATAGCCAGTTGCGCCGCTTGCGCATAAAACTCTTAATTAACCAGGATATACTTACAAACCAAGTTTTACTTAGTTTTAAATGGTTTAGCTAGGTCTTTTTACAAATTGCTACAAACCTCGTTCTGTGCGACACTATATTTGATTTTACAAACGGCCAGTAATGTGTTGTACAACAGTCTTTGCTAGACGTTCAGTCACCTTAGCGCGTCCAGCATAAAAGTTATTGTGGTAAATTGGTTGCATCTCAGAATAATCCTCACAGATTTGTTTTGCAGATTCTGAAGCCTTTTCTTACCTTTTTATTGCGTAAAACTTAAAGTGAGCTATCATGTCATCAATTTGTTTCCTGATTCTGTTGCATATGTAGTCTACATGTTCATGTATGTTTAACTCTTTGTCAATAATCATTCCCAGACATTTGATACTGTTTGCATTTTTAATTTATTTACCACGGCTCCAAGACCGAACTTGGCACAGCATTTGCTGTTGTCGATGAAAATGGCGATATCTTGTCCAAAGGGTTGCTGCCCCAATTTGCGTCAGTGTTTTCAGCAGAGGCTGTAGCTATTTTGCGGGCCACGGAGCTTGCAAAGAAATTCAAAACGATCATTTGCTCGGATAGTCTCTCCACTTTAACGGCAATAACCAACATCAACAATAACACTCCGATTATTGTAGCCATCCGCGACGCATTAATAAACAATGATGAGAAGCTGAAACTTTTATGGATACCAGGGCACGCAGGAATAAAAGGCAACGAATACTCGGATACGGCATCTAAGGCCGTGGTTCGTGAACCTCTGATAACCCACTATGTTTTCAATAAAAATGATATTAAGATTCACATCCAAAACTATTGGAATGGAAAACATAAAGAAACATGGAATGCCTACGCTCACTACTACAAAGCGATTAACCCTGGCGCCAAACCTGCCATTTATCCGCAGAATTGCCCCAGAAATATGATCAAGGCTTTTATTCGACTCCGGTTAGGACACACAAGGCTAACGCATGAACACCTAATCACCAGGAGTGATTAGGATCCCAATGCCACCTCTGCAACTCTAACCAGACACTTTCCATGCACCATCTAATCTACGAATGCAACACCGTACAAGATAAAATACGTAGTCATTTTCCTAACTCTAACTTACTCGACCTACTTTCTTTACCTTCTGAAACTAATGTAAAAAAATATATAATATTCTTTCCTCTCTAAAACTAGAAAATAGTATTTAAGTCCAATTTTTAGATTAAAACATAGCCGAAAGCCCTGGCAGCTAGTGCTATTTTAGTTGTACTATTAATATTATAATTTATTATATGTTAATAAAGCTTAATAATAATAATAATAATTAATTTACCATTTACGTCGATGTTTGTTCCGCTCTGTAGATTTATTTCCATTAATTTACTTTTTTGCTCATTCAGTTTCAATTTGTTCATTTTTATCCATATAATAATTTCCCTTAATTTTGTTTCTGCATTCATTAACGTCCTTTCCCTCAACACAAATAAGCATATCATCGACGTATAAGATAATCTTACAAAACTTTATTAATGCAGGCATGTCGTTGATGTTCCCGTGCAGGGACGGGTTGAGAATATCACTGCAGCGCCCCCCACAAATACATAGCGCTTGTCGTAAAAGGCGACTAAGGGGAAAATCACATCTAGGCAATTTTTAAAATATCCAGGTGAGCCTAGCGACACATATATCATCTTAAAACTGTCCCGCAAGTGTGCATGCGAATCCGTGGGTTGACACGACTGGAGATCACCGGTGTTGTAAAAGTAATCTGGAGCATGCACGTGTCAAAACCAAAAAAACGCTGAAACCCTAGCATTATGGAAAAGTACGCTAGAAAGAAAAGCACTACCCCGTCAGGCACTACCAATGCTACGCATGGCTGTGATCCTGGGACGAGCAGAAATGCTCGGGTCAAAGCTATTCGGTTTCCGGGGGATAGCAAAATAATGCAACGGCTTAGGCGTAACCTAAGAGTCGCGAGTTGGAATCTTAGAAGTATGAAAGGTCGCAGCTACGAGCTTGAAGACCCATCACAAGCAAGATAGAGCACGACCGGCTCAGTTGGTATTGTCATGTTCAAAGGAGAGATCCTACGAACCCCGTCAAAAAGGCAATTTCAATCAACGTTCCTACGCAATCGCGCAAAAAGGGCAGACCAAAAAACAACTGCATCACACAAATGCAAAAACACCAGAATTCGATTGGCCTCAGTGACGAAGTGATCCGAAACCGGGAAGTCTGCCGGTACTTTCTGAGGTCAAACCGGCAAACCCCACAGGCGGACCAGTACGCATGCAGTAAAGTGGGAGGGTTGTGATCCTTCTACTCCGGATCATAACTTCGAAGAAGAAGGCATGTCGTTGATGTATAGGATAAATAAAAGTGCACCTAAGATTGTACATTCTGTCACTCCTTGTTCAACCTCAATGAAATCGGACCCGCTTCTCTTTACTTTAGTCCGTTGTACTCTATTTGCCAAATATTACAGGAACCATTTCTCAAAAGTATTTCTTTAAAGTGCTATTATTTTCTTTTTCTTTCCGCCACCCATTTGTTTACTATGTGGTTAACCTCACAGAAAAAAAAAAAATGTTCTTTACCCACATTGATACATCGATAAGATATTGTTGCTTTCAAGATATAACAGCACTGAACGTTATCAGTTTAAGGCCCAGCCATAGTGGTCTTTTTTTTTTGCCTGACATAAACCATTCCTCAGCTGTCAGTCATTCCTTTGCATTCGAAAAATACGTGCAATTTTTTTAGTTAATTACCTTCGTCTTACAAACATTAAAACAACTCAAAACCATGGTCCAGATTGCTTATGTCCCCGATGAGCTTACACCAATTTTCTGTGTGATTCCTCTTGTCTTTGTGTTCCTGTGGACCCTGATAGTGGGCGACATTAAGGTACGCTAATTCACCTATTCTGACCATCGCTGTCTGATTAACGCCTTAATTTTAGAATTTCACCGGCAGTAAGAGATCATATTCTGTGTTCACGGCTAAGGATCCCATCAATTGCTATCAAGATTTTATTCGACCAAACGGGAAAGAACACACAAATTAGAATTCTTTTTTTTTTCTTTGCAATGCGAAGCTGCACGCCTTTTTGTATTTAATGCCTAATCTAAGTATTTAGCTCTGCAATAAAACAGCTTTAAACTTTTTCTTAAGTGCAGTGAGTCATGACAGTATCGATGCTATTTGTCACGTTCATCTAGTGATGTATATTTATCTACAGATAGTACATAGACTGCCTGGCTCAGGTTTGTTACATTTTACTAACGCTGCACGTTTGTTACTTGTGCGTCAAAATAAAATTACTGCAAGCAGGTGGAGAAATTTGGCTGTGTTTATTTTAAGCCCCACTTTGTTTGCCTCTCCTTCTAGATTTTGGGCTATCAGGTAAAGGTCCATTATCCGATGTGGAAGTTGGCTTGTGCACGTTGGCTTTAAATGTTTGAAGGTTGTAGTGATGAGGAAATACAGAGGCTGGTAGATCATTCCACGTTCGTGTTGTTCGGCTTATAATCGAATCCCTATATTTGACAGTACGACCGAAATTGGGTTTAAGTGTGAACTGAGGTGCATTTGAAGAATGACGCATGTTGCGGGTGAAATTTTGAAGGGGAGGAATGCAAAGCATTTTTTATAAAAAAAAGCGATAAAATAGGGAAAGACACGAGACATTTCTGAGATGTTCAAATGAATGTTTGGAGTTCACAATGTCTCTATCACCTATAAGTTTTAACGCGCCATTCTGTACCATGTCTAGAATGTACAGAAGCGTCTTGGGTGCACCAGACCAGATGTGGGCGTTATATTCCAGCTTTGGGCGGATAAATGCCTTATAAATTGAGGATAGATCAGACGAGGTAAAATATTTCTTACATGGCTTAAGGAATCCTAGACATTCTAAAGCATTTTAGGCGACCTCGAACATGTGATTGCTCCATTAAAGGTGGTTGTTGATACACATACCAAGAATGGCAAGTCTTTCGGTTTCAGCGAGGCAAGTTTTGGCTTCCCTTGAGGGACAGAAGACAGCACTGTGTTTTGGGAGCATTAAATTCCACTCTGTTGGTTGAACGACGTCGGAATTTAATGTGTTTAACATAATGTTGCTGTTCCTCTTCGATGGCCAAAGAGCAAGGACGTGAGTTAAGGAACGAATATGAAAAACTGAGGATACTGTCATAAGCGAAGAAATGGATTGGATTAGAAGTTGCAGACAAGAGACCATTTATAAAAATTAGGAAGAGTCGGAGACAAATCAAAGCATTGGAGAACACCAACATTTTTATGGTAAATTGCAGAATTTAAACCGTCGAAGACAACTTGTATTGAAAGGTAATTTCTAATCCATTGAAGAAAAGACTCTTCGACGCTATATGCACGCATTTCCGACAAAAGAGCCTGATGCCAAACTGTGTCAAATGCTATTGAAATATCAAGCGGTGAGATATGCTACCGGTCATTGAGGAGTCTTCGTGAATCAATATATTTCATAAGCTGACGGTTTATGAGTGAGAGAAAGTGCAATGGGTCGGTAATTGAACAGGGAGGAAGATTCGCCTTTTTTAGGGACGAGCTGGACAAATACTGTTTTCCATCTACACAGAAGGCTAGACAGAAAAGGTGTTCTTCCACGCTGGCGGAACTATGGGGGAGATACCATCTGGACCAGCGGATTTGTATGTAAAGCGGATTTGTGCCATGGAAAATTCGACGATCTCACGTACAAGTGGAGACAAAACATTATCTGGCAGCGTGGAGTTCTCTGCAAACTGGGCAGAAAGCAAATTAGCTTTGTCTACGGAACTGACATCTGAAATTTTTGACGAATAACCAAAAATGTTTACTACCTTTGGGACATTGTAGGCTTTTTTGCCTCAACTTTTGGTCATGTAAGAATTTTACATGTCAAATGTGGGCATTGCAGGCTTTTTCGACTTGTTTAAACTTTTTTCGGTTTTTCTCAGATTTGTTGGCTTTATAAGACCGACAACTTAGTTCTTTCAACCAGATAGCCTCTTTACAGCTCTGATCAAATACGAGTTTGCCTTAGGATAGTGTCAGTGATCATATCAGCAGCGGCATTTCCACGTCGCTATTGATGAAGCATAGCGACCAGTTAAAACTCCTAAAGAAGCTATTAAAGCCGCCCAGTTAGCTTTCTCGTATTGTCGTACTTTTCTTTTGAAAGCCTTTTCTTTAACTGAGTGTTCAGAGTACGAGAATTTAGCTGATCCGATATTATGGTTAGACTGGTCTAAAGGCGCTAAAACATCAATGCTGTATTTGTCAGGGTGCGAAGTAAGAAACAAGTCCAGAGTGTTGGAGGAATGACTTTCAATGTCCGGTATACGTGTAGGCTCATTTACAAGCTGAGTTCAATTGTTTACCTCAGCGAAACGTTCAACATACCTTCATTCAGGGGTTGTTTGGCCAGAATGTTGACGCCAATTTGAATTGTGTACATTGAAATCGCCCAAAATTCAAGTGATGGAATCGGACAGCGCATCAAATTCGTTAATAATTAAGTTGCTGTCCGCACTAGGGCTTCTGTAAATAAAACAGTAGGGAATTAGAGAAAGAATAATGACACTACGTTACTCGTATTATCGAGTTTCAAATCAGAAGATTCTTCAACTACTTGTGTTTCCCAAGTGCCAAAACAGTATTATGGAACGCGTGGGCGTACATATCGTTCGAAGTCCACGAATATTGGTAAAATCAACTCTAAATTCCCTTATCACTACGACTATACGAAAGAGAAAGTGGCAGTGGATTGGACACACCTTATTGCGAAATATGCCATGCAGTGGAATCCACTCACCGAGGCAGACAGAACTATTGAGGAGGAATGAAGCTCTGTGAATCAGTTGGAGGACGAGAAGTGAGAGGATTTAAATAGGTAAAAAAGATAAAGATGTTTCGGACGTACTTCTTCGCTAATGCCAAGATATAACGATCAAGTTGTCCGTATAAGCAGTAGTGATGCTCTCGACCATTTTATAATTTTTGTAAACTGAAAGATGTACCCTAAAGTAGCTGAATCAGCCGTATCAGCCCTTGTTTCCAAAGTCGTTGTAGTAGCATTATTATTCGTCAAGGTCGTTTAGTTGTTCCCAATTCAAGGAATTTGGCCAAGTCCACATGGCTACTTGGTACAGGCTTGTTGCTTTGGTCAGGAAGTTAGAGGTTTCGTACCGTGCGGGCCACTGTTGCAGTTAGGACATCTGTCGTACAGGCTTAGATCGAGACGAGATAAGTAATTATTAAGTAAGAGGCATTAGCCCTAGCGAGGTTGTGCTAGCGTTGTTTTAGTTTGGCGTGGAAGACAGCTTTCTTCGTTGCCAATGGGTGGTTAGCATTCACCGAGAACTATGTTTGGGTGATAGTTGGTAACTCCGGATTTTTGAATATGGTTTATACCGTTTCTTGTTGGTAGTTTGATGTCTTGTTGGTAGTTTGAGATGCTCTTGCGGATGCGGCGTGTTAATTTGATTAACGTTGTTAGTACGTGGTTGGGATGTTGAGGCAGCTGGCAGGCCAGTAAAAATTGTCGAGAGAGCACGTTGTTGTGCTCTTTGATGGATATCATTTTCGTTTCTGTGTGTAGGTGATCCTCACGTGTCATTAAGTGGGAAGCGGTGATGATTTCTATGACTCTATTGAGATACGCTTGACGATTTATAATGATTGGCGTTGCATAGTTCAGTATAGACCGACCGATTGCTTTATAGGTGGTAAAAAAAAAAGCGTTTTCTTATTCTTTCTCCAGTTGTTTCATGCTCTGGGCTGTTCAATAGACCAGTGCGCTGCATCGAAGCCATTCGACATATCGATGCATCTGTCTCTGTGTTGGATATGCGATTTCTAATACTCCTTGGATACGACGCTGGAATTTGTAACTGCATGGAAGTGCAACCTAAATAAATGTTTGCAAGTGTTCTCTGCACTTGTTTCTAAGAAGTTTACTCTCGTATATTTATGGTCACTAAGCGACACGCCGATGAATTTATTCGATACATCATACAAAATCGATTGTTACCCCAGGGCCAGTCTGCCATTAAAGCTGTCTTTTACATGATAACAAGGAATCTTATACCTAAGTCGGATGATCTAGATTTTTAGATCTCTATTCAGGCGCTAATGCGATGGAGATAGTAGATATTAGACTTTTTCTTCAAAGATTACACCGTAGCTACGATAGCCATGAACAACATTCACAGACTTCATCAGACAACCTAGATACAGGCGCTGTTAAGAGACACACTCTGTGATTGATCTGTTATAGTGGGTTTGTCAGCCTTCAACTTGTCTCTAACTATTATTGATGGAAAGATTTTGCTAGATTCTTGGCACTACGATAATAGCTACCATAAGTTTTTGCAAAGCAGAAACAAAAGAACAAAGCCATTGGTATTTATTGGGGGAATATATTTAAACTTACATATACATACATCAAGATACAAGTTAAACAGCAATCATAATAAAGACTGAATGCTGGTAGTATTACTTAGAGATCAAAATTACAGTTCCATGATGCCTCATCAATGGATTTAGGGTTCTCCATTGTCCGTTTTCTGGGTTATACTCCTCGAGTATGTGTATGGCTCTTCCTTCGTTGAATTCAACCAGAACTACAAGACGATCCAGAGAAGCGATACACTGTACATACTGCGGAAACTTGTCCGATGGTGAAATCTCCGTCCAAGAGTCAATTTTTGGATCATACCGTTCGACCATTGTGCAAATACCGCCTTCAGTGCGACCCCCAACTGCATACAAGTACCCGTTGATCGCGTTAAGCGCAACTGCAGCTCTAGCATGACTGGGTGGTGTTAAATCGGCCCATGTGTCAGTCTGCGGGTCATAGAACTCGAAAGTGTTATGATCAAAATCGTTGGTACTCCCAATAGCATACAAAAGTCTATTGAGAACAGCGACACCCGGCTGCGAACGTGCTACCCGCATGGGAGCAACTTCTTGCCACCTCAGTGTTGAAGTTGGGTCCCACTTTTCTACGGTGGGTAGATTAACTGTGCCATTATTGCCACCAATAGCATACAATAGGCCATTTAACTCGACCATTCCAAATGAATAGCGATGACCGCTCATCGACGGCAGTTCGGTCCACTGTTGTGTCGTCAAATCCAAGCAGTCTACGCAGCTAATTTCAGTATTCTGCTGCACTGTGGTCCCAGCAAGGTAGACCTTGCCATTTATAAAAATTCCATTCGAATACCAACCTAACTTCGGCTTTGGGGGCCACTCATGGCAGGTCCACTCGCCCACCAATGGATCTAATACCTCAGCGATAAGGGTTCCCTCTTCTTCAGTTCCTCCTTTGAGCAAAATAATTTCACGTTTCTGATTTCTTGGAGCGCAGTGGTCTGCGGAGAATAGCAAGCGCGATGCAGGTGACATGTGCCATTTGAAGGCCTTGATGATGAGCCCTTGACATTCGGGCGACCTGCAGACTTCCTCAATTTCGTTTGCTATGAATTCTGGCTTCAATAAAGGGAACCGCAAATGGGACAACAGCTTATGGGTGAACTTCTCTCGATTTACTTTATCGTGTTGAACCCAGGCTATTAAACCACGGAACACATCCTCCTCAGACTCTACACAAAGATCATTTCGACGCAGAAGTTTGCACAACTGTTCGACGTCAAGATGTAAGAACGATTCCATCTGGATTAGTTCCGTAAAGTGCGCGCAAGCATACATCAGCGACTTTTCACAGAGATCCGGGTAGTTTTGCTGTTCAGAGAACACAGCAACGGGCAGACAATTGGAATTACTGAGCTTTCTGGCAAGGAAATCCGAGCACTCAGTTACGACTGTATCCAATTTAAGGCGACTAGCTGTACGCATAATATCATCAACTGTGTTGCCGTGAATTTCCAGTTTAGCAGTGTAAATGAAATTTACCAGCGCAAGTAATATTTCACCATCCACTCCCTCGAGTGTAATTTCGGATGTGGTAGCTCCGTTAAGCAAATCTAAGAAATATTCACTAGCCGCAGATATGACTATTTTATGAGCCGACACTCGTGTATTATCGTTTCCCGCGACCAAAACTACATCACAGAATTTGCGATCCTTGTAGAAACGTTGCATTTTTTTAAAAGTTTCTCCTCGAGCTTCACACTCAAACAGCCCCGTTTTATCGGCTGCTGATTTAAGGTTTATCATCGACATTTTTAATTAAATATTGACTTTTCTTTCGCTAAAATTTTGTGAGTTCAATTTTTTTTTTTCGTTCCACTGAAAATGAAAACAAAAATTTTGTGTATAATAAAAAGTAAATTGCCTGCCACAACACTGAACAGAGACGCTGATTGCGAGGCTTTGGTGGAGTGTTCTACAAGAAATGTCAATTTGGTTTCATTATGACGTCACAAGGGATGTGTTAAGTAATAGCTTCTGCTGTTTCATCTGTTCACATCTAATTGACTTTATATTTGCGAGTACAATAAATTAACGATCCAAAATAAAAATTGTCCCCAAAATTATATGTCGCTCTAACAGTTACCTGCATTTAAAATAAATAGGCTGTTTCGTTTTAAAATATTATGGAAATGTCAAAACCGACTTCAAGTTGTAATATGCTCTGCATTGATTCTTTGAATATAAAAGAAAATTATTCTTGTTAGTGTTTTAAAATCAATAGAAATATCCTTAACAAATAATACGAACTGTTCTCTTTAATCTAGAAGATCGCCTGGTACAAATTTGCGATAGTTTTCTCTATTGAAATAATCATAGGTAATTCCTTCCTGCATACGTTTCTTGTTAAATTAAATTAAATTTTATTTAAAACTACATGTGTACATATATAGACGCTGACTTTCTTTACATTTGTACTGTTATGGTTAAGTCTTATTATTAATATCTCATCAGAATCCGTGAACTTCGGGAACAGCGACCACTTTCTGCGGAATGGCGGAAAATATAGAAAGATATCATTACACCTGTTTCACAAATTTCGCAACACTACGCTCACTTTATATGGAGTCAGCTAAAAGATGGGGGATAGGGTATCAAACGATCCGTTCTAGACGGATTGTATAATTCGGCAGTTAAATACGGAAAGATAGCAAAATCCCATTCCCAATTTTTGGGTATGCCAGAAGCTTATATTTTGCTTCTTTAAAATAAAGCAAAAACTTAGTTGTAAGCAACTGAATTGTTACTGTTTAAAGTCAATATTTGCTTAAGGGTGCTAATAATAGGGGTCTTCACAATTCATTGCATTTCAGTACAACTTATTATTAGTTCTCTAGTTGTTCGCAGCACTTATTTTTGTTAATTTTTTGAAGGGGATTCGAATCTTTTCAAATTGTTGTTGCCTTCGGCGATGATTATTTCTGTTTACATTTTGGAGGGGCTGTAGCGCTATTCAAATTGTTCTTGTCTTGGACGTTGATGACAGATTTCGGGGGGTCATACTTATTCATTGACACAAGCCGATGAGAGATCTTTTTTTGCGGTTAGGTGGTTGGAAATCGTCAAACTTTAATCCACTAAAAGCACCCGGAGAAGGCATGATTTAGGTCATCCTTGCAATTATCGTCAAACTAATTAGCAAATTATTTTTAACACTTGAAAGTTCTTAAATTAAGAAACTGCATATTGTCAGTTTCTTTTTATTTTAGCGTACCTATGAAGGTATTTTCAATCACTCCTTTCGTGTGATTCTATACTTTTTTTCCAGCTAGTTAGTTCAAAGTTTTACTCTTCTTAATCTCCTAGTAAGATTGTCAGTATTTAGAAGTTGTGTCATTTCTAAATTGGCGGGGTTTAGAAGCCTAAGTTTAAGCATATTAGCTACTTTTTTTTATTTAATCTTTGATTAAAGTTTGAAGAGAGAGCTGTCATTTAATTTTTGCGGGTTGTCGTTTTTCTTTCTATAATTTGTCTCTGCTTTATATAATCAGAGAAACTCTTAATTTCATGTTAAAAACAACTACTTCTATGACTTTTAAGAAATATAAACCGATAGAATGCCAAAACAGTCGCATGGTTTCTCTTACAAGAAGTCTTCCGAGAGATATGAGTATAATCAGACTTCTATGATAATAGGTATGTTTTTTTGGTATCTTACATGTATAAGCTAAAATATAAAAACCGAAAAAACGCACATCTTCGCTAGAGAATATCATCATAAAAAGTTGACAGCACATGCATCTCAGTGACACTTTAGCAATCACCTGTTTATTAAAACTGCTCATTAAAACTAGAAACTAGAAAATAGTTTGGAAAAATTATAGTTAAGATGTAAAACTGAAAGCAAGCACAAATCATATAATTGCAATGAAAGAAAACATGTATTGCTGGAGGTATTGAGTGCCGTTTTTTATTTGACATCCTTAAAAATGGCTGATGAAGTCTTTATAGGTTATCGTTGTTGTTGTATTTAATATACACATTTTTTGGTAAGCTTATATAAGATACGAACATATGCACCCAGTTGACAAATTGATAACCCATGTATGTATGTATTTATGGCTTATATACACAAACTTATATGCACACAATGGACGAATCGCATCAGAACGAACGCATTTGAAAATCCAAAACAAAAGAATTGAGGTTATGTTTTGAAAAATTGGGGTTTTAATGAATTATGGAAATTCTTTAATGCATATTAAAGATAGCATTTACTTGTCTGTTTACGTTTATTGACCTAAAATAATAATATTTTTTATTATTATTATAGTTCATTGAACTCCATATGACTCTTTGACAGCACTAACTAAGTAGGCATTCGGAAAACAAGGGAAAAACTACATAAGTTAGGTTATTAAATTAAATTTAAATTTGTGATTAAAATTGTTGAATACATTCTAGTTTTATATATAACTATATAACTATGTAATTCATTTACCGATGAAACATTCATTAAAATACAAGCAAAATGAGAACATCAACGACTTTCAAAAGTATTCTTCGCAACAGTTGGCAGTCTCAGCTGTTCTACGCGTAGCAAGGTATAGGAAGTTGGGTGATTTATCATGAGCTGCTAGCACCATGTTGCTGTACAAGCCAATTCTACATTTAAGAATGGTAACCCCCAATCAGTTTTAAAGTTTTGACCAAGTATTTGTATTCAGCAACCTAGAAAATGTTCTCGCTTAAATTTACCTTTGATTAACTATTTCCGTTTACGAAGAAATTTAATAAAAAAATTCCCGTATTACTTCTTCCGTTACTACCTCAGTTTTGGTTCAGTTCAGCAACCTAGAAAACACTTGCTGCTTTCATGTTCCCTGGATTACTTTTATAATTGTTCACGAGGAAGTTTAATTTGTTCATATTTCTGTTTTATTTTTAATGGGTCAAGTTGCAGACTCCGTGATCCGCCCCTTTTCTGTAATTTTTACTGACTACCTCATGTTTGAAGTTAGCTCGTGTTTGGAAATCACCAGTGCCACAAAAAAATATTTCTAAATTTTACTTAAAGACCTCCTTTTAACAATGTGACAGTTTTATCTTTGGGCCATTGGTTAACATAACTTTTATACAAAACATGCATATAAGTATATCTTTTTTATGAGTTAGAAGGTGGTGTCAAAAAGAAGACATGTATGAACGAGAGCGATATGGTTCCTTGTTCTCTTCTACGAAACCCCGAAAAGGAACACCAGTGAGCATAAAATGTTCTCCGAAGATATTCCCAATTTGTAGTTCCTCACATTCTAGCTATCGCGATGTTCCTCTAATTTTCTTTGTCAATCCATTTTTATGTTTTTGCCCGTCTGTATTAGATTTTCCGCCACCTCCTTTAAATAGAAGATTCTTCAAATTTCGGTTTAATCAGTACAGGAATAGACCTATTATACTGATTGACCATATAAATCCAGCGTTAGAGTGAAGTATTTTTTTTATAATTCACCTCTATCGACTCCTCGTTTTGGCGAATCTACTTCTAGGCGCATCGCAGCATTACATACCTCCAATTAGAACTAATGACGACACTCTTGATGACAGCATCGTAAGTTGGCTTTCCCCCAGCTGAAGAAGAAGAAACTAGTTGCTAAAAGAAAAATCAAAAAAGCTCTTCTCAAATGTGATTCACCTCCCGCTGCTGTCACAAAGACAATCGACTGTAGTTTCTGTTTTCCACTGTAGTGCCTATCTCTAAATTTCTTTGCCCACACATTCTCGGTCATCATCGTCTCAAAACAAGTCGTTCTGTATTGTGAAAGTGAGATAACGTGGAGTTTAAATTCGTAAAAGAAAACAAAAAACAATGGCACCAATTCTAGCACCAACAATACAACTTAGCAACGGACAGGCAATGCCAGTTCTTGGACTTGGCACCTGGTGCTCTTACGAATCTGAAGCTGAACAGGCTGTTAAGGAAGCCATCGATTGTGGTTATCGTCACATCGACACGGCCTTTGTGTACGAAAACGAAGTGGAAGTTGGTCGTGCAGTTAAGGCAAAAATCACAGAGGGTGTGGTACGACGGGAGGATGTATTCATTGTGACAAAATTGGGTGGCATTCATCATGATCCGAAACTAGTGGAACATGCGTGTCGGCTAAGTTTGGGCAAATTGGATCTGAGTTACATTGATTTGTACCTGATGCATTTCCCTGTCGGGCAAGTATACTCTGGTGATAGGAATGTCCATGGAACCGGTGCTCTATCAACAGTTGATTACCTAGACACTTGGAAAGAAATGGAAAAACTAGTTGATCTAGGTGTGGTGCGTGGTATCGGTTTGTCCAACTTTAACAGTGAGCAAGTAGAACGAGTATTGCAGAACTGCCGAATCAAGCCACTGGTCAATCAAGTGGAGTGTCATCCAGCATTCAATCAGAAAAGACTAATTGAATTTTGTCGTCAGCGGGGAGTTGTGATTACAGCGTATTGCCCTTTAGCGCGACCAAATCCCGATTTGAGGCGGCCAGCTTTTATTTATGACTCAACTGCCCAAGCTTTGGCAAAGAAATATAACAAAACACCAGCTCAGATTTGCTTAAGGTATCTGATTGATATTGGAACAGTGCCCATTCCGAAATCAGTAACCAAGCATAGAATTGAGGAGAACTTCAAAGTTTTCGATTTCAAGCTAAGCGAGGAGGATATGAAGATCATGGATCGATACAATACGAACCAGCGAATGATTCCATTTTCGGGGATGCGAAGACATCCATATTTTCCTTTCAATATTGAGTTCTAGTACCTGAATAAAATAAATTGTAAATACGAACAGTTTTTCTTTTTCTATTTGAATTTGCTTGGTAGTTGCACTTTTTTTTTTGCAGATTACATGAAGGATAAGAGGGAAGTGATTGTACATTTATTACAAATTTTCGTTGCAAGTTTCATATCAAACAACTTTCAGAGAGCTGAACGTAGACTGTAACCATTTCCTGGTTGCATCCCGATTTATAGATCTGCCACAAACACCAACGTCCAGTGGATTCAGAGACACAACAAAGACACGTTGGTCTTGCAAAAATAATCCATGGTATGATACGTACACATAACGAGAAAGGGTATAGATGAAACCTACAAACAAGTGTTGCAACGTAAAGGAAGAGTGACAAGGTAAGAGTTCCTACTGAGCCAGAAGATTGGAGGAAAAGAAAATGCTACTTAGAAAGAAAAGAACCGTCTCCCAGCTCAACTAAATCGAAGTCTCACGATCGAAACAAGATTCGGAGAATTTATAAGCTCGGACGCAGGCTATTCGAGACGACGAGGGAAACCTATTCGCATACCCGCGGAGAACAGTAGCAGGGTGTGTTGTTAACAAATCTATCAAGTATGGCTCTACGGACGTCACACTATATATGTATATGCATATTTAATAGTCCATACAGGGCCTGGCCTAGTGATACACAAATGGGACGGTCCTACAGTTTTATACTGTTTGTCGATTGTGAGAAACGTTCATGAGGTGGAACCGTGAAAAAACTGTTTGGTATTTTTCAGGACGCGAACCTTGAGTCTCCCTCGTCAGTCAGATGACCGAAATAACAGCATCTGAAATATGCACATCTATAAAACGACGATTCTAAGTCTCGCAAGTACTGTGAACCCGGGAATAATCCTGCCAAATGTTGCTGTTAATTATCCCACACTAATTGGCTTCCGTTTCAGATCTAAAGATCAGTTCGAAGACTGGTTCGAAACTCATCATTTTTTTCAAGACCCTATACTACAGTATTCAGTCGAGTCTAGAACTCTGGAAGAAAATTGCTGTTTTCATGATGGGTGAGTCGCCCGTGGGACAATTTCATATGTATCTTCCTCAGTTATGCTGTAGCTCCAACTGAAGACGGACGAAAGGAATCCATATCATCAAAAACTGGTGCAAAACAGATGAATGCTAAACTAATTTGATAAATGGGATGAATTATTACGAACTTCTTGTCCACTTTCGACTAAGTTGTCTCTTATCAAGAACTTATATTTCTACTCCTATTCGGATGCTTTCTGCGGAAAATGACCGTTGGAAGTTTGTAAAACAACATTTTCATAGACAACAGTATGCAATAATCAAAAAATATATTGGAAATTATGCTCACCAATGATTGATTCATTTGTTTGCAGACAGTTGATCAGGGTCTACCCCATTTATTCTTAACAAGAATGTAGTACCTGCAATCTATCACATCACAACAAATAGTTTTGCTTTTGAACAAATTAAATAATTTTCCAAGTGTGCTGCCAAGTCAAGATTTTTTTGTCAACGGCTCGTAACAACTTTTTTAAAGAAGGTTTTCATTGACATAAATTTGGCATCTTGGAAAATAACGCGGGTGGAATATGTAGAAGCTAAATTAGTGTGGTTAGTGTGTCGGATCACTACGCAAGAGGTTCCAAATTCGAATCCCAGAAAACACCAAAAAGTTTTTTCACGATCCCACCTCTCGCGAACGTCTGACAAACATCCGAGAGTATTGTTGTCACGAGAAAGCTTCTCAAAACAAATTGCCGTTCGGATACGGCACTAAACTGTAGATCCCTACCATTCGAGTGGTTGCGAGAAGCTAGGCCCTGGCACTTAAAGAGCTGTTGGGCCAAATATTTATTTATTAAATTAGTGCGGAAAAGACTTAAACGAAATCTATGGGAACAAAATTTTGATTACATATTTTTTAGCAAGACGCCAATAGTAAGCGAAAAATGTATTTTCGTAGGTTTTAATATATTCTTTTGACATTTGACTTTTTCAACATTGTGCATATATTTTAATCATTTGCTTTTAGGAATTCCATTAGTCGACGAAGAAAATAAATTAATTTGTTTACTTAAAAGTTTTAAAAGAAATTCGTATGTGTTGCTTAAAATGCTGTTTCTTCTCCTCTTTGGGTAATTTAAATAAGTGAGCTATCTTTTAGATTTCTGGAAACTCGATTTAGCGCAATGAGAAACCAGCAGGTACAAAATTACGTTTAAACACAAAAAGTGTTTAAAACTCAGGTAACATGATTTAAGCAGCAAACAGAATGCTTCCGATGCGATCCGTAGTTTAACATTTCGCCATTCAGCCTTCATTACCCAAAATAGACGTGAAACAACAAAATTGAAAATGGAAAATTAATTGTCAACTTTTCTGAAGTTTCTTAGCACATTTATGGTACGTATATTGTACACAAATACACCAAAATAAAAACAATTTATTAAGAACTCTTTCATTGTTCATTTTCAAATGCAATTTTCTGACTGAGAACTCAGAGTAAAATTTCCTGCCTTGGTTTGTCACCCCCAATTTTTAGACGCAACCTGAATATCTGGCTCTGTAGACCAATCAGAAAAGCCGACAACCCAGTCAACGGTAAACCATAACATGCCTTCGTATTGAATTGAGTTTGCTTCGAATTGAGCTTGCCTTTTGCTAGATCTAACCTAAAATTCAAGAAACAAAATTTCAAAGATATTTGCATCAGTTACAGTGTCAATTAACTTCAGGAATTTCTCACGATGAATAAGGTACTTACATTTTCTTTTTTTACGTTTTGGTAACTCAAATAGAATTCGTCATATGCTCTAACTCAATGAAAGTGTGTTCAAAGTTCAACTGTGTTACTTTTCCAACTTATTCTCACACTTTTCACCAGACTGTGCTATTCTGTCCTGTTTTAGTCTAATTTTTAATCATTGAACAAAGCTATTGTCTGTCCAGTTTTCTCTGTTGCTAAATTAGTCTTTAATGATTTTGCATTGAATAAAAAATTGAATTAATAATATGAAATTGCTCTTTCTTCTTGTTTGCCAACATTCCAGAGCAAAACACTCTCTCGCTCTGCCTGTTGCCTAATAGACGAAATGTGCTATATTCAGTTAGAGATAACTGTGAATAAAATTGGCAATTGCTAAAAACTTTTACTGAACTGTGCATCATTTTCACAAAGAAACACAGCTATTGTTGATTAAAACCATTGACTGCACAAAAATTAATCAAATAAACCAATCGAATCTAAAAAGAATAATTAGGTACATTTAAAAGAATTACAAGATACATAAATGGCAGTTGATTTCCAAATTTGTCGAAAAATGCTATTGGTTTCTGCTGCAAATGCGTCTCCTATTGGCATTACCTTTACAGAAACTTCGCTTTGCTTCTCATATCTTTGCCCTAAGACACCTAAACAGCAACCGATACAAAAATATACTAATGTGGAATAGCTCAATTTTTCCTATCCTTTAATTTTTTACCATGTACTTGTAGAGTAAAATCAATACCATCCACACTTTGAGAACCACTGAAAGACCACCCCATTGGCTTGTTTGCGTTGTTTTTTTTTTTAAATCTCTAAAAAGAAAGTTATGAATTTAATTTTATTTAATTCTTATTAAAACCGAATGCGGAACATCTTCTCTAGAGAAGTCGTAAAATCAGCACAAAAACATGCCCAACAGTATTCTCAAACTTTACCACCCAATTCAAATATTTTTCATTACAGCGGCTGTCGCAGACAAAACCAGCGTCAATATTTCCCCGTCTGACATATGTCATATATGGCCGCGAATAAGTTATCCTCACAGTCGTGTATATCTGTTTATTGTTTTGTTTTAATTTTTTTCTTCAGTTTTTTAAAAGTTTTATTAAAAAACAATTGGATTTGCTTAATGAAAAATGTTCCATGCATTGGTATAGTTACTAATCGAGCAATTTGTGTTTGAAGGTTTCCACTGAATTTAGCACACACAGAGACGCATCACATCACATTCGCCATTCACCGCCAGAATGTCTACTAATGATTTCATAGATGATTTTATTGAGGAATACAAGAATCAACCATGTCTGTGGAAAGCAAATTCAACTAACTACAAGAATCGTACAAAACGTCAGGAGGCGTACATGAAACTCATCGAAGTTGCATCGAAACACGGAGAACACTACAATATTGAACGAACCAAGCAAAAGATTAATAATTTGCGCTGCGCGTTTAGGCACCAGTTGAAAAAGTACACCGAGTGCAAGAACAATAAATCGGGCAAGGAAGAACCGTACTGTCCCAAGCGAAGGTACTTTGAGAGCTTGATGTTCCTGATGGAGGAGGAAAAGCCGGCAAACCGCATTAAGTTGGCAGAGAAGCTGAAGGAAATCAGAATGACAAGGGTGATTACGCGAAAGGATAGTCTGCCGCCGAGCAGTAAGAAGGAAATTCTCGCTATGAAGCAGGAGCCAATGAACATTTCTATAGAAGCTATTGACACCTCAAATGGGGGCGAGCAGCAAGAGGAAGAAGTAATCGAATTGGACCAGGACGAAAGTAAGCATCATCAAATGGAGACCGTCGACATGCAGGAGGAAAACGAGAACTGCACTGTGCATTCCGAAGATATATCTGTGGCCGGGGAGTCGGTGAAAGACTCGGGTGGAGTGGTTTATCACACTGACGTGCAACAAAGCGATGACGAAGAGGAGGGATTTAAAATTCTCTGGCCCGTTGGCCAGGCTAAACCGATAGAGGGCATTCAGACGAACTACATTCGAATGGCACCACCACAATCGCCACCAGTACCGACACCTGTGCACTCGCAGAACTCTTCGACTACTGCGACTATTAGCGCGCCGTTGACGACGACAATAATCCATCATGATCTCACGAATGCGGGCCACACTTCCTCAGCCACCCAGATAGCTCTGCCCACGTCAATTACCATTCAACCCGTACCGAAGCAAGGCGACACTGTCATTTCCCCCAATGGCTTGCAACACACAACCATTCGACGGAGAACAGTCTCTGTCTGTTCGAACAAATCTCAGTCCATGGGCACAGCGGAGAGCTATGAAATCAACCAAGAACCCCTGGCAAAAAAGGTGAAAATCGACTGCGCATCTAGTGACTTTGAGAAGCTGCTGACGCTTGCTTGCAGCAAAATGAATGCTCCAGACGCCCAGCCCGAGGACAATTTCTCTGTGTTTGGTAAAATGGTGGCGCACAAAATGCGAACCATGGACTCCCAGCAGGCGATGTTCGCCGAGAAGATCATTTTCGATGTCCTCTTCGAGGGCCAAATGAAGCTGCTTAAGTATCCGTATCCAGTGGCACCACAATACGGCATTAGCACAGCAATGCCAGTTTCTCGCTCGGCACTGTATCCCATAAGGCACACTGGCACAAACACAGGACATGGGTCAATTGTTGCTACGAGTAGCCAACAGCAACCACAAACGTTTGTCATCTCATCGGTGGACTGCCACGGTACCCCGACAGAAATACACGCCACAAGTTCGGCCCACCAGACGCATTATTCACCCCAGAGCGCCCATTATACCACGACTACCATCAATGACACAGAGGTCGAAGAGCAGTTGTAATTTAGGAATTGTCTTTCCAAAACCATAAAAAAATATTTTTCTAAGGAAAAACTTTTATCTATACAGTAGAGTCATCTCTGTAGTATGTTTTAATTTTTTTTTATCTATTGTTATGCAAATTATTATAAGAAAAACTTTTTTTTTCATAAATTTGTCGTATTATACATAAATATGTATGTTAGTCGTAAGAAAATTAAAGCAACTAAGTAAACCGCTTACAAAAAAATGTTTAGTGTTTAAAAGAAGAATAGGAAAAGAAAACTTTAAGGAATACAATAATTTTTTATTCAATTAATAATTAACTTGTGTATCGTAAAGACATTAAAATAAATCTCTTAAGCTGTAAAGGTTGTTATATTATTTTTAGCGGAATATTCCTATTGGATCGGCCAACGGGCTAAAATTTGTTCCTCCCTGTGGTAGGTACTGTTGGGCTTTGGCTTTCAGACTTTCATTACATTTTAAACAGTTGAGTTTATAGTTGTTTCTTTCTGAAACAATTTTCAATTCGCTCTTATTTCCGCCATGGAATGGTCCAATAAGAAAAGTTGTGCCACTATAGTAGCGCTTCATAAGTGCGGTATGAGTAAAGGGCAAATCTTTAAGGCGCTGAAGCCGCAAAGAAAAACATTACCTCGTGTAGCCAATAAGCCAATAAAAACTTAGGACTTGAGGCCTTCAAACGACGTATTGGACAATTACTGACTCTGAATCTTTAAAAAAAAACTTGTCTGCACAGAAAAGTTTTGTTTACGGGCGAGGAAATCTTCACCGTTCAAGAAAAATACATCAAACAAATTAATCTAGTTTATGTTCGGTCATCTAAGGACCCTCCGAAAAACTCCCAAGGATAAAGAAAGGACATTACAGGACCATTGAAACTGCAGTTTCGCGAAAAAAGTATCTAAACATCGGCTAAAGTTTATCAGGAGACCGCTTTAGAACACTACCATCGACATTTCAACAAGATTCAGCGCCAGCTCATAAGGTTAAAACAACTCAGACTCGGGTCGGAAGAAACGTACCGCGTTGCTTCAGCACCGAAGACTGGCCTTCTGCAAGTCCAACTCTGGATTACAAATTGTGGACTGTTTTAGAGAAGGTAGTGTGCCACAAAAGATACCCTAACATCGAATCGAATCCCTAAAGTATTCTGTAATCGAAACTTGACAACTTTCCAATGAATGAGATGCAAAAGGGCTCTGAAGTTGAAGTCTCAGGTTCAAAACGTATAACTCTTGTTCTACAACACAATTTCAATTTTTTTACATTGTCTCTCCACTGTAGGCTCAAATTTAAAAATTTAAAGCTAGCCACAGCTTAGGTCAGAGCTCTTTTTAAGATTTCCATGTTAGGGTATCTTTTGTGGATACTCGTACATACACCCCGCGCAACAAAAAAAGCCGCATACGGGTTTTCCATTTTTTTGCGCTAATTACCTTTGAGGGATTCGCCGAATTATATTTTATTGCTTCCGGGTTAGGTAATGCACATTTTGGAATGTGTCGGAATTCATTCTGGCAGTATTTAACAGTGCGTGCAGTTGTATTTCTTAAATAAAAGTGAAAAGAGTATATCGCGATGTCTAAAAGGGTACAATTGAGTAAAGAAAAAAAGGCAGTTATCGTCGCCTTATCCAAACAGAATCAGTCATTTCGTGAAATTGCTCGACAAATTGGATGCAATGAGAGTTCTGTAAGAAGATTCTGTAACAAATATCGTCGGGATCACAATCTGGACAGAAAAATTGGCACAGGATTGAAGAGATGTACCACTGTTCGGGAGGACCGGGAACTGAAGAGACTAAGCTTGAGAAACAGGTTTAAAAATGCATCGGAGTTAAGAGCTGACCTGCGAGAAGCTACTGGGGCTGAAGTTAGCGTCAGAACTATCCAGAATCGTCTCAACGAGATGGGTTTGCTAGCAAGGAGACCAGCGAAAAAGCCACTTCTGACCAGCAAAATGAAGAAAACGCGCCTTAGCTGGCCTAAGGAAAGGCAAAACTGGAGTGTTCAAGATTGGTCAAATGTGGTGTTCTCTGATGAGTCCAAGTTTAACCTAATCGGACCGGATGGGAAGCAGATAGTTCGTCGTAGAAAAGGGGAACGCTACAGCGTTTATTATGAAAGTTTTTATGTAAAAAGGTTTCTTAGTTAATAAAAATATGAAAAAAGAAATTTGCTTTTCAAATTGTTGCTCTTTTTTTAATTTATGTATATTGATAGTACTTGATATTTTGTAGTCTGATCTTCACGATCATTACTTTTTTTCAATTAGGCTACGAAATGTATTGTCAAATTGGGGAATGTGTTAACTTAAATGTTAAACATCAAAAATACAAAGTGACTACGCAGTGATTAGTCATCATTTATTAAATTTCTTCAATTTTGTTAAAAATTACCATGTGCGGCTTTTTTTGTTGCGCGGGGTGTATGTATGTAGATAGTCCATAATTTGTGATCCAGTGGATTAAGGTATTTGGTACCAATGAAACGGGGTACGATATCTCTAGAGCGAATTATGGGTAGTTTTAACCTCATAGGTTGGCGCAGGATCGTGCTGAAATGTCCTTTCTTTTTTTCGGAATAGGATAGTACACAAAATATAGGTCAGTAACCCCGTCATAAGAGACACTCCAGCACACCATTACTGATGCTGGGGGTGTTCTTTTCAGACCTTTAGAACCAACTCGAACGCTTCCCTAGGTGACCGCGTATAAACAAAATTGTTCTGCGCAGAAAAGCAACGTATTCCATCAAAAGTAGCTTTGATTTTTTAACACAATTTTTGTAAAGGCCAGTCAGAAATTTTCCAATATGGGGTTTGAAGGCCCCCAGCCCCAAGTCTATCTTGTTATGCGACCCATTGACTATTGCTTTGCATTAATCTCACGAGACAGGGTTTTCTGCTGTAGGAGACTGTTTCGTGCCTTAATGGTGACTTATGACGTTCGTATCGTGCACGGACAACCAGGCCCCAAGCGGCTTTTAGTGTCGCCAGTATCCCCGAATATTTTTATACACCGATGAGTAAACATTAGGCTAATCCTTAGCTGCTACTGCGTTTTGAAAATCAGAATGTTGTTCACACCGCATTTATGAAGCTCTACGACAGAGATGCGATTCACTTTCTCAATCCATTCCACAGCGAAAGCGTAAGCAATTTTGAAATATTTTTATAAATACTTGTAAGGTTAACTGCTACAAATGTTATGTCAATCTCTGTGTACGCCTAAATCTAAGCATCGCAATGGGTGCAACAAATGTAGTAACAGCATTTTTGTCCCTACTAGGTATACTCGTACATGTAGCTCTTATAGGTAGAGGTAGAACGTGATGGCAGACGGACGAAGGGACGCGCTACAGTAAGCAATAGGGTAGTAAAGAGGTCTGCCAATTCTGTCTATACGAGTATATATCAAAGCTCGTCATTTAGCCCGGTAAAATTATAAGAAAAGTGGTCCTCTAGGTATCTTAAACTCGGCAAATTTTTTTTCTCAAAAATTCTATGAACAAATTCAATTTCAGGATCCAAACAACTTTGTGCTTGTATCGTAACTGGGGATGAGATGCAGTATGATACCAAGTTCATAAGGCAATCAAAAAAGTGGTTGTAAAAATGAAGTTATGGAACAAAAAATTCAAAACAGAAATGTCAGTTCAAAAAGTTATGTACTAGTATGTTCTGGGATGCCGAAGGAATGTAATTAATTTGAATTTCCAAAACTAAAAGAGGACATCAAAGGAAAGAGATAAGAATCAGAAGAGACGATTATATTGTGTCTTATTTTATCATTTATCTGGGGTAACAATTAGAGACGACTTCGGTATTTTCATTCTAAACCCAGATTTCGATAAATAAAAAATCTATTTCCACCAAAACCGCTCCAAAAATGTGGTTACCATTTTTACTAGTTGGCATATCCAGTTTTCGGAAAAAATGTCATATAACTATAAAACTTTACTTATTACCGGATTTTTAAAAATTGTTTATTTCTCTATGACTGACGATTTTGTTGATAATTGACATTTAAGCAATGTCTCGCATATGTATGCAAGAAGATGGGCATGCAATGTTTTCGAAAATTGTCAAAATAATTTCCTATCACTTTTCACGCGTTTTTCAATAGAAGAAAAAAAAAAACATTCGAACAATTGTGCTTAAAATTCCTTTAAATTAATTGAATCCTTAAAATTGTCCAACATTTTGTCGGCTATAATCTTGCATACGTCCGGCCCATTCGCATACTTTTTGTGCTACAACAATAGCCAATTTTCAAAAGAATAATCCTACCGTTATACGAATTTTTCCCAAAATCCTTCTAACTAAAATATAAAAAAAAAAAAACAAAATCGTTTGAGCCAATTTTGAAAAGATCGTCTTTCTAATCTTTTGTTTAGGCTCGGTACCGATAATACATTTTTTTTTTAAAGGAAAATTTTCGTACAGAGATTGGAGACTGATTCGTAAAATTCAAACAGGATTCTGTACGGCTTTCTCGACTCGTTGAGAAGGAACGTTCCCAATTATATTTCATACATTTACCACCTAATCGAATTTGGAACGTTCCTTCTCGACAAGTCGAAAAAAAACCATACAAAATCAAGCCGCAGGGTTTGTAAATGATTGAAGACATTTTTAAACGTGTGCAATATGTACATATACTCGTACTAAAGGGTGGTTAAATTTTAGGGGCCGATGTTGAATGTGAACCACACCTAAACGTCAAGTTTTTTTCTGCATTTCATTTGATATTTCTCAATTTCAGACTAACTCAATTTGAACCATGGAAAGATACACAATCGAGCAACGCGTTAAAGTTATTCAGGCTTATTATGAAAATGGGCGTTCAAATCAAAATGCATATCGTGCATTTCGTGATTCTTTCGGTCAATTTAATCGTCCAAATGTGCGTACAATCGGAAAAATCGAGCAAAAATTTGTGCAAACCGGGTCTGTAGGAGATGTGAAAACACCAGTGCATGCTCGTACAGCTCGTACTGCAGAAAATATTGCTGCTGTTCGCGATAGTGTGGCTGAAGAGCCGTCCACCTCAACTCGTCGTCGTGCCCAACAATTGCACCTCTCACGCTCGTCGTTGATGAACATTATGCATAAAGACTTGCATTTACGCGCTTACAAGGTGCAATTGACTCAAGAACTAAAGCCTCTTGACCATTTCAAGCGTCGTCAATGGTCACAATGGTGGCAAGAAATGGCAACAGTGGATGATCAATTTTCGAAGAAAATCATCTTCAGTGATGAGGCACATTTTCACCTCAGTGGATTCGTCAATAAGCAGAATTGCCGCATTTGGGCGAATGATAATCCAAGAGTGATTGTCGAAAAACCAATGCACCCACAAAGAGTGACTGTTTGGTGCGGTTTATGGGCTGGCGGCATCATCGGGCCGTATTTTTTCCAAAATGAGGCCGGTCAGGCAGTTACTGTGAATGGTGTTCGCTATCGTGAGATGATAACGAACTTTTTATGGACCGAATTGGAAGATATGGATGTGGACGATATGTGGTTTCAACAGGATGGTGCCACTTGCCACACAGCTTCTTTTTTTTTTTTTTTTTTTATAATTTACACGTGTTAAAGGGGATATGAATACTAATTTTCTATAGAGAGAAAGAAAGATTGGTGTAGTGGGTTTAAAACTTAGGTGGTATTAAGTTTCTGTAAACTCCAAGGGTGGCTGTCCAGATAACTGGGGAGTATTTTGTTTTGATTTCGCTATTATTGTCGTTGCTTATGATTCACAGTATTTTTTTCCGTCCATCTGATGTCATCATCACGATCAAGTTGCATTTTACCCATATGACCGCCCTACTGCCAGTGTTATGCCTTCACAGTAGAGTTGACTTAGCTTTCGCAATTGATCGACTTTTTTATTTATTTCATGCGAAATAAATAGATGATTCTTGACATCAGGATTCGAACCGTGAATCAATAGCGTGAGAAGCGATGATGTTACCACTACACCACGGCCACGAAACAATGGCTCTTTTGCGCGACAAATTCAATGGCCGTGTTATCTCACGTGGTGGCGATGTCAATTGGCCGCCAAGATCATGTGATTTGACACCGTTGGACTTCTTTCTTTGGGGTTATTTGAAAGAAAGGTGTACGTCGATAAGCCAGCAACAATTCAAGAGCTAAAGGATGAGATAATTCGGCCCATTAACGGCATAGAACCTCAATTATGCCTCAGCGTCATCGAAAATTTGGACCATCGGATGGAGGTGTGCCGCCGAGGTCGCGGCGGCCATTTGGCCGATATTTTGTTCCATACATAATTGAACCATACCAATATTATCATAATAAAAAGAAATGACAGTAATTTCCTAAATAATTTGTGTTTTATTCAAAATCAACATCGACCCTTAAAACTTAACCAACCTTTACATTAATTTGTTTTACTACCCACCGCATCTATTTGTAGACATTACAAAAGCCTTCGCTATGGTTGAACATAACATTCTCTTGAAGAAATTGCATAGTGTTGGCTTTCGAGGATTTATATTAGATTGGTTTGCTTCTTATCTAAATAATAGATCGCAAAAAGTCAAAAGTAGTTCCAAGGAAATCAATCTAGGTGTTCCCCAAGGATATGTCCTTGGTCCCATTTTGTTCTTGATTTATGTCAACTCACTATTTGCTCTCCCATTTGCTGGTGAAGTTAAGGCTTTTGCTGACGACTTGGCTTTTGCATATGGCTCAACTAACCTGCTAAATTTAGTTGCTGACATTAATTACGATGCCCATTTACTAAGGCTTTGGTTCGCCGAACACAAGCTAGTAGTTAGCAATAAGACTAAACTTATATATTTCAGTCTTACCGTGCAAGAATCCCCGGACATTGACATTGTATTCCATGCTTCTAATTGTTGTAGACATAGCTTGCTAAACTGTGCTTATGATGTACAAAGCACCAATGGTTTATATAATACAAATATTGCCTGTAATGTGAATTGCTTCAAAATTGAAATAGTTGAGCATTTTAAATACTTAGGTGTCATTATTGACAATACTTTGAGTTGGCGCGAACACATTTCAATGTTGAAGCAATATTTACTATCGTCTCTACGTAGTCTCTACCGTCTTGGGAAATACTGCTCTACAAAGATTTTACAATAAAAACCATTTACTTTGGGATTTTCCACTCCAGATTACAGTACGGAATAAGTTGCTGGGGAGGTGCTTACCTTAATAAACTCCAACAGCTGTTTGTCCTACAAAAAAGTGCTATTAGGAAGGTTTGTAAATCGGCTCGGTTAGCCCACTCCATGGAGCTATTTAGAAAAATGAAAATTCTGCCTGTAAGGCATTTTTACTACTTTAAAGTCCTTAAAATTTTCTTCATAAGAGGTGGCTACTTGCAGGGCCCTATCTCTGATTCCTATAACCTTCGAAGCAACACAGCAACATTCGTCTGTATTCCTTTCTTTCACACCTCCAGCTACAGAAACTTCTATTCAATTGTTTCTTGCAAACTATTTAATGGTTTTCCCCCTGATATACGAATCGTTAGAACTCTACCGGAATTTAAAAAAAAAAGTTAAAGTGTGGCTTCTTGATATTGTAACATAATAATAACTACGCCCCCTAAAATATGACGCAACAAATTCCGAAGTGACTTCATTCTGGCAGAATTTTGGTTCGTACTGTCCTTTCATTCGAGGTTCGTGTCTGGGACGAAGTCTCCACAGCTCATGTCAACGAAAGAGACGAATAATATCAGGGATAAAAGGGAATTGAAACTGCAAGAATTATTTCTCTTGTTCCAGTGGTCGAAGAATTTGCTAGAAGTTTCTGGCTATCAGAAACTTCTGCTATATAAGGACAGATGGCGATCAAAAAAGACACAGTTGGTTTTAGAACCGTGGCGAAGAGATTGGAAAAGTGATAACGGGCGAAGTTGTAATTTGGTGATAAATTGAAAGTTGAGAGTAAACAAGAAAAAGTAATTAGTTTGAATTTGTGAATTAAGTAATTGAAAGGAGATAAAGTGATTTGAGAGGAAAGAGACATTGTAAGAAAAGAATTTGCGAAGAATAGTATAGTGTGAACTTGAATTGTTCTATAGAGTAGAAAATAAAGAAATAATTTCACAGAATAATTGTTTTATCTACTCGAGCCGTAGCTCGCATATTACATTGGTGTCAGAAGTGGGATAAAACTTATTCTGTGAATAACTATTTCCGTGGTGTGAAATTGCACAAAAAAAAAAAAAAAAAAAAAAAAAAAAAAACGATTTCTGTGTTGAGTTAATTAGTTGCGCAAAATGGGTCGCAAATTGGGAAAACTAACTATAACTCAACTAAAGGCGGAACTCAGTAAGCGGAACCTCGACACAACTGGGGGAAAAGATGCCCTACTGATTCGTCTGGAAGAAGCAGTAACGCAGGAAGGTGAAAATCCGCATGACATAGAGTTTGACGTGGAAGAGGAACCAGCAAGTACAGTAGCCGACCCGGGTATAACAAGTCTGCTCCTGCAACTTAAGTTAGTCATGGACGAACAAAAGAAAGCAATAGAAGATCAAAGTCATAAGCTCGATGACCAAAGGAATTCTCTAGAACTTAAGCTGGACGAACAAAAGAAAGCAATGGACGAACAAAAGAATTCTCTAGAACTTAAGCTGGATGAACAAAAGAAAGCGATGGACGAACAAAAGAAAGCAATGGGCGACCAAAGGAATTCTCTAGAACTTAAGCTGGACGAACAAAAGAAAGCAATGGACGAACAAAAGAATTCTCTAGATGCTCTGGAAAGTAAACTTGATGAGCAAAACAAGAACTTGGAATCCAAATTCGAAGTGATCGAAGAAAAAATCGAGAAGGTCGAGACGCAACTCGAAAAAGTCGAAATTAGATTCGATGAAAATTTTGAGAAACATGAAACTCAGTTCGGGAAGATAGAGACTCAGTTTGAAAAAGTGGATACGCAATTCGAGATAGTAGGAAAGCAAGTCGAAAATCTTGCTAAGGAGCTCAGCAACGTGAAGAGACAGAAAGCACGGGAATATTCCACTGACGGTCTGAGAAGAAAGGAGATGCAGCCTCCTATCTTCGATGGTCAAACATCATGGCCAATTTATAAAAGGCAATTCGAAGCGGCCGCAATGACCAATAGCTGGGACGATGAAGAGAAGTCCATTGCACTCACACTTGCACTGAGGGGTCCAGCTGCGGAGCTCTTGCAGACCATCCCGGAAGATAAACAGCAGAACTACGACTCTCTGGTTCAGGCTATCGAGATGCGGTTTGGGGATGAACACATGCAGCAGGTGTACAGGGTTCAGCTGCGTAGTCGAGTCCAGAAAAGGGGGGAAACGCTCCAACAGTTGCAAGCGGATATAGAGCGACTAGCCCATCTTTCATACCCTAAAGCCGGTGAGGAGCTTATCAACGAAATGGCGGTGGAAGCTTTTATTCAGGCCATAGAGGACAGACAACTGCAAATGGCTGTAAGGATGGCTGAAAAACGAACACTCCCCGAGGCATTGGCATTCGCTTTGTCAATGAAGGCTGCGGACCAAGCATACCAGGGAATACACCGTGTCAGGGAAATGTCCGTCGTGGAATGCTCATGCCAGAGAACAGCCGTCATGGATGAAGACAGAGCTCGCGGAAGTCAAATCCGTTGCTGGAATTGCAACCAAACGGGACACCTACAACGGCAGTGCAGAAGTGCACCTAGACGAGGAAATTGTTCACATTGCGGAAGTAGGAGAAGCAGAGAGGAAGCATCTGGCTGTCAGTCAGACTTCGCAAAACCAGCAGTCGGGAAATGCGTAAGGACCAACTTCGCGGGGCAGAAGTTGGTTACTGGAATCGAGGCCCCCAGGACCACCATTCAAGTTTCGCAAACCAAACGGGGTAACAAGAGCCTGACAGTGGAGGCACTAATCAACGAGAAGAAGTGCGTAGCCACCATCGACACAGGTGCCACTGCCTCCATTGTAAGAAGAGATATCGTCAAAAGCTCCTGGCTGCACAACACCAACAGCTACTGCCTGAAGACTGCAACAGGGGAAATGGCGAAGGTATTTGGAGAAGTTCGTCTTACGATTACTCTGGCAGGACTGACGTTCTCCCATGCGTTTCTGGTGGCAGATATATGCGACGAGTGCATCATCGGAGTAGACTTCATGAAAGCAAATGAAGTAATCTTGGACATCGGGATGCAAGTACTGAGGTATCGAAATGTGGAGATTCCGATGGTGTACGGAAATGAGAATGCCGTAACTCTCAGGACAGTCATCAGCAAAGACGAAGTTTTGCCGCCGTCTTCAGAGACAATCATTTGGACGAAGCTGGAAGGTGATCTTGGGAGCCACCGATTCTACATAGTAGAACCAGACCCAGAGAAGAATTCTCAAGACTACATCGTGGGAAAGACGTTAGTCGAACCAAAGAACACCATGGTTCCAGTGAGGGTTTTGAACGCAAGACCACACACTGTCAAACTAAGGCGAGGGGAGGTGACTGGAAAATGCACGCCGATTACCGCCGTCGCAACAATATCTGAACGTGATGCTCCAAAACTTCTCCCATCACCTTGGACAGCGGAAGCGAGAGAGACGATTCTCCAGTCCAGTGAGCTGAATCAGGAGCAGCGAACTATGGCAGAGAATCTTATCAATGAGTACGCTGATGTATTTGCCTCACAGGACGGAGAATACGGCCGAACACACCTGGTACAACATCGAATAGACACTGGTGATACTAGACCAATTCGTCAGCCTGCTAGGCGCCTTCCATTGGCAAAGCAGACAGAAGTTGCAGAGATGGTGTCGGCAATGGAGAAAGAAGGTCTGATTGAAAGTTCCAAAAGTCCGTGGGCATCACCGGTTGTACTGGTTAAGAAGAAAGATGGCAGCACGCGGTTCTGCGTGGACTATCGGCAGCTCAATTACGTCACCAAGAAAGACAGCTACCCTCTGCCACGGATTGACGACACGCTAGACACACTATCAGGAGCCCGATGGTTTTCCACTCTCGACTTGAAGAGTGGCTACTGGCAGGTACAGATCCATCCAGAAGACCGGGAGAAAACCGCCTTCACCGCAGGAAATGGGCTATGGCAATTCACGGTAATGCCATTCGGGCTGTGCAATGCTCCGGCGACTTTCGAGCGATTGATGGAATGTGTCCTGCAAGGGTTAACATGGAAAACCTGTTTGGTATACTTGGATGATGTCATCGTCGTAGGAAAAACGTTTGCGCAACACCGAGACAATCTAAGGGATGTGTTTCAAAGGCTTCGAAGTGCCCACCTGAAGCTCAACCCCAAGAAGTGCGCCCTGTTTAGAGCGGAAGTCAAGTACCTGGGACACATAATTTCAGCGAAAGGAGTGAGAACCGATCCGGAGAAGGTCGAAGCGGTGAAAAACTGGCCAGTCCCCAAAGACAAACACCAACTAAGGAGCTTCCTGGGCCTAGCCACCTACTACAGACGGTTCGTGAAGGATTTTGCCGGGATCGCAAAGAACCTGCACCAGTTGACGGAAAAGGGAAAACAATTCAAATGGTCAATTGAGTGCGAGAAGAGCTTCAAGGCACTTAAACAACGGCTATGCGATGCCCCGATACTGGCTTACCCCACTCCCGGGGAAACGTTCGTTGTGGATGCAGATGCTAGTAATGTCGGGGTAGGAGCCGTACTCTCCCAGGTGCATGACGGCCAAGAGAAGGTGGTTGCGTACTTCAGCAAGGTGCTCTCTAAGCCAGAAAGGAACTACTGCGTGACAAGGCGGGAACTTCTAGCTTTGATCTTGGCTACGAAGCATTTTCACAAATACCTCTACGGGAGGAAGTTCGTTCTTCGCACAGACCATGCAGCATTAAAATGGCTATTACAGTTCAAGAGTCCTGAGGGTCAGGTCGCAAGATGGATCGAAAGGCTGCAAATCTACGACTACGAAATACAGCATCGTAAAGGAAAACTCCACTCTAATGCGGATGCACTGTCCCGGAGACCATGCAGAACGGATTGTAAACATTGTGCGCGTCAGGAAGAACGGGAGCTGGTTTCCATCCAAAGAATGAGAGCCGAACCTATCGCCGGCTGGAGCGTAGATGAGATCCGGAACGCTCAGAAGGAAGACCCCGATATCGAGCCGATTCTGGCCTGGAAGGAGAACATGGAGAAACCGGATCATCAGGACATCTCTCACAGAAGCCCGACCTTAAAGGCATATTTTGCGCAGTGGGACTCCCTCCATGTCCAAGAAGGTGTTCTGAGAAGAAAATGGGAATCCTCCGACGGAAAATCGTTTGTAATGCAGCTTGTAGTACCGCGGACGAGGGTCAAGGAGGTGTTACAGGAAATGCATGGCGGGGCGACCGGAGGCCACTTGGGAGTGAATAAGACGCTAGAAAGGGTACGAGAACGTTTTTATTGGTTAAAAGCGAAGGAAGATATCGAAGACTGGTGCAGAAAATGCGACGTGTGTGCAGCTAGCAAGGGTCCGAGAATCAAAACTCGAGGTAAGATGCACCAATACAACGTGGGAGCACCTTTCGAACGAATCGCCATTGACATCGCAGGGCCCTTTCCGGAAACCGACAATGGTAATCGGTATATACTCGTAGTGATGGACTACTTCAGTAAGTGGCCGGAAGCGTTTCCGATCCCTAACCAGGAAGCCAGAACCGTGGCGGAGCAGATCGTCTACAATTGGGTTAGCAGATTCGGTGTGCCCTTGGAATTGCATTCTGACCAAGGGCGGAACTTCGAGTCAAGAATCTTCCAAGAGATGTGTCAACTACTCGGAATCAAAAAGACAAGGACAACCCCGCTTCATCCACAGTCGGACGGTATGGTGGAGCGTTTCAATAGGACTTTGGACGAACATCTCTCGAAGGTCGTAGGTGACTACCAACGGGATTGGGACCGGCAGATTCCCTTGTTTTTGATGGCCTATAGAAGTGCCGTGCATAGCACTACTCGACATACGCCGTTCGAAATCTTATTTGGTGGAATAGCTCGTTTACCCAGTGAGGTGAAATTTGGATCTCCTACCAATGAGCCCAGAAATGAAGAAGAGTACGTGGCGGACCTTAGGGAAAGGCTTAGGGACATACACCAAAGGACCAGAAGCCAGATTAAGATGACGAGCGACCGCATGAAGACCAGGTATGATGCCAAGGCAACAACGTCAGGATTCCAGGAAGGAGATCTGGTGTGGCTGTATAATCCCCATCGCCAAAAGGGGAAATCACCTAAGTTACAGCGGAACTGGGAAGGTCCCTACAGAATAGTAACCCGCATCAACGATGTTGTCTACCGCATCCAGCGAGGACCAAGGGCCAAAATGAAAGTGGTTCATGTGGACCGACTGAGTCGATACAATGGCCGAAATGAGGATGCACTTGTTCGGGACGAACACGTCTAAGAGGGGGGCAGTGTAACATAATAATAACTACGCCCCCTAAAATATGACGCAACAAATTCCGAAGTGACTTCATTCTGGCAGAATTTTGGTTCGTACTGTCCTTTCATTCGAGGTTCGTGTCTGGGACGAAGTCTCCACAGCTCATGTCAACGAAAGAGACGAATAATATCAGGGATAAAAGGGAATTGAAACTGCAAGAATTATTTCTCTTGTTCCAGTGGTCGAAGAATTTGCTAGAAGTTTCTGGCTATCAGAAACTTCTGCTATATAAGGACAGATGGCGATCAAAAAAGACACAGTTGGTTTTAGAACCGTGGCGAAGAGATTGGAAAAGTGATAACGGGCGAAGTTGTAATTTGGTGATAAATTGAAAGTTGAGAGTAAACAAGAAAAAGTAATTAGTTTGAATTTGTGAATTAAGTAATTGAAAGGAGATAAAGTGATTTGAGAGGAAAGAGACATTGTAAGAAAAGAATTTGCGAAGAATAGTATAGTGTGAACTTGAATTGTTCTATAGAGTAGAAAATAAAGAAATAATTTCACAGAATAATTGTTTTATCTACTCGAGCCGTAGCTCGCATATTACAATATTAATCACTATGAAATCGATACTTTGTTGCGCTTCATTATTTGATGTAATTTTGCCTTAATGCTTTTTTTATTATGTTTTCTATTTTTGTATTAAATGAATTTGAATGAATTTTAATATACATAAACTTGTACACCCCACATTGAATTTATGTGAAGTGACATTTATCTCTATTTATTTTCACTGAATAAAAATGTCACCATCTATTCTCATAATTTAGATAAATTGTAAGAATTGTAAGATTTGTATGAATGATTGTATGAGAATAAAGAATATAATATAAAAAAATAATATAAATCTATTCATATTCGTTTGAAGTAAAGATTGAAAGCAAGATTGAAGTGTATCGGGATTTTTTAAAATCATTTGGTCACTTTTTTTTCAATCTGATTGATGAACAAGATTGGCAATTATTACCCAATAGATCGCAATAAATACAATAAAGCAGTTGGACTTCAAGCGAGCAGCAAGCGCATAGTGATCAACAATTTGGTACCCAATTCATCAAAGTTTTGAAATCAAAACTCAATAATTTATGTGGAAATTAATCTTCACTTTTTCTCAATTTCAAGATCAAGATTTTAAAGTTTCGCTACATAGAACGCGTAAAATCAAAAGCAAGTGAACAACATTATTTTTACAGCTGCACATATGTATGATGTTGCGATACGCATATTTTGAACAACTGCACAAGATCTGCTGTCTTTGCAAACCCTCTGGTTAGTGCAATGGGCTCTCCTTATTATTTCTACACACTTGTATTTTTACCACACCTTATTTCTTATACCACTACTCATATACTTACTTTCTTATTTATCATGTTCGCGATCTGTGAAGAGTCTCCAACTGAGACACCTCAGCCTTCCATAATCTTCGACCCCGGGTACGTTACTTCAAATTCTCTTAACTAAGCTGACTGGTATTTGCGTTTCTTTGGCCTTTAAAATAGAAGCTCAGTGTACCTGTCACTTAAACTTACGAGCTGGAATTGGAATATCCTTTTGCTTAGAGCGTTGTTGTCCAATCGCTCGATGTGACCGAGCGAAAGTAGTCATCGGAACTTGGACCAAATTTCAGACGAAAAATTGTTTCTCGCAAGAGTCTACTGCTCAACTCTTCCACTTAGCATAGAAGAATAAGAAGCAATTTGAAAATAGTAAAGTAAGGCCAACTTTGAATCGAAACAATTTCTAGTAGTCTCCACGCAAACAAATAAAATTTAATATCGAATATCTATAATACAACCCACTTACAGCCTGCAACGTTTGAATCTCTGGAGTATTCATGCTAAGGTACGAGTACATAAATATCATAGCTGTTATAATTTGAGTTGAACTATCATATATCAAACAAAGTTAGTTAATGCGGTTATGGACATACTCATAACATTAGGACATCCTAAACTCCTACATCTATGTACATACATTATGTACATTCTGTTTTATAAAGCGTAAGTCAAAAGAAGGTCTTTCAACTACTGTGACTTGTAAAATAACCAAAGAACAAAAGAGCGAATCGGAGTGAGCAACAACCTGAAGTTGAAATATTGGCAAACATTTTAACTCTTTCGCGAGCAGGCAACTTTGTATTCCGTTTGTATTCATTTCCATTGTCGTAAATTACCCTCCATTGCTACATTTCTATGAATTTAACATCTTACTTAAGCCTTTCGCGAACCAATTTAAGGGTTACAATCAATACGTTGGGCGCCATTTGGAGAAAAAAGGGGATGAAATGAGGACCTTAGCGAATAATTCGCCACACGTTTAATTATAAGAAAGATTCTAATCACTTTTTATGGAAACTTTAATCGCCTAAAATGGAGCATACTGCATGGATGGAAAGTCTATTGATGTACGTAAATAGACTTAGACATTACGGAAATATTATTTAGAAAGGGATTTGCAGAAGTTGGCACACTTCCAGATCTCACTCCATTTCGTGGCTGAATTACAGGATTTTTATACTAGAGAACTTGTCCCGTTTTTCCCGTAAATATTTTAGGTGAGATAGTAATACTTTTTTTTTTAAAGTTTAGGCATGGTTACAAACCTACTGTACAAATTATAGTGGCAAAAGCAGACCATCGAGAAGCAATCGCCAGGTAAGCTTCAGTCTCTTGAACCATTTTTACTAAACCTATTCGCTTTAAAAAAGACTTCATGTATGAAAGGTTTTTAAATAATAACTAATTGAAGTACTAAATAAGAGAATCTGGAATGTACTTACCAATGACTTTAAAATAATATGCCGCAATGATTTACATATGGATACGCCCCCGCTATTGTTTAGGGAAAGTCTCGGATTTGCATGTTTTAATGACCTTTTTGGAATTCTGATGTACTCTCCCCGGCCCCATTTCTTTGAAATCACATTTGAAAACTAATTTTTAATCTGTACCAGTTTGCAATGTTCTGTGTTGACTAAGGGACCCTACAGGTTTTGATATCTTTAATTATGGCGGTAAACCCTTATCCCGCCCATTTTCTCAAATTTTCTTTCTTTCCTTTATCTCACTCCAAACACTACCTCCATACCAAATTTTAATGTTGTATGTTCACGGCAAAAACCCAATAGGTTTTGATGATCAGTGAGTAGGTCATCAGTCATCCATTTAGTACACGTAAGTCACTCAGTCATTCATTCAGTAAGTCACTCAGTCATTCCCAAAATAAGCGTTTTTTAAAATTTTATATTTTAAAAATTTAGAAATCTCAAATCAGGAGTTATTTATGCTCGGAAAATGTCATTCAAAATCTATAAGACCATAGTGCGGCTAGTATTAATGTATTACTGCGAATGATGGGCTGCGCTATATACGCAAGAGCAAAAAATTTACACAACAGAAATGAGAATGCTGAGACAAAGTGTGAAATACTAAGAGAGTCGATCAAAGCAGCTCCTATTAAAGAAAAGCTGAAGGAACACAGACTTCAATGGTACGGATACGTCTCAAGAAGAGAAGATTTGCACGTTGTACAAGCGTTTAACAACGCAGAAGGTCGAAGAGCATTGAGCATTGATATTTCAGAAACCGCTTTAGTTAAAAAATTAGGCTAGAGTCCTATCTTTTTTTTTTTTGAGTTAATTTCCAAATCCCAGAAAGCACAGACTCGATTTTCCGTTCATTGTACTAACAGGTAGAAACCCCTTTTTGTTGTAGTGAATGGAGAAACTTAGATTTGGCTGTGGTTGCGCTCAGAACCTGCACAGCTGGGATCACAAGCAAACATACTACCTACTACGCCATGGCCGCCCACAACTATCTTCATATGGTGTACAATTTGTATGTTCATATGATTATTGCGACCCAAGTTAGACTGGGTGTAAAAGTGCTTGTGTAGTTTAGGTAGTGCACCCTGATTCGCTAGCAAAATATTCTATCGGCTCATTGTTTTATTATTTTTGCTGATCATTTACCTTTTCTGCTGAAATACACTGGACGAAATTCTTATAAAAACACTTTACATTTTTAAGTTGTAAGCCTTTGATTCCGGTACTTATTTGAAAACAAGTTATGTTTTTGCCCTGTATGATTTCTGTAAAATTTTCTATCAATACTTTTTTCTCCGCTAATATAATCCTTTTAAACGGGTCGAGTCATTTGAAATAAGTCTGTCTAAGAAAGCGGTTTTTATACGAAGTTCTTATAAATTTTAAAATAACGGGAATATTTTTGTCTTGGTGACTTACGAGTAATTCAGTTGTTTGTTACGGTAAATTTAATCTATTTTGCATCTGGCAAGTTAAAAAAAAAATTTTCAGATAAACCGTTTAATAATGCCAAGAGGAAAGGTCTTAACGGAGGAAGAAAAGGGAAAGTTAACCGCCTACAATGACTCAGGCCTTTCACTACGAGATATTGCTACCAAAATCGGCCAATCACAAACAGTAGTTCGCGATTTCCTACTTTTGCAAGCCAAGTATGGAAAAAATCGCCGTTATGACCACAATAAAAAATATAAGTCTTCGTCAGAAGTCGTTGATTTTCCGAGAAATCCGAAGAAATACTGCTGAAAACAGGCCTTCAGCATCAAAACTGTAGTCAAATTAAATTTACCAATTGGAGAGCGTCGTGTGCAATACATTTTAAACTCTGACAAAAATATGGACTTTAGGAAACCGATCAAAAAGCCCGATTTTGCCAAAAAATACATGTCCTGGGAGAAAGAATGGCAGAAGGTTTTTTTCAGTAATGAAAAATAATTGAATCTCGATGGATCTGACGGTTTGGCCATGTATTGGTATGATAAAATATAAAATTAAGTCTAAATTTTGGAGGTGGCAGTGTTATGGTTTGGGCAGGTTTTTGTGCAGTTGGTAAAATCGGAATTGCATGGATGTCAAAAAAGATGAACTCCTTCAAATACATCGAGCTGTTAGAGGAAGTGATGGTTGAGAAAGCCGAGGAGGTATGTGGTCCTGATTTTATATTCCAAACATTCTGCAAACATTCCAAAACAAAACACTAAGAGCAATTGTGAATGCTCCATGGTATATAAGGAATAGTGATATTCACAGAGATCTAGGAATTGCTACCGTGAGGGATGAAGTAACAAACTTTGCTCACAAACTTCGTACTCGCCTTCATGATCATTGCAATAATGAAATAATCCGTACTCTGGACGTGACAAACCTCGAGCGCCGACTACAAAGAACAAGACCGTACGATCTGGCGCAGTAAGGGAAAACCGCATGTAATGACGGTATTAGTAGGTGCCTTCGCTGGAAAGCTACCTACCTAACGCGATTAACACTACAGAAGCGTAAACTACTTGTTAAGGTAACTTAGTCGTAGTCACCACAAAACGAAAAAATGAGAGGAATGCATTTCCTACTACTATGAGCACGAGCGGCCGGTTCTCATAGTGCCTCTCTGGGGGGTGAGGTTTAGCCCGTAGGCCGACGCTTATGAATCATCAGGTCAGATATATGAATCGGGCATAACCAATGGTACGGGCCATTGGTATCTTTTGAAGATTCCTGCACCTCCAGGCGCAACCAAAAAAAAAAAAAAAATATTCCAACAGGACAGTGCTTCTGTTTATACTGCCAAAGTCGTTCGAGAGTGGTTTTGTCTAAAGGTTATTGAGGGCTAGAAGCCCTGACCTGAACCCCATAGAAAATGTATGGAGGGCACTCTCACGAATTGTTTATGAGAACGGAAAACAATACCACAACGTTTGGGAGCTAAAAGAAGCAATGAAGTTGTCTTGGAACTCAATTCAGTTAACACCCTCGAAAATTTTGTAACATCAATGTCAAACAGAATATTTGAAGTGATAAATGAAAACGGAGGTTCAACGCAATAAATTTACATTTTCCTATAGTGAACACTTTTGTAATTTTTTCTTTTTGATTAAAGTAAAGTGTTTTTATATGAATTTCGTAATACATGTTCCAATAAAATGAACTAAATTCTCTAATTTTATATCAATATTTTTTGGTTTACTTGGTGTAAATTCTTTTTGGGTGCTAACTTAATTTGTGTGATTAAATTCATTCCACATAGCTTTTTTATTTTTAAATCTGTAAATCTTCTACAATTTCATACTGTTTTTATAAGAATTTCGCTCAGTGTAGTATTTTATTTTCTGCTGATAAAAAAACAGATGTTTGCTGATCAAAAATTACATTTTGCAACCCCTACTCTGTTGATCATTAATTTTTCTTTTATATTATATAAATATTATTCAGTTCAGCTTTCGTATGGGGATATATTTTATTCCGGGTTTTCACCGCTATCGATCTGTGGCCTATTTCACCAACTTATAAATTGTACAATAATTTACAAGCACTTTTTCAACAAATTTGTAGAAAAATCGATTTATTCTGTTTCACAAAATATTTGTGCTATAAAATTGTAGTTGTAGTTTACAAAGGGAAATTTGTAGAAATTTCATTATTTCCGAAATTTGTTCAGTTGCTGAAAATTTCTTACAATAGAAAGATCGTGTGTCGATTAAATAATAATTTGTATTTTTCGAAAGAAACGCATTTCAAACCTAAAACTGTCCTTACATCGACGGCATAGTAGCACCGATAGTGATATAAGTGAAGATTTTGTGCTTAATAGACCAAGCAAAATATATCGTCCGCGTATTAACTATGAAATTTCAGATTCTTTTGTTTTCAACGAAAAGTTTCGGTTAAAACGTGTTGAGGCAGAGGAAATAATAAGACAAATTGGACCTAGGATTGCAAATAAGTTTGAATAAATGTTTTTGACTTACCACAGTTTTTCGTCTAAAATTTTGCCACACGATATCTCTAAGGTATTTTCAATCCTTATCTATTAAAATTCCATTAGATTTTAAAGTGTTGAAAATCTTTTGCCACTCGCTAACTTTAACATTATGTGTAATGGTATCAGAAAATTTGCCGAACAAAACATTTTTCTTATCACGAGTTTAACCGGCGATAAAAATGCAAATTTTTAAAAACAAATTTGTGAAAAACTGATGTTGTTTACAACTTTGCAAAGTAAATGGTGAAACGGTTTTTTTTTTTGTATTTGTAAATAACAAATACAATTTCCCTTAATTTTTTTCTCTTTTTAACAAAATTTGTTGGAATTAAATTTGTGAAACAGAAAATCAGTAAACAAATTTGTAAATGTAATCAACAAATACAAATTTGTAATTGTACTTGTAATTTGGTGAAATAGACCTCTTGTAACACCCAACACTTTTATATGGTTTTACAAAATAGAACAGTAGTGTTATAGCATGAAAACTTTCGCTTTTTCAACGTGAAGGAGGCTTCCCTCATTTTAGAAATCAATATTAGTGTTACTTGTTATTGGAACCATTCACACAGTTGTCCTGTAAACACGCACTTTCCTACACAGGTGGTGATTAATTGTAAATTAAGTGTCGCTAATTCGCCTCTTTGGAAGGAAAATATCCACAATATTCTATCAAGACGAATTCGTTTCAGAAAATTAGGTATTTTCCTCAAATTTATTTAAAAAAAAAAAAAATACTAATTTTCTTCTTTTGAAATCAAAATGTATTTATATAATTCTTTTAGATTTAAATAATTTTTTTTTTATTTAAAGATAATACATTTATTTCGTTTTTGAAAATTTACTCGTATATAATGTTTAAATAATTTTTTTTTTTTTTTTTTGTTTTATTGGCTTCCACCCGCAATACTGTACATGTGTGTTCTCAGTTGGTTGGCAACATACACAGTCCCCCTTCCCTTATTATCGAGACATTCCCGAATTGAAGTAGTTTTTTTTTTTTTTCTTTTGTATATAGTCTTTGTTCTTCTTAAATAGAGTGATACAATTAACCAAGTTTTATTTTTAAATATTTTTCTAAATAAAAACATAACAAACTCAAAAAAATAACCATTATCTAAATATTTTCCTCAAGAGTATCAAAAACTATTTTCAGACAAGAAAATTGGAAAAATTCGAAAAACGTGTTTTCTATTATTTGTTTGTTTCTGTTTTTTTTTTTTTTTGTTACATGAACATCGTATATTGGTTAATGTGTTTGTACAAGAATATCTATCGTTTGTACTTTTTTATTTAAATAATTTGGATGTACATTAACTAGAAATTTTTATTGAATTTACAAACATGACTCTTAATATTGGTACAATTATATATGTATTTATTTTTCTGCAGTGATTAATATTTAATGCATTATTCATGCTCAAATTTGCATATGTAACTACAACGATATAATAAAAATATTTTTTTTTTTTGTTTTAATTATTTGTAATATAATAATAGTAATACATTGCAACAGTTCTTCAAATAACATTACAGTTAAAATGAGTTTATAAATATGAATATATTTTCTTTTTCTTTTTTGTATTTTTTTATATATTATTATTATTTTTTATTTTTTTTTTTTTGGTTAAACATATATACGTCTTGATTTAATCGTAAATTATTGCCAACACTTATTTAGGTCTATTTTTTTTTTTTGTATATTAAGAATTAAGTTTGAGGAAGTGCGATTCAAGTTGAATGAAGGAATAAGAAAAATGAGAATCATTTTTTTAGGAACAATCATTGGAAGCTAATAATATATACGTAATTGAAGCGTCGATTCTTTTTCTATAAATTGGAAGAAAAGTTAAAAATCAAGTAGGTCAGGAAATACTTTTTATATAAATATTATACCCGAATTACGGACAGTTTTAGCATACATTTTACTATATAGAAAGAGGGACGGAAAGGTTCTGAGGAGATAGAAGGGTATAGGCTCCAGGAAAAATATGTCTTGTCTATTTAGTATGTCCTTTACAGTTTATTTTATGGCGAATCAGTCACAAGTTGTTTCCTGAAAGGTGGACCGGAACCTCCTCTGCTTCGTTACAGGATCTACAGCCGCTGTCTACACTTAGCTCCTTAAGGTATTTTATGAAGGAGAAAATCTACTTACCCCACAGCAAAGTGCACATAAAGATTAAAATTAAGCTAAATTGGTGAGCTATGATGTAACGATCATAATGGTAAAACGAGTCTCGATGATGGTATGTTAAAGACTGGAACACGAGTACTTTGAGTCGCTCTGAAATATGTATTTTGGTAACACGAAATATGCGTTTTTTAGTCGTCATCAACCTTATTTGTTGGTTCAGAAAGGAAATCCGACAATTGGTTAGAGCGGGCAATCCTACTCACACCTATACCAGAGACAGTTAATACAAAGATGAGAACTCCATTATAAAAACACAGGTGGTGTTGAAAATCTGGGGAGACCATTTCTGATTCTTAAATGGTGATGTAAGCCAAGAACCCGCTGTCGTGCAGTCTGATTGTTTCAATCTTGATGACGAACAATTTTTCTCCAACCACCCGACTGTACATAGATTAAACAAAGCTTCTGGCTCTGAATGTCTAAAAGCGTAGCTGCCTAAATCTACGGAATATAATTTATAGCTATATAACTAAAGAGTCCAACACATCGGGCATTATTTTTCAATCACTACACCAGACACAGGTGGTAGACAGGGATCCACCTCATGTGGGATGCCACTACATCTTGCTATTGGCTTCGTGAAGTAGTAGTGATTACGTTTCGGTGAATGACAGATATATAGACATATGTAGGTATAGATAAAAAAAAAACGAAGCCGATGTAAACACATACGTGGTCATGCGGACGACCTAACATTATCGACAGAACTAAGTGAGCAGTTTCTAGATCTTACCCTAACATCTAATCAAAAGCGGCTATAATGCATCTGCTTATAAACGAGAATAACAAACAAGGATGATCATCAAAATCTCAGATAAGTGTGACCTGATATACAAATAATGCGGAAATTGAAGGGGTATTTGCATTCTTCATTCCGTTGCCAGGAGGATAAGTAGAATAATTGTGGAAAGAATTACAAAACACATTAAACCGCTGGGGATCCACCCGCATACACTCCGCTTCATATACTATTTGTTGCCTTTGAACGGCTTGAAGACCAACACGGGAGATGATATAAACTACAGAAGTAGCAAACGCTGCACTACCTAAAAATCAGAATAGCACCTAGCCTGCGACTGTTTTCAATGCTCTAAGGTAGAATTAAAACTGTTGCGTGAATGTAGTATGTAGGAACAAGCGAAAAACAATACATTAGGGCACGAATAAAATTCCGCCGCAAGGCAGCTCAGTGGAATTCAATTACTCAATCTTGCAGAACTACGAAATCTACGGCTGCCATGGAAAATAAATGGCCCTGAACGATTCTGTGGTCTCAGTAAAAGCAACTATAACAAATTAAATGAAGTGGCGCTAACTACTTAAAATCAAGCCTATATTAGACAATTCTTCCCGATACTCTTCAAAAAAAAAAAATTCTAACCTTCGGGAGAATCTAGACAGAAATAACCTCAGTCTTAACCTGAACATTCCACTACGATCTGAAAAAACACCTACACCGAATAAATCATGCAACAGATCCACTATATCTTGAGGACAACAAAACATTTCTTCACATCCTTAGGGAATGTCCAGCCCTTCTTCGTCTTAAAAAGACAATTCCCCGACAGGAAATCGTTTCAACAGCAAGCCGCAATGCTCTCCACTCTGACAAGATTCCCTTTGCAGTAAAACATTTACTCTAGCAAACTTAATGGGATGACACAAGAGACTTCTGTAAGAATCCACAGTGCCTGAGCTGCTTAGACGCTTTCCCGAACCTGCAATCTAATCTAACTTGCCCAGGCTGTAAAACAGAGACTATTCATGGGCTAGCAGCTTGAACTTGACTGGCACAAAAAAGTATTCAATCAAGATTCGGAAAAGTACTACTTGCCTAGACTGTATCCCTGTGAGATCACAGCTAGCTGAATCAAGACTATATTAAAGCATAGGTACCATTGGAGACCTCATAAGTTACTTACCTGATTATCTTGGATGCTTGTCTTCAACCGATCTCTGAGAAACGATCGTTCAGGGAGCCCACACTCTACAGAGACATCTAGAATCGACATAAGACTAAATGCAGGAAGATCCAAAAGAATAGAAAGCTTTACAATTAGAGAGGAAGTGAAGAAAGTGAAGCCACCAAGATCTCATATATGTGTGGGCGTGTCGGCACTTGGGTTATGGAGCTTACTCTTAAAGCAAAAAAATTAACTTCTTTAGAAATAACCAAATCAACATTGTGCAAGTGCTCATCAGCTTTGAAACTTTCTAATCATTTCTAGAAAGTCGCAACGTTGTTTCATTTTAAGGCTTACAAAAAACGACTTAGTTTACCAGATCCGCCACGCCCTTAGAGAAGGGGCTTGGAGGAAGTTCATAACAGAGTAGGCAATGACGATAAAAAAAACAGCAGTCTCGACTAAACTGCGGTGCATACTTGAAGACATCGATCCAGAACCAAACCCATATCAGACTGTAAGTGAGAACAACAAGTTTGCTTTAAGTTACGCGAGGTATATAGCTTTTAAAGTCGGTTGGGTTCTTAATATAAAGCTAAAACGGTTAGACCTCATATTCCATCTTATTCTAAATTTTATCATTGAAAATGCTTTATCATGCTAAAAAGAGAGAATGGAAAGCAATGTAATGTTGGTAAAACAATGAAAAAAAATGTGTTGAATGACCTACTATACATTTATGGCATAACTGATACTCATGCCGATTATGGAGCATTCTGCGTCTGTCTCTACTTTATACTTAAATTTGTTGTACGATTTTTTTTTACACCAAAAATAAAAAAAAGTATTGTTTCGTTTAATTATTATTTCTATAAAATTAAATCAATAAAATTGGCCTCTCTTAGTGCAGACCTACAAATATATTGGCACTACGTTTACTATAAATTTTGTTTAAGTGAATAGAAAAAAAAAATCGCACTCCCTCACCGTGATAAAACAGAAATATACATTTTAACAACTTACCAATACACAACTTAATCTTGGCTACCTTAAGCCTTCCCTGGAAGAAGTTTCTTTTTGTCTATACGCAATAATAACAACAAACAAAAAAAAAAAAAACCCGGATAACTACTACGCGTCTACACGTCGAAACCGCTGCAGCCACACACCGCACGCTTACAATTGACTGTTTTGCACCTGATCCCCAATAGCGCTAATAACTGGCAGAGTTGGCCTCTGCTTAGACAAGTCTATACTATTACCAGAGTGTAGTGAATCACTTGCATCACAGTTAATATCAATGGAATCACTGGTCAGCTCGACATCATTCAAGTTGCCATTGGTCAGCATTGTTTGCATGGGAACCATTTCAGCGGTGGTAGTGGTGGCCGATGATGCGGTCATATTGCTTAGACTACTGCTTGAGTCGAAATGTTTTCCAGCCTTGATGTTCGGCCCGGGACTCTTGTCAAATTCGCCCCCAGAATCCTGAGACACTTGAATCACTGAACTGCGATTTACGTGTTTGTCTTTGCGAATTGGCGGTTTGGGTACTTCTTTCATTTCGCCGGTGACCGTACCATTTTTATGTGCAGTCGCCTTACCGTCTTTATCTTTTTCTTTGTCTTTGTCCTTCTCTTTGTCTTTGTCCTTGTCTTTTGATTTTTTGAAGCCTGCAATCAAAGCTTTATGGGCTTGCGCTTTGATACCTTCTTTGCTGGAACGTATAATTGAATTTCGAGTGCTTATCGGCTGCTGCTGTTCGCTTTCCTCGGTTATGCTCGTTAAAGCCGGCGGCTGATGTTGTGTTTGTGACTGCAACAAATGTGGATCATCGCCCTGGATTGGTATATCGTCTGGAATAATTTTTTTGGTATTTTTTAAATTTCAAGAGATTATCGAGAGGTATATTCTGTTTGCTTTTTTTTTTAGTTTTTAATTCTGAAATGTTGATCGCTGATCGAGTAAAAGCGCGCACAGAGCAACTTTGCAATTTAAAATAAACAATAACAAATAACTTTGTTTATGGTATATCAAGAAAGCATTGAGCATTGTTAACGTGTCATTTGCTGGAGAGGAATTATTGTTAACTAACAAAAGATTAAAACGTTTTCGCGCAAAACTATTTTTTTTTATATATATATAATACCATGCTCAATATTATAGCCCTTTTTTTAGTTTAAGCTACAAATTATGGCTTTAAATAAATAAATAGAATATAAACTTGCATGTAACAGTGGCCTAAGTAAAGTATGCATCAGTTAGCATATTTAAAATGTTTTCAAAAATATATCGATAAATATGTATGGCAAACGAAATATTCAATGGACATACAAAAAAACGGAAACAAATTTTAAAAAAATTACAATGAAACACAAATGACTGAATAAAGATGCAGCGCCCCACAGAAAAGATGTGTGATTAAGTTAGTTGTCCCCATATATCATTTGCACATAAAATGTCCACAGCTACCAAGTCATGATAAATTATAACCTATTAATGAGTTTTACTAATAAAATAAAATAAAAAATAAAATCAATGCTGCAGACAGTACCCTCTTTAAAAGGTCAATGAATAGCCTTCTTACTGGAATATAATAACATACATTTATATGGTGTTACAGCTGCGTTTAACATATGTACAGTTAATCACAAAAGTAAGTACACAAGCACAACCTATGGAAGCAATCTTAGCAAATATAGCTTATTTGCCCTAATTTTTTGAAAAAAACTGCACACTGTTCCTTACTGAACATCTGAGAATTTGTGGATATGGAAAAAAGTTCCGTTAATTTAGCGTAGTGTGACGATGACTAATAAGTTTACGGTAATGTGCAAATTCATATCACAAAAGTAAGTACACAGGAGTCGCATTTTGACTCGAAATTTTAAGCAGGTAAGATGTAAGGCGGAAATTTTACGATTTTGCTTTGAGTTTGTTTTACTGAATTTACGGTTATAAAAATTCTCTTAAGTAAGGCAATTTTCCGTTTATTAAAGGCAATTATTTCATGATGGCACCACGAGGAAAGCAACTCTCTCAAGAAATAAAGGATTTAATACTTAAATATCACAACGAAAAAAAAGCATACGGGAAATAGCTAAAATTATCGAAAAAAAATCCGTTTACTGTCCAGAAGATAGTAAAAAAGTACGAAATTACAGGGACAACGGAAAATAAGGCCCGAAGTGGACGCCCACGTAAGTTCAGTGCGCAAGAAACTCGGCTTATAATTCGGAAAATAAAAAAAGATCCGAAATTAAGTGCTCCCAAAATACAAAAGGAGGTATCAGACGAAACCGGCAAGGAATGCAACCCTCAGACAATTCGCCGTGTACTATACAACGCTGGTTATCACGGTCGAGCCATCCGAAAAAAGCCATACATTAGCAACGTCAATCGAAATAAGACTAGAATTTGCAAAAAACCATCTAAAATGTGATTTAGCTATCTGGAATACCGTCATTTTCACGGATGAAAGTAAATTTAACATTCATGGCTCGGATGGACGTGGTAAAGTTTGGAGAAAACCTAATCAGGAGCTAGATCCGAAAAACATGACTGGCACTGTTAAACACGGCGGAGGTTCTGTTATGGTGTGGGGATGCATGTCGGCTTCTGGGGTAGGCAATTTAGTGTTCATTGAACAAACAATGGATCGATATTTGTACCTCACCATTCTTAAGAACAACCTTCATCAGAGTGCCAACAATTTAGGCTTAGAAGGGTCATTTGTTTTCCAGCAGGATAATGACCCTAAGCATACTTCGCTTGTTGTGAAAGAATGGTTGCTGTACAATGCTCGAAAACAGCTTCGAACACCGCCCCAGTCACCAGATATGAATGTTATCGAACATTAGTGGGAACATCTGGATCGACAAATTAGGAAGCATGACATTAAGTCAAAACAAGACCTCAAATGTGCCTTGCAGGAAGAGTGGGCAAAAATTGGTCCAGATGTCACTCAAAATTTAGTAAATTCGATGCCATCCAGGATGACTGCCGTCATTAAAGCTAAAGGGTACCCAACAAAGTATTAATTTTAAAAATTTTCGTTGAGAATTATTCTTAAACTTTCTTGTGTACTTACTTTTGTGACATTATTTTAGAACCTTTTTTAATTAACGTTTAATTACCTCTCTTATTTTCATTATTTTATTACATGTTTATTTTTTTTATGAAGCTCATGAATTATTGAAGTATAATATATTTAATTTTTTTACTGAAATCTACTTTGAATTGTTTTTCTTGTTCATTACACAGAGAAGTATAGGCTGTGTACTTACTTTTGTAACTCACTGTATGTAATCATATGTATACCAATCACAATGTGCAATACGTACCATGGTTCACTTATCAACTTTCAGTTTTAAAAATTGTACCTATTGCAAATTTTTTAGAAATTACAAGTCAAAACTGTTGGACGCCATCTTATAGCATACAAGCTGGCCGGCCAATTTACCCCTGAATCCTTAAATATAAAAATGCTGATTGTGACTTATCTATTACTCCGTGGCCATGGTGAATTTTCGTAGAATTCTACATTTATTATTTTCATCCGACTTCGGTCAGTATTTCTGTTTCTGGATGCTTATAACGATGGTGTTTGGAAAAATTAGCAGAAACGCTCGCGAGAGCCTTACACTACGTATTCACCAAATAAGCCAAATGAAATGATTATCGCAAATGAGGTTCTAAATTATTTCATTTCCCATATATTTCCTAATTTGCTTAATTATCTTACTACCGGCAAATGAGATGTCAAATGAGTAACTGTCAACTGAAAAACTGTAAACAAAAAAATAAATTATGACATTTTGAGGTCATTTTACGAGAACAATGTGTAGTGTCGTTTCTGACGTCTCTGACATAATAATAATTAAACAATGCCCACGGATTACTTGATTATTATCTTATGCTTACATATGAACTCTGCGAATTGGTGCTTCGAATGCACTAACTCAAGGATAGCTCACCTTAACATACTGTCTGTTCAAAAAAAAAAAAACGGTAAACGATCACTAACTATCCTCACATAAAAAATAACAGTATCTTATTTGCATATGTAAATGGGTTCATTTTGAATCCTGAGAGGTACTCTTCATTGCAGTTTCTTTCTCGCCTTCAGTTAAACAGGTCATAATAGCGATGAACGATTCGAGGCTTACCTTCTAACGCACCATCCCAAGAGACTAAAATGGAGTACAACAAAGGCAGCAAAGTACCTGGGAACTACAAACAACTTCATTACAAGATGGTCTAGGCAATGATGAACCAGGTAGAGGATAAAAACGGACAACCACAAATGGACAAGACAAGATGGTCGTCGAAATTGTCAAGCAGAATCCCACACTGAAGCTGAGGCAAGTCAGAAAAAAAACTCACTGCACGAGTTATCAATGTATCCCTTAACACGATTAGGCAGCGACTAGAAGAAAATAGTGTCTCTTTTAAGAGTACAGTACAGAGGCCCTTTTTTTAGCGAAAAACACATTCAAAAACGACTTCAGTGGGCTCAGGAGAATGTCGATCGTGATTGGAGCAAATTTATATTCACAAACGAGTCGACAAGTCTTCTTTTTAGCTGTTTAGTCCAATTTAACGTATTTGATCAAAAAAGGGTGTGAAATTTGTTCAACGCGATATTCAAGAAATATAAAGATTATGGAGATGATTTCCTCCAGACTACGCCAAAAAATTAGCCGAAAGTTGTCAGCAAATAATCAACAGTATGAGAGATTGAACTAAGTATTAAATGCTACTTCAGACATACGTATACTATGCATTGTTATAAAATAAGAACTATTTTTGAATAAAACATTCTCTTTGATTTACAATCGCTTACCACAGACTGTATTTTTGTTTTTGAGCCTGGAACGCCTTCTTGTTGTTTTTAACTGAACGAAATGAGTTGAATGTAGTGAAAACACCTCGAAATGTGTTATTGGAAATCATCTCATTTGGCTCTGGTGAGAACGTACTATTGAGTGTGCTCACTCCCAGGCTTATATGGGAGTGAGCACATTGAGGACACGAAAAGTGTTCGACAACATTGTATATTATTACGCTTCTATAGGCTCAGTGGCTAAGTGCGCGATCCAAGAATCCGAGAAAACACAACAAATAAAATAATTAAAAAGTTTCTTAATTCCGACAAAAAACTGGCCTTCGGAAACGGCATAAAACTATAGGTCTAACCATTCGTGCTGCGCACAGCACGAGTGACTTCAATCATGAATTTTACTTTTAAGAATATCACGACTTAGCCCTTAGTGATAAACAAATTTATACTCTAACTCCAAATCGGTAATAATAAAAACGAACGTCACTCCTAAAATAGGAAACAGTTTAGGAGTGACTCACTCGCCTCTAAATCGCTTTTTAGAATGAATCTATAGCTTTTCAAGTGAAAACGGGAGATAAAAAAATTTAACGTGATTTGAAAATTATTCCTTATAAATCGAATAATACAGCACAGACAAATTATAAAAGAACAATTAGTCGTAAATGCTTTAGTGTACTACAATACGAGTAATGCAGAATTTTTAGTCTGAAATCTGAATTGAATTTCTTCGATCTGTTAAAAGAAAACTGTGCTAGTTCACAGTAGCGAAAATGTGAAAATAACTATTCTGAATGTGACTTCTGCTGTATTACTACGAAATTTTAACAGCGACCTCTACAATCACCTAACTAACAGCGACTTTAGAAGCTGCTTTCAGTGTTTCTATTAGTAAGGGCCATTATTTTTCATACTGGTTAGTTTCGATGATAAAGGGTGGGCCATCTACAGGTTTCTTTTTAAATTACATATTATTTTGACACTGACAGCTCTTTCGCGCTCAAAAAAGCACAGTATCTTGTCTACGCGGTTCGAAATGAGTCGATTTATACTTGAACAACCTTGGGAAATATTGAAAACTTATTTCCAAAGTGAGTGCTGTGTTGCCGAAACATTGCGAATTTTGAAAAGAAATTTCGGTCTAAATAACGCACCAACCGTGCCTGTTGTACGCAAGTTTGTGAAGCAAGTTCGTAAGATTGGCATAATAATTACTAACACAAGTTATTCTCGTATTCGTCCCGTGTGCTCTGCCGAGAATATTGCTGCTGAATCAGCGTGTGACTGTTTGGTGTGGTTAGTGCAATGGCGGCATTATTGGCTCATTTTTCTTCGAAGATAAAGATGGCAACAGGGAGCGCTACAAAGCCATGTTAACCGATTTGTTTGGTCAGAAACTGAGGAAATGAACTTGGACGATCTCTGGTTCCAGCAAGACGGCGCTACGTGCCATACAAGCCGTATTCGTGAAAAAGAGCCCCGAACCATCGCAAAAAATTACTGCAAAAATGAGGTGACAGGATGGACTACCGGCAATCTAGCTGCGGAAGAAAGTGTACTCTCTTCAATAAAGCAAAAAACATTGAAAAATATTAAATTGTTTTTTCAGCAATTTTAAAAAGAAACCAACAGATGATGGCCCACTCTTATTTTTATGCCTCTGTGGAAACCTAGGACGATAAGGATAACACAATTGTCTGTCTAGGGCAAAACTCTCTTCGATCCTAGCCTCCAAATTACCGATACTTTATTTATATCTACTATGGGCCCTGTTTAGAAAACATGGATTCTCCTGAGAACGGCTATAACGATTTCGTTGAAAATTCATATCTGTGGCCGTGTACAGTTACATAGTATATTTACTTTTTGAATTTAAATTCGAATGAAGGTACTTTACTTACGCATATGCTAAATACTCAAATCTTCAATGTTTAAAAGTACACGAAATCATCACTTTTTTGGATGGAAAAGTTATGCACTATCCATTCGAGCAGTTTATCTTGTTCCCAACTACGTTGGAACCGTTCAACCAATTTTCTTCTTCAATTATTATAAAACTTAAAAATGTAATTAAGGGTGTCTCAAAATTCACGCAAGAAATAATTTTGATAGAAAACGCAGGTTTTTAATTAAAAATTGTAAATGTTTTATTGATTCATAAAGTACACTATATAGCGTTATGTATCAATTTGCTCCTTCAAGGCATGGGTGGTCGTGTGCTTGTTGCTTACGAGTAGACTTTAAAAAACCACAAAGAAAACGGTCCAACTGCGTTAAATTGCATGATCTGGGAGGCCAATTCTGATCACCAAAACGGGAAATTACACGACCAGGAAATGATTCATGCAGTAATTAAATTGTTTCTCGGGCTGAATGGCATGTGGCACCGTCTTGTTAAAACCACATGTCTTCCATATCCATATCTTGCAATTTAGGCACAAAAAACTGGATTATCATGTCGCGATAGCGAGCACCATTAACTGTAATTGCCTGACCAGTCGCAATTTTCAAAGAAGTGACACGTGACACGTTGTGGATGTATTTTTTTCTCAACAATCGCTCGTGGATTTTCTGAACCCGAAACTCGACAATTTTGACGATTAACAACATCAAGATGCAAATTAGCCTCATCTCTGAAGATGATGAAGATTTTGTTTGAAAATTCAGCATCCACTTGTTGTTGTTCCATAATTCATTCAACGAATTCTTTTCGCTGTGTGTGGTCAGTAGGCTTCACGTCTTGAGTCAATTGCACTTTGTATGCAGAAGATGCAAATTGAGAATACGCTGTAGAAAACTTCACGAAATATCCAATTCTTGACCACGGTGCCAAATTGGACTCTGAACAACACTCTCAGCTTCGAGGTTTTGTGTTGAAGGACGGCCAGAGTGTCTAAGATCACTAATTGATTCAGTCTCCCCGAATTTTTGAATTAATCTCTTCACAGTTGTTGAAGTTAAATTACTATTCCGACCATATTTTGTACGAAAATTGAGAACTATATATAGCTGCCAAACCTTCATTATTTTTAAAATATTGTTCAACAAATATTGTTCTTTCGTATAGCACTCCATTTTTAATAACTCTGAACTGTCAGCTGTCACGATGTTTTTTTTTTTTTTTTCGTTGGCAAATCTTGCGTGAATTTTGAGACACCCTTTAGAAGAGTTGTTAGAAAATTATCCAACAAAATAAACAAAAATTTTAGATTTTTTAAAAAATCACCTGATTCTATTTCATTTGTATAAGAATGACTGTCCTGTGCTCTGCTCTGAACCCTCTTTCAGTGGCTGAAAAACCGACTATATGTAACTTTTTACGACAAAACTTTAAATAATATCCAACTTAACAACAATAACATACATGAGTAAGCGTTTGGTCAAGATAGTACTTTAGCAAGACTACTCCATAAATTAGCGAAAATACAAAAAAAAAAAAAAAAAAGGAATTTTATTTGAAAGAATTTATTGCAAAGCCCCAACCCACTTCCAAAATGTTGTTCATGAAATTTGTGTGTGCATAATTTCATTCTACCAAAAACCAAAAGTAAGTGTTTTCGGATTTATTTTGAATAAAACATTAATTTCCGAAAAAAGAATTCAAATTGTATTTAAAATGATGTTAATGTGAATATTTACCCATCCTGTTTTAGTCTGTGCTGAGAAGTGACCCACTTTGCTTGATGGAATCAATTTCAATACGAGTAATTCAACAATGATATTTTTTTGTTTGTATTTGTGTAGATAAATAATATTATTTTGATATTTCTTAATAAGACATGCGATATACAAAATAAACCAACAAAAATATATTTAAGTTAATTGATAGTTTAATTAACAGTATTTTGTTGTAGATTCTGGTATAAAGAAAAGGGATAAGTTTGAAATTGTATTGTTAGCATCTGCTTGTTTAAACCAATTTCCCAACTGCTTTTGTGATGATTGTGTCTATTGTTTTGTAGTGGGTGTATGTGTGGTTGTTGAATGTAGAAATATTGGTTAATACAGCTTTTTTTTTATTCGATTTGATTTTTTTTTTTTTGTTTTATTGTTAATATTTCTTTTTCTTTGGGTAGCATAACAACAATTGTAACAATGGGAATAAATTATTATAATAAATAATTACTTTTATTCTTAATCTTAAAAATTAGTTTATTTGCTTTGTTTTTTTCTTTTGTATTATTTGTACGATAATTGTTGATTTTATAATATAGTAATTGAGGATTGTTCAAGTTTTATGAATATGATATAATTTTTATTTGGAATGTTAACACTTTTTTTCCTTTTAGTTCCATCTAATCCGGAAGATGCAAAAATAAATTCGGTAAGACTAATTTGTAACAAAATATGCATAGAATTAAACTAAATGAGTAAATTATTTATACAGGGTGTCCATTTTAAGATAATCCAGCTATAAATTTTTAATTTGTTAGTACTTGTGGCTCAAGTGGTTAGTGAGTTAGACTGCTGAGCACGCTGGAGTAGGTTGAAATCGCCAACAAGTATTATTACTACATCACCTCTTGCGAATGACTGACAATCGGCTGATAGCTATTGTCATGAAAAGCTGTTAATTTCGCCGTTTAGATTCGGCAACATGTAGGTCCTCTCCATTATTGGATGTGAAAAAATATACCCTATATGGGTCATATTTTACGACAAAAAATAAAGGAAATAAGTTTTTCTGATCCAGTTTAAAGTGGACATCGCATATAGTGCATATACGACATTCTAGAATCATATATCGGGAATAGACTCTTCCGTGTTAGACATGGAAATGAATACTCGGAGCTCAAAGAAATTTCGACCGGTGTACCGCAAGGAAGCGTTCTTGGGCCACTTCTCTATCTGTTATATACTCGAGATATACCGAAAGAAGATGGCACTATCCTGGCTACGTTTGCCGATGAAACCGCTATTCTAGCCGTAGGTAAAACAATCGAAGAAATGACCGCAAAACTGCAAAATTGCAAAACCCACTGAATAAAGTATATGAATGGACGAGGGACTGGCGGATCACCCTCAACGAATCTAAATCTGTTCACGTGAATTTCACTTATAAGAAAACTAATGTCTTGCCAATTTTCCTAAACTTGGCCCGAATACCTTTTGCAAACGAGGCCTTGGAATAACACTCGACGCAAAACTGAAATGGAATTCGCACGTGAAAATGAAACGTAAAGAACTCGAAATCAAATATAGAGAAATGAACTGGTTGCTCGGAAAACACTCCCAGCTCAGTACTGAGAACAAACTGCTTTTAATCAAGCAAGTGCTAAAGCCGGTGTGGACTTACGGTATTCAACTTTGGGGCTGTACCAAGAAAACAAACGCCAATATATTACAAACTTTTCAAAATAAAGTGCTAAGAGAAATTGTCCACGGACCGTAGTATACTAGAAACGATGATATCCACAGGGATCTCGGAATTCCGACAATCGAAGCTGAAATTAGAAGCTTCGCTTCCGACTAATCGGACATGTCAACAATACAATCCTACAAATTCTGGATGAAAACAATTTATTGCGCCGACTACAAAGGACGAAACCTTTCGACTTGGCGAGATAGGAATCAACCGCGCCTAGATTGCGGAACATGCAGGATCTTTCAGTGGAAAGTAACCTGCCAAACGAGTTTCTTTCATGACAGAAGAATTGCTTGATAAAGGACCTTATCCTTAGTTGCATATATATAACAAATTAAATCGCAGGGTGGTTTGTTTTAGTCAGTAAGAATCTGACACTACTATGAGCACGCGCTTGCTATGCTCATAGTGTATATGGAAGATTTTTTAACCAACCCTCGGGTTGTAATAATGGCACATGTTTAATTTCACTACAGCAATACTTAGGGCTCCTATTTACTGTCTGATTCTGTAAATCCAACAGTCAAACTGATATGATTGTATGATAGAAGGTTTCCCTACACTTCTACTAAATAAGATTGTAGGTGGCTTTACGAATCTATGCTTAATAGTTGGCCTATATAGGTTGACTGAATAATATATCACTGTTTCGGACAATGAGACTGATAGCAGTGATAAAAGATTCTCAATACTATACGTCCGTATGCGCACTTTTTTTGAAGAAAATTTCCAAATCCCAAAGCACTCAGACTCACACGAAGTCCATTGTACTACCAAGCAGAAATCCTTTTTGGTGTAATGGTTGGATAAACTTGGATTTCATTCGTTTCTGTTTTATGCTCAGATGGCTATGGTTGCTGTTCCCCGTCCGGGCTTGAACCTTCACAGTTCAAGTCACAAGCGAACACACTACCCACTACACCATGGCCACCCCGAGAACTATGTGTATTTTACTGAAAGGAATTCAAGAATAGTAGCCGTATGCTTTTCGTATGAAATCTTGAAAAACGTCAATTTAGGTCTTCGAATAAATGTCAATAATAATTCAAACTTTATTCCCCAAAATTGTTCCTTTTGTTTTTTTAATGTTATAGGTTTTTTCAATTCGTATGTCGAACAGTTGTGAGAAACCAGGACATATGACTTATAGTCCACATTGCGTCAAATATTTATTTATTTCTTAACAATTATTTCATACGATAAGGAGACATGGGATCTGTTGATCTTTTTCTTCTACAACATCTGAATTATTGAACCGATTTTGATGAATTTTTTTTCCCCGATTGGAGGATAGAGGATTTTCTTCTTAAGATACAATTTATTTTTCGGTCGATCCTCCAGAACAAAAATAAAACCTTACGTAAAAACGGGTCGAGAAAGTTGATAACTTTCTTTATCTAGTTTATGAAGACTTACTCGACAGACGGTGGCACCAATCTAGGTATCGACTGCAGAATGTAAAATCAGTACTCCAATGTCAGTAGCAACCTACAGCTCTTCGTTAACAGATGTTTTCGCATCATCTTAAGGTATTTCTGTCAGAAACATATCCCGAATGAAAAGCTTTATTCCACAACGAGTAAAGAATTTCTACACATTACAATACGAAGAAAAGTAACATGCATTGGTCACACATTATGAAACGAAGAATATTTCGTTGTAAACTTTTTCATGCATTGGAATTCACTTACATGATTCTGCAGAAAAATAGGTCGCCTTAAGCAAACGTGGAACAGTTGAGGAGGAATCGACAATAAACAAATATGAATGGTTTCCATAGTCAAACTGAAAGATTATCAAGTCACTTTACGCGAAAATTCGTGCGAAATTATACGAACTTTCAATGAGAGAACAGACTTTTTGTAATTTCCAATCTCGTTTGTATTGCCATTGTTGCTTAAGGTGACATAGATATAAGAATAATGGTAATTGTGACTAAGCAAGTAGTAAGCAAAAATATAAATGAGGGAAGCATATACGTTGTAATATTTTCTTTGCTTTTATGCACCATACGGCGGAAGAAATACGAAGAAATAAAGCAGTTTCCTTCCAAAAATAATATCTTAGACTCATTACACAGGCCTGGGTTTAAACCAGGAGATTTATATTTTCAAAGTTTGTTACGACAATGTTTGTGATAAATTTATTATGGTCTAACTCGTAGAGAGTCTAGATAGAAAGTTATGGGTATTGTCACATCCTTTCAATGATAAAGGATTATTTTGTAAACACTAAACCAACTTACAACATAAATTAATCAAAAACAAAAAATACATATTTCATATTTTGTTTCTTTGGATAGTGTTAGACATCAAACCGGTTTAGATAGAACTTTGGAATTCGATTTTCGTTTGCTGTATGAGTTCATAAAGCAATACAATTTTAGAGATTTTTTAATGATGGTTGCTAATATCAATTTATTAAAAGAGAAAAAAAAAAGTCATTACAAGCTCGCTTCACATTCAATTCCTTAGGCGCGCGCGGCAAAAGCAATAACATTAGTAGGATTATAAAAATTTTAAAAAAACAAAAGAAAGAGTTAAAAGAGAAATTTTAATAAAAATCAAATCAGATCTCGACAAGAGAGAGAGAGAGAGAGAGAGAAAAAAAGAAAGAAAGAAAAAAAAGAAACAAACAAACAACTTCACCTTAAAGTGGTAATACTATTGGCGTGTTTATATTGGTATTCGTTTTAATCTATGAATGTATCTTTCTTTTCTTTTTTCTTTTTTTTTTTTTTTTGTTTTATTTACTCTATCTACTATTTATTAATGATTGTGTAACCAGATGCCGTTTGTATTATATGTATACTGGCCGGTCGACCATTTGCTAGCAAGGCATCTTTCTCGTCGCTCGAATCGCAAGAGTCATCAAGATTAGTTATCAATCTAGCACCCGCACTCGATCTAAGTTCGGGTGATTTCTTGGCGGGCGATGATGATTTCTTGCGGCGTATTGCCGCCACCATTGATGAATTGGTGAAACTGTTTAGAATCTCTTCGGCTGGTTTCATCGCCTGTTGGGGTTTTCGTATTTTTGGCGATGCATTTGGCGATGAATTCTTCGATGATGATAGAGATTTTTTCGGTGAGTCGGGTTCCTCTTCGATGCTGGATGTCTTACTACCGGGACTGTATTTCCAACCCCAAGTTTTCCATCGTAGTGGATTTATTATGCTACCATCGGTGCTGCCACCTTTTTTCGTTCCATCTCTTTGCTGTTGTTGTGTCATGGTGGGATCGTTGTTACTATCGAATTGCATCATCGCATCGGGATTGTTGTTGTCGATTATGCGATATTGATCGGTATTGGGTTGATGCGGTAGGCTAGCCAGAAATTCCATGTCCAAATCGTCTAACAAAATTTTTACACACAACATAATATACACATGGAGATTTTATTATATAAAGAATAGTGTTTTTTTTTTTGTTTTTTTGTCGGTTAAATAAAAAAATAAAGATTATATAAATATTTATACATAGATAGTATATTCAATCAAACAAATTGGAAATTAGGGTTTTGTGGTTGGTTGTGGTGGTGACGGAAGGAATAAAATTTCAGCAGAAAGAGTGGTGAGTATTGTTTTTTTTTTTTTTTAAGAGATCACAAAATCAAATTCTTATAATGGAAGAGCGACATATATATATATAGAATTATGTACATTTTATTGCTATTATAACGCTTATTATCTTTTCCTTCTTATGTACTAGAGCGTATTTTTTTTTTTTTTTATTGTATACTCGAAAACTCGTTAAGTTACGTGGAAGCAGTTAGGATATTTCATTTAACGTTTTGTTTGTGAGATATATTATATAAATAAAAAATATTATGTGTGCTTTTAAATGATATGTAATGAAATCACATGCAACTAATAAAATGAATATAAAAGCTATAAGACTAGGGGGGATTCGTTTGCAACATGCACTGAATATTATATACTTAGCACACGTAAACACACTGAATGGCAAAAGAGAAATTATATTTTTAAATGAATGTCAGTGGTATACAATGTGATAAAGCTGAGAAGAGGAATTTTGTTTGGTTTGTTTGTCTGATATTTTAGAAACTAAAGAAATAAATATATCTAGTGCTCTGGAACCTAGTTTTCAATAGAGTAAACAATTTATTTGTATTTGTATTTGTTTTTTGTTTTTTTTTTTTTTTTTTTTGTGATGAAAAACATTTTAGAATAATAAACTAAAGTTATACGTTTAGATAGTATTTGAAACGATAAAACTCACCTGGTAGTTTCTTGGTACGAAATGATGCATTTGTTATCATTGATTTGGACACTGTAGGAGCCGTATTTGTCGCTGGAGTTAGGGCTACACTCAGTCCCATTGGACCATCGCTGGGTTGTCCTGGAAAAGGTAATATATTGATAAGGGAATTGTACTTCACTTTACAGGATACACATTTGTTATTTTTATACAGTTTGAGCAGTTCATTTGCAGATTAATTTGCAATCATTTTGGTTGAATACTTGTGTAATTAGTGAATTTTTAAAGACCATCAATTATGAGAAAGGTTTTGGGTGGAGTTGGACAAGCATTAAGTTTCATAGTATAAATACACACAGTATTTGGCGTCAGAAGAAGAGTTAAAATAAAGGGCACGACTGGGTCGCATATACAGTGGTTGTCAAGCGCTCGAAGCTTCATAAATCCCATCTTTGTAATCTATTCTACTGAAACAAATTAGGTGTACGAACTTTCATTGCATTACCTGTAACACATTTCCAGTGACACCGGTAAATTTCCATGAGCATTTATCAAACCATCGTTACTTTCATGTATGAAACTCACTTCTACTGTGGACAAAATAATAAGAGTGCTATGTAGATCTCCTGTAATTCGGGCATATTTCACCTCGTTCTTCAATTATTTAGTTGAATTTATTACAAAAATTGTATTTAAGTGTATTGGGAGATCATTTTTAAATAGTTATGGGACGCGGAAAGCATTGTTCGGAGGAAGAACGCCGTTTGATCCTCCAACTTAAAGATCAAGGCAAATCGTATCAATTTATCGCTGATGCTCTTCATCGTTCTCCATGTATTGTAGCACGAATATTAAAGGAGCGAAATCTACCCCTAAAACAGGTCGAAACAAGAAGGCGTCTGAAAAAAAACAACAGCTTTGCTAGATTATCAAATTGTTAGAGAGGCACTTAAAGATCCATTTACAACATCTACCTCGATTAAAATGAATTTATCTTTGGATATCGGCTCTCGAACGATTCGAAGACATTTGCAGGAAAGGAATTTGCACAGAAGAATCGCAAGAAAGTTTCCATTGCTAAGCGCTAAGAACATAAAGCAACGGATTGACTTGAACATCAGCGAACACACGCAATTGGAGGAATATCTTACACAGCGATGAAACTAAGATAAATTTATTTGGATCTAATGGTAGAACGTATGTTAGGAGAAGAAAAAATTAAGACCTCAATCCTAGGAACACCACGAAGACAGTTAAGCATGGTGGTGGTAACATCAAAATTTGGGGTTGTTTTTCATATGATAGAGTAGGTCCTATCATTTTGATATAAACAAAGAACTGTACCTCGACATTTTGGAGAGCATAATACTTCCTTATGCAGAGGACAATATGCCTTTAATATGGACCTTCCAGCAGGATAATGACCCCAAACACACTACCAAGGTGGTGACTAGGTGGTTTGAGCAGCGTAATGTGTTGGTTTTGCCATGGCCATCACAATTGCCAGACTTAAACCCTATCGATAATCTATGGAAAGATTTAAAGAATAGGGTTTCTGTCAAAAAAAGACATCTAATAAACAGGCGTTGTGGAAAGAAATTGAAAAGTTATGGTATGCCACACCTGTCGAAACGTGCCGAAATCTTATCGACTCTATGCCAAGAAGATGTGAAGCAGTTATCAAAAACAAAGGTCACGCAACACAGTACTTTACTCATTCTCTTAATAAAATTGGCTCTTAACTGATATTTTATTCTTTTTTTTTAGAGCTCTTATTTATGTTGACCAGCAGAAAAGACCAATGAAAAATATTTTACAAGATTTTGCCTTTCAAACAATAATTTTTGTAAATGAAAGTTTGTCTAAATTACAGAAATGACTTCTATTTAAAAAATACGAATACATTTCAGAATAATACATAATAAAATATAGCTGTTATATCGAAATAATCGAGCAAAAGGGTTTCACTCTTATTATTTTGACCACCACTGTATGTACAGGCTAGGAGAAGGTTTCATCAGTTACTGCACTATAACTTTTGAACTATTGCAGTTAAACAGTTATAAAGATAGAATGAAATATTTGTTGAAGAATTCCACAAAAAGGTAGAGATGGTACACAGGAGGGGACCGAACCTGCGTTAGACTTGGTTTTATCTACCAATGATCTACCAACTGAGTTATCCCCGTACATCTTCTTCCATCGTCAACTCTTCAACGCCACTATTTTTGCTAGAATGTGTTTGGAAGTGTTATCGTCGGAGAAGATAAAAGAAATACTTCGCATACGTATGCAATATAATTCTTTAAAAAAAAAAACAAAGATGATTTACTATTTGGGAAAACCAGTTAATAATAAAACTATAAATAAACGTTTCATGTGTTTCAATGCTTTCAAAATAAATGCACGTGCATGCACCTATAAATTGTTTATTTGCAAATCACTCACGATTTAAAATTTAAACAAAATCGTTAAAAAGTTATTTTTACCCGTTAAAAAATTTTCCAAAACTTGGTATGTCATAATCTTGTATTATGTGTCAAATATTTTCTACATATTGACTTGAAACAATATCATTTGAGTCATAGACGGAAAATAGTAAATTTTCAAAAACCAGGTAATAAGTAAAGTACCGTTATAAGCGTTTCTTGGCAAAAATCCGATACACTATCTGTTGGCATATGTCTACTGTGACTCAAATATTAAATTTATACTAAATCTTTAGAATCGCTTTTGAGAAAATCTGTTTTTTTTTTTTTTTTTTTTTTCAAAATCGACCATTAGTAAAGTACCGTTAATTTTGAAGTTAAAATTAAAATCCGAATATGAAGTTTAAAGAAAATCCGTCCAGTTGTTTAGGCTGCAGTCCAGCGCACATATGTACTTACAGACAGACAGACAAAACTTCGAGATCCACTTTTTTAGATGCTCCATTGCATTAATATTAAGATTGATGGAAATGTCGCGGTCAGATTTTTTCGCGAATACTCGTACTAGCCCTAATAGTGCACGTAAAAAAAAGTTACCGCTTCTGAAAATCAAGAATTTAACAGAAAATCTCGCCTTAAGCAAAGTGCTGTTAATTTTGATGTTAGAATGAAATTTCTTCTCGAATTGTAACCTCAGAGTAAATCTATCCAGGCGTTTAGACGGATAGACAGGCACATTTGTAAGACCCACTTTTTTGAGTTTCTCTATTACAGAGTTGACAAATTGTAATCGATTACCGATTACATGATTACAAATTGCATTTATTGCATTTCATATATTATGATTACTTTTTGTAATCTGTAATTATCTTACCGAAATTAGAAGATTACAATTACTGTATCGATTACAACAAGATTACATTTAAGTTTCAAGAGGAAGTATGTGTATGGTTGGATATGGAGTATGGAGGGCTAGGTGATCTTTTTGGGGAACGTTTGAGTTTGAGTTTGGGGTGTGGTTGAACCTTTTTAGGATGCGTGAGTGGAAAATGAGTGTGTGATGGACGGATGATATTTCCTCCATTTCCAACCACACATCCTTAAAAAAAATTCAACGAATTGGGTTCCTAACGTTCAATTTGCAACCTCATAAAAATCCGCTAAATGAATATTAGCGAAACTGTAATACCAGTCTGTACTGTAAATAAAAGAAGTGCAAAAACAATAGTAATCAAAATCATTGATTACTGATTACCTGTCATCAAAACTACACGTAATCAATACAGCCATTACGAAGTAATTGCGATTGCAATGTTTTTATACTCTACTCTATTACAATAATAACAAGATTAATTAAAATCGCAAGATGGAATTTGTTTACGAAAACAATACTTGCCTCTTGCCTTGTGTAATTGTTACCCTTCAAAGATTAAGAACCGAAATCAATGCACCCTTAACAGAGTTTGATACAAAAAATAAAAAAACATTAAACAAACATATTAGGAGAACAGGACAAGGGTCTTTGATTTGCGGATTTAACCGGATGAACACTGGGCAATTTCAAAGTATAACAGTGCATTATAATTTTGCCTACAAACTTATCACTGAACATTGACAATATTTTCATACAATTTATATATTAAGTCGTTTCGGTGTTGGTATAAAAACAATTCCAACATTGAAGAAAACCTAATAGATTTTGATTTTCGTCATTGAGGAGCAAACGAATGACGAATATTCATTGAAATGTGACGCATTAATGTAAATTTGTCAAATAATATTGATTGTGCTTAGGGGCTTTTAATCAAAACCCTGAATCAGTTGAGAAAATATCTTGCAGATCTGAGATCCAAATATGTTGAAGTAGCCTAAAAGAAAATAAAAGTGGGAATAAGGTTTTAAAAGAGAACAAAAAGTAAAAAGACTGTTGGACTTCCACCCTTTGCCGAGGTGAAATAAAATAGCTAGTGCTTATGTTTGCACCAATTCATCATGCAAGATCGTACGAAAATGATATTTCACTAGCAGTCCATATGTGGTACCCGTATGCCAATGATTTCCTATTTTAGGAGTGACGTTCGTTATTACTACCAATTTGGAGTGAGAGGTGACATGAAGAAAAACGAAAGTTTAAATTTGTTTATTATTAAGGACCATTCATTTTTTTTCTCAGGGATTTAATACGAAGAATACATCATTCGTGGGCGGCTTGACTCAGTGGTTAGGTGCGCGATCACTCATCGGAAAATGCACATCAATTTGTTCATGGACCCTCCTCTCGTGAACGTCTGACAAATATCCGAGAATAAAAATGTCTAGAGAATCTTCTCTTAATCGAAAAAAAAAAAATTACCTTCGGAAAAGGTATAAAACCGTAGGTCCCTACCATTCATGTCGCATTGCACAAATGGGTTCGAAAAGCTATGCCATACCCTATATGGACTGTTAATTCCAAAATATTTATTTATTTATATACCATCTCATCACAAAAATATGACCGGATGAGAGATTGCTTGATTAATGATATCTCAGCAACATTGCATCTAAGATACTGTTTGGCATCCTATGCAAACACCATAAACATTTCATCAACAATCTGATTGTTTTTATGCCATAAAAGTCCACCATAGACTAATGGCGCCTGAATAAAATATTTGTCCTTTCTGTAAAAGGAGCACTTTCTATGTTTCATTGGAAAAAAAGAACAATTCTAGATCAATTCTCAACACGAAAGAAACGCCCGAGATAGAACTCTCTAATATAAATCGTCTAATCAAATGGAAACGGAGTTGAAGTAAATAATTACTTTGCAATTAATGATACGAGGGTAGGTCAATAAGTCCCTGAAAATTAACATAAATTGTGTCGTGTCAAAAGAACGAAAACAAATTTTCAGACAGATCTGTCAAATAGTTTTGTTGTGGCAACCATTTTATATAGACCCCTACTAGCATTTTCGTTAAAATGGAAAAATTGAATTTCAAGTGCTCATTAAACACTATTTTTTGCGAGTGACGCCGAACGTTCTGGTCGTCCAATTGAGGTCACCACACCAGAAATGGTCGACAAAATCCATGGTTTGATAATGAACAATCGGCGAGTGAAAATGCGCGAGCTTGAAGAGGCCACAGGCTTATCACATGGCTCAGTGATTTCGATTTCACATAAATATTTGGATATGAAAAAGCTTACCGCAAGATGGGTGCCGCGTCTGCTCACAATCGACAACAAATCCATTCGTTTGAAAACTTCAAAGGTGTGTTTGGCGATGTTCCAGAAAAATTCGGCTGAGTTTTTGCGCCGTTTCGTAGCCGTGGATGAAACCTAGATTCACCACAACACACCAGAAACCAAGGAACAGTCAAAACAATGGACTTCTCCTGGTGAATCGGAGCCGAAGAAGGCCAAGGCGGGTTTGTCAGCAAACAAGGTCATGGCGACATTTTTTTTGGGATGCGCGCGGTGTTATTTACATCGATTACCTTGAAAAGGGTAAAACGATCACCGGCGCATATTACGCAGAGCTGCTGGATCGATTTCAAGCCGATTTGCAGCAAAAACGGCCGCATTTGGCGAAGAAAAAAGTTCTTTTTCACCACGACAACGCACAGGCGTACAAGTCCGCAGTCGCAATGGCAAAATTGCATGAGTTAGGCTACGAACTCCTCCCTCATCCAGCATATTCCCCAGACTTAGCCCTCTGCGACTATTTCTTGTTTCCAAACATGAAGAAATGGCTCGGAGGTAAGAGATTTGGGTCGAATGAAGAGGTCATCGCTGAAACAAACGCTTATTTTGAGGGGCTCGAGAAACCATATTATTTGGAGGGCATCAGCAAATTGGAGATACGTTGGATGAAGTGTACAGAGCTAAAAGGAGACTATGTTGAAAAATAAAATGTTTTTATACCGAAAAGAGTGTTCTTTATTTCATTTTTCAGGGACTTATTGACCCACCCTCGTACATAAGTGTAAATTGATAAATTTCTCAATTCGTATATAGTGTACGTGAACAACCATCACTTTCCAAGAAGCTAAAGAGTGTTTCGTTTCATTGAAAAGTACTTTTAGATTCTGAAGGCAATCGTTTCGATTTTCAATGAAAACTAAAATAAGAGTTTTTCATTAGAAAATATGTTCTATATCTTTCAAATTTACGTTGTTTAGTCGATGTGTAGTGCGTTAACAGAATTACAACATAAGTCCACGTCACAATATTATAAATAACAAAACGAGTCACAATCTGTGTCAACTAGGAATTATATGACCTTCTGGACGGAGATAATTAAGTCTATCTAAGCTATAAAATAGCTGGCAAGTTTTTGTATAATAAAGTCCACACGTCAATATGGCTGTTTCCTGATGGTCGAAATTTCAACCACACACATATGACACTATCTTCAAAAGTTTTGTACAGTTGTGAGCAATGAGTTCGTGCAAAAAGAGTTGGCCTTGAAGTTAACCAGGCCAAACCAAAATTTATGATATTGACTACTCTGCCGGCCGCCTAGAACAAAATAACCATTTGTATTGTAACATCGAAGTATCACAATTAATCTACTGAACGTTAAGCAGAAAGTCTAGGCTGATATTAAGGGTATTGAAGAAAAAAAATCCTTCGTCGAACGTCTACAACGTCTAAATTGCTATTTGTGTCTTGCATAAGTCTTATTTTTATGATTTGTATTTTATGAAAAACAATGAAATTAAGTTGAATAAGGTAGTTGTTGTTGGTGTCATTATGAAGCACTGCTTACAGGACAATATGCGGCTGGACCGAATAATTATTCGATACCTTTTGAGAAAGCCGCCGCGATGATATGGAGAAAGGCTCAATCACCACTTGCACTTATTGTGTTCCCACTAAACAAACACAGCTTCATATGAACTTTTTTTTGCGGGTAATGAGTCAATAGCCATATAGATAGCGGATGAAAACGTCCTTGATTGCTTTGAAAGATAAATTCTTCGAATGATTTTTCGTCCCATTTGTATGGACGAGGAATGGAGACGAAGACACAACAACGAACTATACCGGTTGTACAGTAGCATCAACCAATTCAGAAGGGTCCGAATGCATCGCCTGAGATGGTTAGGACAGGTAGAGCGAATGGACATCAACGCTCTGGTCCGGATAGTCTTCAAATCCATCCCGGAGGCCCGGAGCGACGACACGATAAAGCAAGTCTTCACCTAAGGTGCCTCACAGAAGTGGAAAGGGACCTCAATCAACTTCGTGTGCAAAACTGGAGGCGACTAGCACAAGATCGAGCTGGCTGGAGACGCTTGTTGGTTGAGGTCCAGGTCCACCACGGACCATCTAACGTAAGTAAGTCTATATTAAGCTCTAACATCCAGTTGAAGAGATAGGGTTTTCTACCTGTTAGCGTTTCGAGACGCACGCCCTCGTAACGTTCAGAATTCAACGCAAATTTAAGTTCGAAGCCTTGTTTCAGCTCGCTTGGATAGTAAATATAAGTGATTCGTCGAGACCCAGATGCATGCCAGATGTTTAACCATCGACAATTAGCAATAATAAAACCTTCGGCTTTCAACTCACCTGACGGATTAGCGTGTAATGAGTTCTTAACGGCACTTGTAACCAATATTACATCGGAAAACATCTCATAGCATCCTCTGCTATGAATATCCTCCAAAGTTTGTATAGCAATCGTTCCAAATCCATTGAACATTGCAAAGTAAATTGCATGCACCAACTCGACTAGAAATTGAGATGATAATGCAATCCGCGGTGGTGGTCTCGGCACCAGTACACTAGTTGGATCCGATCCATAAGATGTTCGATGGGCATGACCGGGTTTAGAGAAACCCTGATTGACTATTTGCGACGCCATACGACACAAATGCAGCAGCGTGTTCTTTTGTGTTAAGCTAAGCTGGTGATTATAACAGAACAACAACGCCGACATCACTTTCATTCGGCTCTGAGCGTTAATCGATTCAATCTGTGGGAATGGACCCCATTTGATTTCACGATTACAATTCTCCTCCCAGCGTCGAAGATCAGTAATGGGAAGACTTTTTTCCTACAAACAAGCACATAGTATAAGTCTTAGTGGAACTTGTGGGCGAATTGAACAAACTTACTTCGTGATAAATTGATGCTTGCGCCAGCACGGGCAAACGGAATGAGACAACTTTTGCAGTTCCATCTTCAGCGGTAATTTCAGAATTGTAAATGCATATCAGCAGTGTCTCTACGCTGCGGCAGCTTTTCTTATCACCCTGCGCCACAGAATTTAGATACACATAAATGAGAACGGGAATAAATTGCATTGGGAATTTTCTCAGTCCATCTTCTTTTGATCGGTAAAAACTTAGGAATTGGTTGCAAATCGCATGGATAAGCTGAAATGAAAAAAACACTCACAAGCTGTCCAACAATAAGAGAAAAAATAAACTTTCACTTACATCCGGATACTTCAGCCTTTCATTGAATATTGTATATATTGCTTCAGCGATTTCCTGATTGTTTTCATGCAAACTTGCAAAGGATTGCATCTCCGATGGCTGCAGGCACTCATATTCCGCCAACCAATCTTGTACTATTGCCTCTGCCATGTTGCACGTTTCAATTTATGAACTACTGAAAGAAAAAGGAACAAATAAGAGGAAACCGTCAAAATTCTACATAGGTTCGGGTACGTGAATTCCCTCCCCAGTTTATTTTTATCATATCACAAGCAAGATGACAAAATTAAAAAGAAATACTATAGACAAGGGTGAGGTAATCATCACACGCTAGAACTACATACTGCCTACTACCCTTCGGCGAGTGGTATGCGAGAAGAGTTTTACAATCCCAATCGGTGTTTAGGGGGATAGAATATATCCATATCGGCTTTTCATTGCGCGAAATTGACCTTTCACGCTTTTTTTAATTAAATTGTACAACAATTTTCCGTTTAGCCTTGAATAGGGCCTTCTTTTCTATCTGTATTCGCAAACTGTCATTGGGGTTTTTCTTTTAGTTTGCGTGTGATGACGGAAGCGGCGAATTAATTTTTCTTTCACTCAAATTGTACTTTGTTATTTGGAAATTTACTTGTGAATGGAATTATTCAATTTGGAGATCTTGAAATTGCATAATTATGGAATTTTATCGAATTCGTATACATACCATGTAAAATAAGTGAATGTTGATGTTTTGACGTAACTCCTTTGACTGGAGTGTAAAATTGATTTAGGCTAGAGTTCGAGACTACTACCAATTGGATGTGTTCAATACGCTTTTTGTTATCAAATGTCAAATTAATCAACAGATTGATTTTATTTTGGTTCATTTGCATAAACATCTATAGTTCGTCACCAAGCTATGGATGCCCCAATCACTCCAGAAGGGCGGCTACTGCACAAACAAATGACAGAGAGGAGTTCACCCCCTGTCGCACTGTGAGATACCACCACATCCTGCTATAGGATTCGTGCAGTAGTCGTGATTACGTTTTGGAGCTTAACGATGGACCGGTACCTACTGCAGGGTGCTATCCCAGCGCTAAAGTCGTAGGCAATATCTTGCACAACTCGTGTAGAAAATCACACGGCTTGTCTGTTACAATTTTCTAACAACATCGAATTTCACTTTCACATTAGGTTCGTTCGTGTGATTATATTCAAACGTATGCAAACGTAATATTAAGTTTGAAAGCATCCACAAATCGACCGCGTACTAAAAGACTTGACGAAATTTAGTGAGATATAATTTTTGTTTCCCCCTTAATTTTTCTGTAATTTTCTTCCAGAGAAATTTCGTCTAACAAACAAATTAAAACTGTCAAATTAGTTACAGCTGAGATTTGAAAGTAAATAAGTTTTAAAATCAAAAGATACACGATTTTTGAATAAATTTTAAATATAAAAAGCTTAACAAAGTTGATTTAATATGATTTATGCAATCTATATTATGTTTATTTGAAAGAAAAGAACAACCGTTTTAATAGACCATTCATCACTAGCATTTTTGCATCAGTCGTTGAATCGTTTTTTTATGGCCCAATTGCTGTTAACAAATTTATTAAAAACTTAAATTATTAGTTGAAAGCTTTTATCGACTTCTTTCTTATTGTAATTTCTAAACTTTTCTAGCTGTTAGAACGTTGCATGAAAATCGTACCAGTTGACTTTCCAGTTGATTTTCTAACATTTTTTAAAATTTCGCTTTCACAGTATTCTATTTCTTGATAATCGTCATGGTCTGTGAATAGTTGTGTGCTTTGTTATATAGTGTAAAGTCACTTTTATAGGTTCATATTTCCTGAGAGAAGTGTGTAAAAAAATAGCCTGTAAGAACTACGTTAGTGCTATCATACGCTGAGATTAAAATAAAGGAAATCACATTTCGTACTTTATATTTAATGACTGGCACAATAGCTAGGATTTACTCAACTTTTGCGTGCGTTGTTATAGTTGGTTTGTAAGGTGTTTTTACATGGTCAAACTTTGTTTACAGACAATATTGTGCGAACTTTGATTCTAAATAGAAATAATTGATAAAGATAACAATGGAAATTTATATTTTTATAATCATCACCGAAAAGGAAATGTGAACAAAATTAAATCAAATGAATTAATTACAATAAAATAGCCTTGAAATGCGCAATCCTTGACAAACGTTTTCATATGTGTGCATTATCACTCACGTAATTCACAAAACTAGAGGGCGCAGAGACATCTCTGTGACACATACTTGATCGTTTACGGCCCTTTAAAATGAAATGTCAAAGCAAATGCTGGGACAATCTAGATTCTCGGACACGACTCAAATGGTCAAAGATATAAACATCGTTAACCATGTGACGGTTGAGGCAATCTCGACGGCTACGACGCACACGGCACTTTAATGTTCCCTCAATTTCCTTTAACTTGTTTACTATTCAATTCACGTTTCTATGCGCTTATCAGGCTTTATTAAATATTTTTTATTTATTTTAGTCCAACTTAATTAGTTTTCTATCATGGAATATGCAAATTAAGGTTTTCCCACTAAGATATATACAACTGAGGGCACAACTGATATATGGAAACAAAAGAAGTTGAAATTGAACTAATACTACAACGTAGTGAGTATTGCGAAGCCGTCAAAGTTTGCCCCCATTTTTATATGTTTTCATATAGCATTATATCGGTTTGACAGCTGGATATATAAAAATATAAAAATTTACTGTCGTAAATGGGTTGAACTGATTTCAATGAAAATGATTTCAAACGTCCTGTTATAAAGTGGTGGATAAGTACGAGGCTATTGGAAAAGCAAGATGGTGTACTGTGTTTTTTATGCAATCAATAATAATTAAAATAAACATTTTTAAAAATGCTGGGAAAGTTTAAAGAAAAAAAATACAATTTTCTGAATTTAATACATTAAAAAGAACAAAAAAAGGAAAACAAAAAACAATATCAATATATGAAATTCACTTTAAGCATTTTTTCCATTACATAAATCTATTATATTTCACAAGTTTTCCGGTAGTCCTTTTATTAGTTCTGGAAATGTGTACTTTAGCTGTCTTCGTCGATAATTGTTGCGAAATGATGGGATGTTAAGTAGACCTCGAACTTGTCTTCGTGTGTTAATCTCATGTAGAATCGGTAAACCGAAACGTTCGTCTTCGTAGTACTCCAGTGTGAACGTCATTTGAAAGATGTCTTCTATAGATAATTCTTTAAAAGTTTCACCGTGTTGGCTGCTTTGTATAATTAAGCTGGTAATTAAATTCTGCAATCTCAAATAAAAATAAAATTACGATTTTGTTCTTTTTTAACTGTTCGGCTCTATTGTTTTAATTTTAGTGTTCCAACTCAATCTGGCATGTAACGTTTTGCCTTTACTCAAAATAGACGAAAAACTTTAAAAAAAAAACTATTTTACGGTTGGACCATTTTCGAATATTTTTGCGCATTTGTTGCAAAAATTGTGTGCGCAACCAAATATAAACAGTATATCAACGAAGATGATATCAATACCTTCCCGGAAGAATGTATTAAGCGGCAATTTTTCAGCAAATGACTTTTAGGCATGCTTTTATAAATTATACCAAGCGCCACGTTTTGATCTTGGTTTGACGTCTCACCATTGATACAAACGATACGAGAAATAAAAATTGCTTATTACTACAAAATACGCAAATAATTACCTGCACAGGAAGTTATTTCGTTTCCTGTAAAATTTTGAAAATGTCGCTTAATACCTTCTTCCGGGAAGATATCGATGTGTTAGTTTTACTTGAATGATACACATAAAGTACGCGGAAATACCTAATCCCTCACCATCGAGACGAAGTTTCTCTTTCTTTTCCCCTGAACGCCGAAATAAATAAACACGAAATTTCCGAGCACTCCGTCTGTCACCATGACAGTCAATAAAATGTCCATAATTTCGGTTTTTGACATTTCTCATTTCATTCGGGCCAGTTGTAAGAGGAAAACTTGTGGGATTATTGCAATTTTTCAAAAATGTCGGCTCTTATCCGATTAAATAATCGTGCGATTTTGCGAAATATTATTTCCCAAACACGTAGCATCAAGACTTCGCCAAAAAATCGTGAAACCGCTGCCGTTTCCCCAACTCTAAACCAAGCCAAAGAGGAGACCACCAATAAGAGCAAGAATTGGGTTAGCTGGGGATTTGACCATTTCGATGAAGCACACGATCGTAGTTCCACCAAAGCTTCATTCTTCTTCTCCGTAACACTGTGCATTGTTTGGGGCACATTCTTTTGGGCCTACCTACCCGATACCAGATTACGTGATTGGGCACAGCGTGAGGGCTACCTTGAGTTGCGTCGTCGCGAACAGGCTGGCATGGATTTGGTCAGTCCCGACTACATCGATCCCAGCGCCATGGATTTGCCATCTGACGAAGAGTTGGGTGACACCGATATCATTATTTAAAAAAGTTTTCTTTTTCCATTACCTGCCTGTTCAATGCAGACGGGCCCGTCGATTTGTTTTCATCAATTAGAGGTGTGTTATGTAATTGGATTTTAATTTTAACGAAAAAAGCCGAAATATACATCCAAATGCTGGATTTGTAAATAAAAAGTGCAGATTGCGGTATTGAACGAAGTAGAATGGTATTTTATTTCAACACGAAAGCAATTTTGTTTCGATTTCTTTCTCTGTATAAACAAGAGGCAAAGTAGTAGAGTACATGTTGCCAATATAATCGGCGAAGTTTTTTGTTTATACAAGGTTACTACAGGGTTACATGGAGAGAAGTTAGTATTGAATCAGAGAACGGAATGCAGTGAGAACCGTAGTTGGGTAGGACTACTTCTTTGTGTCGTGTAATACTCAACGAATGAACTGCTTGGTAGGGACAGCCGCGGGACTGTCGAAAATGGTTAGGGTAACAACTGCTAAAATCGATCGTCTAAGAACTTTTGTTAACTTAAATTTTCTTCAAAATTACGAAACCGTTTCTTTCACAGGATAATCTTGGGCAACTGAAACAACTACAGGAAGAAACTCCAACTGTAGAAGAAACCTTCAGCATGGTCAAAGGAGTGCAAATACTAAGCACAGTCCAAGCATAAGGATGCCAAATCGATATCCGGGTCGCGGAATATGATGAATAACAATTTGTTTACAACGAAGCGGCAGCGGATGTTAGAATTTGCAGTTTGTCTTAGCAATTTCCTAAAAAAAAAAACAAATAAACCTGGGCTCGATATCGATCGTCTATAAACATCAAGCTATGATTCCCTCCCCAGCGTCTAACCCAACTGCGAACGTTTCCACGTTAGAATCGGCTAAAATTACAGCTCTCCAACACGCAGGGGTAGAGCGATGTTTTTAATCTGCTCAACATCTGTCCTTTTTCTTCTATATCCTTTCCTCTACCTCAATCAAACTGAGTAAATGAATTTAAAAGAACATACGCAGTCTTAAGTGATGCAGAATATTAAAAAAAGAAGCATTAAACAACAACACTAATTGAACATCTACGTTATTTTGTTAACAAACAACTTGGTCCGTTTACCCCCTAAGAATATCTTGGACGAACCAAAGTACTACAAGAAACCCCAAAAGGATGACGACCAGGGTCTGGTGTTTATTGCGCTAACCAATCGAGTGAAATCGCTATTCATTTGGAACCATTCATAAGCAGAGTAGAATTCCGCGACATACTGAAAGCAACAAAATCAATTTTGGTAAGCGAGTGTGTAACCAAACTGAACGTCCTTACCAGTTGCGACAAAGTTTGCTTCACATGGGTTCTCCGGACATGCAAGTATAAGATGAAATGGCAAGGGAAAAGGCTGAAACGGGATCGATAATAGATCAGCCGAACTACATCACTAAACTAGGTCCAGGCTGCAGCAGAGCTCAATTAAGATTCATGATGAGTCTAATATCAAGGGAGATAAATCTAAATAAGCACCCTTTCAGGATTGGCATGGTAGAAGCAAGTTCTGCACCAACTGTAAGGAGAAAGAGGATAACTCTAAGCACTTCCTCGTCAAAACCCAGCGAGATTGCGCAACCCAACGACAATACAATCCCCGACAAAATAACAACTCTTCTGACAAATCTGATAAACTTCAATGAAAATATTATTATTATTATTAAGCTTTATTAACATATAATAAATTATAATATTAATAGTACAACTAAAATAGCACTAGCTACCAGGGCTTTCGGCTATGTTTTAATCTAAAAATTGGACTTAAATACTATTTTCTAGTTTTACAGAGGAAAGAATATTATATATTTTTTTACATTAGTTTCAGAAGGTAAAGAAAGTAGGTCGAGTAAGTTAGAGTTAGGAAAATGACTACGTATTTTATCTTGTACGGTGTTGCATTCGTAGATTAGATGGTGCATGGAAAGTGTCTGGTTAGAGTTGCAGAGGTGGCATTGGGAAGGACTACTCCTGGTGATTAGATGTTCATGCGTTAGCCTTGTGTGTCCTAACCGGAGTCGAATAAAAGCCTTGATCATATTTCTGGGGCAATTGTGCGGATAAATGGCAGGTTTGGCGCCGGGGTTAATCGCTTTGTAGTAGTGAGCGTGGGCATTCCATGTTTCTTTATGTTTTCCATTCCAAAAGTTTTGGATGTGAATCTTAATATCATTTTTTTTGAAAACATAGTGGGTTATCAGAGGTTCACGAACCGCGGCCTTAGCTGCCGCATCCGAGTATTCGTTGCCTTTTATTCCTGCGTGCCCTGGTATCCATAAAAGTTTCAGCTTCTCATCATTGTTTATTAATGCGTCGCGGATGGCTACAATAATCGGAGTGTTATTGTTGATGTTGGTTATTGCCGTTAAAGTGGAGAGACTATCCGAGCAAATGATCGTTTTGAATTTCTTTGCAAGCGCCGTGGCCCGCAAAATAGCTACAGCCTCTGCTGAGAACACTGACGCAAAATGGGGCAGCAACCCTTTGGCCAAGATATCGCCATTTTCATCGACAACAGCAAATGCTGTGCCAAGTTCGGTCTTGGAGCCGTCTGTGAAAACAAACTTCCAATTGAATGTTTTTTGGGCCGATGACAATTCCAGGAAAATCTGTTGGTACACTTCGTTTGGCGTTGAGTCTTTTGTACGAGAATTTAAGGACAGGTTAACAGTACCATTCTTAACAGCCCATGGGGGAGACGTTCCTATGGTACTGCGTTGGGTACATATTGGAACTTCAATAATTTTGGCCAATGAAAGAGTGTTGTTGCGTTGAGTAAATTATGGGCGAATCTTTTGATTACTCTGTCTCTTGGCTGGTTCAACTTTATCACAACAAGTGAAGTTAGCTCATCAAATCGTTGCTTAATTGATGGGAGGCCGGATTCGATAAGCATATTTCTGATGGGAGTTGATCTAAAGGCTTTTAGGCTTGTTCGTATGCCAGCGTTGTAAACGGGTTCGAAGATTCTTAAGGATGATGCCGAACCTTTTCCGTAAATACATAAGCCGTAGTCAATCTTGGATAGGATTATTGCGCGAGTAATGCTAATTAAGCTATTTATGTGACAGAAGCTATTTTTTGAGCTCAAGTACTTAACAATATTAACCCTGGTAGATAATTTTCTTTTTAAACTAATACAATGATCCTTAAAACTAAACCATTTATCAAAAATAACGCCAAGTATACTAAGGGTGTTTACATTGCTTATATTGACGTTACTAAAATTAACAGCTATATGCTTAGAGCAGCTAGTTTTTCTACATATGTGTAGAATTTTACACTTTTCCATTGTCGCTCCAACTTCAATGAAAATAAATTGGAGCGACTGCAGCAAACGACTTTTCCCAAATGAATTACTGGGAGATAAAAGTCCATGCTCTCGAAAAAGCGAGGCTTATTTTTTCGGCATTATTTAGTCGTTGGGCTATTACTTGGAACCGAAATTACTGGCTTCATCAATGATACCAGATCTAACGTATCTCAGGCGAATTGGAATCGGTAATATCTTGCAATTCGCCAGGTGAACAAGTCGTTTTTTGGATTAATGTGGTTTGTTCTTCAAGTCGCGTCAATCTGTTAGATACTGAATTTTATTTCTATAAGTTTATGATTGAATTTTTCAAATTTAGATAAAAAGTCCTGCAAATTTTGTACTATTCTACTGGACTTACAGATGGCGGAGTGTCTGGATTGTTTTAATATGATCTGTGTGACACGATTTAGAGAATACAGGTGATTATAGTTTTCTTTCAAATACCCGCATTCTATCACATCATCCAACATAGTCCAATTCCAACAGTATGTAAAGACTGAGATGTGCTTGTGTGTTTTTGATTTGTTGACACCATTTGATCTTAAGCGTGACTTATGGTTGGACATCCGTTGTAGTTGATTTTTTGGGTGGTCATGGTGTGGTGGTGAAATCATCGCTTGTCACCCTGCAGGTTCATGGTTCAAATCCTGATGTCAAGAATCATCTATTTATTTCACATGAAATAAATAAAAAAGTCGACCAATCGCGAAAGCTTATGTCAACTCTACTGCGAAGGCATAACACTGGCAAGAGGGTGCTCATATGGCTGAAAATGCAACTTGATTGTGATATCAGGACCGAAAAAAATACTATAAATTATAAGCAACGAAAATAACAGCAAAACAAAAATGCTTCCCAGTTATCTGGACGCCACCCTTGGAGTTTACTGAAAACTTGATAAAACCTGAGTTTCAAACCACTACATCAATCTTTCTTTCTTTCTTTCTATCTCTTCCCCCTTTCCCCAAAATCGCTGGTGTTGGCGCGCGCAAATTATAAAAAAAATATTATAGGTTACAGCATTTGTTCTTCTCCGTTTTCATTGAATGCTTGTTAAAAAGGTACGCACGCGTTCTGATGAATTTATGCGCAAGATTAACGTCTTTGGTGTCGTTGGCGGTCATGTGTTTGAAATCATCAGGCCCTATTTCATCTTTCTACTTCATCATTCTCCACGTAGCTCAAGATTGTTGGTGACCGAGGAAACTCCCTATGATCATAAGGATACACATTATGAAAATCCAAGAGACTCTTTTGTTGCCAGGTAAGTGGAATTTTTCATCACTCAACGCGAAGAAGCAATATTGATGACGATGTGACTGACTTGATTGGACCGATAGTTGACAGACTGAATGTTTGGATTGAACCCGTTTAGGCTGTACAGCATTTCGTCAGTCTGTGTTTGGCTTATGCCAGCGAATGTGTCAACATTGCTTTAAAACACTCATCCAATAAGCTGCCCAATACTAGACCCGCAACAATTGTAGAGAACGGACCATTCATTAGGATTACATAAACCTGCTTGTACATTTCTTCACTGAACTGAAGTAATTGTTCTCTGGCAAGAATCGAGAATATATTCAAGCCGTGCCTTGTGTTTTGATTTATTACGTCCCATTTCTTATCAACCATCCCAGTGGGCTGTTGCCTGGGGATATTCATCATCAAATAACTACCCCCTTTGTTGGCAACAGCTTTGCTCGTAATTTTTTCTCTCCTCTAACCGTTTGTGATAAAACGATCTTCTTAAAGGGAACCCATTATGAAACATACTACACTCGTATTATGAGAAATACCAACATTTTTCCGCCAGTCGAAGAAGTGTAGAAATATCCACTAAAAACAAAAAAATAAAACATTAAATTCATACAAAATACTTGAAACTATTTTTGTTTTTACTAACCTCATCTTTTATAGTGAAAATATTCATTCTACTTACTTACTTAACGGGCTCCCGACCCGTGAAGAGTCTCTGCCTGAGACACTATAGCCTTCCATCCTCTGCGATCTCGGGCACTTTTCAGTTATCCAGACCAAGCGCTCTGGCATCCGCGATGGCTTGGTCTTTGAAACGGAGGTTCGGTCTTCCTTGTCGTCTCGAACCTGGCGGCTGGGATTCAAAGATCCTCTTAGCTGGAGCATTATTGTCCATTCGCTCGATGGGGCCGAGCCAATGTAGTCGAAGTATTTTGGCCTTTTGGACTACATCCACATCTTGGTACAGCTCATAGAGTTCGCGGTTTTATCTTCTCCTCCATTCGCCCTCCTCGCACACAGGACCAAAAATCCGCCGAAGAATTTTTCTTTCGAAGGAGCCCAGTATTCATTCTATCTCATCGTAAATGTCGTAAAAATAGCCCCCAACGTGGGGCCTCTAAGAAAAATTCGTTCTTTCTTCTCGGAACGACGCATTGACACTGGACATCTTTGAGTTTCAAGATACCAACCCAAGTGGATAGTCACCCATGTTATAGATCCCACCGGGGAAATGATTCACGGAACTCGAAAATCGTTGAATCTGTTAAAATGTATCACTCTCCAAACAAATACCAATTTGAAGTGAAAGTGAATCGAATGAGCCAAAGGAATTTCCGATCCGTCGGACTGAGATTGATACACTAATGCCCGATTCACAATGTAGCGTGAGAGCGAGGCGAGAAATCCTCGTCCTCATAAAATCGTTTCCCAGTTCACAATGAAGGCGATACTTTTGACAGCGAGCCTGTATTATCTATCTAAAAGCAACAACGGCAACACACCACCTTTCTCTTTCTGGCTACATAACAAAGTCGCTTCAGCTTGCTGACAAGCTATCTCGTCGCGAGAGTTTTTCAATTTTCCGAAAAGAATGCGTTGCGATAGAACGAGTCTCGCATCATTGCGTATTGTTTCATACATTTGTATAGATCGAAACTTTTTTGGACAACTCGCGCTAGACTCGTCTATCTCTCACGCTGCGTTGTGAATCGGGCATAGCGGACGTAACAATTCTGGGGTCGAATTACCGCATCAGCTATCGAGCAACACGTGACTGATAAATGTTGATTTGACATGCCCGCTTAAGAGATCGAGTATCGAAGTTTGGCATTCTGTCATCAGTGATCGTGTATTTATTTATTCGATATGGTTTCTGCTGACGAGCTGAGATGAATTTGGGAGAAAATATGTGAGAATATCTTTGTTTATTGTTATTTTTGCGTCTGGTTAAATTTATTATTTGAAATTTATTTCACGTTGAGTCTAAATAAAATTAACCCTCTGCAAAAGGAGATTTTGGTAAATATTATGAGCTGGGACAGCGGTTTAAGTGCATCCTCTAAAATTGATCTTCCCCAGTATAAATAAAAATGCACTATTATTTGCCCTGACTGTTTTGATAGAACTGCAATCAAAAGTGTATGTTGTGAAAGATATTTTCAGAAAATTATTGTTTTGTATACGTAAGTAGAGTCTTGTAAAGGAAAGGGATCGCTTTTATCTCTTAAACGTCCTCGTTCAATACACTCAAAGCGATCATCCTCTGAATCAGAAGATGAAAAATAAAGTAAATACTAAATTTTTAATTGAAGACGATAAATACAAAACTTTTCCTCACACAAAAATAAATAGTTTTGACATTTGGCAGCCATCTCAATTCAATGTAGTAGAATTGTACTAGTACAATCTTCAAAGTGCACTCGACACGTGACCATTTTTATGTGATCATCCCAATGTAGTTACTCGATCACTCGATAGCTTATGGATTTCATTCGCTCGTTAACTGATGTCGTAATGCGATCCCTGATTTTAGAGCTTCGTGAATCATTCCCCCGGCGGATTCTATAATAGAGGCAATTATCACTCCTATCATTCAATCCGCCGGAGGGAACGATCCACCAAAATGGCAACTTCGGTATCATTCAATCCGTTCGAAGGGGATCGTTCACTTGTCGGTAAAGTGAATGAGATTCACGTGATCATTCAAAACTAAACTTAATAGTTTAGGGCCACCTCAAAAGGAAGTTGTTGAGTGGAAGAAGGTAAAATATTTTTATTTCATTTTTCGCATTTAACTGTTCGAATTTCAAATTTTAGGTTTGGAGCGACCATAAATCGCACTTAAAAAAGAAAATGAGCGCCAACAAAAAAGAGTTTAAGGCAACGGGGGGTGGACCTAACAAAAAATTTTGTTTTACCGCGGAAGAGGAAGAAGTTATCTACTTAATTCAGTTAAATGAATAGGTCGAGGGTATCCAAAATGTCTTCCTCAAAATACAAAGCAATACTATCCATTTTTATAATTTTCGTAGCAATTTTTGTTTGTTTATTTTATTTTCCTGTCAACAACAACACTCAACAGCTGACTTTGGCAGGCGAAAATTGTGATTGGTAATACAGTGCATCTGGCGGATTGAATGATACCTACTAAAGGTGAACGCGGATCGAATGGGTGAAGTGAATCTCAGATCCGGCGGATTGAATCATAGGGGTGTATGTCTTTCTGATTGGCTGAAAGACATTTAGAGAGGTGAACCAATGAAATTAAAGAACAAATATTTGACTGAGTTTCCAGTGATTCTAAAAATTGGTCAAAACAGTTGCTTTTGTTTAATTTTCGAATTCTTGACGTAGACTAAAATATATTAACGGCTAAAATGCTAAAATAAGGTCAGGGATGGTCAATCAAGTTTAATGAAAATGAAATAAATTTATATAGCATAACAAATTTTATTTATATTGCATCAATCTGTTTTTGTTTCTCTTGTTGTTGGTTTTTTTTTCTTTTTTCTTTCTTTTTTTTTGTTTATTTTATAGTCTACAGTTATATAATACATAATAAATTTAGTTTAGGTTATTTATTATACTTTGCGATGATTCAAAGAGAATGGGTGTGTACCAACCAAGCTTAGCTGTATGGGGGTCCTATAACGATTGTTTTTCGGTCCGTTGTCTCAAGTCAGCTCAAAATTCATTTCTTCCTGGATGTTATCGTGTGCTATCGATTTAATTTGAAAGACGTTGCAACTTAAATGAAATGCGTTCTGCGTCACCCAGATGCTAACAAGCAAATGCTTCCACAACTCAGTTGGAGACGGGTGGATAGGCGGCTGGCTGTACATTCAATCCCTCGAGCGCTTGTGTGGGTATAGTAGTATTTACGGTGAGTGGTGGCATACCTGGTAACGAAATAGGTGTAACTACAGATGTCTGCTGTACCTGGGGGTATGATGCGAATGTCTGCATGTAGGGTAAGCTAACATTTGATGGAGTTGTTTGGTAACTCGATGGTGGTTGACTTGGAACAGGATAATTGTTCGGATTATAGAATTGTGGTTGCTAAAAAAAAATAAACATTTAAGTGTGAGGAGTACATTGAAAGGAAGGCAATCTTACTTGCTGAGATGCAATAAATTGATTTGTTGAAGCGGCGGCTGTTGCGTCGTATCCTGTGGTCATATTTGCAATTGAAGTTGGTGGCGGTAGATTCGTGTATGGCGATTGTTGAGCGAACATCGGTATCTGAGTTGGTGGGGGTACAGATGTCGGAACTGAAATGGAAATTAGATTTTCAATAAATTGTTTCGCTATTAATTTTAATAAACATAGAGGTGTTTACTTTCACCAGAGTCTTGCATTTAATCTTTCTTTTCAACTTGAATTTATAGGAAGAGGCGCCCAACGTGGGGCCTTTTTATAAGAGTCGTTCACATGCGTATGAATTTCAAAATGATTACCTGGATGTTATGTTTTTTCTGATTGGCAGAAAGACTGATTGACATTTAAAGTAGAGAACCAAGCATATTAGATAACAATTTTTTGCCTGAGTTTGAGTTCACATATTCTGAATGAAAAGAGAGAGAGAGAAAAAGAGAGAATACCCACAGCTTGCAAGAAAGTCTGAAATTATTACTAGCAGCTCCATTTTTTTCCAGGCATTCGGGTGGCGACTTTTAAAAAAGAAAAAAATCTGGCGAGACCCCATTTGAGACCCCATTTACAAAATCTTATCTGCTCTCCATGGGAATTATCTACCATCAGAGCAAAGTTAGAAAATAAATTTCGCCAAAACCCGTCCAGTGCTTCGCAAGTTAGACGTTTAATAGAGATTCATAAAACTGCGCCCCTCAGATCATATACGAAACCCCCACACAGTCCTATTTAAATGAACCTGAAAACTAAATTTCATTTAAATCGGTTTGGTGGTCCTTGAATTAGAAGTGTGAGAATGACGAAAGGGGCAGACAGAGAGACACGGCGTTTATTTTGCCCGAAAATGGAAAGATCAATGGGAAATTTAAGTGCGAATATCTCGAAAACGGTGAAACCTACGAGATGGGTAGCAATTTTTTTTTAAATTTTCGAAAATGAAAATGTCCAACTTTACCAGAAATACTAGGAAACAAATAATTGTTCAGTGCTAACATCTAGCAAACGGTGCCTCAAACAAACAAAATTATTATGGGCAAAACACAATGTGGAGCTCGCGCGTTTGGCAGGTATTCTACCGACTTGCGATAATATTTGTCACAACGCGGGGCCTCAAAATTTGCAACACCAAATGTGGCTTCAAGACGATCGGGCGTTGAGAGGTTAGGAATATGACAGAATTATGTCCTGTTCCCTTAAATTTCCCATACACGATTTCGCGGCAGAAAGGAGAGTAAAAATGTACTCTTTTTACTTTTATGATTTGATTGCGAAACCCAAGTATAAGAAATAACTTCGCAAACAAATGTGTATGAATAAGAAAATAAAATAATTAAAACCTCTGCATACTTTAACATAATTAATTTGTGTTAAAAAATCATCGATTAGCAACATATTAAATGCTAAAAATTCGGAGTACATACACGACACAATGACTTACTTTGTTGCTAAAATCGAACAAGTCTAAGAATAATGTCAACCGAAAACAGCTGCGAGCTGTCATAACATGCGACAATAATAGAGAGTAGCTCTACTCCCACGTTGAGGTGGCGCTTACGATATTTACGATCAAAAATGGACCAAAAGCCTGAGGTTACTTCATAAGATATCATTTCTACTCATTCTGTCAACGCGCGGCCGCCACATTGTGTTTCTAGTTTTAGAATGGAAATGCTAGGTTTTGAGATTCTCAACAAGATAGATGTCGCAGTTTTAAAAAATTTCAACAATTGAGGTAACTCATCTGTCCTTGTAGACGAGTCAGAAACGGATAAAGGTACCGGTTTCTCGGAAAAACGCACTATCCCGCACATTACTTTCTACAAGCGAAGTAGCTTCACCGAGGCCTCTTGATAATTATCCTCACTAGCACCTCCTCGAAAAAAATAGATATTTACATAGTAAGTCAAGCTACAATTAAAACCATCTCATCCACGGTGATAAAATCAAAACAAATAAAAAGATGTCGGGAAGAGCTGAGGAATTCAACGCATAACACAATGTCACACTCCCCGGAAACCAGAAAGCCGACGAACAGGCTAGAATAGTTTTGGAACTGGACCAAACTAAGACAGATCAATCAGTAGTAGCCTGAATGGAACTTGCAAATGTAGCATAAGAACGAACTTCCTAAAGATGGAACACACTTCAATCATGCCGCACTTCAAGACCTCCTCACACTTAAGATTATTCATTTCGAGGTTGGAATTTCACATCCCTGCCATATGGTATCTGTCAAATCCATCTGTCATCCATAGTGACAGGTAGTTAGTTCTTGCCTTGCCATTTTACAATATGGATCGTTCTATAACCGCTAAACGCATTAAAATTGTTGCATCTTACTACAAAAATATCAGATCTGTAATATTTGTGTATCGCGATTTAAGGGCAGATTATGGTCATCATAATCATTCGCTCGTTAAATACCTAGGCGCATCACCATATTTGATTTTAAAAACAGCCAATAATGCGTTGTACTCCAGCCTTTGCTTGACGTTCAGCCACCTTAGCGCGTCCAGCATAGAAGTTTTGCAGCTTTTGAAGCCTTGTTATTTGACCTTGGTTGCAGCATGAAAAAAGTATTGTAGCACAAAATTCAAAGTGAGGTTTCAGTATGGTGTTATAAACCGTTATAGCTGTCATGTCATCCATCTGTTTTCTGATCCTTTTGAAAAATCCAATTTTTCTTACCAATTTTCTTGCATATGTAATGTCCACATGTTCATGCATATTTAACTCCTTGTCAATAATCATTCCCAGATATTTGATACTGTTTACGTTTTCAATGTGTTTACCATTTATCTCAATGTTTGTTTCGCTCTGTAGATTTATTTCCATTAATTTAGTTTTTTGCCCGTTCAGTTTCAATTTGTTCATTTTTAACCATACGATAAATCGATCTATATCGTACTTAATTTTGTTTCTGCATTCATCAGCGTCCTCTCAGCATAAATCAGCGTATCATCGGCGTATAAAAGAATCTTACAAAATTTTATTATTGTAGGCATGTCGTTGATGTAGAGGATAAATAAAAATGCACCTAAAATTGAACCTTGTGGCACTCCTTGTTCAACCTAAATTGGTAGTGTTTGTGATGTCGTAAGGACTATGCATTGAAGACATTGATGTAAGCGAATTTTGCCATTGCGACTGCGGACTTGTGCGCCGGTGCGTTGTCCTGGTTAAAAAGAACTTTTTTCTTCGCCAAATGCGACCGTTTTTGCTTCAAATCGGCTTGGAATCGATCCAGCAGCTCTGCGTAATATGCGCCGGTGATCGTTTTACCCTTTTCAAGGTAATCGATGTGAATAACACCGCGCGCATCCCAAAAACTGTCGCCATGACCTTGTTTTGCCCGCCTTGGCCCTCTTCGGCTTCGATTCACCAGGAGAAGTCCATTGTTTTGACTGTTTCTTCGTTTCTGGTGTGTTGTGGTGAATCCAGGTTTCATCCACGGTTACGAAACGACGCAAAAACTCAGCCGAATTTGTCTGGAACATCGCCAAACACACCTTTGAAGTTGTCAAACGAATGCGTTCGTTGCCGATTCTGGGCAAACGCGGCACCCATCTTGCGGAAAGCTTTCTCATGTTCAAATATTTATGTAAAATCGAAATCGCTGAGCCATGTGATAAGCCTGTGACCTCTTCAAGCTCGCGCACTTTCACTCGCTGATCGTCCATTATCAAACCATGGATTTTGTGTACCATTTCTTGTGTGGTGACCTCAATTGGGCGACCAGAACGTTCGGCGTCACTTGTGCTTGAACGACCGCACCGAAATTGAGTAAACCAGTGGTGAATGGTTCCAATCGATGGTGAAGAGTCCCCATAATATTTGTCAAGCTTTTGTTTGGTTTGTGTGATTGTTTTTTCTCGCAAAAATAGTGTGTAATGAGCACTCGAAATTCACTTTCTTCCATTTTAACGAAAATGCTAGTAGGCGTCTATATAAAATGGCTTCCACAACAAAACTATTTGACAGATCTGTCTGAAAATTTGAGTGCGTTCTTTTGAAAGATGATTCTTTACAAACACAATTTGTGTTAATTTTCAGGGACTTATTGACCCAGCCTCGTACAACGACGACGTAACTGAAATGGCTTTGACGCTTTGTGTTGACTATTCAAACCTGTGTCGACAGTTGCAAATCCTGTTAAACATTGATCTGTTTATTTATTTGTTTGTTCCATAACATATTGTGACTCTTTATAGACGATTTCGCCCAGGTTATAACAAACTTCTATGCAGGTCCTACGGAGCCTAACATTTTTTTGCCACAACTTGGTCGAGTTGGATATCGTTTTAAAGTACATGATTTTCTGACTTCAGATACCAAGTCAGTTCTCTAGATTCTATGATACGCTATGAGGTTCATCTATCATACACTTTTTACACTTTGCTCTAAAGAATTTGTTTTAATAACAAAATCCACGCGGGCAACAGTTAATCTGGTTGCCAAACATTTCAAATTTCAATCGTAAACTAAACCAACCACACATTAATCGACACTTTTCTCACTGACTAAAGATATCGGACCATCAGTCCGTATATGCCAACTTAATATAGAATGCATTTGCAGATCCAAATCGGACCATTTATATAGATTTATATGAATATTATACGTTGTTCTTCTCCAGGAAACCCATTGCTCATTGCAACCTATGCTAAATCATTAATTGATAATGTTAGATTGATTGAGGTGAAAGAAGCTTGTAATACCTACTCAATTACCATTGAAATCGCAAAATCAAAAATTATAAATATCTACTCTGACGATCACCCTGGTACTCTAAGCTTTCACGCATACCAAAACTTTTCGAGAGCAGTATGATACAATGTCCTTTCACTGCAAGCCAATTCTCTCCACAAAGCAACATGGATTCCTTAAAGGCAGGTCAACAACCACCAACTTAATTGCGTTCGTGTCTAGTACACTGAATGCTTTAGAAGATGGAAATTAAGTTGGGTTCGTAGTCACAGATTTCAGTAAGGCTTTTGACAAAATGCCTCATTCTCGTGTTATTCTACTCAAGCTAAAACCCTTCGATTTCAACCTCGGTTCATCTCATGGATGTTCGTTTTAGATCTACTGCATCGGACCCTGTTATAACAACCTCGGGGGTCCCTCAAGGCAGCCATCTTGGACCATTGATCTTCATCCTTACAATAAATGATGCCGAACGTATCATCCGGAGTTCCGATCTTCTAATATACACCGACGACGATATGAAAATCTTTAAAAGTACATATAGCTTCTCCCACTGAAACCCGCCTTCTGATCCGAATAGTTTGTTCATGTGGTGTAATAAAAGTTTCTTAGAACTTAATGTCAATAAATGTCTTCTACTTCATTCGTGACGAGCCGGTACCCTTAGTCACATCAACATGCGATTTGGGTGTCATCTGCGATAGTGAACTTAACTTTCGATCACACATCGACAAAGTAGAAAAGCACACATCGACAAAGCAAAGCAATTGACTTTGTTGAACGCTGGTCAAAAGAGTTCTCTGACCCATACGTAACAATATCCCTCTATCTCACCTCCGATAGGCACCTCCTCGAGTATTCCACCCAAGTATGGTCGCCCCATTATGCTGCCCATACCATAAGAATCGAAGCTGTGCAGCGCAATGTCAGTCGCTTTACTGTACGCGGTCTGTCTTGCGCTGATAACTTTAACCCGCCGCCCTAAGTGGATCGTCTTAGACGACTTTCATTGGAAAAACGACGTAACATACTATTCATTCATCAGCTATTATCTAATAACTTGATTGTCCCTCCCTGCTCCAAACGATTTCTCTCAATACTAATCCCTCTCCCTATATGAGTATCTCCTCATCGCATCAACTATAGTAACAACAAACCAATGTCAAGAATACTGCGCAAATCAAATGATGCGACACATACTTTTGACTTTAATCCACTGTAATCATTCCTAACTTCCAATCATCCCTCTTTTTCACTAGACTTAGTATAGCTTAGTTTAGTTTAATTAGACATCTATTTTGCTTTAAGCACTTCAATGCTTGTTTTACGCTTTAAATAAATAAACAACAAACATAAATAAATATCATACGCTAAATAGAAAAAAAAACCTTACTAGCTGCAACTCATCTTAGGTCACTTCCCAAGCATTTAGACATACAAAAGTGATCACAGTAGCTTTCATCTGACTCAACTCATTGCTACAAATTTCTAAGCTTTGACGGTAATAAGCTTTAATTGTAAAATTTGTTACAGACCTTGCGCGTGACAGTGTTATTTTCACATACAAATGCTACGTCAAATATTAGAAGAAGACGCTTGCAGCACAAACCAGAACTGGCAAACACTTGTAAGCAAATATCAACTCGACTGACGTGTACCACGTCCCTTCGTGGCGTCACATCGTATCAAAAATGACGTGTTAACTTATTATGTGAGGTCATCGCCCTATACTTCACTTTAATTTGGTTAACACTTTCATGGTCTATCACCCAAAATAAATTAAAAAAAAAAAACTACTCACCAGCATTTGGAGTCGGCCCTTGTGGCTGTTCTATGTGCTGTTGTGTTGGCATCTGCGGTGGATATTGCACCAGATTCATATCATTAGAATTCTGAAAGAAGCCGCTAACACTGGCGGCGCCAGTTTGTTCCGTAGTCATTGTTGGTGCTGATGGCTGTTGTGGTTGCTGCTGTGGTGGTCCAGCATTAGCAACGGATACTTGCGCAGCGATTGTATTTGGTTGTGCATTAGGTACTGTTGACGACGATGCGGCTATGTGTAGATTTGCTAAATTATTTATATCGCCAGCTATGGGGGTGACCAGCGCCGGACTCCCACTCGCCGAACCCAACGAGAAGGTATTCGTCAATGGCGGTACATACGGGAAACTTGGATTAACAGAAGTGACCTGAGAGTCTGGCACCTGTTCATTGGGTTTTGCCGCTTGCAAGGCTACATTAGTCCCAATGCTCTCAGTGACTGGCAGTTTTAATGCCGATTTAGTTTCACTGGACACAGCTTGAATGGGAATGCGATGTAAGTAACCGAATCCGATGCCACAGCCCAGACTGCCTTCGCCACCCCATTTCGAGTTTGGTTTCAGTGCAACCTCACGGCAAGCGTCATCTTCCACATTGTACACATATATCTTGAGTGTTTGGTTCTCGTGCGTTTCTATCATCGTAAAGAGGTCGTCAGTTTCATGCCGAATGGCATCGGCACCGATTATGTAGTCTGTAAAGGCTCTCAAACCAGCTGTCTCAGCTGGTGACGATGGATGCACCTCAAGGACATGCCAAACATTCTCGTTTGCACCCTCAAACGAGCAGAATCGAATACTCACACCCAGGAGACCTTGCCCACCCCACGATGTGCTGGGTGTTATGGAAATATCTCGAACAGTTTGTGTCTTACTGCTGTACACCGTCATTTTGATCACCTTGTCCACATTCTGCTTGAGCAGTTCCTTTAGTGTATCGTTATCTTGGTCCAAACGCGTATTACCGATCGCTACAATGAAGTCGAAGAAAGCTTCTAAGCCGGCTCGTTGGCCGGGTGAATTGTCTTGAACCTGGAAACACACAGATAAGGGAGATTGTTTGAGATAATTTTCAACTTCGCCAATGTCGAGGCGTTATTTTATTGATCGTACCCTTAGCACATGATAGCCTTCGGTACCACCTCCAGGAACTTCGACACTGTGTCCGGCACCCATTATTTATTTATTTTATGGAATTTGTCTGCGGATAATGGTAATATAAAAAATACGTGGCACTACTTATAAAAATCTGAATTGAAAATTTCGGCTTCTGACATCTTAATGACAATAATGACAATTGGAATTTAGGGATGACGTTGGAGCATCGTTGAATGCGGTCATTCTAGAACTACACTAATGGCATTTTCTTTTGTCAAATAAATTATGTACACTTTTTGCACCATTCGAGAATTTTGTTGATTTTCCGTTCTAATCTCGTTAAAAAATGTTGTACTGAAAAGTTAATTGTTTTCTATTCTCGAAAATATTGAACTTAAAAAGTAAAAAAGTGTGGAATTTTCAACACCATGCCCTTCTATGGCGTACAGTGCCCAACATAATGCTTTCGATTCGATCCGTTCCGGTGGTTCCAAAATGTTCAAAATTTTGGCAACCAATAAGGTTTGCTGTTTTGGTATCCTATTTAACTTAAAAAAAAAAATTGGAAAAATGTACATCCTCGCTAAAGAATATCATCATCAATGACACTAGCAATCAGCTGTTTATGGAAAATAAGTTTGGAAAAATAATAATAAGCTGTAAAACTCAAAGCAAGCACTAATCATATAAATTCAATGAAAGAAAACATGTATTGGAGGTACTGAGTGTTTTTTTTTTTTTTTCTGTTTTGTTCATCCATTATTTTCTATCTCGTTATTGATTTGTAATGTCGTTTGTGACATCTCCTTGCAAGTTATCGATAGGGAAAAACTGATTTTTTCTATTGCAGTTAGGTCATAGTTGCGATATTATCTCGGTTATCTTTAGTCCGATATAGATCGTCGTAATTTTTCGGTAAGCTTATTCTAAGCTTACAAAAAAAACACATCAAATATGTTTTGTATGGCTTGCGGAAAAGATGCAAAGGCCGCGGTCCAAGTTTGAATTATTTTTTTTTAACCTTTTTAACCATTCAAGCTACCGTGGCTATCATTAGTTTCCTTCTTCTTCTCTCTAAAAATAACTATTTAAGCCTTCACTTGGCAGTGGAGGTTTAAATATTTTGCAATCACACTAACAAAGAAATAGATGTCATCGGGATTTGTCATTTGCTAAATGTCGAAAATTGCTCGCTCAAGTACATAATCATCATGTCCATGCTCACACGAGGGTAAAATTACCAATTTTCTGCAATTTGTGAAGATGCAAAGGGAAAATTGTGTTATAGGGAGGGGAAAATAGTACTCCACAATTTAAATTTATTAGTTGAGTATTTTTTTCTCTTTTGTGATCCTATTCTCTTCAATCTGGATTAGTCAAATTATTTGGGTTTGTATTTGAGCTGGCGAAGTGCAAGGTGTTTTCTATTATCGACCACTCTTACACATTTATCCTTCCCCAGCATGCTTCGTACAATCAAATTTACTGGCAATAGTTCACTTTCAGTCATTATGAAAATTCCATTGTGAACGTTCCTCTCCTACACACACTCGATATATGCTTGAAGATTCAATTTTATCCGTTTGTGAAATACCCTATCAATAGCAATAATTATAATATTAAAGGATATATAACCTCCGTCGTCCCTTGTAGCTTAAATTATTAAAAAGTTTGAATCGCCTGCCTCTTTGGTTAAACACGGAACGCGATTCAAATCCGATCGGAAAGATCGACCTATGTCAGATAGGACGGAAAGCATAACCTATGGATTTACTATTATTGGCAATAAAATCAGCTCAGAACAAGAGTTTTATGAGATTATTTGATCGCATTTGTGACCTACAACAAAGGAATTAAAGTTATACTTGGCTTGACAATTCACACTCAGAGAAGTCATCCAGTGTGTAGCAGATTTTGGTGATTCGTGATTTGTATACACAGTTTTAATTCGGGAGGAAAGTAAGGACATGGAAAAGCAGCAAATTTCGTGATTTTGTGAAAGTGAGTGGCAAAGCAGCAAACGGGTTTCTTTTTTTGAAGAGTTAAGCAAATTTGCTACGATCTTAGCAAAGTGGCACTCTCGCTCTCCAATTGATGAGTGTATTCATTGTCGTTTGAAATATAAACAAATCGTACTATTTCAAAACACTTGTTATTGGAGTGACAGAATTACGATATTCTTTCCGGTTGTAAACTTTTCGATACTTCCACCTTTAGACATTTGCCGCAATAGTGTGTTTTTACGTCATTTAAATTGTGGCTTTTAAAACTTTAATTTTTTATTTAACTTGGCAAATTTTCATTCATAAAAATTACATTGAAATATTTCTTCACTATATATATGACTAGGTAATTTTTTTAGCGATTACTTTTTTTTAAACATTAAAGTAGTGTTTCTTTAATAGAAAAGTTAGAAATATTCAAGCGAGTAGATTTGACGTTTACAAGGAGTTGGAGAGTACTCGCTAAAATCGATTTTTAGCTAAATATTTTTTCACGAAGTCAAACTCCCATTTTCAAATAAAAATATGAACGACATTTTTTTTAATTGATTTTCCATTCTTTTGATAATTTTCTTCCTTATCTAAAAGGCGTCAATTAGGGCTCACAACATTTCTCACTGTTTTCTTTTTCACAATATTTAATTGAACTTATTTACCTCTATTACGGAATACGTATTCTTTACTACTATCTGCTTCAAAATGCTACTCAAAAATGTGGAATCATGTTACAATTGTAAATTTAGAGACGACAGTACTGTTCCTGGCTAATTCGGAATTTGGAATTTTGTAAATTTTTTTTTTCGCATATTCGACATTGATGAATAGGTCGCAACGGCTTAAAATTGAGAGCTTCATACTTTTTCCCAACTGCCGTGCCTCCTTCTCGACTGCGTCATGTTCTCCTCGGATCCAGAGGTATTCTGCCATCCAGGGTTAAAGGGTGCCATAGCATGATCAGCTATGGAAATGTCACCTTTTCAGTACGTGTGAGCAATCCAATGCCACTTCCGTTGTTGGATGGTTGTGTCTATTGGTTCCTGGCCCGTTCTCTGATTGAGGTGTTCATTAGACATACTGTTGGGTCAGAAAATCGTTAAGATGTTGTGCAGGCACCTGTTAATAAACGATGCAGTTTTCTCGTGATAGTTGTGGTCATTCTTCACGTGCTCCATCCATATAACAGCAAGGATACAATGTTGAAGCGGAACAGTCTTCTTCTGCTAGTATAACAAATATGTTCTGCTGATCAAATAATTTAATACACTTTTCCAGCTCATTTTTCACTCTTCTTCTGGTTTTGTTTTTAATTTATTTAATTTTGAAAGTATACTACATAACTACCTAATAAAATTGCATCGAAAATCTTTCGCATTAGTGTACAATTCTTATCGGGCCGAATAAAAGAAACGATGCACCAAAAGTACCTACTTGCGTAAATAAACAGAGAACACTCTTCATTCCAAATGCGCGTACTAAAATCTCCTCCATACACCACACTACTACCATGCCATGTGAGTAAAATAAAATTCATCGAGCTTAACTCTTCCCACCAACGGTAGCTTAGCACCATAGCCACCACCACTACTATCTCAAATGTCTTCTCCACCACCACCACCAGCTTACAGCCGACGTCGTCGTCGTAATCTGCTGTCAAATTTTATTATGTGATTTTTTTTCTTCGTGTACCTTTCGTCGCCGTTTCGTCGTCGTGCGTGTTATTTGTTACGAATTTTATCAGAAAAGTATTTCAAAGAATTTTCTCCCCCAAAGGGAACGTGAAAATAAAGCAATTGCTCCGCGGAGTGCAGTGTTTCGTCGATTCGAAATCGTGCGACGGGGATAGGGATTTGGCACGAAAATATTTAAAAATAAAATCCTTGCACCGCAGAATGGCCGAACAGAACGAAAAGTTGCTTCAAGAACTTTTACGTTTGACTGGCAATAATAGATGTGCCGATTGTGGCAGCAAACGTAAGTGTGTGTTGCTAAAAAGTGCTTCAAAACGCATTAAATTTCAACAAAATTTCGTATCTAAAGTCAATTCGGCTGCAAGTGTAGTTTGTGTGTATATTTTTTTTTTTTTCCTTTTTCCCTATTTTCATTATATTTTATGCGTTTTTCTCTATTTTTTTTTTTTTTTTTGACAAACCAAGCCTTGGGGGCGGGTTCAGTAAACGACGTCGTTATTACCGTTCTCCGTGTGTGTTTGCTTGTGTGTGCGAACTCGGGTTGTTTTTGTTGGTGCTTTTTGTTTACCCCGAAAGGCTCCCCGCGCGTTAACTCGCTTCCATTACTTTACGAAGCGTGCATTCCGGGCGAGACAGCAAATTGGATTTTCCAAGAAAAATAAAAAAAAAAAAATGATAAAAATGCTTAGCAGGGGACAAGGAGCAGGGGCAGCAAAAGAAAATTTGCTATACTCTCGCTCTCTTTTGATACTACGCTTTTATTTAAATGCGCCGCGACATTTTTACTATTACGTGCTGCGTTTTCTGTTTTTATTCTCTTTTATTCCATTTTGTGTTTTGTTTTTAGTGGCTTTTACAATTTACAAATATTCATTCATGAATTCTCTGTAGTGGCACTGGCAGGGAGCTTTAATCAATCATCTGCGGGAGGGATAAAGCCAGATTGTATTTGCGGTAGTTAAAAAGAGAGAAAGGTATATGTAAAAAATAACAAACCACTACATGATGGAGATGAGAATGGAGAATATAGTAAAAAAAAATAAAAAAAGCTTAGCGTAGTGTTTTTTTAAAAAAATTATTTGGGTCGAGGGTGGCCGCCCCTCGTCGATTGAAGTGTGCATAGGAATGACGACGATGACGATATGGCGAATGAATTGCAAGGGTTAATGCACTTTTATTCTCTCTGGCGGTGAACTGTTTTGTTGTTTGTTATTATTTTTGTTTTGCTTTTATTGCACATGGCAATTGAGTGTGTATTTCATGAAGTGATGTTATCGTTATTGAAGGTGGGAAAAGTAGAGTAGAATGACGACGACTAGGTTGTAAATAATTGTACTGTGTGTAAAAAAGAAGCATTCTTGAAATGTGGCTAGTAAATGTGTAATAGATTTTTATACTTGGGATGGTTGATGAACTTTGCAGTAGTAGTAGTAGTAGTGGTAGTGCGCCTTAATAAATTATAATTTAAAGAATTTTGACATTTTTCTTCACTCAAAATACGAAACCAATTTGTACATGTTTTAGGGGACTCATTTTAAGACAAACAGAACTTTTGAAAAGGTAGTAGAAAGTAACGGAATAACGGTAATTATTTAGAAATCATCGATTTTAATGAAATTTTAGCTATTGTAGAGGGCTTTTTTCGGAGTATTCACATAAGAAAGTGTACATATTTATACATATGTACATACAGTGTCGGTCAAAACTAAAGCACGAAATGAACTCACTTTGGAAAAATACTAAAAACCATTAAAAAAACCTATGATGGTTTTATAGTTTTTATTTTTGTTAAATGACAATATATTAGTCTTCAATTAACAATTATTAATTTTACTATTTTTTTTTTTTTTTTTATAATTTGCGCGCGCCAAATATGAATGATATGAATACCATTAAATTATTTCAGGGCACGGGCGTTTGCAGAAATTGAGAGAGAGAGAAAGAAAGATTGGTGTAGTGGGTTTGAAACTTAGGTGGTATTACTCTACTGCCAGTGTTATGCCTTCGCAGTAGAGTTGACTAAGCTTTCGCAATTGATCGACTTTTTTATTTATTTCAAACGAAATAAATAGATGATTGTTGAGATCAGGATTTGAACCGTGAACCAAGAGTGTGACAAGCGTTGATGTTACCACTACACCACGGCCACCCTCACACCTCTTAACATATTAAAAAAAACAACAAAATAATTCAAGACATGTTAAAAATAGCTGGACAAAACTAAAGCACATTTTTGAATTCATGAATAAAAAAAAATAAAAAAAATTTTTATTGCTAATATTTCGTGGAGTAACCATTATTTTATATTACGGCAGCACATCGCCGAGGCATAGAGGCAATAAGGTTGTCAATTATATGCATGGGGATGTTATTTCAGGCAATTCGCGTTTGGTGAAGCAAGGACTCTAAATTATTGCATTTCGTGCGATCAATCCTGTGATCTACAATTTCCCATAGATTCTCTATGGGGTTGAGATCAGGGGATTGTGCTGGCCATTTCATAACAACAGTACCGCTTTCGTTAAGCCAATCCTTCACAAGTTTAGCGGTATGTTTAGGATCGTTGTCATGTTGGAAGATCCATCTCAACGGCATATTTTCCTCAGCATGAGGAAGCATGACATTTTGAAGAATCTCCCGGTACATGAAACGATCCATTATACCACTAGTCTTGTGAATTGGCCCAACTCCTTGACTGGAAAAACATCCCCAGACAAGAATATTGCCTCCACCGTGCTTGACTGTGCCCTTGGTAAATCGGGGGTTTAGACGTTCGGTCTTCGTACCGTACGGACTCCGTCAGATCCCTTCAAATTAAATTTCGACTCGTCAGAAAAGAGTACTGTTTTCCACTTTGCCACAGTCCAGTCTAAGTGCGCCCTTGCAAACTCAAGTCTTGCACGTCGGATATTTTTGGGAAATGAATGGCTTTTTTATTGCACGATAAGATAGCAAGCCACTATCAACAGCTCTTCGCCGGATGGTCCTGCTTGATGTCTCTAGGCCTAAATCATTTTGCATACTTCTTGATGATATGAAGGGGTCCTTTTTGATAAGTCTGATGATTCTTTTATCACAGCGGCTGCTGATTATTCGGGGTCTACCGCCACTATGAACCGTTTGAACATTTCCCCGAGCACGAAATCGAGATATTATTTGTGAAATCACCGTATGGCTTATACCAAATTTATTGGCAGTAAATGTTACTGTTTCACCGTTATTAAAAGCAGACAATATTTTTTCTTTTACTTCATTAGAATATTTATTGCGAGCCATTTTATCACTTTTTAATTTTAATTATTATAAGCTTTAATCTAGGACGCCGGCGATGCACAACTAGTTCTCTTTCTCATTTTTTAGAACTTTCTTGAGAATAAAAACAGTAAACTTTGCAGCATATTGAAAATAAACGGTCAAATTTACTAACTACGAACGAAATAGGGTGCATGTGCTTTAGTTTTGTCCAGAAACAATTATATTGTTGATTTTTTAATATGTTAAGCGGTATAATAAAATTAATAATTGTTAATTGAAGTATATTGTCATTTAATAAAAACTATAAAATTATCATAGGTTTTTCATAGTCTTTTAGCGTTTTTCCAAAGTGAGGTCATTTCGTGCTTTAGTTTTGGCCAACACTGTGTGAACATATGTATAGTATGCATACTTATGGCAAATAAATAAATACAGCTTGGTGAACCAACAACGGCCTCTTTAGCCGCTGTGCAGTATACACATTGACAACTGATTAAGGCACCATTAATTAATAATTTTGTTGTTTTTCATCTATTACTCAGAGTAATGGCAAAACGTCAAATTCCGGATCGGATCGGAAGCATTGTCTGCAGCACTTTTGCGGAACGGATGGAATCGGAAGCGTTCTGTTTGACGTTTAAGTGAGATCGAGAGTTCTTTTGCGATTCAAGAAATTGTTACAAATTTTAATTAAACTTATTACAAATACTCGTTACTTAATACATGGTCGAGTGACTTTTAATTTCTATAACCTCTGCCTACCTTTTTACCATTGACTACGAACTTCTTCCACGAGGTCAAGGAAATCAATTCCAATGCTGCCTTCACCTCCTGCTAAAGCTTGCTCTTGTTTCCACAGGTTCTCCACCGGATTAAGTTCCGGAGACTGGGACAACCAACTCTAATTCCACTAGCGGTGATTAAATTTTTTGTGACCTTAGCCGTATGTTTTGTATCATTGTCTGCCTGCAACGTCCAAATTAGGGGAACATTTTGTACTATATATGGAAGAAGAACGTTTATATATAGTATTGAAAAAAATAATAGAAACAAAGACACTTTTTGTCAAATTGTTACTGAAAATAAAAAGTTCTCAAACCGAAAGTTCTGTGAAAATACGTCGAGGAGTCCACTGCACCGTTTCTGAAAGGAAAGTAATTTAAAATCTAAAAAGTGACTGCTGTACAATGTGACAGAATAGCGCAGATAATGAAAGGTATTTACTGTCCTCCATTATTATCCAAAAGAAGGAACGAGAGGTAAAAAACGAAAGACAACATCTCGGTTCGACCAACTTCTTGAACATCATTGTAAGACTAAGGCATTTTGTTCTTCGGAGGAACTTAAAAATTAGTTGAACCCACTTGTAACAAGTCGAACAATTAGGAACAGGTTAAGTGAAGCAGGTTTAATGGCAAGGAGCCCAAGAAGAGTCTCTTTTCTAAGTAAGAGAAATGTACAACAAAGGCTTGCTTTTGCCAACAAAAACCGCCAGCGTGAAAACTGGAGCAATGTTTTGTGGTCGGATGAAACAAAGATTAATTTGTTTGGATCTGATGGGAAAATGCACGTGAGGCAACCAAAAAATTCCGAATTTGACGCAAAACAAACAAAAAAGACATTAAAGCACGGTGGAGGTGCTTATGGAGCTGCTTCTCAGCGTCTGGTGTTGGACCACTTTTCTGGATAAAGAAGAAAAGACTACGTTAATCCAAACAAATTTAATTTGCATTTGTCCGTCCAAAATATGTTTCTCCATTTTTTCATCTCCAGACCAATTTTGATATTGAATAGCAAATTCCAGTCTATTTTTTATATGTCTCTTATTGAGAAGTAGTACCTTCCATCATCCTTACTGCCGTCGAAGACACATCTGAATTTATGGTTTTCAAAATGGCGACTGAAGAGACGAATGGATCCTTGCTGGCTTCAGAAACAATTCATTGTTTTCCTAGGTCTTCCCCTCTTCTCTTCTGTTTTTTACCATTAAGTGTTTTTTTTTTATACTTTACCCAAAGAACAAACAACGTTGCTGCAATTTTCCAGTAGCTTTTTTGTTTCTTCAGTGGTGCAGTGCATCTTTCGGCCCATTTTGAGTACTAAAATTTGAGTAGTAGTAGTAGTAAACTTTCAGGTTTTTCAAATTTGAAGAAATACTCAGAAAAATGTCCCCACGATACCAAAGTTTCATCAAAATCGGTGTGGAAGCCGATTTTCTAAATATTTACCGAAATAACGTTCAGGGCACGACTGGGTCGCGCTTCGTATGTGCCATTCGTTTGAAAATTTGGTCAGATTTAAAATTTAGGAGAGAAGCAACAAAATAGCCGAGAAATAGCCAATTTTCGCAAGTCCGCTGCTAAGTAAAATACCGTCTTTGTGTACTAAAATTTGAGTAGTAGTAGTAGTAAACTTTCAGGTTTTTCAAATTTGAAGAAATACTCAGAAAAATGTTCCCACGATACCAAAGTTTCATCAAAATCGGTGTGGAAGCCGATTTTCTAAATATTTACCGAAATAACGTTCAGGGCACGACTGGGTCGCGCTTCGTATGTGCCATTCGTTTGAAAATTTGGTCAGATTTAAAATTTAGGAGAGAACCAACAAAATAGCCGAGAAATAGCCAATTTTCGCAAGTCCGCTGCTAAGTAAAATACCGTCTTTGTGTACTAAAATTTGAGTAGTAGTAGTAGTAAACTTTCAGGTTTTTCAAATTTGAAGAAATACTCAGAAAAATGTCCCCACGATACCAAAGTTTCATCAATTTTCGCAAGTCCGCTGCTAAGTAAAGTACCGTCTTATTGGAAACGTCCATTTCAACCCAGGTATGAATTTTTATCGAAATAGTTAGAGCCGTATTAAAAAAAATTAGGCCTTAGGTAAAGTACCGTTAATTTTGAGGCTAGAATGAAAATTTGAATTTTCATTCTAGGCATTACGACACAACTCCAGATATGAAGTTTGAAGAAAATCCGTCCAATCGTTTAGGCAGCACCCCGAGTTACAGACAGACGAACAGACAGATAGTAATTTCAAGAAAAAATCTCAAAATCGAACAATTTCACGAAAACAATATTTTGATGGAATAAGTACAAATGGTTGTCCCAATTAATTTGCACAGCACTTTATACGTTCGACTTAGTTTAAAACCGAAATTTCATCAAAATCCGTTGAGTGATTCTTAATTTAGATATATGTCTTATCTTACACCGATTTTGACTTTTTTTTTTGATGAAATTACCTACATATCAGGACAAACATACAAATACAAATCAAACTTCATGAAAATCTCTTTCGCTGAAGTGTTTGTTTTGACCAGATCCTTTCAAATAGAATCACAGCTTTCTCCGGATTAACGAGAAAGCAAAGTTAGGAAAATGTTAAAATAACGGTACGGAACACTAAATGCTCGATTGTTATTGTTGCTTTTGACGCTGGAGGTTTTTATCGAAGGTTTTTGTAAATTTGTTCATAGAGCGAAAAATCACTGCAGATGGGTTTACTGGGAAAGAACCGCCTTTGCAGTTGCATATCATTTAAGTAACTTTGTTCGAAGTAACTCGAGACCTTGTTGACTAAATTAACACAGTCGAAAGGTTCCCCGCAAAAGATCATTGAACGTAAACGACAGATAAACAATGTCGTATTGACATTCAAGTTCGCTGATCACTGTTTATACTTATGGACATGCATATGTATATGTTATCAATGTCGTTGGTGTCTTCTCGTATTTCGACTGGGAGACGATTTACGAGTACAAATGTGCTACAAACATACTTCATGAACATGAACGTCTCCTTCCAAGTCGGATGCTGTTGTATCTTTCATGTTAATGTTTTCATTCATTGAAATCATTTGAATCAATTTAGGAAGATGGTTACATAAATCCAATAAAATGGTGTCGTCTGGCGGCAATTGTATTGTGTGATATACTGGACACGACAACCAAGATGGGGAGAAGTATTCAAAGAACTTTCACATGATATTTTCCAGTATTTTCCGACGACAACGACGACGATGAAGACGAATTAAGGCCAATTGAGAATTTGTTTTCATTTCAAATATTTTTATTGGCGACTGAGAGAGGAAGTGGTGTTGATAAAGTTATTTAAAAGACAATATGGATTGCTACGTGCTACGCGCAAAGGAATGTGTTTATGTGGGCGTTGAGTATAAAATTTCTGATAGCGCAAGCGTCACCAAATCCGAAATACGAAACAAACCAAATTCTTGTTCGTACTAGAAATTACCAATCGCCTGCTTTTCAAAGAAACAAATAATGTAAACATTCATCGTGATGATGATCACAACTCAAGTGTATTGTCACTTTGGGAGCAAAAGTCGGCGACTTGTCGAGTTTCCGTTTTTGTTTTGTTCGATCTCCGGAGTCATTATTGAGTATGAATTTAGAACTTATCATTATTGTTGGTAGACTTATTTTACCAAGAAGTTATCGTTATGAGGTACTGAGCAGACTGGCTTATTTCAGGTATAAATATGTGGGTTTTTTCGCAACCTCTGATCAACTGCGCACTTTTTGCTGTTGCAATTGGTCTGTGTTGAGAAAGAATTGCGTCAAATTCAAGAAAAGTATGCGGACAATTTTCGTATGAAATCATGAGAAATGTCAATTGATGGTGGTTTTCAAATATCTTTAGTTTCTTGCAAACAAATAAATCGCTCCTTTTTGCGGTAAAATCTATCAGTAACTTATTTGATAGTTTTCAATTTTTTGCAAGAACGGAAAAAATCATATCCCTCTTAATTTTATAAAGTATCTTTCAGTACTCGGACATGTACGGTTTGCAGATGTTTTCAGGCGTAAAATTACGAGTACGTTTGCATATGAGGACCCGAATGAATTTCATGACTCTGAGTTTATGTCTTAATGTCCCTAGAAATATCTGTCAAATGTTTTACGATAGAAGTGATCTGATATGATAAATGCGGGCTCCAAGGACTCACAATTTAGGCGTCGTGTAGAATAAGCCATCGCCTCTATAGACCACAGCTTATAATGCCAAGGATTGAGTTCTGGACAGCCTGGCGGCCAATCGTCTTCTGCTATGAAATCCGGCATATTTTCTTGGACCGTGTATAGACTCTGTCATTTTACTTATTGAACGATTCCTCAATAGTAAATATTTTTTTCATCCGTGAACAAAATTTTCCTGTGACCATTTTGCGCGTACCGGCGGCGTAGAGCTTTCGATCTTTCATTCCGTTTTTGTCTTAAATGGGCTGTGAGTGGCCAGTGTGTCTTTTATATGGATTAAGTCCCAAATTTTTTTTGATAGTGCGAGACATGAATTTCTGCGATATCTTCATTTCTTGTGACAAGATTTTCTGCTTTCGCAACGGTTTTCGATTAATCCTGGCTTTAACAGCTTTGGTCGCCTGTGGAGTTCTGACAGTGAGAGGGCGTCACGGTCAGTTACTCTACTAGTGTCTTCAAAATAATTTAACTGTTCGTTACACAAAATTCCGGGTGATTCCAAGCGGTCGCAAGGCTAGGAAATGTCGCCTCTTTTCATATTACACCATGGTTTTCAAACTCATATTTAAAGAGTGTCCCAAAATTCACGCAAGAAGTCATTTTGACAGACACACAGGTTTTTAATTAAAAATTGTAAATGTTTTATTGATTTATGAAGTATACAGTATAGGAATAGTATATCGGGTAAATGGCCTCCACGTCTATGCTGGAACATTACGCACTCTTTTTTCGAAATTGTACCATGACCGTTTTGCATAAATGTGGCTGAATTTCATTGATATAGCGCTCAATTTGTTTCTTCAAGGCGTGGGTGATCGTGTGCTTGATGGCATAAACCTTAGACTTCAAAAAACTCCAATCTACATCCATATCTTGCAGTTTATGCACAAAAAACTGGACTATCATGTCGCGATAGCGAGCAGCACCATTAACTGTTATTGCCTGACTAGTCGCATTTTCAAAGAAGAATGGTCCAATGATGCCTCCAGCCTAAAATCCGCACCAAACAGTGACTTTTGAGGATTAACAAAGCCATCAAGATGAAAATGAGTCTCATCGTTGAAGATGATTTTGTTTGAAAAATCAGTATCCAGTTCATGTTGTTCCATAATTCATTCAACGAACTCTCTTCGTTGTGCGTGGTCAGTAGGCTTCAGGTCTTGAGTCAATTGCACTTTGTATGCATGAAGATGCAAATCTTTCGTGAGAATGTGCTGTACGAACTACTCGTATAGCTGCCAACCCTTCATTATTTTTAACATATTGCTCAACAATGAAAACGCGTTTTCTTTCGTGTAGCACTCCATTTTTAATAACCCTGAACTGTCAGCTGTCACGCTCTTTTTTTTTTTCGTTGGCAACACTTTACCGTACAAATGGCGCAAAATCTAAATCTTGTGTGAATTTTGGGAGACCCTTTACGAACGACTTTTGTGTAAATCTTTTGCTTGTTAACTTAGTATAAATGTCACTCATTGAATACCTGTCAATATAGAATGGATGTGTTCTACGAGGGTGGGTCAATAAGTCCCTGAAAAATGAAATAAGGAACACTCTTTTCGGTATAAAAACATTTTATTTTTCAACATAGTTTCCCTTTAGCTCTATACACTTCATCCAACGTTTCTCCAATTTTGTGATGCCCTCCAAATAATACGATTTCTCGAGCCCGTTAAAATAAGCGTTTGTTTCAGCGATCCATATCTCTTACCTCCGAGCCATTTCTTCATGTTTGGAAACAAGAAATAGTCGCAGGGGCTAAATCTGGGGAATATGCTGGATGAGGGAGGAGATCGTAGCCTAACTCATGCAATTTTGCCATTGCGACTGCGGACTTGTACGCCGGTGCGTTGTCCTGGTGAAAAATAACTTTTTTCTTCTCCAAATGCTGCCGTTTTTGCTTCAAATCGGCTTGGAATCGATCCAGCAGATCTGCGTAATATGCGCCGGTGATCGTTTTATCCTTTTCAAGGTAATCGATGTCTTGGCCTTCTTCGGCTTCGATTCACCAGGAGAAGTCCATTGTTTTGACTGTTCTTGGCGTCACTTGTGCTTGAACGACCGCACCGAAATTGAGTAAACTAGTGGTGAATGGTTCCAATCGATGGTGAAGAGTCCCCATAATATTTGTCAAGCTTTTGTTTGGTTTGCGTGATAATTTTTTCTCGCAAAAAATAGTGTTTAATGAGCACTCGAAATTTACTTTTTTCCATTTTAACGAAAATGCTAGTAGGCGTCTATATAAAATGGCTGCCACAACAAAACTATTTGACAGATCTGTCTGAAAATTTGGGTGCGTCCTTTTGAAAGATGATTCTTGACAAAATAAAAATAAAATTTAAGGTGACGACACAATTTCTGTCAATTTTCAGGGACTTATTGACCCACCCTCGTATACTAGTTTCACGATGAGTGCGTGTACCATAAACGTGTATCAGTATGTATTTATGGCTTTCATTATTTAAGGAAAAGTTCAAAAATGAACATATCAAAAACCCTCATGAATCTGATTGGATTTTTATTAGTGCAATAAGCAGAAAAATAAAAAAAATTCTTTGTAAACTATTGGCAAATTGTCTTTCAGTTTAAATTAATAAAGTAAGCGAAAGGACAATATAGGCAGAAGGGTTTTTGGGGTTAAGTTAAAATTTCAAAATTAAAATGGCGGATTCGAAATAGGGCCCAACGAGTTAAAAACTGCGGCGATAATTGACGTCGAGTAGTGAACCTATTTAGGTATATTTTCGAGGTCACTTAATCCAAATCTGAGATAAAGATTTTCCAATTCAGTGGTCTTTCGCTCTTGTTGCCATTGCACTTTTGGGGACAACCGCTTTGCAGTGTCTTGTGATTGAAGCCATCAACATTGACTTCTTAATGATGATGTTTTTGGATGTTACATTGTTTTGAATATTTATACACGTACTCGTATATGCATTCCCTGCAACCTGGTGATCGCACAGAGCAATGTTCGAACATACAATTCACTGGAGTAGTGTCTTTCATCGATCGAAAAATTATCAATGTGATTGGCTGTGAGTTGATCGGGTGAATCAAACATTACTTTTTGGATTTTTAAATATGGGAATTCCGTGCCGCACCTGCACTTTACGATGTTTTATCGCGCAATAAAACCGATCACCTTGAGTCTGTTTCTGGAGGTGGTGCTGTGTTTTCCGCTAGTAATTCTAACGTTGCATTCTTGTCGAACAGCTTGTAGAAGCAATTTTTGCTGGCATCGCCTTGTCACTCGTTGGCTAATTTTGTCGGGTTAGTTGTCGTTGTGTTCTTTTGTTGCAGATTATGTTGTCGATGGGTTCATTGCGTTTTCTTGTAAGCTGCGATGGAAGTATGATTCTTATTTAAGCCTCTGTGTTTGGCAAACAAAATATACCTGTGGATACCATTAGATAGACAGTCAGAATCAAAAGTATAGGCGAAGTTAAACATTTTCTTCTGAGCAATATCATTGAAGATTCGCTAAAGTGAATATCTGGATATAGTATATACATACCGTTGTGCATGAAACTGTCGTTCAATAATTTATTATTGTCTTACTTTCAGATGTCGAATGGGCTTCATACAACATCGGAATATTTCTCTGCACCCGCTGTGCGGGTGTTCATCGAGCTATGGGCGCACATATCTCCAAAGTTAAACATCTAAAATTGGACAAATGGGAAGACAGTCAACTTGAACGAATGAAAGAGGTTGGAAATCAACGAGCGAAGCAAAAGTACGAATATCGAGTGCCTCCTTGCTATCGACGTCCTTGCGAAAATGACCCACAGTGCGTTGACCATAATATGATAATCACTATTCTCTAAGTCGTGTCACCAAGCTCGAATCAAAAATGAGTTTTATTTTTGGTTATTTATGTCAATTTCCCACAGATTTGCTTGATGATACAGCTTAGGGAACAGGCTTGAATGACTCATAGAGGGTCGTGGTTCTATATTTTGTATTTTCTTTCCAGAGTACTCATCGAGCAGTGGATTCGAGCGAAATACGAACGTCGTGAGTTCTCACAGAATGGCCGACCGAGTTATATATCCGGTCATATGGAAGGTTTCCTCATGAAGCGTGGCAAAGAAGACAGTCGTTATCAGCCGCGTAAATTCATTTTGTCCGAAGCGGACGACACCCTCAAGTATCATGTGAAGGAGAGTAAAGACCCAAAAGCTGTGTTGCGAATATCCGAATTAAATGTTGCGTTTGCTCCACGGAAAATTGGTTTTCAAAATTCATTGCAGCTAACCTACATGAAAGACGGTTCAACGAGACACATTTACGTGTATCATGATGACCCAGAAATCATAAACAACTGGTATATGGCAGTGCGATGTGCTAAACTCCATCGCCTGCAAGTGGCATTTCCCAGTGCAACTGATACCGAACTGACACACTTGCTAACAAGAGACTTTGCAAAAGAAGGCTGGCTACTGAAGACTGGCCCTAGACCTTCAGATGGCTACAAAAGACGATGGTTCACATTGGACAATCGAAAGTTGATGTATCACGATGATCCCATGGATGCGTATCCCAAGGGGGAGATTTTTTTGGGGCATAGTTTAGACGGATATAGTGTACGAGTTGGGGTTCCGATTGGTTCTAAGGAGCAACGATATAGTTTCACATTGTTTACACCAGAGAGAACATATAATATGTGCGCGCATAGCGACAAAGAGCGAGAGGATTGGATAAATGTTATCCAAAAGGTTCTAGATAGACCACTGACGCCGCAGGACAGTTCAAGTAAGTGTATTGTACTTTGGAATAACTTTGGAGTTGTAGTGAAAAACAGTAGAGTAGTTCGATTTATTCGAGGCATTCTTTAAAAACAAGAGATTTTACTTTCTGTTAGCAATATGATACACATATAGTGGAAAATTTAACCTAAGGGTTGTCTTTAGGCAAGAGTGGACCACAAAGCATAGCAACGATGATTTGTTCTCCTCATATTAGCAAGTATATAAAAGGGAATATTACAGAGAAAGGACGTGCTTAATGAAATAGTTGGAAATCGCTAGCCCAAGATAGAAAAATAATCAAGAATATTACCCGTACAAAAGCAAACCACACTATCGCCGAACCTTTAAAATTACAACGTGTAAACTAAGCCTATTAATTTATATACATCGAGGATAAAACAAACAACATCGTTAAGAACAGACTTAAATTTGCGGTTATGGGGTCACACGTTGGCCGCCATTCTCATTAAAGATATCTTTGGTACAGTTGCACTTACATAATATTGCGGCTAAAACAAACCAGTCACCCAGCCACATCGTCGAAGAAAATTCACGACCTATCTGGCACAATTGGTAGAGACGTTTAACTTCGCGGTTGTGGAGTCCCACGTTGGGCGCCAATGTCATAGAAAGCATTTTTGTTACAGTTCTTGGTTGACATGATTGCGGATTAATGTTGATTCGCTCCTTCTGCAAACATACAAGGAATATAGGAACAAATTACTTCTTTTTTTTTTGTCGGGGTAGGTAGACTTGATACTAGTCCATTGTACTACCAGGAAGCAATCCTCTGTTAATGAAATTTCTTCGTAGAAAGAGGAGTAATAGCTTCAGTGATGAGAAGCTTATAGTCTTTTCTACCGAGGGAATGCCGCGGATTCCAGGTCCTAAGAAGTTTTCCTCCGAACCTTATCTAGCAATTTCATCGGAGATATTATTTCCAGTAATCCCACTGTGACCTGGGATCCAAACAAGGCTCAGTAAGATCAGCTTTGCGATCGAATTCAGAGAGCTCTTGCATTCTCGAACTATTTGGGAAGTTATTAAAGGGCTGAAGAAGGCTTTTAGCCCAGCTTGGTTATAGCTACAGCCGCATATGGAGATGGATGGGGGATGGAGTCCCCTCCACCTATCCTTTGAAATATTATATAGTTCATAGCCATTAGGATTGCATAATTCTCCGCTTGAAAGGCACTTTGCTTACCTAACGAGGAGTGAAGCCTATTGTTGTCGTCCTCCACGAAGATACCATCACCAGGCCCTTTATTTGTGGCCATTCGTACAAATTTTACTACAATTCCTACCTGGCTCAGATTCCGGCCAAATCCAGTCCTGAGCGCGAGGAAATTCGACCTTAAATCTACGAAGGAGTTGGAGTTCTTGTGTTAGACGGGATATTCATACGACAAGAGTCGAAAGATAATGTCGCCAAAGGTCATCGAAGCTCCAGTGCGGATTATTTTGGGTTTATAACTTAATTCGTGCGGTTTTTTGTCAAAATTTGAACGTTTTTTTAAGAAAAACATGTACAATAGTATTATTCAAAGTATTGCCCATCTGAAGCTATGACTTTTTCCCATCTTTCTGGCAATTTGTGGATCCCATCCCAAAAGAACTGCGCCGACTTGGCAGCCAAGAATGAATCAAGCCAATTTTTGATATTCTGCTCTGATGTGAACCGTATTTCAGTGAGGGCGTTCTGCATCGACCGGAACAAATGGTAGTCAGAAGGGGCAAGGTCTGGGCTATAAGGCGGGTGGGGTAAAACTTCCCATCCACTGTTTTCCAAATAGTTCTTAACCGGAATAGCAACGTGGGGCCGAGCGTTGTCATGATGGAAAATTATTGCCTCGTGTCTGGTCGCATATTCCGGGCGTTTTTCGGCTACTGCTCTCTTCAAACGGATTAATTGTGTTCGGTAGCGTTGTCCATTGATGGTTTCACCCGGTTTTAGCAGCTCATAATACAGCACACCCTTCTGATCCCACCAAATACAGAGCATTACCTTCGCGCCATGGATATTCGGCTTTGCCGTTGATTTGGCTGGTTGGCCGGGTATCACATATGATTTTTTGGGCTTGGGGTTGTCGTAATGGATCCATTTTTCATCACCAGTAACAATCCGATGCAATAATGACTTCCTTTTGTGGCGTTCCAGCAGCATTTCGGACATGCAAAACATGCCTTTCGACGTCTCTCGGCTTGAGTTCATGTGGAACCCAATTTTCCTTGCTTTTGAATATATCCAGCTGCTTTTAAACGTTTTGAAATGGCTGCTTGAGTGACACCCAAAGATTCTGCGAGCTCTTCTTGTGTTTGGCAACAATCTTCATACAGTAATGCTTCCAGTTCTTCATCTTCAAACTTTTTTGGCTGCCCAGGACGTTCATCGTCTTCCAAGCCAAAATCACCACTTTTAAATCGTGCAAACCACTTTTGGCACGTTCGCTCAGCTAGCGCATGTTCACCATAAACTTCCACCAAAATACGATGACTTTCGGCAGCAGTTTTCTTCATATTAAAGTAATGAAGAAGAACTCCCCGCAAAAACACTTTTTCAGGCACAAAGTTCGACATATTTGAGTGAAAAAAAATTATTGTTGTTTACCCTTCAAATGAATGACATATACTGAAATGACGTACAATGACAGTAGCTTTCCAACGCTTGTTCCAATGGAATAATACAAGTTACGCCATCTCTTAGCAAACCGCACGAATTAAGTTATTGATCCAATACTTAAAATTGGATACGACGAGTGCACTTATATTATGCCTACAGTATGGAACCGATCTATGAAGCATTTGTACGGCTATGCTTAACCTGTAATATAGGAACTGAGCCTAATTTTAGTACATGCAAAACTGGACGGGTCAGATAGACCTTTGTAGATTTATTTTAGATACTTTATTGTGCTCTAAATATTTTCCCATTTTTCTTTCCAGTGTCGGCTCGATTAATACGCAAACGCACTGGGACCAACGCGATGAACATATTCTCTGGAAGATAAAACCAAACCCGCCAAAAACAAAACAACAACAAAAAACACAACGCTACCACTACCACTCAATAGCAATAGTTTCGCTTTTAGTATAAATTATTTTAAATAAATTTAGAAAAAAAAACTAATAAACAAATCCCGCCAGGGAACTAACCAATGTTGATGTGAGGCAACTACAACCACAACTATATACATATACGAAAGTTTGCATATTATACAAATTATTGATTGATTACAAATCGTGTTCGTTAAATATACAAAATAAAATTAATATAAATATATATATATACAACAAATCTAAACGTAAATATATATATATATATAAATGTAAATTTATAGCGAATTATTTTAAAGCTGTCGCAAATTAACGGCGGATCATATTATTAAACAAATCTAGTAAATAAAAAACAACCATACACAAACACGGAATACAATGTTAATGTTCTCGTTTCTTTTTGTGTGTAATTAAACCGAAAAATGTTAAATATTTAAACTAATAGAGCTTTTCATTGTTTTTTTTTTTTTTTTATTGATTTTCTTGTTTTCATTTTATTATTGTATAAACATTTTTATAGAACGCATATCAATCACAACGGACATTCTCCATTAAAAAAAAAGGACACTTTCACATAACTAAAATTATATAGAAACGTTAAATGAAAAATAATAATAGTAATACAACAATTACAGGAATATTTATAAAATAAATACCAACATTTTAATTAAAAGAAAAAAATAATATATATTAGCATGTGAAAATGTTTGATATTAAAAACTATAAAAAATACGTTTTATATATATTTTTTTGTTTTTACATTTGTTTTCTGTATAAATATGTATCGCCGAAATAATATTCGCTACTTCGTTGGTATGTGCAAACAAGATTGGATAATTATTGTTTTATTTTGTTTTTTTTCCCCCCGATTGTAATGTTTATATTTATATTTAATATAGTGCAATTTTGTTTATACATGTTTTGTGTATTCACTGTTGTTTGGGAATTACTGACTACATAGAGTCGACTTAAGGTTATTCGATTTGAGCGCTGCTGAGATATTTTTCAACAAGTGGATATACTCGTAAACTTTATTTTTTAATGAGATGAGTACTCGTATTTAAACAAATATGCTTTGAGAAATGGGGTGTTCTTTTCAGGGTTTCGTATACACATGTTACAGACAAGAGGCATGACAAACGATTTCCAGATAACAATACGATAATTAGACAAAATTGCCAGCTTAAAAACAAATATGCATACTTTTTAGAAGCGCAACTAACTTCGCTTTTATTGACATGTGCTAACAAAAAAGAAGTTTACCGGCAAATTATTGTTAAAAATATTTTTAAGCACCGAATATTTCTCCGGGAGTGATGATGAAGAAACTACCAGACTTTCAAGAAGGCATCTAACCTAATGTTACTCATTTTGTTTTTATTATTTCGAGTTTTAAATATCTTGGCTGAATTAAAATGTAAAGGTTTATTCATTTTGAGGCTGAGATTTCACATCCCTGTATCTGTCAAGTCCATCTGTCATCCATAGTGACAGGCAGTTAGTTCTCAAGGTATATGAAAAGAAGGTAATATATTCGGCGCAAATTTTTTAGTCACGTTCTGCGCATCTGTCATTTTTTCGCAATATGGCCGACAGCTGTGACCCATAAAGAGACAGTAAAGGAAATATTTTGCTTCACATTTTGTTTATTTCGTTAAAAGTATAAGTTGTGCAATAAAAGTGTTAAAAATACGTTGTGCTATTTATGGTTGTTCTGTGAACAATAAAAAAAAAAAACTTATAATGGGGAGATTTCTTTTCTTTCGTTCCCAAAACAACAAAAAATTTGCAAACAATGAATTTTTTTGTGCCGCCGAAAAGACAAAATAAATACCAAAACAGCGCGAATTTGCTGCAAAGATTTTGAAGAAAGTGATTTTGTGCCAGTTAATCCTTGTGATCTCGGGGGAACAAGTCAAGGTTTGTTATGTGAACTCCAAATCACAATTACAAATTCCTTTTTCCCGAATCCAACCGATCCATCGAAGCAAATTTATGTATTTGCTGATGTGCCACATCTTATAAAATTAATTCGGAACAATGTTGTTGATCATAACGGTGTTATTTTGATTAGATCTAAAGGTGGTCTATATGATCATCCAAATCGCCTGAAATTTATGTATCGGCTTCTTTCGTACATTCTTGAACGAAATGAAGGACGTTTAGCACTGAATGGTACATTTTAATATTTAACAAAGCAATATGTCCTTATAATATAACACGATTTAGAATGCACTCTTAATTTGAGTAACATTCTACTCAGAACACTAAATCCTGATGTAATTATTGCTGAAGACCCGGCGAATGAATTTGGATCTCTACAGTACGACATTCTGGAGCTTTTGGCAGGTTATATTTGCCACAGGATCAAGAACCCAGAATTAGCTGTTCAAAATGCTCAGCAATAATCTTCATTCATATGGACCAATGGACTGTATTATAAATATTATTATAAATAAAAAAATTTCTTTAAGAATAAAAAAAAAATTAATTGCAATAGTGTTCAAGAAGTAAAAATCGTCTTTTACTCATACTAAACACCTCCAATATTGGACACCTCAGTGGTAATAATAACGAACAGCATATGCAAACAAAAAAAAAGGTCACAGCAAGCCGCCATCTTTAATTTTTTCTCTGTTTACTTTTTTGACATATGCGCAATATATTACCTGTAATATCTGTATCGTAGTTAGTTCTTGCCATTAAAATTGTTGCATCTTACTACAAAATAACAGTTCTACACATATCGCGATTTAAGTACAGATTATGGTCTCATAATCGCCCAATTTTCGAAGAAAATTTTCTTCAGCGGTGAAACTTCTCGCTCTTCGACTACGTAAACAAACCAAATTTGAGGTTTTGGGGTTCTGGGAATCCAAATGTGATCGTTGAGAAGCCATTGCATCCACCACTGGTGACAGTTTGGTGTGCGCTGTGGACTGGCGGCGTGATAGGCCGTATTTTTTTTTTTGAAAACGACGACCCGCTGTAACGGAATAACGTCGCTGTCGTAGCCATAGTCGCGTTCGTGCGTGCTGTCAAAAGTTGAAATACACGCGACTGAATACAATGAGTCGCTGTCGTAGTCGTATGAGTTGGTCAACTTTTATCTTTTGTCGTGCGACGAGACTAAGTAGTAGACAATGGAGGAGCAGCACACTGAAAAGTTTATAGAAATGGTTAACGAACATCAAATATTATGGAATTCATCACATCCGCTTTACAAAAATGTAAAAATAAAATTTATATAAATAAAATGTAAATGTAGTATACGACTTCATTGGGGACAAATCTTTTGAGACTGTATACAACATCGATGCGCGACCTCAAGTGACATCAACTACGTCGACGACAGCGACGTCATTGTGTTCCAGCAGGAAAGCGCCACTGTTGCTGTGAATTCTCTGCGCTATGGTGAAAAGATAAACATTTTTTTTTTTTGGTCTGAGATTGTAGACATTGATGTCAGTGATATGTGGTTCCAACAAGTCAGGGCTACGTGCCACACAACACTAGCAAATTTGGCTGTATTGCACGAAAAGTTCCCCGGCCGTTTAATTTTGAAATATGGCGATATCAATTGGCCACCAAGATCGTGTGATCTGGATTTCTTTTTGTTGTGCTATGCTAAATATCGTGTTTATGGACGCAATCCTCGAACTTTGGAGCACTTAAAAAGCAACATCCGTGAAGTTGTGGAAGGATAATGCAGCTTTTCTATTCTCTTCCAATGTAATGTGCATAGTTATCCATATTGGGCACAATTGTGTCTCAAAAATGGTTAAGATTGTGCCAAGCCAACATCGTTGTCTTCCCAACTCCTTTTTGATAGCCGCCTTCAGCAAAAAAGCGTAAGCATGCGCTTAATTTCACTATGGGAGAAGTTCCAAACACTTTCTTAGACTGTGGCGAAGAAGTAAATATTTGAATGCCGGTTTATTTACCCTGAAATATTTTTGAAACCTAAAAACAAACATAACTAATTCCTTAAAAAATTAGAAAATTCCATTTTTACATACAGTGATTGTGGTAGTTCCATCGGATTTGAACAATCTCTTAAGCTTGTTCTGATTGACCGTTGTCGCTTTACTTCCATCTCATCTAATTCCTCAGCCACAATTCTTAATGCTATACATTATCTATAATAAAAATATTTCTTTCACAAATAAACTGATTTCTTTCTATATTTCTGATTTTCAATGTGGTACTTCTGTTTCCGAGGGAAATTGGCGATAGGGGGATTCTATTCCTGGGAACAGACGAATTCGAGGGAAAGAAATATTCTCTCGGAATTCACGATAGGGCTGAACAAGTTATTCTTTTTGCTTGACATAACCATAGTTCTTAACGATATTATGGGTCCTTTCCATAAAATAAACCAACACATCTATCTGCCTACTTTTTAACTTGCCTGGAAATAAATAGAACACCAAATATGTTCACAATCTTTTATTTTTTATTACAATTTTCACACAATCACTTCACAATGGCGAATGCCAATTAATATTTAACTACGTATGGTTTGACAGATACCGTTCTCGTAGCGATAACTATAGGTGTAACACTTAATCGCAATTTTGTCGTTACGATACATAGGTAACGAGAATGGTTGAATATAATAAGGTCTCAGAATATATGCAAAATTTCTACATAAGTCATGCAGAAGAAGGCATGTGACATATCGCTGAAAAGAGCTTTTTGAGTAGAATCCACAAATATTTATTCAGAACTAATATTTTTAAATTCGCGCCAACAATGGATGAATGTCTGTATCACCCCCTCGCGTTTCCAAAGTACGTAATTCAAAGCCGATGCTATAACGTTGTACTCGTATATGCGAGATGCATTTAGTACCATCCCGTCTTCCAAGCTCCGGATCAGACGATGCAAAAATCATAGCTTGATGCTTATTTGAAGGCGACATGTGTATGCTCGCCTTGTTGATGTTGCACCCATGTATAGTATACCTACATATGTATGCGACTTTTATTAGGAAATCGCAGAACCAAATTCCAAATTCTTCCACATCTATCCAATATCCGCTACTTGTTCGTGACTGTTTATTTGTATAAATCTACATACTTATCCACATCTAACATTCTAAATGCCGTTCCACTACCTATCTGGAAACCTGTTGCTCGATTTTCGCAGAATTCCCCTTATTCCACGACTTGGTTGGAGAAACTTGGATTTTATTTGTTTTGTTTGGGTTGCATATCTCCGGTGGAACTTGAATCTACACCCGTTCGGGTGAGGCACACTACCCATTATGTTTAAAATTTAACGAACGTTGTACCAGAAATGGCAGGCAATTATACTGTAATATGCTGGCTACGGCTCGAGTAGATAAAACGATATTCTGTGAAATTTATTTCTTTATTTTCTAGTCTATAGAACAATTCAAGTTCACACTATACTATTCTTTGCAAATTCTTTTCTTACAAGGTCTCTTTCCTCTCAAATCACTTTATCTCCTTTCAATTACTTAATTCACAAATCCAAACTAATTACTTTTTCTTGTTTACTCTCAACTTTCAATTTATCACCAAATTACAACTTCGCCCATTATCACTTTTCCAATCTCTTCGCCACGGTTCTAAACCAACTGTCTTTTTTTTGATCGCCATCTGTCCTTATATAGCAGAAGTTTCTGATAGCCAGAAACTTCTAGCAAATTCTTCGACCACTGGAACAAGAGAAATAATTCTTGCAGTTATAATTCCCTTTTATCCCTGATATTATTCGTCTCTTTCGTTGACATGAGCTGTGGAGACTTCGTCCCAGACACGAACCTCGAATGAAAGGACAGTTCGAACCAAAATTCTGCCAGAATGAAGTCACTTCGGAATTTGTTGCGTCATATTTTTAGGGGGCGTAGTTATTATTATGCTACACTGCCCCCCTCTTAGACATGTTCGTCCCGAACAAGTGCATCCTCATTTCGGCCATTGTATCGACTCAGTCGGTCCACATGAACCACTTTCATTTTGGCCCTCGGTCCTCGCTGGATGCGGTAGACAACATCGTTGATGCGGGTTACTATTCTGTAGGGACCTTCCCAGTTCCGCTGTAATTTAGGTGATTTCCCCTTTTGGCGATGGGGATTATACAGCCACACCAGATCTCCTTCCTGGAATCCTGACGTTGTTGCCTTGGCATCATACCTGGTCTTCATGCGGTCGCTCGTCATCTTAATCTGGCTTCTGGTCCTTTGGTGTATGTCCCTAAGCCTTTCCCTAAGGTCCGCCACGTACTCTTCTTCATTTCTGGGCTCATTGGTAGGAGATCCAAATTTCACCTCACTGGGTAAACGAGCTATTCCACCAAATAAGATTTCGAACGGCGTATGTCGAGTAGTGCTATGCACGGCACTTCTATAGGCCATCAAAAACAAGGGAATCTGCCGGTCCCAATCCCGTTGGTAGTCAGTCACCTACGACCTTCGAGAGATGTTCGTCCAAAGTCCTATTGAAACGCTCCACCATACCGTCCGACTGTGGATGAACCGGGGTTGTCCTTGTCTTTTTGATTCCGAGTAGTTGACACATCTCTTGGAAGATTCTTGACTCGAAGTTCCGCCCTTGGTCAGAATGCAATTCCAAGGGCACACCGAATCTGCTAACCCAATTGTAGACGATCTGCTCCGCCACGGTTCTGGCTTCCTGGTTAGGGATCGGAAACGCTTCCGGCCACTTACTGAAGTAGTCCATCACTACGAGGATATACCGATTACCATTGTCGGTTTCCGGAAAGGGTCCTGCGATGTCAATGGCGATTCGTTCAAAAGGTGCTCCCACGTTGTATTGGTGCATCTTACCTCGAGTTTTGATTCTCGGACCCTTGCTAGCTGCACACACGTCGCATTTTCTGCACCAGTCTTCGATATCTTCCTTCGCTTTTAACCAATAAAAACGTGCTCGTACCTTTTCTAGCGTCTTATTCACTCCCAAGTGGCCTCCGGTCGCCCCGCCATGCATTTCCTGTAACACCTCCTTGACCCTCGTCCGCGGTACGACAAGCTGCATTACAAACGACTTTCCGTCGGAGGATTCCCATTTTCTTCTCAGAACACCTTCTTGGACATGGAGGGAGTCCCACTGCGCAAAATATGCCTTTAAGGTCGGGCTTCTGTGAGAGATGTCCTGATGATCCGGTTTCTCCATGTTCTCCTTCCAGGCCAGAATCGGCTCGATATCCGGGTCTTCCTTCTGAGCGTTCCGGATCTCATCTACGCTCCAGCCGGCGATAGGTTCGGCTCTCATTCTTTGGATGGAAACCAGCTCCCGTTCTTCCTGACGCGCACAATGTTTACAATCCGTTCTGCATGGTCTCCGGGACAGTGCATCCGCATTAGAGTGGAGTTTTCCTTTACGATGCTGTATTTCGTAGTCGTAGATTTGCAGCCTTTCGATCCATCTTGCGACCTGACCCTCAGGACTCTTGAACTGTAATAGCCATTTTAAGGCTGCATGGTCTGTGCGAAGAACGAACTTCCTCCCGTAGAGGTATTTGTGAAAATGCTTCGTAGCCAAGATCAAAGCTAGAAGTTCCCGCCTTGTCACGCAGTAGTTCCTTTCTGGCTTAGAGAGCACCTTGCTGAAGTACGCAACCACCTTCTCTTGGCCGTCATGCACCTGGGAGAGTACGGCTCCTACCCCGACATTACTAGCATCTGCATCCACAACGAACGTTTCCCCGGGAGTGGGGTAAGCCAGTATCGGGGCATCGCATAGCCGTTGTTTAAGTGCCTTGAAGCTCTTCTCGCACTCAATTGACCATTTGAATTGTTTTCCCTTTTCCGTCAACTGGTGCAGGTTCTTTGCGATCCCGGCAAAATCCTTCACGAACCGTCTGTAGTAGGTGGCTAGGCCCAGGAAGCTCCTTAGTTGGTGTTTGTCTTTGGGGACTGGCCAGTTTTTCACCGCTTCGACCTTCTCCGGATCGGTTCTCACTCCTTTCGCTGAAATTATGTGTCCCAGGTACTTGACTTCCGCTCTAAACAGGGCGCACTTCTTGGGGTTGAGCTTCAGGTGGGCACTTCGAAGCCTTTGAAATACATCCCTTAGATTGTCTCGGTGTTGCGCAAACGTTTTTCCTACGACGATGACATCATCCAAGTATACCAAACAGGTTTTCCATGTTAACCCTTGCAGGACACATTCCATCAATCGCTCGAAAGTCGCCGGAGCATTGCACAGCCCGAATGGCATTACCGTGAATTGCCATAGCCCATTTCCTGCGGTGAAGGCGGTTTTCTCCCGGTCTTCTGGATGGATCTGTACCTGCCAGTAGCCACTCTTCAAGTCGAGAGTGGAAAACCATCGGGCTCCTGATAGTGTGTCTAGCGTGTCGTCAATCCGTGGCAGAGGGTAGTTGTCTTTCTTGGTGACGTAATTGAGCTGCCGATAGTCCACGCAGAACCGCGTGCTGCCATCTTTCTTCTTAACCAGTACAACCGGTGATGCCCACGGACTTTTGGAACTTTCAATCAGACCTTCTTTCTCCATTGCCGACACCATCTCTGCAACTTCTGTCTGCTTTGCCAATGGAAGGCGCCTAGCAGGCTGACGAATTGGTCTAGTATCACCAGTGTCTATTCGATGTTGTACCAGGTGTGTTCGGCCGTATTCTCCGTCCTGTGAGGCAAATACATCAGCGTACTCATTGATAAGATTCTCTGCCATAGTTCGCTGCTCCTGATTCAGCTCACTGGACTGGAGAATCGTCTCTCTCACTTCCGCTGTCCAAGGTGATGGGAGAAGTTTTGGAGCATCACATTCAGATATTGTTGCGACGGCGGTAATCGGCGTGCATTTTCCAGTCATCTCCCCTCGCCTTAGTTTGACAGTGTGTGGTCTTGCGTTCAAAACCCTCACTGGAACCATGGTGTTCTTTGGTTCGACTAACGTCTTTCCCACGATGTAGTCTTGAGAATTCTTCTCTGGGTCTGGTTCTACTATGTAGAATCGGTGGCTCCCAAGATCACCTTCCAGCTTCGTCCAAATGATTGTCTCTGAAGACGGCGGCAAAACTTCGTCTTTGCTGATGACTGTCCTGAGAGTTACGGCATTCTCGTTTCCGTACACCATCGGAATCTCCACATTTCGATACCTCAGTACTTGCATCCCGATGTCCAGGATTACTTCATTTGCTTTCATGAAGTCTATTCCGATGATGCACTCGTCGCATATATCTGCCACCAGAAACGCATGGGAGAACGTCAGTCCTGCCAGAGTAATCGTAAGACGAACTTCTCCAAATACCTTCGCCATTTCCCCTGTTGCAGTCTTCAGGCAGTAGCTGTTGGTGTTGTGCAGCCAGGAGCTTTTGACGATATCTCTTCTTACAATGGAGGCAGTGGCACCTGTGTCGATGGTGGCTACGCACTTCTTCTCGTTGATTAGTGCCTCCACTGTCAGGCTCTTGTTACCCCGTTTGGTTTGCGAAACTTGAATGGTGGTCCTGGGGGCCTCGATTCCAGTAACCAACTTCTGCCCCGCGAAGTTGGTCCTTACGCATCTTCCGACTGCTGGTTTTGGGAAGTCTGACCGACAGGATGCTTCCTCTCTGCTTCTCCTACTTCCGCAATGTGAACAATTTCCTCGTCTAGGTGCACTTCTGCACTGCCGTTGTAGGTGTCCGGTTCGGTTGCAATTCCAGCAACGGATTTGACTTCCGCGAGCTCTGTCTTCATCCATGACGGCTGTTCTCTGGCATGAGCATTCCACGACGGACATTTCCCTGACACGGTGTATTCCCTGGTATGCTTGGTCCGCAGCCTTCATTGACAAAGCGAATGCCAATGCCTCGGGGAGTGTTCGCTTTTCAGCCATCCTTACAGCCATTTGCAGTTGTCTGTCCTCTATGGCCTGAATAAAAGCTTCCACCGCCATTTCGTTGATAAGCTCCTCACCGGCTTTAGGGTATGAAAGATGGGCTAGTCGCTCTATATCCGCTTGCAACTGTTGGAGCGTTTCCCCCCTTTTCTGGACTCGACTACGCAGCTGAACCCTGTACACCTGCTGCATGTGTTCATCCCCAAACCGCATCTCGATAGCCTGAACCAGAGAGTCGTAGTTCTGCTGTTTATCTTCCGGGATGGTCTGCAAGAGCTCCGCAGCTGGACCCCTCAGTGCAAGCGTGAGTGCAATAGACTTCTCTTCATCGTCCCAGCTATTGGTCATTGCGGCCGCTTCGAATTGCCTCTTATAAATTGGCCATGATGTTTGACCATCGAAGATAGGAGGCTGCATCTCCTTTCTTCTCAGACCGTCAGTGGAATATTCCCGTGCTTTCTGTCTCTTCACGTTGCTGAGCTCCTTAGCAAGATTTTCGACTTGCTTTTCTACTTTTTCAAACTGAGTCTCTATCTTCCCGAACTGAGTTTCATGTTTCTCAAAATTTTCATCGAATCTAGTTTCGACTTTTTCGAGTTGCGTCTCGACCTTCTCGATTTTCTCTTCGATCACTTCGAATTTGGATTCCAAGTTCTTGTTTTGCTCATCAAGTTTACTTTCCAGAGCATCTAGAGAATTCTTTTGTTCGTCTATAGCTTTCTTTTGTTCGTCCATTGCTTTCTTTTGTTCGTCCAGCTTAAGTTCTAGAGAATTCCTCTGGTCGTCCATTGCTTTCTTTTGTTCGTCCATCTTAAGTTCTAGAGAGTTCTTTTGGTCGTCCACTGCTTTCTTTTGGTCGTCCATTGCTTTCTTTTGGTCGTCCATTGCTTCCTTTTGTTCGTCCAGCTTAAGTTCTATAGAATTCCTTTGGTCTTCTATTGCTTTCTTTTGTTCGTCCATGACTAACTTAAGTTGCAGGAGCAGACTTGTTATACCCGGGTCGGCTGCTGTACTTGCTGGTTCCTCTTCCACGTCAAACTCTACGTCGTGCGGATTTTCACCTTCCTGCGTTACTGCTTCTTCCAGACGAATCAGCAGGGCATCTTTTCCCCCAGTTGTGTCGAGGTTCCGCTTACTGAGTTCTGCCTTTAGTTGAGTTATAGTTAGTTTTCCCAATTTGCGACCCATTTTGCGCAACTAATTAACTCAACACAGAAATCGTTTTTTTTTTTTTTTTTTTGTGCAATTTCACACCACGGAAATAGTTATTCACAGAATAAGTTTTATCCCGCTTCTGACACCAATGTAATATGCTGGCTACGGCTCGAGTAGATAAAACGATATTCTGTGAAATTTATTTCTTTATTTTCTAGTCTATAGAACAATTCAAGTTCACACTATACTATTCTTTGCAAATTCTTTTCTTACAAGGTCTCTTTCCTCTCAAATCACTTTATCTCCTTTCAATTACTTAATTCACAAATCCAAACTAATTACTTTTTCTTGTTTACTCTCAACTTTCAATTTATCACCAAATTACAACTTCGCCCATTATCACTTTTCCAATCTCTTCGCCACGGTTCTAAACCAACTGTCTTTTTTTTGATCGCCATCTGTCCTTATATAGCAGAAGTTTCTGATAGCCAGAAACTTCTAGCAAATTCTTCGACCACTGGAACAAGAGAAATAATTCTTGCAGTTATAATTCCCTTTTATCCCTGATATTATTCGTCTCTTTCGTTGACATGAGCTGTGGAGACTTCGTCCCAGACACGAACCTCGAATGAAAGGACAGTTCGAACCAAAATTCTGCCAGAATGAAGTCACTTCGGAATTTGTTGCGTCATATTTTTAGGGGGCGTAGTTATTATTATGCTACAATACTTTACTATAGCCATGGCTATTGAAAATATAAGATCATGGAGCTCGTGAAAAATGAAAGAAAAGACCCGAGTATGCCTATGGATGGTAAGTGTACAGTTTATCTAGAGGTACAATGAAACTTACCGCGAATGGATCACTTCTGGATAAGAAGACGAGAGAAATAACTATCTTCATGGACGGATCTATGATGGATGGCATAATCAGAGCAAGTATCTTTTTGGGGGAACCTAATTTAGTATGTCATTTTAGTATGCGGACAAAAACCTCAGTGTGTCAAGATGAGATGGTGTCTGTGATACATTGGATCACTTACGAGAGAGTTTGGTGTTCGGAAAAAATATGGACAATGAAGCAGTGATTAGCCTCATGGAAACTAAAACATTAAATGAGTTCAGAAACTCAACGAATACGCAACACGAAATGGTATCACACCAGCTCGAGTGAGGAGACCCTTAGCAATCGAAGAAAATGAAATAGCGGGAGCCCTAGCAAAGCAGGGATAAGGGATCGGTATTTCTGGATCCTGCAGACCTCTTTTGTAACTCAAAATGATAAAAAAATCCCACTTCGAATGCAATTCACTCACTTGAAAATAATGGGTTTCCTACTGATGGAAATGTTTTCAGTAACCGAACCCGAATTTATTTCCAAGTGAGGAAAATATCTTAAGTGAAATTTATTTCTAATTTTTAGTTGCAGAACCGGGCTTCTGAACTATTTACTGATTTAAGCAAGTGACTACTTATAAACCACAAACATAAACGAATAAGTGCAGACAAGCACGATGAAATACAAACGATACTTGCAGGTTGTGTCTGGAGGATGTGAATAAAGCGGCACACCTAATTCGGTAAGTAGATCTGCCTTTAATGATATCCAACTCCTTCCCTGGTCTATAGCATCACCTACGTATAAATAAAAGAAGACTAATGGTGGATCTTAGCAGCTATTCCGTTTGGAGAGTAGCTTACGGTAACCTATCTGCCCTTAGGTAGAGAACATATGTACACACATTACAAATATTGATGTAGGGAAGGGGAATATAAACAAGGAAGGAACTAACCAACACCGCTTGGATGTCCAGAGGTGTTTGCCTTATATCCAGCAGCATATGGCCACAATTGAATGAGTCTTATTGGCTATGGGGAAAAAGAAAATCCTTATTTTGATAAGTTTACTGACGGGACACATTGCGCTATCGACTCAATGGCAATGAGTCAAGAGTCCAACAAATACTTACTCTGCAACTCAGAAAATCTACAAAACCATCACCTTCGCCATCACAAACTGCTTTTATACAAGCAAGTGCTAAAGGCGGTGTGGACTTACGGTGGGGCTGTACCAAGAAAACAAACGCCAATATTTTACAAACTTTTCAAAATAAAGTGCTAAGAGAAATTGTTCGCGCACCGTGGTATACTAGAAACGATGATATCCACAGGGATCTCGGAATTCCGACAATCGAAGCTGAAATTAGAAGCTTCGCGAGAAAGCATAGAAACCGACTAATCGGACATGTCAACAATACAATCCTACAAATTCTGGATGAAAGCAATTTATTGCGCCGACTACAAAGGACGAAACCTTTCGACTTGGCGAGATAGGAATCAACCGCGCCTAGATTGCGGAACATGCAGGATCTTTCAGTGAAAGGTAACCTGCCAAACGTGTTTTTTTTTCATGATAGAAAAATTGCTTGATAAGGTCGTTCTTAGTTGCAATATATAACAAATTAAATCGCAGGGTGGTTTTTTTTAGTCAGTAAGAATCTGACACTACTATAAGCACGCGCTTGCTATCCTCATAGTGTCTATGGAAGATTTTTTCACCAACCCTCGGGAAAAAAAAACAAAAAAAAAAAAACCTTCGCCATTGGGTGAGCTTGTTTAAGTTCCACTGATAGACTTGATGCGATTCATGAGGAGCATACGCCGGTTCAAGCCCGGATCAGCCAATTGGCAAGTGTTTTTTTTTTTTTGTTCGTAATCTCTCAGGCAAACCTATAACGCTGATCCAGCACCCGAGATGTTTTGATAAAGGGAAGTTTGCGCCGTGGTACCACAATTCAAGGGGAATCGCAATCGACTAATAGGCCCCCTTCGTGTAAGCATATATCGAGCTGTACATCTCCATCCAACCTAACTGCCCTTTAGATTGGTATAGTGAAAAATAATAAGATCAAATAATAAATAAAAATTGAATAAATTTTCAATTAATAGACAGTTATTTTATTCTCAAACAATTTATACAATAAAGTTTTGGTTTACATCAGCAAGTCCTCCAAATATTTTTCGAATTCCTCTTCGCGTTCTACAGTTTCCACTTCAATTTCTTGCTTTTTCCATATATTCATGCTTTCTTCTCCTTCATTCGGACGAGCAGTACTAGCCTCATCCTTCTGCGGTGAAGTGTCTATTTCAGCTGACTTTCTCCGATCTGCAGGTGTGATGTGTTCACTTTGTTCCACGGCGCCTTCACTGCTTGTTCTTCGTTTTGAATTCTTTTTACTGGATTTTTGTTTTTCCAGCCGCTTTTGTCTCTTTACTTCACGTTTCTGATAATTGTAGTTCAGTAGCTTCGAACAATCCGGACATAGACCTGGAAGGCTTCAATAAATACCAGAAATTAAAATCAATTTGTGCAACTTACGCAGCTTTATCAGAGCATTGCGTTTCTCTCCCTTTTCCATGTAAGCGAAATTAACTTCCCAGCTACGGAGGGCTTCTTTTGAGGCGCATTTTCGATTGCCGCATATGAATTGTCCCCTGCCCGAGACAACTTCCTGTTCTGTACGCCATCTGAGAGCAATCTTCGATATTTCCTCACAGAAGTAAACTAGTTTCTTTAGATAAGATGAAGGTTTACCTTATTTTCCTTGTATCTGGTTAAGTCTGCGATGCAATATTCCTTGAATAGCTTATCGTAGTATTTTTTGGCCAATCGAGCCTCCCAGGAGTCGGGCACATCCTCGTCTTCCCAGAGGAACTTGTGATTTTCTCGAATAACATCGATATCGCGCTTTTGTTTGCTGTTTGCCGATGCGGCTTTATTGAGAATAAAGGTTTTAAGGATGTAATCGTGACGTTCTTGAGGATTTAGAGATTTTATAGGGAACATTTGGGACAGTTTTGTTAAATTTTCTATTTCTATTTACTTTCTGCGTAGTGACAGTATTTTTTGACACCGGCGTAGGCGATGATGAGCTGCCAAATCTTAAAGTGACAGGAGCAATTGTTGCGTTCAGCAATACTAAATATTTTACCATGGATGCTTTCATAAATACTTGTTTGACCACATCTGTTGTTGGGCGCAATCTCAACGCCAGCAGAGGACGCGATGCAGACGCTGTCGTATTGAAATGTCAATGACGTTAATGCCGGCGGCAATTTCGACGACATTGAACATACGATAGTGGAGTCAGTTTTTGAAATTTTAAAATTTACGTTTTTACGAACTCTCTTTATTTGGTAATTTTTTTTTTTTATAATTTGCACGTGTGAAAGGGGTTATGAATACCCTTATACTAATTTTAGGACACGGGCGTTTTGAGGAAAGGGGAAGAGACAAAGAGAAAGAAAGATTGGTGTAGTTGGTTTGAAACGTAGGTGGTATTAAGTTTCTGTAAACTCCAAGGGTGGCTGTCCAGATAACTGGACGATCAAGTTGCATTTTAGCCATATGACCGCTCTACTGCCAGTGTTATGCCTTCGCAGTAGAGTTGACATAAGTTTCGCAAATGATCGACTTTTTATTTATTTCATGCGAAATAAATAGATGATTATTGATTTCAGGATTCGAACCGTGAACCTGTAGCGTGACAAGCGATGATGTTACCACTACACCACGGCCACCCTATATTTGAGTCCAGTGCAACTGAGCAAGGAGTACAAATTGAAACCGGTGGACTACATCCACATTTTGGTATAGCCCATAGAGTCGGCGGGTATATTTTATCGTCCATACGTCCTTTTCGAACACGGGACTTATCATCCGACGAAGTATTTTTCTGTCGAAGGAATTAAAAACCTGCTCTTATTTCTTGCTTATAGCCCGTCATTCCGGAGGAGTTAGGAATTTGAACCCACTGTTTTGCTAAATCTAAGTATCAGCGGTTTCCCACGTCAATCTTCATCGGATTTCCAAGAGAGTGTCGTATGTGGAATTTACGATTAAACGCACATGAAACGCACTTCTTAGCTTCCGCAATTACGACGTAAGCGGCACGAGGTCACGATGTACGATGAACAATCAAGCAGTCACAGATTTCTTCAACGATGTTTTCATTGACCAAGTTATCATCCACATCAACGATGTTCGTGGTTATACATCTCACATCCTAGATAATCACGTAAATTCCTATTCAGCCCAAAAAATTAAAAAAAAAGTTCAAATCTGAAACGCAGTTTAAACTGCTTGCCACCACGGCTGAACTCACCGATGGATTTCATGAACTAAAATTGAACTATCGATAGCAGAAAACACAATCGGTTTCGATTACATGGCTTAATTTTTCTTGACGTTTCCTCAAATTCCCTGAAACAGCAGAAACCAAAATGAAAATTAATGAGCGTATCAAGATCGTTGGCAAAAAAGTTATTCTAGTTCCCTACGAAGCAAAACATGTCGAAAAGTAAGTTATTCCAATATTTTCCTAACATGTACTTCAATAGTTAATTGTTGTCATGACGAACAGATATCACAAATGGATGAAAAGCCCCGAACTGCAAGAGCTGACCGCCTCCGAACCACTCACGTTGGACGAGGAATATGAAATGCAAACTTCTTGGCGCAATGACGATGATAGTAAATAAACGAAACACAAACTCTGTTCATTAAAAGGACATAAATGATGTTAACACTCTTCAACAGAGCTGACATTCCTTATTGTGTCTCGCAGTGTATTCGCTGAAACCAAAGATGAAATAGAATCACTTGTCGGAGATACAAATCTATTCATACGTGTGGATGAAGATGAAAGTGGAGAGGTTCACGTTGCTGAGGCAGAGATAATGATTGCGGAGCCCGGATGTAGAGGTCAGGGACTGGGATGGGAAGCAATGTTACTTCTAATGAAATACGCTCACATAGAACTGACTATTCACAAATTTGTAGCGAAAATTGGTATAGAAAATGTGAAGAGCATCAACATGTTTGCCAAGATGAAATTTTTGGAAGTTTCCAGATCACTCATTTTCAAAGAGGTGACAATGGAACGGATTGTGACTGCTGACTGGATTAGTTGGCTAGACGATGAAGTGCAATTGAATGTTGAGGAGTATCAATAAGTAGGGCAAAATAATTTTTATTTTCAGTAAATAAATCAACTTGAATTGTACTTGTTTTGTAGTCGTATCCCGCGGAGCAGAGTTCATAGTCATCTGGTATTATACTGGTGCAGTATAAAAAAATAAGTAAAGAAGTGTAATAATCGCACTAGTTAATCCTCACAGAGGCCATTGTTCATGCCTTTTCAAACTCAAGGGCCACAAAAAAAAGACCAATTCATTAACGTCATCGCTTGTCACGCTGAAGGTTCACGGTTCAAATCTTGATGTCAAAAATCATCTATTTATTTCACATTAAATTAATAAAATAAAAGGTCGATCAATTGGGAACAACTCTACAGCGAAGGCATAACACTGGCAGTAGGATGTTCGTATGGCTGGAAATGAACGTTGATCATGATGATGACATCAGGAGGATGGAAAAAATACTGTCAGTCATAAGGCACCGTCATCTGGACGTCAATCTTGGAGTTTATTGAAACGACGTCAGTTTCAAACCACTGCACCAATCTTTCTTTATTTCACTTTCTCTATTTGTCACCCTTTAGAGCACCCAATTAATTGCATTCAAGGGATAAGCTAATATTAAAAAAAAAATTTGTATCAACGGCTCCACCCGACATATCTGTTTCAGTGACGAAAGCCCATTGTTCTATCCCGAAAAGTCAGGCATGTGTATTCATGTAGTCGCAGAGGGTTTATCTCACTTACCGTAATCAGCAAGAAAACTTTCAAAACAGTCCTTAGGTTTATACGTCACCTGAATCTGTCATCAAGCCACTCTGCACTCTTGCACTCTGGGGTGCAAGGGAAAGTGTACAAAAGATCTATCTAGGTAATAATAAACTCATCAAGTCATAGCAGCTTTTACTCGAACCGCATCCTTCAACAACAGATCCAGGATGTCAAGGACTATGCATCTGGAATTCTTGCACATTGTATACCCTGAGATCTGCTCAAAAACTAGAACCAGTCCTATTCAAATATGCTGTAGAAATTGCAGTGATAAAAAACATGCGCTTAACCGGTTAACCATGTCATTGACATACTCGTACATACATACGTACAGTTTTTTGCCCCAACTATTCACAGGAATGTTTTTCGAATCGAGGATTATTTTTTTGTGGATCTTCGGTATGTGTTACACAGTAAAGTCAGTTGACTTTTGGAGATTTAAGGGGTAGGCACTAGGGTTTCTCATTTCCTGGGGTCTTAAAATACCGGATTCCGGGAAAATATTAGAACTATCCTGGCATCCCGGGGTATTCCCCGGATTTGAAATAAAAGGTGACAAAAACAGAACTGTTATTTTTGTAGTAAGATGCAACAATTTTAATGCGTTAAGTGGTGGTTAAACCATGCATATTATAAAATGGCAAGGCAAGAACTAACTACCTGCCACTATGGATATGAGATGGATTTAACAGATACCATATGGCAGGGATATGCAATCCCAACCTTGAATTGAATAACCCGTTATATCTGTGGGCCCAGTATGCCTGGCAATATGATTGTAAAGGGACACTTTTGTTCTGATATAATTATCGACAGCTTTCTTCATGGCCTTCAGTAGGAATTAAGTCAGACGGGTGGGTCTGCAGAACAGACTTAGCGGTATCTTCCACATGACAACCAGTCGGTTTGTCTCTCTAGAGAACGACTGTTGGGTAATTCGATTCAAATAGAGTTTTGAAGGGTCTATAATTTGTTTGATAACTAACAAGGCAAAGTCATTAAAATCCACTATGACATAGTGGATGTCATTTATTGCAGATTCCCGTGGTTTTTATGTCTTTAGTGACTTTAGATTAAATTAAAATTTAGAATATAATTATAATAAGTCATTTATTGACGATTGAAGCTAAGCAATGTTAATATTTGTTGTCTGCTTTTACTTAACTCGTGCAGTTTTATTCTGTATGTTTGACGTTGACCCCAGACTGAGTTCATAATCATAATTAAGTTGTCCAATTAGTAGCTATTATTAGGATGTTATCTCTTTGTATTTTTAGTAAATGCTACGGATAGTCCCTTAACCTCAATCTCATAGCGTATTTTCTTGAAAATCAACAATTCTGTTATATCAACACATTTATACAGGAAGTAGTTAGTATATAACAACTTAATACTCTGACAGACAGTATATTCTTGTGTTGTGTACTTGTTCATAGCTCTCCACGAATTCTTTAAAGACGTGTGTTGTTTTGATTATTACTACCCTGCAACTTATCTGGCTGCATTTCGCTTATCTTATCAGTCTCTTGGCCCGAGTTTAATCGAATTTCGACAAGAAACAAATATTTGTTGTTCTCGTAACATTAGTTTTTTATTTTTTTATTGTTGAATCTTTAATCTCTGCAACCGGTTGAGTAAGTAGTTAGTCGCAAGTAATCTCATCACTTTGCTTTCGATCGCACTTCGATACGGTCGCAGTATACCACTTACTAAACTTTCCAATTTCTCTGAAATGGCAAAAGTTATGAAAAAGGAAAAAATCGGCATCGTTGGAAGGTATGTACTATAATAAATACAAATCAAAATACACCATAACTTGCTAATGGTTTTATCTTATCAGCGGCCTAATTGGGCGTTCGTGGTCAATGCTCTTTGCGTCGGTGGGCTATCAAGTAATGCTGTATGATATACTGCCAGAGCAGATTGAATCAGCTCTGCGTGAGACCCAAATTGAATTGTCTTCGCTGGAAACGAAGGGTCTTCTTCGGGGCAAATTGAATGCTGAACAACAGTTCAAGTGCATTTCGGCCACAACTGATTTCAAGGAATTAGTAAAGAATGCAATATTCATTCAGGAATGTATACCCGAGAGGTTGGAAATGAAGAAAAGTCTATACTTACAATTGGATAAAGTTGTTGAGCCTAAAACCATTCTGTCCAGTTCGACCAGTACATTCTTACCATCGTTGTTCAGCAAAGATTTGGATCACAAAGAGAACGTAAGTGCTTAAAGTGTAAACCTGATTACATGTAATCGATTGCAGGTAGTTATTAATTCAGTATATCTTGGTGTTTGTTAGGTGGTACTCGTATGTACCGTGCACATTTGCACGTAATCAGTTAGTATGTGATCGGAAATTTCCAGCTCGCGGTGTACTTAACATTTCAGTTCTTCACGGTGGACATAAATTATTCACATAGCAACTACAACTAATCTAATTAAATATTAGGTGTGAAGAAATTTGCAGTTTGTGTGCATAGTATGTCTCCTTAAAAAAAAAAAAAAAAACATCAGCCATAACCCTCTCTGAAGTGTCTGGCCCAAGACGGGAGGCTGCGAGAGGCGTCTGTTTCTCCAGGTTAAGAGCGGCTGAAATAACGAACTCAAAAACGCAGGGCTAGCGGGGCCAATATATACCCTTTCTCCTCTCTCCATCGCTGGGTTAATAAACTTTAAAAGACAATAGTCTTAAGTGATACAGAAGTCAAGTGCGAGTCTGACCTCGTGTCTATCTGTGTCTATGATAGTATTTGCAAGGGTCAGTTTAATAAAACAAACACTTTTTGTTCCATTTCAGCCTGTCTGTTTGTTCGCACATCGAACATCTGATATGTACATACATATGTATCTAGGTTTGTAGTTTAGTCCAAAAATTGGATGGAGTGCGGGTAAGATGTCAGAGTGGGCCATCTGTTGGTTTCTTTTTAAAATTGCTATTAAAAAAATCCTTTTAATATTTTTTCAAAGTTTTTCGCTTCATTGAAGAGAGGACACTTTCCGATTATTCTTGGAAAATAATTTCAGTTAAATGGCTGACGCCGCTAGCTTGGCAGTAGTCCATCCTGTCAAACCAATTTTGCAATATACAGTCGTGTGTAAAAAATTAAGACCACTAACAAAATTTTATGAAATCATGATTTTTGACTTTTACAACTTTTATAAAGCTTTTCAAATTGGGAAACATAAATTGCATAAATAATATTTAGTTTCTTCTTTATTAATTTAATAACTTTTTTCAACTTAAGCAGAAACACTTTATTTGGAAATAAATAAAACCAAAAGTATACTCAATCATTGACTCTTCGATGAAGGGAAGCTACTAAATTGTGTATCACTTCGATTGGAATCTTGTTCCACTCCTGTATTAATGTTCTTTTCAAATCATTGATATTCTTTGGTCGCATTTTTGATACCCTATCTCCTAATATCTTTCAAACATTTTCGATAATCTTTAAGTCAGGCCAAGGGTGAATATTGACATTATTTTCATTAAGGAATGCTATAGTTCTTCTACTGTGTGGGGTCGTGCATTATCTTGTTGGAATAAAGATCCTATTAGAGGCATTTCGTCTTCAAGAAAGGGTAGCATACGAGGGTGGGTCAATAAGTCCCTGAAAAATGAAATAAGGAACACTCTTTTCGGTACAAAAACATTTTATTTTTCAACATAGTCTCCTGTTAGCTCTATACACTTCATCCAACGTTTCTCCAATTTTTTGATGCCCTCCAAATAATACGATTTCTCGAGCCCCTCAAAATAAGCGTTTGTTTCAGCGATGACCTCTTCATTCGACCCAAATCTCTTAGCTCCGAGCCATTTCTTCATGTTTGGAAACAAGAAATAGTCGCAGGGGGCTAAGTCTGGGGAATATGCTGGATGAGGGAGGAGTTCGTAGCCTAACTCATGCAATTTTGCCATTGCTTCTGCGGACTTGTGCGCCGGTGCGTTGTCGTGGTGTAAAAGAACTTTTTTCTTCGCCAAATGCGGCCGTTTTTGCTTCAAATCGGCCTGAAATCGATCCAGCAGCTCTGTGTAATATGCGCTGGTGATCGTTTTACCCTTTTCAAAGTAATAGGTGTGAATAACACCGCGCGCATCCCAAAAAACTGTCGCCATGACCTTGTTTGCTGACAAACCCGCCTTGGCCTTCTTCGGCTTCGATTCACCAGGAGAAGTCCATTGTTTTGACTGTTCTTTGGTTTCTGGTGTGTTGTGCTGAATCCAGGTTTCATCCACGGTTACGAAACGGGGCAAAAACTCAGCCGAATTTTTCTGGAACATCGCCAAACACACCTTTGAAGTTGTCAAACGAATGCGTTTGTTGTCGATTGTGAGCAAACGCGGCACCAATTTTGCGGAAATTTTTTTCATGTCCAAATATTTATGTAAAATCGAAATCACTGAGCCATATGATAAGCCTGTGGCCTCTTCAAGCTCGCGCACTTTCACTCGCCGATCGTCCATTATCAAACCATGGATTTTGTCGATCATTTCTGGTGTGGTGACCTCAATTGGGCGACCAGAACGTTCGGCGTCACTTGTGCTTGAACAACCGCACCGAAATTGAGTAAAGCAGTCGTGAATGGTTCCCATAATATTTGTCAAGCATTTGTTTGGTTTGCGTGATAGTTTTTTCTCGCAAAAAATAGTGTTTAATGAGCACTCGAAATTCAGTTTTTTCCATTTTAACGAAAATGCTAGTAGGGGTCTATATAAAATGGCTGCCACAACAAAACTATTTGACAGATCTGTCTGAAAATTTGGGTGCGTTATTTTTGAAAGATGATTCTTGACAGAAAAAAAAATTAAATTTAAGGTGACGACACAATTTGTGTTAATTTTCAGTGACTTATTGATCCACCCTCGTATTTCTCTGCAAAATGTCCATATAAGAATCTTGGTGCCTGAGATGATTTCTAAATTTGTGCGACCATACCACGAAATACCACCCCATACAGTGACTTTTCCTCCACCACCTTGTTGACGTCGTTGAATACATGATGGAAGGTACTGTTCCGAGGGAAGACGTCGGACTTGAATTCGACCATTCGGAAAAAGTTGAAAAGAGCTTTCGTCAGAAAATAAAACTTTTTTCCAATTTTCTGTTGTCCATTTTTTTCGTATTTTACACCATAACAACCTTTCTTTGGCATTCCTTTTTGTTAGCAAACACTTCTTGCTTGCAGATCGAGCTCGTAAGTTTTCTTCGCAGAGGATTCTGCGTATGTAGAGGGTAATATTTCAGTGCTAGCTTTGTTTCGAAGTTCAATGGCTAACTCTGCGCTGATTGCAACTCCATTGTGTTTCACTATTTGAATTAATGCTCTTTTAAGTAACAGTCTTTATTCGACCTGAATTGGCTCTATTTGAAACAGTACCGTATATGTTACGCCTTCAATTGTTTGATGTACACAAGTTTTACTTATTCTCAATAAGAGAACAGATCGTTCGCTTAATCCATTATTATCTAGACCAATAATCTAAACCCAAGGCAAATCTTTAAAAATCTTCAATGCTGATTTATTTTATTTGATTTACCTGCCATGAAGTTATTTTGCCAACAGATTTCCTCCCCATCTTATTATTTTTGAAATCACTCTCGTGTTTCCAATTGAAATGAATAAACTTATGACTACTCACTAACGCATGTCAAAGGTGAACTGATTATTATCAAAGTATCAGACTCTGTCATACATAAAAAGTTCAACGGTACTTTTAATTGCCTTCAATAGGGTGATTCGCTGATGTATTCTTTTTTTTGTTATTTTTTATTGATATATTGTGGTCTTAATATATTACACAGGCGCGTACTCTTAATTTTATTTGATTCTGAATGAAGTGCTTCTGTTTAAGTTGGAAAAAGTTATTTAATTAATAGAGCGGAATGAAGCCAATTTTGTTTTCTATTTAAAAAAAAATAAATAACAAAAGTGGAAGACTCAAACGTTATGATCTCATCAAATTTTGCTAATGGTCTTAATTTTTTACACACGACTGTATTTTCGATGTTGGGTATATGTATATTTAACTAATAGCTCGATCAATATTGTACTTACGATACTGAATTGTCAGTATAACATCGATCTTTAAAGGCACCCTACAAAAAAAAGTCCAACGGCGACAAATCGCAACTCCGCGGAGACCAAGCAACATAAACAAAACAGCTGGTTACACGATTATTGAACTAAGTGCTCAAAAGATCGATTGTTGGATGGCTTGTATGGCACGTAGCTCCATTTTGCTGGAATTATAAATCGTCCAAATTCATTTCCTAAGATTCTGAGGAAGAGCTCTCCGTTGACAGTAACGTTGTTGCCATCTTCATCTTCAAAGAATAATGGGCCAATAATGCCGCCATTCTACAAACCACACCAAACAGTCACACGCTGAGAATGCATTCGCTTCTCTACGACTACATGTGGTCTTTCCGAGTCCCAAATACGGCAGTTTTGCTTGTTTACATACCCGTCGAGATGAAAATACGCCTCATCAGAAAAAATGCTTTTAGCAAAATCGACGTACCACTTTCTTCTCCAAAAGTATTCCTGGAGTGAGTTCAGTGCAAAACAATAGTTCAGTGCAAAACAATAGCCGTTGAGGGTGGCCGTGGTGTAGTGGTAACATCATCGCTTGTCACGCTGTTGGTTCACGGTTCGAATCCTGATGTCAAGAATCATCTATTTATTTCGCATGAAATAAATAAAAAAGTCGATCAAATGTGAAAGCTAAGTCAACTCTACTGTGAAGGCATAACACTGGACCACTGGGTGGTCATATGGCTACAATGCAACTTGTATTTTTTTCCGTCAGGAGGACGGAAAAAAATACTGTGAATCATAAGCAATGACAATAATAGCGAAAACAAACAAAATACTCCCCAGTTATCTGGACAGTCACCCTTGGAGTTCACTGAAACCTAACTACAACTACACCAATCTGTCTTTCTCTCTGTGTCTTCCCCTTTCCACAAAAATCGCCCGTGTCCTAAAAATTAGTATAAGGCTATTCATATCCCCTTTAACACGTGTAAAATAAAAAAAAAAAATATCATGGAACACAATACGTTTGTTTGAAGTAAAAAAACGTATTCAATTTAATCATTTGCAAAATTAATTACCAATTTATGAGGGATACAAAGGCGTGATAACTACATTTTCCCCATTTCTGCATTCATTTAGAAGCCTCTACCTTGGGAACAGCGTATCAGCTTATCCGAAACTTGAGTAATATTTTTTTTCTTCTTTTTAATTTATTAGCCCGAAGCAATCGAATTTAGATTTCGTTCATTTAATTTTCTATTTAGCGGGTACCATTGCCAACAGCAATGCAGCAGTGGATGTATTTGCGCGGTTGTGTGCGCTCCATGCACAGAGACATATTTGTTTAAAGCTTTTTTTTCGTATATTCCATACGATGACATTTTTTTGACCGATTGCCTTTGTAATCTTTGTGTGCAATAGCTGGAATGGAAGGACATTTTTTTTGAGGAGTGAATAACGATATTTGTTTTCAATTATTTGGGTATTTACTACTTTTAAAGTAAAATACAATAGAAAATGCATTAAAAGATGAAATAAATAAAAAAGATCTTTACAATCTGAGGATTTTCTTTTTGTAGCGGGGCGGGAATAGGAATTTATAGTTTTCCAAATTAGTCATAAAGCAAACTGATCGGCTTGTGTTATTTGGTAAGCTATTTCCTGTAATGTGGGGAAAACTATTCGTTTCAATTGTCTTTTTTATTTTCATACACAAATCCTCTTCTAGTTTACATTTCAAAAAGTTCTTTATCTACTTTTCATCCGCAGATCCTTGTTTCCCATCCAGTCAACCCACCATACTATGTGCCATTAGTTGAAATTGTACCCGCTCCATGGACTCGGCCAGATGCAGTGCAAAAGACACGAGCTCTTATGGAGGAAATCGGCCAAAAACCAGTTACACTGAGCCGTGAAATCGAAGGCTTCGCTTTGAATCGCATTCAATATGCTATTCTAAATGAAACATGGCGTCTTGTACAGGATGGCATTCTGAATGTACATGACATTGATAGTGTGATGTCCGATGGACTTGGAATGCGCTATGCATTTTTAGGTCCTCTAGAAACAGCTCATCTGAACGCCGAAGGAATGACAAACTATTTCGAACGCTACTCACCTACAATCTATGCTGTAAGTGAAACAATGGGAGCAACACCAAAAATGGAAGGACCAACAGCCGTGGAAATCGCCAAACAATTAGAGGTAATGGTGCCACTGGATAAACTGCCCGAAAGAAGAGCCTACCGCGATAAATGCTTGACCAAGCTGAGTATCTTGAAAAATGAGCTGAATAAGAAAAATTGAAACCAAACATTTTTGTAAAGGAATTCGTATTTTATTTACAAAACTTATTGTATAAAAAAAAAACAAAAAAAAAAAAATGAATGAATAATATAAACATAACCATTAATTGGATACGTGCTCTTAACATAATATTTAATTCCAACTTAACTTACTAAATAAATCTGTCTATCTTAATCTAAGAGGGGGAGATTGGTGGAAGAAGCGATAAAGGAAGAGGATAATGGTTGGTTGGAGGTGGGTGTCTTTTAAAACATTCTAAGTATCAGTCGGTGGTTTAGCGTCGCTAAACCGTGAAACCACTTGGTTTCGTAGATGCAAAATGTGTGAAAAGATCTTAATGGCAGGACCAAGTTTAATTTTTAAAATGTCCGTGAGATCTGATTGATGCATGCTGAGCAGGGCAATGCCATCGATATCTTCTCGTTGGAAAAGATGTCCTACGGGATGGCATTTTGTGGCTATATAATCGGCTGTCTCCTTGGTTGTCCATTCGAGTGGATTCTTTTTAATGGCATCCGGATTGAAGTTACTATTTTCACGCCATATCATGTAGTTCTGTTTTAGCCGTGGGCCATAATCGCAGAGATATTCACGGGCCAGTTTAATCTCTTCGGTGAATGAAGGAAGCGGTTGATTTGATTCGTTGACTGGTGGAGCAATGATGGATTTACAATCAGACAAGTGTTGCTTTTGTTGCACGGGGAGTGTTGCCTTGACGTCTGATTCATTTTTCACATATATAACTTGATCATCTGATGAGATATCTATGACATTACTTTCGCTGATAGACCTACGTTGACTGGTCGATGCATCACCGGTGTAGATAAATCTGGAAAGAAAATAGTTCAATATTATTATTTGCACTTTAATAAAAGATAACGTCTTTGCACACTTAGTGCTTAAATTAAATACCAGTACTTAAGTCGTCGTAGCCAATGCTCAACAGATATTCTGAAGAAATCTTTCAACAACTCGTAAGAAAACCGGTGCTTTCAGGTACATTCCAGAGCCAAGTACGACTTCAATAAAAACTTTGTCTCTGGCGTTAATGAAGCCGCAAGTCTATAAGAGATATGATCCAAGGATACAAGGCTCTCTGATGACTCGTGAACAGAATTTCGACATGAATTTGGAAGCTGCTGACAGGAATGTACTTCTCTAGTCTGAAGTGAAACAGCAGTTTCAGGGGAGCAAGTGATCTCAAAATCTATCAAAGAATACAAGGTGGTATGTGCAAACAATGCCTTCAAACAAACATGTTACAGCAGGCTCTAGCTATTATTGTACCACACCTAGAAGGTCTTCTCAGAACAGAGAAGTACGAATAGTCTTATTTTTAAAACAGGAAAACCTAGTCACTAGGCTTTCATCATTTCTATGAAAAATCTAAGAACTATTTTCTCTTAGGTAATGAGGGGCATCCACCTTGACATCTTGTAGATAAATTCAAGTTTGTTTAAATGGTTTTCTCTGGTGGTAAAGATTGAATCCTTTGCAACAATACTGCTCAGGACATTATCATCCAAAACGCAGGGCTTGTCAAAGCGAATTCCGTCTTCAATAATATTATATAACCGGAACTAATCCTAGTGAACTATTTTTTGATGGTACGAACACCAACTGTCCAACAAATGTGCAACCGAAAAAGTTACAAAACTTCCTTCCCAACCTAATCGAATGGAATGCAAAAGTAGCCGAATTGGCAACATTTGGTTCGGCACTTCGACATTACCACTGATATGAGAACTTTAACTCTGCAAGATTGCGACACATTATGACAGGAGCTAAACAAGTTTAGAATAGAGAGCCTTCTACCTCTGGAAAGTACAAGCTCCGCAAATGACAAATTGAATTTAGTAAAATTTGAAGAAGCTGCTTTGCTCTGCCCTACAAGAACGCTTACTAGGAATACGAAAAGGACAATTCAATAGTCGCTAGTATCTATACTGTAGACAGTTCTTTACACCTGTTTTCTATTTGTGAACAGAATAAGAATACAAAATAAAACTCACCTTCCAACTTCCTCCAATCGCGATGGCTTCTCAATTTCTATATCCCAGTTCTTCTTTGCGTACGGGCATGTATCCTCGTTTGCATGAAAGTTGATGTCAAGGCGTTTTGCATTACCAATGCCACGACAACCTCTCACCGGACAAGGCATATTCGCTGGTGGTCTATCGAAACCTGCAAAAATCCCCATTAAATTCCATCACTAATGTGCTTTGCTTTTAAACTTACCCGGTGGTGGTTCCAAATCATGCCCAGTCTCATCTGACCACCCAATCGGATGTATATCAGGACTATCATCATTCGTCCAAAATGTCAGTTCACTTGGCCAGCCATCTAGGTGTATAAGAATTTTATATTCATTGCGACACAGCACTGTCGCTGGACGAATAAGGCAAGGATTCTTAATATCGACAACTTCCAACTTCATTCCAGTAGTAAATTCAATTGGATAGCGGTGAGAGAACATTCTAGATGGTGCTGGTTCGCTCTGATTGAACTCCAAGTACTCTGACCACGAGAAGTATTCCTCCCACTCAGGTGGTGGAATTAGCTCCAATTGATTTCCCTGATGCCAATTCGTTGGATGTATATACGGCGAATTAATGTCAATCCAATAGTCATAGCTTTCGTCCCACCCATCAAAGTGAACCAGCACCCGATTATCCAGTACATCGATAATGGTGGCTACGCAAACCTTTCCCGTATTCTTTAAATCGGCCGCTTCCAGCCGCATTCCAACTTTAAAGGGATTCGTTGATGACTGTGGATGAACAAACTATACAACCAGAACTAAATATTTGAAATATTCTCACTTACCGATGAGTTTAAATGTGTGAAGAGACTCCGTGGCGCCGGGGTACTCTTAGTCTTGTTCAAATATGCTGGCCAATTGAATGTTAACAAGTTCATACCCTTGGGTGGTTGCAGCACTCGATTGGTTTTGGCACACCAGCCTGGCGGAAATATATCCATTGAGTCGGCATTTACCCAGAAATTATAAATCTTCGAGTAGCCATCGAATTTCAGCTTCAGACGGTAACCCTTCTTTTCGACGACGGTACAGACGCAGAACAAGGAATTGTGCTCAGGATCAATTGCCTCCAATTTCATGCCAATCTCAAAGAGATTCGATCCAGACGGAAAGGGATTCAGGAATAAATCAACTGGAGCCGCCTGTGCATTGTTGGAATTCAAATATGAGGCCCAAGTGAAGAAGCGTTTCGGAATTAAGCGTTCTATAGCCACATCCATACCGGCACGACTACCAGCAACGTTGGCATCGGTGGCATCAGACACCAAAGACTTTTTGCACTTCTTACCTCGATCTCTGACAATTTTCTCGCGATTGGCTATGGTCACCTTTGCACGTTTACGTGAGTCACGCCTAAAGCATTCGTATGAGCAGAACTCGGGAGAGAGAAAATCAATTGCTGCTCCATGGCAGTTGCAACGGCGACAGAGGTACAGAGGATCTGAGTAATCCGATGTGTTCGACGACGATTCACGCTCGTAAATTGGCTTCTCATATGCGGTGTGAATGCGATCGCGTGTCGGACATTTTTCTGCGATTTGCAGGAGATTGAACTCGTTCAGGTGAAACTTAATTTTGCTCTCCTTGCATGAACCAATGCGATCCTTCCACGAGAGCATATTAAATGCTGACAGCATCTCCAGCACTGTGTTGAGTTGGAAAGAGTTTACGAGCGCTGCTGACATGTCCATATCTGGAAGGGGCTTCTTTTTTGGAGTTATTTCCAAACTACTGTTGCTACTGGACGTTGGTATCGTTTCGATTTGCTCGTTGCAAAGTAAAGAAGGAGTTACTGTCGGCATTACTAGACGCAATTCTTCCTCTTCTTTAATTTCCAGAGGATCTGCACTCAGTTTTTCCATTGCTTTTTGCAACGACAGCTCTCCCTCTGAAGCTGTAGATAGGCGTCTTCCCTTTGTCGGAATGCGCTTGCGTCTTTTTGTCGTAGACCCTATGGCTGTCAGAGATTTAGAACGCTTCGTTCGTGGACTTGTATGCAGTAGACGTGCTAAACTGTTGACTTTGAGCAAAGATTGCTGTTTGGGCTTCAGCGATTGCAGCTTTGGAGGAGTCTTTTCATTGTTGCTTGGTGATGGCTGCTTAAGGAGTAAACTCTTCTGGCCTGTCTCTGATGCTGATTCATCTGCATCATTGCCAAGTGAAATCATCTTGCTACCACCAATCGTATTGACAACAATGTCCATTGGTTCTACGGTGTTTGGGAAGAGAATCTTTCCCTGTTTCGAACAATTAAATAAATTTGAAACCGGAGTGCTGCCTTTCTTTTCGATTGTTACCAACGGCGATGGCAGCGATTTTGTTTGTTTGCCCGTCGTGATGGCGGCTTTTGTCAGGGTAACAGACGATGAGATTTGTGTTATTTCTGTTGCTGATGATTCTGAGTTTTCTCTACTACGTACGATGTTCGAAGGTTTCATTTCTAAACGTTTCGCCATGGGCTTTTGAACATCTTTGATGGTTGGTAACTTTCTGGAAGATAGCTCTGTCGATCTGGGCATTAATGATGATGCAATCATTTCAGAATAAGCAGCCGAGGAATGGCCGTTCTTCGCTTTGTATATGATATGACCGTGAGCAGTTGTTTGTATTCCTAGGGGCCTCGCCGCTGGCAATTGTTTATGCTGATGCGTTGGAAGAGGTCTTCTAATGACTGTATTGTATGAAGATTTGTCCTGCAATTAGAAAAGTTTTTATTTTATTTTACAAAATATTACAAACAATGGACTTTATTGTGACTTTTCAGAGTATAATCAAGCGTAGTCACGAAGCAGAATATATTCGAACATATTATGCACTACACAAAAGGTATGATTTAACTACCATCGTTGACCACCATACTGCAGGCGGAAGGCGTTACTAGTTACTCAACTATAGCCACATGAGTTACTTTGAACATTTTATTTGGTTGCTACGGTATAACATCATGTTACCGAACGCGCACAATACAAAAAACACACAAAAAAATGTGTTCAAAACCAAGAGCGTTCGTCTTCGAACAGCTTAACTCTCTCGTGACAGTCTTAAGACGATTCCGAGAGAAATCATGGTGAACTTTTTACAAATACCTGTAAATCAAGCAAGTGACGGGAGATCCTGCGAGTTCTATTCAAGTTTCGTTCGAGCAGAACAGCTTTATAGATCGTGGCCAAGCCTGTAGGAGTGAAATACTGTTCATATTTTTTGAGGATTATTAGGCACTAGGCACTACGGCATCTCGGAGCGCGGCTATAGCTTTATAGGTTCACCTTGTCTGACAGAAATTAAACTGCCGATTATAATACACGTTAAGCATTGACAAAACCATTAGATTCCTTAACAACAATTTCGCCCATTCTGAATTTGATCACGTTAGAATCCTGCTTCAAACGTGATTGAATTTTTGACGCTCTACTGAATGAAAGTCAGCAGGGCCTCATACTCGTATAGGGATATGGGCAGCTACGAGAGCTACCATTAGCCCGAAAGACACTTCACGAGTCAAAGTCTAATAAAAAAGCTGCTTCTCTCTTTACTTATAACGAAATTACGAGACATAAAGCATTGAATAAAGGACTTACCAAGTCCTACCAAGTAGTTCGTATTACTTTGGTTTTTATAGACTTCTCTCTACTCATTCCAATCGAATGAGCAGTGAAATAGATGATGACAGCGAACTGGTCCACAATTATCACATTTACAAAACATGACATTATCTTAAGACACTTGATAAGCGCTCTAAATCCACTCTATCGACCACTTTTTCGTAAACATAGTTTATTTTCTCCCAACTCTTATCAACCAAGAAAAACAATAGGAAGTCATGAACAATTGCTTAATGCTACTACACCCATTTTTGTATACAAATTTTAATTAAAGGAATGTATGCACGAAATATATTTATTATTACTTTTACTTGGATTTGCGTTCATCTTTTAGGAGAGATATGGAAAAAAGAACTCATCAAGTTCATGGTGAATGTCTCACCCTAATAATTTACAAATAAATATCAAAAATGCTATAACTTACTGCAAATTTAAATTATTATTATTTCAGTTCGAGAAACTATGCACAAATAGACTACTTCTATGAAGGTAGCTACTACTTATTTGTTATGCGAAATAATGTCATCTGTACAAATATATGTATTGGTTGAGAAGAGAAGGACGAGTGTACCACATGCAGAGTCTCTGTAAAAACTGGTTTTCCAGGTATATATTGTAAACTCATTAACGGAAATTACAGAAATTGCAGGATAGCAGATCATGTGACTTAATGAATTTAGAGATGTACATTAGTGGCTTTAATTATGCTATTTACAGTCATAAAATTAAATTGTATAATATACAAATACACATAGCAGTAGCTTAATATATTAACACCTGGGGAACTTCACGTTTGTTTAATTATTTTTTCTGAAGTAATTGTTTCAAGAACGCCCCAACATCTTCAAATTATACGTTGCTTTGGAATTGTTGATTAAAATACAATATTATCGTTCTATTTCACAGATTTTATCTGGAAATATACTGCTAGGATATTTTTTTAAGAAGAAAGATGAGTGGTGGTGGCTGTCATTACCGAAATATAAAGTGCGTTCCAAAGTAAACAGTACTTTTTAAAAATAGGTATTTCTAATGAGGCCATCTATTGGCAAAATATAGATCCTTCACTGACGTACTGTCAAAAGTTCGTGACATTTGAACGAATAGAAGCGGAGTTATTGCGTCTGAAGTGACAGTATGTTTGTGTCATCGGTACAAAAATGAGCATCGAACAAAGAGCTATATTAAGTTTTGTTTTATACTTGGTAAAACTTTTACCGAAATGTTTCATTTGATAAACAAAGTTTACGGTGATGATTGTTTTTAATCCATGGCAGAGTTCATGAGTGGTATACGCCCAAATTCCGTGATCACCACAGATACCATCAAAACTGTGAGTGAATTCATCAAAGATCAACCAAAATCTTCATTGAAATTCATAGAATTGGAATTGAGCATCTCAAAAACTTCAATTTATTGCATTTTGACCGAACATTTGGGCTACCGAAAAGCGTGCGCACAGTTTGTTCCGCACAAGTTGTCTAACGACCAAAAATTGCTCTCATCGATTGATACTTGTGACCATTTTAATGTCAACCACTCCCCGTATTCAACTTTTACCTTTTCGGAATAATGCATTTGCCGATGAAAGAAAAGCCTTTTGTGGACATAGAAGCCATCCAAAAGGCTTGTACCGACATCCTGAAGGACTCATTCGACATGCGTTTCTACCGTGCAAACCGCTGTATTCAGTCGGAAGGGGGCTATTTTGAATAAAATAAATCGGGTTTGCCAAAAAAGAGAGCCGTGGATCAATGGTTAAGTGCGCCATCATCACTGAGCGTGAGGTTTAAGGTTCGAATCCAAGAAAACACAAAAAAAAACGTCTGATAGACATCCGTGTGTAAAATAGTCATGAAAAAGCTTCCCTTAATCGAAAAAAAATTGCCGATCTGAAACGGCATAAAACTGTAGGTCCCAGCCAGCTCCTGCATTGGTCTGTTAGTGCCAAAATATTTTTTTTTTTCAAAAAAAAACTTTGTTATTCTAATTTTTAAAAAGTCCTGTTTACTTTGGAACACACCTGGTATATACCATCTACCATCTACCTGCTTGTCGCTAAAAACAACAGTGTAAACTGAAGATGGGAGCTCGTGCCGAAATATACGATTTATATTCAAGTCTCTTCAAATGGTGAATGATTAATTGAAATAAATTGAAATTGAAATCTAGCAATAACTTTAGAAGTATCTGCAATCTGCTGAGTCCAGCCGAAACTTGGTCTTACGAACATGTCAAGCAATGGTAAGAACAAGTCAAGCAATGGTAAGTTACTGGTTAGTGGCTACTTTATTATTCCGCTTTAGTGATAGGAAACACCACTGGGTTTTTGACGCGTTGAACTCAACTCGGATTTTCGCACCCATGAATCAATGTCAGCATTTAGTTCGGTAAACATTCGCTATCGTTTGAACTCCACTGCTGTGGCCATGGAATCGTTAAAGAGTAAGCGAAGTCAATAGTACTGTCATCCAAGAAGGAATGGAGACAGAGAGAAGGGCATTGACAAATATTAGAAAGAGTGTCGAAAAGAGAACTAAGCCCTGAGGCACACCAGTATTGGATTTTTTTTTTTTTTGGAAAGGAAATTTTCAAATCTCGGAAGCACTAAGACTCGTTATTTCGATCCATTGTACTACTAAACAGAAACAACCTTTTTGGTGTAGTTGCTGGAGAAACTTCGATTATATTCGTTTCTGTTTTATGCTCTGGTGGCTCTGGGTTGTTGTTCCCCGTTCGGGTTCGAACCTAGAAACCCATTTGTGGTGTAGTGGCTGGAGAAAACTTTGGTTTTATTCGTTTCTCTTTTATTCTCGGTGGCTAGTGGTTGTTGTTCCCCGCTCGGGCTCGAACCTACATACACAGCCGTTCATAAGTTTCCGGACAAATAATTTTTTCCACAATTATACTTTTATCTATCTGCGCAGATCTCAAATGAACAAATTTCTTTCAAATCCTGTTAGGTTCGATAGTAGACATTATTACATCTCAAAACAGGTAAAGGATTTTAAGAAAAAAGAGCGCAATTAACGCATAAACCGATGTAGGGAGTAATAAAATAAAACTGCAAACGTCATTAACTTACCATAAATCGGGAATAATTTGGCATTTCGTACAAAATGTTCCCAAAAAATTGCAGTTCAGGTATTTTTTGGGAAAACTAGGTTTGTTTTCTAACTATAAAAGCAGGTTTCGTATTCTTCCGAAGCCAGTTAGACTTGCAACTTCAATATTTAAAGTTAACCGATAAAGAGTCAAAAGAAAAAAAAACTCACATGGGAAGAAACAAGGCACAAAGTGAAGTTGAACGTTTTGGCAAAATAACCTTGCATACAGTGCGTGATATTGCAGATAAGCTTACAATTTCGAAGTCAACAGAGCACTTAAGAGCAGCAAGACAAGCGGAAGGCCAAAAGCAGGAGGACCAAACTATTAAATTAATAAGCAAGAGAGATCGGCAGCTTATAGCTTCACAAATCTATGCTTAGTTCAACCGTTCGTATTCAAAGAAGATATCAGTAACAACGACAAAAAGGCGTTTAGATGCCGCAGGACTTTACGGTCGAGCAGCAGTACGAAAACTTTTGCACAAAATAAAATTAAGCGGTTAGGCAGGATTGGACATCAACCGACAAGTCGAAAGTCTTATAGACGGACGAAGTTTTTTTGACAAAAAAGAAGAGTATACGTTTGGCGGTCTGCTGAAGAAAAGATGGTCTCTACCTGTGTGGTCCCAACAATGTAGCATGGCGGTGCCTGCCCGACCACAACACAATAGAGCTACTTTGAGACGAACTTGACAGAGAGGTTCGAAGACAGTGGCCAAAACGAAAGACAAACTTGGCAAGAAAGTAATTTCGGTTTTTACATGTAGATGGCGTTATGTTTGTTGATTATCGCTTTTGTCAAATGTTATGATTTTTTTCTTTTGGCATTTGATAGCTGTCACTTTAAGCTTACTTTACAGTTTGACTTTGTTTACACCTGTTAGTATAGTGTCAATTTTACCATGGAGTACATAAACTAACATTATCGACATTACAATTGAAAGAGATTCACTGAACACAACGAATCAATATTTGCTATATGCATCTCAAACGCAATGAAGTTGATCCTTTTTTAAAACGAATCATCATTGGCGATGAAAAATGGATCGTCTACAACAACATCAATCGAAAATGATCATGGTCTAAGCGTGATGAACCAGCGCAAACCACATCGAAAGCTGTTGTCAATTTGGTGGGATTATAAAGGATTTCAGTGACTGTAAAAGTAGTACAGCACAGCATAGAACAGCACAAGTTTGTGAAAACTGTCAGAACAGATTAGAACAGAAAATTACAGCCTTGCCACACAAAACAGCTGTGTTCTACCTCAAGAGTAGGTGCAGAAAATCGTGTGCTGGACTGTGTGGTCATTGAACAAAAAGAAGAACACTTTTGGACGAAATGTTTTATCATTGAACGCAAAAACCTGTATTTTTTTTTTTTTGTGTTGGACTGTGCAATACAGAGTCACTGAACAAAGCTAAGGTGTTGTGTATTTTGAGCTACTTTCAAGGAACCAAACAATCAATTCAGTCAACAACTAATGAAACTGGAGGAAGCAATCAAAGAAAAACGGCCGGAATTGGCAAATCGTAAGAGAATCGTGTTCTACCAGCTTTGGTAACTCGTGAGAAATTATTGAACCTTGGTTGGAAATTTATGTCACTTCCACCATACAGCCCCGACTTTGCACCATCAGATTTTCATCCGTTTCGAAGTTTGCAAAACTCTTTGAATGGTAAAGCTTTCACCAATGATGATGACCTGAAATCGCAGGGCCAGAAGTTCTATGAGCACGGAATCATGAAATTGCCAGAAAGCGAGCAGAAGGTCATCGAACAAAATGGAAAATACTAGGTGGGGTGAAAAGTAACCTCCTTGACCGTCAGAATGCGCTGCTACTGCAAAAAAGGTTATGGTGCCTTGAAGTCCATTCATATTTAGGCAGACATGCCAAATTTCAGTGCGATACTGTTTTTAGTTTTGTTTTGACAGCTGATTGTTGTTGACGTGTTTGGCATCATGTTGAGTATGGACAAAAACGATTTTCGTTCTCTCATAAAACATTATTTTTTGAGAGGCAAAACGGCCAATGAAACAAAAGAAAAGTTGGATAATGGGGCAACATTATGGGGCTAATGCTCCGTCAGATTACACCGTCAAATATTGGTTTTAAGAGTTTCGTGGTGGCCGCAACTCCACTACCGATCAAGTCCGCAGCGGCAGGCCCTCCGATGCGGTTACAGAGGACAATGTCAAAAAAATACATGAAATGGTGTTGGCTGACCAGAAAGTGAAGGTGCGCGAGCTAGCAGATACCACAAAGATTAGTACTGAGCGCACACGCCATATTTTGGGCAATATTCTGCATATAAAAAAGTTATCTTGCCGCTGGGTGCCGCGCATGCTCACTCCTGACCAAAAACACGAACGCGAGAGCATTTCGAAAGAGTGTTTGGACTTGCAGATGCGGAATCGTGCGGACTTTTGGCGTCGATTGGTAACTGTTGATGAATCCTGGATCCACTATTATACACCAGAGAACAGAATGAGTGCCCGGCAATGGACTGAAGCCGGCACGAGTGCTCCGAAGCGGCCGAGGGAGGCTCAATGGGTCGGCAAGGTTATGGCGTCGGTTTTCTGGGATTGTCATGGCATACTCTTCGTGGACTACCTCGAAAAAGGAAAAACCATCAACAGCGAGTATTACTGTGCATTATTGGAGCGATTGAAGGCCGAAATCGCTGCAAAACGGCCTCACATGAAGCGAAAAAAAAATTTTGTTTTTGCAAGACAATGCTCGGACTATTATCTCTTCCCAAACCTCAAAAGATGGCTCATCAATAAAAAAAATTCAGCTCACGTGAGGAAATCATCGACGCCACGGAGGAGTATTTTGCAGACCTTCCGGAAAATTACTTTTCGGACGGGATCAAGAAAAACATTTTTTTTCATTCCCAAGGACGTTACTTTTCACCCCACCTAGTATATGATATAAAAAAGAGTTTTATTTCACACTAAAAAAAACGAATAAAAATCAATCTACAAAATTTACAAGAGGAGTACTGGAGTACGAATACACCCTTAGTACGACAGACCTGTTCCTTTCTATATTTCCCCCCACCGACCGTCAATAGACTCATTTACCCTACATAGCACGTGCTGTCACCATGAATAATCTACAATTAATTTTAAATTTCTTCTTTCGCATTTTCCCTGATTTATTTAAATTAAACTCTAAAATCATTTAAATAATATTTATTTGTTTTTGTAAAGAAAAAAAAAAAAAACTAAATTCCATGCTTACCAGTGTAGAATTCTAAAAATAAAAAAAAAAAATAAATAAAGAAACAACAAAACCAAACCGCCCCAAAAATTCACAGGTCTTTGAATCAGCGACGATTACGAACTGGCTAGCTACTCATATCTCTATACAACAACTTGTTTAATTGTGATACGAACGGAATCAAAAACGTCAAATTGCGTCATTTACGTTTTCTTTTATTCCATGCACACCTAGATATAGGGCGATATAGGCCAAATTGTTGAATTTGCAATGTGTACGCAAAGATTCTTAAAAATCGTTATATAAATTAAAACAAAAAAAAAAAAAAAATTATTATTGATTTTCATCGGTAGCCCCACCAGCAGCGCAGTCACGCTCCAAGTCATAGTTTCCACTTGTTTTTTTTAGAAATTTTTAATTTAATAAATGGCGGGCGAAAAGATCACATGAATTTAAAAATAACCTCCCACCGATGGCGATTTGTAAAATTCATAAATTGTCTAATTAACAAGTTTTGATTTACATACATATATGTGCAGATAGTCTCAATTAAAATCTGATACCATTTCAATCAAAGAACGGCAACCACCAGCAACAATCGGTCGTTATGTAAGGAGCGCCGAGGCCGACAACAACGTGAAATAGAAAATGGTTTCGCTTTCACGCTTATTTTCACTTAACTTGATATTTAAAAAAAAAGAAATTTTTAAGGAAAACTAGTAGTACCTACCGATAGACCTTGCAGATTCTTGGTGTTGGACTGCTTAATTAGGCTTTGACCAGCGGTGGCGGCAATGGCAATTTGCTGCTTGCATTCACCCTGAGCTGATGGTACGGATTGCTGTTGTATCTTGACAGCGGCATTCGCTTCTGGTCGGACTACTGTTTTAGCAATACTATTCGATGTTATGATTGCTGATGCCGATGCTGAAGCTGCTGCTGCTGTTGGTATTTGATTAGTTGCAGATTTTTTAAGAATCGATTGTTGTTCGTTGTTATTTGATGCTCCTATGACGTATTTAATCATTTCCTTGTCTGCATAGATGGACGGTGTGATTATTTGATCACGAAGTATCACTGGAGAGTTACTAAATTGCGAGCCACCAGACGATGTACAGCGAATTCTTTGTAAATTATCCGTTGTTGTCTCCATTGGATTCATTTTTAGTGCTTATTATACGATTGAGTTTGAAAGTTGCATGCAGTTATAACGAATGAAATACATGCAAATGTACAAAAAAATACACTTTGTTTCTATTTAACTTGCAAAGGCGAATTAACTTGCATTATATTTCTATTTAATCAACAAAAACCGACGATTTGTTGCGATCAGAGCCATCTAGCGGGGAAATGTCAGTAAAAATGAATGTGATGAACTCTTGTCGGGGTTCTTTTTTTTTGTATAATTCATTGCATTCACTGCAGTGGAGAATGAACTTGTTGCAGTTTCGAAATTAGTTTGGTTTTTTTCTTTTTCTTTTTTTTTACATTCAGAGTGTATTTTGATAAAAGATATGTTTGAAATTATTCAAAATAAAGTCAATTTAATTGATTTGTATGAAATCAGTTATCGCAAATGGCTGCCATGGAAGAAAGCACTCTACCCAAAGATACGTTGCAAATTCAAAAGAGGAGTGCTTGGGGGAATGTCTGTTCACCGGGATGCATTAAAAATGATATTTATATAATTTAATTACTATAATACAATATAACGATTATAATACACGCATAATTGCGTTAAATAAACGCTGTATAAACTCGAAATGAGTATCACTAAAGTTCGTACTGGTTGTTCGAGTATTTATCACGGCAGCACCACTGCTGCAGTTGGCATGATAGTTTTTATTACAAAATAACACTATAACTATCGAATTTATAATTTATTGTTACAGAAACGATTAAATTTATTGAAAAATGCAGAGATTTATTGATAAATTTACACTTTGCCGGGAGAGAAGCAGATCTTCTTGCTGCAGCAGCCAGATTTTTTTTTTTTTTTTTTTCGTTGCGATAGGGTGCTTTTGACAGATGAGGAATGTAGTTGAATGGATGAACTTGAGAATGTAATAGATGAGAGTGATTGGTAAAATTGTCGATGAATATTATTTTTGTATTCTATTTTATTATTTTAACGGAAAGAGTTTTGGAGAAAAGAATCAATAACAAGTTAAAGTGAAAGTAGTTCTTTTTTGCAATCAATTTAAACTAGTGCTATATTTTGCTTATTGCTCTCGTAAAAGATGTAGAAAGATAAATGCGTCTATAACTTTTGCAGCACTTGCTATAAAATGAGATTAAACGTACATATGTACATCCGTGCCATTCTACCTCAAATGCAGATAGCATGAGTAGTTAAAGCCACGATCAGACCAGTGCACAGTAGCACGAAGAAGAAGAGCATATTTGGTTGCGGAAATTTATTTAGTAATTATTTTGAAAAAGGACATCCTTACCGATTTTTGTGAAATTTTAGTATATTGTATATGGCATTTTTGATATGCTTAGTATATGATATGTATATGTATACTATGGAGTAACAAAATTGAAATCACTGAAAATACATGAAACTTCATTTCTTCCCAACTTCATAGGCTATAAAGAAGAATTAAAATCGGTACGTCAACTATACAAATAATGTAAATGACTGTCATTGGGTTTGTTTATGGTGATGGCACACATTGAACGAGTGACGTGCAAAAGGAGGCAAGAATAAACCTGAATTACGTATATTTGTAAATATACCGCAATCGTAAACAGTTTTTATTTGGACTAATATTTTTTATTGGAATAATATGCACCAACAAATATTTTGGTTTCTTGGTACTAATGAAGAATGACCCCTATATATGTATATGTGTACACAAATATATATGTGTATATACATGCTCTCTATGAAATATCAAAATTTCATCAAAATCGGTGATGAGGCATTTTTTTCTAAATATTTTTTTTGTGTTCATCAATAAAACTTACACAAACGTTTTGGGGAAGGTTTAAGAAACAGAAGTCACAATGGGACCGACGTCGTAAACTATCATATAATGTAATATAATAAAGTTTAATCACAGATTTTCTAGAGCTTCAATCATTTTTACTCTCGAGCGGTTTTTGCTAGCGAAGAAGGGTGTACATTTTAAATGCACGAAAAAAGACATTTCACTCCTTTCTTTTTTCGGGACTGCTGGAGAGTATAATCGTTTCAGAAAATAAGGAGGAAGCAGAAACATTTTTGTTCTTAACGAGTTTACTCGTTAGAGTAAATTGGAGTGGAATTTCGAACGAAATGGAAAAATTAGTATTTTCTTTTTATTTGTATTGTTTTTGGATGCGATTTTTTGCTTGAATACATAAGTATGCATATCCCATACATAATATATATATATAAATGTGTCTATACGTCTACGCACGTGTATACATACATAATATACATATATACATACATACATTATATTTTCATATCCATAATTATGAATGTTCATACGTATATGATTATTCATGTCTTCCTAAGAGCATGCACAACGTACCTATTTAATTTACTATTTTTATGTCTATCTCCTTTCTCCTACGGATACGAGCCCATACACAGAACAAAAAAGAAAAACATGTAAAATACCAACAACTAAAATCCCACAAACAAAAGTACGCACAGGGAATCGAAGGTGTAAACAATTTTTTTCGTTTTAATTTTTTTTTTATTACATTTATATGTAATTACACATCGTACAGGCAACGGTAAGATCTTTTTCGATTTCATACTCATTTTTACACTTTCAACCATGACACACAACTTTATTTTTTCCAACAAAAAAACTGATTTTGGTTCGATTGTCTTCGCTCGCGTACATTTTTTGGACGTGAAGAACGAGGAGCTAGGTGTTTTCAATCTCTTTCGAGCGAACAAAATTTAGGAGTAGACTTTTGTTTTTTGTTTTTTTGCACGCGGGAGTTTCTTTGCTCGAAATTGAGTGGAAAAACTTTTCGAATTCGAGCGACTATTTTGAGCTCTGATTTTAGTACCAAAAGGGTGATTTTTTTTCGACGTTTTTTTAGGAAACGGGTCAAGTTAGGAAAATTAAACGCCGAACAGAATGCTTGCGATCCGATCCGGCATTTTACTAAAAATGGGAGAAAAACAGTAAGATCATAAATAGAAAATTAATAATTGGACCTTTTCAAATATTTTTACATATTTATGGCACATATTGTGTGCACAACCTAACAGAACGGTACATTAATGAAGGTATGTGATTATTATGTGTTCACATAACCTGAATTTCTTGGGGGTGGGTTTCTAAATCCAATATAATTGTGCAAAACACTGCCAGCTTATTTGAGTCGATTATGTTAACAAATGGCAAATTTATAAATTAATATTATCCGACAAAGGCCAAACTTTGATATGTTCATTGTGTGTAACTTTCCGGCAAGCCATAGAAAATATGTGGGCTGTTAATTTTTTCACTTTTTAGAACCGCAGTAATGAATCGGATTGGAAACATTCTGTTCAGCGCTTTGCCAAAAAAACCCAATAAAAAACATGTTTTTCCTGGTTATTTCAGATTATCGCGTACTGCATTCTGTATCTTCAAGCGTTTGACAGGTACACAGACTGACAGACTCCGTGTTGAATTCATTCAACCTTTCTGGTACAAAATATAAAAAAAAAATTGCTATGGTTTTTGAAAGAATTACCAGAGAAGCTTAGCCAGGGGAATAACCCGCCTGTAAAAATATGAAAAAAATTAGTTTGACAGCCAATCGAGCTGTGCAACATACAAAAGGAAGAGACCTACAGTTTTATGCACACAAAAAATGATAATGTTTCTATCGATAAGCTTATCAATTTTACAATGACTCTCGGGTGTTTGCCATACGAAAAAAAATTGTTTGGTGTTTTCTGGGACTCAAACCTAAGTCCCCCACTCAGTAATACACGCACTTTACCACCAGATGGCATACATGCATTTTCTTGACCTGACCGGTTAAAAAAATACCTTTTAAGAAAAAATATTGTAACATAATAATAACTACGCCCCCTAAAATATGACGCAACAAATTCCGAAGTGACTTCATTCTGGCAGAATTTTGGTTCGTACTGTCCTTTCATTCGAGGTTCGTGTCTGGGACGAAGTCTCCACAGCTCATGTCAACGAAAGAGACGAATAATATCAGGGATAAAAGGGAATTGAAACTGCAAGAATTATTTCTCTTGTTCCAGTGGTCGAAGAATTTGCTAGAAGTTTCTGGCTATCAGAAACTTCTGCTATATAAGGACAGATGGCGATCAAAAAAGACACAGTTGGTTTTAGAACCGTGGCGAAGAGATTGGAAAAGTGATAACGGGCGAAGTTGTAATTTGGTGATAAATTGAAAGTTGAGAGTAAACAAGAAAAAGTAATTAGTTTGAATTTGTGAATTAAGTAATTGAAAGGAGATAAAGTGATTTGAGAGGAAAGAGACATTGTAAGAAAAGAATTTGCGAAGAATAGTATAGTGTGAACTTGAATTGTTCTATAGAGTAGAAAATAAAGAAATAATTTCACAGAATAATTGTTTTATCTACTCGAGCCGTAGCTCGCATATTACATTGGTGTCAGAAGCGGGATAAAACTTATTCTGTGAATAACTATTTCCGTGGTGTGAAATTGCACAAAAAAAAAAAAAAAAAAAAAAACGATTTCTGTGTTGAGTTAATTAGTTGCGCAAAATGGGTCGCAAATTGGGAAAACTAACTATAACTCAACTAAAGGCAGAACTCAGTAAGCGGAACCTCGACACAACTGGGGGAAAAGATGCCCTACTGATTCGTCTGGAAGAAGCAGTAACGCAGGAAGGTGAAAATCCGCATGACATAGAGTTTGACGTGGAAGAGGAACCAGCAAGTACAGTAGCCGACCCGGGTATAACAAGTCTGCTCCTGCAACTTAAGTTAGTCATGGACGAACAAAAGAAAGCAATAGAAGATCAAAGTCATAAGCTCGATGACCAAAGGAATTCTCTAGAACTTAAGCTGGACGAACAAAAGAAAGCAATGGACGAACAAAAGAATTCTCTAGAACTTAAGCTGGATGAACAAAAGAAAGCGATGGACGAACAAAAGAAAGCAATGGGCGACCAAAGGAATTCTCTAGAACTTAAGCTGGACGAACAAAAGAAAGCAATGGACGAACAAAAGAATTCTCTAGATGCTCTGGAAAGTAAACTTGATGAGCAAAACAAGAACTTGGAATCCAAATTCGAAGTGATCGAAGAAAAAATCGAGAAGGTCGAGACGCAACTCGAAAAAGTCGAAATTAGATTCGATGAAAATTTTGAGAAACATGAAACTCAGTTCGGGAAGATAGAGACTCAGTTTGAAAAAGTGGATACGCAATTCGAGATAGTAGGAAAGCAAGTCGAAAATCTTGCTAAGGAGCTCAGCAACGTGAAGAGACAGAAAGCACGGGAATATTCCACTGACGGTCTGAGAAGAAAGGAGATGCAGCCTCCTATCTTCGATGGTCAAACATCATGGCCAATTTATAAAAGGCAATTCGAAGCGGCCGCAATGACCAATAGCTGGGACGATGAAGAGAAGTCCATTGCACTCACACTTGCACTGAGGGGTCCAGCTGCGGAGCTCTTGCAGACCATCCCGGAAGATAAACAGCAGAACTACGACTCTCTGGTTCAGGCTATCGAGATGCGGTTTGGGGATGAACACATGCAGCAGGTGTACAGGGTTCAGCTGCGTAGTCGAGTCCAGAAAAGGGGGGAAACGCTCCAACAGTTGCAAGCGGATATAGAGCGACTAGCCCATCTTTCATACCCTAAAGCCGGTGAGGAGCTTATCAACGAAATGGCGGTGGAAGCTTTTATTCAGGCCATAGAGGACAGACAACTGCAAATGGCTGTAAGGATGGCTGAAAAACGAACACTCCCCGAGGCATTGGCATTCGCTTTGTCAATGAAGGCTGCGGACCAAGCATACCAGGGAATACACCGTGTCAGGGAAATGTCCGTCGTGGAATGCTCATGCCAGAGAACAGCCGTCATGGATGAAGACAGAGCTCGCGGAAGTCAAATCCGTTGCTGGAATTGCAACCAAACGGGACACCTACAACGGCAGTGCAGAAGTGCACCTAGACGAGGAAATTGTTCACATTGCGGAAGTAGGAGAAGCAGAGAGGAAGCATCTGGCGGTGATAACATCCATCCTGTCAGTCAGACTTCGCAAAACCAGCAGTCGGGAAATGCGTAAGGACCAACTTCGCGGGGCAGAAGTTGGTTACTGGAATCGAGGCCCCCAGGACCACCATTCAAGTTTCGCAAACCAAACGGGGTAACAAGAGCCTGACAGTGGAGGCACTAATCAACGAGAAGAAGTGCGTAGCCACCATCGACACAGGTGCCACTGCCTCCATTGTAAGAAGAGATATCGTCAAAAGCTCCTGGCTGCACAACACCAACAGCTACTGCCTGAAGACTGCAACAGGGGAAATGGCGAAGGTATTTGGAGAAGTTCGTCTTACGATTACTCTGGCAGGACTGACGTTCTCCCATGCGTTTCTGGTGGCAGATATATGCGACGAGTGCATCATCGGAGTAGACTTCATGAAAGCAAATGAAGTAATCTTGGACATCGGGATGCAAGTACTGAGGTATCGAAATGTGGAGATTCCGATGGTGTACGGAAATGAGAATGCCGTAACTCTCAGGACAGTCATCAGCAAAGACGAAGTTTTGCCGCCGTCTTCAGAGACAATCATTTGGACGAAGCTGGAAGGTGATCTTGGGAGCCACCGATTCTACATAGTAGAACCAGACCCAGAGAAGAATTCTCAAGACTACATCGTGGGAAAGACGTTAGTCGAACCAAAGAAAACCATGGTTCCAGTGAGGGTTTTGAACGCAAGACCACACACTGTCAAACTAAGGCGAGGGGAGGTGACTGGAAAATGCACGCCGATTACCGCCGTCGCAACAATATCTGAACGTGATGCTCCAAAACTTCTCCCATCACCTTGGACAGCGGAAGCGAGAGAGACGATTCTCCAGTCCAGTGAGCTGAATCAGGAGCAGCGAACTATGGCAGAGAATCTTATCAATGAGTACGCTGATGTATTTGCCTCACAGGACGGAGAATACGGCCGAACACACCTGGTACAACATCGAATAGACACTGGTGATACTAGACCAATTCGTCAGCCTGCTAGGCGCCTTCCATTGGCAAAGCAGACAGAAGTTGCAGAGATGGTGTCGGCAATGGAGAAAGAAGGTCTGATTGAAAGTTCCAAAAGTCCGTGGGCATCACCGGTTGTACTGGTTAAGAAGAAAGATGGCAGCACGCGGTTCTGCGTGGACTATCGGCAGCTCAATTACGTCACCAAGAAAGACAGCTACCCTCTGCCACGGATTGACGACACGCTAGACACACTATCAGGAGCCCGATGGTTTTCCACTCTCGACTTGAAGAGTGGCTACTGGCAGGTACAGATCCATCCAGAAGACCGGGAGAAAACCGCCTTCACCGCAGGAAATGGGCTATGGCAATTCACGGTAATGCCATTCGGGCTGTGCAATGCTCCGGCGACTTTCGAGCGATTGATGGAATGTGTCCTGCAAGGGTTAACATGGAAAACCTGTTTGGTATACTTGGATGATGTCATCGTCGTAGGAAAAACGTTTGCGCAACACCGAGACAATCTAAGGGATGTGTTTCAAAGGCTTCGAAGTGCCCACCTGAAGCTCAACCCCAAGAAGTGCGCCCTGTTTAGAGCGGAAGTCAAGTACCTGGGACACATAATTTCAGCGAAAGGAGTGAGAACCGATCCGGAGAAGGTCGAAGCGGTGAAAAACTGGCCAGTCCCCAAAGACAAACACCAACTAAGGAGCTTCCTGGGCCTAGCCACCTACTACAGACGGTTCGTGAAGGATTTTGCCGGGATCGCAAAGAACCTGCACCAGTTGACGGAAAAGGGAAAACAATTCAAATGGTCAATTGAGTGCGAGAAGAGCTTCAAGGCACTTAAACAACGGCTATGCGATGCCCCGATACTGGCTTACCCCACTCCCGGGGAAACGTTCGTTGTGGATGCAGATGCTAGTAATGTCGGGGTAGGAGCCGTACTCTCCCAGGTGCATGACGGCCAAGAGAAGGTGGTTGCGTACTTCAGCAAGGTGCTCTCTAAGCCAGAAAGGAACTACTGCGTGACAAGGCGGGAACTTCTAGCTTTGATCTTGGCTACGAAGCATTTTCACAAATACCTCTACGGGAGGAAGTTCGTTCTTCGCACAGACCATGCAGCATTAAAATGGCTATTACAGTTCAAGAGTCCTGAGGGTCAGGTCGCAAGATGGATCGAAAGGCTGCAAATCTACGACTACGAAATACAGCATCGTAAAGGAAAACTCCACTCTAATGCGGATGCACTGTCCCGGAGACCATGCAGAACGGATTGTAAACATTGTGCGCGTCAGGAAGAACGGGAGCTGGTTTCCATCCAAAGAATGAGAGCCGAACCTATCGCCGGCTGGAGCGTAGATGAGATCCGGAACGCTCAGAAGGAAGACCCCGATATCGAGCCGATTCTGGCCTGGAAGGAGAACATGGAGAAACCGGATCATCAGGACATCTCTCACAGAAGCCCGACCTTAAAGGCATATTTTGCGCAGTGGGACTCCCTCCATGTCCAAGAAGGTGTTCTGAGAAGAAAATGGGAATCCTCCGACGGAAAATCGTTTGTAATGCAGCTTGTAGTACCGCGGACGAGGGTCAAGGAGGTGTTACAGGAAATGCATGGCGGGGCGACCGGAGGCCACTTGGGAGTGAATAAGACGCTAGAAAGGGTACGAGAACGTTTTTATTGGTTAAAAGCGAAGGAAGATATCGAAGACTGGTGCAGAAAATGCGACGTGTGTGCAGCTAGCAAGGGTCCGAGAATCAAAACTCGAGGTAAGATGCACCAATACAACGTGGGAGCACCTTTCGAACGAATCGCCATTGACATCGCAGGGCCCTTTCCGGAAACCGACAATGGTAATCGGTATATACTCGTAGTGATGGACTACTTCAGTAAGTGGCCGGAAGCGTTTCCGATCCCTAACCAGGAAGCCAGAACCGTGGCGGAGCAGATCGTCTACAATTGGGTTAGCAGATTCGGTGTGCCCTTGGAATTGCATTCTGACCAAGGGCGGAACTTCGAGTCAAGAATCTTCCAAGAGATGTGTCAACTACTCGGAATCAAAAAGACAAGGACAACCCCGCTTCATCCACAGTCGGACGGTATGGTGGAGCGTTTCAATAGGACTTTGGACGAACATCTCTCGAAGGTCGTAGGTGACTACCAACGGGATTGGGACCGGCAGATTCCCTTGTTTTTGATGGCCTATAGAAGTGCCGTGCATAGCACTACTCGACATACGCCGTTCGAAATCTTATTTGGTGGAATAGCTCGTTTACCCAGTGAGGTGAAATTTGGATCTCCTACCAATGAGCCCAGAAATGAAGAAGAGTACGTGGCGGACCTTAGGGAAAGGCTTAGGGACATACACCAAAGGACCAGAAGCCAGATTAAGATGACGAGCGACCGCATGAAGACCAGGTATGATGCCAAGGCAACAACGTCAGGATTCCAGGAAGGAGATCTGGTGTGGCTGTATAATCCCCATCGCCAAAAGGGGAAATCACCTAAGTTACAGCGGAACTGGGAAGGTCCCTACAGAATAGTAACCCGCATCAACGATGTTGTCTACCGCATCCAGCGAGGACCAAGGGCCAAAATGAAAGTGGTTCATGTGGACCGACTGAGTCGATACAATGGCCGAAATGAGGATGCACTTGTTCGGGACGAACACGTCTAAGAGGGGGGCAGTGTAACATAATAATAACTACGCCCCCTAAAATATGACGCAACAAATTCCGAAGTGACTTCATTCTGGCAGAATTTTGGTTCGTACTGTCCTTTCATTCGAGGTTCGTGTCTGGGACGAAGTCTCCACAGCTCATGTCAACGAAAGAGACGAATAATATCAGGGATAAAAGGGAATTGAAACTGCAAGAATTATTTCTCTTGTTCCAGTGGTCGAAGAATTTGCTAGAAGTTTCTGGCTATCAGAAACTTCTGCTATATAAGGACAGATGGCGATCAAAAAAGACACAGTTGGTTTTAGAACCGTGGCGAAGAGATTGGAAAAGTGATAACGGGCGAAGTTGTAATTTGGTGATAAATTGAAAGTTGAGAGTAAACAAGAAAAAGTAATTAGTTTGAATTTGTGAATTAAGTAATTGAAAGGAGATAAAGTGATTTGAGAGGAAAGAGACATTGTAAGAAAAGAATTTGCGAAGAATAGTATAGTGTGAACTTGAATTGTTCTATAGAGTAGAAAATAAAGAAATAATTTCACAGAATAATTGTTTTATCTACTCGAGCCGTAGCTCGCATATTACAATATATAAAAATTGGAGTAGGCCGTAATTTGCATTTGTTCCCAATTCTTTTGGATTTGAGCCTTTTCTTTATTTTTAATTTTTCTTTATTTCTTCAAATGTAAGTATAAATATATATCAAATCGAGACGATCAATCTTTTCTTCAAATTGATAGAAGAAAGTCATAAGTGAGCCCAAATTTTTAAAGGTGTGCAATAAGAACACTGAGATGATTTATGTGCATTAGATATTCAGACGCACATTTTTTTACCAATCGCATCTATTTATTGTACATTCATTTGAAAAAAAGCTTGAGAGAAAGATTGAAGGTGTATATCGGAATTTTCTTCAATCATTTGGGCACATTTTTTTGATTGATGAAAAAGATTGTTCGTCTGTACCATGCATCAAACTATTGAAAAATCATGAGCGAAAAATACAAATCTGAATAAGCAATCGTGTTTCATTTTCGAAATATTCCGTTTTGTTCTGATTTTCTCAGTATTAGCTCAACCGTTAAACAATAAACACCATACGAATATTTATGTTCGCATGGAAACGAATTCAAAAATTCAGTAATGCTCATTGTTATGCATTGGTAAATGAACACGAAATGCTAAAAAGAATAAAGTTTCAACTCATTCTACTCCTTCCATTTGGGGAGAACGCACATTCCATGTGAAAATGAAATACGGGGAGTGCAAAACCTAAGCCTAGCCTCGACCGAAGCAAGCAACGCGCCCCACTTGACTCACCCAAAAAAGGTGGTTAATTTTTATAAAGGTTATTTTCGGTGCGTGAAAGTTTTGCTGATGGGCTCATAGGGAGGCACACAAAAAGATGGTAGGTGAATGAAACATTGATAGGTTATAATTATAATTAGCGAAATCACCAGCTCATTCAATTTGAGCCTAATTTGGAAGAACGCCTCAACATAATCGGCATATTTGCACACAATTCCGATCGCCGAAGAAAATATTGTACTTGTACTATTTCTACAAATCGCAAGCAACATTATAAAATATATTTATCTTAGGGAAAAAAGCAGTCGTCAATAATAATTATAAAAAAACACATATACATAAATGCATTAATCTGCTATATTATCTTCGAATGGACATCACGTCTCAAACTCTTTCCAACAACACAGCAATACCCTGTCCACCACCGATACACGCGGAGCCGACAGCGTATTTCAAGTTCTTGCGCCTAAAAGAAAAAAAAAAAAAAAGTATTTAATTGGAAAGCAAGTCAACACTTGTCCTTACCTTAATTCATAAATTAAATGTCCAGTAATACGTGCTCCACTAGCAGCCAAAGGATGTCCCAAAGCAATAGCACCACCATTCAGATTAAGTTTATTGATATCGAGCTTAAGGGCATCAACGCAGGCCAAAGTTTGGGCACTGAAGGCTTCATTGATCTAAAAGACGGTAAAAATTATTACCTAAAGCAGATTCAAATAGTTTTTTTTTTTTTGTAATTTACTTCAATTAAATCAACGTCCTCCAATTTTACACCGGTGGCCTTAAGTACATTTTGAATTGCTGGCACTGGACCAATTCCCATAATCTCTGGTTGCACTCCAACATACGAGTAACCAACCAAACGGGCCAATGGCTTCAGGTTGTACTCCTTAACAGCGTCTTCAGAAGCCAAGACTACAGCTGCAGCACCATCACAGATACCCTACAGTTACATAAGATATAAATCGATTCATTGATTATAAGACACTGCGGAGGCTTACAGAAGCAGTTCCAGCTGTGACAACACCGTTCTTCTTGAAAAGTGATGGTAACTTGGCTAAACCTTCAATAGTTGTTTGTGGTCTGAAAATATTTCAAATAAATAGGCCTTCATTCTAAAATTTCCTGCGATCTTACCTTGGATGTTCATCAACAACAAAATCGATCTCCTTTCCCTTCACCTTGATCTTGAAGGGGGTAATCTCTGAGTTGAAGATACCTGCATCTTGAGCCTTCTTCCAGTTAGTTTGGGACCTCAAGGCGAATTCGTCAACTCGCTCTTTGCTGATTTTATACTGGTCAGCTAGATTTTCTGCGGTCAGTGCCATTGGCAACTTACAGTAGGTGTCTGTCAGTCCAACCCAGAGACCATCTTCCAGAGTGTAATTGCCTCCCAATGTGGTACCAAAACGAATGTTCCTTGCAACAAATGGTGCCTGTGACATACTGTCTACCCCACCGGTTAAGGATACCTTTGCCGATCCCACGATAATATCCTGAGCACCGTTTACAATCGCCTGGAAACCAGAACCGCACAGACGATTGATTCCTAGAGCGGGCTTGTCTATTGGTACACCACAATTGAGGGCCGTGTGACGGGGAATAAAAATACCGTCCGATGAGGAAATCTGGCGAATTAAAATTAATTTGATGACAAATTCGCTTCTTTGTATATTTTTTAAACTTACGGAAAGAACGTTGCCGATGACTGTAGTATCAACTTGTTCTCCCTTCAATCCAGATGATTCGAGAGCGGCTTTGGCAGCCGTTGTTGCCAGCTGAGTTTGATGAACATTTTTCAAGGTTCCGCCAAAAGTACCAAAAGCTGTTCGCTTAGCGCCGACAATAAAGACTCCTGCAAAGAAGTTGCCATACATTAAACTCATTTAATATTAAATAGAGATTCTTAGAAGAAGCACCAATCCAGGTTTTGGGATCAAACAATTGCTGGTCTACTTAAATTTGATCATGCAAAAAGTTAAATTACTTATTGTTTGGCTAGGTTTGTGGCATCGAGCACCTTTTCTAAGTTGACTACAGGATACTTTAATACTTTTTACACTGTCCTCATTTTAAAGACGTTAACGCATTCCGCAAAGCCAACAAGCGTAGTCATGCTATTGCAAAGAACTGATAAATCCCACTTATGGGGAGTTTATGGAATGGGGAGTTGCAGATCAAAAGCGAAAGCTACATCTTAGTGGCAATACAGAAAATCTTACCAAGAAATTTAATATACATACAACCAGATTCACATGCAGTGAATGGTAATGATTTCATATTCCATGGCTAGTTTTGGACATAAGATGATTTATTGATTTTAGACCCGTATTCACCCTTTTGCTATCCAAAAACAAGAAAAGTCACCATAATTAGGAAATAGTTCTATGTTCCAATGGTTCAATACAAAATAACCCAACGATAAAATAACATGTGGAAAAAAAGGGGGGCGCGTTCGGCGTTTTTAAATTTACTTTTGAAGTCACCTCAGAAGCGGAAACAAAAGCCAATAAGTACTTTGCGTGCTGACACTGCATTTTCACACCATTATTGCAAACAAGTTTACTACTTAATCGCACCAATTAAACACCCACAAGCACTTATCCCATTCCTACCTTAGGTGTATGTATGCACATTCATATTTATTTAATCTACCTTTTACTAAACTTCCGCTATCAAAAAAGATAAGGTACAAAACTTTGTTCAAAGTCGCATTTATCGTAATAAGGTTTATTAATTTATTTTTTTAGTTAATTCTGAAATGTTTACGAGTGACAAGTTTATCTCTGAGGTAGCTACAAAGTCTATTCGCATTCTTTTCGAGTAAAAAACTCATAAACTGCCAAATAATTTGGTAGCATTTTATAAATGCTTCATACTTCTACTCTATTAGAACAATTAATTTACAATCGAATAGGTTGTCAATACATGCTTCTGAAATTCACAATTATCCACTCTGTCTCCAAGTGATAAATGTCACATTTATAGCCAATATGAAAAGGATTCCTTTTGCAACAAATCAATATTTTATGACATGAATTGCATTGTACAAGATAAATATTGATTCAAACTCAGGAGCAAATTGAAACTAATGCCATTTTTTGTTTTCTTCGAACAGTGTGAATGGGAGACCTTTTGATATATAGAATTAAAGAAAGTTTGAAATAATCGAATAGTAATACACTCAAGTATAAAAGATTAAGATAGAACTCGTTGGTTGTGGTAACAAAACAAAAACAACCGCCAAAATAACATAGCCATTCCAAATTAGCTAATCTAAAAGTGCTGGAAGCTACTGATAATTCTCAACGGTTACGCTGCAGCTATAGTTAAAATGAACAATTTACTTTTCGTTTATGAAATGTTTCCTTGTTTTCTCCTTCAAGTGCCTATCCTAGCCTACCTTTAAGTGATGAGATTTCTGCTATTTAAGTAGTATTTCTACCACCTTTTAATTCATCTAAAATTCTACTACCGCCACTCTGGAATCTACCAGCGTTTATTTCCCTAAGTTCGCAATATTGCAAGTGTAGTGCAACATTTTATTCCACTCTTCTATACGTAAGCATTACAGTTTCTTTCACACATTATGCAATCCATTTTTATAAATGAAACTAGTTTTTTGTTGAACTTTTATTACATTTCCATTATGTATGTATCTTGATTTTGACGTCACATTTAACGACCTTGGTTATAACGACCAGCCGGTTACAACTACCAATTTCTGCTTGGTTTCTTCATCATAGGTTTTTCTGTGCAGGGCCATCGGTTATAACGACTAGAATTGCTTTGTTCTGTTTATTAGCCTTAGTAATTTTAAACTGAAATAATTTCTTTCTACTAGGGACGGACGGTTATTGAAAAATAATTAAATTCTTTGAAAAATGCTGTAAAACAACTTCTTCTTTGTGAACTAGCCGATCCGTCAAACCATTGAAATAGAAGCTCAGCTCCTATTTAGTTCACTGAATTTGAGACAATAATGGGTCTGTGGCTCCGATAAAAACATTTTTTTTTGTGTAAATGCATTTGAGGCCCAAAATCTATAATAAATTCCGAATTATAAAATACCGGAATAGAATATCCCGATTTATAGAATCCTGATACATTACGGGATTTCTTTATTTTTGTAATTTTTTTTTTTAAAAAAAAGTTGCGCGATATATTTGTTTTCGAAATCTCTTAGCAAATGGTTCTTTGTCTTGCAAAAGACGTTTTTCATGATTTAAAAATGTTTAAAGTAATGTTTTTTGTTTCATTCAGAAAGCGTCAATTTCGGGACGATAAATATTTTTAATAAATAAATAATTTCATTGGGATATGTAAGGTATAAGTTATCAGACATATTTTAAATAGAAAGCTACGAACGCCCGCTTAAAAAGTACCCATGAACAATTTTTGTCTTAAAAACGAGATGATCTTTCATTGAGGTATGCATATTCTATTAAAAAAGTCACTAAAAATTATGAAAATAAACAAGAAGTAACGAGGAAGACAATAACTAAATTCTATTTATTTAAAAAAAAAATGTTCAAGTAATTTATTAAAAAAAAAAATCTCGAATTACAAAGCAGTTATCGCTTCATTTTTAATATCAATAACTGTACTGTCATTCGGGATTTAATTGCTCGGTATTTTGTATTTCTAGACTTTGACGTCTGGTATTCTGTATTAAAAATTCATATACTTCCGGGATTTTAATTTCGGGGATTCTGTAGTTGGGATTTATAATTCTGGGACTCAAACCCTTGTGCCCGATGTGCACTATTTATAATTATTCAAGAGACTGGAGAAGGAAAACAAGACTAGGACCTGAAATAACCTTCAAGGGCTGAGGCAAGCTTAGAAACACTTAGGGAACGATAACCGAAAAAATTCTAAGCATGCATCAGACTAAATAAGGCACTGTAAACTTAAGGTACACCTAAGGAAACTAGATATAGTAGAGGATAGCCATTGCAAATTTTGCAATGAGGAGTTCAACGAGACTCCGGAACACATTCTGAAATCTTGTGGGACACTAAACCACAAAAGTACCAAATATAAAAAAAAGAAATGCCGACCATGGACCCGCTTCTTATTCTCAGATTCCAAAGAGAAACTTGGTTGAGAGAGTGCCAAGGCGACGTCAGTACAAGACTCTCAAATACAATATAATTTCGTGAGGAATTGTAATGCGAAGGGAAACTCTAATGAGGAATCAAACCTTTCTCAGGTTATATGTAGTAGAGGCTAGAGTGGACCAAGATACCCTTCACACAAATAATAAATCCTCTTCAAAGAGAAATTTAATTCAATCAAATATTTAACAATTTTGTATGATTAAGCCACAAAAACTTTTCTCAACCCTATTGCATATGATAAAGTTTTCCCTCTCAAAAATCTGATTTTAATCAGACATTGTTATAGATTCCATAACTTATAATAAAGATTATATAAAGGAAATCAAAGATCAACAACAAAATACGAAAAGTGATTTATTCACCCACCAACGGACTTTGACCGACATCGAACTTTGCATGTAGATGATTGTTCAAAAAAACAGTGAGTTGATATTTTGAACTTTTACAGATAGCAAGCCAGACTCCGTTCCCGCCCCTGTCTAGAGAGTAAAGATATATGACAATATCAAGTCCATATTTCTAGCACTTTGACACTGCACTTTATGTTTAACGAACGCACAAATTAATGAAATTTCTTTTTGGCTACGTAAACTCGTATATACTTTCAACGCAATCTATAAATACATACATATGTATCTTCATATTTTCTGCTCAGAGTCAACAAGTATGTAAGGAAAGGGAAAAATACTCAAATGAAAGTCCAAAGTACACTTAATCTTGATTGAAAAACAAATATTAGATGAGATAGCGACAAGCATGGTGATTTATGCAAACTTACCCTTGGTGGCTGCAGACATTGCTGTATAGTGTCACTGGCAAAAACTAATTTACTAAAAAATGGAAAAATAACTTATGTTGATTGAATTCAAGAATGGATAGCACACACGTCCTACCACCTACCTCTAGAGAAACTGACTGAAGAGCACCACTTTACACATTTTACTCCATACAGAAATGGAGCGTGATAAGCGGTTTGGGGATAGGGGGGATTGAGTATTTCGACTTTGTTGGTAAAAAAAATACTTGTACATGTGGGTGTGGGGGCCGGTTCTTTGTGGTTCTCTATTTTGTGCTCGCAATAGCAACATTTGGAGAGAATTGAGAGAAATCTCAGCAAAATGAATTCACCGAGAATTACTATTCGTTTATTTCTGCTGAGGTGGCTGTATGTGATAATATTCATTTGATCACTTCTACAGGGTGACTTGTAGAACATAATTCGATTCAACAGAGTCACATATTCATAACTCTTGTCAAGAGGTGAGGGAAGTAGAATGAAATGGAAATACAAATAATTGGTAATAATATCAACAAAAGAAACATGCAAAATTCAAATCAAAATCGAAAGAATTTTATATCTGAAATAAGAGCAAATACAGTACAACCTCGTGTTCTTAATAGTTAAGGAGTTTTATCCAATAGAATTTCTTGAAATTCAAAAATATATAATTTTTTTTTTTAAGTCTATCTTTTAGAGCCCTCTAATTCACGTGTACACGGATACACGGACTACACGTGTACTTCGGATTGTGCCTCAAATACACGTGTATTTATTTACACGGTTCGTTCTGGTTGGCATTTTGAAACGAAAGTTTTGTCATATATGTATGTAACTTTCTAGTTAATGGACGGATTTTGATGATTCAGGTATCAATCTAAAAGAAATCATTTGTGACTCGATTTATAAAAATTCCAGAATAGAGGAATATGGTATCCTACGAACCTACGATGTTTTCTTTATGTGTTTAAAATGAAATAAAGATTTATTCTCGGAAAGTCGATTAAATTATATTTTGCAATATACATATGTACATTTGATTTGAATAACATTATATTGTATTATATTTAATATTAGAGAGAAAAAAACGAAACAAATGCGGGTTGACTGTGGGTGTTATTACTTTTTATTTCGTGAACGATTTCGAAGCGTCAAATTCTGGAATTATTTTCCTATTTTGATAAAGAAACTCTAATAAGTCCACATTTTCTGGAAGTAATGAAGCCCTTTTAAAAGTGACTATACTTCCAGCTGTAGAAAAGCAACGTTCTGAGCTAACAGAAGTTGCCGGTATGCATAAATACCTCCGTGCTAATGTGCAATGGCTGGATATTTATCCTCTCTACATTTCCACCACTCATATGGGTTTAAGTCAAACTTTAACTTGGGTTCGCTGAAATATGTTTCTAGTTGATTTTCAACTTCGTTTCAATTAGTAACTGTTGTTTTATATAGAACTTCTAAAGCAGTTTTCTTCTGTAACGAAAATTCTGTAATAGTATTACTACTACTACACGCCTTAGTAATCTCAATCGGTGTATTTTCCTTAAGAAGTTGCTTTAATTTCTCTCTTATGGCGACTCTTACGTTATAGCCTTCATGTTCAAGATCTTTGTAACGCGGATCAAGTAAAGAGGCAACTTGTCTTGTAGAAATTGTGGCAGATGTGCGATCCAATTATAGATGGAACCATTGCCGCGTTGCCAATTGTAGATGGAACACAGGTTTTTAAGAACTACACGTGTGCCCGGGTCTGACACATGTTTTTAGGACCTACACGTGTACCCGTGTAAATAGTGGAGTGAAACACGGGAACGTGTAATTAAAAACACGCTCAGAATCTCGGGCTCTACTATCTTTATTATTATTATTATTTTGGTATGCTTGTACACACTAAGATACATTATCTTTTAATTGGGTGATAAACTTAAATTAATTTAAAAAAAAATAGTAGTACAATGGAAGCTTCAATTTACAATTAAGCAATTTAGACTGATCTTAAAACAGCGTTTAACAAAATTTCAGCAAATTAAGTGAAAAGTGTTTCTTACGTTATGTAAATGCATTGAGTATATTGCAAAAAGGGAAGGAAAAAATTGGTGCTTCAATATGTTTTGAAACTTTATTTTGTCATTTATTCTCCTCGTGTGTCGCGGTAGGGAATTCCAGAGATGTTTGGTGTTGACAAAGAATTGACGTTCAGAGGTTAGACAAGAAAATGTTTATTATCCAAGAACTGAAGAGGCAAATTAAGAGGAAAGGTTTGTTTGAAGAGCATACTACGACGCCTTGGTGTGCACTGGTTTCGCACTAACTTGTTCGAAAATAGCGAGTTCTGCACTAAATTTTGAAGCACTGCGTTACTGAATTCAACCCAGGTATTTTCTCGGATCAAGAAAACAGTGCTATCAAAAAAGTAAATTGTTGGCTGTCCTTCGATTGTGATGTTATTGTAACATAATGTAGCATAATAACTACGCCCTCGAACTGGCATAATTTTGTTCCGAAGTGTCTTTTCATTCGAGGTTCGTGTCTGCGGTTAGTGTTCACGATAAGAGACGGATGAAGACGACGTCACGGATAAGGGAGAATTATAACTGCAAGAAATTATTGTAATCTTGGAATTATTACATCAGAATTTTCTTGTTCCAGTGGTCGAAGAATTTGCTAGAAGTTTCTGGCTATCAAAAATTCTGCTATATAAGGACAGATGGCGATCAAGGCAAGGCAGTTGGTTTTGAACCGCACGAGGAGATTGGAAAAGTGATAACAGCCGAAGTTGTAATTTTGTGATAAATTGAAAGTTGAAAGTTAACAAGAAGAAGTAATTAGTTTGGATTTGTGAATTAAGTAGAAGAAAGGAGATAAAGTGATTTGAGAAGAGAGAGGTCTTGTAAGGAAGGAGTTTGCGAAGAATAGTATAGTGTGAACTTGAATTGTTCTATAGACTAGAAAATAAAGAAATAAATTTCACAGAATATCGTTTTATCTACTCGAGCCGTAGCTCGCATATTACATTATGTTTGAGACCACATACTTTACGTTGTATAGAAAAATATTACTAAAAATGTGTAAATATGAGATGCATATATTTATAAGATATTATAGTCAAAAACATAAATGCAAATCGCTTCACTTGTGAAAATCAAAGAATGACAGCTTTCACGGCAACTTATTTGCATTCGATTTAAAATATTGTAATATGCAGGCTACGGCTCGAGTAGATAAAACAATATTCTGTGAAATTTATTTCTTTATTTTCTAGTCTATAGAACAATTCAGGTTCACACTGTACTATCCTTCGCAATTCTTTTCTTACAATGTCTCTTTCCTCTCAAATCACTTTATCTCCTTTCTATTACTTAATTCACAAATCCAAAGTAATTACTCCTTCTTGTTAACTCTCAACTTTCAATTTATCACAAAATTACAACTTCGCCTATTATCACTTTTCTAATCTCTTCGCCACAGTTTAAAAATCACTGTCCCTTTTTTTGATCGCCATCTGTCCTTATATAGCAGAAGTTTCTGATAGCCAGAAACTTCTAGCAAATTCTTCGACCACTGGAACAAGAAAAATTCTGATATAATAATTCCAAGATGACAATCATTTCGTGCAGTTATAATTCTCTCTTGTTCTCTTTTATCCGCGATATTATCCGAGCTGTGGTGACTAATTTCAGACACGAACCTCAGAAGAAGCAATGAAAAGACCCTTCGGAATTTGTTGTCTGTTCGAGGGCGTAGTTATTATGCTACATTATGTTACACTGCCCTCCTCTTAGACTTGTTCGTCCCGAACAAGTGTGTCCTCACTTCGGCCATTGTATCGACTCAATCGGTCCGCATGAACCACTTTCATTTTGGTCCTCGCTGGATGCGGTAGACAACATCGTTGATGCGGGTTACTATTCTGTATGGACCCTCCCAGTTCCGCTGCAATTTAGGTGATTTCCCCTTTTGGCGATGGGGATTATACAGCCACACTAGATCTCCTTCCTGGAATCCTGACGTTGTTGCCTTGGCATCATACCTGGTCTTCATGCGGTCGCTCGTCATCTTAATCTGGCTTCTGGTCCTTTGGTGTATGTCCCTAAGCCTTTCCCTAAGGTCCGCCACGTACTCTTCTTCATTTCTGGGCTCATTGGTAGGAGATCCAAATTTCACCTCACTGGGTAAACGAGCTATTCCACCAAATAAGATTTCGAACGGCGTATGTCGAGTAGTGCTATGCACGGCACTTCTATAGGCCATCAAAAACAAGGGAATCTGCCGGTCCCAATCCCGTTGGTAGTCACCTACGACCTTCGAGAGATGTTCGTCCAAAGTCCTATTGAAACGCTCCACCATACCGTCCGACTGTGGATGAAGCGGGGTTGTCCTTGTCTTTTTGATTCCGAGTAGTTGACACATCTCTTGGAAGATTCTTGACTCGAAGTTCCTCCCTTGGTCAGAATGCAATTCCAAGGGCACACCGAATCTGCTAACCCAATTGTAGACGATCTGCTCCGCCACGGTTCTGGCTTCCTGGTTAGGGATCGGAAACGCTTCCGGCCACTTACTGAAGTAGTCCATCACTACGAGTATATACCGATTACCATTGTCGGTTTCCGGAAAGGGCCCTGCGATGTCAATGGCGATTCGTTCGAAAGGTGCTCCCACGTTGTATTGGTGCATCTTACCTCGAGTTTTGGTTCTCGGACCCTTACTAGCTGCACACATGTCGCATTCTCTGCACCAGTCTTCGATATCTTCCTTCGCTTTTAACCAATAAAAACGTTCTCGTACCTTTTCTAGCGTCTTATTCACTCCCAAGTGGCCTCCGGACGCCCCGCCATGCATTTCCTGTAACACCTCCTTGACCCTCGTCCGCGGTACTACAAGCTGCATTACAAACGACTTTCCGTCGGAGGATTCCCATTTTCTTCTCAGAACACCTTCTTGGACATGGAGGGAGTCCCACTGCGCAAAATATGCCTTTAAGGTCGGGCTTCTGTGAGAGATGTCCTGATGATCCGGTTTCTCCATGTTCTCCTTCCAGGCCAGAATCGGCTCGATATCCGGGTCTTCCTTCTGAGCGTTCCGGATCTCATCTACGCTCCAGCCGGCGATAGGTTCGGCTCTCATTCTTTGGATGGAAACCAGCTCCCGTTCTTCCTGACGCGCACAATGTTTACAATCCGTTCTGCATGGTCTCCGGGACAGTGCATCCGCATTAGAGTGGAGTTTTCCTTTACGATGCTGTATTTCGTAGTCGTAGATTTGCAGCCTTTCGATCCATCTTGCGACCTGACCCTCAGGACTCTTGAACTGTAATAGCCATTTTAAGGCTGCATGGTCTGTGCGAAGAACGAACTTCCTCCCGTAGAGGTATTTGTGAAAATGCTTCGTAGCCAAGATCAAAGCTAGAAGTTCTCTCCTTGTCACGCAGTAGTTCCTTTCTGGCTTAGAGAGCACCTTGCTGAAGTACGCAACCACCTTCTCTTGGCCGTCATGCACCTGGGAGAGTACGGCTCCTACCCCAACATTACTAGCATCTGTATCCACAATGAACGTTTCCCCGGGAGTGGGGTAAGCCAGTATCGGGGCATCGCATAGCCGTTGTTTAAGTGCCTTGAAGCTCTTCTCGCACTCAATTGTCCATTTGAATTGTTTTCCCTTTTCCGTCAACTGGTGCAGGTTCTTTGCGATCCCGGCAAAATCCTTCACGAACCGTCTGTAGTAGGTGGCTAGGCCCAGGAAGCTCCTTAGTTGGTGTTTATCCTTGGGGACTGGCCAGTTTTTCACCGCTTCGACCTTCTCTGGATCGGTTCTCACTCCTTTCGCTGAAATTATGTGTCCCAGGTACTTGACTTCCGCTCTAAACAGGGCGCACTTCTTGGGGTTGAGCTTCAGGTGGGCACTTCGAAGCCTTTGAAACACATCCCTTAGATTGTCTCGGTGTTGCGCAAACGTTTTTCCTACGACGATGACATCATCCAAGTATACCAAACAGGTTTTCCATGTTAACCCTTGCAGGACACATTCCATCAATCGCTCGAAAGTCGCCGGAGCATTGCACAGCCCGAATGGCATTACCGTGAATTGCCATAGCCCATTTCCTGCGGTGAAGGCGGTTTTCTCCCGGTCTTCTGGATGGATCTGTACCTGCCAGTAGCCACTCTTCAAGTCGAGAGTGGAAAACCATCGGGCTCCTGATAGTGTGTCTAGCGTGTCGTCAATCCGTGGCAGAGGGTAGCTGTCTTTCTTGGTGACGTAATTGAGCTGCCGATAGTCCACGCAGAACCGCGTGCTGCCATCTTTCTTCTTAACCAGTACAACCGGTGATGCCCACGGACTTTTGGAACTTTCAATCAGACCTTCTTTCTCCATTGCCGACACCATCTCTGCAACTTCTGTCTGCTTTGCCAATGGAAGGCGCCTAGCAGGCTGACGAATTGGTCTAGTATCACCAGTGTCTATTCGATGTTGTACCAGGTGTGTTCGGCCGTATTCTCCGTCCTGTGAGGCAAATACATCAGCGTACTCATTGATAAGATTCTCTGCCATAGTTCGCTGCTCCTGATTCAGCTCACTGGACTGGAGAATCGTCTCTCTCGCTTCCGCTGTCCAAGGTGATGGGAGAAGTTTTGGAGCATCACGTTCAGATATTGTTGCGACGGCGGTAATCGGCGTGCATTTTCCAGTCACCTCCCCTCGCCTTAGTTTGACAGTGTGTGGTCTTGCGTTCAAAACCCTCACTGGAACCATGGTGTTCTTTGGTTCGACTAACGTCTTTCCCACGATGTAGTCTTGAGAATTCTTCTCTGGGTCTGGTTCTACTATGTAGAATCGGTGGCTCCCAAGATCACCTTCCAGCTTCGTCCAAATGATTGTCTCTGAAGACGGCGGCAAAACTTCGTCTTTGCTGATGACTGTCCTGAGAGTTACGGCATTCTCATTTCCGTACACCATCGGAATCTCCACATTTCGATACCTCAGTACTTGCATCCCGATGTCCAAGATTACTTCATTTGCTTTCATGAAGTCTACTCCGATGATGCACTCGTCGCATATATCTGCCACCAGAAACGCATGGGAGAACGTCAGTCCTGCCAGAGTAATCGTAAGACGAACTTCTCCAAATACCTTCGCCATTTCCCCTGTTGCAGTCTTCAGGCAGTAGCTGTTGGTGTTGTGCAGCCAGGAGCTTTTGACGATATCTCTTCTTACAATGGAGGCAGTGGCACCTGTGTCGATGGTGGCTACGCACTTCTTCTCGTTGATTAGTGCCTCCACTGTCAGGCTCTTGTTACCCCGTTTGGTTTGCGAAACTTGAATGGTGGTCCTGGGGGCCTCGATTCCAGTAACCAACTTCTGCCCCGCGAAGTTGGTCCTTACGCATCCCCCGACTGCTGGTTTTGGGAAGTCTGACCGACAGGATGCTTCCTCTCTGCTTCTCCTACTTCCGCAATGTGGACAATTTCCTCGTCTAGGTGCACTTCTGCACTGCCGTTGTAGGTGTCCGGTTTGGTTGCAATTCCAGCAACGGATTTGACTTCCGCGAGCTCTGTCTTCATCCATGACGGCTGTTCTCTGGCATGAGCATTCCACGACGGACATTTCCCTGACACGGTGTATTCCCTGGTATGCTTGCTCCGCAGCCTTCATTGACAAAGCGAATGCCAATGCCTCGGGGAGTGTTCGCTTTTCAGCCATCCTTACAGCCATTTGCAGTTGTCTGTCCTCTATGGCCTGAATAAAAGCTTCCACCGCCATTTCGTTGATAAGCTCCTCACCGGCTTTAGGGTATGAAAGATGGGCTAGTCGCTCTATATCCGCTTGCAACTGTTGGAGCGTTTCCCCCCTTTTCTGGACTCGACTACGCAGCTGAACCCTGTACACCTGCTGCATGTGTTCATCCCCAAACCGCATCTCGATAGCCTGAACCAGAGAGTCGTAGTTCTGCTGTTTATCTTCCGGGATGGTCTGCAAGAGCTCCGCAGCTGGACCCCTCAGTGCAAGTGTGAGTGCAATGGACTTCTCTTCATCGTCCCAGCTATTGGTCATTGCGGCCGCTTCGAATTGCCTTTTATAAATTGGCCATGATGTTTGACCATCGAAGATAGGAGGCTGCATCTCCTTTCTTCTCAGACCGTCAGTGGAATATTCCCGTGCTTTCTGTCTCTTCACGTTGCTGAGCTCCTTAGCAAGATTTTCGACTTGCTTTCCTACTATCTCGAATTGCGTATCCACTTTTTCAAACTGAGTCTCTATCTTCCCGAACTGAGTTTCATGTTTCTCAAAATTTTCATCGAATCTAATTTCGACTTTTTCGAGTTGCGTCTCGACCTTCTCGATTTTTTCTTCGATCACTTCGAATTTGGATTCCAAGTTCTTGTTTTGCTCATCAAGTTTACTTTCCAGAGCATCTAGAGAATTCTTTTGTTCGTCCATCTTAAGTTCTAGAGAATTCTTTTGTTCGTCCATTGCCTTCTTTTGTTCATCCATTGCTTTCTTTTGTTCATCCAACTTAAGTTCTAGAGAATTCTTTTGTTCGTCCATTGCCTTCTTTTGTTCATCCATTGCTTTCTTTTGTTCATCCAACTTAAGTTCTAGAGAATTCCTTTGGTCATCGAGCTTATGACTTTGATCTTCTATTGCTTTCTTTTGTTCGTCCATGACTAACTTAAGTTGCAGGAGCAGACTTGTTATACCCGGGTCGGCTACTGTACTTGCTGGTTCCTCTTCCACGTCAAACTCTATGTCCTGCGGATTTTCACCTTCCTGCGTTACTGCTTCTTCCAGACGAATCAGTAGGGCATCTTTTCCCCCAGTTGTGTCGAGATTCCGCTTACTGAGTTCTGCCTTTAGTTGAATTATAGTTAGTTTTCCCAACTTGCGACCCATTTTTGCGCAACTAATTAACTCAACGCAGAAATCGTTTTTTTTTTTTTTTTTTTTTTTTTTTCTTGTGCAATTTCACACCACGGAAATAGTTATTCACAGAATAAGTTTTATCCCAGCTTCTGACACCAATGTAATATGCAGGCTACGGCTCGAGTAGATAAAACAATATTCTGTGAAATTTATTTCTTTATTTTCTAGTCTATAGAACAATTCAGGTTCACACTGTACTATCCTTCGCAATTCTTTTCTTACAATGTCTCTTTCCTCTCAAATCACTTTATCTCCTTTCTATTACTTAATTCACAAATCCAAAGTAATTACTCCTTCTTGTTAACTCTCAACTTTCAATTTATCACAAAATTACAACTTCGCCTATTATCACTTTTCTAATCTCTTCGCCACAGTTTAAAAATCACTGTCCCTTTTTTTGATCGCCATCTGTCCTTATATAGCAGAAGTTTCTGATAGCCAGAAACTTCTAGCAAATTCTTCGACCACTGGAACAAGAAAAATTCTGATATAATAATTCCAAGATGACAATCATTTCGTGCAGTTATAATTCTCTCTTGTTCTCTTTTATCCGCGATATTATCCGAGCTGTGGTGACTAATTTCAGACACGAACCTCAGAAGAAGCAATGAAAAGACCCTTCGGAATTTGTTGTCTGTTCGAGGGCGTAGTTATTATGCTACATTATGTTACAATATTATAGAATTTCTAGGGTTGTTCTGAGGGTTGCAATTACTGAGTCAAGGTAAGAATATGGGTGTTGCTTCTATCTATGAGTTGCGCTTATCGAGGTCGTACTGTATAACGATTTTTTGTGAGTACATAATTTAAAAAAAAAAAAAAAATCTATAAAAAAATATTTTAAAAATAAAAAAAATCCGTTGATAAAAATGTCGACAAAAAAGTGTCCATGGGCAACATTTTTTAATTTTAATAGTTGCACTTTACACGGGATCCAGCCAATACATCTATATTACCTTACATTGATTCTACTTAAAATGCGAAACTGAAATTTTACCTTAAGTTTTGGAACCTGTAAATGATGCCACTCTTGAAATAGCTTCTTCTTTACAAATAAATAAATAACTAGTTTTTGAAGTGCAAAAGAATTTTCGAAAAATGTAAACAGATAAGGAAACACACATTGAAGGCATCGAACAAAATTCGAACATCATAAAACAACATACACGAAAATTAAACAACCAATATACATACGCATGTATGATAGATAGACAAAATTTCAAAAAGAAAAAGATATGCGAATATCGAACATGCAACAAAAAAAAATTTGCTTGAGCTTTTTTTAATTGTTTAATGTTTTTTTTTTCTCTTATTTTGCCTGTTAAAGTTAGAAATGTTTTGGAAATTTCGCGCCCTACCCGAGACTACAGGGTGCGGCAACATAACTTAATTTTATCAAAACACAATAAAATTCATTTTATGAATCAGACATTGTTTAATTTTATTTTTATAATGTAGGTAGATGACGCCTCCCATTGCTTATACACTGAATAAACCGATTTCTGGCGTTTGTCATGACCCTCACCAGCATATCAGCGGGTATGTTGGCAATTTCTACCCGGATGTTGGCCTTCAGATATTGTAGGGTCCTTGGACGATTGACATAAACGCGGGATTTCAAAAAACCCAACAAAAAAAAAAAAAAAAAAATAGCAAGTGGTCAAATCGGGGGACCGGGCTGGCCACTCCAAATTGAACCTTATTGAGATGAGGCGCTCCGGGAAGTGTGCCGTCAAAACAGCCATTGATGCCCTTGAAGTGTGAGTCGTTGCTCCGTCCTGTTGGAACCAAATGTCCCCAAAGTCCAATTCATCAAGTCGTGGAAAACCAAATTCGCGCAAAATTGAAGCTCGCACTGCCTCAATGTTCTTAGGTGATCTGATTGGTCGAGGGACTCCAGTTCTTTGTCTTGTCGTACTCGCGGTTTGTCTGAACGTAGCGACCCATGTAACAATTGACTTCCGATCCAGGACAGGGCCTAACGGGGCTACATGTGCTTTCAGAAGGCGCGCTAGGTTGCGATCACAGAATTTCCGTTAGAAAAGTAGGCCTGAACGGCAAACGCACGCTCCACACGGTTCGAAAACATGATGGCGACTGACCGGGAGAGGGAACAAACTTTAGAACCACGCATGCTTGGTAAGACCACTCCCACTCTGCTACGCCACCAACCACCTCAATGGCGCTCCTTTAAGAAAGGAAGTTATGTTGCCGCACCCTGTATATAAATCCCCTCAGCACTCAGATCCATTTTGTTTCAGTGTACTGCTAGATGGAAGTCCCTTCCAGATGCAGTGGTAGGAGAAACTTAGATTGTATTCGTTTCTTTTGTATGCTCACGTAACTTTTGGTTGGTTATTTTCAGTTCACACTTGGAGTAATTTTGTTATTTAATCGTTGGTGTTTTTTCTTTTAAAGGGAATTTCTAAATCCCGGAGCAAATAAACTTAATTTTTGTTCCATTGTGTGTAATATCAGGCATAAACTCCTTTTTCTGTAGTTGGAAAAACGTAAGTTTTATTCGTTTCTTTTTTATACGCGAGTATAAAACTATACTTACTATTCAGCGAGTACAAGGGCAAGTTATATATTCACCAAATTGTCACTTAACATCATTTTATTCCTCTTTTGTTCTGAAAAAAAAAACCTTCGAAATTATACGAACTCTCAATGCGAAAACAGTTGAACTTGTGTGTACACTCCCATTGTGCAATGGAGAGGATAATGTTAAGATGTCTAAACCTAAAAAAAAGAATAATAAAGTGCACGACTGTGGCTTATCTGCAACAACCCAGATTTTAAATTTAAACAAAATCGTTGAAATGATTAGTTTTTCTGAAAAAAAATCCATTACATTTCGAAAAAAATTATTTGGACAATTTTCCAAAATTTGGTATGACATAACCACAGATAATAAACTATATATATAAACTATATGTATATTTATTACCTGTAACATAACCTTCCATATACCAATTTTCAAAGTAAAGTACTGTTATAAGTATTTTTTTGGCAAAAATCTGGTACGTAATCTGTTGGCATATGTTCATCGTAAAACTCAAATTTTAAATTCGATTGTCAGAGCATTTTTCGAGAAAATCGTAGTAAAGTACCGTTAATTTGGGGTTATAATGAAAATTTTGATTTTCTTTCGAATTGCGATTCTATAGACCCAAGATATGAAGTTTGAAGAAAATTCAGCCATTTAAGCTATAGTCGGCCATACATACAGACAGGCAGACAGACAAAATTGAGATTATCTATTATAGTAATGACAAGTTTGATTAAAATCTCGAGATCGAACATTTTCAGGAAACCAATACTTGCTATTATATACGTATGTTCAAGTAAAAATTATCAAAAAAAAAAAGCAAAAATTTTTCAACACGATCAGCTGCTATTATTCCCCCATCTGGTTGACTGATTTGTTGTTTTGTCATTACATCTTCTAAACCACTAAACATATTATTCATATTGCCAACTTCACAGGTAATTTCAAGCATTTGGTATTCTATTACATATTTGTCGCGTAGAATAACTTACGGAATACCGGATCAGAAACCGCACTAATGAAACGTATTTGATAACGACAATGGAAATGGGGGTTATTATTGAAACGTTTTATGTTCAGTATACGAGTACAAGTTCTAGAGCAGACGGTTCTCATAGTCGCTTTTTGGGGACACCTAAGGAAATAATCAACGTGAATATCGTCAGTCGAAAGCGTGCATATATATTCCGCAATAAAAGGACGTGTTCGAATTGTAAGGCACCCACTCATTGTAGAATGTGTACCGAAAAGAGGTGTAACAGATTTCGATTAATTGTTTTGTTTTGGTTAGTGTATTTTTCTATACAGGTTTTGTTCTGCTTCACTATGGGGGTTCAATGTGAATGGAATTATCCTTAATCAAATCAAAATCCTCCTAGACAAGACCAATAAATTATAGTCGTTTTAGATTTATTTAGTAGAATGAAAAATATACATGCTCTACATCCCTCTCAAACATAAACAGTAACAAATCACACAGACTTTTCCTTAAAAATCAAAAATGCACTTTACATCAGCTCCCCTTACACCCGTACAAATTAAAGAAAAAAACCTCGCCCTATTGCGATTCCTTAAAAGTTTCATTGAGAGCGTTCAAGTTTCTTGCATTCACGTGCTCATGTAGATCACTTCGTCCCATCAGTGAGATAACCATTTTGAATGTACTCCAAATAGTATCGGACATTTGGTCAGAAGAACCAGCTGTACCGGCTGCTTCTGGCAAACCAGATCTTACAGTTGAAGTGGCTTGTAAATTAAGCGCAATCAACAAATGTTCAGCAGCTTGCTTGTAAGCCTTTAAATTCATACAACACACACCGACGTTGTAACGCACACGAATGAAACCTGGTTCAATCTGTAATGCTCTTTGATAAGCCTCCACAGCTTCCACAGATCGATTGCCATTCGCCAGACTAGCCCCAAGCCGATTCCAGATCTTGGCATTCTCCGGTCGTACATGAAGCGCCGCTCGAAAGCAATCTACAGCTTTATCGAATTCCGATGAAAGATTAAAAAGAACTCCTAGAGCCTCCTGAACATCGGCATCGATTTCATTTGGATTTTGTTTTACAGCTTCGAGGAATAGATTTTGGATTTCCTTCAATTCTGGCCCACGGATAAGGGAATTCGTCAAAGCTGCTTCATCGGGACGAAGAAGATTATCTGGAACTAGATGCTTATACTTTGGATGGCAATGCAACCATGTTGTTAGACATTTCAACGCGTGACTCTGTAGGCTCTCATTAGTGTAGGAGACAGCCAAAGCCATCAGCACACGCATGTTATTTGGCTTGAGAGCAAGTGATTGCTTGAGGGCGGCAATGCTATGTGGATCCTGTGGAAAAAAGACAGTTTTATTTTTAATTTTAATGGAGGACTAATACTACCATTTCATTTTCAGCTTGGGAAATGCCAAGCAACTCCCAAACTTCCGCATTTTGTGGATCTTTTTTTGCAGCTGCCTCGAAGCACAGTACTGCACTTGGAATGTCACCTCTAGCCAGGAACTCTTTACCCTTTTCGAAGGCATTCTCTACCTCCGCCATTGGATTTTCTTCAACAAAATTGTACTCCTTGTAGGGATCATACAAATCTGTGTAGTCAGACAGCCAAGGATGCTCGGAGCTGCCATCTTCGGAGAGTTTCTGCCATTCTTCTTGAAGACGCTGCCAGAATTTTGCATTGTAGTCAGCAGTAGCTTTCTCTGAAAACATGTTAGTATTTAAAATTTATTGGATTATTTATAAACTCTGCACATTATAAGTTCTAATAGAACTTTTAATATTGTAACAAAAGGTACAGTTTAAGAAAATAATTAAAAGGACAAAATTAAGAAGGAAAAATAGTAGAATAAATAAATAAATATCTCCAAATACTTTCATTAGCGCAGTAATACAATTGTACTTTGCCTGAAAACCGGATTAATAACCAGTTAACAATTTCTATTTCTCCATGAAGCTAGTTATCGGCTTAATAACTACTGATTTCAGTCTTTTGCTTAAGACTGGAAGAATGGTAATTAGCATCTACTCAGGATTGTTTATCGACCATGATTTAGGCGAAGGTATTATTTTTGCAATTTGCGATTCGTCTGGAAATTTACAAGTTGCTCAGATTGTGGTGACGTAATGTGTAATATGTCTGAGAATAGTTGGTAGCAACTTTTGTTTATAAAAACCGGTTGAATACCGTCAAGCTCTTCAACCTTTGATTTTATCTTAAACCTTGACTCTCCAACACATACTCCATCGACAAGTTGCAAGTAAAATAAAGGTTATGAGTTACAGGCACCTAATACAGCAGAGCTTACCAACCTTTTATTTAGCTCGTCGAGATCTACATTGAATGGCGTATACTATACTAATTTCGCTTATGTTTTCCACAAAGTTGAGCTCGATGTATTGGAGCAGATTTTTTTATTTTAAATCTATTTTGTTTCTGCTTTTTTAGAATTGTACTTCTATTTCTACAATGCTTAGACACTTCTCATCGTCACCTTAGGTAAAGCGTACTACACGAGTAAATCAATATTCATGGAAACGAAATGACGGAACTGGAGACACCTTTTTTTTATATAATTTGCGCGCGCCAAAGGGGATATGAATACCCTTAATTTATTTCACAGCACGGGGGTTTGCAGAAAGTGTGAGAGAGAGAGAGAGATAGAAAGATTGGTGTAGTGGTTTGAAACTCAGATGGTATTAAGTTTCAGTAAACTCCAAGGGTGGCGTCCAGATAACTAGGGAGTATTTTTGTTTCTGGACATTTTGCATATTTTGCAAAATGTTCAGATTAAGTTCACCACATAGTAGGTAGAGATAGGCATTAGGTTAGGAAAAAACTTACCATGATCTTCTTTTGAAGTCTGGTAGTCATTCAGCCAATCTTCCATTGATGTAGTTGTCTGGCCACCAACGGCACCGAGTTCATTATCTCCAAACTTAAAAAAGAAAAAAACAAATAAATTAGCACAACATCGCCGGATGCTCTCCAAAGCGGTTCTAGTAAATACAAAAATAAGCACTCTTCAGCACTAATCAACGACTTATTATCGTCTTATCAGGAAAGATTAACTTTGTCTAGCACTTACTGTAATGGCAGGTGGAACGTAAGGCGGACAAATAGCAAGGTACGGCGCGCGAGGTAGAGATTGCATCTGAGGTTCATCGTTCATATCGAAGAATTCACGCACATAGGCAACATTCTCTGCGACTGGTTGAACATTGATCATGTTTTGTTGTTGCCACAACTGCTGAATGAATAAAAATTTAATTACGCACCATTTTTTTTACAGTTTACATGGTACTTACTTCATTATATTGTACTGGGACAGGTACTTGATGTGAGGATGTAGCCGCTTGGCCAAACTCTTTAGCCCATTCGCTACTATTACGTGTTACCTCATCGATGACCCTTGGAGCGTTGACAACTTGTGGCTGGAAACGTTGTGCTTCGATTTCACGCATCTCCTGGAGCAGGGCATTCATTTGGAATGTCTAATGGAAGAGTTTTTGTATTGCCAAGACATTTTGATAGTTCGACTCACCTGCGGAGGACCAGAGATCTGCCCCAGGAACTCATTAACCAAGTGATCCTCTGGCATAACCGATCGCGACTCGAATGGAACATGACTACCAGAGAAACCTTCTTCTTTGTGGGCATTATCTCTAGTGAATTGTCCACCCAGTTGCATGAGTGGATTGACACCACCACAGTCGCCTTCAACTAGTTGCCGCAAAGACATGATGGATATATACTTATTTCTTTTCGCACAAATTATTATCTCGGAGGATTTAGATAACAAATTAATAAAACGTAATAAAAGAAAAATTGTTTTGTTATCAAATAAAACTGAATTTTATCAAAATCATCGTCCGAGGAGTTTCTCTCGTTTAGAGAAGTGTCAAAGGTTGTTATCATGGCAGGCTGATGATGGGCAACTGTCAGAAATGTGAAAAATTGTAGTAGATGAAGCGGAGTGAAGTCGAAAGAATTTTGCCCGCCAATTGTATGAAAATTTCGTCAGCTGTTGGAGTTTTTGAATGAAAGAGGAATCTGCGAAAAATGGTTTTGTTTACGTGCGTGTTTTGTTAAATTTTGTTTATGTTGCAATTTGTAGAACAAGTGCTTTTAATAATCCCATCTGTGTAGAGTTATTTTATGTAAAGGTGAGTGTTATTAAATATTTCCTTATTTGGACAGTAACATGCTGATCCCGGATCCTGATAGCTTCTACTAGGATGGGTCTGAAACACCAAAACTACTTAAGCAACTCGATCTCTAGCTGGCTCCCTACACTTTTTCGCAGCAAGTTTGTTGAAGGCCTTTTTCATTTGTGTGTGCCACCTTAGATGCAGTCTTCCTTTACCGAGTCGTAACTCGGGATGGATTAGAAGGCTCTGGGCTGAAGCATCGATGTCCATTGCACGTCCTAGCCATCTCAGGCGATGAATTCAAACTCTTCTGGCTAGATCGATGTCGCTGCATAACCGGTGTAGTTCTTTGTATTTATTTTCTCGATAAAAACGGGACCAAAAATCACTCGAAGAATTTTTCCTTTAAAATTTCCGCCTTTGATATGAAATACAATCAGGGTCTTAAATAAAGTCTCCTTAGTGTTATTCGTGTGAGGGCTTTGCTAATTGTAGCCTAAAGAAACAGGGATTGGCAAAGAGTAATTCATCGCTTTACTTATGCGCTGGTGTCAATTTGAAAAACTAGGAAGTTCTTCTATTGTGACGTCCTGCTTAAATGTACTTTCTTGGCGATAGAATATATTTTGTTTTATCCTCATTCACTCATCTTCGTCACGTTCATCTTGATACCGCTGCTTCCGTCTCTGACGGTCCGCTGCGTTCTTCCACTTATTTCATCGGTATATGCATGCAATTGCACCGATTTTTGAAAGACTATACCTCTGGTACTAGCATGCGAGTATCCTTTCAAGAATAACTTTAAAGAAATCACATGAAAGCGCATCTCTTTGTGATAGACCACTCCTGATGGAGCCAAAACTAGACTTGGCTCTGTATAGAACGTTTCTATAAACACCATCAAAGGTGGCTTACCGATGAGCTAGTGTATACTCCGTATCAAGTCATTGCTTGGTGCCTTGATAACCTCAGCAACTAGGCCGTTCGTTTTAATGGGGTTTGGCGGCGTTATCGTCAAGATTGAATAATTTGTTCTGGCTGACAGCGGGTAATTGGTAATCACCGCCGTTTATTAGTCTGCAGAAGTGTTTCTAAATTCTTAGCACCAATTGCGACTCTATTACGCGCGCTTCTCTTACTCTCTCTTCTTCTTCCGAGAAGTTGGTGTTTCTCCTTCTTCCTTTGCTCATAGACCTTACGAGCAGCTATCGCCCTCTGTAGGTTACCTACTTTGCTGCAATGTGGTTTGTCACTTGATGAAACTTATCAGAGGCAACGTTATCGGTAGATCTGTAATATTTCTTGCCGTCACCTGCGATTGCATCTGTTTGACTTTAACTTTCTCACAGTACTTTCCAAAATACTGGTTAGTTCGGGGTATCCGCAAGGCCACGAGGTAGTGGTCCGACGCTTGGTGAGAGTAGATAGAGACAGAATCAATATGGTCGCGTATGCAGTGCCACCCATTTAACCACGTCATCTGCAGTAGCAGCCTTGTATAAAATAAATACATACCTACATATGCCAAAAGTTGTGGGCTAGGTGTCAATCCAGGCATAACGAAACTTATGTTTCTCACCACTCAAACCAAAATACCTGATTCAACTCATCACTGGTTGACTGCAAAATCATTTTGATTCTTCTCTTGTATTTCCTGTTTCATTTTGTTTGCACTGTTATATACAGGGTTCTAAACATTTTGGAACCGTTGCCGTTATGAAGTTAAGCTTCAGTAAAAAATCCGCTGTTCATCTTTTTTCCACGATTTTACTTAGAATTTCAGTTTCAAATGATTTACAATGGATTTCGATTTATTTGAATGCGAAGATGATGACATATTGTCCTCTCTCTGCATTGCTCCAACACGTAAGTTGTTACCACACCTTAGCTTCTTTTCAAATATATTAATTCTTTAACTAATTCTTTATAGAGGAACCAGAGTTAGCCAATAATCCGATTCCTGAATTCAACTGTATTGGTGAAGACTCTACTAATGCACAGTTTTCAAGTGATTCCTTTGTCAAGAATTTGTTTGCTTTAAATGAAAAAAATTCCTCCATCGATGAACTATGTCTGTCCAGCTATGATTTCAAACATACATCGTTACAAACCACCTTAGTACTCGACTATATCGTTGGTGAAGTGAGGTAAGTTATTGTCCATACCTTCCTCACCCTCCAGTTTAAGATGTTCCTGTTTACCTTGATAAGAATGTGCATTCAGCATTTGATGGCAAGTCTTAAGACTCCAATTGAAACTGATGATGGTCTATCCTATTACCAAAGGAGACGTCAAGTAACCTTATTCTATCATATGATCCTCTCCAAGGGCGCAGAAATGAATTTTTACAAATTGAATCAACATTTGTCCAGCTTACGAAATCTACTGAATCGAATAACGAACAAAGATGTCCTGAAGCTTGTCTACATTGCTAACAGTTCCAAAGGAAATGAGGTAAAAGTTCTGAATTAATATGAAGCGCGAACTTTATTTTAACATTTCTATAGACAAACACACCAGCATATCACTTTCTTCATGGATTTCTCGAATGGAAACTCTGGGATCTCTTTATTCTGCAACGATACCATGTGGACAAAACTGACGAAACTAACTGTGATGTAAGATATATCAGATTGATAAATGATGATTTCTATAAAATTATCTTTAGGTGGCCCCGGAATCGGAATTTGAATGTCAATTGGATAGAGTACTCAATGATTTGATCACTATTTCGATATATCTCTTCAGAAAGGTAAATTTGTTTCTTAAATCGTAAAAAACAGACGCATTGCTTTCGGAATATTTACACCTAATGCCGATATCGTCAATCGACGGGCGAGTCGACTGTTTTCCACTGGCAATCCACAACGCATTCAGTGCATTTGGATTACTTCGCAGTTCAGAAAGTACCCAGCTGGTATCTAAAAATCCGTACAAGCCCATTCAATGTAGAACGTGTGCGGAAAAAGAGTCGACATCTGGTATAGAGTGAATCTGTTTATGAGGTGTTAGGCCGTCACATTGATACCGACGTCGAAACTGGAGACTATTCTCCTCATCAGATATAGGTGGCACCATAAGCAAACCACCGCGACACATTAATGTCATTCCTTGTGCCTACGCTGCTGTGTATGACAATGGCATTGGGCTTGAAATTTTTTGGCATCACTTGAACTTCAACTAAAACACCCAAACCTTTTTTCCTTTAAATTGCAGAAGAAATCCACAGATCTACTGTTCTCTTCGCCGTTTCCTTGCACTTGTGTAAAGGAATCCTGGTTAGTTTTACAAATCTCTATAGAGAAATGGCATGGGGATACCTTTTGGAAACAATTCAAACGTATCATGGAGAAGCACAAGAATAAATTAGGTATGCAGGTCGTTATTTATTCTCCATTCTAGGTAAAAACTCTTCGCTTTAGATGAATTTGATTTCACGCCTCAAAGTTTCTCCGAATTTACTGTCTGGATGATCAAAGCACTCATGAGACTACAAGGATACCGGTCAAATGGCATCTTCGAAGGACCACATTACCCGAGAGTTACTGATAACTACGACCAACTCGAAAATGCTGTGCAAGTATTTTTCAGTTCAAATCCAAATGAGGAACAGATCAGAGTTTTCATTTGCATTCTTATACCTGTGATCTTAGAGTGGTAAGGTTAGCTTTCAGCATTTTGAAATAAGTCAAACTTCGTAATAGATAACAGCAATTGCTTGAGAAAATTACGTTTTGGCTTATCTTCATTGTAGCTCAATCTTTTTGGGACTAATATTAATAAATTTTATTTAAGGTGGAAGCCAAAAGTTAACATTCCAATGATACTTTGGGAGCATTTCCATAAGAAACTGAATTCGTCGTTTTTTATTGCTGGATCAGCGCCATCTAATTTGGCTGTAGCAAGGTATGTACATAAAGTTTAAGGGTTGTGTCAGGATTCAAAAGGATACATCTTCCTTCTGTGCAATGATTATTTTACATCGCAGCTCATTATCAGTCAGGTTTAACTTTTTCGTGAATACCTTATATGGGTTACAACAGAATATTTGAAGATCAGGTCTTTATGGATTTTCAAGACTGAGTCAGAGTTTTGGCTGTAGTGCTCATATCTCCGAAGTGGGCCGTTTTACCCGGCCTCTCGTCCTAGAGTTCTAACTAAGAATCTGGCCCTCTAGGTTGATGTGACCCATACGCACCATACACTGCCCTACAATGAAAGAGCAAACCGTGTTACGAAGCATCCACAAGCCTCGGATAAGGTCAATTCAACTGTTGACGACCCCAGCAAACGTACGAAGGACAACAGCGCAGCCGATTAACTAGAGGGAATTCTCACCTGCTATAAAGCAGACATAAGCGCTATCCAGGAAGTAAGATGGAGTGATCGGGCGTAAGAAAAACAAACCTGTGACATATACTACGGGGACTGCTACCACGAATAGAAGCCAAGTTTATTCAGGTGTGACTTTGTTGTTAACGATAAACATAGGCAAACAGTCTTAAGCTTTTGACATATAACTTTCCTCCCACGGCAGAGAACGACGAAGACACCAAAAATTCATTGTACAAGCTGCTTGACAGTTTAGTATTAGAAGTGCCTCAAGTGTTTCACTTGGCCACCTGCTAGAACCCCTGGTTTAATGATAGAGGGCTCACACCCTGAAGAAATTTACGAGTAGACATATAGCACTGCGCTAAACATGAGAGAAAATTACTCATCAGATTTACGAGCGGGAAAAAATGGAAGAAAAGACGTGCTTCGAAGAAAAAAAAAGAGTAATTTCGAAATTTTTATAAGAGCTTTGTTCTTAGTCACTCGAGCGCACCAAAATCAAAGCAGCTGTATCCAAGCTTGAATGGAACCAACTCAGATTTGCAAATTACAAAAGTCTAAGCCTCATGAACATCTGAGTGAAATGTGAGCGCATGAAACCATTTGACAACGAGCTGATTGAACCCTTATTAGTGTGGTTTTATGTCTGAATAATCGACAATTGCCCAAATGTTCACATTATGTCAGATCCTGGCGAAGACCCAACAATACCGAATTTATACCCATTTCTTATTTATCAATGGCCGTGTCATTTTTTTTTTTTACAAATGAATCTATGCTGTGACAGCGCCCGAAATACGTGTAATACCGGCCCATCTGCCAAGCATCATAAAATAATAGCGACTACTTTACGGCGACAAGGGAACGGGTCCTTTTCTACCACTTGTGCTCGTAACAACCGCCCTTCTGAGATCAGACGCTGGCCACTGATTAAGAGTCATTACAGTTGAGTTCTGACTGCCTACTTTTCTGTTTGTTCACTCAAGGCTTTAAATTATGGAAATAATACAAAAATATATTAACTTCTCGGATTAACATATCCTTTAGGTCGATTTTAGGGTGAATTATTATCCTAAAATTAAAAATTAATTGAAGATAAAAACTCCTTTTCAGCATCTCTGGTAAAGGATATCTCGACAAATCCCGCTCGCTGCTAAGTCAATGCGTTCCCGATGCAAATCAGTCTAGTTTTGCCCTCTTTACAATTGTGCTTGGCAAGACCATCGAAAGGCTAAACCAAACCGACCAGGCAAATCAAACTCAGAAGCTTATGGGTAGGATTTACTCAAAGTTTAGTCTTGCAAAGTTTTTAGCCCTCAATGAGACTGGAATTCATCATTTGAACGAATTATTCCTATCACTGGCGCTCAGTAGTGGAGACTTTAACGATATTGTATGTAATGCATTTCTTTTCTCAGCATAAAGTTGTATGTACCATATATTTTAAGGCTCCAAAACTCCGCGAAAAACTACTCTCGATATCGCTGGATAAAGTAGCGACCAACAGACAAATAGCTGTGGTCAAGGGACACGTTGCACTGTTGATACTTTTCTCTGAAAAACGCTGTAATATTTCCGATTATGTTACGAAACTACTACAGCAGTTGACTAGTGTAAGGAACGATGTTGCCGTTTCGAAGATAATCGCTGACGGATTGTTAGATATCTTCAAAAATGCTGAGGACTTTGATAGAGGAGAGCATTTGCTGATCGGTGAGTGAATTGATAGATGATCGTAACAGAGCCAAAAGCGATTTTTTTCCATTTAGATTCGTGGATTCCAAACTTTTTGAACTCGTGCACACCATCAGAACAAGAACGTTCTCTCGAGGCTCTCCACTTAATTTTCGACAAGATCAAAAAGAACTCTCTTCTGATGTCGGGACGAGATCAATTGGGTCATGTACAGGCCCTGTTCAAGTCTTTGAATACTCACATCTTGCCGTATATTCGACAGAATTTCGTCAACAGCTTCTCACCGTGGATGCCACAATTGGCGGCAGACTTTTGTACACTGACTACGGGGAATGACCAGGGAGGGTTTCAACGGACTTACAGATTCTTTATTGATGCCATGAGTAGCAATAGGCAGTGAGTGTGAAGTGTTATTCAAAATTGAGATTTTTTTATGGAGATTTGTTTTTATTTTAAGGGCGGTTCCAAAATTTGTCTTGACCATCTTGCGATCGGAGAAAGCCAACTTGATAGACACATCTACTATCGTTCAAGTTTGGTTGAGAAGTTTGATACAGTTATCTGCTAACAATGAGGTAAGAATTGTAAAGCCAAAAAGAAAATAACAAGTATTTTTGTATGAAACTTCCAAATAGGACGTGGTAAGCCTTACAGCGATTGTTTCCGGTCTTGAGGAGTTCAGATATGTCACGGATATAAACGACACAGAAGCTTTGAAATCGAAGGAACCTCTCTGCGTTTTCGTGTCTGCAGTAGGGAAATGCTTTGATTCATGTACAGATCCTCAGAAGAAACGCTCTATAGGCGACAAATTCAATGCGTATTTGAGTTCATTTGAAAAATGGGTCCCGGATAAGAATGAGAAGTCTGAAGTTATGTTCCGGTTTTACAGCTTCATAGCTATTGTCGTGTATAATTGCGCGAATATTGTCTATGCAAGGGTATGGGAGGCTTTTTCAGTATACTCGTATATCATTTCTTATTTCCTTCCTTAACTAGTCCAAAATAACTTGTTTCTTTCACGTGGCCCTTACACGTTTCATCCTTCCAACAACAATTCAAATGGGAAAACCACCCGAAGGTAAGTTGGCACAAGTAATCCATAAGGTTTGGCCAGTTCTCGTGCAGGGCATTGGACGGTTGAACTTCCGTGGTGATCCCTACATTACTAAGACCCTAAATGATCTCGTATCCAAATGGACACCACATTTCAAGATTGTAAGTTTGTCTTCCTCTTTGGGTGACTTATTAATATACCTTCTTCTCTTGTAGTCACCAAATTCAAAGATTGTAGCACGTCCATTCATCACCTGCCTAAATGGTGATAACGATAGTTTATCGCTATTCGTCTTTGAGAAGCTGACATCATTATTTTTGGCCACACAACGCAGACAGGCCGATCCCAATGCTTGTTTGGTGATAACAATTTTTCAAGAAATCGTCGAGGCATTAGGAGATAATGAAGCGAAAATATTGATAGTCCTGAAAGCCAGTTGTTTGACTATGTTAGAGCACATAATGATGGTGGATGAAATTATACCAAGTCGTGGGCTGCTATTGGATTTGTTTAGAAATATTGTCAATAGTGGCGCTTTCGAAAGGTCGAACGGCTTGAGGTTTGTTAACAGCAGAGCCCCTAAGTGCAACTGTATCATCCTTTTCTTCTCTTAGATCACTTATAGCAGAGCATTTGCGAATTATTGCCAAGCGTCACTTGGCTTACTACACGTTTTTCTACTTTGAATTATTAATGAAGATCGTAAACATTTATTGTCCACTGGTTGAAGATATTATGGAATATTTGCTGGAAGAGATTCATGTTGTGGAGGCGAAGCGCGGCGGTGGTGAAGACAATCGAATACGGTAAGAACAATAAGGATAATAAGGTATAAGATGGCTAGATCATGTAGACACTTTGATTTGGAGAGTTTTTAAATTTATCCTCGAGGGACTACACAGAAGGAGCAGTTAACATATTCGGTGGCGTGCGCAAGTGGAGGGTGACCTTTTGTCGAATAGCTAAAAAATACTTTCACATCTACGCTGTCTTCGTCAGCGACGACATGACACTCTTGTTTTAACAATGATCTTTAACAATACTACATTTCCGAGAATAATGTATAAATTGTTTTTGTTTTTTTTTTATATATAATTTCCGCGCGCCAAAGGGGATATGAATACCCTTAAATTATTTCAGGGCACGGGCGTTTATAGACAGTAAGAGAGAAAGAAAGATTGGTGTAGTGGTTTTAAAACTCAGGTAGTATTAAGTTTCAGTAAACTCCAAGGGTAGCATCCAGATAACTGGGGAGCATTTTTATTGTCGTTGCTTATGATTCACAGTATTTTTTTCCGTCCTGATATCACAATCAAGTTGCATTTTCAGCCATATGAGCACCCTACTGCCAATGTTATGCCTTCGCAGTAGAGTTGACATAAGCTTTCGCTTTTGTATTTATTTCATGCGAAATAAATAGTTAATTCTTGACATCTGTATTTGAACCCTTAACCCACAGCGTGACAAGCGATGATATTATCACTACACCACGGCCACCCTCAAGCAGCGTAGGCTAAGCATTCTGTACTGAAGGTTTCAAAACGAAAATGGACATTCCATTCCATTTATGGATCCCTCGGAGTTTTCTGAGGGATTTGCTGTTCCACTTAATATCTCAGCTGAGGAATCGGATATTTTTTCGAATTTTCTGAGACTAAAATGTTTTGGATTCGTCTCTCTCAATAATCTAGAGAATGGTATTTTGGCTTTTAAAAATGACAAATGAGAGTCAAAGGGTATACACGATTGTTGCAATCACACATAATGCAGAAGCAATTATTTTAATAAATATAAAATAGCTGTAACAAATGTGCAGTACACAACAGAATACGTCCTTTTCTTTTTAGAAAAAATAAAAGAATCAGAGAGCGAGAGTATTTGCTTTTGACAGCTAATTTTTTTTCTCAGCGGAGAATTTGCATTCCACTTAACAAATAATTTCGGCTGAGGAATCGGATGAAAACCTCTGTAAGTGGAGAACGTCTAATTTGACACTCCAAATTTCTTAGAGCCCTTATTCAGTCGTGCCCGCCAATGAAGAAGTTTTCTAATCCTTCTGCTTAGTTTATCATGTTTATTAATTTCGAATGGCGCCGAACGCTAGGCCACTTTATTATCGTTTGTCATAAACGATCATATTTTTATTGCTATTTGTGATTATGGATTTGATTTTGCATAGGAACGTGGTAAGTATCTAATTTTGAAAATCCGAAACAGTACAATTGTCCATGTTTTTGAAATCCGCTCACAAACACGCTCATTTTTCAAAAAAATTTTGTTTTTTATAGTTTTACTGGAAACTGAAAAAAAATAATGCCTTAACAAAATATGTATATATGTATACTTTCTCTATGATTCGTGCATATATTGTAAAAAGCCACGTACACTTTTTTATTCTTAAAAAAAAAAAACGATTTTGGATTTTTAAAGCTATTTACGGTGACGGATAAGCCTTACTCTGTAAAGCAAATCAGGATACGTAAATTTGAGTTACTAATGTTGACAACCACGCCCACATTTCCCCTAAGAACAAGTCTTTACAAAAGTGTTTCTGATAAAATAACTTAAAATTCATTCCATTTGAATCAAAAATTCCCAACGCCATATCTACCTTAATAGGGATGGGTTAGAATATAAAGGATATGCATACCATACTATCCATTTCAAGTGGATTCTAACTTTTCTATATATTTTTGTTTGAATTTGGGTGGTAGTTTTCTGCATATATGTGTATATTTGTTATAACATACATCAATCTTATTTTTGATTTTGGGATTAAATTAATAAATTTGGGGTATTGCTTATTTATTTATTAATTCTTTTTTTCAGGACTTGCGTTGAAAAACTCAAAGGAGCTATTGTGGCTGCCAAAAGCAGAAAATAATTTAGAATACCTGAAGTAATTTTTTTGTTGTATATTTTATGTTGGTAGTGTTCAATTTAGTGAGAAGTTATTCAAGTGAAATAAATTTTATTTTTGAACATTTTTTTGTTTACATTTTTTTACTGGCTAGTAATAATATTTGGATGTTAAATAATATTAAAGCCACGTCTTGTTTCTTGCTTGAATTAAATTAAATTAGTTTTAAGCGACGAGGCTGTTCAGAAAAGTGGAATTTTTGACAGATTTAACATACAGCGTACAGATATTCCGAAAATACTATCACAGATTCTCTAGTAGTGAACATTTTGCTGTGAAACAATTTCAAAATTGTTTTCTTCTAAATAATACTAGTATAGTAACAATAGTTGGTTATTTATTCTTTGCCTGTTTCATGAGGCGGTCGGAGCAGGAACTTCATTGAAGGGAAGATGAAAAATTTTAAATTTCAGAAATCAACAGAGAATCCTCTCAAATTCAAGAAAACTACGCAATTTATTTCACAAATTTGGTTCTATTAATTTTAAATTTTGTTTACTATCAAAGCAAATCATTTGATAGTTTTAGTTTTTTCGTCAAGGGAAATTTATCTGGAAGATCATTACAGAAAAACTAATGAAGAAAGAAATATCGCTCAATTTCTTAAGTCTCTCAGTACTCATCAAATTTGCACATGTTTTCAGATGTAATATTATGTTTGCATATTTTCATTTTCGATTCTGTGATACCATTTTGTCGTATTCGTAATGTTGCTTTGCTGAGAAAATTAAATTGCATTTGGAATTGCTAATCGCTAAATTTCCGAAGCAAAATTGAATTGTTGCCGGCGATGAAAAGTTGACCTATTCTCGGATATATCAATCCGTTTTCCGGATTACTAAATGCTAATCACCCGAATATTTTACCTTTAGAGCAAAAAACAGAGCAGAGTGCAAAAAAAAAAACAATTTAAATGATAAGTAAATATTGTACATTACTGTGGGTTTTATTTCTTGTCTCATTTCCTCTGCATAACGCAAACTAAAATAATTTGTAGGAATAATTTCACATATTACGCGTGTTCCACTTACGAATATTTCATAGATTTTCCTCCGATTCTTCAGCGGAAAATGTTTGTCAAGTGAAACGCGAATTCTCCGTTGAGGAAATCAGTTGTTTAAAACACATGTTCTCTCTCATTTCTTAATTTTTTCTAAAAAAAATAAATAAAAGGCGTATTTTGTTATGTGCTCGACATTTTTCGTAGCTATTTTATGTTAAAATAATTGAAAAATAAAATAAAAAGTAAAAGAGAAGACGAATCAAACAAATATTGGTCGCAGTTGAGAAATTAAGTGTAACAGCAGATTATTTCCTCAATAATCTAGTACAATATAATATAAGCCCAATATTCCGATCTGGCAATGCTTCGATGACATTAGCGAATTTATTTTCAATTCGCCGCTCTCAACGCGTACGTCAAAACAAAAGTCGGCGTTCTTTTGCATTTTTCATAAAAAAATTATTTTTTATTTAAAATTTCCTCGAAAGTTGAGCTCCATCAATTTAATGTTTTCGAAATCAAATCATAAGTAAATAATGTCGACAACAGAATTAATACAATCGGCTGTGCCATTGCCAGCGCAGACCGACGATAGCGTGTCAAATAATTGCAAAGCAGCAGCACTGCGGAAGCCCTTGCGCATTGAACCCGAACAAGATCGTGAAACGTTTTTCCGCGCTCTACAAAGTTTCCATGAATCCAGAAAGTAAGTGCAGACACATGTTATGTCGGAACAGTATTCAATTCTCTATTTTATACACAGCACACCAATTACCCGCCTGCCGAAGATCAATGGCCAAGAAGTTGACCTGTATTTGCTGTACAACGAGGTCATTAACCGTGGCGGCTGGCTCAAGGTTAACATTCGCAATGAATGGGACGAGCTAGTCCATGCTGTGGGATTCCAGCAGCGATGTGTGAATGCCGCTGTGGCTATTAAGACCATCTACACACGGTACTTGGATAAGTACGAGAGGTTACACTTCTTGGGTGAAGATCCGGATAAGGCCGACGATTTGGACGATGATGGACGACCAAAGAAGTGGTCCTCGAAGACGTATAACTCGATTCCGATGACATACAACTATAAGCAACATGAGTTGAATGAAGAGCAGAGGAATGCGAATCGGATGTCCGAGGATTTGTACAAGGAGTCAGAGTACGACAAGTTGTTGCTTTCGTTGATATCACCGCTGCCAAATGAACAGGATTTCGCCATCAATGTGTGCACACTGATGTCGAATGAGAGCAAGCACACGCTCAAGCTGGATCATTGTCCTAAGTTGTTGGACGCTCTGCTGGCGCATGCTGGAGTCTTCTGTCATTGTAAGTACGGGGGGTATCTCAAGGGAGCCTTGTTATCTTGTAGTAGCTTCTTATTCGTCGAGGTCGTTCAGTTATTTCCAGTTAAAAGAATTACTTATGTCCTGTTCTGTTTCTCCTTGTGTGTCCCAGGGTCTCTTCTGCGCCAACGGGCAATCTCGGCCGGTTTCTAGAGATTTGACTTAGCTCTCTCCACATGTTGTCCATTGCCCAGTATCCGTCATTCTTCAGAGAGCTTGTAAAAAATTGAGGGATCACAAAATTATCAATTTGGTGGACAATCGCTGGCGTGTCAGTTGATACCCATCAGGCTTTGTGGCAGCGCTTGTGCTCAAACATTGTGCCATTGGATTGAAATCTACAAACCTATCATCATTGTCATTGCGTTGTTGTTGTCTACTTTCGCGTTAAGGTTCCTCATCACAATGACAATGTCTTCGTTTGGTATCGCGTTGTGAGCGGCGCTTAGCTGATTGTAGAAGTTATCCTTTTCATCTTCACATGAGTGCTCCGTTGGGACGTTATACTGTATAATTGCATAATTCCCAAATCCTGGAGCAACCAGGCTTGATTTGCGGTCCATTGTACTACCAGGCAGAACCCCCTTTTTGGTGTAGTGGTTGGATGAACTTAGATTTTGTTCGTTTCTCTTTTATTCTCGGTGGCGGATTGTTGCTGTTTCCCGTTCGGGCTCGAACTTGCACAGCTCGGGTCACAAGAAACTTTAGTCCACCGTTAAAATTCTATCACCATGTGGCTGCTAGAAAACTAGAACTCAGAGTGCTGTTGGTGTTAGCGTCAGACCCACTCCGGATTCCCGGGGTTTTTAGGAAGATGCCCCACAGTAAAGCAGCACAGTGGTGCGTTCGGTATTGGTACTCACTCGCATCAAACCATCTTACATCACTCATTCCCTAAATGCCCAAATTATATCGAATAAACTCTCGTTCAAGTGGAGGATTCTGGCATTCTGGGGTCTTTCATGTCAAGGGGCGTCCTCACATTTCAGAAATAAATCTCTATCCGAGTTCGATAGCCTAAAGTCGTCGACGTATGACCATTCGTTATCCGAGGCGTAGTGTCAGTTTGGGAATCAATTAATTTTCGGTAACGCAGTCTAGAATGAAGGCAGTAGACCGCCTCCACTGGTAATAGCTAAGGTTGTGGTTAGGACTGGGCAGTTTTTTTTTGTATGTGAAACGATGTTGAGTTTGGAAATGTAATAATTGAAAGTGTAGGTGGTAGCATGCCGCCTTGGGAAATCCTTGTTTAATTTTGCTGTATTGTGAGCTGGCATTCCGAAATTCACCGTATGTTTGTCGGCTGCATAAATACTCGTAGTTTGCCAGCCAGCATTTATTAGAGTTTGGTAGCGATGACTCTAGTATGTCATAAAGTATTGTGGCTTGGTTTACAATGTCAAAGGTTTTTGGCAGATCTAGAGCTACTGGTACACTCCTATGGCAGGACTTTGCTGATTGTTTATGCGTTTGTTATAACGTTTAGGTCTGAGGTAATGCAGTGGAGCTTACGAAAGTCATGCTGGGCTCAGATTTTCCGCTAGTCTTAGCAAAAGGAATGGCTCAAGCGTGTTGACGACTGGCCTTGCTCAGTCTATTTTCTTGGTTTGGGTATTGGTATCACTCTGCCTACCTTCCATATCCCTGGAATTAGGAGCAGAAGTGTTTCTGTTAAAAGGTTGAGTACAAATTTTAAGTACTCGAAGTTTTCTCATCATCAGAATTGAGGTCCAGACAAGCACACATGCCTAGGGCGATGTAGCATTGTGGATGGCAGTCGCTACCTGATCTAAGTTGAAAATTGGACGCTCTTCTTTCATAGTTAGGTAGGTATTGTTGCTTTTTTGTCTCTGTTGGGTTTTTGTCGAATTATTGATTGGCCGTGTTGGTTGAGTTTGCCAGGGCGTTTTCTGTAGACCAGTGTTTGAACCATTTTTTCCGTCGGTGTTCCACCAGATGTCTGATCTCGGGTTTAAGTTGTTGGATTCTGGGTTCTGATGGGTTATCTGTTTTGATAGTATATTAGGGGGCGTAATTTTTGTATCCGAGGACATTTTTCCGGGTTGGTAAGTTGTTAAATGTGTCATTTGTGTAGGCCATGAAACTAGGCCAGCCAGCTTTGTTAAAATTAATGAATGTTCTTTTCTCTGAGACTAGAAAATGACATATTGTTCTCTCCTGCAGATACCATGCGTGAACTTTTCCAAGATCTCTACACCAAGGTTCGCAGACATTCGTTGCAATCGTTCTGGAAGGATCTCTTGCACGATAAACCGCAGATTCTAGAGCTCTCGTTTGACGATTATTACCAGACAATCGATGAGAAATACAGTGAGACAGCTGTAAATGTTCCACCATTTCGTTTGCTAGAGAAGGATAACTTCCAAGACGGACTCAATGCCGATGGAGATGAGGTGGATATGAACGATTTGAATTCGTTGGACTTTCTTGCGCTGGGACGAGGATTGGGCACACAGGAGTATATCGGCCAACGGGTCCATCAAATCGCATCGATAATAAGGAATCTCAGCTTCTACGATGAGAATATATCAGTGTTGGCTAGAAACCGAACATTTGTACGATTCTTGGTGATGGGTTCGAACATTCGTTGGGGAAATTTACATCACATGGTGCTGGATGTTTTTGGCAACATTGCCACGGAATTGGAGTTGCAGGACCCCACGCTGGATGATTTAACGCGGTGCTTGATGTCGACAGTGTGCGAGGGTATAGAGAGTTCGGATCGTGGTGTTATAATTAGTTGCCTGGAAGTGCTCTATAAGGTCTGTCAGCAGGATGACAATGAAGAATACATACACAGGTGTTTGAATCAGAGATTATACAATACGCTGTGCTTATATTTGTCGTTAAATGACATAATGCTGTTGCTGTATACGCTAGAAGCGATCTACGCACTAAGTTCGTTAGGACATCGAGCTTGTAATTCACTTGTTCAGGTGAAGGGAGTCATTAATTCGTTGATGTCTTTGATTACTGTTGAGGTGAGTTGTTTTATTTAAACTGATATTCTGCTTGGTTGGGTAGTATTTATTCCTTGAATGGACAAACCTTTATCACATGTCAAGACAAAGTGCTTTGGAAGTTTTACACAGCTTAGGCATACTAAGCCTTAAATACGTCCTGTTTTGCGCAGATTAATGAGGTAATTTTAGGTCAGTATTAAACCAACTGACATGCGCAGTCTAAAAGTCAAGTTAACCCCCAACTTTGATCTTGCGTAAATCCAGGTCATATAGAAAAGTGAGGATCGTTTTTGGAAGTGAAACCCCTGCCAAAAAGTCCGATTCGGATGCGTATTATGGCTGATCTACGAAACAGAACATGCAATTGTTTGGAATTATACTATATTACGAGTAGTTTGCTGGCGGGAGAGCGTAGACGCTAAGGCATTGTGGCTGGTTGAAGAAGACTTTTGTGCTTAAAGAATGCTTTTTGTGCCCATTAAGTATTCTAAAGTATATCCTTTACTCCAGAGGAAATCAAGAATTTATCCAGGGTGGTGGGCAGCGAGGCTCTTTGTTGAAATGATCTTCTCTCCGAAAAAATACAGATGAAGGCTGGACTAATGATGTGGAAAGATGTTTTGTCGTCCCCAAACAAGCATCTGTACAGATCATTTGTTGCATTCGGTGTAGGGATGACACAGTGACCACTGAATGTTCTGTCTAGATTAACCAGAAAATTGGATTTTTTCCTAGAGAATTTCGGCAAATATAGTAGGAGCAGATAGTCAGATCTCATTTGATTTTATATATGGTTGAGGGCCAATCAATTACGACCAATGACGCACCAGCCTTGTTCAGTGAGTTCTACTTCATTTCTACTACAGTCGCAGTTAGCTGGAATCCATCAGAGAATGGCAATAACGTTCTTCGCAAGATTATAGAGTACGGTGTAGGTTTTTAAAATGAGTTTGGATTTTATTACGGAAGACTGCCTGAGAAGATAAATATAATCTTTCCTTTGTCCGATTGGTTCATGGCAAATGCCTCTGCCTGGAATATCGTAGATGGTTTGCTGATGCCTATTTGTATAGTGTGAACAATTCACGGGTTCTGTTATTGTCAGAGAAATTATTTGGTTCGAGAGCTTTTGTTGGAATTTCCAGGAGTTTGACTCAACAGAACGGTTCACTGCCGATAAAGAAAGATAGTCAAAAGGTTATCCGCAATTTCGTTTCCATATATGCACTTATGTAGGAGCTGTGGCTCAATGGTTAATTGCGCGATCACTGAGCGAGAGGTTCGACGTTCGAATTCAAGAAAACGAAAACGTTTTCTCACGATCTCATCTCTCGCGATCGTCTGACAAACATCCGAGAGTAAAATTGTCATGAAAAGCTTTTTCATGAGATGCACAGCACGAGTGGCTGCGAGAAGTTAGGCCAGGCCCTGCATTGGGCTATTAGTGCCAAAATATTTATCCAGTTTCTTGAAGGTATTCAGACAGCATGACCGGCTCAGTAGGTATTGTCATGTTCACAGTCGAACTAATAGGGATGCAGTAAAGTGCATCCGGATCATAACCTCGCCGTAAGAAAAAGAAGAAGAAAAGAAGTAACTTCAGACAGTTACAGGCAAACTTTCGCATTTAGAAAACTTTAAAAAAAAAGAACCGATTTTGATTTACGGGGTTCTTTTTCGACACGTGGATACCATCTCTTAGGTTTGAAGGCTTTTGTGCTTGTTGAAGATTTTTTGTTAGCTTTGGCGTATATATTTTGGATGATAACTGGATCTTATAAGTGCAACAATGTGCTAAGTAAGGTTTTGTGTCAGGGGTAAGGATTCGTAATCGGTAGGTCTTGCTTCTCTCGTTAGTACGAATGAGAGTAACCTACACTTTTACTACCGGATTTGAATGACGAGATTGGTTGTATGATGAACTTTTCATAACAATTTCACTATTGGGGATCATCACACATTGATGAGTGTGATTATGACATTATCGCTCTCACCGAAACCTGGATGCACGACCACCATATGATCGAAGAGCTCTTTGACACCTCTAAATTCTCTGTTTTTCATCTCGATCGCTTTGATGTAAACAAAACACGCGGATGTGGCATTGTAATGGCAGTACGTCGATCTATTATCACATCAGCTGTTGAAATTGACATCGCATTCGAAGAAGGTCGATTGAATATTGACCAGTTATGTGTTCAAGTGGGTGTTGCTGGTACCGGTTTGCTGATTTTTCTCAACTACGTTCCGCCTAACAGTTCAACGCCTGTGTACAAAAAACATCTGGAGAACATCGATAGGGTTGCCACCTCATCAGAATATAAGAATTGCTCTTAATTTAAATCAAATAAATGATATTCCTAATTCCTTTAACAATGTATTAGATCTAGTTTTTGTCTCTGAATAGAATAGAATGCCATCCTTTGTTACATAAATCTATTTTTCATACAGCTGTTTGTATTTCAATTAAAGATTATAATTTTAATAACTTTTGCAAATTTAATAATTCCATTTTGTGTGTTCGTAAATTCAATTTAAATAATTTAAATACCATGAATTTTCTATTTAACTCCATTAACTGGTCACATGAATTTCTAAATAATTCTTTATCCGAAAACTTTTTAAAATTTAAAAACATTCTTAATGATGCTTTAAATAATTACGTGCCTGTAGTTCGCAAAAGGGTAAATTCTCGGCCGGCGTGGTATAATTTTAGATTGATTAAATTAAAAAATGCAAAAAATGCAGCTCATAAAAAGTTTAAAAGATCTAACTCCACTGTTGATTATGCAATTTTTTCTCGTCTTAGAAAAGAGTTTGTATTTCTCTTTAGTTTTTTCTATAGTAGTTACGTACAATCTTTAGAGCATAAACTTAAAACGAGCCCAAAATTTTTTTGCAGCTTTATCAATTCTAAACGCAAAAGTGTTGGCTTTCCCACGTTGATGTACCTTGATACGAAACAAGCCAGTGAACCTAAAGAAGTTGCGGACATGTTTGCTGAGAACTTTCAAAGTATTTACCAGTCAACAAATGTGGTCCATACTGATGAAAATTATTTCAAGTCCCTTCCATCCATTGCTGACTGCTCTCATATTTCTTTTAATGTTGATGAAGTGCAATTGCTCCTAGATCAGTTGGAACCTAAACGTAAGCCTGATTTATTGGGAATTTATCCAATCATTCTTCATCATTGTTCAAGATCTCTTAGTTGTCCGATAACTCTATTGTTCAATTAATCCTTATCCAGCGGCATCTTCTTAGAGGAATGGAAAGTAAGTTGTATCACTCCCATATATAAATCTGAAAGAAAGGGCAACGTATCAAACTATAGACCCATAACGAAGATGTCAGTCATACCTAAGATCCTGGATTGCCTAGTAAATGATAAGTTTAACATTTTAATAAGGACATACATAAGCGATTTTCAACATGGTTTTTGGAAAGGCATGTCTACTACCACAAATCTTTTAGAATTTACGAATTTCTGTATTACTGCCATAGAAAAGCACCAACATGTTCATGCCATTTATACCGATTTTGTTAAGGCCTTCAGTACAGTTAACTTGCTTATTCTTGTCAGAAAACTTGAAGCTTATGGCGTATATGGATCATTGCTCAGCTGGTTTAGATCCTATTTAAATGGACGAAAGCAATTTGTCGTTATTGGTGATCAGTTTTCAAAACTGATTAATGTGACTTCGGGAGTACCCGAGGGCAGTCATCTAGGACCGTCTCTTTTCTTGCTGTTCATCAATGATCTACCTGGCATACTGAAACACTGTCACTGTCTTATGTATGCTGATGATGTTAAGTTTTATTCCATAACCCCAACAGTTCGTGATAGGCTTTTAATGCAAAAAGACATGGATAGTTTCATAATTTGGTGTAAATTGAATGACTTACAATTAAATATAAATAAGTGTGCTTCCATGTGCTATAATAGAACACTGCACCATGTTTTTCCTTTATACTGCTTAGATAATATACCTCTTAGAGTGGTGAATGCTTTTAAGGATCTTGGCGTAATTTTTGATAGCAAAGTTACATTTGATCTGCACATAAATTCTATGATTTCTAAAGCCAACTCAATCCTGGGATTTCTTAAGAGAAATTCTTCTGAGTTTAAGGATCCTTACACACTGAAATCTTTATTTTGTAGTATTGTTCGTCCCATCTTGGAATATGCTTGTGTTGTTTGGAATTCTATTGTCCAAAAACGATATTGATAGAATTGAAAGGGTACAAAAGAATTTTTTACGTTTTGCTTTGCGTCACTTTCTTCGCGATAATGCTCCCAATGTTTATCACTCCTATCGAACTAAATGCCTTTTATTGGGAATGCAATCTCTTCAAACGAGAAGAAAAACATTCAGTTGTATGTTTATTCGTGATTTGTTATGAGCAACGGTCGATCGTTCAAATTTGCTTAATTGTATAAATTTATATGCTCCTTCTAGAGCTCTTCGACAGAGGCCATTTTTATTTGAAGTATCACATTCTACCGTTTATGGTATACGTGAATCTATTTCCCAGTGTTGTAAGCTCTTTAACTTTGTATATACCAACTTAGATATTTCTGTGACCAGATCTCAATTTAAGTCATCACTATTGTTAGTCTTAAGTTAAGTCATGAATGCAAATTAATTGCTGAATTTGTTATGAATTTTCCGAACCTGTTGATTGTTAAAGTCGTAGGTAATAAATAAATAAATAAGAGTGGGGGGACCGTGCAAAAACTTGTTGGCGCTTTACGTGGATTCCAAGCAGAACCTCGCGCTGTACTAACCACTGAGCCAAAGCGTTCAAATAAGGCCTCAGGCAGGATAATTTCAAAACCAGTGAATTTAGTTTTCTGTGTTTTTTTTTTTTTTTGTCTTCCGAGAGCAGTCGTAGATTCCCTACCATATTCAGTACATCTTTTGTAGAGCTGGACTATGCAGAATAGTTTTGTGACCGTGATATTGAGTTTGCTAAGAGATTTATACTTGTTTCGTACGCAAACGTTATGTGTACATTCAGCTGATGAGGCTATGCTATCTAGTTTAGGTATTAATGGAGTTAATGACTGACTATAGATGCCGCAAAATAGTGGGAAATGTTTTTGCTTGCGACCCGAACGGTGCAGGTTAAAGTCTCAGCGGGGGACAGCAACCAAAAACCACTCGAGCATGAAAATAGAAACGAATAAAATGTGTTTACACCACTAACTCAAAAGGAGTTTCATATTGAGTCTGAGTGCTCCTGGATTTAATTTCTCTTCTCATACAATACATTCAAGACGCGCTTTTATTCCTTCTACGTTACGTCAACGCTATCAAATGCTTCGTAAATAATTGTAAGAAAGTAGATCTGAACAATACAAAATACACCTCAGTCTACTATGTGAATTGTGAGGTGTAATGGTAATTCGTTTAAACTATATGGCATGATTTGTAGTGTAAAGCATTGCTCATAATGCCCAAATGCGTCTTTTATTTCAAGGCACAATCATACGGACCCGATGGCTGTATTCTCATGAGAGTTGTGGAAACAGTTCCTGGAAACATGTTGCCAATGGTCGCCCAGAACATTGCTAATATCGCAAATTTACAGAACGCAATTTATACCCAGCAACCGACACAACAGCAGGAAGCAACTGCTTCTGGACAAGGTTAATTTTCTATTCATTTCAGTCTGAATGGCAACTTAAACTGTAACACATTTTTTCAATTATAGGTGCTCAAATAGCTTCTCCAGCGCGTCCAAGTCAAGAAACAACACCCCAACAAGGAACAAAGTCTCCAAATCCCTCGCAGGTAAGTTAACTCCACAAAATGACACAATTCTTCCAACGAAATGCATATTTTGATAAATTTTCCAGCAAGAACATGAACAATTCGCCCTATCATGGCTTAGTGCTACATTCGAACCAACCTCTTCGTCCGATAGTCGAGTAGAACAACAAGAACTCTATCGAATGTATTTGTCGGCAACACAAAAATGTGGCCGACGTGGCATTGTATCACATACGCAATTTCCCCGTATGGTACGTACGATTTTCGGAGCAAATTGTGGTCCTACTCTCATCAAGAAAACAGAAGGTACCGAGAGTAATAAAGTCTACTACGTGTGCATTCGTGTTCGAGCTAATCCACTACCAATACAAATGAAAGTGCAATCACCACAGAAAGGCTTGAAAGAGGGCAAAATAAAAATCGATCCGGGCTCTATTAAGAAAACAAAGAAAAGACTAAAATTGCAGGAACAATTGAAGCAGGAACATCAACAAAAGCAACCACTACCAACATTGGCAAATACAGTAGGAGTAGGCCAACAGAAGACCACAACAGTTGTTAGTCAACAACAAGGAGTTGTGAAAGTTGAAGCAATAACTCAACAACAAGGAGCTGTTGTGCAGCAACAACAGCAGCCTCAAATTCTGCAACAATCTGTGGCAAAAATCGAAAGTCAATCCGTTTTGACTTCGTCCAAACTGCCATTGTCTACACAAGTCTCGAAAATTGTAAAAGTTTGTCTCTATATATTTTTTCTCTTTTAACTAAACTTTGCTATCGTTAGACAAACACCACGCAACCCCAATTAATTGGAAATGTTTTGGTCACGCACACACCACAGGCAACTCTTGTACAACAATCGGCGACACCAATTAAAGTGACAGCAATTGCTGAACAGCCACAAGTCGCTCAACATCAGATACAGATACCGTGCTCAGCACAACAGATAACACAACACATTATGAGCAGCACTCCGTCAACCTCATCGAATGGTGGTAATGGTGGTACACAACCATCTTCGTCATTAATTAAAAGCCTATTGGCAAATAAGGTAACATCTTCCTCCACAGCTACAGCTATTACTACTACCAATACTTCTGCTACTACCAATGCCAATGCCCCTGCTGCTGTTGTAATCGATACGAATGCGAGTGCAGCTCTAAATACTCCTCAAAGTTGTTTGATTACCCAAAATGTTAATTTGCATCAGGTAACACATTTTGTTGTTGTTGTATTGTAGATATAAATTTACTAATACTGTAGTGTAAGTAAATAATTAAGTAACTAACTTCTCTAGTGTTCTTGTGTGCTGCTTACTTACTGCACATTTATTTTCTGCCTTAGTATACTTATTTGCAAAATTGTAATGTCACTGTCTTCGTGCTGTTCCATTAGACTTGTGGAAACTGTGGATAGGATTATTTATTATAAAGTGAATTGGATTTACACTTGTTGTATAACAGTGGGTACAGAGGTGCATTAATCGTGTAGAAAGTAGCGACGAACTTGCCATTTTTTCTGGTTTCCCAACAAATTTTGGAAAACTTGTGCTAAGCAAGTTTCTGTACATTATTTAGTAGTTATTGTCTGATCAGTTTCCAATGGGATAACACGGTTCACTCTACTGTGAAGGCATAACACTGGCAGTAGGGTGGTCATATGTCTAAAATGCAACTTGATCGTGATGATGACATCAGGAGGACGGAAAAAAATACTGTGAATCATAAGCAACGACAATAATAGCGAAAACAAACAAAATACTCCCCAGTTATCTGGACAGCCACCCTTGGAGTTTACAGAAACTTAATACCACCTGAGTTTCGAACTACACCACTCTGTCTTTCTCTCGGTCTCTTCCTCTTTCCACAAAACGCACGTGTTCTAAAAAAAAAATTAGTATAAGGGTATTCATATCCCCTTTAACACGTGCAAATTATAAAAAAAAAAAAATAACAGACAGTGATTGAATGTTGCTGATTTTTATTATCTTTATTCGGGGACTTGCACCTTCTGGGTTCCATACCACGGACTGTTGTTTGGTTTCCGGGTCGTACTTATAGAACCAAGATTCTTCACCTGCTACGGTTTTATTAAATGAGCTTGACTCTCCGTTTTCAAATTCCATATTATAGCACAGTATTTCAACTATAATTTCCTGGGTCGTTCTTGGATCTTCGTTTATTTTTGCTGTCAACGGGGCCATATTTGTATCGTCGGTCCAAAATTAGAAGGGGGCTTCTGGAGGTTCTCCCTCCACAGATAAACTTCGTGGAACCTATCGAGCTGATTTATTCGAGTATTTCAGCTGATGATATAATATTCATGACGCAACCATGGCCCAGTCTTTTACCTATAATTTCCTGGGTGGTTGTTGGATTTTCGTTAATTTTTGACGTCAGCAGGGGGGACCTTCTGGAGGTTCTCCCTTCACAGATAAACTTCGTGGAACCTATCGAGCTGATTTCTTCAAGTATTTCAGCTGATGATTTAATATTCATGACGCAACCATGGCCCAGTCTTTTACCTATAATTTCCTGGGTGGTTGTTGGATTTTCGTTAATTTTTGACGTCAGCAGAGTATAGTCGATCCAAAATTGGGGGAAGGCCTTCTGGAGGTTCTTAAACAGCTAAATGCCAAGTATGGAAATTTTGAATCAACTTGAAAACAGTCACAGCATTTTGGCATTCGTGGAAAATTTGCACAATTTTTTTGCTGTCCCAACCATTCGTCCAGCGCACAGCACGAGTGGCTGCGAGAAGTTACTCGATTTTTTTTTGTTGCGAATTGACTATAATCAACGCATTGTTCCCATGCTTAAATATGGTAAATTTAACACTTCGATTAGAGGACTCTGCTACTTTTAATTGATATTTTCGTTTAAGTACAATGCTGCATGCCAAGCAGCTTAAAAGCAACAAGTTTTGCAGAGTCTTGCTTTTTTGAACGATCCTCAATCACTTAGAACAGAATAGAACTTTTATCCTAGCCGCATTTATTCTGGACTGTTGAGCGGCGTGTGTAAGTTTATGAAATTTATGCCGCAAGCTATTGAAAAGAAAACTACGACATTATAATTTTGCATTATTCAAGTGCCTTTAGAATAATATAAGTAACTGTTCTGTCCTTCTGTTTGTACTATTCTAATAGTTAGCTCATAATTTTAAGTATTACTACGTTTTATTTACGCGAATGGTAGTGTAGTGTTTCAAACTAATAAATAACAAAGCACTTCTTATTGTTTCTAATCGTACATATAATAACATTCCCTTCGCTCACTATCTTCTTTCAATTTCATTTCTTATTAACCGCAACGTAGGCCGTTTCAAAAACGAAGAGCTTACGGTTTCTGATGCCCTTATTTTGAGTATGTCATTTGAAAATATCTACTGTGTTCCATTGAAGGTGGGAAACTACGCAACTACAGCAGTAGTAAAGGGTTAGAATTTCCCATTCCTGCCATATGGTATCTGTCAAATACATCTGTCATCTATAATGTCAGGTAGTTAGTTTTTGCCTTGCCATTTTACAATGTGGATCGATTAACCACCGCTCAACGCATTAAAATTATTCCATCTTACTACTAGAATAATAGTTCTCTAATATCTGTGTATCACGATTTAAGGACAGATTATAGTCGTCATAATTCGAAATATAATCACTAAATTCAAATAAATCAGTAGAGTTTGTCATGTTGTAAGGCCTGTGCATCATTGTAATGCTCGAGCAACTGCAAACATAGGCACTGTCAGCAATTAGGCATTTCCTACAGCAATTGGTTTGGCGTATTTTGCGCTTGGATTTGCATCTTCATCCCTATAAGCTCCAGCTTACACAACAACTAAAGCCTACTGACCATAAAATGCGCAGAACATACTATGGTCAGTAGTTCCTTCGATACTTCATGAAGCGAATCTTTAGATTGTCCACCTAGAGACTGAGGTCCCACCACTGTTTTTCAATACTCTACTCTAAAACTTCATCTATGATAGGTTGTGTGGAAAGAGTTATGGCAATGGAACAGAAAAGGATACCAAAATTAGTGCGTTCCCATATGTTTTTGACTATGGGAAACTGTGTTGAAGACTGCAATAGGCTGGTGTCTGATTGTAATTTCAATTTAGAGACTACACCTAAAGAGCAATCCGTGTCTATAAAATGTAAGTTCAACACCTTTCTGAAGATGACTGGTTAAAGAATGTACGACAACTTTATAATCTAGGAACAGTTATCATAATATACGAGTATAACATACTACCTTGATCAAAAAGTTTCAGGAATGACTACCGCGTGCCGCTTTCAGTCATCTGTTTCGAGTTCTTTTTTTTTAGGTTGACACATCTGTCATTAGCATTTCCTCAAAATTTTAGCGTCGTAGCTTGACATTTGTAAAAGCTACGCTGGCGAGATTACATCTGTCTCCATGTGTGTTTTCGATTTTTCAAGATGAAACGGATTCAACGGCTTAATCTGACCCAATATTCGTCAAACGCATAATTACTGGAGGCGAGACACGTGGTTTTATGAGTACGAAACGGAATCCAGGCATCAGGCGAGTGAATGGCGAACACCGAATGAGCCAAGACCGAAAAAACCACGTCTTTTTCAGTCGAAAAAGAAGGCGACAACGGTGTTGTGCGTCATAAATTCTTGCCACAAGATCAGACAGTCAACAAGGTTCATTATTTGGGTGAAGCAATTCGCCAAAAAAAGACCGGATTTGTGGCCAAACAACTCGTGTGTTTTACACCACGATAACGCACCGTCGCACAATGCCATCCTTATTCGTGAGTTTTTGACCATGACCAGTACGAATACCATCCAATTTGACCCGCTGTGATTTCTTCCTGTTCGATTGACTCAAGTAACCGCTCCGGGGAACGCGATTTAGCAGTCGAGAGGAGATAATAGAAAAATCGAAGACGGCTCTGATGGCTATACCAAAATCCGATTATAAAAAAATGTTTCGAGGATTGGATCAAGCGTTGGCATGCACGTAAGTGCGTTTCAGTCAATGGAGAGTACTTTGAAGGGGGCAATATCGATTATCAAGAATAAACTTTGTATTTGCAATTTTCTGAATAAATTCCTGAAACTTTTTGATCAAGGTAGTATTACAGCAAAATTAGTCCAGAGGATAGAACATACGAGGGTGGGTCAATAAGTCCCTGAAAAATGAAATAAGGAACACTCTTTTCGGTATAAAAACATTTTATTTTTCAACATAGGCTCCTTTTAACTCTATACACTTCATTCAACGTTTCTCCAATTTTTTGATTCCCTCCAAATAATACGATTTCTCGAGCCCCTCAAAATAAGCGTTTGTTTCAGCGATGACTTCTTCATTCGACCCAAATCTCTTACCTCCGAGCCATTTCTTCATGTTTGTAAACAAGAAATAGTCGCAGGGGGCTAAATCTGGGTAATATGCTGGATGAGGGAGGAGTTCGTAGCCTAACTCATGCAATTTTGCCATTGCGACTGCGGACTTGTGCGCCGGTGCGTTGTCCTGGTGAAAAAGAACTTTTTTCTTTGCCAAATGCGGCCGTTTTTGCTTCAAATCGGCTTGGAATCGATACAGCAGCTCTGCGTAATATGCGCCGGTGATCGTTTTACCCTTTTCAAGTTAATCGATGTGAATAACACCGCGCGCATCCCAAAAAAACTGTCACCATGACCTTGTTTGCTGACAAACCCGCCTTGGCCTTCTACGGCTTCGAGTCACCAGGAGAAGTCCATTGTTTTGACTGTTTCTGGTGTGTTGTGGTGAATCCAGGTTTCATCCACGGTTACGAAACGGCGCAAAAACTCAGCCGAATATTTCTGGAACATCGCCAAACACACCTTTGAAGTTGTCAAACGAATGCGCTTGTTCTCGATTCATGTCCAAATATTTATGTAAAATCGAAATCACTGAGTCATGTGATAACCCTGTGGCCTCTTCAAGCTCGCGCACTTTCACTCGCTGATCGTCCATTATCAAACCATGGATTGTGTCGATCATTTCTGGTGTGGTGACCTCAATTTGGCGACCAGAACGTTCAGTGTCACTTGTGCTTGAACGACCGCACCGAAATTGAGTAAACCATTGGTAATTGGTTCCAATCGATGGTGAAGAGTGCCCATAATATTTCTCAAGCTTTTGTTTGATTTGCGTGATAGTTTTTTCTCGCAAAAAATAGTGTTTAATGAGCACTCGAAATTCACTTTTTTCCATTTTAACGAAAATGCTAGTAGGCGTCTATATAAAATGGCTGCCACAACAAAACTATTTGACAGATCTGTCTGAAAATTTGGGTGCGTTCTTTTGAAAGATGATTCTTGACAAAAAATAAATAAATTTAAGGTGACGACACAATTTGTGTTAATTTTCAGGGACTTATTGACCCACTCTTGTATTTCATTCCTTGAAACTCAACCACAAAGAGAGATGAATTTATGCGGGATCTGTACCCTGAAAGTTCCACTTTCCGAACGGAATTGTAGATATTATTGCCTCATGAAAATCGTTTTTTTTTTTTACTTTCAAAAGTAAAAGTTGTGAAAAATTAACCAAATGTTTTGGGGTTCTTTGCAAAAGTGAAAAAAAGAAAGCAATTTAAAATGGATTCGTTATTTTCGAAATTCGTAGCGAACCTTCCTCTACGACGGATTCTGTGTCCAGTTTGCGTTCATTATTAGCATGCTTTGAACAAATAGCCAGTGCCAGAATTCAAAAGCAATTTGTGTGGTGAAACACTAACAATGTGAAGTGAATTCTCCTTCCAAGTAACTCTGCTTGTAATTGTATAAACTTCTACGAGTACTTTGAAAAAATCTATCTATTTGTGTACCTTATTAACAGTTTGTGCCAAAGTGTTAACAATAGCTAGTATTACCTTGTATTCGATTCCCAATATTCTTGATTAATTAACATTCAAAAGAAATTCTCTAACACCCCATTGAATTAACAAAAAAAAAAAAAAAAAGAACATTAATTTGAGGTGCAGGGTTGCAGTATCAAGCAGAAAGGAACGGTAAATCACAAAACAAAACACATTTCAACTATTTCGTTAAGCTTATTACATAATTCATACATAAACACACACATATGTCCTATGTCTATATTAAACAGGTGAAGGATAAATAAATATTTTAGTGCGTAGTGTAAATCACTTAACACTTCATATAATAAAATTTGTTTAACGCTACTACTCCATCTTACTGAAATAGGTTGCGCAACGCCAGCAAAAGCAAAAAGAGCTCGCTGCTCAACAGCAACAACATCAAAATTCATCGATTAAACTTTCGAGCACTTCGATCAGTGCATTGGTGAACAATCCGCTAATTCAGACAACGCCAATGAAAGTTGGTCAAACCACAATTAAGCCCATCAACAACAGTGGCAGTGGAGAAAAGAAAAACACAATTATTAGCAGTGAAAATTCGGACAATTCCAATTGGGATCCAATACCACCAATGGCTCCACTTAGCTCCGGTACATTGGTTCGATCAAATGTTATTCTTCAACAGCAGGTACTATCAGCAAACGATGACTCTAGTTCGACTTCTATTGCTTCGAGTGTTATAAGTTCCTCTCAAATCGAAGGCGATGGTTCCTTTGCCAGCTTTGAAGGTTTACTTATGTCCAAGTCGAATAAAACTGTTAGCACATTCGTCATTGAAGACGACAGTTCCAAGGATTCCTTAAGTCGAGGCTCTAAAGATAGTGGCCGACAAGTTTTAATTGCAAATCAGATGCTTGTGGATTTGTTGGACAAGAAATCACCGGATCCTCCACTATCAATGAAACGGAAACACGACGAAGAATCCGAGGAATCGGATGGAAAGAAAATTCTTCTCGAAGTCGAGCCGAAGATAACAGCCTCGAAGAATGCAGCTAATCTTTATGCTGAAATGGCGGCATCAATCCTCGAAGATGAAGACTTGGAGGAAGAACAACCATCGACTAGCATTCAACAGCCAAAGATGTCAGTACAAACTCAACCGCAATTGGTGCATCAGCAGCAGCAGCAACAGCAGCAGCACCAGCAGCACCAGCAACAGCAGCAACAACAACAGCAAGAGCTACAAAAGCAAGTGATATCAATGCCAGTGAATATGCAACGTCAACTCATAGTAAATCCGAATAATCCACATCAAATGATTCTGTCGCAGAGCACACCACAATCGAATATTCCCACTGCTACGGCGACAATTAAAACTGACCAGGGCCTGCAGACGGTACCAGTTATTCTTCAGAAGAACGCAATGGGCCAACAGATTCTTCAGCCTGTAATTCAACAGCAGCAACAGCCACAGCAACAAACACAATACGTGTTGGCTACAAATCCCCAAGGACAAACTTATCTCGTGGCTCAGCAATCTCAGCCACAGCAACAAACTCAACGTTTGTTGTTGACCCAAACAGCTCAACAGCAGGTTGCTGGAACGAAGACCATCATAATTCTTCAACAACAAGGTGGTCAAACTGTTGGCCAGCAACAGATGATAACCACATCATCGCAACCGCAAAAGGTCATAATGACCACACCACAAGGTCAGCAGATGATTGTCACTCAAATGCCGCGACCTGTACAGCATCAGATCTACATGAATACTGGCGGTGGGAATGTCATTCAAGCAACACCGATGCAATCTCACATTCAGATGCCGTCTCAACAACAGATTATGCAGAAACAAATTCAATCTCAGCCACAAAACTCCAACATACTATCTCAGCTCTCACATATTCCAGCAACCATTAAAATCCATCAGACTTCTTCGCCGATGATAACTGCTTCGATGTCGCAGCCTGTAACAACAACAGCTACGACTACGTCGCTTCCACGTCTGGGAAAATCTGTCTCTATCGTTCAGCAACAAGGTATACCTCCACCGCAGACGCAGGTCACTCCAACAGTTATGCAAGCACAAATTGTACAACACACTGGTGCACCAGGCTGTACAGAGAAGCGACAAGTCATCATATCTGGGGGGAGGGCTATTGAAATTGCTGATTCGAATCAACAGGGACAGCAAATGGTTAGGATGATACAATCCCCGCAGCAACACCATCAACAGAAACAAACTGTGACCATTCAAAAGCCAACCGCCCGGCCTACGCAGATCAATGTAGCAATTCAACCGCAGCCCAATCCAGCTTCATCAGTGGCAGTCAAAATTCCTACTCCACCTCCCCAGCCGTCTGTGACGACTTCTTCCACAGCAACCACAATTGCAACTGCAACTGCAACTCCAACTCAATCAACAGCCAAGACTCCAATGAAGGTTAAGCTAGAGGTGAAACCAGAAATTAAAATCGAAGCCAAGCAAGAGATTAAGGGTGAAGCGAAGGCGGAAAAAGTTGACGACGATCATCCACCAGTTGATGTCAACTGGTTGTTTGTTTGCGATTGGCGTAATTGTCCCCGCAAGAAATTCAAATCCATCGCAGACTTGCATCATCACAGCTGTCTTGTTCATTGCCCCGAGCATTTAGATGTTGGCGCTGAAATATTCTGTCAGTGGGGTCCCGGACCGGGATTGTGCGATGGTATTCCACGAAAACGCTTCTCATTGATGACACACATTCTGGATCGACATTTGACCGTTGAGGTGGGTCTTTGTAGGAATTATTTGAACAAGTATGCGAATGATTATCTTTTGTTTCTGTCATTTTAGAGTTTAAAAGCAGCAGTCCAGCGACGTCTTGCGGGTGGCCCACAGGCGCCAAGTACAGGACAACCAGTAACGATCATAAAGAACGCAGCAGCTGTTGCCGCACAGCAACAAGCTGTAGAAAGTACCCGTGGAACGTCTTCGCCAGCTCTCTCGACATCATCGAACGGATCAATGCCATCGACGGGCAGTGCTGCAATGCATGCAATCAAGAGGCACGCATCTGATTTTATTAATCCCAAGGAATTGATGGTGAGTGAGGTGTTGAGTTGATGTTCATGTTTAGGGATTGCAGTTTATCGTAGCAATTTGCATGCTTTGGTTTTATTCTAATTGTCGTAGCTATGTTGTAAGGGTTTTAGTAGCTTTGCGGGCTTATTGTCCATTAGCTTGTGCATTATTCATAAGTGTAACTCATTCTTTGCAAACGCTTTTATTTACTTTGATTTACATAGTTAGGACGAATCAATCTGCAACTAATACTGTATATCCCACATTTCCTTCTTCCTTTCTCCACTTTATGACGTGAAATATCGGACGTTTCTACATGAGTCGGGTACGATGTTTGATAATGTAAAAAGTGCAATAGTTTTCTATGTTTTAGTTGATATCCGGTAAAAGCCCGTACGATAGAAGCTATACCGTAAATGAGTAGACAATTCGAACGGTTACGATAAGTGCGGGAAACAAAGTGTGTGCGCTACGTTTAGTCTTCTTCTTGAATTGCTTAACAAATTTAGAAAGAAAAAAAACAAAAATTCCCAAATTCCGCAGCACTCAGAGACAATTTCGGTCCATTGTACTACCAGGCAGAAATCCATTTTTAGTGCAGTGGTTGAAGAAACTTAGATTTTATTCATTCATCTTTTATACTCGAGTGGCTGTTGACTGCTGTTCCCCGATGAGGTTTGAACCTGCATCGTTGGGGTCACAAGCAAACACACTATCACCAACAATAGCAACAATTAATTTAAGTACTTAGTTCGTTAAGTGATTTAAGTTCGTGGCCCCTCACCGATTTCTCCCCTTAGCCTAGTACTGAACCTTCTTTTCTTTCACACTTATCTGCTTCTCTTATTCACTTTTATCTATCACAACTTAGTTTCATTTCTCTTTACTTTTATTTATTTTTTTCAATATGGCAATATTTGTGTGACGAGTAAAGAGGTATGGTAAGGTGGACGAGAACTACCCCGTCCGAAAAACGTAGGAAAGATACTGTGAGCGTACAGCAGTGTTCCATTATTAGACATGACTCACACAAATGGTGCCCAACGCGGATTCCGAACCACGAACCCAAGTTTTTCAGATTAACAGTCTCATGCTCTTATCACCAGAGATATAGACCTTGTCAGTGGGTAATTTCCTCGTGAATTTCCTCATCACCTACCCCCTCATAGGAAATCTTCACTCTTGCGTCCACATAGTTTTACATAGATACTTAATCTATGCCGTATTGGTTAAGATAGGTGATCCTCATCCATTCAGCTGCGACAAAAGTCATTGACCATGATTCCCAATCGCTCAGCGTGTCTACCTATTGTGCAGTGGCCAGTTAGTATCCCTACCAGAGTACTTATATGTGATCTGCTAATACGTAGCAGTTTTATGATTTTGCTCCTGTTAGGCCGGGGCCACGACTGTCCTGCATGGTTGCGCGTATCAACACCATCGCTGATTAGCCTGTTGCATTGGTAGTGTAAAGATTATGCGTCTTGCAGTTTCTATGGGTAGATGGGAGCCCCCATCCGCAGTCAAGAGCTCCTGCTTTGTGCCATTTCTGGGTAATTCGTCTGCTTTGCAGTTGCCTGGAATGTTAGAATGACCAGGCACAGCGTAAGATTGCAACCGTTCGATGTTCCGTTTAGGAATGCGCGACATACCTTTACCGATTTTGATCTAATTATTGTTGGTTCGAGTGCTTTTATTAACTGGTAGACTGTCGTTGTAAATAACGATGTCCGTATTCGATACCGATTCCGTGGACAACCAGACAGCCGCTTCATGAATAGCCGTAATTTCCGCTTGGAAAACACTGCAATAATCCGGTAGTCTAAAGACTGGCTTACGCCAACAGGTTCTGTGAATATTCTCCACTGCAGAATCTTTTAGGATCGATTTATCAGCCCAATTCTGTCGACTCGGAATACTAGTGTTTTATTAAATATTGAAGTCTAGCCACGGAGTTAAGTAGCCCGTGACTTATATTCTTGTTTTGTTTAGGTTTACAATTTTGGCGTGCCTTGTGTCATTACAGTGCCTTTTTACAGTTCCACTGTGATGACTCTCTCAATCGTAACGACGATTTCACTGCCACATCTTTCCCATAAATGTCCAGAGAAAGGATGTGCAGCATTGTTTCCAGCGCCGCTATAGGAGTTGTCCCGAGTGCGCTGGTAACACAGACACATGCCGACCTCTGAATCGTATTAATGCGAGAGATGTAGCAAACTTTGTGTGTTGCTGTCCACCAGACCAGTATTTCATGCATGAGCATAGGTCTTACTACTCCAGTATACTGCCAGTGCATTATTTGCTAACGGACACCCCATTTGTAGCCCAAGACTCTTTTACAAGAATGTAGTAAAGCAGCGGCCTTCCCCTCATTTTTGATGGCGTGATCTCCGGTATTCTATGCCTCTTTGTAAACAGTTCTATCTTCGCTGACCACATCGGTCTGTTTAGATGTTACTAACCAGTTTTGACAGAGCTAATTCAATTAGATCCCTTAGAGTCGTAGGGTGTTTACCACTGATTGCTATAGCAGTGTGTTTGTCAATTCCTCTGTGCAACATTTAGAGTTCATCACTACTCTAAGCAAGGCCGATAGTAGATATTACCTAGTCAAGTCATAAATACTGGTACACACATTTTTGATGATAAACGAACAAGCATTTTCTGATTTTTTTTTTCTTCTGTAAAACTGTGATTGATTATTTAGGAAACAATATTTAAACAATTTATTCGAAATGGCCGCCATTTGTTGCTCTGGCTACTCATCAATCGTAGCACGCACCTCGTCTATTGGGAAATTATCCACTGCTAGGATAAGTGCGCGCTGAATATTTAAGTGTCAAGTAGAACAAGTCATAGATGTTCAGTTACTCCACTAGTGTCTTGAAACAATTTAAAAGTTGATACACAAAAGTCCGGAAAATATCGTCTCTTTCCATACTACACTTGTGAAGGCCAACACAATTTTCAATATCGCTCCATTCCATATTTACAAACGACGTTTGTGCAAATCTTTTTCGCGCGTTAACTTAGTATAAATGTCACTCATTAAATACCTGTCAATATAGAATGGATGCGTTCAATACTAGTTTGAGGATGAGTGCGTTTAAACGTGTATCAGTATTTATGACATGACTAGGTAGTTACTCTTTTGGTTGGTTTGGTTGTTATACCTCTGCTGTGCGATAATTTTTCCGCTGTTTTATTATCATTTAGTTCTGATAAATGCTCGCAATACATGAATTACATTACAAAATTGTCCGCTTTGCTTGAATTTTTGGCATGATATCTTTTATTTTGATTTGATTTTGTTTTGTAAAAAAAAAAAAAAATATATCTATATTTGTATATTCGATAAAAGAAAAATGACATACAAACAAAATTTAATTACTTTCGAGTAGAATCCCGATTTTGCAAATTTACTTAGCATAGAAACTACCGCAAATACCACTGTTGCTTCGTCTAACACAATTTCAATGCATCCTGCTTCAATAACTACTTCTACTACTACTCCCGGTTTGGATACTTTGTCAAATGCAATGCAAAGTAATTCTCTTTCAATGGTGCCCGATGGTGTAAGTAATCCTAATTGCCAATGTAAATACACACAATAATTCAAAAAATATGTATAAATAAAAATATCTTCATTAATTATTAAATGTGCTTAAAAATGGTTTAGTGGGAATTTAATGTTATAGCGAAAGAACGAACAAAAACAAAAATCTATTAGTAGTAGATCAATCTTTAGTTAATAACTCTGTTCTATTTATTCTTGAATTCAGGATGAAAATGAAGGTCCAGTAACAAAAAGTATTCGTCTAACAGCTGCTCTGATCTTAAGAAATCTAGTAACCTACACACCAGCAGCTAAAAGGTTTGTTAAGAAATTCGAATTACGTACAGGTTATTTGAAACTAACGATGAATATTTACAGGACACTGCGTCAGTATGAACCACACCTGGCAAGCGTTGCTCTAAGTAATGTCGAGTCTAGTGGAACTATATCTCAGATTTTATTCGAATTGAACAACTGAATGGGGACTTCTTAGTGTTCGCTGAAAAGGAGGAAATATTTTAAGATGAAAGTAGAGAAAGACTATTGGAATTAACATACTTTGGTGTTACTAAATAAAAACATGTTTATTTTATGAATATACTCTTGGGAAATAAAATTCTTTAACATTTATTTTATAACAAGTTACCACTACATGGAAGTTTTTATTAATTTATTCATCATTGCCTCTACGTCACAGCATTAACAACAAGCCTTCCAACTTTGAAAGGTAAGATATAAGTTCAATCAAGCCAAAGAAATCGAAGAATAGCAACGATGGCAACAGTCCAGTGCAGGGGGCCTTCATATCAAACTAGAACGCTCCCCTTTCATAACAAACGTAGGGTATTTTTCATGAGTAGTTCGACTTTTTAATAAAAATTGTTTCCATTGAAATTGACGCATCAGACTATTTGGAAAAAAAACCATCCTAACAAATTGGCGCCCAATGTGGGGCGATACTTAAACATGGCGCGAAAGGAGGATAAGTCATCAATTTTTTTTCTTTTTTTTTATAATTTGCATGTGTTAAATGGGATGTATCCTTATACCAATTTTTAGAACACGTGCATTTTTGTGGAAAGGAAGAGACAGAGAGAAAGGCAGAGTGGTGTGGTTTGAAACTCAGGTGGTATTAAGTTTCTGTAAACTCCAAGGGTGGCTGTCCAGATAACTGGGGAGTATTTTGTTTTGTTTTCGCTATTATTGTCGTTGCTTATGATTCACAGTATTTTGTTCCGTCCTCCTGATATCATCACGATCAAGTTGCATTTTGGCCATGTGACCACCCTACTGCCAGTGTTATGCCTTCACAGTAGAGTTGTCTTAGCTTTCGCAAGTGATCGACTTTTTTATTTATTTCATGTGAAATAAATAGATGATTCTTGACATCAGGATTTGAACCGTGAATCAACAGCGTGACAAGCGATGATGTTACTACTACACCACGGCCACCCATCATAGCTGAAGGATTGAGGCATGTCCTCATCTTTAAGAAGAGACGAATGAAGTTTTTTATGCAGCTAACCAATTTCGCTAGTACATGGGAGGATGGATTCAGCTATGAACCATGGATTTCCATTGATTTGTTTGCTGACCTTCGTACATCATTTTCTGATTGATAATAGATTCGAGGCAGAAGCGAGATGAAATGACCGTGGGATTCACCAGTGTCTTATGCTCATGCCTAGACACAATCACGCTTGATTCTTAATCGGTCTTGTCGAATAAGTAACGAAATACCGATTGGGAGACCACAATCGTTGTATTTTATAAAAGACAATAGGAATCGAAGTGAATATAACTTTAACTCCATGATGATCTTTGCTAGAAAGTCAGGATGGATGACTGACAGCGCATTTATAAGCTCAAGCTGCTAAAATTGACATTCCTCATTACAGTAATGCTGCTGCATGAGCAGAAGTACCTTAGATTTATGCAGCTTCAGAAGAATCAATGACGGAAAAATGTTGGTTCTGACAGCTTGAGATTTGAAATTTGGTGGTAGCCGGAGCTCAGTAGTTAGTGCATTAGACTACTGAACGGGAACTTTGGGTTCGAATCTCAGCTAAACACCAAAACGTTTTTCACGGCAACAAATTTCTGTCGAATGTCTCGCTATTCCTCAAGAGTAAAATTGTTGTAACTTTTCAACGCCGCAGTTCCGAATTAGCACTGAAATTATAGATTTTTGTCCATTCGTGTGAAAAATATGACAAAGCTAGTAGGTACACCCTGTATATGCTGTTTGGGTGCTGGATTGTTCGTCATATTGGATTCGTCATCTTGAAATTTAAACAAAAAAAAAACGGAACGGTTGGATTGCGTTATACCATTATTATCAAAGTATTTTTTTTTTATAAATTAACTTTTATTTTTCTCAATTAATTTTTATTTTCTCGTTGTTTTGGCGTCCGGGATATCCGCATCCGTACCTTGGCTACAACAAGGTAGTGGTCCGAGTCAATGTTGGCCGCTCGGTAAGTTCGGACTTCTAGAATACTGGAGGAGTGCCTTGCGTCGATCGCAACATGATCAATTTGGTTGACGGTTTGATGATCTGGTGACCGCCATGTTCGTTTGTGGATATTAAGCTGAGGAAAACGTGAACTAGGTATGGTAACATTACGTCCCGCAGCAAAATCAATAAGCCTAAGTCCGTTTCCAGACGTGGTGTCGTGTAGGCTGTGCTTTCCGATTGTGCTACCAAAGAGGTCCTCCTTTCCTATTTTGGCGTTGAAATCACCTAAGACGATTTTAACGTCATATTTAGGGCGAAGCTCTGGTGAAATAAAATTTTGATTTTTTTTTATTGAAAGGCGTTCCCGAGGGCGTTCACGAGGGCGAAGCTCTGGTGAAATAAATCCAAACTAAATTGTAAAGTAAGCAAATATTCCATATAAAACCCTAGGAAAAATTGTTAAGATTGTCATTGTTGTTCAAATAAAGTGCAATAAAATTTTGTTTTTTTTTATTGAAGGTCGTTCCGCTATCATAACTGGCGCACGAGCAACAATGACAATCTTAACAATTTTTAATAGGGTTTTATATTGAATATTTGCTTACTTTACAATTTACTTTGGATGTGGACAATATGGGAGAGTTTAAAATTACTTATGCGTCATGCATTATTCGCTTGATAAAAGTTTAATGTTACATTATGTCTGTGGGAAGCGAATGAGAAAGTTTAGAATTACGGAATGCAAAACCCAAATAAAAAGGTTTACAATTTCTTTTGCATTGAACTTTAATAATGAAACTTTGATGTATGTATGCTATGGGTACGTATCTGGGTACGTAACTCGCGCACATAACCACTGCGCCACAGTTCCCACAGTGCAGTCCTGGATATTGGCATAAAAAAGGGTTTATTTGATATTTAGCAGGTTTGTGGTCACCTAAGACCCAAGGAACATTATGTATGAACCTAGTTTGATGTATGGTATGACATGATGGGTGTATCTTTTTTTCTTCCCTTTGTTACAAACTATGCTTCAATTTATTTAGCTGCGAACCAGAAAAGGTACCAGGTACAAATTCTTGTCGAAATCGGTTAGTAAACAGCGTGTTTTAAATCTCGAATAATTTGGTCAGTCATATATTGCATTTGACATCTTTTATTTTTCTTAGTTTTAGATATTTAGTGTTTAGTACAAGAATGGCATAAATAGAAGTACTAATGGATACTAGACAGTTAAATTTTGAACCTCTACAAGTAGAGGTCTGAAATTTTGCACAAAAGTAGAATGTGGTGAACTGAGAACAATTAGGGCTGTTTAGGTGCCACAAGGTACGTGCATAAAGAAAACAAATTTTTCACCCTGTTATGAAAGATATCAAATTTAAGCTAAGGCTGAGTAACATGTAACATTTGTTGAACAAAAAAGATCAAAAGCCATGGCAAAGGCAGTCACCTTTTAGAAACAAAATTGGAATACGTGAGGTGAAAAGTCACTACATTTCTTACCTAGCATCTGTCAGATTTAGATAATTTTCAGATAGACGGATCTAAACTCCCGTTACAACAAAAATTTAATCAAAATCTGTTTTGAGTAGTTCTTGCGTATGGCGTACGAGAAAATATTTTTAAATCATTTCAAAGCCTAATTTAATTAATGTCCAAAACTACCTACGTATCAGGATAAACATATCAAAATCTCTTGAGTGGTTCTCGAGTTAGCCGTCTAACTACAAACATACAGACAGATATGGAATAAACAGTATTTGTTCGACCTGACTTTTCAGAGACACATTTTTCCTGTAATGCTCTCAACTTGGTAATCAACTACGTAAAGTCGTTAGTTCCAGCATTTCAAGATTTTTAAAAAGTTTCATCATTCGGTAATTTTTCTTGCAACATATTGTAGTTAGTTTGCTCAATAACAAAGTGCGTCTGTACTTTATTTTAAACATTTAAATCAGTCCAAGATATGAAAATTAGTTTACAACCCACTGTAGAGTTGAAAAGCGTAAAGCTCATCCATAGCTCCCACAACTGTGCGCCCATTTCCCACCTCAAACGTCACAAAAAGCACACGACAAGAACACAAAATTTTCTGTCAAAAGTGAAGGTAATGGCGCTGCCAACTATTATTCGACCGTTGTTGTCACACGTGCGACATTCGCCTAATATACGTGCAGCGAAGTTTGTGAAAGTTGTTCCGAGTTTTGTTTTAGCATTGAAGTGTTCCTACTCTACGTCTGCATCGGAAATGTCTGAAAAATATACAACTATCGAGAAAGGAGCCCCAAACTCCACCAACTACAGCATTTACTTTAGTGAGTTGATAAGATTTTTTTTTTTTTTTTTATTATATAACTTTCAATTGACGGCTGCCGGCATTGTTGTTCCCATTGGCAAAGGTCACCGGCGGTGTTATCTCTCTTTGCTGTTGCAATTGTTAGTAGTCCACCCTTTGGAGTTGTCATAGTCGATTAGTTGGGTCTTTTTTTACGTAAGAAATTATCAAATAAGAATACAGGAAGTTGGGTGTTTGATGTTTTGTTCTTTTGGGGGGATATCCCAATTTCGTTAATCTTTGTGGGGATACAACACACGTCATCAACTTTGCGTACATACACTGCGTCGGATGTTGTCACATGCCATAGTTCAGGAAACTTGCAACAAATTGACCTTTGATCGGATTACCGTCTAATGTTTGTATCGAACTCATAGTGTAAAGTCTCTGTAAGGGGGATAGACTTTCTTCAAGATTTTCCTACTGAAGTGCTCTAAAGGAGGTCATTTCTGCGAAGGCACTTATTGAGTTCAGTTGTATAGAAAATTGTCCAAGTATTAGCTGCTAACAAGGACGCTTTTTCCTTGTAAAATTGTTCCATATTATCGATTTATTTTTATACTTTTAGTGGCGTGTTGTCGAAATTCGCGAAAGAAATATATTTTTACAAGAGAATAGGGTGGCCGTGGTGTAGTGGTAACATCATCGCTTGTCACGCTACAGGTTCACGGTTCGAATCCTGATGACAAGAATCATCGATTTATTTCGCATGAAATAAATAAAAAGTCGGTCATTGCGAAAGCTTATGTCAACTCTACTGCGAAGGCAAGACACTGGCAGTAGGGTGGTCATGTGGCTAAAATGCAACTTGATCGTGATGATGACATCAAGAGGACGGAAAAATATACTGTGAATCATGAGCAACGACAAAGGCAAAAACAAACAAGCTCCCCAGTTATCTGGACAGCCACCCTTGGAGATCACTGAAATTTAATACCAGCTGAGTTTCAAACCAACTACACCAATCTGTCTTTCTCTCTGTCTCTTCCCCTTTCCGCAAAAACGCCCGTGTCCTAAAATTAGTATAAGGCAGTGGCGTGGGGTGAAATTTCAAAAGAGGGAAGCCGAAAAAATTTCAAGTGAAATGTTTTATTCAAGACTTACCATTTTGGTGCTTATTCGAAACACAGACTTAAGATATGCAATCTAAGCCACCTTTGTTATACTTTAAGTCATTGGAAGTTACTATATTAACTCGGAGCGTTGTTAAATATAAAAAATTTAGCAATTACAATTATGTGCTACCTATTTGTACTCGAAAGCTATCCTACGATTTTTTTTTACGAATTCTGCTAAAACTCTTTCATAAAAATTTTAGTTATTTTTGATTTTTAAAAGAAGGTGCTTTTCGATAGATAAAAGTGCCAGGTCTGAGAGTCTTTCTTCTTTTTGGGAATTTCTTAAGTAAGTGTGGACTCTTTTTAAAGTCGAAAAAGATCTTTCAACAGAGGCCACAGTAAAAGGCAGGGTTAAAAATATTTCAAACAATATTAGAGTTTGAGAAAAAGTATCTCTAAGCATTTCCGTATTAAAATGCTTATAAAGTTGAAAAACCTCAAGCTTTTTAAGTGAAGGGCTAGTGTATAAAACTTTGAGTTCATTTTTTAAAGTAGTAAAATTAAAAATGTCAGGAAATAGGGTAATTAAAAAAAATCATATTTTGATTTGTTTAATAAATCAAAGAAAATGTATGAACTAAATGAACTATACCTATTCTTAATCTGACTTGTAACATTATCTATAATTGCTACAAAAATTCGGCTATAATTTGTTTTTGAATCAATATTAAGTAGTCGGGGTTTGCGTGGAGGTTCTGGGCATCACTTACGCTCTCATAGATTGAGTCAAATGAGTTTAAAAATTCAGAATGAATCCATGACTCAAAACCCTCGATCTCTTGCTTCGCAAGCTCTATGTCAGTTTGTTTCTTTTGAACTAAACTAAAAAGAATATCTGTTTTTGCAAATATGACCGAAGTAACATGCAATAAAAAACAGAATTCTTTGTCCTGCAGTTTGTACAACAAACTTTCGGACATAACCAGAGTATCGTTAACCCATTCTCCTGGTTCACATAAAATCTGTTCAAAAGTTTTTATAATATCTTCTCTGCAATTGAATAAGACGTTAACTGTTCGCGTATGATATTTAGTCTCTGATGCCCCGGGCATTCGTCGATCAGCAACTGTCTTTAGCAGATTGGTTCTTTTAGATGATTTATTAAAAAACCTAACGATACTACTAACAAAGCCAAACAATAATTTCAATTAATTGAATTAGAATCAAAGAATTAGAAAAAAGAAGACAAGGAAAACAAAACATTCTATTTAATTTGCAACTGCCAGTCAGCCATGGATTCTTTTTGTAAAAAGACTCATGAAAATATTTCTGATACCCATCCTTTCGCGTATAATCAATTTTCATTGATGGTGTCGAGCGACCTAGTTCTATAACTTTTTTTCTTTACAAAAAAGAAAGCTTACTGAACTCGTGGGTTTCTTTTAGAAGAAAATCAGTCAAAATTAACTAGAGACATCTTGTCTAAGAATAATAAGAATGTTCAATGGGGCACCTCTTGAGTAGATTTATAATTACTTACTTGGTATATAGCTAATTCGCTTAGCTCACTCACTATTTTATAATAATTTAATAATTTAAAACACTAACTTAACTACCAATATGTAAATTGCTAAATTTTTAAAATTTTCTAATAATTAGCAGTCACAAAAATCACAAAAATTTGCATCCAAATTTTCAATAACCTCAAACCTCAAACGCCGTTCGAACCACTACATCACCCAATAACTCGAGTTTCGTCGGCTTATTTTGTTGCCTACAATAAAAAAAAAAAAAAAACTCCGTCGAACTAAAACCTTTCTCCTCCACCAATGTTCATCCACAAAAGCCGAGAAATCGCGGGTTATTTTCCTCATAAGCGAATGTATGTTAGACAAAGAAATCGCAAAATAAACGCAAATAATAGAGTTGAAAGTTCGTACTGTGAAGAAATGAATGCATAAGCCGGAAAATGAACGGCTTCTCAAAAAAATTCATTGCATGCTCTCTCGCTAGAGGAGTTCATACTTGTCTCGCCTATGTGTGCGAGTTTGTGTATGAGCAAAAATGAATAAACACCCGAAGTGGTCGCAGCATTTCATCTTAGAGCGTGTATAAAGTTATGAAAAATGGTTTGATGAACAAATAATTGAATGTGATGGTTGGCAACTGGCAAAATAAAAATGTTTGATATTTGAAAAGGGAAGCCGGAAGGAATCGGCTGTATGGAGGCCACGCCACTGGTATAAGGGTATTCATAACCCCTTTCACACGTGCAAATTATAAAAAAAAAAAAGAACACTTATTGGTGGATTCCCCTGTTACTCAAAAATTGTTGGCTATTAAATGTAAAAGTAGGTATTTTCGGAAAAATTATATCAGCTCGTAGTCAATTATGTATGTAGTCTGACTTAGGTTAGGTTGAAGTGGCTGCTAGCTAAGAGGTCGACACACTTAGACCAATGGTAGGTCCATTGTGATACCATATGGATCTTGGGAGAAAAATTTCCCTTATCTACTCGTTGAACCAATTGAAGCTACTGATGAAGCGTAGGAAGCTTCTAATGTTTGTATTTATTAGATCTTTTGGGTTGATGAAGCAGAAGTCTCCTAAGTGAAGTTTCCTTCTCTGGGAGAGAGCTAGACAGACGCGAAAAAAGTGAAGGATAATTTCCTCCTCTTTCATACAGCTTCTACAGAAATTGTTTGAATATAAGCCAAGTCTTGTTGCATTTTTGCCTATAAGACAGTGCCCAGTGATGGCGCCTTGTATTATTGTTACATGGTCTGCATACTCTAACTTTCGTCGTTTATTTTCATCTTACTCTTCTTAGCATTTCTTAGTTCGTAACCCTTTCAACCCAAGAACGTTTTTCTACATTTCGAAGGTTTCTAATTTTGTTCTGTTAATCTTTTTTTTTTTTTTTGTAGCGTCCATGTTTCCACACCGTATAATGAGACAAACCAGAGCACTTAACTAGTCTGGTGTTTATGTTCAGATTAACTTCTCTATTGTATAAAACCTTATTCAGTTTGCAGAAAGTTGACCTCTCTTGTTCCATTCTGCTTTGTACTTTTTTGATGTGACTTGCGTTGCTGTTCCTAGATACTTGATGCACTTAATCCTTTCCAATATTACATCATCTATTTTTAGCTTGTCACTCCATGATTGCTGGTCATTTGTGAACACCATGAACTTGGATTTTGTACCGTGAATTTTTAGCCCATATTTATGGCTTATCCGATTAAGCTTGTTAATCGCTATGCTGACTGCCTCCCCTGCACATCTTATATTATTTACTCCGTTTATCTTGATTACGCCATCATTATCCGATATCGCTTCTTTGAAGATCTGTTCTGAGTACATGCTAAATAGTACAGGTGAAAAGAAGCAGCCTTGTCGTACTCCTCTGCGTATTTCCACTTCTTCTGATTCTTCCCTTTCAATAACAATTTTTGCCTCTTGATTACAGTCTGCTGTTATTCTTGTCTTAACTTTTGTTTCTAAGTATTTGCTCTTTATCAAAGACTTTCTCATAATCCACAAAAGTTTTCTAGGGACTCATCATATTGAGAGCAAACAGTGCCTCATGCGTACCGGAACCACTTCTGAAACCAAACTGTAATGGGCCTATGTCTTCTTCGAATTTGTTATAAATCCTTTTATGGATTACTATTGGAAAGATCTTTAACTCGTGGCTTATCAAGCTGATCGTTCTATACTCGGTACATTGCGTTCCTTTAGTTTTCTTAGGCAATGTTGCAATAGGGATTTTGTCATGTTTGTATGTTGCGCTGAAGTGTTCGACAAGTATCTGTACGTTTTCCTCTTCTATAAGTTTTTGTAGTTCGTTTGGCACTTCGTCTGGGCCTATTGCCTTTCTTTTTTGGATGACTATGAGCATATAAAGGATACGTACACTGAAGGCAAGACTGTTGTACGATATTTTTATCTGTCTAGGGCAAATTTGTTTGTGTCTGTCTTTTATCCTCAGCCTTTATGTAAACAGAGGAATGTGTTGTATGTGAATAAGAGACAATAAGTAGCACACTGTTATAGGCTGTATAAGTTTATCTGCGGCAGTTCTAGAATGAAGTACATATGTCGAGTTAGTTTAAAAACTTTCAAAGATTGATTATAGAAGAATTAACATCAAAGCAGATGGAAGAAAGAATTGAGGGCGGCCAATTCATCATCGCTTGTCACGCTGCAGGTTCACGGTTCATATCCTGATGTCAAGAATCATCTATTTCACATGAAATAAATAAAAAAGTCGTTCAATTGCTAAAGCTAATGTCAACTCTATTGCGAAGGCATAACATTCGCAGTAGGGTGGTCATATGGCTGAAATGCAACTTTATCGTGATGATGACATCAGGAGGACGGCAAAAAATACTGTGAATCATGAGCAACGACAAAGGCAAAAACAAACAAGCTCCCCAGTTATCTGGACGGTCACCCTTGGAGTTTACTGAAACATAATACCACCTGACTTTCAAACCACTACACCAATCTTTCTTTCTCTCTGTCTCTTCCCCTTTTCCCCAAAAAGCCCGCGTCCTGAAATAGTACAAGGGTATTCATATCCCGTTTGGCGCGCGCAAATTATAAAAAAAAATTGGTGCTGTTTACGGAGACTCTTATCCATCATTTGCAACAATAAAGAACTTGTCCGCTGGAAACGAGATTCTTTAGAATATGATCTACGGGAATCTAATTTTTGTTTGCAACAATAAGGAACCATTCCAAGCTGTTTCGCTGTTCACGAGAAAGTATACAGAAATTGTTTCTCTTTTGGGGGTATTCCCCAATTTCGATATTCTTCATAGGAATACAGAACTCACGTCATCATCAACTTGGCGTACATTGGATGATGCCACATGCTATAGTTTAGGAAAGTTTGCAATAGTTTTAGTGCCGTGTTATCGAAATTCGCGAAAGAAATGTGTTTGTACAAGAGAAGAACACTTGTTGGTGGATTCCCCTGTTACTCAAAAAGTATTGGCTGTTAAAAGATAATGTATGCAGGTATTTTCGGAAAAATGATATCACCTCTAAGTTATTTATGCATTTGCGCATTTCGCTTATTTGGTACTACATACATACATCGGTGTACAAAATGATAGGTGTGCGCATTGAAATCACCTACATCGCCGATTAGAGATTTCATTATAATAATAATATGAATGAAATCATTCTTTTAATTCAATCATTACTTCCCTCTTTCGTAATGAACAATGCAAAGCAAAGATAATAAGTATAGTGGCTCACGAAACTACTAGGACAGGGAGATCAAAAGAGAATTTCTCATGTAAACTTGGCTATTAAGGTGTGTTGATGAAAAGTCTCTAAATCCAACCTGTGGAATTTAAGAAAGTTATTAATTTTTTAATATTTTTCCCTGAGATCTCTATTGAATTGAAAAATAGTTTGCCTAATGTTCGTTGTCTGGGCCTAGCTAGATCCGGACAGGCGCATATATAGTGGGTGAGGGTTTTTTTTTCGGTTGCGACCTTGCAACTGCGGCAGTGTGTTTTATGTGGGATATCTAGTCTGGCTACGTGGTCTCCTATCGGCCAGTGTCCTGTGGTGATTGCTGTTATTCTGGCGATGTCTTTACGCATTCTGTTTAGGAAGTAGTCTTTACCTTGTATTTTGGCCAAATCTTTCTAGATATGACACAGTGTGTTAGCATAACCCACCTGAGGTTGACTTTTTTAAGGAAGGTTGAGGAGATTTTTGACTTGACTGCTCCCAGTCAGCTCAGCTCAGCTTCCTTACTGACACCTTTTCTCCCAAAATAGTCAACAAATGCTCTATGGGGTTTGGTGAAATCTGGGGATTGGTGAGGAGTTTCCACTATTTTTGGGGTATTGTACAACAGCCAAAGTTTCCATAACTCTTATGCGCTGACGCTGAAACCACGTTTTTACCGCTTTGGAGGCGTGTTTGGGTTTGTTGTTCTGCTGAAATATCTGTCGATGTGGCATACCCTCTTCGGAAAATGGTAGCATGACATTTTCTAGGATATTGATGTAAACTACATGATTCATCACTTCCTTTATCAAGAAAATTGAACCAACGCCGGGCCGTGCTCCCGAATACCACACTTCTACCGTCATGTTTTATGATCTTTACCGTGTATTAAGGAAGGAATTCCTTATTCTTTGGTCTTCGAACAAGACTTCTGCTGCCATCTGCAAATAAATTGACCTTTAACTCGTCACACCATAAAAATATTTCGTCATTTCTCAACTGGACAACTTAAATGAGCTTGTGCAAATAGTTTTCCTTGTTGCCGATGCCGAGTGGTCAATAATTGACATTTCCTGCGGCATGTAGCAGGAAGATTCTTCTCAATCAACTTCCTCCTTATGGTGAAGGTGCTTATGTCAATGTCTGATCGCCTTTTATTTGAGTGGAATTAGCAAAAGGGTTCTGTTTTACACTTTTGCTGTCTGTTTTTCGTGGTCTTCTGCACTTTTCTTACTTTTTCTGCCACTTTAATGCATTTGTAACCATATTCTACGAACATTCAACAGTTTCGGCATTAGGTTTGTAGTTTTTGTTTCCTCTTTCTTAAGCCTCTTGTTATTGCTCTCAGCTCTTCTGTACAATGCCGTTTACGTTCATTACTAAATCTGGACAAAATAAAAACTTACTTCGTTCAGCTTGAAATGTGAAATAAAGCCACTATCCTGAAACACATCAATTACTTTGCATACTAAAATTTACTACAAATATAATTCGAGGTAAAACAAAAGCAACGGTTGTACTCATGTTTTTCGTTAATCGTTTTTGAATATACGATTATTTCTCTGAGGAAATTATTTTACACACTGCTGTATGTATCTATGTACATATATCTGACCTATCTGGTTGGGATATGTTAAGGGATTACTTTGGATAGAGCTACAGTCCGGGGTGGACCAGGGCCTCAATAAACAAAAATATCCAGCCAGCTCGATCTATTTTTAGCTTCCTCCAGGTCCGCATGTCATGTTTGCTGATTGTACGTCTTCCTCTACTGCGTTGTTGTACTGGGGTGAACTGATAGACTCTCCGGGCAGGTAAGGTAGGCCGGCGTCCATACGTTCTTCATGTCCTAGCCATTTTTTGGTCCATGCCATGGTCAAAAACTATACTAGTCAGACAAGCACACGATGCACTTAATAACTGAATAATCTATTTCGCGTAAATTTCAGGTCTGAGTAATTTGCTTAACTTTTTAAATTCCAACCTCTATTTCCATGTACAGTGACACAAAAAAAGTATACATACCCCCGTCACCTACACAATTTTATATCAGTTATGCGATGTACATAAGTGGAAACTAATTATTCACACTGAAAGTTTATTTCTAAACGATAAATTATGTAGTGGTTGGAGAAACTTAGATTTTATTTGATTCTCATATGCTGTTGGGGCTTGAACCCGCACAGTTCGGGTCACAAGCAAACACACTTTTTCATTTTTTTTCATTTTTAGTGCATTTTTATTAATTCATTTATTAACTTACATGCTAGACAAAACGTTTAAAACTAGCTTAACTAACTTAACTATTCTTATTCTAACTTACTGGCCCTATGCGGGCGCTCTAAGTTAAACCTAATACTTAAAACTATGTCTTTCGACGTAAAGAACTTGAAAATTTTCTATTTAATTAAATTTTTTAATTTTAATTGTAACTAAGAAAATTGTACAAAAACTTAGTACATGAACTTACTTTTGGGTGTTCTTACATACAAAACTTACAAATCTACCTTAAAATAAATCTTAAACTACCTTATTATTCTAAATTAGCCTATCTTAATCTACCTTACGTATTTTTATACGTAAATTTATTTTTTTTTTTTTTTTGTTTTTTGTGTTTTTTTTTGTATTTTTGCATCCAAGTGCTGTGGATTTATATATATATATTTTTTTTTTTTTTTTTTTTTTTATTAAAATATTACTTACAACCTACTTACACTACCTAAACCTTAACCTATGTTAGTCGGCCATGGACAACAAACAGCCAACCTCAAACTTGCAACAGGCTACCCTGGATTAGGAGGAAACGACGAAGGAGTTTCCTCTCCTTCGGCTAGCCACCAGAAACGACCGTACTGACGTTGTACGTCCTCAACATCGCGACCCGATACCGCCCTACTAAACCGGAGACGCTCCACACTGCCGTGTGCAACGTCTCTGTCGTAGTTGAGTCGCCTATCCACAGCTGTCCGAGCAACGTGGAAGATTAGCGGCACTGCCAATCTGTCCTGGATCAGACCTTTCTTATCAAAATAGAGGAACGCCTCTGGGGGAACAAAGCCGTTAAGGCGCACTCTCTCATGATACTCGGAATTGGGGTAATAAGCCCCGAAGATCAGGTTGTTCGTCGAGCTCATTGCTCTTGCAATGTGCCTTCGAATCAGCTTGATAACGAAATTATCCACTCTTATTAGATTAGCCCTGTTGTATAGGACCTCATTGGGATAGAATTTTATGTACTGGGACTCCGGTGTTCTGTATAAATGAAGGCAAGCCCGAAGGCAAGCCCTCTCAAACACCCGAATCTTTTCCAACAAGCTTGCTCCCACGTTGAACCACACGGGACATCCATATACGAGCATGGGCCGGATGAGGGCCATGTAGCAGATTACCTTTACCCTTGCATCGAGTTGCTTGCTATAAAAAAGTCTCTTTGTAAGGGCAAAAGCACCTTTGGCTCTGGCCAGAGCAACATCTATATGTTTGTTAAAATATAGATATTGGTCTAACCAGAGCCCCAGGTATCTGACTACACTTCGACTCGCAAGTGGCTGTCCGTGCGGTCCCACGATTGAGAACTTTCGCCAATTCTTTCTGATATCCCTAGAGGCCCCAGACAACGGCGTCCTAAAAAGAATGGTTTCCGATTTCTGGAAGTTGATCTTCAACTTCCAGTCATCGCAATATCGCTGAATCTTATCGAAGTCACGTTGCAAGAGAATTGCAATGACCTCGATTTTTGGTCCTGATCTGTACGCGATCAAGTCGTCTGCGTACGCTATGGCATGGTGTAGTGATCCTATGAGATCGCTCGTGTAAATGTTGAAAAGGATCGGTGAATTAACCGCACCTTGTTGCAGACCATTTTTAATTAGAAATGTTCCAGTAGAAGTCACATTGCCAGTTTTGACGATGAACTGCCTACCGGTGAGCATGTTATAAAGTATGTACAGCAGTGGTTTGCTTATGCCCAGCCTGCTCAGCTTGTAGAAGAGTCCCTCTAACCATACGGTGTCGAAGGCCTTCTCCAAGTCAATCAGGCAGGCACCCGTGCATTGGTTCTTGCTTTTGTTCCATTGGATATCCGATACCATTTTAGACGCGGCATGTATTGTATCATGCCCCGCCTTAAAACCGAATTGGTTATCCGGAATTATATTACTGTTCTCAGTCCACTTAAGCAGGGCTCTATTGATTACCTTCTCGAATACCTTGCTGATGTTCGGAAGGAGACTTATCGACCGGAGATTTGCCGGATTGGAAGTGTCCTTACCCCGTTTGGGGATGGGTTGTATCACTGCTGTTTTCCAATGCGCTGGATAATGTGCATTATTCAGCGCATTGTTAAACAGAGTAGTGTAAATGTCCAGAGGGAGATGTCGAAGCACAATGTTCGACACTCCATCGATTCCTACAGATTTCTTCCTCCTCAATGAGTAGAAGATCGCTTGGAGCTCCACCTTCGATATGTACGGGGGATGTACCCTTTCATCGGCGATGACATTATTTGCCATGTTATCGTCATTGAACTCGGTAAAACCTATGTTCTCGGATCGCCAGTGCTCTATATCATTTCGAAGGTAGAAGTTGTGCACAAGGACGCGATTTTCCAGGTCGTGGTTCGGGCAAATGGTATCATTCACCTTGTACACTTCCTGGAAAGTCGCTCCTATAGCCTCTACCTTCTCCTGCGGATCTTCGATCACAAAGAAGTTGTCATCCTCTACTGCGTTATCTGGATCTATACCTGCTGTTATAAGTATTCGTCCATTGTTCGTCGTTCGGGGGATCTTAAGACACGGAAGGTCGTTTTGATTATTCCTCCGAAATATTTTATTTATTTGCGGGAACATACTCGGGTTGTTGGATTTTACAGCCCGAATTTTATTGTTCCAATGCAAATTTACAGAAAGTCTGTAATTTTCTCTAATTAACTTCTGGAGGTTTTTAATCAACGACTTCAGTGTCCTAACCTCCGAGTTCTGTCTGTCAGTAAACTGTCTGTACAAGGTTTTTAGTCTCGACAGCAGTCTACTTTTGTGTTGGTGTAGTGCGTCAATTGTTGCATTGCGGAATATGTCTGCGTTGTCAGTATGTTGATACCGAGGTATCGTATTATCCATAGTTCGTTTAATTGTCTCGTCCATTTGTTTTAGGTACCAGTCAATCTCCTCGTTTGACAGATTCCTATTGGACGGTGGGTAGAGCGAGTTCGAGGAGAGTGCTCTTGTTAAAGTTCTGGAGAAGCGAGTCCAACGCGTCCTACTATAATTGTAGGGGTACGTTTGGACAAACTCCTCCAACTCCGCAATTTCGTTGGGAATCGTTATTACGGCACTGAGTCCGCAATGGTCACTGTCATACACAAATGTGTGCAGGCAGTTTATGGTTTGTCGGTCCATGTCGGTCAGTTGTAACCGTACGTCGAACAGCATAAGATCCAGATAGGAGCCACTTCTAGGAAACGACGGACTATCTGTTGCTTTCAAATCGAGTTTATACTCGACACTGTGCCGACCCCACCAATTGAATAGTAGGTTCCCTCTAGGATTAGGTGTGTTGTTTCCCCAATCTCTATGTTTGGCATTGAGATCTCCGGCCATGATGAAATAATTCTCCTCCGACTCCAGCCTTAGGAATCGAAAAATTGTCTCGAGCTCTGAAATAAATAAAGTAGATTGAGTAGCTTCAGGTGCATAGAGTGCGACCAAGTACATCCTCTTTCCACTACGGAGAGGGATGCACACGATGCACGCTTCCAGCTCCTGGAACCTTCGCACTTCACCGCTGTACATTACTTTAAATTGCAGTTGTTTGCGTATGAAGATCGCAACACCTCCTCCTTGTGTAGAGTTGGGTCGGTTTCTTCTGACAATACTGTATTTATTGTGCCCCAATTTGTGCTTCTGGGATAGCTTTGTTTCGCTAACCATAAGCACATCAGGGGTTTGGTCTTCAAGCAACTTAAACAATACGGCTCCTTCGCTCGATCCTAATCAGTGAATTCACATTCACCGCAAGGATCTTCAAGGATTGCTCCTCCATGTTCGTACCCATTACGACTGAAGGTGCGTTAAGCCCGGCAGAAGTGCGTAGATCTGGTCCACCCTCTTCGCCTGCTCCTGTACCTGACGTTGAAGCTGCTCCATCTGCCCTTGGATAGAGAGCAAGATGGCCAGCAAGTCATTTTGAGCCTCCGGTGCTCTAGGCGCTGGGGCCTGAGAAGCAACCTTCGGTCTTTTCTGTTCCGCGTTTCCCCGACCTGCCGCCATTTGGGCGTAGGTCACTTGGGGAGTCACGGATGGTGTTTGAATTGGAGCAGGTGGACGTTTCACTACAACCTTCTCCTGCCGAACCAGAACAAGCAAACACACTACCCACTACACCGTAGCCACACTTCCGCTGATATCTCACTATATTCTTCTGTAAGGGCTGTTTTACGATGACTTTTGTTTTTTATAATTTCTTTTTTTCGATACGGCGTCCTAATTTGTGACATAAATGTTCAATGGGCTGAGGAGGGGAATGAAATTGTTTTGTCTTACAATTTCCGCTGTTTTGGATCGTTGTTTTGCTGAAAGTATCATTTTCCAATCAATCTTAATTTGTTTGCAAAATATGTCAATTATCTTCAATTATGTTCAAATAAACAGAAAGTTCTATATTTATGTCGATAAACGCCAAATTCCCAACCCCAGCTCCCAAGAGCATCGCAAGACAATTACTGATCCACCACCGTGTGTAACAGTTGGAACGATATCTTTAAGTTTAAGTTCTTCATGTTGTCTACGAAAAGCATTGTCTTTTTCCATTTTGTTGGACCAAATTTTGCAAAAAAATAGCACAATACGAGGGTGGGTCAATAAGTCCCTGAAAATTAACACAAATTGTGTCGTCACCTTAAATTTAATTTTTTTTTGTCAAGAATCATCTTTCGAAAGAACGCACCCAAATTTTCAGACAGATCTGTCAAATAGTTTTGTTGTGGCAGCCATTTTATATAGACGCCTACTAGCATTTTCGTTAAAATGGAAAAAAGTGAATTTCGAGTGCTCATTAAACACTATTTTTTGCGAGAAAAAACTATCACGCAATCCAAACAAAAGCTTGACAAATATTATGGGGACTCTTCACCATCGATTGGAACCATTCACCACTGGTTTACTCAATTTCGGTGCGGTCGTTCAAGCACAAGTGACGCCGAACGTTCTGGTCGCCCAATTGAGGTCACCACACCAGAAACGGTCGACAAAATCCATGGTTTGATAATGAACGATCGACGGGTGAAAGTGCGCGGGCTTGAAGAGGCCACAGGCTTATCACATGGCTCAGTGATTTCGATTTTACATAAATATTTGGACATGAATCGAGAATAAGCGCATTCGTTTGACAACTTCAAAGGTGTGTTTGGCGATGTTCCAGAAAAATTCGGCTGAATTTTTGCGCCGTTTCGTAACCGTGGATGAAACCTGGATTCACCACAACACACCAAAATTAGTCTTCTCCTGTTGAATCAAAGCCGAAGACAGCCAAGGCGGGTTTGTCAGCAAACAAGGTCATGGCGACAGTTTTTTGGGATGCGCGCGGTGTTATTCACATCGATTACCTTGAAAAGGGTAAAACGATCAATCTCTTGCTAGAACACATCGTATGTATACATTTTTGTGCTGCAACAATCTAACTCTTCCCCTCCCTGGAACGAAGTAAGTCTTAATCGCGCCTTTACAGAAATTTTCTATGTCTGTTCTGTACTGATGATAACAATGTGCATACTGAGTTTTTCATTTGGAAAAAACTATACTGATTGTTAGTGTCACTGTATGTATGTTAGTACACAGACTGTACTACCTATACACATGGATATTTAAACAGGTGAAAAATGTTCGGGTATTTCTGGTTAAAAAAAACAATTATGGTTGTTAAGTACATACAAACATATGAGTGTACAAATTATCTGTGCACATACCTATGTATATGCGAAGCACATTTTATTTTGAGAAAATCAAGAATAAGGTGCAGCAATACCTCATATTTTTCAGATAGCTTGCCTCGAGATAAGTCATTTATGATTCAACTTATGAAAGAAATTCCAGAAAAATTTAAATTAAATGCCAGTAGATTCAAATTGGTAAATGTTGTACCTAGTCATGTCATAAAAACTGGTACACGTTTAAACGTAAACGTACTCATTGTGAAACTAGTATTGAACACATCCATTCTATATTGACAGGTATTCAATGAGTGACATTTATACTAAGGTAACGCGTAAAAAGAATTATTCAAAAGTCGTATGTAAATATGAAGTGGGACGATATTGAAAACCGTGTTGGGATAATTGGCCTTTGAATGTGTAATATGGAAAGAGGCCATATATTCTGGACCTTGCGCCCGCTTGGAATCTTCCGAAATTTTGAGTATCCAACTGTTAAATTGTTTGAGGACACTGGTGGAGTAACTGACCGTTAAAGACGCACTGTTAGAACTCCACAGGCGATCCAAGCTGCCAAAGGCAGGATTAATCGGAAACCGTTGCAAAAGCAGAAAATCTTGTCTTGAGAAATGAAGATATCACAGTCAATCATCAAGCAAAATTTGTGACTGATAGGGCAGAAACAACACAAGGGTGGGTCCAAAACAATGTGCCGCACTTTATAGCAGCAGACGACCTCAATCTTTTGGATTATGAGCTGTGGTTTATTTTAGAGGCGATGGCTTGTTCGACACAAATATTTAGTCCTTGATGCGCACTTATCCGTTCAGTGGACAATTTTCCAAAGAACGATGAGTGACCAGAGCGACTTAAGACTGCAAATGGCGGCTATTTCGAATAAATTGTTGTGTTTTAAGACTAAAAAAAAAAAAGTTAAAACTGCCCAAAGAAGTGGGTTAACTTAGACCCATACATTTCCTTCTATCATAAATTATCCTCTTACACATCATTGATAATATCGGTACCCCCACCGCGCACCATTATTCTAATAAACATTTTCAGACAGTCGCCTATAATTGAAATTTATTTATTTTTCCATAGAAAATGCAGTTGGAAACGCCATCTCACCCCTTCATGACATTCCATTGTTTGCCGACGAGACTAATACTGTATACAATATGGTGGTTGAAATTCCACGCTGGACAAACGCTAAAATGGAGGTAACACATCGCTTGAAAACGAATTAAGTCAATTAACGACCGACGTCTATCGCGTGCTAATCACTCACCTTCAATCTATTTTAATAGTCACTGAGAGTAATTTATTTGTGTATCAGTAAACTCAAAGGGTAGAGAGACTTCCCCAAGATAAGAGCTTAGATTATAGACAAATAAATAACCAACAATTGATAAGTCAAGTTCATGACTCACGCGATATTTTCCTCATCCACAGATTAGTCTGAAGAACCCATTGAATCCGATTAAGCAAGATGTGAAAAAGGGTAAACTACGCTTCGTAGCCAACTGCTTTCCACATCACGGTTACATCTGGAACTATGGAGCACTGCCACAGACGTGGGAGAATCCCGACCACATTGAACCATCGACCAGTTGCAAGGGTGATAACGATCCAATCGATGTAATTGAAATTGGCTCGCGTGTAGCAAACCGCGGTGAAGTTCTGCAAGTGAAGGTTCTCGGCACGGTGGCTCTCATTGATGAGGGTGAAACCGATTGGAAGATCATCGCAATCGATGTTAATGATCCATTGGCCGATCAGATGAGCGATGTCGGTGATGTGGATAAATTCTTCCCCGGTTTGCTGCGCGCCACAGTTGAGTGGTTCAAAATCTATAAAATTCCCGATGGTAAGCCAGAGAATCAATTTGCATTCAACGGTGAAGCTAAGAGTGCCTCTTTTGCTGTGAACATCATCAATGAAACGCATAAGTTCTGGAAAGGATTGATCAAAAAGGATTTAGATGGTGGCTCTATTTCATGGTAAGTTGGTGGAGAGTTTTTTTTTTTAAGGGAAGAAGTATGTAGTATTGTTTGATTTTTTTAGCGCCAACACAGCAGTAATTGATTCACCATTCCAAATCGCCCAGGAGCAAGCTGATAAAATCGTCCAGCAGGCCTCAACTGACGGAGAAGTCGAAACCATTGGCGATATAAGTGAGCTACAGCAAGCGTAATAAGCGTGGTTATGTAATAATCTATTTCTATTTGCAGTTGATAAGTGGCATTTCGTTCACTTGCAGTAAGCCGGGCAATCAGAGAACATAAGGTGTAGTAATCTGTGTCCACAAGTGAATATGGCAGTTCGGTTGGTTATATTCTATGATTTATGTTTCTTCGTAATCTAATTGTATCATTTTCCTAACGATAAAATAAATGTGAAATGCTAACTCATTTGTTTAATATTTCATAATATTGTGGTGAATCGATGATAGAATTCTCCACGTGTATGACAGAAAACCTGTGTCATAAGCGCTTCCGACGACGGTTAACAGGTCGCGCTTAAAGCTTTAGATTAAAGAAAGGTATCTGCTGTACATAACTTCGCCGCAAACACAGATAATAAATATCTTCATGCCCCTTCCCGGATACCCCTTTACACTTCCTCACCTCGATCGTTTGCATGACACAACACACGATGAGAAAAAGAACTTCCCACACGAGCGAACGGAGTGAGGAAAAAGAAAAAGCTTTATTTGTTGTACTTATTCTGAAAGCTCTTTGTCTGCCACGACAAAAATATGCTTAATTTTTTTATATGGGCGTGCGACATCTGGGTAGTTTATTATCTGCGCTATAAGCTTCATCTAAAAGGGCAAGTGTTGATTTCCTGTAAATGTTCGATCTCGAGAAAAAAAGTGTGCCTCTTAATTCTGTTTGTCTGTCTGTATGTATGGGCGACTGCAACCTAAATGAGGCGGAATCGGAAATTTCATTCTAACCCCAAAATTGATGGCACTTTTCTCGAAGGATTTTGATCAGATATCATATTTGAGTTGTATATTCTATTGGGTAGCGTAACAACTTTTTATCCAAAAATACCTATGTATAACGGGACTTTCTTATTAATCGATTTTTGAAATTGGCTCATTCTCGGATATGACTTGGGCGATTTTGTTCAAAATCGATATATAGATGGCATATTAAGTATAATTTCTTTCGCCAAACTGCAAAGAACGGTCTGTCTCGGCTGCTTGGGAGCTTTCCCCAGTACGCCTGGCTCTGCTCCAGACGCCTTGATGAACCCCCCCCCCCCTTGATATTTATATCATGGGGTGTACACTCAGAGCCATCTTCCGTTTAAAAAGAAGTGGTTTCTGGCACGATTCGCACTGGAGTTTTGATGACGTTGCGCGACGATTATCCTACGACCCCTGTCTCATGGATATGCCATCTGATGCAATGACACCTGAATTACGGCTGCGGTGCAAATTTGAAGTCAACTTTCCTCATGTTCAGGATTGGCTTTGGCAGGAGTCTGAGCCAGGAAAGGAATGTAGTCTCATTTTCACGGACGGCTCTAAAATTGAACAGGGGTCTGGTGCTGGTGTTTTCGTGGAATGCGACAACATTAGGCTTCACTTCTCATTGGGAAAAAACACATCTGTCTTCCAGGCAGAAATATATGCTATCCTAATGGCAGCGAACTATATTGGTAAGAACAGGTATAAGGGGCGAAGTATCTGCATCTGTAGTGACAGTTAGGCTGCGCTTAAGGCCTTGCTGAATCTTTTAACCACTTCCAAAATAGTTCGAGAATGCAAAACATCCTTGAATTCGGTCGGAAGGCTGAACTCACTGAATCTTGTTTGGGTCCCAGGTCACAAAGGGATAATAGGAAATGAGATCTCTGACGAGCTTGCTAGACAAGGCTCAGAAGAGAATTTCCCAGGACCTGAACCCACGTTGGGTTTGCCAGCGTCCTCGGTTAGGGCTTCCATTGACGACTGGATTTTCAGTGAACACAATCGAAAGTGGCATGACTCTCCAGGATGCAGGCAGACTAAACGAATGGTCCCCGTCGTCTGTAAGAAATCCGCGGCTTTCCTGCTATCCCTTAGCAGAAAAGAGCGCTACCCCTGTCTGCAACTCCTGTGGAGAGGGCGATGACACTGCGGAACACTTCCTATGTGATTGTGATGTGGTGAGTGCTGATGACCTAAGCTCTTCATCACTGAAGCGTCTACTCGTCTTTTTACAAAAGATGAAAAAAACACATTAAAATAGGGTTCTCTGCCTGGTTGTACAATGGACCTGTTTTTGAGTCTGAGTGCCCCAGTAGGGTGTACCCGCCCCGACAAAAAAAAAAAAAAAAGTATAATTTTAACGACTTTGTTTAAGTTTCAAACAAACAATACATAAGCAGAAATTGTATTGTATTATGGAATGAAAAAAATAAAAATTTAAAATCTACAAAAAGAAATACATACGACCCAGTCATGCTTTTTATTTTAATAAATACAATCCTATCTCATAGACTGATTTAAAATTTTCCGCTATGGTTTATATATCAGGCTGTCAAACAAATATTGGATTATATGAAAATATATGGAAATGGATAAACTCGAAGCAGATTAAATAAAAACCCTGTGATAAAGAAGTAATTCCGATAAAGAATATCCCTTTAAGTGTAATCTATGCCTTGAGACATCTCTTCGCAAACAGCCGCTGTATTACACCAGTTACCATCAAAGTGTAGCTGTCAATAATCAACTTTTGACATTTCACAAAATTGCAAACTTTTGTTCATGATACACCGCAATTTTTATATTTTTCAATAGATTTTATGTTGTTTTTTATAAAAAGAGGATAAAAATGGATCCAAAGCAAATAAAATTGTCGCTGAAAGAGATCCGCGAAGCTATAAAAAATGAGAACAATTCCTTAGCCATTGACAAGTGTCAGGTAAATCTTTCGGCAACCGTAAGATCAGTGCTCTTTTTTTTTTACCTATTGCTTGCATCTAGGAGCTACTTAAAGCCGATCCTGCCAACTACATGGGTCTGGTACTTCTAGGAGCTGCATATCAGAGCACGGATAAGGTCCAGGTAAGTGGGATCCTGGTAATCTTCTTCGAATAACTTACAAATCATCTCTTAGGCAGCTCTTCATCTACGAAAAGCTGTCAGCTGCTCCCCAACACCAACTGTAGCTCTACAAGGACTGGCGAATTGTGTCACTGGCGATGAACTCGTAGAAATCTATGAACAATTGCTGCCTCTTGTTCCGTAAGGTTGAAACTTTGATGTTCGGTGGTCTCCACTATAATTTTTGCTCTTCTAGGGAGAAATACAGTGAATACTACGAAAAACTCTCTGCTATTGGATCATCCAATCCTAAGGTCGTGCAAAAATGCATTGAAATCCTCAAAAAAGAGGCACTGAACGCTGAGACGACGGACAGAAGGCGACTATCTCACTTCAATCTGGCGAAAGTCTGGTTCTCTCAAGATGACATAGCTGATGCTGATGAGAAACTGGTAACGATTCTATATATCTTGTCTTGTTTGTAAGAATATGTAATTGTTTGGCTCAATTTCCAGTTCAAAGCCTGCCTAGAAGTAGCAATCGTTGAAAATACCGACCCAGATTATCAATTGAAATGCTTTAAGCGTTACTTGAAGCTCCTTTACAAGCTGAATGACTATGAGAAGCTTATAATAAACGCCGACTCTATGTTCAACATATATCCAGATGAACTGTACTCCCTCGAGTGGGTGTGCAAGGTTTACTGTGAAAATTACAAAACTAATGCCGGTGTTTTGTCCGCTCTTCCACTGTCCATTGATTTCTATGCCGAGAAACTAGAAGAATTGAATCCAAATTCAAGTCTAGCCCTCCTCGTTAAAGCCATAAAAGCGGTCAACAATGAACAAATGGTCACTGCTAGGGCTTTGCTTTACAGAGTCCAACAAATCCAACCCAACTATGGTGTAGCGCTTGGGCTGTTGGCACGCACAGAGTTGTTAATCGGGGCATATGGAATGGCTTTACCCGTCTTACGGACATTGGGATGGAAAAACGAAGAGTATGGGATGTGCTTATCGCATTCCCGAGACGCTAATGATCTCAAAGAAGCAGTTACAGTGCTCTCAACTCTGGAACAATCCGAAGTTGTTTTGGATTCTTTAGCCAGGTGGGTGCAAACTCGTTCAAGTCTTTTCTACTTTCAACTTCCTTTGTAGGTGTTTCCAGCGACTTGGTGAAAAGGATAAATTTAATGAGCTACAGTTAACACCACTTCTTCAGATCAGATACAAGCTGTAGGTAAACTAAAGTATGTTTCTTGTAATTCCATTGAATTCATTCTTCATCTCAGCTCAACTGAGGAAGCATTGAAACTCCTGAACACCTGTGAAAATCAGGAATCCTACGAGATCCTCCTAACGAGAGGCAAGCTGAACATTATGATTCAAAATTATGATACCGCACTCACATGCATGTTGAAGGCGACTCGCCTGAAGCCGTATCGAGCTGAATGCTTCGTGCATTTGGGCGAAATCTACATGGCACTAGAGGACAATGTTCGCGCCAGGAAGTGCTTTGAGAAGTGCATCAATTTGGATGCACTTTGTGAAAGAGCTGTAACACTGTTAAGTGCGATATACCAAGAGACTAGTGAAGAGGTAGGAGACTGTGCAGAGTATTTAATTGTAATGCACAATTTGGAGTTATTTCCAGGATCTAAATGAAGCACTTCTGTTGAGTACATTGCAAAAGGTTCCAATGGCAGCGTCTAAATGGGTACACTTTAAACTAGGACTGCATTATCTGTGTGTGAAGAAGTTTGATGAGGCGATTCAGTCATTTAGAACATCGCTAAAACTCGATGTCACTTGCATTGTGTCGTGGGAATGCCTGGGTGATGCATACAGTGAACGAGGATCGTATAATTCTGCAGTGAGAGTCTTTCAGAAGGTTCTTGAGCTTGATCCAGAGAACATCTATGCGAAATTGCAGGTTGCTTTGATCAAAATGGTAAGTAACCAGTTAGTGGTTATGTTTTTCTACTTTCCTTTCATACTTTACACCTCTGCAAGCTCGGAGTCTGTTGACATATTTTAAATCAGCGATTTAGTTTGAGATCTGTTTGGTGGAGAAGAACGATAATTTACCCGCAATACGTCCCATTTGCAGTGAGACGAAGGGAACAAGACTTCATTGGTAAACTGAGAAAGTTCATTGGTTATCCCATCGAAGATCAGTTTGTGGTCGCAGGTATGAGTACGAGTACATAAGCATACGAGTATGTACCTACACTGGATGTCAGGATTCAAAATCCAGTATTGCGAAGGAGCTGAAGCTTTATCTCGACCGATTTAGGGTGCATCAAATTCAATGTGGGCAGCAACACTGGTAAAATAAAAAACAGAAATTGGAAAAATTACGATTTCGGCATAAAATCTAAGTTGTAACGGCTGCGCTCCATTGTAGAGTTAGTACTGATGTGCTGTTGTATGAGAAGATGACTGGAACTGGCGTTGTCATAGGGTTCATGATCTTATGTTGGCGCTAACAGCCCACACAGGCCCTATCTCAGCTCCACGCACGGGACACAGATTTATGCCGTTTCCGAGTAAGATAACCTTCTCATGATAACTTTACTCTCGGATGTTTGTCAGAGGTTCGCGAGAGGTGGGACGGTGAAAAAACTCCTTTTTTGTGTTTTGTGGGACTTGAACCTTAAGTCTCCCGCTCAGTGATCATGAAAGAAAATAATCTTGTGTCTCAGATAAGAATGTTGATCTTACCAAACGAAATAAATACAATGACTTTTGCATCTGCACATCGAATGTTCGGGCACTTAACAGGAAAAGTCAGGAGAAATGCACTAAGGGAAACATCGACTACTAGGATACAGATTTCTCATCAGAGGCAGATTTAGGCAAGAAGTCTTGACTTTAAGAAATGTGAACGAACTCGTTTGCCCCCGATAAAGGAAAATAATAACATCAACGGTGTGGTTGGAACGAACGCAGATATCTCAAATGCTCCAAAGTTAAAAAGAGTATTACGTTTAAAAATGTCTGGCCACAGCCTTTGCTGATTGAATGTTGCTTCATTTCGTACTAAGTCTAATGTATTGATTCTTGAGAAGTGCTGCGTCTTGTGCTTTGAGTTTCCCACGTTCCCAACGACACCTCTAACGTTATAAGGAGCACCGTCAAGCATATGCAGGAAAACAGGGTATTGGATAAGTGTGAAGGAATATGTAGTTTGGCTCTGTGATTTCCTAAGAAAAAGATACATACTTGGCGACCAGATGTCGCCTTCAAATAAGCATCCAGCACGTAGGAATAGCACGTCGTTTTTCTTCTACACCCTTTCCTACTCGTATTTGTCCATCAACACAATTTCAAGTGCCGAAAAAAAAAACAAGAGCTGTTGTGGAGATTATTAAAATGTTACTCCAGGAACGATGTTCGAAACTTTTATCTACTTCCTTAATAACTTCCCTCGGCTAGGGGTAGTACATCGAAAAAGCACTCTTCATGGAGCAGGTGAAGAGCGTTCGAAGGTTTTACATACGATACAACTCTTCAGAGAGGATTTTGCTGAAATGAAGATTAGAATCTGGTATATGGCCAAGTTTCCGCCGTTAGGCAGAAGGAATCACATACAGAATGAATGAAAAAAGACAATATACTCGTATCCGTCCACCCGACCAATTTTTATTGTTTAGTGTTCCGTACCGAAACGGATATCGTCTTGCACAAGTCCCATCTCCCTTAAATGATCCCTAAAGTTACCATGTACTATGAAAATAGCTAATATCCATTAGAGCGTTTCTCGCTGCATGCTTATAACTTGTCTTTTAGTAGAGCTACTCGAATAGCTTGTCTGCACTTATTCACGTTTGACCACCACTTCCAGTGTTCATTAGTGACCCATATCTTGGTCATTATCCGCTTTGCTTGACCTTATGCCTTTTATTTTCCTTCGTTCCCTGTATGTCTTATGACTCAAGTTAGTGTTATTACATTTTGAGTTGCGTATTCTTTGAGTTTCTGGACACATTCCGTTCGCAGTGATGTCTTAATTTCCATCCGCACCATGCACCTGATCACTAGGATATTTCCGCCCCACCCCATACTCGTATCTTACTTCCACTTCATCTTAGGTTGATAATTTTCAAATTTCACTACTAACATGGAAGTCTAGATTTACAACCTAAATCTCATCAAAATCCGTTGAGAGGTTCTTGACTTAGGCGGCCGACAAGTACGAGACTTCAAAGTTTTTTTTTTTTTTTAATTTTTGCAGACAATTCGAATGTACACGGAAGCGATTGAAAACTTTGACGAGCTTCTCGCTGAACATCCCGATTATCTGCCTGGTTTGAAAGGCGCAGCAGAATCTCATATTGGTCTAGCAAACAATCTAAAGCAAGACAGACGCCTAGGCCGTTGCAAGTATCATCTTCAACGTGCTGTGAGTTACTTAGAAAGGTAAACCTTCAGATGGAAAGGTATTCGTTTCTTAAATAAATTTCTTTCACAGAGCCTTCATAACTGGCAAACAGGATATGGTATGGCTTTGGCGATTAGCTGCGAACATATTCGTCCAAGTGGCTCTGTTGCCCAGTTCCAAGGCTCATTTAGAAGTTTCTGGAAAACTCGCAAAGCAAGGTGATGACCGAATGATTGTCTTGGATCGAAAGCAGTTGCTAGCCCTGGCCACAAGGTAAATATACACGCAACTGACTTTGATGATTCCAAGATGTATGGTTTCTTCTTGATAGATTCTACACATGTGCTCTGAAATTAACACAAAGCACATTCCTTTGGTATGAGTTGTCTCTTTGTGTCTACTACAATGCTAAATTTGAACCGGCGGAAGAAAGCAAGCACCTAGATCTGGCAATTAAGGCTTGTAAAATGGCCATTAGCAAGCAGAGTGATCGGTGGCAAAACTGGAATCTACTGGGAGTTTTAAATGCTCACAAAGCAATCAACGATCTACCATTTGCTCAGCATTGCTTTATTCAAGCACTGATGCTGGAACGTAAGTCTTATGTGACATGGACAAATCTAGGAGCGCTTTACCTCAAGTTGGAAAATATAAAACTGGCCAATCAAGCATTCCAGCGAGCACAACAATCAAGTCCGATTTATCCGAATGCGTGGATTGGTCAGGCAATGATCGCCGAACGTATTGCCGATGAGGAGGAGGCACTCGATCTCTTTAGGCATTGTCAACAGTTTGAATATCATTTGGAATCCACCAATGGGTATGCATTTTGGGTGTGCAGTATCCTCTGTGATGAGCAAAAGCGAAGAGAACCGAGATTCAAGCGAACCATCGATCTAATGTATGCTGGTACTGTTGCTTTGGATGCCATCAATTGGTATGTTTCGGTGGAAGAAGATGATTGCTCCGCGGAAGCTCTGTCTTATCAGGGTTTTCTAAACGCTCGTCATCGCTTGTGGCGTCCAGCTATTGTGGGATATCAACAGGCTGTAAAAAGTGCGAAAGCTGATGCAAAGGATAAACTTTACACAAACTTGGGATATATGTTCCTGAAGAACAATCAACCAAAGGAAGCGATTGATGCATTCAATTCGGTGTCCGAAGCTAGTTTTAAGCCAATTGTTGGATTGGCTTTGGCTTACTTCCGTGCCGGACAGCATCAAGAGGCTTATTCTGTGTATAGTTCGGTATTGAAGAGTGTTGCTGGTAGTGATGATGCTAAGGCGGCTCTTATACTTGTTGCAATGGCTTCCATGGTGTATGCCTCACAGGGTGAAGCTGATACCAAAACTATTCTTTATCAATGGTGAGTATAAAAGTCGTCTTCCATGATCTTGTATTTCTAAACTCTCTCCAATTTAGCATTCTCCTGAAGGACTCCCCCATTGAAGCACTCTACTCAGCCTGTGCCCTTGGAATTCTTCATCACGACAATCAACTCACCGAAACTATTCTGGGAGAATTAAAGAAATACGAACGCTCTCTAGAGCATTGTGCTCACATTGCCTTCCTGACGTCGCAATATTACCTAACAAATGTAGGACAATGGGAATTCCGTTTAGACTTTATCCTTTTAATGGCCGTTTTGTTTCCCCTAGAACCGAACCAGAAAGGGTTTGACTTATCTGATCTCTCGTGTGCACATGTATCCACAATGTGCAGACTTGCGAAAGGTTCTTGCAAACTATTTGTTGGAGAACTACGGACAGATGAGAAAGTATTTTCTGGCTATTAGTCAAATTGCATTGAGTGCTATCGATTTGGGGCACAGTAGCAACAAGAAGTATGCAGCTGCAGTACATCGTCGGAGTTGTTCTAATTAATTTTCTTTGTTTTGTTAGGAATTCTTGTGCGGAGGATGCCAAATGCCTGATGACTGCCAGTAAGGCGTTAAGACCGGTCGATGCGAAACGATCGATGAAACTGATCCAAAGGGCTATACACTTGTATCCACAGAATAAAGATGCCTGGAATGCTTTGGCTCTTACTGTAGGAGGTTAATAGTGTGTTAAAGATTTTATTATTTTTTATGTAAGTTTAATAAATTTTTCATTTGTACCTATATACAAATTCCGTTATATTTTTTTTGATTACATTTATATTTCTGTACAACGGGTTTAGCTTTTCTCCATTCACCTTATTTTCTCGAAGAATACCGGTAACATTCGATTGAAAAATAGAAAATGAAGCATAAAATTCTCAGATCAGTCGCCTTCTTCAGATGTTTGATTGAAGGAGCGAAGACCATGACTTATTTTATCAACACTTCATGTTTATCATTTTGCACACCATTTCAAAATAACAAACCAAATTTCATTAAAATCTGGTTCTTAAGTACGACATGCAAATTACTTAGGTGCCGCTACAGTTTAGAGTGAACCTGGCTCTCAACCAACAAACCTCTTCAGTTAGCCCGGTCCTTAAGCAAATGCCTCCATTTGCACACTCCAAGTTGATTGAGGTCCCCTTCTACTTGTGCGCGCCAGCCTAAGGCGAGGTCTTCCTTTACTGCGTCGTCCCTCCGGGTTGGATTCGAAGACTCTGTAGGCCGGAGCGTTGGTGTCCATTAGCTCTGCATGTTCTAGGTCGATGTTGCTGTTCGTCCTTGAATCTTCTCCTTCAAAGCTCTTCGACGCAAACGGGGTCGAATATCTTAAATTTTTAGTAATATAGGGCCAGGCTTAGCTTCTCGGAGCTACTTCTGCTGTGCGCCCCACGAATTGTAACATTTTATGCCGTTTCAGAAGTTCAATTTTGTCGATTAAGAGAAGTATTACATTAAAATTTTTACTCTTGGATGTTTGTCAGACGTTCGCGAGAGGTGGGACCGTGAGAAAACTTGGATTCAAACCCATATGTATGTGTATTTCGTGCTCGTTGGGTACGACGCACATGCCAAACTGCTAGCCGACAGTGCTCGCCATTAATGAAGTTCGTGAAGTACAGATGGATGGTTATGCTTCCCGAGCTACGCACATGAATATGCTCGTACATGTCGGAGTGTACGTGGGCACTTTTAGGACGACCTACTTTTATGGAATTTGCTTCGCATCGTAAAGTGTTGTGTACCAGTGACAAAATTGCGATTAGGTGTTACGATTCGGGGCACATCTATGGTTACCGCTACGAGAATGGTATCTGCCATACTTGCCATAATTATCACTGTGTTTGAGATGTGACTGTTTGGAAAATGTAATGAAAATAAAGATTGTGAAAATATTATTTATTTCCAGGCCTGAATTAATAACAATATTATAATTAGGCAGGTTGATACGTTCGTTTATTTTATGGAAATAAACCACGACATCGCGCAGGGGAGAAACCAAAAACTACTTCCGAGAAAATGGCCGACTATATAAATTTTCTTCGTTTTTTTGACACAACAAGCGAAGTTAGTTGCACTTCCCCAAAGCGTGGATTTTTCCGGCTAGCAACATTTGTTTGCCATTATTCTCGTTACACATAATCATTGCAAGTCGTGGTTAGGATAGGTTAGGCGGCTGTCCTTATTAAGCACACTTAGACCAAAAGGTAGGTCCATTGTGATACCCCGAAGAGTACCAGATTACCTAACCTAAGAACCAGATTACCTAACCTAAGAACCTAAGATGATATGTTTTCTCCTAAGGAATTTTATTTCGGTAAACGTAGCGGTATTAATCCTTCCTGTTCTGCATTTATGTGCAGAATCATTTAGATCCAGAGACAAAGCTCTTTATTTTGTAAATGTCAAGCCTGGCTAAGTCACCGAAATCTTTATAGAAGTTCTCCCCGAGGGTTAGTTGTTGTTTCTTCCTGCTCTTCGTCTCTATAGCTTCTATAGAAATGCCAGCCTAATAGCATGCCTACGTATCTATCAAACAGTGACCCTTGATCGTATCAAGTCGTGGGTATCGGTATCTGGAAATCGTTTATCATGCCTCTAGTCTCGTAACTTATAATAAGGCCCCAGGTTTCAGTCAGAGACAAGGATGTTGGTGATTTTACCTCGTTGAATATTTGTCACTTCCTGCTCTTCTCATACAAATCCTTGTACATACATCCCATCTTTGTGCAGGTGTACCTTTCCATTCATCTCAGACGGGTTCAACAGTGCGAGATCCTGTCAATTTCGTTTTTTTGACAGGAAAAGTACAACGGTTTTCAATAAATCTAAAGTGCATTTCATACATACGAGTACGCCGAGTATCAATGCCATGAATTCAAATGAAAAATAAAAAAAATATAAAAAAAAAAAATCACCACAATCCTTCGAGCCGGATTTGAACCAGCGACCTATGGATTTCTATTTAATTCTCAATTCTACAGTCCACCGCTCTACCAACTGAGCTATCGAAGGTCGTTAGTGTTGTGTGTCAAAGTGCGTATTTCACTTAGTTGGATTATATTTTACTTATATACAACTGCACGAAATTTCATTAAAAATGGTTTAATGAAATTTCGTGACATTAGTGTAATCTTGAAGGTTTTAAATGTCATGACCACTGAAACTATTGTCAAACTCAGATAAGATGTGACTGGAGAAATGAATATTGTTGGTGTAAATGAAATGCCAAATGAGTGTCTTTTGCAACAGAGTGTCTCGATTAAGACCTGAAAAGGGTCAATTTAATGTTTCTAGTGAATAACCTGAATCATAAGAAGTATCAATTTGTGTTAAATATGAATGCCCTGGTTTTATAAGGTTTGTATTGTTTAATATAAAATAGATGAACCTATTATCAGTATTTTTAAATTTGAGTCATATTATTCTATTAATAAAATTTGTCAATATTCACTGAATCTCAGCATTTGGCGCCAAGATAATCAAATTCATTAGATCGAGGTACATACATACAAGTATTTTTAATTAAATCTTAATGAAACCATAAACAGAGATGAATTCTTCGTTCAATTAGACTTTAGCGGGTTGAATAACTTTTGTTAAAAGAAAGAAATTTGCAAGATATAGCTACTGTAAATAATTACCGAAGTTAATATTTTTGAATGCTTAGCACTTAAAAGGTGAATTTATCAGTATTAATAAGTAATTTCATGGTCAAATTACTATGTCGAAGAATTGCTGTAATAGTTATTCTAAAGTGTTTTTTAATTATAGATAAAAATTGAGAAAAGCACTTATGAGTAGAGTCTGGCAGTTAAGGGAATTTCTTTAAGCGGATTATTATAACTCTATTCATATGATTGTACTTTCTTCTTAGAATAAATCGGCGTTTTGTTGCTTAGGTATACTTTTTTTTCTATTGTTGTTCCTGTGTATATGCCGTATACTTACATCCCAAAAAGGCACAGATAGATTTAAGCGGTCACTTTGATATAACTCATATCTACTCGATATGTTTCAAGCCAAAAAGGAAAAATCGTCAAGTGCGAGTCGGCCCTCGCGCGGTTAATGTTCCGTACCGTTATTTTAAATGTATATTTATTTTTCTTTTTCGCCAATTCACAGGAAAAGAGAGATCTATGGTCATACTTGAAAGGGTCAGGTCAAGCAAACATTTTTTACGCCATATCTGCCCATATGTTTGCCCTCACACCGCTCGCTTGAGAATCCCAAGGACATTTTGATAAAATTTAATTTGTAAGCATGTACAGAGAAGAGCTTAAGTTATGGTACCCTGCAATTTAACAAACAAAAAGAAAAGGTAATTAACAATGTGGAGAACATAAATCAGACCTTTCAAATTAAAACCATAAATTGCAGTGCAAAAGTCTCGGTACTTTTACAATTTGTAAGGCACCACTGTACGACAAGATAGCGGTAAATTCTGGTTCAACAAAATTCTGTCATAAGTAAGGAGATGACAGCTAGAGCTGTCAGTTTGGCTTACAATTTTTTATCCTTGCTTCCTAAAAAGTAAATGAAATTGCGTAAAAATTAAAATTGCAAAATAAGCACGAAGGAGTGGACAATAGAAGAGAGAGATACTTATAAGCTGAAATCGTTGGAAGGGTGAAATCAACGATACAGAAGGTAATAAACCTCTATGTAAAATAATAGAAAATAGAGAATAAGTCGAGATCTTGACTCCCTTGTAAGCGCACCGAAAGTGATGATTTTAAAATAGCGACTATCGTACAAAAGGATCCATTCAAAAGTGCCCGAAAAGTAGCAGCAGATATTGAAATGTTATTGAACAAAACCGTATCTGCATTGACTGTGCGAAGATCGATTCAGAGATCAGGTAAGTCTTGTACAGTTCGCAGAAAACCGTTTGTCAGTGATATAAACAAGAAGAAGAGACTCGATTTCGCCAATTACTACAAAAGTAAGAGAAACGAGTCTTGGGATAACGTTATTTTTTCGAATGAGTAAAAATTTAATATATTTGGCTCCAATTGACATTTTAAAGTATGCAGAAAACAGGGTGAAGCACTTAACCCAAAAAAACACTATCAAGACAGTGGAACACAGTCATGGGGGTGTGTTATGGTGTGGGGGTATATGGCTTCTGCTGGTATTCGAGATTTGGTGATAATTGACGAGATCATGCATAAGGAAGTACATTTAAATATTTAGAAGGCAAACCTTACACCAAGTGCGGAAAAACTGGGTGTCTCGGGCACTTATTACTTCCAACAGGACAACGATCCTAAACACACCGCCTTAGATGTTAACTCTTAGAACTCTTTTCGGACTATTTAGAAAAACGTCTGCGAGAACATGAGATAAAATGTAAATCTCAGCTGAAAGAGTTACTTATAGCATAATGGAAAAAAATAACTCCTAGTTTCGAAACTTAAAGGATTTCCCACTAATTATTTGGTAATAGTTTTGCCTAGAATATTAAAGTCGAAATTAAACAAAATATCTTATATATATCAATGGTACCAAGACTTTTGCAACACATGTTTTATGGAATCATATGAAATATGCTCTGCACTGTATATCCTGATATGTAGGTTGTTTCGTCTAAAAACTGTACAAATCGGTGCTAATATGGATGGAATGTGGGAGCCGGGGTTTCAAAAATCTTTAAATCATCCCTGTTAGCCGACTAATTCGCCAATGTTGGGGTGTTCGAGTTTTTTTGTGCAAGGATTATCAAAATTTAGGACTTCTTGAAAGTTGCATGATGAGGTCTAAAAATATAATTTTTTTTTTGGGTATATCATGTTCTCAAAAGCGCCCAACAAAAATATTTTTTACAATTTTTTTCTACACCAGGTTATATTTTTGTGCAAAATGTCAGCTCTCTAGGTTAAATGGTTCAGTTATAAGCGTGTGACAGACACACGGACAGACACCGTGTTGAATCCATTAGTGTTCCATTGATACCATTCTAGTACGGAACACTAAAAATAAAGCCAAATAAAGTTGCTGATGGTTTTTAAAAATGGTTTACAAATTTTATACATCCCGAGGGCGATGTATGTGTACATATGTCAAAAACGACTCAGTTCTTCCAAACTTTTTCCCTGCGTTTTGATTTTTCTTGAGGCGATTCACTCTCCTGCCATTATACCTCCATAGCTGTTCGTTTTGCTCGTTTGACATTATGTTCGATCAGAGTATTCAGAGAATTATGCAAAAGCATTCTGCTAACGAAAGACTGCAGCTTACGATACGAATGACATTGACAGTCATCTTCCAAGAAATATGACAGTCAATGAATTCGGCTCTTAAGCTAAAACTTTAAGTCGTCCCGCTTAAAAACATCCAAATTGGTCTATGCATCGAATACCGCGGCGAAATACTTAGTACCGCGGAATGCTCTTCTTTTATTTCCAAAGCTCTTCAGTGATGAGCAGAGAAATGTATGTGTTGCATAGAGCTGCTGATTGTTTCCATTTGACAGAAATAAGAAGAAAAAAAAAAAAAACCTGCAGAAACTTTACTTTTTAATTTAAATCTAAATTTTTTTTTCTCAGAAAACATTTCCGCGATTTTAAAGAGAAACACTGATGTTACGATTCTATTAACGGATTCTGATAAGATATTTAAAATAAGACTTCCATCGCCGGAAATAGTTTAAGAAAACAAAGTATGTTTTTTATTGTTGGTAACACTCCCAATAAGTGGGCGTGGCCTCTTACAATGTATGGACGAATTGTAGAAGTCAATATCTGTATACATACATATATTTGGCTCAGAAAATATTTTTCAATTTGTAGTAAAAATATTGGAAAAACGACATTTTCTGAAAAATGGGCGTGTCTGTGGGCGGATTTAAAAAAATGTGTACACTTGTACTGTTTCGAATTTTAAAAAGCTTATATACAAAATTTCATGTTCTTAGCTCAAAATTTAATGTCCAAAAACTGGTGACATACAGACAGAGAGACGGACGACATAACGTACTCATGTGCGTTGAGAGTATATAATTTGCGCAAGTGTGAAAGAGATGTTTGCATTGCAATTGCAAAGCATGCGAAGTAAGGATTAGTATATACATATGTATCTACATGTACTTGAGGACCAATGAGCAAGCACTGTGTGCGTAGTATATGTAAAGCATCCAAGCAGTAAAAGAATTGCACATCAAAGCGTTTACTGTAGAGTAATCACAACTGTCACAGACCAGGGAGCAAACAGTGTGTGTGCAACCGTAACTGTCCTCAGCTCAGTGCGAAGAACAGACTCTTGAGTATCAATCATAGGCTCACCTTTAGTAGATACGTCAATTTTAAATTTTCATGTGCCATTTTTCTATGAAGGATTTCTTTTTATATACAGGATTTCTTTTTATTTTATTTGAAATTCGTTTTACTTAAAGTTTGAAAAACTAGAACAGTATAATACCACTCATTTGTGCAATAAAATGTCGTACCCCTTTCCGCGAATGCGATCTTCGTTTAAACAGAATAACGGAATATTTATCTTAACCGTTTGCTGAGGCTGGAAAAAATAATAGGGACAGTTGAAATATTTTCAGGTTATTGAAATGTTACTTACATAATGCGGACTAAATTTTTGTTTTTTCAATATTTAGTGGCCCCTCCGCTGTTTTTCAGTACAGCACGACATCTGCGTGGCACAGATTCGACCAGTGCCCTGCATGTAGAAATTGGAAAAGCATTCCATGTTTCTTGGACCACTTTCCACAAATGATCACGATTTTTTATATTGGTCTTTGAAACTTCCTTTTTTAAGACCCCCCAAAGATGTTCAATTGGGTTTAGGTCTGGTGACTGCGACGGCCAACTCATTAACCTAATGCCATTGTCTTGGAACCAGGCTTTTACAAGCTTTGAACAGTGCTTGGGGTCGTTATCTTGCTGGTATTCCCACTTAAGCGGCATGTTTTCCTCCGCATATTGTAGCATGGTGTTCTGCAGTATGTCTTTGTATACCACGGCGTTCATAACGTCTTTGATCCAAAACGGAGGACCAACGCCATACCGTGAAAAACAACCCCAAATGATGATGTTGCCACCACCATGCTTCACTGTCTTCCTGGTGTATGAAGGATTAAGCTCCTGGTTCTTAGGACGTCGCACATACATTTTGCCGTCAGACCCAAACAGATTTATCTTGTGTGGTAGTTAGGGCCTTTTTGTTCATTTTTGGCATGTTCATTTTTTTTTTAGGGAAATGAATTGATTTTTTTTTCCATTTCTACGTTTTGATCTTTTAGAATGTCATAATAAAACAAGAGAAGGTGTCTAGATGTTATATTTATCTCCAGTTTCGAAATAAATATAACCTTCACGCAAGTTATGACAGTATTGACGTCTGACATCAATTTTGAAAAAGATGAGCAGTTTTAACACAATCATTTATTTAAGAGCTTTGTTTACAGTTTTGTATTTGTTTACATTTATTTGTGTCTTTGATCATGTTCTTCAGACTATCCAAAAATGAAAGGCGCCACTCACTGGCCGTAGTTGTTACTCCACCCTTGTTGCGGTCCTGCCCCTTGGCTAGCAACTTCCCGTTCAACATACCATTCTCAAAGTGTCGGCTTTTCGGAGCATCTTAGTGTTTACAAAAGTATGTACATACTTCCAAGACCAAATTTTGTTTTAATAGCAATTTTACAAGATTTACGGCAAAAAGTGACGAAATATTAGTTAAGTTTGCATTGCCTATAATTGTATTCATAGATACAAACCAACTTCCTAAATAAACTAAACGGATGTAGTTAACAATTTTACTATCCTGACACTTACTAAAATATGCGATAAAAAACTATTTCATTGACTTTTATCATTAATTAAGCAATTAACCGTTAAAAGCTTTTTTTTACATCGACGATAAATTACATCCGCGTGTTTTCCTCAAGATAACTTGTTTAAACACTTCTAACCAGAGACTCAAACCTCGCTCTCAATTTGGTTCTAACGGTTTCAGCCACTTTTAAGCCAAATCGCTGAATTACCAAGCTCCACTCAGAGAAATTCACTTTAAATTATCTTGCCCATGAATGTATCTCACATACAAGTATTGTTTTCTACCAATTCCTCTCTACAGTGTACGTCAATGTATTGTAGATACAAATAATTTTGTACGAAAAGATGGATGCAAAACAAAAACCACGTTAAAGAAAAGTGAGAAAAACACCAAAAACGTAGATACAGGTAGAGACAGTTGAAGTCAGACTTAGCCACCAACTCAAAGTCTTGCTTAAGACAGTCAGTCGCATGCTAGACGTTCAAATGGAAGGTTCGCTTTAGAAAAACTAGTGTGTTTTGGTTAATCGCACGGTCGTTCAGTGTTTCAAGGTTGTACGTTGACAACTCACTCGAGTGGGTTTCGTAATTTTTGGATTGCAAAACCATAATCGCGAATTAATTTGGTTCTAGTGAGAAAAATAATTAAAAAGAAAAAAAAAAAAGTGGTGCCAAGTGGTGAGAGAGTGATCGATTGCACATTCTCCTCTGTCAAGTGCAAAAGAAAAGAAATTAATATCTAAAAAAATTGTAACAAAAATAAAAAAGTTTAATAACAGAGCGAGAGAGAGAAAGAGTTGCAGATAATATCGTATTACGTGATCACCTACGCCCGGCTTTGGAATTGGAATACCTATCGGCAACAACAACAGCTAACCACCACGAGATCTGTCTCTAATTCAATTCACCTGGGTATACGAATAGATACTCCGATTCCAGCACTAGACATCGCCACCACCGTTGATCAGTCGTCCGGACGACGTACATACCGCAAATATTTTTGATTTTCTACTGCTTCGGTGTGTTCGTGTGATTATTACGATTTTTTATTTTTTTTATTTCTCATTTTATTATTTCGTTCGTTCGATCCCGGGATTAAATTTCACATCAATGTAATTAGAGAGACACACACTCAAAATAAGAACGAGAGAGAGAGAGAGAGAGAGGAGGAGGAGATTGAAGGAGTACCTGTTTTATTTGCTGGCGGTCACAAATTGTCATAATTAGTTTTGACCTTAAGCTCTGTCTAATGTAAGTGGATGCTTGTTCTTGTATAGAATGTTATATTTAACAAAATGTATACTTTATCTTAACTGGCAGAGTCCAGGGAGGTGAGCTTAAAGGTTAGATGTTAACATTTAACCGGGTTTGGAGAGGTTTCGCGGTTCATTCGTGTCACTTTCAAAATTGACGTGTTGGGATTGTTTACAAAATATTTTTTAAAGTTTTTTTTTTTTTTTTTTGCAATTATTTGGGATTTGGGGAAGCGTGGGCAGCATTTTATACTCGCATTGTATGGCATTCATGGAAAGCCGGAATAATGATGGATTTCAGTGGTGGATGTCAATGAACGCGTTGCAAATTAAGCATTTTTAATAGGATTGCGAAGAGTTCGACATCCGGTAGGTGAAGGCATTGAGATATTTTGGTAGCAAACTTATTTCTTTCAAGCCAATCTTTACTTGGCGGCTAATGAAGCTTTGTTAAAAGTTTGTCAGTTCTGTGTTTAGCCGATAATAGTGAGACATTTTTAAGATGTTGTCATATTCAATTTATTTTTAGAATCATAACGATTTATGACTCAATTTCCGACTAACAAGATTATTTATTAAGTACTAGCTTTTTCTCGCGTGAATTTCGCTATTAAAACCAAAGTGTACGATAGATGAGTTCTATAGTAATATGAGCTTGTATCTCAGTAAATTATGCTCTTTAAAATGGTACCCAACTTTACCCAGTTGAGGGAAAAATACACTGTGCTGGGACCAGCATAGGAATTACATTTTGACCCGGATGAAGTCGGCTATAAAGAGTCAGAATTTACTAAGGAACTAGCAAATAAACAAATAGAGGTCAATACTTAACAGTTTTATTTAATACAGGCGAATACACACTATGAAGGGTTTTTAGGAATGTCTTAGAATCTAAAGGGCTGATGTATTAGTCTAAGAACTAGTGAACGATTTCCATAAAGCATTTAGGGAAGGCCAAATCATATCTTTTATTCCTGTACCAAAGTTGGTGATTCCGAAAGTCGACATTTGATTGCTTTCTGATGGTGCGTTGGGTCACAATGTGCCTCTAGATGCAACAAAAATGTCAGTTAAATTGAATCGTAGCGCCAAAGCAATTTACTGTTTCGGTTGTTTTCAGTTAGTTTAACTGGCTTCAGTACATTCATATTTGGTGTTTAGCATTTTTAGGTAAACATCTTTATTATGCACAAATATCAATTATTTAGGTTTGTGGCCACGGTCACTTTACAGGGGAATAGACATTTTAAAATGAAGTATTCTCAACAAATTTGTTCAAAATCGAAAAAAAACTATCTTGAAGAGATATACAAATGTTAGTGTACTCTACAGTTCTTCCGTACAATATTTATATACACGCCTACTTCGTTTATTCAATAAATTTGATTGAAATCGAAAAAATTGTCTCGATGAAATATTAGATCCAAATATGCTCCCATATCATAATACATATTCACGCCCCCTTTTTGTGGGCTTTTTATCCGTTGACTTACATAGATATTCCCCTCGATGTATTACTATTGGGAAGTATGTAACCAGGGGTTTTAGCAGCTTTGGTGAGAAGACAATCTTTTATGTAGAGTGATGGGGAAAACGGCCGCCCTGTCCACTTGATAAACTCTAATACAAAACCAATTATTTTCTGAAGTCCTTAGGTCTTTTACACTCAGTCAATATCCTAGTATTTTCTAACGTAGCCTTATTGTTTTTGGACATTGGCAGGGGAACTGTTTTAGGTCTTCCTCCTCCTCCTGAAGGTATGTAGGCCCTGTGCACTTGATAAACTCTAATACAAAATCAATTATTTTCTGCAGTCTTTTAGGTCTTTTATAATCAGTCAATATCTTAGTATTTTCTATCGTAGACGTGTTTGTATGTATGTTTGTTCAGATTGATGTGCCCTGATGTGATATAAGACCCACGAAACTAAGTTTCCTGTTTCCAGCCCTTTTCTTAGTCAATTTATCAGAATTTTCATTACCCGGTATACCCTCGTACCTAGGTAGCTAGCTAAGGCAGACTTTGTTTCGATTGGCGAGGAAATTCAGTCTCCCTGCAGGGCCGTCTAAGAGAGTATATGACCTTAATTAGACTAGTCCTAAAATTTGCGCGGTAAGACAGTAGCGGAACATGACAGAGTAGCTACGATAGTCTTTTTCTCCCTATTTTACTCCAAGAAACTTGTATATACTGCAAACGTCTTTATTCAACAACAAAACATATTTGGAAGAGTTTGTTGACACATTTACCAATCCCTAATTCAGTAGTCTTCTAAAATTAACATAACTACGAGTATTTAATGGCGGATCCTATGGCATTCTTTAAAACAACCCATGTTCTTCGACATTCGAGTACACCAAAGTTATTTGACTTCAATTTTCGTGCGCAAAATTAGGTACATAAAGTTTCATGGAAATTTATTATTTTTTTTTTTGTCACAAAATTAATCAAATAATTCAAATATCTAGATGGTTCCGTTTCACAGTTAGATAAATTTTGTCCACGTGTGTCCACATTAATAATCAAAGCTTTCAAATATTTTTAGCGTCTTTTCGGTCGCTATTATCATTTATTGTTATTAACTATTAACAAACTATTTTTACTACATAATTTTTTGCTTAATGAATAAATTAAATACGAAAATGGAAAGCTGAGTTTATTCAAATTTAATCAAAATTAAATCGTTAGATATCTTGCTGGAAATAAATAGTTATATGCAGAAGTAGCTTTCGATGGATCTGTCCCTTCAGCACTTGACAAGAAATTTCCTTTTTGGGTTTTTAATTCAAGTTGTCTTGAACAGTTTCACTTTCCAGATGCTCCCCAAAGACCTTCTTTATAGTACCCTCAGTTTCTCACATTCGTACGTGCTCTTTTTGACCTTTGAACTGCTATATACGAGTAAATTAAAATCCTTAAATGTTGATCTTGACAGCATTAATAACTCCAATGCTATATTTCGACATTAATATGAAAATGTCAACCATCAGCTATTATCCATTAATGGCATTTTTGGAACAACTGTCGTTGGAATGATCACATATTCGTAGACGTCAAAAATGCTGATACTTTACCACTTATTGTACACAATTTGTACACAAGTACTGCTTTCATGTCTTTGGCTTAAAATGTAAGGCGCGAAAACAAGACAACAAGACTTGAACAGCTTTCATTGCCTGTGGAGTTCTGACAGTGCGAAGGCGTCCGGATCTTTGACGGTCAGTTATTCCACCAGTATCCTCAAACGATTTAACAGTTCGATACACCAAATTCTGGGTGATTCCAAGCGGTTGCAAGTTCCGGAAAATACCGCCTCTATATTACACTTGTGAAGGCAAATTACCACAACAGTGTTTTCAGTATCGACCCACTTCATATTTACAAACGACATACAAATGTCACTCATTAAATACATACCTGTCAATATAGAATGGATGTGTTCAATACTAGTTTCACGATGAGTGCGTTCAAACGTCTACCTGTATTTATGACATGACCAGGTATATGTATATATACTCGTATATATACTTTTGGGGATCCACCTTCATTATTTCTCCATATTACAAGCTATATGTCAACATTATTATATGCTATGCCTATAGGATAAGATATTACTTAATCATATACCATGACATCTGTCACCATGATTTGACTTTGAATAATTTTTAGCACCTTATCTTTGTGTAAGCCATTAATCAATTACAATTCACATTAAGAATTGTTGAAATTGTTGTTTTACATGTCATTCAACTAGCGTCAAAATGTAGGTAGTCGGTTGTAAAAGGCGTCCTAATTACGAATAATTATTGACACAAAGAAAATTATTTGATTTATTTGGTATGCATGGGTACATACCTACATACATATTATATATCCATCCATACTTGTTTACCTATATAACCTTGAATCACTTTCGTTACAAATGCGAGTCAAACATTTTACGTCTTATTTTTACATGGTTTGGATAAGAGAATATATTAAATTTCCCGATTTTGCCTTCTTGTTGTCTGAGATAGGCGCTACTGTAGAGAGCTCTTGATCGTCCAGTGAAAACTCTGCGTCATCCAAGTACCAGACACCTGCTGTACTCGTATACCTCCTCCCTTCTACACAAATACTTGTCGTTCGACATCCTCTGCTGTCTTTGTAATTTTCTAAAAAAAAACTTTGAAAAACTGAAAGTTGATATGAATGTGATAGCAACATGGCACTGAACATCTTCATCAGTTTGAAGACAAAGTTAGCCCTCCTTCATCAATGTAATTTTTGAAACAAACGTTGTTTTGAAACTGCCTCAAGTACAAGCAAATGATTCAATAAAAAAAATTTATTCGAATGTAGGCAAGTGACATCGAATTAAAAATTTTATTTTTTGCTGTCAACGTGGAGTAATGTCTTCGAAAAATGAATGTCCGCCCTTGCGTTTCCGAAGTACGTGACCCAAGGACTTTAAAAAAATCGTGGTACGAGCTATAGAGCATTTTCGGATTTATAACGACAAATAAGTCTGATTTCGATATCAATTTCAGAGATTTCACATTTCATATGTAACTAACCAATAAAAAAAATTCATCAAAATCGGTTCAATAATTCAGAAGCTATTCAAGAAATAATTGTTCCGGTTTTAAAGTATCTTCGTTCTAACGGAACCCTGTATGTGCGAACGGAGTTGTGCTTGAGGTTTTTTATTTATTTATTCAATCGCTTCGTATCTTAAGCACATGACAAAAGTCGGCGTGTTACCATTGTTATTGAAAGCAAGGACTGTAGTTACAGGAATGCTATTCCAAAGGGTTTGCTGAAAGTAGCCAATAATCAAACCGAAATTATTAAAATCTGCGTATCTTATAAGTTGCATTAAATCTTTCGATAGAGGGGGACTAATAGACGCGTACAGAAGGTAAACGAAAACAAAGCTGCCTTTACGTCGTTTGGCACCGATTATACAGGTGTTTCGTTTGGATTAGCACGCTGGCCATATAACCCAAAGAGCAAACTATAGGACGCTTCGAATGGAATTCCGATCTGTGTTTGGTAGTTTGAAGGATACAGCGATGCAGTTCTCTGTTTCAGCACCTCAACAGCAGCTCCATCTACTGGAGATCTTTTAATAGTGCAACAACAGTACACACCTATTTTAAAGCTACATTATATCTAAGAGTGTGTGTGCATATTTTTGGTGGTTGCGGCGGCGGTTTAGTGCACTGCACACCTCAGTACACATTATAGTAGATAAACACGATATGCGAAAGAATAATGCGGCTAATGTGTGCACACGGAACGATGCTGGTTTGTTTTATTTTCTCTCTATCTTTCTTTTCGTTTTCCTCTTGGTCTTTTCCATGGTGAATTCCATTTCAAAATTTATTGCAAATTGCACAAAATAATAGTGAAAAATTCCATGCACTCTTACGTCATGGCATGAGTCGCAGCAATCTGCAGCGTGCAGCACATGGAAAAAGTGCTTCGCTTAATGTTACAATTTGGTATGCAACCCCAACCAACTAGCCTGTGTGGCTTTGTGGTTGGTGCAAAGTAGTGAAAAAAGATTGCAATTAAATGCAAATTTTACATGAATGGCGTAGAGTAAAGAAGAGGAAAATTTAAACATAATTGATCATTACGCTGGCTGGCTGATGGGATAGGTGGGTCTATTGTAATTATTATTTGTTGTTGTGTATAGTTTTTTTTTGAAATTTTTTATGAGAAAAAAAGTGTTATTTTAAGCTTATCATTTGAAAAGTATTACATGTTAGTTTTGTGATTGAAATCTAAATTAGTAAGTACCTACTTTTGTGGATAAGTAACAGGTCTTATGATGGATGAGAAATTAAGAAATTAACTTTATACGAGTACAGTTTAGTCTTTCTTTTTGCTCTTTACACATTTTATTTACGTAGCGATCATTTATTTTTTTTTTTATACATATTCCGTTCTTCGTTTTTGGGAGTGTTAATCATCAATCAATTTACACGATGTCTAGAAATTCTATGTAAGGTTTGACTATAAAAAAATATGTACATTTTATTTTTTCGTTTTTAAATATTGTAAAGGTTATCGAACTAAAGAAACAATCCGATGATATCATCAGTACAATTTTGACAAGTTCATCATAAGATCGATGAACTGGGTTACTAAATATGTACAATGATTTGAGAGCTGCTATAAAACTGTGCTGCTTCCTACCGGGAATTGTTTGTAAGTGTTTAGAAAAAAAGGATGGTTTTTAAATGTGCTGAAGTGAAGTTACAGTGTTGCCACCTTCATTTCGATTTAACTGACCATCATCAATCTAGAAGATATTAAAGAAGTGCTTGTAAACTACTAGGGTATATCAAAAATCAAACGGGCACAAGATATGATTTTCTTAAATTTAATTTTTCCACATATGACCGTCTAAATCCATATAGTTTTGCATTCGGTGTTGCCACTTTTCTAGGCCTTCTCTATAAAGGGTAGCATCCTTCAATGAAAACCATCTTAAAACGATTTGCTCAGTTTCCTTCACAGATCTCCATCTTTTCCTTTGGATGTCATCTTTTAGTTTTGAAAATAAAAAAATAATCTCATGGAGTCAAATCTGGGCTATAGAATGCACTGGCAAAATGTGTGTTCCAGTAGTAGATATCGATCGTAACCTCTGGCGTTTCACTGAGTACCACTTTCTGAAAACATGAACAAATATTTTTAACTTAAACGTTGCATTTTTTTTAAAACCCCGGTAACCGATTTTTTTTCCGGAATCCCTGGATTGCGAAGACCCCGGGAAATGAAAAACCATAGCTGGCGCGTTATTGTGATGGAACGAGATACGGTGATGGAGCTTTGCAGTTAATTTCAGCTTCAGTTCTTGGGACCATATGTTCGGTAAGCAACGCTTTAGACATCCATCGTGCCATCCAACGATCAGTCAAAAACCCGTAAATAGATCCATACATGACATGTTGTAAGTAGTTTTTTGACAGCGTTAACTGAGGTAGTGGGAGGATTTTGTTTGCTTCTGGTGAATCCTCCAATTGTTGCTTTGTTGAAAGAAGGCAACAGAGCCCATTTCAAGGTCCTTCTTTATTTGATTTATGTGGAAACTCTTCTGTGCAACATCTCGAAATAGTTGTTTGTACTACGCCACAGAGTTCCTTAGAACTAGAGTTTATATGCTCTGGAACCGCCTTTCTTGCCAACGCCAATGATTTTGCTGAAAATCCTAAAGGACCCAAACTCTGGAATAGCACCAAGCTGCCAATAGAGACCTCAATAGGAATGTTATCAAGACGATTGTGTTCATTTGGTGTGCTGAGAGCTCTGATTCTTATGGGACATCCCATTTATACCGACTTATAATTCTTTTAGATTCCACAGTCTTGTTTAATTTCTTATGATCATTAAATCGATACAATGACTTGGAATATGAGGGTCTTTTGAAAAGGTTCGGGCCTAACAGAGAAACAAGCATTATGTCGGTGAAATTCAGTTTTCGCTTCGATAAAATAAACCATCCTCAATATTTTTTTTTACAGAGCCCCCAAATGATCATAATATGACTCTGATCAAATGACAGCACATCGTCTTGTCTTATATTTTGAGATCAGAGTTATTGAAATTATTATCCACTTTGGTGGAGCAGTGTACAATTTTCATTGTGCCAGCGTTGCCACTTCACTAGGATCGTAGTAGATCTACTTCGCTTTTTGTGAAGGCGTTATGTTTGCCATTCTAGACACCGATCTAAGTTAAACCGCATGTAATTATAACATACGTACATAGCTACATATTTTTCTAGACATTATTTGTGGTACAGACTATAATGGACAAAAACAAAAAAATGCTGAAAATAGTTAAAGGTTTCAGGAATATTGCATCAGCATTTCCTTTAATTTTGAAAATGTCTTGAAAATTAGATTTTTGTTGAAACAATTTTTTTTTCTATTTTTTACTTAAGTGTTCTAAAGAGATAAGGTTATTACATTACCTAATAAAGGCTGAACGTGCGTCTGTCTGAATGTCTTAGGAATTCGCTTTCCTTCTCAATAACTTTCGAAAAATTAGTCTAAAATTAGTCAATTCAATTATTTTATTTTTATACGGATAATTTTGTGCAATTTCGCTTCATGTTAATTTTTTGTTGATATTAACATTCAATGTTTTTTGTTAAACATCATTTGTCTATTAATTTCGGCGCAAGTCGGACTCTGACCTTTCGAAAGGCCCATAATTTACTTACAATTTGTTTTTATGTTTTTCATTGTCCATCTTCAGTCAACATTGATTTGAATATTTCTATTAAGATGCATCATAAGAGTTATTGTAGAAATAGGTTTTGTATAGGTTCGTAATATTATGCTACTTTATTTTCAGTATTGCGTATACATATTTTGTACTTACGTATGTTTAGGTTAGGTTAGGTTGGAGGGAGGTGCACCTAAGTGCTTATGACTGGGGCTATACGGTCCATTGTCTTCCTTTTTGTTGTGTGGAACCTATATTTAAAACGGTTGTCTTGCGGTCAGTTTTGTTGAAAACCAGCCTGCGCTCTTTGAAACCTATCATGTTCCTAAGTGGAACTTGTACGAGATCCCCTAGTTCGTCAAAAAGCCTGTTTCCTATACGAGTATAACAGAGGCGGCGGTTTTGAAGATTTGGGCAATCACATAACAAGTATTTGATGGTCCTCTATATCGTGACAGCTCCTGCAGTGGTCGGGTGTGTTGAAGCCTAGTCTAGCAGCCATTTCCCCTATCGCGCAGTGTCTTGTTAGCGCTCCTATCAAGATGCGAATTTATTTTTTATTCATCGCCAATAGGCTTTTTGTTCTATTTTCATCCACTGTCGGCCATAAGCTGCGAGATATGGCACAGTCGCTTCTGGCATGTAGAGTTAATCAGTTCTCTTGTTTTTAGGTCTATTTTCCTTATTAGTTCATTTATTGGAGCTTCTACTGATGTCCGAGTATGTTTAAAATCCAATGCTGATCCATTTTTAGCTAGTTCATCTGCTGTATGTACATACGAGTATGTTTAACAATACCATCTAAGCACAGCGGCTTTCTGGCAAATTCTGCCGAAATATTTTGTATTAAACATTATTTAGGAAAATAAGTTTGTCATATGAAGGTCATGCATGTACGGGGTCCCATACCAAGAATGTCCAAGAAAAAGAGATTTGAATTTGATTTTTTTTTTCTCTTATCAAATCTGCTCCGCTGGACTGGGAATCTACTCGGCTTCTTTTTCAAATCTACTACGCTTTAGCCTTCCCCTAGTGCCACCACTGATTGTCACTACTCTTGGTGGGGCCTGTACACTCACCGTTTTTTTTGATTTTATGTTGTTTAATATTCTAAAATGCAATTATTGGATTATATTATAATAATGTATAAATTGTATCTTACCAATTGTATCCTCTTTGAGTATGCTCCACCAAATGATAACCCCAAATGAAAGATGGAGGTTATTTCCTGTTAGCTTAGAAATTTTAACGAAGTTAACGAAAATGAATGCATTCAGTGTGTTATGTTTTGTTGGGCGTTTACATTATGCATTATTACAAATGTTATAAGGTTCTTCATAAAACGAAATTAGTTTTTGGGGACAACAGTCATCCTCTTTAGGCGAGTTTGGCAGAATTGTCATAACAAGACTTAAACGATGTTATAGGGGACTTTGAAATCGATCAAAATGGGGTGATAAAGAGTCATTCATTTTGTGTTTTAGGATTTTAATTTAAATGAAAAAAAAAATATTAAAGATTTCAATGAAATTCTTTCACTGTTCGATTCTTATGAAGTAATTTTCGATGACTTTTCGGTACATTTCTGTATTGCGGGTTTCGAATTGTTTGCTAGATTATGGACGATGTCGTTGAATAGCGATACACAGATATTACAGAACTGTTATTTATTTATTTAAGATGCAACAATTTGCGGTGGTTAAACGATCCATATTGTAAAATGGCAAGGCAAGAACTAACTACCTGTCACTATGGTTGACAGATGCCACATGGCAGGGATGTGAAATCCCAACCTCGAAATGAATAACCCTTTACAGTGTGTTTGCTTTAAGATATCTCGTATTGCTAATATTTTTGGTCGATGGTCAAACTTGCTGTCCTAAAACCACTCTGATCGTGTTAAAACGGATATGTAGTATACAATGTGGATACAAGGCACCATGACATTTCAATCTCGTGAAAAACATTCCTCTGACCACTCTTCGTTACCCTGCAATAAATTTCAAATTATCTATATTCACCTTACAACATTTGATCAATTTAATTGGAATTCCATTGCTTGTTAGACCAACTTCATTGTAGATCTTCAATTAAAGCACTGTATGCCCAGTGCCATGGAGACGTAATTATTTCGATCCATTATCTCGTATCGATTACTGGAATTTTCGTCTGAAGTCTATTTAATTAGCAGACTCTTATTAAGGAATAGATTTCCACTTTCTCTAAACGTTCTCGAGCAGAGTGTGCACAAGACAACATCTAATCACGTCGTTAACCTTACCAAGCAGGTTTCTAATTTACAACTTTATTTCGAAAGGGTTCGTGTTTATGTTTTATTTGTTTAAACACTTATTTGAGTAAAGCCAATTGGATCTCATAGATACAAATTTCATTGCTACTGCGACACAAGAGCTTCAATAGAAAATGAAAGCACAGTTTTTCTAATACTCTTTACGGCAATTAGTACCAATTATTATGAAACAATAATTATAACACAATCCCCCGACATCCATAATAAAGTTGTAATAGGAAATCTCATCACGTAAATACTTGCTGCTAACTATCAACAACAGAAAAAAATAAATAAATAAAAGAATCCGCTTCGCTAATTTACTCAATTACGAAAGAGAATTCAATTCGCCAAGAACTATTTACCAATAGATACATACACCTGTGTTGTATTTGGTGTTAGGTATGCCTGTGCTGTGCATCTATACTAAATAATTTCGTGCTAAGAGTTAGAAAAACTCATTCATATCAATTTAATACACAACAGAACACCATACAAAACCAGTTAATCTGCATTCTTTCAAAAAAAAAAAGCAAAAAAAAAAAATAAATAATTCCACACACAAAACAAACCTACACACAAGTTGAGAAATTTTTTTTTTTCTTCTGTAAACCAATATGTATCTTTGTATCTATATAAACATAACTATTTCTATGTCAAATATAAATAAACAATTCCAATCAGTTCGCACATTTCAATGGTATTTTGCTGGTGCGCTGTGCTGCCTTCACTTTCCGACCGACCGACTTGGTAGCGTTTCATTGGAGAGAGAGTGTTTAAGCGAACACAGGTGAATGCTAATTCATAATTCTTTAATATGAATTATACGAGTATCTCTGAGTTGTTTTTGTTGGCCTACAGATGTAATTTATAACAAAATATATGAATCTAGATGATATTGATAAGTTTTACCCAATTTCAAGGTACAAATGCACAAATTTGTAACGCCTTGTTGGAGATTCTCTGTATCTTGAATCTGTTGATGCAAATCAATGACAGTCGACTGCCAAAAGTTGAGATGAGATTCCCCTGAGGGTGTTTAATAAACTATTTATCGAACGCGTGTATCTTTATAAATACGAGTAGTCTCTGTATTTATGTGTGTGTGGGTACTAATAGACAGTCTTCGATTTTAGACTCGTGAATCTTTAATAAGCTTCTCTGTTTCTCTATCTATGGCTAGATAGTTAGATTTTAAGTCGTTCTAAGATAAACGAATCTTTAACGACTTACTGTATTTGAATTTGTGTTTAATGCAAATGAATGATACCAAACTATCAAAACCGTGAATGTTTTGTAGTTTTTCTATCTCTTTATGACATTTGGTCCAAGTTACTTAAGTTCTTAATGACCTTTGAAGGTGTTCTTTATCTGAATCTATATTTTCGATGGGATATGGAAATTATGTATCAGATACTATAATTCGCTACTACGTAAAAAAGTGTTGGGGCTATATTGTATCTACAGCTATGTATGGTGATTTTTAAAATTAAAATTATCATAGAATACCTACCAAGAATTGTGAATTTTTAATGAATAGGTCGAATATAAATGTACATTTATACTCGTATTACGACTGATGTAACTTTTTCTGTCTGTCTGATCTGAATGTTTTTCTATAACCAGAAAAGGAAACTACAGATTTTAAATTTTTTTTTTTCCCACTAATGGATAGATTACCTTACCAGGAAGGTATCAGGTTATATCCCATGGGAGGGTTAAATTATATCGTGGGTAGTGCATTTATTTGTGACCAAAAGTTACAGGTTCGAGCTCTGGAGCAGGGGATATTGACCAACAGCCACCTGAGCACAAAAGAGAATACAGGGCACGACTGGGTCACACGTACATACTTCATATGTGCTGTTCAGATTTAAAATTCAGCACAATCGATAAAAAGTGAGATAAATGGATTGACATTGACTGAAAAACTGAATGCCATCTCCTTAAATATGTCGAAAATATCTCAGATATATATTATGTTGCTAATTTGTGTGCGATGTATGCGTATAACTTAAGAACGGCTGAATCGATTTTGATGTCGTTAGTTTTTCTGATTAGGTAATTGCTCTCAAAATATTTAGGGATAGCTAAACATCACGTTCGCTATGCAAAATCTGAGCAATTAATCAAATTTATACGGTCAAAGTGCCAACAACGATTTATCTGATTTAAATGCATTTTAACTTTATTACATAGTAAACAATTAAAGGTATAAATCTACCTAAGATATCCTGAAGCTGAGCAATCAGCAAAATAAGACTGATTTTATTATCAAATCGTCATTATCAATTGCCACTGACTGTTTGGCAGTGGATGGTGGGGAAGCTAGTTTTAAATAAACCTGTCTTAGCCATATCCGAGATATAGCCAATAAGTAAAGTACCGTTATTCAAAAAGTTGGGTGTGCAGTCTTATTACGGACATCCAACTTCAGATATGAAATTTTATCGAAATCGTTTTGGGCTTTTTTCCAGTAAAGTGTACCGTTAATTTTAAGATTACAATGAAAATTGTGATTTCCCCTCGGGGTATAGAGGCCCACTGACCACAGATACTCGTATAAAGTTTGAAGTAAATCCTTTCAGTGTTTTAAAAGGGATGATAGAGGTTGAACCCTTAAGGTGACTACGACAACTCTTCCATTGTCTAATGATTTTATTGGCATCGATATACGAAGCCTCTTGTTCTACGGTTATTAATTCAGGTTCCGATTATTCTGTATACTTCTTGGTAACCGCGAAAAAACATTAGAGTGACTGATGACATAATATTGGATGTTGTAAGAAGGGTGCCTTTAACACTGCTACTGTGCCTCGGAAAAGACATGGTCAAACCTTGACGATGTTTGGCTATCATATACGGACAAAAAATGGTTTCCAGAAAGTGAGTTCATGTGATACAAATTGTGTATCGGAAGTAACTACGAGTAAGTGGAACAAAGTCGTTAGAGGCTAGTCAGTTTCAATCTCTAATGCTTAACATTGTCTTACTTAAACGGAAAAACTATTCGAAAGTGCGCACAAGTCTGGTTTAGGCATACAAAGACCTCAATAACATTGAAACCTTTCGGAAGTCGGATTCTTATTGACGATTAAATTTAGGACAAAAGCTTGAAATACTACTATCGCGCAGTGTTAGGCTCTTCCGCAACCATGGTCGGTGTACGAAAAGGACCATTTCTATACCCAATTATCTAATTTATCACTAAATGGAGTCATTGTGATGGATAACCTAACTTGTGAGGAGCTAATACCAAGGTACGTAATGGCAATGGAGTGCCGCTTAGAAATGCTATCCAAAAACTTCAATGACCGCAATGACGATGGTGAAAGGTTTGTGGTTTTCTGCAGTAACTGTCAATATTATAAGCAGAAAATGCGAAATTTGAACCAAATTGATCGATTAGTCGAAGGTTTAGAAATCGGGTGCCTGAAACTGAGAACGGAATATAACGAGATCATCATCATATTATAATGGCCTTTGTACTGTAGTGTACTCTCAGTTCAGGGGCCATCTTGTGCAAGACAAGTGCAAAGTACAGAGACAACCAGAAGTGTCTTGTCACCAAAGACCTGATAGCTGGTGATAGGTGTAGCCACAGCTTGTGTTAGCTCAATAAAGAGATCTGATGGCGCTCTGATGCGAATTATTTAAATTTTAAATTGGCCGCTCAAAATTCTTGAGTTTTTTTTTGCATCTTCAGTAAGAACGAGAGCAAGATCTACAAATTTTCGAAAATAACATTGCAAGACCTTCTGCACCCATTGACAGTAAGTGCCTTTGTTGTGAACGCCGGAGTACCACACGGATCTAAACTTTCACCAATTCTATTTCTATTCCTACTTAACGACCTACTAGAGCCGACGAACAATAAAATCCATTCCTGGAAGCTGGTTGAAATCCATAAAAACATATGTTTCATGGTCCATTATCGTGCATGCAAATTTTGTGAATAAATTTTTTTGCAAAAGTGTTGCCATTGTTCTACTTAAAATTTTTTTTTGGAGTTCCGATCTGAAACTTGTTAGACTTTGCACGTTTTTAAATCCGCTAATTTGTGAACCAACAAATTCGAGCATTCATCTGTTTTCACACAATTTAGTTGAGAAATTTTCGGATTTTTTTCGAAAAGCTTCAACATTTTGTTAGTCCTTTTTGGGTTCATAGAACCTGATCTTGACCAGAGCCGTCCTTCCTTTCATCTAACAGATCCTCCTTTTGAAAGCAGAAGCCATCGTTTTTCGGGTTACTTTCATTCTGGATGTGCTAAATACATTTTAATAATACTTTTTTCTTATTATTCAATTCAGACTGCATGACTGATTTTGAACAAAATCGATTGAGTCATACTCGAGAAATACACAATTTTCAAACATTTTACTATTACTCGTATACGTATTTTTTGGCAAAAATTTGGTACGCCATCCTACAGCGTATGCCTTCCCCAACTCAAATATGAAATTAGGTCAAAGTCGTTAGTCGAAATACACACAGACAGGCACAGTTGAAAGACCCACTTTTTTGAGTTTCTCTAGATATTGAAAATTTTCACGAAACCAATACTTGCCATCTTAGGTCAAAGTAAAAAATTTACCAGACCGAATTGTTACTCGTAAAATAGCCTCCACCTCAATGACATCGTCATCTGATTCTAACCTATTTCTAGTCAGAATTTGTATTCTGATGAAAGTCTTAGGGGCCCAAATCTATCATAGTTAATACAGGGAGGGTTTTAATGTTATGGGTCGATGTTGTTTGGGTGCTATTTTTGTTTGGTGGGCATTTGTCAGTTCGCATTTGACTGTGGTGAAGAGCAGCCGATAACAATATATAGGGCCTTTCAATAGGGACTTCCGAACTTTGACAGTTGATAGCGGCCTTGAAGCTACATCTGTCAAATTGGCTGTCATTTATTCAGTCTGTTTTGCCAAATCACCATGGATGGATATAGCGTTCAACAACACGTGCAAATAATAAAATTGTTTTACGGTCGCCATAATCGTCCTTCCGAGAGGATTATTTGCAGTGTGGTGGATAAATTTGAGTCCACTGGCTCAGTAAACGATCAACCAACATCCGCACGTCAACGAAATGCAAGATCTGCCGAAAACATCGCCACTGTCCGTGACAGTGTGCAGAAGAATCCAAGGCAGACGATTTCGCGTCACTCACAAGAAATCGGCTTTTCGCAGACCACTTGACGAATTTTGCGTCGTGACTTGGGCTTGCACTCGTACAAAATTCAACTGACCCAGGAGCTGAAGGTAAACGACCATAGACAACGACATGTGTTCGCTGAATGGGCTCTGGAGCAGTTGGAAACTGACCCTAATTTTCATCGAAAAATCATCTTCAGCGATGAGGACCATTTCTGGATGAATGGGTACGTCAACAAACAAAATTGTCGAATTTGGGACGACACCAATGCACATAAGATCCAAAAGCGTCCAATGCATCCCGAAAAAGTCACTGTTTGGTGTGGATTTTGGGCTGGCGGCGTCATCGGTCCATATTTCTTTGAGAACGACGTTGGCCAGGCCATCACCGTCAACGGCGAGCGCTATAGGTCGATGATTACCAACTTCTTTTGGCCTGAATTGGATCATATGGACACCAACGACATGTGGTTTCAACAGGACGGCGCTACGTGCCAGACAGCTCACGCCACATTAAAAATTCTGCACGAGCGATTCGAGGGCATGGTCATCTCACGTGGAGGTGATGTGAACTGGCCACCGAGATCGTGCGATTTGACCCCGTTAGACTTTTTCTTGTGGGGTTCTCTGAAGTTGCAGCTCTATGCGAATAAGCCACAAACCACAGCCATCGGTCAAATTCAGCCTGATTTATGCACTAGAGTCATGGAAAATTGGACATTTCGGATGCGCGCCACCCAGACAAGCCGCGGCGGACATTTGAACCATGTTATATTCCAGACATAATGGCATCGACAGGCCTTTCAAACGAATAACAAATTTCGATGATATCTCACACACACTTTGTTTTGTTTAAATTTAAAGATAGTAAGCGCTTAATGAAAGACCCTTTATAATGGTGCATCTAACGTGTCAACAACGTGTTATTAAAATATTTTAATTTTTCAATTGAGAAAACACGACGAAATTTGTGTATTTTTTTTAGTTTAAATCATGTGCCTAGCATGGGTGACTATGCAGCATATAATGAATAACTTTGAAACTCATATACACTGGCAGGTAAAGTGTCAGTCCGGCCGTGTTCGTAGCGTACATACGACACAAAATTTGCTACAAATATTGTGCGGGTGACTCCGTTGAATGCCGTGCACAAGAATTTGAAATGTCTCCGGCAAGTTTGTTTAAAATAATCAAAAAAAGATTTGCATTTGTACCCATGTAAAATTTAATTGACTCAACAACTAATTGAAAATTACCAAATGCATCGGCGAGAGTGGCGCGCAAAGGTTTTGCAGCTCCATGTTGATGACTTTAATTGCTGGGAAAAAATTATCATGAGTAAAGAAGCTCATTTTCAGTTATCTGACTTTGTTAATAAATAAAATATCCGCTATTGGGGCAATGGAAATCCTCAATTGGTACACCAACAACCTTTACACCCTCGCGTAGAGTTACTGTATGGTGCGCCATTTGTATCGGCGGCATCATTGGGGCACATTTTTTTTAAAACGTAAGAGGAAATGCTGTAACAATTACGAGTATTGGTGATTGCTATCATGACATATTGTTAAACTTTTGGGCCTACAATATATGTGATTCCAACAGGACGATGCCACATCACACACAGTTAGCGATACGATGGATTTTTTGCATAATGTCAAATAAATGCGATATCGATTGGCTACCTCAATCCCCTGATTTGACCGACCCATTTCGAGGTATTTGAAGGAAAAGATCTACATCAATAAGCCAACCACAATCCCTATTGCTAAAGGACAACATTATTCAAGAAATTGGTGAAATAACACCCGAAATGTGCCAAAATGTGCTTGAAAGAGTACGCAATATAAAAAAAGAACACGTGCAACATAATTTTACTTCTCGGCAATCCCTGATGGTTCTTACCTTTATTATGGTTCCATTCTTTGGAATACGAGTATAGGAGTAACACAAAATTTACCTAATAAAATGCTCAGTTGAAGTTCGCACAGTCTGAGTGGTATTTGTAACGACTTCAGTCAAGGTAATCACTTTTGGACGCCAACTGGGTGGGTCATTAGTAGTGCTCCCAATGATGAATTTACGTCTTTTTGAAACGGTTCACGTAGGTATTTTATTACATTTCGATGGCGCCATAATCTGACATGGTCTCTTGTCCACTTCAAATTAAGTAACATAACGTTTTATTTAAAACAAAAAATTCCACTCATGATCACTCATAATTTGTCAAATATGTCTCGAAAAATAAAAGATACGCGCAATGAATACATTGCATCCGAACATATCTATCATCCGAGGAATTTCAAATACTTGCCTTGCAAAAATACAACTTCATTACGTAAGAGCAGCGTTCGTTCCGTTTTTGATTCCATTTCATTTGACTACAAATTGCTTGAACGTGCAATGCCTGCTAAGCATTCCTATTTTAGCATAGTAGTCCCCCTGCTGATGAATAGATTTTATATAAATTCCTTTCGAACCGCAAAATTCGGTTTTCTGCAAACCAAAAACTGAATCAGCCAAAGGAATTTTCTTGATTCACCACCTCCCGTTTGGATTTACAAAGAAAGATGATCTCATGTGTTGTGCGATTTGTTTAGGCAGACAACTTGTAATATGGTCCCTTAAATTTTGTTCTCGAAAATATCTTAATTGACTGCGGATCACCAAAATATCGCACATTATTATTGCTCACCTGTTGATGTTGTTAACCTTTTGGGAGCGAGAACAAGTTGCACGAAAATCTTGTTCAAGGCTTACAAATGATTATTCAAATTAAAAACCAATAAATCTGGAATTTTAATTTCAAATGTATCATATATAGTACCAGCACAATGGGTGGACGGGATGTGACGGATTTGCGAGGGTGTCTTTGTTAATAGAAGCGGTGTCACATGGAACAAATGTTTGGAAAAGTTTGGAATGCCGGAATGTATATTTTTTTGTGGACATATAGTAGTTACAGCGGTTTTTTTCTTTTTAACAGATAACCAGTTTTATAAATGCGTCACAGCTTAATTGTCCAGATTGGTTACGGACCTAGTTTGTCAAGTCATGTAAGCTTCTTCGGCAGCATTTTGACAGACAGATGAACTCGATGGGTACAAAGTCGATGTTTGCTACATTATTGCAAAGTTCTACGACGTATTCTGTCTTTTTCTAGATTCTTACATCTTTTGCCCGAAGGAACTCATTACTCGTACACGTTGTTGGTATTTCATTTATGAATTTTAAGTAAGTTAAAAAATATCGTGTCACTCGAATATTAGGTGACAGGTATAACCTTCTATTCTAATTAGTTCATTCAAGTGACACATTCAGCTACTACGGGAATCTACAAACAAAGTGAGGTTACGAAAGGTCTCTTTCCATATAAGGCCAAGCGGATCATAAGGAACATGCATCCATAATAAGTTGGGCGCCATTTTTAAGAAAGAGAATACAAACAAAGGTGGCTGAGAAAATCAATTGGTACAAGTTGGACAAAGGAAAAGGCGAAGTTTTTATTACCAACATGACAAATTACCTCTTTACCATCATCGATGAGGTCGGTGATGAGGAGTGCAGAGCACAAGATATGTGAGATTCTCTACAGCGATCTTGCTTGGAGAGAGTCAAATCCCTGCTTGGAACGTCGAAAGGCCCCTGCCAACACGCCAAATAAACATGGTGGTGGACAGATGAAGCTAAAGTAGTGATACGGGAAAATAAAACGGCTTGCAAGGCTTGGTCAAAGTACTCTTCTACTAATAGAGATGAAAAAGCTCGCCTTGAAGTGATATATAGATGTTGCAAAAGTCTCGCGAAGAAGAAGTTCGCCCAATTTCAAGCAAAAAGTATGGAAAGCCTTTATCGGGAGTTGGAGGAAATATCGTCTTCGGCGTCTGATAGGAACCAGGCTATCCAGGAGCTTCGACAAAACAACTTGAATAAGGGAGCAACTATCTTCAAAATAGCCGCCCAGAGAAGAAAAAATGCTCAGGAGATTCGTTCCCCAAAGTTCATTAACAATGCTCAAGGCCAGCTTCTTGTGGAAGACGACAAAATTCTCCACAGATGGCGACAGTATTGTGAAAGACTTCTGAACGAACAGTTTCCCCGGCTATACTTTCCAAGAGCCGCTCCTAACCATGACGAAATATCCGACATTACTGTCGAAGAAGTTAGGAATGCCGTCAAATACTCCAAAAAAAGCGGTTGGGCCAGACGAGATACCCTCTGAGTTCTGGAAAAAGATGGGAGACATCGGGTCCAGATGGCTCATGGTTCTTATCTCCAAACTTATGAGCGGTGATCCAATATCTAATCAGTAGAGGGAAAGTTATCTTCTTCCTTTGCACAAAGGAAAGTGCGATACGCGAAACTGCGATAACTACCGTTCTGTCAAGCTGATGTCACACACCATGAAGATCGTTGAGCGGGTATTAGATGGCCGACTGCGAAAAATAATAAGGCTATCTGATGACCATTGCGGGTTTGTCTCGGGTAAATCAACAACAGATGCAATCCAAAGTATAAGGATCATAATGGAAAAACATCGTGATTCCTTAAAGGACTTGCATATGGTGTTGGTTGATTTTGAAAAAGCCTTTGATAGACAACCAAGAGATCTCTTATGGGTGGCGCTAAGACAACGAAGAGTTCCAGAAACCTACGTGCGCATGATCATGGACATGTATGAGGGAGCAAGGACAAGAGTAAGATGTCCCGCAGGAGTCACCGAAGAGTTCCCAATTAAAGTCGGTGTACACCAGGGAAGCGTCATTAGTCCTTTGCTATTTATTGCAGTCCTTGATTATCTGCTTGAAGGAAAAGTGATGGACTCCAAAGTGCATCAGTTATTCTTTGCTGACGATGGAGGTATCATAAGTGAAGATCAAATGGCCTTGCAACGAGCACTTAATGTATGGGTGGATGTTTTGGAGGGAAATGGGTACCGTATTAGTTCGAAAAAGACAGAGTATCTGTGCTGCCCGTTCTCTGATCCACACCGGCCTATTCCAGACATTTACTGGAATGGAAAAGTGCTTCCCAAGTGTGAAAAGTTCAAATATCTCAAATTGTGATGATGACATCAATCATCGCGTAAGCGTAGGGTGGATGAAGTGGCGGGAAAACTCCGCTATCTTCTGTGATCGAAAAATGTCCCCTAAGCTTAAAGGAAGGCTCAACACTGCAGTTGTATGTCCGGCGCACACATACGGTTCCCAATGCTGGACAATGTACAAAGAGTATGACGGCAAATTAACGGCAGCTGAGATGAAGATGCTTCGCATGACAGCAGGAGTAACGAAGATTGATAGAATAAGAAGTTCAAAGATTCGAGGAAGCCTTCATGTAAAAGAACCCATCACAAGCAAGATAGAGCACGACCGGCTCAGTTGGTATTGTCATGTTCAAAGGAGAGATCCTTCGAACCCCGTCAAAAAGGCAATATCAATCAACGTTCCTACGCAACCGCTCAAAAAAGGCAGACCAAAAAACAATTGGATTACACAAATGCAAAAACACCAGCATTCGATTGGCCTCAGTGACGAAGTGATCCGAAACCGGGAAGCCTGCCGGTACTTTCTGAGGTCAAACCGGCAAACCCCACAAGCGGACCAGTAGGGATGCAGTAAAGTAGGAAGGTTGTGATCCTTCTACTCCGGATCATAACTTCGCCGTAAGAAGAAGAAGAAGAGGATAGTGACGATTTTTGCAAATAACTCTTTGGCTGTTAATTTTAAACAAAAGTTATTGTTGTCCGTTTTATTAAAAATATGATTTTCTACGAGGGTGGGTCAATAAGTCCCTGAATAATTAAATAAGGAACACTCTTTTCGGTATAAAAACATTTTATTTTTCAACATAGTCTCCTTTTAGCTCCATACACTTCACCCAACGTTTCTCCAATTTTTTGATGCCCTCCAAATAATCTGTCTGAAAATTTGGGTGCGTTCTTTTGAAAGATAATTCTTGACAAAAAAAAAAATTAAATTTAAGGTGACGACACAATTTGTGTTAATTTTCAGGGACTTATTGACCCACCCTTGTATAAGGAATGTATCACATTTTTTGTCACACAGCTGCATGGAAAAAAAGACCTCTTTTTATGCAGAGCACTCCATTTAAACAATGAAACTTTGGGAGGAGCTGGATGACATAAAATTAAAAATGTATTTAGGGGAGAACAACTTTCGGTTGTTCTTATGCGAGGTTCCGCGAACAAGTCATAAGTGCTCTGTGAAATTGTAAAAGTCTTAAAGGAGGTTCCGCAAATCGCTTCGTTGAAAGATTTTAAATATTATTAAGTTCGCAACTAAGTTCTCGCTGTTTTTTTTTTTATGAAAATGCAACTTTATTGTGAAAAAATGGTTACAAATGAATCATTCAAAGTATTGCCCATCGCTAGCTACAACTTTTTCCCATCTTTCTGGCAGAGCTCGAGTACTGTTACGGTAAAAGTGTTCATCTTTTGAGGCTTCATATGAGCGGAACTGCTGATCAGCCAGACCATGTCTCATCGAACGGAACAAGTGATAATCGGATGGCGCAATATCTGGGGAATATGGCGGGTGGGGTAGGACTTCCCATTTGAGCGTTTCCAGGTAGGTTTTAAGGGGTTTGGCAAGGTGAGGCCGAGCGTTGTCATGCTGTAGAATCACTTTTTCGTGCCTCTGTTCGTATTGTAGCCGTTTTTCGCTCAGTGCTCGACTCATTCGCATCAATTGAAGTCGATACCATTCCCCAGTGATGGTTTCGTTGGGTTTCAACGACACCGACCTAGTCCCACCAAATACACAGCACAATCTTAGCAGCGTGAATATTCGGCCGAGCCGTCAACGTAGAAGCATGACCGGGCAGCCCCCATGACTTTCTTTTCTTTGGGTTGCTGTAATGAATCCATTTTTCATCACCCGTCACGATGCGAGAAAAGAAAACCCTCCCTTTTTTGCCGCTGGAGCAGTTGTTCACAGGTGAAAAAACGACGCTCAACGTAACTTGGCTTCAAATCATAAGGAACCCAAGTTCCTTGTTTTTGAATCATTCCAAACACATGCAATCGCTTGGAAATGGCTTGACGGGTAACTCCTAATGCTGAAGCAAGCTGTTCTTGCGTTTGGCACGGATCCTCATCGAGCAATGCCTCCGTCTGCGTCTTTGAAGGATTCTGGCCTTTCTTCACGCGGACGATCGTCAACATTGAAATCACCGTCTTTGAAGCGACGGGTCCAATCACGGCACGTTGTTTCAGTTAGAGCGGCATCTCCGTAAAGTTTTTGAAGCTCCCGATGCGCTTCAGCTGCCGTTTTCTTCGAATGAAGGAAGAAAATCAACACTTCCCGCAAATGACGATTATTTGGCACAAAATCAGACATTTTCACACAACCAAAAGTATATGACGCCAAAACAAAATCACTAATATGTCAAAACAGTTTGTTTACCATATGTCTAAGCTCGGTTCATGATGTTTTGGATATGTCAAAATCGCAAATCCAGCACTTACTTGTGGAGCCATCTTTTGACAAACAGCGAGAACTTAGTTGCGCACCTAATAGTTTCTGCTGCTTCAACTCTGTTGTAGACGTCTTGTGCTAACTGATTGATAAATATGATGCCCGTCTTTTGAGAAAATGTGCACAGAAAAGGTACCACACTTCCACATTCACCAAAATTTCCATTTCTATTTTCAAGAAGAGAATCAGTTCCTCTGTTCTGCGGTTAGCTGCAATATTCCTATGAACCAAATGGCTAAAATGACTGAATACTGGTATATGTACTATACTCGTAGCTTGAGAAGCATTGTTTTAGATCTTTCCATATTCATGACTGACCATAGTAGCTTCATAGTATTACAATATCGAATGGATTGCTTTGTGCACATTTTGAAAAGCATGTTAATATTTTCGGTGACCTTTATAGAGGATCATCCAACAAGAGGTGTCATATTAAATTTCGCGCCATTGTTGAACTGTCAACATTCAATTATCATTGCGATGACTTATGGATCGATATACACTCGCACAATGTGTTGAAATAGTGAAAATTTATTACGAAAACGTTTTCGAAATTCATCGTAAACTTCGCACTTCTTTTGGTTATCATTAAGCGCCTTCTCGCACAGCTATAGTGAATTTAATCGATAAATTTGAACGTCTCGAACAGGTTAGTGATGTAAAGACTCCAACTCGTGTTCGTCCGACAAGGTCAGCTGAAAATATTGCCGTCGTAGCTGAGAGTGTGACTGAAAATTCAGGTGTGTCCATTTCGAGACGATTACAGGAATTGGGCCTATCCGCAACCACTTTGCACCACATTTTGCATAAAGATCTTGGCCTACACGCTAACAAGGTCCAGTTGACACAATAATTGAAGCCAGCAGACCACCCACAACGCCGTACTTTCGTTGATTGGGTACTGTAAATGAATGAACAAGATCATGATTTTTTAAACAAAATTATGAGTGATGAGGCTCATTTCCATTTGTCTGGGTATGTTATTCAACAAAATTGTCGCATCTGGGGCTTCGAAAACCCAAGAGAAATAGTGGAACAACCTCTCCATCCACAACGAGTGACAGTTTGGTGCGGTTTTTGAGATGACGGTGTCGTTGAGCCATTTTTTTTTTCGAAAACGATGCTGATGCGACCGTTTCAGTGAATGGATTGCGTTACCGAACGCAAGTTTCCTGGACGTGTGATTTCTCGAAATGGGGGCTTCCAATGGCCGCTGAGATCGTGTGATTTAACACCATTCGATTTTTTCCTTTGAGGCTATGTTAAAGATGAAGTCTACGCCAAAGCTCTACCAACGATTCATGTACTAAAAGAAAATATCAGAGCTGTTATTCGCGAAATACAGCCGCAATTATGCGAAAACGTGATGAAAAATTTCATCAAAAGAATGACTAATTGTAGGCAGAGCCGAGGCGGACATTTAGCAGATATTGTATTCCATTACTAACCCTAGAGTTTGTACTTTAGATTAAATTAAAAATATCACCATTTTTCATAAAAATCCTGCGTTTTTCTATTGATTTAAAATGACACCTCTTGTTGGATGACTCTATACTTACTAAGTGGAACTTGCAGCTCCCTAACTGCAGAATTCCCCTGGATCTCACAGTGATGCGAGTATGTAAGTAACTCAGTAGATGGTAAGTTTGTACTAAGTTATCTCGTTGAGACATACAGAGCGGTTCTTCGCTGCCTTTGATTATATACACCACTGTTTGGTTATTCAGCAGAAATTCAGTGATCTTAGGTAGACAACAGCACCAGCAGCATTAGAAATCTGGCATATTTCACTTGTTGTTCTCTTCTTCAGTTGTAAATTTTTCAAATTTGTCTGGAGAAGGTACACAATGCTTTGTTATTTTGCAAATTTGTTCCTAAGACAGCATTACAGCATACTCGTAGATATGCATGTCGCTCATAATCTTTTTCTGTATTTTGAAATGGCTACTACGAGTATTTAATCGATCTGCCGTAAAGCGTTTTTTGACCAGCAAAATTAAGTTATTTGATTAGCAATTTAATAGTTTTTTGGTAATAAGAAAATATTGTTTTGATCTGCAGAAAATAATAAAACCAAGACTGTAGAAAAAGTAAATAAATATTTTGATCAGCAGAATATAATTCTTTGATTAGCAAAAGCTAGTTTTTTAATAAGCAGACCATGTAGAAAATCAGCAAATAATACTATTTGATCATGTGAAAAATCAGCACATTTATTTTTTCTTTGAACAGCAGAAAATAAAATTTCAGAAGAAAAGTAAAAAATTAATCACCAAAAATGTTTAATTGTATAAGCAATTCGGTCGAATGTTTTACTATTATTCTATTAAATTCTTGAATAACTGTTTCTTTTTCTTCAAGCATTATTTTTTCTGCTGATGATTAATTAATTTTTGCTAATAATTTCTTTTTGCTGTTGATCTGCTTTTTTTTTTACTTTTTGCGGATGATTTAGAGTTTGCTGGTCATTTTTTAATTTTGGAGCATAGTTTTGTGGTCTGATACTAATAGTATCGTTCTAAAATAAATGTAATACTATAACGTATTCTTTTGGGTGTACAGCCGAAATGTACAACAAGTGCATAACTTTTCGCATCTAGTCATTTTGTACCACGTTTCATAATGGTTTGTCTCCATGTTATTTCAGAGTATTGCTTAAATTCAAAGAAGCTGGTACTAATCGGCTCTTTAAGTCTATGTACTAGAATGGTCTTTAGAAAGTTGCTTCGTATATGTATCTTAAGTTTGCTTAGAGCTTGAAAAATCGGCTCAGTTTGCTATCGAAGGACTTCCACTATATCAAAGGACCATTGCGCTTACTTGAATTGAGAGGGACTTTTCGATGAGGTAAACGATGAACTGAAAGGTAGTCTTATTGGATTGATAGACCTCCATAGATGGTACCTTTGATATAGAAGTTCCTGCACTTCTATAGATGCTCAAGATCAGGAGATTTAAAAATCTCATTTCGATTTCTCGGCGCAAATTTACTTTTAATGTGTTCATTCAGACCAAAATGTTCTTCATGGGTCGTTAGGAGCCTCATTAGAATATTTGGCATGAGTGAGATTTAGCGCAAAACTATTTATTTGTATTTGCTGTTTTTTTAGGCCTTTCAGCCCCTGTCTAGACCTGCCATTTTGGCAGTGTTGAAAACATTTTTTCTTTCTGCAAAGAAAGATATTAAGTTCTGCTGTCTAACACAGCCAATATTTTCCAGGATTAATCGCTATTTTCAAGTCAGCCAACTATATGTTTTGCGATGTAGATGGGATAGTCTCGCAGATTGAGTGCACTATTGGCAGGTATATAGTATGACACCTTCTCAGAATCCATTCTACTGCTGCAATCTGAGAATTAAGGTACACATTTTGAGAAAGTTGACTATTTCTTTTTTTTTTGTACAGAAATAGGTTTACATACTCGTAGAGGGTAAGAGTTTATAGTACCTCAAAAGTCGTGATATCGATCGGTGACGTACCTATGCATGATTGTCTTTAATCGTGTTTCCTTGATTATGGAATTCATACCATTATTTTAGCATATTCCTATATAATAGGGGTATGTGATTGGTAGGAATAGATAATCGTATCTCCTTAACTATAGCAAGATCATTGTGTCTTCAATACGAAACAGCTAATTCCTCATTAAATAATTCCCTTAAGAATTGCTGTGAAGTGGTCCACATTCCACAAGGTACTCTCGTACTCCCAGTAAAGAAACAAGAAAGCACACACATACAATTTCTTCCCTACCTAATAGACCACTTTCTTCCACATGTTTTGATTTGATTTATCCATTATTTGTCAATGATGCAATCTTCAATCAAAACATGGGCGTGTCTATGCCCTAATCCTCTCATTATCGCACTCCACTCAGCCCACAAATACTTTCATCATTACACGCTCGTATTTACTCTAGCCACTCCAATTACAGCCATCGAAGATAAACGCTTATGACTAGGCCTCCGCCATAACAACATTTAACACCGATCTCTTTGCATAAATATACTCCAAATTAAACTGGATAGTGGACCACATTACCAGTTATGAGTTATGGCTGTAGTGTCAACACTAATTCAAAATTTCTCAATTAACAGGCACAGCAATTACAAATCTCTCAAGTGCTAGTTTTAATCCCTTTTGATTACGGAGACCCGAAACATCTAATGCGCACGCGCAAACATCATCAGTCGCATACTATACACACACACATGGTACGCAAACTTTCACCAAATGGATAAGCCAGCTATCCGCACCAGCAGCAGCCTACCGCTAACGCAATTTTTTTTCTTTCAATTTGAATTGGACGCACCTATATTTCTTATTAACAACTTTCCAATCTTTTTTTTTTTTTTTCGATTTTATTTTCTATCTATCTCTCTTCGGTGTCTACCTATTATCATCGATTGCGATATATTAAACAAAAAACAAAAAAAAAAAAGACACACACTCCGTAGATGGGTAGATATTAAGTACAACTTTGTTGTCTAGTCGCTGTGTTTAACCACAAGTGACATTGCGTTACGGTCAGAGTGCCCATCTTTCTAATTAGTGGGTATAATCTCTGAATGAAAAAAAAAAAAAAAAACTTTCTTTCTTTTTAAGAATAACCGGTAAAGTGGAATATTTTTATTATAAATAGATACACCTAAATTGGAACTAATATCTGTTTAACATACCAGCAGATACTCTTTAGAAATGTTTTTATGTAAATAACATCTTTCAGCAATAAAAAAAAAAGAACTCAAACGGAATATGCATCATGATCCACATTTGGATTGCCTGTTTATGGTATGCCGGTATTCCATGGAGTTTCTTTCTTGAATTGGAATTTGTTTAAATAAATTAAACACACCGCAGAGGCAGAGAGATGTCCTAATTTCACTCCGCTAAAAATGCATATTTTGCACTTGATATTGGTGAATTTATCAATAAAAATGTAGAACGCCCCTTAATATCGTTTTTTGCATACTAAAGATGTTGGACAAGTTTAAAATGGATACGAATTGAATAAATGTGTTCTCAAAAGATTCGCCCATGCACGTGCTACTACGTATAGATGCGATCCGAAAGATGCCTACTTGTGAATATAATTTGTAAGAGAAAGGGATGCAAATATGCTACCTAGAACATTATTTTTGTTCTTTCCCGAAGCAAATCCAGACTGTGTTGTTTTGAATGAGGAAATAGTTTATAAAATCCTGTACCTATTTCAAATCTATCCCTACCACCTGATTATTAGCTATCGTTCGTAAGGTAATATCAGAGGAAACGTTTTAGGTAGTATCTATTCCATTATTTTCTAATGACAATGTGCAAAGGCAAAGTTAAAATCGAAGGTATTGGTGAAGTTAACAAAATAGTGGAGTATAATAGTAGGTGAGAGGATAGATATAAGAAGCGTGAACAAATCTGATCAGTCGTAGGAATTTTGAAACACATGTATAGTGTCGATACACATACAATGCTACTGATGAGTGGATTTAATATGGCAAGCCGCCTTCTCTAGGCTCTAAAGTTCTTATGTGATGCTTACATTGCAATCCAAACAATCCTCCATTACCTCAAATGTCCTAATGAACTATTGGAATATAAAAAGCGAGCATCATACTAGAGAAAGTGAAAATACTATTTTGCTGATTTGTCTACAGCAACTCCTCGAAATCAGTGGTAAAGCGGTTCATCAGTGTCTCATTTTACAGAATGAAAGTATCTAAGGTGATCTTCCACTCAGGTATGAAATGCTCAAATGTTTCGACTTTTCTTTGTGCATATTCCATAAATATCAATGCTCCTGAGTAGTGTTGAATGCTTGAGTAAATCTCATAGCAAGTCCAAGAATGACCCTCAAGTTACTTCTGCTCAAAATTTACCAGAACATCTATTGACATTTTCTCTGTAGATATGTGCTAAGCCTATGGCAGTATCCATTCTATACAGCTGAGGGCAAATAAATCAGGTTCCCAATCCTGCTTTGGATAGAGCCTCGGTTTTTTCTTTTTTATTACGACACCCTCGTCTACGATTCTCGAGGTAATCGTAGCAGTTGAGCAGATGTAAATGCATTTTTTCTTCTATTTGTTCCTTAGTGTTGAGTACAATGTACTCGTACTTGCGAAAGCATATGGTTCTACCTGAAAGACTCATCTATTACAGTTACATCTGTATAAAATACGGATTCGGATTGCATTCCGAGCAATCCGAAATTATTGAATATTTACTATTTTGGAACTCTTCCGCTAGCTCAAGTATATGCCTATGCTTTTCTGGATACATAGCAACACTCGGCGATCCGTAGTTATAACGTTTGGTGGCAATTGTGATACCCAGAACTAGCATCATTCTTTTTCTATTGTTTATGTAGTTCTTTGTCAATTGTATGAGAAATTTCAATAAATTAGACCTAGAAGGAAGCTCTACAAGCAAAACACTTAATCAAGCAAACTGTATTGTTTGAGAGTGAAAAGAATAAGTCGAAGTTAGGATTGCTATAAATGTCTCATGACTATTTCAAAGCTACAAAGTTCCGATCCGAAGGAGCACTGAATAAATCTTTGGAAGTTAAAACTCAATATGTTCCGGAAGTTTAGCTGGATAATATTTGTTTAACCTCAAATATGATTAAAATTGCAAGGCTGACGCAAAACAAGTGCGGTACGCTAGTGCTATAAAATACTCATCCCAGTTAAATGTTATTCAAGTGGTTGTAAATTTACGATGCTCAATAGGGAGACAAGAGTAATCCGGTAGTTGTTAAATTATGAAATGCATTTGACAATTCTTAACATAGGAGTGAATTTCACTGACATAGGAGTGATCAAAGATTGTTGGTCGTACTTAGCCAAAATCTGGATTCTTCAGCAGTTTTTTCAGCTGTTTCAGTTAACAGCTTCATGTTGTTTGTCTGGCTTTTAAATACTTCAATTGATTGAAAACATTCTTCTTTTTTTAAGAAAAAAAAAAAAACAAATTCTGACTTCTAAAAGAGTAAAGAAAAACAGTTGTCTTCCAATGAAATAATCCAGTTCGCGCATCAACTCTTTTGATTTTGAAAGTGAATTTTCAGTTTCTATTCTTGGATTGTTACTATTAATTGTCGAATAATTATGAGATTAGTAATTTTAAATATACACACACCTTATATGCCTTTACCCTAGATATGTATATTGAAAAAAACGAGAAAACGATTTTTCCACAAATAGTTGCATTTATAGTGCTGTATGTTCGTGTCTCGTCTCGGTTATCAGACCGATCCTTATGTACGGGGTAGTTGTCTGGTCGATTGCCTTGGATAAGGCGATGAACCAGAAGAAATTAAGCAAAGTCCAACGATCAGCTTGTCTGTGTATTAGCGGAGCACTACGAACGACACCTTCTGCAGCAATGGACACTCTATTCCATTTGACACCCCTCTATATTTTTGGTAGGCAAATGGCAGCCAGCTCAGCCATACTGAAAACATTGACTACACCATACCCAAGCTAAATTTTGACAAAAACTTCCAAATCACCATCCCTTCCAGAACATTCTGAGAAGAAGGTGGATTTACGGAAGATAAATCGTTACATTTTTACACCGATGGTTCAAAAACTAACGATGGGGTGGGTGGTGGTGTCTTCTCTGATAGGCTTAATCTAAACCTCTCCTTTCGTTTCCCAAACCATTGTAGCGTGTTCCAGGCGGAGATAATGGCAATAAGGTAAGTCTTGTCTTGGCTAAGAAAAAACGCGATATCAACCGAATCATCCTCCATAAGTTCTCTAACAGTTCTAGACTGTCGATCGTCACTTATAATTATGGGTGCCGGGGCACAGAAACATTCCAGGGAATTGTAAGGCTGACGAACTTACCAGACATGGAACAACAATACTCATTTTTCCAGACAAAAGTTCACAGTGTATGCCGATCACTACATGCAAACTTAAGTTAAAGCTGAATGCTATTGAAACGACAAATTCTAGGTGGACGTGTCTAGCGACAAAACAGATTTGGCCTAAGCTGGATCTGAAACGCTATAACAATTTCATTTCTCTCAATAGATTGCATATCAGCACTGTAATTGATGTCATTACTGGACACTGTCTTAATAGGCAAGCATGCAACAAGCCTTGGCGTATTTTCAAATGATTTCTGCAGAAGCTGCATGGACGAAGAGGAGGAGGAGACTATTCTTCACCTTCTTTGCATCTGCCCAGCTCTCTCACAAAAAAGGAAACTCCACTTAGGAGCCTTCTCTTTCAACGACCTACACGATCTGAAAAAAATAGATGTTAGGGACTTCCTACGCTTTATCAGAAGCTTCAAATGGTTCAAGGCTAGAGACCCTTTTTCAAATCCACGTGGTATCACAATGGACCTATTATTGGTGTAAGTGTGTTAGCTTTTTGTTGACAGCCACCTCAACCTAACCTAACCTATGTTCGTGTCTCCTGGTTTTTGGTCCATTTTCTAGTAGTGACGTTGAACAATGTAAAAAAAATCTAAATTAAGGCAAAAAAAAGCAACCCTCGCGCGTGCGCCCTTTACCTAGTTACCTCTACTACTATAGGGTGACCAGATAAGAACGATAGGAAAAGAAATTTAAATAAAACAACAACGGTGTGAGATATCAAATTGATTCTACATTCATGCCATTATGTATGGAATAGCATATCATTTAAGTGGCAGCCTCGGCTTCGCTGGCAGTGCTTCAAGCGGTCGGTCGAAATTTTGATGACTCAGTCCAATATGTGCGGCGTTATTCCAGCAATAGCGTCTCGAATGTTGGCCCTCGAGCTTGGCTTGTAGCGTAGACTAAGGGCTTGACGTATCCTCAGAGAAAATAATCGAGGGGTTTCAAGTCGCATGATCGCGGCGGCCAATTGATGAACGCTCACCGTGAGATGACCCAGTCGCCAAATTCCTCTGACTTCAACACTTCGAGCGTTGCGTCGCTTGTATGGCATGTAGCGCCGTCTTGTTAAAACCACAGCTCGGATATATCGATGTTGTCGAGTTCTGGCTACAGAAAGTCGACTAACATCGCTCTACACCGAGAACCATTGACGGTAACGGTGTCTCCTTCCTCATTTCGAAAGAGGAGGTCATAAACTGCACCAAACAGTCAATCTTTGTGGATGAATTGATGCTTGGTCGAACATTTGTGGATTGTGGTCGCTCCAATAATGACAATTTTGCGTGTTGACATATCTGCTGAGCCAAAAATGGGCCGCGTCCGAGAAGATGATTTTTCGGCCAAAATCCGGATCTCCGGCCAACATTTCCAGCGCCCAATTAGCGAACTCACAGCGTTGTCTATGGTCGTCCAGCTTCAAATCTTGCGTCCGCACAATCTTATACGAGAGGCCCAAATACAACCGCAAAATAAGCCTGGTTGACTCTCTCGCGATGCCCAATTCAGCTGATCGGCGCCGAATCGATATTTCTGGATCTTCTTCGATACTGTCCGCTACGGCAGCTATGTTTTCTTCACTTCGCACCGATCTCTGTCTGGTTGGTGTTTTAAGGTCCAAAAGAATGTACTCACGCTCAAACTTTTCCACGGTGCGACGATATGCCTGCGCACTGAAGCCATGATGACTACCGACCTCACAACGAAATTCGCGTTACGTATTTACAACTGAGCAGGAATTTCGATAATTTTTTTTAATAATTTCCACACGTTCGGGAAGCGTCAAAAGATGCATGATGAAATGGCAAACCTTACTGAATATTTTGACAGATGGATGTCATTGGTAACTTATCATTGCTATCTGGTCACCCTTTACAACTACTATTACTACTAAACTGCAATATTTAACAGGAGGCATTACCATGCTCAACACGAATTTTATTTTTAAGGTAAACAATAGACTCTCGAGTCAATGAGTTTTCGAAATCTAAAAACCGCAAAAAAGTTGTCAGTACTTTTCTCGTTGTTGCGCTCCTGAAGGACACTTCTTTTCGTTTAATTCATTTTATTTTTTATTCGTGTGATTGCAATAGGTTTTCTTTTTGTTTATCCATCTCTACCTGTGAGATCAGCCTACAAGAAAAGAATAATATTTCCCAACTGAATTTAAAAGATTTAATTTCTTTGGTTGACTTTGCATAATTGTTGGTTGACTTAGTTTTCGAACGGTATAATGATAGGTACTCGTATCTGTAGTATTTTAACTGATGACGTTGCACTAATTGGAGATATCAAGGCACATTTAAGAATAGTGCCTAGGTATGAATGTTCTCTAAACGGCAAAGAATACTATTTAAGTTTAAAATTTTCGGTTAAAACTAAAACGATCCACAAGAAAAGTATCATCTAAATCTAAGGACAACTTACCATTCCATCCTTGTGAAACACAGGCTTATGTCTTTCAGTTTCGATGGTCAAATTTCCCGGAATTCTGATTAATTCAAAGACTTTTGTTGTAAGTATGTATATTCCTACTGATGCGATAAATATCTCAACTCATTCCACATCATTAGTCTGAAGTTTGCAGTAATGTGTTGAATTATAAAAGAAAATTATAACCCCATCCTGAACATCTTTATTCAAATTATCCACCACACATATATTGCAAACGTCTAAACTTATATTTACATTTTATTGTAATAAAGTACGCAAGCCGTATACGATTTTATACCAAAACAACAAATCCGGTTTCTGTTTTTATTATTTATTTTTTTTTTTCACTTTTTATTCTAAATAAAAATAAATATAAAAATAAAATAAAACACCGCCACATCTTCATCTGGGTATTAGTGAATTTATCACTTTGTGATGTGCATTTGTGAAATTTCAAGTCTCGTCCCCGGGATTAATTAAAATTCCAAAGATGTTGTCACAATTGTCGGTCTTTATATATTTGTGTCTCTGTGTGTGGGGGGCTAAACGTTGCTCATTCAGAGTGATAGAGTCATTATTTGAATTTTGTTTTGGATTTGTATTCACCCTCGTCTGTGCAGTCTTGCAAAAAAAAAAACAACAGTCGATTGCCCATAACTCAGGTTAATTTTATACCTTCTTAGAAATGGAAATGGAATATAATGTATAATAACATTTATTTTATACGTTTTTTTCGAGTATCTTTTTCGGAATAAATGTGATGAGTGAATGAGTAACTTTAACGAATAAAATTTAAGGGCTTTTCGGTGTATATTCTTGTGATACACAAGATTTGTTTAATGCAGTTATACCAATAGGTAGTCTCAATTATTCTTTGTCGTTGTCTCCTAAATATAGGGCTCAATAGCTTTTCACTAAGCTACCTAACGAACAAGGCACGTGCTGTATGACACAGAAATAGTTGAGATTTATAGTTTTATGCCACTTCTGAAGGGCAATTTTTTCAATTGAGAGGAGCTTCTTATGACAATTTTACTGTCGAATGTTTGACGGGCCCAATGAATTTCAAGTCGAGACTCACCACATATTTATCGACTTCAAGGCTGCATATGATAGCATTCATCGTCAGGAGCTTTATGTGGCGATGGCCGAATTCGGGATCCCAGCAAAACTGATCCAGCTTTGTAGCGTGACGCTGGAAAACACGCGCTGCAACGTGCAATTTGGAAGTAGTTCCTCCGAACTATTCCAAACATGCTCCGGATTTCGGCAAGGAGACGCACTATCATGTGACTTCTTTAATCTCGTGTTAGAGCAGATAGTGGGCAGGGCAGGTGTCAACACGGAAGGCACTATCTTCAACAGATCCGTCCAGCTACTGGGGTATGCAGACGATATCGACATCATCGGTCGTTCCCAGCGTGCCGTGATAAAGGCTTTTACGGCGATTGAAGAACAGGCGAAATTTGTTGGCCTTGTAGTAAATGAGGATAAGACTAAGTATATGCTATCAACAAACAAACAAGTCCACCACTTAGGACAGAACGTCACTATTGATAGCAACAATTTCGAGGTAGTTAAGGAGTTTATCTACCTCGGAGCACACATGAACTCCACAAATGACATCCTAGTGGAGATCCGGCGAAAAATTACCCTAGGAAACCGCTGCTACTTCGGTTTGGCAAAACAATTGGGTTCAAAACTCCTAACTCGAAGGACAAAATATATGCTCTACAGAACTCTTATCCTGCCAGTTCTGCTTTATGGCGGCGAGTGCTGGACGATAAGCAGGAAGGGAAAGCTGATACTGGGCTCCTTCGAAAGAAAAATTCTTCGGCGGAATTTTGGTCCTGTGTGCGAGGAGGGCGAATGGAGGAGAAGATACAACTGCGAACTCTATAAGCTGTACCAAGATGTGGATGTAGTCCAAAAGGCCAAAATACGTCGACTACATTGGCTCGGCCACATCGAGCGAATGGACAATAATACTCCAGCTAAGAGAATCTTCGAATCCCAGCCGCCAGGTTCGAGACGACAAGGAAGACCGAACCTCCGTTTCAAAGACCAAGCCAGAGCGCTTGGTCTGGATAACTGGAAGCAACGTGCCCGAGATCGCAGAGGATGGAAGGCTACAGTGTCTCAGGCAGAGACCATTTACGGGTCGGGAGCCCGTTAAGTAAGTAAGTAAGACTGGCGTTCGCGAGAGGTGGAAAAGACATTTTTTTTTTATTTTCCTTGTATCACGGCGGTCATTTGAGTTACTTACATACATAGTCTCGTGAGGCATAGGACACCACAACATTTTCTCCCCAGGGTGTTCGAACTTTTGCAACTCTCTTCAATTCATTCTTAAAGTTCTCGATTCCTCCTCGACTGCTCTGCTCCATGTTTGCTTTTGATGACCCACTTTTTTACCGGATTGAGTAAGTGGATTCAATTGCACGGCATATTTTGCAATAGTTTGTTCTTCGAATTGTGGTGTCTCTGGTGTTCTCGTTCGACATACGATTTGGCCAGATACATACTCGTATATTGTTTCTAACTTACTCGAACTTTTCACAGCTGTCCAGTTCACATCTATGCTCGGTTGTACTTAGTTTCTGGGTGATCCGGCTCCTTCGGCAAAATGCTCCGTATTGACGCATTATGGTATATTGCAGGCTGTCGCTAATGTGCCTGCGAATCGTGTTGGTTCTATTATTTTAAACGGATGTATCACGAAGGGGTATAAGATCTATCACAAGACACTGATTGCGTGTCCTTCTAATACTTGTTTGGGACATCTAATGGTTTAATAATCAATTGGTCCATCAGGTTGGATGTTCTGTATATCGATTAAAAGTCAACTAATATTCTGGCAAGTCTTGTGCTTAAAAAGTGTACCCCCAATGATAATGGTGTTGTCAATGAGCTCCCTTGACATTTAAGTCTCCCATTACAAAGCCGGTGTTGCAGTTTGGTGTTGAGTTATGGACAGTGCCCAGTTGACAAAGATTTATTACAATTCATTGACAATTTTTTAAATGAAGTAAAATAAGTCCATGCTATTCGGTAAATAAAGTGTAAAATTCTTTGAAAGGCTTCTTCTATTGGGTTCATAACTTTGTGCGGTTTTTTGTCAAAATTTGAACGTTTTTTTAAGAAAAGCATGTACAATAGTATTATTCAAAGTATTGCCCATCTGAAGCTATGACTTTTTCCCATCTTTCTGGCAATTTGTGGATCCTATCCCAAAAGAACTGCGCCGGCTTGGCAGCCAAGAATGAATCAAGCCAATTTTTGATATTCTGCTCTGATGTGAACCGTATTTCATCAGTGAGGGCGTTCTGCATCGACCGGAACAAATGGTAGTCAGAAGGGGCAAGGTCCGGGCTATAAGGCGGGTGGGGTAAAACTTCCCATCCACTGTTTTCCAAATAGTTCTTAACCGGAATAGCAACGTGGGGCCGAGCGTTGTCATGATGGAAAATTATTGCTTCGTGTCTGGTCGCATATTCCGGGCGTTTTTCGGCTACTTCTCTCTTCAAACGGATTAATTGTGTTCGGTAGCGTTGTCCATTGATGGTTTCACCCGGTTTTAGCAGCTCATAATACAGCACACCCTCTGATCCCACCAAATACAGAGCATTACCTTCGCTCCATGGATATTCGGCTTTGCCGTTGATTTGGCTGGTTGGCCGGGTTTCACATATGATTTTTTGCGCTTGGGGTTGTCGTAATGGATCCATTTTTCATCACCAGTAACAATCCGATGCAAAAATGACTTCCTTTTGTGGCGTTCCAGCAGCATTTCGGACATGCAAAACCGCCTTTCGACGTCTCTCGGCTTGAGTTCATGTGGAACCCAATTTCCTTGCTTTTGAATATATCCAGCTGCTTTTAAACGTTTTGAAATGGCTGCTTGAGTGACACCCAAAGATTCTGCGAGCTCTTCTTGTGTTTGGCAACAATCTTCATAGAGTAATGCTTCCAGTTCTTCATTTTCAAACTTTTTTGGCTGCCCAGGACGTTCATCGTCTTCCAAGTCAAAATCACCACTTTTAAATAGTGCAAACCACTTTTGGCACGTTCGCTCAGCTAGCGCATGTTCACCATAAACTTCACCAAAATACGATGACTTTCGGCAGCAGTTTTCTTCATATTAAAGTAATGAAGAAGAACTCCCCGCAAAAACACTTTTTCAGGCACAAAGTTCGACATATTTGAGTGAAAAAAAATTATTGTTGTTTACCCTTCAAATGAATGACGTACAATGACAGTAGCTTTCCAACGCATGTTCCAATTTAATAATAACAATGGAATAATACAAGTTACGCCATCTCTTAGCAAACCGCACGAATTAAGTTATTGACCCAATATAATTTTCCGTTTAACATGCAGTACACTTCACTGTTCTAGATTTCACTGAGCTGTCTACGAGGGATCTGATTGCTGCCTAGCTGTCAATGTAGATTGCAATATCAGCTTGCGATATTAGTGTAATATGCGAGCTACGGCTCGAGTAGATAAAACGTTATTCTGTGAGATTATTTCTTTATTTTCTAGTCTATAGAACAACAAGTTCACACTTTACTGTTCTTCGCAAATTCTTCCCTTACAAGGTCTCTTTCTTCTCAAATCACTTTATCTCATTTCAATTACTTAATTCACAAATCCAAACTAATTACTTCTTCTTGTTAACTCTCAACTTTCAATTTATCACAAAATTACAACTTCGCCTATTATCACTTTTCCAATCTCTTCGTGCGGTTCGAAATCCAACTGCCCTGCCTCGAACGCCATCTGTCCTTATATAGTCGCATTTCTGATAGCCAGAAACTTCTAGCAAATTCTTCAACCACTGGAACAAGAAAATTCTGATGTAATAATTCCAAGATGACAGCTGCAGCCAATAATCTCTTGCGGTTATAATTTTCTTGCGGTTATAATTCTCTCTTATTTCCGCGACGTCGTCTTAGACATAATTCGTCTCTTACTGTGGACACGAACCTCGAATGAAAAGACACTTCGGAATGTGTTGCATCTTTTTGGGGCGTGGTTATTATGCTACATTATGTTACATTAGATTCATCGATAACCAAATAGCAACCTGATGAATAGCATCGACTTCGGCTTGGAAAACATTGAAATAGCTAGACAGGTTGAAGGACAGGTTGGTTGAGTGGACGCCAGCACCAATTCCTTCGTTTGTTTTCGATTCATTCATAAAGATCGATAATAAATCATTGCAAAGGGCATTTTGTGTATCCACGTTCCACTGGCCGATATTAAATACTTGAAATCTTGATTGAAGTAGATTTCAGTGGGCAGTAGATCTGTTGCGATGTAACGTATGTTACATATCCTCGTATGTTACTCCTTCCATTTAAGACTTAGGGCCGAGTTTGTGGCCAGTTGAAACATGCCTAGTGGAAGTAAGTGAAATATAGTTTGTAGAGCTGCAGTGGGAGAGACATACCATTCGTAGAGTTCTTTCTATGGTTCTAAAGCTTTCTCATACGAGCATAGAGCAGAAATTTTCTAGAACGTTCAGCAACATTTTCATGTTAGTTTTCTGTCCAACCTGAGTCGCAAAAAGCTGGGACTATTTAAGACTTTCAGAGCTGAAAACAGCTTAGAAAAAGTAATTTGTATTATATCAATGAGTGTCTGTAAATATTTTCCCAACACTGAGTAAGCGACATATGCAACCACCGTACATCCCGTGCTTTCCAAGGTAAGAAGTTCATTTAGAACTAGATTCCATAGTAATGGTGATAAAACACCATCCTATGGTGTGTTGGAGGCATTACCCCCTCACACTTTTTAAATTAAGAAAAGGAGAAAAGAAAGACACGGAAGATAGCAAAAATAATTGCTCGGAAGCTTTAGAGGTCACTATTGTATCAGTAAACAATTACGTCGAGTATTTCAATTCGAGGGTATCCGACAATGCGTCCTTTTCTAACCTTTCTTATTCTGCGGAGAAATAAGAAGCTCTATTCTACTATTTTCTGTGGAAAATTTCACCTCTACAAAAGCAGTTAGCAATATAGTCAAGATTCAGACCATTGTACTCGCAGTTTTATATACAAATGCTGCCTTCTAAGGGTTTATAGAAAGTGCATGTCATTTTCGTTCCCAAAGTTGGGAAGCTTATTGTATTACCTTTAAGAGCGAGCTATAGATAGATTATTCCACAAACAGCTACCTACATCATCATCAGAGAAACACCCCACGATGCATTCTCTTGCTTGGCTTCATTTTATTGACAAGATTCTAAAAAGTGACGGCCAACACTGATGATGCTTTCATCCTACTGGAAAATTTATTCTAGCTCGTACTATATTGCATTACCAGCACTTCAAAGGTCAAAATCGTACATTATTGCGGCCTTGGAGATTTTGTACAATGCGGACTGAGGCGAAATATTGCGGTCTGGTACCAATAATAAATGTAGACACAAAATGTGTCCTCGTAATTCTGCCTCTATTTCACAGTCCCTGAGAGTTTCCCCTCAATTTTCCGTGAATTTACGTGAAAAGTATCCGAATGGATTTAATAAAACATTAAACGTAAATTACGAAACGAAAGTAGCTCAAAAGTTGGCTCTTTCTCGTCGTATGCGACCTACCCATGTCACTCAATTCGCATAAACGAAAAAATTAAAACCACTCATAACATTTCAATTACTTCACATAAATTGTTTCATATCACTTTACCCTGCAACAATAACCACGCAAAATGTAAATCACTTATGTAAGAGCTGACAAAAAAAAAAAAAAGAAAAAAAAAATTCGTACAACGTCGGGATAAGCATTTACTTTGGCAATTAATTTTATGATTGCCACACGACAAGAAATCCATGACCATCATCGCTCGTAATCGGATACCGGAGACTCTGACCAAATCAAACTCGAATCCGACAACAAACAGTGGCAATAGAAAATCCATTAAACACAATGTATTCCCCCGTGTGTGACTAGACCACGGAAACCACATCATCAGGAGAATACCAACTAAGCGTGCCTATCCATTTTGACAGCCTCATCCGAACGCATTTGACATACTCAATCCGAATCTCAAAGAAACACTACACCGTAACCGATCGTAAAATGAATGCTCAACACTATTATCTTTGCGGTTGATTTGCGCTGCTGTGGTACAACACTTACAATATATCTCCCGCGTGCGGCGTCATAACATCTAAGTCGGCATGGTACAAATTACGTATCTTATTCTGCTGAATTAGGTTCAATGTCAAACCGAATCTAAACAATAAACATTATGAGCGAGCGAAAAAAAAACAAGCTAACAAAACACAAATAGAAGCTGCTTAAGCCAACAGTAATGCATCAAATTTCCATGAATAACTGCCGACACTTATTCATCTTTTAATGAGGTTACCCATTCAAAGTCGTCACCATAAACCACCTGCCACAATATATATTCAAGTGAAAGAGACCTGCACCTTGGTAGAAAGCAAGGATGGTCAAGTATCGAACAAGTCCAATGTAGTCGCAGTCTTAGTGTAACCTTGTTGCAAAGGTATGCAGGTATGCAGCTATGTAGATATTTTTTGGCAGCGAATGCAAATGCCAACTTAATTTTACTCTAATGGAGAAAATGACTGTCATTTGTAATACGCGTGTGTTTTTGTTTTTTTTTTCTTCATTTGGGACTGTCGCGCATGCTTAATGTATACATATCTGGCTGGCGGGCTATTGTTTCAGTGAGATGGCAATGTCAGATTGGGATTGCTATTTTGGAAATTTGCCCTCGAAAATGAAACAATGAAACGATGAATATTTTGGTGGTTTGCAAATGACATGGAATTTCAATGATATCCGTGGAATTGGTGGAATATTTAATTTAATATGTCTTTTTGAAGTGAAAGTTTTTCGCTTGACAATTATGCTTATAACAACCCTGTAATGGCTGAGAGACATATGTATAAATAACATTTCTGTAAATTTACTTTGGCTTTGGTTTTTGACAAGCATCAGTAGATTCACGAAAACTCCTTAATGATCGGTGTTTTGATGACATACCTCACTGAGAAATGGAACCAATCTCTTCATCATCAGATGGTTGCGCTTGATATTTGAAAGCCCTTTGACAGGGTTTGGCATCAAACTCTTTTGTCGAAAATGCATGCATATCGCGTCGATGAGTCTCTTCTTCAATGAATTAGAAATTACCATTCGGGGTGTTCAATACAAGTTGTCTTGAACGGCTTCAAGTCTGCAATTCACTGGTGTTCCCCAAGGTTCTGTTTTCTCTCCGACTCTCTTTCTTATTTTTATGAATGATCTCTTGTCTGTACTATCTTGCTCATGATAGTACCCTCAGTTTCGTTTCCTAACCCACATTCTTGCTCTTCGGCCGTAGAAGAGGAACAGCAACGTATGTTAAACCGATTAAATTCCGACCTGAACAGTATAATAAAATGGGGTTTTTTTTATAATTTGCGCACGCCAAAGAGGATATGAATATTCTTATACTATTACAGGACACTAGCGTTGTGAAGAAGAGAGAGAGGGAGAAAGAAAGATTTAGTGTAGTGGTTTGAAACTCAGTTGGTATTAAGTTTCTGTAAACTCCGAGAGTAGCATCCAGATAACTGGGGAGCTTGTTTGTTTTGCTTTTTGTCAGTGCCCATGATTCACAGTATTTTTTTCCGTCAAATGTAGTTCATCCAACAATGTGGAATTTAATACGTCCAAAACACAATGCTGTCTGCTGCCTCTCAAGCGAAACCAAAACCATCCACAATTATCCATGAATGGTACTTGCATAGCTGATACTAAAAGACTCGCCATTATCGGTATTAATAACCATCTTCGATGGAATGATCAAAAAATGTCTAGGATTCCTTAAACGGTGCAAGAAATATTTTACCCCGTCTGATCTGACCTCTGTTTATAAGGCATTCATCCGCCCAAAGCTGAAATATAACGCTCACATCTGATCTGAAGCAGCCCAGATCGTTCTGCACACTCTAGACAGGCGTTAAAACTCATAGGTGATAGAGACATTGGAAACTCCATACATTCACTTGAATATCATAGAAATGTCTCGTGTCTTTTCCTATTTTATCTTTTTTTTATAAAAAATGGTCAAGAAAAATAGCCAGTTGTATTCCTCTCCTTCAAAATTTCACCCGCAATACGCGTCATGTTTCGAGTGCACATCAATTCACCTTTAAGCCCAACTTCGGTCGCACTGTCAAATGTAGGGATTCTGTTTCTGTACTTCCCCATCACTACAACCTTCAAAAATTTAAAGCCAACGTGCACAGGCTTCTCCTCTGTTCCTCTTCCCCCTTTCTCCAAACGCCCGTGGCTTGAAACAATATGAGGTTATTCATATCCTCTTTGGCACGCAAATTATGTAAAAGAAAAGAACTACGATGTGATTTTGGAGTATTAGGACTCTTATAGATTCTGTGACAGTGCTGCCAAAGTTGCTACTATAGTAGCATTTTGCTACTCTATATAAATAAAATATTTTAAATAGGAAATATTACAAAGAAATTTTAGTAACTAGCAGTTTCAAAGAGTTTTAGATTTTTTTTTAGTTGAATTTGAATTTAAGAAGTAAGTTCTGTCGTCGAGGTTATATCTCAAACCCAAGTCCTATAGATTGACTGCTGAGCATCGGCTGCATATTTATCGTAAGTCAGGTTTCCAGTTCTTTCCAGTAGAGTGTTGAATTGTGCCCTTACGAATGTATGCTGTTCATCTGGTATTATGTTCAAATTCCAGCCGCAGTTTTTTTTTTTTTTTTATATATAAAGTGTCTTTCATTAAGCGCTTCCTATCTTTAAATTTAAATAAAACAAAGTGTGTGTGCGATATCGTCAACACTTTTTATTCGTTTGAAAGGCCTATCGATGCCATTATGTATGGAATATAACATCGTTCAAATGTCTGCCGCGGTTTCTCTGGGTGGCGCGCATCCGAAATGTCCAATTTTCCATGACTCTGGCGCATAAATCAGGCTGAATTTGACCGATGGCATGGGTTATGTTGGCTTTCAGGGCCGCTGCGACTTCAGAAAACCCCACAAGAAAAAGTCTAACGGGGTCAAATCGCACGATCTCGGTGGCCAGTTCACATCACCTCCACGTGAGATGACCATGCCCTCGAATCGCTCGTGCAGAATTTCCAATGTGGCGTAAGCTGTGTGGCACGTAGCGCCGTGCTGTTGCAACCACATGTCGTTGGTGTCCCTATGATCCAATTCAAGCCAAAAGAAGTTGGTAATCATCGCCCTATAACGCTCGCCGTTGACGGTGATGGCCTGGCCAACGTCGTTCTCAAAGAAATATGGACCGATGACGCCGCCAGCCCAAAATCCACACCAAACAGTGACTTTTTCGGGATGCATTGGACGCTTTTGGATCTTATGTGCATTGGTGTCGTCCCAAATTCGACAATTTTGTTTGTTGACGTACCCATTCATCCAGAAATGGTCCTCATCGCTGAAGATGATTTTTCGATGAAAATTAGGGTCAGTTTCCAACTGCTCCAGAGCCCATTCAGCTAACACACGTCGTTGTCTTTGGTCGTTTACCTTCAGCTACTGGGTCAGTTGAATTTTGTACGCATGCAGGCCCAAGTCACGATGCAAAATTCGCCAAGTTGTGGTCTGCGAAAGGCCGAGTTCTTATGAGCGACACGAAATCGACTGCCTCGGATTCTCCTGCACACTCTCACGGACAGTGGCGATGTTTTCGGCAGATCTTGCGTTTCTTCGACATACGGGTGTTCATCGTTTACTGAACCAGTGGACTCAAATTTATCCACCACATTAATATTCCTCTCGGAAGGACGTTTATGGCGACCGTAAAATTGGCGAAGCGCGCGGAACGTTGTCCGAACAGAACACCCATTTTGATAAAACACTTTTATTATTTGCACGTGTTGTTGAACCTTATATCCATCCCTGGTGATTTGGCAAAACACACTGAATAAATGACAGCCAATTTGACAGATGTAGCTTCAACAATGTGACCGCTATCAACTGTCAAAGTTCGGAAGTCCCTATTGGAACTGTACATATAATCTGCGCGCGCCGAAGGGGTTATGAATACCCTTAAACATGGCACGGGCGTTGGGAAAAGGGGGAAGAGGAACAGAGGAGGAGCCTGCGTACGTTGGCTTTGAATATTTGAAGGCTGTAGTGATGCATTCGAAGCATGACGTGTATTGCGGGTGAGATTTTGAAGGGGAGGAACTGGAACTGGAACTAGGACAAAGCTTGGTTTAGTTGAAAGGATGTAAACTACTACTAATTTTGACAAGCTTTTTCGGTCCATCACCATAACTTCCACGACATAATGAAAATGCATTTAGATATTCGGAGATGGTGTGAAGTGTTCAAGAAAAGAGGTGGTGTCACGGTCTCTAAATGCAGCATATAATTAGGAGTGTTGCTCGGCAGGTGAAAGATTCGTTTGGTGAGGAAACTTAGACATTTTTCGAAAGCAACAATACGTACTCCGACACTTAAACTATAGAAGTATAGACTTTGCAGTTGCGAGAAATATTTTCTGCTTTGATTCAGTGATATCAGACTGAACAGATTGCAAGTTTAGTTTCTGATAGTTTGACCGTAAGCTGTTTTTGTTCATATTCAACTTCGCCAAGTTCAAAACTCTCACATATTTGTTCTCAAGTACGATTTCGATGCCCTCTCCCTGATAGATAGACACCGTGTTAAATCCGTTTGTACCATTTTGGTACGGAACACTAAAAACGGACTTATAATGAATTCTTCGTTGATTTTTATTGTTTCTCAGGAAGTTTTAATTTGTTCGCAAAATGTATGAAATGTTTCAAACTTGCTATTCCTTAAAACTTCATAAAAGGGCTTAACTTCAAATATTGAGTATCTCCATTTAATCTTAAGTCAAATTAGGCGGTTATGGTTTGTTTATTTGTCTTGTTGGTTAGGTTAGGGTTAGGATCTTCTCAACTCTTCTGGTCCGGATGAACTTCCGGCTGTAGTGTTAAAATAAATGTGGTTTCAATTTAGCACAGCCCCTCATTGCTCCTTTCCAACTGTCAATTGCACATGGGGTTTTCTCAAAATTGTGGATTTTTTATTCCGTTCATAAGTAAGAGCGAAATTTTCAACTCTTTTTGAGTGTATAGTCTATGATTCGATATTCTTTCACTGCAAATCAATTTTTTTCACTAAGCAAGACGGATTCCTAAAGAGAGAATCCACAATCATCAACCTTACTGAATTCGTGTCTAACACATTATGTATGTTGGAAAATGATAAAGAAGTGGACGTCGTGGCTACTGACTTTAGTAAAGCATTTGACAAAATTTCTCACCAAATTATACTCCTTTAGCTATTGGTTTTCCGCCATCGTTTATTTCATGGGTTCAGTCCTATTTAGAAGATCGTCAACGTAGAGTTTTCAGATCTTCCATTTCAAACCCAACCATTGAGACTTCAGGAGTACCTCAGGGTAGCCATCTATGACCTCTGATCTTCGTACTAACTATAAAGTATGTCGAGCTTGTCATTACGGGATCTAATCTAGACTGATTCTCACTCACTGCAGTCTGATTTAACCATATTCTTCATCTAGTGTAGATAAAACTTCTTAGAGCTCAACGTGATAAACATATTATATTTCATGACAATGATCTTGTTCCCACAATAAGTTCAATTCGAGATCTAGGCATCATCTGTGATACTAAACTTAACTTTCTTTCTCACATCGACAACACAATAAGCAGAGCTAAGTCAGCACTAGGCTATGCAAATTATTGGTCGAATGAATTTTCCAACTCCTACCTAAACAAATCCTTTTATATGATATTCGTCATACCACTTCTTGAATATGCCAGCTAGGTCTGGTTACTCTATCATCAAGTCCACATTTAGAAAATTGAAGACGTTCAGCGTATATTAATCCGAATCGCCTTACGGGGTCTGAGCTGAAATGACCCATACAACTTTTTCTGATAGGGAGGTACTATGATAAGCGACTCAATTTGTTAGACTTACAAGCCTTAGAAACATGTCGTGATATAGCAGATCTTTTTAAATACTAATTCTCGCCGTTTAAGATCAGCACTTCTATTCCGCCTTGCCTACCACCGAACTGACTATGGGCCAGTACGAAATTCTGACCAGAATGCTACGTAAAGAAATTACGTTTCCTAATATCTTTTCCGACGTTGAACGAGCTATTTTTCACTCGGAATCCTTTTTTGACAGCTATGGTACTTACGTTAACAACTTGCGAATCATCATTGAGCAATGCGTCGAGTATTGGTCTTTGCTTCATCTGTTATTTATCGACTTCGAGAAGATCTCCGACAGCGTGAATCTGGATTTTAACTGGTGTGCTACACTGCTATTCTTGATGAAGTTCTGCATGCAGCTAAACGCAATGAGCGAAACGGCCAACGACATACTATATTACCTAAAACATACAGACTACGCTGATCAATGATGGACATTCGAGTACGTGAAAGGGGTTACACCTTAGAAACAGAAGCAAAGTAACATAAGTATCTGATGCCATGCAACGTGTCCTTCTTGTAGTTTCAAAGTAGTGCATCAAGGAAGGTCTCTCGATCAAGCCTGGTAAAACCGCCTTAGTAAGTGCATTTTAAGAAAATAAAAGAAAATTAACTTTGGTTAGATTAAAGAGTACGGTTATATGGTAGATTTCTGTATTGAAGACAATAATGAATTGGATCATTCACGTAAAAAATATAACCCTCAAAGCCTTGTGGTAGAACCTGTGACATAACCACAACAATTATATAACGCTTGTACACCAAGATGGTTAAACTGCTAATAACAATGTTGTATGATGGTCACTAGTCGAATCAAAAATCAATTTCAAAGAGATCACAGCAGCTACGAGTATGTTCAACTGCTCGACTGAAGCCATATATGATAGAATCTTTCGTTGGATCCACCCCCTTGTCTCCTTTCTTCTGTAACGTCATTCAAAATTGGGTAACCCACTTGAGAACAATTTTCAAAACAGGGAAATAAAACAAAAATCCGCCCTCGCCAACAAGCAAAAAAAGTACAAAAACTTTACATATAATAACACCATCTCCGAATATCTATTACCACTTCTACCCCCCCGGAAAAAAAATCTCTTGAAGACCTATAAGAATTCCAATATACTGTAATATGCGAGCTACGGCTCGAGTAGATAAAACGTTATTCTGTGAGATTATTTCTTTATTTTCTAGTCTATAGAACAACAAGTTCACACTATACTGTTCTTCGCAAATTCTTCCCTTACAAGGTCTCTTTCTTCTCAAATCACTTTATCTCATTTCAATTACTTAATTCACAAATCCAAACTAATTACTTCTTCTTGTTAACTCTCAACTTTCAATTTATCAGAAAATTACAACTTCGCCTATTATCACTTTTCCAATCTCTTCGTGCGGTTCGAAACCCAACTGCCCTGCCTCGATCGCCATCTGTCCTTATATAGTCGCATTTCTGATAGCCAGAAACTTCTAGCAAATTCTTCAACCACTGGAACAAGAAAATTCTGATGTAATAATTCCAAGATGACAGCTGCAGCCAATAATCTCTTGTGGTTATAATTCTCTCTTAATTCCGCGACGTCGCCTTGGACATAATCCGTCTCTTACCGTGGACACGAACCTCGAATGAAAAAACACTTCGGAATGTGTTGCCACTTTTGTGGGGCGTAGTTATTATGCTACATTATGTTACAATACCAATACCTTCCCCAAACAAGTTTTGACATTTCCCTTAACGTCTACATTCGAATTTCGAAATTCATTCTCGATTTCATTTGTCTTCGAAATGACAGCATCGCGTCGCAAACTATATAACAATGGAAATTTGTCTAATTTGTAAAAACTGTAATAAAGTCATTAGACCACCGAGTGGCGGCGACATCTGTCAAACATGCACCACATTCACTAATGAACTTTCACGTGCGACACGCTCGTTTCTTCCACCTAGAAAGTGCGATGGATGGCACCCGAAAAAAAAAAAAACTGTCAAACGAACTACGAACGAATTAATTATCATTCAATTTCCGGCGCTGTTGCTTCTGAATGTTTGTACCATGGACCATACAGTGTCTGTGTGGGCAAATCAGAATCGGTCTAGTTAACATAATTAGAGCTCACTTTCTATTTGTTTTGTCATTGTCGTCGTGTGAGAAAGTGAAAACGCCTGAAGAATACTTCCGAATGAAGATTCACTATGTGGAATTCAGTGAGTAACCTCATGCTGTATCGAAGTGCATCTGTGATCTGTAAGGCGTCCCCCTTCAAAGTTTTATCCCACACTCAACTCCCTCCGTTAGTTGTGAGATACAAACAACAAACTATAATTCACCTTGTGTACTTCGTACATAGAGCATCATCATCAAATCAAAGCCACAATTAATCACATTTTGATTTGAGTACAAATATAGAAAGTGACTGCCAATGGACCCGAGACATTGAAGGCCATCGCGCGCGCACACAGTTCTCGTTCGTTTGTAGAGAGAGAGGTCAGGCGACCCCCGGTTTGTATTACATTAATTCCTCGTTTTACGAAAGTCATCCACTTTGCTTCCTCCGCTTCCTCACCGTCGGTAACAAATTACAAATTGTTCATGTCTCTATGGTGAGCGAAGGCGAGGTGTAAGGGGCATTTAAATCCAAAGCCAAAGCAAAGTAGATGTACCTGATGAGCTGAGCATCTCTTCAAAAGTGTCAAAATTATTTCTCCATTGTATTGTTGGTTGCAATCCGCCCCCTCATCAGAATAATGCTGATTATCATTATTATTACAGTTATTAATGTTATTATTACGATTTAACTTTTAGACGAGAAATTGTGTACGGAAATGAGACATTTTCCCACATGAATTACATAAAATGTATCTATGAAGTCGCCCCATGGGGACACCGTACTGTGGTAATATGTTAATGTACGCATTAAGAAATTGCTTGCTTCCCATTGACACAATCAGCCAGCAGTGTGTGTTGTAAGCTTTGTCATTGCGCAATAGTGAGGAATTATTAGCTTAAAGGGGTCACAGGGGAGATTAAACCGCCTTGCGGGCTAATCGATTGAAAGGAATGCATACTCTCTTACAGAAGAAAATAAACAAGTGTTGAAGCATTATTAAGCGTCATGTCAACGACCTTCGAATACGAAGAAGTCACCCAGAGAACTGTATACAAATTAAACACATCTTTCTGCTATGGTTGGCAAAATTGCCTTCAGAAGCCGAAGGAGAAACAAATGTTAAGCTTGATGTGACAATTCAATTTAGTATACAATAGACATGATTTTTATTTTTTTTGTGCTGTAACACAATTAAAGGGTTTTTCAGTAAGGACATAACAATTTTGTATTTAAATAAAACACAGAATAATTGAGGTATCGGGCTGAACTTTATTCCAAGTATAGCACACATTTTAAATTTTAGTATGGAATTTGATCTTGTTCCTATGACCACGATTCTTTGGAGCCAATTTTCCACCACTCTTCCACATATACAGTGCCGGAAAAAAGTTTGGAAACACGTTAGAGAAATTTATACTTTTAGCTCTATCGTAAAATATACTTGGTCCTTAGCTTTGAAATTTTGTATGAATATACACTATCATATTCTTTACTCAATCTTTAAAAAAATATTGATATATGGCAGCACTAAGAAAAATTGGTTCAATTTTATCCACCATATTTGGTAACACTCGCGGAAAAAAGTATGGAAACATAACAGTATTCGCTGTCAAAATTTATATTGGAACCATTTTAAATAAAGTGAAGATCTGTGCCAGTTAGCTGTTGTGTAAACGTTTAATTTTAAACTGAATTAGTCTTATAAAAAACGAAAACAAAACAAAATGCCGAAGTGCAAGGTGTACTCAACGGATTTGAAGGAAAAGATAGTTTCGCTGTACAATAATGGGATAAAACAAATACAAATTTCACGTGATTTGAATATACACAGAGGGACAATTTCAAAGATAATAAAAAACTACCAAAAACGAGGGACAGTCGAGTGTGCACCCAAATCAGGCAGGCCGAGAAAAACAACAACCACCACCGATCGTATAGTTCAGAGGATATCGAAAAAAATCCAGCAAAAACGGCAACTGAAATCAATGCCGAACTGAAGAAGAGAGGTATTGCAGAAGTGACTGATCGCACACTCAGGAATAGACTGAGAGAAAGCAGCCTTTTCGGAAGATCTCCATTGAAGAAGCCACTTTTATCAAAAGTTAACATGGTAAGGAGGCTCAATTTTTCAAAGGACAATGTTTTTTGAACTCCTGGGAAATGGAATACGGTCTTGTGGAGTGATGAATGTAAATTCCAATTAATTAGAAGCGATGGAAAACATTACGTGAGGCGGCCAAAGGGTGAAAGATACTCAGTGAAATATCAATTACCAACCGTAAAGCATAGTGGAGGTTCGGTCATGGTCTGGGCATGCTTTTCGCGATCTGGAGTTGGGCCAATTTTTCGTATAGACGGAATAATGGATCGGTATCGTTATTTAGAAATATTGCACAACATTATGCTTCCATATGCTGAAGAAGAAATGCCAATTAAGTGGATTTTTCAGCAAGACAACGATCCGAAGCATTGTTCTAGGTTGGTAAAAGATTGGTTCCAAAAGGAAAACGTGAATATTTTAGAATGGCCATCTCAATCCCCGGATATTAATCCAATAGAACACTTGTGGGAATACGTAAAAAGACAACTTTGAGCCAAAAAAATTTCTAATATTAATGCGCTTTATGAAGAAATTGCATATGAATGGCAGAACATCCCAGTTTCATATTGTGAAAAATTAGTGGATTCTATGGAAAGGAGATGCAGAGCAGTTCTCAAAGCAAAAGGGGGAAGCACTAAATATTAAATAAAAAAACTTGTTATTTCTGAGAAATATACACTACTTTTTTTCCGCAAGCTTTACGAGGTGTGGTCCGAATTCTTGCTAAATATTTTTTTCCAGTTGCCTTATACCAATGTTCTTTTAAAGTTTGAAAAAGAATATTAAAGTGTATTTTTATGCCAAGTTTCATCGGTGTAAGTATGAGGGATTTTATGTTACAACTGAAATTGTCAATCTCTAGACTATGTTTCCAAACTTTTTTCCGGCACTGTATATATCGGCTGGAAGGTTAGCAATTTCGCGTTCGATTATGTTCCTGAGCTCCTCTAACGTTGTTCGCCTAAACCAACGACTTAAAGTAATCCCATAAAAATAAATCCATTGGCGTTAAATCGCATGAGCGGAACGTGCTGGCCATTCGACCGGATCATTTCTCGAGATTACACACACATAATCTGCTTTGTCGCTAGACGAGTTGTACTCCTTGTCCACCTAGAATTTGTCTTTGCGGTAGCATCCAGCTTTAATTTAAGTTTGCATGTAGCGATAGGCATACCCAGTAAACTTTTGCCTAGAAGGATGGGTATTGTTGTTCCATGTCTGGCAAGTTCGTCAGCCTTACAATACCCGGCACCCAAATTAGGTGAATATTGAACTGCTCCACCATCTCTATAAGAGACGATCGGCAGTCTAGAGATGTTAGAGAATTGATGGAGGATGATTCCAAGGATTTGATTGCGGCTTGGCTATCTGAAAAGATGCGGATATTAGCGGTTGATATCACGTTTCCTTTAGGCAAGACAAGACTTCCCTTATTGCCATTATTTCCGCTTGAAATATGCTACAATGGTTTGGGAGACGAAAAGAGAGATTTAAATTAAGCCTGTCAGAGAAGACACCACCACCCACCACGTCAGTTAGTTTTTAAACCGTCGGTATAAAAATGTACCGACTTATCTTCCGTAAAGCCACCTTCTTCCCAGAATGCTCTAGAAGGGATGGTAACTTGGAAGTTTTTGTCAAAATTTAACTTGGGTATGGTGTAGTCAATGTTTTCAGGGAAGATTTGAAAATTGTTTGACGTAGCCATATACTTTTCCGGACCACTGTAAAGTAGCTTTAAGGCTGAATAGCTGAGTTAGCTGCCATTTGTCTGCTATAAATGTCAAGGGGTGTTAAATGAAAAAAAATGTTCATAGCTGCAGAAGGTGTCGTCCGCAGTGCTCCACTAATGCACAGACAAACTGAACGTTGGACTTTGCTTAATAACTTCTGGTTTATTAATCCACCAGACAACTACCCCGTACATAAGGATCGGTCTAATGACCGAGATATAGAACCAGTGAATTAGTATGGGTTGTAAGCCCCATTTGCACCCAATGGCTTTTTTGCGAGAGAAGAGTGCGACAGTGGCTTTCTTAACTCTTTCCTGTATATTAGGTTTCCAGCTTAGTTTCCTATTCAAAATAAGACCCAGGTATTTTGCTTCGTTGGAGAAAACTAAGCTTGTTCCATTAAAGGATGGAGGATCAATAGGTGGGATTTTATATTTCCTTGAGAAGAGGACTAGTTCGGTTTTATGGGGTTCACTCTTAGACCACACCGAGCTGTCCATCTAGATAGCTTATTCAAAGCGTTTTGTAGGAGCTCTTTTACGATAGTGAGGTGTTTACCGGATACTGCTATAGCAACATCGTCCGCATAAGCGATAACTTCGCAACCCTTAGCTTCCAGGGTTAGCAGTAGTTCATTGACCACCAGATTCCAAAGTGGGGATAGGACGCCCCCTTAAGGGGTACCTCTGCTGACATATCTCTGACAGATGACCCACCCAGCTTTGAGTATAGAATAATCCGACCATTAAGCAGTAAATTAATCAGTTCGCCGAGTGAACTATCTATCTTCAGATTTGACAGTGCTTTGATTATCACAGATGAGTAGACGTAGTTAAAAGCGCCTTCAAAATTTACGATTGACCGTAACATGGCGATCATTTTTATCGACGAAAAAATACGGTCCAATCACACCTCCGGCATGAAATCTACATCACCGTGTGGTGTGGACTTCATCGCGTGGTGTGGATTTCATCCACTTTTTGTGGATGCAATGGAGTCTCTTGAAGCACATGTGGGATTTTTGCTGTCCAATAACACATATTTTGCTTATTGACAAAGCCATTAAGCCAAAAATGAGCATCATCGCTGAAGATTATTTTTCCATGAAATTCATGATTTTCTTCAAACTTTTGCAGAGGTCAATCGGAAAAATTTCGGCGCTTGATCAAGAGGCTTCAGTTCTTGAGTTAATTTGATCTTGTAATTGCGTATGCCAAGATCTTTACAAAACCCGTAGGCCAATAATCGAGTTGGGTGACCCTGTTAAAACTGGCACGTGATGACTAATTCGAATAGGCCAATACCCAAATTACTTTGGAACAGAAATATGACGTCAATTTTCGCATTGCATCACTCTCTTTTGTTGACAGTAAGTGAGCAAATCGAAGGAATGCAGTTAGCGTTATCAGTGCATGGCCGAGTAACCCATCGTGTATTGGCTGATTATTTCTGTGTTGCTGTTTTTTTTTTTTTTTTTTTAATTTTGGCAAAATAGAAATTCAAGAACATGGTATGTGCTTACAAATTTATTGCATTTCAAGCAAAGTTCTTCAATATTTGTTTAACTTATGTGCATGTTACGAAAAGCCTATTTAGAAGCATCGGAATTTGTTAAGCATTGTTTTCACATAAGCTTTTAATTACTTTGCCATCGTTTGCCACTAAAGTCTTGTACTACGAAATTTTCGCAAAAACTCGCTTAATCAGAATGATTAATCAAATTTAGCGCTTGCCTGCTCCCATTCGCGTCATAAAGCGTTAACTATGGCTTGAGTGCACTTTTTCGTGTTCGTTTATACTTCTTACCTGCAAAGGCGTTTTCATTTTTTACTGACACTAATAATTTCCCAGGTTCTTTTTATGAATTATCATTTTCACGGATGTACATATGTCTTTGATATCTGGCTGTCTGGTAAAGGATCGAATACAGAAAGGTGTAATCATGTAATAGAGGAATTGATCAATTCCGTCAATGACGCTGAACATATAGACACTAACAATTTAGAACATGTTATTAAAAACATCTGTAAATGTCTTGCTAGATATTGGAAAACAGCTTGCAGGGGAAAGCAAAAATTATTTAATAAGTATTCAGATTGGCTAGCTGTCGCAGGGAATGTAAGGGTACCAAAAAACGATGCCCAGTGTACTCAAGTTCAAGAAAGCGAAAATCCGACGTGTTCACGCCCTAGGAAAGATTTTTCTAATTGCAGCCGGCGAACAAAATGGAGAAGGTTGGCTGATCTATCGAAAGCAGATGATTCTACTGTGAGTGCATTACTCAATGCTTCGGATGATGGCTTAAAAGAAAGTAGTATCCCTAAAATAGATCCGGATGAAGTTTTATCTTTAATTGTTGAAGCAAAACTTACCAAACATCAATACATTTTGATTAAGAAATTTGTTGATTCAAAAATAGTTTGTGATATTTTATAATGCTACCAGAGTGTGTTGAGTGCTAAGAAGAAGTGCTATCCCCTTAATGAAACGATAACTGAATCATCTGCTGAGATTGATCTACAAAGCATGTAGGATCATACAGCCAGTCGAATCCCAAAAACAAGTTTTAGAAAATATTCCGAATTCTTCATTGAATGACTCGACTTTGATTGGGAAATGGGGATTTTACGGCAGTACCGGTCATAGTGAATATAAAGAGAGCTTTAGCAATTCTGCCCTTAAGGATGATAGTTTATTTTTAACATAGTATGTTCCGCTTCAGCTTGTAAGGAAAATTAATGGTGGTGAAGAAACTGAAATTTTGTGGAAAAATCCACGTCCTTCTTTCACAAGGTACTACAGACCCCTTCGTTTTCAATTTCTGAAAGAAACCTCTGCCGTATCTTTGCAAGAGGAGGCACACTATAAACAAAAGATTAGCAACTTGGTTAGTAGATTGAAAGATATAGAATTACATATAAGACATGCATTGCAGCTAACTATGGTAGATGGCAAAGTATGTAGTTCTTTAAGTGAAACCTCTTCGAGTAGATGTTATTTATGTAATGCCACTCCAACGGAGATGAATAAAATTGATATTTGCTTAGCTAACTAATAACTTCTGAAAATAGGTTTGAGTTTGGGTTATCACCTTTGCATTCATGGATTCGCTTCTTTGAATTATTTATTCATCTTTCGTACAGGCTAGATATTAAAAAGTGGCAAATAAGATCAAGTGAAGACAAAAGTTTTTTTAAAACATAAGAAAGAATAGGTGCAAAACGAGTTTAAGGCTAAGTTAGGTTTAGACGTTGATAAGCCTAGAAGCGGGGGAAGCGGGAAATCGAACGACGGTAATACTGCAAGGACATTTTTTATGAATTCTGGTGTGTCTGCGGAAATCACAGGTCTCAGAAAGGATTTACTTGAGCGCTGTTGTACGATTCTACAATGTTTATCATCGGGGTATGAAATCGATAAAAACAAGTTTAAGGAATATGCTTTGGAGAACGCACGTCTTCTTGTGCAAGAGTATCCGTGGTACAATATGCCTGCGTCTATCCACAAAGTCCTCATTTACGGCGCGGATGTCATAGAGAATGCTTTACTTCCTATTGGAGAACTTTCTCAAGAAGCAGCCGAGTCAAACAATAAGAACATAAAGGCATTTAGACGCGACTGTACAAATAAAATGACGCGCGAAGTTACAAACTTAGACTAGATGCACAGACTTTTATTGAACTCGGACTCCTTAATAACAGGCTTGCGCAAGCTTCCCCGTAAAAAAAATAGTATGTTGTCAAAAAGTGTTTTAAATCTATTATGTGGTATTTAATTTGTTAAATAGTCAAAGTAGCTTAAAGTAATGTACTCTATTTTTTTTTCTTAAACGAAAACCTAGAAGAAGGGTTCGAAGACATAGAGCTTTTTATTGTTAATTTTCTTTTATATAATGCTCCGTTTATAAAGTTGTCTAAAAGAATTATAAGTACACATTTTCAATAAAATAAAACACCTGCTTAAAAGTGTTTGAGATGTTTCTGTTGAAGCGGCTGCGGGGCGCACCGAATAAAAGACCTGACCGCTTTAATTATTATAGAGGATAAGTAAGTAAAATCCTTACAACTCTCAACGTATTGATGTGATCGCAAATATGGTAGATGTGTCTGAAATTTCTTGAAGTGATTAGTTTTTTTTCACTTACCACTTTCCAAAAGATCGTACCGTTATTTTGTAATTTAGTTAGGGAGGTGTCAAAGCTACTTTCCCTCCCTGCAACCTTTAAGCGTATTTCAAAAACGCGATGTCATAAAGTAAAACTGATTGCAGATTCGGAATCAGCGACCCCAAATTACTTTAAAAAAGTCTCATATAAGTCGTTTCTCGAGGAGCAAGTATTTATGACCGCCTTTGTTCGAGAGATGAACCACTGTGCAATGTGGACTGAGAGATTCCCAATTACTGTGAACGGCGTGGACTGAACTGATTTGGCTCATTTTGAACTGAAGTACTTACGGCTGCGATATTTTCCGTATTTCGACCGGTGCGTTATCTCACTGGCACAGGAACATTCAATAGTGAATATGTGGACTCGAATTTATCCACTATAGTACGCACAGCCTGTCTGGTGGGACGATTATTACGACCGAAAATTGGAGTAAGCGCTCTTAAAGTTGCGACCACCGACTCAGAAATTCGATAGTAATTTTTAATAATTTCCAAACGTTACTCGTTCGTGGACTTCATCATGATAGAAATGTAAACCTTGATTGACGTTTTGATATTGACGGATCATAAAATAAGTTTAAGGGTGCGTTTGTATTAAAATACAAAATTGTTATGTCCCTACTGAAAAACTCTTTATACGAGTATACATTGTGAAATATTGCTCTTCTAAGGCGCTGCCTATCCTGAACAAACTTCAAATTCAAAAAGAATCCGAGTATACCTACTTTCTTCAGATTTTGAATTTATGCTTTACTAAAAAACAAAATATTTTAACTAACCCAGAAAAGCAAAGTCCTTTAATATACGTATATATTTATTTTTATTTCAGATACCGCTATATCCAGTGCCGATGAAACATCTAGATTTGTAAATAAAATGCGGTGTCTAATACAGTGTGCTATACCAAAATGTTAATCTTACTCGTTGCTAAATGCGATTGTCGTTGTGAAGTGAAGTAAATATCTTTATTTGTTTTTCTTCATTTCTGTTTCTGTTTTCTTCGGTTTGAATTTTCACCATCACCAACGCAACGTGCGTTGACTGAATGTCAATTGTTCTGCGAATAATAAAGTATAAAGTGTTTTGGTGCGTGTTTCGATTTGTCAATTGCGACAAACCAAAATCAGATACAAAAAAAAAAAAAATTAATTTAAAAATAGATATAACAAATAGCAATCATGCATAGGCAAGTAGTTAAATTCTTAGCAATAGTCTTTCTGTGTGCAGTGAACTTTGCTTCGGCTCACGTCGCATTAACATATCCACCTGCGCGCAAATACGATTTGGATTTTTTGGACAACTCTCGAACGAAGGGACCATGCGGAATGCCAAAGGGTAAGTTTATTTAAATTAAATGATACAAATATCACCGGATAATGTCATAAAATTTGGAACTGGGAGTGGTTCATTCCAGATACTTACAAGACCACTTTATCGTTTGGCATTCTTTGGTGAGAATGCAAATTGAGAAAAAAAAAGAGTAATACTCGTAAAGTAAATAACACAAACGTGGTCCATTCTGATAAAATGTATCTGAATCTTTTTATATAGATACACCGTAGGCAAACATCGTCGTCTCTTTATCCAGTGACGGTTTAAGCGATTTGGGAAATAGCGTAATTGAACTAGATTTGAATGGAGCGCGTTTTTTCGTTGTCTTTGGTGGAGTTTCAGTCCGTGGGAACGAGATTTTAAGTATCGACAGACATTGCTCTGGTTTTTGCACCAACCAGCAATTAAGCTAGCCTCCAGTGGACGTCATAATAGAGCCCATGAACAACCATGTCGTGTGGGATTTCTTCGACTGTTTTGCGAGATCTGTGTTGACCTGCATTTTGAATGCAGATAAGCTCACGTAATTAATGAAACACATGTTCTTGGAAATGTATCGGAACGTAGTCGTAGTGCAGGTTGCACGTGCCGGGTGTTTGAATTGTTGCGAATATTGATATGATTTAATGGTTCTCACTGTTTAGAGATAAGGTGCTATGGAAAAATGTGAGTTCGTGATGTTGTCTTGGTACTTTGAGGGAAGTAAAGTTGTGCAAGTGCTTGACACACATCGCGTATGACATTTGATACCGCGATTTAGTTCGTGATTTACGTGATATAGTATTTCCTAATCATTCAAAGCTTTCGTTTGATTATGTAGAATCAAACCGTTTCACAACTTGGCGTAGGTGATAGAACTCGCCTTTGAATCTTTTCTTCCAATTAGCTGAACACACTTGTTGATGATAGTAACTTCCGTGTGAACATAGCTCACTGTCTTCATAAGTATGGGATTAGTTCGGTGGTAATGTTCTAGATTATAGAGATCTCTGCTCCGTGTGCAGTGTCACAATTCAATTTTCTAGGGATTAACAAATAGGATTAGTTATGAATTTCTATGATCTGGTTAAGGCCCGTTTTACAAATATCCAGCATCAAAAACCCAATGATGGATATCTACTAATATGTTCTCAAAAGGGCTTGGAACGATATCATATCAAGTCGGGATACATGCACTGAAAAAATGTGCAGCAGCACAAGCTATTTTTTCTTTCAAGTATATTAAAGTAACTGAAATAGCGGCAGCGCAATATTATAGACGTATATGTAATTATTATATTTCAGATATCTGGTAAGAACTGAAAGAATTTATATTATGTACATGATATAAATTATAGCTAGGCTAGCAATATAAATTGTAAAGAAGAATATCGCCCATAGTTGTCATTATTCTTAAAATATCTTAGATAGTCTTTCTGATTAGCTATTTTAGCTATTATTTATAGGAGAATTAGCTATTCCTGTGTAATGTAAATGGGTGAATTAGCCATTAACTTAACGTTAACTTTGGCTATGTCAGAAGTCATAGTTGTTTGCATGGACCTTCAGTTGTAGTTGTTGTTGTCACTTCCGAACGCCATGATTGAAAAACTTCGTAAATTACAATTTTACTTTGAAAGGTTTGTCAGACAATTGAGAGCGGTGAAAAAATTGTGAAAAAAACGCCAATATTTTCTTGAAATCTGAACCTATCGCTTAGTAGTTCAAATCATTAACCACTGAGCAACAGGTCCATCATGCTATAGCAACAATAATGTCCCATCATAAATTAATAGGGAAATAATTGCAATAATTGCATGCATAACATAACATAACCGCAATTGCTTTGCTTAAATATGTAGCTTCTACTGAATTTTTTTCCAACTGCATCTGTAATGTAAATAGCAGAATTAGCTATGAAAAATAGCCATTACTGCTATTTATGTGGAATGAAAATAGGAGAATTAGTTATGAGAAATTATATTTTTTTTTGCATTTTTATTCATTAAATTCATAATTACTTTCATGCTAGACAAAACAAGCTTAAAACTAGCTTAACTAACTTACTGACGCCATGCGGGCACTGTAATAACCTAATACTGAAATTATGTCTTTTGACGTAACCTATTCGAAAAGTTATTATTATTATTATTGTAATGCTCAATACTTTTCAATAGGTACTACAAGTGCACATATTAATCAGCAGAAATACTATGTAATTAGGTGCATCATTTATTAATACTTACAGATATAAGATCTTAGATGCTACGATTTGTAGCAAGAACAAAGGATCTTGTATCCAATTTTGGGCAGGCGTAAGCGAGTGACACTGCATAGGCGTTCTTTTTTCTATGCGCGATTTCCTTTTCATTATTCTTCCTTTCTTAACCTAATTCCGCAGTGCAGCGTTTCTTTTTTTGCCTTTTCTGCCATACCATGGTAGTTTTTTTTTTTATTATAATTTGCACGTGTTAAAGGGGATATGAATACCCTTATACTAATTTTTAGAACACGTGCGTTTTTGTGGAAAGAGAAAGAGACAGAGAGAAAGACAGAGTGGTGTAGTTTAAAACTCAGGTGGTATTAAGTTTCTGTAAACTCCAAGGGTTATCTGGTCTGCCAGATAACTGGGGAGTATTTTGTTTGTTTTCGCTATTATTGTCGTTGCTTATGATTCACAGTATTTTTTTCCGTCCTCCTGATTTCATCATCACGATCAAGTTGCATTTTAGCCATATTACCACCCTACTGCCAGTGTTATGCCTTCACAGTAGAGTTGACGTAGCTTTCGCAAGTGATCGACTTTTTTTATTTATTTCATGCGAAATAAATAGATTATTCTTGACATCAGGATTCGAACCGTGAATCAACAGCGTGAGAAGCGATGATGTTAGCACTACACCACGGCCACCCACCAGAGTAGTGCAGGAGATCAAGGGCCTCCCAATTTTTTTTTTTTTTTGTTTAACTCATGTTCTTGAACGCTGACACAATATATAAACTGTTAAGAAATTGTCTACTTAATTGTGACTTTTCAAATGAGCTAGAGAGCAAAAATTGTGCGATTCAAGAGGAGGTCCTTACTAAAGTTTCCGTTTGAGACACCGCTGGTTTCGATAAATCGTCGATCCCGTGTACATTGCTTCAAATTCTCAAGCTGCCTGGCACCCGCAATCGCTTGCGACGTCATTTGCATATCGCAGGAGCAGAACGATAATGTTGAAGATACCTAATGCCTTCCGTGTTGAAGGCATATAGGCGCCATAGTTCAGTAATAATTCAGCAGAAAATTCAAGGTTCGAGCCCCAAAAACCACCAAAAGGCTTTATCGCGGTGTAAGATATCGTGAATGTTTGACAAAAAACGGAGAACAGAATTGCCTTGAGAAGCTTCTCTCAATCGAACAAATTGCTCTTTGATAACGACCTAAAACTGTACTCGTATATCCCAACCATTCGAGTGTCGCAAAAATCGACATACGTCAAGATATGCCTAGCCCTGCTGTTAGCGCCAAATTTATTTTTTTGTTAACGCCTTTTTTTGTAGATGGGGTATATAATGCAATTATCAGGCACATAATACCCGTGTTTCTTTATGAAAATGATTCATAGTTAAGAAAAAGTTCGCATGGCTTACAAGAACAACAAGTAACTACGTATACAGTTTGAGTAACTTTCGATATTATCCATGGTTATCGATAATTGAGGCAACAGATGACGCAAAAAGGTTTCTGTTAATTATTATTTTAATTTCATTAATTTCAGATTTTGTTGAATGAATAAATATAATTATTTATTCATTCTAACGAGAGAAAAAGTTGTGCCAACATAGAAACACTAATTTTCTATGATCCGCAATCTGCGACTAAATCAGTGGTGCCAAATTTGCCGAAATAAATAGGAAATAATTTTTTTGTGAAACATAATTAAACTTTATATAAAGTTACAAAGAAACACGGCTATTAATGTGAAGTATCGTTATTTCGAAAGAAAATTAAACTAAAGGTGGACACTAAAATTTGTTTGATTTCTAAATTTCAAGCGTTTGTTGTTACGAAACCTTGATAATAGATGATTCTTTTTTTTGAATAACTTCTAAACCAATTAGGTACGGATTTACGTCAATGAAACAATTTCAATTATATATTTTCAAATTGATTTTTACTTGATCCTCCTCCTGTCAGCAGATATGAATCATAACCTTGACGTAATTCCCCACAAAAATTCTCAACGAAAATACAAGGTCAGTACAAAGCAAAAACCTCAATTAATCATATCTTTTTATAGAAACTGAATAAAAGGTATGTAGTTCTAGCCCACTCATAGTGGTCATTGTGCAAGCATCTGAACTGAACAAGATCCTCTTTCTTCACCTTTCAAGTAGCCATCCGTCGTTTCATGAAAAAAAAAAAGTTGAATTAAACAATTAAGCGTGAACATACACAATAGTTTTCAAGCAGCGACGTTTATGTCGAAAGTGAAATGACAACACTTAGCATTAATTGCCTGTAAATGTTCAGCGATTACAATCAATGAATTTAATTAGTTATCATTTATTATAGCTGTGGTACCAGAAAATAATTGGCAGGTGCTTCTTTTTTATGTACGCATCGCACATTAACTAAGATCTTAACCAAAAGAAGACATCGCCAAAGTCATCTTCACACTTGAGGTGTTCTTGACAGGTAAATTATTCAATCACTAAACGACTCAACATCGTTGGTTGTCTTTTATTTTTATTTTTTGTTTCACAATGAAATCTTTGCTGATACTTATTACCGAAGACTATTATAGAAAGTGAAGAAGTTTAGCGAACAATTCTTTTTTTCCTGCACAGGGTGTCAAGTAGAAGCCATTGTTTGTTCTTACTCAAAGTCTTAATTAAAAATATATTTTATACACAAACCTTAATCCAATTTGTAATAGTGCAACTATTTTTGCGACACCCTTTACAATAACGTGTGTAAATTATTTTTTAACGAAATAATTCAATAAATAAATTTTTGCTTGGATCGAGGGTACGGTGTTTTGTTTAGCTCATCAAACAACCAGTAGCGGTTGCTGACTGCGATATGCATGTACGAGTACTCGTAGTAGGTAGACGATCGAGCAAGCCCATTGCAATGCATCGGCTGAACTCAAAATTGCGTAACAAAAATGAAATAAATAAAAACAAAAACATTACCACTAAAAAAATAAAGCCGCTGCTCTGGTGTAACAACGCCGCACATTGAATGAAACACAAAAACAGGTGGGAAAATGGAAAATCCGATGTGGAAATAAGACCTCAGAAGAAAGTGTTGAAATTCAGTTCAACATTTCAGGTCAATGCGGCGAACTCTTTAGCATTGGATTGCATCGAGGACGGGTACAGTTATGATCGTAAATTATTTCTGTTTTCTTCTTTTTTTTTGCTTTTTTTTCGAATTCGATTTGAGTGGAGAAGTGAGTCAGTGTTTCACTTTTGCTCCTCTTGTCTGACTTGTCGATGTGATTTCACTTGTAATTAGTAAATTTAGGTTCCGGCGTTGTTGGCTTTCGGCATATGTGTAAAGGGTGTCCCAAAATGCACGCAAGAAATAATTTTGATAGAAAACACAGGTTTTTAATTAAAAATTGTAAATTTTGTACTGATCCATAGAGTATTCAGTATAGGGTTATGTATGGAATGGCATATCGGGTAAATGGCCTCCACGGCTTTGCTGACACATACGCACTCTTTTGTCGAAATTTTCCATGACCGTTTTGCATAAATGTGGCTGAATTTCGTTGATACAGCGCTCAATTTGCTCCTTCAAGGCGTGGGTAGTCGTGGGCTTGTTGGCATAAACCTTGGACTTCAAAAAACCCCAAAGAAAGAAGTCCAACGAAGTTAATCCGTATGATCTGGGCGGCCAATTCTGGTCACCTAAACGGTGCAGTAACTGAATTGTTTCTTAGGCTGTATGGCATGTGGTACCGACTTGTTAAAACCACATGTGTTCCACATCCATATCTTGCAATTTAGGCACAAAAGACTGTACCATTAACTGATGTTGCCTGACCAGCCGCATTTTGAAAGAAGAATGGTACGATAATGCCTCCAGCCTAAAATCCGCACCAAACAAAGACACGTTGTGGATACATTTGTTTCTCAACAATCTCTCGTGGATTTCGATAATTTTGACGATTAACAAAGCTGCGCCAAAGTAAAGTAAGTGTAGTGCCATAACGAAGCGGTATATTGACGGTTCAAAAATGAATAACAGAGTAGGTGAATTCATGCTCTTAACTTTAAAGTAGCAGAGTCTCTTGGCTCCTTAGCTTGCACATGCGCCACAGGGGGTAGTACACGTAACCTCCAAAAATACTAGATACTCGTAGCGATAAAGTAATACTTACCGAGTCGAAGCTGGTCTGGAAGTGTCTAACTACTCTAAAGAAGCATGCTACGTACAATAGAATCACCGTCATTTTGGTTCCTAGGCATTAAAGCTTAAAGCATCAAAGGAAACAGGATTGCTAACTCGCTAAGCGAAGTTAATAACATCCCTTTAGAGCTAAACTCTTGTGAACTCCAAAAATAACTTTCATAGAATTCAACCCAAGTCAAGCCAAGGAAAGGAAAACACAAATATTTATCAGTTTAATGCTTACACAGTGCTAGCTTGACATAAGTACCTTAACAAACTCTCTCACTGCCTAATGGACATCCATCCCAAAAAAGATAGACAAAAGTATTTCAGACTCTTGCCGTGTTTGTCTTGAAATTCAAGCAAACTACTGAACACATTTCGTGCACTTTTCCTACCCCGCTAGTAGCAGTATAAAGTTTTTTGGTAGATGGCCAGCCATAACCTCAAGTCTGTGGGAGATTTAATTGGTCATTTAGGGTACTGTACTGGTTGATCCAATAAGAATTTTGTCATCTTTGCCGATAATAATCTTATCCCTGACCACCAGTTTGGGTTCAGAAGTAAGCATTCGACGATTGACCAGGTGCATAGAATTACTGATGTAATCGAGAAAGCACTTGAAGAGAAAAAGATTTGCTCAAGCTTATTTCTTGACGTCTCGCAAGCCTTTGATAAGGTGTGGCATGATGGCTTGAATTGTAAATTACGACAAGTTCTCCCTGTATGCCTATACGACATTCTAGAATCATATCTCGGGAATAGAGTCTTCCGTGTTAGACATGGAAATGAATACTCAGAGCTAAAAGAAATTTCGGCCGGTGTACCGCAAGGAAACGTTCTTGGGCCACTTCTCTATCTGTTATATACTCGAGATATACCGAAAGAAGATGGCACTATCCTGGCTACGTTTGCCGATGACACCGCTATCCTAGCCGTAGGTAGAACAATCGAAGAAACGACTGCAAAACTGCAAAACGCACTGAATAAAGTAAATGAATGGACGAGGGACTGGCGGATCGCCCTCAACGAATCTAAATCTGTTCACGTGAATTTCACTTATAAAAAAGCTAATGTTTTGCCAATTTTCCTAAACTTGGCCCGAATACCTTTTGCAAACGAGGCCAAATACCTTGGAATGACACTCGACGCAAAACTGAAATGGAATTCTCACGTGAAAATGAAACGTAAAGAACTCGAAATCAAATATAGAGAAATGAACTGGTTGCTCGGAAAACACTCCCAGCTCAGTACTGAGAACAAACTGCTTTTATACAAGCAAGTGCTAAAGCCGGTGTGGACTTACGGTATACAACTTTGGGGCTGTACCAAGAAAACAAACGCCAATATTTTACAAACTTTTCAAAATAAAGTGCTAAGAGAAATAGTCCACGCACCGTGGTATACTAGAAACGATGATATCCACAGGGATCTCGGAATTCCGACAATCGAAGCTGAAATTAGAAGCTTCGCGAGAAAGCATAGAAACCGATTAATCGGACATGTCAACAATACAATCCTACAAATTCTGGATGAAAGCAATTTATTGCGCCGACTACAAAGGACGAAACCTTTCGACTTGGCGAGATAGGAATCAACCGCGCCTAGATTGCGGAACATGCAGGATCTTTCAGTGAAAGGTAACCTGCCAAACGTGTTATTTTGTCATGATAGAAAAATTGCTTGTTAAGGTCGTTCTTAGTTGCAATATATAACAAATTAAATCGCAGGGTGGTTTTTTTTAGTCAGTAAGAATCTGACACTACTATGAGCACGCGCTTGCTATCCTCATAGTGTCTATGGAAGATTTTTTCACCAACCCTCGGGGAAAAAAAAGAAAAAAAAAAAAAAAATCTTTGCCGATTGTATTGCCTTAAAAGTGTGAAACAACTTCTGAATATATAAACATCCCCAGTCCTCTTTCGGAACACAAGTCTCTTCTTTTTAAAGTTTAGTTTGGTAGACTTTAGCTTTGTTGCCCTTAGGGCCCAACAGCATCCTGGAACCTTTCCTCTTAAGTTCTGAGATTCCTGGTCTAAACGCAATCCGATATATATACTTATGCGCAAGTCGTGACATTCGATTGCACGCCATAACTTGACATACCCAGAGAGCAGTAAGCTAAAATAGCATTGCAATTAAATCCGCATGTTTTTACACTGTTAACCATTATAAAATCCGTTTTTGTTTTTTCCAAGTCCATTCATATTTCAATTCAAATCATTACCAGACTGTTTTTTTATGGAGGCCGACAAAAACAAGCAACTTATGCTACACATGATGTAATCACGCGTGATTAACGATTGATTTCGTTTTAGGAGCTTTGATGAATTACTTGTGCTCCATGTACGGGCTTATTTTTCAATTAATTGTAACAAAAAAGGGGCGAGATCTTCTTTAGCACATAACAACATCTTTCAATGTTCTAGCCTAGAGTGTCATTGAATCAAGGTTAACCCAGTCTCAGAACTAAAGGTCAAGTGACTCGTTACTTGGAAGGATTTACATATTTATCCATAAATCTAAGCATTTTCTATTTTTTCTCTAATCGACTGGGTGTTATGCAAATGGCTTTTCCTACCTTGAACTGAAATATTCGTCGTCATAAGCCAGCTGACAAGTTTTTAATCTAAAAACACTTTGCAACGCCACACAGTGGGGTCATCCTAATGGAAAGAGTGAGCAATTCAAATATTTAAGAATTATTACAGATGTCTGTACAGTTTGTAATAGATACTTATTTAGAAGAACAATTTCTATATTTTTTTTTTTTTTGTACGAACTTCGAAACGACATTTCATCACAATATAACGTACAATTGTTGGACACCGTCCGAAGTAGCCCACGGCTGGGCACTCTGTGTGTATTTGTGGAAAAGTCATCTTGTGACGTAACATGCACACCTGACGGCCGTTAGCATGGCTTCGAAAGCCAGCAATCCAGCCAAACGACATTCTTTCGCATCAATATTTATGAATTTACAAACAAAAATAACAAACTAAAGCTCCGCGTACGGATAGAGATGGAAACGCTTTGTAAAGGCTTAAGCAATGCTGATGGTTTTGTGAATAGTTGATGGTTAATAATTTTGTTTTTCTTTTTGTATCCATCGTACGTGTTCGATTTGTTTAAAAATGTAAAATAGCCGACCATTACGAAGTTTGAATGAAGTACAAAGACTATTGGATTTATGATTTCTTTGCACTGGAATGATGTAGGGAAGTTGGGAAATATTTCATTATGAAGTTTTGGCAGTAATTTGAAGGTTATTTGGTTTTTTTTTTATGCAATTTGGTCCGAAGCAGGGTTTGAGTCCATTTGGCAATCAACTGCGCACAGTTTTAATATACAGTCCTAAGTTCGCCCGATAAAGGTGCACGGTAGTGCACTACTGCCTTGTTTAGATAAAACTATCTAGACCATGTTTACGCCTAATCTAACTCGGCACCCAATAATGACAACAACATGCAAATTAAACACTACGACTATGTTGACATGGACGCCCCGCTGACAGACAAGTCAAGGTTCGATCCGCCGCTAAAAATACCAAAAAAATTTTTCACGGTCTCACCTTTCGTGAACGCTTGACAAATATCTGAGAGCAAAATTGTAATGAAAAGCTTTTGTCAATCGAACAAATGGCACAGCACGACTGGCAGGCGAGTAGGTGACTGTGTTATATCTCGAAGCTTATGGCTAAAATTGAACGAAAAAGAGCCTCTTGACAATGGATAACAGAGAACTTTGACAGGTATAGTGACAGGTCACTGCGAAGATAGCTGCAATGACCGCTAGGCTAGTCATCAATTCACCTGATTACTGCAGGAGCTGTCAGAATACGGAAGAAGTAGAAACTATCAAATATTTGCTTTGTGAATTCCCAAATCTTCAAACCTGTCACCTCCGTTACATGGGAAACAGACTGTTTGAGGAACTGGAGGATCTGATGCAGGTTCTACTTAGGCACTTACAAACATGTTTCATGCTCATCAACAGAGCAGATTTGATAGAAGACCAGCCGAAGGATAAAGTAGTTAGAACTGGTACCTCAAATAAAAGGGGAACACAATGGAAAATATGGTACTCCCAAAGTGCACTTCCCCCTAACCTAACCTTGGCAATGTGTTTATATGTGTATTTATAGTTAATTTAATTTCAATTGTAAACAGCTCAATAGTTAATTATTACAAAACCTTGCACAGGTTTATAATAAAAATATTTCAATTAGGTATGTATTCATGCCTAATCTTTACAAAACGTATTGATGTCTTACCAAAAACATTAGCGTGCTAAACGAGCCAAGTGATCTAGTACAAAAATTCTGTAACTATTCAGCCACAAAAAGTGTTAAGATCTAAAAGTGTTCCATTTCAACTTGTTCCAATGCCTTCCGAAACAAAATTCGCCACTTGTCGAAAGTCTTTACTTAGACATACGGCAAATTGTATTTAGAATTGTTTTGGAGCATGGAACTTGGCACATTTTTCTCGCTTTTTTTTTCGTAGCTAAATAGTATAGTACTGGATTTTTGTACTAGAAACTTGGCCCGTTTTCTACGCTGATATTTTTGTTGATATTTCAATTTCGATTACTATTTTTCTGGTAAAGTATGTATGTACACTCCCGGCCAAGTAAATAGGTTCATATTTTTTTCACAACAATTTTTTGAATTTATTCCTATTTTGATAAAACATGGTCTGAAAGAACACCTTGTAGTTCTAATAATCTGTCAAACATCAAAAATCTGTCAAAGCAAAAAATCAGTTAGTTTTAGCTGCAGTTGAATAGGTTCAAGCGATTAAATTTAGTAGATTAGTAACATTTTGGTGAGATTTATATTTTGTTTTTAATTAAATAACTGTATTAGTAAATAATTGCGTCAATAACAAAAAAAAAAAAAAACAAAAAAAAAGAAGTTGAGAAAATCCCCTTAGTGTAGTTAAAATCGCGAAAATTGAAGCTTTCCGCGAACAAGGCTATGCTATAACTAAACAAAATTGGAAGAAACTGCAATCTGGGAGTAATTATCTCAGAAATTGAGAGAACTATTAGAAAATACATTGAAGGATGCGGACATATATAGAACTACTTCGACTACTTCGGCGGACAGGAGAGCAATCGTTTGTTCGTCCACAAATTCGCGTAAAACAGCGGTACAAACAAAGAAGAGAATAAAATAAACGCAAACATTGTCACTGTTCAAAGTGTGATTATAAGTGCTTAGCACGTAAAATGAAAAAAAAAATGCAGAAAAACCATCGCTAGATTCAAAAGGTAAAGCTAAATGCACCAGTTTTTCCAAAGAAAGTATGTATGTCGTGGACAAGTGAGTGGAGAATGGTAGTTTTTTCAGATGAAAAAAGTTCAACTTCGAACAACCTGATGACCTTAACTAATATTTTTATGACTTAAGAAAACAGGAACAGTTTTTGCATTTGCATCATAGAAGAGGGAGGTGTTGTACCTATAGTGTAGGTTGCTATAAATGCTATAAAAGACTGGCGCTACTTATAAGGGCATTTTGGAAAGAGCTCTTTTACAACTCGCAAACATTTTTGGACCTCTTTCATGGACTTATCTGAAAGACAATAAACTGATTCACACTACGCGAGCCATCAAAAGCTGTGTAATGAAAAAAAAAAAGAATTTAATTAAAAATGTGTGCGGATTGGTTGGCAATGACAAAGAGTCTCTTTAACAACGATGGGAAAGAAATTTCGATAAATTACTTAAAGAGCCTTTATTATTCCTTGCAAGATAGAAATTTAAAGAAGGGCTATCCCATTACTAAAAAAAAAAAAACACTACAGCTTTCTAACATAGGTTCGTCTTTACTTTTCAAAGGAAAGTTATTTGCTTGGTGAAAAGTAAAAGTAAAAATCAAGAGCCACAACTCTTTGACAGGGGATGAGTCCTGGAACTATACAGAGGCGTAATTTCAGTTAGAGACCTTTCCAACTATACCCAATTTGTTTAGTTATGTGCCTGCGGTCAGGGTAAACTGTCTGTCATGAAATTCGCCTTATTGTCTTAAATATATATTGAGACACACCCTATAAGATACACCCTATAAAGTGCATATACACAGGGTTTTTCAATAAGGACATACGAACTTTGTATTTAAATAAAATACAGAGTAATTGAGATATCGGGCTGAAATTTATTCCAGGTGTAGTATACTGTTAATTGTAAGTATTTTTTTATAATTTGCACGTATTAAAGGGGATATGAATACCCTTATACTAATTTTTAGAACACGTGCGTTTTTTGTGGAAAGGGGAAGGACAGAAAGAAAGACAGAGTGGTGTAGTTTGAAACTCAGGTGGTATTAAGTTGCTGTAAACTCCAAGGGTGGCTGTCCAGATAACTGGGGAGTATTTTGTTTGTTTTCGCTATTATTGTCGTTGCTTATGATTCACAGTATTTTTTTCCGTCCTTATGATGTCATCATCACGATCAAGTTGCATTTTAGCTATATGACCACTCTACTGCCAGTGTTATGCCTTCACAGTAGAGTTGACTTACCTTTCGCAAGTGATCGACTTTTTTATTTATTTCATGCGAAATAAATAGATGATTCTTGACATCAGGATTCGAACCGTGAATCAATAGCGTGACAAGCGATGATGTTACCGCTACACCACAGTCACCCTTAAGTATGAAATTCGATCTTGTTCATATAACCACCGCTAGTACGTTTGTAGCGATCGATTCTTTGGAGCCAATTTTCCACCACTCTTTCATACATATCGGCCGGAACGTTGGCAATTTCACATTCGATATTGTTCCTGAGCTCCTCTAACGTTGTTGGCTTATTGGCATAAACCAATGACTTACCGTAACCCCATAAAAAGAAATTCATCGGCGTTAAATTGCATGAACTACATGAGATTACACGATTACCGAACTTCCCCTTCAATAGATCAATTGTTTGAGAAGCTATGTGGTATGTGACACAATCTTGTTGGAACCACATATCGCTGATGTCAAGTCCATCCAATTCTGGCCGAAAATAGTCTTCCAAAATGGCACGATAGCGAATTCCATTGACCGTAACATGGCGATCATTTTTATCGACGAAAAAATACAGTCCAATCACATCTCCAGCATAAAATCCACACCACCGTGTGGTGTGGACTTCATCGCGTGGTGTGGATTTCATCCACTTTTTGTTGATGCAATGGAGTCTCTTGAGCACATGTGGGATTTTTGCTGTCCAATAACGCATATTTTGCTTATTGGCAAGGCCATTAAGCCAAAAATGAGCATCATCGCAGAAGATGATTTTTCGATGAAATTCAGGATTTTCTTCCAACTTTTTCAGAGCCCAATCGGAGAAGTTTCGGCGCTTCAAATGATCAAGAGGCTTCAGTTCTTGAGTTAATTCGGTCTTGTAAGGGTAGATCTTTACACAAAATTCGCCACAATGTGAACTGAGAGATTTCCAAATCCTGTGGAACGATTATTACGACCGAAAATTGGAGTAAGCGCTCTTAAAGTTGCTACCACCGACTCAGAATTTCGGTAGTAATTTTTAATAATTTCCAAACGTTGCTTGTTCATGAGCTTCATCATGGTAAAAATGTAAACCTTGACTGACGTTTTGACATTGACAGATCATAAAAAAAGTTTAAGGGTGCGTTTATATTAAAATACAAAATTGTTATGCCGCTATTGAAAAGCCCTTTACATTCACGGTTGCTATTGCCAGTGACCAAGTTCCATAGTTGAAAGCTCCAACTCCAGGAGCCAAATAGAGCTTAGTAATTGGCAATACAGAGCTTCTGTGGAATATTATTTGTTTTAATCGCGAAAATAGAAATTGTTTAGTGGCAACCACCCAATTAATTCTGAGCTAATCAATAACTGAGCCACTGTATCCCATAAAAGAACAAAAATTAAATATTTTTACACTAACAGCATCTCGCAGCCATTCATTCTATGTATGTGTGTTATATTTTTCCACACGAATGGAAGGGTTCTTCCTTTTTGTTACCATTTTTGAAGGGCACAATTGAGAGGCTCTTTCATAACAGTTTTAATAGCCAGAGGTCAGACCGTGAAATTTTGCTCAGCGGTGCACGCACTTAACTGCTGAACCACGGCGATCACATTAAATTGAGTGAAACTACTATCGCTCGTGACGAGCAATCTTCTTTTATTTTGACGCAACAGGTGGCGTTGGGACGTTTTCAGATGATCGATGGATCGGCTAAAGAACATCTGCAGAAATTCATCTTCACTAAGGTAACTTGGCCAAAGTATAAAGGGTACTAATTAAGTGTAACGTCTCAGATACAATTTATTTCGCTATCAACGTGCATCAACCCATAAAAGATTTTCCCTAATACCTATGTATTTTACTATTTTCAGGACGTTTATCTACCGTCTTACACTCCCTTGTCGAAATTGAACATTTAAGTAAATTCTTAAACCTCTCGGTACCAGACATTCAGATTTCTATGTGCATTTCATGTGAGTCTTTGGTGATAAACCTAGAAGATCATGACTAGTCATGTCGTGAGGACGAATTTTCAACATAAAATATCGAATGTCATATTGATTTTAGACAAATTTTGCTCAGCAATTGGACTGGCTCTGTAAATAATCGTCAAATAGAATTCGTTGAGGTATCTTTTTTCTTATGAATGCCAAAGCTGTTTGTATCTTAGTTAATATTTAATGGATTGGTATTGAAAGAGTTGTGTGCTAGACTACTAGAAATATCATAGGAACGAAAGGAAAATGTTAGAGAAGAAGATGTAATTATTATGGCTCATCATATTTGCATTCAACTACGCCTCCTACCTAACGAGTCTCTCCAAGTCGGACTCCCTCACATCAAGTGCTTACCTTCAAATGATGAGAACATCCATTTACTTGGATTGCAAAAGCAACATTCCACCACAAAAGATGTAAATTACATCCCCAACAACGACAATTACTCAACCAACCATCTGCCTCATCGAATGAATACCATTACAATGATGATTATAATGACTGTACGATATAAATCCAAAACGTGTGCTTATGAAATATCTATAAATACCCACGTAACATGCCAAAAAAAAAACACCACCAACCTAAACCCCAATAGATTCACCAAACGAAAACGACGATGACAAACAAAAGACGCCAGCAGTTCATCAAGTGGGCAAATTACAAACTGAGGACCGCACCTTTTATGTAAATTTTTTTTCCATGAGCCAGCCAAACCAGCCTATCCATCTATCTAAACCACAAGAGGCTCCTTTTGCGGTCTTCTTAAGACTGACATTCCATTGCAATCGACGATGGATTTTTCGACGTCTTTGGATCGTCATCAAGGCCATCGGCAGGCAATAGATGTGGTTGCCTTTGCTTTTGCTTTTGCTTTCATTACATTGTAATTGTTTTTGACCTCGAGATCTTAATTACTTACCACGCTTTCGCGTTGAAGAGGTACTCGTATCTTCAAAAAAATAAAAAATAAAAACAATCCCGTCGTGTTAATAGTATAACAATGATTCACGTTTATTGGATTAAAAAAGCGAGAATTGGTTACGACGACGACGACGATGCGAGATGATGAAGCTTCACTGGGTAATTATGTGAGGAACGTGTTAATACAGAAAGTGAAAATGACATTTCCACAGGTCTTCCGTTTTTTACGGCCATCATAACCCGAGATGGCTTTCTTTTTCGTTTCAGTTTCTCTGTCTGGCAAAGAGGACAGATTAAACAATAAATTTATCATTTAATTTGGGCTATCTACGAGTATCTGCTGGATAAGATTTCTATTCACACATGGCTGGGGAGGAGCTTTAGATACATTTTGTGTGTCAGCGGATTGTGCTACAGTTTTACTTGTCTTCGTCGTTGTTGCGTGTAAACGTTATCATGAGTGTGCTGCCTGGTGTTGATTTAATAAATTTTATTAAATTATGTTGCAATCATATTACTAAATTGTTGGTGCCTTCTGGTTGGGTGATGGGTGTGTAAGCAAGCACACACTCACACATATAATCGAGTTAATATTGGCAGCTAGGTGAAAATTCATTGCGCAAGATGACCAATAGTCTAATGGCTACCGTGTATAGCAGGTATCTTACTAAGATAAACTTAATTCAAGGCATCTGCCGCGCCTCGTTGGCTATTGTTGGGAAACTCTGGTGGAAGGTGGAAATTGTTTGTTGTCGTTCCAAGTGTATGATGGGCATCTTCAGGTGGTGTGATTATGTAATGGCGAGTGTTGTTTGCTTCCTCATTCTTTGGTGATGTGTTTGTGTTCGTTGGTGAGCATTTGATATTTGTATCAATGGTATGGTTTGGATGGTTGTTCTCAGATGTGAAACCAAGTAAAACCTGAAAATTTAATAGGAATGACAGGTGACACATCACGTCGTGATTATAATCTAAGGAACACTCCCTACTGTTAGCTCGGTTACCTGTTTTTTTTTAAGATATAATCGAAAGTAATATAAATCAGAGATGAATCACTAGCTGTGCCCCTGTATGATAAACAAATTTTAAAGATTCAAGCAATAAGTCTGTCGTTGTTTAGTCGAATAGAGTTCTTGGAACAGGTGAGGCTAGAAATTGTATTTATATTATAGTACGAGACAAGGAAATAAATGTATCACTGACCAATGATTTGCTAAATTCATTTAGCTTCTCCACGTATTCTGAAGAAGGGACAAAACAACTGCTTACGTCGAGTCTACAAAGAAAAAGTTTCATGAAAGTCGGTTTAAAAGTTCAAAAACTTGTCTACTTTTAATGTGAAAATACGATATCCTCATAAGGCAAAATCCGCTGACTGACTCTTTCACCCATATCTTCGAAACCTCTGGACCTAGACATCTGAGCTGTGGCTGCATTTAGGCCTTCATAGACGTGGAAACTCGTTCTCTAAGAGGTGGTAGGGGGATTGAAATTCTTAAAACTTAATTACAGCGGATACAATGGCCAACAGCGGTGCAGCAGTGGATAGCTTTGGCTACATTTTGGTTAATGTCACCAAGCTACATTGAACATTTTGTTTAAGCACCTGGGCCAAAAAGTATGGTCTTGGCATTAACTCGAGCAAAACTGAACTGATGCTCTTCACCACTAAAATCGAAATACCTGACTTTGCACTTCCTCGGCTAAATGGTCAAACACTCTCCCTATCGTCCAGTGCTAGGTATTTAGGAGTAATCCTATATTTTAAGCACAACTGGAAGCTAAATATAGAACAACGAGTAAAGAAAGCATGTATAGCCTTCTACGCTTGTAACAAAACATTCTGCAAAAATGAGGCATGCAACCTACACAGCTGTGGTACGACCGATTCTTACACATGGATCAATAGTATGGTGGCCGGCTCTAGAAAACGCCTAACATATTACCAAACTTAACAAGGTACAAAGAACAGCATGCATAGACACTACAGGTGCTCTACGGTCTACCCCGTCAGATGCTCTAACAGTCCTTCTGCATCTTTTACCTCTAGACCTACACATAACAAACATTATAGCAGATAGCGCGATCAGACTCAGAGAGTATCGTATCGCCCTCAAACAAATTACATTATCCCCAAAAAGAATTTCTCAAACCGTTTCGACGTACAGTTTCCCACAAGATCAGAATGGCAAGATGGGCAGGTGATTAAGGATTTTGACGTTTTTACACAGACATCTACACAGACGGTTCAAAAATGGACTGCGGTGTTGGTGCAGGCGTGTTTTTCGAATCCTTAAACATCTCAAAATCCTATAGACTTCCAGATAATGCCAGTGTTTTCCAGGCGAAATTACTCGCTATCCGCGAAGTCTGTCGCCGGATCAAATTACACACAAATATACTCATTATAGCCAAGTTGCTATCAAAGCCATCGCCTCGGTCACTATACTCGTATCCGCTAAACTAATGTTAGAATGCCGAAATGAGCTAGCCTCACTAGATGAACAATTCAAAGTAACCCTGATCTGGGTTGCAGGACTTAACGTTTGTAGAAATGAACTTACTGATAAACTGGCCAGGCAAGGCTCAGCCCTCCACCGCTCACTTGCGGAATCAGGTCAAGGCAGAAATCTCCTCAATATTCCTTAAACAAGCCAACCTCAGATGGACTAAGCTAACAAACCGTGTCATATCCAGAAGGATGTAGCCAGACTACAAGAAAATTAAAACAACCGTCTTCCTAAATATAAAGCGTAAAGGATTCGCCAGATTGACAGCGATCACTACTGGTCACTGACCTATAGGAGACCACGCAGCCAAACTAGGTATCCCACATAACACACACTGTCGCAGTTGCAATGAAAGAGAAACCCTTATCCACTATTTATGCGCCTGTCCGGCACTAGCTAGGGCCAGACAACGAGCATTAGGAAAACCCTTGCTCGTTGAAAATGAAAAACATCGAAGAACTTATTACTTTTTTGAATTCCACAGTTTGGATCTAGAGACTCCTCACCAATACACCATAACACCAAGGTTACATGAGTTGTGGTAACAAAATGGCACCTAGTACTAATTGGGTTCTTAAAGAACCGCCACTCTTACCTACCTACCTACCTACCACTAAGCTAAAGGACTCAGCATGGTGTCTGTCTGTCTGTCAGTATGTCAGACGCTCGCGACTTTTGAACTCTTTTTTTTTCTTTTTTAAACCGATTTTGATGAATTTCTTTTTTTCTTTCGTTCTCTTTTTCATATCTTACCCTCACTTCATCCGATTTTGATAATTTTCGGGAAGGATAACGGAACACTGACCAGAATATGAAAGTACGGCGGGATTGGGAGACGACAATTCTTGAGTATACAAATATAAAATTAGTTTGGTGCACCTGACAAATATATGAAATGCGAAAATTTATAAGCCTTTTGCAATTTATAATGTTCGTACGTACGTGGATATATTGATGAATAAATCGATTTAAGTACATACATACATACAGGGTGGCTGATGAATATTGCTACATTAAGAAACTCAAATAACTTTTTTTTTCAGTGTATGGAATTCATTTTTCTTTTATTCATGTTAAAGCTCATTCAATTTTATTAAATATAGCTTAATTAGTTTTAAAAATAATGGAATTTAAAGGCCCCCCTGCTCGTTGATGCATGTGCGGCATCTTACCAAAAAGTTGTTCATTACTGCTTGGAGAGTTGAGACAGGAATAGCCGCAATTGGTTCTCGAATGGATTGCTTTAGTTCATTCAAATTTGTTGGTTTTGCATTGTAGACTTCCTGTTTGCAATAACCCCACAAGAAAAAGTCAGGTGCAGTAAGGTCAGGCGACCTGGGGGGCCAATGGAATGTGGAGTTTCTGGATATCAGCTTATTGGGAAATTTTCGTCGCAATTATGTCATAACAGGCCGGGCTATGTGAGGAGTTGCACCATCTTTCTGAAACCACACAGAGTTGAAAGAAATTCTCATTCGGCGTAATTCTGGATAGAAAAACTCTCTCAACATGCTCAAGTAACGGTCTCCAGTAACCGTAACGGTGTGACCGTTTTCTTCGAAGAAGTAGGGCCCGACAATGCAGCGTGATGAAACTGCACACCACACTGTGACACGAAGTGGATGCAATTCCGTCTCATGGAGTATCTGTGGGTTAGAAGCACTCCATATTCGACAATTTTGTTTGTTTATGTTGCCGTTTAAATCGAAATGGGCCTCGTTTCCGTCCTCTTCCACCATTTGAAGCATCTTCTGGCAAAATTCCAAGCGAATCGGCAAGTCTGCTGCAATGGTTTGTTGGCCATTTGAATTTTATATGGGAATAAGTCCAAATCATTGTGCATAATTGACTGCAATGACTGTCTGCTTATACCCATTTGAGCAGATAAGCTTCTTGTCGAAACTCTTGGATTGTTTTGTATGGCAGCAGCTACAGCAGCGATTGTTTCCTCCGTCCGAACTGAAGGGTTTCGATGGTAAGGTCTTCTTTCGACTGTCCCATGCTCGGCAAAATTGTTAACAAGTCTCATTATGGTCCATCTGCTCGGAGGATTGCCGCCAAACGTGCGCCTATATTCTCTTTGAACCGAAACTACGAACTCCAGTGCGTGATAGCGGCGGACAATCCAAATTCTTGTTTCAGTGTCCCAGTTATCCATTTTTGTTAAATCTAAAAATCAATCCGCAAAATAAAAAAAAAAAATTAACCAGATTCATTAAATAGAAAAAAAGTTTTTAAATTTATTTTTGGTAGCGGCTTTCATCAGCCACCCTGTGCATATGTTTCAAAAATACACTTAACGTCGACCATCATATTCATGAAGTTGGCACGACAATTGACTATCATTTGTCACTTCCTCAAATAGACGTTGCAAGCCGTGTCGGTTATGGTTTTTAAAGACACTTCTAGATATTTCAGTATCAGACATACATATATACTTGCTTTTCTGAAGTCCTGATGTTTGCTGTGCACCTTAGAGCCTCCACAATGCCTATGGGTTTTAGAGATCAATTCGAGTTCTCTTCAGGTCTTTCTTAGTTGCTGTGATTTCTCTTCAACTGGTTTGGCCAATATGTTTCTGGTCGGCCAAGTCTACTAACAGTCTGGGTTAGTGTCACTAATAAGACCAATAATGGTGAAACGATACATCCTTGCGGGATACTACTTTGAATCTCAAAATCTTCTGCCAGTCTTCCCCTATGCAGATCATTACACTTCATCGCTTTGATAATAACAATTAGGTTATTAGGAAAACCATCTGCGTAATTAAAAATAAATGAATCTCCTACTGATACTGTTGAAAGCGTTTTTTCAAATCGATGAACAGCAAGTGGCGATCGACATTCAACACATTACTCAATGATGACCTTCAAGGTAATGGTACAGTGGAACTCAGAGCGAAAAGCTCACTGTAGTGCATTTCAAGTGGAAATAATGGCTATAAAAGAAGCCTTGATCTGGCCAAAATGTAATGTAACGTCTGTTAGGGTTATTATCATGGGTAGCCAAGCGGCAATAAAATCCCTTGTCGTTTGACTTTCATCAAAATTATGGACTAATAACATTCATCTGTGTTGAGTACCAGACTATAGAGATAATCCGCGTTGGCGGGCTCGCCAGAAAGGGCATCATCCGAAAAGGCAGATACATATGTATCTCGGTGCATGTGAATTTCTACTTAAGCTGGTTGCAATCAATAATGCTCCAAAGGGTTAGTTTCGCTATTAAAGCCATTACAGATCAGTAGTACAGAGTTGTATATACCAAGAAGAAGAAGATCTTCCTCTACATCCTCGGTGACCTGACAAACTTTGACGTCAGAAAAATTGTTTGCTTCATAAAAGGCTGCAGCTTGTTCAACTAGTCCATTGAATATTTTAGTGATAGATCCTATCGTATCATAATGCACCTCCTTTGCTGTAAGTTTGGTTCGGATTTTATTGATCAGGTTGTTTGTGTATTCTTATGTGTAAAAATCTCGTGCTACTCAGAGTTACTCTTCGTGAAATGTGTTCTCATGGAAGTCCATGTTAGAAACTGCTTTTGCTGACCACTTCTATTACCAAAAAAAGCATGAATTTAAGATTCATTAGGTTTTTTTTTTTTTTTTTTATAATTTGCACGTGTTAAAGGGGATATGAATACCCTTATACTAATTTTTTAGAACACGTGCGTTTTTGTGGACAGGGGAAGAGACTGAGAGAAAGACAGAGTGGTGTGGTTTGAAACTCAGGTGGTATTAAGTTTCTGTAAACTCCAAGGGTGGCTGTCCAGATAACTGGGGAGTATTTTTTTGTTTGTTTTCGCTATAATTGTCGTTGCTTATGATTCACAGTATTTCTTTCCGACCACCTTATGTCATCATCACGATCAAGTTGCATTTTAGCCATATGACCACCCTACTGCCAGTGTTATGCAGGATCTTAAGTGAACTCTTCTAAACTAGATTTAATCGAACAAAATAGTATCTAAATGATAACTGCGCTTCTGCTGGCCATTTTGTTATAATTAATGGATTAAATAGTGGCGAATACTGTCCAAAACTTATACCCAAATGTATTCATTGGAGGTGTTCTAACTACGTAGTTTGAAGCGACTACAACTTGATTGTTAGAAGAATGGGATAGATACCCGTATATGCATCACCCTGCAATTTATTGGTCATTCTCAGATACTTCAAGTTCTTCTAGATTGAAAATGAATTATGAGTATCATATACCCAAGAGGTGAATCAAGTTGTCTCAAGTTGAAGTGTGTTTCTATTCTTAGTAATTCACATGACACAGTTTTGAATGCATATTTGCATTAAAAAAAAATAAAAATTCAAAATTCAAGTTCGTAATAATTTAGCTAAATTTAATTGCATCACAAATTGACTTTTATTTACTCTGTCCAGAACACTGGAAAATACAGAATGCATATCTATACAAGTACTATCTCTAAAACCGTGACTCACGAAAGGCTAAGGCAAAAAAAAAAAAAACACACAAATTGAAAATATTCAACAAATTAGCAAATCACAATTAACCTCATCCGAAAGTCATTCAGCCACCTGTTTAAATTCAAACTTCAAGTAAATTTCCATGCAAATTAAAGAACGTAAATAGCTTCTGGCTACATTATTACGTAGAACGTAGCACCCAGAAGGCAGGCTAACAGATACTCTTATAGTAGCACGTTAACTCAAATACATTAGTCATTATACTATCTATCGTTGACCATCGGCGCAACGACAGTGCAGTGAGCCATAAAATTATTGATTGTCGCTTATCATTGACACTCTTGGTTGATCTCTGTAACGTAATCAAATATAAGTTCACGGAAGTCATTTCAAAGTGGCACTGCATCAAAGATACACATAAAGATACTCGTACTCTCAAAATGGTATTGCAAACAGTCAGTGTCGGCTCAATATGGCCATCTTATTCATTGCTATTGAGTATCTATCATAGCCTTGGGGGAGAATTCGCAATCGGTTGTTGTATGACGGCTGGTTACTTAGAGTGAAACTAAAAGTGAATGCGCCCGTCCGTAAGGTGGAACAAAGATTGAAGTCGCGCAACATTTTCGTATGAAGATGGTGGCGCAGTAGTTTTGGTTACGGAACTGCACGGTGTGTACGTGGATGCAATGACCAACGCGTAGGAAGTGGATACTATACACGGGCTTACCGTACGTGAAGTCTCATATCATTAACCTTAGCAAATTGCCATTTGTTTGCGAACAGGAAATGTGCAGTGGCGCAGTCTATAGTGCAGTGGCAATTGCTAATTTAGATATTTTAGTCTTTTTTTGCTTTCTCTGCATCACTGATTAAGAAATTTAACCCAATTGCGATCGTGATGCTGTATAATTTTCATTATTCAACACCGCACTACTGAAGTTACATCAAGAATAAACTCAATAAACTATGTTTACGTTAAATATTGAAGCAGCAATTCGTACGAGTATGTGATTGAGACGCGTTTAAGTAGCTCTGATACTGTGAATTCTTTGAGAAGTCTATTATTTATTTATGTTTTTCTTCAGAGGTTGTTAGAAAGTCTAAGATTTCAGCAAGATGTGTTAAGGGATGAATTTGCTGACGAAGATCCGCTTGCTAATGAAGTGTCCGCCATGTTGATAGATACATTTTTAGTGTAATGGTTTGAAACTCAGATGTTTTTCATTTCAAAATCATAGTGTAGGTTGGTGTCCGAACTAGATGAAGAAAATTGTCAGAATTTTATACATTTTGGCCTTAGTGCACCATCGCATTAGTGTTTTCGTTAAAAGAAATTCTTTCGTTGTTAGATGTGAAACCAGCGAAGCAAATATTCTCAGGGTTAGCTCTAAATTCCTTACAGGTGTGCCAACTGTGGAAAGAGCATCTTGGCTGTTTAAAAGTGTATTAATAGTTTTACCCCTTGTGTTAGAATAGTGAATAATAATGGTAAATATTTTGGAATGGAGTATAAGTGAGTGCCTGTCAAAGCTGAGTGGAAAATTCATACTAAGAGACCAAATATACCGAAATAAAGTTCCTAAATCAATCTTGGAATCGTTTGTATATAAGAAAACATTATATAGTGATAGATTAGTAATAGATTAATAATGGTAGATAGCTTTAAGCTATCCCAGTTGTCGACACAGTGGCGTTCTATCATCTTCTCTGTGAAACATTCAGAAAAGAAGGAGGAATATATATCTTCATGGATGCATCCATGATGAATGCTAGGTCTAAAGCAGGTGTCGTATCCCTTTACCTAGATCTAATCTACAGTCTTGACTGATCCTGAACTATTTATTATTCTAGGTAGAGGAATGATGAAGGACATGACCTACAAATAAGCCACAGCTGAACGCCCTAAAAGGTGCTTCAATGTGAAGAATTATAGTTAAGCAAAGTGGGAATTAAAATGTCTGTAGTCTCTACCATGGGATGAGTTATAAATAATAGTGATATCTACGAGCATACCTTCTTAAGTTGTATCTAAAACAGATAACCCATCTGGAAAATTATACCTCCAAGCTATACATGGATGTACAGTACTCGTACAATTTACGTCCAGCACTACAAGTCAATTAAGGCCTAAGCGGCAAGCGAAAAGTTCACCTTCTCCAACCAAGTCCAGGACAAGAAGAGAAGATAGATCACAGGTTACCACTGATTGGTAACCCAGAGGATTAATCAGATATTCTTCAAGCAAATGCTACTGTTGACTCGATCCTGTCCCTTCGACATATCTTTCAATACACAACTCTTACAAAATTAAAAGTCTTTATCCGTTCGCCTACCTACAAGTCTTAGAAAGTGGTTTTCATTTACTTGTAGATTAAGCTGAGAAGATTGCAGAACAAACGAGACGATACAAATTTCAAAATGGGGGGTACAATATAGCGGCCTAGACCAGTGTTGACAGGTCCTTTTCGTTATTTTTCCCATAAGCTTTTCTCGGTTTTTTCCCTTTCTCCCACTTCATTGCAACCAATATTCTTATGATTTTCCCACAAGGCAATGTTTGAAAAAAGAACTAATTACTAATTTAAACTTGCTTATTATAAAGGGTATGGCCTTAAAAATTGATACACCTTAGTACTTCGAAATCGTTAAAGACAGGTAACAGATATGTTCCATGGTTATCTTAGGCGTCAAATGTCAAAAAAATACATACGTGCAAATATGTTTATTGTTGTGACACTTAAAAACGTTAAATTTTACGTATTAGTATTCATTTTTCTGAATAGCTGACACAAAATGTAACAGAAACGTTCTACTGAAATGTTCAGTTTTTTTTTTTTTACTTTTCCATCTGTCAGATAAAAAAAAATCGTTTCAACTATGTATAACCTAAAAATTAAGGCAAAATTGCCGACGATTTGTAATAGTTAACATTCCACTGACAGATGTCTTTTTCTGATTGTTATAACCTGATTGCATTCTTCTGATCGCAGCTTGAGTTTTTGAATTGCAAAAGGATATACGAGTACGTATCTACGAGTATATTGGAAAGCCAATTGAAAGGACGTTGACAAATAATCATCTTTTTTTTCGATAATTTGACTGTATCGGAGAGGGTTTAGAAAAAATATGTGAGTTTTTAATTTCTCGGAAACTGATAGATACTCTTAAACAGTTGAAAACCAGAAGTGAAAAACACAAGTCACATTTTGAATTTGACTAGCAGTTTGAAAGTTGTACTTTTCTCCATTTTTTTCCGTTTTTTCCTACAAAGATGATTTTTGTAACGTATGTGCCATCTGCTGGTTTCTTTTTGAATTACATGTTATTTTGACACTGACAGATCTTCCGCACTCAAAAAATTGACAGAAATATAATATCATAACAACGTTGGGAAATATTGAAATCTTATGACCAAAGTGAGTGCTGTGTTGACAAACGAATTTTGAAAAGGGATTTCGGTCGAAATAATTCACCATTGCCTGCTGTAGGAAAGTTTGTGAAGAAAGTTTATAAGATTGGTATGCTGATTGATAACCCAAGTTCCTCGTGTTTGTCCTGCGAACATACAATGCGTCATCAGCGAGTGATTGTTTGGTGTGGTCTGTGGAATGGCGGTATTATTGACCCATTTTTCTTCGAAGATGGAGATGGCAACAATGTTATGGTCAAAGGAATGCGCTATAGAGGCATGATAGCCAATATTTTTTTTTAGCTAAAAACTGAGGAAATTAACTTAGACGATCTCTGGTTCCAGCAAGATGGCGCTACGTGCCATACAAGTTGAATAATTGTTTTGGAGATATTTCTTGTCCTCCGCAGAGTTGCGATTTGACGCCGTTGGACTTTTTTTTTGTGGGTTACCGTTAAAGATCCATATTATGCTGATAATTTAGAAACATTTCAGGTACTTAAGCACAATTTTGATCGAGCTATTCGTGAAATAGAGTCCCGAAATATCAAAAATATACTGCAAAATTTAGTTGATAGGATGTTCTACTGCCAAACCAGCCACGGCAGTCATTTAAATAAAATTATTTTCCATAAATAATCGGAAAGTATACTCTCTTCAATAAATTAATAAACTTTGTAAATATTGTAATATGCGAGCTACGGCTCGAGTAGATAAAACATTATTCTGTGAGATTATTTCTTTATTTTCTAGTCTATAGAACAATTCAAGTTCACACTATACTGTTCTTCGCAAATTCTTTCCTTACAAGGTCTCTTTCTTCTCAAATCACTTTATCTCATTTCAATTACTTAATTCACAAATCTAAACTAATTACTTCTTCTTGTTAACTCTCAACTTTAAATTTATCACAAAATTACAACTTCGCCTATTATCACTTTTCCAATCTCTTCGTGCGGTTCAAAACCCAACTGCCCTGCTTCGATCGCCATCTGTCCTTATATAGTAGCATTTCTGATAGCCAGAAACTTCTAGCAAATTCCTCGACCACTGGAACAAGAAAATTCTGATGTAATAATTCCAAGATGACAGCTGCAGCCAATAATCTCTTGCGGTTATAATTCTCTCTTAATTCCGCGACGTCGTCTTAGACATAATTCGTCTCTTACCGTGGACACGAACCTCAAATGAAAAGACACTTCGGAATGTGTTGCATCTTTTTGGGGCGTAGTTATTATGCTACATTATGTTACAATATAATAAATATATTCTTTTAGATGGCCCATCCTTTGTATGTAATTATATGAAATTAAAAAAAATCCCATAGTATAACAACACTGACATAGACTTTACACGTAAGTTATTTATTATTTATTAAACAATTTGAGGGATGTAATATGGCTACTAAAACCTTTCTAGAAAGTTGCCTTCTTTTTATTGAAATGGTTGAGACAAACCGTATGTAAGTCGTAGAGATGCGAGATTATTTTACCGTGAGTTTAAAAATTCAATATGGTGGACACAGTATGGCGGCTAAAACCGTTTGAGAACTTTTTTCTTAACTCATCTAAAGAGTTTGAGATAAACTACAAATCATAGAAACAATTGATGTTTATCTACTTGTAGAGCAAGAAAACCGAAACCTTTGGAAAATCAGAGAAGGTGTCCCGAAGTATTTTAGACAATTATTTTGTAATCCATTCAATGTTTGAGAAATCATAAATACAAGCCGTTTTCTAGCACTCAAAGAGAGTAGAAGGTATTGCAGAAAAAGTCGGAAGCTTTTCAAATCAATGCCAGATATAATCAGATGAGCCCCCATCTCAATGTTTTGGAAAAATTTTATTTGCTACCATTTAGCTGAAAATTATGTTCCCTGCATCTGCAGTCATTAACTTAAAATTAGTAATATGTCTCGAATGTTACATCTAAAATAAGAAACAGTGTGGCTGTTGCTCACTCGCACCTAAATCGAATTTATAGTGACAAATTCAGATGAAAATGGAAATCATAAGAAATTTGGATATCATTCACGATACAGTGCAAAAATTGTAACATAACGATTGAATGCATTAGAATACTACACTAATGCAGAATTTTAGGTCAAAAGCGTGATTTAAATTTTTCCGATCTGTCAAAAGTCAGCTGTTCAATTTCACAATAGGGCAAATGCGAATATGAATCACAATAAGTACTCGGTTTTTGACTTTTATTAAATCTACTTTACATATTACTATTACTATAAATGTATCTTAGAAGTGACTATTAAAATTTCGATTACTAAGGCCATAAGTGTGTCTATTCAATATTATTTCATCGCATGATTTTAACCAACATATTAAACCTAAGTGCTTAAGATTACAAATCTAGAATTGCTTTTTAAATTTCAAAATTGCGAATCTAATATTATTAGTCAAGTCAATAAGTAGGCCGACTTTTGGTGTACACTTTAGTTTAGTCGTTATGAGAAAAATGTCAAAAGTCAAGTGTGGCCATTGTTTTTTTTTATATATATATAATTTGGGCGAGCCAAAGGGGATATGAATACGCTTATATATTGCAGGTCACGGACGGTTGCAGATAGACAGAGAGAGAGAAAGATCGAAATATTGGTGTAGAAGTTCGAAACTTAAGTGGTATTAGGTTTCAATAATTTCCAAGGGTAGCGTCCAGATAACTGGGGAGCATTTTGTCATTGCTTATGATTTAGAGTATTTTTTTTTTTCCGACGTCCAGATGTCATCATCACGATCAAATTACATTTTTCAGCCATATGCCCACCCTATTGCCTGCCAGTGTTATGCCCTCTCAGTAGAGTTGACCTAGCTTTGATAGACTTTTTTTGTTTATTTCATGCGAAATAAATAGATGATTCTTGACATCAGGGTTTAAACCGTGGATCCACAGTGTGACAAGCGATGATGTTACCACTACACCAAGGCCATGCAAGCAGATTTTTTGATAGCAGTTAAAAATGTATTCGAAATGAGATTGATTCAATGACAATGGCAAAATTAAAAACTAATAAATCGTCTACAAGAAAGGTTCTATTATTTTCTAGTATTTATTGCTGCACTTCACCAGATATTCAGAATAAGAAGTAGAAACTTTGTGCCCCATATATGGTCCTGAAAAATCCCTTACAATCCCTCATGGATAAACTGTCTTAGATTTGATTCTCAAAGTAAATGTTGTCAATTATTACGCATTTGAACGGCGATTTAAAATGCTAGTAATTTAACTTTTTGCTTGATTCCATGTGGCTTTTTTACCTACACACGACATCTTGAGTCGGTATTTGTTGGATACAGGATAGATTATGAGCTTCCGAAAATCTAACGCTCACCCAGGATGCACCTCAGATGTCAAATAGTTGCCACCGTGCTCAAATGTATTTATAAGTGAACACAAATTGCCGCAATAAATGCTAATATGAAGATAGTCTAAGAAGTGATTTAGTTTTCCTTTTTACACAACTTTTTGTATCCAATCACACACATAACACAGTTTCACTGTCTCCATTAGTTAGACCGAAAGTGGGCTTACTTTCTTATGACACACCACTGATAAGTCAGAACTAAATGCCGGCCACTTTACTGCATTCCATGAACAAATTAGTTCCCAATCAATACCTGCCATGAGGGCATTCACTACCACCCACTTGACTTGTGCACGATATTATATCTATTTAATGACCATCTGAGCAGGCCCCTTAATTCACACTTAATGATGTTTTAGTTATATTTCCATGAACGAGGTCAATGCCGTCTCAATGAAATTGATTTACATTGACACTTCTGACAGTGCACCTTTCATGGTAATTTTTTCGTATTCTATTTTGAATGAACACTTTTTTTGCAGTTCAATGGCAACTGCAACATCTTAACCAAAGATTCAATTCAAATCCCTTACGGTGCTGATTTAAAATAAAACCATTAACAATCCCTCATATAAAATGAAGTCTGCATTCCTGAAGACCTTCTTTTTTAGGACATTAACTGTTGTGGGACATTGAAAATTAAAATAACAAAAAGCCATGCCGAAGAGTTCCAATAAAAGACAGCTAAAATCGTAAAACATCGCCGCAGATCGGCCTCTGAACCACTTGACCAGTTCTTCGTTAATCAACGTATCCAATCAATTGGCCAACAGGTTGATGATGGTGATGGACGGTGCTCTGTTGTTTGGATTTTTAAGCAAAAGGTGACCGATATTGAGTTCCTTCTTCCATGTCTGGTCGATCGATGGATGGGAAATCAACCGAAGCGCGTACCCGCCCATTTCGCGTAACACAATAGGGCCGCCGCATTCTGGCACTATACTCCAATGAACACACATAACTTGGCCTACTTGAGACCCCCTGCAACGGGTTCGGTTCGGCTCTTTCTTTAGATTGATTGGATTTTAGTTTGCTGTTATTTGATGTTTGATTGTGCGCTCGCTCTAGGAGAAAAGCCACGAAAAAACTCAAGCTATTGGGCTGTGACCCGAAGTAATTATGAACGAAGCTCGTAGGCTGGAATGCGGAAATAAACATCATCACTAATTATAGCAACGGCTTTCGCGGGTAATTATGGGGAGAGTATCTATGGACAGAGATATATTGCAATGGCAAAGGCTAACCATTTTGTTTAACGCAAAATTAGTGAAAATAACTTCTAAAGATGGTTATTAGTATAAAGAAGTTTAAGTAGCTCGTAATTTATTTTTTAGAAGTTAATATTGTTGAGTGAGTTATTGTTTAGGCAGCAATTAATAGTTTCTATGTGAGGTAATGAAGATTGCAAACTATGATCTGTCAGGTCATCTTTTAATGTTTTTAAGTGTCGAAAATACCTAAAGAATGTTATATTTTATTGGGAAACTTTGACAGAGTTTATGTATACCGATGACCTCATTAAATTAGAGATGCAACTATAAACTATTGAGATTAAAAGCCAAGTATAGAAATAGATGGATATATTGAACTTGCTCCGTATGAAAATTTACAAACATTTTAAAAACCTCTCCTGCTGAGCTTCTTGGTCATGAAATAAAGGGTCTCTCAAGAAGGGCTCTCGATTTTTTAAATTGAATAAAAAGAGCTGTATGTGAGGTATGGGCGACATCTTTATTGTTTTATTGTAGATTAAAGTACATTCAATGCCATTATGTTTTAAAAATAACATCATTCAAATGACATCCACGGCTTCGTTTCCATCGTTTCCTTCGGACGCATTCCGAAGAGACTCAATGTTGGATGACTCTTCCACATAAATCGGCATGGATTTCAGCAATGACTTGTTGTTCTCTAGATCCTTAAACCTTAGACTTCAAAAAACCCAAAAGAAAAATGTCCGACGGCATTAAATTGCATGATCTGTGCATCCAATTCTGATCACCAAAACGGGAAATTACATGACCAGGAAATGACTCATACAGTAATTGAATTGTTTCTCGGGCTGTATAGCGTGTGGCATCGTCTTGTTGAAACCACATGTCGTCCACATCCATATCTTGCAATTTAGGCACAAATAACTGAATTACTATGTCGCGATAGCGAACCGCATTTTCAAAAAAAAAAAGGTCCTATGATGCCTTCAGCCCAAAATCCGCACCAAACAATGACACGTTGTGAATGCATTTGTTTCTCAATAATCACTCGTGCATTTTCTGAACCCCAAATTCGACAATTTTAACGATTAACAAAGCTATCATGATGGAAATGACCCACATCGCTGAAGATGATTTTGTTTGAAAAATCAGCATCTACTTATTGTTGTTCCATAATCCATTCAACGAACTCTCTTCGCTGTGTAGTACTCCATTTTTCATAACCCTGAACTGTCAGCTGTCACGCTGTATTTTTTTTTTTTTTCGTTGGCAACACTTTACGGCACAAATGGCGCAAAACTCAAATCTTGCGTGAATTTTGGGACACCCTTTATTTGACAAAAATTATTACTGACAATTTTGACATTAGAATCACTAAATAAATTTATTTATTTAAGGCTAAATAATTTACAAAATTAATTTATAAACTGCTTAAAAAATAAGACATCTGGGCAGCTGGTGCGTCGTTTAAGATTTTAGTCAGAAAGTTAAATTGACTTCATATATTAAACAAGTAGCTATTTACATTCCACACAACATGAATAAAATATGAATGTAAATAGGAACAGTAAGGTGTTTTAAATTGTACGATTTTATATGTCATTGAATTTATGATGGGCTGATGTGGCAAATTTGATGTATTCAAGTGTTCGGGCATTTGCTGGATTACAAGGGTGGGTCAATAAGTCCCTGAAAATTAACACAAATTGTGTCGTCACCTTAAATTTAATTTTTTTTTGTCAAGAGTAATCTTTCAAAAGAACGCACCCAAATTTTCAGACAGATATGTCAAATAGTTTTGTTGTGACAACCATTTTATATAGACGCCTACTAGCATTTTCGTTAAAATGGAAAAAAGTGAATTTCGAGTGCTCATTAAACACTATTTTTGCGAGAAAAAATAATCACGCAAACCAAACAAAAGCTTGACAAATATTATGGGGACTCTTCACCATCGATTGGAACCATTCACAAGTGACGCCGAACGTTCTGGTCGCCCAATTGAGGTCACCACACCAGAAATGGTCGACAAAATCCATGGTTTGATAATGGACGATCGGCGAGTGAAAGTGCGCGAGCTTGAAGAGGCCACAGGCTTATCACATGGCTCAGTGATTTCGATTTTACATAAATATTTGGACATGAATCAAGAACAAGCGCATTCGTTTGACAACTTCAAAGGTGTGTTTGGCGATGTTCCAGAAAAATTCGGCTGAGTTTTTGCGCCGTTTCGTAACCGTGGATGAAACCTAGATTCACCACAACACACCAAAATTAGTCTTCTCCTGGTGAATCGAAGCCGAAGAAGGCCAAGGCGGGTTTGTCAGCAAACAAGGTCATGGCGACAGTTTTTTGGGATGCGCGCGGTGTTATTCACATCGATTACCTTGAAAAGGGTAAAACGATCACCGGCGCATATTACGCAGAGCTGCTGGATCGATTTCAAGCCGATTTGAAGCAAAAACGGCCGCATTTGGCGAAGAAAAAAGTTCTTTTTCACCAGGCCAACGCACCGGCGCACAAGTCCGCAGTCGCAATGGCAAAATTGCATGAGTTAGGCTACGAACTCCTCCCTCATCCAGCATATTCCCAGATTTAGCCCCCTGCGACTATTTCTTGTTTCCAAACATGAAGAATTGGCTCGGAGCTAAGAGATTTGGGTCGAATGAAGATGTCATCGCTGAAACATCCGCTTATCTTGCGGGGCTCCAGAAATCGTATTATTTGGAGGGCATCAAAAAATTGGAGAAACGTTGGATGAAGTGTATAGAGCTAAAAGGAGACTATGTTGAAAATTAAAATATTTTTATACCGAAAAGAGTGTTCCTTATTTCATTTTTCAAGGACTTATTGACCCAACCTTCGTAAGACCTTCCGCGAGGTACGTCTCAACATTTTCGTCTTCTTGATTTTGTTTAGAAATTGGGCATGCGACCATGATGTGCCAAATTGTGAGACTCGTACCTTCGGTGCTTCTGTGTTGTAAAGCTGTCTACTTGTGAAGAGTGTCTTATCTACCTTCATGCGTAGGAGTTGGATGCAATCTTCTCTTTTGAAATTGAAATTAGTCTTTACATAGAATAGACGAAATTAATTTTAACTAAATGATTGCAATGGCATAGTCTCAATGTCATCCAGTCGCTTAGGGTGTCGGGATCTGTTCTCTTTGGCAATTAATGATCGATTTGGAGATTTAGCCAAGCGATAGGCTGAATCCAGATGCGCGCCTTAGTGTAAATAATCTTTTTTCCTCGGGTTTCAGTTCCTTTGCTGAGGGATTCACCGAGCTGGATTCACTGAGTTGGATTCGACGAGTTGGTAGACATTGGTTAGCATGTTCGACATCTGTATTTTCATAGATTGCTCGTGTCTACCCTTTGATGGTGAAGAGACGTCTCTGTGGATATTCCCTTGAATTTGGATAATATTTCTTTTGGAGTGTGTTGTGCTCGTATATAAATGAAAATATTCTTCCTTAAATCAAATACAATTTGGCTGAAAAGTTCGGAAATAGGAGATATCGTAATGGAACAACCCTTTGGTATAAGTGTGCACTTGCCTGAGCAGAACCCATCCAACCTAAATTACTTAATCAACCCCAGAACTTTAAATATTTAAAGCATTAGCATAGCCCCACAAAAAAATCTTGGTGGCCAATTGATGTCGCCGAATCTTGGGAACTTTTCGTGCAATAAATCTAAATTTGCTTGTGTTGTGTGGAGCGTAGCCCCGTTCTGTTGGAACCACATGTCGCTCACGTCAATGGGTTCAATCTTAGACCAAAAACAGTTTTTTATCATTTGACCATACTTACTTACTTAACGGGCTCCCGACCCTTGAAGGGTCTCTGCCTGAGATACTGTAGCCTTCCATCCTCTGCGATCTCGGGCACGTTGCTTCCAGTTATCCAGACCAAGCGCTCTGGCATCCGCGATGGCTTGGTCTTTGAAACGGAGGTTCGGTCTTTCTTGTTGTCTCGAACCTGGTGGCTGGGATTCGAAGATTCTCTTAGCTGGAGCAATATTGTCCATTCGCTCGATGTAGCCGAGCCAATGTAGTCGACGTATTTTGGACTTTTGTACTACATCTTGGTACAGCTCATAGAGTTCGCGGTTGTATCTTCTCCTCCATTCGCCCTCCTCGCACACAGGACCAAAAATCCGCCGAAGAATTTTTCTTTCGAAGAAGCCCAGTATCAGCTCTCCCTTCCTGCTTATCGTCCAGCACTCGGCGCCATAAAGCAGAACTGGCAGGATAAGGGTTCTGTAGAGCATACATTTTGTCCTTCGAGTTAGGAGTTTTGAACCCAATTGTTTTGCCAAACCGAAGTAGAAGCGGTTTCCTAGGGTAATTCTTCGCTGGATCTCCACTAGGATGTCATTTGAGGAGTTCATGTTTACTCCGAGGTAGATAAACTCCTTAACTACCTCGAAATTGTTACTATCAATAGTGACGTTCTGTCCTAGGTGGTGGACAGATGCTTGTTTGTTTGTTGATAGCATGTACTTAGTCTTATCCTCATTTACTACAAGGCCAACAAATTTCGCCTGTTCTTCAATCGCCGTAAAAGCCTCTATCACGGCACGCTGGGAGCGACCGATGATGTCGATATCGTCTGCATACCTCAGTAGCTGGACGGATCTGTTGAAGATAGTGCCTTCCGTGTTGACACCTGCCCTGCGCACTATTTGCTCTAACAAGAGATTAAAGAAGTCACATGATAGTGCGTCTCCTTGCCGAAATCGGGTGCATGTTTGGAATAGTTCGGAGGAACTACTTCCAAATTGCACGTTGCAGCGCGTGTTTTCCAGCGTCACGCTACAAAGCTGGATCAGTTTTGCCGGGATCCCGAATTCGGCCATCGCCACATAAAGCTCCTGACGATGAATGTTATCATATGCGGCCTTGAAATCGATGAACAGGTGGTGAGTTTCGACTTGAAATTCATTGGTCTTTTCCAGGTGTGAAAATTTGGTCTATATTCGAGCTGCCGGGCCGGAAGCCACACTGGTACGTGCCGATTAGTGTGTTGCAGAATGGTTTGAGGCGTTCACACAGTACGTTGGATAGGATCTTGTATGCGACATTCTTGCAAGACATAGGATCGCCTTTTTTGTAGATGGGGCATATGGAGCTGATAGTCCAGTCATCGGGCATGCTTTCTTCCACCCATACTTGGTTGATGATATCGTGCATGCGCCCTACCAAAACATCACCACCGTATTTGAAAATCTCCGCTGGTAAACCATCAGAGCCGGCGGCCTTGTTGTTCTTAAGCTTTTTTATTGCTAAGCCAACTTCTTCTATACTGGGTGCTGGAACTGATTCTTCATTGACTGGACGTGGGTTCTCTTCTTGCCCTATCACTCTCTCTACATGATGCCCATTTAGCAGCTGCTGGAAGTGTTGTTTAAACACATCTACTATTCCCTGCGCTTCGGTGACTAGATTTCCTTCGCTGTTTCGAAGAGCCTGTGTTCCGGCCTTGAAGCCAGCAGCCAGTTGCTTGGCTTTCTTGTAGAACATCATTTGACCATAGCGCATAGAATTCACCGTAACAGTGGCGCCTTCGTCGTTTTCAAAAATACGCGGTGATCACACCGCCGGTCCACAGCGCTCACCAAACTGTCAGCCCTAGTGGCCTTTCAATGATCACATTTGGATTCTCAGAACCCCAAATTCTACAATTTTGTTTGCTTACGTAGCCGCCGAGCGAGAAATGGGCCTCAAGGGCTAACCATAATGGACTTCATTGGGATTAACCTTATGTCAAAACCGAACGAAAAGCCCACTCAATTTCTGTCAAACTCTGTAGTTACCCATAATGTACTTGAGCAAACTTATAGTCTGTCAAATTAATTACATTCGGTTTGGTTTCAGTGCAAGGAAAAAGAAAATGAAAAATAAACTATCTTTCAATGGAAGGCATAAATATCCTGTCAAAAATAAATGATTTGGAATTTTGTTTTCTTTTTTGTGTCAACTGTCAAATTTCCGTACTAAATGTCTCATTTCATTGAGACATTCCGTAAGCTCACAGAAGTTAACGAAAACTTGACGAAACCAAGCATAATCCCATTATGGTCATACAAAACTATTTGCATGTAATGGGACATTTCATTAAGCTGGCGTAAGCTCATTTAAGTCCATTATGGTTGGCTCTTCACTGCTGAAATAAATTTTGTTCGAAAAATCGGTGTCAACTAGTTGTACACAGATATTATAGAACTTTTATTTTTGTAGTAAGATGCAACAATTTGTATGCGTTGAGCGGTGGTTAACCGATCCATATTATAAAATTACAAGGCAAGAACTAACTACCTGTCACTATGGATGACAGATGGGTTTGACAGATGTCATATGGCAGGGATGTGAAATCCCAATCTCGAAATGAATCACCCTTTATACTTTAAGTTTAGTTAGCTAGATAGGTACCTCGAATATCTCAGCAACAAATAATTTAGTTTAATAGAAGGCTCCAAATTGTCCCTGAACGATGTAGATAAGACCGTTCACTGCATTATTGATGCAGTTCTTTCTGTGAACAGCCCATAAAACATCTTTTTTTTAGTTTGACAGTAAAATTTATTGTGTCGACAGCTTTCCTTCACTATCATTTTCAATATTCACAGTTAGTAAAAAAGAAAAATGCTTAACAGCGATTTATTAATAGAGAGTTCCCACACTTCCCAAAATGCATTTATTAAAACCATCTTATGGTGAGAGTAATTAACAATTCAAGTAACAATAGAAAACATATTAGAAAATTGTGAGTTGCAGTAATTAAGTTTAGAGAAAATAGAAAATTCATTAGCAGAGCATGAACTCATATAAAATTAAAAAAAAAACTGTGAAACAGTACCCTAGTCTCTCTAGACTGGATTTTATTGTGTGCGTCTGGTTCGAGGGAAAAGAAAAATTGAAATTCGACGAAAGTGCATTCCGTCTGTTTCCACATTATGACATGGTGCCTTCAATGCAAATTTAAATTATGCAACCCCGCACACCGATACTGTTTCTCCTCTTGAACGTAGCATAAATTCGTGTAATGAAGGCTTTTTTACTTCATGGAAGACTGAATTTTTACCCTCGGGTTAAAGATTAAGTCGTTGGTTGGTAACTACCGCATCTATAACACCCACTTCTATCTGTATTATTTATCATTATTATCTGAAATAGATTCCCATCATAAATCAGTTACACTGAAACGACTTAATTTTTCGTTTTGTGGAGTTTTTTAAGCGGAAACGATTTTCGTTTAAATACATTTTGATGGGTGTATCTTTTGTAAGATTTCTCGGAGATTGGTTGCATTTCGAAATGATCTGTTGATTTCTGACATGTATTTATAAGTTTCCGGTTCTTATTATGTTTTTTTTTTTTTCTATCAAGCAGCAAATTGTTATTTATAACTTAAGACGGGCTTAATAGTTCTGAAGAGATCATAGCTGTTAACACCTTTCGCATATTATTGCTTCTAATGGTCGTATCATATCAATCGATTTCAGTTTCACTAAGAAAATGTCAATATTTCGACCTTCAAATCAATGGTTTTAAAGCAACTAATCCTTTTGGACATTAACGACAGTTTAATGCCAAAAATAAAATAGGCTTAATTTTAACGGGTTTCCCTATATAGTAAAATCGTTTTTTAAACGGCGCGGTCACATCAATCAATTGTATCTGCCTGAATGATTCACACAGTTCGATGCACTGATAAGATACTCGTAGTATTATGTATACTAAGCTGGTTCTTAGTTATACACATGTCCAGCACTCTCGTAGACATTTTTTTGTATTTATGGGATTTACTTTAAAGCTTGTCGAGATTATTAAGGCTTTTTGTCAGATATACAAATAAAGCTGCATTTAGATTGATGAGTAATAACTGTAAATTATTTGAAAAGGAAGTACAAACTTATAAAATTGTTTATTGTGTCGATTCACTTATAAGAAATGCGTTGGTTTAGAATTGTTTTTCCGGGATATGGTCGAACCAGTCATAAAGATGTAATCTTTTGTTTACCTTACTTGCATTATCAGTCATCACATTGGCCAGAATGATTAAGTTCAACTTCAAGACTTGAAAATATTCAGCTTTTTAGATGAAACCAGTTTTTTCAGTCTACACATTGGGCCAAACAGACAGAACAAAGTTGATTGAGGGTTTCTTGAAAATCATTACATTTGGTGATCATCCACTCCTACCAGAGATCACCTACATACTAGGACTAGGCTACAGTAACAAACCAAATTCTATCGAAGGACGTTTAGTGATTTGTTTGATTGAGCCAAGAATGATTTTTGAAACCCCAGTCCATTTGATTCTGATAAACTTCAGATACGAGTAGAATCAATATTACAACAGAACACAAATCTAAATTTTTTGGAGACTTTCGGCATTCAACCACTTATTTCGTTCGGTAATTCTTAAATTATGTCAAAAGTCGTATATCGGACGTCCGATACGTATGAGCAGTATTAGCAACTAATGCACTGGTCTCATTAAGTTCAATATTTCTAGATGTAGCTATGTATGTATGATATATACTTCGAGTCCGATATCCGATACCGTAAATCCGATGGCGAATATTTGTAATACTGAACCAAACGTCGACTTCTAAAACGACGTGTGAAATTTGAATATGGTCAGATGGCCGCTGCAAATCAGCGGATATCCATTTGATCTTGAATTGCTCTTGAACTGTGGTTTCGATGAGAGCCCTATAAAACGTTACACATTGCAAAAGCCTCCTTTGATTATTTTAATATGAGAGGTTGTGATTTTCTACCTCATGCTTACAGTATTGTCATCATTTAAGTAATAGTAGCGCTTTTTCAATCGTAGTCGGCTTCTAATTGGTTGATGGGGCTTACGTAGCGCTCTGATTTTCAAAAGTAGTTCCACGTCAGATTTATGGGCTTTCCCCTGGCATAACAAGTCAGTGTTTCCAGTCACCGAATGATACTCTCCCACATCATACCATTTTACTTCCCTTAGTTTTGTTCGCCATTAATGCTAGCTCACAAAATTGGCGCCCAACGTGACGCAATTCGAAAATTTCAAACTCGTCTGTTGATTGCACGTTTTAATCTATTAGAACACTCAGGCTCAATACTGATCCGTGTTTGCACTACTAGCAGGGGTGACTAAGTAGTGTGTTTACTTGTGACTCGAACGATGCAGGTTCAAGACCCAACTTGGGACAGCAGTTATTCTAGAGAGATCCAAAAAGAACTCTCGCAATTGTGTAGCCTTTCGTAGAAAGATTGCTGAAAAACAGCAAGAATGCTGCCGATTTTTGTTTACCGATTTGGGAGATCATTCTATTAGTTTGTCTACATCCTGCCACCTACAGGGGTGTTCATAAGAAACTCATCCGTAAATGTGTGCCCTGACTGAGAACGCAGGAGGACTCTGAGAAGATATCAACTTTATGGAAGATATCTTCACTTATAATGTAACATGGGATCCAAACAAGACTCTGTGCGATTAGTTTTGCTACCTTATTCAGAAAGGTTTTATTTTCTCCAACTATTTCGGAGAAGCCTTGAGCGCTACAGATTCATATACTTTGCCCCTTCCACCTCCGTTTGGAAGACAGCATCATGTTTGCCTAGCGGGAATTGAAAAATAATGTTGTCGTCCACCACAAAGACACTAGACTCTTGTTTTCTTTTGGAGCCATCCATGAAAATTCGACTATAGTTCTCTCCTGGTTCAAAGTCAGAGCCAGTCCTGAAGGCGAGTAAAGCGGACTTTAGATTTGCGCAGCAGGTGAAATTCTGACGTCGTTGTGTCAGACAAAATATCCAAAAGACAAGAGTCATAGGATAAATGTCGCGCATGGTAGTTTACTCGCTACCTTTTGATTCCTAACCAAATATTCCCGGTCACATTCTCTGGCTTACAAGCGGCCCCAATCAAGAAAAATGACAACGAATGGGCCAAGAATGATAAAGACAAAGCAGAAGTCTTTGCCGCCCATTTAGAAGAAACATTTAAACCATTTGATGGACAAGTGCTTGTTGAAAATGATAATGCGTCGGATATAGCACTTCACAATTACACAATAAGAAATGCAAGGCTGACCGAACTTCAACAAGAAATAAAGAAACTGAAACCGAATAAAGCTCCTGGATACGGCCTAATCACAGGAGAGCTTCTTAAATCGTTACTTAGAAAAGCGTTAGTTAAGTTCCTCTACATTATAAACGCAGCGATAAGACTAGAATATGTTCCGAGTCAATGGAAAGTCGCGGAAGTAATAATGATTCTAAAGCCAGGAAAACCGCCGAATGATAAAAAATCGTACCTATTTCGCTGCTGCCGATTATGTCTAAAGTTTTCAAAAGAATAGTACTGAAGCGATTACAGCCGGTTATAGAAGAAATATCTCTTATTCCCAATCACCAGTTTGGGTTTAGAACCAAGCACTCAACAATAGACCAAGTGCATAGAATAACTGATTTAATTGAGAACGCTTACGAAGAAAAAAAGATTTGCTCGTGCGTATTCCTTGATGTTTCACAAGCTTTTGACAAGGTCTGGCATGAAGGATTGAAATATAAATTACGACAAGTTCTGCCGGAACACTTATATAATATTCTGGAAAAATACTTGACGAATCGACTTTTCCTGAAAAGAAGAGCTGGGGTGCCGCAGGGAAGTGTCCTTGGACCGCTTTTGTACATATTATATACTCGCGATATACCGCAAGAAGAAGGCACCGTATTAGCTACATTTGCCGACGACACTGCCATCCTGGTAACGAGTAAAACGATCGAAGAATCGACTGAAAAATTGCAAGAAGCATTGAATAAAGTAAATGAATGGACAAAGATTTGGCGACTAGCTTTAAACGATTGATTGTATGTCAATTTTACTTATAAGAAAATAATTAATTTGCCAATCTTATCAAACTCGGTTCAAATTCCGTTTGTAAACGAGGCTAAGTATCTTGGAATGACACTTGATGCTAAGCTAAAGTGGAAATTGCACGTGAAGAAAAAACGTAAAGAACTAGAAACCAAATACAGAGAAATGTACTGGTTACTTGGAAAACATTCCAAGCTTAATATAGAGAACAAACTGCTTTTATACAAGCAAGTGCTAAAGCCGAAATGGACATATGGAATACAACTCTGGGGTTGTACAAAAATAAGTAATGTCAATATTATACAAACTTTTGAACATAAAGTGCCAAGAGGAATCTACTGCGTCGTCTACAAAGGACTAAACCTTTCGACTTAACGCGATAGCAAGAAACCGCGTCTAATTTGCGGAACAAGCAGGAACTTTCAATGGAAAGGGACCTGCCAAACGATCTCAATACGTGAAAGAAAACAAAGAAATCACGAAGTATTTTTTAGTGAGTAAAAATCTCACACTACTATGAGCACGCGCTATCGATCCTCATAGTGTTTTCATGAAGATTTTTTACCTACCCTCGAGGAAAAAAAAAAAATTCTCTGGCTTTAACACAGCCTATTTACACTATGTACCCATGACGGTGTGTGGTCTTCCTTTCTTTTATACCATCCGTAGCTTATATTTAATGATTCCTCAAAGCCAAATAAAGAAATTCTCTGTGAGCAGCCTTGAACATTCCGATCATGAGCGTAAACTTTCGTTTTTAATTCATACCCTAAATTGGTAAGTACAACATTATGTACCCAAGAAAATAATTGCACGACAAGCAGAGCCATTAAATCCATTTACCCCAAAACAAGAAGAAGATGTATCTTACTTCCACTCGCGCAACCCATAATTATTGGATTTTTTTTTTTGGCCAAAAATTGATCAGATGATCCTCGCAATGGATCACCACCATACACTCTCTGCCCAAAGGCCATTTTATAAACAATCAGATAACTTTTCTTACGGTATACCTATGCACATCTGAAACTGGAACTTATGTTAATTGCACGGTTACTGTCGTAAGAAATGCATCGCCAAAACATGTTCATCGTACTTAGGTGCCACCATGCGTGTATTACGCTCCCATCAAATCAGCGAAAAGATACTTTTCATTTTTTTTATTACCACCCTAGCAATGGCCAGTATACACATTACATGCACCTACTCGTACTTGGCCAAGTCAAGTCAAGTGAAAGCTTTCACTTTTAAGTGCATTTTTAGCTCACCTCACAATCTCTGAAACTTGTTGTCAGTTTTGGATTTCAATGCGTTAAATGCGTAACCGAACTAAGAAAACAATTTATACGCGCTACATACTTACTTGTACGTTACATGTTTCTTTGGGTCCGCAACCTGTTTTCCGGTTATTCTTTAATAATTCATAAGAGCTGGGCGGTTTGCCAAAAATATTTTTTTTAAAAAAAAAAAAAAAGTAATTCACATCGAAAGAGATGAATGTTGTTCCCCTCTGTCAAAGTGACATTCCTTTTTTGTAAATTATTTCATCGATATCTGACAGTTGACAGATGTCATCACTATTTTTCTAATCAAATTTAAGCGAATTCTTGGACACTCCTCAAATTCCAATATAATTTTATAATTAATTAAACAGCTAGGCCAACTGAATTCTTTCTGACATTTAATCTACTAGCTAGCCATTGGGTAACGCATGATAGAACACCTGGCTTTAGTAGAGGAATCAGTCAAGAGGCGTTTGTTCGTTCTAATATGACCAACGGACTATAGGTAAAGAATCTTTGATTGAATTTCAAGATCAATGATCAACTTACCAGGTTTTGAATTACATCCCATTCCGGTTTTTTGTCTATATATCTCTTCCAGTTCGAATGAGAGTTGTGGGTAATTGGAATGAATGCATGTGTGTATCTATGTGTAGTATCTGGGTATTTAAATCAGATTGGAAAATTGATAGGAATACACTCTTGGAGTCGTATCAATTAGATTTGTTCTACTTTCGGGTCAAGTAACGGCCGGTATGGCGGGAGAATGTTTGAAAAATTTTTATAGTTGCATTGGATGGTGTATTTATAAATGCATTTCCTTTTTTTTTATTGCAGGTTCAATACGGACATCAATACCGTCAGGATCCAAGTTTAATGTTACCTGGCATTTGGCGTATCCACATCGGGTAAGTTGAAAAAAAAAAAAAACTAACCTAGAACTAAAGATACATATTCTTGTTATTTTGCATTTTGATCTTGATTTGCGTAGATGATTTTAAATTGTTTTCAATGACCACGAGGCACCGGTTTAAGTTCATTGAGAGCAGGTATTTTTTTTATTTATCAATGACCATGGTGTTTATTTAATAGTTCTCTATCAGCCATGTGTGCAAAACATTCTACGTATTTATATCGGTACCGGTAGGGTAAACAGTAGAGTGTCAATTTGTTGTCGAAGGGCTTTTGCTTTTGTTTAATCGACAATTGCCGAATTGGGCATCTTCATGACCTTAAAATTGATGAATATATGGAGGATTTTGACTTGGGTACTTTGCAGAATCTTTACATTTGGGTGTGCAAATTTGATTTTGATTTGATCGAATCCACAATGGTACTTACTAATTACTCCGGTACGAAATATAGCTGCGATATGCTCCAATCGAAGGCAGTTGGAATTGACATCTTTTTAAATGGTTCGAGTTTCACGCTGGGCACTATTTGTAATAGCACATGATAGCAAGTTATGATGTGAATAGATTTTAAGATGGAATCGTCCGTCTAAAGAGAAAGAATTCGAATTGGCGAGTTAAGAATTGTAAATCATGTCACCTGCCTTTCACACGACACTATTTTCTCTATTACGACCTATCCCATTGCAAGATGCAATCCATATCCTAACTATTATAAGTTTTCAAGGTGGCCATGGTGTAGTTAGTAGTATGTTCGTTTGCGACCCGAACTGTGCAAGTTCAAGCCCGAACGGGGAAGAGCAGCCACAGCCACCCGAACATAAAAGAGAAACGACTAAAATCTAAGTTTCTCCAACCACTACATCAAAAGGATACAGAAAATTGAGTCCGGGATTTGGAAATTTCCTTTTTGATAAAAGAAAACAAATTATAAGTATTCTAATTTTCAATTATATTCATTTCATTTCATTTATTTATATATGACGTAAACAAAAAATTGACGTTCTGTAGTGGTGCATGTAAATCTCGGTTGCACAAAAACAAAGGAGCGATTGGAAACAGGAAATTCAATTTTATCAAATAAATAACGCGGTTCCTTAGTTATCAAAATATTATTAAATATTTTAAGGGCACAGTATTTAATATATGTAGAGAGGCTATATCCTAATACATTTTTCGATAGGGTCGATATATGATCAAAACGATTAAGATTATAGATGTACCTGACAACGTTATTAAAAGCCACAGTAAGGTTTCTTTTTGTCTCGTAGTTGAGGCTACAAAAATGTCGCACCCATAGAAAATTATTGGCATTATTATGCTTTTTGCAATGTGTTGAGGTGTAAAACTTTTGGAGAGGGACAGTGTGTCATTGAACCATATGCCTAGATTTTTGGCTTTTTCGACATATTGTAGTACAGTATTACCCAAATAAATAGGTGGAAAGTAGCTGACATCAAGTTTATTTCTATAAATAACTATACACTTAGATTTTTTTGGATTTAATTCAAGCTTGTTAGCTTTGGACCAGTGCATAATGTTTATATTTACCAGCCCCGTCTTCGATCATACCTAATTTGCAACTTAAATAAATTTGCACATCGTCAGCATACATATGCATTGATGAGAATTCAACAGTAAGTGGAAGATCATTTATAAATATTGAAAATAGTAACGGCCCTAGTATTGATCCTTGCGGTACTCCTGACTCTAATTCAATAAAGTCTGACAAATTTCCACTAATATCAACAGCTTGACTTCTTCTGCTGAGATAGGATAGCATCAAATCAGCAGCAGTGTCAGAAAAGCGAAATTGGTACTTCATTTTGGAGATGAATATTCTGTGGTTTACTGTATCGAATGCCTTTGAAAAGTCAAGGAGTCCCAGGAACGAAACAAGATCATTATCCATGGCACATCTAAGATCGCCCGTAACTTTTAGGACAGCCGAAATACAACTATGCTGTTGCCTAAAACCAGACTGATGAATGCTCAAGAGTTTCTTATTTTTAATATATGTAGCTGGAGATTTGCTCATGCAATATTTTTTCCATAAACTTAGATAAAAACGGGAGTATAGATATAGGTCTAAATTCAGGTGGAGATAAACGAGTGGCTTCCTTCTTTACAATGGGTATAACTTTTGCTACCTTCCATGCAAGTGGAAAAGCCTTAGTTAGGATGATTGTGTTGAAAATATGCGTTAGAGTAGGCAGAATATGTGGAAGTAATATCTTTAAGAATAGAGGATGAATATCATCCAATCCCATAGCTGTCGATTTTATTTTGAGTACAGCTCTTACCACATCAGTTTCATCTATTGTAGTAAATTGAAAATTCCTCTGGTTATTAGCATTAATAGGAGTAGCAAAATTAGAATCTGTAAGATCTAGTGAGAGGCGTTGAACTTTGGCAAACTCTTCGTTCATGATGTCTGGATTGACGTCATTAAGACATTGAGATTTTTGCCGACCTACACCTAGCTCCCGTATGTTATTCCATAAAATTTTTGATGGCAAGTTTTTATCAAATCGTTTAGAATAAAATCGGCTCTTAGCTTCCCTGACAAGAATACCCACTCTATTTCTCAACCTACGAAACAAATCGTAAAGCTTGGGCAATCTGAAACGCTTCCAACGTTTGTACGCCAAGTTTCTCTGCTTCATAATTTCTTCAATTTCAGGAGAAAACCATAAACTTGCCTCTTCACTTGTTAAACAAAAATCATTCGAGGTCCACGTTGGGCGCCATTTGTAGTAGGCAACGTTACAGAAGAATTTTTGGGAACTGGAAAATGATACGAAGTTAGTTTTTAATTTTGAAAAAAATTTGCTGAATGTACATAAGGATCGGATTCGAACACGGACCGCGAGATTCTCAAACTCAGTATACAACCATTGATCATGCCAATCCATTTCCTAGATACTTTTCTAATTTTCTAATTCTCAACTTCACTTCTCTTCACCTGACCATCGCAAACGATTCATAACCCACGTTGGGTGCCAATTATAATAGACAATGTCCTACTCTATACGTAGCTCTTCTCGAATAACCTATTTTCGATACCGCAGAAGGGTTTCATCTTGTCGGTTTTATTGTCTCCCTTCATGCAAAAGTGTCGCGGAACAGAGAGTAGGATTAGGGGGGTAGTATCTACCTTGGATGCTAGAGGATGAAGACACGGTAGAATGCCTAGATATAAACTGCAAAATTCCTACTCTCATTTATAGCAGTAGTGGTTGCATCCGACTTTGCTTAATTCACTTAGTTTCACCTAATTTTACTTAATTTTCCAGCTGTCGTTTTTTAATCCCCTTTGTGCAGTGCTACCAAATGTCGTACAAATTTGTAAAGAGCTTCTCTTATGTTTTATAAAATTACTAGTTGGCCCAGCAATCACGCAATTTCGCAAAATCTCTAATCACGCGAACTTTTCCTGAAAAATCCCCTAAGCAACAGTATATGCCACAAATAAATCGGTTCAGGCGCTGTAAAATTATGGTGTTACAACGCAAACAATAGAGGCCACTCAATTTTATATTATTATTGTTTTCGTTTCGTTTTCGTTTATTTTAAATAATCTTTGTTTGCTTAAATTACATCATGATTTCGATTTAAACTATAACTATTATATATATTATATGATAATATACAATGATAGTCCAGGACCATTAGTTATCCTAACTTGAATCTCTTAGAACCAATTGCTGTTCATAACACCCATCAAACCGACAATTGCCACCAATAATGTCAACAGCAGATTGTTAGCAATTATCGTATGCGCTGCATTGTCCAGCCGATCGGTATTACAGCCATCTGTGTTACAAATTCTACAGTTTGCATTATCTGCGACATCACATGCCAAATCCGAGGAACAACCACGTTCTGTCAGGCCATTTGTCAGTTTGGCAACACACAGATTGTTGGCGACATAGTTGGGACAAATTGAAAGTCCATCTGGTTCAGCTTTGCATTTATCATCACTGTCTGACTTGCAGATGTGGCAGCGACGCCTGTCACTTGGATAGACCTACACAGATAAATGTCAAAAGAGAACATTGAATGTCAAAAATTGTTTAGCCTTACCTCTGAATTACACTTGTCTCCAGAACACGTCTCACACAGTGTCGAACCGCCCACCTGCTGACAGACGATTTGTTGGCTAAGACTAAGCGATTGCAAACAGCCACGATGTGTGACTCCGCTTGTAATGTTCGAGAAACATGAATTAATTGGGGGTTGGCACGTCTGTTGTCCTGTGACTGTCGCCACATTTGTGGCACATTCCACGTTTACACTAGAGTCGCAAGCAATGCAAGTTTGTGAAGAGGGTAATTTTTCCAGTGAATTACAACTATCTCCTTCACATGTGTAGAGTTTATTTAGCTCCTTCCAACCTTCAATGATGGTGTTCTCAATAGCACTGGTGCATCCAACCAGGTCGACATTTCCAGTCTCATACTTGGCGAAGCAGGTGTCTCCTTCTAAGTAGGCTGCGCAGTGTTCTGTCACTGTGTTCGAGCAAGGGGTTCCCTGACATACGTGACAAGTCAAGCGATCTTTTGGGTAATTGAAATCGTTGCATCTCTCATCGAGACAGCTAGAACAATCTTTTCCAGACTCATCCAAAGCGCATCGGAATTGAACCTGTAGTTCTTTGTCATCCAAGCACGTGCGGATCACCTGAATTGTTCCGTTGGATGCCGTGAATGCAGCAGCCATACAGCCCTTTTGACACTTCCTAGTTGGGAAGTCGGATTTGGTTGGTGTGGACGCGCAAGTGGGATCAGTCTCGGAGTTACAGTACAAGCAGTCTGTATAGTCGCTTAGATCCCAGGCGTCATTGCATTCGTTTGATTTACAAATGAGACATCTTTCTGGGTTCTGGCGACAGTAGAGGTCACGTTCGTCTTCGACGTCGTAGAGGCACCCTCGACGTACCACCACACCGTCTTCATCGAATACCGTCATACAATCCTGCTGGTCGCCACCCGTGCAGGTAAGAGCTGGTCCCAAAGAGTTCAGACAGTGTTCTCCACTACATGAATGGCATCTCAGCGGAAGGTCTTGCCATTTGCCATGATTTCCATCATCGACGCGATGGACCAGGTCTAGAGTGTTGCAACCGGAGAAGGAGCAGTGGCGACATGTACTTGGGTCAGCGGTGTCGCAAAGGAGTTGAGAGCTGCAGGCGCGCTCTGTTAGATTGCCTCCCAAAGCTGAGACACATTTCTCGCTGTCTCTAATGTATGGGCAGACGGTCGTCGTTGTTGGCAGGGATTCACATTCCGGATCGGTGTCGGAGCTGCAGGAATAGCAACGTAGACGAGACTCTGGGAAAATCTGTAATGATCTCTAATTAGATGGGGGTTTCTATGGTAACTACGATAGACATACCTGTCTGTTGCATCCATTACCAACACAATGCGAGCATTTTTCGCCTCCTGACAAGATACACTGAGCAAACTCGTCTGCGGCTAGGTCTCTCAGGCAGCCCCTTTGTGTTGTGCCAACTGTAAGATATGACAGAAGCTGTGGGATACTAAACACCAATTGAACTGTTAAACTTACCTGAAGTGATCTTAGTGTAACAGTCGGTATAGGGTAGTAGGCTGCAAGTGTCAATACTTCCGACAAGATTTGGATTTGTCGCGCAATTCTCATCATTCGCAGAATCACAAATGGCACACCGCTGTGCTGTTGGTAGACGGTTCAGCGCGTTGCAATCATCACCCTCGCAGATATACACCTGCTTAGTCTTGAGAATATCCAGTATCTCCTGACCTCGGAACGCACTCAGGCAACCCATTTCAACTACACTGCTCGTGCTGTCAAATCTCACGAAGCATTGATCGCCCTCCTTGTACAACGGACACTGTTCAGACACGGGAACTTCACAGCTATCATTCAGGCAAGAGTGACAACGCAAGCGATCTTCGGGTAAGTCATTGGTATTGCAACTGCTTCCAGTGCATGACCTGCAGAAGGCTTCTCCACCTGTGGAACAGTCCTTCTGATCTGTCGATTCCTTGTCATTAAGACAGGTCCTTATCAAATCATAAGCTGGGTTTGCGGTGGAATCTGATGGATACAAAGCTACCATACAACCTCCTTGGCATTGTCTGGTTCTTAGTGATGATGTTAGAGGGTTGGTCACGCAAGTCTTGTCCTTGTTCGAGTCACAGTATACGCATTGGGTGAAGTCAGTTAGAGCGGTTGCAATATTACACTCGTTCGACTTGCAATTGAAGCAACGACCAGTGTTCTCATCACAGTAGTCATCGTATTCCAATTCGATCTGATCGCTGCATCCACGACGAATTACTCGACCATCAGTGTTGAACACCGTCGAGCAATCCTGATTGTTGTTGTTTTGACACTGCCTGGCTTCATCGAGTCCCTTTTGACAGTCCTCACCCACGCAATGATAGCAAGTGAGTGGAAGATCTTGCCACTTTCCAAAGTTGTCATCTTGCTTGCTAGCCAAGTCAACAATGTTACAACCAGGAGAGGTACAAACCCTACAGTTTCCTCGGTTAGACGCATCGCATTCGAGGGCGGTTCCACAGCCACGAGAAGTCGTTCCAGCGTTGAAAGATGTGACGCAAGATTCATTCTCATCATATTTGGCACAGATACTGAGGCTGTTGGGGTTCATTTCACAGTTCGAATCAGTGGAGGAGTCACAGATGTGGCATCTGATACGATCGGCAGGAAAGACTTGTCTGTTGCAGCTGCCATACGAGCAAGCAGTGCACGAAGTTGAGTTTCCAATAAGACAGTCGTAGAAATCATTGTCCACTAAACTGGATAGGCATCCTCTTTCAGTGGCGCCATCTAGGAATGATACATTCATTCATAAAACTACTTATGGCATAAGTAAAATGCACTTACCATTTAAAATTCTGGAATAGCACTGTGTGTATGGCGCCAGATTACAACTTGTTGTACTACCCACACTTCCTGGACTCACGGCACAATTCACATCAGTTCTCGAGTTACACAACGCACATGACTGGCTAACGGGTATAGCAGAAAAGTCGTTACAATTATCCTCATCACACAGGAACAGCCGTTTGGCTTTAACAAGCCCAATCGACTGAGCTATGGTGAAGTCACTCTTGCAACCCATCTCGATGATGCTTCGCAGCTCGTCAAACATGATGAAGCACTGATCGTCAGGCCTATAACCCGCGCAAAGTTCCTCTTTCGGTAGTTGACATCCATCTCCAGAGCAGTGGAAGCAACTGCGACGATCCGCAGGTAGATCATTCACATTGCATTTGCCGTTATCACAAGCACTACAAAGAAGGTCCGAACCAGCTTGACAGGTCTCACGATCGTCTAAGTCTTTGTCATCTAAGCACGTTCTCGTTGTGTCATAAGTCGGCTCATCTTCGCCTGATCGGGGGAATAAAGCGGTCATACATGACTTGTAGCATTTCCTGGTTGTTGTCAGTGATGTTGGATCTCTGATACATGACACATTGGAACTTGTGTCACATGACACACACTCAACATATTCGTCTAAGCTCATAGCCCTATTGCATCCATTCGAATTGCAACGATAGCATTTGTCCAGATTTTTATCACACCAATCCTCCTGAACTTCTGTAACAGCATCACTACAACCGCGTTGAATAACCACACCTTCGGCATTAAAAACTGTCATGCAGTTCTGAACGTTGTTGTTGGAGCACACTTGCACACCAACGAGGGAGTCTGCACATTCGGCTCCTTGACAAGTATAGCAGCTGATTGGTAAATCTTGCCACCTGCCTGGTTCACCATCCTTTGCAGCGTATTCAAGATTTTGAATATTACAAGCGGAACCGGAACAGACGCGACAAGTTTTCCTATTTGACACATCACATGACAGTTCAGATGAACATCCACGGTGGGTTACACCATCCTTGTAAGCCGACACGCAGGAATCTCCGTCGGTGAATTTTGGGCAGACTCCATTGCTGGCTGGTGATTCAGCACAACCAGCATCATCTACTGAATTGCAACGATGACATCTGAGCCGATTTGCTGGATAGACATCTGCATTGCAATTATTACCGACGCATGTACTACACACTGAATCTGACTCAGTGTGGCACCTATAGAACTCAGTATTTGGCAGGGCCGATTGACATCCACGCAAAGTGTCGCCATCTACAAAGAAAGTCACACATTTGTCAAAGAGTGTCATGAATAATTTTGATAACAAACTTACCTTCATTGATTCGAGTGAAGCATCCGGTATATGGTAGGGATGAACATCTTGTAGCGTTTATAATTAAATTCGGGTTAGTTGCGCATCTCGGATCGGTTGCTGAATTGCAAACGACACATGACTGTGGATTTGGAATTGTGTCGTACGAGTTACAGTTCTTTCCATCACACAGAAGCAGGCTCTTAGTTTGAATCAGACCTGTCACTGCCGCTTGCTCGTACTCACTACGACAGCCCATGGCAATGATATCATTCGCATTGTCGAACAAAATGTAACACTGATCGGCTGGATGGTATGATATACAGTCCTGAATCTTCGCATCTTCACATTCCTCTCCCCGACATGTCCAGCATTGGTGACGTTCATCGGGCAGTGGAAAATTATTACAACTTGCTTCGTTACACGCCTGACAGGAATCATCACTGCCGGCAGCACATACTTCCCTGCTGTCCAAATCCTTGTCATCCAAACAAGACCGTGACAATTCATACGATGGATCATCTTCTGAAGATCTTGGGAACAAAGCCACCATACACTGCTTGTGACATTTTCTAGTCCGAATTCCTTCTTTGGGATTCAGCACACAATTTGGGTTCGTTGTAGTATCACAAAAGACACAATCCACATAATCATCCAGACTCACAACGTTGTTACAACCTGAGGACTTACATGTCTGACATCTTCCACCATTTGTGTCACAGTAGTTTTCATGTGTCTTCGCAATTTCATCGCTGCAGCCACGTTTAACCACCTCTCCCGTGCTGTCAAACACTGTCATACAGTTTTGTAAGTTATTACCGCTACATTCGCTTACGGACTCTAAAGGTGTTTGACAATCTGCACCATCACATTTGTAGCAGGATAGTGGCAGTTTCTGCCATTGACCCGGTTTGCCTACGTAATTTGCCAGTAGATCAACAGAGTTGCAATCGTCAGCTGGACATATACGGCATGTATCACGATTTTCAGCATTGCAGCTGAATTCCGATATACAACCACGATTGGTTGTTTCACCGGAAAGCAAGACAACACACTCATCATCCTCTTTATAGATGGGACAGACGCCGGGATCTCTTGGGGTACTCTGACAGTTTGCATCATCGTTCGATGAACAGCGGTGACATGAACGACGATTGGCTGGGTAGACCTGTCAGTCAAAAGTAAGTACAGTTCAAAGATATTGCTTGGATTAACTTACCTCGATATTGCAGTGTTCAGCGTTACAAACGTTACACTTAACGTCATCGCCACTTTCAACGCACTCGTCGATAGTGTCGATTTCGATGTCTGACAAGCAGCCACGTTTGGTCAAACCCGCTGAAAAGGAATCATACATAAGAAACTATTTCGAGTTCTACGTCAAAATACTAAGTACCTTCAATTCTGGTATAGCAAGACGTATAGGGCAAACTATTGCACTGTTTAAAGTTCATCAGCGAATCGGGATTGGTGGCACATAAAGTGTCATTCGCTGAATCACAAACTAAACACCTGCGTGTGTTGGGAATTTTGCTGAAATCATTGCAATTATCACCGTTACAGAAGAGCAACTTTTTACGAAGAGCTGCCAGAGCTGAATTTTCGAAATCACTACGGCAACCCATTTGTACTACATCATTCAGGTCGTCAAACAAAATGAGACAACGATCGTTTTCTCTATAAGCCGGGCACTCAGCCACGATAGGATCTTCACAACTTTCACCCGAGCAACGCCAACACGAAAGACGATTCTCCGGTAGTAGATCTCTATTGCAGTTGTCATCTTGACAGATTTTACAGTACTGTGCGTCGCCATTCTTACATTCGTCGCGATCATCCAAGTCCTTGTCATCCAGACATGACCGTGACAGTTCGTAAGCTGGATCAGCTTCATTTGAACGCGGATACAAAGCTGTCATACATTGCTTTTGACATTTCCTTGTTCTTGACACATCTGTCGCTTGTGACGTACAATTAGGGTTTGTTGTCGAATCACAGAACAAACAGTCAACATAATCATCTAAACTGTCAGCGTTGTTGCAACCAGATGACTTGCAGTAGGTGCAGAGGTCTGGATGATTGTCGCAGTGGTGATCGTAAGAACCTTTGTAGATGGTATCACTGCAGCCACGTTGCACGACATTGCCAGCCATGCTGAATACTGTCACACAATTTTGTAGATTGTTATTCTCACATTTCCGTAGGAGGGTGGTTGAAGGATCATCGCATTCTTGGCGCAAGCAGGTGTAACAGTTGATGGGTAGCCCCTGCCATATTCCTGGATAGCCGATATTATTTTGGTAAAGATTAGCGCGGTTGCAGTTTGTCGAGTTGCATAACTTGCAGTACTGCTTGTCAGAATCATCACAAATGAAGTCACTGCCGCAGCCTCTGTAGGTGGCGTCATTTACCAATTTAGAGCTACAAATCTCGCTTGCGGTATAGATAGGACATACGTAGGGGGCATCCGGGGCATTTTGGCAGGAAGGGTCATCGATTGAATTACATTTGTGACAACGTAAGCGGTCTTCTGGGAATATCTGCGGAAGAAAATAAGCATTTTTTAAGTGACATTAGGTTCCGTAGTAGATTTTATTTGTTCGCCTTAATAACCCACGGGTGGCAGTTTGGTCGTAACCAGAAAGTCTTGTTTTATCTGAAAGACGCATTTTTGCCCCCGGCCAGTTTTTAATAACTGACATAGACATTGACTATCAAATGGTCAATTAGGACACGTTCAGTGTCAAGTGTTAGAAGTCTGAAATGTCTGAATGATGAAACTAACAGTCCTACCTCCAAATTACATCCATCTCCCTTGCATGTTGTACAATCAGTCTCATTGCCACTTAAGCAGGCCAATCGTAATGTTTTACTCAAGTCCGAAACGCATCCTCTGGCAGTGGTTCCATCTGAAAATAACAACAAATCCCCCATGAACCGCATTTCTGTCCAATCGATCTCAGATCAACCATCTTACCGCTCTTAACCCTTGTGTAACAGTCAACATGGGGAAGACTTACGCATCTGCTTACTGTCGCAACACCCCGTGGACTCGTAGCACACTGAACATTTGACGATGAATCACATGATGCACACGATTGTGGTTGCGGAATATTTGAGTAATCATTGCAATTGTTGCCGCTGCATGTGAACAGTTTATCCAAACTATCCTCCAGCTCCTGTTCGTCTAGTTGACTGGTGCATCCCATTCTCTCGACGCTGCTAGTGTCATCGAACAACATAAAGCAAGTATCATTTTCCTTATAGGCAACACATTTTTCTGATACCGGACTCTCGCATGAGTCACCCAAACAAGAGTAGCACTCTAGGCGATCCTCAACAGCATCCTGTACATTACATTCTCCTGAATTGCAACTTCTACAGAGAGATCTGTCACTGCCGCACAAATCCCGATCATCCAAGTCCTTGTCATCCAGACATGATCGTGACAGTTCATAGATGGAACTTTCATTGATACTTCTCGGGAATAGAGCAACCATGCATGCTTTGTTGCATCGACGAGTTGCCGACACAGCTGGTACATCTAGGACGCAGTTTTTATCCACTCTTGAGTCACAGTAAATGCAGTCGACGTAGTCATCCAGACTGAATGCGTTGTTGCATCCATTAGAATTGCAATTGAAGCACTTTTCGCTTGCTTCATCACAATAGTTGCCAAACTCCGCTTCCACAGCATCACTACATCCACGACGAACAACAGTGCCATCTTCTTCAAATACCGTCATACAGTGCTGGCGGGTGTTGCCATCACAAAAGTTTAACCGTGTGAGTGAAATTTTGCAATCGTCACCAGAACAAATATAACAGTTGAGGGGAAGACTCTGCCAGGCTCCCGGATTGGCGTCACTGTGTCTCTTCAGATTGACCACATTACAGTTGCTTCTGTCGCAAGTTCGGCAAGTAGTGGTGTCAATTGAGTCACAGGTTAGTTCAGCACTGCAACCGCGATGTGTGACCCCATCACTGATTGTGGTGACACACGTTTGGTCTGTAGAGTATTTGAGACAGACACTGGCATGTTTTGGATTCGCATCGCAAGTGGAATCTTCAGCGGAGTTGCATGTGTGACAAGCAAGACGATCAGCTGGGAAAATCTGTTAAAAAAAAATTAACGATCAGTTGAATGACAGATACTGACGTTAGTGTTACCTACCTCATCATTGCAAAGTCCTTCTGCGCAGATAGTACAGTCAGTGCTGTTATTGTTGTAACAATCCAAAAACTTATCACCATCCAAGCTTGACAGACATCCACGTTCAGTGTGTCCATCTGTAAGGAGAAATCTCATAAATAACTGCCGAAGTGTCAGCATTTCTTAAGCTCACCATCCAATACCCTCGTATAACAATCAGTGATCGGCAATCGATTACATGACGTTGATGATGCCACATTTCTCGGTTCTATAGCACAGAACTGATCTGTCCTCGAATTACACAACCGACACGATCTCGTTGGAGGCAGATTTTCAAATTCATTGCAATTATCATCGTCACACAGGAACAGCCTCTTTGACAGCAACAACGATCGAAGATCCTTCGGATTGTAGTCACTCTTACAACCCATCTCAATGATACTGCCCAATTCGTCAAACAAAATGAAGCACTGTTCCTGACTTGTGTATGAACGGCATGCACTGCTAGTTGGTAACTGACACGATTCTCCTGAACAGTAATTACACGACTTCCTCACCTCAGGGATCAATTGAGTATTACAAGCAGCTCCCGAACAGCTACTACAGAGCGGATCTGCATTACAACTTTCGCGATCATCCAGATCCTTATCATCTAGACAAGTCCTTGTCAGGTCATATGCAGCATCTACATCTGACGTTCTTGGGTACAAAGCTGTCATACATGCTTTGTGGCACTTTCGAGTCCTACCAACATCAGCCACGTTCACAGTGCAATTGGGATTCGATAGCCCATCGCAGAAAATACAATCAACATAGTCAGCCTTACTGATGGCCAAGTTGCATCCACTTGACTTACACTCAAGGCAATCGCTAGGATTTGTATCGCAGTAGGTACCATGACTTGCCGCCACGACATCGCTGCATCCACGAGCAACGACTTTGCCCTCTTGGCTAAATACAGTGGTGCAGGTTTGCAAGTTGTTGTTTACGCAGCTTCGCACCAAGCCGACAGAAGCAGCACATTCCTCTCCCTCACAAGTATAGCAGTTGATTGGTAAATCCTGCCAGAGGCCTGGATCACCAACAGATTCATCAATTAGGTCGACTGCATTACAATCTACTCCGGAACATGTCCGACAATCTTTCCTTCCCAGTGAGCCACAAGTGAGCTCAGATCCACAGCCACGGTTTGTGACGCCTTCAACTACTTTAGTAACGCATGTGTCACCTTCAACATAGAGAGGACATGCTTGGGAAGCATTTGGAAGATACTCGCAATCAGCGTTGTCGGATGAACTGCAGCGGTGGCATTTTGCACGATCCTCTGGGAAAATCTAACCGGAGTAGAGATGCGTGTCAGTGAAAATGATTCAAATTCATGAGGAGGATATTTTTAGAAAACTTAAGCCTAGGAGGTATTTGAATCCGGAATCCATCGAATTTAAGGCAAAGTTAAGTAGAAATGTATGTTAGAAGGAGGGATTACAAACTGCAGAAGAGGATTTTTGTTGAAGGTTAAGTAATGAAAAATAAGGGAGCTCCTTAGAAGAAATCATGCATCATGGGTATTTGAATCCGATTGAAGGGAGAATATATGTTGGGCGAAGAGATAATAAACTGAAGTGAATGATATTCTTGAAGATTAAGATGAGGAAGAAATTAACAGCGAACACATCTGGGGGGTATTTGAAACATATCCGAACCTTTGATTCATCGTTCAGCAACCACTTAATTACTAAAAAGTTATAAAAAATGAGGGCGAACAGAATTACAATTAGCTTATGAGCTGAATATTTTTGAAAGCTTAAGGTGGTATTTAAACCTAAAGTCAAGTTTCGTTTGATTTTAGTATTTTCAGAAGATAGGTTAAGAGATTGAACTTTTTACGCTTAAAACCTTCACTCATCTAACAGCTTTATTTCCAAACAAGGAGCTAACGAACTTAGCTGTTAGAGCTTTCGAACACTAAATATACTGTCAACTACACACCTCCTTATTGCAGCCACTCCCAACGCACGGTTGACATTGAGCACCGTCTTCTTCTAAGCACTGCACAAATTCATCGATTCCCAATGACGCCAGGCATCCTCTAGCAGTGCTTCCATCTGTCGGAAAAAAAAATTCAATCAAACTTTCCACTTTTGACACCTACCCCTCAACTTACCTTTCGCAACCCTTGAATAACACTGCGTGTATGGAAATCTGTCACACCTAGCTTGGGCTGTCACATCACTTGGACTCGTTGCACACAAATCATTGCTTGTTGAATTGCATAAAGCACAGAAGTTAGCCTCTGGCAGGTTTGGATAATCATTACAATTATCACCGTAGCATAGGAAAAGTTGTTTAATTGAGTTTCTAAGCTCACTTTCTGTTAGTTCACTCTTGCAACCCATTCGAATTACACTAAGCGTCTCATCGAACAACATAAAACACTGATCTGTCTCACTCAACGCTGAGCATTCTCTTGACACAGTGAACTCGCAATCATCTCCGTCACAAGTGTTACATGACAGGCGAGTCTCTGGCAATGCTAGTGCGTTGCATTTACTGTCCATACACTGAACACATTCGGAATTCTTGCCACAGTCATCAACATCATCGGATTCAACATCATCCAAACAAGTTCGTACTAATTCCAAAATGTTGGCATCACTGCTGCGGGGGTACAATGCGGTGACACACCCATTTGAGCATTTTCTCTGAGTCGCAATAGCGTTGACATTTCGAACACAGTCAGGATTATTAGTAGAATCACAATAGATACAATCAATGTAGTCCGTAGCGTCAGTGATAGTGTTGCATCCGTTTGATTTGCAATTGAAACACAATTCGGGGTTTGCACTGCAATAAGATAAGTACTCCGCTTCGACAATATTCTCACATCCACGGCTGATAACTTTGCCTTCGCTGTTAAAGACTGTCACACAGTCTTGGAAGATGCTGCCTTCGCATTTTCTAACAAGACCTTTCGATAGTTCACATTCTTCACCATAGCAGGTATAGCAATTCAATGGTAGATCCTGAAAAATACCATAAATCTCTTCGGATGACTTCTTGACATTATTTGTATTGCAGCCTTTCGACGAGCAGATTTGACAGCTTTTGGGATTTTTTGGATCGCAAGTGAATTCAGATCCACACCCTCGGGTTGTAACGCCTTTTGTGTAAACAGAAACACAGGTATCATTTTGTGTGTATAAAGGACAGGCGCCTAGGGCGGATGGATTGTTGTGACAGCTAATATCGACACTTGAACTGCAGCGTTCACACTGAATACGATCAGAGGGCACGATCTGAAAATATTTTAGACAGTTAGTAAAATTGTTTTTATACCCTATACCACGGGTTAAATTAGTTTTGGGAGAAAAACAAAGACTGAAGACCGTACTGTACTAAGCAACTTAGTTCTTAAGGAAATTAGTTATCTTTATCAACTTACTTCTTCATTGCAACTGGGTCCACTACACGATTGACAGTTCTTATTTCCATTTAATAAACATTCATAGAATTCATCGCCCGAAAGTTCAGACAGGCATCCTCGAACTGTCACTCCATCTAAAAAATAAGAAACAAAACTATTAAAATTTACAAATACAAAACAAAGTTTCTCCATCTTACTATTAACATCAGACACCTTTGAATAGCATTGTGTATAAGGTATACCACAAGTCACACGATTTTCGACACTTGTCGGTTCTATTGCACAATTCTCATCCGTCACCGAATCGCATTTATTACACTGCTTTGGTACTGGAAAGCTGTTAAAGTAGTTACATTCAGCACCATCGCAGAGGAGTAATTTCTGATCCTTAATTTGCGTTACCACAACATCGGGTTCGTACTCACTACGACAACCCATCTTTACGAGATCCTTCACCTCATCGAACAAAAAGTAACATTGGTCATCTGCATTATAAGTAACACATTCATCACTTATTGGATCTTCACATTTTTCACTGCTATTGCAAAAGTAGCAACTAAAACGATTTTCTGGAATTCTAGCCACATTACATTTTTCTCCTTCGCATGCCTTACAAAATTCGTCTGCATCATTGGAACATATTTCTCTGTCATCTAAATCCTTATCGTCTAAACATGATCGTGACAGTTCATATGTTGGATTCGAAGATGACACATTTCGGGCATATAACGCAACCATACAACTCTTTCGACATAATTTTGTACTAGTTATCGCACTAGGATTTAGTACACAATTCCTATCCGTCTTCGAATCACATGATAGGCATTGAACGTACTCAGTCAATTTGGTTGCTACGTTACAACCATTTGATGAACAATGGATGCATTTGTCACTATTACTGTCACAATAGTCATCATAATTTGTAGCAACTACATCGTTGCATCCTCGACTGATGACAGAATTGTCGGGGTCATTGCCAAATACTGTGACACATGTCTGAGATTTACTAACGTCACCTTGACAGACTCTTACACGACCCAACGAACTCGCACATTCCTCTCCATCACAGGTGTAACAATTGATTGGATACTCTTGCCATTGACTAGAAGCTGAAAAAAAAAAAAAAAATTGAAAACGAATTTATTTATTTTTATTATGGTGTGATATCGATAATCGATACCATTTCGCGAAAAAAAAGACAGAACAAGCGCCGTAAATAAATAAAACGATATCCAATTAATACCTTTATATTTTTATTAGTCTCTAAAACTTTAAACTGAGAATTTATTTATGCCATAAGAATACCTTTAATCTTATCGCTTTTGGCTTTTATGTAATTTGGAATAGCTGTATGGACAATGGACAGATATTAATCTTTTAGATTACTTTCGAGAGCTATTGTGTTTGGTTAATTAAAAAAATTTCAAATTTATTTTTAGAACATGTGAACATGCAGTTTATCAATTAATCACGAGTATTCGGTTATCGGTTACAAATATTTTTCTGGTTAAGCAGGTTACCCATTTAACATTGTTGTAACGAGCTACAAGTAGTTATAGTTATCGAAATATCGATAACTAACAATAGATCTAATCTTCCTCGGTGTCTTAGATATGAGGGCTGAGAACTAGTTCTTTATCGAAGACTTTAGGTGGGCCTTATTGAACTATCTACGAATAGTGATGGATAGCATAGTCGTAGTAGTTATTAGTTTAAGAAAATTTAATCTAACATTTTAGTTCTAAATTGGGTTTAAAAGCTACTACGGAAATAATTAGGCAGTTAGGTATTTTGCTGAAAAGATAGTGTCTTTCTTATATGTTCTAGCCGATTTCTTTACTGTTTTTAAAAGCACTAATCCAAGTCACATTTTGGCTCGTGATTTCACTGGCAATAATTTTTTGTGCAACTGTAAATTACATATATCAATATAGCAAGTCTAGAGCGTCGTGTTGTAACTTGGCTAGAGCGTCGTGTCGTAACTTTTTCGAATACCCCCATATCTTGGTTCATACCTTGCATACAGTTTGCGGTTTAATCTTCTCTTCTGCTTCGTAGATCGTACAAAGAATTTTGTCTTTCAAAAGTCGAAAACATTTCCATCCATTTTGAAAAGTTCGCGCTTCTGCATTATACAGTAGTAGTGGGAGAATATTGATTTTATAGAATGTTGGCGGGTTAAGCGTAACTACTCAATTGTTCTCGTAGTCTAAAAAATTATCGCTTGTCGAATACGACTTTCCATCTAGTCTCAACACTGAGTTATCAGCAGGACATGGGTAGACAAAATCATTCACTATCTCTTATACCTGTATGTTGACGGAATTTGCGAGTACTTCGTGTTATCTTCATTTGTAACTAGTTTTAGATGTTTCTGAATAGCTGCTTTCAAAAGCATTAAAACTGCAAAGCTAGCCAATCAGTCAGCTTGCTCTGCACAAATTGTTGTCATCCACTGAAAAATATAGCCCAGTAAGTTTTGACAAGGATGACTTGCATTGTATGAAGCTATTCTACCTAAAATATCTTTTGGTATTAAAGGTCTTGGTGGTATCTTTGTCTTGACGGAACAGCACCCGATATTCATTCTGTCCTACAGGCCTATCCACGAAGAGTTCTAGGCATTCAGAAAAGTATTAAGCCTGATAGAAAATTGTAAGCGATGATCATGAACTAAGTACCTTCTGCTACAGCGGTGTTAATCCGGTGGTATCTAAAGTCATACTTGTCCACTCTGCAGACATGCAATAACAAAGTCCATTGATCAGGAAGGTCATATGTATACGTATGTGTTTGCCTCTGTAATTGGCATCCGACTGTATTCTTTTAAGACTTTCTGAGTGAGCAGCTTTGTTTGACGTAAGACTGCACAATTTTACTTTAGATGGCGCTACAGTCCGGGGTGGACATGGGCCTAGAAACACTACACCAGTATATGCTCTGACAGTGTTTTGCGGTTGCAGCTTGTCAACATTGAACTTAATCACGATGATGCTACACCATTATACACGTATGTGCATACCTTCGATGCAACCATGTAATGACCCAAATCAATGCTGCTGCCTGGGAAATATTCAAACATCTAAAATACTGTAGAAGTGTCCTTTGGTGGAAACACCACCAGTCCCAATTTCAAATTAAATTATCAACAGGTGGCACATGTTATATACTATTATGGGTGAAAACTTATCATTACCCTCTGAAAGCGTGGTGTGATTGCATTCTTGATTACAGAAGGCAATGTCCTAGCTAGAATTCATCGACCCAGTAGGTGATTGAGCTGACAGGAAATTCAATCTTATCCTAATCTTGTGTGTGAAAACTACCTGTCATATAAGTCGATTACCTACTCAATAAACAATTTAATCGAAAATTAATTACCGTCAAAATTTCACATATTTAGGTCAAAAATATCGAGAACATTTTTCTATCACAGATAGCTTTGTGTGAATAGGAAAATAGTTGTCATAAAAATAACTAAACTGGTTCCGAAGTAATTTTTCAACATTGCCTCAAGGTGGGCGCCATGACTCAGTGGTTAAGCGATTCAAGGTTCAAATCCCAGACAAAATAAAGTGTGCACGACTGGGTCACGTGTACTTATTCCATATGTGCTATTCATTTGGAAATTGTTTAAATTTCAAATTTAAGCCAAGTCGATAAGATATACATACAATAAAAATTGGCTTTTTCGAAAAATGCGTTAAAAAGCTGAAAAACTTTTTCGACCATATGACAAAAATTTGAATGCCATGCCATGATATCGATTTAGAATAAAATCGCCTCAGCCATATTCGAGAAATAGCCATCTTTGCAATCCCGCTAATAAGTAAAGTACCGTTATTCGAAACGTTTAGCAAAAATCTGAGTACGCACTCTTATTGCAAAAGTCCATTGTTACTCTAGATATGAATTTTTACCGAAATCATTCGAGCAGTATTTAAGAAAATTGAATTTTTTTGTTAAAAAATTGGGCCTAAGTAAAGTACCGTTAATTTTGAAGGTAGAATACAATTTCGAATATTGCGTCTGGGCATTATCACACAGACCGCAGTTTGAAGAAAATCTGTCAAGCCGTTGAGGATGCAGCCCGAGGTACAGGCAGACGGACATACGGACAGACAGAATTGAGAGACCCAATTTTTGAGTTCCTCTATTATGGTAATGTCAAGATTAATTAAACTAAATTGGAGCAAGTAATAAAGTGCAAGATTGGCACGTGCTTGCGACCTACATAAATGTTGTTTATTTGCAAATGTGGATGTTTTTTTTTCTTAAATCGTTAAAAATCTACTATTTTCAAAAACTTGATATGCCATTACACTGCATATGTCAAATTCTGTTCAGATATTGGTTTTGAAGAAAACTGATTGAGAAATATCCGAGAAATGGTCGTCATCTGAAAGCATATATCTACCCCAACTCATATATGAAATTTTATCAAAATATTTAGAGCCGTTTTCGAGCAAATTAATTTTTTCCAAAATCGGCCAAACAAATGGCCGTTTATTTTAGGGTTAGAATGAAAATTCCGATTTAACTGGAATTGTGACCCACCGATCCCAGATATGAAGTCTGTCCAACCGTTTGGACTGCAGTCAACCAACATACACTCGATCCACCCATTTAAATAAAGATCTGAAGTTAGTTCTAACATAAGACTAATATCTATGAAACGTGATGGCGTCTTCTCTCAAGGTAACCTTAGGCTCACTTAAAGACTTCAGTAGTAACTGGATTGAATCCTACACCAACAAATAAGACGTCATATTTGCGGGGTGTACAACTAAACAAGCTAACAACTTGTGCAGTGGAGTGTCTTTCTTCCGATATAAATCTCCAAATAAAAGGACTGAACTTTTCCAATGTTACTACAAAAAACCGAAAGAAATATTACAATATTTTTCAAATAAATATTCCTCAGCAGCATACTCGTAACATGGAGGTATTATTGCAACTGGAACAATGAGAAGCACACCTTTAGATCTATTTGGACAGGAATTCACATTTGAAGAGAATAATGTTTTAAGAATAATTTCTGTATTCTACACATATACGTGGGAAATGAGGTAATAACAAATAGCACAGCACCCTATTTAGACTTTTGAAGACTATATTCCAGCCATTTTTAATCAGATACTAAATTCTCCTCCGAGGACCTCGAATTGTCTAAGTCAATCAGACTTCCAAACTATAGCAGTGATACAAATTTTCGCATTCACAATAGCTGCCCGTGGAGTCACAATAGCTGTCCGTGGAGTCACAATAGCTGTCCGCGGAGTCACAATGAAGGTTATACCACAGGTTGATATTACCTTTCTCCATTGACATTCATAAAACTAAAATTTAAAGTGCTCTTGGAAGAGCACCTAGACCCAATTTATGGTCAGAGAGCAATAAGACTCCCGCTTTGTAGCAAAAACAGGGAAAAAATGGAAAAACTTACAAAGGAATAGAAGTTTTCTGTTCGTACTTGTAGAAGTAATAAAGGATCTTAAGACGTTAAAGTATCGTGTAAAGATGAGAAGATTCAGCAAAATACTTAGAACCTAAAGGTAAACGAGTATTAAGTAGAGTTAAGTCTGTACTGACTTGTGAGCCTAAAAATAAAATTTCATCACGATTTTCCACTGCGGTCTTCATTGCAATGCCTACGTTGAGTCTAATTATTCACAATTTCTGTCTAATAAATACCAAACTAATAAAATTTACAAGTTCAGATATGAATTATAAATTTTATTATCGGACATTTTGGCGAGTTAGTATTTTGAATTATTGCCTCCAAAGGTGTTTATTTATCACATAAAACACACGTTCTGCGCCCCAGCTCAATAAAAGTTTGATTGATGTTTATTGCTTTAACATTTAAAATTTATTTGCTATTTTGCTAGAGATACTTTTTTTATTAGTAAGCATGTGAGGGATTATTATCTTTTGGCAGGTTTTTTTTTGAAAGACTAATTTAAATAAATAAGATGATCTTAAGATGCGGTTAATTGGATTTTTTTGTTTTTAAATTTCGACTTATTTTTTTTGCACAAAGCCCGCTACATACCCAGGACCGGTTTAATGTGAACTGCCGCCATGGGCCAAATGTTTTTTACCGCCTCTCTTAACTTAAAATAGTTTGCTAAAATCAGTATGTAATCGATAACTAGAGTCGATTTCAATAGGAACATAACAATTTTGTATTTTAATACAGACGCACCCTTAAACTTTTTTTTATGATCTGTCAATGTCAAAACGTCAGTCAAGGTGTACATTTTTATCAAGGTGAAGTTCATGAACAGCAACGTTTGGAAATTTTTGAAAATTACTACCGAAATTCTGAGTCGGTGGTTGCAACTTTAAGAGCGCTTACTCCAATTTTCGGTCGTAATAATCGTCACACCAGACAGGCTGTGCATACTATAGAGGATAAATTCGAGATAACGTACCGGTCAAAGTACCAAAAATATCGCAACCGTAAGTACTTCAGTTAAAAATGAGCCAAATCAGTCGATTCCACATTGTGACGCATTTTGTGTAAAGATCTTGGCCTACACCCTTACAAAATCAAATTAACTCAAGAACTGAAGCCTCTTGATCATTTGAAGCCCCGAAACTTCTCCGATTCGGCTCTGCGAAGGTTTGAATAAAATCCTGAATTTCATCGAAAAATCATCTTCAACGGTGATGCTCATTTTTGGCTTAATGGCTTTGTCAATGAGTGCTGGAAAATTGGCTCCAAAGAATCTATCGCTGCAAAAGTGCTCGCGGTGGTCATACGAACGAGATCGAATTCCATACTTAAATTTAACATGTGTACTACACCTGGAATAAATTTCAGCCCGATATCTCAATTATTCTATGTTTTATTTAAATACAAAATTGCTTTGGCCTTATTGCCTTTCGGTTTACTTCATTCGCGACGAGCTTACACCCTCAGACAGTCTGCGATAGTGAACTCATTTTTCTCTTTTGCTCGCGGAGCAATCCCCAAAGCACTCTCTGCCGTCCAAGGAATTTATGTCTGAGATGGCAGAGGCCTGGACAGTGGAATAGAAAGTGGGATGTGTCCTTATTGACTTCCTCATCTTTATAGCCTCTAGAGAGATCAGCCTCACTTAGCATTAGCTTTTTCATATGATATCGCAGAGTATTATACCCTGTAATCACTCTGAACAATGGAGAAAAAGATTTTCCCGTCCTTCTGCATCAATGTATTAGTTCTGGCCTTCTTGTACATTGGCCATACTTTACTCGTTCTTTTCGATAAATAATGTGATATCATCGCGTGGTATTGCCTTTATCTCAGTCTCACGGACAGTAACTGTCACTATAGGCACCTCCGCCTGGAAAACGCTGCTTTGGTCCGGGAGTCTGATTGACTTAAATAGGCTCAGTTTGTCTAATAATTATAAATTAGTTTTGGAATTATATATGTATATACGAATATGTATGTTCCACATTCCACAAAATAAATTTCCAAATCACCTGATTTTGACATTTCCAAATTTTTGACAAGCAATTTGACAATTCGCTACCTCAATACAAGTTGACTAGTTTTGCAATCAATTCGCGGTCTCTCGACCAATTAGAGACGACTGACTAGATAGGATGATCGAAAACGCATGACATTATCTACTTGATGAGGAGCCAGAGAATTGGTCCGAACTTGGATTGACCTTACTTAAGACTCCGTGTGAATTTCTAGATCACAACTAGCTGCTCTAAACGACAAAATAAATTCCACTGAAATTGATCAGATTCTGATAGTCTGAGCTTAGCTATAAAATTTTCGTTCGTTTTTGTAGTTGTGCTTCTGTTTGTGAAATTTTATTCTCTGTAAGCACTCTGGATGCCAATTGAATCAGTGGTTTTAAAATGTGTTTTGGAGTTTTTTGCATCGATTATAAAATGCAAAGCATGTATTGATCGGATCAGCGGTTTTGGAAATATGCCGCCTTGGGCACGTACTATATTTTATTTATATCGATAGCTGATAACACAATCTTTTATATACGATTTTGGACAATAACTTTATTCATTAAGAAATAAATTGAGATAGAAAAATTGAAACTACATTTCTAAAAATGTACGAAGAAATAATATGGCTGAGTACCTAGAACAGCTTCATTCGCTAATTGATAGCAAACAAATGCATATGTACATATATAAAAGAGTGCGATACGTAATAATCAGATTGTAATTAAATTAAATTTATCTTTTCGAGTAGCCATTGTGACTGGTTGTGATAAACGAGTGGCGAATTGATTGATTGTACTCACTTTAATGCGTTATTCTTTATAAAAGCCTTATTGCTCATTTATTTAGTGGTATAGGTTTTCAGCTGTAAGCCCTGGTAGCTAGAGCTGTTATTTTTTAAAGAATTATACTGTTACATTTACATATATAAAGATTAATAAATAGTAATAATAATAATGGTGGTATGGTAATGGATAGATTTTATATTTTTGTACCTGTACTATGTACAAGTCTAAATTTTAATCGAAGTTTCATTTCATAAATATTGGTCCTAAATGTCATATTTAGTAACGCTTAGCTAGTTAAGGCGGTATTGTATCGTAGTATTTTGCAAATAAATATCCAAATTTGTAATTTTATGAATAGTAGTCAACACTTCATTAAAAATTGGAAGATACTGGTCAACACATATTCTGTTCCAAGAAAGGAAAGTAAAATTGTAAAAATATGTAAATAAATACAATTCTGCCATCGCTATAGTTTTTGAGTTAAAATGTTTTTAAAACACGAGTTTTTGCAGACTTAGTCATTTTATTCACGATTTCTGTTAAACAGAAGTCATGCTTAATTATGAATGTAAGTGAGTGTCAAGCTATAGGGCGTGCTATCAGTTTTTGCTTGAAATCTTGACTATACTGTGTGTGCGTTGTGGCATCTTAATACCTATTTGTAGTTCCCCAATATTTTATGTTGCGCTAAGGCCATAATATTTCTCAAAAACTCTGTTTCCTTCTCTTTATTCATAATTCCGCATTTTTTGCCTGGCTACATGGAACAAACTGTCCGCCTTCTTTTCTTAAATATATATTTGGAGTCATATGCCCTTAAGCAGGTTACATTCACTTGACAGATTGGCGACTAATTACTAAAGGATTTTCTAATTATTACTGCCAGCCGAAATTTAAGTTTTAATCGAACATATTAGTACTTAAGTTGCGCAAACTGAAAAAAAAAAAAAACAGACGGAATTTCCGACGGCCAATTTTTTCGATTGAGAGAAGCGTTTCATGTCAGTTTTACTCTCGGATGTTTGTCAGACGTTCGCGAGAGGTGTGATCATAAAAAACATATTTTTTTTTGTTTTTTTCTGGGATTCGAATCTTGAGTCTCCCGCTAGGTGAACGCGCGCTTATCCACTGATTCACGGCACCATGGTGAGCTTGAAAAAATTCCATTACCTTAAAACGTGTTTTAACTACAGCATTTCGATTCACTCTCATAGAAAACAAAAAAAAAAAAAAAACAATTTGCCACCCCTGTACTATGTGGAGCACATATAAACACACAAACCTATCCACTGCTGTACCGCAGTTGGCGATGATATCCGCCTAGTGAAAATTGAGCAGTTGCAGATTTTTAAAAAATTAAAATTTAGGCAAAACAATCTATTGACAGTACAGTACATATTTTTTTAACGAATTATCAAAAATTAGTTTATTTAAACTAAAAGTGTAAAAGTGAATTAAAAAAAAAAAAAAAAAAAAACAGAAAAGGTACAACCCGTTTAGAACAGATCGTATGATACCATATACACATTTTTTGATTGAATTGCAAAGTAGTCTTCCATTTTTGAATGCTTTTATCATAAACATTTTTGTAAAGACAAGTGGGCGTGGCTGTCACTATTTGTAACCGAAATTTACGTATTCTGATGATATTTTTAAAATACCGTAAATAGCATTGGGGGTATATCGTTATTATTTCTCTATGTTACAAACTGGGTACAATATTTGGATCATAACTAATGCACTCTCTATGGATAAAAACATACCGGAAAGTTACAATTCTTTTAGAATGGGTCATATGATTCCCTATCACCCCGTATAAAGTGGGCGTGGCATTATGAAATCAAATACAATTATTATTTCACAGTTTTTAAAAGATTTTATCAGGAAAGACTAAATAGCTTCGGAAAAACAGAATATGGTTCTTCAAAGAAAAAGTCCCCACTACTCGTATGTAGGCGTGGCCAAGTACAATGTATGTAAAGAAAGTCATCGTCTACATATTTTGTTAAGACAATATTTTTCAGTTTTGTTGATCACAAATTTATATACTTATGAAGGCCTAGCGTTATTGTTTTTCTATGTGTCAAAATTAATATACCCTATGGGATAGGCGTATAAATATGACGATGGCCCAGTACCAGGGGGAGCATAACTGGCCAATAAAAAAAATGCTTGTAAATGGAATGAAGATTTGAAGAAAATTTCAGAAAGATGAACATGCACTGGCTTATGAATCAGTTAAGACTAATAAATTGACACATAATTTTGATAATAATCCAATATATATTATTAAAAGCTAGAAAAGTCTTTTCTGTTTGTTACTTGAAATAAAGATTAAGGGTATTCCATTAAAGGACTACGAACTCGTATTTACTTAAATTTTCGATCTGATTTGAGGTAAACCCACCCTTGAATCGGTTATTGTAATTCGAGAACCTAGCAAATAATTTTTTAAAATAAAGTTTATTCGACTTTGTTAGTAATTTAAATACGCTTAAAACTTGTTTAGAATTTTTGCGAAAAAATTAACTTTCTTACGAAATTAACCCATTTTTTTCTATACCTATTATTGAAGGAATACTGTTGCAGAAAGGCAGTTCCAATAGAATGTAACATATAATTTACATTTAATAGGGATCTGAAGCCCCTTTGCCCCCCTTTTATGAAAGCCATCCATTTACTACTGTACCTCTCTATTTCCCTTTAAGATTTTTAGCACGAAATCCTTGATTTAATTTTATGATTTATGTAAGGGGAGATACGAGTATTGCTCGGGCATAATGCTGATGGTGTGACGAATGAAAGAATGACGATGAATGAAATCGTAACAATGGAATCACACAGAACCGAATACCAAGGTTTTTTTTTTAATTCTTTATTATATACCTAGTCATGTCATAAATACTGGTACACGTTTAAACGCACTCATCGTGAAACTAGTACTGAACACATCCATTCTGTATTGACTGGTATTCAATGCGAGACATTTATACTAAATTAACGCGAAAAATTATTTACACGAAAATCGTTAGTGGGCGATAAAATCCTGTTGTGGAAATCGTCCTTCACATGTGTAATATGGAAAGCGGTGATATTTCCCGGACCTTGCGACCGTTTGGAATCACCTGGAATTTTGTGTATCGATATGTTAAATTGTTTGAGGACACTGGAGGAGTAATTGATTGCCAAAGATCTGGAAGCTCTCCCACTGTTAGACCTCATGCATATAAAAGACACACTGGCCACTTATTCACAGCTCAATTAAATTAAAAAAGTGAAATATCGAAAGCTCCACGCCGTCAGTATGTGCGAAATTGGAAAATTTTGAGTAAAAATATCGGCAAAAATCTATCTAATTGATAATTCCGGACTTTATAGTAGCAGACGATTGGCTGTCAGGCAATCCAGGCCTCAATTCTTTTAATTATAAGCTGTGGTCTATATTAGAGGCGATGGTTTGTTCTAATCAAAACCCAAATATGGAGTCCTTGAAGCGGTCACTTATCCATGTAGTGGACAAATTTCCAATGGATTGGCTGTGCATGCTGCGATGGCGGCCATTTCGAATAAATTCTTTAAATATTGTTTTCTAAATAATAAATCAAATATCAAAAAAATTTAAAAATACTTGATAACAATAACTGAAATAAAATATTTCTCGTAAATTTGAAATCAAATTTGTAAAGAAATTCTAAAACCATCTGCCATTAATCAAATCCGTTCACAAACTCCATACTTATTCCAAATATTAATTTGAAATTCACTTGATATGTTTTTTATTTGTAATTCCCATTCACAGAACGTTTTTATAATCCACAGAACGATTTTATTTTCTCAAAAATCCACTATGGCGTATACGTATCCTTTTTTTTTTTTAAATCCAATTTTGTATCCAATTCTGAGTCACTTGCACATATTTTTTTTTTTATTTTTCACTAATTATCCTTCATTCTGTTTTTCGATTTCACAAATTTATCGATATCACACAACTCTTAACACTAGATAATTTAATCACAGTAAACATCATTTAGAAAAAACCTACCAAAATTTGCACTAACTAATAAAAGCCCTAAAATAAGTCCACATTTATATTTTAGGGACGACATAGCGCGTCCGCGTATAAAAATCGTTTCGAATAAAAACGATCGCGGTTAAGCGTTTGTTTTTTGGGACTAATTCGAATCATTCGTTCAAATCGATTTATATAGGCTCCGGATTGTTATCGGACATAATTAACAAAGATAACGTTGAAAATATACGAATATTGTATCTCAATCTTTATGTGAAATACCCGTTGGACATTATTTCCGATTAGATTTTTTTGCAGCGATAATCTACTTTTTATATTGTTATACAACAATGGTAATGTTTAATCTCCTATTAACAATTTTGTAGTAATAATAAATTTTTATAAAAAAAAATACCCACACATGTATACGTTGTGGTTTATTGCAAGGAAAATGTTTAACGATGTAAATCTGTATTAAATGTCTCAAGATATTGTATCCGAGGGTTAATCCGAAATCAAATCCAAATTTAATGGACTTTAATCAGTCGTGAAGTGGAATTTAATAGATGATGTTGTTGCTGTGGGAGAAGGCTCATTATTATTTCGTTTTTACATTCCATTGTTGAAACTTAAAATGTTTAATGAATTTGTTAATGTGTTGGTCTATATTTGTTTTATTAGTTTTATCCCATGGACTCAGTTTATGTTTATTATTAAACCATTTTAACTGATTAGAAAAGTAAGTTCTCCAATCGCCAGGAGTGTTATCGATCGCAAATTATTCCATATTTGAGGTCGCGGCAATCTGCGGAATATTTTTGGTTTTCTAGAAACTTAGCCGCTCGTATCTTTATTATATCACAACATCAGTGGAATTCTTAACTCGAGTGATCAGTATTGAATAATTTATAAGGACACATTGAGATAATTGCACGTTTGGGGATTATATTTATCACTAGTCATGATGGATAAACGTGTTTAGAATTACCTATAAATTTTGTGGAAAAATGCATGTTTATGGAAAATATTTAGCGGAAAGCTTTTGCATAAACTTTTATATTTTCCTTGTTTGAAGTGACGGTAATTTTTCATCTAAAAGTGGCGCTTATAATATAGCGTGGCTAGTCTTTTATTTGACCGTTTTCTGATAAAAAGCCACCATTTATGATCTAAACGCGTTTTGAACAGAAATAGGGTAAAAGATACTAAGATACTAAGTTTTTTTTGATGAAAATGCAACTTTATTGTGAAAAAATGGTTACAAATGAATCATTCAAAGTATTACCCATCGCTAGCTACAACTTTTTTCCATCTTTCTGGCAGAGCTCGAATACTGTTACGGTAAAAGTGTTCATCTTTTGAGGCTATCCACGAATCAAGTCATTTTATGATGTCTTCATATGAGCGGAATTACTGATTAGCCAGACCATGTGCCATCGAACGGAACAAGTAATAATCGGATGGCGCAATATCTGGGGAATATGGCGGGTGGGGTAGGACTTCCCATTTGAGCATTTCCGGGTGAGTTTTAACGGGTTTGGCAACGTGAGGCCGAGCGTTGTCATGCTGTAGAATAACTTTTTCGTGCCTCTGCTCGTATTGTGGCCGTTTTTCGCGCAGTGCTCGGCTCAATCGCATCAATTGAAGTCGATACCGTTCCCCAGTGATGGTTTCGTTGGGTTTCAATGACATCGACCTGGTCCCACCAAATAAACAGCATAATCTTCGCAGTGTGAATATTCGGCCGAGCCGACGACGTAGAAGCATGACCGGGCAGTCCCCATGACTTTCTTTTCTTTGGGTTGCTGTAATGAATCGATTTTTCATCACCCGTCACGATGCGATGAAGAAAACCGTTCCTTTTTTGCCGCTGGAGCAGTTGTTCATAGGCGAAAAAAAGGACCCTCAACGTCCCTTGGCTTCAAATCATAAGGAACCCAAGTTCCTTGTTTTTGCATCATTGCAAACACATGCAATCGCTTGGAAATAGCTTGACGGGTAACTCCTACTGCTGAAGCAATACCTCCAATTCAGCGTCATCGAAGAATTTTGGCCTTCCTTCATGCGGACGGTCGTCAACATCGAAATCACCATCTTTGAAGCGAAGTAACCAATCACGGCACGTTGTTTCACTTAGAGCAGCATCTCTGTAAACTTTTTGGAGCTCTCGATGAGCTTTAGCAGTCGTTTTCTTCGAATGAAAGAAGGAAATCAACACTTCCCGCAAATGACGATTATTTGGCACAAAATCAGACATTTTCACACAACCAAAAGTATATGACGCCAAAACAAAATCACTAATGTGTCAAAACTGTTTGTTTACCATATGTCTAACCTCGGTTTATGACGTTTTATATGTCAAAATCGACCAGCACTTTCTGCTGGAGCCATCTATTGAGAACTTAGTTGCGCACCTATTATATACACGGTGTTTCTTGGGACTGCGGTCGATTTGAAATTGGAATCATTTAAAAAACAAATACATAAATTATTGGTTTTTGTAGTAAATGTATTATGTATCCATTGCCATTAATGATGAAAAATAATGTTGGCCAAATAGCCCCTCTAGGACTGGCACATTATGCAGAATGTCATCCAATAGATATCCCCAAATTTTGACATGACCTTGCCTGGTAATACCTGTTTCACAATTTCCATTGTTATCCTGGCTGACGAAACCGAGTAACAGTTTCGTTATCGTCATTTTCGAAAAAAAATCGTCCAATTATTCCACCAGCCCAAATCGTCACACCAAAGAGTCACTCTACGAGGATGAAGAGATCGTGGGTTTTCCGCTCCCCATATCCATCTATTCTGTTTATTTACAGCTCCATTCAAGTCAAAATGCGCCTCGTTACTCATAACCAACTTTTGAAAAAATTCAGGGTTATCTCTATTCAATTGGTCAATTTTTGCACTCCAGTCCCGTCCCCTTGTGGTTATTCTCTTGAAGTTCTTGGAGTCACTTGAATTTTGTATGGAAATAAATGCACGTCGCGATGCAGTGCAGTGCTCTTTAGAGGCATTCCACGTCGACCAAAAAAATCATGTAATTTAGGCTGTGTTGCAATAATTGATAAAATATTTTAATCACTAAAACACGTTGTTGTAGAATCAAACTCTACATATCAAATGGCATTGACAGATGAATACTACTGCCAACTTTCACATAATAAAACCATCTTTGTGAGAAATGGCGCCGATTTCAAATCGGCCGCAGCCTGGAAACTATTCGCCAGTTTTTCTGAAAAGTTCAACGAGGAGGGAATTTGCTCTATCTCCCATGATTTTTTAATTTCAAATGTAGACTTAAGTCTCCAGATTCAATGAGCATGTCATTGAATCGGGTGACTTAAGTCTACATTTGAAACTAGAAAATCATGCTATTCATATGTAATACAGTTTTTATACTTTTTTTTAAAGTTTTTTTAATGCGATGTCTACGTAACTAGTTATTAATACGAAGCAAGTACTAAACTAGCCGACTAATTTACATATTTTTGGTGTCTACCTTTGCGTATATAAACAATAATAAGAACTATTCGATATCGGTATCAGCAGTTATCGAATAGTTTTTTTTAATGCGAAATCTACGTAAGCAAGGCTGCGAGCAACAACTAGTTACTAATGCGAAGCAAGTACTAAACCAGCGGACTAATTAACATATTTTTAATGTTTACCTTTTATCAGTAGTTATCAAATAGTTTTTGTGAGTTTTATGATTAGTATCGTTTCTTTGATTTGATATGATATGCCTTGGGAATATCGTTCCATCCTTTGGTCCAGTAGTGATTACGTTTGGAGTTTAGGAATTTTCTTGCTGTATTGCTGTTTTAGAAAAATGTCAATTTCTACTATTTTTGTTTATTCTAGTTGTTATTGGCAGGACTTCAGACCTGTTATAGTCTATCGTCTTATTAATTGAAATTGGTCGGTTCCAGTATAATATTCAATTATTGGACTCAATTTATTTTTGTAGGTCATAGTATGAAACCTTTTGATCATGTATCATTCCATTCGCAATTCGAAGTTGTTCGTACCTCCAGAGATAACCTGTATCTGACAATTGGGAGCAAGCAGCATCTTTCCAAATATTCCACATCTTTCATCAATGATTGGACATATCATCATAGCTTCGCTCTAAAGACAAATTAGTCTGAAAGTAAAAAAGGACTTTAAGATACGGTCTTTATAAGCAAAACCTTTTTGCCCTTGTATTGCCTTTTATCAAAACACATCCGAAGGCTGTTTTAAGGCCATCTGGCCCTCAGAGGGTCCACGACTGTAGTAGACTTTTGACTTCGTAATTCATTTGTCAGATGAACATTCTCAACACTTTATTACTACCAGTACATCTTTATTTATTTTATTACTTTTCTTGAATATAATATTTTTAACATTACCGTCGGTAGCTTTCAATAGATTGGTTTTACTAACTTACATTGTCAGCACGTAATATACAAAACCAATAATAACCGAAAAACTTAGTGTTAGAGTTACGCCACCATTATGTGGTTTACCACCATCCCCAGAGCCGCTTCCAGATCCACTGCCTGATCCGCTACCTGATCCACTTCCAGATCCGCTACCTGACCCGCTTCCTGAACCACTTCCAGATCCACTTCCGGAACCACTTCCCGATCCACTTCCCGAACCACTTCCGGATCCACTGCCTGACCCGCTTCCTGAACCACTTCCAGATCCACTTCCAGATCCGCTACCTGACCCGCTTCCTGAACCACTTCCAGATCCACTTCCGGAACCACTTCCCGATCCACTTCCCGAACCACTTCCAGATCCACCATCGTCTTGACTAACTAACATGCGATTACATGCCTTTAGTTGCCCCGGCATGCACAGAGAACATTTTTGATCGCTTAAGCAGGACTTTTGTTCTTTAACCGTTGTCGAACATCCTCGTATTGTACGCCTGCCATCAATCTTTGCAAAACAGTATGCATTTTCTGATCTCGCTATCGGACACCTGGTCGCATTGAAAGCTTCTGGTTTCAAACTACAATCTGCACTCTAAAATTGGAATTTTTCAAAATTATTTCATGCTGTTTGAAGTAATAAACGTCTATTCACTTGACTCGAGTCACATTGAACACATTGGAAACTTTTCGGACCCTCAATGTTGCATTGATTTGTAAAGCATTTATTGCACTCTACATTGGAATCCTTCTCACATCGGGTACGAATAGTGGGTGGGATTCCTAGCCAACAGCCTTGAGCGAGAATTGTTTCTGAAAAAAAAAAATACCAAAGAGTGGATGTTTTAACATTGAAATGAATACTTGATCTATAGATTGAAACTTACGACCATCAAATACACTCACACAAACATCTAATTCGTCCTCACACGTTTCAATATTATTATATGTGGTACGCTGGCAACTTACTCCGGAACATTTTAGGCATATCCGTTTAGCGTCTGTGGCTATAACGCCAATAGCCAATGCTACTGCCAAAACTAACTGAATTCGTGGCATGACTAGACTACAATGGAAGCGAATGCACTCGAGGAGACCTATATAAAAACTTTCCTATTGTAGCGTTATCTAGTTGCTTCCATCTTCAAATAGAAGCCCTATTTGAGTTGAAAAAAAGAAAACACTCAACAAGATCAACATTTTTGAAGTGTTTACAGAACTTGTTGGGTATTATATTATGTATTACAACTCCTCTGAATCACGGGTTCTTTCTTGCAAATGAATTTAAAATTTCCTTACTTGTGCAGAGATTTGAATTTTTTCAGGATGTGACTACCAGATTAGTTTTTTTGCAATAGTTCTCGGAGAAATTGGTCAAACAATAATTGATTTTTTTTTTTTATAATCTGCGTGCGCCAAAGGGAGTATTAATACCCTTTAATTGTTTCAGGGCACGAGCGTCAGGGAAAAGGGGGAAGAGGAACAGAGAAGGTACCTATGCACGTTGGCTTTGAATGTTTGAAGGTTGTAGTGATGGGGAAATACAGAGCCTGTTAGATCGTTCCACATTCGTGTTGTTCGGCTTATAAATGAATCCCTATATTTGATAGTACGACCGAAGTTTGGCTTTAGGGTAAACTGATGTGCATTCGAAGCATGTCGCGTATTGCGGGTGAAATTTTGAAGGGGAGGGATGCAACTGGCTATTTCGCTGGAGCATTTTTTGTGGAAAAAACGATAAAACGGGGAGAGACAGGAGACTTTTTTTTTTTTTTTTTTTATAATTTGCACGCGCCAAATGGGATATGAATACCATTAAATTATTTCAGGGCACGGGCGTTTGTAAAAATTTAGAGAGATAGAGAAATAAAGATTGGTGTAGTGGGTTTGAAACTTAGGTGGTATTAAGTTTCAGTAAACTCCAAAGGTGGCTGTCCAGATAACTGGGGAGCTTGTTTGTTTTGCTTTTTGTCGTTGCTCATGATTCACAGTATTTTTTTTCCACCACCTGTTATCATCACGATAGACTCCAATGTTCTAGTGAATGAATGGAATTCGCAATGTCTCTATAACCTATAAGTTTTAACGCGCGATTCTGTACCCTATCAAGAATGTGCAGAACGGTCTTGGGTGCACCGAACCAGATATGGATCCATGGACAATGGTTGAGGGTTATGGTTTCGCTTGAGAGGCAGAAGACCCCCATGGTTGAACCCCATTTAATTATGCTGTCCAGGTCGGAATTTAATGTGTTTGACATACGTTGCCGTTCCCCTTCTATGGCCGAAGAGCAAGGACGTGAGTTAGGGAACGAATATGAAAAACTGAGGGTACTGTCATCAGCGAAGGAACGGATTGGATTAGAAGTTACAGACAAGAGATTATTTATAAGAAAGAGAGTCGGAGACAAAACAGAGCCTTGGGGAACACCAGCATTTATTTGGTGATTTGCAGACTTGAAGCCGTCCAAAACAACTTGTATTGAACGCCCCGAAAGGTAATTTCTAATCCATTGAAGAAGAGACTCATCGACGCCAAATGTACGCATTTTCGACAAAAGAGCCTGATGCCAAGCTCTGTCAAATGCCTTTGAAATACCAAGCGCAACCATCTTGGTTTCGCCGAAGTGATGGAGAGATTGGTTCCACTTCTCGGTGAGATATACCATCTGGACCAGAGGATTTGTGTATGTTAAGACCTTTGAGTACTCCTGCAACTGTACGAGTGCGAAAGTGGACTTGTCCCATGGAAAATTTGACGTTCTCAAATACAGGTGGAGACAAAGCATTATCTGGCAGCGTTGAGTTCGCTGCAAAGTGAGCAGCAAGCAGATTAGCTTTGTCTAAGGAGCTGACAGCTGGAATGTCATTGTAAATGAGCGTGGGGATGGCAGACGAGGCAGAATTTTTAATATTTTTGACGAATGACCAAAAATTTTTACTACCTTTGGGACACTGTAGTATTTTTTGCCTCAATTTTTGGTCATTTAAGAATTTTACACGTCGAATATGGGCTCCAGTTGGCTTTCTCGTATTGCCATACTTTTCTTTAAGGAGTTTTTTCTTTAACTGAGTGGTCGGAGTACGAGAATTTAGCTGATACGATATTATGGTCATACCATAGCTGCTGCCTGCTCAAAATGATAAATTTAACGTTGGACGTTTCAGTACACAGTAACTATCCGTAAAGACTTTTATAGTCCTGAGGCCTGAGTAAAAAAAAACATGTCTCAGTATTTCACCATCAGCCATAACACAATCTCCAGGAAACAGGGCAGGAAAAATACCAATCTAAAGGAATAGAAGATTAGATTATCTAGTGTACAAAAAATTGACTATGCAGTCTAAGTCCTGAATTGGTGGAAAAGTTTTGCAAACGAAACAACTGGCAGATGGTTTTAAGCCAGGTACGCAGTCTATCTGAAATTGTTACTCAGTGACAGTCATGAATAATTGGTAATACCTCCCTGCTACTCATTTGTGGTTTATACTCAATCATGACTGCTTAGTAGTGTCTTATCACAGGAAGTCATGTAATGATTGGTGGATGGTCTAGTGTTTGGTAGTTATTCATCAGGATTGGTTGGTAGTCATTCGTCTCTAGTAGCCATTAGTAATTGGTACTCAGTAGTTGATTGTCTCTCGTCCCTGCTACTCATAGATGAATGGTATACCGTAATGCACAGTTAGTAGTTAGTAGTCTCTGGTAGGTCATTCGGTATTGAAAATTAGTCATGACTAGTAATTAGTAGTCATTAGCGATTCTTATTCCGTCATGAGTGATTGGTAGTCTTTCGTTGTAGGTATTCAGACAAGACTAGTTCATAGTGTCATGTAGTCATTAACGACCGGTATTCTATCATGAGTGGTTAGTAGCACCCCGTCTTTGGTAGTCATTCGCAATTTGTACTCACCCGTAGATTATTGGTAGCCTGATTGGTATTTAGTGGTTGGTGATTTTACATCTCTTTGATAGTATCTCGTCTTTGTTAGTCATTTGTCATTGGAATTTACCCATGACTAATTAGAACGAGTAGTCAGATGCCTTTAGTAGTCCCCAAGTCACGACTTGGTCTGAAAATTGTTCATCGATACCCGCAGTGTATTCGACCACTGCTAAACTTATGCGTTTGAGATGCATTATGAGTGACCCAGTGAGTTATGGAATGAACCAAGTTTACCAAATTGTTAAGATATCAAATGCAGAAATAGGACTGTATAACCAATGCTGTTTTATTTATTATATTTTATTTACAATGAGATCGATGAGAAATTGTTATAAGAGGAGTAGGTATAAAGAGTGTGTATAAAAAAGAAAATGCTTGAAAAACTTCAGAGTCAGATACGTTCATACATACTCGTATGTTTCCAATTTATTTTTATGGCAGTACTGTTCACAGTGCGATTGGATCTTTATACAGTCGCTTAATTCTGGAAAATTATCAATGTGCTGACTACGTACTGTACTGGATTCTAAACTACTAACCTGAAAGACAAAATATTTAGTCAAGTGTGAATAAAAAACTACCGTTGCAAACCCTATTACTTTTGCCTAAGTATTGTCGTAGTTCAAGACGTTAAAACACGACATTGACTTGGACACATCGAACGAATGGATGACAACGCTTCAGGCAAGATGACCAAGAAACAGGAACCTCTGAGCAAGATATTATAGACGCTTTATATGTAACTTAGCGAAATGTGATCAACGAGCCTCAAATCGACGACGATGGAAGAATGCTTTATATGTATCTAAGCCGAAGTAGAAAGTAAATTCCAAGTGGAAACGGCTTATTTGAGTTTCTGCCAAATATTTGTTCAGGAATATCTGTTTTTCAGCACTACTACTACCAATTTGATGAAAATGCTGGCGGAAACCAAAAATCGAGATAATCTTTTGTCCAATGTCCTCTAAAAGTTTTTTTTTTTTTCTTTTTTCTTTTGTATGTACCTGTCACAAACTAGTTATACAACTCTGATAAACAATCTTATTGATATGTTATCGATTCTCACAATCAATTTCGATAAGCCACTTCGATTTACCTTGGCCAATGTTATTTCCACTTAAACCGGGAACTTCTTCAAAAACGAAATGAACTGCTCCTAAGAAAAGTGCAAACACTTGAAATGTGATTCAAGGCTCTCTTCTTTTTCAAAGTGACTAACGCATATACGTATATGTAGTTATCACTTTTCACGGAGTCTATATAAGGTGCCAGCGTACAATTTATATCGGCTAAATGCATTAGATACTTACCAACTGTAAAAGATGACACGTTCTAGTAACACAATTGCATCCATTACTGGATTGCTGTTTCTATTCATTTCCTTGGCCAGTGCAAATGTTCCTCTAACCTGTCACACTTGTGAGGGTATCGGTTGCCTTAGGACTTCAGTGGCCAAAACACAAAAATGTATTGATCCTTTGGACATTTGCATTACAGTATTCGATCAATGTGAGTATGAGTGGAAGATACAAATTTTCAATTTTACTAATCGGGATATATGCGTCTAGTTAATGTGGTCAGGAAGGGATGTTCATTGGAGATTCCGGTGGAATTGCGAAAACGATGTGAACAAGCCGATGGTGTTGAATGTCACAAGTGCAATGAAAACATGTGCAACAATCTGGGACGAGAAGATTACCTTTGCATCGATTGTGATTCTACCAAGGATCGTAATTGTGCCAGCAATCCATCGAGCTTAAAAGCGACTCGATGTGCTGCACCATCTGCACCAAATGCATACTGTTATGTTCGTTATGACACTTCTGGAACAAAACGCGGATGCGCAACAGGTGTGAAGGACCAGATTGACTGCTTCAAGAGTCCAAGTTGTATGCTATGTATGCCTGGTGATGTTCGTGGCTGTAATAGTGTAGACTTTGCGCCGGGATCAATTAGGGCATTTTTGATTTAAGAGGACTCTAGGATAAGTCCAGAAATGATGTGATAATCAGAATAAAGAATAATTAAAACGAACCGTTGTTGGCATTTTTGTTCATCATTCTGTGCTCCCAATTGTACAATAAAATATCTTATGTCTGTCGGGGCATGAAATAGGTACAGTCAACTACGCTTAACTGAAATGAGAAATATCTACGAATCTGTTTCTAGATTATATTAGTCTATTGATTGAAAAGTCCTGCGACCTAGAAAAACCATGAAAGTCTGGTGAAATTCTGCCCAAGTATGCAAAGTGTCAGGAGATTCGTGATGGTTGCACGAAGGCGCATGCACGTTGGGAAAAAAAACTTACAATAACTTGCATATCAAAATTCTAAAATCTTGTAAAGTTCCAGGTTCTCAAAATATCCAGGAGCTTGTGGAAGGGTGCCGAAAGATGCACTTGCATTAGAAAATTGTACTGAAGTCAAAGAAAAATATTCACAGGGTATTAATCCTACTTTTCTATAACCAAAACTTCGGGTATATTTTGTAATTTCGCATGATATGAGTCTGTAAAGTTTTCATCCTAAAATCTCTGGAGGAGTACGAGAAGACGCGCCGTAAAATTGAATCCAAACCAAAAGAAAGATGTTCTGTGCAATGCCTTGTATTTCGGAAATCATAAATATATTGGGTTACACTGTATTCTTTTGCGTGATTTGTTCTATAAGTTTGGTTGCTTTTTATGTAATTCGAGACTTCGGTGGAACTGTTACCAAGAAAAATTAAAATATCGTAAGTTTTGGAATGGTTCCTTGATTTTATTTTTAGTTACTTCTGTAAGTACAACTTACTACTGCAAGCAGGTGCAATAGTACGACCGTCTACAGAATCATCAAAGAGCTGTCAGGTCGCAACTCCAACCAACACCCAGTGAAAAGCTTAGATGGTTCTTTGCTCATTTAGGACCAGCTCAAGAGATGGAAGGAGCATTTTGCAACGGTTTTGAACCGTGTATTCGATAGTGATATGCTCTCAACTCAGACTGAGGTGCCCGAGGTAAGAAGTGTTCGAATACGCACCACAGCCTCCAGTAAGGATGAGATCACTACTGCGATCAAAGCACTGAAAAGCAACAAGGCGGTAGGACTTGACGGTATTCCCGCGGAACTTTTACGAGCAGCTCCAAAAACATCAGCTGAGCTACTGCTCCCACTTATAGATAGAGCTTGGGAAGGTTAGAGCGAGAAAATTAGACGGGTGGCTACGTGCTGCCTACTGTCACACAACATCTCGAAGACACACTCTATGTCGAACAAGCATGTTTCCGATCTAGATCCTCCTGTGTTGACTCCATCAACACCTTGTGGATCATCATCGACTAGTGCATTGAATATAGATCGCCACTTCCCTGCTGTTCATCGATTTTGAGAAGGCATTCGAGTTTATTTGGAGTGCTTTAATTGCTATTATCAAATCTACATACGATGGGTCCAAGTGTCACGTTCTGCACAGAGGAAGGTTGTCTGAGGAATTCGTTCACTAATGCTATTCCTATTGGTGATTAGTGATGTGCTTCGTCGAGCTTTATGGACAGAAAACGGAGGAATTCGATGGACTCTTTCATCCCAAGTGAAACTTCTTGACTACGCTGACGATGTGTATTTATTCCATCATATAATTATGGACGTCCACCAAATGACAGGAGATGTGGAGAGAGAGACAGGCGTCGTCGTTAATACGGCAAAAACTAAAATGATCAGCCTTGGAACAAATTCAAATATGCATTGCTGGACAGCCAGTAGAGGATGTCCAGCATCATGGGAGTATTGTTTCTATCAATGGTGGAACCAAAATGGATATAGCCAATAAGATCACCAAAGCAAACTCCGCGTTCGGGATGTTGTCCAAAATATGGCGAAGCAAAGCAATCAGTTTTATTAAGCTAAGACTGTTTCGCTTCAACGTTGTATCCGTGCTGTTATATGGATGCAGCAAGTGGAGAGTGACCATTACTATCACGAGAAAGCTGCAAACGACAGGTGCCTGCGCAACATCTCTACGCAAAGAAAATCTTTAATCCAGTATGGCAGCATATCGAGCAGGATACACGGCTGTTGGGAACAAGTTGGGAGTTGCAGAAACTATACATGATGGGGCGCGTAGGCGTAGTAGAGGCCCTAGGATATGCAAGAGGATACAGGACATAAATAAGTAAGTAAATGAAACTTACTAGTTTCTTAGTATACTGTTCGAGCAAAAGAAAATTTCCAATATAAAACCTTGCCCTGGCAAAATTCAAAAAGAGATTTTGCTTTCCACTGCGCATATTTTGCCAGCCTTTTATTGTCCGAAGTAATTAAATTACAGAAAAATCTGGATCTTTAAATTATAATACTTTGAGAAAATAAATTGAAATTGAAGGATGTGGGAGAAGAATAGTTGATAAATAAAAAGTTTCCTATCGAGACTGTATGAAAGTCTCCACAAATTATTTTTGTTTGGATTTTGTTGGGCATTTTGGAGACCGGTAAGAGCTTTGCTTTGCGCGAATAGATCTTATGAATATATCTCTTTAAAATCAAAGAAATATCCTCCGAATAGCAAGACGTTACTGGATTTTAATCAAAAATTTCACTTTTCTGTATATTTGCTTTCTTATTTCACAATATTTGCTGCCTAAGCAGAATAGATTCGATCTACTCTTTTGTTTTTACTTGCACAAGTATAATGGCAAGTATAAGGGTCCTTAGATCAAATTTGACGTTACTGTAATAGAGAGTTTACTCAGAGCCATCTTCCGTTTAAAAGGAAGTGGTTTCTGGCACGATTCGCACTGGAGTTTTGACGACGTTGCGTGACGATTATCTTACGACCCCTGTCTCATGGATATGCCGTCTGATGCAATGACACCTGAATTACGGCTGCGTTGCAAATTTGAAGTCGACTTTCCCTGTGTTCAGGATTGGCTTGGGCCATAGTCTGAGCCAGGAAAGGATTGTAGTCGCATTTTCATGGACAGCTCTAAAACTGGACAAGAGTCTGGTGCTGGTGCATTCGTGGAATGCGACAACATTAGGCTTCACTTCTTATTGGCAATCTGTCTTCCAGGCAGAAATATATGCTATCCTAATGGCTGCGGACTATATTGTGTAAAACAGGTATAGTGACAGTCAGGCTGCGCTTAAGACCTTGCTCAATCCTTTAACCACTTCCAAAATAGTTTGAGAATCATCATCCTTGAATTCGGTCGAAAGGCTGAACTCACCGGATCTTGTTTGGGTCCCAGGACACAAAGGGATAACAGGAAATGAGATCTCTGACGAGCTTGCTAGATAAAGCTCAGAAGAGAATTTCTCTAGACCTGAACCCACGTTGGGTTTGCCAGCGTCCTCGGTTAGGAACACAATCGAAGGTGGCATGACTCTCCAGGATACAGGCAGACTAAACGAATGGTTCCCGTTGTCTGTAAGAAATCCGCGGCTTTCTTACTATCTCTTAACAGAAAAGACTGCAAACGACTTACTGGCGTTCTTACGCGCCATTTCGCCTTTGCCAAGCATCTCCATGTGCTAGCTTTGAGCGTTGCCCCTGTCTGCGACTTCTGTGGAGAGGGCGATGACACTGTGGAACGCTTCCTATGTGATTGTCCTGCCTTTGTGGCGGGTGCTATTGTGGTTAGTGCTGATGACCTAAGCTCTTCATCACTGAAGCGCCTACTCGTCTTTTTACAAAAGACGAAAAAAACACATTAAAATGGGGTTCTCTGCCTGGTTGTACCTGGATCTGTTTTTAAGTCTGAATGCTCCAGTAGGGTGTGTCAAAAAAGTTGGTCTCTCAATTCTGTCTGTCTACTCGGATATCCTCATATCTGGGATCCATGGTTTCACAATTATTGTAGAAGCGAAATCAGAATTTTCATTTTAACCCCAAAATTAACGGTACTTTACTAATGGTGGATTTTGAAAGAAATCATCAAGTGCGAGTCGAAACTAGTACGGTTAGTTTTCTGTATTGTTATTTTAAATGTATGTTTGTCCTCCCACTGTGTGTATATATATCCTGACACATAGGTCATTTCGCCTAAGAACTGTCAAAATCGGATCAAGTGTGAGTGGGATGCCGCCTAGTACATTCGACGCTGTCGTGTACTTTATTTATCTTACAGAAGGTAATACAATTTTAAAAACACAGCATTTTGAAAAAATAAAGTTTTAATATACTGTAATCCTGTAGAAACTTGACCGCAAACCCTTCAAACATTTTGTAATTGTAGAACCAAAATAAATATAAAACAGATAGCAACGTGTAAACCCCACATAAAACAATTTATATACAAACATACGGAAATGATTCGAAAAGCCAAGTTAAACATGACACTTATAGCTTTAATCCACCTTAATTCAATTAATTTTATATTTTGATAATTAAATTGATGATGTGAATGTTCTCCCCATTCAAAATGAAGACAAAAAAAAAAAAACAAATTATACTACAAGCAAACAAATTACACCAGCGATTGTTATGTGATCAGCAATCGGTAGGTGATTTCGCGGTTACACATGTCGTTAAATAGCTGGATGATAAATTAAGTTCCCATAATCTTATCTTATCCTTTTTTTTTTGTGCGATATACACTTAAAGTATCGAAACGATTCATTGCTAGTGAATTGCCTGTTGTGCAGCTGTTTAATATTTATTGATTATTTATTGGTTTTTCATTGAATGTGCTAAAATAAAAGAAACTTCCTTAAGTAGTTTCGTTAATTCTGCGTTAAGTAAGTCTATGATCATTAGGGCGTTACACAAAGTTTCATACGAAATTTGTCATAATTAAAGTTCTGTTTAGCTAATAGAGACCTATCAGACTCCTATCATCTCGCCGGCAGAAATATTGTAGGTTTCAGTATAATTGTTTGATTTCAGCTTTAGTACTGCTAACTTCATTTCATTCTTTTTTTTCAAAAAGCATTTTGAGCATTCCAGCAAGCACCTACTTGATGTGTTAGAACCTATTTACTTTTAATTCCCCAATTCTGTAAGCCAACTTCTATTTGTCAGAATGTTTAACTTAACAAACACAAAATTAAGCCTAAATGTGAAATTTACAAATAAATCAAACTTTCCCACTTAATCTATCGATAGTATCCAAAAATAGTTCAAGGCCAATTGCAATCGAATCTATTGTACAAATATCTATCTGATCGTTATCGACAATTACGCTGAGTGAAAACCCCATTTTGTTGGTATGTGAAATACCCACCATGCATATAAATATAACACTTTATTGTATTTATTAAAAATAGTTGTGCTTAAAATTTAAGGATCTTTCCTGCGATTGATGCACACAATATGACTAATGCCGCGGCAGCACTTTTCTTGACTCCGCCTGATAGCATTCCGGTATTTATTACATTACATCCCTGGCCATCCTCTGCAGAACATAATGCACAATTCTCCATCGCTAGACATGCTTTCTGATCCTTCACATTTAAGGAACATCCTCGTCGAACATAACCATCGTTTGTTGTCTCTGTAAAGCAATACGAGTTGGGAGCTGATGGTATTTTACACTGCACCGGGGTAAGACTGCTGATGTTTCTCACACAATTTGGATCCTATCGAGAGATATACTCGTACATATAAGCCAGGTTTTATATTCAAGGAATCCTGTACTCACATTTCTTTCATCACATTCATAACATTTGAAATCCTTGCGACCGAGATTATTGCACAAACCTCCATTACATATCTGACACTCGGGATTCGATCTGTCATTGCATTTACTTCTCAACTCAATGGGCATGTTCAGTAAACATCCTTTCGCTGTGACAGCAACTGGAATTCAATGGGAAGTTATTTCGAAATATATATGTATATATTTTTTTCTTTTTTTGAATAACTAACATTTGTCAAAAATTGTGACACAAGAATCTAAATTGTAGATACAAGTTTCAATCACTTCCTGTCTGGTTGTCCTGAGACAATTTATCCCGCGACATGTATAGCACTGATTCAATTTGGAAGCATTTTCAGCGGATATTGTATAGAAAGTGTAGTAGAAGAGTATAAAAGTGGATATCAGTAACTTTTTAGACATTCTAATGCACACGAAATGAAATCAACAATCAAACTGAACACTGAGAAGTATCTATGTAATGTACATTCGCAATTAGAAGTGCACTCACTACTGTATTCTCAAAGTCATTCTTTGTAAATAACCCTGCGAATAAATGTAAGCAATCAAATGATGGAAGTTAATTAGACGATTTTTTTATACTCATTATTTATACTTGCACCTTAGGGCAAGTATTGGTTTCATGAAAATTTTCGATCTCCATGCCTATTAGTCTGGAGGATATCGAAAAAGTGGGTCCGCCAATATGTGCTGATAAACGGCTAGACGGATTTACTTAATAGTCACAATTCCAGACTAAATCGAAATTTCCATTTTAACCCCAACATTAGCGGAGCTTTTCCAATAGTCGATTTTTAAATAACAAACAAAATCGATTTTTTCGAAAACGTCTAATGAATTTAATTAAATTTTGCACTTGGGTTGGTACGTCATTTTATGATATACCAGGTGTTTGGCAACAAAAATAAGTATAACGGTATTTTATTTATTAGTTTAAGAGCTAGTGAACGTTTGTCGTAAAGAGTCTTGGCAAGGCCAATTCATATATTCAATTGTTGCACTTAGAATTGGTGATTAAGAAAGTTGGTGGGTGACATTAATATTTGGTGGTCAATATTTTTGGGTAACATATTAGTTTACTGCCACGTAAACATATAGAGCTACTTTACTATCAGTCGGAAACTTAAAATGATGTATTCTCAAGAAATTTGTTTTAAATCAAAAAAATCTGTCTTATATGCTTGTTACAGTGGTCTATAATTCTCCCGCACAATGTTTATTTCCACGTCCACTTTTTTGGCGCATTTTATTAATAGGTTTTCAATATTTTTTTTTTTAAATCGAAAAAATTGTCTGAACAAATTATATCGACGTCAGTGTGCTCTACAATGTTTTTATACAACACCCACTTTTTCGGGGCGTTTTCCTTATTTTTTATTTTTTTAAAAGTTAAGAGTATTTTGGTGTTATTTTGTTGCATTTACGGGTGGATTATGTCCCAATGCACCACCATAAAGCTGCTAAACGTCGACTTCTGTGCTCCCCAACTCTAGTACAACAATAAAATATATGAATTTGACTCACCAACATGCTTTAGGAAAAGCGTTCACTAGCTTTCCGGCTATATTGACTGGTTTCGGAAAATTAGCTATTTCTCGGCTATAAGTTCCTCCATTTCGTTAGAAAACGGTATCAATATTTGACATATGCTAGGATATGCATCACAAAGTTTTTGGTTTTTTTTCTAATTGTTAATGAATTTTTTTTGTAAAACCGAGTTTTTCACAATTTTGCTTAAATTTCATGCAATGAACAGAATATACAGTAGTTGCAAGTACGTGCGACACAGTAGTGAACTTTATTCATTTACGCGAGGGACTTTTTGAAGTGGTAGGTGCTTTTGCAATTAAATAACACGAATTTAACAATTTTTATAAAGAAAATCATTTGTGTGTTTTCTGTAATTGAATGAGCAACTGGGTGAAGGTGTTATGTGACATAATTGAAAAATTTTAATACAATAATTACCAAAACTGTTTCTTATTTAACATTTTCGTCACAAAAGTTACATACTTCTAGTGAGTATAAGTGTTTGCGTTATGTAAATATCTTAAATGTCCCATGCACTTATTTATAATCTTTTCTAAACACTTCGCGCACTCAAAATCAAGTCTATGGTTGAAGTAATTTATGGCGATATAAATGAGTTATATTGAATTACGAATTGTGAAGCCTCTCAAGTCCCGAATTCAAATCACATGTTTAGAATACAGGTACTACCATCGAAAATAATGGCTGCTTCTTCCACGTAGTCACTCTGAGATAGATTCGAAAACAGTCTAGCCAAGAGTACCTTTTTCACCTTGACGATATATCATTATTAAGCTAATAAGGATTTTATGCAGCGTCCCCTTGGGTGGAGACTTGCCTCTCAATTTCCTTCTTAACTCAAGGAAAAAGCGATTTAACAGCAGAGTCTAGGTAGACAAGACCCCTGATGTAACGTCAGTGATAAGATTTGTTGTTTGCTGATTTAAGCTTGTCTATAACCCTGTCCGATTGGTTGGTTAAGAATATTATTCGTTATTCAGATTGAGACAACCTGACAGGGAGAACAACCTCAATACATTTCCCTTAGTATATATCATGAGGAAATTTGTTTCCGTAAGCTAGTGTATAAATATTACGACATAAATTTTTACGAATAAACTGCTAATGTAAGTTGAGGTTTGCACCCTTTTAGTTGCCCCTTTTCATTCAACAACTTCAAAATACAATTTTTGATGAGAAGTGTGTTTATGGAAGCTGGCCCCAACTGGAGAATTTTAAATGTTGAGGCTTCCCTAGACCTGCATAGATGAACACGATCTGAAGTCGGACCTACGCACCTAGATTTTACCTTCAGTTTAGCATTTTAACTACGATTTTACTACCTACTGAGGACCTGCCAGGTTCCGACCTTAATGTGTTATCATTAAGTTAGGAATATATATAGTATATTAATAAATGGGGAAAGTTAATTACTGCTTACTACTTAGATCCTGTGTCCCGTTATGGGTCTTAGGGCATCAACCATGCCTACGCGTCATCCTGTTCGATTCCTAGCGATGTGTTTCAAATCTAAGCAGCTCTTTTCCAGTTGCCGAGATTCCTATTCGATTGTTCTGTGCCGCGTCATGTCATATGAGGGCCTCCCTGTATACGCCCTTATTGTGTTAACGGGCAATACAATTTTCATCCTTACGTAGGGTATGACCAATCCATTGTCACTTTTCTTTTTCTATAATCACATCTTGATATACGATTTGGCCAGAACACTCGTAATATGTTTCTTAGACTGCGATTAACAAAAGTTTGCAGCTTTTTTGTAACTTTGACGGTCACTTCCCAGCCATAGCACCGTACCGATTTCACGTTAGAGCAGAATAGTAGGAGCTTGGTGTTTAAGCTTATTGCACTGCTAACGTCTAATTCGGTGCCAGCATCAGTTCCAAGATAACGAAAGTTTTCTACTCTCTCAACCTGTTGTTATGAGTTGTTGATGAATTCAAAGGAAGACTTAGAAGTTTTGTTTTGGTGGAGTTAATTCTCCACCAAACTAGTGGTCATTTCTGTACGATAGAAGGCAAACATCGTCAGCATAGTCGAGATGTTTGAGATAGGTTGTTAGGCTCCATTGGATTCCAGCACTTCCTGTCGGCAGAGCGCTCCGCAAAACATCACTGATCACCACCAAAAAGAGTAGTGGTGATAGTATGCAACCTTGTCGAACGCCGCTTCGGATCTCAAATTCTTTCGAAAAACTATAAATGTGCAGCACGGAAAGTTAATACATTAGGTATAAAGATACCTTTACAGCTAAGTCAACTGAAGTCTCTGATATGAATAGAAAACCTAACATTATTTTCAACAGGCAAAGGGGATAGAAAGATGATCTTCATGTTATTTCTTTTCTAAGGAAAATAGGGCACTCAAGTTCTATTACTGGACTTGCTTAAATATGTACCTACTATTGCAGGAATCATATTTTTGTGAATTTTCCTGGATCTAAAAAAATTAACATCATCTAGTGTTTATGATGATGTTGTCTAAAGCCTGAAGACTATCTATAAATTCAAAAGAAAATATCACTACTGTTGTTAAGTGCATATTTTACAAATTGAATGTAATGGAAACTACCAATAACTAATATTCTTCTAATCGACAATCTTAAGTGTATAAATAGTACATCTAGGTACATAAATATTATGGAAAACCAAATAAAATTATAAGTGTCCGATAAAGGTCATAAAGATACTCAAACTTAACAAACTTAAGTGTGTACTTTGTGAAGTCTTTTCAATTTGAACTTTCGATAGAGTGAGTGTTTCAATGTTTTTTAATGGAATATTTTTCCGCTAGATATGAAAAGTCCAACAGTATCCAGCTGTATGATAAAACTGTGAAAGCTACTACCCCAAATCGATTTCGAATATTGGTAATAAAACAATTTTTGAAAATATCGGTAGATTTCGCCATGGTATTTGAGCTTCGAGTATGTATGTTGTTTAACACATTTTATAGAATAGCATTTTTTAACATATTGCAATTTCTTCAGATTTCAGTTTTCATATGATTATGTCATGATTGTGTACAGCTGTGTCAATCGTTATTGATTTCGTTGTTCTGACCCATTAAAATTGATAGTTGCACTTACGTCTCTCTCTGTCTCTCTTAGATCCTATTAAAAAACGTCGATATGACGTATGTTTAGTTGTCCTTATTTGACACGCACAGTTCTAATTTGGCTTGTTCACCAATGAGGCAAATATGCAAGGAAAACCAGTAGAGGTAATCTTATGTTCTGTCATCACACATTGAACGAAACGACTTTAATAAACTGCTAATATTTTTATGTGAATATAATTTTGAGACATTAAAATTTTTTTTTTTTTTTTTTTTTCTTCTTACGGCGAAGTTATGATCCGGAGTGATTCCTACTTTACTGCATCCCTACTGGTCCGCTTGTGGGGTTTGCCGGTTTGACCTCAGAAAGTACCGGCAGGCTTCCCGGTTTCGGATCAATTCCTCACTGAGGCCAATCAAATGTTGGTGTTTTTGCATTTGTGTGATCCAGTTGTTTTTTGGTCTGCCTTTTTTGCGCGATTGCGTAGGAACGTTGATTGATATTGCCTTTTTGACGGGGTTCGAAGGATCTCTCCTTTGAACATGATAATACCAACTGAGCCGGTCGTGCTCTATCTTGCTTGTGATGGGTTCTTTTACATGAAGGCTTCCTCGAATCGCAGCATCTTCATCTCAGCTGCCGTTAATTTGACCTCATACTTTTTGTACATTGTCCAGCATTGTGAACCGTATGTGAGCGCCGGACGTACAACTGCGGTGTAGAGTCTTCCTTTAAGCTTAGGGGGTATTTTTCGATCACCGAAGATAGCGGAGTTTTACTGCCACTTCATCCACCGTACGCTTACGCGATGGTTGATGTCATCATCACAAGTTGCTTCGCTATTGATCATAGATCCCAGATATTTGTACTTTTCACACTTGGGAAGCACTTTTCCATTCAAGTAAATGTCTGGAATAGGCCGGTGTGGATCAGAAAACGGGCAGCACAGATACTCTGTTTTTTTCGAACTAATACGGTACCCATTTCCCTCCAAAACATCCACCCATACATCAAGTGCTCGTTGCAAGGCCATTTGATCTTCGCTTATGATAGCTCCATCGTCAGCAAAGAATAACTGATGCACTTTGGGGTCCGTCACTTTTCCTTCAAGCAGATAATCAAGGACTGCAATAAATAGCAAAGGGCTAAGGACGCTTCCCTGGTGTACACCGGCTTTGATTGGGAACTCTTCGGTGACTCCTGCGGGACATCTTACTCTTGTCCTTGCTCCCTCATACATGTCCATGATCATGCGCACGTAGGTTTCTGGAACTCTTCGTTGTCTTTGCGCCACCCATAAGAGATCTCTTGGTTGTCTGTCAAAGGCTTTTTCAAAATCAACCAACACCATATGCAAGTCCTGTAAGGAATCACGATGTTTTTCCATTATGATCCTTATACTTTGGATTGCATCTGTTGTTGATTTACCCGAGACAAACCCGCAATGGTCATCAGATAGCCTTATTATTTTCTGCAGTCGGCCATCTAATACCCGTTCAACGATCTTCATGGTGTGTGACATTAGCTTGACAGAACGTAGTTATCGCAGTTTCGCGTATCGCCCTTCCCTTTGTGCAAAGGAAGAAGATAACTTTCCCTCCACTGATTAGGCATTGGATCACCATAAGTTTGGAGATAAAAATCATGAGCCATCTGGACCCGATGTCTCCCATCTTTTTCCAGAACTCAGAGGGTATCTCGTCTGGCCCAACCGCTTTTTTTTTTGGAGTATTTGACGGCATTCCTAACTTCTTCGACAGTAATGTCGGATATTTCGTCATGGTTAGGAGCGGCTCTTGGAAAGTATAGCCGGGGAAACTGTTCGTTCAGAAGTCTTTCACAATACTGTCGCCATCTGTGGAGAATTTTGTCGTCTTCCACAAGAAGCTGGCCTTGAGCATTGTTAATGAACTTTGGGGAACGAACCTCCTGATCATTTCTTCTTCTCTGGGCGGCTACGAGAATTTTGAAGATAGTTGCTCCCTTATTCAAATTGTTTTGTCGAAGCTCCTGGATAGCCTGGTTCCTATCAGACGCCGAAGACGATATTTCCTCCAACTCCCGATAGAGCCTTCCATACTTTTTGCTTGTAATTGGGCGCACTTCTTCTTCGCGAGACCTTTGCAACATCTATATATCACTTCAAGGCGAGCTTTTTCATCTCTATTAGTAGAAGAGCACTTTGACAACGCCTTGAAAGCCGTTTTCTTTTCCCGTATCACTACTTTAGCTTCATCTGTCCACCACCATGTTTCTTTGGCGTGTTGGCAGGGCCTTTCGACGTTCCAAGCAGTGATTTGGCGTTGAGACATTGACATTAAACATGAAAAATTATGTCGGCCAAACTGGCTTTGCAAACTTCAACCGTTTTTATAAAATGTTCCATTATTTTTCAGTATAAACCTTGCAATAGTTCGCGTCGAATCTAGTCCTTTAGCTCTGGAATCGTTTCGAGGTCATTGGTATATACCTTCTGCTTCATATAACTCCAAAGAATAAAAACCAACGGCGTGATATCACATGATCTTGGTGGCCAATTTTGGTCAGCGGGAAACTGTGGTGCAATAACTGCATCGCTTCTCGCACCGTCTTGTTGAAACCACATATCTTCCACATTAATATCGTCCAATTGGTGCCAAAATTAATTTGTTATTATGCCCCGAAAACGTTCTCCATTGACTGTTGCAGCAGCATGACGAGAATTTTTAAGCCCAATTAGTGATTTTTGCGGACGCATTGATTGCTCTTGGATGGCCCGTGGATTGTCATGACGCCAAATGCGATAATTTTGTTTGTTTACGTAGGCATTCAGAACATGATTTTGTTCGAAAAATCGCCATCAATTTGGTGGTTTTCTAACACTAATTGGACCTTGTAGTCATACAGATGCAGATCTTTTGTTAAAATGAGCTGCGTGGAGTTGAAGGAAAGGTTAAATTACTGGAAACGATGACGAATGGATTTTGATTGATTGTCACGAATACTGTCACTCACTGCGGCGCTATTTTCGCTTGACCGGCGACTACGAGGACGCATGGGTCTTTGCACATTCAACACTAACCTGATTCGAACGAATTTTTCCATTAATTTCTTAACTGTGGCACGAGATGGACGGTTATTTATATTCGTACCAACATTATTTCGCAATGCACGAATCGTGTGGTTTAAACTTTCTCTTATTCCTGAGATGTGTTTTAACAATTAAAATACGTAGTTTTCTCGTATAATGCTCCACAATTACAAATGCCAATGTTTAGTATTCACAAATGTCAAATATCGGCCATTTATCTTTAACAGAACCACAGTGGTGCCAGATTTAAATTGTAAGCTCCAATTGAATCAACATATACAGAAATTAAATAAAAAATATTTTCAGTTTGCGCCCTCCCCTTTTTTTGTTTCTTTTCTTCTTATAGTATATCCTAGGACAAAAATCATTGTGATGAATATTATAGAAGAGACAATTCCTCTCAATTATGGTCTTAACACCTTTTTATTTGACAGATAAATAATTTCCAAGTTACAACGAAGTAAAAGAGTGTACATTTATAAAACTCTAAGAAACATCTTTATTCAAATGAGGAAATGAGTTGAAAATGTGAGGTTGAATATTTCCGAGTAGTTTCTTCCGATCGATTAGTTAGTTAAATGATCTATTGCGGAAGTTCATCCAATTCGTAATTTTTATAGAAATACAGGTACTAGAATTCCACTGAACGTACTAGGGTAATTTTTTGGACCCAAAAGTACTAGAAATGATCTAATTTTATTAGCAAAATCGTCTTACCAAATTTGCCTGTTTAGCGTGTATTTAATACAAGTCCATAATTATGTAGAATTGAAGATAAGCATTATCAGTTTAATCGATTAATTTGAGATTAGTTTGTAAGATTCCAGTTGATTTAAAAATTTTTTGTTTACAATGCATTACAATTCATATCACTGATCCCCTTGGTGAGCCTTGTTGGTCGCTGTTTCGAATCTCTAATTCCTCATGTTTGGTTGATAACATGTCTAACCTCTTTCTCAAGTTAGTTGAATCCGGCATGTTAGCGAGAGAGCCTTTATCCGATTACTATAGCAACGTGTGATCTTTTCTTATCAAACTACGAAGGAGCTGTTTCAGAGAAACCTTTTTTTTTAAACATAGAATGCTACCCATTTGTTGATGAGTGTCTTTATTGTTCAAATTGTTTGAGAACTTACTTAATATTCAATGAATGTATCATCAATATTAGATTACATAGATAAGATACCTTTTCTGTGAACTTTCCGCTTCATATCACGATTTCACCAAAACAAGCTCTTTTATTGGACTTTGTGAAGCACTATCGACCATAATAACTTTTCTAGATGACAATTATCACATTGTTACATTTTTACGATTCAATTTCTCTACTCACGTAGTAAGTATAATCCAATAATCCACCATCCAATTAATATTCGCAATAAAATTACCAGTTTCTTGTTTGTGATTCAAAAAAATCGCTCATTTCAATGTGACAACGTCACTTAATTATAGTCCCAACAACAACGACAAGAACAACAAATCTGCACGCAATACACATGAGAAAGTTACACGTTCTAAATCACAGCAAATTAATTGCACCTTCAGAGGCATCCTAGACCTCATCATGAATGCAATGATGTTGCTGTGTGTTGCACCATATAATTAATGTTCTATCGCGCAATCATTAAAATTACACCTACTCACTGAAATACCATTCTCGTGGCACATCGTACCAAATGCAATAGATATGTATCTTCTATCTTTAGTTTTTTGAACTTACAGCTATGCTACACCAGCTAGGCAATCTATCTAACTCCAATTTCTTTCGTTTCAGGGTGGTTTCCGGTTGCAGCTGCTGGATCAATTAGATCGTCCAGTTCTTGATTTGACCCCACACGTCAATGGATCGGAATTTGTACGAACCGATGCCACGTAAGTTTTACAAATCACTCCTTAGATACATTTATTTCCATAGCTCAAGCGTATTTCCAGAGCCCAAGCATTTGAAGTTCAACTTCCGGTTAACTTCACATGTCACAATTGTACACTGCGTCTTCTGCGGCAAGCAGATGAATGGTCAAGTGGCTATCGATTTTGGTCCTGTTCGGATGTGGACATCAAAGAACGAAAGGGATTCCGCCAGATGTGTTCAGGAAATGGCAAATTTTTTGGATCCCGGTGCAAGTGCAAGGACCATTACTATGGTACATGGTGTCAGTACAAAGATGAGTGTACAAACAATGCCGATTGTGGAGCCCAGGGCAAGTGTATTGACTTGCAGAGCACATCACTGCCCCGCAGACAGTGCTATTGTAACTTTGGGTGGTTTGGCAATGGTTGTCACAAACGATCACCGTATAAGAGTACCGATTTGGATCTATCTTCGCACTCTCAGAAGGAACTATCTCCTGATTTTCATATGTACTGGAAACTTCTCGAGGAACAAAAAGAAATTGAAATTGTTCTGAGAGTGAAGGGTACCTCTTGGGTGGGACTCGGATGGAGACCAAGAAGTTTGACACCAGAATGTAAAAATTTCCCACTGATTCGTGATATTGGAGATTTGACGACCAAACTGGACGGTTCAGCGTCCGCAGAACCCGAGCCATCTTCAGAACCAGAGCCAAAATCTGAACCAGAACCGAAGTCTGAGCCTGAACCAAAATCTGAACCAGAACCGAAATCTGAACCGGAACCAAAGTCTGAACCGGAGCCTAAATCGGAGCCAGAACCAAAATCTGAGCCGGAGCCGAAGTCAGAACCGGAACCAAAGTCGGAACCGGAGCCTAAGTCGGAGCCGGAACCAAAATCTGAACCGGAGCCAAAATCCGAGCCAGAACCCAGTTCATCCTCGAAATCAAAGCGAGTCGCTGGTAATAATGACAATCCAATCATGGAAGGTGTTACATCTGTTGCAACGAGTGTGTCGTATCGTGTTAGTGCTCAATCTGGAAGAAGAAGGAGAGATGCACAAGGTAATATTAAATTTTGAAATTTTCTATTTTTCTATTCTTGACAGCACATGCACTTATCACTCTTCCAAGGAGTAGTGTAGAATGCACAGCTTTCTTATATTTTTTTCTTACTAATACTCCACTTCATGCACTTGACACATTTTTTCTCTAAACGAACATTTTAGACACCCAAACAGAGCCTGAACCTAAGTCCGAACCGGAACCCAAGTCTGAACCGGAACCGAAATCTGAACCGGAACCAAAATCTGAACCAGAACCTAAGTCCGAACCAGAACCAAAATCTGAACCGGAACCTAAGTCTGAACCGGAACCTAAGTCTGAGCCGGAGCCTAAATCTGAGCCGGAACCAAAATCTGAACCAGAACCCAAATCAGAGCCGGAGCCAAAGTCTGAGCCAGAGCCCAAATCTGAACCAGAGCCCAAATCCGAACCAGAACCTAAGTCCGAGCCAGAGCCAAAGTCCGAGCCAGAGCCTAAGTCCGAGCCAGAGCCAAAGTCCGAGCCAGAGCCAAAGTCCGAGCCAGAGCCAGAGCCACAATCAGAACCGGAACCAAAATCGGAACCCGAACCAAAATCTGAACCGGAACCAAAATCTGAACCGGAACCTATTTCTAAAAAAACTAGTTCAGTTACACAATCTTCAGGTAAGTTCGCACTGATCTTCAACCTTTCAATCGCTTTTAGACCCACAAATAGAAATTAATATTTAGGCGAACATTTTGTCCAATTTTAGATCAAACTTATTTTTTTTAAAACTTTTCAGCTCCCTCAAAATTCAAACTTAATCCGTACACCCCACGTCATGACTTCAATCCAATGGACTGTACGGATATTGTGATTGGTACCGCTCGAGCAATGGAAAGCCGTGTGGGAGATTACTATACAAGAGACCGATCAACACCCAGGCTCGATGAATTTTATGGCGGAACATCGGACCTAACTTTGGGAACTGGTTTCGAATTGAATAACGTGACTACGATTATTTTCCGTAAGAAACTCGAAGCAAAAGAACCAACTGATCACTCCTTGGATGATGATTTGACTCATGTTATATGGGCTAAGGGTCAGGAACCTGGTAAATATGTTCACCTACCACTGTCCGGCATTGAAAAGGAAGCGGCTTCGGTTAAGGATTTCTATCAACCAGACGAATTGAAGTACCACGGCCATCAGATGCAACGCGGAGTCACACAAATTAATTTCTTTGGTGAGTCTTATATAAAGGGTGGTTAAGTTTTAAGGGCCGATGTTGATTTTGAATAAAACACAAATTATTTAGGAAATTACTGTCATTTCTTTTTATTATGATAATATTGGTATGGTTCAATTATGTATGGAACAAAATATCGGTCAAATGGCCGCCGCGACCTCGGCGGCACACCACCATCCGATGGTCCAAATTTTCGATGACGCTGAGGCATAATTGAGGTTCTATGTCGTTAATGTGCCGAATTATCTCATCCTTTAGCTCTTGAATTGTTGCTGGCTTATCGACGTACACCTTTTCTTTCAAATAACCCCAAAGAAAGAAGTCCAACGGTGTCAAATCACATGATCTTGGCGGCCAATTGACATCGCCACCACGTGAGATAACACGGCCATTGAATTTGTCGCGCAAAAGAGCCATTGTTTCGTTAGCTGTGTGGCAAGTGGCACCATCCTGTTGAAACCACATATCGTCCACATCCATATCTTCCAATTCGGGACATAAAAAGTTCGTTATCATCTCACGGTAGCGAACACCATTCACAGTAACTGCTTGACCGGCCTCATTTTGGAAAAAATACGGCCCGATGATGCCGCCAGCCCATAAACCGCACCAAACAGTCACTCTTTGTGGGTGCATTGGTTTTTCGACAATCACTCTTGGACTATCATTCGCCCAAATGCGGCAATTCTGCTTATTGACGAATCCACTGAGGTGAAAATGTGCCTCATCACTGAAGATGATTTTCTTCGAAAATTGATCATCCACTGTTGCCATTTCTTGCCACCATTGTGACCATTGACGACGCTTGAAATGGTCAAGAGGCTTTAGTTCTTGAGTCAATTGCACCTTGTAAGCACGTAAATGCAAGTCTTTATGCATAATGTTCATCAACGACGAGCGTGAGAGATGAAATTGTTGGGCACGACGACGAGTTGAGGTGGACGGCTCTTCAGCCACACTATCGCGAACAGCAGCAATATTTTCTGCAGTACGAGCTGTACGAGCATGCACTGGTGTTTTCACATCTCCTACAGACCCGGTTTGCACAAATTTTTGCACGATTTTTCCGATTGTACGCACATTTGTACGATTAAATTGACCGAAAGAATCACGAAATGCACGATATGCATTTTGATTTTAACGCCCATTTTCATAATAAGCCTGAATAACTTTAACGCGTTGCTCGATTGTTCAAATTGAGTTAGTCTGAAATTGAGAAATGTCAAATGAAATGCAGAAAAAAACTTGACGTTTAGGTGTGGTTCACATTCAACATCGGCCCTTAAAATTTAACCAACCTTTAGTATCTAAGTAATTTTGAAAATCAAAATAATTTTATATGAAATTTGATGAAAACTCTTTTCAACTAGCCTTCTAAGCATTTTCAATTGGGTCGGTCTTATCTATGTTATTTATCAATGAGTCAGGATAATCTTTATATTTTTTGATGCTCTATGGGATCTGTTCAAAAACAGAGTCCTTTTACCGATAGAAGACTACACAATTTATATTTTGAAAAACACTTAGGGCAAAATCAAAATACCAATTTCGGAAATAAGACTACATTTATAAACAAGGAAATCACATTTGTATTAGGTGTGCACATCCCCTAAAGAATATTATTATAAAAACTTGGCAGCACATGCATCTCAATGACACTTTACCAATCCAACATTTATTAAAACTAGATGCAAGCAGAAATCATATAATTTGAATAAAAGAAATCATTTATTGCTAGTTGAATTGGGTGTTTTTTTCTTGTTCGTCCTGAAAAATAGCGGATGAAGTCATTTGTGACAACTTCTTGCTAGTTATCGATAATACGTGGACAAAAATTATAGCCGATACAGATTATTACTGTTGATGGAAAAAAAAATACCCATTGTAGTATTTCTGAATCGCGAACAACCATAGGCGTAATTTTCTTAAACCTAGCTAGCTAGTGGCTGCCAGAAACCTAAAATTGGCTACAACTCTTGTTTTCCTCCCCACGCAAAACCAACTGGTTATGCCCAAAACATGTGCAAAACTCTGTATGCAGTGAAATTAGAATACACATGTTTTAATTCGCGAAGCTACATATAAATGCTGCATGCAGTGCTGTTCTGCAAGACATCTCTATTTCTAAATTCGCTGCAATCAACAATGTTGGCACAACACAAAAAAAAAAAAAAAAAATTTGAGGTATTTGGTATCAATTTTGAAGTTTCATTGTTTATTTACTTAAAAACTTCCAGTATGACTGATAACATTTAAAATCAGTGTCGAACTTTATTGTATTTTGTAATATTAAATTATTTTCACAAAAGCAAATGAAATTTCAATTCAGTACCCGTAAGTGACAGTAGCTGTAAAATGACAGTATCCGATGCGATGCACGTCAACAAATACCTGCACGTCTGTTTCACGTGCAGAGCTGACAGCAGCACTGCAAGCAGATTTTCGCATATGTGTTTTGGGCATTAGAAATTGTTATGAATCCTGATGGTCTGATTTTATTCATAGGCATTGGTACACCTGTGTAATTTTAGGTTCAATAGGTTCATGTTTATAAGGTGAACCCATTTTCCATGAATCTAGTGCAATAGCTTTGATTGGCCGACAAATAAAATGTTTTTAATTAAATTATTAATATTACGTGTACTATGATATAAGTACTTTTATTTCTTATATTAATGATCAATACGTATAGTTTGTCTGGTTAATATGTCAAAAAATAAGGTTTGAAAAATTGTTGAGAAATAATCATTTTAATGAGTTTTCTTGTTGAAAACATGATACACCATCTGATCGATACAAATTCCGCTTGAGTCTTTGATATTTTTTAAAATTTCAGTTGTTCTAGCAAAATTCGCGCGTACATTTCTTCTTTGGCAAGAAGGTTTGTGATCTGAGTCAACGTTTAAAATACATTCGGTATTCATTTAATGAAAACCTGCTTCTTACGAAAACAATTATCTCCGTCGAAATTTTAAGTTTTGAAATTCTTTACAACGTGTTTGCCAAATGATACAAAATGTTCGAACATTCTATACATTTTTTCAAAATGTCCAAATGTCGCTACATTCAAAAAAAAAAAATAATAATATTTTGGTCGCATTTGTAAGTTTTAACATTGTCTACAGGATGCAAAATATTTGAAAATGCTCGGGGCTCAGTGATTAAGTACGTGAACTACTGACCGGGATACTCAGGCACAGAAACATAAAAAAGTTGTGAACGTCTGACAAACATCTATATTTTTTTTTTTATGTTCCGTGTTTCTTGAAGTTTATAAAACCCCATTGATTGAGTGAAAGGAATGAGTATAGAAAAGTGTTAAATCGTTGTCAGATAAGGATAGACAGTAAGGTGACGATACGCGGTAATTTTCAATCTTTGCAAATTATAGGTTTCCCTAAGGAAGTCAAAAAACGATCTCCTACGTTGATCGGTGCATTCGAAAGCAGGCTTTAAGAATGGGCTACAAGTATATTGGGATTAAACAGACGACCAGCCGGTAAAATTGAGAGTGAAATTGTCATGAGAGCATAAGCATTGGAATACAATAAAGAAAGTGGAACTGGATCAGACATAGCTTAGGTTAGCTTAGGTAAGATGGCTGCCCGAGCTATGTTAAGGTCACAGTTAGATCAAAGTTTAGGTTCATTATAATACTATCAATAACCAGTTTCTCTAGAAACCCGAATTTTAGACTGAGTGACTTGTAACCTTTGGATTTGCTATGAGATAAAACGGACTGGCTAACAATTAGAGCTTAACCTTTAGGCTGCATTGGTTCCTCATTTATTAAGTCCGGAGAAAAGTCTGCTGATCTAGCAGATGTCAAGACTTGACAAGTCGTTCAGTTTGTTGAAGAAATACTCACCCAAGGTTTTTTCTTCTTAAAATAAATGTAGTAAGACAAGATGAGCAATCGCTCTGCAGAAATCGTTGGAGGGTACTCCCATTATTCTATCATGTCTTCCTATTAAACATTGCCCTATGAGGGACCCAATTATATCTAAAGTGCAAGCTTAGTTAATTTATTAGGACTCGATCTTTTTTATTGAATAGCAGCCGGATATTTATTGGTCTAAGATATTTATTCTTTAGTTTTTACGGAAAGCTTTACCGTCATTTTTTGTATAATCATTTTCATTTCTTTACCCTTCCGACATTAGTCATGTAATTATTTGTTTCTCTACAGAAAAAGAAAAAGAGCCCACTATTAATGGAAATAATCTAGACAATGATTGTTATGGCCATTGGAAACATCCCACAAGTTGTACACCAGAAGAGCACAACTGTGAATACTATGTATCTTGGGAAACTATTGGCAAAGGCGATCAAATGCGTTGGCACATCGAAACAACAAACACTCAGACTTGGACAGGAATTGGTTTTAGTGATGACGATAAAATGTCCCAAACCGATGCAATTGTTGGTTGGGTTGATAATCAAGGAAGGCCATTCTTAATGGATACTTGGATCAATGGGTATTCGTCACCGAAACTGGATGACCAACAGGATATACACAACACATCGGGACATATTGAGAAAGGTGTCACCATTTTGGAGTTTACTAGAAAACGTATTACCAACGACGAACACGTAAGTTGTACTTAATTATTTTCTCTAACAAACGTTATATGACAAATGACGTCACAAATTGAATTAAAAATGGTAGCACTACAAATTGGGCACCAATTTGTTAATAAATCATTCAGTAAAATACAAAATTGTGACCCTATCTATCAACTTATATTGATAGTTTGGATAGGTTTTAATTTATTTAATCTAAAGTATGCGTTAAAATACGAATTCAAGTTGTCGAATTTTATGTACACGTTGGGCGCCATTTATTAGAGTCACTCAAATTAATAATTTGAAAAAGCTTAGTACATTTTGGCAATAAGAGGCCAAATTACAATCCGAAGGTTTAGGAATCTTACGGTTGATCAAATTTGTGGAGCTTTTTCTTTAACTTACAAATGTATAATTTCTCTTAGGATCTATCATTTACCGACGACCACTGTTTGTATCTTTTCTTCCCCGTGGTGGGAGGAGCTTTTAATGCTGTCAATAAAAAAATCCGCAAGCACGAACAAGTTCCTCCGATTTCCTCTAGTAGAGTTTGCATCAAGTCTTGTGGAAAGGGTAAGTTTGACAAATTAACACTCCAATTCTCAGAATGCGGCATCATCTTATTTTAATTTCAGAACTTGAAGCCATTCAAGTTGCATCGGCAACACCAGCTCCAAATCGCTTAGTCTATGCAGTCGGAGTGAAGCTTATGAATTTGGCCGAATCTTATGAAGCACCACAACAAGGAACTGATGAATTTAATAATTTAGCTGCAACCATTTCGGACTCTTTCAATGGAATTTTGAATGAAATTCCAGGCTACTATAAGACAAACATTTTAGGCTTTGAAAAGTGAGTACTACTCCCACTGAATCTCTATCTATATGCAATGTCTAAATTTAAACAGGGAGGGTACAACAATGGTGGCAAAACTACATACCCTATTCGATAAGGATGTTTTCGAAAAGGGTCGAAATGTAAAAACATCTGAAGTAGATTCAAACGCAATCGACGCAACAAATGACATAACTGATGGACGAGTAATCCGTGAAGCTCTACTGGAGAAGGTTGCTTCAGGAAAAGTTGGTTCATTGACGGTTGATCCACAATTTCTTGATTTCGAAGCATTAGAATGTAAGTGTTAACCTATCAACTAACCTTTGAAATGGAATCTAAAAAAAACTTCAAATAGATAAAAGTACCGCACCAGCTGAAGAGGAAACAAAGTTATCATTTTTCGATTTATCCGAAACTCGACTTTATATTGTGTTGGGATGCATCGCTGCATTGGTCATAATTGCACTGATACAAGCCTTTTGTACCATTTATAAGACATCAAAGAAGAGCAACGCTCAAAAGGTAAGAGGGTCCTAGGAAACTTCTTCTTTTTTTTTTATAAAAGTATATAGTAATGTAAATATAATACTAACAAAGAAAATAAATTATTTCTAAAGCTTATTTACGTTATACCCGATGAATGGAGGATTTATCAGCAGCAACAGCAACAACACCGTTACTATCAACCAACTAGTGTTCTATAGATTCATCTAAAAAAAAAAATAACACAAATAATACCGTCAAATATTAGATATCAATGCTGCCAAATGTTATTTTAAGATTTGAAGGAACAAACACAAATATTTTTCTTATGCTGCCAATGACAAGACATTTTTAATTAAATTAAAAATATAAAAAAGCTTTTTTTTTTTAAGAACTAAGGTGCTATCCTATTTTTTACTTCACATTTTCGTAATCGGTAAATTTTTTGTTCTTTCTTTATTAATTTTGTATTCAGCCAGTCAGCATCTTATGCTACTTTCTTTGTCTAAAAAAAAAAGTAGGAAAGTCGTTTTCTTTCATAGACTTTTTTGAAAAGGTTCTAGTTTTGTTTTTGCGTGCAGAACTTTGGTTTTATTACTGCATGGCTATATAGATTTTACATTTTTATCATTTTCTTTAAAAATAAAAATAAAAAACTCTAAAACTTCTTTTAAAATTTGCTATAAATAAGAGTTTTGAATAATTAAAGGAATATACAAATGCTTTAAAAGACAAGTGGCAGAGTATGAGTAATGCTTCTTTTAGTTAAATTAGGTTATGCAAATATTTAAGTTCTTATAGCATATGTCGCTTATATGGATATTAAATTTTCGAGACCTTGACTGTGAAATACTTCTGTAGCTTTGAGTTCAAAGCTAGAATTTTTTTAAGAAACACTTTTTGTACTTCTTTCAAAGACATACCTACTAATAAGGAAAAGTGCATCTACTAGATGAAACTGAAAGCTTAACCGCAACTACGCAGTTCATCTACTAGTAGATGAGTGCAAGTGTAGTTGGTGTCAGCTACATGTTCATGCAAGTGCAAGGCTGTATGGAAGAAGTATGTTAGCAAAGCCAAGAAATATTCAATTTTCCAAAGTTTTCTTGACTGTGTATATTCACTTTGAATTAGTATTTAGTATTATGTGATGTTTTCGAATCGAATTCAATTGTTGCCACAAATATAACTCAAACAAATTTTGTGTTTGGTTTTGAAGAGTAGAGTGTAGATTGTCTGAAAAAACTTGACTTAAGCAGGTTGCTAAAGTAGTTACTTTAGAATCGAAATACAAAGTTACCAAAAGTCTCCACATTAATCTGTTGTATACAGGAGCCGTTAGTGATAAAAATATTAAAAGCAACTCATGTGACTTTATGAGTTGTGATTAATGGCTTACTTTTTTTTAAATTTATTTCAATTCTTTTATATTTTCTCCATGCACCTTTAAAACGTAAAATTTGTTCATCACCCAATTTCATTTGAAATGTTATTGACTGTCACTTTAAAATCGACTTAGAAGCAGGTGAGCTAGAACTAAATTGTTTTCTATTTTAGAAGTGATATTCGAGTTTATTACTACCGATTTTGAGTTAGACACGATCACTAAGGCGTCTGAAGTTCTTACGATTCAAATGTTAGAATTTGAAGCTTGAGGTAGAACTAAAAAGGAGATTATACTAAAAGTTAGGTAGATTTGAACCCCATTCCAAGCTATGACTGAAAGTATAGTGTATTTTATTAAATTTCTCACAATTGCGTATCATAATTGCCCAAATTAATTTTTCTCTATTACCATTTCGGAAAAATAAACTCAGTTCCAACCATTTAAAGAACAAAAATGCGACGTTGTTATTGCTTTTAGCGTGAAATTAACTGCTTCCACTTTAAGTACCAGGATGGATTGAAAACTTCGCGGCCTGACCAAAAAATCGAACTCAGAAGTTTACAAATTACTTTTATTTTTCAACGTAATTTCCTTTAAGCTCAACACACTTCTTCCATCTGGTCTCTAAAACCAATACACCAGTTTTCAAAAATGTTTCATCAAGGCCTTCAAAAAAAAGTTTACTTCCAGCTTCAACGTCTTGATTCGTTGAAAATATCCATCTTCTCAAATGTTTGTTTAGGTGGTGGAACTGATGAAAGTACATGGAGTCAGACCAGGTGAATAGAGAGGATGCGGAAGTAATTCAAACCCACAGTTATTGATTTCAGCCATGGTTTGCCTCAAGGTGTGTGTGCGTGCATTGTCCTGGTGAAACAAAACTTTTTCCTCAACATTCCGGGACGATTTTTCTTTATTTCCTCTCGCAGTTGACGCAAAATAACGCATTAATAATAGGAGTAAATTATTTGACCCATGATGATTTAATTTAAAATACCGCTGCCATTACCTCATTCACCTATAATTTAACTTAAGCTTTCTTCGAGACTAGTGATCCAGATCTTTTCCACTCTTTTGATTGTTTTTTGGTCTCAGTTTTATAGTGGTGAACCCAGGTCCGATCTGTTGTTACAAATCTGGCCAAAAAATCCTTTGGGTCGGTTTGAAAAATCACGAAATACTCGCGAGACATAAATCAGTTGATTACATTTTTGTTCAACTGAAAGCACTCTCGGAAACCATCTTGCGAGAACCCAGGTTCATTTTGAATGATGTTTTGGGTCCGTACATACGAGATGTCGATGATCTTATCTATCTCCCTTATCTTCAATCTGTAGTCTACCATGATCAACACAACATCAACACAAAATGCTGTGAGTTCCACACGAAATGAATTTGTTGCAGATTTGATTTTTAACTCAAATATAGGTATTTTGTAGTTTTGTGATAGAAAATAATAGAAAAGTGTACTTTATTTACATAAATTTTACATTACAATTCATGTAAGAAAGGGAACAACGAAAGGAAAAAATGTAACCCGGTGGGTAAATACATATTTACTTAAAATTACGAGTATTCTCCCTAATAACAATTTACCTAAATATGTAGAACTTACGCCTTTCTCTCTCTTTCATCCTCTCAAGTAAAAACAAATTTCCTAACACTTCTGTTTTATGTATTATAAATAAGTTGAGTTATGTTTTCATTTATTGGGGGTACAAATTAATTCGGTCCGTTTTCAGCAGATGGCGCCACCTGCAAGTCGTGGCTGATCTTGGAAGCGATTACCTACTTCATTGGAAAGGTGTGACATTTTTCAGCAATAATTAGTGTGCATCAGCGTCTTTTTTAGACAACAACATTGTTTTTTTTGCGAAAAATGTCCGGATTTGTTTTAAATAAACAACATTTGCGGGAAGTTTTGATTTTCTTTTTTAATTGGAAGAAAAGTGCAGCTGAACCCCATCGAATGCTTGTAGAAGTTTATGGTGAATCTGCTCCGACCGATAAATCATGCAGAAATTTTATTTATGCAAATTAATTGTATCACCAGCCAGTTGCATTCCTCCCCTTCAAAATTTCACCCGCAGTACGCGCGACATGCTTCGAATGCACATCAGTTCACCCTTAAGCCAAACTTCGGTCGTACTATCAAATATAAGGATTCGTTTATAAGCCGAACGACACGAATGTGGAATGAAACAACATTCAAACATTTAAAGCCAACGTGCACAGGCTTCTCCTCTGTTCCACTTCCCCATTTCCCTAAAGTCCCGTGTCCTGAAAAAATATGAGGGTATTCATAACCCCTTTGGAGCGCGCAGATTATAAAATAAAAAATAAAAATCACAGCTGACTGAATTTTTTAACTCATGTGTTTATGTAACTTGGATAAGCCAGTTTTGAGGTTTGCGTACTTGCTACCCGAACAAATAATGTAAAAATCACCAAATGTGAAGGTGAAACGAGTTGGTGGTCTACTACCTACCGAATCTTGGTAGGTAGTGGAATAGGCCTGATAGTTTATAGGAATTATGATAAGCATAACTTGGTAATTGGTATAAAGTGGATAAAATTTATGTTTTTTTTTTTTTTTTTTTTTTTTTTATAATTCGCGCGCGCCAAAAGGATTATGAATACCTTTATACTGTTGCAGGGCACGGGCTTTTAAGGACAAGGGGAAGAGGAACAGAGGAGAAGCCTATGCACGTTGGCTTTAAATGTTTGAAGGTTGTAGTGATGGGGAAATACAGAGCTTGGTAGATCATTCCACATTCGTGTCGTTCGGCTTATAAACGAATCCCTATATTTAACAGTACGACCGAAGTTAGGCTTTAGGGAAAACTGATGTGCATTCGAAGCATGTCGCGTATTGCGGGTGAAATTTTGAAGGGGAGGAATGCAACTGGCTATTTCGCTGGAGCATTTTTTGTAGAAAAAACGATAAAACAGGGAGAGACAGGAGACATTTCTCCGATGTTCTAATGAATGAATGGAATTCACAATGTCTCTATCACCTATGAGTTTTAACGCGCGATTTTGTACCCTATCAAGAATGTGCAGAACGGTCTTGGGTGCACCAGACCAGATATGGGCGTTATATTCCAGCTTAGGGCGGATGAATGCCTTATAAATTGAGGCCAGATCAGACGGGGTAAGCTAATTTTTAGGAAATTCAAGAAAGTTTTTGAAAAAAAAAATATTTTGAGGGCGTATAGTGTATAGACAGTTTGTCCGATGTAGACAGTTTTTATCAACCTGAAAAAAATTGTTTTATACACTCTTCGAAAACACTAAAATAAAGACGAAAGGTTATGTAGGGTAGAAGTTATAGTACCTGTCGTGATTTAACTCGAAAAAAGACACTTCAGGTTCTCTAAATAAACCACACCTTCAGTAACATTTTTACAAGATCTGAAAATTTGATCAGACGAACTTGGGACATCTTGTATATTTCACAGTAAGAAAAGTAAAAATATGGTCAAACACTACACCGAAGATAGGTTACCTGTTAAATTAAGGCAACATTTTGGCGACATTTTTTTCCCTGATGCTAACCGCATTATTCTCATAATTAGCACCACAAATAGAACCGAAATGAAGACTCTGTAATATATTTTTAGTGCTCCGTACTTGAATGGTAATACTGAAGACTTATGGATTTAACATGGTGTCTATCTATATACATATTCACTTTTCGGATTTTTCTTTTTAATAAAATTTTTTAAACAAAAAATCATCCCAAAAACCATGCAAAATGGTGTGAAACCCCTCCACCAAATTTGTACTAATACCTTTTTTAAACTATGTATATCGTAACAAACATACGAACCAAATTTCATTCTTGAACAAGGCGTGTGAGAAACAAAAGGTAAGCAAACTTCGAAAGTGTTTCTTTTGACCTGACCTTTTTAAAAACTTGTATAACTTTTCCTTATAAGAAAAATTAGGAAAAGTTAAAAAGGCAGTATGAAACACCAACGCGGACATCATGTTTTACTTGCTTTGATCAATCTTGATATTTTATTTATAGGCTTGTGTTCTTTTTTAAATTGGCTTGTCTCGGCAATGAATCAATTGATTTTGTTCGAAATCAATATTTGATATTTGCAAGATCATACAAAGTTTTGGAAAATTGTCCAAATATATTTTTATTTTTTTTGTAATTTTGCTTAAATTTAAAATCTAAATGATTTACAAATAAACAAATTACAAGTTCAAGCATTTGCGATTAAATCGTGCACTTTATTTTATACTATCAGTCGTTTTCGTTTTGCAATTTGTAAGTTTTATCAAAAAGTAAAAAAAAATTATTTCAACTCAGGCTTGACAAATACGCGGATGAATTTCAGGTACATACTTCAAAGCCTTTTCATTCACATGAAAGCTCCTTTAAGTCAATTTGATAATAGTTTACCATCCTTGAAATGTTAATGGCGTTTGAAAATATTAGAAGCAACCATAGATAACAAAGAATAGCGGTCACATTATATAAGTGCTGCCAAATTCCTAATTCTCTTAATAAGATGAATAGTAGATATATAGTTTTATTTTTATAATATTTATTATTTTATACGCTAGTACTCAAATATTTCTGATCACTAAAGATATGTAGTTGTTAGCCGCAAACCAGTTTACTAAAATATCACAATAAGGCCGAATTTATACAGCAAGTAATCTATTTTTTTTATATAAAGAGAGTCATGAGTATGTCTGACTGGTTTCAAATTCCTTACCGGACCATCTGACGTCAAGTTTCTCATTTTTTTTATTCGGTAAAATTTTGCATGTGCACCTAAATAAATATAATTTATTTATTTTTCCTAAAACTAACACCAAATGTAAAATATGTAATTACTCGTTTTCTTAATACAAGTGCTGACTGGTTGAGGTTAAGTTACATCGTTTTCTTAATCACTCAAAACTTTTTGTTTTCCCCTTCTTTTTTTAGAGTAATTTAATACAAAATTCCCCCTGGAAGGACTACAGCTCTAATACAAACTACGCTTTTGATCCTTATGGTGAAACTGAAGAGAAAAATATTCCAGGAGCAGCAGCTACTAGTACAACTGGTAAAGATAAATCCCGTCACAGATCTTCAAGTAGTAGCCAACAGACAACACTGCAGATGTCTCATTCACCTACCAGTAAATCTACTCAGTACTATGATACTAACAATGGACGATCATCATCTTCGAGACATGAAACAAATGGCATGAGTGGTGGTGGTGGTGGTGGTGGTGGTGGTGGTGGTACTCATGAATATCGTACAAATGGTCAACATCGTGCTCAACGTAGTAGTCATCATCCAGCACCGAATGGTGAAAATTTGGGCTATGCAAGGACATCGTATGCAGATCGAGCGTATTCATTGCCTCGTCAGGTAATGCAACAGCAACAACAACAACAACAAAATACAATGCCATCAGCGGGATACTATACCCAAGATCGTCGTAGTAAAAACGTGACAGAAGATCGTCACCGAAGTCGGGACAGGGACAGTGAAGTGCATCATGCACGTAGTGGATCATCAACGGGCACAGATACACCGGATTTCTATTTTATGCCATCACAACGAAAGTATTCTGGTGAAGTTGTACGAGTGTATGTAGACTACAATAAGGATCCGAAAAATTGAAGTGGAGCAGGAGCAGCGAGGGGATGAAATGAAACTGAAAGTGTACTTAAAACGACGTATTATAAAATTGTGTAATTGTTTTATGTTTTTATATTTTTTTTTTTAGTTTTTTAAACAAATTTAGTCATTGTTTTATGAAGATGTACTTATTTTTTTTTTTTTTGACGAAATGTTAAATATATATCTATAATTTTTTTTTTTGTTTAATCAAAATTTTTAACCATAGTCAATTAAAGTTAAATAAGTAAGAACGGTGGATAAAGATACCTACCCACAAAAATCGAAACCAATAGACATTTTCCATATATACACAGTTATCAAAAATTCTAGATATTAATAGAAAAATAAAAATAAAAACAATAAATAGTTGTAAATACATTTACCAATATAGACAAGCAAACAAATTAACAGATTTAAGTTTAACTTATTTTTTTTTCCTTCTATTCATTGTTATACAACCACACTGAAAGTCTTATTATATGAATGGAATACGTTTATAATCGAAAGCGTTTATTTTAGTTATTAAGTTTTAGAAATATCTAGCAGCATCGTATAAAGACTATAATACTAAAAAAAAAAGGCTTTATCTACACACAAAAAGAAGCACGTAAATAAATATTATTCTAATATACAGTACCTCCCTTAGTGGCAATAAATATTATGTATCTACAAGTATGTACCTATACATATTATAATTTGTCCTTAGCTTAATATCCATTGGAATAACATTATTGTTCGATGATATTATTTGATTATGTTGAGAATATTACTTTGTTTATACGTATTAATGATCAATGTCAGTGTTAATTTGAAAAAAAAAAAATTAAAAGAAATAAAAAATTATTTAAACCTTATAGTTATGTTTAAGATTGTTGTAAAAGAAATGTACTTTTTCTTTGATACTTTTTATTACTTTTTTTTTATTCTTTTAATGTTGTACACAAATATTCGTTGGTTCTACCAAATTAATTGTAAATAAAAAAAAAATCGTTAAAATAAATAAAAAAATAATAAATTACATAAATATAAATATGTAATTATAAAAGGAAAATATTGTAATAATAAAAATAGGATTATATCAAAGAAGTAATAAGTGTTTTTATTTAATCTAATTTGGACTTTGTAGACACAAAATACTGTTACACACATTTATTGCTATAAAACTCAAAAGGCAATTCATTAAAGCTTGCAGCATTTATTCATACAGTATTCCGAATACAAGAATGTAACTTTATTCAGAATTTAGTCGCTTCGGCCACTCATCAATCACAACACGCACCTCATTAATCGGAAAGTTGGCCACAGCTTCGGTCACAGCTTTAAAGATTCCATTTTAGGCTTGTGAACCACTGAGTCTGAGTCTGGGCTGGCAAAAAGCCAGTCGACGGTACTAATGAAAAGGGATACATTTATCTGGACCCAGGTATGAGTACATTTGGCCTTATGGGATGGCATAGGATCTTGGGGGAATGTTCACTGTTGTTTTTGGAATACGAGATAGTTTAGAGGTTTCACAACGGGTCTAAAAAAAAAAATCTTCTGGTACAGTTTGGCCGATGAATTGTTGTTTTTTTTTTTACGAAAATGCAACTCAGTGAACCCGGCATATACGTAGGAGTCACCCCTGCAAAGAAGATTTTTTCTTCGGCAATCGGAATATTTCTATGCAGAACAAAAGTGTACTAAGTCGTTTTGATTTTTAGACCCTATTTTTGAAGGCCCACACTTAAAAATATTCTAGTATGGGGCTTGAAGGATCCCAACCCCAAGTCTTTCTTCACTGCGAGACAGTGCTTTCTGCTTTTGGAGACTGTTGCGTGCCTTGAAGGCTTTTATGGTTTGTGGCGTTCATAACGTGGTGTATGAAAGATTAGATCACTGGCTTTGTATTCCTAACGGCCTATGACAGAGATGCTATTCTTTTTATCAAACTATTTCATGGCGAAAGCGTGAATAAATTTTAAATCTATTTATAAACAAACACCTGTGAGATTAACTGCGAAAAATGCTATGTCAAGGTTATACAAAATTTTATCCGGAATAAGCTTGCTTTGAGCGGCAAGTTTCAGGTGGTGGCATTGAAGGAACTTTGAAATAATTTCGTAGAAGTTGAAGGACGCATACGGAAATATCTGTATCACTCAACGAATTGTAGACTAAATGGTGCTCAATGCTTTTCAACTAAGACAATGTCGATTTCAATCTTACTATTACGGCTGGAGTATATACTGAGTCCAAGCCAGGATTGCGAAAAGAAATGATAATGTAGAATTTGAATAATAGATTAGGCACGTTTTTATTCTAGCTTTATATACAGCATAGCAGAAATTTTCTTGGGAATTAAAAACAACAATTTTCTGCATAGATGACAATGGCTTGATGTTGGTTTTATCCGCAGTATGCCTTGTAACAGTAAAATAAAATTTGGCAAAATTTGTGCCTCAGCTTGTCTTCACAAAAAATTTTTCCAAATTAAAGCAAAATTGCTGACGTTTTTAATTATTTCGACCAAATAAGCTGAAATATTTTTACTTTAGAATCTCTACGAAATAATTTACTCGTAGCTTGGATAATTTGTAGAACAGCAACAACTTGCTGGTCTCCAAATCTCAAACGAAATTTTCAAAATGACATTTGCCTAGCCAAATGTAACTTTCTAATTCTCATTCATTCCGGCAGCAAGAACAAAAGAACGCAGAACAAAAAGAATGCATTCAGAATATTCCGGCGTGAGTAAAGAAACACGGAATAACAACTGGACAAAAACAAGATTTTCTGAACATATAACGAAACAAGAACTGTCATTCGGAACAAAATAAATTTGACTGGAAAAAATATGTGGAATGCTTTACTTTTATGTAGAAATGTGTAAATTGGTGTCAAGAAGCATATAATAAAATTCGCCAGTCATATGACCATCGCGTAGGTCCACACACCCTTTTAAAAGTGCGCGACATAATAGTAATAACGCGTTATTTTTCACTCTTAGGGGAAATTACCGAAACTTTTCCCCTAAAATACATTAAAACTATTTTTTATTTAACTTAAAAATTGAGAAAGCAATAACTACTAAAAATTAAAAATCCTTCTTACTCTAATTGCTAAATTTTGCAAAGCAGGGTATTATAAGGAAAACTTTTTTTCAACACCCTGTACTTAGAAATTGGCTTCTTTGGAGTTTTCCCATGTTTCATACTAAAACATTTTGATAGGAAATTTAGTTTAAAACAACTTTTGTTTTTCTCTAAAAGTGAAGAGAAAGGAATTATTAATGAAAATATTTTACCCCGCTATATATTTTATTATAGAATTGTTGGCTTTCCGGAGCAATTTTAAGTAAATAAATAGTATTATTGTGCTATTTGTTACAGTTATTATAAAGGGTGGTTAAGTTTTAAGGGCCGATGTTGATTTTGAATAAAACACAAATTATTTAGGAAATTACTGTCATTTCTTTTTATTATGATAATATTGGTATGGTTCAATTATGTATGGAACAAAATACCCGCCAAATGTCCGCCGCGACCTCGGCAGCACACCTCCAACCGATGGTCCAAATTTTCGATGACGCTGAGGCATAATTGATGTTCTATGCCGTTAATGTGCCGAATTATCTCATCCTTTAGCTCTTGAATTGTTGCTGGCTTATCGACGTACACCTTTTCTTTCAAATAACCCCAAAGAAAGAAGTCCAACGGTGTCAAATCACATGATCTTGGCGGCCAATTGACATCGCCACCACGTGAGATAACACGGCCATTGAATTTGTCGCGCAAAAGAGCCATTGTTTCGTTAGCTGTGTGGCAAGTGGCACCATCCTATTGAAACCACATATCGTCCACATCCATATCTTCCAATTCGGGCCATAAAAAGTTCGTTATCATCTCACGATAGCGAACACCATTCACAGTAACTGCCTGACCGGCCGCATTTTGGAAAAAATACGGCCCGATGATGCCGCCAGCCCATAAACCCCACCAAACAGTCACTCTTTGTGGATGCATTGGTTTTTCGACAATCACTCTTGGATTATCATTCGCCCAAATGCGGCAATTCTGCTTATTGACGAATCCACTGAGGTGAAAATGTGCCTCATCACTGAAGATGATTTTCTTCGAAAATTGATCATCCACTGTTGCCATTTCTTGCCACTATTGTGACCATTGACGACGCTTGAAATGGTCAAGAGGCTTTAGTTCTTGAGTCAATTGCACCTTGTAAGCGCGTAAATGCAAATCTTTATGCATAATGTTCATCAACGACAAGCGTGAGAGGTGCAATTGTTGGGCACGACGACGAGTTGAGGTGGACGGCTCTTCAGCCACACTATCGCGAACAGCAGCAATATTTTCTGCAGTACGAGCTGTACGAGCATGCACTGGTGTTTTCACATCTCCTACAGACCCGGTTTGCACAAATTTTTGCACGATTTTCCCGATTGTACGCACATTTGGACGATTAAATTGACCGAAAGAATCACGAAATGCACGATATGCATTTTGATTTGAACGCCCATTTTCATAATAAGCCTGAATAACTTTAACGCGTTGCTCGATTGTGTATGTTTCCATGGTTCAAATTGAGTTAGTCTGAAATTGAGAAATGTCAAATGAAATGCAGAAAAAAACTTGACGTTTAGGAGTGGTTCACATTCAACATCGGCCCTTAAAATTTAACCACCCTTTACTTTATACTAAACGCACCATATGCATCGTTATCAATTTTTTTTAAAGTTTTATTGTTTTAACCAACAACTGCCAAACCAAAAGCATTTGCATTTGTCGGTTCAATTGTTTCAGAGATAAGAGGGGAACGTACTCATTTTTTTTTTTATAATCTGCGCGTCAAAGGGAGTATTAATACCCTATAATTGTTTCAGGGCACGGGCGTCAGGGAAAAGGGGGAAGAGGAACAGAGGAGGTACCTATGCACGTTGGCTTTGAATGTTTTTGTCAGTTTTTCGAATTTTTCTCGAAACCTGATGAATAAAAAATAACGGAACTATGTATATACTTGTGAAATCAGCGCATCGTCACCTTTCATTTGTTACCCATATAATATTTATACAAAACAAAGATTTGTTACCCTTGTTGTTTGTTTTTGAATTTTTCCAAAATTTTACTCTGTGGACAGACACAAGTCTGGTCCAAATTGCAACTTTCTACGTCTAACGGTTCAAAAGCTATGAGCCTGTAACAGACAGGCGGACAGACAACCAACTCTCACTATAAGGGTACCGTTCTTACTTTTGTTACCTTGAAATCTGAAAGCAGCTTAAAAATACAAAAATTAAAAAAAAAAAAAAAATACCAACAGTCAATTCCTTCGAGCCGGATTTGAACCAGCGACCTATGGATTTCTACGAACATCGTTTGACACACTACAGTCCACCGCTCTACCAACTGAGCTATCGAAGGCGATGATTCTCCAAGTTCCAAACGTTTATTTCATGTTAGCAGTATGATTACCATATTGGAATCATTTCTTTTTTTGGGAAATCCATTATGCATATTTGTGTTGCGGTCAATAAAATGTATCTTTTTTAAAGGGATGAGTTTGCACCTTTGAATGGAAAAAACCGGATCTTATTGTATATTATTTGCTTAGTATACTGGTCTAGTTAAAGTCACCAACATTTGGCAGAGATCATGTTCTATTCACAAAAATGTAATCTACCGTGAAGTTCAATGGATCATATTCATACTAGCTGAACCACGTAAGAAATCTTCTCACGTTGGTGAGATGAAAAATGTTTTTAGAGTAGAGACCAATATCATATAATAATTTAGTGCAACATTTTTGGTGAAACGATCTTTAAATGCTCTGCACGACACCACCTCCGGGAAGGAATTTACCACAAACGACTTGACAAGTGAAAAGTAAATTTTCATTCCATCTTAATGCAGTTGATGGATCAACAGAATGCTTAACATAATCTTAATTCCTTTTTTGTTGGTTTTCAAATGCAATTTAATTGTCTCTACAAACTATTCCGTCGTTCAAATTATCCTGTATGCTTTCCGACCTACCCAGTACAGGTCTACCTTCCTGAAGCCTTTATATAGGCTGTCAAATACTGTAGCAAATCCAAAGAGAACAGCTATTTCTATTTTAGATGTTTTCTCGTTTTGCTGTCAAAGTTAGGTTGTTGAACTAAATTCAAATTGGTGAACAAAATTTTGGAATGCACTGTAGTTTTATATGTCACTGTATAATTCATTTATAGATTAGATATTAATTGGAATACAGGCAAAATAAAAACATCAGAAACTTCCAATTGTGTTCTTTGCAGCTGTTGGTAGCCCCAACTGTTCTTAGCATAGCAAGATATAGGAAAAGGCGTTCGGCGTTTTTTTCGGCCATTATGTTCAGCGCTTTAGGCGCTTTTCTTTTTGAGATCAGAACAGAGCTCGAGCACGTTAAGTATGCTCTAAACTGAATGCACTTAAGGGCATATCAGAATGTGCGTGTGAGTCGGGACCAAGTCGCCAGCTGCCAAAAAGTTAAATGTCGTGAACCCGCAAACCATAATACAATGTGAGTCTGAGGCTGCCGCGAGAATCTTGAAGTTCAAAGCTGCAAATGTGACTTTTATGAATTTAAACGTGACAGATATCATTTTCTGTTCATGTTTATTGAAAATAGACGCGAACAAATAAATTGAATAAGTGAGGGAAAATGAAATCTGTCCAATTTCAATAATGAAAAATTTAGAAAAGAAAATTGAGAGGTTGAATGCCTCTGATACATAAAATATAAGTATTGTAGCATAATAATAACTACGCCCCCTAAAAATATGACGCAACAAATTCCGAAGTGACTTTCCATTCTGGCAGAATTTTGGTTCAAACTGTCCTTTCATTCGAGGTTCGTGTCTGGGACGAAGTCTCCACAGCTCATGTCAACGAAAGAGACGAATAATATTAGGGATAAAAGGGGATTATAACTGCAAGAATTATTTCTCTTGTTCCAGTGGTCGAAGAATTTGCTAGAAGTTTCTGGCTATCAGAAACTTCTGCTATATAAGGACAGATGGCGATCAAAAAAGACAGTTGGTTTAGAACCGTGGCGAAGAGATTGGAAAAGTGATAATGGGCGAAGTTGTAATTTGGTGATAAATTGAAAGTGGAGAGTAAACAAAAAAATGTAATTAGTTTGGATTTGTGAATCAAGTAAGTGAAAGGAGATAAAGTGATTTGAGAGGAAAGAGACCTTGTAAGAAAAGAATTTGCGAAGAATAGTATAGTGTGAACTTGAATTGTTCTATAGACTAGAAAATAAAGAAATAAATTTCACAGAATATCGTTTTATCTACTCGAGCCGTAGCTTGTATATTACATTGGTGTCAGAAGTGGGATAAAACTTATTCTGTGAATAACTATTTCCGTGGTGTGAAATTGCACGATAAAAAAAAAAAAAAAAAAATTTCTGTGTGAGTTAATTAGTTGCGCAAAATGGGTCGCAAATTGGGAAAACTAACTATAACTCAACTAAAGGCAGAACTCAGTAAGCGGAACCTCGACACAACTGGGGGAAAAGATGCCCTGCTGATTCGTCTGGAAGAAGCAGTAACGCAGGAAGGTGAAAATCCGCACGACGTAGAGTTTGACGTGGAAGAGGAACCAGCAAGTACAGTAGCCGACCCGGATATAACAAGTCTGCTCCTGCAACTTAAGTCAGTCATGGACGAACAAAGGAAAACAATGGAAGACCAAAAGAAGTCTCTGGAACTTAAGCTCGATGACCAAAAGAAAGCAATAGACGACCAAAAGAACTCTCTAGAACTTAAGCTGGACGAACAAAAGAAAGCAATGGACGAACAAAAGAAAGCAATGGACGAACAAAAGAAAGCAATGGACGACCAGAGGAATTCTCTAGAAGTTAAGCTGGACGAACAAAAGAATTCTCTTGATGCTCTGGAAAGCAAACTTGATGAGCAAAACAGGAACTTGGAATCTAAATTCGAAGCGATTGAAGAGAAAATCGAGAAGGTCGAGACGCAACTCGAAAAAGTCGAAACTAGATTCGATGAAAATTTTGAGAAACATGAAACTCAGTTCGGGAAGATAGAGACTCAGTTCGAAAAAGTAGAAAAGCAAATCGAAAATCTTACTAAGGAACTCAGCAACGTGAAGAGACAGAAAGCACGGGAATATTCCACTGACGGTCTGAGAAGAAAGGAGATGCAGCCTCCTATCTTCGATGGTCAAACATCATGGCCAATTTATAAAAGGCAATTCGAAGCGGCCGCAATGACCAATAGCTGGGACGATGAAGAGAAGTCCATTGCACTCACACTTGCACTGAGGGGTCCAGCTGCGGAGCTTTTGCAGACCATCCCGGAAGATAAACAGCAGAACTACGACTCTCTGGTTCAGGCTATCGAGATGCGGTTTGGGGATGAACACATGCAGCAGGTGTACAGGGTTCAGCTGCGTAGTCGAGTCCAGAAAAGGGGGGAAACGCTCCAACAGTTGCAAGCGGATATAGAGCGACTAGCCCATCTTTCATACCCTAAAGCCGGTGAGGAGCTTATCAACGAAATGGCGGTGGAAGCTTTTATTCAGGCCATAGAGGACAGACAACTGCAAATGGCTGTAAGGATGGCTGAAAAGCGAACACTCCCCGAGGCATTGGCATTCGCTTTGTCAATGAAGGCTGCGGACCAAGCATACCAGGGAATACACCGTGTCAGGGAAGTGTCCGTCGTGGAATGCTCATGCCAGAGAACAGCCGTCATGGATGAAGACAGAGCTCGCGGAAGTCAAATCCGTTGCTGGAATTGCAACCAAACGGGACACCTACAACGGCAGTGCAGAAGTGCACCTAGACGAGGAAATTGTTCACATTGCGGAAGTAGGAGAAGCAGAGAGGAAGCATCTGGCTGTCAGTCAGACTTCCCAAAACCAGCAGTCGGGAAATGCGTAAGGACCAACTTCGCGGGGCAGAAGTTGGTTACTGGAATCGAGGCCCCCAGGACCACCATTCAAGTTTCGCAAACCAAACGGGGTAACAAGAGCCTGACAGTGGAGGCACTAATCAACGAGAAGAAGTGCGTAGCCACCATCGACACAGGTGCCACTGCCTCCATTGTAAGAAGAGATGTCGTCAAAAGCTCCTGGCTGCACAACACCAACAGCTACTGCCTGAAGACTGCAACAGGGGAAATGGCGAAGGTATTTGGAGAAGTTCGTCTTACGATTACTCTGGCAGGACTGACGTTCTCCCATGCGTTTCTGGTGGCAGATATATGCGACGAGTGCATCATCGGAGTAGACTTCATGAAAGCAAATGAAGTAATCTTGGACATCGGGATGCAAGTACTGAGGTATCGAAATGTGGAGATTCCGATGGTGTACGGAAATGAGAATGCCGTAACTCTCAGGACAGTCATCAGCAAAGACGAAGTTTTGCCGCCGTCTTCAGAGACAATCATTTGGACGAAGCTGGAAGGTGATCTTGGGAGCCACCGATTCTACATAGTAGAACCAGACCCAGAGAAGAATTCTCAAGACTACATCGTGGGAAAGACGTTAGTCGAACCAAAGAACACCATGGTTCCAGTGAGGGTTTTGAACGCAAGACCACACACTGTCAAACTAAGGCGAGGGGAGGTGACTGGAAAATGCACGCCGATTACCGCCGTCGCAACAATATCTGAACGTGATGCTCCAAAACCTCTCCCATCACCTTGGACAGCGGAAACGAGAGAGACGATTCTCCAGTCCAGTGAGCTGAATCAGGAGCAGCGAACTATGGCAGAGAATCTTATCAACGAGTACGCTGATGTATTTGCCTCACAGGACGGAGAATACGGCCGAACACACCTGGTACAACATCGAATAGACACTGGTGATACTAGACCAATTCGTCAGCCTGCTAGGCGCCTTCCATTGGCAAAGCAGACAGAAGTTGCAGAGATGGTGTCGGCAATGGAGAAAGAAGGTGTGATTGAAAGTTCCAAAAGTCCGTGGGCATCACCGGTTGTACTGGTTAAGAAGAAAGATGGCAGCACGCGGTTCTGCGTGGACTATCGGCAGCTCAATTACGTCACCAAGAAAGACAGCTACCCTCTGCCACGGATTGACGACACGCTAGACACACTATCAGGAGCCCGATGGTTTTCCACTCTCGACTTGAAGAGTGGCTACTGGCAGGTACAGATCCATCCAGAAGACCGGGAGAAAACCGCCTTCACCGCAGGAAATGGGCTATGGCAATTCACGGTAATGCCATTCGGGCTGTGCAATGCTCCGGCGACTTTCGAGCGATTGATGGAATGTGTCCTGCAAGGGTTAACATGGAAAACCTGTTTGGTATACTTGGATGATGTCATCGTCGTAGGAAAAACGTTTGCGCAACACCGAGACAATCTAAGGGATGTGTTTCAAAGGCTTCGAAGTGCCCACCTGAAGCTCAACCCCAAGAAGTGCGCCCTGTTTAGAGCGGAAGTCAAGTACCTGGGACACATAATTTCAGCGAAAGGAGTGAGAACCGATCCGGAGAAGGTCGAAGCGGTGAAAAACTGGCCAGTCCCCAAAGACAAACACCAACTAAGGAGCTTCCTGGGCCTAGCCACCTACTACAGACGGTTCGTGAAGGATTTTGCCGGGATCGCAAAGAACCTGCACCAGTTGACGGAAAAGGGAAAACAATTCAAATGGTCAATTGAGTGCGAGAAGAGCTTCAAGGCACTTAAACAACGGCTATGCGATGCCCCGATACTGGCTTACCCCACTCCCGGGGAAACGTTCGTTGTGGATGCAGATGCTAGTAATGTCGGGGTAGGAGCCGTACTCTCCCAGGTGCATGACGGCCAAGAGAAGGTGGTTGCGTACTTCAGCAAGGTGCTCTCTAAGCCAGAAAGGAACTACTGCGTGACAAGGCGGGAACTTCTAGCTTTGATCTTGGCTACGAAGCATTTTCACAAATACCTCTACGGGAGGAAGTTCGTTCTTCGCACAGACCATGCAGCCTTAAAATGGCTATTACAGTTCAAGAGTCCTGAGGGTCAGGTCGCAAGATGGATCGAAAGGCTGCAAATCTACGACTACGAAATACAGCATCGTAAAGGAAAATTCCACTCTAATGCGGATGCACTGTCCCGGAGACCATGCAGAACGGATTGTAAACATTGTGCGCGTCAGGAAGAACGGGAGCTGGGTTCCATCCAAAGAATGAGAGCCGAACCTATCGCCGGCTGGAGCGTAGATGAGATCCGGAACGCTCAGAAGGAAGACCCGGATATCGAGCCGATTCTGGCCTGGAAGGAGAACATGGAGAAACCGGATCATCAGGACATCTCTCACAGAAGCCCGACCTTAAAGGCATATTTTGCGCAGTGGGACTCCCTCCATGTCCAAGAAGGTGTTCTGAGAAGAAAATGGGAATCCTCCGACGGAAAATCGTTTGTAATGCAGCTTGTCGTACCGCGGACGAGGGTCAAGGAGGTGTTACAGGAAATGCATGGCGGGGCGACCGGAGGCCACTTGGGAGTGAATAAGACGCTAGAAAAGGTACGAGAACGTTTTTATTGGTTAAAAGCGAAGGAAGATATCGAAGACTGGTGCAGAAAATGCGACGTGTGTGCAGCTAGCAAGGGTCCGAGAATCAAAACTCGAGGTAAGATGCACCAATACAACGTGGGAGCACCTTTCGAACGAATCGCCATTGACATCGCAGGGCCCTTTCCGGAAACCGACAATGGTAATCGGTATATACTCGTAGTGATGGACTACTTCAGTAAGTGGCCGGAAGCGTTTCCGATCCCTAACCAGGAAGCCAGAACCGTGGCGGAGCAGATCGTCTACAATTGGGTTAGCAGATTCGGTGTGCCCTTGGAATTGCATTCTGACCAAGGGAGGAACTTCGAGTCAAGAATCTTCCAAGAGATGTGTCAACTACTCGGAATCAAAAAGACAAGGACAACCCCGCTTCATCCACAGTCGGACGGTATGGTGGAGCGTTTCAATAGGACTTTGGACGAACATCTCTCGAAGGTCGTAGGTGACTACCAACGGGATTGGGACCGGCAGATTCCCTTGTTTTTGATGGCCTATAGAAGTGCCGTGCATAGCACTACTCGACATACGCCGTTCGAAATCTTATTTGGTGGAATAGCCCGTTTACCCAGTGAGGTGAAATTTGGATCTCCTACCAATGAGCCCAGAAATGAAGAAGAGTACGTGGCGGACCTTAGGGAAAGGCTTAGGGACATACACCAAAGGACCAGAAGCCAGATTAAGATGACGAGCGACCGCATGAAGACCAGGTATGATGCCAAGGCAACAACGTCAGGATTCCAGGAAGGAGATCTGGTGTGGCTGTATAATCCTCATCGCCAAAAGGGGAAATCACCTAAATTGCAGCGGAACTGGGAAGGTCCCTACAGAATAGTAACCCGCATCAACGATGTTGTCTACCGCATCCAGCGAGGACCGAGGGCCAAAATGAAAGTGGTTCATGTGGACCGACTGAGTCGATACAATGGCCGAAATGAGGATGCACTTGTTCGGGACGAACACGTCTAAGAGGGGGGCAGTGTAGCATAATAATAACTACGCCCCCTAAAAATATGACGCAACAAATTCCGAAGTGACTTTCCATTCTGGCAGAATTTTGGTTCAAACTGTCCTTTCATTCGAGGTTCGTGTCTGGGACGAAGTCTCCACAGCTCATGTCAACGAAAGAGACGAATAATATTAGGGATAAAAGGGGATTATAACTTCAAGAATTATTTCTCTTGTTCCAGTGGTCGAAGAATTTGCTAGAAGTTTCTGGCTATCAGAAACTTCTGCTATATAAGGACAGATGGCGATCAAAAAAGACAGTTGGTTTAGAACCGTGGCGAAGAGATTGGAAAAGTGATAATGGGCGAAGTTGTAATTTGGTGATAAATTGAAAGTAGAGAGTAAACAAAAAAAAGTAATTAGTTTGGATTTGTGAATCAAGTAAGTGAAAGGAGATAAAGTGATTTGAGAGGAAAGAGACCTTGTAAGAAAAGAATTTGCGAAGAATAGTATAGTGTGAACTTGAATTGTTCTATAGACTAGAAAATAAAGAAATAAATTTCACAGAATATCGTTTTATCTACTCGAGCCGTAGCTTGTATATTACAGTATATAAACAAGTGCGATCCATGAGTTCAAGCTGACTCAGAACTTTCACTTGAAACGGCTGAAAAGTTATATTGAAAAACCCAGCGTTAATTAAAAAAATTTTAGATCTCTCCCCCTCTTGCATTGCATTTTTCAGAGCTCAACACATAACATATATGATGCAAATATGACAGCTACCTGCATTCTATTTTATGGAGCAGCAAGCCGCGCTACAACGTCGCATCTTAAACGCGGTAATTTTATTACCTTCATGCCAGAAAGATCCGCGCTCTGAACATACTCTGAAAGAAATAGAAACACACATTCGAAGCTAAAAAAAGAAGTATCTGAATTAAAAAACGAAACATGATCTTTTTTTGAGAACTCAGGCTCTTCTCTGAATTAACAAAAAAAGCCAATACTGAGTGCAGCAATCCGTTCCGACCAATCTGAAGCCAACAGATCGATTCGGAAGCATTCTGTTGTACACATAACAGACCAAAATTAATCGCGATTAACTTCCGATCCCACTTAACCTTAATTTCGCTCAGCAATTTAACTTTGACACACCATAACAGGACAAACCTGAGGTGCACTTATACCAACGCTACCTCTTTGAGTACGGTAGGAGTAAATTCACTCCGTACTGAATGAAGTATATTCCTTATTATAGAATTCGTTTGAACAAATATATACTTCGAATTTCATCGATAAATATCTAACTTCAACGCACAATGAGAGAAAAAACTAGGGTATTTTTATATTCATTTAGTTTTTGTAATTATTCGTGACAACTATCATTGAAAAGTATTCAACAATTAATATCATTAATTAATTATCAGAAGCAAAAGAATAATATCGACGATATCACCCCTGAACAATAATTTTTCATAATGCTTTAATAATGAGTTTAATTATTAATTTTTATTATAGGTAAATCATTAATTATTTTCTGTTTAAGCTCAGTAGGCATGCAGTAATTTATGCCCCAAGTAAAATCACCACAAACATTTTCCCAGCATTTTATTAACAATTATGTACATTTGTAGCCAAATTTGCAATTGCAATCATTAATCAGTTTGACCAAAGGAACTAAAATTATTACGAATGTTGGAGGTTTAGGATTAGTTTTGACTGAAATTGGTTTTAATTTTGTAAGTAGTATTTCTCCGACATAATGTATTATAAAGGGTGGTTAGGTTTTAAGGGCCGATGTTCATTTTGAATAAAACATAAATTATTTAGGAAATTACTGTCATTTCTTTTTATTATGATAATATTGGTATGGTTCAATTATGTATGGAACAAAATATCGGCCAAATGGTCGCCGCGACCTCGGCGGCACACCTCCAACCGATGGTCCAAATTTTCGATGACGCTGAGGCATAATTGAGGTTCTATGCCGTTAATGTGCCGAATTATCTCATCCTTTAGCTCTTGAATTGTTGCTGGCTTATCGACGTACACCTTTTCTTTCAAATAACCCCAAAGAAAGAAGTCCAACGGTGTCAAATCACATGATCTTGGCGGCCAATTGACATCGCCACCACGTGAGATAACACGGCCATTGAATTTGTCGCGCAAAAGAGCCATTATTTCGTTAGCTGTGTGGCAAGTGGCACCATCCTATTGAAACCACATATCGTCCACATCCATATCTTCCAATTCGGGCCATAAAAAGTTCGTTATCATCTCACGATAGCGAACACCATTCACAGTAACTGCCTGACCGGCCGCATTTTGGAAAAAATACGGCCCGATGATGCCGCCAGCCCATAAACCCCACCAAACAGTCACTCTTTGTGGATGCATTGGTTTTTCGACAATCACTCTTGGATTATCATTCGCCCAAATGCGGCAATTCTGCTTATTGACGAATCCACTGAGGTGAAAATGTGCCTCATCACTGAAGATGATTTTCTTCGAAAATTGATCATCCACTGTTGCCATTTCTTGCCACTATTGTGACCATTGACGACGCTTGAAATGGTCAAGAGGCTTTAGTTCTTGAGTCAATTGCACCTTGTAAGCGCATAAATGCAAGTTTTTATGCATAATGTTCATCAACGACAAGCGTGAGAGGTGCAATTGTTGGGCACGACGACGAGTTGAGGTGGACGGCTCTTCAGCCACACTATCGCGAACAGCAGCAATATTTTCTGCAGTACGAGCTGTACGAGCATGCACTGGTGTTTTCACATCTCTTACAGACCCGGTTTGCACAAATTTTTGCACGATTTTCCCGATTGTACGCACATTTGGACGATTAAATTGACCGAAAGAATCACGAAATTCACGATATGCATTTTGATTTGAACGCCCATTTTCATAATAAGCCTGAATAACTTTAACGCATTGCTCGATTGTGTATCTTTCCATGGTTCAAATTGAATTAGTCTGAAATTGAGAAATGTCAAATGAAATGCAGAAAAAAACTTGACGTTTAGGAGTGGTTCACATTCAACATCGGCCCTTAAAATTTAACCACCCTTTATATTTAGTATTATATAGTAATAGTAAAAACTACAATATTTACCACAATATAAAGTAATTCGTCTATTCTATAAAATAAAACAAATTCACTAGCACTTTTCCGAATCTGATCCGGTCCCAAAAAACGTTATGTGAGCAGGTCCAAAGATAGTGCGCTCATCTCCCTTGATGCTAAATCATAGGTGACAGACCGACTTCCTGATCACGATCAGTGAGTTAAGTGGGACTAACCATTTTGGTTTGACACCGGTTTAAGGCTTTTTAAAATTTTTCACTGCAAGTATAGCTTCTTAATTTACTAGATATTTGCCTTGTGTCTTTATCATATTGAAGATATCCATTTCAACAACTTTTGGACTATTTGCATTTGAAGCTACTCTTTGAACTCATCCCAAATGCTACAAGTAAACGAATTGTCAACTTTGACATTTCGCGATTGGTCTAAAATTGCACTGGATAAAAGAAAAACGTCTTCTTTTTTGTGTGGAGGGAACGTCGTCGTCTGTCTGCAAGTGAAACACAAAAGGTTTCACGAAAAAGTGTCTCTAATAAATAAAAACCAGCAGAACATGTAGTTGGATGTGTCCCTCGATTAAATTGAATAAAAAGTTTCCAACAAAATGGCCAGTATCTACTCATACACCAGGGAAGCTGTTCGCGTTAAAGTCAAGGTTGGTTGAGCATTTCTTCTTCTTTTCCTTTTGTGTTCCACTCTAAATCCAATTTCGCCCGCAGAAATGTGAGCCGAATCTTCCGCCAGAATGGAGAAAGTTCAGCGTAGACCCGCAGATAACATCCCTCGATGTGTTGTACAGCATTCTAGCCAAAGCGTTCGACATTAAGTCGGATTTCTCCATCAAATACAAAGCCTTCGATCCAGCGGGCAATGAAATCTACTTGGCTGTGCTGTCCGACTGGGATCTGGATGCAGCGTTCCTTCGCATTCACAATCTCTCCATTCAGACCGCGACGGAGCCGTGTCTGATTCTGCAAATCGATATAAAACCTTTCACCGAGGTGCGCGACTGGGAGGCGGAAACTCCGCCTGCTTCGTTTGGGTCAGGAGCACGCGAAATCATGCAGCCGCTGCAGCAGTCAATTGGTATGAGTCAGAAGTACGTGCAGAACATGCAGACGAAGCTGCCAGGTTTGATTATGAATCAAATGGAGAAGACATTCTCCATCGTTCAAAAGGCTTTTAACATGAACGATGAACCAATGTCGCAGTTGCCACCACGACCTCCGCTTTCTGATAATGAGTTTCGGCTGTTTCTGGATCCAGTCGGGCAAATTCTGCGACAGGATGAGCTGCGTAAGGTCATCTTTCTGGGCGGAATCGATCCGAGCCTGAGACGGGTCGTCTGGAAGCATATACTCAACGTTTATCCGAACGGAATGAATGGACGTGAACGGATGGACTACATGAAGCGAAAATCAGACTACTACCTGAAGTTGCGCGACACGTGGAAAACCGCAGTCAAGCGGGGCTGTGTGGACAGTGAACTGTCCTATGTGACGAGCATGGTGAAGAAGGACGTCCTACGAACGGATCGCCTACATCCCTTCTATGCTGGCAGCGATGACAACCAGAATATCGCATCGCTATTCAACATTCTGACCACTTTCGCGCTGAACCACCCATCGGTGAGCTACTGTCAGGGGATGTCGGACATAGCCTCACCCCTCCTGGTCACCATGAACGACGAGGCGCAAGCTTATATATGCTTCTGTGCGATCATGTCGCGGGTGAAGGTGAACTTCATGCTCGACGGGATTGCCATGACACAGAAATTCACTCATCTTACCGAAGCGCTCAGCTTCTACGATCCAGAGTTCTATGAATATCTGAAGGCTCAGCAGGCGGATGATCTGCTCTTCTGCTATCGTTGGCTATTGCTAGAGCTGAAGCGGGAGTTTCCCTTCGAGGACTCTCTGCGAATGCTCGAGGTGCAATGGAGTTCGCTGAAGTATGAGTCCCTGGCTAGTGAGTTGGCTCTCTTCGAGAAAGAATTCGAACCAATTCTCCCAGAAGAACCGCCACCTTCCAGTCCCTCGTACATTGTTGCAAAGCCTAGAGAGAATCCATACACGAAAATCTGTGCTCTTCGTCGGCAGAGCTCATCCGTGTCGCTTAGCTCGACTTGCTCCTCGCAGTGTCTCTCAACGTCGTTTACCAACTCACCGGGCCGTCTGGACGGTACCCGGAGACTCAATCAAAGTATGGACGACAACATATCGAGAAGTTCGCGAAGGAATCGCAATGTTTCCAAGGCCCATCAGAGTCTCGACGAGTCGAAGATGCTGATGCTGATGGAGCACATGAACGAGAACGATAAGATGCCACCGACTGAGTTTGATTTTGAAAATGTCAAGGAATTTCAGGAGTCGGACGATGCGACAGTGGAAGAAGCTCGCGCTGTGGATCTCGAAGATGACACTGATTTTGTTTTCCATCCGACAAATCCTTTCATGGAGGATGCAGCAAAGCATGGTGCGGGAGACGCGATTCCAGCGACTGCAACTGTAGCAACACCAAATGCATTTCTTGACGGCGATAACGCTAGTGAGGATGGCAGCGAAGAGAAACGGCGTATTCCCAAGAGCATTATGAAACTGCACAACAAGAATATCTTCTCCAACTACAATGCGGTGAGCAGTATAATTGCGAAACAGATTAGCAGCACGACGGGCAAGAGGGGCGGACACTTTAAGGAATTGAAAGAGAAAATCGTTGCGAACAAGCGGGGCGGTAAGTTGAATTGCTTTTAAGTCCGCTTAATCATTTTGGAACTTTGTTGTACTTTGTGTGGTTTAATTAGTTTACTAACCATCGTGGGCATAGGGTATCTCTCCCCAACGTATCCCCAAAATGTTTGATTCCTCAACTATTCCGCGCCAGATTATCTTAGGGCAACCAAATTTAGTAAATGAAATTCGCTGCATTGCATATTTTTCACCAGTATTTACCTCGAACGCCATATAGTATATCGATAGGGCAACCTTTGTCGTATCGTGATGTCTTTTCGTGCACAGATTCGTGAAGTATTCAATGGGGGGAATCATTTTTTTCCTATTGAACAGCACGATCTTGATCTTTGAAGTGTCGACCATTGACGCATTTTCTTAATAGCAGACACGTTGATGTCTTGTCCATGACTTCTACTGTTCGAATCTGTTTATTTAGAAATTTGACTCTTTCTTTGTAAGTGGACCACTCAATAGTCCCATCTTTAACGAGGTTCCAATTCATCTGAGAGCTACGTTCCTACAGAGCCATCAGCCAGGCAGAATCTCTCAAGCTTGTGCTTATGAGTAACTGGTCTGAGCCTATCGCCAAATTCTTTGCTTAGGCTGCCAGATATGACCTACATTTGTGATTTTCTTTCACACGGAATATTTTCTTACGAAGTTGTACCCGGTTTTCACCCATGATGACGCTAAAGTTATCGAAGTTCTGCTTGGAGAAATTAAGTTTTTTGATCTGTTTCCATCAATTTTTGGGCACAGGGCTTTTGTGTTGCTGTACATTTGAATGTTTTCTCTGCGTATTGGTATTCCTTTGCTATTAATGGTTTAATGTGTGAGACTGTTGCATGAACTCTTGTATCGGCTTGTAATACACATTCGTTGGACCTCAATCTGGCCAATTAATTTGCTTTTTTTCATTTGTAGTCAAGTGGTCTAGCACCCATTTGGACATTGTTCTGCATGTTCAAAGCCCAAAGTTCTGTTGGGGTGGCTGTCAGCTAAAAGCCAACACACTTAGATTAATAATACGTCCATTGTGATACCACATAGGTTTGGGAAGCGGTCTATAGCCTACTCATTGAACTATTTGGAGCATCTGATGAAGCGTAGGAGTTCCCTAACGTCTATTTTTTTCAGATCATTTAGGTCGTTGAAACAGAAGGCTCCTAAGTGGAGTTTCCTTCTTTGGGAGAGAACTGGGCAGGTGCAAAGAAGGTGAAGAATAGTTTTCTCCTCCTCCTCGTCCATGCAGCTTCTGCAGAAATCATTTGAGAAAACGTCAAGCCTTATTACATGCTTGACTATAGACAGTGTCCAGTGATGACACCTATAACAGCGCTCATATGCAGTCTATTGAGAGAAATCAAATTCTTAGATCCAACTTAGGCCAAATACGTGGTCGTTTTCCAATTATTTAGCATGAATTCTAGTCCTGTAGAGGACTTTAGGCCACCTATAATATGGAGGCAGGGAGCTCTTTTTATTAGGAACGTACAGTTTTGCGTTTTGTTTATGCATTGTACACGCATAGATCAGTACAATTTTATCAACAGCTGTATATAGTTACTGCATGACGGTCCCAATTTGTTCCCACATATGTACATATTCTGTTGCAGGTGTAGAGCTTCCTTCACTCTATCTTTAATGTTTAGTCTCCAGTTTTTACTGTACGATATCAGACCCAAATACTTCGCGTTCTTTTCAACAGAGAAAGTGGAGTGTCAGCGTGAACTCCGGGGTATAAATCTTTTGTTTGTAAGGAAAGCCAGTTCGGTTTTTGGCGGGTTCACTCTTAAACTACATAAACCCGCCCGCCCGGTAAGCTCGTTCAGAGCAACTTGTATCTCACTGATGATGGGAGGACTTTTTCCGTACGCCATTTTTTTTTTTTTTTTTTTATAATTTGCACGTGTGAAAGGGGTTATGAATACCCTTATACTAATTTTAGGACACGGGCGTGTTTGAGGAAAGGGGAAGAGACAGAGAGAAAGACAGATTGGTGTAGTTGGTTTGAAACTCAGCTGGTATTAAGTTTCAGTGAACTCTAAGGGTGGCTGTCCAGATAACTGGGGAGCTTGTGTGTTTTTGCTTTTGTCATTGCTCATGATTCACAGTATTTTTGTCCGTCCTCATGATGTCATCATCACGATCAAGTTGCATTTTAGCCATATGACCGCCCTACTGCCAGTGTTATGCCTTCGCAGTAGAGTTGACATAAGCTTTCGCAATTGATCGACTTTTTTATTTATTTCATGCGAAATAAATAGATGATTATTGACATCAGGATTCGAACCGTGAACCTGAAGCGTGACAAGCGATGATGTTACCACTACACCACGGCCACCCACGGCCATTAGGACTTATCACGTCTGCATAGACGACTGGTTTTGCTCATTTGTAACTTTGCTAGAGTTTAGTAGTGGCCAGAGGAGGGGCTTTAATAACTCTCCCTGTGCGGTAGCTTTTGTTGTCGGCATTATTTTTGTGCACTCACATAGTTTTGAAATAAAGCTCACTTAGTTTGCTCTGCGACGTCTGGAAAGTCCTCTTACAACACTGCACGGTTATGACTAGTCTTCTTCAGGGATCGGAAAAGAACTCCTTGTCGGATACCATTCAACTGACATCGAAAGAATACTTTTCTAAAATAAGAGTAACCTGTAGGTAATTGATTGCTGTAAAGGAGAGGTTGTTGCCTCGACTACGAGCAAGAAGATTGGAGATTCAGATGAAATCTAAATCAATTTTCGAAAAAAAAGACACTACGGAACTTTAGATGTTGAGCCGACATTGTGGTGGTACCGGATCACCATCTTGTGACAGCTTTCGTACGCCTTTGTTCAAAAGAACAGAACCAACGGCACATGTCTATCTGCGAGCACTCGATTCCTCCTCACGCAACTTCTCCTTCCCCGAATTTGCTGCCCACATTCAGTTCGGCGCCGGTGTCTAACGATATAAAGCTCCCTAGATAAACTGAGTTTATTATGAAATCTGAACTAAACTTTGCTTACGTCGGCTTCCAAACTTTTTTTTGGGAAGCAAGGAACAAAGTTAAATTAAAGATTCGGGCGTCTTCTCAGAGTCGATAAACAAGAGATGAAGCTGACATTCGGAGCGTTGCTCTATGATGATCTGTTAAAAGCGACAGGTGACTTTTGTCGAGTCGACTTTCAGTACATTCAGATACATATATTCCACTAACATTTCGCACTGAATGTACAAATTTAACGTGGCCCTTTGAAAGAATACAATTCACTAGTGACAGAATCTACCGCTGTGGTAACCTGATCACCGGTTTTTCAAAATTTACAGAACCCCCATTACTATTTGTTTTACTAACCAAGTTTCTCCGTTTTCAGGACAAATCGGAGGGTCTGATAAACACGACATCGCAAAACCGGCAGCTATAAATGAACATGAGACTGACAAAACAAATAGCGGACAGCAAAAAATAATAAAAAATTTCAATGAATTCCTTAATTTGTCGTCGATAAATCGAAATCGCGTATCAGATAAACCAGGTAATACACCACAACATGCAGCGATACGAAATTACAGCAACGACAATCATCCTCCGCATCCTCTGTTCAAGTTAACACGAGGTATATCCTCCCTAGAAGAATCAGACTCTTCAACTGCAGAAACCTGGAGTGAGCCTACAGCCCAAAATCCATCTGTAACACCGGTGTCTTCCGCCAAATTTAAACTCGATTTGAGAAAAGAGTTTCCCAGTCGTATCGCCATCGACCCGAACATAACACCAGACGACAGTCAAGATCAGGAATACTATCCAATGTCCACAGCGATGACGCGTGAGCTGCGTCTTGAAATGGAAAATTTAGATCGACAAGTATTTGGCCCAGCCACGGTTCTAGTAGAGCCGCCGCCCCTTCAGCGCAGTTCAGAAATTGAATACGAAAAACTCGATCGAGATTCCATGGATTTGGTGGAGGACTTGAAAGAGGACGAAATCATAACATGTCCCGACATAAATGAGCTGATCGTACGTCGAAGAGAACGTGATGCAAGGAATTTCGACGCTGCTCAGCGCATTAGCACGTGCAGTAGTTCAAAATCGGATGTTTTCGTTTGGGAGAATCCACTGCATCAAATTTCGAGCAATTCCAGTTGTAATTTCAACGAAATTCTCGACCCAAATGAACCGCATCCGCCACCGCAAACCCACTACGAAGAAGAGGTATTTCAATTTGGCTCGGACTCAACCACAGAACTTCCTACGCAACTGAATTCTTCGTTGGACAATTTAAATCCCTTCATTGAAGCGGACACCTTCAACGCTACGCCTCCAGTCACATCAACATCCGCACCAGAGTTACTAGAAGCACAATCAAAATTTTCCGATTTGGCCGTCGAAGAAGCCACCACAGCTGATATTTCATTCTCGAAGCCTTCACCGCCAACGAGCAGTAATCTCCTACCGCCACCGACTGAACTCGGTGGCGGCAATCCATTCCTAATGTTCCTCTGTTTGACCCTTCTGCTGCAACATCGCAGCCCGATTATTAAAAGCGGCATGGACTACAATGAGATCGCAATGCACTTTGATAAAATGGTGCGTAAGCACGATGTCACGCGAGTATTGAACCAAGCGCGTCGCATGTACATCGATTACTTGAAAACGCAGCAGAATGCCCTCACTAACTCATCACCGGTGATGAAGAGCAACAGTACTTTTAATTCGACTAAATCTTAGACTGCACATACACACGACACACACACAATTTTACTTGTTAACCAAGAGATTCTAATCATAGAGCTAGCTTTTAAGTCTTTACACATTCCTTCCTGCTATTTTGTCAAAAAAAAAAGAACTTATATTCTCCTCTCTACACACAAAGACACACTCTCACACATCAATTACTTTCTGCATTTAAATGAAAAGAGAATATATATACATAGATGTATGTATATAAATATTTAAATCAAATCAAAGTCTGATCGCTTGTTATAGTTTCCAAAAGAACAACAAATTAACATTTTAACAAAAATAGCTTTAAAACTTTTATTCATAGTCTTAAAGTAAGATATTTGTGCGTATGGCTGTTATAGTGTTTTTATTTTTCTCTATTATTTACCTATTTTGCGTTTTACTTAAACTTTTTTTTCGCTAATATTATTAGTGATCAGCTAAATAATTAAACGACCAGCAAAATGTGCTGGCAAAATATACAATAAATCATTCATCAGGAAAATAATTTATTTGTCTGCAGAAAATAAAATATAAAACGAAATCAGCAGGAAAAATAAATGATTATCCAGAAAAATGGAAGATGAACTGAAAAATGTTTTCTCAGCAAAAATTTAAATTTTGATCAGCAGAAAGAAACAATTTCTCAGATTCAAAAAAAACTTCACCGATTGCGAGTCTCACAAAATAAAATACATAGTAACAAATTCGTATCATTCGTGTGCGAATTTTTTTTTCTATCATTTGCTGAAATTTTTTGCTCAAAATACAATTTTTCAGTTGAGTTTTTAATATATTTGCCGATCTTCTACGTTGTCTGTTCATCGAAATATTAGCTTCTGCTCATCAAAAATGTTCATTTTTTTTGCTGATAAATCATTCCTATGCTCCTCTCTAACCATTTACCGTTTCTGCTGATTTTGTTTCTCATTTTCTGCAGATGAAACAATTGTTTTCTGATGATCAAACAGAATTACTAATCAAATAATTTAATTTTGCTGGTCAAAAAGCCCTTTACCGCTGATCGATTAAATGGTAGCCAATTTTTTTTATATTTACAAGAAGATTCTGCACGACACGGAAACAAACAAAAAAAAAAGTATTCATACCGCTCTAGTCTGTTTTTTTTTTTTTTAAATTCTTTTTTGTGTATCCTTCTCAAGGACGTACTTAGGTATTTCATTTTTGAAAAAAAAAAAAGCGTATAATACATTTGAAATTATTTGTGATTCCCAAATTTTTGTAATTCATATAAGATACTTGATAATTGCGCGCGCGTACGTGTTTGGCATATTTGTGCATAAAATCATAAAAATTAAAAATGAAATATATTCATTACGTTTATTTTCCGAATAAAAGAAGACAGCATTTTTTAATACTACATACTGTGCGCCCCAAAAATGAGACACACCCAATAATTAATATGCGGTCTAAGGGTATGGAAAGCTGCTTAGAGATTTCGAAGGTTGGAACCCAATAAATATGTAAGTAAGTGGTAAGATGGTTGTACACAAAAATTAACTGTGTAATAATGGAATTACGTAACGTGACATTGATCTACTCTCTTAAAATTATTTGAATGCCCATAGTCACATGTGGGACAGACAGTAGAAGTACAGACTGTCATGTGAACAATTTTGCTTTTTTCTTCGCAAAGAATTCAAATTGACATGAAAATAACGTGATTACGTTTCGATGAGTAGGTAATTTGATTGTTCAGTAATTGTTAAAGAATACACATTGTAAGGGTTTCAATGCCTTACCGACAATCCACCCGCCTTAAAGAATTTCAACTTGCAAGCCTTGCTTTGAGAGAGCAAGTCTTAAGCCAAAATAAAAATACACCCCGCGCAACAAAAAAAGCCGCACATGGTAATTTTTAACAAAATGGAAGAAATTTAATAAATGATGACTAATCACTGCGTAGTAGCTTTGTATTTTTGATGTTTAACATTTAAGTAAACACATTCCCCAATTTGACAATACACTTCGTAGCCTAATTGAAAAAAAAAGTAATGATCGTGAAGATCAGACTACAAAATATCAGATATTACCCAAGTACTATCAATATACATAAATTAAAAAAAGTGCAACAATTTGAAAAGCAAATTTTTTTTTTCATATTTTTATTAACTAAGAAACCTTTTTACATAATTTAAGACTTTCATAATACTAAAAAATGATTCTAGTATTTCGTAGCACCATCCTTCGCCCTAACAACGTCATGAACCATGTTTGGCATGGAGGCATAGAGATTACCGAGGTAATTGTTATTAATTTCATTGAACCACACTTCTTTAATGATGCTCTTTAGATGCTGCATGGTTTTTGGTTTTTTATCTTGGATCTTCTTTCCCATAAGAGCCCAGACATTTTCGATGGGGTTGAGATCTGGACTGTTTCCCGGCCAGATTAGGGATTCTATTCCTAATTCTTCTTTCAAAGTTTTAATCTGTGGAGGAAATTTAAAAATTAAAATCATAAGATTTTCAAAACACCCATAAATATGAAAAAAAAAAAACCTCGAATTACTCACAGATTTTGCTCGGTGGCAAGGTGCTGAATCATCTTGAAAAATTGGTTTTGATGTTTCTGCTGTTATCATTTCCATACTCGGTACAACACCATCTAAGATAATTTGTTTTTACTGCATGGCGTTAACAGTGCCCTCGAGAATAATTAGAGATCCAACTCCGATTGCGGTGATGCATCCCCACACCATAACATAAGGAGAATGTTTTACGGTGTGAGCTATGCATTCGTCGTTGTAGCGTTCCCCTTTTCTACAACGAACTATCTGCTTCCCAGCCGGTCCGATTAGGTTAAACTTGGACTCATCAGAGAACACCACATTTGACCAATCTTGAACACTCCAGTTTTGCCTTAGCCCAGCTAAGGAGCGTTTTCTTCATTTTGCTGGTCAGAAGTGGCTTTTTCGCTGGTCTCCTTGCTTGCAAACCCATCTCGTTGAGAAGATTCTGGATAGTTCTGATGCTAACTTCAGCCCCAGTAGCTTCTCGCAGGTCAGCTCTTAACTCCGATGCATTTTTAAACCTGTTTCACAAGCTTAGCCTCTTCAGTTCCCGGTCCTACCGAACAGTGGTACATCTCTTCAATCCTGTGCCAATTTTTCTGTCCAGATTGTGATCCCCACGATATTTGTTACAGAATCTTCTTACAGAACTCTCATTGCATCCAATTTGTCGAGCAATTTCACGAAATAACTGATTCTGTTTGGATAAGGCGACGATAACTGCCTTATTTTCTTTACTCAATTGTACCCTTTTAGACATCGCAATATACTCTTTTCACTTTTATTTAAGAAATACAACTGCACGCACTGTTAAATACTGCCAGAATGAATTCCGACACATTTCAAAATTTGCATTACCTAACCCGGAAGCAATAAAATATAATTCGGCGAATCCCAAAAAAATGGAAAACCCGTATGCGGCTTTTTTTGTTGCGCGGGGTGTATTTATTTTCAGTTTCAGTTCGTGTCTATCAAAATATCGTTGTGAATCGGTGTAAGTTTTATAAAATTATTATAATATAATTTCTATTGAAGTGACCCTATCGGTGACTGCCTTTCTAATTATGCATCCTACCAAAAAGCTGGTGGATTAATATGTTATCAATTAATGTTGTCTGAGGATTAGTTTTTAATGACAGGCTAAATATTATTCTCGCCTTCCACATAGTTGCGAAGGTAGTGACAATTTGAGAAGCCTTGACTTGGTTAAAGAGGAATGGAACACCTGCTAAGAATATATGCATTTTTTGTGAAAGTTATGTTGTAATATTGTTCCGGGACTCACAAACTGTATGGCTAATAAGAAGGTAAGTCAATGCACTAAGTTCGAGTATCATATCAAAAGGCAGACTTGATCTAAAATTGAGTAAGTTAGTAAGAATCATCAAGGGACTCTAGTGGCCTAACAACTTCTGTGTTACCTCTGTAGATATCCAATCGTTATCCCATAGAAGGAAGTCCTACTAAGAAACTTCCCATAATCCATTCATCCATCCACGCTACACGAAATTTCATACAGAGCTATATATGGCCTTAAAGAGAATAATACCGAACAATGAAGAAGTAAAGCTGGACTTTAAATGTAAATTCATGGGTTAACGCGTTCGTTTTACCCCGATGTTTCATGGGGAAATTTTAAAACTGAGAGTGGAGCTCCTATAATAAAACCGTAGTAGGTGTCGAATTTTGGTTCTATAAGTATGACCCAAAAATCAAGCAGCTCATGATATGGAGCCCAAAAGGTGCAAGTTTCCCAATCAAACCTAGACAACAAAAATCAGCAACAAAAGTTGCGTCTTTAGCGGTTCGAATCCAAGAAAACGCGTTGTTCTTTTGTGTAGCACTCCATTTTTAATAACCCTGAACTGTCAGCTGTCACGCTGTCTTTTTTTCTTCGTTGGCAACACTTAACTGCACAAATTCAAATTTTGCGTGAATTTTGGGACACCCTTTACCATTCTGGTACGGAACACTTAAGACCGTAAAAAAAAAAAAAAATTAAGGAGAAGAAGAGGTCTTAAGTTCCAATGAGGAGATAATTAATCCAAGCAATGTGAATTTGAAAAGCTCCAAAAGTTTTTAAGTGACGTTTCGAAAGATGGCTCTACTGACTTAAGAAATGTATTAAAGTAAATGAAAATTGTACATAACATTAAAAATAAATCAAAGGTTTTTTTTTAATCAACTTTTTTTTATTGCTTAAAAATAAAAATACTTTTTTGATAATTTCCCAAAACTTGGTATGCCATATCCTTGCATTTATCAAATATTGTTTAGATATCGATTATCAACAAAATCGTTTAAGTTATATCCGAGAAATTGCTGATTTTCAAAAATCCAATAATAAGTAAAGTACCGTTATACAACTTTTGTTCTAAAAACTTGGTACGCCATCTTGTGAGATGGCATCCAAGATTTTCTCTAATATAAAAATTAGACAAAATCGTTCATAACGCTTTTGAGAAAATGGAATTTTCTCAAAATCGGCTATTAGTAAAGAACCGTTAATTTTGGGATTAGAATGAAAATTCCGATTTCGCCTCGAATTGTGACACTACAGACTGCAGTTTCAAGCAGATCCGTCCAGCCGTTTAGGCTGCAGTCCAGCTCACAGACAGACAGACAATAGAGAGACCCACTTTTTTCAGTGTCACTATTATAGTAATGTCAAAATCTCGAGATCGAGAATTTTCAGGAAACCAATACTTGCCCTTATAGATGTAAGTAAAAACCAAAAACGTATATTAACAATTTTCCAAAGGCTTGGTCATTACTCCGATTCCCGTTGTCGTTTTTTGACAACTCACTTTAACCGACACGAAGTGCTGCCAAAAGTTGGCGGCTACTACATTGCTTTGTCGTCTAGACTACCTAAACTTATATCATATATTTTTTGAATTCGAATATCAAAACTAACCAAGGGTCTTGATTTTGTACGGCTTTTCCGACTTGTCGGGATGGAACGTTCCGAATTTAATTTTATACATTTGCTACCAAATAAAATTTAGAAGGTTCCTTCTCGACAAGTCGAAAAAGTCTTTTGTCGCTTCGAACACTCATCAATTACAATACGCACCTCATTAATTGGAAAGTTGACCACAGATTTGGTCAGAGCTCGGCTTAAGAATTCCATGTAAGACAATCCACAATTTGTGATCCAGTGGATTAAGGTCTCGGCCAGCGGAAGGCCAGTCTTCGGTACCAATGAAGGCTACATTCGAACATTTTTACAAAACCAATTATGCACACATCTTGCAAAAAAAACATTTTTATTATATACTTTAAAAGTAAGACATATTTTTTAGTCTGAGTTCACAGCTTTTATATACCATTTCGGTAAAAGACTTAATTTTGTTTTACCTTCATGCATTTTATGACTGATCGCACCAGTTTTTTCGTTATAATTAAATTCAAAAACTGTGTATGGGCAATCTATGTTCTCCAACTCGTCTTCAACAAGTTCAAGAAAAAAATTTAAGAAAGTGAACCATTCTGATGGATCCCAGTAGTCCTATAAAATAAGCGAAAAACCAAAGAAAGTAGAAGCCACATTTAAGTTTTAACCTCACTCACTTCCCATTTGCGACGCAATCTATCAATATTATAGTGGTCAAACCTCCGTACAATTCCTTTATGGTCTCTGAATCCGAAATATACGTCCTTTACTCCCGTTAGAAAACTTTGCGTCCACGCATTCTGGCATTTCGCTTTGTTAAAATTTTCTTCTGCTTTTGGCGATGAAAAGGGATAAGTGGCTACTTTAAGCTCAATGAATTTGAGATCGTTGTATTTTATGGGACTGTTTCTGAAACGATTGGAATTGTATCTTATGATTCATAATAACATTATAAAATGATTTAAGAGAAAATAAAGAAATAATTTCTAATATTTAAAAGAATGTTTTGTTCGTACAAATTTGTCTGTCTGCTTATGGGTATGAACTCTATGATCTCGAAAACTACTGAGCGAAACTAGATGAATTTAGGAAAAATTAGTAGTAACAGCCTGCAAAAGCTGAAAAAAACCTGAATTGTACTTGAAAATGGCTACCTTTGGCCTTTAGTCGATTCGAACACCCATCAATTACAACGCGCATCTCATTAATTGAAAAGTTGGCCACAGCTTCGGTCAGAGCTTGCCTTAAAATTTCCATGTAAGGGTGTCTTTTGTGGCACACAATGTCCCATAAGACAATCCACAATTTGTGATTCAGTGGATTAAGGTCTGGGCTAGCGGAAGGCCAGTCTTCGCTACCAATGAAATGAGGTACATTTCTCTGGAGCCAGGTAAGGGTAGTCTTAGCCTTATAGGATACTTTTTTAAAGTTTACGCGTTTGTCTCGTTTTACGTACGACCAAGCCGATTTTAATGCAATGTTTTTTTTTTTTTTTTGATTTATTTTTCTGCAAATTGCTGAAACCATTTGATTATTGTTCGATACGTACCACGAAACCAAACCTTTAGGAAATGGGTTTCAGTCGTAAAAAATTATGAATGGTTGCATTGAATGCACTTAATGTTGGTAGTCCTTGTAGTATTAATTAATAAAGATTTTAAGTTATAAGCAACGATGCCAATAATATTTATAAGGATTTTATAAGGTGTGGGCTAGATTTGACTCGATTTTGGTTTTTGTTAGATTGCCCTTAAAGCTCAAATTACAAGCATAAATACAACTCCTCTCCACTCTCACAATTCTTGGCGAAATCGGAATTTTCATTTTAATCCCAAAATTAACGGTACTTTACTAGTGACCGATTTTGAGAAAAGTGGATTTTCTTGAAAACGGCTCAAACTATTTTGTATAGGTAGGTCTGCTTCCGTACTTCGTTGATTTAATGTTGACGAAAATTGTTCAAATCCACAGGGATCCCCACGTACGGGAACAGGATTTGACCAAATTTCGTAGAAATTCGCAATTCTGGTCAAGTATGGGAACAGACCTAATACATCATCTCACGTCAAGTCAATAACTTGTGGAAGCTGTAAAAAATATGTAGAAACTTTCATTTTGCAAAATATATATACATACTAGCGAGCAAACAAATAAGGCCACATTCTCAAGATCGGATATCTTTAATTTGATAAGCCAACTAAAAAAGTAGCCTAATTTTTTATTGTGCTTGCCAGTGTAGTATATATGTATAAGTTAACGCTGAAAACATCGAAACACTGCGACAACATTTCCCATAAATGGGATAGCTAAGATGCTGACACCGCGTCTACGCCACCGGACGCTAAATGCATTCCATCACGTACTCAACTGTAACTGGAGTACGACTGTGGGAACACATCGTCGGCTGATGGATCGTCGCAGCAAGCAGATTAGTATTTAAGGTAGAATAGAATTTTTGTAATTTAGTTGTAATTCTCAAGTGTAAGGGTAAACTCTGCCCGATTAAAATAAAGATTTTTTTTATGTTAATAAAGAAAAAATAAATTAATTGGCGCCCAACGTGGGGCTGTTGTTTGTGCGCGCGGATAAGTGTCAGTGTCTAATCAACCAATACTCGCTAGTGAAGCCAGTGCCCTAAAGAAGTGCCCGTGCGTAAACAAATCTAGTGCTCGCGCGTGCGTCGACAGCCCAGCAATTAAGTTTGCAAAGCAGTGAACTCTATAATCATTAGACGGCCCTAGAAACACCGCTAGTGGACCACGCAACGGAAGTGTGCAACAAGGATCCCGAGTCACCAGCAAGGATAAAAGGGAGGCATCCGGTTCGCCAGCGTGGGATGAAGTTCATATTAGTGTTGTAAGTTTAGTTGTAGGTTTGTTTGAATTAAGATATAAAAAGTGCCTAGTAAAATTGTCAATACAAAATTAAAATAATAAGAAAAGAGTATACTGAAATTAAAGTAAACAGAAACTCAAATTACCAATACACACATAAAACATAAGGTTCAAAAGGCATCTTTAACATTTCCAATTTCTGTAAAATACAAAATAAAATAAGAAAAAAAGAAAAAGAAAACAATTTGAAATCGCATTCAAGAAATTATATATACACATACATCATGCCAGACCTTAGATCAGGCAACACAACCAACCCTCCAACATCCCAACCTTCAGCATCCCAACCTTTAACCTCCCAATCACCGGCATCCATACCTCCCATCAACACAGCTTGTTTCGACCCAAATGCTTCTTCCGTGTCAAGTAGGTCATCTAACGATCAACGGCAAGATGTTAGATCAACTCCAGAATTAGATACGCTTATTGAATCGATAGTTTTTCAAGTATTCGAAAGGCAGGGGAAGAATATAGTCCAAAAAGCTTTAAGTTCGAACAGTGACAATTTTTCGGGTGTAGACCAACCAATCGATGTCCAATATAGTGGAAACATACACCGAAATACTTCGGGATACTCAGCGTCATAAGAAACAAGGTTGTAGGCCATGCAGATACTGCATTGGAATCCTACAACACCCCCTTAAACTGGGACTGCATTTCCAAATGTCTTATAATGCACTATGGGGATAAGAGAGATTTAGGTACCCTAGAGTACCAAATGGCAGGCCTAGTGCAAGATAATAATAGTATTTCCGACTTTTATCAAACTATATTTAGCCATCTATCGCTCATACTTAACAAAGTAGCATGCATGGATATCTGCACAGAAGCGATGAATCTTTTGAAACAAACTTACAGGGACAAGGCCCTGGATGTTTTTATTAGGGGTCTTAATGGGGATCTTCCCAAATTGTTAGGGATACGTGAACCTATTGACTTACCCCAGGCTCTCCACTTATGCCTTAAGTTAGAGAACCAACGATACCGTTCCAAGCATGCAAATCATAACCAACTGCCAGTTAGGAGACCAAATAATCCCCTACCACATCCGTCTCCTCGAAAGAACTATACACAACCACAAAACAGGCAACAATTCCACCACTATTCAAATTATCCAGCTCATAGCGTACCACAACGCTCTCCGATACAAACTCAAGGGCAATCCATGTATTCAAACAACTACCACCCTAACTTTAAACCAAATTCTGCACCTAGGCACCTTTCCCTGGAAAACCACCATTAAAATTAGAACCAATAGATAATGCTCAAAGTAACCAAAATAGGGCCCAGGCTCAAAGAGGACCAGCATTCAAATCCCAACAATCTCGGACCAATAACCTGCAGAGAACATTCCATGTCAATACCAACGACGACACCAGTTATCAGCAGGCTATGGAATCGGAAGAAATGTACCATGATCAAAGTTTAAGTGAATATGTGGAATCTATGGATACCAACAGCGAGATCATGGATTTCACCGATCTGCATTTTTTAGGTTAATGAACTCTTCGTTGCCTTACTTCGAAGCAAGGACGGAGAGTGGAAACATGATGAAAATTCTTATCGATACTGGTTCTAACCGAAATTATATTCAGACATCTTTAGTCAGTAACCCCATTCCTAACAATGAAAGTTTTTACGCAACCTCAATCGGGGGTAGTACTAAAGTTACTCATCATACAGAAATATCCCTCTTCAATTTAAAAGATTCTAAAATAAAATTTTTCCTCCTACCTTCACTTAAATCCTTTCACGCGATCCTAGGAAACGATTCACTTAAAGAGTTGAATGCAATAATTCACACAAGAGGGAACTACATGGAAATAAAAAATGGCGTCAAAATTAAAATTAAACAACGACCATCACAGGCCGTTCACACATTAGCTCTTCGAACTAACCACATGTCTACACGACAAAAGGAAAATCTGGAAGTTTTGGTAAAACAACACCCTCGATTATTTACTGAACCTGATGGAAAATTCACATTCATCACAAATGTCAAAGGAGAGATAAGAACATCTTCAGATAATCCAGTGTATTCCAAAAGCTATCCTTATCCTATGACCATGAAAGATGAAGTTGAAAGGCAAATCCGACAATTGCTCGAAGACGGAATTATTCGTGAATCAAGGTCCCGATATAATTCACCCGTATGGGTTGTGTCGAAAAAACCCGACGCAAGCGGTAATCGGAAATATAGATTAGTTATAGATTATAGAAAACTAAATTCTGTAACTATAGCCGATCGTTATCCAATCCCAGAGATTAATGAAGTGCTAGCGTAACTCGGAGAGAATAAATGGTTTACGGTTCTCGACCTGAAAAGTGGCTTCCACCAGATTCCTCTAAGGGAATCCGATGTTGAGAAGACTGCATTCTCCGTGAATCATGGAAAGTACGAGTTCACACGTCTCCCTTTCGGGCTTAAGAACGCGCCCGCAATATTTCAGAGAGCTGTTGATGACATACTTCGTGAGTATATTGGCAAAAGTTGCTATATATACATTGATGATATAGTAATCTTTAGCAAAGACGAAGACAGCCATCTCAACAGCATCAAGGAAATCTTCCAAACGTTGGAGAACGGAAACGTCAAAGTTCAACTTGACAAATGCGAATTTTTCAAGAACGAAGTCGAATTTCTTGGCTTCAATATTTCATCCGAAGGAATAAAAACAAATCCTTCCAAGGTTAAGGCAACTAGACTTTCCATACCCAAAAACTTTACGTGACCTTAGATCTTTTCTTGGCTTGTCGGGGTATTACAGGCGTTTTGTAAAAGACTATGCAAAACTCGCCAAGCCACTGACATCCCTTCTTAGAGGAGAAGAAGGCCGCATTTCGAAGAATATGTCTAGCAAAAAGATTGTCCATCTAGACACAGACGCAAAAGACGCTTTCGAGAAATTGAAACGCCTCTCTCTTCTTCAGACATAATTCTTTCCTATCCAAACTTCCAAAAAGAATTCCATCTTACCACGGACGCCTTGAATTTTGCCATTGGAGCAGTACTAGAACAAGATGGGAAGCCCATAACTTTCATTTCTAGAACCCTCAGCAAGACCGAGGAGAACTATGCGACTAACGAGAGAGAAATGTTAGCCATAGTTTGGGCTTTAGGATCTCTCAGAAGCTATTTGTATGGATCAGCGAAAGTAAAAATATTCACCGACAACCAACCCCTCACATTTTCATTAAGTAACAAAAATCGCAATACTAAAATTAAAAGGTGGAAGGCCATTCTGGAGGAGTACGACTACGAGGTAGTGTACAAACCAGGAAAAACTAACGTTGTGGCCGACGCCTTATCGAGATCCCCACAGCACACACAAATAAATTCTCTCACCTCCACCGTTCACAGCCACGAAAGCTCTGGACAACATCTTATCCCAATTGCCGAAGAACCTATCAATGTGTTCAAAAATCAAATTATACTCAATATAGGAGAAACTCCCTCCTATGGCTTTCAGATTGTTTTTCCCACATACCATCGTCACACTGTGACAGAAACGGAGTACACCAAAGAAAACCTTATAGACATTTTCAAACGCTTGCTGAAGTCTAAAATCAGAAGAAGGAACCTTGGGAGTGGCTCAGGAAATATACCGTACCCATTTTAAACAATACAAAATCCGATTTTCAAGAAAGATAGTTTTTGATCTGACTAATGAGGACAAGCAATAAGAAGAAATAATCAGGGAACATGACCGCGCTCATAGGAATGCCAGGGAAAACAAAATCCAATTACTTCAGAAATTTTACTTTCCTCAAATGAAAGCCAAAGTGGAAAAGTTAGTCAAACTCTGCAAAACATGCAGGAAACAAAAATACGATAGACACCCCAACAAACCAATAATTCAAAGCACACCGACCCCTTTATATCCCGGACACATTCTACACATAGACATATATTTCACCGATAAAAAAAGCCATTTTAACAGGTATAGATAAATTCTCGAAATATGCCTTAGCCAAGATCCTCAAATCCAGATCGGCCGAAGATATAAAAGAGCCATTAAGAGAGTTGATTTTAGCCTTTGGTGTCCCAGAAACCATTGTCGTAGATAATGAAAAGTCCATAAACTCCAATTCAGTTATATACATGATAGAAAATTTCTTTAATATAAAAGTTTTTATAAAGTACCTCCATATAGTAGCACCGTAAATGGACAAATCGAACGATTTCATTCTACGCTATCAGAAGTAATGAGATGTCTAAAATCCCAAAATACACACAACACCTTTTCCGAGCTCTTAGATAAATCAATTCTCGAATACAACAATTCTATTCACTCGACAATAGGAAGGAAACCCATGGACGCATTCTTTAGCAAACATTTACTTAACGATATCGAAAAACTCGAAGAAGAAAGGCAGGACATAATTAGCAGAATTAAGAAAAAACAAATTGCAGATGTAGAATACCACAATAAGAAAAAAACAGCCCCTCAAAGAGTATAACGTAGGAGATATCATATATGCAAGAATCAATAAAAGAATTGGAAACAAACTCTCTCCCAAATTTAAAAAAGAAATAGTAGTAGAAAATAGAGATACAACTGTAAAAACTAAGTCAGGAAAAATTGTACATAAAAGTTTAATAAAAAGCTGATTTCCCTTAATAGGTTACTCGTGCCCATGAGCATTGCGAGATTCCAAATATTGGATTATACTAACTCGCAAGTAATAAAGATCAAGAAAGGAGACGCAAAGTTACAGAATGGGTCATTCAAAATCGTTCACATTATCGATGTAAACGCATGTGATGAACTCATAAAAAAACTGGAAGAAACTATAGCATCCCAAATTAAATCCAATCATCCCTTATATCCTATCCTGATTTTCGAAACACACAGAATAAAAAACTATTTGAACAGAATAAAATTACAGAAAAGAGCAAAAAAATCTCTCGACTTCATTGGAAGTGCGTGGAAGTGGATCGCGGGAAGCCCGGATCGTCATGACCACGAAATACTTACCGAAAAAATTAATAACGTCCTACAAAATAATAACAACCAGGTTATTATTAACAGGATAACGGTAAATAGATTAAATGAAATTTCCAATATAACAAATCACATATTAAAAATTTTTGAAGAAAAAGAAAATATTGATAATAATTTGATTCTTAAAATTAAATACAAACTAGAGTTAATGAAAGAGGAAATTGTGAATATAGCTTACGCGATACATTGGGCGAAAGCCGGCATTGTAAACTCGTATATTCTGTCAAACAATGAAATTAATGTAACCGAAATAATAATTAAGAACGAAAACTTTCCTTATGTTAACTTAACGAAGCATTAGAATTTATCAATGTCAAGATTGCCTCAGATAATAATAATTTAGTTTACATCTTAGATTTACCTACAACCAATAAAGAAGTTTGTACGTTTTTGTTCCTTAAGTCCATAAGAAAGAATAATATAATTAATAAAATAGAATTTGAAAATGTACTTGAATGCAACAAGAAAATATATGGACTTAGAAAACCTTGTACAATATATAACAACCTAATGATTTGTAATAAAAATAATATAGTAGATATAAGTCCATCTGCTTGTACATCAAAGCTGCTCCAGGGTCAAGAAGCCACCTGCACGACCGTCAACAATCAACACATACCAGCAGTCGAAGAAATTTCACCAGGAATACTCTTACTCAATCAGTACAGCGGACCAGTAATTATCGACAAAGAAGCAATAGAACTAAACGGTACTTACGTTATCAATCATCTTAACTCAACAATACAGGTAAAAGGAGAAGAATTCAAGAATAGCGAAGTGATAAGTCACCAATTAATGCCAGCAATCCTCCAACCTATGAACACATTGTCCAAGAAAGAAGAGATCCTCTCGCTAGAAATGCTGAAGGAACTTTATATCAACAAAACTACTAAAATATCGATAATAGAGAGAAAACATAAAATAAACTTAACAACTAATTTTGGACTCTCATTAATTATTCTCATCCTAGCAGCACTACTCTTCAATAAAATGAGGAAAACAAACAAAAACAGGGACAATTCTAACACTGAGACTACCTTACGCCCTTTACCAGCAAATAGAAGCAACGTAATATCACCAGTACCAGCCGGAAGACCAACCATAATAGTCGTAGAAGAAGCCGCAAATTTCATAAGTTCAAGGTCATCGAACGAGGACGTCCGAGTTTGAGTGAGGAGGAGTTAACGCTGAAAACATCGAAACACTGCGACAACATTTCCCATGAATGGGATAGCTAAGATGCTGACACCGCGTCTACGCCACCGGACGCTAAATGCATTCCATCACGTGGATCGTCGCAGCAAGCAGATTAGTATTTAAGGTAGAATAGAATTTTTGTAATTTAGTTGTAATTCTCAAGTGTAAGGGTAAACTCTGCCCGATTAAAATAAAGATTTTTTTTATGTTAATAAACAAAAAATAAATTAATTTATATAAACGTCATACAAATCTAATGGCGTATCACTGACAACACCATCCATTTCTCCTGCGAAGAGAAAATTCCGCCCGACCAGCTTCCTTTTGAAAACACAAAAAAATTGTGTACACTCATCGACCCGATCCGAAGTATCTGGCATTTTCGATGGATCATCTGGAAAAAGAATTAAATAAAATTATTAATAAATTGCTTTTTAAATTTCGCAGTAATAAAACAGATTTAGTAAGTCAAATTCAGAAGTTATTGTAATTTATTTTTACATTTTCGCTACTGTGGACTTGTACAGCTGACAATTCAATTTAGACTTCAGACTAAAATGCTGCCTTAGTGTAGTATTTTAACGCATTCAATAGCTCTTTTATAATTTTTCCGTGTATTATTATTCGTTTTATCATGAATAAGATCAAAATCGTATATAATATATTCTCATCCCCTATATTCACTTCAAATTTTATCACTGTCACTTTACAACAGACTTAGAGGCGGTTGACCCACACCTAAATTGTTTCCTATTTTAGTAGTGACATTCGTGATTATTACTACCAATTTGAAGTCAGAGGTGACTTTAAAAAAAAACGGAAGTTTAAATTTGCTTATTGTCAGTGTTGCCCAGCGTTTTCGGCGTTTGGTCACCGCTTTAAGGACTTTCAGCGTTAATTTTGATCAATTGGGACACTACATTTGAATTTGAAATTAAAACAAAATTGTTAAAAGCTTTTTTTTTTAAATCCGTCAAAAACAAAAAACTTACAGTGACTCCAAAAACTATTCGCTCATCCACCTATATTACGGAAAAATAGGCTGTAGAATAAAAACTAGTAGGACCACGAAAATGGGGCTTATATGTATTTATTGTAGATAAAAACACTTAAAAAAAAAAAATAGAAAACTAGACCCACTTTTTTAAAATTGTGAATTTTAAAGAAACAATCTTGCTCTTTGCCGGTTCTGGTAAAAATGTATGCTTATTTGATGCCACTACGAAAACCTTCTGGCTGAATAGCTTAAGGATTTGTCTGCTAGAGAACATGTCTAGTTATTGTTTTCCTTTTATTTATTAACTTCTCAGGATAAGCGAACCGGAAATATATCTAGTAATCCTTAAAACATCAATACACTTAGAGCTTATTTAAACTGGTACCTTCCTTCTGCATTTAGTTAATGGTTGAGAGTGACCACGGTGTAGTGAGTAATGTGTTTACTGGCGATCCGAGCTGTGCAGGTTCGAGCCCGAACGGGTAACAGCAACCAAGACCCAGTCGAGTATATAAGAGAAAAGAATAAAAGAAGGTAGTATAATGGACCGTCTAAGAGTTCCAGGTTTTAGAAATTTCTTTTAAAAAAAAAAAAAAAAGAATGTGCTTTTAACATTTTCGTAATAAAAAGGTCTTATCTGCAAAAGGCTTCTTACTCATAATTTTGAATTTTGGGTCCTATCGCAAAGAAATTTGTAATAATTAAAAAAGTATGGTAACACTGAAAAGGAAACTTGCGGAATGTCGCTATTCTAACGTAAAAATAAATGTTTGAGCACAATATGATCTTTAAAACAAGCTTTTTACCGCTAACATACTTTCTTGTACACTAAAATGAAAGCTGAAACCACCGTTATGACAACACTGTTATTACTAAGGGTCATTTTTTGGCTGTGCTTTCCATTATGCCTTCACTGCAAAATAAAAATATAATTTTTTTTGATTTGAAATTTCCTATAAAACTAACTTTAAAAAAATTATTAAAAATTGTGTGAAATCATACAGGGTATTTTTCATGTTCCAGGTCGATGTTGTTTGGCCGCCATTTTGGTTGTTGACATTTGTCCGTCGTGAAGAGCAGTCAGTTGGCGAGTTCCAAGCACCCCAAATTTGCTATCCGCTAGTAGCAAAATCTAGAGGTATAATATAGAGGTAATATTTGATTGTTTTAATTGAACATTTTAATAAAATCGAACAAGAAACAGTCTTAGCATGTGTAAAATGTTAGTCAAATTATAATTAGATACTAACATTTTGTCAAGACCTAATCTGCTGAACTCCAAATTGACTAAGAATCGTTTTCGTTAATGTGTAAAAACAATTTAAATTAAAAATTAGTTTTAGAATAAAATTCCGAAGCGAAATAACGATTTCTTCCTAACTGATTTGATACAATATCATTTATTTTAGTTACCAACAATTCAAAACATCTACTTGTTTTAATTATGGAATAATTCTATCGATAACACTTTCCGACCATTGATTTCTCATTACATCGAAGACATTGAAATATCAGAGCAATCTAAAATTAAATTTAATCAAATTTCATTGATCTGTAATAGAGAGATTAGTAAGTGGTAGACTAATCTTAAAAGATTTTAATTGAGAATCAAATAATTTCGAGCATTTATTGGATACATTCATAATTATAAATAGTAATCGATAGTTTTTTTCTTTTAAATATCGACTGTTTTCGGCTTTTATTCGAAGACCCCATCGCTAATGGATTGTATTGACAGATGACGTTTTTTGTCTTGTTCATATCTAGCTAAGAGTTGTAGCGATAATTTATTTGCTATGTCCCCTCCACATTTCCCCGCTAGCTCAAGTAGCGTAAAGTTTTGACGGCCTGTTATTCTGGTACAAAAAGTTGTTTTGCTACATTCTAGCAGAGTGCTTGGAACGCGCCGAATAACAATATATTATGGAGCATCTAACGCCTCAACAATGTATTAAATATTTTATATAAATATTCGTTCAATTGTGAAAACAAGATGAAATTTTCGTAATCTCGTTTGGTTTAAATTATGTGCCTAGCAATTCAACCATTCAGCGTATAATGAATAATTTTGAAATCCAGTATACGCTGGCAGGTAAAGTGAAGTGCGGTCAAACTACTTACGGCACAAAATATTGGTTTTTGCCAAAATATGGTACAGAGCACGTATCTGCATAGGTGCACATTTGTTATAAACAAATAATCGGTCAATAAAAAAATGAAATTGTACTTCATTTCAGTTAGCCAAAAAAAAAATATCGGCCTGGAACATAAAAAAACTCCCTGCCGTTTTAACTTCCTTTATGTTAAATAATATCATTAGTTAATTAAAAATACATTAAACATATGGAAGTTGTTTTTATAACAGTTTGAATATCCTGCATTTTTTGCAAAATTGACAGCGTGAGTAACGAAAAGTGCTGTTACCCTATGTAAGAGTACGCATCACTTCTGACACCTATCCATCGAAATCTTTGTTTACATAAAGTATTTGCATGAAAAAAGCTGTTGAATGAATGCCAGAAAATGTAATACTGGAGTTTTTATAGTGGATTTATAAGTTCCAACGAATTTGAAAGTCATTCTTTAGGCAGGAAGTACAATTTTGGATGAGAGAGGATGTAAATCCACCATTAGATCTGTTTCAAATAAATGAGTTAAAAACAACAAAAAATAAAACATATAAGGTCGAAAAAATGTACTTTACCTAATAAGCAACTTTGCTCAAATTTAATGCCATGTCTACGAATTCCCTTCATACAAACACTCGTTTTTATACTCCTCTCCTTTCTCTGTTTTTTCAAATTGGCACAAATATATATTGCCTTTATATTTGCAATCACCTTGAAATGAGTTATTTGAAATCACTTCATTTGCTCCCAGTGAAAACGTAGAGCAAACCTTTTTTTCAATGCGCACGGAATAATATAGTTAGGTATGTTCGTTCGTTGCAATCTAATCTGACCATAACGTTTCCAATAAATTAATTAAAAATAACAAAAATAGAACATATGATAAAGAGCACTTTACCTACTAAGCAACATTGCTCAAATTTAATGCCATGCTTATGGAGCCTCCTTTTAGTATCACTCACGTTCCTAACAGCCTCTCGGTTTCCGGGCTTTTTCAGTTGGCACAAATATATATTACCTTTATATTTGGTTGCAAGAATACACCATCCACTTCGATGTTCATATCGAGAGCACATTATCTTCCTTATTACACCGCGATAAGTTATAAAATTAATATTTTTAATTAAAGCTACATGGGCTTCTCGTCGACAATCATTTCTTTTGACCAATTCTTTTCTATGATTCAAAATATATTGCAGTATGTGCTCCATTTTTTCGTCAGCATACGCATCTTCCGTATCAGTAATCAGATCGATTCCTGCATTTAAATTGATAGGAAACACTGGTGTTTTAAAATATCGAAGAGAAGAAAGTGATTCTTCGAACTCTCGATCTATGTTTACAGAATAATATCCACACATTTGTGGATGAGTACAATTGCGCGCGTCCATTAATAGCCTTCAATTCGTTAGCAATAGGGCAGCGGGAATTCGATTGTTTAACTTGAGCTCGAAAAGTTTCACAGCAGTTCTACTACTTCTAGCCAACACACTTCAGATCAGATACTAATTCCGTCTCCGTGTATCAGCATAGCAGCAGTCAGTTGCTGACATCATTCGTTGCTATTTGTTTACCACGAAAAAGTCAAACTGTACTTGTAACATCGCAAGAGGGAATATGCATTGTGAAATTTGTATTCAGAAATTAATAGGGGAATTCCCTTTGAAACGGATTACTATCAGAATGAAGTTTGCATTTTTGCGGACATGTGACCCTATGCAAGTATATAGCTACATGTTTATGTTTTCAATTTGTGTAGGAATAGCTCGACTAATAAATGGTGCTAGATGTGTCATAACAGTGTGAGCAGGTAAATTGCTGTTCTACTGACGGTTGAACGGATGTGTTCACAGAGAAATGCACCTATGTATGTATATCTTGTTTATTTACAATTCAGTCAGATTTGAAATTTAAACATAATCGTTAAAATGTTAAATTACTTCATTAAAATTGTATATGTACATATATACATACATATGTGCCCGTTTTAAAATGTGTTGTTACGTTTAACGTCAAATTGTATGACAATAATACAAGACAATGCAATAAGGAATGAAAACGTGTGATTAATTAAATATTTTACGAGTATGTTTTTTTTTTTTTTTAAATCGTGTTTGCGATATATGCATATATTATTATAAAAAGAGGGTAATTTATAAAATTGTGTTGTACATTTAAAAAAAAAGATGCTGTAGGGTATATTAGTTACTTTGGTGCATAGTTTGTTACATAGAAAAATAATAACGATAGACTAGACTAATATTTGTATTACACGTACAAGTTCGTATAAATTGATAACTGCATTTGTAATGTTTTCGTAAGTTTTTTTTTATTTATTATGGCGGTACGACGATTTCTATACGGCGTATTCGATACGAATACCTAAGATCCTGTCGAAGGAACCACCAAATTATCAACTACTACAGGCGGGCAATAACTTGGCAACCGCAGCCGATACCTTGAAGACGCTGATGTGTGTACACTTCCCAAACCTTCCAAGTGTGGGCTCACTCGGATTGATACAAAATGGGAGGACACTGAGAACCTAGTTAATGCAGATAAAGTGACCTGGGCTATTAACTCATTTGCGCCATATAAATCACCGGGCATGGACGGAATACTTCCCATCTTCTTGCAAAAAGGGATAGAATTAGACACCCTAAAGAAAACCCTGGTCAACATCTTCAGGGGATGTCTATATCACGTATACACACCAACACATTGGAGGTGGGGGGTGGTGTTCCTGCCAAAACCCGGGAAAGATTTATCGACATCAAAAGGCTATAGACCTATTAGCCTAACGTCCTTCTTACTAAAATCAATGGAGAGAATCTGTGATAACTACATCAGAACACAGATTACAAATCCGCGGCTGTGTCCTAATCAACACGCATACCTCAAAGGAAAATCAATTGGGACGGCAATACACCAGGTTGTATCCACAATAGAAGATGCTTTTGAAACCAAGGAATCAGTCGCAGGCGTTTTTCTAGATATCGGAGTGACATTTAACAATGTGAAAACTCAAAAAATTGTGGATGCACTCTCGATATACTGTAAAAACCAAATAATAAACAATTGGCTGAAACACATGCTTACAAACCACATTATCACAGCTTCATTGGGTGACGAAAAAAGAAGGGGAACAGTCCGTACGAGAACACCACAGGGGGGGATAATATCTCCTTTTCTGTGGGTGCTCACAATGGACAATGGCCTTTTAAAAGCACTGGATGGAACCTGTGCGGAATGCGTAGTACACGCAGATGACCTAGCCGTTCTGATAAGCGGTAAGCACCTAAACATCATAGGAGGGCTTATGCAAAACACCCTACGAATCATAAAAAAAATGGACAGAGGAGAGTGGATTAGAAATAAATCCAAATAAAACGGAACTGGTTCTCTTTACAAAGAAAACCAAAACTAGTGACTTTCACATTCCACAACTCGGAGGAGTATCACTACAACTCCGCGACAGCGTAAAGTATCTGGGCATTATATTGGACAGGAAACTGACCTGGAGAAATAACCTGGAAGGAAGAGTTACCAAAGCCAATGGAGCATATTGGATATGCAGGAGGGCCATCGGGAAGTCATGGGGCTTGAAACCGAAACAGGTCCACTGGATATACGAATGCGTAATAAAATCTATCATCTTCTACGGTGTAATTGTATGGTGGCCAGTGATGAGGAAAAAGTATGCAAGAGACTTGCTAACAAAGGTGCAACGTATGGTTTGCCTGAGTATTACAGGAGCACAATCCTCAACAACAACCGCGACCATGGAAGCGATCCTAAACATTCTACAAGTGCACCTCGAAGCGAAAAAGATTGTCGGCATTTCAGCCTCACAGCTTAGAACTATCGGCCATTTCATCGATGGTGCAAATGCGGGACATCGAAAAATCACCGAAATGATAAGAGTAATGACACCACTCATCGATTGCCCCAGTGATGTTGTTGAAAAATCGTATATGTACGTTCTCCAACAACTTTGAAACAATTTTCCCCGCAAGAGAATATTGGACGTATGAAAGAACGACAAGAAACTTAAATAGGGTATCGGTATATATAAACGGCTCTAACATATCAGGAGAATCAGGGGCTGGCATCTTTTGTGCTAACCCACCGATTGAACTTGCTATTCACCTAGAACCATTTGTATCGGTGTTTCAAGCAGCAGAAGTCTATGCAATTATGAAGGCAACTGAAATACTCGCAGAAGAATGGAGGCAAATCGACAACTGTTCGGAAAGCAAAGCAGCAATTAGCACGATTACAAACCGCATGTCGAAATCACGACTTTACTAGTCGTGAGTGCAAAACTAAATTGAACTTACTTGCCAGACGCAATTGAGTCCGTCTTACATGGATACCGTGGCATGAAGGTGTATCGGGTAACGAAAAGGCAGACGAACTAGCAAGGAAACGAGCGGGCAACACAGAACTGAACCCTGATAATACAACTATTAAAACAATAATCAATGAGAAGATACGACAGGAGTTCAATAACTACTGGACGAATCTAGACAAGTGCAAAGTAGCTAGATCTGTAATAACAAAACCGAGTAACAACACAGCAAAAAGAACTCTTAACTCAAGCAGAACACAATTGAGATTGATGGTGGGACTTTTAACAGGGCACATCAATCTCAACAAACATTCGTTCAGACTCGGGATAGCTGAAACAACAATCTGTACCAACTGTAAGGAGGAGGTAGAAGATATAGAACACTTTCTCTGCCACTGCCCTGCTACAGCGAGGTTAAGACTGAAAATTCTGGAATCTCCAAGGATTCCGGATATTACACACCTCAGTAAGAAAGGAACACTACGATTCCCCGATCACTTTACGATATAGTTTCCCGTTGATACTCCCCATGATCCCAATACCTAAATCCTAAAATTCCCAAAGCACAGCACTATTCCTTACAGTTCCATAGACGAGGGGAACACAATGGGCCCAATGGAGAGTGAAGAGCATAAGCTCACCCTCTTAAACCAACCAACCAACCAACCAACTATTCGATACGAACCAACACTTTCTGTATGGCGAACGGCTTCGAACATTATTTCGTTCGTTATATTGGGCGTTTACTGTACACCGTTTAACACTAAATGATTTAAAAATAGGCAAAATCCCGCAAAATATCCCAATTTACAGAATTTATCATTAAACACCTTTAAGTAACCGCAGATTATCACAAAAGGATAAATTCATGCGTGGCCGGCATTTTTTATTAATAAACAACTTGTTATAATACTAAATGCTTTATCCTGTACACCTTTCTATACGACCATTTTTAACTTAAGCAACTTGCTATCCGTGTATGTAACAGCCTTACAATGATGACATTTATGAAATTATCATAACGAAATAAAAGTTAGAAGGGTGCGACAAATCAAAATAAAATTGAAGATCATTTTATGCTAAACAATTCTTGCAAGGAAATTTATTTTGTAAAGTGAATGGTTTTCGAGAAAAGAGTCATAAACCTAACAAGGACAACATTTTTATTTGTTTGTACAGTATACTATTTTAATGAAAAAGGCTAGGGAGAATATGTATAAAATGATTGGTCTACCAAGCAAACTTACCGTTTATTGAATTGAATTCAATGAAAAACTGTCAAAAAAAAATATGACTTTACTCTCGGATGTTTATCACACGTTCGCTATAGGTGGGATCGTGAACAAACTTTCAGGAGTTGCTAAAAAACGAACCTGAGTCTCCAACTCAGAGGTCCATACTAGCGACCTAAATCAAAGCTTTCTGCGATTCCAAAACATTTTTTCGCGGTAAAAGAAATGATTTCTAATAATCAACATGTCTTTGTTGGAGGAAGGTCATGTACCACAAATTTAACCTTACTAACTAGTTATATTTTTAATAGTTTTGAGAATCGCTTAAAAGTTGCGTTGTCTATACACATTTTAAAAAAGCCTTTGATAGAGTGCATCACACCTTTCTTTTAGCAAAGCTAAAATCGTTTTTTTTTAATTATTTAAGTAACAAGGCAAATGTTACACAAGGTTATCAACTGATTTTATTTATGAATGATGTCCATGAAATATTAAAATTTTGTAACTATGTAACCTTCGCTGATGATTTTAAATTATTTCCTCGTAAAAATAATTTAGCTGACTGCAGTAAGTACATATGTAGTCGCAGAGGCACTGCACCCACGTTCTGATACGTAGGTGGTAAAAAAAAAGCGTGACCGTACCGGTTTGAAGGCTCTGTTCCGGTATCCTGGACGGTTTATATTTTTGTCCTGGTATTTAAACGCATACTGTTAGAGATTTATACTTCCAAATGTAGGTACTTTTTATGTTTAGTGCTCCAACAAATTATATGCAACAAATCCTATGTTATTCCTATCTCTTATCAAAATCAGGCCACAGGTTTTTTGTTGATAACCCCAACCTGTACTGGGTTGTTCATTGGCTAGGACTTAGGTAGTTGGAGCTGTTGGGTGAGAAGGCTTTAAAAATTGCTTAACGAATTATACAATTTACCGAATGCTATGAGTCTGAGAAGTAGGTCAACGGCTTGATTTTGTACAGCTATTTCGACTTGAGGAGATGGAAAACTCCGAATTCAATTTGGTAGTCAATGTATGAAATATAATTTGGAACGTCCTCTCTCGACAAGTCGAAAAAGCAGTACAGAATCAAGCCTTTGACCTACTTCTCGATCAACAAAGCCAACAAGATGAAAATGAGCCTGATCGATGAAGATGATTTTGTACGAAAATTGCGAACCTTCATTAGTTGCCAAACCTTCATTATTTTTGAAATATTTCTCAACAATGAAAACACGTTGTTCTTTCGTGTAACACTCCATTTTTAATAACCCTTAACTGTCAGCTGTCACGCTGTCTCTTTTTTTTTCGTTGGGAACATTTTACCGCACAAATGGCGCAAAATTCAAATCTTGCGTGAATTTTGGGACACCCTTTATATAGTTACAAAAAAACACGAATGTTATAAGTGTAGGTCGGAAATAGAAAATCTAGCACTAATCGAAATGAATGAGTCAACTGCTGTAATAACTCATTCGACGAAATGTTTCATTTGCAGGTCGAACAACAATGTTAAAGTTAGTGCATTATGAGAACACTTTTAACGGCATCAGTGTTGCTACGCATATCTCACTTCAATTAGAAACGTACCTAATTTAATAAGTAAAAGTACCAAAAACATGAATGTAAAAAACTGGCAAATTACTATTGTACAAACATCATAGTTTGTCAATTCCAGCAGATCATAAATGCTACAAAGGTGGTGCTTGATGCCTAAGACTCTTCAAAAGTTGTGTACGGTTTTTCCGATCTAAAATGAACGCTTATCGTTATCTTAGGCTGAAGTCTGCGACAGAATTGGTAGATCCACTTTTTTTAATTCCTCTGTAATAGTAATATCAAAGTTGATCAGAATGTCATAATCCAACATTTTCTCGAAAGGAAGTAAAAATGTCGCAAAATGTAATTATACACATATATTGTTCGAAACATTTGTATTATATACATGTTTAGACTCTAAAAATATTACGCGTTAATAGAATCTCATTCGGGCACATAGACATGTTTTTGATTTATGAGTTTACAGCATCCAAATACCATTTCGGTAAAAGAGTTAAGGGCCCTTCCGTCTCACGTTCATGACTTCTATGGCTGATCTTACCCGTTTTCTCATCATAATTAAATTCATAAACCGTGTACGGGCAATCTATGTTCTCTAATTTTTGTTCAACAAGTCCAAGAAAATCATCCAAGAAATTGAAACATCTTGATGGATCCCAGAACCTCTGTGAAATAAAAGAAAAACAAAAAATGAAGTACAAATTAGTACACATTTTAGTTATAATTTCACTCACTTCCCCTTTGCGACGCAATTTATCAATAGTGTAGTGGTCAATATTCCTTACAATTCCTTCATGGTCTCTGAATCCAAAATATATGTCCTTGACTCCCGTTAGATAACTTTGAGTCCAAACATTATGACATTTGAATTTAATGAAATTTACTTCAGTTTTTTTCGATGAATATGGATTAGCGGATACTTTAAGCTCAATGAATTTAAGATCGTTGTATGTTTCGCGTTTGTCTCTAAAACCGTGAAAATTACATACATATACTTATGTATCTTATTATCCAAAATAATCATTTAAAACTATTTAGCCTGATAAAGACGTAATCTCTACTTTTTCGTTCCGTATGTCTGTCTGTTTGTAAGTAAAAGGTGGGCCACCTTTTGGACTCTTTTTAAAACTGCTATAAAATAAAAAACACTTTTAATACATTTAAAATTTGTTTGCTTTATGAAAAATAATTTTATTTAAATGGCTGCCGAGGCTGTCAACCCAATTTTGCAGTATACTCGTATTTCCGATGGTTCGGGGTTCTATTTCACGAATAGCTAGATCAATATTGTACTTAAGTGCCTGAATCGTTTCTGAATTGTCAGCAAAATATCGATTTTTAACGGAACCCCACAAAAAAAAGTCCATCGGCGTCACATCGGACGCCAAGCAACATCACCAAAACAACTGATTACAGGATTATTGAACTTAGTGCGCAAAATATCGATTGTTGGACGGCTTGTATGGCACGACGCTACGTGTCTTGCTGGAAGGATCATCCAAGTTTATTTCCTCTGGCCAAAAAAAAAAAATCGGTTATCATGCCTCTGTAGCGCATAATTCTCCTAGCCACACTAATGCTCAGCTGCTGAGATCTGTGGCGAGTTAAGGCTGAACTATAATAGTCGGAAGCAATCGGAAGCTAATGTCATAATTCTACGTTAAGTTTCCTTCAGTACTGTCAATTGCTCAAGTAGCCCATAATAGGCGTATGTGTTCGGAAGCAGAAGTTCTCGTCCGATCACCGAAATCAAGCACCATCGTCCGCTGCTAGTACTTAGATGGGGGACCGCTTGTCAAGTTTTCATACGTACACTTACGAAAGAACGAATCCATTCGCTCTTTCGTAAGTGAGGCAAAAGTGAACGAAACTTAACCAATCGAAGCAAAAAGCTATTATGGTCACACAATACAAATCCTGTGTATTCGCTCTGTTTCGGAAGTGGTCGTACGAAAGCATTCTACTATTATAGTTCAGCCTTTAAGGTTCTCGACTTTAGGCGCATACTTTCGGCAACAGCATCAATAATCTTGGCTAAGCGTACAGGACAAACACGAAGATAACTTGTGTTATCAATTGCCATGCCAATCTCACGAACTTTCTTCGCATGCTTTCAGCAGGCACAGTTGGTGCATTACGAGTATTTCGACCCAAATTTATTTTCAAAATGTCCAGTGTTTCAGAAATACAATACTCACTTTGGAAATAAGGATTCAATATTTCTCAACGTTGTTCAACCATAAATCGATTCATTTCATACCGCGGAGATATGATACTGTTTGTCTGTAAATTTTTTGAGTGCAAAAGTGCTGTCAATGCCAAATTAACATATAATTTAAAAAGAAACCAGCATATGGCCCTCCCGTTACATGTATTTAAGGTTTAAGTCCGAAACATAAAACGCTAAAACTAAATTTAATAATGGTCTAACAACAAAAAACTAAGCTTTCAAGAAATATAGTATGTTTCAGAAGTCAGTACAAAATTATTTATTCTATCCATTTAATTTGATATGGCTGCTACACCATAAGAAATACAGGGATCCCCGCTTTACGTTTTATTTATTTTATTGTACGTTGTTACGAAATTTTCAACCGCCCTCGAATTACGTCGAACAAACTTGACATAATTCTCATTTCGTTCAAGTCGCTTTATTTTCTTCTCCTTTCGGTTTACGTTTCTCGATTTACGTCATCTTTTTACGGATCATTATCAATTCGTTATACTTACATATAACGAGCTTTTATAATATTTGTAAGGAAAAAATTTCCATACCATATAGATCAAATTGACAATGATAGAAATAGATAACGAAATTGTCTAGTTGAAGCAGCAGGTAAATACGACTTTTAAGTCTACCTATAACCTATAAGGTTTAAAGCAGAAACTTTATCTAACTTCAAGTCAAGAACCTGTGGAAGCTATGTGAATAGGTAGAAACTTTAATTTTGCAAAATATACTAGTGCGCAAACAAATTAGGCCATCTACGAAATCTTCAAACTTAGTTCTATATTTCAAAATAAATCAAAAAGTCGCCTAATTTGTTTGCCTGCCTGTGCGGTAGATATGTACATATTTACAAAAAAAAAAAATGTATAAAATATTAATGTCATACAAATTCAATGGCGTATCACTGACAACACCATCCATTTCTGCTGCAAAAAGGAAATTCCGTCCGACCAGCTTCCTTTTGAAAACAGCAAAAAATTGTGCACACTCATCGAGCCGTTCCGAAGTATCCGGCATTTTCGATGGATCATCTAGAAATGGAGTAATCAAATTAAATTGTATTAATAAAATATGAAAGTGAGTATGAGTAGTGCCGTCGCTATATTATCTTATTTCGGAATATCTCTTATAGGGCTTTAGATACATGAAGCGTTTTCTAAAGCTCATTTCGAATCTATTTATTGATTCTCTTAATTTTGTTTGATTTAGTATAATAACACGCGCACCTGGTTATTAAGTAGTGCTTAGGCTAACCGAATCGGCCCAATCATTTATTTGTATTTTCAATGACCACATGGCATATTAACCAGGTTCAATGTTTGAGGATTAAAAGGAAGTAAGACTATGTCTTAACTAGAACCAAATGAGATGATTACGGCATAAAATGAGGTACTAAGTTATCTCATTTTTTCCAATATAATCATTTGCTAAATCATCTCATTACCAGCAAATGAGTACAAAACGAAGTTCAGTATGGTAAATATACCTTTAAGTTAAGTTTTATATACCAACTGGGAACAATTCATAGCTTTGTCATATATGACGTCTTTTAGGTATTAATGCCTGAACACTGATCAATTTTTACCACATGTATAGGTACACAACATAAATCTTAAAAATGTCAGGTCCGAATGCACTCACAAACAAACAAGAATAGCTCACCTATTAGAGGAGTAACAACTGGTAGTCACAATTTGCACACCTAATATGTGCAAACTAAATGAGCTGAGTTTAGTGAAAACACCTCGAAATGAGCCATTTGAAATCATCTCACTTGGCTACAGTGAAAACGTACTGCAAACCTTTTTTTTCAATGCGCGCGGAATTATATACTTAGGTATGTTCGTTCATTACGATCTAATCTGACCATAACGTTTCTAATAAATGATTTAAAACAACAAAAATAGAAAATAGTCCTATTGTTGGTGTCAATTGGATTGGCGGTTTTGAAAATACATTTAATTTTGTGTAATTTCGGCATATTTTTTCACTCACTATAAATTCGGCAAAACTGCATTTGAATGATTGTTTTTGCTTAACTGGAGCTCAAGACATGCTAATTCTGTTAGTCCTATTAGCGGGTTGAAAAAAATTTGTGTTACTTCTATCAGAATGAACAGATTTAAAGGCATCTTTTTGCAGGTTGCCTTGTTATATTGTGACTTAATTATAATAATATTTTATACATAATATATATGTATGTGTCTGGTGCTTACGTTTACCCATAACCACGACTTTCAAGTAAATTTCACCAAACAATTGGTATACAAAACATGATTTTGTATTATGGAAAATAAGTATGGTTGCTCATACCACCATTTTTATTTGAGCTTAATTTTCACTCGAACAGGGTACTAGGATTAAGAAACCATCAAAAGTATAAAGATTGCCTAACAGTAATATGAAGGTCGGAGAATGCAAGTGGAGTAGTTCAATAATTTGTATGTTTTGTTTCCACATAGCGGATCATTTCTGAAAGTCAAAAAATTATTGGTCTCGGATTTCAAAATTCCCAATTGATCTTTCCATTTCAGGTCAATGTATGCTCCCTGTGTTCTTCTTACACTCTAAAAGCAGGGTTTACACGCGCAATCAAATTGACAATATACTTGATCAACATTATAATAAACCAAATTTCTGCGCCCAATATGATAAGGTAGTGCGAAAAAAGTAGTGATTTGCACTCAACATTATATTTTGTTTCGTTATAAAGGCGGTTATTTTACGCAAGTGTAAGTTTAAATACATATTTTTTATTCTTATTTTCTTATTTGCGTTATTTTCAATCATCACAAAAATTCGACCTGTCAAAAATGCAAATATTGTAGCAATATAATTGAACCGTGTATTCCGAGGTGTTGCCAATACACGGTTCAATTATGTTGCTACAATATTTGACTATCAATATTATCAAAATTCAACAATAGATCTTTACAATTTGATGCATATTGATAATATTTGACTTGTAATTTTGTTCGTAATGGTAATGTAATGGTTCGATCTGAAAATCATCAATATTTAATAAAATTGTGGATTTGAACCACATGTGATGAATTCTCAAAAAATGGCCCATACACCGCGGCTAACTCAACTTAAAAACCATTGCACAGATTTTGACTAAATTTGGTTTGTTAGTGTGTAGATCAGGGTTTTACAGCAATTGCAGTCATATAATTTAGTGCGATTTATGGATTGCATGCAAGGCACATTCTTTTATGTTAAGCCATATATTTTTAACCTTAATAATGCCTAAATTTTGTCCTTTAAATCTTGATTCCTATAGAATTTGGTATAGAAACATTCTTATATCAGATTCGTCTTTAATCTGGTAAATGTCATACTGACGTTTGAAATTGTGTAGTGTAATTTTTGATGTATTTTTAAATCAACCTAGCTTTGAATCGATGCGTCTTAAATGCTATTTATTGATCCTAAAATTAAACTGAACGTTAATCGATTTTTAAGCCCAGGTTCATGAGTTAAAACTTATTTCATAGATTACATGTCGGGCCCTTGTAATACTCTCGATGAGAACGCGTGTTTTTATACCAAAATATTATAAATATTTAAATCAATAAAAATACATTTTATACATGGCGTACAAATTCAAAACAAGGTTGATTTAAAATACGCAGCCCGGAAACGGCATTTTTAGAACTTTCAAACGTAATTGGAATATTCCGATAAATACTCCTTTTAGTGTTCGTAGTATTTCAAATTTTGTAAAATTTTAGTTAAATTTCCCAAAAAATTTGCCACAAATCTTCTTTTTTTTCTAAGCAATAATGTTGCACTTGCACTACATTCACCACTTTAAATCGCAGCACCCCTAAGATTTCAATTTTGATTGAAAAATTACTTTGTGATCCTAAAAACCACAAAGAGCGCTTCCGTAAATAAATAAAAATAAAAGTTTTTAATCCAGTCACATTGTTTCACTGTTCACACACTTCCCCATAGTTTGTATAAGCAAGGCTCTACTGTTAGAAGAATTTGCATATAATTTACCTGATAAACAATATTGTTCAAATTTAGGCCCATAGAAGGCGAATCTCTTCGTTGAAAATGGCTCATTTTTGAAAGCAATTCTCGTTTCCGGACTTGTTAACTGGCACAAACATATATTTCCTTTATATTTTGTTGCCAGAATGCACCATCCATATCTCTTTTTTCATATGGGGAACACATTATCATTCGAATAATTCCGCGATAAGTTACGTATTTTGTAGATGGAATCAGTGCTGTTGTCCCTTTGAAATTATCCTCATTTTTGATAAAGCCAGACTTGTTCTTAATAATGTAATTTAACAAACTATCCATTTTCTCTTCAAAGTATGAATCTGGTTTTTCTTTTATCCCCTTAATACCCTTATTCAAGTCTAAAGGGACTTTTGGCATTTTGAAATATTTCAAAGAAGAAGCAGATTCATCGAAATCTCGATCCGTAGTTATGGAGTAAAACCCGCACATTTGTGGGGATGTATTCTCATCGATTTCAAATTTAAACTTATAAGCTCGGACTATTGCAACTAAACGTAAACCAAAGCAGGAAACGACTGAATCGTTTTGTAGACCCAGACTGACGAAGCTTTAGTTTATTGCGAGAATGGTTTACTCAGAATGATATAGAATATATCATTTGTGTGAGTAAAAACAGTCACGGAACGTTATCATCCGTCTGCTATATAGAATAATTTTATTTGTATTTGTGTTATGCACTGTATTGGCGATACAGTACATAATTTAAAAATTGAAAAATACTACGCCAAAGTCAAAGGAGAGATATGTGTTTTAACATGTAAATACACTATAAGTCATAAGTTCAAGACCACTACTATTTCCTTGTTTGTACCCATTTTTTTATCAAACCATTTACTATAAGGAAATATTTTTTTTACTCAGTTCAATGTGGCACCTTTGGGTTAATCGGTTTTCCCAGTATAAGGATATTTTCTAAGAAAAACAAATTTTAATTGAGGCAATACAAAATTGTGAGCTATTTCAAATTTTTGATGATAGTGTAAATACTTTTATCAATATTAAATATAATATCTCCTACAAACGATTTATTTAACAGGATTTTTTTAGTTAACTATCAGTTTTCGAAGTGAAAGTTTAAAAAACAAGTAAAAATTAGAAATAAACAAAATAATGGATCGTTCGAAGCAAATATCCACTGAAATACGAAGTTAAATTTGTTATCTTCATAAAATGGGTAAATACGGAAGAGATATCTCTCAGGAACTTAATATTTCTAAATCTAGAATCTATTACACCATCAAGCGATTTCGTGAAACCGGAACCAGTGATCCCAGACCGTAGCAAGTGTAATCGAAGACTTCCGGCACCCGAAGTAGAGAAATCCCCGCCTGTGATTCAACAATGAAAAGGCGTCATTGGGAGGCAAATTTTTTTTTTTTTATATAATTTGCACGTGTTAAAGGGGATATGAATACCCTTATAATAATTTTTAAAACACGTGCGTTTTTGTGGAAAGAGGAAGAGACAGAGAGAAAGAAAGATTGGTGTGGTGGGTTTGAAACTTAGGTGGTATTAAGTTTCTGTAAACTCCAAGGGTGGCTGTCCAGATAACTGGGGAGTATTTTGTTTGATTTCGCTATTATTGTCGTTGCTTATGATTCACAGTATTTTTTCCGTCTTCCAGATGTCATCATCACGATCAAGTTGCATTTTTGCCATATGACCACCCTACTGCCAGTGTTATGCCTTCACAGTAGAGTTGACTTAGCTTTCGCAAGTGATCGACTTTTTTTATTTATTTCATGCGGAATAAATAGATGATTCTTGACATCAGGATTCGAACCGTGAATCAACAGCGTGACAAGCGATGATGTTACCACTACACCACGGCCACCCAAATTTGTTTGGACGTGTTGTCAAAAAAAAGGTGTTAATTCGGGCGCAAAATAAGAAGAAATGGCTAGAGTTTACTAAAATTGGAACATTGAGGACTGGTGAAGGGTTCTTTGGACTGATGAATCCAAGTACGAACTGTCTGGTACGAAGGGAAGAGTTTTCGTTCGATGTTTCGTAGAACAAACCGCCTTACCACCCTAAAACATGTAGTCCTTTTCCTTCGGCGGAACTAGTGGTCTCATTTGTATCGAAGACATTTTGTACAAAAAGGGCTACAGAACCATTCTAGATGAGAATGCTATTCCAAGTAGTTTTCGGTTGATTGAAGAAGGGTCTATTTTTCAGCAAAATAACGACCCTAAACACACTTCAAAGTTGTGTTCAAGCTTTTCGGAATAGAAGGAATAAAAAAGGGGTGTTAATCAAAGAGTTTTGGCCATGACAGTCGACCGATTTGAACCCAATTGAACTTTTATGGGATCACTTGAACAGAAATTTCGCCATATTTTTATTTTTTTCTTCCACCGGCAAGCTTTTGGCAGCAACTGAACGACACCTGAAATAGCACTCCAAGCGAAACAATATCAAAATTGATAGAGAGGATCCCCAGACTTGTTAAAGCTGTTATTAAAGCTCGAAGAGGATATTTCAACAAAGTTAAAGTTTAATTGATTTTTTTATAAATAATTTATTTTGTTCATTTTTGTTTCATAAGTTCGTTGAAATACTATTTAAAATGTATCTATGATATATAGTGTACTCCAATAAATAAAAGTGTACCGCTTGTTTGTAAGTTCTCTTCATAGAACTTATTTGCGGTCTTAAACTTATGAACGGTAGTGTATGTACCTAAGCATTTTGTTATGTTTACGAATTACAACCTACAGCTTAAGCGGCTTAACTGATTTATATGATAAAAGTGTTCCATACACATGGACATATGCAGCCAAATTTTCTTCAAACATCATATCTGAGGTGAAACCGGAATTTTCATTCTTATTGCATGACATTAAAATGTTTGACATATGTCAACAAAAAAAGTTTTTAGCATTTCAAGGTTGAGATTTCACATCCCTGCCATATCGTATCTGTCATCCATAGTGACAGGTAGTTAGTTTTTGCCTTGTCATTTTACAATATGGATCGTTTAACCACCGGTCAACGCATTAATATTGTTGCATCTTACCATAGAATGCGCTGAACATACGCCGATTGGCTGCTGAAAAATCAACAAGTCGATGCCGATTTTTCGAATAAATTTCTCTCGGGGGCTACGTAAACAAACAAAATTGCAGAATTTGGGGTTCTGAGAATCTAAATGTGATCGTTGAGAGGCCTTTGCACCCACCACGGGTGATAGTTTGGTGCGAAGGTTTCCTCCAAATCGATATATATGATATGCATATCTTTCGAGGCGTCGTGATGTTTTTCCATTATTATCAGCATAATTTAAGTTAATACGGCTAAGATAAAATAAAATTTACTGAACTTTACTATTATATTAACAGTAGCATCTACAATTTTGGGAAATTGTTGAAATAATTGTTTAGGAACACTGCTATAAGGAGAATCGGCCAAACAAAATATATCTAGTATATACTTTGAAAATATTTAAGCATACTTTTTGGAAAGTTTTTTGCAAAAATGAGACTTCCTCTTCAACACTGTCTACAAAGCAGACATCTTAATACAATATCTGACAGATCACGGACGTGATCTGTCAAATAATATGGAGCACTGTAGACGCCAAATTCTCCAACATTCTCGCACGGATCCTTGAGAAAACTCCGAATTGAAATCTGCCTATGCTGTTTAATTGCAAATCAATCAGATTTAAAATTTAAACAAAATGGACAAAAGATCTTCCAAAACTTGGTATGCCATATTCTCTATATGTCAAATATTGTTCAAATATTGATATCCAAAAAAATCGGCCATTAGTCAACCACCGTCAATTTTGGGGTTAGAATGGAAATTTCTATTTCGCCTCGAATTGTGATCCTACAGACCGTCAACCATTTAGGCTGCAGTCGCACGTACAGACAGAAATACTATAATTGCGAGACCCACTTTTTTGAGATTCTCCATTACAGCAATACCAAGATTGATCAAAATCTCGAGGTCGATTAAATGTATTTTTTGAAAATTGAAAAAATCTACCATAATAGGGTTGAAAAAAAAAAATAATTTTTAGTATGAAGAGAACAGGGCACAATGGAATACTGTGACAATAACTGCTGCAACTTAAAACAAGAAATAAATGCAGCTGGGGAAGAGTACCGAGTCAAAAGATTAGATGGGACTTAGATGGACTCAAGGAATTTTAAGAATCTCGAATCTTTAGTACGTATGCATTTGCATTTTATTAAAAACTGAACTGAAAGAGAACCAAAAAACAAATGCTAATTATGAATTACCTATTCATCTGAAGTATGTACCACCACGAACTTTTTTATAGATGTATCTCCTATAGTTTTGGCTGCGCTTTAAGTTCTTCGTGCATCATCAGCGTTATTTCAGAAATATTACCTAAACTTGCCCCAAAGAATTGGTAATATGCTAACGGATAGTGAGGACCAAATCACAATCCATGCAGTGGCTCTTGTGATTAATGCGTTCATATAGACATGCAGACAGACAGACATAGCGACATTCCTTTTATACTATGTAGTGATTATATCGGTTTATACCACAGTTTTTTGCTAAATATCGGATTATTCCAATTTTTCTTATCCGATAGATCTGCTGGATCCCTTTTCTAAGTCGGATAACTGAGGTTCTACTGTATGGAGATCTGAAGATGCGAAGATTTTCCAGTGTCGTTTGTTTATATTATATTTCATCACCGCTAGTGTGAACAATATTTCTATAGGAAATCAAATCGTGATGGTCCTTAAGGTTAGCTTATATCATTGATTGTCATCAATAATATTTACATTAGTGATGTTGTTTTTTTTTTCTGCATACCATAAGACGTATTTATTTCTAACCTTAGTTCGTAGGATTACTATAGCGATCCAATGAATAGGTATACATACGTTGACAAATGCAGTAAATGCATACTTCTAAATATAGATAAACTCGAACAGCTTTGAACGGACGTGATTGTTCCAACTTAATCTTAAATGACGTGTCATCGATAAGTTTTATGGACAATAAAGTTGCAATTACCACATTTGTTACATAAATATGTGCATTGGGGTGGTCTGAAAAATTAAATAAGGTGTCTGATTAAAATGCTATAGCAAACAAAATGGCTTTAGTAAAGACAAGAAAAAAAAATTGTATTTATCCGGCTGGAAATGTATAGAAACTTTGTATATCCATATGTCAAACTGGGCTTCGGGGCGCTCATCGCAGTCAAAAAGCTAAAAAAAAAATTATTAGAAACTGCTAATTGATTTAATTCCTTTGAAAGTCTCAAGAAATGTTTGGCTTATCGCTATCTATAGTAGTATAGAGACTTCGTAATGTACGTATGTATGTTGATTACATTGAACTTTTTTTTTAAATTGATATTTAATATCTTCCGTTCGCGAATGCAGTTTAAAGTTCCAATATTGTTATATTTCTCAATTTTCGCGCAAAGAAACTTATTTTTTTATGAAAACGCAATTTTTTTTATATCTACGATGATCACGTTACTCGTACAATATCTGCATGATTCCTGAAAGCCATTTTATTTTTTTTTATAAATGTTGCTGGAACGTAAACTAGTATTATATACTCGTAGTGCTTGGAAGTTGAAAATCACTTCTAATATTTATTATTATTTTCTTGTAAATATTTATGTGGCTTAGCATTCTGTTTAAGCGAAATGACATTAATAGATTGACACACAAATTTTGTCTGTTTTTCTGTTGCAGTATTACATTTCCTTACTCTATCGGTGTCTTATACGAGGCATACGAGTAGCGCGTATGAAAAGCTTATACAATTTTCTTAATTCTCCGATATTTGCCAGATTATTTTCATTCGACTTTTTATAGTGAATAAGGATTTAAATGGCTCAAGACAGGGAACATCTCCGACATGCTATGCATTATGAGCTCCAGCTCGGGCATAATGCATACAAATATATGCGCACTTTTTGGAGAATTTAGTGTGAATGTTTTTCCTATCCAAAGATGTTTCGCTATGTTCAAGCCCGGTAATATGAATCTTGAAGACGAAACTCAGGGCAAGTGTGTAAAAAACAAAATCGATGCTGTGTATCTAGTAAGATTGCAGTGACCTAATCCACTGAGAAAGATTGAAAACAGATCAAAAAGGTATAGCAGATCGCTACTGTGACCAACTGATCCGTTTGAATGAACAAATTTACCAGCGTCGTCCTGTGCTCCATAAAAGGAGAGGTGTTGTTATCCATTACGATAATGCCAAGAACGAAGCAGAAACTCTAGACTAATTAATTCTGCCTTTCCTGTACACTCACCTAACTTGGTACGAAGTGGTTACTACCTTTTCCAATTCTTGCAGAACTTCCTGTAGGGTAAAATTCCAAAATCCCGATTATGTCCGGTCGGTGGTGGTCACATTCCTTTCAATTTCAAGTTTTTAAGTTCTTAATGAAAGTATATATACAAATGGTAGACGAAGGGGGCGTGAGATCTTTCAATTCAGCAAAGGGCGCCTTGGAACGATAAATTTGAGAAACAAAGATTGAATTTTTGTGTGTGATTTTTCAAATTGCTCAAAGTTGTGTAACCTGACCTACATAGATATGAATTCTTTAATTAAATTGTCCAAACCGTAACAGTGATGTGGTCAATTAATATATGTAGGTCCGCCAATAAATGAATTTATCTCTAAATCGTTTTTGAAACTATTGCACTTTTTCAAAACTGTAACTTTACCTAAAGTACCGTTAATTTGACATTCATCCTGTAGAGACTTTCAGAAACTAAAATTTCGGTTATAAGTATTTTTTTCATACGAATCGCCGTTTTCGAGATATGCACACTCAAAAACGATTTTCATTTTTAGGCTCGTTGTAAAAGTCGGACATTTTGCAGGATTGTGTACTTACAATTTTCAAGAATTCTGAAAAATTTGGCAAAGTTGTGTAACCTGACCTACATAGATATGAATTCTTTAATTAAATCGCCCAAGCCGTAACCGTGATATGGTCAATTAATATAGGTCCGCCAATAAATGAATTTTTGTCTAAATGGTTAGAGCCGTTTTTGAGACGATTGCACTTTTTCAAAACTGACTTTACGTAAAGTACCGTTAATTTTGAGGCTAGGATGACATTCATCATCGGTTATAACTATTTTTTCATACGACTCGCCGTTTTCGAGATATTCACACTCAAAAACGATTTTCAGTTTTAGCCTCGTCGTAAAAGTCGGAAATTTTGCAGAATTGTGTACTTACAATTTTCATGAGTTCTGAAAAGTTTGGCAATCATTTTATAGAGAATTTCAAATCCTAAAATGTTGATCGCAATAATTTTGTTCGTACGACGCATCGTTTTCGAGATATTCGCACGCAAAAAGAAATAAAATTTCGAATATTCTAGCCGGGGGTAAGTAAGACATTTTTGAAAATTGTGTACCTAATGAAAATACTTAGTAATGTATTTGGAGTATAATTCATGTGTCGTCTATTGTGAGATAAATCATAAGTCCTACATATAAGGGGGAAAAATATTTTAAAAGGCGTTTGTTGTCTCAAAAGGTTAGGTTGGACTCGCTCAGTACTTGTGTACTGAAGCTTTAGGATCTCATTCCTTGTGATTCAAGAATATGCACTGAATGATGCCAAGCTCTAGTTGAGGTAACAACTAAAGAAATTGTCAATTAAACCCATGATATGGCTAAAACCTGTATTATTTGAAGTTTGTGAAACCTGGTGGCGGAGTGAAATGAAAAGTTATGCGGAAATTAACTCTTCCGTGGACACATAAGGGAAGAGAGTGAGATAATGGTGCACTTTAGTTTTAAATCTTTGCTAATTAAAAACTTCTAGAAATACCGAGGAAGGCAAGCTATCCCACATTCGTGTTGAATGTGAAAGCAGGCTCTAAAGTACATATGTACATGTGAATAGGTATAAGCCTGTTGTTGAACACGATCAAGTAAACTGAAGCATGTTACGGGAACTTTCGCCCAAAAATGTGAATTTTATTTAAGTTTCGGGCGAATATGAGCCTTATAGATTGTAACCGAGTACGCAGGAGTGAAAACCGATTACACTTTTTGGAGGATCGTGGGCATCTAATAACGTTACCCTGTATGTTTGTGGATACAGCATATGTAAAGTTATTAACACTAGAATAATCGAGTGAGTTATTTTGACTCATTTAGCTGCTTTCAATTGCGTAACACTGTGAACTTACTTTAATATTTATTGAATTTAGCAACCTTTAACAGTTTAAGTCAATATGACTCATGTCTTACAATAGTCTATAACTTCTTCCTATGGTCACAATCAGTAATGTTACTGTTTCCATCGAAGGTCTGTGCTTACACACATGCCAAGCATTGACTAGCCATTCCATTATATTCCTCAACATCATGTTGTCCATCTTAGCATTAATTGAGAATGGTGTAGAAGTACATTAATCTAATACTACCTGCAAAGATCGACCTCTTAAAAAACTCGTAACTCGTTTTACGAAAATGTGACTGAAACCATGAGCTATGCCACACTATATCGAAAGCTTTGGATATGTCAAGGGCAACAAGTCTTCATTCACCATGATCACGTATGCTACGGTTTCATTTTTCAGACAGGTATATCATAAAGTCTCCTGTGAACCGCTGTTGCCGGAAACTATACTGGAGGAGATGGTTAAGGAGATGGTTTCTTTCACGATAACTCATAAGACAATCCACAACAGATGATTAATGCATTATTTTTAGTCGCTTGTGCACACAATGCGTGCCATAAATTTTAAAAAGGTCCAATTACGAGCCTATTTTACAGAAGTAATAGTGAAACGTCAAATGTCGGATCAGATCAAAAGCATAGTGTACGGCACTTTTGCCTGAACCAACGGATCGGATCGAAAGCATTCTGTTCGGTGCTTACTTAAAACTTGTTAGTTTGGGTGAAGAGATATGATGCAGACCTTCGATGCATGTAAAATTTGCAAGTGGCCCGACTCATAAACATGCGCTAGTATGTATATTACAATTTCGCGGCACATCTGTTGTGGGATTTAAAGTTAATAAATAGTTGGTGAGAATCACGGGCCTTGTGCAGAATTTGGCTTAGTATGAATAGCCTTTCCTCAGTTCAACTTATAAGTATTTATATCTGCTTCCAAATATACGTGCTCTTTCCAGCGTGTAGTTTATTAGTACTTCTTGGTAAAATATGAGAATTTAGTTTCTCCAACTAGTATGTATGGAAAACAAGCAATATCTCGGGTCGATCGTTTATAATTCATTTTGGTTGCTTTTCAAAGCAATTGACGAACTCAATTTTGTTTAAAACATTTTGTGAATACAGGAAAAAAAATTTAGAAAAATAAAATTCCCGTCCTTCGTGAAATTTTTTAATTAAAATAAAAATGTTAATTTTTATTCTTTTTTTTCTTTATTAAAAACATCAAATAATCTCAACAAATAAATAAACATTACACAAATAAAGAGTTATTCATTTCGAGGTTTGGATTTCACATTCCTGCCATATGGCATCTGTCAAATCCATCTGTCATCCATAGTGACAGGTAGTTAGTTCTTGCCTTCCCATTTTGCACTATGGATCGTTTAACCACCGCTCAAATTACTGAAGCTTACCATAGAATGCGCAAAACATACGCATATAGGGTGCTGGAAAATCAAGAAGTTGACGCCGATTTTTCGTATAAAATCTTCAGCGATGAGGCCTATATCTTGCTCAGCTGCTACGTAAGCAAACGAAATTGCTGAATTTAGGGTTCTAAGAATCCAAATGTAATCGTTAAGAGACCTCTGTATCCACCGCGGGTAACAGTTTAGTGCGAGCTGTGGACAAGCGGCATTTTTTTGAAAACGTTTTCAAGGCCCGCTGTATTCTCTGCTCTACTGTCAAATCATAACCAACTTTTGCCAGAATAGACATTTATGTGAGCGACAGCTCGGGCCCAGCTAGAACCATAGCAAATACGATACCTACTACACTATGGCTAGCACTTACATATATACAGACGACAAAACTAAGAGACCCACTTTTTAAGTTCCTCAAGTTCGATAATTTTCACGAAACCAATTATACACACATTTTGTTAGAAACATTTTTATTATGTATTATACTTTAAAAATAAGATGGATTTATGGGTTCGCAGTCCTCTATGAGTTCACAGCATCCAAATACCATTTTGGTAAAAGACATAAATCCGCGTTACCTTCATGCATTTTGTGACTGATCTTACTCGTGTTTTCGTCATAATTAAATTCACAAACCGTACTTGGGGAATCTATGTTCTCTAATTGATCGTCAACAAGTTCAAGAAAATCATTCAAGAAATTGAAGCATTCTGATGGACCCCAGTACTCCTAGAAAATACAAGACAACAAAAAATAGAAGCCTCATTTTAGTTTGAACCTCACTCACTTCCCATTTGCTGCGCAATTTATCAATATTGTAGTGGTCAATCTTCCATACAATTCCATGATAGTCTCTGAATCCAAAGTATATGTCATCTACTCCAGTTAGAAAACTCTGCGTCCATGCATTCTGACATTTGAATTTAATGAAATTTTCTCTAGTTCTCGGGGATGCGTCGGGATCAGCGCATACTTTAAGCTCAATGAATTTAAGATCATTATATTTGTCAGGGTTATCTCTGGAATGATTAAAATTATGAAATGTGAATGTCAAAACATTAGATTCATTCGGGTACTCATATGCAAACGTATGTAAACCAAATGTTATGTTTGAAAACTTTAGAAATTCGTACGCGTATTGAGAGATTTAACGAAATTGAAAGAGATATGATTTTGTCATCGTTAATTTTATTGTAATTCTCTTCCAGAAGAATTTCACCTTATGAAAAAAGTTAAATTGTCAAATGAGTTACAGCTGATAGGTTTGACTGCAAAAAGGATTTAAAATCAAGAGAAACAAATACTCGTACTTGTGGATTTAATTTTGAATTTAGAAAGGCTTAATAAAATTGATTTGATATGATTGTTTAGAAAATACAATCATTTTCCATTGACATTTACTTGAAAACCACTTTAAGTTGACGTTTGTCAAGATTTCATACGAAAAGCGTACGAGTACTTTTCTTACATTTAAGAGAAGTCTCTGTCGATGTCTGAAATTTTGGGTTTTTTAATTTTTCTTTCAGAAAACTACACACATAGACTTCTATGAAGCTAAATGTTGCACAATCTGTTGTACGAGTATATGTAGAATACTAGATGCCTTTTTTAAAGGAATTTTCTCGCAAAAACATTTTTTACGTTCACACTATTCGACAAAATTTTATACATTTTTCGTATATTGGCAGGTAGATTAAAGTTAAGTGAATAAATTGTCATCTTCTTTTGTCCTAAATACTATTTTTTATTGCTTAATATTCACAAATTGATTCAAAACTTAAAATTGTTCCCATCAACTTTACCAGGGCACTGGACACTTCTTTATTATTGTAATTTCTAAGTTTTCCTTGCTGTCAAAATGTTATGCGGGAAATCGTACCGAAGTACAACGGGTCAGAATTTTCATTTGATATTTCTGTAAAATTGTATAGTGTGAAAGAACTTTAAGAATTGGAAAGAAATCAAAACTGTTAATATGCATTTTAATGATTTTTAAGGTCCAATAGCCCATTCAAATTAGACTTGAAAAATGACTGGAAATTTTTCTTCGAAACTTTACGAGAAATCGTGAATATTGGTGTCATGTATGCGGCTCCAAAATATAATGAATTAGTCTATCAACGTAGAAAAAAAGTCTACTCTCATTTAAGCAATTCAGTGTCAAAATCTACTCTAAATAACTAGCTGTCATAATGATATGTCAGATTCACCTAAGAAAAACAACAAAATACTCTCTCTCATCTATAAATATGTTAATTTCTCACCATTTATGCCTGGAGGGTAGATAAAATATAAAAAAAAATAATATATTGTAAAATATATGAAATATCACTGCACGCCATAGTTTTGCCGACTCTCTACACACCAGGCAAACATCTTCCAGTGCAGTCGCAGGCTTAGGTTATTAATTCACGTAACTTCTATGTTGCATACAACTTTTTGTTTATTCGGGGAATAGGAAGTTTTGTGATCTTTTTTTGAATCTAAACTAATTTTTGATCACTGATAATAAAATATCCTAGTTTTCAAATCATATGCTTTTGGTCCCGTCCAGTGTCTGTCTGAATTTGCTTTCATCAAAAGTTAAATTGATAATTTAATCGTTAAAGTGAACAAAAAGATCTGGCTTACGCAGACGTTATATGACTTTTAAATCTCCCTAAAAGGGTTAAAGCAGAAATTATCAAGTCAAGTCTTAAGTACATCTAAAAACTTTCATTTTGCAAAATATCTTGTATACTTATTTTGTTTAAAAAGGGGGTGGAATATCTATAATTTCAAAAGATATCGTACGAACAGGTATTTCTATAATTTCAAAACATAAGACAACAGGAATAGGCTTTTTTGTAGTATATGTAAAACGGCATACAAATCTAATGGTGTATCACTGACAAGACCATCCATTTCTGCTGCGAAGAGGAAACTCCGTCCGATTAGCTTCCTTTTGAAAACACAATAAAATTCTGGGCACTCATCGACTTGTTTCGAAGTATCCGGCATTTTCGATGGATCATCTGGAAAAATAATCAAATTCAACTTTATTATACATATATGTATATACATGTATATATTTTAAGAGTAATTTATTAGATAGTAGTAATAACGTATTATACACAAAAGAAAGCATTTGATTCAAGGGTAGCAACGATCCTACGATAGATTTGGTTCTACCCACCAATGGTCTACCAACTGAGCGGAGATTTGAACCCGCCACCTGGAGGGTTATAATAACTGGTACAGCGTCTTAGTCATAATTCTCTGTTCTGTAGATATACAATAATAAAGTCCGCTTATGTTGAGTTAGCGCATAGTTGCATATCACACGTAAGCTACTTAAAATGTAGCGAACCCTAAATATCATTTTAAAATTATAAAAACATACCGTAATAGTTTTTCAAATAAAACTAAGATGGTGTAAGAACCACCCTAGTATATATTTACATATATACATATGTATATATATATTTTAAACTGGGTGGTATTCTAAGAGATGAGCAAGATCTCAGAGTCTGAATTAAGAAGCTTAAACTTACATAGTAACATCGATCAGCAGAGCTGAACTCGAACTCCTTTCCAAATGCAAACATATTAGAACTTTCTCAATTTCTTTGACTCGATTAATGTGAGATTGCTCTCAAAGCCCTCTATATGTATATGTGAACTACAGTCTCTGTGTGCATTACTGTATAAAATGTCATCCGAAAGTAATTTTGACACCGAAAGTGTTGCGTTAAATAATGAACCAGATGAACTCAGCAAGTTTTTAGTTAATGAAGATGAAATAAAAGAAAATATTCCTGGAAAAGCCTAAATTGCTAATTTTTAAAATAAGGAAAAGAGATGCTTAGCTGAAAGTCATAGCTTCATAAAAAGCAAAGTTTGGTACAGACATAACAAATCAGGAACACCAATCATATAAAGAAATTTATATTTACGAGTACTGCTCCGTCCTTCTTATGTTCCTTCTGTTTGCATGGCTTCTGATTTCTTCTGAAACTTGCTGTATGACTTCTGTTGCAGTCGATTGATGCAACGTCTTTTTCAACTTTTTTTTCTATTTTTTTTTTTTAAATAACTTGCCCCTGCCCACTGGCTGACAAGGATACGTACCACCCTCCCTTATAAAGTTGAACACGTCCTTAATAGAAGAATATCTGAACTCCGTGAGATTAAGTATCTCTCTGTAGAAGATACGCCGTTTTAACTAGATGAGTATTGGACATTCATCTTTTTCCAAGTATAGGTAGCATTCCGTCTCTGAAGACAGGTTTAGCTTTTTAAGGTGGTGTTCCAAGCAAAATTGGCCTATTTTTGAAACCCACCAGTTTCCTTATACTCATCTTATTTAGTGTAAGGATTTTCTTGTAAGTATATGGCTTGATTAATCTTTAGATTGCCTGAGCATGGGAACATTATCCCAATGTGATAGACGAACTTGATGCTCCCAATTATTAATCAAAGCTATGGCACCCGCCCAATTGACTTCACAGAAATGTTCTAGGCCTAATAATTCTGTAGTTTAGCCAGACCTAGTTCATTTCAATTCACAATTTTTCTCTTTCACATTACACAACGTTAGGTGAGCAACCTGCAGCACCGTAAAATGTTGTTTGAATTTGATTTATGTTAGATCTTAGTTATTCTGCTGCAGATTTTGTAAAATAAATAAATAAATCTGGCGAAGTTTAATTTTCTTTTATCGGAAGTAACCGTAATACAGGCAGAAGAAAATTAAATTTTACTTAAAAGACATTTAATTTTTCACGCCTTCAATCTAATGGAAAGTAATCCACACACAAAAAAATCCTCAGCCCTTTCGAATTTTTTAGTTCTTCACTCACGGTAGGAGAAATTTGGAACCAAATAAGGATGTCGTATGATAAAATTGAGCGGTTTAGTATTTTATGCATCAGAACTTTTGCTTTTTGCTTTTACACAACGCCATCTTTACATTGGGATTAATCTTAAGTCCTTTATGAAGATGAATCCTTAGATATTTTATTTGCTTTTTAAGAGGAATTAGGAATAATTGTTCCAACTAAACTCAAAGTGATTTCCTTACTCTCCCTGTCAGCGAGGTCAATCATTATGCAAGCAGATAATTTCACATTGTTTTCAAGTTCTTTTCAAGTTGCTTTTTTTTAACTCTTAATGCTTCATGTAGTCTTTCATCTGGAGTGAAAATGATGGTATCATCTGCTTTGAGTTATGACATGCGAAAAATTATATGTAACTGTGAAATCATACATGTACACATAGAAGAGAGGGGACCAACAATAGACCCCTGGGGCACTACAGAAGAAACCTAAATTAGTAAAGATAAGTCAGTTTCGATTAAAACTTTAAAGTTACGTTTAGAAACAAAGCTGTTAATAATTTTTGTAAAATGAACCGAAAAATTACGAGTAAGTCTTATCAATTGAAAAACCAAACCGTAATGCCAGACTTAATCAAGAACCTTTTTAAGGTCCATGTGAATGCCAACGTGTATTCTTTAGGTAGTGGTCCATAGAATATGATTTTTTAAAGTCAAATTGATTATTTTTTAAATAAATTATCAAAACGACAAAAATGTTCACTGTTGAGATTGAAAATAATAGAATCTACAACGTCTTTAGATACAAATTCATTTTCAGAGGGAGAGTTTAATTTATTTGTCTGCGAGAAAGCTGTAATATTGAAATTATTATTTAATGAATGTAACGTGCTTTTAGTTGTGGAAACTTCAATCAAAGACACACGGTCGCAGTAAAGCTCAGTGAAGAATTTTCGACAGGCCAACAACTTCTCTTCAACTGACATATGACAGAGGAATATAAGAAAGGTCATTAAAGGTTTAATATGTTCTTCCACAAATTACGGTCTTTTTTTAAAAAAAAAAACAAAAAAAAAGTTTCTCATTAAATTTACTGCGAACACAGAGTTCTAATTTTGCTAAGATATGCTATGCAAGAGGAAAGTTCTTGGTAGTTGCCACTGACTCTGTTTCCACTTTGGTGATAAATTCGCTTTGACAGATCTTTCCAAATCTTCCTAATTTTCCTAAGGTTTAACGTTTCATTGAGATATTTTTGAAATTTTTTAGATTGAGTTCTAAAACAAAAGTTCAATGATTACTTTAAACTGAAAATGTGTTCATCAATTTCTAGGGAAAGACAACAAAAACAGAGAAATTGTTATCCAATTCTGCCGCAATGAGTCTGACGCGGTATTCTTTCAAATTCACAAACCTTTCGCTAAATTGTTTTCCCCTTCATTCGCAATGAGTGCGCCGTACTTTTTGTAATTGGCCGCATTCCATGCACACTGCTAACGTTAGCGTAAACTTTATGTACTGTGATGACATGTTTTTTGTTAGGGAAAAAAAATGTCTGCTAGAGTTGAAAAATAACTGTTAAATCGCGAAAAGTGTGAGAATAATTACTCCCAAGCGAATTTTTCATTCAGCTATCAGCTGTTTGGCGAACGTTCCACACTGTATCATGTTAGCAACTAGCAGATTTTGTACGTACGGATCGCGACAATCACTATAGAATTCTATACCCAAAATCTCGAGATTGAATATTTTCACGAAAACGAATTATACAAATAGTAATATTTTGCTTAAATAAATATTTTTGAACATGTATTGGCGTAAAAGCTATTCTCGAATGATAGAAAAAAATATTTTTTTAAGAATTGCACAAACAAGAATACACAAGTACACAGGCAGGGATCGAACCTGCGATAGACTTGGTTTTAGCCGCCAATGTTCTATCAACTGAGATACCCATGTATGTCTACGTCTTCTTCTATTGTCAATTGTTCAACATCACTATTTAAAAGTTCATTGTTCGCACTGTTTGCACACTTTCGATATAGTTTGGATAAGTATGGCTCTAAGAGTAGAGCAAGAAGAATTTTCATATAATTTACCTGATAAACAGCATTGTTCAAATTTAGACCCATAGAAGTAGAATCTCTTCTGTGAAAATGGCGCATTTTTAAAAGCATTTCGATTCTTCATATTTGGTAAATGACACATATATATATTTCCTTTATATTTAGTTGCCAGAATGCACCATCCGCTTCTTGTTTCATATGTGGAACACATTATGCTTCGAATAACTCCGCGAAAGGTAACATACTTGGTAGATGGAATCAGTGCTGTCGTCTTTTTGGATTGATCCTCTTTTTTTACCAAATCAGCTTTGTGCTTAATAATGTACTTTAACAAATTGTGCATTTTCCTTTCAAAGTATGAATCTGGTTTTTCCTTTATTCCCCCTATACCCTTATTTAGATCTAGAGGCACTTTTGGAAATTTGAAATACTTTAAAGAAGAAGTAGATTCAACAAAATCTTGATCGGTTGTTATTGAGTAAAACCCGCACATTTGTGGGGATGTGTTCTGTTGTCCGTCCATTAGTTGTTTTCAAATCGATTTTAAATTTATATCCACGCACTAATGCAACTATTCGTAGACCAAAATAACAAACGACTGAATCGTGACGATGTTCGACTAATTTGATATTGAAGTGGATTTGAAAAATACTATGTATTTTGCAGTCGACTTATGTAATGAAGAACAGTCACGACGCGTTATCATCATTCTGCTTCGTAAGTTATGTCTGTTTTTTTTTTTTTTTTTAGTTTTAAGAAGCTACTCGTAACTACTGTAGGAGTAACTAATTGAATTAGTTAAGTAACTGCAATAAATATGTAAATCTGGGGAGTTTGTCTAGGGAACCTCTCTTCATAGATGAATCTCTGACTAATGCGAGGTATATTACTACAAATATCCACTCTGTATTTTTGATAACTCAAGATAGTGTTCGACTTCACACTGCTGTTTGCGTTGTGGCTTCTATAGCAGAAGTTGGAATTCAAAAGATCGCGTCAAGTCAAAGTCCAGAGATAAGTCCTAAACAGACAGACATAGCGACATTTCCTTTCATACTATGTGATAATGATGATGATTATAATGGATCATATTTTTTGCAAAATATTTGATTATCCCTTTTAATCTCGGATAACTGAAGTTCTACTGTAGGAAAATACCATGATGCGTAGAATGTCCAGAATCGTTTGTTTATATAGCCTCACCAGTAAAATGCTTGTACAGCAAAGATCGTCGAATGGTGGGGGTCTTTAAGGTTCTCTCCTGAAGAACATATGCATACATATATATCTTTGATTGTCATCAGTAATATTCACATTAGTGTTGTTTATTTCTTCACACCATAGGACGTATTTATTTCAAATGATAGTTCTTGGGATTGCTATAGCTATGTGTATAATGGATGGGTATAAGTAGACGAGTGTTATAAAAGTATAGTTCTAATCTATACAACTAAACTTAAATGTAGATAAAATCGAATAGCTTTGAACGGATGTGATTGTTACTAATGAATTTTAAATGACGAGTCGGCAATAAGGCTTATGTGATAATAAAGTTGCAGTTACCACATCCGTTTAAATGTTTTCGATTTGATCTACACTCCGTGTCAAAAAAAAACGCCACATCCATGCATCTTTCCTTAAACGCATTGTATTTCACTGAAATACGTTTTTATGAGTCATTGTCGTTCCTAACACTAACTACCTCTTTGTCGCCAAATTTCCCACAAATGCGACAAAAGTGCAAGAACAGGTAGACGCTAGCAGAAAAGGGTATAAAATAGTACTACACATTTTTATGGTACTACACATCAAATAGAAAAATAAATATATTAGGGTAGTGTTTTCGCACTCAAAATTTCCATTAACTTTAAGGTTATAACAGGTATTTTGAGTAATACAATTTTGAAAATTACGCATTCTTCTTTTAGAGAATTCAAAATTTTTTTATCATATCAATCCTTTTCGTATGACACTCGTTTTTCTGAGATATTCTCACTTAAAAACGATCAACTTTGGGGTAAAGTAGGACATTTTGGAAGACTGCATTCACAATTAAAAAAAAAACAAAAACGACGTCAATCTTGAGGAATTTTAAGGTCTTAAATTTCGATGATGATAATTTGTTCTCATCAAGAATGCATATCTACTCAGCTGATTCAGCAAACTATCGAATAATAATAGGACAGGATTTCTGATTCGGAAATAATTCCCTAAACGTAAATTTTACGAACAAAAATTCTAAGACCTTTATTGTTCAGGATAACATTTTCTAAAAAAATATAAGTTCACGATATTCTTTGTGGATCATTTTCAAGTTGGAGCATCGAGAATTGAAAGTTGTCTTCTGATCCAGGTTATTCCACTTTTATCTATTCCATTCTGTCGAACAAAGAGTATCTTTTTTAAAGTTTTTCTTTAAAGTACTTAAACTTTTTAATGGTAAAACTGAAATTGGTAAATGTAGTATGGTTCAAGAGCCAATTAAATTTGTATATAATGGATGACATCGAGTTTGAAACAACAATCTTCACCGACGGTTCATATATAGACTGTGGGGTCGGTGCTGGTGTCTTCTCAGAGCTGCTGCAGATAATAAAGTCTTCCGTCACGGCCAGTGTATTCCGACGTTGAGACACAATCGTACAACTAGGTGAAAAGTTGCAATCTTCACTGATAGTCAGTTATCAGAGCCCTAGATTCGATTAATTCATCTTTCAAGTTGGTGCAACAGTATAGAAAGAAACTCCCCTCAGGTTGTCTGATTAAGATCACTCTTCACTAGGTTCCAGGCGGGGGTTGGTTCTTCATAAATCCTTTTTGGAAGAAGGAGCTGGGAGCTGTCAAAGAAAAACTTCTCATCCTTTTTATCAAAGGCCAACTATAAATGGAACAAGTTTCATAACTGTGCCATGTTGCCAGAGTTGTGGCGAACAGCACAAGTCTCTGGTCAGTAGGGATACATGTGGCCAGGCTAAGCATCCCATTTAACACACATTACCGCAGCTGCGAGAAAGATACTCTCTTTCACTTTCTTTGATGATGCCTGACTTTAGGCAGAACCAAGTGAACACACATATTGATAACCAGGGCGCTTAAGTTGTGGTTTTCAAAATGGCGCCCAAACAAAAATTGAGTTTCTGGTAAGTTACGCTGAAACAACCTCTTCTACGTACCTAGATGACATCAATGTTAACTTTTTACCCAAATTTTCGTAATGAAAAATTTGGAGAAACAAAAATTACGATATGAACATATTAGTTAATAAAAACGTCAGTTTTATCACTGGTGGCTGTAGTATGTGAGTAGTTTGTTGCACCACCAACAACGGATAACTTTCTTGCTTTCAAAAGAAAAACTTTTTGGTTGCGATGCATTCAGGCTTCCTTCGTTAGGTACAAAGAGAAAGTAAAAAGAGAAATCTAATAAAATCTAGATTCTAATCTTTGCATAACTGCATCTGAAGACGTTTTTGTGAAAATCTCGAGATTTTGATCCAACTTGCGAAAATTGGCTATTTCTTGGATATGGCTAAGGCGACTTTATTCAAAATTGCTATCGGAGGGGAGTCGGTGGTATGAAAAAGTTAGTATGTATCCCAGGAATCACGCAGATACTGTAATGTGAAAATTTTATATTCTACGAGTATACTTGTAAAACAAAAAAGTCCTTTGTGGGCAAATATTGGAATTTTAAGTCCCATTCGCGAACAGAAAATATTGTATACCAAAGGTTCCCAACCGATCTCGAACATTTTTTTGTTTTCATTATTCTTATGTTTGCGAAAAGCAACTCTTTTTATGACAATTTATTTCAATTAAGAAAAGCTTTTCATGACAATGTTACTGTCGGATGTTTATCAGACTTTCGCGTGAGATGGAACCATGAAAAAACTTTTTTTTTATGTTTTGTGTGACTTGAACCTTGAATGATCTAACACTTAATCACTGGGCCACGGCATGCACATAATCGGAATTTTGATTAAAATTGGTATAACTAGTTTAGAGAAAATCGAAAAGTGGGTTTCGCAAATCCGTCCGCATAGATTTACAGCTGGATGGATTTCCTTCAAACTGCATATTTGCGGCTTAATTTTGTACGTCTTTCCCGACATGTCTAAAGGGAAAATTCCTAATTCGATTTGGTAATGAAGGTATGAAATAAAATTCAGAAAATGCCCTCGTTATGGTATGCAAAATTTTGAAAAATTGTCAAAATAATCACTCTTATTACGAGTGACGTTAAACGCCACGAACTCGAACGACAGTGCGAACTCGGCATTATAGCTGGCGTTATGTCAGTCGTTTAACGTCATTTTCAACAGCTGTCATTTTATGTTTTGTGGAACGTAATTCATGTTCGACAGTTATCGTTTAAGTCTCTTTATCGGTATTCTATCTGTCGTTTAAGTGTGGCAAAACGCTTGTTTTGTCAGGCGTTAAAAATTAGTTTAAAATGTAAATTTTGTTAAATTTCCATATGTTTAGGTTAATTTATATTTTTTAAGGGTAAAAATAACAAATAATAAACAAATGAAGCGGCTAGTCGAGCTGATGGAATAAAATGTAAGATTGGCAAACAATTTCAAAAGAGGTGTGCCACAAACGGCTTCGCAGAAAAGCCGAAATAACATTTTGAATCTGAATGAGAATGGTTTGCTTTCCATTTTAAAATTCACCCTTCTATGTACTGTGAGCATCAAAAGAAAGTGTACAGCTCTAGATTACATTTCTAATCTTTTATTTCTATGAATGGCTTGTATCCTCTTATGAGATACTTATGTACATTTAATGACATGTTTATTCGCAAACATTTGACAAACAAAACTTAACAAAAGAAGTAATAACAAAAATACAATAGAATAATAACAAAAAAAACTTCATTTTTTACGCGTCAAAAATAAGTGTACAGTACGCAAAAGAAAATTATAAACTTTAAATTAGTATTTTGTCTGCTTTCATTTTGACTTCAAAACAGCTGCTAGTCTTCTTGGCATTGACTCAACTAACTTCTTGGTGAATACTGTTGGAATTTTCTGCCATTCTTCTAATAAAACCGCCTTTAGCGAGTCTTTGCTGGTTATCGTACGTTTTCGAATCTGCCTATCGAGATACTCCCACAAATGCTCTATCGGGTTAAGGTCTGGGGATTGCGGAGGATGATCCAGTTGCTTAGGTGTCCGATAAAGTAACCATTCCTTTACCAATTTAGCCGTATGCTTGGGGTCGGTATCATGTTGGAAGACCCAGGATTGATCTAACCCTAATTTTTCTACACTTGGTGATAAATTTTCCCTTAAAATATTGAGGTAATCTGTTTTGTTCATTGTGCTGTCAATAAAAACAAGGTTTCCAATGCCCGATGCTCCCATACAGCCCCAGACCATAACCGAACCCCCACCATGCTTTACTGTTGAATTTATATTTATTTCTTCGAATTCCTTGTTTTTGGCTCTCCATACTTTGGGTGGCTTTTTTGATCCAAAAATTTCAAATTTACTTTTATCACTGAAAAGAACATTACTCCAGAATGGAAAACCCTTATTTTGATGCTTCTGGGCGTAAAGCAGTCGTCGCTTTCGGTTCTTTTCCGAAATATGAGGTTTTTTTCGCGGCACTCTCCCATGTAACCCATTACTATGGAGTGCCCGGCGAACAGTGCTTGCACTTACGGCAGCTTCAGATGAAAGGCTTATGTCTTCTGCAATTTTCACTGCACTTGCCACTGGATTTTTTCGTACTTCCCTGACAATAGATCTTATTTCACTTTCGGATAATCTTTTTGGTCTGCCGGTACGAGGTCGATCTTTCACGTCTTTGAACCTCGCAAATTTGTCAATAATTTGTTTCACTGTGTTATGATGTCTACCAACTATTTCAGCTATATCCCGTAATGATTTCCCTTCCTGATTAAATTTTAAGACAAGTTTTCGAGTGTCAATTGAACTTTGTTTTCCCATTTTAAGAATGATCTACTTTAAACACGAAATCACTTACTTTCTTAATGAATAAACAAAACACAATGAGATATCCTTTTAACTTAGCCAAAGTGCAACCTAAAAGCGAAAAAAAACAATATAACGGTGTTTATCCCGTTAGCAGAATCTGTTACAGTATGTTGTACACTTTTTTTTGACGCGAAAAAAGTGAAGTGTTTTTAGTTCTTTTGTTGCTGTCATTTTGTTATTACTCTTTTTGCTCACTTTTGTTTGTCGAATGTTTGCAAATAAACTTCTTATAAAATGTACATAAATATTTTATAAAAGGATTCCAAACATTCGTAGATATGAAATACTTAAAATGCAATGTGGAGGTGTACACTTTCTTTTGGTGCTCACAGTACATACTTAGCATCTGATAAATCCAATAGATTAAATTCCTATCTAATACTTCTTCCAATTCGCATTAAATCCGTTTTTCGTGCTTCCTCTTGGTCTTCCACTTCGCTACTCTCCGACATCAAAATGCTGTCCATATTTTGTTTCACCAAATTTTATGTTTCACTAAAACTGACGCACTTATGCACTCAAAAGATGTAAGAAGGCAACTGTCAATGTCAGTTTTTTCTGTGAAACGTAAGTAAAACGACATTCAAAGCGTTTCGCTCCCGTAATACCGACACTAAAATGCCACTAAACCGTCACGACTCAAAAAACGAGAAGAGTCGATTAACCTAAACGCCGATCGTAATAATTTGTTGCTTTTAATGGATTTTAAATAAAAAAAACTGACAATTTTGCTTAAATTTCAAATCTGAGCGATTTGCAAATTAATGCCATAATTTGTGATTCCACTCCAGACGATCAAACTATGAGGGGTTATAGGCCATACCACAATAAGAAAAGGATAAGGAGTCTACTTCCGCCTCGTTCTTAGCTATGAGGCTACCAGTTTTTGACTGAAAGCACTAGTACATCTTTTGCTCTTTAGCAGTATAACTGATAGATGAGCTACGCTTGGAAGACCAATTGATTTTCCTATTCAATTATATGCAACACTGTTTAAGAACGTCTTCATTTCTATCCGTAAAGGGACTTCCCAAGCCTAATTTTCATAAAAATGATGATGCCATAATCTGTAGTCTCTTCCAACGCATACGAGTACTACGGAGACACAGTTGTATCCCATCCTCGTCGATGCCGACCACTTTGCTCTCGAACAAAAGGTTGACAATCAGATTTATCTTCCTTAAATAAATGATACCAGATGCTTAAGAAAATCACTAACTTTTATTCGGCTGACAATTATTAAATCCGTCAATAACGCAAATTCTTACAAAATACAAAATATAATCAATACAATACAAAATACATAAAGAAAATTAATATCCAATTTATACAGAACACAAAAGAAAAATCCTTAAAAATTATACTTCAACTTAAGGCGCTCGCGTATCAATAAACCTCTAATGAGTTTCTTCCAATTACCATAGACGCGAGCCTCGTATTTTTCTTGTTCCTTACGCTCGGCATCTTGCTGATCTTTTTCCCAAGCATCGGCTGCAATTTCTGCAAACTCTTCACAAACAACAAAACCATCGAAGAGTGGATGACAAGAGCCCTGATGGAAATCAAATCCAATAACCGCCGGTACACAGTCAATACCCAGTTTTTTACAAACTCTATTCAAACCGGGCACTGAAAATAAAATGAATGAACAGCAATGTCTACCGAGTATAATTTCAAATGCTTACGATGCAAATGGACGGTCTTCTTTGGCAGCATACACTCTTTGAATAGCTCAACATTTCCATAAGCGTTCCTCGGAACAATACCATTCTCAGCTGTTGGTGGCTCATATTCTTGTGTTTGCCAATAGCCAAATATTTCCAGTGGTTGATCTTTGATAACTGTACTGGTCATCTGGAAGGAGACAAACAAAAAAATGGTTTGAACAAAACGGAGTGCACTTCCAAAGCTCTAGTTCAACAAGGCCATTAAAAAGTTGTTCGGCAGAGATGAAATCCAAGGGACTATTCACTTAGCCCTGGATGAACTCGAAAACTGACCTACCTTATCCCACTTCGGACGGGCCTTCACGATCTTATATGGTTTTTCTCCAAGTTTGACAACACGCGCCGACTTAAGCCATATCTCTCTCGAATGCAAAGTATGAACACATTCTCGTGCATAGACCCCTTCGCCACGAACAAAACCAAGTGTGAGGGCATTTGGAGGATAAATCGCCTGAAACTTAAGCAAATGCCTCTCAAGAGCATACAACGGATGATCCTTGTACTCAGATATCGTAGTCGGCATCGGTTTATCCAAATGAATTCTACGCAAATCCATGTCCTCTGTCAAATCCCTCGGTGTACGATGTGTCGTCACGTACTCCCCGATGGCTTCATCCAGCCAGGATTGTTCCACACGACCTTTTCGTACAACTGCAGCCCACTGATTACAATATCGTGGTGTGACATCCTTCATAGTCGCATCATTATTAAAGGCAAATACATAGGCCAGAGTTGATGGTGTCACAGATTTCTAGACAAAAACAAAAACAATATACACACCTTATACAATCAAATGTGGAATGATTCTTACCCGAATGGAATCCACACAATGTACCTTGCCCTTGAACAAATCAACACACACCCATTGGTCTTCCAACTCAGAATAGACTTCTACCCACATGTTGATTGCATTCTTTTTGGTTTTACTTGGAGATTGTTCCTGCTCATCGGTGTCTGAAGAGAGCACTTGACGATCACGCTTTTTAGGTTTTTCTACAGCTTTTGGTCTCTTTGGCGCAGATGGTTGAAAATCATCATCAGAGTTTATTTCCTTTTTTAGATTTTGTTTACGACGAGACTTGGGCAATTCATCTGCGCCATCTAGCTGTGGTACTGTTAACTTAGCTTTTGAACGAAGCTTTCGCGGTGAAGCTTTTTTTAATTTAGTTTCTGTCATAGTTGCCTTCTGATTGGATTTATTCTTTAAAAACTCCGTCGAAATGTAACTCTTGACTGAGGCGGAACCCGACGGACTGGGACTTTCGTTGAGACCACGTTTGGCTCGTGATAGAGTAGCGCCCTCATTACTCGCTTTGGTTTGTAAAAATTTCGTTGATATGTAAGCTTTCGGGCTTTTGCTGCGACTTCGCGTGACCCGAGTAGCTCGACTGGTGGAGCTGTTTTTGTTGGTGATGTTCTCTAAATTTTGCTTGTCATCGGCAACGATAACTATGTTTGGGACGACTTTGTGTTTTGATTTTTTAGGATTTGTTACAGTCTCTGTTCGACTGCGAGCGCTTCGTGGTACGGGAGCTTTCTGTGGCTTTTCAACCGGTTTTGCTATTCGTTTGGAATTAATAGAAATACTAGGTTGCTGATCATCGAATGATGTGGAATGAGACTCTAGAGATGCTACAAGCTCCTTCTGGTCATTTTTTTGAGCGCTGGCCTTACTGGATTCCGGAAAGTATGGAGAATTTGTGGAAGCTATATCCGATTTTTTCTTCTTCTCGGGCTCATTTGACTTATCCAGAGATTTTCTCTTTAAATCCCCCTTCTTCGCATTGATTTCTTTCGGTTTTGCTGCAGCTTTCACAGGTCGAGCAACCTTTGTCTCTAATTCCTTCTCGAACGATGGCTTAGGTTGAAGTTTTTCCTTTTTCTTTTTCTTTATTTCTTCCTCTAAGGTTTCCACTTTCTTTCTTAGTTCCTCTCGTTCTTCTCTCGACAATGGTGGACTTTTAATGGGTTCCTTCTTTACAGTTGCTTTCTCTTTCTTAGTTGTAATTGTTTCCTTTTTCACAACCTTTGGCTCCTTTCCATCATTAACGTTCGGCTTCATTTTCAATGAACACAGAGAACTTTGGACCGGTCTTAAAGGCAGTGGCACCATATTAATGACCAGCCGACACTGCATTCCCATCGCACGTAATAGAATTACAAATATGAGTATAAAGTCTCGCTTGCAAACAGCGTGACGAAATTTCATCTGAACTGCCAACGAAATAAGTGGATTCACTTTAATCTTCGGAAACATTTGGTCATCTTTAATTTTGATCACTGTCTTGTACCAGGTGACCATGGATTGGAAGTACTTTATTTCGGTCTGACCACTCGGATATACATTTTTACTGGGAAGCAACTTTAAAGCTTTGGGCATAAGGTGGATATTGTTCGCGACATTGTTAAGGAACAATCCGTTGGAGATGTGACATATCAGACTCGTTTTGTGTAGAAAAATTTGATTCTCTTTTATGATGCGATTCAGTTGTCGCTTAAGGGTCGCCTCAACGTCGATGGCTTTCTTGTCTTTACGTTGTCTTTGCGGCAAGTCAACGCAGATTTGGATACCATTTGCCAGACTATCAGATGGCTGTGTAGTATGTGCAAATTCACCCTCACCTGGAATTAGAAAAAGGGGGCGATAGAGATGTTTAATATTTATGCCTGTCTGTATTGAGAAGGTCCTAACCATCACTGCTCGTATTCTTAGATAGGATAAATCAATATTCATGCTAGAGCAAAGAAGAAATTGTCAGTGCCTTGTAAAATTTAAAAACTTACTGCATAAGTGCGAAGTGCACTAGATAGTAGAACTTCAGTACATCGTGGGTAATTAAGCCTGGGCAGAATGTTTCAATGAATCTCAATGACGTACAATTAGACTAAAGGAAACGGATGGGATTTAAATGAAACATTTTTTTAAAAATTGGACAAAGAAAATACATTTGATCCAAGGAGATATGGTTTTAGCCACAACACTCTACCAAAAAATCATCCGTATTGACGGTATTTGAACTTGCGACTCTCGACGCAGATTTGATGTCAGCACAAGCATTAGTCAACTCGTCTACGCCGGTCCTGTCCATGGCATGGTCAAAACCTATACTAGTCATTGAAACATACGATGCACTTAATAATTAAATAATCACTTCTTGTGAAACTATTAACTATCTGTGCTAATGTTACTTATCTACTCTACGCTTTCTCTTTTTGATTATTTGAAAACTTGAAATCACTTTGACATGTGCTCATTGATGCCAATACAATGATTGATCCGACAATTTGCCTATGATCACTTTACACAAAACAAACACGATTTGTTCACCCTGATTCCCGTTGACGTGTCTGAATCGCCGTGTGGTTATGTTGAATTCTAGACAACAAACAAAAAATTATAATCGCTGCTAAAAATTGGTTAAAACGACAAACGTTGAAAAAACAAAAAAACCACAACGGTAATCGGGGTGATTATCATATTCCACTATTATAGATTTGACTATAACTCGTCACCTTATCCGATTTCACGGCCTAAGTCTAGTTCATACTAAAGGAGGTATGTCAACGTAGCAAATCACGTTCCACTATGCAGGATGTTTCAAGTTTTTCCAATCAAAATGACAAGGTGGGTAGGTTACGCCTAGGCAATACAAGAGGGAGTGTATCTCCCTTAGGTTATTATAATTTATAAACGATTAAGTGTACAATAATGATTTATATGGCCAGGAATAAAATAAATAAATATTTTGCCGCTAACAGCCCAATACAGGGCTTGGCCATTCTTCTCGCAAGCCACTCATACTGGGCGCCACACTAACGATTGGGACCTACAGTTTTATGCCTTTTCAGAAGGGAAATTTTTTCGATTAAGAGAAGCTTCTCATGACAATTTTTACTCTGGGATGTTTGTCAGACGTTCGCAAGAGGTGGGATTCTTGGATTCGAACCTTGGACCTCCCGCTCAGTGATCGCGCACTTAACCACCGAGCCATGACGCCCACGAATGAAAATTAAGTTTCAGAAAAACAGTCTCGAATGTAATTTTTGCAAATAAAAAAATAAGTCCGTCCTACTTTCAAAAAAATTGCGAAACCATAATCTTCTAAGGTAGAAGGGTGTGAGGGTGGCCGTGGTGTAGTGGTAACATGAACGCTTGTCACGCTCTTGGTTCACGGTTCAAATCCTGATCTCAACAATCATCTATTTATTTCGTTTAAAATAAATAAAAAAGTCGACCAATTACGAAAGCTTAGTCAACTCTACTGCGAAGGCATAACACTGGCAACAGGGTGATCATATGGCTCAAATGCAACTTGATCGTGATGATGACATCAGGTGGAGGGAAAAAAATACTGTGAATCATGAGCAACGACAAAAAGCAAAACAAACAAGCTCCCCAGTTATCTGGACGCCACCCTTGGAGTTTACTGAAGCTTAATACCACCTAAGTTTCAAACCCACTACCAATCTTTCTTTCTCTCTCTCTTAATTTCTACAAACGCCCGTGCCCTGAAATAATTTAATCGTATTCATATCCCATTTGGCGCGCGCAAATTATAAAAAAAAAAAAAAAGATACCCTTACTTGGAGGTGTCCACCATATAAACGGTGGTCACGATTCTGTAATAAATGTTCAAAGATATACGAGTGATCGTTTAAATTGAATCGATCCTTTTAGAATTAGGAAGCTTTGTACGCTTTTGGTTCTTCATGCATTTACGACCGACCGGAAAGGATTGTAGAGTGAAATGAGCACGGAACATGATCAAGAAATAGAACATCCAAGGACAGCATTTTAAGTGCAACAAGTGACGAGACCTGGCTCTATTATTACGTCGTTCTAACAAAGCCTCAGAGCAACCTAAAGATATCGTTCCTATAACAGAAAAATGATGGCTGGACTTAGTCACTGACAAGTGGTATATGAAACAGTGTCTTCCTCAATTGATGAAATCGCTTGTGGCATCTACACCACGATAATACACCGGCACATAGAGCAGGTCACACTGCAGAGTATTTGAGGTGCACTGGTATAAGTCTTTTAGATCACCCCCCGTAGAACCCAGATCTAGCCCCTTGTGACTACGTTAAAAAAGCGTCTAAAAAGCCGTCACCACAGAGGAGCTAATTGGAGTGATTTCGACGAGTGTTATTTTACACCGAAGTATCGATGGGAATTTTGGTTTGGTCATTGGGTTCTTGCTGTGAAGAAGTGCTACTTTCAAAAAGTCTAATTGAACTAAGCCAAAAATAAAAAATTATGGAGAACCCTATGTCGAACTAGAAGGAAAGGCTTGGCAGACTTGGAAAAAAGCTTCAAGAACAGTAAGAACCAATTACGAAGGGGATTCAACGAAAGAGAAACCAAGAATTATGACGCAAACATTGCCTCCAGAAACTGACTTACCCAAATATCCTAAGCTGGAATCAACTAGGAATGCAAATCGAACCATTGACACCATAAAATGTGTTTTGTTAAAAATTTAATTAAAGAGAAACCTTCACCCCGACACCCGGAAAGCGAACCGATATTCTAGCAAAAAAAAATATATATTTTTTTTTTCTTTATTTACTAATAACTTGCACAGTTAAGAGCTTGCTTTATTTATTTCTAAAATGAGAGAACAACTAGTGGATATCCTATAATACTACGACTACAGCTATTTATTCTTAATCTACGTGTCTGTGTGTCTTGTCAGTCGGTAACGACGAGCGTTCGTCGTTCTTAATCTAAATAAGTCTATTTTTGCATTTACCTTCTACTTCCTCCCAATCGGAGTCTGTGTCTGCAGCACCTTGGCTTGGTTGAGTTTTCTTTGTTTGCCGTTTGGGATTTTTGGTTTTCTTTGTGGGGGCAGTAGCAGAAGTATTTGTGCTACCTTCACCCATTGCCAGTAAAGAGGAAACATCAACTGCGGCATCCGTGACCAATAGACTGCGTTCTTTGTGCTTTTTATACTGAATCTTTGCTTTGTCCATTTTGGCGGCAAAGTCTTGCAAATAACCAAGATCAACTGGTTTCGAAGACGCCTTAGTGGCGACAGAACCTTTTGCATTGGAAATTTCATTACTAGACTCCGTTTCGTTATCGTCGTCATCCTCTTCAGAGTCTGTTAGCTGCATGCCAGCATTGCAATCGAATTGTGGAGGAGCGGCATTTGGCGCCGACTCACTCGAAGTCGATGGTTTAACATCGAAGAAACTCGACTGTAGATCAAGTTCATCTGGATTCACAAGATAATCATCGCCACTGCTATCGGAATCACTGACATCGCGTTTTTTACCTGCGCCCGATACCTTCTTTGCCGACTGCGCAGTGTCTTGGGTTTTGTCAACCAACTTTGACGGTGTCGATTGATTTCGCAATGTCTTTGGCGGAGGTTTGTATTTATTGAATAATTTCGTCCTCAGTGATGTGCCGGTAGATTTGCGTTTCTTTGTTTGCTTGGCGGCGGCACCGTCAGACTTGGATGATGTACCAAGATGCGACTTTGTTTCTCTAAAGAATGAGTTTTATAAAAATTTAATGCAACCGAGGTCTGTGGTGTGGTCTTACCTCTTCTTGGAGCTGGGAGTATCATCCTCAAAGTCACTATCATCGTCGTCCGACTCGTCTTCGGTGGCTTGACGATGACTTTTTCCTGGCTTCCACTCATCTTCGCTGGCGGAAAAGTCATCTTCTATGGAGGAATGATCTTCATCGTCGGACATTCTTGTTTAGACTTGTTTGCCGATACTATTTCAAAAGTTGTTGATAAATAAATAAAGCATTGGTGAGCCCAGTCACCGTTGAAAATTGTTTGCGAAAATAAAATTTTATAGCACGCTTGAAAATTCCAATAAAACAATTGACATTGGAAGTTCCAATAAAAAACAATGTTTACTTTCCAACAGGGATGGTACATGCATGACTCTCAAACTGTGTTATAATTGATTTTTAATTCTATTGGTTTTATGAAAATGTTTGACTTGGAGACTACTTGTCAGTCTATGTGTATGTGTGACCAACCGCCTAAAGGTCTTAAAACACGTGACAGACCAAATTGTAACAAAAGATGACTTGGCAGGACTGCCGCACGAAAGAGACAGCGCAAAAGAGGGGGACAACAACACACGGCTCTGATGAAGAGATCGTTGGGGGATTAAGATAGTATAGATTCGACGACGAAGAGGACGTACACCGTGAGCAGTAGCGCGCACTATTTTGGAATAAAACAACCAAATAAATTCTTGTTAAAGATCAGAAGTGGGATATCGGATATAGCCAAGATAAGTTAGATTTTACATTTGGTTGTAGTTTTGAGAGTGTGTATATGTATAAGATTGTATAAGCTTGTAGTGAATGCGTTAATACTCGGAGCATAATGTTGTGGTTTAACTGCGGTGCTATCTTGTTAAAGTGATCAGTGTATTAATAGACTATGCGAATTTGTCGATGAAATACCATTTGATTCACAGAATTGTGAAAGTGGGTTGATATGTTTCCATCGTGGTTGAGAGGAGATTCGAATCGTTGCGTTGTTGGTCGAAGCCACAACAGTTACCGCTATTTTAAAGTACAGCAGGGATAGAATGCGTTTTCAGTACATGAAAAAGTAATGCTGTCTCTGTTGTAGATGCAGAATGAATGTATACGTGCATATGAATAAAACAGCGTATATCTGTACCGATAGAATACGTAGTGGTAGCTACTGGAAACGAAATGTGTGCGAGGAAGATAAAGCCGCAACACAAGTTCAAATTGGGGCATTGCGTAGTAGAGAAGATTCGAATCGTTGCGTTGTTGGTCGAAGCCACAACAGTTACCGCTATTTTAAAGTAAAGCAGGGATAGAATGCGTTTTCAGTACATGAAAAGTAATGCTGTCTCTGTTCTTGATGCACAAACAATGTATACGTGCATATAAATACAGTGTATATATGTAATGATAGAATACGTAGTGGTGGCTACTGGAAACGAAATGTGTGCGAGGAGGAGAAAGCCGCAACACAAGTTCAAATTGAGACATTGCGTAGTTGCATACATTTGCGTTTTCGGTATACGAAAAAGCATATGGTCAACTCTGTCTGGTTTATCCATGACATTAGTTGGATAAAGCGGGCAATCTAATACAAGATTGATAGGATAATATTATTTTCGAGTAGTTGTGGAAGATATAGTTTTGCATTTTCGGTGTACGAAAGAGCAGATAAGTATCTAACTTTATACAACGTTGAATGAGTGTGAGTGGAACGATCGGAAATGGATTTTCTGTATAAGCAACTACGTTTTGTTATGAGCTAAGCTAAGATTGTAAAATTTTCCACGTTATGCTCTGAGGAGAGTAATATTTTGTGTGTTAAGATTTTTAAATAAAATTTAAATCAATCTTTCGATCTTTTTTTCAAGCGATTAAAATTTTCAATTTATTTGGTTCTAGATCAATAGACATGGAAAATATGAGCATCAAACAGCTCTAAGCTGAGCTGAAAAATAGGGGACTAACGATCAGCGGGTCAAAAAGGGTTCTCTTCAAAAGAATACTTCAACATGACAAAGAACAAGGTGAAAGAGGAGCTTTTCAAATAGAACCTCATTCTAGTGAGATTTTGAACGCAACGGCTGAGACAACTCTCACAAGCAGTGAAGAAGGCCATTTGACAAATATCTCCGACGCATGTACATCTACAGATGCAGAGTTGAGGGCGAGAGAGTGGGCATTAATTAAGAGGGAAAAAGACCTTCTTGAAAAGGAACGAATCATGCTCATAAAAGAGCGTAAAATAGCTGAGAAACTAAGGCTTTTAGAATCAACGCGACTATCGAGGATGACCCAGGTAGTAAGGAAATATTTAAGATCCTGTGTAGAATGTGCCCACAACAAAAATGAAGTCCAACCCCGTGGAGAGCTTTACTTAATAGAAAAAAAGATGTCCCTTTCGATACGGTGCACTTAGATCACCTAGGACCAATCCACGAAAGGAAATTCGTATTTAATGGTTTTGGTGGATGCGTTTACCAAGTACGCCATCATGAAGCCTCTTCCAAGTACGCAAACGAAACCCGTGCTGAATTTCCTAGCAGACGTTTTTTACTCATTTGGAACACCGCTTCGTATTATATCCGACAGAGGGACTTCGTTCACATCCAAGCTTTTTGAAAATTTCACAAAGGATTTCGGGATTGTCCACGTTCAGAATGCCACCAGAACGCCCAGGGCCAACGGTGAAGTCGAGCGATATAACCGCATCATACTACAGGCTCTACTGGCAACTGTAGAAGATGAAAATCGATGTTACCAGAAGGTGAAACCTGTGCAGTGGGCTGTAAATAATACTTTTAACGAATCAACCGGAAAGACGGCTCAACAGATGATGATGGGTTATGTTCCTCGGGACCCATGGCCAGATGTATTGGCTCAAGAGACTGACACTAATCAACAACACCGAAATATAGAAGACATTCGATCGAATCGGCTGGAGCATATTACAAAAATCCAATCAAAACAAAAATCTCGACATGACGCTCAGCACGGTAAAGCGAGAAAATATAATGTTGGCGATTTAGTTTTGTCAAAGAATGATGCAGTAAACTCATCTGGTGCTTTTACGTAAGCAAAAAGCAAAATATCGCGGACCGTACGTGGTGGTAGCAGCACTTCCTCATGATCGTTATCAAGTAGCTGACATGCCGTTCGGTCAGAGATACCAAAAACCCTATTCAGCAGTATGGTCAGCCGGTAGAATGAAGCGTTGGATAGCGTTTGACAAGGAACTCGACGAGGGCGTCGCAGATGTCAGGACGGCCGAATCTGTAACAAAAGATGACTTGGCAGGACTGCCGCACGAAAGAGACAGCGCAAAAGAGGGGGACAAAAACTCACGGCTCTGATGAAGAGATCGTTGGGGGATTAAGATAGTATAGATTGGACGACGAAGAGGACGTACACCGTGAGCAGTAGCGCGCACTATTTTGGAATAAAACAACCAAATAAATTCTTGTTAAAAAATTTGATCGCGATTAACTCCTGATCCCACTTAATGTTAAACCCGCTCAACAATTTAACCTTGACACACCTAAACAGAATGAACCTGAAACGCAGTCTTATCAACGCTGCCACTTTGACTGCGATAGGAGTAGATTCACCCCGTATTAAATGAAGTCTATTGCTTTGTTTTAGAATTCTTCTGAATGCTTTGAATTTCATGGGCAGACATCCACATTCAACGCACTTATATAGATAATAGGCGAATTCCGTTATTTCAATTAGTTATTCTAAATTTGCTGACATAGAAATATTTCTAGGTGAACAATGAAAATGAAAGAAAAATCGAGTAATAAACGAGCATTTTTGTATTTTTCTTTTTTTTTTGCAGTTGCTCCTGTCCACTATCGTAGAAAAGTATTCAACAAAATTGCAGAGAAGTAAACAGAGTGCATTTGACTTTTCAATAAGTTAATAAATTGCAATAACATGTACGAATAAAAAAAGGATGTTGGTGTTTTGATTTTCTTTAAGAAGCTTGATTTGTCTTAAATAAACGGAGCGGATGAAACTTCTTGAAACACAGTAATGTCACATGTAAAAGAATTTCAGTTCGTTCAGCATCACCAGAAGCCAAAAAAATAATCTCGGCGATACCACATCCCTAAGCTACAAATTTTTTTTTTTATTTTTTTTTTTTTTATGCTAAGTCATAGGTGACAGACCGACCTCCTGATGGCGATCAGTGAGTTTAGCGGGATTAACCATTTCCGTAAGTCACGGGTTTAAGCCAACTTAATTGAATGTCCGAATACACGCAAGTCGTATTTCATTACCATGATAGGATTATGCTCGTTTTCGTCAAGTTTTCGTAACTTCAGTGATCGCACGGAAAATGTGAATGACACATTCTGCACAGAAATTTGAAAGCCGGATTCTGGATTATTAGCTTATTTTTCATGTTTTTTCTTTTTCTTTTTCCCTTAACTGAAACCAAACCGAATGTAAACAATTTGATGGATATTGAAGTGTTCCTGAGGCCAGTATGTGTAACTGGAGAGTTTAGCAGAAATTGAGTGGACTTTTCGTTTGTTTTGACATAAAATTTAGTCAATTATAGTTGACTCTTGACTGCTGCAACAAAATATACCATGTTTCCATGAACATGAATGAGCTGTTGAGTTTTCATTGAGTTGAAAATAGCAGAGAGAATTCAACCTGTTTCGAGTTTCTATGCACGCTAACTAGCGTTAAACTCGGGTTCAGCTCACGATGAACCCACCATTAAGCAGAAGCATGAACATGCATGCAATTGCAGTTGCTACCAACTACACCTGCTTTCAGTAGCTGGTAGCTGAGTCGTGTTGTTGCTTTTAAGTTTTCCACTAGGCGGATATCGATTCAGCTCCTTTTTAGTAGAAAGTTTATTCCTTAAAGAAAGATAAAAGAAAGCGCTTCAACGAAAATAATACAATTGGGATTCCATTTAATATCTAAGCTTCTAAATTCATAGCGCGCTAAACAAACATGCGCTAATAAACTGACTTTCGTTAATCTTCCATATTTCGGTTACAGCTTAGATATACTATATATAAGGATATGGCATTCAGATTTTGGACATGTGTTCAAAAAGTATTCTAGCCTTTTAAGGCATTTTTAGAAAATTCAAGTTTGAACACATTTTTTCGACTTTGTGTGAGTTTTAAATATAAACAATCTACGATCGAACAGCACACATGGAGCGCCCTTTCATTTTCTTGTTCTCTACCACCACCACTAAGTTCTTTAAAGTTTGGAACCCCATCAACGTAATAAAAGAAAAGGCTATCAGAATGAGTTAACCAAGTGACAGGAAAGGAAAAGAGTGACGTAACTATGCTCGTTAATTTTAAATTTTTGAAATCATAGGACCATTGGCTAAAAAACGATTTTCTATGGTGATCGCTGCTAACGAAGCAGAATCTAAAGTACATACATATATGAACGGGCACAATATGCTATGCGTGTATTACGATAAAATAGACGGACAGGAGGGACACAACCATATACATACGTATATATTCCATCCGAATATTTATGGTGGCAATACTGGTACAGGTAGAAATTTGAATGGACATACGCTAAACACCGATCAAGTAAACATAAGCATGTGAAGATACTTCCAGCCCAATCATGCAAGTTATGTTCTGGTTTAGGACGAATATAAAGCACAGTGTACACTCAAATTCATTTACCCGCAAACACTTAAACAAATGTATAAAAAGTAAGCGTGAATATACATATGTGCATACGAGGGTGGGTCAATAAGTCCCTGAAAAATGAAATAAGGAACTCTCTTTTCGGTATAAAAACATTTTATTTTTCAACATAGTCTCCTTTTAGCTCTATACACTTCATCCAACGTTTCTCCAATTTGTTGATGCCGTCCAAATAATACGATTTCTCCAGCCCCTCAAAATAAGCGTTTGTTTCAGCTATGACCACTTCATTCCACCCAAATCACTTACCTCCGACCCATTTCTTCTTGTTTGGAAACAAGAAATAGTCGCAGGGGGCTAAATCTGGGGAATATGCTGGATGAGGGAGGAGTTCGTAGCCTAACTCATGCAATTTTGCCACTGCGACTGCGGACTTGTGCGCCGGTGAGTTGTCCTGGTGAAAAATAACTTTTTCTTCGTCAAATGCGGCCCTTTTTGCTTCAAATCGGCTTGGAATCGATCCAGCAGCTCTGCATAATATGCGCCGGTGTTTTACCCTTTTCCAAGTAATCGCTGTGAATAACACCGCGCGCATCCCAAAAAACTGTCGCCATGACCTCGTTTGCTGACAAACCCGTCTTGGCCTTCTTCGGCTTCGATTCACCAGGAGAAGTCGATTGTTTTGACTGTTCCTTAATTTCTGGTGTGTTGTGATGAATCCAGGTTTCATCCACGGTTACGAAACGGTGCAAAAACTCAGCCGAATTTTTCTAGAACATCGCCAAACACACCTTTGAAGTTGTCAAACGATTGTGAGCAAACGCGGCACCCATCTTGCGGAAAGCTTTTTCATGTCCAAATATTTATGAAATATCGAAATCACTGAGCCATGTGATAAGCCTGTGGCTTCTTCAAGCTCGCGCACTTTCACTCGCCGATCGTCCATTATCAAACCATGGATTTTGTCGACCATTTCTGGTGTGGTGACCTCAATTGGGCGACCAGAACGTTCGGTGTCACTTGTGCTTGAACTACCGCACCGAAATTGAGTAAACCAGTGGTGAATGGTTCCAATCGATGGTGAAGAGTCCCCATAATATTTGTCAAGCTTTTGTTTGGTTTGCGTGATAGTTTTTCTCGCAAAAAATAGTGTTTAATGAGCACTCGAAATTCACTTTTTTCCATTTTAACGAAAATGCTAGTAGGCGTCTACATAAAATGGCTGCCACAACAAAACTATTTGACAGATCTGTCTGAAAATTTGGGTGCGTTCTTTTGAAAGATGATTCTTGACAAAAAAAAATTAAATTTAAGGTGACGACACAATTTGTGTTAATTTCCAGGGACTTATTGACCCACCCTTATCATTTCTGCTGATTACTGGATCGAACTTACTATGGGAACTTGCCAATTTCCTTTTTGGTCTCCGCTTTCAAAATTTTGTCTTGATGGCACATGCCTAACTATCAGGAACCACTGCACAGTTATTTATTAAATTAAATTTTGTACATGATTCGTTTTTTTTTTTTTTTTTTGAATCTAAGGAGAGTTTGAGTTAAATTGGCCGATAGGTGACGCAAAAGACACATTCAGAGCGAAAACTACTAAACCAATTTCGATGAAATAACAATATTTGTTTCTTGTGAACTCAGCAGTGTAGATAGAATAAGATTGGGCTACGAGATGTCACATTAAATGTAAAACTGGTAGGTACCTATTTTTAATATATATTTTTTTTCTATTTTTTATTTTTCTTCGCGTCAAAACTGGAGCAAAGGTGTACCAAGATGTCCTAGAAGACGTCGTTAAAGGCTTGACGAATACCCTCTTTAATGGAGCAAGATAGGTTCTCCAATAACACTCTACTCCAGCACATAAAATCAAAATAACTCTGCTCATCATCAACTAACAGTAAATATTCCTGGTTTAGCTGCATCCAAGGATTGACCTTCAGGAAACCCAGATTTGAATCCTTTGGATTATTGTTTGTGGTCAGTATTGGAAAGTATGACTTTCAAGAGAACCGACCGAAATTTGGAGAGCCTCAAAACCACAGCACCGTTGTCCATATCCCTGAAAACCGTGCGTGCATTCTATGCAGGTCTAAGCGTTTTTTTTTTTTAATGTTCTGCGCCACTTAGGGCAATATACCACTATTTATGGTAGCCCAACTACGGATTTTTCAACTTTTAAATGCTCTTGACGCTCCTTGTAGTCGTTTGTTGTCTTTTCCAATTATTCGCGGTAATTATTCGCCCTAATTTTCGTTGTCAAGCCCAGGTCTATCCCGAACTGTAGCGCCATCTAAAGTAAATTCCCAGTGTCGTTTTATTTGGAGCACGGTTTCTGAATCGAATGCTGTAACTTTTTCGATACGACAGATATGTGATAGAATTCAAGGTGACTGAATACTATAGTAGCTGCTGAAAAAGACCAGCATGACGCAGCGGGTAAATTGATAATCGATGTAATTGCCTGTCGAACTACGTATCTATTAACAACAATCACAATGAAGCCATAAATCTCACTATCCAAGCCAAACGGCGATAGTAATAATTATATCGCAGAATGAACCCTTGTCAGCGTGCGCCGCAACGCACAATCTTATCACCCAAAGGCAGGCATCCAAAATGCATTCCTCATTTCAAGATATCATAACAAATACCAGCAACAGTATTGAACCTCTTACCAAGTAAAATCTTTAGAAAACAAGAAAATCAAGTTGCAAAGAGTAGGTAGGCAACGTCAAATAAGGAATCAAATCCATTTCCTTTGTATTGTTATAGATAGGGACTCCGAAATGAGATAATAAGTGAAATGAAAAACCCTACGATATCCGGTAAGTTCAGTAAAATCTGAATTTAATATTTATTGCAGTTTTTTTGTTTTGCTTTTTATTTTCAAAAATTGAGTTTTAATCTTCTTAGCGTACAAGTCTCGTCTAGCGATGGTTCAATAATTTCCAGAAAACAGATTTAACAAATAAAAATTGAAAACGATCTTAACGATAGAAAAGAAAAAAACAGAGAAAAACAAATCATCAGCACTAGAGAGCGAAGCCTCGTCCGACTTTCCAAGTTCCTGTGGACTATGGCCCACGAGGATTCCCTCTGCAACGGACGATGTGATGAAAAATTAAACGGGGAAGCAGTACGATGAAGAGAATATATAAATATAAATAATGTACCCCTGGCAAACGGTTGAATTTTATTTGAAGACAACTGATGACAAGTCATTGTGAAAGCGACCGGATGCGCTTCGACAGTGAAGGACATGATGACATAGCGGCCGATGAGTTGGGACTCTTCTTCGTAGTAGACACTGGTTCCACCACACGGTTTACAAATCTCTCCGGTATACCTACTCTCAATAAATAACTTCTATTATAATTATCTAGATTTGGGTTGTAAAAGGTTATTGCATCCCAGCACATTTCGCTAAGTTTTGGTATTGTCATCCACATCTTGTAGAGATCGTTGCGGCGTCGCATAGTCGTCTTATTGTATTCGATGCCACCGAATATGTACATACACCCGTTGCCGGGACTGGCGGCCGAATGGAAGTACAGTGGTCGGGGTAGCACTGCTGTTTTTATCAGCGACCATTGCATCGTTCTGAAGTTGATCTTCCAGATGTCAGCAAAATATGTTGTGAAGTCGCTTTGCAATCCACCTGTGATGTATGCCTCGACGCCGTTGGGTGTATCAAATTGCACACAAGAGAAACATTTGCGTGGTTTTGGTAATCCATTGGGAATTGTCGTATCCGGTTTGGTTTCGAAGTAGTCCCAGGTGTTGGTTTTCAAATTGAAGGCGGGAATAGTTTGCAGATCATAGACAGACATTGACGTACCACCGCCAAGGATGAATATATGCTTGCCATCGTACACAACTTCGTGCCGATACCTACCCTCGGGATCTTCACGCATTTCTGGGCGACATATGTAGACATTTTCCCAGACTTTGGTTTTTAAGCTTAAGCGGTAAACATCACAGGAGTAATCAAAGCCCGTGGTACCACCAATCGTGTAGAGGTAATTATCGTGGATGACTATTCCGGGACCATATTGTGGTGTTGGCATATCACCTTCAACTGTGAGGCGAACAACTCGAGGTCGCTCCGTAGTAAAGACATAGCAATCATTTGAGCAGCTTTCTCCAAATGGATACCCTGTTCCACCGTGAGACTGAAAAAAAAAAACGAAAAGAAGTTAGTTTTCTTAAAGTAAAAACTGGAAGGAAAATGAAGAAAAGAAAGATGTGTCTTGTAGTAAAGCGGTACTCATTTTAGCTCTTTTGTAACGTAACACGTTATACAAAATCCTGTTCAATATCAATGTTTGTTTATCGGTACACAAAAGTATTCGAGGATACTGGCGACATTAAAGGCCGCCTCGATCTGGTCATCCACGCACAGTACAGACGTCACTGGCTCGTGGGAATAAAGTAACTCAAAGTTTAATGAGTCGCATTATCAAGAAAGACTTGCAGCTGGGGACCTTCAAACGTCATACTAAACAATTACTGACTGTGGTCCTTAACAAATAGGGTTCAAAAATCAAAGCGACTATTGGTGATTACCTACGCTGCTTATCTGCTCAGAAAAATTCAGCTTATCGACCAGAAAATCTTCACCATGCAGGGAAAATTCACCAGACAAAATGATAGTATCTACGCTTGGTAGCCTAAGAGAGCGTTCTAGCTGGTCCAAAGAGTCTGCAAAAGACAGCATCCCGTGTCAGTCATGGTTTGATGGGGTGACTCTTATGACGGGATCACTGACCTGCATTTTTCGTTTGTCAAAACAAAGTGTACCAGGAGATCGTTTTAGAATCTGCTGCACAACCTCTAAACCATACCCTATTCCAAATTCTGCGCAGACCATAATTCGGATTGAGGCCGAAATAGATCCCACCTCAAATACAATTCAATTTTGTCTTGACCCAAAGAATCTGCCCCGGGTATATTGACGTTGACGCTTCTTCCAACAAACAATTAGACTTAACTGAACTAAAGCTGTGCATAACTTTTTTTTGGACAACTTTTTTTTTTTTTATAATTTGCACGTGTTAAAGGGGATATGAATACCCTTATACTAATTTTTTAGAACACGTGCGTTTTTGTGGAAAGAGGAAGAGACAGAGAGAAAGAAAGATTGGTGTAGTGGGTTTGAAACTTAGGTGGTATTAAGTTTCTGTAAACTCCAAGGGTGGCTGTCCAGATAACTGGGGAGTATTTTGTTTTGATTTCGCTATTATTGTCGTTGCTTATGATTCACAGTATTTTTTTCCGTCCTCCTGGTGTCATCATCACGATCAAGTTGCATTTTAGCCATATGACCGCCCTACTGCCAGTGTTATGCCTTCACAGTAGAGTTGACTTAGCTTTCGCAATTGATCGACTTTTTTATTTATTTCATGCGAAATAAATAGATGATTCTTGACATCAGGATTCGAACCGTGAATCAATAGCGTGACAAGCGATGATGTTACCACTACACCACGGCCACCCTGCTTTTAAAATAACAATTAAAATCAAAATAGAGGACTTTATTTTAAAACTCCCGAAAATTCGAATTTATATTCGTCTTCCTTCAGAAAACTTCTAAAATCGAAAGAGCTCAACCTCTGTATTACGAAATACTACCTTGATCAAAAAGTTTCAGGAATGACTACCGTTTGGCGCTTTCAGTCATCTGATTCGAGTTTTTTTTTGTTTGGTTGACACATCTGTCATTAACATTCCCTCCAAATTTTAGCGTCATAGCTTGACATTTATAAAAGCTACGCTGTCGAGAGTACATCTGCCTCTGTGTGTGTTTTCGATTTTTTACGATTTTAAAAATGGAATCTGAATCTGAATGATTGAAGACTGAATCCGACCCAACATTCATCAAACGCATAATTGCTGGAGACGAGAGGATTTATGAGTACGAAACGCAATCCAGGCACCAGGCGAGTTAATGGCGTACACCGAATGAGCCAAGACCGAAAAAACCACGTCGTTTTCAGTCGAAAAAGATGGCGATGCTCACGGTTTTCATAAATTACAAGTGTTGTGCATCATGGATTCTTACCACAAGATCAGACAGTCAACCAAGTTTATTATTTGGGCATTATGTGACGTTTGCATGAAGCAATTCGCCAAAAAAAAAAGGACCTAATTTATGGATTAACAACTCGTGGGTTTTACACCACGATAACGCACCGTCGTACAATGCCATCCATATTTGTGAGTTTTTGACCAAGAACAGTACGAATACCATCCAACAGCCACCGAATTCGCCTGATTTGGCTCCCTGCGATTTCTTCCTGTTCAATCGACTCAAGAAACCGCTCCGGGGCACACGTTTTAGCAGCCGAGCGAAGATAATAGAAAAATTGAAGACGGCTCTGATGGCTATACCAAAATACGATTATAAAAAATGTTTCGAGGATTGGATCAAGCGTTGGCATAAGTGCGTTTCAGTCAATGGAGAGTACTTTGAAGGGGACAATCAAGAATAAACTTGTATTTTCAATTTTCTGAATAAATTCCTGAAATTTTTTAATCAAGGTATATACTGCCCTTTAAGCAGTAGCTTGTCAATAGTTTTCCAAATCGCAAAAATTACCATAAAATATTATTTTTGTTATAAAATTGGCTTTAAGTGGTCAAAAGAAATCCACAAACAATACCAAAACACTCAGACTTGGTCTATTGTACTACCAGGCGGAAACCCATTTGGAGAAACTTAGATTTATTTATCTTAATGCTCGGGTGCCTGGAACTGCCGTTCCCCACACGGGCTCGAACCTGTACAATTCGGGTCATAAGCAAACACACCACTCACTACACCGTGGCCACTTTTCTGTTGCATTAGTTCTACACTTTTCGTTTAATAATTGATCTCACCTGCAAGTCGGAACCTACATTTTTACAAGGGATAAGGAGCCTAACTTCTTTTCCCATGGTCTATAGAAATTAAAAAACATGTCTAGAGTTTATCGTAAATGATGCTATCAAGTTGAGAATGTCGCTGAGTTTGGCTGGACTATACAAAAACTTTACGAAGATACCAGGGCTTCTGTATGGAATGGTGAGGAACAGTCCTACTGGTTCCAATCGAATTCATGTGTACTCGTACAACAAGCCCTTACCTATTTGCTCTTTTCATTGAAGACCTAATTGACTCGTTGCTAGGGGGGACTAAGTATTCAAGCGAACTAATTCGCCGACAACGTAGTTATGCTATCTTATTCATCTGAATACTTGCAGCTGATAATTAATAGGCTACAACAGAATTGCAGCTTATCTTTTAAAAAAAAATGGAGGCAGAAACTTGTCAAATGAATGGACCTAGCATCGATGTGGTCAAGGAATTTAAATACTTAGGAGTTCACTTTACGAACAATTTGAATTGTTCTCTACGAGCTAAACTAGACAAAGCTAAGACCACAATAAATGTGACTTGGAAAAGATGTTTTGCCAAAAAGTAGATAACACACAGCGGCAAATATAAGGTGTTCGAGGTAGTCTCTGAATTAATTATATTTTACGCTGCTCAGGTACGAGAAGTAAAATATATGATATGATGGACTCCTAAGATTTTATGTCAAGAGGATGTTCCAAGCTGCAGGTTAACTATGTGCTTAAAGTTTTAAATATTCCTAACGTCCGCCTTGCTAAGAATAGCGAGTAGAACTAGTTGGATCAGCGACTGGCTTGAATTGGAGCATGAATGTCGGATGGAAGTCAATCTGGATGTTGTGGATATTATTAATTGGAAATCCCAGCTTTATCAACTCATCTCTAATCGGGAGGAATATTATAGATCAAAATTATTAGATTACTGCACAGGCATACATCCGGCTAAATCACCAGATCAACTCATTAAAGACCTACAGACCCACTGTTTCAAATGAAGGGTGGGTCAATAAGTCCCTGAAAATTAACACAAATTGTGTCGTCACCTTAAATTTAATTTTTTTTTTTGTCAAGAATCATCTTTCAAAAGAACGCACCCAAATTTTCAGACAGATCTGTCAAATAGTTTTGTTGTGGCAGCCATTTTATATAGACGCCTACTAGCATTTTCGTTAAAATGGAAAAAAAGTGAATTTCGAGTGCTCATTAAACACTATTTTTTGCGAGAAAAAACTACAACGCAAACGAAACAAAAGCTTGACAAATATTATGGGGACTCTTCACCATCGATTGGAGCCATTCACCACTGGTTTACTCAATTTCGGTGCGGTAGTTCAAGCACAAGTGACACCGAACGTTCTGGTCGCCCAATTGAGGTCACCACACCAGAAATGGTCGACAAAATCCATGGTTTGATAATGGACGATCGGCGAGTGAAAGTGCGCGAGCTTGAAGAAGCCACAGGCTTATCACATGGCTCAGTGATTTCGATTTTACATAGATATTTGGACATGAAAAAGCTTGGGTTCCGCGTTTGCTCACAATCGACAACAAACGCATTCGTTTGACAACTTCAAAGGTGTGTTTGGCGATGTTCCACAAAAATTCGGCTGAGTTTTTGCGCCGTTTCGTAACCACGGATGAAACCTGGATTCACCACAACACACCAGAAACCAAGGAAGAGTCAAAACAATGGACTTCTCCTGGTGAATCGAAGCCGAAGAAGTACAACGCGGGTTTGTCAGCAAACAAGGTCATGGCGACAGTTTTTTTGGCATGCGCGCGGTGTTATTCATATCGATTACCTTGAAAATGGTAAAACGATCACCGGCGCATATTACGCAGAGCTGCTGGATTGATTCCAAGCCGATTTGAAGCAAAAACAGCCGCATTTGGCGAAGAAAAGTTATTTTTCACCAGGACAACGCACCGGCGCACAAATCCGCAGTCGCAATGGCAAAATTGCATGAGTTAGGCTATGAACTCCTCCCTCATCCAGCATATTCCCCAGATTTAGCCCCCTGCGACTATTTCTTGTTTCTAAACATGAAAAAATGGCTCGGAGGTAAGAGATTTGGGTCGAATGAAGAGGTCATAGCTGAAACAAACGCTTATTTTGAGGGGCTGGAGAAATCGTATTATTTGGACGGCATCAACAAATTGGAGAAACGTTGGATGAAGTGTATAGAGCTAAAAGGAGACTATGTTGAAAAATAAAATGTAAAATGAAAAGGGTGTTCCTTATTTCATTTTTCAGGGACTTATTGACCCACCCTCGTATCATCTTGGAGACCACATATGCAACGTTGCAAAATCGGCAACAGACCCTTCTTCTATACAAAGCACAAGTTCGACAAGGACTTGAGTATTGTTCTCATGTTTGGAGTTTGGCCCCAAACATTCTCTTCATTTGCTCAACAGCATACAGAGACGAGCAATCTCCAACCATTAGCTCATCAAAGACTGAGACCTTTGCCTATACTGTGTACTATCATGGCAGATGTTCCGAAGACCTCAATGGCATAATCCCGTTTACTATGCCAGGGCCCATCACCTCTATATTCACGGCGCGGACATCCCATTTTCAAAACTCCTTTTGCTACAGGACAAATCTACTTTGGAATTTACTCCCGGGAGACATATTTCCAGAAACCTTTAATCACTAACAATTCAAAAGCAAAATCAAGAAGCACCTACAAACATCCCTGGGCGATGATTAGGTTCTCCTCTGTTGAGAATATAAAAAAAAGATCGACATATGTTAAAGCCGGACGTACAACTATCGTATAAAGCAAACCTTTGAGTTTAAGTAACATTTTTCGGTCACAAAAGATGTGCAATATCGTCATCACAATTTTTCTGATCATTTACGATTGAGCTCCGTCTAAGAGAATATCTTGGGTCGTGTTTGTGGATTCGGAAAAAGGGCAATCCAAATGTGTCGTTGACATTGTAAAATTCATCAAAATTGGACGTTTACGCTAGACAGGACATGTCACAATGATAGATGATGATCGAGCTGCGAGACATCTGATGAATACGAACCCTGAAGGACGCAAGACTCAAGGTGGTCAAAAAAAGAAATGGATAGATAGATGCATGAACTCTAGGAATAAACAACTGGAGAGCAACAGCTCTAGATCGAACAAGATGGAAGCAAATTTTGGTTGACGCCAGGTCGACAACGGACTATAGTCCGAAAGAAGAACTATTAAATGGATTGAAAGCCTGTCGCGTCGCAACATTGCACTGTCGCCGGCAATGGGTCTATGTCCCAGGCAGAGGTTTTATTTTTACGAATTTTTCAAACTCTCCAGCAGTAACACTGGGAGAGTTTGAACCAGTAATCCTAGGTGCACAGCTATCAAACCGCCTTCTCTTTTGGTTACAAAAAAAAAATCTGATTCTCATCATATACCTTACGATGGACACAGTTACGGCGATGCCTTTTTTTTGTTAATTTCTTATTAATTGCCACATTAATGTATCATCATTCTCTGATAACGACGACGATTTGGTCACAAATGCGGTACCAGTCCGGTGTGCGAAACAAATGTGGAAAAGGATACGAAGTGCATTTTCAAAATCTAATGACTCCAAATCGTCCTTACACCGAGTGACGTAAAAGATTGGAAAACATTGCCAAAGCGACATTGTAGCTAGGAAAATCGATTCATCTTAAAAATACAAAATCATGAAACGGTGAATCAGGAATCACGTAAGTAAGCAAAAGGAAGCTCCTAGCAACTTGAATCCATGAGAAGCACTAGAAAAAAATATTTGTGTACAACATTCATGCGCATCTCTTGAGCTAACTAAATGGACATCAAATTGAAACAAAGGAATATCAAAAGTACATGAATACTTACGATTAATAGATTATTGTGTATCGCCAGTGCATTCGATGCCAATTCCCGTGGCATATTCGGTGCTTTACTATTCAATAGTAGTTTCCATTTATTTGTGGCAAAGTTATACGACCAGAGTTCCTGGAACAGCAAACACTGTCCTCGTCGTGCAGCAGACACTGCCGATCTGGGATTATATCCACCCAAGGAGAATAAATTCGATTCGGATGCAATCACTCTATGCCCACTTCTGGACACCGGATATTCCGTAAACTTTTGATGCTTGTAATTGATTTTTATTAAATCGTACGCCCTAAAGACGTACTCTTCACGCTCCATATCGACGTCTTCGTCGCCACTACTGCTGCCGCTGCTGCTGCCACTGCTGCTTGACGAACTGGACGAGTCGTGCTGGTTCTGTTGATTCGCATGATTCTGGAGCTGATGCAAATTATCCCAATCCATGTTATCCGTTGGTTGGCAAATTAACTTCCGAAGGACAAAATTAAGGCAACTCTCGAAAAATATAAAAATATTCCAATAAATCGTATTCAATGTCGTAAAAAATATATTTTTTCTTTTCATCACAAAATGTTGAGTTGAATTTTGATTTTTCTTTTTTTCCTCCTTTTTTACTTTTTAATTTTAATTTTAATTTTTTTATTTTTTTTTTTTGACTTTTTTCTGGCAACAACAAAAAGGCAACGATTTTTTAACGATTGGGGGAGTAATTTCGAATTTCTCTATAGTAAGTCGTCGTCGTCGTCGTGTTGTAGATTTTTCTTAATTCCTTGACAATTGTTAATTTGTTTTGAAATCCATGCACAACTATATTTTAGTGTTATAACCAGACGACCTTGTGGCTGTAGTCGTCATTTTCTTTTTGTTATTTTTCAACATCTGTTCGCGTTGAGGCGAGATCGAGATGTTACCAAAAACAGAGAACAGTCAAGCACTCACTACTACCTGGTGGCACCGTCTGTTGTACACGGTGATATCAAAAAAAAAGTAGAAAAATAAACCACAAAGGCCTTGGGGAGCACCACTAGCAAAATTTTTTCTTCGACCTCTTTGACAGATGGAAACTGAAGGAGAAACAAAAAATAGTTGACATAACAAAACTCTGCGAAGGGTCGCCAACTGTTGTGAAATGAAAATTTCTCTTCGGTAAACTGGCTGGGTGTGGTGAATTCGGGAAGAAAGTATTAAGTACGAAATACACGATACAAACGTTGTACCGATATCGACCCAACGGTTGTATGCAGCGCACACATTATGCAATCTGTGTGCGATTTACGTACAACGAGATATTTTATTCAGTCATTTTCTAGCATTTGATTCGTAATTACACACTTTTTATGGCTGAGATAAGTGCACGAAAGAAGAAAAAGAAAATGGGTTAAGGAAAGGCTTTTAAATAGATCACTGCATTCTGATGTTGACCTAGTGAAACATTTAAGAATTTCGGAGCCCGAAGACTACAGATGCTTTTTTGCGTATAGAAACTGAACAATTTGAACATCTTTTAAATCTTGTGGCACCTGTTATAACAAAACAGGATACTTTAATGCGGTCACCAATATCTGCGAAACAACGTTTAATTTTAACCTTGCGCTATTTAGCAACTGGATGTGATTTCAGTAATCTCAAGTTCAGCTCAAGAGTATCGGCCCAGGCTATTGGAAAAATAGTGCCAGAAACCTGTTGGGCTATATACAATGCCTTAAAAAATTAGTACATGAAGGTAAGATAAAAATAATGCGATAGCCGATTTGATTAATCTTATGTATATATTCCACCTTATTTTTAGTTCTCATCTACCGAAACTGAATGGAAAAATATTGCTGAAGGATTTCAAAAACAGTGGAACTTTGAACATTGTATTGGAGCAATGGACGGGAAACATGTCCTGATTAGAAAACCCGCAAAAAGCGGTTCAGATTTTTTTAATTATAAGGGAACATATAGTATCGTTTTGTTTGCAATTGTAAATTCAAATTATGAATTTATATACGTAAATGAAGGCACGAATGGAAGAATATCGGACGAAGGAGTTTTAAAAAGAACGGATTTTTATGAAAAGTTGCAAAACCATGTACTTAAACTACCTCCACCAGAAAAGCTTGAAAAAAATGACTACGTTTGCCCTTACGGATTTGTTGGTAACAAAGCATTTTCTCTATCAGAAAATATATGGAAACCATTTTCTCAAGCGGGAATATCAAAAGAAGAAAGAATTTTCAATTACAGATTAAGCAGAGCTCGCCGAGTCGTAGAGAATGTGTTTGGGATTTAATGTTCCAGATTTAAAATTTTTCAATCACCAATAAAAACAAGCTTAGAACATGCTGATGCAACTATTTTAGCCTGTTGCTCGTTACATAATTTTTTGAGGGCTCAATCTCCTGGCTATGTAAGTGATAAATGTATAGATCGTGAAGATTTGGAAAATTGTGTTGTACATCCAGGAACCTAGCGTCAGAATGAAATGATGCTTTCTCTACACAACACAAACATCAGAAAACAATCTTCGAAAAATGCAAAAGAAATAAGGAACAGACTCAAGCAGTACTATAACAATGAGGGAAAAGTTTCTTTTCAAAATAAAATGTGTGGTTTCCCGGAATAAAATTTTTAAGCACATTGTGAATTTATTTAGTAATTCTTTATTTAAAAAAGTTTTTGTATACATTACATGTTATTATGTGAACAATGGAACTCCAATAAAAACTATGTTTGTTGAGGATTTGTTTTAAATAATTTTAACTTTTATCATTTAAGAGCAAAAATTCAGATATCTCTGATTCAAATATAACTTCACCTTGAGAGTTAGTAGATGCAGTTGATGTATGCATTTCAGTTTGATGACTTTAAGATGCTGAAGAATTTGAAATGAAGGCTGAGTTCATAGTCAGCTGATTCATTCTACCAGTGATGAGTACGTCAGTTATTAATTTGTCTACAATCAAACGCTGCACTGCTTCCATACTTCTAAAATGTTCAGCGATCCTCTTTCCCAAAATATCGAACTCATCTTCATCCTTGCCTTCCCTTCGCGTCATATACTTGTTTGCATTTTCAAAAAAATTCTTTTGCTGTTGTTCCAGTGATTTTTTCTTTCTGGGTTGAGAAGAACTTGCAGATGACGGGCGTGAAACGCCAGGGCTATTGTCATCAGGAGTTTGAGGTGGAGAAAAGTATGCCTAATAATAAATTTATATCGATTAAAAAATATAAATGTTTTATATATTAAGATAAAACATACCTCTGAAGCGATGCATTCTTCCAGTAAACTGTTCTCATCTGTAGAACAAGACAAAGAGCTGTGTCCTTTTCGAGAAATTTCACCACTTTTCAAAAATAAAAGCGAATCGTAGTACCACAAAGAGGGCTCGTAGATGCTGTCAGCAGACGTGCGCTTGGAATTTTAAATTTTTTTATATTCCCTGCTAAAAGTTGTCCTTGTTCACGACATTTTTCCACAAGCACCTGCAGCGCCTCCTCCCTCAAAATCTTATTGCTATATTATTTAATATTTACATCCCATAAACAGGGAAATGAACGGTATTGTTATATAAAATCCGTCCAAAAATCTTTTTCTTTTATTGAAACCATACTTAGAACACTTAACCTGCTACTAGAACAGCCGAAACAAGAATAAAATCGATACAACAATTGTATGTGCGAATACACACCATACAATTTCCATACAATCTGTTGCATGTGACAACGGTTGTATGCTCAAGAGCATGCGACCGTGCAATATCGGTACAACCGTCGGTTGCGTAGACACACACGATACAATCGTCGCATACAACCGCAGATTGTATACAACCGTTGTACAACGATTGTATCGTGGATTTCCTGCTTTGTGTATTTTGTTAAAATAGCTTTCATAACACAATTCAAAGTTTGCGATAAAGCATGCTATCATTATAGCAAATGTAGACCATTATAGCAGCTATATTTCCATAGTTTGGGATAGAAACATGCTTTTATCGCATACTATAACACAAATAGAACTGTCGTTTTGCTGTTACTGCTGCCAATTTATATTGAAAAAGTATGCGATTAAATGAACACCAAAGCAAATCTGACAGTTGCTCTATTGTATGCTTTCTGCTTTTGCTTCTGCTTTCTGCTATGAATTTGTCGCAAGTGGAGACACATTGTGAAGGGTTATAATCTCAAAATATCCGGACCAGTCGAAATCTGATAATGTAATGTAATGTAATTCTTTATTAGTTCAAAAGAACTCTTATTTAATATTCATTTAACATCTAAATTGTTAAATAATTGCACTGCTTCTATGCATTCGTTCGCCTATATAAAGGTAATCGGAAATTGCCTACATTTCCAAGAGTATAATAACTGCCCACAGAGTGTCGATTTCTTTGCAAATAAAAAGGAAATAATCCATTTTTAACTTAAAGATACAAATTAAAGTCTTTGTATAATATTAATCCATTTCAACTCATTGAGCATATCAACAATGTGTGTTCTTAAACCGTATTGTAGTGCGCATTTCATTGCTTCATTTTGCAACAATTTAAGATTATCAATTTTTCCAGAACTACTTACACAAATAAAATTATAACTGATCACCAAAAATTTATATGTGGCAATATAATCGAATTATATTATATTAATTGCACATTTCCTTGAATTTTTCTTTCTTATTCTGTACGAAAATAATTTTTTGTTTAATATTTTCAAACATATAAAAAAAGAGATAATTTATTGTCCACTATTACGCCTAAATACTTGATTTGTTTAACACATTCGCTACTATTATTACTTATTTTTATGATTATATGTATGACCCCTACTGCAAATGAACATACATTTGGTTTTCATCACCTATATTCGATTTCAGTTTATTTGTACATTTTTACATTGCAAGTAATTAGTATCAGAATTTAGATTATTTTCACAGAGCGGAAACAAAATTCCGCTACACACTTTCAATCTTCCTTAAATCATTTCTTCAAATAAATATAAATATATGTTACAGTCCTGTTATTTTTTTTAGTTAGATTTGTCTCATTAACGATTACTCGGCTTTTAGGGTAGAATTTTGAAACTAGAGCTGGTTTTCCCCAATATAAACCTATTTACGACAATCTACGGATAAAATGTTTGCTAACAACTTTTCCCGTAGATTGTTTAATATCCTTTAACTCATTCTAGGTTAAAACCATACAACTTTGTTTCCAATCTTTAGGAATTTCTAGATTCATCGTCTCATCGCAAAAGGACATACTTTTGTATTTATTCGGACACCAGGCTTTGGAGCCAAGTATGTCTTCTGCTGTCACGTTATGTATACAAAATTAAAATACCCATGTTTTAATTTTAAATACATTAATTTATAATATATATTAATTTATATATTTACCGTATTTCGCAGGCTAAAACTACAAGTTCCAAATTGACACACTGGGATCAGAAACGAAAAATTTCGTTCGTCTTTTCACGTTCGGTATCGGTAGCGAATTCGAGAGTTTTTTCATAATTACTGTGGAAAACTGCCTGCTATTTCCATATTTCACATAAAATGTTCAATCTGCTGCGATGCAATGCATAATTAATTTTTGTTACCGTTTCGTTTGGGATTTAGATGCCAGGAAAATTTCATTTCGCTTGAACCACAACAACATTACTTGAGCTGAATACATCCATTGACAAATTACCTCCCCAAAACATTGCAGCCAACCTATGGAAATGAAATTTGTTCTGGTTTTAATCAGATTATTGCCAGCAGGACACACTTTCAACTTTTATAATTAGAAATTGTGGTAATTACCCTCAAATCTAGAAGTTCGATTTTCAATTGATGCATTCGACGCAACTTGCAACAAAAGTTTTCGCAGGTATGACAGGTCAATCGTTACCGGAAATATTTTGAGCTACAATTCAATTTTGGAGCGACGCTAAATGAACCAAATTTATAATATAGTTGTACTCGATTTTGCAGCTATTTCGAGAAACAAAACTATATCAGCTTTTACGAGTCTGTTCTTCTTTGCTCTTATATACTCTGCATTAAAAAAAAAAAAAACATGCAGAATTTTGAGTACAGCGAAGTTATTATATATTTACATATGTATCTTGTTGCACAAACTAAGAGATGGAAGATGTTCAATTTTGACGTGAACTTACTTGCACCAAATTTGAAGAACACTCAAATTTGGAATTTAGAAAAAAAATTCAACACCTTATTTTTTCAATTTTTCAGAACTTCAAATGCTTTGACCTTGCATATGTCTAATATTGTTCATACATTGATTTTGAACAGTATTGATGGAGTAATAGCTGAGAAATAGGAAATAATAGATTAATACGTTCGATCAAAATCTTTAAAGCCGTTTACGAGAAAACCAATTTTCAAAACTAATCTCAGATATGAAGTTTGAAGAAAATCCGTCTAGACCTTCAGTTGACCATACATATCGACATAAATGCAGACATATCGACAGAGATAATCGAGAGACCACTTTTTTGATTTATTCTGTAATAGTAATACCGACACAAACTTGCCGTTTTAGGTGGAAGAAAAAATGCCGATGGTCTACGAATTTAAACATTCTACTGACAGATTTCTTGATTCTGTAACCAACTGACCATAAAAAATTCAAGTTTTTCATTGTTTCGGGCTTTACACATTCAAATATTAATCACTATAAATGCCTGAGTTAGTGTAATCGGCGCAAATAAATGTTTTACAGGACAATTTGAACAACGAGAAAAAGAAATTGTATTTGTAAATCCACAATAAAAGAGTTATATTATATTATGACTTTAAAATTTTCGACTTTTCGAAACCACCGGAATGGATCGGATCGGAAGCATTCGATTCGGCGCTAAATAAGAAAACCTTGTAGCTGTAGTTTTTTTTTTTTTTTTTTTGAAGTGAGATTAGCATTAAAGAATAAATGACATCTCCTAAATAAATGCATATAATTCAGATAATTTTTTTTTAATTTATACTTATTTTTACAATTTTTATCAAAGCTCATGATTCCATTGCAATCTACTTATTTCAATCGGGCAATGACTAGGCAACGAACTCTATAGCCCAGTACACACAAATATACAAATGCCAGCACATAAAATGTTAAAAAAAAGAAGAACAATTCAAAAACTTTAGCAAATATTTGTTTTAAGTTTCGAAAAACACACACCAGTCGACATCTCAAAACATTCAGTCGAACTTTTTTCAATATCGGCTGTTGGAATTTTTTACCTTTTCTCCCAAAAATTCATGTGTTAAATTTGTTAACCACATAATATTATCCATCGATTGTACATCCCACAAGCATGCAGTACTATGCTAATCCTCTATTAATGATACTTTACTTTGCCGAATTCAGTTGTTCATTTTTTATTCACACTACTTAATCACATTTGAAAAAAATAAAAAACAGTAATTAATGTATTCATATCATTGATTTCTGGAAAAAAAAACTTTCAAACAAATACTTGGATGTTTTTGAGTGCAAAAATACACGAGCAACTGCATAAATTTTTTTAAACAGTTTTTATACTTCTTCTTCTTCTTACGGCGCAGTTATGATCCGGAGTAGAAGGATCACAACCTTCCCACTTTACTGCATCCCTACTGGTCTGCTTGTGGGGTTTGCCGGTTTGACCTCAGAAAGTACCGACAGACTTCCCGGTTTCGGATCACTTCGTCACTGAGGCCAATCAAATGCTGGTGTTTTTGCATTTGTGTGATCCAGTTGTGTTTTGGTCTGCCTTTTTTGCGCGATTGCGTAGGAACGTCGATTGATATTGCCTTTTTGACGGGGTTCGAAGGATCTCTCCTTTGAACATGACAATACCAACTGAGCTTGTGATGGGTTCTTTTACATGAAGGCTTCCTCGAATCTTTGAACTTCTTATTCTATCAATCTTCGTTACTCCTGCTGTAATGCGAAGCATCTTCATCTCAGCTGCCGTTAATTTGCCCTCATACTTTTTGTACATTGTCCAGCATTGTGAACCGTATGTGAGCGCCGGACGTACAACTGCGGTGTAGAGTCTTCCTTTAAGCTTGGGGGACATTTTTCGATCACAGAAGATAGCGGAGTTTTCTCGCCACTTCATCCACCCTACGCTTACGCGATGATTGATGTCATCATCACAAGTTGCTGCGCTATTGATAATAGATCCCAGATATTTGAACTTTTCACACTTGGGAAGCACTTTTCCATTCAAGTAAATGTCTGGAATAGGCCGGTGTGGATCAGAGAACGGGCAGTACAGATACTCAGTCTTTTTCGAACTAATACGGTACCCATTTCCCTTCAAAACATCCACCCATACATCAAGTGCTCGTTGCAAGGCCATTTGATCTTCGCTTATGATAGCTTCATCGTCAGCAAAGAATAACTGATGCACTTTGGGGTCCGTCACTTTTCTTCAAGCAGATAATCAAGGACTGCAATAAATAGCAAAGGACTAAGGACGCTTCCCTGGTGTACACCGACTTTGATTGGGAACTCTTCGGTGACTCCTGCGGGACATCTTACTCTTGTCCTTGCTCCCTCATACATGTCCATGATCATGCGTACGTAGGTTTCTGGAACTCTTCGTTGTCTTAGCACCACCCATAAGAGATCTCTTGGTTGTCTATCAAAGGCTTTTTCAAAATCAACCAACACCATATGCAAGTACTTTAAGGAATGTTTTTTAAGGATGTTTTTCCATTATGATCCTTATACTTTGGATTGCATCTGTTGTTGATTTATCCAAAACAAACCCGCACTGGTTATCAGATAGTCGTATTATTTTCCGCAGTCGGCCATCTAATACCCGTTCAATGATCTTCATGGTGTGTGACATTAGCTTGACAGAACGGTAGTTATCGCAGTTTCGCGTATCGCCCTTCCCTTTGTGCAAAGGAAGAAGATAACTTTCCCTCCACTGACGGCATTCCTAACTTCTTTGACAGTAATGTCGGATATTTCGTCATGGTTAGGAGCGGCTCTTGGAAAGTATAGCCGGGGAAACTGTTCGTTCAGAAGTCTTTCACAATACTGTCGCCATCTGTGGAGAATTTTGTCGTCTTCCACAAGAAGCTGGCCTTGAGCATTGTTAATGAACTTTGGGGAACGAACCTCCTGAGTATTTCTTCTTCTCTGGGCGGTTATTTTGAAGATGGTTGCTCCCTTATTCAAGTTGTTTTGTCGAAGCTCAGTTAAACAGTTTTTGTACTGTTTTTAAACATTTGTTTACGTTTTCCGCCAAATGTATGCAAGTTTGAACTGAGCTTAAGAAAATTATTTGACAACAAAATATATGGAAAAATATGTTATTTAATTCGAACTCCGTATGTTTACAATTATTTTTTGTAGACGGTCTTCACACTAGATTGACGGACTGGATTTGTTTTGACGTTTCGTTTTGAGACTGATAGTCCTGTCTGAACACTTCCGCGGAATCATTTTGACATATTAATTGTCAGTGTCTATCAAATTGGTTTGTTTTCTTTTCTTTTTTTTGCTTATTTCGCAAGTTTAAAGAAATTTAATCAAATTATAAGTGATAGCAGTGATAGTGAAAATGCGGAATTATTTTTTTATTTTCACAATTTCTTTTTAAACACTTTTGTCTAGTGACAATCGATTGACATTTTTAAACGTCAGAAAAAATTTAAACATTTTAAAAAATCTAAAAAACCTGATTGACATAACATTTTTTTTTTTCTTTTTTCCCGAGGGTAGGTAAAAAATCTTCATGAAGACACTATGAGGATCGATAGCGCGTGCTCATATTAGTGTGAGATTTTTATTCACTAAAAAAACCTCCCTTCGTGATAAATTTCTTTGATTACTACAACTAAGTTTTTACTTATCCAGCAGTTTTTCTTTCACGTATTGAGATCGTTTGGCAGGTCTCTTTCCATTGAAAGTTCCTGCTTGTTCCGCAAATTAGACGCGGTTTCTTGCTATCGCGTTAAGTCGAAAGGTTTAGTCCTTTGTAGACGACGCAGTAGATTCCTATCATCTAGAATTCGAAGGACTTCATTGTTGACGTGTCCTTGTAATCTGTCTTTATGCTTACGCGCGAAGTTTTTGATTTCATGTTCGACTGTTGCAATTCCTAAATCTCTATGGATTTCGCTATTTCTAATAAACCACAGTGCATTAACTATTGATCTTAGCACTTTATTTTCAAAAGTTTGTAAAATATTGACATTACTTATTTTAGTACAACCCCAGAGTTGTATTCCATATGTCCATATCGGCTAACATGTCACCTCTCCTCTTCCCCCTTTGCCTGTAAATGTAAAAAAAAAATCCAGTTCGTCAGTCCTGTGTGAACAACTTCGTATGTATAGCGCTTCTTAAGTGAATTTTGAATGGCAATTCCAAATCGAAAAACTTTTCTCAGAACGTTAAGAAGAGGATTCTGAAGTGCCAATGGAACGCTTCAGAAAAAGGCTTCTTTCTGCCAATGAAAAACGACATTTGAGCAACCTACTGGCAATACTCCGACTGTCAGAGAATGCGACAAACTTTCTTCACCATACTTTTTGACAGTAAATATTTCACCACACGACAGAAATTTGATTTCGACCGCCTTTGACGTCAAGGAAATAGAAAAATGTGCAAAGCTATCCCAGCAGACTCAATTCGATTTCGCATTCGCTAGTTGTTCCTCCAACAAAATAAACCACTATCGATGTCTGCCAGTGTTCATAAAAACCAATTGAGCAATTTCAAAACATTTTTAAAATGTGTCGCTTCAATAAAATTTGATATTCAATAAAAATAAAAAAAATTACAACCAGAGGGAGCGCATACATTTTGAGGAATACACACCAACCAAGTCCACTTTAACGTCCTTTCTCGTCCAATTTCAATTTTTTTTTTTTTTTACGTAAAATCTTCCGAGTTCTTCACTAGAATCGAAAAATAAATAAATTTTCTCGTCGTCTGTGATAAAGTGATACATTTTTCCTCTTTTATTTTGCTGGTTCTTGTTTTTTTTTTTTTTTTTTTTTTTTTAAATATTTTATGTGTATTCATTTTGTTGTAATGAATTTCTAAAAGCAGAAGCTGAGCTGTGAGCTGAGAAAAAATCGTAAACCACAAAATTTTGGAGTTCCACACTTGTGCGCCCGGAATCGGCATTTTGTTCGAAAACCATGGATTCGGCGGTCAAAAAACGTGTTTATAAAATTGTTCTAACTGGTGGTAAGTACCTGTCTACATAATGAGAAAATGCATTTTAAATTGTACTTCAGTCTGTAATTTGAATGTTCTTATTGTCGGCGAACGAAAACCATGTGGCGACAAGAAAGACATGTTTGCAGCTGCCATGTGATTCGTCGGGGTTTATTTTTGTTTCTCACATTTTGTCGGGTCGTCGTAGTATGGCCGACGTTAGAGAGTAGTGCGCAAAGTGATAGTGGAGTAGATACTACCGGCTAATGCTTGTTTAGCGAGGGTGCCATTTCGAGTTAGTCAGAAAAAATATTTGATTTTCAAAAGAATTAGCAATTGATATGTCCTATGTGATTCATTGTATTTCTAGCCGTTTAGGACATAGAAGTGTACAATGGCAATAAATAATTTGCGTATGAAAATATACAGAGGCAATTTGATTACATTAATTTTATTGCGTCCTATTATGGGGACAGTTATCTACTTGTAGCGCCCGAGATGTTATCTTTTGGAGAAGTACACCATCCATTTGTATCTATGAACTTCAGACAGTCACAGTAGGAGGAGGAACTAGCTTTTATACATCGAGTCACGATCAAGTTTAAGTAAACATTCCCAGACAGCAAGGTGGCTTTTATTTATTGTGACGTAACGTGTATGATTTTGAAAAGCACAGACAATCGAAGAAATGATGGCGATCTACCAGAAAGTGAAGGGAGAATTTTGTTGTAAAAAGTACCACTTGTTAATAATACTTATGATACCCTATCGCCCATCTTCTAACTCACCCCTAATAATGTGACGAGTTGCGTTGTTAAATGTTTAAAAAAGGTGCAATGATACTCGTGTATGGTTATTTCCTAGATTTTTAACAGAAAGTGGGCGTGGCAGCCAAAATTTGTAACTGAAGTTCACGGATTCTGATGATATATTCACAATAAGACTTAACCGTCACCGTAAATAGCTTTGAAAAGGTAATATATGGATTCTTTAAGAAAACGCCCCCAAAAAGTGGGCGTGGCTATGTATAATGTATGAGCGAATGTAGAGAAAGTCTACGTCTACATATTTTACTTAGACAATATTTTTCACACTTGTACTGCTTTGTATTTTAAAATGCTTATGTACCAAATTTCATCTTCCTAGCTCAACATTTAAAGCTCAAAAGGTGGCTAGATCGACATTACTTTTGATGCCGATCACAAACTCTCTACGTGTTATTCATTTTGTGTTTTAGGATTTAAATGTAATTAAAATAAAAAGTATTAAAGATTTCAATGAAATTTGTTTACTGTTTTAAATTATGGACTATGACATTATGTATGAAATACAACATCTGTTAGATGACCGCCACGGGAGTTGTTGCAATTTATTGTGATGTCATTTTCGATGACTTTTCGACACATTTCTGGTTCACGGATGTTGGTTTTTAAGTGCTCCCAAGTTTGTGGATTGTCTGCATAGACACGATATTCAGCATAGCCCCACTAAAATAAATCCAACGGGGTCAGATCACATGATCTTGGTGGCCAATTGATGTCGCTAAATCTCGAAATTAAACGGCTGGGGAAGTTTTCGTTCAATAGAGCCAAGTTTGTCTTGTTATGTGGAACGTAACCCCGTCCTGTTGGAACTACATGTCGCTCACATCAATGTCTTCAATCTCACGCCAAAAAAGTTCATTATCATTTGACCATAGCGCAAAGAATTCACAAAAAAACACAGTCCGATCACAGCGCACACCAAATGCCCTACCAACGATCACATTTAGATTCTCAGAACCCAAAATTGCGCAATTTTGTTTGTTTACGTAGCCGCCGAGCGAGAAATGACCCTCATCGCTGAAGAATATTTTGTTCGAAAAATCGGCGTCAACTTGTTGATTTTCCAGCACCCAATACACAGATATTACATTTTTAGCACATTTCGGGCAGATATCCGCCTGTATTAGCCTCACAAATGGGAGGTCTTTTAATGATATGTTTCATAACATTTTCACGTATGTATGTCGGCCGATATTCTACTGCTAAATCTGACTTCCGTGGCGGCCATTCGACATCACCATTTTTGCAGATAATTCGGTATGCAAATATAATAGTTGATAGAGTAATTGCATTATTGCATTGGCTGTATGCGATGTAGCACCAGTTATCTTTATGAAGAATTCGCCACAAAATGTTTTTTTTTATTATTATTAATGGACGCTTTCCAAGCGTAATTTTTTCGCTAGGCACTAGACATCAAAATCATGGAACGACTTTTTGGCCTTACAACAGTCGATAGCTAGAAACTCGCTAGATATACTAAAGGTGGGTAACAATCGGTAGTCGTCACTTTCGATAATTCTCGATAACAATCGATTGTTTAAATTGAACTTTTTAATCAAAATAGTTAAACTAACAAGAAACAGTCTTAGGCCGTAAACAATTTTAGACAAATTTTAACTAGGCACTAAAATGTTTGCCAAGACCTAACCTACTGAACTCAAAATTGACTACGAATGCAGTCAACGATTGCTGCAATTTGTGTTCATTCCAAATTAATTCTGATATTCGTTTTGCGAATTGTTTTCGGCTTTCATTCGAAAACTCCATTGCTAATGAATTGTTTCGACAGATGACATTTTTCTCTAGTGTTCTAGCGAACAATTTTTTCGCTATATCCCCTTCGCATTTTCTACCTAACGCTAGTAGCGGAAAGTTTTGACGGCGTGTTGCTAGATTCTAGCAGAGTGCTTAGAACGCGCCGAATATCATTGCTTCTATGTGAGTCGTTCATAATTGGTAACTTGAAACGAGGCGAAATCGGAATTTTCATTCTAATCTCAAAATAAACGGTAATAAATAATAATTCTATAAAATTTTATATCCGAGGTAACACGAATGTCTGTAATAGGACTGATTACTCACTTTATCGCTAAAAATTCGAATAACGGTAATTCACTTGTGAAAACTGGCTATATCCCGGATATGGCTAAGACTATTTTATTCAAAATTGATATTTAAGTAGTTTATGATATACATATGTACACTGCTGTGCAAAATAATAAGCACAGGTTAAAGAAAAATTGAATTCCGTTTATTAAAGCCAAAACAACGGGTTTATACTTATGTAGTTATTTTTTTTTTAATTCTCTATTAATTTTACTTTAAAACTAAAAATATTAATATGGAGTTCAAAGAGTACAATTTTTGGAAATTAAAAATAAAAACAAAGTATTTCAACATTTTTACCTGTGCAAAAAAATAAGCACATATAACATAAAACGAAAATATTTATACAAATAACGATGAAATAAAAGTTAGTAATACATTATTTACTTATTAATTAAGTTATTATTAATATTTCGTAGTGCTTCCCTTAAGCTTCAAAACAGCCTTGCACCTACGGGGCATTGAATCAACCAGTTTCCGTCATAATGAATTGGGTATTTCATACCAGATTTTTTTCACATTTTCCCATATTTGCAATCTATTTCTCGGTTTAGATGTTTCATTTAACCTTCTTTTAACATGTCCCCAAAGATTCTCTATGGGATTAAGGTATGGGGACTGTGCTGGCCATTCAAGAACTCTAACATTATTATCAGCAAACCACTTTTTTTTTGTTACTTTGGCAGTATGCATCAGGGGCAAGTTGTCATCTGCATATGAATGCATCGCTGTTTCTAGGATTTCGACATATTTTTCTTTTGTTAGAACATCTTCTATCCAATGAATGGGACCAACACCATAATGAGAGAAGCATCCCCAGACCATGATGTTCCCGCCACCATGTTTCACGGTTTTAACAGTGAACCTGGGGTCAAATTGCATTCCAGGTGGCATTCTCACATACTTTTTTGATGTATCCGGTCCACATAAATTAATTTTTGTCTCATCAGACCACATTATGTTTCGCCATTTTTTAGGTAGCCTGTTGCAATTAGTTTCCGCAAATTTAATACGGTCCTTGATATTTTTTTTTTGATAGAAGGGGACACTTTTTTGGATGGGAAGCTTTAATTATTGAAGCATCGATGCTTAAGTTTAAATCCGTTTTAATCTGTTTCGATGTTATAAACGGATCTTTTTTGACGCATCGAACTATTCGAAGGTCCGTTTTAGAAGATGTTTTACCCTTCCGACCCCGAGTTTCTTTCGAATGTTCAAATTTTATAGCATTTCTTACCATTCCTACAGAACAAGAAACATTTTTGGCAATAAGCCTCAGTGATTTTCCTTCGGTTTTGAGCTGGTTTATTATGCTCCTTAATTCTGGTGAGCAATGCTTCTTCCGACCCATTTTTCATTACAGACACTAAGATTTTCAATTGTTAAATTAACTCTTTTTATTAGGTTGCTATTACTTCCAATGGAAAAGTGCAAAAAGAGAATACGGCAGAAAATAACAGCTGGAAAAGTTGTCTGTGCTTATTATTTTGCACACTTGAAAATGAACCTTCTTCCCCAAACTGCTCTGAAATACTAAAGTAAACAAAGTAGATGCATCTGCGCACACTTATTTTAACCGTTATTAACGTGCAACAAAAACAATGCAAAACCAGCCGGCTGCGTTATCCTTCAAAGTGTTAGTGAGACATATAGGGATAAGGAACCATGTGTGCTTATTATTTTGCACAGCAGTGTATGTAAGAATATAGCATTAAAATTTTTGACATATGATCACGAAATTTTTCATCTTTTTTAACACATTTTACGAACAAATTTTTTATCAATTTCGCCTAAATTTGAAATCTGAATAATTAACAAACGAAGAGAACTTATGGACCAAGTACGTGCGACCATTTTTTTTTATTTTCTGTAGATCAAAATAATATTTTCTGTTGATCAACGAGGTATTAAATTGCTAATCAAATTATTTAATTTTGCTGGTCAAAAAGCTATTTACAGTTAAATGGTAATTCTTATTAACTATGTATCTCTAGAAATTGGTTCATCCATACTGCGGTTATAGCATAACAATGCATTAAACAGAGAAATAGACCACTTAAGTTTATATTATTATTGTTAGGAAGTTGCTGTTTCCCTATTTAAAGATTAGACTCTGATTCTTCAAATATTTGTTAACTTCCTCTCAATCAAACTTAAATAACCTTAAACATTCTGTTTGTTGCTGCTTTTTAGATTAAATTGACTTCTTTTATGTAATATTATCAGAAAAACACGAAATAATAAATACAAAACTATAACCTTGGTTCTCTTATTGCTGCCTGACATAATCACCTAAAAAAAAAAAAAAAAAAAAAACACATTAATTTTATTTTTAAACTTTCTGAAAAACCACATTTTTGCGAATCCAATTGTTACATTGTAGGTAGGTAAATCGTAACTTTTAGCGTCGTTCTACTTTCACTAAAAAAAATAACACAACAAATATTTGCCTCTGAATTGCGTCATTTCGCTTTTTAATTTAAATAAATCCATACGTCATGGGTTCTTAATTATATCACACATACGTATATGTACATATTTTGGCGTTGATTATGTGTGAAACTATTTACAACTCAAAAACTGTCGATCATTTCATCTAATTATTTCCGTAAATCTTTTTTCACTAAAACTATGTAATTATTTATAATATCCATAATATTACTCATTGATTAATGAAACAAAAAAATGACACGTATTTTTTGTTACATGTATGACTCAAGTAATCCTCATTAGAAAAAAGTTGTTCTCATTAAAGAATCACTTACGGCGAGATATTACATACAAATTTGTATCAATTATAGTTTTTTTTTTTTTTTTTTATTACATTGCACTTGGAAGAGCAAAGTCAATCGATCGGAAAACGTCCAGAAGCATGACCTTGAAATGTGTGACATGCGAAAGCCAATCTGTTTGCAAACAAACTATAAATGGAAACAAAAACACTATCAAGGAAATTTAATTAAATTTGATGAAATTATCAATACGCACTGCGTAAGCGTTTTGCTAGAGTGCTAAGTGTTTAGATTTTATAAGGTTTCTTTGGTGAATTTTTATTTTCAGATTTATTGGTGTTTGTTTGTTTGAATGATCTGCAGAATTTATCTTCGATACTAAACAATAATTTGTCATAGAAATTCTGCGAATGTGGACATTCAAAAGCAATAAATAAACATTTAAGCCTAGCTCCTCGCAGCCATTTGTTTCGATTGAGAAAAGCTTCTTATGATAATTTTACTCTCGGATGTTTGTCAGACGTTCGCAAGTAGTGGGACTGCGAAAATAGGTTTTTGGTATTTTCCAAAAAAAGCATTAAAATGCGAGGAAATAAGGTACTGTCAATCAAATATACGAGGGTGGGTCAATAAGTCCCTGAAAAATGAAATAAGGAACACTCTTTTCGGTATAAAAACATTTTATTTTTCAACATAGTCTCCTTTTAGCTCTATACACTTCATACAACATTTCTCCAATTTTTTGATGCCCTCCAAATAATACGATTTCTCGAGTTCCTCAAAATAAGCGTTTGTTTCAGCGATGACCTCTTCATTCGACCCAAATCTCTTACCTCCGAGCCATTTCTTCATGTTTGGAAACAAGAAATAGTCGCAGGGGGTTAAATCTGGAGAATATGCTGGATGGATGAGGGAGGAGTTCGTAGCCTAACTCATGCAATTTTGCCATTGCGACTGCGGACTTGTGCGCCGGTGCGTTGTCCTGGTGAAAAATAACTTTTTTCTTCGCCAAATGCGGCCGTTTTTCTTTCAAGTCGGGTTGGAATCAATCCAGCAGCTCTGCGTAATATGCGCCAATGATCGCTTTACCCTTTTCAAGGTAATTGATATGAATAACACCGAGCGCATCCCAAAAAACTGTCGCCATTGCTGACCATTGTCCATTGTTTTGACTGTTCCTTGGTTTCTGGTGTGTTGCGGTAAATCCAGGTTTCATCCACGGATACGAAACGGCACAAAAACTCAGCCGAATTTTTCTGGAACATCGCCAAACACACCTTTGAAGTTGTCAAACGAATGCGTTTCTTGTCGATTGTGAGCAAACGCGGCACACATCTTGCTGGAAGCTTTTTCATGTCCAAATATTGATGTAAAATCGAAATCACTGAGCCATGTGATAAGCCTGTGGCCTCTTCAAGCTCGCGCACTTTCACTCTCTGATCGTCCATTATCAAACCATGGATTTTGTCGACCATTTCTGGTGTGCTGACCTCAATTGGGCGACCAGAACGTTCGGTGTCACTTGTGCTTGAACTACCGCACCGAAATTGAGTAAACCAGTGGTGAATGGTTCCAATCGATGGCGAAGAGTCCCCATAATATTTGTCAAGCTTTTGTTTGGTTTGCGTGGTAGTTTTTTCTCGCAAAAAATAGTGTTTAATGAGCAGTCGAAATTCACTTTTTTCCATTTTAACGAAAATGCTAGTAGGCGTCTGTATAAGATGGCTGCCACAACAAAACTATTTGACAGATCTGTCTGAAAATTTGGGTGCGTTCTTTTGAAAGATAATTCTTGACAAAAAAAATTAAATTTAAGGTGATGACACAATTTGTGTTAATTTTCAGGGACTTATTGACTCACTCTCGTACATTGATAGCTTGTACACAGTGGCTAAATTGGCATCTGTACTCAAAAATAAAATTAAAAGCATGAAATGTCTGAGATGGAGACGGACTTTTTGTTGCTTCTACAGTACTCGTTGGAGGCTACCTCTAAATCAATACCAATAATTCAATCATTAAGAAATCATTCGACTTCATTAAGCTGTTGGTTCAAGATCCATCGCATATTTTGGTTTACATGCTCTCATCACTATAATTTCGTTGATTCAAATCATTATGTGCAATGCTTTTGCTTTGGGAGACCCTGAGGTTATTTGTGAATCCCTTCATCGTTTGAGAACCTATATCCAATATCTTTGAGTTTTCTAGCTCTGCTATGCTTTCTAAAAAGCTGGAGCCCAATCTGTTTAGTCGTCGTTCTTGCAAAGTGTGACAGCAACATCTTCGCAACTCCTGCAAGCACCAGTTTGCCATTTGCAGAGTGTAGCTTCAATGGCTCAGTATGCGGTGATCACTCCGGTTACTATGGGAATGGAGTATCTGTCTAGACGTAGCAAAGTCTTTGTTCTGTTGTTATCAATCTTCGGCTATGGTGTACGAGATGTGACGCAGTCGCTCCTGCAGCGAAATAAAGAATTGATTTGTTTTCTTTTATATCATCTATTGTATTGTACCATTTTTGTTATCAGTGGCTGCACATATAGAGTAACGTATATCAGCCTCACAGGTGCTCATAGCCGACCCCAGTCTTGCCAGTACGTCTTCTACTCCATTCAATTATATTTTACTATATCCGGGAACCCAGTACAGTATGACTTTGTGGTGGCTGATGGCATTTAGTTGAGAGATTCCTTAACTGCCTCTGGTTTTATTGTTCTTAGTCCTATACCTATAGATTGCAGAGCAGTTTGACTGTCCACTAAAATGGCAATCTCCGATGTGGGGAGATTGTTTTCTTGAATAGACCTTGCCTTTTTTTTTTCTATTACAAGTATTTTTGTCTGAAAAACATTGTATGTGCTTAGTCTGTATGAAAGACTCACGTTTTTCTAGTATTTCTGAGAGTAGAAACTGCTCCTGCATTTAAATTCAATTTTAAGCCATCAATGATCACATCACATTATTTGGCAGCCTGTCTTTCCTGCTGTGAAATAGGATCGGAATGTTCAAGTTAAATCATAGTGGAAGTTTATGTAGTCTGATGTTGCTGTGATACTTTCGGAGTTTAATCTCCTCCTCATACTTTGTACTGTTCCTAGTACCGGTGCATGTTTGATGATTCTCTTAGTGTGAGAGCTCCCTTTGCTGAAGAAACTTTATGGACAGGTCCAGGGGTAGACAGTGAACGCTTTTGCTTTACCTTGTTATTTCAGAATGACGCGGCCTTTGCCGCCCTACCTTTCGATGGTTTTAGACAATATTAGGCGCCTACTTAGTTTCAAAATCCATTGAGATGCATTTTTGGGATTTTGTGTCTTTTGCGGTTGTCGCATGCGATGTTTAGATACATCGACATGTGAACATACAAAACTTTAAACGTGTCGTACCCACCAAAACAAAAAGTTTAGACTATGAACTCTGCGTAGTCTGAGGGTGTCATTCCACCTATCATGCCATTATGAATCATGTGGTTAAAATGCTGGATCCGATACGTGTGCCGAGCACGACTTTTAAATCAATGATTTCACACAAGTATCGCACGAAAAATGTCATACCTACTTTTGTACCTATCAGCAGATACTAAATGGTTTGTATTGTGATGGAATTTGCACTTTCAGGCCTGCCCACAGATTTTGAAAAATAACAAAAAGCGTTGGTACGTTAAGTTGGTAAAAATTCGCAGGTTTAAAACCGTATTCATCAGAACGTACGGTCTAATCCCGTATGCTTTAGTTCAGTAAATTAAAGCTCTGGTGCAATTAATGAATCTAATCTCGACCTGAAGGAATCCTCATTGTATGCAGTCCATTCGATAGCTTTGCCTTTAATGTGGTTCCACATAGAGCGCAAGTTGCTAGTAAGCACCACAGACTTTGAAATCTAGGAATCTTCAGAGGCGTTTATGAGTACACTGATCATCCCTTTGACTGTCAGCTGTTCCTGTTACAGATTTGAGGCCTCCTGCGAGACATTGTCCTAAATCAATTGCCAGCAAACGCTACTCAACAATGGGCGGGTGTAGATGTCTTATAACATAAAAACGTTTAGTCAGATATGGGCGTCTTATTAGAAGGGACATGTTTTCTCTGCGTTGTCGTGTTGTATGTACGATTCAGCTGCAATCCCATCCTTTAATTTCGTGTGATAAGTCGCAAAAGGCCCAAGGTTTCGTGTGAAAATTAAACAACCCTTTAAGCGGAAAAGTCTCATTGTTTCAAAGACATTACCTTGTATCGCATTTGCTCATGAACACTTTTGAAGGCGCCATTAGCACGTAAAAAAAATAAATAAATAAATATTTGGCGCAACAGCTCTTTAAGTGCCAGGGCCTAGCTTCTCGCAACCACTCGTGTTCTGTGCGCTATATTTTTCACACGAATGGAAGGGACCTACAGTTTAGTGCGGTATCCGAACGGCAATTTGTTTTGAGAAGCTTTCTCGTGACAACAATACTCTCGGATGTTTGTCAGACCTTCGCGAGAGGTGGGATAGTGAAAAAACTTTTTGGTGTTTTCTGGGATTCGAACTTGGAACCTCTTGCGTAGTGATCCGACACACTAACCCCTACGCCACGACGCCAATTAGCACGTAAATAAAAGATATAAATGCAAACATTTCGCGCACGAAAGTTTGTAATGGAAAATTTGTGGCTCCTTATACGAATTTATTGATCTCCAGAGCTGACTCGTTAACCACAGCAAATAATTATGAACCGCAGAGTCAGTTCAACAGTGCACGTTCACTTAAGTCATACCTCATCATCGCTCTCTATATTTGCTGTATGTCACAAAGGCACCTATTTTGAGATAAAAATAAAATTAAATTCATGTGATCCACATTTGTCGTTGTCGGCTTCCTCAAACTCATCCCCTCATCTCGTGTGCTACTCTTTGCGTGTCTACGGTTACTGGTTCTGTTTCCATCTTTGGTTAGCAATTTCTTCACATCACAATAATTGTTTCACTCTATGGACTTTTTCGTATCTAGGTGTCAAATCACAAGACTTCGTTGCTTTACTTAAAGTTTCTTCATTCAAGTAGCTAAAGCGAATATTGAAAGGTCGTATATATTGGAATGTATGATACACTCCAAAAAAAAGTGTGAACGTTCTTTGAAGCATATTTCTGGAGAAGTTACCACTCCTTACATTCGTTGCTTGGTAGTTGTTTGTACTCATTTTCTAAATTTATCTAAAGTCTGCCATACCTTTCGGTATGCAAACAATAAAACTAAATAAACACGCCGTGTTAAAACCCCCCACAATCGTCAACCTCAAATATGAGCGAACAGATTAGATAAAAAAAAAGTCGGAATTTGATGAATTAGATAGCGAGAGCAGCTATTGCGAAATAAGCACTCGTCGCGGGAAAGAGTGAATTCGTACACACGATAGAGGTTTTTTTTTTTTTTTTTGGAGACAAGAGGCGATACAATACAAACCACGTGGATTAGGCCACAAACTAGCATTTATACGTCATTCGCTCTGGCACGAGAGACGAATATTTATGTATCCGTACGTCAATATTCATGGTGATATCTATAGATTTCAGTAATAATAGATTATTAGTCGTCGATTTATTGGTATCTTCGGAGGGTTTTAGGTTTTTGCTAATTTATCGCATTAATGAGTTGATAGCAGAAGAGAATGGATCGCTTGAGGAAGTGTGATAAAAAATTGCAGATCATAGCATTAAAAAGCCAATGCATTTATAAATTATAGTTGACAAGTTTTTAAAGTGCCATGAAACAAGCTCACTGCCCTTTTTTTCGATCGACGATTGTTTAAAACAACAGTTTGGCATACCGGCCATGGTTTACGGACCTAGTTGACAGTACATACTTGGTTTATTTTTTTGTTAGTTTTCATGGTGATAAAGTACCAAAGCAGTTAAAGTACTTCTTTGTACCTAATATTAGACCAAAACTAGACCAAATATTTAAGAAGATATTCGAAGAAATAAGGTGGCTTATGAGTGAGTATTTAGTCCTCCGTCTTAAGAAAAATAGGATAGGAGATAGTTTAATAGTGGACCTGCCTGCTCTGCACCTTGAGAAGATTCTTGAGTTCCCTTCCTCTGGAGTGAAGGAGATGCTCTAGATATAGTATATAGTAATTTTTATATTTTTTTCGATTAAAAAGGGTTATACTATGATCAGATAGTATGTGCTGTGGCATGATGTTGGGCACCATCAATTTCAAGAAAATATAAATCATGATCTGATTTTTATTTTTGATTTGAAGAAATAAAAATCCATGATTGATTTTTGCTTAAAATTTTTAAAAATTAAAACCAGTATGTAATATATATTTGTGATCAGGATCGAAAGTTAAGTTGTTTATCGTCTTTTTATCGCTTTTATCGTTTTTTTTTATAGAAATGCTCCTACGAAATAGCCAGTTGCATTCCTCTCCTTCAAAATTTCACCCGCAATAAGCGTCATGCTTCGAATGCACATCAGTTCACCATTAAGCCCAACTTCGGTCGTACTGTCAAATGAAGGGATTCGTTTATATGCCGAACGATACGAATCTGGAATGATCTACCAGGCTCTGTATTTCCCCATCACTAAAACCTTCAAACATTTAAAGCCAACGTGCACAGGTTTCTCCTATGTTCCTCTTCCCCATTATTCTAAACGCCCGTGCCCTGAAAAAATATAAGGGTATTCATATTCCCTTTGGCGCGCGCAAATTATATACAGTGCTTCACAAAAGTATTCGTAATTTGCCTATACTCACCTGCTAATCCAAATAACTCAAATTATTGACCACCCATTTCAACTTTCTTTATTAATTATTTATTATTAATTCATTCTTGATATATTAATAGAAAAAATTCAACTAAACTCTAATCAGTACCAAAATTACATGACTTTAAAAAAAATTGCTGTTTTATCACTTCCTTAAGCCTATTAGTACAAGTTTTTTTTGTTCTGTCCGGTGAAATTCGATCCCATTCTTCTTGAAGTGCATTTTTTAAGTCATTTTTGGTTCTAAGATCTCTTTTTTTTAATTTGCCTAAAGGTGTTCTATGGGATTAAGATCCTGTGACTGAGGAGGAGTTTTGAGCTGGTTTGGCACATTGTATAATACCCACAACCGAGTATTAAGAGCAGTGTGCTTCGGATCATTGTTTTGTTGAAACACATAACGATCAGATGTAGCCATGCACCCCCACAGGGTGACCGATCCACTACCATGTTTAAATGTACCAGATAGGTTCTTAGGATCCATCTCTTTATTTTTTTTATCCACACTCGAACTCTACCGCCGGAATTCATTACATTAAATTTGGTTTCATCTGAAAACAAAACAGTGTTCCAAAATCTTTCGGGATGATTTAAATAAATTTTGGAAAATTCTTGACGTTTTTTGCGATTTATAGTGGAGATAAATGGTTTCACTGTAGCGACTCTGTTTTTGTATCCACTCTTGTGTAGAATTCGGCGTACAGTTTCGGCACTAACATTAGATCCACTAGCTTCAGCTAAGTCTGCAACTAGTACGAGTAGTAGACGCACTTATTTGTGGATTTTGTTTCACTTTGCGAATTATTTGCCGTTTTTCTATAGTTGAACGTTTTTCTGGTCTACCTTTTCTTGGAATATTTTCAACACCACCTCTATCAGTACACCTCTATATTATGGATTGCACAGTTGAAACACTTATATGAACTATATTTGAGATATCGTTCAGAGTCTTTCCATTTTCGCGAAGGTTTTTAACTGGTTAGAATTTACGAAGCAAGTGATCATACAAGTGAGACAAATACGAAAAAAAAAAAACAAATTCTAAAGGTATTCGAAACATTTTTTTCCGTTTCTCCGACAAAACGTTTCCTTTTGTACGAATACTTTTGTGGAGGGGAAAATGGATGCGGCGTCATTCTTTGCCCTATAACTTCATCCGTTGAAATAATTTATATATATTTTTTTTCGGAAAATATGGATGGTGAAGTCGTAATAAAGAAACGAAAAGAAAAAGTGCAGTAGGGAATGTAATACTTAAGATATTTAATCAGTTAAGTGAAAGAAAACAAATTACGAATACTTATGTAGAGCACTGTAATAAAAAAAAAACATCTAGCCATGTCTGTCCGTCAGTTTCTGGGCCTTTAATTTTGAGCTAGAAAGATGAAATTTCGTATATTAGCTTCTTAGAACCGATGCAGTACAAATTTTAAAACCCTCTCCCTAACACACCTACTTAAAAAAAGCCCATTATTTCAACATTTTTACTAGAAACTGAAAAATATCGTCTTAACGTCTTCGGTAAAGAAAAGAAAATGAAGCATTTCATTGAATTTGAATTGAAAATGTCAGAACGCTACGCCCACTTTATTGGGGATGGGTTAGAAGATGACGGATTGTATGATATTATTATTATTATTTGTGTAGAGTATCTTGTACGGCGACCTATATATATATAATTCCTTCAGAATTGTTATCGAGGGTCAAAATCTCTTTCTTTGCCTCTCTAATCCGGTTTCTCTTAGGAATCTGAGAATGAGAAGTGAGTCTATGGTTGGCATATCTTCATCTGATAGTTGGTACTTGCCCAAGCATTTCAATCTTTTGTTCTGGAGTCTCAATGGACTCATTGCAAAGGCCTTCGTTTGTTATACCTAGTTTCTTTAAATGCGCCCCGAGTTTACAGTGCCCCGTTAAAAAGCCTGTTAGGATACGTAGGTTATTCTTGTTAAGGCAGATGCACGCTTCGAATCACTTTCAGTTGTAGTGTCCCAGAAGTTTCTTAGCTTGTCTCAGACCTGGAGTATTGACCCAGGTTCTCGCCCTGTTTTCTTTCTCCATCTTCCTGAATTCTTGGCGTATGGTGTGATTTCCTATTCCGCAGAATGGTTCAGGTCCAATAAAGGATTCTGCTGCTCCTTGTCCTGCCAAGGAGTCTGCTTCTTCGTTGTCCTCTATTCCAGCGTGGCCAGGAGTCCAATAGAGGGTTACCCTGTTACTGCTACCCAATTCATTAAGTTTTTGTAGGCATCCCCACACGAGTTTTGATTTAATGACATGGGAGTCAAGTGCCTTGATGTCGCATTTTTTGTATCTACGAGTATGACGGATTGTAACTTTCCGGTATGGTTAAAAATGTAAATCAAAAATAATAATTATGAAATTGAATTTATTTCATAAATTAGGCAAAAATGAAACACAGGAGCTCATAGCAAGTATATTGGTATACGGATATAGGAATACGAAATCAATGGATTCCTTCTGTGTGATTATTGTGTGCGGCATTTCGAAATTAATTTGTGTTTTCCGTCTCTGGGTTCTTCGAAAAACGTCTAAGGTCGTCCATATTACATTATAGAACGAATTTTTGAACAAAATGGCGTCTAAGGCGCCTCTCATACTGAAGCAACGGAAAACGAGTAACTTTCCTGTGTAGGAGGAAAAGTCTTTGAACATCGAATATATCAAATAATTCACTCGGTTTCTATGGAAATGTAACCAAATGCTGAAAAGTTGCTTTAGTAAAGCAATGCGATATCCCTTGTGGATTGCTGGAAAAAATATTTTTTTTTTTAGAACTAGCTATATCGCGTTACTTCGATGTGTGTCTACAGAATCGATTTAAATTCATTTAAACTAGATTTAGCAGTAATACGAGTATTGTGTGTTTCTATAATAGTTGCTAGTTGCCTTTGCCTATTGAGAGCCGCCTCAGTCTACCGATCACCATATTGCATTTCTCGAATAGCACTATAACCTAACCAGTGACGTTTGTCCAGACGAATCGTTTAATACTTTATTCGTAGAAATTCGTGGTAATACGAGTATGTATAGACAAATGACACACATAACCCTCCTTTTTGGTATTGACATAGTCGCATTCAAAATCAACTAATGATGCTGCAGATACAAGTGTATGAATGTATACAAATCTTATATTACAATCGCCCTTATGGGAGTATGAAATGTACTTATTGTTGTAGACAAATGCGAGCCATTAGTTTGCACATCTGCCTGTATATGTACATATTTGAAGGTGTTTGATCTAGTGTAATTTACCTAATCTACTTTTAAGTGGAGCCAACGATTAAATTTTCTACTGTTCCAAATAAAACCTCCCTTTTCCTAGCGACCTGCAAAAAGAAAACAATTGTTTCTATTTGCATTTCACAATTGAAAACTAGGGCGCTGTGACGTTTTGTTGTTGAATACACAGTCAGAGATTGAATGTTGTGTTTTCTTTATTTTATTATGACATTTTAATTCGCATAACTATTTGGGTAATTAAAATGTATGGACAGTTCTTGCGGAATTTTAAAAATTCATTTTATCACATTTTAAAATTATATAAACGTATCTTATAAAAATTTTGTTCAGAATGTTTTTTTTGGTTTGGGATGTGTAATCTTCTAAAGATATCAGTAGCCCGGGCTACTGGCATGCACGATTCGCAAACTTGAATACTCGATGCCGGGAATACGCCTACGAACTAAACCACACCCTTCACACTTCAACCACTCTCCCCGCGGGACTAAAGTTAGGTATTACTTCGCGGGGCTGGTTTGCAATTTATGCCCTTTTTTCCCAGTTTGCTGCTTTAAAAATGGGTTCAGCGTTTGTCGTTCTTTGCTCCATGAGAGATGTCGTCTGGGCTTCATTTTCACTGTTGCTTTTCCTGACTTTTTCCAACCTCCGAAGTTCCTTCATGATTACTGCTGCAACCTGTTTCACCGTATTCCACATTGTTCTCGATGCTATCATGAGGTTTACAATATTCTCTGCAGTTGGTGTTTCTCCAATTCTTTCCTTTAGTTCTCTGCGCTCTATATCAAAACGTGGACACTGGAAAAATATGTGCCGCGCATCTTCTCTGGCCTCTCCGCAATTTAAACAGGTGGGAGATTCATTGATCCAGAATCGGTTTAAATGCTCTTGAAAGCAGCCATGTCCGGTTAGCTGGCTAAGGTAGAATTCTACTTCCCAAGCTGTCGGTCCATCCATTTTTGGATATTCGTCCATCTTCCCTTCAAAGACTGGTTCCATCTCTCCTGCCATGCTTCCATACTCCGCTGTCTTTCTTCCAGCTTGATATCGTTGACTTAAGTGTGGGGGTCCTGAATTTTGGCATCGTAGATCCTTTGTAGTTCGTTAGCCAGGATATCTGCTGGTAGCATAATATGATCGCCTACCTTGATAGTGATTGTTTCTACGACTACTTACGAGTACTAGTACAGCTTCTGTTTTGTGTTCTGCGAGTTCCAACCCAACTGATGCCATCCACGGCCTCACTTTTCGAATACATTCATTACAAATGTCCTCTGTTTGACAAAGTGTGTGCCTGATATTCAAATTGTGCCTTTACTTTTGACCCTGACTGTTTATACATACATAACAGCTAATAGCCAACTATCAAACATGTTTTTATTATTATTTATCGTTGACAAATAGGAAACGTGTGCACGCTGTCGTCCTCACCCGATTTATATTTCCGTTTACATTTCAAATGTTTAATCAATAAACGTGTACTTAGTCCGTAAATTTTGCTTATAAACCAGTTTCCATTATATCAGCAGAGATAAAACTCAAACGACTATCGGATTTCGCTAACAAAAAAATCCACACTCCATTTTTGATTTTTTTTTTATTAATTTTCCAGAGCATAATAATGCTGATTGTTTATGCGAATTTTGTTAGTTACAAATGCTAATAAGTAAACGAATGTTTTTACACAGACACACACCTGCGCTATCTTATATTTGTGCACTTATAGGCAAAAGTCGCTTATCAGTAAATAAAATTGATTATGCTTTGTTTAATAAGCTCCGGTAATCAAATTTATGATGTTTTTTGCTTTTTAATTAGAACATTTCGTAGATATTATTTTTTGGTAATTAACCTTTAAGCGTTGATTACAGCAAAAAGTAGAATTAGTCAGTTGAGGGTAGTATTAAGCTGATCACCTCACCATAATAATTTTTCTACTAAGCGCATTTCTTACTTTAAGGAGAAATATTCATAGGCAGATACAACTAAAGTTCTTTATTTTTCATCTAGATGTATCTAGATTGATTCATGAATGTTTAGGGCCGGAGATATCGACAAAATTTGACAGCGAATCTTTGCCTGGTATTATTTCGAGGGTTCCCTTTGCCGCTTCAAAAGGTGCCACAGAGGGTGCGATGTGTGACGCCGCCCGGTTAATTTTTCCGCTTTAAAAGAGGACATTTACGACATCAGTTTATAGCACTGTCTCGTAATGAAGCCGCTTTTAGTTTGTGTTCATACATATATTAGTTAATTAAATTTCAGCAGTTCATTAAAAATATATACCTTGCGGTTGTGAAATTTACCATAGGCTTTCTGATTTGCGGTATTTTGGGTCTATACTAGTATTGGGGTATCGAGTGAATTTGATTATCGATAGTTAGCAACTGAATAATTTCGATTGTTCATCCTTTCACTGATTCATTCAGAAAGCGGAAAATATATACAGGTGTACCTAAACGCACTCATCGTGAAACTAGTACTGAACACATCCATTCTATGTTGCCAGCTATTCAATGAGTGGCATTTATACTAAATTAACGCACAAACAGATCTACACAAAAGTCATTTGTAAATATGGAGTGGGGCTATAATGAAGACCGTGTTGAGGTAATTGGCCTTCACAAGTGTAATATGGAAAGAGGCGATATTTTACGGATGAAATCACTCGGAATTTTGTGTATCGAACTGTTTGAGGACACTGGTGGAGTAACTGACCTCAAAGACCCGGACGCCCACGCACGCATCAGAACTGCACAGGTGATCAAAGCTGTTAAGCCAGGATTAATCGGAAACAGCTGGCAAAGCAGAAAATCTTGTCACGAGAAATAGAGATATCGCAGAAATCCATGTCCCACATTATCAAACAAGCCTTGGGACTCAACGCATATAAAAGACACACTGGGCACTTACTCACAGCCCAATTAAGGCAAAAACGGAATGAAAGATCGAAACCTCTACGCGCAAAATAATCACAGACAAATTTTGATTACGAATGAAAAAATGTTTACTATTGATCGTTTAATAAGTAAAATGACAGAGGCATCCAAAGAAGCATCAGAACACATTTCCCGAGTCGAACGCGCCAGCTCATAACATTTTAGAGGATTGTGTACTTACAATTTCCGAACATTTAAAAAAGTGAATTTCAAAACCTAAACTTTCGGTAACAAAATTTTTTTTTTGTGCGACGCACCGTTTTCGAGATATTTGCACGCAAAAATGATTTCCACAATTAGCTTCTGGGTGGAGTCGGACATTTTAAAAGATTGCCTACACTGCTTTATTGCGATTAAAAATATTTTGACTGTTATACGATTAGTCGTGTTACCCAATTTCATTTCACCTTAGGGCAACTGGGCATACATACCAAAGTGAGGCTACAAAAGTTAAGTCCCCGTATTAAAAGTTCATACAATTTCTCGCGAATTTTAACGTACGGGAACAGAACTAAAATGAAGTGTTGTGACAGTCTGTCACTTCGAGTATGGGAAGTGAGGGCGAAAATTATTGTTGAAATGTTTTTACTTCCATGTTCTAAGAAAATGTGTGGTGATCGCGTCAAAAAATTGTATCTGAGATAAAGTCAGATTCTAACTGTACTATACTCCAAATGTAAAAAAAAAAAAAAATGTTTTCCGCATGGAGGCTATGCGTTCATTTATCTGCATGTCTGCCTATCTGTCTATCAGTCCCTCTGTGTGTCTGTCTGTGACATTGCATTTCGCTTGTTTTGTTCACTATAACTTCTGTGATAATGCACCGATTTGATTGTTTTTTTTTTTTTTACATACTAAAGTAGGACTCTAGATCTGTCGATGGCGGTGACAATCGGATTAATGGTTTTGAAAATACAGTTAATTTAATGAAGGTTTGTGTGTGCACTTTTTTCGTTCACGATTACTTGAGCAGAAATGCACCGATTTCAACGATTCTAGTGGTGTGCCATTTGCCTTACTGTGGACTGGAGTCGGGAGGTATCAGTCAGAGTTTGTGTAAACTTGGCAGAAATTTTTTTTGGCACAAGATAACGAAAATGCACCGATTAGAATGATTCGTTTTGCAAACTATTAAGCTGAACTAGAGCTCTAGACACTCGTGTCACTTCTGTCAGAATGAACAGATTTGAAAGAATCTTTTTATAGATTTCAGAACATAAAGACGATCTAAAGCATGCCAAAATGAGGGGTTTAGTAACTTGTTCCTTAAAATGTTCCACATACTCGTAACTCGTAACCTGTCTCCCATGTTACAAGTGACTTTCTGGTGAATTCCACCAAAATTGTGTATATCACACGTAACTGTTGTAAAACAACGACAATTGGGTGCGATGTTTTCGAGTCAGTTTTGTGACATGTGGACTGGCGCATCCCGCATCCCATATTTGAAGCATCCTGGTACTGTATTTCACCCTACATTCTGGCAGGTGTTTTTGTTTTCTGTTCATAAAAATGTGTACACATCTGTAAATGATGTAATCCCATGTCTGCAGGTACATTGAACATAATTTCGAAAGCTTCCTTGACCGGACATTAGCTACGTCCACTGTGTGAATACTTTTTTATCTCTGTACAACATTTGTGTGAGTGTCCAGTGTGGTCCTTGTAAGAATCTATTGTTTGTGGCATAATTGTAGGTACGAAGGTCCTTGGCAATCCTTTACTCCACAAACAAATATAAATAAATAAATATTTTGGCGCTAACAATAAAGGGCCTGGCCTATCTTTTCCTATCTTTTCGCAGCCACTAATGCTGTGCACCTCACGTATGGTTGGACCTTCAGTTTTATGTCGTTTCCGAAGGGCAATTTTGATTGAGAGAAGCTTCTCATGATAATTTTACTCTGACGTTCGCGAAAGGTGGGACCGTGAGAAAACTTTTATTTTTACTTTTTTTTTGTGTTTTCTTGGATTCGAACCTTGAACCTCTCGCTCAGTGATCGTGCACTTAACTATTTAGCCACGGCGCCCATTTCAGAAAGAAAACAAAGGGCTAGTCGTCATAAATTGAAATTATACATTTTTTTAAATTTCTCACTTATTTCTTTGTCGTTGTCGTTCCAGGCATATTATACAATTTTTTGTGTAATTTAAATCGAATTTATTTATCTTAAAAAAATTTTCTTTTTTTTTCTTAGGACCATGTGGTGGAAAGACAACTGGACAGTCACGGCTTTGCACGTTTTTCGAAAATCTGGGATGGAAGGTTAGTAGATTTTGTCATTTATTTTCATTTGCAATTCTAAGTAACTATCATTAAAACTTATATGTAGAGTATTGTTAATTTAAGTAATGAATTAAGGGTTGGTTTATTCTTCAAATAATAATACATTAAGAGTATGTAAGAACTCATTACTATCTCCTAAAATTGACAAGAGGGACGAAGTGACCTATTCATACAGACGATGTAATCTTGAAAAATAATCTACTCTCGAATCATCCATAAACATTTGCAACTACAATAAAAAAAAGAACACATTTATCCAATTTGATTTGAATTTGGTTTCTTCCGCAGTCGTTCACTTATTACGAAAAATCTAATTAAAATAAGAAACAACTTCTGTTTTTATGTGTTAACTTAACTGTAATGCTATTTAGAAAATTATATGGAATTAGCCATTAACAAACAAGTCAAGAAATATGAGAGCCCATTATTTGAGAACGTAGTAACGCTGTGATATGTGAATAATTTGTCTTTCAAACTGTGGACTGCCGTGTCGACTGTAGTATTATCCAGAACATCACGTTCTATTTTTTACGAGCACTTAAATACACGTAAATAATTTCAAGGAGCGTGCATTAGCATGCATTAAGTTATGACATAATTCAATAATTTTCTTAAATTAGCAATACGTATTTAAGGTAAAGTAGAAAACAGCTTAATAATTCGTTGAATGAGCTATTATGATATTATGATTGCTAATTTATTCGAAAAAGTAGCCTAACATACGTATAATTTGTTGTAGAGTTATCGACTGTAAAAAAAGCTATGTAAGATACATTCATATGTGTGCTCACAGATAGCATTTCATTTTATATCGAAAATATCTAGAACGAATTCACTGTCGATGTAAATGATGCAATTTCAATACCAACAAAGTGAATTGCTTTTTAACTCAAGTAAAGGGTCTTGATAACATTTTAAGAAGACACACAAGTAAGTTTAGATTTCATCAAACAATCGTAATCAGTTATTTGTTACGTATCGGAGTTGTTGTGACCATTCCACATTTTACAATGTCTAAATGTATGATGATGTGTAATATCGTATTACTGAAAAGGTCCTTTGCACAATTACTTAGGCATTCCTTCTTTGCTGGCTCCTATTTAACAGCAGGTTCAAAATTAGTATACCGCTTTTGGATAAGATACCTACAGCTATGGCCACATAAATAGCACAAGGCGAAACAAAATGTATACCTTACATTTTAACTGTACCGTACTGTACTCCTTTTATTTTAAACGATCTAAGGCAAACTAGTATGCATGCCTCCCTCTATGTTCCAGTAGTTTATGAAGAAATTTTTTTACCGTTATCAATGAGTTCCTATGTCAAATCTGTTGCTTCATTCTTTGAAGTAGTCTTTGTGGCTGGACACAAAAATAACACAAATCGTGGTAATTGGAATATCTCTTATAATAATGTGTGTAGTCTTAATTTGTTTGTTTTATTATATTTTCGCATAGTGTTTAATTTCATTTTGCATTACAATGGTAAGCACTGCACTTCCGAAAAAAGGAGATCAATTTATTCTCTTCATCAAGACGGCAAAAAACCAGCTGAAATAGCCGAAAATTTGAAATGCTCCAGAAAAATGGTTTATAGCGCTATTAAACTGGTAAAAGAAGGTCAGATGCACTTAACCCGTAACAAAAATCGCCATCCAAGACAAAGAAAAACAACGTTTCTGATGGATAGAACCATAATACAGAAGAGCAAAAAGGATCCTTTTAAGTCATCTCGCGAGATATGCAATGAAATCCGGGAGGAATTTGACTTAAATATCTCAAGTCGTTCGATTAGAAGGAGATTAAATGAAGCTGGCCTATTTGGACGCATCTCCAAAAAGAAACCACTTCTTTCCAAAAAAAAATATAAAAAATCGTTTTTTATTTGCAAGAACTCATCAAAATAAGAACCTGCAATTTTGGAAAAGGGTACTATGGAGTGATGAGACAAAGGTGAATAGAATTGGGCCAGACGAAAAACATTTGTGCATCGCCCAATAAGTAAAGCTTTGGATCCCAAGTACACCCAGAAAACGATTAAGCATAGTGGGGGTAATGTCATGGTCTGGGGTGCATTTTCCTGGCATGAAGTTGGACCTATTGTAAGGATCAATGGCAAAATGGCCAAATTCCAGTATTTAGATATACTGAAAACTGCAATGGAGCCCTACGCTTTCGAGTCTTTGCCAGTAAATTGGATCTTCATGCATGACAATGACCCAAAGCACTCAGCTAAAGTGGTGTAAGATTGGTTTTTGCGGGAAAGTATTGATGTTCTTGACTGGCCACCAGCTCAAATTCCCGATCTTAACCCCATTGAGAATTTATGGCATGATGTAATGGTTAAAATTGGGCAACAAAATTACAAGAACAATGATAAGTTATGGGAGGGAATAAAAGAAGCTTGGTATTCCATTCCGAAGAGTAGATGCCAGAAGCTTGTAGAGAGTATGGAAAGGCGGTGTCTGGCGGTAATTTAAAAATCAGGCTATAGTACGAAGTACTGATAAGGTAATATCAAAATCAAAAGATATACTGAACCATGTGTTCATTTTTTATTAATTATTTACAGGAAAATGTATCTGTGCTATTTATGTGTCCAGAAGAAATTTCATATTCCCTAAGTTTTTTCCCTCAAACATTCGCTGAATTTGAACATATCCTTTTACTGAAGTAAATTTTATTTCTGTTTTACTTAAGATTTCAAATGAATAAAACCTTTTTACTATAGTACAAGTACAATTTATAGTATACGGATATTTCTATTACGAGTTAATTTGTGCTATTTATATGGCCATGGCTGTATATGTGGCAAAACAATTGTATCTCAAATTTATTCGGTATTCCTTCCCTTTAAATCAGAGATGAACGGCCTAACTAAAGCTTATCAAACTCAACTTACGATGATCCGCCCTTTTACAGAGTAGAAAACGGCTAGATTTGTTACGTCAAAAACGTGAAAAGCAATCGTCTTGTCGATTGTGCGATGCTCGACTCCAACTATTATAGGGTGGCGCAGAAAGTGACCGCAAAATTAATTTTCCACGGGACAACGCTGTTTAGCACACCAAGTTTCTGCAGATTCTTAAATACCATTGTGTGATGCTTGATTCGAACTATTATAGGGTGGCGCAGAAAGTGACCCCAAAATCAATTTTCCACGGGACAACGCTGTTTAGCACACCAAGTTTCTGCAGATTCTTAAATACCAGACTTCAGCGCATGTTTGACTAACTTCTTCTTCGTTAAGCTGGTTATGAAGTAAAAATTTCAAGAAAAAAAAATGTTTTCGAGGATGTTTCTCTTTTAAACTCTCTCAAATCAAGCACCAATTAAAATTACGTAGTTGATGTATTGTTGTCCTTATATCACACACAGTGCTCAGGCACGAAAAACCAGTTTGAAAAATCTTGAGGCCTAACTTCCGTCCTTTTTACTTTTGAAAATGTGAATGCCACTGACTATCACGCTAGTATTCTCAAACAGTTACAGTTACGAAGTTCGTTTTGGAACGTTGGAAAAAGAATTTAATAGGTGAATTTAAGTGTCATGAACATCTTTGAGATTTGGCGAACCGTTCGTAGGCCGAGCTGCTTGAATTTAAAAATAAGTAATTTTATTCCCTTTAATTTACACTTGACAATTGTCTACAAACATCTCATACAAAAATATAACCACCACCGAATAGAGGTCACAAAAAAAGAAGTCTCCCATTTAAAGAAAAATAGAAACCAATTTACATAGTCCTGCGAAATTTTATATCTTAAGCCTTTTCGAAACAAAAAAGTCTCCTATCTTAATGACTTTTGCATATTGATCGACTCCATTTTGTAACAAAATTAGACATGTTTTGAGTATCACAATAGATTTGTCTTACTCCCAATTATAGCGATTCGACTGAGTGTACCTATACCTATACAAATAAATTCAGAACTAAACTGCAAATAATTTAAGGAACAAAAATTGTATCTAAGGCATGTACGAGTAATAATTTATGCGGCGGCAAAGCATGAGAGCATTCTTTATACTAAAAATTAACTTTCTAATATGGTTGTCTGCATCAAAAACTGAAATTTTTATTGATTTTCAAACAAAAAAAACACGTTTTTAGGTGCTCTCTTGAATGTCGGATTGTGCGAAATCGGAGTACATATTTGAAATCAACATTAAAAGTAAAGTGGAATCTGATTAAAAATGTAAAAAACAGCACATTGTATGCATGAGATTTTATTTTTAATGAGCACTGAAAAGTATGCAACTTTTTTCTTAAACTTCGAGCTGTAGTTAGTTCCCTTTTTCACAAAGGCTTAAGCAAAAAGAAAGAAAATTTAAAATGAAATTGTGTGCAGGAACAAATACCCCTTCTACATCATATGTTGGCGGACAAGTAGTCGAAATTTCGTTGAAAAATTAGTTAGCTACCTAAAATATTCAATAGAAGGTAAGAAAATTATGTCATAAGGAAAACCAGCCTTTAATTTATTTTGATTGGGTACTGAACATTTCACAAATTTGATTTCACTTGTTAATGCATAAATAAATATCTATTTTGTAGCTGTAACAAAAAATTTATTACTCTTTTTTCATAAATACAACGTAAATGTTTTTTTTTTAAAAAAAGAATACAAATATATTTCAACGTACTGTTTTCGCTTACGAACAAATTTTGTGAAATGTGTAAGTATTTCGTAGAACATTACTAAATAACGTATTTAAAAGTAAAAAAAAAAAAAAAATCTTACATCACAATCATATACGTATGTATCTATACATTGGGACTACAATCCGCAACTATGATTTTAGTTCTCGACGAATAAAATAGAATTGTTTAATTGTTTTCAAAATTTTTAAAAACAAATAAATGCCTTTGTAAGGCCCCAAAATGAGCATATTCTCGTTTATATCAATATTTTCAGGTATTCCGTGTGCCTGAAACGGCTACTGTGCTTCTCAGGTAAATGCCCCATGTCTTAAAATGTTGGCATATACATTACATTGTTTTTTTCTCATTAAAACAAAAAATTTTTAATGCAACTTTTAACTTAAAAAAAAAAAAATTAAATTAAATTAAAAATAAATTTCAAATTAAATTTTAAAATTTTTTGGAACAAATTATAAGCAAAAGAAAAAAAAAAAAAAAAAAGAACAGCAACAAAAACAAAACCAAAAAAAAAAAATGGATGGTTGACTTCAGTTCATAAAATTTTCTCAAAACGTCTCTTTTTTTTGCAATTTTTCTATATTTCAGTGGCGGCGTCAAATTCTCGGACCTAACAGAGAAAGAAGGTAAATATTTTTGCTTACATTATGATAAATTGTGTTGTTTTTTTTTCATTTTTGTTCTAAACAACTCGCAAATAAAATTTTATGTAAGAAATATTCAAAAACTGCATCTTTAGGTTTGTTTTTTTTTTTTTTTTGTTGCACCTATGAGGTATCTCTGTCCCTCAGTGATGGTGATGAGTGTCTACTATCAAGTTCAAGGATAAATCGATTTTGTTATTTCACCATCTTTGAGTAAACAAATTGAATTAGATGTGGACAAACAGCGGATGGTTGAGGGGGCTTGGTTTGTACATGTCCAACCCCCTGTCAATTGCCCAGTCTCGTTTTGTTTTGTTGCGAAGGTGGTTTCTTGAAATTCTAATCCTATTGTGTGCGATACTTAAAAATAGTTTTACGTTGCGTTTTATACTGTTTTTTTTTTTTTTTTCTTATGTCAATGGCAGTGGAAATTGCGTTTTCCTCTTGGTCGTTTTCTTTTGTTTTTATTTAATTTACCCTGCCAATCAATGAGAGATCGCCAATCGATGGCTACTAGCAGTATATGGACGACAGTCAGGCTATATAACCAAGTTGTTGCATAAACATCGTAATTGATACTTTTGATGTAGCCTTTTCATTAGAAATTGTGTTGGTACGTTGTTCTCTCTATTCATCAGTCACTTCCTGGAGGAGTAATGACTATGGTTGATGTAAATGACATTGCGTGTCAAAAGAATATATTTTCCCTCTGATTTTGCTTACTTGGAATGATTTCTTTCTTTCAATTAAGTTTGAGAAAAATTGGAATTTTATAGTTGGCCCCTTCGACATTTCGTTTTCATTTTCTTGGTAATATTGTTTTTATTGATTGTCGTGAGATAAAGACAATTGGTAAGTTCATTAAACTTTAGTGACCTTTATAGGGATATCCAGAGCTCCATTTAATTACAATGCCATCAAAATATAATTCGTTCTAATAAAATTGGGGACAACGTGCTTCTTTGCATGAATAATGGAGGGTTTTTTTTTGTTTGTCATTAGAAACCTTTTTTTTTTAATAAAATAAAAGAAGAAATAAGTTAGGTGATGGGAAATCTTTCGGGGTTGAACTAAAGGGATGTAAGCTAGAATTTATAAAGCGAAACGAAGTGCGTCGAGTATTTTCTATGGGGAAATAGAAGAGACAAGTGAAGTCTTACTTTTAGTCAGAAATTGAAACTGGTCCTAAACCACGTCTAAAATGTAATAAAGCTAAAAAACTAAGACAACCGTGGCACAAGGTAATCTTTCAATGAGTTCTGGGCGTACAGAAATACTTATCATCCCGATTGGCACTCGTCAGTAACGGATAAATCCAGATTCAAAGCTCAAGCTTTGAACTTTGAAAATTTGTCTTTCCTCACCGCCTTATATCAGAGGGCCTTCGGTTTGTTGAATGTGTTCAAGCCAATCTTGTGGTCAGATCACAGCTTGAATGACATCCAAATGTACCATTAAATATTTGACGATAGTCAGCTTTTTCGACTGAAAAAAGTGATCTAAAAGTAAACCGCTTACAACAGAACTGTCTTAACTCTCGAAAACTCGAAACTGGAATGGCTTTCACTCTGATGCACTGATAAAGTCATTTGGCGGAGTTTCACGGTACTGTTGTAAAGTAGGTGTACTCTAGTACATTGGCAGTGCATTCATGATGTTCAGTGAAAAATTTGAAAGTTTATCGAATTCATGCCATAAAGTAGCGCAAAATATGATTAATGGCCTTACTGAGCTTCCCTTTCGCTCTAAAATTGTTCTTTGGGTTTACTATACTCAGATCAAATTATTCATACAGAATTGGAAAATGTCTGTCAGAACCAGTGACGGCTCGTCCATAGAGTTAGAGGGTAGCCGTGGTGTAGAGTAACATCATCGCTGGTCACGCTGTTGGTTCACGGTTCAAATCCTGATGTCAGGAATCGTCTATTTATTTCGCATGAAATAAATAAAAAAGTAGATCAATTGCGAAAATTAAGTCATCTTTACTGCGAAGGCATAACACTGTAGGGCTGAAATGCAACTTGTTCGTGATGGTGACATCAGGATGACGGAAAAAAATACTGTGAATCATAAGCAACGACAATAAAAGCAAAACAAAAATGCTCCCCAGTTATCTGGACGCTACCATTGGAGTTTACAGAAACTTAATATCACCTGAGTTTCATACCACTACTCTAAATCTTTTTTTTCTCTTTCTCTCTTCTTCACAACGCATTTGATTTCATTTACATACTGTTGGCAACATCATCTTTTACTAACACGGCTAACACTGTTCCAGAATAGTTCTTGCAAGGGAATGAAACAAAATCGCAAAATATCCTTCCACTAATTATCTGAAATGAGTAGCATGGCACGTGCTCATCTCAGCTTAAGGTTAACATGGAGTGTATGTGTGTCTGCCGACATCTATATCGTATAGCTACGTTGCTTTTATATTTAAAAGAATTGTGCACATAAAATGTGTGCCTAAATTAAAATGATTCCATAACGTAATTCGTTTGAGCAATGCGGAGTTGCAGGGTTTTTCTAAGTTTAGCTACATACACGATTTTTTCGATGTCGTAGCGAAATTCGCTTACGTATATGATAAGTGTCGCGCTGACAAAAATGTTGCGAGTTTACATTTAGAATATGTGCCTTCGGATTGTAATCATTAAAAATTGGTTTGAACTGCGAATATCTATCTAAAACGGTGCGACGTACAAAAACGAATTAATGTGGTCGAAATTTTTATATGAAGGATGAATGTTTTTCAAAAATTCAATTTACAAACTTTTCCAAAATGTCGGGCTTTACCGGAAAGTTATGAAAAAACCGTTTTCAATGCGAATATCTCGAAAACGACGTTTCCTACAAATGAAATTATGTCTGTTGAAATATTGTGTTTTGAAATTCTCTCCCAAGATGGATGCCCAGTTTTTCAGAATTTAAAAAATTGAAGGTACACACTCTTCCTTTCATCAATCGGCGCGTCCTACGAATTAAATGGAAATCGCTCTTCAGTGCGAGTGTTCTCTCATTTATTTCGGTGTAGTATTTGGGTAAACTTATGTAATATTTATTATTTAAAAATATTAAAACAATTGCGAGCTTTATTGAGGTTTCTAGGAAACAAACCAAAAGTTACAACGTTAGTATTGTAATTTTGTTTGTGCATTTTTGAACAGTAACATAATTATGCAATTTTGTCAGAGAATATTAAAATATGCCTCCTATTTTTACAGCATAATTTAATTTGAAAATTGTGTCACCATCAAAATAATTATGTCACCAAGGAGATAAATTATGTCACGATGGTAAAGATTCTTAGAGATTGCTTGTAGTGTAGTAGATCACTTAGTTATATATTTTGTAGCATATTGAGTGATTATTACTTTATATCATTAGCAGTTAAGATTTAATGACCAAATGTTTAGCGATAACAAGTGGGCACTTTGCTACTTTTAAAGCTTGTCTTCCTTTCGAAATTTTAATATTGTTATCTTCCGTCATTGAAAAAACAAGTGGGTCAATGCTTTTACTCTGTAATAAAAGGAAAAACCTAATATGCATATCTATTAAGAATTCGATAAGATAATCTACGACGCTAATTTCTAGAATTGCGTGACCTTGTTAAGATAATCCATTAATTTTGATTCTTATCATTGTGTGCATGTCAGTAATAGTTTAGGGTGGAGTGAAAAATACAAAATGTTTGCTCTAAATCGGCAACACTGACTTAGCAATGCAGCCGATAGGCCCACTGAGTGCACTTAGACCATAAATCATTAATTTCTAACCTTTCTGTAAACCACAGTGATTGTATAATAGCAAATAGTTAATCTTTGAATTTTGAACTAAAAATTTTGAACTAAAATTCAGATCGATTTGGGCAGACAAAAGATATTCAACGATGGAAGTGAAATTTGTTGTTCTGGATTTCTATCGTTTTCTGCATTCTGTATCGGAATTATAATTCTAACCACAAAATAATCAGCACTTTATTATCGGCTAATGGGCGATCGACTGAGACGGCGCTCCATGAAGTTGTGCGTACGATACACTACAAACAATTTACTCTTGCCACCTTTTTAAATGTTGAAGGTGCTTTCAATAACGTTAGTACTGAATCGATTCAGGAAGCTGGGTGTAGGGGAGTTTATTAGCAAGTGGATAGTGACTATGCTAAAAACCAGAATCATTCAATCGACACTCGGTAATAGTGTTTCCACCATATCCGTTGTAAGGGGAACTCCTCAGGGTGGGGTTATCTCTCCTCTTCTTTGGCTTATGGTAATCAACAAAATTCTGTGTAGGCTTGACCGAGGTTAAGGTTGTCGCGTATGCGGATGATGTGGTAGTGTTGAGATCAGTGAGATTATGGAAGGTGCCTTGGATAAGATTAGCACATGGGCCACTGGATGTGGACTTAGCGTCAATCCGAGCAAAACTGAACTGATGCTCTTTACCACAAAAACCAAAATACCCGCTTTCACGCGTCCACGGCTTAATAACCAATTATTCTCGTTATCATCTAGTGCTAAGTACCTAGGTGTGGTACTCGACCCTAAATTAAGCTGGAAGCTTAACATTGAACAGCGAGTAAAGAAAGCCTGTGTGGCTTTTTATGCTTGTAGCAAAACATTCGGTAAGAAATGGGGACTCCGTCCGAAGATGGTCATTTGGATGTATACTGCGGTGGTGCGCCCTATACTTTCCTATGGATCGTTAGTTTGGTGGCCGGCGGTTAAGAAAGCATACATTACCAAACTCATCAACAAAGTACAAAGGACTGCGGCTCTAGGTGCTACAGGGGCGATGAAAACATGCCCAACTGAAGCCTTGAACGTAATCCTTCACCTTATACCACTCGACCATCATATAAAGTACATATCAGCATGTAGTGCGGTTAGATTAAGAGAAACAGGTAGCTGGTGCGATAGTCTCTACGGCCACAACAGCATCCTTAATCTGCTACCTCGGGAGTTGGCGGCAAATCCGACCGACTACATAATTCCCAGGGTGAACTTTCGCAATGATGTCACGGTGAGATTCCCTTCCAGGGCGGAATGGAAATGTGGCACGGTGACTAACGAGTTCAAAACAACAATTTTCACTGACGGGTCGAAAATGTACTGCGGAGTAGGGGCGGGAATCTTTTCTGAATCCCTCAATATCTCCAGTTCATTCCGTCTACCCAATTCATGCAGCGTATTTCAGGCGGAAGTTCTTGCTGTACGAGAGGCGTGCCGTCTATTCAAACATACATCGATACAACTTAACACCATAGCCATTTTCATTGATAGGCTTCCTCCTCCAAACTTGTTGAACAATGCAAGGAGGAGCTTGCCGCACTCGGTCATAGGTCTAGGATTAGCCGCATCTGGGTGCCTGGTCATAGTAACATTGACGGAAACGAAAGGGCTGATGAATTGGCGAGGCAGGGATCTGCCCTTGATTGCTCCCGTGCGGAGGAGGTGAACATTCCGTTAGGGGCCTTTAAGGGTAGAATCTTTGCTCATTTCCTTGCAGATGCTGGTTATAGATGGCGAAGGTTGCAGAACTGTGTCATATCCAGGCAGATGCGGCCCAAGTATAACTGGCGCAGAACACAAGAGCTATTAAACAGAAACCGGGCAGATATTGCTAGAGTTCTCGCAATTAGCACTGGCCATTGGCCCATAGGGGTCCACGCAGCCAGACTGGGCATTACTTTTAATGCACTTTGTCATAGCTGCAATGTGGCCTACGAGCCTGAAACAATCCTTCACTTCCTTTGTAAGTGTCCGGCCCTTAGTAGGGTCAGACACCGTATACTTGGCAGACACCTTTTTGATAATATTAGTGAGCTAGCGGAGGCAAGCATCGGGGACACCATCATCGGGGATTTAAATAATCTTTTCTCTCCTTTCCCACAAGTCCAACGCCAGTTTTTACAACAAATTAGGTCACTTGAGTTGTGGTATTAAAACGGCGCCCCTGCACTAATTATGTTTCAGCATAGCATGCTGTCACAACCACACCTACCTACCTTACCTACCTATCGGCTGATTTTGTGAAAAGTCGAAAACGGCACCTACGATTTTGATCAAATTTCATATCTGACTAAGGGTGGATATATGCTATCAAACTACGTTTTTGACGGGAAATAACGGTACTTTATTAGCTGGTTCTCAAAAATTAGCTATATATCAGATATGACTTAATTGATTTAGTTCAAAAACAATACATAAACCACAGAACGAAAGAATCGAAATTGCGGATGAACTTGCCAGATGAAGTTCACAATTCCCCTTTTTTAGTCCTAAACCTTTCCGTTCTAGCCATGTACTATTCTACTTGGGAATTCCAAGAAAAGTTCTCAATATGAGACTCAATACAAAGCCTAGGTGATTTGCTTTTGATTTCTTTATCTCAGATAAAAATAGAAACCAATAACTTTTCATCTTAAGAAATTGTGACACAAAGTTGTTACAGATTCCTCACCGGCTACCATTCACTCAAGTATCCTTTCAAAATGTAGACCTTTTTTTCTGGAAACTGCCGAATATATTTTGCGCGTAAGCCCCGTCATGACTCGTACCAGACTCAAAAATTTTGGTAAACTCCTCCACTCATCTGTTTTAACGATCTCCTTTCAAGAAGCAAAATGGCTTTAAGAGATAAGACGGCGTTGGCTGGTATATTCAAAATCTCAAATGCTCCTCGGCACAGATAATAAAAATCAGAAACGACCATCCGAAATCATTGCTGCCTGCTTAAACGTACATTTTAGATCAAAAATATGCATTAAACAAAATTTCCTGGCGTAAAGTTGTAATGTTTCATCACTCATTCATCATGATGTTGGTTTTATTTTAGAAATTTTTGATTTTTTTAATTTAATTTGTGAATATTATTCAGCACCCGAAACGCCAACCACTTTCAAATATCAACAATTTCCATTCGGTTCACCTGAGCATAGCCAAATCGATTTAACTGCATCATGTCCAAGATGTTTGGCTTCTGCTGCGGAAAAGCCTGGCAGCGAAGGTGAGTGTGAATCCGTTTCCTCTTCTTTTTTTTTTCTGTCTGTGTTTTCCAAACATGACACATTCTTCTCTATAATGTTTATTTTTGTTTATTCTTTTGTCGCAATGCTATGATAATGACTGCATTTTTGAAGTCATCCTTTATGCTTTGCATAATTATCATCTCACCACCATTCGCTTTGCTATCCCAACTGAAAAAAAAGCAATCCTCTTGTATCCTTTTAATCATTCAATCATTTGCTTAAATAGATTTTATAATTATTATTTTTACGAACGAAAGTCACATTTTATCAGCATTAAAATTTAAATGTGACTGCCATTGCAGTTAGATACTTGTGTACAGATGTAATAAATACAGAATCAACGCAGGGCTGGTCATTTGCATAACTTTGCCCAGCTTTATTAAATTTGAAAATTCAGTGCGGATGATGAAGAAAATCATCTTCTCTACAGCCACCTTAACATTAGTTCGAGACACGTCTCATAAAGGCTCGTGGTTCTGAGTCCTATAGTCTTCAGATGCTCGTTTAAAGGAATATGTGTTGCAACGAGTTCCAGAATGATCTTCAACCCACTTTTTCTTGGGCTTAACAGATATCAATTCTGCTTAACCTTGACTCGTCAACTAACATGCTTATTTGTCGTCAATTTCCAAATTGTTTTAGTGTTTCAACATCATTTCATGTTAGTTGTATCTATGATAAGCTGCTTCGGCAAGACGGTGTAATATTCAATATTTAATTTCCACTATCCTCGTTCTAGAACGATCACTGGAAAAATACCATCCTATCAGTATGCATTTGCGATGTACGGCTTTTGTCTTTTCGCTCTCTAGAAGCGAGCTCAAAACCTTAAAAACAACTGTCAGAGTTCCTCTCATGGCACCAGTAGTAGTAAACGCACGCAATCTGCTGTAGTTTACTTAATTTGCGCCTGAGGAACTTGGCATATTTTTATTAGACAAGTCATATTTTGACTACGCTCGTATAAAAAAGCTACAATAAAAAGTCTCTTTCTTACTTGGAGACACCATCTCGTAATCATTCGCCTTTTATTTCACTTTGATAGCTTGCCAGGGGGCAAAGATTTCATTATGGGGGCGTTGTTATTACGAACATCACTCGTGATTTATCCTAATTTCCCCAGTCGACTGGAAATTCATTTACCTATAAATAATAAAATGTTCTACAATATTTTAACGACTTCCGCTGCCATTTAAACTGCGAACAATGTATTCTATGTATCTGCGTACGTAAAACATTTTTAAAAATTAATACAAAAGTAAACGTCTACGTCCCTATTGTATTGACGTATTTTTGCTAAAATCTAAAGCTAAACACATTGCATGGAACCTAATTAAAGCTTTGCTATATAAGCGAATTATGTGTTTATTGTTAAAACGTTAAAAATAACTCTCAGATAATTGCCAAGCTTTTTCGTTCACTAACAAAAACAAGACTAGTATACGTATCTATAATTGTATCTGCTTTGTTCATGAAAAGCACGTGATTTTATTATATAGCAAAGATTTATAAAGCTAATTTTTTTTTCTCTCTCCCTCTCTCTTAATGAAACCGCCGACATAACAAATAATAACAATGGCATATAATTCAAATTTATTTATATTTATTTTATCACGTTGAAGTTTGTTTTAAGCTAAGTAACATAGATTTGTAGTTAGCTGAATTTTTATGGAATACATTTCATTAACTACTGGCTAATCTGCCTAGCTTCGCCCGGGTGCTAGATTCATTTGATATGTATTATATGAACATATTTACCGTCCCAGGATATGCTACACCTATTTGAACATTAATTTATTCTATCAAGAGGAACGCATCATTTGCAATAGACTTTTTCTTTTATATGGCTTCTCCAAGTGCGCAAACAAATCCTCAAACCAATTAAAAACGTTTCATTAATTGTTCATACAAATCTAGAAAAACTATTTAACCTAAAATTGTCCTTTCCCATTTTCGTCACATAAAATACAACCCCAGAGAAACAGAAGGAAAAAACCTATACACAATAACACAAATCTACCACTGGTGCACCGCTGTTGGCGTACGTACCCGCAAATTAAAAATAAATTGATTAAGAAATCACACTTATTGTGTAGTTTTTATTAGCTTTAGTGATGATTTATAGCTTCAAATGTTCGTTGATTATAGACTAGTACATACGCTGTTCGAACAAACCAAATTTTCCCATACAAAATAAGCGCTGGTAATTTTTTTTTGCTGTTTAAGCAAAATCGAAAGCAAAATTTATGTCTCAGTTTAAGTTTCCACAAACATTTTGCCAACATTGTCCAAGACAATAAAATTGAAGATAAATTGTTCACATCTAAGCCTAGAACGCTGTTCGAGCAAAACAACATTTTACCCAAGCAAAATTCAGGGAAAATGATTTTGTAGAGACTTTTGTGAGGCTCGTTGGGAAACTTTTTATTTGTTAAATGTTTTTTTCTCTCGATCAATACGAGTAAAATGTTGGAAAAAGGTTTGTGAAGACTAGCCCGGACAATAATTTAGCTTAGCCTAGTAGTTCTAGCAAAACACAATTTTTGCCGGTCTCCAAATCGCGCGACAAAATTAATGCAAACTTTTTATTTATTGGGGTAGAATACCTTCAATTTTTTAAATTTAAAAATGTTGCTTCTATTTGTCATAATTCACCCAGGTTTTGCAAAACGCGGCATGATATTTATTTACCATATACCTATATAAACCTTGTTCGGAAATTCCTTAATGAGCAAAGCAAACGACATGGAAATCGGTTCAGCGGTGCTTGAGTCTCAGCGTTACGATGCATAAAAGAGAGAAAAAGACCACTTTATTTTAGGGATAGCCAAACTCAAGGCTCAACCTCGCCATGCAATGCAGTTTAGGATAGACTAGGGAAAAAAAAAATTTGTCAGGCTATACATGGTTTTTCTTACAGGATTATCAGTTTAGTTTTGCCCAGAAGAAGAATACATGTTGAAGAATCATTACTCGTACGTGTGTGGTCACCTTAATGTTGTAGCCTTGATGAGATTTACTATCAGGTGCTACCTGTAAAGCGTACGAATATATCACTAGCGTATCAGCGGGTGGTGGCGTCATGGCCGTCAATGTACATAACTCAATTTGTATCTATCTGAGGCCGTTTTTGGTCATCGTCATTCGGTTTTTTACCTGCACCTATAAGGGCAAGTATTGGTTTACTGAAAATTGTCGATCTCGACGAGATTTTGATCAAACTGGACATTACAAACCCAAAAAAGTCTGTCAATTATGTTTGTCTGTATGTATGTCCGACTGCATCCTAAACGGCTGAACGGTTTTTCTTCCAACTTCATACTTGGGGACGCTGGGTTCACAATTGAAGACGAAATCTGAATTTTCATTCTAACCCCAAAACTAACGGTACTTTGCAAATGGCCGATTTTGTAAAAAAAAAAAAAAATCGATTTTCTCGAAAACGGCTGTAACGATTTTAATCAAATTAAATATTTGAGTTACAGTAAGCATATACTAACAGATTTTTGCGCAAAATAAAAATGCGTATAACGGTATTTTACTGAAAATTGCTATTTCTCGGCTATAACTGGATCGATTTTGTTGAAAATCAATATTTGAACGATATTTGACATGTACAACATTATACCATACGAAGTTTTAGAACATTTTCAAAATATTTATTTTTTATTTAAAAAAAAGAAGAACAATTTTTCAACGATTTTGTTGAAATTTTAAATCTGAGTGATTTGCAAATAAACAATATATAGGCGCAAGTATGTACGACCCAGTAGTGCACTTTATTTCTTACGACCTTTGTATATGTGACAAATTTCTTCCAATTATTCTTGAAACGCTTTTGAAGGCAATCGGATAATATGGTCACTGGGCATCCAACGCTTGTCATAGTCCAGAGGACACGTGCGATAAAACGCCCCCTGCTTTGTTTATGATGACCAGATGATTTGATTGCACAACAAAGAATTATAAAGTTAAAAGTAAATTTAGTTTGCGTTTCTTTCTTATTTCACAAATTCCGCTAACATGGTAGACAGTAATAAACCTTGGCACTTTGTTTTAACTTGAAATTCTACTAATTAATTTAGTTACTTAAGCGGGAAATGATTTGTTGCCTAGTAGGCTGTCTTTTATGAGACACTCATGCATATTAAACTTTTCTAGTATCGACTTGAGATAAGCAAACCGAGCGCATGTGGCTTCACTTCACATGATTAATAAGTATTAGAACTGCCGTCAGTGCGATAATAATTAGAAAGTCTTGTGATACAGAAATGCCTGTCTAAGTAGGCAGGTGTTTTGTGCATTTCTAATGCGCAAATGTAAGTAATTACCCGTGGATATTTCATTAAGTAACTTTGTAAATAAATTTTTAAGTCGCTGAAAATAAATTATGATCTCGAAGCGCTTTAGGCTGGGGTATTATATGGAGATTGTGAGAAAACTTAGCCCGAAAGTACCCGTTTGAGTGGTTTACCATTCTTTTCTTTTTTTGTTTTTTTTTTTTTGTCGTGACTTTAGTTTGTCAACAGAAAATATTTTGAGACACGATAATTAATTCCCCGCTTGACGTCACGTGGAACTTAGTATTTAATCAAAGTGACTCATATTGTTGGAGCGATGATGTTTTTTTTTTTTTTTTATCTTGACATTGAATGCATGCAATCAATTGATTGGCAAGTGGTAAGTGGCAAGTGAATGATTTGATTGTAATATCACGTGCAGTTTGTTGTGTCACGTGTTCAGTTTTTCAGTTCACAATAGCAATTAGGTGCGGGGTCGTAGTGATGGATATTATTCCCGAGGGTTTTCTATTTGAATTTTTTTTTTTTTTTTTTGCGGAACACAAAGTTGAAACTGGTGGCTAAGAAGCAGAGTGGTGGGCCCACTCTAAGGTTAATTTTTCGAAGGGATTTTCCAGATAGATAACCGGTTTGACAGTCACAGACGATAACCACGGGACATTAGTCATAAGAAAACATTTAAGAAAATTACTTAACGCCGGTCGTATGACACATCTTATTTTGAACAAATTTTGTTTAGACTTTTACGTAAGCATTTAGAGTTTAGCTTTATTTATGCTTCTAAATACTAATTCTTGATAGAGGATGATCAACGATGGATTCTTTACCACCGTTTAACGGCAAAGCGAGGTTCGCAACCATTTTCTGTTCTGCTATTTGATTGTCGTCAGCAGTTATCTACATGCATATAACGGATCTTTCAATAAGGGCGCTCGACCTTTATAATTTAATAAAAAGAGCTGTATGTGAGGTGGGTGCCGTTGCTCAAGGTTCAAGTACTAGAAAAAAACTCTTAGTTTTCAAGGTCCCACCTCTCGCGAACTGTTGACAACCATCTGAGTGTAAAACCGTGACAGAAAGTTTCTCCTAGTCGACAAATTTGACCTACGGAAACGGCATAAGACTGTAGGCCAGCAAAGACTTGAATGACGTTCTCCAGGTCGTGAATTGTTGCTGTTTATTGGCATAGACCAGTCTTATGGCGTCTGGAAATAACGCAACCTGAAACTTTTCATTCGCTGTGTAGCACGAAGCACAGCCTTTCTGGGACCATATGTCTATATCTTTCAATTCGGGCCAAACAAAATCGATTATTATTTCTCGATACCGCTTCGCCTCTTTCATTTCGGAAGATGTATTTCTTGGTGACGCCGCCTGACCAAAATCCACACCAAACAGTGAGGTTTTCTGAATGCAAAGAAAGCTCCTGGAACTATTGTGGATTGACATCGTCCCAGATGCGATAACAAAGAAAGCTCCTGGAACTATTGTGGATTGACATCGTCCCAGATGCGATAATTTTGATTATTTACGAAGCCATTCAGCCAAATTTGTTTGGCGAACAGGGCACGAATTTTTGTAATATATTTTCACAATTTTGAAGCGTTGTAGAAGCGTGTAGTTTTTCATGATTAAATGGCAGCTATGACAGAACACAATCGTCATGACAGCGTTGTCATTTCAAACATAACCACAATCGGCTGTCAAAGTTGAGTGGTGGCTATTGAAAGATCCTGTATAATTGAGTGTCTTGTGATATCAGTCATCAACTCACGTATGGCAACAATCATTGCATATTTCTATCTAAGCGGGTGAGGGTGTAGTCAGTGAATAATCTGTTTGCTTCTTGAGCAGGAGCTATATACATATATAGGTTCGAGTTCCAGACAAAGACCACCCGTGAGGTAGTAAGGAAGATAAATAAGAGAACCGAAAACAGGAACCAACATGGTAGGCTGGTTCGATATCTCTCTGATGTCAATAATCATCTATTTATTTCGCATGATATAAATAAAAAGTCGATCAATTGCGAAAGCTTGTGTCAACTCTACTGCGAAGGCATAACACTGGCGGTAGGGCGGTCATACGGCTAAAATGCAACTTGATCGTGATGATAACATCAGGAGGACGGAAAAAAATACTGTGAATCATGAGCAACGACAAAAGCAAAAACAAACAAGCTCCCCAGTTATCTGGACAGTCACCCGTGGAGTTGACTGAAACTTAATACCAGCTGAGTTTCAAACCAACTACACCAATCTCTGTCTTTCTCTCTGTCTCTTCCCCTTTCCTCAAAAACGCCCGTGTCCTAAAATTAGTATAAGGGTATTCACAACCCCTTTCACACGTGCAAATTATAAAAAAAAAACTATCGTCACACTGGAATCTACCACTGTTTAGTTTTCTAAGGTTAAATTTTCAATAAAAGGGAAACCAAATTCCGGAGCCATTTCTTAAAGTAATGGCTGAAAAAACTTAGTTATATTCATTTAGCTTTCGAACGATTGTTGATTGCTCGATCCCGCGACGCACTACATCGTGACCACCCAATTTCAAGTACATTTCTACGAATGTTAATAGATTACTATATACTAGCAATATAGTCACAGCCTTATCCAACAGATGGGCGCCCCTGGTTTATTCACTGAAATCCGTCTCACGACGAGCGGCATCCTTGACTGCCGAATTATCCATTCGTGGAATTATTGGATTTGACCACTTGACCTGAAAAGGAGGAGCAAATGAAAATTTTTAAATTGGAGACGAACAATTTTTCAGCTTTCAGAAATGATTATAACTTAAAGAACTCCATTAATACTGACTGTGTTGAACTTATGTGTTATCTTTTTTTTATTATTGACGAGTGCCGGAACGACAGGTCATTGATAGATATTTGGATAGATACATATAAAGCGGTCCACGATGAGGTGGAAACTAGAGCAATGTTAGGTCCATTGTCATACCACTATGGAGCAGGGATTTCAATCCTCATCTAACCCTGAAACCATCTGTTCCTCTTGATGAAGCCTTTTTGCAGTGCAGCTTTTATTCAAATCATTTAGGTCGTTGAAGAAGTATTCTGGGCAAGCAGCAAATATGGTCTCTACAGCTTCTCCGGAAGTCATTGCTTGCAAGACGTTGCTCGTAATTACGTTTGTTTGTACCAAGTGAATCTTGTCCAGCTAATTCATCAGGCGCAGATTCCCGGGATGTTGCAATTAACAGGTACCCAGGAGATAATGTTATTAAACTCTTAAGAGATGAGCGGCAGTCTTTCACTTCTTTAGATCTTACTGCGTTGGCTGCTCATTGCTTCCTAGTTGTCGATATAGATTGCACTGTCTGTCCACGATATTGGAACCGACTTCGGCTCGGAAAACACACATGGCTCGGCAGATTGAAGGATTGGTGTATGTCTAGGTTCATTGAGGAGTAAAAAGCACAAACTCGTTTGTTTTCGAGCCATCAATAATCTGTAGTGTCACGGAGGTTGCGACGTAACATACGAGTAAGGATTTTGACATGTCCTACATGCTGCTCCTTCCACTATCGCGTAGTCTTAGGACCAAATTCGGGGCCAATTGGAAATGTGTAATAATAAATATAAATATGTATAATTGGGAGTAAGTAAAGTTTGGTTTGCAGGGGTGCAATGGAAAGGTTCTCAGCGAACCCAAGATACCGGGACATATCACTCGTTAAGTTTTTTTTCCAGTATCTTTACATTGGATGTCCTTTCTATAGCAGGCCTTCATACAGTTATACCGCAGATGAGTATCGGTCTAGCTATCGAGATGTTCACATAACCAGTGCTCCATCTGGGGCCCACAGCCTTAAAATTATTCAGACTCAGCCTCTAGTTGACTTGTTTGAAAATAGAAAACTCAAACCTCAAACATTTTATAGAAAGAAAAACAAATTTGACCCTTATTTCACCTTAAGCATCAGCATATTGGTCTTTTATTTGTCGTATATTTTCAGCCTTTCTCAGCCTTGATATTATCTAATTTGTTCCCCAAACGAATTCATGATCAAAGAGCAGAAAATTCCTCTAAAAACCTACATTTATAGAGGCCATTTCATTGTTATTTTAAAATTCAATTCGCTAAATTCCCCTAATCCCCCGCCCAATGAACAACCCGTCGAATAGTGTGTGGTTTCAAATTTTATTTCTCTCAATTTTTATAAATATTTTGAACATTTTGGTGGGCGTTTCAGCAACCGTACTACGTAAATTCTCATAAAAAAAAAAAAAAACATCATAGCTCTGGCTAGAAAATTGAACTGAAATTTTTGGAATACGTGCTAAAAATTAGAAAAAAAATCCTTCAGTGTACGAATACATACGCATTTCTATTAAAAAAAAAAAAAAGAAAGAAAGGAAGACAATTGTTTTTGAACTACAGAATGACATCTACGTCGAATATCTACACCCCAGTCACTTAGCGTTAAATTGTAATCAAGATATTTCGTTTCAACATATTTTGGCAGAATTTGCTTATTCAAGAAATGGCTTGTTTGTGCCAAGATTTATATTTGTTTGACAATTAGAAAAAAACAACGAACAGAATTTGAAGAAAATTTTGCGCCGTGGGAAATGAAACCTAATGTCATAATGACATCCCATAAAAGTGGGTGTGTTTTTTTTTTTTTTTTTTATTTCTTTTTAATGAATGCATCTAGAGTTTGCCTTAAATGTGTGCCTCACATGTTCTTCCAACTTAAATATTACTACATGTGATTTACGAGATCTGAATTTATCTTAAGTGTTGAGTGAAAGTACACGTATGACTTCCGCTTCCTGTCACACACCTTTTTGACGTATGAGAAGGTGGGCCCACGCCCAGTGAATGACACTGACAGGTTAAGAGGTATGCACTATAATCGTTCGTTCACATTGCTGCTGTGGCGATCTTGATGGTTTGTTTGTTTCAGATGAATGGATGGCTAAATTACAAGGTTCTCCCGCGTGCCACATGTGACTGTAGTAGGTACATACGTGACTTGTCTATATCTATGGACACACTATCTATTAACACCGCCTGTATTTGGGTTGTGATATTTGGTTCTCGGACACGTTTATGCAGAAAGTCTAAAAATAGCAGCGCAAACTTATTTTCTCACAGTCTGGGTGTGCGTGGTCTGAATATGTACATAGATTTAGATTGGTATGATTCGCAAGTTCTCACACTTGTTGCTACATAGCTGAAATTTATTTTCTGTATCAAAGAAGATTCGTGCTGTTTAGAATCACATTTTGTATTGTTCTACGATTTTTTCTTTTTCTTTGAAAATTTTGCATGATGATGCATAAATTTCTCTCCTCATCATGGGAATCACTCTGCGGAACGATCTAGTTTCTATAAACAAATAACCCATTGTAACTGCTTATTGTGGTCGGCTCTTGTGACCAACTATGAAACTCTAAACTTTGACTTCAATCGAAGTCCAGAAAGTATTTTTTTTCATTATTTATCATTTTCTATTTCATTGGAGGTTAGTGGATAATTTTTTTTTTTAAAGCTAAATGAGCTAAACTCATTATTTGTTATGTCACATCAGGTGATACAATTGAATTTTTGATTGATCGACTTTTGATAAACAATCTTTTGTATTATGTCGAGAGGTGAAATGAGGTTCGTTTTGTTGAGTTAACGCTTTGTATTTCTATTGAAATCGGGTGATTACTCAGAAAATTCAATGACATGCGTGTTGATATGGCTGCATTAAAAAAATTAAAAGAATACGCATCTGATCAGTAGATACTCGTACGTCAAATCTATAACATAAAAACGGCACGACATCACTACCAGTTCAATCGTCGTTATGCTTGTTTGTTTGTATGAACGCGCTAATATCGAGAACCACTGAACTGGTTTCGATGCAGTTTTTACTATTCCATTGCTTACTCCTTGAGAAAGGTTTAGGTATATTGTACGTTGCATCTTAAATAAGGCCGAGCAGTGAGCAGTGAATCTGCAGTAAGTCGCTGTCAAAACTGAATCTGCAGCAAGTCGCTGTCAAAACTGAAGGAGTTACATCAAAGCGATGTATAGTTTAACAAAAAGTCAGTGAGGGCATACACCTCAGGTGAATAGGTCAATTAGCATTTCTTTGGTGGTTGGCTACCTGATCTGTAATTGTTGATATTGTCTTTAAAACGAAAGCTCGGTCTTTTTGAACTTGGGGGCTGAGATTCGACGATCCAATTGGCTGGAGTGTTGTTTTCCATTCGATGATGTGATCGAATGAATGTAGTTATCGAGCCTTGGTTTTTGGGACTGCATTTACATCTTGATACAGCTCATTAAGTTTCGCGGTTATAGCTTCTCCTCGCACACAAGACCAAATATTCGACGGAAAATGTTTCGCTTGAAAGAGCCTAATATCTGCTCAGCTTTTCTGCTTACAGTCCAGCGCACCTTATAATAGACAGAATTATTTTTCAAGTCATCCATGCTCCTTTGTTTGTTGACAACTTGTATTTAGTTTTGAGCTCATTAACTTTAAGACCAACAGTTCGTGAAAGCCTCCTAACAGCTGAACGGATTGGATTAATTTATGACACCAGTACTGCGCACTATCTGTTCCAGCATATGATTTAAAAAATCGCATGATAGTGCATCTCCTTGTCTAAATCTTGTGCACATTTTAAATAGCTCGAAGGAGCAATTCCCAAATGTTACGCGGCATAGCTGGATCCCTAAGTCAGCCATCGTCTAGCAGAGTTCGAGTTGAAGTCGATAAATAGATTTGTTTTAGTGCTCTTGAATTGCTGTAGATTAAAAGCTTCTGGAAATATGTCTCTTGGCAGTGAATTCCAAAGTTGAAGTAGCAAAAGGTGCACATATAGGTGATGGGTACTGGCTCAAATGTCGCATTTCGTCGGTATTGTTTCTTAGGTCTGCTATCCGTCTCCTAATGAGTCAAGGACTGGGATTGGATGTTAGTGCGGTATTATCAATTAAGCAAACTGCTCGTCTCTGTATGGTGTCAAGTAGGTGAAGGTTTAGAGACCGAGCTCCATACATATAAACAATACTCAAGCTGCGGTCTAACTTGTATTTTTTACAGAAGAAGGAGCTGTTTTGCTGTGAAGTATCTCTTTGCTCTAAACAGATAGCTTAACTTCATCGATGCTGATTTTGCGATATTGGACGCCAAGAAGGTGCATTGTTTCCTTGGGTGGAATAGTTTACTCTAGTACAGTGTACGTGTTCTTTTTAGAAAAAAGCCTAACATTGAATTTCTTCCCCTGGGCGGCCCTAGGACAAGGGACCGGGTAAACTTTGCTCACTTTGGCGATTTGAGGGTACATTTGCCATCGTACCTATTTCAAAACCCTTTCTCTTGAAAAATGAAGTAGCCTAGTACTCTTAAGTAGTTCGACCTGTCTAGAACTGTTCTTCTGCTGCCGCCGTTGGGAAATGCATTATGCTTGACTTAGTAGACGGTTCGTGGTTTGTTTCTCTGATCGGTCATTTCATTCATAAGGGATACCTTGAAGGCAACTACTAATTGTTCCAATTGTCTCAAACTGGTAGTAAAAAGCGGTGTTCGGTAGATTTTAAACATTATGTGATTTGATTCGCCGGAATTTGTGAACATGCAGTAAGAAAGTCAAAAAGTTTTAGTAGTGGACCTTGCCAAGGAATAAAAAAAACCTCAATTCGGAAACAATTTTCATACATGTGCAGATGATTTCGAAGTTTTCTCCCTCCTGCGGAGTGTGCGTTGGGCGCCATTTTGGTAAAAGAGGATGAAGTAAGATTTTTCGCGATTATTTCGTTACTCGTTAACTTTATGGAAAAAGGATTATTAGCTATCTGAATTAGAATACAATTTTCTATAAGAAAGCTCTTAACTATATTTTTTGTAATATGACACGTTTTCGAGTTATAGCCTCGGGAAGACTAGAAGTTTTACACAACAGCCTGCAAAAAGAGATCCTTTCTTATACAAGCATTATCTGTTACGAGTACATTGCTTGCTTAATCTTTTTAATATCTTACAGTTTTGCGAGTTCCCTTAGGTCGATCTAACCAACATGTTGTATTAAATTTTGTATGATTTTCTTCAATTATAGCCTTCAAGTTCCAGGAGAACCTTATTCGTACCATGATCCAAATTGAGAATACCTATTTCGAAGTTGGTAATTCATGCCAGCGAAACTGTTTAATTATATGCGATCGCGGTGTCATGGACGCAAGTGCATGTAGGTTTTCTGTTTTCATTTGCCACTTAACCCTATTAATGTGTATTTACCTTATTTTCTAGATATTTCCAAAGAGAAATGGGAAAAAATGATGGCCTCTAACAATTGGAATCCCATTGAACTCAGAGATAATCGTTACAATCAAATCCTCCATTTAGTATCAGCTGCTAACGGTGCCGAAGAGTTTTATACAACTGAAGTGAGTATTGTAAAGTATTTGAAAGTATTTGCAAAGGGAAGGATACGAATTCGGGAGGGTTTATCACAAGGAAGCTGAATGCTCAGTGTTGGTTTACCATAGTACGCACTAACTGGAAAGCTTATCTCTTCTAGGATCATGCTTGCCGATCTGAAGGTGTTGAACTGGCCAGAGAATTGGACTATAAATCGGCAGCTGCATGGGTCGGCCACCCATATTTCGATGTTATCGACAACTCTACAGATTTTGAATCAAAAATGAATCGTGCCATTGAAGCTGTTTGTCAAAAGCTCGGTATCGATATTGGTGATCGTCTTAAGACCTCCTCAAGGAAACTTAAATTACTGGGTAAAATTATAGTCTCCTCAGGTGAAAGAGTACTTACTAACATTTTATTTGAAAAAAAAAAAAAAAAAAAAAAAAAAATTTAGTTGGAAGCTTGCCACCCGATTCTGAATTTCCACCGTTTCAAGACTTTGATGTCGTGCATCATTATTTACAATCCTCAGGACCAAAAGTACAAGCACGGTTACGTAAACGTGGCCAGAAAAATCACTGGAGTTATATTCACACAATTCGTCGGCCGCATCTCCACGGGCAGGCTGTTGAGGTGAAAACTCAGCTAACCCATCGTGACTATATGAATTTGTTGGCACAGCGCGACTATACTCATTTTACAATCTACAAGAAACGTCGTTGCTTTTTAATTAACAATCAATACTTTCAATTGGACATCTACAGAGAGCCAAGTCATCCAAGGTGAGTTTGTTTAAGCATAGACTTATAGTATAGACTCTTTTTTAAACCTAATCCTAATGGCAGATGCAAAGGGCTGATCCTCTTGGAAACCTACTCATCATTGTCCGGTGATGCTTTAAAGAATTGCATGCCAAAATTCTTAAATATCGTCAAAGAGGTAACTGGTGATCCGGATTACTCAATGTTTAACTTGTCGCTAAAAGAAGATTGGAGCGTCACCAAGAAATTCTGTCATTCATTGCATGGTAAGGAAAAGTGTAAGCATTACCTCGATGATGTCGATGATGTCGGTGATGATTGATGATGCTTGCTAAGAAACAATCATAGATGAAGAGATACATATAAAAATGCTTGTTTTAAAACTTAAACTTAAGTTTTGTTTAGACTTTTTATTTTTGTTTCTGTTTGTTCTTGGTTTTGTTTTATTTTAAAGAATCTACACAAAAATAGATTGGTTTTTTGAGTTCTTAGTGTTTTGTGGATTGTATCTTTTCCTAGAAAATAAATTAGTTTGTAAGAATTGCATGAATATACATACATTAAAATATAATGCACGCAAAATGTTTGGATACTAACCAAAGACATTTCATTCATTTTGGTACACATTATCTAACAGTACATAACATTTATATAAATTCATAGAAAAAAAATATGAAAACTTATTGCAAATATGTAGCATAAATTTAGATTGTATAGTATTTACTTTCTCTCAAGTATTTGTTCTTGAATTCTAGGATCAAAAATTATAATTTTGGGATAATTATGCCCTTTGTTTATTATTCTTCTTCCTTTACCTGGGAGGATTCTTAAACAACTTTATTATTGTAGCCAATAGCAGTTCTTATATAATTGTGTCTCTGGAAGTTAAGGTAATATGTAGTTTATGTTGGAATATGGTTTTGCTAGTGAGTAGAGACAAATAGATCATCTTTTCTATTAAGGTGCCTTATTTTTTAATTGTGAAACTTTTTTTTTAACTAAAGCTTCACGAAATTATACATCGGTAGATGTAAAATTTTCAGGCGATTTAGCATTTATATTTCTTACTCAAACTCTGTCTTCTTTTGAAAACCCATACAGCTCTAGTTTGTTTCTGCTGATTGTGAATTCATTGACCTTACTCAGTTAAAAATGCACGCATTGTGATGCTTATAAGGGAAGCAGGTTCACGGGACAATCCTTTTTTCTTTGGATTTCCAAATTATCCTTAATCTTTAATAAATTTGAATTTTATTTCACGAGTTTTTCCGGATAATTCTTCGATATCCTACAAGAAGTGCTTTCCGAGGAATCTGTGAGCCCAGTGCGAATCTGGCTCTCAACTGATAAGCTTCTTCAGCCAAAAGGTTAGTTGATGTACACCTTCACTTGCAAAAACAAATTGCATCATCGTCGCAGTACCTCTGGAATGGTTTTAAAGTATTCATTCGTCCTGCAGCCCCATCCACCCGATGCCTTGAAAGTGTCACCAATTCGATATCTTATCCATATGTCGTCAACGCAGACAATAGGACAATAGGTCTTTCTGTCGAAGACTCCAAGGGTACTTTCATCCGACAAATGTCTGCAGATGATGGTAGTTTTATACAGTGCCATCTTTGGGCCTTGCTACTAAATTGCTTTCTTAGCCTAATAACACCGTGGTTGGTAAGAGTGAGTCTTCGTTTATATTCTCGTGCTGCTGTTATTGACAGAGTTAACAGTAGAGTCTGTGTGGACAGAATCTTGATTACCTCGAAGTTATATCTGCCTATCATGACGTTCATCTATTTCACATGCTGTGGTGAAATTCATGATCTAGCGTAATGTAAAAATTTGGTCAGGCCAAAAGCTGCACTGATAGCGGCATTCAACTCGTTGACAAATGGATTTAGGCGGTCATATATTATAGTACTCAGAATTTTGTAAGCAAGTTGAGGCGGTCTTCTTTGTCATTGATGGGGAAAACTGTTCTGAAGATTGGAGTCAGCTTCCTACAAATTCATCTCCCACAGCTTTAAAAAGTTCAGCTGTTGGAACGTCTGATAAAGAACTTTGTTTGGTTCAAGCTTGACTGTAGCTGCTTTAAGTGGTTGAAACAATTGGCCCAACATTCAGGTCGAGCTGATTACATTGTTTGATTTTGGATTTCGTCATATAAACCCCAAAGTTTCAGATTTCGCCCCTGGTGGGAAACACTACGTATAGTGGGTGTTACAGTCTCCGTTTTGGGGAGTGAAAGTCTGGTTTTCTCGGTTTACCATTTCCATTTTCGCGTGATTCTAAAATATCTCTCCATTTTCTTGATCTCCCTATGCTCATACTCTTTTTTCTTCCATAAGCCTATACGCTGATAGAGTAATACGAAATTTCTTATATAAAAAATCCAAAAATTTAAATATTATTGCCCAGGAAGATAAATTGAAGCAAAATTGCTTCTCCATAAATTCAATTTGTCTGAGCTATTTGGAGACCAGTCAACAGTTTTGCTCAAACAGAGCACTAAGTTTTGTGAGCAATACCTTGGTGGGTATATGTTTGAGTCGTAGAATGTAGTTTCAAGACAGGTCTATAGAATCTAGTTACATTCGGCCTTGACGAGCTGGAATAGCTAATATTTTCTTGAGAACGAAAGTGATAGATGATATATGATAGAAGGTCCCGATTCCGACCTATAAAATTGAGCACTCGGGTGAATTACAAGTCTATACAAAAAGCTGCTGCACATAGATTTAAGCCTGATATGATGAAAATATGGTTTGAATATCAAATTATAGTTTCGATAAAGATTAGAAGAAAGATTAAGTAGTTCAATTTATTATACGGAAACGTACTTTTGTATTATCTTCCAAGAGACAGTAGGGGTGGTTTTTCCTGAAAACACATAGGAAGATTGTATAAAATGATATACATACGAGTATGCAATAAGTTCGTACCCATCCCGTTCCATTAAGAGTCTTGTCCATTAAAGAACTGCTGAGCTGACATACTACCAGGTTAAATAATTTCTTTTTTTATTTCTGAAAATATTTCCTATTTCGTTTTCAATGATCTCTTATATTCTTTTAAATAAACTAAAAAGAAGCATTAAAGAACATTTTTCCATTAAAAATTTACCAAAGAAACATTTTAAAGCCAAATTTAATTCATAAGCTCTAGCTTACCATGCATACCATTCAGTTAGTCATTCATACTTCACTTGTTTTTATTTTTTATTTTTGCTGTGATGATCTATCCCTAGAATTTTTTTTTTAAATTTGTTGCTTGAGAATTTGATTAAAGTGAGATGTGATTACAATTGAAATGTGCTCTTTTATTTTAATCAAAATGTTAAAAATGTGCCTGCGGCTTACTTTCTTTACAAAATCTTTTTTTTACCTGTAAAGTTTACTTCGCTCATTCATTCTGTAATTTGCCAAACAATTTGTCAACTATTTTAATTTTCGTATAACATATGTACATTCATAGATTGGCTTGGATCTTACTCCATAATCATTCTGATTTGACGAATAGGTTTAGGAACTCGATGACTGATTTTGAATGTCTGTGCTAAAAGAATATAAAACTGAGTTTTGTCTTTGCTAAAGAAGGACTGTGCTAAACAAAAGTCTTTGCTAAAAAAGTAAAGCATCTTCATAAAAAGAATAAAATTCGAATGCATTGACTATTGAAAAATTGCACAAAAAAAATGTTGCCAATGGAATCATTAGTCGAATAGTGGTTTAATAGTAATAAATAGTAGCAAGAACATAGTCCCCATCAATATGTAAAGTTTATTTCTAACAATTTAAGTACTTTTTGCGAACTATGTATGTATGTATCTGAACATGTACCCAAAGTGGAATTTAACTAGGGATGAAAGCAAGTGTCGTTGCCCAGTGAATTATTGTATTTGCTTCAGATATAAAATTAGACTTTGCTGGCAACCAATTTTTTGCAATGAATCAGTTAAACATGCCCATTTTATTAGTGTTGCTGTTTCATCATAATTTGCAACAAGAAGACCAAAAGTAGTAATAAGTGAAATCGAAGACTTATTTTATGTGTGTTTTAAATAAGCCCACCCAATATTACTAATTCTATACCTAAAAGCTGGACACAAAAGAACAATTAGAATCTCCGCACCTTTTCCCAACGAAAACTTGGCATACAAAAGCTATTTTTGTTTTTATGGTCAACAGTAGTAATAATCTTTATTTGTTGCAGAATCAAAAATAACCCGAAATAAAGTTATACCTCACAGACCAGTTATTTTATCCACCCAATCAATTTATAACGGCTTAACAAAGTCCTTTTATCTATTTCAATTCTCCCACTTACCTATATCAAAAGATTACCTAAGTTTTTGCGTACCTTGACAGATTTAGATTGCTCTTCTTTCCAATCACGAATTTAAAAATAAAAATTCTTAATCGATATGATACGGTACAGTTAAAAATAAATGTACGTAATAAAATAGACATTTGTTGTACAACTTCGCAGCTCCCGTCACTATTTCTTCATTGCTTTGCTATTAAAACTAAAAAATAGTGGTGGGACTCTTGTTGAGCGCTAATACTTTTATATTGCTATACATCTTCGTCATAATTATAGCTCATGAACGATTAGAATTTATAACAGTATTTCACTCGTTCCGCCACATTTTTGTGTGCTACAAAAAACAAATAGTGGGCCTCTTGTCGTGCACCAATCGGTTTGCACTGTTCTGTTATACAACTTAGTTATCGCCATAACTTTATTCTACTGCGAAAGCATAACACTGGCAATAGGGTGATCATATGACTAAAATGCAACTTGATCGTGATGATGACATCAGGAGGACAGAAAATAAATACTGTGAATCATAAGCAACGACAATAACAGCAGAACAGAAATAATTCCCAGTTATCTGGACGCCACCCTTGGAGTTCACTGAAACTTAAAACCATCTGAGTTTCAAACGAACTCTGTCTTTCTCTCTATCTCTTCCCCTTTCCACAAAAAACGACCGTGTTCTGAAATTAGTATAATGGTATTCATATCCCCTTTAACACGTGCAAATTATAAAAAAAACGGTAGGAAGCCAGCAAATTATAATTATATTTTTGAAATAAGGACAAACCAAGTCAATTAAAGAACAATTGTATTCGAGAGTTGGAAATGGCTCCTAATAAAAGTTTTCCCATTAGCATCTTCATTGGCTTGTTCTCCTTAACACAAAATGTTTCTAAGTTCAAGCTCAAAAAGCAAGAACTTGTCACTACGGTGTAGAAGCAACCTACATAAATCTAGTTTTTTTTTCATTTTGCATCGAAGCCATTTAAAGTCATAGTAAAGTCGTTTCTTTTATATAAAATAATGTGAGGTTAACTTTACATTGTAGTTACGATCTGCCAAATGTTGTCTGATAACACATTGCTTCGTGTTTTGAGTTGAAAAAGACATCTTCTAGTATTTAGTTCCAGTGTGTGTTTGATTCCTGCAAAATAAGTCGGTAGTGGTATATCGGTATCGGTGGTAGTTTTATTTTCTGAGATACTTTTTCTATTCTTACAGACAAAACTAACAACTAATGGTAAAAATAAAAGAGCAAATAATTCCCTTATAAGTAATCACATTTACTTTAGTCATCCTGCTTATTCCCTCTCACTTAAATCGGTTAATTTTTGATTTTCTAAATTAAATTCGAATTGGCATAAACAGAGTAGAAATCTTTTTATTTTTTTTTTCTCAATTTATTTGTTCTGCTTTTGATTCTAAAATTCGTACAAAATTTTCTTTTATTGCCTTTATTTTATTTATAGACCAAGGCACCACCGCTTACATAAAATCTAAAACAAATGGAGTATCGAATACACAATTGATTGTTAACGGTCATGCAAAGGGTTAGTTTAATTATCAATTAGTAATTTTATTATTATTATAATTATCTGTAGCGAATTTCTTTATGAAAACAAAAACAGAAAATAATAATAGAACACCATCTCGTAAAATTAGTTGTTAACATCTAAATAATAATAATAAAAAGAATAAAACAACATTGTAGTAACGTTAAAGTTATACTTTGAAAACTGATTATTTTTGGCTGATTTTTTTTTTTTTATTTTATTTTATTTTATATAACTAAGTTTAAATATGTCTATGCCTGATGAAAAAAAAATTCTTAAATTCTAAAGACGATCCTAGAGTTTGTTTTAAAATTTTCTTTTTATTAACTATTTCAACAGTACTTAGGTTTCTACCGCAAATTTTTATTTTATTGTGAATGCTTCCTCGAAATTAAACCTATTTTTTTATTAAATTTTGATTATATATCATTTGTACTTAAAAAAAAATTGTGTTTGCAATCATTTTATCGAAAAATTGTTATGAGAAGAGAATAATGTTGTGTTACTCAATTAAAATCTAAAAAAAGAAAAAAAAAAACAATAAAGTAATTGTAATAAAAATCTTAGTCAAATATTTTATAATTTTTAAGCAAAATAAATCAATATAGCATTAAAACTTCATGTAAAAAAAAGAAAGAGAAACAAAACAAAATACAAAACTGATTCTATTTTCATCAAAATTTATATTTTTTTTTTTTATTTGTGCACTTTTGGAAAAATTTGATTTGCTTGCTACCAAAGAGAGAGAGAAAGAAACATTATTTCAGACAAAAATAAATTATTTTCAATATAATTTAAGAGGTAGTTACATATGTGAACAATTTAGGTGATACATCATGAACTTTATTGTTAAAACTAAAAGCAAACAAGAAAAATATATATGTTAGAACAGTAACGAACTCTAAATGGCTTTAGTTTTCTTAATATATCATCACAGAGACTTGTAAGGTAAACTGGATAACAATACGACAAGTCAGAATTGGTGAAATTGGATTTCCGTTATCAGAATGTTATAAAACGGAACACTGATGGATTCAACACGGTGTCTGACTGTTCGTGTATCTGCTTATAAGTTTTGAAAGGTTAAACCTAGAGGACTGAAGTATGTGGTGAACCGAAAATAATAATAAAAACAATTTGTTCAAAACATTTTGGGGGCATATATGTACCCCCAAACAAATAATATTCTCCCATCAATGCTACAGGGTGGTGCAAAATTACATTTATGGTTTGAATTCGTTGTAAGTTCTTTATTTCAGAGTCTTCTTCTTACGACGAAGTTATGATCCGGAGTAGAAGGATCACAACCTTCCCACTTTACTGCATCCCTACTGGTCCGCTTGTGGGGTTTGCCTTCTTTATTTCAGAGTAAATTCTAATTTGTTTTTTTTTTTTTTTTAAAGTACAGAGCTAAACGTGAAAGATTACGTCACGCAAATGGTGGCCATTTTCTGCTTCGCACATTCGTGCTATTTCCAATGAATTTTCCATCAACTTTCCCAAAATTTCAGGTGTTATGACACGGATTTCATTGCGAATATTGGTATATAGTCGCTGGCTTATTCAAGTAAACTTGTTCTTTTAAATAGGTCCAAAGTAAACAGTAGGGAGCGGTTAAATCCGGTAAGTGTAGCAATTGAAGCCTCTATAATGCGCTCGTCGAAGATGTCCCTTAACAGAGCCATTGTGTCCCTTGCAATATACGTAGTAGCTCCAACCATAGTTGTGGATCTTTTTGCAAAGTCTCAACAAATTTTTCAACTTCGTCCGGTATTCAACAGCATTGATGGTAACTGCGGCACCCGCTTTATTTTCAATGGAATATGGGCCAATGAAGGTTTTGGACGATACGTCTCGTCTCCTTGTTGATTTTTCTAGACTATTCGGCACACTCCAGTACACGTTGAACATTTTCAACCGTGTGCGCTTTAAATGGTCTTCCGGTATCAGGGATGCTTCTTATTGACCCTTCTTGCCGAAAATATGCAACCAGACGAACAATTTATTGTTGGCACTGTGGGTGCGTTCCGTGCATTAAAATATCGATGGTATGCACGTTGCGTCTAAACAATTGACCGTTGGTTTTTAAAATAAAATTCGATGATTTTTCTTCGTTGCTCTGTTGTTTATCGTTTCATATTAAATTCCCCAAGTCTTGTTTGCAAAATTCTAAAAAATATTGATATAAAAAAGTTGTAACGAATTTGAACTATTATGATCATTTTGCGCCACCCTGTATATATGTAAAAAATATATTTTTCTGATAATCTTTGTGGAACAGAAAAACTCAAAAACCATGACAAAGGTGATATCCCCCTTTCCTCTATCTACGAGACTATTATTGCGAAAAATCTAAAAAGAAAAATCAGTTGTCATTGAAATTATAACAAATTTTCTGGTATAAGCAATTTTTGACAACAAAGAAAATAAAATACGTAGGGTAAAAGTCGCTTGAGCATTTCTTACCCCGTTCACATCCGATTTTGATGATTTCAAAACAGACACTTCCGATTTAACTTAAAACCCAAAATTCGTTGTAAACATAAGCAGATCTTGAGTTAGGTGTGTGAAAAAGATGATTCAAAGATTTGTGAATCCAGTCTAATATATCAACTCCACTTAGTTCAGAAATCCTTGAGTTAAGCCGCTAAAAGAGATGAGCTAAATATTTTTGAAACCTCTATTACAGGCTACTATGATACATATATAAAACACACGAACTAAATTTCATCAAATTCTGTTCAGTGGTTCTTAAGCTAGGCTTGTGAGTGGAAATAAATAGGCAAGCATGGAACACGGTGATTGTTTGACCCGGTTCTGCCTAAAACAATCACAGCTTCTCCGGATTAACGAGGAAACAAAATTAAGAAACCTTTAAAATGGCTCCACGAAACAATAACCGCGCGAGGCGCGACTCGTACTTGATGCATTTTTTTTTTTGATTTGTTACAAAGTTTGAGGCACTAATGAACATACTCGTACATCTTCGAAAAAATGGCACCCAACAGAGGTTTGGTTTTTTCCTAATGCTCTGACGCCAAAAAGAGGCGGTGCATCGTATTCCGCATTTAGTACGTACCATCAAGTCCAAGCATGGTACTGGATTGAAGGGAAAGATAATATAGCATTTATGAAATGGCACGCTCAACTCAGTATCACGCATATGCCAAATGAATGCGGCGCATAATCCATAAACGATATTCTTCTTCTTTTCTTTACGGCGAGGTTATGATCCGGAGAAGAAGGATCACAACCCTCCCACTTTACTGCATCCCTACTGGTCCGCCTGTGGGGTTTGCCGGTTTAACCTCAGGAAGCATCGGCAGACTTGCCGGTTTCGGATCACTTCGTCACTGAGGATAATCAAATGCTGGTGTTTTTGCATTTGTGTGATCCAGTTGTTTACTGGTCTGCTTTTTTTGCGCGATTTTGTAGGAACGTTGATTGATATTGCCTTTTTGACGGGGTTCGAAGGATCTTTCCTTTAAACATGATGGCTCTTTCGAATCTTCGAACATCTAATCTGTAAATTTTATAATGATCAATCGTGAAGAGGGGGAAGAAAAAAACATCACTCACAAGGAATAGAGAGATTGAAGCACAAACTTACATCTTTTTGCAGAAATACTACAGGAAAAAATGTAAAACATAAATTACTGCTGTAGATAAAGGCTACGATGAGCCAATACATAATACAAAAAGCGCCAACACCACTCATCGTGGTATGAAAATAAGTTTGTACATAAATATTTTGGCGCTAACAATACAAGGGAGCTGACCTAGCGTCTCGCAGCCCCACGATACACAAATGGTAGAGACCTACAGCTTTCTATCATTTCCGAAGGACAATTTTTTCAGCTACAGATTGGTATCCATTTCACTTACAAACAAATTTGTCAGGTAAAAGTTCAAGACCTAGTGGTCAGAAAATAATCCTGTGTTGGGCGCCATTTTTTTTTTTTTTTTGTGATCATACTATGTACGTGGACGCAAATTTACACTAAGAACTTGGGGGCTTCGGCTCATTGATTCTAAGAGTATACTATAAACATGCCAATCTTTTACCCACCCGTCGCATCATCTGAAAGCAGTCGCTGATAGTTTCCTAAATAAAAGTAAATGTACCATCATTTCGACGAATTAACATCTTGTAATTGGATCAATTTTTAGCTTTAGCTTTCTATGGTTAAATAAACTGTTGCCTAATAGAGCGTGTACTTTAGATTTACATGAGATTAAACCGTCTAGTGAGTCTGAAATTTGCATACACTAAATTTAATATATTTTCTCACACTTGCGGATGAGGAAATCAAATGTCAGCACGGTTCAGAATCTTGTAGCGTGCCACAAATTGAGGGATAATGATAACCAATTAACTGATAAGCTTAATAAGGCAAGGAGCCATAATAAATATATATAGCCAGCTCTTTTAGAAGCTTCCTCATGAAGTCTAAAGGTGTTAGATGGCGGATCACCTTCCTAACCGAAATAGAAAATGTCCTCATTGCCTCCGTCATGCTTATGCAAGCCAATATGTATTTGAATTTATCTTTGTTGTCCTCAGATTGATTCTCTTGGCCGAAGCCACGGCGCTATATAGGTAATTATTAAACTCACAATCATAGTGGAATGTGTTGCCCAGGTTTTTTATTTTTTTTTCCTGAATCCTTAAACGTCACGAGAGCTAGGATAGCTTTTCCAACTACTTCCTCTATGTACACTCTCGTTTGTTATTTAGAATTATTGCTAGATATTTAAATTTGCATTTCTGGCTGATTTAAACTTTTGATAACGGCCTTCAAGTGCGCTAGACACTTTAGGAATTTATTTTTAAACTCACAGAGATACCATTCCCTGACGATCTTGAATCTTCTCTGTGATGTTATGGAGTGTGCCTGGAGATGAGTATGTTAGCCTGTCTAGGAGTTCATACACTAGTAGGTTGCACATAATGAGAGTAGTATCCCACCTTGAAGTCTTTTTCTAAGATTTGTTCTACTAGTGTTTCGGTAGTCCTCGTGCCCAGCATCACATTCACTTTGAAATCGTAAAGTCCGCCCTCCTTTGACAGACGATTCTTAAAGGTTTTTCTTATGAAAACTAGTGCTCTCTCTATAGAGCTCGCGGGGTGTTAATGCACAACTTTCCTTTTCTGGTGCATTTTCAGCTTTATTCATTGTTCTAAGTTTGAAGGAAGTCAGCCTGATGAGTCCGAAGGATTGGTGTTTTTCTTCTCCACTTTTGAAATTAAAATTACCTTCTGGGAGTTGGTGTGCACCTAAGTTCCAGGTTATTTTTAGTTATTCCTATAAATTTTCTCCAGATGAGTCATTCCTGAGGTTATACGTGTTTTAAATTCTGACCTTCGGTGTAGACAGAAAAATCCTTTCAACGAATTTATACTTCGCAGGGTTTTTGTAAGGACCTTGGTCAGCGCTGGTTTTACTTTATAACAGTTTCGGTTGTAGGTCTTTGTAATGGGTTGGTAAAATTGTTCTCGCACTTAATATTCGAGTTATAAATTAAAAATCATCGGAAGGTGGTCCATATTGCCGAATATCATTTAAATTTGCATTCGTCATAGATAAAAAAGTGACGAGAACCGTCTCATTTGCTTTCACTTCCAGATTTAATGAAACGGCATTGACAGACTTACAAGCGACTTTGGGAATACAAATAGGGCAATTTAAGACTTAACGTGACTATGCAAGCAAAGGTAAATTCATTATTTTAGGGCTAATTCTTCCTTTTGATATCAGCTAGGATTACAAAGCAATTGTTGAATCCGAACGTTCATATTTCGGATACAAATTCACTCTTATTCCGAGTGGCGTTGACGACGATTTAAAACGAAATAATTGCAATTTACCATTACGAGTGACGTATATTCGTCGTTGAACGACATTTGTCATTGAACGTTTTGTGGAACCCATTACTGTAAGACAAATGTCATGTGAGAAATCTCACTGTCATTCTCTAATTCGTTGAACGCCACAAAACGACAACAAAAACGCCGATATCTGTCGTTATCAAATTCGTGATGGTCCAGTAGGGAAAAAAGACTGAAAATGTAAGTTTTTTTTAAAAATCTTTATTGATTCAAATGACTAAATTTAATTAATTGATTTTTAGGGTGAAAATAACGAATCAAAAGCAGTTTAAGACTTTGGTAGAGTTGATGGAAAAAAGCACTTCATTGACAAGAGGTTTTAAAAGGGGAGTTTCAAATATCGACTCCAAAATCGAATGGGACTCTATAGCCATAACCCTTAATAGTTTGGGGCCTCCATCAAGAGATGGAAGAGAGTGGCAGAAGCTTTGTTCGGAACTTAATACAAAAGAAAATTAACTAGATACTTGCAAATATTTCACAGGTTTGGTCTGACATAAAATTTAAAGTAAAAAAAAAAACTTCTTTACAACAAAAAGGAATGCGAAGCCACTGGAGGAGGCACCTTCCAACAAAAGCATTTGTCGGACTTGGAAGAAATCATTTCTAATCTGCCTTCCTACGATAAACTGATAAGTCCAAAAGGAAAAGCCTTGGGTGGTACTCAAATTGCGTCCATCCATTTCAAATCAGAGAATTTTTTCACCAGCCTCACTGAAGAAATTCAAAACATTCAATTCATGGCTGAAATTGAACCTGAAGTACCGAAGCAAGGCGAATCAAGGCGCATAAAATCATCGCAACGAAATTGATTCCTTAGAACCCCAACTGTTCTTTCGATTATATTCCTGGTCTGCGAATGCCTTATATTGAAGTTACTCTTCATGCTTCCTACCGCTGCTGATCTGGTGTGATGAGGAATGGCTCGAGAGGGCACCCAACATCATCTAGTATATTTAAATATTTATCAGTACAATTCATCAATAAAATTGCTTGATTACGAACCTAACAACCAAGTATTTCTTTTCCCTCCATCATAATTTCTTTTCAAGATTCCTCGGAGCTCACTTGAGTTCCAAATGAATGAGTCATGTCTGGCGGCCCCAGGGTGTCTGGCATCTGCATATCATATGTGCATTCGATGATCACAGACCTAAAATTGTCACCGTATAGCCAGCTGTACGTAATGAAGCATTTTATTATTTAATGCTCACTATCATAGCGTTGATGCTATAATAACCTTTCCTGTACATATGTTGTTTCGCCTGGTTTGGTGCCACAATTTTTATGTGAGTCCCGTCAACACGGCCTATAACACCTGGAATTCCTGCTCCTTTTCTTGTTTAGTATATTCTTATTTCACACATTCTGGGCAAATGTGGGTTTCAATTATGTTCAGCATCTTTTTAAGGATTTTACTGAACGTGGGTTGTGCTAGTCCTAAATTAAAATCATTTCATACACCCTTCTGGTAGCTACCCTAAGCCAACAATCGCAGAGTTGCAGCAAGTTTTAATATCGCTGGCACTGACGACGATCGAGTTGATTCCGTAAGCTTATCTTTTATACCGTCCAGTAAATATATGAAGGCTTCCTTAGGCATTCTAAAAAAAACATTTTGAATCTAAAAATCACCCCAATTCTTCAACTCGTATACGAGAGTCGAATCCGACTATAGTCGCATTTAGTTATTACAAAGTCGTATTTTACGAATATGTGTATGTCATTTATGACAGGAGTCGTATGCATCGCGACACATACGAGTCTCGAATTTTTTCGCTATTACGATGTATTCAATTTGCCGTTTGATGGTCGTATTTTACTCGTGTTCAAATTTGGCTACGACTCAGCTTCAACGTGAAGGAAAATAGAAAAAAGAAATATGTAAGTACATGTATTTGCACTAAAAATATCTAAATTTGCACTTTTGTGTGCTTTTATTGTAGGAAAGTCACGAATCGTAGCCAATTTGAAAGACGGGTTTCTGCTATGGAACACAACGTTGATGTCGCTAGGGATCATGGCAAGAGTGGTATCTACAAAACGAATACAAAGACATTTTGGAGTACCCTTGCTATAAAATTAAATAGTCTTGGACCACCCAGTCGAGATGGCCCAGGATGGCTCAAAGTAGGAAGTTCTATATGTGTATTTGGTGTTCAATTACTACATTGTTCGAGTTTATTTTCAGGTTTGGAACGATGTTGGTACTGATGTTGAATGCACACACCTTTTTATGAAAGGATTGATTTCCTCCAACAGATAGCTGAATGCCTCCTAAGATAGCCGGAGTGATTTTAAGAAACTGAAATTAAGAAATCCAAAAAGCGAATTTTAATTCATCATTAAATAAGGAAAGGATTTGAATGATCCCGAATTGTTCTCCGAATTGCTGACAAATTTCCAACCGGCACTACTTCGTCGTCTTCTTCATTGAAAAAGAGGTCTGTCGAATTCATATGTTTTTGTTCCCTGAAAACTTCACTTTTCGTTTTATTCGTTTTAATAGTTTGACATTAAATCGCATAACTGCGATAATATGCGTTGGTTTTTTTAAGGAGTCGCATGCATCGCATACGAATCGAAGAATAGGAATTTAATTTTGATGCGACTCTAAATACGAATGATCACTCGACTTGAAGAATTGGGGTGAATAATTCATTACATTGAGTTTTTTTCATGTATTTTTGTCCTTTTACCCACTTTATATCCGGTAGATCCAATGGACTTGATTTTGTCCTTATTTCTTGCCGGATTCGAATGAGATCATTTTTTTGTGTGTTCTCATCTTCATCACTGCTCCAAAATGTTGCAACACTATTCATTTTTAAGATAGAAACCATCAATTTCTTTTGTAAAAGATAAATAAAAACAACTGATACCGCCATTTATCAGTCAAACTTAAAGATGGAAGTGTGTGGATGCATGCGGAATGTGAGCTACATACAGACCCTGTCGTCGAAGTTACGGAATAACTTTTGAAAGGCGAAACGCCTCAAATGACGACAAACGTCGTTCAAGTAAAACGCCACTCGGAATAGGGGTAATATATTACACATCTTCGTCAATCATCACTTACATTCAACTACTACTACTACTTAACATTCACGAAATGTGCTGTGCAATAATGTGAGTAGGTTCTGAAAATTTCATGCAGGGAGTGTACACAAATAAAAATATTCACATCAAGGATAACGCTTCTGGTAAGTTAATATGCACTCTTAATGCGTAATTTGAGTCGAAAAATAAATCCAGTGATAATTTCCGTATTCTGTAAGTCGTAAGACAAGAAAAGAAGACACTTCATGTACAGTATTGTGCAAAACAAAAGCAACAAATTCAGTGCAAACATTTGAATGTGACTATTTTCCTTTCTAATATACTTTCAAACAAATTAATATAGCGTATTAATGTAATAACAAAATAGAAAGAAAACTGTGTATTTTGTCAAAGAAAAGCAAATCTTTCACACGAAACACATGATAAAAACGAGCATGTAATTCATGACAGTGTGCAAAACTAAAGCAACATTTTCTTTAATTTCCAAAAACAACAAAATAAACCAACTAGCGGTACTTTTCGCCTTAAGTTATATATATTTTTAGTAAAGAAGTGAGTCGCTGATCAGTCGAAGTGAATTGTCAGTGAAGCTACAACCATGGCTCGTGGTAAATTTACTGATCACTTTAAATCAGAAATAATTAAGAAATTTTTAAATGGAGAGAGTCAAATTTCGTTTGCTAAAAAATATAATATTAATCGATCCATTGTTTCGCGATTAAATAAGAAGTATAAAACAACGGGAAATATTAGCACACTACATCTAGGAGGTCGACCTCGGAAAACGTCGGAGAAGATGGACAGGCGAATTTGTGGTTTGATCAAAAAAGATCCGTTTGTAACTTCCCAAAAAATCGTGACAGCACTAAATTTAACCGTTCATCCAAGTACGGTTCGAAGACGAACTTTAGAAAACGATTTAAGAAGTTACAGGCCTGCAAAAAAAAACCAATACTAAAAAAAATGCATTTGCAGAAGAGGTGCTTTTCAAAAACTCTCGTTTTAAAAGCACAAAACATAAACTAAACAATTTGTTTTTATTTATTAGAATGAATTTATCTGAATTGGTCCATAGAAAAATGGAGCACTGTACTTTTCAGTGACGAATCGAAGTTTAATTTGGTCAATTCAGATGGTATGTCCACAGTTAGATGTCGGAAAGGAGAAAGGCTCAATCCTCGGAACTGCAAAGTAACAACTAAACATGGAGGTGGTAGCGTCATGGTGTGAACATGCTTCTCAGCCAATGTTGTTGGTCCCTTTCACGAAATCGAGGGAATAATGGATCGTTTTGGATACAAAGACATCTTGGAAACGCAAATGATGCCCCATGCTGAATGGAATATGCCGCTTCGGTGGGTGTTTCAGCACGATAACGACCCGAAGCACACATCGAAGCTGGTAAAGGATTGGTTAAGAGACAATGGAGTACAAGTTCTTGATTGGCCGGCTCAATCACCAGACTTGAACCCCATTGAGAATCTCTTTGGGATACTCAAGCGACAAGTTGCAGGTACTCGTTTCAGAAACAAGCGAGAGCTGTTTGAAGCTATACAAATAGAATGGCAAAAGATACCTGAAACAACAATTTCGAATTTAATATCTTCAATGCCACGCAGATGTGCCGAAGTTATTAAAAATAGGGGCTCCTATACAAAGTACTAAATTTGTTGCGTTAGTTTTGCACACTACCATAAAATACATGTACTTGTTTTTGATCTGCATTTTTTGTAATTGTTTTTGATAATACACTCCTTCGCTGTTATTTCCTTATTAGTAAGATGTGCATTTTTAGTTTTTTAGAAAGTGACTTCAGAAAAAAAATATCGAGATTTATATGTGCGAATTAAATTTGTTGCTTTTGTTTTGCACAACACTGTACATATTCTTTTCATTACGACATTTGTTCGCAATTCACTTAAGGAGTGTGCCACCGTATCATTTCAATTTTTCTTACCTTACTGGACTTGCTCAACTACTTACAGAATATAAGTGATCATCATAATTATTCAGTTTTTGCTACCTGCAATGTTCCAAAAGATATCATCAACTACTACCATCCTTAATCCGATATGTGAAGCGAAACACATTCGAATACCAAAGAAAACACATTGCTTTGTACTTATAAATTAAAAAACAAGAAAAAAAAAAAAAAAAAAGAACGTGTATTTAAATTTATTGCGTGTGGACATAGAAAACAAACGAAAACTAAAAAAAAAAAAAAACTTCCAAATAACGCTTTTCAATAGCAAAGTTGTTAACAATTCTTTATAACGAAAAAATATATCCTATTTATATTGCTTGTAGATTGAGTCTTTGGACGAAACCATTTTACTGGTTTAGAGCGCTTTTGTATTGGAAAAAAATCGAATATTTTATTACAATATGACCAAAAGTGTTCTTGTCTCGGCTTAGAAGTGTTTTATTTAATTTTGTTTATCCTATTAATTAACCTATCGACCGACCGATGCACTCGTACGACTATTAAATAGCCAATTATAATGGCGGGGAAAGACACAAACGTGGATAGACCTTCGTAGATGAATCGTGGAGCGAATATCTTCCACACCATCAGATGGCGACAGTGTATCGTACACGCCATCATTGCACAGAATATCTATAAAAGAAAATATACGATTATGGTATTCCAACAAGTAGTGTTATCATTTGCATTACCTTCACTCCTTGAAGCATGAAAAACTGTGTTGCTAATTTGAATAGGGTCCCTAGGTAAACGCTCTCATTTTCGAATAATATCAGTTCCCCTCGGGTGATATCGAATCCGACAGTTTGCTGAGAGATTTCACTGTTTGATTTGGGGGGACTTCCCAGCCGCGGATCAGTTTCTTTGATCTTCTCCTTGGAGTTGGACCGAATCAGCGATGGGAATAAAGCGAAAATGGAGAATGTCTCCGAACTCAGTAATCCATACATGCACATGAAGAATATTTGGCCACAGAATGTGTTGAGAATGACGAGGATTCCAGAAATGAAATTCGAATTTCCAATGTATGCGGTTCGTCCAACGAATGCAGCTCGCCAGTCTATTTGAGACAGTGTCGTCTGGTGTGACGTGGCAAAGAAACAAAAATTCGATAGCAGGAACCATCCCACTATGGCAGTGAATGTCGGCTGGATGCAGGTTTCTACAAAAAAGAGAAGAAGTAAATCGTAAGCTCAGGGACAACTGAAAACTAATTATTCTCACCAAAACTAGTGGCTGTGCGATATCTTAGAATCGAATGTACCACCAATAAGACAGCAGCAACTGCTATACAAATCACAAGCCCAATTGATGATTTTGGCTCCAGTAGCACAATCAGAACCATGGCAAGAAACACACCAAATGATATCAATATCGATGAGTAAACCGTTGCTAGGCCATAGACCACAGGAATCTCATAATTTCGATCACTCTCATCGCCGTCGTAGTGCTGCTTCATTTTTTTGAATATTTCCGGTACGACTCCTTCGTGCGTCTTCACCGAAATCATCGTACTTTTTGGCGGCAGAACGTGTGTCATCAACGGTGACACTGACACTACAATGATTTGCAGCAACAGTAGACCGTAGATCATCAAAGCCATTGAATCAATGTGATTTCGTTTGATATTCTTAATGGCACTGTTGGTTAGCAGAATATGTCCTCCGGCGCATATTGACGCAATAGTGGGACCATAACGAGCCAAAAGCACGTTTACCGATGATCCCGTTAGATTTCCACAAGATCGTAGATACAATCGAGTCAGCGTCGTATACAACACGACAACCACAACCGAGAGTAGGTAAGTCTTTGCATTCGCAGGCCGTTTGAAGGAGAATCCACTGGAATTATTCGAAAAATCCCCGCAGTCTCCTTGCTCTTCGCGACACCGAAACAATGAGTAAGCCGATCGCAAAAGAATAATCGCTAGAATACCAGCCAAGACTAACTTAAACGATATCGATTTGAGAAAGACCCCCGCTCTAAACTTCGTCTTAAAGTCTACTTTTAGGCTCTGCTGAAGGATCTCATAGATCAACAGCAAAATCACGGCAGTGAGCAGATACGAGATAATCTTCGGCTCCTGAATGATGAAACTATTCGAGAAGAACACCGATATGAGGATAAAGCAAATGCATCGCGTCGTCATGTTTCCAAATCGTTTCATAGTGCTCCAATTGGCGGCGATAGCTCCCCAATTTTGCAACGTCAAAAACACTAGAATCAGAGTGCTTTGAATGTTGGTAAAGAATATCACTCCATGTTCCTCGGTTTTAAAGGAGAAATTCTTGTAGTATCGATAGCCAAACACACCGCTTGCCAAATTCAGTAGATAGGAGTATAGGACTACTTTCATGGTAAAGATCTTTGGGAAATCCATAGCACGTGAGTTATTGATGAGCAGGAAGGTAAAGAATATCGGCAAGAAGGTAATCAACAGTCCCTGTGACATTTGCGTGGCATCGAATTTCACCCAAATCTCACGACAAATGTTGAGAATTTCACGCAAGTGTGCATTAAGGTCTACAATAAAGTTTTTAAAAGCCACCTCTGTGTAAATCGTCTTGACACGATGCGTAAGCAGCAGGAATTTACTTTCCATAGAGTCCATTTCTTCGAAGCTGAATGTACGCTTATTTTCCAGGGCATAATTATAGAAGTACTGGTAGATTTGCTGAGCATTCTGCCACGCATGTAGCAACAGAGCTTGATATCTCGACATAAAAGGCACGGCAACATCAGGCACAATGTTAAAATTGATGAGACCCAAATTCGAGTAAGGTATCGGTATGCCGAGGATTGTAGCTAACGTTGGGACGAGGTCGATCTGAAATGGAACGAAACGAGTATAGTTAGGCTTCTTTTTTTTTTATTAATTGATGAAAGGAAGACTTTCAAAGTAATCTTTATAGTCATCTTTATATACGTAAGTAGTTCTAAGAAAATGTGTAGCACGAACAGGAAAGACAATTAAGACACGGTACAAGCAATGGAGATCATCAAAGAAAGGTGTCAAGTTTCAATATCTGTGCTGAATATCTTAAAAAAAAAGAAGTATTGAGCACTCATCCGCAGGCCGATTTGTGACTTCAAGATTACTTACAATCTACCTAGCATGACTTATGACTTCGATTCATTTAAGGTTAGCCCATTTCATCAATTGGTCAACTGTAGATAGCCGCAAGGTATTCATTTGCTTTATATAAACGGTCTTCTGATAGTTCAAATGCCATTGATAAGTAAATTAGCACGTCACATGCGCAGAGGTGAAATGGCGCTAAATCACGAGCGAGGTTGTTTATAAATATGTAAAAAAAAAAGAGAACAGGGCACAGAATCGGATACTGGGACACTTCTTCTAGCATATATGTGCTTTATTAGTACCCTTTGGACCGTTTCACTAAATCCAAATATTAAAAGCCTTTGAGAAGTCGAGCAGGCAAAGGATTGTAAGATCGCCCTGATCAACCTGCTGTTTGATGCCATCGATGATTTTAATGATATCAGTAGCACAGCTGTAAAGACTAAAACTGAGATAAAAGAGATCAAAGTGGACAACAGGGGAACATGCCCTACAGAAGCCCTGAATGTAATACTGCACTTTCTACCACTTGACCTTCATATTCTATATATATCAGCATGTATAGTGCGGTCAGACTAAAAGAAACGGAGTGACCATATGGCCACAGCAACATCCTAAATATACCACCAGGGAATCTGTCAGTAACTCTAACCGACTACACAACACCCAAAGTAAACTTTAGTAACGGCCAGTTTCCCAGCCAGAGTAGAAAGGCGAAGTGACGAACGACTGCGAAATCAAAATTTTCACCGAAGGTTGGGCAGAAGTGGTTTTTTGCGACATCCTCAATATATCAACTCCTTGTTGTACTTGAAACTTGTGCGTCTATTGAAAAACATCAGTACATACATCAGAACCATTTTCATTGATAGCCAGACCGGTATCAAGGCAATTGTATTCGCTATGTCTAAGCTGGTGGAACAATACAAAGAGGAACTCGCCACGCTGGGTCATCGGTTCAGGAGCACTCTCCTCTGGGTGCCGGAACACAGCAAAATTGAGGGGAACGAGCGAGTTGATGAGCTAGCGAGGCGGAGTTCTGCTCTGGTTCACGTTCCGCTAGGGTCTCTCAAGGGCATTATCCTCGCGCAAAGGCCAATAACCCTTCGCATTGGTTGCGGAACTACAACTGGCGGAGAACACAAGATCTACAAAACAGAAACCGGGCAAATATTGCTAGAATTGTGACGATACAGGCCACTGGCCCATTGGGGTTCAAGCAGTCAGATAAGGCATTACATCCAATGCATATTGTCGCAGGTGCAATACTGCAAACGAGGTAGAAACTATCTACCATTTTCTCTACAAGTATCCGGCTCTAGGTGGGATCAGACAGCGCACACTATGTAAACCTTTTTATGACAACCTAAAGGAGATTGCGGAGAAAAGCATTGGGGAAGTTATCAGTTTTTTTTAATGCCACAGGGTGGAGTTGAAGAATGTTTACGCTAATCCCCTCATTTCTATAGTTTATCATCCAAACAATACCCGGATAGGTCACGTGAGTTGTAGCATTAAAACGACGCTAAAGCGGTAATTAGGTTTCAGCACTGGTTGCTGTTACAGCCACTCCTACATTCAAAAACATTTTACAGGGTCGGTGGGATATTTATTAGAAGGTAACGAATGTAGTCAGCTATTTAACAGTAAAATTCGTTGCAGCTAATATTGTATGACAGTGACCTTGATGAAATTAATTTTATCATAATCACTTTTTTTTTTTTTAGAGAATGCTACGTAGCTCCATTTAAAATAAATGCTTAGTTGAAGATACGAGGGCCCCGTGGCTTAGTGGTTAAGTGCGCGATCACTGAGCGGGAGATTCAAGGTTCAAATCCCAGATAAAAAAATTGTTTTCTCACGGTCCGACCTCTCGTGAACGTTTAACAAACATCCGAGAGTAAAATTATCATGAGAAATTTCTCAATCGAAAAAATCGATTTTCGAAAATGGCATGAAACTGTAGGTCCCAACCCTTCGTGTGAGAAGTTAGGCCAGGCCCTCTCAGCGCCAAAATATTTTTTTTTATTTTTATTTAGTTGATACTACGATCCAACTAGCCATCTGCGTCATCTATAGCAATGTCTGCGTAGCAATCCAAGCAATGTTTTTAAATTTATGATGCATTTTTTGCACCTTTCTAAAGGTGTCCCAAAATTCACGTAAGATTTGAATTTTGCGCCATTTGTGCGGTAAAGTGTTGCCAACGAAAAAAAAAAAAAAAAAAAAAAGACAGCGTGACAACTGACAGTTCAGGGTTATTAAAAATGGAGTACTACACGAAAGAACAACGTGTTTTCATTGTTGAGAAATATTTCAAAAATAATGAAGGTTTTGCAACTACACTTCGCAATTTGGTCGGCATAGTGATTTGACTTTATCAACTGTGAAGAGAGTAATTCAAAAATTCAGGGAAACTGAATCAGTTAGTGATCTTAGATATTCTGACCTTTCTTAAACAAGTCGTACAAAAAAAAAATCGAAGCAGTTCGTGAGAGTGTTGAAGAGAGTCCAAGAACATTAATTAGGCACCATGGCCAAGAATTGGACATTTCGAGAAGCTCTCTACAGCGTATTCTCGCAAAAGATTTGCATCTTCATGCATACAGAGTGCAGCTGACTGAAGAACTGAAGCCTACTTACCACGCACAACGAAAAGAGTTCGTTGAATGGATTATGGAACAACAAGTGGATGCTGATTTTTCAAACAACAATGAGGCTCATTTTCATCCTGATGACTTTGTTAATCGTCAAAATTGTCGAATTTGGGGCTCAAAAAATCCACGTTGAGAAACAAATGCATCCACAACGTGTCACTGTTTGGTGCAGATTTTGGGCTGAAGGCATCATCGGACTATTCATCTTTGAAAATGCGGCCGATCAGGCAATAACAGTTAATGGTGCTCGCTATCGCGAATGATAATACAGTTTTTGTGCCTAAATTGCAAGAAGTGGATGTGGACGACATATGGTTTCAACAAGACGGTGCCACATGCCATACAGCCCGAGAAACAATTCAAATACTGCGTGAGTCATTTCCTGGTAGTATAATTTCCCGTTCTCGTGATTAGAATTGGCCGCCCAGATCATGCGATTTAACGCCGTTGGACTTTTTTCTTTGGGGTTTTTTGAAGTCTAAGGTTTATGCAAATAAGCCCACGACCACCCACGCCTTTTAGGAGCAAATTGAGCGCTGTATCAACGAAATTCAGTCACATTTATGCAAAACGGTTGGAAAATTTCGACAAAAGAGTGCGTCTGTGCCAGCAAAGCCGTGGAGGCTATTTATCAGATATGCTATTCCATACATAACCCTATACTGTATTTACTTGTTTTTTCTGTCAAAATTATTTTTGGGCGTGAATTTTGGGACACCTTAGTCGTCACCCGCAAATTAGTCAAAAAGTACAAATTCTTGAGAAAATTAAGACGTCAATCATTTAAAACCGATTCAAGGCAGTCCAACAGAAAAGCGGGAAGTTAAAATCATTGACGCAAGCATTTGGTTAACGTCATAATAAAAATTTGGAATGAGTGCGTGCCAATTCCATAGCAGTATACTTGAAGTAAAGAAAAGATTATTGCTCTATTTACTCTTGCTTGCCGCACCAACAAACACCGGTAATCAGAGGCCTAATAAGCTATGTATATGGGAAAGATAACATATCTCACCTGTTGAAGAGCACTGCTGTCAGATCCATAATCGCTTGTCACAAACTTATTCGTTTTCGTGTAGGCAAACAGCAACGCGTTTGTCTCATCATCAGACTCCCCGCCATGATCGCCAGAGATTGTCATCCCATGGTCGCCCATTATCAGCAGTGTCGTTTCGTTATCCATTTTTTCAATTATCAATCTGCGGAGAGAACTAATTAGAATCACACCTCGGATAGACATACACAAAACCGGCACCTTATGACCTCATCCATTTCGGTGAGCTTACGCGACATCTCCTCATGCAGCGGCCCATACTTATGACCGCAATGATCTACACCGAGAAAGTGTGCAATCAGTACCTCCCAATCGTCCTTCTCCAGCTCCTTTGGCAAATGTTTTCTTATCTTATTATCCACCGTGTCCAGATCGAAGATATCAAAACTGGGATACGAGTACGATCGCATAAACCGCTTCGGATACAAGTCTGTCCATGTGCTGTCGCCCAGAAATACCACCGGCAGGTTGTTTTGAATCATCTGATCGATTATGTTGTCCTCGTTGATCTCTGGCGATGCAAAGTTCGAACCGATGTCGACAAATGTTGGCAGACTGCCCGTGGTCAGTCCTTTGAGGCGTTGTAGCGTTGTCGTTGGCGGATCGGCACGGAATCTCAGTATCCGACTGCGTTCCGGGTCGGTTTGCAGCAGATCATTGAAAATCGTTAACTTATTCTCATACGGTAACGGGTCGGATAAGTTCGGCTTGAACACACCAAACTCATACTTTAAGGCATCGATGACTAGAATAATTACTTTCGATTTGGCTGGAAGACATAGATTCGATGAGGCGTTCACGTCTTTGAAGATCTCCTGAACGATTTCATCGCTTAAATAATACTCCTGGGGAAGGCAAAGGGAAGAATGCAGAGACATAAAATGACCCGCCAAAATGTAACTACTACGCAGGGCGAACACATGCAGCACAACCCCGCCCGCATGTCACAATCATGGATTGCGTCAGCTACCGCGGGAGAATAATTACCTCTTCCGGATTGATGGACAGTCGTCTGCACGTACTGACGTCTGTCTTCGAGACTCTGGACAAGAGGAATCCCCGCGAAAACAGGAAGACACCCGATCCAATCAGATAGGCTATCCAGATCAACACAAACAAATAATTCCACGCGAAATTCATTGCAGAAGCTCGGAAGCGAGAGAGGTGTGTCCCCGCCGCCAAACACGAACGAAAAGTAAGATAAATCTTTTTGCAGACACAATCAAATGAGGTGTCGCATTTTGTGGGTCAGAAAAGCCAAGAAAATAAGAAAAAAAAACCAAAACGAGACCGGGCAGCTGCGCTAACTTATATTTAGATTTCTTTTGTTAAGGGTTTGACTGTAGTTCACTAGAAAAGACTTTGAATTACTGAGCTAGACAAGTGAAACTCGCAAATATTTGCACTTTATTTCAACATTTTTATGTTTTTCGTTTGGAGAAGCTCAGAGCAGTGATGAAAAATTTTTCACCGACAAATATTTTTTGACGTTTATTTACACGACAAGCCAGCACGCGATGACAGCTTGCTAGAGATGGCAGTCGTAAATCGGTGGGATGTAGAAGATGAGAGCAAATGTAGTAGGTGGGTAGAGTTGCCAAATACATTCTACCGGTTTTATACGTGTAATTTTTGTTTTAAATTTTAATATCGATCTCCAAAAATTACTATTAGGTGTGTTTATTTGATACCTATCTAAAGGGTAATTTTACAAGTAATTTTAATAGAAAACACAGGTTTTTAATTTTATTTATTCATAAAGTAGACATATAGGGTTATGTATGGAATAGCATAGGCCTGCACAGTTTTGCTGGCACATACGCACTATTTTGTCGAAAGGAACAGGAAATGACTCATGCAGTAATTGAATTGTGGCACCGTCTTGTTAAAACCACATATCGTCCACATCCATATCTCGCATTTTAGGCACAAAAACTGGAGTATCAAGTAGCGACAGCGAGCACCATTAACTTTTATTGCCTGACCAGCCGCATTTCTAAAGAAGAATGGTCCGATGATGCCTCCAGCCCAAAATTCGCACCAAACAGTGACACGTTGTGAATGCATTTGTCTTGTTAAAAATCACTCGCGGATTTTCTGAAAACCATTACTTTTTTTCATTGTCAAACATTCATTATTTTTAAAATATTGTTCAACAGTGAAAACTCGTTGTCCTTTCGTGTAGCACTCCATTTTTAATAACCCTGAACTGACAGATTTTGTCGTTGACAAAACCTTACCGCACAAATGGTGCAAAATTCAAATCTTTCGAGAATTTTCGGACACCCTTTATATATGTATATTTAAAAGAACAGGGCAAATTTTGTAGCTGCCATATTGCCCTAATCGCGGGCGCTTCACCAAACAAATCGGGTTTATCATTCAAGGACCCCTTCCAACAGTAGGGCCGTGACTCTTATAACCATGACGGATCAAAATGGTTAATCCCGCTTAACTCACTGATTATGACCAGAAAGTCGGTCTGCATCTACGACTTTTATCGAAATGAGATGAGAGCATTGTAGAACTGAATTAAGCTCAAAACCCGTGACAGACCAAAATTGATAGCGATTAACTCCGGATCCCACTTAACTTTAACCACACTCAAAAATTTAACCCTGACACACCTGGACAGGATGAACCTGAAACGCACTCATACCAACGCTCCCACTTTGTCTGCGATAGGAGTAGATTTACTCAGTATTAAATTAAGTCTATTGATTTTTCTAGAATTCTTTGGAACAAATGTATGCTTTGAATTTCATCGGTAAATAACTACATTCAACGTACGAGTAGAAGGGCATTTTTGTATTTTTTTTTTGCTGTTGTTGCACTTGTGCACTATCATAGAAAAGTATTCAACATAATTGCAGAGAAAGATCTTTAGTTATTATTTATTAATTATTCAATGCAGAAGTAAACTGGAAATAAATTTTCAATGCATTAATAAATTGCTGTGGACAAGAACAGCAGTACAAGAACATTTAGAATAATTAATTTAAATAATGGAATTCGCCTATTATCTATCATGAGTGTGTTGAGTGGGACTTTTATGGCGTCTCTGAAATTTCGATATACAATAAATAGCTTCCTCGAAAGCTTGGGCCGCCATATCAGATTTATTACGATTTTAAATTTTTCTTGAAACGCCTTACCTTTCTCTATAATTAAGTGAATATCACTATTCTCTGCGACTTGTAGTTCGTCTTAATAACAGGTCAATAAATATTTTTTCTCGAAGAGTTTGGACAGCCGGATAAAAACCGCAAGTATCTACTATTTGAAGTTTATCTTAAACATTGAAGACAGTACGCGCGCACAAATATCTGATATTTAGTAAAAGCTGATAGAACCCTGTGTTCAAATATTTTATAATTTTTGTAGCTAAATCGGTTCTATGTATATGGCCCCTATGGTTTAAGTGGCTGATGCTGCAAGGATTTTGGGATTCCCCAGGTTTGACCGCAAAACCAGCTGAAGCTGCATATAAAGTGCTGAAAGCATCCGACATACACATTTTCCAGATTACCAAGGTTGTCGAAGAAACATGCTCCCAAACGAAGAGGTCTTTGATACATTTCCCTTCTCCTTCCCACAGACAGTTAAAGCATTATTTAATCCAAACAAAAGTTTCTGTTTATTTTTAATAAAATCCCTATAACTTGCAACTAGAAGAGAAATAATTTATATGACAGGTTTTACTTATGGACTAAAATTTAAGTAAATAACTAAGCAGCAAAAATATTTGGCATTTCTAAGAGATTTTCGCATTGTCCCCTAGGCAGAAAGACGTATATTCAGTATATTTGGCATCATCGACGATTTCGGCGTAATCAGTTTCATCAGCGTTTTCGTCGTCTTGTTCTTGTTCCTGAATAAATTTATCCACGGCTTCTTTGGTAGCTTGTTGTCGTTCCTGGACAAGTTTCTCCATTTCCTCTTTAGTTTTTCTTCTAAAGAAACCAGCCTGAAGTGACACAAACAATTAATCTATTCATCAATAACTGAAGAAGTCATTTTTATAGTTTACCTTATGCATGCCATAAATTATTGCTCCAAGGACCAGAAGTCCTCCTAAGCTTGATAATATAATCACCCAAATGGGGGTGCTATACAACTGAGGTTTAGATATCACATTGTATTTGATCTTTTTTGTAATTCGTGTGGTATCGCTGAAATTAAATGAATCATAGATTAATTGGTGTTAATTAAGGTGGATGACTCCTTAAATGCTACCGTACCCATCCTCGTCACCCACTTTGACAATATCCAACTTCGTGATGATGACAAAGAATTCCCATGGTTTGATGAGAATCTCATTGACTTTCTTCAAATCGACGTGATATTTAAGGATTATATTCACTGGTATATTGGGCAGAAAGTTGTAGACTTTTAGTATGGCTCTGACGCAAATTGTCTTCTCAGGATCAATGCAACTGAAAGGGATCGTTCGGTTGATGGGTAAGTTCCCCATGTGCTCTTCGCTAAGAAGATTAAGTAATTCCTTTTGGGCCATATTAGCGTATTCATTTTCGGGTGCAATTTCCGCTGAATAAGGTTCTACAATGGAAAGGAAGAGTGTTAGAAGGTTATCACACATGGTGTCAAACATTTGCGATGAAAAATAAAAAGAAACATACGATCATTTAAATGCCATAACTGTTTGATCCCATTTAATGTGAATACCACGTTTACCACTCTACTACATTATAAAATTAAGTTTAGTGCCATTATAACTCTAAGTTTGCGGATATAAATTAGATAAACTCAAAATCTACTGAACTTATTTAATTCCGTTTTTGTCGGTTTTGTAAGGTGCTTTTTCGGCTTTAAGTTATTATTAAAAGTATATACTATAGTACATTCTATTATATTACATTTTAGTTAATTCAAATATGGCAATGAGATAGTTTTAGTCCAAAATATTGAATCCTTTCTTTTGGAATTTGAAAATCATTTTCAGACTCTACTCTACGATGACACCATTGTATAAAATTTTGGCTGGCTATTTAATTATGTAAGGACTGTGACTAAAACTAGTTCGTTTTTTGTATCAATCTCTTAATTTATTAATTTTGGTTTCGTTCAACTTTCTAATCCCGGGATTACTACTAAGATATAGAAACTCAAAAAGTGGGTCTCTCAATTCTGTTTCTCTGTCAGGTTTCTATCAACCTTGTAGCTGGGATCTGTGGGTTTACAATTCGAGGTGAAACCTTAATTTTCATTCTAACCATAAAATAAAAGGTATTTCACTAGGAATACGATTTTCTCAAAAACGGTTCAGAATTTGTGGAATTTGTGCTATAAGATGGCATTCCAGAGTTTTGCAAAAAAAAAAGTATGGGAACGGTATACCTGTGTATTTTAATGTATGTATCATAGTATTGAAAATTTGACATTTCTCGGATATTGCCGATTTTGTCTAAATCGGAATTTAGAGAATATTTAAAATATGCATTAAAAAATTTTGAAATAAAAGGTTGTGACTTTGCAGCCTAAAAGCCCCTAATGTGTAAATTAAATTCTGTATTCCAAAATTCTGTAAGAAATAAAAGGAAAATATAACTTTTTAATATTATCAGAACTATTTTTCCTTTACAAAATTTTAAAATACTGAAATTGGTAAAAGAAATGGGAATTAAAAAAAAAAACCATTTTGGAAGAAAAGGATTTTAAAAAAAGGATTAACTTTTAAATGCCGAGTTTTGGACCACACGGAATTATAATTGACTATATATTGATATTGAGCTGAGATTTAGCAAGGCAATAGGGGATGGGTGAGACATCATTTTCCTGTCCAAATCAAATGTCTTGAACTTTTTTCGACGACATTTTTACAGGAACAATTAACCACCCACCCTGCGCAAGTGGCAGGTAGCATATATAATGCACATGTGTACGAGTATGTATAGCGCATATGTACAAGGTGGGGCAAAAGTAATGTCATAATGTGAATGTGCCATAATTTTTGCAAATGGCGTCAAATGTCATTGTGCTTTGACATTTATGTTGTAGACAGATAGTGAATTAGTTGACAACAAGCAATGGAGCGATATACACCTGAAGAATGCGGAATTATTGTTACTGCTTATTTGATCAATTTCCGGTCTGTTGTTTTAACGCAGTGTGAATTTGCATTTCTGGGGCACGGAGTATCTACATGAAATGCACGAAAAGCCATTGCATCCCCTCAAAGTGACAGTTTGGTGCGACATTTACAGTGAAAAAGTGATTGGCCCTTATTTTTTGGAGAACGCCGACCGTAACCGTAACTGGTGAGCTCTACAGACAGATGTTAAACGAGTTTTTTTTTTGCCGCAAGTTGCTGAATTGGGTCTCGAGCATTGTTGGTTCCAACAAAATGGAGCAACCTTTCACACAGCTCGGGCAACGATGGAGATTTTGAATCACCAATTTCCGGACCGTGTGATCTTCCGTTTTGGCGATTTGAACTCCAGATCTAACGGCGGCAGACTTCTTTCTTTGGGGCTTTTTGAAATCTAGCGTTTACCACAACAAACCACAAACCTTGCAGGTGAAAGGCAACATTGAAGAAGAAATCACCAATTTGGAGCCAGATGTTTTGCGAGCAACAATTTAAAATGCCGTAAAACGAGCACAAATGTGCATCTCCTCAAGAGGTGTTCATTTAACCTATATCATTTTTCCAACTCAATGTCATCAATTTTACATCTTCAAATACTCTTTTCGTGAAAACAGGGCCCAATTTTTTTCATTTCTAACAAAATGGCAGCCAATTCACATTATGACATTTCTTTTGCCCCACCTTATATATGCATGTGCGTGTAAATATTGTACTTTGTGCATTGGTGGTGAAGAAGTTAAGCGGTTTATTTTAAAACAAAATTAGAACGAAGATACAAACAACTTCTGAATTGTTGAACCGATTTTGGTGAATTTTTTTGTTTTAATTTGTAGACTCTGTTGAGAAGCATAGAGATAGAACTCTTTTTTTGGTTGCTTCTTCTGGGCGAGTGAGGAAGTTATTTGAAATACTCGTACATAAACAATGTGATATCTTGTAATTTAAAACAAATATTATGAAAATAATTTCATTGTGACTTTTGCTTGTATACTGGAGACACCACAACAAAGGAACGGATTTTTAAAAATGACGACATTGTTATTGAGTTTTTGTTTTACATGATTTGTGTAAAAATCGTGCATACAGCTTTTGCAGTTTAGAAGAAGGTGGTGACAAATAGACGGACTAGTGTGAAAAATAGTACTCCGTGATGTATTTACAGAACCTGTAAGAGGCTCGAATGTTTTTATCGTGGATGCATATGTTCCTGTAATTCTTCATGCATAAAAGAAAATATCACAAATTCGTCTTATTGACAGAAGAAAAGATAAATTCTGGGTTCCAGATCTTTCTAGTAGTTTTCTACTTGTACTCCAAGTAGGTTAAATCCGCATATCCCTACGCTTTGCAGTTCACCTTAAACATTTATCACGGAGGGATGGACGGACCAACCCATGGGTTATTAATTATTCGCTGTCCCATAGTTTGTGGGCGTCGTGGCGTAGTGGTTACTGTGTCGGATCACTACGCAAGAGGTTCCAAGTTTGAATCCCAGAAAACAAGAGCTGTTGCGTCAAATATCTATCTATCTAATTTGTAACATAGAGAAATAATTGCGATAGACCCTCAAAAGTATATATATTTCTTATCAGCTTAGAAGATAAGAATTTTGATTTATCCCTGTCTTTCCATCTATCTGTATGTCTTAAATTTTGCACACAGTTTACTGAACTTCTTGCTCTGGTAAAACCATGGTTTTCAAGTGGCCGGGCTTATTTAAATAAGGTAGAGAGTCATTAGAAGATAATGATCGCCCTGTTAGACCGAGTGACGTCTTAATAAATGAAATGGTTCTAAAAGTCGAATAGGTCCTCATGGAAGACAGTCGACAAAAACTAAAAGAAAATGCAGAAAGATCTAGACGATCATCTTGGGATGTTAATAATCAGCTCAAGGATGCTCATAATGCCTATGGCAACGGTATTTTGAGATTAACAGGGAATCCTGTGAATAGATTATAAACCAAAAGGCACCAGCATCACAAGAGAATACTGCTCTTAAGAGAATTTAATAAATTAAAAAGGAGGGGGAGATTTCAACAACGCACCGGTTGACAAGGCTTAAATTGTCATAGCTGCTATGAAGTCATGTGGCTTCCAGGAATTAGCTGATCCACCTTACAGTCCTGACATGCCACCTAGTGATTATTACCTATTCCTAAATTTGAGGAAAGAATCGTGGAAAGCATATTGATAACGATAAACCACTACAGGTAGCCGTAAACGGGCATTTTGAGGCATATATCTTGTCTGACCCTTTCACAATCTACGAGTAATTCAATGCAATGCTGCCATACACGATACAACAAGTGCAATCATCAGCATAAAATATCCCAGTTATGGTATACAAACCCGAAGTCACAGCCAGTCCAGTTCGTTTACTCTTATTATTTATGGGAATTCCCTTAGGAATGCCGACACAAGCAAAAACTGGGTAAGCGACTTCTGCATAATAGTGCTAAGCCAATGTCCAATAATAGATAAGTGATGAAAATGCACTATCATAGGTAAATTAGGTGGATCGTGTACTATACTGCGTATGTGTTAGGGTTAGGTTAGATTAGGGTGGCTGTCTGTACCTGTGTGTAGAAACACACTTAGCCCAAAGGAGGTCCATTGTGATACCATGACATCTATTGCTATTCTAACTACCTAAGTGCTAGTTGAACTATCCGGAGCTTCTTATGAAGCGGGGAATGCTTCTGACGTCAATATTTGCCTGGTCGCCCAGGTCGTCGAAGAATGGAGCCCCTAGATGGAGCAGTCTTCTTTTAGATAGGGCTGGACAGGAAAGGAAAATGAAATGGAGGATCGTTTCCTCCTCCTCCTTCTTTAAAAGAGGCCGATAGGGCAGTGCCCCGTGAGGACACCGATGTTGGTGCTGATCGGCGATCGTTTTAACAAAATCAATCTATCTGAGATTTTACTAGAGATTCTGCAAATAGTAAGCTTCTCCCATCTGTGATTGGCAGTTTTGATTTCACCCAGCATGAGCAAATGTTTACACGTGGCGAGGAGCATACCTAAATCTTGCCTTCTTCTCATTCTAAGGGTTGTGGCTTTTCTGTCTGTGGCCTGGCACCAAGCATATGTGAATATGGAATTGCTCCGTCATCTTCGTAAGACGAGTGGTAATCTTGAGCAACTTTTGAAGTGAGTGAATATGATAATAGGGACTTTATTGCTGCTTGGCTATCCGTGAAAATACTAATATCCCAAACAGATACTACATTACACTTCAGCCAGGATAGGGCTTCCTTAATCGCCATTATTTCCGCATGAAATACACTCCAGTGATCTGGGAGATGGAAGGAGATGCTCAAATTGAGCTTTTCGGAGAAAACACCTCTACCCACATCATCTCCGATTTTAAAACCGTCTGTGTAGAAGTGAACTGAACTGCCATCGTTATCGGGAATTGATGACCGGAATTTAGTAGCAAATCTAAGTTTCGTTGAGGTGTAGTCGGTATTTTCGTATGATAAATTTGAATTTGAATTCAAAATCGAGGAGTGGCCTCCTGAGAAGTTGGACCACATATAGGAGGCTTATAGATAGATGGCTACAATGGCGGCCAACAGATGAAACATTACATCGAATGATAATAATAGTTACAACATGGATTATGGAGTATCATATTGTAACATAATGTAGCATAATAACTACGCGCACAGATGTAGGCAACACATTCCGAAGTGTCTTTTCATTAGAGGTTCGTGTCCACAGTAAGAGACGGATACGACGTCGCGGAATTAAGAGAGAATTATAACCGCAAGAGAATTATAACCGCAAGAGATTATTGGCTGCAGCTGTCATCTTGGAATTATTACATCAGAATTTTCTTGTTCCAGTGGTCGAAGAATTTGCTAGAAGTTTCTGGCTATCAGAAATGCGACTATATAAGGACAGATGGCGATAGAGGCAGGGCAGTTGGTTTTCGAACCGCACGAAGAGATTGGAAAAGTTATAATAAGCGAAGTTGTAATTTTGTGATAAATTGAAAGTTAAGAGTTGACAAGAAGAAGTAATTAGTTTGGATTTGTGAATTAAGTAATTGGAATGAGATAAAGGGATTTGAAAAGAAAGAGACCTTGTACGGAAGGAGTTTGCGAAGAATAGTATAGTGTGAACTTGAATTGTTCTATAGACTAGAAAATAAAGAAATAATCTCACAGAGTAACGTGTTATCTACTCGAGCCGTAACTCGCATATTACAATATGATCCTTTCCAAGCGGATTGTTACTTTTCTGTATTTTTTTATTCTACTCACTATCAGAATTTGTCTCCAAATCAATTGAGCTTAGCTTCGGCGAATGATAGATCTTTCCATTTCCATTTTGCGGTAATAGGGTTGCCGTTGATGTTGTCGATGTTTCTAAGGGATCCGCCAGCAGTAAGGTTTTATTCTGATATAGTTCAACGGGAAGGAGTTGTTGATCGTAAAATCCTTGCACTGTGATGTTGTTTATGTCAATAATGGGAGTCGTTTCGCTTGATCCATGTAATATATACGCTATTGGTATTTCGAAAGCGATTTCTAGCTCTTGAATTCGGCTTGGTCCATTGCTTTTGATCTACATAAGAAAATTATTATCATTCTTATAATTAACCCAAGGACTTACCTCATAATTATTAATGATTTCAACTGTGTTAAATACTTCCTCTAAGTTGATATCTGATGTAAGGGGTTTACTAAGAAGAACACATGTATATTTAGTTCTCTGTTATTATTAATTTCTATTCTCACCCAATGACTTCAATTTCTGTGAATTCCTGCAGGGTTATAAAATCCTTTACAACATTGTTGGTCGGATCTAGTTCTCTGCCGGTACTAAAGACTTTTGCGGTAAGCGTTATTGATGTTTCTTCAATTTGACTGATATCGTAAACGATTGTAATATTGTTTCTGCTACCAAGAGCCATTAACTGTCCTCGATTTAAGTCACACAATAGTACGTCTTCATATTGATTACAAGATGATGGTATCTTTGCAAATGGTATCTTATTCGATGATGTGATTTGGATTTGAGGTAGATAGGCGTTTTCGCCAGAGTTCGATACATCGTAGGTTACATTGATTGTTTTACTACTACCGAGGATGTATGTTGGCCTATAAACACGCATAAATAAAAAAATGTTCCTATGTTGTACAAGGGATGTTCTTAAAGGCACTCACGTTAGTCCTGAGCTAGTTACACTCAAGTCAGCAATGCAAACATCAGACTTACAACCGGTGCTAAAAATAATCTTTTCTTCACTAATTTTTGGTTCAGCTGGATCCACTGCGGCGCATTTATTACAAAATTCTGAAAACGTGTCAGAAAATCGAAATATAAAGATCTCTTAACCATCGACAAGTTTGCCATCAGAGTCAACACACACACTCACCTTCTGAGTTCGGCACACCATTGACCAATTCATAGTGCATTACCAGTTCAATTGGTTTAAATACGTCTGCAGCACTAAATTTCACATTTGCATTAAGCAGACGGCACTGATTCTGTATTAACGCCGTTACATTGAAAACCATAATCCCAGAATTGGTCTGCTGTAAGGAGACACGTTTAACCTGCGCATCCACGTTGACCCTTAAGGCTAGATCTTGTTGCTTGATTAAGTTCGACGTTGTCAAAATCATGTAGCAAATATTTATTTGAAACTTAGTCTGATCTGGTGTGATCTCTCGACTCAGAGAGCTAATGGTGGCGAGAATTTTCACAACCGGATAGGCACGGTATACGTACACAGACTCAGTGTTAGGAGCACCAATTGCAAAGTCATTGAATCCATTGTTGTCAATGTCTGTGCCTCTTGACAAGCCATGACCAAACATGAATTGTGACCCCCATGAGTTAAGTACTGGAACTGCTTCCAACTTTTGACTGTATACTTCGTGAAGACCCTTTGAACTGCCGAAGTAGATGAAGACGGCTCCATTGTCGGCGAAGGGAGCTCCAACGGCGATATCTACAACAGGTTTTGCAATCAGAATCAAATATAAGATCAAGTACGAGTATTTCTTACCGTTGTAACCATCGTGGTTGATATCACCCAGCTTGGATATGGTGGATCCAAAGCGGCCCCTTCCTTTTATTGGCGATATGATTTTCTTTTGAAGCTTAAACATGAACTGAGGTGGATATGTAGCTTAAAGAATGCCCAACTAGATGCCTTATAAGTTAAGAACTTACCCTTCCCCTGTTAATATACACATAGATCGCCCCTTGTTCGATATAGCCCGGCGAGCTGTACAATGGAGCACTGATGATCACATCCGTTAATCCATCACCGTTTATGTCTTCAGCTAGGACCGCATATCCAAAGTACTCACCAAAATAATTTTCACGGAATGTGTAGTACTTCTTGATGGTGTACTCATTCTCTTTAGAGGAAGCTCTGACAATGTCAAAGATGTACGCCTAAATTAGAATGTCAGTACAATCAAAGCGTTTCCTAAAAGTCATACCTCTCCGTTTCGTTTGTTAGCCCGAGGAGCTGAAGCAATATAGAATATATTCTTCCGCTTAGTGCCCATAAAACTTCCCGAGCTAACCGAATAGCCAAAGTACGAATATGCCTTTTGATTCCATAATTCTGGGTTTGGGACTAGTACTTCAGTCTGATGCATAACATGAAATCTATCTCGCGGTTTGTTGCGATAGAGTATCACAGAGCCTACAAAATAGACAACAAATTAGTAAGAGAAGAGGTAAAATTTCGATGACTCTTCTACCCCTCCAATTGTAAATGCCAGGAGCTCCAATAAGAATCTCTTCACTATTGTCCGTCACGTGAACACTTTGTCCCTGTTCACCGAGCATGTGGTAAAAGTATCTCTCGTTAATTGTCCATGCTTTCACTTGATTATCTGGGAGACGAGTTAGAATCCAAAATTTTATTGAAGATTTCTTCTCAACTTACCTTGCAACCGAAGTGGTGTAATTTTCTCGACATCTAGTGGACTGTTATTTAACGTATTCGGCGTCAAGTAACAGATACCGTGCATAGTGTAATCGTTGATTCCCATGTTCGCCATGAGTCGCGGGGCACACACAACCAACTTGTCTGTATCTTCGGGTCCACCATCTATAGAAGCACCTAACCATTGATTATCCTTTAGTTCGGACTCGTAAGAGTTGTAGTTGTACCCCGCATTTACATTGCCCATGTTGTCGAATATGTACGGTTTGCAGGTACCTGATAGTTGACACTTGTAAATGGCACCAGTTTCGTTAACCTGACTCTGCAACTTTAGTGTAGACTGAGCAAGTGGTGCACCAATGATGACGCTAACAAAAAATGTACGAGTATTCAAATGAGTCTCTGAAGCTCTTAAAGTTATTTCTCTGCATAAACTGCTGGTTTGCTACAAGTCTTACTGGAAATTTATTTTTCAGGGTGTAGCGATTCCGTGAAAACTCTTTAGAGCCCAATGGAGGAATGGTATTTACAGAGCACATGATAGTCTCCACAGACTTTACTAGTCAGAATGCGTACCAAACAGTTGGAGAGAAGTGAAAGCTATTCTTAATCCTTATTTAGAAAAATAATTGAAATTTAACCAATTCGATCTAATTTCTGGGTCTATACCTAGTTTTCATTCCCCGAAGCACAGAGCGGAAATCGTTGTTGCTAGAAATTTTAATGTCTACAACACTAGTTGGCTTCGCTACTCTAGACCGACATTACATGGATATTTCTACTAAGTTGGACAGCCTATATCAGCTTCTCAGTAAGTCTACACGCATTTCTGTCATTGACAGTTACTAGACGTGTTTTTAACATTTCTTCCAGATAAATATTCTGTCGAAGTATCTGCCCTAGTTGTTAGGTCGGCTCATTGTCTGTTGTCGAAGAGTTCCCAATCAAGGTCGGTGTACACCAGGGAAGCGTCCTCTGTCCTGTGCTATTTATTGCAGTCCTTGATTATCTGCTTGAAGGAAAAGTGACGGACCCCAAAGTGCATCAGTTATTCTTTGCTGACGATGGAGCTATCATAAGTGAAGATCAAACGTCCCTGCAACGAGCACTTGATGTATGGGTGGATGTTTTGGAGGGAAATGTTATTATTAGTTCAAAAAAGACAGAGTATCTGTGCTGCCCGTTCTTTGATCCACACCGGCCTATTCCAGACATTTACTTGAATGGAAACGTGCTTCCCAATGCGGAAAGTTCAAATATCTGGGATCTATGATCAATAGGGGAGCAACTTGTGATGATGACATCAATCATCGCGTAAGCGTAGGGTGGATAAAGTGTCGGGAAAAAACTCCGCTATCTTCTGTGATCGAAAAATGCCCCGTAAGCTGAAAGGAAGGCTCTACACCGCGGTTGTACGTCTGGCGCTCACATACGGTTCACAATGCTGGACAATGTACAAAAAGTATGAGGGCAAATTAACGCCAGCTGCGATGAAGTCGCTTCACATGACAGCAGGAGTAACAAAGCTTGATAGATAGAGGGTTGTGATCCTTCTTCTCTGGATCATAACTTCGCCGTAAGAAGAAGAAGAGAAGAAGATTGTCTATTGTCGATTCCTTGCGCTTTATTTTTCTTTGAGTTCTCGATGCGAATGGTAAGAGATACTCAACAACCAGTCATCTTTTCATTAGTGATAGCACTACGAGTAACTGCGGCACTCTTTAGTAGTATAAATATCATCTCGTTTCAATAATAACCTCATTTTGTTATTATCCATGTCAGCCGAAATCGAAAATCCTCGCAATTATGAGCACCGCGCCGTGAAGTACTTTAACCTCGTGAAAAAGAAAATCTTCAGGATTCTGGACCTTCGTATACCATGGTCAAAAACTGGGCTCGCTTATTTCAACAAGGGCGAGAGAGTTGTGAAGACGACCCCCACCCAGGGCGTCCTGTGTCAGTGATCACTAAAGAAACCGTAGGAAAAGTTGAAAATTTAGTTCTGGCCGACAGAAGAATAAAAATGTGCCAGATAGCAGACGAGTTTCACATCAGCAAAGAACAGATTGGAGAAATTTTGCACGATCATTTAAACATGAACAAAATTTGTGCACGCTGTATACCGAAAATGCTCACGCCGATCGAGAAGTGCTGCAAAGATTTTTTGGAGTTTGCCGGGGAGAATCTCGACGAAATTTGCAACCGAATCGTAACTATAGATGAGACTGGGGTCGACTTTTTCCTTTTTTTCCAATTTAAAAAGGGAGTTACGAGGCAGGAGATTTGCAGATAAGAACCAGATCAAGGCGGACGTAGAAAGTCATTTTGAAGGCAAAGAAAAATAATATTTTGTCGGTAATATTGAGGCACTATTTGCCCGATGTGAGAAATGCATTTAACTCGAGGGAGATTATATTAAGAAATAAAATATTTTAATCGGATCTTTTCTTTCACTTAATGCCTTAGGATGCGAACTTATCAGTTGCCCCTCGTACATACACGCATGACGCACTGCAAGGTCATTGTTGCTTATCATGTTTTTAGTTGAACAAACCAAAAATTTCGTCGGTCATGGATACCTAAATTTTATTTAAATTACTAATCTTCCTTTTTTTTTTCTTAAGTTAGAGTTTGTTTACTAAAGGAATTGGCATGCACGAGTATGTACACGTACGAGAGTATGTAAACGAGTATAAAATACTTGCACTCTAATTTAGTCGTTATAAAATAACAACATTACCAACAAATTTTAAATCTCATTAAAAGTTTTAAGAAATGAGACTTCTACAAATATTTCCCATTTAAGGTATTAAAACCTGTTGAAGTATATTTCCAGGAGGCAACATCGCTCAGTTCTTTGAGAAAGTTGTGAAAAAATCCGTCCGCTTTTCTAAAAAAAACTATGTACCTACATAAAATAAACTTTCATGTATTGAAAATTGGGACAGTGTTTATGTTGAAAAAAGTGCTTCTCTAGCATATGACGCATTTCTTAGGATTTTAAAGCACTACATTGGTTCATCTACTTTCACTTTCACACACAAAAAATTGGAATATCGCCTTAAACTTTGGATAAATCGTATCCTTATCAAAAAAATAAATCAAAAACACAAATTGAGAAAAAAATGTTGGAAACATCCATTGAATTAAAAAGTCGTTTTAAAAAGCTTTGCAAAAATGTGAATAAGGAAGTTATAATCGCTAGGGATAGGTATTTTCACTCCAAATTACAAACGGCAAGTGGGAATCTAAAGAAAGAGTGTCAAGTCGTTATCAGTATTGTTAGTCGAAAAGTGTGTCCTAACTCAGATCCCATCATACTAGAAAAAAGGTAGTATTTATATTGCGAATCCTTTAGATATAGCAAATGAATTTAGCAATTACTTTGCTTCTATTGGACAGTCCTCTTTTTCAGGCAGCCCGGAAATTTCTTGCAATTGCTGCACTAAGCATGGTACTCTAGGCAATGACTACAGGAACAGCTTCGTTTTTGAATCGATTACAGGCTTTGAATTGCTAAAAACAATAAATTCTCTACCAAATTCTAATTCACATGGTAATGATGAGATTTCGAATTTGATTCTAAAGAAAATTGGGCCCAACTTAGTAGATATTTTGTCCTACCTTTTTAATTCCAGCATTATGTCTGGCACTTTTCCCGCTGAACTGAAATGCGCTGTAGTGGTTCCATTATTTAAAAAGGGTAACAAAACAGATAAATCCAATTATAGGCCAATTTCGTTGTTGTCTTCGATTTCCAAAGTTTTTGAAAAAGTAGTTAAAACAAGAATTTTAGCCTATCTTAATCATATAGATTTTTTTAGTCCCATGCAGTTTGGTTACAGAGCTGGTCTTTCCACTGAAGATGTCCTATTGGATTTTTGCTCTATTTTGTATAAAGGGTTAGATAGCAAACACTTTTGCGCTGTCCTTTTTGTCGACATTACTAAGGCATTTGATATGGTTAATCATACAATTCTCCTAGATAAATTATATAAGGCCGGATTCAGAGGATTCATATATGAATGGTTTGTGTCTTATCTTAACGATAGGATACAATATGTAAAAATTGGAAGCAATATAAGCAGTCCAAAAACAAATAACATAAGAGGGCCCCAAGGTTCTGTACTTGGTCCAATTTTATTCCTAATATATATAAATTCCCTATTTACTCTTCCATTCTTGGGTAAAACTAAAGCATTTGCCGACGACCTTGGAATTGCATATTGTTCAGTTAGTCCATTAGATTTAATAGCTAACATAAACCATGACGTCTTTTTACTAAGATGCTGGTTTGCGGAACACAGACTTATTGTTAGTAGCAAAACTAAAGTAATGTATTTCAGTCTTACTGGGCAGGAGTACCCTGACTCAGATATAATATTCCATTCCCATGATTGTGAAAGCCATCACCTGTTAAACAACCGATGCAGTTTCTAAAATGGTCTAACTTTCAATAGAAGCGCTGACTGCAGTATTAACTGCTTCAAAATTGCAAGTGTAGATAGTTTTAAATATTTTGGTGTTACTATTGACCAAAATTTGAACTGGTCTAAGCACATTTCTTTTTTGAAAAAATATCTTCTTTCTTCTACTCGTTATCTTTTTCGCCTTAGGAAGTATTGCTCTTCTAGCACTATGAAAATGGTCTATTATGGATTATTCCATTCGAGATTGCAATATGGACTTTATAGTTGGGGTGGCGCTTATTTTAGTAAGCTACAACAACTGACTGTCACTCAAAAATCTGCTATACGAAAAGTTTGTAGTTCGCGCCGTTCACCACACATTATGGACCTGTTTAGGACCTTGAAAATTCTTCCTTTGCGACATTTATTTTATTTTAAAGTTTCGAAGGTCTTTTTCATGAGAGGCGGGTATTTGGAAAGCCCGATTTCTGACTTACGCAGCTTACGTAGCTTTTCGAATTTTGTTGTAAATATTCCCGTTTTTCGTACTACAAGTTACAGAAACTCTTACTACATTGTCTCATGCTAACTATTTAACACTTTATCCTTGGAAATTCGATCCACAAGAAATTTCTTCGCGTTTAAAAAAGCAACGAAATCATGGCTTCTTGGTTTAAAAAAAAAAAAAAAAATGATTTGTCCATTTGCTTTATTTGCTTTATTAGTATATACCTATATGTAGCTATAATATTATTTGAATTTAAACTTTTTTAATTTTTTAATTTTTTAATTGTTAAAGATTACTTTTCTTCCCACAATTGCTGAATTTTGTTTTATATAAATCTTAACTTATTATCATCTCTATCCTTTTCTTTTTATCTACCTTTGTACACCCCACACGAAGTTAATATTTTTAAATGTGGCTTCACGTCTATTTTTATTAAATATAGATGCCACTAACTATTCTGTATGTATTAACTCATTGAAATATTGTATGTGAAATTGTAAACTAACTTTTTATGCATATATGAATAAAGAAAAATTGAAAATTTAATTGAAAAATACATATTTCAAGGAGGCAATTTTTTTACGAGCTCCTTAATCAAACTTTCTAAGAATCTCATTAAAATAAGGTTAAGGTCATACTTAACGATTTTAATACAAAAATGTAAGAGTTGTGTACGCAAAGGTGGTGAAACAATGAAGAGTCGTAACGAGCATGCTAACAAAATATCACATATCAGCTTGATTTGGCGATTGTATTGAATAAGCAGAATCTGTTATATTTATTAGCCCCAAGACAACAATTAAAAACACTATACAACAATTGGTGAAAAATTTAAGTCAATTCATGACCACAATGCAAAATATGATGAGCGAGCTCATGAGGAATCAAAGCATGCTGCTACAAGCAATTTTGTCAAAACCATGAATAAGAATCAAATTAGAATAAGTTTCTGGAATGCAAATAGATTGCTCCAGCACAAAAATGAATTAAAAATATTTCTTATCGACAACAAGATATATATCATGTTAATATCTGAAAGACATTTGACCAGCTTTAACAACTTCAAACTGGAAGGCTTCAAGTTTTACGACACCAAGCATCCTGATGGAAAAGCACCCGGTGTAACAGCCATTCTCGTTTAAAAGAGACTAAACCATTTCGTATTAGAAGAATTTTGTACAGAGTATATACATTCAACTTCCATCTGCATTGGTAACGACGTTAAAAAATTGATAATCTCAGCTATGCCCTCCTAGGTACAAAATAACCAAGGATCAATTCACTGAATTCTTCTCAAAGCTTGGCAATAAATTCATCGCAGCAGGAGATTACAATGCTAAACATACTAACTGGGGATCACGGCTTATAACACCAAAAGGCAAACATCTTTACAATACTATTACCAAAAACGGACTAGACGTCATATCTACAGGACAACCAACATACTGGCAAACCGACATTAATAAAATCCCAGACACCATGGGTTTTGGCGTAGTGAAAGGACTAAGAAGACAACAAATAAAAGCTGAAACGTCTTTTGAACTATCGTCTGACCATTCACGTCTGAGAAATCACAACACATTACAAATAATCACAGCAATTGGCTAAAATACCGTAAATTCATAAGCTCAATTGCTCCCTCAAAAATACCTCAGACATTTACTCAGAAGTTAAGAAGATCATTTATCTTATAATCCAAGCAGCTACAATTTCAACACCAGCACTTCGTACTTAAAGAAGAGGTAAAGAATACCCGGCAGGCGTCGATGAAATAATTAGAGAATAACGACGGCTAAGAAGAGATTGGCAGAACTCAGATCTCCAAACTCAATAGACTACTGCAAGGAAATAGCTCAAGTAAATTCGAGCAAATCAAATCGGATCACGATCTAACTCCAACAAAATCAACAGACTATTCACTATGGAAGGCAACACAAAACTTAAAACGGCTGATAGAAAGGGAAGTACCAATTCGACTTGCAAACGTTTCTCGGGCAAGAAGTGATGCAGAAAAGGGCACGACATTCGCAGAACTCCTGAAGCAGGTACTTACACCAAATGAACCCACTATAAATGTTCACTTACCAGCATTACAAATTGAAACAGTACCAAATAGCTTGCGTTTTAAAATAAGATCAAAAAGCTTTAATAAGCAAAAGTATTAACCTGAAAAAAGCTCCAGGACATGATAAAGTTACAACAAAAATGGTCAAGGAATTACCTGAAATATCAGTAAAACATCTTTTGCATCTTAAGGGTGGCCGTGGTGTAGTGGTAAAATTATCGCTTGTCACGCTGTTGATTCACGGTACGAATCCTGATATCAAGAATCATCTATTTATTTCGCATGAAATAAATAAAAAAAGTCGGTCACTTGCGAAAGCTAAGTCAACTCTACTGTGAAGGCATAACACTGGCAGTAGTGTGGTAATATGGCTAAAATGTAACTTGATAGTGATGATGACATCAGGAGGACGGAAAAAAATACTGTGAATCATAAGCAATGACAATAATAGCGAAATCAAAACAAAATACTCCCCAGTTATCTGGACAGCCACCCTTGGAGTTTACAGAAACTTAATACCACCTAAGTTTCAAACCCACTACACCAATCTTTCTTTCTCTCTGTCTCTTCCTCTTTCCACAAAAACGCACGTGTTCTAAAAAGATAAGTATAAGGGTATTCATATCCCCTTTAACACGTGCAAATTATAAAAAAAAAAAAACATCTTTAATGGTATTCTTTTTAAGGGTTATTTCCTAGAAGTGTGGAAAATTTCTCAAGTCACAATGATTCTCAAACCAGGCAAGGTCACGTCCAAGTTACCTCCTATAGACCAATAAGCCTGCTGTCGATATTCTCTAAAATACTTGAAAAATCCCTCTTGTTGAAAATTCGGCCAATCTTAGAGGAACGAAAGTTAATTCCCACACACCAATTTGTATTTAGAGCACGCTAGAGCAATTTCATAGGGTCGTGATGCACATCAGTAAAGCGTTCGAAGAAAAAATGTACACCTCTGCCATATTCTTGAATGTTGCCCAAGCATTCAATAAAGCCTGTCACGAAGGACTGCTCTACAAAATAAAAACTCTCTTGTCACCTAATACTCATGATCTTCTCGGAAGTTATCTACTAAACAGAACATTCATACGAGTAGTCAGACAAAATAGTTTTACTTCGGAGCAACACGACATTAAAGCAGGTGTACCACAAGGAAGTGTTTTGGGTCCATTTCTCTACTTACTATTTACATCGGACTTACCAATGAGTAACAACGTACTCGTACTAACATCTAGGTTCGCAGATGATACGGCGATTCTAAATATTCACGAAAATCCAACAGCAGCTACCCAAATCCTGCAGTCTCATCTGAGAAAAATCGAGAATTGGCTTGCATTATGGAAAATAAAAATCAACGAAAGAAAACGCAGCCACTTACTTTTACATTGAGAAAAGACAATTGCCCACCCTGGATGCTAAAAAATAAACCCATTCCACGGAAACAAGATACGAATTGATAGAAGACTTAGATTAGATTAGATTAAATTGATGATCGAGGCGAGAGCTAGTCCCTTATCACTGCGGCCACAGGTGGGCCTATTGTGATGTCCTCTAATTAAACCTCATCCACGATGCCAGATTTAATGATGAATCCGGCTATTTTTTTGGGAGCGCTGGCAGATATTTCTTCTGCTTTGAGGAAGTTATCTAGGAAACGATGACGTGTTTTAATAAGACAGTCACAGTGGCAAAGTAAGTGTTCTGCTGATTCTTGTGCTATCCCCATAGCTAGTTCATCAGCTTTTTCATTACTCGTACCTTCATAACCGCTGTGGCCAGGTACCCAAATGAGATGAACTCTGTTTGTGATGGTCAATGTTACGAGCAGTTGAAGGCAATCCCATACTAGTTTTGAGGTAATTTCGTATGCCTTAATTGCAAGCAACGCGGCTTTGCTATCTGAGAGAATATAAATGTTCTTGTTGGTTATATATCTGTTTATGTTCTCCCAGATACACAGCTCTATTGGATGTATTTCGGCTTGAAATACTGGGCTACTTTTATCCATACTTGCGTATAGGAGAGTATTCGTACTCAGCCCATATACTCTGGCCCCGACTCCTTCATCTGTTTTGGACCCATCTGTGTACCATACATGAGAGTCTCTAGCAAATGTAGGTTTATTCTGTTCCCAATTACTTCTATCTGGAAATGTAACCTTGAAGTTGTGGCTGAAGTTGAATTTCGGAAGACATTTGACTGTTATACTTATTTCAAGTGCGAGTAGTTCATTTTTTTTTTATTTCTTGAACAAGGTCAGAATGAATAGATCTTGTATTCTTTTCATTCTCTGCGATGAGCATATAGGCATTAACCATAGCTTCTTTCATAATATAAAGATGAAGTGGTGGTAGATTTAGAATGACTTCTAGCGCTGCCTTGGGAGAAGTTCTCATGGCTCCTGTAGCACACACACAAGCTGGTCTTTGTAATTTATTGAGCCTGTCTTGTGTGGACCTTTGTTTGTTTTTTTGCCACCATACGGATACTGTATATGTGACAGTAGGTCTCGCATTCATAGAGTCATTTTGAGATTTAGATCCCAGTTCTTGCCAAGAAGAGTTCTGCTGGTCCACAGGGAGATCCTGGCTTTGTCTATGGCTTTATTGAGATAAGAATTCTATGTGAGTTTTTCATCCAGGGTTACCCCAGGGAGACTTCTTTTGAGAATTCTATTATTTCAACAAAGAGTGTGGGTTTTCTGAGCCTATCGAGCTTTCTTCTCTTAGTGAAAGCAATTATTGTACTTTCTTGGGGTTGACATTTAAGCCAGTTTTCCTGTACCAGCCGGCAACTAGGTTTAATGCCCTCTGGAGGCGATCCGAGATTGTGTCTTCGAATTTATCTCTGAATGTCAATGTCATCTGCGTACCCTTGGGCATAAAAGCCATCATTGTCGAATATTGTCAGCAGTTCATTGACTACGATGGACCATAGTAGAGGGGAGAGAACCTTGAGTTCATCCTTTCGCAGCAGTGATGCTGAGTTTATGGCTGCATAGGGTGGTTTTTATTTTTCTGTCTTCTAGCATACCTTTTATCCATTGGCATGTAGTATTGTCTACTCTTATGTTTTGGATACATCTGTATATCTGGGCGTGTTCAGTGTTGTTAAAGGCACCCTCGATATCGAGAAAACAGCCTGCCTTTATCTCTTTGTCTCTAAGCGATTTATTAATTCTTGATATGAGCTTATGAAGAGCATGGGTAGTTGATTTTCCAGGTTGATAGGCATATTGATTTTTATGAAGGGGGTTCATATGAAGGGCCGCATCTCTGATATCCAGAATGATCTCCATCGTCTTGAGGAAGAAGGCGATATGATTTTGGTAGATCTGTTGGTCTGCAACCTATGTACCTTAGGTATATATTTTACGATGGCATCTTTCCATTTATCTGGTATATGACCCCACGCATAACTAGTTATGAAGATGTTGATCAGTATTGGTATTGTGAGAGGGGTGCCCTTTTGTAGAAGTGCTGGAAATATACCGTCTTCTCCTGGGGCTTTGAAAGGTTGGAATGAGTGTATTGCCCATTTATTATTACCTTCATGAAAAATTTTAGCTCTATTCCAGTCTTCTCTGGTTGGTCTATTGATCCTTACCTGATGAACATTATCTGGGGAGATAGGAACAAGGCAGGATCCTGTGAAGTTCGTTTCGGCTAAGAGTTCTAGCGTCTGCAGACCGTTTTCCGCATATGTACCATCTGGTTTTTTCAGTAAACCGATCTGATTAGTGTGCTATTTAGAAAGAATTCTGTGGATATGGGCACCACCGCGAGTATCAGAGAGATTCTTGCAGAAGCTCTTCCATGATTCTCGCTTAGCTTTTCTAATCTCTAGGTTATATTTGGCTAGGGTTTCTCTATATATTTCCCATTCTCCATTGCTTTTCGCTCTGTTGAAAAGCTAATGACAAAAGACTTACTTTCAGGAATCATGTTGAGACAAAAATAATGCAAACAAAACTTAGAACTACAAGCATGCATTGGCTACTAAGACTTGAGCACAAGGTATTAGTTTTCAAAGCAATAATCAAACCAAACTGGACATATGGTATCCAAATATAGAAAAACTGCAAAGAATGCAACCTAAAATCCTTCGAAACATCTGCAATGCGCGTGGTACGTTAAAAACACAAATATTCTACGATAACAATTAAAGAAGACATTGCCAAACTGTGAACAAGCTACTCAACAACCTAGCAAACGCACTAAACTACAACGTCAGTACATTAAAAGAATAAAAAAGAAAGATACAATAGAACTTGATGTAACGTAAAGAAACATAAAGTAAATCAAACTAAAAAGAAGTGAAGTAAAGTGAAGTAAATATTTGTAAATCTCTATTTGTTAAATCTCTCTAATATGACACTTGCCCATTTTCTGTGAAACAAAACAATTCCAAGCACTGACAAGGAATAATGTATTGTAGCATAATAATAACTACGCTCCTACGACTATGCAACCCATTCCGAAGTGTCTTTTCATTCTGGCAGAATTTTGGTCCGAAGTGTCCTTTCATTCGAGGTTCGTGTCTGCGGTTAAGTCTCCACAGTTCATGTCTACGAAAGAGACGGATAATATCACGGATAAGAGGGAATTATAACTGCAAGAAATGATTGTCATCTTGGAATTATTACATCAGAATTTTTCTTGTTCCAGTGGTCGAAGAATTTGCTAGAAGTTTCTGGCTATCAGAAACTTCTGCTATATAAGGACAGATGGCGATCGAGAAGAGGCAGTAGTTTTAAAACCGTGGCGAAGAGATTAGAAAAGTGAGAATGGGCGAAGTTGTAATTTTGTGATAAATTGAAAGTTGAGATTTAACAAGAAGAAGTAATTAGTTTGGATTTGTGAATTAAGTAATCGAAAGGAGATAAAGTGATTTGAGAGGACAGAGACCTTGTAAGAAAAGAATTGCGAGAATAGTATAGTGTGGACCTGAATTGTTCTATAGACTAGAAAATAAAGAAATAAATTTCACAGAATATCGTTTTTATCTACTCGTGCCGTAGCTCGCATATTACAGTATTGTAACATAATGTAGCATAATAACTACGCCCTCAAACAGGCAACACATTCTCAAGTGTCTTTTCATTCGAGGTTCGTATCCACAGTAAGAGACGGATACGACGTCGCAGAATTAAGAGAGAATTATAACCGCAAGAGATTATTGGCTGCAGCTGTCATCTTGGAATTATTACATCAGAATTTTCTTGTTCCAGTGGTCGAAGAATTTGCTAGAAGTTTCTGGCTATCAGAAATGCGACTATATAAGGACAGATGGCGATCGAGGCAGGGCAGTTGGGTTTCGAACCGCACGAAGAGATTGGAAAAGTGATAATAGGCGAAGTTGTAATTTTCTGATAAATTGAAAGTTAAGAGTTGACAAGAAGAAGTAATTAGTTTGAATTTGTGAATTAAATAATTGAAAGGAGATAAAGTGATTTGAGAGGACAGAGACCTTGTAAGAAAAGAATTGCGAAGAATAGTATAGTGTGAACCTGAATTGTTCTATAGACTAGAAAATAAAGAAATAATCTCACAGAATAACGTTTTATCTACTCGAGCCGTAGCTCGCATATTACAGTATGTTATAGTATGTAAGATTCTATTACTTGTTGTTAGTTTTCATCTGAAGGAAAGATTCAACAAATTAAAAAAAAAAAAAAAATATTTACAGTAACGGACATAGAAATCCGGACAGGGTATACAAATTCTTTAACTTCAATTACCTTGAGAACTAGCAGGTAGTTTTTTAGGATTTTGCATAACAAGGCTTTGATGACGTGATTCTAGTTCACTTTGTAATAGTTCATTGAAAAAAGAAATATCATAGTTTGAGTAAAAGTGGAAATAATTTTATTAATATGGAAAATAAAAAGAAAATAAGTGAAAAAACAAAAGTCGAAATAATGACTTTAAAAAAATTAAAAATTAAGTGTTCGTGATGTATCGTGAAAAGTGGGATTCAGCAAGTCGTCAGTGGCTGAATTAATCAAACAATTAGAGGCAACGGGCTTATTGCAAAGAAAAAAGGAGACAGAAGAAAGACCACCAGCGCTGAAGATCGGCTTTAGTCTGCGTGATCGATTCAAAATTGCTGAAGATAAAAGGACAGACTTTGTAGAGGCTGGAGGATCAGAGATAAGATCACGGACTGTAAGACGATGTCTTCAAGAAGCTGGTTTGAACGCAAGAAGACCTACCAAAAAACCATTTCTAAATAAACTAAATGCGCCTAAAACGTCTCCAATGGGCCAAAGATCATGAAAACATATTCGACTCTGACGGAATACAGTACGTGAAGCGAAGAACTGGAGAATGATTCAATGATGAGTACATGACAACAACTGTGAAACAAGGAGGGTCAAGGATGATTTGGGGATGCTTTTCCTATCACGGCTTTGGACGGCTGGCTCTAATAAAAGGAGCGCAGAAAAATATAAAAAAAATATTGTAAGACAATCTGCTACCATATTTAGAAGAACACTTATCATACTCAGATAAGCTGATTTTCGAAGACGATTCTGCGCCTTGTCACCACGCGAAATTGGTGAGTGCCATTTTTTTTACCTTCCCCAAAATATTAGCAAAAAGTAAAGTTTTATTAATGTAAAGGCATAATTTCATTCCAGGGCAAAAATTTAATAACCGAAAATAGTATTGCAACATTGGAATGGCCTGGCAACAGCCCTGAGCTGAACCCGATTGAGAACCTTTGGTCCATAATTAAGGCTCAGGTAGAGAAGAAGAAGCCACGAACAATAACCGAGTTCGACAAATTCATTGAAAAAGTGCGGTATGGATACTTTACACAGCCTGATTACATCAATGCCCGATCGGATAAAAACCGTAATGAAAAAAAGGACGGACTATAAAGTATTAACATCTTCAGTTCTCGGAAGTTTGAGAAGCCTGTTTCCTGTAATAAAAATCATAAACTCGAATAGCAATAAAAACTATCATTATGCTTACACATTTACTCACTTGTTTTTTTTTTCAATGAAACTTAAAACAATTTGAAAATGTTTGTCCTTTTTTTCGGAAATTGGTTTATTGTTTTTCGAAGCTGAAATGTGTTAACGTTCGGTAAAGATGGATCTTGATTATCTTTAAAACGTCCAAAATTATTCTACTAAAACTAGTTTTTTCACTATGTCCGGATTTCTATGTCCGTTACTGTAAATATTTTTTTTTTTAAATACACGTTTCATGACAATCAAATTAAAATAAAGAAAATAATGCTTCAACTCCACAAAACAATAATATTGACGGTTACATATGAGGCATAAAAAATTAAATGATAAGCCACAAACCGAGGTAAATAACACAAATATGCTACACAATAATTCAAGATTTTATCCAAATGTAAAAAAAAAAAACCATAAATAAAATTTTTCATTCTAAGGTTTGGTCCACCAGTAGTCAGAGTCTGATGATAAGAAGCACTGGAGAACCCAATGATTCAATTTGCTGAAATATTAAAAATTGCGATAAAGTTGTTTGCATACCTCGATTTCCTGAGGTTTATCGCTAATCCAAAATAGGAACTTCTAACTTTAGGCATGAAAGTTTTCAAAGACGGCTCCCTGAAGACCAAATTGGGCTTTGGTGAGAAATTAAATCCATTTGTTGAATGGATTACAAGTGTTAAGATGTTAGTTATCACAGATATACCGACAAATTCAACCATTTTGAATACTCGTGTATTGGTTAGATTTACAATTAAAAAACGTAGGTTTTATAATTTAAATCAAATCACAGATTGCAGGGACAACAAAAAATTTATTAAATTCTCATAGGGAATGACCGGCATACAGAATATATTAAGTTTAAAAAAAATTTAGTTTCCGACCGGCACACGCGTATTTAGTATCTACAGACGATGTTATTACTTTGAAATTCTCTCGAAGACTGTGTGGTGGGTCGTATGTGAAATGCTTTTCACTCAGACTCAGTACACTAAGCTGTGAAAATGGCGAAAAATATCTGCAATAAGAGTTTGCAATGAGCAAAAGCTTAAAATGAATTCTGAGCTCATTGGCTCAATTTATGGCGTGTGGCGTATTTTTTAAGTGACTAGCTTGAGCTGTATAGAACTTGGATTGGAGATAGAAGAACAAACTTAAACCCTACTGCGGACAAAATTATTTTAGGCCAGCTAAGCAGCTATGTACATTGAAGCTAATCCCTCTATTAATTCAACAGTCTAGCCAATGAGATAAATGCTGTGGAATTTGCTATTGCTTATTTAAGTTTTTATTTTTACTCGAAATTTTTGCCTAAGTCCGCCTCTTACAGGCAAACCTGTGTCTAAATTATCAAAGTTTCTGTTCACAATAGCATTGTTCTACATTTACTTTACAGCATTTGAGAATATTCACTGATTGGCTGCACAGGGTTCAAGACAGTGGTGCCGTATTATCATTATTAATATGCTCCTTGTTTTTTTTAAAAATATAAGTTAAGTTGTGGTGGCCTTTAAGGACTTTTTCTTATGCAGAATCTATGAACTAGTAACACCAGTTGTAGCATAATGTAAATGCATATACACTACTGCTCGTAAGTATTTGGCCACGCATGCTTTTTTTTCTGCTGTTCTATTGTCTATTTTTATGATATCTCAAATTTTTCTTCGTAAATTTTGGTATATATTTTGCGCTGGAGATACGAGTAATAAAATGTATGGCGTTTTTTTCGGAAAAGTTATATAATGACAAAAATTGAATCCTTCCTTTGATGGTGGAATTTCCCAAAGAAGGTAGCATAATTCTTTTGCTTTTTTATTGATTTTAGTTAATATATAATAATTTAAGGCAATTTATGAATGGATCAGATTTCTAGTTTCAATTTAGATTCCATAATGAAATCATTTTTTTTTGCAATCTTCATTCAATAGATCTTAAAAATGCCGATCTAATTGCCAAAAGTAAATGTCAAATTTCAAAAGAACTGAGAATCTCAAGAAGAACAGTTGACTATAAAGTAAAACAATTCAGTAGTAATGAAGGTGTTAGAATCAAATCAAGTGTTTTACGACCCAGTATTACGATTTCAACTGAATATTTATAGATGGTGATAACCAGTACGTATAACAAGTGCTTTACAGCAAAGCGAAAAAGCGGCCCAAGTGAATCTGTGGAGGGTTAAACCAAGAAGTGTTTCAAACTCAAACGTAGACTTCAAGAAGCAGATCTTCATGTCAGGGTGGCTGTAAAAAAGTATTGTTGTGGGCCATGAAGTAGCGGAAGAGATTGTAATGAACCAATGAACAAAACAATGGGACACTTGAAGACTAAAAGAAAGTTCTCTGGAGGTACGAGTCTAAGTTCGAGGTTTTTGGTTCCAGATAAAGAGTCTTCTGCCGAGTCTTCAGTTATCAGAAGAACAGAAATCTGATCGAAAATATATTTTTCATTAAAAAAAGAAAAAAAGAAACACGGCTTCTTGGCGAAAATTATCCCCAATTCAGAAAAAGTTCTCATAGCAAACAAGAAGAACAACTAACTGGGTATACGATAACTAAGTACATAATATTTCCACTATCGAGCAACAGATGGCGCAAAGAGGTTTCTGTTAATAATTATTTTAATTTCATTAATTTTAGATTCTGTTCAACGAAATATCGTTGAATTATTAATTAAACAAGGGAAAAGGTGTTATGATGGTAGAAACACTAATTTGATTTGAATTTGTATCAAGTCGATTTTTAGTCAAACTTAACTACACTTTATATAAGGTTACAAAAAAACACGGGACTCTTAAAAGCTCTGCAGGAAATACTTAGACAAAACCACAGTCTTTCTGATTTCAATCCAATTGAGCTGGATAGAAGCATAAGATATATTTGTGCCACTTCTGCAGAACACTTATGAAATATTTTGCAGGCAGAATGGTGCCAAATTTTCACAGATACCATTTTGAAATTATTAAAAAGTAAAATTTTATTAAGCAGTAATAAAAAAAAAAAATTAGTGGACATATTGGTACGGCAATAGCTGTTTTTTTTTGCAGCTTTATATAAAGTTAAGTTAGGTTTCACAAAATGACGATATCGTACTTTGTATTTTGAAAGTTGGCATCACTGATTTTGTGGCGGACTTGGGGGGATCAAAGAAAATTTGTGTGTCTAACATCGTCCTTTTTTTTCTCTTGTTAAATTAATCCTTCAATCATTTAAAACTGAACAGAATTGAGAACTAAAATACTTATGAGCGGTAGTGTATAATACCAAATTGACTCTGTGTCATACCCCATGTACTCAAATCCTGTACCTTCCACGTGTTCTGACAAGCGTCAATTTAATACCGCGTAGTATTCTTTCGATGCGGGTTCAACACACCAATTTGCGGGTTTCAATTTGTAAGGATATTGGAAATTGGTATGTGTGTTACAAATTCGGATAATTTTGTTTGTAGCTTTCCTGATATCGAACTAATTTACAGGCGACGACAAATTTCAAGACTCCTCGTTATTTCCTGAAAATAGGGTGATTTGCATCAGATGAAATCGGGCAGTCTAGGAAAAAGGTCGAGTGCGATACTTTATGATAATAAATGCTGGAAATAAGAAGGATCGCCTGCAAATATTGGAACCTGTGGAGGGTAGCACACCAATCCCCCCACTTCGAGGTGTATACCAAAATGTGTAAGTTTTGAATCTAATAACCATTGAATACGGAAACATTGGGATATTTTTAAGGGGAATGGGGTTGTGTGACTCTTCTTTCTTTAAGATTTTGCGTTATTAGAAAAGTCATGTACTAGATTTTCTGTCAGTGTGTTGTCACCTATTTCGTATTAAATTTTATAATTTCAAAATAAATACTAAAACCACATTTATACGTATGTATGTATGTACCTACAACAGAAATTATTAAAAAAAAACAGAAAAATACCGCTAGTGCATGGTGATCACATATGAATCACAACAATACATCGGCATTTAACATTTCCATCAGAATTATAATACAAAAAAAAATATACATACATATGTACACACCATTGCCATATTTCTACTAAAAGCAGAATAAAATGATAAGATAAACATATTTTTCTCACTCTTAGATGCGTATTGGAATTAAAATCGTTAAATAAACGCAACGATTCATATATGAATCACTATGCACTATAGAGTTAACAAACCCAAAGAAACCACCAAAGTCCTTAGCTCCTAATAAATATGCTAATTAACTTTGACGTATCAACACGTATTATTTTAATCACCAAATATATAGGTACTTTTACTCAGTGCTGTCGCCTGTACTACCATAGTAGCATTTGTACTACTTTCGGTCATGTTGGACTATTGTACTAGTACTTTCAATCTTGTACTACTATTTTGAAAAGCATTTTGTTTGGTAAATTATTTGATTCTTTAAAAAAGTAAACTTTCACTGCATAACATAGTTTTTCTCTATTCTAATATCATTACGAGTAGATCTTTCCAATGGAGGTTCGGTCCTCTTTGGTGCATTAATATTGAATATTGCCATTGAAAGGCAGTCTTTAGAATAGGTTGTGTGACTCATAGAGTACATTGTTATATTCCTCTCCTATAAGGTCCTAAATTACTTTGCTTTTTATTAAGTATTCAATAAAGTCGTGCTTTAAACTGGTAATGGCAATATTATCAATATTGTGGCATACATTTTAAATGCAGTATTCTTACGTAACACTAATGCTCCCCGGATTATTAAATACTTTTCAGTTATCTATATGTATATTCAAGTTCTATTAAGATTTCTCGTTGTGTAAAATTCTGGTTCATTGCCCGTGGTTGATGGGACATAAGCGAATTATTTTATTGACCGTGAAAGGAAATTGATGGGAGTAGTAGTGTCGTTTTAAAATTTTCAAGAGTAGCGTAATTTGTAATTTTTGAGTAGCGTTTCGAGGGAAAGAATAACAAGTGCGGAAGAGACGTTTAGTAATATAATATACTTTGAGCAAAAAGGAAAATGCCGCATAATATACATATCTACAATTTATAGTAAAATTTGTATGGGGAAATTTGTTCCCTATCCGACTGAAACTATTTAATAAAATGGAAGAAGTTAGGGCCAACCCCAAAAATTACAGCAATTTTAAGACTAACAATATGTACAATAGATCTGTTCGGGTGACAGCGCTAGATCCCCAGCAAAATCATCAGGCTGAAGTCCATGATAAAAATAGACGAGCCAGCCGAATTGCTGGAGGACGAGTTCATCAGGACAAACTTGATTACCGAATAAATATTTAGGCGCAAATTATACCTCCGAGCGGGAAGGAATGATAAACCAATGAACTACTTAAAGTTGAGTCCAAATCCGTCGACACAGATGTGTAAAATATTTTAATATTAGTATAAACACATCTCAGGTAAACTCCCTAACAGCAATGATCTTTCCAAGTGGAGGCTCGATAATGGTAATACCAGGATACAGTGCTATTGAAATAAAATCTCAAGCGCTGTCAGGAAGAGATCACAATTTTTTAATAAACTTTTAAACCCTGCTGGGTCTCTGTTCTAAGTGGAATTGTGGGCAAAGAAGCGACTAAGGAAATTACAATGGAAGGGTCTGTAGCCAGACAGGTAAATTAGACTCGTGCTTTAACTGTTGGCTAACTTGTTTTTGAAGGAGAATTCATAATCAAGCAAATAGCTGGTTGAAGCTTCTATTTATATATAATACTATGCCAAAGCCAGAGCTAACCAAACTCCTAAAAACAAGACAATGTCGATACTTGTAGGTACACTTATGGACTGGACACGCTAAAGTTTCACTATAGGAGGATGAGGATTCAAACCGCTTTCTAAATTATTGCTCTGGCATTTGTCACTTATGAAAGGGGATCTTAGAAAAATAGAATTTCCAAGACATTGAATAATTATTTGATAAGTCTTTATCAAACATGTGCAAATTTACAGAAACAATCGGATGGTTAGTGGTCTGAATTAAATATGAGCCGCTTAGTACAGGTACCAAGGGTAAATACAATGTTTTTGGAAGTACCCCCAATTAACGTCACAATGGGTCAAGATAAACCTAAGTATGATGAACAAGATCCAATTTCATCAACCCAAAACCTAACTAAAATCTGAAAATACATACATGATTGGCCACTGTTTTTGGGTATTCCGTCTTGTTTGTTTTTTCTTTCTTCTTTTTTTTTTTTCTTCTTTTTAACAAAGTTATCAAATACGAATTTAAGTTATATTAATTTAGAAATAAGAACGGACATAGTGCATGGAATTTCTTTGAGGAAGACCGTGTCAAAGTATTTCGTAACCGCTATTGATTGTGAAACTCCTTGCTATGTTTTGACTTATATGTTCTTAATTTCTATTCTGTCTGATTTTCACCGTTAATAATTTAATGCTCCCATCTTATTTACTTAAAGGGTGGTGCTAACGCCAAACTTAAATATTCAAGAAAACTTCACTCGCTTAAGGAAACGAACATTTTCGCAACTATAAATACGGAAATGTCAATACATTTTCTTTTGTTATCTTAACATTGGAACTGATACGCATTCTACGTATATTTTCTTAGCGGACCACAACAGACAGTGAATGCACTTAGTAGTGTGGGAGTACCACCATTTCCAATCCAGGGTATGTACTACTCTTTTCTTGAAAATACTACTATTTTTATTCGTTTCTATTACTTTCAAAATTACACAAACGAAAACACTGATAAATTTAAACAAAAAAAACAACATGCCTTGTATGTGTATGCAAAACACTCCTAACACACCACATCATGTAAGAGCGGATACAACCGTTGCCACCAAGGAGTATGCAATGAAATCGCATAGCATTCGGTATGCTGTATATATTTCTAGGCGCCATGAAACTATGCGTTTTATTCCACGTAATATCCTAGAATTATGCTGGCATAATCTAGAATGAAATGCTGGCACTAAAGGCTGAAAAGTTAAAAGCTTCTTCATAAATCCTTAATTTTCTGCGTAAAATTGGTTTTGGATGAGTAGTATAATACAAATAAGTGTAGACAAGAATAGTTCTCAATTTAGATTAAAATTTGCACATAATGCAATTAAAAAAAAATAAATAAATTTAATACAAAACAAGAAAATATACACAGTTCATGGAGATGAAACTCATTTCTAACAATCAATCTACGCAATTTATTTTATATATGTAACCAGAAAAAATATTTCATATTTGCGCTGCCCCCGAATTGGTCCAGAATCTTCTCAGAATTGTGTTGCTATTTCGCCTTCAGTGTCTTGGGCATCTTGCTGCTGTTCCTGCACAAATTTGTCAATAGCCTCTTTAGTTGCTTGTTGTCGCTCCTGGACAAGTCGATCCATTTCTTCTTTCGTTTCTCTTCTAAAGAAACCGGCCTGGAAAGACACAAAATGGGGTTGCTAATTTTGTTTTCTGAAATTTAAAAATATTCGATTTATTCTAAGTTTACCTTATGCATGCCGTAAGCTATTGCTCCGAGGACTAAAAGTCCTCCCACTATTGACCAGACAATCATCCAAATGGGGGCGCTATACAACCCATGTTTTGATATCACATTGTATTCGATTTTTCTTGTGATGTTTATGGATTTTCTAGAAATTGAGTGAAATGCAGATTAATCGAAGGTTGATTGGGAAAGGACCCAAATGGTCATACCCATCCTCATCGCCCACTTTGGTGATGTCGAGCTTTGTGATGATGACAAAGAACTTCCATGGTTCGATGAGAATTTCATTGACTTCCTTCAAATCGACGTGATATTTAAGAGTGATCGTCACTGGCATATCGGGCAGGAAGTTGTACACTCTTAGGACGGCTCTAGCGCAAATTGTCGTCTGGGGATCTGTGCAATTGAATACGATCGTTCGGTTGATGGGCAGAGTTCCTATAAGTTCTTCGCTGAGAAGATCGTGGGGTTTCTTCTCGGCAGCCTTGGCGTATTCATTTTTTAAGACAACTTTTTCTACTTCGCGACGTTTTCTTTGTAATCTCGCCGAGGATATTTCTGAAATGGAGGAGTTTTAGTTGCCTAATTTATTGTACGTTAAATGACAAGGCGTGCATATTCGGGATAGCGATGTGAGAGGACAGTACTGGGACTTGATAAAATAGTTGGTAGTTTTGTTTTAGAGGAATTCAAATCAAGAACAGAGAAAAACTTTTAAGCTGCTGCAACATTGACTTCTGGAATGTGAGGGCGGAGACTCTCCTTGACTCTGACAAAGAGGTCCGCAGAACCTTCCAATTTAATAATAATTTTGTGCGGGTTAATGTGGATATCTTTTTACTAAATGAAATAAGGTGGTTAGAAGCGATAGAGTTCAAATTTTCAATGCGTAACACTGTCCAACTCTGTTTTTTTTGAAAGTATGTCTGAGTTCTGTGTAGGTGTGATTTTAGCCCCAGGCGTACTTTTAGCTTATGGTAAGTTACGAGGGAGTCTAGGTTATCGAAAGTACTATCTCGGTGGACGCTGTGGTTCGAATTAAACGTAAGAAGTTGAATCGGGAATGCAAAGGCTGCATTCAGTCCGTTGTCTAAGATCTTGAGAAGCATTGCAATCAGTTCTTTCCTCCACGCGAATAAAATCTGAGTGCCTTGAACATCGACTACGAGTACATATGGATGTATGTGGTGCTCATCTATATATTCGGTGTGGACCTCCACTTTATGAGCGTTTGATATTGCCCTTCAATTTGGGGGTTAGCATAGGAAAATAAATTAACTAAGAGAGGAACGACCAATATTAATACATACGATCTGTTAAACTGGAACGAGGAGAAAAGGCTGGGAGTCCACCTAGACTAGGGATGGGCGATGTTATCAAAAACGTCGACTGTGTATCGATGAAACATCGAAGGCAATGAATCGATACATGATGTTTTGAAAATTGAAACAAAAAAAAAAAAAAAAAATACATATTGTAGAGAGAGATAACGAACAATTCACTTTATTCATTTGAAATTTTTTTAATTGAACGATATCTAATGAATTAAGGAAGACCAATTTGTTTATCCTCTCTGATTGCAATTTGTCCCTTGATTCGCTTGCTTTGTAAAAAAGCCTATGCGATGGCACCGATGCTCCAACAAAACATATGAGATACCATTGTTATGCACATTTGGCGGGTAAAAATATTTTGGCTGCAAATTGAGAGATCCCCCCGAAGTCGACTATCTCTCTCCAGGCTATCCGCTACCAACCTGCAATGCTGCCTTGGGTTTATAGAGCTTACATTTGTCAATAGGCAAGAGAATCGGCTGTCAAATGGTTTCGAATATTGTTTTAAACCGGAATGTTTCCCTTTTATTTTTGTGGGTATTGGGGTACTTATAGAAGCAAGATCTTTGCGAATACCACACAAACTGCAGTTAAATTCACTTACATTTGTTTTCATTTATAATGGTTGGGTCTTCTGCTAGTTTCTTTTTAAATTACATCTTATTTTGACATTGATAGCTCTTTGAATTTGACAGAAACACAGTAACATATCTCAGCTGTATACAATTAATCAATTTACGCTTGAACAACATTGTGAAATATTGAAAATTTATTTGCAAAGTGAGTGCTGTGTTGCCGAAACAGTGCGAATTTTGAAAAGAAATTTCGGTCGGTCGAAATAATGCACCAACAGTGCCTGCTGTATGCAAGTTTGTTAAGAAAGCTCATGAGATTGGTAGGATAATTGATAAAGCAAGTTATCATCGTGTTCATCCTGTGCGCTCAGCCGAGAATATTGCTGCTGTTGCAGAAAGTGTGCTCCTAAACCCAAGCCAAAATCTACCTGTTGCGCACTAAGTTCAATAATCTTGTAATCAGCCTGTATGAGAGTATACACGTCTGGCAGCACCAATCTGGCAGAGCTGATATAGCAGCACTGCGCTTACATTTTGACGAGCACAGGAACCGTGCTCATACATATATACCGTTTTTATGCATCGGCATCGACTACTGCGCGTCGATGTCTGGTTCTTTGTTCTCTTGTTCTTTTGTTCGTCGTCCAAGATAGATCGTTCTTTGCATTAAAAGGTGGCTTTTCTTTATCTGGAAAATAATTTGGCGTTTTACTCATTTCATAATGGTTTCTTGGTCTTTCTGTTACTCTGAGTGTACAGTATAATAATCCCCTGCATATTTGCTGTAGGCACACAGTCGTTTTGGTGATGTTGCTTGGACTCCCCGGAGCTGCGATTTGACGCCGTTATACATTTTTAATTTTTTGTGGAGTGCTCTTAAATATCGATGTTATGTTGACAATCTAGAAACGATTCAGGCTCTTAAGCACAATATTGATCAAGCTATTCGTGAAATAAAGCACCGAACCATCGAAGATATACTGCGCAATTGGGTTGGCAGGATGAGCTACTACCAAGCCAACCGCTCAACTATTTAAATGAAATTATTTTCCATAAATAATCGGAAAGTGTAATGAATATTTATTTATAGCAATTTTAAAAACAAACCAATAGATGGCCCACCCTTTGGTTGTGCTGTTTTGTGGACAATCTCTTTGTTAGCTGATCTTTAAAATTATTTTTAAATCTAAGGCTAAATATACATACATAGTCGAGCATGATAACTGCAACCTTCGGGAAATTTAACAGAATGGCTCCTAAAAACCTCTCAGCGATATAGAATTAGAAATTCCACTTGGTTGGAACCTTAATTGAATACTTGAAAAATTTGACAATCTCCTTTATATGATTAATGAGGTTTTTAAAAGCAGGAATACAGGTCATCCCGCTTGTTAAACCTAATTCAGTGTATGAGCAAAGCACACCAAATGCTTGCTTCTACCAAAAGTATTGCAAAGAGTTTTTACCAAATTGGAAGTCTTCAAGCACATATTCCACCAGTTAAAAAGGAAATAAAGGGAGGTATTAGTAGAAAAAAAAACCGCCGGCATTTGATTTAATTATAGGAGAAATTGTAAAACAATTACAAAAAAATAAAATAAAAATTAAAATAGCTAGTGCGTCACGGAAGTAATTATGATACCAAAACTGGGCAAAACACCATCGAAATCCATGGTCCAAATTACTTAAAAAAATGTTGATAAAACGCTATCATCAATTTGGTTTTAGAAATAAGCACTCTACGATTGATCAAGTGCATAGTATTACTGACGAAACGAAAAAATGATCTGCTCCATAATATGTTTGGATATAGCACACGCTTTCGATAAAGTATAGCATAAAGATCCATAAATTGCAAAGCATCTGCCAAAGCAATATTCTGAAATTCTAGAGTCTTATATAACTCGGCGATTTTTCAAAATCAAATAAGAAAATGTGTACTCAACATTAAGAGAAATTAAAGTTGGTGTACCACAAGGTGGTGTACTAGGGCCTGTGTGGCATCTTTTATTTACCAGCCATCTGCTAGAAAGTAAAAAATTAACTGTGATAACTTTTGCAGATGGTACTGCTGAACCTGAGGGAGATATTATCTAAGAAGCAGCAAAAAAGCCTAAAAAAGGCAGTAAATAATACTAAATATATACCAAAATGGACTAAAAATAACAAATAAATAACCTGCTCATAACCTCAATTTTAATAATAAAAATGTGCAACACGTCCTCGTGTAATAGAGTACTCGAACACCGCTAAATATCTAGGTATGACCTTAGTCGCCGGACTGCACTGAAAAACTTACTTAAAGAAAAAAAAGAGAAGAATGATTAGGGGAATAATTAGGGGATTCCCCCCATTGTCCAACTACAACAAGCTGCATATAAGCAAGCTATAAAACCAGTCGTTGGACAGTTGAACGACTAGGTGAGATTCTTTGAAGACAGACGGAAGTCAGTCTTCGGGAGGTTTTTTTTTTAGATTGGGTTGAAGTCCTTCACTATTGCAGAAGGTTCCTTCGCTTACAAACCTCTGGAATGTGTTTCCATGATTTTTCTTTTCAGTGTTCGTCTAAAAAAAAATGTTTTTATTTCCAGCTCTCGCTAAGATTTGACAAACATCCGAGAGTAAAATTATCATGAGAATCTTTTCTCAATCGAAAAAATTGCCCTTCAGAAACGGCACAGCATACCATTCGTGCGACGCACAGCACGAGTGGTTGCGAGAAGCCTGGCCCTGTATAGGCTGTTAGCGCCAAAATATTTATTTATTTATATTGTTCTATTGATGTTTGCATTTTCCAAAAAAAAATATCGATTTATCGAAATCTCAAAGATCGATAAAAACATCGATTTTTTTAGACAAAAACATCGATATTTTGAAAATTCCATCGGTTTTTGTATCCACCGGAGATAAAACAAGGTAAAGGAAGATCCCCCTTTGAAGGCTTAAAAACCGAAAGAGGCTAACTCAATTTTTTGATTAATGCATTCAAATGAGTTCAAATTGTTTTTCTTTTTACTTACTATCATACTTGTAGTTCGTCTCTAAAACATATGAACTATTCTTTGACGCTTGATAGAAAATTTGATCTCCATTTTGCGCTCTTACTCTTTGTACTGATGTCGTTGATATTTCCGATGGATTCATCAGCAGTAAGGTTTTATTCTGATAGAATTCAACGGCAAGGAGTTGTTGATCGTATACTCCTTGCACTGTGATATTGTTTATGTCAATAATAGGAGTCGTCATGCTTGAATCTTTATACGCAATTGGTATCTCGAAAGCGATTTCTAGCTCTGGAATTCGACTTGGTCCATTGCTTTTGATCTGTATATAAACATTTATTATTATTTCAACATATTTTCTTTAAATTTCAAGGATTTACCTCATAATAATTGATGATCTCGGCAGTGTTAAATACTTTGTCTAAACTGACGTGCGATGTAAGTGGTTTACTAAAATAAAGGGACACGTGTTCGCGTATGTTTTTATTGTAAGCTCTCTATTATCATTGATCTTTATTCTCACCCAATGGCTTCAATTTCTGTAAATTCCTGCAGAGCTATGATATCCCTGACTATATTGCTGACGGGATTTAATTCCTTTCCCGTACTAAAGACTGTTGCAGTAAGTGTTATTAACGTTCCTTCAATATGGCTAACATCGTAAATAATTGTAATCATAATTCTGCTGTCAGTAGCCATTGGTTGTCCTCGATTTAGGTCACACAATAGCACATGTTCGTGTTGATTACATGATGATGGTATCTTAGCAAATGGCATCCTATTCGATGACGTTATGTTAATTTGAGGTAGATAGGCCGTTTCACCTGAGTTCGATACTTCGTAGGTTACATTGATTGTTCTACGACTACCAAGGATATGCGTTGAGCTAGAATGAATTTTGTTATGAAGATATATTCAAGAAATGCAAGGCTACTTACGATAATCCTGAACTAGTTACATTTAAGTCAGCTACGCAAATATCAGTCTTACAACCGGTGCTGAAAATAATCTTTTCTACACTCACTTTTGGTTCGGCTGGATCCACTGCGGCGCATTTATCACAAAATACTGAAAAGAAAAAAAAAAAGTATCGTAAAGTTAAGTCTCTAAACCCGGGTAAGCTATTTCTGTAACCAGGTCTTTCGAAAAGGGCCGTCAGACAACGTTTCAGCTTCATTTAGTTGATAAGGTTGCATCTAATAAAAGTCTGTTGCGCAGTCGAAAGGATTCTTATTCATCCATTTACACTAGAAATTTGAAAAGCCTAAATTCATTGGCCGCCACATTCATTACGTTCGTAAAGCCTTTATTACATCGAAACCACTGTTCAAGGCTTTCTCAGAGTAAAATTAAAAAAAAATAAAGGGACTGAAATGGAGGGGCAAAGGAATTGAAATTTGAAATTGAAGCCTTGACGTTAGAAGAAAAATTTAGAAGAAGATACTGGAAAACGCAAAAAATTGTATTAGTTCGGACATCACCCATGCAGTAATACAGGAGTTGAGTTTTAAACCACTGTACTCTAAAAAGGCAGGCTCTCATTCTACCACCATATCTTTCTGACTTACACATCTCTTAGAATTAGAAGGACCAATTCTTAGGCAAATCAAAAAGGCGGGAAGATGACAAATTCAATCGTACGAGTAGAAGGTTAACTAAACTTCAGGCTAAAACTAGTCTGTTTAAAATTCGAAATCACTCACCTTCTGAGTTCGGCACACCATTGATCAACTCGTAGTGCATTTCCAGGTCAATTGGCTTAAATATGTCTGCCGTACTAAATCTTACCCTTGCATCTAGCAGACGGCATTGATGATCTTGTGTTGTTGCTGTCGCATTGAAAACTAATTCAGCAGAACCGGTCTGTTCTAAGGTGACACGCTTAACTTGTGGATCCACATTGATCCTTATAGCTAGATCTTGGTTTTGAATTTTGTTTGAAGTGTCCAAAATCATATAGCAAATATTTATTTGAAAACTTTTCTGATCTGGTTTGATCTCTCGACTCAGAGAGTTGATGGTGGCGAGAATTTTCACAACCGGATACGCACGGTAGACGTATACAGATTCAGCGTTAGGGGCACCAATCGCAAAGTCATTGAATCCATTGTTGTCAATGTCGCAACCTTTTGACAAGCCATGACCAAACATATGTGGGCCCCAAGAGGTTTGTACTGGATATGCTGTTAACTTTTGACTGTGTGATGCACGAAGGCCATCTGAAGTGCCTAAGTAGATGAAAACAGCTCCGTTGTCGGCAAATGGAGCACCAATGGCGATATCTGTAAAAGCAAGGATTTGAAAACTGAGTCAAATAGGTGATCAAATTATCCTTACCATTGTAACTATCGTGATTGATGTCACCCAGCTTGGATATAGTGGAACCAAAGCGGCCTTTTCCACTAACTGGAGATATAATCTTCTCTTCCAGCTCAAATACGAACTGGTGAAGTAGATATCTTTAGATACGCGCAACAAGGTGACTTATACCAACTCACCCTTCCTTTGTTGATGTAAACATAAATAGCTCCCTGTTCGACATTTCCCGCCAAACTGTACTGTGGAGCAGTGATAATCACATCAGTCAATCCATCACCATTTAAGTCTTCTGCTAGAACCGCATAGCCATAGTATTCACCAAACTGAGTTCCATGGAATGTGTGATACTTCTTGATGGTGTACTCTCCATTGGGGGTTTTTACAATGTCAAAGATGTACACCTAAAAGAGGAAATATCAATGAAATGTTTTAAACTATCTACAAGCATATCATGCCTCTCCAGATTGATCGTTAGCCTGAGGAGCTGATGCAATATAAAATATCTTGTCCAGCTGAGTGTCGTCAAAATTTCCGGAGCTAACTGAATAACCGAAGTACGAATCGTTCGCTTGGTTCCATGTTTGTGGATTTGGGACTTCATTCGCATAAGAGACTTTACTCTGTCGCACAACACGACGTCTACTTAAGTCTCGACGGCTCATTCCGATGTGAAAGTCCAAAGCTTTGCGGTGGTATCGTATCACAGAGCCTACAATGAAGAATCAATTTGAAATTGCAAAGTGCCAGGTTCTAAAGATCCCATTACCCTTCCAAGTGTGAATGCCAGGAGCTCCAATAAGAATCTCTTCATTGTTGTCCGTCACATGAACACTTATTCCCTGTTCGCCGAAAACATGATAGAAGTACCTGTTGCCGTACATTTCTTTCATTTGATTGGCTGAAAGTTGGTAAGCAATGATTTCGAATTCAATGGCTTATATTTCCTAACTTACACTGCAATTGAAGTGGCGAAATCGGCCTGACATTGCTTGGACTTTCACTTAACGTGTCCGGCGTCCAGTAACAGGTACCGTGCATGGCGTAATCATCGTTCTCTATAATGGTTTTGAGCCGCGGAGCGCACACGACCAACTTGTCTGTATCTTTGGATCCACCATCTATGGAAGCACCTAACCATTGATGATCCTTTATCTTGGAGTCATAGGTGAAATCGCTGTACGCAATTATATTGCCGTTGCTGTCGAATATGTACGGTTTACAGGTACCGTTGAGGGGACACTTGTAGATGGCACCAGTTTCGTTAACATTACGTTGCGACTCTAGTGTAGATTGAGCACGTGGAGCACCAATGATAACGCTGAAAGATAATAGAAATGAGTCTAGGAAGCCTTGAGCTGGTGGGTTTTCCAAAAGTAGCAGCTACATTTCTTAGCACTAGATTAATAACGATCCCATTGCAGTTTTAAAACTTATATCGTTTCAAAATCACGCAAATATGTAGACTGACATATTTTGGTAAAACCAGACACTCGCTTATCAATTTTTAACTTCAACAAACCAAAGTTTTCATCATTTATTTGTCACATATTTAGATGTAGATTTTTTTATAAATTATTTCATTTTACTCTACAAATCTGCCTGTGCAATTAGTCAATGCTTTTTTTTACGTAAGGGAAAGTGGCATAAAATTAGATATATATTTTTTTAGCCTTATTAATATAAAAGGTGAAAACCCACTGACTCACTAAATGACTGATCTATGTATCTATATTGCTTTATTCATGTTGCCCTATTCTTGTGGTGGTCTGAGTAAATAGTAAACCGAGTCCAGGCATTAATGAACTCCGTCAGGTGCCCCGAAATCAAATGTCGATTATAGCCTTCATATTTCATTACAACGTCTCTTGCTTTAAAGTGATTGCCATTAGTGAGTGCCTCTTATCCTAGCAGAATCACAATTATACATTCACTATAACCGCAATCGAAAAAAAAGGTTAGTCATGAAATTCGTTGACTCCACTGGTGACTTGACGCTATCGCGTCATGAGACCACCCTAATTCCAAAAAATATACAATTTTGCTTAGTTTTACGCGATGAAACGTTGTAAGTTAAGCACTGCTGAACCGATTCTGATGCCGTTTTCTTTGTTGATTAGGAAATTTCTCAGGAAAGGTTTGCGAGTAGATAAACACACCGCTCAGTTTTGTAAATGCTAAGCGTATAAAGGAGTACTCTCAAAACATTTACAAAAACTTATCAAACTTAAATTCTTTTTTTCGTCATTTAAGGTATTCATTACCAAATCCTTTTTGTACATTACAATAATCGCACGGAGCCAAGTCTGGAGAATAGGGCGGATGAGGAAGCAGTTCATTTTGCAATTCAGCTAATTTTGCTGTTGCTACTGCGGACGAATGAGCCGGTGCATTATCGTGATGAAACAGCACTTTTTTCTTCATCAAATGGGATCGTTTTTCCATCAATTTTACAAATAGTCAATGAAGATTACGCCGTGGGAATCCCAGAAAACCGTTGCCATGACTTTTCCGGCCGACAGAACCGTTTTTGCCTTTTTTGGAGCACGTTCGCCTGTAGAAGTCCACTGGTTTGATTGTTCCTTCATTTCTGGTGTGTAGTGGTGTATCCAGGGTTCATCGATTGTTACGAAGCGCCGTAAAAATTCACTTGAATTGCGCTTGAAGAGTTCCAAAATCTGTTTTGAAATCTTCATCCGAATCCGTTTTTGATCCACCGTTAGCAAACGCGGCACCCATCTTGCCGATCATTTTTTCATGTCCAAATGGTCATGCATTATTCAAATGACGGTATCATTTGAAATTGCTACAATCTTAGTTATCCCACCCGGCGATCGTCCAACACAATATCGTGGATTTTGTTGACCATTTCTTCCGTTTTGACGTCATTTGGACGTCCAGGGCGATCAGCGTCTTTTGTGCTCGTACAACCGCAACAAAATACAGCGAACCACTTGTGTACCATTCAATTTTTTAAGACTGTCTGCAGTTTCTTTAATGGTTTTACCGCGCAAAAAGTAGTGCTTTATTAAAACACGAAACTCACTCTTTTCCATTTTGGTCAAATCTCACACAACAAAGTTCTTTCGATAACTGTGAAAAGCTAAGTGTTTGACAGATCTATTTGATTTTTTTTTGTGTATGCCGAGAAAGAAACAAAGATGTCAGAAAAAAAAAAATCGTATATGCGATCCGAGCGCCATCTTGCATCAAAGTCACTGACCTATCGAACAGCCATCGTATTCTGAATTTGTTCATCACATCATCATAGATTATTTTCAATCAGAGAGTTTCCATCGTTGTAGAAATGGATGAATACAGGTGCCGGAGATTCTTTTTTTTTTTTTTTCCTTTTCCCATCTGTTTATTCAAGGTTGTATGTGGTATATGGCTGTAGTGAGAATACGAGACGACAATTTTCTCTGTCAAAACGAGAACCGATTTTGGTGAATACTTTTCATTGGTTTGAAGATTTTTCTGTGCACTTGGTAAATACACTTGGGGGACAAATAATTCCTAGGGATTGCATTTCTAAGACACGTCGTGGTAGAAACAAGAGGACTTGTAACGAATATTCGTTTTCGCATATAAGAAAATAAGACTTTCGGTTTCGTTTTTCCAAGGAACTATAATATTTTAGCGAAAGATTTTGTCATGTCTTAAAGAGAAAACAGCCGTTGTTCAAAAAACTCACCATTTCATCATATCAGATATACTCGTATTGGAATTTATTTATGTCTCATTCATTCATTCGACAATTTATATGTCTTAATGTGATGCCCTATTAAGCTGATCGTTTCACCTCAACATTCTCGGATCGTAATGATTCAGTGAACGAATTTATCAACAAATTTCCCTTTAAATGACTTTCATTGAAAGAGAGCTGGTCAGAAGTCTTTTTAAACGACTATAGAAAAGCCAAAGGCGGGGCCTGTGTTTCATTTGGCAGCAGCATTAAGCAATTTATCGTGATCGGGCAGGTGCCACAGGCTGATGATATTTCGAAGACAAAATAATATAGCGGACGGTAGACGATTATTGATTGTTTCAACCATCAGAATTACGCTGGATAAATGAACATTTTTTAAAAATCAAATTACCAGATGTAGAGCGAATATGTTTAATGATTTTCGAAGCATTCAAAACTTTATAACTTGAATAAATTTAACATCAAATGTTTGTTTTATTTGTTGTTACTTAACTCTAGTAGATGGTCTTTTTTGGGTAGATCAATAAATTATTTGAGACTAATTTGGAATTATTTGGACCCTCTGAGTTCAAATACGAGCATAAAATTGATTCGTGTGGTCTAACTTGGCAGGTATGAGATTTTCCGTATCAGGGACAAAAGTTATTTTTCCTATTTTTTACTTGCAAGTATTGGTTTCCTGAAAATTTTCGATATCGAGATTCAAATTTTACATCACTACATCTCAATTCTGTCTTTCTGTTCCTAGGTATGTATGTATGTCCAAAATACTGCCTAAACATACTGCCTTGGCTCACAATTCGAATTCTGAATTTTCATTCTAACCCCAAAATTAACAGTACTTCATAAATGGCCGACTTTGTAATAAATCAATTTACTCGAAAACGGATCTTACAATTTTTTTCAAATTTAATATTTGAGTTAAAGTCCACATATACCAATAGATGGCGTACCAGGTTCAATATTTGAACAATATTTGAATGTACTAGATTATGGCATACCAAATTTTAAAAAAATGTAATGGAATTAAAAAAAAGTTTAATGATTTTGTTTAAATTTTAAATCTGAGCAATTTGCAGATAAATAACATATAGATACAAGTGCCACCCAATCGTGCACTTTATTTTGATAGTCTGTCGGATTTTTCTGTAAAGTTTTTGGAAAAAGGTTACATTCCGTCTGGTATGTATCGTATAATCTATCACCCTGTCCCTCATCTTCTAATATATTCCTAATAAAGCATTTTTCTACTCAGAGGATTTTGTACTCAATTTTGTAAATTTCGTTAGAAAAACTGTTGTTAAACTTATTTGCTAGGACAATATTTTTAGTAAAAGAAGAGAACTACGTACCAACTTTTGCACAATACGTCTTCGTTCAAAAATCAAGTTTTATCCAAAACTTCAACTCACTAACGCCAGATTTACGTGGCGAATTTTCGAAAGAATGAAAATTCTGATGGCATATTTGGTAAAAATCCAAATAATCATAAAAGTGTGGTTGCTTTTTTTCTTCAGCACTAAGATAATTTATACTATTTTGAGAACTGCTTAAATTGGTATGGGACACATATATTGAAAGGGTTTAATTTGTTATCGGATTTTTATTATCCCTGAGCCGGTACAGTTCATTGAAGTTGAAAAAAGTGGACTTAAAGGCGCCATAGCTTATCACACTATTACTCCTCAACGGTTATAGCTACGAGGTTCGTTTCTATAGAAAAGATTGAAGATAATCTAATACGCAAAATAACATATTGTAACATAATGTAGCATAATGCAACAAATTCGGAAGTGTCTTTTCATTCTGGCATAATTTTGTTCCGAAGTGTCTTTTCATTCGAGGTTCGTGTCTGCAATTAGTCTCCATAGTTCGGATAATATCACGGATCAGAGAAAACAAGAGATTATTGGCTGCAGCTGTCATCCTGGAATTATAACATCAGAATTTTCTTGTTCCAGTGGTCGAAGAATTTGCTAGAAGTTTCTGGCTATTAGAAATGCGGCTATTTAAGGACAGATGGCGATCGAGACAGGGCAGTTGGTTTTGAACCGCACGAGGAGATTGGAAAAGTGATAATGGGCGAAGTTGTAATTTTGTAATAAATTGAAAGTTGAGATTTAACAAGAAGAAGTAATTAGTTTGGATTTGTGAATTAAGTAATTGAAAGGAGATAAAGTGATTTGAGAAGAAAGAGGTCTTGTAAGGAAGGAGTTTGCGAAGAATAGTATAGTGTGAACTTGAATTGTTCTATAGACTAGAAAATAAAGAAATAAATTTCACAGAATATCGTTTTATCTACTCGAGCCGTAGCTCGCATATTACAATATCATGAACATCTTTGCGATTTGATAAATCGTTCGCAAGCTAAAGTGGTTCGAATTAAAAAAAAAAATGTATATCCGTCTGTCTGCACCTCATTATCTAAGTCACTTTCTACATTCAAATTGTGAGCATATGTGAACGCTTTTTTTTAAAGTTTTTTTTCCGTATTTTACACTTTACACAACGCATACCTCGATTCTCTGAGGCTTATCGCAAATCCAAAATAAGAACTTTCAACTTTAGACATGAAAGTGTTCAACATCGGCTCCTTGAACACCAAATTGGGCTTTGGTGAGAAATTAAATCCATTTGTTGCGTAGATGACTAAAGTCAGGATGATGATTTTCACAGATACACTAAAATGTTGCACCATTTTTGTTTATATTTTATGTATTTCTTAAATTCTTTAATTTATATGGAATCACAAACTGCAGGTGGAATAATAAATTAAATTTTCATTGGGCAAGACCGGGGACATACACTAATATAAATTTTCTTTCCTTCTTATTTCCAAAACACTTTTAAATTAAATTTATAACAATAAATAACAAAATCAAAAAAAAAACTTAATGTGATCACGTCGGAACTCTCTCGAAGACTGTAGGTCGTATGCGAAATGCTTTTACTCAGACTGGAGTGAGGCAGAGCTAAAGGGTGCTGACACTAAGCGTTTCCAAAGAGTGAAAGCTTTGTCTCACTACTTGAACCAACCGCTTCACTGAGTTTGTGTGGTATACGTATCTTTCAAATGACAGGCTTGAGACATATATGTAAATATGCATCCTTCAATTGAGATACTTCAATATCTCGTGACGGAGCGGATTGTTTGGCTACTGAATATAATGGTTTTAAGTTTCACCCAAGGATATTCTAGGTTACAACTCCCCCCTCCCTCCCCGACAACTTAGCTTACACGTATTTCTATCATTTCTCTAACATCACCCTGTATTTATACGGCCAGTAAAGATGTTTTATCTAGTAAGCCGATAGAGTGAGTAAGTAAGTTTCGCATACCATTTTAAGCTTACGCTCAGTGGAAATGATAAGTCTGAGTAATTTTCGCTATTCTCAAACTTAGACAACTGAGACTGAGTGAAAGTATTTCGCATACGAACCACAAACTTCAGAAGAGTTTCAGTTTGATTAACCCAACTAGTACATGTACTTTTAATACATGTCCGGGTCGGAAACTATTCTTTTCGGTTGAAAGAAACTTTGTTTTTTTGTATTTTAACGCTTCGGTGTATCGCCAGAATAGTTTAATCAGTTTTTGTTGTACCAGTTGTTTATCATTCGATTTGAATAATTTTTTTGTTTTAATGTTAATTTAAAGGGATATGATATATTTTCATATAAAAAATAGTCCAATGAAAAACGGACTTAACTTTTCACCAAGAATCGAAGTATGTACAAAGTCTTATCACAGTTAGTTATTTTTGAGCTAATTGAATCATTGGGGAACCCAGCTACTACTTATCATTATTCTCACTGCTGGTTGACTGCATTGATGTAACTAACCTCCACGTGCCTCTGAACTTGCTGTGCGTTTAGTTCTGTAATGCTTCGTCAGCGCATAATTTTTGTAAATTCTTTCACTTCAAGTTAGGGAAACAACTTTGAATGCTTTTCAGACGATATTTGTAGAATGGTATACCGAATTCTTTGTGCTTCTTGTGACCAGAGTTACCTTCAGGCTACTTTAGCCACCATTTGACTAGTTTTTCATAGTTTCTCATTTTGTAACCCGAGTATAAGTAAAACTGAGTATTTCATTTTAGCATTAAAATTAATGGTATTTTGTCAAATATACAAAAGAGTAAAATACCGAACACCGAAGAATTTACTTCGGCACATACATACTTACGAGTAAAAATCAGCAGATAATAGAACAACTTTGCAAAGTTTTAAGTTCCATTTAAGATTTAATTTTAGTGACTACGAGGAAGATATGGTGGCTTATCAAAGAACAAATATTGGTAAAGTGTCACTTACTCTTCGTAAACCTACTCCTATTACTCTGTACAACAAAAAACTGTTTCAACAACGTTTAGTCACATTTTCACTGAAAAATTAAAGAACCCTTAACTTTGTTTGCAATCTTTCTAAGCTACTCAGCGGTAACTCTGCTTGTTTTACTTATTTTATTTATTAATAAGATAAAATTTCAAGCACTTGCACCAGTATTTCCGAGTACTTGGGCAACATTTTTAAGCATCGTGTACTCAAGTACTTTAAAGTGCTTCCAAGTATGACCAGTACTTTAGTCTTTTGCTGCATTTCCATTTCCCAATTTCAGTACAATATACCCTAAAGTACTTGAAAGTACATACTCAGGCTTAAAGTACTTAATATTTATGTCTAAGTACCTGAGAAGTACTGGTTCTTGCCGATTGTACATGAAAAGACCCCAGAACTTAAAGTTATTTCTTTAAAGTAATGCTAGGCTATAATAGGATACTTATTCGATTCTATGGTTAGAAACGATTCAATGCAAGCAAATACAAGTAAATATACACCTGATCGCATACCAAGTATTTTTGGCTGTGTTGCATACCTTTTCTGACGTCAAAGTGCATTCTCCATTGTCATCCTTCACAGATGGATGAGTTTGACAATGATGCCAAAATAAAACCAAATTGTCTATTCCGCGAACAAATAACTCATCACGTAAAGTGAGCACTTGGCATTATATTGTTGGTAGACCTACAAACAACAAATACACTTTTATGTTATGAGTTATATGTTCACGGTATGAGACGACTGGTGAACTTTCTTGGCCTAAGGTTGCAAATGTTTATATAATATGGCAGGTAAACCCTTTGTAGTTGGTTTAGAGACTTTCCAGCAACCTTGTTAGATTAGATCTTGGATAATACTATCTTCACCGCTAGGATTGCATGCATATATTATAACTCTTCTAAGAGATTTCCTTCTCTATCCCAGCAGGTTCTGTCTTAGCTTTGTAGCCAAGGCAAGTTCTCTTTACCTTCTGGTAAGGCAGACGTTCGAACATCATCCCTACTATAATACTGCTGACTCTATTGAACGCTTCTCACAATCTTTCTTGTTTTCGGTTAGGCTGAACAACAATAATCACAGTGGTTCTGAGTAATAGAAATACTAAAAGCTGGTAGTTAGGTAATTGTAAAAGTTTATAGTAATAAAACAGATTTAGTAAAAGTCAAATTCACAATAGTTATTATGATTTATTTTCAAATTGTCGCTACTGTGAACTTGCACAGTTGACTTTTGACAGATCAAAGAAATTCAATTTAGAAGACTCCAAATGTTCTTAGTGTAGTATTCTAATGCATTCAATTGCTCTTTTACGATTTTCTGTTATCTACGAGTAATATTCGTTTTATCATGAATAATATCCGAATCAAGTAAAATTTGATCAATCCCCATTTTCAATTGAAATACTACTGACTGTCACTTTAAAATCGACTTAGAATTAGGTAACCCACAACTAAACTGTTTCCTACTTTAAGAAATTACATTCGAACTTATTGCTACCTATTTTGAGTTAGACGAAAGTAGGGCTATTCAATTTAAAGAACATTTTTATAAAAAAATAACAATTTATTACAAAAAGAGACTAAAATAGTACGAGTACTATCCATCGCTTAATCAGTGACTTTCCCACTCAATTCTAACAATTATGGTAATTTTTTTTTTTTTACAATATAATCTACTAATACGGTCATTTAGAAAAAATGTATCACTCTAAGCATTTCTTTTGATAAAATTCCTACAACTTGCAAATACAAGAGAAATAATTTACATGGCAGCTTTCACTTATGAACTAAAATTTAAATTAATATCTAAGCCGTATAAAGTTTTGGTATTTTTAAGTGATTTGCGCATTGTCCCTGAGGTGCTCGAGAACGTACGCAGGAAGATACGCAGCCTAACGTTTAACGTTTTCTCTCAACCTTCGTCTTCGGTTTCATCAGCGGCTTGTTGTCGCTCCTGAACGAGTTTGTCCATTTCCTCTTTCGTTTTTCTTCTAAAGAATCCGCCCTGGAAAAAATAAATAAATTTGATGGTCAATTTGTTATAATTTAAGTTAGTTGGCTTTTATAGCTTACCTTATGCATGCCGTAAGTTATTGCTGCAAGGACTAGAAGTCCTCCCAATACTGCCAAGATAATCAGCCAGATGGGAGTGGAATATAACTGATGTTTCGATATCACATTGTATTCGATTTTTCTTGTGATGTGTGTAGATTTGCTAAAATTAAATGGAAAATAAATTATAGATTGGGAAAAAGGACTCCTCAAATGCGAACATACCCATCCACATCGCCCACTTTGACAATGTCTAATTTGGTGATGATGACAAAGAATTCCCATGGTTCGATGAGAATCTCATTGACTTCCTTCAAATCGACGTGATATTTAAGAGTGATCGTCACTGGCATATCGGGCAGGAAGTTGTATACTCTTAGGACGGCTCTTGCGCAAATTGTCGTATCAGGATCTATACAACTGAACACGATCGTTCGGTTGATGGGTAAAATTCCCATAAGCTCTTCACTGAGGAGATCATGGGGTTTTTTTTGAGCTGCCTTGGCGTATTCATTTTTGGAAGCAACTTTTTCTATTTCGCGACGTTTTCTTCGCAAGCCTGCTGAGTAAGATTCTGGAAAGGAAAAGGAGGAGTTTTAATAATTTGATAATCTGTTAGTTATCTTGCTAATGGATGAGAAGTATATATTAGGGTTAGAAACCTAATTCTTGTCCTGGAGTCGTTCCACGAAGGAATGAATTGAGAGAGGGTCGTTGATATGTATGGCCACGGAAGAGCCCTGGGGTACATAGTCATTGGTTAGAAAGTAGTCGTAGATAAATGATTAACAACAACAATGATTAATTATAGTCTAACCTAGTTATTTGAAATAACAAAATGGATCCTGTTCGAGGTGGTATCTAAAAATCTATTTTCAGGCTTCTTTCCACTTCGTAAAAAGCATCCGCCATTTTGAATATCTTTTCGACTCACAATGACCGTAAAAGGAACATATTTTTATTGTGAATGACAAATATGACCAAAAGTCGTAAGATCAAAGCTGGGGATGAGGAATAAATAAATATTTGGCGCAACAGCTCTTTAAGTGCCAGGGCCTATCTTCTCGCAACCACTCGTGTTGTGTGCGTTATATTTTGCACACGAATGCAAGGGACCTACAGTTTAGTGCCGTATCCGAACGGCAATTTGTGTTTTGAGAAGCTTTTTCGTGACAACAATACTCTCAGATGTTTGTCAGACGTTCGCGAGAGATGGGATCGTGAAAAAACTTGTTGGTATTTTCTGGGATTCGAACTTGGAACCTCTTGCGTAGTGATCCGACGCACTAACCACTACGCCACGACGCCGACGGATAAGGAAAAGAGGCATAAATTCTGGCAGCATCAGATTCTTCAGTCACACGTATATCTGCGATGTCAGCAATGTCAGGAAGCTCCAGCCATTCCTAGTGAGATTATCAAAGTGCGCCGGCACACAAAAATATAAATAAAACTCTCAACGAGCTTACTCGCACGGTGAAAGGTGAGTAGTGTGAAAGGTGACAAGTGTCCTTGTGACTCTGCGATAGATCGAAAGGTATGGCCTGAAGCTGATAAAAGTGTGCAATGAAAGACGCTACCCACAATAGTAGTAGGAAAAAGTTGAAATAAGTGTCGATTGACCGATCCGGATTATGTTCTTACTATCAATTTACAGAAACAAAGACGTTTCCCCATAAGTGAAGAAGTTGCATATTGGAGGTGGGTACTAGTAGTGCGGGTGTCTTTTCAGTCTCACATACTATCAACGTTTCATTTCAGCCATTGCTATTTAAAATACTGTCAGTTGGATATGAATGAAGCAGTACATTGGGCCTGAGCAAGTACATGCAAGTACTTGTGAATTTGTGTTGAATGGAACGCACTTTTTCTCATCCATGGTAAAACCTAACCTCAATTTTATTCTTTTCATTGATACACTTTCAACTTTTTTATGCAATCTTGATGTTATTATAATAACGGAACTCAAAAAGTGGGTCTCAAAATTCTGTCTGCAATAAAACTGCATACATTTGAACAATTTACAATGTCTGTGTGTTCACATTTCGAGGTGAAATCGGAATTTTCATTCTGACCTCAAAATTAAGGGTGCTATACTAATGGCTATGGTTATTTTGTTCGAATTTAATATTCGAGTTATAGTAGATATATGCCAACAGATGGCGTATCAGGTTCTTGCAACAAAATGCATACAGACCTTTGTTTCTTAGCAAACACAAAAATCCTTTTCGTTATTTACCTAGCGAAATCATTTATTTAAGTAGATTTTTGTAAAGAACAATGTTCCTGCTAGATGGCGCTCAATCGATCGCCATCTAGTGGAGTATTAACCGTAGCTATGAATGGCTCATCTAGCTAACTTTGTTTGTTTACGTAACCACCGAGCAAGAAATGAGCCTGTTCGCTAGAGAAGATTTTGTTCGAAAAATCGGCGCCAACTGTTTGATTGTCCAGCACCTTATCGAAGTATGTTCTGTGCAGTCTGGACCTAATATAGATTAAGATGCAAATCCAAGCGCAAAATATGTAAACGGAGCTGTAGGAAATGTCCAATTTCTGAGCGCGGCGTGGAATTGACAATTCCGGGTATTCGGATATAACAATTTCAATGGTAGTTAATCAATCCATATTGTAAAACGGTAAGGCAATAACTAACTACCTGTGTCACTATGGATGACAGATGAATTTCACAGATGCCATATAGCAGAGATGTGAAATTCCATCCTCGAAATGAATAACCCTTTAGAGTTTAAAAAAATATACCTGGATAAGAGTTTAACTGTGTAAAGATGTATTCAAAATTGTACTCACTATCAGAATTTGTTTCTAAATCAATTGAATTGATCTTCGGCGAATGATAGACAATTTGATTTCCATTTTGCATCACAACTGTTCGTGTTGATGTTGTCGATATTTCCGTTGGATTCACTAGCAATAAAGTTTGGTTCTGATAGAGATCAACGGCAAGGAGTTGACGATCGTAAACTCCTTGCACTGTGATGTTGTTAATATCAATAATGGGTATTGTGACACCTGATCCATAAAATTTATACGCAATTGGTATTTCGAAAGCGATTTCTAGCTCTTGAATTCGGCTTGGTCCATTGCTTTTGATCTAAATCAGAAAGCTATTATTATTTCAACTCATTTTTCCAATATTTCCAAAGACTTACCTCATAATTATTGATGATCTCGGTTGTGTTAAATACTTTCTCTAAGTTGATATGTGATGTATGTGGTTTACTAAAAAAAGAAAGGAAGATACATAGATATTTAGTACTAGTTCCCTATTACAATTCAGTCTTTCTCTCACCCAATAGCTTCAATTTCTGTGAATTCTGTTATGGCTATAACGTCCCTGACTACATTGTTGGCCGGATTTAATTCTTTGCCCGTACTGAAGACGGCTGCAGTAAGTGTTACTGATGTTCCTTCAATATGGCTAACATCGTAAACAATTGTAATACTATTGCTACTACCAACTGTCATTGGCTGTCCTCGATTTAAGTCACACAATAATATTTGTTTGTGTTGATTACACGACGATGGTATCTTAGCAAGTGGCATGTTATTCGATGATGTGATGTTGATTTGAGGTAGATAGGCACTTTCGCCTGAATTCGATACATCGTAGGTTATAGTCATTGTTCTACTACTACCGAGGATATAAGTTGGGCTATAAAAATAATGAAATGATTTTTATTATCCAAATATGTATAATGGATGCATTATAAGGTACTCACTTTAGTCCTGAGCTAGTTACTTTTAAGTCAGCAATGCAAATATCAGTCTTACAACCGGTGCTAAAAATAATCTTTTCTACACTTACTTTTGGTTCGGCTGGATCTACTGCGGCGCAATGATCACAAAATACTGAAATTTTAAAATTATGTATTGTAAATATAATTTTATAACATTTACTAATGTATAGTATAACTTAAAGATTTTGAGAAAAAATTGGATTGTTAAAAAAAGGAAGCTAAACAGGCAATCATCTTGAAGAAGAGAGTTAAAGATAGCATTTACTTTTTCGATTATGCAAGGTCTTATGTACGTTTCAACGATTCAACAGGACGTAGCGTCTCTGGAATTAAGACACAGGAGGGAGTATCTGCAGACCGTTATTTTGCTTAGACATTCTTAGATATTCGCGAACCAAATCCACGAAAAAGTTAAACAAAACACATTTAACTCTCGGATGGATGCGAAGCAAAACCTCCTTGGCAATGATCTAAGAGCAAGGCCAACCACGAGCCAGAGGAGCACACCGGGGAGGTGGAGGACGTAACATTTTGCTAATGGAACGGAGATTTACACAGATATGCAGCGAGAATAATCATGTATAATAAAAAATGCTGTAGAAGCATTAGCTCTGGCCAGGCCTTATAATATGCGAGCTACGGCTCGAGTAGATAAAACGATATTCTGTGAAATTATTTCTTTATTTTCTAGTCTATAGAACAATTCAAGTTCACACTATACTATTCTTCGCAAACCCCTTCCTTACAGGATCTCTTTCTTCTTAAATCACTTTATCTCCTTTCAATTACTTAATTCACAAATCCAAACTAATTACTTCTTCTTGTTAACTCTCAACTTTCAATTTATCACAAAATTACAACTTCGGCTGTTATCACTTTTCCAAACTCCTCGTGCGGTTCAAAACCAACTGCCCTGCCTCGATCGCCATCTGTCCTTAAACCGCATTCCTAATAGCCAGAAACTTCTAGCAAATTCTTCGACCACTGGAACAAGAAAATTCTGATGTAATAATTCCAGGATGACAGCTGCAGCCAATAATCTCTTGTTCTCTCTTATCCGTGATATTATCCGTCTCTTATCGTGGACACGAACTGTGGAGACTAATTGCAGACACGAACCTCGAATGAAAAGACACTTCGGAACAAAATTATGCCAGAATGAAAAGACACTTCGGAATTTGTTGCATTATACTACAGTATGTTACAATATAAATAAACATACTTTGTTGATGCTTGCTCAAAAACCTATAGTGCCACCTGGTAAGCTTCGAAACGTAATCGCGACTACTTCACGGAGCCTATAGTGTGGTAGTATCTCACCGGGCCACGAGGGTGTGGGTTCAAGGAATCAATCATCAGCGCCTTCCTAGATTCTACCATTCAACAACACTTTACATGAAATCGTTAAGAAGTCCCTTAAAGGAAGGGGCTATTGACTATTGAAACATAAGTGGAACAGACCATTTTAAGATTGGGCTCATATTAGCTTTAATTTGGAGCCTTTTAATTGAAAAATACCAAGCCATGGTTATACCCAATATATAAATAAACATACTTTGTTGATGCTTGCTCAAAAACCTATAGTACCACCTGGTAAGCTTCGAAACGTAATCGCGACGGAGCCTATAGTGTGGTAGTATCTCACCGGGCCACGAGGGTGTGGGTTCAGGGAATCAATCATCAGCGCCTTCCTAGATTCTACCATTCAACAACACTTTACATGAAATCGTTAAGAAGTCCCTTAAAGGAAGGGGCTATTGACTATTGAAACATAAGTGGGACAGACGATTTTAAGATTGGGCTCATATCAGCTTTAATTTGGAGCCTTTTAATTGAAAAATACCTCGACTAGTTAGCAATTATCGACACAAGCTTACAAAGGTTGGATGCACAATTTCTTGACATCTATTGTGGCTAGCGTTCTACATAAATGTTACATCGTTACCTTTATATCCCTTGTTCGAGGAAAAAGCTTGAAACTTTAACAACTGTTACCATATTTAGGCTCTAAAGTCACTTGACAACACTCACCTTCTGAGTTCGGCACTCCATTTATCAAATCGTAGTGCATTTCCAGTTCAATTGACTTAAATATGTCTGCCGTACTAAATCTTACCGTTGCATCCAGTAGACGGCACTGATTCTGTGTTATCGCTGTTGCATTGAAAACCAATTCGTTAGAGCCAGTCTGTTTTAAAGTAACACGCTTAACCTGTGGATCCACATTGACCCTTAAGGCTAGATCTTGTTTCTGGATTTTGTTCGATGTTGTCGAAATCATGTAGCAAATATTTATTTGAAACTTGTTCTGATCTGGTTTAATTTCTCTGCTCAGAGAGTTGATGGTGGCTATAATTTTCACAACCGGATAGGCACGGTATACGTACACAGACTCAGCATTAGGTGCACCAATCGCAAAGTCATTGAATCCATTGTTATCAATGTCGGCACCTCTTGATAAGCCATGACCAAACATATGTGGACCCCATGAGGTTAGTGCTGGAACTGCTGCCAACTTTTGACTGTGTAGTTCACGAAGACCATTTGAAGTGCCTAAATATATGAAGACGGCTCCATCACCGGCAAATGGAGCTCCAACGGCGATATCTTTAAAAGGAAGGAGACCATTGTAATGTCAGTTAAGTAGGAGATCAAGTATTCCTTACCATTGTAACCATCGTGATTAATGTCACCTAGCTTAGATATGGCTGATCCAAAGCGTCCTCTTCCAATAATTGGAGATACGATCTTCTTTTGAAGCTCAAAAACGAACTAGAAAAGAGAATAAATACATTCAGATGCGCTCAATAGGGCGACTAATACAAACTTACCCTTCCTTTGTTCATGTAAACATAAAACGCTCCCTGTTCGACATTTCCTCCTGAGCTGTACTGTGGAGCAGTGACAATCACATCTGTCAACCCATCACCGTTTAAGTCTTCACATAGAACCGCATAGCCATAGTATTCACCGAACTGAGTTCCATGGAATGTGTGATACTTCTTGATGGTGGAGTCTCTATTGCTGGTTGTAACAATGTCAAAGATGTACACCTAAAACATAAAATGTCAGTAAAATCGGTTAAGCGAGTAATAATCAAATCCTACCTCTCCGGATTGTTCATTAGCCTGAGGAGCTGATGCAACATAAAATATCTTGTTCGGCTGAGCGCCGTCAAAATTTCCCGAGCTAACCGAATACCCAAAGTAAGAATCATTCGGTTGATTCCATGAGTTTGGATTTGGAATTTCAGTCGTATAGGTGACGGAACTTTGTCGCACAACACGACGTCTATCCAAGTCTCGTCGACTTAAACCGGGCGCACCTTCTTCTTTTCCAACATGATATCGTATCACAGAGCCTACAATGAACAACGAATTAGAAAAGAAAGAGGTAAGGTTAGGAGGACTCTGTTACCTTTCCAGGTGTGAATACCAGGAGCTCCTATAATAATCTCTTCATTGTTGTCCGTCATGTGAACACTTATTCCCTGTTCGGCGCATATGTAGTAGAAGTATTTCTTACCGTCAACGGTTACTATTTGATCCACTGCGATTCGGTAAAAAATGAGTTAAAGTGCAAAGTTTTGCTGAAAACTATCTTAAGAACTTACATATCGCCCGAACTGGAGAAATTTTCTTGACATTTTCTGGGCGGTCAGTTAACGTATCTGGCGTCCAGTAACAGATGCCATGAAGGAGGTAGTCAGATTGCAACAATTTGTTTATCATCCGTGGGGCACATACGACCAGCTTATCTGTATCTTTCGATCCACCATCTATGGAAGCACCTAACCATTGATTATCCTTTTTCTCAGAGTCGAAGGTGTAGCTGTTGTATTCGGCATCTATATTCCCAGTGCTGTCGAATATGTATGGTGCGCAGTTTCCAGTTAGGGGACATTTATAGATTGCACCAGTTTCATTAATTTTACGCTGTGACTCTATTGTGGATTGAGCACGGGGAGCACCAATGATTACGCTGGAATGAGAAATAAAAATAATTAGTCTTTGAAGCTTTGATAGTTTTCTTTGAGAAAACAAAAAATAAGATACGAGGGCAAGGTGAAAAGTTCTCGGCCTGACGCAGAGATGGCGTTCCAATCAGAAAAAATTTATGTTTCCTGCCTGGGTGCACTTCTCATTAGTTCGTATGACAAGTTTCAACTTGTTCTCTCAAGTAGTTTCTTTAAACGAATTTTTGCAGTAGACGTCTTGCGTGTTTTTCGTTAAAATGGATAAACTTGAATATCGTGCAGTGATAAAAATCTTCGTTTTGGATGGGTTAACCCCTAAGGAAATTCATCCAAAGTTGACAAAAGTTTACGGGGACTCTACTCCTTCCATCTCAACCGTTAAAAAGTGGGCAACTGAATTTAAACGTGGTCGCACGTCCCTCGAAGATGACGATAGGCGAGTGAAGGTGAGTGAGATAGCTGAGGCTGTGTGTATATCGGAAGAGAGGGTGCGAATCATTTTGCACAAAAACTTAGGGATGCGAAAGCTCTGCGCAAGATGGGTGCCGCATTTGCTGAATGCCGATCAAAAGCAAATGCGCAAACGATTTTCGCGGCAATCTTTGGACCGATTCAATAGGGATCCGATCGATTTTGTGCGGCGATTTGTCACATTGGATGAGACATGGGTCCACCACTACACGCCAGAAACGAAACAGCAGTCGAAGCAGTGGGTGGACGCCGGTGGTTCAGCGCCAAAGAAAGCGAAGTCGATCGCATCTGCCGGAAAGGTCATGGCCAGTGTGTTTTGGAACGCGAAAGGGATCCTGTTAATTGATTACCTTGAGAAAGGCGGAACAATTACAGGCGAATATTACTCCAACCTTCTTGACCAGCTGGATGGCAAAATTCTTTCACCAGGACAATGCACCTGTACACAAGTGTGCGTTGGCGATGGAAAAACTGTGAGATTTGGGGTACCATTTGCACGGCCATCCCCCCTATTCACCTGATTTGGCACCCTCAGATTTCCATCTGTTCCCAAACTTGAAGAAATTTGTTTCTGGGAAGCGCTTCGCATCCAATGCAGAAATTAAGAGGGCCGTAGATGAATATTTTCACAGCCTTCCAGACTCTCAATTCCGAGAAGGAATACTGATGTTGGAGAAACGCTGGCCCAAGTGTGTTGAAGCCAAGGGAGATTATGTAGAAAAAAAAAATCATTTTTTAACTGAAAATCGCAGTCTTTCATTGTCAGGCCGAGAACTTTTCACCTTGCCCTCGTACATTTGTTTATCTGTCCGTGAGGTTGCATACGATTAACTCAAAAACTATTGCTCTTTGAAATAGGTCGTAGGCTATAAGGATAGGTCGCTAACGGATGTAAATAAAGGGCCACCAGGGTGAATTTGGTCAAATCAGCTAGTAGGTGATAATATTTGTATGATAAAACCCTATTTGTTTGACGTCTTATAATCTAAACCTTAGCAAAGACATACTTTCATCGTAGCCCTTTTCATTCTTGAGTTTGAAAGTGTCCACCATTTGCCGAAAATAGTATAAGCACTGAATAAGACATAAGGAACATAAATACTGGATAAGAATCTAAATTAATTTAGAAGAGGGCCCGCCATAAAATCGTGCCAAGGGCCCAAAACTTGTAGTTACGCTAACGCCATTGGTCAAACTTACTTTCATAGCTAAGACTTGTAGCACATAAATTAAAAGTTTTGATAAGTGTATCTAACAGATACTTTAAGATAAGGCTTGTCTTCAAACAGATAAAGAACTACCATATCGAACAAACATATTGTACATACATACAACTAAACCAGCCAAACAGTCAGACAGAAAAAAAGGACATTCAATTTGAATTGCATTTCCCAAACTAGCATAATGCGAGTATGTCTCGTCGTCATAAATTTAATTGGTCTAGCCATAGTGCTTTTTGCGTGTGAAATCGGTACGACAACGTCAGAAATACATAAATATGTCAAAGAATCACAACTACGTAGGGTTGCTTTGTATATTTACCAGCGCGACAACAAATTTGGTGACTCAATCAATTTGTGCTTGGAACGCATAACATGTGGTCAGTGTTATTTAGTTACCTTGGTATTAACCCTGTGCTGAACGTTGTTCCCCCCCCCCCGAATTATGTGAAACTTAAGACGTGAGTGGTAAGGAAATAATAAAAAAAAGTGTGATACAGGATACCATTTGATCAAATCGTTTTCAGTTTTTTGCACAATTGGATGTCGTTTTGTTTAATTATTATCAAACAGCATTCCTAGCTAAAAGCTGTTAACACAATAATTATTGTACAAGCAGTAAAACGTAGAGTTCGCGTAATATGAATCGTGTAACCTCAAGGCTTATCACATCTTACTCTATCTATTCGAATGGCTATCGAGAGATACGAGTATTACTGTGGAACAAAGTGAGTGTCTCATATTAACTTCGTAATTAGTTGGGAATTGGGCCGTTCACTACTTCCCGACTTACTTGCCGACATACACACCTATAAATTTGAAATTAAATCGCTTACTATTGACAAGATGAGTCATTGAAACCTATAAAGACGTAACACTTGTTATAGTGTTACGTCATTATAGGTTTCAACTGAATTTATGAATCTTCAAGACCCTCAGTTTACCAGTGGATATCGGGTTTTATTCAATCTTTTTTGCAAGGTTTTCTGTGACAGCAGTTCCATTTATGGTGTCAATAGCATTTTTTTTTTTGATATTATAATACATTTTCAATATTAGTTCAATATTTAAAAAATACCGTGCAAAAAATAAGACTGATTGTGTAGTACACTTAGTGTTACCAGATGGTTAAAAAATGTCCCATCAATATTCTCTCTTAATGCAGAAAAATGTTATGGGCTACATAAGTACGCTACGAACTCTTGGGTGTACAAATAAATTTCCGACCTTTTTTACTGAAATAAAAGACATTAGTTTGTGTAGAAAATGAAAGAATGCTTTATTCAAAGTATCCTCCTTCGGAAGCTACAACCTTCGCCCATCATTCAGGTAATAAACGGATTCCCCGAAGGAAGAAGTCTGATGTTTTCGAGGCGATCCAGTCATCGACCCATTTTTTGACGTTTTCATGTGAAGTGAAGTGCTGCTGTGCCAGGGCTGATTGCATCGACCGGAACAAGAGGGAGCAATATCTGGTGAATACGGCGGGTGTGGTAGAATTTCCCAGTTCTGCCTGTCCAAGTAATTTTTGACAGGTATAGCAACATGTGGCCTAGCGTTCTCATGTTGCAAAATAATCTTATTGTGCTTTTTGTCCCATTCCGCTCGTTTTGCAGCTAGAGCTTGCTTTAAAGCCATCAGTTATAGTCGATAAACTTGTCCCGTAATGGTTTCACGCTCTTTCAGCAGCTCATAATAGACCACACCCTTCATAACACACCAAATACAAAATATCACCTTCGAACCATGGATATTTGCTTTTGGCATCGACGGCCCTGCTTCACCTGGCATAACCCACGCTGGTTTGCGCTTTGGAATCGTTGAAACCACTCTTTGCATGTTGTTTTCGATGGCGCATGCTCACCGTAAACTTCCACAAGCAAACGATTTGTTTCCGCTGCACTTTTCTTCAACAAAAAATAAAGAAGTAAAACTTCTCGCAAATGTTGTTTTTTTGGCACAAAATTCGACATTTTCAATTATATGAAAATAATTGTTGTTTATGCTTTGAACACATGCCACTAGTAATTATTCAAGCTTGACATCTAACCTCCAAAAAACATGTGTTGCCCGATTGAATAATATGCAAGCAGTGATACTAATGACACCTATCTAAAAATGTCGGAAATTTATTTGTACAATATTACTCCAGATATGTATGAATTTTTACCGAAATCGTTGGAACCGTTTTTAGGAAAATTGGCCTTAAGTAAAGTACCATTAATTTTGAGGGTAGAATGAAAATTCGAATTACGTCTCTGGTCATTACCACACAGATCCCAGATATGAAGTTTGGAGAAAATCCGTCCAGAAGTTCAGGCTGCAGCCCGAGATACAGACAGGAGACAGAATTGCGAGACCCACTTTTTTGAATTCCTCTATTAGAGTAATGTCAAGATCAATTGAAATCTCAAGCAAGTAAAAATTACGCAAATTTATTGGTGTTTTCAGAATTGAATGATTATTTAGATAAAATATTTTAATAACTTCAACACGTTGTTGAGGCGTTAGTTGCTCCATAATATATTATTGTTGACTGCTCTTCAAGACCACTGACTAATACCAACCAAACCAAAAGGGCGGCCAAATAACATAGATCTGGAACATAAAAAACACCATGTATAAAGGCCCCGACCCATAGAATCCGTCGACGTCGTTCCGTTGAAGGTTGACGGTGACGTTCACGTATTGCCGGAAAGAACAGTCCCATACAATGCGTCGCATACCTTCGTTGACAGATTGAAATATCAACCGATTGTCAACGGCGATGACAGTTTCTCTTGTCTCTCAATGCTTCCACCAATGAAAGTGCCTACTCTCAATTTTCCGACTGCCAACGAATTAACGGACCAAAAAGTAGAAAGTAAACCTACTTTATCCGTCGAAGTTCATACATGCGTCGGTTATGGGCCAACTTCCATAAGAAAACGTGTATTCTATCTATGTGTCAGTTAAATACGACGCAGCAATGGATCAACGAATTCTATGGGTCGGGGCCTTACGAGTAACTATGTAATCCGATATGAAGTATCGATGAAAAATCATCCCAGATTTTCCCCTAAATTTGGCCCTATCAGTGGAAAAATCCCCGAAATTTTGAGGAAAACCCCTATATGACAACAATGAGTACACTATCCTTCGTTTTATATTAGGGCGTGGTCATATGAAGCTTTTTCTAACCCGCTTTAGCTCCTATTCATTTATTGATAAACAACAACATACAAATCGTTGCTATGACAGTGCCTCCAAATTCTTACAGAGGCACAACATGGGCTGAGATAAAAAAAAGGGAATTTATTAACATTTTCTTAAGTGTCACACGCTTTTAACTTTTGAAACGATTTGACCTACAATACTATGTGAAATTTTTCACAATAATAGTAAACTGAAAATAAATAGAAAATTTGGGTCGGTTTTGGACATAATCTACTCCAAGAAAAATTAAATATTTTTCGACTGCATAATGTGATATACTAAATGAAACTTGAATACCTTAGGAATCCAAATATGTATGTAAAAAAAGTTTTTCGGATAAAGTTTTTTAATTAAAAAAAAAAAAAGAAATACTATCGCCAAAAGGATCATTAAATATCGTTTAACGTTCTTGAGTTAGGCGGCTAACAAAGATGATTTAAATAATTTTGAAACTTTTAACTGGTTTCTTGAGTCGATCGAACAGGAACAAATAGCAGGGAGCCAAATTAGGCGAATTCGGTGGCTGTTGGACGGCATTCCTACTGTTCTTGGTCAAAAACTCACGAATAAGAATGGCATTGTGCGACGGTGCGTTATAGTGGTGTAAAATTCACAATTTGTTTGCCCATAAATCCGGTCTTTTTTGGTGAATTGCTTCACTCAAACGTCTCATAACGCCCAAATAATGAACCTTGTTTACTGTCTGATCTTGTGGCAAGAATTCATGGCACAACACCGTTGTAATCCATGAAAACCGTGAGTCAACTGTCGACTTTTCCATCTTGGCTTATTCGGTGTACGCCATCCACTCGCCTGATGCCTGGATTGCGTTTCGTAATCATAAACCCACGTCTCGTCTCGAGTAATTATGCGTTTGATGAATGTTGGGCCGGACTCAAACGTTGAATCCATTTTTAACACAAAATTTGATGCAAACTCGTTGTTGGAGTTGATCCCATTTTTAAAATCGTAAAAAATCGAAAACACACACGGAGGCAGATGTACTATGGACAGCGTAGCTTTTACAAATGTCAAGCTACGACGCTAAAATTTGGAGGAAATGTTAATGACAGATGTGTCAACCTAAAAAAAAAAGCTCCACACGGTAGACATTCCTGAAGCTTTTTGATCAAGGTAGATTGTGGAATTCACCTTTTTGAGATATGATTCAAAAGTTGTTCAGTTTTTTAACACGTTTTACGAAAAATTAATTTGTTCGCTTCTTATCGATTTCGCCTGAAAGAAGTCCTGACCCTGAATTTGCTAAAATCTTCAAAAATCGTTCCTGTCGCACGTTTATCTTAATTTGGAATGGTGTGTAGGTAATCGAATTTTAATAATTTTCAAATGGAGTGGAAGTAGGATATAAGGAGTGGAACTTTAAAAATCATTATTCAATGCATAATTCGAGAAATACTGAAAGGGTTTTATTAAAATCTGGTTTCTAAGTTTGCTCTGGCATGTAGAAAAATCGAGCATAAGGAAGGGTTGTGCCATCACTTGGCAGACTTTTTTTATCTTCATGGAATCACCTGTCGCAAATGTTTGACAAACCTGTGAGAGTATAGCTTCTCAATCCGTCGTTTTATAGACCCGCTTTCAAGTAGATTTTGCGATTCATACAAAAGCATCTGCTTAATTCAAAACCCAAACTTCATCAAAGTCCGTTAAGTGGTTCTGCACTTAGTCGTATGAAAAATATGGTTCGATTCTCCATATATTACCCCCATTCGATTCGATTGTGAGCATATTTAAACGCGGTTAAATATTAGTTAAAACTTGCATAATTGTTCACCGGAAGTATGCAACATATATTTTCTATAAAAGCAAATACCATTTCGATAGCGCCAAAGCACTGGAACAAAAATAATGCAAAATAATCGAAAAAAGTTAAATTATTTTGGCTAGTGTTATCAGAGCCTTGAAACGCTTTATCTTTTTAATATCGAACAAGTGACCAATCTTCAGTAAACAAGAACCGTTTCCAAATTCATCATCGCTATTGACCAAGAAAACTTTGTCACAGCCCAATTCCATGGAAACAATGATTCCATTAACTTCCTTCGATTCCATTTCACATTGCATTATTTACTTATTTTTTGTTTTCGCCTGTTTTTTTAAACCTAATCTTATCATTTTATAATTAAGTTCGCGCATCCATATATGATACAACGTTTGGTCATATTTTTATCGCACTTTTTCAAAATGTAGATATGCAACTGTATGAGGTTGCGGGAAAAAAATAACGTGTCGCATATCTATCGACTTGAAGGCACTAACTTACTGATAGCGACGACTTTATTACATACGAACACCTCACCTTATGACTTCATCGACTAATTTTGCAACATCTTTGGGAAAATATTTCTATTCCATTGAATAATTTAAAAATTCTTTACTATTACTATTAGAGAGATAAATCTTACCCAGCTGGTCTTAAGCTCAGGCTAAATCCAAAATATGATGATTCAACTTTCGGTATTACTGTCGATAGTTTTGGTTCTTTTATGACCATATTTGGTTTCGGTGATAGATTGTAACCGATGACACTATTCGTTACATAGCCAAGAGCAATTACGGCCAAAACGGTGACCAAATTCTGGTATTTAAACATTTCCGCCTGTGTCAAATGCGATCAATGACAAATTATGATTTTTTTTTATAGCACGTGTCACTTGTCGGGAGTAGAATAACCAACTGAGGTGTGTAGAATTTGGATCGTGTAACCTCAAGGCTTATCACATCTTACTCTACCTATTCGAATGGCTATCGAGAGATACGAGTATTACTGTGGAACAAAGTGAGTGTCTCATATTAACTTCGTAATTAGTTGGGAATTGGGCCGTTCACTACTTCCCGACTTACTTGCCGACATACACACCTATAAATTTGAAATTAAATCGCTTACTATTGACAAGATGAGTCATTGAAACCTATAAAGACGTAACACTTGTTATAGTGTTACGTCATTATAGGTTTCAACTGAATTTATGAATCTTCAAGACCCTCAGTTTACCAGTGGATATCGGGTTTTATTCAATCTTTTTTGCAAGGTTTTCTGTGACAGCAGTTCCATTTATGGTGTCAATAGCATTTTTTTTTTTTGATATTATAATACATTTTCAATATTAGTTCAATATTTAAAAAATACCGTGCAAAAAATAAGACTGATTGTGTAGTACACTTAGTGTTACCAGATGGTTAAAAAATGTCCCATCAATATTCTCTCTTAATGCAGAAAAATGTTATGGACTACATAAGTACGCTACGAACTCTTGGGTGTACAAATAAATTTCCGACCTTTTTTACTGAAATAAAAGACATTAGTTTGTGTAGAAAATGAAAGAATGCTTTATTCAAAGTATCCTCCTTCGGAAGCTACAACCTTCGCCCATCATTCAGGTAATAAACGGATTCCCCGAAGGAAGAAGTCTGATGTTTTCGAGGCGATCCAGTCATCGACCCATTTTTTGACGTTTTCATGTGAAGTGAAGTGCTGCTGTGCCAGGGCTGATTGCATCGACCGGAACAAGAGGGAGCAATATCTGGTGAATACGGCGGGTGTGGTAGAATTTCCCAGTTCTGCCTGTCCAAGTAATTTTTGACAGGTATAGCAACATGTGGCCTAGCGTTCTCATGTTGCAAAATAATCTTATTGTGCTTTTTGTCCCATTCCGCTCGTTTTGCAGCTAGAGCTTGCTTTAAAGCCATCAGTTATAGTCGATAAACTTGTCCCGTAATGGTTTCACGCTCTTTCAGCAGCTCATAATAGACCACACCCTTCATATCACACCAAATACAAAATATCACCTTCGAACCATGGATATTTGCTTTTGGCATCGACGGCCCTGCTTCACCTGGCATAACCCACGCTGGTTTGCGCTTTGGAATCGTTGAAACCACTCTTTGCATGTTGTTTTCGATGGCGCATGCTCACCGTAAACTTCCACAAGCAAACGATTTGTTTCCGCTGCACTTTTCTTCAACAAAAAATAAAGAAGTAAAACTTCTCGCAAATGTTGTTTTTTTGGCACAAAATTCGACATTTTCAATTATATGAAAATAATTGTTGTTTATGCTTTGAACACATGCCACTAGTAATTATTCAAGCTTGACATCTAACCTCCAAAAAACATGTGTTGCCCGATTGAATAATATGCAAGCAGTGATACTAATAACACCTATCTAAAAATGTCGGAAATTTATTTGTACAATATTACTCCAGATATGTATGAATTTTTACCGAAATCGTTGGAACCGTTTTTAGGAAAATTGGCCTTAAGTAAAGTACCATTAATTTTGAGGGTAGAATGAAAATTCGAATTACGTCTCTGGTCATTACCACACAGATCCCAGATATGAAGTTTGGAGAAAATCCGTCCAGAAGTTCAGGCTGCAGCCCGAGATACAGACAGGAGACAGAATTGCGAGACCCACTTTTTTGAATTCCTCTATTAGAGTAATGTCAAGATCAATTGAAATCTCAAGCAAGTAAAAATTACGCAAATTTATTGGTGTTTTCAGAATTGAATGATTATTTAGATAAAATATTTTAATAACTTCAACACGTTGTTGAGGCGTTAGTTGCTCCATAATATATTATTGTTGACTGCTCTTCAAGACCACTGACTAATACCAACCAAACCAAAAGGGCGGCCAAATAACATAGATCTGGAACATAAAAAACACCATGTATAAAGGCCCCGACCCATAGAATCCGTCGACGTCGTTCCGTTGAAGGTTGACGGTGACGTTCACGTATTGCCGGAAAGAACAGTCCCATACAATGCGTCGCATACCTTCGTTGACAGATTGAAATATCAACCGATTGTCAACGGCGATGACAGTTTCTCTTGTCTCTCAATGCTTCCACCAATGAAAGTGCCTACTCTCAATTTTCCGACTGCCAACGAATTAACGGACCAAAAAGTAGAAAGTAAACCTACTTTATCCGTCGAAGTTCATACATGCGTCGGTTATGGGCCAACTTCCATAAGAAAACGTGTATTCTATCTATGTGTCAGTTAAATACGACGCAGCAATGGATCAACGAATTCTATGGGTCGGGGCCTTACGAGTAACTATGTAATCCGATATGAAGTATCGATGAAAAATCATCCCAGATTTTCCCCTAAATTTGGCCCTATCAGTGGAAAAATCCCCGAAATTTTGAGGAAAACCCCTATATGACAACAATGAGTACACTATCCTTCGTTTTATATTAGGGCGTGGTCATATGAAGCTTTTTCTAACCCGCTTTAGCTCCTATTCATTTATTGATAAACAACAACATACAAATCGTTGCTATGACAGTGCCTCCAAATTCTTACAGAGGCACAACATGGGCTGAGATAAAAAAAAGGGAATTTATTAACATTTTCTTAAGTGTCACACGCTTTTAACTTTTGAAACGATTTGACCTACAATACTATGTGAAATTTTTCACAATAATAGTAAACTGAAAATAAATAGAAAATTTGGGTCGGTTTTGGACATAATCTACTCCAAGAAAAATTAAATATTTTTCGACTGCATAATGTGATATACTAAATGAAACTTGAATACCTTAGGAATCCAAATATGTATGTAAAAAAAGTTTTTCGGATAAAGTTTTTTAATTAAAAAAAAAAAAAAAGAAATACTATCGCCAAAAGGATCATTAAATATCGTTTAACGTTCTTGAGTTAGGCGGCTAACAAAGATGATTTAAATAATTTTGAAACTTTTAACTGGTTTCTTGAGTCGATCGAACAGGAACAAATAGCAGGGAGCCAAATTAGGCGAATTCGGTGGCTGTTGGACGGCATTCCTACTGTTCTTGGTCAAAAACTCACGAATAAGAATGGCATTGTGCGACGGTGCGTTATAGTGGTGTAAAATTCACAATTTGTTTGCCCATAAATCCGGTCTTTTTTGGTGAATTGCTTCACTCAAACGTCTCATAACGCCCAAATAATGAACCTTGTTTACTGTCTGATCTTGTGGCAAGAATTCATGGCACAACACCGTTGTAATCCATGAAAACCGTGAGTCAACTGTCGACTTTTCCATCTTGGCTTATTCGGTGTACGCCATCCACTCGCCTGATGCCTGGATTGCGTTTCGTAATCATAAACCCACGTCTCGTCTCGAGTAATTATGCGTTTGATGAATGTTGGGCCGGACTCAAACGTTGAATCCATTTTTAACACAAAATTTGATGCAAACTCGTTGTTGGAGTTGATCCCATTTTTAAAATCGTAAAAAATCGAAAACACACACGGAGGCAGATGTACTATGGACAGCGTAGCTTTTACAAATGTCAAGCTACGACGCTAAAATTTGGAGGAAATGTTAATGACAGATGTGTCAACCTAAAAAAAAAAGCTCCACACGGTAGACATTCCTGAAGCTTTTTGATCAAGGTAGATTGTGGAATTCACCTTTTTGAGATATGATTCAAAAGTTGTTCAGTTTTTTAACACGTTTTACGAAAAATTAATTTGTTCGCTTCTTATCGATTTCGCCTGAAAGAAGTCCTGACCCTGAATTTGCTAAAATCTTCAAAAATCGTTCCTGTCGCACGTTTATCTTAATTTGGAATGGTGTGTAGGTAATCGAATTTTAATAATTTTCAAATGGAGTGGAAGTAGGATATAAGGAGTGGAACTTTAAAAATCATTATTCAATGCATAATTCGAGAAATACTGAAAGGGTTTTATTAAAATCTGGTTTCTAAGTTTGCTCTGGCATGTAGAAAAATCGAGCATAAGGAAGGGTTGTGCCATCACTTGGCAGACTTTTTTTATCTTCATGGAATCACCTGTCGCAAATGTTTGACAAACCTGTGAGAGTATAGCTTCTCAATCCGTCGTTTTATAGACCCGCTTTCAAGTAGATTTTGCGATTCATACAAAAGCATCTGCTTAATTCAAAACCCAAACTTCATCAAAGTCCGTTAAGTGGTTCTGCACTTAGTCGTATGAAAAATATGGTTCGATTCTCCATATATTACCCCCATTCGATTCGATTGTGAGCATATTTAAACGCGGTTAAATATTAGTTAAAACTTGCATAATTGTTCACCGGAAGTATGCAACATATATTTTCTATAAAAGCAAATACCATTTTGATAGCGCCAAAGCACTGGAACAAAAATAATGCAAAATAATCGAAAAAAGTTAAATTATTTTGGCTAGTGTTATCAGAGCCTTGAAACGCTTTATCTTTTTAATATCGAACAAGTGACCAATCTTCAGTAAACAAGAACCGTTTCCAAATTCATCATCGCTATTGACCAAGAAAACTTTGTCACAGCCCAATTCCATGGAAACAATGATTCCATTAACTTCCTTCGATTCCATTTCACATTGCATTATTTACTTATTTTTTGTTTTCGCCTGTTTTTTTAAACCTAATCTTATCATTTTATAATTAAGTTCGCGCATCCATATATGATACAACGTTTGGTCATATTTTTATCGCACTTTTTCAAAATGTAGATATGCAACTGTATGAGGTTGCGGGAAAAAAATAACGTGTCGCATATCTATCGACTTGAAGGCACTAACTTACTGATAGCGACGACTTTATTACATACGAACACCTCACCTTATGACTTCATCGACTAATTTTGCAACATCTTTGGGAAAATATTTCTATTCCATTGAATAATTTAAAAATTCTTTACTATTACTATTAGAGAGATAAATCTTACCCAGCTGGTCTTAAGCTCAGGCTAAATCCAAAATATGATGATTCAACTTTCGGTATTACTGTCGATAGTTTTGGTTCTTTTATGACCATATTTGGTTTCGGTGATAGATTGTAACCGATGACACTATTCGTTACATAGCCAAGAGCAATTACGGCCAAAACGGTGACCAAATTCTGGTATTTAAACATTTCCGCCTGTGTCAAACGCGATCAATGACAAATTATGAGTATGTGAACCGATTTTTTTTTATAGCACGTGTCACTTGTCGGGAGTAGAATAACCAACTGAGGTGTGTAGAATTTGGATCTACTATCAAGTGACATAAAAACCTAACACAAAACAGTGTGTTTATTGAAGAGAATGAATAATCCTAACCGAAGAGTATCTAATTTTATATTTAAGGGGGAAAAAAAAAACGAAGAGTTAAACCTAAACGCTTATTACGATGATGTTATCGTGTTTCGATTTCTATGTCGATCCATACTGCTCTTGCGCTTGCGTTTGAATATGACTAATAGACGGTTATTGGTTGTAAAGTGGTAGTAATACTTGTTTTAGCTTTATTTTTTAAGACTCTTCACTCTCTGTTGAAATGGAAATACCACATTAATTACTTTGACATGGTAAATAGGTGTTTCGGTTTTGGTTTTCGATTACTGTGGCTTGAATAATAATTAAAAAATAAAATCGATGTTTGGTTTTCCGGCGATGGGCAGTATGGGAAATGGAAATATGAAATGAGGTAGCACCTTTAAAATGTTGTGTATGCTCATAATATCTTATATAAACGGGTTTTAAATTAAAAATAAGTTAATTGGTAATGTAGAATGAATTTAAAATAAGACGCAGATGTCCTAATTAGTCTTGGCGTTCTTTAGTCATTTTACTTTTTCAAGGATTTGTCTGTCACAGTCCCATCATTTTTGAACCATTTGACGAGTAGGTATCTATGTTGTGTTTTTTCTTTGCCGACGAAGGAGGTATAAGTTACATCAAAGACAGCAGGTGCTGTGTGGAACCAGCCGAACCGATGGTCTGTCTGTCTAGGGTGCAAATTTCACCATAGAACAAGCTGGTGAAATCTTGTAAATGCATCTCAATCATAGACTGCATAGTTAAGACACCTCAAGCTTTGATTATAGGAAATGCTGCTGTGCGAGCCCGACGTTGGAAAGCTGGAGGCAGTAGACAAGCAAGGACTGTCAAGTAGTGTTGGGAATTATCGAATAAAAGCCATCGGTTTACTTGATAGTATCGATCATTCGACAATTATTAAAATTCGTTCATTAATATTTTCATTAATTACTAATTATTCATTGAAATTTTAGACTTTGAAATTCTCTTCAAGATGTATGACGAATTTCCAAAAATTTTAAAAGTTGAACGCAAATATTTAAAGTTTTCGAGAATTCCAAAATGTCCGACTTTATCCCGAAGTTAAAAGTGGAAATCGTTTTCAAGTACGAATATCTTGATCATACAATCAAAATTATGGCCATGTTATACTTTAGTACGAATATCCGTTTTTTTTTTTTTTTTTTTTTCTTTATTAGGTGCGCAACTAAGTTCTCGCTGTTTTTTGATGAAAATGCAACTTTATTGTGAAAAAATGGTTACAAATGAATCATTCAAAGTATTGTCCATCGCTAGCTACAACTTTTTCCCATCTTTCTGGCAGAGCTCGAATACCGTTACGGTAAAAGTGTTCATCTTTTGAGGCTATCCACGAATCAAGCCATTTTTTTAATGTCTTCACATGAGCGGAACTGCTGATCAGCCAGACCATGTGTCATCGAACGGAACAAGTAATAATCGGATGGCGCAATATCTGGGGAATATGGCGGGTGAGGTAGGACTTTCCATTTGAGCGTTTCCAGATAGGTTTTAACGGATTTGGCAACGTGAGGCCGAGCGTTGTTATGCTGTAGAATCACTTTTTCGTGCCTCTGCTCGTATTGTGGCCGTTTTTCGCGTAGTGCTCGGCTCAATCGAATCAATTGGTCCCACCAAATACACAGCATAATCTTCGCTGCGTGAATATACGGCCGAGCCGACGACGCAGAAGCATGACCGGGCAGACCCCATAACTTTCTTGTCTTTGGGTTACTGTAATGAATCCATTTTTCATCACCCGTCACGATGTGAAGAAGAAAAATCTTCCTTTTTTGCCGCTTGAGCAGTTGTTCACAGGCGAAAAAATGACACTCAACGTCTCTTGGCTTCAAATCATAAGGAACCCAAGTTCATTGTTTTTGAATCATTCACTTGGAAATGACTTGACGGGTAACTCAGCAAGCTGTTCTTGCGTTTGGCACGGATCCTCATCGAGCAATGCCTCAAATTCAGCGTCTTCGAAGGATTTTGGCCTTCCTCCACGCGGACGGTCGCCAACATCGAAATCGCCGTCTTTGAAGCGACGGAACCAATCACGGCACGTTGCTTCACTTAGAGCAGCATCTCCGTAAACTTTTTCGAGCTCTCGATGCGCTTCAGCTACAGCATTCCCGCAAATGCCGATTATTTGGCACAAAATTAGACATTTTTACACAACCAAAAGTATATGACGCCAAAACAAAATCACTAATGTGTCAAAACAGTTTGTTTACCATAGCTTTGTTCAGTCCAGCTCAGTCCAAAGCATGTAAATTACAGGTTTTCGTGTTCAATGAAAAATTTCTGTCCAGCTCATGTTTACTTTTTGTTCAATGACTCTGCCTGGACTCTGCCCTGAGCAGAATTTCTGCACTTACAGTAGAACAGATTTGCGAGAAACGTCAAAATCAGCTGTGATTGCAAATTAATTGTCCTCGAAGTGAAAAGTTTTTTGTAGATTAGTTATTTTGCTTAAAATGGAAGAAATCGAAACACAATCTGATAAAGGGCTATCGGTTGTTGTCAAATGCTCCCCCAATACACGCCATAATTTGGAAACCAGTAAGTAGGTACATTAATTAAGGTACATACAATTGAGTTCCATTATTCTATTGTTTTTATTTTTATTTATTTTATTTCGATTTATACTAAACTTGTAAACTCAAATAATTATCCAACAATCGAAAATGAAGTTGTCATTTTTGACAACTAACATATTGCTGTATTTTTCTGTTCTACCTTTGATCTGACATTTTTCACAAATTTGTGCTGCTCTGCCTTGCCTTTTTTCTCATTGAACAAAGCTCATATGTCTAAGCTCGATAGCTCGAAGCTGATAGGCTTCGTGCAGACCATAGATGGTCTTAAAAATTGTGTCTTTAGAGCTTACCCATAAAATTAGGTTGATGTTGATACAATTTTGATCAGTTATCGGCTTAAAGTTAATACTGCCCACAATAAGTGCTTCCATTACAGTTCGCTAAGCACTTACAATATAATTACATTAATTAGTATTTAATTGACAGCTCTATTGTAATTAATTTTTCGTTACACACTTCTAATAGACAACTCTACCTGCTTAGCATATATTTTACATAAGCAATTCATTTCCAATGAATGTCACGACAAAAACGTCAAATTCCTCATGTCGCAAATGACACTTTGATTTTTCATAATGACCGGACAACATCAAAGTGAACGAAAATGTCCTCATTCGGAATGAATGTGCTATGCAGTCATTACAAATACTCGTAAATAAAAATAAATATGAAAATAGTATCTCAAAAGGTCATTGTATACCTACATATTTGCATGACAGTTGTGCAAGGTCAATGACAGCCAATCAGCCAAGCCAACACTAATTGTAATAACTCTGAATCATATTTGTTTTACATGCAATACAATGATGTATACTTAGTCATTGACTTACCTTTATTCTTTCACAGTATATGAAATGACAAAATTCCTATGAGTCATTACTGATTGATTTACTTATTCAATTTTGACATTCATCGGTACTAGATTATCTCCCATCAAATGTCACTTAGGATGGGACACCTCATCTACCACTTTACTGACCTATCTCTTTGTAATGATTTCCGGTTATTTTCTACATAATTTCCGACTCATAGAATTCCATTTTCTAATTCTATTGTAATTCTAGTAATTTCACAGTAATTTCCGTGCGATGAATCAAATGACTGGCACAAGTGTCTGTGTCATTAGGTTGCCAAAATGATACAGAAAAGAAAAAAAAACTAAATTAAACTATATTAATTGAATTTGTGTAGTGATTCTCATAGGAGAGTTGGTACTTTTCAAGGCGGATTGTCAAGATGACATGATGTCATTCGCAAATAAATTTTTACCGCTCCTCTTCAATTGGCATAAATATTTGTTATTTTTTTTTTCTTATTCTTACGACATTGAGTTGATTTCAATCTTTTTTTTTTTTTTTTCTTTTTGTTCAATTATTAAAAATAACTTTTAGCAAAATTGAGTTATGTATACTTGTAGATAGAGAAATGCCGATGGCCGCTCTTAAGTAAACATGAGCATAACTTTTAAAGGTACTTGTGGAGTAGTCTTTATGCTCACAGCTTTGGCAATTCAATTTTATTATGACCTCAATGCCTGAGACAGTGGATAATCAAATGAGACTTCAATTGAGTTAAAAAATAATAATTTATGACTTTTAATTTGTTTTATGTGTAAAGTTTTTTTTTTTTTCTAATGAGATTAACCATAATTGTAGGTGGATTGAATTTGTTGTTTAGACAGGGGGATGAAGTCATTCACACTGAAAAGAGTACTTAACAACCACTTGCGAATAAACACTGTTAAATTGACACTTTAGTGAATAAGAATGTTGGGATGGTTCGTATATTTTAGTCGACCAAATATTTAAAGAACTGTGAAGATTCAACAAATCACACATTTTTTATTCACGTGTAAAACTGTCAGTGACCTTTCGGTATATTTATAGTCTAATTCGGTAGGAAATGTGAGCAGATATAACTGTTCTTTGCCCTTCCTTTTTAGCACGAAACGATTGTAAATTCACACAATTTCATGTGAATTTAAGAGTAATAACACAGGAATTGAAATATGAAGTCCTGTTGACGATGACATTGACATTTGCAAATGTGACAGTTAAAACGAGCTTGATTTGCAATAGTTGTAGTACTTACATGAAGGAAATGCATATTATCTCAAATTATAGGAATTCCAAACCTATAGTTATGGAACGTTAGAGACAATATCAAATGCCACTGACACATTCTTTTTTAAAACTTTTGATGTACACAAAGTATTCATTATAATACATAACACCAGGTCTGATACTGATGACGGAATGATTTGAGTAATGTTCCAAACAGTAGGTTGATAAAACTGCTAAAACACATGATGAGTTTGACAGCTGAACAGGTTGCGAATGTTTAAATCTTGAGAGTTGTCAGCTGTCATCTCTGAGTTCTGTTCCTGCTTTTTCGGCGGCTGAATGTAGAAATAATATATTTCAATTGGAAATCCCATCATCAGCTACTATTGCTATGAAGGTGTATGTATTCCGTTTGGGTTATGAAGTAACAGAAAAGGATGAGGTTACATCCTCCGCTGACTTCAATTATTTCTAATATAAGCTGTTGGTTCGTCAAAGTATGTACGTTTTATTCCGTTATCAGTTGCCTTCTGCCTGCCGTCGAGCGCACACGCCGTCGAGCGCACACGAGATCATACTCGCATCGTCGTGTCAAAAAAAAAAAAAAAATAATAAATTTAAAGAAAAAAAAAATTCCATCTACTTAAAAAAAAAAAAATCGATCGCGCGCGCCTAATCAAATCCCGTGAAGTGCAGTGGAAAAAAAAAAATAAATAAATAATAATAAAAAAAAAAAAAAAAAAAAAAAAAAAATATATATATATAAACACAATTCAGTGCGGTGCATTCCATCTTACCACCCCCACTCACTCGCTGTTGCGCTTCTTCGTTATCGCAATTGGAGCATGTGCTATATATGTACATACTTCCAGTTGCGATGACTGAGAGAGTGTAACATTTGATGCATAGCGGACTGTGAATGTTTATCCGAATAGCGGACCTCAGCTGATTGTCGTTTGGGCATAGCACCTGCGACAGTTTGTTTTGGAAAACTATTCTTTGGATCTACACTTCACAGTTTTGCTTAGTTACGTCAGAGTTGTGTCTTTTTGTGTTTCTATGTTGTAGTGATGAGGGAATTTAGGGTTGATCTTACCAACATTCGTGGGCTTCGAACGAATTTCTTCGATATGTACGCCCACGCCCATTCCCATAAACCAGCTGTTCTGGCACTAAGCGAAACACAGGTAGTGGAAGAATCTTCTGATTTGAAACTGCCTGGATATAACTTAGTGTCATTATTCTTTCCCCACCGTGGCCTCGCCATTTATGTCCGTAGTGATATTGCTTACCAAGTTCCACCACAGTATGGCCACTGTTCCAACCCGGAATTTAATTTCAAATGGCTAAAATTCACCGTCCGTAAGCAAATAATTCACTACTGCTTTATTTACAGAAGCCCTAGTGCGGACAGCAACTCAACTTTTGATGAATTTGATGCGCTGTCCGATTCCATCACTCGAATTGTCTCCTTGTATCCTCATACTGAAATTGTCATTGCGGGCGATTTCAATATACACAATTCGGATTGGCTTCAACATTCTGGCCAGACAACACCCGAAGGAAGGTATGTTGAACTTTTTGCTGAGATTAACAATTTGACTCAGCTTGTAAATGAGCCTACACGTATACCGGACATTGAAAGTCATTCCGCCAACACCTTAGACTTGTTTCTTACTTCTCACCCTGATAAATACACCATTGATGTTCTAGCGCCTCTAGGTCGGTCCGACCACAATATCGTATCAGCTAAATTCTCGTACTCTGACCACACAGTTAAAGAAAAAACTCCTAAAAGAAAAGTATGGCAATACGAGAAAGCCAACTGGAGCGGCCTCAATAGCTTCTTTAGGAGTTTTAACTGGTCGCTATGCTTCCTCGATAGCGACGTGGATGCCGCTGCTGATATGATCACTAACACTATCCTCTTAGGTATGAATGACTTTATTCCTAACAGAATAAAGAGCATTAAACCTAAGGAAAACTCGTGGTTTGACCAGAGCTGTAAAGAGGCCATCAGGTTAAAAGAAGTAAGTTTTCGGTCTTATAAAGCCAACAAATCTGAGGAAAACCGAATGAAGTTTAAACAAGCCAGAAAAGACTGCAATGCCCACATTCGACGTGTAAAATTCTTACATGACCAAAAATTGAGGCAAAAAATCCTACAATGTCCCAAAGGTAGTAAAAATTTTTGGTCATTCGTCAAAAATATTAAAAATTCTGCCTCGTCTGCCATCCCCACGCTCATTTACAATGACATTCCAGCTGTCAGCTCCTTAGACAAAGCTAATCTGCTTGCTGCTCACTTTGCAGCGAACTCAACACTGCCAGATAATGCTTCGTCTCCACCTGTATTTGAGAGCGTCAAATTATCCATGGGACAAGTCCACTTTCGCACTCGTACAGTTGCAGGAGTACTCAAAGGTCTTAACATACACAAATCCGCTGGTCCAGATGGTATCTCCCCCATAGTTCTGAAGAGGTGTTCTTCTACGCTGGCAAAACCTCTGCGTAAGCTTTTCTGTCTATCCTACTTTTCAGGGCTCTTTCCGAGTAGATGGAAAACAGCATTTGTCCAGCCCGTCCCCAAAAAAGGCGAATCTTCCTCCCCGTCCAATTACCGACCCATTGCACTTACGTCCCTTCTTTCCAAGGTCATGGAAACGCTGATAAATCGTCAGCTTATGAAATATCTCGATTCACGAAAACTCCTTAATGACCGGCAGTATGGTTTTCGTAGCAACAGGTCCACTGGTGATTTGATGGCATATCTCACCGAGAAGTGGAACCAATCTCTCCATCACTTCGGCGAAACCAAGATGGTTGCGCTTGATATTTCAAAGGCATTTGACAGAGTTTGGCATCAGGCTCTTTTGTCGAAAATGCGTGCATATGGCATCGATGAGTCTCTTCTTCAATGGATTAGAAATTACCTTTCGGGGCGTTCAATACAAGTTGTTTTGGACGGCTTCAAGTCTGTAATTCACCAAATAAATGCTGGTGTTCCCCAAGGCTCTGTTTTGTCTCCGACTCTCTTTCTCATTTTTATAAATGATCTCTTGTCTGCAACTTCTAATCCAATCCATTCCTTCGCTGATGACAGTACCCTCAGTTTTTCATATTCGTTCCCTAACTCACGTCCTTGCTCTTCGGCCGTAGAAGGGGAACGGCAACGTATGTTAAACACATTAAATTCCGACCTGGACAGCATAATTAAATGGGGTTCAACCAACCGCGTGGAATTTAATGCTTCCAAAACACAATGCTGTCTTCTGTCTCTCAAGCGAAACCAAAACCCTCAACCATTATCCATGGATGGTACTTGCATCATTGAAACCGAAAGACTTGCCATTCTCGGTATGTGTATTAATAACCATCTTCGATGGAATGATCACATATTCGAGGTCGCCAAAAATGCTGCAAAATGTCTAGGATTCCTTAAACGGTGCAAGAAATATTTTACCCCGTCTGATCTGGCCTCAATTTATAAGGCATTCATCCGCCCTAAGCTGGAATATAACGCCCATATCTGGTCTGGTGCACCCAAGACCGTTCTGCACATTCTTGATAGGGTACAAAATCGCGCGTTAAAACTCATAGGTGATAGAGACATTGTGAATTCCATTCATTCATTAGAACATCGGAGAAATGTCTCCTGTCTCTCCCTGTTTTATCGTTTTTTCTACAAAAAATGCTCCAGCGAAATAGCCAGTTGCATTCCTCCCCTTCAAAATTTCACCCGCAATACGCGACATGCTTCGAATGCACATCAGTTTTCCCTAAAGCCTAACTTCGGTCGTACTGTTAAATATAGGGATTCGTTTATAAGCCGAACGACACGAATGTGGAATGATCTACCAAGCTCTGTATTTCCCCATCACTACAACCTTCAAACATTTAAAGCCAACGTGCATAGGCTTCTCCTCTGTTCCTCTTCCCCTTGTCCTTAAAAGCCCGTGCCCTGCAACAGTATAAAGGTATTCATAATCCTTTTGGCGCGCGCGAATTATAAAAAAAAAAAAAAAAAAAAAATATCTTCATTGAGTCAGATTTTTGTATTGTATATGACCAAATATCGGGTCTGTTCACAATAGCAGAAAGTTGTCATGCTACATACTACTTTATATCAACACTTGGAAGGCGTATCTAACAGCCCTATGTACTGAAGAAAATTATCTTAGTAAGCTGTCACAGTAAGATACTGAAAAACTTGAAAACCATAAAAAATCTAATATGGTGGACAAGATATGATGGAACAAACATTTTGAGGAAAAATATTTATAAATCGAGTTCAATGAATAAGACAAACTACAAGTCAAAGACACATGTAGTTTCCCCAAAGTATAGGGCAAGTTGAGGACGTTTCAGGAAAAATCCGAAACGGAAACAAATTCAAAATGGCGGACATTATAAAAGAAAGTTATTTTTTATGTAATGCCATGCTTGAGATAAACTCAAAGTCGCGGAGATACGAGGATTTCACATATCTACCTGTAGAACAAATTGAGGACATTATACGAAAAATTTGAAACCACAAATGGTTCAACACGGCACAACTTGTGGGACTAATTATTTCGACACAATTCTTTATTATTTATTGAAATGTGAAAGACAAGATACGAGTCTTGGAAAACAAACCATTTCCACCCTCATGTAAAGCGGTTTGAGAACGTTGCAGGAAAAATCTGAAACTATGAAACATAAAATATGGTGGACACAATATGACGATCCTAATCATTCAAGAAATTTATTTATTAACATATTCAAAAATATGACATAAAGTGTTAAGTGTAATGTTTTTTATTACAATTTAGAGACAAGTCTTGGACTTCTGCATCTGAAGTTATTAATTCGGAAGACCTTTCCCTAGACTAATTTCTACTAAACTTGGATACCTGGTGTGATGTCGGTCGGTTGATTTTTCCAAATTCAGTGGTTAGGTGCGTGGACCACTGAGCGAGATACTCAGAGTACCAGAAAATACTGACATGTTTTTTCGTGGGCCTAATTCTCGCAAACATCTAAAAAAAACTTCCGAAAGTAAGCTTGTCATGACAAGCTTCTCAATAAAAAAAAAGTAGCATCCGGGAGCTCTAAATGGACTGTTTTCGTCAAATACCGCCATTTTTCCGTCTTAATATTTTAAATAACCAAATAATTTGTCTAAATCTACGCGGGCGAATAGGTGCTTAACAAACTGTGAAAGCGCAATAAAATTAGTTTTTTTTTTCTTTATAATTTGCACGTGTGAAGGGGGTTATGAATACCCTTATACTAATCTTAGGACACGGGCGTTTTTGAGGAAAGGGGAAGAGACAGAGAGAAAGACAGATTGGTGTAGTTGGTTTGAAACTCAGCTGGTATTAAGTTTCAGTGAACTCTAAGGGTGGCTGTCCAGATAACTGGGGAGCTTGTTTGTTTTTGCTTTTGTCGTTGCTCATGATTCACAGTATTTTTTTCTGTCCTCCTGATGTTATCATCACGATCAAGTTGCATTTTAGCCATATGACCGCCCTACTGCCGGTGTTATGCCTTCGCAGTAGAGTTGACATAAGCTTTCGCAATTGATCGACTTTTTATTTATTTCATGCGAAATAAATAGATGATTATTGATATCAGGATTCGAACCGTGTACCTGTAGCGTGACAAGCGCTGATGTTACCACTACACCACGGCCACCTCAAAGTTAAATAATTTTCGAGTCTGCAAAGATCGTATCTACAAACAGACAGATCGATAGATAACTTCACTTTATAATAATAGACATTAGTAATGAGATATTGTGTAGGGATTGCCATACTGATCTTTTGATACAAAAAAAGATGACTTTTAGTCACACTCCTTACTTAATCAAGCTCCTATGAAAACAATACAGAATTCTCAGAAATTGCAAATATAACTTTGAAATACAAAATTTTGCATTTAAAGAATTTTGAAATGCAGAATTTTGTTCATACAGAATTTCTTCGGGATTTACATAATTTTATTCAAACATAATTTTGGAGTGCAGATTTTCGACCCGTTCTCATTTTTCAGTTTCCTAAGGTTTTCGAAAATCAACCTCTCTATCAATATTAAATAAGTTTTTCTGTAACTTAAATACAATTTAGAAACAAGATTACGGTGGATATTACATGGTCTAAAGATGTCCCAGTTGAATATGAAAGTAGTCAAGAAACGTGTGCAGTGGTGTTGTACTCTTAATAACTTCATGTCGGAGAGTAGAGTTCCCTAATTGAATAATGTTTGAAGTTCTTTAAAAAAAAGTTAACCAGCCATAAACCAGAGTCAATAGAGACAAGAAACTCATAATATTAGAAAGAAAACTAAAAGACAGACATACTTTATGTCACTTTAATCTTATTGACTCAGAAGCTACTTAAATTTCAGTTATCCACGCAAACATTTCAAAATCGCTTTTATCAACAAAACGCTTATTTTCCTTTGACGATTCACTATTCTGTTTCTTTATTTTTAAACAAACAAACCGAAAATCTAAAATTTTTTTTCCGGCTCATCAAAGACGGTGGCAACATATATCCACTGATTAAGAGCGTATGAACGATCTCATTGTATCTAAAATTTATATCGTTCCCAAAATAAGGGAAAAAAAATGCATGTTGACATATTTACGAAAAATCACTGCAATTTCTTTAGGTCATTACTGCTTATCAACTTTTTATTTCGGCAAACATGTTAATTATTTGGTTTTATTTACTTTTTATACCCTATCCAGGGTATATTAAGTTTGATACATAGTTTGTAACGTAGAGAAATAATACCGATAGAATAGTATATACTCGTATATTCCTGATCAGCTTCCAAAGTCATGTCGATCTAGTCATGTCTGTCCGTTCGTCTGTAAGTATGTTACTGTTTTTTGGACTTAAAATTTTGAGCTACGAATATTAATTTTGGTACATAAGCTTTCTATGATAAAAATCCGCCTACAGACACGCCCACTTTTAAACAAATGTCGCCTTCCTCAATATTTTTCCTAAAAACTGAAAAATATTCTTTGGGTAGTTGACGTTAACTTTCTCTAAATTTCGTCAATGCGTTATACATGCCCACGCCCACTTTTTGGGGGCTTTTCAAAACTATTTACGGTGATGGTATGTCTCACGGTTACAAATTTTGCGAGCTACGCCCACTATAAAATTCCTTAAAAATTCCTCTGTATAGAAAGATGTTATTGCATCTGTTTCGCTCACTTTATTATTGATGAGTCAAAAGATGGGGGATAGGGTATCACACGTTCCATTCTAGACGGATTGTAACTTTCCTTTATGCTTTCATAACAATCTCGCTCCACAATCTGTCCGTGAAATTTGCTAAAGTTTGTTTACTTCAAGAATTCAACAACAACTACTACTTACTTGAGATCTTTTAATTAAATTAAAAAACAAATACAAACTAAATGCATTCCGCATGGTGTCACTTGATAAAATTTAACAAAGATCACAATCGTGACTTCATGACATTTAATTATTATTTCCTCCCTTTTCGACATAAAAAATTCGTTTAATTAGTCATTTTTGAGGATTTTATCCAGAAATACGAACAATTTTACTGTCAACGACCGATCGCGTCAATCTCATTGACCTTTTCAAAAAAAAGAAAAGAAGGAAAGTAAAAGAAGGATTAACAACGGATCCCAACGGGTTACGTTGCCACAAAACAAATAAGATTAAAAGAAGTGGGAGAATGCATAAAAAGGACCCATATGAAATAAAACCAAAAAAGTAGGCATAAATAAATTTTGAAGTGCTATGGTCAATGATCCCCATTAAACAGGTAGTTTTACGCAAGCGATAACGTAAGAGCGCTGTAGAAAATTTTAGGAAATGTCACGTTTATAGTTTAGTGTTTGGTGACTTTGACATTTCTTCCGATATAATAAATTCATTTGACTTGTCGTACAATGTTGAGAGTAGTCTCGAGCAAAATATAAAAGTAAAAATGGAGAAATGACATAAAAACAAATCGTTTTGTCCTAATAGAACGTGAGTACTAACCAAAATCGATATCAGGGTGTATGCATTTTTATGACTTTAGAGAAAGTATTTATGATACATACCTTTGATGGCTTTGTGTCATTATCATTCTTAGAGTTTTGTATCATTTATATATATAGTATTTCTTTTACGATTTCATGTTTTATGACTCACTCCTATCGCATTGCACTTAAATGTCCCTTGATATGCAACGTGAGTAGAATTTAAATAAAATAATTATCAAGCATTGCTTTTGCTGAGAATAACAAGGAACCAATTAGATATTGACAGGTCTACTGATTGAAATGTCAATCATTGCCATGTTACATGCAAAGTTCATTAGTTAATTTGTTGCTTTTATGTGTGCACAGTTGCAGGTATCGAATCGATACCGATCGTTTTGTTTGTAAGTTAATTATATTTACGCTCAATAAATTACTTATTAATACTAATACGAACTTTCAAGTTCTTTCAAGTGAATTAATGCACTGGAAAATGTTTCAAATTCATTCCTGTACACTCATCCAATAGGACAAGCAAAGCGACGAATAATTTGCTCGAAGAATCTCATCAGGCATTTTTTTAAATAAACTGAACTTGTTTTCTTAAAACTTTATCTGCCTAGCTTACACACTAAATAACTTCCAGATAAAACTTAAGCTACTATTACTGCATCCGGGCTTTGAGATATTGCTAACGTTGATAATGATAAATAATGATAAATAACACACTTCAGTATTCATTCAATTTTGTTCTTGAAATACGAGTAATCAAAGTTGATTTCATGAAGATGGATAGTTTCTCGAGTTGTAGTAATGATGTAGACATGCTCAATGGTTTCAATAATGTAACACTTTAAAAAATACGCTAATCAGTGAATCAGTAATTAAATAGTAACGAAAAATCTAATGAATACGACTGCGTAAGTTTAAATTTTAGATAAACGGGTTTCAAATTCAGAAACTCAAAACATCTCTAAATGGTGGCAATATTGACGCATTAAGCTGTCAAACAGATTTTGAGTTTTATGAAAACATATACTCGTAGAAACGGACAAACTTGACGGCTCACGATGCTGTAATTTTGGTCCATTTTCAACTTAAAATCTTAATTTGCACATTTCATAATAACCCAAGAACTCCTAAACAGATTTCAATGAAATTTGTCTGGTTACACGAGATTTAAGATGGTGGTAAAATTTGACGAAGAGTTTAATACAAATTCGAATCATTTTTCTGATACGCCTAACTTAACATTTAACGGATTTTTATTAGATTCGCTTTTTAAGTGATTTTTTTTGAAAATCATCAAAATCGGATGGAGACGGGTAAGATATAGTGAAATGACTTTTCAAGAACTGTGTGCCACTTCTGACAAATCTTCATTTGTTACAATTTTTCCCTTACCTTTTTTTCCAATTTTTCGCATTAATAATTTCGGTGATTGAGGAGGGGGTATCTACGAGTATGCCATGGTTTTTGAGTTTTTTGTTCAAGAAACTTTACCAAAAAAAAATTTGTTTAGATACATGCACTCCTTGGAAGTTCGGCTCTAATGTAATATGTCGCATGATGGGATACAATTTTTTTTCTTTGGATACATTATACCCCTGAAGTCTAATTATTTTCGGTCCACTACGTACTATTTTTGTACGAAATTTCAGCTCTCTAGCTCAAACGGTGTAAAATTTAATCGCGTGTGACAGACACAAGGGCAGACAGACACTGTGTTGAATCCATTAGTGTTCTGTTTGTACAATTATGCAATAAAGCCTGCCTCCAGATTATGATTTTTGGTTTGGAGATTTGGAGAAGAAAAATTACTTCTTGTTTTGTTTCATTTTGAAAAAAGAGCTAAATAACATGAAATTGTGAGTTTTTAATGGAATTTGGAAAATATCTCTTAAAATTCAATAAAAGGAAAATGGATTAGGATTAGGGCTTAGTATACCCTCCTCTTGGTCGCATAACTGATTATAGCCTCCTTTAGAAATCTTAAGCTCTTCTAAGCTAAAAGGTGCTAAATTTGTTTGTTCTATTTGTCTACCAAGGCACAGGAGCAAGCTGGTCAGAACAGGACAATTAGTTGGACCTCCCGTAGGTATACTGCTGTGACACGAGGACGGTACTACAATTTCTTTTAAATGCCCGAACACAACGGTGAAGCTGAAGCTGCAGTACGCAGCGCTGTCAAAGTTGAAATACACGTACTCCCTATAGCACGAACACAATGCGAAACTACAGCTGAAATACGAAAAGTAGCTGCAGCACAAGTTGAGTCAACTTCAGCTTCCGAAAAAGCTCCATAACTTTTTGACAGATAAAAACAAAAACAAAAAAAATGGCAGAATCGTCTACGGAGAAATTCGTAGCATGCTGTTTCTTCTTCCTCAGTGATTATTATAAAAATTATAATTATAACATCCATCACAAAAAACATTTTTACAAAACACAGCGCGATTAGCTTTCCGTTTTGACAGCTTGAGCAATCGAACTGCGCTTCACCATTGTGTACGTGCATTGCTACTTCAGTGAGCGGCTTATTTGACAGTTTGTACTACAGCGACTTCATCTGCTGTAGCGCTTCTCCATTGTGTTCGGGTTCTTGATAGCATTTTACGTTTGCTTCGAGCCCGAACAGGGAACGACAACTAAGAGCCATCCGAGCATAAAAGAGAAACGTATAAAATCAAAGTTTCTCAAACCACTAAATGGGTTACTACTTGTTTTTTTTTTTTTTTTTTTTTTCTTTATAATGTTCTCCTAGGAGAGGCGAACCTATAACACTGAGCCAGCGCCTCGAGGTGTCTGTATATAGATGCCTGTTGATTCTGCTCTTGAATTGTTGGAGATTAAATGTTTCTGGAAATAAGTTTCCTGGAGTAAATTCAAAAGTTTACTTGTCCTGTAGCAGGAGTTTTGATAAAGGGTTGTCCGCACCGTTGTTAGGTAGGCATGGGCTCTGGTGGCTTGCCTAGTAGAATGCTCAAATATCGCATTTCTAAGGATCTTCGGTACATCTGCCATTATATTTAGTATTTATAGTATAGGCATAGGTTTGCTATCAGTTTTCGATGAGCTAATGGTTGGAGATTGGATCTTCTATTAAGCGGACTGCTGGTATCTGTATGCTGTCGAGCAGATGAAGAGAATGTTTTGGGGCCGAACTCTAAATATGCGAAATAACTTGTGCTTTGTAGAGGAGTGATCCAGGTTTTTTTATATTGCACAAAAAGCTAGTTTTAAGCTAATAATTCATTTAGTCGCGAATAGTGCATCAATGCGGATATGTAGGCCCCAATAATATTTGGGGAGTAAGTCGTGTCACCCAGATTGTCGGTTTACAGTCGATTTGAGTAGTGAGTTTTAAAACAGCGTCCCATAATTCTCAGTGGATATTCGCATGCATATAAAACAAATAAATAAATATTTTGACGCTAACAGCCCAATGCAGGATCTGGCCTAGCTTCTAGCAGCCACTCGTGGTGTGTGTCTCACGAAAGGTTGGGACCTACAGTTTTATGCCGTTTCCAAAAGGCAGTTTTTTTCGATTGAGAGAGGCTTTTCATGACAATTTTACTCTCGGATGTTTGTCAGACGTTCGCGAGAGGTGGGACCGTGAGAAAACAATTTTTTTTTTGCGTTTTCTTGGATTCGAACCTTGAACCTCTCGCTCAGTGATATCGCGCACTTAACCACAGAGCCACGACTCCCACATTCCCACATTCACATGCGTATAACTTCACAAAATTCTGAAATTATAAGTCTATAGATACAAATGTAAATATCCACGTCTAAACCGCCAACGGGCGACCGAAATGTTGCAGTGCAGTAAATCTTAAGAGGTATACCGTGTGTAGAACCTGCAACAGTTTTTTTTTTTTTTTTGCAAATGCGAATAGCCTACGAAACAAAGTTTTATTTTTTTTAATTAGCAGTAAAAAATCTAGAATAGGATGACCGAAAGTAGTAAAAATTCTAGTACCTACGACATCACTAGCATGCATCATCATAAAATCTCTGGAGACTTCAACAAAGAAGGCAGGAAAAGTTATTAACATCTCACATAAACAGCCCAATCATATATGAAAAAAGTACTCTAACAGCAAACTCATAATTTTATTTGCATACAAAGGTGTGTTTCTCGACTTCCATTCACAACTGAACATAAATTTCTAATTGAAGCTAATTATTTTTCCCCAAAAAAAGTGTCTAGATACCAAATCCACGACAATCAACACTTCGTCAGTTGATCAAACTCACTGCTAAGATCCAAGGTTACAGCAATTAGCATTGAATTGTTCTCGGAAACCAGTAAAAATATCTAGAATCAAGCTTACTACTATCCCCGTCTTACTCACCAATCAGAGGTGCCAGAAGTAAAATCAAAACCAATAAATAACTCCGCGGAAATGAGATACAAAAGAGTCCATTAATAGAAAATGCAATTATACTGACAATATAAATAAAAAGTCATGCACACGTCGAACGTGTCTTTTGCATATTTAATTAAATGCGTCTCCCCACAGATACGAGTAGTGTGCGGAACACAACACACAACACTCTACAGTTCGTGCCCCATCTGTCGTCAGTCTATGCCTTATCACATTACGACGATGACTTCTGTGTACATGCATTTTCCGGTTAATTTAATGAAAATAAAATTAAACCAAATACGATGACTAACTAAAGAGTATCTCATCAGATTTATCCAACGACATTCTCAGTTGTATCTACTCGTATGCAACTATCAATTAGTCACACTATCGTGTGGTCCAACAGTTATAGCTAAGAGAGCGATGATAAGGAGAGCATTGGGGAGCCGCAATGATTCACTTTACTTAGAAAACAAAATATATATGTACATATATACTCGTAGGTATATACTTTATGCATACCTCGATCTCCTTAGGTTTAACGTAAATCCAAAATATGAACTTTCAACTTTAGGCAAGAAAGTCTTCAAATCCGGCTCCTTGAAGGCCAAATTTGGCATTGGTGAGAAGTTAAATCCATTTGTTGAGTAGATGACAAATGTCAGGATGATGATTTTCACAGATACACCAAAATGTTGCACCATTTTATTTATTTTTTTTCGTTATATTTAAATATTTTCTTAAATTAAATTTTAATTTTTTTTTTTTGAATAATTTAAATCACAAACTGCAGGTACAATACTAAATAAATTAAATCTTTCTTTTCATAGAGGGATACACAGTAAAATTTTCTTTTTTTTTTTCCTTTCAAACCACTTAATCACTTAAAATTAAATTAATAACAATAAATAAAAAAAAATTTTCGTCCACGACCCGCACGCACATTCCTAGTACACACACTAGTCGATGTGTTCACGTTGAAACTCTCCCAAAGACTGTATCTCAGTCGGGCAGTTAGCAGTATCATTCAGATACATTTAGTTCGTACAGGCAAATAAAATGAATACGGTAAGGGAGAGAGAAACAGTAAGTTCGTAGCTTAGCATCGACGTTGAACAACGAAAACGACAGCGACGACAACAAAATGGAGTGATTAAGCCGGAATTCGGTGAAATAAAGTCAAGTTACTAGTAACGCTATGCTTTTGGCATACAGAGATCTGCTGGTTCGGGGAGCTCTGGTTTTAGTGGTAAATACACGATTTGTATGAATCATCGGTAGACTTACGTAGGGTCATCACATCTTCAGGAGGAGAAACGATGGAAGTACAATATTGTTATAAGGTACACGGAAAGAAATTGTGAGACTTCTCTTTTCATATCTTTCAAGTGGCGTAAGACCTGATGTTTTCAAACTTCACAAGGATTACCTCGATGAACAAAGTTGGTTCATGAATGTCATTCATATGTTCCGAATCTTTCAGCTATGTCAGTAGGTCATGGAAGGTCTGTACCAAATGACGACACCTGTCTCCATCGCTATAGGTTAGGTTAGGTTAGGTGAAAGGGGCTGTCAGAAAAAAAAGAAGCCAACACTCTTAGACAAATAATAGGTCCATTGTGATACCACATGGGTTTAAGACGCGGCTTCTAGCCTACTCGTTGAACCATTTGGAGCTTCTGATGAAGCGTAGAAGGTCCCTAACGTCAATATTATTCAGATGATTTAGGTCATTGAAACAGGAGGCTCCGAAGTGGAGTTTCATTTAAAATCTGTTTTGTCGCTAGACAAGTTGTACCCCTTGTCCACCTAGAATTTGTCTTTACGATAGCATCCAGCTATAATTTAAGTTCACATGTAGCTGTCGGCATACCCAGTGAACTTTTGTCTGGAAGGATGGGTATTGTTGTTCCATGTCTGGCAAGTTCGTTAGCCTTACAATTCCCTGGAATGTCCCTGTGCCTCGGCACCCAAATTAGGTGAATATTGAACTGCTCCGCCATCTCAATAAGAGACGACCGGCAGTCTAGAACTGATAGATTTATGGAGGATGATTCCAAAGATTTGATTGCTGCTTGGCTATCTGAAAAGATGCGGTCGATATCACGTTTTTTTTTAGCCAAGACATGACTTCCCTTATTGCCATTATCTCCGCCTGGAACACGTTACAATGGTTTGAGAGACGAAAAGAGAGGTTTAAATTAAGCCTATCAGAAAACTCACCACCACCCACCCCGTTGTTAGTTCTTGAACCGTCGGTATAGAAATGTACAGACTTATCTTCCGTAAATCCAATGCTCTGGAATGGATGGTAACTTGGACGTTTTTGTCAAAATTTAACTTGGGTATGGTGTAGTCAATGTCTTAAGGTAAGATATTAAATTTGTATAAGATGGAGGCGTGGCCATATACTTTGTTGGACCACTGTGAAGTAGCTTTAAGGCGAATAGCTGAGTTAGCTGCCAAAAATGTCAGGGGGTATTAAATGAAAAAGAATGTCCATAGCTGCGGAAGGTGTCATCCGCAGTGCTCCGCTAATGCACAGGCAAGCTGAACGTTGGACTTTGCTTAATAACTTCTAGTTTATCACCTTATTCAAGGCAATCCGTCAGACTACCCCGTACATAAGAACCGGTCTAATGACTGAGAAATACTCGTAGAGCCAGTGAGTTAGTCTGGGTTGTAAGCTCCATTTGTTCCCAATGGCTTTTTTGCAAGAGAAGAGTGCGACAGTGGCTTTCTTAACTCTTTCCTGTATATTAGGTTTCCAGCTTAGTTTCCTATCCAAAATAAGACCCAGATATTTTGCTTCGTTCGAGAAAGTTAAGCTTGTTCAATTAAGGGATGGAGAGTCAATAGGTGGGATTTTATATTTCCTTGAGAAGAGGACTAGTTCGGTTGTGTGGTGATTCACTCCTAGACCACACCGAGCAGTCCATCTAGATTGCTTATTCAAAGCGTTTTCTAGGAGCTATTTTAAGGTAGTGAGGTGTTTAGAATGAGAATATTCTAAATCGATTTGACGGCTTAGTAGATCTTGTTGACATTTACTTAGTGAAGTGAAAAAACAGTTTTATACCTCAGTAGAATGACAAAATATGATATTCTGATTCTCTTCGGCTGGCCAGTCAAATCTGCTTAAGTAATTCCACACTTATTTTCTTGTTTAACTTCCATTTTCTGGACTAGTGCTCGTAGAAGTGATTTCGAGTAAGAGGTCGACTGAAACCAGTACGTCTTGCTACCGTTCGACTAGTCGATATCTGTATTGACACCAAATCGGCTCAATCTTTATCAGTTTGTTGCGATTGTAGCCCTTCAACGTTGGAATTTCTCCCGATGGTGCTATTTTTAACATCCTTAGGTACTCCTGCAAGACTATGTATAATACATTTTAAGCCAGTAGCTCGTAATCAAGTAATTGTTTTTCTTCCTCATTGTGGTTACCGGAAAAGATATTGCAAATGCGTGCTTTGACTAGAGGTATCCTATGTCTCCGGAAAAAGAGTGTGCCGCGTACATAGACGTACATTGGCTTCTGGAGAGCATAAACATGCTGGGGCAAAGCGAAGTAAGATGGTTAGCTCACAGGCATCTCGGAGCGCTAAGAGAAGGTTATAGAAAAATATGCGTCACCATAATCCAGTGTTACGGCCCGACTGAGCCTTTGGGTAAGTATTTAAAAGACAACTTTTACAACCAACTATGTGCTGCAAACAACTCCATGACAACGATGGGGAAACGCAATGTCAATCGCCTAGATGTTTGAACAGATAACCTATCGCAAATTGATACGTTTTAGAATTTCTCTCTGTGACGTTGGGAATAGACGAGCAGCCGACATAGATGACAAGTAATTACTATTTTATGGTATGTAAACGACTTCGTACTACATCATTTGACAGCTCAGGTGTAACATCAAAATATTAAAGGATCTCTCAGTGCGACCATCTTACTCAAGGAGTACATAAAATCAGCAGCTGAATGCTTCCAACCGTTCAAGAGCATTGGAATGCTGTTCAAGATGCTTTTACCTCTGGAGTAGAATATTTTATAAGTAGATCGCAGAGGAAGCATGCTATGTGGGCGCAGTAAATAAGGGTGAAAGCAAAACTATTTACAGAATCATTAAATAGACGACAAGTGGTCATAGCTCGAGATTTAGAGAGATTTTTGCTTTATTCTGATGAGAACACGCTGCAACGATGGAAGAAACGATGGACGGAATGGTATTAAACTATTTATCCAGTTGTTCTCCAAAATCAGATAGAACTCCGATCAGTTCCCCAAAACCGCACCACAACTTACAGGTATCACTTCAGGGATCAAAACACTCAAGGTCAACAAAGCAATAAAACTTGACAGGGTGGAATCCACTCATAGGGAGCGAAGACATGGGATTTAGCACTGAGAAAAGTACTATGGATTTCCTCTGCCTATCACTAAACTCTTAGAGCGTCTGGCTCTGCTCTTAATGCATTAATGAATATTCCTCCTCTTGATATTAAAGCTATCTTCCGTCCAACATTACCCCTTGTTTCCTGTCTTTAGGGATATGCTGTCTGGCACCAGAACTTGGTCAGCAGCGCAAATTTTTAAGTCGACTTTTCTCGCAGTCAGGACTGGCTGTGGACAGAATATAAGCCTGTCAAGTGTCTGGTGTCTTCGTGAAAGGCTTCATTTCTCGATAGGCAAGCATGCATCTATTTTTCTAGCAGAAACTTATGCTATCCTAATAGCTGTGAACTATAGTGTGTAATTGTTACTGTAGTGACGGTCAGGCTATGCTTAAGGCTTTGTTCAACCCTTTAATCAGTTCAAAGACAGTTCGAGAATCCCAGGTCACAGTGGCTAAGTGTATGATCACTGAGCTGGAGATACAAGATCCGAGTCCCAGAAAACACTATTCCAATTTTTTTTCTACATCCGAAGTAAAATGGCTTAGATCATCCCTACATCCTTAGAAAATGACATGTAGGTCCTTTATATTTTTTTTTTTTTTTTTCACGGTGGGATTATAGAAAATGGGACCTCCGATGAACTACTCGTACTTATAGTTAGACAAGGCTCAGGGAAGAATAATTCGTTACCTGAACTTGTGTTGAGTCATCGGTCAGGGCTTCCATAAACGTTTCCTATAATCCGTGGATATTATGATCCTCCAGGATGTTGACAGACTTAACCAATGCTATCCGATATCTGTAAAGGATGTTCGGTATTTCCTCTGCCTCTCAGGAGAAAGACTGGCATTTTTACGGCCACTACACTTTTATCAAACACCTCATTGTGATAGACTTAAGCGGCACAACCATCTGCGAAGCCTGTGGGTTGTGTGACGACACTGCGGATGCGAAACACTTCCTTTGTGATTGTCAAGCGTTTGCTCGTATCAGGTGGTAGATGCTGAAGCGCTTACTCTTTCTTCAAAAGATTGAGAAATTTCCTTTACAGAGGATTGCTGCCTGGTAGAACAATAGACTAGTATGAGTACTCCAGTGGAGTGTTTATTTCCCAGACAAAAAAAAAATAAAAAATCATGAGAAAGCTGAATCAAAATATTTTAAGGGTGTTCTGGCCCAATCGTGTATCTAACGTCGTTGTGGAGGCCCTAAGACCCTCAACGAGAAACAGAACCTAAAGAAGTTAAGTTTAAATGAACGAATTTTAACCGCATAAATTGTTTAATTTAATGGTTACCATTTTTCTCAGTGTACTTAGAACCGTTCGTTATTAAATATCTCGGGACGAGGTGGAGGAAGCCAGCAACATTGGGGAAGACTTTGGTTTTACATCGCATTCCAAAGCGATGATTGTAAAGCTTCGAACAAAGACATCGCATTCAGGTAAGCAAAGCACTACATGCAAGCGATGGTCATCATAACAATGCAGTCTGAGATGTCATTCTTTGGGAATAAAATTGTTCCAACAAAAATTCTGAAGTACCTCTATTCAATTTGAAATACTCGTACTTTTCCAAATACAAAGGGAAAACAAAAGAATCATTCTCTTTGCGCTAATGCAGTGTAATGCATTTTAGATTACCACAGAACCCAAGCGAGGGCAATTACTGCGCCACTGATAAGGGCCACTTTTACTATAGTACTACTGGTGGTGCCTCCGCCTAGTGTCTGTCTATATAATGATTGTTGTGTTCATTTTTATCGGCTTAGTATAGCCAACGTTGATAGCAGGTCATGCCCTTAAGCACTTGAACTTTTTTTTCCTTCAAAAATGAGACATCAAGAGAGGGGGAATGCGCATTGTGCCGACGCCGGCGACATCGGAAATTAGTGGTTTGCCTTGCAGCATGCAACACGCATATAAGTGGATGATTTCTTCCAATTATTGTTCGGAATAGAACTAATTTGTGGGTAACCGGCTTGGTTACGATGTTTTGTTGTGTCGTGTTTATTGTATATAGAGTGGGGACAAGTGCATGTAGGTTTTCTCATTTCAAATGACTTTGTATGCAAATGAGGGTTATAAGAGTATTGTGCAACGAGGTATGGAACCGGGGATATTCCCATTGCGGTGATTTTAAATATAAATAAATATTTTGGTGCTAGGAGCTGGACTAACCACTCGTACTGTGCGCCAATTCATAGAAGCTATCTCTCAGATGTTTGTCAGACGTCCGCGAGAGATGGGACCGTGAGATTTTTTTTCGATTGCGCACTGAGCTACGGCGTACTTAACCACTGAGCCGCAGCGCACTTGAAACTCACTTTGTGATAAAACAATAAAAATAATAATTTAAAGATAATTTTCACGATATAAAATCATTGTCATTGGAATATGCTGATAAAATTTTATATACCCAATCAAAAATAGCAGAATTTCACATGCGTTTTGCTAATTAGGTTTTATTATTTATTTTTAGAGAAACCGAACACCTAGAAGTCATAAATACTGGTGCACTCATTTTTGGTGATAAAATAATAACGAACAAGTAGTTTTTGATTTTATTATTATATTATTTAGGAAAAAATATTTAAACAATTGAAATTGAATCACTCTGGCCACTTATCGATGGCAGCACACACCTCGTGCATTGGAAAATTTTCCACACTGCACGCTTCAAGGACTCAATATTTGGGTGTCGAGTAGAACAAGCCATCGCCTTTAAAATAGACCGCAGCTTATAATCCGAAGGATTGAGGTCTGGAATGCCTGACGGTCAATAGTCTGCTGCTATGAAGTTCGGTGCATTGTTTTGGAGCCACCCTTGTGTTGTTTTTGCCATATGATTTGGCGCGGAGTCTTGTTGGAAAATCCACTGGTTGTTTGAAAACAATTCTTGGTTAAGTCCCTTCATGGCGCCTTCATCATCATCAGTTTGGTAGATTTTTGCCGATGCTTTTACTTTCTTCTCGCAAAAACGAAGGTTGGTAACACCTTCGTAGCTGACTCCCCACCAAACCGCCACAGCTGCGGGATGATGGCCCAGACTCGTGGAAGACCGGGCATAGACGTTCAAATTTTTGACAGATCGATACACAGAATTCCGGGTGATTCCAAGCGGTCACAGGGCCCGGAAAATATTCCCTCTTTCCATATAATATTGTACTTGTGAAGGCTAATTACCACAACACGGTTTTAATATCGCCCCACTCCATATTTACAAACTACTTTCGTGTAAATCTTTTGGCGCGTTAACTCAGTATACCATAAATGTCACTCATTGAATAATGCCTGTCTATATAGAATGGATGTGTTCAGTACTAGATTCACGATGAGTGCATTTCAAATTGTACCAGTATTTATGACATGATTAGGAAATAACTGAATCTGGATGACTAATGAATAATCGTAGTCTTGGTAGGGGTCGAGCTGATACAAATAAAGTACACGACTATATATATTTTTTTAATTGCAAATCAGTCAATCAGTTTAAACAAAATCTTTAAATTTTATTAAGATTTTCCAAAACCTAGAATGCTATAATCTTATATACTAAACGTATACCAAATATTGATTTCGAATAAAATCGATCCAATCATAGGCGATAAATGGGTTCTGTTTTTGAGAATTCTTCGCATTTCCTTAGGACCGTCCCGAGGTGGTATTTGGAATTTAGGAGTAAATGGATTTACATGGGCGACCAACTCCATGTCAGTTGTTCAAATGAGGTATTCCTCGCCAGGATTCAGAAACTAATGCTCAAAGATAGACGAATGACCTATCGGAAGATGAAGGACGCCTTAAACATAAATGTGTCCAATTTACATTGAATTGTGGTCTATCACTTCGAAATTAAGACCTTTTACACTCTTTGGGTGCGTCATGCAAAAATGAATTCTAAAATGAAATACACACGGAACATGGCCAATAAATTTCTCGTTCTGTTAACAAACGATTGATGGCCACAAACAACGGATTTCGTGAGTGCAGTTATGCTTGCCACTGTCAAGTGGTATACGGAACAGTGTTTTCCCTAGTTGATGGAAGCCCTTACAAATCTGCGACCAGGCAGTGCACTATGCTCCTACAACTCATACTGCACTACTAGAGCAGGGTTTTCTGTAGAAAGGTCTAGCCAGATTTAGCCACTTGTGACATAAGTTTGTTCCGCTACATAAAAGACTATCCGTTTTGCACCGAAGAGGAGCTACTTGGGGGCATTTTCCGAGGAGTGTGATTTGATAAATGGTGCATATTGCGAAAAAAATTATAAAAGAACTAATTTTTAGACCTTGAAGTTGTCATGCGCTGACTTTCTGTTTAAATCTTCCAAAATGTCCGACTTTATCCCAAAATCAATGGTGAAAATCGTTTTTACTCATAAGTGGGAATATTTCTAAAACGGTGCATTGTACGGAATAATTTGTTAAGACAGAATTTTAGGATTTAAGAATCTATAAGATTCCTAATTTGTACAATTTTTTGAAAATTGTAAGCCTCCAAAATACCCGACTTTACCCCGAAGGGAATGAAAATCTTTTATGAATATTTGTTCTTGAGTGGGATTAATGTTTTGGTACTGTAAACTCTTGAGCCCATACATCACGAAAAGCTACTGATCTGCTTATAGTTTTATATATTTCTCTTTTTCTGAATGAATGAATGAAACTAACTATCAGTAGTCGAATTGATTCGATACTGCACAACACTAGCACGAATCTTCACCTTGGACCTTAGTTTAAACCCTCAAGTCAAGGGCGATGTAGACCTATTTCTGCCGCCTGAATCCGAGGAAGAATGCCTTTGTGGGAAACATTCTTCCCACCTCTCTGGTTTGCTGCCGCTACGACCTTCAAAAAAATAAAATAAAAATTGAAACCTAATCACTAGACGACGTACTAGATACCCGGGGTTCACCTCGTGGAGGTGAGAGTAGGAGTTGGTGGACAGTGGATAATATATCGACTTATGGCCCAAACATCAAGGTAGAAAGAGTCATATCGTCCAAATCCTATATCTTATCGTCTAAATTTTCATAATCTGGCTCAAAACAATTTCTGAAATTGTTGTGATTTGGGCGGTAATGCCTTATGCCGCTTTAATCAATTTTCTTATTGAACTATGCCAAAAGTGTTATCAGTAGAAATCTCACCGATCAAACCTTCCCATTGGGAATGGTTTTCATTTTGAAAAAAAGCGCTGAGTAGACCATTAGACTAACGCATGTCGGAATTAAACCATGAGATCCACAAGCTTAGTACTTAACCATCCCATTATCTACGTCACGATATGAGTTCCGCACCTAAAATGGTCATTCGATCTGTGTTTATAGGCACAAACGAATACATCATACTGGTATCCGGTTTCCCGATTTTGGGTCTTTTTTTATGAATGAACGATGACTCGTGGTCGTGTTTACTCTAAATACTATCGGTTCTATGAACTTAGCACTCGTCTCGCGAGTGAGTCCCCATTTCGAAATCAGACAAACATTTATGCTACCCCACGAACCTACTCAAGTTACGGAACCTACTTCATGTTTGCACTAGTAGTTTATCTTTGCTTTTGTTGCCTCTGTTATCACGCCCGACGTAACAAAGTGTTCTCTCACCACATGATGATGTTATTTTAATTATTCCCGACATTAATTACAGACTTTGATAAGATCAGCGTCTGGGTCTGGTGTGCTTCTCTCTAATTATTTATTCAAAGACTTTTATTCGGCCATAAAGTTTATCTTTGTGGCGTCTAAGAAACAGCAACAGATTTCGCTTGGTTTTACACAACTTTTAATGTTCCATGCAATTTCGGGTCCCGCTAGCGAAAGACTTGACCTCGATTCGTTTGGATGTGGGACAGATTTCAATTGATTTCCCTTTATGAATTAAAAATGAATAAAAGATACGTCATACTCGCTATATGTTTCACACCAGCAGTAACAGTCAAATCCATGAGATACATAATCTTCCTTTGTGTGTTCACTTGGCCTACGCCAACTTTTATTTTTTTTTTTGGCTAAAACCAGTTTCAGGATGAATCATACCTTTATAGTGGTGGCATCAGTCAGAAAAGTAAAAGTGTAAAGTTGTTAGCAATTTCTCTTTTGTTTATTCATTTGTTTTATTTCTTTTCGGTTTTTTTTGGCACTAAATCCGATTTGTATCTCTCGCCCCTAAAAAGTGTCAAAACAAACGCCTGTTGTGGTGGAACGCAGGTGTCTTCCTTACCGTAGCCAAATTTGGACGAATTCCAAATCACTCACGCGATTCACGTTCCATTAATCAGATATTATTCAATTTAATTAAACCATAAATGTAATCAACGAACCCGCGGGCTGTCTCGCATGATCAATGGGGATCAAATGGTTACACCATTCAGTCGCAATCATGCTCAATTATTAATAAAAATTGTCACTGTTGTAGCCAGTTAGGGGTTTAAAGAGTGGATGTGCTTGTTTTTTTCTTAGAGCGGATGAATAAAAAAAAATTATAATGATATCTGTCTTTAAATGGAAAACCGGGTTCCGTTGAAACAGTGAGATAGGTCAGTATCGGCAGCGGTAGCTTCCTCATGCATTGAGGCGCTGCATATGATAAAGTTGCTGACCATGCAGTGGACTTGAATGCACCAAGGTCATTACTTCTCATTCATTGGATGGGTTGTTGCTACTTGTTTTTTAATGAATTGCATTGGAATTTTGTGATTTTGTTGCAATTTGTCGTTGGACTTTCTTTTTGTGACGCGAAGGATTGGTCATTGTGTCTATTTATAAATTCAACAGAGCTGTGACTTGTTTTCATTCGCGTTGAATGATTTTGTGTTGTCTTTTGTAATCATGTGACATTATTTAGTTCTTATGAATATATCTTTGTTAATAATTGTCATCTGAATATCGTTCAATATTCAATTTGTTTTGATTGTGTTAAGTTATGTTTAGTCTTCGGCTCAAATATATCAGCAGATTGACTCAGTGTACGCATTGATAGTTCCCCTTGGGACTAGCGATGCGAAGTATCGAATGATAACTATCGAATTATTCGATAATATCGAAGTATTCACACATTCATTCGATAGTTATTAGAATTCATTCTTTACTATTTTCGTTAGTTTTGAACATATTCGTTCGATGAAGCCGTCGACTTTTTATTGTTTTCGTTGATTAAATTTTGTTTTTTATTCAGTTTATTTCATTCGATAGTTGGCTGAATGAGCTGAGCAGGTACGTAATCTTCCAAAATGTCTGACATTACCCGGGTGAAATCGTTTTTTCGAAAACGGTGTATAAACATTATTTTTAAGACCCGAATTGTAGGAATTTATATTTCTTAAGTATGGCAAATCGTACGAACTAAATTCTTGGGACCGACATTTTAGGTTTTCGATTTGTCTATATGGTTATCGATTTTTTTAAAATGCTCGAATTAACCCCAAAATTTTTTTTTTGTAATATGTACTCCCGACCTCATACGTCAGGAGGCGCCACTGATCTGCGTACAGAATTTTTTTATTATATATTTCCCGCTTTTTGAATGAATGAATGAAACAAATCATTCGATAATTGAAATCGTTTTTTACTGTCTAACGATAGTCGAATTCATTCAATAGTGTCCAACATTACTGGAAAACTGGCAAAGTAAAGGGTGATTCATTTTGTGCATAAAGATTTTAATTTTAAGTAAAATAAAATGTATTAAAGATTTCAGTGAAATGTTTTACTGCTTTAAATGTATGGAATATAATATCGGTTAAATGGCCGCCACGGGAGTTTTTGCAAACTTCGATTCTTGTGGAGTAAATTTCGATGACATTTTAGCCGGCATATTTCTGGTTGTATTGCGGCCATAACTTTACGGATGATGGCCTTTAAGTACTCCAAAGTTTGGGGATTGTCTGCATTGACACGATATTTAGTATAGCCCCACATAAATAATCTAACGGGGTTAGATCACACGATCTTGGTGGCCAATTGATGTCGCCAAATCTCGAAATTAAAACGGCCGGGGAACTTTTCATGAAATAGAACCAAATTTGCCTGCATTGTGTGGCACGTAGCCGCGTCCTGTTGAAACTGCATGTCGCTCTCATCAACGTCTTCAATCTCAGGCCATAAAAAGCTGGTTGGAATTTGATCATAGCGCAGAGAATTTACCGTAACAGTGGCGTCTTCGTCGTTTTCAAACAAATACGGCCCGATCACACCGCCGGTTCACAGCGCGCACTAAACTGTCATCTATGGTGGATACAATGGCCTTTCAGTGATCCCATTTAGATTCTCGGAACCGCAAATTCTGCATTTTTTTTTGTTTACGTAGCCGCCGCATGAAAAATGGAAATCATCGCTGAAGAAGATTTTGTTAAAAAATTCGGCGTCGACTTGCTGATTTCCCAGCACCCAATCGGCGTATGCTTTTAAAGATAAATCGAATAAATTAAAAAAAAAAATTGTGATCAATAAAAACATGCACACATATGTACATACGTTCTATGGTCTATGGCGGTGGTTAAACGATCCATATTATAAAATAGCAAGGCAGAACTAATTACCTGTCACTATGAATGACAAATGGATTTGACATCCTTCAAAATTACGCTTTTCTCAAAAATTACACCGGCACTACATTTGGGTTATTATTTTGCATGACTTGTGTGAAAACCTTGCATATAGCTTGTGCAGTTTAGGAGCTAGAAGGTGTAACAAACAGGGTTCTGTGGCCAGTAAATGGAACCCTAAAAACCAAGGTACGTCATACTCGACATCATGTTTTAAGGCAGAAATCATCAAACGATCAAATACATAAGTACAGGCTTATCTGTACACATTTAAAATAAATTATTTAAATGACAATCTTCCAATAGCAATATATACAGGTTTGGCCAAAAGTAATAGGCACCCTATATTTCTCACTCCACTATTTTTTTTATTTTTAGAGCTGAAGTTTTTTGCTGTTTTTTTCGTGTTATGGAACTGCCCAATGAGGTTGTAAAAAAAGGATTCGTGTCTGGGAAAAGCCACCAATTAATGTAAATATTGCTTTTGCAATCTTAGTTTACACCAGGAGGACCAGAATTTAATACTATCTTCTTTAAAAAAATAACCAAAGAAAACGTAATTTGAGCTGGCAGAACGGTTAGAAGAAGCTGGGCTTAAAAAATGTAAGGCAATAAAATATCCATGGCTCTCGGATAAAAACAAAACAGTATTGGAAAACATGCTGCAACCACCTTTTGGGAGATGTTCGGGGACAAGAAATTGCAAAACGTCAAATTCCGACAAGACAATACACCCTACCACAAGTCATAAGATATTTTGCCGAAAATAGCATTCAGCTGCTTCCAGGGCCTGCGCAGTCTTCAGATCTAAACCCAAAATTGAGCACCTTGCGATATTCTTACATCAAAAGCTTCGCTTAAAATCGTTTTGAAGCAAGAGCGGACCGAAATTACTTCAGACGAGTGCTGCAGGTTCAATAAGCTCAATGCCTAAAAGAATAACACCAGTAAGTAAAGCCAAAGGTGGCCACACCAAATGTTAGTTTTAAATTAATAAAAGCATGTTTCTTACGTAATTGTATACTTCTTTTTGTGATTTTCCGCTTTTTGAAGATATGACTATTTTCAAAGGTTGCCTAATTATTTTGGCCAAGACTGTAGTTGCGCAAGGAGTCATAAGTCGTGTTGTGTTGTGACAATACTTCGTGCTAATTATAAAATAAGGAAAAAAAATGTCTTTTCAAAATGAAATGGTGTCACCGAAAAAAAAAGAAGGAAATGATTTCCAGAATTTCCGCAAGTTAGGGGGCAACATTTTGTATAAACAAATACAAATTGGGTTGGATATCATTCTAAAAATACTTCTGAAACTCCGGAATGCCCGACGATGTCGCCTTTGCTTTTAAAAATTATTGTGAATCATAAATTGAATGGAGAATATCAGAACATTAACACGCCGATTTACATGGAGATGCGTTCCAAACCACCAAGACCTAAATCGAAACTACGTGCATAAATCGAAATATGAAATAAATACCTGGATAGAATACACACTTGTACATATGTATAAAGCTTAAATTATGACATTGTAATCTCATCCAACAGCGGGGGAGCCCCGATTTGAAATACAAAAGGAAATCAAGATACGTGTATATACAAGAATGCACCACTGGATCGTACAGTACTTGCACCTATAGGTTGTTTGTTTGAAAAAAAAAAAAATTACATACGCCATGATTTTGTATATGTCAAAAAGTGTCTAGATATGATAATCGCTCGAGCCGTACTCGAGAATGAGCCAATTTTCAAAAAGTCATTAAATAAAGTACAGTTATATGTACGTACTTTTTGGAAAAAATCGAGCACACCATTGTATAGCGTATGCTCACCTGAACTCAAATATGGTTGATGACGAATTTTATTAAAATCGTTTGAGCCGTTTTCGAGAAAATCGATTTTTATTCAAAATCGGCCTTAAGTAAAATACCGTTAATTTCGAGGTTAGAACGAAAATTTCGATTTCGCTTCCACTTGTAACCCCACAAAACCCAGATATGAAGTTTGACGTAATCCGTTCAGCCGTTTAGGCTTTAGTCGGCCATGCATACAAACAGACAGAATTGCCTTTCTCTATTATACAAGATGGCGCAAAAGTATTGACCCTATATGAACAATTTTTGCAAACGGCGTTTACTGTCATCGTGTTATTGACAATTGTGCAGTAAGCAGATGTAAAAAACACGACGACGAGCAATAAAACACTATACTCCTCAAGAACGTGGAATAATTAAAAGAACATAATGTGAAGTTCGTCGAAGATTTCCCTTTGTCGCATAATTCGACGAAAAACTGCACGCCTCGAAAAGACTGGCTCAACACGAGATAGGGCAAGAGCTGGCAGACCAAAAATAGATAGAGGTTGTGGAAGAGTGTGCAGAAAAATTAACGAGAGGACGGGCCACGCAATTGGCCATTTTCAGGCGGTCTCTGCAGCGTATTTTGGTGAGAGACTTGAAGATGATTGCAGATTAGCAGCCCGCCTGGAATATAACCAGCGCATCATAAGCCTCAACCATGAAGAGAAAAATCCTTCAGTATTAATCTTGCGTGACGAAGCATATTTCAAATCATAATATTCGCTTTTGAGGCACTGAAAAACAACATATTATTTAAGAATTGCCCTTACATCCACTGAAAGTTATTGTTTTGGGCGCCGTGGGTCCTACTTTTTCGAAAACGCAGATGGCAACGCAATAGTTGTCACAGGCGAGCGGTACAGAACCATGTTACGTGACTTTTTGATACCCAGATTCCACGAAAGCAATACAAATATCGTCGGGGGCATATAAAAGGGGAATTCCCCGATACTTGAATCCTGGTAAAATGAGTACATAAACCGGGGTATTACAGATATCCTATATCCATACAATACCTACAAACATACATGGCGGTATATCTATAATACGATCCTTAGACGTTTTCTAGTCAAAGTAAAAAATCCCAACATAACGCAACTGTGTATGTACATAATTACAGCTCAGCAATAATTATGGAAAATCTTATAATTTTCTAACTACATAAGTGTAAGAATACTTTTCCTCCTTTACCGTTCATTTTATCCATAAACAGCAATTTATTTAATACTCAAACCAGACGGAAAATGGTTGAAAAATACGATTGTATCGTAAGTTACGATGTAAAGTTCCAGTTCAATGCTTCTCGTTTGTGTCTTCACTAAATAGAGCTTTTTGATAGCTTTTTGGTGAGTTAAAAAATTTGAAAAATTGATTACAAATTATTAGATTACATCGCCTTTTTGCATCTAGAAAGGGTCTTTGTAGATTTGTTTGCCAACACTGTTACGGTGTATCTCTATATGCCACATCAACGAAAATGAGATTTCATGTCTACATCAACTCGCTGGCTAGAGAAGCAGAAGAAGCTGCAAGTAGGTGCGACAGCAGGAACGTCTTTAGAATCACCAAAGAGCTGAGTTGGCTGGTCGCAGCTCCAGCCAACACCCAGTGAACTAGACGCATTTTGCTACGGGTTTGAACCGTGTATTCGCTAGCAATATGCTCCCAAATCAGACTGATGTGCCCGAGGTCCTCGTAAGAAATGCTCGAATACGCACCACGATCCACAGTAAGGCGGTAGGTCTTGACGGTATTTCCGTGGAGATGGAACTGACAAAACTACTAACTCACAGCATAAAGTTGATGATGATCTGCGGATCGATCATCTTCCCAATGAGTGAAGCACTATAAACAGGAAAGCTAAACTAATGTTAGCTGCTATTAAAAGAAAAATACGTCATCGGAGTACGAATGGAGGACATACAATCCCAAATTTTATAAGCTGTACTAAGGATGTGAATGTAGTCTAAAAGAAAAGGCCTGACGACCACGTCAATCGAATGGACAACAACTCGCCTACAAAGAAGATTTTCGAACTCCAGCCCACAGATTCGAGAGGAAAAGGAGAAATTAATCAGGCTATCGCGGATGCCTGGCAGCTTAGTCTAAAAAATTTAAAGCACAGCGCTGAGTGTGGAAACAATTTGACGGGTGCGATCGCAAAACCAGTTAGTCTTTACTTGGCCACCTACCACTATACAAGTGACTATTTCTCAGTTAAGCTGAGATACATTTTCAGGACGGCTACACGCTATACATACTCCGGGAAACTGGGTGTAGTGCTTAGCTTTGGCTACGTTGACATAAAAATTGAACCGAAGCCTGCAAAGATGAACAGGGGAACATAATAGTAGAATCGTAGACGGTGCTGGAAATTTGGAAGAATCACTTGATGACAATGACAACTAGCATTCTGCAGTCAGGCAGGATGAGGCATTCAATATTCACGATGACAGACAAGAATCCCGTCAACTCGATCAGGATGAAGTGAAGATAGCCATATCTAAGCTTAAGTAAAACCGCCGAACTTTTAAAAGCTGGAGGAGATGACTTGGTAAGGAGCATGCACCAACTCATCTGTGAAATCTAGTTGGATGAAAGCATATCCGATGAATGGAATATCAGCATAATTTGCCCGATCCTGAAGAAGGGAGACCCTCTAACCTGCGCCAACTACAGGTGCATAAGTCTCCTCAACGTTGCATGCAAGATTTTATCTGCCATATTATGTGAGCGCTTAAAACCGATCGTCAACAACCTGATAAGTCCTTAACAGTGCGGTTTTAGCCCGGGAAAGTCTACCATCCACCAAATATTCACATTACGACAGAAGAAGCGACACCCAACATCAGCTCTTTGGACAGAACTCATCGATGGACAGATATAATTTTGAGGCAGTAAATAACTTTGTCTACCTAGACTCTACGGTGAACTCTGACAATCGCTGTTTCTACGGGCTAAGACAATTGAGCAGCAAAGCCCCGTCGCGAGCAACTAAGGAAACGTGCAAGTGGATGAAAATATTCTAGGAAGCCTTAAGCGAAAAATTCTCCGTGTGATCTTCGATCCTGTTTGTATGGACGGATTCTGGAGGAAAATGTTTAATGAAGAGCTGTACGGACGATATAAACTTAGTTAAAAAAGTCCGCACCAGCCCGGAGAATCTTCGAATCCACTTCAGAGGGACAACGCGGTAGAGGTCCTAGAGATCTTACTTAAGGTTTTTTTTTTATGGTTGCGCCAAAGGGTGTGTAATCTTCAAAGATACCAGTAGCCCAGAGTACTGGCATGCACGATTCGCAAACCTTAATCGAGGCCAGGAATACGCCTACGTACTAAACCACACGTTGCACACTTCGAACCACTCTCTCTGCGGAACTGCCATTAGGTATTACTTCGCGGGACTGGTTAGCCTTTTAGGCTATGTTCTCTTCTACGCCTTTTTGTGTTCTTAGTTGATTTGCACTCCACTGTTAGGATTATTCGCGTTACGCTGGCACTCTATGCGCATAAGGGCGCTGAGTATGTGTACCGTCACGTTACTTACGATGGTCCAGTTTTCGTCATTTTGGAGCAAGTAATTTACGACATTCTCGGGAGTGGGCCACTCCCCAAATTGGTCCCGAAGGACGAACCTCTCGATTTCCAGAACATTTTCACAATGTGGACAGTTTGGGATAGTTTCATGCCCGCGTTTGAAGAGGTATTCTCTGAAACAGTCATGTCCCGTCAGAAACTGAGTCAGATAAAAATTTGTTTCGCTGTGTTTCCGTTTTATCCATACATCGATCGCTGGTATGACGCTATGCGTCCATCTCCCCTTTACGTATACGTTCCACTGTTGTTGCCAGGTTGTAATACTGAGGATTCTTTCGTATTTTCTTCTTTGGTTGTCTACCCGGCCATTTCGAATTCGTTCGCTTTCAGTCTTGCCTTTTCTTCAACGAGTAAGTCGATGGGTAGCATTGAAGATACGACGAGTATAGCATCGTTCGAGACAGTTCGAAACGCACTGGCGACCCTTAGTACTCTAAAAGGGTGGACGGATTTAACTTCACGCGCGTACGACTTAACTTTTACAGCACTTGACCATATGCCCCTGCAAGTAGAAGTATTTTATTCTGTTTTGGGCGGCTGATATTACTCATTAGCCTTGAAAGTGCACTAATATCTTTTGAAGATTTTTTGTATGTATGTTTGAAACTTAAACGAACATCAATAATCACTCCAAGGTATTTAATAAACGGCTGATAAACCATTTCGTGTCGTCCGACTCTAAACGACATCGTTTCGCGAACTTTTCTACTTGTAAAAAACACCGCCTCGGTTTTATGGTCAGCCAGCTCCAAACCAGTGTTAGCTAGCCAATGGCGTACCATTGTGATTGTCTCGTTCGACTTCTTCTAAAGTTTTTGCTACAACCACCAATCGGCAGGAGTAGGATTTCGTCATACATAGCGTTCCACAGCAGCGGCCCAAGGACCGAACCTTGTGGGACCCCGCCAGTTACTTCGTATGTCCCTAGTTCCCTCGTCAGAATCGTAGAGGAGTAGTCTGTTCCTAAAATAGCTCGTAATTATATTTTGCAGAGGTAATCTTACTTAAGGTGGAGTGCACTGTTAGAAGGGGTCCTCAACTTTAGCTACCAGCTAGCAAATAATTGAGCTGGCTTGAGAGACCTTTCGCTTTGAAAAATGATAGCTAACTATAAAATTTATCGTGTGTAACCATTTTAAATAAATCATTAGTAGGCGAGATTATACCTAATAATGTTGGAAGCATTTCTTCTGTCATTAAAAATCGGAAAAAAATTTAAAAAATCCTTACACTGGGGAAATTGATTACCCCGAAGGTTTCATGCGTCTACATGCAAGTATAATGTAAATAGGGCTAAGATTTCTGCATATCGCCACAATGATCTGAGTAAAAAAATGGATATAATCAAGGAAGTAGTGGTCGTCTTAAACTTATGAACGATAGTGTATACGCGCCAGTCTAAGTCTACAACACAAATTTCATTGAAATTCGCTCAGGAGTTCTTAAGTTAGGCGGCTAATAATTGAAACCTCGCCACCATAATATTGAATTAAGTTGCCGTCCAAGATGTTTTCATATAAAAAAATTAATAATAGTTCGAAGTTTTCATTTAGTGTTTTCAATAGAGCATGAAGTCCCTTTGGACTGCTTAGTACGGATACCTACGAGTATCTATTTATGGTAATTCAATTAAAATGGTATTCTTTTCCATGATAATGATATCCCATACATTTTATATTAAATAAGATGTAGTCAATATTTTTTTTATAGCAAATCGGATTTTTATTACTAATAAACAGTCTACACGATCCATTAGTTGTGGAATGTAGCTGCCTTCAATTAATATTAAAAATACCGGCAAGGAGTCAATCCCATAAAACTAATTGATTTTGATGTGGATATTTAAAAGGGCTTTTAATGCATTTAGAATGCGTTTGGCAATTAAAAGTTTTACTGCAAATTTTAATTTTAAATTTATTTTTCATTTGATTTTTAATATCTGAATGGGGATAGGGGAGAGAGTTGGAGAAAGCATCCCTGGTAAACTTGATGTAACAGCATTCTTCTCTGGTGGTTCATGAAAGATTTAGAGAAGACGTAATGTGAACTAGTTTATATAATTTATTAGGATTGGTTGGGAAGTAGCTACGTAGCCTTTTGATTATATTCATTATCCTAAAAATGATCTATTGTTCTTGGGAGCAATTTATAAACTGTCTGCCTCAAGGCGATAGCTTATGTGTTCCTCAACGTTTTTTAGCAGTTCGTCGAAAATGTTTGCAAATCTTACGACAAAAGAGAAGTCAAAATGCTACATCACGAGATTTTGATATACCTCGGTATGTATTTAAATATTTGTATTATTTTTGTAGAAAAACTCAACAAAGTAAATTAGGTAATAAAAAGTGATTCAATTTGAGGTTACAATTTAAATCTGGCATTGCTGTGGTTCTGTCAAAGATAAACAGCTGATATTTGACATCCGGAAATACTAAAGGCTGTACTATAATAGTCGGAAGCAATCGGAAGCTAATGTCATAATTCTACGTTAAGTTTTCTTCAGTACTGTCAATTGCTCAAGTAGCCCATAATAGGCGTATGTGTTCGGAAGCAAAGCTTCTAGTTCGATCACCGAAATCAGGCACCATCGGGCGCTGTTAGTACTTAGATAGGGGACCGCTTGTCAAGTTTTCATACGTACACTTACGAAAGAGCGAATCCATTCGTTCTATCGTAAGTGAGCAAAAGTGAACGAAACTTAACGAATCGAAGCAAAAAGCTATTATGGTCACACAATATAAATCCTGTGTATTCGCTCTGTTTCGGAAGTGGTCGTACGAAAGCATTCTACTATTAAAGTTCAGCCTTAAGTATTGACATTCGAAGAGAACGAAGCGATTTAATAGTTAAAAATATCCCCGAAATGGGTAAAATTTAAGCAACACGATTCAGACATTGTGAAATAATGCTGGTATACATAACCGTCCATCTAGTGCCGTGGTTAAGAAATTAATAGAAAAGTTCAATTGAATATCAGTTCAAACGCCGCATTGGAGCACTCAGACGCAACTGGCACTTTGTACTACCAAGAAGCAAACCTTGTTTTACCTATTTTAATGGAATTTCCTCGTCTTCCGGAGAAAGTCGAGTAATCGATTCAGTGATGGAGAGCTTATGGTATCAGCACTCACCACATCAGTGCCGAAAATCTGTCACCTGATACGAGTAAAAGCAAGACGATCACAGAGGAAGTATTCCGCAGTGTCGTCGCACTCTCCACAGGCGTCGCAAACTGTTGTATCACTTAAGCTTACCACACTGAGGTGTTTAGCAAAAGCCAAGTGCCCCGTGAAAATGCCGAGAAGTTGTCTGGAGTCTTACAGACGTCCGGGAGCATTTGTTTAGTCTGCCCGCATTCTACAGAACCGTGCCACACACAATTATGTTCATAAGAAATACAATCGTCAACCTAGGATGCAGGAAGACACAACGCAGGTTCGGATCCTGAGAAAATTTCCTCTGAGCCTTGTATTGCAATCTCATAGGAGACCCCATACAGCAGACCATGAACGGCGTCGTGACTTCGTTACTGGGTGTTAGAGGACCACCAGGTTGACGGTGATTTTTCGAACAAAATCATTTTCAGCGATGAGGTTTACTTCCAACTCAATGGTTACTTCATCCAGCAAAATTGTTGCATTTGGGGTCAAAAGCCTCGTTCGTAAATTGACCTGTATTCTTCATAAAGTGAGGTAAAATAGTTTTTTTTAAACTTTTTTGACCATATGTCAACAATTTAATGTCTTTACATAAGTAAGGCAGCAACTTTGTTTGCAAATAAAAAGAATTGGTTATGTTTGTTGATTATGTTTATTTAGACATTTTGTTCTATTACTCGTACGAGTATGTCGCGAAGATAATATTGGCCAAGTAGCCGCCACCAGAGTTGATGTACATTCAAGCTCGTACCACAGTATTTTCTATGACTTTTCTCAAAACTTCTGGCGATAAATTCTCCACTTCTTGTTGGATGCTCTCCTTTATTTCCGCTGAGGTTTGTGGCTTGTTCGGATAGACCCGTGACTTCTAAAAACCCCAGAGAATGAAGTCTGGAACGGCTGTAGATTGTTCACTATCGCTCCTGCTGTGTGTGCGGTTGCACCATTCTACGTCCATGATCATGGTTTTTTATGGTTTTGTCGTCTGGTTGATGTTTGAGAATCTTCTTGGACTTCTGCAGTAACAGCAGCGATATTTTCGACGGAACGGCTGCTCCGGGCCGGCCACGTCAGATATTGTTCTACGTTGATCCAGTCTCCTCGACGCGAGCGGCTAAACGTCGCATGGTTTGCCCAGTTATGGTCACACGACCAGGGAATCAACGACTATTCACGTTGAGCCAAAACCACTGACCAATTATTTCTTAAAAACATTGAGACAATTATTCCCCGTTTTTGAAGAGAATAACAATCCATGGTTTGTCTACGTGTATTCTGCTTCCGTTTACTTCACAAATGTCAGAGTCGCGATGACATATGACGCCATTTGCAAAAATGAGAGCATCTTCTGATAGGGTGATGACTTTTGCGCCACCTAGATATACTTAGATATTAATTTTGACCAAAAGCGTTACAGGTGTACCCGCTAAAAATAGGAAAAAAACTTCTAGGAACTGCTCATTCGAAAAATGACAAGAACTGGCAGACATACCACCAACATCGATTCTGACATTCTGCACCTATTTAGCATAGCAAAGTTCCTGTTCAAATCAAGTGGTGCAGTATGTATCACTTAAACAATCCCATAATTAGTAATTTTCTAATGTTTTCTCTATTTCTCTGGTCCCATTTTCTGGCTTTTCACTTAGGGTAACGGTAAGAGCCCTCGTGGACGTTTATGAGTTAACAGCTATGACACCTGACAGCTATGACACCCCAACTGGCATTGTACTCTTGACACAATACAAATAAAGTGGACAATAACCAGAAAGTTTAGCCCTAACGAATACATATGTCCAAACAATTTTTTGTAGTACCAGGGCCAAAGCTTTGTTATTCGAAATGACTGCGCTAGTTTTTGGAAAAACACGTCTTCATTCAGCATCTACTCCTATACCAGAATCTTGATGACTTGAAATGTCCTACAAACATAAAATCGAATATTGCAGATGATAACGTTTCCCCACGGGGAAGTTTTTGGGGATTTTAAAGAACTACTCCGGAAACCATCATCTCCACCTAGTTTTACCTTGTCATTAGAAATGTCCGCATAAAAACCCATCTGCTCTGTATTAATACGTCCGCTGTCAAGTTAGCAACATCCGAAATTAGAAAACCAAAAATCCAATAATTCATACCGAAACAAAAGGTTCTTTATCACTCTTTGACGTGCTATATCCTTTAATTTCTTCGATTTCAATTTGAATAAAGAACAAACTAACTAAGGTAGAGGTAGGTCCGGAAACATGAAATTTGCCAACAACAACGGGGAGGAATAACCCTAAACAAATTGATTCCCACAAATCCAATTGATCCCCTAGTATGTCTGAGCAACCTTTCAGCCTATGCGGGAATTTAGCATTTTTTTTTTTTGTTTTGTTACTCTATTCATTCCGTCAGGTTTCGGATTTCGATGTCAACAGACGGGAAAGTGTCATTAGATAAGTTGACACGGGAAGACGGACGAGCACACACACAGAACACAGGTTACAGGGTAATTGAGTTGAAGCATAGAAGAGGAACTGAGGGGACAGTTTTCCATTGATGAATGCCGCCACAAAGTTGACAATCCCATGGGTATTTGACGACACGATATTCAGCTTGGTTGGGTTATTGTTTCTTTATGGGCTTTCAGCTTTCCTTTTGACTGGGAGCCCCCCCTTTGAAGTCAAAGGAATTGGATTTGTTTGGTCATCTGTTTTATTTGATACCCGATCGAATTACACGTTAATCCCTTTGTTGATTCAGAATTAATACGCCCTTTTCTGTTCTATGGGGGCACACCTTTAGATGACGTATCGGGTATAAAGTGGAAATGAGTGCGGAATGTGAGAGATGGCTGTTAAATGGTTTTAAATGGGGGGAAGGATATATTTAAATGCGAGAAAAGGGATTTGTCTGCGAATAATGATTAAATCCGAGTTGATCCCATAAAGGATGTCTGGGTTTTATTATCGTGAGATTAGAGAGATGGTGAAGGGGATAATACAAGCGGGGCTTTTTTCAAAGGAAAACATTCAAATCATTCATATGTCATGTACATGGCCACCTTGTTCTGTCCGGACCGAAGTCCCTGAGACATCTTGGTTTTGACTAATGTCTGGAAGTTTTACAAAAGTCCAAAATCTCCAATCTCTTACAATCTTCATTTCATCTATATATAATACACAACCCATCCTTTACTACAAAGTTTTAGAAGTTTAAGACAACAGTGCGGTCCATCTATGGTGGAAATCTATGTATTTTGGTGATTTGGTAGGCTCTACCTCATTGACGTTCAAAGCTTTCATCCACAATATGTCCCCAATATGTATTCTCTCGAAATTACAACTTACCAGCAATGTGGTCATCGACTTGGTAAAAATATGTCACCTTGTTGACAGTATTATGTCTCATGACATAATCCTCCGCAAAACTCGAAGACAAAAAAAAGCCAAACCGTTTTAAACCTTCTTTCCTTCATCTAACAAAAAAAATAACAAAAATATGTCACCCAGACATTATTTTGCATAAACAACTCAAAAAAACACTAAATTCATAAAAAATGGCAAATCACTCGTGCACCGCAGCATAAAAAGATCCTTAACCGACTATGCAATCGCCTTAGAGATAGTATTCGGGAATTTAAAAGCAATAAGATGGCGATCTACCTTGAAAATCTCTCCACTGGAAGAGAATCAAATTATACACTTTGGAAAGCGCTAAAAGGCATCCGGAAACCTCAAATACAAGCGCCACCAATTCGGAAAAACGATAGAACTTGGGCCAAAAGCGACAAAGAAAAGGCGGAACTTTTTGCTTTGCACTTAGAAGATACGTTTAAGCCATTCGACGGCCCTTTGATAACGCCCGACTCCCCAGTCACGACATCTGACAACTTTAAAATAAAAAAAGTTGCATTCGTTGAACTGAGGGAAGTGATTAAAAATCTAAAGACTAAAAAAGCACCGGGTTACGACTTGATAACGGCGCAGGTGGTCAAGGAATTACCGAATAAAGCTCTTATCAAACTGCTATATTTGATTAACGCTTCGTTCAGATTGGTCTACGTTCCGAGACAATGGAAAGTCGCAGAGACTATAATGGTCCCGAAACCAGGCAAACCTTTGAATGAGAAGAAATCATATCGGCCTATTTCCCTATTGCCGGTTATCTCTAAAATATTCGAAAAACTACTTTCAAAACGACTACAACCCGTAATCAACGAAAGACTTCTCATTTCTGACCATCAGTTTGGATTTAGAGTCAAACATTCTACAATCGGCCAAGTCCACAAAATAACTGACGTGATTGAGAAAACTCTCGAAAAAAAAAAAAAGATTTGTTGTGGCGTATTTCTTGACGTCTCACAAGCTTTCGATAAGGTTTGGCACGAAGGCTTGCAGTATAAATTGCAACGACTACTGCCACGGCAACTCTTTCTAATCTTACGATCGTACCTCACCGAAAGACTTTTTCGTGTTAAGCACGGAAATGATTACTCTGACTTCAAGGAGATTGCGACCGGAGTCCCACAAGGAAGTGTCCTTGGCCCACTTCTATATGTACTCTACACACGTGATATCCCGCAGGAAAGAAACTGCGTCGTCGCCACGTTTGCGGACGATACGGCGATATTGACAACGGGCGATATAATTGAAGCAGCAACTGAAAAGCTGCAACATGTTATTAATAAAGTCCACGCTTGCACGAATTCTTGGCGTATTGTGCTGAACGAAAGCAAATCTACTCACGTCAACTTTACCTACAAAAAAGTCGACAGATTATACGTATATTTAAACTCGGCTCGAATATCATACGCGAACGAAGCAAAATATCTAGGAATGACTCTAGATGTTAAGCTTAAATGGAAATCGCACGTAAAAAAGAAACGCGACGAGCTCGAAAACAAATACCGACAAATGTACTGGCTACTCGGAAGACATTCGAAGTTGAGCCTACATAACAAACTGCTTGTCTATAAGCAAGTGCTAAAGCCAGTGTAGACGTATGGTCTACAACTATGGGGCTGTACCAGGAAAAGCAATAGAAACATCCTGCAAACTTTTGCAAATAAAATTCTTAGAACGATCGTTAGCGCACCGTGGTACGTACGTAACGAAGATATTCATCGGGACCTGGGAATTCCCAGCGTCGTCGAAGAGATACCAAATTTTGCTCGTAAGCACAAAGATCGTGTTCACGGCCATTGTAACCGAACCGTCTTTCAACTACTTGACGCGAACAATTCAATGCGTCGTCTGCAAAGGACAAAACATTCTGACCTCGCGTCATAGTTATGCCGGTCGTGAAAACAGCAGGAACTTTCATTGGAATTTAACCTGTCTAAAGCGCTACATTCTTTTTAAACTACATATGAAGATCTTTTTTCCAAAAATCACGAGTCTCGTAAGCGAAAATAAAATAGTTGTAATATTAATCTTGAAGAGTGGTGTTTTTAACGAGTAAAAATCTCACGCTACCATAAGCACGCGCGGTCGGGCCTTAGGGTGTCTTTAGAAGATTTGCACCCTCGCAAAAAAAAAAAAAATTAATTCATAACGCTTTGCTATTTCAAAAAACATCCCAACCAAGCCCAAGTGCTGCCAGCAGAAATTTCGTTCATATTTTACGAAAAAAAAAAGAAAAAGAAACTTGTCGCTCAATTTCTCTGTTTCGCATTTTTATCATTTATTGTGAGGATGCTAAAATATGTCAGCATAATTTTATTTTAAAATTATGTCACCACCGAAGTAATTATGTCACCAGTGAAATAAATTATGTCACCATGGCATTTATTGTGAGAATGCTCTAAAATATGTCAGCATAATTTTATTTTAAAATTATGTCACCACCGAAGTAATTATGTCACCAGTGAAATAAATTATGTCACCATGGCAACACTGCTTACCATTAATGCTGTGCCCAGTCCATCCAACTTATAAAATATGTACATAGGTAATAGACGTAAGGAAAAATATACTCGTAGCACGCTTTAAATTTTGCTTGCTCCAAAGGGGACTCACTTCAACGTCGTAATTTCGTAAATGTCGTAATTTGCCATTTTATTAAATTATTTTAACAACTTTTAAAATTAAATATTTTTTTTTTATTACCAATCACCGACAGTTGTGCTGACAAACCTGCAATTACGAAGAAACTTATTTGCGAACATGTGCCTTGCGAGACTTTAGAGCTTCGCAAATACTCGTATGTAAACGTTTTGTAAATTAAAATCAATGAACAACATTTAGGAAAAACGACGCTTGCAACACACATTTAGGAAGCTGTTACGAAGTGAAGCGAATCCCCCTACTGTTTTTGTAAATTTTTCGATTTCGAGATTTTGATAAATCTGCCTGCCGATCTATATGCATTACAGCTTAAACGGTTAGACGGATTTTCTTCAAACTTCATATCTGGGATCTGGGGTCACTATTCGATTGTAAATAAAGAACATTTAGGTTCAAGTATGTGCGACCCAGTCGTGAATAAACAAGACAAAATCATTAAGAATCCTTCGAATTAAATAACAGCTGTCAATAAATAATTGTCTTGGATTCGAAACGTCTCAGGAGGTCGCAAAATGTTCCAAGAGGTCATAGAATTTGACAGAAGGTCGTGGAACTTCGTACTGGCCATAGTAGAGCTTTCGAGGTGATGGTAGCATTTTTTTTTCCTTTTTTTTGTAATTTGGGCGCGATAAAGGTGATCTGAATACCCTTATACTACTTCAGGACACGGCGGTTTTTTTTTTTTTTTTGTTGTGGAAAGGGGGAAGAGACGGAGAAAGAAAGATTGGTGTAGTGGTTTGAAACTCATGTGGTATCAAGTTTTCAGTAAATTCCAAGGGTGTCGTCCAGATAACTGGGGAGCATTTTTTGTTTCGCTGGTATTGTCGTTGCTTATGATTCACAGTATTTTTTTCCATCCTCCTGATGTCATCATTACGATCAAGATTGAATCTCCTAGGAGGTCACTGAAATTTCTAGGAGGTCGCAGAGCTTCCAATAAGGTCGCAGAACTTATCAGGAGGTCGTAGGTTAACCTGGAAGGCCGTATAACTTCCCAGAAAGTCGTCAAATTTTTCACTAGGTCACAGAACTTCCGAGGAGAGTCGACATTTTTTAATAGGTTTCAGAACTTTGTAGGAAGTTGTAGAACTTCCCAGGAAATCGTAGAGCATCCTGAAACCTCCAACAAATACGTAAAACTTCTCAGGACTTATGTGCGTGACAACGAAAGGGATCGCAGTATTGTTCGATACTTTAAACTTCCTAAATAAGTTGCTATAGCCGAATGTTCATCAATTACACTGATTTATGGTTGGTATAAATGGAACCCCTAATAGTTTCAACTATCTGTCTATTTATGTGTCCGTCAGTATGTCACACGCCTGTAACTTTTGAACCGCTAAACTGACAGGGCCGAAATAAAGAATGTGGTATGGGTGAAAATAATGAGACAAAATATTTGTAAGAGGGCTTTTTGAAACAATTTTTTTCCACCTTATCCTGTATAATAGTGACTGTTCTAAGGAATTCGTGTTTTAAATATGTAAAAAATTCTTCATTTTTTATAAACTGTGGCGAAGACATTTAAAAATTATTTCCAAATTGCTTCCTTTTGTTTTTATTACCTCACGCTTGGCTTACACCTGTGGATTAAATACGAGTAGATATACAAATGCGAATGAAGGCAATATTTTGAAAAGTGGGTCATAATTGCATTTGTACGGGGGCCTTGAGACAATTCTAAAAAATTGAGCTAATCGACGCAATTGGGTAATTTAGTGCAACGCTGCAACGGAACTGGCGATCTGCAGGGTTTCTTTTCTTACTGGGTCTTGAACTTTATTCTCTACATTTTGTCTCGTGCTTTTTGCCTAACTCTTCCTTAAAATGTATCCAGTAAAATGTTTTTCGGAATTTGATGTACGCACATATCTATAGTTTGCTATGTGGTGCAGAAACGGGGGCTTTTCACACGCCGTTAAGAAAAAAAAAGATACGAAAATCGATTGAACACTAATATTTCAGTTTGAAGATTCTTTGAATCCATTCTACAGAAGCGGTAGACCTCATTTTCGATGGCGTATGCAAGTAGAACTACAACTTAAGTATTCCGGTGTTGATATCCATACTTAAAAACAAAAAGAGGCAACAAACATTTTCACTAATTTTATTTGTATCTTCAGGAAATTATTTTTTTGCTGGAGTAGACATTCTTTATCTCTAGTAGCACAGGATTATCATTTGCTCAAATCGAAGATATATCATAATATGCAGTACTTGTGCCTACACCATGTCAAGACAGAACGGGTGTATACTAAATAAGGTTAACGATTGGGCCGCATGTACTTGTACCTATATACACCCCGCGCAACAAAAAAAGCCGCACATGGTAATTTTTAACAAAATGGAAGAAATCTAATAAATGATGACTAATCACTGCGTAGTCACTTTGTATTTTTGATGTTTAACATTTAAGTTAACACACAGCCTAATTGAAAAAAAGTAATGATCGTGAAGATACAAAATATCAGATATTACCCAAGTACTATCAACATACATAAATTAAAAAAAGAGCAACAATTTGAAAAGCAAATTTCTTTTTCATATTTTTATTAACTAAAAAACCTTTTTACATAATTTAAGACTTTCATAATACCAAAAAATGATTCTAGTATTTCGTAGCACCACCCTTCGCCCTAACAACGTCATGAACCCTGTTTGGTATGGAGGCATAGAGATTACCGAGGTAATTGTTATTAATTTCATTGAACCACACTTCTTCAACGATGCTTTTTAGATGCTGCATGGTTTTTGGTTTTTTATCTTGGATCTTCTTTCCCATAAGAGCCCAGACATTTTCGATGGGGTTGAGATCTGGACTGTTTCCCGGCCAAATTAGGGATTCTATTCATAATTCTTCTTTCAAAGTTTTAATCTGTGGAGGAAATTTAAAAATTAAAATCATAAGATTTTCAAAACACCCATAAATATGAAAAAAAAAAACCTCGAATTACTCACAGATTTTGCTCGGTGGCAAGGTGCTGAATCATCTTGATAAATTGGTTTTGATGTTTTTGCTGTTATCATTTCCACACTCGGTACAACACCATCTAAGATAATTTGTTTGTACTGCATGGCGTTAAAAGTGCCCTCGAGCATAATTAGAGATTCAACTCCGATTGCGGTGATGCATCCCCACACCATAACATAAGGAGAATGTTTTACGGTGTGAGCTATGCATTCGTCGCTGTAGCGTTCCCCTTTTCTACGACGAACTATCTGCTTCACATCCGGTCCGATTAGGTTAAACTTGGACTCATCAGAAAACACCACATTTGACCAATCTTGAACACTCCAGTTTTGCCTTTCCTTAGCCCAGCTAAGGCGCGTTTTCTTCATTTTGCTGGTCAGAAGTGGCTTTTTCGCTGGTCTCCTTGCTAGCAAACCCATCTCGTTGAGACGATTCTGGATAGTTCTGACGCTAACTTCAGCCCCAGTAGCTTCTCGCAAGTCAGCTCTTAACTCCGATGCATTTTTAAACCTGTTTCTCAAGTTTATCCTCTTCAGTTCCCGGTCCTCCCGAACAGTGGTACATCTCTTCAATACTGTCCCAATTTTTCTGTCCAGATTGTGATCCCGACGATATTTGTTACAGAATCTTCTTACATTGCATCCAATTTGTCCAGCAATTTCACGAAATGACTGATTCTGTTTGGATAAGGCGACGATAACTGCCTTATTTTCTTTACTCAATTGTACCCTTTTAGACATCGCGATATACTCTTCTTACTTTTTTTTAAGAAATACAACTGCACGCACTGTTAAATACTGCCGGAATGAATTCCGACACATTCCAAAATGTGCATTACCTAACCCGTATGCGGCTTTTTTTTGTTGCGTGGGGTGCATGTGTATATGTATGTATGCTGTTCAATTGCAAATCACTCAGATTTAAAATTTTAACAAAGTCATTAAACATTTTTTTTTTTTTTAAAAGAAAAAAAACGATAAAATGAAAAAAAATGTTTGAAAATTTTTCAAAACGACGTTTACCATAAATATGGTTCAAATATTGATCGAATCATAACCGAGAAATAGCCAATTTTCAAAAAACCAGTTAACAAGCAAAGTACCTTTAAACGCATTTTTTTGGCAACAGCTTAGTACGCCATCTGGTAGCACATATCTACCATAACTCAAATATCAAATTTGATCACAATCGTTGGAGCCGTTTTCGAGAAAATAGATTTTTTCAAAATCGTCGATCATACATACATACATACAGACCGATGAAACTGAGAGACACATTTTTGCTTGCACAATTTTTTATTTATTAATTATTAGTTTCCTGAACAGTCGATCAATTGCGCAAGCTTATGTCAACTCTACTGCGAAGGCATAACACTAGCAGAAGGGCGGTCACATGGCCAAAATGCAACTTGATCGTGATGATGACATCAGGAGGATGGAAAAAAATACTGTGAATCATGAGCAACGACAAAAGCAAAAAACTAACAAGTTCCCCAGTTATCTGGACAGCCACCCTTGGAGTTAACTGAAACTTAATACCACCTGAGTTTCAAACCAACTACACCACTCTGTCTCTTCCCTTTTTCTCAAAACGTCTGTGTCCTAAAATTAGTATAAGGGTATTCATAACCCCTTTCACAAGTGCAAATTATAAAAAAAAAAAAATGTTCAATCTCGAGAATTGGATCAAACTTGACATTCTTCTTCTTCTTACGGCGAAGTTATGATCCCGAGTAGAAGGATCACAACCCTCCCGCTTTACTGCATCCCTACTGGTCCGCCTGTGAGGTTTGCCGGTTTGACCTCAGAAAGTACCGGCAGGCTTCCCGGTTTCGGATCACTTCGTCACTGAGGCCAATCGAACGCTGGTGTTTTTGCATTTGTGTGACCCAGTTGTTTTTTGGTCTGCCTTTTTTGCGTGATTGCGCAGGAACGTTGATTGATATTGCCTTTTTGACGGGGTTCGAAGGATCTCTCCTTTGAAAATGACAATACCAACTGAGCCGGTCGTGCTCTATCTTGCTTGTGATGGGTTCTTTTATCCATACCTTCCATACTTCCAATGTTCCAACTCGCGACTCTTAGGTTACGCCTAAGCCGTTGCATTATTTTGCTATCCCCCGGAAACAGAATAGCTTTGACCCGAGCATTTCTACTCGTCCCAGGATCACAGCCATGCGTAGCATTGGTAGTGCCTGGCGGGGTACTGCTTTTCTTTTTAGCGTACTTTTCCATAATGCTAGGGTTTAAACGTTTTTTTTTTGGTTTTGACACGTGCATGCTCCTGATTTTTTGATTTATGTTTGACCTTACTTTTACAACACCGGTGATCTCCAGTCGTGTCAACCCACAGATTCGCATGCACACTTGCGGGGCAGTTTTAAGATGATATATGTGTCGCTAGACTCACCTGGATATTTTAAAAATTGCCTAGATGTGATTTTCCCCTTAGTCGCCTTCTACGACAAGCGCTATGTATTTGTGGGGGGCGCTGCAGTGATATTCTTAACCCGTCCCTGCACGGGGACATTACTATAATAAATAAACTCAAAAAAGAGAGCCTATCAATTCTTTCTACCAGTCCGTCTGTCTGTGGTTGTATGTACATATGTGCTCTGGACTGCAGCCTAAATGCAAATTTTGATAAAAATCTCGAGACTGAACATTTTCAGGAAACCAATGCTTGTCCTTATAGGTTCAAGTCAAAATTGGACAAACAGCAAAATATTTAAAAAGTAGGAAGAGAAAAGTTCCTGGCAGTTATGACTACGTATCACACTAATTGCTCTATTATCCTAAATTGTTTGTTTAAGTTAATTTGTAATGTCCTTGAATTAAATAAAAGATTTCATTTGTCCATTAGAACTGAAGGGCGTTTTGAACAGAAAAGTCAAATTATTTGATCAGCAATTTAATAGTATTTTGATCATCAAAAAGTAATTTGTTGATCTTCAGAAAATTAAAAAAAAAAATCAGCAGAAAAATAATGTTGCTCAGCAAAAAAATATTTATCTGATCAGCCGAATATAGTTTTTTGATGAGCAGAAGCTAAATTGAACAGAAAATACAGAAAAACTGTTTCCTTCCGTTCGTTTTCCTTTTTCTTGAAGAATTGTTTCTTTCTGCTGATCAAAATTGAACTTTGTCAAAATGGCTTCAAATTACTACACGCCTCTATTGGGACTGTCTTACAATTGTCATGGAGCTCGCCTAGTACCGTCTGATTTAGTAGATAACAAAACTAATGATCTTCGAAGTGAGTAAGTGGAAAGGAGGCTTACAAATACCTACAAATCCTGCTTACTGTAAAAATGAATAAAATTCCATATTTTAGAGTGATACTTTCTACCTCTTGTCAAAATGCTAACTCCCAATTCATCAGTTCTCTCTAAACCACTATCTGCCAGCAAGGAAACAATTTAAATTTTGATTCGTTTTTGCCAGACTAAGCCCACGTCAAAGTAACAAATTTCAATCCATCAAAGCTGTTGCTGCTGGTGTTGCCGTCAGGCTGTCTACAGCGGCTCATGATGAAACCAACAGCACTAGCCGCACAATGTAATTGCACGTTGCTGTGGAAATGATTATTACAGTTTGATTAAAAATGAATCAGGCTCAGAGTACTCCACACCACACCGCACTGCTCCGTTCACTAATTACCAATCAGAAATTGGATTTATTTCGATGATTGCGGGCAGCAGCACAGTATGCGGCCATAGATACTAGTCATATCCACACCACTCCACACATGAGATGGTGGAGTTGATGGCTGACACGTGTTTCACTATAGCTGATGGGCAAAAACCAGCAAATATCTTTTGAAAAAATAGTTGGCCTCGTGCGGCTGCTACCAGAAATTAAATGACCGGACCAGCGTTCTCTAGCTGTGTGGTGGTCAATTCAATTTTAATTACGATGAATCCATCGACACTGTAACTGGGTTAAACAATTTTCTGGATTTATTCCTCCCTCTCAGTGGAGTCGAGTGCACTTGATTTCTGAAAATGCCAGTTGCTTGACTCATTTCTGCCGAAATCCCGAATTTAGAGCTCATTTGTGTGCAATGGCCAAATATATTGCAAAAATTTATGGCGAAAGGAAATTTCTAGCGACTGCCATGCACCAACGGTGGGAAATTTTCCAATAATTCACCGGAAATTTGAATAAATTTAATTATCGCGTTTCCGATTTAGAATGACAGATATACGTGCTGTGCTCTGTTCGAGGTGGCCGCAGAGATGGTAATGATTTGGGGTGGCAACGGAGACAGGAGGGCATTGGAAATCATGAAATCACAGTTCGAATGCATTTTGAATTGAAAATAGAAATGCAATTCAGCCATAGTCAGGTGGTGATGGATGTGATGTTGTGACGGAAAGCTCATGTAAGCGATACATGGGAACATGAATAATTGGGGTTAAGAGGAAATGCAATCCGATACTGGGTTAGTCAGTGTGGGTATGCATTTCCTATGTAATTACATGCATGTTGAACTAAGTGCAGGTACTTTTGTTATTCGAGAGTAATTGAGTGAATGTGGTTATTAGTCGGTGAGTAGTAATTAATCTAGAAATGTAGGTAACCATATCCCTTATAGCTATTGATTTCTAAAACATCTGTAGACAAATTTGTGTAGTTAGTTCGATTCACGCCAATAATTGAAGTCGAATGGTTGATGGTCGAGCAGGAGAAGTTAAGGCAATGAACATTAGTCTTGAAGTGAAGTGACTTATATTATACCTTGCATAAAATGAAATACTCCAGCTTCAACTTAAATTCCTACTGCTAGCAAAAGACATTTTATAAGGTAAAGATATTTTCTATTAAGCAAAAATCAGTCTCGTGAGAAAATAGATACAAAATCACATCAGTCCATTGCATGTACATACAAGGTGGGGCAAAAGTTATTTAAAACTATAAGATACAAGTCTTTTAAGCTGTGAAGCTACTTTAAATGGTTGATAATGATAAATTAAGAAAGATAAGAAAACATATTTTATAAAAAAGAAAGAAAATAAGGAAAAAAAGAAATATTTATATATAAAGGGTGGTTAAATTTTAAGGGCCGATGTTGAATGTGAACCACACCTAAACGTCAAGTTTTTTTCTGCATTTCATTTGACATTTCTCAATTTCAGACTAACTCAATTTGAACCATGGAAAGATACACAATCGAGCAACGCGTTAAAGTTATTCAGGCTTATTATGAAAATGGGCGTTCAAATCAAAATGCATATCGTGAATTTCGTGATTCTTTCGGTCAATTTAATCGTCCAAATGTGCGTACAATCGGAAAAATCGTGCAAAAATTTGTGCAAATCGGGTCTGTAGGAGATGTGAAAACACCAGTGCATGCTCGTACAGCTCGTACTGCAGAAAATATTGCTGCTGTTCGCAATAGTGTGGCTGAAGAGCCGTCCTCCTCAACTCGTCGTCGTGCCCAACAATTGCACCTCTCACGCTCGTTGTTGATGAACATTATGCATAAAGACTTGCATTTACGCGCTTACAAGGTGCAATTGACTCAAGAACTAAACCCTCTTGACCATTTCAAGCGTCGTCAATGGTCACAATGGTGGCAAGAAATGGCAACAGTGGATGATCAATTTTCGAAGAAAATCATCTTCAGTGATGAGGCACATTTTCACCTCAGTGGATTCGTCAATAAGCAGAATTGCCGCATTTGGGCGAATGACAATCCAAGAGTGATTGTCGAAAAACCAATGCGGCATCATCGGGCCGTATTTTTTCCAAAATGAGGCCGGTCAAGCAGTTACTGTGAATGGTGTTCGCTATCGTGAGATGATAACGAACTTTTTATGGCCCGAATTGGAAGATATGGATGTGGACGATATATGGTTTCAACAGGATGGTGCCACTTGCCACACAGCTAACGAAACAATGGCTCTTTTGCGCGACAAATTCAATGGCCGTGTTATCTCACGTGGTGGCGATGTCAATTGGCCGCCAAGATCATGTGATTTGACACCGTTGGACTTCTTTCTTTGGGGTTATTTGAAAGAAAAGGTGTACGTCGATAAGCCAGCAACAATTCAAGAGCTAAAGGATGTGATAAATCGGCACATTAACGGCATAGAACCTCAATTATGCCTCAGCGTCATCGAAAATTTGGACCATCGGATGGAGGTGTGCCGCCGAGGTCGTGGCGGCCATTTGACCGATATTTTGTTCCATACATAATTGAACCATACCAATATTATCATAATAAAAAGAAATGACAGTAATTTCCTAAATAATTTGTGTTTTATTCAAAATCAACATCGGCCCTTAAAACTTAACCACCCTTTACATACATTTGAGAAAAATTAAAATTTAAAAATTTAATAATTAATTAACGATTTTTAGTATCCTTTTGTCAAATCAAAACAGCTTCAAAAATCAGAGAAAGAAAGAAAAATAAGAAATAAAAGTTCAATGTCTGCACATTTATATGCTTAGGTGCTGGCTAAGTCGCCTTTTAAAGTCACCGTTGCTATTAGATCTCCTTAAACTGGCTGGGAGTGAATTCCAGAGTCTTACAGCGTAAATAAAGAACTGTTTCTGAGTCGTATAATATTTGAAGCTTTACTTCTCGCGGATGAGGTAAATTGAAGAATATGAAAAAGATATGACGGAGCTTTTGATTCTTTAAGATTAAAAAGGAAAGTTAGAACATTAAAATCGAGATATTTTTTGAACTCCATCCCAAGAAATTCACTCGCATATTCCGAAATATGTTCATATCTACGGATGTTATAGACATATCGTACTGTACTATTGAAAGCAATTGTGAGTTTACGTGAGCTATTGCTATCTAGGTCACAGTAAATTGGGTGTGCATATAGTAGTATTGGAAGGAGCAGTGTTTTGACAAGAGTTGTTTTTATTTTGCGCGGGAGGCAGCTACCAGTTTGACCTAAGGCTCGCAGGGCTCCATAGACTTTGCCTATAGTATTGGTCACGTGAGATTCCCAGATGAGATATTGATTAAATGTCACTCCGAGGTTTTTAACACTTTCTACGTAAACTAAAATGGTTCCATTGATTTCTACCTTAGGAAGAGACGACTTATCCCAGCTAGTACGACTTATCATTATCGCTTTACTTTTTTTAGAGTTAAGCATCAGCTTGTTTTTATGTGACCATTTAACCACCGTCAGAAGGTCTTCATTTATACGCACTGTAGCATCTTCAACAAGTCCCAGAGGAAAACTCAAATAAAGTTGTACGTCATCAACATACATTTGTATCTTACAATATTTGAGAATAGTGGGTATATCATTATTAAACATGGTAAACAGCAGCGGCCTTAAAATGGATCCCTGGGGAACGCCCGTATCAGTTTTTAAGAATGAGGATAAATTGCCATTGGAATAAACCGCTTGTGAATGATCCTCAATAATTTTTATGGCAGAGGAATCGAGGTTAAAATAGTGTTTAAGCTTAAGAATGAGAATATCGTGCGGCACAGTGTCGAAAGCCTTCGAGAAATCAAGTAACATCAGAGAAGTCACATGATCATTATCCATCTCAATGCGAATATCTTCAACTAATTTCAATAATGCAGTAGTGCAACTATGTTGTGGTCTGAAACCCGATTGAAATGGTGAGAGTAAATTGAAATTATTCAAATATGCATGAAGCTGTGAGCTCATGATTTTTTCAAGTGCTTTAGACATGAACCGATACTCTCGCTCTTTACCAACAGTACTTTTCAGGACTGGTATTATCTTTGACCTTTTCCAAGATTTTGGATAAATGCAGCAAGTTAATATTCTGTTAAAGATGAATGTCAGAGGTGGTAACACATGATAAATTACAATTTTTAAAAACCTAGGATGCATTCCATCCAAACCAATAGCATCCGATTTGATTGCCAGTATAGCTTTCAGAACCTGAAATTCACTTACTGCGGCAAAACCAAAACTAGCTGACGAGTCTGGTATAAGGGCTGGGTTTATATAGTCCGAGTCGTCCATTTCACATAATTGTCTGTTGTGGTCAGTAGAAGCAGCAGCAAACTTTTTATTTAGCTGGTCAATATCAATGTCCACGCAACCACCAGTATCAATATTTTTGCCTATGCCAAGCTCTTTAATTTGCCTCCAGGCTTTCTTGTTGCTCAGGCCGGGTCTAAATTTGGAAGAGAAAAACTTAGTTTTGGACTTCTTAATTTCTTGATTTACTTTATTTCTGAGCTTCTTAAAGTAATCATGAAACATTAGAAGTTTGAATTTTTTCCACCGTTTGTACGATAAATCCCTTGCTTTTATAAGTGATGCGATGTATTGATTGAACCAGCTATGTTTTTGGTTGCGCAAGACAAGTCTTTTGAGGGGAACATGACTTTCAAATAAGTTGTTGTGCCATCATTATTGCAAATGGCGTCAAATGTCATTCTGTTTTGACATTTATGTTGTAGACAGATAGAGACAGAACGATACACACCAAAAGAACGCGGAATTATTGAGAGAGCCCAATTTTTTTTCATTTCTAACAAAATGGCAGTCAATCAACATTATGACATTACTTTTGCGCCACCTTGTGAATTGCTCCAACTGACAACCACCTTGTCTTAGCAGCAAGAAATCTAGTCTTGTAAGTACGTGGATGCACATCAAATCAGAGATCAACGCTGTTCTGAAATCAATTGCTCGAGATCAGCAGAAATAATTTAAGGCACAATATTACAAATCTGAATTTTCTTAGCTTACACATTGGCGCCATTTTAGCTATATAAACGACTGTCCACTTCTGGGTTTAAATCTGTCAGAGGTAAAGTTCAGGATTATCTCTGGTACTAATTGTAGATGTTGTGCATGAAACTGTAACATGCGCAGGATTAATTTTGAAGCCACTCTGGAATGACTTCATAAAGGAGGTCTACAATGTGGGAGAACGACACTGAACTCGAACTTACAGTGATACTTTGCCCTTTATAAATTTAGATCGCCTAAGCTGCATTTTCGACCAATCGAAAGAACGAACCTAAAACTGCCAAGAATGAATGTGCTTCATGAGCTTAGGGTTCCATATTACTGCATAAATATCGGTCTAGTTTTTATTTTGTTATTTTATTATTTTATTATTTTCATCCAACAACGGTGACGTGAATTAAGGTTTATGTATTCCACGTACCTGTGTTTGTACACGTGCCGTGTGATCATGATCGCGTTTTTAGCCTGTTTAGGCCCTTTAGCCATTTCATTGAACTGATTTCCATGGAAAAATTAGAAATGATCGTCTTATTGTTACGATTGAGAATAAGTGTGAAAATATTCGAATACCTGTCACACTTTCCTATAAATTTTTTTTTTTTTTTTTTTTCGAAAAGCGATATCTCCGATAGATCGGCTTACGTTGAACCGAATAATACTGTAAGTACCGACCTTTATTGCGAAGTTGATCCGATCTCTTTATTTAACAGAATCACGTTCTGAGTGGCCTCAAATCTCTTGACAATAAATCTAATCCTGGCTTCGATGCCATTCCTCCCATTATACTTCAGACTTGCTGCAACTCTGTGGTTCATCCAATCTTAAAATTATTTAATGGTTTCCTTGATTTCGTTACTCCAGTTCTTAAATCTGGTTCTAGAAATATGGTACAAAATTATAGGCCCATTTCTAAATTCTCAAACTTTTGGAGAAATAGATGAACGGCAGGATTTATTTCCATGTTCAAAATGGTATCAATGACTTTCAACACGGCTTCGTGAGTGGATCTACCACTAATTTAACTTCGTTTGTTAAGTATGTTCTCTGTAGTTTTGAATCAGGCCATCCGGTGCATGTCATCCATACAGATTTCTCAAAAGCGTTTGATAAGATGAGTCACAAAATGTTAGTGAATAAATTGAACGTTCTGGAAATCCATTCTAATATGAAAGAATGAATGCATGTCTTCTTACTTAGTTAACAGAAAACAGATAGTCAAATTGGGAAAATCAACATCTTTAACCATAAATGTGTATATTGGTATGCCACAGGGAAGTCACTTTGGTCCTTAACTTTTAATTTTAATTACAAAGGATTTCCTTACATTCGTTAGTACATCTAATTGTTTAGGATATGTCGAAAACCTTATTCGCTGGTATGATATTAATTTGTCAACCCTTAATCTTGAAAAGTGTGAGCTTTTCATAGCTTCAAGACTGCTCATCAATATCGTCTTAGAAAGAGCTCTTCCTTCGGCATACGACTTGATAGCAACTTTAACTTCAGTTCGCACTTCAATTTCACTTTAGATATAGTGAATTCTTTGCTGGGATTTTTGAAGCAGAATTCTTTTGATTTCCGAGCCAATATACTGTTCCCTAGTCAGATCTGGATTAGAATATATCAATCAAACACAAATAGAATTGAGCAGAATTTCTGCTTACCTAATTATTATGGGCGATAGAAATATTTTGTGACACAAGCTAATTGTTGACACCCGCTCAAACACAAAGTCTTATATCAGACTTTCTGCCAAAGTTAATTATTTTACAGACACCATTTTGTAATAAAATACTTAGTCATGTCATAAATACAAGTATAGGTTTAAACGCACTCATCGTAAAACTAGCATTGAATGCATCCATTCTATATTGGCAGGTATTCAATGAGTGACAATTATACTAAGTTAATGTGCAAAAAGATTTACATAAAAGTCGTTTGTAAATATGGAGTGAGGCGATATTGGAAACCGTTTGTGGTAATTGGTCTTCACAAGTGTAATATGAAAAGAGGTGATATATTCCGGGCCTCGCGACCGCTTGAAATCACCGGGAATTTTGTGCATTGAATCATTAAATTGTTTGAGGATACGGGTGGAGAAAATGACTGTCAAAAGTCCATAGGCGATCAAAGCGGTTAAAGACAGGAATTAAAATATTGTCACGAGGAATGAAGATATCACAGAAATGCATGTCATTATCAAAAAATATTTGGGACTCAACGCATAGAAAAGAAACACTTGCAAAAACGAAATGGACACAGAAAAATTTTGTTCACGGATGAAAAAATGTTTACTATTGAGGAAGCAGAATGACAGATTCTATGCCTGGTCATTCAAAGAAGCATCGGAACTCATTCCGCGAGCATCTGTGACGGTTTGTGGAGAGTCAGCTACGAAGGCGTTCCCGACTTTCATTCCCAACTCTTGACTAGGTATGTACATATAGATTCCACCCCTTCGAGCAAATTGCGTCTAAAATTCCACACGCTCTGTATAAACAGAAAAGAAATGCGTTGTATCTCTTTGAAATGTTGCCAAAGAACGGATATGTTGCAGCATCATTAGTCTGGACGCATTATTCTAATACACTAGTTGCACGATGATTAATGACGACGTTAAGTCTACTGTTTCATAATACACTCGTCTAATGTCTCACTTTAGACAAATTAATAAATAATTCGCCTATATATCATGAGCGGAATACCAAAAGCATTCTCCAGGTATCGTGTGCATGCGGTAGTGGCTCCCGGCCCGCGAGTCTCTGTAAACATTAAGCGTTCGGCGGGCGAGTTTATTATAAATTCCCAGACTAGTCTCCTCTCAAACGCGTATATGGTAACACATAGAGGCAGACCTCTTCTGTTTATGAACGCTCATAAATCATTGAAGTACAACTTGCAACACAAACAACAACAACATCATCAAGTCAGGGTGTTGCTGGAAGTTGTTCTATGTATGCATGAGCCACTTTGAGATGCGGGATTGCTAATTGTTATTAAGTTGTGCGCTTTGACCATTCGAATTAATTTGCGTGCTCATACCGACTGCCGCGCACCACAGAACAGTGTTCACAGAGATGACGTCCGGTCGATCGGGTTGAGTTCGAAGTGGTTAAGTTGTGTGAACTTGATGTTGCTGTTCGTGTGATTGTGTGAAGCAATTAATCAGAGTTATCGCAGCAACACAGACAATCAATCACAATCGCTTACTTGGATGGATGCGATGATAAAATAATCAAATGGCAAAACTGATTTGCATATTAAATAGGCATAACGATATAATTCAGATTGTGTGTGAAATGAATCAGGTTAGGAGAGTGGCTACGGGGGGTGGGGAACTAACGCGTATGCTATTCCAGATTGACATGGAGTAGATGAAGAGTAAGTTCTTCGAGAGTATCTAGAGGAGTTTTGGGTAGTTTAACCTATGTACACACTTTCAGGCTTTCAGTCTATGTATGATATGACTACTACTATCTAAGATACTTAGGGTAGAAACTAAAAAGTGCACACTCGAACTGCCCGATCTTTGACGAATATTCTAAAGTTACTGCATTCCAAGCCTTGGAAAGACCAACTGCGTGGTCTCATAGAGTAACTCATGTCAGTAAGTAAGATAAATCAGTCCTAACCCCAATATAACTTCTAAAATCGAGGCATGCTCATGCATTTAATAAAGATGGCCAATGAGAGAACAATCTAATTATGCAGCACCTCAAGGAGACTATAGTTAAAAAAAAAAAAACAAATATTTGGCGCAACAGCTCTTTAAGTGACAGGGCCCAGCTTCTCTCAACCACTCTTGTTGTGTGCGTTATATTTTTTACACGAATGGAAGGGACCTACAGTTTAGTGCCGTATCCGAACGGCAATTTATTTTGAGAAGATTTCTCGTGACAACAATACTCGCGGATGTTTCTCAGACGTTCGCGAGAGGTGGGATCGTGAAAAAACTTTTTGGTGTTTTCTGGGATTCGAACTTGGAACCTCTTGCGTAGTGATCCGACACACTAACCACTACGCCACGACGCCCACTATAGTTACAACATAATAAAAATGAAACAAAAAGCCTTCTTACGTTCAACAAACCGCACTTAAGACTTCTAATCGGCATTTTAAGAGGCCATAACACGTTGGCTGACCACCTAATTAGAACTCGCTTGAGTACAATAGACTTCTGGAGAGGCTGTGATAACGTGGACGTGGTCCACTTTCTCTGCGAATGCCCAAGTCTCAGTAGTACCAGAATAACGGCCCTCGGAGAATAGTTCTTCAACGATCTGTCAACAAAGCCAACAAAAACCATACCGCAATTCATTCAGGGAGGCTGCAAACTAATACAAGTTAAACTAATTATCCCGCACTTCTGTTTTTATACATCTTTTCAGGTACGGTTTTTCTATTCATCCCACAACAGGGACCACAACAGATCCATGTAGATACGAGTTAGGCGGCATGTTTTTCCAATGTGCTGCTAGCCTCTCAACCTAACCTAATCTAAGGAAGGGAAATTTGGCAATGAACTGGCTAAGTATTATGTGGTGACGTGATCGGTGAATGTAAAACTCACAGCCTACAGTTTGGTACCCACAATTTCTCCACCGTGACGTAAAACTCGTACTAGTGTCCGAATCGGTTAGGAAAATATCTTTCCCGGCAAAAGCTCACCCTCTACTTGACTAGGGACAGTAGCTTGCGATTTTGCCGCAGCTCTCGGTACATTGATAAGGCCAGCACAATCAAATCTACCCAGCACGAACTCAACATATTGGGTATATGCCTTAAGGTTGGAAGCCCAAGCACGCATGTAAGGACTAACACCTAAATGCTATCTTCGGCATTGGCTCCACTAGGAAGATAATACACCAAAATACACCGCAAGGAGCCATATATGGTGTCTGGTTTCCTTGAAAATAAAGAACTCTTGATACGTCTGGACGTTCAACAGGTCAAGACAGACCTTATTCCATTCATAAGAAGAATGGAAATCCCAAGCATCATTTCAAGCAGTCTAAGGATCTCTCGCGAATACTCAAGACCTCGTGAATTCTGGTAAACAATCTTGAACAATATTACCTCATCGGCGACGCTGAGGAGGGTAGTACCGAAACATTACCCATTCTTAGGGCTCAAAGTTCCATCATTGTCCCGTGTGCAGAAAATTAGTTTACGTGCACGAGTTTGTTCGTGGCCTTGACAGGTAGCTGGATCCGGTAGACCATCGTTGTCTATTTTTATCACCCTATTCGCACCTTTTCAGTCCCAGTTTATTTGTACAGGCGAACTTCGTCTCTGGCTTGAAAAGACAGTAAAAAGTGTATCACAAATCATTCTGACAGCGATGCTGAAAGTTCGGCAGGCGTATCAAGGAATATTTCTGCTGGAAAGAGTCTGGCGGCCTCGTGGGTGGCTGAGTGATAAGGCCATTGGACTGGGATGTATGAGTCTAGCACGAATCTTTTCAAATCCTAGCCTCTGCAACGTCCCTAGTTGCCTAATTAGGCAAAACAGAACAACCCATTAACTTAGGGGAAACACAAAATAGTCCATTATGCAAGAGTTAGCTCGATACATTACTATCGGTATTCATTCGAAAGGTGGCATCAGCAATGGGTAGATGGCTACAGCGGGCAGCGAACTCTTGAACAGCATTTTGCCAAAATTTTGAGAACAGCTTTTGACAACGCCGCCAGCATTGTGGGCCAAAATTTCCTTAGCAAGTGATCGGGGTATTACCGACAAGTTCACTTTATTGAGTATTGACATTCTTTATGGTCCACGGTAGATATTCTTTCAGCTAGAGTGAGTACTCGACACGATCTCTCGTTAAAAGGTACATGACTAAGGCCGATGCTGGATCTCAAAATCCTAAAATAGAAGGATATTTAACTATGTCGCTAAGGTTCTTAAAATTGAGCAACCATCGATCAGAAGAATTGTCCGACTGTAACAGAAACTTGGTGGCATTTGCACTGTAAGTAACACTTCCTGAACCCTACTGTTTACCATTTAGGAGGTACCTTCCTAGACTTTTCATACACACTCACAAATAATCGGATAATCCTTATCAAATACACTTTTAGTCTGCTTCCTAAGAGATTTAGTTAGATCATGAGCTATAGTGGTACAATAAAAGCCAATTCCACAGCAATAGCTACAGGATTTATGATCTTACGGCGAGCTACCCTTTTTGTCTGCCGTTTTGATTACTCCGACTTCATGATTTCCTCTAAATCATCAGCATAAATTAGATTAAATTCGTTAAAACTTGACCGCTTTACTCTTAACTGGCTTGCATGTTATCCAACCAAGGCTAATACTGCACAACGCACAAACCACTCAACAGAATGCATAAATTGAAATGACACATCAAATCACGAGTAAGCACCTACCTTACGATGACTGAATCCAGCTTACACACAAAATATATTAGACACCGTCCAAAAGCCTATTCAAATCCAATTAGAGAGCCAACAAGCCACAAAGAACAGCAATCGACCGTCAATCAATGCTTTGTCAAGCTATGTAACCCGGGAGGGCGCCCTAGCCTACTAACGCACAGACAGATTAGCCTTTGGTAAGCCCTGTTTGTGCCGAATTAAGAGCAGAGGTGTCATATGTACCAAAATCAGGGTGAGATACCTCGTTTTGGGTTAAAGTGCCATGGAACAACTTTGACGACAGATACACTGTACACAATAAGAAGCCGTATTTCCTTGAAGTGCATTCATTCATAGAAATTCCAATGCACAAATGCTTTCCTGTTTTGGCCACGGTTAGCCATTGTGTCTGCAAATGCACCACCAAGGCAGACATGTGATGCGGCGGGTATGAATTCTGTCCCTCTGACGTATGCCACATGCATTGCCAGAGGTGCACACTAAGCATAAGTAGATTAGAGAGCAGGAGTTGAGATCAAAGGTGCACCTTTAGTGTAGCGCGAGCAACCACGACCACGACTGACATATGGCTTGTGTCGGAAGAGTTCTCATTAAAAGTGAATTTAGTACGATGGCTGGTCGGATCAAGAGCGGTGCTGCTGTGTGCCGGATGACATCATGGCGATTGGGGGGTTTTTCTGATTTTCTGTTTTCCACATGCGATATTTCCACAGAGCGCGGGATAAATGGTTGTTTCCTTAGGAAATTTTGAAAATCTCATTAGAAGAGGTTTCTCATGGATGAGATGGTGTATCGCTCAACGAGGGATATACTTAATAAGCAACGAGCACGCAAACAGTCAATAAAATCCTATTTACTGCCGTCGAAGAGTTTTGGAAATTATTGCTCCATGCGACGCGCTGACCGGCACGGTTTGGTAACAGCAAGTTGCATTCAGGCATTCTAAATGCAAACCTGCATACCTCTTTTGTATCGGGTAATTAGATCTAAATTATGACTCTGTTAGGTCGGGAAGCACAGCCGCCAGAGTATAGTGTAGGATCAATAAGTAACTGCATGATGTCAGCACGCGTCGCAAGGAGGTAAGAGTTGGTTAAGTCTTCTAAACTTAAAAGTATATATAAAAATCGTTTGGTTTGCCTATGACTGTGCCAGTGGCCGACATGTCGTGAGTTAGATGAATAAACAAGAACTGGCCAGCTACTGGGCTGCAGTTACACTCACAGATACTTTGGCCAGATAGAAAAAAAGTTATGGTACAGCGAAAACAAAAGGTAATTGAATTCAATTTATGTCGCAAGACATTGTTGCACGCTGTACTGATGTTTAAATGGCTTACAGAAGAGATGTATTATAATGGGACGACTAAATGAGGGGGACTTTTTTAAGTGAACACACGAGATACTCGTAGAAGGTATTCTATGCTTAGCGGTTTGATAATTGGCCAGTAGATAGGATTTATTAGAGAGATGTTGCATAAAATTAAAGAGTCTAATATTTCAATGTTACGAGTAGAATGGAAAATCGGCGTAATTTACTTTATGGGACAACTTGTATAAAAATGCCAACTTGTTTACTTTACTTTTTTCTAAGATAGATGTATCTAATCGTCTCTGATCACAATACAGCTCAGCAATACAATTTAACGACTAACTGAGTTTCTTTCTGCACCATATCTGCCAGTTAGGAGCAGTCTCCATCGAGTTATTTTATGCCTAAAATTGATCAGTCATTGTCAACAGCTACGTTAGGCATGCTTTGCGTAATTTAGCTGAAAATATGGAAAATCCTGAGCTTATGACTTAACTACTTCAAGAGTTCCCAAAAGCGGTGAAGTGAGAAATTCATTCTGCTTCGAAACTGGGTAGGCCACTTGTAGAGTATTTCAAGGGCTCCTTGTGACTGTCCAACTTGGATTCCCTTAGAACTTCTTTAGAACAGCATAACTTAATTACTTAAATCCCTTCACCCCTCGAGGGGCATTATGAGTTCTGACTGAGTGAGCGGATTCCACTGCATGAAATATTTCACAATGGAGTTGAATTCGCGCCATAGGGTGTGTCCAATCCACTGTCACTTTTTTCTTCGTATAGTAAGTAATAATAGCCCGTTTTGTTGGAGATACGATTGCGCCAGAAAATCATCAAGATGATTCTTAGGCATCTATTTACGAAGGTTTGCAGCATGCGTGTGTTAGTGATATTTCCAGTACTGATTCTACTTTGGAGCGGAACAGTCGCAGCTTGGCTCTTGTGCTTAGAACATTGCTTCTCCTGACTTTGGATAGCATTCCGAACGCAACTTTTGCCTTCCCGATTCTGCTGCACACATCCACTTCAGTGGCATCGCGTTTAGCCGAGAACGCACTTCCTAGATACTCGAATATTATAGAAAGTTGTCGACTTTCTCGACTTCCTATCCGGCAATGTTGAATAGAGCACGGGTTTTAGAAGTGCCCAGAGCTTTTTTTTTGGCTGGGTTTATTTTAAACCCCACTTTGTTTGCCTTAGCTTCAAGATTTTGGGCCATCCAATCTTTGTCCATTATTTGATGTTAAAGTAGGCAAAAATCATCAGCGTAGTCGAGGTGTGTAAGGTAAGATGTCATAGTAGTGACAGTATGTACCCCTGACGAACAGGGACTTAAAAATCCTCCAACACCTTACCACAGTCTAAGACGTGACACTTACTACCTTCGTATATAGCCTTGATAATAACTATGAGTTTTTTTGGGATGATTCTCCTGCGCAATGTCAACCAGATACCATCTCGACTCAAAGCTGTCGAAAGCCTTCTCGAAGTCGATAAACAGTATATGTTGGATCCGTAAGGTGGTCGACGCAGGAGGATCTGGCGCGAAAGCCTTCCTATTCGACGATTAATGTTCCGTTTATCCCAAACGTCATTAGTTTCTGTTGATATATGTGTAGCACTTGTCGAAGAAAAGATAAAAAGACTCAAATGCGAATACTCAGCTGGTCCTGATGGTATACCCTCAATAGTTCTGAAAAAATGCATAGAGCATTTGGCCCAACCCCTTACCACTCTCTTCCAACTTTCCATCGCAGAGAGTGTCTTTCCAACGCTCTGGAAGAGCTCTTATATAATACCTCTTCACAAAAAAGGTCCTAAAAAAGAAATTTCAAATTACCGACCGATCGCTAAACTCTCCTGCATACCTAAACTCTTCGAAAGCATTATATACGATGTAATGTTCTTCCACTGCAAGTCCATCTTTTCGCCTTATCAGCACGGTTTCCTAAAGGGTAGGTCAACTACAACAAACTTAACAGAATTTGTTTCGACTATTCTATGCGCATTAGAAGATGGTATAGAAGTTGACTTAATTGCCACCGATTTTAGTAAAGCCTTTGATAAAATCTCCCACTCCATAGTTCTTCTCAAACTAAAAGCTCTCGGTTTCCAACCGGGGTTTATTAAGTGGATTAAATCCTACCTTGACGAACGACAGCACGAAGTTTTATTTAGATCCTCCGTATCTGACCCCATTACAGCTACCTCTGGAGTTCCTCAAGGCAGCCACCTGGGTCCGCTGATATTCATATTGTCAACCAATGACGTTGATTGTGTCATTAAAAATTCATATCTTTCCATTTACGCTGATGATATGAAAATCTTCAGACACATTTCAACTCCCGCCGACTCTTACCCACTCCAAGAAGACTTAAACAATTTTTGAACATGGTGCCAAAAAAATTGCCTTGAGCTTAATGTAAATAAATGTCAAAATATTACATATTCCCGCAATCGTGTTCCACCAGTCCACCGATTATACTTCATCGGCAATGAGCTTGTTCCCCCCGTCTCTCTGTTTCGCGATCTGGGTGTCATCTGCGACAGTGAACTTAATTTTCGCTGCCATATAGACCAAATTATAAGCAGGGCCAACTCAATGCTGGGTTTCGTAAAACGCTGGTCTAAGGAATTCTCGAACCCCTATGTCACATAATCCCTCTATGTCACATTTGTCAGACCAATTCTTGAATATGCTAGCCAAGTTTGGTCTCCGCACCACGATGTCCATTCTCTCCGAATAGAAGCGGTTCAACGCAGGTTTATCCGTTTCGCTCTACGCGGCCTCCCATGGACTGATAGATTTAACTTACCCCCATATGAGGATCGTTTAAAACTGATTAATTTGCAATCACTCGTAAAACGTCGAGAAGTAGCCGACATACTCTTTCTCCATCAGTTGATAACAGGAAACATTGACTGCCCCACGCTGCTCCGAACAATTTCTTTTGAAACAAATCCACGCAACCTCAGGTCTGTACCACTTTTTCACCAAAATTTCCACCGCACCAATTATGGTCGTAACGAGCCAATATCAAGAATGCTACGGCTGGCGAACGGAATGCAAAGCTCGTTTGATTTTCACCGCAGCAAATTTGCACTGAGAAACTGCCTTCACTCAAACCCCTCACCCTCCCTTTCTTAAACTCACTTGGCTTCACTTCCTTCACACCATCTCCTTTTACTCTTAAGCATTTAGTTTTAAGTACATTTAGTTATAGTTTAAAAATAAGTGGGCCCGTGGGCCCGGAGATAAAAAAAAAAAAAAAAAAATCTAGATTAGGTTAAGTTTGGTTTAAGTTAGATTAAGTTAGCTTGTACTAAGCTCAATAAATAATAAATAAATAAATAAATAAATAAATAAATAAATTCTGTTGTGGAACACTAAAAATATTGGGAAACATTAGGGAAAATCCAGTTTACCTCTCACTTACTCTGGACCAAATACTTTAATTGTTCTTTAATGTATTCCACTAAATATTTCGCGTTCGATTAAGGGTATAGATTTGGTGACGGTAGAGCTAAGTTAAGAAGATTATGAACAAAATATATAAGCTTATATAATTCCATCATCAGACTCCGAAGTAACGGTCCTTTCAAGAAACACCCTCCCCTTATTCATAAAATAATTAATCCATGTGTTAACTAACTCATGTGTTAAGCTTAGAAATAACTTGAGGTTAGGAGCACTGATCAAATTGTTCTAAACATAAAATTTTAAAAAATATATTCTATCAGAATTAGTACAAAAAACTACTTCTATTTGCTAAACATTTTGCAATTATTAACTCTGGAACAATGTATTATATAAACATGAGTTAAGTTAACTAGTAGTTAGAAAGCTTTTATTAATACCTGTATTTTTCTTATCATAACATGGTACGTCTTCTTTCATCGAAATTTCTAAGGTTCCGATACTTACAAGTTAACAAAAAGTTAGAATAGAATCTTTATAGTATAAGTCTGTCCATGCGCCTGTCCGTCTGTCTGTCACAGCCTCATAACTTTTGAACTGTTAGATGTATCCGTAGAAGGTTGAACTGAGCACAAAACAGATCAAAAGTACAATTTTGAAAAGTTCAAAAATAAACATGTTGCATCCCAACAAAAGTAAACTTTGCGAACTGATGATTGAGGAACTGTGTGTTTGCAGGTAGCTAGTAACTTAAATGTAGCTAAAACCAAGCACAACAAATGCTTAACATTACGAGTAACTAGTTCTAATGCACACAACAAAAATAAATCAAAATTAAAAAAAACCACGCACGACACACCGCAACGTGAAAAAAAGCGACAACTGTCAAAAATCGGGCGAATTGGTCCACATGCCATTTGAGAAAAGAATTTCGATCTCGCTTTAACCCATGGCAACACCATTTGAAGAATGTAGGCATAACCTCTGACCAACAGCCGTGAAATTCCATGTTGGCCGAATTGGATGTGAGTGAGATGCCACTGTGGGGCATTGTTGATAATCAACAGACCTACCTACACACAAAAAATACAAAACGGCTACACTACTACAGATCATGCAGTTTTTCGCTGTAAAAAGATAAATAGGCCAGAGTAATTGACCTACAAAAGAAACAGCTGAGTGATAAATAAGCCATCAGCAGCTTCAAGGAAGGCAAAATGAAGAAGTTAAACCACTCGTCAGTTAGCAGCCAGCCAATAAAGTTTATTTTAAACTAAAGTACTCGAGTTTTATTTGTCTCCAAATATTCAGTTCAATTAATTGAAGTCTTTTTTAACTTACCGCTTGTCGATCAGCTATTGCAAGCCAAACTTTTTGAATTCCTGCTTACCTCAGTGCGGAACAAACATGTTTACGAGGATTTAAAAAGCATACTCTTATATAGTTTCGTAACTTTATAAGGTTACGATAAAAATCAAAAAATTACTGCCAAAATGTAGTATCTTTGAAGCTACTGAGTCGGAAAATTTTGAAAAATTCCTGAGATGTGTCACTTTTCAAAAATTACAGGAAAACTACTTTCATTTTCATACATACAGTGACTCAAACTCATATTCGTACACCATCTGCAGATAACTTTATTCCACTCTCCATTAAAATTAGACAGAATTTAAATAATTATTTCTGTACTCTACAATTACACATTTGTTTTTTATACTCCATCTGGTTTTAAAGATTTTCAACACTAGGTAAGGTTTTGACATAAGCTAAAAGCAAACAGTTATGATATTATGACACAAGATACTGTTATGGAAAATGTGTGCCTTGCTTTTGTGAGTGGAAACTATTTTCTAGAGTGTTGAGCAGAGTAGAAAGAGATCAAGTATTTTGTAATTTTTTTTTAAATTGTTTGCAAAATGGGAAGAAAGAGCTCTGAAACATCTATTGAGCTACGCCAACTGATAAAATATTGTAATATGCGAGCTACGGCTCGAGTAGATAAAACGTTATTCTGTGAGATTATTTCTTTATTTTCTAGTCTATAGAACAATTCAAGTTCACACTATACTGTTCTTCGCAAATTCTTTCCTTACAAGGTCTCTTTCTTTTCAAATCACTTTATCTCATTTCAATTACTTAATTCACAAATCCAAACTAATTACTTCTTCTTGTTAACTCTCTACTTTCAATTTATCACAAAATTACAACTTCGCCTATTATCACTTTTCCAATCTCTTCGTGCGGTTCGAAACCCAACTGCTTTGCCTCGATCGCCATCTGTCCTTATATAGTCGCATTTCTGATAGCCAGAAACTTCTAGCAAATTCTTCGACCACTGGAACAAGAACATTTTGATGTAATAATTCCAAGATGACAGCTGCAGCCAATAATCTCTTACGGTTATAATTCTCTTGCGGTTATAATTCTCACTTAATTCCGCAACGTCGAACAACACGAACCTCGAATGAAAAGATACTTCGGAATGTGTTGCATACTTTTGGAGCGTAGTTATTATGCTACATTATGTTACAATATTATAATGAATAAATCATATAGTGAGATCTCTAGTTTAGTAAATCGACCACCGATCAACTATCCAGTATATTGTTCAGCGCTACAAACACGAAAATGGGATTGAAAATATGCCGCAAAAAACCAACAGACATATTTTCAACGAGCATGACAAGAGGATTATTCTACGTTAATTTAAAGAAAACCCCAGAACTAGTGCATGTTCTTAAAAAAAAGTTCTCCACAGAAACACTGAGGAATTGCATTCGCGTACATTGGTACAATGGCAGAGTAAGTCGAAAAAAACGTTTTATCAGTCAGATCAACAGAACCAAGAGACTAAACTTTGCAAAAGAGTATCAAAACAAGAACTTTGACTTCTGGAAACAAGTTATTTTTACAGATGAGTCCAAATTCAACATCCACGGGTCAGATGGTCGACAAATGGTTTGGCGAAAACCAAACACAGAACTCTTTCCAGAAAACACAGTTGCAACAGTTAAACACGGTGGAGGTTCGGTCATGGTGTGGGGCTGTTTTTCTGTAGCGAGTGTGAGAAAACTTCACATAATTTAGGGAATTATGAACTACAAAGACTACATCAATATACTTAAGGCAAATCTGAGATTTATAGATTTATCTTTTACCAAGACAATGACCCAAAATATAAAGCCTATGCAACTCGTCAGTGGCTACTTTACAACTGACCTAAGGTGATGGAAACGCCACCAAAATCACCGGACATAAATCCTATCGAGAATTTATGGGACGAACTCAACAGGGAAATTCGAACGGCAAGCTTGAGGAACACAAGTGACCTTAAACAGAAGCTAGTGAAGGAATGGGCAAATATCTCGTCGGGATATACTCACAAACTTGTGGAATCCATGCCAAATCGACTAAAGCATGTCATTTTGAGCAAGGGATATGGTACGAAATATTAATTACTGAAAGCAGGCCGGAAGATAAGGCTCGACATATACTCGTAACTGTACGAATACGAATATGAGCTAATTTTTGTTTATTAATTGTTATTTATCTTAAAATGTTTATTTTTTCTTTTCTATGTTTAATTAAATTTTAGGTTTTGTGTTCGATTTTAAATATTTCTTGAATTGAAAAAGGTTTTTCTCAAAAAAATTTGTAGTATTTTTTGTTCATCAGCTGTACGAATATGAGTTTGATACACTGTACGTGGTTTTCGAAAAATTTTGTATAAATGTGAAGATAGGCAAAATGGCACCTACCGCCCGCCATCTTGTTTTTCCCGATAATAAGACCTTCATGCTTTACCGTTTATTTTGCTTATAAAAATGTTGATCATTTTATATTTATGAGGTATAAATTTTTTTTCAAATTATAACATCCTGCATGAATAGTATTCCAATTGAAAATAAATATTCTAACTAAAAACTACTTCTGCAGGATGTTGAGACTAATTCCGAGGGCAAACTGGATTGCGTATGCTGAGCATCCATAAAAATATGTTCGATTTATTAACTGTGGAGCTGCTAAGGGTGATTCAATTGGAGGTTACAATTTAAATCTGAAATAAAACACATTGGTTATTGATAAATTGCTGATATTTTTATGTCAATAAACGGCTATACAGACTTTTGCCCTTTTGATGAAATTTTCCATCACTTTTAGGTATAAATCCTGCGGTAATCCTTCATAAATAACGCTTCGAATCTTGTACTTTAGCTCTGGAATAAGCATACACCCAAAAGAAATAAATCCAACGCACGGTCTTGGTGGCTAATTTTGGTCGTCGAAACGAGAGATGTGTGCAATAACTGCATTGTTTCTGGCGCAGTGTGGCAGGTGCCACTGTCTTGTTGAAACCACATGTCTTTTTACATTAATATCGTCCATTTGGTACTAAAAAAAATTTGTAATCATGTTTAATTTCTGAATCAAGTGGATCTTGTAGGCATGCAGATACAAATCTTTTTGTCAATATGCGCCGCATGGAGCTGTAGGAAAGTTCAATTGCTGGAAACGATGGCGAACGGATTTTTACGGATTGTCACGAACACTGTTATTCACTGTGGCGGTTTTTTTTTTTTGCGTAACCGGCTACTTCGAGTCGATAGAATTTTTACAATAATTTCTTAACCACGTATACCGACATTAATTTGCAATGGGCGAATCGTGTTGTTTAAGCCTCATTTACGTCCATTCGTTCATTTGGCCAAAAATACCATAAAAACAGAGTCAAAAATCCAAATTTTCTAAATCTTAATTATTTTAATATAGAAACATTCAGTAATGGTGTCTACTTTATCACTACACTACTGTGCTAGAATTTAATATGCATTAACTAATTAAACAAAATTTACCTCAGGGATAATAATGAATGCACAAATAATCCAAAACCCACAATCCTCTGGTGGCATGCTAGAATATTTCTCCGCCCACCAAAAACGGATTTCCTGTGGTCACATTGTTCACCAAATTATTCATTCATCGACGCTGCGAGTGTATATTCCTTCCATGCCATTACTAAAGCTGACCTCATTTCCGCCGATTTCAAATGTCATTCTCAAACATCCTGCAAGAATAGCATTCCAATTAAAAATAAATATTCCATCTAAAAACTACTTCTGCACTTAGCATCTGACATTTTACGCCCAACCACCCCTCAAAGCATCCTCAATTCGCCATTCTACCACTACATATTAACTTTACCAGTAACATTGCACACTGCACATTCCCATCCATGAGTGCACTCTGCACAAATTAACCTCGTAAACATGTATCTGTATCTCCCACTGTCACTGGGGGTGGGTGGAAGTTAAAAGTCCTTGTGTCGGCATCATGTTGCTTGAAACTATTTACTGCGCAAAGTACTCGTATACGAGTATATACATTTCCCCCCAATCATACAGTCAGATACATCTTAACCAAAAGATACTCCCTGTGTTGCCAGTCTGACTGGGGAGCAGAGCACTGGTATTGCAGTGACGGTATGATGGTGTTGCGCCAATCGTTTTTGTTGACGTTCTGTGTATCTGGGGCCCATGGAGAGTGTGCTGCTAAAAAAGTATCGCTACGCGAGGAAATTTATTCGTATGTCCGTCGTCGAGTGTGGATTCAGTTCGTTTTCGATCATCAAATGCAGTGAACGCAATTGGCTGCTTGCTCAGTCGGTTATTCTTTTATTTCTGTTTTATTCAAATTTCGTCGCGTAAAACAAAATAAAAATAGTAATTGTATCTACTTGCAAAAGACACCTATCTTTTTTTTTTGAATTTTTTTCTTGTTATTATTTTTAATCAGATATGACAGAGAAACGTAAAGTATTTGCATAAGTTTCGGTCGGAACTGCAAGTGTTGCAAGGATTGATAGAAGTGCAGTGTCGGTGCACTGCACCTGCATACGACGACGACAACAACGTCGGCGTCAGGCGTGAACACCGTTTTATGTTTACTCGGCGAAATCTTTTCGCGTTATCGTGAAATGTATTAGTGCCAACGGTCTTCGCCCCGGTTTCGGTAATAATATGAGAAAAATACAATAAATTCTTCGTCGCGCGATCTGTTAGATATTCTCAGATAGTACTGATCTTTCTGGAGTAGAAGTAGATATTTTCATTTTTTAAATCTATCTACGAGTATTCGTGCGGTGCATATTAGATTTGACTAACCGTGAATCTGCATAGTGTTTTTTTTTTTTTTCGAAAAAATATGTAGATACACTATCGATATCGAGTGTCGTATGTCCATGTCCATTCATCATTCTTCGTCTGGCGTGTGATGTATACGCGTGTGGAGAGACGCACTCCATAAAGTAGAAGCTGCCGGTCTTTAGCGACGACGTGCACTTTTTTTTTTTTTTTCATTTTAACCAACACACGCACATATTTTTCTTGTGACGTTTTGGCGGCTATTTAGTGAATAAAAAGTGAAAAAAAAAGAAGAATTTGTCTGCAGACTATCGGTCAGCATATTGATGTTTTTATTAAAATAATAAATGTAACTAAATACAAAAGCAATAACAATAAAGAAAAATTTTTGCAAAAAAAATTTAAAAAAAAGAAAAAAAGTGAAACAGTCGGGAGTCGTCAGGGGCTTAACGTTGATTGATTTGTAGATCGTGCTGCACATTTTTAAATGGTTACGAGTTTTTGGAAATTTATTTGCATTGTTCATGTTTTTGTGCTGCATTTCGACGGATAATAAGGTAAATAAATATTATTAGCGTTTTTTTTTTTTGTTGAATAAACGTGATTTAGATGAATGATTTGCTATATGTTTATGTCGTCTGGAACACAATGTAGATCATTTGAGTTGTCGCGTCTGTTGAACATTTTGCTGTTTATTTTTGTATCTATAATTTTATGCATTCGAAATTGACACTCAAATACCTAATAAAATGATCGATATATGTACATAGAAAAAAAAAAAAAATAAGATTGATAGTTCTAGCTTGTGATACATCTGGGCACGTTCTAGAGCGCTCTGTGAAAAGGTTTTGAATCTGGCGCTACTCCCACCAAGGGCGGCACAGTTCTACGATATTATTGTCTGTCAAGGACAGAATTGTCTTAACACATGTCTGTCTGCCTGCCTTAGACAGTTTTGTTTTGCGCTAGTACAGAGGCGTTAATATTTCCCGAAGAACTCATGAAAACTTGATCTATGCACAAATGTTTTCAAAGTGAGTCGAAATAGAGCTCACACTCATTTCTCTATTTTGATTTATTTTTCCAAAATTTAAACGGAAAATTCCGAGAAACATCTAAATCGCGTAAAATTTTGTGGAAGTTTGTGTATGAATCAGAAATACAGAGCACGATCATGCTTATATAACGAGTGTTGCTTTGATCAGGAATCGGCAAATAATTGGTCACGGATCACTTTTCAGTCAATCACGAGAGTTTTGTATAGGCACAAGTATATTAGTACGCAGGGGGTTTTTTAAGTAATTAAATTCCATACAAACGCAGGTAAAAGTGTGGAAAATATACTAAGTGAAATGCAACCAGCTTATGGAACTTCTTGCCTGCAAATGGTCGGGCTTATTTAAAAAAAGGTAGAGAGTCATTAGAAGCTGATGACCGCCCTGAAAGATCAAGACAAAGTCGAATATGCCCTCACGAAAGATAGTCGACTCAAACTAAAAGAAATTGCAGAAAGGTTCAAAATATCTGAAACAACGAGTTTCAAAATTCTACACGATCTTCTTGGGATGTCAAAAATCATCTCAAGGTGGGTGCAGTGTGCAATGTTGTAAACAGTTTTCGGAGCTGTGTGGTTCTAATCCAGCAGAAGTTATCATCAAAATTGTTACTGAAAATGAAACTTGGATTCATTATTATGTCACTGAGTTATCAGCAGGAGTCCATGCAGTGGGTTATTCAGCCCCCAAGAAGTTTAAGGCCATACCATCAGCTGGGAAGATTATGGCAACGGTGTTTTGAGACGCACGAGGAGTCCTGTTAATAGATTATGAACCAAAAGGCAACAGAATCACACCGCACGAATGGTTGGGTCCTACAGTTTTATGCCATTTCCGAGGGACAATTTTTTCTATTGAGAGAAGCTTCTCCTGACAATTTTTACTCTCGGATGTTTGTCAGACATTCGCGAGAGGTGGGACTGCGAGAAGACTTTTTTCCTTCGTGACGATTCAAAGAATTTTCGAGCCGTAGCGTTGATGTCCATTAAACTATTTTAGGCAATGAATTCGAACCCTTCTCACTACGAATACGTCAATATCGCTATACAAGGGCTATAGCTCGTTGTTGTATCTTCTCCTCCATTCCTCGTATAAACGGCACCAAAAATCACTCGAAAAATTATTCTTTAAAAACAACAAACAGTGTCTTTGGTATCGTCCATGCTTCTGCGCCATATAGCAGGGCCGAAATATTTAAAGCACCTGGGCATGATTAGCACGGAGCATACATCTAAGAAATGGTCGGATAAAAGTATGCCTGATAAATGGGAGTTCAGCATAGTGTGCTCCGTCCTCAAGAAAGAAGACCCTCTGAACTGCACTACAGAGGTACTCGTATTAGTCTCATTTTGTCAACAATCTGATTTGTCAGTATCAGGGCGGTTTTAGACCAAGAAAGTCCACCATAGATAAGATATTCACGTTGCGGCAGGTCTTGGATAAATCCCAGAAACTCCAAATCGATTTTAACCACCTTTTCATCGATTTTAAAGTCGCTTATGATAGCGTCTATGGAGGCAAGCTATACGGAGCCATGTCTAATTGTAAAATCCCTGTCAATCTCGTTTGTCTCTGCAGGAGGACGATGGAAAATACACGCTGCTCCATTAAGGTAGGTAACAACATCACCGATGCATTTGATGTCAGAAAAGGTGCTGCCAGTGCAGTTGTGCTTTCGGGAGTATTGAAACAGAAATAGCGAAAATGGGTTTAGCGGTTAATGAGGGCAAAACAGAATATTTAAATAAATATGTTGGCGCTTACAGCACATTGCAGGGCCTGGCCTACTCGTAACTTCTCATAGCCACTCGTTCTGTGGGCCTCACGAATGGTTGGGACCTACAGTTAGGCATTTTTTTTTTCGATTGAGAGAATCTTTTTCATGACTATTTTACTCTCGGATGTTTGTCAAACGTTCGCGAGAGGTGAAGTACAATTTTGAGGTAGTTAAGGACTTTGTCTACTTAAGCTCCGATGTAAATTCAAACAATGACAATTGAGAAGCAAAGCCCTCTCATGGATAACTATGAGTAAGGTGACTTTGTATTAGACCCTCATTATCCCAGTTAGACCATCGGCTCCAGCAGCCTTGTTGTATTTAAGCTACTTTCACTTCACTTTGGTCAGGTGGACCAAATTGTTAATCGTCATAGTTCGGGTTGAATGGAGCAGAGTTTTGATCGTCACCGTCGTTTAACAGTCTACAGAAGTGATCTTTCCAAATTGTTAGCTCTACTACCAGATTTCCTTCTTCATCCCTACATGCTTCTGAGCAGGCTTTGTAGCCTTGGCATACTCTTTTTACCTTCTGGTCAAACTTACGAAGCTTTCCATTATTCGATCTCGCATTTTTCGTATTCTTTCTTAGAAGCTGGTGTTCTTCCCAACTTTTCCGCCTGTAGATGTCGTAAGCTACACTCGTCACCCTATGCAATGTCGCTTTATAAGCCTCTTGCTTATAAAACCACATTGGAGACGGGGTTCTTGATGGCTTGCAGACAGTAATGCCATTGCTCATCTGCGCTTACCGTTGGCGGCATTGGACTTTTTGAGAGGTTCAAGATCTCTCGATCGGCGAAGTCCCCGCCAGTCTCTTGTGATCGTTGCATATTTAGTTTTATCTCGGTGGTTCTTTGGTGCTGTGATGTTTGGGATATCCGCATACCTACCTTGGCAGCAACAAGAAGTGAAACATCTGCACGTCCTGACTGTATTTGGGCTGGTCGACCTTTGGAGTCCTCATTTTTCCTAAAGTTGATCATACGACTATAATGTTTCTCGATCTGATATACTCTGATTTTTATAAAACGTATAATTGAGGATGAGGTATGTGCTGCTAACGAAATTATTATTTTAATTACGTACCAGGTTTCTCAGCTATGAATCAGTCGATGTTCAAAATCAGTATCTAAACAAGTTTTTCAGGAGCACTCAGACTCGATTTTCGGTCCTTGTAATATCAGGGAGAAACCTCTTTTTCTTGCAGTGGTTGCAGAAACTTAGATTATATTTGTTTCTCTTTTATTCTCCGGTAGCTCTTCGTGTTGCTGTTCCCCGGTCGGGCTCGAACCTGTACAGCTCGGGTCACAAGGAAACACACTGCCTGGACTGCAGCTAGTACCATACCAAAGTTGGTAGAGTAAATTTCGCCCTATCCACGAGGTGCTATGAGGAAAGTTAAAGAAACTCCGATCAATGCGATCTCTACAAGAAAAGCTTAAGGCAGGTTTGAAATCAATGAGGAGTGGCTACGGTTCGAAAATATGTAGGTTGTCGCTATTTTGCAGCTGTGATTCAAAAATGACTAAATATTATAAAAGACTTGCTAAAAGCACTGAACCTGAAGGTTAGGCTAGGCTGGAGAGGCTGCCTGAACATTGAACGCCGACATACTTGTCTAAAGAACTTCAACTGGAGCTACATACCGAGATTTTCGGCAGTAAAGTTTTTTCGAATGTTCGTGTTCCCGTATGGCGCGTTTTATTGAAAATGTATCTACAGTCACTCCTAAAAATCGATTGCTAGTGAAATCGCAAGCCAGATTGTGGCTTGGTTGGTTGGTTGGTTGGTTTAAGAGGGTGAGCTTATGCTCTTCACTTACGCCTCCATTGGGCCCGTTGTGTTCCCCTCATCTGCGTAACTGTAAGGAATAGTGATGTGTTTTGGGAATTATGTATTGAGAGGATTTAGGTCTAGGGATCATGTGTAGTATCAACTATATCGTATAGTGATCGGGGAATCCTAGTGTGCATCTGGCGAATTCCAGTATATCCCCGATTCCTTTCTTATTGAAGTGTGTAATATCCGGAATCCTTGAAGATCCCAGAATTTTCAGCCTTAGCCTCGCTGTAGCAGGGCAGTGACAGAGGATGTGTTCTATATCTTCCTCCTCCTCTTCACAGTTGGCACAGATTGCTGTATCAGCTATCCCGAGTCTGAACGAATGTTTGTTGAGATTGATGTGCCCTGTTAAAAGTCCCACCATCAATCTCAATTGTGTTCTGCTTGAGTTAAGAGCTCTTTTTGCTGTGTTGTTACTCGGTTTTGTTATTACAGATCTAGCCACTTAACACGTGTCTAGATTCGTCCAGTAGTTATTGAACTCCTGTCGTATCTTTTATTGATTATTGTTTTAATAGTTGTTAGAGGGACCCCTATTGTATTATCCGGGTTCAGTTCTGTATTGCCTGCTATTTCGTCTGCCCTTTCGTTACCCGGTACACCTTCGTGCCCCGGTACCCATGTGAGATGGACTCTATTGCGTCTGGCAAGTAAGTTCAATTTAGTTTTGCACTCCCTTACTAGTGGTGATTTCGACATGGGGTTTGTGATCGCGCTAATTGCTGCTTTGCTGTCCGAGCAGATGTCAATTTGCCTTTCTTCGCTGGTGTCTTCTGCGAGTAAGATTGTGGCTTGGTTTCTGAGCTTTGAAAAATAGTAAAGAAATTAGCTACAAAGCTAAGCTGTGAGTTTTCAGCAGTAGAATTCTAGTTCTAACTATTTAAGCGCTACGTAGCGAATCTGCAAACTACATATCCGAACATGTATCCAAAGTCGCATTTGGCTTTCGAGGAAAGCAAGAATAGCTGCCAGTCAGTTCTCGTATTTGGCTACAATTTGACTTCACTGGCAAGCGATGTTTCCATACGCCTATAGTAACCGAGTAACTTCTAACTGAGAAGCGGCAATCTTGAGTTACCTTAAAATTAAAGTTGACCTATTCTCGGGGCTTAAACATAGCTTGGCTAGTGACTATTAGCGAAATTGCGTGCCCATCTTCGCACACGTCCGTTTCCAGCAAAGCATTCGAAACATATGACGCAGTTTTTTTTAGAAATTATTCTCCTACACTGATACCGAAATAAAAACTTACGAAGCATCTGCGTCATTTGCACGATCGAGCACAATAAAACAAATACATACTCAGATATCAAGGAATGTGAACTGAAGATATTCCTTTCCAACTCTATTATAAAATCTGCGGCGCAATAGGCCAACGTAAAACTACTACGCCTTTCGTGGGCACAAAAAAAGTTTTAAATGACGAAACGCGTGACACAGGTTTTGCCTAGTAGCGAACATTTCTAGTGTTCTCTGTTTCTACGAAATACATTATACACCCGAAAAAATAAAACAAAATCCAAATACCTTCGAAACACATACTGATGACTCGCAGTATTCTTAGCGCCAATTCAGCTTTTTTTTTTACTTAAAAACTACTCACCACATATACTTATTTCAAATTACAATTTGTCAGTCTAAATGACTCACGATCAAAGAATTCGCACACCCTTCCTAGATGGTTCGAAATTTTGAAATCGTATACTCCACCATTCTACATATGAAGATATCCATACCTATGGTCACTTTGCCTTTAGAAATTTTGCGAATAAAAAAATTCATCTAAAGCCAAATGCTATCCCCACCCAAAAATAATTATTGACATTCCTAGCCACAAAGAAGAGACCAAAAACTATTTTGATTCATCTCAAAGCAGGAAGTGAACACCAAGTAGAATCCTCTTCCCTGATGCTGGTGTTACCTAACCACAAGATACAAAAGAAAAAAAAGGAGAAAACAAATCTCTAAAAAAGAACGAACACCACAACAAGATAAAAACGCGCTACCACACCGGGCAACAACGAAGAGGAGGACTTGATTATGTCATTCTAAGCCGACTCACTTGGTTGTTCCCTTCCTCGTGTTATTGTTATTATAATTTTTTTTTTTTTTTTTTGTCTTACCTTATTATTTCTCGTCCATTAATGCGAAGGTTGTCTATGTCTGGCGTCAAGGCAAAAGATGCCACCAGCAAAACAAAGTATCTAAAACTACAAGAACACATCTTAAGTAACGAAACAGAAAAAAAAAAGATACTAACCTGGACCAGATGGAGACTCCTTTCCTTAGTGTGCATCCGCGACGGGACTTCCACTGCAACTATTATCAATACGAACGAAGAAAAAAAAAAAAAAAAAAAAAACGCGACACGAGAAACAAGAGACCTTGCAAAAGGGATTTGGAGGATGTGGTCTTCTGTAGTCGGTAAGCAATAAGGAAAGACTCTGCGGCGAAATAGATGACTCAGAACGGAAAAGCGTCTTCTTTCTTTGCCGTTTTATAGTTTGCAAAGATTGGAAAGATACTCTTAGCTATTACAGCGAATAGATTACTTCCTGGCGAAATTCATAATGAGGCATGCACTGCCGCTGTGAACTTTTCCTTTTTTTTCATTTTGCTATTTTACAGGCGATTTGTGAATGAATGCTAAAATTACTACTTCCTATGGGGCAGCAGTAATAAAGTGGATTAATAACTTTGTTGCCGATTTCTTATAGAAGTTCTATCATAGTACCTTGTAGACTGCTTTTGTTGAGTTATCTTTTGTAGAATCCTTTTGCTGTAGCAATCATTTGTAGACATGGCCGCAAACAGACTTAAGCTTCCTCTGTCTGACACTGTGACAGTTGTGGGATGCTTCATTGGCTGTAGTTGACTACTCGTATGGGAATTCATCAATAAAGACTTTTTGATGGTGTAAATGATGCTACGAGTATACTGAAATGGGTGAGTCTGATAGGACTTTCCTCAATTGGGCAAACTAGAATAAAACGTAGAAGATGTCGAAAAATAACTGTCAAACATCAGCAGACTCTGTCGTCTTGGACCTATCTACCTAGGAAAGGGCAAAGCATAACCTGAAATATCTTAACCCACAAATTCTCAGTAGTGACTGGGAAGTCGGGGAAATGAAAAAAGGACACAAGAGCTAGTATAGTTCACGTATAGGATCACTTAAAAAGGGTCATATAGTGAGCAGACACAAATTAACACGTCCCTGACTATGCAATGTGCCTGGAAACTCAACAAAAGTGAGGGTGGCCGTGGTGTAGTGGTAACATCATCGCTTGTCACGCTGTTGGTTCACGGTTCAAATCCTGATGTCAAGAATCATCTATTTATTTCGCAGTAAATAAATGAAAAGTCGATTAATTGCGAAAGCTAAGTCAGCTCTACTGCGAAGGCATAACACTGGCAGTAGGGTGGTCATATTTCTGAAAATGCAACTTGATCGTGATGATGACATCAGGAGGACTGAAAAAAAATACTGTGAATCATGAGCAACGACAATAAAAAGCAAAACAAAAATGCTCCCCAGTTATCTAGACGCCACCCTTGGAGTTTACAGAAACTTAATACCACCTGAGTTTCAAACCACTACACCAAATCTTTCTTTCTTTCTCTCTCTCTGTCTATCTACACAACGCCCGTGCCCTATAAAGTACTCGTATAAGGGTATTCATATCCCCTTTGGCGCGAGCAAATTATATATAAAAAAAAAACTCACAATTCAGTGACACTAACTTGGGTGAAGGGATCGAAGAAAGTGAAAAATCGGAAGCCTAAGCTAAAATTTACTACTTGCTGCTTTAGATGAGGGACATAATCGGGCAATAGGCCACTAATGAATACCTATGACGGTGGCCAAATGTGAAGAAGGCCAAAAAGGCACGACGGTAGGCTCTGCCAAGAGAAAAGTTCTATGCATTTAGTGAAGAACGCTCAAATGGATAGCAGCTATGTCCATGGGATATACGAGGAGACTTCTGGAAGACGATACCTACTGGTTGTGCATGGAGGATGTGGAAGACACCGCCACACATATTGCAAATCAAGTAAATACTATCGTTGACACAAGAAATCGAGATCAGATAGAAAATCAGGGGAAGAACTCTACGCTACGATGACTCGAAGAATGGAAACAACGAAAAGAGATCTAACACTTCATTAGAAATGAGTACCGACTCTAAATATATTAATGAGAGATTGGCATAGCTATTACATATAAAAAAAAACTAATAATAGAACAACAACATCAGCCTGATTTGCGCTCACTCCCCCACAGAAAAGAAATACAGTCGCACCAAAGATTGTTTCTACAAGACGCAGCCCTTTCAAAAATTTTTGGTAAGACATTCGTTCAGCGCCACAACTGATGTGCTGAACCCTAATCCAACCCCTTGGTTATACTATATGCCGATGGCATACATTCGAACACCTAAGAAATTTAAGTCAGTAGCGCCGAACTGGAAAGAGGGAGTAGAGCTGTTCAGGCGTCGAAATAAAATACACGACTTGCACCTAAATATCGCTTATTTGAAAATCACTGTAATCCGTTTAAAACGAATAAACTATTTGATAATATTTCAAAACTTGATATACTACGACCTTGAATATGTCTAATATTGTTTGGATATTGATTTCGAAAAATATTGAGGGAGTAATAGACGAAAAATAGTCCATTTTCAAAAATCAGTCAATAGGCGTGTTTTTTTGCAAACTGTATACCCAGAAATGTTAGAATTAACACTAGAAGCAAGAACAAAATCTTACTGGCAATCACTGCCGATAATATCCGAAGGAAAGGCGTGCGTTTTGGATACATTGTTTGGATTGCTGAAGAATTCAGGTCACTGCTACAAATTAAGGGGTGATGCAATGTTTTTTGTTGAGGTGTCTGTTTTCAGGGTTCCGGAAATAGACACGGAAACTTATTGCTCTCGGTAGTGTGTCCGTTTGTCACCAGCTTTTAGAGGGACCATATCCGCATGATTTTTTCACAAGCAATGTAAAATAGTAATGCAAAGACAACGCCGGTACCATTTTCTAGAAAACCATTAATTTGGAGTACAAGCAAAAATCGTATATAGGAATGTGACATATCGCTGAAAGTAGAATCCTTAAATATTTCAAACTAAAAATTTGGAACAGTGGAGGAAAGTCTACAAAAAACCCACCGTTATACGTATATTTTGCCAAAAATCGGACACGCTACTGATAGCATACGTCTACCGTACCTCAAATATCAAATTTGAATAAAATCGTCAGAGCCGTTTTCGAGTAAATTGATTTTTTGTAAAAGCTGCCATTACCAAAGTACCGTTAATTTTGAGATGCGAATGAAAATTTTACCTCGAATTGTGAACCCACTGATCCCAGATATGAAGTTTGGAGAAAATTCATTCAGCCGTTTGGGCTGCAGTCGACCACAAACACATACAGACAGATAGATAGAATTGAAAGACGCATCATAGTGATGTCCAGTTTGATGGAAATACTGGGCTCTAAATGTAGGCGCAAGTAAAAAGAGTGAAAAGTTATGCAAGCGTTGAATATCTGGAGGGAACATATTCGTGGACTTTTAAAGTACGGCAAAAGCTTAAATTCCGTGGACTGTCTGATTATCATAATCTGAACGATGACCTACATTTTCGACCATCCAACTTAACTGAAATCAAAGGCAGCAAATGCTGGTGCCTTGGTAGGGAATATGCAACAGTTAATTCTTCGAATATGTTGGAATGAAAATTTCCCGATAATTGGAACCTCAACCCTTCGTAAGAGATGAGTTCACCTACTATGGGTTAACAGAGCATATGCCTCGCATATCACCTTGGGATCGTCACAGCGTTTTTTTATTGAGTTTTAAGTGTCGTACATAGGGATGAGGCATATTGACTGCTCAATGTTGTAAAAGTTGCTTGTTGGTTGAGGTCCAAGTTGATTTCGAATTGCCGTCAAATCTCTGATACCATACATTCTTGGCGTCAAATCTATGCCAGCCTATGCTACCGTCACGAAAACTAGCGAAGACACCATAGTCAGAAACCTAGAACAAGTCCAATGCTATGCTAGAACTTGCTGAAATATTATCATGGATGTTGCCTTGTTTCGATATAATAAGGTCAGAAAACTAATAAAGCATGTTCTTAGTTGACAAGCCACCTAGCACTGTTTGGAAAGAAACTCTCCTAGGAAGGAGAAAGACACAAAGCTCTTCCATCACAACATGACTTAACTTAGTACAAGGATGTATAAATAATGTGCTGAATCTAATTATTCTGATATTTTGGAAGATTCTGTACATTTTTCCGTAGAGTATTCCAGAATATAAACTCGCCGTTTTCGAGATAATTCCACTCAAAAACGATTGTCATTAACTCAGGGTTAAGTCGAACATTTTGAATTACTTCTTACAATTTTCAATTTTTTTTTTTAAACTATCAATCTTGTAGAGAATTTCAAATTTTAGAATTTCGAAAAAAGTGTTCCTTTTCGAACGGTTTTCGTTAATTTTCGGATAAGTTTGGACATTTTGGAAAATTTCGTTTTACTTTTCAAAATTTAAAAAAAAAAAACAGTAGTGGTAGAAAACGACAAAATTTCTACCGAAAATATGATTTAAAAATGATTTTGATTAAATTACAGTAAAGACAGACAATTTGAAAAATGTCGTAAAATTTTCGAAAATTTTCGAAAATTTAGGAAAGTTTGCTTTTAGTATACTCTCAGGGCTTTACATAGACTCATCTCTCATAAAATCTATACTCGTTCTAGAAGCCTTTTGCGATACCTACTCTTCGAACTAGGAAAGTATTTATAGTCATCTAAATTCTAACGCACAGCAGTTGCAATTTCTATGGAACTTTCTCGGAGAAGGTGTAAAACGAAGGCGTCAAACGAAGACAAAAGCTACTGATGTCTCCCTTGCACTTATTCCATTGCAGGCGATTTTCTCTATTTGTTGAGCTAAGCTGAGCAATTATCACGAAATGGTGCCACACGGAAAAATTATAAAGTTCGAGTAAAGGCTTGTCCGACTTAAATGTAATTTTATTCATAAATATTGATAAATTAACATTTAAGGGTATAAAATGTCATTACACGATATCCTGAAGCTGCGCAAAGAGCATAATAAGCTAAATTTTTAAATTAATTCATTTTCAATCTGCTGATGCCACTGCCAACAGCAACGCACCAGTGGATGAATTTGTGCGGTTGTATGCTCGTTTTGTTAAGAAAAATTCGTGTCAAGTGATGCATTCCCGCCGTGACATAACATAGTGATACAGCTATACAGAAAATGAAGTCTGTATTTCCTTTAATAGCGGATTGATAAGAGCGGATTGTGGTCCATATTTTTAGCCAACAATTGTGCACAACAACAACTTTACCAGTCCACAGTAAAAGTGAGCAGTAAATCTCCTTAAATTAGTTGCAGAAAGATATTTTTTTTAAATATGTTTCCCACCATAGCCAAGAATGCGGAGGTGATTCACCGTCTGTGGTGAGGTTAACTCTGCTTAGTGTGAACATTTTCCAAAGGTCGTAATACCCCAGAGTCGCAGACGTTCACTTTGGCACACATACGAGTATACACACTACACAGTATAGCAATTCTGCACTTGTTGAGCCAGTCGTAGGATTATGGTTCTCCTCTATTCGTCTACACAACAGGAAAACCTACATAAATAGGTTCGTTCCACTGGAGAACTTTGGCAACAAACAGAAAACCAAAAAAAAAAGACCAATAAATAACAACTGAAAGGAAAAACTGCATAAGTCCGCGCAGCGTACAACAAAAGGAGAGAAAAAAATTCGCAAAAATTTAGCAAAAGTCTAAGTCTTTCGAGACGCCCCTTTCAGCCCGCCACCGCGTGTCGACTGCCGCGCCCCCTCTTTCAAATAAGGCGATGGCACAAGACAAACTTCCGCCAAGAACTTAGGATTTAATGGTGAGCCTCTCGGGCGCACGAGGGTGCAGAGGATACACATACGACCACATGGGCCGATTTTCGTATCAGCTTTAAGGCTCTCCGAGACAGGTCTGTTGTGTGAGTGTGTTCATGTGTTCCATACTTTGCACGTTGCATTTTTTCGGTTGTTGTTGCTGGTCGGTGTATAGAGGAGACCTGACTGGAATGCACCGCGTCAGAAGATGCAATTCTGCCGCCTGCAGCCTGTGCCGTCTGCTTGGAGGACATATTGCGCGCAGTCAGAAAAAAAAAAAAAAAAAAATATTTGGTCGTTTTCTTTTTGTGTCCTCTGTTTTTGTTGCTGTTTTTTGTGGTATTCAGATGTTTTTTGGTGGCTTTTAAGGTTCGAAATACCTGTTTAGCATGTGCAACAAGTGCAACATGGAATGGGCATGGAATGGAAGGAAATGCAGTTGTGCCAGTTGTGGTGCAGCAGAATTGTGGCCGGCACAACGACGTACGATGACGACGACGACGGCACAAGAGGACAAATGTGAGCGCGCCCTCTTTGAGTGTAGCAACGATAAAAATAGCCACGCGATCACCGGATTGACCAGAAAATAATCGAAAAATCTCCGACGGTCGGCCGTCGATATGGCATCGCATACATTAACAACAATTTTCGGTATTTTCCAGTGTAGGTCGTTAATTGTTTACGAGGAAATGCTTTATTGTCGACGAACGACGTCTCGTTGGAGGAGGCTTTATTGGAGGAGCAGACAATTTAAACTGCTATAACCGGGCTAAGGAGATTTTTCGTGAAGAACTTGTTTTATAGGGAGTATATCAGCGGTGGGGAAATTGGATGTAAGGAAGGGCTTTTACGGTATGCTGTGGAATTGCGTGTTTCTTTAATGCTAAAGTTAAGCAGTTTATTGCATACTTCCTTCTTTAGACAGACCAAAGTCAGTTATTGATGATGTTTTCAGGTTTTGGGACTTTGGTCTGAAAATGTCCTTCCTCATAGCCAATCCGATGACGTTGAACAAGGCTGAGGCTTTGACAAATTGTGAAATCTTTTGGAGGTACGGATGTTTTAGAAGCTAGATCTCCAGAGCCAAAGGGAAGCGGCTGAACAACGAACCTCTCTCCTCTCCGATGTTGGGATCTCTAGGTTTTTTTTATGACTGAATGTAACAATTTTTCTTGTTCCTCTTGGTGGTCCTCGGTAACTACTCACCTAAATCCTTATACTCGTATGTTCATATAGGCTAAAATTGCAAGTGCAAACTAGGGTTCTACCTTAGACTCAGGCGACAGCAGAAGGACTCTATAGATGGGATCAACCGTGTCAGACTAGACGCCTAGTATAATCTTTATAAGAGCTGCTTCGGTGTATTTAGAGCTCAGGTTTAATTAAGAGACTTCAGATCTGTGTTACAGTTTTCGGAAAAGAGATGGTGGTGGTCTCCTTTGTCCAAGCAGTAACAACAAAGAACCAGGCCATTTAGGTTGGGGATTACGCGTCAGAGTAACTGCCCTACCGTGGAAAAACCGAATAGTTACGAGGATATTAATAGATCCTCCTCTTTGGTAAGACCCGGAACAGCCCATGGATTATGAATTGAATAGTACGCTAGTAGAAAACCTATATACAGTACACTCCAGGAGCTGTCTAACAACTGGAAACTATCCTCATGCAGTACAAAGCAGGCATTACTGCAGTACATGAGATACATTGTATAGGATCAGGTTCGCTTAAAATATCAGGATGTGGCATCTATTATAATTGGTTTAAAAGATTGCACATATCATGTATGGTGCAGATTTTTGAAATTGACTGTGGTCCCGAGTAATCGATAGCCGGATCGCCTGGCTTTGATCCGATTATGGGAACGCTGTTCTGGACTATAGAGCAACCGGTAATATTATTTTCGAGGCCGCTTACTTTACTTTAGGTGGCGCTACAGTTCGGGGTGGACCTGGGCCTCAACCAATACGCCTCTCCAGTTAGCGCGATCTTTGGCTAACTGCCTCCAGTTGCGCACTCCAAGTTGGTTGAGGTCCCCTTCCACTTGTGCGCGCCACCTAAGGCGAGGTCTTCCTCTACTGCGTTGTCCCTCCGGGTTGGAATCGAAGACTCTTCGGGCCGGAGCATGGTGTCCATTCGCTCTACATGTCCTAGCCATCTTAGACAACTGATGCGCACTTTTCTGACCAGGTCGATGTCGCTGTACAGCTCGTAGAGTTCGCTGTTAAATCTTCTCCTCCAAAGCCCGTCAACGCAAACGGGACCAAAAATCACTCGAAGAATGAGGTCCATGCTTCTGCGCCATAGAGCAGGTCAGGGATGATAAGGTCTCCTTAGTGTTTCTTGACAAGGCCTTACTAATCAATTGCCATCTTAGGCCAAAGAAATAGTTGTTGGCAAGTGTAATTCTTCGCATGATTTCTGCTGAGGTGTCATTATCAGAGTTTACAGCGGAGCCGAGGTAGACAAAGTCCCTAACTACCTCAAAATTGTAGCTGTCTATCGTGACGTTCTGTCCGATTCGTCGATGTTGTGTGTTCCTTCTTATTGACAGCATATATTTTGCTTTACCCTCATTCACCACTAAACCCATTTTTGCCGCTTCTGCACTAATACTTGCAAATGACAGCTTGCTGTGTTCTGCCAATAATGTCAATGTCATCAGCGTATGCAAGAAGTTGCATAGACTTTTGGAAAATTATGACCCTGGTGTTGGCTTGCGAGTTTCGCACGCGTCACCTTGTCTAAATCCTTTTTTGACATCAAAGGTCTCGGTGAGATTGTTTCCAACCTTTATGGAGCAGCGAGCGTTCTCCATCGTCATTCTGCATAATCTGACAAGTTTGGCAGGGATGCCAAAACTAGACATGGCTCTGTATAGCTCGTCTCTATAAATGCTGTCATATGCGGCCTTAAAATCGATAAAAAGATGATGAGTATCGATTTGGACTTCTTGGGTTTTCTCCTGGATCTGCTGTAGTGTGAATATTTGATCGATCGTGGACTTACCGGGCCTAAAACCGCACTGATAGAGACCTATCGGATCGTTGACGAATGGTTTCAGGCGTTCACACAGTAAAGCAGACATGATCTTATACGCAATATTCAGGAGACTGATGCCTATATAGCAGTTTAGAGGGTCTCCTTTCTTGTGGATCGGGCAAACGATGCTGAGGTTCCATTCATCAGGCATACTTTCTTCTGACCAAATCTTGGAGACGAGTTGGTGTATGCTCGCCACCAGGTCATCTCCCGCCGCCTTAAACAGCTCGGTAGTTAAGCCGTCCGGTCCAGCAGCCTTGTTGGATTTAAGCTTAGATATTGCTATCCTCACTTCATTTTGGTCAGGTGGACGGAAATCTTGGCTTTCATCGTCCAGATTGAATGGTGCATTCTGCCTGACAGCGGAATTTGTGTCGTTTTCCCCGTTTAGCAGTCTGCAGAACTGGTTTTTGTTCATGTCCTCAGCACCGACTGTGACTCTACTACAAGGTTTCCTTGTTTGTCTCTACAGGTCTCTGTTCGGGTCTTTTTGGCATGACACGTTCTTTTTACCTTTTGGTAAAACTTCCGAACATTATTCCTGGAGTAGCACCTCTTTATATCCTCGATCGCGCGCTTCTCATGCTCTCTCTTTTTTCTCCGGAGAAGCCGATGTTCTTCCCTCCTTTTTTGCTCGTAGAGCTGACGAGCTGCTCTCGTTCTTCTATGCAGCGACGCTTCGTAGGCACTTTATTTTGCTGCATGTGCTTGCCGGCACTCTTCGTCAAACCAGGGGTTTCGTGGGGGTGGACTGGTGAAACCGAGCACATCAATTGCGGCGTTTTTGATGGCTTCTTGGCATCGGCACCACTGGTCTTCGGCACTTTAAGGTTTAAGGATACGCGATCGGCAAAAGTTCTGGCGGTTTGTTGCGTTTGTAGCCTTCCAACGTTAAATCTCCTCACAGTATTTTCTCGTTGTTTTGGCGCCCGGGGTATCCACGTCCGTACCTTGGCTATAACAAGGTAGTAGTCCGAGTCAATGTTGGCCACTCGGTAAGTTCGGACATCTAGAATACTGTTGACGGTTTGATGATCTGCTGGCCATGTTCCTTTGTGGATATTAAGGTGAGGAAACCGTGAACTAGCTATGGTAACATTACGTCCCGCAGCAAAATCAATCGAGGCCGCTGTTCAACTGGAAATCTGCACAATGAGGAATTAAGACCCCTTGAATTGGATACTTGAAAAGTATTTGATCGAGCCTGGTCCTATTAAGCAAGCTAGACTTCTCCACAGTAGCAGCTCGTCCTTAGAAGCACATGAGCACCTGAACCCTTAATTCTAAACATTTTTAACACACTTCCCCATGTAGTGTACATGTGTTTTCGTTTACATAATGTTAATAATATTGTTGCAGAATAGATATTGCAAGGGAATGAAGCAAAATCATGTAACATCCTTCCAATAATTTATCTAGAATGAGTATTTTTTAGTATTTTATTGATTTTTTCTATTCTTGTCAACGATCAACTGTTATGACGCAGCGAAAATATCGCCAATATTTTAATTCAAGATCAGCTCCCACAGCCTTTATGATTAGGAGTTTGGTCGACCGTTTTGAGGAATGGGGTTCAGTGGCCGACGGTCCTGGAAGATGTGCTCATCGAAATATTCGCACTGAAGACAACGTGGAAGCTGTGCGGCAGAGTGTTGCAAATGATCCATTCGATTCCGCTCGTCGTCGTTCGGGCCAGTTGGGAATGTCCAGAACAACATTGCGGAGAAGAGAGTGTTCTGCGCCACGTACTCCTACGACCGCCGCGTATCCTTCCATTGCATCGCTTGGTTAGCTATGGACCTGTCAACCTTTCGGAGAGTGGGACCAATCCACTGCCAATTTCGTCATCGTATGGTTGTGCCTATAGGTTTATGGCCCATTCTCTGATAAAGCTGTTCGTTAGAGATACGGTTTGGCCAGAATATCCTTAAGATGTAGCGTGGACACCTATTGACAAACGTTTGCAGCTTCCTCGTGATAGTGACGGTCACTCTCCAGGTGCCACATCCATATAGCAGCACGGATTCAACGTTGGAACGGAACAGTCGTAGCTTGGTGTTTAAGCTAATTGCATTACTTTGCCAAACTATGGATAACATCCCAACGCAGATTTTACTTTACCTATTCGGCTGGCTGGATATAGCCGGTTCGGTTCCGCCATCGGTTGAGACAATACTCCCAAGGTATTGGAAACTCTCTACTCTCTCAACTGTTTGTCCAGCAATGTATACATGAGTTGATGAGTTTGGTCCTACGCTGATCATTTTTGTTTTTGCCGAGTTAATTTTCAGCCCAACGACGTCAGCCTTCCTCTGTGCAAAACGTGACATGTGGACCCATCATATGTAGCCTTGATAATTGCTATTAATTTATCCGGAATGCCTCTCCTGTGCAAGGCACGCCAAATAAATTCCCGATTGACACTATCAAACGCCTTTTCAAAATCGATGAACAACAGGTGAAGTGGTGATCGATATTCAACACATTGCTCGATGATGATCTGCGGGGTGTTGATGTGGTCGACACAGGAGGATCCAGAGCGGAAACCTGCTTGTTCGGCGTCGAGTGTATCTTCAAGGTGTTCTTTGATTCGCCCCAGGATGATTCTAGCTATTATCTTGGCCACAGCAGGCAGCACGCAGACACCTCTCCAGTTTTCGCACTGCATTAGGTTGCCTTTTTTAGGGAGCTTGACGATCATTCCCTTTTTCCACTCATCCGGAAAACTCTCGGCTTCCCATGTTCTCCCGACAAGTGGGAACAGTAGCTCTGCCGATGCTGTTGGCGCAGCTTGAAAAAGCTCCGCAGTTATGCCGTCAAGTCCTACCGCCTTATTAGTTGTCAGTGCTTTGATTGCGGTAATAATCTCCTCCTTACTGGAGATTGTGGTGCGAATTCGGGAATTTGTTTCTACGGACACTTCAGTCTGACTTGGGTGCATATTGCTGGCGAATACTCGGTTTAGAACCGAAGCAAAATGGTCCTTCCATCTCTTCAGTTGATCCTCATCCGATATTAGCAACGAACCGTCTAAGCCTTTCACTGGGTGTTGAGTAGAGCTTCGGCCACCTATAAGCTCTTTAGTGATTCTATAAACGGTTCTGCTGTCGCACCTCGCTGCTGCTTCTTCTGCTTCCGTAGCCAGCGCATTGATGTAATTGCGCTTGTCACGTTTCACGCTACGCTGCACTTCTCTCATCTTCATTCGATACAGGGACTCAAGCTCGATCGAGCTCTTAGTTGTTTTCGTTCCAGGTATCCTCGGAAAGCTACGCCCTATGGTTTCCCTGCGATCGACCGACAATCCTTTCAGCACCAGATATGAAAACAGTTTTCACAGCGCACCAATGGTCTTGGATGGTGGCGGGCAGGGAGCTGCTGATTGTTTCCACTCCACGTGAGAGATGATCCCTTAATTCTTGGCGCACTGAGGGAACTCTCAGTCGTTCTACGTTGAACCTAGGTATTCTTGTGTGGTTAGATCTACGAACGGCAGCAGTGCGTAATCGGAGAGTAGCTATCATAAGATGGTGATCTCGTACCAACCCCATGTCGGCACCTCGTCTGTTTCGGACGTCTAGGAGACTACTTCTAAAACGGCGACTGATGGCAAAATGGTCAATTTGGTTGGAGGTTGCTGCCACTGCAAGACCAGCGACAGTGACTACAATACGCTATTCTTTTTACACAATTAGCCACACAAATTGATTTTTTAAATAATGTTTTGATGTCGGATGAAGCGCATTGCCATTTAAGTGGTTATGTCAACAAGCAAAACTGTAGATTGTGGGGCTCCGAAAATCCAAGGGTAACACACCAGCATCAGTTACACTGGTGTTATGGCCGAACAAGTTATCGGCCCATATTTCTTCAAGAATGAGGATGAAACGCCAGAAGCGATTTCCGGGACTTCTTACAGAACAATGATCGACAACTTTTTGCGGCCAATGGCGGAGCAGCATCCTAATTTGTGGTTCCAATAAGATGGAGCGACTGCGCACACTGCTAGGCAAACTATGGACTTGCTGCGTGAAATTTTTGGCGAACGTTTGATTTAAAAAAATTCAGATTTCCCTTGGCCACCTCGTTCACCAGATTTAACTGCATTTCCATAAAATGTATTTCGTATACAAAAAAAATTTATTAAAACAAATGATTATTACATGAGTTATACATGTTTAATAATGGTAGGTCTTATTTGGCCCACCCTGTAGTAAATAAGAAAAAGGGATGGGTGAGTTTAGTCAGTAAAAATCGGACACTACTAGGTAGGTTGGTAAAGTCTAGGTTCAGAAGAACCCAATTAGCGCTAAGTGCGCCGTTTTGATACCACAGAAACTCGTGTACCCTGATTGTTAACGTGTGTTATTGGAGATAGAGAATATAATTAGACCCAACCTGTGGAGTACAGGAACAGGATTAGTTCTCCAATCCGTTTAGAGGCTATTTCTCTGAAATCGTCAAAGAAGGGTTTACCTATCGTGCGTTGTCTAGTCCTTGCTAGGGCAGGACAACTGCAAAGAAAGTGGAAAACAGTTTCCCTCTCGTTACTGTCTTTGCAGCTGCGACAGAAAGAGTTGTGAGGAATGCCAAGCTTGGCCGCATGGTCCCCTATAGGCCAGTGGCCTGTAATAATGGCTACGATTTTGGCAATATCAGGCCTCGATCTGCCTAGTTGCTCATTAGACTTAGGTTTGTTGAAACTGGGCCATGTCTTCCTTGATATGGCACAACTGGTAAGGTTGTTCCACCCGAGATTGTCGAGCTGGAGGAAGTGGCGGTGTAAATTGCTCTTAACGACTCCAATCGGAATATTGACTCTTTCCGCTAGCGAGCCGTTAAGGGCTGACCCTCGCCTGGCTAGCTCGTCTGCTCGCTCATTTCCCTCATAATTGCTGTGTCCTGGGACCCAGATGAGGGTAATTTCAGAAAGGATACTTTGTTCATTTATTTCAAACCGGCATTGCTCTACCAGTTTTGAGGATATGGTAACCGAATCAATGGGTTTGATTGCGGCTTGGCTGTCTATATTTAGGTTGGACGTTGGGAGATTTTTTAACATGCGGCATGCTTCCCGAATTGCAAGAAGCTCCGCTTGAAAGACATTAGCAGAGTCTGGGAGACGGAAGGATTTCGATATATTCAGTTGGTCCGAGAAAATACCTGCGCTAACTCCGCGCCAACCATCCGTATATATACAGATATCAAAGTTATTGATTACCATTCCGTTCTTCCATTCTGCTCTGGTAGGGAACTTTACTGAAAAAGGTTTGATGAAGTCGAGCGTGGGAGTCCTGTAATCGGTCGAAGATGTCACCAGTTCACTTGGTATCGTCTCCAGGACCTTACAGTGGCCATATGGCCTTGCTGTCCAGCACCCAGTTTCCCTGAGCCGGACAGCACTGCATATAGCTGAAAATTTAATATGGAGTTCAAGGGGGATCAGATGCAGGATCACGCTTAGAGAATCTGTTGGGCAAGATCTCAATGCTCCTGTGATGCCTATACACGCCGATCTTTGTACTTTTTCGATTCTGTTGATGTTATATTTTTTAAGTAAGGCGGGCGCCATAGGTAAGAATTGGACGCACAACGGCTGTGTACATCCATAGGGTCATCTTTGGCTGGAGACCCCATTTGTTGCCGAATGTTCTGCTGCAGGCATAGAAAGCCACACTTGCTTCCTTAACCCGCTGCTCTATGTTAAGTTTCCAACTAAGTTTCAGATCTAGAATCGTGCCTAAGTATTTTGCACTGGAACCTAGTGAGAGTGGTTGACCGTTTAGCTTGGGGAGAGTAAATTCCTGTAGTTTGGTTTTTGTGGTGAATAGCACTTGAATTATGAAGGACTAAACACTGCATGCACATCTTTTGAAAATCTGACTGTTAAGATTCTCTCTCCTTCAAAAAATAAGATTGTCAGTGGAATATACAGACCACCCAAGTACAAGAAAAACGAATTCATCGCCGAATTCGTAAAAATAGCCAACATAAAAATGCACGATGATATTATTATACTGGGTGATATAACTATAAATATGCAAGATACCACAAAAACCTATGTGCACAACTATAAGGAAATGCTAGCATCGAGTGGATTATGTAATATCATTACGGTTAATACAAGAGTTGATTTGAATGTGGGAAGTGAGACACTAATTGACCAAATATTGGTGAACCTATCGGAGCGCAAAATATTCTCGGCTGTAATTGAAAGTGACATATCCGATCACTACAGCACCCTGTATGGAGTTTATGATGCGGGCGCAACTGAAAGCGACCTACCGGAGCTCTCAGTAATTAGGACTAGCGAAGTAAATCAGTTGATCAGAGCAACGGATTGGGAACCCATAATGCAAAAAAAATGACATTACTACACTTTTCAACTCGCTGGCTGAAAAAATGGCCGAAATATATGAAAAATCGACAGCCATTTACAAAAAGAAAGCCCGTCGTAGAAATACCGCATGGATTACCAGGGACATAATTGAGAGTTGCAAAGATAGAGACAGACTTTATCGTAGATGGAAAAGCAACCGAAACAACTTAATATACGAGGCCGAGTACAAGATATTACGTAACCAAGTGAACAAAAAAATATCGAGGAGTAAGGATCAGTACTATAGAGATAAATTCGAACAAAGTAAATGTGATCCTAAAAAAACATGGGGGCTAATCAACGAGGTACTGGGAAGAAGAAAACCGTCATTGGATGCAACTATTGTCAAGAACTTTTCATCCGACGTAGATATGGTTATGTTAGCTGAGGATTTTGGACAATTTTTTTTCACGTCAAGCAACATCCATCATTCATGCATGCAACTCAGTAGTAGCAAATCATCAAAGCCCAATTGTGAGGAACTCTATTTACTTGGGAGAAACTGACTCTATGGAGGTATCAAACTTATTAAGCCGGCTAAACGTCCAAAAAGCGCCAGGAGCAGATGGTATCAGAGCGATTGACCTCTTTTTTTTTTTTTTTTTTATAATTTGCGCGCGCCAAATGGGAAATGAATACCATATTTCAGGACACGGGCGTTTTTGTAGAAATTGAGAGAGAGAGAAAGATTGGTGTAGTGGTTTTGAAACTTAGGTGGTATTAAGTTTCAGTAAACTCCAAGGGTGGCGTCCAGATAACTGGGGAGCTTGTTTGTTTTGCTTTTTGTCGTTGCTCATGATTCACAGTATTTTTTTCCCTCCACCTGATGTTATCATCACAATCAAGTTGCATTTAAGCCATATGACCACTCTACTGCCAGAAATCTTTGCTCCTATCATCACCAAGCTCATCAATGTAAGTCTAGAAACCTCGACAATACCAAAAAAGCTCAAAGAGGCACTTGTTAGACCAATCTACAAGGGAGGAGCCAAAAAAGAGATAGCAAACTATCGTCCGATAGCAATATTGCCAGTCATAGAGAAGGTATTGGAGCAAATAGTATCTGATCGTATATGGAATTTTGTTGAGAAGCACAATCTGATGCGCAAAAACCAATACGGATTCCAGAAGGGAAAATGCACAAACAAACTCCTTGGTGATTTTTCGAACCTTGTAAACAGCAGCCTTGCTAAAAAACACCATGCCCTTGTCTTATTTATTGACTTCAGCAAAGCATTTGACACCCTTGATCACAACAAGTTAATCAGTGCCCTAAAAGGATTGGGATTAATTAATTAATAAGGGACTATCTGACAGAGAGGACCTTTCGTGTTAAAATCAACAACTGCTGTAGCACCGAATATGGAGTCCAGTATGGGGTTCCGCAAGGATCCAAACTCGGCCGCTACTCTTCATACTGTACACAAATGGAATGTTGAAATGCCTAAAAAAGAGTGTTCCATTCTCATACGCAGACGACACCGCAATAGTTGTATGTCACAAGGACATAAACGAGGCAACGAGTATGATGCAGAACGAGTTCGACGAAATAGGGAAGTGGTGCCATGACAATGGACTTGTGTTGAATGCATTAAAAACAAAAGTTATGCACATCCGCAGTCCTCAATACCCGGCAGCAGAAATCAGGCTTAAGACATTTACTTGCGCCAACCAGGTCAACCGTGAAGTTATTGAAGTAGTGGCTACTTATAAATACCTAGGAGTCACTGTTGACAACCACTTCCTCTGGGAGCCACACATCAATGATCTGAGGAGCAAGCTAAGAGGGTCCCTATTTGCGTTAGCTTGTCTGCAGAACAAATCAACAGCTTGCGTGCAAAAGCAGGTATACCATGCTCTTATTGAGTCCAGGCTAAGATACGGCATACTAGCCTGGGGAGGTGCTGCGCAGACACATATTGATAAGCTGCAAAGTATTCAAGATCGGGCACTTAAACTCATATCGACAAGAAATACACAAACAACAGCAAGCAGAGTGAGGGTCCTAAGTGTAAACCAGATCTTCAAAATGACGGCGGCGTTAGAGTATTATAATGATCAACGCTTCCGAATACAAATCAATCATGCCTTTAACACCAGAAGAAGAGCGGAAGGAATATACCAACTACCACACTTCTACAATGCCTACGGCAGGAGACAACTAATGTACACAATACCTAATGTATTAAACAGCCTTCCACAGTGCCTAAAAAATATCATTGATGTCAAACAGAGGAAAAGAAAATTAAATCAGTATTTTTTAGAAGATATTAGGTAAATACCAATTCCCACCATTCCAAAAATAATATGAATATTGGGTCTATAACTTAATTCGTGCGGTTTTTTGTCAAAATTTGAACGTTTTTTTAAGAAAAACATGTACAATAGTATTATTCAAAGTATTGCCCATCTGAAGCTATGACTTTTTCCCATCTTTCTGGAAATTTGTGGATCCCATCCCAAAAAAACTGCGCCGGCTTGGCAGCCAAGAATGAATCAAGCCAATTTTTTATATTCTGCTCTGATGTGAACCGTATTTCAGTGAGGGCGTTCAGCATCAGTCGTTCACAGACCTTTGTGGAGATCACACGTGTTTCGGCTTCTCTTGTAATTGTCGCGCGATTTCAAGTAAAAAAATAGACAGTGGTTCATCGAGTGTCGCGGTAGCGCAGTGGTAGTGTTAGCGACTAGTGACCTAAGTCGTTCAGGTTCAATTCCCACCGGAATAAACTTTTTTTTTTTTTTTTTTGACATAAAAAACAATAACAAGTGAGGTACCTAATGAAAAAAAGCGAACGGTCCCTGCTTCCCATAGCGGGAGTAGTGGACGTAAAAACATCGGCCGATGAGGCCGACAGTGAAAGCCACTTGGCAGCTGTAGAAAGTGGCACTACAGTAAAGAGGAGGAGGAAGCAGAGGCTGACTCCCTACGAAGGCAAGCGCCCCTCCCTATCAGCTTCGACTGAAAAACTGCCGGGAGAAGTGAGGGTGGGGGCGCCGTCAACAACAACAGCAGCAGCAGTAGCAGACAAATGTACATTCGGCTCGGACGGTGGAAAAAATTGCTACAAAGGTGGTAGCAATAGCTTCGCCATGTTAGCGGCCTCCGAGTCCGAGGATGAGGACGAAGAGATGGAGGCTATAAACGAAAGCATACGGCAGCTCCAGCAGAGGGTGCTAACCATAAAGGCTAAACAGACAGCCAGAAGAGTAGAAGATAGCCAGTCGCAGAAAAAACAACAACAACAAAAACAGCTTCCTGATAAGCAGCAGCAACAACAACTGCCTGCAACGCGACAGCAACAAAACCAGCTGCCAGCAAAGCAGCAACAACAACATCAACAGCTGCCAACAAAGCAGCCACAACAAAAACAGTTGCCAGCTAAGCAGCAGCGGCAACAACAACAACAAAAACAACAAAAACTGAATCAGTAGCAACAACAACATCAACAGAAAGACCAGCAACAACAACAACATCAGCAGCAGAAGAGTGCAAAGGAGAAGGTGCCACCAATCAACACCTTCAAGATGGAATTAAAAGACACCATTGAGCTATGTAAGTCGGCCATAGGCAATAACTTTTTTATTAAACGTATTAATGAAGATAGGCATACTATCCACTGTAATACAGTGGACCAGTACAAAAAAATAAAAGGTTTATTAAAGGAAACGACGACGGAGTTCTTCTCCTTCACCCCGAAGGGGGAAAAGTTGCAAACTATGCTACTGAGGGGGATAGATCCGTCTATCGAACCGGGAGAGCTCCTTAGGATGCTGAAAGAGAAGGAGTGCGACGGTCTTGAGTTCGTAGGAGTCAAGCCGTTCACCACAGCAAAGGCCAAAAGGGAGAAGCGGAAATTACCGTTCTTCCTTGTTCAGATAACTCCCAACAGCAAATTGGATGGTCTAAGGAGTATTAATGTCCTAGACTACCAAGTTGTTAAATGGGAAAAAGTAAAGAGGAGCGATAACATTTTACAATGTGTTCGCTGCCAAAGGTTCGGGCACGCCGCGTCGAACTGCGAAATGCAGCCTCGATGCGTAAAGTGTGGAAAGAACCACAAAGCAGAGGAATGTTCCCTGGGTAAGGATGGGGCGGCAGATAAAGGCCAACTCTCGTGTGCACTATGTGGGAACTCGGGACACACCGCAAACTATCGGGGTTGTCCTAAGTTCCAGTACATGAAAAAAGTAAACCTGGCTCGTCAGCAGAAAGTCGAAGTCAAGCGTCCACCTGTTTCTAGTCAAACACCAGCCGTTACTCCCCAATGGACCTACGCCCAAATGGCGTCAGGCCGGAGAAACACGGTACAACAACAACCGAAGGTTGCCGCACAGGCCCCAGTGCCTAAAGCACCTGAGGCTCAGAATGATTTGCTGACTATTTTGCTCTCTATTCAAGGGCAAATGAACCAGCTTCAGCGGCAGTTACAAGAGCAGGCGAAACGGGTGGACCAGATCTACGCATTTCTGCCGGGCCTAGCGCACCTCCAGTCGTAATGGATACGATGGCGGAGAAACCCTTAAAGATCCTTGCGGTGAATGTGAATTCACTGATAAGGATCGAGCGAAGAACCGTACTTTTTAAGTTGTTAGAAGATCAAAGCCCTGATGTGCTTTTGGTTAGCGAAACTAAGCTATCCCAGAAACACAAACTGAGCCATAATAAATACAATATTATAAGAAGAGACCGACCCGACTCTACTCAAGGAGGAGGTGTTGCGATCTTCATTCACAAAGACTTGCGACATAAGGCCGTGTACAGCGGTGAAGTGCGGAGATTCCAGGAGCTGGAAGCATGTATCGTGTGCATTGCTCTCCGTAGTGGAAAGAGGATGTACATGGTCGCGATCTACGCATCTGGTTCTACTCAAACTACGTCATTTATTACAGAGCTCGAGACACTTTTTCGACGTCTAAGGCTGGAGTCGGAGGAGAATTATTTCCTCATTGCCGGAGATTTAAACGCCAAACACAGCGATTGGGGAAATAACATACCAAATTCTAGGGGGAACCTACTATTCAATTGGTGGGGTCAACACAATGTCGAGTATAGACTCGATTTGATAGCTACAGATAGCCCGTCGTATCCTAGAAGCGGCTCCTATCTGGATCTTATGCTGTTCGATGTACGGTTACAACTGACCAACACGAACCGACAAACGAGAAACTGCCTACACACTTTTGTGTATGACAGTGACCATTGCGGACTCAGTGCCGAAATTAGAATTCCCAACGAAATTGCGGATTTGGTCGAGTTTGTTCAAACGTACCCCTACAATTACAGTAGGATGCGTTGGACACGCTTCTCCAGAGCTATGACAAGAGCAATCTCCTTGAATTCGCTCCACCCACCGTCCAATAGGAACCTGTCAAACGAGGAGATCGACAGGTACCTAAGACAAATGGACGAGACAATCAAACGAACGATGGACAGTACGATACCTCGTTATCAACACACTGACAACGCAGACATATTCCGCAATGCAACAATCGACGCACTACACCAACAAAAAAGTAGACTTCTGTCAAGACTCAAAACCTTGTACAGACAGTTTACGGACAGACAAAACTCGGAGGTTAGGACACTGAAGTCGTTGATTAAAAATCTCCAACAGTTAATTAGAGAAAATTACAGACTCTCTGTAAATCTGCATTGGAACAACAAAATTCGGGCTGTAAAATCCAACAACTCGAGTATGTTCCCGCAAATAAATAAAATTTTTCGGAGGAATAATCAAAACGACCTTCCGTGTCTTAAGATCCCTCGAACGACGAACAACGAACAAATACTAATAACAGCAGGCATAGATCCCGGGAACGCTGTCGATGATGACAATTTTTTCATGATCGAAGATCCCCAGGAGAAAGTAGAGGCTATAGGAGCGACTTTCCAGGAAGTGTACAAGGTGAATGATAGCATTTGCCCGAACCACGACCTGGAAAGTCGAGTCCTTGTGCACAACGTCTACCTTCGAAATGATATAGAGCACTGGCGATCAGAGAACATAGGTTTTACCGAGTTCAATGACGATAACATGGCAAATAATGTCGTTGCCAATGAAATGGTTCACTCCCCGTACGTATCGAAGGTAGAACTCCAAACGATCTTCGCATCATTGAGAAAGAAGAAATCAGTGGGAATTGACGGAGTGTCGAACATTGTGCTTCGACATCTCCCTCTAGAAGCGGTGGACATTTACACCACTCTGTTTAACAATGCGCTGAATAGTGCACATTATCCAGCGCATTGGAAAACAGCAGTGGTACAGCCTATTCCCAAAAGAGGTAAAGATACATCCAATCCGGCGAATCTCCGGTCGATAAGTCTCCTTCCGAACATCAGCAAGGTATTCGAAAAAGTGGTCAATAGAGCCCTGACTAAGTGGGTTGAGGACATGCATATAGTTCCGGATAACCAATTCGGTTTCAAGGCGGGTCATGAGACTGTACATGCCGCGTCTAAACTGGTATCTGATATCCAATGGAACAAAAGTAAGAAACAATGCACGGGTGCCTGCCTGGTTGACTTGGAGAAGGCGTTCGATACCGTATGGCTAGAAGGACTCTTCTACAAGTTGAACAGGCTAGGTATAAGTAAACCACTGCTGTACATGCTCTGTAATATGCTCACCAGTAGACAGTTCATTGTGAAAAATGGCAATGTGACTTCTGCTGGGACGTTCGAAATCAAAAACGGTCTACAACAAGGTGCGGTTAATTCGCCGATCCTCTTTAATATTTACACGAGTGATCTCGTAGGATCTCTTCCCCATGCTATTGCGTATGCAGACGACTTGATCGCGTATAGGTCAGGGCCAAAGATCGAGGTCATTGCAATACTCTTGCAGCGTGATTTCGATAAGATCAGGATATACTGCGACGACTGGAAGCTGAAGATCAACTTCCAGAAGACAGAGACTATTCTGTTTAGAACGTCGTTATCTGGGGCCTCCAGGGATACCAGAAAGAATTGGCGAAAGTTCTTAATCGTGGGACAGCACGGGCAGCCACTAACGAGTCGAAGTGTGGTTAGATACCTTGGGATTTGGCTAGATCAATATCTATATTTTAACAAAAATATAGATGCTGCTCTGGTCAGAGCCAGAGGTGCTTTTGCCCTTACAAAGAGACTGTTTTATAGCAGCCAACTCGACGCAAGGGTGAAGGTAATCTGCTACATGGCCCTTATTAGGCCCATGCTCGTATATGGATGTCCCGTGTGGTTCAACGTGGGAGCAAGCTGGATGGAAAGGATTCGGGTGTTTGAGAGGGCTTGCCTTAGGGCTTGTCTTCAGTTGTACAGAACACCAGAGTCCCAGTACATAAAATTCTATTCTAATGAGGTCCTGTATAATAGGGCGAACATAAACAGAGTGGATAATTTCCTGGTCAATATGATTCGAAGGCACACTGTAAGAGCAATGTCCTCGATGAATAACCTGATCTCCGGGGCATACTACCCCAATGATTTGTATCACGAGAGTGTGCGTCTTAACGGCTTCATCCCCCCAGAGGCGTTCCTATATTTAGATAGGGAAGGTCTGATACAGGATAGGGTAGCGGTGCCGCTAATCTACCATGTTGCCCGAAATGCTGCGGACAGGCGACTTAACTACGACCGACACGTCGCACACAGCACCACGGAGCGTCTCCGGTTTAGTAGAGCGGTATCAAGCCGTGATATGGCAGATGTAGTGAGACAGCACCAGAAATTCTGGTGGCTCGGGGACGGAGAGGGAACTCCCTCGTCGTTTCCTTTTGATTCGGGTTAGTCTCCGAAGGGGCAAAGTCGGTATAGCTTTTATAGCCTGGCCGGCTTACATAGTTTTTAAGGTCAGTTTAAGTAGCTTTAAAATAAAAAAAAAAAAAAAAAAAAAAAAAAACAATAAAAAATAAAAAAAAACCTTATACATGTGTATGTATGTATGTATACTATATGTATATGGGAAGGTATACAATATATCTATGTATATGTACATATATATGTATATCGAAAAAAAAATTTGCGTGTTTAATCACGTACCTTAGAATAAGTAGTTTTTAGGTAGTTTATAAGTTTTATATATAGATAAAAAATTCAGTTCATATACTAAGTTTTTGCTTAAAAATTTTTTCTTAGTTTCTCAATATTTGTAAGTATAGATTTAATAAATATTTTAAGTTATGTTACGTCGAAAGACATAGTTTAAGCATTAGGTGTAGCTTAGAGCGCCCGCATAGGGCCATTAAGTTAGTATATAACATAGTTAAGTTAGTTAAGCTAGTTTTAAGCGTTTTTTGTGTCTAGCTGTTAAGAGTTCATAAATTCCGAAAATAAAAATGCACTAAAAACGAAACGAAACGAAGGGCGTTCAGCATCGACCGGAACAAATGGTAGTCAGAAGGGGCAAGGTCTGGGCTATAAGGCGAGTGGGGTAAAACTTACCATCCACTGTTTTCCAAATAGTTCTTAACCGGAATAGCAACGTGGGGCCGAGCGTTGTCATGATGGAAAATTATTGCCTCGTGTTTGGTCGCATATTCCGGGCGTTTTTCGGCTACTGCTCTCTTCAAACGGATTAATTGTGTTCGGTAGCGTTGTCCATTGATGGTTTCACCCGGTTTTAGCTGCTCATAATACAGCACACCCTTCTGATCCCACCAAATACAGAGCATTACCTTCGCGGAATGGATATTCGGCTTTGCCGTTGATTTGGCTGGTTGGCTGGGTTTCACATATGATTTTTTGCGCTTGGGGTTGTCGTAATCGATCCATTTTTCATCACCAGTAACAATCCGATGCAAAAATGACTTCCTTTTGTGGCGTTCCAGCAGCATTTCGGACATGCAAAACCGCCTTTCGACGTCTCTCGGCTTGAGTTCATGTGGAACCCAATTTCCTTGCTTTTGAATATATCCAGCTGCTTTTAAACGTTTTGAAATGTCTGCTTGAGTGACACCCAAAGATTCTGCGAGCTCTTCTTGTGTTTGGCAACAATCTTCATAGAGTAATGCTTCCAGTTCTTAACCTTCAAACTTTTTTAATCTTTCAAACTTTGACGTTCATCGTCTTCCAAGCCAAAATCACCACTTTTAAATCGTGCAAACCACTTTTGGCACGTTCGCTCAGCTAGCGCATGTTCACCATAAACTTCCACCAAAATACGATGACTTTCGGCAGCAGTTTTCTTCATATTAAAGTAATGAAGAAGAACTCCCCGCAAAAACACTTTTTCAGGCACAAAGTTCGACATATTTGAGTGAAAAAAAATTATTGTTGTTTACCCTTCAAATGAATGACATATACTGAAATGACGTACAATGACAGTAGCTTTCCAACGCATGTTCCAATGGAATAATAACAATGGAATAATACAAGTTACGCCATCTCTTAGCAAACCGCACGAATTAAGTTATTGACCCAATAGTACTTGAAATTCAAAAAAATAAAAATACAAATTTGTGTCAATTTAAAGTAACATACTATCATATATGTATTTAAATAATCATATTTAATTCAATTGCTCATTTTGATGACTAGAAGCAATTTTCTAAACACAATCTCCTGCAGATAAGCCATGTGGCTTCGCAGGTCTTTGTCAAATTGTAATAACAAAAATTAGAATAAATAAAACATTGAAATTGAAATTGAAAAATTTAATTTCGGTCTTGTCAGAATTTACTCGTGGCCCAAGAGTGTATCTTATCCAGAGCACTTTCGATGATTTGACTTATCGTGGAGAGGAACTTTCCTGATACTAAAAGAACCACATCATCTGCGTACGCAACCACCTTAACCCAAGTCGTACCAAGATTTTGTCGATTGCCATTATCCATAGCAAGGGTGAGATAACACCACCTTGTGGGGTTCCTCTATTTACGATCTTAGTTGTATTGCTATAACCTAGTGTAGCTTTGATTATTCTAAGAGTACACGGTGTCTTATGAAGATGATCACCTACCCACAAAAAACTACTAAGAAAAGTTCGCAATCACTGGCTAGCGATACCTCCATAAGACACACTTAATAAAATTTGAGATAAACTGCAAATATCCTTATAAAGCAAAGATTAAAATAACTTTTTAAAACAAAAATTAGTCCGCCACATTAAGACACAAAGTTTAAAAATATCTTAACACTAAAAATACGATTGTGTGGACACGCGCGAAAAAAAAAGAAACAACATCTAAACAAATTTCCAGACTGAAAAATAACAACAAAGATACTCGTATTATTTATGACGATTTCGATTTGTTAGATTTTTTTTTTTCTTCCTTTTCTAGCTACCGTATAAAATGCCAGATATCTAATAAACATTTCAATTCATCTTTTGGCATCACTTAAAAGCACAATAAATAAACACACAATGTGATTGCCCAAATCTCTAAAAATAAACTAAATAGACTAATTCATTCATAAAAAAAACCCAAACGGCCTACAGATGTGCAAGTCGCTCGTAGAAAAAAAAAAAAAAAAAAAAAACTATGATACGAGTATGTCAAGATATGTCTACATGTCTAGATATTTTGGCCGCTTTCCGAAAAGATAGAAAGATTAAGTACCTTTCCGTTTTTTTTTTTTTTTTTTTCGTCAACAAAGTGTACGAGTCAACATTTTAGAATTCACATGTCTGTTTTATTTTTGTTTTACACAAGCTTATTATAGTTTCATAATTTTAATTATAAAAAAAAACAAAAAAAAAAAAAGAAGAATAAGAACAACATATGTACGAGTATTTATTTATTTTTTGTCGAAATACATTTCGGTCAAAAATATGAGGACTTAGACATCACATGATGATTTGGAAAGGAAAAAAAATGTGTTGACTTTGTATTGAATATTTGAATCTTTTTTGCTTGTTTATCGGTATTTTGAGGATATCTCAGGAGATCTTGTTACTTTTTATGGGATTGTTGATTTGTTTACTTTTGTTGATTTCTATTAAAATACGTAGTGAACATGTGACAATAGAGTTCATTCAATGTAGGAAATATTTTAGCATTGTAACTCTAGACAAGACGGCGCTTTCAGGTACAGTGATTGTCATAAATACTTATATACGGGGGCAAGGTGAAAAGTTCTCGTCCTGACAATAAAAGACTGCGATTTTCAGTTAAAAAATGATTTTATTTTTCTACATAATCTCCCTTGGCTTCAACACACTTGGGCCAGCGTTTCTCCAACATCAGTATTCCTTCTCGGAATTGAGAGTCTGGAAGGCTGTGAAAATATTCATCTACGGCCCTCTCAACTTCTGCATTGGATGCGAAGCGCTTCCCAGAAACAAATTTCTTCAAGTTTGGGAACAGATGGAAATCTGAGGGTGCCAAATCAGGTGAATAGGGGGGATGGCCGTGCAAATCGTACCCCAAATCTCACAGTTTTTCCATTGCCAACGCACACTTGTGTACAGGTGCATTGTCCTGGTGAAAGATGATTTTTTTCTTCTTCAAGCCAGGCCTCTTCTCGCGAATTTTGGCATCCATTGTCGAATTTTGTTCTGCCTTTTTTCAAGGTAATAAATTAACAGGATACCTTTCGTATTCCAAAACACACTGGCCATGACCTTTTCGGCAGATGCGATCGACTTCGCTTTCTTTGGCGCTGAACCACCGGCCTCCACCCACTGCTTCGACTGCTGTTTTATTTCTGGCGTGTAGTGGTGGACCCATGTCTCATCCATGGTGAAAAATCGCCGCACAAAATCGATCGGATCCCTATTGAATCGGTCCAAAGATTGCCGTGAAAATCGTTTGCGCATTTGCTTTTGATCGGCATTTAGCAAATGCGGCAATGCGGCATCCCTAAGTTTTTGTGCAAAATGTTTCGCACCCTCTCTTCCGATATACACACAGTCTCAGCTATCTCACTCACCTTCACTCGCCTATCGTCCAACACGATTTCATGCACTTTTTCGATGGTTTCGGGTGTGGTTGAGGTTTTTGGCCGTCCTTCACGTGGGTCATCTTCGAGGGACGTGCGACCACGTCTAAATTCAATTGCCCACTTTTTAACGGTTGAGATGGAAGGAGTAGAGTCCCCGTAAACTTTTGTCAACTTTGGATGAATTTCCTTAGGGGTTAACCCATCCAAAACGAAGAATTTTATCACCGCACGATATTCAAGTTTACCCATTTTAACGAAAAACACGCAAGACGTCTACAATTCGTGTAAAGAAACTACTTGAGAGAACAAGTTGAAACTTGTCATACGAACTAATGAGAAGTGCTCCCAGGCAGGAAACATAAATTTTTTCTGATTGGAACGCCATCTCTGCATCGGGCCGAGAACTTTTCACCTTGCCCTCGTATGTACCTAAGGTGCTCTACAGTGATTAGATTGTGTCTTATCTATGTGAACTACATCCTCGAAGCTCGTAGAGTTTGCGATAACATATTCTACTTCATTCAACTTCCAGGTACACAGGACCAAATGATATCGTATAACAGAATTGGCAGATCTACCCTGCTCTCGCATACCTTTAAGGCTTTACTAGCTAGCTTAAGGAGCAGTGACGGGCTGGTAGTCGTCCATAGTTGGTATTCCGTCTCTTATTTCTAAACTAACTTATCACCCAGCAATGAGGAATGGTTTGGAGTGACCCTCGGAAAAATGGTATTTCCACTAGGAGGAGGCAGGACTGTTACCGTGACTACTCTTGTAAACAATTTAGCTAAAGAGTAGCTTTTCTTATATGGGCAGGCTCAGGGCACGTGTGGAGGAAGTCAGCCATATTCTGCTCTTGTTCTTCATCTCAGGACCTCCTGCTTATCTTGAATGCAGTGCCCAGTTATGGCATTATAGAGCTTAGAGATCATTTGTTATATACTCCAGCAGGCCATTGGATCTCTTCTATGTATCCATTTGAGGTTAGCCTTATCCATCTAGTCCGCATGGGTGAGACAGTTGACGTTACACCGATGCTATTTGAATGGGATGAGTCTTGCCTTAGGTAGTACATAGATATGTGGTGATCTTATCGTGGTGAATAAGGGACATTTTATGGCGGTCTGACTATACTGTATACACAGCGATGATTTCAACACCACAAGTCCGGCACTAACTCCGTCCTTGATGTTTTTTTTTTTTTTTGAGGAAATTTCCAAATTTCGGTTCCTACCACTCCTACTTTGGTAGGAGTGGTAGGAGCAGCTTGAATTATATTCGTTTATCTTTTATGCTTGGGTTCTTTTATGCAGGTTCAAAGCCCGCCCGGGCTTTGAACCTGCACAGCTCGTAAGTGATTCGTTGTAAGAGAGAATCTTCTTGATTGGTGCATTTTTCTTTGCTCGTTATTGAATATTTGAAACCCAAGTTGAATTCTGTTTCAGTGGACAGGTGAGGTAAATATTGTTGAGAAGACGATGGTGCATTTTCTTTCACTGAGGGAGCTAAAAGTTGAATTGGCAGCGAGCTGTTTACTGACAATATCAATTAGCAGACGTTTCATATCTCCGCTGTTGGAATGTTTCCCAGAATCTGTGAACATTTTTCAGTATCATTCAGTATTTTAAAGCTTAAACCATGTGTGGCTTACAGCAATAGGTATTGCAACATTCAGCAATTTGTTAATTCCTCCATATTACCTAGCCTATACCTATTTTAGAGATATACAGTTAGTCGCGTAGGTAGACAGGTAAGAGTGGCGGTTCTGTTAGGAAGAATCCAATTAACACTAGGTAACCTGGTTGTTAGTCTCTAGATCCAACCTGTGAAATTCAAAAAGTAATAAGTTCTTTGATGTTTATCTCTGAGACTTCCTCTAGGGAATTGAAAAAGGGATTACCTAATGCTCGTTGTCTGACCCTAGCTAGTGCCGGACAGGTGCATAAGTAGTGGATAAGGGTTTCTCTTTCAGTTGCGACATTGTAACTGCGACAGTTTGTGTTATGTCGGATACCTAGTTTGACTGCGTGGTCTCCTATAGGCCAGTGACCGTAGTGATCGCTGTTAATCTACTGAAGTCTTTAGACGTTCTATTAAGAAAGTTAGAAAGTCGGTTGTTTTAATTTAGTTATAGCCTGGCCACATACTTCTGGATATGACAGAGTTTGTTAGCCTAGCCCATCTGAAGTTGACTTTTATAAGAAATATTCAGGAGATTTCTGCCTTGACCGCTGATTCCGCAAGTGAGCGGTGGAGGGCTGAGCCTTGCCTGGCTAATTCATCAGCAAGTTTAGGATGTCACCCTTAATTTTAAGTGGAATGATCTCGTTTCTTCTATCACTCCATGTGACTAGTATCTGCAAATGCCCGTGGATTCATGAGATAACGACATCGTCTGCACTCGAAATCTTCTATAGCTAGAAGCTAGAGAACCAAGTTCCAGAATATAGGGTATAAGACCAAATGGGATAGCTTATTGTGTGTATGAGAGCAAACTCAATGGATCTTTGAGAGAAGGATTTCATCAATGAAGTCCTTGAAATAGAGATCTAACATTTTTTCCAGGGAATTAAGAAGGAAAAATCGAAGTGAGGTGAGTTCCTGTCTTGGGGCATAGAAATCATCCTAATACCAGACCAGATTATTGGTGTTCTTCCGGGCGACGATTTAAATGTCCTCATTGATAAAGCACATTTCGTAAGAGACAGGCATACAACCAAAGAATAAAGTTCTCATTAGCTGATTCAGCGATTCTTCTTCATTGATGAGGTTTTAGAGAGGACTGGCCTTCCTGATTTTTTCCCCTAAGAGTATCTTCCTAGTCCAATGGAGTAAAGTTATGCACTCTACCATTGAGATTCACGTCAGGAATACTATGCCAGAAATCAGTACGATGGCGCCTTTTCCCTATTCCACCACAGCAACCGGTGAATGGATCGGGTGCCAGGTGTATAAAATATTTTTTCCTAATGGTCCAGTCATCGCAACAGCAAGGGCATTAAGTTATGAGGGAAAAGTGTTCGATTTAACGATTTCTTAAAAAGAATACAAGCTTGATCTGGCAAGACTGGATATGTTGGTAGCGAGCAAGACCCTTAAGAAAGTAGGCCGTAAGGCTATGCTTGACCAAGAATTTCTAGCGATAAGCATAGGTGGAGGCTCGAGGGAGACTGAGATCATTAGGTAACGACCTGTTTCCTTGAATTCCTTCGGCAGGGAGCTTCGTTTTGGAGTTAGTCGTTTCCTCTACTAACTTCTACAGATGTTCTCTCACACAGGAGGACTACATTGGGGCACTATTTGGTACTATTAGTCCAGATTTTGTGGTTGACTAACCTATATTCAATACCTGAGACTGCTATTTTCTTTTAAAAAATTGTGGATCCACGAGTAGCTTCGGAAGAGATGTTAGCATCGTTAACAGCTTAACTATTTTTATTGGGTTCTCAGTTCGGTTCGAAAGACATCAGTACATCCAACTCAAGGGAAGATGGGAGTGAAGAAATTGAAGATGCTGGGCAGGGTAGATTATATCCGATTCGGAGCCTCTTAAAGGGATTGATCCCCGATGAGTAAACTTCAGTGAGAATTTGTGCTGCTCCTGACTTGATACCAAGTGCCATCGACTTTGGTGGATCAAATCTGTAATCTATCGAAACTTACTTTTTTTTAGTTGTGCTCACTGACGTGCAGCGGTGTCCCAAAACCTATCTCGAAGGCAAAAGATACTTGGTGGGCAAGCAGTCGATTAGTGTCCCAAAAACTCTTTCAATTTTCGGAAGTGAATTCATTTCCATTTACATTCTTAACCCATTAGTACCATCGGCCTTTTACCTCCCACTTACCTCACCAATCAACAAGCAGTTCAAAAGTATTCCTTAAATATCTATCTTCGGCTAAATATAGATTGAAAGAAATTTTATTTGTAGCACTACGAGTATATAAATATTGAAATAGATGAATGAATTTCTTTAATAAAATTTTAAACAATAAATGAAATGCTATCAAAGTGGTAATTATAAGTGAAGAACATGGATGCCGCGACGGCGATGGTTAGATACTTTCAGGGAGAAACGGCGGAAAAAAAATCCCATCTTGAGTCACGTACATGGGGCGAAAGCATTTTACAGACTCGACCCTCCAAGTCTGACTGTTTTTTTTTTTTTTCGAAGAGCAGCAAGACAACAAACAATCATTTTATTGAAAGGAGCCAACAGAAGAAGGAATGCAGCCCTCTCAAGAAGACACTTCTCAATGCAACAGGTACTCTACGCTCCACCATGGGGTAGGTTTTAAGTGAAATGTGTTCTGTTTGCATCTCAAGTACATTATCTACTGTGTTCAGATACTTTAAGCAACTTATGTCTGCTCAAATGAAGATGATTACCAATAAGAGTTGAGAGCCATTCTTGTTTTCTCATTTTTATTTTGCATATTTATTTGCTTTCTTCTCCGTTGAATAGCGGAACGATGTAAAATTTATTTTGGCAAAAGATGGGAAACAAAATCTTTATACGCGAATTTTAATCTGAGAAAGGTCAGTAACTTGGGCTTGGGTTGATAAGGTTATTTACTTCAGATGTTCTGTTGTAGTTTGTCAAGAGGGGTCGATGAATTGTGGAATAGCTGGAGCTTTTCTTAATTTTCAATGAAGAGTTAAGTTCAATTTGAAAACAATGAGCTACGAAAAACGTGCCCAATAGTGTAACAGACTGAATTGCAGAATATCACGAATAGAGCTCTGTAACTTGAAATCTATTTAACTGAATAATTGGTACAGCCGCGGGACTTACTCAAGTTTGAATAAAATAAATACTTGTTGACAGATTTTATCCCTAACCTTTTTAGTTAGCTTTGCTTACTTGGTAACATCGACCTGGCAGTCGAGAAATTGGACTTTTGAATCTGCAAGCAAAATGTTGGACCCTTAAGAGGCCACGTGCAGGTGAACAATTAAGACCTAGCTATTAAGCAAAAATAAATGTCATACTAAAAGTGCGGTGGGGTGAGTGATTCAAGAAAAAGAGATGAAGAAAGCAGGGTTTATTTGCGGATTTGTTATAGGAATTATCATTAGAGCACAATATGCCTCTAAAAGAAAGCAACAGTTAGTATCACATCCTCAAGAAAGGAGACCCTCTGAACTGAGCCAACTACAGACGTATAAGTCTCCTCAACATCGCGAATAAGAATCCTATCTGCCATAATATGGAAACGCATTTTAATCAAAACGATATTTCTTATATAAAGCGATATTTATTTATTATTTTAATGACAATATCTGGTACAACAACTTCTCACTTCGGTGGTTCTCCAAGCAATGCTCATTTTTTCCAAAAGCTTCGAGGACCTCGATAGATCTTCAATCTCATTGGACGATAGAACGAGCGATCTCATTGGCTGAATCTTGGGCTGTCAGATAACTCGTGTCGATCGCCTAAAAGTAGTAGAATGCCTAACCGAGAGGTTACATGTGTTAATTCATTATTCTATTTTTTCTATATTACAGCATTAAAATTGTTGTCAACAATCTGATTAGTCTATATCACAACCTTTCAATCGATTTTAAAGTCGCCTATGATAGCTTCTATAGACGCGAACTATACAAGCCATGTCTAGTTTTAACATCACTACCAAACTCGTCAGTCTATGCATGATGACGATGGATAATGCACTCTGTTCCATTAAAGTCGGTGACAACATCACCGAGGCTTTTGATATCAGAAAAGGACTACGACAAATTGAAGCGTTGTCATGTTATTTTTCAACATCGTACTTGAAAGGCTTGTAGAATCTTTCAAAAGACTGTATAACTACTCGCGTACACTCTCGACACTGACATAATAGTAAGAATGCAGGTAGCTGTCAGTGTTGCTTTCAAGAGAATTGAAACAAAATATATGCTGTCATCAAAAAAGGACAGTCAACATCGGTGACTTGGACAGAATGTCACAATAGACAGCTACAATCTTGAGGTAGTTAAGAATTTTGTCTACCTAGGCTTCGCTGTAAATTCAAAAAATTACACCAGCGGAGGGATCAAGACAAGAATCCCTCTTGCCAACCGCTGTTTCTTTGGGCTAAGAAGGCAATTGAGTAATAAAGTATTCTCACGAACAATTAAGATTACTTTAAATAAGACCCTCATCATCCCAGTCCTGCTATATGGCACAGAAACATGGATGAAACACCCTTGGTTGTTTTGGAAGAAAAATTCGTCGAATGTTTTTTGGTCCCGTGTGTATCTACGGGGAATGGAAGGGAATATAGCACAACAACGAATTCTACCGGTTGTGCAGCGACATCGACCTATTCAGAGGAGTTCGAATTCATCGTAGAAAATGAATAGGATATGTAGAGCGAAAGGGGCTCCGGCCCGAAAAGTCTTCAAATCCATCCCGGAGGGACGACGCGGTAAAAAAAGACCTCATCTACGGTGGGGCACACAAGACGAATTGGACATCAACCAACTTCGAGTGCAAAGCTTAAGGCGGCTAATATAAAATTGAGATGGCTGGCGATGCTTGTTAGTTGAAGCCCAGGTCCATCCCGGACTGTAGCGCTATCTAAAGTAAAGTAAGTATAATAATAAGTATTCTGTTAAGCCTTTCCCACCAGCGAAGGATACCACATGCTCCTTACCGGACTTTAACCTTTAGAGACTCTGATACATCGCAGCCATTCGCATCGGTTATCCGACTTTAGATACCCAATTTCTAATACATACATAATTTTGACAAGTATCCAACATGAATTATGATACACCATCTTCACGGGTTTTTGAAAGTTTCTAAGTAGGACCAAACAGACAGACCAAAACTTATCCATCGTTTCTTGACAGTCATGGCCTTTGATATTTATACTTTTCCATTTACTTGCTCTTTATCTGGGTTTCGATTTAAGGATTCGTTCTGATTCCGCTCGTTCATCATTTGAAGTGTTCAGATAAACTCATACTTTCTAATTGGTCTTTAGTTAAAAAAATTCGTCAAATGCGAGTCGGGACACCCGCGGTTAGAATTCGTAACCCTTTTTTTTAAAATTGGGTATCTACGAGTAGCATCTTATTTGTAAGGCTCAGGAGAAAACTAATACATTTTGCCCCATGTTCACCTGTCTGTTTGTTCTCACACTACTCGCTCGAGAGTCAATGAAGAGATTTTGATGAAATTTGATTTGCGTGTTTATTGTGCTACGTAGCGTAGGTACATATTGGTAGTTTCGTCAGAAAATTTTCAATATCGATTGAAGTGTAGGTAAGATGTGTGTAGTGGGGCTTTCAAAATATTTATCATAAATCATCTCGGCTAATTCAAGAATGCCTGAACAGATTTTAATAAAATTTGGTTCATAAGTTAAGACTCGCACTATAGTTGTCGCGTCTGAAAATTATATAAATCGGATAAAATGGGGCAATATATTGGGAGTTATTCTTCTCATACATCTAACTCAAGAACCACACAACGGATTTGGATAAAATTTGACGCATGAGTTAAGTTAAACCATCTCAATTGGATAAGGCAGGGGTAATCCAATTTCACAACGAACTATTTTTGTGCAAAATTTTAACTCTATACCTCTAATGATTCAAAAGTTACAAAACATACTGACAGACAGACAGGCCGACACCGTTCTATTGTGAATTTCCATAAGTAAATGCATTTAACTCAATTGCAAATTCATTAATTTCATAAAGCAAGTGGAATAGGTAGATAGTTGCGATGTCAAATTTCTGACAATATTCCGCAACACCACTCTAATCCCCTTTCAGCCGACTTACATCAAAATTACCAGCAAAAGGTATATGCGGGTACTTTTCTGAAAGAAAAAAAAGAAAAATCGTCAAATTTTAGAAATTGAAAAAAATTCTATGAAATTCAAGAGAAGTACCCGTGTGCTTTTCGTATTAAAACTTGACAAATGTCAATTTAAGATGGTTTTCAAATAAACGTCATTGGAAAACGTTTGTCATTTGACATATCATCTCTCTCTCAATCTCGTTAAATCCTCAGTACACGTACGGTTTTCATATGTTTTTAGACGTAATATTACATTTGCATATGTAGCCAAACGAACATAAATTTTCTCCAAAATTTCGCTCTCAGGTGACGTCACTGAATTATCTGGTCCAATCACCTGTCAAAACAGCTTTGAAATGTAGCTGTTGTTAATCATTCTAATAAAAATCTCACAAATGTAACAAAGTGGAACGATCATTAACATAAATCAAAACATTATTGCATGTCGTATATAGTTTGACGTTTCCCCATACCATTTCGTTTCTTCGAAATTCACTAGAGTCCCACATTGAAAGAAATTAAATTGAAATATTAATAAATTCACCGGGAATTTATTGTCAATTAAGATTCCCCCAAATTCCAGCAGACGACGAACGCGTTCGCCAAAAACCCCCAACCCGGATGGAAGGCAAATGACGCGTTCGCTATTTTGGCGCCTCGATTCCACTTCAACTCGCTCTCCAGGTTGGATGCACTCCATAAACTAGTGCGGGTGTCTCATATTTTTGTTTTGATTTGCTCCGTTGTTGACAACTCTGACGACGCGATTTGTGGTGTGCTTCTAGCTGTGTGCAATGGTGCCAGCGAGCCATCATCGTCGCTAGTCTTCATATTTTCACAGCGCGATCTTTTTATTCCATCATTCCGTTAGTATCGTCAGTAGGTACTAGATCGTACCTCTCCAGGTCAGTTGTGAGGTATTTTTAGAACTCTAGTCGAATGATTGACATGTCATATTCATATGTAGCATATCTTCTTCATGACTGGTGTTTCTTTTTCTTTTCATTTCAGATTCTGGAAGCTATTCGCATGATATAATGCGCCAACGTGATCTGCTGAGGAACGCCTCCTACTATCGCCATGGAGCTGTTGCTGCCGCTGTCCACCGATGATGCGTGCGACACTGAATCGGAACAAAAACCATTTGACACGACGACGCTACTACTCGACGGGATTAATGCCGCGAATCGATGTGATATACATGACAACAGAAACCGGAAGAATATGGTTCCGTTTCTTAAATCAAACTACAAGTACAAAAGAAGAGTTATACCGCAGCTGCGCACGGGACACGGTACCCCTATCCCACAAGTGAACTATTCGGTGACAACGCCGGAGCAAGTGGAAGTGGAACGTTCGCAACATCTAACAGCGCCGCTAAGTGATAGTTATTTTGAAGTCGTCGCGGTCGGGTTTATTGTAAGCGCTGTTGTTGTATTTCGTGATATTTTGTTGAATTTCTTGAGGCACATCGCACGTGAGTCGTGGGTGTGGTGTATACATAGCAATAAAATTCGTCGTCGGCTTACAAGTGAGATGTCGGGCGAGGTGAAAAGATTTGCATCGGACGTCGGCAGATGGCGGTATGGTGCGGCGGCGGCGGTAGGCTGGGGCAAATCATTCGGCCTGGAGTATGTCAGTGCGAGTTTGAAGTTAATTTACTTGACACTTTTTATTACGCTCTGGATGACAGTGTACGAAGTGGAAGGTGAGTGGGTGTTAAAGATGATGGTGATGAGTAATTCATTGATTTAATTATTAAATGCTAAAGTGACGAAAGGGTGGGATTGTTGAGATGCCACTGATAAATGTTATTTCAGTGGAATTTTGTGAATGTGATTTTTTTTTATTATTTTTATTACTTTTTGGAATGAAGTGGTTGTCTTTTTAATTTTTGGTATTTCTGGGTTAAGGAATAACTCAATTGATATTCCAGCTGATCAAGTTAAAAAGGGCTGACTATATTATAATGGAATGAATCCGACAGGCTGGCATTAATGGGTGGAATTCAACACCTACACATAGAGAATGGCCCCTAGAAATAAGGCAATTTAGAGACGAGTTTGAACTAAAATTTGACTCTAAACAATGTCGCGTGAAATTTAGAATATCTACTATAATCGAGGAAATGGAAACGGGCGACCGGTATTTAAGTTAACATACCGTTGACTCTACTTTAAAAATTTCCTGTATTAGAGCAGACACTTATTGAATTTTATAGTTTATTTGTAAAAACTTTTGAATTAGAGTCAACTTTAATTAAGTTGCTTTATTTGTAAGGGCGAATAATGTCAATATAGATGCGTTTGAGTTTTGAGAAATTAGATTTCTTTGACATCTGTCATATTGAATGAATTAAGCCCAGTTCTCGATAATGTTAATACAAAAATAGACTCACTATAGTGACAAAAGGTTGACTTTTAATAAGTTTGAGTTATTTCTACCTCTAAAAACATGAACACTTTGTACCTTGAATGACTTTGTTCTGTAGGAATTTGCTGCCGAGTGTTAAACCCACATACTCGACCGACCGTTTCTAATCAATTTCAACTCCTGCCAGTCGGACGGGTGTCAAGGGCTGCCTGGAAAAGAGTGATCTTGTTTGGATTTATGTTTAAACCCATTATCTCGTAATTTTATGACATGTATATGTCCCACCGCTAGCTAAAAGTACAAAGTAATTGGGTATAACCTATAAAGCGGGAGTTTGTCCAAAAGTCTCCGCATTAGATTGCATCTTTCCTTTGGTGATAGGCCTAATTTATGCTTACCATCATGGTCCTCTGCCTCACCAGTGTTTCAGCAGTCTTCGTACTTAGCATCTTACTTCTACATACACGTTGAAACTCTAGAGTTGAGTTTTTCAGACGCTTGGTGTCAAAAGGGCACAGGTGGTCATTTCTTTATCATCTAGTGCTCACTACAGACACGACATACTTCTGACTTCTTCAAAATATTCTTATTAGGTGTGACATGACGTTAGGTTAGGTTTTTCCTTCTGTAAAATAGCGGAAAAGATATTTTCTACACCTGGTCCAGGTGTTGTTTACCACAGATGTAAGCAACCAGCGCCAATTCTCGCTGCTTTTTTCTAGTTTGGGCAATATAGTGATCGACCAGCTTATAGCCGGCAGAATTAAAACTGAATTTTCAGTAACACCAGGACCCACTTCTTCGACTTTCGTAAAGTCGTCATCGCTTATACCACTTGATCTTTTACGGGTAAGTGCTTAACCTATTCGTTTGGCACCATAGTCTCTTTGTATCAATTTGAATTTCATCGACCATAAGTCTTTCTCAAACCTACTCTATTTTTTGCAGTCCCATGAATCTCAGAAGTAGTATCGGCAAATAATTCGGGTATAATTTATCTAAAGTTTAAACTTTCCATTCAATTGCAGACCTTTTCAAAATGTCAATAGTTAGGCTCATGATGTTAAGGCGGGTTTTCACAACAAAGGTTTTCTGGCGCTAGTTGAAGCATCAGTTGAACTTTCGCTCTAGTAAAAGTGTATACACAGAAATCGAAATTCAGACTGATCTAAGCCTCTAAGAATATTTAAATGTTTTTGACAAATCATTGCCAATCCCACCTTCAGTTTCGTTGAAAAGTGAAGTGTTACGATTGCTGCTTTAATATAAATTATAAATATAAAATATATTTGAAATTCTGAAATTTGTATTCCATTGCCCTTGGTGCCTAGGTTTCATTGCCTTTCAAATTGTGACTATACCATCATCTAGAATCTATCATATCTACGATAAATCATCGAATTCAATAGCATTAAAAACCACATATATTTATATAAACATCTAACATCTAAAAGTATGTTACCAAATGTGATGAGTTCAGATTTCGTTGCATACAACTTGGTGCCAGCTTTTCTGTCATAAACTAAGCAAGATAGCGCTGGATAAGCGCGCACTACTAGTCATTTCTTTGATAATAAAATAACAAAAATAATACTTTAAAGTCCACTCTACACTATTATTAAGAATTACATCTAATGAATATGACGAACGAAAAGCATCACGCTAAGTTCTATTCCTAATTTGCATAAAATTCAACTCTTCAACATTCCTATGCACTTTCATGATATTGATATTTGGTTAATAATTAAAGGAAAAACTGAATAAATTATAATCCAATATTTAGTTAACAGTTAGTTTCACCTTCGATTTGCTATGCTACTCAAACGGTTAGCTGCGTCTTTTCACGGATAGCAAATGCATTTCAAATGAACGTATGTCATTACTGTAGTCTTATGCACGCGGCATATAATGGCTAGGTAAATATTTTTCACCATTTTCACTATTTGTCGCAAAAAAAAAAAAGAAGTATTGCTTTAACACTTATCACGTATTGAGACTTTGTTCTTACGTGTACATTCCTAAGTCGATACACGATGGAGACGTTTTGTATGAAGGGATAGAGATTTTTTTTTTTTTTTTATTGCTCTTATAAAAGTGTTATGAATAAATCTTTCTAACTTAGGTAGGTTTTATTCTAACTCGATATTTCATTGGAAGGAATATTCGTAATTTTATACATTCGGGAGTACGAGTAACGTAGGCATTCCCATTTGCACCTCTTTGGGGATGTGAACAATTTTTAAAGTGCGATAACAGCGATAACTAAGTATTTGAACGCGTAAGAAAGTTAAATTTGTTCAGCAGCTTCAGTTTTTAAAGTTCCATTGTTATCATGAGACTTATTTCTTATTTATAACAAAGGAATCAACTTTGGGGCTTTTATTTTAGTTAAAACAAAATGTTTGTAGATTTTTAGTTAACCTTGAGAAGGAATTGTGTGTACTGTTGAGATCTTTTCTAAAACTTTTCTTAATCGGTATGCCATGACTTTAGCGGAGTACTCAAGAGCAACACCCACCTAGCTCTGTTTAAGAATTTTTAAATATCATCTTCAGGTGAGTTTTTTTCAAAGTAGTACCTCCTTAGCTTTTGTAGCATTGGACGTACTCCAAGCAATTCTTTTTTACCCTCAAGTTGTACAAAGTGTAAATACCTGTTGTTCGTATTTCAGTCTTGAAGTAGTTCCTTTTGTTTAGGTTGCAGTTAATTTTCGAATATCAAAATTTCTCAAGTCTTGAAACAGAGTTATTCTAGAATAAGTAGCGGAGATATTGATGGAACTGTTTAGATCTTGTGGGTTTCATATTTTACACAAAAGGGTACGTTCACAACGGGTTGCTCGACCTTGATGTCTTTTTTTTTAACGAAAGGAAATTTTCAAATCCCGGAGCACTCAGACTCGATATTCGGTTCATTGTATCAGGTCAGGAAGAATTCCCTTTTTGGTTTAGTGATTGGAAAAATTTAGATTTTATTGGTTTCTCTTTTATGCTCGGGTGGATGTAGTTGCTGTTCCCCACCCGGGCTCGAACCTGCACACCTCGAGTCACAAGCAAGCGCACTTCTCACTACACCGTGGCCACCCCCTTGAGGGCTTACTCTTGGAAAACCGTGATTTCAAAAAGAGCGCTTTAGAAAATTATTGATCTAAACACTTTCGGTTTTTTTAAAAACTTTGTCTAAAGATCTTTTCTGATTTTGATCGAACCCAGTTCAAGTTAGAGAATGGTTGAGAATTTTGATAATCAAGGGGTTACACCATCGAAATTGTTAAAGCAAGACGTATGGTTTGATACCTACCTTTGTTCTTCATCCTTTGTAGGAGTACCTTGTTCTATAATTCTATAGGAGTGGTCAGCGGAAAACTTCATCCGCAGATTTCGCATTGCAAGAAAAATAAGACGTTGATAGGCAATATCTGAGGAAATCATCTCTTTACTTTACTTAGTAACCAGTCATTGGAGTTAGCTTACAATTAACTGAAAGACACTCACAATTTTCAAGGACATCCATTGCATTCAGATCATTTACAGGTCGTGTTTAATTCAGAGGAGTGTCATTCGGCAGACTATTAGAAAAAAGTTCTTCTCACTTGCATGTAGGAACGAACTCATCTGCTCAAATATGCATTGCTGGACAACCGGTAGAGAGAGTAGAGGATTTCCAGTATCTTGGGAGTATTGTCTCGACCGATGGTGGAACCGAACTGGATATAGCCAACAGAATCGCCAAAGCAAAGTCCGCGTTCGGGATGTTGTCCAAAATATGGCGAAGCAATGCAATCAGTTTGAACACTAAGCTAAGATTGTTCCGCTCCAACGTTGAATCCGTGCTGTTATATGGATGTAGCACGTGGAGAGTGACCACTGCTATCACCAGAAAGCTGCAAACGTTCGTTAATAGTTGCCTGCGCAACATCTTAAGGATTTTCTGGCCCAATCGTATCTCTAACGAACGTTCACAACGGGTACGGGTCAGGAACCAATAGGCACAACCATCCAACGACGGAAGTGGCAGTGGATTGGTCACACGCTCCGAAAGGGTGACAGCTCCATAGCGAACCGTGCTATGCAATGGAACCCCTTAACTCAGGACGGCAGAAGACCTGTTGGTCCAAGGAGAACATGGCGCAGAACAGTCGAGAAGGAAGCACGGCAGTTGGGGAGAAGTTGGGGAGAGCTGAGACACATTGCCAGAAACCGTACACGATGGCGCGTAGGCGTAGTCGAGGCCCAAGGACCCACAAGGGGATATAGGACATAAAGAAGAAAGAAAGAACTGCTATTAGAAAAGGAAAGGTCCAGGATCCTTATCTTTAAATGCATAGCCTGTCATATATGGCACAAAGTGCCTTGTGGAAATATTTTAGACGTACGTAGTAGTATTAGCATCATATGCCACAACAGATGAATATGTGAATTTGTCTTGCTTTGAAATGTCCAGAAAGTAGCACTTTTCCGGGACGAGAGTTAAAATTTCTGTCTGTCAGTAAAAACGAGTTGAGTAAGGAGCATTTTATAATCTAATTTACTTTAGTTTGTGAATTTTTCAAATCATTTATTTCCATTTGCACATCAAAAATATGTAAAGGGTGTCCCAAAATTGACGTAACAAGTAATTTTTTATAGAAAATATAGGTTTTTGATTAAAGATTGTAAATGTTTTATTGATTCATAAAGTATACAGTATAGGGTTATGTATGAAATAGCATATCGGGTAAATGGCCTCCACGGCTTTGCTGGCACATACGCACTCTTTTGTTGAAATTTTCCGTGACCGTTTTACATAAATGTGGCTGAATTTGCTCCTTCAAGGCGTCAGCGGTCATGGGCTTATTGGCTTAAACCTTAGACTTCAAAAAATCACAAAGAAAAACGTCCAACGGCGTTAAATTGCATGATCTGGGCGGCCAACTCTGATCACCAAAACGGGAATTACACGACCAGGAAATGACTTATGCAGTAATTGAATTGTTTCTCGAGCTGTATGGCATGTGTCATCGTCTTGTTAAAACCACATATCGCCCAAATCCATATCTTGTATTTTAGGCGCAAAGAACTGAATCATCATGTCGCGATAGCGAGCACCATTAACTGTTATTGTCTGAACAGCCGCATTTACAAAGAGCTAAGTTTTAACTAAAATAATGGTCTGATAATGCCTCCAGCCCAAAATCCGCACCAAACAGTGACACTTTGTGGATGGATTTTCTGAACACCAAATTCGACAATTTTGACGATTAACAAAGCCATCAAGATGAAAATATTCCGACCATATTTTATACGAAATCTGCCAAACCATTATTATTTTCAAAATATTGCTCAACAATGAGAACAATTAATAACCTTGAACTGTCAGCTGTCACGCTGTTTTTTTTTTTTTTTTTTTCGTTGGCAGCACTTTGACGCACAAATGGCGCAAAATTTAAGTTTTGGGTGAATTTTTATGACACCCTTTATTTCCGATTTTGACTGACATGGTGATGTTTATCCTGTCACAGATAGTAACAAAGTAAGATTATTATTGAAACGAGATAACATTTATATTACTGCAGTTAGTGCTATCACTAATGAGGAGATGGCTTGTTGTTGACGAAATCGGCAGATTTATTGCAATTTTATATAGTGCCGCGTAGAACAAATACTCCCTATAGGAGGAAATAGCAAATAGCGAAGACGCCGAAGTTATATTGGTTCCAAAACCGAGAAAATATCTAAACGACACAAAATCGTACCGATCAATATCGCTCCTGCCGATTTGAAAAAATCCTATTGAAGCGCCTCCAATCGGACACCTGAAGAAAGACCTTTAATTCCTGATCTTCAATTTGGCTTCAGAATCAAGCAGCCTACAAGCCCTAGAAATGTGGAAAGATGCGTTCCAGTGCTTTTCTTGAAGTCTCTCAAGCCTTCGACAAGGTATGGCACGAAGGTTGGAAGTACATATAATCCAAGGCAAGTTTTTCCGTACAGACTTTTCCTCAATACTCCGGATTTAAGGAAATCGCTGCCGAAGTTCCACAAGGAAGTGTTCTTGGTCCGGTTTTGTTCCTACTATATACTCGAGACATACCTCAAGAAGAAGACACTGGTGTAGCCATGTTCACAGACGATACGGCTATACTGGCAATGAAAAGTTCAGTCGAGTCATCAACTAGCTTTTGATAAAACTCCATCTAGCTTTTGATAAAATTTGCGAATGGACAAAGATTTGGCGCATTGTTCTTATCGAGACCAAGTCAACGCATGTTAATTTGACTTACAAAAAAATAAACAACATTCCCATTTTCATTAACTCTGTACAAATACTCGTATGAGCGCTGCCGGTCCTCATAGTATCTATGAAGATTTTCACTTGCCCACCCTACCCATGTAAAAAAAAAAATATCCTTTAAATAGAAAAATTCGAAAATTTTTGACGAGAAAGTATTTTTAGAGTCGACTTTTACTCAGATTCTCTTATTTATTAATTTTGGCAAAATTGTGCGATTAAGGGTTATGTATGAAGAGCTCGTCCTTTGTAGTATACGAAAAAAAAGTGGATTGGGGTGTCTGTTTCTAATTTTGACCGTCACTGTGTTTGAAATGCCATTTTTAATTTGTAAATTTTAACTTCGGATCTGCATTAAGCCACTTGGAAAACATATATCTATCTATAAATCAGATCAACCAATGACAATTATCACTTTTTTTTTTAATATTTTGGGCGCCACTTTGAACCCGAAATTTTGAATTTTTAAGTTTTGACTCCGGATAGGGATTCGGAAATCCTTCTGACTATACTTTACTTTGATTCACTTCATTATTTTACGCTGAATTCGAAACTATTTATTATTTAGGGCTTTTCCTGGCCATTTTGAAATTTTAACCACGGATTCGGATTCAACGCTCAGAAGACACTTTAGCTTCCTTAATATCTTTGGATTTACTTTAGTAGTTTACGAGGAAATTGAATATGTTTAAAATTTGTTTGCTTAGTTGCGAAATTTTGATAATCTTATTTCTTGTTTTTTTTTAAAAGAATTTTTGAGGACAAATTGGTCGAGTTTTGGCCGCCCACTTTTTCTCGTAGCGAACTATTAGTACTGCAATTAATTCGTAACTTTTAAGTAACTTTTAGTTAAATAAGTAACTTTTAGTTAAATAAGCAAAATAAATCTTAAGCATACGATTCATCTGAAGAACATACTCTTATTCGTTAAATATTTGCGAAGGTTACAGCTAACTAATGATGAAAGTCAGGGCTATCACATGGCTTTCAGTGTTTTGTCACTTGATATTTGTCTCTTTGTCTATGCCAAGATCGTTGGACAAAGAAGGTAAGTAATTCAAACCTCAAAAGCACCGGTCTTCCCTGTCGTATGTCTTACGAATTTACCCCAAAATACTTATCAAAAGTGCATCGTCAGCCGTTGTCAGTCATTACTCGTACAGATATTTTGGCTGCCACAACCGAATACATAAATTTACGATCCGAGTCTATATAAATCCACTCGTCAATTTGCATTTGAAAATACATTCAAAAGACATCAAAGCAGAATCTTGTGTCAAACAACCACCCAGCAGTTTGTAATGAACAATAAATCACCGTGTGCCACCCATCATAAAATATTATCCACTTCGCGCACGATGACAAAATCTCTATATTTCTTGGCCCCTTTCCATCGGTTGCCTGCATACTGCCTGACAAGTCCAACTATTTCCCTTGCATTGAGTAAAAATTTCATATTTTTGTTTTATTATAAAAATAAGTTGCACATCCGACAACTACGAGTAGATAGATAGATCTAAGTGAACCTTGAAGGAGTCTGCCAAAGGAGCACCAAGCTGACTACATCAATATTGAACCTGTTGGCAATCAATGCCAAGGTGCCGCTTAAAAATAATCATCCATTTAGAATATAAGAGCTCCTTGTACACTCATACTCGTCGTGTGTATGGTGCGCGATTACGATCGACGACTCTCGAAATTATCCACTCGGCGAACGCTAGAAAATTGCCACAACATCGTTGTACAGTGGCGTACGGGTCGTTGATCGTTTAAGATCCCAAACATTTCATCTTGGTTTGCTGTCAGTGTCCGGCACAGCGATCGGCCCTAGTGCGACGGCGCCCAGTGCACTTATACTGCGCGAGATATAGATCGATCAGTGCACTAGTTCTTTGCTCGCTTCTGGCTATTTTGGGTCACAGCGACAAGAGATGCTTCTTCCAGTACTTCTACAAGGCGATCTCGTAAATTTCCTTTACTGGCTCGTAAATAGACGGGGGTGTTATTTTTTCTACCATATTTCAGATAAAAAGAAGTGCACAATTTCCGGCCCCCGCTTTGTTGATCTTCGCAGTAATTTAATAATTTATCGACGTTTAATGAGAGTTCGTCTCGCCTGGCTTGGTTGTTTAGCGATCAACAGCGGATGAGTGGGGTGTAATTCAATTGCAATGCCCCAACGGGGGGAAAACAACAACAATAACAAGGAAAGACTGTCTGGCAATGGCTGACTAATTTTGGTAGAATAATTGAATTTCAATTGTCATCGTGCAGCGCGCAGCCACAGTCAGACGGACGTGACAAATGAAGTGCGCGCCCTCTTAGACATTAGACGTTGGTTTACTGCTCATTAGAAGTTTTGTTTATCTGTTTTTTTTTTTTTTTTTTGGTTACTCATCGAAGTCTGAAATGAAGTGACATAACACAGACGGTTGACATGCGGTGATGCAATTACGTAATGAGACGAAGAATGATTGTCAGGATGATTAATGATTTGGCGATTTGAATGAATTTTTCGGAGAATTTTAATTTGTTAGCAACAATGTTGCAGCAACATTGTACAGATGTGATTTCTCTGAGACGATTCAAGCAGCTGTGAAGATTGTCACATCTTTTGATATACAGGGTGTGTCGAAAGTGAACATTCAAACAACAGTTGTGTGACGATAAACGTGTCTTGTTAACTGTCACAGCGAGCAGTCACGTCTTTTCGTTGCGTTCTTTGAATTTTAAAATCAGTTTGATTGTTAAGAGAAATTGGCAACGGAAACACTTCAATTCGCTGTACATGTTCAAGTAATGTTGTCAATCATTGCGATTGGCCAGCTAGACTTGTCATGTTGTCTATTGCTGACAATATCAGCCGGCGTTAACCAATTCTCTTGTGATTCTCGTCAATCAAAGCAATTGACTTTGTGATTGGACTTGTATAGCAGTTGGAGCTATTGATGGCATCTTTTAAGGAATCGCTAATTTGTTTTGAAAACGTGGTGCGACTAGTTGCGGGAAACGTTTGCAAGAAGCTGAAAAACATTGTCGAACTTTGAAGAAGTCGTTCGGGCTCTACAATAGGTAACATGACCCAAATGAGTTTTGTTTACTTTTGCTAAGTACTTATAGGGTGTTTTTGACTTTGATTTCGAAGGTCGAATTTAGTTTGCAATCCAAATTGATTGTTAAATTGGTTAAAGGTCTAAGCAGGGTTCTATTAGATCGGGACATTAAGCGCCGGCGCGACTATTCGCTTCAAAATGTTCCTCACCCACCATTGTAACATCATGTACTTAATTGAAGGCTTGTTACAAAAAAAAAGTCAAAACCTTACATTTTGTACGGAGTGCGATTGTCAAAACATCTCTCTATAGGTTCTGGTTCACAAGAGAATGAGAAAGAGCCACTATAAAACTGAACAGCTTGTACCACCCCATCCACGTGCTATCAGCAGGTTCGAATGGCAAAATTTGTGCTCCAAATAATAGGGCGTTTGGTTGTGAGTTGTGAGTTAGCAACCCGCACCTGAAAAAAATAATGCTTCGAAGTACAAAATAATGTCCCGAAAGTGAAAGGAGAATTAGTGCACGACTCTTGCCCATCGGACTACGATAGCATTCTGGAGCGTTATAGCTATTCTCGACTCAAAAAAAAATCTCCAATTGGAACGTGAATTCCCGCGATACAAGACCGAAACCTCAAGACAAAGCTAAAATACTGTCTTGTACAGTTCGCGAGTTCGGAGTTGATTCCGGCTGGCTCCAACTGCACGCAAAAGCCTCCCTCATATTCATGTCTGGGTGAAATGGGTGAAAAGGAAGTACATACTAGAACCAATATGTTTGGCTTTACTAGGTACAATAACGATGGGTTTCAAGATCTTGCAGTGTGTTAACAATTTAAGAACCATCTCACCAAGGCAATCGGAAGTGCAGAATAACCGAGTTTGACGCCTGGGCATTTGTGAAAAATGTTTTTCCATTTAGGTTAAGAACGAAATAACATGCAAATCATTCAGAGCTTGAATTGCAATTGGCTCGATGCTCAGTCCCGTATGCGCAGTGTGATATGTGGAAATGATTAAGGGATCGGATTAAGGGGTGGCCATGGTGTAGTGGGTAGTGTGTTCGATTGTGACCCGAATTGTGCAGGTTCAAGCCCGGATGGGGAACAGCAACCACAGCCACTACACCAAAAGCAGTTCAGCCTGGTAGTACCCGTACAATGGACACAGAAAATTAAGTCTGAGGAGTGCTTCGGGATTTGGGAATTTCCTTTTACAAAAAAAAAGAGATCGGATTAAAACCCAATTGAAACTCGATCCAGGTTTTTGATTTTACCGAGTTGACAGATTGAATCGAATCGAAATAGAATTTAGTTTCACACTTCTTACTGAGTGCTTGGAGCTCGAATATGCCTCGTCATCCATTTTAGTCTCATTACGTCACTCTGTGACTTTGTTCCTGTATTCATTTATTTGCCAGTATCTCTCTCCTTCGTCTCTTTGTCGATCTTTCGACATTTTGACCTGCGTTTACATGGAAATTCTCAACCCAATCATGTTTCGATCCGATCTGGGTTTATATGGGATACAAATATGATTGAATCCACCAAGTAAACGGTGCAAATGAAATCGTGGCAAATAGAACCAATAGTAGGACCTTAATGATCCTACATTGTACCAGAGTTATAGATTTGTACCTAGGTATATCCTGTGAGAATTTTATATAAAAGTGGATCCTTACTCGTAGATCGAGGACTTATGATAGCCATCCCTCACATAGTATGGGGGCAGTGATCAGGTTTAACAGGCGACAACACAGCGAGTTTAAATGTGAATGGCGTACTTTGAGACAAGATGCTATCACGTCTATCGTTCACCTGAAGATAAACATCTTCTCTATTATTGTTCAACTGTTCGCTTAAGCTTCCCTTATAGATATAGAAGTACATGAATCATATGACATCTGCGATTTGGGTGAACGTTGTCACCTGACCAAATTCTCGCATGTCTAGCGCTCAGACGAAACTTGATAACTTGTCATAATCAAGATGAATATGCGGGAGTGGGTCGTGGGAATCACCCAAGAGAATTACCTCATGAAATAGTATTTAAGTAGAAACTAGATAACTTGTTTATTACTAAACGGTTGCTTTTAGTTTTTCATTTTCTGCTAACTGTTACCCCCAGTCCTTAGCAGAGGTAAGGAGCAAATAATTCAGTCTGAGTTTTAGTAACAACAAGTGTCGCTTCCACAACATCAATTCTCCAATCAGGAAAAATCCTTAACACTTAGTTAAAGGTCGAGCTGTCAAGGAAGGTTTGTGTATTAAATATAATTCAAGATAAACATAGAACTACGAAACGAACTTAAACTTTCCACGAAGGTTCAGTAAGAAAGCCTCTGAAGTACTTTGAAGCACAACCTAACGATCGGATTATCTAGTTCACGTATAAGTCAGGGTTATAACGATTAAAGGTGATGGAGTCGTGAATTGTATGTTCCAATAGTGAGCGGAAGAATCATTCAATATGGTCACATAGCCTTAAATAGTATTAGGAGTTGGCAAATAGTGGCCCGGTGAGTGACAAGATGCAAGAGATCTTAGAAATATTTGTTGCCAACATATGTAGGTCCATTGTGATACCACTATGGAGCAGGGGTTACCAACCCTATCTACGCCTAGAACCATCTACTTCTTTTGTTGAAGCTATTAATTTTGGTAGTGCAGATTCGGTTTAGATCGCTCAGATTGTTGAAAAATATTCTCAGAAAGTACCCCTTCTGATATGGGCAAGGGAAGAATATGCATTGAGGAAGTTAAGTAAGTCTCCTCCTTCTCCCCATTTCTGTAGCTTCTTCAGAAATCATTGACTGCAATACCAATTCTCTGATGACGTTTGTTAGTTTAAAGATTTGATTAATTTTTTTTTCCCGAGGTTATAAGTTGTGCATTTTACTTCATGATCCCGAAATCACATTTGAGAAACCCTAGTTTCTACCCTAAACCTTTGACTAATCGAACTTCTGCTAATTTGAAATGAATTCATGACCTTGTATTTATATGTAATGCAACGAGGGTATCTATGCTTCGATACCATCATCGTCGACATTCTCGAGCACCTGCTAGTTATTCATTTGGAAATAAGATTTTTAGCTTAAGATTGTCTGGCAACTTCAATTTGCTTGGAGTTAACCGAGTCCTATCTCTGCTCTTTAATATGTCATTGACGTTAAGTACTGATAAGGATAGTCTTTTTTGGGATTATGGGGTCCTCAGCCTAAAGTACTCCACTTGATATATATATGGCAATATTGAGGCCCTTTCTGATGTACAGAATACTAGTCAATTGGGCAGCACTGGGCAAGAAAAGTAACACTGATCTTCTAGAGAAAGGTCAGAGGTTATCGTGCATCTGTATAACGATGCCTTGGAGTAATTGCTCCACTTGCTTCGTGTTGATATCTCTGGGAGGTAAATGGCACCTAAAACAATATTGAGGCTTTGGGAACCATCAAAGCTGTCCATTCCAGGATCATGAACGGCAAAAAACGGTCTATATTGTTCCTCACATCGACTTCAATGGCAAGTTCTAGACATCCAGCATTTTGGGTTTGTGAATCTGGAGGAGTTTTGAACGATTCTGCGATAGAGATATACACCGACGGATCTAAAACAGCGTATAGTATGGCGGCAGGAGTTTTCTCTAGTGCACCTGATGTAAATATCATCAAACGACTGCCGGATCACTGTAGGGTGTTTCAGTCGAAAATTATTGCAGCCCGGGAAGATGAGGCTTGATTTTCAATTAATGCAGTAGATGGTACGATCCAAGTTGGTAAAGTAATGCCGCAGGACTCTGACCTAATCTGGATACGAAGAGAACGAAAAGACTTCGTTTCCAAAATCGGAAATACCTAAGTTCTATAATAGTAGCACTCTTGAGGCACTGCTTGATAGGTAGGCATGCGATTAGGCTGGGTGTACCCTCCAATAATTTCTGTAGAAGCTGTAGAGACGAGGAGGAGGAAGAAAAAATAACTAACCTTTTGTGCACCTGTCGTGCCCTATCAATGTTGAGAAGGAAAACCCTTGGTGAGTACTTCTATGAAGATCTAGGTGACTTTGCCAGCCTCGATATTCAGTCTTTGGATCTAAGTGGTTATGCACATAAATGCGGAACAGGAAGGAAGGTAACCGCTACGCTTACCGTAATTAACTCCCTTAGGGGAAAACATATCATTAATGTTCCTGGTGCTGATTATTCGGTATTCTTCATGGTACGAGGATCACAATGGGCCTACTTTGATTGGTCTAAGTGTGTCTCTACTTAGCGGGGACAGACACCTAACCTAACCCAGGGGCTTCGCACAAGCTTGTGTCTAGTGACTGTCCACTACCGCTACGTAGATGGAACAAGAAAGAATGAAGAAGCTACTCGTATGTGTTCAGACAAATTTTTCAAATTTCAACCCAAATAATTTCTTTTATACGATATTGTTACTTACAGTAAAAAAAAAACAAAAAACGATCAAGCATGAAGGTGCTTCATCCGCCGTGCTTTTACTGCAACCTCCAAAACTTTTTTTGGTTTTCCACTTTTTCAAAATTTTAGTCTTCTACGTTCAGTTATGAGTTTATGAGAGACAGATCTACACACAACTGATTCTTACTGTAACAGTTCCGTTCTTACTTCTTTTTTTCTTTGTAAGTACCATAACCCTGAAAAGGAATCAATTATGGAAGCACATTGGTTTGATTTAATGGCCACGACTTGCACTAACTGTGTTTAAGTACAAATAAGTACAATATTTGCGAGTAAATTCCGAATGGAACACAATTAATCTCACCAGTAAAATCTAATCTCAATTTTATTAATTTTATTGACAGGCTTTCGTTGTTTAGCAGATTTTCATTTTATTAAAAAGAACTTAGTATTTTAGCAAATGCAAAATCCTTTCCGTTTTTCTTTAGCAAAGACAATCACTTTTCTACTTTTTGAAGAAAAAAAAATAGATGGCGCTGCGTCGATCATCATCTAATAGGTAGAAAACATAATGGCAACTATGCAGGTCATCTGCTACTATTATATCCGTTTTATCTGAAAATGGAAGATTTTAGATAAAATTACCGCCTTTATCTCGATAAAATATTCGAAATCAATCTTGTTCAAGCGGTGATGCTGGAAGAGTCAGAGGAAGTTGGAGTTCCTTGTTTCAAGTGGATTCAAGTGTTAACTTAAATTTGACAGGAGATATGTTATATTTAGGAAATCTAGCCAACGTAAGGTCTATGTACCGATTAGTCTGTCATCTTTTTAATGAAAATTCAGAAGAGATTCTTAGTATGATTCTGCAGTCTCCGCACGGCTCTACTCAAGACTCAAGAAAAAATATTAGAAGAAGATTGCTTTAGGATTTGACACAACCTTAATTGCGACCTAAAAACTGATCAAGGACAATTTCGTTGCGACGAAACGGGCGTTAACGTTCTGCAGCTGAGTTAGTGCTAGACAAATGTTCAGTTACACTTAAAGGAAATACATGGACGGGAACTATCGACAATGAAACACTGAGGGGAAAAAAAAGAACATGCGCTGGACTCTCTCGAACGCTTGCTCTGTGAGGCCATTCTCCAATAAGGAGAGATACATTTTTGTGGTAAGGGTTAGTCGCATGAATCCATAAGCCATCTCTGGCATTGGTCCATCCGTATCGCTGCGTAGTGTCTTTGGGTAGTGCAATAAATTGAATCTAGTTATCATCTGTTTTTGAAATCCCCTGCCTTAGTTAATAAGAGGATTGAAGATGTGAGGTACCTAAGATTTTCATCTCTATCTGAATGGTTCTAGCTTGGTTGTTCTTTTGACAAGTTCCTAGGGCGATCGAGTGCGACTCGCGTTTCTTTAAATTCCGACAGGACATTTTATTTATTTTAGAGGAAGGGGAGATCTTCAAAAGATACTGATTATCCGAGTAATCAGAATGCCGGATTTTTACCGACTAAAACCATATTTCGCTGTATTAGCGCATGGAACTATTTTTTGGTTTATAATAATTGGTATATATTCAATTTTTTTATTAGTAAAGTCAACATGGACTGACTTAGACTCATTTAATTTGAAACTCCACTTATTAGTCCATTCACAGATTTTGTTTATGCCAATTTGTAGTTTTTCTGTGGATTCTTCATTGGTTCTTCCTACTGCTAGTATTGCAGTATCATCTGCGAATGTTGCCATAGTGTGGTTTTCTAATTTAGGAATATCACTAGTATATAATAAGTATAATATTGTGCCCAGTACACTACCTTGCGGTACGCCGGCCTCTGTTGTTTTATTCTGAAATGTCTTCCATCTAGATACGATTTCAGAATAGAAGCATATTGATTTGGCAACATACATCTCAGTTTATAGATAAGTCCTTCGTGCCATACTTTATCAAAGGCCTGCGCCACATCTAAGAATACAGCCGAGCAAACTTTCCTTTTTTTCTAGTGCTTCTTCGATTTTATTCGTAATTCTGTGTACCTGTTGTATCGTAGAGTGCTGCCTTCGAAAACCGAAGTACTTTCTCAAACACTTTTGATATCATTGGCAATAACGAGATAGGTCTGTAAGATGACACTTCATTTGGCGGTTTACCAGGTTTGGGAATCATTAGGACATCAGCAACCTTCCACAAACTAGGCACATATTTAAGCTTAAATGTGGCATTTATTACATTTGTTATTTTTATTATTGCCTTCCTTGGTAAGTTCTTTAGTACGACACCAGATATAAGGTCATATCCAGGACTTTTCTTTGCATTTATTTCATGCATAACTAAGTTGCAAATTTCATTAGGAGTTGTGAGCAGAATTTCTTCGCTTTCTTCTTCTGAAGGACCTATTAACATAGGTTGTATATTTCCATTTTCAACTGGTGGTTTAAATATGTTTTCTAGGTAGTCTGCGAAGAGAATGGTTTTGTCCTCATCGCTTCTTGCCCAGTTTCCATCAGTTGCTTTGATTGGAGGCTGTTTTAATCCTTTTGTTGCTTCCCATAGAGAGTAATTAGTTACGTATTCAGCTGTTAACCCTCTGAGGTACCTTTTCATTGAATCTTCCTTAAATTTTTTAATTTCTCTTCTTAGTTGTTGACAGAGGTTGTTTAGCTTGGCTTTATGTTGTGAAGCTCTTGTTTTCTGACACGTTCTTCTTGCTCGTCTTTTATCTGCTACTAAATCTTTTATTTCTTTCGTGTAGTTTCTTTTTGTGTTCTTTCTCTTTAGGGCGGGGGTGCTTTCCCAAGCCGATTGCTGAATATCGCTGACCAACTTATGCAGTTATTTTTGTACATCAGTTTTGGTTATAAGGGGTATCATTAAATCTATTTTACTTGTTAAGTTCAGCTTGAAGGCTTGCCAATCTGTTCTGCTATTTGTTAAGGTTTTAATATTTGTATTTTTAATTATATGTTCACTCATTTGGAGAATTATAGGTGAATGGTCAGAGCTTAGATACTCGAACTCATCTATGTGTATATAACTGCTTGACAAATTTTTGATTATGAAAAAATCAATTAGATCTGGTATCTTATTTTTGTCTGTAAGCCAGAACGTTGGCCTTCCTGTCGAGAGAATTTCGCATTGATGTTTTTGAATAGCAGCATAAAGTTCTTTTCCTCTCGTTGTTGTCAATATGGATCCCCAGTTGGCATTAAAATCTCCACCTATTATGTATCTGTTTCCTAGTTTTTCAAAAAAATCTGAATATTCTTCTTTTTTAATTGAATGTTTTGGAGGACAGTAAATAGCAATGATATTAATTTGTTTATGCTTAGCTTTTATACACACTGCTGTAGCTTGTATTTTCTCTGTAATATACTTCAATTCCTCATATTGTTGTATATTATTTTTTACTATTACTGCACTTCCACCCTTAGATGTGTTTTCAGGGTGAGCGGTGTGGGAGATTTTGTAGTTTTTAAATTTTGTTTGCGTGTGTTTTGTAAAATGGGTTTCTGAGATAAGACAAATTTGAGGGTGGCCGTGGTGTAGTGGTAACATCATCGCTTGTCACGCTGTTGATTCACGGTTCCAATCCTGATATCAAAAATCATCTATTTATTTCGCATGAAATAAATAAAAAAGTCGATCAATTGCGAAAGCTAAGTCAACTCTACTGTGAAGGCATAACACTGGCAGTAGGGTGGTCATATGGCTAAAATGCAACTTGATCGTGATGATGACATCAGGAGGACGGAAAAAAATACTGTGAATCATAAGCAACGACAATAATAGCGAAATCAAACAAAATACTCCCCAGTTATCTGGACAGCCACCCTTGGAGTTTACAGAAACTTAATACCACCTAAGTTTCAAACCCACTACACCAATCTTTCTGTGTTCTAGAAATTAGTATAAGGGTATTCATATCACCTTTAACACGTGCAAATTATAAAAAAAAAAAAAAATTCTATGTTATTTGTTTCAAGAATCACCAGCAATTCCTGGTGATGTTGCAGGAGACCATTTACATTCCAACATATCACTTTAAGATTTTGATCCATGATTATGCTTAGGTACTTTGTCGTTGGTATTTTCTAACTTTTTAAGTCGCATATCTAGTGCATTAAGTTTGGTTAGGATCAGTTGTGTTTGATTCATGTCATTGCTTGATTGAGTCTTTTGTTGGTTACACTCAGGTTGGTCCTTTTTCTGCATAGCATACTGTATTTTATGTGCAACCACTTGAGCATATGACATTATACCCGCGCTGATTTCTTTAGCGTTCGGTTTTGTGTTTTCTTTTGCAATAGGGTTTTTAATCTCTTGTTTTGATAGTTCCACATCTACTTTAATATTATCTGGTGATTCTTGTTTTTTATCAAGAATTTTGTTTTTGGTGTTTAGTTTTTATTTAAGATATTCTGCAGGTTCATGGCAACAGTCCACCCCCGATAGCTTGCGGGGTGGGGTTCCCCGCAGTGCACGCACTTAGGCTGCACATTTTGAGGTTTTGTGCATTCTGTTGTGTGGTGTTTTCCAGCGCATTTCACACATCTTGCCTGTCTACTGCAATATTTTTGCGTATGCCCATATGCCTGGCATTGCTTGCATTGGGGTACTAATTTTGATTTTTTAAGAGGTTCAATTTCAACTCTGCATCCCAGGATGTTTTTGATTTGATAAACTTTTTCTATCTCTTCTTCTGTACTGAATGTTAACATAAACATGTTTAGAGGTTCCTTGTTTTCCCGCTTTAGCTTAATTGTAGCATCAATAATCTTGAAACCTTTGGATTTAAGATTTGTAGTTATATTTTCAGGCTTGCATGAGTGGTGCAGATTTTCAGCCATTACTCTAATGGGCCTGACATGTCCCCTTTTCTTTGGCGAGTTAATTAGGCCAATGTCTTCTTGGTACAATTCATTGCTCTACCTACGACACCTACATTATAGTTCGAAAATAGGTGCCAGTGGTCCATGTGAAAACTTAGATTTGACTCCAATTTTTGGGTATGCCGATCGAAAAGTGGCTAGCTCAATAACAGTCATTACCACGAATCACTGTATTGCCTTATATGCACAAAATTAAGCAGTAACCTTTCGTAGACTGGTTTTATTACCTACAGTTTCTTGTTACACTAATTACGAGCCTTTGCCAGCATGTCACCAAAAATAAAACCCTGTCAAAGATCACCTATCTATGCCGTTTTAATCATTCCCCGCATCGAAACTGAAATGTCACAATATCACCACCGGCACAAGTTGACAGACAGAGAAACGATAAACGAAAAATAAATGAACAGCCACCAGTAGCTAATAAATTTATTGCATTGTCCAACGCTTTATCCATGTTCGATGCAATTATGGCCTACGCACGACCTTGTCTTCGATTCTATGCGCGTTCACGGGAGCGTAAAACCCATAAATCGCCGTATATTGTGATCGGGTGCAGTTGCCGCGGTTTCCGACGCAACACGTCGTCCACATTTCCTACCATAAAACAATTTGTCTTGAGAATGCCTTTACCTTTTGCCTATAGATAGACACTCGTCGTCGTTGTCGTCGTCGTCGTAGACATGGAGTTCCATGCACCAACCACCAACTATGTAATGCGCTACCACCAAGTGCAACAGCGGTGGCGGCAGTGGCAAGCACAAACAGCAAGGCCTTTCACTTTAAGTCGCGTGCGACTTGCCACTGCAATTATGTCACTTGAGCGTTTCTGTTTTTTTTTTTTTTTTTGTTTAATTTTGTTTTGTTGTACTCTAACTAATTGATTGCTTTAATTATGGTGACCTGGATTTTAATCGATTTAGTGTTGTTGTTTTTTTTTCTTTTCATTCCCACAGCCGGAACATGCTGGATGGAGCGCATGGATAATGGAAAATGTGAGACACTGTACTCGAAGAATATGACGAAAGCCCAGTGCTGTGGCAAGAATCAAATGTTTTCGTATACCGAGAAGAATCTATCCAATGTGGAGTACTTTTTTGCATTAGCCCTGGGCGGCGGAACCGAATGTATACCATGTTTGGGTAAGAAACAAAAAGTTAATAAATACAAAAAAAAAAAAATCTAGATTTTAAGGATATTCTACTCCCAGTCGAGTAAGTATTAGGTTGAGCACGACAAATCGAATCTCGTATATGTATCTACAGCACCACAACGCTTAGCGTAGTACAATACTCGTAGACCTATGTCCTGTGGCATTAATCGGCGGTTCACATCCAGTCCTTAGTAGATTACCTTAGAAACAATTCTCCCAGGTCTATGTTGCGCAGGTCTTTCAGCTCATCGAGAAACCTACTGCAGAAAGGTCTCTTTTTATGGCATCATCGTCGTATTGTTAGCTATTGTAGAAATTCTTACAAAAAAGGAATGATACATTTTTGAACCCTTCCCTGCAATTTCATCCTTTTTTTCGATGCCTGGTAAATCTACCAAGTGTCATTCTATTAGCTATTCTGTTTTAAGTGCAACTTGCTGAGTTTTACCAGTCTTTGCCTTGATAATATAGACCTTCCTAACAATATTGACTTTCATCGTTTTCGTATTCTGAATGACAGTTGTGATTTTGTCTAGAAATACGCTTCTACCATTGTCAATCCTTAAGAAGTTCTCAAAATATGTCCGTTTTTGTGCTAACCACCAGCTTAGAGCTGTCAACCTAGAAAGCCGTCTCTTCTTGACTAATGTCCTGTCGTTTCAGCCAAATTGCGGAGTTGAACCTTCTTTCAGAGACTGGCGTCAGAGTCAGATACTCGTACACGACTCTCTTGAATAGATGCAGGTAGGAGTAAGATACTAATGGTAGGAGTACCTATGTGCTACCAACTGCCTTTTAAAATGCGTAGTTAGTCGGGTGGCGGTAGTGTAGTGGTAACATCATCGCTTGTCACGCTGTTGATTCACGGTTCGAATCCTGATGTCAAGAATCATCTATTTATTTCGCATGAAATAAATAAAAAAGTCGATCAATTGCAAAAGCTAAGTCAACTCTACTGTGGAGGCATAACACTGGCAGAAGGGTGGTCATGGCTAAAATGCAGATTGATCGTGATGATGACATCAGGAGGACGGAAAAAATACTGTGAATCATAAGCAACGACAATAATAGCGAAATCAAACAAAATACTCCCCAGTTATTTGGACAGCCACCCTTGGAGTTTACAGAAACTTAATACCACTTAAGTTTCAAACCCACTACACCAATCTTTCTTTCTCTCTGTCTCTTCCTCTTTCCACAAAAACGCACGTGTTCTAAAAAAAATTAGTATAAGGGTATTCATATCCCCTTTAACACGTGCAAATTATAAAAAAAAATGGAAAGTTAGTCACACACAGTAGTATTCATCTTATCCTCTATCAACTTCGCATGATAAGTTGCCTTTATATTTGGAGAGACGCATACCGTTTTCACTTAGCTAAAATATCATAAAGTTCATTGAAACAATCATCGCCTACACTTATCAAAAATAAATTTAAAAAACAAGTTGATAAGTGATGAGTGATAAGTTATTGGAGAAACATATTTTGCTGCATTCGAAATTTGCAGGTTAACCCTACCCATTTCTACAGATTTCAATACAGGTATTGATCTTTTGCTAGTGTAAATCACTATCTCGGTTTTTGAAGGCTGGATACGAGGACCTCGGTCGCTGATTTAATAGTCTTCCGTACTGTATAATCTTCGCCAAGAGTAACTTCGTTCGGAAATAGAAAGTTAGAAAGATTTATGCTATGCTTTCTTATATGCATAATTTCTGAACCGAATTTGATGTATACTTGAAAGGTCTAGCAGACATACCTACACTCTGAGCGCACCGACTCTTTTCAAGCGTATTTCACATGAACGACAAAACAAAACATTTCCTCCGACTTTTAGTTGTACTGGAACTAACTTAAAAATAAGATTTTCTTGTAAAATGACACCGGTTATATATTTGGGTCATTAAATCATGAATATAGGTTTTATAGTTGAGCAGGATATTCGCAACTTCCTGATGTTTTGGAAGATTTACCTCCGAAACTACTGGTCATTGAGGAGGATGATAAGTTGTCGTAACTATTCCGGCCTGTAGATGAGACGAGATGTTCACTTCGTAGGAGCCGAATTCGGAGATCATTGTTTCATAACTTCAATGATGTGACTCTTGTAATGATGTGCCTAAGATATCGATACCTATTCATTTGAGCGGCATCGATTCAAAGTATCGATAAGACTCAAAAAAAGAAGTACTCGATAACTGCTTATATCGATTACTTTACTTACTTTTTTATAGAAAACAAAAACAAAATAACTTGTATGTTAAGCTTTAATTTAATATTTGTTTTATAACAATGAACCCCAGAAAATCTGAAAGTAAATTTGTCATGAGAAACTTCTCTCTGTAGGTGCATATACCATTCATTTGGCTGTGAGAAGCTAGACCAATATTTGTGTATAACAATAAAAAACACATACCAATAAAATAAAAGAACTTAGGAGGAGAATCGTTCTCATTTTTGCTCTCGATTTTGAAAATAGCACCTCAAATGGTACCAAAGTTGTCACAACAAGGACACCGATTACTCGTACAGCTTTGAGAAGTTACAGGGTTTTAAGATTTACACAGGATTTAATATAAAAGTTGAAAGTTCATCCTTATCTTGGTTTTCTTTCATTTCTGTTTATGGTGCTCCCACAATCCAGAAGTCGATGGTACGGAGTCTCCAATTCCATCTTTATCCAATATCCTATTAGTTAATCCTTTTTCGACCCAAACTCAGATTGGGACTCAACTCGTCATGTAAACGTGATTTGTGTTCGTTCAACACTGAATACTTTCCTTTCGATACCGAAAAAGTATCGAAGCCAAAAATAGTTGCTATCGAACCAAAAGTATCGATAATCTATTTTTATTTACTTGTGCCATTCCATTTCTAGTCAAAGTGCTTGTAACTTACTCTGTAAGAGACTTCCCAATTACTGATGCCAATTTTTATTTCGACTTCTTTCGGCAAGTCACCGACTTGAATCTAAGTCTACTACAGGCACATCTCTCGTGGGAAAAATAGCTGTAGGCTCGTTATTCATTGAGGATAGTTCATAGAAATAGCTCCTGACGTTATAAAGCTCCCTTATGTCCCTATCAATCAGCTCGTGCCATATTTGAATTTCAGTTAGCTTTCAAAAATATATACAAACTTCGAATCTCAATGCCGAATAAATGAAACTGTGATACATGACAAACGAAAACGCATCAAAGCCCTTACTTAACCAATAGTTGCGCCATTTGTAGAACTAACCGTTAGCTGTTAGGCAACTGCAATTAAAAACCAGTGGAATCAGTTTAACCTGGTCATGTAACTCTGACGAGACGGGAGAAAGCCATGGAATGTAATGGGTAATGAGATCTCACCTCAAATATTTACAGTGCTTCATAAATTAGAAACGAGAACGATTTCGTGCCTACCGGCAAGGGCCCCTACCATGTTGTAGAGGCTTCCTTATAATGAAATCATATTTTTAATTGCAAATCTAACCGTAGCTTTTTGAATAACCCATTTAAAATCTTCATTTCTAGAAAGCTGCAAAGACGTCGTTTGTGGCCCCAACAAACGCTGCGTCAAACGTAAGGGTCGCCCAAAATGCATCTGCTCCCCGAAGTGTGGCTCTGGGAAAAAGCACAAAAAATCCCATAGGAGGAAGCAACAGCAACAACAGCACATACACCAACAGAATGGCTCCTTGAAGCCACCACATGTCATCGACGTAAGTCGCAGCAAGGAGCATGTATCTTTAGTTAATTTTCATAGTCCAATAACCGTTAGAGATGTACGTAGTTTAAGTAGTGAAATTCATAATAATCCGTCCGCAGTATCTGCCATGGTACTGACGAGTCCAGGAGATCCCATCTCCCAATCGAATAGCCGAAGAAAAAACCAAAGAATACCCATAACAACAAATCCCACCAAAAAACAAGTCAACCTACCAGTGGCTCATCATCAGCATCGACTTCATCATCATCATCACCAGCATCATAATCATCATCATAATAAAAATCAGAAGGAGCAGGAGCAACAACATCACACAGCCACGGCGGTGACCAAACGCCGTCATGCCAACACCGACCGGAACAAAGGCGACAAACTGATTATAACAGCCGATGACATGGTCCGGCCTAGTACGGAGCACGATAACGATTTGGCCGAAAGCAATTCATTAAGAGACATGAGTAGTACCACTGGTGCTGGCACCAGTGCAGGTAATCATTATCCTCATCAGCAACAGCAGCAACAACATGGTAGGCAACATTTCAAGAAACATGCCAAACCGAAACGCAAGATCAACGATCAGAATGGTGCAACTCATAACTCCGTCCACAATGGGACAGCGACGAAACCAACAACGACGACGATGATGACGGCGAGCCGTAACGAAATGAAAATGGCCGAGCGGCGACGACATCGTACGCAATCCTTCGACGGACTCGCTGCATCGTTTGCCTCATCACCTCTAGATCAGGGATACAAGCAACAGAAACCTACGCCAATGCTGCAATCTTCCACCAGCCACAGGAACAGAGAGTTACACCTTGGGCAGGATTACGCTGATGATCTGACATTCGATGCTAAAATTCACAATGGATTCTTCAGCAATGGCTTCCCGTATCCGCATCAGGAGCTGTCGGTAAGTTTTAGATTAGTGGTAGCGCGTTGTAGCTACGGCTGTGACTACTGTGAAACTTTGTTATTTATGTCCACCCATCGCTCGTGGTCACAGTTGTAATGCTAACTAGCTCATTTATCCATTTGATTAGACCGGTGTATTGCGGGCGCATCTAACTTACAGGCTTTCCCTTTATCTAATTTGCATGTACACCCCACCATACACACACATCCAACATATATATCTTGTACCATCTAAATTGGATTGGGACCAATTTTCGATACAAACGAACGCGCGGATTTATCCATGGATTTGAATTTGTTATGCTCATCTATGCCGTGACGTGTGTGCGTGTGTGGGGCGCAACAGATAGACGAAGGTCGTTATACTCACCCGGTATGTGGAAGCGATGGACGAACCTACAACACCGAATGTCAGCTGAAGAAACGTGCCTGCCGGACGGATAATACTGCTCTGGTAGTTGCCTATCGTGGACATTGTCAAAGTGAGTACTTTGTTGGAAATTTAGTTGAAATTTTATTCCTAGATCGTTATGACCCATGGTCTTTCAAATATGTACCTTGTTAGGGAGTGTCTTTGCCACGAGTATTATTATTACATAGCATTGCGTTAGGAGATGTGATAGTCTTTAAGGATCAATCAAGTAAATATAAATGTAGATTTTGAGAATTGACCAAGAAAGATACAACAACATATATCACAGTTGCTAGTAGTTACAGACCCCGGAAATATATAGTTTGCCTTGCAACTCGTACTGAGCCGTTGTTATCTATTCGCTCTGTGAGTCCGATAGCAATATACAAGGTGGCGCAAAATTACCTTTATTTTTTAAATTCGTTATAACTTTTTTTATTTCAAAGTAAATTATATATTTTTTTGTCTCGCAAATGGAGGACCTTTTCTGCTTCGCACAATCGTACTCTTTGCAACATATTTCCAGGTGTTATGTTTTCAGTTGGCGGATGTTCAAATAGACCCAAAAAAAACAGTTGGGAGCGGTTAAGCCCGGTGAATACGGCGGCCAATGGAAGTCGCTACTATGCGAAATAATGCGCACGCCGAAGACATCCCATAACAGAGCCATTGTGTCCCTTCCAGTAAGCGCTGTGGCTCAATTCAGTTGGAACCATAGTTGCGTATAGTTTTGCACATCTGGCCACAACAAATTTTCCAGCACCATCCGATATTGAGCAGCATTGATGGTTACTACGATACCGGCTTCATTTTCAAAGAAATATGGGCCAATGATCCTTTCGGACTATACACCGCATCAAAACACCGACAAAAAAATTGTCGCTGATGAACTGCTCTTGGATTCTCCTTAGTCCATATCCTGCAATTTGGCTTGTTAACGAAGCCATTTATTTGGAAATTGGCTTCATTTTGCTCTGTTTTTTTCCGCAACAAAGTGGCGTAGTCAATCCGATGCTGGTAATCTGTCGACTTCAATCTGTGGACTTTATATGGGAACATGACTAATGTGACCAAAATTCTTTCAACGGATCGACCTCCGCGATAGCCCTAGTTGAGCCGAACGTCTCCTTGTTGTTGTGTCTGTACTATCCTGCACATTCTCCAGTACACGTTGAATATTTTCATCCGTGTACACCCTACGTGGCCTTCCGGTACCAGGGAGATTCCTTCCGTGGGTGCTATTCGCACATTAAAGTATCGACGATATGCACGCTGTGTCAAAATAATTGACCGTTAGTTTTCAAAATAAAATTCGATGATTTTTGTTCGTTGTTCTATTCTGTATCGTTCCATATTAAATTCCCCAAGTCTTTTTTTGCAAAATTCCGAGAAAAAAAATGTATAACGAATTTAAACCATAAAGTTAATTTTACGCCACCCTGTAAATAGTTAATTTTCGGTTTCGAGCTTTGCTTCGTTGATCTTTTCGAAACTATGGCTTAGTGCTAGAGTTTGGCCTCTTGCCGATCTGTTGCGCTGAAATCGACTCTGGAATATGCTTTCACGCAGTACCCACGTTATACAGGGTGAGCCTTTACTTGCACCCATAAGGCCTTGGTTTTCTGAAAATGTTCGATCTCGAGATTTCGATCAAACTTGACATTCCTATGATTGAGAAACTTAATCCATTCGATCTCTCAATTCTGTCTATCTGCCTAGCTGTATGCGCGACTGTAGACAGCATAAAAATAAAGTTCATTTTGCGCCACCCTGTAAATGGTCAATTTTCGGTTTCGAACCTTGCTTCGTTGATCTTTTCGAAACTATGGCTTTGTGCTAGAGTTTGGCCTCTTGCCGATCTGTTGCGCTGAAATCGACTCTGGAATATGCTTTCACGCAGTACCCACGTTATACAGGGTGAGCTTTTACTTGCACCCATAAGGCCTTGGTTTTCTGAAAATGTTCGATCTCGAGATTTCGATCAAACTTGACATTCCTATGATTGAGAAACTTAATCCATTCGATCTCTCAATTCTGTCTGCCTAGCTGTATGCGCGACTGTAGACAGCATAAAAATAAAGTTCATTTTGCGCCACCCTGTAAATGGTCAATTTTCGGTTTCGAACCTTGCTTCGTTGATCTTTTCGAAACTATGGCTTAGTGCTAGAGTTTGGCCTCTTGCCGATCTGTTACGCTGAAATCGACTCTGGAATAGCTTTCTCGCAGTACCCACGTTATACAGGGTGAGCTTTTGCTTGCACCCATAAGAGCTTGATTTTCTGAAAATGTTCAATCTCGAGATTTCGATCAAACTTGACATTGCTATGATAGAGAAACTCAATCCAGTGGGTCTCTCAATTCTGTCTATCTGCCCTGCTGTATGCGCTACTGTAGCCTAAACAGCTGGATGGATTTTCTACAAATTTCATATTTGGGGTGTGAGGTGTCACAATTCGAGACATTTCGAAATTTTTATTCTATGGCCAATTTTGATAAAAACTTATATTCTCGAAAGCGGCTGCAATTATTTTGATAAAATTTTATATTTTAGTTATCGTAGGCATACGAGTATGCTATCATATTGTGTATCAGTTTTTCGTCAAAAAAATACGTATAACGGTACTTTATCAGGTAGCTGGTTCTTAAAAATTGTCTATTTTTCGGCTCAATTGATTTTGTGGGAAAATAATACTTAAATAATATTTGATGCAAGTTTTGGAAAATTAAAAGAATTATTGTTTCAATTTTATCGGATTTAAAAAAAAAAGTTTAAATCTGAGTTTCTGCAGATGAACAACATATAGGTGCAAGTACGAGCGACCCAGTTGTGCACTTTATTTTTAAAGTCGACCTCGTTTTATTCGAAAACGGTTAGAGATAGGAAAACGGCACTCATGAGCGAAGATTGAGAGAACTGAAGGAAACCTTGTGTGGTAACCTTGAATGATTTTGATTTCGAGGATATGAACCAAACTTAAATTTTTTTTTAAGAAAACAACATTGTGAATTTTTTCGGAAACAACCGTTTCGGAGATATCTAAGGAAGAAGTTTTGAGTTTTCTAAGAAGTTCACCTTATTAATCTCGGAAACGGTTCCAGAGGATCGATTCCCGTATTGTGATATTTTTTCAGAATTTAACGCTTAATTCGATTCTCGATGTGTGAAAAAGTGAAGTCAAACGTCAAAATTTCTTCACATAATATTTTTTTTTATAATATCCCGATCATTCGGTGTGGAAGTGGGAAAAAGAACAAAATGAAAATGACGCATAAGTGACAGGATTTATCATTTACTACTGTTTAGTACACACTTTGACAGTAGTTTCATTATGAGTTCGAGAATCGCATAAGGCGTATTCGTGAAGTGGTAAAATGAAAAATTGCTGTGAAAACTGAAATGATAATTTATTTATCAATTCACAGATAAGAGGAAAATATATATGAGAAAATCTGTAGGAATTCTACAGCCATCGTTTTTTTTTATTGACATCTGCTGTCAAATATCCGTAAGGAATGTCACTGAAGTCAACGAAAACTTGACGAAATCGAGCTGGTCATGAAATACGCCGGCTTGAACTGATTCAAGTCAATTATTGTTAGCCCTTAATGCTGCGTTTAATAGTCCGATGAACAGTTCCTGTCCGTATTCCAACCGATTCCACTCCATTCCACAACTCATATTAAATTATGTACGAGTACGTCTTAATATAAAATACGTAATAACCAACATAACGTCATCTGCGATGTCACAAACTGCAGGATTGCGGAAGTTATGCAAAGTATCTCTTCAGAAGTGAGAATCGCAACCTCCCCGCATTCCCACTTTTAATGAGTCTTTATGACTTCAGCTCATGCATGCTTCGCAAACTATCCTCATTCAATCGATTTAAATGTAAATTTACACATTTTACTTGAATTTAATTTACTATGGCGCCTAAGTGTCAATTTCTGCGGCGCCATCATTATACAAATTACCGCTGCACCATTCCCAGGCATGTATTCTGTCAAAATATTTTCATCAACTTTATTATTGACCATGGCTTTAACGATAACAGGAATCCATTTTCCAGTGCGCAAATGTAATTTTTTATTAATTCGCACATCAATTCGCGGGCACGAGTCACTTACAAATCTAATACGACATTCGATTCATTTCAGCGTAGTCTTGACCTAGGATTAGCTAGGTAGCTCTCTGTAGACAGATGTCTTGAGTTCATAAAATTTAAAACTAGTTTCTAATTTTACACCATTGCCGAGAGTTTTGAATACAAGAAGCCAAACGAGCAGCCGTCAGTTATCTCCTTCCTGCATCAATGAATTTGGCCCCCAACCAACCCGACCGTCCAGGAATCTAACTGAATCTGAAAATAGAAAAGAAAACCTGATTCCAGGGAGTCGGACGGCGCCGCATTGGGGAGAGATCAAATCATTTTGCAAAACTCGCAACGCAAATATTTATTATAATACTCTACTCCACCATAAGTATAACCGGGTGCATGTTGTTGCTGTTGTGTGATAGTTCCTTGCGACATGTTACGTTTCATTCTGAGTTAACGATTACATTATCCTCATGTGCACATGCAACGCACGCTGAGTTGACACTCCTCTTCTTGTATTTCGTGTGATGGTTTATGAAAAATATGCCCGTTGACCCGTTTAACACCCCTGCAGTTCTAACACCCTCGTTTGATGTCGCTCACGGCATGGACGCATGATTCAGGCATTCAGTCCTATGTCCCACGCAATTACGATATATGTCACTATATCTTTCATTCTTCTCACATTTACATGTAGGTACTTTCAGATGTGGGGATGCCGTTTGCTTAAATATTTTTATAGGCCCGCTCCCCAGCACCATCCTCCATCGACCAGCACTACATCAGTTGGAAGCATGTTGGCTCACATGTCGTGGTATTTATCATGCAAATCACATCTCATTTAAATGAGGAGCAGCGTGAACATTTTCATCCTGGCTATTAATTAGCCGAGAACAAGATCACAACAAGATCGGACCGATGTTGAGCACATAACACAGATCTCTCCTTGCTTGCGCTTGATGCTCGACACTCTGCGATGTATCGTAAATTTGAAAATCGTTGGTTGAATTTGTTTGCCGTGTGTGCATATTTTTCGTTTTATGGATCGATCGTAGGAGGAGGTAATTGCAGTCGATCTGCGAATAGGGTTGCCAAAGTGCAGATACATTTTGTAATATTTTAGAAAATAATAAAATTTACATTCAGAGTTGCAAAAAAAAAGAAAAATGTGTTGTTGTGGGAGATGGCATTAAATATTCTCTGGAATAAAAAAAAAACAATCCACAGTGGCTATCTAAAATGAGAGATTACTAACGATTCATAATTCAATGATTAACCACGAGCATATGAGTACTAATTAAGAGTAATGACGGAGTAAGAAATAATATTGACCCCCAGGTACTAGCAACTACTCTCGAGTCGTGAGCGAGTATGAACTACAATCGAAGAGCTCTCTTGAATTATACTCGGATAACAAATTCAAATGACTACGAGACGCAGACAACTACAAAACAGTCATTACTGAGTACTATGAATAATGTAGACGAGAATTATCTAACAATCTTAAAAAAGACTACTTTCGAGTTATGAGAGCACTAACCACGAATGACTAAACCTGAGGCTATTCGATTATATTCAACGCGTCATGGCAGAGTACCAAACGAAACAAGATCAGTGACGAGAGATTACTATCCAGTCATGACCTAAACCAACGAATGACTCCCAGGAAAGGGAGACTATCAACCACTCACGAGAGGGTACCAACCATTTAGAAAACGTAGACCGTTATGGGCGACAACTATTAGTACATATGACTAAAAGAGATCACTGCAAGTGATAACCTAAATAAGTGTCCATATTTATATTTGCTGATAGCCAAAGCACTGAGTTTGAACTCATTGAACTCAAAAATAGATGGATGCTGATTTAATAAGTTCTGGGTACCAAGGCACGAGGTATGATAACGTTGACAGCTCCAGAACTTTTTGTGGTACTCTAGAGTCTGCAACTAGGGTTATCATATCCTTGCGTATCCTACTGGGAAGATATGCAAGGGCTGAATCAGCCTAAAAGAGTCATTCAACCATTTGTTTCTAAAACTAATACTATTCTTAAACTTAGAAGAGAGCATCTCTTCGATCGCTGCCACTCCACATATCATCTCAACAAAATTAACCTCATTCATGAAACTGAATGCCGACTCTATTTAGAGCATAAAACTGCAGAACTCATACTATATAAGTACAAGGCTCTCTGTAGAATAAGGTCGCAGATCTTCCTGAGATGTAGTGACCTTCATAAGAAAGATTAACAAATATCTAACTGGTTAATGGTACAATAGACCTTTTCAAATCGCATTGCCTTATCACCATTGAGCGAAGTCAATAATTTATTTATGATTTAGCCATGAGTAATGTTTGGTTGAGTTCTAACGGAACAGCTCTATGGTTGGGTGGACAATTTTGTTAATCACGTTATGGTTAATGGTGTGTCATCCGACACATTTACTGTAAACTCTGGAGTGCCACAGGGATCTATACTTTTACCAGCTCTCTTTCTACTCAATTACAAAGATCTATCAGAGTCAACAAACAACAAGATTTTTAGTATTGCCGATAACAGCAACCTAATATCATCATCCTTAAACAACGTAGATCATAGAACATTGGTAGCAGACCTATGCCTATTCTATAGATACTCCTACCGAAAATCTCAATGGAAGAAGTAGGACATTTGACCGTTCTATTTGGCAATTCGACAGTGCCCATCACCTGTGTGTCCTACTGACAACGGCACTAACATTTCTCTATAAAAATTCCTTCTGCTACAGATTATGTAAGAGTTTAATTTTCATCAGAATCAACATGCATTTACTATGGGTATCTCGGGCACCGTCTCAGCAATATAGGTTCGCATTTTCTGAGAGAAGATTATACGAGAAAAAGTCACTACTGATTATCAACCCCGGGTGACTACTAAAACGAGTGACTATCAATTATAAATGACTAACTACGAATAACTACCAGGAAATGGAGATTACTTTTCAATTTAACTGCAACTAACCATTCATTTTGGAAAACCAGTCACTAACGTCTACTTAAAATTAAAGACAGAAAAATAAGGTGGGCACGGTGTAGTGCATAGTGTGTTCCCTTGTGACCCGAGCTATGCAGGTTCGAGGCCGAGCGGGGAACAGCAACCAACAGCCACCGAGAATAGAAGAGAAACGAACAAAATGTAAGTTTCTCCAACCACTACAAAAAAGGGGTTTTTAAATACTTGGTAGTGCAATGAATTTGAAAATTTATTTTCTAAAAAAAAAACAAAAAACTGTAACTGACTATAAACCATGAAGGAGTACCGGAGACGATATATTACCGACCAGTCGCGATAGAGGACAAAGTACAAATGACTGGTGATGAGGTTCCCAATTAGAATGACGACGTCTACGATAGGTGTTCAGTTTTTAAGTGCAACCACTTGGTTCTAGAAATTGTCATTCCCTTCCTCAGATGCTGCTGGTTCCGTTGGGGCGTTTGTATTTTTTTAGTATTTTTGAGTAAGTTAAATTACATTTATGAATGTATGTATATGCCTATACTTAATGTGTTCATATTTCATATGGTTACTTGAAAATATGGTTAGATATGCGAGCTACGGCTCGAGTAGATAAAACGTTACTCTGTGAGATTATTTCTTTATTTTCTAGTCTATAGAACAATTCAAGTTCACACTATACTATTCTTCTCAAATTCTTTCCTTACAAGGTCCCTTTCTTCTCAAATAACTTTATCTCATTCCAATTACTTAATTCACAAATCCAAACTAATTACTTCTTCTTGTTAACTCTTAACTTTCAATTTATCACAAAATTACAACTTCGCCACGATTATCACTTTTCCAATTTCTTCGTGTGGTTCGAAAACCAACTACCATGCCTCGATCGCCATCTGTCCTTATATAGTCGCATTTCTGATAGCCAGAAACTTCTAGCAAATTCTTCGACCACTGGAACAAGAAAATTCTGATGTAATAATTCCAAGATGACAGCTGCAGCCAATAATCTCTTGTGGTTATAATTCTCTCTTAATTCAGCGACGTCGTCTTAGACATAATCCGTCTCTTACCGTGGACACGAACCTCGAATGAAAACACACTTCGGAATGTGTTGCATACTTTTGGAGCGTAGTTGTTATGCTACATTATGTTACAATACATAAGGCTGTTTTGAACTACCTCTTGGATGCTACCCGCTTGGGAGCTACCTAAAAACATCCATAGACATCTCGTAAAGTGTACATCAGGCAAAAAATTTTGTAGAAATTAACTTTGGAATGAGAAGGGTTCCAAGCAAACGTCTGCTACTTTTTCAAACAGTGATGGCACGAAAAAGTGTGTAAAATCTGGCACCTGACAACACCACATTTTTAAATTTTTACTTCTTAAATTGCAACACGGTATATGTGGCAAATAAGGCGGCAACACTACCAATTCATTCTTACTGCATGAGTTAGATAAAAGGCGAAAATTCGGAACAAATTAATCATTTTCCCATGCCATTTGTTTAATTGAAAAAAAAAAAAAAAAAAAGAGAAAACATTTCTTTTCTTTTTCTTTGCTGCGTTTAAACATTTTAATTTCGCTCTCAGTCACGCGAAATAATTCATATCATAAACACTTTCACGCTCATAGAACTCATCTCGATGTAAATCAGTCATCATCGTCACCATCATCGCCCAGCATCATCAACGTCAATGTACATCACACACTCACTTTTCTTCGTCAAGAAAAATGCCGCAACAAAATCAGGCAGCTTGCCAATTGCAACCACTTTCGCAGGAAATGCGATTTTATGCTTAAATGGATGAAAGGATTTCCTTTTTTTTTACAAAAATAAAAAAAATTACATAAATACACACGCAAATGATGACAAACTGGAGCGTGTGAATAGTTTAATTGCTTTTGAGGCTATTTAGGTTATGAGCGTTTTCTTTTAATTTTCTTTTATAAATTATTAACTTTGAATCGTTCGCATTTCAAAAATGTGTTTATCCATTATCTTACTTACTCGTAAGAGTTTTAGAACTGACGATTTAGACAATGATTTTGATGATCGCTCCGCGTACAAATCTGTAAATCGTTGTGCCCCAGGTATATTTGCTAGCGTCTTGGACGTTTACATGGTAAGCTCCCATCCTTTTATTTGAGTTTTGTTGCGCCGTCAATGAATATTATGAGCACAAGTGACGTGTACTGAGTGTTTTCTAGTCCACAATATATAAATTGTTAAGGAATTGCCTACTTAATCGTCTCACCATAATATGGATCAAGATTCAGGACCTAGCGCAGACGCAGTAATTGTTACAGCTTTGCCTCTTTCGTCTTCAAAAAAATCTGGCCCAATATAGCCCAATATAGCCCAAATGGTGCATCATCATTATCCATTAGCTGTTTTTTATACGGGCATAAATGCAAATCTTTTTTGATTATTTTAAACAAACTTGCTGGAAATATTCCAAATTCTTGTGCACGGGGGCTAACGCAGGTGCCCGGACTTTCACCAATATTGTCTCTAACTACAGCAATATTTTGTGCCGAACGTACGCTACGAACTCGGCCGGACTTCGCTTTACCTACAGGTATACTGGCTTTCAAAGTTATTCATTATACGCTGAATGGTTGGCTTGCTAGGCATATGATTTAAACCAAACAAATTATGCAAATTTCTTCGTGTTTTCACAATTGAACGATTAGTTAGATAAAATGTTTTAATAACTTCAACAACAAGGAGTTAAATGCTCCATAATATATTGTTATCGACTGCTCTTCACGACTGTCAAATGTGAACTGACAAATGTCAATCAAATCAAAATGGCGGCCAAACGACATCGATACCGTATATATTTGAAAGTTAAGTCGATCTAATCATGTCCGTGCGTCCGTCCGTATGCCACCAATTTGTGTATAAACTTTGTAAAACCCAAAGTGGTATAAGTGTAAACATTTTTAAAATTCGTTACAACTTGTCCTTGCGCTGTAAAATGCCACGCATACTTTTTGGGGAAGCTTTCACCTATTATTGCTTTTACAAGGCTACCTACGGTGATGGATAAGCCTTATTTTCAAGATTTCATCAGAATCCATGAAGTAAAAGTTAGAGTCACGTCCACTTTCTTACAATAAGAAGCCATCAAATAAGTTTTTCTGATAAATCTCTTAAAAGTAGCAGAAGTATCATTGAATTTGAATTGAAAATTTTAGAACGTCACGCCCACTTTATTAGGGGAGGGCTAGAAGATGAGGGATAGGGTATCATACTATCCGTTACAGATGAATTGTAACTTTCCTGTATGTTTTTTTTTTAATGAAGATTCCATGTGTGTGTCATATGTCACGAGTCGCTACTAAATGGAGGTGTCGTTTATATGGACTCCGTTCCAAGCTATGGCCAAAAATTAGTTTTCTTTTTTTAGTTAAATAATGTTAGACGCTATATTTCTTAACAGCTTTAACTTATTAAATACTTTAAATGACTTTTGAAAAGCATATAAAGGGTTTTTCAATAGGGACAAAACAATTTTGTATTTTAATACAAACGCACCCTTAAACTTCTTTTATGATCTGTCAATGTCAAAACGTCAGTCAAGATTTATACTCATATCATGGTGAAGTTCACAAATGAGCAACGTTTGGAAATTAATAAAAAATTACTACCGAAATTCTGAGTCAGTGGTCGCAACTTTAAAAGCGCTTACTCCAATTTTCGGTCGTAATAATCGCCCCACCAGACAGGCTGTGCGTGCTATAGTGAATAAATTCGAGTCAACATATTCACTATTGAATGCTCCTGTGCCAGTGAGACAACGCCCCGTAAGTGCTTCAGTTCAAAATGAACCAAATCCGTCGATTCCACGCCGTTCACAGGAATTCGGAATCTCTTAGTCCACATTGTGGGGAATTTTGCATAAAGATCTTGGCCTACACCCTTACAAGATCAAATTAACTCAAGAACTGAAGCCTCTTTTGGTCATTTGAAGCGCCGCAACTTCTCCGATTGGGCTTTGCAAAAGTTTGAAGATAATCTTGAATTTAATCGAAAAATCATCTTCAGCGATTAAGCTCATGTTTAGCTTAATGACTTTGTCAATGAGCAAAATATGCATTATTGGACAGCAACAAACCCACATGTGCTTCAAGAGACCCCATTGCATTCACACAAAGTGACCGTGTGGTGTGGATTTCATGCCGGGGGTCTGATTGGACCGTATTTTTTTGTCGATAAAAATGATCGCCATGTTATGGTCAATGGAGCTCGCTATCGTGCCATGTTGGAAGACTATTTTTGACCAGAACTGGATCGACTTGATATTAGTGATATGTCGTTCCAACAAGATGGTGCCACATGTCATACAGCTAGTCAAACAATTGATCTATTGAAGGGGAAGTTCGGTAATCGTGTAATCTCGAGAAATGGTCCGGTCGAATGGCTAGCTCGCTCATGCGATTTAACGCCGATGGATTTATTTTTATGGGGTTACGTTAAGTCGTTGGTTTATGCCAACAAGCTACTAACGTTAGCGGAGCTCAGGAACAATATCGAGCGAAATTGCCAACGTTCCAGCCGATATGTGTGGAAGAATGGTGGAAAATTGACTCCAAAGAATCGATCGCTGCAAACGTGCTTGCGGTAGTCATATGAACGAGATCGAATTGCATACTTAAATCTAACATATGTACTATACCCAAAATAAATTTCAGCCCGATATCTTAATTAATCTATGTTTTATTTAAATACAAAATTGTTATGTCCTTATTAAAAAACCCTGTACAACTGTTTTTTCAATCCAGCTGTCCATACGATATACCGCATCAAAATACAAATTTTGAAAGAATTTTGCATTTTTCATCACTTTTCTCAAAACTTCTACCGGTATGTTCTCTATTTCTTGTCTAATGTTGTCTTTCAGGACTGCGGAAGTCTGTAGCTTTTGGTTTGCATAGACCAATAACTTTAAATAATTCCAAAGAATAGAGTCTGGAATGGTCAGATCGGGTGATCTTGCTGGTCAATGCAAATTGACAAAACGGGAGATAACACGGCCTGGAAAAGTGTCCTTCACTAAGTTCATTGTATCGCCCATTATGTGTGCAGTGGCAGCGTTTAAACCACATGTGCTACAATTCGGGTATCAAAAGTCTGTACTGCTCAACAGTGATAGTTATCGCATTGCCAGCAGCGTCTTCGAAAAAGTAGGGCCCAATCACCCTTTCAGCATAGACACCGCACCACACAGAAACTTTAAAAGCTATTCTTGAATAATACGAGGGTTTTCAATGTTTGTTGATATGCGGGCAGCGCACCATCTGAATTTCCAAGTCTTTCATCAAAATATGCTACAGAGACCGATTGGAAATGCCCAACTGCGTGACCCGTCGACTCGTTGATATTTTTGAAAACTCTTTCACATCCTCGCATACATAATTAATATTTCCAGCCGAACGGGTCTGTTCTTTTTATTAATTTTTCTGCAAAAAAAAATGCATTCCACGTTTTTGAGAAGTATAGCGTTCCATTGTTCGTTGTCGTGCTTTTCGCATCTGTTTACTACACAACTGTCAATGTCACGATGACAGAAGATGCCATTTGCAAAAAAACTATTAACAATTCATACAGGACTATAGCGTTCCATTGTTCATCGTATGTATCTGTTTACTATACAACTGTCAATGTCACGATGACAGGAGATGTCATTTGCAAAAAGATCACAGACAATTCATACAGGACACAATTTTGACTGCATGACTTCAAAATTTTAACAGGCTACAATTTCAATTAACTAAAATGGCGACACTACAAACTTTCATCTAACCACTTAAAAAGTTTTGAAAAATAAAACGCCCTCTGTGTCAAAATGTTATGAACGATTGATCGTGAAGTTTAATTTTCGTGAACATAATATCAAACCAAAGTGAACGTTCACTCAACAGAAGCCTATAAAAATGTAATCAACCAACTTGTTGACATTTTTCTTACCACTAATTGCGAATTTTAATTGAAAAACTGTCGCCACACCCTCAGTCTGTCAACAATTAGAGTCCAAAACACCCTCCAGGCACCCTGAACTGTACAACAAGGCTCCTATTTCATTAATCGATAAATCTAATTCGTTGATAGTACGCATATATTTTCTATATTTGGCAACATTCTACCCTAATAATAATTGTAAGGCACACAAATGTACAAAGGCCCACTCAGACAGTGTTGGTTGTTGCCCCCCCCCCTGATATGTAAGCCTCGCAATTATTGTTGTAAATACGAGTACGAGTAGCTATAATATGAAAATCCAATCACCAGAGCAATTGACGGTCGACTGATTTCGCGAATTTGTGTCGTTCACTGTGCCGGCCGGCCGACCGACTCGCGGCCTCTACGTAGAATTTCAATTAGTAAGCGATTTGTTGCCACTTTGTGTTGTGTACGAGTATACATGTGACATGTTCCAATTGTTGACCGAATAATTGCAACCGAAAAAAAAAAAAAACAGAAAATCCATTTACATTGTAGTTTGTAGTGCAACTAGATGCAAATAGCGATACATCTCATACGTCTTTTGTATTTCCAGCGTCCTGCAAGATGGTCAACTGTCTGAACGGTCTACAATGCGTCGAGGATCATTACGCAATACCGCATTGCATTGTTTGCTCGATTGAGTGCCCAATTGACGACGACGATACACAGAAGATTGACCCGGCACGAGCTGTATGCGGCGTCGATGGAAACACGTACAAGAGTACATGCGACATAAATCGCATGGTCTGCAAGATCGGACGTTCGATTGCGGTAGCCTATCCCGGACCGTGTCGTGGTAAGTGTATTTCATCCAAATTGGCTATGAATGGTATTATGATTGTTATTGTGATTGCTATTGTTATTGGAGTTCATTAGATAGTAAATTGATCCACTACTATAGTGGAGGCCTACGAGAGCATGTAATCTCCCTGCACCGCAATGATACCCCAACGTAATCATGTCATCTTGATGAGGTCTGCGTACAAATCAATCTTGTTAATTGAAACAAAGTCATAGACGTACATGGCTGGGAATGTAGCACAGCACACAGCTCCTGTACGTAAGAAGATGAAACCACAATTATACTGATTGATCCGCAAATTATATTGAATTACCATGCAACCGAAGAGTAGAATATTTTATTACAATGCAATTGATTTACAATATGGCCTGGCAACAAAGTCGGTTGGGGAATACTATGTTGCAAAAGCTGGGGACTGGGTCTTAGTGGCCGCTGTAAACACGATTGAGACACACGATGGGGTCGTGCAATCAGGAAGAATGCAATCTTGTCTCTTGTTGTTTGTTGCATCGGATTAATCAATCTTTGAATGAAAATTTCCCGAAAACAGGTCTGAGTTGTTTACGTTCTATTTAGGTGGAATGCGAGATCTGCTACATTGTATTGAATGATGGTTTTCGGATCGATGAAGCGGATTAAATGGAACCGGAGTACAGAGTCTGTGACAGTAAGCGGTATTAATGTCATGTGGCTTACCGTAAATTAACGTAATTACTTACATAGATGCCGCTCTAATCTGGGTTGTAACCGAACCGCAAACTAGCTGCCTGACTGAGTAGTAATGATTTCGTTTAATATGGTTATGAAGGGAATTCAAATCCCGAAACCCTCAGTTTCAGAAACTCTTTTATTGATGTAGTGGTTGGAGAAACTTAGTTTTTTTTTTTGCTGACCTCCTGCATCGTTTGGGTCACAAGCAAATACACAGCACTGTGGTTACCCCTGTAGGAATATTGTTGCTTTTTCATAAGCTAATCGACTAAAGCCACCTATGTCTCCAAACGTTGTTCCCCATGGTACCGTCGTTAGGCATTTCATCATGGGGGTGATTTTCAGCCGTAGCTGCCTCTCTGTCTGCGCAGATCTTTCATAAGCCAATGGGCAAAACGTGTACACACAAGTGCCCTCTATATCTATTGCTTTTATATGGACGGAACGTATGCACACATGTCGTAGATACATATGACTGGAAGGGCTGCATAGTTCATACGTGGTGTCTACGACTTGTTTGTGTTTCTACGGATACGAAATGTCTGAGAATGGCAAAAACTATCATACTTTAGATACTTTATATCGTACGACAACATCTGTGTTGCTGAATTGATAGGAAAACTATAAAATAAGTTGTAGCTCACACAGCCCCTTCTCCGATGGGTTACATCCTCAAAATATCTTCTGTTCCGTGGTGGCAAAGTGGAGTCTTCGGCTACAATTCATAAGACATTACGGTTGTACCTATCGCGTTTCCGATCAGCTTAAAATCAGACAGATTATACTACTGCGGTATGCGTTTACGGTGCCTATTGTTGGATTTTGCATCTGTTCGTCTTTAAGATGGTGCATCTCCACTTCAGGCACTGGTCCAAGCGCAAGCAGTGTAGGAGAATATTAATGCATTCAGACTCAACTTGAAATTCTTCACACTATTAACGCTCCATTGAGCCATTTGCAATTGGTTTGCCAAATCCTTATCCTACTTAACACATCAAATTAAGCCGGTTAAGACGTTTATAACACCAACACCCGGTGATCTTTGCTGATGGCAACACGATGCACTTTCTACGGTAATGCATCATAACGGGTACATACCTAGGACATCCTCTTGTAACGATAAATAATCTGATGCGACCCAGGTGAATAGTATCATTGTAAGGGAACTCGTTCCAGATTAAGTGATATACCCCTTTCTCTTCAGTTTACGCCTAAGCTAGATTCAAGGTATGATCGGGTGAAGTGCATCGTCTTCGATGAACAATAAGCTTCTTTCAGTCTCAGCAAAGTCTTTTCGTCTGCGAAAAAGTTTCAGAATTTCTTATCTTATCACCTCTAGGTGAGGTTAGATTAGGTAGATGGGTGCCCTGTGACATTAGTTATAGGTGATCCTCTCCTGAGAGAGGAAAAAAGTCAGTTACTTCTCACAAAGACCACCAATTGTGTCTATTGTGCTCATTATTGTAATACCTGGAAACCTGAAAAGGAGTCACTGATAAAGAGAGAGATATGAACCGCAGGACGTTCCGCAGCTCAGCGTAAAGGCCCCGACCCATTGAATCCGTCGATCCCTTACTGCGTCGCTTTTAACTGACAGCTAGATAGAATACACGCATTCTTATGGAAGGTGGTCCATAACCAACGGATAAAGTAGGTTTATTTTTTACAGGCCCCGATTCATAGAATTCGTTCATCCGTTAATAAACATATTCTTATGGAAAATGGTCTATAACCGACGCATGTATGAATTTCGACGGATAAAGTAGGTTTACTTTCTACTTTTTTAGTGCGTTGATCCGTTGGCAGTCGGCAAATTGAGAGTAAACACTTTTATTGGTGGAAGAGAGAAGAGAAACTGTCATCGTTGACAATCGGTTGACACTTCAATCTGTCAACGAAGGTATGTGAATGTGACGGATTGTATGGGACTGTTCTTTCCGGCAATAACCGTGTTAACCTTCAACGAACGAATCTCCTGTTGGCTAGGGCAGATGTCGAACAAATTATGCTTCTTATTCGTTCCTGCAGCTAGAGCAATAATATTTTGTATAGCTTTTGGTACAACCTGTTTTTCCTCATGTTAAATTCATTGGTGCAATATTCATTGTGAACCTAAGTGACTGACTAAGCCAAACGCTATCGCTTATGTTTACACTCAGAATGAATGAAGACAGACACCACCTCCAGCACCCGTTCGTTATTAATTAGACGAAGTGCTCCCATAAAAACCCTTTTCATTTGGGCTAGGAATGTCCCAAATAAGGTATAATCTATTTGTTACTGCCACAATACAATCGGTAATCAGTAATGATCTCGACAATTTCGTTAAAAACAGGAAGTACACCTTGGACCATTTTATACAATCAACTATTAGTAGTACCTACCTACAAGATAGACAGCTCGTAGAAGTGATTTTTTTTCTCTACAATCGTGAATTTACGACTGGAAAATATCACTGACCGTAGATTGCTTTCAATCTCACTGCAAAAGCTTCTGTATTAGGGATGCAAAAAAAATATCCATATATCGAAAAGACAATAAATTTTTCCAATATATCGAGCTGATATTTCAAAATCCGATACATCGATATCGGAGGCAATATTTGTTCGTATAAAAAATTCCATTTTTATTATTCATTCATCCTTATGCTTAGATGTTTATTAACGACTTTCAGAAAAAACCTACTTTAATAGAACTTGTTCCTTGCTAAGGCAACAATTTTTGGCCCTCACTTTAAACGGCTTCACTTTACCTCTTCAATTGCTCTCGTCAACGCCATATTGGAGTTATGAAGCGAAATTCGTTGTGAGCCTAGACGCCGGGAACAAAATTCTCCTGAATTTTCATGTTCATGGAAGAACGAAAAGTCCTTCAACTTCTATTTGGTACAGGCATGAGAAAATTGTCGTACAGCTTCGTCTATCTAGCAAGTCCCCAATCATGGTTCTGTGCCAATTTAATTGAAATAATATTTGAATCAACCCATCATGACCATTAAAGATATCCTTTGACATTCACCACTTTACACCTTTTTTTCGGAAATAAGACAACACAATTTGATTTCACTTGCCTCGTGTAAGAGTTTCTTCAGAAAGAGTTGCCCCAACAAAACACATAAAGGAAAGAATCTTATTGACAACAGTTCTTCAGAATTATTGGCTTTATCAACGCAAAATATACTTGAGATTAAAACCAAATACATTTTCCACTTTTTTTGCAATTCCCCACCCATTTTCTTTTTTTAATGCAAAATTAAAAATAACCGATATATCGATACTTTTTTTTCAAATATCGATATCGATACTGAAATTTTTTTTAATATCGGGTTTCGATATACGTTCATGTAGGGTTATTAATTTTGAGCTTTAAGATTTTAATTTAAAAGAAAATAAAATGTATTAAAGATTTCAATGAAATTTTTTTACTGTTATAAATTTTGGACTGGAATACATTTGCCTTTCTTTTTATTCAAAAGATCACTGGCAGCGTCCCACCACGCCCACTGATTTTATTTTCCTTGACATACATGATTTGCGGTGTAAATCTAAAATTACTATTCTCTCTTTGATTAGATGTATTTCTTTATATTTCAAATCTAATGCCATGACATGTGTGTGACCACAGAATAGGGTTTTAATTATGCTCAACTTGATGCTCTACAATCGAACAGATCTCTTTTGCAAAATGTAATTAAATCTAAAGACAACATAGAGGAATACTCCACATACAGACAGACTGACATGTAATTTTATATCCACCATATTAATACAAATTCAATATTGTGGTTAAAACATAGAAAATGACGCATCATCATCATCCTGGCTAGATCCCCTTGAGTGTACATCCGAATAAAACCACATTTCTATCTCTTCCTCTGCATATTCTACTGCAATGTATTCGCTTCAAAGATAGTGCAGCAATATGAACATTTAAAGAACTCTTCAACGGCCACATTACATTGCGGCTACATTCGTTAAGGTCTGTCTGTCTCGCCGTATCTCATCTCGATTGCATAACACTGTAACTACTTTTCCAGAGTGATTAACATTTCATGTTCGAACGTACGTTCTGACACGAGCTCTCCCTAGCGCTACGAATATGCGCATAGGGTTTCTTTGGCGTCGTCGACGTCTTATGGGCCTCTGATTACACAGACATCAAGCTTCAGAATGGCATGTCTTGTGGCCGGTGGCGGCAGCGGGCAAACATTACTTCTAGGTCGCGAGTAATTACAACTTAACTGATTTTTTTTTTTTTTTTATTTTTTTCAAAAAAGCTTTGGTCGTGATGAAGTTGGAGTACATGGCGACCAACCAACTCGACCTATGACTCATGTTTTACGCAAGTATCTGGACGAAATAATGCCAAATGGTGCTACCGCAGAGGAAACACGGATCGTGATAGTATAATTATAGCGGAAATGTCATAGACCGAGACGTTACGGCTTGTTTTGAGAAACTCACCTTGAGATTTTGGATTTCATACCATCTAGTGGAGAACTCAAGATATAGAGCTGGGAAAGGTGTGATCTTTCGCATATAGCCATTAAGTGGGACAACGGAAAACAAGGTGTTACCAAATGTATGTCTGCTGTTGCATTTAAAATGTCAAGACTGCAATTGTAATGGGAAGTAATTTAACAGACGTCAGTTATTCCAACTTCGGTTTGGGTGGTATACAGGCAGTTTGTGAATGAGTGCCTATTTCTTGTACAAAGATATATACGTATGTATTTATATTTTTCTTTTGTTTTAAGGGTGCGTTTACATACTCAAAAATTCGCTAGTGCCAGTACAGCGCCGGTGAAACTTTTCACAGAGAAATCGAATTTAGCGAATTTAGCCCAATGAGGTGAGTTCAAATGGCTCATTTCGAGGTGTTTTCACCACGGTCAGCTCATTTGATTTGACAGGTGACACATCAGGATAGCGTTCTGAGTTCAAACACGAGAACATGTTAGGTGTGTAACTTGGGACAATCAGTTGTTACACCATTTGCATTTGAAGCACCAATTCACGAAGTTGATATTTTCAGGGCTTATGTTGCATACACATAAGCCCTGAAAATGACGCAATAATCAAACAATTGTAACTATTACAGCAGAGACTTCAGAAATGACACTACAAATGAAGCTAATGTCACATATTTATTTTTTTTACATTTTTCCATTCAATTTAATTCAAAAAAGGGTGTGTTTGCTTATTGAACTTTGTTTTGAAATCATTTGCCGTCTCATTTGCTGGTAAAGAGATAATTTAGCAAATAAACAAATGTATTAGCATCTTATTTGCGACTTTTTGTCGTAATCATCTCATTGGGTTCTGGCGAAAACGCAGTACAAACTTCCAAAACAAGCTTCCAGCGATTTCACTTCGAAAAACATAAAATGTTTATTTTTACTGGCCTAGCATGTCAATTTACTGGTGCATTGAAAAGTTAGAAGACTTTAAAAATGGCACGATATACTTCATCTTAAACTTATGCTGTCATTTCGTCTTTAAATCAATAGACAGGTGGTGTGTACAAACTTTTGTACTCGTATAGTGCCTTCTTCAGTATCTGGCGTAACATGGAGGTTTCGCCATGACAGTGAGATTGGATTTTGATGTTTAGGAGGCTTACACCTCAGAGCAGAAGGTGCTTAGACTTTGCAGATGAGATTCCTTAAATAGTTCGGCAAGCGTTTTACATCAAAACAGAGAAGTGTGCCTTAGTGCGGAAACTATTCCCTCCCTCTCGTTAGCTGGCACCAATAAGCCTTCATAGAAGTTGGAACCCAATCTTCAGTCGAGGTACTAGCCACCCAACGTTCACCGCGCGAAGGTGAAACCGCATCCGTCAATTAATCGACTGTACGTAGTCTATTTAACGTCCTAATACACATACTTTATGCACGTAGGTTTGCTATAATCGTTAGCGTTAAGATCAGTCTGCCCATCCGAGGTTGTTGGATATTGTCGAATTTTTCTTTTTCGCAAACGACAGGTGGAACTCACGTATGACATTTATGGATCTCCAGCTGATTCTTCGTGAGCACTTCCTTTCATAATCCCCTATTTCGAAAGAAGTGGCCGCCCAGCCGCAAATTGTCACACAGAGGTGATATCGATTGGCCACCTCGATCCAGTAACTTGACCGCCCGCGACTTCTCCCATTTAGGGGTACTTGAAGGTACAAGCCAACCACAATCCCGATGCCAAATGACGACACTATTCAAGAAAAAATCTGCCAAAAATATTATGCAAAATATTATTGAAAGAGCACGATCGGTATTCGGACTTTTACAATCAATCATTCAATCGTTCAAATCGGTTCCAATCAGTCGGTTTTCAATCGTTTAATTCAATCATTCACTCAGACAGTTTTCATTCATTTCATTCCCACCAGCTTGAATATGAGACGGGAAGATGGCGAATGGCAGAAAAGAGAAAAATAAATCTCACGATTATTTGTCCCTGTCTCTGCCTGTTGCTATTGCAGTTTCATTCTATCTCCGATAACGTTGTTGAACTATCTCATTAATTCAGCTGAAGCAATCGGCCGAGTAGTTGAGAGTTGTTCGTTTGAAGTGATTGATTTGTAGATATGTGATTGTAATCATCAATACGAGTACTTTCTTTTGGGTCAGAAAGACCAAATCAGTCACGATTGGCACAGTTCTAGTAGTCACTAGCCCTACGCATTATCTGTTTCAGCACAAGATTGAAGAAATGACATGATAGCGCATCTCTTTTCAGTTTTCAAAGGACTTTTCAAGTTTTCAAAGACCCGACTTCTTTCGGAAGATGCATATTGAATTCTATGGTAAAGGTACTGCGGAATTTTATTTTGTTTGAGTTTGAAAAGAAAGACTAAAACGTTGAAATCCAAATATTCTTGGAATCCCATGCCAAGAAAATCTTTAACATATCCAGAAATATGATCATGACAGCGAACATTGTACACAAATTTCACAGCGCTGTTGAATGCAACCCTTAATTTTCGTAAGGCTGCTCAAATCACAAAACACTGGGTGTGCATATAGCAACATTGGCAAAATCAAGGTCTTCACCAGTGTCGCCTTCACCCTAATTGGAAGACAGTAGCCAGATTGGTACAATGTACGTAGATCACCGTATACCTTGCCCACAGTAGTAGCCACGTGATCGTCCCAGGTTAGATTTCGATTAAAGTTTAGCTCTAAGTTTTTTACCCGCTAAGCATATACAAGGTGGACACTATCTACTTCTATAAGAGGAAAACAGGATACATCTAAGCTGGTACGGCTTTTAATGATAGCTTGGCTTTTGTCACAATTGAGTTTAAACCTGTTTGTTTGGGCCCAACGAACCACTAATCGTAAATCCTCATTTATACGTACAGTCGCATCTTCTTCTATCAGTCCGAGGGGGTAGCTGAGGTGGAATTGCACGTCATCGGCGTACATCTGTACTTTACAGCTATGTATGATTGAGGGTAAGTCGTTATTAAACATAGAGAAAAGTAACGGTCCCATAATAGATCCCTGTGGTACCCCAGCCTTCGATTGGAGAAAGTCCGACATCTTACCATTGGATGAAACAGCATGAGTGCGATTTGCTAAATAACTTCTTATCAGTTTTAACGCAGTTTCATCAAAGTTGAAGTAATGTTTAAGTTTAAGTAAGAGAATCTCATACGGAACTATATCGAATGCTTTCGAGTAGTCGAGCAGAACTAGTGAGGTAATATGATCCCTATCCATCGCTGAACGAAAATCGTCAACCAGATTCAGCAGAGCGGTGGTGCAGCTATGTTGTTGTCTAAAGCCTGATTGAAATTCCAGTCATTAGGCATGCTTTCGTCCTTCCATATCTGATTGGTGATTTAACGCATGCATTCCATCAAAACATTAAACGCCGGCTCTGAATCAACGCCTTTATTGTTTTCCACCTCTATTAGAGATACTTACGCATTGGAATATGTAGAAGTACCATAGTTCAATTAAATGTGTCAACTGTTTCCATTTTTGTCGGTCCTGGAATGACTATTGACTAATGTCTCAATTATTGTCTCACCCATACTTGTATTATGCAATTCATGTTGTATTGATTGAAAGACAATAAAGCAATTTTAACCCCATTTCAGGAAGGCCTTGCATTATATATACTACGTTGCACTCGTGAAATCCATCAAAACACAGGTAACAATTAAAACGGACAATTAGATTTACAGATTAAACTAAAAATGGAAAAAAAAAAATAAACAAATAATGTAAATTATTGCCTTACACGTACACTTCCATAGGTGAGTTTCCTCACATTAATCACGATAGATCGGCAATTAAACCGTAATTATAAGGTAAAACATAAGACCCAGGCCTTCCCAAGACACCAGTAGGATAGGTGGGAGACAAATAGGGCAATTATTCGAGAGAACACGAAATGGAAAAAATAATAATAATCGCCATCGCGCGGCATGGAGCCGTTGTCTGTTGCCTGCTCTTGTCAGTAAAGAAATCTTGTTTCGACAACGGTTTTACTCGGTTTTACTCGTGTCGATCGAAATATGACGTTAAATCAGCCTGTTATGGCAGACTGTCACAATTAATGCATGTCTGTGAACATGTACCGTTCATAGAAGAGCCAGATTGCATTGCTCTGGGTGTGCATAATTGCAAATGACATTTGCATTCGATGAATTTTGCAATAAAATAGGCAACATTTGTAACTGCACGTGACAGTTGGGTTGGCTTGAATAGAGGAGATTAAATAGTCAATCTGTCAATCGATTGAATCAATTGTTGCAATTTGTTTGTAAACATGAAAACAGAACAATTAAGATCATTAAAGCGTAATATTTAAGTGAATGAGTCCAGCGATAATCGCATCAATGTGACGTCTTTTGTCTATTAGAAAAGGCAGATTACATTTGGTTTAAATAATCACCCTTATTCTCAATGTCGTGTCACTAGGAAATAAGGTGATAGGTACAAAATTTTTAAGTCCAATTAAGCGACGATCTTATTGAAAGTTCGTATAATTTTGCAGGTAAAAAATAAAATGAAGTGACCTATCAGTTCGACAATGTCAATAAGGGTGATTATTCCAAACTCACATTTAGAATCATTAGCAGATTCTGTAGTGTGTTTATGGGTTTGAAGAAAGGATTTCATTCAGCCATGGACGAATTACAAAGGTTTAGCCGTCATGTCATATAGGGGAAACTGATTATCTGTTGACATTAACACTGAAGAGCATTTAATTTTGTACAAAAATTGGTGGCTGAGAAATACGCCACTTCTTGTCAACATCCTTAAAACGCGTACGCAATACGATTAGTGTCGGGTAATATCGAATGAATTCGTCGATAATTGGTAACTGAATGATTTTAACCATCGAATGACTTCGTTCATACATTCATTCATTCAGACAACTGGGAATAAATAGAAAATAAAAACTTCCATACGCAGATTACTTTTTGGGACATTAGCACCAATAACTTCGGGATGCATTCGAATATTTTGAAAGTTATAAATATTTAAAAAAAAAAAAAATCGACATCCATCCTAAAATATCAGTCATAATAGATTTTTTTCATAAAACTCAACGTTTTCGAGATATTCACACTGAAAATCGATTTCCACCATTAACTTGGGGGTTAATTCGAACATTTTGAAAGATTGATCACCTACTCAACTCATTCAACGATCAATTGAATAAAATAAACTGAATAAAAGATTCACTGAATGACTGCAAATAGTCCCCAACTATCCGATGGCAAAATTCGCAAGAGTCTAGCTTACGAGTTCGTTTTAGCATGCTCTACTCTAGATGAACTATACCTTTATCGGCATAATGCTTATAAGGTTTGTTAACTTAACGCATTAGTCTTAAAATTTACAATTCCGAATTACGGACGTTTCTCCAATTCTCAACTAAGCGCTTGAGAAAAAGGTGTTTTTGATTTTTGGATCACTGACCATTCAATGACCGGCTTAATTGTTGATACCTCGAGAAACAAAACAAGTGGAAACTCTGGCTCAAGTAAAAACATAACTAAGATTAATTTGAAAAACTGATAGATCTCCATGTTTTGAGTTCTGGGAAGGGGCATACGCTGAAAATAATGCATCTAGGTCTTACGATCTTTTCATTGACTCACTCACTAAGCATATTTCTCTGTGTAGCTACATAGAGGGCGTTAAAAGCTCTCATAAGCGCCTCAAGCCCTCGATGACTAGCTGCTTGTTAAATAAAGTGAAAAGAAAAAATAAATTAAGGATTTTATGTTCAAAACACCAGGAAAATATAAACTTTAAAAAAAGATACACAAAGTTATGCTCACAATTAAAAAAAGAAATTCCAATATGCAAAGATCGCTATTACAGGAATCAATTCAATTCTTTTAATAGGAATTTAAAACGCGAATGGGACGTTGTAAATAGCATTCTAGGTAAGTCATCTCGTTCGAAAAATCCAACTGCGATTCATATTGATGGTAGAGTAACATCCGATAAACTTGAAATTGCTAACACATTTAATAACCATTTTTCTTCTATAGCCGAAGCCCTACAACCCTTGAAGGTTGTACAAATTGCAATCGCGTTGATTCTTTCCAAAGGGATACCTTTTTTTTTGAGCCGATAACCTCTTGGGAGTTATTGAAATCGATCGGGACTTTAAAAAACTATAATTCGTGCGGATATGATGGTGTATCCAATAGAATTTTAAAAAATATCTCATGGTTTGTGGTCGACATTCTTGCTTCGATATTTAATAAAAGTATTCTAAGTGGGAAATTTCCTGATGCACTTAAAATCGTGGATGTGGTACCACTCTATAAAAACGGCGATTCTAACAGTGTCACGAACTACAGATCGATCTCACTTCTTCCATCTATTAGCAAAATTTTTGAAAAATTAGTAAAAAATAGAATTGTCAAGTTTTTAAATAAGACCCCTTTCCTTTACTCCAGTCCAATTTGGTTTTCAAAAAGGTAACTCTACTGAAGAGGCACTTTTGGAGTTTTGTTCGCAAATACGTTGGAATTTGGACAGAAAAAAGCATACTGCAGGCTTATTTGTGGATATAACCAAAGCTTTTTCAAATGGCTGGTTTTCGAAGCTTTATGCTTGAGTGGTTCGGATCATACCTGGCAAATAGATCACAAAGAGTTAAAATAGATTAAATCAGGAGTGGAATTGAATATATTAAAATGGGTGTGCCACAAGGTTCGGTTTTAGGACCGATTCTTTTCCTTTCTCTTTTTGAGCTTAATTTTAAGGGCGTTTTGACGGCATTTGCTGACGATATAGGATGCACTTATGGATCTGACTCTCCGTTAGACTTAGTTGCGGATATAAATTGGCATCTGGATTTGCTTAGGAATTGGTTTGTGGATCATAAGTTGGTAATTAGTTCCAAAACTAAAATTATTTTGTTCAATCCTTCTTCACAAGTCTCCGAGGCAAATTTTTTCTTTCATGCACCTGAGTGCCAACAATTCAAATTGAATGCTTTTTCTTGTTATTCCTCATCCATTTTTTGCAACTATTTTAACTGTAGTAAAAAGTGCTTTCAAATAGAGAAAGTTAATGAATTTAAGTATTTAGGGTTGTTAATTGATTCCAAGATGAGTTTTTCAAACCATAATGAGTTTTTGAGAAAATATTTTCGCTACACTTTGAGGAATTTCTTCTATTTAAGGAGCTTTCGAGCTTTTGAAAACCATATATTATGGATTATTTCATTCAAAATTGCAATATGGTATTGCTTGCTGGGGAGGTAACAATTTAAATAAAATACAGCCTCTACTAATATTACAAAAATGTGTTTTGAGACTAATCTGTAATAAACACCGTTTACATCCTTCCTTTCCGTTATTCCGTGATTTAAAAGTTCTTCCTGTTCGCCACTTATACTGTTTCAAAGTGCTAAGAATATTCTTCTCTAGATCTGGCAATATTAATTTTAGAATCCTCGACGATCATAATCTCCGTGTAAATTCGTCTCATTCTGCCCATTTATCGCACCACTGCATTTCGTAATTTTTACACAGTAAACTCTTGTCGTCTTTTCAATAAATTACCTCAATCACTAAGAATAATTGATTCGCAAAATCAATTTAAGAAACTTCTAAAACATTGGCTATTTGGTTTGGATTTCAAAAGTTTGGAATCTCTTTTATCTGTCCAGATGTAGATACATTCATTAATATTATTGGTTACGCATCCTTCTCCGTCTTAATCTATCTAAATTTAAATCCTTCTTTTGTTTTGGATTATATTGTCTTGTTAATTGCATTTATTTTTATCTCATGTTTGTTAATGGATATATATGGATGTATAAATATTTTCTAAGGGTCACCCCACCCATAATCTATCAGAAGTCTAGCTATTTTGAAGTGACATTTGACACTATTTCTGTTATTAAAATATAAAATGTCACTAACCTTTCTCATTTTAATATCTATTTGAAGATTTAATGAGGAATAAATAAATTGAAAATTGAAAAAATTACGAAAATGGCTTAAAATTGTCAATTTACTGACGTCTCTACCACCTTTTGAACAGCAGCAACTTCAGTTTTACATATATACGAAAGTATCTTACGAAAATCCACCTTATTCCACTCTGTGTATTAATCTTCCATTCAATTGAAAAATACACCTGATCTTAATTCATTTGTAGATCGGCAATAGATCTGTGACCCACTGGGTAATTCCATATCATTAAATCGGCATCCTGCGTTCCTAATATCAAATTCATCGGACATCGTAATGATCGGTTGATATCGCTGCCGCTGGATAGAGGATTAATTGCACCAAAATTACCATTTATATTTCATTCAATGAATTTGTAATGATCAACTACACACAGGACTGGACGGCATTGCCTCCAAGAACTCATTAGCACAGATCACCGATGATTCGAAGAGCTACTGCTTAACTGGTTGGTTGGTTGCTGGACTTTTTTCGCTCAGTCTATTCATACATCCGAGTATCTATTAAAATTTATCGATTTGTTCTGAGTTTTGCATTCGTAATAAGTACGTTTGGCCCGGTGTATTTGCATTGGCAGCGATTGCTTGTTGCAGCATGTACTTGTGCGCTCCATTATTAATGCAGAATTAATGCGTGATGGCAGTAATAGGATATCAGTTTATGACCGCCAATAAACTAAAGTGCTACCGTAGATCGCATATTTATGCTCCGCACTTTAATTAATTACAAGGAACGAATGGTATTAATTGCAGGAGTATCGATGCAATCTATACATCTTCGATAATAATTTATACTCATAGCTTTAGATGAATTTTTCAAACGGAAATAATTTTTTTTGATTTATTCTTATTATAGGATGGATACAAATTTAACACTGTTGGCAAAATCGTAGAAACAACGTTGCACAATATTATAGGTGAAGATAGGCGCAATTGTTAACCATAATTACAGAAGTAAGAAAAACATTCATTCTTTGTGAACACATCCGGCGACGAGGGTGCCCATTACAAGATGGCGCCATCTAAACGTTTAAAATTAATGAAGTTTCTTTCTAACGGTATTCGGATTTATTATGTCTCCATTTTTGTTCATTTGATATGTCAAATGATGGGAGAAAAATTAGTTTTCCTTGACAATGTACACCTAAAACTACCACACAACAAATTATTCACCCCGATTCCCATTGTCGTTTGTCGTAAACGTTATGCGGTTTCTGATTCAGTGTATTCTGTAACATTTTCGACCCCATTGAACTCAATTTGATAAAAATGACTATAATCGCTGCTGGAAGTTGACAATAGGACACAACGAATAAAATGGCAATTAGGGTGTGTACACAATATTTCTGGAAAACTTCAAATGGAAAACTTCAAAAAAAAAAAGGTCACATCAATACAAATTTCTCTGTCTACCTTCCATTTTGACCCAAGCATTATCGGAATCGTTCCATTACAACGCGAGAGACCCCTTTTATAAGGCAACTGGCGTAATGGACACCATCTCTCGAAATTTTGACAATTGCTGCCACAGATTTTGCTCTTTAAGGTAGGTACACATATGTATTTTCCAAAATGAAAAGAAACGTAGCCTGATAAAGCTCGCCTTGCATCTGTCACAGTATCCACCGAAGGTGTTCATAGAAGTAATGTCTACAACCTGAGGCACCCTGTATGTCAAAGTGAAACTTAATAAAGAGGAATATTGAGTTTTGTCATCTCCTTGGCCTTGGCTGAGTACACTGCCCACATGATTATTGAAATAGAGTGCACGACTGGGTCGCAGTTACTTGCTAGCCCATTCAGTTTGCAATTATCTGGCATATCCCAGTGGCCAGGAACTCAGCATAAGGACAAGTCTGAAGGCTGCTACTTCTCGGATTGCCGTAATTTCCGCTGGGAATATGCTAAAGTGATACGACAGTCTCATGTCAATGTTTATGTCAGTTGAGTTGGAGAAAACCCTACTTAGATCCATCTGTAAAAATCTCTACCACAGAGCTATTTAAAATTTCCAAAGATTCTCATTCAATCCTGCTTGGAATTCTAGTTTCAAATTTGACCTCAAAATCATGGAATAGAAAGATATAGTCCGATTTACTAGGCACAGTACCTATATATTGTAGGTGACCAATTCGAACGTCAATTGTTTGGATGTTCTTATTCTTAATGCTGGTTTTACAGCCAACAATTTCGCAAAGATGTCAATGGCTAGAAAGTGCAGCATTGTTTCGAGTGCTGGAGTTGATCTCAGGCAGCCTGTTATGCAGATACATTTCTTATCCAGGAATATCCTCAGATATTTGGAGCAGCCTGTTAATTGCAAAGTCAAGCCTTTAAGCTTTAGTGGAGTAATGGATGACGCGTTGTACTTTTTTGTGAATATCACAAGCTCTGTTTTAGAGGGAGGGGACTAACTAACGCGATTTCATCCGCATAGCCTATAGCATTATGGCCTTCTCTGGTCAGGATATTGAGTATCTTATTCACTACTAGTATGAACGCGTTGTTTTATTTCAACTGTCGGAGAGCGAACGCCGTAATGTATCATTGGGACATGGCGTTGATGTTTTTTTGTGGAAACTATTTTGGCGGCATCATCACCCTGTAGTCCGGGTACTACTTTTACTTCTCTACCCTGGGCTATCTGGTCTGCGTGCAGCTAGTGTTGGGATTTGTCTTGCCCTTTTAACATCTGTGGTGTCTTAATTTTCAACGTACCTTGGGCTATCTTAGAAGGTGGAATATTCTGGGTTGTACTAGGTTTTGCTCTTGGATATACCCTAAGAGACCATGCCATCCGCGAACGATATCCCATTGAATTTTAAAATATACATATGTACATATATATAGCATTATTCTTTTGCTTTTTGGTCCCACAAATAGCTAGTGAAACGTCAGTCTGCCTCAGAGAGGCTCTATTATAATGCAGCCGAAATTATCCAATTGACACGGTCTCGCATTATGTGGACGTTGTTCTTACTTTGTGACACATCAAAACCCTGCCTGACAAGGACAATCCTATCATCATCATCAATCAGCCATCTGTGTCCACTTTTGAAAATAGGCCTTCTCTAAATGCTTCCACTGGCTTCGATTTTGAGCCAAATTCATCTAATTTTCTGCTATCCTCCTGATGTCGTCGATCCATTGGGTGGGTGGCCTCCTTCTATTTCTAAAATCTCCTCTTGGTCGCCATTCTAATACAGTTTGGTCCACCTATTATCTGTTATAGGACAACGTGTCCAGCTCATCTTCATTTGGCTGCTGTTATTCGTTTTGTTTTGTCGGCAACTATTGCTCTCTCTCTCTCTCTCTCTCTCTCTCTGTTTGCTCCGTTTGGTGGTTTATGCATCTCTTCTTGTAATTGCCAGAATCGATCTCTCCAGCAATTGGTTCAGTCACCAATAATTTATTGAAAATTAGACACTCGCACCAACGATAACGATAGCTGTCAACCGTATACTCAAAATTTTGACAGATGTCAAACTTTTATTTTGCTAAACTCATCCATTTTCTGAGTGTGGCTAACGTGTCATAATTAATTGTCATCAACCATTCCGCTCTCATTGCATACACAGATCGAGAAAGAGTTTCCACAAAAACAATAAGAAAATGGACAAAAAAAAACAAAATGTCTGGAACAGCAGACGCGCAAACATTTTTTTTTATATCAAAAACTTAAAATATGCAAATCGCATTCAAAGTCTGGGTGAGTGTGTGTGTGTGGAATAATTTTGCCACCATGTGGCGGTGTATGGCTGACTCGACTTAACTCGACCTGGCCCCGGCTGCAGTTCAGACAACTTGCTCAGCACTACTCCACGTCTGCTTCATGCCAGCCAGAGTCACAGCCAAATGCTGCAATAAAATTGGCGCGGTGCACACGCGCAGCAGCTCCCCAGACACAACAATAAAACATTTTTCATGCACATAACTTTATGCCAGTGACTGTAACGACGCGCGGTGCGCGGAGTCCACGGAAATGCAGAAGGAAGAGGTCGTGGATCGTGGTGCAACTCTCATAACAAAGTTAGCAAAGACTGGCAATAGCAAATATGCACATAGATACTATGTATGTATCCGCTACAGAGATCGAATCGAGATGCAAGCCACTGAACAGTAGCACTGACTGGATACATTGTTATTCTTCTGTCTGTGGTGGCAAGTAAAATAAAGGGTATGACTAGGTCGCACATACTTGCTCCGTATGTACTGTAAATTGTTCAGATTTCAAATTTAATCGAAATCGATAAGAAGCGAGTGGATCTAAATTTTCGTTAAATGCGTTAAAAAGAAAAAAAAAAAACTTTTGATCATATATGTGTCAAAAAATTTAATGCCATATGTCAAAAATGACAGATGTCAATTATGAATGAAATCGTTCAAGTATGTTAATAAGTAAAGTACCGTTATTCAAATTTTTAACAAAAACCTGAGAACGTAGTCTTATTGTAAACGTCAACATTACTGCATTGGTCTTAAGTAAAGTATAGCTGATTTTGAGTCTGTAATGAAAATTCCTATTTTGCGTCTGGACTTTGGCCACAGAGCCCAGATATAAGGTTCGAAGAAACTTTAGATTGCAAATTTTTACGAAAACAATACTTGCTCTGTAGGAGGGAATAAAAAAACTGCTCACTGCGCTTCAACTCCACACGATATAGAATTCCCCCAGGAGTGGGACGTGGCACGGGGACCCCTGAGAGACGAAACGAACGAACAACGACAACGACACGACGACTGATGATGATGATGATTGTCAGAGTTGGTGGAGGTGGCATGGCGGGGAGAAGCCAACCACTGGGAAAAGTGGTAACAAAGTGGGCGCGCAATAATTCTGAATGAATAAATCGTCCGCCACGCAAATCACTTTGCAACATAAACAAAGTTTGTTCCTTTTTTTTGTTTTCATTGGGATTCCTCGCCTTTGTCTGTGTGTCGATCTGTGCAAGGCAGACACCTTGATACCATATAGCTTCTGTGCCTATGCCATTCCAGGGCTTCTGTGCTGCGCTGCACAGCGGATGACACGACGATGAAGACCATAATGATGGGTTGAATCATTATCGCCGACGAATTTATGTTGAATTCCTGATGCTCACGACGGACGATCATGTCTAGTTCGCTGCGATTTTGCCGCCACAAATCGCTGGAGACAACAATTATCACGATGACGATGACGGCGATGGTAATGGCAGCCAAGGGCCTGAAACACACGCACATGCGCCTGCTAATGTTGTTGTTACCCATTCCACGATCGTCGTCCTCGTTCTCGTCGTTGTTGTCGTTGTCATCAGAGTCAGTAGCAATTACTTGAAGCGTCTGAGATACTAGCGTTTGTTGTAGGGTTTGCGCGTCAATGAGCGCAGAAAAATTGATATTAAGTGGGATGATGATACGAGCTGTAGTCGAGCCTTTGCGGGGTGAATAGTGATTGAGTCAGTAGTCGTTTATGGGCCATATCCGGGGGTATTGGATGACAAGTCTGTTATTGTTATTACCCTAAGGGCGAAAGGATGCGGTTTTAATGTTTATTATTTTAATAGATGGCTATATGTGAGAATAGGTTTAAAGACATTCCTACGTGCATATCTATTACAGGGTAGCTCTGAAATAGTTGGAGTTAAGTATACAATAGCATGAGTAAATACTTTGAAATAGTGACACGGGCAGCGTATTTTCTGATAATCTTCAATCCCCAAGAGAGACGGCAACCAACATCCACTTTTTGGGGCCTGCGTTACTTCATTTGAAATAATATATAGGTATGCAGTAAATATAAAATGACTCTGCATAGGGTGACGAGAGGAGCTTACGACATCTACAAGCAGAATAGAAGGGAAGAACATCAGCTTCTAAGCAAAAATATGAAAAACGCCGGATCGAGTCAATGGAGAGGTGTTATCGCAGGAACGAATTTCGAAAGTTTTACCAGACAGTAAAAATAGAATACCAAGCTACAAAGCCCGAACAGAAGCCTGTAGGGATGAAGAAGAAAATCTAGTAGAATGGTCACAGTCGGTACTGAGAATTCGGAAAGTTCACTTCCGACTGTTACGAAACTCTGCTTCATTCAACCCGGACGATGACGAGCAACAATTCCGTCCACCTGACTAAAGTAAAGACATCAATATCTGAGCTTAAATTCAATAAGGCTGCTGGAGCCGACGGTCTAACTACCGAGCTATTTAAAGCAGCTCGAGATGATTTCGTATGGAGCATGCATCAACTCGGATAAAAGTATGCCCGTTAAGTGGATCCTTAGCATCAAAATGTTAAAGGCGTTCACATAATATGACGTGATGTTGAGTAGACTAATACCTCTGCAATGCAGCGGGTTGTCAGTGATACTTTCGGGAGTATTGAAACAGAAGCGGCTAAAATGGGTTTAGCGGTTAACGAGGACAAAACAAAATATATGCTGTCATCAAAAAAGGACAGTCAAAATTGGGCAGAACGGCAATTTGGGCAGAACGTCACAATAGACAGCTACAATTTTGAGGTAGTGAAGGACTTTGGCTACCTAGCCTCCGCTGTAAATTCAAACAACCTGGGTCTTTGGGCTAAGAAGTCAATTGAGTAACAAGGTATTCTCACGGACAACTAAGGTGACATTAGATAAGGCCCTCATCATACCAGTCCGGTGGATAAAAACACCCTTGTTTTGAAGTAATAATTCTTCGAATGGTTTTTGGTCCTGTACGATATTTCATCAAGGGCTGAATTCGCAGCTTTATTAAGCTTGAGTTGCCCTATTTACCATTTCGTAGAAATTCTGTACTTTTTCCTGCTATAGCATTTCTCTGGTTGTAATTTTTCCTTTCAGCCTGCTTTTCAGTTTTACTGACTGATCGCTATGGACCAAAGAAATGGCAATCAGCCTAAGTTCATTTTCCAGACGCGCTGTAGTACAGACTTTATTCTCAGATAGTTTTCCTGAAGGTGTCCATTTCTTTCATTATTTTTCAATCAGGATGTGAGGTCAAATAAGGCTGATGTGATGGAATAAGAACTGTCATTACAAAAGTTGTCGATAAGATATGCTTCCAAATGAAATTAATTAAGAAGGTGGGCCAAGTATAAAGAAGATGCAGAGTTGAATTCTTCTTCTCGTCGTATTCTAAACTCGCAAAAAAAAGGTCAAAACTTTTAGCGCGCCTGTCAATGAGGCAGTATCCCTTAATAACACCCACTGCTGTGCTTATGTGCTACCTTTTTAGCAAAGTCAAACTGCTAGAGTGCTCAAGCTTAATGCAGCTCAGACAAAATCTAGTGACGTTAATTTTGCTGATTGCATCTAGCTTGAGTGAAATTCAGTGGATCACAGAGAAATTTAAGTCGAATGGCCGCAATAGCTGTTATAAGACTTCCAAAGATGGTCGTCCTTTGGAAAACTTAAGTATAATTTATGAAACTTTTTAAACTTTTATAATTTAAAAACAATTTTTTAAGATTCATCTTAGCTTAGACTGAGCACCAATTCCCGTCGCACTGAGTGAAATGTATCGCATATGTAAATTTAGGGTATATATATTTATTTATTTAACCTTAATACAAGCCATAACTTACAAGATAACTTAACCTACATATATTAACCTTAACCAATTTTTTTTTTTTTTTTTTTATGCTCATTGACCGGGCCCTGGGGCCCACACAATTATTATGACTAACTAAAACTAATATTTAAGGGAAGTATGGGGCCTTGTTAAGAGGATTACTGGAGGTTAGGTATGATCGAAGTGGAGAAGGGCATTACGGAGTGTGCTTTTGCTGCTTTTAAAGTCAGAAATTCAAAAATGTGTGTCGCATCATTTAATTTCCGCAGCATTTTTGACATTGGTTCGTAATAACCATAATTAGTTCGATGAAGAGGTATACGGAATAGGGGAACAGACCTAAGGTTGCGGGGATTGATATTGAGAGAGATCGCTTGAAGCAGGGCTGGACAATCAATGTTACCAGTTAACAACTGATGGATGAAAAGTATGTCGGCGACATCCCGACGTTTTTCCAATGATTGAAGATTAATCAATCTAAGATGATCGGCATTGGGTGGAAGGTTAACGTTATCAGCCCAACCGAGACCGCGTAAGGCGAAGCGCATGAAACTGCGCTGCACTGCCTCAATTCTCATGGTATGGGCAGCATAATGGGGCGACCATACTTGGCTGGCATACTCGAGGAGGGGTCTGACGAAGGTAATATAGAGGGATTTAGTTACATAACTCCTTTGACCAGCGTTTCACAAAGCCAAGTGCTGTGTTAGCTCTATTAATGATACTGTCGAAGTGTGAAAGAAAGTTGAGTTCACTATCACAGATGACACCTAAGTCGCGTGCTGATGTGACTAAGGGTACATGCTCTAGACATATAAGTCAACGCAAATCGAAATACGCGCCAAGGCATATATTCACATTGGTTCATGTGTTTTTATCATGTCACTGCCACGCTATTGGACCCTACAACTCAATGGCAAATGAACAAAAGTACTGTTTCTATTCTAGTCTGCAAGATTTTAACAAGGATTTAGTTGACAAACATTTTAATTATAACAACTAACGAGTGCAATTAACATTTTGTTCACTTCACTTGGGCTCAAATGAGGGTGGCCGTGGTGTAGTGGTAACATCATCGCTTGTCACGCTACAGGTTCACGGTTCGAATCCTGATGTCAATAATCATCCATTTATTTCGCATGAAATAAATAAAAACTCGATCAATTGCGAAAGTTAAGTCAACTCTACTGCGAAGGCATAACACTGGCAGTAGGGCGGTCATATGGCTAAAATGCAACTTGATCGTGATGATGACATCAGGAGGACGGAAAAAAATACTGTGAATCATGAGCAACGACAAAAGCAAAAACAATCAATCTCCCCAGTTATCTGGATAGCCACCCTTGGAGTTCACTGAAACTTAATACCAGCTGAGTTTCAAACCAACTACACCAATCTGTCTTTCTCTCTGTCTCTTCCCCTTTCCTCAAAAAAACGTCCGTGTCCTAAAAATTAGTATAAGGGTATTCATAACCCCTTTCACAGGTGCAAATTATAACAAAAAAAAAAAAGAAAAAAATCATAGATTTTTCATTGAAAATTTCCTACGTCACACCCAATATAACGTGAAAAATATGTCCCATGATAGCTTTCAAATTTTCTATGACCGCACTTGCCTTCGAATCATATTCCAATCTCTCATCGCATGCAACGGTCCAGACATTTTAAAATAAATGATCCATTCAATCGGTGAACAGAAATCCATTTCTCTTTCAGCGGAAAACAAATTATCATGCTCTTATCAAGGAACGGCATCACCAACTGAAGTGCAGTCTAACTGTGAAATATTTAACGAACTTGAAACGAAGGAAAAGGAATCCTGTAACTGCAACGCATAACCGATACCCAAATAAATTCAATTTAATTCAAGAATCGTGTTTTGCATTCCGAAAAGCCCAAGAATTCCGTGATCCCTCCACGAAAGGGAAACAAAGCGATGGTCTGCCTGCAGCAACAAGCATGCAGAACGCGATGAATTAGTGTGAAAAATTTGTTTTCATAAAAGGACACGAATACAATGTTGCAGGTGATAGGGTTGCCAGGGTGTCGCAAGCTTTATGATGTTAAACAATCTTTTTTTTTAAAAAAAACAAATTTGTTAAAAACTGCATACCGTGTCTCTTAACGACATCGTAGAATATTTCGAGTCCTAAAAAATTCAGAAATTTGAATACCCTTCTCATTCAGGAATTGTTAACGTGGACGGTATAGTAAATTGTCAACAGAGCCAAGGAGTTTAGAAGAGGACCCTAGGTGCAGAACATTCGTCAGGAATCCTCAAATCACTGAGGTTTTACTTCAATTAAAAAAAAAAAAAATCGAATTTCTTTTCAATAAAATTTTGAAGTCTGGCAGCTATGGCAGAGGAAGCAGACCACAGAACCTAATCAGAGACAACCATCAGCTGCAACGGTCGGGATAATAAGACTGTCAAAACATATGAATGTCCACTTAAAATCTCCAATCTGAGATGGCGAACGCCATTGGGCCCTCCTCAGAGTGTGCCGTAAAGTTCCCTAAAACACGAGTCGACTTCTGTCAGACTGAGAGCCTATGTTGCCTCCGTATGTGCTCTTTTCCGGAACTTTATTGCACATATTAATCCAAATGAACAGGAGGCGACACCTCATTGTGGAATATAATTGTGAGTGTAACGACGACCCCGTTGTTGTGTACAAGATGAAGGGCATCGTATGTTACACATAAAGGTAATAGCCAGACCAGAAGCCACCTTTCTGATGGCTTTCACGTGCGTGTGTATTGGAGTTTTTTATTTTATTTTTTACAGTCCGAAGTCGACTCTTAACACTGGTAGCTGATTTCATTGAAAAGGGAATTTCGTTTAAGCCCACCATTCGTTGTAAACCACTTGATGTGTATCGTGGAAGCAGTTCAAAAAAAAAGAATTGCAATTGAAATGAAATGCAAAGTCCCCCAACGATGGAACGTAAATGAATAAAAAGAAGAAAAAGTGCAAGGATTGTCGAAAAACCGCTTCCGTAGACATCTGTTTGGTGAATTTTTTTTAATGAGAAGGATATGTTGCAGTGGAAGTTTTAGGATGTTGTTCAGCTAAGAAAAACAATTTAATAGAGCCTTACTTCTAACCAGTTCTATTACTTAAAATCCTTGGCCCTTAGTTGTCTTCAAGGCTTTATACTAAATATTTGGTCAGGAAATAAACTTGCAGTTCAACGCTATAAAGATAGTTAAAGACTAGTGCTGAATCTGGAAACCGAAAACAGTCAGAATGAGAAAAGGTAAAGATCAGAATAATATTGTACGGTTAAAGGCACACCTAAGTGGTAAGCCTTATATTGGAGAATAGAGTGTTTAATATCAGTGGCAGCGCTACAATCTCGAAAGTAGACTACCCATATATATATAAATGCCAACCTAAATGGATAACCGACATGACCCACTTTTTTACGTCGTTCATACAATTCACAGTTCTAAAAGGATATAAGGACAAGAACCTTCGCATCTGCACGTGGAATGTTCGTTTCAGACCCTGAACAGACCACGTGCAGCAATTTACTATAAGGCAGATATCACTGTCATCCAAGAAGTGCGGTGGGATTGGTCGGGCATAAGACTATGACATCTATTACGCAAATTCCCGTACCGAGATTCCAGTACCTAAATTTATATTCATAAAGAATTCTGGCAGGCTCTCTATTAACCAGATTGGCCAGATTACGATCGACGGAAGGCACGCTCCAGTATCTTGAATGTCCGAAACGTTCCGAGCAAATAACATCGGCTCTATGTACTATCACACCTCCGTATTATCAAAGAAGAATTAACATCGAATGGCCGCAATCGCAAAGTGCTGCCAGAACTTCGCAAACCATGTTTCCCTTAACCTTTCGAGAAGTCCAACATCAAGTGCAGAAGACCCGTGGCAAGATTGCCAATAAGCTAACTAGCTTAGATGTACATACAACAACGTATCTGTAAAATATGATCCGCTAAAAATACATATGTCTCAGAATCTTATGTGAATGCCTAAAACCCTTCGCCAACAGCCTAATTAGTCCTTACTAATTCGTTTACATGATGACAGTGAAAAATGCACGCTGCCCCTTCAAAATTGGTAACAACTGCACCTTACCCTGTGAAGTTCGTAAAGGCTTAAGACAAGGCAACAAGCTGTCGCGTGACTTCTTTAACATCGCTCTCGAAATGTTTACGATCTTTCAAAAGTTTATGTCATTAGCGTTACACCGGTGAATTAGGTCCGGATTAGCATTAAAATTTCCTTTGGGTTTACATCTAACAGAACAATATTAGTGATAGTCCATACATCGATAATTATCTATCTTTCCATAGATGTCAGTGTTTTCTTAAAAACCGCCATCTGAAGAGCTTCGATTGTTTCTCGTATCACAATGTTCGTGTTTCATCATCCATCGAATTACGATCTTTATATTCATATTTGTCCAACGTCGTTATGTTTTATTACTGCAAAATAAACTTAATAAAAAGTGTCATTTTTAAATTACATTTTGACATTTATTTAAAAGGCGCCATCTAGCGCATGCTAGAAAACCCAATAGTTTGGAGTATTTATGCGCCATAGACTATACTAAAATAAAGTCTAGTACTCGTACTTTATTCAAAGCGTTTACACCGATGACATTTATACAATACCTGAGCTTGGTGTCAGACCAAATCAGGGTATAAACTAGGCCAGTGATTCATCGAGGAAGAAGCGGCTGAAATGGGTTCAGTAATGAACAGTCCTGCCAAATCGATGAGATTAATGTATGTAACATCCTAGGCATGAGTATAACACCATTGGTCCAACTCTGAATCAATTGACCATCCATTCCAGCAGCATGGACAAAAACCATTGGAGAGTGGTCTAAAATTTAGTCTAAGTCCTTTAAGTTTTCACTAAACAGTACAATATGAAGCTTTAGTTAATGCATTGATCACTGTTGCTGCGCTCAAAGCATAGTATTTGCGTCTCATCCATTCCATTTACAAACTTTTTAATTATTTTTGTCCATCTCCTTTATGTTTTATCACTGTAAAAACTTGATGGGAGAATAAAATATGGCACTTTGAAGTGCCATTTTGACATTCCCTTAAAAGAACCATCTGTCACATATAGACCTCGTAGAAAACCGATTAGTTCGGAGTATTTACACGCTAAATTAGTGGACTGATCCAACCAGTGCTCGTATAGTGCTGTATTCAAAGCACTAGAGACATCTGTACAATATCTGGTCCTGGTCCCGGCCCAAATCAGCGATATAAATTTGGCCATTCATTTGTTCGTCCGGACGTTCGCCTACTTCTTGGGCATTAAGTTTTGAGCTTTTAAGATGCCATACTTAAGATTAATGAAATTCGAAGCCGAACAAATGAAAAATACCCTCAGTTTGCTAAAAAAAAAGTTCGTATTTCCATATTTTTATTAGAAATCGTTAAAAAAAAAAATATAAAAAAAAGTTACAATACAATAGAAAGGATCGTGTAATACCCTATCATCTTCCAACCCATCGCTTACAAAGTGGACGTGGAGATGTGAACTTTCTAATGCAAATGCAATGACATCTTTCTACTCGGGGGATGTTTCCGCGTTTTTAAGAGATTTTATCAGAAAAACTTAGAAAAAATGAGCGTGGCATTTCTAACCATAGCTCACGAATTCTCGTGAAATATTCACAATGATATATTATTATTTTTCTATGTTAGAATATGTATGTATATGCTCTATACAATATGCGTATCCACGCCCACTTTTTAGAGGCGTTTCCTTAAAGAAAGAGATGTCCTCAGCTTCTCAATGGCATTTACATCTACGAATTAGGTTTATTGTGAAAGTCTTATCATTAGCTATGAATTTGGCTAGTAAACGGTGATAGCCCACTTTTTCCTTAAAACACAATCCATAAAACACTTATCCTATTGATTGAGTACACTAAATTCTATACCACGACATCTACACTAATGGGGATTTTGCTAAAATGCATATGCTGAATATGACCCGCTATAGACGGATTATAACTCCGCTGGATGCCTTAAGTTCGATAATATTTTTAATTAAAATTGCTGCGTGACTCCACGAGTCTAGACTTTCTAATCGTTACCAATTCCATCACGTTTCATCGAAACATTAAAAAAAAAATATATATCATCCTCTAGTAATCCCACTAAGTGAGAAACGGCTTAAAGTGCACATAAATTGTTGCAGATGCATTCGTATTACTCAACACAGATGCGTAGGTTAGACCACATAAAACCGAGTATAAATAACGATCATTACAAAAGATCTACACGTGATGAGTCAAAGGGAAACCACAAGGAATACGCAACACCAGGGACAGCCAGAGGAAATAAATAAATAAAAGACTACGAGGGAGGAGGAATGAAAATACTGGAAACCGAGCACAGCCTGAACGCGAGACTGCAGTCATAAAAATATTGATGAATCTTCGCACAAGGTCTTTGAAGGTCAGCCGTTTCTTAATATCTCTTTCTATCTGCGCGTGTTTGTATTTCTTTGGACCAGGCTCTAAGGCAAGTAGAAGTTTCCTGTTACCACGTCTGCTGGTTTTCTATATGCACTTGTGTCTGCCGGGGATATACTCCTCCCGTTGCTGTGTTGTCTGAATGCATCCGTGACCGGTCGGCGCGGTTTCGAACATCGCGTGCATCCTCGTATGCAACTAAGCGATCATTATGTTTGTTACCATTGCAGACAGTTATGTGAGCCAGAATCGCAGCTCCGCCGCTGGTATATGGCCAAAATATATGCGCCCACCATCGTACCGTCAGAAGACACAACACTTTGTGTTGGCATGGTAGACACAGACGGCGAAGTGAATGTTCGTCAGTAGGATCATCCTTGTTCGTGAATTGTATTTGTTTTATTATATCTTCTCAGGTTGTTTGCGAATTGTGTAATAGGTAGGAGAAGATGGGGAACTAAGCCGATTGAGTCTGAAGAGGGCATGTTGTTTTTATGAGCCCCGAAGCGAATGAGAGCTGCGACGGACTAAACATCTGCGCCAAGCGAATTAAATGTTTATTTTTTCATCCCAAGGATATCCGGGATAATTGCAACTTGACGTTTACGAGTAATGCTGGCCTTCAGATAATTTTCTCGACCGAGTCATAGAGATGAATTGCAAATTCTGTTAGATATTTTGTCCTAGAATAATGGAATTCCTTTTCTAATTGAAATGACTCATTACTTAGGAATCTGTTTTGTTATGGCCTCATGAACACAAATAAGACAAACCCAATTCTCTTTGGAAAGGTTGCTCAGTGAAAAGAAGTTATTGACTAACAATACTGATACTTCTGCCATCCCATCTTCAATTATCCAGTTTGAGTATGGTAATAACATCTGTTTTAAGGGTATTTGGTATCACTTTGCTAGTTGTGCCAGAGCTTTCGGCGTTGATGACATCAGTGAAATAACTTTTTTTTTCCAACTCTTTATATCTCCTGCCAGAATCTTATGAGATAGATTTCGTTGCCAAAAGTCATGTCCCACGTGTCATAACACATTTTGAACGCCTTAGTTCAGTGCTGGCAAAGTGTTCAGACTGTCACCAGGAGTGGCACACATGGCACAATTAATTCCAAGGCAGATCTCTCCTTGTATTCTGGTGAGTATACTCGTAGAACAAATAAATTTAACTGACGTACTTGGCTGATGATCGCTATATATAGGGTCATCCAACAAGGGGTGTCATTTAAAATTCCGCGCCATTGTTGAACTGTCAACACATTACGATGACTTTTAATAAGTAAAAACTAGGAGGTTATTAAATATGGATCGATACACACTCGCACGTGTTGAAGTTTCAATACAAAAACGTTTTGTAAAGTTCGCACTGCTTTTGGTCATCATCAAGCGCCTTCTCGCACAGTTGGAGTGCATTTAATCGATAAATTTGAGCGTTTCGGGCAAGTTATTGATGTATAGACTCCAACTCGGGTTCGTATGGCACGGTTTGCTGAAAATATTGCCGCCGTAGCTGATAGTGTGACTGAAAAGCCAGGTGTGTCCATTTCGAGACAATCACGGGAATTGGGCCTATAGGCAACCGAATTTTGCATAAAGATTTTAGCCTACATGCTTATAAGGTCCAGTTGACATAAGACTTGAAGCAGACCACGAACAAAGCCGTACTTTCGGTGATTGGGTGCTGGAAATGAATGAACAAGATCATGATTTTTGACACAAAATGAGGCTCATTTCCATTTGTCTGGATACGTAAATTGGCTCCAAAAACCCAAGAGAAATAGTGGAACAACCTCCCCATCCACAACGAGTAACAGTTTGGTGCGGTCTTTGAGCCGGCGGTGTCATTTGGCCGTTTCAGTGAATGGATTGCGTTACCGAACGTTGTTGACTGGCTTTTTTTACCTGAAATTGATGCTATGGGCGTGGACGACTTTTATTTTCAGCAGGACGACGCCACATGTCACACAGCTGGTGAAACAATGGCTCTATTGTGTAACAAATTTCCTGGACGTGTGATTTCTGGAAGTGGAGACTTCAATTGGTCGCCGAGATCGTGTGATTTAAAACCATTAGACGCACCATGTTGCGTTTTTTTATTGATTTAAAATGACACCTTGTTATTTTAAAATGATTGTGTAGGGTCATCCAACGAAGACCCTATACAATCAGTGTACTTCAGCAGACCCTACCTAGATGTTGTCGCCCCTTTTACTCTCACGAGTTGCTAGACTTTGGACTATACGAGTATGATCCATCTGCCAAAGGTTTCATATACTCCTTGTAAAAACATCCTCTATTTTCTGAAAATTTTCGATCCCGAGATTTTGATCAAACTTGACATTACTATGATAGAGAAACTCAATAAAATGGGTCTCTCAACTCTGTCTGTCTGTCTGTCTGCTGTCTGTATGTATGGTCGACTGCAGCCTCAAGGGCTGGACGGATACTCTTCAGTCGTCATATCTAGGATCAGTTGGGTCACAATTCGAGGCGAAATCAGAATTTTCATTTTAACTCCAAAATTAACGGTCTTTACTAATGACCGATTTTGAAACAAATCGATTTTCTCGAAAACGGCTCCAACGATTATGATCAAATTTGATATTTGAGTTGTGCTGGACATATGTATGTTATCAAATGGCGTACAAGGTTTTTTTTTAAATACGTTTAACGGTACTTTGCTTATTAACAGGGTTCTGAAAATTGGCTATTTCCCGGCTATGATTCGATCGATTTTGTTCGGAATCAATATTTCAACTACATTTGACATATATAAAAGTATAGCATACCAAATTTTGGAAAATCTTTATTAAAAATTGTTTATTTTACCGGACTTTAAAAAAAAAACTTTTTAACGATTTTGTTTGAATTTTAAATCTGAGTGATTTGCAATTGATCAACATAATACGTGCAATACAGTCGTGCACTTTATTTCACCATGCGTTCTAAACTTTTCAGTAGAAATGGTGAGAGTCTGATAGGCCTACAACTTTCGCGTAGACCTTGTCATAGCGCCAAAGAGATGGTACTGCCTTACGAGCTAAACTAATCTTAATTAAATTCTATTTGGCATTACTGTGTTATTTATAGTTTCCAACAGATGAAAAGGAAAACTTAATAGTCTATTTGGCCACTATCTAAGGCAACATTCTAGTTCAGAACTTCATATACCTTCTGCATGGAATTATTGTTGAAACGGTTGAACTTTTAAAATTAGTCTAGCGTAGATGGTTGTCTTTTTAAAAGAGAACGCTTTCTTGTTTCGTACACTTCTGTGAGTTTCATAAGCTCAGTATTCTAGACGTATTCTACTTTTATCTCTTCTGCTCATTACGATTGAACAGACGTTATCATAGCTTTCATTAAAAATTCGGTTGAGCTTCGCTATGTGAGATACATTTTGGTCGATCTCGTAGTTCCAGTCGACCTTTCCAAGATTTTAACCTCTCGGTATTAAGGGTCTACCAATTTCAGGTCGACATGATTGAATCACACATCTTCCTGTACGAAAGAGTGAGACCAGTTACTCCGTGCACGTTGCCATTCAGTTCTTTCAAAATGAAGGCATTGGTAATCATACGAGTATCTAAGGTGCAAACCACTTTGCTTGGCCGCAAATTATTTTGCGAGAAGGCGACATCAGTCGCTGTATTAGCTAGGTCTACCATCTTATTAGCTTCGTACATTTGTTTGTTTCCTAAATCTTCCTAAATACAAACAAATAAATCATTCTTGACATCAGGATTTAAACCGTGAACTCACTGATGTTACCAATACACCACGGCCACTCGGCAGATTCTAATAGTCGTGTGCGTATTCCAAAGTTGGTTGGTTTCATTTTAAAATTCCTGCAAAAAACAATCCATTTAATATTTTTCAAAGTTTTTTTTTTTTTTATAATTTGCACGTGTTAAAGGGGATATGAATACCCTTATACTAATTTTTAGAACACGTGCGTTTTTGTGGAAAGAGAAAGAGACAGAGAGAAAGACAGAGTGGTGTAGTTTGAAACTCAGGTGGTATTAAGTTTCTGTAAACTCCAAGGGTGGCTGTCCAGATAACTGGGGAGTATTTTGTTTGTTTTCGCTATTATTGTCGTTGCTTATGATTCACAGTATTTTTTCCGTCCCCCTGATGTCATCATCACGATCAAGTTGCATTTTAGCCATATGACCACCCTACTGCCAGTGTTATGCCTTCACAGTAGAGATGACTTAGCTTTCGCAAGTGATCGACTTCTTTATTTATTTCATGCGAAATAAATAGATGATTCGTGACATCGGGATTCGAACCGTGAATCAACAGCGTGACAAGCGATGAGGTTACCACTACACCATGGCCACCCTGCTTTATTGAAGAGGGTACACTTTCCGATTATTTATGGAAAATAATCTCATATAAAGGGCAGCCGCGGCTGGCTTGGCAGTAGCCCATCCTGTCAACCCAATTTTACAGTATATGTTCAATGATTCAGAACTCTATATCACGAATAGCTCAATCAATATTGTGCTTAAGTACCTGAATCGATTCTGGATTCTCAGCATAACATTGACATTTAACGGCACTCCACAAAAAAAGTCCAACTGCGTCAAATCTCAACTCCGCGGAGGCCAAAAAACATCACCAAAACTTTTATTGAATTTAGTGCGCAAAACATCGAGTGCTTGACGGCTTGTATGGCACGTAGAGCCATCTTGCTGGAACCAGAAATCGTTCAAGGTTTCTGGCCAAAAAATTCAGTTATCATGCCTCTGTAGCACTTTCTGTTGACCGTACCATTCCACAAACAGTCACACGCTGAGGATGTATTCGCTTCTCGACGACTGCGTGTGGATTTTTCGAGGCCCAAATACGGTAGTTTTGCTTGTTTTAGCCGCCGAAGTGAAAATGCGCCTTATCCGAAAGTATTTTTATTTATTTTTTTTAGCAAAATGGACGTCAATTTCAAGGTTCGATGACGAAGCGGGTGGTCATTTTGCTTCAATTCCTGAGTCGGTGGAACTTTGCAAGGGAATAATCCGAGGTCTTTATGCATAATTCTCCTCAGGCTAATGTTCAGTTGCTGACATCTGTGGCGAGCTGAGGTTCTCGGGTTTAGGCGCAGACTTTCGGCATCAGCAGCAATATTATTGGCTGAACGTACAGGACGAACACGAGGATAATTTGTGTTGTCAATTAGCACGCCAATCTCAGGAACTTTCTTCACAAACTTGCATACAGCAGGCACGGTTGGTGCATTATTTCGACTGAAATTTCTTTTCAAAATTCGCATTGTTTCGGCAACACAGCACTCACTTTGTAAATCGATTCATTTCGTACCGCGGAGATATGACACTCATACTGTGTTTCTGTCAATTCTTTGACCTAGAAAGAGCTGTCAGTGTCAAAATAACATGTAATTTAAAAATAAACCAGCAGATGGCCTACCTGTTAGTTTTAATTTTCAAACTAATTTTCTTGCAGCTAGATTTCCAGACTCAAACCAGATTCAGACAGATTTATTTCATAATAAACTTTAAAGTAAATCAGTTTATGCCGAATTCTGTCTTAATCTCGAAAGAATTTTGAATGAATCTAAAATCGCTTTAAATCAACAAAGAGATAGGAACATTTATTACGTGGTTGAAAGAATCTTTCAGATTACATTTGACTTTACTTTTTTTACCTTTTCGTAAATTTGCCACATTCTATCGAATGAATAAAATTGCGCAGCAAATCACCTTGGTCGTTTTTTATTCCCCTCTAAGGCACAAAACTTTAGCATCAATTCAAGGACATGTGATCCAAAGTTTTATTTTTAACCTTTCACCTGCTCACGAATTGTAACATTTGGAGAACATCCGCACCGCACCTGCTGAAATTCTCACGCCAATCCTTGGAAAACCAAAAACATCATCCTGCCAGTGGTCTGGATCTTGAGATTTTTCGAGACATGCCATGCTATGCCAGCACCACTTACCCCCTAACGCAGGTGCACTGACGTGTAGGACTATGACTTGGTGTATGTTTGCAATGCATATCCTTCCATGCTATAATATTTTATGGTATTTTAATTTATCTTGCACAACAACATGCCTACAAGATGCATGTGCTGCACCACCACTACTACGATGCTGGCTTGTATATTAGCATCCATTAGAGCCAAGGGTAGCGTCAATCGAATGCATTTGGTTTCTCTTCACTCCATTCCCCGATATGTGCAGCACCGTCAACTTTTTTGTATAAAATACACCACCATAAGGGTAATAAACATTTTTTGGAGGCATCCAAAACGTGTGCAACGTGTGTTCAAATTTCACAGATCGCGGCTCAAATATGCATTCGCCGATGGCTGGCCGGTTGCATTGCAACCACCACTACATCGATAAAAGGACGAAATAAATAACTCTGCGACGACGAAAAGATTCCTCGTTCCGGGACCCGCTCTGCCGTACTTCAAGTCCACCTATTAACGAAAGTAATCGAAAACAATAAAATTAGAGAGAGGAGGACTGGAGCAGGAATGGCAACTTTTTCTCTCCTGTCGTGTTGTGTGCATGTGTTGCTGGTTCTGATGCATTTTTTCTTGGCTGCGTCTGCGGTTAGTTTTTTTTTTTTTTTGGTAGATGACGCGAGCAAACGTCGAAATCCAAAGCCGAGGTCTTGAAGTTCTCAAATAAGTTTCCTGTATTTGGGTTTTTTTTTTATCTTGTTATTGTTTTGTTTTTAGGCTTCGCTATGTTTGTGGCCCGCTGCACAATTTTGCATCCATCCGCTGCTGGTTGGTTTTTGGTGAGAATGCATTTTTCTCATGTCGCGCTGCGTTGCATTTTTATTTGCAATGCAATTTTTGGTTTATACTTTTCAACTCTACTTTGTGTGTGAAATTTGCTAATTTGAACATTTTCTTTTATTTTTTTTCAGAGGATCGTACAAGTTGTAGCAATGTGAGTTGTGGATCCAAGATGACCTGCTTGACACATTTACAAACTCATCGTCCCAGATGCGTTTCGTGTAAATTCAAATGTTCCCGGAAGCGGCGACCAGCGGTAAATTAAATTTTGCATTAAATATTTGAAAGTTTCATAGACTGACATTTTTTAAAACTTTTGAACGCACCTTATTGAAGGTGCGATCTGGGGTCTTCTATGACTTAGCAAATTCATCTACTAGAGTTGTCATTTGATAATACACATGTATTTATGGAAGCCATTAAATCCGGCTTAGGTTATATAAGATTTGAAGCTCGTTGGGACAGTCTTAGCTTGCAGCTTACTTACGTTCACGAGGGCCATTTTAAGTTCGTTGTTGCGTGCTCATGGAGTTACCAAATATTGCGCTGCCTACCTTGAAAATAAATTTATCTCCAGAGAAGAATGCTGAGGCATTAGAAAAAAAGAAGTAAAAACAGTTTCTACCTTAGGGTCTTCACAGCCTTTACAAACCTGTTGCCCGCTTGTATTCTCATTTGCGCTGAGTGGTTGCTTAACAGGTTATGCCCCGTAATCGCTTTTATGCCTAAGAAAACTAAGAATCCTTTTAAAAATACGAATTGTATTGTTCTATTGCCATTTATTTTTGACGTTTGAGCGTTTTATCGACTAGTGAAACAAATCTGTCAGACCCCATTCTGGGCAATTTCGAGGATGAATTCCAAATTCCGGATTCCTTTGGTTTTATTCGTTTTTCTTATGTGGTTGGTGGTTACTTTCCCGCGATGGGGTTCGAACCTGCACTGTTCGGGTCCACCGTGACCGACCCACTTTGGATGAAGTCACTATGACTTAAAACCCAAATTACTTGAAGATTTGTCTGCCTGAGTATAATCCAGTAAATCTGCGAAAAATACAATAAATTAGATAGACCTGGCCCAGCTTCTCGCAGCCATTCCTGCTGTGCGCCGCACTAATAGTTGGGACCTTTATAAGTAGTTTTATGCCAGCAATTTTATTCTCGGATGTTTGTTAGACGTTCGCGAGAAATGGGACAGTGAGAAAACTATTTGTTTGTGTTATCTGAGATTCGAACCTGAAATCTCCCACTCAGTGATGGTGCATTTAACTACTGAACCAAACAAATTGAAACAAATTCAATTTACTTGTAAACTATTGAAATAAATCAAGGAAGCGAAAAGGGGACTCGAAGATTGCCTAAATTTTCATTTTAATTATTATCAGGGCATATATATCGTATTTGAAATGGCCTTTCCGTAAAATAACCAAAATAATTAAAAAATGCAACAGAAAATGAATAGAAAATTTAAAGCGGACAAATTAATAATATAAACCCATCCCAAGATGTAATCGAACACACCTGCAAAACTGTGAGGTGCGAACTGTCAGAACGCCCGATCTAGTAGAACGTATTGTAGATGTAATCGGGCCGATTACATCTACAATACGTTCATGGGGTCGACCATGATATTTACGACCTTGAGGTCTCTTGTTTCTGCAAAGAGTTTGTTGTTTCAGTGAGATCGAGAGCGACCTAACACAACATTTCGTTTTGTCCATAAGGGAGCAAAAGTGATCTCTAAAGTGAGAAACATAATCAATATTCGCCTGCATATGCACGCATATGTAGACCCACGAATACTCACAATCTTATCATCCAACACATAATAAGCCCAGCGCCGATTCGTTAAATGTTCGTTCACTTTTGCACAATAAGCGAACATAAGAGAGAGCGGTCTCAGTCGATCATTGCATATGTAAATCTGACAGTTGTCATGTTTGTTATGAAAATTTTCACACAAAAAATGTCGAAGTACGAATTTGTGCACATATTAATAGAAAGTGCTCACAAAAATAGGTTTATTTTAATAAAATGAAAAAGGAAAGGGCATGGGATGATGTTTCAAAAGAAACGAGCTGGTTGATTTGACAGATAGGTATGCAGGCAAAAGTATTATGGTCATCGGTTGGAATTGACAGAACTTAGGGAAGCATTTCGTTCAGTTATGACATTAGCTTATGTTTCCCAATGTTGAGCCTTAAGTCATTGAATGAAATTTCAAAATAGCGGGTTAAAAATCGTGCGAAAAAGACAAATTCAATTTCTGCATAAAATAATGAAGTGAATCAACGGAAAATATTGCCAAAAAGGATTTCGAAGTTGCTGAATCCGTTTTCGGGGCCAAAACTAGAATATTCGAAATGAATGAAATCATGTGGGGCTTCATTGTTTATTAGAGCCTTTGATTCACTTTTGTATGTAAGCAAATAGCTAGTGATGATTCTAATTGGTCTTTAGCAAGCCAAAGACAGAATGGGTGGTCACGGTGTAGTGGATAGTGTGCTTGTGACCCGAGCTGTGCAGGTTCGCGCCCGAACGTTCAACTAAGAGCCATGCGAGCATATAATAGAAACAAATAAAATCTAAGTTTCTCCAATCACTACATCAAAAAGGGCTTTCTGCTTGGTAGTACTAACAGATGAAATCCGCAAGTCTCGGACAAGAACAAGACCGAAGTTCAGGCCTCTTGATTACACTGGAATAATGAACTTCACTACAAGTAGCCACTAAGGCGCAGAGCTTTGGGCTCTAATAGTCCAGTAAAACTATAAAAGAAGGGTCCTTCTCCCCCGTGGATATCTGCAAATTTCCAAATTTCTTAAATGATAATCGATGAAACTAAACAAATGGAGATATCCACGTGAGATAAGCCCAATAAGTTCGTCCATTGGCTAACTTCTAGAAGGGCTGCACACTGCTCGAATCTAATAGACGTATGAGTGAAAAGACATCGAGCGTCTCTGAGAAGATGCCTGTACCTGTTCCTTTATCCATTTTCCACTCATGCTTAATACAACAGCTTCCGAAACGTTCAGTTTTTCAATTCGTTTATTGCAGTCTTGTTAAGACCTTAGATGCTTAATTTTTCTAAAGGCACAGTTTCTGTCACAGCGGTTAGTTATTTTCTGTTTGTAGAATTACGTGAGCCCAAATAAAAAGTTACATCACGCAAGCCGAGTCAGTCTTTTAACATTTAAACAGAGTTTGATAGTCGAGTATCGGAGCAGATGCAAATGGACTACACCCTCTTCTTCAGTGCATGTGCTTCCGAATTGAAAGACCACCTATTCGAATAGAATTTTGTGTTCAACGTCCGCCTGAATAGGTTCTATCCCCAGAGAGGCCGTCGATGAAAGACCTGTCTGTATACAAATTTAAGCATCCTGGTAAGATACTTGTGCATGTGCCTCCATTCCAAGCGATCCCGAATCAAACACTTGTACCTTCTCCCATAGAAAATTTGTAACATTATAGAAAATTTGTTGGAAAATCGTCAGAGTCTATGATATACATAGAATCTTTAAGTGCATTCCGTACATCCAAAGGATAAAGTAAACAATTTTAAACTTTTTGAAAAACTAATCGGGGCAGGAAAATATCTGTTACCTTATATGTATGCTCCAAAATTGACTTCAGAGAAGCGACAAACTATTTGGAAAGTCACTGTAACAGATTGAACCTGATACACATTTAGATCTAACTGAAGCTACGAGAAGCTAAGCCAGACTCTGTATGGGCTGTTAGTGCCAAAATGTTTATTTTTATTTTTAAGTCTGTAGTGTTGTAACAAATGCTGCCTTGCATGTTCCAACGAAGAATTTGTCTTGGTCCACTTCCGCTTTTTAATCTCTTCTTTGCTTCGTGCACTTCCAGATATCTTTGTTAGACATACTCTCCGGAAGTACGGATTATATATTTAAATTAAAGATGCGAACCTTCGTTTTCGTTGTTATTTAAACCGACTGCTGATACGGTCAGTACCACTTTTGCCAGTAACTATGCTTCCCAAATACATATGTGGAACTTTCTACGCATTTTATGTCTTTCCCATCTAATGTTACTGGGAGCGGAGCTTCAACGCCATATACGCTGCACATGAGTTTGTTTCTCTCATATATAAAGATTAAAGCTTAGTTTAAAAGTCAGATAGTCTATGACGTCTTCGAGTTGTTCGGAAAGGCCCCACTGGATACCGTTGGTCCCTATGAGGACTGATCTCAAAATTTGATCGAAAGCCAGAATAAAAAGTAGCGGGGAGAGTATACAACCCTGGCTGATGCCAATGTTAACTGCAAATGATTCTGTGATCATTCCATTGTGAAGCACACGACACTGGCCGTCATCATACATTGCCTTTAGAATAGTTATAATTTTGGGCAGATGTCTTTATTCATTAGAACCTCTCACAAGTATGCTCTAATTAAGCTATCAGGAGCTTTTATTAAAGTCTATAAAGGCAGCACAGATTGATGATTTCAGTTCGTTGATGAGGAAAGATCTGGTATGGAATTATGTTTACACTCACCTGGGAGTAGGAGTAGATAATTTTGGGCATAGTCTTCTTCCTTTAACAAAAATTTAATAAAAAAGTTAATTTTTACAAATCAACCCACCATCTATTTCCAGAGCCTACGCTACGAGGAAGGTAAACTGTGCGGCAACAACAATCGTACTTACTATTCGTGGTGCGAAATGAAAAAGGATTCATGTCAAACTGGATTCTACATCGATATTAAGTCAATTGGTGAATGTCAACAACAAGGATAATCGGAATTTTGTTCTGTCTATAATCACACACTGTATGCCAAGTGAAGTCTCTACCTATATAAATAATATAATTTTATTTTTATTTTATTATTGTTCCTTAACAAATCAGTTGAAGAAAAAAAAAAAAAAAAGAAAGTTATTTTGTAAAATATAAATTATTTATTTAAAATTAGGTTTTTCATATAAGCACGAGTACACATTATAGATTATTTATTTAAACTAGAGGCTTATCCTAACAAAACCCTCCATTGGAATGATTTTAAGTACTTAAAAGTATTTTTATAGTTTTTACCAAAACTCCGTCGTTTTTTTTTATAATTTGTTAAACACTTGGTAAGCAAATAGTGGAATAACATTTAGACTTATCCATGTGAAATCTAAAGTATTAAGCAACTGAAATTTTTCAATAAGAAACTCACATATTTATCAATGTATAGCGCGTAGTTTATTTCTAAAACTCGTTCTTCTATTTATTAAAGTTAGTGTCCAACTCTTACTGTAAAGGTATTTTTTTTTTGTAAAACTAAACAAAATTTAAAGGAATTATGATCACTTGATAATATTTTTTGAAGTAATATCATAGTTTTTATCTAACTTAGCAAATCCGACACAATATTGGTGATATAATTATTTTTTTGTTTTTCTTTGGTCTAATTCAAACTGTTATTAAAAAAAAAAAAAAAATGTAATTAATTTATAATATATTAATAGTGTTTTATTGACTGATAGATTAACAACTTAGTAAACTCTGTTATTCATATTTAAATAGAATTGAATTTAATTAAAAATCTAAAAAAAAAAAAAAAAGGTTATTGTGTAGTGATACAAATTAATTGTGCAAATAAAAACAAAAAAAGTTAATGCATTATAATTGATTTTAATGTTTTATTGAATTTTAATACCATGGGACTTATTATGTTCAACCATTCTCGTTACCTAAGACGCGTTGTATTATACTACAACACATAGCCCCTGTCACACAGAGCGCGTTTTGAACGTTTCGTTAAATTCAACGCGGCGTTGGAACGCGACGGTGAAACGCGGTGTTGACGCGCGGCGTATGAAAAGTGTTTTGAAGTTTTGTGTCATAAAAATGAAACAATTAATGGAATTTGTCAGAAAATATCCATGTTTGTATGACATGGGTGATGAAAATTACAAAACATAATTTTAAAGGCTGAGATCTGGGATATGAGATCGGTGGTATTCTCCGACTTCATTTCTCTTTTTATTTATGTCGTGAACCCAAATTCTTTTTCTTTTTCGAGAACGTATCACGGCAAATAATAATAATTCTTCATCCGAGCTGCTTGACATTTTATTGAAATTAAAATCTTAATTATTTTTGACCGCTTTCTGTTTGACGTTCTTAACCGCGGCGTTAAGGACTCCACGTCAAATGGTATCTGTCATTCGCATACCACACCTCACGGCACGTAGCAACTTCCTTCCTTCTTTTTCTTCATTTTTATATATTTCGGGCAGAAAATATTCAGATAATGTTCTTGTAAGCTGCAAGGCTGGTTGCATCATACCAACAAGGAAGACTTGCCGAATTCCTCGTTGATAATTTCCTTCAGGTAGAATTCGTAGGGTTCCACATAATTTCAACACATTTGTTCATTCATCTGTCAGATCCATCTGTCATCCATAGTGACAGGTACATAGTTATGTAGTTCTTACCTTGCTAATTTAACCGCTCAACGTTTAACCACCGCTTAACGCAATAAAATGTGTGCACTAAAATACAAAAATAACAGTTCTATTCTGTAATATCCGTAATGTACCGTTTAATTTCGAGATTTGACGACATCAATTGCCCACCAAGATTGTCTGATCTGATTCTATTGGATTTATTTTTGTGGGGCTATGCTAAAGATCGTATCTGTGCAGACAATCCCCAAATTTTGGAGCACTAAAAAACCAACATCCGTGAAGTTATGGCCCGACATAAAGCCAGAAATGTGCCGAAAAGTCATCGAAAATTACCTCACAAGAATCGAAGTTTGCAAAAACTCCCGTGACGGCCATTTAACCGATGTTGTATTCCATACTTAAGGACATAGTCCAAAATTTAAACCGGTAAACAAATCTCATTGAAATTTTTAATACTTTTCATTTTATATGAAATTTAAATTCTAAAGCACAAAATGAATAACCCTGCTCGAGTATGTAAAGCTTTCGCCTTTTTCTTCATTTGTTAAAGCAAATAATGCATATTTCGGGCAGAGAATATTCACATAATGTTTTAATGGCAATGTTGATTGCACATGATAAGGTTGGTTTCGCCATACCAATGTTTTGCCCAATTCCTCGTTGGTACCTAACTTCCTACAGCTGGAAACCGTAGAGTTACACACAATTCTCAATGTCAATCTTATCCAAAATATGTGCAAATGCATCTCTATTCAGCCGAAAAAATTGCTCAAAGTTTAAAAAAAAAATAGTGTCAATCGGGAAACATGAAATGTGATAGATGTGCATCCATGATCTCTTCTTGACAATGTGATAGTTTCATCTTCATCCTGGAGTATTATTCCCTGCTTAAGAATATTTTTAATAATAATTTACCGGTAAATCTTTTCTTTTCTTTTTTTGACAGATGTCAAAAAAAAGCAAAGCTATTTCCGCTTCTGAAAAGCTTATTTTGCAATCTTTCTCGTTACATATAATCATTACAGGTATCGTTATCTGGAAATCGTTTGTCATGCCGTTTGGTGCGTAATACTTAATAATGCCCCAGAAGCAATGCTGTCATCGACTTGTAAAAAATTATGTCACTTTGTTGAATTATGTCACATGACATAATCATTCACAAAACTCGAGGACCAAATAGCCAAACCCTGCCTCATTTATAGCACTTAGCGAAAAAATATAAAAACAAAACAAACGTGCAATGTTTTCGATACGAATTATATTTCTTATCTTATCCCATAGAAACCCAAGTGTTACCGGTAAAGATTTCGTTCAGCTTTAACGAAAACTTGTCAATCAATTTATTTGTTTCGTATTTTTGAACAAAATTATTGCAAGAATGCTAAAATATGTCACAAGTCACATAAATTATGTCACGATGACAACACTGACCTGGTGGCCCATTTTTTATTATCTTCTGGGTGTAACCGACAATTTGTTTATTTTGTAATCGATTTAGGAGTTAAAATGCCATGTTTAGAGAAACAAAACATGAGGCGGTTGTAATCTTTTTGTACGTCTAAATTTGTTTCATGTCACGCGATTTTTTTTCGCATCACTTGTTTTTATTTCACAACACGTTAATTCACGTTACCTTCCCGAAGTAAAGTAGGCGCAGCACTTGACTTCAATTATCCACATTAGCACGTGAACGGCTTGAAGATAGTTAAACTCGCTGAAAACTGGCATAGAATAGAAGTCGTCTGACATTTAACATGACTGTGACTATTAACGTCTAGCTCAAAATTTAAGATCTTGTTACATTTGGACAGACGTCAGTTGTGCGGTAGGGATGCATGCAATCCGTCCGTAACTGATTGTGTGAAGTACATTTTTTTAGAAAATAGAAAAGCATATTTTATTAACAAAAAATGTGCTTTGATAAAAAAGATAGGGTGTCACATTTAACCAAAAAAGAGAGAGTTCTGGAGAGATTGTAACCGTTTATTGATATATTGGACCAAATAATCGCTACGACCCGATAGAGACTTGTTCTGAATTAATTTGTTTAGTCCCCAGAATACACTCAACCCACCCCATTAGTGCGATATCAATGGCTCCTTCAATGTCAAAAAAAAGTTATTTCCTTTACATTTTGCTCAAACGCTAAATCACATCGAATCCAGGTCGTAATGTAGCCCGCTTTAAAAAAAAGCGTGTCTTGGTACAATTCATAGATATCGCGATTCTATCTTCTCCACTCACACTCCTCGCACACAGGACCAAATACGTTCAACTTTCCTGCTTAAAGTGCAGCATTGGACACGAAGGAACGCCGATTTGTGGAGCATCAATTTTGTTCGACGAGATAAGAGTTTTGAACCTAGCTATTTTGCCAAACCGAAGTGGTAGTAGCGTCAGCCGTCGTCGGATTTCTGCAATGTTGTCATTTATGGAGTTCATGTGTGCTACGAGATAGATGACCTGTGACGTTTTCAAAATTGTAACTAGGTACAGAAAGTGAGGTTGGCTTAATGCCAGCTGCTAGTTAAGGTCCATTCACAGCTCAGCGACCTGCGAATACGAACGAGCGAATATTCGCAAATTTAAACATTTCATTCACAGCAATTTATTTTCTAGTCGCAGCAATCTATGAATTTCACTTGTCATTCGTTGCCAGCAAGAATAAAACAAAAGAATTGTGAGGTTAAACTCTCGTGAATATATTGGTCGCGTGAATGTGGATTGCGTTCCAAATCTGTGGAATGTGAATAAAATTTGTCAGTTCTCAAGAAGTATTCGCCTATTCGCGGAAAAATCAGAGAATTGTTAATTTCTTCTCAGAAACTAATTAAAATGTTACTTTTTTCCTAGTAATCGATAGACAATTAAGCTCTGTTCTTTGGGAATAGTAAAGTTGTTAATTGTGTGCCTAAAAATGGTTTGTTCGCTGTTCGCTTGCCCATTCGCCGGGCACTGAGCTGTGAATGGACCTTTACTTGGGTTGCTTAAACAATTTTCAGATGATCGTTGACCATCTCCTTTATACGAAGTATTTCCTTTTTTCTTCGATCTTCTTGGTAGCTCAAACGGGACCTGAAAGATTTTTTCAAATCCACATCCAATGGTTGGTGTTTGTGACAGATGGTGGCATATGAGGGTGGGTCAATAAGTCCCTGAAAAATGAAATAAGGAACACTCTTTTCGGTATAAAAACATTTTATTTTTCAACATAGTCTCCTTTTAGCTCTATACACTTCATTCAACGTTTCTCCAATTTTTTGATGCCCTCCAAATAATTCGATTTCTCGAGCCCCTCAAAATAAACGTTTGTTTCAGCGATGACCTATTCATTCGACCCAAATCTGTTACCTCCGAGTCATTTCTTCATGTTTGGAAACAAGAAATAGTCGCAGGGGGCTAAATCTGGGGAATATGCTGGATGAGGGAGGAGTTCATAACCTAACTTATGCAATTTTGCCATTGCGACTTGTGCGCCGGTGCATTGTAATGGTGAAAAATAACTTTTTTCTTCGCCAAATGCGGCCTTTTTGCTTCAAATCGGCTTGAAATCGATCGTTTTACCCTTTTTAAGGTAATCGATGTGAATAACACCGCGCATGTTTGCTGACAAACCCGCCTTGGCCTTCTTCGGTTTCGATTCACCAGGAGAAGTCCATTGTTTTGACTGTTCCTTGGTTTCTGGTGTGTTGTGGTGAATCCAGGTTTCATTCACGGTTACGAAACGGTGCAAATACTCATCCGAATTTTTCGGGAACATCGCCAAACACACCTTTGAAGTTGTCAAACGAATGCGTTTGTTGTCGATTGTGAGCAAACGCGGCACCCATCTTGCGGAAAGCTTTTCATGTCCAAATATTTACGTAAAATCAAAATCACTGAGCCATGTGATAAGCCTGTGGCATCTTCAAGCACGCGCACTTTCACTCGCCGATCGGCCAATATCAAACCATGGATTTTGTCGACCATTTCTGGTGTAATGACCTCAATTGGGCGACCAGAACGTTCGGCGTCACTTGTGCTTGAACGACCGCACCGAAATTGGGTAAACCAGTGGTGAATGGTTCCAATCGATGGTGAAGAGTCCCCATAATATTTGTCAAGCTTTTGTTTGGTTTGCGTGATAGTTTTTTCTCGCAAAAAATAGTGTTTAATGAGCACTCGAAACGCACTGTTTTCCATTTTAACGAAAATGCTAGTAGGCGTCTATATAAAATGGCTGCCACAACAAAACTATTTAACAGATCTGTCTGAAAATTTGGGTGCGTTCTTTTGAAAGATGATTCTTGACAAAAAAATTTAAGGTGACGACACAATTTGTGTTAATTTTCAGGGACTTTTTGACCCACCCTCGTACAGAAATACGTCTTACGGACTACATGAAAAGATTTAAAGCTTTTCCGTCAAATCGTCAAATCGACTTCCTGTTAGACACTGACAGGTGCACTTTATTTAGACTTTTTGAACGTCTAAACTATCCTCAACAATCCGAAAGCGTAAACTTATCATGAAATGTGTGCAAATAAGGGTGATTAATCGGTCATCACATCCCGGGAACACATTTTCTTTCAAAGAATATCTAGATGTCAAAAATAAACTGCCATTTTTAAAACTAAATCGGAATTTCAAACATCTTTTTTTTATTCAATAAAATTAATTAACCAAATCCTCATCTTCACTACTACTGAACACATTAACTTGTGACACTTTATCGTATCTCTCTTGGGCTTTCTGCCACGTCTCAATCTTTTTTCTACTCTGCATTGATGATACCATGGTTGGTACAAATTCTTCACAGCCTAGACCCTTTTTACCCTCATTCGAATTTACAGAAATCTATAAAGAAAATAAAGCTAAAATACTCTTAAAATAAACTCTGTAATATCTTACCGGTTCAAGAAGTCCACTCGAGTTGGTTTTTCCCAATGCTTCGCCCTTACTCCAACCAAGTTTAGAAAGCATCTTAAAGCCCTTGTTCTCGCTGGATATTTCACTAAAATAACAAATAATTGCAATCCCCTTCGAAAGACAACAAAACCTAAACCTTACGTATCCACTGAAGCCACTTCAGTCTTTTCCTTATCTGTGGAACTTCCGACTTCCACTCGCCTTGTAGCGGCTCTGTCATTATAACCCGCGGTTTTTCGATTTTCCAGAAATTCTGCAAAGAAAGACTTACTCGTAAAAATCTAAGAGCCAAATGAGAGGGTCTCGTTGTTCTCACTTTCATTTTCGAGTCCATATTTCTGCTGTAATTTCTTCAGTTGCTGTTTGTGTGACAGTACTACAGTCTTGGAGGTCTCCTCTTTGGTTTCCATTAGTAAACCTGGCTCACATAACCCGCACGTGCTGTTACCAGGATGAATATGGCATAGGAGTTTCGTTTGTGACAGTTGAACTACACTTCCATGGACCAATTCAAGAGGATCACTCTCCTGTTGAGAGGTGGACATTCGTTTTCCATTCAAAAGGGTTCCATTCCTTGAGCCTAGATCAGTGCAGGTATAGCCTTCTTTCTCCTCATCGTAGGTGAACTTCAAATGGTACTGAGGACAAATGGGATTCGTTAAACCCTCTGCCAACAGTTGACAACCTATACTCACCTTAGAGACATTAACATCGGGAATAATAACATCATGGTCACCCTCGCGGCCCAGGGTTCCACCCTTAAATGTTATAAGCCGCAGGGTACCAACTTGCAGTTTATCCAAGTTTGTCTCTTGGACAATTATCCGCAACGATGGTGGGTACTTCCTTGCAATATCTGAAACGTAATTTTAGCGTAAGGAGACATGGCTGGTAAAGGATAAACTACAAAAACGCGGATTTCCTTTTTGGTTTTTGGTTTTTGGTTATTAAGAATTATTCCAAAGTTACCTTGATAGTGACCATTCTCTTTCAGTTCCTCTATGGAATCACCACTGTCGCTAGCGCTGGAATTCAATTCGCCGTCTTCGAGTTCCTTAGATTCCCTAGATTCTGCTGGCTGCTTCTCCTCCTCAGACAATGGTTGACGTTTTCTTTTTTTAGATTTTCTCTTTGCTTCCTTTCGGCTGCCATTTTCAGCACTTTCCATTTCCTCCGCAGCCGCCTGTAACGTTAAAAAGAAATCCGCGTTTTCATCGCATATTCTGGCCACAGTTCTTACCTAATGCGTTCGAGCGCATTTGGTCAATTTTTAGATTTGAGAAATTATCTAAAAGTTTACTAATTACGTAATTGTCATAAACCTGAAATGAATAAATGAGGGGCACGTAAGGAGAAAGAAGAAGAGAATAATGATGGTTATTGTGGTAAATGCTGGACAGTATGGTTTATGTTACCTTATCAGCTTCTGATGGTTGCACTTCGACTTGTGAATGAAACTCAAATTTATTGTTATCTTGGTCGTATTTGTAGTAACAGCCAGTGTTGCCATCATAATAGAGACCATATTCCTGATGAATAAAGAGATAAATGAGAGATAAAGTGTTCAGATTAGATTTCAAAACTTACGGCATTGTAGTAGTAGCCCGTTCGCTGATCGTAATAAAGGCCTGATGTAGGCTCGTATACAAAGCCAGTCTCATTTTGAGCAGCTTCAGCTGCTTCACGAATTTCGTCTACTAAACTTAATGGGGCTTTAGGTTCTGAAATAATAAAGAAAAAGTTTATAAAATTACTCTGATCGCAAAATAATAATGGGTCATATGTACAGATTTTTTTTTTAACAGGTATGTGGCCACGCCCAAATGGCGTGTAGGCACTGCGACCAGAAGGATCTATTGTCCCAGAGCCTACTTTCCTTATGAAAGCCATAATTACGGCTACGGAGGATTTCCTTAAGTCTAATGGAGATATGATCTCCTTAAGGAAGAAGCTTCTCCTAATTCTACACAGAGCTACACACTCACATGGTACGTGTTCTCCGGTTTCGTACTCTTCTAGGCAGAGGCGGCAGGTAACGTATGTACATGTACCTATATATACATACGAGGAAGTTCGATAATTCCGTACAATAATGTAGAAAACATGTTTTTTTTCGGCAAAAAATCAATTTTATTTTTTAACATAATCTCCTTTTAACTCGATGCACTTGTCGCAGCGATGCTCCGACTTTTTTAAGCCGTCTGAGTAATAATATTTGTCGAACTGGCTTCCATTGCGCCGATAACCTCTTCATTTGATGCGATGTTTGGAGACAGAAAATAGTAGAAAAGGGACTAAATCTGGAGAATATGGTGAAGCCCAATGCGTTCAATTTCACTGTTGCGATGGCGGAGGTGTGAGCCGGGGCATTGTCGTGGTGAAACAGCACTTTTTTCCTTGCCAAACGAGGGCTTTTAGTATGAGTCGGTAATTGTTGTTCCCTTTTCCAAATAGTCGATGTGTATTGTTCCCTGCCAATCCCAAAAACGCCTGCAGAAATTCATTGTTTTGAGTGTTCTTTCATTTCTCGCGTGTAACAATGTATCCAAGTTTCAGCTACAGTTACGAAACGGCGAAGAAACTCGTTCGGATTGCGCGTGAACATGTCCAAACACTGCTTCGAAGTGGTCATCCGGGCCCGTTTGTGGTCCAGAGTGATCAATCGCGGTACCCATCGCGACGACAGCTTTCTTATATCCAAATAAATTTTCAAAATGTTGTGCACCAGACCATTTGAGATGCCTACAACCTCAGCAGTCCGACGCACTTTAATTCTCCGACCGTCCAACACCATACCATGAATTTTATCGACCATTTCTGGCGTGGTGACCTCATATCAGCAGCTAGCTGCCTTTGTGCTCATAACACCGTATGGGAAATTTCAGAACCATTTGTAAATCATTTCAAGCGACGATGCAGAGTCTCCGTAATGTTTATTTGGTTTCCGCAGCTGTTTTCTTCTTCAAATAATTATGTTTTATTCGAAATTCATTTTTCTCCAAGTTTGCAAAAATACAAGAAGTTGACTGCTCTAGGCTGTCAAACATAAACTAAATGACATATCTGTCTAATATTTTATATGTCATCGTTTGAAGAATGTTACCACCTGAAACAAACGTCAATAATGGAAATGGAATTACCGAACGCCCTCCGTATATGGGAATCAAGCAAATGGATTGACACCGATCTTAATGATTTGAGTATAACTCACGTCTGAGTACCTGAATCCAAAAATACGCTAGGTTAAATCTAAGCTATGTAATAGGGAACCCAACCACAGCCAGTTCAAAAGATAGGTATGTATACTAAAACATTTAAGAAATGTTTCTTGTTTTTTTTTTTTTTCTTATTCTGTTATAATGCTCTATATCGATATACAGCCTGTTTCAAAGAAGCGTGACTTAAAAAAAACATTTTATAAAATTTACATCAAAATCTGTTTCGCAATTACATTAAAATGAAGTACATCCACCATTATTGTTTATAAGTGCTCCGCAATTGCTGCAACTTTTGCTCAATTCTTCAGCGCAATTATTGCTCAGAGCATTCCTAATGACCATAATTTCCTGAATAATTTGTCGTGTAGTATTTAAGAAACACCCATAAACGTGGACTTTTGTTTAACTGGATGTTTAACTGTGTGTGGCAACAACTTTTCACCTTTTTCTTTATTTTTCTTTACCAACTTAGCCGTCTTTCGGTCAGCAAAAGTTTAAGGTGTGTGCTCCGTTTCACACCAGATTCTTCAAGTATGCATTGAGTATACTGACTGAGACTCGAATTCGTTTTTTAAAAGTTTTTTATTTCGCTTGCGTTAGTATTGGAAATTTCACGAACAGTTGACAGATAACTTGATCAGCCTTTTCAGAGGTTCTCGTATTATGGCATCTACCTGCTTCATCGTTCACATTGCCATGCTCATTATATCTCATATTGTGTACTTTGCCGCCTGTTTGACACTAACTTCTTGACCTTTTGAATGTGTAACTAAATATACCGCTACAAAACGTTTCTTATACGCGGATGTCACCACGGAACTACGAATTGTTCTCGCTTTCACGAAAACTTAGTACGAGTATATTGAGGAAATGAACATATGATATGAATACACGACAGAGGATACGATGCACTTCTTTGAAACAGGCTGTACAATCCAAAACTGCATAAGGTCGATGATTTAGGGGACTGATTGGTTGAATTCTTGGTTAGAGAGGATAAGTACGACAGACTCACATATGCCGTAAATCGAGCCATCATCTATTCGAAACCAAAGTGGACAAGAGACACCTTGTCAGGTCTTATTACTGAGTGCGCCTGTAATAGGATAGTCTCAGGGGAAGTGGTTTAAGTTCTTAGCTTTCACCTCGTAACCAAACAGGTGTTATTGTCCCAGTGATAAGTTGCACGTCACTTGGGCGACATGTAGTCGCGTCGGCAATATGCTCTAAGTTTTTCGTGCAAATAATGTGGTAGTTCACAAGTTAACTTGACAGTTGATAATAAAATAAGAAAAGTAAAGTAAAATTATAAAATAAGTGTATTTCAACCATTCAGAGACATTTACTCCTTATGAATAGCCTTTGGCCGTTTTCGAAAAAGTCATCTGCATCAAATTGCTTTTGCATAAGTCGTTTATTCGAAAACAACATTATAAATCGCACTGCATTTGCAGCATGTTCGATAATGCAGTGTTTGCAGGGCAGATGTTCATAAACGTCATCTGCGCTGCAAAAAAGCAGCCAGACATCTGCGCTGCGCAATAACAAAAATGACTGAATCGGTTGAATAAAATCAATTATTTTATTTCTTATAGAACTCCATCACCTACTCCTGCCCAAGTATGGGTCGAGTCATTGGAATATTGGAAATTTTCTCAATAAATTTTGTTAAGGGCTCCATTTTGCTGTTTGAAAACGTCAAATGTGATTGCAAAAAAAAAAATCATGGATGCGACACAGATCAATGGTAGCAAAAAACGTTTGCAGTTCGACGTTCGCAAACCTTAAGTGCTGCAATGACGATCAAATTGACGATCAAAATGACGACCAAATGACGTTTTCGAAAATGGCCTTTTATTGAAAACGCAAATATCAACGAACGCACGCTAATATTAGTGTTAAACATTGATGGCTACCAACCTTCAAGAAACAAATATTTTAAATGTCGTAAATGTAACCACATGTACCAACATTCAAATACATATAATGAGAGAGTGAGTACAGGGTGTTTTATTGAGATTCGTAAAGTGAGCTAGCTGTACTTTGTAAAGGGTGTACCAAAATTCACGCAAGATTTGAATTTTGCGCCATTTGTGCGGTAAACTGTTGCCAACGAAAAAATAGGACAGCGTGACAGTTCAGGGTTATTAAAAATGGAGTGCTACGCGAAAGAACAACGCGATTTCATTGTTGAGCAATATTTTAAAAAAATATGAAGGTTTGGCAGCTACAGTTCAGAATTTTCGTACAAATAGTGATGTAACTTCATTAACTGTGAAGAGAATAATTCAAAAATTCAGGGAGACTGGATCAATTAGTAATCTTAGACACTCTGGCCGTCCTTCAAAAAATCGTTTAACACAAAACATCGAAGCAGTTCGTGAGAGTGTTGTTGAGAGTCCGGGAACCTCAATTCGGCACCGTGGTCAAGAATGGGACATTTCGAGAAGCTCTCTACAGCGTATTCTCATGAAAGAATTGCATCTTCATGCATACAAATTGCCTTTTTGGGACACCCTTTATAAGGCCATTGACAGTTTTTTCGTGACGTTTAAAAAAAAAAAAAATTTTGCTTACCTAAAGTCATTTACTTTTATTGAGAATATCTCATCAGAATCCATAAAATTCGTTTACAAATGTTGACAGTCGTTGCATTTCAATTAAATAATTGACAATGCCACGCCTACTTTATTATGGATGGGTTAGAAGATGAGGGATAGGATATCATATGATTCATTCCAAATGGATTCTATCTTTTCTGTATGATTTTTTTTATATTATATAAAAACAAGAACCCTCAATACCGTGTGACACATGCGACTAAAGTTGGTAAATAAAAAAAAGCACACTGGAAAACAAAGTGATAAGAGATCTCATCTTTCCGGTCAGGTCAAATATATAAGTCAAATCATTTGCGAATAAGTAAAACAAAACCTGTTAATTTGCGAGTGTTGTTGGTTGCAAGTTTTACTCGTATCAGTTTAGTAATGACAGCTACACCACTAGTGCTCTTTCGATAAGATTTATTGCCGTAAACTACGACTAATTACTCACACAGCTTAACACTACATATCATAAAATTGTTGCCTTTACAAAAGGAAGCAAATACAATAAAGCTCATTGCTGATAGTAAAAACAAATTGTTATCTAATTCTATGTTCGTAATGAAAAAAACCTGATTGAGGGTTTGACAATTCTTTGTGATAAGCTATTTAATAGCCTTTTAATCGATAACGATAATTGAATAGTTTTTGTGGTAATCGATCAAACTTGGGATTGTTTCATAAAAAAAAACTTATCACTTAACGCCAGAATTATGCAAATTAATTATTTTTCTAAGCCATGATTAAAATTGGACATAGTCCGGGGCCATCAATAGGTCAGTGGTGTTAATTGTAATGAGATGAGGTCTTGTATTAATAATTTGGTTGAGGGATAGCTACGAGTATTATAGGTGACTAGTGAAACATTGTCTTAAATCATCTCTTGAGATTCATACTGTTCTGTTCCCTTACTATTGTTCGATGACTACTGCCACAATAGATCTGTCCTTGTTCATGTCCTATATATAGCTGCCCTACTAGGTACATTATCTTTGTCAGATTTGGGCATAATCAATTACTCGAAAAAATTACATTAATTCAAATTGCTTGGTAATCATTACCTATTACTCAAGTAATCATTACCAGATTACTCAAGATTACACGTAATCAATATTTTTAATTACATTGTCATCGCAATTGTTTAGTAATTACAGCATTGATTACATGAAATTTTGATTACAGGTAATCAGTAATTAATTACTTTGATTACTGTTGTTTTTTCGCAATTCATTTACTACAGTAGAGTCTTATAATTTGGTTTCGCTTATCTACATTTAGCGGACTCTCATGACTGCAAGTTGAATTATTAAGGAGGTAATTCGTAGGACTTTTTTTATATGTTGGTGAAAATTGAGGAAATATCACTCGCCCACCACAAATTCTCTCAGCAAATTCTCCAAAACATCAATCACCCTTCCCACACTCCATTTCCACCCATAATCTAAATCAATTACAGTAATTGTAAACTTCTATGATTACCGATTACATCGTAATTATAATTTCGGTAAGATAGTTACAGATTACAAAAAGTAATCGTAATTTCTTAAATTAGCTATGGAGAACATTTTGTCGGTGACCGTAACAAACAAGCCCTCGTTAATCATATACAGCTCGTTTCGTTTCTATAGAATTCGCACCTTTTAAAACAAAAATAAAACAAGTTAGAAGCTTTCTTAAAGCTGACGCCATATACCTATATATCTGCAGCTAATCTACACATTTGACAGACAATCATACATTCATTTATCGTTTAACAAATGAAATATAATAGATAAAGTTTTCTAGCCGCACCTATTAAAAAGAAACTGAATTTTTAAAACGAACAAATAGACGTCATTGCCGTAAAAATAAAAATTCATTTACTCAAAAAGCACTCATTTTTCACACAATAAGAGAAAAAAAAAATAGCAAAAACGCAATTGCCCCTAATAACTTTTTATTAAAAAGATTTGAATCTAATCAATGTTGCAGTATCGGATAAATGTCAGTTGAGGCTATACCTGAAGTACATTCATTAAATTTGTCAGTAATTTTGCTTAACTAATCTTTAGCTTGGATTGCTATCTTGTTGGCAATTTGTGTTTAACAAACTAAATATTTGTTACCATAAATATGCATTAAGTCAACATGCATGAGGGATTAGAACACTTGGATAATTCCATTATGTAAACCAAGAAAACTGAAGTGCCACTGAACCGAAGACAAAAAAAACTATTTCCATTTAAACATTCTATCTTTATTGCATTTTATTAGCTGAATAATCCATGTAGTAAATAATCACATTTTAGCCTTGAAATTGTTTAAACTGTCCGCCAACAAGGGCAAATGGTCAAACAGAATGTTTTAAACCCTAGGAAGAAACTAATTGTTTCCAAGTGAACATTGACAAACAACGTTATTTGCATGAAGCAACGAGAGCAGTTTTACACCTCTTCTAACTCAGCTCAAAATAAAGATAGAAACATAGAAATTAAACACCATGTAGAGATGAGCCGCATTAGCTTAAGGGGTCGTATCTTTTTCTCCATACAAGACCAAATATTCGACGAAGAATTTTTCGCTCGAAAGTCCCCAAAATCTGACCGGCTGAGATGCAAGATTTCAAAAAACTCACTCTTTCACTTATTCGCTGATCTTCAGAATCTATAGGGTTCTTCCCGTGAACATAGAGCATTGAAATTTGCAGAGGTAGTACTTGGAGTGTAGACAGAGGAAACAATTTGAAAATTGTCCTTTTCAATCAGTATAATTCAAATCCTCTGTAGTATTTCTAACCAACTTTGAAAATTGGTTCAGATGTAGTGCTTGGAGTATAGACAAAGGATAAAATGAGTAATATTAACTTTTAAATAAGTACGGCCCAATTCAAAAATGCAGTGTTGCGGCAAGATAAAAGCAACAATTTGGCAGTACTGCTTTTTTTTTGCAACACGAACGCAACCAAACGTCAAAACATTGCAACCTGCACAACAGTTGGTTTACTGTTGCATTCATTTGTTTTAGATAAGCTTTTGTTTGTTGCAGTTCTTTAGTTATTATTAATTTTACCCTATACTTTGTGTAAGAAATGGATGAAAGGTAACTTATAACACTTTTAATGTTTTATTAATGTTTAATTAAACACGAACATAAAATTACCATGGGAAAGAAAAAGAAGTCACAGAGTTACGTGAGATTAAGGAAACTGATCCCAAAGAAGAAATCAGACGAAAGTTCCTTTGACTTTTGATTACGTTCTCCATTTTTTTTTCTATTGTATATAGCATTGCAAACAACTGTTCATAAATGTCAAAATAAATTGCACAGAGCAACAGCAACAATGCAGTAATGTGTTGCCGCAACACTTCACAGTTTTTTTTGACGTTTTTGAATTCTCCCTACGATTTAAGGTAATCCAAGCAACGTAGAATATTAATAACATCGAGTACGCACATACTCGTACGAGTAAATAGACTTTCGAAAAATCGCAAATTGTATTTGGAAAGGCATTGGAACAAGTTGAACTTGGCACACTTTTAGTTCAGGATTTTTGTGCGAGAGCACTTGGCCCGTTTTTACGTTAATATTTTTGTTGAGTTCAGGACAGGAAATAGTAAGTCCTTGAAAATTAGCATTTTTCACTGTTTCCTTCCCCTACTTCGGACTATTATACAAACCCTGTTAAGAAATGTATGGGAAAAAACAACGCTGTGTTCCGTGAAGCAACCAACTTTTCAGATATTTATTTCTGACCCTATCGCGATTGGAGGAAGACAATTTCGTAGAAAGAAAATTGTCAACAGAAATGGAAACTCGTCGAAAGACAACGGGTCGACTTCAGTATAGGCACAGTCAAGTCAAATTTGCTCTCATTATGGTATAGCCCAAAACATTGAGAATAACAATATGGTTCGAGATGATTATTAAACAAATCTGTTATTGTCGCCATATTGTGAAATACTACCGCAATAATGCTTGTTGTCCGCTAATGAAACACGCTGTCTATGTTATCTCAAACTCTTGCTTTTAAGGTCAACTTTTGTTTAAATATACTTCGTTTGTACAATTCTCAGGGCATGAACACAATTATATGTAAAACAGAAAAACATTGCATCCGATTTTAGAGTATACTTTCAGAACATGAGGAATGCAAAATACCTTTTCTAATTTACGTTTCTGTAAGGGAAGGTTTTGACACCTTAACCATGCCAATTCGTAGAAGACTGGATTAGTCCATATGTAGCATGACGGACGAGTTTTTCAAAACGTCAAAATGACGGGAAACATGTAGCCGGATTTTTTGGGACTTTTCGGGAATCATCAGAAGGATATACCGAATAATTTTAGCAATATTTAATCTTTTCATTTTACTTCCACTACAGGGTGTCATAAGGTATTTCATTAAAAAAAAATTGTTTGAAGCCATATAACGTACAGACAAGCTGGGTTGATTGAGGTTTTTTTACTAATCTTTAAAAAGTGTTTTACAATTTTTAAAAATACTGAAACTAGGGCAATAAGTGATGACGAATCCTGAAATTTCAATCGGAACAACTTGGAACACCCTGTGGTGCTGTAACAGTTGCATACTTTATGAGATCTGTTTTTCGAAACCATTATTTTTGTTTATAACCTCTCAGGATAGGCCAACCTGTAACACTGTGAGAAACCCTCTCCGCCAAGCTCCTAAATGTAATCACGACTACATCATGAAGCTTATAGCAATAAGTGGTGATATCCCACTGACCGACGAAAGGTGGTCTGCCATTCGTTTTAGTTGGAGAAACTTAGATTTTATTCGTTTCTCTTTTAAGCACACCATGTGGTGTACTATTATATCCTCCAAAAATTATTTTTTTAAAGATCTATTCTTCTATTTTTATTTTTATTTTTTTAATTTGTTTTTATATTTGTGTATATTGCTCCGAAGTTCGTATGCAAAATTGTTTACCATTTGTGATAAGTTGCATTCAGAAAATGAGAACAGCGCAACAAAGTCTAAGTAACATTTTGAGCTAATTTAAATCTCTGTAGCGTGAGCCATTCGCACACAATAAGCATTTAAAGAGTGTTCAAAATGGCGAAGGTTTTTTTTCTTTGCAAAATGGCGGCAAACAAGCAACCAGATTTGTTGGAATTTCCTTGTTATATTAGCAGAGATAAAAATAAACTAAAACAGAACTGAAGTGTGAGCTCCTGTTTGAAATTCGCTAGGCAGTGCCAGTCGCTGTCCTAGAGCTCCAACAAAAACTTGACAAAGGACCATCTAGAATGAAGTTTCTGGCTTCGAAAGACACATGAAATTATATTTACAGGGTAGCTCCAAAGTCAGATTCAGGAGTATCGTTGTGGCCTTTTGCAAATGGTGCAGTCGGTCGTGTGAGCGCAGGCATTATGCTAAAGAATAAATTCTACAATTCATAATAATTTTTATAGAGTTTATGCACATTTTGTGCATAGAAATTTAAGCCGGTATAGAGGTATAATCTTGAAGCATATAAACCCAAGAAAATAAGTCAAAATCCAGGCAGCAAAATTTGTATCAGGTCTGTTCCCGTACTTGACCGAGTTGTGTCAACTTTCGTAGAAATTCGCAACTCCGGTCAAGTACGGGAACAGACCTATCGCTTTGTTCAGTCAGGCACAGCTGATTGCCATCTGTCATTATAGATAGCTAAACGTAATAGTTTTTTGGTTCGAATGGGAATGTGCATTTGCTAACTTATTAGAACACAAAATTTTGTCTACTTAGGCTGTGTCTAAATCGACTGCATCAATCTGGGTTTAAAATGTTCGTAGAAGTTGGTTCATGGTTTTACGTGCAAAACAAGCCTCTCAAGTTCGATTGGAATTACAACCCTTATGTAAACATTTTATAGACAGACGACGGATGGCTGGCTCACTATATCCGAGTATATGGTTCTCCTTTGGACTGAATGCCGACCTATACGTAATCAATGACAAATTTCCCATGATTCACAGGTAAAAAAAAAAAAAATCTGATGCAAACTCTTATGCAAGTTAATCAGGAAGTCGATTTACCTTTTTTTTTCGTTTAAATATCAAAGTCCCCCAACCACACTCACTTATCATCACACCAACACGAAAACAATTCATTCATCGAACTCCACCCTCAGGCTTATCAAATATTTGATGTACTCGAAGAAAAAAAAAAAAACACTTTAATCAAGTCGACATTCATCCCCCACCTCCCTAGTCGACCAATCAGTTAACAAATTTTGCAAACAAATACGAAAATTCGGCATTTTTACCAAAAATCGATTCACGAACTCTGATCGGGGCTCGTCTACTATACCAACACTAATATTAGTGCGAATTAATAGCTGAAAATAGATATCCGTTCCATCGCCCTTATCGCTTTATGGCTATAATCTAGAGCTGGCTAGTGCACTTCTTGATGTTTTCTCAAAACTACCAATTCCACTGGTGCCGCCGCCGCCGCCGCCACCGCTCCGGTATTTTCCCAGCGAGACCGAGAAAGAGTCAGAACGAACTCACAACTACGACGACTGAACAATAAAACCAAATCGAATAAGTCTAGAGAATGTTATCTAGATCGTTTGGTACGTAATTAACAGAACGCTAGTGCTTAGTTGTTTAGCCGATTCAAATCCGACGACAGTTGTCTTCAAGAATCCGACGCGTCAACATGTCTGTTACAACGCCCCGAGTTCGCAAATTGATGGAGGAATTCATCCTTACCAATACCCAGTTAAATGAGGTTAGTAGGAGGTTCTTGAATGAAGTGAACCGTGGTCTGTGCAAACAAACGCACGAGCAGGCGGACGTAAAGTGCTTTGTTACCTACGTTCAGGATCTGCCCACGGGTGAGGAACTCGGCAAGTACCTGGCCTTGGACTTGGGTGGAACGAATTTTCGCGTGTTGCTGATCTCATTGAAGGGCCACCATGAGGCGGACGTGGAGTCGAAAATCTATGCCCTCCCTCAGGAAATCATGACGGGTCCCGGTGTGCAGCTATTCGATCACATTGCCGAATGTCTGGCTACTTTCATGAAGGAGCACAAATTATTGGAGGAACATCTTAAACTGGGTTTTACATTCTCATTCCCGTTGAAGCAGCTCGGCCTGACTAAGGGATTACTGGTTCGCTGGACTAAGGGTTTCAACTGTTCCGGTGTGGAGAATGAAGATGTTGTTAAACTTCTGAAGGATGCCCTTAGACGTCGTCGCGATATAACCATATCAGTGATGGCCATCCTCAATGACACCACAGGAACACTGATGTCGTGCGCACATAGGAACACAAATTGCAAGATCGGAGTGATCATCGGCACCGGGTGCAATGCTTGCTACATTGAACATGTCGAAAATGTTGACCTTTATGACGGACCTCCGGGAAAGTCTCACGTTATAATCAACACCGAGCTGGGTGCGTTCGGTGAAAGTGGAATGCTGGACTTTGTCCGGAGCGAGTACGATCGTTTTGTGGATCGCGGATCGATGAACCCCGGCAAGCAGATCTACGAGAAAATGATCTCGGGCATGTACATGGGTGAAATTGTCCGATTGGCAATACTGAAGGCTATCGACAAGAAGCTCCTTTTCACCAGCAGTGGACGGAAACCACAGCGTCTTCAGATTGTGGACAGTTTTGAGACGAAATTCGTATCGGAGATCGAATCCGATCAAGATGGTGACTATACCAATTGCAGAAAAATTCTCGCCGGACTGGGTGTCTCAAATGCCAGCGATGAGGACTGTGCAGAGGTTAGATTCATTTGTGAGTGTGTATCAAAGCGGGCTGCACACCTTGTGGCATGTGGCCTGGCCACGTTGATCAATAAAATCGACGAGACTCAAGCGACTGTGGGGGTGGACGGTACAGTGTATAGACTGCATCCAAAGTTCAGTGGTTACATGCAGGAGAAGATGAAGCAGCTTGTGAAGCCGCATATTGAATTCGATTTGATGCTATCCGAGGATGGATCTGGACGTGGAGCTGCGCTGGTCGCTGCTACTGTTAGTGAATGAATGTGAATTTTGCACTGTCAACTGTTTTAGTTAAATTTACTGTAGCCTAAGAATCGTTGTTGTTTGAATTTTTAAGGAAATATAGAACGGAATTTTAAAATTGGAAGAGATGTCGGTTTATTGGTACATGCTCCCGCTGTCCAAACTAATTGTCTTCTTTTCAGTACCGTGAGACAAAGTTGCAACATTCGCAAGATCTACTACCGATTGTTTCCAATGAAAATCATGTTTTGTTATTTTTTTTAAAAAAAGCAGGGATGTTACAAAAAGTTATGCGAGTAGAATGGGTTTTACACAAAATCTAGAAAATCGGTTTACAATAAAAAAAAAGTCTCGAAAGGGGCAAAATACTCGTATGTCACGAAAATCCTCGAAAACTGAATTTGGATCGGGATTTTCAAAATAAGAGGCAGGGTATAGTGGGGGCGAAGTGGTTCTAGTAATCCTAATAAAACCGGTTATCGATTAGGTTAAGATCAAGTGGCAAATAGAATCTGGACCACTGAGAGGTGACTTTAAATCTAATAACTGCGCTACGTATAATCTGATTGTCAAAGATATTAAGCGCCGAGGGGGTGGTCCTGATAGCGCCACCTGAACTCGCATTTATCAGCCCATATGAACAGCATAGGTGGCATTCTGCAAAAGTTCTCCAAATCTGCCAGGTGTAATAGTAGCTCGTTTAACTAACACTTCCCAAAGAAAATTAAATATGTAAGACACCGTCTTGCGATGTTACCTTTAGGGATGTAAGTGCAGAAGTGCTGCCCAGTCAATATCGACACTAGAGCAGCAATTACTGTGACATGTGAGCTAGAGCGTCATTCTAAAATCTCAAAATATTAATAAAATCTAATGGAATCTTCAATCGAATTGATGATGCAATTATGTTTTGAGCAAATTGTTGACACTATGCAATTGATATTTCGACAGAGTGGGGTTAGTGGTGCACAGCACGATGTACCAGGAAGTAAAGCACTGCGCTATTATCATGCTGGACATCAAGAATGCCTTCAATGCAACAAACTGGAAATTAATCCGGTGGGCACCTAAAAGGGTGCCGGTAGCAGTATAATATCACAGGCGGCGTTCCTCAAGGGTCCGTGCTCGGGCCTTTGCTGTGGAACATAATGTACGACGACATTCTTAAGCTAAAAATTCCAAGGTCCGTTCAAAGCGGTTAGCTTTGCTAATGACAAAACCACGATAGTAACGAAGCTAACAGGAGCGTGCGGGAATGGCTGACACATACGGAACTGCAATTAGAGGAACAACAAACCAAAGTGGTACTCGTCAGTTGTAGAAGAGCAGTGATCACCATAACGGTAACAGTTGGCAACCATGCTCTAGTCTCCAAAGCACAGATAAGGTACCTTAGTATCATTATAGATACAGGGCTAACTTTTAACCCCCCTCGTGGTGAAATGCTCGACGCAGTGCCGCGAGGATCAGGGGTAGAAGGGGTTGTTTGTTTTAGTGGGTGGAAATCCCATATTCGTCCCTAAAAGATTTCCACCTTCCAATGCAGAACATAAGAGTGGTTCGGGGTTTCTCGTAATGACTACCTACTGCAGAAGACTTCCTATGCGATTGTTCCGTTCCAACGAAAATACATTTTTAAAAGTTTAATATTTGATGTGCGTTCAAATCTGAGCGATTAGTCGTCCCTTTATAAATTTTAAATGTAATTACAAAAACCTACGTGATATGATGACTGATACAACAGTGCGGCACAATAAATTACCGAACGCAACCTTAATCAATCAGTTTAGTAGGAAGTTTACAGAATGAAACGATTATAACTACTTGCTTGAATAGGTGCACGTTTTTAGCATGAAATGCCATGTGGAGGTAGTAGTTTAATTTTATTTTTCGTTACATGAAAACAAAACTTTCTTATACTTTGCATGTTTGTAGTACTTTTGAAGATCGTCCGCCAGAAGCGACTGTGTCATATCTCGCAGCTTATGGCCAACAGTGTATGAAAACAGACCAAAAAGCCTATTGGCGATGAATAAAAAAGAAATTAGCATCTTGATAGGCGCCCTAACAGGACACTGCGTGATAGGGGATATGGCTGCTAAACTAGGCATCAACACACCCGACCATTGCAGGAGCTGTCAAGATATACTCGTAAAGGAGATAGAAACCATCAAATTGATTGCCCAAATCTTCAAAACCGCTGCTTCCGACACATGGGAAACAGGCTTTTTGACGAACTAGGGGATCTCGTACAAGTTCCACTTAGGAACATGATACGCTTCATAAAGAGCGCAGGCTGGTTTGCAACATAACCGACCGCAAGACAAACGTCTTAAATATATGTTTTACACAACAAAAGCGAAACACAATGGACCGTATGGTCCCCGTGATAAGCACCTAGGTGCACTTCCCTCCAACCTAACCTAACCAACTTTCGAAGACTCTACATTCCTAGAAGGACCTGAGCCTCAACCAGCAAGCCTCTCAATTTGTAGCTTTCCAATTATGCGACGAGACTTAGTTCATTCCGTATGTTGTCAGGAAGTTAAGGATTTCATAACGGATGATGTCAGCAAAGTTTGCTTGTCAGATAGAGTTTTTGTCACATTTTAGGCAGAATCAGTCATTAGCAGTGAAAGTTTATGCTTTACATCTGGGGCCAGAGTAGACGTGCATACATATTTTCACGACAAATTGTGAGACCCTCCGAGTTGTTTTCAACCTGAGAGGTGTGGAAGTTTTTGGGGCGCCATGGCTTAGTCGTTAAGTGCGCGATCACTGAGCGGGATGTTCAAGGTTCGAATTCAAGAAAACATCTTCTCACGGTACCACCTCTCGCGATCTCCTTCTCTCAATAGAAAAAATATACCTCCTGAAACGGCATAAAACTGTAGGTCCCAGCCATGAGTGCGGCGCCCAGTACGAGTGGTTGCGTGGAGCTAGGCCAGGCCCTATATTGGGCTGTTAGCGTTCCAAACCGAGAGGATAGTGACTGAACAGCAACTTTAGAAAAAAAAAAAAAAGGTTAAGATTACCTATTTGATCTGCAGGTTCAACTGAGAGCTGATAGATAAACTCGTAGTCAGGACATACATAAAGTATGTTCACATACAGCTAGGATAGTGCTGGACCAAACAACTAATTTACAGTAGTAGTAGAGAAGAAAAATTCGCTAAAAAATTCGGCTACACCTCAATATCATAGCTGGTTGCACACTGGAACTCTTCAAACAAACGAGTCTTCTTTTGGTATTCATTTCAATCAGTGCTACAATAATAATAAAATAATAATGCCATAAATGTATAAAATGCATAAAATGTTCGGTGGATGCGCTAGGATACTGCAACATTGTGAAAAAAAAAATCAAGATGCATAAAATTAAAATTATGCACATTTTTCACAATGATTCATGGCATCAACAAGTTTATCTCTTAATTACGTAAATAATCAGTTACCCTGGCAGTGATCGTGACAATTCTAAGATGAAGGCCCCATGTTAAGGCACGAATTAAATTCGAAAACCCAGCTTTGATGATAACAATTCAAGCGATGATTACAGAATTATTAGAGTTCAAAGGGTATTACGAAACGTTTTATATTGAGAGTAAAAAAAAGTACGTCTGACAAAAACAGAATTCAGTTGATAAGGCGATCTATTGAATATTTTTATTATTATTTTTATTTTAGAAAATGAATAGCATGGGAAAAAAAGATTCCTCTTCACTTCGTAAGACATCGTGACGACATTTAACTGATAAAACGACAAATTTGGAATTCAAAAGCCGTGAATTTTATGATCTTTTTTTTTGCCACTGTTATTGATTAAAATTAGTGAGTAAAATCGTATATTTTCTGTTTAATTAGTGGTCCACAGATACGCCTTAACGTGATTTTTTATTATGTGCTTCGTCACTTAGGTCAAGTGACTGCATATTAAAGTACCACAACAATTGATGTTTTTCACAAGGTTCCAATGAACTTGGATGTATAACGCCATTGAGCTGTTAATTGTTAATAGGAGATGGACCCTTGAATTGTTGACGAATATCAATCTGGCTGAAGATTATTTCCCTGTCAATTGACTGCATCAGTACAATTGACGTTGCACAAACCCACAAACTGTGCAACCTCTGTTATTGCAGTTCCCGCTGAGGATAACCATTGAGACAATGAATTGTCAAAATTCTTTACTCCAGTCCGGAATATGGCCACCAATAACGCTTGTGGTAGCATCGGACTCACCAGATTAGAATTTGCACTATCATGCATCCAACTGTCCCACTCACACGGTAATCTTTCTTTCAAAATCAGTGAATGGAATCATAACTTAACTTAACGCTCAAGCTGCACGTTAGTGGAACGTGAAACTGTCTCTGATTAGGAAGAAATTCAGAAAACTTTTGTACATTGTACTATATCTAGGTCAACTGCTGACTGAACTTCGCTTGCATATGGACAGAGAGTGCACAAAAAGCGGATCAAGATTAAGAAAACCAAGCAGTAATCGAAAAACTTCTATGGGAATCTGAGGAATATAACCACGACTGTGACATTGAAGAGTGTCCTGCTCTGCTTAGTGGGAGCAAAAAAAAAAAGAGCCAACAAGTTTTTTTTTTGCCACCAAGAGTAAAATAGCTTCTCTATTACGCTATTCCGATCCAGCAATAAAAGTGTAGGTCCCTTTTATTCGTTTGAAAAATAAAGGACATGACTGGGATGCACGTACTTGAGTCATATGTGCTGTTCGCTTGTGAATTTTTCAGGTTAAAAGCGAAAAAAAATGATTTTTCGTAAAATGCACTTTTTTTTCGTAAAGCACTTGTCAAAAATTTGAGTATCATATCTTTATATAGGGTGTTTCGATTGGAGGTTACAATTTAAATCTGGCACTGCTGTGGTTCTGTCAAAGATAAACAGCTGATTTTTGACATCTGTGAATACCAACCATTGACATTTGTAATTATGGAACCGTATATGAGAGAACAACGCATTTAAATTGTTAGACCCCATCTCCGAAATGGGGAAAATTTAACCAACACGATTCGCGCATTGCGAAATAATGTCGGTGTACATAACCGTCCACCTCATGCTGCGGTTAAGAGATCAATGGAAAGAGTCCGGTCACGCGAAAATATCACCGCAGTGAGTGAGAGTGTTCACGACAATCCGTCAAAATTCATTCGCCATCGTTCCCAACAATTGAAACTTTCCTTCAGCTCCACGCAACGCATTTAACAAAAGATCTTCATCTGTATGCCTACAAAATGTAATTGGCTCAGGATTTGGCTTCAAATCCAAGTCATGAACAGCGTTGTGACTTTGTTGATTGGGTGTTAGAGAACCACCAAGTTAATGGCAATTTTTTGAACAAAATCATCTTCAGCGATGATGAATGGCTACGTAAACAAACGTGTCGCATTTGGAATCATGGAAATCCACGGGTCATTCATGAATAACTAATGCAACCGCAAAAAGTGGTGGTTTGGTGCCGATTTTGGACCGCCAGCGAGGTTAAACAGTACTTCTTCGAAAACAATTAGGTGTTTCGGGAGCGGATGATAGATTTTTATTTTTAATTTTTTAGTTTATTTATTATTATATATTTTATATAATGTTTATTTTATTCATCAGGAGGAGAAGCTGTCCATAGCAAGGCTGGACTTTTTGAGATGATTGGGGAATCACGCATGACGCCGATCCTGTGGCAGCGTCATTTTTTTTTTTTTTTTTTGGGTTATGTGAAGCAGAAGGTGTATGTCAATGACTTTTTTTTTTAATTTTAAATCATCCGCGAAAGGTAAAAACTAACAGAAATTGAATATTTCGTGAACATCATTTAAAAACAAAATTAATAGCAACGGGCCCAGGTGACTACCTTGTGGGACGCCAGAAGTTACTTTTATTACCCGAGATGTAAAACTATCAACTTTTACCAATTGCCTTCTATCACTTACATAATTGGAAAACCACCCTAGTATTGACGAGTGAAAACCCAATGATTTAAGCTTAGCTAAAAGTAAAGTGTGATCTTCTCTATCAAAAGCTTTTGTAAAATCTGTGTAGAGTACATCAACTTGTAAATGTCTTTCAAAACTGTCATGCAAAAAAGCATCAGAACACATTCCGCGAGTCGGACGCGTCCGCTCTTAAGGTAAAAACAACACAAGAGTGGCTCCAAAACAATGTGCCGGATTGCATAACAGCAGACTATTAGCCATCAAGAAGTCCAGACCTAAATACTATTTTAGAGGTGATGACTAGTTCTACTTAACACCCAAAGCGTGTCGTGAAGCGCGCACTTATTCGTGCAGTGGACAATTTCCCAATGCATGTTGCAATCGATGAGTGGCCAGAGCGACTCAAGGTATAAATGCATATGGCGGCCATTCGAATAAATTGTTTCCGAAATAATCAGATAAAGTTTTACAGAAAAAAAAAAATACTTTTCCGATTTTATTTTATCACCAAAAATGCGTGTACCAGTATTTATGACTTGACTAGGTACTCGTATATCCATACGTATTTCTAAAGACTAAGAATGCAATTTTTTTTTATTTATACTTGCATTAAACAACTTTTTTTTTTTGCGTTGTGGTTGCAGAAATTTAAATTTTAATTACTTCTCTTTTCTGCTTGGGTGGCGCTGGTTGCTGTTTCACGCTCAGGCTCGAAACTGCACAGCTTGGGCCACTAGCAAAAACACACTACCCACCAGTGCCGTGGGGTGAAATTTCAAGAGAGGGAAGCCGAAAAAATTTTAAGTAAAATGTTTTATTCAAGACTTACCATTTTGGTGCTTATTCGAAACACAGACTTCAGATAAGCAATCCAAGCCACCTTTGTTATACTTTAAGTCATTGGTATTTACGTAGGCAATGAGCTCAGTGCATAAAAAAAGAGGCTTCGAAATAAGCCGTTCTGAGCAAAGAAATCTATAAAAGTTATTGATAACTTGGAGCGTTGTTAAATATAAAAAATTTAGCAATTACAATTATGTACTACCTATTTGTACTCTAAGGTTATCCTACGATTCTTTTTTACAAATTCTGCTAAAACTCTTTCATAAAAATTTGAGTTATTTTTAATTTCTAAAAGAAGGTGCTTTTCAATAGATAAAAGTGCCAGGTCTGAGAGCCTTTCTTCTTTGTGAGAATTTCTTAAGTGTGGACTATTTTTAAAGTCGAAAAAGATCTTTCGACAGAGGCCACAGTCAAAGGCAGGGTTAAAAAGATTTCACACAATGTTAGAGCTTGAGAAAAAGTATCTCTAAGCATTTCCGTATTAAAATGCTTATAAAGTTGAAAAATTCGGCTATAATTTGTATTTGAATCAATATTAAGTAGTCGGCGTTTGCGTGGAGGTTCTGAGCAGTTACTTACGCTCCCATAGATTGAGTCAAATGAGTTAAAAATTCAGAATGAATCCATGACTCAAAACCCTCGATCTCTTGCTTCGCAAGCTCTATGTCTTCTCTGGGATTGAATAAGACGTTCACTATACGCGAATGATATTGCCATCGAGTCTCTAACACCCCGGAATGCCAGCTCTTGTTTTAATAAAAGAACTACAGTGTCTATGAAACGCTTCATTAAATCGCGATTGCGATCATCTTTTCTATTATGAGCCTCGTAAGAATTCCCTAAAGAAGTCTCTATGCCATATTCGCCAAATTCATGCAAATGCAAGCAGCTGCGTATATGCTTTTCCGTTTGAATATGTTTTTTGGAAGAATTAATAAAATTTTTTATATCAAAGAAACCTGTGTGACTCCAAACACTAGGAGAATTAGAAAAAAGAAGACAAGGAAAACAAAACATTCTATTTAATTTGCAACTGCCAGTCAGCCATGGATTCTTTTTGTAAAAAGACTCATGAAAATGTTTCTGATACCCCCTTTCGCGTATAATTAATTTTCATTGATGGTGTCGAGCGACCTAGTTCTATAACTTTTTTTTTTTTTACAATAAAGAAAGCTTACTGAAAAGAAAATCAGTTAAACAACACTCAAAATTAACTAGAGACATCTTGTCTAAGTATAATTAGAATGTTCAATGGGACACCTCTTGAGTAGATTTATAATTACTTACTTGATATATAGCTAATAACTATTCACTTAGCTCACTCACTATTTTATAATACTTTTACTAATTTATATTTAACATATTTATGCAAATTTTTGTGATTTTTGTGACTGCTAATTATTAGAAAATTTTAAAAATTTAGCAATTACATATTGGTAGTAATTGCTAAATTTTTAAAATTTTCTAATAATTAGCAGTCACAAAAATCACAAAAATTTGCATCCGAATTTTCATATATCACGCACAATTACACAACCGATTTGCAACTGTCATTTCAAATTTGCAAAAAAATTATACCCAACAAGTTTAAGAAAAACCTCAAACGCCGTTCGAACCACTACATCACCTAATAACCCGATTTTCGTCGGCTTATTTTGTTGCCTACAATAAAAAATAAAGAATAGAGTTGAAAGTTCGTACTGTGAAGAAATGAATGCATAAGCCGGAAAATGAACGGCTTTTCAAAAAAATTCATTGCACGCTCTCTCGCTAGAGGAGTTCATACTTGTCTCTCCAATATGTGCGAGTTTGTGTATGAGTAAAAATGAATAAACAACCGAAGTGGTCGTAGCATTTCATCTTCGAGCGTGTATAAGGTTATGAAAAATGGTTTGATGAACAAATAATTGAATGAGACGGTTGGCAAGTGGCAAAATAAAAAATTTTGATATTTGAAAAGGGAAGCCGGAAGGAATCGGCTTGTATGGACGGCACGCCACTGCTACCCACTATATTTATTGAATATATAAAATTATTTAATTTGTTTAAAAAAGCCCCGAAATTTAAATATTTGAAGCATTCATTTTGAACTTTTTGCAGTTTGAGTAGAATCAGACAATTTGCTCTCACAGTGGAGGAATGTCTAAAAAAAAAATGTGTTAACATTTTTAAGCAACTTCGTTCTAACGGAAACCTCTATGTGCCCGTTTGATGATTATTTTTCAACCTTAGTTGGTAATTTGATGTAGCGCCACCTATCCTCCGAAAACAAAAAGTTGTCAACACCCATCTATATCTTTCTTTATGCATTGTTTTTCGACACTCATTGATCGAGTCTCGAAAAAACAACGTATTAGAACAGTCATACTTCGTTATAAAGTGTCTGATTCATGACTGTATAGTTAAGCCTTATTTAAATAATATTAATGAATATATTAAAATAAGAAGTAGCCTATGTTGGGCTCGGTCTCCGACCCGATAAGTTCGGTGATTCCAAAAAGTTGAAAATTTGACAGCCCATATATTTTATATAGCTTTGCCGGAAAGCTGGACACAATGAACAGATACAGATCAGATTGGAAATGAAAACTTTTGCCGGATAGGTCGAAAGGAATACCCTATAAAGTTGAGGTTATGTTCACACGTTGTATTGTTTTTATACCCTATCCCATATGGAAAGTACATTAATTTTGTTACATAGTTTGTAACATAGAGAAATAATAACAATTGATTGATCAAAACTACACTACCGTTCATAAGTTTAAGACCACGAATAGGTTCTATGAAAAGAAGGTGTTATCATAAAGAAGCGGTAAACTACACTCAGAGTCAAAAGTGAGTGTACACCCATTATTTGAAAGTTGTTTACAGAAGCAAGTCAGGCCAGTTTTGGATAGGTCAATTCAAAGCTCCAATTATATACTTCAAAATAGATTATATTTTAGTTAACAAAAAATAAACAAATTTCAATTAGAAAAAAAGAAGCTTGAAATACGAGTCAAAAGTGAGTGTACATTAGTATAAAGCATTTTGTCATATGAGAATCTAGTTACTAATATCTCGTATGCTTTCCTTTGCCCTTTAAAACGGCTGTCAGTCTTTGAGGCATTTTGGAATTTTAGCCTACGAGGGTGGGTCAATAAGTCCCTGAAAAATGAAATAAGGAACACTATTTTCGGTATAAAAACATTTTATTTTTCAACATAGTCTCCTTTTAGCTTTATACACTTCATCCAACCTTTCTCCAATTTTTTGATGCCCTCCAAATAATACGATTTCTCGAGCCCCTCAAAATACAGTAGACTCGCGATAACAAAAACACCGCCTTACGTGAACACCGGCTAACGTGAAGATAATTTTTTTTACATTGACTAATCTATAACGTGAACAAATTTAAAATGCATTTAACATAGAAAACGTTGTTTCCTTTTCTGCATTTGTCGGTTACTTGAATCGTTTTTATAAAACGGGAAATCCCCGTAAATGATTGCTCGTTAGTCCTTGCATTTTCGCTGTGGTTTGACATTTAGTTTAGTGCGCGGTGCTGATTTGGAATGATCTACATAATTTACAATTTTCGTGAAAAATGTCGCAAAAAGTACCAAAATTCTTGTCTCTAAAGGAAAAGGTGGATGTGATTGAAAAATTAAAAGGAAGAACAAGCGTAACTAGCTTAGCAAAGCAGTACAATGTTGCAAAGTCAACAATTTGCGCTATCAACAAAAAAACTGAGAAAATTTTAAAATGTGTTAATAATACATTTTCTGGACCTACAATGCGGAAGACTTTGAAGTGTTCTGAATTCCCTAAAATGGAAAAAGCGTTGTACCGTTGGTTCCTCAAACAGCGACAAAAAAATTATCCTGTCAATGGATTGATGGTTAAAGAAAAAGCTAAATTTTTTAATTTAAAAATTAAAGAAACTCAAAGCGATTTTAATGCGAGTGACGCATGGTTGCAACGATTTAAGAAGCATTATGGCGTGCGTTGTATTAAAATTAGTGGAGAAAAGTTATCTTCTAGGCCAGAACTTGTGGACCCTTTCAATAACAAGCTGCAAGCCAAGATTAAAGAGCTAGGTCTGTCTCACGATCGAATTTATAATGCAGACGAATCGGGATTATTTTGGAAGCTGCTAGCTGACAAAACATACGTATCATCTCAAGAAAAAAATGCTCCTGGAAGAAAAACGGAAAAACAGCGCGTCACTTTTCTAGCTTGTACAAACGCAACAAGGAAAGTTAAACTTTTAGTGATTGGAAAGGCAAAAAATCCTCGCTCTTTTAGAAATTTTGAATCTCCTGTTGACTACAGTTGCTCTAAATCGTCATGGATGACAGGTGCTATTTTTAAAAATTGGTTTCACCATTCGTTTGTACCACAGGTAAAAAATAATTTGCAGTTTTATTGATTTCAATCTTTAACACATGTATTCCTTATTATTGTAGGTCAGACAATTTTTAAAAGAACAAGGATTGCCCAACTGCTGATTGATAATGCTCCGAGTTAATAACTGCAATGCTTATGCCACCAAACGTCACGCCGCTCATACAGCCAATGGATCAAAATGCCATAAGACTTACAAAACTTTTCTACAGAAACAGTCTTTTGGCATCAATTGTAGCCACAGAGACTAATGTTATTGAAGCCCTAAAGAAATTGATGTTAAGGGAAGCTGTATGATGGTTTAGATTCAGCTTGGAAACGTCTTGAAAAGGAAACAATAGCAAAATGCTGGACGAACATTTTAAGCTCTATAGGAGATGAAGAAGACTGCGAAGAGGATATCCCATTAGCTATTTTGAGAGAAAGGATTTGTTTACCAATTAACTCCCAACAGGAACGCACAACAGAACTTCTTCATGTCATTAATCCAGAGGTTTGAACCTTCTTTTCCGTCCAGTAACTCATTTAATTCAAATTGTGTGTTTGCAGGTTAGTTTTTCATTTGCTGATATCCCTCAATGGACTGAAGATCTTCCGAACGCAACCGAAACGAACGAGGTTTTGACAAGTGATGAAAGTGAAAGCGAGGGCAGTATTTTGGAAAGAGCTTATACCAGAATAGAGCCTAGTGAAGCAATCAACATTTTCAATAAAGCTTTGGAATGGGCGGAAAATGAAAACATAAGTCCAACAGATATCAGCGTACTTAAACGTCTCCGCAAAAAGGCCGTGTTCAGCAATTTGCAAAAAAAGAAAATCCAGAGAAAGATAACCAATTTTTTTCATTAATTTCAACGTCAATTTTTTTTTCTTAACAAAACATAATGGATTAGGTACTTACAAACCGAAACACAAAAAAAAATATATAAATTTGAGTTGAAACACATGTCTAATTTATTTGGAAAATTTAAAAAATTGCACCCTCGTAAACATGAACAACTTCGCAAACGTGAACACGCTAGGTTTTTAATAGTTCACGTTACCGCGAGTCTACTGTAAGCGTTTGTTTGAGCGATGACCTCTTCATTCGACCCAAATCTCTTACCTCCGAGCCATTTCTTCATGTTTGGAAACAAGAAATAGTCGCGGGGACTAAATCTGGGGAATATGCTGGATGAGGGAGGAGTTCGTAACCGAACTCATGCAATTTTGCCATTGCAACTGCGGACTTGTGCGGCGGTGCGTTGTCCTGGTGAAAAAGAACTTTTTTCTTCGCCAAATGCGGCCGTTTTTGCTTCAAATCGACTTGGAATAGATTCAGTAGCTCTGCGTAATATACGCCGGTGATCGTTTTACCCTTTTCAAGGTAATCGACCGCACGCATCCCAAAAAACTGTCGCCATGACCTTGTTTGCTGACAAACCCGCCTTGGCCTTCTTCGGCTTCGATTCACCAGGAGAAGTCCATTGTTTTGACTGTTCCTTGGTTTCTGGTGTGTTGTGGTGAATCCAGGTTTCATCCACGGTCACGAAACGGCGCAAAAACAGCCGAATTTTTCTGGAACATCGCCAAACACACCTTTGAAGTTGTCAAACGAATTCGTTTGTTGTCGATTGTGAGCAAATGCGGCATCCATCTTGCGAAAAGCTTTTTCATGTCCAAATATTTATGTAAAATCGAAATCACTGAGCCATGTGATAAGCCTGTGGCCTCTTCCAGCTCGCGCACTTTCACTTGCCGATCGTCCATTATAAAACCATGGATTTTGTCGACCATTTCTGGTGTGGTGAACTCAATTGGGCGACCAGAACGTTCGGCGTCACTTGTGTTTGAACGACCGCACCGAAATTGAGTAAACCAGTGGTGAATGGTTCCAATCGATGGTGAAGAGTCCCCATAATATTTGTCAAGCTTTTGTTTGGTTTGCGTGATAGTTTTTTCTCGGAAAAAATAGTGTTTAATGAGCACTCGAAATGCACTGTTTTCCATTTTAACGAAAATGCTAGTAGGCGTCTATATAAAATGGCTGCCACAACAAAACTATTTGACAGATCTGTCTGAAAATTTGGGTGCGATCTTTTGAAAGATGATTCTTGACAAAAAAAAAATTAAATTTATGGTGACGACAGAATTTGTGTTAATTTTCAGGGACTTAATGACCCACTCTCGTATTCTCTTGTTAAGGCTTCTCGTAGAGACTTTACCATTGTTATCTCTCGTTTGCACTTAATAGTTTGGGTAGTCCTGATCTTTTAGCATTTTTTAAAGTACCAGAAACTTCGTACCTGTCTAAAATTTGTTTTGTTGTATTATGGTGCCTATTTACTGTTTTAGCGGTTTCGCGTAAACTTTTTCCACTTTTACGTAAATCGCGTTTCTAATGACGTCTAGGTTCTGATTATCACAAACAAGATAGCTTGTGACGCAACGACTCCACAACTGATTCTCTCTCCTAAAATTATCACAAATTGCTTATTTTTTACCATTCGAGCCCTTCTCCGTGAATTTTCCATCCAAAAAACGGACTGTTATGTCTTACAGTCATTGATGTAATGCAAATGTACACTCACTTTTGACTCGTATTATAAGCCCTTTAAAAAAAAAAATTTTAAATTACTTTTTTACGTTTGTTTTTTAAAAATTCAAATCCAGTTTATTTGAAAGCATATATTTGAGGCTTTAATTTAACGTATCAATATCTGGCTTAACTTATTTCTGTAAATCTGTATTTAGGGAAAAACTTGCAGCTGATGGGTGTACACCCACTTTTGAATGGTTTCCAGGTGCCGTTCAGTTGCTGCCAAGATTCCTGGTGAAGAAACTTTGGGGGCTAAACCATGTTGATTTACATCCTTCTGTTGCAGAAAGCTTGAACACAACTATGCGTTTAGGGTCGTTATCTTGTTATAAGACGAACCTTTCTCCAATTAACCGAGGACCACTTTGAATAGCATTCTCATCTAGAATGGTTCTATAGTCCTATTTGTTCAAAATGTATTCGATACCATCGAGGTCACTAGTTTCGCTGAAAGAAAGGCTTCTTACACCTACCTTCATGCTTTACGGTGAGCATAATGCATTGTGGCAAGGCGGTTTGTTCTACGGAATGTCGAACGAAAATCCTTCTCTTCGTGGCACATATTTCAAACTTGATCATCAGTCCAGAGAACCCTTCTCCAGTTCACAATGTTCCAATTTTGGAGAGCTCTAGCCCACTCCACTCGTTTCTTCTTATTTTGCGCCCGAAGTTACGACCTTTTTTTGGGTAACACGTACAAAGAAATTTGCCTTTTTTTCCAAAGACGCCTTTTGATTGTTGTAACGCAGAGACCTGGATTTCTCTATTCTTGTCGATCTCTCCGCAGATTTCTGGTGCCGTAAGCATTCGATTGCGCCTACTAGTAATCACAATCAAATTACCTTCCTGCTTAGTGGTTTTTTTGGTTGTCCACTGCTCGGTCTAGGATCACTGCTTCCGGTTTTACGCAATCGCTTGATGGTGTAATGGACTCCAGATTTATAAATATTAAGTTCCTGGGAGATATCTCTTTCGAATTTGGCCATTTTATGATTTTCTTTGTCGGTTCAGGAAACAACTGGTCCATTGTACTACTCGTACCATGAAGCAAACCCTGTTTTACCCATTTTTTAAGTGGCGTAGTTTGTTTCACACTCTACGTCAACCCATCAAACCTACCCATTTTAATGGAATTTCCTCGTCTTCCGGAGAAAGTCTAGTAAACGCTTCAGTGATGAGGAGCTTATGGCATCAGGACTCACCACATCAGCACCGAAAATTTGCCACTCTCTCCACAAGCATCGCAAACTGTATCACTTAAGCCTACCACACTGAGTTGTTTAGCAAAAGCAAAGTGCCACGTGAGAACGCCGATCTAGTCTTTTCTGCTGAAGGACAGCAAGCGAATTTCTTACAGACGTCCGGCAGCATTCGTTTTCCTGGAGGACTGTGTCACACACAATTATGTTCATAAGAAAACCAATCGTCAATTGAGGCCCTGATAGAGGGCGCAGGAAGACCCAACGCAGAATCTCTTCTGACAATTGCCTTGCAATCTCATTGGAGATCTCATTCTCCATGATTGCAGAGTCTGGCCTGCGACCCAGACAAGAATTAGCCTTGCGACCGAATTCAGAGAGTTCTTGCATTCTAAAACTACCTTCGACGTGGTTAAATTTAGGCATTAAGCGCAGTCTGACTGTCACTATAGACGTAATTACACGGATCCTTCCACCTATTTCTTACAACATATTTCACGGCCATCTCTGTTTGGAAAACAGACTCATATTTGCCTAACGGAAAATGCAGCCTGATATTGTCGTCCTCCAAGAAGACAGCAGCACCGGACCCCTGATTGGTTTTGGAGCCATCCGTGACGATTTGTCTACAATTCCTTCCTGGTTCAGATTCTGGCCAAAGCTGTTGGTCTATTTACCGTCGGATTTTTTTTTTAGCAGACCTATTCCGTTGTTGTGGTCTTTGGTAATGACCCTCTGGACTCTTGATCTTGTGGGAAGATCCTCAATATGTCCACAGATGGCCTCAAATGCTTCATGCTTAGAACTTGTCTCTTGGTAGAGCTTGCCTACAATCATTTACCATCATGACTGCACTTCGCCAAGCTGATAGACACCCACTTCTCGACCATGCCCTCCCATTTTATTCTCCCTAAAGCCCAAGGCAGGTGTGCTGAAACTGCACGCGAAGCTGATCCCCGCTCTGCCATAGTCCGCCTTTTCATTTCCTTCGATCCTCACGTTTCTTTACCGAAGCTAGTATCACTGCATCATGACTTGCATATTCGCTGAGTTTCTCAAAACTGATCCACGCCTCTGGTCACTGTTTGATTGTCCAGTGCTGCAGGGGACAAATCACCACCCTGCAGGCAACATCTGCTAAAACTACTCCAAGAACTGAATTCCCTGCCTGAATACCGGTTCCCCAACATATTGCCCACCATGGTGTTAACCCTCTGCCCTTCCAAATGCTTAATTCAAACAAATAATCCACTTACCCTCCTTTATGTCCTTCCTTTCGACGGCAGGCACCGATGGTTTCTTTTCGCTCGAAACATCTTTCGAAATCTCCAATTTACTTACTTTTTTCGTCTGAAAAAATACAAATTTATTTAATAAAACATTTCGCAGATTGTGATTCTTCAAATTTCTCACTAATTTTCTAATCTTTTCTTTGTATTTTTTAAGTTTTTTCTGCTTTTTCTTCAGCAATTCGTGCAGTCCATCGATGTAGGAGAAAACTTCGCCCTGCGTGCAATTATTTCGCAGAAATTTTATAGTTTGCACCGCAAATTTTTTAGATTTCTTTAGCTTTGGTTTTGTGTCTTTGCTTTTTTGATTTTCTTCTGCTTCACTGGCCATTTTTCTTATGAAAATATTTCGCCTTTTCTAAACAATTTCAGGAAAAAAACAGAATTGAAAAATTTTGCAAACTTTTGTTTAATGACAGCTGTCACTTTGTTGTTTTCATTTCCATCTGGAAGTAGAGTCCACATATTCCACAAAAAATAAACAAAGCAGTAGATGGGGAGAAATGAGGTGCAAGTAATCAGATTTACTTTGAAAAAAAGAACTATTATTAGAAGAGAGAAGAGCTCGTAGAAAATGGCAAATGACAAGATATCCGGGCTATAAAACTGCATTTAATAGAGAAAATAACAGGCTCAAAGAAAGTATTAAGGTAGGTTTCCACTTGTCGATTTGAAATTGACAATTGACGTATTTTTACGTCAATTAGAAAATTGGCAAGTGGAAATAATAAAAAACTGCTTGCCATTGTCAACTGTCAATGATTGACAAAGAATTTACATAACAAGTGGATATAGCTAGTTGTCAAAAAAAAATTCCGTTTGACAGTGAAAATTAATTGGCATTTTCTTCAATTGTTTGTCAATCAAGAGACACATTTTGATATACAAGGTATTTAAATTTATCTTTTCTCTAACCGGAAAAATTAAATAAATTTAAGGTCTAAGTACTTTTGCAGGGGCATGGAAAAAACCGTGTTTGTTTAGTAGGAGACATGGTCATATCTGCGCAAGCCATATATAAATCGGACGATATTGTTAAACGCAATGTTAAATTTTCGCTGGCTGACGCTGTCGAGGCAGCAGGAAACAAAGCTACCGTAGAGCAAGATCGGCAGGACGAGTGTTTTTGCTTCTCTATTTGAAATTGACAAATGACGTATTTTTACGTCACTTAGAAAATTGGCAAGTGGAAATAATGAAAAACTGCTTGCCATTATCAACTGTCAATAACTGACAAAGAATTTACATGGAAAGTGGAAATAGCTAGTTGTCAAAAAAAATTCCGTTTGCCTTTAATTGACAGTGAAAATTAATTGGCATCATTTTCAATTGTTTGTCAATCAAGAGACACATTTTGATATACAAGGTATTTAAATTTATCTTTTCTTTTGAATATTCCATCCACATCGAAAGATGTTTCAAAGGAAGGCCGTGGAATGGAGCGTGGAGCCCTCAGTTGTTCTCATCCATGAAGTGGAACAATTTGAAAACATTTGGGACTCCAACTCCAAATATTACAAAAACCTACTTAAGAAACTCGTCATTTAATGTATCATATTTAATCAGGCAAATCACATGAATAATCCGATACACTGTCATAGGTGATAGGCGAAAAACATCCGACATGACCTGCATGCTAGCTCCTATTGCTAAATAACGAATTGTTATGGCCAATCTTTCGGCTGGTCCCACCGCTTTTCGCATAAATGTGTCTTTTTTGTGATGTATGGTTTCACCTATTGCAAAATAAACTCGATGTCAATTCTATTTATAGGCATTTTGCAAAGTTTTGCGTAATATCTGCAAGACTCCCGTCGAGAAACAAATGCTGGACCCAACAATCAGGTTTCTTTCTTTTCCTGCTTTCGTCGTCTTCTGCCTGCAGCTCCAACTCGGATTCGACCAACACAACAAAAGAAGCAAGAGCGATTCGCTTCCTTTTAATTTATAATTGACAATGAGATGACTATTCCAAATTGGCAGTGATAGTGGAAATAGCTTTTAGCGAACTGACAAAAACATTTGTCAAAATTTCATTGTCAATGGACTGACAAACGATTTTTTGCCAATAATTGACATAAGTGGTGTCGTTTAATGACATAAACGAGAGGTGTCAAACTTTGTCAATTGAATGACATGTGCAAACCCACCTTTAGAGATTTTAAAATTGATTCTCTATATAAATACCTTCGCAACTTAATGGCTGATAAAGTGACTCCCTTTGGAAAGCTGCTAAACGTTTAATGAGACCTTAATTACAGGATCCCCCAAGAAAAGATCTGATGGGAAATGGATCGGATACCCAAAAGTGATGGTTAGACTCTTTGCTGAACACTTGACGAATGCTTTTAAACATTTTCCAACTGCAATGGAAAATGAAAGCATGGAATTTGTTGACAAAATAGATGAAATTATACCTCACTTTTAGCTAAGACCATTACACAAACTACCGAATTGAAAACACTAGGCTATGATATTATGACTGCCCAAATCATGAAAGAATTGTAATTAATTGCCCTGGTAAAACTCAAATATGTAATTAATGCCTATTTTAGACTTGGACGTGTTCCACATCACTGGAAGAAAGCAGAAGTAATTATTATACTTAAACAAGGTAAGGCACTATAAGAAGTGACCTCATATCGGCCAATCTCAGTTTTGCCGATATTGCCAAAGATTTTCGAAAGACTGCTTTATAAAAGATTAGACAAAATTATCAGAGAATGAAAACTTATCAGTTCGGGTTTAGAAGGGTGAGGGTGGCCTTGGTGTAGTGGTAAAATTATCGCTTGTCACGCTGTTGGTTCATGGTTCGAATCCTGATGTCAACAATCATCTATTTGTTTCGCATGAAATAAATAAAAAAGTCGATCACTTGCGAAAGCTAAGTCAACTTTACTGTGAAGGCATAACACTGGCAATAGGGTGGTCATATGGCTAAAATGCAACTTGATCGTGATGATGACTTCAGGAGGACGGAAAAAAAATAATGTGAATCATAAGCAATGACAATAATAGCGAAAAACAAAACAAAATTCTCCCCAGTTATCTGGACAGCCACCCTTGGAGTTTACAGAAACTTAATGCCACCTGAGTTTCAAACCACACCACTCTGTCTTTCTCTCTGTCTCTTCCCCTTTCCACAAAAAAAAAATGTACGTGTTCTAAAAATTAGTATAAGGGTATTCATATCCCCTTTAACACGTGCAAATTATAAAAAAAAAAAAAAAAAAAAAAGAAACAAACACTCGACAATGGACCAAGTGCATCGAATAACTGATGTTATAGAAAAAGCTAAACAAGAAGAAAAACAAGTTTGTTGTTCGTTATTTTTTGACTCTGCCATAAGGGTTTAGAGTATAAACTACATACCAATATTACGTGATTCTTAAATCTTATATAGCAAATTGATTCGTTAGAGTGCATTACAGAAAGCATTATCTGGACTTAGAGAAATATGAGCTGGTATTCCACAAGGAAGTGTTCTAATGCCAACACTATATTTATTATATAACAGCCATATACCATATGCGTGTGATACAGTGACAGTCACATTCGCAGATGATACTGCAATCGTAACAGTTGATGGATGTGTGGTAAAAGCGACAGAAAAGTTACAAAATTCAGTTAACAATATAGCAGTTTGGACGCAACATTGGGAAAATTAAGAGGGAAGTTGAAGGTATTGTATTGTATGTACAGATATAGACATTATAGATAAAGCCATACAAACTAGCATTCAATGAAATTAGTTTCACTTTTTTATTTAGTCTTAGCAAAAAATTTAATTTTCTCAAATATTGTAGTATTGAAGCTTCAGTACAATAAATAAGACCTACTCGTATTTTCCCGAATCTTCTACAGTCCTATTTTCCAAAAGTGGCAGCTCTGCTGTAAAAAAAAGAGCTCAACTAGCTTGGTGAGCCGGCTTAGACCTAAGCCAATTCCACAACGAGCTCATCTCGTTTGGAGCTAAGTCATAGATGACAGACCGATTTCCTGATCGCGATAAGTGACTATTCTCATATTCATTCCGTATACGACTAATTGCCAATGGTCTACAGAATCACGAGAAGCGTATGCAATTCCCCTGAGAAAAGTTTCGACTGATTCTAGGGTATACGGAATCTCAATACGTGTGCTACTTCCGTCAATGCATACGAACAGTACACCACTTTTATATTATCAGTCTACCTTTGGATATTTTTTTTGTTTTGCCTTTCAATGCAGTACTCCGGTCTACTCCAATCGTTGTTTTCTTGAACAAAATAAGTAATATTGCCCATTCGTGTACCATTAATATTAAAAAAAAATCCTACAATAATATTCGTTATTTACGTAAAAAAAAAGAAACGAGAGAATATGAATATGAATGTGCAATGCACTGCCTTTTTATAAGATTGAACTATGGCTTCAGTAATGTGCATTAACTTCCCAACCCGGCACTAAATAAATACTTAACTTTGGAGAAAAGGGATCCCAGCATTTGTCAAACTAAATTCGGAACAATTGCATTTAAAATCCTAAAAGTTGCAGAAACTTAACATTAAGATAATGCAACAATTTCATTAGTCACTAAAATAAATTTAAAACTATATTTTATCAGATTTCCCTGAAGTGTTGCGAAATAGGGTTTTCCTTTTACAGTTATTTGCTTTTTTGATACACAAAACTTCAGTCTCGAATGTCAGTTTCTTTTACAACTATGGATAAAATATTTACCGCGCAAGATTTCCGCGTAGTTTTTTGGATAGCGGTATACGGATTCAGAAACATAAGAGCAATTCCGCATGCAAATTGAGAATAAGCCCCTGATCCAGTTCAGCTCAATTCTTAATATGCAAAACAATAACAACATAAGAACCAACAACGGACCTGCTTCAGGAGGAAACGTGAACCAGATAGATTAACTTCAAATCTCAACAACAGATGGACCATGCATTGCAAAGTTTTGTAGCATGTCATTCATATTCATTTTATTTTTGTTTAAAATACCATAAAATATTAAGTGTGTGCCCAAAAAATAAATTGAAATAAAGAATGTTTGTATTTCCTCCTACGTTAAAGGTATTTCAAACGTTTTTTTTTAAATTAATATTTGATATTTAAAAAAAACAATCATGAGTGACAATTAATAAATGAAAATTTCCATGAATTTATTAAAAAATAAATAAAACGAAATAAAATTCATAAATAATTTAAAATTAAGAAATCTTGACTTCGATACTTTTCACCACTATCAAAAGTCACTAAAAGACTTGCCATATAATAATTCTTTTTTTCTGATTTGCGCGACACTGACTTTACTTCATTTGTTACGGAATAAAAACTTTTTTTTTTCAGTGGATAGACCCTGGCACAATGATCATAATTAACTACACTAGCGAGTAGGCAAGAATACTCTTATCTGCGAAGGAATAAATCGAGTAACAGAAAGGAGGTCATCAGAACCGAAACGAACTTTGAAGCAATTTTTAGATAACTTAGCTAAGTTGCTGTATCAATAGGTTGGAGCAAATCATTTAAAATTAAGCAAAACTTACTTTATAAAAATTTTATATGCTTGATATAGAAGCAGTGCAAAAGACCTTAATACTCGTGACAGACGAAAATGGCGATTAACTCACTGATTCCTGTCAGAAAATCGGTATGTTACCTGTTAATTGGCTCGTTATGGAACAGGATTCTGCTTAAAATCGCATATGTATCAGGGCTGACACATTTGAGAAATTAAACTTCAGCAGATTGGGAAAAATTTTAATAGTTTTGATATTTTGCATCACAATGGACCCTATGGGAGAAAATTAGTTCAAGTTTTGTTTACAATGCAATAGCTAATGCATTCGTTTAGCAAAATGAACATTGTACTAAACCCAAACTGTCCGCAAAATAAATCCAATTCAAAGCAATAATAATTTATCAGTGCTTGTGTATATGATATATAATTCAAAATATATTTATGTACCACATCCCATATAATTTTAGTTGTTATTATCAAAATTATTAATTATTGTCAATAAAATGCTGAGACAGGTGCCCTTTAATCATAAAACACGTAAATATTTTTTTTTTTTTTCATAAAAGAACAAGCTCCGAGTATTAATTCCCCATCCATGCTAGTAAATTTAAAAATTTTCAAATAATGTACGTTAAAATGTGCATGTGTGCAAAGAAGCCGCGTGAGTTTTATGGAAGTGGATCGTTGTCACTGGAAGTAATGGAAGTCCAGCTGTTTACAACAAGAAACTGTCAACTGGTTTTTGGCATTTGCAATTTTTTTTTTGCTTGTGGTGTGTTCTAAAGTTCCCGCCATGGACAAATTTAAAGCAATTTTATCGGTTTTCTTCGTTTTATTTATTATTTCGCGCGTTGAACCAACAAAATTAAATTATCCACGTGTTCTTCTACCAATATTTGACAAGATTTCCATAAATTTCACTTTAGAAGTCATCGAGAAGGGATGTTTCAAATGGTAAGCGCATTCTTAACCTCACATTAGCCGGGTTTTCTTTCCGGAGCATAATATTTAAATTTATTTGCAATGAATTCGTTTTCAGGATGTCATCACGACAGGATCTTATACTAATCACTCCGCAGTATGATGATTTCGAGAGTGAATGCTCGTCGAAGGCTGTGGTTACAGTTTTGACACGAGAGCGTCGTCGAAACACAGCCATAGTCCTTGCAGAGGAAACAGCCACCACGGAAGTATTGCGCTGTGATGTTATTCTTGATGTTATCGATCAGTTGCGTGTGCTAACCACAACAAGAGAATTGTATCTGGAAGAAGCCCCAGAGACCTTTGAACTCTGGGCACAAGATTCGCAGGGAAATGCCTTCACCACATTGGAGGGAGTGGAATTCAATTGGAAAATTTCCCCAGTTCAACAAGTTGCCAGCACAAATAAGGATTGGCAGCCAGCTTTACGGTTTTTGTCATTCACTGAGAGCACTTACCACGAAGTACCCAAGTCTTTGGAGAAATTCGAAGAGCTGCACATGAAAGGCTATATGGTGCTGTTGGAGGGCATCAATACTGGAACCGCTAAGGTGGGAATGTGAATTATATTCCTATTTTCAAATATATGACTGTTTGCTTGTAGGTTACTGTCAGCGTTCCATATCCAGAGTATGCTACAGTGCCAATCAACGAAGTTTACATCAACGTTTTGGCCAACATCATACTTGATCCCTCGGATGTGCATATTTTAGCTGGGGATGCTGTCAATTTTCGTATCCTTCAACTGAAGCAAGGAAAGCTGCAAGAGATCTCTCTCAACAGTCAGTATTTCCTTCAGATTGAGGATACGGATATCGCTACGATCCGTGGAAGCAAAGCCACGGGTGTGAAATTGGGAAGAACATTTGTTGTGCTGCGGGATCGTAATGTCCCTTCTGAAGGCAAGTATACATCGGACAGTAACGCACCAAAGTCGCCAGTCCCAAGAGCAACACTTACAGTAAGTTCGCCGAAGAAGTTGACTGTTAATCTGCTGCCGCACTACAACTGGGTGACTGTGGAGGGCGAGAAGCACGAAATAGCTGTGGATTTGTATACAAGGTGAGTTGGTGTTTCTAAAATGATTTCAAATACTCACGGGGATTCTACTTACTTTACTTAAGTCCTGTATCCCCTTGTGGGTCCTATGGCCTCTACAACGCCTACACGCCATCGTGTGCGATTTCTGGAAACATGCCTCAGCTCTCCCCAACTCTTTCCCAGTTGTCGTGCTTACTTCTCAATTGTTCTGCGCCACGTACGCCTAGGACCGCCGCGTATCCTGCCATCCTGGGTAAGCGGGTTCCATTGCATCGCTTGGTTAGCTATGGACCTGTCAACCTTTCGGAGAGTGGGACCGATCCACTGCCACTTTCGTGTCGTATGGTTGTGCCTATAGGTTCATGGCCCGTTCTCTGATAAAGCTGTTCGTTAGAGTTACGGTTTGGCCAGAATATCCTTAAGATGTAGCGTAGACACCTATTGACAAACGTTTGCAGCTTCCTCGTGATAGTGACGGTCACTCTCCAGGTACCACATCCATATAGCAACACGGATTCAACGTTGGAACGGAACAGTCGTAGCTTGGTGTTTAAGCTAATTGCATTACTTCGCCAAACTATGAATAGCATCCCAAATGCAGATTTTGCTTTACCTATTCGGCTGGCTGGATATAGCCGGTTCGGTTCCGCCATCGGTTGAGACAATACTCCCAAGGTATTGGAAACTCTCTACTCTCTTAACTGTTTGTCCAGCAATGTATACATGAGTTGATGAGTTTGGCCCTACGCTGATCATTTTTGTTTTTGCCGAGTTAATTTTAAGCCCAACGACGTCTGCTTCCCTCTCCACATTTGCTGTCATTTGGTGAAGGTCCATTATTCTGTGAGACAGTAGGCATACATCGTCGGCGTAGTCGAGGTGTTTGAGTTCAGATGTAAGAGTCCATCGAATTCCTCCATTTCCTGTTGATAAGGCCGCATTCAGCACGAGGATTCTGAGACTAGGAGAATCTATGTCGCTCCTACAAATGGGAATCCCCTACTTCGTCAGCAAGAAAAATGTACTACGTACTTTTTATTCTGTACTGTGTATGACTAAAAGCTAGAGGAACTTTTATATTCCAGAATTTGTTCAGTTTGAGATGGTTTCTTGGACAACTTTCATGTTAATTAATCAATCCAGTGCTCTAAGTATGTCCTTTCAGGGTAACTGTAAGCACAGCTTTGGTATCTTTAGATGTTCACCACCTGTTATGTCCTAAATGAGGTACACTTACCTAGGTAGGCTCATTGTATTGCCATTGAGTGCTGAAGGGGTGGTATACTCCGGCTTCTAAGATCATTGAATAGGCATTCAACTAGAGTAGTTCCTTCGTGATGTTGGCAAGATCAGGGCACCCGCAAAAAAAGGATAGATTACTTATCGCCTTTTTTTCTTTCTGTAGACAATATCTATCTGCAGAGGATGCACAGTCTCTTAGAATGTGTACATAGGATGTAGTGCACAGTTATAAAGTTAGCCTAGAGATTACTTTTCTCTTGTGCTGCAGCAGTCTGTTGGACCTTTTCTGACCCAGTACTGGCCATAATAGCATTTCGTCATTGCAAGGAATACATTCTTACAGCAATCCTAAACATAGATCGCAAATGTTAAAGCGAATGCGGTACAAAGAATGGTGGTAAATCCCAATGTCGATCACGACCTTATTAACTCTGACAAGAGCTGGAAGTGAACGGGACACATACCTTACCTAGACTAAACAAAAGCTTTTTCGGATCTACATAATATATCCAAATTCACGTAGAGACGAATGAGAGAATGGAACAGTACTAGGCGCACAATTTATAGCCATCAAGTCTGATGGGTCTAAGATGAACATTGGGGTAGGCGCGATAATCTGTTCCGACACGTTGATTCTACCTTTCCAAGCAGAAGTCCTAGCAATGACAATACTTGCGGTGATAAGGGAGTGCTTGAGAATATATCCCATTTTGTCTGCCGATGTTCAGGGCTGTACTACGTAAGATACAGATTCCTTGGAAAACATTTCTTCCAGAATATTGAACGCGCGAAAGATATCTGCAAATTCATTCAAGTGTCAATGAGTTTCGAAACATAATGGTAATATGGACTTATTTTGGGCGCACTCTCCGCGAGCAAGGGATACCTTCCCCAAAATTGTCCTAAGTGTGGCGTAGTGGACTTTTTTGTGGACGTACAGCATATTCTAGGTCAGGATATTCATTAAGGCAGGCGTGCAATTGTTCATTAGTAGATTCAATGATTCTTCTTCGGTTTCTGTCCAGGAACCGTTTGGGTCCCTTAGGACAATAGAAATTAATGGATCTCAGAGGAAACTTCTTACAGTTTGCTGGGAATAGTCTGAAGCAAGTTTGGTTCTTTCCGACGTCTGTACTGAAGAGTATCAAACTGGTCTTCTTGGTTCTTCAGGGCAAAGAACTGGTTAAGAGTTGTGCTTATTCCAGTCCGTTTTACGATGCTTGCCTAAGGTGGACTGCAGAAGGCTATCGAAGACACTTTTCAGAATGAATTCTATAAGGCAGCGAATTGAGAAACTATATGCTACGAAGGTAGCATATAGTTCCAGGGATGATGATGGGTCACCGTTGTCTAACGGAGATGATCGTGCTTTATCTAGGAGAACAGTTGGTGACGGAGATCAATAGAGACTCCTCCGATGAGGGACATTTTTTGGAGCTAGTTGCATGCTGTGGGCGTCGTGGCGTAGTGGTTAGTGTGTCGGATCACTACGCAAGAGGTTCCAAGTTCGAATCCCAGGAAACACCAACAAGTTTTTTCACGATCCCACCTCTCGCGAACGTCTGACAAACATCCGAGAGTATAGTTGTCACGAGAAAGCTTCTCAAAACAAATTGCCGTTCGGATACGGCAACTAAACTGTAGGTCCCTTCCATTCATGTGAAAAATATAACGCACACAACACGAGTGGTTGCGAGAAGATAGGCCCTGGCACTTAAAAAGCTGTTGCGCCAAATATTTATTTATTTTATTTATAGTTGCCTGCTGTGCTACTCTTTTGCTTGACAATGAAAGCAGGTGGGGATTTATTTTCCACTCATCCTAGGGAATTCTCCCTTCGTTATCGAACAAGTTGACTACTGCGATCACCGTTATTCCTGCCACAATCGAGGCAACGTTTAATCCTGATTCATTATAACTCTTCTCTGCCTTCTTACCAATATCGTTCAGGTTCCTTACAGCCGCGTGTGTTTGGTTATGCTTGCAATGTCATAAATAACTTTAATCTAGAATTCTAATTTTTTTTTTTTCAGCGACAATCAAAAGATAACACTTGGACCTAGATATGCTGTCAGTTCTCAACTGAACGAGTCACTGTTCTATGTGCTGAAAAAATCCAAAAACGGAAGTCGAATTTATGGTGAAGCTTTCAAAGAAGGAACCAGTCCAGTACAAGCTGCCTTTCAAGATGTAGGCTTTGTAATATTATTCTCTCAGATCCCCAATTGTTAATCTTTCCTTTTTGCAGTTGAATGCCAAAGCTGAATTGCAAATCTTCAAGGAGCTTCTGTTGATTCCCTCAAAAGTAGTGCTTCCATTCGATCCTAATGCACCAAAAATACAAAAAGTTCAATTCCGGGCAACCGGCGGTGATGGTTCCTATATTTGGTCATCACAAAACCCCTCTTTACTGCAAATCTCACAAACCGGTCTGGCTACCACCCGCATTGACTCTGATCTAAAGATGCCGTCTGATACCTTCGACGAGCGCAGTAAAGCTTTTCTTACCAACTACGCCCACGTGCGTGTTGCACTTGCAAGGAACATTAAAATCTCTCGCATGGCAGATATATACTTTTTACCGCCAGTGAAATTGGAAATTGTCCAGTATAACTTTGAGACATCACTGCGGGACTACGTTAAACTCCATATTGCACTATACGCCTTCGTAAACACCACTTATACACCATTCACTAAGTGTGAGAACCTCAATTATCACCTGGAGTTTTCTAATCAAATTTTCCAAATTGACACCATTCGGGAGGAAGTGGGTATTTTAGCTCCAACTGCATGTCACATATTCTACTTACGCAGTACAAGCATCGGGACAACACAGTTCAGTGTGTCGTATAAATTCATGGACAAGGTGTTGAAAGATGAAGTCACATTGGTGGTTTTCGAGAAGCTAAACATCCTCAATCCCATTGAGAACGAGATAATACTTCCGATTGGATCATCGAGGAACCTTCTGTACACCAATGGCCCGCAAAAGATTTTTACGCTTGCGGCAGAGTTAACGAAAAATATTGAGCGCGATGCTGAAATTGCGAATATCTCTGAGATTAAATTTGAATCGCCGCGACCGATACACGCATATACTGTACTCTGTCGCAAGTTGGGGCAGACAACTCTTAACTTTAGTGTCTACAACGCTTTGCAGGCAAAGAATTTCCAACCCTACATGTCCATTTATAATACCACCGTCTACTGTGTCAAGCCGAGGTTCTTGAATCTCTATGCCACGGAAAAATTGCGACAAACTTGCCCCATGGAAATGAAAAACTCTCTGATGCATTTAAAAGAGCGAGAGGATAAGTTTGAGATCGAAATTGAGATACAGGATGATAAAAATAGAAAGTTGATGAATATCTCGTCGTTGGTAATCGAATGGCTGTTTGCCGAAGCGGGAGAAAACTATCACAAGGATATTTACTATTTCCGAGAGAGTGATGAAGATATTGTGGAAGGCGTACGAATTCCAGGCAAAGATGTGCTGATTAGTACGATCAAGGAGGTCGCTAACAACTTTAAAGTGAAAGGAATTGTGACGAGCTATGATGCTAGTGTGTTGGAAAAGCACCAAATTACGCCGGAGGTTCCAAATTTTGGACTCAGAAAGGTATATTTGATATTGTTTCGAAAGAGAAGGTGTACTACTAAATTTTTGATTTTTATTTACAGACAAAAAATGGCAAACTAGCTACACCGCTTATTGAAAATGAAATCAATTTCTTGGTGGTTAATAATACACTGTTTCCAATGGAACATGTTTCGATATTTTTGGCTAAAAACCGACCACATAAAATACCCATCCAACAAGGAAGCGGTTATTTTGACTTTCAGGTCTCGGAGAATGGAGTTATATCCTTTGAATTCGACTCGAAGACAAGGGAGTTAATCGTAACGCCACATCGCATTGGACATGTAAGTATAGTCATAGTTTGAAGCGAGCTTAGAACGATTTAAAAAAAAAAAAAAAACGGATTTTACTTTCGAGAATCTCTATCGATTACTTCACAGAATAGGGTTAGGTGCTCCGGAGATGATGACCCTTATTAATTAAAAATTCTAGTCGTCCATTGTTGTCAATCCGAGAAGTCTGGGTTGAGTGTCCTTTCTAGTTTACGGCATTTATACGTACATTTTACTTTATTCTCCTTCACAACAACCGAACCCGAAACAGTACAGCCCACTTAAAAAAGCCCTTTATTCAACATTTTTACTAGAAACTGAAGAATATCGCCGTAAAAAATATATAAACGTTTACATTCTCTACAATTCATTCATGTGTTGCATAATTCCACGCCTACTTTTTGGGGGTGTTTTCCTCAAAAAGTATCAGATATTGTTTATTTAAAGCTACTTACGTTGATGGATAAGTCTTATTTTCAAGATCTCATTAGAATCCATTAACTTTGGTAACAAATAGTTACAGCCACGCCAACTTTCTTATAAGAAGAAGCTACATATACAATCCGTTTTTCTGATAAAATATCGTATGAATCGCTGCAGTACGAGGGTGGGTCAATAAGTCCCTGAAAAATGAAATAAGGAACACTCTTTTCGGTATAAAAACATTTTATTTTTCAATATAGTCTCCTTTTAGCTTTATACACTTCATCCAACGTTTCTCCAATTTTTTGATGCCCTACAAATAATACGATTTCTCGAGCCCCTCAAAATAAGCGTTTGTTTCAGCGATGACCTCTTCATTCGACCCAAATCTCTTACCTCCGAGCCATTTCTTCATGTTTGGAAACAATAAATAGTCGCAGGGGGCTAAATCTGGGGAATATGGCTAACTCATGCAATTTTGCCATTGCGACTGCGGACTTGTGCGCCGGTGTTGTCCTGGTGAAAAAGAACTTTTTTCTTCGCCAAATGCGGCCGTTTTTGCATCAAATCTTCTTGGAATCGATCCAGCAGCTCTGCGTAATATGCGTCGGTGATCGTTTTACCCTTTTGAAGGTAATCGATGTGAATAACACCGCGCGCATCCCAAAAAACTGTCGCCATGAGCTTGTTTGCTGAGAAACTTCGATTCACCAGGAGAAGTCCATTGTTTTGACTGTTCCTTGGTTTCTGGTGTGTTGTGGTAAATGCACGTTTCATCCACGGTTACGAAACGGCGCAAAATCTCAGCCGAATTTTTCTGGAACATCGCCAAACACACCTTTGAAGTTGTCAAACGAATGCGTTTGTTGGCGATTGTGAGCAAACGCGGCACCCATCTTCTGGAAAGCTTTTTCATGTCCAAATATTTATGTACAATCGAAATCACTGAGCCATGTGATAAGCCTGTGGCCTCTTCAAGCTCGCGCACTTTCACTCGCCGATCGTCCATTATCAAACCATGAATTTTGTCGACCATTTCTGGTGTGGTGACCTCAATTGGGCGACCAAAACGTTCGGTGTCACTTGTGCTTGAACGACCCCACCGAAATTAAGTAAACCAGTGGTGAATGGTTCCAATCGATGGTGAAGAGTCCCCATAATATTTGTGAAGCTTTTGTTTGGTTTGCGTGATAGTTTTTTCTCGCAAAAAATAGTGTTTAATGAGCAATCGGAATTCACTTTTTTCCATTTTAACGAAAATGCTAGTAGGCGTCTATATAAAATGGCTGCCACAACAAAACTATTTGTCAGATCTGTCTGAAAATTTGGGTGCGTTCTTTTGAAAGATGGTTCGTGACAAAAAAAAAAATTATATTTAAGGTGACGACACAATTTGTGTTAATTTTCAGGGACTTATTGACCCATCCTCGTATACTATGAATCGAAAGATTCGTATATCATCCAATTTGAATTGAAAATTTCAGAACCCCACGCCCACTTTATAAGGGATGTGTTAGAAGATGAGGGATAGGGTATCATACGATCCGTTCTAGATGGATTGTAATTTTCCTATATGTTTAGGTTCTCCGGATAGTAAGGCTTTCTACCTTCTGTAAGGGGTAGATTCTCCGTTCGAAATAAAACAACACCGCACTATTTATATGTATATTCAAATATAAAAAAAACTACTTGACTTCGCACAGCAATGAGGTCTTTCCTCTTTCACGATCGGATGAATAATCATCATCCCTAATGTACAAAAATGGGAAAAGTATTTCACCACCGGTAGCTCCTTTTCTCCTCTTTTATCTTTGTTCGTTTTAAATCTTTTTCTTCTAGAGCTTTTGCAGTGTTGCCACACTTCTTTCGAATATACGTACGCTGCTTTGTATGCATTTTATTTTAAGGTATATTCTTCCCAGAGCTTTTCATTAAACAGAGGGTTTTGTTCTATTGGGCGAGATAAGTCAATTATTTCAAAGTCCACTCTCCTGATAAATTGCTGTAGCTTAATTTCCTATTGATTTTTAGACTTGTCTAGAGAGTCTTGTTTCGTTTCTTGCGATTGGTTGTATGGACTTCGTTTATATCGGATGATCTCGTCATTAGTGTATGAAGTTTCTGATTGGGGATGGTTTGTTGATGACGCTCAAAATGCTCTTTCCGCGTATTCAATTCTGTTCTGTCCTAACCTGATTTGTCTCTTTATACACCGGTCCGGAAGCTTCACTCATTCATAAATCCATCTTGCGCTCTTCATAATACTGTTTCCTTCGTATAACTTTAGAGCAGTTCCTGTGTTCCTTTGGAGCGTCCTCTTATAAGTCTCGGTCTTGGCTGCATTCACCAGATTATATTCCTTTTGTGGCAGTTGATATCCCAGCACTATCTGTTATGCAGTGAACTAGATTTCCTCTGTAGGTGATGTAGCTTTTATTCGAGTCTCTCAGAGGCTATTAACTCACCAATTTACCAATCATTAATAGTTTGGGTTAGGTTAGGATAGCTGCCCTTTCTTAGGTAAAGACACATTTAGACAAGGGCGCAAGTTAATTTAGCTATCACATACTCGTATTCACCGCATTATTCAGTACCATGAAAAACAGGGTCTTCAATTTCTAGCTAGAATTTTATCGATCCCATCCCACCGGATGGTTCGTTTTTTTCCAGGAGATTCCGACGTATACTTCGTTCCGCAGTTGACTGGAAAATTATTGTCTGTATTGTCGTTAAAAGATTCCCGAAATTGCTTTATCAATGTTTTTAGGACTGCTTGATCATTTATGTGTGTGTAGTATAAAAGCATTTTCCTCAACTGAGTTCACTGAAAGACAACTGGAGCTTCTCAGATTGTCGTGATTCGCACCTGCAATATACTGAAGTGATCCTAGAGTCATGTGGTAATGTTTTGTATCGGTATCACACACTGTTTCCATCCCTCTTGTATATCTCTACCACATATTTACCCGGACCGAAACGTTATGAGCGCTTTTACTTGTTATAGAGATAGTCAGTGGCCATTCCCACAATTTTTTAGCTGCGGTAGTGGATCATCCTATCCAGAGCAGTAGTGGCAGATTAGACCGTTTTCCATTCAAAAGTGGGTCAGACAAAATCATGACGAGATTGAGTCGCCGAAATTTAGCTGAACAAATAGAATCTTTCATATTTCCAAAACTAACTCAACTAATTTGATTTTTCTATTTGTCATAGGTTCGTATAGAATTGATTGACCGCTGCTTATTGACGGAACCAGCGCATCTATCTGTTTCGGTTGTTTCGATTGGTTCAATCAAGGTCGAAGTGCCTGATAGAGTTGAGAGAACTAAATCGATCGATGCAATCGTCAAATTGTATGACTCAAACGACAATTTGCTTCTTATCGATCCGTACAACCTGCAGATGTATGAACTAACCCAAGACGTTTTCAATCCGAACATCTTGAGTGTGAAGCTGGGAGATCAATTCGATCTTGAGATGGGAGAGATTAGGTAGTAATTCAATCATATCTACCGCACCCCATTACTAATCTAATAATTTCCGTTGCATAGATATATTGTAACAGGCAATTCTCTTGGTGAAACTAAAGTAGTCTTTAACACTGGACATGGTGAATCTTTGGTCTCAAGTGTTCCTGTTAATATTCAGGTATGTTGTCGCTTATAAGTCCCTATAAGAAGTAACTCTCTCTATTGACTTTGCTCTGTTAGGTTTTCCCTCCGTTGCGGCTTTATCCACGGAATACGACACTTGTCATTGGTTCCAATGTCCAGATTTACTATCATGGAGGACCACAGCCAGATGTGAATATTGTTTATTCTGTTCACGATCAGACCATCATAAGTAAGTTGAACTCGAATACGGTCATCTGTCACTGAATAAATATCTTATATTTCAACTATTAGCAATGGAATCGGCTTTGGTTGTAGCCAGGAAGCTTGGCCAGACAAAAATTACCGGCAAATGCATCAGTCACAACCCAAACAATGGCAAGCAAGTTATTATTTCGGTGGACACTGTGGATGTTTATGTTGTACCTTTGCTGAACATTCAAATTAAGACGCCTCTCGTTCGCATCAAGAGTGGTTCTGTGATGCCTGCTTTCATTTGGGGTAAGTTGGGTGTGAATTAGATTCCCTTAATGAAGATTTTACTCTATTGTAGGACTTCCTGAACTGTCGCCAATGGTTCTGGGCACACTAGAGAATATGCGCGTGGTTTGGTCCAGCAATCAACCAGATGTGGTGGATATTTACAACATTTTCTCCGACGCTGGTAAGTGCATGCCTGTTGTCAGTCTTTGAGTGGATGAGTCGATACAGCTTGTACGTAAAATCTCATGTACAAGCTCACAAACTATCCACAGAGCAAATGAGTTCTTCGATGATCTTGAATAGTTGAGCTTCGATTCAGGAACAGATACGGAACTTACAAAACAATTTCAAAGAAAAAAAAACAAAAAAAAAAACGGATAAAGAAAACTAATTACACTCTTTCCTCTCCATACAGGCATTGAATACACCGATAGAGATTTAATATCGGTACGCGTCAAAGCCCTTAACCCGGGCAAAGCTAAAATCCAAGCAAGCGTAATTTTATCCTCCGGACAAAAGCTTGCTGCCAGCGTAGAGGTTGTCGGTAAGCCAGATTTAGAGAATTCTCCCTCTGCCCAATGATTCATTGGAGAATTTCATTTTAGTTTTTAAAATGCTTGAACTGGAATCACCCAAACGGATAACGATGGACTCGATCCTTATTGCTCCACGTAGCACTATACAACTGAAGGCTAATCTGGATGATGTTCTCTACAAGCTGGATTCAGAATCAGCCAATGGAATTGTACGAGTCTCATCGGATGGCACAGTCCGTAGTGGTGATATTCTGGGACGAGATTTGATAATTGTATGTTTTTTTTTTTTTTACTGCTGAGTGCAGTTGGTTATCTGTAGAGAAACATCTTTCCCTCTTTCAGTTTCTATTACTGCATTGCACAATGGAATTACTTTTGCGATTTTTTAATCGGTTCTGTTTTCTTTTTCGTTTCACATTCTTCTTCCAGGCCAGGGCATACGAACAAACTTTGCCAATTGGCATCGAAGTGAAAAACGTTCAATACATTCTAGCTTCACTGCAATATCCTTCGATTAAATTGAAACAAACGGAAGAGAAAATCCCCCGTGGAATGAATTTCGTGCTGAAGGTTTCGCTCCACGATAATCTGGGCAATGAATTCTCTCACAATATCGAAGATGTCAATGGAATTAAGTACGATTTGTCGCACAAGGATATTGTCGATGTACAGATTGGAAATAATTTGACAGTTGCGGTAAGTGTGTTGAAATTCGAGAACATTTTGTTTTTTTTTATTATTATTTACGTTTGAATGAGTTTTAAGCAATTCACATGATTTAATCGTTTTGAATGCGAATGACAGAGAGTATTTGGACGAAACAGTTGGCAGTGGGCAGTGATATGACTTTTGGTTGACAAGTTTTTGAATTCAGTTCAGTAGGGATGAAGTATTGAATTGTGGTCCGTGAAGTGGAAAATTGCTTTCATTACAGCAGTTGATGTACTTTTGAGGTTTAAGTATTTCGATTTCGTATTGTTCCTGTTGAAAGGATGCCTCTTTTCATCATAATCACACTTACTCGTCGAAGTGACAGATTGTCACCTCAGTTCTCGTACTTGTTGAAAATATAAGAATCTTTAGTGCAGGGACAGACCTTTTGTGATACCATCTTGTGTGTATTCCCATAGTCGCTCAGGGTGTGACGCTTCAATAGACTAATGAGAATAAAAATATGTACCTCGTCAGGTGACACGATTATGAGAATAAGGGTGAATGAGACAAAAATTATTTGTTCAGTGTTATAGTCTGGAAATTCTCTTACACAGGGTGTTACACGAAAAGGTATACATACTTCGCCATTTTGATGTAGGCTACTTTTGACAGCTGTCAGTAGCAAATTCATCATGGGACCGAAAATCAAGGTATTTTAGTGGCTAAAACGTCGTTTTTCATTACAATTTTCATAAAATAATCGTAACAAGTGATGAAGTGCATTTGCATTTAAATGTCTTAATAAAAATAGTAGGTTATGGGCAAAGAAAAATTTACAAATTACTCATGAATCAACTTTACATCTTGAAAAAGTGACAGTGTGATGCGCTATTTGGTCTGGCGGAGTCATTGGACCGTACTTGTAGATGGATGTGAAGCTACTGTTACTGTTACTGTTACTGTTACTGTTACTGTTACTGTTACTGTTACTGTTACTGTTACTGTTACTGTTACTGTTACTGTTACTGTTACTGTTACTGTTACTGTTACTGTTACTGTTACTGTTACTGTTACTGTTACTGTTACTGTTACTGTTACTGTTACTGTTACTGTTACTGTTACGGTTACTGTTACTATTACTGTTATTATTACTGTTACTGTTACTGTACGATACCGCCATATGATTGGAAATTTGTAGACACCTGAATTGGATGCTTTGAGCTTACTCAACATGTGGTTTCAACAGTACAGTGCCATATCGGATACAGCCAACGCAAAAATTTAATTACTCTATCAACTGTTATACTAATCAACCTTGATCCAATGTACTGGGTGTTTGATTTTCTTTCTTTTACGATACTTACTACAATAGATGGCGCCACAATCGGAGAGTAGACCAGGGCCCCGAACAACATTCTTCCTCAGCCATCTTGATCATTAGTCAGCATCCTTCAGTGTCATATTTCAAGTTCATTGAAGTTCCTTTCCAACAGCGCTCGGTAGCCTAAGTGTGATTTTGCTTTACCACGCCGTCTCTCTGGAGTAAATAAGAGACTCTTCGGGTTGGAGGGCTAGTGTCCAATCGTTTTACGTGCTTTATTTCAGGTTGAGCAGGTCGATGTCGCTTACCAGTTCGTGGGTGAATCTTCTCTTCCACACTCCGTTAATACAAAAGGGACCAAAAATTACTCATCTTTACTTTCAAATCCAGCCCAAAGAAAAAGTGATTGGCAAGAATAATTCTTCGCTTGACCTTCGCGTTGATATCATTTTGAGAGTTTATAACGGATCCTAGGTAAACGAAGTGCTTTACCAACTCGAAATTGTGACGTTCTGTCCAAGTCGTCGATGTTGAGTATGCTTTTTTGCCATCTCAATACTGACAAACGTATCTGTGACCGTTTCCGATTACCACAATGCCAATGATTTTCAAAAATCGATGAAGATATGTACCAAAATTTGCTGAAATGTGAATACTTGATCTGTGGCGAGCTTTTCTGGCCTAAGACCACGCTGATACAGACCAATCAAATTGCTGACACAAGGTTTAAGGCGATCATACGTATACAATATGTTCCAAAGGATCTGGCATGAAAAACAGCAGCACAAAACCCTAAACCCCTGCTGACCAAAAACAGATGAAAAGGCAAAGTTGGAAAAAAAAGAGAATTTGGGAGTACGAGCAACGTAATATTTACCGATGAATCAACATGTGTTGTCCATAATAACTGGAAGAAGGCCTGAACAAAAAAGGTGAACAATTATTGCAATGCATCCAGCGAAGGTATGCGTTTATGGGAGCTTATCTGCAAAATATTTTGAAAAATTGGTTGATTGAAGTCTGTTTGGATCTGGAGAAATGGAGATCTTCAGTCGCCTCTGAACGTGCTGGAATGAAGAAAATGGGATAATAACTTTGGATTGGCCACCACAGAGTCCACATTTTATTGAAAATGTACGGTCGCTAATGAAAAATACGCTATTAAGGGCATATGGCAAGGTCTAAGTGAAGATTATTCTGACAAATTTAGCGGAAAGGGTCTCTACATTAGATATAATTGTGAAACTGATTTTAAAGTAAATTTTATTGAATAAATTTAAACAAATTTTGAGATACGTTTCTCTGAAACTTGATGTACTCGTAATATAGCAGGAGAAACTCAAAAAAGTGGATCTCGCAATTCTGTCTGTCCTGTCCGACAGCCTCTCTGTATGTCTGTATGTATTGTCGACTGCAGCCAAACGAATCGACAGATTTTCTCCAAACTTAATATCTGGGGTCTGTGGGTCCCCAATTCGAGGTGATATCGCCATTTTCTTTCTAACTCCGAAATTAACGGTACTATCGACCGATTTTCACTTATTGGCTGGTTTTTGAAATTTGTTTACGCCTTCGTCATGAAATGGTTTGATAGAGGCGGCATCTCTGTCGTAACACTTCATAGGTACGGTGTGAACAGAGTTCAGATTTTAAAGACGCTGCAGCCGCTAGGGATTAGCCAAATGTTAGCTAGGGGCCTTCAAACTCTATATTAGAAAATTGCTGACTGTGATCCTTAAAAAAAAATATGGTCAACAAATCAAAGCAACAATTGGCGGTATACGTTGCTGTTCACTGATGAAAATCTTTAACGTGCAGACAAATTTTAACAAACAAAATGATTGGGTTTATGCACGGTCATCTAGAGTCCGGAGGTACACCACCGTGTCATTAGTATCAAAGAGTGGCCTTCTTCCAGCTCAGACCTTAATCCACTGGATCACAAATTTTGGACAGTCTTACAGGGCATTGTATGCCACAGAAGATACCCCAACATGGAATCGTTAAAGCGAGCTCTGACAAAAGCTGTGGCCAACTTTCGAATTAATCAGGTGCATGTTGTGATTGATAAGTGGCCGAAGTTTGGCCTGCATTAAGGCCAAAGGCGGCAATTTTGCATAAAGTTTATATTTTTGTCTCCGGAATACTTGTATGAATAAATGCTGAACGTTTTATTAAATTATCTTGCGATGTCTTTTGTTTTATAGCAATAAATTTGTTTAATTATATTTTTGTTCGTACGAGGTATATAGAACGTCAGAATTTTGTTTTAGGCGATTAGCTATCCAACCCGACTCTATTACTTGATTTTCTTCTTCATCCTTGCAGGCTTCTGTCGGCATGTTCTTTTTCATCATCATGTAGCCTGTTGTGTCCAAAGTCGGACGTAGGCCTCTTCTAAATTTGTCCATCCTGTCCTGTCTTGAGCTGCACAGATCCAATTTTCTGTTCCTACTCTCTTTATATCGTCACTTCATCGCGATGGTGGTCTCCCTCTGTTTCTCAGGTCTTCTCATGGTCTCCATTCTACTAGTCGTTTTGTCAACCTATTGTCTGTTGTTCTCGCCACATGTCCTGTCCACCTCCACTTCGCTTTTGCAATTTGTATAGTTATATCCGATACTCGTGTTCTTCTTCGCACTTCCTCGTTTCTTACTCGGTCCCTTCTGCTTATTCCCAGCATCGCTCTCTCCATCGCTCTTTGCGCTATTTCAATCTTGTTGATAGTATACCTTGTTAGGGTTAAGGTCTATGCACCGTACGTGATAACTGGCATTATGCATTGCTCGAACACTTTTCTTTTTAGCCGCATGGCTATATCACTTCTTAGTACGTTTCTCATTTTGCCGAAGGCTGCTCAACCTAGTCCGATACGACGTTGGATTTCGCGAGTTTGGTTGTCTCTCGATATTCTTAAACCATGACCGAGGTATTTATATTCGAACACCTGCTCGATCTCCATTCCGTCAGGTTTCCATTGGGGACTAAGTTGGTCATGAATTTCGTTTTCGTGAATTTGATGTTTAGGCCGACAGATTTTGAAGCTGCTCCGAGTTCATCTAGCATCCGTTTAGCATCTTTGAGGTTATCAGTTATGATAACAATGTCATCCGAGAAGCGGAGGTGACTGAGGTATTCGCCGTCAATATTGATGCCCTTCTCTTCCCATTGCAGGTTTTTGAAGGCGTATTCCAGAACCGCTGTAAGGAGCTTCGGTGATATAGTGTATGCTTGTCTAATACCTCTTCCTATTCGGTACTTATTTGTTTTTTCGTGTAGTACCACACATCCGGTAGCCTTATCGTATATGTGTTGGAGGAGTTGAAGATATCTTCCGTCTATCCTACATTGCTTTAGCGATTCCATTATGCTATATATTTCCACAGTGTCGAAGGCTTTTTGGAAGTCTACAAATGTTAGGACCAGTGGCCGGTTGTATTCGATTGATTTTTCAATTAGTACCTTTACTGCTTGCAGATGATCATTCGTACTGAAGCCTCTCCTGAAGCCAGCTTGTTCCCGTGGTTGGTATCGGTCGAGTTTTTGTTCTATTCTTTTTGTAACGATCTTTGTCAGCAGTCTGTAGAGGTGTGGAAGGAGGCTTATCGGTTTGTAGTTATCCAAATTTGTTATATCTCCTTTTTTGTGGATTAGATAGATACACGAGTTTCTCCATAACTTTGGTATTTCTCTTTGCTCTAAGCACATGTTCTCTTTATCTTCTGATAAAACTTTCGAAAACCATTTCTTCTGAACGCGCGCTTCTTATATTCTTCTTTTTTTCGAAAAAGCTGGTGTGATTCCCTTCTCTTCTGCTTGCGTATGATCCTTACACTCTTCGTCACACCAGGAGTTTTGTTCTGGTGGATTGGAGAAACCCAGTAAAACACAGGCGCCAGTAAATTCTTATCGCTTGTTGGCAATGATGCCACTGGTCTTATGGGCTTGATATTAACGATATTGGACTTCTTGAGAGGTGTTGAACTTTATCACACTAATTCTTTGATGTTGCTATGTTTAGGATATCCAGATATACGTACCTTGGCAGTAAATAGTTCGTGGTCTCAGTCTACCTATATATTGGTCACTCAGAAAGTGCGAACACATTGGAGGATATTGAAGGGACAATGCCAGATCCCTTTATCAGTATTGTGGTGTGGAAATCGTGTGCTAGCTTCGTTGATGTTTCGCTCCACTGCAAAGTCGATTAACCTTAATCGCTAAGCACGATCGAATCGTAATACATATTTCCGAAATTATTTGTATGTAAATCTTGTCGAGAAGTTCGTATAAGTTCGTATAATCTTTGGTGACATCGTCTTTATGTTTTGTGTGGACGTGAGCTCATATTAGGGGGGTTTTAAGAAAAGCAGCCTTAATGCAAATTGGCATCAGGTGTTCGTTCACATGCCTGAAAATCAATTTGCCTAAGTCTGGTGCATCTAAAAGGACGCCCCTGTAGTAGTCACTGTAATATATGCCGCAGTTTTTCAACCTTCTTTTAGCCGGCAGTTACCGTGCCAATATGGCTACGTCACCCCAAGATAGACGGGCAATGCTAAAAGAAGCCTTCACTTGTAAGTTTTCTTTTGTTGAGTAGTTATCCTTTCAATTGAATTCCGGCAGTTACCGTACCAATATGGCTACGTCACCCCAAGACAGACGGGCAATACTAAAAGAAGCCTTCACTTGTAAGTTTTCTTTTGTTGAGTAGTTACCCTTTCAATTGAATTCCGGCAGTTACCGTACCAATATTGCTACGTCACCCCAAGACAGACGGGCAATACTAAAAGAAGCCTTCACTTAAAGTTTTCTTTTGTTGAGTAGAATTCAATTGAATGCGTTTCTTCGTGAAGCTTATAGCGTTCAGGAATGCCTTGTTACGATTACTCTGGCTTCAGACTCCACCTTTGCATGGAAAAGATATCCTTCAATCTGCATCTGCATACGTCCTTCAATTATATACTTCAAACTAATGCAGTTCGCAATGCAGATACGAAATAAAGTATCACTCATCCCGTAACTATTGTCCTTCAATTCCTTGCCTAATAGAGAGATTCTAAGAATTCTTTCTCCTTTACCTACAAGATCTCTGTTTTTCCTATGACCATTCTGTGATATAAATAATATGGTATGTATCCCCCTTGGAATAGAGTTTAGCTTTTTGGAATTCTTTTTATCACAACTACTATAATATATATTGCTATATAATTGAATGTCCTTTCCTTGTCGTCGCACACTTTGGACTTTCCTTTAACCAGCATGGTTTGGTTGAAAAAGTGCATCTTAAATCACCACTTAAAGGTGTACCCAACCAGATAACGGATGATGTCAATTTCAGCACGTCTCTGACGTACATAATTCGTCTTAGATTAATATTCCATAGTACGAGTATTTTATATTGTTTGTTTGGGGGCGAACTAGGAAAAACACTTTTTGCAATTACCTTGCAGTAAGTTGCACCGTAGTTCCTGGTCACCTCACCGCTGTACACGTAATCTGACAGCATCGTCGGTGTGGACTAATCCCCACCTTTACGTGGGCTGAGTGCAATTTTTTCCATTTCACTTTCCTGGGAAAAAATTCCAAGTTACTGAGAAAAGACCTTGACTAAGCGGATATATGTTCGCAACGGACTGCGAGCAAATATTTCACATCTTATTGAGTTTGTTGTAAAATTTTCCTCCGTATACATCGATTTTTTTTACTTGTGCTATATGGAACATGTTTGCATTTTATTTTCTATAGATAAATCTTCCAAGGGAAACAAGCAACATGATTGCCATTAGTCTAAAGGACACCACAGGAGTTAAGCATGCCGAGGATTACATCAAATTGTCTGTTACAGAATCTAGAAACATCTATCCGACCAAGGTAAGTAAACCAAACATACACACACAGACTGAATAGTTTTTCTCCCTTTTTGGGGGGGTTTAAAGGAGTAGCAAGGAAAGAATCGAAATCTAATATCCTCTACGTATTATTTTTTTTCTACTATTTTTTTTTTTTACAAATTCTGCGATTCTTGATAGCGTCAAATCAAGTTGTATTTTCCGATATTTTTTCTATCAATAAGTTTATAGTTGCCTCTTGGTACTTTTCCTCCTCCTGAAGGGAAATGGAACGCGAACTGTTCGTTTACACACTACGAGTATATATATATATTTTTTAATTTATTTTCTTCCCTTTTCATGTGGATGCTGTTGTCATCGATCCTTGTCGACATGGTGTGTGTTATTGCATTTGGAATAGACAATCTTTTCTGTCGGTGACATTATCTGCTTCGATTCACCTCTAACTTTGTCCTCAGAGTGGTCCAGTTCTGATGAGCGAATCGTTTCGATTGACAGGAACACTGGTAAGTTGGTTGCTTTCTAATTTATTTTGTGACTTCCGCTTGCAGCGGAAATATTTTCCAACTGTCGACTGAAGCGGAAATCAGTTTTTCCTTCGCCGAAATATAACCATTTCTGCTGCAGGGGATGTTTGTTTTTGATTGTTGCGCGCGAGAGATTTTCTGTAATTGCTGTATCAATTATTGCTTTTGGCTGAATTCAACTGTGCCGGCAACCACTGGCTGGTTAAGTTAAATTAGTAACAGCTATATAATAGCAAGTAGATGGACATCGTTTCGATAAATTCAAGTGTCTGCATGTTTTCCATAAAATACTCGCTTGAGGAGATAATTCACATTATTGCTCCCGATATCCTGCTGCAGGAAGAAAGTTAATGTTTTGTTGGCTCTTCGAGGACTATTCAGTTGTGAAGTGAAGTGATTCCAAGAATAAATACGAACATGCCAGAAATAACTCTAGTTTAAGTGGCTGATTAAATTTCACACACAAGTGACTATTTTTCCTCTGCTCTGGAATTTATTGTACTTCATTTAATATTTTACAAGCACTCCCTTTACTTTCCAGACGGGTGCCCCCGTCTCTCTACCTTTGAGTTAAATTTATCGTTTAAGTTTCGTACATGATTCGAATTTCTTCTTTTGAAATAGAGATTAAGTGGGATACCTTGCGTTGGAAAGTTGCTGTAAATGTCAACGAGAAACTTATCGCTTGTATACGAGTATATAGAGATCTGAAAAGCTTTTTGTGATGACGCAGAAAGGAATGTAGCATTCTAGTGACGTTTTTTTCGAATTATTTGTCTTTAATGTTTAAGTACTGAGGTCATATTCATTGAAAAAATCGCACTTTCATCCTTTGTGGGGAGTAATAAGATAGGTTAGGTTACTTAAGGCGGTAACAGCCCAATGCAGGGTCTGGTCTAGCTTCTCGCAGCCACTCGTGCTGTACGCATCACCAATGGTTTGGATGCGACAAAAGGGATATGAATACCCTTATACTTTACAGGGCACGAACGTTGTGTAGATAGACAGAGATAGAGAGAAAGAAAGAAAGATTTGGTGTAGTGGTTTGAAACTAAGGTGGTATTAAGTTTCTGTAAACTCCAAGGGTAGCGTCCAGTTAACTGGGGAGAATTTTTGGTTTTGCTTTTTATTGTCGTTGCTCATTTTTTTTTAGTCCTCCTGATGTCATCATTACTTACAGATTTTTGCCGTTTCCGAAGGGCATTTTTTTCGATTGGGAGAAGCATTTCATGATAATTTTAGTCTCGGATGTTTGTCAGAGGTTCGCGAGAGGTGGGACCGTGAGAAAACTTTTTTTATTTTTTTTATTTTTGTGTTTTCTTGGATTCAAACCTTGAACCTCTCACTCAGTGATCGCGCACTTAACCACTGAGCCACGGCTCCCATTTAAGGTAGATGTCCTTAAAGCGCTGTTGGGTCCATTTTCAGTACACATATACATATATGAGAACAATTCCTAAATTACGGTCGGATCGTGGCAGAAGTAAATCATCTTATTCGGATGGATCGATACCTGCAACTTTTTCGATGGGATATAAGAAAGAAGCATCGCCTAGCTATATGTCTTCTTATGGACACAGCCAGATAGAACCAGAGGAAGTGCGAAACCATCACGTTCTCCTCAGCATCGCCACAGCTACGATCGTTTGCGCCAATTCCGAGTCTGCTGACAATGCTGCTGATAGGTTAGGTTAGGCAACTTGGTGCCCTTGTTGACAGGGTTGTCAACAGCTCACTTAGACCACTATGAGTCTATTGTGTCCAATATTTAAAACCCTGGGAACCTAAGAATTCCAATCTTCGACCGCTAGACTAAACCACCCAGATAAATGTATGGATCTCATGAGTTTTCTTAGGTTAATGCTACCTAACTCATCCAGCTCTGAAAGGAAGTATCTGCCAAAAGCACGGCTTCTTTTGCTGACCAGAGCTGGACAGTCACACAGGAGATGATGAACGGATTATATTTCCTCTACGTCCCTGCAGCTTCTACAATAGTCGTTATGAGGTAACCCTAACCGTGCTGCGTGATTACCTATCACACAGTGTCCTGTCATGGGCTATGCGGGTATCCCTTCGACTTAGTTCTATAAGATTGATAGATCTCTTTTTGTCGTAGACTGGCCATAAAGATTTGGCTGTAGCGCATGTATCTAATCGACACCAGCGTTCATTAGCTTCCTCATTAGATTCGATGTCTATCTCCCTGTATAGGGTGCTGAGCGGTACACAACCCGCGAAGCCCTTCGAACCTTCTCTTGCTAGTACGTCTGCTTTTTTGTTACCGGAGATATCCATGTGGCCCGGTACCCAGCACAGGGTCACCGTGTTGGCCGCTGAGATAACATCCAGCCGTTTTTTTTACAAATTTTTACGAGCTTGGATCTTAGTGATGTTGACTCTAACGCCTTAATGGCCGCTTGGCTATCAACATAGATATTGATTATTTGTCTTGTAATGTCTTCCTCAATAATCTTATCCACAGCTTGTTTTAGTGCGGCGATTTCGGCTTGGAAGACTGCTGCTGAATCCATTGTCTTGTTAGGACTCCTATGAGGGTCTTATATGGGACAAGTTTGCTTTCTTATGGTACAGGTGGAAATTGTGTTTTATTTCATCTCCTGATAGGCGCATATATAACGCTTGGACAGCTGAATATTAAAAGCTTCTGGAAATATGTGTCCTGGGAGTGAATTCCAAAGTCTTCAGAACATCTACTATGGTAGTATCTATAGTATAGGCATAGGTCTGCTACCAGCCTTTTATGAGCTCACGGTTGGAAATTGGATGTTAGTGTCGGATCTTCTATTAAGGCAATTGTTCGTCTCTGTACGCTGCCGAGCAGATGACAAAAAGATGGAAGCGGTGAATTGAGTTTTCTTCACATTGAAGTCAGCTAAGTTTGCTTTTCCACACTGTAAGATTTTCGCACCTCTGACGATGTGATGTATTTGCATTTACGCGCATATTGTTCGAACAAGACGATATTAGAGTGCTATTGTTTGTTGACTGCAGTAAGTTGTTGATACGGAGTAGAAATAGAGTTAGTGATAGTTGACCATAGACCTGTTCCTGTAGTCCGTAGGATGCTAGTTTGCTTAATAATGCTCCATGCTAAACTAGATCGAACGTCTTTGAGACGTCCAGACCGACAACTTTTGATTTTCCTTGTTTCTCAATGGCTGAGGTCCATTATATATTTGGCGCTAACAGTCCAATGCAGGGACTGTTTGCCTTTTCCGAAGGGCAATTTTTTCGATTGAGAGAAGCTTCTCATGACTGTTTTACTCTCGGATGTTTGTCAGACATTCGCGAGAGTTGGCATCGTGAGAAAACTTTTTTTGTATTTCTTATTTTTGTGTTTTCTTCGATTCAAACCTTGAACCTTTCGCTTAGTGATCGCGCACTTAATCACTGAGCCACGGCACCCATTAGGTGGATTATATAACTCAGCAGGTCTCCAATTGAACGGCAGCAGTGAAAACTATACTGCCGGTCGTTTTCTAACTAACGATACAAGTAGTCAAGTTTGAATCAAGTCGCTGCTTAAATTAACCTGAAGAACTCATCTGAAACAGAATCTAGCTCTTGCTGTGAGCCTTTTTTAGATAATTCATCTGAATTCACGACGTGTCGTGTTGCACAAATCACGTGTGTCCAACACAGAACATTTTGGATTTTGGTACTTACAAGGCAACATAAAAGTAAGAGCGGAACTTTTGAACCCTTTGACATACAAAGTTGAAGTTTCAATCATAGTTTTAGAGTAACAATATACATACTCGTATGTAAACTTTTTTTGTATAAATGCAATATGGGGTATCATCAACTGTAATCTGTTGATTTTAGCGTTGAGCTCAACTCGGGCTTTTAGACTGCAATTAATGATAGCATCAATATCAAAGTTGAGTTCGGTAGACTTGCGGCTCCTGCCCGAGCAGTCGTCAAAGTCAAGAGTGCTGTCATTGGCTAATGAATGGATTAAGTTGCGAACATCAGAGAGAAGGTAATTTATATATCATATATGAAGAAATGTGAGTTTTTTCACGATCCCACCTCGCGAACGTCTGACAAACTTCCGAGAGTATTGTTGTCACGAGAAAGCGTCTCAAAACAAATTGCCGTTCGGATACGGAACTAAACTGTAGGTCCATTCCATTCGTGTGAAAAATATAACGCACACAACACGAGTGGTTGCGAGAATCTAGGCCCTGACACTTAAAGAGCTGTTGCAATAAATAATTTTTTATATGAAGAAATGTGTCTGTGAGAGAACAGTTCCCTGGGGTTGTAAAGCACAAAATAACTGGTATTGATCGATTACTAGGAAAACTGTCAATCTATACTGAGCATATGTTACCGACACCATAAGCTTTTAGCATGTGCACGGGGACACTATGCCATATTCTTTCGAAAGCTTTGAAGATATCTAGGACAACTATCCTTACATTCACCGTGGTGGTGGATAGATAGGTTCCATTTTTTAGTCAAGTAGGTCATGAAATCCCCAGTCGAACGCTTTTGACGGTCACTGAGAAGATGTTTTTTTGCACTTCATGACCTTAAATGAACTACTGACGTTGAAGTTGGACATGCGCGAGTTTCCACCTAGCTGGAAAAATACGTCGGATAATTTTGTCATTTTGAGGACACTGTTTGCGCGCAACCAGAGCACGGTATCCCAAGTCAACCATTCGCCATATGAAAAACTTAAATTTATTCAGTACGTTACATAATACTTCTTTAAATTAAGTCAAGAGGCAGTTACATGACTGGGGGTGGGTATAGATGTCCGTAGAGTCCCTAGTCCATGGCTACATAGCGCTGTGGATGATCAAGAAATTAGTGCCTTGGACTAATCAAAATGCTGACGCAGGTTCGAATCCCACAATCCTAAATTTATATTCGACTAATAAATATAACACATACTAAACAATTGACTGTGAGAAGTCCTAGGCCCTTTATGGGATGTTTGCGTTTAACATTTATTTTTATTTCTTAATCACGACCTAATAGTGGGCTATATTCATTTATTACTCCGTGCGTTCTTTCTGGCACTTATCCACAACATATATCTGCCTTATTTCTGCGAAGATACTTCATTCCATTTGAGTAGTTGAGTCGACATTGGATTATGAAAAAATCAAGTTTTTTTTTTTATTTAACACGCAAGCCCACCCCAGTCATACAAAGACATAATTCGACAGAATATAACTACGCTATTGTCTGCCAAAGACTCGAAAGGAATGCGTTAATAAACATATAAATTTAAGTTGAAAGCGTGTTACCATTCCCGTTGCGTACCAAACAATCCCTCATAAATGGTGGCCTTAATAAACAAACAAAGAGAACCCGACCAAATCTCTCCCATAACTTAAAGATCAGCTTCTAAACTAAAATGTATGCTCGCACTTTGTCAAGCATTTTCCGGAAACAAGTTTCTATCTGAACTAAAAATATATCCCTTTCCTCTTCCTGGCAGAGTCAAAGCCATTTTTATTGACCAAATTATGTCACCAATTTTGTCCCTGATGGATGGCATAAATCCATGCATACACAGACAAACTACAACCATTTGCAGCCAAGCACAAAACCATCACCGACCCCATAGAAGACACTCTAAAGCAAAGGAAATGACTCAAAGGATAATAACACTAATCGATTTTTATGATGGCATAGTTACAAACACAAGCAACGACTCCGTTCTGAGCAGTATTTATGGGACCGGATTTAATGCAATGAATTATGTGTCCCTGATTTGCCATTCTATTTATTTTGCATAAATCTCTCTCTTGCTCTCCCCGTTGTCGTTTCTCTTAGGAACGACAGTCATGCAGTGCTCTAAACATAAACCCCTTTCAATCCACTATTTTTCTATTCTCTCACACCCACCATATTTATTTATCTCCTACAGGAGTCGCTAAAGTCTTAGGAAATCGATTTAAGTTGGGCGAAAAGGTCGTCGTCACCAATGGCGATAAAACGGGTAGTTTCCTGAAATACGATGTTGAAGTTCGTGATGCCGATAAGGTGAGTGCATTCTCAGATAGAATGAGAGGGAAAAAAATAAAATAAATCACTTTCTACCATCCCAACCCACTCACAGATTGAGTTCTTCAAATCCTTCGATATATTTAGTGGTACTTCGTATCGAGGACACTTAATCGTGCGCAATCATCTTCAAGTAGATAAGTTCGCCAATTTGGTAAGTTTTTAACTAAAATTGATTTCAATTCAACCTCTTTCCAACTGGTCTCTGAAGTATGACGACATCTATTTGTAGATTGCCAAGAATGTATCCAAATGCTCAAACTTAATTGATAAAGTTCCCATAAAGTTCTTCACGTGTCGTCTAACATCGAAGCAACAGCAACTGGGTTCACTATTGTTGGAGCATTACAAGGTAATGCCCTACTTCGACGCTGAACTAGGAACATATGCATGCCAAGTTGACTTGACGACAACTTTTACTGATGTTCTCAATATAGTCAAAACGAATGATGTTAACTTTGAACTTGAGGCAAGTGAATTTTTGTTCATTTTTTTTTTGTTACACAAATGTCATACCAAGGTGTTTCTTTGCAGGCTCAATTGCCAAACGGACTGTCGGATGTGATAACGCTGAAATTTGTGCCTGGCATAAGGGTAACTCCAGGACAGTTGTCTATCGCTGATATCGGTCAACAGAATATTATTATCACTGGGTTAGATAAAGTGCTGCAGAAGGTTGAGGTAGGTACATACTAGTTGAAGGATGGAATTTATGTAATTACAACAATTCATCGTCATCTTGATGGATCGGTGCGATTTGTCGTTCAACTCTGTTCGAATTAGATGTGTAAGAAGTTGAATTGACTGTCAGTTTGAATGAGGGACGACAAATGGCAAGAACACGATGCTATTGCATGTTTTCCTTAAGCAGGGGAATGGATTGTAATTGCAATGAGGGTGCGATTGAAGTTTTCCTTCTTAGTCTGTGTTGCATGTAAATAGAAACGTTTATCATTTTCAAAAGAACATCAGAGATTCAAAGAAGATGAGGAATTTTAATTTAAGTTGAAACTATTTTCGTTCTCCATTCAAGGGGGTGTTGCAAACAAAAAAAAATCCCATTGAATGGAGAAGGCGAGAAGTTTTTCTCTGGGAAATCTGGGATGTGTGGTGATTTTTCGTTTTTCTCGCGAAGCAATGAATAATTTATTGGTTCTGAAAATATTGAATCCGGAGGATATGGTTTCTGTGTAAAGAGATTGAGCTTTAATTGAAGATGTACATATGTAGGTATTCTTCTTGCAGATTGCGAGGGTTTAGCATGAATTATAATGAGATTCATAAATCTACGACGTAGTTTAGTGTGCCATCGTTTGCCATAATTTATTCTTCAATAGGTTCAATCGTTCTTTTAGAGCGGGCACCGTGGTCGAATTTAGTGTACACATGATCTGGTTCTTCATGGTTCGCTTGGACAGCAAAATGAATGACAACCAAGTTTAAACCAATTGCTCGCTTTACCTTCTTGTGGGTTCTTCTTTGTAATTACTCCCATAAACCCTCCACTGACTTTCATGCGCCAACTGTCTCGCTCTACTGAACACAAAACGGCGATATCGTCATCGTAATGGGAGACTTAAAAACGTCAACATAGCTTTCAAGCATGTGCTGGGAAACCACGGCATCAGAAACTGAAATGTCTTGTCATCGGTAGCCGTCTGTTTGAGCACAAGACGTGCCAGAAGATTTGTTGGGTCTCAACCGACATGCAGAGACCATCTAACCATACATTTGAATGACACGCAATCACAATCTTTGTTACTTTCGTAACAATCGAGATCAAATTATTCGCAGGTAGAATAACGATAAGTTTCGGGATCCCGCAGTGCGCCAACAGTCTAATGACCATCTCGTCGATGGATTGAGAAAAAAGTCTGATCGGTTCTTTTCTGAACTCAGACTCAGAAGGTGGAAGGGACTTTTCGTCGTGGTACTAAACATTTTAAGCGACGCAAACATTCTAATCTAATTCGCACCGGGTCACTCACAATATATCGAGATGAGCTTCTACATCCTTCAATTAAGAATGTGTGAGCAATTGAAAACATTCCACAAAAGTGGAAGAAGGGGCTGATGATTCAATTCCCAAAGAATGGTAGCTCGATGGATTGCGAGAATTGGAGAGGTATTTGCATCCTTCCTGCCTTTGAAGTCCAATGCTTGACTACGCTACACTTAAAACATTTGTTTGGCCAAGAAAAAAAGCAGCAAGCCTGTTAAATTCTACCGCTCAAGTAAGCATTGCCGAACAGCAGGTCGAGAAAGTTGACAACTTTGGAAAGTTTTGTCTCGGAGGACGGCGTCAACGATAAAAGCCGCAGAATCGAGAAAGCAAAAGCTGCATTCGGTTAAAAATCTGGAAGAGTAATATTTTCAGCACAAAATAAAACCTACGACTGCTTCGATCCAATCAGCCCAAGTCAATATTACTGTATGGATGTACCCAGTAGAGATAAAAATACTGGTACTATATTTTTCGAACCCGTTGCACATTTTTGAATGGAATAGTCTAATAAACAAAGAGCGGCAGCAATAAGATCGTCCCCGTACGGTACTTATGCCACATGTCATCAAAGCCTTCAAGTCAGGAATCTAAAGAAATCCTCTTCAAAAGCAAAAAAAAAACTGCCTCGTAAGACTAAAAGAATAAAGACTTGGTGCTGAGGTATTCAAACGCCATATTGGACAGTTGCTGACAAGGCGACTGTTGGATGGAGTACGCTGCTAATCTGCACAGCCAAATTTCGTTTACCGACGAAAAAATCAAGAAATAAAATGATAGTTTTCAGAAAGGACACCACCTAACGTCAGTTTTGTGGGGTGTCTCTCATGACGGGGTAATTTTTGCAAAAAAAAGGTGTCAAAACATCGCCCAAAGTGTTCCAGGAGACCGTTTTAGAACCTGCTGTGAAAACTCTATACCATACCATGTTTCAAAACAGTGGCAAACTTTCTGACAAGAACCTGCGCCAACCTATAAAGCCAAAACAATCTAAACCTAGATTCATAGAAATGTACCCCGTCTCATGAGCACGAAAGATTGGTCTTTTGAAAGCTCAAACCTCAACCCAATGAATTATAAATTGTGGACTATCTCAGAAGACATCGTGTGATAGCCTTGTATCAAATTCATGAAGAGCGTTTTGACTGCAGCTGTCTAATTACAGTCTGTTCAATAAAAAACGGTTTCTACCCACCCTCACGTACAAAATAATGGTATCTTATATGGATACGTAAATGAGTTTATTTCGAATTCTGAGAGGTACTCTTCCATTTCAGTTTCTTTCACGCCTTCAGTTAAGCAGGGCATAATAGCAACGAGACTTATTTTCTAACATACCAAGGGACTAAAATGGAGTACAACATAGGCAGCAAAGTACCTGGGAAATACAAACAACTTCATTACAAGATGGTCTAGGCGCTGCAAAGAAACTGGACAACCACAAAATGGCAAGACAAGATGATCGTCGAGCATAATCCCATTCTGAAGCGGAGGCAAGCCAGAAAAAACCCCCTACACGAGGTATCAACGGATCTTTAAACACGATTAGGCAGCGACTAGAAGAAAATAGTGTTTCTTTCGAGAGTACAGTAAAGAAGCCATTTCTTGGCGAAAAACACATTCAAAAACGACTTCAGCGGATTCAGGAGAATGTCGATCGTGATTGGAACAAAATTATCTCTTTTTCTGGTTGTTTAGTCCAATTAAACGTTTTTGGTCAAAAAAGGGTGTGACATTTATTCAACGCACTGTTAAACATCTCGCAAATGTGCACGTTTATGGGTGCTTCTCGGCACAAGGATTTGGACATTTGGTCTGCTTTACGTAGATTATAAATGAAAATCGTATGTTGAAATTGTACAAGTTTGGTTTGTTGAAGTCTACAGAAAAACTCTACGGGATAGAGGATAATGATCCAAAGCATCGCTGTATCACTCTGTACCCAGTGGAAAGAGCAAAATGGCATCATTACTATGGATTGGCCATCACAGTCAACGGAAGCCAATCCAAAAGAAAATGTGTCGTGTCTAATGTATCTTAAGATAGTCGAGAAAAAATTAACAACGACGGTTCAACTCATACGTGTGAGCTAAAAAAAAATTGGAGATCATATACTACGCCAAAAAATTAGCCGAAAGTTGTCAGCGTAGATGTCTGCAAATAATCAACAGTATGGGAGATTGAACTAAGTAGACAGACATACTATATTAATATTATACATTGTTATAAAATAAAATAATTTTTGAATACAAGATTCTCTTTGACTTACAATCGCTTAGTCTGCTATTACACGGTGACTCTTGAGTCGTGACTCTTTTGAAATTACACAAGTGCAAAAGAGAAAACGAATGAGATAGCAAAACAGCAACCCGGTGAGTCGTGGGTAGAATTTCGATGCCTCTTTTTTGACGTTTCTCCTTCTCCTCGTTCGTTATTTACCTATTTCGCTTTATTTTTTTTTCATTCCCTATGGAGGGGAGGCGACAAACAAAGACGGAAGAAATTTATTGGTCGAAGGAAATTGACTTTAGAGTTTTAGAGAGCTTTAAACACTTTACAACGGAAAGAAAGAATAAAAGAGAGCTGTCAAATTAGAGATATGGAAAGAGTCAACGAATAATCGCACGAGCCTCATAGAAAGAAAGTTCAAAGAGAATAGAGGAAAGAGTCACCGTGTAATAGAAGGCTTACCGTTAAACAAACTGTAATAAAGTGTGTGTTGCGATTGATGAGTGACTGAAGCGACTAGAGGCTAAAGACGGAAATTTTAAATAAAGTATTTCAAATACATGTTTAAATGAATACTGAACATTTTAATAAATTATCTTGGAAGTTTAAATTTTATAGTAATAAATGTGTAGCAGTATTTTTTCTAGGTATAATTATAGATTCTATCTAAATTCTGTTTTTTTTTTAAAGCAACTACATTGGGGTGGCCGTGGTGTAGTGGTAACATCATCGCTTGTCACGCTGTTGATTCACGGTTAGAATCCAGATGTCAAGAATCATCTATTTATTTCGCATGAAATAAATAAAAAAGTCGATCACTTGCGAAAGCTAAGACAACTCTACTGTGAAGGCATAACACTGGCAGTAGGGTGGTCATATGGCCAAAATGCAACTTGATCGTTATGATGACATCAGGAGGGCGGAAAAAAATACTGTGAATCATAAGCAACGACAATAGTAGCGAAAAACAAAACAAAATACTCCCCAGTTATCTGGACAGCCACCCTTGGAGTTTCTAGAAACTTAATACCACCTGAGTTTCAAACCACACCACTCTGTGTTTCTCTTCCTTTCCACACAAAAAAAACGCACGTGTTCTAAACATTCTGGCTTTTAAAGTCTACAATCTATTCTCATTCCCAATGAGTGTGTGATCCTTTTTCATCTCCATTACAGATAATCCATTTGCCCCTTCATTCTACACACAAAGTTTCCGTTAACAGATTAAGCCTTTCCTTCATCTTCAATTGCCATTATTGGACAAAGCCAACTCTCAACTCTGTTCAACGAAATTAACAAAATTTTAACTAACGCTTCCAGTAATGAAAACCTCATTCAAGCCATATGGCCAATAGTATTCCAAAGCCGCAACGTCCATTATTTGAATTACCACTCAATGATTCATTTCCATCATTGTAATCCTATTGTAATCCAAAACGACTAAGTCTTCCTCTCTTATTTACTGCCTGCAGAAATTGTGAAAATTCGAGACCATTATACCTCCGACACAATAGAGGGCGTTTTAGTGATTATCCACTCTCAAAGGGAATCATTCGCCATTGAAGGGAACCTCTTGTGTAAAACTGCATCCAGAGATATTGGGTGGTGGTGGTCAATAGCCAGCCCGTTAAAAAGTTACCTAATGGAATTTCCTCGAGTGGCCTCCCTTTTTCTGAATAGCACTTAAATGTGAATATTATTTAGTTTGAGGTGCAATCGATGGCTTCCCATCTACTACTCATATACGCCTTCTTTATTCTGCTAAAATTATTTTGAACTATGATGGTGACTGGTAGTCTCTTTTTCCCAGTGAAAAGGAGGTGATTTCGATTAGAGTTATTAAGTTTTTCTTTATTGATAAGCAAACAATTTTTATTTTGTCGGCCAACATGACGACCTAAAAGGTTAAAAGGCATAAACACCCTACAAAGTGTAACATTCCCGATATGCATTGACACGTTTTAAATTGTTTTAATGAAATTCGTTAATGGATATGAAACGAAAATTTAATTCATTTCCGTTTATTGAACAAACAAAATGCCAAACTATGCATGCATAAATTGATAATTAAATTTGTCCAGTGGAATGTTTTTCCGCTGCTTTTTTTTTTGTTTTAATTTGCAAGCCGGCCCTTATCAAATTACGTGCACGCAACAGTGTCACTATTCCCCTTGCTAACAAACAATGTATGACAAAATTGGTATAGCGATGCAGAAAAAAAAGGGACAACGGAGTTGCCTCCTGAGGGTTGCACCACAACAATTTGTGTGTATGGTAAACGAAAGAGAAGGATCAGAAATAATAAAATCCAATTACATACTTTCAAATGAATTGTTGCGAAACGAGGCGTTGAGTAAAACGTTAAATAATTTGAAATTTTCAAAAAATTTCTCATATTGGCTGGACAGATGGTGAATAAAAATAATTATACAGAAAAAAGGTATAATCGAATTGGAACGGATCATGATGCCCTATCCTCTTTCCATTCTACTAGATTTAAATTCATCCCTAATAATATAGGGTGGGCTATCTGTTGATTTTTTTTTTTTGTTTAATCTGGAAGAAAACACACATGAAAGTTGAATCTATTACAATTATGTATGAAAAACAATCTGCCCTATCATGTAATTCGATCGGAACGCAATTTTTTGCAATTTGTCCGAAATCGGAGAAAATTCTCATCGCGTAATTCGTTCGAACGGAAAAAATTTCGAAAAGAAATAATGCAGAGCATCGCATTGCAGAAGTGTGCGATGAAATTTTTTGACAGTTGCCTTCATTTTTTTCCGATATTCTCGGGCAGAAATTTGTTGCGGAATTGTGAAAGGAAAACAAAGAAAAAGTTTTTAAAGATGTAAGTTTTATTAAAAAAAGGATTGCAATTTTAATTGTGTTATTAAGGAAAAAAACACAAATAAAGGAGAGGAGTTCACTGAAACTTAATACCAGCTGAGTTTCAAACCAACTACACCAATCTGTCTTTCTATCTGTCTCTTCCCCTTTCCTCAAAAACGCCCGTGTCCTAAAATTAGTATAAGGGTATTCAAAACCCCTTTCACACGTGCAAATTATAAAAAAAAAATAAAAAAAAAAAAATATGAGCGACTGGTGTCACGATTGCAGGAGAAACCGGACATTGCCTGCAATTTCAGCAAAAGACCAGTGAAGAGTTATCTTCTTTTTGGACGGATGTTGCTGCTGATCTAAATAATCTGGGTCCACCATGCAGGTATGCTACTGGATGTACCTATGATCTGAAGAACCTTAAAGGATGTTTAGAGTTGTTTAAAGGTGTGGAGTGACTTGAAAACATACATAAAAAAGAAACTCGCTGCAAACAAGCGAGAGTTGGTTGAAACAGGTGGTGGTCCATTCAAGGAAATATCGTTTAGAGTCCTTGAAGAAGAAGTTATTGCTTTGCTAAATATGAAAAAATCGATGGAAGGCATTGGAGGACATTCGTTTGGGGCATTTAATAAAGAAAATACTTCTTTGCCTGGACCATCATCAAATAGCTTTGATGGTACTGCGACATGTCTGGGCACTTCTGAATGCATTAGCCGGTTGCGAAAGAAGAAACCTCTTTCCACAACAGAACTACTGAGAAAGCAAGTAAGACTGCAAGAAGAACACTGCATTAATGGAGACAACCAATAAAACAAATTGCAGGGAACATAAAAATGTTTTATAGATCTTTTGACATGCTCCGCAATACAGAAATGAATATGTATAAAGAAATGAAAGAGCATAACCTGGAAGTGAGAAAAATGATGATACGAAAACTAGAACTAAAAACAGGAATTCTTGAATTGGGAATCTCAAAACTGAATTAAATTTTATTTATTTTACTTAATAAACTTATTTTATTGAAAACCGTTTAATATTTGGTTTCTTATTTCTATTGTTTCACTGTGGTAAGAAGACGGTGTAAGCATATATTATGCAGAGCACAGCATACGTTGATGATTTGCACAGCTCTTTGTGGACAATAATGCAACTGCCGAGCACCCAGTAAACAGCGAAATATACTTTTCAGCAAACCAATCGTTCTTTCAACAACATTTCGCGCTTTAGCATGTGTTCTGTTGTATCGTATTTCAGGACTACGAGTATTAGCCATCGGCGCTCTGAAAGGTGTTATAAGCCATGGTTCCAGTGCATATCCAGCATCGCCTTATTAACTAAAAAACAAACAAAAAAGGAGATAAGGATTAAAGTAACATTTTATACAATGTATCCACCTAATAACCAACTATCCCTTTCTCGACTATCATAACTTTCTTTAAAGAGACGACGATGTAGGCTCATATTCCACACATGGGAGTCATGGTTTGCTCCTTGATAGTTTGCATTTACCCCTCTTATCCGCATTTTATAATCGCAAATCTAAAAGAACAAATATTCAAATAAGGATAACACTTTTTAACACTTACGAGTAGAATCATAGCATTTATACTATAGTATCCCTTACGGTTTAAAAACAAATGTTTATTTTCATTGGGGGCCACTATTTTAACATGTGTCCCATCCAGATTTTCCCAAAAAGTGCGTCTTTGATTGATGAATTTCTTCACTTGATATTTCGCATAAAGTTTCCACAATAATTTTCAACACTTCTTGTAAAATTGTTGAAAACGTTGACTGTGCGGTACCAAAATGGTAGTCCTTTCCCACTCCATGTTGATAATTGCCTTCTGCTAAAAATCTCAAAAATGCAACGAGCTTCACTTCTGGTGTAATGGCATTCGAACGAAAAGTAGTTGGAAATTTTTCTTCTATTTCATTTAAAACATTCCAAATGCAGCTATGCTAAGACTTTTTGACTGTTTCCCTTTCCCTGAATTAACTAATAAACATACATACTTACTCAGTGTTTGAAAGTTGGTCAATTTTATATTCATTTCGTAATGCTCTTCTTTCTTTTGTTTGGTTTACATTTTCTGACACTAAAAGCAAAGCTAAACTGTATATTTTTGTTCTTTTTGTCTTGGCGGTCAATACACATCAGCGTTTCGTGAGATTATTCGATCATCGAATTTAGTGCGCAACAAATCGATGTCTTGTGTGGCTCGTAGCGCCGTCTTATTGAAACCAAAGTTCATTTACATTCAATTTCGCCCACAAAAAGTTCGTTAACATGTTCCGATATCGTTCAGAATTCATTGTAATGACCTCTTTACGATCATTTTCGAAAAAGAACGACCCAATGATAAACCGCACCACACAGTGACCTTTTTAGGATGCATCGGTTTTTCGTGAATCACATGAGGGTTTTCCGCGCCCCAGATTCGACCATTTTGTTAGCTAACGTAGTCCTTGGTGTGAAAATATGCTTCGTCGCACATTTGTCAGGTCTTTCAATCATTCAATTGACGAATGTTCTGCCCAGTACATGGTCCAATGGCTTCAATTGGTAAGTAATTTAGATCTTGTACGGATACAGGTTAAGATCGATGTTCAAAATCCGGCACAAGGTTTTGCGCAAGATGTTAAATTCCTCTGAGTGATGTCTAGTGGTTGTGCTTGGCTCTTCGCGCATGCTTTCACTTACAGCGGTTACGTTTTTATGGCGGTTATGTTGGTGGTGTACGACCTGCCACAGAACCAGTTTCTTCAAAACTGTAGGACGACGTAACACACCGAAATGATCACAAATTTTGCGAAATGTAGTTTTCGTAGTAAGTTTGGATGATTAAAATGTGTTTTTGTGTTGTTAATGACTCCATGACTACAATTGTACTACTTTACACTTCACACTTGAAAAAAACCAACAAAATTATGATATTTGTATTTTGTTAAATAATTTGAAAGGTTAAAAAAAAAACTAAAAGATGGGCTACCCTGTAAAAATTAAGTGGTCTGTTGCTGAGTTTTACACGTCGCTTTCGATGCTGTTTACTGTCTTGATTAAATAATTTCGCAGGGAAGGTTTATGGATAGTTAAACTACCCACTATACTTTGAAAAAGCTGAGCACGCACAATTTATAAAGTTATACGTTGAAAACGCTTACAGAAACTTGCGATTTCAATGGAATGTCAATTAGGATACTTATTCTTCACTGAAGATTTTAAGCCTTCAATCATCCTCTGGAGGTGAATATAACTGTCACCAGCAGCGTTGCCATCGTGACATAATTTATGTCACTAGTGACATAATTATTTCGGTGGTGACATAATTTCTCAGAATAAGTGACATAATTTTAATCGAAAATGCGAAACAAAGAATTTGATCGACAAGTTATAAATTTCTTCGTAAAACCTGGATGAAATCTGCTGGCATCACTTGGGTTTGGTTGGGATAAGATAAGAAATATATTTGGTATCGAAAATATTGTGCATTTGTTTTTTTTTCGTTTGGGCTAAATTATGGCAAGGTGACATTTTTTTGTTATATTTTTTCTTATATTATTTTTTATTTTTTATATTTTTTCTTTAGATGAAGGAAGAGAGGTATAGGGCAGGGGTAGAGTTTGCTGTTTTTTTTTTGTCTTCAAGTTTTGTAGACGACTACGAGTATGTCATGTGACATAATTCTGCCAATAAGGTGACATAGTTTTTTTTGGTGGTGCAGTAATGTACGGGTTTGAGTGGTAGTATTATGTTGACATCTTGCTAGGTTTATTATTATTATTAATTAAAATTATAATACAATAATAATCTTTCTAAATATTAGCACTAGTTACCAGGGCTATGGGCTAGGGTATATAAATAGATAGAGGAAATAAAGTAATATGGGTGTTCTTCGTGTATGGGGCGTTGAGAATCAGGCGAGAAGCTGAAATTAGTCGAAACGGAAATGGATCGGGGGTAAACCTACTGGAAACCAAATTTGTCCACAGAGTAAATATCTTGCCGTGGCTCTCAACGCCCCATAAATTAAATATAATATTCTAGTCTAGTTATAGTTAATAACTTAAAAATGTTTTTAATATTAGTTTCTGAAGGATATTTTAGTAAGTCTAAAACAGATCTTGAGCCAAAGAGTTTTCATTTTATGATGCTGTTCGGACAACTTGTTGGGAAGTTGGATTTTTATTTTTAATTTTTTTTTTTTAAATGAAATTTCCAAATTCCGGAGCACTCAGACTCACACGAAGCCCATTGTACTATCAAGCAGAACTCCTTTTGGTTTAGTGGTTGGAGAAACTTGGATTTTATTTGTTTCTATTTTATGCTCGGGTGGCTGTGGTGCTGTTTAGGGGTTGTATATAAGCGTTTTTTTTGTTGTAAGTTTGGTAGCTTCGATGATTGTTAGAGCTTCAGCAGAGAATATGGAAGACGACTCTGGCAATAGGCCTTTTGACAAGGTGTTGTCACTTCCATCGACAACAACGAATGCAGTTCCAGTGTCGTTTTTTGTTCCATCGGTGAAAACTAGATTCCAATTTAGAGAGAGATTTCATACAACATTTTCTTGTGAACTTCGTAGTTCGTTGAAGATTTGGGCAGTGTATTGGGAGTCCGTAGTCAATCTTCGATAGAATAATGGCGACAACACTGGTCACCGGTGGTGCAGTAATGGACGGGTTTGAGTAATACTATTATGACGAAATCTTGCTAGGTTTATTTTTAAGAAACTGAAAACAAATGGGCTTTTAATAGTTCAGGAATTTTATGTTTTCATATCGGAAAAAATGAGGCATGGTTGAAAGTTTGCAAATAGGCTTAGTTAAGTGTAATGAGTAAGCTACTAAAAGTTCCCTAATTTCCCATGTGCGAAACTAATCAAATTTCCAACCATAATTAGGTAAACTTTAACAAAAAAGGGGTAAAGTTTACCTAATTATAGTTGAGAAGTTTATTAATGGATTTTATTATCACTAAATAATATATTTTGGGCATAATAATTAGAAAGGGTGTTTCAATTGGAGGTTACAGTTTAAATGTCAGAGATGGTTCGGCCGGGAGGCTTTGTGTACAGTAATTGCATTGTTTATCGCGTTGTGTGACAGGTGGCACCGTCTTGTTGTAACCACATGTCTTACACATCAATATTGTTCAATTGGTGCCAAAAATAATTAAAGTTCACCATTGAATGTTACTACAGCACCTCAAGGGCCCTAATTGTTCGTGAATGGCCCATGGATTTTCATGACCCAAAATGCGACAATTTTGTTTGTTTACGTAGCTATTCAATTGAAAGTGAGCCACATCGTTGAAGATGACTTTATTCGAAAAATCGCCATCACAATCAACGAAGTCATGATGCTGTTCATGGTCTGCTGGCTTCCTGAGGCAATTAAATCTTTTGTTAAAATGCGCTGCGTGGAGTTGTAGGGAAGTTTCAATTGTTGGGAACAATGGCGAACATGTCACTCACTGCGGCAATATTTTCGCATGACCCGGCACAACGAGGACGCACTGGTCTTTGCACATCCAACACTAAGCCGGTTCGATCGAATTTTTTCATTGATTTCTTAACCGTGGCACAGGATAGCCGGCTATGTATACCGACATTATTTCACAATCACCGAATCGCGTGAGTTAAATTTTCCACATTTCGGAGAAGAGTTCTAGCAATTAAAATGCGTTGTTCTGTCGTTTACCGTTCCTTAATTATAAATGTCAATGGTTAGTAGTCACAGATGTCAAGTATCAGCTGTTCATCTTTGATAGAACTACAGTAGTGCCAGATTAAAATTATAACCTCTAATTGAATCACCATTCACAATGAAGTACGAGGACTAATATATTGCTGTAAAGACAATTATTATTTTCTTTAATATTGTAACATAATGTAGCATAATAACTACGCCCTCAAAGAGGCAACACATTCCGAAGTGTCTTCCTTCTGAACACATTCGAGGTTCGTGTCCACGGATAGAATAGGATTATGTCTAAGACGACGTCGCGGAATTAAGAGAGAATTATAACCACAAGAGATTATTGGCTGCAGTTGTCATCTTGGAATTATTACATCAGAATTTTCTTGTTCCAGTGGTCGAAGAAATTGCTAGAAGTTTCTGGCTATCAGAAATGCGACTATATAAGGACAGATGGCGATCGAGGCATGGCAGTTGGTTTTCGAACCGCACGAAGAGATTGGAAAAGTGATAATCGTGGCGAAGTTGTAATTTTGTGATAAATTGAAAGTTAAGAGTTAACAAGAAGAAGTAATTAGTTTGGATTTGTGAATTAAGTAATTGGAATGAGATAAAGTGATTTGAGAAGAAAGAGACCTTGTAAGGAAAGAATTTGAGAAGAATAGTATAGTGTGACCTTGAATTGTTCTATAGACTAGAAAATAAAGAAATAATCTCACAGAATAACGTTTTATCTACTCGAGCCGTAGCTCGCATATTACAATATGTTAGCAGTAGTGTTGCATTTGCAGCACAGCTACTAGTATAATCTATTAAAGTTGTGTGGGGTGTGAGAAGACGTACCCACGTTGGCAAATAGAGCTTCTAAAGGCATATAATAGAAGAGTTGCTGAAAGACACACACATATTGGAAAATTGCATATAAGTCACTGTAACTCTCTGTGTTACTGAAATAAAAACTTTATGTCTATTTTCTTATTTTTCGTGATGCTTGCTATAAGTCTGCAAAGTCTCAGCTTTTGCGATTCTGGAAGAATGTGCTAAGAAGCGTTCACATCGAAAAATTGTATTTAAATCGAAAGCAAAATGTGCTCTACACCCTGTATATCGAAAATCTATAATTGTGCTATAAACTTTCACGTAATTTGTTTCCTAAGTCTGTTAAGTTTCAATTTGTTAGGTCACCCAAGCATTTCTTTAGGGTTGCGGAAAGAGATACAAAATTAGGCAAATTTTATACAAATCAGAAGGAAAATATTCTGTGAAACACCCTGTATTTTTAAATTGAATAATTCGTCTGCGCTATGGTCTTTTGCGTGATCTGTGCTGTGTGTAGGTATATGATTGCCAAATTCCAGTTTTAAAAGTCCGAGAGGGCTGGCAAAAGGCAGAAACACATAAGAAAATTATATGTAATTCCGAAGAAAAATGCTCTGTACAACACTACGTTCTAGGTTACCCCTACGTTTCCGAGGATAGTGATAATAAACACGCATATTACGGAATTTCTTAGCAAATTATTAAATTTAAAAACGAGGTACAATGACTATGCAAAAATAGAGTGAATAATAGTTTTTATAATAATTTTATCAGATTTTAATGCTTTTTAGATGTGGCCACCAACACGTTGAAACTGGCTTACCAACTAAATTTTATCATAATCCGTCCAGTAGTGTTTGAGTTGGGGGACAAGTGAAAATTCAGAAATCTAACATACGAGGGTGGGTCAATAAGTCCCTGAAAAATTATATAAAGAACACTCTTTTCGGTATAAAAACATTTTATTTTTCAACATAGTCTCCTTTTAGCTCTATGCACTTCATCCAACGTTTCTCCAATTTTTTGATGCCCTCCAAATAATGCGACTTCTCGAGCCCCTCAAAATAAGCGTTTGTTTCAGCGATGACATCTTCATTCGACCCAAATCTCTTACCTCCGAGCCATTTCTTCATGTTTGGAATCAAGAAATAGTCGCAGGGGCTGGAATATGCTGGATGAGGGAGGAATTCGTAGCCTAACTCATGCAATTTTGCCATTGCGACTGCGGACTTGTGCGCCGGTGCGTTGTCCTGGTGAAAAAGAACTTTTTTCTTCGCCAAATGCGGCCGTTTTTGCATCAAATCGGCTTGAAATCGATCCAGCAGCTCTGCGTAATATGCGCCGGTGATCGTTTTACCCTTTTGAAGGTAATCGATGTGAAGAACACCGCGCGCATCCCAAAAAACTGTCGCCATGACCTTGTTTGCTGACAAACCCGCCTTGGCCTTCTTCGGCTTCGATTCACCAGGAGAAGTCCATTGTTTTGACTGTTCCTTGGTTTCTGGTGTGTTGTGGTGAATCTAGGTTTCATCCACGGTTACGAAACGGCGCAAAAACTCAGCCGAATTTTTCTAGAACATCGCCACCTTTGAAGTTGTCAAACGAATGCGTTTGTTGTCGATTGTGAGCAAACGCGGCACCCATCTTGCGGAAGGATTTTTCATGTCCAAATATTTATGTAAAATCGAAATCACTGAGCCATGTGATAAGCCTGTGGCCTCTACAAGCTCGCGCACTTTCACCCGCCGATCGTCCATTATCAAACCATGGATTTTGTCGACCATTTCTAGTGTGGTGACCTCAATTGGGCGACCAGAACGTTCGGCGTCACTTGTGCTTGAACGACCGCACCGAAATTGAGTAAACCAGTGGTGAATGGTTCCAATCGATGGTGAAGAGTCCCCATAATATTTGTCAAGCTTTTGTTTGGTTTGCGTGATAGTTTTCTCTCGCAAAAAATAGTGTTAATGAGCACTCGAAATTCACTTTTTTCCATTTTAACGAAAATGCTATTTGACAGATCTGTCTGAAAATTCGGGTGCGTTCTTTTGAAAGATGGCTTGACATAAAAATAAAATTAAATTTAAGGTGACGACACAATTCGTGTTAATTTTCAGGGACTTATTGACCCACCCTCGTACATACATACATATGTAGATTGCACGTTTTTGTCCGGATAAACCATGAAGCAATCATTTTTTTGCTAACTTGGCCTCATGTGGAGTCTTGAAAATGCATTAGTCATCTAAAAAATATTAATTGTCAAGGAAAATTCGTCAAGTGCGAGTCGTGCCTCGCGCGATTAGTGTTCTGTACCGACAGTTCAAGTATCCGAGTATGTTTGTCCCCCATGGCTCCCTCGAGAACCACTAAGGACATTTTGATTAAATTTAATTCGTGTGTATGTACGAGGGTGGATTGAAAAGTTCACGGCCTGCCATAGAAGTAGTTTTAATTCTAAATTGGTACTTCTCCCCTTTTATTTCCCAACATTCTAAGTGTGACTCTATGAAGTTTCATTCCTGTGTTGCATTTAGTTTGGTTCATTCACGTAGTTTAGTGCGGCAAAGTAAAGTATTTAAAAAAAAAAATAGCTGAGATCGTCGGCATCTCATATGAGCGGAACCAAACCATAATTTAAAACTTGGGTTCTCCAAGCTTTTTGCAAGATGGGTTGCGAAAAAGTTGAACAAAATCGAAATCGACTGACGATATCTCGCGAGTCATTGGAGCTCTTTAAAACAGATCCAGAGGATTTTTTGGCCAGATTTGTGACGACATTCATTTTTTTAAAACTGGTGACTGGTTTTGAGACCAGAGTAAATTTCTGAGTTTGTTTTCTTGGTCAGTCCGCGAATTTTCCAATCCACCTCGTATATCCTGATACGTAGGTTATTTTGTGTAAAAAAAATTTCAAAAAATCGGATTGACTGTGAGTTAGATGTGGGGATCGGGATTTCAAAAATCTTGAAATCAACTTTTTTAGCCGCCTAGCTCAAGAACTCCTGAACGGGTTTCGATGAAATTTGGCATGCAGTCTAAGACGCATGTAGTGGGAGTAAAATATGAGGAGTGGTTTGAAACACTTTCGAATCATCTTTCTAATATGTGCGCCTAAGTCAAGAACCACCCAACGGGTTTCGATCAAATTTGGGTTTTGAGTTATATGGGACATGTAGATACGTTTATCTGAAAATCATCCAAACTTTATAAAAAAAAAAAACTTTTTAAGTTCAGCTTTAATTTCTACGTCATCCTCCAGAACCCAATCACAAAAATATTTTAATTTTTTTTGGTCCACCACGTCCTATTTCTGTGCATTTCACCTCTCGAGGTTAACCGGTTTAAAAGTTACAGGCGTGTGACAGACACACGCACAGATGGAGAGACTGTTCCATAATCCATTAGTGTTCCGTTTAAACCATTCTGGCACGGAACACTAAAAAGTCCCATTTTGAATTTTTTCCGAGGTTTGACATAAATTTCGCTTAAAATTCCTGGGCTATAAAGAATTACACATTTTTCAGGGTTCCGGTACTTAAAAGGCAACAAAATGTTAGAAAGGAACCCATATAGAGAGAATCAGTTGTCTGCCGTCCGTCTGTTCGTCTGTCTGCTGTCTGCCTCATAGCTTTTGAACGGTTTGACGTAGAAAATTTGGACTAGAGATGATTTATCTAACCGAAGATAGTTTTAGTTTTCAAAAGTGTCGATGCTCGGATTCCATCATCAGCTTTCGAGACAAAATTTGATTCTAAAGCACATTCATGCTTGAAACTGTTTTAAAAGAAACAACAATGAAATCACGATTAAGTGGAAATTAAAAAATCCGTTAAAGAGTATTTTCCCTACACAAGTTTCTTTTGTCATTTTTAGGTCCTATGTAACCTAGGTACTCCCTTATTTAAAGTAAGTGGAATATGGTACATAGATTCCGAATAAATAATTACATTCGATGCGTACCAATAGTCAGAGTTTCCAGTATCTTTTCCTCTCCTAAAATTTCACGCAAAGACACACACATCCAGAGCGAATGGACAAGAGTGGTGTCATGTTGATGGTTTAGTTTCGACATCGTTATTTCTCTGGCAAAATTAAACAAAAAAAAAAAAAAAAAAATTAGCGAAAGCATTTAATTTTATGTGGTCGTTAAATATTTCGTTTAAAAAATGCTATTCGCGCCCTTTTATTGCCGAATCTGTTGAATAATGTACGTTCCTGAATAAAACATAGAAAATTGGTAAAAGAAAAAAAAGAGCACTCGGACTCAATATTGGTCCATCAGGCAGAAATCCCGTACTAATGATGATAAGCTTATGTCATCATGTTCAGTGGTTGAGTAGTAAAATAAAATTTTATATGTAAAAGCAAATTTAATAACTGACTGACAACAACTTTTGCTTTTCTCTCCAGATACATTCGATTTTGGAATACGTAGTTTACAGATTTTACACGTATCGTTTAAACAGTTAGAAGTTAATCACTTTTTTTTATACTATTTTTGACAACCCAAGCGCAAATTTGGCTTGCGATTCCACTAGCAATTTTTTTTTTTGCTAATAGAAAGCAAGATTGAAGTGGATTTTTTTTTTTTTTTTTTACAGACGTTCTAGGGCTGTGTTCATAGGAAACACATCTGGCATTTTCAAATTGTTTTAGAAGTGCTTAATGAGTTACGAGTAAAGTGTTAAGAAAGGCCTTAAGTGCTGGGTGTCACTATAAACGCAGATAGTCAACCTCTTCCATCTGTACTTTATAATATAGTTCATGTCAAGTCTAATGAAGTCGTCCAAAAAGACACCAGCATACAGACCCTTGACTGGTTTAGAAGCCATTCCTAAAAGTCCGACTAAACATATTTTTTTAAATTTCCTTACTCGTAGTCAGAACAACTTTAGTATTTAAAAAGCCTTCAGTGCGATAATTTGTTTCAAATCGGACTTACCATACATACATCATTAAACCCTTCAACTTGTAACCTCTACACATATCCTTACGCATCGTCCTTTCCTCTATAATAAAAGTCGATCAAATATTAAAGGGCGTCCCAAAATTCATGCAAGATTTGAATTTTGCGCCATTTGTGCAGTAGTGTTGCCAACAAAAAAAAAAAAAAGACAGCGTGATAGCTGACAGTTCAGGGTTATTAAAAATGTAGTGCTACACGAAAGAACAACGCGTTTTCATTGCTGAGCATTATTTAAATAAAAATAATCTCTACAAAGTGCAATTGACTCGAGAACTAAAGCCTACTGACCACGCACAGCGAAGAGAGTTTGTTGATGCTAATTTTTAAAACAAAATCATCTTCAGCGATGAGGCTCATTTTAATCTTGATGGCTTTGTTAATCGTCAAAATTGTCGAATTTGGGGTTCAGAAAATCCATGAGAAACAAATGCATCCTCAATGTGTCACTGTTTGGTGCGGATTTTAGGCTGGAGGCATCATCGGTCATCATTCTTTGGTCAGTCTGCCTATCGCGACATGATAATCCAGTTTTTTGTACCTAAATTACAAGATATGGATGTGGACAACATGTGGTTGTAACAAGACAGTGCCATATGCCATACAGCCCGAGAAACAATTCAATTACTGCATGAGTCATTTCCTTCTCGTGTAATTTCCCGTTTTGGTGATTAAAATTGGCCGCCCAGATTATGCAATTTAACGCCGTTGGACTTTTTTCTTTTGGGTATTTTGAAGTCTAAGGTTTATGCCAACAAGCCCACGACCACCCATGCCTTGAAGGAGCAAATTGAGCGCTGTATCAAAAAAAATTAAGCCACATTTATGCAAAATGGTCATGGAAAATTTCGATAAAAGAGTGCGTATGTGCCAGCAAAGTCGTGGAGGTCATTTACCCGATATATCCATACATAACCCTATACTGTATACTTTATGAAACAATAAAACATTTACATTTTTTAATTTAAAACCTGTGTTTTCTATCAAAATTACTTCTTGCGTGAATTTTGGACACCCATTTCTAGGGAAATCAGCTCGAAAAATAAACTTTAAATGAATACATTTTGAATTAAAAAAAATCACACCAGATACTTTAACTATGTCGTATAAAGTTTTTCAGAATATCCACTGTATAATATTAAACTCGTAGGGGGAGAACAAAAAGAAAAACTCGGTCAAATCTCACTAACAACTGGCTTCGTCTATGTACGAGTATTTTTTTCCATAAAATTGTCAGCATACTCGTACCTAACAGCAGGCAATCAGGTTGAAATCTCCCCTCTATCCTCTTCCATCTCCCATCTAACTTGCTTTTTCCTTGTCTGTTCTGTTTTATTTAAAAAAAAAAGAATGAAACAATTTAATTTAAACCAAAAACTTTCTACAGGTGAAACCATCAGATACATCCGTCCTGCAAGTGATTCCTCAACCAAAGGTACATGGCTCATTGCAATACAAGTTGAAACTATTGAACCAACTACCAACGGAGGAGCAATTGTTTATCTATGTGCATTCACCATTAACCCTGCAAGACATTGAGGTGAGTAGAATTTATTTGATTGCATGTAATGGATATGTGCATTTCTATGGTGTCCATGGTTGATACTAAACAATTTATTGGCATCCTGGGTAACACTATGTGTAGGATACAACAGTCGCCTATGGAATAAATATTACCTACATTTTTATATTAAATATTCTCTCTTTAAATATGCTTTTGATTTATGTATCTAACACCCACCAGTATTTTGAATCTTAAGTGTATATTTCTACAAGTTTCTGAAGTTTTATAATTATATTTGGCTTTAATTTCATGTCGTCGAGTGTATTTCCTTATGCTCAAATTAGTTTATTTAGGGAACCTTTTCTAGTTCTTATCTCCAGGCGGTCGTAGAATCACAAAAAAAAAAACAACCAACACACAAATGCATCTCGGGAGAGAAAACTACGAATTGAAGTTTCTTTCATACCCTTTACATTGCTTATTTGTTCTTACAGATGAGGAAAACTATCACATGTGTGTAGGTTTTTCTTTATATGAAACTTTCCAAAGGAACCTCTGCTTTCGTTTGGATATATTATTTTGCTGCTTTTTGTTGGTGTTTGTGTTTTTCTTAGTGTTCTTCGGAAGAAATGCACGGACTTTAGTTTAATGAAAAACTAGTAAATGTTTAATTTGTTCAGCTTGCTGTTTTGTTTTGTATGCTTATACTATTCGTATACTTATCCATACAGATACATTATGTACTCTGAAATTGGAGGAGATGTTAAGAAAGAATGAACTTTTGTGTACGGAAACGAATAAAACGGACCACTTAAGGATTAAACACGGTGTCTTGTCACTTTTGAACCATAGATCTTACTTTACTTACTTTAGATGACACTACAGTGAGCCTCAATCAAAAAGGGATTTCATTTGGTCGATGTCGCTGAGCAACCGGTATAGTTCCTTATTGTATCCTCCATACTCCGTCGATATTAACGTAACCAAAACAACCAACGGTGCACGACTGGGATGATGAGGGTTTTTTATAAAGTCACCTTAATTGTCCGTGAGAAGACTTTGCTCCAAGCAATAGCTGTTGGCAAGAGTCATTTTTCGCTTGATCTCTGCGCTCGTATAATATTTTTACTTGCTCCTATAAAGAGCAAGTACAGGGTTATTCATATTGTGCTTTAGGATTTTAATTTATATTTAAATATCATAAAAAGTATTAAAGTTTTCATTTACATTTTTTTACTGTTTTAAATCCATTAAATGGCGGCCACGGGAGTTTTTGCAAACTTCGATTCTTGTGAGGTAATTTTCGATGACTTTTCGGCACATTTCTGGCTGTATTGCGGCTTCACGGATGTTGGTTTTTAAGTACTCCAAAGTTATCTGCATAGACACGATTGCAAAAAAGTCATTGAGAACAAATGGGGCTATCAACCCATAACAACTTACTGGCTCTACATCTCGGTCATCAGACCGATCCTGATCTACGGAGTCGTTGTCTGGTGGATTGCCTTGGATAAGGCCATAAACCATACAAATTTAAGCAAAGTCCAACGTTCAGCTTGTCTGTGAATTAGCGGAGCACTATGAACGACTTTTTTGTTCACAGTGGTCCAGCAAAGTATATGACCACGACTCCATTTTAAACAACTTTAAAATCTAGTCCCTGAAAGCATTGACTATACCATACCCAAGTTCAATTTTGACAAAAATTTCCAAGTCACCATCCCTCCGATACAATTTTACACTGACGACGGTTCAAAAACTAACGATGTGGTGGGTGGTGGTGTTTTCTAAAGGGTGGTTAAATTTTAAGGGCCGATGTTGAATGTGAACCACACCTAAACGTCAAGTTTTTTTCTGCATTTCATTTGACATTTCTCAATTTCAGACTAACTCAATTTGAACCATGGAAAGATACACAATCGAGCAACGCGTTAAAGTTATTCAGGCCTATTATGAAAATGGGCGTTCAAATCAAAATGCATATCGTGCATTTCGTGATTCTTTCGGTCAATTTAATCGTCCAAATGTGCGTACAATCGGAAAAATCGTGCAAAAATTTGTGCAAACCGGGTCTGTAGGAGATGTGAAAACACCAGTGCATGCTCGTACAGCTCGTACTGCAGAAAATATTGCTGCTGTTCGCGATAGTGTGGCTGAAGAGCCGTCCACCTCAACTCGTCGTCGTGCCCAACAATTGCACCTCTCACGCTCACCGTTGATGAACATTATGCATAAAGACTTGCATTTACGCGCTTACAAGGTGCAATTGACTCAAGAACTAAAGCCTCTTGACCATTTCAAGGGTCGTCAATGGTCACAATGGTGGCAAGAAATGGCAACAGTGGATGATCAATTTTCGAAGAAAATCATCTTCAGTGATGAGGCACATTTTCACCTCAGTGGATTCGTCAATAAGCAGAATTGCCGCATTTGAGCGAATGATAATCCAAGAGTGATTGTCGAAAAACCGATGCACCCACAAAGAGTGACTGTTTGGTGCAGTTTATGGGCTGGCGGCATCATCGGGCCGTATTTTTTCCAAAATGAGGCCGGTCAGGCAGTTACTGTGAATGGTGTTCGCTATCGTGAGATGATAACGAACTTTTTATGGCCCGAATTGGAAAATATGGATGTGGACGATATGTGGTTTCAACAGGATGGTGCCACTTGCCACACAGCTAACGAAACAATGGCTCTTTTGCGCGACAAATTCAATGGCCGTGTTATCTCACGTGGTGGCGATGTCAATTGGCCGCCAAGATCATGTGATTTGACACCGTTGGACTTCTTTCTTTGGGGTTATTTGAAAGAAAAGGTGTACGTCGATAAGCCAGCAACAATTCAAGAGCTAAAGGATGAGATAATTCGGCACATTAACGGCATAGAACCTCAATTATGCCTCAGCGTCATCGAAAATTTGGACCATCGGATGGAGGTGTGCCGCCGAGGTCGCGGCGGCCATTTGGCCGATATTTTGTTCCATACATAATTGAACCATACCAATATTATCATAATAAAAAGAAATGACAGTAATTTCCTAAATAATTTGTGTTTTATTCAAAATCAACATCGGCCCTTAAAACTTAACCACCCTTTATAATAGGCTTAATCTAAACCTCTCTTTCCGTCTCCAAAATTATTGTTGGAACACGCTCTAGGCGGAAATAATGGTAATAAAAGAAGTTTTATCTTGGCTAAAGAAAAACGTGATATCCGCTGTTGATATCAGTATCTTTTCAGACAGTCAAGCAACAATCAAGTCCTTGGAATCGTCCTCTATAAATTCAAAAACAGCTCTAGATTGCTGATCGTCTCTTATAGAGATGTCGGAGAAGTTCAATGTTCACCTATGTTGGGTGCCGAGGCACAGGGGCATACTAGGAAATTGTAAGGAAGGCGAACTTGCTAGATATGGAACAACAATTCTACCAGAAAAAAATCACTGGGCATACCGATCGCTTCATGCAAACTCAAATTAAAGCTGGTTGCTATTGAGAAGACAAATTCTAGGTGAATATGTGGTACAACGTATCTATTATATATCAGCGCTGTAACTGGTGTCATCACCGGGCACTGTCTAATAGGCAAGAATGCATAAAGGCTTGGCTTATATTCGAATGATTTCTGTAGAAGCTGCATGGACGAGAAGGAGGAGGAACTATTGCACATGTCCAGATTTCTCCCAAAGAAGGTTCCTAACTTCGATTTCAATGACCTTAAAGATTTGAGTAAGTCAATTAGAAAACTCCTACGCTTCATCAGAGCCTCCAAATGGTTTAATGGGTAGGCATGTGACTGTTTCCCCAAATCCATGTGGTATCACAATGCATTTTTTTTTAGGAGTTTTTTTTTCAAGATGGCAACACTCAGACAGCTGTGATAGTTAATCTGACAGCTGACACCATCTTTTTATTCAGTATTGTTTGACAAATCATCATGCAAAGTCTTCCGTCCGAGCAGCGTTTACAAATTGTGAGAATTTATTTCAAAGATCAGTGTTCAGTAAAAAAATGTTTATAGAGCGCTACGCCAATTTTACGGTCAACATAATCTACCAACTGAGTCGGCTATTCGCAAAAAATTCTACATTTACTTCTTGGACTCCAAGCCACCGACAAGAATGCGCATAGATAAAAATATTGACGCCGATGAGGCAAATGTTGAGGAAGATCCTAATTTATCGATTCGCCATCGTCGCCAAGAACTTACCCTGTGTCTATCGACTTGTGGAAGATTTTGTGCAAGGATCTTCGCTTACACGTTTACAAGATTCAATTGCAAAAACTGAAGCCGAACAATCATCGTTTGTGTCGTGAGCAGTTGGGCGCTTGAGCAGTTGGAAGTCTATCCACATTTTTACCGTAAAATTTTGTTCAGTGATGAGGCTCACTGGCTTTGTTAATAAGCAAAATTGTCGGATTTGTAGCGAGGAAAATCCAAAGGTGATCCATCAGCTACCGCTGCACGCCGAAAAATGCACTGTTTGGTGCGGTTTATTTTACTTGGCCTGAAGAAAATCGAAATGTCACCGTCAATGGTGCCCGGTACAGAGAAATGATAAACGATTTTTTGTTTCCAAAAGTGCAAGAACATAGTCTGCAGGACATTTGGTTTCAACAAGATGGTGACACATGTCGTACTGCCGGCGAAACCATCCAGTTATTTAATGAAGTGTTCGATGACAATATTTGACGCCGCTGGACTATTTTCTGTGGGGGCATTTGAAGTCGGTGGTCTATGTGGCCAAACCAACAACGATTCCAGCCTTGGAAGCCAACATCGGGCGCACCAAAGTGATAAAAAATTGTAACTCCAGGATGCAGTTCCTGAAACGCTCCCGTGGTGGCGATATGCCCGAAATCATTCAATTTCAAATTATATAGCTCTTAAAAAAATATCCTTTATTATTGGCTTTCAGCTGGCAGTCACTTCTACCTAACCTAACCTAACTTTCAAATAGAGGGACAGGCTTCGTTTCTTGCAGCAAGTGTTTAGAAGGTCCCCTTCTCGTTGAATATGGGGGATTACAAGTCTATGGTTTGGTTAATCACATGGTACAACACATGTGGTCATCCATACGTGTATGTTGGGTACAGGCATTAAGAACGAAGGAGACCAAAAGGAGACTATCATCAACATATAGACTCTGCGCGCTACGGACAATCAGCGGCTTCCGAACCATCTCAGACGAGGCCGCCTTTGTTATAGCTGGAATGGGTCCCCCATCGACATCCTCGCAGACGAGATTTTCAGAATATACACTAGAAGAGCCCTGAACCAACCCGATGCCATGGCATTAAGATAATCAAAATGGAAGAAAAAGCAGCGTCAGCAGCTATGAGGCAAACTCGTTGGGTAAATACAACAAATGATAGATGAACATATAAACTACTACCGACAATCTAAGACTGGATAAGTCGAAAACATGGAGAATGTAACTATCACCTTACACAGTTCCTGTCTGGTCACGGTGGTTCATTCCACCGATTTGGACACGACAGTTCACCATCCTGCCCCAGTCTTTCATTGCACATGCTTCACGTCATGGAAAACTACTCTGCCCAGTCCGTCGTTACTCCTCGACCATATGTTGCGGTCGAAAGAGAATTGGATGGCAATATGTAATTTCGTAACAACTCTTCAAAATGAGCTGCGGAGAATAGAAAAGCTAAGAAAAGCAGCAGAAGCAACAAAAGCTACGGAAACATCAGAAGCAGCTGACACAAGACGTATAGCATGATTTGCTAACCAGCCCCGCGAAGTAATACCTAACGGCAGTCCCGTGGGGAGAATGGTAGGAGAGTGCAGGGTGTGGATTAGTACGTAGGCACGTTCCTGGCATCGATTATTAGGGCTTGCGAATCGTGCATGCTAGTAGCCCGGGTTACTAGTACCTAGTCCTGCCATAAGTTCTGTTACAAATATAAAACGCTATAAAAAAAACCAGTAAACATATTGTATTCAAAATTGTTTCATTTATTAGACCACAATATTGATTATTAAAAAAAAAATTGGATTCACTCGAAATGACTGCCTTTTGCTTTAACACAAACTTCCAAACGGTGTAGCCATTGGGCTGTAGCGGCACGTACGGTTTCCATGGAGATCGTGGACGCTGCTCTGGTTAATGCTGTTATAAGGCTTTCCAAATTTCTGTGGGGAGTCTTGCAGCTCATGTTCTCCAATTCTAACCACAAACCATAATCCAGTGGATTAAGATCGGGACTCCCGGACGACCAATCTTCTGCTGCTATGAGGCCAGAAATATTGACTCTGAGCCACTCCTGCGTGGTTTTGGCTTTATGCGCTGGAGCAGAGTCCTGTTGGAAGATCCATCTGAAAAGGGTATTGGTCAAACCCTTCACAACACCCTCTGGCACATCTTCTTGGTAAACCATTGCACCAGTTTTTACGCCTTTTTCACAGAAATGGAGGGATGTGACACCATGGTGAGAGACCCCCCCACCAAACTATTACGGAAGCGGGATGATGGCCACGTTGAACCCTTGAAACAACTTTTTTCGCTTCCTTAGATGAAGTGGCGTACATTGTGTCATTTTGTAAAAATTTTCTCATCCGTAAACAACCACGTTTTCATGGCCATTGTTCGCGTGCCACTGCAATAGTCGCTTGCATCTTTCCACCCTAATTTTTTTTAGTTGAGGAGTAAGAAGATGACCCGTGGACCGATGATAGGCTTTCATATGCAGATCATTCCGAATCAGCCTAGACATGGATCTGGTTGATATATCCAATTTCTTGGACATGATCTTCTGCTTCCTAAGGGGATTTCTCCGAATTCGTTCACGCACTGCCTTTACTACCGCACTCGTACGGACGACGTGTGGGCGACCACTTTTTGGCCCGTCCTCTACTCCAGAAAATTCGCCGAAGCGAGCAATAGCCCGATAAACGAATATTCTCGATATTTCGAGTGGTTTTAGAAACTCGAAAATTTGGCCAGCACTCTTTCTTTACCGCGACTCGATTCTCTTTAACGCCCCACTTCATGTTAATAGTTTGCAAACTGAAACCAAACTGACTAGTATTCTTCACTCATCAGTGCATGTGTTTTGAAAAAAAAGTTAACGATTCTATTCCCGCAAGAAGTTATGAACGATAAGCTCTGGAAATTGTGTAACAGAACTTATGGCAGACTAACGTATGTTCTGCTTGAATACTTTTTATCCGTCATCGAAAGACTGCGTTTCGTTATGACAAGTTTTATTTTGTCCACTTGAAATCTATCAATCAATCTAATGCGCATTTGCCATTCGGCAACAATTTCCTCTTACTATGTACTATTTTACAGAAATTCATTCTTCACTCTTTGTAGAGCCACCATCGATTTAATCAAACCGAGTGGTCATGCTTCTTCAGCACTTTCTTGCAAAGGTCAAGTCCAGGTGCCACTCACTTCCTCCCTTCAATCTTACTCGTTATCTGTAAACTACCACACAATATGTAATTTCAATTTTACTCTCTCTAAATTACCAACGCACCACTTATTATATGCTATTCTTGTACATTACAGATACCAATCTTGGGATCGAATTCTCTCCTGCAAAAGTGCTCTAATCAACCCTTCAGTAATTCATCAACGTTCCTCATTAAGATTATATCGAATGTGGGTCTCATTATCTCCGCATTGATTATTCTTGCAGCAACAATTTGGGGTAAGTTTCTCAAAAATGTATATATATTTATATATTTGTATGTGTGTGCAGCAAACATGCAACCACTTTTCAAGGACCTTCTAATGCTGGAGTTGGAACGCTTATCCACGAAACTACGAGTACTACAGGGCTCCATCCACCATATAGTGGTTGTTTGGTCCTCTATTCGTTTCACCTAAATAAGAGCAGCAAATGTGTGCCGAATTTCACAGAACGAACAAGCACATATGTATGTTTGGCCCTATTATTGCATTTGAAGGGTGTTGGCTATTGTTCAAGAGTGTAAACAAGAACTAACAATACAAATCTCTCTCTCTCTCTCTGTCTATCTGTCTATCTATCTATCTATCTATCTATCTATCTTTAATTCAAAGGACGAACGTTGTTTAGTTCGGTGTTTGCTATGCTTCTGAGCTATACTCGTACTCCTTCGTTGAGTTATAAGGTTGATTAATTGCATTTTGTATTCTATTTTACAGTGCTTATAGTGTGTTCGCCGAATCGGAGAAGCAACCAAAAGGATATCAACTCTGAAGGTGAGTTTAATTAACAATTTCCATATCACATCCTAAAGATATTCGCCTCAAAGTTTTGGCCACGGCTGGTTGGGTTTCCTTCTCTATTTATTCGGCTTGGTTGCTGCTTGTTTTCACAGGGCTAGAGGTGGGTGAGATGGAGGTTCATCATGGGAGCTAAATTTCGTAAAACTGTGTCACTTATCTCTGTGATTAATTTCCTTCGGCGACACTGTAGTCGTTGGTGGTGGTGGTGGTGGTTGTGGTGGTGTCCTGGTACATAGTTGGTTGCAGGAAGAGATTAAATTAAAGTTCCTTTGAAATTTTCGGCAACAGCATTTGAGGAATGCTATTAGAGATGACTCTTGAAGGAGAATGAAATATTCCATCACTACCGCGCTGCCCAAACTACAATCCACACGCACACACACACACACGGTAGTTTTTAGTGTAATTTGTCGGGAGTCTTGAGCGATATTAAGTTTTTATGTACCATCACAGGACGAAGGATAGGGTGTTTGCATTGTTCTCGTGTTTAGTGAAGTACTGAACGGAAGGTAGGGATCAGCATATATCTAGTTTGAGATGCTGAAACTCAAAATGAATACTAATTGGTGCGGAGACAGATGAGAATGATTGATGAAGTTTTAAGGAAGAAGAGGTGTTTGCCTTCGGGTGGCGGATGGTAGAAGTCCGATGCGGGGGTGGAACACCTAAACTTTTGTTCGATAAGGTAATTTGATTGTGGATTGGGTTTCCACGGTGAGATATTTGCCTACATCAAAAGTGTGAACTTGTGACTCGCTTTGCGTTTTCTCTTCGACTTGAGTTTCAGTATTGATTTCGGGCTTCATGTGTCTAATGATTACACCACATTGTAAGAGGATAGGGAAACTTGGAAGTCTGTAACGAATTGCGAGTTGTTAAACGATGGAGAAATTTGAAAGGTATTGTGTTACTTTGTATATAAGTTTAGTGAAATTCCTTCAAACACAGTCTACAAGAATTTGTTTAAAAGCTGATAGGTTGCCAACACTACACAGAAGCAACATCACTTGAAGAGTGTACAGAGTGGCAGCTTCTTTTTGATTTCAGGTAGGAGGGATCAGTTGAACACAGAAGATGAAAGGATCATTGCGACACGGCTCAAAATACATCCTGAATACTAAGGCGATAATCGTCACAAATTTTAAGAAGAGGCAATTAAAAGAATGATAGTTTTCAAAAACTAGAGACATCTGCAGAGGTATTTTGTAATTCCTTTACTTTATTTTTGATGGTGTCACAATTCAAGATGGTCCTGGGCCTCAACCAACAAGCTCGAACATTAGCCAGTTGCCTTCCGTTTTGCACAACAATTTGTTCGAGATCTCCTCTCCTGCGTTGTCCCTGCATAATCAATTACAAAAGGAACCAATTACTCAAACAATTACATTAATTCAAATTACATGGTAATCAAATTATAATAGCTGGTAATCAATAGTACACGTAATCACTATTTTTAATTACATCTATTACATGTTATTTTGATTACTGGTAATTAGTAATTAATTGCTTTGATTACTATTGTTTTCGCAATTCATTTACTACATTGGGCTCCTGTAATTTAGGTTCGATAATATTCATTTAGCGGACTATCATGAGGTGGGTTTGACTTTTTTAGGACGTGTGGGTGAAAATGAAGGAAATATCAACCGCCCACCATATACTCCACACCCTTTAAACTCTCCATACTCGATATTCACCCCCCCAATTTTGTTGTAATCGATTACGACTTCAATTATAAATTACAGTAATTGTAATCTTCTATAATTGTCGATTACTTCGTAATTGTAATTTCGGTAAGATAATTAAAAATTACAAAAAGTAATTGAAATTTTTGAAATGCAGTAGATTATATTTTGTAATGATGTAATCGGTAATCGATTACAATTTCGAGGTATCGGTGTCTATGTTGTGTAGATGTTAAACGTTGGACCAGGTCGAAGTCGCTGTATATAGTTTGCCGTTAAATCTCCTTCTGTTGACACATACGGGACCAAAAATCACTTGAAGAACTTCTTTTTTGAAGCAGCCAAAAATATGATACTTTCAATCGCTTTTGTTATGTTACGTGCTTCTGTGCCCTATAGCAAGACGATGTGGGTCTTACGTAAAGTCTCCTTGGTTCTTCTTGATTCTAATTCTTCGTTTAATCCCTATGTCGGTGTCGTCATTGGAGTTTACTGTGAATGATGTCGCAGGGCTGCTATCTGCTCCTGCATTCTTCGTTAAAACAGGAGTTTCGCTGTGATCGTCTTGTGAAAGCCAGCACATCAATGGTTGCGTTTCTGATAGTTAGTTGGCAATGTTGCCACTGGTCTTCTGCATTTGATGCTGTTGGCCAAGTTTGATTTTTCTTTACAGATTAAGGGACACATAGCCAGCAACTAACTATTTTTTCGAGTTTCGAAATCCACTGTACTGGGGGCGTGCCTTAGTCAATCTGATCGATGGTTTTTTCATCCAGAGGCCGCCAGATTTCTTTATTAATATCGAGGTGTGGGAGTCTTATACTGCTCATGGTCACTCATGTCACATTTTCATCCTTTTTATGCCTGGCCCATCTCATCGCACTTTCTGGATGGCAATAATACCTACTTTATAGCAGTGAAGGGCCTTCGCAAGTTGTTCGGCTCCACGTGGTCTATTGTCGGCCAGAACGTTCTACATGTAGATCCAAAGGTCAATGTCATCCTTATTTCTTTTGCTATGTTCAATGCTCGTTGTTGTTCTCTTTTGTAAGAGATTATGAACCTCTTAAAAGAAAATTGGATCATTTCAGTTTTCTGTCGGTATTTACTTCAGTGGTCTTCTCCTGAGACTTTGATAGCTACCGTTGGCTTCTTAAAGAGCTTCTGAGCTACAAACTCTGATTCCAGATCCAATTCTGAAGGTCCCTCATTGACCTGGTGCTCTAAATATGTTGAAGTAGCTTTAGTGGGCCTTTTCGTTGAAGGGTAATTGATTATAGCTAGCTACTACACTTCGACCAATCGACCTTGGGTAGCCCTTCTACAGAAATAAGTTCTGCGATCGCACAGCTCTCGGTTGCATCGTAGCTTTCAGGTAGGTTAATTGTGACCGCCCCACTGCGTTGGCTATTTAGTGTTTGTTGTACCAACTTCAACCATCTTCCTCTTGCTGGACGATACGGTAAATTTTACACGAAAGAAGCCACACTGAACGCCATCAAGGTCCCACGAATTACAGTTGGTCTTCCAGTCAAAATGCCAAATTGTAATTTTGCCCAATTCCGTTGAAGATTTTTGAAAAGTTCGTCAGTCAGTCCTTAGCCCTAAACCAATATCACATCGGCGTTTTCTTGTCTTCACGTCTGTTTAAACAATTATTTCCACGTGCCTGATCGCTATGCCTTAGTAGATTTTCGTTTGACAGGGTTCCCATATGAAGGTGACTGTCATCCCTTGATTTCGATGTTTCCAATATTAGTCACTCTCGTTTTGTGAGATTCCCATGCGGGCTTAGTGTGCCTCAATGTGTTTCCTCTGTTGAGATAACTATTAGGAACCGCATAAGATTCTTGATGAGGTCTGTACATACCCTCCCTTTCCTTTCTTTCGGCGGATAGGCTGAGAGTGAATTGGAAATAGGAGTGACTTCGATGTCGGTGTTGGTCTCAAGAGTTCCTCATTCTTTTTCTCACTTTACTCCTTGGCTCTTTGCAAATCTTCATTGATTCTCTTAAGAAGCATATCTTAACTTGTCTACAACCGAGTCCTGTCCAATCGATTTGTTGTAATACTTGTCCTTCCATTTGTCGACGTGCTGAACCGTTGCATAGTAGTAGTTTTGTTTTTTTAAGCCAATAAGTTCTCTTCAAATTTTGAAAGTTATGGGTACTTTACCTAATTTGACTTCATGCGGAGCTGATGGTATTTCAAATTGTGTACTTCTTCTTCTTTTCCTTACGGCGAGGTTATGATCCAGAGTAGAAGGATCACAACCCTCCCACTTCTGCATCCCTACTGGTCCGCCTGTGGGGTTTGCCGGTTCGTCACTTCGTCACTGAGGCCAATCAAATGCTGGTGTTTTTGCATTTGTGTGATCCAGTTGTTTTTTGGTCTGCATTTTTTGCGCGATTGTGTAGGAACGTTTATTGATATTGCCTTTTTGACGGTGTTTGAAGGATCTCTCCTTTGAACATGACAATACCAACTAAGCCGGTCGTGCTCTATCTTGCTTGTGATGGGTTCTTTTACATGAAGGCTTCCTCGAATCTTCGAACTTGCTATTCTATCAAGCTTTGTTACTCCTGCTGTCATGCGAAGCATCTTCATCTCAGTTGCCGTTAATTTGCTTCATAATTTTTGGACATTGTCCAGTATTGTGAACCGTATGTGAGCGCCGGACGTACAACTGCGGTGTAGGGCCTTCCTTTCAGCTTAGGCGACATTTTTCGGTCACAGCAGATTTTGGAGTTTTCCTTCCACTTCATCCACCCTACGCTTGCGCGATGATTGATGTCATCATTACACGTTGCTTCGCTATTGATCATATGTAGATCCCAGATATTTGAACTTTTCACACTTGGGAAGCATTTTTCCATTCAAGTAAATGTCTGAAATAGACCGGTGTGGATCAGAGAACGGACAGCACAGATACTCTGTCTCTTTTGAACCCATTTCCCTCCAAAACATCCACCCATACATCAAGTGCTCGTTGCATGAACGTTTGATCCTCACCATATCTCCATCGCCAGCAAAGAATAACTGATGCACTTTGCGGTCCGTCACTTTTCTTTCAAGCAGATAATCAAGGACTGCAATAAATAGCAAAGGACTGAGGACGCTTCCCTGGTGTACATCGACTTTGATTGGAAACTCTTCGGTGATTTCTGCGGGACATCTTACTCTTGTCGTTACTCCCTCATACATGTCCATGATCATGCCCACGTAGGTTTCTGGAATTCCTCGTTGCCTTAGCGGCACCCTCAAGTGATCTCTTGGTTGTCTATCAAAGGCTTTTTCAAAATCAACCAATACCATATGCAAGTGCTTTAAGGAATCACGATGTTTTTCAATTATGATCCTTATACTTTGGATTGCATCTGTTGTTGGTAGTCGTATTATTCTAATACCCGCTGAACGATTTTCATGGTGTGTGACATCAGCTTGACAGAACGGTAGTTATCGCAGTTTGGAGTATCGCCCTTTCATTTGTACAAAGGAAGAAGATAACTTTCCCTCCACTGATTAGGCATTGGATCACCGCTCATAGGTTTGGAGATAAGAATCATGAGCCATCTGGCCCCGATGTCTCTTATCTTTTTTCAGAACTCAGAGGGTATCTCGTCTGGCCCAACCGCTGTTCTTCTTTTGGAGTATTTGACCGCATTTCTAACTTCTTCGACAGTAATGACGGATACTTCGTCATAGTTAGGTAAAACTGTTCGTTCAAAAGTCTTTCACAATACTATCGCAATCTGTGGAGAATTTTATCGTCTTCCCCAAGAAGCTGGCCTTGAGCATTGTTAATGAACTTTGGGGAACGAATCTCCTGAGCCTTTCTACTTCTCTGAGCGGCTATTTTGAAGATAGTTGTTCTCTTATTCAAATTGTTTTGTCGATGCTCCTGGGTAGCCCGGTTCCTATCAGACGTCGAGGGTGACATTTCCTTCAACTCTCGATAGAAGCCTTCGAGCTTTTTCATCTCTATTAGTAGAAGAGCACTTTGACCAAGCCTTAAAAACCGTTTTATTTTCCCGTATCAATACTTTCGCTTCATCTGTCCATCACCATGTTTCTTTGGCGTGTTGGCAGGGGCCTTTCGACGTTCCAAGCAGTGATTTGGCTCTCTCCAAGCAAGATCGCTGGAATCCCAACCTCATCGATGATAGTAAAGATGTAATTTGTCATGCTGGTATTAAAAGCTTCGCATTTTCCTTTGTCCAGCTTGTATCAATTGATTTTCTCAGCCAGTCAAGTTTTTCAATCCAGTTCAATTTGGTTTTCAAAAGGCAAAGGAAGATGCGCTCTTACAGTTTTGCTCCCAAATAATGTCACACCTTGATGGGAAACAATTTACGGCTGGTTTATTTATTGACATTACCAAAGTATTCGACATGGTCAGCCACAATTTCTTGTTGAGAAAACTGGAAAAAGATGGATTTCGTGGTTTCATTGTCCACTGGTTTGGGTCGTATCTTGAAAACAGGTTGCAAAAAGTGAAGGTAGATGATATAAGGAGCGAAATGAGATTGGTGTTCCTCAAGGCTCAGTTTTAGGTCCAATTCTGTTTTTGGTCTATATCAATTCACTCTTTGCTCTTAGTTTCAAGGGTTCACCAACAGCTTTTGCTGGTGATATTGGTTTCACTTATGGCTTTAACAGTCCTTTAGACCTATTTTCTGATGTTAATTGGGATCTATGTTTATTGAGACACTGGTTAGCTGAACATAATTTAGTAATAAGCTAATGTTCTTCAGCTTATCTTCCGCATACAATTTGGAAGCAAATGTGTACTTCCACGCACCAGAGTGTCTTAGATATAAACTGTCTAATTGCTATTGTTCGTCTGGTTTTTCCTCTCCCTTTTTTTGTCATAATCTAATCTGTGGTGATAAATGTTTTCAAGTAGAGAGTGTAGACGAATTGGGACTTACCCTTGATTCTAGAAAGAGTTTTGCGAATCACGCTGATACTCTGAAAAAATATTTCCGATGCACCCTTCGACATTTTTATTGCATAACGTATGCTCAACCAAGCTTTTAAAAATAATTTATTATGGTATTTCACCATTCCAAGTTACAATATGGAATTGTATTCCCCTTTTTAAATATTATTCTAGAAGTCATATAATTTTACGATGGATTGCCACCTAATCAATCCACATTTTTTCTCACATTTTTTCTTTTGCGACAAGTCCTTGCTACTTACTTTGCTATTCTGTCCCTCATTACATCCCTAATCACAGGAAGCCACCATCACATCTTAACAATAGCCCACGGATAATTTCGAACACTGTTAACAAAAAAATACTTCGTTCTTCGTCCTTTGCTTATTAATTGTCCAGACCTTAAAATAATCACAAGAAATTAATTTTGACTGACATATTTAATAAAATTAACTTTCATGCTTCATTTTCAGTTTTTTTAACTTGTGGTCAAAATAAATCTCCTAACAATAGTGCCGCCGGAGGATCCTTCAGCCAGAGAACGGAGTCGCTTTATCCCAATTTGTCGTCATACTATGGTAAATAATTTTTATGCTCTTAAAATTAACGTCAGGTAATCGCTGTTATTAATTATGTTCATTAAAAAATTGTCCTTTTTTTTTGTTATTTTTTTTTTATCTGTACCCGCCTGGACATTAATACACGCACAGCTGACAGGTCGCCTGGAAATGTATCGCCCGTTTATGGAGATACAACACTGATATCGCCTCAGAAAAGGATAAACCGCAGAAATTTATGATGATGAGGACGAGAAGCTACGCTTGTTGTACGACTGTTTAGTCGAATGTGTCTGTCTGTTGGGGATGTTGTTGGAAAGTACTGTCACAGCTCTTGTGTACCTTAATTTAAATTCTTCTAAGAGTACGGCATATGCGCGCGTATACTATTTTCCATAATTTTATATTATTTCTTCTCCTTCTGTATTTTTGTTCTCGTTTTTATTTTTGTTTCTTGACGAAACTGTTCATATTCGAAAGAATGCGTTTAATTTATTTTCTTTTTTCATTATTATTAGCTATAATTTTTTTTTGTTAGTTATAAGTAATACAATACTTTTGATTTCGTAATTAATAAAAGAAAAAAACTTCCACACAATTTAGCTAAAAGACAAATCCAATTAGATTGATGAATGTCAACGAAATCTTTCTTAGTTAATGAATTGGCCACTTTGGTATCTATTCATGAATGTATTTCTTATAAAAGTTAATGATGTTGTTGTTTATTAATTACTAACTTGTGGTCTGCTGTATGCTCTTGTAGTTGTAGAAGTAAATGTGGAACTTTGTTGAGAGGAAGTTGTTATAGGCATCCGAGAATACAATGAAGTCCAAGTAAACTCAAGACTCTTAACTTAACAAACTTTTTTTTAAAATGTAATACTACGTTTTCACTACAGCCAAATGAGATGATTACGGCAAAAAATAAATTATCTCATTTCCCATACATTTGCTCATTTGGTAAATCATCTCATTACCAGCAAATGAGTACAAAACAAAGTTCAACAAGTCAAACATACCTTTTATTAAATTGAATTGAATGTAAAACTGTTCATGAAAGAAATTATGACATTTTATAGGTCGCTCCATGTTCCAGCATGAGAACAATAATACATCTCCGAGGTAATAATTAAGCAATGCCTATGCACTGACTGATTTCTACCTCATGTACACAATATAAATCCTGGAAATGTCAGCTTCGAATGTCCTGAAAACGAACGCCCTCTTGTCATGTCAACTGTCAACGCAAATGAACTGAATGCAGTGAAAACATCTTGAAATGAGTCATTTGAAATCATCTCATTTGACTGTAGTGAAAATGTAGTATAATGTAAAATGTTAGTATTTCCGACAGCGTTGTCATACGTTCAGATTTGTCTGCATTTTGAAGATGTTGAATTACGCTTCATGTACACATACGGGGGTATATCAAAAAGTAACCGCGCTGAAACATATAATATAAATTTCTTAATTTTTCCCAAATATGGCATCAGAAAACCACTTTAAAACGGCTTGTTCAGCGTCTTTTATCAATTTCCCTTCATTTTCTTTTTAGTTTTGAAAATACAAAAATAGCCGCATGGAGCCAAATTTTAGATGTAGGGTGGATGGGATACAATTTTCCATCCAAATTATCTTAAAACATCTCGAGATTGCCTTAAAGGATGGTCTTGGGCGTTATTGTGATAGAGTTTTCCAAGTCGTTTAATATAAATTGCAGTCACTGTCTTCTGATGTTTCAAAAATTCTACCCGAATAACTCTTTCGGCATTCCAGAACACTGTGACGTTTTTGCTTTGATTTTTTTAGGTTCATAACTTCCCTTTGGCATGCACTCTTTTGATTGCATTTTGGACACGGGACCGTACTGGTTGATCCAAGTCTCATCTCCGGTTACGATACGAGCAAATAAGTTTTCTGGATCCGACTGAATCTTTTTTAATAGCTTTAACTCTTTGGACCATTTGTACATCGCGCAAAGCTTTGAGCACATATCGTGCTGAAGGCTTGAAAAGTCACAACGATCAGTCAAAATCGTGTGGACTGATCTACAAGAAAAGTCTAAAGGCTGGACTATAATAGTCGGAAGCAATCGGAAGCTAATGTCATAATTCTACGTTAAGTTTCCTTCAGCACTGTCAAATGCTCACGTAGCCCATAATAGGCGTATGTGTTCGGAAGCAAAGGTTCTCGTCCGATCACCGAAATCAAGCACCATCGGGCGCTGTTAGTACTTAGATGGGGGACCGCTTGTCATGTTTTCATACGTACACTTACGAAAGAGCGAATCCATTCGCTCTTTCATAAGTCAGCAAAAGTGAACGAAACTTAACGAATCGAAGCAAAAAGCTATTATGGTCACACAATACAAATCCTGTATATTCGCTCTGTTTCGTAAGTGGTCGTACGAAAGCATTCTACTATTATAGTTCAGCCTTAACTCGTCGATCATCGGTTAGCATTTCTTGGACTTTAAAACCCATGTCCACATTGGTTATGTTGATGGCGCTTGATCCATTCGAAAATCTGAGTACAACTTGTCTGATTCTCGTAGATTTTTTTTTTTAAGGCGTCAATGAACTACTCCCTGCAAGTCTAACCAAAAATTTATTAATGTTTGCTCGAATTTCGAAACCAAAATTGTCCATACTGCAAAAAATTTATTTTTTAAAAATTAGTTTATAAATTAATTAACAACGATCTACCTCAAATTTGAATAATGAATTCAGTTCGGTTAGTTTTTGATATATCATCGTACATATGCAGATATTGTATTTCCGGCCCATTTTTTTTTTTAACAAAAAGGCTCGTGCAATTTTGTATGATTTGCCCAAATTTAATCAAAATCCGAACAGACGTTCTTTAGGGCTTATAAAACGTGTTTTTTATTTGGTATCTTATATAAGCTTAGCGAAAAGTGTGAGCTAAATATGACAACGATAACCTATATCGGCTGCTTCAAGAGGTTTGTTTGATAAGCGTGTGCACTAACGTGTTCGATGTTCGCGAGTGCTGCTTTAAATTTTCATGCCAAGTATTTTCTCGGGGCAAGAAAAAAGTGCTGCCAAAAAAATATATTTTCGGCTGTCATTCGGTTGTAATGTTGCGTTTAAGACCAAATACTTTGCATATATGGGAAAATATTAATAAAAATGTGTAAATATGAGGTGCAAATATTTAGAAAACATAACAGCCAAAAATATAAAGTTAAATCGCTTTACTTGCAAAAAAAAGAATGTAAAAGGAAACATATTTGTGTTCGATGTAAAGTAGAATTTCTGGGGTTGCTCTGGAACGCACTGGTTCTGCGGACATGAAACAAACCTAATGACAGTTTTTTTCATATGTTATCGATGTCACAATTGACTTTAAAAGACGCCATTCAAAATCAATAGGAGAACAAAAAGTAATGGATGAACGCGAAAAGGTCACCTTCTCATTTATGGAAATTATATAATTCGTGCTTGATTTGAGTTTTAAATTTTATTGTAATTTTCTAATAAAATTGTCTTCTTCCAGTTTTAATAAACAGCTCGTTTCTAAAGCTTAGTATAGTCGCGGTCTCCAAGTCTCCAACGGAAAGTTTGCGAAAAGGCAGCGAAAAACTAAATTTGGAAAAAAATGACAGCTGTAAGAAAATTTCTATTGTCAAATTCTATTGAGAACGATTTGAGTAATATTTTCTTATTTATTATTTACAACAAGTTTACACGAAAAGGGTACATATTTCACTGAATGAAACAATGTGAAAAATATTAGGTCTGTGCGGGTATTTTTCTGAAAGAAAAATTAGAAGCGTCAGATTTCAGAAACCGGAAGAGATTTCTCTCAAATTTAAGAAAAGTACCGCAACGCTTTTCGTATGACGGTGTTCACACAAGACTGACGGACTGGATTTTTTTTTGACGTTTACTGGGAAAGATGGAAGTGGAGAGGTGACATGTTTCGCCAATCCGGATTTTTAGTTTTCTTAAAATGTTTGGATATGTTCTGACGTTTGAAAATGTCAATGAAATGTGTTATGAAAATAAAAAAAATAATTCCGTATCACTGCTATCACTCATTGTTTAATAAAATTTCTTCAAATTTGCGAAGTAAGCAAAAAAAAAAGAAAGAAAGAAAACAAACCAATTTGATAGACACTGACAATTAATATGTCAAAAAGAATCTGTGGAAGTGTTCAGACAGGACTATCAGTCTGAACATGAAATGTCAAAAAAAAATCCAGTTCGTCAGTTCAGTGTGAGCACCGTCTATAAAATCTTAAGAAACATCAATTTAAGGTTGTTTTTAAATAATAGTCAACGGAAAACGTTTGATTTTTTCCAAACAAATCAACTTTATTAAGTCTTTTTTCATTCAAAATTTATTCAACAAATTTGTTTTTTTTTCTGATTTAAAATCCTATTTGCTGGCAGCATTTGACGGTTTTAATTTTGCCGTGGATCGAAATTCCTCTAGAAGAAAATTACAGAAAAATAAACGAATAACAAAATCACGTCTCTCTTGATTTCGTTAAGTTTCTCAGTATGCGTACGGTTTGCAAATGTTTCCTGGTGTAATATTACGTTGCTATTATTGCGCTTGAAAATAAGTAACTTTGGGTGCCAACAGTTTTTCATTATTGACTTGCATACTGGCAGTGCGAAATTAATTCGAAATTTTTCTGATTTCCTTGTGGTAAATTTGCATGGGAGATTTCGTTTCTCTTGAACAGTGTACAAAGATTATGTCCGATTCACAATGCAGCGTGATAGCGAGACGAGAGCGAGACGAGTCTAGCGCGAGTTGTCAAAAAAGGTTTCGATCTATGCAAATATATGAAGCAATACACAATGATGCGAGACTCGTTCTATCGCAACGCATTCTTTTCAGAAAATTGAAAAACTCGCGACGAGATTGCCTGACAGCAGGCTGATGCGACTTTGTTATGTAGCCAGAAAGAGAAAGATGGTGTGTTGCCTTTGTTGCTTTTTCACTTTTACACAGATAATACATGCTCGCTGTATCGCCTTCATTGTGAACTGGGAAACGATTTTATGAGGACGAGGCGCTCTCACGCTGCATTGTGAATCGGGCATTAAAGTGTCATTGAGATGACTGTGCTGCCAAGTTTGTACGATTTAATTAATCCTTAATGCGAATGAAGTTTTTTTAGGATTTTTTTATAAAGCTTGTATAGGATACCAAAAAAACGCCTACAAAATATTTAAAGATTTTCGAAATAATTTTGACAAATTATAGGTGAAACTACATACAGGTCCAGAAATACCTATACGAGTACATACATACAATTACATTTTTATTCAAATTTCATTAGCGGTTCTCGAGCGAGCCAAGTGTTTGTTTGACCTGGTCCTTTCAAATACTGTCATGGCTTTCTCTTTTTCTGGAAATTAACATGGAAGTCAAATTAGAATTGGGCTAAAATGACAGTAGGGGCGAGGACCGACTCACACTTTTTTTTATTCAATTTAAAACAACAGAAGTGGTACCATTTATATTCTATTTTTCTTATAATTTGTTTTATTAGTTTGCCTACAGCTACTTTTTTGAAATGAATGAAATCTAGTCGCTAAGTTTTTTTTTTAAGAAACTGACTTTATTGTAAAAAAAGAAAACTTAAAACTTTTGTAACTTTTGTATATAATAATAAAAAGTAATAAATTAAAGTTAATTTTACGTATAAAAACAACCGTAACAGGTTTTGCCTTTGCTTTTATTTTTTACCATTCTACCACCGGAAAAGAGTATAACTTTATCCTTTGCGACGGAAAGTAAATCGCTCGACTGGAAAGATAATTTAACGCTGGCGAACAGAATATACACATTTTCATTAATTCCAATACTTTGCACTTGGGAGAACTGGGAGTGAAGTTTTTGACATTTTATTTATTACTATGAGCGTTTCGAAACAACAGTATTCTATAAAGAAGGATAAATATTAACTCCTGTATTTTTTTTTTTTTTTTTTTACGGAGGATTTGATTTATTACAATTAAAACTCAATTAGTTTTATATTTTAACTTTTAAGAGTAATGGATTAGCGATAAAAGTTGGGGTGGAAAAAAGACCGTTTCCTTTCTTTCTTCCTGGCGCATGATGTACGAGCAATCATTTGCAGATGTCAATCATGGTTGTTCCCTCTAAAATTGGTCCTTATTGTTATTTGTTTCCTTTTAATTGCGTACTCTTTGGTAATTGCTAGAATTTATGTGTCACTTGAGAGAATTACAGTGATAGGGATAAATTATTCTGGAGAAAACGGAAACGGAATCGGAGGGAGAAGAAGCTATTGCCCCAAAAAAAAACTCAACCAGTGGAAAATAATCTTTTGTTTAGTGAGTTATTTACGCTCAAAAGAGAGAAAGTAGGACGAGCATGATAGTACAAATGAAAGCTGGTCGAGGATTCATCTGTGTGATGTGGTAGATATTTCGAAGAAAGTAATTTGCTCAAGTTAATCGGATAAGTCGAGTGAAAGGAGATCATACTATTGATAGAGATAGATGTGAGAAGTATTTTTAATTAAAGCAATCTGGAGACAAGTACGAATTGTATGACGGACAAGATGGAGTCCTTGTGGTGCTTGAGAACAGTTTCAGAGAGTAAATCTGACATTGATTTGTGATCCGATTTTTTTTTCTAAGAAACTGCGTTGAAGGACAATTTTATAGGGCAGTCAATTTTTGATTGTATCGAGCGTTTTCTTTTCAAATAAGGCAATGAATGATACGCCCTTTCTAAATAAATACCTATGGTTGTATCGAATACCGAAGTACATACGAAGTAGAAGTCCAAGAACCAGTGATGCGAGTAAAAACATTCCTACACAGTACGATGTACAAGTAGTTCGTTCGAAAATGGGGCAAGGCATGGTCACTTCCATATATCCGTAGTTCAGAGAGATTATGAAAAGAAGTGCTTAGGAAAAGTCGGCTAGAGAGCTGTATGAGTATGTACATACTACGAGGCTCTTTTATTATTCCCCTTCATAATAATAAGGCCCGACAAATTAAATTTCTAATTATCATCCCATAGCTAAACTCTCTTGCATACCTAAGCTATTCGAAACTATTGTTTACGATGCAATGTTTTTCCATTGTAAGTCTATATTTTCCCCTCACCAACACGGTTCTTAAAAAAAAAGGGAAGGTCAACAACCACAAACCTAAACGAATTCGTATCCAGCACCTTGTGCGCATTGGAGGAAGGCAAGGAAGTCGATGTTGTTGCTACCGATTTCAGCAAAGCCTTCGATAAAATTTCGCACGCAATTGTTTTTTTGAAACTCAAAGCTCTCGGTTTTCAGTCTGGGTTTATTGCGTGGATCAAATCCTGCCTTTATGAACGTCAATATGAAGTCCTTTTTAGATCCTTTATATCTGATCCCTTTATGGCCCCCTCTGGTGTCCCTCAAGGTAGCCATCTTGGTCCCCTGATTTTCATTTTGTCAATTAATGATGTTGATGGCATTATTAAATATTTCCGTCTGTCAGTTTATGCGGACGACATGAAAATTTTTGCACACATCTCCACTCCCACTGACTCCCGTGCACTTCAATCCGACTTGAACAGCTTTTCTACTTGGTGTAATAAAAACTTTCTTGAATTGAATGTCAATAAATGCCAAACTATTACTTATTCCCGGAAGCGTCTTCCGACAGCTCCTAGAACGTACGTGATTTGCGATGAGCCTGTTCCCACTGTCACTTTTCTGCGTGATTTGGGTGTCATTTGCGTCAGTGAGCTTAATTTTCGTAGTCATATTGACAATATTATTAACAGAGCAAATTCTGCGCTAGGTTATGTGAAACGTTGGTCCAAGGAATTCTCAAATCCTTACGTCACGAAATCTCTGTACTTCACATTTGTAAGACCAATTCTAGAATATGCCTGCCAAGTTTGGTCTCCCTATCTCGATACACATTCGTATCGAATTGAGTGTGTCCAACGGAGGTTCATCCGTTTTGCTCCCGTGGCTTGACAGATTCAACCTATCTCCTTACGAGCATCGCTTGAACTTGCTGAACATGCAATCGCTTGAAAAGCGTAGAAAAGTTGCCGACATACTATTTGTACATCAGTTATTAGCAGGCAACATTGATTGTCCTATGCTGTTCCAAACCATCTCACTCAGCACCAATCCGCGTATTCTGAGGTCAGTACCTCTCTTCCGTCTCAAGTTTCACCGTACGAATTACGGATGTAATGAGCCTATGTCTCGAATGCTACGCATCGCTAATGACTGCCATAACCTTTTTGATTTTCGGTGCAGCAAAAACTCACTTAGAAACTCCCTTTATTCCCCTTCCTCACTCAGGTCTTGATTTAAATCTATGTATATAAACATTGTAAAAAATAATAATTTATAAGTCTCTTTACCGCTTGTATTAAACTAATTGAAAAAAAAAAAATAAAATATACAAAAGTTCCGCATTTGCTGAATGCCGATCAAAAGCAAATGCGCAAACGATTTTCGCGGCAATCTTTGGACCGATTCAGTAGGGATCCGAGCGATTTTGTGCGGCGATTTGTCACCATGGATGAGACATGGGTCCACCACTACATGCAGTGGGTGGAAGCCGGTGGTTCAGCACCAAAGAAAGCGAAGCCGATCGCATCTGCCGGAAAGGTCATGGCCAGTGTGTTTTGGGATGCGAAAGGGATCCTGTTAATTGATTACCTTGAGAAAGGCAGAACAATTACAGGCGAATATTACTCCAACCTTCTTGATCAGCTGGATGCCAAAATTCGCAAGAAGAGGCCTGGCTTGAAGAGGAAACAAATCATCTTTCACCAGGACAATGCACCTGTACACAAGTGTGCGTTGGCGATGGGAAAACTGCGGGATTTGGGGTATGATTTGCCCGGCCATCCCCCTATTCACCTGATTTGGCACCCTCAGACTTCCATCTGTTCCCAAACTTGAAGAAATTTGTTTCTGGGAAGCGCTTCGCATCCAATGCAGAAGTTGAGAGGGCCGTAGATGAATATTTTCACAGCCTTCCAGACTCTCACTTCCGAGAAGGAATACTGATGTGAGATTATGTAGAAAAATAAAATCATTTTTTAACTGAAAATCACAGTCTTTCATTGTCAGGCCGAGAACTTTTCACCTTGCCCTCGTAGGTGTCATTTGCTTAGGATAAAAGGACTATTTTCAATGTTGACCAGAAAACTTTCAAAGACACCGATTTTAGCACCTTCATGTTTATATTCAGACAAGACCGGGAGCAACTTGCGCAGAGATCTACAATTGCTATAAAGCAGACATCACTGAGCTTGTGAAAAACAGACAACTGTGAGAGCGAAACCCAAGTGGGTGGCCAGGGTTTAGTGGATAGTGTGTTTGCTTGTGTCCAGATCTGTGGCGAATAGCAACCCAGAGCCACCCGAGCATATAAGAGAAATGAATAAAAGCTAAGTTTATCCAACCACTACACCAGAAAGGGGCTTCTGCTTGGTAGTACCATGGACCGAAAATAGAGTCTGAGTGCTGTTTGCTGTTGCAGGCAGATATTTCTATGTTTTTGCCGGCTCGGGTAATACTTGGGTTTCACTTGATCACGCCTTGATACAAATTCTGTGATGCCCACTACGCTTAGCCAAACGGGTGCGTACTGACGGGCGCTGAGAAAAGTCTACTTAGACTCCCTTCGTCTTTCAATTTGCAGAGGATATGAAAATAGAAAAGGTAAACGAATATTACAAGACAGATGGGAAAGAAAAATCCAGCATCCAGAGGGAATTGCAAGGTATTAAACTTCGATGGCAATATTTTTTTTTTTTCATAGGACTCACCATATTCGCATACAAAAACAATTTTCAATGTTAAATCAATTTTGTTCGTTTGTGAGATATTCATATTCAAAAATAATTTCTATTTACTTCGGTATAAAGTCCATTTGGAAAGATTCCTTACAATTTTGGAAAAAAATTTTATAAGCTCCGCGTCAGTCTTGTAGAGAATTTCAAAACCTATTATGTGAACTGTAATCAATTTTTCTGATTGGACAAATACCTGGTGTTTTCGAGGTATTTGCCTTGAAAAATGATTCAACAACTTCAGGGTTAAGACATTTTGGATAATTTTAAACAATTTCCATTCACTTAGAAGATTTCGTACAATTTTCAAAAAAATTTTATTTTTTTTTTTCCCGAGGGTAGGTAAAAAATCTTCAAGAAGACACTATGAGGATCGATAACGCGCGCTCATAGTAGTGTGAGATTTTTACTCACTAAGAAAACCTCTCTTCGTGATAAATTTCTTTGATTACTACAACTAAGTTTTTACTTATCCAGCAGTTTTTCTCTCACGTATTGAGATCGTTTGGCAGGTCCCTTTCTATTGAAAGTTCCTGCTAGTTCCGCAAATTAGGCGCGGTTTCTTGCTATCGCGTTAAGTCGAAAGGTTTAGTCCTTTGTTGACGACGCAGTAGATTCCTCTCATCTAGAATTCGAAGGACTTCATTGTTAACGTGTCCTTGTAATCTGTCTTTATGCTTACGCGCAAAGTTTTTGATTTCATGTTGCAATTCCTAAATCTCTATAGATATCGCTATTTCTAATAAACCACGGTGCATTAACTATTGATCTTAGCACTTTATTTTCAAAAGTTTGTAAAATATTGACATTACTTACATTACGGCTTAGCATCAAGTGTCATTCCAAGATACTTAGCCTCGGTTGCAAACGGAATTTGAACCGAGTTTGAAAAGATCGGCAAATTATTTATTTTCTTATAAGTAAAATTGACATGAATAGATTTGTTTTCGTTTAAAGCTAGTCGCCAAATCTTTGTCCATTCATTTACTTTGTTCAATGCTTCTTGCAATTTTTCAGTCGTTTCTTCGATGGTTTTACCCGTTGCCAGGATGGCAGTGTCGTCGGCAAATGTAGCTAATACGGTGCCTTCTTCTTGCGGTATGTCGCGAGTATATAATAGGTACAAAAGCGGTCCAAGGACACTTCCCTGCGGCACCCCAGCCCTTATTTCTTTAAATTCCGAATATTCGTTTCCGTGTTTGACTCGGAAAAGTCGATTCGTCAAGTAATTTTCTAGAATATTATATAAGTGTTCCGGCAGAACTTGTCGTAATTTATATTTCAAGCCTTCATGCCAGACCTTGTCAAAAGCTTGAGAAACATCAAGGAATAGGCTCGAGCAAATCTTTCTTTCTTCGTAAGCTTTCTCAATTAAATCAGTTATTCTATGCACTTGGTCTATTGTTGAGTGCTTGGTTCTAAACCCAAACTTGTGATTGGGAATAAGAGATCTTTCTTCTATAACCGGCCGTAATCGCTTAAGCACTATTCTTTCGAAAACTTTAGACATAATCGGCAGCAGCGAAATAGGTCTATACGATTTTTTATCATTCGGCGGTTTCCCTGGCTTCAGAATCATTATTACTTCCTCGACTTTCCATTGACTCGGAACATATTCTAGTCTTATCACTGCGTTTATAATGTGAGGAACTTAACTAACGCTTTTCTAGGTAACGATTTAAGAATCTCTCCTGTGATTAGGTCGTATCCAGGAGCTTTATTCGGTTTCAGTTTCTTTATTTCTTGTTGAAGTTCGGTCAGCCTTGCATTTCTTACTGTGTAATTGTGAATCCGACGCAATATCATTTTCAACAAGCGCTTGTCCATCAAATGATTTAAATGTTTCTTCTAAATGGGCGACAAAGACTTCTGCTTTGTCTTTATCGTTCTTGGCCCATTCGTTGTAATTTTTCTTGATTGGGGCCGCTTGTATTTTCGGTTTTTTAATGCCTTCTATAGCATTCCAGAGCGAATAATTGGAATCTTTTTCCGCTGTTAAGCTTTCAATGCTGGTTTGTATTGTCCGATTTTGAAAATCAATAATGGCCTTTTTTTAGCAATTTACACAAGCGATTTAAATGCGATTTATGTTGCGGAGTTTGTTGCCATTTTTTACGCGTTTGGAAAATTCTTCATGTATCTTGTAGAGAATTTCAAAACCTAAAATTTCGATCATTAACATTTTTTTCATTCAACGCTCATTTTTTGAGATATTTTCTTCCAAAAAATATTTCCATTAACTTCGGGATTAAGTGGGATATTTTGAAAAATATCTTACAATTTTCGAAAACTTAAAAATATTTGGTAAATACTTTGTAATGAATTTAAAGATCTAAAATTTCGAACTTAATAGTTTTTTTTTATATATTGCACCGTTTAAACGATTTCCATTAACCTCGGGATGTTTTCGTACGATTTTCGAAAATTACGAAAAATTCGTTATCCAACTTGTAATTGCAAAAACCAGTCTCGTATTAAGAAGAGATTTCCAGACTGTCATGTAAAACCTTTTCTAAATGTCGTATTTGAAAAGCGTTCAATTTGAAGCTTGAATTTTATTAGACCAACCTAAGGATTATTCGATTCAACCGCTTCTGCTTACTTAGCCGATTAAGGACGCGGATATGAAGCGCTCTCTAACGCGCTATTTAAATTTATTTGTTGTTTTTTTATGAGGCGGCATCATAGAAACATGTTTCAACATAAGATTGGCCATACACAGGTGACTTTTTGATAAATAATTTTTTTTGTCACTGTCACCATGGTTAAATTGACTGAATAGTCGGGGGTGACTGTCACCATAAAACTAACAGAGGTGTTAAACTATAATTCGTTTGCATTGGTATATTTATAAGAATCATTGATGTTATACACACTAAAGATCCTTTCTCTATCACTTCTCATGCAAAAATGTGGGCCAAAGGAGTGACAATTTTGTAAATATGCCGGCAGGATAAACTAAAAAGCCACCCTGCTATTAGTTCGCTTCGGATGTGCAGCACCATACGATACAATAGACTTGGAGGTAGTGACAAAAAAATTACATAAACAAAGTGACCCGTCTGAGAGTACGTTAAAAGTGAGAATTTCGAATAATCACATGCCTTGCTCGCTTGATGTAAGATTTCTATTTTAGACGAGAAAATGAAGTTTCAATTTTCAAAAAGCACTGACGAAGTTGGATGCATGTAGCTCTTCGGCTTACGATGAAAATACAGGTACAGTAGTGCAACGCATGCAACATTCCGACAGTGTGCGAGATGGCAAATATTTATTTAGAGCGTGGCCGTGGTGTAGTGGTAACATCATCGCTTGTCACGTTGTTGGTTCACAGTTCAAATCCTGATGTCAAGAATCATCTATTTATTTCGCATGAAATAATTGCGAAAGCTAAGTCAACTCTACTGCGAAGGCATAACACTGGCAGTAGAGTGGTCATATGGCTGAAAATGCAACTTGATCGTGATGATGACATCAGGTGGACGGAAAAAAATACTGTGAATCATTAGCAACGACAAAAGCAAAACCACCAAGCTCCCCAGTTATCTGGATGCTACCCTTGGAGTTTACAGAAATTTAATACTATCTGAGTTTCAAACCACTACACTAAATCTTTGTTTCTCTCCCTCTCTCTCTCTTCTTCACAAAGCCCGTGTCCTGTAATAGTATAAGAGTATTCATATCCTCTTTGGCGCGTGCAAATTATAAAAAAAAAAAAATTTATATTGATCGCCGATAAATCTACATGCTTGTCGCTGAACAGGATCGCGTAAACTCGAGCGTATAGTGGGAGCTTAAAACAAGTAAGTTATATGCAAGTCACGGACGAATGCAAGCTTCATTGTAGATTGTAGCCAAGTCTGTGGGAGTGAAAATCGTTCACATCTATGCAGGAACCTGAAGCATCTAATATCTGCAATCTGCTGATTCAAGCGAAGGTCTGAGCTTACATATATGCCAAGCATTGATAAGTTATTAGATTCCTCAATATAAATACCATTCATTTGAAATTTGACAAGTTAGTATCTCGCTGCAGATACAAGAAACATGGTAGTGAGAGGACTGAGCCTTGGGGTAGACGCACATACGCCTAATACGACCTGTATTGATCAATTACTTACAAAGCTCACAAACCATTTCAAGAAATACCATAGTCTAAGCTTGTTTATGCCTAGCGTTTAGGACTTTCTGCTCTTTCGGCCAAATCTACCCCAAATAACTTTCATTTCTAGCTCTTTAGCCCAGGCAACTCAACTTTACGTCTTTGTTTATGTCAAAGCTTTTTTATACAGCTTTCATATTGTATGTATTCATTTCATGTAGATACGAGTATGTTAAAAAAATCATCAGTTCCAAGCTCGAATTAGTTAGGGAAATTTTCGACGTCGCGTTCCGTGTAAATTGGCAGATTAGGAGAAGAACTTTATTCAATTTTAAAACCTAACCGCAAATTTAACAGAAGTCCGGGCCCTTACTATTCAAAGCTTTGGAGAAATAAGCAAAATGTTTTAAAACTCCCCTTTTATGACTTGACGTACTGCAAGTTTTTACATGCAATCACTCGAATCGTAGGGCACTTCTTAACAGTTTATCTCCATCTCGCTTTATATTCAAAACTTAATTTGATAATCCAATCTAAATCCGACATGTCCCCCCTCTTTTTCCTTCATTTACGTTATATTGAGTTCAAAATATGTATATTTGTACTTCGTTGCAAAAGTTTGAGAAAGTTTCTTTCGAAAATCCATATGTGACTGACATGGATAAACCTAATTTGTAGAAAAACTTTCTTCTTGCCATCTTGCCAACAACTGTCAAACGAACTTAGGACTCATCAATAAGTGAACACCCACACAGTTGTATAGTACGAGTACATACGCGAATATGCACGAACTCCATTTGCAGTTGTATACTTCAATTAAAAGTTTAAATTGTTGATATAGTACGACCTCATGATGACATCAAATCCTTGCGTAGAGATGAAGTCTACCTCAAACTTCACCAACTTGTGCTTAAAGGATTAACTTCTCATTACATTGAAAATGAAATAATTCAATTACCCTACTAAAGGATGTGGTACAGAAGTATCTACATACGTTTGGCTGATGTGACTAGCAAAAATGTGCACATACGAGTATTCGCATGTAGCTCAAGGACTACATAGATAATGAAAAACAATGGCAACAATTTAACAAACGAATGTCCTGCAGAAATACAATGCAGTACTCGTAATATATACTCGTACAAGAATTATTCCCTCTGTCGGTGTAATTAATCATTTGGGGATAATTCGGCTCGGAAACATCTGGCATCGGATTTCGCTGGAATTCCATCCTTAAATACAGGAGGGCCCCCAAAAATTGTCCCTAAAATACATCCTTTTACCATTATCGTCGGCACGCTATCCACACAGACAATGGATCTCATGGAGGAAGCATGTGCATAATTTCAATTTCCCAGCTTTTTATGGTCGAAATGTTCTAAACTTCAAAACTGGATTCAGGCCAATACTCGTAGATATGGTCGAATCCCTTGCGGTTGTGAAGGAAATTTCCAAATCCTAAATTGCAATTATTTTACTGGATATTAATTTGCTTTCGAGAGAGATATTGCAAAACAATAATCCAGGGATAGCATTTCATTATAATGCTGACAACAGGTATCGTTCTGTAGTCTGTATCCTGCTATACCAATCGGTTTGGCAGACATTCAAAGTCCATTGACAATCATTGTGCTGATTTGGCATTTAATTGCGAATTCAGGTCGATGCGCTGTTGAATGGTTGACAAGTGAGCACTCGTAAACTTCGTTTTTGACCTTTGACAGTGGAGGCGGCGCGGCGGCAATAGCAAGCCGCTGTGTAACTTGTCGACATGATTGTACATATGTTGTGTTGTTCTGGTTGCGTGCCTCAGCCAGAACGAGGAATTTATTGCGCTGGGAAAAATTATCATGTGTTCTCTAATGTGTGATGTGTACGTGGGGAGGAGGATTACTCTGGAATCGATTTGTATGGCAAGCACGTTGGGCTGATTTCGGCGGAATATTGAAAGTATATTGATTGGCATCTGATTATGTTGCTAGATTGGTGCCGAACATGTTTGCCTGTGATGATTATAAACATAATTAGCATAATTGGATCGGCGGTATCTAGCCAAGCAGATAGACTGATATGCACGCTTCATTGGATACTTTTGGCTCTATCGGCAGCAGCAGCAGCCAGCCAGATAGGGTATGCCTGTTAATGGGATAATTTTTTTTTTCGAATATTTTGATACTGAAAGGGACTTTAATGCAGGCGAATGTATATTGAAGGATTGTAGTTTGATGGTTCTGGTTAATTGATTCATTAAATCGCTTAAACTAAATTTTACAATGTGTAGATAACGGTAAAATGGAAAACATGGATTCAATACTAAATTTTCAACCCTTTGATATAGAGATCTTAAGTTTTCCATAATACATACGTGTAGGTAGTAAAAAATATATTTTGAGTAATTTCTAGTAAAATTTGTTGAACAAAAAAGCTCAAAAATTAAATTTCATGGAAATCCGTTTAGAGATTCTTGAGTTAAACAGCGGACTCATGACACATGGGATAAGGGAGCCCACATTATACTCCAGTCAATAGAAATATAAAGGGGCTTAACTACCAACAGATCGGGTAATTTTGGTTTTGGAAACAAAAATTTCTCAGCTAGTGATCTCTTCGTACTATTGCTTGTATCGTCATTTAAACAAAATGGCGCCCAAGAACGGCTTTCGCCCAATATTTCTAACAAAAATTACTTTAAGATATTCGCCTTAACGCTTTATTTGTCAAATGAGTAGACGCAGAGCTTAAAAATGTGCCGTTAGTTTCAACTTTTGATGCCGCAGAGGTGAGCTGAAAGTTTACATTTTATAATTTCCAAAAGCCCCCGTGTGATTTAGAAAGCTAAAATTTCCAACACTTATAGTAAAGAGTTGGAAGAAAATAGCGGAGATAAATTTTTGATTTTCGAATGGAGGGAGTTGCAGAGAACAGTTTTCTTCTCCCTTAATCACAATTTTCAAACATGGGTGCGGCATTACACAGAACTCCAGAAGTCAGCGGATGGCACAGATAATTAATACTTTGCATATTTATACATATGTAGTATTGAATACAGGTAATATGGACTTTCGGAATATATGGTTCTTTTATTTCAAATTATCTAATTTATGTGTCTTAACGCATCCTTCCAGAATCAACCTGGTTACATAGAAAACTAATTCTATACAAACTTATACGAGGGTGTGTTAATAAGTCCCTGAAAAATGAAATAAGGAACTTTGTTCCTTTTAGCTCTATACACTTCATCCAACGTTTCTCCAATTTTTTGATGCCCTCCAAATAATACGATTTCTCGAGCCCCTCAAAATAAGCGTTTGTTTCAGCGATGACCTCTTCATTCGACCCAAATCTCTTACCTCCGAGCCATTTCTTCATGTTTGGAAACAAAAAATATTCGCAGGGGGCTAAATCTGGGGAATATGCTGGGTGAGGGAGGAGTTCGTAGCCTAACTCGTGCAATTTTGCCATTTCGGCTGCGGACTTGTGCGCCGGTGCGTTGTCCTGGTGAAAAAGAACCGCCAAATGCGGCCGTTTTTGCTTCAAATCGGCTTGGAATGGATTCAGTAGCTCTGCGTAATATACGCCGGTGATCGTTTTACCCTTTTCAAGGTAATCGATGTTAATAACACCGCACGCATCCCAAAAAACTGTCGCCATGACCTTGTTTGCTGACAAACCCGCCTTGGCCTTCTTCGGCTTCGATTCACCAGGAGAAGTTCATTGTTTTGACTGTTCCTTGGTTGCTGGTGTGTTGTGGTGAATCTAGGTTTCATCCACGGTTACGAAACGGCGCAAAAACTCAGCCGAATTTTTCTGGAACATCGCCAAACACACCTTTGAAGTTGTCAAACGAATGCGTCTTTGTCGATTCTGAGCAAACGCGGCACCCATCATGTGGAAAGCTTTTTCATGTCCAAATATTTATGTAAAATCGAAATCACTAAGCCATGTGATAAGCCTGTGGCCTCTTCAAGCTCGCGCACTTTCACTTACCGATCGTCCATTATCAAACCATGGATTTTTGGTGTGGTGACCTCAATTGGGCGACCAGAACGTTCGGCGTCAGTTGTGCTTGAACGACCGCACCGAAATTGAGTAAACCAGTGGTGAATGGTTCCAATTGATGGTAAAGAGTCCCCATAATATTTGTCAAGCTTTTGTTTGGTTTGCGTGATAGTTTTTTCTCACAAAAAAATAGTGTTTAATGAGCACTCGAAATTCACTTTTGCTAGTAAGCGTCTATATAAAATGGCTGCCACAACAAAACTATTTGACAGATCTGTCTGAAGATTTGGGTGCGTTCTTTTGAAAGATGATTCTTGACAAAAAAAAATAAAAAATTAAATTTAAGGTGACGACACAATTTGTGTTAATTTTCAGGGACTTATTGACCCACCCTCGTAGTATAGAGGACTTAAACAAAATAATTGTACAGCAATTTTTCTTTTTCTAAACGTAGGCTGTTGCGAAGCACATTTCATTTTGTTTTTATATGCAATTTGCAATGTGTGTGTAATTCTCCGGAAGCCTTGGGAAGACTTAAAGTATTATAGAAACACAATGTGGCGGCCGTGCGGTCGCGCGTTGACAGAATGAGTAGAAACAATGGGATCTTATGGGGTACCACCAAATGTGACCCCAGGCGTTTGGTTGGTTTTTGATCATAAACATCGTAAGCGTTACCTCAACCTCGGAGTAGAGCTAGTTTACGAACCGGATCTTGACTATTTCAGCAACCTGAACAACTGCCCACAAACCTCCCTTGTCTCAGTTGACATAAGGACTGATATGGTACGTGAAAAGATTAATCAGCTCAAGGGTGACTTTTCCCCAGGGTCTGATGGTCTGCCCGCCATATTTCTAAAAAAACGTGTAAATGTTTTAGTCATCCCCTTACAACTCTATTTCTCTCTCTCAAGCCGTTTTTCCTAAATTATAGAAGGACTCCTTTATATTCCCTATCCATACAAATGACATATCAAACTACCGACCCATAACCAAACTCTCTTCTATACCTAAGCTCTTTGAAAACACTGTCTATGATTCACTTTATTTTCACTGCAAATCCATCTTTTCTCCACAACAGCACGGTTTCTTAAAGGGTAGGTCCACAACGACTAACCTAACCGAATTCATTTCTAAAACGCTGCAAGCATTAGAGAAAGGTAAGGAAGTGGATGTCATTACGACCGACTACAGCAAGGCGTTTGATAAAATATGTCACCTAATTATTTACCTTAAACTTAAAGCCTTCGGGTTTCCACGCCTTTTCATTTCATGGTTGAGATCGTACATAAAGAAACGCCAGTACTCTAGATTTTCAGTCTCTGACCCCATTAACGCCACTTCAGGTGTTCCTCAAGGCAGTCATCTTGGTCCACTGATTTTTGTCTTACTTAACTTTAACTTATGTCCTATATCCCCTTGTGGGTCCTAGGGCCTCGACTACGCCTACGCGCCACCGTGTACGGTTTCTGGCAATGTGTTTCAGCTCTTCCCAGCTTTTTCCCAACTGCCGTGCTTCCTTCTCGACTGCTCTGCGCCATGTTCTCCTTGGACCACCAGGTGTTCTGCCGTCCTGAGTTAAGGGGTTCCATTGCATAGCATGGTTCGCTAAGGAGCTGTCACCCTTTCGGAGCGTGTGACCAATCCACTGCCACTTCCGTAATTGGATGGTTATGCCTATTAGTTCCTGACCCGTTCTCTCGTAAAGGTGTTCGTTAGAGATACGATTGGGCCAGAAAATCCTTAAGATGTTGCGCAGGCACCTATTAGCGAACGTTTGCAGCTTTCTGGTGATAGCACGGATTCAACGTTGAAGCGGAACAGTCTTAGCTTGGTGTTCAAACTGATTGCATTGCTTTGCCATATTTTGGACAACATCCCGAACGCGGACTTTGCTTTGGCGATTCTGTTGGCTATATCCAGTTCGGTTCCACCATCGGTCGAGACAATACTCCCAAGGTACTGGAAATCATCTACTCTCTCTACCGGTTGTCCAGCAATGCATATTTGAGCCGATGAGTTTGTTCCAAGACTGATAATTTTAGTTTTTGCGGTATTAATTTTCAGCCCGACGACGCCAGCCTCCCTCTCCACTTCTGCTGTCATTTAGTGGAGGTCCATAATTCTATAAGAGAGTAAGCATACGTCGTCAGCGTAGTCGAGATGTTTAAGTTGGGATGTAAGAGTCCATCGAATTCCTCCGTTTCCCGTCGACAAAGCTGCACGAAGCACATCGCTAATCACCAATAGGAATAGTATTGGTGAAAGAATGCAGCCTTGTCTTACCCCACCTTGGATTTCAAATTCCTCAGACAACCTTCCTCTGTGCAGAACGTGACATTTGGACCCTTCGTAAGTAGCTTTGACAATAGCGATTAATTTATCAGGAATACCTCTCCTGCGTAAGGCACGCCAAATAAACTCTCTGTTAACACTATCGAACGCCTTCTCAAAATCGATGAACAGCAGGTGAAGTGGCGATCGATATTCAACGCACTGTTCGATGATAATCCGCAGGGTGAAGATGTGGTCAACACAGGAGGATCCAGAGCGGAAACCTGCTTGTTCGGCATCGAGTGTGTCTTCGAGATGTTGTTTGATTCGCTCCAGGATGATTCTAGCTATTATCTTAGCTACAGCAGGCAGCACGCAGATACCTCTCCAGTTTCCGCACTCCATTAAACTACCTTTCTTAGGAAGCTTGACGATCATTCCCTTTTTCCACTCGTCAGGAAAGTTCTCGGCTTCCCAAGCTCTCGCTATAAGTGGAAGCAGAAGCTCAGCCGATGTTGTTGGCGCTGCTCGTAAGAGCTCTGCGGGAATACCGTCAAGTCCGACCGCCTTGTTGGTTTTAAGTGCTTTGATCGCGGTAGTGATCTTATCCTTACTTGGAGGCGCGGTGCGTATTCGGGCATTTCTTACCTCGGACACCTCATTCTGATTTGGGAACATATCGCTAGCGAATACACGGTTTAAAACCGTAAAAATGTTCCTTCCATCTCTTAAGCTGGTCCTCATCCGAAATAAGCAAGGAACCGTCTAGGCTTTTTACTGGGTGTTGGCTGGAGCTGCGACCACCTGTCAGATCTTCAGTGATTCTGTAGACGGTCCTACTATCCCACCTTCGTGCAGCATCTTCTGCTTCTGTAGCCAGCGCGTTGATGTAGTTGCGCCTGTCACGTCGCACGCTACGCTGAACTTCTCTCATCTTCATGTGATATAGTGACTCTAGCTCATTACTCCCTGCTGCTGGAGCAGCTGCAATGCGAGCTTTCAGCTGTTTCCGTTCGTCAATCCATCTCCAGGTATCCTCGGAAAGCCACGCCCTATGCTTTTCCTGTGATCGACCGACAATTCTTTCAGCACCAGATGTAAAAACATTTTTCACAGCACACCAATGGTCTTGGATGGTTGTGGGCAGTGAGCTGCTGATTGCTTCCACACCTTGCGAAATGTGCTCCCTTAATTGTTGGCGCACTGAGGGATCACTAAGTCTATCGATGTTGAACCTGGGCATTCTTGTATTGTCGTGGGATCTTCGAACGGCAGCAGTGCGTAGTTGAAGAGTAGCTATCATAGAAGAAGAGTAGCTATCGTAGATATCTCGTACTATCCCCACATCTGCCCTTCGCCTGTTTCGGACGTCGAGGAGACTACTTCTAAAGCGGCGGCTGATAGCAAAATGGTCAATTTGATTGGAGGTTGCTTGCCTGTCGTTGGAAACCCAACTGAGTTTGTGGCAGGTCTTGTGCTCAAACATGGTGCCACCTATCACAAGGCGGTTGCCATTGCAGAAATCCACAAACCTTTCGCCACTGTCATTGCGGTTGCCTAGTCCATTCTTCCCGATTACATGTTTGAGCCCTTCGTTGCCGTTGCCTACCCTGGCATTCAAATCCCCCATCGTGGACTTCCAGATGGTCTTCCGGAATAGAGTAGTACAGTGTTATGCGTTGGGGACTGGTACTCACCCGCTTCTAACCATCTGATTTCGCTTACCCCCAAAATGTCCAGTCTATATCGCATGAATTCTTTTTCCAATTGAAGGAATCTTGCATTGTGAGGTCCTTCTCTTCCCGAGTCGAGGAGCGTCTTCACATTCCAGAAACCTATCTTTGTCCGGGTACAATAGCCAAAAGTCGTCAACATGTGATCATTCCTTATCCGAGGCATAGTGTCGGTTTCTGTAGCAATTAGGGTTCGGTAACGCAGGTTGCTAGCCCACGTTATCTAGTCTAGAATCAAGACCCTAGACAACCCGCACTTGCAGTTTTAGCCTACACGCATAAGGGTTTATACGTATAGTTACCCGCGGATCACCACTAGGAGGTAAAGCAAGCACTTCATCACGAACTTGATTGTTGCGCTACTGGCCCAAGCCAAGTTTTGAGCAGTCAGTAGTTTCCCGATCAATCGCAATGCAGATCCCCGAATTTTGTCTTAATAATAACCGATGTTGATCAAATCATAAAAGACTCAGATCTGTCTCATCAAATCATTAAGATAATATTATCTACCCTCACCGATTCTGTCTTACTTCAAAACGATCATTCTACACATGGTGCAATAAAAACTTCTTAGAACTTAACGTCGGCAAATGTCAATCCATAACGTTCTCTCGTAAGCGACTTCCCCCACCCTTAGAACCTATTATTTTCGCAACTAGCCTGTTCCCGCAGTCTCCTCTATACGCGATCTGTGTATTATTTGTGACAGGGAGCTAAACTCCCGCTCCCACATTGATCAAATTATTCATAAGGCCAATTCTTCTCTCGGTTTCATAAAACGCTGGTCTAAAGAATTCTCGAACCCTTACGTTACAAAGTCCCTTTACATCATCTTTGTCAGACCCCTCCTTGAATACGCCAGTCAAGTTTGGTCACTCCCTTAGAATCGAAGAAGAGCAGCGCAGGTTTATCCGTTTTGCTTTACGTGGTCTCTCATGGGCAGACAACTATATCTACCCCCCTACGAAAATCGTCTAAAATTATTAACATTGACATACTCTTCGTTAACCAATTATAAACTGGTACGATCGATTCCCCCGCACTACTGGAAATGATTTCACTTCAGACTAACCCACGTAACCTTAGGTCCGTACCGCTCGTCTCCCTCTCCACCGTACCAGCTTTCGGCCATTTCGAACCAATCTCCAGAATGTTGCGTCTGTCCAACAATGCACAGAACACCCTTGATTTTCATTCCAGTACCTATATCCTCTATTAGAAATTCTCTTTATACCTCCTCTTAACTTAAGTTTTAGTTGAAGAATAATTGTGTGGGCCCTAGGGCCCGTTGAATGAGCATAAATAAAAAAAAAAAAAATTTTAAAAAATAGATACTCGTAAATTTATAAATTTAAGTTATGGCTTGTACTAAGCTTCAATAAATAAATGAACGCGTCACCTCGTGAGCGCCACATTGTGTTTTTAATTTAAGGAAGCGCCCTGTCCTGGCTTAAAGTGCCAAGTAGCAATAAAGTCCCTGGTATCGTACTTACACTTAGTTTTAAGGTCGTTCTAGATTGCCGCTCGTCTCTCGTGGAGGTGGTTGAGTAATTCAACATTCACCTATCCTGGGTGCCTGGCTACAGAGACCAGGAAATTGAGTTCGCCAGAAAAGGCGCTACTCTTAGTATTTTGCGAGAGAAGAAATATTTAAGTATGCCTCTCGCTACATTTTAGTATGTACTCAAGCAGGATGCTATCAGCATCCACATGACAACATGCTTATACGATCGCAAATCAGCTCTGTCAATCGGTGTCCTCACGTTGCACTGTCCTATAAGGTGCATATGCTAAAAGACTAAGCCTCTGTTCAAATAATTTTTGCTGGAGCTACAGAGACAAAGAGGGGGAAGAACCAATCCTCCACTTTCATTGTACCTGATTGCTCAACCTGGGTGGTTGTAGTATAGGGTGACCGGATAAGAACGATAGGATAGTAGATTTAAATAAAACAACAACGGTGTTGTTGGATTTATTTTGAAGCTACATTCATGCCATTATGTACGAAATAACACATAATTTAAATGGCTGCCTCGGCTTCGCTGGCAATGCTTCAAGCGGTCGGTATAATTTTTGACGACTTGGTCCAATATGTGCGGCGTTATTCCGGAAATAGTGTGTCGAATGTTGGCCTCGAGCTCGTCCAAAGTGGTTGGTTTGTTAGCGTAGACTGAGGACTTGACGTAGCCCCAGAGAAAAATCGAGGGAAATAATTGATGAACGCTCGCCGTGAAATGAACCAGTCGCCAGATTTCTCCTTCACCACTTCGAGCGTTGCGTCGCTTGTATGGCATGTAGTGAAGTCTTGTTGGAACCACAACTCGGATATATCGATGTTTTCGAGCTTTGGCTACAGAAAGTCGATTAACATCGCTCTATACCGATGACCGTTGACGGTAACGGTGTCCCCTTCCTCATTTCGAAAGAAATAAGGTCCGATGATGCCGCCGTGCCTTAAACCGCACCAAAGAGTCAATTTTTGTGGACACATTGATGCTTGGTCGAACACTTGTGGATTGTGGTCGCTCCAATAACGGCAATTTTGCTTGTTAACATAGCCGCTGAGCCAAAAATGGGCCTCGAAAAGATGAGTTTTTGGCCAAAATCCAGATTTTCGGCCAACATTTCCAGCTCCCAATTAGCGAACTCACTGCATTGTCTATGGTCGTCCGGCTTCAATTCTTGCGTCAGCACAATCTTATACAGATGTAGGACCAAATCCAACCGCAAAATAAGCCTGGTTGTCTCTCTGGCGATGCCCAATTCTTTCTTTGATACTGGCCGCTACGGCGGCAATGATTTCTTCACTTCGCACCGATCTCTCTCTGGTTGGTGGCTTAAGATCCAAAACAGTGTACTCACGCTTAAACTTTTCGACGGTGCGACGAATTGCCTGCGCACTGAAGCCATGATGACGACCGACCTCACGAAGAATTTCACGTAGTGTATTTACGATAACATTTTTTAATAATTTCCACACGTTCGGAAAACGTCAAACAATGGATGATGAAATGGCAAACTATGTTGAATATTTTGACAGCTGGATTTCATTAGTAACTTTGATAGCTGCTGAAACATAACAATTGGAAAAACTATCATTGCTATCTGGTCACCCTTTATGTGCTTTTATTATTAAGAATCGATTTTGTGTGCTGTTGTAAAACCATTTCACGCAAAACACAAGAAAAAAAAAAAAAAAAAAAAACAGTTTTTATCCTCCCTCCACCAAATTAATCAAAGGATGTGGCGCGATTTTGTTTGTATTGGAAATAAAGACCATTGTTGTCGTTCGAATATTTTGAATATATAGTTTGAGTCAACTATCTTCCATGAGGGCATACTCGATTTTTAGAACAATTTCATGTGTTGTGACGTCACTAGGTCTCCCAAGGCGGTCATCAGCTCCTAATGACTCTCTACCTTGTTTAAATAAACCCGACCACTTGTAAACCATATATTAACCAGGACAAGGAATTCCGTATACTATTTGCATTTCACTTAGTAAATTTTCTACACTTTTCCCTTGTTTTGTGAGGAATTTATTGGCAATTACTGCGCGGAACTCAGTATTTGATATTTTTAAAATTACCACAGACTTTAACTTATTCTTTTGACTACTGCAGACGAACTAATTGGTAAATCAACATGAAACTTTACATTTATACCTAAAAAGTATTATCTGTCAAATGAAAAAATAATTCTAGCCCCACCTCTTTCTATCTTCGCCCCTATTCCTCGAACTTAAAAAATTCTCTGCGTAGCTATCGGGTCGAATTACGACATCATTTAACGAGTGAATGAAATCCATACGCTATCGAGTGATCGAGTAACTACATTGGGATGATCACATAAGAATGGTCACGTATCGAGTGCACTTTAAAGATTGTACTAGTATAATTCTACTACATCGAATTGAGATGGCTGACAAATGTCAAAACTATTTAATTTTGTGGGAGGAAAAGTTTTGTATTTATCGCCTTCAATTAAAAATTTAATATTTACTTTATTTTTCATCTGATTCAGAGGATGATCGCTATGAGTGTATTGAACGAGGACGTTTAAGAGATAAAAGCGATCCCTTCCCTTTACAATACTGGAGGATGCACCTAAACCGCTGTCCAAGCTCATAATATTTACCAAAATATCCTTTTGCAGAGGGTTAATTTTATTTAGACTCAAAGTGAAATAAATTTCAAATAATAAATTTAACCAGACGCAAAAATAACAATAAACTAAGATATTCTCACATATTTTCTCCCAAATGCACCTCACCTCGTCAGCAGAAACCATATCGCATAAATAAATACACGATCACTGATGAGAGAATACCAAATTTCGATACTCGATCTCTTAAGCGGTCATGTCAAATCAACATTTATCAGTCACGTGTTGCTCGATAACTGATGCGGTAATTCGACCACTGATTTTTCAAACCGCATAACATGCTTATTACCACTTACAAATCACAACATCCATTGCACTTAACTGCTGCAGATGCTGCTGGCTTTATGCCTTACTTTGTTAAGGCTGTGTAAGGTTCAAAAAGCTCACCACAAATTTAATTGTAATCAATATGTAATATAATTGCATTATTTCTGTAACACAGCGAATTTACATTTTTATTTTTTTTATTGTTCATAGCTCCATGAATCTTTCCCAAAGAACCACACCTCCGCGCGAGGGTTGGGGATATTAATTAATTTTCAATGGTCCCTTTATAATAATGGCTTAATGTTTAATTGCTGTGCAAGCAATTTTACTTGGTATGAGTGCAGGAGCTTTAATTATTTTATGCTGGCACTGGCATATGCAGGTCATTTGAAGAAATGTGCTGAATCAGGTCAAAAAAATGTTTATCGTGCATGGTGTGTTAACTAATGGAATACTTTGTATAAGTATGCAATAATTAACTGTTGGAGTACTGTATTCGTGTGTTTATAGTCAAGTGGATAATGGCTGTATATTTGATTGTGCCAGAAGACGTTAGTTTCATCGTATTATGGCAGACAGATATCTTGATAGAGTTACATCATTGCCATCAGAAGGTATACCAAATGTAAGTGAAGTTAGTTTCAGTTCAAGGATTCAAAAAGAGATGGTAATGTGTGGTAAAATTCAATGAACATACAAATTCAAATCCTGGGCCGATTGAGCTATTGTTTTGAAACACCGTGTACCAATGTTTTTTAAAGTTCGGTTGACGGAACGATATTATAGGAACGAGTTGGAGAAAGTAGGAGAAAAAATAAAGCGATGATGTGCGTAAATGTTGAAATCATGCAAATTATACCTAGGCATTGAAGTAAATCTTTTTAATTTAAAGATGGCACGAATTGAAAGTCATATCCATACCAAAAGTGGAAGAATAAAGACATATCACAAGAATTGAGTTCTTCGCATCCTTAAGTATCTCATTAGTTCGTCGTCTCGTCGTCAAGTAACTGCTTTGTGAAGGTAAGATACAGAACGTTGCTGAAATTTGTGACAGCACATGGGCGAGCAAAGCTGACATTTTTTTAACTGCAACGATCTCGCAGAATACGTGTTATCAATACGGGCATAGAAATCTTTCTGAGATGAGATGGGCAGATAAAGGGGGAACCAGATAGAAATGATAGTTTTTCCAATTGTTATGGTTCAGCAGCTGTCAAAGTTACTAATGACATCCAGCTGTCAAAATATTCAGCAAGGTTTGCCATTATCATCATGCATCATTTGACACTTCTCGAACGTGTGGAAATTATAAAAAAATATTATCGAAATTCCGGCTCAGTTGTAAATACCCAAGGTGAATTTCGTCGTTAGGTCGGTCGTCATCATGGCTTCAGTGCGCAGGCAATTCGTCGCACCGTGGAAAAGTTTGAGCGTGAGTACACTCTTTTGGACCTTAATCCACCAACCAGACAGAGATCGGTGCAAAGGGAAGAAAACATAGCCGCCGTAGCGGGCAGTATCGAAGAAGACCGAGAAATGTCAATTCGGCCCCGATGAACTGAATTGGGCATCGCCTGAAAGCCAACCAGGCTTATTTTGCGGTTGAATTTGGGCCTACATCCGTATAAGATTGTGCTGACGGAAGAATTGAAGCCGTGAGTTGGCTAAGTGGGTGCTGGAAATGTGGGCCGGAGATCCGGATTTTGGCCAAAAAATCTTCTTCTCGGACGAGGCCCTATGTCAACAAGCAAAATTGCCGTTATTGGAGCTACCACAATCCACAAGCATCAATGCATCCACAAAGATGGACTCTTTAGTGCGGTTTATGGCAAGGTGGCATCATCGGACCTTATTTCTTTCGAAATGAGGAAGGAGACAGCGTTACCGACAATGGTCCTCGGGTAAAGAGCGATGTTAATAGACTTTCTGTGGCCAGAGCTCGACAACATCGATATATCCGAGCTGTGGTTCCAACAAGTCGGCGCTACATGCCATACAAGCGACGCAACGCTCGTAGTGGTGAAGGAGAAATTTGGCGACTGGGTCATCTCATGGCGAGCGATCATCAATTGGCGGCCGCGATCATGCGACTTGACACCCCTCGATTAATTTCTCTGGGGCTATGTCAAGTCCTTAGTCTACGCTAACAAGCCAACTACTTTAGATGAGCTCGAGGCTAACATTCGAGACGCTGTTGCCGGAATAACGTTGCACATATTGGACCGAGTCATTCAAAATTGAACCGACCGCTTGAAGCACTGCCAGCGAAGCCGAGGTGGCCATTTAAATGATATGCTATTCCATACATACGAGTAATGGCATGAATGTAGCTTCAAAATAAAGCCAGAATCAATTTGATATCTCACACCATTGTTGTTTTATTTAAATTTCTTTTCTTATCGTTCTTATCTGGTCCAACTATACAATTTTGGGACGCTCCCTCATTAAAAAGGTCACCGATGACTTGACCATTGCCTGACAAGCTTATGTGATTGATGGATGTTATCTCCCGCTTTTAATGATAATAGCTTATGTTGAAGCACTGTCCATTTACTGTCCTAGTGTTAACCATCAAGTAGGAAGAAGGTGGAGCACTGGAACAGTCAGGGGCAGTATCCTTATTCAGTCGTCAGTGCTGAGTGCAAAAAAAGACTTGTTTGAAATTTTGAAGTAAACCCCACCGATTCCTGAAAAGAAAGAATTTATTATCTTTTCCTAGTGAATAACACTAGTTGGCTTACAAAGTTCAGCTACTTATGCCATTAATTACTAATAAAAGTTTGGACTGGTCTTGATTAATATTCTGGAAGCTACCCGATGGGGACATCTTGCCAAAATTTTTAGAATCTTGCCACTAATATGGAACCAGTATTATTGTTATTATTAGCGGAGATGTTAGATGCAACATTTTGATATTAGCCAATGTTCAATTTAGTTCCCCTAAATAATTTGAGGACTTGTATTGAATCTAGAGATGGGAGGTCTCTCTCGTTTACAGTACCTTGTGAGGAAGTCTATAAGCATCTGTAGTTTGTAATTAAGCTGGTGCATATTACCTATCTTCTTTGGCTGAAATGTGCTTTCTTGGAAGAGAGAGTTGAGAGTTTCCCAGAAAGTTTAGCATTTCTTCCATTTTGGTAGCAATAGTATAGTGAGTTTGTCCAGACATTCCCAAACCTTCTTGGTGCAATGCTTTGGAGCTTTACTGCTTGTCATATTCGCAATGTCTTGCTTGCTATAGCTTCTGTCGAAGTTAAATTGTGATCATCTTCCAATCACGTGAATTTTTACCTGAAAGATACTGAAGGGTTTTGCCCGCTCAGTCTTTCTTGTTGGCCTAAGTATTTGACCTGCTACTTCTGTTTAATATCAGTATTTTCCAATTAAATGGCCTTTAAATGAGGCTGAATTCTTTTCTAGACAATGGTCTTGGCTGGATTGATGTTTAAGCCCACCGAAAGACCTATTCCCTTTGTGTTCCTCTCTATATTATAACGAACTTGCGTCTGACTATTATTATAGTCAGCGTACACAACACAGTTTATTCCGAATCTTGTTAGCTTATTGAGGAGTTCCTTTTTATTACTAGGCCCCACCTAAAGCATAACACCTCTTTGGGGATAGTCAAATGATTTACTAACTTTTGTGTGTTTTAGCTCACCAGTGTTTCGAAATTTCTGGTATCTAGGATCCCTTGCACCCAGTTAAAGTGTTGTTTATGGCCTCGTCTATATCCAGAAAAGCGTAGATAGCAGTTTCTTTAACCTCTATTCTCTACTGCTGCTGGAGGTCGTTAGCTCATATAAGCCGATCTCTGTGTATCTGTAAGCACTTTTGTTATGATGAAACTGTCCATAACTTTTTCTATAGTCTTCAGTATGAAAGGTGTCAGGCTGATAGGTCTGATTGATTTCGGATAGATGGAGGCCATGTTTCCCAAATAACCCTTGTTCATCTCCGGAGACTTTATATACGACTATACCCAAGTGTCAGGCTGTTTCTAACTATTATTAGCAATGGTTTGCGATTTTTCTTGCTACTCCTGTAATAACGGGGGAAAGATGCTGAATACACCTGGTGATTTGAATGGGTGGAAGGTATTTATGTCCCATATTCCATATAGATACTTGCCCCTGTCCAGTTTTCCCTCTTTGGTTTGTGGGTTGGCATGACGATTATCATTGATTGGCAGACAACTTTCGAAGTGTATTTTCAGTGGTAGTTGAGCTTTTTACTTTTCGTCATCCCTATAGCTACCATAATGGCCAGTGACCTGTGCTTATCGCTACAATTTTTGCAGCGTCTGCCCGAGTCATTTTCTTAAGTTCTTATGTTTTGGCCCAGTTGTAGTTCTGCAAGGTCTGCCTAGAAATGAATCACTCTGCAAACTGTTCCACCTCATGTTTGCTCCTCATAGAAAGTGTGAAAGATTTCACTCTTGACAGTTCCCAACGGAACGAGGACTACCTCTGCAAGCCCCTTTTTATCCGCTCGTCGGCCCCTTCGTTCCCATCTATGTTGCTATGACCTGGCACACAGAGAAGACTGATTTTGGTCCGACCAATCTAGCGATGGTAGATCTTTTCTATACTATTCCAGCTCGAATGCCGTTACGGTAAAAGTGTTCATCTTTTGAGGCTATCCACTAATCAAGCCGTTTTTTGATGTCTTCATATGAGCGGAACTGCTTCCCATTTGAGCGTTTCCAGGTGAGTTTTAACGGGTTTGGCAACGTGAATCCGAGCGTGGTCATGCTGTAGAATCACTTTTTTGTGCCTCTGCTCGTATTGTGGCCGTTTTTCGCGCAGTGCTCGGCTTAATCGCATCAATTGAAGTCGATACCATTCCCCAGTGATGGTTTCGTTGGGTTTCAACAGTTCATAATAAATGACACCGAAATGGTCCCACCAAATACACAGCATAATTTTTGGCAGCGTGAATATTCGGCCGAGCCGACGACGTAGAAGCATGACCGGGCAGTCCCAATGACTTTCTTTTCTTTGAGTTGCTGTAATGAATCCATTTTTCATCATACGTCATGATGCGATGAAGAAAACTCTTCCTTTTTGGCCGCTGGAGCAGTTGTTCACAGGCGAAAAAACGACGCTCATCGTCCCTTGGCTTCAAATCACAGGGAACCCAAGTTCCTTGTTTTTGAATCACTCCAAACGCATGCAATCGCTTGGAAATGGCTTGACGGGTAACTCTTAATGCTGAAGCAAGCAGTTCTTGCGTTTGGCACGGATACTCACCGAACAATGCCTCCAATTCAGCGTCTTCGAAGGATTTTGGCGCGGACGGTCGTCAACATCGAAATCACCATCTTTGAAGTGACGGAACCAATCACGGCGCGTTGATTCACTTAGAGCAGCATCTCCGTAAACTTTTTGGAGCTCTCGATGCGCTTCAGCCACCGTTTTCTTCGAATGAAAGAAGAAAATCAACACTTCCCGCAAATGACGATTATTTGGCACAAAATCAGACATTTTCACACAACCAAAACTATGTGACGTCAAAACAAAATCACTAATGTGTCAAAACAGTTTGTTTACCATATGTCTAAGCTCGGTTCATGACGTTTTGGATATGTCAAAATCGACCAGCACTTACTGCTGGAGCCATCTATTGACGAACAGCGAAAACTTAGTTGCGCACCTAATAACTTGAATAGTATCCGTTTATTATAAAATCTGAAAAAATAAATCGCAACGTTTCAGATCCATTCGTATTAAATTTGTGATTTTTATTTTTACACTTGAAAAACTTTATTTTTCCAATTTTTAGTGCAACAAGCAGCTGCAAGTATACACGTAATCACTCTCAGGCTGCTATTGTTTTCCGTTTATTACAAACATCTGCCGTTGTTTATTATTGTTTAATAGTTCATTAGAGAAACTATAACATTAATTTTTTAATGTGTTAGTTAACACATTAAAATATTAATGGCATAGTTTTTTATTTAAAAAAAAATCTGTTCCATTATATTTTGTTTACATAATATTGTTCGTTTAATTAACCCTATTTATTCTGTGGATTATTTATTTACAACAGTGCTAGGTAGGTAGGTTCGAGGGTTGTTTGAACAAATTCAGTCGTCTGCTTGCATATGCCTACACGGGCCTTTAGCGTTACTCTTAGTTACACCTGAAAATGGAGAAGATTAGGAACTTTACTTAGGGCAAATCTTTAGATTGCGTTCAGAGATAAAGGTATTTGCTAGTTCATGTAGAACTCTAAAGGTGTAGTTCCCTAGGAGAACACAACGTTTTTTGCTTAGGCTGGGACATTGGCATGGGAAGTGGAAGGTGTCCTCTATTACATCGGCGTCCCTGCAAATATGATCTAAATTTGTGATTCTCATACGTCCTGAGTATTTTCCTAGGAGGTTGTGTCCCGTTTCAATCCTTAACGCCAGAGCAATCGATGATCTGTTTAGGGATATTAAGCTATTTGATCTATTTTTATCTATTTTGGGCAACCGGGTCTTTGTGCTGCTGCAGGTTTGAATGATTTCCCACCTACATTCTGCTACGGATAGATAGTTTGTGCATGGACTCTTGTATCGGCTAATGATACACATCGGTTGGACCTCAACCTGGCCGATTCATCTGCTTTTTCATTTCGGATGTAATCACTTTGGCCTGACACCCAAATAATACGGACATTGTTCTGCCTGACAGAGCCCAACAATTTTCAATTTGATTTTTACCGCTGCCATTGCCATAATGGCTGCTTGGCTGTCAACATAGATGAACATATCCTCCTGTGATATGTCCACTACTCGTACCCTCTAGGATGGCTAAAACTTATGATTAGAAGGCGCTGCAATCGTCCGTCTGGTAGTCTTATGGATGAAGAGATGCTCAGTTTCTCAGAGCATCTATCTGTGTAGATTGCTATTTCTGAGCTTGAGGCGGTAGCATTTGATTTCCATTTGATTATTGTGTATTCGAATTGAATAGTTCCGATTGAAGTTCATAGATGGGGTCATTTAATCAGTTTAAATATTATCATCCATACCTGTTCTGAGTATTGAGCTACGAGTCGTTTACGGTCGTTTTCCAATTGCCTGTTTCTTACAGATATACCAAACTCTTTGCAGCAGATTCTTTGTTAAAAGGATCTAGTGGTAGCAGATATAGCTTGGTTTCTAGTCCTCCAATAGGAGTCGTCTTCAGGACACCTGTTATATTAAGGCAGGCTGTTCTTTGTATTACATTCCACCAAACTATACACCCATAGATCAGTGCGGTTCTAACTATAGCTGTACACAGCCAGTGCATAACCTTAGGGACGTACACCACTTAATCTGTCTGTTGCTGGTGTAGAGCGCTGTCGAGGCTTTCTTCACTCCATGTTCAATGTTTGCGTTCCAGTTCTGTTTACTACAGTGTTACGTGTGAAGATTTTTTTTTTTATAATTTGCACGCGCCAAAGAGGATATGAATACTCTTATACTATAACAGGACAAGGGCTTTGTGAAGAAGAGTGAGAGAGAGAGAGAGAGAACAAACGATTTAGTGTAGTGGTTTGAAACTCAGATGGCATTAAGTTTCTGTAAACTCCAAGGGTAGCGTCCAGATAACTGAAAAGATTGTTTGTTTTGCTTTTGTCGTTGCTCATAATTTACAGTATTTTTGTCCGTCCTCCTGATATCATCATCACGATCAAGTTGCAGTTTCAGCCATATGGCCACTCTACTGCCAGTGTATTTCAGTGTTGCCAGATTGGTGTAATTTTGCCTAAAAGTGGTAATATCCGACGATTTCTTGGTGAAAAAGTAGACATATTTCTTGAAGAGAGGTCAATTTTGCATGAACATAAAAGAATTTAAAATTTTACTGACTAAACATTTAAAAGACGGTCAGTATCAAATACTTCATGTTACATATGAAATATTCGATATGCATCCGATTCTATGATTTTGAAGAAAAAAAAGTTTATTCTTCATAACAACCATAAACAATAAGAAAATTCCATTTCTGAAAAAATCTTTGGTTTTGAAGCGAATGAAATCTTTTGGAGGTCGAAATTACTGAGTTTGTACATCGAAATGAATTGTCCAGAATCAGAAAAAAAGTAAGCGAAAGGTCCTCTCTGCTGTGATGGCTTTACCGGGTTGCGAGAATTGCCCCCTCGCTAGTCCACCACACGATTATCATAACATTTCTCCGATGAAGTGGACTTCTCGCGTGCTCTCTTGAGGCAGTCCTGATCGTCTACGATTGTCATACAAAATCCACTTTTCATCATACGCAACAATCCGATTTGAAAATGGCTCAATTCTGTTACGATTGACTAAGCTCTTGGTGATCTGCAGTATTTGCAATTTATTGGCTTCAGTCTATTCATGGGATTCTCATCTATCAATTTTTTTGATTTTACCCATCTACCCAAGATGACGGTTTATAGTTCCTGTCGAAACCACCTGCAAGGCATCGTACAGACGTGTCACTGTCCGTTCATTACACAACTGCTGCTGTCGCTGTGTTTAGTTGTCTTTTAATTTCGAAAAGGAGAAGCACCCTAATATCCCTAGTAGTTAGCATCTCTGTAAAAAGATATGTTACATATGAAATGCCCACTTTACCATCAGACAAAACTGATGGTAAAGTGGACATCTCATATGTAACAACCATTTCTAAATATGGAAATGATTTTACAAAGTGATACTAATGATTATGTAGATACTACAAAATTGCAACTTGTGAGCCGAAAGTGGTAAATTTTTGGAAAAAAGTGGAAGTTTTTTTTTTATATTAAAATAACCATCTGGCAACACTGATATGTAACGTAAAGCCATTGTGGTGTCTACAGTCGCGTGAATTTTAATCGTTGCTGAAATGCTAATTTGAAAAAAATTAATTAAATTAAACTTTGTTCCTTTTAATATCTTATAATGGCATTTCTTTGTTTAATTATTTTTAAAGTACAACAATTTTTTATAACAACACAACAAATATAAAATATCTTTCGTTTTTACTCTAATACGCAAACACACATTCAATTGGTAATCACTAGAAATAAAAAAAAAGTCAAAATTAACACTAAACAGCTCACATTTGGCAGCACTATAACGTCCTATCCTCTTTGGCTTCTACAATTATCATCAAAGTATGTGCGTTATTGCTGCATCCTCACACCACAGTCTTCTTTATGCGTCCTTACAAGTATAAATGTATCTTTGTATCCTGTATCGATGGCTATACTACATATGTGTGGTGCACTTACCCACGTTCGATCTGAATTGTACTATGCTTAATGTGATATTTGTTGTGCACCATTGAGGTGGCTTCCAATAGCACAGAATCACTATCCGCTAGGATATCTGAAATGATACATTAAATGGAATGGAAATAGGTTAGCACAACTACTACCATCAGGAGCAGCACCATATCGTATTAACATACCAACAACCAAATGGACCATCATTACGCTGTGATTGACCGTGTGATTCCACACATTCAGATGGTGAACGGATCTGTGCCAAATGAATAATTACAATCATTAGTAGAGTAGGAGTATACTATAGTGTATGTGTGTGTACGGGAGGACATTCACTCCCGGAAATGGGCGAGGGAAATCGAGAAACTTACTTAACTCCACTTATGCTGGACAAATCGCTTTGTAGCTTCGATAGGGGGACTAGCTTTGGCACCGAGTCCAGTAGAATGCCAACGGACTCTTTGAATAAATTGACTGTCGTCAAAATGACAATCACAGAGAAGAGAAGCGTACACAATGGATCCGCAAGTTTTGCATTGGGCTGTTGGCGAAATAAGGAAGAAAATAAATTAAAAAAAAGGTACTCGTAGACTTGGGGCTTTTGCGGAAGTTTCATACAAAGTGGAACTAAATGAGGTAAGTACTTGCGTACTGTTATGGTCAAGTGGGGAATAGTTCAGCAGATAAATGCGATGACTGTATTCCATCGGCAAGCTATGAATAAAATATATTTCTGTAAGCCTGATCCACATACAAAGACAGGGAAATCTAACCACATGTCACAGGCACTGTGACTCCTATTTCAGCGATATACTCGTCAGCAAGACCTACATACGATGGTGGGTCAATAAGTCCCTGAAAAATTAAATATCACTGAAAGTATAGAGCATACACTTCATCCAAAGTTTCTCCAATTTTTTGATGATTGGGAAATAATACGATTTCTCGAGCCTCTCAAAACAAGCGTTTGTTTCAGCGATGACCTCTTCATTCGACCCAAATCTCTTACCTCCGAGCCATTTCTTCATGTTTGGAAACAAAAAATAGTCGCAGGGGGCTAAATTTGGGGAATATGCTGGATGAGGGAGGAGTTCGTAGCCGAACTCATGCAATTTTGCCATTGCGGCTGCGGACTTGTGCGCCGGTGCCTTGGCCTGGTGAAAAAAAACTTTTTTTTGCTTCAAATTAGCTTGGAATCGATCCAGCAGCTCTGCGTAATATTCGCCGGTGATCGTTTTACACTTTTCAAGGTAATCGATGCGAATAACACCGCGCGCATCTAAAAAAACTGTCGCCATGACCTTGTTTGCTGACAAACCTGCCTTGGCCTTCTTTGGCTTCGATTCACCAGGAAAAGTCCATTGTTTTGACGATTCCTTGGTTTTTGGTGTGTTGTGGTGAATCCAGGTGTCATCCACGGTTACGAAATGGTGCAAAAACTCAGCCGAATTTTTCTGGAACATCGCCAAACACTACCTATGAAGTTGTCAAACGAATGCGTTTGTTGTCGATTGTGAGCAAACGCGGCACCCATCTTGCGGAAACTTTTTCATGTCCAAATATTTATGTAAAATCGAAATCACTGAGCCATGTGATAAGCCTGTGGCCTCTTCAAGCTCGCGCACTTTTACTCGCCGATCGTCCATTATCAAACCATGGATTTTGTCGACCATTTATGGTGTGGTGACCTCAATTGGGCGACTAGAACGTTCGGCGTCACTTGTGCTTGAACGACCGCACCGAAATTAAGTAAACCAGTGGTGAATGGTTCCAATCGATGGTGAAGAGTCCCCATAATATTTGTCAAGCTTTTGTTTGGTTTGCGTGATAATGAGCACTCGAAATTCACTTTTTTCCATTTTAACGAAAATGCTAGTAGGCGTCTATATAAAATGGCTGCCACAACAAAACTATTTGACAGATCTGTCTGAAAATTTGGGTGCATTCTTTTGAAAGATGATTCCTGACAAAAAAAAAAAAAAAAAATTTAAGGTGACAACACAATTTGTGTGAATTTTCAGGAACTTATTTACCCACCCTCGTAGTGTTAGGCTATGTTATAAGTTTTGGTTTCTTTTGTTCTAACCACTAATCTTCTTATACATAACCGAGGGTATGATTTCAAAAGGACCTTCCAAAATCCTCTGAGACCAAACTAGGAAACATTATAAGGGCAGAAATTGACGTTGCAGTTGAAATATTTGCCATCTCATTTTAGAGCTCCTGTCCTTCTAATGGTTTAGAAATAGTGAACAAATGGGAGAATATATTCGAAGCTCGAGGTTGACTTGGAATTTCGATAAAGATAGGCTAGTGGTATCAAACTGATTGAAAAAAAGATTAATATCTTCGATTTGCGAGCGAAACGCGTCCCGCTTATGGACAAGAGTCCTACGCTGATGTGGACAAGTATTTTTTATTCAGATATTCTATACTTCTGACGAGCATGCTCTCTCCTAGTGTCACGAAAGTGTTAGATAGAGATCCTATTCTATGAGTGGATTTGGCTGCCATAAGAAATCAAATCGAAGAAAGTTAGGACAATGAATACGTTTGCTCCGCTAGGTACCAGGATAAGACATTCAAATTCAACCGATGATACTGCAAGACCAGACGAAATTGTCATCGTTTCTGCTGAGTATTCTATAACGAGAGATGAGTATTCTAGCAAGAGATATAGATATTGACTTACACTGAATATTAGGTAGCTACAGCATTTTTTTTATAATCTGCGCGCTCCAAAGTGATTATGAATATCCTTATACTTTTCCAAGACACGGCCGTTTAGGAAAATGGGAAGAGGAACAGAGGAGAAGGCTGTGCACGTTGGGTTTAAATATTTGAAGGTTTAAATATTTGAAGGCTTATAAACGAATAAGTTAGGCTTCAGGATGAACTGATGTGCATTCAAAGCATGTCGCGTATTGCGGGTGAAATTTTGAAGGGGAGGAATGCAACTGGCTGTTTCGCTGAAGCATTTTTTTTTTTTATGAAAATAGCGATAAAATAGGTTCTCCGATGTTCAAGTGAATGTATGAAATTCACAATGTCTCTATCACCTATAAGTTTTAACGCGCGGTTCTGTACCCTGTCTAGAATGTGCAGAACGGTCTTGGGTGCACTAGACTAGATGTGAACATTATATTCCAGTTTTGGGTGGATGAATGCCTTATAAATTAAGGCCAGATCAGACGGAGTAAAATATTCCTTGCATGAATTTTTTGGCAGTTTTTTTTGAGTTCTGCATTCCTTCAAGAAAAAAATTATTTTTTCAACTTTTTCTATATCCAATTTCCCAAAATTTTATGTCAGAACTGCGGGTTAGTAAAACTCAACTGTTGTCTAAATTTCTACCTCCTACATCCAACTTTTAAAAAGTTATGAGGCTGTGACAGACAGAGTGACAGACGGACTAACATACAACTAGATCTCACTATAATGGTTCCGTTTTTATTTTTCATATTTTTCCTTTTATGTTTCAGAACTCTGACCATTATTTTTGTACTTTCGACTCAAAAGTATCCATTTCCATTTAACTATTAGTCTAGGTCCGCCGCTAGTCCAAATTACGAACGGAACAAGTTCAAATAATAGCACTCCGCTCTCGATATTTACATATTTGTTCGAAAACCTAGCCGTTCTTGACTTAAGAACAGAATAAATTGAACAAAATAGTACCAAAATCAGGGCCCAACTTTTTCTTTTGGGCCTCAACGAAGAAGTGGCTTTATGCTCAGGGATCATTACTGAAAAATAGATGATATTTATTGCGTACTGTTCAATTAATTTTTGAGTTTTTGAAGCAATTTGTTTTACTCATAACTGAAAAATGATTGGGCTTGGATGTGAATAGAAAGAAAATTTTGCAGGCTTACTTCAGGACAATTTCATGTTTCATTGGTACTATACATTTGTGCTCTGACACTCAATACAACAAGTCAAAATATAGCGGGTAATGTTCGGCACTTATTCCGGATGATTCCCAGAAGAGTGTTTAAAGGTTTGATGCAGGTTTCTCGGTACTAGCTCGTCACGATTTATTGTTTGCACGTATCCTATATTTTACGTACTTCTTGTAAGATGTTCAAGTTGATGAATACCACAAAAATATGTAAGGGTGGCCATGGTGTAGTGATAACATTATCGCTTGTCACGCTGCAGGTTCACGGTTCGAATATTTCGCATGAAATAAATAAAAAAAGTCGATCACTTGCGAAAGCTTATGTCAACTCTACTGCGGCCATGGCTAAAATGCAACGTGATCGTGATGATGATATCAGGAGGATGGAAAAAAATACTGTGAATCATAAGCAACGACAATAACAGCGAAACAAAAAAATACTCTCCAGTTATCTGGACAGACACCCTTGGAGTTCACTGAAACTTAATACCAGCTGAGTTTCAAACCAACTACACCAATCTTTCTTTCCCTCTGTCTCTTCCCCTTTCCTCAAAAACGCCCGTGTCCTAAAATTAGTATAAGGGTATTCATAACCCCTTTCACACGTGCAAATTATAAAAAAAAAATGTATTGTAGCTACAGAAAAAAACAGCAGTTTTACAATATAAAAGGCCTTGTAGTGAATCAAGTTCTTTATTGGTATCGTATTATAACAGCCATTGTGCCTCAGGCTCAATATAGATGCCCCACCCTGTATAACAAAGCATGGAACTATTTTACCTTTTCGACTTAGTTTCTGCATTTCTTTATGTCTAATAAAAAACCCTTTCCTGTACTTACTGATTGGCGTTGCCATCGGACCTTGAAAAAATTATGTCACTTTAGAGACAAAATTATGCCAGGTGATAAAATCCTTCAGACAAATTGACAAAAAAAAAAAAAAAAAAAAAAATCAATTAAAAAAAGAATGCAAATCGAAAGATACAACTTCTGAAATGGATTTTTATTTGAGCAGTTTAAACAGAAAATAGAAATAATATACGTATTTTAAGAATATTAGGTTGTGTGTCACTACCAAAATAATTATGTCACCAGTGACATAAATTATGTCACGATGACAATACTGCTACTTATGGAGCATTTTAAGGGATTTTTAATTAATTCTTTGTCGCAAAATTCATAGAACCCGAACTTCTGTGTATCGTCCCATAACCTGTTCTGATATGATCGCCTTAAGTTTAGCCTGTCTCACAACAATATGAAGGGTGATACCTATCCTGTCTAAAGGATCATTCAGAGCTCAGTGACCTGCGAGTACGAACGAGTGAATATTCTCAAATTTTGACATTTTATTCAAAGCAACTTTTTCTTCCAATCGCAGCAATCTGCGAATATCACTTGTCATTCATTACCACCAAGAACTAAACAAAAGAATTGTGATGTTAAACTCTTGCGAATGTGGATTGCTTTCCACATCTGTGGAATGTGAATAAAATTTGACAGTTCGCAGGAAGTATTCGCCTATTCGCGGAAAAATTAGCAAATTGTTAATTTCTTCGCAGAAACTAATTAAAATTTAACTTTTTTCCTATTAATCAATAGATAAATTAAGCTCTGTTCTTTTGGAATAGTAAAGTTGTCAATTGTGTGCCTTTAAATGCACTAAAAATGGTTTGTTCGCAGTTCGCCCATTCGCCGGTCGGACCTTAACCAATTCATTTCGATACTAACGTTCAACGTGAATTTGTGCGTATATACAGACGGACAGATTAAATAAATTGAGGGATTCTCATTTCGATTGCAAATTGGGAGCAGCAACTACATAGTTCACGTCTGCTTTTCACACTAAACTTCCTTTTTTTTTTTTTTCTCACGACCAACAATTGCAGGATTCACTGACAATTCAAGCAGTGAAATCATTCAAGCCCATTTAAAGTACCCCACCCTTTGTTCCTCTTTGTTTTTAAAATATGCAAAATGAAAATAAATACTCACATAAAACTTAATAATTACTGAGGCAATGAACACGCCCACACTTTGTACCAGATCACCAAACACATGAATGACTGCGGCTCGCAAATTCAAATTTTGCTCCTGACCGCAAGCTGGCGGCGGGTTTTTCCTGCAAACAAAGTTATTACGTAAACTAAAAAAAAAAACAAATATTCAAAACGAAAAAAAGGATTTCTGGTCACGAAATTAATGAGATTTCGGATCAGAACCGCATCCTTGATACCTCGCTTGTTGTTGTTTGATGATGTCTACAGGCGTGGAAACTGAGACGTCTGTTGGCAGCAAATTCCCACCACGCGGCAAATGACTATGGGCCTGAGCATGAGCATGGGAATGCGAATTATGTTCGTGGCCATGGGAGTGACCATGAGAACCGGAAAAAAGCGACGATCCATGCAAAATGAATGCCATCCTATACAATGAAATGAAACAAAAAAAAAAAAAAAAATTCATTCATACGAAATTGAGGACAACACAATCCGGCCCCCGGAACTCTCATAGTCCTTACGCAATGTTAATTAAAATCCCAATTCCGGCGATTGTCATCATTGTATTCGCATCCAAGTTGAAGTCATCGGAGAATAATCTCTGAATTGCCACAATCACCAGTGTTGCGGTTAGCACCCAGATGCCCAATATCGATACCACGGCACCGATGACCTCTAAATGGAACAAGAAAAACACATAGATACAATTACAATCATAGAGATGAGATTCAAATCTTGTTCAAATTTGCCCACTCATTTCGGGGGATTTATTTGGTGTGTTTTCTGTCGATAGAGACAGAACTTTGAATTACCGATTCGTTTGTATCCGAATGACATATTTTGATCCGGTGGTCGACTGGATATCCAAATCGCCAAGAGACCAATCACAAAGCTAATGCAATCAGATGCCAAGTGGGCAGCATCTGTCATTATCGCCAGGCTGCCGGCCATGTATCCTCCAAGGAATTCTATAATCTGAATACGAATAAATAGTTATTACGATTTTGAAGAGAGAGAGAGAGAGAGATATAAGGACGCTGACGATGAAAGGACATAAGGAGTGGAAAGTGAATGGGTGTGTGTGTGTGGGGAGGTTTTCAATTTTGTATTTGAAAATGGATTTGGTTCCTAATTCTACAGGGACTCATTTATTTAACTATGTTGACATGGATTTCGATTTAGATTGTACGCTGGAGAGTGTTTTCATTGCAGACGGTGTCTGCTGCCTGGGGTCGTAACGCGATTTTCATATGGCAACCCGTGTGTGGTGAAAAAATAATACCATCGCACTAGCCGCTATTTGATTACCACATTATTTAAACCTCAAATCATTTTGTGCTAATCTTTGGGAATTGCGGCGAAATTGTAAGTCGCAACAATTGGTCATGGGCTTGGTTAACAGTGGAAGTTTTTTCCATATGGAGTCGCGAACTTTGCACTCAAGAGCGATTTCAGTTAACTTCGAGGTAAAGTCGATGTAAAATAATTTCTATTGAATTTTGTAAAATTTTCGAAAATTTTAAAGAACATTTTTTTAATAAGACACACTGTTCCTGAAATATTCACACTCAAAAACGAATTCCATTGACTTTGATACTCGTATAAAGCCGGGTAATTTGGATGATTTGTGTAATTTTCGAAAATTTTGAAAAATGCGGTACCCACCTTTTAAAAAAAATTTGAAAACGTAGAATTTCGAACAATATAATTTTGTTCGTTTTCTAGATATTTGCACTGAAAAATTCTTTGTATGAACTTCAGGGTAAAGTTTGCGTGATTTTGAACAGTTTTCGAAAATTTTGAAAACTTGTAGAAAATTTAAAAATTTAGAATTCTAACTCACCGGATGCTTTATATGAATTTCTTGGTAAATGCGAACTTTTTGAATGATTTTGTACAATTTTCGATGATTTTGGAATATTTGGCACCCACCAGGACACTGTTCCAAGGATTTCCAAAGTTGAAATTTGTTTTTATTCGTAGGACTCAGATTGGACATTTTAAATATGTTTGTACGATTTTCGGAGATTTCGAAAAATTCGATACCAATTTTGTAGAGTATTGCAAAACTTTGTATTCCGAAAGAATATTTTTTACGTATGACGTACCGTTTTCGAGACATTCACACTCAAAAACTATTTCCCTGAACTACGGGGAAAAGTTGAACATTTTGAGTGGCCTTTCGTAAATTTCTGAAATTTTCTAAAATTTCTGTACCCATCCTGCAGAGAATTTAAACTTAAATTCCAATGCAAACAATTCCTAAAACGTTTTGTTTTCGAGACATTCACAAAAACGATTTCCACGAACTACAGGTTAAACATTCGGGATGATTTTGAAAAATTCGGCATCCATTTTGTAAAGAATTTACAAAATTGAAACTGTTCTCGACGTATTCGCACTCAAAAATGGAAGATTTCACAAAATTTCACTATAGTTTCTAAAATTCATAGAAACAGTGTTTTTTTTTTTTTTTTGTCGGAGTGGGCGCAACGTCTGGAGCACTCAGACTTAAAACAGGTCCATTGTACCACCAGGAAGATAACTCCATTTTAATGCGTTCTTTAGTAGAGTAGGCGCTTCCGTGATAAAGAGCTTAGGTCATCAGCACTCACCACATCAGCACCGGAGATCGACCACCTGATCCTAGCAAAGGCAGGACAATGACATAGGAAGTGTTCCGTAGTGTCATCGCCCTCTCCACAGGAGTCGCAGACAGGAGAGCGCTCAAACCTACCACATGGAGGTGCTTGACAAAGGCGAAGTAGCCCGTAGGAACGCCAGTAAGTTGTCTGCAGTCTTTTTTGCAAAAAGATTGCAAGAATGCCTCGGATTTCTTACAGACGACGGGGACTATATGTTTAGTCTGCCTGCATTCTGGAGAGTCATGCCGCCTTCCATTGTGAGAACGCTGGCAAACCCAACGTGGGTTCAGGTCCAGAGAAATTCTCTTCTGAGCAAGCTCGTCAGAGATCTCATTTCCTATTATCCCGTAGTGTACTAGAACCCAAACAAGATTCAGTGAGTTCACCCTTCCGACCGAATTCAAAGATGCTTTGCATTCTCGAACTATTTTGGAAGTGGTTAAAGGATTGAGCAAGGCCTTTAGCGCAGCCTGACTGCCACTACAGACGCAGATACTTCCCTTCCACATGTTCTTCTCAATATAGTCCGCAGCCATTAGGATAGCATATATTTCTGCCTGGAAGACAGATGTGTGTTTTCCCAATGAGAAGTGAAGCCTAATGTATCATAGTTGCATTCCATGAATACACCAGCACCAGATCCCTGTCCAGTTTTGGAGCCGTCCATGAAAATACGACTACATGTCTTTCCTGGCTCAGACTCTGGCCAAAGCCAATCCTGAACTAGAGGAAAATCGCAGCCGTAATTCGGGTGTCATTGCATCAGATGGCATATCCATGAGGCAGAGGCCGTAGGATAATCGTCATGCAACGTCATCAAAACTCCAGTGCGAGCCGTGTCAGAAACCGCTTCTTTTTAAACGGAAGATGGCTCTGAGTGTACACCTCATGATATAAGTATCAAGGGGGGAGGTTCATCAAAGAGCAGAGCCAGGCGTACTAGGGAAAGCTCCCAATCAGCCGAGAATCAGTATATTATGGCGAGTACCTATAGATAGGTACGAGTACATATGGATACTGTGAGTTCAAGAAAAAACACATTCTTGTGATTTATTTGAATATATTATTGAACGTCCAGGGAGTTATTACTATTTATCAACTTACCATAAATAAACTGCATAACGAAACGGCCAGAAATATTTTTAGTTTGGCGTCCCGCGCACTTTTGGTTTTTAAATGAACTCCAAATCCTGGCTGATCACATTTGCAACTTTTAAATGTATGCGATCCGTCACAGTCATCCTGAAAATGAAAAGAAATTAAAATTGTTAGTCATTATGTAGATACTATCATAGCTAGTATCGTAGTTCGCTAGGATAAAATCGGACAAGCGATGATAAAGATCTAGGATTTGTGCACTAAAAGTGATTGGGATTGTGTGATTAAATAGAAGAGTTGAACAAATTGTAATCGACTACCGATTACATGATTACAAAATGTAATCTACTACATTTCATAGGTAGGTAGGTAGGTAGGTGTGGTTGTGACAGCATGCTATGCTGAAACATAATTAGCGCAGAGGCGCCGTTTTAATACCACAACTCAAGTGACCTAAATTGTTGTAGAAACTGACGTTGGACTTGTGGGAAAGGAGAGAAAAGATTATTTAAAGCCACCCCGTGGCATTGAGGAAACTGATGATGTCCCCGATGCTTGTCTCCGCTAACTCACTAATATTATCAAAAAGGTGTCTGCCAAGTATACGGTGTCTGACCCTACTAAGGGCCGGACACTTACAAAGGAAGTGAAGGATTGTTTCAGGCTCGTTGGCCACATTGCAGCTACGACAATGTGCATTAAAAGTAATGCCCAGTCTGGCTGCGTGGACCCCTATGGGCCAATGGCCAGTGCTAATTGCCAGAACTCTAGCAATATCTGCCCGGCTTCTGTTTAATAGCTCTTGTGTTCTGCGCCAGTTATACCTGGCCACATCTGCCTGGATATGACACAGTTCTGCAACCATCGCCATCTATTACCAGCATCTGTAAGGAAATGAGCAAAGATTCTACCCTTAAGGGCCCCTAACGGAATGTTGACATCCTCCGCACGGGAGCAGTCAAGGGCAGATCCCTGCCTCGCCAATTCATCAGCCCTTTCGTTTCCGTCAATGTTACTATGACCAGGCACCCAGATGAGGCTGATCCTAGACCGATGACCGAGTGCGGCAAGCTCCTCCTTGCATTGTTCCACAAGTTTGGAGGAGGAAGCCGCAGAAACGATGGCTTTGATAGCGGCCTGGCTATCAATGAAAATGGCTGTGGTGTTAAGTTGTATCGATGTATGTTTGAGGAGACGGCACGCCTCTCGTACAGCAAGAACTTCGGCCTGGAATACGCTGCATGAATTGGGAAGACGGAATGAACTAGAGATATTGAGGGATTCAGAAAATATTCCCGCCCCTACCCCGCAGTCCATTTTCGACCCGTCAGTGAAAATGGTTGTATTGAACTCGTTAGTCACCGTGCCACATTTCCATTCCGCCCTGGAAGGGAATCTCAAAGTGACATCATTTCGAAAGTTCACCCTGGGAATTATGTAGTCGGTCGGATTTGCCGCCAACTCCTGAGGTAGCAGATTAAGGATGCTGTTGTGGCCATAGAGACTATCGCACCAGCTACCTGTTTCTCTTAATCTAACCGCACTACATGCTGATATGTACTTTATATGAAGGTCGAGTGGTATAAGGCTTCAGTTGGGCATGTTCTCATCGCCCCTGTAGCACCTAGAGCCGCAGTCCTTTGTGCTTTGTTGATGAGTTTTGTAATGTATGCTTTATTAACTGCCTGCCACCAAACTAGCGATCCATAGGAAAGAATAGGGCGCACCACCGCAGTATACATCCAAATGACCATCTTCGGACGGAGTCCCCATTTCTTACCGAATGCTTTGCTACAAGCATAAAAAGCCACATAGGCTTTCTTTACTCGCTGTTCAATGTTAAGCTTCCAGCTTAATTTAGGGTCAAGTACCACACCTAGGTACTTAGCACTAGATGATAACGAGAGTAATTGGTTATTAAGCCGTGGAGGCGTGAAAGCCGGTATTTTGGTTTTTGTGGTAAAGAGCATCAGTTCAGTTTTGCTCGGATTGACGCTAAGTCCACATCCAGTGGCCTATGTGCTAATCTTATCCAAGGCACCTTCCATAATCTCACTGATCATAGAAGGAAACATCCCCGATACCAAAACTACCACATCATTCGCATACGCGACAACCTTGACTACATTTTATAAATAACGATTACTTTTTGTAAGAAGATTACAATTACTGTTATTTGTAATTGTAATTGTAATCGAGGTTGAATAGAAGTTGAGATTATCTTTCGGAGAACGTTCGAGTATGAGTGGAAATGGAGTGTGGGGTGGGTTAATGTTTTAGAGGATGTATGGGGGAGAAATTGAGTTTAAAGCATCTGGTTCGACCTTTTTAGGGTGCCTGAGTAAAAATGGAATGTATGGTTGGTAGATGACATTTCCTTAATTTTCACTAACATATTCGGAAAAAAATTCCAACGAATGAAGTCTGCTAACTCTTCTGTAGTAAAGAATAGTAATCAAAGTAATTAATTACCGATTACTTGCAATCAAACTTTGTTATTTTAATATTTGTAGTTGTTTGAGTAATTGAAAACTTTTGTCATTGATTATATCCATGAGCTACATAGCTCAAGAACTACACACTTGATACATTGATGAAGTCTGAAATCCCTCAGATTTAATAAATTGTTGATGAGATATTGTTAATAGAGTCTTACAATCAACTTAACGGATTTTGATGAAATTTAGTCCAGTAGTTTGGTCTGAAACGTAGACTTTTTTTCATTTTCAAAAATAAATTTCCAAAATGTGGGCGTAGATGTAAACATTTCATGAGAAAATATTTCTGAAATCTGTTTACAAGCACGCCTACTTAGACAAATTTAATTTTAAGATATCGCCCCCTTTGTAATAGCAGTACATCTTGTTACGGGTTCCGAGAAGTAGTAGTAATTACGTTTCGGAGCTTGACAAATGAGGCGGGACTAAAGAAATTTAGGGGCGCTATCGCACCGTAAGTATAAAATTTGTTCACACATTGTACAATTTTCTGGTACGTAGATCTTATCAGAATTCGTCAGCTTCGGTTACAAATAGTGACAGCCACAAATACTTTGTTCTAAGAAAAACAACAGTTTTATCTGGCGAATTGTAAACTTTCTGTATTTCTTTTTTTGTAATGCCAATTATTAAAAATCATTTGAAGCCAATAACACAGTCATCCAGTGTTATGTAATATTTTTGCAGCCTCACGTTCTACAACTCACTATTTGCTATCACCAATCAATTATAGTGAAGCGAAATTGTAATGTGGCAGATGAAATAGGATAGGGTAGACATGTAGGTAGTTATAGTTAATTGATTCTCTGCCCGACTTTGCATTTGCCTGACGAATTCAATAGAACTTTGTCATAACCTGATGAGTCAGACTTTTTCCACTCGATCCGTTTTGGTATGATATTAGTTTTTTTAATCACAATATAGACACCTGATTGCCAAGTTGACTGACACTCTTCTGTTGGAAAAATCGATTTACCGGATTTTGCAAAGCTTTTTGTGTGTATGCGGGGAACTAAAAAAAAAAAACACAGTCAATTAAAATTTTGACTTACATCGGACAGACGGAATGGTAAAGATCTTTGATTTGTGCACCAAAAGCCCACAAATAAATAGCAGAGTTGGGCAAATTGTAATCAAATACCGATTACAAAACTACAAAATGTAATCTGTTATATTTCACAAATAACGATTACTTTTTGTAATCGGTGATTATCTTACCGAAATTACAATTACGAACTAATCGGTGATGATAGAAGATTACAGCTAGAGTAATTTGAACAACACAATAACATTCTTCTTACAAGAGGATGTATCATGATTCGCCAAAGTGGTATGGAGTTTGATGGTTTATGGGATTACTCGAGGTTACTGTGGGTCAGTGGTTGCAAACGGGAAATCACACGTTTTGTGGTTCGAGTACGAAATGCGTCACCCTAATGTCCATCTTATTTTTCGAAATGAGTAAGTATCATTGCCAATTGATAAATCCTACGGATGTAATCAAAACAGGTTAAAAGCTAAGGCTACTGGGTGTGGTTTTATGGGTTTCAATTGGTACTGATGTAGGTGTAGAGCTTCTGAACTGCACCATCTACAGGGTCATCAGTCTCAGAGTCTTATACCTTTCAACAATAATCTGTTGACCAAATTAACTTTCCCATTTCAGAACAAAAGAAACAAAATTATTCAAGTGCGAGTCGGTCCCCTCAAGGTGTTCCGTACCACTAAAGCCAATTCGATGAAATTCAATTTGTATGTATGCTTATCCTGGTACGCAGGTAATTTTGTTTAAAACTGTCAAACTGGTCAAGTGTGATTCAGATACCTTCACTCAAGAACTTCTGAACGGATTTCGATGAATTTAGCATATGGGCTCAGACTGATACGTTAGTAGTTTCGAATGAAATGGGAGCAGGATATAAGGAGGGGTTTAATACATTTTGAGTTGTGTCCAACATATACATACACATATATGTATGTACATTTATCTGAAAATCATCAAAATTGGATGAAGGCTGGGCAAGAGATGGTGGGGTGGCTTTTTAACCTAATATTCCAAGAATTGTTTGTACCAGAAGGTTTGTTATAATTTAATTATAATAGTTACAAGCGAATGACAAACAGACAAATAGACAGATACCGTTTTGAATCCATTAAAGGTCCGTTTATACCATTCTGGTACGGAAGAAGAAATATATTTGGCGCTAATGTGGGCTATAGAAGCCAACCCTACTTTTCGCACCCATTTGTTTTGTGCTACATAGGGATGGTAGGGACACACAGTTTTACGCAGTTTCCGAAGGGAAACATCTATAAGAGCAAGTATTTGTTTCCTGAAACTTTTAGGTGTCCAGATTTTGATCAAACTTAGCATTAATATGAGGGGAAAACTCAATAAAGTGAATCTCTCAATTCGGTCTGTTTCTCTGTCTGTCTGTATGCATGGTCGACTGCAGCCTAAAGGTCTGGGACGGATTTTCTACAAACTTTATATCTTAGACCAGTAGCCCAAAAATTAACAGTGCTTTACTAACGCCCAATTTTGAAAAAAAAAAACGATTTTCTCGAAAATGGCTTAATCAAATTTGATATTTGAGTTACGGTAGATATACTCGTATGCTATTAGATGGCGTACTAGGGCACTCATTCCGTAGGACAATTATCGTCCGACGATATCGTTTTGACGATAGTTTTGCTTCACGTAACATTAAAAATCACTATCGTCTAGGCGATATCGTTTTGAGGACTCAACTTTTGCTTCACGTAACCACAAAAACTGTCAAACACTGTCGTCAAGACGACATCGTTTGCACGATAGCTAAAGAGGTATCGTCTTGCATTTGTTTGTTCATTTTGCAAACAAGTTAAACTTTTTTTTGGAATTCTAAAGTGAATAGTTTCAGTGTCAGTGCTTACAAAATGTTTCGACGTTGAACTATTTTACTATCTGACGATGGAAATGATAACAAATTACACACAATACGAAGACGGAGGCAGTTAAGAGTCGCAATAGTCTTTTAACTCAAATGTTAGTACAGTAAATACCTAAACTCAATTTAATTTTGATTCTAATATTTAAAATCACTATAATTTTGTTCAACGCTTTTGTTTTTTAAAAGAAGGGTTTGTATTGGTATTACAAGCAATAAATTTGTCAGATGGTTGCCGTTCAACTTATATTCCTTCAACAATAAGACTTGCGGCTACGCTAGAGATTCTGTTCTGGAGGCTACCAGTGGTTGACTGAAATTACCTTCCAACAAGCTGAAACACTTTACTGGGGGAGTCCAGTGGAATTAAGCGTTATGGACAAATCAGTCCACATTTTGTTCATCCCTTGCTTTCATTGGACTGTGTTGGGCTTACAGCCCTTGGACAAATGCGAATACTCCTCCATATAATTGATTAAATATAATTTTTTTTGCACATATATTTAATAAATTAACTAGCAAATATATAAAAGACAAATAAAAAACTTACATTTTATGATTTGCTTTTTTTTTTGTGTGTTTACAAGCAGCGCCGAAAGTAAACACAGAAAAAAAAACAATATTTTTGGCACAAATGTAATTAATGACAATCAACATGACGTTTCAACTAAAGTTTGGCAGTCAGTGAAAACTACTAAAAGTTCTCAAACTTTGGACGATAGACGACACGATAGTGATAGTTTGTGAAGCAAATTAATGACGATAGTGTTCACTAGTATCGTTCGGGCGATGATCGTCCTAAAAATTACGGAATGAGTACCTAGGTTTTTTTTTTTCTAGATAATACGTTTAACGGTACTTTCCTTCTAAAAATTGACTCTTTCTCGGCTACAATTCAGATGATTTTGTTCGAAATCAATATTTGAACCATGTTTGACATATAAACGATTACGGCATACAAAGTTTTGGAAATTTTTTTTTAAATTTTAATTACGAGGGATTTGCAATTAAACAACATATACGAGTATAAATAGGTGCAAATATGTGTGACAAGGTCGTACACTTTATTTACTTTTGGATGTTTGCCAGAAGTTCACGAGGGGTGCGACCGTGAAAAAATTCTTGGTGTTTTCTGGGATTCGAAACTTTAGCTTCCCGGTCAGTTATCACGCACTTAATCATTGAACCCGGCCTGGAGAAAACTCACAAATTCAAAGACACAACATCTTTTAATTGAATTTAAAGTCACCTATTCATATAGGTGAGCTATACAGAGTTAGGTCTAGTTTTGCCATACTCGTCCATTTGTACAGAATAAAGATGGATTATTCACGCTGCTCCAATAAGGTCGGAAATAACACCTTATTCTTTTGTAACGTCAACATAATGATGAGGATGAAACGGCGTTTCACTCAGAAGATTAAGAATGGAATTAACGCTGTCCAGTGGCTGCATGTTGTATTGCTTGAGGATTTCACGGTCTGTGGTTTGACTGCCATATTTTTTTTTCCAAAAGAGCAAAGTTCTATACAGAGCTGAGAAAATAAATTTAGATTTCATATTCCAAAGAATCATTTTCAATCTTCAGCTGGTCCAAAAAAAGTTGGTTATCATTTGACTACAGTGCAGAGAATTCATCGTAACAGTGGCGCGTTGATTTAAAAAAAAAATAGGGCCCGATCAGGCCCCCGGTCCACAGTGCACACTAAACTGTCAGCTGTCGTGAACGCAAGGCCTTTAAATTCTCAGAACCTTCGAAAAATCGGCGTCAACTATAGAAGCCAACCCTACTTTTCGCACCCATTTGTTTTGTGCTACATAGGGATGGTAGGGACACACAGTTTTACGCAGTTTCCGAAGGGAAACATCTATAAGAGCAAGTATTTGTTTCCTGAAACTTTTAGGTGTCCAGATTTTGATCAAACTTAGCATTAATATGAGGGGAAAACTCAATAAAGTGAATCTCTCAATTCGGTCTGTTTCTCTGTCTGTCTGTATGCATGGTCGACTGCAGCCTAAAGGTCTGGGACGGATTTTCTACAAACTTTATATCTTAGACCAGTAGCCCAAAAATTAACAGTGCTTTACTAACGCCCAATTTTGAAAAAAAAAAACGATTTTCTCGAAAATGGCTTAATCAAATTTGATATTTGAGTTACGGTAGATATACTCGTATGCTATTAGATGGCGTACTAGGGCACTCATTCCGTAGGACAATTATCGTCCGACGATATCGTTTTGACGATAGTTTTGCTTCACGTAACATTAAAAATCACTATCGTCTAGGCGATATCGTTTTGAGGACTCAACTTTTGCTTCACGTAACCACAAAAACTGTCAAACACTGTCGTCAAGACGACATCGTTTGCACGATAGCTAAAGAGGTATCGTCTTGCATTTGTTTGTTCATTTTGCAAACAAGTTAAACTTTTTTTTGGAATTTTAAAGTGAATAGTTTCAGTGTCAGTGCTTACAAAATGTTTCGACGTTGAACTATTTTACTATCTGACGATGGAAATGATAACAAATTACACACAATACGAAGACGGAGGCAGTTAAGAGTCGCAATAGTCTTTTAACTCAAATGTTAGTACAGTAAATACCTAAACTCAATTTAATTTTGATTCTAATATTTAAAATCACTATAATTTTGTTCAACGCTTTTGTTTTTTAAAAGAAGGGTTTGTATTGGTATTACAAGCAATAAATTTGTCAGATGGTTGCCGTTCAACTTATATTCCTTCAACAATAAGACTTGCGGCTACGCTAGAGATTCTGTTCTGGAGGCTACCAGTGGTTGACTGAAATTACCTTCCAACAAGCTGAAACACTTTACTGGGGGAGTCCAGTGGAATTAAGCGTTATGGACAAATCAGTCCACATTTTGTTCATCCCTTGCTTTCATTGGACTGTGTTGGGCTTACAGCCCTTGGACAAATGCGAATACTCCTCCATATAATTGATTAAATATAATTTTTTTTGCACATATATTTAATAAATTAACTAGCAAATATATAAAAGACAAATAAAAAACTTACATTTTATGATTTGCTTTTTTTTTTGTGTGTTTACAAGCAGCGCCGAAAGTAAACACAGAAAAAAAAACAATATTTTTGGCACAAATGTAATTAATGACAATCAACATGACGTTTCAACTAAAGTTTGGCAGTCAGTGAAAACTACTAAAAGTTCTCAAACTTTGGACGATAGACGACACGATAGTGATAGTTTGTGAAGCAAATTAATGACGATAGTGTTCACTAGTATCGTTCGGGCGATGATCGTCCTAAAAATTACGGAATGAGTACCTAGGTTTTTTTTTTCTAGATAATACGTTTAACGGTACTTTCCTTCTGAAAATTGACTCTTTTTCGGCTACAATTCAGTTGATTTTGTTCGAAATCAATATTTGAACCATGTTTGACATATAAACGATTACGGCATACAAAGTTTTGGAAATTTTTTTTTAAATTTTAAATACGAGGGATTTGCAATTAAACAACATATACGAGTATAAATAGGTGCAAATATGTGTGACAAGGTCGTACACTTTATTTACTTTTGGATGTTTGCCAGAAGTTCACGAGGGGTGCGACCGTGAAAAAATTCTTGGTGTTTTCTGGGATTCGAAACTTTAGCTTCCCGGTCAGTTATCACGCACTTAATCATTGAACCCGGCCTGGAGAAAACTCACAAATTCAAAGACACAACATCTTTTAATTGAATTTAAAGTCACCTATTCATATAGGTGAGCTATACAGAGTTAGGTCTAGTTTTGCCATACTCGTCCATTTGTACAGAATAAAGATGGATTATTCACGCTGCTCCAATAAGGTCGGAAATAACACCTTATTCTTTTGTAACGTCAACATAATGATGAGGATGAAACGTCGTTTCACTCAGAAGATTAAGAATGGAATTAACGCTGTCCAGTGGCTGCATGTTGTATTGCTTGAGGATTTCACGGTCTGTGGTTTGACTGCCATATTTTTTTTTCCAAAAGAGCAAAGTTCTATACAGAGCTGAGAAAATAAATTTAGATTTCATATTCCAAAGAATCATTTTCAATCTTCAGCTGGTCCAAAAAAAGTTGGTTATCATTTGACTACAGTGCAGAGAATTCATCGTAACAGTGGCGCGTTGATTTAAAAAAAAAATAGGGCCCGATCAGGCCCCCGGTCCACAGTGCACACTAAACTGTCAGCTGTCGTGAACGCAAGGCCTTTAAATTCTCAGAACCTTCGAAAAATCGGCGTCAACTTATTGTACACAGATATTAAGAGCTGTTATTTTTGTAGTAAGATGCAACAATTTTAATGCATTCAGCGGTGGTTAAACGATCCATACTGTAAAATGGAAAAACAACAAATAACTACCTGTCACTATGAATGACAGATGGATTTGACAGATGCCATATGGATGTGAAATCCCAAACTCGAAATGAATAACCCTTTACTATGAGTAAATTTTCATTATTGCCCAACATTCATTTGTTTACAGATAATCACGACGAGAAGTTAAAGCAAAAACTTAAGTATAAATATAGCTGTTGGATTACTGGTGCCAAACTATGTATCATTTTATTTCCATCATTTTCTCATCGTTGAAAAATTTCAATTAAAATCAAGCTGATGTCAGAAAAACAGTGCAATAATTTTCACTTAAACCATTACAGATAAAAATCATATCCACGGGTCAGTATGGCATCCCACTCAAGTCTCCAGGTCAGTGAGTAAGAATTACTCACTCTTCTGCAAATAATAACAATAACAACTCAATTTACATGGTTAACTAAATGTCTTGCAATAATATTGCACTACACTGCACTTGTGCTTGTAACTCCTAAATAAATTTGCATATATCGTGTGTTGTTTCACGCTAAATATAGAATTTTAATAACAAATTCCTTGTTACTCACAAAATTAAACACTGTACGCTGTTCTTATGTAAACACAGATGAGTCAATCTAATTAAATTCATTTAATGGAAATAATTGTGTCAGTTTGTACATATATCCATATTGTTTAGAGAAATTAATTATAAACAATTAATCGAGTTAATCTACCAAATAATTACTGGCTATTAAAGTTCGCTTATAAATATATTCACATCTGGCTGTTATGTAGTTCACCAGGAATGCTACTACTACTACTCGTTCAATTCGACATAATTAATTAAAGTATATGACATACTTTCTTTTTAACAATCAGAATATCACGTATAAACTGTAAAACATGTTGTAGTGTGCACCTAATAGTTTTAGCTATGTTCTAGCTATCTACGATATCATTTGTATTTTTTTTTTTGGTGCCCCAATTTGACAATCTGCACTTTGGTATTATATGAGATATGGGATAATAAAATAAATTGGTGTACGGTTTAGAGACCGTGGAGCAATTGCTTTGAACCTTTAGCAGCGCATCAAGGTTATCGCAATTTGAGTTTAACAACACACGTAATTTAATTCAGAGACTCTTTGAATACGCCAATAAGTTGTACTCGTATTTTAGTAATTGGCATTGTAAAACTTGAATTTAGATCCAGTCGCTGTGAACTCGGAATATTTTATTTTATAATATCCATAATGTTATATGGTGTCGTATCCTAAAAGTTTGTTCATTAGGGTAGCGCTTATATGGTACTCGTATCTAACATGCCATTAAACTTTCAACTTTTAATAAGTTACCATGCAAATAGATTTTGAATGTCAGTCTGGGTTTTATGTGGGCAAACATTTCGTGTTTTTAAGACTCGTATACATGCTCTTTCATTCGGTGTTGTTGTATGACTTGTAATATCAGCCAATTTGAGAGCAGTGCATGATCTAAACGATTAAGTTCAACCTTGTCGGTGAAACGTTATCAAAGTGATCTTAGGTCTTCATGTACGTAACACGATATTTTCCGAATGAAATATTAATCGAGCTCCATAAACACACTGGCTTTTCAATGACTGCGGTGGAGCACTGAAAATCAATTTGGTCGGATACCAGCACTATACTGATCAGTCCACAAATTTAGATAAACTAGACTATATTTCGTTGCGGTCTACGGGGTGCAAACCCTTCAAGCTATTAAGTTTTCTAGCATACGCTAGATGACGCTTATTACGGAAAGTTTCAAAAACTCATTTTTCAAATTTTCCGCTTGCGAAGTCCGCGAAGTTTAGCTGGTTTCAAAAACGTCAACAAACTGTGCAGTGTTGCGGCAACACAACAAGCTTTGTGTTGCTGTTGCCCTGCGAAATTTATTTTTACATTTATGAACAGTTGTGTTGCAATACTATAGAAATACAATACAAAAGAAGAAAATAAAACATTAAAATTGTTATAAATTACATTTCATCCATTTTTTACACAAAATATAGGGTCAAATAAATAATAATAGCTAACAAACTGCAACAAACAAAAACAAACGAAAGCAATACCAACACAATTGTTGCGCAGGTTGCTCTATTTTGACGTTTAGTTGCCGCTGGTGCTGCAAAAAAAAAAGTACTGCAGTACTGCCAAATTGTTGATTTTTTGAAATGTTGCTTTCATGTTGCCGCAACGCTGCGTTTTTGAATTGGGCCTTTATTTTGCAGTGATAAAACATAATGGAGATGAACAAAGATAAATAAAAATGTTGTATATAATTCGACAGATGATTAGGCGCGAACATTGTACTACGAAAATGGCGGCTTTGAAGGTGACAGTGATATCTATGGAAAAATAGATGGTTATCAATATATGGCCTCATATTCTCCTGTTTGGTGTAAGCTCAAAGAACTTAGACTATATGTTACTGCAAAAAGTAACCGAACTGTGTTCGTCATTTTCGTTGTAGCAATTGAATGTTAAGGGGCATACTTTTCTTGAAAATGTAACATTTTAAGCTTATTTGCACTGCAGCGCTTGGAAAATCCCCAATAATCTTCCAAGTGGAGGTGTATGCAATCGAATTAGTCTGCGGAAATGAGTCACATGAACTCGCATCTCCATCTTTGCAGACAGTCAGGTAGCGCTGAGGTCCCTCAAATCCTATACGGTAGGGTCGAGGCTTATCTGGGACTGTCTAAACCTGCTAGACGATTTCAAGTGGATGAACAAGGTCACGTTGGCCTGGATGGGTGGACTTTCTGACGAAAAGGGGTGCCTGTCCCCCACTCGTGGGTCCTCAGCCCTGTTGTGGGACGTAGTGCTCACTACAAAATAAAGCAGTGGGAAGTCTATGTCCTCGCTGGATCCTGACCAATTCTAAGGGTCCAAGGCAGGCGAAAAATAGACCCTAAGCAAAATAAAACTAAAAGATACTCGAACTGAGCAAAGAATCTAAACGGATTACCTGATTCGACACTGACGAGTCAGGTACCATCTGCATAAAATAGAACTCTCAGATACAGAAACCGTCGGCAATCACCCAGTGCTCTCCAAGCCGGAGTTAGAGTACCTAGGCATTATTACAGATGCAAGACCGACGTTTAAGCAACACTTGTAACATGCAGCTGACAAGGCCGCAAATACAAGAGAGAAACTGATCGCTGCAAGAGTTTCGGAATTGATAACGCTCTATGGGTTCTAAATATGGGCCGGTGCCATGAAGACGAAATCTTACACAGGAAAGAACAACTTCCTACTACGCGTTGTGTGTAGTGGCTGGCATAGTGTCAATCGATCTTCTTGCGAAAGAAGCTCAACAGAAGTACCTCGAAAGCAGGACAACGCCATTAACAACGACGACATATAGCGACACTTTGCAATGGCGAATACGAACAATGGCTGAGACGCAGTTAATGACACTTTGGCAACCATTATGTAGAGGCAGCATCGAGAGGAGCGACAACGAAACGCACTGCAAATACAAGTGAGCCGAACGTCTAAGACTGGGGCCCTCTTCGCCATGAAATTCTTGACGGCAGTCCCACGAGGACAAAAGGCAGGAAGTGGGAGGTGGGTTTAGTGGATGCAAAATTCCACACTATTACTAAGTAAGGGTTCAGTTTCGTCTTTGAAAGAGCAAGGAGAGGTGGCAGAACATACTTATTCTTTGCAAATGCTCGGCTGCCGCAAGGAAAAGGCTACTCCATCCAATGTGGGATTTATTAAGCCCAGCAGATATCTGGAACATGGAACCTAGAGGTCTAATGAGGATAATCAAGATCATAAGTTTAATTTTTGGTTAACCACTGGGCCAACGCAATAAATCTTACAGTGCTAACCTAAAACCCTTGAATCGGATCATATCGTAGTTTATTTGTAAAATTTTAGGTAGATTGTTTGAACGGTTCATTTCATTTTGTTTTTTAAAGCCGGTATTTTTCAAACATCAAATTTTTGTTTTAAAAAAAATTAACAAGTCTTTCCATCACTCTAATGCCCCAGACTATTTTTCGATGCAAACTCTAAATGTTTTAAGTAAATTTCGCGTCCCATTCATCCTCCATGCTCCATGCAGGTATATTTTATTTCCAAAACTAAAAGAGGAAATCGATAAAGGATAGTTAACAGGATGTAAAAGTGTTTGGATGTAGAGGGGTATTATGTGGAAAAGAAAAATTAAAGAAACTTATATTGTGTGCTTTATTTTATCTGTTCGGTTACTTTCGACCTAAACAATGATTTTTTTTAAATAACTTCCGGGTAAAGCCTGAAAGATTGTACATCTTGAACTTTTTAAAATTTTGAAAACTTCGCAACCGTCTGGTAGAGAATTTCAAAACTTTAAATTTCAAGCAAAATAATTTGTTTCGTAGAATGCAGAAGATATTCTCACTGAAAAACGATGTTTTCATTATTTCTGGGTAAAGATGAACATTACGGAAGCTGTGTACTCGTACCTCCAACTTTCAATAATTTTGAATAACTCGGCATCCATCTTGTAGAGGATTTCGGAACCTATAAATTTTGAGCGTAAATAATGTTCATAGGCCGCATATTTATGTACAGTCAAAACCTATTTCCATGAACTGCAAACCGAATGTACTTATGTATATTAAATGTTAATAAAATTTCTTTTCAACGCTCTATGCGCTTCTAATAACCGAATTTCGCTACACCAGTTAAAAAACCAAGCGAATTACATTACGAAAATTATGTTACAGGCACACATTTTGTGTGCGCAACTTCTTTCCATATAAAAACAAAGAAGGTATGCAATATACATTTTGGCCGACACACACGCACTCCATGTTGTTGATTGCACGTGCCATTCTACTCATTCTGTGTGTAGAGAATTAGTAAAAGGATATTTAGCGATTTTATTTCAATCCCTAGCAATATGTATTCCACAACAATGTTAGTAAGATGTGTTGTTGTCAACGTTGTAGAATTTTGAACAAAAATTTTGGAAGAGTAATTTAGTTTAGAATTTAGAAATGAGGTATTTACATCTGATTGGGGGTTCACGCTCTTATGTGCTCCTATGGACGTGCCACCACAATTATCCATTTAAAAAAAAATATACAAGGAAGCAATATTCATGTCACCAATCGTATACCTAACCTTACCCACACTTGTATTACTACGAAGATACTATTAACAGTACAAAGTAATCAAAAAAATACACGAAATAATATTCGGCTTAGTTTGTCAAATATGCTGCTTTGATTTGAAAAGCCTACGAGTACATAACTTAGCTGGAGAGGAGTATATTATCCAAGGTTCGGGTAACAGAGTATTTGACTCATAAACAACTTTTATTGCAGCCAACTATGTATATCTAAGTAAAATATGACAAAGCGGGTCTGATAAGAGTTTTTATCAAAAACTGTTATCAAAGTCTTATTAACTGCTAGTAAATTAAATGTTTAAAATGATTTGACTATGAAGTGCGTATGATAGACTTGATAAGCTTGTCTATACTTTATCATTTGAATGGCTTCGACTTGGTATTTTCCCTTTCTAAAAGATTTATTCTTATATATTGTCTTTTTATTAATGAAAAAGAAAGATAAATTGAGGTAATTTAGTCGTATTTAACCGCCGAACAGGCTTAGTTAGGCAGAACCAGCTCTAGTTAGAAACTCGTAGTTATTGACTTGTAAACTTGCAGCGTTTTAGTTGCTACACTGATAACACTATTCAACAAGATTTATACCCAATGGTCCATTCGTATTCTTTCTAGTTAATATGTTTCTGCTCTAAAGAAATGGCAATAGAACTTTAATGTAACGTCTTAGTCACGAGATATTGAGTTCTAGGTAAAAGTCCAGTCAAACGGAACCAGCAGTGTATGCAACTCATTTAATTAATTTTTTTAAAACCCCTTAAAAAATACATGAAACAATATACTCGTACCAAAAGGTCTCACAAATCTGAGCATATTTAATTGTTTATTACAGCAATTAAATGTGTTTAAATGTAATTTTGGGCATATAGAGGCCGCTGCTGTTTCGAATAAAGCGCAATCTGGAAGTCCAATTTTCGACCAGCTTTTTGAGTAGCTGGTGAATGTTGGCTTCCAAGTCATTCATCGTCTCTGGGTTATCGGCGTAGACTAGCGAGTTCATATATCCCCACAGAAAATAATTGAAATGTATTAAATCACACGATCGTGGAGGCCAATTCATAGGTCCATTACGAATGTTTCCTTCAATAAATTGATTGTGGGGCGGCGCTGTGTGGCATGTTGCTCTGTCTTGTTGAAACCACAGCTCTTCCACATTAATGCGATACAATTGGGGAATGAAAAAGTTAGTAATCATGGATCTATACCGCTCTCCAATATTGACTGTAACATTCTGACCGGCATCACTTTTGAAGAAATATCGCAAAAGATTGCACTAGCCCCTGCTGGATTCTATAAGCTCCTAAACCAAGACATTTCTGCAAAAACTTCCATAAAGTGGATGGACACCGTTCCAATCGCTGCGCACGATGGAAAGTCGACTCATTCGGGTCTTCCACAATACTACGCTGCAACAGCTTTTTCGGTGTGCACTATACGACGTCTCTGCGGTTGCGTATTATTAATTAGAGTATGCGTGGTGCGAAAACGATTCCAAATTACTTACTCGTATGGACGATTATGTCGACCACGATTTTCGAAATAAATTTGCATAATTTGCAAGCGTTGTTCTGGCGTAAGTCTATTCATGGTGAAACGGCAAACCAAACTGAGCACAAATCAGCTGTCAGTTGTCAAATTGACTGTCGCTGGAAAAAGTATTGCCAATTCGAAGAACAAAGCTGTAAAAAAACACCCTTTGTAAACAAATTTAATTCCTTCTTGGATTAATGAAACAGTCAACAGAGTCTGAATTTTAAAATACAAAATGTCATAAAAAAAATTGTATTTACTCGTAAAATAAATAAAGAACTTCGAAAACATATGTGTGGACTAAACGGTGTCCACACTGCATAGACAATTTTTTATGAAACACGATTTACAAGTACAAAACTTGTGGTTTTATGCAATAAGCCCCTTGTGTATCTTTTAGTCAACCAACTATATAATACTTTTATGTAAGTATGCATTTTTGTTTGCATCTTGTCTAGGACTGCAAGGATCAACTAGCAAAACGATTGGGGTCCTAATACTGACCCCAAATAAAATAACGATCGACAATACTTAATAACTTGGAGGTAGACAAAGATTCTGTTTACCTAGATCCTGTTGTTATCTTAGCCAATGATATCAGTCTGGAAATAAAAGCGATAATCTTTTTTTCCAACCGCTGTTTCATTGGACTAAAAAAGCAGTAGAATAGTAAGGCACTATCTAAATGAGATAAAGAGACTGTATAAAATCCTCGGCAACCAAGTCTTGCTGTGTGGTTTAGAATCCGTAAATTCCGATAGAAAGGGCCTGCATTCTGCCACGCAATGCGTTCTTTGATGGCTATTTCAGAGACATGATTGAATCAGAGTATTCAAATTCATTTGAGGAATTGTAGGGTGATTAACTGGAAGCGCTTCCATGTTGAGGTCCAACCTGGCGTGGATGAGTTTGACCCTTAAATTGGTATAACGATTTTCTGTGCGAAAGAAAATTGTTGTCTTGTTTTTGAGTAAAGAGGTAGTCATATGTACCAGTGGCGTGGGGTGAAATTTCAACAGAGGGAAGTCGAAAAAAGTTGAAGTAAAATGTTTTATTCAAGACTTACCATTTTGGTGCTTATTAAAAGAATATGTGTTTTTGCTAATATGACGGAAGTAACAATGCAGTTTGTAAAACAAACTTTCTGCCATAACCAGAGTATTGTTATCCCATTCTCCTGGTTCACATAAAATCTGTTCAAAAGATTTTATAATATCTTCTCTGCAATTCAATAAGACGTTCACTATACGCGAATTATATTCCCATCGAGTCTCTGATACCCCGGCATTCGTCGATCAGCAATTGTCTTTAGCAGATTGGTTCTTTTAGATGATTTATTAAAAAACCTTACGATACTACTAACAAAGCCAAAAAATAATTTCAACTCAGGAATGCTTTCTAACGATTTAGATAACACTAGATTCAGAACATGGGCATAACAGGGAATAAAAATAGCCATTGGGTATATATTCCCGATTCTTATTTGGACTCCACCATGGCCACCGGACATTTCGGCCGCACCACCTATTAACTTTTCTTTACAACTAAAAATATCTAAGACATTTATAATTTTATCGCTCAAAAGACCGACACTTACGTCAAAGAAACCTAGAAATCTTTCTTGTATTCTATTTTCTACTAAATAACGCACTACAATACTAAGCTGTTCTCTGTGGCTCACATCTGGTGTTTCATCGACCATCACAGATACAAATTTTATTGAACTGATTTGATCCTTAATTTCGGATTTGATGACTGCAGCGATACTATGTAATATAAAATATATAATGAAAAAATGGAGTTTTGGGAACTTGAACTTTGTTCTAAATGCGAATCCATTAAATGGTCGTACTTAGCCAAGTATGAAAGGGTTTCAATATAATTACCGCGATTATCTGAGCCAGATTTTTCGTCGTGACCACGGAATGCCAGCTCTTGTTTTCCTGGAAAAACTACAGAACTACCGATTTGCAACCGTCATTTCAAATTTGCAAAAAAAAAAAATACCCAACAAGGTAAGAAAAACATCAAACGCCGTTAGAACCACTACATCACCCAATAACTCGATTTTCGTCGGCTTATTTTATTGCCTACAATAAAAAAAAAACTCCCTCGAACATCCACAAAAGCCGAGAAATCGCGGGTTATTTTCAATTTAAGCGAATGTATGTTAGACAAAGAAATCGCAAATAAACTTTACTATATGCCAGAAAGGAATAGAGTTGAAAGTTCGTACTGTGAAGAAATGAATGCATAAGCCGGACAATGAACGGCTTCTCAAAAAAATTCATTGCACGCTCTCTCGCTAGAGGAGTTCATACTTGTCTCGCCTATGTGTGCGAGTTTGTGTATGAGTAAAAATGAATAACACCCGAAGTGGTCTCAGCATTTCATCTTCGAGCGTGTATAAAGTTATGATTTATGAATGAAAAATGGTTTGATGAACAAATGATTGAATGTGATGGATGGCAAGTGGCAAAATAAAAATGTTTGATATTTGAAAAGGGAAGCCGGAAGGAATCGGCTTGTATGGACGCCACGCCACTGACTGCAGGGGTATCAGCTTTATTTATTTTTAAAGGAATCATACATCTGGATCTCTGGTGGATTAGTAAGCAACATGATATTGAAACATTAAAGTCTTACAGTCCAGGCTTGATTTCCATTCTGATAGATGTCATCAAATGAACAGATTTTAGAAGTTAGAGCTAGATGAAATGCCTTCTAATATTCAATAAAAAATGCTTTATCCTTCGTATTCAGGCATAAGATTTGAATAACATCTATGTATGAGTATTGTAAAAGTTGCGATGACGAAAAAAATCGGATTACTACTTTATTTCGCAAATTCAAGGAGTTTAGAAAGTATAAAGCGGCTTCGCGAAAATTATGCTCTAATTTCAATTATCTATGAACACAATGGCCGACGCGAGCCGGCGCATAGTGGTTCCACTTCCATGGGTGTGCTCATTCATTATCTTTATACGTACTAAACCGATTTTAATGAAACGAAAAAAAGGTACTCAAAACTATACTTCAGTACAGGGAAGAGTTTCTTAGCAGCCATAAAGAGGGGTACAAACCTTGTCCAACTGGTGAAATAGTTCCATATTCCTACATCTGTACACCTATTTATTTATGAGTGGATATCTAGTAGACATACATATGCAGAACTAGCTCAAACTGTCAATTGTGTAAGATAAAATAATAAATGATTCTAATAAGGCTGCTTGACCCTGTAAGTAAATTTTTGTGGGGCAATAGCTACTACAGTATTATTACTATTATTTGTGTAAGATTATCTTGCACTGCGATCTAATGGCCTATTGTGCCCCATGCTAATACCTAGGAGAGCTTTATTCCCTCATTAGAGTTCCCCTTGGAATATAATTCCATCAGAATAGTGTTCGAGGGTAAAACACTCTTACTTTGCCTTGGCAAGGATAGTTCAGCCTAGAGCACCCTCTCTAATCCGGTTTCTCTTAGGAATCTGAGAATGAGAAGTGGGTCCATGGATAACCTGTTAGGATACGTAAGTTATTCTTGTTAAGGCAGATGCATGCTTCGAATCTTTTCCGGTTGTAGTGCCCTAGAAGTTTCTTAGCTTGCCTAAGACTTGGAGTATTAATCCATGTTCTCGTCCGTCTTCTTTCTCCATCTTTCTGAATTCTTCACATATGGTATGATTTCCTATTCCGCAGAATGGTTCAGGGCTAATGAAAGATTCTGCTGCTCCTTGTCTTGCCAAGGAGTCTGCTTCTTCGCCCTCTATTCCGACATTGCCGAGTACAAACTAGAGGGTTACCTTGTTACTACTACCCAATTCGTTAAGTTTGTGCAGTCCCACACAAGTTTTTATTTAATGACATGGGAGTCAAGTGGTTTCTCTTATATCGAGATTGAATTGGACACATCTATATATAGCGTATTTTTCAGCTTAAAAAGTGCTGATACTTTTGCCCATAGGTTCTGAGTGCTTTATTCTTGACCCAAATATACCTGCCCCTGATCCTTCTTCAGTTCTCGAAGAATACAATTTTATTGTGTGGATATTCAGTCCGTATATTATGGATTCATTCACTACTTCTTATTACTTAACTTCGTACGGAATTTTTTATCAAAGTTAAATTTCCTGATACTATCGTCCCTAGGGATTGCTAGAAGGGGAAGTTTATTGAGAAGTACATAATTTTCTTTCAAAATGATGCGTTTCTCCCTCCCGATACCCTCCTTTGCTATCCTTAGGATCGTCCCCTGTGGGTTTTGCTCAACTACGATATAAATCGGAGTTAGTTCCAGAAATACTTCCATGACTGCAGTTGGACATGTTCTCATGGCCCCAGTAATACAGAGGCCAGAAGTCTTTGCACTTTAGTGAGTGCCTCCCTCGTTGTGGCTGCCGCGACTGGCTTGGCAGTAGCCCATCCTGTCAACCCAATTTTGCAGTGTATTTTCGATGGTTCGGGGCCCTATTCCACGAATAGCTCGGTCAATATTGTGCTTAAGTAGCTGAATCATTTCTAGATTGTCAGCATAACATCGATCTTTAATGGCACCTCACAAAAAAAGTCCACAGATGTCAAATCGCAGCTCCGCGGAGGCCAAGTAACATCACCAAAACGCTGGATTACACAATTTTTGAACTTAGTTCAAAGATCAATTATACATGTAGCGCCATCGTGCTAGAACTGGAGATCGTTCAAGTTTCTCAGTTTCTGCCTAAAAAATATCTCTGTAGCACTCTCCGTTGACCTGAACTCTGTTGCCATCTCCTCAGGCTAGTGCGGCTAATATTCAGTTGCTGAGATTTGTGGTGCTTCCGCAACACAGCATTCATTTTGGAAATAAGTTTTCAATATTTTTCAACATTGTTCAATCGTAAATCGATTAATTTTGAACCGCGGAGATACGGTAATATATTTCTGTGAACTGAGCGCGAAAGAGCTGTCAGTCTCAAAACAACATATAATTTAAAAAGAAACCAGCAGATAGTCCACCCGATACATACTTTAATTTAAAATTTACAAAAAAAGTTAACAGAAGCAATACTCTACAAAATATTGACATATTTTTTGTTTTAAACATTTCTATGAAACTTTAAACACCGACGGACGTCAAATGCAAAGTCATCACTTTATCGGAATATGCGCTCATTTTTGCAAATGGCGACTTATGTCATCGCGACATTGACATTTGTGTAGTAAACAGAAGCAGAATGCACGCAGATAAACCATGGATTGCTATACTCTTCAAGAAAGCGGAATAATTGTGTTAATGTTTTTTTGACAAATAATCGGTCGCTGATTTTGGTTCAACGTGAATTTCGTCGTCGATTTCCCGGTTGTGTGGCACCAACTGGGCGAACACTGAGGGGTTTTGTTTCGGGCGGTCTCGGAGCAGCCGTTTGGTTGAAAATATTGCTGCCTTGCCTACAGATGTCCTAGAGGACCACCAAACATCAACTAGACGATGGACCAACAACTTTTTATTGCCGCAAATTAACAAATTCGATTTAGAGAACGCTGTGTTCCATTAGGACGCACATACAGCACGAGCGATAGTGGACATTCTGCAGCAAGCATTTCCCGTCCACTTAATCTGTCGTTTTTGGCGATTTGAACTGGTCTGCAAGATCGCCCAATTTGACTGTTTCAGACTTTTTCCTTTGGGTTTTGTTTTTTGAAGTAATGGGTCTACACGAGTAAGCCACAGATTTTGGCGGCCCTAAAGGAGAACGTTCGACAAGAAGTGAAGAATTTATCGCCAGAAGTCTTGAGAAAAGTCATGGAAAGTGCTATGGAACGAGCCGAATGTGCATTAACTCTGGCAATGGCCACTTGACCGATATTATTTTCGCGACTTAATGGAACACAATTTAAATGTCTAAGTAAACATAATCAACAAACAGAATGAAATCTTTTTATTTGCAAACAAAGTTACTGCCTTGAAGCTTGACTGAGGACTTTTGCGCCATTTTGAATATGTCAACCAAGTTTTAATTTATTTCAGGAAAAGATATTTGTATGGACTTTAAAAAAAAAAGATAACCGGTAAATTGAAACCACAATTTAAGGTTTTTTCTGCTCCGAAACCACTGTGCGGTGGCTTACGTCATCGATCAATGTCACGATGACACTTTTACTTATGCATGGTGACAATGATTCGCACTATTGACGACGTGTTTTTCAAAAGTCTCAATTGCTTTTAGTGGACATATAAGTCTGTTAAAATAATATTTTATTGGAAAATAAAATAACAACTTTGCTCACTGTATGCGATTTTGGTTTGTATATTCCATATACTCGTAAGCATATGGCTATAGAATTCGAATTTAAATAAAACTTGTAACAAAAAGACGACTCAGATACATTTTTCAGTTATCATGTGCTCCATAAAACCGACAAATAAATAATGCACTTTTAATTGGCATCAGGTAAAGTATAATACGATTTGCACTATAGAAACTGAATCAAATGAATCCCATACGAGTACAACTGGTTTAATACTGTAATTAACCGAACGGATATCTCATCCGTTTTTTTTTTTTTTATTAATATAACTATAATACAATTAATATAAAAAAAATCTCGTGCCATGCCAATTATCACATTCGCAGATTGGCACTTTCCAACGTCAAGATGGATTTTTTTTTTATACACACGGCATATTGAAATGTTTATACATTCCACGTATTTCAATCTAAATCACTTAACGAAATGTTTGCTAATTATTTACATCTCAACTAAATGGTAAATACTACGCATGTCTTCTGACGATTATTCTTAGAAAATTTTGTATTTGTACCGCCAATGTTTATCTTTTATTGTTTGTCATATCTAAGCACCAAGGGAAAGTGTCAATAAAAATGGGTCATTTGGAATTTATTTGGCAACAAATTAAGCTGACCCTGTCGGTGGTTTATTCCCATCATAAATGTAACGCAATGTTGAGCTTTATGCACATAAAACGAAACACGGTTTTCTCATGGCTAATTGGCTATCAATTGAATTTTCTGGGTACTCGTATGTAAGTCGCCCATTGAAAATGTATCTTTTACTATTTATACACTCGCGGACGAGACCTAAATCTGTTGAAAAGAAGATACCGATACCAGTTATTTGGTTGAGATACTTGCATTGTCAGAGAGAAGTGGAATCTCCATGGTGTTTTCTTCCATGCCACCGCCGCTGCCGCCACTGCAATAGTTTCCATTCGCCGTCATCATGATGCTGTTTGTTGTTGTTGCATTGGTACCGGTTGTCTGTAAAAGATCTTCATCGGAAGCGTAACTTTTGTTGTCGAGATAGTATCCGGGCATTGGCTTGTGTTTTTAGTTTCTATTAACTTTTATTTATTTTTTTTCTGAGATGAGATACTCCCACACACTTTGAATTGTCTACCAAAACGCATGCACAACGATCATTTGATTCGACGATAGACTACGAGCGTCATATTCACGCGCGTCCGATAAAGAAACTCAACCGAAACGGGATCGCGTCAACAACTGATTCCCTAATTTTGTCGCGTTTATTGAATCAAATTAAAAGCTCTCAAACTTGTAATCACACTTGTAGCAAGTAGACTGTCATAGGCGCGCGATAGTAATCCGAACTGAAGCCGTCTCTTATCAGTGGTGTGGCGGTTTTATAGTTGATAACGAGGGACGTGCAAATATAACAACGACTCGATCGTGTACTGAAGTGGTGATATCGCTGGAATTAAAATTAATTCCCAAAGAATTTATAGTTCACGAAATATTTTTTTTTGTATAATTTATACGAGTAAAACTGCACCCTACTTCCTACACTTTCTACAGCGGGCGTGTTCAACGTCGAGAAGATTGCAATCCACTGACGATCGTGTCGAGATCGTTTGGAGAGTGTGTCGTTTGGTGTGATGTTAGATGGGCGGGATGCATGCGCATTGAGAGGGTCGCATATTGAAATAAAAAAAAGCTTCCTGCTTCGCTGTTAATGGGATGATAGACGTGGTGGTGTTGGCACTATTATGTGGAAACTCACTAGCAAACTTGATCGTGGCACTAGCACTGGTTACTGGATACTGACTTCCGAGCACCACATTCGACAGAGACTGTCAACTTGAAAAAAATAAAAATAAAAAAAATAGAAAACAAAAATACTCACTGTGCTCATACACCATGTAAACAAGGGAAATTTACTTTCGTAGCCATGCGTAAAAAAAAACAGCAAACAGAGTTCGCTAGAGATCGCTGTGCACGTGAATCTTTGCGAGTGCGAATGGCAATTTGTGCGCGCCACCGACTTGTGGTATTCAATTAGGAACGTAGGGGCAAAAAAAAGCTTTTGGTAATAATTAAAGAATGGTAATTGAGAGACGACGACGAATTATGTAGACAGAAAATAATATTGTTGACTTTTATTGCCGGTGATAGGTTAACAATGCGTATTCATGAATGAGCTCATTCTTCGGCGGCGAACTTACATTTGTTTGTCTGGCTTGAAATGTTTCTAAGAAAATTCAATTGGACATACAGTACTGTGGAAAATATTTGCACCGATAATATAATTAATAGACACGGAAAATTCGCACGGCTTCTGTCATTTAACGAGGTGTCACTCGCCTCTAACCGATGTATCTTCCTTTTTCACGTGAATTTTTTTTGCAAGTTCTAGCCGTTGGGAATATCAAGAGGAAAATATTATAAAGCTCTTTAACTGATTTAATTTTTTTTTTGCCGAGAGGGTGAAAATCAATACAACTAAGCTGACGCTTATCCAGCAGTTTTATTTTCACTTACGAGACTTGTGATTTTTGGAAAATGATGTTCGTATGTAATTAAAAAGAATGTAGCACTTTAGGCAGGTTAAATTCCAATGAAAGTTCCTACGGTTTTCACGACCGGTTTTGTCCTTTGCAGACGACGAATTGAATTGTTCGCGTCAAATAGTTGATCGACGGTACGGTTACAATGGCCGTGAAGATGATCTTTATGTCTACGAGCTATCTCTTCGACGACGCTTTGAAATCCCAGATCTCGATGAATATCTTCGTTACGTACGTACCACGGTGCGCTAACGATCGTTCTATGAACTTTATTTTCAAAAGTTTGTAGGATGTTTCTATTGCTTTTCCTGATACAACCCCATAGTTGTACACCATACGTCCACACTGGCTTTAGCACTTGCTTATAGATAAGCAGTTTGTTATGTAGGCTCAACTTCGAATGTTTTCCGAGTAGCCAGTACATTTGTCGGTATTTGTTTTCGAGCTCGTCGCGTTTCTTTTTTTTACGTGCGATTTCCATTTAAGCTTACTTACTTATGCCCCATATCCCCCTGTGGGTCGTAGAGCCTCGACTACACCTACGCGCCATTGTGTACTGTTTCTGGCAATGTGTCTCAGCTCTCCCCAACTTTTCCCCAACTGCCGTGCTTCCTTCTCGATTGTTCTGCGCCATGTTCTCCTTGGACCACCAGGTCTTCTGCCATCCTGTTAAGGGGTTCCATTGCATAGCACGGTTCGCTATGGAGCTGTCACCCTTTCGGAGCGTGTGACCAATTCACTGCCACTTCCGTCGTTGGATGGTTGTGCCTATTGGTTCCTGACCCGTACTCTCGTAAAGGTGTTCGTTAGAGATACGATTGAGCCAGAAAGTCCTTAAGATGTTGCGCAGTCAACTATTAACGAACGTTTGCCGCTTTCTGGTGATAGCAGTGGTCACTCTCCACGTGCTGCATTCATATAACAGCACGGATTCAACGTTGGAGGGGAACAGTCTTAGCTTGGTGTTCAAACGGATTGCATTGCTTCGCCATATTTTGGACATCATCCCGAACTCGGAATTTGCTATGGCGATTCTGTTGGCTATATCCAGTTCGGTTCCACCATCGGTCGAGACAATACTTCCAAGATACTGGAAATCCTCTACTCTCTCTACCGGTTGTCCAGCAATGCATATTTGAGCCGATGAGTTCGTTCCATTTAAGCTTAACATCTAGAGTCATTCCTATATATTTTGCTTCGTTCGCGTACGGTATTTGAGCCGAGTTTAAATATACGGGTAATCTGTCCATTTTTTTGAAGGTAAAGTTGACATTAGTAGATTTGCTTTCGTTCAGCACAATACCCCAAGAATTCGTCCAAGCGTGAGCTTTATTAAGAGCATCTTGCAGCTTTTCAGTTGCACAACGCCCACAAACGTGGCGACGACGCAGTTTCTTTCCTGCGGGATATCACGCGGGTAGAGTACTTCCTTGTGGAACTCCGGCCGCGATCTCCTTGATGTCAGAGTAATCATTTCCGTGCTTAACACAAAAAAGTCTTTCGGTGAAGTACGATCGTAAGATTAGAAAGAGTTGCCGTGACAGTAGTCGTTGCAATTTATACTCCAAGCCTTCGTACCAAACCTTATCGAAAGCTTGTGAGTTGTCACAACAAATCTTTTTTTCTTCGAGAGTTTTTTCAATCACGTCAGTTATTTTGTGGACCTGGTCGATTGTAGAATTTTTGATTCTAAATCCAAACTGATTTTCAGGAATGAGATGTCTTTCGTCGATTACGGGTTGTAGTCGTTTAGAAAGTAGTTTTGCGAATATTTTAGAGATAACCGGTAATGGGGAAATAGGCCGATATGATTTCTTCTCATCCAAAGGTTTGCCTGGTTTCGGAACCATTATAAACTTGGCAACTTCCATCGTCTCGAAAAGTAGAGCAATCTGAACGAAGCGTTAATTAAATATAGCAGCTTGTTAAGACCTTTATTCGGCAATTCCTTGACCACCTGTGCCATTATTAAGTCGTAACCCGGTGCTTTTTTTAGTCTTTAGATTTTTGATCATTTCCCTCAGTTTAATCAATGCAGCTTTTTTTACTTTAAAGTTCACAGATGTCGTGACTGGGGGAGTCGGGCGTTATGAAAGGGCCGTCGAATGCCTTAAATGTTTTTTCTAAGTGCAACACAGAAAGTTCTGCCTTTTCTTTGTCGCTCTTGGCCAAAGTTCTATCGTTTTTCCGAATTGGTGGTGCTTGCATTTGAGGTTTCCGAATGCCTTTCAGCTCTTTCTAAAGTGAATAATTTGATTCTCTTTCAAGGTAGGTTGCTATCTTATTGCTTTTAAATTCCCGAATACTATTTCTAAGGCGATTACATGGTCGGGTAAGGATCTTTTTGTGCTCAGCAGTTCAATGATTTCTCTGGGATGCTTTTCATTGCGGTTAATCTTACAGCTTCTAGAAGGAGTGTTTCTTCATGTCGCTCTTTGGTTTGTTTCCACCAAACGATCAACTTCGTCCTCCAGTTCACAAGGTGTTTTAAGTGAGCAATATTTGTTTCACAATCATTTCTAAAGTCCTTCTAGTTTGTTCTATTGCTAGTAAGTCTTGGAGGTCCTTCTTTCTTGATCAACGCTTAACCAAGTATTAAAATTACCGGAGAGTGGTCAGAAGAGAGATCAAAATCTTCATCGACTGTAATAAACTTCTCGTAATGTACAACTTGAACTCCAGAAGGTGTGCTTCACGTTAAAATCTCCACCAATAAGGAAATTTGAACCAAGGGCATTGAAGACACGAAAGTGTCTAAATTTTAATGGAAAAAATGATTTAATGGAATAAATCTAGACGGTCGACTCATAATCCCAAGGGCTTGATACCGGAGCATGGCCAAAATTCCAATTGCAACTTCTTAAAATTCTGTACGAGTTATTCTGCATTTTTTCCATTCGACCTTGAATTAGGTAAAAAGTGTAACTAAAAGTCCTTAATTTTTGTATCCATCTCTTAGTTTGGTTATTTTAGTTGCTTTGGTTTCATGCGGGATGTTCGATCGCGGGATGTTCATCAATCCTGGTATTACTACTCAGATATAGAAAATTACAATCGTCCGTTGCTTGTACGTACAGATGATTGCTGCTGAAACAGATAAATGGATTTCCTTGTATCTGTGATCTGCGGGTTCACAGTTCGAGGTGAAACCTGAATTTTTATTCTAACCCTCAAATCAGTGGTACTTTACTAAAAGATTGATATTCTCGAAAATGGAACAAAAACAGTCTCTAAAATGCAAACAAAATACTGTATTCTAAAATTCTGTGAAAATAAAAGGTTATTCATTTGAAGGTCCATCTAATAGTTCTTGAAATATGGATCGTTTAGCCGCCGATCGTGTCTATGTAGACAATCTCGCAACCTTGGAGTACCTAAACACCAACAACCGTGAAGTTATGGCCGCAATGCAACCAGAAATGTGCCAAAAAGTCATCACAAGAATCGAAGTTTGTAAAAACTCCCGTGGCTGCAATTTAATTTACAACTTCGCCACCATATGTTTCTTTGCAATCTTGATCAAGCATGAAAATAAATGTTAGACCTGAGCATCGAATATATCAACCCAATAGTAGTCAAACTTGTCCCTGACTAAGTCCTTACACTACTCGCTGTGGAAAGGCGCTAAAAACCTAAAGCGACCTATTAACGCTGAAGCACCAATTCGTCTAGAAAACGGTAACTGGGAGAGGATTGATGCTGAAAAAGGCACTGCTTTCGCAGAACATCTGAAATGAGTATTTACCCCGAATACTCCGTTAGTGAATAACCAACTTAGTGATCTACCTGATGTCCCTTCTATAGATCCTCTTCGTTTTAAGTTGAAAGACCTAAACTCAATCATAAAATATAACCTAGATCAAAAAAATAAAACTCACAGAAATGATCTCATTACAGGCAGGCTTATTAAGGAGTTACCCCACACTGCAGTAAAGTATCTACTACACATATTTAATGGTATCCTATGTACTGGCCACTATCCAGGAAAGTGGAAACTCTCCTAGATCAATATGGTCCCAAAGCTTGGTAAGAACCCAAACTCAACCTCTTCTTGCAGACCAATTAGTCTACTATCAATTCTCTTCAAAGTATTCGAAAAACTCCTGACTTGGCCCCTTCCTTTACCTGTTATACACTTTGGACCTACCAACTTCTGATAACGTCCTCATTTGCAGACGACAACATTTGCAGACGAGACCGCAATTATAAGCTCAAGCAAAGATCCGACAAATGCATCCGTTAACTTGCAAAAGCATCTCTCAAAAATTTAATAATGGTTGGAAACGTGGAGAATAAAAATAAACGAGTCCAAAAGTTCTCTCATAACTTTTACTCTGAAAAGGAATACATTCTCACCCGTTAGATAAATGATCAGCCAATACCCCAACGAACAGACGTCAAAAGCCTAGGCTTTCACCTCGACAGGAGATTGACTTGGAAAAAGCACCTAGAAGCTAAAAAAAACTCAAATAAACATTAAAGTACCAAAACTACATTGGCTTGTAACCAAGAAGTCCCAACTAAGCCTAGACTGCAAAATACTAATTAACAAGTCTGTATTGAAGCTGATCTGGTCCTATGACATTCAGCTATGGGATACTGCCGCTGCTTCAAACATAAACAAAATGCAAAGGCTTCAATCAAAAATTCTCCCTAACATTACTGGAGCTTCCTGGTATGTTAAGAACTCCAACATCCACAGGGACCTCGAAATACCTACTGTCACTGACAAGATTTGTTCACAGTGTATCCGCTACTCAAACAGGCTAAGAAGACATTCCAACGTTCTGGCAACAAACCTGCTTACTCGCCGATATTCCAAGCGATTAAAACGTAAAGATTCACAAGATATCTATATCTGTCCAACAACAATCGTAATTCATATTGTAGTATGCGAGCTATGGCTCGAGTAGATAAAGCAATATTCTGTGAAATTATTTCTTTATTTTCTAGTCTATAGAACAATTCAGGTTCACACTATACTATTCTTCGCAATTCTTTTCTTACAAGGTCTCTGTCCTCTCAAATCACTTTATCTCCTTTCAATTACTTAATTCACAAATCCAAACTAATTACTTCTTCTTGTTAAATCTCAACTTTCAATTTATCACAAAATTACAACTTCGCCCATTATCACTTTTCTAATCTCTTCGCCACAGTTTAGAAACTACTGCACCTTCTCAATCGCCATCTGTCCTTATATAGCAGAAGTTTCTGATAGCCAGAAACTTCTAGCAAAATCTTCGATCACTGGAACAAGAGAAATTCTGATGTAATAATTCTTGCAGTTATAATTCCCTCTTATCCGTGATATTATCCGTCTCTTTCGTTGACATGAGCTGTGGAGACTTCATCGCAGACACGAACCTCGAATGAAAGGACAGTTCGGACCAAAATTCTGCCAGAATGAAAAGACACTTCGGAATTTGTTGCATCATACTTTTAGGGAGCGTAGTTATTATTATGCTACAATATAATGTATTCATCGTTAGTTTTGTTCATATATTATAAAATTTTAACCTCAAATTAAACCTTCAATTAAATCTTTAAATTAAATCTACATTAAATTCCATCTAAAAAATAACTTTAAATAAAATATAGAAACCGTAAAATATTCTCTTTTACAACTACTCGTACATATCTTAAAGCAATGGCCAAAAGATATAATTTTAATTTTTAGTTTGTTCCGGCTCGAAGGACCAAATGTTAGCGTCTATGCCACAAGAAAAGATTTCAGAAGCAAAATTAACTGTTGACAACAAAGTAGTATGAACAACTGCAAGGGTGCATGAACAACTGCAAGGGTGCAACTTAAAGGGTGGCCGTGGTGTAGTGGTAACATCAACGCTTGTCACTTTCTTGGTTCACGGTTCAAATCCTGATATCAACAATCATCTATTTATTTCGTCTGAAATAAATAAAAAAGTCGATCAATTGCGAAAGCTTAGTCAACTCTACTGCGAAGGTATAACACTGGCAGTAGGGTGGTCATATGGCTTAAATGCAACTTGATCGTGATGATGACATCAGGTGGAGGGAAGAAAATACTGTGAATCATGAGCAACGACAAAGAAAAGCAAAACAAACAAGCTCCCCAGTTATCTGGACGCCACCCTTGGAGTTTACTGAAAACTTAATTCCACCTAAGTTTCAAACCCACTACACCAATCTTTCTTTCTCTCTCTCTCAATTTCCACAAACGCCCGTGCCCTGAAATAATTTAATGGTATTCATATCCCATTTGGTACGCGCAAATTATATAAAACAAAAAAAAAAAAGGACTGTAAAAAATAGAGGAATCAAAATAAAGCCGATGTTTCCACGTTATAACAAGAGAGCGACTTTATTTTATGTTAGACCGCTTTTTTATATACAACTAGCTGTACCCTGCGCGCGTTGCAACGCCACCTACTAAAATAAATTTGAAGGAAAGACATTACACAATTATTTATTGTCTAGTGCCCGCATTGTAATGACATCGCTGTTCAATTTGTTCATCACTGTTTGCCATGAAATAAATTTGAAGAAACTTGTGATCTGCGTCCGGCAATGGTAGAAGCGATCCGGCACGATGATAAATTTGCCCTTGGACTCTGAATGTTGGCATGTAATTTTCGCGCACGATGTTCGTTGCACCGAACGATGTCATTTGGAAACATGAATTGTATTTGCGGATGTTTTCCAAGAAATGCTTCGACTCACGTGTAACACCTGATAGCAACGTTGATAGTGGTTCGGGTGGTGGATGTTATTCTGGCAGTTTAACTTTCCACTGGCGCAGCACATTCCTGGCGTTTCGTTCTTAAATTTGGGGGCGCTACAATACATGCAAATTTTATCCATTTTTCCAATGACGACACTTGGATGAAGACTGTAATCATTATTACTGTCATAATGGAATGCACCAAGATTTGAATTAGCGTGCAGTGTTCGTCTTGATCGAGCGGTGCTTATTCGAACATTTTGCAGCCTTCTTTTCCGTTGTTCAGTTGTCTCAGACGAACGGGCCTGAGTAGTATGTATTCGATCAGTTTCTAACCTCATTTCTCGTTGTTCAGATGATTCAGATGAACGGGTCTCAGCGGCATGTACTCGAAGATTTTCCAGCCTTAATGCTCGTTGCTCGTCTGATTCTGAGGCTCGTAATGCTCTTTTCTTCCGTGCTTGAGGTGTAGATCGGCCAATTGCTTGTCTCTTTGGAGGCATAATTGTACGGAAACGACGTGAAAAATGCGTTTGAATTTATTAGATGTCAATCAGCAATCCAAATCTCACAATGTATCCAATCCAATTGAACCGGCTGTTCACACACGGATGGAAATGTTAATATTGACGGTGATCACCAATTCGCTGAGGAAAATTTGAAGTGAAAAAAATCAGCATTCGAGAATTGTTGAAATCGATTTTAATTCCACTCACGATGATATCCGAAAAAAAAACTGCACAACAAATGCGTTCGGAACGTCAATCAGCAGTCACATCCTTCACATACACATTCGATGATCTTCGTGAGTTCATTGTAGAGAATAAAATCATCTCACGGAAACTACGAAAATTCAATTCGATTGAATTATTTATCTAAATTAATTTAACTCACAATGAAATGCACAAAACTATTCGAAAAACGACAATATTGTCTGTTCAATGTGAGCCGGACATGAATTTCACAATTTACATAAATTCTTATGTCACCCACAACTCGAAACGTCGTCACTCGTTCGCTGTTTTCGTTTCAATTCAAATCAGCATGAACTGTCACGGCAATATATGAAATTCATTGGAATGACAGTGGCGCCATCTGTCGAAAATTGGTCGTACCAACTCAGAAACCTTTGAGGGCTCATGCACAATAACTTTGCTAAAGATCATCACATGATCAAATGCATAGTTTACGATTCTATAAAGGACATACAGACAAACATTCAGATTATGCAATTTGTTTTATGTGTATGTATTGATTCATTTTTGTCGTTGACATTTGTTGCGGGGTCGTTGATGACGAAGGTATTATTAAGGCCACAAGCCTTCGTGTCTTGTGTTGTCATTGTGTTCCAAACAGTTTGTAAGATTTGAAAACTTATTGTTAGTTTCTTAAATAAGAAAGATCCAATAAAAAAAAAAAATTGTAGACAGGAACTGAACGTTGATTTGACCTTCGTTTGACCTTCTGAATCTCAATAAGTACCTACATAATGTACTCACTAAATTTTTCACTTCATTTCTTTTTTTTTCATTTAATTATTCCTCATTAAATCTTCATACAGTTTAACTTATAGCACAAAATAGATATTAAAATGAGAAAGGTTAGTGACATTTTATATTTTAATAACAAAAATAGTGTCAAATGTCACTTCAAAATATAGCTGATAGATTATGGGTGGGGTGACCCTTAGAAAATATTTATACATACATATATATCCATTAACAAACATTAGATAAAAATAAATGCAATTAACAAGACAATATAATCCAAAACAAAAGAAAGATTTAAATTTAGTTAGATTAAGACGGAGAAGGATGCGTAACCAATAATATTAATGAATGTATCTACATCTTGACAGATAAAAGAGATTCCAAACTTTTGAAATCCAAACCAAATATCCAATGTTTTAGAAGTTTCTTAAATTGATTTTGCGAATCAATTGTTCTTAGTGATTGAGGTAATTTATTGAAAAGACGACAAGAGTTTACTGTATAAAAATTACGAAATGCAGTGGTGCGATAAATGGGCAGAATGAGACGAATTTACACGGAAATTATGACCGTCGAGGAGTCTAAAATTAATATTGCCAGATCTAGAGAAGAATATTCTTAGCACTTCGAAACAGTATAAGTGGCGAACAGGAAAAACATTCAAATCACGGAATAACGGAAAGGAAGGATGTAAACGGTGTTTATTACAGATTAGTCTCAAAACACATTTTTGTAATATTAGTAGAGGTTTTATTTTATTTAAATAGATACCTCCCCAGCAAGCAATACCATATTGCAATTTTGAATGAAATAATCTGTAGTATATGGTTTTTAAAAGCTCGGAAGAACAAACTCTCCTTAAATAGAAGAAATTCCTCAAAGTGTAGCGAAAATATTTTCTCAAAAACTCATTATGGTTTGAAAAACTCATCTTGGAATCAATTAACAACCCTAAATACTTAAATTCATTAACTTTCTCTATTTGAAAGCACTTTTTACTACAGTTAAAATAGTTGCAAAAAATGGATGAGGAATAACAAGAAAAAGCATTCAATTTGAATTGTTGGCACTCAGGTGCATGAAAGAAAAAATTTGCCTCGGAGACTTGTGAAGAAGGATTGAACAAAATAATTTTAGTTTTGGAACTAATTACCAACTTATGATCCACAAACCAATTCCTAAGCAAATCCAGATGCCAATTTATATCCGCAACTAAGTCTAACGGAGAGTCAGATCCATAAGTGCATCCTATATCGTCAGCAAATGCCGTCAAAACGCCCTTAAAATTAAGCTCAAAAAGAGAAAGGAAAAGAATCGGTCCTAAAACCGAACCTTGTGGCACACCCATTTTAATATATTCAATTCCACTCCTGATTTAATCTATTTTAACTCTTTGTGATCTATTTGCCAGGTATGATCCGAACCACTCAAGCATAAAGCTTCGAAAACCAGCCATTTGAAAAAGCTTTGGTTATATCCACAAATAAGCATGCAGTATGCTTTTTTCTGTCCAAATTCCAATGTATTTGCGAACAAAACTCCAAAAGTGCCTCTTCAGTAGATTTACCTTTTGAAAACCAAATTGGACTGGAGTAAAGGAAAGGGGTCTTATTTAAAAACTTGACAATTCTATTTTTTACTAATTTTTCAAAAATTTTGCTAATAGATGGAAGAAGTGAGATCGATCTGTAGTTCGTGACACTGTTAGAATCGCCGTTTTTATAGAGCGGTACCACATCCGCGATTTTAAGTGCATCAGGAAATTTCCCACTTAGAATACTTTTATTAAATATCGAAGCAAGAATGCCGGCCACAAACCATGAGATATTTTTTAAAATTCTATTAGATACACCATCATATCCGCACGAATTAGAGTTTTTTAAAGTCCCGATCGATTTCAATAACTCCCAAGAGGTTATCGGCTCAAAAAAAAGGTATCCCTTTGGAAAGAATCAACGCGATTGCAATTTGTACAACCTTCAAGGGTTGTAGGGCTTCGGCTATAGAAGAAAAATGGTTATTAAATGTGTTAGCAATTTCAAGTTTATCGGATGTTACTCTACCATCAATATGAATCGCAGTTGGATTTTTCGAACGAGATGACTTGCCTAGAATGCTATTTACAACGTCCCATTCACGTTTTAAATTCCTATTAAAAGAAATGGATTGATTCCTGTAATAGCGATCTTTGCATATTGGAATTTCTTTTTTTTATTGTGAGCATAACTTTGTGTATCTTTTTTTAAAGTTTATATTTTCCGAGTGTTTTGAACATAAAATCCTTAATTTATTTTTTCTTTTCACTTTGTTTAACAAGCAGCTAGTCATCGAGGGCTTGAGGCGCTTATGAGAGCTTTTAACGCCCTCTATGTAGCTACACAGAGAAATATGCTTAGTGAGTGAGTCAATGAAAAGATCGTAAGACCTAGATGCATTATTTTCAGCGTAAGCCCCTTCCCAGAACTCAAAACATAGAGACTTATTCAGTTTTTCAAAATTAATCTTAGTTATGTTAAATACATAGTATGCAGTTGGAAGTCTACCTGTTCTAAAGCTTGTAGAGATCCTCTATTTTATGCTTAATTGGATGAACTTTACATTACATAAAAGTTACATCTTTTCGTTATCGGACATTGAATCGTTTCACGATTGTAATCTGAAGTATCTGCAGACAGCAAACATTAAGATAATCTTTCTTGGTGTGAAAAAATGTAAAGCTACGAGTAGGTATTTAATCGAAAGATATAGAAGGTTTCAAGTTTCAAGGAGATTCTTCGTTGTATTACTTGCACATATTTATGAGTAGCTTGCAATATTTGTCATAATAAAGAAAACAAAATAGTGTACTCGTATGTAGGTAAATAGCAAATCGTAATCTGCTCAGACATTTTTATAATACGTGTTATCAAACAAATAAATTGTGTCTTTATTATTAGAACATGTGACATCTTTGGTATTTCTAAGATACGAAGTTGATGTGTAAAAAACGCAATGATTTAATTTTTCTATTATTATTTGCATTTACTATATCAGTGACTCATTTGAATCGAAATAGTGGATAGCTATACATATTGAAAATGTTCCTTTCCAATTAAATATCTCGAATTCGACTGTATTGTCAACATTCTGGGCAAGAGAAAAACTATTTTGTAAAGAAAAAGTACAAAAAAGTCACAATCTGCATGAAACCAATCATAGGATACCGTATTTTTCATGCCAAATATGACATATATATGTTGGGATTGAATGAAAACAAATTGTACAGACTTTTTCTTCGGCAAAAGTGGCTGTGGCTGTTATTATTTGTAGCCATAATTCACGTACTCGAATGAGATCTCACAATAGGGTTTATCCATCACAGTAAACAGCATTAAAAAATTAAAATTAGGTTTTTTTTTTTTAAATAAAACGCCCCCAAAAATTGGGCGTGGACATGTAAATTATATGCACGAAATGAAGAAAATATCAAAGCCCAATTCAAACATTATCAATATTCTTCAATATTTTTTCCACATACAGCAATAAATAAGTATGACAATAGATTTTTGACGCCTATATATATTTTTTCGCTTCACGTCATTTTGTTTCACGTCAATTAGCTTGTTGGTTGAGCAGCATACTCGTAAGTAGAGCAAAATGTCAATTAATTTTAGGTTACAATTTAAATCTGGCACTGCTGTGGTTCTGTCAAAGATAAACAGCTGATATTTGACATCTGTAAATACTAAGTATTGATATTTGTAATTGTGGAGCGGTACAGAGAGCAACACATTTTAATTGTTAAAACCCTCCCAAATGGTGAAACCGATTTGCGCATTGTCAAGTACATAACCGTCCATCCCGTACCACGGTTTAGAAATCAACAGGAAAATTCGATCGAACCAGATCATGTTGATGGTGATTTTTTGACAATTTGTTGATTTCTCAGCACCTAATCGGGGTATGTTCTGCGCATTCTGTGGTCTATGGCGTGTTAAACGATCCATATTATAAGATGTCAAGACAAGAACTAACTATCTGTCATTATGGATGACAGATGCCACATGGCAGGGATGTGAAGTACCAACCTCAAAATGAATAACCCTTTATATCAAATCTTTGTATTGTAAAATGTGCGGTAGCAAATTTATTGCGCTTTCTTTTGATAAGTATGTGAGCCTATATAATTGATATTTGCACATGAATATCCTGAAGCAAGTTATACTTGCTAAAAACTGGCATAAAATAGAGGTTATCTGGAATTTAAAATATCCAAACTAATACAAACTTAAGGCCTATAAGCCTGTTACATACAGACGGACGAAGAAGAGGATAGGCACCATCAGGTTCTAAAGAGAGCAGGAATGATATTCGAATCCTCCCGAACAGATCCTGTTAGCAATATCTATGCTTATATTCAACAAGACCACTGGAGCTTAAGATCTAACTTCTGAACACGAGTATGACCGATGAATGAAATTTCACCATTCTTTGCCCAATCCTCAAAATAGTACATCTTCTGAACTTCAACATCTGGTATAAGATTTAGTCTGCCATAATATATGAGAACGCCTGGAGTATTTTGTCATCAATCTGATTAGTCCATATAAGAGTAGTTTTAGGCCAGGAAAGTCCGCTTTGGATTAGATATTCACATTGTGGCAGATCTTGGAAAATATCCATGAACTCCAAATCGATACTCACCGACTAGTTTAAGAAAACTAGAAATGCCTCAAAAACAAACTCTGCGGTCTGTGTTAGATGACGATGGTCGAAGGTCGGTAACAGTAGCACCGAGGTCTTTGATGTGAGAAAAGGGGAATGACAAGATGACGCTCTGTCATATAATTTATTTAACATCATACTTGAGGATTCTACAGAATTCTCAAACTAACATTAGGAGTGAAGTCTTTCGAAAGTCTGTACAACTATTCACGTACTCCGACGACATTGATATAATTGGAAGAAAACAGCGGGCTGTCAGTGGTGCTTTCGGGAGTATTGAAACAGATGCATAAAAATGGGTTTAGCGGTTAACGAAGAAGGATAGTTAACATCGGCGACTTGGACAGAGCATCGCAATAGACAGCTACAACTTTGAAGTCGTTAAGGGCTTTGTTTACCTAGGCTTCAGTGTAAATTCAAACAATGACACCAGCGTAAAGATCAAGCGAAAAATTACTCTTGCCAACCGCTGTTTCCTTGGCTTAGGAAGGCAATTGAGTAGCAAAGTCATATCTTGGACAACTAAGGTGACTTTATGTAAGACCTTCATAATCACAATTGTGCGCAGAAGCAAGGACTATGAGTATGAGATGATACAATGACGATCTATACCGGTTGTACAGTGACATCGACCTCATCAGATGGGTTCAAATTCATTGCCTAAGATGGTTCAAGAAAGTTTCCAAATCCATCCCGATGGGACGACGGGGTGAAGAAAGACCTTCAATTTTCAATCACTTCTTCGTGCATTCAATGTTGGCTTCCAATACTGGAATCGTTGTTGGTTTGTGCCTCACAGAAAATAGTCCAGCGGCGTCAAATCACATGATCTTGCAGGCCAGGCTGCAGATCCATTTCTGGAGATAATATTGTTACCGAATACTTCCTTGAATAACTCGATGGTTTCGTCAGCAGTATGGCATGTGGCTGAAACCCAAAGTCCTGCTGACCATGTTCACGCACTTTTGCAATCGAAAATCGTTGATTATGGCTCTGTAAAGGTTTTTCATTTTCTTCATTTTTAAAGAAGAAGGGCCCGATGATGCCGCCAGCCCATAAACCTTACCAAACAGTGAATTTTGTGGGGTGCATTTGTAGCTGATGGATCACTTTTGGATTTCCCCTGCTCCAAATCCGACAATTTTGCTTATTAACGGAGCCACTGAGGCAGAAGTGAGCCTCATTAGTGAACATAATTTGACGGTAAAAAAAGTGGATCGACTTCCAACTGTTCAAGCGCCCATCACTGAACTCACGACGTAAATGATTATCGTTCGGCTTCAGTTCTTGCACAAATTGAATCTTGTAAGCGTGTATACCATGATCCTTGCTCAAAATTTTCCACAAAATCGATGGACATACGAGTAGACCGAGTTCTTGCGCACGATGACGAATCGATTAATTAGGATCTTCTTCAACACTGGCCTCAAAGGCGTCAATATTTTTAACTTTGCTCACTCTGTGCATTCTTATCGGTGGCTTGTAGTCCAAAAGAGTAATTGCAGTGCGAAAATTTTCAATTGTTTTGCGAATAGCCGACTCAGTTGGTTGATTATATGGACCGTAAAATTGGCGTAGCGCTCTATAAACATTTTTTTTTTTACTGAACACTGATTTTTGAAATAAATTTTCACAATTTGTAAACGCTGCTCGGACGTACATAAATCTCTCTATGATGACTTGCCAAATAATACAGAATAAAAAGATGGTGTCAGCTGTCAGATTAATTATCAGCTGTCTGAGTGTTGCCATATTGAAAAAAACCCCTAAAAAAACACCCTTTATAAAGCAGGTGACATAGAGTATTCTAATTAACACTAATATACGCGGGATTGCTTTTATTGCATCCCACAACCTAGATAATTAATTTAAAAGGAATGCGCTTGCAAAATAAAATTATCAGTAAAACTAGGGGAGCAGGCCTTGGAGAAAACCTTTCCTATGAAGAGGGTGAATTGTCACAAAGCCACCAAAAGCCCCAGCATAACTCAGGGACGCTTCCCATCTATAATTCTTAAATTTACCCACTTCATATTTTATTTTTCTATTCTACTCGCAGCGGGAATCGTAATGAATCCATGCAGATTTGAGTGAGGCAAAATGTTATACTGCTACCACCCCAACAACCTACATAAATACTTACCTAATGCCAATTTCTTAAAAAAAGAAAAAAAAAAAAATCCTCATAGCTATCGAAAATAGAACAGGATTAGAGTGTAACCTTGTAGCATTCCACATAATACTCTGAAGAGTTCATTGCGATTTTCGTAGAAATAAATGTGGTTAAGTCCTCCTTTTGATATATTTCCCATGTACTCCATGCTACTGTCATAAAGTTCAACGTACTCTAGCTACATGCTCAAGAGCTTTAATTAAGCCGCTTCCGGGATAAATTCCTCATATAACCCAATTCTAGTCTTGTCATTAGTTGTATTATTTTGGTTCCCACATCCAGAGCAATGCTATGCATGATATATTTTCCTTTCATTTTCGGTTGATGTTTTCTATTCTTCAAAAATAAATAAAAAAAAAAGAAAAAGAAGAGAAAAATAAAAAGAAAATCCCATCTTCACAAATAAATGCATCGATGCGAAAAGATAGAAATCAGCGAAGGAAAACAACATTTTTGTAATGAACTTTCAATAATCATCCGCCGAACTTCCTTTGTTCAATGTTTAGCAATGGCACCCCTCAGCACACTGCCAATTCAGAGAGCATCGTGTAAGCAAAATCCCATTTCCCATCGTGACAACAAATAGCTTCATCCTTCGCATCCTTCGAACAAACGAATGCTATGTAGATACGGATACCTATAGTTGTTCTATACGTCTTCACTGACGACGACAACTCACTTCGTCGTTCATGTTTCGCGTTACTGAATTTCTTATCAATGATGTTTCGTCGTCGTTGTCGTGTAGTTGTGTTGTCATTTTGTTTCCTGGTGGATTTCATTTTTGTCGTCCGTTTATACTAGTACATAGTAACCACCTCCCCCTCCCCATACACCCCATTCCATCATTATCCTCCAGCGGTATCCCTTTAAAATGAATTCCGTTGAATTTGCCAATTCGTTGCGTTAGAAAATGATGTTACCGATTCGTCCTTAAGGATTTTCCCTTCGTCTAATGCCAATAAGACGTTTTCATTTCTAGCTTCTCCACATCTGACTGGGTCGTTTAATTTAGTAGAAAATGCGAGTAGAGCGACGATGAGGCGATAAGATACTCCACACCCTCCCGCAACAAAAAAAAAAATAAAATAAAATAAAAGTTTGAGAGTTAGTTTGCCACCCTCTGTCACATAGTGTGACTTTTCAACCATTTGGGAGGAACGTTGGAGGAGCGATCGAGAGAGATTCGAGAGAGATTCTTAATTGAAAATTGAGTACTCAACTTTGATTTTGTTACTCGTAGGTTGCAGCTGTGTCGTTGCGGTTCTTAAAGCGCGCATAAGTGCCGCCCGCAGCATACATTATCGCGAAGTATCTACCCGTACCCTACTGTCTGTGTGTTGATTGCTGCTACACATTTCCCAGCAGCTAATATGCCAACAGGCTTTAATGGCTGATAGAGGGTGATGGGTGGGCCGTGCTATTTTTTATTTTTTTTTTTTTATTTTTAGACTTAGTTCACTGGCAAAGGAGGGTTTTTATTTTGCCATTTGCACCCTCGCTGTCGTTAGTCTTTCAGAATGTCTTTTTTTTTTACCCTCGATCGTATCGGGAGGGTGATGGCGGTGAGAAGGGATAATGAGAAAGCGATTATAAACTTAGATGAAGGGGAAGTTTGGTTTGGGTTTTTATTTTCTCTGCTCTTGTTGAACCTTAACGTTGGAAATGGTGGCAAATAAATTTGTAAATCTATGGAAATCAATTTATTTTTTCATTTCGTGTTTCTTGTTGCTGTTGTCCTGTTTTTTTTTTTGTTCGTTTTTTACTGAATCCCTTAGCCCCGAGGCTGCGCGTTCCTTATGGTTACATTGAAAATATCAATTTGTTGCGGTAGGAAAAGGCAATTTTGGGTAAATTACTCGTTTTTTTTTTTTCTGACAATTTTGTGGGTATGTTGACTTGGAGATTAAGTTTAATTCCATCCAAGACCCTTACGGCGGAGAGGTGTTGTGGAAAACAGTTGTCAATGATTGTTGGTTGTGGATTGCTGTTGCTATTGCCATTGCCATTGCCATTGCTATTGCCGGTGATTTACCTAAAATTGTTGTGTGTTGCGGTGGAGATGGCGTGGTTGATCATTCAAATGGAAATGAAAGAGATTTGAATTAATTAAATAACTTAAGTACTTTTAGTTAGAGTACGTATTCGACGAATAGTATATACATTAAAAGGAATTGTGTTTTATTGTCGATTATTTTGGTTTGTAATGAAAGATTTTGCGCGGGTTTCTAATGGAGTTGATTTGAAGAGGCTTATAAGGAATGAGGTCTGTTAAAAGTCGATGGGGAAGTGAATTAAAGAAAAATGATGAGATTGGTTATTTTATGAACAAGAAGGTAAAATACTCAAAAGGTAATGTAGTGGGTGTTTTTTTTTTTTGGACTGCAGCCGATTTGATATTGGCGCTATTTCTTACTTTCTCACTTCTCTCTTCTTTTACAAACCTTCTCACTTGATTACGAACAGTACCACGTTTTAAATCAAATAAAAGGATACTTCGAGTATTAGGGAGCTTAGTTCAAGAAATAACTTCATACAATCCACAACTATGGGTAAGGGAAAGACATTAACCAAGGAGGAAATAGGTCAAATTCGAGCTTACCGGGAACAAGGAAAATCCATCCGTTTCATAGCCAGCAAGATTGGAAGAGGCGGCACTGTTGTACACAGCTTTATTAAGGACCCGGAGAAGTATGGAAAAAACCGCAAAGGAAGAGTCAGCAAGGCAACAACACGCCAGGAAAGGCGGGCGATACTGACAGCTGCTTCAAGTTCAAAGCTCTCCGTAAGTAAAATTAAGGCAGAAACTGGAGTTACAGCTAGCACATCGACTGTTCATCGCATGGTACAGAAGTCCAGCCATATTCTGTAACAACGTGGGTGAAATAAAAGATTTATTTTAATTTGTTTGCCTTCTTTATTCTTGTTCTGCTTACACGCGAGTCTATTTAGCAACTGCCTATTCATCGTTGGTTCCACTCTAAGCAACTTCCATGAATAGACAAAGCTGTACAGTTTCTCTTAGTTTCTCTACTCTTAAATTACTCTTACATATTCGCCATGAAAAAATGAAGAGGAAACCACCATTGAATGTGGCACGTAAAATCCAGTGGCTTGATTTTGCAACAAGTCACATCAGGTGGAATCGAGAGTGTATGCCACTCGTCGTCTTTTCAGATGAAAAAGAAAAATTTAATTTGGACGGACCTGATGGATACAGCTGTTATTTCCATGATTTGAGAAAAGAAGAAATACATCTTCAAAGGCGGCACAGCAAGGGAGGTGGTGTAATGGTATGGGGAGCAATAAGCTATTACGGAACTGTGGAGCTGGATTTTCAAAGCTCCAAAATGACGGCAATCACTTACAAATCGATACTGGCAAGAGCTTTTCCGTAGTTTTCGGAGGACAGCGATGGACTTTCCAACACCGATACATACCGCACTGAAAACAAAAGCCTGGATTCAGAACCAAAATGTAAACCTATTTGCATGGCCGCAATATTCACCTGACCAGAACATCATGGAAAACGTGTGGGGTTGGCTTTCAAGAAAACTCTACGAAGGTGGAAGGCAATATGATGAAACGGAAGAGATTATTGAAGCCATAAAACGACAATGGTCCGAAGTTTCGCTAGATTATTTGACAGCACTCTATGAATCTCTACACGGCAGGCTACTTGAAGTGATTCAGCGATCAGGATGAAGTACCCATTACTAACTAACTATTGCTACTCTTTGAATAAAAGCAACATTTATTTATACAAACAAATTTTGTTTTGTTTTTTTTACTTTTTAAGCTTCTAACAGGTAGATGTGAGACAAAAAAAAAAAAAACAGGTAAATTTTATGCCCTTTTTGGGAAAAGCGTCATAAAAGTTCCATTTATCAACTTAATCCCATTTTCTTTTACAATATAAACATAATATATTCTTCATTCCTTGTGCAATTGGTTTTTTCCAGATTACCGAAGGGTTTGAAAAATATCGTAAAATTAAGAACAAAAAACTGCATGTTCGTAATCAAGCGAGACGGAGTGTATTATGTGAAAGTTGGCAGTAGTGTTCAGCTGTCAGTGCTATTTCATCATAGAAAGTTTGACGCCACAACAACGTGTTTTAGTGATTAAAACATTTTACCAAAATGGTTCATCAGTTATTGCAACACGGAGTAAATTACGTGATTGTTTTGGTTTACGTGGAGTACCTGTAAAGAGTAAACAAATTATCCGCTATTTCTATGCAGTGAGGGACAATGTGAGTGAAAGTCTGGAAACTTCAATTCGCCGTCTTGCTAAACACCTGATGACCTGAATTTTTTCAAAAATTTATTATGATTGATGGGCGAATTTTCACTTGGGTGGAGCCGTAAACAAACAGAATAGCCTGATATGGATAAAAATATTTGGGGATATCAATCTGAAAATCGTGAATTGTCTGGAAGACATCCCGACGTTTTGGATCAATCACGTCCAATAATTGAACCCGTCTCAAATAGTGCGAGCGAATTAAAACTTTAGCTGATAACCAGAAAAAGGTCGAATGTGGCATACATGGTCAATTGCATCTGAAATTGATTGTAAGGAAAGCAAATAATGCAATTTACAGTGAACAGTAGTCACACTAAGTAAAGGGTGGTTAAATTTTAAGGGCCGATGTTGAATGTGAACCACACCTAAACGTCAAGTTTTTTTCTGCATTTCATTTGACATTTTTCAATTTCAGACTAACTTAATTTGAACCATGGAAAGATTCACAATCGAGCAACGCGTTAAAGTTATTCAGGCTTATTATGAAAATGGGCGTTCAAATCAAAATGCATATCGTGCATTTCGTGATTCTTTCGGTCAATTTAATCGTCCAGATGTGCGTACAATCGGAAAAATCGTGCAAAAATTTGTGCAAACCGGGTCTGTAGGAGATGTGAAAACACCAGTGCATGCTCGTACAGCTCGTACTGCAGAAAATATTGCTGCTGTTCGCGATAGTGTGGCTGAAGAGCCGTCCACCTCAACTCGTCGTCGTGCCCAACAATTGCACCTCTCACGCTCACCGTTGATGAACATTATGCATAAAGACTTGCATTTACGCGCTTACAAGGTGCAATTGACTCAAGAACTAAAGCCTCTTGACCATTTCAAGGGTCGTCAATGGTCACAATGGTGGCAAGAAATGGCAACAGTGGTTGATCAATTTTCGAAGAAAATCATTTTCAGTGATGAGGCACATTTTCACCTCAGTGGATTCGTCAATAAGCAGAATTGCCGCATTTGGGCGAATGATAATCTGAAAGTGATTGTCGAAAAACCAATGCACCCACAAAGAGTGACTGTTTGGTGCGGTTTATGGGCATTTTCCAAAATGAAGCCGGTCAGGCAGTTACTGTGAATGGTGTTCGCTATCGTGAGATGATAACGAACTTTTTATGGCCCGAATTGGAAGATATGGATGTGGACGATATGTGGTTTCAACAGGATGGTGCCACTTGCCACACAGCTAACGAAACAATGGCTCTTTTGGGCGACAAATTCAATGGCCGTGTTATCTCACGTGGTGGCGATGTCAATTGGCCGCCAAGATCATGTGATTTGACACCGTTGGACTTCTTTCTTTGGGGTTATTTGAAAGAAAAGGTGTACGTCGATAAGCCAGCAACAATTCAAGAGCTAAAGGATGAGATAATTCGGCACATTAACGGCATAGAACCTCAATTATGCCTCAGCGTCATCGAAAATTTGGACCATCGGACGGAGGTGTGCCGCCGAGGTCGCGGCGGCCATTTGGCCGATATTTTGTTCCATACATAATTGAACCATACCAATATTATCATAATAAAAAGAAATGACAGTAATTTCCTAAATAATTTGTGTTTTATTCAAAATCAATATCGGCCCTTAAAACTTAACCACCCTTTACGTAGAGTACCTTGGTATGAGGTATGGTTTCTTCGAGGGAACTCGTAGCTACATTTAGTTAATCAATAAAATGCGAATTGGGAAGGAAAATCTATTGAGGTACCCTGGCATTTGTCAAAAATACTGTACTTGATAGAAAAAAGAAAGAAAAATTAGGATATGTGGATTTTTGCTTCATAAGAAAATACAATTTCGGCAGCGTATAAGAATAGTCATCGTATCTCTGGCTGCATAGGCAGTAGCGCCGTCTTGTTGTAACCACATATTCAAGGGTTTTTTACACCCAGAAATGTACATTAAGTTTATTGACGAAGGCATTGAGGTGGAAATGGGCTTCGTCTGACATAATCAATTTCTTCTAAAAATAGCGATTTCGATTTTGCTTTGACTAAATTGAATTTTATATAGAAAATAATGCAAACGCCTTCCCAAAATTCTCTGCAAGGTCGTCCGTTTAGCGATGACGAGCGCCGCCTCGTAGAAATTGGAAGGTATTCGCGACTTACATATGTTGTCTCGGGCCGTGGATTGACCTCTTAAGACGAAATACGCTTTATGTTCAGCAAAAATCTACAACCAAACCTAAAATTCCTGCTGCTTGTTTGGAAAGAAGCAGACACGACATGGCGTTGGTTCATGTGCAGAATGTGGAAGCCCAAATAAAAAACAGGGGTTTCCTGGTTTAAATTTTCGACTTCGGAAACTTAGATCCCAAACTGAACGAAGATCAATTAAGACTGCTTTATCTCCATATCATGGTCGGAGTGAACGATGTTGTCTTCAACAAAGTGGGGCACGTTCCATTTATCGAACCTCTGACTACCTGCGGAGTTTCAAGCTGATAGGCGGCTATGATGATTCATAAACTTGTTTGCAGTTCTAATATAGAAATCTTTGGTTATCCGGGGTAAAGTATAAAGGCTACCTGATTACATACATAAACAAAAACTGGATACGTGGTGGATTAGGAAACTATCAAAGACATGGCGGGAGGTTAAAGTTGCTTTTATTCCGAAGGCAGGCTAACTTGGCCACACCAGTGTTAAGGATTTAACAAATAGAAGGGGCTTTCATCAATGTCAGGATAGATACAGTCAAAAGAGTCTTAATAAGTCAACGGCACTATAATCACTTGGAACTTTAGAAAGAATATACATAATCGCAGAGCTGGATGAATCATAGACAGTTTAACCGCCTCTAGAGGAAGTCAACAAGGAGTTCTTCCCTCCAACTGTGGTTAGTGAAATGTTAGTAAAGCTTAGATATAGTGGAATCAAAGCTTAGAAGGTTCCTTAAAGGCAGTCAATAATTGGGTCAGACAGTGCAAACTTCCGAACAAACCCAAGAACGCGAGCTGATTCTGTTCACGAAGAAGAGAGTTATGTTGGAATTTAAAAATTCATCCACTGAAGATACTCTCATCAAAATCTCTGACAGTGTCTGGTATTAAGAGCAAGTGATAGACATAAAGCTAAACTGGAGACATAACATAAAGAAAAGAGCAAGAAGAGCTATGATAGCCTTCTGTACTTACAATATTTCGGAAAGACTGGAGACCATTTTCTGGCTTTATACTACAGTCATAAAACCCATACTTACGTATGGCAATCTAGTTTGTAAAGCCACCAATCTTAGAGTAATGACTTGGGTGCAAGGAATGCCTTACATAGTTGTTACTGGGATAATGAGGACTATGAAACCATTCTTAATCTGCTGCCTTTAGATTAGGTTAGGTAGATGGGCACCTTGTGACAAATAGAGTCACTGCTAACTTAGATCAACAGTTGAGGTCCATTTTGCCCAATCATTACCTAAGTCCTCCAATTCCGAGAAAAAGTAACTTCCGAGAGTCCTCATTCTTGTAACGGATAGGGCAGGATAATCACACAGCAGACGATGAACTGAATCAATTTCTTTTTCGTCCCTGCAACTTCTACAATAGTCGTTATGTAGCACACCGAGTCACTCTGCGTGAACACCAATGGCACAATGACTAGTAATTATTCCAGAAAGAACCTGTGGCCGGCCGTAGCGCCTTGGCTGTTGCGCATGTTTCCATATGAACCCACTGTCTGTTTGCTCGACCGGTAATCTCATCTTCTATTTTCTTCCGTAGGGAACTGATTTGGGTTATTATAAAAGGGAGGGCCCGCGATAAGTGCAGCGCCGACCCTTTCTTAGCTGTCCTAGTCAGCCCCTTCATTTCCTTCGATACCCATAAGTAGAGGGACACCGCATTGGCTCTGGATATCTCATTTAAGAGTAATTTGCAGGTCCTCACAAGCCCTGATGTAATCACAGCAGAGTCCAGAGCCCTAACAGCCAGGCTGTCTATATAGGCAGTGCTCGTTTTGCCAACGATATGATGCTTTTAGATTTATTTGTGCAAGAGTTCGCAGCAAGAAGAGCATTGAGGCTGAGCCAATCCGAAGGCTGGAGAACTAGTCAGACAGGGCATTCTCAGATTCTACACAAATATATGAGTATCGTGGCTAGGATAGAATACATGATATTCTACGTAAATTTCTATAAACCGTTTTTCATCTCTTTTCCAAGAAGAGAAGAATAGGATAAACCCATTGGCGTTTTGGTAGCACACTGTAAAACTATGCTGAGCTGCATAATGTAGAGCACTAATCCACAAAAAGAAGAAATACCTGGATCCATTACCATTATAGGTTCCACTCCAGATACTCCAGTTCATCAAGGAAATTGGCCTTTAGGAGGTACTCCAGGTCGAGTATTTCATCGGCCCGAGCTCCAAGTCATTGAAGCACAATAGATCCACAAGGTTGCAGTGCACTTACACCCCTAAAATTAAATGCAGGGCTGCCAGTGCCAGGTCACAGGGGTGTAACATGGAAGCAGTGGGTACTCTATAATAGAAATAGAATCCTACAGCTCAACAAAATAACCGAACATAACTTACTACGACACCACACAAGGAAATGGATACCTGAATGTGATATATGTGTAGATGCTACCGTGACGAAGAAGTTGATGATGATACACCTCACTTCCCATACTCGTAACTCTACCAAATTAGATTTAATATTCTAGGACATGAAGATTAGCGATTTAATTAAAGCTTCAGGTCGGCACTGTAAAACATATTTATTCCTCGAGTAAGGAAGTCACACTCCATGGGCTCATAAATTATAGGATAAAGCATACAAAGATTAGTGTAAAGCAGAGAAGTTTCTTCCTTCTGCGTCGATCCACTGACCTAAACTAACCTCACTTCCATAATGCGGAAGTGGGAACACCAATGCAAGGGGTTAGCTCCAAATGCAAGGGGGGAGCTCCTTTGTCTTCTTGGACATTGGCGGAGAATTTAAAAACTCTGAGTGTTGAGCCCAAATAAGATGGCGATTATTAAAATCAAGCAAACAACCGCTGTCTTGGATAGCTGTGCAGATTTTAAGAGTACTTACAGATCCAGTTACCTGTGGGTATATCCAACATTGAGACCTCTTAGCAGAGCCAAATAATTGGGTACCCTTCTCAACTCTTCCAGAACACCTTGAGATTGGAAAATCTAATTTCATCAATATTCTCTTACAATTTAATGGATTATTCCGCAAATTGGGCGTCAAAAACCAACCACAACAACAATCATGATTGACAGACCAATCCTCTTCAGTATAAAAAAAGCTTTAAATAAAATTTGCAAACCAACGTCAAGGGTCATTTAAATTGATTACAGAATGCATCCAACCTTGTGCGCCAAAAATAAAGAGGAGAGACAATAAATTTAAACTGAATGCCTTGCAATGAAAACGTTCAGCGACCTGGAAAAACATATTTTGGTACAAATTACCTCCGTCGCACCCCATTGCCTATACACATATCCGACATTCCATGCGAGATTCCACCACATCGTGGAGTTCAGATTCCCTAATTGTAGGCAATTTTCCTGCCTCAGCATAAGGAAATTCAATTATGAATAACCCAGGCCTCGAACGTCTGGCCACAGAATGTAATTCCGTAGAAATGAACCCTCCGCGGACTCCATTCTCGCGGAGCGGCAAGTAAAATAAACCAAACAGCCAGACCAAAGATTCGTGAAACCGGTGGTGTGCCTCGTAATGGCGTTCCGTGTTTTTAAAAGCTTCGGTCAACCGCAGCACTCTGTAACCGCCTTTTATTACGAATGCCACTCAAAATTTTAATAACAAAATTTTTATTTGCACAAATCCCATTGAATCGAACCCGAAGGAGAACGGGTCAGTGGTGGTGTCTCCTTTTGCAGCAGGACCAGTGAATCTGAAATGCATATATTTGCAATAGAGTGTATCGTACAAATATATATGCGCAGGTCCTCGATGATACTTACGTATTTGTCCTTTTCGATAATAATGAGTGTGCACACTCGAAAACGGGACACCATTCATGGTGTCGTGCTCAGACGAAAGAGAATATCTTTATGGATGGCGATGTGAAATGCTTAAATTGATGATTAAAATAAATTAAAAGGCTCAGGATCACCGCCGCCCCTACCAAGCATAAATATTAAATTTGCAAGCGGAAACGTTGCGCTGTGGCAGGACCGATGCGTATATACGAGTTCGACATCCATGCCCGATTCATATTTCAGGGTAAAGCATTGACAACTGCCAAAAATTATAGACCTTTAGTAATGGGCTCCTGGATTGATTAACGTTAAAATTTAATTTCCATGTATGCATTTCGTACGAAAACACTTCCACTGTGTTAACTGCGCTATATGCAGTCAACCGCAGATATATTATGCTTACAGTGCATACAGGACGTATACGTAACATTTAACTTTTTTCGTTAAATGATGGCAATGCCGATAATGAGAATTTATAAAAAAAATAAATTGTATTCATTTAAGGACGATGACCGTATTCAATGCTCAGCAATTAACAGTGAATACAGCTGAAGGGATGAGGTTCAGTTTGAGTGCTGACTTACACATGGAGCTTCTCTTATTCAGGAGGATTTTTCCAGATTTTTAAAATCGAATTGTAGTCTTTTTGGGGATATTGACCTGCGAAACAAGGCACTACAGATAATAAGAGTAGCTACCTATCGCAATCGGATGGAAAGTGGTTTTACCTTAGGAGGTTGACTGTTAAAAATTGTCACAAAACTGGAGACAATCACTTCAGAATCGAAGCAGATTGAAAGTATTGAAGAAGCAAAAGGACGTAAGCGCCATTTAAACCTTGGGGATGTTTTTGGTAATAATTTGAAAGAAACACAAATTATTTCCATTGAAGTAATTTTTCGTTTATTTTGAACTTTTGAATATGAATGGTTGCCCCCAGAGCGAATGGCGCAATGTGCTCGTTTTTCGGCATTTCCCATCACTTTTCGAAGTGTTTCGGGCTAAATAGCAGCCATTTCCTGTCGAATATTGTCTTTCAAGGCATCTAGGGACAGCGGCTTGTTGACATAAACTTTGGACTCCAAAAAACCCCACAGGAAGAAGCCTGGAGTCGGTTAACCGCGGAGACCAGTCAAAATCACAATTTTTCGAAATTAGGCGTCCTAGGAACAAAGGACACAATAAAGTGATCGTGGCTCGTCCTGTTGGAAACAAAAGTTGTCCATGGCGTTATCATCATCTGGGCATAATAACACTCTCCATTGACGGTTACGGCTGCTCTTCTTTGAAGAAGATTCTTTCCGCACAAATTCCAGCCCAGTCACGCGTTGGTTGTGGAGAGGTTCTTCTTGAACCGACAATTTTGTTTATTTACGGTCCCATAATTTCGATAATTTTTTCCCAAAAATCATAGTCAATTGAATGTAAAACTACACGATAACAGCACATTGTGATAGCATGTACTGTTTCATGGCACAAATTCGCTTGGACTGACGCTTCGAATGCGGGCTGTCATAAGCCGATGTCAAAGTTATAGGGTTGCCAGATGTAGATACATGGCCCTTACCAGAATTATTGGTAAGATTTGAGTAGCGAACACAGACATATTTGTAGGTTCATTATGGTACTACGAGTACATACAAAAGATGTTGGAAAAGAAAAAAAAGAAAAGATCTTGATTCCCATCACAGAATCTGCTGGAGATGAATATGATGCTTTAAAATTGGGTCACCATGGTTATCGAAGTGAAATGCTACCAAATAAAGTTTACTTATAATAGAGAAAGATAAACAAATATATGCTTCTCCTTCTTTTCCTTGAGGTCCAGTAAAAATCTTTTCGGGAAGTGGTCAAGTCTGAATAATGAAGCAGTGTCCTGTAATGACATCATACTGTTGTGATTAAATGGAGATTTTTGACCTAGCTCAAGTGGAATCTGTCTACTGACGTGATATATCAGTTTAGTTTCTCTGGTCGCATTTAATTTGAGTAGTAATTTACATGTAGTGACGGCCATGCCGAGATTCCTCTATCATCTCGGTAGGAGACCAGCGACAATCTATGTAGAATGGTCTCAGAATTTAATTAGACTGATTGCAGGGAAAATGCAAATATCCCACTTCATACCTACCCCACTAACTTCAAGTTAATCATCCAAGTTGCCCCTAGACTTCCTACAAATTTGCTAATCAGAATTTTTCTCCAGCCATTTCGAAATAAATAAGTTGAAGGATCCCAAGCTGTGGAGTCCCAACAGCAGCGAAATTCAACCGAACCCTAGTTCAAAGTGTCAAAAGAGCAGTGCTGCCTCCTCTCTCTGAAACGGGATACTAACATGCAAAATTCATCACCCCATCGAAAGATACTCTCATTTTTGCAAATGGTGTCTTATGTCATCGTGACTTTGACATTTGTGAAGTAAACAGAAGCAGAATACACGTAGATAAACCATCGCGAGGAGAGGCCAAGCCTTATTTTTCACGAACGCGAAATAATTGTGTCAATGGTTTTGATAAATAATTGATCAGTGGTTTTGGCTCAATGTGAATTTCGTCATCGATTCTATGTTCGTGTGGCACCAGCTGGGTAAACTCTGCGGCGTTTAGCTACTTGCCTCGAGAAGACTGGTTAAACAAGGGACAGTATCGGACACGCCCGGCCCAGGGGTAGCCCTACGGTAGTGAATATCGCTGCTGTTGTTGCAAATATCTAAGAGGACCCTTAAACATCAACCAGATAACGGGCCACACATTTGGGCATCAATAGGCGGTCTTTACAGAGAATCTTGGTGATAGACTTGAAGATTTACCCATACAAAGTGTAAACAGTGCATCAGCTATTGCCTGCAGACCGAGCAGGTGTAAATTACAGCCAAGCCCTCCTCCCTCTCTTATTTTGGCAATTTATACTGGTCCAGAGTTTTTTGAAGTCACGGGCTTATACGAGCAAGAAGGGGCAACGGGGACATCTGACAAGAATTGGAGCATTTATCGCCAGAAGTTTTGAGACAAGTCACGGAAAATGCTGTGGAATGAGCCCGAATGTGCATTAACTCTGGCAGCAGCCACTTGACCGATATTAGCTTCGCTACTTAATGAGAACAAAATGAAATGACTACTTAAACATAATCAAGAACTCTTGCGCCACCTTGTACAAATGAACAGAGTTGATGGTGAGTAATGAAATTCCTATCAAAGCTTGGCATCATATTAGCTTAGTCCTTCGCTGATATCAGCAGGTTATTGATGCAGATAAAGCTTGGGCTAGATGCCTTGGATTCTTCAAAAGATGTAAACGGTTTTTTACTCCCACAGACTTTGCTACATCCTATAAAGCTTACATTCGTCTGAGACTTGAGGTTGATAGACGATCAGTCTCTTTGCAATCAAATTCCCCCTCTCAAACACAGTCGTATTTCGTATTTAGTTGTTCGTTTCACCTGTTCAATCGTAGTATACGAGCGGCATCTTCCGCATATCCTTATACATTAAAGCATGCTTTTGGGCACACTGTGGAATTTAGAAATCAGTTTTTTGCTTGCCCTCCTCAATATTTCCAGAATCCTATAATTTACAAAGATTCATCAAGGAAATCTAAAGCTAATCAAGGCCAGCTCAAAAACGTCCCCCTCTGTCCTCTAAGACTTCGCTTAAAAGTGTTTCTACTATCTCTAACCGTTTCCGAATAAAACGAGGTGTATTTTTAAAAAAAAATTATCCTACGTCCGTCCCTCCATATCAAACTTGGATCCTTGAGTCCTAGATTTCATTTTTTTTTGCAGGGTTTCGGTACTTACAAGAAAACAAAAAGTAAGAGTGGAAGTCTCTTTTCTCATTTCTCTGTTCGTCCATCTGTCTACCACAGTCTCATAACTTTTGAAACGTTAGACATAGAAGGCTGCTAATTCGACCAGAGTTGTGTTTAGGTAAGGAAGGTTATGTTTTAGGTTAAAGATCTGAAACGAGTCTAACATCTGTATGACGGGTTGTCTGCGCACTGCCCCTATTGCATTTCTTAACGCTATTCTGATATTATCTTCAGTACAAATTCAAATAGAAATGGATACTAGGCTAAGCCTGTATGGGTTTTACCATCTCAAAAGCTTTGGCTGTAGACATCTCGGCGATCGTCATCTCAGTCTGCTTAACTCTCTGCCACAAGGTAGTGAAGTAATCTTAGACAGTAAACTTCATTGGTCAAAACATGTTGACTCGAGGGCAGCTAAGGAGCTCTCAAATTTTTTTGTAGTGTAAGGGTGCTTATGGCAATAGATGGGAGTTATAATCAAAAATAGTTCTATGGATCTAAGACCTTTATTATATGTGTAGATTGTTTGGTGAAAAAATCCACGGAAATATGTTTTTCTTGGCTGCACGAGGGCCTCTTCTAGCACTCCTGGTGTTAAACCTTCATCTTCTTGATATTTATATGACGGGCACTACAATAAAAACAATCTTCGTTCCTAAACGAGGTGGGATTTATCTTTCGACTTTTATTTTATGGATATGACGAGTGATGCAATAAAACCAGAACTTCAACTGCTTCGTAAATTTAAAGTCGACTATTCTCCCTTTCAGGGCTGGATTTGGTCGGATTTTGAGCCAGGAAGGAATTGTAGTCGGATTTTCACGGATGGCTCCAAAATTAGTCATGGGTCTGGTGTTGGTGTCTTCATGGAGGATGACAACTTAAGTTTCAATTCTTGTTAAGCAAAGAAGCATCTGAAGCAGCGGACTTATGCAATCTTCGCGGCTATGAACTATATTTAAAGAAATAAGTGGAAGCGATGGAGTATCTGCGTCTTAAACGATAGCCAGGCTGCGCTTAAGGTCATGCTCTGCCCTTTAATAACTTTGAGAATAGTTCGAGAATGCAAAACTCTCTGAATTCGTTCGAAAAGTAACCTCAGTGAGTCTTATTTGGGTCCCAAGTAACACGAGGTTCTGAGAAGGACTTCTCAGTTAGTGTGAGCAGTTCGCAATAATTAAGTGGAGCCAAGGAATTAATTTATTAAGGACCTTACCCTTCTATTGAGTGCTGGTGATTAACAAGGAAGGAAAGTGTGCACTGTCCCATGTAGTTTTCGAGTAGTAACAATTGTCTTTGGCACCGAAAGAAGAACTCTCTTATGGTTTATTCAGAGCTCACTATCACTGAGCAGGTGTTCACGAGTAGTTCAGCGATGAGTCTTTCGATGTCATCTCGATTTTTTTTCCCACCAATAAATATTCCTAAAATCTTCGAGCTTAGGTTGTATCTTTAGCTGTAATGACCCTTGTAGGTTTATCTGTAAATATAAATATTCGTAGGACTGAAATGAAACTAAAGAAAAAAATAGTAAGGTTTTTTCTTTGGCTTTAAGCTAAAGTCTTTTCCATTAGCCAGAACCCATCTAAACTTAATTGGACCCCATTACTACTTCCAAAACATTGCGTTCTTCCAACTCATTTCCCTTCATTGCGACGCATCATTATAGCTCGACCACAGGCTGATGGATTTTTTTCTTAACAACTTCCAACCCAAGTGAACCTCATTTTATTTTCCCCAGCAGCCAAATTCTGTCATCCTTTATGCCGTCATTAATAATTCATCTCATTCTATCCACTGAAACCTTCTCCGGCATATACCTCATCAAGTGTCAAACATGTTTCGCATTAAATTGCATTTAATTTAACCACGGAGCCACTTTACCGCATCTCAGCGCTGATATGCACCCCAGAATGATAAGTCACCCTAGCATCATTGGGCGGGAAGTAATCTTTTAAAACTTGAAGCTCCAAGACTTCATAAAACATCAATTTCAGCTCAGAGATGAAAAATCTCTATGGCAACGTGTTTACTCACGGAAGTTGGGAAAAACCACCATCGCCACCGTTCCATATATAATTTTCGAAAAGAAAAAAACCGGCAAAAACGTTGAAGAAAAAGTTCTGGAATCGTTCGTAACCCGCCAGCTTCCGCCAGCAGCATGAAAATATAACTTTTCATTGGGGAATTTTTTTTTTCATCACTCCTGACGCGGGTAATATTTGGTGCGCAATATGCATGTGCATGCAGAAGTGGACGAAAAAAAAAAGTTCATCCCACACCACCGGGAGGAAGGAAGAAAAACCTCAGCTTGTAACGCAAAAACTAGGAGTTAAAGTTTGTATTGTTGTTAGGGAGTCGGTCTGTGGTCAGTAGTGAGTTACGAGTAAGTTGCCCTAGCGCTTTGGGGGTTTTAATGCGCGAATAAATGACTGCTGTCCAACGAAACTGGATACCTATACAGAATGTATGTGCATGCAATGTGGTCAGCTGGTCATGTAATGGTTTAATTCTCTTTCAATCTGGAATACGTGAAGATTTTTTTTGCAGGAATGCTTAACTTAATTCAACCATTTACTCAGACACTGCTTTAAATTTCTTATATACTCTGCATACATAAGTTATGGGAACTGCTTGGAGAAATGTGACAGGCTGAGACTCTCAAGTAGTGTACTTAACTCACGTTCAAGGAAGATTCAAAAACCTGCCGCCTGATACGAGCAAATGCAGAAAATATTCCGCAGTATCGCTGCCCTCTCTATAGGTGTCGCAGATGGTGTTGTCGCTTAAGCTTAGCATATTGGAAAAAATCAGCACAAAATATTGAACCAAATGGCATACAAATTATTGCAATCTGCGGGTTTCGAATTCGAAAATAGATTTCGAATCAGCATACAACAGTGAATCGAATGAGGTACAAATTGTTGCAATCTGCTTTGAGTTCGAAATTAGATTTCGGAAAAGTACCCAATTCTGAATCGGACGACATACAAATTATTGCAATCTGCGAATTTCGAACTCGAAAATAGATTTCGAATCAGCGTATAGCAGTGAATCGAACTATACATAAATCATTGAAATTTCTGATGGTCGAATTCGAGAATATATTACGAATCAGTACTTATATTCCAATCTACGGGTTTCGGATTATAAAGTAGATTTCGAATCAGCACGGAACATTGAATTGAATGACGTACAAATTATTGCAAACTGTTTCGAGTTCGAAATTAGAATAGACTGAATGCCCGCAAGTTATCTGCAGTATTTCGGCACCATTCGTTTAGTCAATCTATGATACATAGGAAATCCGACATTCAATGGAAACTATTACCGAGAGCGCAGTAAAACCCAACGCGGTCATCTGCAGATCTTGTAGAAAAGTGGAAGCTGGCAAAACCACTTTATTATCTCAAAGACATCGACCAGTCAGCTTAAATTAGTGAGAACTGTCCTTCATTCCGTAGTGGGAACTATCAGAAGATCTTTTAAAAACAAGGATATCATGATGGCGTCCTTTTTGAAAAATGAAAAAGCTTTTAACAATATTAAAACAGAAGCTATATCAGCTGCACATTTCAACCAAAGGGTAGACAAATACTCTTGCTGTTTGATCAAGAAAATATCAGATAGCAGGCTCATGGATGCCGAACTTGGGTGCTGTCTAACAAGAGCTTAGACAGAGTGAGATACTCATCATCCTTGCGAAAGCTATAGCAGTGTGAAGGAACAAAGTTGGTCTTGGAGTCAACTCCCCAATTATTTAATTGGTTTTGTTGACCAAAAGATTAAAGGTTGTATTGCAGCATTAAAGTCAACAGAATCTTCACAGGTAGTTTTCGTTAAAATGGGTCATTCTAGGGTTCTGAATGGCAACAACAAACTTCGAGTAGAATTTCGATTCTACTATAGAGGTACATATGACAGCACCTGATATATACATATATTATCACACACTATATTCCAGCAGTTTGAGAAGCTGCGGCTTCGTTTTCAATAAACGCAGTAGAACTATACATTGTTGAACTTAAAGCCTTAGAATTGTAAATAATATGATCCAAGTTGTGTTGACATATGTATGCGATGTATATCTGTACAGGTGACATTCCTTCCAGGTCACACGGAGGTTTTGGGTAACTGCAATGCGAACTGACTGTGGAGTTTAAGTCTGCACTTCTCCGAAAATAGGGAGGAATCGTTGGCTCTCACAGTGATAAAAATCCAACTAGTAAATATCAGGCAGACCAAGCCATGTCTAGATTTGAAGAAAACGAAATTAATTTTATATATGAACAGGAAATGTTGCTCGTGATATATGGTGTCGCAAGTCCACATTAAAAAAAAATGTTTTCTGAACAATTGCACTCAAAACCGGTTACCGTTAACTTTGGGGTTAAGTCAAACATTTTGGAAGAATTCATACAAATTTGAAAATTTAAAATTTCTTAACTTAAGCTTTTGATCGAATAAATTTTGTTTTCAAAAAATTCACATTCAAAACATTTTGGATAACTTTTTGCAATTTTCCAAATTTTTTAAAGGTTCCCATTCACCTTGCACACAATTGCAAAGGGTTTTCAAGTCATTCACATTTAGGAACTATTTTCATTAGCTACCATTTGAAGCTACGAATACATACGCAGTTTTTTAACATATGTCCTACATACTATATTACACTCCGAAATGTCAATTCATATACTCAATACATAAACTCAAAACAAGTCACACGATGGCAATTAAACCATACGTGTAGCGAAATTTCACATTATCTTACGAGAATTATGCTTTAGGCACTAATTCTTTGTGCACAAGTGGTTTCTATATAAAAGCAAGGCAGCTACACAATGCACACGTTAGCAGATACGCACCCCATGTTCGAGCACAAACACCAAGCCGGGCGGGCTGGTGATGCTAAGCTCAGGCGACTGTGGGGGTCACAGGTGGCGGATAGTGAACGGCCTGCAGAAATGGAGGCTAACTGCGAATACCCAATAAGCAGTCCCCGACCAAGAGCGGCAGAGAAGGAGGGCTTGGCTGAAAAGGTTAAAGGAACCCCTATGAACTCTCTGCGACAAGACGAGTAAGCACCGTCTTCCATATATGTGCTTTCCACCTCAAGGTGGCTACGAGGGATACAGAAAGGAGAAAATGGCGAGATCCGGACAAACCCGCCACATCGTAAAATGCGCAGCTTCTTTGCCCGAAAGGGATGCTGCATATATACATACATATATATATGTATATACATAGGTATATATATATATATATAAATAACCATAACCACTACCCTAAAACATTAAGACTGAGCCCAGTAAGGTCTTAATTATGGCATACTGGAAAACGAATTGGAATGACAGCTATGAGGGCTGACGTTTGTAGTATTCTGTTACCTGAGTAAGCAAGAGTGAAATCTTGCAGAAATGGCTTTCAGGCTAATGCTACAAGCGCCTCCATCCCGTTAAAACCTTGGCAGGCCTAAAAGTACGTTCAATGTTTCGTCACCATTAAGTTGGTGGTGTAGGTTCAGATGTAACATTCCTGGTTAGCACCGATCCGGCTCTGGCACAAAACCCCATAAGGGCTTGTGTCAACCCTCGCATGGCCTCACTGCTTGCAAAGACAACCATATGATCCTTAGGTGACTACACATTCGAACATTGATAGCGGCTTTGAGTGGGGATCCACTAGAAATGATTACAACAAAAACAAACAAAAACACCGGAGAAATTGAAGTAGAGGAGAATGAGGAGAACCCCTTCCAGAGGGGATCAAGGATGCTGAGGTCACCAATTGACCAAGTAGCAGCATCACAAAGAAGTGCGGAACGACGCGAGTCACCCGCAATACGAAAGGTGACGGTCGAACCACCAACCCATAAAACTGACTTCCACAAGTTAGGTGAGCAAATTAGAGGTCTGGTAGAAATGCTGGAAGATGGCAAAAGGCGTTCAATCCACCAAGCGATGCGAGATGCTATCGAAAGCATCAGAGCTCTCTATGAGCTCTCGGCGATTCAGCTACACGATGAGGAAGCAAAGCAAGTGATTCGCCGGAACAACTCGTCGCAAACTTCGCCATGGCTAAAAACAACATCTGAACCCAAGAGAAGGCAAGTTGCAGACGACGAACCCCCGGAGCCAAAACGAAAACAGCAACAGCCACCGAGTGGCGCGGCAGACAACGAACCACCGAAGCCAAAACAGACGCAGAAAAATACATCAAACGATGTTGCAGGCAAAAAGCGCTCGGAGCCAAAGCGTAAACAAAAACAAACTGCATTGATAAACACCAAGGAGAAGGATGAGACCACCGGCGTAGAGACCCCAGTGGTCAGACCTAAGAAAAAAGTTACAGCCACAAACAAGAAGCAAGCGGCAGGAGAAGAAGAATGGGTAAATACCACCAAAAAGAAGATCGCCAAAAAGAAGCAACATGAGGTCAAAAGACCTAGACCTGACGCTATCGTCATTAAAGCGACGGGGTCCCTCTCATACGCGGAGATACTACGCAAGGTGAAGGCAGACCCCAAACTGGAAACAGTGGGAAAGGCGGTAACTAAAATCAGGAGGACACAGAAGGGAGACCTCCTTATACAATTCAAGGAGACGGGAAATAAGACAAACGAATTTAAAGGCGTCATTAGTGAAGCTCTAGCAGAGCAAGCGAATGTAAGTTCGATTACACATCGCACTACCCTTGAGATCAAAGACATCGATGAGGTCACGACTATAGACGACGTAATCAATGCAATCGAAGCCCAGTTTGGAGTGAAAGTTTCACCGGCAGATATTTTGTCCCTGCGGAGGGCGTACGGAGGAACACAAACAGCAACGATCAGCTTTCCCGCAGTAGACGTAAGAAAGCTGTTAGAAGCAGGAAGGATTAAAATCGGCTGGGTTAACTGTCGCATGCGCGAACGAACCCTCCTTAAAAAGTGCTTCAAATGTTTAGAGTTTGGTCATCTTGCCTGGCAATGCAAAAGCGAGGAAGACCGCTCCAAGCTATGTAGGAGATGTGGAGGAGAAGGCCACATAGCGAAGAATTGCAACAAGGATCCATCCTGCATGTTCTGCAAGAAAGACCACCCGGACGCCGCGCAGCATGTAGCCGGCAGTAGCAAATGCCCAGTATTTCGGAGAGCTATTACAAGCAAAATACCATGAAGATTCTACAGATAAATCTTAATCACTGTAGAATAGCACAGGACATCCTAGCACAAACGGCCAAGGACGAAAGCGCTGACGTTATTATGATCAGTGAACCATATAAATGTCCCGAAGAGAACAACAATTGGATCTGCGATAAGGCAAAACAGGCGGCGATATGGATGTGTGGACGCTATGCCTTTCAAGAAACAAACGACCAAACAGTCGGCTTCGTGCGGGCGAAAATAAATGGGATCCATTTTTATAGCTGCTATGCCCGACCCAGTTTGACGGCCAGCGAGTACCAACTAATGCTGGATAATCTAACCACGGATGCGCTCCAGAGAGCCCCAGTGGTTATAGGAGGAGACTTCAACGCGTGGGCAACAGAATGGGGCAGCAGGCTCACCAACACCAGAGGACAGGTCTTATTGGAGACATTCGCTCCCCTAGCGATAGGCATTGCTAATAAGGGCCGGACAAATACTTACCGGAAGGCTGGAGTAGGGTCCATTATTGACATCACCTTTGCGAGCAACTCCATCCTGAAAACCATAAAGTGGAGGGTCAGTGAGGAATATTCACACAGCGACCATCAGGTGATAATACTGGAAATAAAAGGGAAAAAACCAGTCCAGCTCCCAAAACTTACTGGCCCAAAATGGAATGACAGATCTTTCGATAAGGATGCATTCGAAGAGATGTTGAACGGTGATCAAGCTCCAAGCGGAACAGCGGAGACCCTCGCTCACCACCTCACAGGCACCATCACCACAGCGTGCGACGCATCAATGCCTAGGAGAGCAAACACCAGGAACACATCACCGTGTTACTGGTGGAACGAGGAAATATTCGAACTCCGGGCAAAATGTCTGCAAGCCCGGCGTAAAGTCCAACGATCAAGAAGGAGGGCGGATTTCCAACAATGCCTGGACACCCTTAGACTGGCGAGACGTAGCTTAAATAGAGCCATTAAGGAAAGCAAAACTGCATGCTTTAAACGTCTCTGTCAAGAAGCCGACATCAACCCATGGGGCTCGGCATACAGAATGGTGATGACAAAATTAAAGGACTATAGGACTCCTCAAATAACATGTCCGATAATGCTGAGATCCATAGTAGAGTACCTCTTCCCTCAAAGGCCTGCTGCTATGTGCAATATTATACGAGAAGTCAATCCAGAAGATATTCCTTTAATTACTCACGAGGAACTGCTAAGGGCATGCAGCAAGATAGGTGACAACAAGGCTCCGGGACCCGACGGCATCCCGAACAAGGCAGTAAAGGCAGCTGTAACAAAAAGACCAGACCTCTTCATAACAACAATGAAGCAGTGCCTTGAAGAAGGAACCTTTCCCGAAAAATGGAAAACGCAGCATTTGGTCCTACTGCCAAAAGGAAAGAAGCCCCCAGGAGAACCATCATCCTATCGCCCAATATGCCTATTAGACACCATGGGAAAGATCCTCGAGAAGATAATCTATAATAGATTACTCGCAGTAGTAGAAGAGAAAGGAGCCCTCTCAGATCACCAATTTGGCTTCAGAAGAGCACGATCTACTGTTGATGCCATAAGAGCGGTAGTCGATATCGCCAAAGGTGCCATCGAAGGAGAAAGATGGCTCTACGGCACAAAGGAGTATTGTGCAGTAGTAACGCTGGACATTAAAAACGCATTTAACTCTGCGAACTGGTCGTTTATTAGAAGGTCACTTGCCAGGATGGATACGCCATATTACCTGCTACGGATAGTGACGAACTACTTCAACAACAGAAAGCTGAGGTACAATACCGATGAAGGCGTAAAATACTACAACGTAACTGCGGGAGTTCCACAGGGATCGGTTTTAGGGCCACTATTGTGGAACATCATGTACGACGGAGTACTACGATTAGCGTTACCTGGGGGAGTAACGATAATTGGATTCGCCGATGACATTGCAGTCGTGACAGTAGCTAAACAGATCCGTGCAGTAGAATCAGCTACAAATGAAGCAATTGCCCGGATAAAAGATTGGCTAGTATCCGCCGGACTAGAACTAGCTGACTATAAAACAGAAGCTGTTCTTATAACCAGCCGGAAAACTGTCGAATTTGCCAACTTTCAGGTTGGTAACCAAACCATCAGGTCGAAAGAGGCAATTAAATACCTTGGAGTAATGCTGGACAACAGGCTACGGTTTAAAACGCATGTTGATTTTGTTACCAAAAAAGCATCGCAAATGCAGGGAGCTCTCTCGCGTATCATGCCTAACATCGGTGGACCTGGATATGCTAGAAGGATTCTACTCTCTAGAGTTATCACCTCAGTTCTGTTATATGCCGCCCCAGTCTGGGCGGAGGCACTGAGGACGAAGGAGACCAAAAGGAAACTATCGTCATCATACAGACTCTGTGCGCTACGGACAATCAGCGGCTTTCGAACCATCTCTGACGAAGCTGCATTTGTCATAGCTGGAATGGTCCCCATCGATATTCTCGCAGATGAAATGCTGAGGATATATAACAGAAGAGCATTGAGTCATCACGACGCCACTGGTATCAAGGTGATAAAAATTGAAGAAAGGGCAGCGTCAGCAGCTATGTGGCAAGCTCGTTGGGCTAATACAACAAAAGGCAGATGGACATACAAACTTATACCGACAATCCAAGATTGGATAAGTCGAAAGCATGGAGACTGCAACTACCATCTAACGCAGTTCCTGTCTGGCCACGGTGGCTACCGCAAATATCTACACCGATTCGGACACGACAACTCACCATCCTGCCCGGAATGCCCAGGTGAAGATGAGGATACGGAGCACGCAGTGTTTTACTGCACACGTTTCACGGCATGGAGAATTACTCTGCCAAGTCCGTCATTACTCCTCGACCATATGTTACGGTTGGAAGAAAATTGGATGGCAATATGTTCTTTCGTAACAACTCTACAAAAAGAGCTGCGGAGAATAGAAAAGCTAAGAAGAGCAGCAGAAGCAACAGAAGCATCAGAAGCAGCAATACAAGAAGCATAGCATGAATTGCTAACCAGCCCCGCGAAGTAATACCTAACGGCAGTCCCGCGGGGAGAGTGGTTGAAGTGTGTAGGGTGTGTGTTTAGTACGTAGGCGTATTCCTGGCATCGAGTACTCAGGTTTGCGAATCGTGCATGCTAGTAGCACTCGGGCTACTAGTATCTATGAAGATTACACATCCCTGGCGCAATCCAAAAAAAAAAAAAAAACCCCATGTTCGAGCTGATGTGGGCACGTGCCATCCGCTTCTGCCACACAATTAGTGGAGTGCTGTTTCACGAGCAAATTCTTACCCTTTTGTGTTAAGTGTGTGCTTGAGCAGTCAGTTAATATAAAAAATAAGTAAAACGTCAAAATATCACATTACTCAAACTAAGTTTGAAACATGAAGATTGAATAAAATATTATTAAGGCAAATATCAATATTATCATAACCAAACATTTATTCATTAATTTGTTTATGACCCAACAATAGTGTTATAAATTATGCATTCTAATTTGGACTATTCTATGATCTACGATACAAGCAATCCTATTACCATTCATCAAACTTTACTGTCTTAGATTATCTAAAATCAAAAGGCAAACATCTCAAAAACATAAAGTATCTGTGACTATTTTAATTGAATTTCACTTATTACATATGCCCTTGTACATCCCAAACACGTAAACATCAAATTTTAATTATTATTGGATTTATGAAGGCAACCCATCCTCACACACATGTCAGTTGGTGTCGATGTCAATTATTCTTCTACAAGTCGGTAATCCTTTCTATGACGAGTTTCCTATTCTACGAAGACAGGGTGATCCCAATTATTTATAGTAATTTTAGGTATAAAAATAATTGGAAGTAGAAGACAAGAGTTGTTGAAAAGCAGAGGCAGTAATTTTTGTCTTTTTAAAAAGCACCCTGTATTCTGCATTTAAGCTGAGATTTCGTGCGAGATTCTTACTCATCAAAAACACCTGCATTCGATATAAATTTGTTAGTTACAACTAAGGCTATCAACCTTTTTCTTCACGAAATAAAGACGTTCAGCAGGTGTCTTTGCAATGAAATTACTTCCATGTTCCACTATTTAGACGAGGTCAATCTTTATGGTACAAAGTCGAAAGGATTGATCCCTTATAGATGGCGTAATAAATGCCTCTCGTTCAGAATTTGTAGGACGGGATAAACATCTCCGTTTGATTCATCTTCGACTGTAATAATTCCGCGATCTCTGTGGATATCGTCGTTTCTTACATACCACGGTGGGTGAACAATTTCTCTTACCACTTTTTTTTTTTTCGAAAGTTCGTAAAATATTTGCTTTAGTTTTCTTGGTACAATCCAAGACTTGAATACCATAGGTCCACACTGGCACTTACAGCATAAGAGCAGCTTATCCTTAATGTTAGGCTTGGAATATTTTCCAAGTAACCAGTACATTTGTCTTTTTTTTTTTGTTTTACGTGTTAGTCTGATGTATTTAGCCTCGTTGGCGAACGGTATCACATGAACAAATTTGTTTTCGTTGAGGGCTATCCGCCAGACCTCTGTCCATTCATATACATTATTTAGAGGGCTTTGTAGTTTTAAAGTAGTTCCTTCGATCGTTTTATCTATTACTAGGATAGCTAACACGGTGTCTTTTTTTGAGATATATCACGGGTATATACGAGTAGAAGATACAGAAAGGGACCAAGAACGCTTTCTTGTGGTACGCCAGCTGAAATTTCTTTTCCGAGTATTCGTTTCCGTGTCAAACACAGAAGAGTCTATTCCCGAAATATCTTGTCAGTATGTTAAGTATATAGGCATACAGGCAGAACCTTCAGGTCTTCATGCCATACCTTATCAAAGGCTTGCGAGACATCAAGAAATACGCTTGAGAAAATTTTCGTTTCTTCAAGAAGTGAGAAACGTCAGTCATTCTATGTACGAGTACCTGATCAATGGTTGAATGCTTAAATAGATAATAAATACTTTTTTTTATGTCGAATTTTATGTTTATACATAGGAGAACGGGAGGTAAGACAAAGTATCGCGAGTGGTAAAAATATTAATTTTGAACTTTGGATTTTGAATTGTGCACATCAAGAGAAGATAGTCATTTGCCTTCCAAGTTTATTTTGCTTGTGCATGCTCAGAGTTGGGATTCTGTAGTTCCAAAATGGTTTTGTAATTTGTTTATATAGCAGCAGTTTGTTGCAGTTGGACAATGAGGGGAATCCCCCAATTAGCCAATACATTTTTCTGTAACGCATGTACAATTCTTCTTTTTTTTTCTTTGCGTACTTACCTCTAATATTTAGCTGTGTTTGAGTATTCTATTACATTATTGTTAGTGTATACTGGGACGTGTTGTACATTTTTATTAGTTAAATTGATATGGACTGACTTCAGGTTATTTAATTGCAATTTTTTAGCCCATCCTGATATAATATTTACTGACTTTTGAAGCCCTTTTGTTGCTTCTTCGATAGAACAGCAAGTTCAGTAGTATCATCTGCAAAAGTTATCATAGTTATTTTTTATTCACTTTCTGGCAGATCACTGGTAAATATAAAATATAACACATGACCTAGTACACTGCCTTGTGGTACACCAGCTATAATTTCTTATAATGTTGAGTACTCAGTTACTTGTTTTGTTCTGAATCTAAAATTTTTGAATATTGCTTTCGCAGGTGCTTTTGCAATTTATGAATCAGTCCTTTATGTCATACTTTAAAGCTAGTACTACTCGTATATATTGTGCTATATCCATTTTGTTAGTAATTCTATGCACAGAGAGCTTATTTCCAAAATCAAACTGACGGTTTGGAATTAATTCAAAACACGCAGAACCGATTTTTTTAACTGTTTCCGGTTTGATACATCTCTTCTCTTCGCACATTTCTTCCAATTCTTGGCATTTGTTATCTTTATAAGGTTGGTAGGCATCTTCAAGATATTCAGCTTTGTGTTGATTTCTTTTTGCCTAGTGATCTTCTCTATTTTTCACTGGTGGAAGGTGTGCTATTGGCCTTTTCATTTCATTTGTCGCCTTCCAGAGGGAATATACACTACTAGCATCATTTGTGTTGTATTGTTAAACGATTTTGATAAAATGTTATATTACATACTTGTTGATTACATGCCATGTGATAGCGCACCAGGTGTTTGCTAAAAATCACCCAGTCTACTTGCTCCAAAATCGGTATCTGGACAATATTCAAAATGTAAATGCAATTTTTTTTTTAAAGTTATTATATTTTGAACTTACAAATTAAAGTTCTCCAAAGTGTAAATAAAATTCTGTATTCGAAAATTCTGTAAATAATGAAAAGAAAATTGTTTTGATAATGCAAAAATGTGCGCACTTTTTGAAATACCGAACTTTATTTACACTTTAGAGACCAGAATAAAGAAGTTGCAAGTAGTATTTTGTATTTACAGAATTTTAAAATAAAGAATTTTGCTTATAGAGTTTTTTTTTGTTGAGATTTCCAGAATATACAGAAATGTGTGCACTTTTTACATAATCAAATTGCTTTTCCTTTTTGGAATAAAAAATATTTTAAAATACAGAACTTTTGAATGCATAATTTTGGAAAAGCAGATTTTTAGAAAAAACTGAATCTAAGAAAATCAGAATTTTAAAAAAAACTGAATTTTGAAACATGGGTAGAATATACTTTACCCCAAATAGACTTGTGACCCCAATATAAATAAATTGTCTTGTAAAAAGTTTTCATTAAAACGATTTTTCTTCTAAAGGGTTATTCATTTCGATGTTGGGATTTCACATCTCTGCCATATTCCATCTGTCAAATCCACCTGTCATCCATATTGACAGATAATTATAGGTTGTTGCACGTGAAATGGCCATTTTTGTGGATCGTTCATATTGGTGACGTTTTAGTACGTAAAAACGAACAGAACGAGACAGTTGTTACATGTCAAATTAAAATGAGAAGCCTGATCTTCAAAACCTATATTTCATTGTTTTTATTGATCACTGTTAATGTTTTTGTGACCAGCCAACTTGAAATGATGGATAAGAGCCAAGTATGATGAGAGAAGCAACCAGAAACATCAACTCGACATTTGAAGAAAGGACAACTAGTGGTTTGGTAAATTTCGTTCAGGATATGTAAGCCTTGAAAATGAGCCTCGTAATCACCCTGGAGCGGTCATAAACAACGACGAGCTAAGGGCTTTGGTAGAATCCGATGGACGGTAAACTGTTAGAGATATTGCAGAACAACTAGGCGTCCACTATTCAACAGTTAGTCGGCATTTGAAAGCAATCGGTAAAGTGCAAAGCTGGATAAATGGGTTCCACACGAATTGCCGGAACGGAACAAGCCGCGCTTGCTCGAAATGAAAGAAATCCACTTTACTCATAGAATTGTTACGTGTGATGAAAAGTGGATGCTCTATGATAATCGTTGATGATCTGTGCAGTGGTTAGACACTAAAACACATGCCAAACCCTTCACGCTTCTGCAGCAGGTGATATTCCCTATACCCTCCTAAAACCTGGTGAAACAATAAATGCAGAGAAGTTCTGCTTGCAACTGGAACATATGAATGAGAAATTGGCGTTAAGCAGCCTGCGTTTGTTAACAGACACGGGGTTATACTGCTCCATGATAGCGTGCGGCCACATGTATCATATATACTCGTGCAAAAAGTCCATCAACTGCAGTACGAAACTCAACCTCACGCATCTTATTCAGCGGACCTTTCTCCAACTGATTATCATTTGTTTAAGCATCTGGATTTATTTTGTTGTGGAGAAAACATATAAGGACGAAGCAGGTGTCAACAACGCCTTTGAAGACTTCATTGGCACCAGGAAAATAATTTTTTACAAAAAAGTCAACAACGCATTATTATCTCGTTGGCCAAAATGTATCGAAGTCAATGGCGAATACTTTGATTAATAAAGTTCATTCTTTCATAAGTTACAAGTGTTTAAAGTTTCATTTCAAAAACGGCCATTTCATATGCAACATTCTATATATTTTTTGCCTTGCCATTTTACAATACGGATTGTTTAACCACAGCCTGCTGATCATAGAATATGCAGAACATACGCTGATTGGGTGCTGGGAAATCAACAAGTTGGCGCCTATTTTTAGAATAAAGTCTACCACAGCGATGAGGAAATTGCAGAAATTGGGGTTTTGAGAATCCAAATGTGATAATTGAGAGACTATTGCATCCATCACGGGTGCACGAAAAATGCAATAGAGCTGTTTAATTCAGAGATTTGCCGACACCAACTGGCCACCAAGATGGTGTGATCTGAACCCGTTGGAATTATTTTTGTGGGCTCTTCGGATAATCCCCAAACCCAAACAGTATTTTAGGTTTAAAATGTTGGTCCATACAGAATTTTTGAAACACATACTTACAAACAAATCAACACCCTGTATTTTTGATTTCACATTTCTCTGAAAAGGCATAGCAACCTTTTACGTTCGTACAAAATTTATGGTTTCTAGAAATAAAGAATATAAAAAACTTTTTTGAAATACCCTGTATTTTGGATTTATATTCCCACTACGGGGGGCGCTCATAGCAAATTTCTGCCTCCGAGGATAAACAGAAATATGAGAGAACCCCCTGGGAGCATTTCCTTCAAGGGTTTTGTGGTAGATAAGTATTAGTATCTTCTGCTGTTACTCTTACTCACAAATAATTCACACAATCCTTCCTCACTTGCTGTAATTTCTGTTGGTGCACTGATTGAAAATATTTTCTATAGCTTGTCAATCGTCCTTCAGCCTTCGGATTCACATTTAATAAATCATTTCCAATCGACTTACTGAGGGAACAAAGTGGGGTTGGGTTGGTGCATACGGTGCAGTGAAATTTTCATGTTAAACATGCTGCCAAGCACAGCAAGGAACTATTTATTATTTATTATTTATTCATAAACAAAAGAACATCCCCCGGCTGGTGGGCGAGGCAGTGGGCGGACAGCGAATTTCCCTTAAGTTTTGATAAGCAATGGAAAAGTTTTGCCATCTCATATAAGTTAACAACTTTGTGATACTTTTATATTTTTTATTTTTTTTTTTGTTATGATGTGGCAAGAATATTGGCTCAATGGATTTTTCATATTTATCTCTGTACCGTGCAGGGGATGGGCTGGACGGGAGGGAGGCATGGTAGAGTATCGTACTTTGTTGTGGTGGTTGTCTGGGGTAGCATTTGATAATGGACGGGGTGATTTGCTCCACCTATTAGTTAAACTTTTCAAATATTATCTGTTATAAGTTTTTAGCTCTGAGGAGGGTGCAAGAAAACAAAAGTGATACGAGTATGTTGTGGTAGGATAGGATTCAACCCCATGATGTTAATGGACGTTGCACAAAATATTTGATAATTTTGTCGGGTATACGAGTAGTTGGGTATCTGAATGTTCAATGAGCGTATAGAGTACATGTACATCATGGGGGTTGACTTTTGTACAGTGAGGGCGAATATTGTGAAGCGGTATAGCATAAAGTTTTATTTATTACTTTTTCGATGCACCACGTTATCGACAGCCAATGTATACACAATTATGAGATAAGTTTGTAGAGGAAAGCGACGAGGTACTTCATAGGAAGCAGACATTTTCTTTTTTGGTGTGCTTCCTGTACAAAATTTGTTTGTATGGAGTGTGAACAGATTTTCTGATTACATATTGAAAACATGGATACTTTTAAGCAATTCATAGGTTGTGTACAAAATATTCACTAAACTTACAAAGAAATAATATTTAAAGGGAAGTAAAATTATTAACTAAACACAACAGAGATCAATAGGCTTAAAAAGATGCAATATTCCCATAAATTCAAAACAGAGGAGGCTTGAGAATCCTTAATTCTGCTTTAAATTTGTTGGTAACGAGTTGTATATCTTAAATGGCTGCTGGCTCTTTTCACTTTAAAGAATAGTTTTTAGGCCAAAAGGACAATTCACCTCTATACGCACTTCTGGAAAGTATTTCCGCTCCCTATGCTCAAACAGTTTTGTATGGTCTAATCTGCGATCTACTATATCTATATTTTAGAACGAATTTTATGTGGTTGTCCGCTAAGTATGAGGTAATATGGACATTTGTCCAGATGTTTTGTTTTCTATTTTTTGAGAGCTAGATGGCTGACATTTCATACATAAGCTTTCTAGAATCCGAAGCTGTATAAGTGTATTTTTAAAATGTGCCACAGACAAGCCCACTTTAAAAAACTGACGTTTTTCTCAATATTATTATTGGAAACTAAAATATGCTGTGTTAAAAAAATACACGACGTGCCAGAAAAATCGCCGCACCCATAGGGTAGTTATTAAGGGAACATTGAATAACACTAATTAGTCATTATTAAGGGGAATCCAGTTTTTATATTCCCTTGGTACTTTGTAGTACCGCCTTTAGCCTTTATGACCCCTTGGACCCTGCATGGCATAGAGCCATAAAGTTTTTGGATTCCCTCTGTTGTTGTATCTATAGTCCACACTTTCTCTATGAGTCCTTTGAGCTCTTCAATTGTACCTCGTTGAGTACTTTCTGACCCATAATTGACAACAAGTTCTCTATAATATTAAGGTCAGGGCTATTTTCTGGCCATTTTAGGGATTCAAGGCCAATGCAGGCGGGTGCCTTGCATTGGGTTACGAGTATCTATTGAAAGAAAACAATATTTAGAAGTGGTTTTGAGTTTAAATTTTAGGTCGACTGAATGAGCACGATTACAGAGAGCGGAATGGAATTTGTGATGTAACAATACCATCAGCAATGATATCTTTGTATTTCGCTGCATTTACGGAACCGTCTAAAAGCAAGACCCCGAACCATAACTTATGGTGAATGGTTAACGGCGCGAAGCTAATATTGGCATTGAACACTCCGCTTGCTGATATTAATAGAAAATCTCTCGGTCAAGTCTTTTCTCAATGCCTTGACTATTGCGAATCTGTTCTTTAGAGACATGCGCTCCAAAATCCGATCTTGCCTCCTCCTCTGTTCCTCTTCCCCCTTTTCCTACCGCTCGTGCCCTGAAACAGTTTACGGGTGGCCGTGGTGTAGTGGTAACATCATCGTTTGTCACGCTACAGGTTGACGGTTCGAATCCAGATGTGATGTCAATAATCATCTATTTATTTCGCATGAAAATAATAAAAAGTCGATTAATTGCGAAAGCTAAGTCAACTCTACTGCGAAGGCATAACACTGGCAGTAGGGCGGTCATATGGCTAAAATGCAACTTGATCATGATGATGACATCAGGAGGTCCGAAAAAAATACTGTGAATCATGAGCAACGACAAAAGCAAAAACAAAGAAGGTCCACAGTTATCTGGACAGCCACCCTTGGAGTTCACTGAAACTTAATACCAGCTGAGTTTCAAACCAACTACACCAATCTGTCTTTCTCTCTGTCTCTTCCCCTTTTCTCAAAATGACCGTGTCCTAAAATTAGTATAAGGGTATTCATAAACCCTTTCACATGTGCAAATTATAAAAAAAAAACAGTTTACGGGAGTCCATAACCCCTTCGGCGCGCAGATTATAAAAAAGAAGAAAAAGTTGTCTACGTGAAACTCTTATTTCTTAAATTGTAACAGTTAAACGAATAGCAGTTAAAGTGCAATGGCTGCCGGTACGCGAATTTTCAAATCACTCAAATTTGAAATTTAAAAGAAATTGGTATTTTTTTCGAAGAATACGTTCCACAAGTAAAGAAACTTGTTTTGATAATTTTCCAAAACTTGATATGCCATATTCTTGCTTATGTCAAATACTGCTCAGATGTCGATTTTGACTATCGTTTTAGTCAGAGTAATAACCGATTTTCAAAAATTCGTTGACAAGTTAACTAACGTTTTTCCAGAAAAATATGTCCAACCAAGCTTTTTTAGAGAAAATCGATTTATTTCAAAATCAATCATTGTGCTGAAATCGTGCGTAAAGACAGACATAATTCGAGAACATAACTCTATTCAAAATTGAACAAAATCTCGAGACTGAAAATGTTCACGAAGCCAATACTTACCTTATAGTTGCAATTGAAAATGCTTTCCTGAAGTTAAGTCTAAGTCTAACAAAAAAAGGAATTAGCTTTTCCTTAAAAGTAACTCCGAAAACACACTTCTATACACTCAATTGTCAGCGTCCGCGTTCTCAAAACACGACTTGATTTTTGCGACTTTCAAACACCCTCTACCACAAACAACACCCTCTGTGTATAGGTATAGGGATTTTAGGGGAACCAACTTAAATCAGTTGGAAGAGGACGTTCTTCTTCTTCCTGGTGATCAAACTGATTTCTTGCAAAATGCCATACGTCACTCTATAGTACACACGTTCCGATAAAATCAAAACATCTTCGAACAAATACTATCACACGGTTTACACCTGAAATACAAGAAGCCATAAAACAACGAAACCTGGCTTACAAACTGTGGAAACGCTTTAAACTCCCTGAGTTTCATGGACTTTTCCGGGCTTTAAGAAACAGTGTTTCTATGAAAATAAAGGAAGCTAAGAAGAGGGTGTATGCAAAGCAACTTAATAAAAACCTATCTGTGAAAACTTTGTGGCAAAATATCCGAGAGCTTGGTGTGGGTCGACAAAAGGTGATTATTCCTGAAACCTGACTTCTTAAATTCTGAATTCTTCAAAATTCAAAGTACTTTACCCGACATTGGCGAACCTTGTATGGTTGATACTCACGTTAATCTTAAAAGTAATGATTGCTTCCAGTTCACCAGAGTAGATGAAAACGACGTTTTGAGAGCCCTACTACATATTAAGTCTAAAGCTATGAGCCTTGATGGAATACATCCACATGTATTCCATATGATTTTGCCCCACATTCATCCTACCCTTACACACATTTTTAACACAATCATAATGACATCGCCTTTTCCTACTTCTTGAAATGTTGCTAAGATTATACCGATAGTAAAAAAGCCTGCTACCCGTTTGTCACCACCCGAGTTTCGACCTGTTTCTATTCTCCTGTTTTTATCCAAAGTCTTCGAGAAACTTCTTCAAAAGCAAATGACAATTTTTGTTAAAACTAATAAACTATTGAATATCCAACAGTCAGGTTTCAGGGAAAATCATAGTTGCGTCTCTGCTATTTAAAAAAAAAATAGATGATCTGAGAACTGCGATGGATAACGACTTAATATCCCCTCTTGGGCTTCTAGACTTCTCAAAGGCATTTGACACTGTCAATCACGGAATACTTTTCTTAAAACTGAATCGGAATTTCCATTTTAGTAATTCCGCAGCTAACTTGATTCTTTCATATTTAAGTGACAGAAGTCAAGCCGTATCGGTTGGTGAAAACACCTCTCGGTACTTACAGCTAATGTCAGGAGTACCACAGGGATCAATTCTCGGGCCACTGCTTTTTGTCATGTTTATTAATGATCTCCCGCAAGTCGTTCAACACTCATCAATACATTTATATGCTAACGATGTGCAGACTCGGTTGAGCTGCAAGCTGGGAATGTTAGAAGATGGAGTAGACAAACTTAATCACGACCTCAAGTACCTACAACTAAATCTAACGAAGTCAAAATGTTTAATAGTCTACAAAAACAAGCTTGACAGTAGCTATTTCCCAGCTTTATACCTAGGTAACACTGTTCTGCAATATGTCGAAAATGCGAAAAACCTAGGCATTTGGTTCAATTCGATACTCACATGGGACCAACATATTCAGATAGTTATTGGCAAAATATACGGTTGTTTACGTGCCCTCTCACTGATAAAACACTTTATACCTCAGCATATTAGGCTTAGCTTGGCAAAAACTTTAATTTTGCCAATTACCATCTACGGATGTCAAATTTTTTGTTGTCATAATTCAGAAACAGCTTACAGTGGTCTTTAATAACATCACGCGTTAGGTTTACAATCTTAAACGATTTGATCATATTTCTGGATACACTAACAGGACTCTGGGTTGTAACCTGCATACCTTTTACAATTTCTGCGCCCTTAAAACACTAAATAATATCTTAATTTACAAAGAGCCTCAGTATCTGTATGAAAAACTTCACTTCTCAACTTCCCCTCGTTCTCTAGTTTTTATTCAACCAAGGTTTACATGCAGAAACTCCGAAAACCAATATCTTGGAACGCCCTACCGATGGATATTTTTCTTTTTTTTATAATTTGCGCGCCAAATGGGATATGAATACCATTAAATTATTTCAGGGCACGGACGTTTGTAGAAATTGAGAGAAGAGAAAGAAAGATTGGTGTAGTGGGTTTGAATCTTAGGTGGTATTAAGTTTCAGTAAACTCCAAGGGTGGCGTCCAGATAACTGGGGAGCTTGTTTGTTTTACTTTTTGTCGTTGCTCATGATTCACAGTATTTTTTTCCCTCCACCTGATGTCATCATCACGATCAAGTTGCATTTAAGCCATATGACCACTCTACGGCCAGTGTTATGCCTTCGCAGTAGAGTTGACTAAGCTTTAGCAATTGATCGACTTTTTTATTTATTTCAGACGAAATAAGTAGATGATTATTGAGATCAGGATTTGAACCGTGAACCAAGAGCGTGACAAGCGTTGATGTTACCACTACACCACGGCCACCATATCAGAAAGCTTCGTGGAACCAAGTCATTTGATAAAGTTTTATTTAAATATTTGACTGAAGGTGCAACTGCACGAGCAAATTCAGGAGAAGCCGGGTGATTTTCTTGCTAGTAGCGGCTGGATAGCTAAGTTTCGAAAGAGACACGGTATTCGGAAACTTAAATATGCGGTGAAAAATTGTCAAGCAAAGTAGAGTTGGTGGATCCTTTTATAAAAGCATTTCAGCAAAAAATTAAAGTTCTGGATCTGCAAGCATCACGATCTATAATGTAGATGAATCTGGATTTTTTTGGAAGCTTCTACCGGAGAAAACTCTTATACAATCGAACGAAAAATCAGTCCCGGGGCCAAGTCTAGCAAGGAAAGATTGACCTTTATGGCATGTTCAAATGCAAATAGCCTCGCACAAGGTAACACTATTTGTCATTGGAAAAGCAGAGAATCCAAGAGCCTTAAGAAGCCTTGCGGATAAGCCAGTTGTATATAAAGGCAATAAATCTACATAGATGACCCTTGCAAGACATTTGTTCCTGAGGTTAGTTTATGCGTGATTTTTTAAATAAAACAGCTAATAAGTGAAGATTTAACTTTATTTACAGGTGAGAACATTTCTCAAATCAGAAGGCTATCCACCAAAGACACTCCTTTTGATTGATAATGTCCCCTGTCATCCTAAAGATGGCGAATTGTCGAGCTCAGATGGCTTAATTACAATAATGTGCTTTCCTGCGAATTGTACGACAGTTATCCAACCAATGGACCAGAACACGATCAGATTGACTAAACTCTTCTATAAAAAAGCTTTATTGAGTCACTTCCTATCATCTGGTCTTCATTTGTGTGAAGCTATAAAAACTATGACTGTGAAGCATGCGATTTGTTTTCTGGCGTCGGCTTGGAATAGAGTTGACAAATCGTCATTTTAAAAGTGTTTCACGAAACTTTTTGCAAAGGATTCAGAATGGGAAGACGATGACGATATTCCATTAGCAATGCTTGCACAGAACCTAAATGAGATGCCGTCACAAATTCACGACGTGTCAGCGTTACTCCAACGCATTGAATGTTCAGAATCAATTTCAAATAATGAGATTGAAAATTGGATAATTGGGGACCACATTTCTGAGATCGTGGAAGAGATTGAAGCAGAACCAATAGAAGAAATTACTTCTTTACCAACGATGAACATCAAAGGAGATGATGTAATAATATGTTTCAACACTTGTTTAAACTGAGCAGAACAGCATAAAATTCCACTTACTGATGTGATGACTCTTCAAAAATGCACGAAACAAACGAAGATTTCAAATTTTTTCGTTGAAAAGTGTGATTGATTCTAACTTTTCACCTCCATATGTTGCATGGTACATGTATTTTAAACCTAATTTTTGTTTATACGTTAGATTGAATAAAAGCCTTTAAGTTTTGTATGTTTCTTATATTAAATAACGCAAATATTTTTATTTAAATTAGATATTCAGTAGAAGCAACTTATCCAATGAATGCAACAGGTTCGGTTTTAATTAGTTGCAAGAATCGAGTTTCTACTGTAGTTGGCTTGAATAATGGAAAATTTCAGCATTTAACACTAACAAATCCCTCTGGTTTACCAGTTCAAGACGTATCACATTCATAAATTCTACGGTTTTTTTTTTTTTTGAAAATTTCGTTTGCTACGATACTAACTTTATGCCAAGTAATACCAAGCTCATACTCTTGGTGCCTATAGTCGCTCATAGATATCAATATTTTCGCAAGTCTTTTAATAAATTAAGTACCGTTTTTTTGAATTTTTTGCGGAAAACTGAGTACGCAATCTCATCGCAAATATTCTCATTATTTCAGACAGGAATTTTGATAAAATTTCTTTGAGCGGTTTTAGAGAAAATTAGTAAAGAACCATTAATTCTGATGTAAGAATATAAATTCCGATTTTGTCTTAGGGCATGGGCCTACAGATTTCCGGCATGAAGTTTAAAGTATGTACAGACGAACAGATGGACCGACAAAAAATTATTTGGAATATTATTAAACAAATTTAAAGAAAAGATATTGGTCCTTAAAATTGTTCGTTCGTTAAAATTTGTCACTCCTCGAGGGCATAGGACATCAACAACACCTGCGCGCCATATTGTTCGGAGTTATGCAACGCATTTGAGCTACCTCCAACTCATTCCCAAAAGAGCTTGATTTTTTTTTTTTTATTCTACGCCACGTACATATGTCTAGGGCGTCCCGTAGTTCTGTCTGCCTGGGTGAGCGAATTCCATTACAATGGAGTTGTCTTCGCACCGTAGGGTGTGTTCATCCACTGGAATATTCTCTTCCATATAGTAATGCCTATAGGTTCGTCATGATAAATATTGTAATATGCGAGCTACGGCTCGAGCAAATAAAACGTTATTCTGTGAGATTATTTCTTTATTTTCTAGTCTATAGAACAACTCAAGTTCACACTATAACGTTCCTCGCAAATTCTTTCATTACAAGGTCTCTTTCTTCTCAAATCACTTTATCTCATTTCAATTACTTAATTCACAAATCCAAACAAATTACTTCTTCTTGTTAACTCTCAACTTTCAATTTATCACAAAATTACAACTTCGCCTATTATCACTTTTCCAATCTCTTCGTGCGGTTCGAAAACCAACTGCCTTGCCTCGATCGCCATCTGTCCTTATATAGTCGCATGTCTGATAGCCAGAAACTTCTAGCAAATTCTTCGACCTCTGGAACAAGAAAATTCTGATGTAACAATTCCAAGATGACAGCTGCAGCCAATAATCTCTTGTGGTTATAATTCTCTCTTAATTCCGCGACGTCGTCTTAGACATAATCCTATTCTATCCGTGGACACGAACCTCGGATGTGTTCAGAAGGAAGACACTTCGGAATGTGTTGCCTCTTTGAGGGCGTAGTTATTATGCTACATTATGTTACAATATCTTCGTTGGAGATACAATAGAGCAATGTATAGAGTACAGGTCAAACAAAAGCTCAAACAAGCATTATGATCCTTGGTATATACACTGGCGATCACTAGGATAAGGCCATACATTTTGCAATCGATTTTCACTCTTTATACCTGTTGGAAATGTTGTACCCGGAAACATTTACTACCTGTAAACAGGCACATATTTTCCCAACAGGAAGTCGTAAAATTAAAGGATAAATAAGAAACTACCGTTGGAATTTCCCAAGATCAAACTTCACGAGATAACTATGCCCAAACATTTTCGATTATGTTTAAGTCCGGTAAATAGGGCGGCCATGGCAAAAGTTCCACGTCTTCTGATTGAATCCAACTTCTAACAACATTGTCTTGTTGGAATATCCAAGGCAGGGGTCCGAAAATATTTTTCATTTTTGGAAATGACCATTCCAGCAAATATTTGTAGTTGTTTTCGTGCATTGTTGTGGACAAAAACTCCAAATCGATTGTGCCTTAGTAGGTAATAGCTCCCCACACCATTACACCTGATGTACGGCTGTGATGTCTTGCCAAAATAAGCTCCTCCTTTCTTAGATCATGGAAATAAAAGTTGTAACCATTGGGGCCGTCAAGGTTAAACTTTTTTTTTATCCGAAAAGACAACGCGTTTCCATTCACTGCTCCAAGCGACATGTTCTCCTGCAAAATTCATTCGATGCTCCTTGTGTACTTGCCTCAAAACACGTTTCTTTTTAAGTTTTCTTCTCTGTATAGTACCACTCTTTCGTATTATCCTTCGGACTGTTGCTATGCTGGCTGATACTCCGCTGTTGGCCCTTATTTATGTCACTGGTAGAATAGAATTTGAGGCAAGCCGTAAAATTAATCGCTTTTCTTGCAATGTTGTTGCTTCTGCCGTGCGTCCTTTTTGACTTTTCCCATAGTGTTGTGCATCCGCAAGATAACTGTTTACAACAGTCTTACTTCTATTAAGCCTCCTTGCAATTTCTCGGCCTGAGAGTCCTAACTCCTTGAAAGCATCTATTTTTCCTCTTTCTGTCGCTGTCAAAGTCTTTCTGGAACCCATTTTTTTTAAACTAAATAAAAACAGTTCTTTTCAACGCTTTTTTAAATATTCTTAACAAAACTTTGAAAAAAATTGCTGATCTGAACTCCTGCAACGAAATATTCGCAATGGCCTCATCCTATTTGTTGACATGAGCTTCCTAGTCTTCATCACCAAATATATACTTGGATCTTTTCCTTGAAACCTCAGGTGTTCTGCATAGCAAGACTAACAAATCAAATCACATTCACAAATCATAGATCATTAACATTTAAAACTTTATGTTGAACGCTAGTCGTAAATTGATATTTCGATGGCCAAAGTTATTTTAAAATGTTCATTGCTTTCGCAAAGTTATATGCACTTTCGTATAATTTTCTTAAAAGAAAGATGAAAGCTATTGTACACATTAAACCTGATTTAGGAGAAAGAAAATAACATAAATACTTTCAACATATCCTAGCGCAATAAAATAAAACCCCTCCGACACATACTCGTACACATATAGGAGTTCTCGCACAGACATTATTCTGCCAATAAATCTCCACAGGATAATATTAAATAATGGCTGAATAGGATATAGGCCATATAAAAAACAATTGCCCCACCATTAGCCGGAAGCATATCCGCAAAGGAGTACCATCTTCCATTTTCTTTTATATTCCTTCGTTTTTTTATCCTTTTGTTTTGTTTGGTTTTTTTCCATAATAAGGATACGAAAAGCGAAGATACATATGTATCTGCAGCTATCATTTGTTCGGGAGACATGTCAAAATTAACAAATAATAAAATCCAAGGTCGACGAAGACCAAAAATGTTCAAGGAAGAACGAAAGGAGGGATCCTTAGTACGAGTATAGCAATGTCATTTATTTTATTCGTTTCAGCCATCAAACAGGTAACAAAATGAACATCGGTGTTAATTCGATGTCGTTTCGTGAAGCCCAGGATATCTTATTTTTCGGGTTTGTTGTGTAAGGATTCCTTTTGATATCGGTGGCTGGTGCGTGTGCTCGCCATTATATGGTGTTTTATTAAAAGGGACATTAATTTGCCATAAAGACAATACCCCCGATATGGTAAAAGGGGGTACGAGATTCTGTTCTTATTTATGGCAGAGCATAAAATATACGATGCAATGGTACGGGTACGGGTACGGGTATACAATAAAGTTGAACCATCAATTTAAATCAATTTCATCGTGTTATGAATATTATTTCGTTGGCAACCAGAAACAGAATGCGGCTAATTAAGGAGTCGTACAATGATATGAGACGTCACGTGGAGCGATGGAAAGCGCCTGTAATGCGATAACGAAGTTATCGCAAGCGAAAACAAAAATAAAAGTATTATTCCTTCGCAGCGTGAATAATTACGTTACCAGGAAAGCCATTAATAATGCTTGTAGCGCACAAAAATATTCTCATTCGTATTTAGTAACTGAGTTTATCGGATTGCGGTTGAGGTTGAGTCTATCATATTTCAGTGGTTATAAATTAAATTTATGAATTCGAAGCTTTTTTTCTTCTTTTTTAGATTAGGATTTCACGTTGCTTATTTTTAAATAAAATTCATCTTTAATTTGAAGGACTACAAAGCAGAGTTTTCACAGGATACTAGGGTACATCACTACCAATTCACCATTGCCAACAGAACATCAATTATGCGCCTCTTATAAGTTGGGTCTCTTTCCAGCACGGACATCCTTGTTTGGTAAGGAGTGGAGGAAGCTTACACACAGTAATACTCGCTGTTGATGGTTTTTCCTTTTTCGAGGTAGTCCACGAAGAGTATGCCATGACAATCCCAGAAAACCGACGCCATAACCTTTCCGACCAATTGAGCCTCCCTCGGCCGCTTCGGAGCACTCGTGCCGGCTTCAGTCCATTGCCGGGCACTCACTCTGTTCTCTGGTGTGTAATAGTGGATCCAAGTTTCATCAACAGTTACCAATCGACGCCAAAAGTCCGCCCGATTCCGCATCAGCAAGTCCAAACACTCTTTCGAAGTGCTCTCGAGTTCGTGTTTTTGGTCAGGAGTGAACATGCGCGGCACCCAGCGGCAGGATAACTTTTTCATATGCAGAATATTGCCCAAAATATGGCGTATGCGCTCAGTACTAATCTTTGTGGTATCTGCTAGATCGCGCATCTTCACTTTCCGGTCAGCCAACACCATTTCATGTATTTTTTTGACATTGTCCTCTGTAACCGCATCAGAGGGCCTGCCGCTGCGGACTTGATCGGTAGTGGAGTTACGGCCACCACGAAACTCTCAAAACCAATATTTTATGGTGTAATCTGACGGAGCATTAGCCCCATAATATTTATACAACTTTTCTTTTGTTTCCTTCGCCGTTTTGCCTCTCAAAAAATAATGTTTTATGAGAGAACGAAAATCGTTTTTGTCCATACTCAACATGATGCCAAACACGTCAACAACAATCAGGTGTCAAAACAAAACTAAAGACAGTATCGCACTGAAATTTAGCATGTCTGCCTAAATATGAATGGACTTCATGGCACCATAAACTTTTTTGCAGTAGCAGCGCATTCTGGCGGTCAAGGAGGTTACTTTTCACCCCACCTAGTAAGAGACCCACAAGCAAAAGAGAAAGGAAAAGCGCACCAACTTCCCTGAAAGAAAAATAAAGAACATGAGAGCAGCAGGTAGTGCTAACGTTAAAGAATTCTGAAAAGTAACAGAAAATTGGGCAACGAATGTCAAAAATGGGCAACTACATTTTATCCGGGAAACCGACATACGAGTACTGAATAACTGATCTAAATCAAATACCAGACGTGATCGACTTTTTTATAATCAAAAACATATTGATGGGTTCAACGATCTAAATTCTGATCGTTCACAAGCACTACTCACGTTGAGTTATAATAAAATTCAGAAACAAAGCATACCAACAAACTAACGTCAAGATTCAAGAAGTCTTTGGATGATAGGATTGTATTAGGCGTGGCTATGTTCAATAGTGAACAACTAGAAGGAGAAGTGGAAATGGTCTTCCATTTTAAATTTCGCGGCATTTTTGACGTTTCAAACATAAAGCTTGACAGCTGTCAAGTAATAACTACACGGTTCAAGAAATTGGACGATATACCATGAGCAACGCAGAGAAATTGTGAAAATTTACTATAAACATGGTGAAGCTAGTGGCACTGTCACAGTCAATGGATCACAATACTAACCGATTTTTTTTTTTGTCCTGAAATTGAAGAACTAGACTTGAATAATGTTTATTTTCAGCAGGATGAGGCAACGAGTCACACAAGCCATGAAGCAACCGCATTATTTTACTGACAAGAACGATCCCGAGATAATGACACTGAAGTCGATGATCAAAAACCTGAAACAGTTGGTAGTGGAGAATTACAGAAAATCTGTAAGTTTGTATTGGGGCAATAAAATTCGGGCTATAAAATCCAGTAGTCCGAACATGTTCCCACAAATAAATAAACTGTTCAGGCGGAAAGATCATAACGACATTTCATGTGTCCGAATCCCTCGGACGAACGAGAACAGACAGACATTACTGACTGCTGGCATAAGTCCGGAAAGTACCGACTCGAACGACGGTTTTTACGTGGTCGAAGACCCGCAGGAGAGAGTGGATTTGATGGGCGCGAGACCGTGTATACTATGAACAACCCAGTTCTCCGTAATCACTACCGAACGCACCGAACTTCAGAATTGGCGATCCGAGAACAACGGTTTCACCGTGTTCAATGACGAAAACCTTGCAAACGGCATAATTGCCGATGAAAGGACAAATTCCCAGTTGTTCGTGAGCAAAGAAGAACTCCTGTGTATCTTTGAGTCACTTAAAAATAAAAAGTCGGCGGGAGTTGACGGTGTCCCGAATGTAGTATTAAGACACCTGCCTCTAGAAGCGATTGAGATCTTCGCCACGCTATTTAGCAATGCGCTGAATAATGCATATTATCCAGCGCAGTGGAAAATAGCGGTGGTACATCCTATCCCCAAAAGGGATAAAGATAGGACCGACCCGGCTAATCTTCGGTCAATTAGTTTGCTCTCGAATGTTAGCAAGGTATTCGAGAAGGTCATTAATAGAGCTCTTTTGAAGTGGGCTGAAGAAAATAAGCTTATTCCGGACAATCAGTTTGGCTTTAGAGCGGGGCATGGAACGATTCATGCCGCGTCGAAATTGGTGTCCGACATTCAGTGGCACAAATGCAAGAACCAATGCACGGGGGCTTGCCTGGTCGACTTTGAGAAGGCCTTCAACACCGTATGGTTGGAGGGGCTTTTCTATAAGCTGACTAGGTTGGGCATGCAAAAACCATTGCTATATATGATTTATGACATGCTTATGGGAAAGAAGTTCGTTGTCAAAGCTGGCAACGTGACTTCGAGCAAAGTCATTGAAATTAAAAACGGCTTACAATAGGGAGCGGTGAATTCTCCAATCTTGTTTAATATTTACACGAGTGATCTGGTGGGTTCCCTCAGACATGCTATAGCGTACGCAGACGATTTAGTGGCGTACAGATCAGGTCCTAAAGTCGAGGTCATCAACATCCTGTTGCAGCGTGACTTCGATCAAATTAAGAGGTATTGCGTTGATTGGAAATTGAAAATCAATTTCCAAAAATCGGAAACAATCCTGTTCAAAACTCCATTGGCTAGGGCCTCTAGGGATACGAGAAAAAACTGGCGAAAATTAGCCATTATTGGACAAAATGGACAACCATTGGCGGTGCGAAGCCTGGTCAGATATCTTGGCATCTAGCTCGACCAGTATCAATATTTTGACAAACATATAGGTGCTTGTCTTTCTGGGGCCAAGAGGGCCTATGCTCTGACAAGGAGACTGTTTCGCAGCAGTCAACTTGTTTCCAGAGTACAGGTCATATGCTACGTAGCCCTTATAAGGCCTATCATCGCTTATGGCTGTCCCATTTGGTTCAATATAGCGCCTTCCTATATGGAAAAGATTCGGGTGTTTGAGAGACAGTGTCTCAGGACCTGTCTAGGGTTGTTTAGAACTCCCGAGTCTGAGTACATAAAATATTATCCCAACAAGACCCTATACGATGGGGCTCAATTGAATAGGATTGACAATTTCCTAATTATTGTGATTCGAAGGCACGTTGCAAGGGTGATGGCCAACACTAATAATCTGATCTCGGGTGGTTATTACCCGAATTTAATGTACCACGAGAGTAGGCTCCGGTCTGGCTTTGTCCCGCCTGAGGCATTTCTTCATGCAGACATGAAAGGGTTAGTCCAAAGCAAAGATGGTGTGCCGGTATTGTACCACAGCCACCGCGGCGCGAGGGATAAGCGGCTCATCCACGACGGGTACGCCGCCAATGCTCAGGAGCTCCTCCGTTTTAATACCGCAATTGCGGATAGGGACACTGTCGATACATTAAAGCAGTTCACCGAAATTTGGTGGCTTGAAGAAGAGGTGAGGGCCAGACACGCTCTCTCGGGTCGGTGCGTTACCTAGGTAACAGTCTCCTTAGTTTTAAGCCAGTTTGTAAGTTAGTTAAGAGTATTTTAGGGGGTCTTTGGGAGGGGCCGGGCTCGCCAACATGAATGAGTGCTACCGAGACTTGACCGACGCTTATGGCCTCGCTCGAGTCCCGGCGGCGCGTGTGCACCATGTTGGCGACTGCCAGGCGCTAATCGACGCAATCGGGATGGTGACCAATCGAGAGATTGCTCATCACCCTGATTATACTTAATTTAGGTTAAGTAGTTTTAAGTAGTTTTAGGTAGTTTTAAGAAAAGCCAACCAATAAAGAGTCCAAGTTTTTAGCAAGTTTCTTGGAAATTAAAAAACAGAGCAAACACAAAAATTGATAGATTTAAGGCCGAAAGGTAATAGTGCTCGTTAGTTAGATTAAGACAAATGTTAATTTTAATTTAGATTTAATCATTTTTGTCTAGTATGTAAGTTTAAAAAAAGAATTAAATAAAAATGAATTAAAAAGTAAAGTAAAAGCAACCGCATTATTGCATAAGAAATTTTCTGGACGCTTAATTTCGCGTCGGATACTTCAAGTGGCCATCTAGTTCGCGCGATTTGACGCTTTTAGACTTCTTTCTTTGGGGATACGTTAAGGATAAGGTCCACCCCAATGATGTATAAAAGGCTCAAGTGCTCAAAGATAGCATCAGAGCTTTTACTCACGAAATCGAGCAGCAATTATGCGAAAATGAGATGCAAAATTTCCTCAAAGGATGCAAGAGAAGCCGCCGAGGTGGACATTTGTCAGATATCGGGTTCCGTCTGTACTTTACAATGAAATACAAACTTCCGAAAAAAAAAACCTTTTAATGGAAACTCTTAATGGAAGGAAAGTTAAAGGGAATAACTACCCTAGGGAAATCAGAAAACTTATTGCGGATGGAAGACTAGCGGAAAAAATATGACAGCAGACTAGACTTACTCAATATTTAAGAAGAGAAATTAGAACTTTAAAAGAAGATTCAATGAAAAATTTTCTCAAAGGATTAACCAACAATTGACTATTCCCTATGGAAGGCAATGAAAAAAAACATCAAAAGGTCAATTATGCAGATGCCGCCCATCAGAACAGTTCTTGGGAAATGGGCTAAAAGTAATGAAAACAAAGCCAAAATATTCAAAAAATATATTTCAACCACACAGCGAGCAAGAAATATACATACGTACATTTGGAAACGAATGGAGAAATAAGACAACTCCAAGGGACGTGAAACATGAGATAAAAATTAACAAAAACCCAAAGAAAGGTTATAGTTATGATCTATATATAGTGAACTATTGAGGCACTGCTGCTCTTACAAAGAAATATGTGACTAGTCTATGGAAAGTGGCTGAAGTACTCACAATAGTGATCCCTAAACCCGGAAAGTCACCAAACGAAGCGTCATCGTACAATGTCTAGGACTTTCTAAAAATACTTGTTAAACGACTTAATCACATCATTGAACGAAAAAGCCTAATTCCAAATCATTAGTTTGGATTTAGAAAACATTATTCAACACTTGATAAAGTCCATTGAATAATTGATATGAGAAATAAAAGCTTACTCTGCCATATTTCTCGACGTAGCACAAGCTTTTGATAAAATTTGGCGTGTAGGACTAAACTATAAGCTAAGATGTCTCCTGCCAAAACAACACGTTGCAATTTTAGAATCATATCAAAAAGGAAGATTTTTTAGAACGAAACAGGAAGATTCGTACTCAGAGGTAATGGAAATTAAAGCAGGAGTTCCACAAGGTAGCATGCTGGGCCCCATTCTATAGGTACTCGTATATCTCCAGTATAATAGCGATCTTCCAAAGCTAGGAATTAGCATATTGGCCACTTTTGACATTGCAATCCTAGCAGTAAAAATCAATTTCACTAACAGGGGATTAACTATCATATTCCGGAAACTATCAACTTTAACAAGTTGCTTTAGATTTATTTCAAAATAGTGCGCGCTACCGCTCACGGTGTACGTCTTCTTCGTCCAATCTATACTATCTTAATCCCCAATGTCCTCTTCATCAGAGCCGTGTGTTGTTGTCCCCCTCTTTTGCGCTGTCTCTTTCGTGCGGCAGTCCTGCCAAGTCATCTTTTGTTACACAACCAAAAAGTAATTCCGTAGGCGAACGTAACAAAATATCTTGGAATGACCCTAGATGCAAAGTTAAGGTGGAAATAGTTTTTACTATAATATATAAGCAATCAGCCAACAAAATCAACCCAGACATCGTTCAAAGACTTCAAAATAAGGTGCTAAGGAACATCGTCAATGTATGGTACATAAGGAATACTGACCTCCACAGAGATTTAGTAGTGGAATGCGTCACAGAAGAAATTAGGAACAATGCACGACAGTACGAATCAAGGCTTCAACAACACACAAACACTGAGGCAACACAACTTTTAGAAAACGCAATCGTAGTGCGAGGGCTTAAAAGGACAAAGCCAATTGAATTGGTGTAGGCAATTCAGACTACCCACATTTAGAAGGGTACATGTATCTAGAAATCAACTTAACGTCGAAAAAAAAAAATATATACAAGTGCAACAAAATGGTAATTAAGATCGCTGGGGCGCTCGGAGTGGATTTATCTTTTCCGCCAATGTCTTGAGGGGATTAAACCCCACTTATGTTCTGTGCACCTACTTATAAACATATGCAGATATTACCATCCGGCGAGAGACGCCACGCCGATGGGTGGACGCCATAAACCTTACAGATTAGGTTAGAGAAAAATTGCTAATTATTCCAGGTGAATAGATCGCAGTATCATCTAAGAGCACATAATATAGACAGTGCTCCAACAGAGCCTAACCGAAGGTTTTGACCGGGGTAAGTAAACGCCGAACATTTTTTTCTAATAACTAATGTGAATCAGTATACAAATTATATATTACCATCCAGCACTTAGACTCTACCAACTAATGGCCGGTCAAGAATTAGCAGGCCACAAAACTGAGGCTGTTCTTATAACAAGTCGAAAGGCTGTTGAATGTGCGAATATTCGAGTCGGCAGCCAGACTATTAGATCAAAAGAAGCAGTTAAATATTTAGGAGTAATGCTTAAAAATAGATTGAAGTATTGAAGAATACTCGAGCAATAAAGCTTCCCTACTGCAGGCTGCCCAGGTACGCTAGACGGATTTTACTATCCAGAGTTGTCAGCTCGGTTCTCCTGTATGCTGCCCCGGTTTGGGCGGCGGCGTTAGCGACGATGGAGACACTGAGAAAACTGTCGGCATACTTACAGGCTCGGCGCGATACGAACAATCTGCGGATTCCGAATAATACCGGACGAGGCAGCCTGTATCATAGGTATCGACATCCTTGCAAACGCGATGGTAAGGATCTACAAAAGGAGAAGCTTGAGCAATCAAGGAGCAGGAATTGTCAAGAAAATGAAAGAGGAAGAAAAGGCAATATCAATAGCTATGTGGCAAGCTAGGTGGGAAAACAGCAAACAAGCTGATCCCCACCATCGAGGCGTGGATAAGACGAATGCATGGAGACTGCAACTACCACTCTACGCAGTTTCTATCGGTGTAAGGTGGCTATCAGAAGTATTTACACAGATTTGGGCACGATAGCTCACCTTTCTGTCCAGATTGTCAAGATCAAGAGGAAGACACAAAACATGCCGTGTTCCATTGCAGTCGCTTCGCAGAATGGAGAAACAACTTGTTGAGTCCACCGCTCCTTATAGACCACAATTTGCGCACTCGTAACGAATGTGCAAAAAGAGCTGCGTATAATTGAGAAAGCAAGGAGAGTAGAGGCAGAAATACAGGAAGCATACTCGTAGGATGAATTGCTAACCAGCCCCGCGAAGTAATACCTAACGGCAGTCCTGGGGGGAGAGTGATAGAAGTGAGCTGGGTGTGGATTAGTACGTAGGCGCATTCCTTGAATCGAGTAATCGGGTATGCGAATCGTGCATGCTAGTAGGCTACTAGTATCTTTAGAAGATTACCACATCCATTGGCGTATCCATAAAAAAAACCTATTGGCATTACACAACTTATACCAAGTATAAAACACGTTTGTTGCTAGCAAAAACACTTATTACTCCCATCCTTACTTATGGTTGCGAAATTTTTGATAACTGTGACGCTAATAACAGAAGAAAACGCAATGTCGCATTTAACAATACTGCGCGCTATGTTTACAATCTAAAACGCTTTGATAGAATTTCCCACTACTCGAAATCACTTTATAGCATGTCACTTGACCACCTATTTCGTTACCGATCTCTTATTCTGCTACCTAATGTGATTCAAACCAATCACCCTAGTTATCTTTTTAACAAGCTGTGTTTCGGTGCCTCAAACAGATCCGGTCAACTTATAATCCCACGGTTTTCTTGTCTAACGTCTGAGCGACAGTTTTTCGTAAACTCCATTCGCTTATCGAATTCCTTACCGCGGCATGTTCGAAGGTCAGACGGCACTCAGCGTTTTCGAACCGAGCTTAAGTCCTTTTTCCTTAACAATTCCAACTAATTTTTCTTAACAATATTCACTGTTCGTTTATTTTTTTTTTTTCTGGACATAAATGGAGATGTATGATTAAGTTTTAATAAATGCGTTTAGTCTGTGGCTGTATATTCAATATATTAACTGTAATCTTCACCACTTTATAACTCTCAAAAATATATTATAGTATCAAAAGTAATCTTCACTACTTTATAAGACTATTCTGACTTAAAGTGTAAGGTTTAAAGGAAAATAAATGAAATGAAATACGAGGGTGTGTCAATAAGTCCCTGAAAATTAACACAAATTGTGTCGTCACCTTAAATTTAACGAACGCACCCAAATTTTCAGTCAAATAGTTTTGTTGTGGCAGCCATTTTATATAGACGCCTACTAGCATTTTCGTTAAAATGGAAAAAAGTGAATTTCGAGTGCTCATTAAACACTATTTTTTGCGAGAAAAAACTATCACGCAAACCAAACAAAATCTTGAGAAATATTATGGGGACTCTTCACCATCGATTGGAACCATTCACCACTGGTTTACTTAATTTCGGTGCGGTCGTTCAAGCACAAGTGACGCCGAACGTTCTGGTCGCCCAATTGAGATTGCCACACCAGAAATGGTCGACAAAATCCATGGTTTGATAATGGACGATCGGCGAGTGAAAGTGCGCGAGCTTGAAGAGGCCACAGGCTTATCACATGGCTCAGTGATTTAGATTTTAAATAAATATTTGGACATAAAAAAGGTTCCCGCAAGATAGATGCCGAATTTGCTCACAATCGACAACAAACGCATTCGTTTGACAACTTCAAATGTGTGTTTGGCGATGTTCCAGAATAATTCGGCTGAGTTTTTGCGCCGTTTCGTAACCGTGAATGAAACCTGGATTCACCACAATACACCAGAAACCAAGGAACAGTCAAAACAATGGACTTCTCCTGGTGAATCGAAGCCGAAGAAGGCCAAGGCTAGTTTGTCAGCAAACAAGGTCATGGCGACAGTTTTTTGGGATACGTGCGGTGTTATTCACATCGATTACCTTGAAAAGTGTAAAACGATCACCGCCGCATATTACGCAGAGCTGCTGGATCGATTCCAAACCGATTTGAAGCAAAAACGGCCGCATTTGGCGAAGAAAAAAGTTATTTTTCACCAGGACAACGCACCGGCGCACAAGTCCGCAGTCGCATGCAATGACAAAATTGCTTGAGTTCGGCTACGAACCCCCTCCCTCATCCAGCATATTCCCCAGATTTAGCCCCCTGCGACTATTTCTTGTCTCCAAACATGAAGAAATGGCTCGGAGGTAAGAGATTTGGGTCGAATGAAGATGTCATCGCTGAAACAAACGCTTATTTTGAGGGGCTCGAGAAGTCGCATTATTTGGAGGGCATCAAAAAATTGGAGAAACGTTGGATGAAGTGTATAGAGCTAAAAGGAGACTATGTTGAATAATAAAATGTTTTTATACCGAAAAGAGTGTTCCTTATTTAAATTTTTAGGTACTTATTGACCCACCCTCGTATACTGTCCCATGGCTTAATTTCATCTTAAGTTAAGGGTCTCCTTTGAGAAAACGAAAGACAGGGAGTAGTCGTTACCTGTGTTCTTAAAGTCTGCGAAACTTCAACTTTGTGAAGGACTATATTGGAGAATAAATTACAAAATTGGTTAGGGAAGGGTATTTCATTTTGTCTTTTAGGACTTAAGAAAATAAACTGTTTTAAATGTTGGACTACCGACACGGGAATTTTATCGAACTTGAGTGATTTTTGGCACATTTCTGGCTGTAACTTCACGGATGTTCGTTTTTAAGTGCTCCACTATTTTGAGATTCTGCATAGACACAGTCTTTAGCATAGCCCCACAAAAATTAATTCAATGTGGTCAGATCACACGACTTTGGTGGCCCATTGCCATCAAATCTCCAAATTAAAAGGCCGAAGAGCCAAATTTGTTGTGTGGCACGTAGCCTCATCCTGTTGGAACCACATGTCGCTTATATCAATTTCTTTAATCTCAGGCTAAAAAAGTGTTGGTTACCATTTAACTATAACGCAGAGAATTTATCGCAATAGTGGCGCTTTCGTCGTTTTCAAAAAAATATGGCCCGATCACGGGGCCGCCGGTCTGCAGTTCGCACCAAACTCTCGTCCGTGGTGGATGCAATGGCATCTCAATGATCACATTTGGATTTTCAGGATACCAAATTCTGCATTTTTTTTGTTTACGTAGTCTCCGGACGAGAAACGTAGTCTCTGATAGAAATTTTTCTCGAAAAATCGGCGTCAACTTGTTGATTTTCTAGCACTCAGTAGGCATACGTTCTGCGCATTCCATGGTCAACTAGATTTTATAGGAATGACAATGCAAATCAAAGCGCAAAATACGTCAAACAGCATGGAATTGACAATTTCAGATATTCGGCACTCACAGCGACTATGTTTTCAGTTGATCGAGCATTACGGTGATGCACAGGCCTTACGACATCACAGACACTACCGATTTGTTTGAATTTGGTGATTGTGTTTCGAATTGTTTGCTCAGTTGTGCAATTAGTACGACAATAATCTGTCCTTAAATGGCGATACACAGATACATAGATATTACAGAACTATTATTTTTGTAGTAACATCCAACAATTTGATGCAAACAACTACCTGTCACTATGGATGACAGATCGATTTGACAGATGTCATATGGCAGAGATGTGAAATCTCAACCTCGGAATGAATAACCCTATGTATCTTTCGATAATGTTTACCAATGATACGAGTATGAAAACAAATATGAACAGCCCAACCGGTTTTTCCCAAAATAAACTATCCCACATTACATAAACTTTGCAGTGAAGCGAAAAGGACATAAGGAGCGGCATCCATTTAAAATGGACAATTTAAGTATGTTTGTACATAAATATTAAATTGTCCTTTCTTGAGAGTGAGCTCCAATGATTTCCACCCAAGGGCATATCCTACATTTCGAACGATAAGACTACCCTCCACACAGCTTCCTATCGTCCTGCGAAAGCATTGCACATTTATTCTCAAAGTGCGGATGTAGCCCGTGAAGCACAAGTCCTTGGGCAAAGGAAACCGCTCCATATGTGGCACGCGAATGCAAGGTGTTTTTGATTCAGTACTTTAGGGAACGGGAATCTTCTATTTAAATTTGTCTCCAAACGTGCTGAGGGCGAGAAAGTATAAGATTGCCAGGATGCACACCATTAGTGCGATATATATATTTAGAGAGGTGTGACTGGTGCACTTCACTCCATCGTCTACCACAGTTGCATCATAAGGTGGAGGAGTTTACGAGTAAATTCCACTAAAGAAAAGTGGGAGTGAAATATTTCACGTGTCACAGCGTTTCGAAACTCGGACGGAGAGAGCTTCATATGCAGCAGGACCTTCCGTTGACAGGCACCTCTGTCGTTTTATTTTTTCTCTCTGCAACATTTAATTAATTCCATGAAATAAATTATTGTTCTCCTACGTGGTGGTCCTGCTTCTCTTCCAGTTTCTCCTTCTTCATCGAGGACGTGTGATGGTAGGGATGCACATTAAAATGGCGAAAAAAAAATTAAAAGTTCCACCAAGTGTACAAATTGCATTTTTCGCCGGCAGCAAAGTTGACAGTTGAGTTGAGAGTTATTTACCTGTGACCAAATAGTGTGGCTGGGGCCTTTTTCTGTGCCAAAATGTTATTAAGGAAACAATGTTAATGTTTGCTTGAATTTTTTTTTTTTTTACGCGTTTAATGTACAGAAACGATATTACATTGAGCTATCCTACCGTGAACAGTATTAATGAGAGCACACCATTCTTTTTTTCTGTGTGGCAATTTTTGGTAATTGCTTGTATATATAAAAGGAAGCTTTGTACTGTCAACTATTGAATGTCACAAGAGCTTGACTAAATAATTGATATCATAAAAGAGGACATCAGAATGACGATTACTATTGAAAGGAGGAATAACGAATTAATGGGAGTATTAAGTAAATGGATAGTTGCAGGTGGTAGAGGCTTGGTGACTTATATCATCCAGGATCGGGGCCTGCTCATGATCATGTTACGCAATCATCTGGTTAGGATTGCAGATGTCTCAGCAGAGAGAGAAGACCAATATCGCGTGAAAAATAAGGTTGTGCAGCGTAGTGTGAGACGTGACAAACGTCATTATATCGACTTACTTGCCTCAAGGGCTCAAGAAGCAGCATGCATCCTTCTGAGAGAACAATTCGCTACAGTCCTTAACCACATAGACGATGGTGATATGATCTTGAATTCTAATGTGTCTTCCGAAGCAACAAATACCCAAATTCGCACCGGACCTTCTAGTTAAACCGAAATAATAACAGCAATTAAGTCCCTCAAGAAATATAGAGTGGTAAGTATTGATGGCATCCTTGCTGAACTATTTTAAGCGACGCTAAATACATCGGCAGACCTACTACATCCGCTCATACGCAGAGTATGTGATAATGAGCTATTTCCGCAGGAGTGGAAAAGAGGGTTGATAGTCAAGCTTATGAGAAAAGGAAATCTGATGGATAGTGGAAACTGGAGAGGTACGCCTTCTCCCTGCCGTAGCCAATAACTAGAACATTTAGATTCCATTCTCAAAGTCGAATAGACAGGCTTTCGCTCTGGATCCTCCTGAATCGACCACATAAGTACCTTACATATTATAATAGAGCTCAGGTCTTCGAAACGTCTACTGTTTATCGACTTGGAGCTAGCTTTCGACAGCTTGAATCGAGATACTATCTGGATGGCCTTGCGCATGAGAGGCATCCCAAGGTAACATACGAGAGTAGTAGGTCTCACGTCTTACACTATGATAAGGTGTTGGAGGATTTTGATGTCGAAAGTGGAGCACGTTAGGGGTGTATACTGTTCTTGATGGTCATCAGCGTTGTACTTCGTGCAGCATTAATGGAAGGAATTCGATGGGCTATAACATCTTACATTAAACACCTCGACTACGATGACAATGTTTGCCAACTTTCACATCGAATAATAGATCTACATCTGATGGCCCAAAAACTAGGAGCTGAGGCAAAAAAAGTGGGGCTTAAATAAAGCACAGTCAAAACAAAAGCCCTGTGCACTTCTAACACCAGCGCTAAATTCAACATTGCCCGACAGAAAGTCGAGAAAGTAGTACTTGTAGTAGCGGTGGCACCGAACTGGATATGTGCAGTAGAATCGTGAAGACAAAAGCTACGTTCGGAATGCTATCCAAAGTCTGGCGAAGCAATGTTTTCAGCACAAGACCCAAGCTGCGATAGTTCTGCTCCAACGTAAAATCAATACTGCTATATGGGTGCAGTATTTGGAAGGTGGATACTACTAACACACGCAAGCTGCAGACCGTCGTGAATAGATGTCTAAAAATTGCCCTAAGGATTTTTGGCCTAATCGTATCTCCAACGAACAACTTTATCTGAGAACGGGCCACGAACCTATAGACATTCTATACGAAGTAGAAAGTGGCAGTGGATTGGACACAACCTATGGTGCCAAGACGAAATATGCCATGCAGTAGAATTCGCTCACCCAGACAGGCAGAACTGTGGTTCGCCCTAGGCAAACGTGGCGGAGAACAGTTGAGAAGGAATCAAGCTCTTTGGTAATATGTTGGAGGCAGCTCAAACGGGTTGACAGTTCTGCGAACAAGATGGCGCGCAGGTCTTGTTGATGCCCTGTGCCCCACGAGGCCTAAAAGGATTTAAGCAAGTAAGTAAGAATACAAATTGATAAAAAAATTGACAAACAATTTATCCCACCACGGTATTCGATCACAGATCAGCCGGTTAAACAAATGTATACATAAGTATTAAAAACAGTAACAGAAAGTTGGTTAAGCTAGGCTTAAAAGCTGGCTTGTGTAAACATCGATAGAATTAAAATTTCTTGAGAATTTATGAACGGAGGACAAAGACTGGTTAGTTCTATGAGCTTATAAATTTTGATTTGATTGTGGGTCAGGACGGTTCTATAATATCTCGTCTTTGAATTTTTTTCAACTGAATCGCCCTATATATACATAGCTGATGGATTTGTCAGGAATAGCAGAGCCATACGAACTCTACCGAAGAAGTGCATGGGATATCCATTGGTTTGTTTCTAAAATTACTATAAAAATATATTTGCTAAATGTTTTCCAAAGCTTTTTGCTTTATTGAAGAGAGTCTTTTAATTTCATTTCAATAGCTGCCGCGGCTGTAGGCCATTCTGTCAACCCAATTTTGTAGTATATTTTCGATGGTTCAGGGTTCTATTTCAATCAATATTGTGCATAAGTACCTGAATCGTTTCTGGATTATCAGCATAATATCGATCTTTAAGGGAATCACAGAAAAAGAAAGTCCGATTGCATCAAATCGCACCCCCGCGAAGGCCAAGCAACATCACCAAATTGACTGATTACATGATTATTCAACTTAGTGTACAAAAGATCGATTATTGGGCAGCTTGTATGGCATGCAGCGCCATCTTAGTAGAACCAGAGATCATCGAAATTAATTTCCTCAGTTTCTGGCCAAAAAAATCGATTACCATGCTTCTGTAGTGCTCTCCTTTGACAGTAACGTTGGTGCCATCTTCATTTTCGAAGACAAATGAGCCAATAGTGATGCTATTCCATAAGGTATACTTTCGTCATGCAATATTCTCAGCTGAGTGCACAGGACAAGCAAGGGGATAATATGTATTTTCGATTAGAATGCCAATCTCATTTTTTCTTATCCGATGGAAATCTTCAAAAGACACTCGGTAAGAATTGGTACCAAGTAGTGTGGGACTCTTACCGCACTAAAACCATCGGTGAATCAGGACCTGAAAGATCGACAAATGATTTTTCTTTCTTAATTTATAAATCGCATTGCTTTTCCATAGCTTTTAGGCCATCAGCTCATGGGACTTGGTTCTTCTTAATCTCCGAACATTGTTTCGTACATTTAAGACGGTCTCCATTTCGGAGTTGGTATGACTTTGCAGTCGCTGATTGTGTGATACAGCGTGTTTTTTAACCACTCCTGTAATCATTATATACCAAGGGGCATTAATTATTCCACGAAGGACTTTGCTTTGGAATTTTTGGATTGGTTCAGCATTTGTTTTCTTTGTACAGCCCCATACCATATGTCCAAACGGGTTTCAGTACTTGCTTACATAACATTAGTTTGTTCTGGATAGATAGCTCGGAGTTCTTTCCTAGTAACCAGTACATTTCTCTGTACTTCATGTTAAGTTCTTCTCTTATCTTTTTGATGTGCTCTTTCCATTTAAGCTTTGTATCCAAGGTCATTCCAAGGTATTTGGCGGTATTGGAGTAAGGTACTGCTGTACTGTTTATAAAAATTGGAACATTGTTTATGTTTTTGTTTGATACGCCATTATTGCGTCCAATCACTAACTTTATCGACTGCATTTTGCAATATTTGAGTAGACTTCGTAACGGATTTATCTGCCACCAATATTGCAATATCACCAGCAAAGGTGGCCATGATAGCATTGATGTCCATTCCCTTGTATATAACAGATACAGGGTTGGTCCTAGGACACTTCCTTGTGGTACACCGGCTTCAGTTTTCTTTAGTTCCGAGTAATTTTGGTCGTACTGTACTCTAAAGAGTCGGTTCGTAACGTAGGAAGTACTGCCTGGGGAAGTCCCTATGCAGTTTGTGCTCAAGTCCCAAGTGCCAAACCTTGTCAAAGGCTTGAGCAACATCTAAGAATATAGCCGAGCAAACTTGTTTTTCTTCAAGTGCCTTTTCCACAACATCCGTAATTCGATTCGAATGTTTATTTCTAAATCCAAACTGATGGCTCGGAATTAGTTTTCTTTCTTCTATTATTTTACTAAGCCTTTTCAGGAGCAGTTTTTCGAAAACTTTTGCCATGATTGGTATGAGCGATATTGGTCTGTAAGATGTTACTTCTGTTGCTGGCTTACCTTGTTTAAGTATAACAATGACTTCTGCAATTTTCCAATGATGTGGCACATATTTTAGTTTAAGGCATGCGTTTATTATAAATTTGAGTTTCTTGAAGGCTATTGAAGGCATTTCATAACATGTAATTTAAAAAGAAACCAGCAGATGGCACACGCGTTAAAAAGCTTTTAGTTGTACTCGTACCTATATATACACAGAGTGCGGGAAAATTAACTATATGATTTGTTTTTTAAGTAAATATTGAATAGAATGGAAAAAAAAAAACAAAAAGTTTAAAAAAGTGTCTTTTATGCAATTTTTTTATATTATGTATTTATTGGGATTTCAAATTAAAAAAAAGGCAGTGGATTAAATAAACTGTTACCCACTGTATGAAAAATAATATCAGTTAAATGATAAACATTTTCTCGAATGCAAAAATTTGCTATTTTTATGGAATTTTTGATAACATGGAGTATTTCTAGCGGTATAAGACCAATTTCTTCGTTAATATAGTGCTTTAGTTGCTGTAAGGTTTGGGGCTTATACATTTTTGCCTTGAAATAGCTCCAGAAGCAAAAAATCTGGAGCAGTCAAACAAGGCGATAGTGGTGGCTAAAGTCAAATCGTCATATTTTGAAATTATCCTATTTGGAAATTGTTGTCTCAATAACTCCATTGTTGCACGTGATATATGGGCAGTTGCATCATCTTGTTGAAAGCATATATTGGCGTTTGGTGGCAATTGTGGCTATAAAAAATGTTGGAGCATTGCCCTATAACTTTCTCCATTTATTGCTGGGCTTTGACCTTGGTCATTTTCGAAAACAAAATATGCCACACCAAACAGTAACACGAATTGAGTGTATGTAGGATGTATCTTTGATGAGGATTTTGGGATTCTCAAAATCTGCAGTTTTCTGTCATCATTAAGTTAAAACGCGTTGTTCTTTCGTGTAACACTACATTTTTAATAACCCTGAACTGTCAGCAGTCACGCTGTCTTTTTTTTTTTTTTGTTGGCAACACTTAATTGCACAAACGACGCAAAATTCAAATCTTGCTAGTTAGTTTGTGTTAGTTTAGTTTTTGGACTGGCTGGATTTTGCACGGGAAGGGGTGCAAATCTTCTTTCAAAATCCTCCGAAGAGTGCGGTTAGAATATTGCAACTAGGCAGATCGTCTTCTCAACAACAGTTAAACATCTTTTGCCGCACCCTGTAGTTGCTTTGCAGTATTTTATTTTTATCAGTACAATTTTTTAATTTCAAATAATTTTTTTTTTATTTTAAATCGTAGGAAACAGATACATAATAGGTGGTCATTTTAATTCCAAAAACCTTAACTGGGGATCCAGATTGACAACAACGAGAGGAAAAGAACTTTATGCTGATATTCAAAAACATCAATGCGAAATTCTCTCGATAGGAAGGCCCACGTTCTGGCCTACAGACAAAAATAAGATACCAGATCTAATTGATTTTTTCATAATCAAAAATTTGTCAAGCAGTTATATACACATAGATGAGTTCGAGTATCTAAGCTCTGACCATTCACCTATAATTCTCCAAATGAGTGAACATATAATTAAAAATACAAATATTAAAACCTTAACAAATAGCAGAACAGATTGGCAAGCCTTCAAGCTGAACTTAACAAGTAAAATAGATTTAATGATGTACAAAAAGAACTGCATAAGTTGGTCAGCGATATTCAGCAATCGGCCTGGGAAAGCACCCCCGACCTAAAGAGAAACAACACAAAAAGAAACTACACGAAAGAAATAAAAGATTTAGTAGCAGATAAAAGACGAGCAAGAAGAACGTTGCAGAAAACAAGAGCTCCACAACATAAAGCCAAGCTAAACAACCTCTGTCAACAACTAAGAAGAGAAATTAAAAAATTTAAGGAAGATTCAATGAAAAGGTACCTCAGGGGGTTAACAGCTGAATACGTAACTAATTACTCTCTATGGGAAGCAACAAAAGGATTAAAACAGCCTCCAATCAAAGCAACTGATGGAAACTGGGCAAGAAGCGATGAGGACAAAACCATTCTCTTCGCAGACTACTTAGAAAACATATTTAAACCACCAGTTGAAAATGGAAATATACAACCTACGTTAATAGGTCCTTTAGAAGAAGAAAGCGAAGAAATTCTGCTCACAACTCCAAATGAGATTTGCAACTTAATTAAGCATGAAATAAATGCAAAGAAAAGTCCTGGATATGACCTTATATCTGGTGTCGTACTAAAGAACTTACCAAGGAAGGCAATAATAAAAATAACAAATTTAATAAATGCCACATTTAAGCTTAAATATGTGCCTAGTTTGTGGAAGGTTGCTGACGTCCTAATGATTCCCAAACCTGGTAAACCGCCAAATGAAGTGTCATCTTACAGACCTATCTCGTTATTGCCAATGATATCAAAAGTGTTTGAGAAAGTACTCGCAAAGCGTTTAAATAAAATAATTGAAAGGAAAAAGCTGATTCCGAACCATCAATTTAGTTTTCGAAAGCAGCACTCTACGATACAACAGGTACACAGAATTACGAATAAAATCGAAGAAGCACTAGAAAAAAGGAAAGTTTGCTCGGCTGTATTCTTAGATGTGGCGCAGGCCTTTGATAAAGTATGGCACGAAGGACTTATCTATAAACTAAGATGTATGTTGCCAAATCAATATGCTTCTATTCTGAAATCGTATCTAGATGGAAGATATTTCAGAATAAAACAACAGAGTACTTATTCAAATCTAAGAGAAATAAAGGCCGGCGTACCGCAAGGTAGTGTACTGGGTCCAATATTATACTTATTATAAACTAGTGATATTTCTAAACTAGAAAACCACACTATGGCAACAGTTGCAGATGATACTGCAATACTAGCAATAGGAAGAACCAATGAAGACTCCACAGAAAAACTACAAATTGACGTAAACAAAATCTGTGAATGGACTAATAAGTGGAGAATCAAATTGAACGAGTCTAAGTCAGTCCATGTTGACTTTACTAATAAAAAAATTTAATATATACCAATTATTATAAACCAAAAAATAGTTCCCTGCGCTAATACAGCGAAATATTTAGATATGACTCTAGATGCAAAGTTGAGATGGAAAGAGCACGTAAAAAAGAAAAAAAGAAGAGTTAGAAATCAAATATAGAAAACTGCAGTGGCTGATAGGAAGAAACTCATCCGTATCAATTGGAAATAAAGTGCTTTTATATAATAAAATTCTGAAACCAACATGGACATATGGAATCCAACTATGGGGTTGTGCCAAAAAGACAAACATAGACAAAATACAACGTTTCCAAAATAAGGTGCTTAGAAATATAATAAATGCACCTTGGTACATAAGAAATACTGACCTTCATCGAGACCTGAAGGTAGAAAGTGTATCTGCGGAAATTCTAAAACATGCAAAAAAAGACAAAGAAAAGCTAGAAGAGCATATAAACATAGATGCAAGAAAACTACTGCATAATGAAAATCAATTACGAAGGCTTAAAAGAACAAAACCTCTCGATTTAACTTAATATAAGAAAAATAAAAATTTATATACTTGGTTATACGCACTCGAAATAAAGAAACTCATACAAAGACTAAGATGTCAGAAAAAAATTGCTTATTAGTCCAAGTGACTAGATTGCAATTATGTGGGAGGTGGTTTTAGTCGGTAAAAATCCGGCATGCTGATTACTCGGATCGTCAGTATCTTTTGAAGATCTCTATTTCCTCTAAAAAAAAAAAAAAAAAAAATTTAAATCGTAGTTAACAACATTTTGTCATTCTGAACTGGTATAAGGTTCCCCCAATGCTGTCTCGAAATACCCTGTCCTTTTGCATGTATCAATTTTGGTTAGGTCTTAACGTGGATCTTTTCAGACTGGCTTTCATACCCTTTCATTTTTATTTGCATCCATCTTTGGTCTCGGGTCCTCGATATGTGTGCTGCTATGTTTTGTTCTGTGCTATATTTGTTTCCTCATTTCTGATTCTTTGTACGATTTTTGTTTGGCAGATTATAAGTTTTTTAATGGAGCTATAGGTAGGGTTGTCGAGTCGAAAATATATTTTTGAGTGTCAAATTGGTGTCTAGCATTTTTTTTTTACACATGAATATCATTAAAGTTAGGTCTTAACTCAAACAGAAGGCTTATTTGGAAAATGAAACGATACACATTACATACGAGTATGTAAGATGATAGTAAGATTGTCCTATCTGGAGTCCGTTACATCAACAAATTACTATGCTAGCTACTATTTGCCAGATTAGTGGTAAGATAGAAAACTTTTCTCTGAACAGTAAATCTTTGTTAATTCTTCTCAAAGATGTGCGTCGCGCACAATAAGTTTACCACTTCCACCATCGGGCATCCATTCGACTACGAAGTTATAAAATATAGCAAAGAATATGTATGAAAATATCAAATTGTGTTATGTATCTGTAGCACTTTCGTCATATAATAAATTAATGAGTGCAGATTAAGGGGTTGATTGCAAATGTCACGTAATCCAAAGATATCACATTGAATTCAAAAAATTCTTTACTCCCTTAAATCAAAGTTGACAAAGTACACTTGAATTATTTTCCAACTGAATATGTGTCACATGGAATATTTTCAAGGCTTTAACCTTCTTCCCTAGTAATATGGGTTTGCTCCATATTTATCATATTTTTTCTTTGTTTTGGTAAACAAAAAAAAAAAAAAAAAACAAAAAAAAGGCGCATAACTCAGAAATGTATCAAATTTTTATATCACAGACAATTTACCCACTTATTAAGGAATACGTGACAAATGGAAGTAATGTAGCATAAAAGATATGCAAATTTAACATCTATCGCAAGCAAATATAAAATAGATTTGTCAAGAGGAATTTATGACAGCTCTGGGGAAAAGCAGATAGTAAAACAAAATAGGGGATCAACTTGAACTGTTATCTTCGGTTTGGAGTGTCATCATTTGGTTCATATTTTTTTGTATCTATAATTTGTTATACTTTCGATTTGGATTTCAAGAAAACTGCTAAATTCTAATGTCCTGGGGTATATTAACTTTGACAGAGGGTATGAGAATTGTTCCTAAAAATACATCTATTTCATGGAAATTCAAATATGCTCCTTGATGAGTGGATACGAGTATATTATGTTTACGACAGATTACAGTAAATAAATTAAAATACTTATTAATACAGCAACTAGTAGTGCCACACAACTAACGACCAGTTTGCTTGTCGTAATTAATAAGAGGAAACAAATAAATGTCTATCAGTTTACTATTTTTTGGGGTTAGAAACATTAACTTTAATTCATTTAATTTATACAGTAACAGGAGCATAGATGGGCTTTAACCCATCCAAGGGTTTCAAAATTCACGCAAGATTTGATTTTTGCGCCATTTGTGCGGTGAAGTGTTGCCAACAAAAAAAAAAAAAAAAAGACAGCGTGACTGTTGACAGTTCAGGGTTATTAAAAATGGAGTGTTACACGAAAGAACAACGCGTTTTCATTGTTGTGCAATATTTTAAAAAAATAATGAAAGTTTGGCAGCTACAGTTTGCAATTTTCGTACAAAATATGGTCGGAATAGTGATTTAACTTCATCAACTGTGATTAATTCAGAAATTCAGGGAGACTGGATCAATTAGTGATCTTAGGCACTCTGGCCGTCCTTCAACAAGTCGTTCAGGAGTGTTGTTGACAGTCCAGGAATAACAATTCGGCACCGAGGTCAAGAATTGGTACTCTCACGAAAGATTTGCATTTTCATGCATACAAAATGCAATTGACTCAAGAACTGAAGTCTACTGACCACGCACAGCGAAGTGAGTTCATTGAAGGAATTATGGAACAGCAAAAAGTGGATGCTGATTTTTCAAACAAAATCATCTTCAGCGATGAGACTCATTTTCATCTTGATGGCTTCGTTAATCTTCAAAATTGTCGAATTTGGGGGTTCAGAAAATCTACGAGTGATTGTTTAAAAACAAATGTATCCACAACGTGTCACTGTTTGGTGCGGATTTTGGGCTGGAGGCATCATCGGACCATTCTTCTTTGAAAATGCGGCTGGTTAGGCAATAACAGTTTATGGTGCTCGCTATCGCGACATGATAATCAAGTTTTTTGTACCAACATTGCAAGATATGGATGTGGACGACATGTGGTTTCAACAAGACGGTACCACATGCTATACAGTCCGGGAAACAATTGAATTACTGCATAAATCATGTCTTGGTCGTGTAATTTCATTTCATTTTGGTGATCAAAATCTGGAGTGGAATATCCCAAAGTAGATGGTTTTTAAAAACTTTGTAGAACGGTATTTCCCAAGACGTACGACTACGTAGAGACGATAGTAGATATTGCTTCAAAATTGAAATGTGTTCCCGCCAACTCAGAGTATTCACCTAAGTATGTATAGTGCACAACTATTTAAATTTTGGTGCTTTGAACATCGTAAGCAAAGTTTGGCAAGCTCTGTCTACAACAACTAGTAGCCTGGAATACATTGATTGCACGGTAAGACTGAAATAAATAAGCTTAGTCTTATTGCTTATTACTAACTTGTGTTTGGCGAGCCAGAGCCTTACTAAATGGACATCGTGATTAATGTCAGCAACTAAATTTAGGGGGTTAGTTGAGCCATATGCAAAAGCCAAGTCAATTTCACTGTTGAGATTTGACATCTCTGCCATATGGCATCTGTCAAATCCACCTGTTATCCATAGTGACAGGTAGTTAGTTCTTGCATTACTATATTACAATATCGATCGTTTAACCACCGCTCAACACATTAAAACTTTAGTATCTTAATACAAAAATAACAGTTCTCTAATATCTGTGTATCACGATTGGGTGCTGGAAAATCCGCAAGTTGACGCCGATTTTTCAAACAAAATCTTCTTCAGCGATGAGGTTTATTTTCCGATCGGCGAATATGTCAACAAACAAAATTGTACAATTTGGGGTTCCGAGAATCCAAATGTGGTCATTGAGATTCCATTGCATTCACGACAAGTGACAGTTGTGGACGGGCGGTGTGATCGTGACGTATTTTTTTTTTTTAGAAAACAACGAAGGCCACAGTTACGGTGAATTCTCTATGCTATGCTCATATAATAAGCAACTACTGGAACGCCGCAAGGAGGAGAAGTTTCTCCTTTGCTCTGGCTCCTTGCCGTTATCAAAATTCTGAAGATCTTCCTAGGCAGAACAAAACGGTCTAAGTATAAATCTGACTGAAACCGGTTATGTTCACGAATGGAAGGAAAATAGATGAATTTGATCCCCTAAACTGAATGGAATTCATTTGAGTCTCTCCACAATAGTTAAATATCTCGGAACTATCCTTGATTCGAAGCTCAGCTGGAAAAAGAACACGGAAGAAAGAATGAAGACAGTACTTTGCGCATTCTATGCGTGCAAGAAAACCTTTGATAAACAATGGGGTCTGGGTCCGTCCATGATTAACTGTATGTACACGGCTATTGAAAGATTCATCCTTACCTATGGAATTATTCTATAGTGGAATGCAACAGACAAAATCAGCTATCTTGAAATACTCACAAAGGAACGAAGGTTAAGATGCATAAACATAACAGGAGCACAGAGATCAACACCACAAGCGGGTTTAGAGATGATGCTAAATATCCCTCACTTAGATGAGAACATACGATGCACACCTGACAAAAGTGTGATTTGCCTCAAACAATTGGGCGCATGGAATCAAAACTGCTATGTACATGGATCTATACTCAATAGGTATAGTGTAACCGATCTCGAGAGATCAACAGATTATATCATATCCTACATAGATTTCGACAAGAACTACTCCACTTTTATTCCCGAAAGACAAGAGCGGGACTCCAACACTTTAATTAATGTACAGGACATTCAGCTCTTCACTGACGGCTCTAAAAGCGGAACTGGCTCTGGAGTTTTTTGCAGGTCACTTAAAATCAACCACTTATACAAACTCCCGGATGATTGTAGCATCTTTCAAGCTGAGGTCTTCGCCATTGATAAGGCTGCACAGACTATACATAGCAAAAAACTAAATCCTTCAAAGATTACAATTTTCGTGGATAGTCAAGCGGCAAATCAAAGCACTAGACAGCGAGGAAGTCAGATCGAAAACAGTTTCCAGATGATGATGAAGATATGCAACATTCACGAACAGAATATGCACCTATGACGTAACTCTCTGCTGGGTTCCTGGTCATAGCAATATAAAAGGATACGAGACAGGATACTCCAATAGGTAAACTAAAAAGAAAAATAGACCCAAAAGTAAGAGAACTGATTAACTCACCTTATGGCCGACAATGGATGAAAACAGAACAAAAAGTCTATTGACAATGAATATAAAAGAAATTTGAATCTTGATAGGGGCACTAACAGGACACTGCGTGATAGGGGAATTGGCTGCCAGACTAGGCATCAACACACCCCACTACTGCAGGAGCTGTCAAGATATACAGGAGACAGAAACCATCAAACACTTGTTATGTGATTGCCCAAATCTCTAAAACCTTTTGAGTTCCACTTAGGAACATGATAGGCTTCGAATTGCAACAAAATACACCGCAAGGCAAAGGTTTTAAATATAGGTTCCACATAACAAAAGGGAAACACAGTGGACCGTAAGCAATTAGGTGCACTTCCCTCCAACCTAAGCTAACCTAACCCAAGCAACTATTTTTGGCCTGGGATTGAAGACATTGATGTAAGCGATATGTGGTTCCAATAGGACGGGGCTATGTTCCTTATTTGGCTCTATTGCACGAAAAATTTCCCGGCCGTTTAATTTCGAGATTTTGTTACATCAATTGGCCATCAAGATCGTGTGATCTCACCACGATAGACAACTTTTAGTGGGGCTATGCTAAAGATTGTGCCTATGCAGACTATCTCCAAACTTAGAAGTACTTAAAAACCAACATCCGTGAAATTATGGCCGCAATACTGCCAGAAATCTGCCGAAAAATCGTCGGAAATTACCTCAGAAGTATCGTATATTTAAATCAGATCCCTCCAATTTAAAGAGTTCACTCTCGGGGCGTTCCTAGACATTGAAGGGGATTTTAACAACGTAAACACTGACGCGATCCTGGACAGCCTACACAGAGCTCATTTAAACATGGGTCCCTGCAATTGGATTGCACAGATGCTTCAATCGAGGGTTATATTTTCAGTACTAGGAGGTGTAACCATCCGGAGAGCGTCTGCAGAGGAACCCCCCAAAGGCGGAGTTCTATCTCCTTTATTATGGCTCCTCGTAGTGGATGAGATGAAGGAAAACGGCTTCAATGCGACGGCCTATGCCGACGATGTGGTCATCCTGGTTTCGGGAAAATTCCCTCCTGTCCTAAGCGAAAGACTAAATCTTGCACTACAACAAGTGAATGATTGGGTCAGCAGCAAAGGGCTGGGAGTGAACCCCTCAAAGACGGAGGTAGTTCTTTTCATTAAGAAGAGATCAATTCCTACCTTCAGACCCCAAAACATCGGTGGTACTGAACTAAGTATCTCAAGCTCGATACCTGGGCGTAATTTTAGATTCCAAACTGAACTGGAAGGATAACACTGCCGAACGCATCAAAAAAGCTAGCGTAGCTTTCTATTCTTGCAAAAAATGCATTCAGCAACACGTGGGGCTTCGAACTTGCTGGGGTGTACTGGATATACACAGCGGTCATAAGATCCATTCTCACATAGTTTGGTGGATGGCTCTTGAGAAGCAATATCAACTTTCAAACCTCACCAAAATCCAGAGGGCAGCGTGTATCGGAGTCATCGGGTCAATAAGAACAACACCTAAAGCGGCAATGGAAACCATGCTCAGTTTCATTCCGCTTGATATATACTGTAGCAGTCTGGCAGCTAAAACCGCTGTAAGACTGAAAGAAGGCCGATTGTGGTCATCGAGCCTTTACGGCCATGTCTCTATTTTATTCCGATGGGGAACTACCAGTAGATCGGCGGAAACTGATTTCATGACCCCTACGCTAGCATTTGAAAGGAGATTCACTATAAGAATTCCTGACATAACGCACTGAAGGAATCTGAGAACCATGAAAAGGAATTGGCGTTCTATACCGACGGTTCTATGATGGACGTTGGCACGGGAGCCGGAGTTTATTGTGAGGCCCTAGGAATAAACAACTCCTTTAGAATTAGCGACGACTGCAGCGTCTTTCAGACCGAAATCACAGCCATCATACAGGCTGCGGAAATTATACGCGAGAGTAATATCGTTGGTAAAACGATAACTGTCTATATAGACAGCCAGGCAGCCATTAAGGCTCTGGACTCTGCTGTAATTTGATCAAGGCTTGTGAGAACCTGCAAATTGGTCTTAAATGGAATATCCAGAGCCAATGCGGTGACCCTCTGCTGGGTTCCAGGGCATATGGATATCGAAGGAAATGAAAGGGCTGACGAGTTTACTAGGAAAGGGTCGGCGCTGCACTTATCGCGGGCCCTCCCTTTTGTAGTAACCCCAATCAGTTCCCTACGAAAGAAAATAAAAGACGAAACCATCGATAGAGCAAACAGACGATGGATTCATCTGGAAACAGGGACTCTCGGAAGTTACTTCTTCTCGGAATTGGAGGACTTAGGTAATATAGAGCTTACGGACCTCCTGAGATTTATATCAATATCTGAGTGGTTCTAACAGCGGACTTTTAACGTTTCCAGGGTTAAACGATTGTGCACAATGGACCCGAATTTGTTGGTCTAACAGAGCAGTGACTCTATTTGTCACAAGGCACCCTATCTACCTAACCTAACCTAACCTATTTAAAACAGTAAACAAATTTCATTGAAATCTTTGATACTTTTTGTTTTATTTAAATTAAAAGCCTAAAACACAAAGTGAATAACCCTATAAATAGAGTCTAGAAAGAGGTTAGAAGGATAAACATTTCCTTTCACTTGCGAATTCATATAGAATTATGTCGGCACGCCACCTACTGATGAAAACCCTGGAAAGCATATTCCGTTCTGAAATGTCTGTGGTAAATCCTGTAAAATGCTAATTGCCAACGTAATCAATGCTTGTAGTTACATACGTTTGTACTCTGCAAAAATCTCAACTACATGTCGTAATGCGTTAAACAAAAGTTTCCACGACATCAAATGCCTATCGTCAGAGCACTTACATACCTGTACGGGTACGTCTGTATGCTAGGCTCCTCAGGTTTTGGGGTGCAAAAGTGGAAACTTAATTAAAATTCTTCACCGAGCTGCATACATGTAATTGTGCAACGTTTTAACTCTGATTACGTTAGAAGTCCACACGTGAACGCTTATTCGAATAGGTGAGTGCCAAAAGTCACATTACACCATGCCGCGCACTTAAGCACATCCGCACAATGCTCGTTGAGCAATTCTGTCGCGTTAGCTACGTGAACAACCCAACTTTCTTGCACTACTTCGAGAAATCCCTCGCATTGTGTATACACACAATTCAGCACGATATTACTACCTACGAGTACATACGGTGCCTACTACAATAGTTGCCTGTGAATCCATGCGCTACTAATATGCGAATGAGGCTCACGATGTCGTTGCCAACGTCTTGGCATACGTATTTCGATATAACTTTGCGCACTTATTAAATTAACAAAATTTGAATAACAAACGGAAATCAGGTGAACTTATGCATTCAGGGAAATACTTTCCGTACGTCAGAGCAGTCGGGCGTATAAGTTGCATGTCTACCTGGAGATACACATCAAGATGAAGGGGGACTTTTGATTACTTTTTTACCATTTTACATACTTTGCGTATTAAATTGCAGAGATGCAAGTCTGTAATAAGATATGCAGAACTGCAGAGGAAGGAGAATACTGATGAAAGTCGAATGCTATGGATTTGCTGCCATGAAATCTATTTGATTCTTGTTGAAGTTTTGGATCGTGATTTGATTGGAAAAGTGATTTAAGATTTAACACTCCTCATAGGGGTTTTCTTTTATTAGTCTGGTAATATGTTGATGAGTCAATGAGATTGAAATCTGTTTTAGACATTTTTGTTAGCTTTTAGATTTACGATTACAAGATTACAATTTTCTTCTTCTTTTTCAACTGCTGTGTAGCTTCTTATAGCTTAGGGGACATTTTTCGGTCACAGAAGATTGCGGAGTTTTCCCGTCACTAGGCTTATGCGATGATTGATCACAAGTTGCTTCCCTATTGATCAAAGATCCCAGATATTTGAACTTTTCGCACTTGGGAAGCATTTTCCATTCGAGTAAATGTCTGGAATAGGCCGGTGTGGATCAGGGACAGCACAGATACTCTGTCTTTTTTGAACTAATACGATACCCATTTTCCTCCAAACCATCCGCCCATACATCAAGTGCTCATTGCAGGGATGTTTGATCTTCACTTATGATAGCTCCATCGTCAGCAAAGAATAACTGATGCACTTTGGGGTCCGTCACTGTTCCTTCAAGCAGATAATCAATGACTGCTCCCTCATACATGTTCATGATCATGCGCACGTAGGTTTCTGGAACTCCTCGTGGTCTTAGCGCCACCCATGAGAAATCTCTTGGTTGTCTATCAAATGCTTTCTCAAAATCAACCAACACCATATGCAAGTCCTTTAAGGAATCACGATGTTTTTCAATTATGATCCTTATACTTTGGATTGCATCTGTTGTTGATTTACCCGAGACAAACCTGCACTGGTCATCAGATAGCCGTATTATTTTCCGCAGTCGGCCATCTAATACCCGCTCAACGATTTTCAAAGTGTGTGACATCAGCTTGACAGAACGGTAGTTATCGCAGTTTTCAAAGGAAGAAGATAACTTTCCCACCGCTGATTTTGCATTGGATCACCGCTTAAAAGTTTGGAGATAACAATCATGAGCCATCTAGACTCGATGTCTCCCATTTTTTTCCAGAACTCAGAGAGTATCTCGTCCGGCCCAATCGCTTTTCTTTTTTCGAAGTATTTGAGCGCATTCTTAACTTCTTCGATAGTAATGTCGGAAACTTCGTCATGGATAGGAACAGCTCTTGGAAAGTATACCCGGGTCCATTCAGAAGTCTTTTACAATACTGTCGCCATCTGTGAATAAGTTTGTCGTTTTCCACAAGAAGCTGGCCTTGAGCATTGTAAATGAACTTTGGGCAACGAATCTCCTGAGCATTTCTTCTTCTCTGGGCGGCTATTTTGAAGATAGTTGTTCCTTTATTCAAGTTGTTTTGTCGAAGCTCCTGGATAGCCAGATGATATTTCCTCCAACTACCGATAAAGACCTTCCATACTTTTTGCTTAAAATTGGACAAGATTACCATAAACATACTATTAGATGCACTTACTAGATGGCGCTACTGTCAGGTGTGGACCTCGGTCTCAACCAAAAAGCCAGATTTTTAGCTAGCTGCCTCCAGTTTTGTACACCAAGTTTGTTGAGGTCCCTTTGCACTTTTGTATGACACCTTAATGTAAGCACATGTAGAACGCTGAAAAGTTAGCACATACAATGGTGTAAGCATTTAAAATTGTTCGTCGTAAAACATACTTTATTCGAGTGTTTACGAACGATATTGATTTCTGATTTTTAAAGGGGTTATGTAGGTATCCATAAAATTTGTTATAGCAACAGTACCACCACATTTCCCTTACAGCTAAAAATTTTGCGTAAAACAATCTCTTGGAAACTGCTCCTTGTTACTTATGCTTGTATGCAAACGTAAAATCCCTCACATTCTTAAAAACGTAACATTACCTGACGGAATACCAACCACAGCCCTCTGTCATCTATTCTTCATGGACTTTTTAAATATTTTCTTCGCTGAAAAACTGCTTAGTTTCAACGGATTCCAAAAAATTAAAGAAATTCTTGATGCTTTTCGAATAAAATCTGGAGCGGTTCAAACTAATAAGCAACTGAAAGTATGGTTTTCGTAGCCAGCTATTACTGAAGCTATGCTGAGCTATATGGAACACCCATGGTCTTCAGTAATTGAGCAGCACGGGGAATCAAATCCATTCCTCTAGATATCCCAAACAAATTCGACCAGTCTAACATAGAGAACCATACGAGTATAAGCAAGCAACAAATTAATTCAAATTGTGGTCTTATGTTATGTCTTTCGATAAATTTTCTGTAAACGATGAAGTCCCCCCCAGCCTATGCTATCAGGAATACTCGCAATTGGCATACTGGCTGAGGAATCGCAAAAAAACATATGAAACTAGGAATCAGGAGCCCGTGTTAATCGACAACGAAGGGAATCCGTCAGAGAGAACAATCAGCATGGTAAAATGGCAACAACGATGGAGCGCATCAAGTAAAGGTCGATGGAAATATCGTCTTATACCGCTTCTTGAGAAATGGACAAGTCGGAAACATTGTGAAGTTCATTTCTATACAACGCAACTACTAAGTGGGCATGGATGTTTTCGAGCGTAACTTTACAGATTTAAGCACGGTAATTCCCCCTTTTGTCCGTACTGCATAATCAAACTGCGGAAGATGCGGAGCATGTGTTCTTCCACTGTCCGCGATTCGAAACTGAGAAGCAAATACTGACGAATAAACTGGGAGAAATACCAACCCCCGACAATATAGTGCAATACATGACACAATCACAGGAGATGTGGACTGCTGTAAGTGACTTTGCAAAATAAATCATGATACAACTAAGAAATATTAAACGAGAAAGGCGCCAGAGTGAAGAAAACTCTACAAGAATGTGAGCATACAGCCAATATAAAATGATAGCTAAAAACAAGGAAAGCTGAAAACCCCCCCTGTGAAAAAATGCTTAATGGCGGTACCGCAGGGAACAGAGGAGAGGAGGGGAGGTGGTTTTAATTGGTAGAAATCCGGCATGCTGTTGAACCGACTTTTTCTACAGTATCTTTTGAAGATTCCCACCTTCTATATATAAAAAAAAAACAATTAAATTATGTGCGGAACTAAGTTCTGTTGTTGATGAAAATGCAACTTTATTGTGAAAAAATGGTTACAAATGAATCATTCAAAGTATTGCCCATCGCTAGCTACAACTTTTTCCCATCCTTCTGGTAGAGCTCGAATACAGTTACGGTAAAAGTGTTCATCTTTTGAGGCTATCCACGAATCAAGTCATTTTTTGATGTCTTCATATGAGCGGAACTTCTGATCAGCTAGACCATGTGCCATCGAACGGAACAAGTAATAATCGGATGGCGCAATATCTGGCGAATATGTCGTAGGACTTCCCATTTGAGCGTTTCCAGGTAGGTTTTAACGGGTTTGGCAACATGAGGCCGAGCGTTGTCATGCTGTAGAATCACATTTTCGTGCCATCATCATGCAATCGCTTGGAAATGGCTTTGACGTGTAACTCCTAATGCTGAAGCAAGCTGCTCTTGCGTTTAGCATGGATCCTCATCGAGCAATGCCTCCAAATCAGCGTCTTCGAAGGATTTTGGCCTTTCTTCACGCGGACGGTCGTCAACATCCAAATCACCGTCTTTGAAGCGACGGAACCTATCACGGCACTTTGATTCACTTAGAGCAGCATCTCCGTAAACTCTTTGGAGATCTCGATGCGCTCCAGTCACCGTTTTCTTCGAATGAAAGAAGAAAATCAATACTTCTCGCAAATGACGATTATTTGGCACAAATTCAGACATTTTCACACAACCAAAAGTATATGAGGCCAAAAAAAAAATAACTATTGTGTCAAAACAGTTTGTTTACCATATGTCTAAGCTCGGTTCATGACGTTTTGGATATGTCAAAATCGACCAGCACTTACTGGTGGAGCCATCTATTGATAAACAGTGAGAACTTAGTTGCACAGCTTTTTCTATTCCAAGCCATTATCTTCGATAAACAACAAAATGTTAAGTCTTGCTGATGATAGCAACCTTATATCTGCTCGGACAAAATGCCTTCACGTTATCAGAGATGCAACCAAATTCGCTCGTTTTCAGTCAATGACCTTAAGAAAATCTCACAGCGGCGAAAATCAAACTTAATTGACTTCAATACAAAGAAAACCGAATTCATTACCTTTTTTCAGGTAGATCACATCTTCCTTACGACAAAAAAAAAAAAAAAAATTGACAACCAAATTATCAAACACTATGCGTCTCCTGGTAAAACATGGCACGATCACATGGGCAAATTCTCAAAATTAGCGTCCATAAAGTTGAGCTACCTGCCTGTTTAAATACGGAAGATAAGTCGGTACATTTCTATACCTACTCGTACGGTTCAAAACTAACGACGAGGTTGGTGGTAGTGTCTTCTCTGATAGGCTTAATTTAAACCTGTCTTTTCGTCTCCCAAACCATTGTAGCGTGTTCCAGGCGGAGATAATGGCAATAAGGTAAGTCTTGTCTTGGCTAAAGAAAAATGTGATATTATCCATTGATATCCGCATCTTTTTAGATAGCCAAGCCGCAATCAAATCCTTGGAATCATCCTCAATAAATTCTTTAACAGCTCTAGACTGCAGATCGTCTCTTAGAGAGAAAGCGGAGCATATTAATATTCACCTACGAGTAATTTGGGTACCGGGGCATAAGGATATTCTAGGGAATTGTAAGGCTTACGAACTTGACAGACATGGAACAACAATACCCATCCTTCCAGGCAAAAGTTTACTGGGTATGCCTATTGCTACGTGCAAACTTAAATTAAAGCTGGATGCTATTGTAAAGATAAAGGGGTACAACTTGTCTAGCGACAAAACAGATTTGGCCTATGCTGGATTTGAAACGTTCTAGGAATTTGATTTCTCTAAATAGAAAGCGTATTAGCACTCTTATAGGTGTCATAACTGGACACTGTCTAATAGGCAAGCATGCAACAATGCTTGGCGTCTTCTCTAACGATTTCTGCAGAAGCTGCATGGACGAGGAGGAGGGAGAGACTATTCTTCACATTCTTTGCACCTGTCCAGCTCTCTCCCAAAGAAGCAAACTCCACTTAGGAGCCTTCTGTTTCAATGATCTGTATGATCTGAATAATATTGAGGGATCTTGTCACTTCATCAGAAGCTCGAAATGGTTCAACGAGTAGGCTAGAGGCCGCGTCTCAAACTCATGTGGTATCACAATGGACCTATTATTGGTCTAAGTGTGTTGTCTTCTTTTTTTTTGCTGACAGCCACATCAACCTAATCTAACCTAACCTACCTGTTTACATCAAAGAGAGACCGGGGCCTGAGTGTTTTTTTCATGTTTGGAATTCGGCTACAATACATTGTATTCTTATAGTTAACAGCACATAGAAACGAGCAATTGGCGTTAATCTTCAATCGTTGGCTCATCAAAGCCTGCTAACAGACCTTTGCTTATACTGCCGATACTACGATGGCAGATGTTTTGAATATCTCAATATAATAATCCATAGAAATGTGTCACTTGAACGTCCTACTAGGCATGACGCTAAAGCTCATCACCTCTACCAAACAAAACAAAATTTATTACAGAACAAGTAAACTTTGGAATTTTCTAGATATCGAAGGGGCATTTAACAATGTGAAAACTCAAAAAATTGTGGAGGCACTCTCGATATACTGTAATAACCAAATAATAAACAATTAGCTAGAACACATGCTTACAAACCGCATTATCACAGCTTCACTGGGAGACGACACAAGAAGGGGAACAGTCCGTACGGGAACACCACAGGGGGGGATAATATCTCCTTTTCTGTGGGTGCTCACAATGGACAACCTTTTAAAAGCACTGGATGGAACCTGTGCGAAATGTGTAGCGTACGCAGATGACCTAGCCGTTCTGATAAGAGGTAAGCACCTGAACATCATAGGAGAGCTTATGCAAAACACCCTTCGAATCATAAAAGAATGGGCGGAGGAGAGTGGATTAGAAATAAATCCAAATAAAACGGAAATGGTTCTCTTTACAAAGAAAACCAAAACTAGTGACTTTCACATTCCACAACTCGGAGGAGTATCACTACAACTCCGCGACAGCGTCAAGTATCTGGGCATTATATTAGACAGGAAACTGATCTGGAGAAAGAACCTGGAAGAAAGAGTCACCAAAGCAAAGAGAGCATATTGGATATGCAGGAGGGCCATCGGGAAGTCATGGGGCTTGAAACCGAAACAGGTCCACTGGATATACAAATGCGTAATAAAACCCATCATCTTCTACGGTGTAGTTGTATGGTGGCCAGTGATGAGCAAAAAGTATGCAAGAGACTTGCTAACTAAGGTGCAGCGTATGGTCTGCCTGGGTATTACAGGAGCACAATCCTCAACACCAACCGCGGCCATGGAAGCGATACTTAACATTCTACCAGTGCACCTCGAAGCGAAGAAGATTGCCGGCATTTCAGCCTCACGGCTTAGAACTATCGGCCATTTCACCGGTGGTGCAAATACGGGACATCGAAAAATCACCGAAATGATAAGAGTAATGGCAACACTCATCGATTGCCCCAGTGATGTTGTTGGGAAATCGTACACATTCTCCAACAACTTCGAAACAATTTTTCCCGCAAGAGAATATTGGACGTATGAAAGAACGACAAGAAACTCCAATGGGATATCGGTTTATACAGATGGCTCTAACATATCAGGGGAATCAGGGGCTGGCATCTTTAGTGCTAACCCACCGATTGAACTTGCTATTCACCTAGAACCATTTGTATCGGTGTTTCAAGCAGAAGTCTATGCAATTATGAAGGCAACCGAAATACTCGCAGAAGACACCAGCGAAGAAAGGCAAATTGACATCTGCTCGGACAGCAAAGCAGCAATTAGCGCGATCACAAACCCCATGTCGAAATCACTACTAGTAAGGGAGTGCAAAACTAAATTGAACTTACTTGCCAGACGCAATAGAGTCCGTCTCACATGGGTACCGGGGCACGAGGGTGTACCGGGCAACGAAAAGGCAGACGAACTTGCAAGGAAAGGAGCAGGCAATACAGAACTGAACCCGGATAGTACAATAGGGGTCCCTCTGACAACTATTAAAACAATAATCAATGATAAGATACGACAGGAGTTCAATAACTACTGGACGAATCTAGACACGTGCAAAGTGGCTAGATCTGTAATAACCAAACCAAGTAACAACACAGCAAAAAGAGCTCTTAACTCAAGCAGAACACAATTGAGATTGATGGTGGGACTTTTAACAGGGCACATCAATCTCAACAAACATTCGTTCAGACTCGGGATAGCTGATACAGCAATCTGTGCCAACTGTGAAGAGGAGGAGGAAGATATAGAACACTTCCTCTGTCACTGCCCCGCTACAGCGAGGCTAAGGCTGGGATCTCCAAGGATTCCGGATATTACACACCTCAATAAGAAAGGAATCGGGGATATACTGGAGTTCGCCAGACGAACACTACGATTCCCCGATCACTATACGATATAGTTGATACTACCCATGATCCCTAGACCTAAATCCTCTCAATACATAATTCCCAAAACACATCACTATTCCTTACAGTTACGCAGATGAGGGGAACACAACGGGCCCAATGGAGGCCTAAGTGAAGAGCATAAGCTCACCCTCTCAAACCAACAAACCAACCAAACTTTGGAATTCACTCTTATTAGAAATATGTACGAGTATGTATTTTCAGAAGCTATCCAAACGGAAAATCAAAAGGCATTTAGGATTGCTGCTTCGTGAGAATATAGCCACTCTGTCAATACTAGAAAAAGGCGACCAGGGTCCAATTATATGGCTGTGTCATGCTTTTGAGTTGACGTTGTCTGTTACTAGCCATGACCTTTTAGTAATGCCTCAAACGGGACAAACGAAATGAACAAAATATCGTAGACTCGTATAGAGAACAAAATTAAAAAGCTTTCAGCTTTCCGAAATCTGATAAGCCGATAAGTCCAGACTCGCTTCCTTTGCATCCGTGTACATTTAAAAGTAGGAATTTCCTTTGGCTTGCTGAATAAACAAATAAATAAATAAATAAATAAATACGGGTAAATATTTTGGCGCTAACAGCTCAATCCAGGCCTGGCCCAGTTTCTCGCAGTCACTCTTGTTGTGTGCCTCACGAATATTTGGGATCTTTTCATGATAATTGTACTCTCGGATGTTTGTCAGACGTTCGCGAGGGATGGGACTGTGAGAAAACTTGTTTGCTGAATATTACTGCTAAATCACAAGCTCTTGTAAAAAGCCTTTCTATGTTTGTCTGCCTTTCAATTAGATCTTCCTTTACTGCAGATTTGAAGACTCCTTTGAGTGCAGCGTCGACGTCCATTCGCGCTAATTATTTCAGCTATTTAAGGCGATGAGTTTGAGCTATTCTGACTGATTCCAAGTCACTGCGCAACCCGTTTAGATGATTCATCTTCTGTTACATAGCCCGGCGAATTTTTCTTCCTTTTGATAACGTTATGTCTCATTAAGAAGGACTGGTATGATGAGGTTTTCCACAGGAGGCATTTGTCTCTAGTTGAAATTTTTGATGCAGTCGCTTGCTTGAGAACGTATCCGATCTATGTTGTACTTCCTCATAATACTTCTTTGATATTGTTGTGTCGGATATCGGCATCCCTTGATGTCAGTTAGGTAGTTGGTTAGCCTTGCATCAATCGTAATGTGATCAATTTGGTTGCCATAATTTACTCATCAATAGACTGTCCTTGTGAATATTGAGATGCTGGAATCATTCAATAGCTATATAAAGTGATCTTTCAACCCGGACTCATAATCGAGTAGCTTAAGTCCCTTTCCAGATATTGTATCGTTGCCCTTACTTTCATTTGCTAGATTCGTCAACAGTATAGTAAAAGTTATTATACACAGTAACACGCCGTTTTTTCCAAATGATAGGAGAGCTTTTGTGATGCATAACCTAGGGGGACAAATTCTTAGTTAAAACCCTTTGATATATTTACGAAGTACAGGGTGGCCCAAAAATACTTTTAACATAACCTTGGAACGAAGCAATAATTAACAATTTTTCTCTCTCTTAGATTAAATATTCTGATTTTGAATAGTGGTGCCCGTCTACTACGGGTTTTCGCTGTCGAATCTTACATTCGACACAACTCCTCAATTGTGGGGACACAAGGAGAATTTCGCATAGCAGTAATTTCAATGTAAGAAGTGTCCCATCTAGAGATGCCGTCGTGCGTTCTGTTTTAGTTCAATTATAGACAAACTGGGAGACCTGCGTCCGGTCGTTCCTGGGCCATAAGCTATGTACAAGCCTCTGTTGATGAACATTCTTCGATATGGATCAGGTGGCGCTCGTCCCAGATAAATATCCCACAGACGACCTTGCAGAGAATTTTACGAAGGAATTTATATTATTTTCCATATAAAGTTCTATTTAGTCAACAACTGCTTGCCAGAGACCACACAAGTCGGTTGTTTTTGGACCGTACACCACTTGAAAAATAACACCAAGATCGCAAATTTTTTGAGAAATTGATTATTTCAGACGAAGCCCATTTCCACTTCAATGGCTTCGTCAATAAACAAAATTTGCCTTTTTGGTGTGGAAACTCTCGAATCAGGAGCATCCACTTCAAGTCACATTTTGGTGTGATAATACGGCTGAAAAGGTCATAGGGCCTTATTTCTTTGAAGACGCAAATCGGGATCTATTAACCGTAAGTGAGGATGAGTATAGAGCAATGCTCGAAAAGATTTTATATTAGCATCTGGGTCGGCTATCCAGTGCCCGTATGTGTTTTCAACAATATGGCGTAACCTCAAAAAAAAATTAAACATCTGTTGGTCGGCTCGTTCTCCGGACTTAATAGCTCCAGGCTTAATATACCCAGTCTCTTGCAGATCTTAAAAGAAACATTTAAGTCCTATATAATAGCATTGACACCACAAACTTTGTAAAAAAAAAATGGAAAACCTTGGAATAATACTCCCAATCCAAGGAAAACTCCGGACAAATACGCTCTACGATATCCTACGGAAATAAAAGAATTGGTCAAGGAAAAAAGAAAAGCGCGTAAGAAATGGCAACAGAGTCGTGCTCCGCAGCATAAAGCACACTAGAATCACCTGTGCAATTCGTTGAAGAATACTATAAAGGATTTTAAGAATCGTGCGATAGGCTCTTATCTTGAAAATTTAACAGCGGAAAAAGATTCCAATTATTCACTTTGAAAAGCTGTAAAAGGCACCAAAAGGCCCAAGGTCCCCGCGCCGCCAATTAAATTATAGTAAATCACAATGATAAGATAAAGAAGCGGACGTTTTTGCGGCCCACCTGGAAGACACCTTTAAACCGTACGATGGCCAAGTGTCTTACGATAATATCAATAGGCCGGATTTACCGTCTGACGATTTATCACTTATAAGTGCAACGCTAAGGGAACTCAAACATGAGATCGGGAATCTAAAACCTAAGAAAGCTCCTGGTTATGACTTAATCACCGGAGAAATTCTCAAAGCATTGATTAAGCTTCTTCATACTGTAAATGCTGCGCTCAGATTAAAACACGTGCCTAACCAATGGAAAGTTGCGGAAGATATAATGCTTTTAAAACCAGAAAAGCCCCCAAATGAGGTAAATTCTTATAGACCAATTTCGCTACTTCCAGTTTTATCCAAAATTTCGAGAGGATATTGCTAAGGCGTCTCCAACCGAAATAATGTTATCCCTGACCACCAGTTTTGGTTCAGAAGTAAGCATTCGACGATTGACCAGGTGCATGGAATTATTGACGTAATCGAGAAAGCACGCGAAGAGAAAAAGATATGCTCAAGCGTATTTCTTGACGTCTCGCAAGCCTTTGATAAGGTGTGGCATGATGGCTTGAATTGCATTACGACAAGTTCTCCCTGTATGCCTATTCGACATTCTAGAATCATATCTCGGGAATAGACTCTTCCGTGTTAGACATGGAAATGAATACTCGGAGCTCAAAGAAATTTCGGCCGGTGTACCGCAAGGAAGCGTTCTTGGACCACTTCTCTTTCTGTTATATACTCGAGATATACTGAAAGAAGATGGCACTATCCTGGCTACGTTTGCTGATGACACAGCTATCCTAGCCGTAGGTAAAACAATCGAAGGAACGACTGCAAAACTGCAAAACGCACTGAATAAAATAAATGAATGGACGAGGGACTGGCGGATCGCCCTCAACGAATCTAAATCTGTTCACGTGAATTTCACTTATAAGAAAACTAATGTCTTGCCGATTTGCCTAAACTTGGCCCGAATACCTTTTGCAAATACCTTGGAATTAGCACGTGAAAATGAAACGTAAAGAACTCGAAATCAAATATAGAGAAATGAACTGGTTGCTCGGAAAACACTCCCAGCTCAGTATTGAGAACAAACTGCTTTTATACAAACAAGTACTAAAGCCGGTATGGACTTACGGTATACAACTTTGGGGCTGTACCAAGGAAACAAACGCCAATGTTTTACAAACTTTTCAAAATAAAATGCTAAGAGAAATTGTCCACGCACCGTGGTATACTAGAAACGATGATATCCACAGGGATCTCGGAATTCCGACAATCGAAGCTGAAATTAGAAGCTTCGCAAGAAAGCATAGAAACCGACTAATCGGACATGTCAACAATACAATCCTACAAATTCTGGATGAAAGCAATTTATTGCGCCGACTACAAAGGACGAAACCTTTCGACTTGGCGAGATAGGAATCAACCGCGCCTAGATTGAGGAACATGCAGGATCGTTCAGTGGAAAGTAACCTGCCAAACGAGTTTTTTTTTTCATGATAGAAAAATTGTTTGATAAGGTCCTTCTTAGTTGCAATATATAACAAATTAAATCGCAGGGTGGTGTTTTTATAGTCAGTAAGAATCTGACACTACTATGAGCACGCGCTTGCAATCGTCATAGTGTCTATGGAAGATTTTTCACCAACCTTCGGGCAAAAAAAAAAAATTAAAAAATTGGAGTTTATTGTTTTCGATTCTTCATAAAAAATAGCAAAGGCTAGTTTTAATACGAGTAGTTTCCTGTTTTTCTTAAAATTCGTTAATCAAATATAAAGTTATTCAGAATTAAAATCTATTTAATATTTTTGGGCCACCCTGTAGTTAGACCTGGGTGGAATTGTAGACGCCACCGTCTATTCTATTTGGAGAACTCTTAACATGCCGCCTAGATGCAAGGGAGGATTAACACTTGTATGAAATCTAGTGCATGTTGCACATTAAGCTAAGCTACCTCTTAAGACTTATGACTTCGTCAGCAAAATTCAGAGATCCACTTAAGAGTTCTGAGGCAAACTACCATAATCACCAGTTCTAATAATTCCATGACTAATCTCATAAAGCAGCCAATTAAGCAAACCTACATCTGTGACAGTACCCTAATTAAATCTACAACGTCAAAGCCGAAAATTTAGGGAAGTTCCAGAAACGCAAGTGTAGCAGCATCGTTGACAAAGGCTCATGACCTTTGGACACTGCACAAGTAGAGGAGCACCATAACAGACGCCAAATGTTCTGATAGTGACATCTAGATTACCGGGCCAATGTTAGTGTTGTCTCCTACATTTTCACTTTTCTCGTCCAACTGGGACCCATGCACAAAAGTAAATTTAAACCTCTTAAGACATTGAAAAGCCTTTATGTGTTTTGGCTTTCATCCAAAGGCTTGCTTCGGTTTAATTATATCTTTAAAATTTTCATGTGGCCTAGCCCGCATGTTGATGACATTCTGTCAGCCAATTACACAAACAATATAACCACAAAACTACAACTTTCAAATCCCAACCGCAATCTGCTTGGAACACAGCCACCACACATCCTATCCACACAAACAACAACATAACACCAACCCCAACTGATAGTGACAAAGTAAACATAAAATTGTGATAACTGGAGAAAACCTGGAAGGACTAATTTAAAAAAAAAAAAAAAAATCTCTGACTGATTCTCATCTCTCTCTCGCGGTGGCGAGTTTGAGGGCTCATATGAGCGTTTCTTTGACGGCTCATAAATCAAAGCTCCCAGTAAAAAGCAGAATCCTATTGTGTGTCCCTGTGTAACTGTGTTTTGTGCGACTCCTCATAACCAAATGTTTTGCTCGGTTATCGGCTTTGAATGTGCCACATGTAGGACAGTTTATATTCGTTCATTTGCTGGCAACAAGGACATCACCACACCAGCACCGAACATCCTTTTTGTGGGGCGGGGTTCAAATGCTATCGGCGGCGGCATTTTAATGGCGGCAGCGGTTTCGTGCAGCGATGACAGCACTTTCATATATTTTACTATTTGTTTCGTTTATCGCAGCAAAAATGACACGAACCCCGAAGTAAGCAAGTAAGTTGTGTGTCCTTTTTTGTGCTCGCCTCACGTCCTCTGTTCGGTTGTGTGTTGTTTTTACTTTTGTTTTGATTTTTAGGCGTCTTTTTTTGTTGCCCCTTTGCAACAATGCTTCATTTAATTTAGATTGTGTCTATAGGCGGCGGGCGAGAAAGGGACCTCTGATACAATGGTTATTAAAACGTAAAAAAATAACCTCCTAGTCGTAGTCGTAATCCTAGTCCTTGTCATCCTTTGTGCGTCACATATACATTTGTGTGTGTGGTTATCTGGTTCGGAGGTGAATGGGACAAAGTGACATTTTTGACAGTTGACGGTGATGGGTACATGAAGCATATTAATGGAACCGATTTCGGTTCAATGTGCCAGAAATAGGAACAAAAAAGTTTATGCTCACTTTTTCTTGTTTTTGTTGTGGGAAAAGTTTATGGCGCGCATATGGAGATCTATTGTTAGACTAAACTGGCAAAAAAGTTTCCTTTTTTTTTTTGGGATATTCTGTGCGATTACAGTAAAATGAGGATTTTGTTGGATAATTGGTGGGAGGGTACCGGATGGAATCTCATTAATGACTGCACAGTCATTGTCTTCTTTTTTGTGCAGAGTTCGGCAAGACGATTATGTGGGATATTATTAGACCAAAGTGTCAGTTTTTGTGGCGCGTTAAGCCTACATAGAGATGAAATTCGGTCGAATGATGTTTTTCTGGCATAAAAAGTGAATGGAAGCGAACCAAGTGCCGGATCGCCACGAAGCAATTACGGTCTCCTCTGTGGGAAGAAAGGAAATAAAAATAGTCTTCAAGTACGAGTCGTTGTCCCGTACTGATGTTAGTTTTTCGTGCGATGCTTTTCGCAATTTTTCTGATTTTGTACTCTCATTAATCCGGAGAATCAAGGAAATCAGTAATCGTTTCTGAAAAGGTCAGGTCGAAAGTTTTACTCCATGCTTGTGTGTTCTTACATCCCTTGTTGAAGACTCAGTATAGAGAGAGAAAGAAATTTTTTGAGCTTTTTTTTTACAAGTTTTCATTTGACGTGTCATATGGTGAGCGACATATAAATTGTACTAGAATAGTAAGATGGAATAAAAATGGATTCAGTCACACGCTTGTAATTTTTGAAAAATTTAACAGTGTGGGAACTACTCGTACATGTCACATTAATGTTATCAATCTCAGGCTAAAAAAAAGGTGCTTATCGTTTGACCATAGCGCAGAGAAACGATGAAGGCGTAGCAGTGGCGAGTGAGATATGGGCCTTATTGCCGAAGAAGAATTTGCTCGAAAAATCTGTTTTTAAATCGCGATACACAAATATTACAGAACTGCAATTTTTGTATTTAGATACAACAATTTTAATGCGTTGAACGTTGACTATCAGTCACTATGGATGACAGATGAATTTGACAGATGGCATATGGCAGGGTTGTGAAACAGGCATAATTTCGGAAAAAGCTATTTTGTCAATCCACTCTATTACCATATTTTAATGGTTAAATGAATAGATTTTGAGGTGCTTTTAGTGTATTGTACTATGCGAGCTACGGCTCGAGTAGATAAAACGTTATTCTGTGAGATTATTTCTTTATTTTCTAGTCTATAGAACAATCCAAGTTCACACTATACTGTTCTTCGCAAATTCTTTCCTTACAAGGTCTCTTTCTTCTCAAATCACTTTATCTCATTTCAATTACTTAATTCACAAATCCACACTAATTACTTCTTCTTGTTAACTCTCAACTTTCAGTTTATCACAAAATTACAACTTCGCCTATTATCACTTTTCCAATCTCTTCGTGCGGTTCGAAAACCACCTGCCCTGCCTCGATCGCCATCTGTCCTTATATAGTCGCATTTCTGATAGCCGGAAACTTCTAGCAAATTCTTCGACCACTGGAACAAGAAAATTCTGATGTAATAATTCCAAGATGACAGCTGCAGGCAATAATCTCTTATGGTTATAATTCTCTCTTAATTCCGCGACGTCGTCTTAGATATAATCCGTCTCTTACCGTGGACACGGACCTCGAATGAAAAGACACTTCGGAATGTGTTGCATCTTTTTGGGGCGTAGTTATTATGCTACATTATGTTACAGTATTATGGTTTATATAAGGTGGAGCAAAAGTAATGTCGTAATGTGAATTGGCTGCCATTTTGATAGAAATGAAAAAATTGGGCTCTGTTTTCACGAAAAATTTATTTGAAGGTGTAAAATTGATGACATTAAGTTGAAAATCTCTTAAGGAGATGCACATTTGTGGTCATTTTACGGCATTCTGAATTGTTGCTCGGAAAACATTTGGCTCCAAATTGGTGATTTCTTCTTCAATGTTGGCTTTCAAGACTTGCAAGATTTGTGGTTTGTTGTGGTAAACGCGAGATTTCAAAAAGCCCCAAAGGTAGAAGTCTGGCGCCGTCAGATCTGCCGATTTGGCCGGCCAGTTCAAATCGCCAAAACGGGAGATCATACAGCCCGGAAATTAGTGATTCAAAATCTGCATACATGCCCTAGCTGTGTGAGCGGTTGCTCCGTTCTGCTAGAACCAACAATGATCGAGACAAAATTCAGCAACTTGCGGCAAAAAACACGTTTAACATAAGTCTGTAGCGCTCAATAGTTACAGTTACGATGGTGGTGGACTCTTTCGGACGTCCTCGGTCACAACAGTGAAATTCTCAGCCGTAGGAGCAATACGGGGTCGGCCACTTCTTGCGAGATCTCTAGTGAACCCACTTTGCAGGAGAAGCTCAGCCAAACACTTAATTGTTCGCGCACATGGTGCAGGACGACGAGAAAAACGATGCCGAAATTCACGCTGCGTTAAAACAACAGACCGGAAATTAATCAAATAAGAAGTAACAATAATTCCGCATTCTTCAGGTGTGTATCGCTCCATTGCTTATTGTCAACTAATTCTCCATTTGTCTACAATATACGAGTAAATGTCAAAGCACAATGACATTTGACGCCATTTGCAAAAATGATGGCACATTCACATTATGAGATTACTTTTGCTCCACCTTGTGTGTACGTTTTTCGTTACCGTTAACTTTTATTGAATTCGATTTTATTTGTGATTTTATTAAACATGACAAAGAAACCTAAAACAGATCATCATTTTGGGAACATTTTATGAATTAATCTCAAATTCGTGAGGATCCCAATTAATAAGAGAGTTTTGTATGGGTTGTACAATTTATTTGCTTATGAATCTTAACGTTTTTGCTGATAATTTTTTTTTTGCATTTTCTTCTGAAATTTTATTTGCTGTTAGTCAAAATTATATATATTCTGCTTATTAGATGATACACACATACATATATTAACATATTTACTGATTTTCTACTTTCTCTGATCATTAAGCAATTAGCTCCTGCCCATCCAAAAATTGTATTCTGCTGATCAAATAAATAAATTTTGCTAATCCTTTACTTTTTCTGCTTGTTTTGTTTTTTTTTATTTTCTGCAGATTAAAGAAAATATTTTTTGATGATGGAAAATTTAATTTTGCTGGTAAAAAAACTCCTTTATGGCTGATCCATAAAATGGGAACCTTATTGTTATGCTGTAGGCGTATATGTAACTTCGTTTCTTAATTTTGCAACGTGTGCGTTAAGAAAATTGGTAATTTAAGTACATAACTCTGTTTAAGACTATTTAATTATTAACTGCATCATATGCTTAAATGACTAGTATAGCTTCTGACAATACCATGGACGTAGCCGTATCATATCAACGTAGCCGAGTTGGCTAACGCTTGCTTGACTATTTAGTTCAAATCCCGTCGGCATGAATGATTTTTTTTTTTTTTTAGCATTGAATGCACGTGCGTAGAAAAGCATGAATTACTGTTTTTAATCAGCTACAATCCGTATAGCAAGGGACACATAAGAAAGCGAATTTTGATTTTGGAGAGTTCATTAGAAAATAAAACATCCAGGTATAGCTCACTTGGTAGAGGGTTGGAGGGTTGCCCTTGGATTAAATGTTTTCCTCTTTGTACTGCGCTCTGTACTATAGCCCAATAAGCGCTTAAGTGCCATTTTGAGTACCACAACTCACGTGATCTTGTTTGTTAGATATTGTTAATAGGTTTTTGAAAGGAATCGGTTTTAAATCCATCCTGTGGCATTAAAGAAACTGATCAGCTCTGTGATGCTTTTCTCTGAAATTTCCTTAAGGTTGTCGAAAGAGGGTTTCGAGTTTGATGTCGGGCTCTATTTAAAGCCGGACACCCGCAGAGGAAATGGAAGAAAGTTACCTTCTCATTTACGTTTTTACAACTGCGGCAGTGTGTGTTAAAAGGGATACACAGTCTATATGCATGCACTGGATAGTGACCTGTGCTAATCGCTACAATTATTGCAAGTTTTGTGTTCTGACCCAGTTGTGGTTCGGCTAGATTTGCCTAAAAATGACTCCAATCTGCAAACTTTTCCATCTTTTGTTTGTCACTAATAGAAAGTGTGAAAAGGTTTCGCTCTTGACAGTTCTCATCGGAAAGAGGACCACCTATGCTAGCATCTGTCAAGGGCAGTCCCTCTCCTCACTATCTCGTCGATCCTTTGTGTCTTATTATCTGACACGCTTCATATATTGCAAGAACTTCTACCTGAAAGACACTTGAATGAATAAGGAAGGCGGAAGGATACTGATATTTTAAGGATTTCAGAAAAGATTCCCGTACCGTAGGACATGTAGGCGTGGCACCCGTGGTACCTATAGCGGCCGTTCTTCGCACTTTGCTTATTAGTTTAGTGTTGTAGTCTTTACTTAGGTTAGGCCAATAAACGTGTGACCCATATTGGATATTAACTGCTGTATAAATCCATAAGAATATCTTTTGTTGAAGTCCCCACTTCTTATCAAAGGTTTTACTGCAAAGCGTAGAAAGCTATGCATGTTTTTTCCACTCGTTGTTCGATGTCTAACTTCCAGTTGGACTTTGGGGCTAGCATGCCTCGTAAAGACCTGACGAGTATTGGTCGGTATTTTAATTTTGGTGGTAAAAAGCATCAGTTCAGTTTTGTTTGAATTTGAGTCCGCACAAGTCCACAATTATCAAACATTCCTTCCAGGATTTCACTAATCACTGAAGGAAGCATTCACAATACTAACATTGCCCGTTCATCGCATATCCGCCAACCTTGACACCGTCTCTGTCAAGTCTTCACATGATTTTGTTTATTACCATAAGCCATAGAAGAGGTGATAAGACCCCACCTTGAGGTATTCCAATCTCTTTTGACTGAATGATTCTGTTTTTTAATATGGATACTATCTAGTGGCCAATCAAATCTTCAACACCCAACTCGATGAGAGCTTCCTGAATCGTTCCAGTTTGGATGTTATTACATAAATGAGCCTTCAATGTCTAACAAGGTAGCTAGGGTATATTGTTTGTAGTGAATGGTTTTTTTTTTTTTTAATCGATTGCACCACCCCATGGAGGGCCTTTCCTTGTATCTCCTTGTTGTCCTCATGCTGGGGTTTGGATAGTGAGAAAGTCTCAAGAATTTCTTTTATGTGAGTATCTAAGATGCGTTCCAGCGTATTAAGTAAGAGAGAATGGGTCGAAAATCCTTCTGGCCAGTTAACATCAGCTCTGCATCATCCGTATCATCCTATCGGGCCAAAAACCAAAATCGGCTCTCATCTCTCGATACCTCCAGCCATTGAAAATTATCCCATCGTCTCATTCAGAAGACGTATGAAAACGATGTCGTCGCCTGACCAAAATCCACACCAAACAAAGGCAAATGGATGCAAAGGAAACTCCTGGAACTGTTGTAAATTGACATCGTCCCAGATCTGACAATTTTTATTATCCACGACTTCATTCAGCCAAAAATGAGCTTTGTCGTTGAAAATAAATTTTTCGCTTACGTTTGGCGAACAGAGCACCAATTTTAATAATAAATTTTCGGGTGTAGTGTTCCATGATTAAATGGCAACTATGTCAGGAAACAACTGTCACAGAATGACAGCGCTGTCATTTCAAACATAACAACAGTCAGTTGTCAAATTTTAGGCGTATCTATTGAAAGGCTGACCTGTATAACAAAATAAGTTTGTCTTATTTATGAATGCGTGCGTTAGTAGCTATCTTGAAAAAGATGCCGAATATGCGAATAAATATGATACATAAACAAATATTGTGCCGCTTACAATTCACACCGGGATTGGCCTAGTTTCTCACTTGCACTGTGGATGTTATATATTTTTACACAAGTGGTAGTGACCTACAGTTTATTACTATGTTTACGAAAGGTGGGATCATGAAAAAACTGTTGACAGATTGTGGGACTTGAACCTGAGTCTACCGGTCAGTGGTCCACACATCTATACACTGAGCTACGGTACAGCGCCCACCGATGTATGAATATTTATTTCCAACTTTCGGAATATAAATCATTCGAATGCATTTCCAGCTCAAGTGGATGTAAATTAATGATATACAGGGTTTTTCAATAAGTACATAACAATTTTGTATTTAAATAAAACACAGAATAATTGAGATATCGGGCTAAAATTTATTCTAGGTGTAGTACACATCACTTTCAATTTAAGTATGGATTCGATCTTGTTCATATGACCACCGCGAGCACCTTCGCAGCGATCGATTCTTTGGAGCCAATTTTTCACCATTCTTCCAGACATATCGGCCGAAAAGTTGGCAATTTCGCTTTCAATATTGTTCCTGAGCTCCTCTGAGCTGGTCATTCTACCGGACCATTTCTCGAGATTACACGATCACCGAACTCCCCCTTCAATAGATCAATTGTTTGACCAGCTGTGTGGCATGTGACACCATCTTGTTGGAACTACATATCACCGATGTCAAGTCCATCCAATTCTGGCCAAAAGTAGTCTTCCAGCATGGCACGATAGCGAACTTCATTGACCGTAACATGACGATCATTTTCATAGACGAAAAAATACGGGCCAATTACACCTCCGGCACCAAATCCACGTCACACGGTCACTTTCTGTGGATGCAATGGAGTCTATTGAAGCTCATGTGGGTATGTTGCTGTCCAATAACGCATATTCTGTTTATCAGTTCTTGAGTTAATTTGATCTTGTAAGGGTGTAGGCCAACATCTTTACGCAAAATTCGCCACATTGTGGACTGAGAGATTCCCAATTCCTGTGAACGGCGTGGAATCAACTGAATTGCCTCATTTTGAACTGAAGCACTTGTGTGTCGTCTTACTGGCACAGGATCAATCAATAGTGAATATGTTGACCCGAATTTATCCACTATAGCACGCACAGCCTGTCTGATTGGATGATTATTAAACCGAAAATTGGAGTAAGCGCTCTTAAAGTTGCGGCCACCGACTCAGAATGTTGGTAGTAATTTTTAATACGAGGGTGGGTCAATAAGTCCCTGAAAATTAACACAAATTGTGTCGTCACCTTAAATTTTTTTTGTCAAGAATCATCTCTCAAAAGAATGCACCTAAATTTTCAGACAGATCTGTCAAATATTTTTGTTGTGGCAGCCATTTTATATAGACGCCTACCAGCATTTTCGTTAAAATGGAAAAAAGTGAATTTCGAGTGCTCCTTAAACACTATTTTTTGCGAGAAAAAACTATCACGCAAACCAAACAAAAGCTTGAGAAATATTATGGGGACTCTTCGCCATCGATTGGAACCATTCACCACTGGTTTACTCAATTTCGGTGCAGTCGTTCAAGCACAAGTGACGCCGAACGTTCTGGTCGCCCAATTGAGGTCACCACACCAGAAATGGTCGACAAAATCCATGGTTTGATAATGGACGATCGGCGAGTGAAAGTGCGCGAACTTGAAGAGGCCACAGGCTTATCACATGGCTCAGTGATTTCGATTTTACATAAATATTTGGACATGAAGAAGCTTTCCGCAAGATGGGTGCCGCGTTTGCTCACAATCGACAACAAACGCATTCGTTTGACAACTTCAAAGGTGTGTTTGGCGATGTTCTACAAAAATTCGGCTGAGTTTTTGCGCCGTTTCATAACCGTGAATGAAACCTGGATTCACCACAACACACTAGAAACTAAGGAACAGTCAAAACAATGGACTCTCCTAGTGAATCGAAACCGAAGAAGGCCAAGGCGGGTTTGTCAGCAAACAAGGTCATAGCGACAGTTTTTTGGGATGCGCGCGGTGTTATTCACATTTCACATCGATTACCTATAAATCTGCTGGATCGATTCCAAGCCGATTTGAAGCAGAAACGGCCGCATTTGGCGAAGAAAAAAGTTCTTTTTCACCAGGACAACGCACCGGCGCACAACTCCGCAGTCGCAATGGCAAAATTGCATGAGTTAGGCTACGAACTCCTCCCTCATCCAGCATATTCCCCAGATTTAGCCCCTGCGACTATTTCTTGTTTCCAACATAAAGAAATGGCTCGGAGGTAAGAGATTTGGGTCGAATGAAGAGGTCATCGCTGAAACAAACGCTTATTTTGAGGGGCTCGAGAAATCGTATTATTTGGAGGGCATCAGAAAATTGGATGAACGTTGGATGAAGTGTATACTCGTAGAACTAAAAGGAGACTATGTTGAAAAATAAAATGTTTTTATACCGAAAAGAGTGTTCCTTATTTCATTTTTCAGGGACTTATTGAAACACCCTTGTAATTTATAAGCGTTGTTAGTTCGTGAACTTCACCATAATAAAAACATAGACCTTGACTGACGTTCTGACATTGATAGATCATAATAAAAGTTTAAGTGTACGTTTGTATTAAAATACAAATTTGTTATGTCCCTATTGAAAAACTCTTTACATCTTCTACCTGGAAAAATCGATACTAGTTAAGGGTCTACTCGGACTAAAATTTTCTGCAGCATAATGCGCACAGTATGCCGTCAAGACCTGCTATTTTTTAGGGGGAGAAGCTGGTAGTGATTGTATTTCATTCTATTATGAAGGCTGCAGACCATGGGATTCTTGTGATTTTCACACCCAGGAAAATGTGTGTTCATAAAAAGCTCCTAGATTTCTCCAGAAGATTGTGTCCAAGTACCTTTAATAATGGATTGCTCATTGGACAGGAGCCTGCTCTCACGAAGTCTTTGATGGTTTCAATGGAATGGAAGTATTTCATCCATGCCTGTATGGCCAGGCACATAGATTATTTGGAAAGGACAGTTAAATGTATCTGCCAAAGTATCTTTTGTATGCCAAGATACGCTATCTTTCGATTTTAGAATTCAAGTCTTTATCAAATTGATTAACATTAAATGAAAGAAAGAATTTTATTAAAACATCTAATCTCTTGCTTATATTACTTTCCTTATTTGTACACTTTAGCAGTTCTGTCATCATTATTTTAAGATGGCTATAAATTTAGAAAGAAAAAAAGACAGCAATTAAACCATTTTAATTGCAAAGCAAATCAGTTTACAAATAGAATTGTCAATTGCTCGCCCAAAATACTCTTTTTCTTCAAAACAGGAAATAAAATGAAAAAAAAAAAAAAAAAAACTTTGGTGCAGGGTAAAGGACTCGCCTAAGTGATGATTACAAAGGAATTAAAAATTCATTTGCCAAATGTCAACGAGGAGGGTTGTATGTTGACTAATTAATTTTGCAAACGGAAAATGGTGCTCCAATCTTAATTTGTTACAATTTTATTTCCTTTCCTTGCGCCATATAATTTTTTAAAGAAACGGCTTGAGAAAAACAATTAAAAGAAAAAATACAGAGGAGAAAAGAAGAAAAAAGGAATCAGTATACTCGTTATCCGTAAAAGACAGATGAAAAGAGAACACCGTCAATTATTTCGCATTCTGATAACTGCTGATGACGAACGGATGTCATTTAGCGGAAACGAACATCTGAGTAGGCTCACAGAGATGAGGATTAAGATAAAAGTCCCATTGTCTGTGTGTGGTTTAATTTTTTTTCTTTGTACCACAGGACACACATACTCGTATATTATATTCAACTTATCGCTCCTTAGTCAGTGCGTAACGAATTTCCTTTGTCACTGTGTTTCTAGCATGGGTCCGATGATGGTTTTCTTTCTCTTCCCGAAGGAGGAAATTTCGTTGTCACCATGTAACTAATGACATAGTGTCAAAGAGCTGGAAACAGGATACGCATGTGATGCAGGATTTAACTGAAGTTTAATGGTGGTATTAGCTGCTTTATATGCATGGTTATTTTGTGGAGGATTTTTAATCTACCAAAGGGGAAAAGAGAGTGGGGTAATTAGCGGCTTACGAGTATATATAGCAGATGTCAAAAGCTCATTTTGATTTAATAATTCAAAAACTGTTTGCATTTAAAAAAAATTAAAGCAAGGCGGAGGATGGACACATGAGGATTTCAAAACAGCAAGACAAAGAAAAACGAGTAGCGTGCCATATGACAGCTGTTAGCATAAATGAATAATCGTTAGGCTAAATCTCAAGGATAGTAGAACACGCAACAATTTACTGCAGTAACGTACATGTATGGTGGTTACTCACTTTATTTCTATGGGCGCTACAGTCCGTGATGTTCTTGGGCCTCAAATTACAAGCATTGAAATCTGATGGATTGTGGAAACTGGAGAGGTATATACGTTCTCCCGGACGTAGCTAAGATAATAGCTAGAACTATATTAGAGCGGATTAAAGAACATTTAGATTCAATTCTCGACGACGAACAGGCAGGCTTTCGCGCTGGATCCTCCTGCATCGTCCACATAAATACCTAACGAATCATAATAGAGCAATACATCGAATACAGGTCGTAAAGGCTCTCGACAGCTTGAATCGAGATGTTGTCCGGTTGGCCTTGTACAGAAAAGTTATCCGAGAAAAACTCATAGCTATTATCAAAGCTACATACGAGGGTAGTAAGTATCACGTCCTAGACACTGGTAAGATGTCGAAGGATTTTGAAGTCCAAAGTGGAAAGCGTCAGAGGTGCATACTATCACCGCATTGTTGGTCATCAAAGATGTACTCGTAGACATTGAAGGGGCTTTTAATAATGTCATGGCGGATTCAGTCGAAGGTGCCTTAAAAAGCCTGAATATTGAGGACATTCTGACCAGATGGATAGTTCCCATGCTAAGAGATAGGTACATAAACACAGAACAAGGTAATATGATACTAAGTGTATCAGCTGGAAGAGGTACTCCCCAAGAAGGTGTTCTCTCTCCTCTACTCTGGGTTATTGTGCTAATAAAACTAGCTTACGCAGATGATGTGGTGCTGCTGGCTACAGGTAAATTCCTTCCAACCCTAAATGACGAAATCCAGGGCGCCCTTAAGAAAGTCAGCAACTGGACTAAAAGAAGTGGACTCACAGTAAATCTAAGAGTATTTACTAACGAGAGGAAAATACCGGAATTCCAAATTCCATCCTCTTAAAACTTCTGACAGGGCTAAATATCTAGGGTTAATACTAGACAAAAAAACTAAATTGGGGACTAAATAAAAGGTGACCAGATAGCAATGACCAATTGTTATGTTTCAGCAGCTGTCAAAGTAGCCGGAAATATTGGCCGGAGATCCGGATTTTGGCCAAAAAATCATTTTCTCGGACGAGGCCAATTTTTGGCTCTGCGGCTATGTCAATTGTTATTGGAGTGATCATCACCTTCTTTCGAAATGAGGAAGGAGACACCGTTACCGTCAATGGTTCTCGGTATAGAGCGATGTTATCCGACTATCTGTGGCCAGAGATGGACAACATCGATATATCCGAGCTGTGGTTCCAATAAAACGGCGCTACATGCCATACAAGCGACGCAACGTTCGAAGTGGTGATCGTCAAGTCCTTAATCTACGCTAATAAGTCAACCACTTTGGATGAGCTCGAGGCCAACATTCGAGACGCTATTGCCGGAATAAAGCTGCACATATTGGACGGAGTCATCAAAAATTGGACCGACCGCTTGAAGCACTGCTAGCGAAGCAGAGATGGCCATTTAAATGATGTGCTATTCCATACATAATGGCATGAATGTATCTTCAAAAAATGCCAAAATCTATTTGATATCTCACACCGTTGTTGTTTTATTTAAATTGCTTTTCGTATTGTTCTTATCTGGTTACCCTATACAAGAGAGAGATCAAGGAAAGCTATGATAGCTCCCTATACTTGTAGCAGAATATTTGGAAAAAATTTGGGGGCCAAACCAAAAGTCATTTTCTGGCTCTACACAGCAGTTGTGAGACCTATATTGACATATCGGCAGCCTAGTATGGTGGCCAGCCGCAAGTAAGGGTACTAACCTCAAGATACTAACCAGAGTACAAAGAATGCCATGCATTGGTATCAGAGGAGCTATGAAAATCACACCAACTGTAGGATTGGAGACTTTACTGAATCTATTAACTTTAAATCTATTTGCACAAGAATCTGCAGCTAGAAGTGCTCTAAGATTAAGCCAATCTGAAGGTCGGAAGTCAAACTTGACGGGGCATGCTCAGATTTTACACAAATACATGGGCGGAGATGTTAGCACAGACTACATAGTGCCCTATTTAGACTTTCATAAGCCGTTTTCCAGTTCATTTCCGAGTCGGGAAGAATAGGAAACTAATATCCCGCTAAATGATGACTCCATCTCCATCTACACTGATAGATACAAGACGGACGTGAGGGTAGGTGCAGGAATTTTTTCGGAAAAACTCAATTTGAACAAGTCATTTCGACTTCCGGACTATAGAAGTGTTTTCCAAGCGGAGTTCTTGGCGGTGACAACAGCTGTCCGGCACGCTGCAATGAAAGCCATAGCTTTTCCGATGACATTACAATTTTTCACTGACAACCAGGCAGCGACAAGAGCTATTTCCGCCATACAAATAAAATATAATCGAATCTTGTGCGTTGCTGTCGCGAAGAGCTACGGGTTCCTGGTACACAACACAATGTAAAGCTCTGCTGGGTACCCGGACATAATGGCGTTTCAGGAAATAAGTAGGCTAACGAGCTGGCAAGGGAGGGCTCTGCACTAAATCCTGAATGTGCTGACTCGTCAATTAAGATCAAATGGCTAGAATTTACAGCCCGTAAGCAAATAATTCACTACTGCTTTATTTACAGAAGCCCTAGTGCGGACAGCAAATCAACTTTTGACGAATTTGATACGCTGTCCGATTAAATCACTCGAATTGTCTCCTTGTATCCTCATACTGAAATCGACACAATTAGGATTGGCTTTAACATTCTGGCCAGACAACACCCGAGGGAAGGTATGTTGAACTTTTTGCTGAGATAAACAATTTGTAAATGAGCCTACACGTATACCGGACATTGAAAATCATTCCGCCAACTCTTTGGACTTATTTCTTACTTCGCACCCTGATAAATACACTATTGATGTTTTAGCGCCTCTAGGTCGGTCGGTTTAGCACTCAGTTGAAGAAAAAACTCCTAAAAGAAAAGTATGGCAATACGAGAAAGCCAACTGGAGTAGCCTTAATAGCTTCTTTAGGATTTTTAACTGGTCGCTATGCTTCCTCGATAGCGACGTAGATGCCACAGCTGATATGATCACTGACACTATCCTCTTAGGTATGAATGACTTTATTCCTAACAGAACAAAGAGCATTAAACCTAAGGCAAACTCGTGGTTTGACTAGAGCTATAAAGAGGCTATCAGGTTAAAAGAAGTAAGTTTTTGGTCTTATAAAGCCAACAAATCTGAGGAAAATCGAAAGAAGTTTAAACAAGCCAGGAAAGACTGCAATGCTCATATTCGACGTGTAAAATTCTTACATGACCATAAACTGAGGCAAAAAATCCTACAATGTCCCAAAGGTAGTAAAAATTTTTGGTCATTCGTCAAAAATATTAAAAATTCTGCCTCGTCTGCCATCCCCACGCTCATTTACAACGACATTGCAGCTGTCAGCTCCTTAGACAAAGCTAATCTGCTTGCTGCTTATTTTGCAGCGAACTCCACGCTGCTAGATAATGTCTTTGTCTCCACCTGTATTTGAGAGCATCAAATTTTCCATGGGATAAGTCCACTTTCGCACTCGTACAGTTCCAGGAGTACTCAAAGGTCTTAACATACACAAATCCGCTGGTCCAGATGGTATCCCCCCCATAGTTCTGAAGAGGTGTTCTTCTACGCTGGCAAAACCTCTGCGTAAGCTTTTTTGTCTATCCTACTTTTCAGGGCTCTTTTCGAATAAATGGAAAACAACATTTGTCCAGCCCGTCCCTAAAAAAAGCGACTCTTCCACCCCGTCCAATTACCGACCCATTGCACTTACGTCCCTTCTTTCCAAGGTCATGGAAATCCTGATAAATCGTCAGCTTATGAAATATCTAGATTCACGAAAACTCCTCGATGACCAGCAGTATGGTTTTCATAGCAACAGGTCCACTGGTGATTTGATGGCATATCTCACCGAGAAGTGAAACCAAACTCTCCATCATTTCGGCGAAACCAAGATGGTTACGCTTGATATTTCAAAGGCATTTGACAGAGTCTGGCATCAGGCTCTTTTGTCGAAAATGCGTGCATATGGCGTCGATGAGTCTCTTCTTCAATGGGTTAGAAATTACCTTTTGGGGCGTTCAATACAAGTTGTTTTGGACGGCTTCAAGTCTGCAATTCACCAAATAAATGCTGGTGTTCCACAAGGCTCTGTTTTGTCTCCGACTCTCTTTCTTATTTTTATAAATGTCTGCAACTTCTAATCCAATCCATTTTTTCGCTAATGACAGTACCCTCAGATTTTCATATTCGTTCCCTAACTCACGTACTTGTTCTTCGGCCGTAGAAGGGGAATGGTAACGTATGTTAAACACATTAAATTCCGATCTGGATGGCATAGTTAAATGGGATTCAACCAACAGAGTGGAATTGAATGCTTCCAAAACACATTGCTGTCTTCTGTCTCTCAAGCGAAACCATAACACTCAACCATTATCCATGAATGGTGCTTGCATCGCTGAAACCGAAAGACTAAACATCTTAGATGGAACGATCCCATATTAGAGATCACCAAAAATGCTGTAAAATGTCTAGGATTCCTTAAACGGTGCAAGAAATATTTTACCCATCTGATCTGGCCTCAATTTATAAGGCAGTCATCCGCCCTAAGCTGGAATATAACGCCCATATCTGGTCTGGTGCACCCAAGATCGTTTTGCGCGTTCCTGATAGGGTACAGAATCGTGCGTTACAGGATGATAACTGGACATAATTTGTCGCGTTATCACATAAATAAATTGGGAATAAGCGAAGATGATATATGTAGAGGCTGCGGCAATGAGGATGTACACGAAGATACACCTCACTTTCTGTGCCAATATCCAGGACTCTACCACCTCAGATTCAGAATACTAGGGAAATATTTCATCTAAGACTTAGAAGAACTATCGGTTAATAAGATAACCAAATTTATCAATGCATCGGGTTGGTTTAAGAACTCACAGAGTTCACAAATGGGGAAGCTTCACTCCAATGGATCTACGAGTACATTGATGTAAGTGTGGCGTAGTAGGTCTTTCACCCTCTACGTCAACCCATTAAACCTAAGCTAACCTAACGATGTACTCCATGCAGCATTGATGGAAGGTAATCATGAAATTCAATCGACTATGATATCTTACCTTACACATCTCAAGTATAGACCCAAAGGTCGACATGTTTGTTTCATTTGCTAGGATCGTCAAAGTAAATGTTTGCTAATGGGATTCTGAGCCACATTAACGACATAAAAAATAAAGTACTCGACTGGGCTGCACATACTTCCATTTATTATGATATTTCGTTAATTTTCAAATCCGAATCGTGAAATGCCGGAAATTCTGCGAAAGTCGAGCTACAGGCTACCGGACGTAGATTGGCTGGCTGCGAACAACGTCTGTTTCTGCAGGTTAGGAGCGGCTGAAATTACAAACTCGCGAACATGCAGGGCTAACGTGGCTTTTTTAATCTGACCAAAAGACACATTTGGATTTAGGCCAAACGGTAGGTCCATTGTGATACCACGAAGAGGTCTGGATTATCAGTGCCAGAATCATTTACGACCCAAACGCAAAATAGTTGGTCTAATTAGTTTGTAACACAAAAATTCTTTCCCATGCTGAAATTAATTGGTTGGTAGCAGTCATTTATAGAAATGCATATGAAAACAGCAATAAAGTAATTATTCTAACTAAAATTAGAGCAAATGAAACATACGGTAGCAATGTAAGATTTACTGAAACAAAGATAAGAGCATAATACAGGGTGGCGCACGAATCGTGCTACAAAAACAAAACGTAATAACTTTTTTTCTGTGTGAGTAATCGGCATATTTTTTATTTTTTTTAATTTGCAGGTTACTATTTAGATTTATTAAAATGAATGCTTGGGATACCGAAAAGAGGATTTGGATAGTGCAGCAGTACCATGCTTTGTAGTCCTTCATTTCCGTCCAAAGAGAATTTAGGCGGGAGTTTGGCGTCACTTCCCCGAGTAGATGGACCCATTATGAGGCTGGTAAACATGTTGACCGAACATGAGATCCCTATGTTCGGGTTCAAGATACAATCGCGGCTGTAGCATCGTCAATTCAGGCAAATCCAAGCGTTCCGACTCGGAACTTTTGAGCGCAAATTCGAGTTAGCAGACGGTCATTACAATAGATAATTCATTATGACTTAAACTTGTTTCCATACAAAGTCCAAATTACAAGCAAGTTAAACCCTCTGGATTTGCCTATTCGCCTGGAATTTTGCCAAAAAATTATTGAAATGGCCGAAGAAGACAACAGCTTGATAAATTGCTTGTTTATGTCTGATGAGGCCCATTTTGATCTAAGCGGCAATGTAAACAAGCAAAATTGCCATATATAGAGTGAATCTAATCCAGAAATACTCCAAGAGATGGAACTGCACTCAGAACGAGTCACTGTGTGGTGCGTAGTTTCATCAAGGTGCATTGTGGGGCCATACTTCTTTGATGAAAACGGTGTAACAGTAACTGTCAATCGGGACCGTTATTTTAAGATGTTGAAGAAGTTTTTTCTACCCATCCGTTTTAACAGCATTTGGTTCCAGCAAGATTGAGCAACTGCACACATAGCCAGACCGGTTATGGCGGAGCTCCAACGAAAATTCCCAAACAAATTAATATCCAGAAACTTCACTTTACGCTGGCCCCCAAGGTCACCTGACCTGACTGCACCAGACTTTTTTTTATGGAGTTATGTCAAGCAAGAGGTGTACAAAACGAAACCAAGAAATTTTACTGAATTGAAGCAGTCCATTAAATCAATAATTGAGGCGATCCCGACTTCAACCCTACATGCCGCAATGAATAATTTTCTGATCAGGTGTCGCATATGCCTTGATGAGCGTGGAGGTCATTTAATAATCTTTAAAAACAATTATTTATAAAAAATAAAATTGAATTTTCTATACAATAAAAAAAAAAAAAAAAAAGAAAAAGATTATTGTGGCACAATTGGTGCGCCACCCTGTAGTTAGTCTGTTCTCTTCTGGATGCATAATAGTTGATCTAGTACTATTTTAATGGTGAAAAATTGAGAGAAATGATTTGTGTTATTGCATGCGCATTTTGTTTATGCAAAGTTTGTAATCGTTTTTGGTCAAACATGGCGCGTGGCGTTGCACTATCGCGAGATCTTAGGGATTCAATAATTAAGGCATTCCAAACAGGATTATCCAGCTATAAATTTGCTAGAAATTTTAGTTTGCCTCGAACATAATCATAAAATAAATAAATAAATATTTGGTGCAACAGCTCGTTAAGTGCCAGGGCCTAGCTTCTCGCAACCACTCGTGCTGTGTGCGTTATATTTTTCACACGAATGGAAGGGACCTACAGTTTTAGTGCCGTATCCGAACGGCAATTTGTTTTTGAGAAGCTTTTTCGTGACAACAATACTCTCGGATGTTTGTCAGACGTTCGCGAGAGGTGGGATCGTGAAAAAACATTTTGGTGTTTTCTGGGATTCGAACTTGGAACCTCTTGCGTAGTGATCCGACACACTAACCACTACGCCACGACGCCCACCTCGAACATAATCACAAAATACAAAAATTTGGGAAATGTGAAAATAGGTAAAAAGAAACGAGACGTCCAACGATAGCAAAACCTCGTGATTGTCGTGTGTTGAAAAAAATTATTAAAGAAAACTGACGCCAAACTGCCGCTTCAATAACTGTAGAATGGAAAAGCCACATAAAAAAAAAAAAAAAATATTTCCGTCGATACTTGCAAAAGTACGATGAAAAAATTGGGATACAGTTTTTATAAAGCTTGTTTTAAAATAATTTGATTTCATAAATTTCAAAATAACTACATTCGTGCAAAATCCAGGCGAAAGAAAAGTCACTTTTGACGCCTAAACACGAGAAAAGACGGATGGAGTGGGTGAAACATCGTAAAAACTGGACATTAAGTCAATGGCGTACCGTTATTTGGCGACGAACGCTAACGTGTGATTCGAACCTTTAAAGAACCCTTCGCAAGGATTGTTTAAATCGAACCGTCAAGTTCCCAGCATCTCTCATGGTGGTGTTGTTAATGCTGTGAAGTACCAACATATTCTGCAGGAGCAATTTCTTCCATCAATACTTCAATTAAATGAAGGAAGTTATATATGTAGGTATTTCAACAAGATGGCGCTTCTTGTTATACGGCTAGGTCCACGATGAGATGGTCATCTGATAAAGGTATTATTTTAATGGAATGGCCGTCCAGCAGCTCTGACCTTTCCCCAATCGAAACTGTTTGGCACAAGATGAAACAGCAACTGCGACTAGAGCCGGCTAGAACTCTTTAGGACTAAAATTTGAAATAAAATAACTAAAATTTGGCAATCATTTACTGCTGAAGAATGTGAAAAATTAGTAGACACTATGCTACGAAGAATAGCAGCAGTAATTAAGAAAAAAGGTGACATAACAGAGTGGTAAAATTAAAATTTTGACTCATAGACCAACTATTCTGCGTTCAAAAAAGTATTGGAAACATGATTTTGTTCCATAAGATCACTCCTTACCATGAATTTATTTAGGTTACTTCCTTATTTGTTGCTAATCATTAAAGAATGCACTCTTTGCTTCAAAAAGTCAAAAGATCAGCACATGTAAGTATTTATTTGCGTTTGGCCTCGTATGTGCAGAACCAGTTACATTCAGAGACAAAGTTCTTTATATATGTATATCAGCCTGGTTAAATAGCAGAGATCTTCATATAAGTACTTCCCAAGGGTTTCCTTCTTAACATTGATAGGGAGTACAGGTGCACAAAAGGTGAGTTTTTGCCTGGTCTCTACAGCTTCTACATCCAACCCAATAGCATGTTGTTCCTATTTATGAACAAAAGTCTTTTTGTTCTCTAAGGATCCAGGTTTGGCCAGATCTGCTTCGACGTAAGACAAGTGCTGATATCGTTTCACCTGCTGTCCATTCTTCTGGCTTCAGTATCAATGCGAAACTTTATCGATTCTATAGGAGCAGACGGTTCCTCCCTATTTATGGAGAAGTTCCAATATGCATCTCCCTTTGCAAGCTCGTCCGCTGCAGTTGTTGGAATGTCTCTGTATTATGGAACTCAGCACAGGGAATCATCGCATCTGTCAGCGATCTTATTCAGAGACCTGCCTCACCAACTTGGATCGGAATATCGGTGATTCCAAGGCTTTTATAGCTGCTTGACTATCTACCTAAAGTACAATAGAGCTACCCTCTACCGCGATGATTGAAAGCCAAGCCTCAACTGCCCGATATTTCGGTCTGAAATACACTTCAGTGATCCGGCAGTCGTCTGGTAATGTTTACATCAGATGTAGTGGAGAAAACTCCTCCTCTCATACGATACGCTCCTTTAGATTCATTCGTGTATATCTCTATCGCAGAATCGTTCAAAACCTCCCCAGATTCCCAGACGGTTCTGCTAAGAATTCTGCTCTTGAACTTGACGTTGAAGTTGGTGTAAGGGACAATATATGATAGTTCGTCTTGCTAAGAAAACTTTCTTTGCCGTTCGGGATCCTGGAGTGGCCAGAATTATCATTAGCTAACTGTGAGGATTTCCGAAGCCTCAATGCTGCTTTAGCTGCCATCTGCCTGCCATAGGTATCAACACCATTGTCTCCAGCACATCGGTGGAAGTTGTTTTTTAGAACACCCATACGCAAGAAAACCTCTGAACTTTTCCTAGAAGATTAGTGTTACTCTTCTTGTCCAGTGTTATCCACCTCACTGATGCCGTGTATATCTAGTGGACTACTTTAGGCTGAAACATAATTTTTGGTCCTGCCAAGTACAATGATAACATGAATACGTTTGGACGTGTAACCTCAAATTTGAAGAAAAAAATCATTAGAGGCGTTTTCGAGGAAACACATTTTTTTTGTATACAAAGTTGGTCATTTATGTTGTGGTCCCACAGACCCCAGGTTATGAAGTTTGAAGCAAGTCCATTCATCCATTTAGGCAGTCGGCGGTTACACATACAGATGGGTAGACAGCGAAGTAATAATAACCCAGATTGATCAAGACTTCTACATTAAACATTTTCACGAAACCAATAGATATCTGCCTTGCCTCTATACGAGTATACGTAGACGTATTTAAGTGGAAATAATATATGTACACCTACTCAATTTCCTTTTGCAACTTATTCACTGAATAATACATGTCTGCGAGTCTTTAAACTCCACATATCACTTTAATTGTACTGACAATTTTAAAGTAATGAAATAAGGAAGATGGCTCACATCCGTGAAAAACCACCTGGCAGGGGAAATAATTATGAAAATGCCTCCAGGAAACCGAATCAATTAGCTTGTACTTTGACAATGTAAACACGAAAGTGTTGAACACGCACACACACAAAATAAACACCGAACATACATATAGAATTCCCAACAGGCATACAGGACGAAATACAAATCTTTCAGCCTGCACATCCACATATATTCCGCAGCAAAAAAAAGGCGTCCGTGTGAGGTTCACACATGTGCAAGGTGGAGAACAAAAAAAGACGCAAAAGAAGGAAAAGTAACCAGAAATAAACTTGAATTCCAAGAAACGAAGATGATTTCTTCGTCCTGCGTCTTGTAATTGAGTGCGTACATCGCAGAGATGATTTACGTTACATTATTGATTTCCACCCTAACTTGTTGATAATTTGATAAGCCCGCTCGGGTTAGTATAATATAAATTTATTACTAGACTCCTAAAGACAAGGACATTTCTCGGAATTTACGTAACATATGTATGTCCCAAGTACTTCAGTCCTTATGAGATAATTTCTACAAGATACATATATTCTGTAAGCATCTCTAAACTTTATTCAAAAACTACTCCGAGTTGAGTAATAAATTTTATTCCAAACTTGGTGGATTGTATAAGTCCAATCCAAAAATAACTTCATCGTAGTAAAACTGTGAAGCTCTATTAACCTTCCATGTGATCAAGGACTTTACCAATTTTAAAAAGCACTTTATCCGTTTATGTACTTTTTACTGCTAAACTTGGACAAAACTAATTGAATACTTGCGTAAAAACAGTATCACACTCGTAATTAAGAGAGAAGTATGTGATTCGTTTAACTTTTGTTTCAAGGTTTTTTACGAATTACTCGTATCCTTGATGGAAACTTCCATGCCAAAAGTGGTCAAGGCTGTAAATTGAAAGATTGGTGGATAAAGTTTCAATCATGACCATAAAGAAAATTCTTTTTACGAACCATCATCTTTTGAGAGCTTGTATATGAAAACAAAATGCTGCGAGGAGCCAAATATGACTCCGATAGACTAGAGATACGCCAACAGACAATCTTGCCCCGAATACTCGTATAGAGGAGCACTGAAGTGCTGCCAAAAGTATTCCTCTAACTATAGTAAAAAGTTTAGCACTTGGAAGATTACAAATTGTCCGCAGATTTCTTCAGATGGATTGGCGAGCGAAAACAATTTCAATTTTGCATTACAGCCATCCGCCATAGAGTGGATGAAAGCCAGCCGAAGTTCCAGTACCGTATAAGAATGCAGGAAGTCCAGCGTATCAGCAACGTACTCGTAATACATTTTTCGATCGTACTGGCTGAAGAAGCAGTAGCTAGATGTGACAGAGTAGTGGCGGGCTCGTGACATATAAGCTTGGGTGAGTTCACATTACCAAAAAAACTTCCATTTAATTCGGGGTGGAATTGGATATTTTGCACGATTTCGAACAAATTTCGGTGCCCATCTTGTAGAACACAGCAACATTTTTTCATAGGACGTACAGATTGCGAGATATTCACACTCAAAATAATTTTTTTATTACCTTCCGAGTATAGTCGGTTATTTTGGAAGATCGATTACTTTAAGTTTAATTTTGAAAAATTCTCCATCCATCTTGTAGAGAATTTCAAAGTAGAAATTTCTTAGCGAAATAATTTTTTTCGTAGGACTCACCGTTTGCGAGATATTTCCACTCAAAGACGATTTATCCGTTAACTTCAGAATGGAGCCGGGCATACTGGAATTTTCAATTTTGAAAATTTTTAAAAATGTGGAAACCATCTAAAGCGTGGGCCATCTGGTGGTTTCTTTTTGAAATTACATGTTATTTTGACACTAACCAACGGGTGTGCCATCTGCTGTTTTTTTTTTTTTTTTTAAATTACGATAGTTCTCGTGCTGAAAACATTGACAGAAAAAGAGTATCTCTCTCTCCGCGATACGAAATAATGCCCGATTCACAATGTAGTGTCTGAGCGAGACTAGAGCTAGGCGAGAAATCCTCGTCCTCATAAAATCGTTTCCCAGTTCACAATGAAGGCGATACTTTTGACAGCGAGCCTGTATTATCTATGTGTTAAAGTGAAGAAGCAACAACGGCAACACACTCCATCTTCCTCTTTCTGGCTACATAACAAAGTCGCATCAGCCTGCTGACAGGCAATCTCGTCGCGAGAGTTTTCCAATTTTCTGAAAAGATTGCGTTGCGATAGAACGAGTCTCGCATCATTGTGCATTGTTTCATATATTTCCATAGATCGAAACCTTTTTTGACAACTCGCGCTAGACTCGTCTCGCTCTCACGCTGCATTGTAAATCGGGCATAAATCGATATACTCGTACGTTTGGACAACGTTGGAAAATATTGAAAAGTTATTTCCAAAGTTTATTGCTGAAATTTATTTATTTTTTTTTGACGAAAGCCTGAAAATCTTCTAAAGGCACCATAAGGCCCCACCGCGCGTTCTTACGGTGTGAGATTTTTACTCACTAAAAACACCTTCAGCAGTTTTATTTTCGCTTACGAGACTCGTGATTTTTGGAAAAAGATTTAGGCAGGTTAAATTCCAATGAAAGTTCCTGCGGTTTTCATGACCGACATATGGGTTGGCCACGATATCCCGACTCAAAAAATCCCTTTTACAAAATCCCGTTCTCAAAATCCCGGAAATCAAAATATATGCTTTCAGATTCTCATGGATTTCAATGACTTATGTATTGTGACCAGATAAGAACGATAGTAAAAGAAATTTAAATAAAACAACAGCGGTGTAAGACATCAAATTGATTCTGGCTTCATTTTGAAGCTACATTCATGCCATTATGTATGAAATATCCGAAGTGAAGTTACTTGGGAACCCTGAGTTGGTTTAAATTGTAATTTATGAAAGCATTTCTTTTTTTAATTTTATTTCAAATTGTTTTAGCTTGTTACTCGTCATTTTGGTGTCAGTTTTATTTAAAAAACGTTCTTTTGAGAGCGATTCGATTTCAAGTTACGCCATATTTCATAATTCGGTTTCCCACTACTATGCCGAAATTAGTTTCACTTTTAATTAAACAGTACTTGGGTGGCCCGCTTCGCGGGATAAAAGGATTTCACACTATGGGACATCTCTTTGACTCATACATCGGACGGCCTTTGGCCTCACATGCAGGCGTTCAGGGCGCCGCTAAGCGGCGTATAACCAAATTTGTATATGTACTTTTAATTTTTTTAAAAACACATGCTTGAAGATAATAGTTTCTGGAAACATATTTCCAAAAAAACCAAAAATCAGTCAAAATATAATGATTTTGATTAGCAACCGCAAAGGCATTCGGTATTTCTAAAGTGTCAGTCATCAAAATCTGTTCTAAATACCTGTTAACAGAACCAAATAATAGTTCTAAAAAGAACATTTTCCTTTTTTTCGCTCTCTAAATTTACTTAACATAAAACTTCCCCTATCCAAATAACAAGAAATCGCTATCAATAGAATAAACACATTCCTTAAGTACAATTCATGAGAAAGCATATGCTTTCAGATTCTCATAAATTTGAATGAGGGGGTACTTAAATGCACGAAAATCATAAAAAAAGGTGCCTTCTTCATGATTCTCATATAGTTAACTTAACCAATTGAGTATTTTCATTTTCCAGTGTGGTTACCCTCAGTGTGAGGGTGGTGAAGTGGGGTGGGGTGAGAGATTTTATTATGAATTTTCTATAATTTCCAAAAATTTCCGGGATTTTTTTTCAATGTTCAATTTCCGGGATTTTTGAAATTTACAATTTATTTTTTCCGGGATTTTGGAATCCGGGAAATCGTGTCGTTCCCCCGGCATATACCATGGCGCGAGGTCAAAAGGATTTGTCCTTTGCAGACGACGAATTGAATTGTTCGCGTCAAGTAGTTGAATGACGGTACGCTTACAATGGCCATGAACATGATCTCTGTGTTTACGAGCAATCCCAGATCCCGATGAATATCTTCTAACTTCTAACGATCGTTCTAAGAACTTTATTTTCAAAAGTTTGTGGGATGTTTCTATTGCTTTTCCTGGTACAATCCCATAGTTGTAGACCATACGTCCACACTGGCTTTAGCACTTGCTTATAGATAAGTTTATGTAGGCTCAACTTCGAATGTTTTCCGATTTGTCGGTATTTATTTTCGAGCTCGTCGCGTTTCTTTTTTTACGTGCGATTTCCATTTAAGCTTAACATCTAGAAATATTCCTAGATACTCTGCTTCGTTCGCGTACGGTATTTGAGCAGAGTTTAAATATACGGGTAATCTATCCACTTTTTTGCAGGTAAAGTTGATGTGGGTAGATTTTCTTTCGTTCAGCACAATACGCCGAGAATTCGTCCAAGCGTGGACTTTATTAAGAGCATCTTGCAGCTTTTCAATTGCACAACGTCCGCAAACGTGGCGACGACGCAGTTTCTTTCCTGCGGGATATCACGAGTGTAAAGTACATATATATAGAAGTGGGCCAAGGACACTACCTTGTGGAATTCCGGCCGCAATCTCTTTGAAGTCAGAGTAATCATTTCCGTACTTAACACGAAAAAGTCTTTCAGTAAGGTACGATCGTAAGATTAGAAAGAGTTTCCGTGGCAGTAGTAGTTGCAATGAATCCAAGCCTTCGTGCCAAACCTTATCGAAAGCTTGTGAGACGTCAAGAAATACACCACAACAAATCTTTTTTTCTTCGAGAATTTTCTCAACCACGTCAGTTATTTTGGGGACTTGGTCGATTCTAGAATGTTTGACTCTAAATCCAAACTGATGGTCAGGAATGAGACGTCTTTCGTCGATTACGGGTTGTAGTCGTTTGGAAAGTAGTTTTTCGAATATTTTAGAGATCAAATTTCTTCTCGATATGATTTCTTCTCATTCAGAGGTTTGCCTGGTTTCGGGACCATTATAACCTCGGCGACTTTCCATTGTGTCGGAACGTAGAGCAATCTGAACGACGAGTTAATCAAATATAGTAGTAAATAAATAATGCAAATTTTTGAAAAGAATTTAGGTCGAAATAACGCATCCATCAATCGTGCCTTCTGTACGCAAGTTTGTGAAGATAGTTCGTGAGTGCTCAGGCGAGAATATTGCTGCTGTTGCTATAAGTTCTCAGCAACTGGACATTGGCCGAACTTAGCCTGAAGAGATTTATGCATAAAGACCTCGGATTATTCCCTTACAAGTTCCAACTGAGTCAGAAATTGAAGCAGAATGATCATCCGCTTCGTTATTGAATATCTGTTTGAGCTTTAGAGCAGCTCGAAATTGAAGTCGATTTTTTTAAACAAATTATTTTTTCGGATGAGGCGCATTTTCATCATAAGCAAAACTGCAGTATTTGGGGCTTGTAAAACTCACATGTAGTTGTAAAGAAGCGTTTGCATCTTCAGGGTGTGACTGTTTGGTATGGTTTATGGAATGGAGGCATTATTAGCCAATTTTTCTTTGAAGATGGCAATAATATTAAAGTCAATGGAGAGCGCTACAGAGCCAATTTGTTTTGGCTGGAAACTGAGAAAATGAACGTGAACGATCTCTGGTTCCAGCAGAATGGAGCTATATGCCATAGTAGCCACCTAATAATCGATTTTTTGGGCACTACGAGTATGTTCAATAATCGTGTAATTCGCCATTTTAGTGATGTTGCTTTGCCTCCACTGAGCTGCGATTTGTCGCCGTTGGACTTTTTTTATGCTGACAATCCAGAAACCATTCATGCACTTAAGTGCAATATTGATCGAGGTATCCGTGAACTAGAGCCCTGAAGCATCGAAAATATACTGTAAAATTGAGTTGAGGAGGCGACTGCCAAGACAGCCGCGACATTCCATAAATGTTCGGAAAGTGTACTCTCTTCAATAAAGTAAAAAACTTTGAAAAATATGGATTTGTTCTATAAATAAATAAATATTTTGGCGCTAACAGCCAAATGGAGGGCTTGGCCAAAAGCTTCTCGCAGCCACTCGTGCTGTGCGCCTCACGAATGGTTGGGATCTACAGTTTTATGCCGTTTCCAAAGGGCAATTTTTTCGATTAATAGAAGCTTTTCCTGACTTTCGCGAGCCACGGTTCCTACCACTGAGCTACGGATTTTTTTTAAAAATAAATGAACAGACGGTCCACCCTTTAGTAGAGAATTTGAAAGCCTGTAATATTTTTTTTCAGGAGAATGCACAGTTTTCGAGATACTCGTACTTAAAAAACATTTTTTATTAAGTTCTGGGTAAAGCCGGAAAATTTGGATGAATACGAACTTTGAATTTGCGAAAATTTCTAAAAGTTCGCCATCGATCTAGTAGAGAAGTTCAAAGCCTAGAATTACGATCATAGTAATTCTGTTTCGAAGGACGCAACGTTTTCGAAATATTGCCAGTAAAAAACTATTTTTTATTACCTACTGGTTAAAGTCGGATAATTTGGAAGAAACTTTCTACAAGTTCGGCATCCATTTAGTAGAGAATTTCAAAATCTAAAATTGCGATCGTAATAATTTTGTTTCGAAGGGCTCGTCGTTTCCGAGATATCTTTACTGGAATACAATTTTGAAGTCAGACATTTTGGAAGAATGGATAACTTCAACTTTCGGAAATTCTAAAAAGTTTTGCAACTACCTAGTAGCGAATTTCAATACTTAAAGTTTTGCAAGTTGTAATTTTTCTCGTAGAACACACCATTTTGGAGATATACACAGTTAAAATCTATTTCCAATCTGCTGGCTGTAGGTACACATTTTAAATGTCAACTCACCGAATAGTCTGTAACTCTGCAATTTTCCATTTATCAAGTGGCAATTATGGCAATTTAGCTTTGAGCACATATTTTTTGTGCACAATTCCAATACATGTTAGCAGACAGACACGCATTACATATTGAACTTAAGCTGAGATAAGCCGTTCTAATCACTTCAGCTAATTCATGATGTTTTGTGAGTTTTTTCGTTCCCTTTCTATTCTACAACAATGTTAGTAAAGGACATTGCTTTCAACATTATGTATAAAAATGGAAGCAAATGCATTGCATTTTAAAAATATTTTAAATTTAGAAATTAATGTTTACGTGGGATTTTTTGAAACAAGTTCACGTTATTATATGCTCCTTTGGATGAACCGTCGGCCACTGGTACAAAATCATTAGAGTGTTTTTCTGCTGGTTTTCAATGAGGATCAGCAAAGACGATGGAGGGAGCATTACATGGTTTTAAAGCGCATTACAAGTGGAGGTATGGCCAAAATCGGAAATGAGGTATTCGATATGCAAAAGCTGGCATGGATGAGATTATTCTCGTGAATCTCTGAAAAGTTTCGCCAACAACAGTGGTAGAGTTTCTGCACACACTTATAGAAAAGACTTGGGGGGTCGAGACTTTCTCTGACGAACGGAGAAAAGGAATGATTTTTACGCTGCACTGAATACTATATTTGAATAGGAGAGACTCAAAAAAGTGGGTATCGCACTTCTGTTTATATGTCTGTCCATCTATACCACCGAATACATTTTACAGGATACAAAAGTAGATTTCCCCCCCAACCGTATCTTTTCGACAGAATCAAATGTACTCGTATCTATGGGTATTAATTCACAATTAAACTACAAATAGTTGGAAGTATAAGAATTTTACTACACTTTACTTTAGATGGCGCTATAGCCTGGTATGGACTTGAGCCTAAACCAAGGAACGTATACAGCCAGCTTGATCTTGTGCTAGCCGCCTAGAGTTGTTTGTAGTGCCTAGCCACTTGCGTGTGCCACATAAGGTGAGGTCTTCCTTTACCGCGTCCGGGATGGATTCGAAGACTTTCCAGGCCTTAGAGTTGATGTTCATTCGCTCTACATACCTTAGCCATCTCAGGTGAAGAATTCGAACAGTTTTGACTAGGTCGATGTTGCTGTACAACCGGTGTTGTTCGTTGTTGTATCTTCTCCTCCATTCCCCATTCCGTTCATGGGATCAAAAATCACTCGATTATTTTTCTTTCAAAATCACCAGGTGTGGTTATCCGTCTTTCATAACGTTCATGCTTCTGCGCCCTATAGCAGGACTGCGATGATGAGGGTCTTAAATAAAGTCAACTTACTTGTCCGCGATTGGGCTTTGCTACACAATTGTTTTCTTAGCCCAAGGAAGCAGCGGTTCGTAATAGTGATTCTTCGCTTGATGTCTGAGCTTGTGTCATTGTTTGAATTTACAGTGATTAAAATTAAGCGAATGTTGTCGGCATGCGCTACAATCCTTCCCAGTGTAATGTTAAAGAAATCATACGACAGCGCGTCACTTTGTCGAAGTCCTTTGCTGATATTAAAGCCTCGGTGATGTTGTTACCGACCTTGATGGTGCAGTGTGCACTCATCTAAACTTATCATCCTGCACGGACGAATGAGTTTAGCAGGGATGCCAAAACTAGACATGGCTTTCTATAGCTCTTCTCTATAAACGCTATCATAAGCGACTTTAAATTCGATGAAAAGGTGGTTGGCGCAGCTCAGAGGGTCTCCTTTCTTGAGGATCCAGCAATCAATGCTGAGGTTCTATTCGCCGGGCATACTTTCATCCGACCATGTATTACAGATGAGTGTATGATCCGTACTAAATCATTTTCAGCTACTTTAAATAGCTCGGAGATAGACCATCGACTCCAGCAGTCTTTCTGGATTCAAGCTTAAATATTGCTTTCTTCATTACACGTTGGTCGGGTGGACGGAATTGTTGATCGTTGACAGTGGAGTTTTGATCATCACCGCCGTTTAACAGTCTGCAAAAGTAATCTTTCCAAATTCTCACCTCTACTACTAGACTTCCTTCTTCATCTCCCTTTACCCTCTTCAAAATAGTTATACCTTTTTTTTTTTTTTTTTTTTTAAAAAAACCTAAAATACTGTAACATAATGTAGCATAATAACTACGCCCCAAAAAGATGCAACACATTCCGAAGTGTCTTTTCATTCGAGGTTCGTGTCCACGGTAAAATACGGATTATGTCTAAGACGATATCGCGGAATTAAGAGAGAATTATAACCACAAGAGATTTTTGGCTGCAGCTGTCATCTTGGAATTATTACATCAGAAATTTTGCGTTCCAGTGGTCGAAGAATTTGCTAGAAGTTTCTGGCTATCAGAAATGCGACTATATAAGGACAGATGGCGATCGAGGCAGGGCAGTTGGGTTTCAAACCGCACGAAGAGATTGGAAAAGTGATAGTAGGTGAAGTTGTAATTTTGTGATAAATTGAAAGTTGAGAGTTAACAAGAAGAAGTAATTAGTTTGGATTTGTGAATTAAGTAATTGAAATGAGATAAAGTGATTTAAAAAGGAAGAGACCTTGTAAGGAAAGAATTTGCGAAGAACGGTATAGTGTGAACTTGAGTTGTTCTATAGACTAGAAAATAAAGAAATAATCTCACAGAATAACGTTTTATCTACTCGAGCCGTAGCTCGATACTATCCCATGTGAACTGAAACACTGTGCAAAATAAATCTAAAGGCAAGTATAAAACATTTGACAAATACTCGTATGTATATATTTCCAATGCCACCGGGGATTAATTTTTCCTCTGCCAATTTTTATATCGGATGGTTCCTTGAACTCACGATAACACGCTTTACTACAAAAATGACAGCTACATCATTTCAGATAAATCATTTTACGTAACCTTGAAAACGGGCAACTCAATAACAATGGACTGCTGATCAATCTGTACACCCAACTCTGACACTATCCATCCACTTGTCACTCGTACTGAAGTGCTTATGATTTCACACAAAAGCAAAACAAAAAAAAAAAATGTTTCACCTCCAATTGAATACACGTGTGGCACGACTGGACCAGATCCTGCTTAGTAATTCATATTAATGTCTCTTGAATCATTAATCATTGATGTCAATCTATTGGTCAGTAGTCCTTCCTTCCTTCCTGTCCCCATGTACATGAGCATTCGTTTCGTGCACACAAACGAAAATACGAGTATCTTCACTTTTTTTTTTTTACACTTTTGACATTATATACATTTTTTATTAGCTATACTCTTTCTCAATTGATTTTCCTTCCTTTGCATTCGTTTCCGGGTTTCGGGGTTGAATCCTTGTCCGGTCTTCCTCAGTTGGCATTTGAAATTTGAGTATCCGCACACGATGTGAGAACATGAAACTAGATATGTACGAGCATTGCAAACGATTACCAACGTCATCGGGTTCATATATCCTTGCTCTTAACATGAGTTCAAGGATATGCTGCTACCAGAATGATGTGTCTGGGTTTAGAATTTCGCCTAGCCATCGTACGAGTACATCCATACATTCAGTGAATTGAGTGAGATCTAATAATTTTCGGTCTCATTTTGGTTGGATTTTTTATCGAAGGAAGATGGTGTGATATATTTTATCCAACAGCGTCCGAGATACTTACGACACGACCCCCACTGTACTAATACACACTCTGGGCACCATCATTTGCGGAAAGATGGAAGGAGAATCCTTCCTTTTTTTTATGAAATTTACTGCCGGCAGAGAAGAAATCAGTGTGCCTCGCCTGGAAATGTGAATATAAAGTGAATTCGTGACTTGCATGCAAGTACATAATGGACGGATAAATTTCTGTACACACATCCGTACGTCTGTAGTAGTTCATTTCATAAAGAAATGGGAAATGGCTGGATACTTACCTATACTCGTACACATGGTATAGCCAACGAGTATTATTGTGAATATGAGCTGAGGAAAAGTACTTTTGGGTACGTTTTACTCGTTTTTTTTTTTTTTTTTTTTTTACAGAATGGTGCAACGGGTAAAGTCAAACACCCCACTTGACTCGTTCAGGACTTTGATGTAAAGGAAATGGGGAAACAAAAAATCCTAAACAAGCTCACTGCTCGTCATATTTATTTACTTAGGGAGGTTTACAATTTAAGGGATAAGGACTGATGGAGAAAAACAAATGTTGTTGTGTTCTAAAAGAATTTATTTTGTTTTCCGAAGGAAAATGGATGACTTTCGTAAATTTTTACTCGGTTAGGCTAATATTATTCTTTATACTGAGTGTTCAAGTTCGTTGGACTGAGCTAGGAGTTTAGAAAAAAAAAAAAGAACGCTTCGTTGGATTCATTTAATTTTGAAATGAATATATGCTCCGCTGGAAATATTAGATTTTTATTTCTTTTGGAAAATACATTAAAGAGGCGACTGTGTACTAGTAATTTAGTTCAGAAACTTAATTTTTAAGCACGGAATGGCTTATTATTACAAAACCTTAGATTCAACTCAAAGTTCTTGAATTGGTTGAGGTCGTGTCTATCTAACCGAAAACAATTAATTCAAATTGATAGTTTGAAAGCCACGTTCATTAATGTGGAGTCAGGTGTTCCACAGGGTAGTCATTTGGGACCACTTTTGTTTAACTTGTTTGGGAATGATATTCCAGTTGTTCTAAAATTTTCGTACTCTCTGATATTTGCGAACGATGTGAAGTTATTTACCTCGATATCTACAAGCCACGACTGTATCAGATTTCAAAATGATATTTATTTATTTCTAGAGCTTTTTCAAATGCAAAATTGTTTGTGCTCATCGGAAATTGGTGCCTGTAAGTTTTACCTATAAGTTTGAAAATGAACCCCTTTCAAAAGTCAGTGAGGACAAAGATCTTGGTGCTATCTTTGATTCCAAACTAATTTTCTCGGTTTATATTGATTTTATTGTATCCAAAGCGAGTTCTATAATAGGTTTTCTAAAAGGGAACTTTCCTAGCAGTTTCCAAAGACGGGTGGGTACACAATAAAGACAATTTGTATACTGTTAGTGTTGCCCATTTTAGAATACTGTTGTGTAATTTATGTTCCAATTTATGAGAATGCGTTTTGCTTATCGAATTCTGAGGTGGTCCGATGGAATGCATGACTATTTTTCAACGCGCGCTAAAGGGATTATGAATACCCTTTATATTTTTTCAGGGCACGGGCATTTAGGAAAATGGGGAAGAGGAACAGACGAGAAGCCTGTGCACGTTGGCTTTACATTTTTGAAGGTTGTAGTGATGGGAAAATACAGAGCCTGGTAGATCATTCCACATTCGTGTTGTTCGGCTTATAAATGAATCCCTATATTTGACAGTACGACCGAAGTTTGGCTTTAGGGTAAACTGATGTGCATTCGAAGCATGTCGCGTATTGCGGGTGAAATTTTGAAGGGGAGGAATGCAGAACGGTCTTGGATGCACCAGACCAGATGTGAACGTTATATTCCGGCTTTGGGCGGATGAATGCCTTATAAATTGTGGCCAAATCAAATGGGGTAAAATATTTCTTACACCGTTTAAGGAATCCTAGACATTTTGCAGCATTTTTGGTGATCTCTAATATGCGATCGTTTCATCGAAGATGGTTAGTCTTTCGGTTTCAGCGATGCAAGCACCATTCATGGATAATGGTTGAGGGTTATGGTTTCGCTTGAGAGACAGAAGAGCACTGGAAGCATTAAATTCCACTCTGTTCGCTGAACCCCATTTGATTATGCTGCCTAGGTCGGAATTTAATGGAAGAACACCTCTTCAAAACTAAGAGAGGAGGAGCTGACAGCTGGAATCTCATTGTAAATGAGCGCACATAGATTTAAAAATTTTAGAAAGCCGCAAACAAACTCAATGCATTATTCCCATAAAAGACATCATAAGTGGTACTATTTAATAAGTCGAATTACTTGCGCTGGTTGAATATTTGACAAATATATTTATATTTCCAATTCCTCCGGATGCTGGATTAATTTTTTCAGTGCCAATTTTGATATCAGATGATTGCTTGAATTCACGATAACACGCTTTACCACATGACAACTACGTAATTTCAGATGAATCATTTTACGTAACTTGTGCTGGTTTCTTGATATATTCCAGAAGGAAACCTTAGAAACAGATTTGAGGGTGGCCGTGGTGCAGTGGTAACATCATCGCTTGTCACGCTGTTGATTTACGGTTCGAATCCTGAAGTCAAGAATCATCATTTATTTCGCACGAAATAAATAAAAAAGTCGATCACTTGCGAAAGCTAAGTCAACTCTACTGTGAAGGCAGTAGGGTGGTCATATGGCTAAAATGCAACTTGATCGTGATGATGACCTCAGGAGGATGGAAAAAAAATACTGTGAATCATAAGCAACGACAATAATAGCGAAAAACAAACAAAATACTCCCCAGTTATCTGGACAGCCACCCTTGGAGTTTACAGAAACTTAATACTACCTGAGTTTCAAACCACACCACTCTGTCTCTACCCCTTTCCATAAAACGTACGTGTTCTAAAAATTAGTATAAGGGTATTCATATCCCCTTTAACACATGCAAATTATAAAAAAAAAAGAAGATATATTTCATGATCCCAATTATAAGACAAATTATGGTCTAAACGAACCAATAACTCGTTCTCTAATGCTTCATAATTCTGTTTGAAATGAAATAAAGAAATAGTACTACCCTACGTACATTTCTTTTGAAACCATTTTTATTCTGCAATAAGATATGATGAGCCGAAGACAGTGTATGGTGGAATACTACATTGAGCGAGCTCAGGAGTACGCAGGAAGCATTTTAACAGAGCAAAACGTCCAAAGAATCTAGAAGATTGGGATATGTGTAAGAATAGTCTGAAGAAATGTAAGTTGGAGATAGGGAAAGTTCAGAGGAATGCGTGGCATTTTTTTTTTGTGAAAATATAGGCAAAAAGCTACTCCTCTCGGATAATGAAAATCTTGTTCAAGTGTCCATCTACTCATATGCCTAGCTTTATTAAAAAAACAGATGGAAACTGGACCATGCCTCGCGAAGAATCCTTGGAGTTACTTTATGATACTCGTACCCATTTTCCTGATAATAAAGTGGTCTTCATATCAAAAGGTAGTAAGATCTCCCAAGCATCCCCTAAGGATTTCCGTCCAAGCAGCTTATCGTAATTTCTCTTAGAGATCCTGGGCGATCATATGATATATGATCTTTTGAAAACAAGGATTTCACGATGGTATCTTTCCTTGACATTGAGGAAGCTGCTGCTGTTGATGGTTGCCTTTGCTTTTGAATCGAGCAAATGCTAAAAAGCAGGCTTATCCATTCTGTGCTGGGATTCTCTCTCACAAGAAGGTCAGTTTACAGAGGTACTTAACAGGGCGGAATATTATCGCCATTACTACGGCTCATTCTATTGCATGAATTGCTTAACAATTTAGACAAAGAGGGGTACAGTGTTATAGCCTATGCGGACAACATTGCGATAGTCATATCACGGAAGAGATCTGGTGGAATCAGCTCCTAATAAACGGGGTAGATGAAAGATTAGTGTTGTGAATTAAAGCAATGCTCGTGCACAGAACTTTGATCGTGGATATTATGGCCGATATGTGATGGCAGGAGTCAACAGAGGTTGTCCGTAAGGTGGCGTTCTGTCTCCACTGCTATGGTGCATGTTGGTCGACTCTATGTTGAACACTCTCAATGGTTCTAACGTCTACGCTCAGGCATATGAGGATGATGTTGTTGTATTTTTTGTCAGACCATGCCTAGAGACTGTCTGTGTTAATGCCAAAATGGCTCTGGATATGATCGATGAATGGTGCACTAGGAATGGGCTTTCGGTCAATCCTCTCAAAATCGAGGTTGTTTTTTCTATACGAAAAGGAGGAACTTGACCGGGTTGACTCAGCTAGTGCTAAATGGCATCACAATCCACTTCTCGAATGAAGCCAAATATTTAGGAGTAATCCCTGATGAAAAACATGTCGAGTCGAAGGCAGTCAAGGCGCTCTTAGTTTTCTGACAGTGTAGGGGCGCTTTCAGCAAGACTCTTTTATCACTGAAAAATATTCCATGGATCCGTACGGCTATGATAAGACCTTTCCTAGCATATATGTCGGTTGTTTGGTGGAAGGCGCTTTCGCGTAAATACGTATATGTGACTGCCTTTTGCACTAAACTCCAAAGAACAGCTTGTATCGGCTGCACGGGAGTTTTTCCGAGTATGCCTGGCTTTGCTCTAGATACACTACTATCAAAGCAATCTATCGTCTCTAAAGGCGACTTCCCTTGTGTTCCAAACTGGATGCGCCAGAATCTGAACCAGGAAAGAATTGCAGCCGAATTTTCTTGGATGGCTCCAAAACCAGTCACGGTGGTTCGGTGCTGCTGTCTTCTTGGAGGACGACAATATCAGGCTGCATTTTCTGTTAGGCAATGCTTTGTCTGCTTTTCAAACGGAGACTTATGCAATCCTAATGGCCATGAACTATGTTGTAAGGAATAGGTGAAAGGGTCGGAGTATTTGCGTCAGGCTGCGTTTAAGGCCTTGTTCCAGTCTTTAACCACTTCCAAGGTAGTTCTGGAATGCAAGAACTTAACTAGGCTGAACTCTGTAATTCTTGTCTGGGTACAAGACCAACTTGAATGATGTTGAATGAGGTCTCCGATGAGATTGCAAGGCAAGGCTCAGAAGATATTTTCTCAGGACCCGAACCTGTGTTGGGTCTTCGTGCGTCCTCTGTCAGGGCATCCATTGACGATTGGGCTTCTTATGAACATAATTGTATGTAGCTCGGTTCTCTAGGACGCTGTCAGACTAAACGAATGCTCCCGGACGTCTGTAAGAAAAGATTGTAGACAACTTATCGGCGTTCTCACGGGGCACTCTGCTTTGCTAAATACCTCAGTGTGGTAGACTTAAGTGGTGCAACATTTTGCGATGCCTGTGGAGAAGGTGATAACATTGCGGAATGCTTTCTCTGTGATACTCCTGCTTTTACTCGTATCAGGTGGCAAATACTATAAGCTCCTGATCACTGAAGTATTTACTCGACTTTCTCCGAAAGGCGAAGGCCTTCTTTATCTTTTACTCTTGTCAAAGAATTTTTGGCCCAGAATTTATCCCTCAGCCTAAAGTAATCTACTTGATTCGTGCGGCAATAGTGAAGCCCATCCTAATGTACGGGCAAGACTACTAGAGATAAAACCTCGTAACTCTAATAAAACAAGTAATGTTTCGAATATTAGAGTCGCGGGTTTTTTTTTTATGCCGACGATATAGCAGATATTTATTACTATAAGATCATTCATTTTGCGCTTTAGGAATGGAATGTAGCATCGGTTAAATGACCGCCACGGGAATTTTTGCAAACAACAATTCTTGTGAGGTGATTTTCTATAACTTTTCGGCATATTTCTGGCCGTATTGTGGCCATAATTCCACAGATATTAGTTTTTAAGTACTCCAATGATTGCGGATTACCTGCATAGATACAATCTTTAGCATAGTGCCACTAAAAGAAATTCAACTGGGTCAGATCAGACGATCTTGATGGTGATGTTGCCCAATCTCGAAATTAAACGGCCGGGGAACTTTTTGTGCAATAGATCCAAATTTGCCTGTGCTGTGTGGCACATAGCCCCGCCCTCTTAGAACCACATATCGCTCATATCAATATCTTCAATCTCAGGCCAAAAAAAAGTTGAATATCATTTGAGCATAACGCACCGTAACAGTGGTGCCTTCGTCGTTTTTCAAAAAATACGACCCGATCACGCCGCCGGCGTGCACCAAAATGTCACCCGTTGATTTTATGACAACCTTAACCTATCATTAAATCGCAATACAAAGATATTACAAAACATATTTTTGAAGTAAGATGCAACAATTTTAATGCGTTGAGTGGTGGTTAAACGATCCATATTGCAAAACGGCAAGGCAAGAACTAACTACCTGTCACTATGGATGACAGGTGGATTTGACAGATACCATATGACAGGGATGTGAAATCCCAACCCCTTTACAATGCTCAAAGCACCTTTACAGAACTGTTTTTTTTTTTTTTAAACAGCAGGTTTTATGTAAGTTTTGTTCCTTCTGTGAAAGCTCTGCTTTTTAAAATTTCATTCAGCGTACAGTATTTGCAAAGTATCACTTTCTTAAGCTATTTTTTCTATAAAGAACTGCGCATTGTCAGAATTTTTTGTCGATCCTCAGCTTAATATTTTGCAATAATAAAAGTGTTATATTAAGCACAAAAAATTCAAAGCAACGTTCATTATTTTCACTCACAGGTGCAGCAACATCCTCAGCTCTTATGTTTTATCGCAAAAAGCACACTTTCTGTTGCAGTGATTGTCTTTGTAATATTGAATTTCCACAACGTCCATTAAGCACTTGGATTTAATATTGTTTTCCGAAGCACTCAGTTATAATTTAAACACTTAAGAGTAACTTGTTAGTCTTTCATAATTGCAATTACTAACTGGCGTCATCTCTTGCTAAAGTTTTTGCGCCAAAGAAAACTTCACACGCAGTTCTAATTAAATTTCATCCTTCGTGATGCAGATGCATGCATTACATCCTGCTCTCAAAATCCTCTTATAATCGTACTTATGCAAATGTAGAGTCTTAAAATTCGGTGAGAAATTCATAAAGAATTATGCTCCTAATCTGGATGTTTATTGCCTCAATTTAGACATTCTCCAACATACCTCGCATAGAACTTAAGCGGATACACAGTACAATTGGTAAATCGTTAGAATTTCAGTTGAGCATACAATTTGCGAAACCGCATTGAATAACATGTGTCTGGAATTTGTACCATCATTAGAGTATATTACAGCACCATCCTTGGCAATGTCCTTACGTCCGCGATTACTATTCGGAGAAAACCTGCATCGGAATGGTATGGAAGCAGCTCAAATTCACCCTTTCTCTGCCTCATTGAACAGTGAGTGTGAGTGCTTCTGTTGCTATGAATTTAATTAAGTGCAATAATGCAATTGCAACCGCATACTCACGCTGCCTTCCGATGGAATTTATGACTTCGAAAGTGCATTACAATACATAGTAGTGACCACAAAATAAGTGCACTATTACTGTCAAAATGAAACGGAATAGGCACACCACGCCGGCTGCGGTTGTCGCATCCGAATTAAATATGGTTTAATTATTTCCTAAATAAGCTGACTTGTATTGCCGAACACAAATTGCGGTTTTAGTGGCATTTTAAACATTTCGAGGTAAAGTACAATCTACAGTGCGGTGAAGTTTGAACTTGGGAGCTATGAAATGACCATGTCAGATGGTTAGCACTTTGGGTTGCTATTGTTTTATAATACAATAGGACAGACAATAGATGTTAGATTGAGGTGGAAACATTTTTTGTAATACTTTAAGAAACCGACTGAATTAAATTTTCGAATTAATTCAAACTATTTCGTAACACGTTATTCGCACCTGATGAAACTAACCCGCTATCGAATATATCAACAACAAATAGTGAAGCAATATTTGGACTGGCAAAAGGAAAAGTTTATTAAGTCATATACGAGCACGAAGTTGCAGTAGATATATAAGGGGTTATTCATTTCGAATTAAGGTTTTAACATCCCTGTCATATGGCATCTGTCAAACTCATCTGTCATCCATAGTAACATGCAGTTGATTCCCCGACTTCAATTGGATTGGCGACATCAATTGACCACCAAGATTGTGTGATCTCACCCCGTTGGATTTATTTGTGCGGGTTATACTAACGATCAAATCTCTAAACTTTGGAGCACTTAAACGTCAACATCCGTGAAGTTATGGCCGCAGTACAGTCAGAAATGTGTCGGGAGACATAAAAAATTACCTCATAAGAATCAAAGTTTGAAAAAACTTCCATGGCGGCCATTTAACCGATGTTGAATTCCATACATAATGACAAAGTCTAACATTTAAAGCAATAAAAAAAACATAAAATGAATAACCCCATACATAGGTCGTTCAAAAGTTTTGAGTTTCAACTTTCAGATGGCGCTACTCGTCAAAATCATTCTTGTACGATAAAGTCACGCAGAAGTAATGATTCTGTATGAATAGTCTGTGAGTTTTGCCATTGGCGTCTCCTGTCATCGTCATATTGACAGTTGTGAAGTAAACAGATGCGAAAAAACGAAGAATATCATCGAAGATTTTCGTCGAAGATTTCTCCATCATTCGGCACCCACTTGTTGGACAATTCGACATCAAGCCGCACGCTTCTAAAGATCTGGATCAAAACGAGATAGGATAAGGGCTGACAGACCAAAAACAGGCCGTTCGGCCGAGAATATTGATGCTGTGCGCGAGGATGCGGTAAACAAGATGACGAGCCACGCAATTGGGAATTTCGAGAAGGTGTTTGCAGCGTATTTTGGTGAAAGACTTGAAGATATTTCCGTATAAAACTCAGATACTAAATCAACTGCTGCCCGCAAACTACCAAGCTTATTTCAAAAACAGTTAGCGCATCATAAGCCTCAACTATGAAGAGGACGATTTGAAAATTAATAATGAGTGACGAAGCACATTTTCGTCTTTCCGGACATGTCAACAAAGCAGAATATTTGCTTATGGAGCAATGAAAATCAGCACGAACAGACAGACGGGCACGGCTAGATAGACATAACTTTCGATGCAAATTATACCGTAATATGCGAGCTACGGCTCAAGTAGATAAAACGATATTCTGTGAAATTTATTTCTTTATTTTCTAGTCTATAGAACAACTCAAGTTCACACTATGCTATTCTTCGCAAATTCTTTTCTTACAAGGTCTCTTTCCTCTCAAATCACTTTATCTCCTTTCAATTACTTAATTCACAAATCCAAACTAATTACTTCTTCTTGTTAACTCTCAACTTTCATTTTATCACAAAATCACAACTTCGCCCATTATCATTTTTCCAATCTCTTCGCCACGGTTCTAAACCAACTGCCTCCTCTCGATCGCCATCTGTCCTTATATAGCAGAAGTTTCTAATAGCCAGGAAATTCTAGCAAATTCTTCGACCACTGGAACAAAAATACCTAAAAATTCTGATGTAATAATTCCAAGATGACAATCATTTCGTGCAGTTATGATTCTCTCTTATCCGCGATATTATCCGTCTCTTATCGTAGACATGAACTATGGAGACTAACCGCAGACACGAACCCCGAATGAAAAGACACTTTGGAATGGGCTGGAGGAGCGTAGTTATTATTATGTTACAATACATATTTATATCCACTTTTGGGGGTTTATCGTTATTATTTCTGTCTGCTACAAACTTTGTGTCATATAAATTATAAGGCATACGAGTAACTATGGGATACAAAAGTGTTGCACAGTATCCTCTCTTCCTGTAAATTTTGAATGAAATTGATAAGTGTAGTCTTATTGTAAGCCTTAATTTCTTCAGAACGATAATTAATTTCCATTGATATTATTATTGGCTAAAAAATAAATATATTATCGGCCAGCAAAAAAATAAATCATCTACAAGAAAATCATTTTCGACTCAGCAAAAAACAATTTATTGATCAGCAGAAAATAATTTTCTAATCTGCAGAAAATAGGAAACAAGACCAGCAGAAAAAGTAACTGATTAAAAAAAATTAATTATTTGATCAGCAGAAAGTAACAATGCTTTAAGAGAAAGAAAATATAAAGAAAGAAACAGTTATTCAAGAAAAAAATTAAGCTTGAATAAGTACTTCTTCCATTTGGTTAATATTTTTTTCTTTCACTAAAATTGTGTTTTCTGCTGATCATCAAAAAAATATGTTCTGCCAAACAAATAATTTACTTTTGCTGAAAAAAAAGAGAATGGTTTTTCAAATGATCTATTGACACTTTTGTTGATTTTTTTTATTTTTCTGTTTATCAATCAAATAATATTACTTTGCTGATCAAAGAAACCCTTACTGCTGATCGATTTAATGGTAGCAATTCCTTTCTATTACCATTTTCTTCACTGTATTGTTAAATTTAAAAATTAATAAAAGAACAAATTAGATTAGATTAGATTAGATTGATTTTTATTTTTTCATCATCATTCTTAGAATACAAATCAATTTGACATGCCTTTGCCATTTAACAGCACATATTATTGAAAGGTCTTCTCTATGTTGAAAATAATTCAGGTTTACCAACTCTCCCCTCAATTTGACCATCATAAATATTTCATCCACTTTATTTTCGTAAAGAAAATAATTAAGCGCCTATACACAGTTCTGTGGAGTAATTCTGATGCCTCTTGTAAAATTCGTTGTCGCCATTTTAAATCAACGTTCGCTATTAGATGGCACAGTACAGGCCGCTACGTACGGGTTCATTTCCATCCCACATTCTAGAGCTAAAGTCATCCACTTTCGATATCAGCTGCATCTATTGAATATTATCCTTACGTCTACTTTCCTAGGGAGCCATTCCCCCGGCATTCTCAGAAATTTTAGGATGTAGTCCACTTGGAGTTTATCGCTCTTTATAAATAGAGGAGCTAGACCTATCTCCAGCATAATGAAGTATTTTGGTGTACTGCAGAAGAGATGACAATACTTTAAAAGCTTCTCCACTGACTCATATTTCTTGGCACCTCCCATTCCATACACTCAAAACAAGATGGCCACCGAAACCGCTTCAAAAATTCTGTATTTGCTGCAATGGGATAAGCATTTATTTGAAAAACACCTTTTCCAAGTGGAATTTATGGCAGTTTTTATCTTCGAAAAGTTAAGGCTAAGGTTTTTATTCAAGTAAACCCCAAGGTATTTGCATTTCTTCAACTTCAATATCTTCACCATTATATCGCCAGTTTTTGTTGCCATCTCCTCCATTTTTAAAAATCATGACTTTGGATTTTTCCAGATTAACAACCAAGCTTCACAAGCTGCAGTACTTCGAAAAGTGATTTACCATGAGCTGTAATGTTTCCGGGGATTAGGCAAGCAGCACTATGTTGTCCGCGAATAGAGTGGTCTTGATGTACTTTCCAGGTAAGTATTTGACAATGTTAACGATAAACAACGCAAAAAGACAGGGGCTCAATGCACAACTTTACCTCACACCAGACTTTGCTTGAAACCAATTTGATCCATCTTCGCCCTTCCATATGGCCGCTTGGGTGTCATCGTATAAGCCTTGAAATTAACAAAGAAGGCATACAACTTCTTGCCTTGATGTAAAAAAATGTTCAGCTAAGGTGGAATATCCTGGCCTGAAGCCCACCTGATATGTCGTTTTTGCAGAATAGTGGTAAAGAAATACCCCTGTAAATAGCGGGGTTCGATGTGCAACCTCGGGAAAATTAGCGACTCTTTAAATTAGTGAGCGATGTTACCATTTTCAAATATTTCCTTCAAGACTTGGGTGACCGATCCATCTTTTTAGAATTCCACTGGTATTCAGTCCGAACCTGGCGCTTTTCCCTCTTGTAGGCCACTTAAGGCTTCAGTAACCTCTGTCTGAGCAATCGGTCCATCCAAGATGCTGTTGGAGTTAGCGGGTGATGCATACTGGAAGGTGTAGCTGTTAATCCCTGGTTTCAATAGTAGCCTGAAATATTCATTGAGCTTAAAACAGAAAATATTTTGTGCAACAGGAAAATCAACCCAGGTGTGGGGTTTCTACCCTTTTGAGGAAGTAGAAACATTTCTTTGATACTTCGAATTTGTCGCCTACCTAACAACACGCCTAATTATATGTTGTATTTGGAGACTGGGGTACCTTCTCTTTTCCTGGACGCTCTACGACTGCACTTTGAATATACTCGTATAGTTAAAGTAGCTGAAATAGAACAAGGCAAGCTACCTAAGCTGGTGCTCAATTTTACCATTTCAAGAAGAGGTCATCTTTATCAAAATTGGGAACGTTTAGCGTCTGAATGCAGTTTTAATTTTAGATTAACAACGGCGAATCAGGGTACAGCCTTAAGTAACAACTACCTTTTTATGAAATAAAAGTCTTAACTAACAAACTCTTCACAGAAAACTGCTGAGTTCTCTATGAAGAGTTGAGTTTCCTTACCGTTTTCCAAAAAATCTGCCGAATTTTTACAACTTAAACGATTTGTACCCTCCAATTCATAATGCGAATTCTTCTCCTCTATATAAAGGTTCCCGTAATGATCACCACTGGTAGCCCTGAACAAGTTCAGCCACACATATGACCACCGCCTCACTTTATTTCTGAATTTCCCGTCAAGCCACGGTTCAGAATTAAGCTTTTGCCTCCTCATGCTGAGCATAGGACAGGGGTAGGTGGATTTTATGTCTTCCTCAGTTTTACTGATATCTAGTTCTTGGTACGATGCTAGTTCTCTGTCAAAGTCTTCTCAATATAAAAGCAAGAAACAATTAAAAATGCGTTTTTTTCGAAAGTTTTGCTTAATAATTTCTAAGTAATTTTTCAGTACTTAATCAGGCATTACTTAAGGGATAATCATTTTTTAGTAAACAAGAAAAATACCACCCGGTAAGAACATAATTCCCGAACACCATTTTTAAAATTTTATAAAAATTTTTGACTTTTTTTTGTACAAAAAAATATCCGAAGAATTTAGTGATATGCATTTTATTTCTAGATACTGCGACGATAAAACATTAACCCTTAATCTGTAATCACCAATGAATTTTTTCCAAGCTTTTGTTGTTTTTTTACATCTCTGTTAGGAAAACAAGTTGAATTCTGTCTTATACTAGGACACCCTGTCGAGTCGATATTTCTTCAGAGTTTATGTTGGGAAAGGCTTATGTCTCAACTAAAATTAAAAAAAAACCCGTATGTAATTATGCATACACAGTGTGGCAAATAATATCTCGGGCACGAACCATATATCAGAAACCTAGAGCGCCATCTATTTGTTCGAACATGCGTTTTAAAGCTTGAATCGTTCTCTACTATCTGTCAAAATTTCATGACATGTGGTTGACATTTAACAATTATAAAAATTATTTTTCCAGAACACCTTTTCATTTGATGTTGAGATTTTAAAATAGAACACAGAGCGGTCATTAAATTCCACACAAAACTTGGTAAAAATACATCAGAAACATTTCCAACTGGTCAAACAGTTCCTGCCGCATATTATCTTGAAGTTTTAAAGCGTTTGATGGTCAGAATCCATAGTATTCGACTCAAACATCGCGATCTAAAAAGCTGGTCTATGTTGCAAGATAATGCACCGAGTCACCCAGCACTCATTGTTCGTCAATTTTTGGCTCGAAATCAAGTGTGTCTGTTAAATCATCCGCCGTATTCACGTGATTTAGCACCGTGTGACTTCTTTTTGTTCCCGAAATTGAAGTTGAATTTGAAAGGATGCTTTTTTGACGACATTCCGACCATTCCAGCAGTTTCGACAAGGACCCTGAAGGCAATTCCGCAAAGTGAGCTAGAGCAGGCATTTGAATTGCTGTAACAAGTGTATTGAATCGGGAGGAGAATATTTCTAAGAAAAACACCGAAAAATAAACAGAAATCGTGTTTAAATTATGTTTTCTAGAGCCAGTCCGGGATATTATTTGCCACATGTGTATGTACCGTAAGACCCCGTACTGGTGAAGATTTTGACAACAGTTTTTCATGAAAATCTGTAAAATGTTCATGGCTACGTCAGCAGGTGAAATTACGTGAAATTTACATATAGTTCCAGTATCAGTCGCAATGATAACTTCCCATCATGTCACAGCACAGTGGACCACTAAAATCGAGTTAAGTACAAAAAAAAGTGAGAAACTATAAAAAAAGAGCACAAAATAAAAACCTGCATCTGTTATATTCGCCTTGCAAATTTCCATCTCTGTTGCTGCAATTCATAAACAAATTACGAATTAAATTTAGCGACAAAAAATTCGTTAAATTCGCATGTATTTTATAACCAACTGTCCTCAGGCAAATTTGTACAATCACATGGCAATTTGCAGTCCGTCACTTTTTGCTACAGACCCAAGGATACAGGGAGACTTCTCCCGCACATATCATTTAGATTTAGTGCTCTGCCGAAAAAATGCACTACCAGCAGCAAATCCTTGCGGGAATGTGGAAAATTCAAACCCCAACTTGGTGCTTACGAGTATTTTTTATTTATTTTTTGCCTGAATCAAAATGTCCAGTGTTTTCTAGTTTTTCATTTGTGCAGTCCTTCGTTGCTGGTACTTTTTTTTTGTTCTAATTCTTTTTTATTGCCCCGCCTAGGAGAATGGTGCATTTTAAATGGACCAAATAAATAACATCCAAAGCAATTTGTCCGACTGTCATCAACAACAACAACGACACCAGCAAATAGCAAATAGAAAAGGATACTGGACAAAACTTTGCAAACGAATTAAACAATTGCAGAGAACGTTTTGTGGTAATTGGATTCCCACATCACATTGCAAATATAAATTGTTCTGGGGCAACCTTCTGGTCTAAGGTTGCATACTCCATGACCAATCACAGTTGGGGAGAACAATAGCAAAAGGAGCAGTACCAAGTAATAACCGTATCATACTCTAGACGAAGAAATTAAAATGCAATTTGACAAATAAATTTCCAAAGAATACACAAATACTACACATTTGGGTGTCCTTTTTTTGTATGGAGACTGTGGAGGAGGTGGACCATGAAATGATTTAGGATTGAAAGAGCCAAGGATGCAAACCTAAATCTTGTCAGTTCATCCACCCATGGTGGATGCGAAAAAGTAATAATTTTTGCACAATGTCCTTCAGAAGGTCCTGGTGCCGCAATGAGATGTTTGTGTGTCATCAGTGCCATTGCCGAATGTTCATGTCATTCATGCACCACATATCTACATGCATACAACAGTTGCAGCGGACGGCGTCTTCCGAATGGAATCTAGCCGGAAACGGAAGGAAGGAAAGGACAGACGTGTAGACGAACAATCTAGCAAATGTCCAGGAACACACTGAGAGCCCGAGAGACATGGAAGACAAAAACCTTTTTATCATGCAAAATGATGCAACCTACCCTGACGCGCGCCCATGCCCTTGCACGACACAACGTCAGAGGAAAATTCAATATGGATGATGGGGAGTTAGTGGGTGGATAGATGCCACCACATGGCAGCAGATACTGACACAGTAGTGCAATTCTTTATTCATGAATTGCACCCAAGTGTACACCACCACCATGCCGGCTGCTGCCGCCGCCGACAAGCCATTGTAAATGGCAGTATGTTATGGTTGAGCCTTAGTAGTATCCCTGGGGACCGTACGAGCCGGCACAGACTAACTGTATGTGCATGCATGATGTCATTCGTAATGTAACAACTTCCCGCCCGTGTTAACTGGATTGCGGACACACTGGCAGTTGTGCATACTGCACATAGAGAGCACAACACGCTTTGAGGGGTTCCGAATTCGGTATGTTAGGTGTCATCATCTTGGAAATATTTTCTCGTCACTGCATGTTCGTTTTTCCCCTCCCAGCTCCCAGTTCCCAGCTCCCAGAATGAATTTCAAATTAAGAAGAACAATAGGATGACAGGCATTGGTGGGTATTTTTTGGGGGAATTAATTATGCAAAAGGGATGATACACCCGAGTTAGAGTTTGCTTACACTGAATTATGTGGCATTGCATACAAACTGTTTGTCACCGCATTTTACTTACATGTTTCCCTTGTGGCTTTCCAATCCGATTCAGCAAATCTGAATAACACAAGTAGGTAGATACGAGTAGTTTTTTGAATTTGTAGATGAATCTGACATCTGTAGCCAATGAAAGTGATGCTGATCTGAATGTAGGGGGATTTCATAGGTCACAAGTGTTCTTGGTGAAGGACATTTGTAGGGATGTAGTTAAATTTGTTGGTATTTTCTTGTTAACAAAAAAAAGAAACGAGTGTGGTTGTAGGTTGTACTGCATGAAGACTTGGATAAGACTTTAGATCGGAGAAAGTTTAAAACTTGCATAAACCTAAGTAAGAAATAAATTCGGAATATTTCCTCAAGGGATATTGGAAACTGGATCAGTACCTAGAAAGCAACGGAATATGACTCTAGATCACATCCTTAGTAACTGTGGCACACTGACTAGGAATAGTTTAAGTTTCTGGGAACGTACCATACAGGGGAGAAAGATTTGCTATCTCTGAATTCAATGCAGGTTCTTAAATTCCTCAGAAAAAGAAAGTTGAACAAGGTCGGAGAACAACTTCAGCTAGCACCAGGAGCGGGCACACTAGATCCTTTAGATCTCAGTGCACTTAACCTTGTCGTAATTCATTCATTCATCGATTTTGGTACCAAAAAATACTTAGTTTTCAACGAATCCAAGCGCTGAGAAAAGTTGCTGAGATCCACAATATGTCAAATCACTGAAGTATTTGCGATCTCATTTTCCTTCCCCTCATCTCTTCAGCTGATACCAAATTACTAGAAAAAATGCGTAAGCTATAAACGTGCCACTAATCTTGAAAGACTAGTGATCTGGCGATCACCATCTTATGTTTGCTTTTAAAAGCCTTCGAATCCGTCAACAGAAACAGCTAAAACTTGCTCAACATTACCAGGTTCAATACCGATAGGCTTAGAAGCAGAAACAATCAGCAGCATAATGCAGGAGAGTGGCAGGGCGTGGATGATTACTGGAATGACGGGAAAAATGTTTTTGCAACCGGCGCACGCACCTAAAAGTCTCACACGAGGAGGCTAATGGATGAGAGTACAGCAATCAAGGCTCGGATTGCAGTTGACTCAGTAGTAGACAGAAACCCAATATCGATTGAAAAGTAAGGAAGGGCATATCGACTCACTTGCTTCAAGGGCTGAAGAAGCAGCAAGTAGGTGTGACAGTAGGACTATCTATAAAATCACTAAGGAGATCCTTAATGGTCGGAACTCCAAACAACATCCAGTAAAGAGTTTAGATGATATCCTTCTGATTTCAGATGAGGTGAACACTTCGTTACAGTCTTTAACCTATCAGATGATGGTGATATGATGTCGAACCCCAATGATTCTTCCAAAGTAACATATTCTCAAATTCGCAATGGACCTCTCAGTGAAACCGAAATAACAAAAGCAATCAAGTTCCTCAAGGAAAACAAAGCGATGGGTATTGATGGCATCCCTGCTACTATTTCAATTGGCGCCAAATATATAGGCAGAACTGCTACACCCGCTCATCCGTAGAGCGTGACAAATGAGCAATTTCCGCAGGAGTGGAAAAGGGTGAAATCTGATGGATGGTGGAAACTGGAGAGGTATATGCGTTCACCCGGTCGTAGCCAAGATAATAGCTAGGATCATATTAGAATGGATTAAAGAACATTTAGTATTTAGAATCCTCCTCTATTGACCACATAAACACCTTACGGATCATAATAAAGCAATGCGTCAAATACTAGTCTCCGCTACATCTACTGTTTATCGAAAAGGCTGTCCACAGATCGAGATGCTATCTGGTTGGCCTTGCGCAGGAGAGGCATCTCAGAAAAACTCATAGCTACTATCAAGGCTAAACGTGTCAGGGTAGTACGTGTCACGTCTTACACAGTGGTAAGGCGTTAGAAGATTTTGATGTCGAAAGTGGAGTACGTCAGGCGTGCATACTGTCACCTCTGTCATCAGCGATTATGCAGCATTGACGGAAGGTAACCATGGAATTCGATCGACTATGACGTCTCACCATAAACACCTCGACTATGCTGACTAACCCAACTTTCACATCGGATAATCAAGCTGAGGCAAACGAAGTGGGGCTTAAAGTAAATACAGCTAAAACAAAAGCTGTGAGCACTTAACATCCGCGTTCAACTCAACATTGCCGGACAGATAGTATAGAAAGTGCGGACCGTAGGGGTAAGCCCAAGCTATCTTGTGGTCATTTTAACACCACTTTTTCTGTCTGACTTCTAACTAGTCACCTTGTAATAACTTTCATCAGAGCCTAATTCTTTGCTTGGGATAGGTAACGTCTAGCCTAATATCTAGGGTGGTAAACTCTGTATATATACATATACACCTTTAAATTTTATTCGTTAACTTTGGCCATATTGTGTTATCTCCCCTTATTTTTCTATTTGCGAATTCGCACAAAAAATATAGTATTTCCGAACCCACCCCAGCTGAGCAGCCATTTCGCAGCATCTGTCATTTGCTGTCATTTGTGATTTTTCCTCTTGAGGTGTGTGTGCGACTCGCTACTGTTATTTCTTCTTTTACGTGCTCCTATAGCGATCAAACTTGACATTACTATAATAGAGGAACTCAACAAAGTGGGTCTCGTAATTCTGCCTGTCTGTCTGTACCTCGGGCTTAAGCCTAATTTGCGAATTTTCAATATTATTCCCTATCGGACAGATTTGTAATATTCTGCTCAGTAGTTGGCCATTGGCACTGTTGCTGTTACATCGCCTATATACGTACTCGTATGTGTTTGTATTGTCTTACATGTTTCCGAAGAAGAATATTTTTTCGTATCGTGTCTATAGTGGTGCCTATAATGGCGCAAGCAAATAATGTTCTACCGACTTGTGAAACACGGTTCTTGAGTGATTAGCTTCAATTCTTCCCACAAAAATGTTCAATAGGTGAAAGAAAACTGCATTGAAATCGGCTCAGCTGTTCTCAAGTTATTCGGTACGAAAGCAAATTGAACGTTTAAACACTGAAGACCGGATATTAGGTATATACCTTCGTGGACTTTTTTCCAGATTTTTTTGAACTCTAAAAGTCTCTCATGTACTATTTTCACATAGCATTTACAGTTTAGCCGTAATGTACTGCACATTATGGCCCGGCATGTTGATACCGGATGAAAATGGCATATAACCTACTAGGTGCTCAGAAAATATTCCAAGGCATCACAAAATAGACAAACACCTTTATCCAACTGACAATTGACTAAATGTTTCAATCAACATAGAATTCTGTATTGTGTAACTCAATTGACGAATATTTTTTCCATTGTGAATGAAATTGGCTGTTGTGAATGCAACACAATTTTTTTCACATTTCATAGTAAAAATTGTATCGACAGCAGAAATATTTGTATAGTTGCTTTTTTGTTGATTATTTTAAATTATTTAAATAAAATAAAGAAAATAAATTTAAGAATGAGTTTAGTGGAGATGTGATTCAACGACGATCAGCATTCAACTTTTTTGGAGACTTTGAGAAGGAGAAAGCAACTAAGAGATTCTTCCAACCCTTTAGAATTGGAGGAAAGTATGTAGGTACATTATTCCTTTCAGCACTTAGTATCTGTTGACTAAATTAGAAGGGAAATTAAAACAGTCTGTAAGATCTATGTACATCGACCCCGAACTTTTGTTTGTATATAAAAAGGAAAATTCTAAATCCCGGAGCACTCAGACTCGACCGAAGTCAATTGTACTACCAAGCAGAACTCTTTTGGTGTAGTGATGGAACAAGCTTGAATTCTATTCGTTTCTCTTTTATGCTTGAGTGGCTGTGGTTGCTGTTCCCCTTCTGTGCTCGAACCTGCACAGTTCAGGTCACAAGCGAACATTACGATTAATTTCATATGGATAGTACCAAATCAGTGCTGGGAATGAGCACTCCATTGGCCTTACGCAGTCAACTGTGTCTCTAACTTTAGAAGTTGAAACATTCATTTGTCTGAAGCGGATTAGGTATAACTACTCCGACGATGATAGAGTTCGGGCAAAAATATATTTTTGTAATTGGTTGCGTAGATGGGACGCTCACGTTTTGGAATTGCTCACTTTGTTAGCGATGTCCTTGGATGTTTCACTATAATTTGAAACTGTGTCCTCTAATCTAAATCATTGACCGGGTGGATCAACACAGCTGTTTAGTTTTAAAATTTGAATAATAACTTCCTCTGTATCACTAAAGTTGTGCAGTCTGTTCGGCCCACCTCCAGTTGCAGAAACTTTGATCTTATTTTCCTTCTTTTCTTCTTCTCTTCTTTTTAGTTTTGGATTTTAGATCAGTCCAAACCTAAAACTTTACGGAATAATAAGCAAATGAAAACTAAACACTTAAGGGTGGACCCAGGCCATTTATAACTACAGCAAGTTACTTCCACTTTCTTTGCGCCATAAGTTTTTTCTCCGCTAATTTTGTCAGTCAGCTAGCCTTTTCTTGCTAACTATTTTAGCCTTTTGGAAAAATAACTTTTTAATTGTCAACAATAAAAAATTCAGAAAACTTACATAATATTCTTGCAATCCTGTATTAATTCTTCCACAAAACGTTCACGATTGAAAGAAAAATGTCAAGAAATATGATCACAATTGACACCCGCAATGCAGATAATTGACACCAATTCACAATGGATCAACATTGTGAATTGGTGTCATTTTAATTGACAATCACAATGCCATTGAAAGAAATTTCAACTTTCAATTAATATTTGACAATCGCAATAAGAGACAGTTTCAATTCAATAATATGTAGAAATGATTGCTTTTAGTTATGAATTTGGTTCTTAATATTCGTACTAATTCTAATATCTTATAGCTACGGGTAATAAAGGGTGTTTCAACGCAAGATTTGAATTTTGCGCCATTTGTGCGGTTAAGTGTTGCCAACGAAAAAAAAAAGACAGCGTGACAGCTGACAGTTCATGGTTATTAAAAATGGAGTGCAACACGAAAGAACAACGCATTTTCATTGTAGAGCAATATTTTAAAAATTATGATGGTTTGGCAGCTACATTTCGCAATTTTCGTACAAAATATGCTCGCAATAGTGATTTAACTTCATCAACTGCGAATAGATTAATTAAAAAATTCATGGAGACTGGATCAATTAGTGATCTTTGACACTCTGGCCGTCATTCAACAAGTCGTTCAAAATAAAACATCGAAGTAGTTCGTAAGAGTGTTGTTGAGAGTCCAGGAACATCAATTCGGCACCGTGGTTAAGAATTCGAAAATTCAAGAAGCTCCCTACAGCATATTCTCACGAAAGATTTGCATCTTCATGCATTCAAAGTGCAGTTGACTCAAGAACTGAAGCCTACAGACCACGCACGGCGAAGAGAGTTCGTTGAATGAATTATGGAACAACAACAAGTGGATGCTGATTTCTCAAACAAAATCATCTTCAGCGATGAGGCTGATTTTCATCTTAATGGCTTTGTTTGGGGTTCAGGAAATCCACGAGTGATTGTTCAGAAAGAAATGCATCCACAACGTGTCACTGTTTGGTGCGGGTTTTTGGCTGGAGGCATCATCGGACCATTCTTCTTTGAAAACGCGACTGGTCAGGCAATAACAGTTGATGGTGCTCGCTGATGATAATCCAGTTTTCTTGTGCCTAAATTGCAAGATATGGATGTGGACGACATGTGGTTTCAACAAGACGATGCCACATGCCATGCAGCCCAAGAAACAATTCAATTACTGCATGTGTCATTTCCTGGTAGTGTAATTTCCCGTTTTGGTGATCAGAATTGGGCGCCTAGATCATGCGATTTAACGCCGTTGTACTTTTTTCTTTGGGGTTTTTTGAAGTCTAATTTTTATGCCAACAAGACCACGACCACTCACGCCTTGAAGGATCAAATTGAGCGCTGTATTAACGAAATTCAGCCACATTTATGAAAAACTGTCATGGAAAATTTAGATAAAAGAGTGCGTTCTCGTATGTGCCAGCAAAGCCTTGGAGGCCATTTAACCGATATGCTATATCATATTTATTATTTAGCGTATGGATACAAAAAAAGGAAATTACAAATCAGATATATAAACATTTTATAGGTGCAGTGATTGTAGCCAGGAAATAGCTTCTGATGACAGGCTAGTGATGTCGTCTGTGTTACTCATATATGACAGCTCTGGACAGTCAAGCAAGATGTGTTCCATCGTTTGAACGGGAGCGCCACATAAGCAGGACGGGTCAGTAGTGTGAACCCATCTGGCTAAGGTATCGTTGCATCTCCCAGTAGAGGTGCGTAGCCGGTTAGTAGTTCAAATTCAGGTTCTCTATTTTTGTTACTGAATATTGGACTTTGTTTGCGGGAACTCGCCCACGACGATGACCAGGATTCTTCCAGGGAGAAGTTTTTGGCACTTGACTTTTTTGCGAGTTCTATCGGGGGGTGTCTTGAGTGCAGTCTCAGGGTGGTGGAATTTTCAATCTCAGCGCATTATCTCGGATTTGGTGGAATTCTTTGATCAAGGCCTGTTTTCATCTTAGATCGGGTGGGGCTATGTTGCAGAGCATGGGGTTGGTCTTAGGGTCCCAGATATTAATCTCATGGTGGTGTTCAGTTGGGGGTCGATCTTGTTGGTGTGGCAGTTTGCAGAGGCACCCCAGGAGGTGCCTGCCAGTTTTTGGATAACGTTGTTTCTTGACTTTAATTTTTGCGAGGCTTTGGTTAGATGAGGCTTGTACGTCAGAGTTCATTCTAAGGTGATACCGAGATATTTTGGGGTGAAGTTGTGTCTCAAGTATACACCATCAAGCAGCACCCGCAATTTTCTTCAAGCCTCTCTATGATTGAGGTGGAAACAGCAGATCTCAGTTTTGGTTGCACTTGGTTGTAGGCGCCAATGCTTACAGTATGCTGACAGCTGGGTCAAGTCTGAAGTCGCTACCTGTTCCAGAGTTCCAAAGGACTTGTGCTGAAATGCAAGCGCCATGTCGTCGGCGTAGGACGTGTCTGGAAGGTCGCAGGTGTATATGTTAAAAAGTGATGGGGCGAGCACCGACCCTTGCGGAAGACCGTTGTTGCGCTTCCTTGATTTGCTGAGCTTGTCATTGAGGAAGACGTTGAATAACCTGTTGCTCAGCATCGTGCATACTAGGTTGCAGATTTTATGCAAGGGATGATCTGGAGATGCTTGTACAGGAGGCGCTTTTTCCACACGGTGTCGTAGGCTGCTGTTAGGTCCACGAAGCATACACTGGTTTTAATTTTTCGTTGGAAACCGTTTTCAATAAAGTTTGCACTTGGTCAGTGCAGCTTCTATACCATACATAACCCTATACTAAATACTTTATGAATGAATAAAACATTTACAATTTTATTATATCAAAATTACTTCTTGTGAGAATTCTGGGACACTCTATAATAATGGTGCAGAACATGAGCATTTTGGGCGTGCCTACGGTCAAGTAGTGTTAATCACTTGGCCTAGAATCCATTGGTTGTGGAAATACAAAGTTAGGACGCTTGTGCTTCCCGAATGCTTTTGTTAGTTCATAATTATAATGGAAATCAGGCCACCCAGTCCCCTGATCTCTTTCATAATATTTCCAATCATTTCCGCCTCAAAATGTCCTATCCTCTTAAACAAACTCACACGCGTTATAATTCACTATTTATTAATTTATTTAGTTATTTACTCAACATTCTAAAATTCTATCCGTAGACCGATAACAATTCCACTGAAAGCCCCGCTATATGCCAGGAGTAATGTAAACCTAAATTGAACTTCCATACACACCCAAGAGTCCCATGTAACACGCAACGCTTAGCGCACGCAATAGGCTTCCATTGATTTAGTCGTTCGATAATTTGACAGAATCTGTAATTTTTTTTTTTTCAAATCATCGTAATGGTTTCTAATTTAATGAATTACCAATATCGATGATGGTGGTGTCCCGAAAGAGAAAACCACCCAACCCAACATTGCCAAATATTTGTACATCGGCATCACATGTGCTGTGCACCAAAGCACATATGTAGATACACGCCCAGCGGGAGGGATGTGGTGTGGGTACGAATAGGTATATCTCATTCCATTTGGCGCGATTTTCGTTTCACATTTTATCGTGTAAATATTTGCACAATTTAAAACACCAACACTGTGTGTTGTCTGATGGAAAGGCATACAAACAGGCAAAGCCAAAGAAACCATATACAACAGGATTGCGCGAGATTTTCATTGAATTTCGAATATTAAAGTGCACAGCCTTGAGGTTGAATTCGAGTGGATTTCGGGGAAATTGCTTGCCACCATCACACGTTATTGATTTTGTTTCGACACCTAGCTGTTTTTGTTAAAAGTGCACATGATTTATTTAAGAAATATCCAAATGGACAATAAAAGAGGAGGGGTCCGTATAGTCGATCATCGATTTGGGGTCATTTTATATTAAAAAAAAACCTCTGGACTATCTTTTGTACAAAAGATTCAGCGAATTAGCTACTTTGTAATGAAAATCGTATACAATACTCGTACCACTCCTATCCTAAAGCATCTTTAGATTTCAGTGTAATGGCTGCACAGAGCTAAACTACTTACCCGTTTCGTAACGATCTTGAGTGATAGTTACAAATATCTAGAGATGAATCTACTCTGCCTAAATGTGATAATGCGGGAAAGGTAGCTGTGCAGAAAAGTTATTCGAAGTCAAAGTCGGGCAGCTTCCTAAAAGGATCCGACAAAAAGTTATCGAAATCAAAATAAAGCCGATTACTACAACCGTTTAAAGCTGTGTAGGAAGGAAATGAATTTTTGAAGAAAACGCCTCCAAAAAAGTAGGTGAAGGATATACAAAGTTTACGAGATTATTATGGAGCACACTAGCATAGAAACTTAATGACTACTTTAAGCGAGGGATAAGACAGGGTTTTGTAAATTCCAACTCCTGAAGGTGAAAAAGCGGGTCGAAGGCCATGCAAAATATTTTCTTTTTTAATTTACGCTGGCCTAAGCTTGTCTGATTGTCCTGAGTGACATTGTTTTAAAAATTTAAACAAGGGGTGGAGACCAGTTTTCAGGTGCAACATGTAATTCGGCGTATTTTCAGGTAATCAGAACATTTTTTGATTAAGTATCTCAACTTGTGTTCGTCTCAAACAATCGGGCGCATGGAAGCAAAGCGGCTATGGACACGGATCTATACTCAACAGGTATAGTATAACCGATCTCAAGAGAACAACAGATTATATCAAATCCTACATAGATTTCGACAAGAACTTGTCCATTTTTTTTCCCGAAAGACAAGAGTGGGACTCCAACACATTAACTAATGTATGCGACATTCAGCTCTACACTGATGGGTCTAATGGATATCGGAACTGGCTCTGGAGTTTTTTGCGAGTCATTTAAAATCAACCACTCATACAAACTCCCGGATGATTGTAGCATCTTTTAAGCTGAGGTCTTCGCCATTGATAAGGCTGCACAGACTATACATAGCAAAAAACTAAATCCTTCAAAGATTACAATTTTCGTGGATAGTCAAGCGGCACTAGACAGCGAAGAAGTCAGATCGAAAACAGTTTCCAGATGCCGTAATACGTTGAACAGAATATGCAACACCCATGACGTAACTCTCTGCTGGGTTCCTGGGCATAGCAATATAAAAGGAAATGAGACAGCAGATGAATTAGCTAAAAAGGGATCAGCATTGGATTTTCAGCATACTCGGATATCAGTAGAAACTCCAATAGGTGAACTAAAAAGAAAAATAGACCTAAAAGCAAGAGAACTGATTAACATCGCATGGTCCGCCAGAAGCGACTGTGTCATATCTCGGAGCTAATGGCGAACAGTGGATGAAAACAGCCTATTGGCGATGAATAACAAAGAAATTCAAATCTTGATAGGCGCGCTAACAGGATACTGCGCGATAGGGGAAATGGCTGCCAGACTAGGCATCAACATACCCGACTACTGCAGGAGCAGTCAAGATATAGATGAGACAGAAACCATCAACCACTTGTAATGCGATTGCCCAAATTTTCAAAACCGCCGCTTCCGTCATATGGGAAACAGGCTTTTTGACGAACTAGGGGATTTCGTACAAGTTTCGATTAGGAACTTGATAGCCTTCATAAAGAAAACAGGCTGGTTTGCTACAGAACTCACCGCAAGACAAAGGTTTTAAATATAGGCTCCACACAACAAAAAGGGAAACACAATGGACCGTATGGCCCCCGTGATAAGCACTTAAGTGCACTTCCCTCCAACCTAACCTAACCATGTGAACTTGTGTTGCGCAGCACATGATGGACCTTCTAGTTGCTTAAGAAATTTCAAATTCGAAGGACGTTTCTTCTACCTATGATACCCTTACAGTTGCAAATTATTGCCCTTTTCGCTTCTTTGTGTTTTTTCTCAGATAGTGTATAAAATACAAACGAGGTGTCATTACCACTCCGAGCTACTTACTCTTATATTTCGTACTCCTTCACAGCTTCGAGGTCTTCGTTTTCAAGTTCAAGGCTCCATAACCTGTTTATCATCATTTGTATCATCTCATTCGTGATACCGCCAAAATGAAAATGTCATCCGCGTATAGAAGAACCTTCAGAAGGATCTCATCGAACTTGATTCCTCCCGACAAAAATGTTGAACGACCGTCCAAGAACGTGGAAAAAAGAAGTGGACTCAGAACAGAAGTGGACTCAGACAGCCCTGTTTAACTCCTATTTGAGACTCAAACAAGTCGAAATGTTAATTTCCATTTCATGCTGAGTTCTTATTACCCTCATAAAGGCTTTTAATCGTTCTAAGCATTTTCGTTGACATTCCTGGGTTACCTTAAAGAAAAGAAATATTCTGTCAATGGTGTCAAAAGCTGCCTTAAAGTCAATGAAAAACCTCCCATCTTATTGCTAAGATGTAGTTGCTTCAGGTTGTTGCTTGTCGGACACCAAACATCAAATTTTTTAGCGCACATAAAAAATATAGAAAAGCAAATAAGTGTTTATGCAAATTGATACGTAATTTTTATTCAATTTTCTAACTAAATCTTTGTACACTTCAAAAATCTTTTCTTTACTTTGTCTTCTTTCGCGCGTTTTTTATTGTATTGACAGCTGTCATCCAAGGAGGTGACAGCTGTCAATAATTTATTGGGCTGCAGATATCATCTTCATTGGACGAAATCATGATGGAGTTGCCAACAGATCTTATCAACTGTTGAGTAGTTTTTCCTGAACCCCGCTTGGAATTTGCTAAGCAAATCGTTTTCAAATCAGTCAAACGCTCTAGTATTACTCTTGGGAATATATTCATTATTGAAATCATCTTGCGCGTATCCTTTTTTAAATATGGGGAATATTGTATTCCTTCTCAAATTGTCGGGCAACTCATCCATGTCGAAAATGTAGTTTTTTTTTTTTATAATTTGCACTTGTTAAAGGGATATGAATACCCTTATACTAATTTTTTTAGAACACATGCGTTTTGTGGAAAGAGGAAGAGACAGAGAGAAAGACAGAGTGGTGTAGTTTGAAACTCTGGTGGTATTAAGTTTCTGTAAACTCCAAGGGCGGCTGTCCAGATAACTGGGGAGTATTTTGTTTGTTTTCGCTATTATTGTCGTTGCTTATGATTCACAGTATTTTTTTTCCGTCCACCTGATGTCATCATCACGATCAAGTTGCATTTTAGCCATATGACCACCCTACTGTCAGTGTTATGCCTTCACAGTAGAGTTGACTTAGCTTTCGCAAGTGATCGACTTTTTTTATTTATTTCATGCGAAATAAATAGATGATTCTTGACATCAGAATTCGAACCGTAAATCAACAGCGTGACAAGCGATGATGTTACCACTACACCACGGCCACGCTACGTAAGTTTTCCCAGGAATTCACTAGTATCAAATCTGATAAACTCGTAATACGGTCCTTCACCCATCCATGTGATATATTGCATACATCTGGATCGTGTGATCATCGCATAATTCTGCTGGCGTGTACTAGATTTTTAGATCGCTAATTGTTCGAAATGAATGAAATGTACTCGTATAATCTATAGTTGTGCTCTGTAATGTTATGTCATACTTCTTTTAAATACCGGCTACCACTCTTAGAGCTACTATACTTCACGAACACAGCCGCTTCCATTTTCTAATGCTTTGACAGCTAATGTCATTATAACTGCAAACAGGAGTACCAATCGTCAAACACATAAAATTTGAATAAGCCACTGGCTGTCTGGGTTTCAAAAAATCACGTCAAATATTTCCCTTAATACATTGACTGCGAGTTGGACACGACAAGTGTTCAATACACGCAGTCCCCTAATAACATGAGGTTTCTAAGTGAATACCTTCTTCATTTAGATCAGGTGGTTCACTGAAATAATTGCAATCGGCTTCAGCTTCAGTCACGTTACACATCATATGTAGTAGAGTTCACGTGTTTGTCCATTTTCTTAATTGCCCTTGAGCCGGAACAGACGAATATATAATATATAACCCACAGTCAATCAGAACTTATGCATGTGCACAAGTAGGTAGGCACGTATCTTTTCTTGTGATTATATCGAGATATCCTCGTCCTTTTTTTTCAATGAACAAAGGAATAATATTCCTTATTCAAGTTGGTTACCATGACAAGGGAAGTCCTTCCATTCCCCTGATTTAATATTTCGATGAAATTCAGAAACCTTTTTTTCTGACTCAACCCGAACGAATACGTTTGAAATTCTTGGAATTTCTTAGGGTTCACAGACAATATCCCCCTAGCCTGTCATGGTATTCATAAAAATAGGTACATGAAAAATAATGATCAACACAATCATCCAATTAAGCCCGATGGAGGTACACCTTTCCGGGGTACAAGACCACTCCTGTCTGGCTGGCATCTACACTTAAAAATGTACATAATAATAAAATTAAGCCACTAACAATTCATTAACACAAAGACATTCCCTTCATCCTAGAGCCGGTTCGAATCGTTTCCTCCCACTACACAAGCACTTGAAAATTCGATTTTATTTGACATTTACATGTTTCTAATTTTAAAGGACCTTTTTGGGCTTTCTGAAGTGCCAGCACGTGCTGTGTGGTATTGCTAATAAGATAATTACATTTAACTACCCCGTAAAAGGGGTAGTGTCACTGTCACTGGTATCTGGAACGAAAAATATGCGTCACTCTGGTGTAGGCGTATGCAAAATTTCATTTAAATTAGAAAACAAAAAGAAAACATCAACAATGACAAGCCGGTGTCCGGAGTGGGGCGAATTTCCTGGGAAAACAATCGGACAAAGTGAAAACTTGTTAAGTTGAGCTTAAACTAATGGCGTGTAAAAAGTTTGTAGACTACAGTCGTAGTAGAACATGTGTGTATTCCTTTCAAAATTGCAACAAGGACATGTGTAGTGCTTGCAGCTGAAATATTCACTGCGAAATGGGTATTATGCAAATAAGTGAAGCAGAAGAAATTCAAGTAAATTTAGAATCTCATTTTAGTTTGCCTTCACATGGCAAGTGTTAGAGAGAATTAGTTCTAAGTTTCTTGTTTTAGTAATTTTCGTCTTAGACCGTATCTCTCAAGAGAAAGAGAAATTTTCATTAACGCAAATGGGTAGTGTAGGGCGTATACGTGATATTTTTCCGCCGCAATTTACTTTTATGTTGCTATGGTGTACGAGTATTTATACTGGAACAAGCTAAAATGTAGTCACTCGAAGCTAGCTGTCCCAAATTTGAGTTAAAATGAAGTCAGAACAAGCGATTTTGCTACGAAGTTTACGTAAGAACAATCAAATTTTATGTAAGTACGAATAAATTGTCATAGTTTTTAAATTCACACACTTTTTCAAGAACCCAAATGTATACGAGGTACCAAGAAAAATACAGAGAATTATTGTAAGTAAAATGGTGGCCAAATATTTATTGCAGCAGAAACATATTGAAAGTCTTTCCTTCATCGATATCTCGTAAATGGCTGGGTTTTCGAAAAGATACATGGATACTGTTCTTTCTTTGAATTACAAATCAGAAGACTTTTGGATTCAACACGGTGATTGTCTATCCATCTGTATGTGCAGATGTTATTCGCTTGAAACTTTTGAATTATTAGAAATTAGGGACTGAAGTTTTCCAGAAATATAGTACACGTTGCCAAGCTTACAGGTTAGGTATAACTAGAAGCTCAAAGGATTTTTGGAGGATAGCAAAAGAGATAAACAGTTTTCACCTTGTAATAGGCGCGGGAGTTTCCGCTGAGGATTTGACTGTATACTTCAAACACCATCAACTGAATAAATCCAACCTAACATTTATATAGGGTCTTCCAATAGGGACTACCAAACTTTGACAGTTGATAGCGGTCATATTGTTGAAGCTACATCTGTCAAATTGGCTGTCATTTATTCAGTCTGTTTTGCCAAATCACCGTGGATGGATATAGCGTTGAACAACATGTGCAAATAATAAAATTGTTTTATCAAAATGGGTATTCTGTTCGGGTTACGGTCGCCATAAACGTCCTTCCGAGAGGTCTATTCGCAGTGTGGTAGATAAATTTGAGTCCACTGGTTCAGTAAACGATCAACCAACACCCGTACGTCGGCGAAACGCAAGATCTGCCGAAAACATGGCCGCTGTCCGTGATAGTATGCAGGAGAATCCGAGGCAGTCGATTTCGCATTGCTCACAAGAACTCGGCCTTTGGCAGACCACAATTTGACGAATTTTGCATCGTGACTTGGGCCTACACTCATACAAAATTCAACTGACCCAGGAGCTGAAGATAAACGACCTCAGACAACGACGTGTGTTCGCTGAATGGGCTCTGGAGCAGTTGGAAACTGACCCTAATTTTCATCGAAAAATCATCTTCAGCGATGAGACCCATTTCTGGATGAATGGGTACGCCAACAATCAAAATTGTTGAATATATGCATACCAATTCACATGAGATCCAAGAGCGTCCAATGCATCCCGAAAAAGTCAGTGTTTTTGGCCTGAATTGGATCATAATTGTATGGACACCAACGACATGTAATTTCAACAGGATGGCTCTACGTGCCACACAGCTCACGCCACATTGGAAATTTTGCGCGAGCGATTCGAGGGAATGGTCATCTCACGTGGAGGTGATGTGAACTGGCCACCGAGATCGTGCGATTTGACCCGTGGGGTTTTCTGAAGTCGCAGGTCTATGCGAATAAGCCATAAACCACAGCGGCCCTCAAAGCCAACATAACCCATGACATCGGTCAAATTCAGCCTGACTTACTCAACTTCCTGTCCCGCAATATTGAGTTGAGCGCGAGTGTTTGAAGTGCTCAGAGCTTTTATTTTGGTTGTGTTTATTTTAAGTCCCACTTTGTTTGCCTCAGCTTTTAGATTTTGGGTAATCAGATCAGACATCGTTAGCGTAGTCGAGGTGTTTAAGGTAGGATGTCATAGTCCATGGTATTTCATGGTTACCTGCCTTCAATACTGCAGGGGGTACATCGCTGATGATCATCAAGAAAAACAGCGGTGACAGTATGCACCCCTAACGAACTTAACTTTGGACATCAAAATCCTCTGACACTTTACCATTGTGTGACGTACTACCCTCATATGTATCCTTGATAGTAGCTAAGAATTTCTCTGGGATGCCTCTCCTGCGCAAGGCCAGCCAGATAGTATTTCGATTCAAGCCTTATCGAAGTCGATAAACAGTGGATGTAGTGGAGACTTGTATTCGACGCATTGCTCTATTATGATCCGTAAGGTGTTTATGTGGATCCATTGCGAAGGCCTACCTGTTCGACGTCGGAAGTTGTACCTACGTGATATTATTGTCGTGGAAACTGTTCATATTTTGATTTTAATGAATTCTTGTATTACTAGAATAGAGGAATTCAAAAAAGCGGTTTGACAAATAGTTCAAAAAGCAAAATGCCTGGTCATCCAAAGAAGCATCAGAACTCATTCCGCGAGCATCTGTGATGGTTTGGTGGGGAGTCAACTACGAACATTCAATTTTACGAAAAAGGAGTAAAAGCATTGGCAAAAATCTACCAAACGGATGTTATGGAAGGCTTTGTAAAGGGAATGAACCAACAATAGTTTTCAAACTACCTGTGGAGTTTCCGACAAGACTACGCGCCAGCTCATGAGCCAAAAACAGCACAAAGGTGGCTCCAAAACAATGTGCAGGGCTATATAGGTTTGTCTATCAGAGAGTCCACACCTCAATTTATTGGATTATAAACTGTGGTCTATTTTAGAGGCACTTAACCATGCAGTGGACAATTTCCAATGGACGAGGTACGTGCTGCGATTGGTGGGTGGCCAGAGCGACACTCGATTGTATGATAGATTGTAGAGTGTTGTTAGGATTGGAATCTGGCCTATTTTCCTACTAATCTTAAATCATATTCAAGATGCCAGATTTTTTCGACTATATTTTTGAATAAGCTAGGAGATATGTCTTCTGCTTCAAGGTAGAATTTATCTAAGTAAAGTTGACGTGTTCTAGTTAGACAGTCACAGTGACATGATTCTTCGTCTGTGTTGCACATTCTGCATACTCGTACTCGTATGTTGTCTTGCGCTTATCCTCTTAGCCATGAGATATTTTTAACTCGACAGTGACCTGTGAGGTGTCCTGTGGCTATTCGAATCTGACTCCTAGTTAGCTGTAGGAGTTGTTTCGTTCTTTTATGGGAGGTATTTGGGCAGAAAGATTTTTGCTTGTCAATTTACATCCAGAAATGATGCGCTATTTTTTTTAGACAGTTTTTTATATACGAGTAGCTTTTTGTCATACAGAAGTCCACAGAATGGAATCTGTTCTGGATATCAGGTCAGCTAGTTCCTTCATGTCCGTTGTGTCCTGGTAACCAAATGAGATAAACTCTATTTATGCTGGCTAGCGTTATGAGTAGTTGAAGGCAGTCCAATAGTAGTTTGAATGTTATTTTGTAAGCCCTGCTATCCTATGAGATGTAAATGTTCTTATTGTTTATAGACCTGTTTATATTTTCTTTTATGCATATTTCTATGGTAAATATTTCGGCTTGGAATAAGGAGTTACATATTGCCATACATGAGTGGATGAAGGTCTTGGTGGTAGCACAGTATACCCCAGACCCAACTCCTTTATCTGCCTTGAATCCTTTTGTGCAAATGAGAATTGTTGGCAAATGTAGGTTTTTTCTGTTCCCAGTTATTGCGAATGGAATGTCACCTTCAAGTTGCCATTGAAGATGAGCATGAAAGCGTTAACCATAGCTTCTCTCCTTACGTGAAGATGAAGGGGTGGTAGGTTTAGAATAACATCCAATGCTGCAGTAGGAGCAGTTTTTATTGCACATACACAAGTTTATTGAGGCTGTCTTCTGCAGACCTCTGTTTCGATTTTTGCCACCATACTGGTACTGCATTATGTGACGATCGGTCTTGATATCATTGTTTAGATTTATTTAGGATTTAGCATTATTTTGGGATTTAGGTTCCAATTTGTACCAATGGTCCATAATGAGATCCTGGGTTTGTCTATGGCTTTTTGAGGTGAGTATTCCAATTAAGTTTTTCACCAGTGTTAGGCCAAGGTATTTGATATCCTTAGAGAATTTTATTGTCTCACTAAATAGTGTGGGTGGTTTTTAAACTTTCTCATTTTCTTCTTTTGGTAAATACAACTACGAGTATGGTGCTTTTTTTGAGGACGACTTTTTGGTAGTAATCAGTAACTAGATTCAATTGTTAAGAATTTTGTTCTCACTATAAATATACTGGCAGACTTGCTGGGCTTTGGTCCTTTGCCAAAAGGCTATTAAGTACACTCTCTACCTTATATAGTCTGATTGGAAAACTCATAGATCACCGTATTGTTCCATTTCCTAAGGTTAAGTTGAGAAATATTGCGTATCATTCCTATTCTATACATTGTCGTGAAAGCTGTACTTCCCGATGGTGTTTCCAAAGATGTCCTTTCCAATTTTTGCTTTAAAATCGTGAAGTACGATGATAACGTCAGACAATGGTTGCAAGACATGTTGGGAAGTTCATAAAAGTAATCTTTGGTCACGTCATCCTTATCCTCTGTAGGGGTGTGAGCGCATATTAAGCTTTGAATTCTGCCTTAATGCGGATTGTCTTTAGGCATTCGCTCACCTGCCTAAAGCTCAAGAATTTTTGTCTCTGACGACAAATACCCATCCAAATTAACGCGGCTCTGCTTCTTGTAGCAGTTACCATTGTAGATGTCACTGAACTTCCCAGATATTTCTGGCAGTCTAGGGCCTCCGTTAATTGTTCGGCTGCACTTAGCCTGCTGAGTTTCCGAACATTCCTCGTGCAGATCCTAAGGTCGTTGTCCTTACTTCTTTTTTGAGATTCTTCAGTAGTAAAGTTGTCATTATACGAGGCTTGTGGTTGCTTTGTAACTAAGGTAGGGCAGTTGCCCCGACACACAATCCTTCACCTATATGCCCAGACTCTCGTTAGAGCTATAACCGACTTGGACTGATTTTATTAGGATCAATGGTTACAGCTTACATTTTTTTCATTCGAAAATACTGAGAAAATATGTCAAACATAAGAGCTTACGAGTATAGCTTAGCTTTGCTATATCAAAACTTTGCTCAGTAGAGTCTAATTATCTCTTCATTCTTCTCAGAACTTTAATTATGTTGGGCTTGGAAAGAGTAGAATAATCAAAATGGATGACATGGAAAAGAATAATAAGAAAATTCTGGAAAGAATATCTTTCCTTGAAAAACTAAACAGTAACAAAAAAACTGTCTCTAAAAGATCCTAATGGCTAAAAACTTAAAAATATTATTATGGAATGCCAATGGTCTTGAGAATCACAAAGACGAATTGCAAGCGACTCTCGATATAAACAAAATTGACATATGTCTGATCTCTGAAACACACTTCAAAATTGGAACAAAATATAAACTGCGCGGATACAAGACATACCATACCCCACATCCTCACGGTACAGCAAGAGGGGGGGCTGCAGTTATAATTAAGGAAGGTGTTAGTCACGATGAAGATGAAGAATATCAGTCGTGTGAAATACAAGCCAAATCCGTAAACATAAAAACAAACAGCGGCCAGAAAACGGTGGCAGCGGCATATTGTTCTCCTAGCTATAGGCTGAAACAAAACGATTTTAAAAGCCTCTTTCGTAAATTTGGGAATAAATTCATAATAGGCAGTGATTTCAAAGCAAAGAACAAATTCTGGGGATCAAGATTAACAAATACAAGAGAAAGAGAACTCCTTGAATCTATAAAAGAAAGCAATGCTAATCACCATTCAACGGGAAATCCTTCTTACTTGCCCACAGATAGGAATAAAGTCTCGGACGTTGTCGACTTCTTTGTAACTAAGAATATCTCCTCAAATACAACCCAAGTGCAGAAAGGTCCAGATCTTGACTCAGGTCACTCATCTGTGCTGCTTACACTTGGTAATAAAATTATAATAAAGGAACACAACCCATGTCTAGTGAACAAGCTAACTGACTAGATATATTTCAGATAATTGCTGAAGGAATGCATCGAACTAAGTACAACAATCGATACAATAGAGCAACTAGAAAGTGAAGTACATACTTTCACCCTAAATATACAAAAGGCTGCTTAGGCTGCAATGCCTGAATCAAATAGCAAAGTAAAAAGAAACATATATCCCAAAGAAATAAGCGACATAATATCTGAAAGAGGAGAGCTTGTAAACGCTGGCAACTGTTGAGAGCGCCAAGTGATAAGAATAGACTTAATAGTTTAATCAATACGCTCAGAAAAAAGATCACAGAATTGAAAAATGCGTCGGTGGAAAGATACCTTACAAATCTGACAAACGATGCAAGTACAGAATACTCACTATGGAAGGCTACACAAAAAAAACAAAAAATGAAAAGACCAACGGCATACATTCCGCCAGTTAAAAACAGCAGTGGAAACTGGGCAAAAACAAACAAACAAAAGACCGATTTATTTGCTGAACATCTTGAAAGCGTCTTTCAGTCATATGAAGATAATGATTATCTCCAACAAACGGAAGAAATGTGCGAAGATGAGAGGTTAATCCCAGTAGTAACCTCTAAGGAAATAGCCACAGAAATAAAGGAGAAGATTAACTCGAAAAAAGCCCCGGGATTTGATTTAATCACGGGTGAAATTCTGAAAAAACTGCCTAGAAAAGGTAAAAAAAAATAGCACATTCCACGCATGTGGAAGGTCGCGGATGTTATTATGGTACCAAAGCCGGGAAAATTTCCCAGTGAAGTTACCTCATATAGTCCGATTTCATTGCTGCCAATACTGTCAAAACTTTTCGAAAAAATTCTTCTGAAACAACTCCATCCGATTATAGAAGAAAAGGCACTGATACCAAACCATCAATTTGGATTCAGAAATAGGTACTCCACAATAGACCAGGTCCACAGAATAACTGACAAAATAAAAAAAGCCTTAGAAGAAAAACAAATATGCTCTACCATCTTCCTTGATGTAACACAGGCCTTTGATAACGTCTGGCACAAGGGATTGGTCCATAAACAGAAAAAATATCTACCAAAACAATACTCAGAAATACTAGAGTCATATATAAAGCAGCGATTATATAGAATAAAGCAAGAAAATGAGTACTGGAGTACCGCAAGGTAGTGTGTTAGGGCCTGTGCTGTTCCTCCTATACACGAACGACCTACCACAAAATGATGAAACTACTGTTGCCAAACGATACTGCTGTACTTGCTGTCGGAAAAACCGTGCAGGAAGTTACCGAAAAACTACAAAGGACAGTAAATGAAATATATGAATGGACCGACAAATGACAAATACAATTAAATGAACTGAAGTCAATCCATGTTAACTTCACTAATAAAAACATACAACACATACCTCTGTACATAAATAACAAAGTAGTTCTGCATTCTAACTCAGCTAAGTACTTAGGCATGACTTTAGACGCCAAGTTGCGCTGAAAAACTCATGTCAAGAAAAAACATGACAAATAAAACATTCTATCGAATGTAAAACAATGTATTGGCTAATTGGGAGGTATTCATGTCTCTCAATATATAATAAACTGCTTCTCTATAAGCAAGTTTTAAAGCCAATATGGACATATGGCCTTCAGCTTTGGGAGTGCACAAGTAAGACGAACCTACAAAGCATACAATGCTTTCAAAATAAAGTACTATGCAATATTGTTAATGCGCCATGGTACATACGTAACGCTGATCTACATAAGGATCTAAAAATTGAAATGGTAGAGGACGAGGTCAGGAAGGTCGCCAGAAGACATGAAGTTAGGCTTCGCAATCACACCAATTCAGAAGTAGTTGAACTACTTAATAATAACAATCTACAATAGTTAGAAGATTACGAAGAATAAAACTAGTCCTAGTTAACTAGGAGAAAAAATAAAAAGAAATATAAAACATAATCACCCGAACAAAGTGTTAATGAGTTAAAAAACAAAAGGGAACAGACAAAAGTTAGTTCCTTACAACAAAAATTTACAAGTATTAGACAAAAAAATTGCTGATTTGTTTAACAACTAGGTGCGATTATTGGAAGGATGGTAACACCATGCTTCTCCGGGTGTTTTTAGTGGGTGGGTCAAGTGCCACACTATCGCGCAACGATTTTCACCCAGCTACACGCAAACAAAAAAGAATGATCAATCTGGATGTGGATGGCACTCTATTGGTATCAATTGAAGGTCAGCTACGCAGATGGGAGTAACATTTGTGTGCCCACTTTAAAGGCAATCTTACAGAGGTGTTGACACTGAACCTTTAAAAGTTGCAGAAATTCAAACTGCGACTAGTCTCTTCAAAGCCAATCAAGCTAGAATTGAGACTACACTCAAAATGCCTATCGTGCGTCGACCACATAAACAACTTCGTATCCTTCTCTAGCAATCAGCCTAGTTCAAATTAACGCTTTGCCTCATGCTCGTGAATTTCGAGAAGGCCATTAACCGGGTAAATCGCGAATGCATATGGAGATCTCTTCTTAGGAGAGGAATCCCCAAAAATAGTTACTATTATAAAAGAGTCCTACAATGAGGCAAGGTTTTTTATTCTGCACAATGGTCAACTCTTCCACTCTTTCGAACTGCAACAAGGACTGACACAAGGGCATATTCTGTCTCTAATCCTTTTTTTACTGGCGATAGACGATGTACTGATTGCCACCATAGGATTGGACTATGCCAATCTGTTTCCTGGCAATTATCGTCAGCGGGCTAGACGAGATGTGCCAATCACTGTATGTGAATGGAGAGTGGATCGGTGCAAGGATCAACGGCAAGAAGGCAAAAATAATTATTCTGAAGAAGACGCCAATTGAGGATGTCGAACAGTTTAACTACCTGGAAAGTTCTGTATCATCTGTTGGTGGAACGGAGCTAGACGTTAAAAGTAAAATAAATAAAGCTTGCACTGTCTTTGGTATCCTGTCTTCAGTTTGAATTTCAGTCAAATCTCCTTACGTACTAAGTTGAGACTCTACGAATCAAACATTAAATCTGTGCTGTTGTCACGAAAAAGTTACAGGCTTTCATTAATCACTGTCTGCGATACATTCTAAAGATTCGCTGGCTGCATATTTTATCCAACCAGTAATGGTGGTGTAGAACGAGTCAGAAGCTGTTGAATGTCGAGATAAGGCAGCAAGAAAAGGCGCTGTACACCCTGAGAATGGCAAATGACAACATCGCAAAGCTGTCCTTCGAATGGTATCCTCAGGATGCACGGTTGAAAGACCAAGAACAACTTGGAGATCAACAGTCTTTTGCAGAATCACTGACTCGTAGGGTAACATGGTCACAGCTGAAATATCTAGCTGCAGACTGAGAAAGGTGGAAACAATTTTTGCAGCCCTATGTCCCACTCGGGGTCAAAGGAAATATGATGACTCATTTAATCTCACCGCTGTCATTCGATAATACAGGCTTCGAATGAGTTACACAAAAGTGGTTTCGTCATATCCCTACAATAGTACACTTCTACAAAGTGCTCTATTATTGATACCGCATAAAAGGCAACTTTCCGCCAAAATACCTGTACAAATGCAGTAAAACCACATCTCTAAAATTCAACAGAATTTTAAATCGCATCCGCAAAATTTTATGAACCACCAATACCACTCTATCTATGTATCTCCAGCGATTTTATAATTCATCGGACGATGCAACATTTTATATGTTTGACTGCATTCACAGCGAATAATGGCCTCCCATTCAGTGCAATTATTGGAGCCCACTCGCACTAGCATTCCGCGATGCGCCGCTCGACCATGATGTTCAACCTCGAGTGAGTTTTCAAATACGCTATACAAATTATGCATGAGGAAATGAAAATGATTTTCCATGATGGTACAGAATGCCGATTACACGTACCGCTAGTGTGTGTACACACAATGATAGGATGGCCTCGGGACGATGAATACCGGGGCGCTAACATTTTATCGCAACGCTCAGCCATATTTGCTTACGATAACATATTTATACAAATGGATTTGAAACCGTGCGCGGTTGTGCCCTCCCTCTAACCCTATATCCGCGTCCTTCTAAATCTCTTTTGTGGCGCGTAGAATTCGTCGAAGAGCTGGGAAGGAGATGTTATTCTAGTCAAAGGGATTCCAGAGCCTCTCACGTGTGTAGTTTATACGTGTATCCGGATGATAACATTTTGAACCGGAATAATCGGGAAAGGTGTACAGCACCTGGTAAGAAGACGCAGCTTAAAATATCCGCGAGACTTAATCTAAAAGTGCTTTACCTCAAGTGTTTGTCGGGGAAGGTAACAAAAGGATAGATACTTAGGGTGGTGCAGATAAAGTTGTCACAAGAGGTTGGGATACATTCATATACTCGTACTCGTATGTATGTAAGTATGTGTACATAAAAAAAAAAAACGACCCCCTTCACTGAAGGATCCTCTGAAGCGGGTGACTCTAGAGGTGATTCGAGAGAGCACAGTAACCGATGCGTTATTTAATATAAATGCTTCCCCCTGGAGAACATGTTGCGGATGGGAAAGTCTCCAAGACGTGTGTATGAGAAAGTATCTACAATACGAAAGTGTACTTGCAAAGGAAAGGGGTGCATTAAGGAAAGATTCCCGTCACCATTTGCTAGGATATTATTTTTCTATTTGATGACATTGTTTAAAGATGATGTTAACGTTTAAAGCATACAAGTTGAGAGGATTATACTTATGGATATGTTTTATAAAGTCGAGTTGGGAAGCAAGAATACTTAATTCAACCCCATACTTGTTTATGTCACGTTTTCTTTTATGCTAATAGGCTTAATCTAAACCGTCCCTAACTACGGCCCTTTGTTCTTTACCTAGGATAGATACTAGGATAACTTTTCTTAATTTATTTTAAGAAAAAAATAATTATGTACGAGTAGGTAGTCAAGACAATTTCACTTTTGACTTTTTGCAAAAGGTACGAGTCGAGGCATTAACGCACCAATGAGTATTGGGTGATGCGTTTAATTCGACTTCGAAAGTTTGTGTTCCAATAAAGACTACAAAGAAAAATCCATGCAAATTCGTTAATTTGAAAAAAAAATAATCTAGAGTTAGAGTATGCCACAGATGAGTTCAGAAGTTGCTACAGTTATTGAGAATAAGTTGAAAACATTTGATGTATATGAGACAATTCTTGGAACACCACAACTTCTTGAAGGTAATGCCGGGGGATAAATAGTCTGAGGATGGGTCATTAAGAGTATGCTAGAGTCAGTAATATTGGATAACAAGATCAAGGGAAAGTGGACCACTAATGATGACCCCTCAAGGACAATTCACTTTCTGATTGAACACGTGTTGCGTGCGATAGGTAAGAGGATTTCTCTCTTTCTGGTCTTTTCAACTCGTGGTAACAAAATGTTTTTTTTTTTTTGTATTTAAAACTTAAAAAGACCAAATCTTCCGAAACTATGGCAGAAGACAGGTATTGCTGTTGTATCCTTGTTGACTTTGGTAGAACTTTGTCTGACTTTGTAAAACTTTCTCATACGAAAGAAGTAGAGCTTCTGGTTAAATTCTATGAAGGCAAGGGAGATGATCTAATAATTGTACTGGTACTACGATAAAGCTTGTATGGGAGGATACCACAAATGTGGATGAAATATTTAAAAACGGCTGTTGGGAATGCCCACCGTGTGCTTCTACTTAGGTGGAAGAAAGGCTCTGCGCCTTGGTGGTGTATGAAACTGTATACCCTGAGGAACAAACGGAGAGGTTAACAACGACGGGGGTGTTACCAATATCTCTCGTCACAGCAGCAGAAGTATTACAAGTCTGCAAAAACGTCAAGGATCAAAATGCACCTGGTGTTGATGGAATCCCAAATATTGAACTAAAAGCAGCAATTAATTGGCGCTCACACATCTTTGCAGACATGTACAACGCTTGCCTCAAGGAAGGAGTATTTCCCGATCAGTGGAAGAAGCAAAGATTTGTCTTCTTACCAAAAGGTAATAAACCACGCAGGATCCCTCATCGTATAGGCGCCTATGCATGCTGGACACTATGGGTAAAATACTGGAGCGCATAATAAGTGAGAGATTAGAAAGCGCGATCGAAGAAGCGACCACCAGTATGGCTTCCGTAAGGCACGTTCTATGATTTGTTCCATCGACGAACTCGGAAATACAGAGAAAGAAGAAATCGAAAGAAGGGCGGAAGTAAACAGTACTGTACGCTGGATGTTAAAAACGCCTTCAATACAGGCAAACTGGAGTAACATTCTGCGAGCACTTACCGCTAAGAGAGTACCGGACTACCTGCGAAAAATAATGGCGGACTATTTTAGAAATAAAATACTGTACTATTGCACCGGCGATGGAATGAGGCAGTATAACGTCACAGGCCGTGTCCCCCAAGGCTCCGTACTTGGTCCACTACTGTGGAATCTAATGTACGATGACGTCTTCAGATTTCGAATCCCGAGTTCCTCGAAAATAATTAGCTTTGCAGACGACTAGCGTTCGTTGTAGTAACCAAATTTCTTCAAGAGTTAGAGTACGACTGTATTGAAGCTATCGGCTAGTAAGCATGGACACTAGCAGAGGAATGAAGGCATGGAGACTATAAGAGTAACCGTGGGCGATCACGTTGAAGTTTCCAAACCAGAGCTGGAGTACCTTGGCATTACTATAGATGCAAGGTTGATTTTAAGCAACAAGAACAACGACTGCCCTGGCAAGGGTCATGCTAAATATTGGAGGACCCAAACAGAAGAAGAGACTGCTCTTAGCAAGAGTTGCGTCGCAAGAGATGCTTTACGGCTCCCAAATATGGGCAAGTGCCATGAAGACGAAATCATACAGAAGGAAGACGGAGGCGGACTACAGAACCAATGTTTTGAGAGTATGCAGCGCCTTTCGAACAACCACCTACGACGCGGCATGCATGGTGGCTGGAATGGTGCCAATAGACCTCCTCGTTAAAAATATCGCGACGAGTCGAAGTGACACCGAAGTACCGCCAAGAACAAGCCTCGAAGAATGGCAAGAGAGATGGAACTTTTCTGACTAAGGCAGATGCACGCAGAGATTGATCCCCAATATAGACCCTTGGATCAATATGAAGTCGATCAATTGCGAAAGCTAATTCAACTCTACTGCGAAGGCATAGCACTGGCAGTAGAGCGGTCATATGGCTGAAAATGCAACTTGGTCGTGATGATGACATCAGGAAGACGGAAAAAAAAATACTGTGAATCATGAACAACGACAAAAGCAAAAACAAACAAACTCCCCAGTTATTTGGACGCTACCCTTGAAGTTTACAGAAACTTAACACCATCTAAGTTTCAAACCACTATACTAAATCTTTCTTTCTCTCTCTCTCCTTCACAAACACCCGTGTCCTGTAATAGTATAAGAGTATACATATCCTCTTTGGCGCGCGAAAATTATAAAAAAAAGCTGAACTTCTATCTGACGCAAATGCCTACCTCCACAGATTTGGACACGAAGACAACCCTTATTGCCCAACGTGCACGGAAGCAGTCGAGGATGCAGAAAACATCATGTTCCGCTGTGCACTATATCACGAAGAACGTAACTTGCTGGCGAAAAGACTGGGTATGGACTTAACACCAGAGAACACCACCAGATAGATGACGAGCTCAAAAGAAGACAGGAGCGACAGCGAAACGTCGCGCAGATGACTGCCAACACATATGTAAGGCTGAAGCCCCCTCGCAATGAAATGCTTGACGGCAGTGCCACGAGGTCCAGGGGTTGGAGGGGATGTGGGTTTAGTGGATGGAAGTCCCACACTGTTACTGAGTACGGGTTTAGTTTCGCCTTTAAAAGATTTTCACCTTCCACGCAAAAACAAAAAAAAAACAAAAACTCCATACCCTAAACAAGGAGGTTCGGAAGGCGTTTGATGGTGATATGAGAATTAAAGAATGCAAAGCATGGGATAATTACAAGGCAAGTAGATCTCTTACTTTAGTTGGTGCTACAGTCTCGAGAGGACCTAGATTTCGACCAACAAGCCTTCTCAGTCACCTCTATTTTGAGCTAGTCTCTTCCAGTTTTAGAAACGAAGTTGATCAGTGTACTGTTTTACTTATGTGTGCCACCTTAGGTAAGGCCTACGCGTTGATGATCATTCATTCTAGTCATCTGGAGCGATAGTTGCATACCTTTCTGACTGGGTCGGTGTTATGTACTACCCGTATAGTGAGTTGTTGTATCTACTCCTCCATACCCTGTCAAGGCAAATGAAACCAAAAATCATTCCAAGAATTTTTCTATCAAAACAACCATAGGTGCTTTCATCTGCATTTTTCACTTCTGCGCCATATAGCAAGACTGGGATGATGAGGGCTTTCACCTTAGTTGTCTGTAAAAGGGCTTTGCTACTCATTTGATTTTTTAGCCGAAGGAAACAAGGGTTGGCAAGAATGATTATTTGCTTGATCTCTATGCTGGTGGAGCCTAGGTAGATAAAGTCCTTACCTACCCCAAATGCTCTGTTCATGCCTCCGATATTGACTGTCCTATTTTGATGTCAGCATATATTTTGCCCTAAAAGCATCATCGGTGTATGTGAGTAGTTGTACAGATTTCTAAGATACCATACCCATTATTTTGGTTCAATGACCACACGGTGCCGACATCAAAAGCCCGGTGATTCTCCATTGGCATCCCATACAGACGGACGAGTTTGGCAGGGATATTGAAACTAGACATGGTTCTATATATTCTATAATACGAGTATAATAGGCGACTCTTAAATTATTGATAAGGTAGTAAGTATATAAGATTTGGAGCTCCTAGGTTTTTTCCCAGATCTGCTGCAGTCTGATCTAGGTTGGACTTCTTGGCTTAAGAGTACACTGATACGGAGCAATCAGATTGTTGGAAAAGGGTTTAAGGTATTCAATACGCAATATCCAGGAGACGTGTGCCTCTATGGTTAGTGCAATTTAGAGTGTCTTTTTCAGATTGAAGGAGATACTGATGTTCCATTCGTCGAGCATACTTTCATCCGACCTTATTTTACAGGTACTCGTATTTTTGCTTTAAATAGTCGGCTCAAATAGCTTAGTTAAGAGAGCTCTACGGCGACGTAAAATGCCAACAAGAAAGGAGTATCAAGGGTATGCTTGAGAGCAGCAGACCTGCCATTCGTGAGATGTCAGGACAGATTGCATACAAATTAGATGGAAGCACATTTTTTCGAAACTACAAAAAAATTGAGGAATAGGACAGAAGCAGAAAGATTAATAACGCTAGAAGGCATAATAATATCTGCCTTTGCTCTTACAAAATCGCAGGTTCGGATGGTGTATTCCAATAGGATGCAGAAATATTTGCATCTAGACTCGGTTAGCCTGTCATTGTTTCCATTAGAGACAATGGATAGCATCATATGCGGAGAATAGCTTTAAAAACGCATCCTACTGATAGTATTAAAAAAAATAATCATGTTTACGGAACTAGCGCCACATCAAATTGTAAGTGTTGTGGAAGAGCAAGATCCATATCACAGATGGGGATGCGAGACTTCTATGGAAATTTGGTCAAGAGCTCTAGTAGGCTTTGTTGAGAAGGGCATGGCCACTATCCATTAACTCGACCATCCTCTTCCGATTCATAATTGGCAAATCATTAAGATTTTAGACATGTCGTTGTCTTCATCAATGAAAAATGTCTCCTTCAGCTAGTACAAAAGGCGCAATGAATTACATGTTCAACTCCATTACCCGTGTAGTCTAACAATATGTTAAAAAGGGGCCAGAGAAGGCCAGTCCGAAGACTAGAAGTCTATCGTACCTGATATGGAATTAGTTACAGGAAAGCCCTTCCCAGACCTTGTTTCTTGTGCTCAAGTTAGTGCTCTATATCTTGTAGTGCAGTCGATTCAACGTTGACGTACACGGAAATGAATAGTGTTCCGATAAACCTTGACCATAATCCTGGTCTTCTTCTTACTATGCGATCTTTTCAGGGAGTCGACTCTTTTGGAGACGGACCAACCAGGGAGGCTGGCAAGAAGCATAAAGTCTCAAAAATAATTTTGCCTAATCTGGATCAAAAACGTTCTACGTATAGTAGATCAGTGGTAGATAGTAGCAGATAGTAAATGAGAAGGAGGAAGAAACTATGCACCATTTCCTTGGTACCTGTCGAGGCCTGTCTTAAAGATGAGAGCTTCATCTTGAGGCTACTAACATTGACGATTGCGTTGACCTAGCAAACACCTACTCTTAGTAAGAGTAGTCGTATATTATCATAGCAATGGATAAAAGTGGTAAGGGAATGGACCTCCTTTGGTCTAAATTTGTCTGAGCTCAGGTACAGATAGCCACTCGAACCTAACCTAACCTATCATTATATTGGTTGAAAACGGACGGGATTATCTAGATATTCATGTAACATAGTAAGTGTGTGGCTAAGATGACGAAAAGGGACCCAAAAAGGTGGTCTGGTTCGATAGCTCCCTAAAGAATTACATAAGTACATAAACAACTCGGCTACACTATTGTTATATTAGGTTAGGTTAGTGGGTTGATGAAAAGCAGCATCTGCATTAAGTCAAATTCAAAAAATTTGACAACCGATTGTGTTGAAGTTTGAAATGCCAGTGCTGTCATTCTGTGACAATTGTGTTATGTCATAGCTGTCATTCAAGCAGGGCGACTATACGCTTCAACAACGCGCGTCAAAATTATTATAGAAATTCATTTTCGCCAAAGTATGCACGAGCTGAATGGCTTCAGTTCAGACAGTTCCAGGAGTTTGCTTTCCATCCAGAAAAACTCACTGTTTGGTATGGACTTTGGTCAGGCTGCGTTATCGGGCCATAAGTCTTTGCGGAATGAGAGACGCGAGATAGTCACTGTGAATGGCTAAAGATTTTGAGAGATGATAACCAATTTTATTTGATCCGAATTGAATGGACGAACATAGACATGTCCAGAAAGATGATGCTACGTACCACATAGCCAATGGCATTTTTGAAGGGAAAAGTTTCAAAGTCGAGAAGAGGTGATGTCATCAGCGTACGATTTATTGCTTTAAATGTTTTTCTTTGGTATTGCGTTAAGTCTCGATAAACCAGCAACAATTTATCGAAAAGGGGATATGAATACCTTTAGATTGTTTCGGAGCACGGACTTGGTAGATCATTCCACATTCTCGTCGTTCGGCTTATAAACGAATCCCTATATTTGACAGTACGACCGAAGTTGAGCTTAATTGCGAACTGATGTGCATTCGAACACGATGGCCATTGCGGGTACAATTTTTAAGGGGAGCAATGCAACTCCAGATATTTCTACGATGTTCGAGTGAATCTATGGAGTTCACAATGTCTCTATTCTGTACCCTGTCTAGAATATGCAGAACGATCTTGGGTGCACTAGACTAGATGTGAGCGTTATATTCCAGCTTTGGGTGGATAAATGCCTTATTAATTGAGGCCGTATCAGGCGAGGTAAAATATTTTTTGCACCACTTAAGGAATCCTAGATATTTTGCAGCATTTTTAGCAACCTCGAATATGTGATTGGTCCATCGAAGATGGTTATTAATACATCTACCGAGAATGGCAAGTCTTTCGGTTTCAGCGATGCAAATCGGTTTCCAATCTGTTGGTTGAACACCATTTAACTATGCTGTTCAGGTCGGAATTTAATGTGTGTAACATACGTTGCCGTTGTTCTTCTACGGCCGAAGAGTAAGGACGTGATCTAGGGAACGAATATGAAGAACTGAGGGTACTGTCATCAGTGAAGGAATGGATTAGATTAGAAGTTGCAGACAAGAGATCATAAAAATAAGAAAGAGAGTTGGAAACAAGACAGAGCCTTGGGGAACACCAGCATTTATATGGTAAATTGTAGACTTGAAGCCATCCAAATTATACTGAACGCCCCGAAAGGTAATTTCTAATCCATAGAAAAAGAGATTGATGCCAACGCTGCCAAATCCCTTCGAAATATCGAGCGCAACCATATTAGTTTCGCCGAAGTAATGGAGGGATTATTTTTATTTCTTGGTGAGGTGTGCCATCAAATCACCAGTGGACCTGTTGCTACGAAAACCATACTGCCCGTCATTGCCCGTCGTGAATCAAAATATTTCATAAGCTGACGATTTATCAGCGTTCCCATGACCTTGGAAAGAAGCGACGTACGTACAATGGGTCGGTAATTGGACAGGGAGCCTTTTCTAGGGATGGACTGGACAAATGCTGTTTTCCATTTACTCGGAAAGAGCCCTGAAAAGTAGGATAGACAAAAAAGCTTACGCAGAGGTTTTGTCAGCGTAGAAGAACGTCTCTTCAGATGGGGAAGATACTACCTTTGAGTACTCGTGCAACTGCACGAGTGCGATAGTGGGCTTGTCCCATGCAAAATTCGATACTTTTAAGTATAGGCGGGGACAAGGCACTATCCGGAATTGTGGAGTTAGCTGCAAAGTGAGCAGCAAGCAGATTGGCGTTGTCTAAGAAGCTGGCAGCTGGAATGTCGTTGTAAATAAGCCATGAGGTAGAAATTTTCAATATTTTTGACGAATGACCGTATTACAGACCATGGAAACATCCAAAAATTGGGTCTCTCGGATTGCCTCCTGCAAACGAACCTGTGGAAGCCAATTGAATGTATTTTCTAAACATAATGGCATTGAATGTTCTTCAATTTGCAGAAAAGCTTCAGCCATCTTCTTCTTCTTCTTCTTCTCTTTATGGCGAAGTTATGATCCGGAGTAGTCCGCTGTGGGGTTTGCCGGTTTGACCTCAAGAAGTACCGGCAGGCTTAGGGGGCATTTTTCGATCGCAGAAGATAGCGGAGTTTTCCCGCCACTTCATCCACCCTACGCTTACGCGATGATTGATATCATTACCACAATTTGCTTCACTATTGATCATAGATCCCAGATAGTTGAAAATTTCCGGACTTGGGAAGCACTTTTCCAGAGGATGGACAGCACAGATACTCTGTCTTTTTTGAACTAATATGGCACCCAAGTTCTCGTTGCAGGGACGTTTGATCTTCACTTATGATATCTCCATCGTCAGCAAAAAATAACTGATGCACTTTGCGGGCCGTCACTTTTCCTTCAAGTATATAATCAAGGACTGCAATAAATAGCAAAGGACTGAGGACGCTTCCCTGGTGTACACCGACTTTGATTGGGAACTCTTCGGTGATTCCTGCGGGACATCTTACTCTTGTCGTTGCTCCCTCATACATGTTCATGATCATGCGCAAGTTAGTTTCTGGAACTCCTCGTTGTTTTAGCGGTACCCTCAAGCGATCTCTCGGTTGTCTATCAAAGGCTTTTTCAAAATCAACCAACACCATATGCAAGTCCTTTAAGGAATCGCGATGTTTTTCAATTATGATCCTTATACTTTGGATTGCATCTGTTTTTGATTTATCCGAAACAAACCCGCACTGGTTATCAAATAGTCGTATTATTTTCCACAGTCGGCCATCTAATACCCGCTCAACGATCTTCATGGTGTGTGACATCAGCTTGACAGAACGGTAGTTATCGCAGTATTTAAAGGAAGAAGATAACTTTCCCTCCACTGATCACCACTTAAAAGTTTGAAGATAAGAATCAAGGGCCATCTGGACCAGATGTCTCCCATCTTTTTCCGGAACTGAGAGAGTATCTCGTCCGGCCCAATCGCTTTTCTTTTTTCGGAGAAGCCAATTGAATGTATTTTCTAAACATAATGGCATTGAATGTTCTTCAATTTGCAGAAAAGCTTCAGCCATCTTCTTCTTCTTCTTCTTCTCTTTATGGCGAAGTTATGATCCGGAGTAGTCCGCTGTGGGGTTTGCCGGTTTGACCTCAAGAAGTACCGGCAGGCTTAGGGGGCATTTTTCGATCGCAGAAGATAGCGGAGTTTTCCCGCCACTTCATCCACCCTACGCTTACGCGATGATTGATATCATTACCACAATTTGCTTCACTATTGATCATAGATCCCAGATAATTGAAAATTTCCGGACTTGGGAAGCACTTTTCCAGAGGATGGACAGCACAGATACTCTGTCTTTTTTGAACTAATATGGCACCCAAGTTCTCGTTGCAGGGACGTTTGATCTTCACTTATGATATCTCCATCGTCAGCAAAAAATAACTGATGCACTTTGCGGGCCGTCACTTTTCCTATCAAGGACTGCAATAAATAGCAAAGGACTGAGGACGCTTCCCTGGTGTACACCGACTTTGATTGGGAACTCTTCGGTGATTTCTGCGGGACATCTTACTCTTGTCGTTGCTCCCTCATACATGTTCATGATCATGCGCAAGTTAGTTTCTGGAACTCCTCGTTGTTTTAGCGGTACCCTCAAGCGATCTCTCGGTTGTCTATCAAAGGCTTTTTCAAAATCAACCAACACCATATGCAAGTCCTTTAAGGAATCGCGATGTTTTTCAATTATGATCCTTATACTTTGGATTGCATCTGTTTTTGATTTATCCGAAACAAACCCGCACTGGTTATCAAATAGTCGTATTATTTTCCACAGTCGGCCATCTAATACCCGCTCAACGATCTTCATGGTGTGTGACATCAGCTTGACAGAACGGTAGTTATTGCAGTATTTAAAGGAAGAAGATAACTTTCCCTCCACTGATCACCACTTAAAAGTTTGAAGATAAGAATCAAGGGCCATCTGGACCAGATGTCTCCCATCTTTTTCCGGAACTGAGAGAGTATCTCGTCCGGCCCAATCGCTTTTCTTTTTTCGGAGTATTTGACGGCATTCCTAACTTCTTCGACAGTAATGTCGGATATTTCGTCATGGATAGGAACAGCTCTTGGAAAGTATACCCGGGTTCATTCAGAAGTCTTTCACAATACTGGCGCCATCTGTGGACAAATTTGTCGTCTTCCTCAAGAAGCTGGCCTTGAGCATTGTAAACGAACTTTGGGGAACGAATCTCCTGAGCATTTCTTCTTCACTGGGCACTTTTTTGAAGATAGCTGTTCCTTTATTCAAGTTGTTTTGTCGAAGCTCCTGGACAGCCTGGTTCCTATCAAATGACGAAGATGACATTTCCTACAACTACCGATAGAGGCCTTCCATACTTTTTGCTTGAAATTGGCCACACTTCTTTTTCGCGGGACCTTTGCAACATCTATATATTACTTCAAGGCGAAGTTTCTATTAGAAAAAGAACACTTTGACCAAGCCTTGAAAGCCCTTTTCTTTAACTTCATCTGTCCACCGTGTTAGCAGGGGCCTTTCAACATTGCAAGCAGTGATTTGGCTCACTCCAAGCAAGATCGCTGTAGGGAATCCCACATATCTTGTGCTCTGCACTCTTCATCACGGACCTCATCGATGATGGTAAAGAGGTAATTTGTCATGCTGATAATAAAATCTTCGCCTTTTCCTTTGTCCAGCTTGTACCAATTGATCTTGACGATTTCAGAAAAATTTGATGACTTTCACCGGTCTGCAGTTGGCTTTCATAAATTCAGTAAATTTTGTTTCTTTAAGCAATTTAAACGCATTTGTCGACTGCATACAAAAAATAATAAATCAGTCCACATACACTCAAGTACAAGCGTAATGCAAGTATAAATTTACTTTGATGTGTTGACAATTGACGGTGATTGTTCTCAAATACTTTCGGATATGAAGCACACATGCATGGTTATATTTTTAATAATAAACAAGAAAAACAAGGATGTTATTACAAATATCCTTACGAAATAATATTTACCCCCAACCAGACACACAACCGAATAAAAGTAAAACAAAGTAAAATCGGGGGGAAAAAAAAAGTATAAAACATAAATCTTGTCAGTTGAAGGAATGGAAATAAAATCGCATAGAGCCTGAAATGAAATAAATTTAAATCTGAAAGAATTTATTTGTCATGTATTCGTGTAGCAGTGCAAATAACTTACATGATTTGTTATACTGGCGAAGTCTTCAAGCTAAACAAGAGTAAAAGTTTTATATTTCTCTTTCAAATGCCACCACCATCATCACCGCACACCGCACCCAGTAAACAAACGAGATTCTGACGCACAGGATACGCATCTAATCCCGTAACGATAAATGACTTCTTCCATGTGTTGCAAAGTGTGAAATGAAGACAAAAACAAAAAAAAAAAAAAAAAAAAAACAGGAAAGAAAAGAAGAAAACAACAGGAAAAAAAAAAAAAAATCGCGAAAAATCACTCGGCAGATTCGCAGGACATTAAAGGTCCTTTTGTGCAAATTTTCTCAAACTCTCCGTCCCTCCCCATTTCCAAAGATGACGACGGCAAGGACGACAACGGCAACGATGGTACGATTCATGTGTGTGACATCATCGAAGTTGAAAAAGCGTCAAGGATATTCCACAAAACAACTGGCACCCTCTTTCACGGTTCCATTAATTTTCAGTTGATTTAACGCAATGTGTCATTTATTATGTGTTAGGAAGGACGACGTGAGTGCGTGTATGTTTTTTTCTCCCTTTCTCTGTGTGTTTTTTGTTGAATATAACCATTCATTCCGTACCTTTGTGCAGCCGGCAACCTGTGTTATATTTTTCTTCTTATTTGTAATTCCATCTCGGAATTCTCATGTCGCATTTAATTAAGGAGAGTAAGTGATGATGATGGCGGTCCTATTTCTAAAGGATAAGATCATCATTCCATTCCATTGGTTTTTCTTTTCCTTCAAAAGAATCTACAGCTGAAAAGTCCATTAGAGCGCACACATAGTGCATCGCCATTCAATCCGTTTGCTCTCTGCTCTTCTTCTAGCGGCGATGGCACATGTCTTAAGCCAATCATTTTAAAGTGCAAAGGACACGAAATACACTGGGCAACATCACACCACATAAAGGAGCATAATTCTACGTGATGACATGCTGAATGGTACAAGCAATGGAATGCAGGAGGAAAAAAAGAAATACGTATCTTGAACATGATCCATGATGAATGGTAGATAATGTGCATCTATTAGATTGAGATGGAGAAGGCCATGGAATGTGTGGTGACGTTGCATTTATCTATTTTACTCATTGTCTGGAATTCCTAGGGGAAATTGCTTTGTGACATGAGAAATTAGATTGTGTGTACCGAAGAGGAAGTGCAAATGGGTTTCAGTCACACAATTGCATTTAATTGCTTACATTGGGTTTAATTCAAATTTTACCACAATCCCTAGGGTGTCATGCTAGGAAAGAATTAAGATTAAAGTCTAATTGTATTGTTGAACGTGGAAACAATGTGTGGGGAACCTCTTTCAATGGAAATATCTTTTGTGTTTGATGATTGAGATACATACATTGGTCATGTCGTAGCCCCAATAGGAGAGGAACAAGTGATATCAAGAGATACACCTGCAAACACTAAAAATCATGGTACAGGGATGTTTTTAATTCTATCTTGGGACACAAAACCAAAAAAAAAACTGCGCTGCTTTGAGAATTCGTAAGGAATCTGTGGTTAGTTGTACCATTAGATCGACTATATAGCGACGTTGTAAGGTTGCAATAAAAGAATTTATTTAGCCTTACTAACTACAGGGTTATTCAGTTTGTGTTTTAGGATTTTAAATTTAAATAAAATGAAAAGTATTACTAATTTTAATGAAATGTCATTATGTTATTATGTATGATTGTATGTATACGGGCCCAGGACCAAGTACTTGAAAGCCATGGTAGCTTCCCCCCAATTTTTTCCAAGGAGATACGAGGGCAAGGTGAAAAGTTCTCATCCTGACGCAGAGATGGCATTCCAATCAGCAAAAATTTATGTTTCCTGTCTGGATGCACTTCTCATTAGTTCGTATGACAAGTTTCAAATTGTTCTCTCAAGTTGTTTCTTTACACGAATTTTTGCAGTAGACGTCTTGCGTGTTTTTCGTTAAAATGGACTTGCATATCGCGCTGTGATAAAATTCTTCGTTTTGGATGGGTTAACCCATAAGGAAGTTTATCCAAAGTTGACAAAAGTTTACGGGGACTTTGCCCCTTCCATGTCAACCATTAAAAAGTGGGCAGCTGAATTTAAACGCGGTCGCACGTCCCTCGAAGATGACCCACGTGAAGGACGGCCAAAAACCGCAACCACACCCGAAACCATCGAAAAAGTGCATGATACGTATATCGTGTTGGACGATAGGCGAGTGAAGTTGAGTGAGATAGCAGAGGCTGTGTGTATATCGGAAGAGATGGTGTGAAACATCTTGCACAAAAACTTAGGGATGCGAAAGCTCTGCGCAAGATGCCGATCAAAATCAAATGCGCAAACGATTTTCGCGGCAATCTTTGGACCGATTCAATAGGGATCCGACCGATTTTGTGCGGCAATTTGTCACCATGGGTGAGCCATGGGTCCACCACTACACGCCAGAAACGAAACAGCAGTCGAAGCAGTAGGTGGAAGCCGGTGGTTCAGCTCCAAAGAAAGCGAAGTCGATCGCATCTGCCGGAAAGGTCACGGCCAGTGTGTTTTGGGATGCGGAAGGGATCCTGTAAATTGATTACCTTAAGAAAGGCAGAACAATTACAGGCGAATATTACTCCAACCTTCTTGATCAGCTGGATGCCAAAATTCGCAAGAAGAGGCCTGGCTTGAAGAAGAAACAAATCATATTTCACCAGGACAATGCACCTGTACACAAGTGTGCGTTGGCGATGGGAAAACTGTGAGATTTGGGGTACGATTTGCACGGCCATCCCCCCTATTCACCTGATTTGGCACCCTCAGATTTCCATCTGTTCCCAAACTTGAAGAAATTTGTTTCTTGGAAGCGCTTCGCATCCAATGCAGAAGTTGAGAGGGCCGTAGATGAATATTTTCACAGCCTTCCAGACTCTCACTTCTGAGAAGGAATACTGATGTTGGAGAAACGCTCGACCAAGTGTGTTGAAGTTAAGGGAGATTATGTAGAAAAATAAAACCATTTTTTAACTGAAAATCGCAGTCTTTCATTGTCAGGCCGAGAACTTTTCACCTTGCCCTCGTATACCTTCTAATCAAAAAGTACCCGGAATTCTTCAGTAAAACGAAAACGGTTCAATTATTCATTGATATTCATTTTATTCCCTTCAAAGTAATCTCTATTGCAAGCAATAAGCATATTCCAACGCTTCCTCCAATCTTCAAAAGACTTTTCATAGGCCGATTTTGGAATCGCCTTCAGTTCCTTCTGCGAATTCTCCTTTATCGCCTCAATCATCGCAGAACGCTTTCCTCGAAGTGGTAACTTGAGTCGTGGGAATGGGAAAGAAGCCACAATGAGCCATGTCAGGTGAACACGAAGCTGGCGGAATAGTATGAACGTTGTTTTTGATCAAATAATCGCGTACAAGATGAGATGTGTGAGCCGGTGCGTTATTGTGGTGATGAAACCACGAGTTGTTTCTCCACAATTCTGGCCCCTTGCGATGAACATTTTTCCTCAAATGCTTTAATGCGCTCACGTAATACTCCTTATTTACTATCTGGCCTGGCGGAAGAAATTCGGAGTGGACCACACCACGGTCAATAAAGCCTTGATTTTGGATCGACTCTGTCATGGTTCGTCTGAGAAGCGCCATTCCGATGGTTGTTGGTTAGGTTCGATGTCATATTCATAGACCCATGTCTCTTCACCATCACCCAAAGAAAGCATTTCTTTAGCGACATCAATGCGATGCTGTTTCTGCAACAAATTCAGCAAATTCGCAGAAAACAACAAACACTGACTTGTATACAAAGCTATCACGGACAAACTCCCGAAAAATAGCGCTCAAACAGATATTTGAGTGCTAAATGACAGATGTACCAACGTACAAAAAAAAAAAGCATTTGACAATCACCCATATCGTGGAATCCATCGGAATTGAGTTTCACTTCACCCATTCGTTTCCCTTTCACTTTCTACTGCTATCGTGGAATCCGCCGAAAAGGTCTCCTTATCGACAGGCATTTGGGAAAGGTGGTGTTGGGACACGGCATTTATTTATTATTGTCACCATTATTTTATTATATTGAGTTGTCATATGTTTAAATTTAAAGTATAACGTAAATAGAATATTTTCACCAATGTCATGTTCTCTACAAAGTTCAACAATATATTTAAACTTGGCGCTACATTGTTAAGATCCGCCATCTTTTTAAGTCTCCAAAAGCACTGTATATTACAAAACCAAGTTGTTATTAATCTTGATTGGAAATAAAGCTGACACTTGTTATCGTACAGTCGACGCGCATAGTCTTTTGCTTATCATTATTCCGCTCGTTCGCTCGCTCGTTCGCATTCCTGCATCACTCCAAGCTTAGGGATTTTCCTGCCCATAAAAGCAAATTTTCCTAGGCGGTGGTTGGAAAAAGCTTCTCCCACTCATTTTTTGGCACCCAACGTGGGGCGAACCGTCAGTCAGTCGAAAAAAAAAAAAAAACGTACGTGTAGTCCAATCGGAACAAAAAGTGATAAGTGTAAAATTCCCAAACTGCAAAAAGCAGCGAACATTACAGCATTTAAGGGATTCGTGGTCCGGTGCGCGGTATTCGGTACTCGGTTTCGGTTCTCGCGAGTGAAATCCTGGATCATCATCTAGAGGAATCAGGAGCATCAGGAAGCCCGCCAGAGGATCAACCGGCATATAAAAGTAGCAGAAATCAGGAAGGGTAGATAAGTAGACATCTTCCCACAAGGTACATGCCCATCACCTTATTACGAACGTGCGTTCCCATGGTGTTGCATACTGTACATGCATGCACAGATTGGTAAAACTCGTCTTCAATGGAGCTACATATTATACATACATATTAACCAAAACGCACTTTCGTCTTAAGTTAATTTATTCATGCATGCTTGCTAAAGATCAAATTAGCTTTAATTACAAATTAAATTATAATCGATCTGAATATCAAATCGATCCATAAGAGCTTTGTTGGAATAAACTTTGATCACACACAAAATCACGTCACACCATAAAACGGTTGCAAGAGCCTCCAGTCATTCGACAAGCTTACCTCAGGTCATAACAGAATCGTCTTGTAATCACCCCACATGAGCTTTCAATTCGTTCGATCGTTATCTTCTTCACCCACACTTTATTCGCGCTGTTCGATTACAACCAAGTCTACATCAAAGCTTTTTGCCAAATTTTTCGCTGAGTCTTGGATGGCAATATGCAATTGCCCACATATGGTTGAGGGCTTTTATGTTTGCTACTCCTCATTGTCATTCGGAGAAATTCTCACGGCTGGATTCTAATCGCATGTTACTGGGAGATGAATACCAATCAATAGCGTTGCATACATATGTATGAACATCTATTATTTAGTTCAAATCAGCAGTGCATTCCTGATAATTAAATACATAGTTGCATCTCGTATAGAAATAAAACATTAATAAATTGCCTTATCTCGTAGTGCAATTTTTGGCTTTGGGTTGTGGACATTTTGTGAGAGGATTTTGGATTTACGTTGAATTAATCATCGCGGTATTGGATATTAGCTTCAGTGCTGACGATTGGGGTCACTGCTACTGTTGCCTTTCTGCTGTGGAGTTTACTGCTATTTTTTCGGATTATTGCTGTTGGGGTTGCTGTTGTTGTTATTCTGTTATTGTTGAAGTTAGTACAAGTCATTTGGAAGAGGTTGTTGAGGTCGTATAGTCGATTCCCTTTCAATTTCGTTTAGTTTACGAATCACTCACAATGCCAGACGAAACACAGACCATTGAGGAGCTGAAGCAACAGCGCGCGTCTACTAAAGGTAACATCACCCGCATCAAAACATTAGTGGAGAAAGCAAGCAGCCCCTCTTCAACAGAGTTGGAATGTAGACTAGGTATTCTCGAGTCCTATTTTAAGCAAGGGTTAGCATACCAGACCCAAATAGAACGACAGCAGCCAGCTGATACCGGAAGGAGTGAACTCGAGGAGTTGTACGTGACAACAAAGACAAAAATAATATCGCGTATGGGACCAGGAAGACGTAACAGCACCTTAGAAGCAACTTTTGCTATTCCATCGCCACCAGCTAATCGTTTGCCTCATCTTCGCTTACCGAAATTTAGTGGAAAATACTCAGAGTACAAGAACTTCATCAACTCATTCGACCATTTGGTCAATTCTGACCCTACGCTAACTAAAATAGAAAAGTTCAATCACCTGTTATCATGTCTCTCAGACCAAGCTTTGGGAACCATTCGCGCGTTTCAGGTTACAGAGGAGAATTACACCAAGGCACTGGATAAACTCAAAGAACGATATGATAATGACACACTTATCTTTCTTGAGAATATCGCTACAATGTTTGAACTCCCTAAGTGTTCAAAGGCATCGGCTTCTCAGCTTCGCAATTTGGTGGATTGCATTTCAGCCATTTTTAATTCGCTTACGTCCTTAGGATCGGAGTCCGATATCTGCAACGCGATCATTATATACATAGCCATGTCGAAGGTAGATACTGAAACGCAAGCAAAATGGGATGAGCAAATCGATTATTCGAAATTGCCAAGCTGGGATGAATGTTCTAAAATGATCAGCAAACGGTGCCAGTATCTTGAGGCACGCGACAGCAAACAATTTCGTTCGGATCGGCCAGTTGTCCATCAACGTTGGCCAAACAAGGCAAAGTCGACAGAATTTACTCCACGACCGCAAACTTCGTTGACCCTCGTACAAAAATCTTGCACATTTTGCAAAGATAATAGTCATTTTATTACCAATTGTCCAAGCTTCATTAGGCTTTCAATTTGCGATAGGTTTTCGAATACAAAGAAGCTAAGCCTTTGTATAAATTGCCTAGGAAAGGGTCATAATATGTCCAAATGCCCGTCAGCACATAGGTGCAAAACATGCAGACAGCCACACCACACTTTACTACATCGGCAACAACAGGAAATCGTTCCAAGTGGTGGTGAAAACACATCGTCAGTCGCAGTTAATACTGCAATGCAATCGGAGACTGTAAACAATGTAAAGCAAGTCATTTTGGCTACAGGATTAGTGTTGGTACAAGACTCTACAGGAAGTTTCCAATTAGGTAGGGCACTCCTAGATTCTGGGTCACAAATCAACTTGATAAGCGAGAATTTTGTTCGTATTCTCCAGCTACATAAAAGTAAGAAGCGTGTAGAAATCGTTGGAGTAGGTTCATCACAAACTCAGTCAAATTATCAAACGCAGACTGTCGTTAGATCACGGTTCAATAGCTTCGAAGTATCGTTGGAGTTCTTGGTAACTCAAACCATCACTGGGTATCAGCCTGACAGAGCAATGGTAGTTTCAGACTGGAAACTACCTCATAATATTGAACTCGCGGATGAAAACTTCAACCAACCATCGAACATCGATCTACTCTTAGGTGCAGAGGCATTTTTCGATATACTGTCAATAGGACAGATAAAGCTGGGACCAGAATTACCAACCTTACAGAAGACCAAGCTGGGATGGATTGTGTCAGGACGATGCAGCACTCATGTCGATAGGTCTAAATCGCATTGTTGTCTTACTACACAAGATGACTTGCTTCATACATACGTGGAAAAATTTTGGGAATTGGGAGAATCGAGTAGTCGGAAACAGAAGTGGACGGACGAGCAAACAGAATGTGAAGCACTATTCTTGGAAACAGTCGAGGTTCTCCCGAATGGTCGCCTTTCAGTTCAATTACCCTTCAAAAAAGATCCAAGTTGTTTAGGAGCCTCTTACGATATTGCCTTTAGGCGTTTTCTTTCACTCGAACGCAGGCTTCAGAAAAACCTCTCGTTGAAAGCGGAATACGCAAATTTTTTAAAAGAATATGAAGAGCTAGGCCACATGTCGTTAGTTGAAAGACCAAATCTGCACGAACCTCACTATTTCATTCCTCATCAGTGCGTGCTAAAGCCGAATAGCACCTCTACTAAACTAAGGGTTGTTTTCGATGCCTCCTGTTGCACTTCTTCGCAGATATCGCTGAACGGAATCCTCATGGTTGGACCAACAATTCAGGATGACCTCTTTATTATACTGCTCCGTTTTCGTCTCCATAGGTATGTCCTCACGGCGGATATCGTGAAAATGTATCGGCAGGTGTTGATCCATCCATCACATCGGCGATTCCAATACATTCTTTGGCGAGAAAATGAACTTACACCAATAAAAACGTATCAGCTAAACACAGTGACGTATGGAACGTCCGCTGCTCCATTTTTAGCCATACGATGCCTACGTTATCTAGCTGATAAATTTTCAAAAACTTATGACATAGGATCTAAAGTTATAGGGTCTGACTTCTATGTGGATGATATGCTCACAGGAGCGGATGATTGGGAATCATTGTTAAGGATCAAGAAGGAAGTCAGTGCTATTTTAGGATCGGTCGGATTCGAGTTGTCGAAGTGGTACTGCAACCATCACTCGGTTGCTAGAGAAGCATCTAACAAATCAACTAAAGATTTTAAGCTAGTAGAAGCAGATCTCACTAGCACATTAGGAATCACATGGGACTCACAGGACGATAATTTTCAGTTTTCCTATCGCCCCAATCGTACGTATACGAAGTACACAAAACGATCGATACTTTCCTTATCCTCTTCACTTTTCGATCCAATGGGCTTATTAAGCCCTATTATCATTAGGGCCAAAATAGTTCTACAGAAGTTGTGGGTTGAAAAACTGAACTGGGATGAATCGATTCCACAAAATTTAGATACTGAATGGAAACAATTCCTTGCGGATTTAAATTCCGTTCAGAACCTTCCAATTCCACGGTACGCGTTAGCGGAAAACAAAAATGATGTTCAAATACATGGATTTTGTGACGCTTCCATGAATGCATACGGATGTTGTATATATATTAGGACAACAAATACAGAAGGAAACACTGCAACAAAATTATTTGTAGCCAAATCGAGGGTTGCTCCGACCAAGCGGAAGCAACTGCCCCGCCTTGAGTTGTGTGGGGCACATTTGTTGGCAAGGCTTTGGGCAAAGATACAAGGTCTCTTTAGCAAATCCTACTCGAGAGTATATTTTTGGACCGACTCAGAAATCGTTCTTCACTGGATCGCTACCCATTCTTCTAAACTGAGCACCTTTGTCGGCAATAGAGTAGCTGAAATTCAAGAGAAATCTATAGAAGCCGTTTGGAGACATGTTCCTAGCGAGGAAAATCCAGCAGACAAGCTCTCCAGGGGATGCACCGTAGAGGAATTGAGGCAGTCAATTTGGTTTTCAGGTCCAAGGTTCCTACAGCTTAACTCAGATAAATGGCCAGCATCATCGAAAAAACATCTTTCGCATGGAGAACTTATCCTGGAATTTCGGAAAACAGTATTTCTTTGCCAAGAGAAATCACAGAACTATCTGCTAGGAATAATTAATAATCACAGTTCATATTTGAAAACTGTGCGAATATTTGCATACGTATTGAGGTTCTTCAATGTGTCACGAAAACAGCATACAGGAAAACAAGACCCCCTTTCTCCCAGCGAGCTTACGACCTCGTTAAATCGCATCGTTTGGATCATCCAGGCACAATTTTTCTCCGAAGAGATTGCATGCATAAAATCGCACCAAAATCTTAAAGGTTCGATTAAGTGGCTTACTCCATTTTTGGACAACACAACAGGACTAGAGTTATTGAGAGTAGGAGGGCGGTTGAAACATGCAACCTTACCCCAGGAGCAAAAACATCAATTACTGTTACCAAAAAACTGTAATTTTGTTGTTTGCATTGTTAGGCACCTGCATATATCAAACTACCACGCTGGCCCAAAAATGCTAGTATCTTTAATTCGTAGGCAGTTTTGGGTGATAAATGCAAGAGAAGTTGCACGTCGGGTAGTTAGGAATTGCACACACTGCGTGAGATACAGGCCAAAATTGCTCGAACAAATCATGGGCGAATTACCAGCGGAGAGGTTGACAGCATCCCGTCCATTTTCGCGTTGTGGAGTAGACTTTTGTGGTCCTGTAATGACGCACTTCAATATTCGTGGCAAGAGGCCATACAAAGCATACATTGCTGTCTTTGTGTGCTTTTCTTCAAAGGCTGTCCATCTGGAGGTGGTATCAGATCTTTCGTCAGAAGCGTTTATAGCAGCGCTAAAGAGGCTAATAGGTCGCCGAGGGCTTCCATCAGATATCTATTCTGACAACGCTACAAATTTCGTTGGTGCACAAACAAAGCTCTTAGAACTTAGTCGTATCTTCTTTCAAAAATCGTCAAAAGAATCTATATACAACTTCTGTACTAATAAAGGTATAAATTTCCATTTTATTCCCCCCAGGGCTCCTCACTTTGGTGGATTGTGGGAGGCTGCGGTCAAGGTGGCAAAGGGTCACCTTATTAGAACTCTCGGGAACGCCAAGCTGACATACGAGGAACTTGCTACCGCACTCGTAGAAATCGAGGCGATCATGAACTCCCGACCAATCACGCCACTTTCTACAGACCCCAATGACTACGAGGCACTCACACCAGCACACCTTCTAATCGGCACCTCCTTAAAGGCAATTCCTGAAGTAGCAGACGATACGACAAACATCAGCTACTTACAAAGATGGAGGCGAATTAATGCGGTAAAATCTCACTTCTGGAGGACATGGGCAGCTGAGTATCTCTTTGAGCTGCAACAACGCAACAAATGGTCAACAGAGCAAGCAAATCTTCACGTTAACGCAATGGTACTAATCCATGAAGATAACGTTCCACCGCAAAGATGGCAATTGGGAAGAGTTCTTCAAGTATTCAAGGGGGGCGATGGAAAGGTCAGAGTCGCTGAAGTCCAAACACCAAGGGGAATCGTCAAGCGCCCAATTAGAAAACTGGCACTACTACCGGCTTGAAAGGAGAGTCCTTTCAAAGGAGGCGGGATGTTGGGACACGGCATTTATTTATTATTGTCACCATTATTTTATTATATTGAGTTGTCATATGTTTAAATTTAAAGTATAACGTAAATAGAATATTTTCACCAATGTCATGTTCTCTACAAAGTTCAACAATATATTTAAACTTGGCGCTACATTGTTAAGATCCGCCATCTTTTTAAGTCTCCAAAAACACTGTATATTACAAAACCAAGTTGTTATTAATCTTGATTGGAAATAAAGCTGACACTTGTTATCGTACAGTCGACGCGCATAGTCTTTTGCTTATCATTATTCCGCTCGTTCGCTCGCTCGTTCGCATTCCTGCATCACTCCAAGCTTAGGGATTTTCCTGCCCATAAAAGCAAATTTTCCTAGGCGGTGGTTGGAAAAAGCTTCTCCCACTCAAACTACATGTACTGAATCACGAATTGAAGTGAGATATAAAAGATGTCTCTAATCAGCAGGAACAAATTAACTTGAAAGAATGTCAACTGGTATTTATGTAAAAATCGTGTTGACAAATTTTCAGAGTTCCAGTACGAGTACTTACAAGATAACAGTAAGAACGGAACGCTTTAGTAAGAATAAGTTGTCTGTCTGTCCATCCCTCTGTCACAGCCTGATAAGTTGCAGCTACCCTGGGGGAAAATGAGGCTCGTTGTAGGAGTAACGAATGACGCTCCACTGATTAAAAATGTTTTATCG